>OZ008371.1:97868078-107868078 GCA_963931995.1 Phaonia tiefii
GTCTTAAACGATATACGTTTTGTAGTTTTATTATATATTTTATATATGAAATTTTACACAAAAATTATTTTTGATTATTAATTTTTATTATTTTTAATATGAATACGAATAAATGAATTTAAAAGTCGTATATTCCAAAATTTGATAAAACAATTTGTTATATAACATTTTAAAATAAAAGGAAATTTAAAAACCAACTCGAAACAAGTTCAGAAATTGCAGTCGAGTAAACCGACTTAAACATACCCTCAACTTAGTTATCCTTTGGTTCCGAGTTCGTTTAAAAAGGGTTTAAATTTTTAGTTAATGTATGAGAAGTTATACTACAAGCTTACAACGTCAGGATGTTTCTAATTGAAGAACGGTAGGTTTTTGTCGGAATAATATACAATTCAGTTAAACACATGCCTAACTTCTGTGCCTGAATTGATTTATATTTTTGTTTTCGCAGTCGACAAACCTGCAATTACCTGTGGCAAATTTGCCCATATTCTATAGCATGAAAGCCTGACTGCTCTACAAATATCTATTAAATTCCAATATGATCAGAACAAATCTATAAACGTTGTGATATTATTACCGTGGTGTTTGCAATCGGTTCCACTGTGCATCGTATATACATACTACATCTTCCAAGTCTTTATTACTCGAAATCGAGTCTGAACCAACGCAGAAATAAACAAACTTCGTGATCACCATTACAGAAGGTTATAAACAATCGTATCTCACAAACGGCGCGAAATTTCGTTATCGTATTTAAAAAATATAGAAGAGACCATATTTCATAACCAGCTGACATTTCGTGATCAATATTACAAAAAAGCCCATAATTCCTAAATCGGTATCGGTTTGCCTAATTGCAGAAATACAAACTTGTCCGACATTTAACCTTCTGAGGGCTACGTTTTAGCTCAATCATCCTCTTTGTTTTTTCACTTGGGAGTGGCCAGAAATGATTCCTTCATTGGGCAGTCCAAGCAGCTCACTACTTCCACGCAGATGTCCTGGGCAATGGCTTATCGGAAACCTCCGTTAGCTAGCTAAAGTGAGAAGGCGAAACGAATGAGCAACCTGAGTGGTAATTCGATCACTGATACGTCTCAGGATTATTAGGTGACCCTGTCACTGAAGCTCGTCGAATTAGTGGACATATTCTTCTGTCCTTTAAAGGCGGATGAGCCAACACTCCTGGCTAACGGCGGATCAAAATTGAAGAAAGCAAATTCCAGTTTCGACACACTGCAGTCTGGTCTGGCAGTAGGTAAAATGCAAACCACGGTGGGCTGGGTTTGCCTCCCGCTACCGTTATATTGGCAATGAAAATGTACGAAGAATATAATGAACAAAGAAACCTCCCAACTGTTGACGACCATCGCAAACGTTATAAGGACCATGATTTAAGGATATGTACCTGGAATGTGCGAACGCTATACAGGACTGGTGCCACTTTCCAACTGGCGGCTGTCCTCGGAAAATATAAAGCTGACATCACAGCGATCCAGGAAATGCGATGGACAGGATATGGTTGCACCAGAAAGAAAAACTTCGATATTTACTACATCTGCCATGACCGAAAGAACGAATTCGGGTCCGGATTTATAGTTGGCAAGAGACTGTTCACCTAGTTTCAAGGTTCAACCCATAAAGATGGTGAGGTCAAAGAAACATTTTATGAGCCTCTGCAGGAAGTATATGAACGCTGCCCTGACCACGACATTAAGATTATTCTAGGCGGTTTTAATGCCAAATTAGGAAAAGAAAGTGTCTTTCGACCAACCATCGGTAAGCACAGTCTACATGATACCACCTCCGATAATGGAATAAGACTGATAGACTTTGCCGCTGGAAAGAACATGGTAGTTAGTAACACACGATTCCAGCATAAGGACATTCATAAGGCGATCTGGATGTCTTCTCAACAGCGGTCGAAGAACCAGATTGATCACTTGGTAATAGATGGTACGTGTGATATCGACTCGGATCATTTACTAGTGGCTGCGAAAGTCCGCACAAGACTGAGCAGCGCGAAAACGTACAAAGCCGATCACAGGAAAAGCTGGATATTGACAAGCTATATCAATGTCCTATCGACAAGAGTTCTCTCTCCTGCTAGAGCAGAATACCCCCCCCCCCCCACGCAAGATGACCAAGATGCGCAGTGGAAGCACATCTCACATTCTTTGGAAACCGCTGCAAGGACTGAACTTGGCTATCAAAAACCGCAGAAGGGTACGCCATGGTACGACGAAGAATGTCGCATTGCAACTGATGAAAACGACGCTGCACGTATGACAACGGTACTAGAAGCTAAGAAGGGAGGAAACCAAACTATTTAGATGGAGAAAATGGCAGTGGGAGCAGAGAGAGAGAGTGAAAGAACCGAAATGTGCAGGATGAATGGTGAATCCCGAAAGTTTTTCCAGAGGGTAAAAAGATTGAATAACGGGCCTAATAATGGGCTGCAAGGACGAGAATGGGAATCTGGTGATTGTGAAGCAGTGTGTGCTCAAAATGTGGAGAGACCACGTTTCAGCAGTACTCCACTCAAATTCTTCCACTGAAGATTAGCAGGTAATGATAGTGGAAGATGGCGTAGTTGTACCAAATATCCCCCCAGCCACCCCCCTCCGACCAAGACGAGATTAGAACGGCGATCTCCCGCCTGAAGAATAATAAAGCCACTGGTGCGGATGGCCTACCCGCTGAACTTTTGAAGGCAGGTGGCGAAGGACTTATAGCCCATATTCATCAACTGATATGCGGTATATGGATGGGGGAATCTATGCCCGACGATTGGAGTCTCAGTATATTATGTCCTGTATTCAAAAAGGGTGATCCATGTGTCTGTTCCAACTATCGCGGTATCAGTCTTTTATCCATCGCGTATAAGGTTTTGTCGAGCGTATTATGTGAAAGGCTAACGCCATTTATTGAAAACCTAATTGGACCATATCAGTGTGGTTTTAGACCAGGCAAGTCCACAACTGACCAAATATTCAGGCTCTGCCAAATCCTGGAAAATACCCACGAAAAGCAAATCGATACATACCACTTTTTTGTCGATTACAAAGCTGCTTTCGATAGCCCCATATGGGGAAAACTGTACAAAGCTATATCTGAACTTGGGATTCCGGCAACACTGATTCGCCTCTGTAGAATGACGCTTACCAACACCAAATCAGCAGTGAAAGTGGGGAAAGACCTCACTGAATCATTCTGTACCAAGCAAGGACTTAGACAAGGCGACATAATTTCGTGCAATCTCTTCAACATCTTAATGGATATAATAATGAGAAAGGCTGCAGTAAATACGAACAAGACCATTAACACGGAAAGCCATATGGTGCTGGCGTATGCTGACGACATAGACATCATTGGGCGATTTAGTTTTGAAGTGGTAGATGCATTTGTCTATCTTGGATCCGCCGCGAGCAAGGACAACAATTTCAGCCTGGAGATAGATAGGAGAATTGTGCTTGCAAATATATGATATTTTGGGCTCAGCCAGCAGTTTAGGAACAAGGCCCTCTATCCACGGACAAAAGCTCCGAAACTTGGGTCATATCGCAAGCGGATGAAAAACACCTGGGAGTTTTCGGAGAAAAATTCTCCGTAAAATATATGGTCCTGTAACAGAAAACCGCGAGTACGGACGTCGCTGGAACCAAGAGCTATATCATATATATTCTGACCTGGACATAGCTAGGCGAATTAAATTGGGCCAATTGCGTTGGCTAGGCCATGTTATCAGAAAGAATGAAGATGAGCCAGCGCGAAATGTTTTCGATAACGTACCCGATGGAAGCAGGAATAGAGGACGACCACGACTCCGTTGGAAAGACCAGGCAGAAGAAGCCCTCTGTATTCTTGGTGTTACCAACTGGCGAGAAAAGGCGAAGAATAGAGCCAGTTGGAAGAATATGTTGAAATTTGTTTAATTTCTTTGTTTAATTAATATATGTAAGACGTCTGACCTCATGAGGTTGTAAAATAGTCAATAAAAGTAAAAAAAAGAACTGGATTTTAGGTAATGTTCGATAGATGATAACGATTTTTAGATTGTGTTATGTAGTTTTGCCATCTTCATCTCCAACTCGATGAAATTCCTACTTGCGGCATTACATCCAGTCAGAGCTTTGACAGCTGTTGCAGACTCTATGTATGTATATTACTCTATGGTTGCCATGCTAGTAAATAATATGACTGCCTACATATACTCACCACTGGAGAACAAAATGCAAGTTAATCTCCAATTATTACATATTTAATTAGGATTAAGTAATCTGATACTTAACTACCTACATAGACCTCCGGTGGTAGTATGAACTACGATATGTATAACCTTAAGCTAACTTTTCGTTATAAATACGCCAATAAATCATTTTTACAGAGTTGATTTTGCGAAAGAATTGATATTTTATAAAGATAGGTTGTGGTTTACCGTAGATATCGAGTCGGCTAACCGGAAATACGCCCCACTTTTGTATGGGAGGTACGAAACTGGGCATGGCGTAGTAGTCACTTATTAATTACAAAGTTGCTTTTAGTAAAATATTTCCCAGTACTGCATTTCATGAAGAAAGGTTGTTTTTTACGAGAGTTATCGTGCCGATCAACCGGTCATCCGTCCAACTTTTGTATTGTGATACCAGCGCGGGTGTGGAAAAATCGCTAATTTTCCATACAAGAGTTGCATTTGACTTCCAATTGTGTAGAACAAAATTTCATGAAGATTGGTTCGGTTTTGCGGGACTTCTCGTGCCGAACAACCAGACGGCCAAACAAATTTGTATGGGAGGAACCAAAATCGGCATATAAATGTGTGCTGTTATTTCCCTTCCAAAAACAAAAAAAAACGTTTTTGCATTTCAGTAAAATGGTCATAGCTTTGGAACGGTAAGACCTCTGGGCTTCGTTTAGGTCATTTTGGAACGGTAAAAAACATAAGTTACCTGCCATATGGCTGAGCAAATTGAGGTTATGTGAATTTTTTTCCGAAAACTCTGTATCTCGGCGATTTGACTTTTTTCTACTTCTTTTTTATTAATTCTGAAAGGCCTCTTAAAGACCTTTCCAACAAGCCCAAAAGTTGGCTCAGAAGTTAGCAACTTTACCCTACTACCCTCCGACCACCAATCCGAAAATTTTGAACCCGCTGCTATTTCGCACCCTTGCATTTTCGGACATGGTCCTAGTGGACTTTTCTTCATGAAATGAGCCAAGGAATACGCTGGACAAATTTGTCCGGATCTTCCTGAATCACCCTGTATATTATATATATTAATTTCTCCAAACAAGGCTTTCTGATTGGTCCAGGCATACGGAAATTAGTGAAAACTGAACTATTCAAAAATGAATTAAACAATGATCAATTGGATGAGTGGAACGCAGTACAAGATGTACTCAACTGGTTGTTAGGAAAACACCGTTTCGAGAATTACCAAGTATTTGTCCCAAATATGCTTACAGCTTTTTCAACAGTAGGTGTACATATGTCACTGAAAATATACTGTTTGCATCAACATTTTGACTATTTTAGTCAAAAATTGGCTTCCGACTCCCATGAGCACGGGGAACGCTATCACCAAGATGCCTTGCCGTTTGAAATGCGTTACTAGTTATTTAAAGCTGCCGTTTTTCCAGTTATTATATTACATTAAATGATTACAGATACAGGGAAAAAGGTCTTCAGCAGCAATACTTCGGGAGCTATGTTAGTGGAGAGACCATAGGTTTCAGGACTAGACAATTGAAGAAGGGGCCGTTGGAGTAGACTCCAATGAGACACAAAGTTATTTACTTGATTTAGATACTGATTGTATTGGATTGTAAAAATTTAGTTTTTTTTATAAATACATCAATTAATCCCTATTTTAATAAGGGTTTCATATTATTTTGTTTTTACACTTTTTGGTGGAATTTTGTGACATTTTCTGAAAAGGGACCAAAGGACATATAAACAATAAAGATAAATTTCTTGAGCAAAATATATATATTTGTTTGGCAATATATTTGTGAAATATAGACTATTTCAGATTTAAATTCAAGATTAAGGATTCTCGTCTGCGAAATCTTCTGATAAAATCTATTTCACAATGAATTAGTAGAACATTTGGATATTTTGCTGGTTAATTTGGTGCAGTTTTCTTGACCTTATTTCAAAAAAGGCCAAAAAGGACATCTGCAAGTAAAGATAGAGAGTTTTCGTCTACGATGACCCATAATGAAATTTAATGAGGAATAAACCCGTTAAACATTCTCAATCCGTAGCTGGTCATTTTAGTGTAAATTTTTGGTACTTTTTAAACAAAGAACGAAAAGGGACCTTAAAACTTTGAAATAGAGCATTTGAGTATTCTACGAAAATAATCCTTAAATAATTCGCTCAATTCAATATTTATTCTCGATTTTTAAATTTATCTCGGACAGTATCGGATAAGAAAATTCAAACTTGCCACGTCCATAAAAAAAGGTGTAGCCACACAGCGGTCCACATTTTTGGGGTTTGACTATACTCACTTAGTGTGATCATTTGGCGTACGAATCGAACGACCCCAAAGCAAAAACCTAAATTTTGTTGAATGGTGTGATTGGTGTTTAATGGCGTGAATCCGCATACCTAATTTCATTAAGGTCGGAACTGTTTCACAGGATTTATAGGATTGATAACACGGAAGACCAACAAGCTTTTGTGTGGGAGGTACCAGAATGATCTCGCCCATTTTCCCCAGCAGACAATTACAGATTAATACACGGTGCCTGTTCGATTTGTATGAACACAGTAGTAAATGTTACATTGGAAAATAAAAAAATAATAGTTTTTGTGCTGAAGGCTCTTTTACTTTTGCACTTTCTTTTTTCTTACATCCGCTTTAACACTAGATGTAATATTGTTAAAATAAAGAAAGCAAACAGCGTGTTTTGGTTACACCGCTTGCTTATATATTCGCTTGTTTTGTATGAAGCACTTAGCGAAGACTTAGCGAGAACTTAGCGACGAGAATCATTTTCGCTAAGTTTAAACAATTTTTTTTTAAATCTTTTACAGTTTTCAACCCATATTCATAATTTTTAATAAAATGACTTATCGCTAAATTGCCGTTTTCTTTGCAACTTAGCAAGTGACAATCGCTTGCTTGTAACCAAAACACGACTAATATTTATCATAAACACAACGACGACAAAAAGTATTGAATAGTTTAGAGAACTTATTGCACTTTTTTCCCGCTCTCATGTAGAGAGTCTGAGTAAAAGAGAACAAACGAGTCTTATTCTCTTTATAGAATATTTCAATATAAATGCACCATTTCGACAATGTTATTACATAAAACAATACAAAAAGCAAAAACGTTTCAAATGGCATCAATGTTTCACATCAAAATTATGAATGGGCCAAGTTATGACAAAAAGAGAGAAATACGTTTTGAATTAGTCGGGAGATGTAGTCAGTGCTTTTGAGTCATTCAATTCGTACCACTAGTTCTCTATACAATTCAATACTCTTTGACGACGGCGACCAACTTGTTTGTTCGCTGCCGCTACATTATTTATTTATTTATTTATTTATTTCTATTTCTATACAACAAGATATAAATCTTAAAGTTACAGTATAGAAGTTTTATATGTTTAATTGACTTTAATGGATGAAAATATGATGATGATGAGGATGAAGGCACAATAATCATTAAGTTTACAGAAAATATTTAATATTATTATATTTATATTATGTGACCGTCGGTGGTGCAATGGGTAGTGTGCGCGCCTCTTGTACAGGAGATCCTGGGTTCGATCCCTGCTCCAACCACCTTAAAATTTCTTTCGACGACGGTCACCTCGCTTAGTGACGGCGACACTATCGAGTATATAGCCATGAAAAAGCTTCTCAAAATACCGTTCGGAATCGGTGTAAAACTGTAGGTCCCAATCAGAGAGTGAAAACTGGAAAGCGCACAGCTCCAGTGATTGTGAGAAGTTCTCCCCGGTCCCTTCATGGGATGTAATGGGAAACCATTTATTTATTTATTTATTTATTTATATTTATATTATTAAAGAGAAACATAAGAAGTACAGAGCAAAGAACAAAGAAAATAAATTAGACAAAATAAAATAAAAATAAAACTGACGAATTAAATATTACCAAATTAGTGTCACCACAATAGTGTTGTCAATTAATTAGAAAAATACAAGTCTAAATGCTTTTAAAAAGTGTTTGATTGCTGATAGTTTGGTAGAGAATTCCAGAGACGAATTGCGTAGATGTAGTACTGCCAGTCAGAAACAAGTGTTCGATGCCTGAGAGGGATTAATGTTTTCCCTCTGTTTGATCTTCCTACTCTAATGTGGTCAAAAAGGTATGGTGGAGATTTCATGTACAATGTTTTCTGTAGTAGCAATAGGGCTCAAATCTTGAATAAATTGTCAAGAGATACGCCGTATAGTAGAGCACTGAAGTTGGAAATATGATCATATTTTCTGGTGCCATAGACATATCTACATATATTATTAAAAATAACATTAAGTCTTCTCTTACTTGCCGAGTCGCTACAAGAAAACAATTCACATCCATAGAGCAACGAGAGCATGCGTTGAGATTTCGCAAGTAATACTTACATATTTTCATACTTACATATTTTCAGGCAGAGACTATGGTTTATGGTTGTACAACAACCACGTATGTGATGCTAACGCTGTGTGTTGTTTGCATGTGCCCACTTTGTCCACAGATTGCCCTACCCGTGGCTGTAGATGTTAACACATCAATAAAAATGAACCAAATAAAGGTCGAATGAATAAATAAAAATCATAAACTTTCCAATCTATCAGTTGTCTTTGAAATTAATTAGCTGTCTTTGAAAAAACCACGTGACATTTGGCCGTATTTAAAATGTATTGATTACTTTGTTTAATAATATCTTAACATCAACGGGTGTCTTGCATTTTTTAAAATATATTTATAATAGTTTTGCAACCCATTATTTATTTGAACTTTCCATTTCTAATTTTATTATTGTAAATAAGAATTTTGAATTATTTTTTAAAAACAAATTTGAGCTCTGCCCGTCGATTGCCTTCAGCTAAAATTGGCAACTACTTATAAGCAATAAAATGCAAAAATACTTCCATCTGCCCATCCTCGATCGACGTTTTTCTTTAAATTTGTAATTTCTTGAGCTAAAGCGAGGAGTTGTGGCGTCTTGAATGTGACAGCTGAAGTGATCAACAACGTTGCGCTGCAATTTAAAAACTACCCAACGCAGGTAGTCACGGAATAGGTGTAACGTTTTATGAACTACTAAAATGACAAAAGTAACGCGAAGTAACTAATTCACGGCTTAAGCTCGGTATTCAGTTTTTATGAAATTTTCGTTGCCATAAGAAGTACGTGTATAAAAAAAAACGAAAATTTCATGAACCGAAAATTTCTCTCACTTTTCATTTGTTTGGTACTGACTGATCTCTTTGCGAAAATTTCTTATGCACAGAGTTGTTACGCCAAGTTATTTCGTACGAAAACAATTGTCTGGTAACTGTTTGGGACCGGAATTTTGACATTTCGACAGTTCTAACCACCGAAAATAACACTAGAAGCGTTAAAAATAAAATTAAATGCGCAAAGGTATTATAAATTATTATAAGAAAAGGTATTATAAATCTCCGCAACAAAATTTTCCGTTTAAAGATAAATAAATGACAAATTTCTTACGAAAATTTCGCAAGAACTGAATAGGGGGCTTTCTAGAATAACACCCTAAGTTTGGGAATATACTAGACACTGACAAAATTTCTTTGTGATTGGAATAAATTTACGGCAGTTATCGTGTTCACCAGCCAGCCAGTGGGACAGAAATCGTCTTAAAAAGTCCTAAAACGAATTTCGTGCAAAGATACTAAGGACCTAATGTGGCTTCTTGTATGCGTCAGATTTTTTCCGTATTAAGTGATATATACATACCTCCGTCCGTATTGGTGAAGGTATAAAAATCGATACAACGTGAAAATATTGGATCCAAATATGGACTCAACTATACTTTTGCAGTTGGTCCTCTTAGCTCAAATTCCTTTAAGGCCATGTTAGACTCATAGAGTAGTTAATATAAAGAGAGAAAAATTTGTCTCCTCTGACGTTTCCTTTCACGCTCTTCGTGTTGAGGTCGCTGTGATAATTGTTGGTCGGCTTACACCAGGTGGAGTTACAAGAACTGTTGACTTAAATTTGTCATGTTTTGGTTAAGAACTGTGAAATTTACACGTATTTTGGACTTTTTGTTATCTTTTATTGTTAGTATACATTTGTGTTGTATTTAACTATTGCCTCTATCTGATATTATTAAAGCAATTTTTCCAGCATCCATCGTTCGTCTGTTATGTCTATATAGGTATAGGAATTACTCTATGGTTAGTCTATTAGTGTAATTGGGACGATTCGCGGAGAGAGAAGTAGAATGAGGCTTTCTCCCATTTGACAGATATTGTTCTATCATTCTCCTTTCAATTCAACGCGACAGTCTAAATACAATTGTTATTAAATAAAAATAGAATACAGGAAACAGAAAATTGTGAATACAGACTAAACCTTCGTAAAAGGTGACGAAATAAAAGCTTTTATTGCAATTTTCTTTGTTTTTGTTAGTTCCATTCAAAATGCAACCCTGAGCACATCACTTTTTGAGCAAAATCGAGAAATGTAACAGATCTGTCAACATTTTGTACGCAAATTGTTCTTCTCCAGTTTTAACTTTTCTATCTTCTCTCATCAAATGAAAATGTTGACATATCCAACGACTTCTCTAATAGTCTAACACGGCCTTTACATCGAGTTGTATGGAATCGAGACGACACATTCTATGGTATTTTGGACACATTTCTTCAGGACACATATCACTTCGGTTACGACGTTACCATAATATTTGAAGATTATGCTGTTTGTTTATCGAACCAAATAATTTTGATTGACTAAAATATTTACATCAGCATGGTGAGTATATATTGTCAAAATTATCACTAGAACCAGGGCCAAAAACGATGTATAAGTAGACAGTCAAAATTTCTCTTCACTCAAATGCCAACAAACAAAACGAGTGAAACCCTAGTACTTCTCTACTCTCTCTATTACTCTCTTCATTGAATAATTCAATACACGAGTAGCTTTTTGATAGTGTTATTGAATATAACTATACAAATTCCAACCATGTTGAAGTAAAATTACATAAACTATGCAAAAAGTATGAAATAAGCAAGATATCACATCACGCGAGAGAGAAATGCGTTTGAGTGAACTCCTAGCACTTTTTGGTTCTCTTTTACCAGGGTTGCCAAGTTGCGCACATCTTCTGGTTGTCAAATTCTAAATCGTCTTTGCCAGGGCTACACAAAAGTTTGACAAGTAATATAAATTTTGACGTTTGGCTTTTATGCAGCATTTGCTCGGAAACATGATAATAGCAGTTATCGAGTTATGGGTTGTTGAAATTTTGAAAAATCATCGAATTTTTTCTTCAAAATTTCATCATCCGATAACTCGATAACTAAGTGAGTTATCGAAAATTGATATAGAGGTTTCTGCGTGGCCCGGCTAAGGGACTTTCTCCTTGGTGGACCTACCAGCTTAGTTTTGTCATGGAGTGATATACCAAGAGTTTGCAACAGCTGTTTTTCTTGGAAGGGAAACCAATAAAAGTCACTGGAAAAGTTGGAGCACAGAGTTATAACAACTTGGCAACCCATGCAGAATGAGAAAAATCTTTATTTGAATAAATTTACGTTTAATATGCAATCAATATAAATAATTTTACTCTGTCACTTCATTACATTTTGCTTCATTTCACTTGTTACCCCTTTATTCCTCTATTTAATTATCACTAAAACACTCAGTTGATGACTCTTGTACTTTTGGTTCAATGCACAGAGGCAAATGTGAGAGAAAAGCATTAAGCAACCCTACATACTTCCAGCCATCGATCGCTATTTCTCGTTCTTACTTTATCCTGCATGTTTTCCAAACTCTAAGGATGATCAGCTTTGGCTCCTGATTTTTGTGGTATAAAGCTTTGTGCGCCGCCGGCCTACTGGCCTGAAGGTGTGAGCTTCATAAATAGAGTCTATAAAATATATATTTATTATCAATATAGTCATACAAAACATAAAACAATAAGAGCATACCTCACGCCTTCTTTTCTTCATTTGATACATCACATACATCCTTTGGCGTAATCGCAATGCATTCATTTTGTTAATAATAATTTGAATAAAATTGGCCAAATAGTTTTTAAAAACTATGTTAATTTCAAAAAAATGCAAGCACATGAATTTTCAGCTATTAAAATTTTGATTTTCCATTTCCTTCATTAAAATCGAAATTGTATCTTCACCACACAAAAATAAATTCAACATAATTTACTGCGACCGATAATATCAAAGCTGCAGAACAAAATTGTCGAACTACAAAACATCTTCATGGTCTGACATCGGTTTTGGTCGATCAATGTTCCAAAAAGCCAACAACAATTTCTCAGTAATACTCATAATAAATCTCGCTTGATTTCGAGATGTGAAGAATTCGCAGCTGCCAATATTCTTCTGAAACAAGCTACTAGTGATGCTGATGTCCTCATTACGAGTATTAAAACCCCAATAGAAGAATTCAGTAGCACCAGATTTATTAATAATACTGACTGTACGAATTACAAGTGATAAGATCATTTACTTGTTAAAACCTGCGAAGGTCTAATTCCATCGAAATTATATTCTTCACAAAGTTTAACTGCAATTCCAAAATGTGGAGTTCACATTTTATTCCTACAAGCGATATCTGGCTGCGATTCGACATCAGCAAATTTCAAAAGGGGCAAAACTGCAGAATTTAAATTGTTTGATGTAATTGTTTGATTGATAACGTATAAATATTTCCAAATATTAACATTCTTATCCACAATGTGGAAGCCACGATGCTGGAGCCACGTATTCAATTCTCGTGAAATTTTCCTAAGAAATGTTGTCTCCATGTGGAAATTTTTGTTGCGGAGAGTTACCGCCAGTCCACAATATTCGCAAAGTGTTGAATACCAAGCAAATGAAAAGTGAGTTAAATTTTCGGATCAGGAAATTTTCGTTATTTTTTTTTAGAAAATTTGGGACCCACTAACAAGAGAACGACAACATATACAATTCAGTACAAAATCGGACCCCACTTACTCCCTTTCCATACAACAATTTAAGCAAACGAAGCCAGTCACTCACTTTCGTTACAAAAAGCGACCTACTATCTTTCGACTACTACCACAACGTCATGAAGAGGCATCGAAGAGAGTAATGGAGGCTCTTTAGTTTTGCTCTGTGAGTTGACGTTCGCCATATAATTGAAGAGCGAGAGTGAAGACTACGAGCAATCAGTATCCACAGCAGAGTTGTCAGTTTAGCACAATCAATGCTTTTTTAGCATAATGTTTTAGGCGTCAGCATAATTTTTTTGAAACATGATGCTAAATGCTTTTTACCATAATTTTCACCAAATTTTTCCAAAAATTTATGTTTTTCATGAAATTTTTAGCATAATTTTTTAGATATTGCACAATTTTCCATCAAAATTTATTTGTATTTTACTTTTTAATAACATGTAAGAGGTATATTTCTGCATAAATATCAAATCTTTAGGCTGAAACACAACGGACGTTTATATTTGGATTTATGGAACAATACATTCTTTCTTATGACCCAACACACACCAAAGGGTGAGAAACGAAACATCTGTTCAATACATTTTCTTGCCTCATGGGTCAAAAACAATTTTGCTGATTCTGTGTTTTCAGCCTTAGAGGCGGATTTCTCCCACATCATTAATAAAACTTTAAGACTAAGGCCCAATTTTTGACTGATTATTTAAATTGGTAATCAGTTGATTTTGATTTATGTTTGATCTGACTTTAAATACGGAAAGAGTTTTTCAGTGCTTTGTCAAATAATCTTACTACCATGTGACAAAAGTGGCAAATGCTACGAAAAATAACCGGTATTCATACATTTATCTGCCAATAACCGGTATTCATAACTGACGCCATTTGAAAAACAAAAGTGAAGTGAAAGAACACAAAATATTTAATGTAGTTGGACAATATTTGAGCAGAAATAAAGTTATAACTGCACTACGAGTTAAATGATCCGTTTTTATTGTCATTTCAACTAGGATTAGGATTAATTAAAGAAGCTTTGTGTTTGTTCCTCTTTTTGTTTTCTGTCAAAACCATGTGGTCACTTGATCATAGTTTAAATGCACGACTTTGGCTGTTTAAACAGCAATTAACTATTAACCTAAAAAGTGAATTCAGAGTTAAAATTATGTTTGATCGATGATCAAAGATGATTTCCCACTCAAAAATTAGGTCTAAGAAACATTTATTTATATGTTACTTATTTCGCACATTTACATTACATTTTGTGTAAAATTGGTATAGTGACCAAAGACGATCTAGGATTAGACAACCAGAAGATGTGCACAATCTGGAAACCCTGTTAAAAGAGACCAAAAAGTGCTAGAAATTCACACAAACGGATTTCTCTCTCGCTTTATATCTTGATTATTTCATACTTTTTGCATAGTGTATGTAATTATACTTCAACATGGTTGGAATTTGTATAGTTATATACAATAACATTATCAAAAAGCTGCTCGTGTATTTAAATCAGGCATCGGCAGCGCCTATGCCCATGGGCGCTCTCTCACACCTACATAAGCTCACACATAGAACCTAAAACTAAATAAAATCATTTAGTCGCTAACAAGCAGTCAATGAAGCAGGTTCTTACATCGCTTGTTTGCGAAATTTTTTTTACACTCGACAAAATGTTTAATATAGAATGGGAGTATGACTACTTGTTTGGCGAAAATTTTTTTGGTAATGCACAATGTTTGATATGTTCAAAGTGCAAGATTTTTATTCGCATTAAAAAAAATCAACAAAAAACTTAAAAAATTTCACATTTTTTTATGATTTTTTTGTCTAATAATATTTATCAAATTTTTTGCTGATTTGTGAAGATTAATTTGTTACTTTCAGTAAACTTAAATTTAGCTCAAATGTAACTAAAATATAGCAACAATTTTTACTAACATTTTTCTATGATTGCACTGATACGCATTGACAGAGAAAAGCTGCAATTCACTCATACAAGCACAAAATAAGTTTGTATATGTTTGCCGATGCCTGATTTAAATATTCAATTAAGAGAGTAAGAGAGAGACCAGAGAATGGCTAGGGTTTCACTCGTTTTGTTTGTTGGCATTTGAGTGAAGAGAAATTTTAACTGTCTACTTACTTGTACATTGTTTTTGTTGTGACCACAATTAAACACTAATATTGTAATTATTTGGAAAAAATAAATGTATTAATGTATTCCAAGTTTGCGAAGATGAAGTTTTTTATGTTTTATAATAGCAATGTTTTATAAATACAACAATATTTTTCGCGAATTTAAAACAAAAAAACTATGAAAACCAGTGTAAATATTTTCCGAGAAAATGTTCCCTTGATTTTTCTGGTTTTATATACCAACATTTTTTTGGAAACAATGTAAAGTGTACATGTGGCGTAGCGTACTTCCAATTTAATATGGACGGAAATGCAATACTAAAGTATGAAAATGGTAATGTTACCAATACCGTTAGGATTTCGCTCTGAATTTCTGACAATTTTTACTTACCAACCAGTTTTTACTTACTTTTGAAAGAAAAGAAATCTGACGCGTTTTTTCAGAATAACCAAAGAAAACTGTAGCTCAAGGAACCTTGTCAAAAATGACACTTAGCTTTTCATTAATACCAAAAACGTGAATATACATAAACTATAAAATATTTCAAAAATCCTTATCATCGATTAATTTTTTCCTAACATTTAATACGAAAAGCACAAATCCGTAGGTATGTTTGCATTGTTTCTCAAAAAGTTATGGATCACAGTGTAGCTACAAATAAAAACCGAAAATGGAATTGGTTTTAAGATTACACCCAAGAAACTTCTGATAAATCATCGGAGCTTTTGTTTTATAAAAAACAACATTTTTTAAACAAAACTAATTTTTTTTCTGTTTTTATAGAATTTTTTCTATCAGAAATACACATCTCTGATTTCAAAATATTTTTTTCTTTGTTTATAAAAGTTATACGAATTTGTATATAAAAATCATGCTTAAAAACGCTACAGTAGGTACTAAATAATACACACAGAGGCAAATATATAAAAAAAAATATCTTTTATTAATTTTAGCATAACTTTTTGCACTTTGCACAATTTGTTTTGGTGTTTTTAAGCATAATTTCTTTTCATTTTGCACAATTTTTTTGGTCATTTAGCATAATTTTTTTGACGGCTTCTGGCAACACTAATCTGCAGGTTTCCGTTGGTCGTTTTATACTGAAATGGAAATATATTTTGATAAAACATTTATTATAATAACATTATTTGCTGTCCATTGTGTTTCTTCCATTGGATTCTATTTAAATCGTTTTTGATTCAAGCTTTTATTTAATTTCCAGCTATGCGACAACCAAAAGACAAGTGACTAGTGTTGATATTTTCGTTTGAATCGACGACAGCGTAAATAGTTAGCGGGTCCCGATTTTGTAAACCTATAACTACACAATAACATTTAAAGCCAGGGATAAGAACGAAAGTGAGTGACTGGCTCTCGTTCGCTTCATGGGTTTGGCTGTAACTCTTCGGCAGACGTCGTCCTCACCAACGGAATTCGCTTACTCCTTGGAGCATATGGAGCTACGAAAAATAATTTAATCGATAGACATGATCAACTTGCCTCCCTCCATTTTTCCGGTAGCTCGCATCGGTTTAAAGATATATGCAAAAACCAAAATTTTTCGGCTTTTATCTCGGATAAAAATCACCCACAAGCGGAATCGATGGGGATTTTTGACGTATCATTTGTACTGACGTTTTTAATACCGATACAAAAATCCAGCTTGTTCGGAATTAATGCAAACTGGAATGTCAATTTTGTGTAAACTACAAATCAAACGCTGTCGTGGTCGAAGCAACTGGAGTTTTTTTTGTTACAGCGTCATGATGGATATAAGCAATATTTGTCGTCGATATCCCGATATGTTTTAATTTAATGCAAGTACTATTTTTCCGCCGTTGATTGTTTAGTAAGTAAACACGGAGAATAAAGAATATCCTCTCGCATTTATTGAATTAGTTTATAATATATGAACGTCCGTGGTGTAATGGTTAGTGTGCGAGGCTCTTGTACGTTTGAAGGAGGGTTCGATCCATGCTCTGAATGCCCTACAGTTCTTTCGACGGCGGTTACCTCACTTAGTGGTGGCGACACTATCGATATACTGTTTGGAACCAGTGTGCACCTGTAAGTCCCAATCAGTGAGAGTAAAACTACACAGCGCACAGCTCACTGGTTGCGAGAAGCTCTCCCCAACCCCTTCATCAGGTGTAATGGGAAACCATTTTTCTTATTTAATTTATATTATAAATTGTCTAAAAGGTAACAATAAAGATCAAGTGCTGAAAATTGCCTTAGTAAATTCCACCGAGACTATTGTAACAAATGGAGTTTTTTATAGTTTGATTAACACAGTTAATTGTCACTTAATTTAACTATACTTTTCGTTTTAGATTTCGTCTAATGACAATGACCAATTAAGTATGGCATTTGTCACATGAAATTGATATTAGCATTAAGACGTATTACTTCGCTTTCTCAAGGACAGAACACAAATGCAGCACTTATAAATCAACGACAATTTTCAGTTCGTCTAATAAATGAAAAGAATATTTCATCCGCTGAACAAAAAATGCGACAATAACTTTCTGATCTTTATGGACCGAGAAAAGCCGAATTGCCCATCTTCAAAGGCACATCTATGCAATACATTATGCCGCTGCGAAAGTTTGCTCAGTGACCCAAACTAATTTACGATACCGCTTAGCAAACAATAAACCGTGAAATGTTGTGCAAAAGTATTATGCCGGCACTGAAGCAATCGTAGGAGGAAGAGGCAACGTATTAAAGTAAACTGTTTACGTTTTTAATATTATTTGGTTCGTAAAATCGTAAATAAAGTCAAACGTCAGCAGCTCAGATGGGCTCCCTTCAGTTCCATTCGGTTAAATTGAACGCAAGTAATAATACGGGCGAATTAAAAGGCGCTACTATCTTGAGGCAATGAACACAGAGGGCAGAGCTCCTTCCCATATAAATGAGTGAAGGGATGATGGCGAGCACATTTGCCGACAAACTATGAACGCTTTTATTTTATGCCCGTCATAGAACAAACGCTTAAAGCTAAGAAATATAGCTGAAGGACTTAATGCCACATAAAGCGGCAGGACTTTTGTAAACAGCACTAATATACATAGCATGAAATTTATGGGTATTGTGGCAGAAACCTGAACCCCCACTTTGTGTATGATTCCCTTCAGGAGTCTGTATTAAAAGTAGGAGAGACTAGCAAAATGAAAAATGTGAAACATTATAGCTTCATTCAAAATGCGAACAATCAAATTTCTCAAACTTGACTTTTCACCATGTCGTGCGTACGAATAACACTCAAAGCTAATTAGACATTTCAACAAATTCTTATGAAATGTTCAAGGATTCCTGGTCTGGATTTATGACCCCAGCAAGGACTTCAGACACTCTGAGAGGAGTTGTTGAAGTTTTGCGGCTTTTACAAGCACTTGTATAATAAAAATTTTCCATTTTTCATAATTTGAATGGGGAATTTAGTCTCAATGATTTAAAAAGTCTTAGTGAGTCATGGGAATAATGATGCTTTGAGAAAGCATGTTGGTGTGCATTACTAGCTTGTGCTTGGGATATTAAAAGTTGGAACTGATGTTAGCAAACCTCAGAAACAAATATGGAAATTTAACTACACATTTTTATTGTTAAAAGTTACAGAATGCCGGATCAGTGGCGAATACACCTACCATATCCGAACGACCCATTCATTGAGTCCGCGTTCCAGTACAGATTTCCATATATTTTCTTCACTGACGCTCACATTGCTTACTGTCAACAGTGATACTATGAATGGGTGTATTAAAATATTTTTATTTTCTTAAACTACTTAATTGTACTAGATTAAACCCAATTAACCCTAATAGACGTGAGCAATCAATAAATCCACAATCAATTTTGTATAAGAAACCCCTGGATTAAAATAAACGTTTATTATTTTATGTTGGTATAAATATCATAAGGAGGAAGAGGATCTTCTAAATGCAATGGCACATTCATTGCAGTTTTTTACACTCTTTAAATTGTATTATTCTGTGTAATTGTGGATGGATTCCACACCATAAATGCATACTCTATTTTAGATGTGACAAATGATGTATATCAGTTTTACCGGACAAATGGATCCGAAAATTCGTACCCGTAACTTCGGATAGAGGTTGCGTAAAGTCAAATTTGGAATCAAATATTTCTCCCAAATCTAAAATTGTATTTGTTGATTGCTCACATAATATTCCTCGAGGAACACATGAAAAATAATTTAGTGGAATTAAGGGCCAAGAACAGAAAATAAATCACCTTGTAATAATAGACTACGATACACACGAAGAAATCAATTAATCAATTCTTAAATGCTTTAAGAAACGCGTTCATAGCCACTTAATTAATAGTGTCACGGCGACGGTTGCAGAAACCAATGCCATTCTAATGTACAAGAAAGAATTTGCACCGAATTGACAGTTTTCTAACTATTGTGTAATGCGTGTAGATGTCATATCTGCGCCCAAAAGGAAAGGCGACAATTGAGCTCTTAGGACGAAATTAATAAATTGCTCTTGTTCGACCAATATATCCGAGAATTATATTCCAGAAATATTTGATTTGTGATACATAAGTGATATATCACATAAGTTATATATCACATTAGTGATATATCCTTTTAAACACAAATATTACACTATGCCTAGTTATTACGATAGCTACGATATCACTAGTTAGTGTTTGATTTTTGACTGGATTACCAAGTGTAGCTTTACAATACGAAAAGGGAAATATTGCCATAAAATCAAAAAAAAAAAAAACACTAAAAGAACCAAACACAAATTATATAGTAATATAAAATTTATACCTCAAACCGCACTAGAGCTAGTGCCCAACACTATGGATGGACTATGGATAGTTGTCCTACATTCGTGTAAAAGTATTATCGGATGGCGATGGAGCCTATCCCCGAAAATAGTATATACAACTGATATTGGCATATGGCAGCCATTTGGCGCCCGGTACTGGAAAATTCACCAACTTACATCTATCTATTGACAGAAGTCTATAGCATGGCGATGGTGTGTACCAAGGGTGCCCCTCGCATAACTCCTACCGAGGGGTTGGTGGTTATCCTTCGTCTGATTTGCTGACATAATATCAGTGGATTACATGACACCGTCTTTTACCGTTTAGGGACGACGGGCAGACGGGTAGAATTTAAAGGGACTGATACAGGTAATAGTGAAGATTCTACACGGATGGCTACAAACTAGATAGCGGAGTAGGCTTTGGCGTCTATTCTAAAGAGGTGGGTGTAGACCTTGGACAAAGGCTACCATACCTTTGTAGTGTCTTTCAGGCAGAAGTCACGGCAATCGGAGAAGTTGCCATCGACACGTCATCGCTGCCGGTTGTATTAACATCTACAGGAACATTCCAAGGAACTAGAGGGATTTGGGACTACCTTACCTGTTCTACTGGCTATGGTGCTGGTTAGTATGCCTCTTTTTGCATGTAAGCTTATGCTTAAAACTGAAGCTCTCTGGCATGTGTATTATAGACGGTCTGGAGGTAAAAAGTGCATACTTAGCAGGTAATAAATCACTTGAATCGTAGGCTAAACTTCATATCCAGTTCGAAAAAAGAGATCTCTACGATAGTAGCCGGGATCAGTGGGTACTGTTTAGTAGGCAGACACGAGTCTATACACAGGAAAAAAATGTAATGGCTAATGACTTTAACCTTACCCTAAATATAATTTGCATTCGGATCGTTCCCAATAGCAGTTGCTATTTGTTGGGACTACAAAATTGCTAAGCTCAAATACAATTCCAGAAATGCAAAATGCATGCCATATGAACAATGCATCATGCAATACATATGACAATTTTTGAAATAGGGCTGTTCTATATTTGCATGTAAAACCGTTTCGCAACAGCTGTTTTCACAAAATTTAAAAAATTATGTTTTGTGACATGACAACATCAGCTGTTAATGGCAAGCACAGGTTATGCCATATGGTTTACATGTGAACGTTTAAACGCAAAAAAAAATAAGATCCGTGTTTTTTTAAATAATTTTGACAGGCATACGAAAAACAGACGGGTCAAAAAACTGACATGCGAAATTGTAAAATACATGTCGTCTAAAACCACCTTAAGCAGGGACCGACAATAATTGTTATTTTTTTGTTCAGATGAAAAGGTTACGCGAAAATTTCCTTTATCTGTTTTACCGTAACCAACTTAAATGAGAAATATTTTTTTTAGTTATGAATAACTTTTATTTGAATTTGAATTTATTGACCGATTTTTCTTAGTTTTTGGTTAATGTATGAGAAATTCATACTACAATCTTACAAGTCATGAACATTTTTCTAATTGAAAAATGGTTATTTTTGCTGGAAATAATAGACAATTCAGTTCAACACACACTCACTGGCATGGCTAGTTTCGAACTCCGTGACAAGTTCATCATCAGATGCCTACCTACTGTGCGTGTATATACATTAGAATGTCCCTTATATATGAAAGTTTAATTTTTCTAATGCATACCCTCTAATATTGTTCGAAATAGTCTAGAAGAGCTAAATTACAAATATTAAACCTTTTGGACAATGTTAACCCATGCCAAGACTCGGTCAAAGTTTATATTTGGGGTCATATAAGGCTATATATGGAATTTCTAAAAAAAAAACTTTTGATAGACAAATTTAATAAAAACATTATGAAATCTGATAATTATTATAAAAACTACCCATCTGTAGCCAATACTAACCCTTTCTGGCCCACGTAAATTTGAATAATACAACAAAGAAGAAGAAGTTTTAGTATTTCTCTTCTTTGATTCTACATAAACTTAAAGTAAATATTCTGCAACAGCAGCAGTGGCGACAGAAATAAGTACAAACTAACGGTTATTTGCTCAACGGTTATTTGCTTTGTGCTTTGTTGTTGCTTTTTGTGTTGTTGCTTTTACTCTCTTTTGCTCTCACAGTGCTCCGTGCCCATAGCAGCAAATGAGCATAAAGAATTTATAGTCAAAAACTGTGTTTTTTACGGGTTGGTTTTTATTTTTAATTGTGAAAAAACCTTCAGTGCTAATTGAAATCATTAAGATCAACATGTCTCTCGCGTTACGCAGCTCTATCAAAAAAATATATTTAGTGGGAGATGTAAAACATCAAATAAATGGAACAAAGCTTCCATCAAATAGACAAGTTCTATCAGTTTTGTTTTTTAATACTCGTCAAGTAAAATTAACAGTTAGTGCAAGTGCAAATCTTGTGATTCGGGAATGCGTGATATTTTGGGAAAAAAGTAGAATTCCCACCAAAGCTTTTCCAAACAGTGTTAAAAAACTTACAGATCTGCATAATGTTTGGAGAACACTGCAAAAGGGATCAAAAAATACAACTGATGCGTTTAAAGCCCGTGAAAGAAAATTCGTTGATAATTTGGATAACTTGTTTGACATCGCACATGCTGATGCATTAACTACAATAGCAATTGAGGAGGATAGATTGTTTTTACAACGACAGAGAGAAATAGGTCGCCCGGGTCATTTGGCAGGTGTAGATAACATTTTGGCTGAAAAAGAGGATCGAAAACGGCAAAGGGAATTGGCATTTGAACAAAGGCGCTTAAAAACCGAAGAAGCTACGACGTCTAATGCTTGTTATGTTTTTTCATCAGATAATTCCACCTCAGAGGACTCGGATAATGCAATCTCACCTGTTTTACCACTAAAAAAAGAAGAGGTATTAAAAAGACGAGGAAGAAAAGAGTTCCTTACTCCAAAATTGGTATCAGCTTTTGATAGATGCCAATTGAGTGTTAGAGATGCAGTTTTTATTGTTCAGGCTACCATGGAAGCACTTGGCCATAATATCGATGATTATCCAATCAACAAAACATCTATTCAAAGAATTAGGGTAGAAAAAAGAAAAGAACGTGCAGAAGCTTTAAAAAGTGATTTTAAAAGTAATATTCCAGAAGTTGTTACATTACATTGGGATGGTAAATTAATGCCTGCTATAAATATAAAAAATGCCAAGGAAGAACGATTACCAGTACTTATCACTTATGGAAAAAATGAACAACTTATTGCAGTACCAAAGTTAGAAAATTCTTCCGGCAAAGAGCAAGCACAAGCCGTTTGGTCCTCAATAGTGAACTGGAATTTAGAAGACAGCGTGCAAATTTTATGTTGCGATACAACTGCATCTAACACTGGTCGTTTTAAAGGTGCTTGCGTACAATTAGAACAAAAGTTCGACAGAGAATTATTATTCTTCGCTTGCCGTCATCATGTGTATGAGCTTGTTCTGAAAAGTGTTTTTGAATGTAAACTCCGTGAAAATAAAGTCGGGCCCGACGTAACTCTTTTCAAAAAATTTAAGGAGAATTGGAGTAACATTAACAGCCTCAATATTCAATATTTTCAAAATGATATAAATAAACATTTTTCGCCTGAAAAAATTAAAGATCTTTTAATTTTTTATTCAGCTCAATTAAAAAAAAAACAAACAAGAAATGATTATAGAGAGTTAATAGAGTTGTGCATTATATTTATGGGTGGAAATACCGACAACAAACTAACAATCAGACCACCAGGAGCAATGCACCACGCACGTTGGATGGCCAAGGCGATATATTCGCTAAAAATGTGTCTGCTTCAATCAGAGTTCAGTTTAACAGACCAAGAAAAAGACGGATTACTTGCTTTGAGTTTGTTTATAGTCACAACATATGTGAAGCCGTGGATAACCTGTCCGTCAGCATTAAAGGCGCCGTACCAGGATTTATGTTTCCTCAAAACATTGAAACAATATGAAAACATCGACAAAGAAATATCGAAATCAGCTTTCGGGAAGTTTTGTCAACACTTGTGGTATTTGTCGCCAGAATGTGCCATATTTTCTTTATTTGACAATGATGTGGAATTGGAAACAAAGGCAAAGATGGTGGCAAACCTTAGTAAAGAAAATGTTTCCAATAATATAAAACGCTATATTCTAGATGAGGGAAGCACTGATTTTTTATTAAGTAAGCACATGTTACTATTTTTAATTGTATGTCTTTTATTAACTTTATTTGTCTTGCAGAAAAACAAATGTGCGACTTTATAAACAACAAAAGCAAAGATACTCTTATAAATTTGAAAATACCAGATGATTTTTTAACAGTTTCTCCCATTTTATGGAATGAAAACGCATCATATATAAAAGCCAGAGAATTTATTTCTGATCTGAAGCCAATAAATGACGTTGCTGAGAGATCGGTAAAGCTCATGCAAGATTTTCACGGTTTGATCACTGCAGATGAAGAACAAAAACAATGTTTACTACAATGCGTGCAGGAGCACAGAAAGTTGTATCCGGATTGCAAGAAAGACACTCTCAAGAGAAAATATCCAAACGAATAATTCATACATAACTTTGTTCCATTATAACCATAACATACTCCCACGTGAGCGTATATTAAAATTTTAAATTCTGGCATAAATTAACGGTAATCATTTTGTTGATATTTCGTACTAACTTATGTGTAAGAAAGCATTAGAACACAATAAAATGATTAATAGCAGTTTAAAAAAAAATAATGTACAATAAATAAAAAACTGTATGTGTATGTAAAATGACAGTTTCTAAAATATGGGAAGCTTGCCTTCTTTGTTGTATTATTCAAATTTACGTGGGCCAGAAAGGGTTAGTATTGGCTACAGATGGGTAGTTTTTATAATAATTATCAGATTTCATAATGTTTTTATTAAATTTGTCTATCAAAAGTTTTTTTTTTAGAAATTCCATATATAGCCTTATATGACCCCAAATATAAACTTTGACCGAGTCTTGGCATGGGTTAACATTGTCCAAAAGGTTTAATATTTGTAATTTAGCTCTTCTAGACTATTTCGAACAATATTAGAGGGTATGCATATCATATTTAAAAAAAAAAAAAAAAAAAACCTTATAAGGGACATGCTAATATACATATACAAATTCAATTCTGCAATTCACGTGTGCGAAGTAGTATCGATCGAAGATCCCTAAGTATCAACATGACTGAAAGGCCTATAATTGCAACAACCAGAACAGACAGAATTTTTCCACCATGTTCTTGTTTTTTCCTCATGCATTCTCGCATTGGCGCACTTCTTTGGGGTGAGTTTTAATCACAGATTTGTATTTTTCCATGGTATATCATTTTTGAAGACCGTGCTAGTGTTAGTTATTATTTGAATTTGAATTTTATTGACCGATTTTTTTTAGTTTTTGATTAAAAAAATTGGTGAAAAAAATATCTGCTTGCTGGACAACAGACTTCTAATATTTTCTTCAATAAGGTATATATCTTTGGAAAGGCCCACGTTTCTTCTTTTTAAATCCGGTGCGAAAATTAAAATCGGTTGATAATCAACTAACTTACAGGCTTATAAGTGCGCAAACGTATGTAAAACCAGGTTTTAACCGGTTTTCAAGATTTTGGGGGTGTTTGGGAAATTTCACAAGCAGATTCTTGTTTCACTCGACAATACCTACAACAAAAATACTATCAAATACTATCATTCGCCTACACAGACATTCGCGAGACGGCTTCTTTCTACTTTCGAAATAGGAAGTTTTTTGTTATATTTTGGTTACGTGTTTTATTTTTTGTGTGGTAAATAATGTATTCAAAACCGAAACCGTTTAACCGTACGTCGGTTAAATTAAAAGTGGTATTTTCGAAGAACCAGTTTGACCGGTTATTTCAAGTCAATTGACGGGGTTTTTCGGTTTATACACAACTGACATAACAACGTAGTATTACAAATATAAATACTTGTTCATAGCCCACTATGGTTACTGACTCCATCAGACAGACACAAAAGACTTTTGTTGTCCAAGGCAATAGAAGTCATATCTGCCAACTCCGATTTTGATGTAAGTTCCGGAACTAATGACAACACATTTAGTATATTAGCAGAAATGCATAAAACAGTAAACAATATTCACAATCCAGAAAGAAGTACAAAACGAACAAAAGAATATTTACTCGACGGTGATTTTGCTTAACTGGGGATGTCAAATATTAGAACAAATCGGTTGAATAAAATAAATAAATTTAGAATTTGAACCCCCGGTTATATTGAAGCAGATGGTCAATTTGACATATATGAAGTGACAGATTATTAGGTAAAGCTTGAAAATTTATGAAATGGAAATTCCGAAAAATTGTAAAATATTAAAAACTTTCATCCAAATTTCTAAGCATTCAACTTAAACTGTAAGAAATCTACGAAATAAATTCGATTGAAATAAAGTTGCACAAACGCCGTTTGATCAATTGTCCTTATTGAACAAAAGATCTCGTCTATGTGCTCGTCCAGTGGAAAATATTGCCGCTTTAGCTGAAAGTGCCATCAACATCAACCCGCCACCGTTCGCAGCAATTGAACATTTCTCGCACTTCTTTGCACAGAATTTTGCATAAACACCTCGGTACGACTTTTTAAGTCCAACTAGTCCAAAAAGCCAAATTACATGACCCACACTTTAGTTTCCCATCACATACTAGGAAGGCATAGGCTTACACACTCTGATTGGGACCTGCAGTTTTACACTGGTTCCGAGAGGTATTTTGACAAGCTTTTTTATGGCTTTGCACTCGGTAGTCGATCTCAAAGTTCAAAAAGACAAAATTAAAAAAGCGATGTTTATAAAACCTTTTTGTCATAAAACCCGAAACCGGTTATTACCCGGTTTGTATACCTCGGATTAACCGAAAACCAATTTCGCCAAAATCCGAATATTCCAAGAAACCGAAAACCGACATTTTTGGAAACCCGGTTTTGTGAATACACTAGTGATGAAGAAATGTTTGTGTTTAAGCTGTGCCTAATCAAATATGGAAATTTTGACCATTGAAATTATTTGTAGATAAAATGTCGACGAACACTGTATAAATATCAACGTGCGCGTGTGACTTTAGCGATATACCAATAATTATTTTATTTTGGATAGATGGAAGCAAAAAAATACTCAATATTTTTAATCATATTATTATATATGTATATAATAAATATAAAGAAACAATAAATTAAATTAATAAAACAAATCACTGGTTTCCCGTTACATCCCATGTAGGGATTAGGGAGAGCGTTCCGCTACCCGTGAACAGTGCGCATTCTAGTTTTGCACTCACTGATTGGGACCTACAGTTTTACACCGGTTCCGAACTGTATTTTGAGAAGCTTTTTCATGGCTATATACTCGATAGTGTCGCCGTCACTAAGCGAGCTGACTGTCGTCCAAAGAAATTTAAGGTGGTGAGAGCAGGGATCGAATCCACGTTCTCATGAAAATAATATGAAACAAATATCAAAGAATTCTCGTGTTTTGTAAATTTTACCAACACATACTTATATCAGGAGGAAAATCAGTATGGGTGTGTGCCGCTTTACTCACAATTCAGTGAAATGCAACTTTGTAAAACTGAAACTGACATTTTGAGTAGGCCTGGGTCTAGTTTACATTTTTACAAGCAAAGTCACCACGCAAATGTCAACATTTTACTCCAATAAAATTTTTTGGGCGATAAGACACAAAGCACTGGAATGAAAATTGAGTATCCCTGTGGGCAGTATAAATATATTTCTTACAGGTAGTACCAGGAGGTTCTGTTGCAGCCGCCGCCTAATTTATGTTGGAAGTTTATACATTTCGGACAAGCTAGGTTTGATAGTTTATACGCTTATACACCGGAAGTGGGGGAAACCTGTGTTTGCTTGACACATGTTATCCAAGAAACGGCTTGGTTTTCCAAACTATTTCAGAATTTTCCTGTTATCAATGAGCGAAATAGCGATGGAAGACAAACGGCGAGAAAGAAAGTGGAATCTGTACTAATATTATAAAGAGGATGTGTGTGTGAGTTTGTATGTAATGGGATTTTAATAATTCTTTCACCAATAGAATGCTACGTTATCATTGAGAGCTCTAGACTATATTACTTCCTTCCGCACTCTACTAGAATTCAGGACGAAATCTGCCGGGTATGCTGGTAAGTAAAAATTACATCGAATTTTAAATTTGAATTTTAAAAGCAAGAAGAAAGTTAAAAATTCTGGATTCGATTTTTCGAAATTTGTATAATATGTTTGACAAATTGAAGTTTGACTTCTGAGTAAGAAATGTAGAGGACCTTAAGAAGAATATCAACTTCAAGTTGTTAACCCCTCTCCACCCCCCTTACCACTATTAACTCGGCAAAAACGTTATTATTAGGGTTAAGGGGGGAGGAGAAGGGGTACAAACTTGTAGTTGGTATTCTTCTTAACGTCTTCAGAAGTTAAACTTCAATTTTGAAGCGTTCTGCCTCTAATTCAGTCTCAAAAATATTACAGTTGTTGACATCCCAGCAAACTTTGGGGGCAAATATCTCGAAATTCTGACGTTGTAGGGAAAAACGGGAAATGCCATTAGATTCAGCGTATCAAAATTATGCAGGTTCGCTATGTTTCACTCAATTCAGATTTTTGGTCACACACAGTGTAATTTTTTATTATTTTTGAAATATTGATTCAGTAGTTATTTGATTATTCATAATTATAGTGTTTTTTACGCTTATAATATTATAAATCGTTTGTACAACTCAGTTCTGGTAGCGTGTAAAAAAATGTTCCATTAGCTGCACAAACACATTTATTTTATTTTCCCGCAATTAACAACATTTATACTGAGGAATTGGACCAAACATTTTCTTTGCCTTAACCAATAATGGATTTTATGAACGAGTTCGACTCAAATTTCTACATTTTTAAATCATGTTTACTACCTGCATGTAAACAGCGTGACCCCGAGTGGTCTGGTTAGACGAATCTGACGCTGACATCTGAATCCAGAATTTTTAACTTTCTTCTTGCTTTTAAAATTCAAATTTAAAATTCGATGTAATTGTTACTTACCAGCATACCCGGCAGACTTTGTCCTGAATTCTAGTAGAGTGCGGAAGGAAGTAATATAGTGTAGAGCTCTCAATGATAACGTAGCATTCTATTGGTGAAAGAATATTTAAAATCGGATGAGTAGTTTAGAAGATTTACCCTTACATACAAACTCACAAACACATCCTCTTTATAATATTAGTACAGATTACACTTTCTTTCTCGCCGTTTGTCTTCCATCGCTCTTTCGCTCATTGATAACAGGAAAATTCTGAAATAGTTTTGAAAACCAAGCCGTTTCTTGGATAACATGTGTCAAGCAAACACAGGCTTCCCCCACTTCCGGTGTTTCGTCATAACTAGTTGTTAAAAATTTAGTAATAATACTTATTACAAATTATGCCTTGGAAAAATGGGCCGTCGTTTCCGTGCATATTGGGTGTCGCATAGCGAGCATGATCAGGAGTTCACACCTGAAATATTTGAATACAATTCCCTAAACACCATGAACTACTAAAGCAACTGAGCGGAACAGCTTGTACTGGTTAATCTAGTGAGGTAACAAGATGAACTAGGTAATAAGAGTGAATCGTTGAATTGGACTTGAAAGCTTCGTAAAATAAATATTTATTTTTGATTCAGACCGTTTATTGAATTCAAGTAATTATACAAAATTTAGTACCACAATAAACAATAGCAATTTAATAATTTATATTTTTTTATATGCATTGCCCCCAAATCGGGCCCTGGAGTATATTTAATAAACAGCTATGTTGCATTTGTACAGCTTTATAAATTCAATTTGTTGAAATCAACACTAACACTGTTCAATACCTGAAATATTTGTAATAACAATATTACATAATTATCGTGTTATTTATATACTAAAATCTATGGTCTAATTAAATCTAAATTTTTGTATAAAATAATAATTTTAAGACTGCCACCAACATTTTTTGGTTTTAGACGTTAGTGCAATATCTTTATGCGATATGTTAGTATTGTGGAATTGGAAACAATTCGGAATCAAATCAAACCCTTCGAATACGAGCATTGAGAACAAACACACAATTAAATATCTAGTGGTGCACCTGGACAAATAGTTATACTTTAATGAACATATAAAGGAGATAGTCTCAAAGGCAAGGAAAGTAAAGTATACAGGCGTCTTTTTCATTCTAAACATACAAATTCCAGTGTCAAACTATTATGTAGCAAACGTTAATTCGTCCTGTCATAACAGATGGTTGGTCATTGAAAAATTAACGATATTCGAAAGGAAACGTTTAAGAGCCTCTACTTCTCTGTACAGAACAGCACAAACATCATAAACTTAATAAGAAACCATATACTATGTTGCACTACAAACAATGAAAACAATTTAATAATGGCTCCCTACCATACTAATGCAAATTATTTATGTGATGCATTACGAAAAGGGTATGTTCCTCCCGAGGCATTTGTATACCTGGACAAACAAACATATATCGAGGATACAAATGGGATTCCCAAAGCTATTGCTATTGTTTATTATGGTACTAAATTTTGTATAATTACTTGAATTCAATAAACGTGCTGAATCAAGAAAAGTTATTTATTTTACGAAGCTTTCAAGTCCAATTCAACGATTCACTTTTATTACCTAGTTCATCTTGTTACCTCACTAGATTAACCAGTACAAGCTGTTCCGCTCAGTTGCTTTAGTAGTTCATGGTGTTTAGGGAATTGTATTCAAATATTTCAGGTGTGCGCCAATATGCACAGAAGTGTACAATCGGCCTTAAGGCCAGATTTTAAAGCCGATTTACAAATATCAGAGGCGACGGCGCGTTTGTTTTTTATCGGCGACTTGAACTTGAACAGATCCGACTAAACGACGACCCATTTTATTGCTGAATTTTTAACAACTAGTTATGACGAAACACCGGAAGTGGGGGAAACCTGTATTTGCTAGACACATGTTATCCAAGAAACGGCTTGGTTTTCCAAACTATTTCAGAATTTTCCTGTTATCAATGAGCGAAAGAGCGATGGAAGACAAACGGCGAGAAAGAAAGTGTAATCTGTACTAATATTAAAAAGAGGAAGTGTTTGTTAGTTTGTATGTAGGGGGAAATCTTCTAAACTACTCATCCGATTTTAAAAATTATTTCACCAATAGAATGCTACGTTATCATTGAGAGCTCTAGAATTCTACTAGAATTCAGGACGAAGTCTGCCGGGTATGCTGGTAAGTAAAAATTACATCGAATTTTAAATTTGACTTTTAAAAGCGAGAAGAAAGTTAAAAATGCTGGGTTCGATTTTTCGAAATTTGTAGATATGTAGATCAGACGGCAAGCTTCAGATGTCAGCGTCAGAGTGGTCTGACCAGACCACTCAGGTTGCATACATGATTTAAAAATGTAGAAATTTGGTTAAGGGAAAGAAAATGTTTGGTCCAATTACTCAGTATAGATGTAGTTTATTGCGGGAAAATAAAATTAATGCGTTTGTGTAGATAAGGAATAATTTTTTTACACGCTACCACAACTGAGTTGTACAGGAAAAACCGATTTATAATATTGTAAGCATAAAAAAACACTATAATTATGAAAAGTCAAATGACTACCGAACCAATATTTCACAAATAATACAAAATACTTTACACAGTAAATTGTCACAGTTTTAAGAGGAAGAACTTGGTTTGAAGCTCTACAGCAACGTGCAAACTATCAAACCTAGCTTGTCTGAAATGCATAAACTTCCTACATAAAGTAGGCGGCGGCTGCAGCTCTGCTCACATAAAAACCGGTTTATCTTTAGCCGACTCAAATTCTACACATTACCGACAGCTATGATCGAACCACTAGAGGTTGTATTATAAGAACAGCAAAAACATGTATATTGTTGTTACCTACAAGTTCAACAGAACCCCCTGCTACTACCTGTGAGAAATATATGTACATATCTTGCCCCACAGGGATACTCAAGTTTCATTCAAACGCTTTGTGTCTTATCGCTCAATAAATTTTATTAGAGTAAAATTTTTACATTTGCTCGCAAAAATTTATACTAGACCCAGGCCTACTACAAATGTTAGTTTCAGTTTTACAAATTTGCATTTCACTGGATTGTGAGTAAAGTGGCACGCACACATACTGATTTTGCTCCTGAGAGGGAGAATTCTTTAATATTTGTTTCTTATTTTTTTTTTGCAATGAGAAAGTGGGTTCGATCGCTGCTCTGACCTCCTTAAATTTCTTTCGACGGCGGTCACCTCGCTTAGTGACGGCGACACTATCGAGTATTTAGCTTCTAAAAAATACAGTTAGGAACCGGTGTAAAACTGTAGGTCCCAATCAGAGTGGGTAAGCCTATGCCCTCCTGGTATGTGATGGGACGAGCACGTAGACGAGTTCTTTTGTTCAATAAGGGCAATTTATCAAAAGGTGTTTATGGAACTTCATTTCAATTGAATTTATTTCGTAGATTTCTTACAGTTTAAATTGAAAGCTTAGAAATTTGGTTGAATGTTTTTAATACTTCACAATTTTTCGTAATTTCGACTTCGTAAATTTCTAGGCTTTACCTAATAATCTGTCACTTTATAGGTAAATGTCAAATTGACCCATCTGCTTCAATATAACCAAATTTATTTATTTTATTCACCCGATCTGTTCTGTTCTTTTGTTCAATAAGGGCAATTTATCAAAAGGTGTTTATGGAACTTCATTTCAATTGAATTTATTTCGTAGATTTCTTACAGTTTAAATTGAAAGCTTAGAAATTTGGTTGAATGTTTTTAATACTTCACAATTTTTCGTAATTTCGACTTCGTAAATTTCTAGGCTTTACCTAATAATCTGTCACTTTATAGGTAAATGTCAAATTGACCCATCTGCTTCAATATAACCAAATTTATTTATTTTATTCACCCGATCTGTTCTAATATTTGACATCCCCAGTTAAGCAAAATCACCGTCGAGTAAATATCTTTGAAAACACCACTTTTTATATAACCGACGTAAACTGTTAACCGTTTAACCGGTTTCGGTTTTGAATACACTATTCACCACACATCAAATTATTCAATTCTGTCTAGCGCGGTGTCGATAAAACACACAAACAAAATATACAAAATACTTGCTATTTCGGAAGCCGTCTCGCGAATATCGGTGTTTTTGTTTTTTACGTGGATTACAGTTCAAATTATTTTCCCTGATAAGTTAAATGCAAACCTGGGTTAAAAAATATGTTTCTGACATTTTAAATGTAATGCGAACAAATTTAAAAAGTTTTATCATTCATTTAATTTTGGATATAAAGCCCAGTGTTCCGTTCTTGCGAAATTTTCGTAAGAAATTTTTTCCTTAATCTCTAAATGGAAAATTGTGTTACAGATAGTTACTATACACTCCGGTTCACTTATTTAAAGGCACTAAAAATTCCATATTCAGCAGCCTGTATATTTTGCAATTTGTAACCGATTGCCGAATTTTAAAATGGAAATGGAAGCTAGACATCTTGAGATATAAAAACAATCATGACAATAAAAAAAAAGTCAAAAAATGTGCTATTTTTTTCGATCGAAATCGAAATACTCGTGTTGAAAACTCAAAATTTCACAACTGTATTTAATTAGTTATGTTTTGATTATAAATAAATACTATACATTTATTACCGAAATATTGAAGAATAAAGTAATAAATATAATACGAAAGGTCAAATAAATCATCAGATTTTAAAAAATATGTATCATATGTTCTTTAATAATTTGTTCGGTTGAAGATCAATATCTATTAGAAAGTACTTTTCTATGAAAAATTACATTTTAATAGAAAATATTAAAAAGAAATATGTGAAATTGATTATTACGGTGGACGGTTGGGTATATATATCATATCATCTCAAGAGTACCACTTCTTTAAAAAGTAACTGTTCTTAAAAAAAGTACTTCTTTGTAAAAAAAATTCATACTCTTATGTCATATGTAGCGTATTCCTATTGGGAATGCGCGATTAATATAAAATTTAAATGTTTTATTCAAATTCGCATTAAACTGCTTTTAACTCGTAAATCATATTCACATTTGAAAAAGATTTTCATGTATGAAAATCGTATTAAGTTTAAAACATTTAGTTATCAAATAATATTAATTTTGAAATTTGATAAAAAAAATGTTTGAAAAGCTTAATTAATTTTTAATTAATTCTACTTCAAATCATAAAATCATTTTGAAATAAAATTCTTGGGATTTGTCATTTACGTCATATTTCAAAATAGAAATCATGTCTCTTAATCGCGCGATTTTTTTCAAATAATTTTTTATTTAACTGAAAATGCATTTTAAAAGAAATACTGTTTAAAAAAACACTTTGCAAATTTAAATAAAATGCATCACATACACTGTGTGTTTGGTCAAAAATTATGTTCCAGCATTTTATTTAAAATTAGTCGCAATTGTGTTGTTTAATGTGTCGTGTTTAAAAAAATAAAAATGAATAAAGTGCAATTAATAAAAAACAATAAAAATAAAGAAATGTTGTGTCTCAACGGGTATTTTTATTATTTGGAAATGTAAAGACAAATAGGAACCTTTAATTGGACGTGCTCGAGAAGAATTCCAGATAAGTGTTCCTCTCGAATAATGACAGCAATGGAAAATAACGAGCATGTTTGAATAAGATATCCAAAAAAGCATACCCACGAACCTATTGCTAGTGCAGTGGAAATATGCAGAACAAATACTTTTGTAAAATATGCCGCTATAAACAAACCCCTTAATCCAAGTCAAATAGTGCAACTATCGGTGGTAATTACAAACCAAAAATGTCGCGATTACCTTCCCTCGAAGTACGCGCAAAAGCGAAAAATAGGACACCCTCGGAATGAAATGGTAGTTTTCAGAGAGCCGCAAGCAATAGATAAAATAGATTACCCTCTAAATCTATACGTTTTGGATAACGAATTATTTATATTGGCAGAAGAGAAAGTGGGAGATGAATATATGGTTATGGGAAATATATGGGAAAAAAATCATCAATTCAACTTCTACAAAAAAACGATTGTTGGCTCGTTGACGGCACTTTTGATGTTGTGCCCACAATAATGCGCCAACTCTTTTCCGTTCATGGAAGGATTGAACGAGAGGTCGTCCCACTCCTATTCTGCCTAATGTCCAAAAAATCTGCAGTACTCTATGAAGCAATTTTTAAACGCTTAATTCAAATTGCTTTGGAATATGGAGTTTTTGTTAAGCCTAATCGCATTATATCTGACTTCGAAGTTGGTCTCGTGTCAGCAGCTAGAAAATGCTTTCCATATTCGCAGACACGAGGGTGCTTTTTCCATTTTTCCCAGATATTGTGGCGCCGTATTCAAAAAGAACGGTAAGAATTTTTAATAACTTTTATAATTTATAGTAATGAACTTGTAATATGTACAACATTATCATTTCAGATTGGTTACTAAGTACGGAAATGACGAAAATTCCTCACTACAAGTAAGATGTTTAAAAGGTAGCCAAATATTATTCGAAGCTCCGAAGAATATTTGAAGACGAAGATTTATTAAATTGGCCACCTGGTTCGGGGCCAATTATGTCTATAACGCTCGTAAATACCCACCCGAATTTTGGAAAATATTTGATTGCGAGTATTCTGAAAAATACCCGAAAACTACAAACAATGTCGAGTCATGGCACCGACGTTTGATTGTTGTAGTTGGACGAAAAAAAAGCGGACTCTACAAAATTGTAGAACATTTAAAAGGAGAATTAATCTATTCTCAAAATATTGTCTCAAAGATTGAGAATGGAGAAAAATTAAAAAAAAAATAAAAGAAATGTAAAAAAAAAAAATATTTCACGTATTGTAAAAAAATTTAATCGTTTAAGAAAACTACAATATTTAAAAAGAATAGCAAAAAACTTAGATTATAATTAATTAAATATTGTTATCAGTTAAATTCAATTGCTTTGATTTTTTATTATTTTTAACTTTGTCTTAATTTAATTGATTTGTAACTAATTTGTGTTTTTATTTAATGTTTGTTATTTTTTTTTCTTTTCAATTAATATGTTTTTCAATGATATGAATTTTTTTAGATCGATTTTGGAAATCCATTAATTTGTTTAATTATTTATTACATATTTCATAATTTGTTTCCAACGAATAAATATCTAACCATACACATACGTTATTATATGTAACAGTTCTTATTCATAATAAACTGGCTTTAATTCTTAATAAATAATTTAACGGCATTTTATTTATTTTTTCTCATAATGAAAGGGGAATAACATATTTCAAAAACTAGAATTTTAATAGACAGAATTTTATTAAAAACAGAATTTTGTTAAACAGAATTTTGTTAAACAGAATTTTAGTCAGACAGAATTTTTTTTTGGAAAAAAAACAGAATTTTTGTAAGACAGAATTTTGGAAAACAGACACATATTAAGTAAAATCCGATTAACTGGTTAACCGACGTCACATAACCGGTTTCCGGTTAGTTCGAAAATTACGTTTTTTCAAAAACCGGCACACGGTTAATAGCAAAAAAACCGGTTCCCCTGGATTCGGTTTTGAACACTCTACACAGAGCCAAAAATGTCACCTAAAAATAAGGAGATTGACTTTTAAAAAACTTGGTGACAAAGGAGAGCGACAGGGGACAAGATTGACGAAATATGTACTAGAAAATCTTCTCATTTTTATCTTGAATTTCATCTAAAATTCATTAAAAATGAAATCGGCTAAAAATAAGAAGATAACTTCTCATTTGCTCTTGTTCTTTTAAAAATATGTTTCTTACGTCTTAATATGAGCTAATCAGATGAAAATCTTCTTGTTTCTAACAGATCACCACCTTGTTATTATTAAGATGCTAAACTTCTTATTTTTGTAAATGTCATCTTAATTTTATTGAAAAGGAGATCGACTAACAATAAGGAGAAAACTTCTTATTCGCTCTTTTTCTACTAAAATGCATATACATATGGATGTAAATTACATACATATGGTATATACATGAAATTACTGTAGTAGAATTATTGCATCAGCCAATTTTGATTTTAAACTAGTAAGAAGAGAACAGTCGATCATAATTTTCAACTTTGAGCTGTGAAGTGAAGTGTTTCGATTTGTGTTAGTTCCTCGTGGTTTTTGTGAATTTTGTGTTGTAAAAGGTAAGTAAATTTTATCAAATTAATACATAATAGAATTTTGGGCGGTAAAAAGTGAAATTGTAAAACATAATTACATAAGTGAACATTTTAAAGAAAGTTAATACATATTTAAGCAACTGCGCATATACATATACCAGCGGCAGCTTGCGACAAAGTTTCTGGGTAAGCGCAAAAGTGTTTTTGGGGTTGCTTTAATTTAAAAAATAATAATAATTGATTTCAAAGCATAAAATAATAATAATTATGTGATATAAAGCCAATTTGGCTAATAAAAATTAAAGGAAAACATAAAAGAAAAAATTGGCGCTTACCCAGAAAATTTGTCACGAGCCACGCCTGATATATACATATGTATGCACGTAGTTGCATACATATCATTTTTTAGCTCAGATGCGCATTCTATATAATTTATATTCTTGGATACAGTATACAGTTTTTTGTGCGCATTTTTCAATAAAAGTTTATACACAGAGGCTAAGTAATTCTTGGAAGGAGTTGATGTTAAATAAATGTTTTTCTGCCTTGCAGATTGCTTAGATTAAATCAGTTGCCGTATGTTAAATTTCCTTTACAATTTATTCACCGCGGCCAATAAATTACGACGGAATTGGCTAAAGATTAAGATTTTTTTCATTTTGTCGAAGTGTTTAATAATCAAATTTTTCTACTTCGTTTTATAACTTTTTCAGTAACTTTGATGTGTTCAACATTTTATAATGTGTGATGAACTTTTGGTCGATATTTTTATTACTTCTCAATCAAGGAAGGATGAAATAGTTGAACTTTTTAAATCTTGGGGCTTGTTGAGTGAAATAATATCAACTTTAATTGAGCGTGGAATTAACTCCTATTTCGTGCTCGAGAAAACCGAAATTGAAGATGTTGACTTGTTTTTTGATAAAGTGGATGAGAAATATTTCGGAGAGCGTATAAAGTTTAAGGCAGGTTTGAGGGAGTGGCGGAAGCAAAAAAACATTCCATTCATTTGTGACCAAGACACTTTATCGGTGAACTCCAGAATTCTCAATTGGCTTGAAAAAATGTCTGAAGATGTGTCCATCTCTAAATCGAGAGAATGTACTCCATGCCCATCTGCTTCTTCTGATAATTCGACTTCTTACAATCTTGTTGAGTTGTTGAAAAAAATAGTCAAAGGGCAACTTGTGTTGACTTACCAAGAAAAGTATGGCTGCATGGATAGCAGAAATCAAACATTTTTAACTCATTGTATTGTGAACAATTATATTGCTTCTGGTCGTAAAATGCAATATTCCGAAATGAGGCGATGGTCGAATGAAATTTCTAAAGTATTTCCTAAAGAAACCCCAGTAATTGCTTGAATTTGATAATAATAGCTAAAAAAATAATTCTAATCTATTATTTTAATTTAGGAGTTTTACTTTTTGGAAAGAAAAAAGGAAAAAAGAATCCCAGCGGAAAATTGTTCTCGCGTTGGGCCAACACCATCAAATTAGAAAACAAAACTTTTCCTAATACACAAGAATCTGATGTGGTTGTTTTTGATGGTATGTGCTTCTTATCAGTCGTATTTCTTTTCTCATTTGTCCTTTTGACAATATTTAACTTGTACGATATCACTTATTTAGGTGATGTATTCGAAAAAAAATGTTGGCTGGCTAATAACTGCATTCCTTGGGAAAAAGTCAAACAATTTTGGGTGGATACATGGTGTTTAGGAAGCAAATATAAGGGCTCTCTTTCGAATTTACTGGCAGATTGGCCACGCTACAATGATCTTCAGGGCTATGAATTGGTAAGAAATAATTAAATGTTTTTATTTGAATATTAAAAAATATTTATTTCTAATAGGTTGACATTGATTTTGATGGAATACATCCAGGTATGGGAAACCGGCTATTTTTGAAGTTGGACAACTTCAAAAATGAAATACTCCCTGTCTTAGCAACAGAAGTTAAAGACCAAGCCAGTCGAGAGCTTCTACTTTCGAAACTTGGTGAAAAAAATTTATCAAATGGTATAAAAAAATCAGAATTTCTAAAATTTATATAATAATAAATAATTTTTTTTTTATAATTTTTTCAGATTCTATATATGCTGTTGTTTTGTTGCTGCTCCATGCTGTTCTTCAACCACAACGTCTGACCAAAATCTATAAACCAACAATTGCTGACGCCCAATCAGAGTTTATAATACTTGCAACTACACCGAACGATGTTATGCCGACAATTGAAACTAACATTCAAAAGTACGCGAGCAGAAAACAGTCGCTGCAGCCTCACATTATTGCAATAGGTGATGATATTTCAAATATGTCAGCTTTTTATGTGTTTTGCGACGGGCTCAAATGGAAGTGCTCCACTTTAATGAAATGTGTCGACGTTATAATTAAGTTAAGTTATGTATTTCATATTGGTTATTCCCATAATAGCAAGCAAGTGTGGGTATTTTTAGAGCAATATTTTTTTGGACTGAAGTCTGAAGATTTTCCTTCCGTATCAAATTTGGTTAGCAAATTAGACAAATAATTCGATTTTTGTTTTTTGTTTTAAGATTGTTAAAAATGCCCAAATTTGCTTGCTATTTGTGCCATAAATGCAACTTAACTTCGGTTTTACTTATAACCCATTTAAAAAAAAACACCATGGACTTCCACCCATAGCAAAATTTGTTTGCAATGAACAAAACTGTAATCAAATATTTCATAACATATATAGATTTCAGAAACACTTAGGAAAACACAAAACAGAGTGTTCTTCCCCTGAAAATAATGTTCTGCATCAAGCATCAGTTTCACAAGAACCTTCTACACCTTTACAACATCCTGAAGAGTCTCAACTTACATGTCTATCGAATTTCAAAAATTCAATTCTTGCATTTACCCTTGAGCTTCACAATTATCCACATTTCTCCAGGAAAGACATACTAAATATTCAAAAATCTATAACAGAGCGTATTACAGTTCCAATAGCTGAAATGATAAATCCCTTAATTCAAAGGAATGAAAATCAAGACCTAACGAAAGAAATAATGCAAAATATATCTGAGCCATTTCTAAATGTGCGTTCTGAGTATACATTTCTTAAAGAATTGGAAAATTTGAAACACTTTAAACATCCGCGAAAATATGTTATAAGCAATGATTTATGTGGAATAGTTTTAAACAATAATCCAACTTTAACAAGCGCTAAGGCAGAAATAGTACTGGCTGATATTCCTTTCCAAATTAAAAAATTTTTTGAAAGTGAAGGTGTCTGGGAAATAATGCTAGCTAATGTTGAGGTCATGTCAAAATTTAATACTTATTATAGCTTTATAAATGGAGAAAAGATTATAGTACCACTTTTTTTTGTACATGGACGATTTTGAGATCAATGATCCTTTAGGCTCGAAATCCTGCCAACAGAAGATATGTGGAATGTATTACACTTTCCCAACAATTCCAAAACATCAAGCTGCCAGGCTCATGAATATATTTGTATGCGGATTTATAAAATGTACAGATTTATATGATTGTGGTTTAAACATTGCCCTCACTCCATTAATAGACATTTTTAAAAAATTATATATTGATGGTTTGAATATAGAAACGGTTGATAAACATTACAAAATCTATGTCCACCTTGTTCAGATTTTAGGTGATAATTTGGGCCTCAACACAGCGTTAGGATACAGTAATTCATTTTCATCATACTCTTTTTGTAGGGTATGTAAACGAAATAAGAACGAGACACGCATTGATTGTATCGAACATTCCAATTCTTTAAGAAATAAAATTAATTATGAACTTGATATTGCACTAAATGTCCCCACTACAACTGGTGTTAAAAACAATTCTATATTCAATTCTCTTTCATATTTTCATGTCACCGATAACATATCATGCGATATCATGCATGATTTATTCAGTGGTGTATGTAAATATAATTTTTCAAAAATTTTACACTACTTTATATACGAAAAAAAATCTTCACTTTGGAAACTTTTAATGATCGAAAGCAAATGTTTCAATTTGGCGAAACAGAAATTGGTAATGTAAAAAAAAATCATATAAAAAACTCTAATTTTAAAATGAGCGCTAAGCAAATGAAAACTTTTTCCCATTTTGTACTACTTATGATTGGCGATCTTGTTGAACCGAATGATTCTGTTTATAATTTTTTAATCCTTTTCATTAAAATAATTGATTGTCTATTATTACCAAATTTTGATGATGACGTATTAATTAAGCTTCAACTATTGATTGAAGAGCACAACAAACTATATCAAAGTTTGTTTAATGATACTTTGAAACCTAAACATCATAACCTTGTACATTACCCCACTATTATTAAGAAATTAGGACCACTAAGATACTTAGCAGAACACCAAATACATAAAAAATATGCACGAAGTACAACGTCCAGAGTAAATGTTCCTCTATCCCTAGGAATAAAATCATCAATAAGATTTGCTAACTCTATTTTAAACAATACCTTTTTTCAACCCGATTTCGTTTTTAAAGACATAGTTCCTATTGAAAAATATAATTCCTACATTACATCATTAAATTTATCCGATTTGAATTCATATACCAGAACAAACAGCGTTATTTTCAGGGGAAAAGCATTTAAAATTGGACACATTGTTTCAGTGACTAACGATACTTTTTTTATTTATGAAATATGTGATTTTTTAATAAAAGAAAATAATGTCAGTATTGTGGTTAAAAATCATGTATGTGTACATTTTTCGGATAGATTTCAATCATATTTAGTTGGTTCTGAGACACAAAATTACACTGTTATCAAATTTGATTCCTTAGATGGACCGCCAATACATTTTTACCTTTTAAATAATGGCCTAAAAGTTATAAGAGCAAAAAAAATATGGAAAACATGACCTTTATTGTTTATTGTATTATGTAGTTATAATTAATATATAAATATCATAAGTACATATTGGAACAATTGAATAATTTAATAAAATCAATAATTTAAAAAGAAAATAATAAGTAGAATTCCTTCTAATTTCTACTAGTAACCGTCTTAATTTTATTAAGTAGAATGCCTTCTAATCTCTACTAGTAACCGTCTTAATTTTATTAAGAAGACTTCCTTCATATTTCTACGAGGAATCATCTTAATTTTATTTAAAAGGTTTCCTTCTAATATCTACCAGTCACCTTTTTATTATTAATAAGGTTTCTTCTTACTTTTATGGGTTATCTACTGAATTTTATTGAAAAGGAATTCCCTCTAAAATTTAGACGGAGCTCTTCTTGGAGAAAAACTATAGAGAAATCTTTTAAACTTTGTTCTGATTTGTAGGGTATTTTATGTGGTCTTTTGGCTCTGTGTAGTTCCAAGCAAATGAAAAGTGAGCGAAATTTTCGTTATTTGTACATACGGTACTTTTTATGGAAACGAAAACTTCATAAAAACTGAATACCGGGCTTAAACTCCGTATTCAAAAAAATAAATGGTTTCCCATTACATCCCATGAAGGAATTTGGGAGAGCTTCTCACAACCTGTGTGCTGTGCGCTTTATAGATTTATACTCACTGATTGGGACCTACGGTTTTACACCGGTTCCGAAGGATACTTTGAGAAGCTTTTTCATGGCTAAGTACTCGATAGTGTCGCCGTCACTAAGCGAGGTGACCGTCGTCGAAAGAAATTTTAAGGTGGTCGGAGCAGGGATCGAACCCAGGATCTCCTGTACAACAGGCGCGCACATTACCATTGCACCACCGAATACTCCGTATTCAGTTCTTGCGAAATTTTTGTAAGAAATTTTGTCAATTATCTCTAAAAGGAAAATTCTGTTGCGAAGAGTTACCACCTATCTTTGATTTACCTTGCAAATATTTCATTTATAATTCCTGAAAGCACTCCGTTGTATTTTTAATGCATGCGGTGTTACTTTTGGTTGTTAAAACTATCGAAATGTCAAAGTTCCGGTCCCAAACAATTATCAAACAATTACTTTCGTACGAAATAACTTGGCGTAACAACCCTATAATTGATTGTGCTTACGAAATGTTCGCAAGGAGCTGAGTACCAAGCTAGTGAAAATTGGGCGAATTTTCCGCTTCATAAAATTTTCGATATTTTATATACACGTACTTCTTATTGCAACGAAAACTTCATAAAAACTGAATGTCTGTCTTAAAACGGTATTCCATTGTGAAATCTATAAAAATTAAATTTTCTAAATATCTCAATATTTTGATTAATAAAACTTCAAGAGACAAACAAATACTATGTGGTCACAATGTAATACGCCTTTTGCCTGCTGTGAACAATTTACATTTTGTCGCATAAACCCTTTCGCGAGAAGCGAAAATGATCCTACATCAGACTTGGTAGGTGGACTTATAATGAGTGGGTCAATAATTTGGAGTTGGAGTTTTGAAATATGAAAAATAAATCTGTTTAATTTCCGGGGGTTATATTTGCTATCACACAAATCAAACATTCTTGGAATATATTTCCTGAAGTTTATTTCTGTCAAATGGTGACGGTACACATAGTCCATTCTGAGATGATGTGCTCGAGCATTTCGAGTGAAGATGAGGAGGTCCAGAGGAGTGATATCACATTACATAGACGGTCAATTCACCGGCTCGAAACGTGAAATGAATTTCACGCCGAATTTTCCTCGCAATAATGCCTTGGCGCCGTTTTGTCGGGGACAAGCGTTGTCAAAAAAAGGATGACCAAATTTTGAAAAAATATGGAACGATGATTCCACAAGCCCATAAACAACACAAACCTCTTGTTTTATTTTGATATAATGACAGTCTTTGAAACATTGCAGTTTGCTCTTCGGCTCAATTACGTCAATTTTGCTTATTGGCGTATTCAGTAAGACAGACATGATCCTCATCGCTGAACAAAACAGTGGATCTTCTTCAAGCTTTTCAAGAGTCCAAAGACTGAAATGGTGACGATTCGGAATATCGAGTTGTTCCACGAGTTGAATTTTGTATGCTCTTAAATCAAAATATTACAAGTTGTATCATACTATAAGCTGTTAAGAAGGCCCAACACGATTCTTCAAGGTCATCGCGTACACTCTCAGAGCACGCTGCAATATTTGTTTACTACATGCTGGATGTGGTATATTTGGTCGCAAATGATACTGTGCGTGTAATACAAATACTCCATAAATTTACGAAAAGTCGCAGGAAATTTCAAATACTATTTTTTTTGCAATTATCTGGTGCACGGTAGAGTAAATGGGGTAACTCTCTCCTTTGCAATGGTAGTGTGCGCGTCTCGTGTAGACGAAAACGTGAGTTCGATCCCTGATCTCTCCACCTAACATATTCTTTCGACAGTGGTCACCTCGCTTAGTGACGGCGACACTATCGGGTACCGTTAGCAACCGGCGTAAACCTGTAGGTCCGAACTAATGAGTTTGTTTGTTTCGAGAAGCTCACCTCAATCCTTTCATGGTATGAAAGTCCCCTTTTACAACCTATAGGTCTCTTGCAGGTTCATAGAAATTTTATTCTAATTGTAGGCTCGTTATTCCAAAATACTGGGAAGAGACAACTTTCAAATTTGTTAAAACTAAAATTATTAATGGTTCGGTTTATTGCATATTTTAATTGATTTAATTTAATTTATTTAATATCTTGTATTTATAGTGTACTTAATGACAGCTTGACTATGAGAGCAAATATTGATTCCGAATTTAGTAGAAGCATTATTCCTCAACCATTCCGCAACTTCTCTTATAGTAAAGAATCCTGCCTGGTAGACACAACATTGATCAGGCAATCCTTAAAAAATAGATAAATCCTGATTCCAACCCTATAAAAGACACCGAACTCCACTTTATCATCAAGTTTTGAACCATCTGTATCGAGTCTTCATGAATCTCTTATGCCCAGACATACGACTATTCCATTATGATCTACCAGATACAAGGGTTTGAACTTATTGTCAAAGATTGGTTTGGTCAAACTGTATTCAACAATACGTGCGAAAGTCAGCCATTGTGTTGAGAATGACACTGTTTTCGACGCTATTTTCTAGACGTTCCCTAAGTTTAATTGCTGAAGCCGTGGAATGCTGTCTAGCTACAATATCTCGTATTATTAAATGTAGTATGACATATATTGCATCAGTCGGTGTAGTTCTCAACGCACCAGTGATACACATACCAGTCGTTCGCTGTAAGTGATAACGCCATACAGCATTATCGTTCTGAAGCGATCATGTGCTGAGAAATCTATAGAGGTCGATTGACCTTAAGGTGGTAAAAAAGGTTGTTTTTGTAAGGGGATTGTAGGCAAATAATCTGATATTGCTGTCAACTACCAATCGCCTTGAGTGTCGCAGTAATTGCTACTGGATTTGCATTGTTAAAGACCCCATCTATCTCTAACAAAGCAACCAAAGTATATTTATTAACAGAAAGGTAACCTTCTATAAATCTGACCAGATCGTGCAGTGCGGTCTCGGTAGACCTATCCTTGCTGTAGGCGATAGCCTGTGATCGATGTTGGTCCTACGACAGTAATCGAGTAATATCTCCAAGACATCCAACAGAAGTTCCCGTGTGGGACGGTTTCCCCACTGTACGACTGAAGACAACATTAGTTTCCATAAATTTAAAAGCAAGACCTCTTTGATACAACCGATGTAGAGCTCTTTGAGCAACGGCAACAGTCTGTAAGCCATCGCCTGTGAGGCATTGTCCATCCCTGGTCACTTGAATAGTTGGAAGATTTTTATAGAACAAAGATTTCTAATTTCGATAACAATTTTGCTGGCAGCATCCCATGGCTGTACTTTATCGGGATCTCCAACTGAAGTATCTAGTTCAATCTCAGAAATGTCAGGGAAATTTGTATCCGTGAGCATACCCAGTGCTTCCCCACTGAACGTCGTTCAAAAGCCACATTTTTTTCTGAAGTACCCAATAGTGAAAGGTGTTGCGCCCAAAATTTTGCTAAGCCTGGAGACATCGGATGTACCGCTATCTTCCCCCCTATTTGGCCTTGCGACATGCGGCTTATAACAAGCTATTTAGAGCTTATTTGAGTTGTTCGACCGTTGTTTGTCTGTCCCAATGGTTCGCACCTTCACTTTAGACATATTTTGAATAAACCTGTTCGAAGTGTCTCGAAACTTTTTCCCAGTCTGCCTTCCTAATGTTGCGTGGAATTACAGGACTATGAGGCTCTCCAATTACGCCAAAACGAATGTATCGATGGGTAGAAAAACTATTAACATTTAAAACTTTCCAATCAGATATTTTATCGCTTATGTTCTCAGAAACAAGGGTAACATCAAGACCTCCTGTCTATATCTAGGAAAGTAGGTGCGTATCTTCTACTACAAATCAAAAGGTTACTACTCATAAAATATTCTATAAGTAACTAACCGCTTACGCTGATGTTCTTCCCAACATTTGCATTGAATTCACTGCCAACTATAATGTGGTTGTTCTTTCTCTCGCCGCGTTCGCCAGTGCTTTAAAGTGCCCTCTTGCTCCTCGGCGTCATATGCCTTAGATACCAATGCCAACCCAGAGTGGGAGTAACCTAAATCCAAGCAGGCTGCTACTACATCTAGACGACTGAAAGAGAGAAGAGGCACAGAAGAGAAAAGAGAAAAAAAGAAAAATATTAAGATCCCTTTTGGAAAGTATACAGGCACTTTGCCTTTCATTACCTGCACTTTGAAGCAACTTAAGCCCAGCCGTCCTAATACCAAGAACCATATCCCCTCTCACCAATAGTTCCTGGACTAGAACAAGATTTATTCCTTCTTGCGCCAGGACAACTTCTAGGTCTTCAGAAGTCAGGCCATGGTCAGTTTTCGCCACGCCGGTTACATCCAAGTGGCTCACCCGTTCCCGTGATGAAGAGCTTCTCGACGCATCCCATCCTATTGGGGTAGGAGAAAACGCTGGTGTCCTCCAGATGCATATCAGTAACTTGAGGTAGGGCAGTTTACTACACCAGGGTTATCTGATGGAGCATCTTTCCCATTATCTCACTTGTAGTTCGTGTTGGATCCTACTGAATCCGTATGGAACCGGCCACCTAACCTGACGAGTTGCGGCAGAGACTCGGCATTCAGTATAATAACTACATGCCTGAGACCACAATCTAAATAATACAACCGACCAACCTTACAGTTTTTGGTAGGAAGACGGGGATATCAGCCACTTTATGATTGAGTCTCATCGGATGCTGTTGCAGGAATTCATTCATGGGCACTGTTATGAGACACCCATTTCACATATTTTTCTCAGAACGCATGTGGCCCTGATAATAGCCTGCGTCGCCACAGTCAGCAGATGGGCCCTACAACTCGACGGCGCTCCATTTGTCATTAGGGATGCTGTCATCTTTATTTCCCCTGTTGATGACCGCCAGTATCAGCAGAGGACCTTGGACTCGCGTTTCCACTGAAGTTACCATATAATCATGCTGGCAATGCAGCAAATGTTGGTGTTAGAACCCTTACTGATATTAAAAGCAGAGCACTATCTGCAAATATTAATACACAACATATTATTGCAGAATCTACTGTTGCCATTATTTATCCAGTAAGAGTTCATATGCCGTCTATTCCGTCCATGCAGAGCACAATTCACAGACGAAGACAAGGAAATTCTGTTATTCCAAAATCGTTAATTGATTTAATTATACAAGAAAAATTTTATGTTACTCTTCAGGGTGATCCGTTTTTGCTGTACGATTCAGGGCCTACCGAAACTCGAATTTTGATATTCTCAACCCAACAATATCTTCACTTTTTGACGGAATCATCTGATATGTGATTCGTTGACGGTACTTTTAAAACAGTAACGTTAATTTTTAATCAACTTAGGAAAATCAATCTTTACCATTAGTGTATGTCTTATTACCGAACAAATTAACTGAATCATACAAAAGGTCATTTGAAGAGTTAAAATCGTTCAATGTTAGTTTAACCCCATTGCCAGGTATTGTAGTGAATCGTGGAATGTTTATACTGCACCACTAGAAGATTCCGCTCGAACAAATACCTGCGTTGAAGGTTGACATAATGGATTTTCCCGGTTAGATGGTTGTGAAACTTCAACTAGAACAATCGAAAATTGAAATAGTTCTCGAGCAAATTCTTGCTGGAACTCTAATGCCTCCAAACACACAAAAAATATCGGGATTTAAATGAAGGAATCAAAATTGTTGCTTAGAAATATTCAATTATGGAAATTACCAATTACTTAACTGCAATTGCATACAATGCTGTATTATAAGTAATCAAACAAAAATAAATTATTTAATAAAAAATGTAAAAAAAGGGAAAAAAATAACATTTAATTAATATGCGCAATTTTTTGAAGAATTTTATCGGGTATTAGTTTTACCAGAAAATGACGTTCGAGTAATTGTTGTTCGAGCAACTGTCTCGAGTAAATGTTTTTCGAGAAAATCTTTTTCGTGTAAATGGTTTCCGAGCAATTGTCATGGAATCGAATAAAAGTAAAGCATCCGATTTGAGGCAGTTTCTGAGGTGAAATTATTGGTGTCGATTTCGTGCCTAAAGTTTTAGTTTAAATTCTACAAAGCTTGAATATATAACCGGGCGTGTCTCTGGCATTTAGTATCGTATCGCAAAGATATATCTACAATTGAAAACTGTTTGATGTATCTAAATTATTAACCTATTGAATGAAAATTTAATATTTCTTTTTAAAAATTACAATGCTTTGATAAGTATTTGCAAAGGTCAGATAACAATAAATTTAACCAATAAAATGATTTATTTATCCTTCAACGACAAGAGATATTATAGGTCAAAAATTAGTATGCACTTTGTACAAACTTTTTATAGATTAAAAAAGTTATGATTTATCCTACCTTTCGTATTATATTCAAAATTCAAGATTTTTTTTACTTTTATAGATTATTGAAAAAAATAATTCTGACGAAAGTAACTAAAGAGTGAAGTTGACATATTTCATGGGTAGAATATTGTTTTGAAAAGAGGTTTGAAAAGAAATTTCAGATTGTTTTAAATTCTTTCTGCGTTTGGTAAACAATAACTTTAAATGTTTTGTCAAATTTTGATAGAAATCTAAGATTATTCCTTAGATATCAGCGAATATACATCGCCGCAACGAAATAATTTCATTAATCGGAAAACTTTCGACACTGCGACAAATATGATTCATCACTATGATGAATATGTTCCAGTTTTTTGTTTAATATGTTTGGTTGGTGTACATTTTATTACCCACATATGAATGGTGTACAATCATTAATATCAACCACCCTTCTTTTGTCCATGATATTTCCAACTTTGCTATTTCGTAGAAAAATAAGATTTATTATTTTTATTTTGATGAATGACGCGAAAAGGTAGTAAAGTTTGGTGTAAAAACAGAGTTGCCCTTATTTTATACAAATCTGATTTGTCGCTTTTATTATGTTTGACATTATACAGGAATAATCATAGAATAACACATACGTAGAAGGTTTTATTCGCTCATCCGACGTTTCATTTCACACTCTCATCGTTGGTTTGTGGAAATGAGAGCAAATTAAATTTAAAATTTACATACACCAGGTGGAGTTACAAAATATGTTCACTTAACTATTTCCTGTCGTTTTGGTATAGAACTGAAAAATTTAAAAGTAGTTTGCACTTTTTTGTTGATTTTTATCGTTGGTATACATTTGTATTGTATTTAACACAACTAGTTTGCCACAAAAACACGAAATTCGGGTGTAGTTCCTTTGTGGATCGCTGTATACTATTGCCACCATCTGGTATTATTGAACCCATATTTTCCACCCTCCACTGTGTAATTTCCATCGTACCTATGACGTTTAATTTATTGAGCGAATAAAAACTTCTATAGTATGTGTTATTCTATGGGAATAATGAAATAAACACAGAAACCTTAACAATCACAATATTAAACAATTGGTTTTTCTATCAATTGCACAATTGATGTATTCGTTGTAGCAACAACAACTGAGTTGCTGGTGGAACGCAACGACAAATCTTACAGAATATGCTTTACTGCAGCAACGATACGTATAATCGTCGGGAGTATGACAACTTTTCTTTATAGCATGCAAACCAACTGGTATTAATATTTTACGAAAAACCAAAAACGTATAAAATTTTTATCCTAAAATTTTCCATTGTATTCGTTTGCAAATTCGCGGATAAAATTCCCGGGAAAGCGGGAATAGAAAATGTATGAAATTCTCTAGTTACAATGTGCGTGGATCAGGCTTTTGTTGTTTTAAATAATCAGTTTCATCTCTTTTCTGCGTCTAAAATGAGATCAATATTGTCTCTCCCATCTCTGCATAGTATGTCTGTCTTATAGTTTCTTGGTTGGTTCTATCCTGAGGGTTCTATCCTTTCACAAGTAAAAGAAAAGCTGAATTTAATTACAATACAATTGCTTTTATTTTATTTAAACTATTTGTGTCAACTAATTTGAATTTTACGATAACTGCATTTTAATATCATTTGAGATGGGTACTATATAGTAGTTGTAAGTAGGGTGTCCAAAACCGACATTTTTGAACAACCCGGAAACCGGTTTTTTGACGTCAATGAACCGGTTTTATCTTAATTTGTGTTAATATCCTTAACGGAATTAATAATAAATGATATGATTTTCGAATTTAATGAAAATTTGGAATTAAGAATCATGATTTCTACTTTGAAATATGATTTTATACTTCAAAACATTCTAAATGATATTTCCAAACATTTTTTTTGTTAAAAATTCAGAATGACTTAAGGAATTAATTAAAACCTTATTAGGAATTAATTAAGCTTCCCAAAATTTTTTTTGCCAAATTTCAAAAAAAAAAATATAATTTTTTTAAAATAAGATTGTTTTACATGAAAATCTCTTTCAAATTTGAATATGATTTTCGAATTGAAATCAGTTTCATGTGAATTTGAGGTGAATTTTAAATTTTATATTAAAGACACATTCCAAATTGGAATATTTAAAATCGAAACGCAATTGACAAATTTTAATAGAGTTGTGGAATTTTAATTTTTAAATACGAATAAATATGTGAAATGGTCGCTAAACAAATGTATTGTAAGTGCTACGTGTGTAATTTAATTTAAACCAATAGAACCCGGTTTTTCGCAAAATTGAAAAACGAAAAACGGTTTCGTGAATAATTGATTTTTCGACCAAACCGAAAATCGGTTTCTTCAAAAATTGAGTTTGACGAACAAACGAAAACCGGTTTCTTCAAAAATTGATTTTTCGAACAAACCAAAAACAGGGTTTTCAAAAATGACGGTTTTTTGGACACTCAGTTGTAAGTCTTCCGATCGTAGTTGAGAGTTAGTGTTGCTTGATGAGTAAAAGTCTCTGTCCGTAATACGAGTACTAGTTGCAACATCTGTTTAAAATGTGATTGCAAATGGCAGTTGGTTACTGCAGCTTAAAATCGCCTAATTTATCAAATAATTTTTTTTTTGTTTTAAATGCAGTCCACATAATTAGGCATATTTGACTCCACAAAATTTAATGACTGTTACATCCTCATCTATTGCATTCACGTTATACCTGCAAGGAGAGAGAGATTAGTACAAGACCAACTTTTTAAAATTATTGTCCTTAAACAATTTAGATTACATAGAAACAGTTTTCCCTTGATTTAAAGATAGTTTGCTTCACAGTCGACCTGTGGCGAATTTCGCTTTGTGGTGGCAGGGTAGTTCATACCATTTTACAAAAATCGCTGTAATTCTGATGACTTTTACTTTTTGTATATAATTTTGTATGTAATCACTCAAATATCGTATTAAGTATCAATATGTTGTTGTACCCTGGGTTTTTTGGGTGTAGTCGTATATGTGTTTAAAAATGTTTAATGGCTTAAGTTAATATGGAAATGGAAATTCCTGTGTTGTTCCTGTATCCCACCTCAGGACAATCATTATATGATCTATGAATATATGTAGTTATTGCTGTGATTAATCAGAATTGAGTTTGTCTTCGTGCCCTAGGGCTAAAAGATTCAAAACCGCTTGCCGGGTTTAAATGAACTAACGAAATTTGCGTGTTAAGGGATATCAAATGGTACAAATCTTGAGAGTTGCATTATATTCATGAATTGTTCATTATCCTATTTCTGTGCTGGGACGTACAGGAGGGGATAATCAAGGCACACAAAAAGGAATAAGTACACAAATCCTGCTGATGTTGCATGGTTTTGGCAAATAAAACCAACGAAGTCATAGCCGTCATATTCATCCTCAACACGGTCGTCATTCACATTGTAGAACTGCTACAAACGGCACAAGTTTTTGCCAGAAATACCGAACCTCCGAAGCGGAAATAGAAAATTGTGTTATAATCTGTACGTCTCTATGTCGCATCTCCCTTGTAAACTGCGAAGGAGTGTTCGTTTGGTATTTAACTGCTGGAATCGTTAAGATTAAATGCGCTCACAAGAGCCAAACAGCACTTTTTCATTTCAATTTTCATTTTATTAATTTGGGTCAATGGGGCTTCAGACAATAGTAAGCTCTGGTAGTTCGAGTTGAAAAAAATCAACAAGAGAAACAGAAAGAAAACGTAACGTTTTGCGACCTCAAATAAAAAAGAAAGAAAGTGTTTTATTAGTCGTAAAATTGTACTTTAGAGAATTTCAAATAGAAGAAAGCATTCCATCATTAAAGCATTGCGGCGCTGCTGAAACGCTGCAGCGTGACATCAACAGAAATAAAATCAAATTTATGTTTGTGAACTTTGTGAGACTGGTTGCATTCATTATTCATTTGCCACACACACAATCGAGCACTTTTCGTCGAGTATCTTCACAATGTTGCATTATTATGTCGCTTTTCGGTCTTTGTGCGCCACTCTGGATCCGCTGAGGGATGCCGGAGGACGCAGATGGTTGTCATTGCGGAAAAGTGTAAAAATATAAATTACATCTGTTCAACATGGCATCAATTGATTTTTAAAAAGAAGGAGAGAACTGATTTTCTGGCAAACTAATTCCTTCGTCGATCCCTCGAACAAGCCAGTGACGTAAGTTTCATTTATACTGTCATTCACAATGCGTGTGTGTGAAGGAATTTGTTTTCGAGCGCAGATGAATGCTTTAGTAAACTTTCGGTCAAACAAATTTCTCAAACTTCCATCAACTTTAAATAATGGCAACCATGTACACGAGGTCAAACAGTTACAAATGCTGATAAAACTTTTAACAGTTCGTTTTAATTTGAAACATTAAATAAATTGGCAGCCACCTAAAAGGCCCTTGTTCTTCGGCTACAAATTTTCTGTGTGTGGCTGTTTGTGTACGTAGTAGCATTACAATCGCACTGAAGGATTGTGTTCATCGCATATTTTGGAAGTTCTCCGCCCCTATTCGCTTTGGACCTAAAGTAAAGTCGAGCATCAACTACAGAATTTCAAAGCAAAAGCTCTACTCATTCACCCTTTCTCTGACGAGTATACTCTTTTTAGTCGCATCTTGCTCCCTATTGGGAGTGAACTCTGAAAAGTTGGCCATATGAATGGCTTTGAATGTAATAACATCAAGTAACACAAATCAACACACACGAAGGACGAATGAATAGACCGACCATTGAATAAATATAACATCCTTTACACAACCAGATGTGCTGCACACATACAGACATACACATACAAGTACTGATTGCTACAACTATTGCATGAACGCCTTGAAATATGCTTTACAATTTTTAATTTTGACCAAATAAAAAAGGGTAATACACACGGCAACCAACACACTTGTGCAAAGCAGATACTAATATTCGGATATCAGAACGGAAACGAAAATCCTGGTAAACTAAATATTGCAAATTTTTAATAAATCCAATCTCTTTTATTTGTTGAAACAACACGAATGAACTCATGCATCCAAACAGAAAGAATGAAAAATGAAAGCAGTTGTATTTTCTTTCCGATTTTTTTGTTGTCATTTGAATTCAGGCACGTGTGCATTTCAACAGTAATGCCAATCAAATCAGATGTGTCAAGTTTGGACCAAGGGCATTGCTACAAGAGTCCGGTTATCAAATATCCATATGTATATACTTATGCAACTCAATGCGAAGCATTTATTTACTACGGTATTTACTACGTCGTTCCACTTAAACCAGAGCCCAAATAGAACAGACTAAGCTTGTTTTGAATGAAATGCTTTTTATATAGTTAAGAACGACATTGTTACTGTGGTTGTACACCAGAGTTTAATTTTCTTGCATATCTGTTAAATTTGTATATATTGACGCCCTTCCTTTAGCACCCCCTCTGCAGAGGTTTGGGGCTTTCGTTTCATAATATTTACCCGCCTTAAATGGATCACTACTGTATCAAATCCAGTGCTGGTGATCTTAACCTTTGTTTCTGGTATCACTGTTCCTTCAAATAATTTCACTCATTTGGAATATAACTCAAAAATTTTACGATGAGAGTTACAGGACTGTGACTGGGATTGCATTTACGTTCTATTCATTGCCATTACCACTATTCCGGTATATATGTAACGGCGTTTTCAATAAGAGCGCTACAAAAGTTTTTTTTAAATAAAACAAAACCGGTTTTAGATACCAATGAAATTCTTTATTCCTGTGAAAGTACGTTCGATGCCATTATGTATGGAACTCGATTTCTTTTGCATGGCTATCACGGGCACGCTTGCAGAAGTCCAGACGCTGAACCCAATTTTCGACGGTTTTCAAGCATAAATCGGCCGATACTGCTGCAATTTCACGTTCGATATTCGTACGAAGTTCACCAATCGTCGCTGGCTTATAGACATAGACCATAGACTTGACGTAGCCACACAGGAAATAATCTAACGGCGGCATATCGCACGACCGAGGCGGCCAATCGACTAGGCCTTTCGTGAGATAACACGTTCACCAAACTTGGTTTCCAATAAATTGATTGTGGCATTCGCTGTGTGGCTTGTGGCGCCGTCCTGTTGGAACCGGTCCATATTATCCAATTGGGGCCAAAAATATTCGGTTATCATTGAACGGTAGCGATTCGCATTCACAGTAATGTGCCGGTCTTGATCATCACAGACGAAGTACGTCCCAATGACGCCCCCGGCCTATAAACCGCACCAAACCGTAATTTTTTCGGGATGCAATGATGACTCGTGGATTACGTGAGGATTGCTGTCTGACCAATAACGCATATTTTGCTTTTCAGCCAGAAAAGAGCCTCATCGCTGAAGATGATTTTCCGATGAAAATCCGAATCATTTTCAAGTTGTTGCTCAGCTCAATTCACGAACATACGACGCTTATGGTGGGCAAGCGGCTTCAGTTCTTGCGTCAATTTGATCTTGTAAGGATGTAGGCCAAGATCTTTTCGCAAAATTCGCCACAGCGACGTCACAGAGATGCCCAACGCTTGAGAACGACGTGTGAGAGACACATTTGGGCTTTCTTGAACTGAAGCCTCAGCGGCAGCAATATTCTCCACACTACGGGCAATTCTTTGTCTCACTGGCACAGGAACATTTTGTACTTTGCCTGTGGATTCAAATTTTTCCACTAGACGCTCAATTGTTGATCTGGTAGGACGATTCTGACGACCATAAATTGGACGATGAGGAAGCAGCTCCCAGGAAAGATGAGGCCACTGACTCCAAATTTCGGTAGTACATTTTAATAATTTCGACTCGTTGTTGGCTCGTATATCTTTCTATGATGAAATGGCAAACCTTACTGAAGAGAAATGTCAGAAGAGCGGGAAAAAATATGGCGTCCATTGCTGTCCCTATCGATTTACTTTTGTAGCGTCTCTGTTGAAAAACCCTTTATCTAATTCATTTAGCCATTATTTTTCTCAGTGAGACTACCATTCATAATATATGATTATAGTATGCAGGAATGAGTGGACTGGCATTAAAATCACACGTGGTTCATTCATTCTGATAACTTCCGCTCGGATTATTTCAAGTTCTGATATCAAGAAATTCCGATTAAAATTGGTACCGAACGTCGTTGAGTTTAAAAGAAGCTAAATTTCTTGGAAAATTTTAGTATTGAGATTTAAGACTCAACTATCATAAGGTCAGATATTTCGATTTGACATAAATATTATTGCTAATGAAATCGTATTAATACACGTTTGGACTTTCGTCAGTGTTAGAGGTAATTTGAAAAGTTCATGATTCTTTGAAAAATAATTTCTGAAGTAAAGTTCGATTAGTCGATGCCTCTTTCGTAATTTCACTAAATAACATTTACCCTATTTCAAAAATTAAAACTTCATACTGTCAGTATAAGTACAATAAAACCAGTACTTAAACATACCCTCACCCTAACTTATACATTGCGACCAGTGTTGCCGAAAGTGGGCATTTATGCCCAAAAGTGGGCATAAAAAATGTAAAATTTATGAGTTGGGCGGATTTTGGGCATTTTTTTGTTTGCGGCATATTGATAATTTTGTTTTCTATTTTTTTTTTTACATATTGCCGTTTTGACATATTGAGTTTTTTTTTTGCTTTTTACATTTTGCCGTTTTTACATTTTGATGTTCACCAATAATTTACGTAATCCGCTAGCGGGTTATTAATTATGAACGACGTCAAAAATAACTCAGTGGCACTGTACTCTGTGATGTTTCTTCGCGTATTTTCTCAATGTGTTTGTTTATGTTCTGTGAATGTTTGTGCAACAGCGTCGAAATAGTTGAAAAGCAATAGATAAGTAAGTAAAAACACTATTTCATGAATAGTTTGCATTTATTAATAAAAATCTATTGTAGGTTCATAACAAAAAAAATCAAAAATTCAACCAACAGAAAACAGTGATGAGGAAGCAGCTCCCAGGTAAATTTGTCATCAATCAAGCATGATGTGATTAAATAATTCGTTTTTTTCTCACAGCTTGAAGACCGCCAATATCGCCAGCCATAACATTCGCACTATCTGTTGCCAAACCAATCAAATTTGTTACGCGAATATTGCAAGAAGAAAAACGTCTTTAATTAAATTATAAATGGAAACTGCATCTGCTTTAGTGATCTCCAATATGGCCAGGAACTTATTTTGAATGCTAGAAATAGAGCCATAACAACAAATAGAACGCTTTTTTGCAATACTGGAAAATTGCTGATTTGCCTTTTTTAATGTAATTAACACATACAATGAATTCCTTAACTGATTTTATAAAAAAACAAAAAAAAGACTGAATTTTTGATTTTTTTTAATGTCTTTAATACATATAATGAATTCCTTAATATTTATTTGAATTGTTCTTTAATTTTATTTTATATAAACTTATATAACCAAAGCACAACTTTAAATAATTTTATAAAAAACAAAAAAAAAGACTTAATTATTGATTTTTGTTTAAATGTATGTAATGTAATTTGTTTTTTATTTTATTTTATGTTATTCATATACAAATTTTAAAAAAAATAAACATTTTTAAAACAAAGAAAATTTTTTTAAAAAAATACAAATTTTAGTTTTGAGTTGTTTCGGCTTAAGGTCATAAGAATGAAAAGAAAACACTTCAAGTATTTCTTCTTACAATTTTATTAATATTTTCCAATATTTCGACCAACTTCGTTGATCATTTTCAAGGATCTGATAAAACAAGAATAAACAAAGTATTCATAAACGTTATTGAACAATTCAAACAAGAATCAACATAAAAATATATATTATTTTCCCCAAAGGGAGAAAGATTAATTTTAATTACATTTTGAGATAACACAGAGCGCGTCCAAGTTTTTCCGCAGGCTTATGTCAACTGATTTGTTCTTCTCTTGAATTTGTCAATTGTGTGCCTATACACATGCGCACATTGATCTGTATCTCGTTTGAAGTTAAACCTTTTCTCCTATGGAACGTCAATTATATGCAGCATTTCCTGGAAGAGGCGTCTTGAGTAATTTTTCTCTTCAGTCAGAATTTCCACTTCGTCAAAATTTGGTTTGTGTCCGGTTAAAGTACAGTGGGCTGTTGGTGCTGTGCATTGTAGTGCCAACATATACTTTCTGGCATACACTGGACTTGTCACCATTACATGGAATTTTGTACGCAACGTTTGGCTTATCATTTTTGTCAATAATAGACTTTGTCCTACTAAATAAACTATTCACGGTTAAATTCGATTTCAAAGCCAATTCATATTTTCCGTTGTCATATACATATATACAAATTTAAAAAAAAAAAAGTTTTTTATTTTTCCAACATCTTCATGCTGCAAAAGAGTACACTTTTCAGCATTTGGAAAAGTGAGAAGTAAAACAGAAAAAAAAGGTCCTCACTTTTAATATATAACGGCAGGGTATACTTTTTCAACTCTTGAATTTTTGGGCATAAATTGTTGATTTTGGGCACTTTTTAGGGGAAATTTTGGGCGGAAAAAAATTTTCAAACGGCAACACTGATTGCGACCGAGTTGAACGATTGAGGGTGTCAAATGTGCCAATTTTCGATAGCAGAGTGGCATTGCACTAAATATTGTTCAATACCTAACGTAATTAGGATCCTAAGTGATTTTGGATATTTATCGCTGTTACCAGCCAATTATCCGCCCAATATTTATATGGGAGGTACAAAAATAGGCATGGCGAATTCGTTCATTTGTTATTACACAGTAGCTTTCGACAAAATATTGATTATCGAGTCGGCCAAGCGGAAAGCCGCCCAACTTTAGTGTGGGACGTACGAAAATGGGCGTGGTACACTTGTTAATTTTTAATTTTTAGGAAAACATTGCCTAGTTCCGACTTTCATTAAGATAGGTTGTAGTATACGAGAGTTATCGTGTCGATCAACCGGTCATCCGGCCAACTTTTGTGTGGGAGGGACCGGAATGGGAGTGGGTAAACCACTCATTTTCAATAGAAGACTGGCATTTGAATAAATTTTATCTATTGCCAAATTTCATAAAGGTTGGCTCGGTCTTGCCGGAGTTATCTTGCCGAACAATCAGCCGGCCGAACAACTTATGTATGGGAAGCACGTGACAAAATCAGTCTTGTCTTAATAGGCGACTGGCGTTTGATGGCATGAATCCTATAACCTAATTTCATTAAGATCGGAAGTGTTTCGCGGGATTCATCGCACCGACAACCCGGACGACCACCAGGCTTTTGTATGGAAAGTACCAGAATGGGCGCGGCAACCTCTCCCATTTACTCCAATTAAGAAGACATTTACAATATGAATATTTGAGTTGAAGCCAATCGCATTTATCAGGAAAAAATTTTAGACGAAATATTATTTTGCACTAAATGTGTCGATGTGTATGGGACGTAACAGAAGGGGCGGGTTCAAAATGCCCATTTTCAATTCCAACCTATATTTCGATAAATAATAGTCACTGGCAAAATATCATTGTGATCGGTAGAGATTTACGGGAGTTATCTTATCTTGTCTTATCGGTGACTGGCGTTCGGAGGTGTTTGCATTGCCAACCTGGACGACCACAAGGCTTTTGTATGGAGGTACCAGGAGGGACGTGATCAAAACGTCCATTTTGAATCCCAAACTAAGTTTGGATAAATAATATTCACTGACAAAATTTCCAGACAAGCCAAACGGACATCGCGCAATTGTTTTAACGAACGAATTTTATCCAAAGATACTGAGGGTCTAATATAGGTCCTTATATGCGCTACATTTTTTCCGTGTTAAACGATATATACCTCCATCCCTATGGGTGAGAGTAGACAAATAATTGAATTTAATTCAAAATGGGCTAAATCTGAATAAATGAACTTGTTATGAAACCTGGGATTATTAAGCAGAAATTAAAATTAATTTTCGGTAGATCTAGATCTTCTTAAATAAAGTCACAATTTCCTTGAATACAGTAAACACGTTCAAATGGAAATTTCCTCAAAAAAAAACTTTCTTCTTTCTTGTAGCAGAAAATATTTCTATCAATGAAATTAGTTCCGCAAACAGAGTACTGACAATGAACTAAAAATTCGGAAATGCTTTCATTGAATAAAGAAACTCTTTCCTTGAAATACTCTTGAGGATTAATAAGTATGGGTGCTACCGAAAAACAACAAGAGTCTTAAACTTGTACGTTTGCAACCATGAATTAAATGAGAATTAGGAAGTAGATATTGTGTATTGTTACTCCAATTAAGTAAAGAGGTTGTTAAGTTAGGTACATATTTTCAAGGTTCAAGATGGTTAATATTAGGCACAATTTACCTTAAAAACATTACACATTCTATTACATTCTATACAGGAACTTTAATTAAGGAAAACTATGAACACAATTTTAATATTTGGAATAATTTTTAGTCCGAAACAAACTTAAAACCTTTGCATCTACCAATTATTTGTTAGGATTTAGTGAACTAAATTCATATTAAAATTTAACTCATTTTGAAGAAATTTGTCCTTAACAAAATATAATTTGTCCTTGTTATTGGGTTGGCAAGAAAGAAACTTCGGCTTTTCCATATAGGTGGTGCTCTTGTCATTTTTAAAATACTTTTGATCAGCTGACTAAATTCTTTGTTATACAGTTACACAGCTGATATTCAAGCTTGAATTTGTGATATGTCGCATTATTTTCACTGGTCAGTTTTCGATTCAATCGTGTTGTGAATATGGGATATTAAAATGAGCATGTTGGTCATATTTTACGGTTTTATTTCCGAAAAGGCTACGGAAGAACACCACGATATTTGTGATGGGTATGAGTTGGATGCTGCAAAAGAACCCACATGCCAAAGCTGGTCAAAAAAATTTCGATCAGTAAAGTTCACGATCAAAAATGGGCACAGGAGCAGTAGGCCAAATCAGGTTGTGGCGACCCAGAATAATATTTTATATTTTCAATTATTGATTATAGTTAAATGTAGCTTTTAGTATAAGCCTTTTTACATCGACATAACGTAGGCGTTGTATTATATGGTCATAAATATATATAAGTGTTGTAATACTGTTACACACGAACTACCGATATTCTTTAAACTATTTACATATGAAATAATAAAATGGAGATTGAGTATTAAATAGTCACTAGAAGAACCAACGTGTTTCAATTAATATTTTTTTTCTGGTCGAAGAGGACGTAATCAAAGCCGTTATCGACTCTGCCGACAGTTGCAGACAGGCTGAAGGTCAAAAATCTTAATAGTTGGGTTCCGCACGAGTTTACCGAAATACTGTTAATAAAGGGAATAAGCTCGAACGCAATTGAAATTATCCATTTTCCAAACGTTTTGTCATTGCAGATGAAAAATGGATTCTTTGCAACTATTTCAACCGAAAAAGTCCCTGGATCCAGGCACGATGACCGCGCACACACTTCATCAAAGCTGGAACTGCACCAGAAAAATTTATGTTATCCATTTGGTAGTATTTTAAGGAAGTAATTTATTTTGACCTTTTTCTAAACCAAGAATCCTGATAATACTGTGAACAATTTATCAACCTGCGTCGATTTCCATCACCATAACGCTAATCCTCACACATCTGTGCAGACTCGGCAAATAATATTGGATCTTGAATTGGAAATGATGCCACATCCACCTTCGGATTTTCATTTATCGTATTCCGAAGTCTGCAAAACCTTTTTACTGGGGAATCGTTCAGTAGTTTAATTTAGTTTGTTTATTTTGGATTTTCTGTACAACAATATTAAATCTTATAATTAAAGTACAGGAATTATTATCGTTAAACAGTTTCAATGGAAAAAAACTTGTATAACAAATAAATAAATAAGTGAATATGTATGTAAACGAGACAATAATGTGATAGTAATAATATTAAATTAACAATAATAATTAGCAGTGGTGATATTTGAGTTTTCCAAACAAAATAAAAATACAAAAAAAAAACTTGTAAATATAAAAAAAAAATATATTATGAACATAATAATAAAAACAGAAACATTGTAATTGAATTAGAAGTGGAATAAATATGAAGAAAACTACATTGAAAAAGAGGAAATAAAGAATTGGTTAGCTAGCTTTTTTAAATAATGTACCGTTGCTGATTATTTGAATGTTATGTGGTAGTGAATCCAAAGACAAATTGAATGAACGCGGAATTTCCATTTAGAAACACCACTCCTTTGAGTCATAGGTATCAGAATATATCCTGTATTAGACCTGGTAAAACGAAGATTATTAAATAAGTAAGCTGGCTGACAAGTTTAAACAATTTTGTGAAGAAAGATTTAAAAGATACACGATAAAGAACCTTTGTGAAACGTGATACGGAGTCGAATCTGTTTAATCCGTAGATGTATCTAACGACATGTTTAGTTTACGCAAACTTTTTGAGTAGGATTTTGAAAACAGATCGAAATCGAAAACTAATCCTGGTAGAAATTAAGTTTTTGCCAGCAGTACTCTAATATGAAAAGGCGTGAAGGATTGGGTAGACCATAAGTCTCTAAGCTTTGAATATATTTGTACAGCCATGTTAAAGTTCTATTGAATGTTACCCCTAAATTTTTAGCTTGAGATACTATTCCAATATTTCACCTTTTATCTCAATATTCCAATTGATGTTCTATTTTGAATATCCAATCGATGTTTTATTTTGAATAACGAGACATCTATTTTGAATAACGGGACATTTTGTTTTCATCGGGTTAAGGCGTAGACCGTTTTCAGTTGCCCAGTTACGAACTCAATCTAAATCAATATTCAACCTTCTAATGGCCTCGACAATGGAATATAGTGGGTTAATTAAGCTTAGTTGTACCCCATCAGCATACATGTGTAGTCGACAGTGAAGTAGATGTCGGGGAAGATCATTTATGTACAAAGAAAATAACAGGGGTCCCAGTATGGATCCCTGGGGAACTCCTTTCATTACAGGTAGCGCAGTGGATGTGGAAGTAGTCGTGTGAACCGATTGTGAACGACCAGTGAGATACGATTGGATTAGCTTGAGCGATGTGGTGGATAATCAAAATTGCTGTTTAAGTTTTCCACAAAGCAAAGAAGGGCGATTGATCTCTATTCATTACCCAATTTTGGCGCATGTAGGTAACATTTTTGCATAAAGTTGGAAAAGTGCTAGTAAAAATTTTTCGATTAAAAAGGTGTGTAATGTGCGGAAGACTAAACGGAAACAGCAATATATAAAACAGGAAGCAGGTATATACTTTTGTCTGATCGACGCAGATAAATTCAAAGTGGGATGCATTGCCATCGATCCTGTTCTGAAAGTCGTAAAATTCATTGAGTGTGTTCGCAATTTGACGTAGTTTTTTACTTTTGTCCTAAGTCTATAGCGAACTTTTTGGAGTAGTAATCAGATTTCGCAATACGGAACTTCTTATTGACATCTCTCCCAGCAGCACGAAATTCATCACGAAGGCCAGGAGCTTTAAAACGTTTCCATCTGTTGTACGCTATATCTCTTCTAATTATTGCATACTAGCTGACCCGGCGCAAACTTCGTTATGCCCAAAATATTTTTTTGATTAAACTAATTTCATTATACCTGTTAAACATGAATTGTTACTTAAAACCATATCATGAAATTTATTGTTGACTTCTTTACCTTTTTTATTTATTCTAGGAGGAACGCTAAAACAATTTTTGATCAACATTATTAAATAACCTCGCAAAAAGTCTCGAATGTGATAATTTATTTTAATGCTTATTTTTTTTGCTTTTGGTACCACGCCCATTTATCCCATTTCGCCCATTTTCAGTTCGGCTATTAATATTTGTAACTGACGGTCCGATCACGCCCATTTTTCCCATGACTATTCACATTAACAAATAATCAACGTGTACAAATTTCTAAGACTCTGGCTATTATAGAACTGTAGATATATGATATTAAATATTTACTTTGTATGGGAGCTGCCATTCCCACTGGTCCGATCCCGTCCATTTTTTTCATGATTATTCAAATCAGTAACATATGGGGTACTGCAATGTTTCAAAACTCTTGCTATAACAATAGTCAAGATAACGGGTTTTTCAATAAGAGCGCTACAAAAGTTTTTTTAAATAAAACAAAACCGGTTTTAGATACCAATGAAATTCTTTATTCCTGTGAAAGTACGTTCGATGCCATTACGTTTGGAACTCGATTTCTTTGCATGGCCACCACGGCCACGCTTGCAGAAGTCCAGACGCTGAACCCAATTTTCGAAGGTTTTCAAGCATAAATCGGCCGATACTGCTGCAATTTCACGTTCGATATTCGTACGTAGTTCATCAATCGTCGCTGGCTTGTTGGCACAGACCATAGACTTGACGTAGCCCCACAGGAAATAATCTAACGGCGTCAAATCGCACGACCGAGGCGGCCAATCGACTAGGCCTTTCGTGAGATAACACGTCCACCAAACTTGGTTTCCAATAAATTGATTGTGGCATTCGCTGTGTGGCTTGTGGCGCCGTCCTGTTGGAACCGGTCCATATTATCCAATTGGGGCCAAAAATATTCGGTTATCATTGAACGGTAGCGATTCGCATTCACAATAATGTGCCGGTCTTGATCATCACAAAAGCAGTACGGCCCAATAGCGCCGCCGGCCCATAAACCGCACTAAACCGTAATTTTTTCGGGATGCAATGATGACCAATAACGCATATTTTGCTTTTCAGCCAGAAAAGAGCCTCATCGCTGAAGATGATTTTCCGATGAAAATCCGAATCATTTTCAAGTTGTTGCTCAGCCCAATTCACGAACATACGACGCTTATGATGGTCAAGCGGCTTCAGTTCTTGCGTCAATTTGATCTTGGAAGGATGTAGGCCAAGATCTTTCCGCAAAATTCGCCGCAACGACGTCACAGAGATGCCCAACGCTTGAGAACGACGTGTGAGAGGCACATTTGGGCTTTCTTGAACTGAAGCCTCAGCGGCAGCAATATTGTCGGGCACTTCTTTGTCTCACTGGCACGGGAACATTTTGTACTTTGCCTGTGGATTCAAATTTGTCCACTAGACGCTCAATTGTTGGTCTGGTAGGACGATTATGACGACCATAAATTGGACGTAGCGCTCTTAAAGTTGAGGCCACTGACTCCAGATGTCGGTATCGGTATATCTTTCGGTATATCTTTCCACGATGAAATGGCAAACCTTACTGAAGAGAAATGTCAAAAGAGCGGGAAAAAATATGGCGTCGATTGCTGTCCCTATCGATTTACTTTTGTAGCGTCTCTGTTGAAAAACCCTTTATATGATGTTATTCAATTTATGTGGGAGGGGCCACGCCCACTTGAAATATCAAAAAGATATATAGCCGAAAACCTAACTTGGGCTATAACCTTTCAAATGAAACCGGTGTGGGCCAAATCGGTTGGATAGTTTTAGAGTCTACAGAGGACAAACATACAAACATTGTATTTTAGATATATAGATTTAATTATATTTCAGAACCATGGTCTCGACTTCGACTTTACAAATTTTGTCTTAATAGGGACTGTGGTGTTGTAGAGGTCTAAAATATTGTCATGCAGAAATGATAACTGGTCATCGACTAAAAGTATATTATAAATCTGATCCCAATATATGTATTTCATAAAATATTTCCTCCTACAGAATATATTTCATGTTCTTGTAATCTCTGTATGTATATTTACTTATATGTTTAAAGAAACATGAGGCTGACACTTGTTCATACAACATAGCATTTGATGGGTTTGATAGAAACTATGCATCTAAGAGAGTACTGTTGCTTTGTGTGTAGTGTGTAGGAATTGTGGTATTTGTCGGAAATTGACCTAGCGATAACATGCTATCCGTAGGATGCGATTCAGTTAGCAGATTTGATTTAAAATCACCAGAGATAATGATGTGCTCGTAAGTGAAAGTGAATGTTTCCAGAATATTTAAAAATTCTACAAGATTAATATTTTTATTTAGTCTATAAACGCAGTCAACCAGTAATTCCCTATTATATGAACAAATTTCAATTAATATATGTATGTTGAATCGAATCATTAATTCCCGATTTTATGCAAATTTTCGAATGAAGCCTATTGTTCACGTAGATAGAAACACCTCCGCCGAAGCGTTCCCTATCAACGCTATAAAGAATATATCCATTAAGACATACCAGAGAATCAGGTGCATCAACCCTAAACCACGTCTCTGAAGCGCAAATGATATCAAAGCCGGAGCTTTCGAACGTGAATCTAAATTCATCCAAATCATTATTTAAACTGTGTGCATTGATATGACAAATCTCCAATCCATCTCTTTGTGAATGTGGCGTCATTGGAAGACATATTTGCACTTGAATTGCTACTCATAGGAAAACAAGACATTAATATAAATGAATCTATCAGCAACGCTAACTAAATAAAGGTACTGTATTTTCGAACCATTTAAATGGACTGTGGCAAGCTAAGAATAGGGAGATGCTTGAGGTTGAAATATAAATAAAGGTTAAGAGAAAATGTAGTTTGAGTAATTTTATAATAAAGTATAGATTAGATAACGACTTGTTAGATTTTAATGGGAATATCAGTTGCATACGAGTGGTGTTGTGGGTTTTCATTAACTTCCTGTTGAAAGCGATCCATTATATCAATGTGCTCGAAGCAAATTGGTTCATCATTGGCAACACGTTTTACAATACAAGTCCTTTATAAATATAGGCGGAGTAGACCAACTTTTTTCCATTCGAATCGCCTTTTGAAGAATTGAGTAGTTGGTGGTCGACAGATTCTCGCTGATATAGAACGTTGCTTTTGAACTAAATCCTAACATATCCAATGGCAAGTTGTTGTTGTGCTTGTTCTTATATACGACAAGATTATTTAAAATAAAATTGTTTGTCATAAGGTGACATCATCTTTGCTATAATAACACCATCTGAAGAAAATTGTTTTTTGTTATTGTTCCTATTGTGTAGCTGGTATATAGATTTAAGTTTGGGAGTTGATATGTTTATCTCCTTACACATTTTATCAAAAATATCCTCTAAATGTTCACCCTGATTCACCCTGCTTGCATTTTTAACTCCCTTACTTCAGCTTTAAAGTTTGGGCAACCTTTCTGGGACATCAACCACACCCACCTCTTATCAAATCTTATCATATTCATTAATTAAGCGATTTTCGAACTCTAATTAACAATGATTTTATACGGGTGTGTAGGTGATCGCTTTGTTTAAGAAGTTGCTCATCTATGAGCTACCTTAGATGTGACGATAAGTTTGTAATTTTGGGAGGAGAAAAACTGTTAAAAATCAGCAGACAGTTGTCCGAGGCCTTCGGCCACGGACTGTCCCTGCAGGCTGTGTCAGAGACACGACCATTAAGTTTAACGTAGAATAAGATAAGACAGAAAACATATATAACAATAAATGATAAATAACATAAGCAAATGAATTTATTTATTTGATAGTTACTTTTGATAATATACATAAGCTTTTGGTAGGAAAAATATGATAAATATGTTTTTAAATTTTTATTTTAATTTACTAAACGTCAACTGGCAGCTGCTGTCAAACAGCATCAAGCAGCTTTGTTATTTTGCTTACTTGGCAGCACTTTCAGTTCACATAAAAATCTACGAATTAATTTTTTCATATATTTTTTATAATTATATATCCATGTTAAATTCAAATTCACATTTAACATTTTGTTTCACTTAAATACATAAGTAAATATACGAAATTTCAACATTTCATCAATCAAAACAACAGCCGATGGTTTGTGTCCACACTGAAATAGCAGCATAGTTTGTGTTCACGCTACAAACTCAAACACTCAACCAAACACCACACATATGTTTGAGTGTATGTGTTTAAACAATTTTCATTTGAGAAATTTAAATATTAGGAAGACATCAACCAATATGAAATGTATATCAAACGAAAGATAACATCTTCATTTATCTACAAAAAAAATTTTAAAAAACGTTATCTCGCCGTTTCCTCATAATCAATGAAATAAAGATTACAACAATAACAATCTGACATGACTCCCTATACCGTAAGGTAAGACGTATTCTACGCCAAAAGTGATTGTTTAGATGCCGCAGCTCTGATTCTCTTAGGTGCCGAACATGGGTTTTCATCACAATGAGTGTACTGAGCATTATAATCGCACTTCAGGAAATTCAAATCGAGTTGATCGAGTATATTTGTGGGACAGACCAGTCATGCTCTGAATCTGGGATCTGAAAGTTGCCTAAACGATGGCAGAAGATACAGGTAATTACAATTTTTAATTATTTGAATAAAATTATTGGAAATTAGTTCCAAAATTACTAATATCGAAATTACTTTTTCGACGTGGTCCGATTACGTAAAATTTCATCAAATATAGTTCAATTTCCTAGTTTTAAGTACAAATTAACTTAATTACTTACTTATCCGGTCTCGAACAACTCCGGGCGGTCAGGGACCGTACAAAACGAAGATAACATATTTCGTCAATTAGTTCGATCTTTTGCCTTATTTTTACTGTTGGGAATTCGTTAACCTGATCGCTCCAGAGGAGCCTGGGTCTTCCTATTTTTCATCTCCTTCGAGTTCGGTTTCGAAAACCCTTCATATTGGTTCATCTCCATCCATTTTACTGACATGGCCTAGCCAGCGCAATCGCCTTATAACTATGTCAATATCGGGATATAGCTCGTACAGCTCATGGTTCATACGTCGCCGATACTCGCCGTGGTGCACTATAGGGCTATACATTTTACGGAGTCTCGAAGACTCCTACAGAGGTGTCGCCTGCTTGCGATAAGGATTCTGTGGCATAAAGCAAGACAGGTTGTATGAAAGTTTGGTACAGCTGGACTTTTGTTACTCGAGTGATGGCTTTATCTCTAAAGTGCTTGCTTAGCCCAAAATACAATTTATTCGCAAGAACAATTCTACGCTTGATCTCAAAACTGACGATGTCGCTTTTGTTTACGGCAGTCCGAGGTATATAAATTCTTTCACCCCTATAAATTATAATGGTTATCAACGTTAACGAGGCCCTGCTCGTTGAAACCATTAATTTTGAAATTTTCCTCATTTACTGTCAGACCCACTTTTGCTGACTGCTTCTAAATTCTCGAAAACACTGAGTATATACTCTAATTATGCGGCCAATGATATCTATATTATCAGCATACGCGACTGATGGCTTTTGCTGCTGATGGTTTTGTTCATGATGACTGCAGCTTCTATTAAGATGTTAAAGGGATCGCAGGATAGGGTGTCGTCTTGCCTGAGGCCTCGCTTAGTTTCGAAAGGTTCGGTAAGACCCTTACCAATTTTCACTGCGGATTTGGAGTTCGTCAAGGTCATCCTGCAACTGCGCATGAGTTATGTAGGAATATCAAGCTCAGACATTGCTTCGTAGAGTTTCTCCGGCGTCGGGCTACCGAAGGCCGCCTTATAATCTAAAAATAAATTATAGGTGTCGATTTGCTCTTCGTGGGTCTTCTCCAGGATTTGGCGTAGCGTGAAAATCTAGTCAGTTTTCGATTTTCCCGACCTAAAGCCACACTGGTATGGTCCAATCAGATCAACGATAATTAGTTTTAGTCCTTCACACATTATACTTGATAGAACCTTATATGCTATGGATAAAAGGTTTATTCCACGGTTATTGGCACAGAGACTCGGGTCACTTTGTTTAAATATGAGGCATAGTACACTGAGACTCCAATCATGCATTCATCTAACCAAATTTTGTTAATGAGATGATGCACCTTATCAGCTCATGGTCGCGAGCCTTTAATAGCTCCGCCGGTAATCGATGTTAGCTCCTCTGTTCACTCGAACGTCCATTACACTGGATGAGCGCCTGCCATCAAGTACCACGTGATTAATTTTGTTCATCGTTCTTTGTTCAGGGGATACCCTAGTAGCCGTGTGGATGTCTTAATGCTGGAATCTTGTACCACAAATGACTATATTTTTTACAGCGGAAAGTCAATCAGTCTCATGCCGTTGTTGGAACTGTCAGCATGGATACTAAAACAATAGTATGGCAACAATAGGACGAAACACATTCTCCCTGCCTACTTTAGCATTAAAATCTTCTAGTACAGTCTTCAAATCATGGCCAATGAAGCGGTCACACGTCTCCTCTAAGGGCTCATGGAATATCGCGACCTCAGAACAACAACGCTCTGACTGACAATTTTTGCAAAAAGATCTGAATATTGAATCGTACTAAATTGGGTATGCTCGTTCGATTACTGCTGTCGCCATAAAGATATCTCTTATCATATTTACGAGATACCCAATGCAACAAAGTTCTAACTACTTGTTTTTCGATAATAATAGAACATTGTTCTCCAAAACGACTTGACAAATTTCCCAGTTAGAACATTGTTTACGAAAATATTGTTCATAGAACTTTGGTGTACAACATTCTTTCGTTGCATTAGTTAAATAGCAGTTTGTTGATTAACATTGTCCCGGTTGATTTTAGGCCTGTCAGCCACAATTTGGACAAATTGTTACTGGATGTTATGTGTTTACCCCAAAAAGCCAGTAAAGCCGAGTATTAAGAACAGTTACGTGAAAATTATTGAGCAAAAGTAATTTGTTACGCTCCGTACTGGGAAAGCAACCTACATATCAGTGATGACGACCATATTTTCCTGTTTTTAAGTTTCTTTCACACTAAAAATCTATGTTTGTTCTGAAATTGAGCGACGGATGTCAACACTGATCTTCCTTCAATTTTATTAATCGTTGCATTTTTCTCAGCAACATTAAAATGTTGATCACGTCATGTTGCTGATATTTCGGGTGAACAACTTAGTACAAGGTGTTTCTTATGTTCCTGGGTGTTTTTTTTTTCAGTTGTGCAAAGCAGTCGATATTATGGAGCATCTGACGCAACAACAACGTGCTGAAGTTATTAAAACTTTTTAAGTAAATACTCGTTTTTTGGTTTAAATAATGTGCCGAGCAAGTCAACCTTTTACAGTATTGTAAAGAATTTTTAAACTTTGTATACGCTGGGAGATAAAGTGAAGTCTGGCCGAACTCTAGTGTACGTACGGCACAAAATTTTGCTGCAGCGAGAGACAATGTTGTTGAAAGCCCAGACACGGTACCGTTCACAAGAATTTCAAATGGTGTTCAAAATAATCAGAAAAGAGTTGCATTTATCCCCGTATAAAATGCAACTGACTCAACTTACTTTACTTTTATTGACTATATTACAACCTCATGAGGTCAGACGTCTTACACATATTAATTAAACAAACAAATTAAACAAATTTCAACATATTCTTCCAACTGGCTCCATCCTTCGCCTTTTCTCGCCAGTTGGTAACACCAAGGATACGGAGGGATTCTTCTGCCTGGTCTTTCCAGCGGAGTCTTGGTCGTCCTCTTTTCCTGCTTCCATCGGGTACGTTATCAAAAATTTTTCGCGCTGGCTCATCTTCATCCATTCTGATAACATGGCCTCCCCAACGCAATTGGCACACTTTGATTCGTCTAGCTATGTCCACGTCAGAATAGGGATTATATAGCTCTGCGTTCCAGCGACGTCGGTACTCTCCGTTTTCCCTAACAGGACCATATATTTTACGGAGAATTTTTCTCTCGAAAACCCCCAGGTGTTTTTCATCCGCTTGCGATATGACCCTAGTTTCGGAGCCATATGTCAAGACATATGTCTGATATAGCTGGACTTTTGTCCGTCGAGAGAGGGCTTTGTTCCTAAACTGCTTGCTGAGCCCAAAATAACATCTATTTGCAAGCACAATTCTCCTATCTATCTCCAGGCTGACGTTGTTGTCCTTGTTCATGGCGGATCCAAGGCAGACAAATTCATCTACCGCTTCAAAATTAAATCGGTTGTCAACGTTCAAGTGCGTACAGAATGGTTCAGTGAGGTCTTTCCCCACTTTCGCTGCTGATTTGGTGTTGGTCAGCGTCATTCTACAGAGGCGGATCAGTTTTGCCGGAATACCAAGTTCAGACATAGCTTCGTACAGTTTACCCCGTATGGGGCTGTCGAAAGCAGCTTTGTAATCGACAAAAAGGTGGTATGTATCGATCTATACTATCTTCCACTATCATTACCTCCTGATCTTCAGTGGAAGAATCTGAGTGGAGTAGTGCTGAAAAGTGGTCTCTTCACATTTTGAGCACACGCTGCTTCTCGGTCACCAGATTTCCATTCTCGTCCTTGCAGGAGGGCAGCCCATTATTAGGCCCGTTGGTCGATCTTCTTACCCTCTGGAAAAACTTTCGCGATTCACTATTCATCCTGCACATTTCGGTTCTTTCAGTCTCTCTCGGCGGCGTAGCGAAATAACTCCCCATGAAATAACTCCCATGAAATAACTCCCAACGAAATAATTCCCACCAAAAATGAAATAACTTCCAATAACGAAAAAATGAAATAAGTCCCACAAAAAATGAAAAAACTCCCAATAGCAAAGTGAAATAAGTCCCAAGACTTCTCCTACAGCACTTGTTATATGGGCCTTGTACAAACGGTCATTTTTTTTGGGAGTTAATTCATTGTCATAACATTGGAAATAAGTCCTACTAAAGTGGGAGTTATTTCATATGAAATAACTCCGACTTTTGTATGGAAATTTTTTGGGACTTATTTCATTTTTCTGGTGGGAGTTATTTCATGTGGGAGTTATTTCGCTACGCCTCTCTCTGCTCCGACTGCCATTTTTTTCGTCTAAATAATTGGTTTTCCTCCATTCTCAGCCTCTTGTACCGCTCACTCGCAGCACGCGTTTTAACTGACTGTTTCGTTGTCATACGTGCAGCGTCTTTTTCATCAATTGCAATGCGACATTCTTCGTCGTACCATGGCTTATCCTTCTGCGGTTTTTGATAGCAAAGTTCAGTCATTGCAGCGATTTCCAAAGAATGGGAGATGTGCTTCCACTGCGCATCTGGGTCTTCGGGAGGGGGGTATTCTGCTCCAGCAGGAGAGAGAGTTTCTGTCGATAGGACATTGATATCTCCGGTATTTGTAGCTTGTCAATATCCAGCTTTTCCTGTGTTCGGCTCCGTACGTTTTTCGCCCGACTCAATCTCGTGCGAACTTTCGCAGCCACCAGGTAATGATCCAAGTCGATATTGGCACCTCGAATCACACGTACATCCACTACACTAGAAGAGTGCCTGTCATCTATTACCAAGTGATCAATCTGGTTCTTCGTCCGTTGATCAGGAGATATCCAGGTCGCCTTATGAATGTCCTTATGCTGGAATCGTGTGCTACTAACTACCATGTTCTTTGCAGCGGCGAAGTCTATCAGTCTTATTCCATTATCGGAGGTAGTTTCATGTAGATTGTGATTGCCGATGGTTGGTCGAAAGACACTTTCCTTTCCTAATTTGGCATTAAAATCGCCTAGAATAATCTTAATGTCGTAGTCAGGGCAGCGTTCATATACTTCATCCAGGCGCTCATAAAATGTTTCTTTGACCTCATTATCTTTATCCTCTGTCGGTGCGTGCACACAAATTAACGAGATGTTGAAATATTTCGCTTTGATGCGAATTGTGGCTATGCGGTCACTCACTGGGTTGAACCTTGAAACTAGATGTCGCAGTCTCTTGCCTACTATAAATCATCACCCAAATTCGTGATTACGCTCATGGCAGCTGTAGTAAATATCGAAGTTTTTCTTTCTGGTGCAACCATATCCTGTCCATCGCATTTCCTGGATCGCTGTGATGTCAGCTTTATATTTTCCGAGGACATCCGCCAGTTGGAAAGTGGCATCAGTCCTGTATAACGTTCGAACATTCCAGGTACATATCCTTAAATCATGGTCCTTATAACGTTTGCGAGGGTCGTCAACAGTTGGACGGTTTCTTTGTTTATTATCTTCTTTGTGTATTTTCATTGCCGATATAACGGTGGCGGGAGGCAAACCCAGCCCACCGTGGTTTGCATTTTACGTACTGCCACGATGATTATGTTTCAGCCGCCCATTATGGATCAAACGCTGACCAGAATGCAGTGTGTCGAAACTGGATTTTGGTTTCTTCAATTTTGATCCGCCATTGGCCAGGGGTGTAGGTCATCCGCCTTCACAGGACAGAAGAATATGTCCACTACTTCGAAGAGCTTCAGTGACAGGGTCACCTAATAATCCTGAGACGTATCAGTGATCGCATTACCACTCAGGTTGCTCATTCGTTTCGCCTTCTCACTTTACCTAGCTAACGGAGGTTTCCGATAAGCCATTGCCAAGGACATACTGCGTGGAAGTAGTGAGCTGCTTGGACTGCCCAATGAAGGAATCATTTCTGGCCACTCCCAAGTGAAAGGCTATCAGAAACTTGCCACCTTCAAGGACAGTCCCATGTCCTAACTCCTGACTCAACACCTAATCGCAAATGATATTATCTAAATAAATTGAAACAAATTATATTATAATTGTTACCAGAATAAAATAATAAGCGTGTTTTTTTACCCCGCTAAAGTTAATTATAGCTTAGTTTGTACGGGACAGCTAGTCGATATTAAGTGGCATTTCAATTTCCCACTTAAACTCCGACCTGAGCAATGACAATGTTGCCACATGTTAAATTTCAAGAAATGGCAACAAAAATTTATCTTAGATAAATTTTGTTATCATTTTTTGGGAATGAAAATTTTATCAAGAAGAGGCTCAAAAGCAGAATTTTGCAAAATGGCTTACACATGGTCAGTTTATTTAAACTATTTTATTTAATGGAAGACTACTTTGATATCACTAAATTTGAAGGCTAGATTTATATTTCCGATTGAAAACAAAATTGGAATTAAATTGTTCACAACAACGAGCGGTAAATGTTATACGTATTGATCATGGTATAATTACCTACCAGGTATAGTCGTTTAAACATGTTATTAAATTTTCTCCATGTAATTCTTCGTTTCAATTGTTAAAATCATATATGTATATTTTGTTTTCATACTTTTCTTGTATTGTTGGTATATATTTGTGTAGTGTTTGACAACTGAAACAAATGAACGAAATTAAAATGTCGGTTGTTGCTGCTTACAACTACAACAACATTTGCTGCTACCATATTTGTCGGCACTTGGTACAAATGTTTTGCCGTATCGCATTTTTTTCACCCATTACAGTAAATGTTGCCACATTACGTAGTATTAAGTGTGGATCGTTTTATTTGGAAAGACGTAAGTGGCGATAGCTTAATGGAATAAAAAAACAGCCTTAATATATAATAACTAACGCATCATAAGCACTCAATCTTATTTATTCCAATCATACCTTGGTGCACTTAGAACCTTGTTGTTCTAAGGTCGCGATATATCTTTGGCAACACCATCTTTCTCTTCTTTTGGGACATGCACACAAATTAGGGAAATATAAAAATATTTCGCTTTTACGCGAATTGTGGCTATACGTTCACTCGCAGGATTGAACCCAGAGACCAGATGTCAGAGTCGTTTGTAAATTACAAATCCGCAACTAAATTCAAGTTTTTTCTCATGGCAACTCTAGTATACTTATATCGCAGTTTCTTTATCTTGTGCTGCCATGTCCTGTCCATCGCATTGCCTAGATACCTGTAATATCAGCCCTATAACTTTCGAGGACATCTGCCAATTGGATACTTGCACCGGATCTATATAGAGTTCTTAAATTTCAAGTGTATATCCAAAATCACGGTCCTTATAACGTTTTCGGGGGTCGTTAACAAATCGGAGTTGTTTATGTTTTCTCTTTCGTTTTTGTATATTCACTGCCATCGTGAACTGTGGCGGGAGGCAAAATTAGTCAGCGGGTTTTTGCAATTTACCTACTCCCACCATATTTGATTGCAGCCGCCCATTATGGATCAGACGCTGAACAGGATGCAATATGTCGAACCTGGATTTTCTTCTTTTGGTTTCCATCCGCCGTTGGACCATAAAAAGAATATGCCCGACATCTTGATGAGCTTCAGTGACAGGTCCATCTACTAAGCCTGAGACGTATCAGAGATCGCATAAACAATCAGGCTGCTCATTTGTTTCGCCTTCTCACTCTAGCCAGCTATCGTAGGTTTCCGACAAAGCCACTGCGCAGGACATACTGCGTGGAAGTAGTGAGCTGTTTGGACTATGCAATGAAGGAATCATTTCTGACCGCTCCCAAGTGAATGGCAATTAGAAACTTTTCACCACCATGGGCAGTCCCATGTCCCATGAAGTTCTAATAACACAACCTAAGTACTCAGTGTCTAAATAGAATCAGTGTCATAAAAAGCAATACCTGTAAAAAAATAGCTTCAATTTCACGTCCATTTTTTATGTATGGATTTTCCTCGCGAAAAGTCCACAACAAAACGGGGTAAGTTAGTTCTAGTTCAGTTTTGTGATGCTATTACTATTTCGATCATGTGGTAATATTTTCTTATTGTAATAAAACTGTAAGTAAAATTTGAAGTTTTGAAACGACACACAAAAACTAATTTTTGGGTCATAAAATCCAGTGGTATACTCCGTTTTAAAATTGAGCTCAAAATAACGAGATATTTCGATTTTAAATTTGTAGTAGATTTAAGGTGATTTTGATTTTAATTGAGGGAAAACCTGCAAAAGCTCTTGTTAAATCAATTTGTATATATTTTCTACGACAAAATGTAACCGTTGAAATAATAGAATTAGTTTTCCTCTTACAATTTGGGGCCATAATAATTATAATAATTTTGGGATTCGGGATTTTGGATTTTGGGATTGGCATCCCTATTACAAACAGATACTACAACAAATATACCAAAGTGTTCACTGTGCTAGATTAGTCCCTACCCGCCGCTATAGATGTTAACCCATCAAAAATATAAGCATTTTATTGACCATTTTGACAAAAAAGTCAATAAGTGTTCGAACTCACGGATAATGTGTTAACACCTTTCTGCTACACGGTACCTGTTCGATTTCTATGAACACATTAGTAAATGTTACATTGGAAAATAAAAAATAATAGTTTATTGAAAATAATAGTTTAGTGCCATATAGGCACTAAATCAACCTCTGAAAATATAGCATTTTTCAATACATTTTAAAGTAATGTACATATGTGAGGGGTCGGGGTGTACCTAAAAGAAACACTGTTAAGGGAATGCAAAGATCGAAAAGTGTGAGAAAATAATTATAAATAGAAATAAAAACAACAACAACTACTACTACTACTGATATGTTGGTGATTTATTTGTGCTTGCTGTGTTGTGGAATGTTTGTGTGGGTGGTGGGTGTCGGGGTGGGGGTACCTAAAAGAAAAACTGTTAAGGGAATGCAAAGAGTGGAGCCAAACACACAACATCACACATACTTTGTACGAAGTAGCTGACGTATTAGTGTGTCACCATAACGCCGACAGCGCAAGCTTGCAAATGAAATTTTGCGTGGCTATGCTTTATATCTCCGTTCAACAACAGCAACAGACACATGTACATACATACATTATTATGTTAATACATACGCTATAGACACAATTTCGTTTGCCTCACCCCTGCTACACTACTCATTCATTGCTCTCTTGCTCGCTCATTTTTGTTTAACACGTCATTATTCTCTTTCGCAATCGCAGAAAATCTGGTTTTAGCAGCAGCATAAAATCTGGTTTTAGCAGCATCAGAAAACCTGTCTGTGTGTTGGTTGCATGTGTTGACTTTTATAGATTTAGTGCCTATACGCCGCTATAGATGTTAACACATCAAAAAAGAAAAATGAGAGACGAAAAATTCAGTATTTTTTGGTTACCCCCGCTGAAGAAATGCGAAATGTTGAACATGCACCTGAATTTACGTGCATCACATGTTTTAGTGCATTACACAAATTGTGGAAATTACGGCGATATTCGATGCCATTTGGACTTCCAATGATATGGACCGATCCAGGGGAACATGATACAGAAAATTGCTACGCGTGCAAGAACGATGTAAATGGTCTCAATCGAAACAGTAAGTTCACTTAGATAGACTATATATGGAATACACAATAATTTATTCTTGTAGAACGATCCGGTTTTATATACAAGTGCTCACGTACCAGTTCCACACAGTAATGAATTGCCTGTCCCAGTACATCTATCGACATACCAATATGATACTGCGTCCTATGAACTACAATCACAAGCTTAAGCAACATCATTACATCATGCTGATTCTGATTACCTTAAGCCAGTTATACAATATCCATCATTATTTCGCAGGAACATTTAGATAGAATCGTTCGAAATCTGAAGCTATCTCAAAATAATGCAATAACTTTGGCTTCGGAACTAAGAAGCGTCAACGTGCTGGCACCAGGTGTAAAAGTTACATCTTACAAATACCGGCAAGAACCATATATGCCTTATTTCATGCTTTCCGAGGACGCACCTTATGAATATTGTCAAGATATTCCCGGTTTAATGAATGAAATCGGAATCTGCAACTATAATCCATCTTTATGGCGTCTTCTCATAGACTCTTCAACCAGAAGCTTAAAATTTGTCTTGCTATTTGCAAACAGCAGCGTTTAATCAGTGCCATTGATGTATGCTCTTGGAATGCATGAGTCGTATGATACCATGAAATTAATTCTGGAATGCATCAGTTATAGCGAACACAATTGGCTCGTAAATCGTGATTTTAAGGTTCTTTTACTATTAGCTGGAATGCAAACTGACTATACAAACAAAGTACATGTATATTTTTGTAAATGGGACAGCCATGCAAAATGCAACCAGTACGAAAAGCCAGATTGGCCAAAACGAGATTCGCAAGTTGTTGGTGAATTTAATGTAATTCGTCCACCATTGATCCCTCTTCAGAATATAATGCTTACGGATCTTCATATCAAGCTGGGAGTTGTAAAGAATTTTTTAAAGCGTTTGGTTCGCGTTAACGAAAATGCATTACCATACTTGAAAAACAACGCTTTTCCAAAATTATCAATTGAAAAATTAAAAGAGGATAATTTTGTGTAACTAAAAGTGTGTGACTGCAATATATTTTATATTAATTTTTGGAGCGAAAATCCTTATCGCACGTTGCGGGATGGGGGCTAAATGAAAAATTTTTAAACAACTGTTTTTAAATACTTTATTACAACCCATTATTATCAACTATATTGGGTACTTTTGGTTTGGTTTGGTTTAAAGGGAAGTTTTCTAGGTGGAGCCTGTGTATTACATATTGTAGTTTTGAACCCAATAAAAAGTAAACTTAGAAAAGCCAAAGTGCAAGACTGGCAAATCCATGAAACACAACCCTCAGCATGGAACTACATTTGCCAGCACTCTTACACCCGTACTTTTGGTTTGTGTCCAGGCTAACGTATTTCTTGATTAATGGGAAATTTTCTAGGTGGAGCCTGTTTATTACATATTGTAGTTTGATCCGAATAAAAAGTACATTTAGAAAAGCCAAAGTGGAAGAAGTTTAAAAAAATAACATCCTCAAGAAGTACTTTTGCTTAAAAAAGTAAATTTTCTTACAAAAAATACGTTTTCTTAAAAAAAAAGTAATTTTTTAAATAAGTACCTTCTTTTAAAAAAGTACATTATCTTACAACAAATTGCCTTTCCTTAAAAAACTACATTTTCTTTAAAGAATACCTTTTTTGTAAAACAAAATAACTTTTCTTGAGATAAGTACATTATCTTAAAATTGTATCTGTTCTTTTGTAAAAAAAGCTTTTCTTCAGAAAAAAAATACCTTCTCTTACAAAAAATAAATTTTTTACAAAAATTCCTTTACTTAAAAGTACCATTTCTTAAAAATAAAGTACCACCTTTTCTTTTGTTGTCTTGAGATAAGTAGCCTTACTGAAAATAATTAAATTTTCTTAAAAAATAGCCTTATCCTAAAAAGAGTACCACTTTTTTTAAAAAGTACCTGTTCTTAAAAAAGTATTTTTTTGTAAAAGAAACTCATACTCTTAGGCTTTTTCTTAGCTTAGTGACGGCGACACTATCGAGTATTCAGCCATTAAAAAGCTTCTCAAAATACCGTTTGGACCCGGGGTAAAACTGAAGGAGTACCTCTCATCGAAGAAAGGACCTTTTCGGGAAAATATAATACATATTCTTGCAAAAGGGGCCTAAAAATAATTTTTTTTTTAAAAAATACATTCAATAAATACAAAATTTCTTAAAAAAAGTATATCATTTTACAAGATCCATTTAAATTACATTATTTTTCAACAGGCGCCTTAGGTGTGTTGGAGCTGATTAGTACATAATATACAGCGAAAAGAACTTCGTTCCAACCGGGTGTCGCCTGACACTCATGTAATTTTTTTTAACAGGTGTAGTTAACGGTCCAGATATACGGAAACTTTTAAGGGATACGAGTTTTTCTGGAATATATGATGAATTTGAACTAAACGCATGGAACTCAATTCGTGCGGTAATTGTAAACGATCTTTGCAAAAATCGCTCATCAGAGTACCGTGATTATATTGGCAACATGATGAAGTCTTTCCACAAACTTGGCGTTAATATGGCGGTGAAAATCCAGATGTTACATGCACATTTCGAGTTTTACGTACAACAATTGTTCACAGAAACAGACGAAATTGGCGAAAGATTTCATCAAAACCATAATGGCATTCGAAGGCCGTTTCGCTGGAAAAAGAATAGACTCAATGCTTGCTGATTTTTGCTGGTCGATTGCTAACGAAAAGTAAAAATTTAATAAATCCAAAAAAATTTATAAAAAACATCAGACTAAGAGCAAATATAGTTCCATGTCCGCTTGAAAATGGACGTCCATTAATTCTAGATATAAATTTTGACAATTAAATAATAAACAAACTGATTTTAAACAAGTTTTTAAAGTTTTTTCACTCAAATAAAATCAAAAATCGCCTTAAATCTACTACAAATTTAAAATCGAAATATCTCGTGATTTCGAGCTAACTTTCCAAAACGGGGTACACCACTGTATTCAACGATCCAAAATTAGGTTGACGTATCTCGGCGTTTTGGTCATTTTCTCCTACTTACAGTGTAATTATAAAAGAGTGCAATAATATTGTTTAACGAGAAAAGTCACTTATGTGCAGTTTTCTACCTTTTATAAGCGCATTTTAGCATCTATTATATGCATATGACGCTACTTTGAAAGAAATACGTCAAAGGTTGCTGGGATACTATTTTCGGAAATATTGGTCGAACATGACCAAATTTCTTTCTGGCTCATCATCTTGGTATCATTATCTCAATTTTGTTCTTAGAGCTCATTACTCTCTTTGATTTGTGTGCGAACTGTCAATTTCGGTGCAGATTCTTGTATAATGGATATTAGAAACTGTATAAATATTGCCAGTGGGTCTAAAAAATTATAGTACCATCACGGGGTATCATAGCACAGTTAAAAAGAGAATGACTTTTTTTTAGTAGTGGTAGGTTTATTGAAGAATTTGCCTGCTGAAAATTTATCGATTTGAAATATGCCATAATTGGGTATTGGGTATTTATAATCGCATTACATCCACGAAAGGAGGGAACTGCACCGATTCTGAACGTTTCTCGGAAGCTTTTTCACGAATATTAGCTCGAAAGTCGGTGATGCAATTTTAGTGTGCGCGGCTTTGGTGCATAAGAACGTGGGTTCGATCCCTGCTCTGACCACCTTACATTTATTTCAAAAACGGTCACCTCGCTTACCATTACCCATGAAATTACCGATGAAAAAGCTTCTTAAAATACTATTCAAAACCGGTGTAAAACTATTGGTCCCAATCAGTGAGTGTAAAACTAGAAAGCGTAGAACTCAATGTTTGTGGGAAGCCATTCCCCATCCCTTAATGGGATGTAATGGGAAACCGTTTTTGTGATCTAAGGTGTCGCCACACTGAGGAAGGTGACAGTAATTTCTGAAACGAAAAGTGATCAGTGCAAAATTTATAATCGCACTCTTGCGTCGGGCATGTCAATCATTTCACTGCCGACGCACAGTGGTTCACTTTAATAAAATCGATTCATCAGTTATTGAGCAATTCAATGTTTGGATTATTTTGTCTTTTAAAACTTGTTTATTTATTCAAAAATTTCATATGTGGATAAATAACACTGTGCGACAGTGAAATTAGGGCCTCAGAGAAACCAAAAAATTATGAAAGCCCATTGGCGAGGTATCAGAAAACTGCACTCGGTTTTGGCCCTGGTCATCACAAGTTTTTTATAGTCCAAAGAAGATTTCATCTGTTTATTAATGCTGTAATTCTGAATTTACTTCAATATATTCTAAACCGTTACATATTTTTCATTACAACCTTCAACAAAATTGTAGCTCTTTCATCGCTGCACAATGTAGACTAATACACATTTTGTAAACAATGCAAATTTGATCTGAACAAACCTAATTTGGATCTTTTTTGAATTTCTGCTAATTTTCCAGCACACGGCAAATAATTTGGGGTAACTGCTTTAGAAGAAATTATAGCAATTAATTCTTGATAACTTTGCGGAATACACTAATCAACAAAAGTTGTATTTAGTACTCTAAAGTTGGAGTAAAAATGTAATATTTTTAAATCTTTTTCGTCTTTTCGTTTACATGTTACCAAATGTAATCAAATAGATACGGCCATATTCTGCCAAGTTGTAGTGTTTAAGATCATATACAATACGGTCAATCAACTAACCAAAAAAGTGTAATTTAAAGTGCTAAAATAATAACAAACCCGAGGGGTCAGGTGCCTTACAAAACGAAGATAACATATTTCGCAAACCAGTTCGATCTTCTGCCCTATCTCTCCAGTTGGCAATACCAAGTGTACGCAGGGATTCGTCAACCTGATCCTTCCAGCGGAGTCTTGGTCTTCCTATTTTTCGTCTTCCTTCGAGTTCAGTTTCGAAAACCCTTCGTGCTGGTTCGTCTTCATCCATTCTACTGACATCGCCTAGCCAGCGCAATCGTGTTATTTTGATCCGCTTAACTATGTCAATGTCAGGATAAAGCTCATACAGCTCATGGTTCATGCGTCGCCGATACTCGCCGTTGTGCACTATGGAGTCATACATTTTTCGGAGTATTTTTCTCTCGAAGACTCCTACAGATGTTTCGTCTGCTTGCGATAAAAACTCAGGATTCTGCGCCATAAAGCCAGACAGGTTGTATGAGAGTCTGGTATAATTGGACTTTTGTATCTCTAAAGTGCTTGCTTAGCCCAAAATAACATCTATTCGCAAGCACAATTCTCCGCTTGATGTCAAGGCTAACGTTATTGTTTTTGTTTACGGCAGGTCCGAGGTATATAAATTCGCCCACCACCTCGAAATTATAACGGTTATCAACGTTCCAACCATTAACTTTGTCCTGTCCTCACTTACCGTCAGAGCCACTTTTCCCGACTCCTTCTCAATTCTCGAAAACACCGCAGTAGCTTCTCTAACTGTGTGTCAAATGATATCTATATCATCAGCATACGCGAGCAGCATGTGACTTTTGCTGCTGATGCTTTTATTCATGTTGACAACAGCTTTTCTCCGAATAATCTTTATTAAGATGTTAAAGAGATCGCACGATAGGGTGTCACCTTTTCTGAGGCCTCGCTTAGTTTCAAAAGGTTCGGAAGATCCTTACCAACTTTCACTGTGGATTTGGAGTTCGTCAGGGTCATCCTGCACAGGCGTATGAGTTTTGCAGGAATACCAAGCTCAGACATTGCTTCGTAGAGTTTCCCCCGTATCGGGCTATCGAATGCCGCCTTATAATCGACATATAGATGATAGGTGGCGATTTGTTTTCCGTGGGTCCTCTCCAGGATTTGGTGTAGAGTGAAAATCTGGTCGGTTGTCGATTTTCCAGGCCTAAAGCCACACTGGTCTGGTCCAATCAGGTCAGCGATAATCGGTCACATTATGCTTGATAGGGCCTTATATGGTATGGATAAAAGGCTGATTCCACGGTAGTTTGCACAGAGAATCGGGTCAACTTTTTTAAACATGGGACATAGTATACTGAGACTTCAATCGCCGGGCATGCATTCATCTAACCAAATTTTGCTAATAAGATGATGCACCTTATCAGCCTTCAATAGCTCCGCCGGTAATCCATCGGCTCCTGCGGCTTTGTAGTTCATAAGCCGGGATATAGCTGTTGTCACCTCGTCTTGGTTAGGAGGGGTCAATCGACGTCGTCGTCCAAAGTACCAATAGGGCGAAGAAATTATCTCTCCATATTCCCAACCTGCTCTGCACATCTGCGATGAGATTTCTGTCCTTCTCTTTACAGAAGGGGGGCCCTGAACCATGTCTATTAGTTCCGTTTTTGACCTTTTGGTAGAATTTTCGGGCTTCGTTCTTCTTTCTGTATGACTCAATTTTCTCATTCCCGCGCTTTCTTCAGTGCCGCTTCTTACGCCTAAAGAGACGGTTTACCCCCTACCCTTCTCCTTATACCGATCAGTCGCAGCTCGCGTTACAATTGACTGAAGCATTGCCATGCGTGCAGCGTTCGTTTCATCATTTGCAATGCGACACTCTTCATCGCACCATGGTTTGTTGCGAAGCGGTTTCTCAAAACCAAGTACGGTTATTGCGGCAGTTTTTATAGAGTCGGAAATGGGTTTCCACTGCGCTTCAGGATCGTTATCGAGAGGGGGTGGGTTCTGTGCCAAAAGTTGCGAGAGCTGCCTTAAGTAGCTTGCAGCTTTCCGATGTCCACCTTCCCCTGCGTCTGGTTTCGTATGATTTTCGCTCTACCCAATTTTGTGCGAACCTTTGCTGCTACCAGGTAGTGATCAGAATCAATGTTAGCTCCTCTGATCACTCGTACGTCCATTATACTGAATGAGTGCCTTTCATCAATTTAGTTCTTCGTTCTTTGATCAGGGGATACCCAAGTAGCCTTGTGGATGTCTTTATGCTGGAATCTTGTACCACTAATGACCATGTTTTTTCCGCGGCAAAGTCCATCAGTCTCATACAGTTTCAGTCAGCATGTAGACTGAAATTGCCAATAGTTGGATGAAACACATTCTCCCTGCCTACTTTAGCATTAAAATCTTCTAGTATAATCTTAATGTCATGGCCAGAGCAGCGGTCATACGTTTCCTCTAGGAGCTCATAAAATATGTCTTTGGCATCATCATCTTTCTCTTCTGTCGGGGCATTCACACAAATTAGGGAAATATAAAAATGTTTCGCTTTTATGCGGAACGTTATACGTTCACGTTATATCCGTTTAGCATATTTAATTTTTAACATTACATGCTAATATTGCTTAAACTATACAAGTGCTATTTGATTATATTTGGCACGTTATAAGCGAAAAAATGAAAAAATTATAAAATATTACATTTCTACACCAACTTTGGAATAAAAATGACGCGTTTGTTGATTAGTGCATTTCTCAAAGTTGTCAATAATTTTGTAGGCTATAATTCCTTATAATACAGTTACCCCAAATTATTTAGAGTGTGCTGTAAAATTACAAGAAATCCAAAATATATCAAACTTTGTTTGACGTTTTGTCATTTGACGAAGTGACGGTGTATTTTTTACAAAATGTATTTTGGTCAACATTGTGCAATGGTGAAAGACCTACAATTTAGCAGAAGGTTGTAATGAAAACTATGTAATGATTTAGAAAATATGCAAGTATATTCAGAATTACAGCTTTGATCAATAGATGAAGTCTTCTATGGCCTTATGGCCTATTAAAAAAATGGTGATGATGCGGGCCAAAACCGATAAGGGTTTTCTGATACATTGCCAATGGACTTTCATAATTTTTTTGGGTTCGTTGAGGACCTAAAGAAAAACTGTTCATTTGTCGCACTGTGTAATCAATTTTAATAATACCCAGGATAAATTTTTGAACAGGTTTCCGACTATATTGACCGATTTCATGGAACTAACTTCAGAATCCACTCGTTTGAAGTTAAAAGTAAGTCATACGAGGTTTGAAGCTAGTTGTAGAACTGGTTCTAAAACTTTTCTCTTTTCGGACAATTTTAAAGAAAATTAATCATAAATATTATTTGTAAAGTGAAGGTTTTTAATGTGTATTGTTTTCTTTTTACTCAATTATTTAAGTGGAATATGGCTTGCAAATATTCCATATACATTTCTGTATTATTTCTGTCCTGTAGTTGTCCTTATTTTGGTTCTTCATATAAACGCTCCATTAATTTCAAATAATTAATTCTTCATTCGTAAAATTTTTCTGGTAGAGCTGCAAGTAGAGCTGATATCTAATTCTATCTTCTCCAAGGTAAAGGATTTTGTGAAATGTTGCAAAAATATTTCTCCGTGGGTATTTGATTGTACTATATATTCTTGCAATTCCCTTGTATAATCGCCAATTATCTAATGTCAATGTGGTTATTGCACGCAAATACTTCGATATGAATATTAAGATCACCCTCTAACCAGATAGCAACCGCTTATACGTATAATCTATCTTTGCCCCATTCAACTTCTTTGTAGCACTTTTGTAAATTTTCGACGAAATCAGATAATTTCTTTTGCAAGTCGAATTGTATTTCAGAGCTGCAGGAATTTGACTTTACTTTTCTTTGAATGTAACTTTGAACATCTTCCTGGTTTATGTGTCTATAACAGTCTCCGATCAATACGCTATAGCTGAACCTTTCCAAGTTTTTATAAATACATGTTTTAATTTTCGATTGTTATTGTATTGTATATAAGCAAGCTGAGTTTGATTCCAAATAGAAACTGCTTTAAAGCCTCTTCAGGCTTGGATTACGGCATAGTGCGTTCCAAGGTAGTATAAGTAGGTACAATTAAAAAGGCTAAACAACTAACAAGTAAAAGTGTTAAATTCGGCTGTGCCGAATCTTTGATACCCTCCACCTTAGTGTTAACCAGCAAAATATTAAATTTTAAAAAGGACCTTTTTTAAGAAAATGTACTTTTTTATTTTATTATTTTCTATATTAATTATTTGTAAAATTATGTGATGTTTGCTGATTCTTGAACCGTGTAGTTCTAGCTTTTATTTAAGAGTACAACCAACGTTCGATCACTTATCGTATATGTATACTGGACGAAAAGAACGCACCAATTATTAATTTCTGCTTTTGTTTCTATGATAGCTAATGGTGGAAAACTACGTAGACAAGTGTTTTTTTGTGTTAAACACAACGACCGTTACTACTTTGAGTAAAAACAAGTAATATCTATTCACCACTCAATATTCTCTCTCTTAAAAGTTTCAATGCACTCTGCTATCCAAAAGTTAATATGAAATGATAAAAGAAAGCACAACTCTGCTTTATTACATGTATGACACATACATTTGTGTTCATAAATTTGTATGGATTTTGTCACACACAGTTTCAAGGCTTCGTGGCATGAGGGGTAAGGCGTTGTACGTTAGAGTGGAAGGTTGCTGGTTCGAATCTGTCATTATTCTTTTATCCTTTTTTTTTTTTTAATTTTTTATAACAGTTCTTGGAAAAATCCTTTTTTAAAAATAAAAAAGCATTTATTGAAGAACTGTTAAAAAAAAACAAGCTGGGACGAGAGTTGAACCAACAACCCTCTGACTCCAACGCGAAACCCTTTACCCATCAGGCCACAGCGACCTTAGATGAAGTGTGACAAAATTCATATAAATGTATGAACACATGAAAGTACATCTAAACATTCTAAAGTACTTACCTATTATAAAGAACAACAAAGATTTTCAACATGGAAATTCACCACACGGCAAAAGGAGTAGTTTAGTATAAAACTACAAAAATTAATGTGAAAATTTTATGAGTTTTTTTTACGTTTCCAATCATTACATTTTTTCCAATGGACCAATTTCGCTGATTTTCAATACCAAACTGCTCAGGAATACGTGGAACATTCTGGCCAAAAACCAAACCGCGTTATCGCCGATTGAAGTCGTGAGAATGTTTTCAACAGACGGACAGACGGACATGGCTATATCGACTCCGGTTGTTATAAGGATCAAGAATATATTTACTTTATGGGGTCGCAAAGCCTTATTTCTATATGTTACAATCAGAATGACAAACTGATATATACCCTCTATCACTTACAGTGGAGGGTATAAAAAGGGATAACAATTTTAGAGCTCCGGTTACCTATGTGCTGCTGTCATTTGAATAATTAGTGTAAAACCATCCCCTTCCGCCTTGTCCCTATTTTCGACTACCCCAGTGCAATTGTTCAGTAATTTCATTAAATTTAAAAAAATTGTCTACGGATGGGTCCAGACGGGGACGAAAGTATATACAGAGTTAAAGAAGACATTGCCGCATTTTTCAGGGTGGCTAAGTTTTCTTGACCTCTTTGAATCTTCAAAAGTTATATTCCCCTCACTTTAAATTTGACAAAAATATAGTAATTTAAAAAATATTTCATAACACTCCAAAGACAAACGGTACAGTGTTCACAAACACCAATATAATAATTACGAATAATTATAGTTTTGTCTGATCAAATATAAAGATCACACATTCTTCTAAAATAATATAAAACATTTGTATTTAACATTATGACACGCCCTCAATTACCAATATTTTGACCTAATTTTTTGGCTGGCTCAATTTTAATATATTTACTATTGAATGGTGTTTAAAATTTGGAAGTCAGTGACAACAACAAACTTAGGTTATGGCCAACGACTTCACTTCCTGAGCTACAGTGCTCCCCCTGGCCCTTAAGAATTTCGGTCAGAACTCACACTTATGTAGAATATTCGCTAAGTGATGTATCTATATGTATGTGAAATATCATTATGTCATGCATACAATGGTTGGGAATATAATACAATTTCCGTCACACTATGTTGTCACTCTTATATAAATACACACCCAACTTACATCATCGAATTCACTATAAGATTTATTCGAGAATTATGCTCCCATTGCTCGAACTTTTATTCACAATAATTGTAATGACAGTAGGCATGTAGTAAACGTCAATCTGTCAGCGATGTTTTCATGGCGATAGCACACATGTATGCCACCATCTTGCATTTCGCTTTACAGATTACACATAAAACGCCAAACGATTGCTGCTTCTATAAAATACCCGTATGTTGATTCCCCCAAAAAATATTAAGGATTCCCTTCAGTGACAACTGTGTAAGTGAGTGTAATCGTAGAACATATTTTCGATAAAGTCGTATCTTATCGAGATTGCATGTATGCATTCATCCAAAAATTTAACATGAAATGACATCGACCTTAATGGAATATCTCGGCCGTAATATGTATAATAGTCAGTGCTGAGAATTACTATCCAATTTTCCATGTTTTTATTGGTTTGAGGGATCAAAACATCACGCAATAAATCAGAGAAGAGAATGAACCGAACTTAAAATAAATCAGTTTGTGGAATCTTGACGATCGTAAAGGTTTAGCACTTAATATATTTGAGGCAACAAACGAGATATGTATAATGTTGTGTAATCATCTCTGGCATGAAACACCAAAATGTATCATTAAATGCTCAAATGAAATTGTTACATGTTTCATGTGAACGTCATAAAGTAAATTAGCCAACGTTTCTGTTAGTAATGTCATTGAAGTAAACGCCAAAATTTTCGTAACTTGCACAGCACAAAACGACTTACACAAATATCCTGCCGGATGTTTCGTTTTCGATGTTTACGCAGCAAAATTGCTCTTCTACATTTGTGCAAGTATTTTTGTATGACAAACATTTTGACGTTTGCTGTTTAAGTTTTCGAGGTTTTGGAGGTTTCGTAGCTCTGGCGCATTTACATGTCTTTCTAAAATCGAATACACTAAGGTGTATTGCATTTAATTATGCAGGGTGGTCCAAATACAGGAACCAAAACAAACCAAATGAAACTTTTAGTATATTATGTCTTTATTAGAAATGACAAATATTCCCATTATTTATGAAACCCGCTGTCATTCATATGCTGCCGTGGCTGGCTTCGCAGTAACTCGACGGTGTATGGTTCTTTGTCACGAATGGCTCGGACGAATTAGCCCTTAGGGTGTGGGTCGTTACCGGACTACTCACATAACATCGGTCTTTAACGGCATCCCACAAGAAAAAGTCTTAAAGGCGTCAAATCGGAGCTCCGAGACGGCCAACTGACATCGCCAAGATGGTTGATAATACGATTACCGAACTTACTGCGTAAACTGTCGATTGTTTGATTAGCTGTGTGACATGGTGCGCTATCCTGCTGAAACCAAAGATTACCCAAATTCATATTTTCCATTTCAGCCCATAAAAACACCGTGGCGCGTCCAGCAGCATTTTGAATAAAAAAATAGGCCAATACAAGACACACACCATACTCTCACCCTCTGTGGTTTCCCGACAATGACGTGAGTTTTGTCCGATCCCCAGTTGTGGCAAATTTGTTCACTGGCAAAGCCGCCGACATTGTTGCCAGGTAAAGATGGTCAAAAATCGTCAAATTGGAGGTGCAGAAATCGTCAAGACGATAAAACAATTTTGGCTATTGTATGATCTATGGATTGTGATAACTCTTTAACCGAAAAGTTTTGCTTATGGGCACGGCAGAACGAACAAATGAAGCCAAAACGACAAGGTATGATGAGAAAAACGTTGACAATATTTTGTTTTAATACAAAACGTACTTCCTTTTATTGACTATTTTACAACCTCATGAGGTCAGATGTCATGCACATATTAATTAAACAAATTTCAACATATTCCTCCAACCGGTTTTATCGTACGCTTTTTCTAGCCAGTTGGTAATACCAAGGATTCGGAGGGATTCTTCTGCCTGGTCTTTCCAGCGGAGTCTAGGTTCGTCGTCTTTTCCTGCTTCCATCGAGTACGTTATCGAACACTTTTCGCGCTGGCTCATCTTCATGTAAAATTAGAGACTGGTATAGCAGGTCTTTTGTCTGTCGTGATGGGGCTTTTTTCCTAAACTGGTTGCTGAGCCCAAAATAGCATCTATTTTCCAGCACAATTCTCCTATCTATCTCCAGGCGGACGTTGTTTTCCTTGTTCACGGCGGATCCAATGTAGACAAATTCACCTACCACTTCAAAATAAAATCGGTTTCTTGATTCTTTTGATTCTTTTCGATTCTCGAAAATACTGCAGTATCTTCTCGCAAATTTCACCCAATTTGTTTATGTCGTCAGCATACGCCAGCAACATATGGCTCTTCGTGTTAATGGTCTTGTTCGTATTTACTGCAGCTTTTATCTCTATTATCTTCATTAAGATATTGAAGAGATTCCACGAAAGTGTGTCGCATTGATTCAGTCCTCACTTGGTACACAATGGTTTGGTTAGATCTTTCTCCACCTTCCTGCAGATTTTGTGTTGGTCAGCGTCATTCTACAGAGGCGGCTCAGTTTTGTCGGAATCCCAAGTTCAGACTTAGCTTCGTACGATTTTCGTCGTATGGGGCTATCGAAAGCAGCTTTGTAATCAACAAAAAGATAATACCTATCGATTTGCTTTTCGTGAGTCTATTCCAGGATTTGGCGTAGCGTGAATATTTGGTCAGTCGTGAACTTGCCAGGTCTAAAACCACACTGATAAGGTCCAATAATGTTTTCAATAATTGGCTTTAGCCTTCCACATAATACGCTCGACAAGACCTTATACGCGATGGATAAAAGACTGATACCGCGATAGTTGGAATAGACACACGGATGACCGTTTTGGAATACAGGACATAATACACCGAGACCCCAATCGTCAGGCATATATTCCCCCAACCATATACTGCATATAAGTTGATGCATGTGGGCTAGCAGACCTTCGCCACCTGCCTTAAAAAGTATATCGGTTAGCCCATCCGTACCAGCGGCTTTATTATTCTTAAGCCGGGAGATTCCACAATCATTACCTCCTGATCTTCAGTGGAAGAATCTGAGAGGAGAACAGCTGAAAAGTGGTCTCCCCACATTTTAAGCACACATGGCTTATCAGCCACAAGATTCGCATTATCGTCTTTGCAAGAGGGGCAAATTTTCTGGAAAAATTTTCGGGATTCATTATTCATCCTGCACAATTCGGTCTTTTCACTCTAGCTCTGGTCCCACTGTCATTTTTCGGCCTAAATAATTGGGTTTCCTCCATTCTCAGCCTCATGTACTGACTGTTTCCAGTTGCAATGCGACATTCCACGTCGTACCATGGCTTATCTCTCTGCGGTTTTTGATATCCACGTTCAGTCCTTGCAGCGGTTTCCAAAGTATGGGAGATGCGCTTTCACTGCGCATCTGGTTCCACGGAAGATGGGGTATGCTGTCCTAGCACGAGAGTGAACTTTTGTTGATAGGACGTTGATATCTCCAGTATTTGCAGCTTGTCTATATCTAGCTTTTCGCGTGTTCGGCCAACTTTCGCAGCCACCAGGTAATGATCCGAGTCGATTTAGGCACCTCGAATCACACGTACATCCTTTACACTAGAATTATGCCTGCCATCTGTTACCAAATTATCAATCTGGTTCTTCGTTCTCTGATCAGGAGATATCCAGGTCGCCTTATGAATGTTCTTATCCTGGTATCGTGTGCTACTAACTACCATGTCCTTTGCAGCGGAGCAGTCTATTAGTCTTATTCCATTATCGAAGGTGGTATCATGTAGACCGTGAGTACCGATGGTTGGTCGAAAGACACTTTCCTTTCCTAATTTGGAATTAAAATCGCCTAGAATAATCTTAATGTCGTGGTCAGGGCAGCGTTCATATACTTCCTCCAGACTCTCATAAAATATTTCTTTGACCTCATCATCTTTATCCTCTGTCGGTGCAAATATTTCGCTCTGATGAAATATTTCGCTTTGATGTGAATTGTGGCTATGCGGACCCTCACTGGGTTGAACCTTGAAACTAGGTGTCGCAGTCTCTTGCGTGCTTTAGCTCATGGCAGCTGTAGTAAATATCGCAAAAATAAATGTACTAAACTGGTAAATATGTAAACAAATCGATCTGACAAATAAATAGCAGGTAGAGAAGAATGCAAACAATTATTTGAGTAGCTAACGCAGGAGCGTAGTTAAACTAAAAATTACAGTTCAAAGCGATTTGAAAAGGAACGGAAAATAATTAAATTGAGTATAAAACAAATTAAAATTTTAAATAATATTGAATAACAAGTGCACCAACATTTCGGAGGCGATGAAAGGATCTGCTTTCAAGGATTTAATAGCACAACAAGGTTTTGAATTGGTAGTCCAAAAACACCTTTCGCAGTTTATGTATCAACCACTCTGGTGTGACCATCTTTCCCAGGATATATCGCTACTATTCTACCAAGAACCCATTTCAATGGTAGATAAGCACTAGTGTATTGATCCCAATATTTTTAGTAAGCTTAGTCCAAGGGGTATTCAGCATCATTTAGTTGAAGTATTCGGTGGTGCAGAGGTTGTGTGTGCGGTTTTTGTACATGAGAATGTAGGTTCGGTCCCTGCTCCTTCGACGGCGGCAACCTCGCTTAGTGACGGCTACACTATCGAGTATTTAGCCATGAAAAAGCTTCCCTTTATGGAATGTATTGGGAAACGCTTTTTATTTTTTTTATTCGGTTGCTTTCATAAATGTTGGACAATTTGGACACAAACGAACAACTTTTCTTTCTTGCGATGCTGCGACCACCAAAAATCCAAAATTGCTGACGAATAAATGCTAGAAATGCTTTAGGACCAGAGTGATAATTTGTAATTTATGAATAACGTACGATAACGTTACTAAAGTGACAGTTCCTTGGCAGCAGAAATGGGTGTTTCCGATTATCTGGAATGTCAGCATTCTTCAGTTGGCCTCCAACAATATCTTGAATGAAGAGACCGAGAGACTTACGTGAGTTTTTTATTGGCTGTTTTTTAAGAAGTGATTTGAACTCTCCTTGGAAATACTGATGTTGTATCGTCAATAGGACACACCATGGAACACGTTGTCAACGAAGTACTCCTTTTATTCTTATATGGAAATCTTAACATCTAAGCAATGACACGAACAATTTTCTGGAAGGAACTTGTGCGATTTAAGAAGCGTAGAATTATGTTTTCGCCTAAGTGAGCGCTCAGTACAACTTGATTTTTTTTTTTGCATAAATTCGAATAATGTACATAGAGACTTGTACTTTTGCGCGTTTGTAGGGCATGCTGAAAACATGAAATTCACAAATTTTTGGGATGATCGAACCACGCCCACACTCATGCCCATAGGAGTTACAAGTCAAAGTATGTATAAGTTAAAACTAATTGTATGACCTTTATTGACTAAAAATCATCCGTAAAAATCTTTAAAAGATATTGGTACGTGTGTGAAATATAATATGTGCAAGGATCATAGCAAGGTATAGTTTTATTTATTTGCAGTAGATGGCGTTGTTTAAGATTCATGCACTACTTTGAAATATTTGTTCCGTAATCATACTTTAACGGCCAGTTTAGTTTTAATGACGATTTTCCACACAAATAGATGAGCATATAGAACGAATTTAGGGCTAATTGGATTTGTAGCTTCAAGCTTTGGAATTCAGAGGAAAGATTATTTTTCTGAAGAACATTTTATAGCAGTCTTCTTCTAGTTCCAATTCAATACAGTACGGGTATGAATTTCTATTTCGTCAGACTCAGAGGCACTATCCTCGCCATTTAAATATAAACCAATAACCAAGGTTCTAAAAGGATGGCTGATGGTATTAAAAGATTGATTGCTACTGGGGGAAATTAATTTTGTTTGTTCTGATATTTTCTTTTAGACATACATAAATTAGACAAAAGTAGATCCGAGGAATCCATAGCTCTATTAAAGACATCAGTTATTTTGCCTGAAACAAAATTTTTGGAAAAATGCACAATAATTACCAAAACGATAATCTATAATAGTAAGGGCACTTTAAGAGGCATTGATAACTTCGCATACTAGCTAATGTTTAAATTGATTGAACATCGACCGAACACAAGTACTTTAAGGTTAGATTTTTACAAAATATCACACGACATTAAACACATAATAAAAACAATGAAAAAGTCCTAATAAATATCTGTTTCTGACAACGAATTCTTTTCAAATACCTTCCAAATTGTCTTTCATATTAAAAAAAAAAAGATTTCCCAATACATTCTATTAAGGAATTGGGAAGAACTTCTCACAACCAGTGAGCTGTGCGCTTTCTAGTTTTATACTCACTGGTTGGGACCTGCAGTTTTTACACCGATTTCCGATGGACGTCACTGCGCGAGGTGACCGCCGCCGAAAGAAATTTTAAGGTGGTCAGAGCAGGGATCGAACCTAGGATCTCATGTACAAGAAGCACACACACTAACCATATTAAAATCTCAATTCAAAACTACAAATATTTTAGGAATGAACGCAATAAAACTCTTGAAAGCGTGTGATCGTAAACCTTACCTATTGAAAACAGTATAGCCAGCAGCATATAATAAATATTACGTAAAGCCGTATTTAGAATGCAACCATGAATTTTGTAATTCAAGCCCCCTCATTCTCACCCATGCTTTTTTATTATTTTTTTTAATTATTTATTATTTTTTATTCAAGTGAAATTCTACTCCAGCAATAATTTTGTTCGAAACACTGTTATTTCAGTCACAACTAGATGGGGCATTACATCGAATTTCGTTTTAAACCTTCAAAATATCAATACAAATTAAAATTATTTTATTATGAAAACTCAAAAAAAAATAAAGACATGAAAAGAAACGCACATGCATTTGGTTTCTGTTTTGGGGGTTTAAAATAAAAAATAGACGAATTATACAACTGCTATAAATACATTCGATCAATGTCTTTCTGATTACTCACAGAATGTAGTTTAATCATGAGGACTAAGACGAAAAAGCTAAACAATTAATTTTTAAGCAATTGGTAAGGGTCCTTGTTTGCGAAAACGCGCAAAAAGTTGCAAACGCCGCATGTGTAACATGTTAGGGGATCCCTTAGTAAGTAATCTTGCATTCACAGCTTCATGCACAAGCATGCACAAATATAACTTTTCCTCCATGAAATATAAGCTATTTTTGATGTTATTATATTTCATATTGTTAAACTCGCTTATAAGAAAAACTCGGTTATAAGAAAGACATCTTCAGATACCACGCACATTTGTATATATCTGCGTGCTAAATAATCCTCATATAAGAAACTCGCTTATAAGAAAAGCTCTTCTATAAGAAACAAATTCTGAAGAAAAATTATGCTCATTCCATAGAAAATTTTACGTATATAGGAAAGTACACATTTTTTTAACCTCGGTTAAAATATGTACATAGATTTTTTTTTGTGTTTAATTTACAATTTACATCTGGGAACACTGTGATGCCAAACGGCGGCGTATTTTTATGAAATTAACCGGCTTTGCTATTTTTATTTGTTTTGTATGTAGTATGTATAATGTCGTCGAACAAGAGAAATGTAGTGTCTATTCAAACAAAAATTAAAATATTGGATCAATTTAAAAGTGGGAAACCCGCAAAGAAATTTGTAAGGAGTTTGAAATAGCGGAAAGCACATTGTCGAAAATTATAAAGAATTCAGAAGCACTTATGACTAAGAAATTTTCTGGAAAAAATTTAAATATTAAAAAGAACAGAAAGTCTCAATATGATGTCCTGAATAAAACTATGTCCAAATGGTTCGCGCAAATGGCTGAAAAGAACACAATAATCACCGGACCAATAATTCTCGAAAAAGCCGAACAATTTGCAATTCAGTTGGGCATTGATTTTAAACCGAATTCGGTATGGTTACATCGCTGGAAAAAGCAGGAAAATATTAGGTTCAGAAAGGCTAGTTCCGGTGACGTGGAAGCTGCCGATCTTTTTAAAGAAAATGTCCATCCAGATAAGTTAAATGAATATGAGCTTGACGAAATCTACAATGCAGATGAGACCGGCTTAATGTACAAGGCTATTTCTAATAAAACATATGCACCAGCCAATAAAAACGTTCGCGGACAAAAAGTTCCAAAAAATCGTTTAACATTGCTTTTTATCTGTAATGCTACTGGTTCTGAGAAGCTTCTGTTTTCAATTGGAAAATCGAAAAATCCGCGATGTTTCCGTGGAAAGCATATTCCTGTACCTTACAAATTTAATACTAAAGCCTGGATGACCAGAATTTTATTGTGCGAAATTATGAGAGAGCTGGATGAAATGTTTGCAAAGAAGAATAAAAAATTTTGTTGCTGATTGATAACCCATCTTGTCATAAATTAAACTTTACGCCAGAAAACATTGAAGTGCTGTTCTTACCACCTAACACCACAAGCCTTATTCAGCCGTTGGACCAGGGTAAGATGTTTTAAGTTTCAATTATCTAAGTCTATGTATGTACTACAAGCAAATTTTAATTGTTGTCTTTTAACAGGTATCATCCAGTCGTTTAAAGCACAGTATAGGAAATGTTTAACTCGCAAACAAGTTCTAGCTATTGAAAGTGGTCACATGGACACTTTCTTAAAAAAGTTTAGCATTTTAGATGCTTTGTATATTGTAAAACGGTCTTGGTGGCTAGTAACTCCACAAACCATACAAAATTGCTTTCGAAAATCGGCAATCCCGAAGGAAATGGTATGCGAAGAAGGACAATGTCAAGATGAATCGGGCGAATGTGACGAAGATTACTTTTGTAAAGATTTTGAAGACGAAGAGAACGATTGCTTCGGAGAAATAAATGAGGAAGAACTACTTAATGAAATCCTTTGTGAGGATGCTGATGACTTGCAAAATGAACTAGTAGAAGCACACGAAAAGCCAAAAAGAGATGATGCTATTAAAGCCTTCTTTATTCTCAAAGAATATCTAGACGTTGACGAAGGCAATGATTCTATTTGTAAATTAGAAGATATTCTCTTTAGAACCCATGAAAAGGAGCTCGTCCAAAAGAAAATTCAAGATTTTTTCAGTGTTACTTCATAGTATTTTTTAAGTAAACACGTGTTTTTAAACTATGTATTCATTCTTCTTACTGATTTTTTATCAAATCTAACTTTAAAACTATGAATTAATATTTTTTTACCAAATTCCTTTTGTTTATCAAATGTGATTTTAAGTGAAGTGCAATCACCTGTTTTGTTTTTGACGTAGAATACGTCTTACCTTACGGTATGAGGAGTCATGTCAGGTTTTTATTGTTGTAATCTTTATTTCATTGAATTTGAGGAAACGGCTAGATGAATTTTTTTAAAATTTTTTTTGTAGGTAAATGAAGATGTTATCTTTCGTTTGATATACATTTCATATTGGTTGATATATTTCTAGTATTTTAATTTCTCAAATGAAAATTGTTTAAACACACACTCACACATATGAGTGGTGTTTGGTTGAGTGTTTTTGGTTGCTCAACATTGCTTAGGAACATGTATCTAGTAAAAAGTGAAACGAACAGCAAGCTAATGTTGCTTGGCAACACGTATCTAGTAAAAAGTGAAACAAACAGTAAGCTAACGTAATAAAGCTTTTTTGCGAAAGCTTCAATAAATCTGTTGTAACATTAATTTTGAATTGTAAAGCGTAAAGCTTTCACACAACGCTCGAATGCTAATGCGAAGACTCGATAATGTAAACCTTTTTTAATATTAGGGCGGCCCTCTCAACATTCGCAGAACTTATTTCAATAAAAATATTAATTAAAATACATAAATTAAATTAAGTTTAAAAAAATTGAACATAATATTTTTTTTTTTAAACGGACTTGAATCAAATGCCGTTGGTAAATATAAAAATTACAGCAGACAGTTGTCCGAGGCCTTCGGCGACGGACTGTCCCTGCAGACTGTGTCAGAGACACGGCCATTAAGTTTAACGTAGAATACGCCATCCGATGAGACAGAAAACATATATAACAATAAATGATAAATAATATAAGCAAATGAATTTATTGTTATATATGTTTTCTGTCTTATCGGATGGCGTATTCTACGTTAAACTTAATGGCCGTGTCTCTGATACAGCCTGCAGGGACAGTCCGTGGTCGAAGGCCTCGGACAACTGTCTGCTGTAATTTTGTTATGTTTCTATCTTTAGCTGTGTACTTACATATTTATATTTGTATGTACGACAAATAAACGAAATTTAGTACAAAATGATGTGTAGTATGTATTATTAAACAGTTTTATTTCAATTATATATACATATATATATGTATATTTTTTAAATTCTGTTACTGACGTAAATAAGAAAATATCTTTCTTATATGCGTGTTACAGATATAAGAAAGTACCTTTCTTATATGCATGTTTTCTTTATAAGAAAGCTCGCATATAAGAAAGAAAATCGGTGCACTTTTAGACTTTCTTATATGCGTATTGTACTAACAAACTATAATACAACAAATAACGGGGTTTTCAACAGAGACGCTATAAAAGTAAATCGATAGGGACAGCAAACGACGCCATATTTTTTCCCGCTCTTTTGGCATTTCTCTTCAGTAAGGTTTGCCATTTCATTATGAAAAGATATACGAGCCAACAACGAGTCGAAATCATTAAAATTTACTACCGAAATTTGCCGTCAGCGGCCTCAACCTTAAGAGCGCTACGTCCAATTTATGGTCGTCATAATCGTCCTACCAGATCAACAATTGAGCGTCTAGTAGAAAAATTTGAATCCACAGGCACAGTACAAAATGTTCCCGTGCCAGTGAGACAAAGAAGTGCCCGTAGTGTCGAGAATATTGCTGCCGCTAAGGCCTCAGTTCAAGAAAGCCCAAATGTGTCTCTCACACATCGTTCTCAAGCTTTGGGCATCTCTGTGACGTCGTTGTGGCGAATTTTCCGAAAAGATTTTGGCCTACATCCTTACAAGATCAAATTGACGCAAGAACTGAAGCTGCTTGACCACCATAAGCGTCGTATGTTCGTGAATTGGGCTGAGCAACAACTTGAAAATGATTCGGATTTTCATCGGAAAATCATCTTCAGCGATGAATTTCTGGCTGAATGGCTTCGTCAATAAACAAAATATGTGTTATTAGTCAGACAGCAATCGACACGTAATCCATGAGTCATCACTGCATCCCGAAAAAATTACGGTTTGGTGCGGTTTATGGGCCGGCGGCGTCATTGGGCCGTACTTCTTCCGTGATGATGAAGACCGCCAAATTACTGTGAATGGGAATCGCTACCGTTCAATGATAACCGAATATTTTAGCCCCAATTGGATAATATGGACTTGGAGGACATGTGGTTCCAACAGGACGGCGCCACAAGCCACACAGCGAATGCCACAATCGATTTATTGGAAACCAAGTTTGGTGAACGTGTTATCTCACGAAATGGCCCAGTCGATTGGCGCCTCGGTCGTGCGATTTGACGCCGTTAGATTATTTCCTGTGGGGCTACGTCAAGTCTATGGTCTATGCCAACAAGCCAGCGACGATTGATGAACTTCGTACGAATATCGAACGTGAAATTGCAGCAGTATCGGCCGATTTATGCTTGAAAACCGTCGAAAATGGGGTTCAGCGTCTGGACTTCTGCAAGCGTGCCCGTGGTGCCCATGCAAAAGAAATCGAGTTCCATACATAATGGCATCGAACGTACCTCCACAGGAATACAGAATTTCATTGGTATCTAAAACCGGTTTTGTTTTATTTAAAAAAACTTTTGTAGCGCTCTTATTGAAAAACCCTTTACAAAGGATAAAGAAATTTTATTTGTTATAAAACCGTTTTTTTCTAAGCCACCTAAACGTTATTTTTCAGATAACATTTAGCCCATTTACTTTTAAATTCTCATTAATCTGCAGCCGTAAATATAAACATACTGTGAGAACGAGTAAATTATGGAGAAATTCGTGAAAAAACGCTTGATTTCTATGACGCTTCATTGAAATAGTATTTCAAGAAAAGCTTTTTGATTATGATTTCTATATCGTCCAGAGTGTCAGCTTTCTAAAAATGTATGCCTTTTTTAAAAACTGTTAAAACTTTTTTTTTTAAATTTATGCCAAAAAAAAACTTGATTTTAGACCAGTGTGCGCTGCTTCAACATCTAGGATACACTTCATCAATGATGTTAGGGGCCAATGGTGAGGCTCCTTGTTAAGAAAAGCAGGAACGCTAAACTAAATAGGGTCCATTAATTCGTGAATATGACTGCCTCGTGATTTTATATCTGCTGGATTGCACATTGTCGGTACATGTCGCCTTGAACATTTTCTAATTTCCTCTTGTATCTCCGAAATTTAGCTTCCTACGAAAGTTACAAGTGTAGATGAATGTTATTGCAGCCACTGTAAAATCATTGCTGAGTCAGTCGATAGAAAACTTTCTGGATTATGGGAAAAAACTGGATATATCTTAGTGAAAAGTTTCGACAGTAAGTGGGCCCGCATAGTTCCAATTGTGGAATTGTTTTCGTTTTACTATAGTAAAACTATAGCACAACAATATGACTTCTAAAGATAGCTTCCTCGGTAGAAATGCAAGCATAAAGATATCGGAGGTGGGATTCCATATGATGCCTAATGCATTAGTGACTGAGGCTTCATGAATCGTTTTTTTTTTTTTTTGCATGGTTTCTGTTTGAAGAATGCAACAATGTGATCTAATTGTATTATGTCTATTAAATCCACTTTGTGCCAACAACGATGTTTTTCATTTCTAATTGACATAAGTGTTTCCAAGTCATTGACTCTCGTTAACATATCATCAACGTAGAACTAAGTTTTAATTATTTCTGATCCAATTTGATATTCTCGTTCGTATTTATAGGCTAAGAAATGTGATGCTCGTATGGCAAGAAAATGTGATGCAGACATACCATGATGTTACAGTAATTAACTGATATGTTGACATTGATTGACATTCACTTTCCCTCCACTGAATTAGCTGAAATGGTCTACGGTTTGGATCAACTGTACCATTCTATAAATTATTTCGATATCGCCTGTTAATGCATATTTCCAAAGCCTGAACTGGATAAGAAGTAAAAACAGCTCATCTTGAATTGTTGGCCCAGAAAACAGTTTATCGTTCATTGATTCCATTGATGAAGTTTTACAAGAGGCGTCGAACATCACTCATAATTTAGTGCTGGTGCTGGTGACAGAATGTCTGTAAAAGCAGAATAATAATTTTTATTCTCATTAAAAATAGTAGCAGGCCAGCTGAGTTTTGTTGACCCTACAGTCAGTTCGTTGTACTAAATATTTAAAAATATATCGGTTTTGAAAAAAAATTTGAATTTCGATCAAGATAATTTCTTTGCCTCAAAATCCTTTAACGAACATGATACACAGTTGGAAAGGCTGATCTGTTACCTAATTTTCCGGAGTAACTTTTGCTGCCACCCGATTAAATACAAAAAAGGTAGTGCTAATTTAATGGAAAATAATACAAGAAAAAAAACCAAAATTTTTGTTTTCTTGGAAATGAAAAAAAAAACAAAAAGTAATTAAAGTTAGAAATTTTTCTGATATATACCCCACTGTGCGATTGTCAATGCTGATATATCGCAATAATACCTGACTCATTTTCTACAATCAGGTTTTTACAGAACTTAAAAATGTTTACTAGATCAAGATATATTGAATTTTGGCCGCTGGAAATTAATTCTGAACCACCGTGTCACCACCGTGTTTGTGTACGAGTGAAGTTATTGTGGCAAGTTCATAATTTACCAATACGACTTTTAAAAATGATTTTGGACCTTTCATTATACTTAGACAATGCTGCATTTGAAAAATATGAAATTTTGTTCCAAAAAAAAGGAAAAAATATTTTTTTACAATTTTGAATATCGCACCCAAAATCAGATTATTAAAGCACTGTACTAAGGTAACATATTATGCCATATTTGAAGCTTCCAACTGTTTTCAATACAGCCATTACCATTTTCAACGATTTCTGAATTCATAGCCCATTCAACTTTATACCAAAGACAAAAAAAATCTGTTTTCAATTTATATCTATTTGGCTTGAATTGGCTAAAGACTTCGGATGGACATCTAATGATCTCCGATTTCCACCCGATTTTACACACATAATTTCTCTATATTTAGATATTATGTTATACAAAAAATTCGAGGGTACGCGCCCGCGAATAATTTTATTACCTTACTTCAAAAAAGTGTTTAAGTGTGATGCTTGCGAGATTTATCCGTTCAGCCGAAAATTTTGCACACGCCAGTTTTTGGAGCAAATGAACAAAACTGGGGGGTGGGAGTAACACATTTTCATCGCAAACTTTTTCATGCAACTAGGTGCCGCACTAATGTACACCAATCCATATTATACTTATATATAAATAAAAGTGTTACATCTATACAAGTAGTAATTTGTGTTTATTTCAGATAAACAGATAAAAACATTTACAAGAAAAAATAAAGAATAATCATTGTTGGTAACAGTTCAGTTTGTGGAAAAATCGTTTTTACTGTCAAATTTCGGCACTGATGTTCTCGATTCTATCTGGGCTGTAATAAATCCCTCCCTGTTTGTTTTATTTCTTAGAGTATTTGAACCTTCAGTCACAGCTTTGACTGCTCTTTCTGCAGCTTGTGTGTGACAAGGAAGGCATAATAATTTTAATTCTTCATCTCTGTTTTGTTCAACAAATAATCGGAGATTCTCTTCACTTACAGATTTTATTATTGTTGGCTCAGTGATATTTTCTTGCCAGTTCAAAAGATCGTAATATGTTGATGCATTTATTTTTACCTTTGGTAACTGAAACAGACGTAATTTATAAGATGTTTCTGATCTAGCTTTCAATATTCGGCGGAGAGCTAATTCACGAATCTACGGCTGAGAATCTGTCAACATTGCAAGCAGTAAGTAAGTATCTCGTTAACTCGATGAGTTTAAACAAGTGTCGCGATCCATCTAGTTAGATAGCTGGGGCGAGTTTATATGGAAAAACATACCGGAGCGTAAACCTTGACAATATACGTCGCAAGAGTGATTAGATTTGTATTTGTATTTGTATTTACTGTATTTGTAATATCCTGCACAACAAGACTAAATATATTTTAATTATAGTACAGGACAGGCATTAGTTAAAAAAATAAAAATTTATAAAAACAAAAATTTATAAAAACAAAGTCGGTTTTGTTTTTAAATTAGATTAGGTTAAATTAACTTTACACACAAAAATTAATGTAAAAATAAATGATCATATGATATAAAATAATTGAGATTCCTATTGTATGATAATATGTAATTATTACAATTTGTAATTACGTTTTAGTCAAAGTAATAGTTTGCTTGCAGTGATGTTTTGCTTTTTAATTTTAATCTGTACTTAAATATGTTTAATTCGAAAACAAAGCATATACTAGTGGTCTTCATTAAAGCTCGAAAGAACCTCGTAAACTCGAAAATATCGTAAACTTGCACAGCAAACTTCAAAACAAAAATTTCCCATACAAAGCCACTTGCACAAAAGTGTAAAGATTTTGAGGCAAATTTGCTGAGCAAACCTGGAAAAAGAATGTGAAAACTTTTGACATTTTAATGTCCATATAAAGAATGTAACACCGTACAACTTTTCCCGAAACGACGATATGTGGTCATACTTTCTCAGCCGTGTACATATCTAATTATGGCATTGGACGCTCTGTTTAGTTTCTCAAGGCTTTCAGAATCTGTGTTGGCAAATAACTCACAACCATATAAAAGAGTTGGCATTAGATATGTGTTGGCTAGAAGTATACGTATTGGCAAGGGGTGAAATATTGTGAATTCCACAGGGTTCTCAGCATTAAATACGTTCTTCCAGTAACTGAAAGTACATGATCAGACCACGTAAGTGTTTGGTTAAAGATAATGCCAAGGTTCTTTGTGTTATGTACCATTTCAATTCTTTGCTCATCTATAAATAGTTCAGGTTCGAATGTTAACCTCGATTGACTTGGTCTTATAACCAAACACTTTAATTCAGCAAGGTTAATACTAAGATAATTTGCTGATGACCAATTTTGCAAACGACATTTTCAGAGACAGTATCTACTCATACGTGGAGGCGAATAATCTTATTGGCACGAGTTAACTGTACAAGAATTTTTGGTCTGTATTAATATCCTCAGCAGACAGTTCCGGCAAGTTCGTTGGAATAGGCTGAAACTGAAACTGACCGCCGCGTTTGCCAACATTTAAATTTGTGCCACCACATCCGAATGCAGTCAAATAATTCACTGATACAGCTGATGCCAAAATAATAGCACCACTGTTATGGTTATTTTTAATTATAAGGTAAACGACAAATTAGAAGAAAAATTTATTTCAAAATCAACTCAGATTAGACACAGATAAGTAAACAAGACTTGTGTGACAAAAAAATATACTTCGAGTTCACATAAACACAAAAAAATTCATTGTTTATCCCAAAGTCAACAAATGGGCAGTCCAAATAATACCACCGCTTATGTGTAGCTAAAAATAACAATTTTAAATAATTATAACTTAGTTATATTTTGTAAGTTCCTTGTTGGAATATGCTTACAAATAAAAATCAATATTTAATTGCGTTTCTCTTATTCGAAATAACGGCTGAGCAATGTCTTCCCATTGAGTTGAGCCAGGTACGGCATCTATCACTTGGTATCGAATACAAGAACTGTTCAGAAGTACAGCACAAATCAATATTTGTTAGTGAGTGTGACTTCAGATACCCTCTTCTTCACGTTTGCCCATAAATTTTCAATGGGGTTCAAGTCTGGCGATTGCGCAGGCCATTCCATTAATCTAATTTTGTTGTCCTCAAACCACTTTTTAGCCCTTCGGCTTGTATATTTAGGGCAGTGGTCACCAAAAAGAGAATACTAATCAAATGTGAATGTATTGGTGTATTTGTACTGAATCCAGAACAAAGCGGCATGACCATTCTTCGTTGAAAGCTAATGTGCTACTGAATGAAATTTTCTTCTCTCATACGCTCTTTGATATGCTTTTTGTTGACGTTCGTGTTGTGTACGTGTAAAAAGCCGATCGTGTTCGGCCCCTGGGGGCTATGGATGGTGACCACTGATTTAGGGTCATTGTCCTGCTACAGAACCAAAATTAGTGGCATTACTTCAGATACATACGGAAGCATCACTTCCTCAAGGATTTGAACATATAAACATATACGGAAGCGTCCATGATGGTATTTATACGATGAATCGGGTCAACGCCATAATAAGAAAAGCATCCCCAGACCATGATGCTGGAACATCCATGTTTGATCGGCTTTGAAGTATATTTTGGGTTAAACTCTGAATTTGGTGGCCTCCAAACGTACGATCGCGATCCCTTTCCACCGTAAACAATTTTGGATTCATCTGTCCAAAGAATATTTCGCCACTTTTCAATTGGCCAGTTTAGATAACTTTTTGTAAGTTGCAATCTTTTAGTCACATGCCTCTTTGTCCAAAGCGGCACTTTTCTTGGGCTGTGAGCTTTTAGGTTATGTTCCCTTAACCTACGGCATATGGTTTCAGTGCTTCAATTGTGTTTTTACTTCTGCTGCCGACATAAAGGGATATTTGTTGATCTGCCGCATAATTCTATTGACCGTAAGTGGCAACGTGGACGTTTTACGACCACGTGTTTCAGCTTTGTATTTGTAGGTTAACGCGTTCCGTACCATCTTATTCGAACAACTTAAAATTTCTCTAATTTGAGAATATGTTTTGCCCTCGGAAATTAATTTTTTATGAGATCACGTTTCTCGTTTGAACAATATTTAGCACGCCCCATTACAAACAAAATAAAACGAAAATTATGTTAGCTTTTTAACTTTTTATTAAATCAAATCACCATTAACCACCTTAAACTATTATAAACTAATATTTCAGGTCCGCTTTAGTTTTTTTTTTATACAATCGCTTCAAATGGTGCTATTATTTTGACAGTTCTCTCGGCATCTTATTTTACTAATTTACATATTGGAAGAGTATAACAATATTAAAACTGAAAATAATCTACCGCATAAGAGAGCAGACATCAGTTAACAGGACTGTGAATTTGTGGAGGAAAATATGATTGCAGAAGAACACAGTCTCAAAACAAAATCAGAACCTTAAGGTGGTGCTATTATTTTGACAACAACTGTATATCTGAATTTACGAAAAAGTTGAATATTTCTTGCTCAATACACTTGGCAGTGCCTGAAGCAGGTGTAGCATATCCCAAGTACTTCGAGTCGGGTTCTTTTTATCAAAGAAATATAATCTTCAAGTACACGTCGCCTATAATGTTCCCCATCTTTTTCAGAGATAATCAAAGATTGATCTCATCCCCCATCGAATATAAATCAATATAAAATTTCTTCCATCGAAACAGTTTGTTGTGAAATTATATTTCCTCTAGTTTTTTCCCTTTTGGCGCAGCTTATTTTTGTCTATTACTTGTGAAGTCGACGCGTGCAGAACTGCTGATGCGTTAGCTCCCACTGCCATATCTGATACTCTGTCGCATATTTTTGATAGTAAAGCATAATCAACTGCAGTTGTAGTATTACTCTCCGATTCAGTCCTTGAAGTCCGGATCAGGTATTGGCTTGGTTCGTCCGAATCTGACTGCATTCATTCCGATTCAGATGTGCTACTCAACTTGTCCGTACTTATTTCGATCTCTTTTTGTTGTTTGGCTTCAGATTTTTCTCTTATCAGCTTTCTTTTAAGTGTTCTGCTAATTTGTTTTGTTGCACCAACGTATATGCCACCTATCATCTTGTTTCTAGCTGTTCGTTGGTCTGTTATGAAACTGTGTTCTCTTGCAGGTATTTTGTTTATTTTTAAGTCAAGACAAGACAACTTCTTTTCAGGAATTTTATCATATGGGGTAAAAACTCACTATTGGAAAAGTGAAAAGTCACAGATTACGATAAAAATGTGAAATTTGGTGGTGTATCATAAAAGAAAATGTTCTCCAAAATTTGAAAGGTTTTTGTGACGTTTTTGGACCAAAGACTACAATTTTTATATTTTGCTTTTGATAATAAGTCCAAACTGCCTAAAGGCTCGTATCCGCATACACCGTAATCGTCGACGAAAACGAAATTCCATACATTTGCAACGAAAAAAAGTTCGTTCCAGAAATCGGCGACGAAAATTAGGAACGTAACGGCGCCGATCAGCAACGAAAAACTAGACATTTGGCAACGGAACGAAAACAACTTCAAGTAGGTTGTTTTCGTTGCTGTAGCAACGAAATGTGATATTTTGGCATGTAATTTCATTGTGTTCAGAGTTGTTGTTAAAGCATATTAATTAATCAAACATAAATTACAATTGCAAAATGAACAAAATTTTCTTTGTGCGACGAGGAAAGAATAATTGATTTTATCAAAAATATTGAAATTTTGTTCAATTTTCGTTATCCAAAATTCCGTGACAGTGCAGGAAAGAACCAATTGTGAAAGAACAAATTGGCAGATGAATTAATCGCAGAAGGTATGTTTATTTCATTTTATTTTCCTAAAATAAAGCATGGTAAAACATTTGTACAGAGTAGGGAAAATTGTTAAATTGATCGGTCCTGCCATTCAACCGCTCCAATTCCATTGAAATAATCTTTGAATTTTTCGCGAATTATTGATGCTTCTCCGTTGTTCTTCTAGCAGGGGAATGGCGGTAATTGTAAATAGCTTTGAATCGATCATGTAGTGATTCCTGTCTTGGATATGGTTTCATGAAGTTTTTGTGCAAGGCAAATGCTTCATCACCAAGTATTACATTCGTCAAAACAGTTTCAGTGTATGGTAGAGCATTCGATGGTGGAATATGAAATTTTGCTATTTTGCTTTTTAAGTAAATGCCAGCATCGCCTTCTCGGCCATATGAGTCAACGTCTACCGCTGTAAACTTGTAATTTTCATCGACCATCGCCAAAAGTACAATCGAATGGAAACCTTTGTAGTTGAAAAATGCAGATCCAGCCTTTGGTGGAGATTTGATTCGTACATGTTTACCATCAATCGCCCCACAACAATTCGGATAGTTCAATTTAGCTGAAAATTCGGCAATATTTTGTGTGAATGATTCAGGCGTTGGTGCTGGCATCGCTGTACGCAATAAATGTTTTACAATAGATGCAAGGCATATTGGAACAATTTTACAAATTGTTGATTTGTGTGCCCTAAATTGAAAGGCCAACGATGCAAATGTTTCACCAGTAGCTAGATATCTAAAATACATAAGAAAATATTTTATTGGAGTATTATTAATTTTTATACAGTGGAGGCAGTGAAAAGAAAAAGGGTAAATATGCGCGACTATTTTGATCGGATGCCAACGAAAAAATCAACAGGAAACCCAACGACCTATACAAAGAGAGATGAATCGATGATGTTTCTTTTAGATGCATCCATTTTGAAGCGGAAGTAAATATTTGTTTTTCATCAAAATAAATTATTGTTCTTAAAATGTTCTTATTTTTTTAATTTTTAGAACTGTGACCAACTTGTCATTAAGTCAAACATCAACAACCAACGAGGTATCAGCACTCACCCAGGCATCATCATCCAATGAAGCATATGGTGATTTATGCTAACAAACTGACTTGGAGCAGGCCGAAATGGATTTTATTTTGGAGAATGTGTCGGTTATTAACGATGCCACTGATGGTTGCCCAAGTAGCATGACAACAATTGACACAGATGGTCGTACCAGAAGCAATACAGCTTGTACAGTTCGTCGGCCTAGCAGCCTTGATTTCGAAACTCCACAATGTAGCCGAAACAAACGACGTGCTCCAGCTTCCGATCCAATTACTGATCTACTATATGAACTAATTTCAACTCGCAAGCCAAATCCAGTGAATCCAGTTATCTTACTTTCAATAATAACAGCAACAACAAATCTTCTTCATATTGCTGCTGTGCCATGTTATTGGCTGCAATTCGACGATTTGCGTCGTTAATTTCATCGACACTGTAATTCTCCATATTTTTAGTATTTAATCAATATATTTTTGATGCACAATATTCCACTTCATAATGACAACTAAAAAAAATTCCGTTCAGTTTCTGTTTTATGCCGCAACGCTCCCAACTGAAACGAAAACGATTAGCAACGAAACGGTGCCCCACAACAACGTTTTTCAGTTTAGGTTTTCGTTTTCGTCGACGACTACGGTGTATGCGGAAACGAGCCTTGGCGTTACAAAAACATAAAAAAAATAATTTATAAATTCTTTGCAAAATACCATTTTTTGTCACAAAACTTTGTGTAGCAAAAAAGACCCAACCTTTGAAAAATTCGGAAGAATATTCGTCTTTAATGAACATTTTCCCGTATTCCGCATGTCCATAGAGCAAAAAAGAAGAGTATTATGGGCCTTTTTGTGGGACAACTTAGATAAAATCTACGTGGAAAAATTTAAAAATATGAAAACAATTTAAAATACAACAATCTTGAATTTATCTTAATTGTTGCAAGTTTTTCAATTCAAGGGGCAAATCACCGCTTTCGCTATCCAGTATATTTGTGTCGAAGTGGTGATAATTTGGATCAAGGCAGTCGATATCGAAATACAACTATGCGGTATTGAATTCGACAACTCATATGCCATCGAAACAAAACCAACACTAGTAATTTTGACGCCAAATAAAAAAGAAGTACATCGGCAAAATGTGAAAATGTGTTGTGTTTTTTATAGCAAAATATTTAATATTAATTTACTTACAGGGAGAGTTTAAAACAAAAATAGGGAAAAAAGTGCTTCTAGCCAAATTTCAATAAAATAAATGGCAAAAATTTAGTTGCTTGCTTAGTTGAGCATTCCGATCTAGTTATGTTCCACTCGTCTTCTGATTCGGAGGTTGACGAGTAAAATGTTATTTTTTTACAAATTCGAAGTTTTATTTAAACATTTATATGAAAAATTTACTTTGGTATGTTTTGACATTTCCCGATTTAAAGATGCTTGCACCATTGCAAAAAATAGTAGTTGCAAATTAAATGTTTGGATCAAACGCCGTGATCCAAACATTAGGTAGTGTCGAAATTTGGTTTCATACGATCTTGAATTCGACGTCGAATGCCGTAATTTGTCCCCAAACTTTTGCCACTTTATATCAAGGGTAAACTAAACCACTTGCAAGAAGATTTGTAAGAGCATACTAAATTAGATGTGAATTTATGTTTTAATTTTCAATTGTTTATTTTAAATGTGATAAACATCGTAAATTTTCAGTCAATTATTTACAATTTAATTTTTTGCTCCCTTTTCGAAATGTTAGTCGTGATTTGTGCCTCTATGCTTTGGACTGGTTTAAAACTGGATTGAAAGTCAGTACATCAGGGGAATCATGTGTGTCACATTTCATCAAAATCGGAGAAAGTACTCACAATTTTCATGACCACTTCACTTGTAATAAGAGTATAAAGTAATTCTGTATAGCTTTTTATAGCCCTTTATAGCCGACAAAGCTTTAACCAATTATGCGTACACGACTCCTTAAATCAAAATCGCTATTTGGTAGACTAGGTTATAACTACTGATATCGATGGAAACCAATATCGGAATAGAATTTTGTGAATTTAGGAATTCGTTGCTATTATAAATTTTTCAATAATATTCACTTACTTTAAAAGTTCCAAAAACACCTTATACATACACATTTTTAACTCTTTTACCAATAAAGCAATATAAAAACTGCATATTTTGTTCATAGCTGCATAAAATGAGAATATGGTTATGCAAAATATGCATGGACAAAATGGTGTAATATGATTAATTTCAGAACGAAAATTATTGGTGTGAAATCAAAATTCAAATCCTACCTCTGGTTCAAAATCTGTGTTTGCATAAAATCCTCTGTCTAGTCAATAGTGTCTGTCCTAGGGCCTGCACAGCTACTAGGATGGTGGCCGGTGGCGGTTAGTGGATCGACCTATAGGGAGATTTAAAAAAGAGAGCTCCAAATATGTTAACCTTTTTGGGATTACATTCGGATGCCTCCGTTTTCTTGACTCTCTATCGGTTAGCCGCGACTACTCAATAGGCGGCCCCTGAGCAGAGCAATTGATGGATGCTCCGCTAGATAAGATGAGAAGCTAAGCTTATCTGGATCTGAAAGCATAGATATACTTGTGGTTCTACTGAAAACAAACTGCCCTAATTCCAGAGTTTTGTCCGCACACCTGTATCGAAACGTATACCTGACAACTTCTTCCACAGCGGTTGTACTTCCCGATACTTATGTTCTTGATCGCAAACACTCGCGCCCTTCAAAGGAGTAGCACAGCGATGCAACAAAACCTGTGCCTGGCAACAGACCGGGTGATCGAAATTCTTCTAAGGCGGTTGTACTACCTGGGATTTCAGTTCCTGGTGGTAAGCACTCCCGTCCTTCAAAAAAGGAGTAAAGAGATTGTCACCTTTCTGTCAAAGTCCTTAAGAGTTTTGGCAAGGCTGACGCTTTGACGCTGAAATAGTAACAAAAGAGTTTTTAACTGGCCACGCAGTGCGACTGAAACACAGGACAATCCGTCCGCTTCCACTTCCAAGGTACAGTAGTCGTGTAAGAGGCTGCGCTCGCCTGATGAACCGCTGGTTTCCGGAAAGACCAAAATGATCAGTTGAAATGCTGGACCAATGACCTTTGCAGACGTCGCTACGGAGAGCTCGGTACTGGCGGTCATCGGTAGGGAAATGAAGACTGGGATATCCCCATGCATAAATGGAGTACCACGAAAACGGACCGTCCTCGGTATACTCTGACATTTTCAGGCAGTTTTCGGGTCCATCTCGCGACTGTGACGACGCAGGCTGGTATCAGGGCCGCACACAATTAATGCGCTTCAACGATCAGAGCTCGGTTGAGTGGTAGCGTTGCGCTTTGAGGAAGCTAGGTCAAATCTGGCGGATGCAATATATACGGATTCAATCATAGATACGGATTCAATCATAGAGTGGCTAAAAAACTGCAATATTGATCTTCCGGGATCGCAACATGTAGCATTTATACTAAACACTGAGTTTCTGCCTCACTTCGTATTCAGTATGATCCAACGTCGGGTTTACAAGAGCGATAAGGTAGAGAACGCGAAAGATAAGCCACTCCATAACCCCAAGCAAGTGTCCGAGATGAATCTGGAGGATTCCAGCTTTCCTTCCATTCCGATTCGCTCAGATGCGTGGATAAGCTATTCATCACGGGACCGGATGAGTCACTTAAACATAATCCTCTCGCCGACACTGATGACAAGGCGGATGTGAAGGCTTCTGAGTATTAACCTCCACCAGTCCAAGGCTGCTTTCGCATGCAAATGCGCCACTCGATATAACTAGGACCTCATAGTATGCAGCGATGTCAATACACTTATGGGTAATAACCTGGTTATTTGTTACAGAAGGTACGAACCTCCCTACATTTCTAGAAATATACAAGAAGTGATCGACACTACCCTTGTCTTGGATTTTGCGTATTCGGAGGGCTTCATAGTCCTGCCATTCCCGCACGAGATTAGGAAGTCAGACGGGGGAAAGTTGAAAGTCCCGTTGAACAGTTCTATTCCAAATAAACCTGAACTGAAGGTGCGAACTATTGGGACAGAATACAACTGTCGAACTAGTCACATCAGCCCTAAATTGCCCATTACGGGCCGTAGGTAACAAGGTCAAATAAAGGCGGAAACAAAGGCCCCCATGACCACATCTGATTAGACTGAGGAAGTGCTGTAGAAAGTTCATTAATAGGGATTAGGTTACAGGGGCACAACGTGACTAGGATAGATATAAAGAAGAACTAAAACAGTATATGCGAGGGGTGAGGAACGCTAAACATAAGTCCTGGATGGATTTCTGCAGCAATGTGGAAAGCTCATCTGGAGCCTCCAAATTTAGGAAAATTTTGACCACACCACACTATTGAATAAATTAGGAAAAGTATAGTTCGTGGACGACGCCAGTGAGGAATCACTGGGGTTCTCCTGACTATACATTTCCCTGACAGTTCTTCAGTTGGAGATGCCTTTGAGGTACATCCATCGGACATTGCCAGTGAAACAGTTACCGAATCTAGAATTCTTTGGTCTACAAAACCTTTAAAGTTGACAGGACCGGAGAATGTCTCGATGACGGAACAACAGGCAGTGACATGATAGACTGGTTCTCTGGCTAAAAAGCCTCTACATTGGATATATTAAGCAGGCCTACAAACATTTTAAATGGAGGGAAACTTAGGTTGTCTTCAGTCCCAAAGCGGGGATACCATCCCATGAGGGATCCAACGATGAATGTTTATATGAACAGTGTTCTGCTTTCTCCGGAAATGATGAATGTTAATGGAATTTCCAACGCAAATGACGTGGCAATATGGGCTTCGGATAGTGGTCTTGGGGTGAACACAACCAAGACGGAACTGGTTCTTTTCGGCAGGAGCTATAGAGTACCAATTGTTGAACCCTTCTCCTTACGGGTATCCAAATTCCATTTCGGAAAGCAGAAAAACTTAGGTATTTTACTCGACATGAAGTTGAACTTCAAACTCAACCCGCCAGTTTTGAGGGAAGAAATCTCCACTGACTAAACAGCAATGTTACTAGTTCTACAGTGAAATAAATGATTTCGTAGACACCTGTCACCGGTAATGTTAATACGCGGTGTTTTTTTATGTTCGAAGCCGATGTTTTTGACGCCATTTCTTATTGGTTGACGTTTGTCAGTTTGTATTTGACAGTTGTGCTGAGAAGTCGATAACGATTTATAATGGAGCATCTAACGCAGCAACAACACATGTTGCAGCCCATTTCACCATACGCACTTAAAAAATCATGTACAACAATGAGATAGTCTTCACTTCTGTGATTACCATGGAAAATATCTCATAGTGCAACAAAACTCTTCCATGCACGTTTTTCAACAGAACTTAACTTGCTTATAAAGTTCCTAAGAAATACCTAAAATTCATCAAAATAGATAAAAATGGTGAACAAATTACTACATATGGCAACAAATATTTTACTACTTCCTTTTATTTTGGCGTCACTTAGTTTTTTTTACAAATTGTTTCATGTATCCTAGCTTTAGATGGCAGAATAATATCCTCAGCTTTAACTAATGGGATATTTAAAAAGTTCTTCCTGCCTATTTGTTGCGACTCACAGGATGACCATACTTTGCGATCATAGCGATTCGGTGCGCGACTATCCCATTCACAAAGATAGCATGGATGTTTTGTGTTACCACCTTGCATACCAAATAAAATTGTCAAAACTTTAAAGTCGGCGACTATTTTCCATGTATGCGTGGCATAGCGGACGAACTGGAGTATTTATTTCGATCACTTCGTAAGTTTCCTTTGTGCTAGTCTCATATTTATTTATTTATTTATTTATTTATTACTCCGCTACAAAAATTTAATTTCAGCTGGAGGATTAATTTTTCAAATTGCACTTACGTACTATGTTACAAAACATCTCTTACAATGTATAAAAATTTTCAGTAAATTAGCGTTTGTAAAAAAAAAAAAAAAAAAAGTGGATTTGTGATATTACGTGGAAATATTGCTTAGAATTGTATTAAGAATGGTATTTAATAGATTAAAAAGGCGAAATTATGAAATTATTATTTAAATAATATTAAATATTTATCTAAGTTTTAAAATCTATTGAAAACAACAGCCAGTGAATCATTAAATATCTATAACAAGTACAGATATGGGTATTTTTTTTTTTTTTTTTAGGTTATTAAAAACAAGAAATTTGTGAATAAAGCCAGTCGGCAGTTAAATATGTGCAACAATAATACCATTTTCCAAAATCACATACGTTGGTGTTTTAAACTTAAAGTTAAAGTTTCTCCCATTACGCTAGTTCGTGCAGCAAAAAACTATGTGTTCTTACATCTAGAGATTTGCAAGTTATTATAATATTCTCTTAAAATCTATCTTATAACTATCTTATAACTATCTATTAACAATTAATAACATATAAAAATCAGTAGGCGGTGTACAATTGATGACGAAATCAGGGATAGGTATATATGTATATGATAGATGAAATAAGGAAACTGGAAGCATGATATGAAGAAGTGTACAGGATGCAGACTTAGACAAAGCAGGAACACAGGATCGGTAACTGAGCAACACATAAAATATTTCTGTTGACCAAATTCAAAGTATACAGGATGCAGACTTAGATGAAACAGGAACACAGGATCGGTAACTGAGCAACACGTAAAATTATTCTGTTGACCAAAGCGATGGGAGGATGAAAATACAGTGGACATCGTATACATTCAATAAAATATAGATATGTATCAGTGTGGCGAAGACAAATTTACAACAGCGATAATTGGGTGTTAAATATGTACATTGATGGTGGGAACTAAGTACTTTGATGATGACGACAACTGGCAACCATAGCATATGATAATTCATAAATAATGTATTCTTTCACTTTGTGCAGTGGTTCAAGAAATGGAAGATATACTGAAAGATCATTATAAAGAGAGCAAAGTGCTCTAAATGGATTGTAAAAATCATAGTTTGATCGGGTAATGGACAATTTTAAAGGTCGAAAATTACGGGTAAAACGTGATGGTATATTTAAATTTAATCTGTTTAACAAAAATAAAGAATCAATTTGACCATTTAATAGTTTAATTATAAACATAGATTTAAGCATATATCGTCTTCGTTCAAGAGTTGCTAAGTCAATGAGTTTAAGTCGATTTTCATATGGTGGTAAGTTTTCAAATTGATTCCAGCCAAGGCCTCGCAATGCAAACAAAAGAAATTGCTTTTGGACAGATTCAATTCTATCTATGTGAGTGTTGTAATAGGGACTCCAGACGATACAGGAGTATTCAAGAATGGGCCTTACAAGACTTGCAAAGAGTGTTTTCGTTATGTATGGATCATTAAATTCCTTTGACCACCTTTTAATAAACCCCAACATTGAGTAAGCCTTATTGACAATACTTTCAATATGAAGATTAAAACGTAATTTCTGATCTAACAAGACGCCCAGATCCACAAACGATTTGACCTCTTCTAAATCGTACGAGTCAATAGTATATACCCATGACATTATCGGCTTCCTTGAGAAAGACAGTTTTTTACACTTCTTTAGGTTTAGGGACATTCCATTTACAGAGCACCAAAGTACTAAATTCGACAGGTCGGATTGTAAGCGACAAGTATCAATTGTGTCTTTATAAGATAAAAAAAGCTTAACGTCATCTGCGTACATTAAAATATTAGAAAACTTAATAGCCGAAGGTAGATCGTTTAAATAAAGCACAAATAATAATGGTCCCAAATGACTACCCTGGGGAACCCCAGAGGATACCACGATATTTTTAGATAAAACTCCACTAAAGCTTACCTGTTGCGTTCTATCCGTAAGATATGAAGAGATCCACTTAAGAAGCCCAGGGGGAAATCCAATCTTATCCAATTTGAAAATTAGAAGGTCATGAATTACTGTATCAAATGCTTTGCTGAAATCAGTATATATGACATCAGTTTGGCAGTTGTTCGAGAAGGCTTCGAAAATATGACACGTTAATTCCAACAAATTCGTATTTGTCGACCTATTCTTAACAAAACCATGTTGATAAGGGGAGACAATTGAACACACAGAACGAACAATCTTCTGTGTTACTATAAATTCAAATAATTTAGGAATAGCACTTAACTTAGCTATTCCCCTGTAGTTGTCAACGAGTCGTCTATCACCACTTTTATAGAGTGGTATAATATGACTTTTTCTCCAAAGTAATGGAAAATAACCCAAACTAAGAGACATATTCACCCCTATTCTGCGTTACAATCACAATCGAACTTTCTCCGTTTTGATGAAATCGGTATTCTGCGTTACGTTACGTTCCACTTACGTTTTTCTTTCGATTGTACGTATTCTGCGTTGCAATTTTAGTTACGTTTTTCACGTTTTTCTTACGCTGCAAAAGGTCTGACTGAACAACATAATGGTTCTTTGTTGTTTACAATAAAGTGTGTAAAAAAGTTAAATTTTTAATACAATTCAGAGAAATGTAAGTATAGTAGTAATTTAAATATATATTTAATAAAGTTTTTAATTTGTTTTACTAAATAGTGAGTTTTATTTTATTTATTACAGGTCGAAACAAACAAACCAAGATCAGTACGAGAAGCTGGCGGAATTAATGGCCAAAAAACCAGACCTTGCGGGTGGGTACCATCAGAAACCAAAAGAAGAAGTGCAGGCATTTTGGGAAGAGGTGACCGTAACACTTAATTCAATGGGGCTACCAACAAAAACCGGAGTAGCATGGAAGAAAGTATGTGACATTGAAATAATTACCCTGATTCTGCATTGGTTTTGATTTTTTTTAAACATTTTTTTTAGGTGTGGATTGACTGGAAGTGCTACATAAAACGGAAGCTGACCACGAATCAGAAGGCGATGATGAGCACCGGAGGAGGCTACTGTCGCCTGCAACGCATTAGTTCCCTTGAAGACAGGGTAATTAAATTGAAGGGACTGGTAACCAGCACTAGCGGGATAAGTGGTGCAGAGGATTTCGGAGTGGTCAGTGCTGCACAGGAGGATAATGGAGCGTCCGCAATGGATATTTCCAAAATCAAATCTCTTTTGGCAAGACCAAATCACCAAATCTTTTGGCGAAGACCAAATCAAATCTCTTTTGGCAATCCTTGCCTCCGCATTCTGGAGCACGTTGTTCTCCTCTCCCAACAAAAATGCTGCTGCTATTACTTCCATTTCTATTGTAGTAAACAAAATGTATTTTTGTGCTGTAATGATGTTAACAAAAAAGGAAAAGTCACCTCCGGCACAACTGGTTTTTTAACTCTTTGGTCACAAATACCTCTTTTTGTGTTTTTTTTTACTTTTCACACGCGCTAGTGTATTTAATAAATAAATTTATACGAATTTTTAATTCTTTTGTGTTTTAACAGTTGAAAATATGTTTTATTTGCACAAAATTACACTTTTTACTTCAATGTTTACACAAATGATTATTTGTTTTGTTTTGTTTTTTTACGTTCCACAGCCAATCTGCTTATTGTGACAACACACTTTTCCTCTTCTTATTCTTTCGATTACGTTTTTTTTTGGAATACCAAAGTTCGATCGATGCGTAACGTAGAGCGGGAACGTAATTGTAACGCAGAATAGGGGTGATTAAAAATTTTCGTAAGTGGAATATACAACTCATCTGCACAAGCCTTTAGAATTGAGGAAGGAACACCATCACTTCCTGGAGAATTTGAATATTTTAATCCTTTTAAACCGCTTAAAACTTCATCTGCACTTATTGTTAGATTTGTAAATACATTGTACGTCGAAAGTTCATAAGGGTAGGTAGAGTTAAAAGAAGTGGAAGAGTATGTTTGTTGAAAAAATTCAGCAAATAAATTAGAAATAACAGGGTCTTCAGAGGATTCAATATTCCCGTATTTCAAAGAAGTTGGGAATCCTATTACTTTCCTTTTAGAATTGACAAATTTAAAAAAGCTTTTAGGGTTGTTCTTAATATTGATTTTCATCCTAGTCATATACCTTGAATAGCATCTCTGATTTGTCAAATTATACTTACTTCGGGCCACAGTGTAGTTAATATAGGCCAATGATGTAGATTTTTTCCTATACGTTGAAAATAAACGACTTTTCAAGTTTTTTAACCTGCTCAATTTCTTTGTACCCCAGGGTGGACCAGGAGTTGAAATATTTATGGTTAAAGGGACAGATACAGAAAACGCATTATTCAAAGTATCGTAAAAACTCAACACTTGAAAATCTATGCCACAATTATCGGGCCAGACGGATTGAACTAGAAACGACTTGAGCATGTCATAATTAGATAACCTAAAATTATACTTTTTCAAGTTTACAACAGTCGTAGAGTGTTTGGCTTTAAGATTTAGGGAATCGCAGTTTAATATCAAAGTGGGATGATATTTATCCTCAGGACAAACCAGAGGAGCAATACTACCTAATGTAAATTCCACAGAACTAGAGAAAACTAAGTCTAGACTTCTACCATGGCAATTAGAAATATCATTTAGCTGATACATTCCCAAGCCAGATATTGAGTCAAGAAATTCGTTTGCAAAGTTTGACGAAGATGAAGGTTGTAAACAATTTGATTCATAACTGAATTGCCAGGACACAGAAGGTAGGTTAAAATCTCCTAAGCATACAATTTCATCTAAAGGCGAAATACGAGAATAAATTTCCATAATAAGCCCATAGTGGTTCATGTAAAGACCTATATCAGAGTTCGGTGGAATATATGAGCAAGTGATGAATAAATGTTTGCCACTAAGTGTTAATCGGACAGCTATAAGCTCGATATCAACATTAAATGAATGATTAACTAATTCAGAAGGTACGGAACTATGAACAGCAATGAGAACACCTCCGCCAGTTTTTGACGATCTGTCTTTTCTATAAACATGATAATGTCCACAAAATATTTCAGAATTATTAACATCATGCTTTAACCATGTCTCAGTAAATGCGATAACTTCGTAACCAAAACCAAAACTATTTAAATACAAATTTTTCAACTTTGTGTTGAGGCCCCTAACGTTTTGATACAATATAGATATTGACTTTTCTAGTTTTTTGACACCACTATTTCCGGAGGATTTCTTGTAACCTCTGAAATAATGCGATCTCTACGAATAAATTCTTTAACTAACGTTCCATCAGGCCAGGTAGATCTATCCAACAAAGTATCAAAAATCCAGTCTGGCACAAATATCTTAAAAGATGCTATATCACGTGGCTCAGAATAGTTAAATTTAAGTACATTAAAATCTTTATCCTTTAAACCAACACATTTTGACTTTATATAAGATCGTATGTTGTCAGTGGACGTGATAGGAGATAAACGAGACAAGAAAATAGTTCTGCGAGGAGGTACAACAACCAAACTATAAGAAGGGATTGAGTTTTCAGTGGGATAGTTTGTATTCACTATAGAGGAACTAGGATTGGTAGGAACATTTGTCACCAAATGGTCAGAGTTTGTATTCACTATAGAGGAACTAGGATTGGTAGGAACATTTGTCACCAAATGCTCAGAGACTACTGGAGTGACTACAACTCCAGTATCAACAGCTGAAGATATTTGAGTACCAGAAGAACCAGAAGAGAAGTTTGGAGACTGAGATCCCGCTTCCTCAATTCTGGGTGATAAGAGACTGATTAAGTTACTATCCACTGGAGAAGTGATAGTACCAATGTTATCGTTTACCATTAACGCAGACTTTTTCCTTTTAGGAGACTCTTCAGAAATATTGAAATTCTTAAATATATCCTCAAATTTTAATACTTTTTCAAGAGTTGTATCAAAAACTTTCTTTAACTCCGATATACCGCTTTTCGCTTCTCTAAACAGTTTATAAAAATCAACATCTAATTGCCTACAATCCAAACATGACCAACGGAGTCCTTTATTCCTATCGCAAATTGCATCATAATGCCTTCCATTAAATCCAGCACAACACAAATGCGACAAATTATCACATAACCAACACGATATTAATCTCTCCTTAGAGTTATTCGACTTGCATCCTTTATACATACAAGCCATATTGACAACACTTAATTGTACCGTCAAAGCCGACAATGCCTAAAAGTATGCAACAAAATTCAGAGTAATATTACGGACAGAAGACCCGAGATACAATACTAAAAAAGGTGGCAAGCACAAAGAGTAAAGCTAAAGCAAAAGCGAGATGTAAACAACAACAACTTTGCTTACCAAATGTAATAAAGCAAACACACAAAAAACACTCATATAATCACTTTGAAAACTTTTTAACACAATCAATTATCTCAACAATTTGAACCAATTTCCAATCACGATCAATATATGATGTTCACCACACTAAATTATTGAATTACCGCGAGGGAAGTTAGAGAATAATCACTGAATTTTTCGATAAAAAGCAAATTATCAAACACTTTTCAGAGAGCACCAATTAAGACGTCTGATCACAGCTAGGGTTGCCAGGTATTATATGCGATTATAACTGATGGTAGCAGACGTTTGTTATGCAGTAAAATAGCTTTCAAGCCTAGGTATAACATTACAGGTTTCATATACTTCTAAAGAAGTAAGAAATCACATATTTCTTCAAGAATACTCACTTTTACATGAACCATCAATAAAAAGTCGCCATTCCATCGATGAATAATTGTGATTCAATGCCGAAAATAGTTTGGGTACATCTACGCAATACACGAGATCCCTAACATTGCCACCAATCTTAAAACATTCTTCAAATAACAAAGAACGGTCACTTTTTCTACCAGATGTTATAAGAAAATCTTTTTCCACCAAATTTCACTGCTTTAATCGCGTCCCTAGAATTTCAGAATCTCGTTTTGTCATATGTAAATCCCGCACGAAATCGGCGAAAACTGCATTTGAAAAATAATGCCGTTCCATTGACTTGGATTTGGATTGAACGACCTCGTCTTGTTCCGAATCTGTTTCAGTTACGTAACAGATTTGCTCGATGTCGGAACAGACATTGCTTTCGTAACACAGTTACAACAGTTGCGTACTTAATGTTTTTGCGCGTTTTAAAACTGTGGCCTGACACATTGGTTTGGAAGAAGTAGCAATCATCTCGTTTATGATATGACTGATGATGCCAAGTCATAGGCGCCGAAAAAGGCAAAACTATTGAAGGAAAATCTAAACTTTAATAATTTAATGTTGTACAGCAATATTCACAAATAATTTCAGGTTCGTACCAGCGACTGGTATTATAAGAACGAATGAAAAGTTTGTTACTCCAATATTGTTTTTAAAATCACGCCGATGACTGAAATCCCTAAATAACCCACAAATATAGCAAAATGTATTTCGCTTGTCGCACATTTTAATTTTAATTGCACACGATTGTTGTCAAATTGCAAACTTTTTTTATGTAAATAGTATACAAGTGATAAAGAAGTGATTAACAACCCGTCACTGTCAAAAAAAACAATGTTTATACATATGTGAGTTAAAGCTCTCATTGCAAATTGTTGTTATAATTGCAACTTGTACTTTGTATAAAAGTTATTTGAATTAGTATAATACTTATTTTGAATAACAGTGATTTTCTATTATGCTTTCTTTTTATACAATTTTACCATCATCTCGTGAGGCTTTTGTAACGAGAAAGTGCATAAAAAGAACATTAAAAACGGTGTGCAGGCATGAAAACTTCAATAACGCAGTCAATTAATACGGGATTTTCAGAAACAAAGTTGCGTTTTACTCATTAGGAAACGTGACTTTTGAATAAATTCAAGAATATTATAGTTTCCTTATAAAATAATGTGTGAAATTATCGCCGAAATTGCAAAATGGACAAAAATAAAACAATATCTATTTGCTGGACAAATACACACAGACTTCTAACATTTTCTTAAATCAGGTATATTTTGTTTGAAGGTTCCTTTTTTAAATCCGGTGAGAAAATTAAAATCGGTTGATAATCAACTAATATTCAGGCTTAAAAGTACGCAAATCCGATTTTTTTAACGGGTTTACAAGATTTTGGGGGTGTTTTGGAAATTTCACAAGCAGATTCTTATTTCACTCGACAGCACCTACAAGAAAAATACTATCCCTTCCCAGGTATTTTGGACTGTCGCACCGTGTTATCGTGCAATTGTAAAACCGCGAAGAATTTTGCGGGAATTTTTTGTTTTAAATACCGACCAAATCAAATATTCAGCGTATTCTAAAGAATTTTGAAAGTACGTATACACTGGGGAGAGATAAACTGAAGTCTGGCTGTACTCGTAGCGTAAGTACGGCACAAAATGCTAAATAACAACATTATTGAGGAAACTAGAGCAATAAGTCCCGTAATATGACAAAATGTTGTATATGGTTAAAATATCACACATTTGCACAGCGGTCAGAGGCGGCCACTTGGCCGATATTATATTTCATATATAATTGTTATGAATCAAACTTTCATCCAATAGAATATTATTAAAATATATTGTACCGTTTAAGATTTATTAAAATAAAATCATCGGCATGAAATATAAAAAACACCTTGTATCTCCACATTACAAACTCCATAGTAGTGCAGAAGGTAAACAATTAATAGCCTGTTTCTCGATGTCGAAAGAATGCATTCGCAACGTTTTTTTTTTGAAATCTGATTTGGGTTTGACTAATTCAACTTTATGCGAACGATGACTCGAACGACAAGTCGAAAGATAATTTCGAATACGTAAAGGTTTTCATACAAAATTTGGTTTCTCTATTTCGAATGAGTTGTCAACACTGCGAATGGAAGTGTCAAATTCAGTCACTTGCTGTTTTGTTTTCGAGTCCCAAAAAAATATAAAAAGTAAAGGAAATCAAATACAAATTTTTTAATTAAAATGTATTGCAAATTATAGTTTGAAAAAGTCAGCGATGCAGCAGCTGCAGGCACTGGGCCACCATATGGAAAAAACCCAGAGTTTGCAGTTGCAAATTTTCGGTGGAGGAGGAATGGGGGAACATTTGGTTTTCATTTTTTTCAATTTGATAGATTTGTTTGTTTACTTTGTCTTGTTTGTTTTCCTCTCCACTGACAATCGGTATCAACAGATCAGACAGGGTTGTATTCAAGCCTATACAATAAAGTAGTATTTTTTAAGGAAACAAATGAAAAATGTCGATCTGGCAATTCATAAATGCGTATTTACGTAACACATACAAATTGACAGACGCAAGTGCATAAGAACGAAAACTTAAGAGATAGAGAAACACAAATTGAATCGAATTCGTGGGATTGTCTTTCGTTTGCTTATGATTTCATTCGACATCGTGAAACTGGCTATAACACTTTTCTGTATCCTGGTAATGGAGAAGGTAGTCAGTTAATAATAACTTTTATCTTCTCACATTCTTCTCCATCCTCGCTTACAACATCACCAAATTAAAAACAAAGATTACAGACAAAATTTACCATTAATCAGGATGTTTATTTTTTTCTTCAACAATGAAATGATATTTATTTGCAAACAGAACATTGATCTTTTAACACGTGATGAAGTGTAACGAGTTTATCAGTTTGTTTAATTTGTGCTATAGCGCGCAATCCAGTAAACAAAACAAAAATACTAAATTATCGAAAATTTATCATTTTCTGAATCTATCCCAGTAAAGAAAGCATTGATGGTACTTCAGATGGTAACCCGAGGTAGTCGTTTTGTAGTCGGAGAGTGTACAGACCTGAGTGAGTTACAGTCCCTAGCGGGAACATTTTAGAAAGAGCCAAAAGGTCTGTGATAGCGCTATATACCTAGAAAGAATGGGAACCCACCTGGGATCTGAACCCGCATATATTTAATTTGATGTTTAATTCGGTAGTTAAATCAATAATGGTGTATGCCGTTGTCGTCTCGTGGATGGCGCTATTGAAGTCCACCTACTGCCCGATAGTCAATACAGTTCGACACACTATTGCCATACTACGTTTAATGCCACTGGACATTGTACCTAGTTAGCATGCCACGGATAGTGGATAGACTTAAGAAACTCTCGCTCTGGTAAGACCATGGCTTCGGCCACAGTGTCATTCTCAACATTAAACTTCTGCGGAACCACTCGTTGACAAAAACCACCACACTTGTTTACCTGATAGTTGAGAATGGAATGGTCGCATCCCATGAGAGTTGGTTCAAAACTTGACGGTATAGTTGGTTGGTATTGTAGTGACTAACAGTCAGAAATCTTACTTGTTAGAGAAGTAGCGCAATGGCTGAGAAGTATTGCTTCAAGTAAAGCTGGAATCAATATTAAACTGTCTTCCCGAATTCGAAAAATGTCCTTTACAGTCGCAGATCTCTTATTGAGAAATCAGTTTAATATTCACCGGGACATACCAGGGAACTGCTAAGCCTGGGGACTACCAGCTGCCTCTACCAACTTGCAAGATTTTGTTTTGAAATTGTGTCCTTATGTCAAACAATGGAAGGTGGTCACTAGTAGGGAACTGTGTACATTCCAAGCTTCTTTGGCCCCGTCCTGCTCTCATTATTGATACCGGACGTCTCACTTATAGTGTCTGTCATGACCGACAGCTCATTGGATGGCACGCAGAGTGTATTTTATAATAATAATAATATTTTGTAATTTTGTCATCATTAATTATACTGAACTTATAAATATATATTCTTGGTTTTAATTTATTAATTATATTCCAATTATGGACTTAATCAGAAGGAAGAAGACTCTATTCAAAGCACCACAAATATGACGTATAAAATATCATTGGTAATTTGAATGTTTCTAAACATTGGTGTTAGTTTAGAAAATTCTAAAATTGGCTTTTTCGTGTAATATAACAGATTGACATTACAGATTACTGATTGACAGATTGATATTACAATTTATTCGAACCCACACAAATGTTTAAATGCCCAAAAATTGCAATCAAAATTTGTTTAAATTCGTAATATTAATGGACTGTAAATAAAATCCAACTCTACACTTTTTTAACCTCCAAAAGATTTATAGCGATAATGTCCTACTTTGCCAAAAGGAAAATATATTTAGAAAAAATACAATATACTAACAGATTTTAATGCTGAAAGTCACGGAAAGACTGGTATCCTAATCAATACATAGTTAAAGAACACATATTAGCTGTAAGCAGGGCGCGTTGACGTTTGAAAACAAGATAGTCTAAAGCTACGGCATTGTATTACTCTCCAGTGTTATTCAATGTACAAATAGTTACACATTTCAATTATAAACATACGATGGTTTAAAGTTTAAACATTTATTTTTATTTTCCATCAATATAATGAATGGAGCACAATGCCTTGTATGTTGCTAAAAATTAAGTGTTACGAAAAAGAAATTAACATCGACAAACTTCTTGAGTTTGTTGACAGAAATAAATAATTTTTTAATCTCTTTTCAGAATTCTTTACTTTCATTTCTGTATTAATTCATTCATTCATTTAAATTTAACTTGAATTTACTAACCACTTTCATATTTGACTAAAGTTACTAATAATGTATTGTTACGAATAAGTAAAAGCTTTTGCTTGCTGTTAATGACTACTAACAGTATGTAAATAACAGGCGGTTAGTGCTGCGCCTGAAAGTATGCATTGTAACATCGTACCAGCTCGCTAAACCAGTAGCATGAATTCACCTCAGTAAAGATAATTCTACGCCATTCGAGATTGTTCTACAAAGATAATCAACAACAACAACATCTAGAAGGTTCTTGAATTCACTAGATATACCTTCATTTGAGTATGGCGAGTTGGTATAAATAGCGGAGGTCTTTGGAATGCAGAGTTCAGTATGTGATTAAACCCCGTAAAGTAAGCAACGCGAATTGATAGTAAAATACAAGACTTGTTAAAGTGTCATAAATAAAGTAAACTGTTGTACTGTATAAGTAAAATAAAAGGAAGTTAAACCGTTGTAATTATCGTAATTTAAAACGAACCTTGTTTTATTATTGGGAATAAAACAACGCAAAAAGGACGAATAAGGAAATTCGTAACATTGGTGTCAGAAGTGAAATTACTAGTTACGGACAACGATGAAGTTTGAAGAACTCAAAGTTGAACAACTAAAAAAGGAGTTGAGTAAATTGGATCAACCGACAGCTGGTAATAAGGTAGAGCTGCAGAGGCGATTAATAGAAGAATTTAAACGCCGAAACATCAACATTGACACATATCAGTTCTAGTGCAAAGACGAAATGGAGGTTTGTGCAAAAGAAGCAACTGGTAATGTAGATGTTTCTACAATGTTTGCTGCCATGATGGCCAAATTGGACGATAATTCTACAATTATGAGTGAGAAATTTGGTGAGAATTCTAGAATTATGGACGAGAAATTTGGTGAGAATTCTAGAATTATGAATGAGAAATTTGGTGAGAATTCTAGAATTATGGACGAAAAACTTGAAAAGAAATTTGGTGAAAATTCTAGAATTATGCAGGAAACATCAAACGCCACAAATGACAAGCTACATGAAATTTCAGAAGCTATGAATAACATGGAGATACAGGTTAATGATCAGTTCGGAAAGGTTGAACAGAAATTCGAGGAATTTCAGCAGAAGATCGAACAGGATGTGGAGGAAAGATTCGCCGAACTGGAAAGAAATGGAATGATCTCCAGTTGCAAGAAGGGCCAGTGCGAGTAATTTCTGAAGGATCTAGTAGATTGAAAGCACCCAGTTTCGATGGCTCTACACCATTCGACGTTTTCAAATTCCAATTCGAAATGGTCGCAATTAAGAACTTGTGGAACAGCAACGACAAAGCAGTAGAGCTAATTTAGCACTGAAAGGCAGCGCAGCAGAAGTCCTTCAGAGCATTCCCGTCAGTGCCAGAAACAACTACGAGGATATAGTGGCTGCGTTACAACGCAAGTATGGTGGCGATCACAAGAAGGATTTATATCGCATGGAATTGAGAGGCCGAGTGCAAAAGCATAATGCATCACTTCAGGACTTCGCAACCGATGTGGAACGCTTGGTGTTGATGGCATATCCTAGAGAACCCCAAACTTTCTTAGAGCAATTTAAGATAGAGGCATTTGTTAGGGGCATTAACGATCCTGACGTTAGATATGCGGTGTGTGCCTCACAAAAAGCTACATTTGTGGAAACAGTTTCATTTGCTTTGGCGAATGAGACGGCGAGGGTTGTTTCCAGTCAACAGACACATCATGTGCGAAGGGTAGAAACGGAAGGCAAATCAAAAGATTTGAAAGGCGCCGTTAGCGAACTGAAAGAAGTGATTCGGATTCTCACGAAAGCGCTATGGCAAGCAACAAAATTGAAAGTTGACAAGCATGGCGAACGTGGCCATATAGGGCGGGACTGTAGAGACCTGAGAAAACGCTCAAGATCTCCAGCGATAACAGCCGATACCGGACGAGTAAATGACCGTCCACATGTAATCGAGCGTACGCAGGAGTCTAAGGCTGAGATAAAAGAGCAAATTATTGACGTCCGATCCCTGAGAATTGACAAGTGGTGCACGGCACAGAGAAGTGATCCTGTATTGGCAATAATTATTTTAGCAAAGGAAGAGGGTAGACAATTAACGCGGAATGAAATCGCTTCAGAAAGCCCCGTTTTAAAATCATATTGGGCTACATGGCTGTCTATACCGTGTATGGGAAAGTGAAGATGGAGAAACGGAGAAAAATCTAATTGTGGTACCTGCCTTGAAAGTAAAAGAGATAATTGCAGAATCTCATAATGGTCCGAGTGGTAGGCACCTCGGTAAAGGCAAAACTATGGAGAAACTAAGTGAACGTTTCTATTGGGTTGGTCGTCAAAAACCTGTATCCAAGAGTGTAGCTGGCCCATATCCAACAAGTAGCTCTGGGAACCAATATGTCCTAGTCGTTATGGACTACTTCAGTAAATGGCCCGAGGTGTACGCTATTCCGAATAAAGAAGCGAAAACAATAAGCAAAGCTATCGTGAACAACTGGATAAGTCGTTTTGGTGTCCCTTTAGAACTGCATTCGGAGCAGGGTAGGAATTTTGAATCTGCCATCTTGAAAGAAATATGCGAAAGGAATGGAATTCGTGGTATAAAAACGACATCAGTGCGCCCTCGGACTTACGTCACGGTAGAGAGATTTAATCAGGCTCTCGAACAATATTTGTGCAAGGTCGTCAGTAGGGATAGAAAATTCTGGGACGAACGCATACCAAAATTCCTTCTAGCATACCGGTCGGCCACCCAGGATACCATTGCCCGAACACCAGCTAGTGCCGTCTTCGGGACGGAGTTAAAGCTCCCTAGAAATTTGGAGTTTGGCAACTGCCTAACATCCGTCAGTGGGGAGAATGATGGTATCCCAGGAGAGCTTAGCGAACTTCACGAGTTTGTTCGCAGCAGAATGAAGTTGGTCAGTAATAAGATGAAAGCCAGGTACGACCAAGCGGCAAATTCCGAAGGCCAGCTAGTTTTACTGTTCAACCCACAGCGCAAGAAAGGTTTATCTCCAAAACTTCAGACTCACTGGGAAGGCGATTACAGGGTTGTAAAACGAATAAATGGCGTGGTTTATAGAATCCAGAAAAGCCAAAGTCCAATAGCTAAAATGAAAGTCGTGCATTTGGAAAGACTAGCTATGTATGGAAAACGGAGGGTTGAGCCTGCTCGGGACGAACAGTATGTAAATAACAGGCGGTTAGTGCTGCGCCTGAAAGTATGCATTGTAACATCGTACCAGCTCGTTAAACCAGTAGCATGAATTCACGTCAGTAAAGATAATTCTACGCCATTCGAGATTGTTCTACAAAGATAATCAACAACAACAACATCTAGAATTTTCTTGAATTCGCTAGATATACCTTCATTTGAGTATGGAGAGTTGGTATAAATAGCGGAGGTCTTAGGAATGGAGAGTTCAGTTTGTGATTAAACCCCGTAAAGTAAGCAACGCGAATTGATAGTAAAATACAAGACATGTTAAAGTGTCATAAATAAAGTAAACTGTTGTACTGTATAAGTAAAATAAAAGGATGTTAAACCGTTGTAATTATCGTAATTTAAAACGAACCTTGTTTTATTATTGGGAATAAAACAACGCAAAAAGGACGAATAAGGAAATTCGTAACAGTATGTACAAAAATACAAATGTATGTACAAAAATACAAATGTATGTACAATGTAAATGTATGTAGGAAAATTTTTTTTATTAAAATATGACAACTTCGTTGCTAATGTTTTGGCTACCACTGTATATAGCACCAAATTTATCCCAGTGCGCTCACAAATACACACACATTTTTACTGCCTCTCTTTGTGCCGACCAATGGTTTAAACTTTAAACTATATATGAGGGGATGCTGCATTTCCTCAGTTCATTAAAACATAGATCCTACCTATAGATAGTATAACGTATTCAATTACATATTGGAATTCTAATACAGTGTGATAAGTTAATGATTATATTTCAATTGTGGGATAAATGAGAAGAAATATCAATAGAAAAATAGAGGAAATTTGAAAAGAGTACTTTATTCCCTCAATAATTGTATCTTCATACGTTTATTTGCATGGAAACGTTTGATGTTTCAAAGCATGGCTTCAATACTAATAAAAATAAATAAATGGTTTCCCATTACATCCCATGAAGGGACTGGGGAGAACTTCTCACAATCACTGAGCTGTGCGCTTTCCAGTTTTCACTCACTGATTGTGACCTACAGTTTTACACCGATTCCGAACGGTAATTTGAGAAGCTTTTTCATGGCTAGATACTCGATAGTGTCGCCGTCACTATGCGAGGTGACCGCCGCCGAAAGAAATTGTTTTTTTTTTTTTTTTTTTTTTTGAAGGTGGTCAGAGCCGGGTTCGAACCCCGGATCTCATGTACAAGAGCCGCGCACACTAACCATTGCACCACCGACGGCCACAATACTAATACACTGAACGAAAAACGCTTCGTCGCATTTATTAAAGGAAATTACAACTTTAAACATAACGAGGATCTAAGACAATTAAATTTGAAACATATGGTAGGGCCAAACCAAAACAGAACGAGACAACTACAATTAGAATAGTTCGTTCTATAAATATAACTTTCAAAACTTCTGCATCAGTGCGAGTAAATAAGAAAGCAATGTGTAAGTAGCGACAACCAATCACTCTGCACAATCAGTAAATGTCTTCGGTTAGTGACTTGTGTAAATACACACCGCAGGGGCTTAACGGGCCCTATTTATTTTGGAGGTTTGTCAACATTTTTAGTTGACGAAACAGTTTCGTTATTGTAACGAAACTAATTTGTATGATGGTATAAAGAGGGAAGCAGTTGAAAAAATGCGCGAGCGTAACAGAGAGGTCAGCAAGAGAAAATGGTGAGTGTGAGTGGTGGGTCACGCTAACATTTCAAATGAGTCCCATTGCAACAATCGATAGTGGAGTAGATCTTATGTTCATGGTAAGTACAGACAGAGATATGTAAATACATATCTTAAACACAAATCTGAAAAATAAATTTCTCGTATATGTTCTTAATGGTAGGACCCTGAATACGACCGCCACAATAACACTCAACCCCTCGACTACCACAATCTTCTCCAGACGAGTGTCTCAACATGGAATGAATATAATCTATTTAGCAAATAGATTTTCAAAAACAAAAATTCAAAAAATTTTTATCGAAACACCTGCAATATAATACTAACAGTGTATTTATGCACAATTGTCAATTAATAATTTCAAACACGCTTCAAAATATTCATTGCAGCAATGAAACAAAATCATTTTAGTAATGAAACAAATTCATTGCAACACTGACTCAACTTTGTTGCTCCAATGAAACAAATTCATAGCAGCAATGAAGCAAATTCCTTTCGGGAACGATACTTATTCATTGCCTCAACGAAACAAATTCGTTGTAATAATGAAGCAAATTCAACGCAGAAACAATCATCCTTTCACGAGAGTAACGAACAATTTGCAGTTGATGAACACATTTTCATAGCTTGAATGAAACGTTACGTTAGCTCACTTTCGATCACAAAAGTTGTTGGGGTGATAAACATTTTCATCCGTGTGACGATGCTTTTCCGTTCAGTGTAGATAGAGGCTATAATATACAAACTCCAACAAAGCTACAACAACCGCATTTCGTGTTTGTGTGACAAAATGTTTGTGTTAAACATAACACAAATGTATAGCAACGATAAAAGTCAACAAATAAAACAAAAATATATATTTAAATTTCATATTTAAAACCGACGCAAACATTTTAAGTCAACAGCTCTTGCAACTCCACCTCCCTCATTCGCGCAAACCTACGATTAAAATACACTATTCTAATTTCCTCTATGATATAAAGTATAAAATATCATTGATAATTTGAATGATTTTGATATAGGTGTAGATTTGGAAAATTCTAAAGTTGGTTTTTTCGAGTAATGCGAGTAACAGATTGACTTTGTTTTTTATGTCATAGGGAAACCGTAAGCACAACTATAAAATTTATTCAAACCTCTACAAATGTTGACATACACAAAACTTTAAAGCTGTAACATGTTTTTAGGGTATGGAATATTTTAATATATTATAAAGCTACAGGTTTCGGTAAATCAATTGAATATCCAAATAATTGCACAGTTCGCCGTAAGCTTCGGAAATTTATATTAGGGCATTAAATATTTGGGGGGAATATTGAGGAAACATAATATGTTTTACTTAACATTGTCGCTCTAGTATAGACCAAATGGTAAAGAAAATATGGTATAAAGCTATGGAATTGTACTCCTCGTCAGTTTTATTCATTGCACCAAAAGTAACAACTGAAAATGAGAAATGTTCGATGGTTTAAACTATGCGTGTAGGGATGCGGAATTACCGCAGTTTATTGATCCACACCAAAACCTATCTACAGATTTTTTAATTTATCAAATTATACTAATTCTAACACATATTGTTGGTTATAATTTAATAATTATGTTTCAATTATGGCACGTTGTTCAAAGCACCAAAGAAATACGATTATAAAAATAATTGATAATTTGCATGTTCCTAAACATTGGTGTTGATTTGGAAAATTCTAAAGTTGGCGTTTTCGTGTAATATAAGAGATTGACTGTGTTTATTATATCGTAGGGGAACCTTAAACACGATTTTAAAATTTATTCAAACCCACAGAAATGTTGAAATACCCAAAGATTTCAATCAAAATTTGCTTAAATTCGTAATATTAATCGATTTTAAATAAAATCCAATTTTACACTTTTTTCACCTCCAAAAGTTTTATACCGATAATGTCCTACTTTGCGAGAAGGAAAATATATTTAGAACAAATAGAATATATGTACAGATGTTAATGCGGTAGGTCTGGGGAAAAAAGGTATCCTAGTCAATTAATGGAATATTTGGAGTAAACGAGGAAATATGTTTTAATTGGCATGCTCGCCTAATAAAGGATTCGTGCAAAAGAAAACATTTTAGCTATACGCAGGGCGCGGTGACGCTTGGAAACAAATCAGTCTTAAGATATAGTATTATTTTTCTCTCCAGTGTTATTCATTATACCAAAAGTTACGCATGCAAATGATAAATATACGGTGGTTTGAACTATGTATGAAAGGGCACGGCATTTCCACAATTCATTAAGCCACATAGAAACCTACTGACAGACTTTCAATTTGTTAAATTATACTACTTCGATTACAATATATTCTTTGTAGTCTTATTGTATCAGCTTCCGATATATATCCTTCACCACATATTTCCGTGGATTTATTAGCACAAGTTGTTAGCACACTTTAGGTGATTTAATTGTGTGAGTATTATTTAATCAAAAGTCTCTTGATTCATAAAATGATTGGATTTTCGATGGAGACGTAGCTTACATTTTTTCACCATAAACAATTTTCTAAATTTTGCGACACATATGTATATAATATTCATAGAGCAAATTCGGTAGTCCAAAAAAGTTTACATACGATTTGCCATAGTTTAATAAATTGTGAAGCTTGAGCTTGCGCACAATAATACTTCCAATTTTTATATTGCATAGTTTGCTGTAAGGCCCGGTAATTTATATTCAGCCAGTGGGTTTTTGGTGTGAACGAAGAAACATGCTGTGCTTAGTTACCGCTGATAGCTTCGGTTACGTGGCAAAAAAGTCACAGTAGCGGTACGCTTGGTCGTTATGCTTCCAGCTAGCCTCTTTGCTACTGTATTGTAATGTCCACCACTTGCTACCCAATGAGCCAAAAGTTGCAATATAAATGATAAATATATGGTAGCATTAACTATGCATGGACAAACTTAGGAAAGTTTATTGTGCCGTAGGGGAACCTAGAGTACAGCTTTTAATTTCCTTAAGTTTTAGGAAATCGTATAACATGTTCAACTACTACTTCTATTGTCACATATGCATCCAGATTTTTAAAACATATCGCTAGCATACTTTCGATGATACAATTGTGTGAAGACTCTTCAATTAAAAATACCTTAAATTCGTTATAATATTAGATTTTTGTTAGAATCATATTCTACAGGTTTTTCGCAACCAAAAGTTTTATGGCACTACTGTCCTAATTTTCCAGAAGGAAATTATATTGAGAACAAATGGAATATATTAACAGATTTTAAAGCAAAAGGTTTTGGAAAATAAAGTATCATCCTAATCTAATCTATGAAATAATTAAAATCTTTCACAACGGAAACCCACTAAATTATTACACTGTTTGTGTCTTCACCAAATACTTATACCTCAATACAAAACATATATACATATATATAATAGCCAATACAAAACATATCAATACAAAACAGCTTAATTAAAATCGACAATTTACAGGTCATTTATTAGTCGTTTAATGGGTTAAATTTTTTTTTTTCATTGAAATTAGCACTAACCGCTTTATTACTTTTAGAATCGATGCAAGTAAATACATACTAGAGTCAGACAAAATATTCGTAACTGGTGATACTTTTGGATTCGAATATTATGGTATGAATAGCTTATAAATCAAAAAGCTATCTTAATTACAATCGTGATATTTGCACATATTATAAGTATAGAAACATCGAGACCATTAACGACACTACCCGCCTAAGGGCAGTCCACCTCTCAGAGACCTCTCAGGAGGAAATTGTTCAAAACCTCTGTTCATAAAACCTTCGTTACAAATTATAAAATTATAGTATTAATTAAAAAGTTTTATGATTTGAATATCCAGGGGTTTAACACGATATTGGACAAAATTTAATACTGTATTAGTTATAAATCTATCAATGTAACTCAATGAGAATAAATAACTTTTTATATGAATTTGAATTCTGTGATCGATTTTGTTAGTTTTTTAGTTAATGTATGAGAAATTCATACTACAAGCTTACAAGGTCAGGAACATTTTTCTAATTGACAATGGTTGGTTTTTGTTGGAAATAATAGACAAGTCAGTTCAACACACACTCACTGGCATGACTAGTTTCGAACTCTGTGACAAGTTCATCATCAGATGCATAACTACTGTGCCTGAATTGATACCATCGGTTGATCATCAATCGTATATATACAAACTCAATTCTGCAATTTGCATGTGCGAATTAGTATCGATCGAAGATCCGAAGATCCCGCAGCATTTCTACACCAATTATGGAGCTCTAAAAATATTGTATGTTGACTAGTCTATTTAGAAAAGCTATCAAGAAATTTAGAAGCTACTATTCTTTTCAGAAAGCTACCGCAATTTATTTACCGTTAGGCATGAAATGTCAAAATATATAAAACATGTGAAATTTCTCATGACGTTTCGTGAAATAATCGAATAACAGTCTACTTTTCCTAGCAAATATATTAGAGGGAATTGTGAAATTGGATAATAGCTACAATATTGTCAAAGGTTGTAATGCAATACATCAAGCTGTTTAGGATTTATTGAAGTAAAATCTGCCCTGATCCACCATCAACATTTTCTTCGGAATGTAAAAAAAAAATTTGACGTATAGTGGCAAAACAGAGCGGGTGATAACCACGGCCAAGTACTGTGACGATTTTTTGGTTTGGTTGAGCCCCGAAATAAATTCCTTTCATTTGTGTCACAGTGTTGTAGTCCATCCAGAATAAATTTGAACTGAAGTTGAGTACATTGGGTATGATGTAAGCTAATTTTCAGTACAAATATACTAAATTGTAGTTCATTTGCACTAAAACTTAGTTATTACTAGTATTCCGGTCAAATAAACCTTACTCTCAAGTTCAATTGAACTCAAATTTATTAAACCTGAACTGAGTTTATCTTAATTTTACGAACATTAAAAATCTAATTGAACCAAATTTTAGTTAATTAGAATTCAACTTGAATTACTATTACTAAGAGCAAAGACAGTTTTAACTAAAATCCAGTAAATATGAATGTACTGGAAGTTTATTATTGGCAATATTCAGGTCAAATAAACTTCGTTTGTACTAAATTGCAATAAATCTGAACTACTTCAAATTAATTTTAACTGCAATAGTGTTCACACTGAACTAAATTATAGTTCATATGCAGTCTAGTGGAGCTCAAATTCAGTATTATTTATTTTTTGAAGCGCATTTATACCTACTCTCAGTACATAGTATACTTTCATTAAGTTAACTGAACTGATTTGTAGTTGGTATGTACTTGTAGTTTGTAAATCTACAATTAATATCAGGGAAAATGATCTAAGTCTGAGTCTAACATGACTTTAGCTCCAAATGTATTACATTTTTCCATTTTTTTAGTTCCTTTTAACTAAAATACAGCCCATGATGTCATCAGATTGAACTAAAAATGTTAACCAATCTCCTATATTTATTGTGAAAATTTACTCAATTTTAGTTAATATTAGAGGTGCGCATGGATCGATCCATTTCGGCAAATGGATCACATTTTTTTGTTTTTGTAGTTTCGGCTATTTGGGATCAGTTTTGTGATTTGTGATCCTGAGTCATCCTAAAAAACAAAAACAAATTAAAGGCAAAACGTAAGCATGTGTGCGTGCGTGTGCGTGTTCACTTGTGCGACAAAAACCATCGTACTCAACAGCTTTCTAGTGGATGATGTGTGACTTGTGTGAGTATGTGTGTCTGATTTCATGCTTGCCAACATAACACAGCAAACAATTGGAAATTGAGTTATGAGAAAGAAAATTTGAAAAATAAAAGTAGTTAATAAAGTTATTATGAAATAAATTTTATTGTGTTATTTATTAAAATAAAAGTAAACAAAGTTGATTTAATTCATTAATTAATTAAGTAAAAAATAATTATTTTATTAGATTATTTATCATAATACAATGTACATAGTTAAAAATATGCTATAAACTAAATTTTATTGTATAATTGGTAAATGTTGGGTTTGATGTTTTTATAACTCATAAATCTTCGCACTTCGAAAATGTTCGCTGGGAATATAATTTGTGTTTACTTGTTGTTGTAGCGTTTTGTTTCGACTCATCCATAAATTTGCATTTGCCAGAAAGGGATCAAGCAGACATAATTAAAAAACAAAAAAAAGGTGTTGGGATCACTTGGGATCGATCCAGGCGCACCTCTAGTTAATATACTATGTATAGGATTGAACTAAACTATAAAAAAAATAACAAGCCTGTGTTAGATAACACGGGCGCATAGGTCAGACGTAGAATACGTTTGCAAACAATAGATTAGCTGCTTTCCAACTACTTCCCAATGTATTCCCAGAAAGCAACTTGCGCATATAAAGACATTGCTTGCTTTAGTGAATCTAAGAAAGTGCATATTTACAAAATGCCGTCGCATCTCTCTCCAACCAACACAATAATTAACGCCATCAAAATTGCATGTGTAAACTCAGATTTATAGGCAGCTTTCGTTTTCTCTAAATTTCCTCTTTTATTTTCTGCTCACTATATCAATGGCGTTTTTCCTAAACACATTTCTGTGAATACATTGGGAAGTAGTTGGAAAGCAGCTAATCTATTGTGCTGCCATATCACAAAAGTAATTCCTATTGCTGTACATCTAATAAAGATGTCGCTACAATGTGGCGATAACCCAAATAAGTTTGGAAACCACTGATCTAAACGATTGGAATAGTTTTGAACAAGATTTATTAATTTATTTTTTAGTTTGTGTGCTCGAAGACTGTATGCCATATGTTTAAGGATGAAACTATATCTAGTTCAACGTATTACATTATAGCGACATCTTCATTTGAAGTACAGCTACAGCAATACATTTTATGATATGGCAGCACAATAGATTAGCTGCTTTCCAACTACTTCCCAATGTATTCACAGAAATGTGTTTAGGAAAAACGCCATTGATATAGTGAGCGTATACATCGCCAATCCTTTGGATTAATGTACATACACACACATTTAAACGCTGCTCGCAGAAGTAAACAAACGACAGCAAAGACGCTGCTCGATAAATAAACAAAGCACAGCAAAGCCAAAATCATTTGATTGCACAACAACAACAAAAACAACAGTGGCATTTACAAACCAACAACAACAGCGGCATGTACAAAAAAAGTCCAAAATATCATGCTCTTAAATATTTATTTCCTTAACTACATACAACTTTTATATATAGACATATAATTTTTTTTAATGTAATTCGAAACAAAACATATTACCAAAACTGAGTAACATATAAAAATTGCTAAAATATGTTTTAATATTTAAGTAAAAGTGGGTGAAAGTTGACAAACATTTTCTCAAAATTTTGTGCTCCAGATCAACACCCCTACCTTACCGTATACCGTATTCTACGTTAAAATTTGAAATAATATTAAGTTTATATTCTAAATTAATATTAAAGAAAAGTATGAACTAAATATGAGTATAAATCTCTTTGGATCCATACGATGGTCAATTTTACTTAGTTTTAGTTCATTTTAACTAAAGTTTAGTTCACTTTTTTTTGAGTGTGTGGTCTGCGATATACTAGTTTTTATTAAATCACCACCTCAAATCAATTTTGAGGGGTTGTACAAATTTCATTGACCTAGCATTACGCATTTATATGGAACCCGTTCATCTGGTATATCAGATGTCCCTTTTATACCGCCCCAATGCGTTTACTATAAATTCCATTTGTATCTTGAGTTTGAGTCTCAATATACAATGCACAGATAATTGTCCACGGTTATCTTCCACGGGTTTGGACGGAATGCTTTCAGTCCATATTTGCAACCACGTCCTTTTTAACCGCCCACAACTGGAATTTTGGAAAATCCGTTCTTTCGTGATGCCACATTCAGGAATTTCATGGTTCTGTCATTACGCCTTTCAACAGACCGATGTTGGACCATCACCCACTCTCTTAAGTAACAAATTTATATAACGGGTTTCTCAATAAGAGCGCTACAAAAGTTTTTTTTCAATAACACAAAACCGGTTTTAGATACCAATGAAATTCTTTATTCCTGTGAAAGTACGTTCGATGCCATTATGTATGCAACTCGATTTCTTTTGCGTGGCCACCACGGCCAATTTTCGACGGTTTTCAAGCATAATTCGGCCGATACTGCAGCAATTTTACGTTCAATATTCGTTCGAAGTTCATCAATCGTCGCTGGCTTGTTGGCATAGACCATAGACCGTAGCTCCACAGGAAATAATCTAACGGCGTCAAATCGCACGACCGAGGCGGCCAATCGACTGGGCCATTGCGTGAGATAACACGTTCACCAAACTTGGTTTCCAATAAATTGATTGTGGCATTCGCTGTGTGGCTTGTGGCGCCGTCCTATTGGAACCACATGTCCTCCAAGTCCATATTATCCAATTGGGGCCAAAAATATTGGGTTATCATTGAACGGCAGCGATTCGCATTCACAGTAATGTGCCGGTCTTGATCATCACGGAAGAAGTGCGGCCCAATGACTCCGCCGGCCCATAAACCCCACCAAACCGTAATTTTTTCGGAATGCAATGATGACTCATGGATTACGTGTGGATTGCTGTCTGACCAATAACGCATATTTTGCTTATTGACGAAGCCATTCAGCCAGAAATGAGCCTCATCGCTGATTGTTGAGGCCTCTTAAAGTTGGCCTCTTAAAGTTGAGGCCACTGACTCCAAATTTCGGTCGTAAATTTTAATAATTTCGACTCGTTGTTGGCTCGTATATCTTTCCGTGATGAAATGGCAAACCTTACTGAAGAGAAATGTCAAAAGAGCGGGAAAAAATATGGCGTCGTTTGCTGTCCCTATCGATTTACTTTTGTAGCGTCTCTGTTGAAAACCCCTTTATTACGTTATTTAACATAGGAAACGCTATCCCACTTTTATAGCCGTTAATATTACTCAAGCTTAGTAATTCAGTTGAATAAGTCTAGTAGTAAAAATATAAAACTAACCAGACAATTCAAGCATTTGTAAACGAATTCTCCTTTTCTGTTTTCTGCATGCATTTGGCTTTAAAATGTATCGATTTACGGGTTTTAAGGAATTTCTCACCACATTTAAATACTCACTCTCAGTACAGCCTTCCTGGCCAATTTTTAACTGTTATAAATACAAGGAATAATCACAAGGTTCAATAAAAGAAATATACGAATGCTTACAAAATAATAGGGATCTTCTTATAGCCTACAGACATATGTATCTTCCTTTGAATTGACGTATCAGTTCAATGGAATAATTTTTAGAAATTACATTATGGATTCGCTTAACTGCAATCGGTAGAAATATACAAGGCATTTCACGTGAAGCGGGCAACCAACAAAATGTGTTTTCTTGAAATTCTTTCATAACTGGCTTAACTGTAGTTGTAGTAGATACGAAAGTGAACACACAGTATTTCTTTTGTAAGATGTTTATTTCTCAAGATATGAGATTGCAAGTTTTTGATATTTAAAGTTTTTGATATTTAAAGTTTTTTAAAATATTTTTTCGAATTAAAAAAAATTCATATTCGATTTCATATTTCATTTAAAATTCATATTCGATGACAATTACGTGACAGATGTGCAAGTTGAAACGTGGCTTGGCACAGGCCGCTTCACAATATCTACTCAACTACCGCCATCCGATGATTGTGTAGATAGCTTGTGTGATGCCTTGGAAACATTAAAACCTCATGCTTATATTCTTCCAGATGTAAGGATAGTATCGCTGAAGGTCAAATCATCGTACAATGTGACTTTGAAGAAAATTATGGGTTGGGTACTGCGCAATCGTTTCATTGGAATAATGACCAAGCAACACTTCGGCAGAATTTTTATGATTTCGGATGAACTAAATCATGATACAGCCACTTTCCATGCTTACCAGAAAATACTACACAAACATCTTTCAGAAAAAGCAATAGTTGTGTCTAAACACATTTGAAAATAAATTTAATTTTTTGAGTCAATTTTATTATAAAGATGATTCCTATTCGGATGCACAGTTACATTTTCACACAACATCTCAAGGAAAAGGGTCATGCAACGGTCTTGGGGGGAACCTCAAGCGTTTAGCGAAGCGTGCACGCCTACAGTCCCCTTCAAGTAGAGCAATCGTTTCACCAAAGCAATTCTATCATTGGGCAAAATCTTCTTTAAAAAACACTACGATCTACTATTATTCAACGTGAGAGGATTTTTCTTTTTCTGCAACCCAGGCTTGATTCTGCAATCACCTTTCACGGAACTAAAACGTATCATGCCTTTATTCCACTGTTAAACTGTAAAAAATAGAAACTAAAATCAGTATTTATTTTTAAATTCTAGCTATCACCAAATAAATGTATTTATATATGGAAATAGTCAATTAAATGTTTATATTATTTAAATTTAATTTCATTCAAAAGGTAAAAAAGCAAAGTTACAACCAAATTGATCTGAAAATTACCATTAAGGATTTCCCAGAAGTAATTAAAGGCATATTTGGATAACAGAATATGTAGTTATAATAATGTTTAATTTACCTTTACATTATGGACAGTTTACAAAAAGGGTTACAAGTAACTTCATACTCAATGCGACATCGAATTAAAAAAAATTATTCGAACTTACAAAAATTTTGGTTTGAAATTTGATTTATTTTTTTTTTTGATTCTAAAAAATATTTTAATAAAAACCAATTTTCAAAAGAGGCAAAACTTTACAATCTCATATCTTGAGAAATAAACATCATACAACGAAATATTGCGTGTTCAGTGTCATACCTACTACAACTACAGTAAGCAAAATATGAAAGAAATCGCGTGAAATGTCCCATATATATACAAATTTCACAAATTTGTATATTGCCTCGTCAAATATAGAAACGTTCACCACCATTTCGCATTGAATTTCTTCGATAACCATTTGCTCAATTTTTGTTAAATCATCTTCAGGATTTGTGGCTTCAAACAACGATTTTATCGAAACAGTGTGTTCGAGAGGACGTTTAAAGAAGAGTATTTTTGTTGTGAAATGTTTTCTGGAGTTTTTAACTATTCTTTCCCGTTAACTTTTATTAAAGGCAACTAGACGTCTGCACTCATTCAGAAATGTATGCCCTTTTGCATACAACAAACATTAGGAGTGAAGATGATTTTTTTAATTTTGATAAAAGAAAACAATCCACGGTGTTTTGTATACCCTCACCTATCGGCATATGTACATATGTATATATATCATTTGATACGCAAGAAAGTGTAACAGCAGCAGCAATTTATTGCAGATATTTTAGCGTTAACCCAGCATTTTAGTTTTTGATGTCTCCATTGATTAAATTAAATTGACATTTCAGGTACCTTGTTCCATACCTTATTCTGTTCACGGTTCATCATTACAAATAAAAAATCGCTGAAAAACAAAATATGGAAATATATACCCAAACAAAAAAAATATAATAATTTGTATGCTATATAAAAGCGCTCAGGCAGATATTGAGGACGATAACACGATGTGTAATTTTTTAAGTCATGGAAATATAACCGTATTTGGACACCACTACGTGATAAAAGACAAAAAAAAGACACGTATCTCCCAGTTTTGCCCAACGTCATTTTGCCAAAGATCTAGGGGCCTCGGTGTAATTTTTGCAAAAAAGTGATCATTCTGTCAGGCTTATATCTTGCAAACCGTTCGGAATTTTGATCTACTATCTGAGGGAAAGTTGTAGCTCTTGTCATAAAGAATAGTGACCATAGAAAAACAAATAGACTTCATCTGCAAGGTCACAATCGAAAAAAAAACTTTAAAAATTTCGATTTTTTACCTTTTTCCCCCTTTTTATGTCCATAGGTTGCAAACCGTTGAAAATTCAAGGAAACAATCAACTACAAACATGATCAACTACTAAGATCTCAATAAAAAACTTTCTAATACATGTGAACATGTAATGATTCTTAACACCGTTTACTTCAACATTGAGATACTATGCTATCTCACCGACCGCAGCAGCACAGGCAAAGCAGTAGGCTCAGCAAACAATATAAAAGCGACACGACGCTCACATCGAGGCATTATTCACGGCTGCCTGGAAGGAAGCGGTAACGACTTCTATCCTTGTTGAGGCCTCTTAAAGTAGCTATAGGCCGATTTGGATGCTGACGTCCATTGGCAAACTTTTCGAGCATTTTGTCTTGACTAGGATTGTCGACACAGCGGAGGATAAAAGAGTCCTCAAAGACAACCAGTTTGGTTTTGGGAGAGGGCACTCTACGTCACATGCGCTCATGATTTTCGGCGATTATGTGACGCGAGGGTTGAATGCGAGGCAAGCCACTATTGCAGTGGCCCTCGATATCTCCAGGGCATTTGATTCTGTCTGGCAAGATGGAATACTTCATAAAATGACTGGACGCGGATTTGGCACTGCCACCTGTAGGATGGTGGCCAGTTTTCTCGAGGGGCGCAAATTCCGGACCAAGGTCGGAAACGCACTCCCGAGTGTTAAAGATGTTGCAGCGGGAGTACACCAGGGTTCGCTCTTGGGTGCTGTACTCTACAACATATTCGTCAGCGATCTACCAGAACCGTCGGAGGGCGGGGTGCTACTGGTTTATGCTGATCAAATTTTGGTCAAGGCGAAAAGGATATTCCACACATACCTACACGTGCTACGATGCCGTGGAGGCCTCTCGACAAAGGATCGCGTGTTGGTCTACAAACAGATCATCAGGCCCATTTTAGCCAATTCTTTCCCAGTCTGGTTCGGAATCTCTTCCAATCAGATGGACAAACTTAGGAAAATGGAGAGACGCAGCCCCATCCTGTGCTGAAATATACGGGATGGTGGATTTCGGAAGGATCGAAGTGTTCCTCGTAAGGGGGGCACTTGAATTTCTAGAGATTACGGCCTCTCTGGATAATGAATTAGTTAGGCATAGTTTAGACGATGACGGGGATCTGGGTAGACTGTTAGGAGAAAGTTATCGATCACCAGTCAGGCACGTTACGCTGAATAGGGAGGGGATCATTTTTGTTGACGACGTTACACGTTACGCTGAATGGGGAGTGGATCCTTTCTGTTGACGCCGTTTGACGTTAGCAACACTGTCTTTAACACCTCGCAGCGACTTGCGCCTTACTTGTATGTATTGTAAATATGTAACAGTAGTATTAAGTGTTAGTGATAAGTTTTAGTTTGTAAGTCGAAAAGTTGAATATTTACCCAGTTTTAACTGGACCAGTTTTTTGGGTTAAAGCTCAAGAAGCTGTTGATTAGAATTAAGAATTATTGATTTAAATATAAGCGCCTCACGCTGAAAACTTTGTAAAGTATATAAGTAGTAGAATGGTTAGTCCTTTAAATATTTTTTAATGTTTGGAATAAGTTGTATTAGTCCCTATGGTTATATTTAATCCGTATTATATGTTTGTAAATAAGTTAAATGGTCGAAAAAATACATGAATTTAAAAAAAATCGAGGCATTATGCAGGGCGTTGTCAACGAGACCTCAGCGGTGAAAGTTACAGAGAAAGTGTTATAGCATAATTCGCAAACAACATTGGCAACTGACAATTTCAATATGCAATGTGAAAATATTGATTTATTTTGATACGTTTGCGGTCATCAAAACAGAAAAAAAAAGTTCGACAAGATTTCAAAAGGAAAAGAATCTTTAAAGTAGTGAATTCAAGAGAGCATATAAGTTGTTTTTCGACGAAGTAGACTTGACCGTTGAAAATTACATACCTAATACAGTGTGTCGCCAATGTTATAACAATACCATGGCATGGTTGAGTGGAGCCAAACATAGTATGAAGTATTGTAAGCCGGTAAACTGGATTATTCGCCCAGGTGATCATGATGAAACCAGTTGCTATGCATGCGTAAATTACACATGTCGTCTAAATCGTTATGCTGAGAAGAACAAAATGAATAAAGCAACTGTAACAGCCACAGCTGAAAATTTTGTATCACCAAGATCGTAGTAAAGAATTTATAGGAATGACTAGTGCAAGTGGTGTTACTTATTAAGATCCATTTGATACCGATTCTGAGCGCCAACATGGAAGAGATGGACCACAACTAATAACACAAATGGAAATGGATTCCATTGTGGCCATATTGGGACTATCGCAGGGATTTGACATATTTTTGACAGCGTTTTTAAAGCAGAGAAAACTCACACATGCTAATGTTAACTCTACGGCGTACCGCAAACGGCAAGCTGAATTTCAGAGCCTTTACACTCTAAATGATGACAATTCGTTCGCTTACTGCAACGATATAAAAGCTTTGGTGGTAAAAATGGGAATGAGCTACATCGCTAGTGAGTGGAGATTATTTATTGATGGTTCTGTTTCAAGCTTGAAAGCAGTGTTGTTGCATGTGTGGAACCGAAAACTTTCCATTCCGCTAGCAATGGGTATTAACATGAAAGAAAGCTATGAAACATTGAAGATATAATGAAAAAATCCAATACAACCAAAATAAATGGAAGATTTGCTGTGATTTGAAAGTCATCAACATTTTGCAAGGTATCATCAATAAGGGCGGCTTTCCAAAATTCTTTTGTTTTCTTTGTAATTGGGATTCGCGCTCACCTCGGAATTAATGCCAATGTAATTCGTGGAGACCAAGAGGAAGTGTGGAAGAACAAATGAAACAACATAAACTGAAGAAGGCACCTTTAATTGACAATTCTCAAGATATCTTGCTGCCACCGCTCCACATAAAATTGGGAATTTTTAAAAAGTTCACCGAATTGGCCGCTGCAAAGTGTCCAAACGCATTCGACTATTTGAAAAGCGTTTCCCAAAGCGAAGCGATGACAAAATTAAAAAATGTATTCTAGTAAATTTAAAACGAATTTTTGTTCACCTCATTGTACTATTTTCACTATTTTAATGCTTTCTTTTCTGTCTTTATTTTTTGTCTTCATTTAACAGGCGTACTTAATGGCCCTGACATTAGAAAGCTTATGAAGAGCAACTTTGAATCATGGTTTGTCGATAGTCATTCAATGGCATGGATTTACCTTCAGCGTGTATGCACCAGAGTCTTGGGAGGGGATCGAGACGCGGAACCGGAAGCAAGAGATTCGGTGAAGGAAATGCTGTATTATTTTGAGAAAATCGGCACATGGATGACATTAAAGCTGCATTTGTTTCATTTTGACGATTTTATCAAACAACTCCCTACCGAAGTTAATGAGCAAGAACAACGGTTTCACCAAACCACAATGTCCATGGAAAAACAGTACAAGGGCAAAAAACTCGACGAGGTAATATCAATTTTACTCATGCATTGTTTTGCATTCCTTTTTTGATTTCCTTTCAAATTCATTTCAGGTATGTTGGTGGAGTCACAAGATCACCCTGTATGATGTTAATGAAGTATCTGAAAAAGAAAAAGCTGATGATGGAGGGCAGTCTGGGAGCAACGCGCCTGTGGAAACCATAAGTTATGAATCAGAGTCAGATTCGGACGATGATTTGGATCCACAACTTAAGAGTGTGCGATTTGCAAGTCCAGGGCCATCAACATTACAAACATAATACGAATATTTTTTTATTATTTTCGTAATAGATAGCATAGTGTCTCAGTGTTGAAGTAAAGAAAAAACAAATGAAATTAAAAAATTTTCGGGAAATTTTTCATTTTTGCGGCTACGGCTATGTTCTAGAAAGTTGCTTAATGAGATATTAGCTACATTTTTGAAGTTGATTGTTTCCTTGAAGTTTTAACGGTTTGCTACCTATGGACCTGAACAGGGGAAAAGGTAAAAAAATCGATTTTTTTTAAGTTTTTTGCGATTTTGACCTTGAAGATGAAGTGTGTTCAAGAGCCACAACTTTCCCCCAGACAGTAAATCCGTAAATTCCGAATGGTTTGCAAGATATGAGCCTCAAAAAATTATCTATTTTTTGCAAAAATTAAAACGTGGCCCTATGGGGGCCCATAAAAAAAAGTTCATGACTTTCGGCAAAACTGGGAGACACGGGTCTTTTTTTGGTCTTTTATCGCGTAGTGGTGTCCGTATAAAAAATTACACACAGTGATATCTAGAGGCAGTGAGAATTCTAGAGAACTGATATTTATAGATAGACTGAGGAAGTATATAAATATTTAAAACACATATAAAAAACACTAGCAAACCCGGCGGACTTCATCCTGCATTTTAGTAGTGGGAAAACAAAAAAAAATAGCCTATGGCACTCAGTGATAACATAACATTCTACCGTTGAAAGAATTTTTAAAATCGGATGAGCAGTTTAGAAGATTCCCCCTATATACAAAAGCACAAACACTTCCTCTTTATAATATTAGTATAGATTTAGATACCGTGTCAATATAAATGCCCTACAAAAATAGAATTCGGTTTGAACTAAATCAACTCTAGTTTTTCTATTCAAGTAAAAAATATTTTATTTTATTATTATTATAAATAATTTAAAATAACAATATTCGAGGGTTCCATCAATTTTTAAAATTCCTTTTATTTTTCAAAATTTCGCCAGCATCGTTAGGAAAATAAACAATTACTAATAAAAAGTGATTTTAAATGATAATATTATAATATAATTTATAATGTAAACATGCTTTGCTCAAGAAACCGAAAACCGAGATTTTTTGAATACACTAATCACGTCGCATTCCGGTTTCTATTGTTGCACAAAATGTACCCATAAAGGATAACACTATAAAACACGAGTAACGTTTCCTTTATGTTCTTCTGAGATACAAACTGACGAATCTTTTAAGTGTAGAAATCAATTGGAACTATTTGTATTAGAATCTGTCAATATCGGATGTGTCACGCAGATTCCTTTAGATTATAGGCATGTCGTATTCCTAGACGTTGCAAAAGAGATTCTAAAACTACGGTTAAAAGAAAATGAAAAGAGTTTTAACCATAGAGTAATTACGTGTAGAGCTGCCAGTACTCTCATCTGACATTTCCTTCTCTTTAAACTTATTTTTGACTTTTTTGATATATTTTATTGTAAGTATATGTTTGTGGTGTATTTACACAAAAAAAATTAACGCACAAATCGCAATGCCATTGCTAATTTATTGTTGGATGGTTTGAGCCATTGCATCTATCTGGTATTATTTAAGCAACACTTTCCAACATGCAACCCCCTATCTGCAACAAACCAAATGTCATCAATTTACTGAGAGTGATGGTGTATCTATACGTCATTACTCTATGGTCTTAGCCGTCAGAAACACAAAATTGTTGCTATTTCTGATAGTAATATAACTCTCACAAAACAGTTTTGCTATGAGTTCAATAGAGTTCCCAGAACACTAAGTGAATTCGAGAGGTGGAAAGCCACCGAATTTCGTTCATTTTTATTATATAGTGGTACAATAGTTTTAAAGACCATATTAGCTCCATGTTAGCTTTCCTACGCTAAGCACTCAGAATATTATATGATAAAAAAATATTGCGAAAAATATAACACACAAGCGGAACATTTGCTAAATGAGTTTGTTGTTGGTGTTTCAGAACTTTACGGTCAAGAATATTTAACATACAATTGTCTCTCTCTAATGCATTTGCACAATGATTTATGTATGAAAACTTTTTATTCACTTTAAAACTAAAAACTGAAAAAGGTAACAATATCTTACAGCAACTCTCGAATCGAGTTGTTGAACAAAGTATGTGTATTAAATCGAGAATCAATTTGGAAACTTATCGTATTTTAAAAGGAACAATTAACAGCAACTCTTCTAAAACTCTAGAAAGAGGAACAGCAATTTTGTCTATAAACTCCCCTGATAATTTCATTAAAGCCAGAAACACAGTTTTTAAAATAAGATAATTTTTAAATTTTCCAAGTGGCATTAATTTAATGTGCTATGAAATAACAGGCCTTGTAAATTTTTTCATATGGACTTCAACTTATCTGAATCATATGGAATTTTTAAAGCAGAAAGAGAAAAATTTTTAAACCATGAAATTTTAATACCAATTTTAGATTTTAATTAGAAATATATTCACTTCAAATTGGATTTATTCATTAACTGTCAATTAAAATTGATTGAGAAGCACAATAAGGTACTATGCCATATTCAGCAAGTTGATTTTTTTTTATTATTTACAATACTTAAGTCTTTCGTGTTTTCCACGCTTCAGATTGTGAATTTCTGTGCAGACACCAATATTCAGACTTGTTATTTTGTAGATGTCCTAAATTCATTAACTGCCATGATCGAACAATATCGGAAGCTGTCCGAGGAAAATGCAAAAATTAAGGAAATTATGAAAGCAGCTATGGAACAGAATAATAACATCTTGGAACAAAATAAAATATTCAAAGAGAATAACAGAAAAATAATAACTCATTTAAGCGAATAGGCTTTAACTTTCAAAAGTTTTACAAACAAGTCTTTACTTTTACTTTTATTGACTATTTTACCACCTCATGAGGTAAGATGTCTTACACATATTAATTAAACAACTTTTAACACAATTCTTCAACGGGTTCAATTCTTTGACTTTTCTCGCCAGTTGGTAACAACAAGTATACGGAAGAATTCTTCGGCCTGGTCTTTCCATCGGAATCTTGGTCGTCCTCTTTTCCTGCTTCCATCGGGTACGTTATCCAAAATCTTTCGCATTGGCCCATTTTCGTCCATTCTGATAACATGGCCTAGCCAATGTAATTGGCCTAACTTGATTCGCCTAGCTATGCCCACGTCAGAATACAAATGATATAGCTCTATGTTCCAACCACGTCGGAATTCGCCATTTTCTTTAACAGGACCATATATTTTTCGGAGAATTTTTCTCTCGAATACTCCCAAGTGTTTTTCATCCGCTTGTGATATGACCCAAGTTTTGGAGCCATATGCTAGGACAGGTAAAAAGAGAGTCTGGTATAGCTGAACCGTTGTCCGTCGATAGGAGGTTTTGTTTTTAAACAGCTTGCTGAGCCCAAAATAGCATCTATGTGCAAGCACACTTCCCCTGTTTACCACCATGCTGACGTTGTTGTCCTTGTTCGCGGCGGAACCAAATTCATCTATCACTTCAAAATGAAATCGGTTGTCTAGTCGTTGACTCCATCAATTTTGTCATGACCTCATTAACATCAAGGTGCGCCTTCTGATTGATTCTTTATAACAGTTAAAACCATTATCCACAGTATGCCGATTATCTTACCAACTTCGATTTCCACGCGTAATTTTCCAAGCCCTTGATTATTTTTACTGAAGTCAGCAGCTTCTGTTGTTATTACAGATCTCGTTTCATTCGTGAACTCTAATTGTGAGGGCATACAAAACTTTGTTGACTGCGGAAAACGATAATTTACAGTGCAATTCAATCACAATGCACATCACGTTGTGCACATTGTACATGAATAACCATTTCGTGACGTGCTTTGGTCAGGGAAAGATTTTTTCTATTCAGCATGACCTGATCATTTATCGAATCCGTAGCTAAATATCATTTTGTGTGGATATGTAGTTACCCATTATTGTCTCAAATTCTTCATTTTTCATCTCCATAGTTTTATCCGCATACATTTGTAAGGGAACCTTTGTCGTTTAGAAGTATACTATCGGGTCTGCACTTACATTTTATTGTGAATATATTGATATAGGATAGTTTTCCATCCATTGCATGCTTTCAATCAGGATGCTACAGAATTGCTTCTTCGAAAAATGCTAACGCCTCCTCCTCTGACATTACAAAGGATAATTTATATCTTCCGATATTGGTGCTGCTCGATCTAACAGATTTGTTTATTTGTTTCCTACTTCCCTCCTCATATTTTGTTCAGATTTCTCAGTATACCAAATTTGCGGGCGTCCAGTGACTGATACATTTGTTTCATCAGGACATATCACTAGAGGGCATTGAGTATTTTAACAAGGGATTGTTATTTGACTCTTACGATATTACTGTTACTAAGCCAGTCAGAAAATGTCATATGAACATTTTCTTCCATAACATTTTTCCCACTATTTTTTTTATCAATCAAACACTCAGGGGATGCCCCCTATAAATGCAGTGCATTGTGTTTGCGAAGGAAAATTGTGGTAGTGGAGGGTGGAAGAGGGAGTAGTGTCTGTTGGCATTTGCCTTGAATGTTTGTATGTCACAATTGGTGCGAAATACATTAGCCGGAAGTTTATTCCACATACGGACTGTATGGCTGAAGAATGAATTTTCTCTATAGTGTGTAGTGCGGTCAATCGGCCACTCGATATAAAACGGATGAGAGTTTCTGGAAAGCCGCGTACTTCGACGAAATATCCTCACGAGGAACACATACCGTGGAAATATCGATAGAACTGCGACACGCAACCCACATTTCGACGATGCTCAAGGTAGGCAATAGAGTTGGATACCCTGCTGTCCCCTATTAACACCGTCACTCTCCTCTGGACACGGTCGAGAAGCTCCAAAGAAGTCCCAGGAGCACCTGCCCATATATGTGAGTTATACTCCATATTTGGCCTGATGTTATCGGATATTCCTTCGGTTCCACTTATCTCTATAAAATATTTCAATAGTGAGTCATTATTCCGTTATCTATTCTGCTGTGTTAACCAAATATCAAAATCTACTGAAATTTGTAAATAAAGCAGGTTGAGAAAAACTGATTCAAACCCCGGAAATCGAGATAAACATGTTCAAACATATTCAAAGTAGTTTATTTTTTAAAAATAAAATAAATTCCAATATGGACAAATTATATTATTTTTTATAGCACTAAATTTTTGTACCATCTGTACTATAAACTTGATGTACTTCCCATTACATTCGTATTCCATCTTATTACCACGGTTTGTTATCAGCTGGATCAAGCAATTAAAATATACACTATATAACACTGAAATAAACACTATATAACAATGCACACAATTCTTCGACGATTCTTATGCTGTCTACCGCAAAGATGGGGGCTTCAAACGTGGTGGCGGCGTTCTCATTGCTCTAAAAAATGAGATTTCTTCAAGTGAAAAAATTGATATTCCAAACACTGAAAATTTGGAATATATTTGCATCAAAGCTACCACGGGATCTCATTGCATGTACATTTATAATGAGTACACTCCGCCAGTTTCATCGCCGGACGTGAATTTAAGCCATCTTGCGGCCATGCTCTCTATTGCTTCAGATCCGGAGGATGTTTTAATCATTGTTGGTGACTTCAACCTGCCTCATGTGCATTAGTCAACTGATGACGACGACATTCTTATTCCATCAGCGTTCGATTCAACACATGCCAATGAATTTATCACCGGACTTTTAAGCTTGGGAGTTTATCAGGTTAGCTCAATTCGAAATAAAAATTATCGTTTATTAGATTTATTTTTCACTAACGATTTCTCGAATGTTTCAATCGACCATTCCAAACCATTATCGAGAGTGGACGAGCATCACCCACCCATTCTGGCCACTTTTGAATGGCATGGGGCTTCAAACGATGCTTCACACAAAAAAAAATCATTCAATTTCAAGCGGGCAAATTATGTGAGCTTGAATCAGTACCTTGCAAATATAAATTTTGCAGAACTATTTTAAGGTAAAGCGCTCAGTGAGAAAGTCCAGATTTTACACAGTGTCATGGACAGCGCAATTAAAAAATTTGTTGCACCATGCATCAGTAAACATAGAGCAAAGTTTCCGTGGACCAACAAGAAATTACAGAATTTAAAGAACAAAGAATGAAAACGATATAAAATCTCCGGTGATAAGCAGCCATTTGACAAAGCATTTGAAGAATTTGATGGCCTTAACACCACGCTTTACAACATTTGTGTTGATAAGTTAAAGGCATCTCTCAAGAGTGACCCATCATCGTTTTGGTGCTTCGTTAATTCTAAAAAAAACACTGAAAACAAACCGAAAGTTCTTCAACGTGATGCTAAACGATCATCAGAAGAATCGGCTCAGGCTGATATATTTGCAGAGTTTTTCAGTGGCAATTTTGTAGTTCGATCGATGCATAATAATATACAACCACGAGTAAATGATACTGCACAATCACAACAATTAGATTTCACTCTCAGTCGGGACTTTGTGCTTGCGGGGCTTAATTCAGTCAATACCAAGAAAGGTGTTGGCCCTGATGGCATTCATCCATTGATCTTGAAACGATGTGCACATCAACTAGTAGGTCCTTTCACCGAGATTTTCAACGAGTCTTTATCGTTGGGGCATTTTCCAAGTCAATGGAAAAAATCCAGTGTGACACCCATTTTCAAAAAGGGCGCAAGATCGAATATTAAAAACTACAGGTGCATAGCCAAACTTCAAACAATTGCCAAATTTTTCGAGTACCTGGTAAATGTGAAGCTGCTTGAACTGGTCCATGACAAAATCGCTTACAACAACATGGATTTATGCGTTCGCGATCCACCACATCAAATCTAGCCGACTTTATCTATTTCGCTCAAAAGAGCTTAAATTCTGGTCATCAAGTGGACGTGCTATATACTGATTTCAGTAAAGCGTTTGACAGAGTGGACCACAAAAAGTTGATTGCAAAACTCAGGTCATTCGACTTGCCAAGCAACTTAATCTCGTGGCTTGAGTCTTATCTGTTAAAGCGCAAACAATTCGTGAAATATGGCACCAGCGAATCCCGTGAATTCAATTGTACATCGGGCGTTCCATAAGGAAGCCACTTGTGTCCCACTCTATTTTTATTGTTTATCAATGACATTGTGGATGGCATGGATGATATCTTCATATCACTATATATTGATGATGTTAAGATTGCAAAAGCAATAAAAACACCAGAAGACGTGGCAACTCTTCATCTAGCTATTAACAAATTAAGAGTTTGGTGTGATGAAAATGATATGCTTTTGAACCTTGACAAATGCGCTGTACTCACAATCAATAAAGGCCGTAATATCATCGACTCAGCCTACAATTTTGGTGACCATATTTTCAATCGCATTGCTGTGCACAAAGACCTGGGTGTCATCATCGATAAAAAACTGAAATTTGATAGACACATTAACGCAATTGTATCAAAATCGACTGCGGCACTGGGTATCGTTAAAAGATTTTGTTACGATATACGTGACGTAAATACATTAAAGTCTCTTTATTTCTCATTTGTACAGTCACATCTAGAGTACTGCAGCGTCGTATGGCTACCATTTGAGAAGATTTACAAGGACAAAATCGAGAGCATTCTGAAACAGTTTATAATGTTCGCCCGAAGAGAATACCCGTCGGCAGCTAACAACTACAAAATAACATCGTATGACAAGCGACTGGCTGATCTCAATATGGTTTCGTTGGACCGCAGAAGAATCAATTCGTCGATCACTTTCATTTATGATGTCAGTCGTGATGGCATGAACTGTCAAACAATCCGCAATTATCTCACTATAGACAGCAATATTCGTGAGCTCCGACACAGCGAATATATTAAGATTAATGACAAGAATATGAAGCTAGCACTCAAAGCACCTCTTCCCTAAATGTGCAAAAATTCAAACAAAGTAGCTGATATATTTACTAGTTCGAGTTCTGGAAATAACTTCATTTCATTGCTTCATGCCACTCCAAACATTTTTGTCTAAGTTACCTTATGTCTCGCATATTCTACCCTGTAATGTACATAGTTATTAGAATTACTATTCTGACAAATTTTATGTTTAAACTGATCCAATCTGCGATTTTCTGAGATACTTAATTGTATGTAGTACTTGTATTCACTCATTTACATTTTTATTTTGACAAGAATCAAGAGTTCGAAATGATTTACCTCTTCAAATTTACATATATTACATCATTGTACTCTATTGAAAAAATCAGGCTTGTAACGAGGCTTTCACTCTCGTGTTGGCACTCTTTTTCCCTGTACAAAATCATATACATCCAGTTCTTGGCGGTGACAAATACATAAATAAATAAATCGTATATACAGGGTGATTCAGGTAGTTCCGCACATATTTCTCCAGCGCATTCCTTGGCTCATTTCATGAAGAAAAGGCAACTAGGACCATGGCCGAAAATGCAAGGGTACGAAATGGCAGCGGGTTCAAAATTTTCGGATTGGTGGTCGGAGGGTAGTAGGGTAAAGTTGCTAACTTCTAAGCCAGTGGTTGGTTTTTGGGCTTGTTGGAAAGGTCTTTAAGAGGTCTTTCAGAATCAATAAAAAAAGTAGAAAAAAGTCAAATCGCCGAGATACAGAGCTTTCGGGGAAAAAATGGAAAACAAAATTCACATAACCTCAATTTGCTTAGCCAGATGACAGGTAACTTATGTTGAAAGATAGCCATACCCCTTATTCTTCAAAAATGACCTAAACGAAGACCAGAGGTCCTACCGTTCCAAAGTTATGACCATTTTTTGTCGTCGCCTTTAGTTTGCCTGCGAAGTTTCAGCTGGATTGGATCACGGGAAAAGGGTTAAAAATCAATCCCAATTTTTTTCGGTGCGGTGCATACAGACAGGTGAAGTTAATATAAAGAATTTAAAAATATCGCGAATTTTGTAAAATTTTTCCTGTTTTATCGTAACCAAAATATAAACTAAGGTTATCCATTACCATAATATATAAAGCAAAAGTTAAGCATTGCGCCATTGTGCGACTTCAATGGGGGTACTTACCCATGAACTTACCCATCGGACAAGTCGTTCAAAAACAGCATAACTGTTTAAATTTTTGCAGGAAATCTTCCACTGTGGGACGACTGGAGTTCAAGGCCGGCTCCAATTTGTTTGCAGTGGTGACAGCACCATTTTAGGATCGTCGACGGATGCGTCGTATTCAGAATATGACCGTCTGCTGAATTTTCGGCGCGCATTTATCTAATGTGTTGAGTATCATATTTGGCAACTCTACTCTGATTTACTTCGTTTTTAGTTGTGGTCCGTGAATTTAACTTTATTTTCGTATTTTAAAAGTTTAAATAGTGTTTGTTGTGTTAATAGTGCGAAGATAAGTAAAATTACATTGCTTGATATAATTGTGTGTTCAGTGCAGTTCTTGTTTATACTGTTTTTGAATTATTGTGTGCAATTGGAAATTCTGTTGATCGTGTAAAACCCAAACAACAACAATAATATTTGTTTGTCATTGTTGAGAACGTCTAACGTTGTAGTTGTTGGATTTTTGTTTTATCTTTCATGCTCTTTGTTTCTTTGTTTGTGTGTCAGAGTTGCCCACTGTTTTTGGGAATTAATATCAAAGGGATAATAAGTTCATACGTTTTTGGTAATTTTGTCGATTTTGGAATTCTGTTTCTAGTATTTGTTTCTTATTTATTTATTTATTTTTTTTTACTCTGATTTAATTATAATGATGACTTGCATGAACAAAGACTGTAAGGTTAGATCGGATACCGATACTCTGATTTCATGCTGGTTGTGTGATGGCTTGGTATATGTCAAATGTGTTGGCCTTTATGCGAGAGTGGCAGACAATCTTAATGATGACAAGGGTCTTCGTTGGTGTTGCCTGGATTGTAGAAAATTAGATGTGGAGTTCTACAAATTTTTCAGGAGCATGAAGTCCGAGCTTTCTGATACGGAAAAAGAGATTTCGGCTTGATCTGGTCGATTTTCCAAGTTTATTGGGATGTTCAATTAATATCCGGGATTGGAAAAGAGAGAAGGTTCACCAAAAGCTTCCTCACCGAAAAGGAAGAAGACGGCTAAAAAGGCCCCTCCATTGTTGGTAATTCCTTCCTGGCCGAATTTAATGGACGTTAATTCTCCAACTCCAAGTTCAAGTCCAATGAAATCTTCTGTCCCTTCTACTTTTGCTGAAGTCGTTTCTGTAGTTGCTATAGCTTCCACGGACAGCGATAAGTCATCTCCTCGTCGTACCGGCAAGGAAGACAGTATTTGTGTCTAGACTTTCCCCCGACACGACCGAAGAGGATATACGACTTTACATATCGTCGAAATTAGTCGGGAATAATTCTAACGATTCCATACAGTGCTTCAAGCTGAAGTCACAATTTTCGGAACGTAGGTCGTCTTTCAAAATTATTGCACCGGATGACCTATTTGTCAAACTGGTGGATTCGGAATTTTGGCCTCACAGAACGTTCGTAAGGGAAGTTGAGTATCAGGATAATGGTAGGCGTGAATTTTGCTAGATTATCGTCTGGAAATAAGGGAGTTCCAAAAAACTAATTGGGAGTTTGAATATGGCGTATCAGAATGTTCGCGGTTTGAATACTAAATTGTCTAGATTATTTGTTGATAGCTTTGGTTTTGAGTTTGATGTCATTGCGTTTTCTGAGACATGACTTAAACCTAATGTTTTTAATTCTGAGTTGTTCTGCAATAAGTACGTAGTTTATAGAAAATATCGTGTTGGTAAAATTGGTGGTGATGTTATAGTCTCAATTGAAAATTCTTTATCTCCTGAGTGAGTTACAATTAATGCTATAGGCGATCTTGAATTTATTGTGGTGTCCATTAATTTAGGCAATTCGAAACTGTCACGTGTTCTTATATATCGCCATCTTCGTGCTTTGAGGTATATCAAGAGCATATTGACGCTATTGCAAAACTTATTGCGTTAGCCAGTAGATTGGTATTGGATGACTTTAACTTGCCATATGTGACATGGGTGTCTTTACCCGATACCAATTTGCTGACTCCATTGACACCATGTGATTGGTCATCTGATTTTGTTACGCATATATCCGCACACTACCCATTGACCGTCGGTGGTTCAATGGGTAGTGTGCGCGCCTCTTGCACAGGAGATCCTGGGTTCGATCCCTGCTCCAACCACCTTAAAATTTCTTTCGACGACGGTCACCTCGCTTAGTGACGGCGACACTATCGAGTATATAGCCATGAAAAAGCTTCTCAAAATACCGTTCGGTATCGGTAAAAAACTGTAGGTCCCAATCAGTGAGTGAAAACCGGAAAGCGCACAGCTCAGTGATTCTGAGAAGTTCTCCCCGGTCCCTTCATGGGATGTAATGGGAAACCATTTTTTGTTTATATCCGAACTTGGCTTGATTCAATTGAACGACATTCCCAATTCTATGAATCGAGCCCTTGATCTAGTTTTAGCGGATGATTCTAACAACTTTCATATTTCTCGGATAGATCCGTTAATTTCTCCTGAGGATAGTTACCATCCACCGCTGGGAATTAATTGTACATATGATACCTTGCAGGTTGGTTGCAATCGCTCTTCGTCCTATGTTGGCCTATGCTTTTCGCGTGCGAACTTTATTCTTTTGAATAATCTTATCTTTGATACCGACTGGCATAGTTTATGTCAGTGTGGTAATGCTTTTGAATTTTATGATGCTTTTGAATTTGGATGAATTCTATAATATTATTAAAAGGTAGGTAAAATAAAAACCACTGTGGGCTGGGTTTACCTCCTGCCACTGTTATATAGGCAATGAAAAGACACAGAGAAAAAATAAAAAATAATGAACAAAGAAACCGACTAGCTGTTGACGACCCTCGCAAACATTATAAGGACCAGGATTTAAGGATATGTACCTGGAATGTGTGAACGATATACAGGACAGGTGCCACTTTCCAACTGGCGCATGTCCTCGGAAAATAACAGCTGACATCACAGCGATCCAGGTAATGCGATGGACAGGATATGGTTGCACCAGAAAGATAAACTGAGATATTTTCTACAGCTGCCATGAGCGAAAGCATGAATTCGGGTGCGGATTTATAGTTGGCAAGAGACTGCGACACCTAGTTTCAAGGTTCAACCCAGTGAGTGACCGTGTAGCCACAATTCGCATCAAAGCGAAATATTTCAACACCTCGTTAATTTGAGTGCACGCACCGACAGAGGATAAAGATGATGAGAACAAAGAATCATTTTATGAGCGTCTGGAGGAAGTGTATGAACGCTGCCCTGACCACGAAAATAAGATTATTCTAGACGATTTAAATGCCAAATTAGGAAAGGAGAGTGTCTTTCGACCAACCGTCGGTAATCACAGTCTACATGATACCACCTCCGATAACGGAATAAGACTAGCACACGATACCAGCATAAGAACATTCATAAGGCGGCATGGATATCTCCTGATCAGAGGAAGAAGAACCAGATTGATCACTTGGTAATAGATGACAGGCACCCTTCTAGTGTAATGTGATTCGAATATCCACACGGATCATTACCTGGTGGCTGCGAAAGTTCGCACAAGACTGAGCAGGGCGAAAAGGTACGAAGGCGAACACAGGAAAAGCTACATATTGACAAGCCACAAATACCGGAGATCTCCATGTCCTATCAGTAGGAGCTCTCTCTCCTGCTAGGGCAGAATGCCCCTCCCGAGGACCTAGATGCGCAGTGGAAGCACATCTCCCATTCTTTGGAAACTGCTGCAAGGACTGAATTTGGCTAACAAAAACCGCAGAAGGATAAGCCATGGTACGACGAAGAAAGACGCTGCATGTATGACAACGAAACAGTCAGTTACACCGCGTTCTGCGAGTGAGCGGTACAAGAGGCCGAGAAGGGAGGAAAACCAAATATTTAGGCGGAAAAAATGACAGTGGGACCAGACAGAGAGTGAAAAAACAGAAGTATGCAGGGTGAATGGTGAATCCCGAAGCTTTTTCCAAAGGTTAAGAAGATTGGAGTCCCAATGTATTATGTCCTCTATTCAAAAAGGGTGATCCGTGTGTCTGTTCCAACTATCGCGGTATCAGTCTCTTATCCACCACGTGTAAGGTCTTGTGAGTGTGTTATGTGAAAGCTAAACCCAATTATTGAACACCTGATTTGACCTTATCAGTGTGGTTTTAGACCAGGCAAGTCGACGACTGACCAAGTATTCACGCTACGCACTAATCCTGGAAAAAACACCTTTTGTCGATTACAAAGCCGCTTTTGATAGCCCCATACTGACAGCGATAAGTCCAGCGTACTCGATCGGGGACACCCTGCCTGAGGGAATCCGATTTGGATATCCTGACAATCCTTAGCCTGGTATCTTTTCAGAGGAAGGATGATCTGGCCGCCCTATCACAACAGTCAGGCCTACCGTCGTCTTGCACCAGAAGACAACGTATTCCCATACTCCCGAAGGGTCCTGAAGCATTTCAAGTCACAAACATCGACTAGCGTGAACCCGTCGTCTCTTTTACTGAAGCAACTGCCGTTCGAACGAGCCTTTCGACGAAACACCGCCAGATCCCATGCCAGCTGTCTAAAACTACTGTGTATACAACGTTCACCTACAGCGCAACCCGCCGAGGATCCTACAGGGCTTAGCAAACCCAGAAGATTATCCCAGTGAAATATCGTAGAGTGTGCATTAAACACGCAAAATTGTGAACTAGGTCATTCTCTCTCTTTCAACCGGTCTTTCTGTCTCTCTAGCGAATCAAAGAGAAAAACTCGTCGTTACAAGGTCGACTAATAATTGCAATATAAATTTAAATAAAGCTACCTGGAGATATATTAATTATAGTGTACGTCGTTAAAAAGGGGCTAACAATTGGCGAAAAAAGTTCAACTTCAAAATGTAATAAAAATCGCTTGGAATGTTAAAAAATAGTGTCTGTCGGTAAAAAGGGGAATAAATTGGTAAAAATTGTACAACCTGCAATAACGGCAAAAACATTTCGCATTAATTAAATGATTAAAAATAATGTTTGTGGGTAAAAAGCTGTAGAAGGGTCATAAAAGGGTACAACTACAAAATGCGAGGAAATCCTTTCGGAATCCCTCATTCAATATTTTTGCATATTCCTAACCTTTCCAAAAGATTCTTCTCGAATTTTCAAGTTTTACCCTCTTCATTCCATACGACTTTTGGGGCATTTCATTCCATACGACTTTTGGGGCATTTGTATACACCTTCCCACCCTTCCCAATTTAAATACCTTCCCATGTTTTCACACAATTTTTCCGTATCATCAAATTTTGACAATTTCTATTTTTTCACCCATATGGACATTTTTCCTATACATTTAATAATTAAAAAATATTTTCAAATTTAACTCGCGAATCATTTTTTTCGAATTAAATCGGGAGCGAGAAATATTTTAAAATTTTTGAAAATAAAAATTCGGCTCCCGAGCTAAAAATAAAACTCGGGAGGTTAGAGAAGGTTTATATCTTCAGAGAATTAAAAATTAAACTCCTTGCCGATTTGAATTTTCGAGCGAATCGAAAATGAATGGTTCTCCTTAATCTGGTCACTACTAACGGTATTAGGATTTTTAGGAGTTTTAAATCCTACAGGATTTTCAAGAATAAAAAGCTGAATGAACTTTAAAACTATGGACTGTTTATATTTGTTTCGAGTGTTGTGACATTCATTAACGAAACCATGTCTTTCCTGACGTCAACATTAGCAGCTTCCGGCTCTCGATCCGGCTGCTAAATTTTGTGAGCCGAGAGGTACCATATTCGCCTTTTGTTTTTGGCTCGGAAGAGGCAAACACTTTTAATTTCAAAAATCGCAAAAAACACAAGCGCCATGATACAAACCGCTTGAAAACGGCCAGACACTGGCTTATTTTTGCAATTCGACGCGCAGTTTTCGAGATATTTGTCTTGGATAATTTTGTATCCCTTAAATTCCAAGAATCTCTAAAACAGTTAAACACACAAAAAAAAGTATTCATTTTATCCCTTAAAATTCACATTATTCGATCTGTACGTTGTTATGTTCCTTAATAACACAGTGATACAAAAGTGAAAGATGAAAATATGCAGAGGTTCTCATATAGCAGTTCTGTTTTATTTTTCTTATAGTTTCTACTTATAGTTTTTCTCGGTGACTTCGTTTAGTAACTTTTTTAAAGCAAATTTAGTGAAATGAGAATATTTCTAAAATTACAAGTTACAATTACAAGTACAATTATAACTTTACGCTCCTTCGACCGATTTCCGAATTTTTCCATTTGTTTAAAACATCTCAGTTTTATCTTTTAAGCAACAATAAAGCCTTGAAAATCGGTTAATAAATGGCTGAGTTACGGTTATTGAAGTAAACCAAAAAAATATATTTTTTTTTAAATATTAATTTTCTTCACTTCGTAAGTTGATCATGCGGAAAAATTACGCTTTCTTTATTTTTGGAAAAAATTATATAAAAGTGGGTTTCTAAAACATATAAGTGTAAAAAATCGGTTAAAAAATTAATGAGTTATGCTAAGTTCTGTCATAAAATGTTTTTCATCTTTTTTGATGTTTTCTTAGAAAGGGATAGCGTTTTGCTTGTTTTTTGTAAAAATCGCTGTCAGTATATCGCTTTATAGACAAGCAGTAGTTGGAGAGCATACTGACTTTTACTTTTTCCAACACAATGTTGTTCAATTCTTACAATTTCTTGGTGAAATCGCTCACCTTGTTCATCACTCATCTGACCTAAATTTGCTGGGAGCATATTCAAGTCAGCATGGGGATGGGAACTTTATAGACATTTTGCAGCCCATTGCATGGTAGGCAGATAGCATTTCGTGTACTATTTCCTCATAATTTGCACTTTTTATGTTTCCAAAAAAATTTTCACACACCGACACAAAACCATGCCAAGAGATTTTTTCAAGTAATGCCATTTGTTGTCAGACATTTTCGTCTTTCATCAATTGTCATCTTTGTGGACCAAGAAAGATGCCTTTTGAAGAATATAATGTTTTCTTCATATATTCTGTTTAAATGTTATAAAATATATTCTGTTTCTTATTTGCCATAACTTATTCGTGGAAAAAAATTTCGAGATATATGAATGTTGAAGCATTTTTTCAACTGCCTTTACAAATTGTTTTATTAGACCCAACTTGATGTGTAGCGGAGGTAAAACAATGTTCATTGGATTCACTAATGGGATATTTATGCTGTTCTTTTCTCCAACAACAAATGACGTACATAATCTTATAATCTTTTTGAATATAATGTTGATCAGCTGCTCGACTGTTCCATTCACAAACACAGCAAGAGTACTTTGTATGACCACCTTGCATGCCATTCAAAATAGTCAATACTTTAAAATCTCCCACAAGAAACCACTTATGAGTGTTGTAATCTAGGGCATTCTATATTTGATACATACTATCATAACATTCTTTAATGTCTGTAGCGTAAGCCAGTGGTACTGATGGAAGCGACAACAACGGTATGTGTTGCTTAGTTAATTTTATCAGTTCTTTTAATTTAAAGGAAGCAAAATTTCGAAAATCGGTTTAGGAAGGGTAAAGCTTTGATTTTTTTAAAATTTTAATTTTCGCAATATTATCATTTCACTAAATTTCCTATTACAAACTAGGTCAGATGAGTGCAAGGTGAGGAACAAGGTGAGCGATTTCATCAAGAAATTTCAAGAACCGAACAGCGTTAAGTTGGAAAAAGAAAAGTCAGTACGCTCTCCAACTACTGCTGGTCTACAAAACGAAATTCTAACAGCGATATTTACAAAAAACAAATAAAACGAAATAATTTCTAAGAAAACATCATAAATGCTTAAATAATATCATTTTTAAATCAATTTTTATGTACTTAGATGTTTTAGAAACCTACTTTAATATTAATTTTTTTAAATTTTTTAAGTTTAACTGGCACGGATCCGGCAGCCGCGCGCTAAAGTTGATCCATTTTTTGTCAAAGCCTGAACGGTAGCTAATAAGAATATGAAACTTGTAATCGGGGCCTGAGATCAAACTTTGCACCTGTGCATTTTATTTATTAATTTGTTACTAATAAACCAAATATTTACATAATGTCGGACAACTCTATGTTATCTAGAGCAAATGAAAATTAAACACATTTTATTTTATAGAGAAAATTCCGCTACAGGGTATTTGCATTCCCTAGCTTACACACTAAATGTATATATTCATACGTATGAATGTGTGTAGATACTATCTAGTAGATATGGCGAGATGGAAAATGAAAAGGAAAAGCGAAATAAATGTAAAAGTTAATATGACATTGTGTCTGTTTTTGATGGCCATGCTTTTGTTTTAAGGATACTTTGAGATGATGTCACTGATATACATAATTCGTACGATTTTCTAGTTTAGCATTTCATGCTGTTCGTGGTGGCATTAGTACTATGCATATTTGTAGCTTTATATGTTTGCCAAGACCAGAGAGAATATTCGTGTACATTTTTATCGTTCCGTTTATTTGCGGATGGATTTGGCGCAAAACAAAAAAGATATTGTGCTCCGTTACTTGAGTTGACTCCCAAAATCCCAGTTCAATTTCTTCTTTTGTATTCAGGATAAAGTTGCGATAAAGTAAACTACACAACCGGAGAAGGAAACACATGTAAATACATGTGTCCGTGTAAGTGAGTGTGCAGGGTCTTGTAAATTTATAGATTGGTGTTTGTTTGCAATATTTGCAATGTAAGATACAGTGAGGGCTTACTTTTCGAAACAAACTCTAGTTAGAAATATGTCGCTGAAAGTAACCTAGTGTGGGTGGTAGGGACCTCTTACACGTTCTGATGTAAAAATACCTTAAAGAATAAATTAATAACTTTTTTATTTTCATGTTTATTATCAAACTGTTTTGATTTATAGAAACTTCCGTTACACTATCTGTTGCCATAGGCGAATTTTCTAATTCTCAAGGCAATTTTCTACCCTGAATTATATGGCCTTTTCGTCAGAAATACTTACAAATTTTTATGCGACTTTGTACTTCCGGTTTAGTAGTAACACTTACTTAAAAGCTGCAGACGAAAATAAACTTACTATTCGATAATTTCAAATTTATTTGTTATCACAACCACTCTATTAGTAGCGAATAACGAGCTAGGACTGTATATCCTTACATATGTATATATACTTACAGTTACAAAATATATGTATTTCTGTTCACATACACGAATCGACCACTGTTGATTGTTGCCATTTGCTTTCGTCTGCAAATTCGCAGAAATAATTGAACAAAATCCCAGATTTTTAAACAGTATGAGGCTGGCTTAAAGAATAAGTAACTTTGGAACTACATCCAACTTTTGTAGGTTATGTATCATCACCCCTATCGGAAACAAATACGGAAATGTTTGTGCCCTCTCAATTTGTATTTTCCTCTAAGCGAAAATTGGCAATATCACCCGAAATATTTATTCTTTCAAATTTTGAACTTGACCACCTGTTAAAAATGAGGTAGCAGTGCTTAGGCAGTGAAAGAAAAGGAAGTAGCAAACAATGTGAAAACATTTTAAAGCAAAGTCGTAAAACTTATAAGTTATTTAATATATATACTATATTTAATAATTTATACACCATGGGATTTATTTTAAATTAGTCTCATGAAAGCAGTAGAAAAACTGCGTATTCAGTTTTCGTATTCAGTTTTCTACTTCGTGATCGTGTGTTGTTTTTACATGACTTTTTAAATTCCAAGGATATAAATTTTGAAATAATTGTATGGTCCTCTGTGAGCTTGATCTTAGCTATTTGCAAAAATTTATCATTTGGTTGCTCAAGGGCCAAGGATACCAAATAAGGTCCTTCCAAAATTGTATCCTTGAATATTCTTAAAAGTTTTTTTATCGAAAAATATAAAAAAATATATGGAAGAGCTGGAAATGCTCCATCTTGTTCCATGTCAGCCTCCTACCAGTAAGAGTCGTTCACTAAGAATTATTCAATATGTATAGTCTAAAGAAAAAGCAGAGTAAAACAAAAACTTAAATTCAGACTGTTCCCTACGGAAACAACATAGCACAAAAGTTTATTCAAGATTTTTTTATTCGTGATTCACGTCTACACATATTTTATGTCTGTCATATATTTCAAATTGCTTTAAATTAAAAAAATATGAACTCAATTGGATCCAAAACTAACTCTTGTGAAGGAAACTTGAATCGCGACAAGTGGGCCAGCAATATTCAGGCAGCAAATGACAAGGATTTTTTCCACTATACCGGTTTTCAATTTTAGCGAGGTTTCACAAATTATCGGTGAAGAAATCGGGATGGCTCAATAAAGAGACCATTGACTTCAAATAGTTTTCCTATGTTTGGCACATATCTGATTTTAGTGTCGTCATCCATGTGTAAACACTCATCAATATATTGTTATTTCCCCGCTTTCGCGCAGATGTTACTTGGAAGTTTACTGAAACCAATCACCTCTGCTTCTAGCGAGATGCTAGTATTTCAACCCTTCTCTGCGATATATTCGTATCTCGTCCAAGATCGTCAAAGTCGTCCGGACGTATAAGATGTGGGAATATAATCCGTAACTCTCTATGGTTTGGGTGGAATTCGGATATGTCATCAATTATATTTTCTTCGTATATTTATTCGATTTCAAATACTTCTGCTGACGGTGCGCATGGGTTAAGCGTCGAGCGCACTACTGCAGGTGTCACCGACTCACAAATATGCTCCACGAGACTCGTATTTAATCCGATATGTTTGGGGTTCCGTTTGACAATAGTAATATGATTTGGATAAGTGTACTTGGATAAGTGTACTTCATGCGATAGTGGCTTCTGGTATTTTCTCTAGATTCGGTTAAAGAGCGGTTCCAAAAATCCCAAACAAGTTCGGGAACATACCACTAATTACGTGGGAAATTAATTCCAAAATATTTTTCGTAACTTTCCTCAAACGTTATCGTTATTGTACGAAATTTATTTTTAGGTACAAAGGTGACACAGGTACCAGGTAACACAAAATATATTTCGGTTGGGAAAAACCATACTTTCTATTTTTTCTTTGGTTAAAGCCGTCTCTGTCATACAGTTTGTATGTGATAAATTAAAATTATTACAAGCTCCGTTTCCAAAATAAAGCTAATGTTTATTTTTACCTTATGAACTGATTATTTACTGGAAGAAATACAATGTTTTCATAGCATACTCTCTAAACATTGGCGTACTAGCAGAATGGTGGAAACTCTAAAGTAGAAATCTTGAATATAGAAATATTTCAAATAATTGTTATTTCTAAATTTTTAATGATAGCAGGCTGAGATTCTGGAACGATATATGTGGGTTCCAGCTCGATAACATAACTTTTTGTCATACTTTTCGATACAAAACTTTTAAGTATATTCATAGGTCCTTATTTGCCATCATTGGGCCTTTAGCAAGTAACTGATAATTTGTTGCAAATAGTGAAGATCACCCTATGCACATTGATCACCTCATCCTCTATGCACATTGATGGTATATGCATTGTCACAGAAGTCAAGAAAATTATTTTATAATGTATATCCTTGGAATTTTTAAAGGCCTGTTAAAAGGACAAACGACTACAAATTAAATAATTGAGTATACAGTTTTACTACTGCTGGTCTGCAGTTACACTTCTATATAGTCTCGTTCTCCGGAGGAAAAAAGTTGATTTTTGTGACAAGGTGTAAAAGAAATTCAAATCTAACTCGTAGACGTCAATGGTTATCATTTTTAATGACAGCAGTGTCTTAGACATTGGTTGACGTGTCTGCTCAATCCTACATATTGCCAGCGATGTAATATAGTGTTAATATCACAGTTATGGTGATGTTTAAACTGGAAACTTAACTTCTGTGTTGACGCTGGATTTCTAGTAGATACGGTTATCAAACTGTTATTTTAATTAAATCTCGTCTGATGTTAATAGGTTCCGAGATAGTGCTACGGAATTAATAGGTTCCGAGATAGAGCTACGGAATTTGAAACCAGCAAAATGGTCAAGCTACTCGAACTTTGGATGTTCGCTTTCCGCAGTGTTGTTCTAGTTCTAAAGATATCTCGGAAATCCTTTACAGAAATGGTACCAGTGAGAATTGTTTTAATTATTACAAGTGAGAGGAACACCTATACAACGACACAACGACAACAATGTTTCTCTCTCTTTTTTCGTCCGTTTAGCACCCGTTTTTAAACCAGTTTGCGAACATTTGGGCGAGTTTAATTTCACTCCCGGTTTTGGTCCGGTAAATACTCTTTTCTGAGCCCGTTTGCGCGCATTTAGCGTAACACTCGCTAAGGCTCGGTTTTTTGCCCGCTGGGAGGTTACAAGATCAGAAGAAACATTTTTTCTAAGTGTAAAATGGTTGGTTTTGTTGGAATAATGCTCTGTGTTTATCGCACCAAATAATTTGGATTGACCACATTTTTGACATTAGCGTGGTGAGTCTTTATTGTCAAAATTTTCACTAGCCCCAGGGCTACACAAAATTTTGACAAGTGGTCTAAATTTTGACGTTTGTCTTTTATTCAGCATTTGCTCGGAAACATGGTAATAGCAGCAGGTGTTGTTGTAGTTGTGGGCACCAATAATAACAGGCATTTTGTTTTCAGCTCATTCGCTTCAGTTCTGAAACCAACAACACAAGAATGCAAAAGAGTACAAAAACAAAACACATGAGTTTGTCAACTGGGACAGGTATATTTTACGGCGTACACTCCAAAAACAACCATTTTTTGAAGGGGGCAGAACACGTTATTTTATACAAAAAAAGTGAAAATAGCAAAATCCGGGCAAATCTATTGTTTCGGAGTTATGGTGAGGGTAATGGCGTTAAGGTAGCTATTGATATCTTCACTTTTGTGTATAAAAGAAAGCAAAATAAACTAAATTTGTTGGGTAGGCCCAACACCGGCTTGGGCATAGTATGGAATTTTCTCCTCTGGGGAGAAAATTTTCGCTGTCAAAATTTTAATTATCCATTTCACACAGCAAAATCGGAATTGTATCTTCACCACACAAAAATAAATTCAACACAATTTACCACGACCAAAATATGTTCGATGAACACACAGCCTAAAAGTCCATTTAGGAAAGCATACTACATACATATGTAGCAAGTTCATCATCAGATGCTTACCTACTATGCCTGAATTGATACCACCGTAAGATCATCAATCGTATATATACGAACTCGTATCATACATATGCGAATTAGGATCCATCTTAGTATCAATTCATTCTGAAAAGCTCAATTATTCCAAACTTTTTGTGTGTTCATAATGTACTTTATTACCCGACCGGAAGATGATACTGCTTTTGTATATGGCGTCAACGACAGTTTTTTTCTTATTTGTGAAATAAACAGATACAGGATACACGCTGACATACCACGAAACGATATAATCGTCAAGAAGGCGAATATTCGTGACTCTTTTACCTTATAATTCGTCAGTGATTTTGACCCAACGTGAATTTCGTCACTGAAATTGGCCGTCCAACGCCAACTGTCCAAACCCTAAGCCGTTTAGCCAGTCGCCTGGTAAAATACATGACGGAAGACACACCTCGTAGTGCTCGGAATATCGCCGCTTTGGTTGAAGATATCGCGGATGAGTCATCAACGTCGACCAGATAACGTTCCGCGCAATTCACCATAACAAGTTCGAATTTGCCGCGCATTGAAGTAAAATACTTAAAGATGTTCGTTTATAATGTGCAGGCAATTTTAATAGCACTACACCTTGTATCTAGGCAACATGACACGGCTACTCCTATTATCTGTCAGAAAATGGCTTCGGAGACTGTGTCATTCTCAACACAATACCTGATCTTATAGATATTGTTGTTTGCACTTTGGCCGAACTACTCTTTGACAAGAATTACCTGAAAAGAATTACTCTTTGACAAGAAATCCCTGGACATACCGGTTTCGTGAATCCCCATACAGATGGTTCAAAACTTGAAGAAAAATTAGGTTTTGGTGGCTTTACCTTTTTCCCCTGTGTTATCACAATGGGCTCCAAGGTCTAAGGGAGCCTGAAATGCTACTCTAACCTAACGTAACCATAGTTGATGGGAAAGTGGTTAATATTCTCTAACATATAAAGTATAATGCTATATAAAACCAAATGAACGATCTTCCATAAACTTTTGACTACTCTTCACTGTTGAATAAGACTTATGGCGTGGCTTCTTCATATAGATTATAACATGGGGTTTAAGAAGTCGAGCGTATCTAAGGCATATACAATTGTTTTTACGAAAACACGGAAACGTATATCAAGGAAGAAATAAGAAGAAGATAAGGAATATGTGTTGATATAGTAAGACCTGATGCTGAAAATACAAACCCTAGAAGTGTTGCCCGAAAGTTTTTACGAAATTATAAAGAAACTGCTGTAATTTTCAATACCAACCGTGATCTTCTCAATCAAATGGCAGATTTATGAGCTAGTCAATATGGGTGGTGTACAATTTACAACAGAGTTCATAAGGTGTTATAGAGTTTTTAAATCTGGAATACTAACTACTTCTGAAATTTTTTAAGAAAATAATAAATGAATTTGTCTTTCACTATCGACTGGTATTTTCACAATAGCAATTTATGCCCAAAATTATTTTATTCAATTAAATATTGTAATCCATTGTCATATGTTTGTCATATTGGGTACAAATAGTCTACTCTTTTACTCTCTCTTCTATTAGAAGAGAGCAAGAGAGGAGTATCAAAGACAAATGGATATATGAATTCACTGTTCAAGTTCAAGGTCTCAGGCGAAACATCAGCTGTAAGTCGCATGTTCATGGGTCGTGTGCATTTCATATTTATACGGACACACATTGCAAGTGGCTATGTGAAATTTGGTATGTGAAATTTAATATTAGGATCATATTTGTATATTTTAGCTTTAAATTTTAGAGCAACCTTCGTTGTTGATGACGGCTTATATCTACTTACTTGTTCTTGCTGCATAGAAAAGTTACACAGCAAAAACCAATGTGAACTCAGAAGCCAAACTGATTAACTCCACTTTCCAAAACTTTGCTAAGTTTGTGTCTGTGGATTAAAGTAATGTACCCAGTACAATAAGATACAGATGTCGTGAAGTAATATGTGGAGTTAATTTGAATTTATAATGAAAGTGTAATTTTAAAATAATTCAGTTTCTTTCTTTTTAGCCATCCATATGTATACATATATGCATAATGCAATTGATGTCGTTAACGTCCAGTGAGATTATTCAGCAAACTAGAGTAGATTCGCTTAGCGTTTGAAATTGCCACTATGTTTGTATATACATATGTACTGGTGGACCAACTTCTACTAACTGACTGATATTATATACATTGGGATGCATCCCTAGGTAATAATTCTTGAGCCAATTGCATTTTAAATGGCAAGAAACCCAGATCAAATTTTCCCAATTGAGCAGCACGTCGACGGGTAGACTCAGATGGATCCGTGTTGACACTTTCTCATAAAGCAATTGGAACAAAACTCAAGAAAAATAGTACACACATTATTAGCTAAAATAATTACATAAGATGAAGACCATTTGACAACAGCAGCGAGATAGAATCGAAATCAAATAAATATATGTGATGAGTCATTGATAACCGGTGATGAATTGAATATTGAAGTCAGTACCTAAATTTGTCCGAGTTCTGCTAAAAAACCCATATATCCACCCTTACGTTGAACGAATGGGCGTGGAAAATGTGACCACATTAATAAACAACTTATTTAGGATCCTAAGTGGTTTTTGGGGAATTTTTGAGCATGCGAACCAATTATTCGCCCAATAATTATAAGTATATGGGAGGTACAAAAATAAGCATGGCGAAGTTGTTTAATTTTGTATTACACAGTAGGGTTTGTCAAAATATTGATGAGTACCAAATTCTATTAAGATCGTTTGTGGTTTACTGGAGATATCGAATTGGCCAACTGAAAGGTACGAAACTGTGCGTGGCACAGTCTTCGATTACTGATTACACAGTAGGTTTTAGCAAAATATCGAATTTCATTAAGGTAGGTTGTGGTTTATGAGAGTTATCGTACCGTTCAACCGGTAAGCCGCAAAAACTTATGTATGTAAGGTACCAGAATTGGTGTGGGTACCAGAATGAGTATGGGTCATTTGACCAACTATTGTCTAGTACAAAGCTTGGTTCAGTTTTGCGGGACTTCTCGTGCCGAACAACCAGACGACCAAGCAACTTTTGTGTGGGAGGTACCAAAATAGGCATGGCAAGAACACCCTTGTCCTAAAACGTGATTGGAGTTTGATAATGCGAAGCCTTATACCTAAGTTCGTTAAAGTCAGAAATGTTTCACGCGATTTATGGGATTGATCGAATTTGGTATCAATTCGGTCGCAATAACCGAATTTAGTCTTAAGTCGGTCGCAACGACCGAATTTGTCATTAATTCGGGTGCTGTAACCGAATTTCTATTGAATGCTGTAGGTCTGACCGAATTCATTTTCAATTCGGTTACCACAACATAATTCCATGTGTTTCATACCTGACGTTTAAAATTATAAATAGAAATATTATATTCAAATAAGCTAAGGATGTATAATTGTTGCCATCGCGGCTGTATCAATTTTCGTTTTGTGGTTGTTACCAAAGGTAAGTGAGGATATTGTAATTATAGTTTATATCTTAAATAGTAAATTTTTTTTGCAGAAAATGTTCAATCAAATATCCAAGGTTTTGCAGTTTTTCTAATGAGGTTGTGTCAACCTCCAATGAGGTTGTGTCAACCTCCAATGAGGTTGTGTCAACCTCCAATGAGGTTGTGTCAACCTCCAATGAGGTTGTGTCAACCTCCAATGAGGTTGTGTCAACCTCCAATGAGGTTGTGTCAACGTCCAATGAGGGTGTGTCAACCTCCAATGAGGTTGCGTCAACTTCCAATGAGGTAGTGCCAACCTCCAATGAGGTTGTGACAACCTCTAATTTCGGTTACGGCTAATTCGGTTATCTCAATCGAATTTTTCTGTGAGTGAGCCAATCACCCTACCAAACAAGAACATCTAATATTAGAAACAATCGGAATAAGATGTTTCCTCCAATTTTCGTTGGATGGTACGCACCTTGTACGTTGATGCGTAACCAATCAAAGGATTCAATTGTGCACTAAAAAAGCTTTAATTTTCAGTTTGAAACAATGAACAAATTTTGGTCATATCTCGCGCCAACGTTGCATAGTCAAAACAATTTTACTCTGAGTTTAACAGAGTTCCCAGAATCCGTGAGGATTTCGACAGATGGATATCGATCTTTTTGTTAAATAGCCCCATTGTAGTTTTACAAGATATTGTAAGTAATAAAGTTTTTAACCATTTCTGCAAATTATATATCGGTATTCGAATATTGTGTGACACAAATCTCTGTGTGCTATATACCACTGTGGAACAACATGAAACTTTTTCGAACAGAACAAGGTTCTGACAACGGATTCTGGTAGAGGGGGTACAAATATAATATAAAAACTATAAGTCTATCGGCGTTTTGAGAGTTTAGTTTGATTTTTTTTATAGGAGGGGGGGGGGGGGGTAATGCCCCCGGTTGCACATTCTTATGATGAATCGGCATAGGAAACCATATTCTCAAAATGAGTGAGTGAAGAATTAGAAAGAGCACAGCTCACTGGTTGTGAGAAGCTCTCCCCAATCCCTTCATGGATGTAATGGGAAACGGTTTTTTTTATAGGATATGTTCAGCAATTTGATGTACAAATTACCAGAAAAATGTTTGTGGAATACTATAACCCTCTATCGCCTCAATATATGGGTCTTTTTTGTTCTTTTTGTGGATCAGGTTAAAAACCGCCCCTAAACTACGGGTGTACGGGTTATACGGTATACCAGAAACATTTTTGTGGAATACCTTAACCACCTACCGCCTCAATATGTGGGTGTTTTTTGTTATTTTTGTGAAACAGGGTAAAAAACACGCATGAACCAGGGGTGTATCGGATTATAATGTACTACAAAAATTTTCCTCATTACCCCAGCAAAAAAAGAGTATACCAAGAAGTAGAATTTGCACCACAACTCCTTGGTAAGATCTAGTGCTCATTTAGGTGCAGAAGTACTTCTTTTAATATTGCGTTGTCCAATGCAGCACTACTTCTTGTTTGACTGTTTGGAAGTGCAGTTTATGCTAAATTTGTTATGCTATATTTCGTCCGCAAACGAGCAACCAAAACTATTATTTCAACAATTTGTAAATTTCTTGTCATTTGAAACTTGGCAAGAACTGATATGCTATTAAAAAGTTCTGACTTTAAGCAGCAACTTTAGGGTTTAACTAATTATTTTATTAATTGTCCTTTTATTAGTACTCCAAAAGCTTCTGTCAACAGGTGAAAAAGAAAGGAAATTAAAATCAATTTGAAAGAAAGTAAATACAAATTAAATACAAGTAATATATTTAGGCATCTTTGTACTTCTCCACTATCCCTTTAGCTCTTTAATAAATTTGCATCATAATACTCATAATGGATGTGATGCAAATGTAGATTTTTCGGAGTTGTTATTGATCAGCGTCAAAATTGCATTAAATATGCACATAGTGTTGCAGAAGATGTACAAAAATAATAACATCTACTAGAACTACTTCATTTTATTTTTGCTGGGACGTTTTTCAACAGCAAAGTAAAATGCATATATTACATTACATTTGGGGCATTTCACGTGACATTCTGCTACATTCTGATGAACTTCCACCACCCGAGCTACAACCTGGTAGATGTCACTACATGCGTTGGAACAGGAGCCATTGGCAGGGGTTACTCAGTAAACGAAGCAGCCCCAGGCTCAATATTAATGTTGGAAGAGCATTTAAATGAATTGCCACGGAAGTTGAATCTTTCTAAAAATACATCAGAAGTTTAGCTGCAGACTTGAAAGTCTTCGTCTGATTGAACCAGGTGTAAATGTTACTTGTTTTCGAAATCGCCAAGGCATTTTTCTGCCATACTTTTCAGTTAACGAATCCAACAAATTTACTAATTGCAACGATATTGATGGCTTAATGGTGGAAATGAATACTGAATACAACCCCGACGACTTGCGTATCTTTAAAGATTCATTCAAGAAGATGCTTAAAACTGTACTCCTTTATTGGGATAATGCCATAGGAATCTTGGCATTATCGCTTATGGAGATGACATGAAAGAAAGTTTTGATTGGATAAAAATTTATGTTGGATGCAATAAAATATGAAGAGCACAAATGGCGGGTATGTTGCCACTTTAAAGTTGTTAACCTTCTCTCGGGTTTGAAAGCTGGATACATTAAATATGGATGCTTCTTATGCATATGGGATAGCAGATGGACGGTGAACCAATATTTCAAAAAACAATGGAAGCCAAGAGTTGAAGGGACATTCGGCGAGCACAATACCTTCCTCCACTGCTGGTACCAACAGAAACAATTATTTTACCACCACTGCATATAAAACCTGTTGTGTGAAAAAAAAACTTCGTTAAACCTTCAAAACCGTCATCTTTCAGTCAATTTCTCAGAAATTTAAAACTTCATTTAATTTTAACTTGCTATTGACCAGTCAAAGTTTAAGAACGATCCAGTACCTCTAGAAGTTTCAAGTTAACATAATTACCCATTTTTAAAGAAAATTAAAATTAAAGATTTTTAGTTTTATAAAAAAAAAACTTAAACTAGATGAACAAAATGGTCAATTCGGATACAAATACTTTTTAGCTGAAGTCTGTACGCTTCCAATAAGATATAACAGGCTACGATAACTCAACGGTTTCATGATGATATGATTAATAAACTAGTAATTAACAGGAACGATATTTATCGACTCCTAATTACAAGAACTGCTTCTGCTCTTCACGGCGTACGAGAAGCTCGTAGAATTCTTCCATAAGTTTTACTTTCCCATGTTTGCTTTTACATTAAAATGTGTGCTGTTGTCAACAAATGCTAGGGCAACTGCTTCAACTGTTTCTTATTGCTAAATTTTAAGTATATTTGTCCACTGTGCCGTAAGAAAGTAAATCAATTAAAAACTTGCAATCAACATTGTGAGTTGCGGCGGCCTATTGTGCGTGAAACCAGGCTTGAACTTATAATGTTACGACAATCGAACATATATCGCGTGCTGCACTGAGATCGGGGGTATTTAATTGAAATTGTTCGGGAAACAAACGTATTTTCAAACAATATATGGATTTCGCCATCCACCTAGTGCGGTGAAATGCTCCAGGCGATCGAAATGACATTCCAGATGGCGGTGTTTGTCCCAAGAACATCAGGCTGAGCTTTAAAAGCTCTGAGCTCTGCTATATTTTTCGGTCAATAGCTATAATGCAAAAGCAGTAGATTTCTTCTGATTTATCCGAGAAGTCGATAATATCATCATCCCAAGGCGTTCTATATTCCGTAACATCTAATTCCTCTATAATAATTGTTACAGAAAGGAAGGAAAGTAAAAAAGGAATGAGCAGTGCATTATAATTTAACGTGTTGCTTTCATTTCATTAATTTGTATAAAAACCAATTTGTATAAAAACCCTCTATATTCATTGGTTTTTCTCCGATTATAGCCCCACTTTAGAAAGGTAACGGATGCGTCTTTTTCGAAAAAGTATTATTTTGTATTAGGGTGTATCATTTGTAGTGTATCATTCATGTTGTATTGTGCAAACAATAGAATTTGTTTGTTTACTGGATCCGGCTTTCAATTACGGATTCCGAAACTGGTTTTTAAAATCTGGATACAAACCCGGTTCATAAACCCGATGTCTGAAAACGCATAGTGCCACAAATCTTTAACCCAGATGTTTTTAATCCCGTTCTGTGTACCTAACTTATGACTTTAAATATTGTTTTTAATTATTTATGGTTTAACACCTATTATAGACCATCTTGGGAATTTTCCCCGACGTAGCCTTCCTTGCCCCCCCCCCTCCCAGATCACCATGACACCGTTGAGTTATTGTAACCTGTTATATGTTATTGAAAGCGTACAGACTTCAGCTAAGAGACATTTGTGTCCGAATTGTACGAATTGTAAATTTTATTTTTATAGTTGAATTTTTTTCGATACAGACTACAGCGTACAGCGATACAGCGTACTGACTTCAGCTAAGAGACATTTGTGTCCGAATTGTAAATTTTATTTTTATAGTTGAATTTGTTTTCGATAAAACTAAAAATCTTCAAATTATAGGTCAAATTAAATGAAGTTTTAAAATTTTTGAGATTCAGCTGAAGTTTGTTCCGGATTTCTTTTTCCAGTAACCTCACAAAATAAGCCCCGAGGAGTGGGATTCGGAGAAATTTTTTTAAAATAAGGACCAGTCTAATGTATAATAACTTATTCTTTATGCGAGTGTGGAATTCTATAATTTTGTATATAAACTGCTTCATAATCTTTCAACCTAAGCCTTTTCTTGTAAAAGTTTTTGGCTGAGATTTTCTCAGTTTCCAATCCATAGGTATCTAAGTAATTGGAAGAAAACTCTTCTTGTTATGACCTAGGAAATTCTGTTAAATTTTCGGATAATCCATCAAACTTTTCATAATCACGTTTTGTATATCGTGCTGGTTGAATTATATTATAGTCCTCAAGACTCTCAGATTGTATGCCAATATTATAAACTGTTCAGATCCCTACGTTACGAAAAATCTTTTTACTTCACTAGTCCGCCCTATTCTCGAATATGGATCAGTTGTTTGGGACCCCCAGTACAATTTGTATGTTAATATGATTGAATCGGTCCAGAAACAGTTTCTCATTTTTTGTCTGAGAAATCTTCAATGGAACCCGAACCATAATCTTCCTTCGTATAGCAGTAGACTAGCATTGATCAGATTGCCGACTCTTAGTAGTAGACGTACCATGATAAACTCTATTACAGTTTTGAAGATAATTGATGGATGTATATGTTCTGAATTTCTGTTATCTAAGATTTTCATAAATGTCCCATTGAGACCCACGAGGTACTATAAACTCGTAAACATCGAGTTTCAGCGTTCGAATTATGCGTCCTTTGATCCAGTTAGGAGAATGTGTCGTGACTTTAATGAGCTATATCAGTTTATTGATTTCACAGGTAGTTGGGAAACGACAAAGTCTAGCATAATTTGTCATTTGAACCGATTGCATTAGTGCTGTATATTCGTTAACGTACATATGTAAATTTAATTTACTTTATCCTTACTATCTGGTCTGATTTATGATTTGGTTTTCGTTTTGCTCGTAATTATTATATATTGGAGTATCTTATGTTAATATCTCGTGATGTGCTTTTATACTTATTTATGTTAGTGTAATACCAACTGGTGAAGAATTTCTGTAGTTGGTTGTAACGTGTGAACTTATAATCCTTGCTCTCCCGTTATAGACCGGTCTATAATGTGTACGCTGTCCTCACGTTATGGGGACGTGGCCCTCTCGGTCGGTAGGGGCGGGTAAGAGTGGCGGCGATGGGTTCGCTCGATTAAAAAAAAAAAAAAAAAAAAAAAAAAAAATGTCATCAGTGGTATTTCTTATCTTAGCCATAGGTAGTGATTGTGACGTGATTGTTTTTGATATGGACACACCTTCCTGTATCATTTGATTTTGTACAAGAACCGCATCTCCTGAATTACTTATGACTTTCGATTTTAATGCATTGATATTAAATTCATCTCGGTCGAATTTTACTTAGGTATTGCTATGTTCAAAGACATGTAATCTTATAATTATCAAATTCTGACCGCTTTGATAATCCAAAAGGCAGTTGTATTTTCGGTCACCGTCTATTCCCATAATTTTATCACAAGGAATAGGAACATCATTTTGAAAATCTTTCACCTTCTAGGCCGCTACGTCTTCACAAAGCGTGTTAACTAAACTAACTAAACTAACTAAGATTTAGATTCAATTGGAAGATTTTATGTTCTAAGCATTCAGGGGGGCCGTCTCGATTCCCGAATTCTCGGTGACGTGAAGCAAATTTTGCCTACCTCGTGAATTCCAGTGGCCGTTGCGACGTCGCCAAAGTTTATTGCCCAATTATAATTACGGTTACTATTACCATTATTATAATAATTTCCATTTCCAGGCCGTCCGTGTCCGCATCTTTTCCTATATCTTTGGCTTCCAAAATAATTGCTACTTCCTCGTCCGCTCCCATAATGCAGTACAGAATTCGACTAACCATATTCGTCATGGCACGTATTATGAAATTTAGTGACTAATTGGCTCATATCGGTGATCTGGCCTGCCTGGATAATTGAGCGCGCCATTTCGTCACGCGCATTTACAGCAACTTGAGTCGCCAATTTTTCCGCAAACCCTAGTTCAACCGTCGGAAATGTAATCACCGTGTAGCGATTTCGTGAGGTCCTTGACTTACTTGATGTACGCTGTTGCATATTTGCCCTGCTGTCGTACGTTCATTAGTTTCGCTGCTAAGACTGAAACATCTTCCGCCTTAACAGATAACATCAGCCTTGACATAATTCCTTGCATTATCGTCTTCGGGCATCCAAAAGTGCAAGCGTATCCAAAAAACCCTGTAGATTTTCTGGATTGCCGTTAAAATTCTCGCAGAATTTACGTTGACTTTTCACCTAACAAATTAGTGGTATGTTAAAAACCAAAAAGAAGAAACAAAAAAAAAATAAAAACTAAATAACTGAAAAAATAGAACATGATTGAGGATATATTGACAATTAGTAAGAGATAAAAATTTAAAATCGTTTAAATAGAACACGTTGAAATACTATTGCGTTGCCTATAATTTGAATTGAAAAGTGGAGCGATTTCCAAAGTTGAACCGCATTAACAGAAAATTGCCTTTCTGATATTAAGCGCCGATGCCTGATTGGTTTGAGCATTTTTCTTCTGTTCGATTTGCCAAAGCGTAGTATGTTAAATATTTAAGTTGGTTCCTTTGTGTATACAATATTGTGGTGGAAATTTAGTGTCGTTATCTTGAGCAACTTTTCGAGTGTCACTCCGTACAAGTCCGAAAAACATACCTAAAAATTGCATTATATGCCACATTCAGTCGAGAAAAACTCTTAGCATCACAACTTGAAAAAATTTCACAGCCATATAGAAGTGATGGATACGTTTTTGCTAGAAGAACTCGTATATGCATGGGGTATTACTAAAGTATTAAAAACCGAAACCGGTTAACGGAATTCCTGCCGTCGGTTTTTTAAAAAGTGTTAATTTCAAAAAATCCGTTTCAGCGGTTATTTCAAAACTAATAACCGGGTTTTTTGGTTTTGACTCAACTGATATAACATCGCTGACCTCATCAGACTGACACAAAAGACTTTGCCAACGAATCATTTCGCCGATAGTTTTCTGAAATAAGTTGTTCAAGGCAAAGAAGTCATATCTGCCAACTCCGATTTAGATAGAATTTCCGGAACGAATGACAATATAGGTAGTATGCATAAAACAATAAGCAGTATTCACTATCCAAAAGTAAGTACAAACCGTCCAAATAAATATTTACTCAACGATGATTTTGCCTAACTTGGGAAGTCTAATATTAGAACAGATAGGTTGGGTAAAATAAATAAATGGTGGACCATCCAAAATTTGGAATTAGAACACCTCGTTGTATCCAAGCAGATGTACAAATTGACATTTATGAAGTGACAGATTAATAGGAAAAGGTTAGAAATTTGCGGAGTGGCTCTCTTAACGCTTAAAGAAAATTGGGAAATATTCAACTCAAGCTGTAAGAAATCTACAAAATAAATTCGATAGAAATTGAGTTCCATCAACGCCATTTGTGGATAAATATGTGAAGCGAGTTTGGCAATCCGGGTCCTGACTGAACAAAGGAACTCATCTACGCGCCCGTCGAGTGGAAAATATTGCCGCTGTAACTGATAGTGTGCTGTAACAGCCATCAACATCAGCTCGCTACCGTTCGCAGCAATTGAACATTTCTCGCAATTATTTGCACAGAATTTTGCATAAATACCTTGGTACGTAGACTTAAGTTCAAATAGTCTAAGAACCGGAGCCTCGTGACCATCCGATGCGTTTTTACTTTTGTTTTACCGAAAAATAATCTTTTCCGATGATGCTAATTTTCACCTCGGGGATAGGTTAACAAACAAAATATATCATACTTAAAATTTTCTGAAAGATAAAGAATGCGTTGTCATCGTCAAAATGTAAATTGTTCGCCAGAGACACCTGTAGGCATTTGGTTTCTCTCTCTACGTTGTGTATTAATTTCCACTTTTTATTTTATTTAATAATATTATTTATTATTATTATGCGTTGGCTAGGCCATGTTGTCAGAATGGATGAAAATGAGCCAGCGCGAAAGATTTTTGATAACGTACCCGATGGAAGCAGGAAAAGAGGACGACCAAGACTCCGCTGGAAAGACCAGGCAGAAGAATCCCTCCGTATCCTTGGTGTTACCAACTGGCGAGAAAAGGCGAAGGATAGAGCCAGTTGGAAGAATATGTTGAAATTTGTTTAATTTGTTTGTTTAATTAATATGTGTAAGACGTCTGACCTCATGAGGTTGTAATATAGTCAATAAAAGTAAAGTAAGTATTTATTATAGGTCCAAAAAGAATTGAAACGGATTCAAATATCAGCAACAGAAATTTTTTAATAAGTTTTGCACTTAAATAATGTTAGTAATTCTCGAATAAAGAACCATATCAAAAAATGCCGCTTACGACTTTATTCGCTTGAAGGCTTCAAACGTCTTGTACTTTCTAACAGAGTAAGGAGAGCCATTCATTTTAGATTCGCCCGAAAATTTTAAATCGGCAATGGAGTTCAATTTTTAATTCTTCAAAGATTTAAATCTTTTAAACTCCCGAGTTTTATTTTTTTTAAGCCCGGGGGCTGATTTTCTATTTTCCAAGACTTTAAAATATTGCTCATAATATTTTTAAATTCTTTATATTAACTTCACCTGTCTGTATGCATGCATGCATACCGAAAAAAACTTTGGATTGATTTTTAACCTTTTTCCCGTGACTCAATCGAGCTGAAACTTCGCAGGCAAACTAATAGTGACGACAAAAATGAATTATCAAAATATGGGTGGGATTGGAAAAAGGAGCGTGGTCATATACAAGGTGGCGCAAAAGTAAACTTCCGATGTGTATTGGCTGTAATTTAAAAAAAAATGAAAAACTTTGATTCTTCTTGTGGATTATTTTTATTTGGTCTTTTAATTTTTTTTACATCAAGTCGAGAATATGATGTCATGTAAATGGCCGCCGCCACAGTTGATTGTCATTTGAGCCCTTTTTATGGCATTTTGACTCCTCCAGCGAAAACAGCACACCATACAGTGACTTTGAGCGGGTGTAATGGCTCTTCGTGGGTTACACGCGGATTTTCAGTGCCCCAAAAGCGTAAATTTTGCTTATTTACGTACCCGCTAAGATGGAAATGGGCCTCATCACTCATGATTATTTTTTATGAAAATCATCTTCCTCTTGGTGGTGATTAAGGATGGCTTGAGCGTATGTTAGACGCGATTGGCGGCCAGCAGCTAACAGCTGATGCACCGTCTGAACTTTTTAAGGAAACATCTTCAAATCTTGTACCACAATTCGCTGTAAAGACCGTCGACTGATACCCATTTGCGTGGCACGTCGTCTGGTCGATGTCGACGGCGCCTCCATGACATCGTCGGCTACAGCAGCAATATTCTCTGCAGAACGGCTACTCCGGGGTCTGCCGCGCCTGGCAGCATCTCGTGTTGTGCCAGTCTCTTCGAGGCGAGCGGCTAAACGTCGCAGTGTTTCACCTGTAGGCGTTGGACGGCCAGGAAATCTGCGACGAAATTCACGTTGTGCCAAAGTCACCGACCGATTATTGGTCAAATTAATAGTAAGCAATATTCCGCGTTCTGGAGCAGTGTAGCGTAACATTGTTTATTAACGTGTATTTCGCATGTGTTTACTACACCAATGTCAAAACAGAACTGACATTAGGGGCCAATCGCAAAATTTATAGCATTTTCTGATAGGAGGATTACTTTTGCGCCACCTTGTATAAAGAATTTATAGTCAAAAACTATGTTTTTTACGGGTTGGTTTTTTAAATTATTAAATTTATAGGAAAAATATATATAGACAAAAAGGGTAAAACTGGAAAATGTGAGTAAAATCCTTTGGAAAGGATAGGAATGTGCATAAATATTGAATGAGTGTAAAAAGGGGAAAATGGTTTGCGAAAAGGGAAAAGGTTTAAAATGCGAAAAAAATCATTTCTAAAGCTGGAAAGCTGGAAAATGCGAGAAAAATCCTTTGAAGAGGTTAGAAATGAGACAGAAATTGTGTATGTTCGTCACTTGAAATGCGGTTGTTGTACCCGAAACAAAATAAAGTTAACTGATGTTGTTTAATACAAAACTAAAAATTGCGTATTAACAATTTTGACAGTAAAACGAAACTCAGGTTTTTTTCTAAAAAATTTCAAAATTATGAACAACATGCTCGGTGTTCGAACCAAAACATCCACAACCCTATGCAATAGGGTGGGCTGAAAACCCATTTTTTTTTATTTCGAAGTTGTAATAGTGCGAAAAAGTTGCGAATTATGTAGACAAGCAAATAAAAAAAAACAATTTCAAAATCGGTCAACATCTTCCGATCGCGCATCGGCCCTGAAGTTTGACGAAATATTGAAATTTCCCATATTTAGGAACTTTTTTTAAATATTTAATATAAATTAGGGTGGGCTGATTTGAGGTTGCAATAGTGCGAAAAAGTTGCGAATTATGTAGACAAGCAAATAGAAAAAAAAATTATCAAAATCGGTTGACATCTTCCAACAGCGCATAAGCCCTAAAGTTTGACAAAATTTTGAAATTTTCCCATTTTTTTAACTCTTTTTTTATACCTTTAATATATGTACATATTTTTTTTCAAAGTAATGGTTACAGTATTTTTATTTTTGAATATATGAACATACTGCGTTATTATGGTATCCGAATAGAAAAGCAGTACCTGAAAAAAGATATTTAGGGTTTAAATATGTCAGTTGCCGCATAGTTTTTAACAATAAACTTACTTTTATAAAGAAGAACAGAGTTTTGAATAAATGGTCCATGTTAGTTGAACCTGGCCGTAAGTGCTGTTATCTATTTTGTAGCCGACGGAACTTTGAAAACTGATTTGTTGGTAAAATTCGGCATGAGTGATCTGGATACTAGAGTGGTTCTTATAAATCCGTCCCGAGATTCTGCTCCACAAACTTTTCCTGAGGCTTCCGTGACAAGTTTCACACATCGTTCAACAGCCTGCGTGTGAACTGGGAATTGCTGGAATGTAATGTTCCAGTCAGGGATTGCGTCACTGTCGATGTACGATTTGATTTCGTCGTCACTGATTTCAGCCAACAATGGGGGAGAAGATAAATCCCTGTCCTGCCAGTTAATGATTTCTGTGTATTCTTGCGCATTGAAGTTTATTTTTGGTGGTGTAAATACTCTTACTTTTTTCCTTTTTGCATCTATCTGTCTTGCCTTCAGAATTCTTTGAAGTCCTAGCTCTCTTATGTGTTTCTTGTCATCTTGAGTCATGGTTATCAGTAAGTGTTCTGGGTGAGCGAAAAAACCCTTCCGTTCGATCACAGGGTCCACAACATCCAGCAAGGTTTTTGGCAAATACCTAGTGGTTTGTATTGCTTGGTAAACAAGTTTCGGGCCGTCTGTAAAGAGTTTACTACTTTTGATTGTAAACCACATCGGCATATATGATTTTAGAATAAACAAAACTAGTTCTTGCAGTTCAAGTGAGGGATTTTCTTCACTCACGTACAATCTGAGAGTTCTATTTGCTTTTGTCAACCACCTCGAGTGTGATAAGTGCCCAGGATTACGTATAGCCAAATCCTTTTGACAGGTTCCTGATTTTATTGCCTTTGAAATATCAAGTAGGTACTGCTGATCTTTGCTAAGTAACTTTCTGTCTATCTGTGGGATCCGACAATCAATTTTCTGGAAGTTAACCACTGGCAGTTCTTGGCAGCAAGCTAACTTATCACCGATTGGCCCTTTAGAAGTACAAGGCCCCTTTGTTTTTCCATCCAGGTGCTCAAACAAGTGTCGGAATGGCAACTCGTTGAAATGGAGGAGGCAAATTGCCCATTGTACAGGCTTTCTTAAATAAAGTTCAATTCGGCGAATCAGACCAGTTTTACATCCTACATTGACAGCAGTACCATCACATCCGATGACAAATAGATTTTCAATTGAGATACTACGCTCAGATAGATAAGAAATTACAGACTTCACAATATCTTCAGAGCATCCAGAACTTGGGGCAACGTGGCCAACATAGAGTGAGCCAGGTTCTTGAATTAGCGAAAAATGCTCTTCCTTAATAAGTCTACGAAACCTTTTTGAATGAGCTTGCTCTATCACCAACGTGTCGTCCTTTCTTCCATCTAAATAGAGACCTAATAATGGGAGTGAGTCTGATTTACTACACAATTCAGCCATAGCAATTTGCTTTTCCCTTCTTATTTTGTTCTTATCGATAACATGGGTGGTATCTGAATCAGTTACAATGCCAAAGTCGTGTAAAACACTTGACGCGATCGCCGCAGTGGCGCGGTCGGAAACAGCATACCGATTGCTTACTAATGCAGTAGATTTTAATTGAATTCTCATCTGCGAAATAGGTGTCGGAAATAGGTGTAGGTGTTTTGCTTCCACTGTGTAATCTGGATCACTATCACTGCCCGTACTAGGACAACGTTCTTCATCTAAGTTTGAAACAGATTTTGAGCATGACGGTTTTGAAACGTCTTCTACCAGTAAATGGCTGTCACGTAACTTCCTTTCCATTGCCTTGCAAAGTCTCTTTGTTTCGCCAATATCTACCGACCGAATTTACCAATTCCGTATTTTCGCATTGAGTAAACAAATCTTACCTCAATAGGGGGTATTTTTTTTAATTTTTCACAGCTACAATTAATAGTTAATTTGCAGCAGCATAAATCTGGAGTTTTTTTGCAAGTGCATTCTACAACAATAAGGCATTTGCAAGCTGCTACGTCAAAAAGAAGTGAGCACTTATGTTTAAAAACATCAATATGTATCTTAAAAGAAGCTTTGTTTTTGTCTCGTGTGTATGATTTCCTCAGGCAGTAATACTTTTCATGCAACGCTGTAATTAGTTGCGCGATTCTCTTATCTGTAACTGTTGGGATGGATGCCTTTTCATATAAGCTGATTACTTTGCTAGTTACTGCACTGGCAACTGCTTTAAAACTAATTCTCTTATTATTAATTTGTAGCGCCATATTATATCTTTCTTGAGCACAACCCCGAATGATCTCCTCGCCCGTAGGCAGCTTGTTTGTTGGCAGATCTTTCGGATTACCAAAAATGGGGCACTCGAATATCTGTCTTGTTATTACTTTCTTTGCAGCCATGTCTTCTCACATTCGGTACACCACACAACAATATGATACACCACACAATAATATAATACAATAGATAATACAAAACGCCAGAACGAAAAAAGAGAAGCCGAACTAAACACTACGGCACTGCAATCACAACTGATAGACGAAGACTGACAAAACAATGCATAAAGAAATAACGGGAAAATAACGTACAAATTAAACTTTTTTACATATTTTGTCAAACTTTAGGGCTTATGCGCTGTTGGAAGATGTCAACCGATTTTGATAATTTTTTTTTCTATTTGCTTGTCTACATAATTCGCAACTTTTTCGCACTATTGCAACCTCAAATCACCCACCCTAATTTATATTAAATATTTAAAAAAAGTTCCTAAATATGGGAAATTTCAATATTTCGTCAAACTTCAGGGCCGATGCGCGATCGGAAGATGTTGACCGATTTTGAAATTGTTTTTTTTTATTTGCTTGTCTACATAATTCGCAACTTTTTCGCACTATTAAAACTTCGAAATAAAAAAAAATGGGTTTTCAGCCCACCCTACTATGCAATCAAGACCGATTTTTCTCCAATCCTATCTTTTTGGAGTTTAACCATTTTTGTCCCTTTTCCAATCATCCCATTACACGCTGCTACAAAACTAAAAAAATCGAAGGAACTTGGGGAGAGACCTAGTGTAGGTTGTAGGTCTCACCGAGTACTTTTTTGTCGTATGCCCCCAAAATCTGATTTTACCGTTAAAAACCTGTTATTTTTGACTTGTCATACAAATCGATTTATTAAGCTGTTATTTCCCAACCGATTTTCGATCATGGAACTGTTTTGGAAAGAGGAGAAATAGAGCTTTAATCGGAGTAAATTTGCAGAAGTTATGCGAATTTTTCAAAAAAAAGAAAATTTTGCTGGTGCCCTTTAATGGAGTTGTTACTCACATAGAGTAAAGTTATATAAAGAATTTATGACTCAATTTGAATTTATTCACTATGGACTTTTGATAAACGTCTTGATAAACGTTCGCATAACTTCTGCAATTTTACTCCGATTGTTATGAAATAAAACTTAGTTTAATTGGGACTAAACACACTTTAAGAATATTATATATATATAGCACCATTGGGAATGAAATAATGCAACACATCACGATCAAAGTTGAAAAATTGAGAAAATTTTTGGAAATTTGAAGTTTACTCACTTGAAATTCTATATGTTTTTATTGAAAGTACCATCATATCTACATATTTTTAATGCTCTATTTCTCCTCTTTCCAAAATAGTTCCATGATCGAAAATCGGTTGGGAAATAACAGCTTAATAAATCGATTTGTATGACAAGTCAAAAATAACGGGTTTTTAACGGTAAAATCAGATTTTGGGGGTATACAACAAAAAAAAAAATTTTTTCCGCCTGTACTCGATGAGGCCTACAACCTACACCATGTCACATCAAAAGTTATTTTTGACTGTAGCACCGTGTTATTAATACATTCCCAATCTTTTCAAATGGTTTTTTTGCATTTTGAAGTCTAACTCTTTTCCGCGAATTTGTACCCATTTCTAACTACGTACAATATATCTAATATATACCCAGTCATTGTTCAAAACAAATTTTGGTCTGCCTTTAGTAGCATTATTTAGTCGACCTCTAGACACAATCATTCCATACTAATGATCTCGTTGTTTGTATACGCTGAAAAATTTCTACATATTAATTTGTACATATATTGTATTACATGTTTGATGTGTTATAATATATGTGTTTGAGATCCAAACATATCTGTGTTTGTGATACAAATGCAGATGTTTGTTGCACTGTTTACGCTATCTCGTGAGCGAGAGAATAAAAGAGGGACAACGAGAGGGTCTACCTTGTAAGTGTGGATCTGTACACAAGTAACAAATCCGCGCTTTGCATCCATGAACTGGATTTGTATATAAGTGTATTGTTTGTGTACCAACGCATAATGATAACCAACGCATAGTTGAAGCCTTCTGAAAAGACAACAAAGGAGAAGCAAACGAGCTTCAGATTCTCATTTAATGAAAAAAACAAATAATGCATTCAATGCAGTCTGTTATTTTTTTGTATTAGTTATTTATAAATGCGGATTTATATTAAATAAATAAATAGTATCCCATTACATCCCATAAAGGGACTGGGGAGAACTTCTCACAATCACTGAGCTGTGCGCTTTCCAGTTTTCACTCACTGATTGGGACCTACAGTTTTACACCGATTCCGAACGGTATTTTGAGAAGCTTTTTCATGGCTAGATACTCGATAGTGTCGCCATCACTATGCGAGGTGACCGCCGCCGAAAGAAAATTTGAAGGTGGTCAGAGCCGGGTTCGAACCCAGGATCTCATGTACAAGAGCCGCGCACACTAACCATTGCACCACCGGATTTATATTAATGAAATTAATTATAATAAATAAATCATATAGAGAGTTAAAACAAATGAACTTTACGAAAGAATTTCCTTTACCCCCTTCGATTTTGATGATATTTACTGCAATTGTAGATCTGTATAAGAAAATAAGATGTGCCAATTTCTGGACCTGTGACCGTATTGATTCGCGAACTGTAGCGCCTTCAAAAGTGAGAAAAATCGTGAAAATGTTCAAATGTGTTTCTGAAGAATTATTAATAACTCTGAAACTACTTTTAAGAAAAATCTTATTATGGTCTTATTTTGTAGGTATTAAAAGGGCATTTAAAATGCGACACAATTTACATTTTATTCTTGAAAGGTCAAAGGTCATTGCGAATGACCTAAAGTTCGGGAAGATATATCTCAGAAAGCGAAATTTTTAAAAGTTCTACAAAATAAATATATGTTGGTTTCTAACCGTTTCTTTACGCGTATGCAAAATTTCAAGAGGGCAAAATTTTCGTCGAGTTCATTTGTTTTATACGCACATGTTTCCACGTAAGTATATGGGGGTTTGGGGGAAACGCGCGAATGCTTCAACGTAAGTATATGGATGTTTGGGGTGAATAACGCATATGTGTCTACTTAAAAGCATACATGTTTGCCAGTAAACATGCTACTGTTTGTATTTAAACGCAAGTGAGTTTGGAATTACAAATATATGAATGTTTGAAATGTGTTGCAAACATAAACATAGTTCCTGCAGAATATGTTTGGGAGTATAAGTTACAGAGGCCGTTTTTTCAGCGTGTGGTTTTTCAATACATATACTATTTACTTATATATAAGTTGGTACAGTCCCCACTGTTCCATCAGATTTTTTAGACTTTTTATAATTCTGCCCTTTCTGATAAACATTTATTATTTTCTGCACATTCCACAACATTCCCATCGATTTTTCTCGCAGTTGCCACTTATGTATCTATATCCAAATTCAAGAAAATTACACTCGCGAGTCGAAAAGCTCTCTCAACTCTAGTAAAATAAACACTAAATTCCGAATATAATTTTTATTTTTTACATTTGATTCGCTCGGGAGCTTTTCAGAAAAACAAAAATTTTAAGAATTGAATTCGCTCGAGATTTTAATTTTTTTAATTACTCTGTTTTCTAAAAGATGTTAGATGTTCTTCTGGGGCAATCGTCCCCACTGTGTCAGGGCGTACAAATGGTCAATAAATTCTTAAACATTAGTTAAACACGGCTTATGGAAGACTCGATAAAAGTACTTCTTCGGTCGGTATCTAAGCAACGCAAATATATTTTCAAGCCTCAAAAAATATATTAATTTCTGTGCAATTTAGTTTCTTTAACATAATTTTGTTAAATAGCAAGATATTTTTTACAATATGTAATGGCTTTACTTTTTCCGTTTGAGGGTCCGCTAGACCTTAACTTTTCTTTTGACTTGTAGAGTAGTTACATTGAAATGTTTACCAATTTGGGCCACCCTATTACATACGTATCCACAATTGCAAGTCGATCAAAATTTTTTTCATTTTGCAAATGTATATCGAAATAAAGTGGCTACGACATACGGACGGAAAATGTATGCTTGTTGTGTACATGATCCACATCTTTGCGGAAAAATGCTATAGTTATTGTTTTTCTTCTTCGAGTGGATTTAGCTGCAAGAATCTCTACAAAATATATGTATTGTATTCCACATTTTGGCAAAAATATCTGTACTTTTCCTCATCCTGTCATAGATAACCAGTGAGTTAGTTCCAATCGATTTGTGGCAGGATATGTCCAAATTGATATTCTATATTCAATTTAATAAATTGCAATTTAAGGAACTAGAATTGATGAGTTACCAGGAGCAGAAATGAGATTGTTTTCGAAATGAGTGTTCCGGGAATATTTATGTTTTTTATGTAATTATTGCTTGCATTACAATTCTATTTCAACTTTACAGAAGCGAACGTCCTACTGCGTTCAGAAGTATGTATTGTGGCATAAACATGTATTCGCCTAAGTAGTGGCCGACACAACTGTTGCTGCGTAGTCTGTTAATTAGGTCTTAATTAATATCCTTTCTATAAACATATCAATAATAAAGTGCACTTAAATACACAATACGCAATAATGCATACATACTTTCGAGTGCGTATGCAAATGTTAAACACACACATAAGCAACTAACGGGTGATTTGTTAAGCGCTTGGTTTTTAATTTTTAAAATGAACACAGAAAAATTGCATAAGTGTAAAATATTGTCATTTGAGTCAATAAATAGATAATAGTAATTTACTTTTTAAACATCTGTACATATTGATCATTACTATCAGTAAAAAATATACGGATTAATGCCGAAATCGAGCAATATAAAATTATTCGAATTTGAAAAAAAGGTTGACACCTCAGAGTGTTTAATATGTTTCAAGCCGATGAGCTACAAAACCTTTTCACTCCACTCCTATTCTTGATTATATAGAATAATAGACTATATTTGTACCCATAAAATATCGTCATCAAATATTTTTCTGCCAATCCATATTGCGAAAATCAGGACTTAAACTTCAGCAACCTTACATGTTTAATATTTGACCAAAATATGCATGTTTTTTGGCTGCTGTTACAAAAAACGGCTGCTCCATTTTCGAAAAAGTTTTTTTCCTATTAATTTTCGGCAACTTTATGAAAGAAGCGCTTTAAATGCTCTATTGAAACATAATAAATAAAACTGAGTAAAGTTAGGTCCACGATTTGTAACGTCCGCAACGGAAAATAAGGGTTTTCATATTTAACGAAGATACTAAAAATTTGTATACCCTCACCCATAGGATGGGGGTATATATCATTTAATGCGGAAAAAAATGTAACGCATAGAAGAAGCCACTTTAGACCCTCAGTATCTTCGGATGAAATTCGTTTTGGGACTTTTAAGACGAATGAGCCATGTCCGTCTGTCTGGCTAGCAGGCTGGTCAGCACGATAACTGTCGTATATATTTATCGATCACAGCGAAATTTTGTCAGTGACTATTATTTGTCAATGGTTAGTTTGGGATTGAAAATTGGCGTTGTGGCCACGCCCTCTCTGGTACCTACCATAAAAATCAACACATTTAGTACGAAATCATGTTTCTTCTAAACCTTTTTCTGGCAGATGTGATTAGCTTCAACTTAAACATTGGTTAATAATCTGTAAATATGTACTTAATTGGAGTAAATGGGCGAAGTCGCCACGGCCATTCTGGTACACCCATGCAAAATATTGGTGGTCGTTCGTGTTGTCAATGCGATAAGTCGCGTGATACTTCGGATCTTATTAGGCTTCGTGTTAATAAACGTCAGTCACAGATTAAGGCAAAAGTGGGTTTGCCACGCCCATTTTGGTGCCTCCCATACAAAAATTGTTCGGCCGGCTGGTTGTTCGCCCAGATAACTCCCGTAAATCGTTGCCGATCACAACAATATTTTGTTAGTGACCATTATTTATACAAATTTAGGTTAGGGTTGAAGTAGGCGTTTTAGCCACGCTCCTTCTGGTACCTCCCATACAATTCAATACTTTCGGCAAAAAATCATATTTCTGCTACAACTTTTTTCTCGTAGATGTGATTTTCTTCAACTTACACATTGTTTTATAATCTGTAAATGTCTACTTAACTGGAGAAAATTGGCGAGGTTGCCACGCCCATTCTGGCACCTCCCACACATAAGCTTCATGATCCTCCGGGTTGTCAATACAATAATGATCCTCCGGGTTGTCAATACGAAATTAGGTTATAGGCTTCATGTCATCAAACGCGAGTCGCCAAGTAAGATTAGGGTGATTTTGCCAATCCCATCTTGGTGCCGCCCATACATATGTTGCTCGGCCGGTTGGTTGTTCGGCAAGATAACTCCCGCAAACCCGAACTAATTTGGTACTAGACAAAATTTAGTCAAATGCCACTCTTCTATGGAAAGTGAGTCCTTTTGCCTCGGTCATTCTGGTACCTCCCATACAAAAGCTTGGTGGTCGTCCGTGTTTTCAAGGCGATAAATCGCGTGAAACACTTCCGATCTTAATGAAATTAGGTTATAGGCTTCGTGTCATCAAACACCGGTCACCGATTAAGGCAAGGGTGATTTTGCCACGCCCTACCAAGATATGTTGTGCGACCGGCTGGTGGTTCGGCATAAAACTCCCGCAAAGCCGAACCAATCTTTATGAAGTTTGGTACTGCACAAATGTTAGTCAAATGCATACAAAAGTTGTGCGGATAACCGTTTGATCGACACGATAATTTTCGTAGCCTACAAGTGATCTTAATGAAATTCGGTGGTACACGGCAATGTTTTCCTAAAAATTAAACTGTCCACGCCCATTTTTGTACCTCCCAACCATAAGTTGGGCGAATTTCCTGCTGGCCGACGCGATATCTCCCGTATACCACAACCGATCTTAACAACATTTGGTACTGATCAATATTTTGTGAAAACTGTGTAAAAACAGATGAACAACTTCCCTATGCCCATTTTTGGACCCCTCGTATAATTGTTGGGCCACCAGTTGGCTGGTTGTCACGATAACTCCCCATAATCACTAATTAAGTTATTGGAAGTATTGGATAATGGTTAGCGCAATGTCACCTGCTATTGAATATTGTCACATTTGCCAATATTCAATACAACTCGGTCGCAATGGATGAGTTCGGGTATGTTTAAGTCGGTTCACCCGACTGTAGTTTCTGTACTGGTTTTGATACCACATTAACATTTCAAACAAAACTGAAATTGTTCTTTAAAGTAGGAAAAAAATCTAAAATATACAAAAGGTTGTTTCATTTTTTAATATCAAATTTTGTACGTCCACAACGGTATCGATCCGTCCTAAAATTACGTTCTTCTAAAAGTTATTTTGTTTACACAAATCAATAATTAAAACCACATATGTACATCAATAATTGTGAACACATAAGGATTGAAGGGTTAAAGAAAACTACAAATAAATAATTTGAGAACACAGTAACAAAATTGTAATCTTTTCTATTTCTCTTATCATTATTTCAATGTAATTTGGCAAAGAGAGCTTCGCTTATTTTACATCTCTCTTTAACATCTGCTGGCACTAATATTGATCGCCAAACGGTGTATTTTTCTCTTCAGATCTTTAAAAGAGTTATTGCTAACCTACGTGGACAGACGTACATGAGCCGATTTCAGTTTCGGATCATTTGAACTGCTTGAAAGACCAAAATTGCGATTAGTAAGTCGGGTAAAAATGACTACAAGTACAAAAAGATTAAAAAATTTCAAATCAATTTAACTCTCCAATGGTGACGCAAATTTGACTTTGATTAATGGTGACGCCGGTCTCATGCACCGGGGTTTTCAACTGAAGATTTTTCCAATCGTGTTGCTAATAGTTAATGTTTTTTTTTTATTTATGCACTTTGACAGTAAAACAAAGATATATAATCATTTTAAGTTCTTTTATTTCAATATTAAAATTCACAAATGTTTTTAAATAGAGCATTAAAAATAACAATGTTTTAGCAATACAATTTTTAAAATTAAGAAAATATAAAAAAATCACATTTTCATTAAGGTAAATAATGTTTATTAGTCTTTCGACAATAGGAACTTTTATAAAATGAACCAAAATTGGAATCCTTCCAAAATATAATACAAAAGTGTTGCGATTATTTTACTTACGTACACGGTGACTCACGGTCTCACACACCAGGTTAGAAAAAAAATACAGTAGCTGTGCTCACTAAGCAGTTTCGTCATTAACTGATGGTGGGGGATGTGCAATGCTGCAGCTACTCGAAATCGCAACAAAAACAATAGCGGAGAATAAAGTTATACGAATTTTTAACACAGCCGGTCTCACAGACCAGTACTTCACCATTGGCGGGCTAAGAAACGATATAAATAGCTTGCTGAAGCAAAGATTAAACGATGTTGAAAGAAAGCGAGCTTATCGGGAAAAATTAAAGGTATCACGAAAGGCAACGCATCGCTTGCAAAAGAAATTAAAGCTAGGAAAAAAAACGAATGGCGAATTACAGAGAAAGACAAAATAGAAAAAAAACAACAATGATAGTCAGTCCCTATACATGCAGGGAGAATCTAAGCAAAGCTGTAAGAAAAGTTGATCGTGTTTTGCCAATGATATGGACAAGAAATATAAAGTCCTCAGTGTACTTTATGAAAAATACCTTGGTAATACAAAATAAGCTGAACCTAATCAGCAATAGATGAGAAAACAATATTGATTCACGACTTTTTTTTTATCGACATGACATTTCTGTGCAAGCTGCTGGAAGAAAATCGGCACTACTAGCTGGGCGGTAATGACGGTAAATCAGGCTTTTCAGCTGTTTCAATCTGAGTTTAGTGATTCCATGAGAATCGACCAACAATAGTGGAGTTATCTGATAAGTTGCCCCACAACATGTGTTTCTCAATACCTTGGGAACTTTGGGTTTTATTGGAAAGTTGGAATAAAAACATTCCTGTACTCCCTTTGAACTTTGGTGACTTTTTAGAAAAAGTTTGCTGCGACGTTGAAAATGAATGTTGCATGTCAAATGATTGCAATAACTGTAAAGTTGCGCTTGTCCCTTTACTTTAAAATAATGGCCTTGATGAGGTGACTAAATGGAAGGAATGGAGAGTAATAGAGAAGCGTATGGTATTAAGTTGTACCCGAAGCCCCAGTGGCAGATTTAATTTTTGAAATGGTGTCCCAACTGCCGTCGTTCAAACTACATATTTTTGTTATACGATCGCAACAAAAATACTATGAGGAAAAACGGAAAGCATTGTAGCCAAATGACCTGATGAATTGACTTTGCCGAAAATTACAGACTTATTTCTCCAAATGAAATTCAGTCTGCTCAAGTAACTATTTTCACTTGTGTACCATGGCTACATGGCTGCACTAAATCATTTTCCATTATAAGTGATCAGCTAACACAATAAATACGATGTTTATTGCTTTTTATCAATACTTATTCCAAATATTCAAAAGCATCATCCAATATCTAAAATCAGTGTGTTTTCCCGATGGATGCGGTAGTCAGTTTAAAAACAACTCTATTTTACGTAGTATTCCACATTTTAAGAATGAATTTGGTGTTAACCGTTTTGAGTGGAATTTCTTCGCCACTTCTCATGGCAAAGGTGCAGCAGTCGGAGTAGGCGCTATCGTGAAAAGTAATGTTTGTCAGGTTGGTAAGAGCTCAAAATCTTATTTTGAAGGATGCACACGATTTTTACAGACTGACCAAAGTAAACCAAAAGTAAAAGCAAACCAAAAGTAATAAACCAATATACGTTACAGCAAACGATATAAAAACCACATAAAATATATAAAAGCCACACTCAATATATAGGTGAGAAATTGCTATAATAAAAATTATTACTGGCGTAAAAGCTCATCATCACTTTTCTCCGCTTAATGAAAATTTTAGCGAAATGGCACGCACTGCGGTATCTCCTAAACATAAACTCCAAATTTAAAAAGAAAAATAAAATTTATATTTCTTGAAAATTAACAAAAAAATATTTTTTTATTTATAGGAATAAGACAGTGGGCAAAAATGCAACGTCCGCAACAAATGTAAGGCAAAATTGTGAATAATCTAACAATAATTTTTTGCCTCGAAAGTGGCTTTCCTCTTTCTTTAATGTATTTGAAGTTTTTTTGTTTATACTGTAAAATTCGCTAAAATTTATGAAAATGTGTGCATTGAGCTCCACAAGGACATCTGTATTTTGTTACGCCCGCAACGGAAATTTAAGTACAATTATACCGTAACTGATAAAACTCAGAAAATATTTGTATCTGACATTTGAATGTACTCTCAAGGACCAACGTACCACCGTATGTAACTTAAGAATATAACGCTCAGAGCAGTACAACGGTATTCAAAAATATGCGCATGAACGTAACGTCCGCAACGCAGGATTAGCCCATGTAATCATTTTCCATTAGCTGTTTAGCCAGTCGAATTTTATATGGGTATAAATGCAATTTTTTTTGAGTATTTTTAACAAAGTTGATGACAATATTTCAAATTCTTGTGCAGAGTGTCTAATAGACGTGTCAGGGCTTTCATCAACATTGTCTCTCATTGCAGCCATATTTTATGCCATCCGTGTATACAAAGTTTCCAAATTCTTTACAATAGGCTAAATGGTTGACTTGCTCGGCACATTATCTATCCATCAAAATTCTTCGCGGTTTAAATGTTTTAATAACTTCAAGACGTTGTTGGTGCGTTAGATTCTTCATAATAAATTGGTATCGACTGCTCTGCATAACTGCCAAATAAAAACTGACAAATATCAACCAAACAGAAATGGCGGCCAAAAACTTCGGCCTGGAACATGAAAACACTCTATACTATTTCTTCACATAACTGGTTATTGTTGATGTTTTCACTTTGTTTACCTATTTTCTCAGTTTAGTCGTTGTCTTCAAAATTGAAAGACGTGTGATTTACATAGAGCAATAGACAAGAGTCTCCTCTATCACTCTCTTTACGTTCTCTCGATGACGACGAGGTAGTAGACCATTTCATCGAGTACGAGTTGCTGTTGAATTTTGCTCTTTGGTGGGATATAAAACGGACAGCAATGCAAGGGAATGCATAATTTCGTTCAATGCAACCAACAAAAAACATAATTTAGGAGTCATTAGTATTAATCAAACACTATTTAAACTTCGCTTGCTTCTGGTTGCTTATCGCTCTCTCGCCTATCCACTCTGTTTTCTGTCAATTTCCTACTACTTAGTCGATCATCTGTATCATGGATACCCCCTTGTTTTAAGCATCCCGAATAAGTATATGTCAAAATTTTGTTTCTACGCGACATTTGTTTTGTCTAAACTATTGCCAGAAGTCTAAAAATGGTCATAATTTACTAAGATTTATTCCACAGAACACTATGTATATGTATTTGTACTCTTTCAGAAGATAAAAAAGATTACTCCCCTTATGCTCTTTCAGGAGATAGAAATGATTACTCCCCTTGTCCTCTTTTCGGAGACCAAAACGAATACTCCTTTTGTCCTCTAATAGGAGCTCTCCCGTAGTAAAAATGCATAAAACTCGGAGATTTGTAGAGAAATCCATAACTCTCGAAGGAGCAATCCAAGATTAATCTTTGGATGATCCTATTTTTTACTGGTTATTTCGTTAATAATACGATTACTGTTGTTTTCCTAGGCTGTATGACGGCGTAACCGAGTGACTTCACTAAACCCCACAAAAATAGTCCAGATGTATCAAATTACACGATCTCTCGTTGACCAACTCGCTGTTCCTAAACGTGAGATACATTGTTCACTGAACTCATATCTCAGTACGTCCATTGTTTACGTGATGTGTCGCATGTAATGCGTCGTTTTGAATCAGTATGTCGACCACATTCATTTTCTGCAGTTTGTGGTAAAGTGCTGAAAATTATCGGACTATAGCGGGATCCATGGACAACAACGTTAGGACCACCATGATCTCAAAATAAATACGGAAAGATGAATTCCATTAAACCGCACCACACAGAACAATTTGGGGGATGAATTATTAGCTACTATGTTCCCTTTGGTTGCTCATCGAACAAAACGCTCAAATTGTTGGTACTATCATAAGCATTGAACATGAAGTGAGCTTCATCGCTGACCATTTTTACGTTGACACGTGTCACACATCACAAGAGAAACATCAAACCTCACCAATGAAAAACCAAACACCAATAAAATCACCCGTTACTTCTACCCAGCTTGTAGGGCAATATAATAATTGCCGCCTTTGCAATACTTATTTCGTCAACTACGAGGTAGAGTAGCTACTTTTGTAAACACTTGTAATTGGCTGATAACAGGGTTGGTTTTTCGACAGAGCGACAAGCAACCAGAAGCAAACCATGCAATAAACTAAGCTTAAATATAGTTTGATTGATGCTAAGGACAACTAAATTATGTTTCATATTCGTTGTATTGAACGAAAATACGCATTGCCTTGTATTTCAGTCCGTTTTGTCCCACCAAAGAGTAAAATACAACAGCAAATTGAACCAAGGGGTTTCTATAGCACAGCTGATCGAAAAGTTACCGGGGAAGTGATGTAGAATGAGAGACCACAGAAGACATAGATATTACAGACCATGCAGCAAACTAAGTTTAAATAGTGTTTGATTGATACTAAAATTAAGTTTATGTTGTTTGCATCTAACGAAAATACGCATTCCCCTTTATTTATATCCGTATTATGCCCAATCAAAGAGTAAATTAGAATAACAACTCGAACTCGATGAAATGCGCTACTACCTCGGCTTTAGCAAGAGAACGTGAAGAGAGGGATAGCGGCTCTTGTCTATTTCTCTATGATCGAACTGGATGAAATGGCCTGCTGCATCTTCGTCATCGAGGGAACGTAAAGAGAGGGATAGAGGCTTTTGTTTATTGTTCTATGCCTAAAGAAACTGACCCCTTTTAGGGAGTATGCATAACCCGCCAAACAGCTTTGATCGAAAAGCGGGATTTTGACCCAAGAAGCGGGTTTTAGGATCTTGAACAAATAATAATTTTGAATAATTAATTATTAAATTAGAAAATCAAAGTACAAAGTTTGAATAAAAATACTTTTATTCAGTTAAAATTTGATGTAAAAAATAAAATATATTGTTTCGTATTCAATTTAATTTTATTCAAATAAAAATTTTGATTTAAAAAAAAACATACTTTTTTTTATATTGTAAATTTTGTTAATTTTAAAAATTTTGTACATTCTTGCTACCCAATATATTTTGTAAAGACTTTATTTTGTTTCTAAAACCCTCCAATGTTCGATTCAAAAGGACGAATTGTAATGTATTGAAACTTAACTTCACGAGATTTATGAACACAAAAATGAACAAAAAATCTCCATCAAATTAGTTTTGTTTACGACACATTTGACGCCCAGCTCTTAAGCCATTGAAAATCAAGCTCCACAAACATCGAACTGTTCTCCGGCAATGTGAGTTGAAATTCTACTTGCGACTGTTTCAATCTATTCAATAAGAATGTAAGGAAAATTATAATTTGTTATATTATAGGTAGGATGATATATTGAAAAGCGGGATGGTTGGTCAGGTTAGGCATGCATGACGCAGCTGATCGACTATCTAGTAGTAAATTGATAGAAATCATAACAGAAAGACAAGAGAGGGATAAGCATGTGCGACACTAATGACAGCCAAACTATGTTCTATGTTGCTTGAATCAAACGAAAATATGCATTCCCTTTTATTTCTGTCTGTTTTATGGCAAACCAAAGAGTAAGACACAACAGCAACTCGAACTCGAAATGACCTACTATATCGTCGTCATCGAGAGAGCGTAAGGAGAGGGATGGCGACTCTTATGTATTGCTCTATGCCAAAGCCAGTTTTACCAGGGGTATCCATGACACAGCTGATCGACTATGAAGTTAGAAATTGATAGAAAACATAATAAATAGGCGAGAGAGTGATAAGCAACCAGAAGCAAACAAATTTTAAATAGTGTTTGGTTGATACTAGTGACAGAGAAATTATATTTTACGTTGGTTGCATCGAACAGCAATACTCATTCTCTTTAATTTCTGTTCGTTTTATGTCAACGAATTCACCGGTGCTTCGGTGAGTGGCGCGAAAGCGAGATATAAAATTTGTTCAAAACAGAGCTTCAGAACCTTCCGAAATATATCAATACTAGTTTTATTTTGTGGTTGAAAGTATCCCCTCTTTCTGAGCGTTCATTTATGACTCATTAAAGAGTCAGAAATATTAACTTGGGAATTAAATTTCGTCCTTTTTTCACGAGTCTCTTTGAAATTGCTTATATAGAAGGGTAATTTCTGATTAATTTTTTTAATCTTTTCAGAATCATTTCTAATTTTTAAATTCTTTATATTAACTTCAGCTGTCTGTATGCATGTATGTATGCATGCATGCATGCTTACCGAAAACAATTTGGATTGATTTTTAACTATTTTCCCGTGATCCAATGAAACTTCGCAGGTAAACTATTGGCGACGACAAAAATTAACTATCAAATTATGGGCGGGATTGGACATAGGGGCGTGGTCAAATATAAAGAATTTATAGTCAAAAACTAAAGAATTTATAGTTCAAAAACTTCTTTACGGATTGTTTTTTTTAGTAAAATCATTTAAAATTATTTTATGATGATTTGCTTGGATCATGTTAGAGTTTTCTGAGATAATTTTAGAATCCCTCACATTCGACTTATTTACAAATAAAAAAGGATGCAATTAATTTTTTTTTGTGTGTTTATAATTCCATCTCATTTAAAAGTATGTAAAATTTTAGAATATAATATATAAAATAATGTAGGAGTAACGACCCATTCGCAGTTGTAGTTCGGAGAGTTTGGTCAAGTAGTTCCAGATTTAAACACCAATCTTCGACCCAAAAGCTGTCGTAAAGAGCTATACAGGGTTAGTTATACAGAAGTTAGCAACTTTACCCTACTACCCTCCGACCAACAATCCGAAAATTTTGAACCCGCTGCCATTTCGCACCATGAAATGAGCCAAGGAATACGCTGGAGAAATTTGTCCGGAACTTCCTGAATCACCCTGCATTCGACGGCATTCCACTATATATTAGCTAGTGGTAGAAAGACGGAAAAGAAGAAGTTTTTTAAGAGGAAACACTGTGTTTACTCACCGCTTATCCTTTAACACCGCTCCTCGCTCCGTCATCGTCAACTTTCATACAAAACTCGCAGCAACATTTTATTTTAACACAATTTAATTTACATTTTTCATAGACACAATTTTCTACTCACAATTTGCTGGCAAATTGTTTGGTTTTTGAAATTTTAAAGATTATTTTAGGTCCATTCACAAATATGAACATTATCAAATTCTTCAAATATCATTCTTTTCCCATACATTTATTAATGACGCTTTTTTGATAAATTTTTCAGCACCCGGAAAAAATTCATGAAAAACGTCTTTTTAAATTCTTTATACTCGTATTGACTTCACCGGTCTGTATGCACCGCAAAGAAAAAACTTTGTATTGATTTGAAACCCTCTTCCCGTGATACAACGAGCTCAAGCTTCGCAGGCAAGCTAATGGCGGGATTATACAAAGGGGCGTTGTACTTCCCATAAAAATCACAGGTGGCACCCTACCATGAGGCCTCTTCAATATATTAATTAAGATAATCGTGAGAAAAGCTGCAGTCAATACGAAAAAACTATCAGCAGCTACAGTTAAATGCTACTTGCGTATGCTGATGACTTTACGCGAAATCTGGGAGAAGTTACTGCAGTTTTTTCGAGAATCGAGAAGGAATCCGCAAGACAACACTAATGTTTTGAACAAGCAGAACATCCACCCGATTGAAGGAATGGGTGGACGTTATTATTTCAAGGTAGTAGACGGATTAATTTTGCTGGGATGTGCCGTAAACAAAACTAATAACGTCAGCCTAGAAACCAAACGGAGAATTGTAAACAGGTGCTATTTTGGGTTAAGCATGGACTTGAGAGATGAGACCCTCTCCCGGGAAACAAAGATCAAATTTTACCAGTCTCTCACACAAACTGTCTATGACGCAGAATCCTGGGTCATATAGCAAGGTGAAGAATCGTCACTGTCAGTTTTCGAGCGAAAAATGCTCCGAAATAAATATGGTCACATAATTGCATAATAGAGAACGGCGAGTATCTATGACAGATGAACCGCGTACTGTATAATCTGTATCCTGACATCGAAATTGATATGCGAATCAAACTAACGCGTTTACACTGGCAAGGCCATGTCAATAGAAAGGAACAGTGTGAAAGGTATTCGAAGATGTACTCGAAGGAAATAGAAAATAGGACGACCAACACTTCGGCTGGTGGGAAATTGGCTGCGAGAGCATGTTGCCACAAATGGCAAGAGAAAAGCTAAAGGTCTAGTCGGTTGGTTATGTTTGGGGCCCCATAAATATATAAGGTAGTGCATCAGTTTCAGCTATTAAATATCTGGTATGTACTACTGAATTCACTATCAAAATAGGACCAGCTATCTTGTGTATCAATGCGCACCTCTTCGTTGACCGTAGAGTGTAAATCATAGGGAATTGATTGTCCTTTCCATTGCCATCCCCATACTAAATACGACACACAAAAGCAATGATGGTGGGTTGCCAAGTAAGTAGTGGTGGTTCTAAATGTGTAATGAAATAAATAGTTCGGAACTATTCAACCGTTTACTCGAATGTATCCCAGTTTTAAATTGTTGCACAAATGCATATCAACTTGCTGAGCCGGATGAATTAGTAAGGCCTTCATCAAAGAGGATAAATTGATGTGCAATAATATTAACGCATCTCTTCAAGAGTAGGCTCAGATTACGATTGAAAGGAGCAAATTCAGCTGTTAAAAATCTGCAGGAAATTTAACAATAATAAATTTAGAACCTGCACTATTGTCCCATTGGAGATATTTAAATTTCTAGTTTAGGTGTTAAATCTCTAAATTAGAAATCTTTCTCTTAACTGTCGTAAATCGTATTGCTGTGTTGCAGTGTTTTAAAGGCCTGTACACTTGGCTTTCGCCGCTGGATGTATGCATGCACGTTTTATCGTCTGATTTGTTTACATACTTGATTACGTGCATTGTGTATTATATCGTACATACAAGACTACAAATTATTTAATCATAATATTTAGCGAAATTCAACTTTTTATCCATTACAAGTATGGATTTATTATGGTGGCTCAATTTTGAAATTTTTTTGAAATCGTTGTACTTAACAAAAGGTGTGAAAATGTTTTGACAGTCGGTATTTTTGTCGGACTCAATATATTATTTGTCCGGGGTTGTATTTCATAAAGCTGGGTAACTCATAGGGTAACCAATCAATTAATCATTATTCGGTTAGTCGATTAATCGTGCTATAAAATTAACTGAACATTTTAATAATTAAGTTTTTCGATTAACGATTAACTCGAACAAATCATAGCGATTAATCGATTAATAAAATATAAGAACGTATTTATGGCAAGCAGTCCGTTTTGAAACACTCCTACGATGTGTCAACTCATATGGCAACGATTTGCTAACAAAATTCATAACTTTGCACACATTTCGACCAGTGCTTTGGCTCATAGACGTACATAAAAAAAATGGTATGAAAATTGGTTCATTAAATTGGGTGTAATAGTCTGATGAAATTTCAAGAGCCACTGGTCACTTTGTATGGGGGGTATCAGAATACCTGGTCCTCTTCTGCTCAAACTATATACAATAAAGATAATAGTCAGAAAAATAGGTTTTGCAAAATTTTTGTAAAAATTAATCAATCCAATAGGGTGTTATAGTGTGATATAGTTTCAGAGCCCACCCTACCCTTTGTATGGGAGGTACCGGAAAGGGTGGCACTTTTGGGTCCAAACTTTGAGATGTTTTTTAATTTTGGCTTGGTACCAAAATTCACTAATTATTATGTTGCTGCAACTACGATTTGTGAATTGTACCTACATATATTTTATACTTTACTAGCTGACCCGGCAGACGTTGTCCTGCATAATATTTCAAGCGAGCAGAAATAATGGATTTTTAATTTGTGGTTTGTATGGGAGGTACCACGCCCCTTTGTCCAATTGGACCGAATGTTTTTTAAATTCGATATGGATGTACAGTCCCAAATAAAAAGTTTATTCGGATATGCTCCGATGTTCGTTCTTTTTTATTCCTAACGATAGTCTTATCTAGATCTATTGTTTTCTTATGCATGCTTCTCTATATGGCCAGAATTTTTTCGTCCATGTCCTTTCTGGTAGTTATCATTGCTCTCAAGGTTTCACTATTTAAAACTATCCTTGATAACGCATCTGCGTTCGTATTAATTTTTCCTTTCTTGTATGTTATCTCAGAATCGTAACCACATAAATCCAATCTGCTTCTCGTCATTTTCGACGAAGGGTTTCTATGTGAGAATAGTGAAACCAATGGTCTATGATCGGTGATCACGACAAACTTCCTACCATACAAATAGGGCCTAACAAATTAATATCCCAGTGAATGGCAAATAGTTCCTTTTCTATTATTGGGTTATTCAAGTCATGTTTTGTCAATGACTTGCTTGCGTAAGGGGTTGGCAAATCTGAGCCAACTTTGGCTTGCGATAGAACTGCACCAAGTGCATAATTCGATGCATCTATAGTCAAAATGAAGATTTTGTCAAAATCAATGTTTTAAAATCACATTCACAGTCTTTGTCCCATTCGAACAGTCTATTTTTCTGCAATAAGGAATTTAAATTTTTCGCTATATCCGCAAATTTTGGTATAAACCGTCTGTAATAATCACAAAACGCCACAAATATTCTAACTTCATCCGTGTCTGTGGGCACTGGATAATTTTTTTTAATTATATCTTTTGAAGGGTCTGGTTTTTGTATTTTCGTAAAGTATTAGTATCAGTTCACTGAAATAAATACGACTATTCCTAGGGATGCAGTATTGTCGTTTACATCGCTAAAATGAAAAGTTTTATACTCCCGCCGTTTATAAGTATTGTTGCCGCAATGAATATGTACATCAATTGTGCATTTTGGAGAACACAGTTTAATAATGTAATTGTTTTGTTTGGAGGTTAAGGTTTTGAACTTTGGGCATTATGTTTTTTCAATAATTTATCTGATTATTACTGCATTTACAGTGCTATTCTCAACCGAGTGACAAGCGCATTTGTCGTGATAGTAAATTCTAGAGTCCTGCACAAGTGCGCTTGAAATGATTTCAGCCTTATTTGTTATTTTCCAAGATACATGATTGTTTTGATTCTGCGAATAACGGTTTTGTTTTGGTAAAGAAATAAAACAAAAGCAGGAGAGCGTAAGAGCGAAAAAGTGTGAGTTTTGCTCAAAACAGCGTTTTGTGAAACAACTGCACTGGAATATGTTATGCACGACAGTCAATGATTCAAAATAAAATTTGTAATTGCGAAAGCATTTTGCATTAAAATAACAAAGTGAATTTTTTTATGAACTTCAAATTTGGTCTTTGTTTTCTATGTAAGCAAAACTAATAGTACCTCTGTAGGTAGTAACAGAGTGAATGTGTCATCAGCAAGTTAAAGTAGTTAAAGTAAAAATTAAGTAAAATTCAGTAATTAATTAAGTAATTATGAAGGTAATTTAATTCAGTAAATTAAGTAAAATAAATGAAGTTAGCTTAATATCATTTCATTTTAATTTTGCTTCTCCCCCACGTACAAAATCGACAGCAGGGTTTGTCACTCTATTCTAGTAGAATAAGAAAAGGCCGACTTCAAATCATTCAAATGATTTACTGCATTCATTGACATAATAGATTGTTACTATTGTTTGGGTTTTGAGAGAAGAGACCTTATCGTGAGCAAGAAGTGTTATTAGTTCGGTTTTAAAAATCAAGAAGTAAACTTTCGAAGGTAACGCCCAAAAATTGTATTTATAATCGAAAAATTCCTCTGTTAAGAGTTCTCTAACGTCGCCATTTTTGTTGAACGTTTAACCCTTCTTTAAGGCCATTTTATCCGAATTAATACACAAATGAAACAATTTTTTTACATTTCACGCGTACTGTACTTAACTATTTATGCGATATAAACATGTGGAATTATTCTGAGTATATTTGCAGCGTTTATAGTGTCACATTATCCTGCTAATCAACCAGATAGTTTCGTTCCAATTTTTATAATTTTTAACCAAAATTAACTTTTGTTTACATAGTGATGTATATAAAATCAAAATATTGAAACTACAACCTATTGTCCGGTTTTATATTCGACTACCCAAAACTGAAATCCAATTCAATATGATTTTTTGACACTTCTTGCAAATTTATGAATATAGCAAATATTAATTTATCTGTTTATTGAATAGTTCTTTCGATTAATGTTTAAAATTTTGCCAAAATGCGTTGACGCATTTCAATAAAAAAAAATTAATTCGGTCTATCGGTTATTGTTCGTTTTGTTTTTACATCACAAGCACTGTGAGAATACATAAAACAGGGTTGTCAGTCAATTATGTGTTCCCTAGTTAAAATACTCATTATGAATACGGTTCTAATAAAACCTTCGCCAAATCTTAAAGCTTTCAATAACTGATGAATGCTTTAGAGGTAATTTAATGATTTTTTATGAATAACGCCGTATGATTCTCTTCGAATTAATATAAAACCGTTATTTTGGTCGCGAATTTCTTGCAAGCATTGCTCACTACAGTAAGTCATTTCTGGTCTTAGTAAAGCAAATGAATTTGTGCAGGGCTCTAGTAAATATATTAGTGACAAGAATTTAAATTTGCTATTCTGGGTGTAAAATAAAAGCTCTTTTTGTTTTAGTTGACAATGATAGTTGTAACGTTCACATTAGCGCTTGACACTAACAATTTTGTGTAAATAAACAGAAAAAAATGTGTTGAAATGGTGAGAAAAGTTGATCCAATTCACATCGTAAAAAATTTGACAATTTTTTAGAAAAAAAGAATTGCGATGTGATTACGAATAAGTAGGGCCGTGGTTTTCATGTGTTTATTGTTCAACAATATGCCCCTAATACATGCTCGAAAAAGCTCAAAATATTCCTTAAAGATTAACAACAAAATTCATTTATAAAAAATTGGGTTTTAGCATTTATTATTACTAACTACAACAAAAATATTACTCCGTTGAAAATTCAGCAATACATTGTCAACAACGTTGAATTGGCGGACTACGGACAGGGCTCAACACTTTATAAAAATAATGCGGAATTAGAGAAATACAAAGAGCACGAAAAATAATTTGTATTGTCGGTCGGTTATATGAGAAAAGGGTCCATTTAGGCATAGCTTGAGACAAGCAAGTGTGGTTACTGAAATAAGAGGTATTATTTTCACAAATTTAAGTTTTAAATTAAAATTTATATTTCAGTAATTAAGACAGTTATAAATCAATTGTATTTGTTTTTTCGATTAACATATAATATCGAAAGAATTTAATTATCAAATATATGGACTTATTTTACAAATTTAATCTTAATCTATCGATAATTAACCAAGTTATCTGAAATACGTACATAGTTTATTTGGCTTATTTTGAGGGCTTCTAAAAGAATTGCATAAATCCAGCAATTAGCACACCTCCCCCCCCCCCGACCATACATTAAATTGCCCGTGTTCTAGTATTTTAGTCTAATTTCGTAACCTCTCCCGAAGTCCGACATATTTTTTAAATATGCATCATAAAAAATTCAAAAATATCCACTAACAAGTCTAGCCAATTTTTCTGCAAATTATGTGATTCGTCAAGATATATATTACTTTTCGACTTGAGAAAAATATGCATTCGCATGGAAATCCCATCCCTAGTAATAAGTATTTTTTAGGAAATGAATGGTATCGCCAGATTAAAAAAATATGAATAGGCCTAAAGCTTTTTTGTTTTAAAAATTATTGTCTTGTAACCAGCACCAAAAAACCACACATAAAGAGCTCTTATATTTGTTGAAAACAACTGAAATTCACATTTTATCAATCTGGCAATACCATTCATTTCCTAACAAATAAATACTTATTACTATTATTACACACAATTTGCGGAAAAATCACATTGATATCACATTGTTAATCTCATTTGTTATGATAAATGGGTATTTTTCTTGAACTGCATATGTTTTTACATATTTGAAAAAATATATCTATGACGACGTGTAAATGTATAACAAAACCAGTACAGAAATTTCAGTCGGTATTGAATATTGGTAAATATGCCAAAATTCAGTATTATTCAATACCCAACTTAATTCCGATCCTAAGTGATTATGGGGAGTTATCGTAACTACCAGCCAATTGTCCGCCCAATATTTATATGGCAGGTTCAAAAAAGGGCATGGCGAAGTTCCTCATCTGCTTTACACAATAATACACAAAATATTGGTCAGTACCAAATTTTGTAAAGATCGGTTGTGGTATTCGGCAGATATCGATTCGGGCAGCCGGAAAGCCGCCCAACTATTGTATGGGAGGTAAGAAAATGGGTGTGGACAGTAGATAATTTTTAATTTTTAGGAAAACATTGCCGAGTAGATTGCCGAGTTCACTAGATCGTTTGTAGTCTACAAGAGTTATCGTGTCGATCAACCGGTCATCCGCCAACTTTTGTGTGATTGGTTCAGATGTGCGGGAATTATCTAGCCGAACAAAAAGCCGGCCGCAGAACTTATCTTGATAGGGCGTGGCAAAATCACCTTTGTCTTAATCGGTGACTCGCGTTTGATAACACGAAGTCTATAATCTAATTTCGTTAAGATCGGAAGTGTTTCACGCGACTTATCGCATTGATAGCCCGGACGACCACCAAGCTTTTGTATGGGAGGTACCAGCATGGGCGTGTCAATATCACCATTGTCTTACTGGTTGACTCGCGTTTGCTGATATGAAGCCTATGATCTAATTTCATTACGATCGGAAATGTTTCACGCGACTTATCGCATTGACAACCCGGATGACTCCCAAGCTTTAATATGGGAGGTACCAGCATGGGCGTGGCAACCTCGCCATTTTTTTTACAGTTAAATAGACATTTACAGGTTATTAACCAATGTTTGAGTTGAAGCAAATAACATCTACCAGCAAAAAGTTTTAAAAGAAATATGATTTTGTACTAAAAGCGTCGATTTGTATGGGAGGTGCCACAAACGCCCATTTTCAATCCAAATCTAAGTTTGGACAAATAGTGGTCACTAACAAAATATCAAAATAACAGCCAGCCGGCCGAACAACTTGTGTATGGAAGGGACCAAAATGGGCGTGGCAAAACCACCTTTCTCTTGGCGTTTATTAACACGAAGCCTAATACCCAATTTCATTAAGATCGGAAGTGTGTCACGCGACTTATCGCATTGACAACACGTACGACCACCAAGCTTTTGCATGGGTGTACCAGAATGGTAGTGGCGACTTCGCCCATTTTCTTCAAATAACTAGGTATTTACAGTTTATTAACCAATGTTTGAGTTGAAGCCAATCACATCTACCAGAAAAAGGTTTTAGAAGCAATACGATTTCGTACTAAATGCGTCGATTTGTATGGGAGATACCAGAAGGGGCGTGGCCAAAACGCCCATTTTCAACCCTAAACTAACCTTGGGCAAATAATAGTTACTGATAAAATTCGCTGTGATCGATAAAGATTTATGGCAGTTATCGTGTTGACCACCCAGCCAGACAGACGGACATGGCTCAATTGTCTTAAAAAATCCCAAAACGAATTTCTTCCAAAGATACTGAGGGTCTAGTATCGGTCCTTAAATGGATACATTTTTTTCGGTATTAAGCGATATTTACCCCCATTATGGGTGAGGGTATATAAACGGCCGGACTTCGAGTGACGCTCAAAATTAGGCAGTGAAATTAGTGTAAAACACTAGAACACGAAAAATGTTAAATTTCTTGACGGACGGGTCCATGGGGCACACGTGGTCCAAAAAAGGGTTCCGAAGAAGAAGTGCTGGCTTATGAATTTTTAATGCCTCAAAATAAGCCAAAAAAAATAAAGTATTTGATGAATTGTGTTATTGCAAGGAAATTTAATTTCTTTGGGCTAATTCATCAAATGTGCCCTGTGGCAGGTGGTCGTGCGGAATCAATTATTGTCCAATTTTTATTGCAATTTCTTAATCTCGCAACCCAAGATCTTTGCGCAAAATGTTTCGTAATATGGACGGACACAGATCAAATTCAAAACGTTAAACAGCAGCAATAAACTAATTAATTACGACCATAAAAAAATCTGTACAATTTGGAGGCGTTGTTCAGGCGCTGGGCTATTCGTAATTCCATAAAGTAAAATACAAAGGGCGTGCATGTGTGTTTCAGTTCCGCTATAGAACAACAGATCCCTCTTTTGATATTATTTAGGTGACGTCGAGGTAGTAGGCCATTTCACCGAATTCGAGTTGCTGTTGTATTTAGCTTTGTGGTTGGGTTTAACACGAACTAAAATAATATTTTAGTTCGATGCAACCAACATAAGACATAGTTTAGGCATAATTAGTTTCAATCACACACTATTTAAACCTAGTTTGGTGCATGGTTTGCTTCTGGTTGCTTATCGCTCTTTCGCCTATCCACTCGGTTTTCTATCAATTTCCCACTACCTCGTCAATCAGCTGTGTCATGGATACCCCCTAACGACAGTTTTGATACAGTTTTGTGTTGATGGTTTCTTCTGGCAGAATTTTCTTTCTTCAAATCAGTTGTTGTTTTAAAAGTCATAAGTGTCAATAAAATAAAATATAAATTCAATTTTTTCAATTCTCCTATCGCCATACCTGGTTTTTGTTTGCACTACTTGGATTTTAATTTACACTAGTTATCTACTTCAAATGCAAAAGAATTACCATTGTTAGCAATGAAAACTAAACAATTTTGAATTTGCATTTGCACAGGCAATGCAAATGCAAGTTTTGACATCGGGTGAAAATTGTAATGAAATATGTATGTGAAAGCTTTTAATTATCTGGAATTTGTTTGACTGCTGGAAATTCTATTTTTAAAGTATTTTCTATATTATTGTATTTCAAATTTTTCCGGCTCAAGTTCCACATAAATAAAAAATAAAAATGTTTTTCAATTTATATTCTTTATCGTATTTTATATTATTTCAATATTTCGACCGTCATCGACGATTATAAATTAGAAATACAATAACAACGAAAATAAGGTCGAAAAACAACATCTATAAGTATTTTCTATAGCTTCGATAGGTATTGCCTATGATGACAGAAATATCCTAGATGGTGAAATATACGTGGTGGGTTTGAAAGTCAAGGGACATTTTCTAGATGGCGCAGGAATGGTGGAAATGACCAAATTTCCCTGAAACCAAAATTGATTGGAAAAAACTATTTAGCCACGCTTTTTTGCCGGTTCTATTGTCAAAAAGTAACAAAAGCAATATGCCTTTCTATTATCTATATTTTATTTTCAAATTCTAATAACAGAATCGGAATAAAAATGATTTTTGAGTGCTTATTCGTCGTATCCGAGTGTCATCTGCTGAAAATGGTGAATAATCGCGTATAGCATCTAGTGTTTCTATCGTACTTTAATATTCATAATTTTTGAAAACTAAAACTGCCAGATATGAAGCAAATGCTTTGCAATTCAGTATAATTGGCAATGGTTATTCATGGCTGTCATAGAAACCAATGTTGTCACCATAGAATAATACATACATAGAAACTTTTATTCGCTCAATAAATTAAACGTCATATGTACGATGGAAAGTAAACATTGGATGGTGGAAAATATGGGTTCAATAATACCAGATACTGGCAATAGTATACAACGATCAACAAAGGTACAACAAGCGAATTTCGTGTTTTTGTGGCAAAGTGGTTGTGTTAAATACAATACAAATGTATACCAACGATAAAAGTCAACAAAAAGTGCAAAATATATTTAAATTTTTCAAATCTACACCAAAACGACAGGAAAAAGTTAAGTGAACACCTGTGTAAGGTAATTTTAAATTTAATTGCTCTCATTTCCACAAACCTACGATGAAGAGTGTGAAATGAAACGTCAGATGAGAGAATAAGTTTATCTACGTATGTATTATTCTATGGTTGTCACTATTGGTTTTGAAAACGAACAAATGCTTTGGCGTCATGAAAACTAATATTATCCGTTTTATATTCGAACTAGAATTTATGTCGGTTTTAGGTGTCACAGAAACCAATGTTATCGGTTTTGATATTGGAAATAAACCAAGCAGCTAACAGCTGTCAGTTTTCATTTGCGCGCTTTTGGTTTATTTGTTTGCACCGGGATGTTTTTAAAAATGTGAGTGAATTGATTTATTTTAATAATTGCTTAATAAAAAGATATATTTTTGCAGTTTAGTTTTTATTTTTTTAGGAGAAAGTCTAAACATATGGCTTTAGGGCAACTTGATTTTAAAAGTGATTTGCGAAAACTTTGCAACGTAAATGGCAGTTTTTTATTTGGTGGTGACCTAAATAGCAGGCACAGAAATTGGGGGTGCTCTAGGGCAAATAGTTGGGGTAATATTTTGTCAGAGTTAACAACCTTTTACCTAATCTTCATTCTAAATACGGATGATCCAAAGTATATTCCTAATACTAGCAGATCATCACCGTCAATTATTGACATTGTACTAACAAATTCTCCAATGTACATAGATACACCGTATGTCATTAACGATCTTAGTTCTGACCATCTCCCTGTCATATTTAATCTTAATTTTAGCATCACCCAAAACTCGGTCACAACTTTGGACTATAAAAATGCAAACTGGAAAGAATTTAAGTCTCAGCTTGAGAACAAATTTTCAAATACTACAATGGACGTAAGTCAGAACATTTGTACAGCAGTCATTGACGAAAAAATTAAATTTTTTGAAGGTAATTTGTTAGAAGCTGAAGCTAAATGGGTCCCAAAAGTGGAAAGTATTCCAAATTGTTTTAAACTTCCTGTGAGAATTGAAAAATTAATTAGTCTAAAGAATTTTTATAAAAGACAGTGGAACAAATATAGACAGCAAATAGATTATGAAAATATGAAGCGATTGGTTCTCGATATTAAAGAAGCTTTATTTGTTTTAAGAAACAAAAAATGGAATAACCGTATTTCAAATCTAGATAAAGGTGAGAAACCTTTTTGGAATATTAGTAAAGTACTTCGTAAAAAACATTTACAAATGCCGTCACTGAAAAAGGATGATTCAAAAATTCACTCCAGTCAGGAAAAGGGAAATGTATTAGCTGATAAATTTCTTGAGAATCACAAAATCTCAGAGTTTGGGCGTGCCCCCACAAAACGCAATGATCGCCGAATTCATTAACAGATTTAATGTAACTGACGTTGAGCTCAATAATTCAGATTTCATAAGTTTTGATAATATTGTTGATATATTGAAATCTATAAAAAAGAAAATGTCTTCAGGAATAGATAATATTCGTCTTATTCTTCTCATTCAGTCGCCTGGTATTGTTATTCACTATCTGGTTTTTATTATAACTTGTTGCATTGAGCTTAAACGTTTTCCTAATACATGGAAACTAGCTAAAGTTATACCGGTGCTTAAAAGTGGTAGGCCGGCAAATGAGGTTGGAAGTTATACACCAATTAGTCTGTTAAGTTCACTTGGGAAAATCTTCGAAAAAGTTATTCGTGATAAACTATTAGCTTATACTGATGAGCACAATATTATTCCCAACGAACAATTTGGGTTCAGGAGGTTTCACAGCACTAGCCAGCAAGTCAAAAGAATTTGTAATCATATTAGATCGAGTTTCGACCACAAGGAATCGACCGCTTTAATTCTGTTAGATGTCGAAAAAGCATTCGAATCTGTTTGGCATGATGCTCTGAAATTCAAATTAGTTCAATTTGGCTTTCCTCTTCTTCTAGTAAAAGTGATAGACAGTTTTTAAGAGTTAGAAGATTCAGAGTTTGCATTAAAAACGCATATTCACCTGCTACTTTAATTTCAGCCGGTGTACCTCAAGGCTCAGTTATTGGGCCTTTATTATACATAATTTTTTGTTCGACTTTCCGACACTGGAAAATTGTAATACTGCGTTTTATGCTGACGATATTGGTATCTTCACGTCTAGCAAGTCACCTCAAATCATTACTGATAACCTACAAAATGCAATACAAAAAGTAAAAATTGAATATTGGTAAAACGCAGGCCATCTTTTTCACGCGAAAAAGAAACGTCTGTAATCTACCAATTTCTTGTTTGCACTTATCGGGGCACACGATACCATGGTTAACAAATGCCAAGTATCTAGGAGCAATTCTTGATACAAAGCTTATTTTCCGCGATTATATTAATTCTATTAAGAACAAATTTAGCATTGCAATAAAATTATTATACCCTCTGATAAACCAAAACTCAGATCTGTCAACTGACAATAAAATCTTATTATGTAAACAAATCTTCCAATCAATTATACTTTATGCTTCACCTGTCTGGGGAGTATGTGCAAAGTCCCACATTAAAACATTACAGAGTTGTCAAAATAAATTATTACGAATGATGTTAAAATTGCCTTGGGATTACTCTACAAATAGATTACATAAAGAGTCAAATGTAAAGCTGATTTCAGAAAAAATTTCTGATACAATAATTCGTTTCAATTACCATTGCGCAATGTCAGACAACCCTCTAATCACCAGCATAGTTTGAACAGAACTATCTACTCACAAATAACACAACCACTATTTTCTTTTATATAATTTAATTGGAAGGTTTTTGATAGTAGTATTTTCCTTCGTAAAGTAGTTATTTTATATTCTTTCCTGAATTATTTTTTTTTATTATCAATTTATCATATATAATGTTCTAGAATTAAGGTTTTCCGTTTCTTTAATAAGTTCAGATGTTTAAGTTACAAATATAAGAACATTTTACTACTTAAATAAAAAGAAAAAAAATACTGCATCGGATACAACATGTTATTCTAAGCAAAAAAGGAAAATAACAAAATCGGGCCAAATGCATAGTTTCGGAGTTGGACCTACCCCAGTGGAGAAAATCCCTTAGCCCGGCTGAAGGCCCTCCACTCTGAAAGCTTTATACCACAAAAATACTAAAAATACTATGACGGTGTTGGACCTACGCCAGAGGAGAAAGTCCCTTACTTTAAAAAAAATCGATAATTTTTCAAAATTTCAACATCCCATAACGCGATAGTTAAGCGAGTTCTCGAGAAATGCTAACAAATATTTTGAGTTTATTTTGACTTCCTTTATACCCCGTTACCCTCTCACACTTCCGAAATTTCGGGGACTATAACTCCGAAACAATGCATTTGTCCGGATTTTGTTATTTTACTTTTTTTTGCTTAAAATAACGTGTTCTGCCCCCCTCAAAAAATTGTTGATTTTGGAGTTTTAGCCTTAAAATAGACCTGTTCCCAAAAATTGTTGATACTGTGCTTCTTCCGAGACTTATACTTGAATCGTTACCGACTGATATCTGAAAGGATCCTTCCGTTAAAAACCGCAACGAAGTAGCAAGTTGCAAAATCAGAAGTATTTTAGAATGCGACAAATGCCCTTCAATAGTGTCAAGGACCATACGAAATGCATCTTTGTTTAACCTATAATTAGCTACAGATCTGCAAAGCAACTTTAAAAATAAGCTCACAAGTAAAAAAAATTACATACGCTGTCTCCGACAACCCAAGTGGGTAGCTGAAATCTCTCAGAATCTTGCTCGTCAATTTGGTGAGCGTTCTTCATATAATAACGAAAATGTTACAACTACTGATGCAATTGTATTTTATTTATAACGACTTATTCCTTTTTTTACAATTTTCTAGTGTAATACAACTACTTTTATTGATATTTCCATGAAAACTATTCTGCTTTTTTCCATTTTCTGCACACAAGTAAAATAAAGTTGCAAACAAACAAACACATGTAAGCAACAGCTGATTCGAACATTGGTTTTATTTACATTCGAAATTGTCAAAATTAACTTGGTTTCATGACACCAAATGAAACAAATATTGGTTTGCAAAAACGACAATGAGTAAAACCGACATGGTTTCTATGACAATCCTGATTAAGTTTTTTTTGAACGTGGATTTATAGAGGCAATTAAAATTAAACTACCAATTGTTACGAAACCTTTGCGGTGCTAGGGTAAAAGCCGACCAGCCAGCCATTTGCGAGACATCTCCTGGGAGTGTATTCATCCCTTTACCCTAACTCCAGGATCGCAGCAATTGTGTCGTAAAAACAAACAAAAACAAATTCAGGAAAACCAATAGGAAATCGAATCGCTCAGGAGTGAGGAAATAGGTGAATACCCCCGACCGCCCACCCTACCATGGTCATAGAGTTATCCCTCCACTTTTTGTGACCCCAGAACACCAATTACCTTTACCACTTACCGCTCATCACCATCCCCAACATTAGACGCTTTAGTTACACATCCGGAAATTTATAATCCTTAATTGTAAACCTCTATTGATAAATTTAAAATGTCAATGAAAAATTTTAAATCACAATTATTTGTTCTCTTTTTTTTCAGTTCCAAAAAAAAAATAGAATTTGCTTATGTATATACACTAACATACGTTAAAGAGAACACCCTGACTGCACATATTTCGATAAAAATCTCTCATTATCTGTCACGTTCTCTCAAGTATCAAAATTTGCAGCTACGATGCCGATTAGCTGTGCCATAGAAACCCCCTGCGTAATTCAATGGAAATTCAGCCTTAACATGAATCATATGATAGCATGAATCACATGAATAAAAATGGTTGACGCTGAAAACAATATCGCCAGCCAAAACTCATATAGCTTTAAACTAAAACATCCTTTATTTTTTTACGATTGATAAATGTAATCAATTGCTCTATGACCGGTATCAGTTGTCTCGAAGCACGACCTGATTTATCGACAACCAAATTTAATATTTATGTGAATAATTCTGATTAAATGTAACAATACCGCCATTTCACAAATATTATTTTTATTTATTTAAATTATGGACTATCAAGTACTTACAGGAACCACGTTTTCCATTGCCCTTCACTTGGTGGACCACTATATTTCCTACAAGATAACACTCTGTATCTATACAATGAGTTCGTGCATATAAAATGTAACAACAAAATATCGTATGTCAGAAGAAATATTGGTTTACAAATGAAGTCGAAAAGTTAATTGACGGTAGAGATGTTTCAAACTCTGGATGGAAATGATTTAAAATTTTCTACGCTACGTGCCGCGTAGCTTCAATAGTTGGGCAGGTCGATCTCTACTGTGCTGAACTCTAATCCGAAACATAAATATTCATGGCATCGGGGAGATAAATGGCATAACTCAAAGTCATGATATATGAGTACTAGAGTAAAATAAATTGAACATAAAATACCTTTTTTTCATTACCCTCTTATAAGACCTTAACAAAATTTCGTGCAACCATAGATTCAGCCAAATTTCCAATTCAACTGCTTCATTAATGAGAGCATATTTGAAGTGTTCCTATGAGTTAAGTCAAACGCCATAGTGACACTTTTCCACATAGCGGCATTTTTAGTTTAACACGTGTTTCCAATAGCTAAACCACAAAGTGGATATCGCTCAACAGGTTCTTTGTCTTTCATATTAAGGCTATTCGACCAACTACGACAAAGAAATAACTATTTATTGAAAGGTAACTTTCTTTAAAGTATGTAGACTGGATTTCGACAAACAACATGGATGTGCAACTACCCTATTAGATGACCAAATTGATGGCTTATGGCCAGTTTTTAAATGGGTAGTTAACTATCGGATTACTTAATCGTAATTGAAAGATAATTAGAAGTTAACTTTGTATTTTGTGTTTCAGTGGCAAGTTAAAGTAAGCCATCATATTGTTAACAATTATGACAACCCTTGTATTCTTATAGGGCAAACCATATCTTTTGGGCTAAATACCAAAATAACAAAGAGGAGCAACCAAACAGAAGTATGTAAAATAAGAAATAAAAGCATAGAATCGAAATCATTTGATCAACAATTTCACCGCAACAATTTAACGATCTAGGCTCAAAGTCATAGAGTAATTCTTATAACTAGAGCTTTTCTACCGATCAGCAAAAATCTGTCATTTGGCCTGGTGTGATATGAACGTTGGATGTTGAAAAGAATTGCTTTACTAATACCAGCTAGAGGCAATGGTTCAAAAAAATCATATGAGGCATCAAGGGACACCAGGTTGGAACGAAGTTCCTTTCGCTATATATTATGTACTAGTTAGTTTCAACACGCCTAAGACGCTCGTTGAAAAATACGATAATTTAAGTGGATCTTTAAGAAAAGATACTTTTTGCAAAATGATAAACTTTTTTTAAGAATTTTTTTATTGAATGTATTTTTTTTAATAAAAAGTATATTTTTAGGTCCTTTTTGTAAGAATATGTATTATATTTTCCAAAAAGGTCCTTCTTTAAAGAGAGGTACTTGTTGTATTAAAAGCTAATGTTTTTTTAAAGAAAAGGTGTTATTTTTAAGAAGAAGTACTTTCTGTAAGAAAAGGCCATAAGAGTATAAATTTTTTTATACAAAGAAGTACTTTTTTATGAACGGGTACTTTTTAAAGAAGTGGTACTCTTTTAATTGTGTTTTACGCTTTTTTATTGTCAGCATACATTTTACTCATTCCAATCTCACGTCAGCACAAACAACGAGACTAGTGTATTCAAAACCGAAAGCTGTTAGCCGAATTCCAACCGGTTAACTGTACGTCGGTTTTTTAAAATTTTGCTATATTCGAAGACCGAATATTTTAATGCGATTAACAGTTTTTTCGGTTTTTACTAGAGACCTGCACAAATGTTTTGCTTTACTTTTTTATTTAATTTACTTAATTTCTTTAACTTAATAATTACACATTCATTGACTAACACATAAGTACTATTAGTTTTGCTAACCCAAACTGAAGTTCATAATAAAATTATCTTTGTTGGTTTAATGCAAAACCCTTTTGCAACTACAAATTTTATTTTGATTCGTTTACTGGCGCGTATAACATATTCAAGTACATTTGGTTTACAAATCACTGTTTTGATCAAAACTAACACTTTTTCGCTCTTAAGCTCTCTTGCTTTTGTTTTGTTTCTTTACCAAAACAACACCGTTATCGTGTACATGTCTTGCTTGCAGAATCAAAATAATCGCATGTCTTGGAAAATAACAAATAGGCTTGAAGTCGTTTCAACGGCACTTGTGCGGGCTCTAGTTTTTACACAGTTGAAATAACAACGCAGAATTACAAACCTAAACCTAATCAAAACCTAAATTGAGGGTGGACCGATGAAAATTTGGAATTTTAACCCCCTATTATTTCGAAGTAGGTGACCAATTTTACATTTACGAACTGACAGATTATTAGCTACAGGTTACAAATTTAAGAAATGGGTCGCTTTACGCTTGAAAAAATTGGGAAATATTAAAAACTTTCTTCTAAACAGCTGAGGCCTCAACTCAAACTGTAAGAAATCTACGAAATAAATTGTGTAAAAATATAGTGCCATCAACGCAGATTTTGGACCAGTTTTTGGATATTGGACAAAAGAACTCGTGTACATGCTCGTCCAATGCAATCAGTGGAAAACATTTCGCTGTAGTTGAAAGTGTGCTCGAACAACCATTAATAGCAACTAGAGGGCGGATCAATAAGTCAATAGTTATTTGAAATGCAACACTGCTCCCATCAAGTACCACCTGTTAATAGACTACTGTCTACTACAACTTGAGCAAGTTCCTTCATTTACTTTGCGTATAACAGCTATGAATGCAACCTCGTGCATTTTTTTAAAAATAGAAAAAAGTGAATTTCGATGCTCATTAAACATTATTTTTTGCGAAAAAAAAACCTCAAACAAATCATGGCAAAACTTGATAACTACTATGGGGACAATGCAAATTCGATTGCAATGGTAAAAAAAGTGGTTTGCTGACTTTCCTTGTGGTCGCACAAGTACAAATGACGTTGAACGGTATGGACGGTCAATAGATGTCAATAAAATTCACGATATGGTGGTGGCCGAGCGAAGAGTAAAAGTGCCTGAGATTGTTGATGCCACAGGCATTTCATATGGCAGTGCGGTTTCGATTTTAAATTATCAGTTGGGTTTAAGAAAGCTGTCTGCAAGATGGGTGCCGCGTTTGCTCTCAATTGACCATAAACGTAATCGTGTGACAACTTCACAGGATTGTTTGGAGTTGTTTAATTGGGCCACGAATTGGTTCTTTATCCGCCATATTCTCCGGATTTAGCCCCCAGTGACTATTTCCAAACCTAATGAAATGGCGCTTTGGAAAGAGATTTAGCTCCAACGATGAAATTATTGATCACACAAATGCCTATTTCATGGACCTTGGAAATCCTATTTTTTGGAAGGGATACAAAAATTGGGGAACGTTGGACTAAGTGTATTGACCTAAAAAGAGATTATGTTGAAAAATATTTTTTTTTTGCAAAAAAAACTGTGTTTCATTCAAAATGTTACGGACTTATTGATCCGCCCTCGTAGCAACCGTTCGCAGCAATTGAAGATTTGTCCCACTTCATTACGCAGACTTTAGTATAAAGACCTCGGTATGTAGGGTTATAAAATCCAATCAGATCAAGAACTGAAGTCTTGCCTGAAGATCGCTTGGCTGAAGATGAGCATTTTTACCGGATACAAAATTGACAATTGATCTATGCGCACTGTGTTCGAAAACCGCATAATCAGTCGAAGCTCGAAAGTCCATTGGCCACATCACAGCTGCGATTTCCAACCGTATTTCCAAGGTTTGAGAAGTTTTTTCGGTAGTTTATCTCAAAATTCAAAAAGAACGCATAGTTGTCCATTTTGTCATAAAAACCAAAACCGGTTATTTACCGACATTTTTGAATACACTAAACGAGACCCATTTTAAACTGATCTCTGCCGACCGTGGGCCTGTATTTGCATAGGGCAAATACGCTGAAGCTACGCTACGTTCCATGAACGTTTTGTAATTTTATTAAGATTGTCAATACTGGTTATTGTTTTATTCATTTCTTTTAACATACTACTTGTACTTATATTGGCATTAGTTCCGGAACTTTCATTTAAATCGGGGTTGGCAGATATATATTCTATTTCCATTGGTCAACCTATTTTGGGAAACAGGCGACGAAATAATTCGCTGGCAAAGTATTTTCTGTCTGTCTCATGGGCTTAGTAACCATGTGAGCAATTTAACAGGCTTTAGGTTTATTGTTCTGTGTTGTAATACAGTTGCGTAAAAGGCATTTAAAACTCGATTTAAAATAACCGGCGAAACCGGTTCTTCGAGAATAGCAAACCGAAGCACGGGTAACCGGCCGATATTCGGTTAACCGGTTTCGGTTTTGTATACACTAATATCAACCCAAAAGAACGAATCAATATATATAAATATTTTTAAAGAGATAATCACATTAGATTTGGACACCATTAAAAGCGGTTGTAATATTAAAGGCCTTACCGCCAGGTTAGCCGACCAAGCCGCTGCCGAAGCAGAAACAATCGGCGTAAACCTCTACTTTGTAAAAGTTTTTAAAAGTTCACCATTTTGAATGATTATCCGGTTCAGGATAAATTTGTTCTCCTATTAACAATAATTTTTAACAGAAAATGTTTGTAATGAAGAAGTGAAATTGATTTTTTCGGTGGATGGTTAGGAATATAGTTAGCTTTGTCGATGCCCACCAAGGCAACTCATCAGCTCCCTTCTTCACAAGTAATTAGGTATGTCATTACACATTATACATTGAACGGAAACGCGTCGTCACAGGGATGAAAATGTCCATCACCCCAACAATTTTGGTTATCGAAAGTGAGCTAACGCACAGTTTCATGCCCGCTACGAAAATGTGTTTACCAACCGCAAATTTTTCGTTACTGCACTGCACTGAATTTCATTCATTATTGGAACGAATTTGTTTCGTTGCTGCAGTGCATTTTTTTCATTGTTGCAATGAATCTGTTTCATTGTTCCAATGCATAATTATAGTTCTTGCAATGAATTTATGTCATTGCTGCAAATCTTTTTTTTAATTGCAGTAATGTTGCAATGAATCTGTTTCATTGTTCCAATGCATAAGTATAATTCTTGCAATGAATTTTTTTCATTACAGTAATGCTGCTATGAATTTCATTGCTGCTATGAACTTATTTCATTGCTGGAATGGTTTTGTTTCATTGCTGCACTGAATGTATTGAAGTGTGTTTGAAATTACTTATTGTCTATTGTACATAAGTACCCTAATAGTATTACATTGCATGTGTTTTTATAACAATATTTTGAATTTTTGTTTCGAAAATAGTCTGAATTTGCTACTCGTCTGGAGAAAAATTATGGTAGTCGAGGGGTTGTGTGTTATTGTTGTCGTTGTATTCAGGTCCTGCAATTAAAATGAAATGTAAGGAATTTATTATTAAGATTTATATTTAAGATATGTACATATCTACTTCTGTCTGTACTTACAATTAACATAAGCTCTACTTTCATATGGATTTCATCACAGCAATTGATGTACATACGTTCAAAACTTTCTTTAACGTAGAACAACATCATTGTTTCTTAACTTATGCAATTGTTGTTGTGTTGGGGGTTCAGTTATTCATTTGTAGCGCCACATGATTCGATTCATTTCATTGTACAGGGTGGAGCGCGGTAATTTGCTTTTTTGCACTCCATGCTGTGGCGGCACTCTGGGTCGAAGAGAGTGTGCGTGACTTATAGTGGCTGACGGGAGATTTGTATTCATCTGCCTTTCAGTTGCCATCATGCATTGGACACGTGAGGAGGGGTCATTTTGTATTGAAGCATATTTGTCAAATGCGCACTCGATCATTGCAGTGCAGCGTGTGTGTAACAGCGGGTGGGTAAACAAACCAAATATGTGGTACTGGAGTGAAACAAACCCCAGAGAGAGTGCTCCATATCACGACTAGGCATCATTGGCCCTTACTTTTTCCAGGATAACCGTATTGCTGTTAGTTGACTACGATACAGGAAGTTTTCAGCTGGCTCTTGAGGCAATGCAATTAGAGGATACATAGTTCGAAGAGGATGGTGCCACTGCACACACAGCGAGGGTTACCATGAATTATTTGAGGCAAACTTTTCCTGGACGGCTTATCTCTTTGAGAGGTGATGTGAACTGGCCGGCACGCTCACCTGACTTAGCCCCATGCAATTTTTTCCTTTTAGGTTACTTGAAGTCAAAGGTGTATATCAACCGTCCCAACACCTTGGCGGACCCAATTAACAATATTGAGACTGAAATTGGCGGAATACCAGTCGACATGCTTGTTAGAGTTCATGAAAGCTTCAGAAAACGTCTGTAGAAGTTTGTGGATAGCCAAGGTCGGCATTTGCCAGATACACTATTGAAAACCATGTAATTTAAAAACTCCCTAACTGTTCAATATAATTAAAATATAAAATAAATTTTTCTAAGGTTCATAATTTTTTTATTTCATTCGCAAATAAGAAAAATTCTGCGCTCCACCCTGTACGATAAATTGTTGTTTTTTATGTTCGTCTTACTTAAAACACTTTGAGATTTGGCCTTTTCGCTTTTGTTGACTTTCTAGCCAAGGAAACAAGCGCGACCGACTTACGGTTAAAACACAAAAACACGAACATTTTGTTGCGATTTGTGTCATCACGGTCATACACGCACACAAATGTTCAGTTACATATTTCGGGATAATTTTTCTGATATCGATGCGTCACTTTCTGTGCTGTCGTGCTGGTCCTTGCATTCTGTTTATTTATCTATTTGATTTACAGATAATTAATTTACACAAACTATCACAGCAAACATAAATTCACACAATTTATTTGTCACAATAAAAGATTATTACTAAGTATAACTAATTAGTCTGTTCTAACAAAGTAATTTTCATTATTCCGGCGGAGAAATATGTCTACTACTTTCGGTTGATGCAAAGGAACCTATTTATGATTGCCTGTTGAAAATACTGTAATTTAAATGGATCTTTAAGAAAAGTATAATGAAAAACTTTTTTAAATAAATTTTTTATTTATTGAATGTATTTTTTAAAAAAGAAGTTAATCTTTAGGTCCCTTTTGTAAGAATATGTATTATATTTTCCTGTTAAGGTCCTTTCTTTGATGAGAGGTACTTCTTTTATTAAAAGCTAATTTATGTAAGAAAAAGCCTAAGAGTATTAATTTTTTTCACAAACAAATACTTTTTTAAGAACAGGTACTTTTTAAAGAAGTGATACTCTTTTAAGGATAAGGTTATTTTTTAAGAAAATTTACTTATTTTCAGGAAGGCTACTTATCTCAAGAAGAGAAAACAAAGGGTATTATTTTATTTTTAAGAACGGGTTCTTTTAAGAAAAGGGATTTTTGTAAGAAAATGTATTTTTTGTAAGATGAGCTAGTTTTTTTTTATTGAAGAAAGGCTTTTTTACGAAATAACAAGCAAGAGTAGGTACTTATCTCAAGAAAAGTTATTTCGTTTTGCAAAAAAGGTACCCTTAAAGAAAAGCTAGTTTTTTAAGAAAAGGTAATTTGTGTAAGAAAGTTTACTTTTTTAAGCAAAGGTACTTCTTCAAGATAAGGTATTTTGTTAGGTAAGGGACTCTGTTTCAGAATATGAATAGGTATTTTTTTTGAGAAAATTTACTTTTTTTAAGAAAACGCATTTATTTAAGAAAATTTTATATTTTTAAACATCTTTCACTTTGGCTTTTCTACATTTACTTTATATTCGGTTCAAACCAGAATATGTAACAGGCTCCACCTAGAAAATTTCCCATGAAACAAGAAATATCCACACGATAGATAAAGGAATTAACCATATATATCACACATACCTTGTAAAATTTCTCGTTCAATGGGATATTTTCTAGAGCTGGATGTAATAATTACAACGTTTGATCCCAAACAAAATATACCTTGCAAGATGTATTTAGAACAGGTGCTAACAATAGGTATGGTAGGGAACATCAACAGGGATTTTGTTTTTGGTTTGTGGTCCGTTGCTCTCAAATCCAACACAAACGAACACCAACAATAACAGTAAACAAAACGATGCAATCAAAATTACAAAATTTTAACTTAAAAGTGGGGAACAAACACAACGACATGAAAAAAACGAAATTAGTTGTTTGAATAGCACAACCTGGAAATGAATTTTTGTATTGAAAAAATGTCCCACACTGTTGAATAAACGTCAGTGAATGTTATGAGAAACGGCAATGAAAGTTACAAAACGACAACACAGTACCTAGTGATAGTACTTGACAACGCCTGTGGGATATCTACTTATTTCCTTTATCTATGATCCCCACATATCTTATATGTTAGTCTAGACACAAACCAAGCCAAAACTACGAGTGTAAGAGTAAGTGTGCTGCCAAATGTAATTCCATGCTCAAGGTAGTACTTCATAGATTTGCCAGTCTTGTACTTTGGCTTTCTTAAATTTACTTTTTATTGGGTTCAAAACTACAATGTGTAATAAACAGGCGCCACCTACAAAACTTCCCTTTTAACCAAACCAATTCAAAAGTACCCAATATAGTTGATAATAATGGGTTGTAATAAAGTAGTTAGAAAAGCTTGTTTAAAATTTTTCCATTTAGTCCCCATCCCGCAACGTGCGATAAGGAACTTCGTTCCAAAACTTCGTTCCAATAAAAATAATCTACAAAAAGTAAGAGATAAACCAACTATCTAATTTCAAATTAAATAAAATTGTTGTAGAAACGAGAAGTTAGGTCTTGCGGAAATGAAATGAAAAATTTACAAAAAATCATGTATGGAATGTTTTGTTGCAGCGACTACAAAATTGTCGGATATACACTCCGGTTCACTTACTTAAAGACACTAAATCTTTTGCAATTTGTAACTGATTGCAGAATTTTAAAATGCCAATAGAAGCTAGACATCTTGAGATATAAAAAAAATCATGACAATGGTGGTTCCTTAACTAAAGAACTTTTTTTGAGCAATTTTTAAATAAAAGTCAAAAATGTGCTTTTTTTTGTTCACTTGAATAAATGCGCTTTCTTGTTTTCTATTAATTTTTCAAGTAAGCAAGATTTTTTGTAGGGTGCTTTTGTTTATTACAATTTATTAAGCGAGTCAAATGGCAAAACAAAAAATTTTAAATCTATCGCAAGAAACTAAAATCGATTTTACCGTTCTGAAGGATATTCTTACCGCGCAATAGCTAAAAAAAATTGGACGGAGCCCAAAAATTGTCAACAATTACATCAAGGACCCCGAGGGGTATGGAAACAATTTTAAAGGAAGGTTTTCATTGTCTTTATCTACGTATGGGAAAAGGAAATCATCAGAATTGCTTCTAATTCGGCCTTATCCTTGTCAAAAATAAGAGCTCAAGCTGGAGTGGAAGCGAGTAAGTCATCAGTACGCAAAGTAATTAAGAGCTGTGAGTATGTTAAATACCTGAAATTACAAAAATGCCGCTACTTAATGCTACTCGTAAGGAAAAGCGGCTTCAATTCGCAAGAGACTACATGGTATGGGATGTGCAGCCAATAGGCCATGTAAATGACTGGAGAACCGTTGTATTTACGGATGAGAAGAAGTTTAATTTGGATGAGTCTGATGGCTACAACAACACAGAAGAGAGGGTGACGTTATGGTCTGGAGTGCTATTACGTGCTATGGCACCATCGATGTTGAATTTCAAACTTCAGAAATGACTGGTGCAAGATATAAAACGTCATTGGAGTCGGCTTTTCCGAAGTTCACTGAACTCTTTGGTCCCATATCTTGAATATTGCAACAGGATAATGCCCCTATACAGAACGCCACAGTAGTAAAGGGGTTCATTGCAAGCCAAAATGTTAATATTCTTGACTGGCCACCCTATTCGCCAGATCTAAACATTATCGAAAATGTCTGGGGTTGGTTATCTCGTAAGGTCTATGAAGGATGTAGACGATTTGATGACTAGCAGTCACTAATTCAGGCCATTAAAGATGCTTGGAACCAATTTTCGTTGGATTACATAAATTCTCTTTATCTCTCAATGGAAACCCGTATATTTGAAGTTATTAAAAACAAAGGGGGTTGTACCCATTACTAATAGTTCTTAAATAAAGTAAAATAAATTAAAAATCAAGAAAAACTGTTTTTCATTAAAATTAGTTAAAGTGCCTTTATTGAAGTAAACCAAAAAATAACACATTTTTTTACATTTATTATAAATTGCCCAAAAAAAATCTTTAGTTAAGAAACCACTATTGTCATGACTTTTTTTTATATCTCAAGATGTCCAGCTTCCATTTCCATTTCAAAATCCTGCAATCAGTTACAAATTGCAAAATATACAGTGAACCGGAGTGTACGAGACTTTTAATTTTAGCAACGTAAAAATATTAACGAAACTGTTTCATCCATGCGACGAAGCGTTATTCTTTCAGTGTAGGGATAAACAATTCTCAAATTAACGAGAATTGTTGCAACAACACCTACTATTGCCAAAACATCCAAAACAATAGTCTACCGAAATCATCGATGTTCACAAATTCTTCTCTATGTAGTCTTTCATTGAAAGCCAATGCCTAGATGTTATGGTTTCCAAATAGAATCAACGATTGCCATGAGATTAGTGTTATAGTGTACCGTCTTCGTGCTACCTCCGAAGCTCTTTTTATTTTATCGATCTATAAAAGCTCAAGATTTCCAATCATTATCCGCGTCAAGATCATTTTTTTTCTCCTATTAAAAATAATTTTTAATAGAAAGATTTTGTAAAGAAGAAGTGAAATTGATTAAAGTCAATTAATTGTTAATTAATTAATGTTATTTAGGACGTATTAAAGCTATAACAACACATTTGAATATAGAAATCATGTTAATTAATACGTAGGATTGATTAAAATTTGAAATCTCACTTTTTATTTTTAATTTTTTTAATGATACGTTTTCAAAAAACAGGTAGACAGTTAATAGTTATAATCCCTGTGAACCTGGTTTTCGTGTTGGATACTTTAATGAAAAATCTACTATAAAGTACTCTAAAAAAAACCGTCACTACGCGCGCTGCAACAGGCAGGTAGCAGAGACTATAATACTATAGATTTGCTATCCGTTTTGACTCAAATTTGACTCATCTAACGTTTCCTTTCACACCCTTCGTTGTACGGTCGGTGTTATAGAGAGACGTTTGACGAGAATTGACTTACACCAGGTGGAATTACAGGAACTGCTGACTTTAATTTTCCATTTTGTTTTCGTGAAAAGCTGTGAAATTTCAATGTGTTTTACACTTTTTTATTGATTGTTAAACATTACATACATTTGTGTTGTATTTAACACAATAATTTTAACACGCACATTGTATATATATTAACATATGTATATATTTACCGTTGTTGCTATTTTGTTGGTTGTTTGGAACCATTGCCCCTATCTGATATTATTGAAGCAATTCTTTTCAACATCCAACGTTCTTACTCCACCAGACCAAATGCCATAAATTTGCTGAGAGAAATGTCAAGTCTATATACAGGAATTAGTCGTCCATTTAGAGTTCTTCCGAGAGGAATCGAACTTATGCCAGATGGTTGCTGTTTTAATTGTGTGCATTCACGATATTCATATATTTACATATTTATCACATTCATAGTAACAATTTCAGATTTGTTTATCATTCCCTTCACTTGAAAACTTCCAACCTCCAGATATTCGATTCCCTTAATTTAAAAAACAAAGACCGACTTGGTGAGTGTAGTATTTTAGTCTATGGAACCAAACATACAAAACACATCATCTGAGAGTATTGTCATTGCAATTTTTGCTAATTAAATCGCCGAAAAACAGGAAACAATATTTGAATGTTAAAGAAAAATAATGGTCGATTTTTTTTCTGTGTTTTTTAAAAATTATAGAAAACACAGAAAATTTGTCGCAAATATTGATAATTTATTGCATGATGAATTATGGTATGTTCCTTGATCTCGAATTCTCCTTAGAGTGGACTTTTCTACGACTAATGCTTTTGATTGACTTAATTTATGTTTGTTCGTATTTGATAGCACGCACTGTGGGGTATTTGTCGACATCAAATTAAAAAAATGCAGTCTCTTCCATATGAAATTTCACGTAGAAATAGTTGTTGTTAAAGTAGTCAACTTTTGGTTCCCACTGCGCGGCTACAGTGGGGTCGATGACACTCCAACACCTCAGCTATCCGTATGTGAAATTTCATCTTGATCGCACTGGACGTGTAGAAACCGCTGAATTAGTTATATATTTTAGAGAAATCCCCCACTGTGGCACGTTCGAAATAGAAAAACACAAACTTGTGCTAAAAACTTTTCGTCCGGCTTGTAAAACCAAGATTGTGGAACCCAAAACAGTATTATTTCGATTAGTACACGAACGGACGCTTTCGTTCGACGATGAGGAGAAGGTTGACATGTGTTTCTAGTATTTATTTATTTATTAATTTAGTAGATAACATTTATTAGTAGACGACACATTACTTTTGTTAATTCGCGATATTGCCATCATAATTGGTGGCATTAAATAAAAGATATGCAGTTCGAATAGCTTTGGGTTATTTGCGTCTATGGAGTTCGAGTTCAGTTCAAGTCTTGTTTAAATTCTCGTTAATAAATACAAACTATATAAAACTATATGTGGCTTAAAACTTGCTCAATTTAAAGCTCTTATTTGACTCTATTTGTTGCTACCCTGAGATAGTATGTAGTTGGCGTTATTAATACTCATCGTAGTCACTGTTTTCTCCAAAATGACTTTTGCCAGAGGATTGGTATATCAGTCCCCAAAGTTTGCATCTGTTTCTATTATAATTTGGAAGTCCGTAGACAATTCCTTTGCCTTCGCTTTTGAAATTCCATAAATGCTTTAGTCAAAATTTGAATAGACTTTGCTAACGGTAAATCCTGCATCTTAAGTAGTGCAACAGAGAAATTGCTGATGTTGTTACTCTTGTTCTTGCTCTTGTTGCACTTGTAGCAGTTACTTTGGCCATAATGCGAGTTTTGCGGATGAGTGCATCTGGGCATTCCGAGTTCGGTTCATTCACATTTTGCTTACGTTTTACAGTTCATTTGCGAATGATAACCTGATTACGTGAAAGGGATTTTGTGGCTTTACATGAAAGTTTCCTTTGTTCGAGTCGGATGTGGTGAACTACGGTACGAGTTCTAATGCCTTTTCTCTTATGTATTCAGTACTACGGCAGATTGATGCACTTTGTAAGACGGCATAAAGCAGGTAAGCTTTATGGATTTGTGCACTGTGGAACAGATTATAAATTTAGAAATGCAAAGTTATATCGTAAACATCTATGGGGAAAAGTCACAACTTCTCATGCTAGTGGTGTTCCTTGATATCACATTTATTCTACGATTCTACACATCTGATAGTTATTCGGTAAATGACAAATATAAATATGTCACGAATTCCACTTAGATACTTGAATTGCGAGTAAAAGCTCGAAATTGAAAATTCATTCTACTGTCGACACTTGAATATATACAATTTGTTCAAAGAAATGTGAATTAAAGCTTTAATCCAAATCAACAAGCAGGACTAACAAATCTACAATTTTCCGTTTGAAAGTATAGCAGATTCAAACGATGATAAATATATTTAATTAAAATCAAAATGACGATTTCAAGGAAGGGTCGTCTGCCTACATTAGATTTGTGGAATAATGATGGTAAAACACTCCAGAATCTTTAATTTGTAATAATCCAGCATTAATATAAATTGATATGTATGGAGCATAAAAATGGGAGATATTTCAAAACAAGTTCCGATGTGTCCTATCTTCAATAGGGGTTATTTATCTTAACTTCTGTTGATATTTGAGACCTGCAATTTATTTAGAGGATTATATGTACAGGTACACAGGCTGACTGGCATCGTCTTTCTGACAGAGAGACAGTCATAGTTAGCCGACTCAAAATTATATCCTGGGTTATTAGTCAAGTGAACAAATATGCATACACGATTAAGGTTAGTCTAGGTGCTGGTGGCAGTCGATGAACGACTCACTGTGTCTCTGCCTGTTCAATGTCGGCCAAATGTGTCTTCTGCGTACAGAATCTATGACTTCTTGCATCATCACAAACGAGCTCTCTCGCAGAATGTGCTAAAACGTCGCTATGGACCCCCTTCATGTTCCCATTTGTGAAGATGCCATCATTGTCTTGCAAGCTCATCAGCTCTGTAGTGCAAGGGGTAGGACCGGAATGAGAATATCGAACTGCTAAATAATCTACTTAAGAGATCTACGGCGGTCTTGGGAAGATGTCGAGTTCATGAACACTGATTGAAAGATTCGCATGGCTGCCGGTGATGACTTTGACCTGATCACTACTGGACTATTATCTTCCAGAATGATTCACACTACAATGGCCAGGTTATGTACGAGTGAGAAACAGCCATAGTTTCCTAATAGCTTATTCACATTTACTGCGTTTTAGCGAAATACTGTAATTTCGCTCTTTATGAGATGATTTCGAAATCATGGTGTTCACATTGTGCTTTTGTTAATTACTGTGATTTCAAGTAACTTCTCTCTCTTTGTTTGACCACATCCTCCCACATCTCAAGCAGCATTTGATCTGCGGTGTCCGACCAAGCAATTCTCTGCTTATATTTGCGCTTCTTATCGTTTCTAATAAAAAATCACAATAATAATTAAAAAACCCAATATAAAAATCGTATTACTTACAATATATTCGGCATTGAATCCATTTTCCTGTATTGCAATTATTAAAAACGAAAAATTTTAATTTATATTAATACATCACATTGCAATAAGTACTTACCACCACAAAGCAAACTAGAAATGTAAACAAACAGATGTGTTTTCCCCATTTGCTTTGAACCAGCAATGGAAATTTTTTCATTTTCTGCATTTTTTAACTACTATTGCAATACTACACTATGGTCTCTCTTGGTTTTACTGTGATTTCAAACAAATTACAAAAAACTGAGCAACTTTTTTGCATTTTTTTGTATGGAAATATGTGTAATTTATAGTGTGATTTAGGCTCAAAGGCTCTCATATGGAGCGAAATCACAGTATTTCGCTAAAACGCAGTAAATGTGAATAAGCTATAAAACAGATATCATATCATGTGTCCGTCGGTAGTGCAATAGTTAGAACTCTCGACTATTGTCTGTGACAACGTACATTGTCAAAAACCCGTTCGGAGTCGGTGTAAAACTATTGGTGTACAAAATTGGTGAACAACTAGTAAGCGCATGGCTCACTGATTTGAGAAACTCTTCCATATTTATCCATGCGATGCAGTGGGAAAATATGTATTTACTTACGATCCGTTCCGTACCTGCCCATTCAGTTTCGAACCATCCATGTGTAAATTCACATATCCCTCTACAGCATGTCCCTATTTGCGCCAGCAATCCCTTAATGTGTGTTTTTCAACAGAATGGAGGAAACATATGGAAGGATTATAATTCAGCACTATTTCATGACCGTCTCAATCTGCGTACCTGTAATATATATTGGCAACAAATGTAACACTTAATGCAGTCCGGAAGTGCAAGTGGTGTACAAAGACACTGCAAGGTGCATGGTCGCTATTCTCTGAACCCTAATCAGTAGCGCACAGTAGGTGACTTATCAAGGACTAACCACCACCCGATAACCCTGTAGAGCAGTGTCGGTCTCCCAACCCCTGTATCAATCCTGTGAATACACCGCAGGGCAAGTCTCCATTTGCAGTCTATAGCAAACTAACAACTATAGTGGGATATAATCACCTTATTTACCCATTCAATTATTTTGGTTTTGATACTAGTTTGATCTCAAAAGTAACACCCAGGGCCCGTCCAAATTTATAAAATTTTGCAATTTCGGATCACCTCGGTCTTGCCCAAAATTACACGCAAGCCATTGACACCTACAAATCTGCCCAAAATGTATAAGTTAACCTGGGGGATGTGCATTTGGATACTTCATTTCTTACACCAGCAAATTAAAATCCACTTTAAACCGCTGCCTTCTTATATCTGCCCTTACAGTATGTATGCTGCTACCAAATATCAAACTTACATCTATACTTCAGGTTTTATTCGCTCGAAGACATTAGAAACGATGAAAGGCGTATGCACCTAAGGATTAGGAATAAACATTACTGTTGCATCTAATTATCGGTTAGATATGATCCTGAAGTCTATACACGAGGTGTATACCATCGGTAGCCGGGGGATAACTAGAGGGAGGGTCACAGTCTGAAGTTGTCGATAGGTCATTTAATCCTCGGTTGAGTCACAAGTTTTCTAGCACCTTTCGATCTATGAGAAATATGTTCCATTATATATAGGCATTTCCAAAATAAAGAAATCTTCATATTAAATTTTTCTTTATTCGGCCTTTTTATTGGTACGTTTTTATTTTATTATTCAAGCTCAAGACCATTCTATATCTCTATTAATATAGATATAGTTTTTTTAAAAAAATAAGTTGTGCAAAATGCATCCTCATGGAATGCTGCTTCTGAAAAATGCATCAAACTAAATGCAAACGAAAACTCATCTCCATTGAGAGTTTTCCGCTAGAATAAGAATTGTGTTATCTTTTAGGCACCGACAAAAATCATTTCTAATGGGACCAGATGGTTCCCTGGAGATGGAAAGAAATTTTTTGCAATTGTTTTGCTTGTGATTTTTTTCGAACACTTGCATAGCGGAAAACTCTCAATTTAGTTGAGTTTTCATTTGCATTTAGTTTGGTGAAATTTTCAGAAGCAGCATTCCAATCAACCGCTGATGAAGATTTGCGGCTCGATCAGTTTCGTCGTGCTTGACGTTCATCTTGGATGATATTTATTTTTTCGGCCTAAAAACTATGTATCTATTAATTGAGATATAGAATAATGGTCTTGAGCTTGAACAATAAAATGGAATAAAAAAATTTTCTTGTTTCAATTTTTAATACATTTCCTCTTTTTGTTGTGTCTAGTAAATTCGCGATAACCATGCGAACGCGAAAAAAAGGAACTCGTTGTCGACTTCATCTAGCAAAACCTTAATCTGCAAATTGGAACAGCGTTTTTTAAAATAATTATTTTAAACTAAAATTTAATAATGTGGCTTTCTACTGATAGGTACCCTGTGGAAATATTTACATTCGTGTTTTTACAACATTTAGTATGATTCAGACCGCGCCATTTATATCGCGACATATTTCCACGTCACGTTTGCAATAAGGATTAGTTCTAGAAATTTCAATTCAAAATTGAATTAAGTACAAACAACTTCCTTTTTATGACTTTATTTTCTATACATATGTATATATATGTACATTAGGGTGGGTCAATTGTTTTTGTCAAAAAGCGAATAGCAAAATCGTAATCTACGAAGAATATCTCCAAGAAACTATGGGTCTAAAATAAAAAATTGGCTTCCGCCGAGAGACATAATAATTCACATTTGAAAAATGTTTAAAACAGCGTGGTACCATTAGGACATACTGTTATATACTAAAAATACCATATAAGGGATGATTTATCCGAACTTTCGTATTGTATTCAAAAATCAAAGTGTCCGAGCGTTTGGTCGTGTTTATTAATTAATTATATTTTTTTCGATATTTCGCTATCCTTTGGATATCATCGTCAGGAAGATATATTATTAATTAGAAATGAAAAACAATTGATAAACAATTTTTTTTCATGTCATTTGAAACACCAACAATAACAAAAAATTAAACAATTGAAGGAATTTTCTTGTCATATGAAAAATGTTCTAAGTTACAGCCAGAAAAATTTCTGTGTAGAAATAGTTTCTCTAATTTACAGCCGAAAAATAATTTGGTTGATAAAAATATATACAGAATGGTAAATCCAACAAGTTACATCCGGATATATTAAAAATGTTACATAGTGACAAATTCAATGATTCATTAAGACATTTTCGGTGACATATTCTACATTTTACTAATTAAATGTCTATAATTCTGTGCTACAATATCCGCATCTGCTTTAAAGTTTATTCTCTTTGCTATTGGAGTCCTTATTATCTGTAACATTTCTAAAATTAAACACCGGTTATAAATATTTTCCCTATTCAAAACTGACGTATCTTGAAAGTTTGGAAAATGATTTAAGTTTGCACAGTGTGATGATAATGCTGTTATTTGTGTTGACATGTTTGATCTGATTTGTGACCTGCAATTCTCGTCTTAAGTGTATTTTTAGTTGTAGCTACATATACCATATTGCAACTTTCACTATTATTTCCTCCACAAGGTATTTTGTATATATATATACATGGTGGCGCAAAAGTAATCGTCCCATCAGAAAATTCTATAAATTTTGCGATTGGCCTCTAATGTCAGTTCGGTTTTGACATTTGTGTAGTAAACACATGCGAAATACACGTTAATAAACAATGTTACGCTACACTGCTCCAGAACGCGGAATATTGCTGACTATTTATTTGACCAATAATCGGTCGGTGACTTTGGCACAACGTGAATTTCGTCGCAGATTTCCTGGCCATCCAACGCCTACTGGTGAAACACTGCGACGTTTAGCCGCTCGCCTCGAAGAGGCTGGCACAACACGAGATGCTGCCCGATGGCAGATCCCGGAGTAGCCGTTCTGCAGAGAATATTGCTGCTGTAGCCGAGGATGTCATGGATGCGCCGTCGACATTGACCAGACGACGTGCCACGCAAATGGGTATCAGTCGACGGTCTTTACAGCGAATTTTGATACAAGATTTGAAGATATTTCCGTACAAAGTCCAGACGGTGCATCAGCTGTTAGCTACTGACCGCCAATCGCGTCTAACATACGCTCAAGCCATCCTTAATCACCACCAAGAGGAAGATGATTTTTCATCAAAAATAATTATGAGTGATGAGGCCCATTTCCATCTTAGCGGGTACGTAAATAAGCAAAATTTACGCTTCTGGGGCACTGAAAATCTGCGTGTAACCCACGAAGAGCCATTACACCCGCTCAAAGTCACTGCATGGTGTGCTGTTTTCGCTGGAGGAGTCATCGGACCTTTTTTCTTCGAAGACGTCGCGGGCCAAACGGTTACTGTGAATGGTGAGCGCTACAGAGCAATGATCAACGAGTTGTTTTTGCCGCAACTTGATGAATTGGGATTGGAAAACACACTGCACGTGCCACAACCGATATGCTGAAGTATGCATTTCCCGGGCGCCTAATCTCCCGTTTTGGCGATTTGCACTGGCCAGCAAGATCGCCTGATTTGACCGCTCCAGACTTCTTTTTGTGGGGCTTTTTGAAGTCGCGGGTTTATGTCAATAAGCCTCAGACTCTTGCAGCTCTTAAAGACAATATCCGTCAAGAATGTGAGGACGTATCGCCGGAAGTTTTGGCCAAAGTGATGGAAAATGCCATAAAAAGGGCTCAAATGACAATCGACTGTGGCGGCGGCCATTTACATGACATCATATTCTCGACTTGATGTAAAAAAAACTAAAAGACCAAATAAAAATAATCCACAAGAAGAATCAAAGTTTTTCATTTTTTTTTTAAATTACAGCCAAAAAACATCGGAAGTTTACTTTTGCGCCACCTTGTATATTATATCTTTGGTTTTAGTAATATAGTATACAAAATACCTTGTGGAGGAAATAATAGTGAAAGTTGCAATATGGTATATGTACATAGGTACAACTAAAAATAAAAACCAACCATTTTTCAATTCGAAAAATGTACATGACTTGTAAGCTTGTAGTATGAATTTCTCATACATTAACCAAAAACTATCAAAATCCGTCAACAAAATTCAAATTCAAATTTATGTACATATTTTTATCAACCAAATTATTTTTCTGGCCGTAAATTAGAGAAACTATTTCTACACAAAAATTTTTCTGGCTGTAACTTAGAACATTTTTCATATGACAAGAAAATTTCTTCAATTGTTTAATTTTTTGTTGTTGTTGGTTTTTCAAATGACATGAAAAAAATTTGTTTATCAATTGTTTTTCATTTCTAATTAATAATTAATTAATAAGCACGGCCAAACGCTCGGACAATTTAATTTTTGAAAAATACCATACCATTAATGCTTAATTCTTAATTCTGCTCCATATTTTAAACACAAATTTTACCAACGTTTTTTTGAAAATTTTTTTAAAAACTTAAGTTTGTAATGTCATTGAAAAATTAGTAAAACCACAAGTTTCATTTAGTAGTTGTTGCAAGTTTAGCATTTCAAGAGTCTTTAAATCGTACCTTTAGTAATGCACAGGTTTTAAGCAAAAATTTTAACAAAAATTTGTTGTTCAAAACAAGCCCATACTAATAATATATGATGTCTGGTTCAAATTGGTATAAAATATGGAGTGTTTTAAAATATTACTTCAAACTGAAATCTGTATGACTCTCGGCAGGAGCCCGTTTTTAATTTTAGACTTTTTATTTTCTACTCACCCGAACAATTTGGCCCACCCCAATATACTTAAACATACATACATTGTAGACTTATTCATTAAAAAAAATAATAAAAACCAAAACTATGGCAAAGTGATTCAAATTATCAAATAAGTATTATTTTTCCATGACCTGCTTTTAATTTCAATTGTTCGTCACTGGGTAAGTAATGCAATATCCAGATGTTAAAGTAATGAAAATATTTGTTTTTGACAAAAAGTACACCTTCTCGAAAATCAATCGCAAATGTTTAGTGTGATTATTACACGTAGTAACTGTTTGTAGTTAAAGCCACTCAATTTTGAATTGAATTAAAATGTTCAGCCACGTGATTAGATCATTCGCGGAGTACAGAAAATAAATGATGATTGAAGCACCCGAAAGCAACATTAGAACATAACCAATAAATATCAACTGAAAAATGTACCGTGAATCCAGCTTTCTTTGGTGTTTTTTAATATTTTTTATTAATTTATTTGTTGATAGAAAGATATCATAAGATCTGTGCAATCATAATAACTATAAATATGTAAACTATAAATAAATAAATCTCACTAAAATTAGCTAAGGCCAAGAAAAAATATATTTGCAGTTTTCAGCACAATTTTCTCATAGCAACTGTGATAAGCGGAAATCACATTATATTGTTGTATTTTCTAACCGTCCTCTATAAGCGCTGTTGTATTTCGCTATAATAAAACAAGTTTATTTTCAAATTCCATTAAGTGCAACATACCACTTCATTTTACATACACACTTTACAATAATTTCCAAACTTTAGTCAACCATTTTACTATTAACGTTGTGTACTTTTGAGTGTTTCAAAACAGACTGTCTCGAGTGTGGAAGTAAACAATATTTTAAACGCATTCAAATGATAATTATGCACGTTTGATTGAGAACAAGGTGGACAAGTTTGCTAAGCGCCTTTTTTACCTCCCACACAAAAGGTTGGTGGATACGATACCTTCAATAACCATGACAGATATTTATGAAATTTGTTACTGGGGAATGTTTTCCCAAAAGCTACTTTGCAATTAAAAATTGGCAACTTTGCCTCACATGGTTTTGTACCTTCTACACAAGAGTTGGGCGGCTTTCCGGGTAATCGACATTATATCTTAGTAAACCAAACCCCATCTTAGTGAAATTTGGTACTAGTAGGTAATATTTTGTCAAATCTACTATGTAATTAAAAATATAATACATTACCACACCCCTTTTCGTGCGTGCTACAAAAATGTTGGGCGGACAATTACCTGGTAGTCACGAAAAACACAACATATCCAAATTTAGTAATATTTTGCGAAATGTCACACTGTTATTGAATATTGCCGAAATTGACACGCCCATTCGGGGAACTGATTGTATAAATATAATTTATTTTTTGCGAAACTCGGACCCGATGAAACCTCAGTATGGGTTATTTATAAGTACACTAGTCAACAGTCAAAATTTACTCCGGATGCCATAATTTTTTCTGTGTAGATAACCATGACATGAGCTCGAAAAACGCAATAAAACTTTTTTTCGTTTGGATTTTTTTTTTAAATTTTAAAAATTTTTTTTTGGTTAATTTATTTTTGTAAGAAAAATTGTTTCAGCAACTAACAAATCTCGTCAAAATATATAATAAATGGATGGTAGTAGACCCCAAAACATAAATAATGTGCGTCTTCATTCATCGGCTAGCTGCAGCGGTCGTAATCGGTTGTTGAATCAGGAATTTTACAAAATTTTACCGAAAATTTACAAGTAAAAGCCCCTTAAAGCATTTTAAAAAAATATTAATTCACAGAGTGCATTTTTTTTTGTATTTTATACGCAATGTGGCAGGTTTTAGAAATCAAACCAGCCACTTTTTAAGAAAATCCATCAATTAATAAAGAAGTTGTGAATTTTTTCGCTAAAGCCCTCAGAATCTACTTTTCAGTTCGAACATTGCATTTTACCTTTGAAATTATCTCACTAGTGAACCAAATGAAAAAATGTCATGTACTTCTAATGAAGTATTTTTTTCTGTGTAGATAACCTTCAGATGAGCTTGAAAAATGCAACAATCGCAGTGAGGTATGGCTGATAGATATTGCACTTGGGTATGTTTACAAAATAATAACGGAAGGTAGTAATGTCACTACGCAATAATGCGTTTTGTTGGTCACTCTGCTACCTCTGCAACTACCTTAACCACTACCTGTTGTGCCTGATTTTATTTTAGGTATTTAAGGATGAACATTGCCAAATATCACTTACTTTCGCAAGTAACCTCAAAAGGAGCAAACGTTCGCGAGGATTTGAATGCAATACCAATCCAAGTAATTTTTGTTACATGTGCGGAGAATACGTTTCTGAAAAAAACAAGCGTTGTTTTTCACCTAAATTGAGAGATTCATTTGAAGAGAGCTTCAATTTACAGGTCTCAAACATAGATGAGCGGTGGACACCAAGTGCTCTATGTCCAAGGTGCTACGTACAGCTAGCTGACTCAAGGTAAGTGTATATTACGAAATTCAAGAACATATATAACTTATTATTGAAATTCTTTCAGACGACAGTCGAGAATCATCACGCCAATGCTTTGGAGAGAACCGCTTTGCCATGTAACAGATTGCTACTTCTGTCTTAGCAAAAAAGCCGGCGTGGGAAAAAATATACGATGGACTTACGCTGCTCTTTCAACAGTGACTTTTCCAGTGCCATTTTCCGAAGAACCAGTGGACCCGCAACCGTCCGTTTCAAGATGGCCATCTAATAATGAGGCGATAGATCCAACATCAGATCCGGAGACAGTAGAAACCACATCAGAATGCGAGTCAACATATACATTGCATGGAGGTCAACGCTTATGTTCGCAAACAGAACTGAACGATTGGGTTAGAGAACTGAAACTCTCCAAGGAAGATGCAGAGTTGCATGCATCGCGCATGAAACAGTTCGGTTTCTTGGCTCCTAGTGTGGTGACAACAATTTACAGGAAGCGTCATGAACCATACGCAAGGTACTACACAAAAAAAGGCAACATCTGTTTTTGTAAGGACATTCGCGGATTATTTGGTGAACTCGGGTACTCTTACGATCCAGGAGAGTGGCGTCTTTTCATCGACAGCAACAAGCAGAGCCTTAAAGCAATTTTACTGCACAACGGCAACAAGAAACCCTCGATTCCAATTGCTCATGCCGTTGACACCAAGGAAACATACGAAGTCATGGACAATCTACTAAAGTGCCTTAACTATAAGAGGCACGATTGGAAAGTTTGTGCCGACCTTAAGGTTATCGGTATCCTTTGTGGATTACAAGATGGATTCACAAAGTACTGTTGTTTTCTCTGCCTTTGGGACAGCCGCGATCGTCAACATCATTACACCAGGAGGAGTTGGACAGAACGAGTTAACTTCATCCCCGGCAACGACAACGTGAAATATACACCACTCATAAAAAAGGAAAATGTTTTTCTCCCACCTCTTCACATAAAGCACGGACTCATAAAAAACTTCGTGAAAGCTCTCAACAGAGATGGTGAAGCGTTCGCCTATTTAAAAACCATTTTTCCTCACCTTTCGTCGGCAAAGATTAAGGAAGGCGTTTTCGACGGCCCGCAAATTAAAAATTTGTTGCAAGACCAACAGTTTGAGCACATTTTATCACCAAATGAAGCTGCAGCTTGGAACTCATTTCGGCAAATTGTTTCCGGATTTCTTGGAAACAACAAAAGCTCAAATTACAGAGAGATCGGCGAACAACTACTCCAATATTATAAAAAAATTGGAGCAAATATGTCGCTTAAGATACATTTTCTACACTCGCACTTGGACTTCTTTCCGGACAACCTGGGCGATGTGAGTGACGAGCATGGCGAGCGTTTTCATCGGCAAATGAAAGAAATAGAGCACCGATACCAAGGATTTTGGAACGAAGCTATGATGGGGGACTATATCTGGTTCCTGATAAGAGAAACAGACCCACAACAATATAAAAGAAAGACAAAAGCACATAATTATTTTTAATTTCAAGCTTTTTATTTTTGTGTTTAGATATTTTTTTTTAAAACTTTTTTATAATTAATTAATGTTGATATCCTTAGGATAATTTCTTGTACATATGTCGAATTGTTTTTTAATTTAAAGTCATATATTTTTGTCACCCAACAAATTTTAATTTTTTTTGTAATAAAAAAGAAAAAACCTTACCATAGACAAAGTTTTTGTTGTATTTTTCGAGCTCATCTGAAGGTTATCTGCACAGAAAAAAATACTTCATTAGAAGTACATGTAATTTTTTCATTTGGTTGACTAGTGAGATAATTTCAAAGGTAGAATGCAATGTTCGAACTAAAAAGTAGATTCTGAGGGCTTTAGCGAAAAAATTCACAACTTCATTATTAATTGATGGATTTTCTTAAAAAGTAGCTTGTTTGATTTCTAAAACCTGCCACATTGCGTATAAAATACAAAAAAAAAATGCACTCTGTGAATTAATATTTTTTTAAAATGCTTTCAGCCGCTTTCACTTGTAAATTTTCGGTAAAATTTTGTAAACTTCCTGATTCAACAACCGATTACGACCGCTGTAGCTAGCCGATGAATGAAGACGCACATTATTTATGTTTTGGGGTCTACTACCATCCATTCAGTATATATTTAAACGAGATTTGTTAGTTGCTGAAACAATTTTTCATACAAAACCAAATTATCCAAAAAAATAATTTTTAAAATTTAAAAAAAAAAAAACAAAAAAAAAACCAAACGAAAAAAAAAAATTTTATTGCATTTTTCGAGCTCATGTCAAGGTTATCTACACAGATAAAATTATCGCTTCCGGAGTACATGAAATTTTTTTCGTTTTGTTGAGTAGTGATATTAATGATCTTTCAATGGTGTTAAGAAAAGCTAACATCATGGATGTACTTATACTGATTATGTAAAATTTTATATTAGTGATGGTAATACTATTACGTTACTAGTCTAAAGGTAGAATTAGAATGTACTAATATAAATTGCCTCGGGCTTAACCCAAATAAGTTTAATGGTGATTTTGTTTCTAAAAATTTGATAACGTAGTAAAGTTGAATAGTTTCTACCGTTTTCGATTTTTCACGATTAAAATATATGTATATATTTGAACAAAAATATTATTTTTTGGAAAATTTCTTTTCTGGATTTTGGTCATATTCAAATGCATTTTGTATTGGACCGTCCTTATCGGTTAGTGGAGGTAGGGGAAGTTTATTCTACAAAAATGTTGGCAGAGGGAAACAAAAGTATGTCGATCGTAAAATTCACCCCCTAGCAAGTAGGCGCTGATTTCATAAATAAATTTATAAAAAATTAAAATTTAGAAAAAATTAAATTACAACAAAATTAAATATAAGGACCACCTTATTGAAGAAGATATGTTCTAAGAAACGGTTGGTGGTAAAAAAAATTTCACCCAGAGTGATAAGAGCAAATTTTTTAAAAAATGTATTTCAGACGGGGCTTAGATATGTTTTAAGAAAATGTTGGGATGGAAAAATTAGTATGGGTGGGTCATACGTTTCACCCTTCTGGGAGTGACTTCGTGGTAATTTTGGGGCTTATTTTGGATATTTTTCCCTTCACCACCTCCATACAACACTATCCCACCCCTTGAACACAATTTAAAATTGCTGCCCTTATGTTGAATTTGAATGTTTTTGGGCCGAGAAAAGAACGCGGATATGAAATCTTGTTTTGGTTTTATTACAAATAAAATTCAAAAAAGAGTAAAGATAATTATGTATATAAAATCTTGACGCGACGTAAGTTGGGTGTACCGTTCACGACTTATTGGTTCTGCAATAATATGGCACAGACGCTGTTCATCAGTGGCTGCAAGCGCTGCTTCACTTACAACTCATACAAAACGTTCAGTGTTTTGCGAATGACAGATATAGGAAATATACAATATTTCTAACGTTGAACATCTTCATCCGTATGGAATTTAAAACAAGGTCGTTGTGTTACTGTGATTTTGCTCCAGACGATAATTTTAATGTATGATTCATAGTCGAATTTAATAATTCAATGTCTAGGTACAACACATTCACGAAGCCTGGGTGAAGGATTATCCCGTCTCTGCACGTATTTTAACATACCCTTCACCTCGTGTGGTTTGTTACGGGTCTGTTATATCAGACGTTATTTGACGGATCCAGCAGAGGTATTTGAATACGTGACGACTACCGTGTATGGCTTGTGCACTTTAGCTATAAAATGTACCAGAATTCTTAAAGTAGCATTTGGCTGACGACTTGAAATATATAGCCGGAGAATTGTTTTTCGATGGCTAGTTGTTCATTGCATGTGCCATTATTAACAGCTTCAACGAAACGGAAAAGATAACATTGATCGCTTCCCATATTCCAGCCGTCAAGGTTACTAGACATTAAACCAGCGGTGCCCGCAAAGAGAAATGAGCATGTATTAGTTATTTTACAAAAAATGAGATTGTATTGGTTCGTTTGCACTGAACAAAATCACTTCGATTTGTTTGTTTTTTGTTTTGTTTGTTAACAATGTTGTACTCGTATTGTTTTAAACATAAACATAAGAGGAAATTAATAGGTAATAATGAAATGTTCTTTGAGAAAATAGGCACATGAGTTATTTGCCAATAATGTACTGGGAAAACAAATATATATAATAATTTTATAAATATTGATAAATAAATTAAAAAAATAAAAAGCAAAAAACAATTATTTTATATTAAATCTTATAAAATACAACAAAATTCAAAATATCTGCGATGTAATTGTTTTTAATATAAACATTTATAGTTCAGAGATTTTTAATTTCTTACCTTATTGTTGATATTAACAGATCTCTGTCAATTCCAGTAACTGAATGACTATTGTTATAGTGCCGCCTTAAAGTGGAAGCATATTTATCTTTAAATTTTTGGTTACAAACAAGGCACTCTGCTTCATTAAAAACATTCAAGCTAAATACAATGATTTTTCCCAACCAAAATACCACATAATGAATAAAAATAAATACAATTAAAAACAAATTATAATAAGATTGTCTTTATTAAATTTGTATATTACATTATTAAAATATCATTGGTTGTTGTAAAATATAGTCAGTGTACATATTTTATCAAACAAAGCGTCATCGACTTACTCCAACTAAACTATATTTTTGGTTTCTCTTTTTCTTTTTATTTACGTTCGAGTTGTGTGTGTGTGTGAAAAACGATTAGGCTTCGTTGCTTTAACAAGTGTTTGGGCATCCCTGATTTAAACCCATAGCATTTGGCTCAAAACGTGTGAGATCTTGAGAGACTTTTGAGGCTTGGGAAAGTCATAATTTATCCATCGATTTTGTTAGGAAATTCTTCAGTTTATTCACAACATGTCAGACTTCACAACTAAAGTACTTAGCCGAACACTTTTCCGGTTTTCGATTTAACATGATATTTTAAAAAATACATTTATAAATTTTGGCTGATAAATATAATTTTTCGCCATAATCTTTGAGATAGCCGCTAATCTCTTGAGCAGACTAAAAAAATAATGTTAGAAACCCCTTAGAAGTAATTTAATTTCGAATCTTTTGCTATGCTAAAGACCAAATAAAAATAATCCACAAGAAGAATCAAAGTTTTTCATTTTTTTTTTAAATTACAGCCAAAAAACATCGGAAGTTTACTTTTGCGCCACCTTGTATATTATATCTTTGGTTTTAGTAATATAGTATACAAAATACCTTGTGGAGGAAATAATAGTGAAAGTTGCAATATGGTATATGTACATAGGTACAACTAAAAATAAAAACCAACCATTTTTCAATTCGAAAAATGTACATGACTTGTAAGCTTGTAGTATGAATTTCTCATACATTAACCAAAAACTATCAAAATCCGTCAACAAAATTCAAATTCAAATTTATGTACATATTTTTATCAACCAAATTATTTTTCTGGCCGTAAATTAGAGAAACTATTTCTACACAAAAATTTTTCTGGCTGTAACTTAGAACATTTTTCATATGACAAGAAAATTTCTTCAATTGTTTAATTTTTTGTTGTTGTTGGTTTTTCAAATGACATGAAAAAAATTTGTTTATCAATTGTTTTTCATTTCTAATTAATAATTAATTAATAAGCACGGCCAAACGCTCGGACAATTTAATTTTTGAAAAATACCATACCATTAATGCTTAATTCTTAATTCTGCTCCATATTTTAAACACAAATTTTACCAACGTTTTTTTGAAAATTTTTTTAAAAACTTAAGTTTGTAATGTCATTGAAAAATTAGTAAAACCACAAGTTTCATTTAGTAGTTGTTGCAAGTTTAGCATTTCAAGAGTCTTTAAATCGTACCTTTAGTAATGCACAGGTTTTAAGCAAAAATTTTAACAAAAATTTGTTGTTCAAAACAAGCCCATACTAATAATATATGATGTCTGGTTCAAATTGGTATAAAATATGGAGTGTTTTAAAATATTACTTCAAACTGAAATCTGTATGACTCTCGGCAGGAGCCCGTTTTTAATTTTAGACTTTTTATTTTCTACTCACCCGAACAATTTGGCCCACCCCAATATACTTAAACATACATACATTGTAGACTTATTCATTAAAAAAAATAATAAAAACCAAAACTATGGCAAAGTGATTCAAATTATCAAATAAGTATTATTTTTCCATGACCTGCTTTTAATTTCAATTGTTCGTCACTTGGTAAGTAATGCAATATCCAGATGTTAAAGTAATGAAAATATTTGTTTTTGACAAAAAGTACACCTTCTCGAAAATCAATCGCAAATGTTTAGTGTGATTATTACACGTAGTAACTGTTTGTAGTTAAAGCCACTCAATTTTGAATTGAATTAAAATGTTCAGCCACGTGATTAGATCATTCGCGGAGTACAGAAAATAAATGATGATTGAAGCACCCGAAAGCAACATTAGAACATAACCAATAAATATCAACTGAAAAATGTACCGTGAATCCAGCTTTCTTTGGTGTTTTTTAATATTTTTTATTAATTTATTTGTTGATAGAAAGATATCATAAGATCTGTGCAATCATAATAACTATAAATATGTAAACTATAAATAAATAAATCTCACTAAAATTAGCTAAGGCCAAGAAAAAATATATTTGCAGTTTTCAGCACAATTTTCTCATAGCAACTGTGATAAGCGGAAATCACATTATTTGTTGTATTTTCTAACCGTCCTCTATAAGCGCTGTTGTATTTCGCTATAATAAAACAAGTTTATTTTCAAATTCCATTAAGTGCAACATACCACTTCATTTTACATACACACTTTACAATAATTTCCAAACTTTAGTCAACCATTTTACTATTAACGTTGTGTACTTTTGAGTGTTTCAAAACAGACTGTCTCGAGTGTGGAAGTAAACAATATTTTAAACGCATTCAAATGATAATTATGCACGTTTGATTGAGAACAAGGTGGACAAGTTTGCTAAGCGCCTTTTTTACCTCCCACACAAAAGGTTGGTGGATACGATACCTTCAATAACCATGACAGATATTTATGAAATTTGTTACTGGGGAATGTTTTCCCAAAAGCTACTTTGCAATTAAAAATTGGCAACTTTGCCTCACATGGTTTTGTACCTTCTACACAAGAGTTGGGCGGCTTTCCGGGTAATCGACATTATATCTTAGTAAACCAAACCCCATCTTAGTGAAATTTGGTACTAGTAGGTAATATTTTGTCAAATCTACTATGTAATTAAAAATATAATACATTACCACACCCCTTTTCGTGCGTGCTACAAAAATGTTGGGCGGACAATTACCTGGTAGTCACGAAAAACACAACATATCCAAATTTAGTAATATTTTGCGAAATGTCACACTGTTATTGAATATTGCCGAAATTGACACGCCCATTCGGGGAACTGATTGTATAAATATAATTTATTTTTTGCGAAACTCGGACCCGATGAAACCTCAGTATGGGTTATTTATAAGTACACTAGTCAACAGTCAAAATGTACTCCGGATGCCATAATTTTTTCTGTGTAGATAACCATGACATGAGCTCGAAAAACGCAATAAAACTTTTTTTCGTTTGGATTTTTTTTTTAAATTTTAAAAATTTTTTTTTGGTTAATTTATTTTTGTAAGAAAAATTGTTTCAGCAACTAACAAATCTCGTCAAAATATATAATAAATGGATGGTAGTAGACCCCAAAACATAAATAATGTGCGTCTTCATTCATCGGCTAGCTGCAGCGGTCGTAATCGGTTGTTGAATCAGGAATTTTACAAAATTTTACCGAAAATTTACAAGTAAAAGCCCCTTAAAGCATTTTAAAAAAATATTAATTCACAGAGTGCATTTTTTTTTGTATTTTATACGCAATGTGGCAGGTTTTAGAAATCAAACCAGCCACTTTTTAAGAAAATCCATCAATTAATAAAGAAGTTGTGAATTTTTTCGCTAAAGCCCTCAGAATCTACTTTTCAGTTCGAACATTGCATTTTACCTTTGAAATTATCTCACTAGTCAACCAAATGAAAAAATGTCATGTACTTCTAATGAAGTATTTTTTTCTGTGTAGATAACCTTCAGATGAGCTTGAAAAATGCAACAATCGCAGTGAGGTATGGCTGATAGATATTGCACTTGGGTATGTTTACAAAATAATAACGGAAGGTAGTAATGTCACTACGCAATAATGCGTTTTGTTGGTCACTCTGCTACCTCTGCAACTACCTTAACCACTACCTGTTGTGCCTGATTTTATTTTAGGTATTTAAGGATGAACATTGCCAAATATCACTTACTTTCGCAAGTAACCTCAAAAGGAGCAAACGTTCGCGAGGATTTGAATGCAATACCAATCCAAGTAATTTTTGTTACATGTGCGGAGAATACGTTTCTGAAAAAAACAAGCGTTGTTTTTACCTAAATTGAGAGATTCATTTGAAGAGAGCTTCAATTTACAGGTCTCAAACATAGATGAGCGGTGGACACCAAGTGCTCTATGTCCAAGGTGCTACGTACAGCTAGCTGACTCAAGGTAAGTGTATATTACGAAATTCAAGAACATATATAACTTATTATTGAAATTCTTTCAGACGACAGTCGAGAATCATCACGCCAATGCTTTGGAGAGAACCGCTTTGCCATGTAACAGATTGCTACTTCTGTCTTAGCAAAAAAGCCGGCGTGGGAAAAAATATACGATGGACTTACGCTGCTCTTTCAACAGTGACTTTTCCAGTGCCATTTTCCGAAGAACCAGTGGACCCGCAACCGTCCGTTTCAAGATGGCCATCTAATAATGAGGCGATAGATCCAACATCAGATCCGGAGACAGTAGAAACCACATCAGAATGCGAGTCAACATATACATTGCATGGAGGTCAACGCTTATGTTCGCAAACAGAACTGAACGATTGGGTTAGAGAACTGAAACTCTCCAAGGAAGATGCAGAGTTGCATGCATCGCGCATGAAACAGTTCGGTTTCTTGGCTCCTAGTGTGGTGACAACAATTTACAGGAAGCGTCATGAACCATACGCAAGGTACTACACAAAAAAAGGCAACATCTGTTTTTGTAAGGACATTCGCGGATTATTTGGTGAACTCGGGTACTCTTACGATCCAGGAGAGTGGCGTCTTTTCATCGACAGCAACAAGCAGAGCCTTAAAGCAATTTTACTGCACAACGGCAACAAGAAACCCTCGATTCCAATTGCTCATGCCGTTGACACCAAGGAAACATACGAAGTCATGGACAATCTACTAAAGTGCCTTAACTATAAGAGGCACGATTGGAAAGTTTGTGCCGACCTTAAGGTTATCGGTATCCTTTGTGGATTACAAGATGGATTCACAAAGTACTGTTGTTTTCTCTGCCTTTGGGACAGCCGCGATCGTCAACATCATTACACCAGGAGGAGTTGGACAGAACGAGTTAACTTCATCCCCGGCAACGACAACGTGAAATATACACCACTCATAAAAAAGGAAAATGTTTTTCTCCCACCTCTTCACATAAAGCACGGACTCATAAAAAACTTCGTGAAAGCTCTCAACAGAGATGGTGAAGCGTTCGCCTATTTAAAAACCATTTTTCCTCACCTTTCGTCGGCAAAGATTAAGGAAGGCGTTTTCGACGGCCCGCAAATTAAAAATTTGTTGCAAGACCAACAGTTTGAGCACATTTTATCACCAAATGAAGCTGCAGCTTGGAACTCATTTCGGCAAATTGTTTCCGGATTTCTTGGAAACAACAAAAGCTCAAATTACAGAGAGATCGGCGAACAACTACTCCAATATTATAAAAAAATTGGAGCAAATATGTCGCTTAAGATACATTTTCTACACTCGCACTTGGACTTCTTTCCGGACAACCTGGGCGATGTGAGTGACGAGCATGGCGAGCGTTTTCATCGGCAAATGAAAGAAATAGAGCACCGATACCAAGGATTTTGGAACGAAGCTATGATGGGGGACTATATCTGGTTCCTGATAAGAGAAACAGACCCACAACAATATAAAAGAAAGACAAAAGCACATAATTATTTTTAATTTCAAGCTTTTTATTTTTGTGTTTAGATATTTTTTTTTAAAACTTTTTTATAATTAATTAATGTTGATATCCTTAGGATAATTTCTTGTACATATGTCGAATTGTTTTTTAATTTAAAGTCATATATTTTTGTCACCCAACAAATTTTAATTTTTTTTGTAATAAAAAAGAAAAAACCTTACCATAGACAAAGTTTTTGTTGTATTTTTCGAGCTCATCTGAAGGTTATCTGCACAGAAAAAAATACTTCATTAGAAGTACATGTAATTTTTTCATTTGGTTGACTAGTGAGATAATTTCAAAGGTAGAATGCAATGTTCGAACTAAAAAGTAGATTCTGAGGGCTTTAGCGAAAAAATTCACAACTTCATTATTAATTGATGGATTTTCTTAAAAAGTAGCTTGTTTGATTTCTAAAACCTGCCACATTGCGTATAAAATACAAAAAAAAAATGCACAAAATTTTGTAAACTTCCTGATTCAACAACCGATTACGACCGCTGTAGCTAGCCGATGAATGAAGACGCACATTATTTATGTTTTGGGGTCTACTACCATCCATTCAGTATATATTTAAACGAGATTTGTTAGTTGCTGAAACAATTTTTCATACAAAACCAAATTATCCAAAAAAATAATTTTTAAAATTTAAAAAAAAAAAAACCAAAAAAAAACCAAACGAAAAAAAAAAATTTTATTGCATTTTTCGAGCTCATGTCAAGGTTATCTACACAGATAAAATTATCGCTTCCGGAGTACATGAAATTTTTTTCGTTTTGTTGAGTAGTGATATTAATGATCTTTCAATGGTGTTAAGAAAAGCTAACATCATGGATGTACTTATACTGATTATGTAAAATTTTATATTAGTGATGGTAATACTATTACGTTACTAGTCTAAAGGTAGAATTAGAATGTACTAATATAAATTGCCTCGGGCTTAACCCAAATAAGTTTAATGGTGATTTTGTTTCTAAAAATTTGATAACGTAGTAAAGTTGAATAGTTTCTACCGTTTTCGATTTTTCACGATTAAAATATATGTATATATTTGAACAAAAATATTATTTTTTGGAAAATTTCTTTTCTGGATTTTGGTCATATTCAAATGCATTTTGTATTGGACCGTCCTTATCGGTTAGTGGAGGTAGGGGAAGTTTATTCTACAAAAATGTTGGCAGAGGGAAACAAAAGTATGTCGATCGTAAAATTCACCCCCTAGCAAGTAGGCGCTGATTTCATAAATAAATTTATAAAAAATTAAAATTTAGAAAAAATTAAATTACAACAAAATTAAATATAAGGACCACCTTATTGAAGAAGATATGTTCTAAGAAACGGTTGGTGGTAAAAAAAATTTCACCCAGAGTGATAAGAGCAAATTTTTTAAAAAATGTATTTCAGACGGGGCTTAGATATGTTTTAAGAAAATGTTGGGATGGAAAAATTAGTATGGGTGGGTCATACGTTTCACCCTTCTGGGAGTGACTTCGTGGTAATTTAGGGGCTTATTTTGGATATTTTTCCCTTCACCACCTCCATACAACACTATCCCACCCCTTGAACACAATTTAAAATTGCTGCCCTTATGTTGAATTTGAATGTTTTTGGGCCGAGAAAAGAACGCGGATATGAAATCTTGTTTTGGTTTTATTACAAATAAAATTCAAAAAAGAGTAAAGATAATTATGTATATAAAATCTTGACGCGACGTAAGTTGGGTGTACCGTTCACGACTTATTGGTTCTGCAATAATATGGCACAGACGCTGTTCATCAGTGGCTGCAAGCGCTGCTTCACTTACAACTCATACAAAACGTTCAGTGTTTTGCGAATGACAGATATAGGAAATATACAATATTTCTAACGTTGAACATCTTCATCCGTATGGAATTTAAAACAAGGTCGTTGTGTTACTGTGATTTTGCTCCAGACGATAATTTTAATGTATGATTCATAGTCGAATTTAATAATTCAATGTCTAGGTACAACACATTCACGAAGCCTGGGTGAAGGATTATCCCGTCTCTGCACGTATTTTAACATACCCTTCACCTCGTGTGGTTTGTTACGGGTCTGTTATGTCAGACGTTATTTGACGGATCCAGCAGAGGTATTTGAATACGTGACGACTACCGTGTATGGCTTGTGCACTTTAGCTATAAAATGTACCAGAATTCTTAAAGTAGCATTTGGCTGACGACTTGAAATATATAGCCGGAGAATTGTTTTTCGATGGCTAGTTGTTCATTGCATGTGCCATTATTAACAGCTTCAACGAAACGGAAAAGATAACATTGATCGCTTCCCATATTCCAGCCGTCAAGGTTACTAGACATTAAACCAGCGGTGCCCGCAAAGAGAAATGAGCATGTATTAGTTATTTTACAAAAAATGAGATTGTATTGGTTCGTTTGCACTGAACAAAATCACTTCGATTTGTTTGTTTTTTGTTTTGTTTGTTAACAATGTTGTACTCGTATTGTTTTAAACATAAACATAAGAGGAAATTAATAGGTAATAATGAAATGTTCTTTGAGAAAATAGGCACATGAGTTATTTGCCAATAATGTACTGGGAAAACAAATATATATAATAATTTTATAAATATTGATAAATAAATTAAAAAAATAAAAAGCAAAAAACAATTATTTTATATTAAATCTTATAAAATACAACAAAATTCAAAATATCTGCGATGTAATTGTTTTTAATATAAACATTTATAGTTCAGAGATTTTTAATTTCTTACCTTATTGTTGATATTAACAGATCTCTGTCAATTCCAGTAACTGAATGACTATTGTTATAGTGCCGCCTTAAAGTGGAAGCATATTTATCTTTAAATTTTTGGTTACAAACAAGGCACTCTGCTTCATTAAAAACATTCAAGCTAAATACAATGATTTTTCCCAACCAAAATACCACATAATGAATAAAAATAAATACAATTAAAAACAAATTATAATAAGATTGTCTTTATTAAATTTGTATATTACATTATTAAAATATCATTGGTTGTTGTAAAATATAGTCAGTGTACATATTTTATCAAACAAAGCGTCATCGACTTACTCCAACTAAACTATATTTTTGGTTTCTCTTTTTCTTTTTATTTACGTTCGAGTTGTGTGTGTGTGTGAAAAACGATTAGGCTTCGTTGCTTTAACAAGTGTTTGGGCATCCCTGATTTAAACCCATAGCATTTGGCTCAAAACGTGTGAGATCTTGAGAGACTTTTGAGGCTTGGGAAAGTCATAATTTATCCATCGATTTTGTTAGGAAATTCTTCAGTTTATTCACAACATGTCAGACTTCACAACTAAAGTACTTAGCCGAACACTTTTCTGGTTTTCGATTTAACATGATATTTTAAAAAATACATTTATAAATTTTGGCTGATAAATATAATTTTTCGCCATAATCTTTGAGATAGCCGCTAATCTCTTGAGCAGACTAAAAAAATAATGTTAGAAACCCCTTAGAAGTAATTTAATTTCGAATCTTTTGCTATGCCTGTTGACTTATTTGGACAAACCGCTCTTGAGCTATGTTAACATCTGTGGAGGAGACTTTCCAAAAATCCACAATCTTACTAAAATAATTTTAAAAAAACTTTACCATAAAATTTCAATTTTCGACAATTTTTGTAATATCGACACCAATATCCATCAAAAATAAATCAAAAATAATTATTAATAGAAAATATCGCTAAACATCTGTATTTTATTTCATTTTATATTTTTTATTTTATGTAATGAATATTTGTTTTCAAATTTCAGTCTCAATCTAATAATCGGTTGTGTGCTAACTTTGACGCAAATTCGGATTATGAACAATATAATTATATAATTCGTTAACATGACCGATTTAATAAATTCATTCAGTGTGGTTGCTAGATTTAAATTTAATTGAAGTTTAGTTTTTATTTGTTATTAATGGAATGGAGTTAGATATTCGTGTACTATAGCTGGAAGACAGGTTTCCAGATATAAATGTGGAAATAAAAATACCATATGCGTCTTCAGAAGAAGGATAGAGAAAGGTATATAAGACCAAAACAAGAACATACATATGTATTTTCTGGCACTTTTAGACCGTAAAATTTTATCTGTAAATAAGTGACTAGAAGCCCAAACTTAAGATATTTAAACAATTACGAAAATATCAAGTTCTTGCGTTCGAAGTTCGAGAGTATCTTTGTGCTATATTTCTAAATAAATCATTTTTAAGATTCTCTTATATTTGAAGAAGAATTCTTGTTCTAACTCATATCAAATAGGTAGCAAAGGAGGGGAAACATACACCTATTAATATAGCAACTGAAAATTTTACTTTACTAATAACAACAATTGGTTTTAATGCAGATTAATGTTAACAACTATAAATACCAAAAATGTAACACAACATGAGGTTTTGCGGAGTTGTCGACACTACGAACACACAGTGGGGGAAAAGTCATAAACTTTGAAATATAATGTGTCTTGTGACTTCCATATAAATAAATCTCGGAAATCTCCATTCGATTATTTACCGCGCAAAAAAATTGTATACCGATCACCCGAATTTCCATCAGAACTACGCGGTAAGAGGTAATTTTGATTGCTGCACCGTCGCTTTTTACATACTCCTAATTTGGACACTGTTAAATAGAATACATGCTGCTCCGCGCACAAAAATTAGCACGATGGTAGCAATCGGCAGCTGGTGAAGTTCATGGGTTCGAATCTTAACAAAGCAAAAAATTATTTTTTTTTTCTTTGAAAAGTACCTGTTTTCAAAAAGTACTTCTTTTGTAAAAATAGCCATACTCTTATGGCTTTTTCTTACAGAAAGTATTTCTTCTTAAAAATAGTACCTTTTCTTAAAAAAAACATTATCTTTTAATAAAAGAAGTACCTATCTTTATACAAGGACCTATATAATACATATTCTGGATAATATAATACATAATCTTACAAAAACGACATAAAAATATAAATATTTTTGTAAAAAATACATTGCAGAAAAAAAAATTTCTTAAAAAAGTTTTTTATTTCACAAAAAGTACCTTTTCTTAAAGATCCATTTAAATTATCGTGCATTCCAACGGGCGCATTAAACGTGCTGGAACTAACTAGTACATAATATATAGCGAAAGAAACTTCGTTCCAACCGGGTGTCCCATGGCACCTCATGTGATTTTTTTTGTGCCGCAGTCTTCAAAAATTTTGTCTCTGCGCGGTGTTGGTCTAAGCACGTTGTTGCCAATTGAAATACCAATGTAATCTGAAATTGGGTGTTGTAAACGGCAAAGATTAGAGAACAAGGTTATCGCTAACCTGGTCGAGATAATCGGTGGTCAAAATGCGGTATTAGTGACATAAAATACTTCTCTTCTGACAAACACCATATTATCTGTAATGCAATTTCGGATTCCTGTATGCCGAAAATAAGCACATAGTACTTCGTTGGTCGTACTGAAAATGGTAGAGCCATTGGAACTACTCCATTATATTTTTGTTGGGTATAATATTTTTCCATAACCACCAACAATGATCTCTCCTAAAAAACACAAAATTTTTGAAAATTCAAATGTTTTTTTGTTTGAATCAAAACTTCAATCTAAATTAAGATTTCAAGAACTATGGAACTAAGGAACTAAAAATTAATTTAAAAACATATTTTGCAACACATTTGGTGGCTCAATCTTAATGAGGTTGACTACGCTAACCATATTGATCCGTATAAGTAGCTCTCTTAAGGGAAAAATAGCAGACTTGCTTTGTAGAATAAACTGGGTAAATGGACATATATAATGGTTTCTAAATGCGAATGTCGTCCAAAGCGAACCAACTCAGCATTTTGATCGACAGTCGATACAAGTAACCATAAATACAATTAAATAATTAATACAAAAGTTAGATATGGATATGTCGGCAAGGATCCACAACCACAATGAATTTCAAAGAATTGTCAATTGAACGTAAGTACGTTGTCTAGTTTATTTGTTGATTATAATGAAGAATGTTATAGGTTACAGTAGCTGGCTGATCACTTGTACACAGAGATAGAAAAGTCTACCACTCAACAGCTTATCTTCATATTCCTTTTTTTACATTTTACATTTGTTATATTTTTTATTCAAAGAAATTCAAAATTTCCAGTAATAGGCTTGGAATATAGTAAAATATCACTCTTTTATAACATAACTTAAAATCCAGTTTTAAGCTTGCATTTTAACGTTCGAACTGGTCAATTTCGACGGGAATACGATTATAATTCGAGGCTTGAAATTAACTATAATTAAATTTTAATGGTTGACTTGAATTCAATTGTCAATTCAGATTTAAATATTATTGAAGCATAATTCCACATTTGAAAATTGAAAATATGGCTGGAAATTAATTTAATTACACTAAAAATGTTTGTTGGGCTAGTTCGATATGGTGTGGGTTATGGTATTATTTTTATTAGAATTTGAAAAATTCTACAGATAATTATTTTCTAACGACATCAAAAAATGACTCAGGTAGAAGAATATTTGAAAATAAAAATCAAGAATAATATTTTCAATTTAAAATCCGCTTTAATTGCAATTGAGAACTTTGAGAACTTGTTCGAATAAATCACAGTGATAACTATTATAAATGATTTTTTAACCCAATATTTTTTACTTTATCAGTTTTACAATTGCAACGTATTCAAAATTTGTGTCCAATCAGCTCCTGATTATAACTATATATAGCGTCAATTACGAAAAATCAGAATATTGATCAAGGCCGCGGATTTTGCAGTTTTGTTTCCCAGTGTTGGGGAAAAAGTACAAAATTTTAGGTCTTTTAAAATTAAAAACTAATCGGTTTAACTTCAGATGCAAAAAATAACTGTGCGCTCATTTTCGATTTTGTTAGTTACCTCGCTTACTGACGATGACACAATAAAAAGCTTTTTACAGAATCACCCCTCTGAATTGTTGTACAAATATAGGTGAAGATTACTGAGTCTAAAACTATGTAGATGGCATACAGTTCATTTATTGCCCAATAAAGATATATACTATTTTTCCAACAAATTAATCTTCCAAAGTACCACGCTATTGCAACGCTGAATTTGATATACTAAAACGTTATCCCAAGTATACTAGAGTACCAGAAATGAGATACCCTAACAGAAAATATTCCTAGTTTTATTTTTTATTATAAAGCACAGCATTAAATTGTGTTAGAGACAGGCAAATCAAAAATTTTCTCGTTTGACTACTTCACCTGCGATGTATTATTGAGCAACAACATTTTTGTACATTTATGAATTTTATTTTTGTATCGAATCAATGTCGTGGAAATTAAAATGAAATAATATGGTATTTTTTTCTTTTCATCACAATTTTGTTTTATTTATCCAATATTTCGACCAACTTCGTTGATCATTCTCAAGGATCTCGTACAATGAAAAAAGAAATAGTTTTCAAACCACACAAAACTTAAATCCTGTTTGCTCTGCTTGAGACTATAGAACATGAAGTTATTATTAAAAATTCCCCGTCTTCTTCATTTATGTTCCTCATAAATTTGACATCACTTATCTGTATCAGTCTGTTAATGGAGTTACTTGCAGTATTAATTATTATCCTTCCTGGATGCTTGGAATAATGATTCATCTATCGTCCAGACGCCGTGGGGTTTTGATATCAGCCAATTCTGATATTGTGATATTGTTTTATAACTATATAAGTACTATCAAGGTATGGTAATGTATGGTTCGTTTCCTTTTCCACTCTGAATTGAACTCTCTTGAAGGAGTTAAGTGCCTTCGACGTGTTCTCCACCTCAGTTTCCTTAACCCTTTGTCAACCAATGGTAATTAAAAGTACCACTACAATTATCAGCTCAAAAAAATCTTAAAAGAAAAATACACTACAATTTGTCTATTAAGATTTTTTTTGCAACTGTTGGTAAGTAGAATAACGGCATTTTAAAATGTGTTTCAGCTCTTTGCGTAAGATATTGTGGCACTAATTTCGATTATTGATAAATATTAATATTTTAGCTTTTTCAACCCTCAGAGTGATTTATTATTCACGAATAATATTTGTATTGTTTGGTGTTTATTTTAGAAATATTTGCAGTGAACCGGTTACTGTTAGACGAAAATGTTTTGCCCAACGATGCTGGGGACGACGAGATATTACAGTGTACAAACAATCCTGAAGGAAATGAAAGTCATGGTGGGGCTGACACTGAGGAAATACCTCAAATAATTCCAAGCAGTAGCAGTCGAACCATGACCATGGGACAAGTATTAGCAAGTTCTCCTTGCTAGAAGGACCTGTAGCAGTTTTTTTTTTAAATTATGATAAGCCCACAGAATACTTTATCTCGTTTATTGGCGATATAACAGAAAATATTATATTCCAATGTAACTTATACGCGACCTAGAGGCAGAAAATTTTAAATTTGAAAAAAATGTGAGTTTCACGCTTTTATCGGCATAAACTTTTTCATGGGGTATCCTAAACTCCCAAGTTGGAAAGATTACTCGAGCACAAGCGAGGATTTCAGTTTGCCGCTAATTGGGAAAACTATGAGATGCAATCAGGTTTGATGAGATACACAGTGCAACACGAAAAAAAATAACCATATACGAACACCACTACGTGATAAAAGACTAAAAAAAAAAGACCCGTGTCTCCCAATTTTTCCCAAAGTCATGCACTTTTTTTTATGGGCCGCCAAAGATTTGGGGCCTCGGTATCATTTTCGTAAAATGTGATCATTTTCTCAGACTCATATCTTGCAAACCGTTCAGAATTTCGATTTACTCTCTGAGGCAAAGTTGTAGCTCTTGTCACAAAGAACAAAAATTGCGAACATATAAAATCAAAAAATCGCAAAAAACTTAAAAAAATTCGATTTTTTTTACCTTTTTTCCCGTGTTCAGGTCCATAGGTAGCAAACCGTTCAAAATTCAAGGAAACAATCAACTACAAAAATTTAGCTAAGATCTCAATAAACAAATTTCTAGAACATATAAACTTCCTAGAGATGATTCTTAACACTGTTTAGGTAGCACACAAAAGTGAAAAATTTGCCGAAAATTTTTTAATTTCATTTTTTTTACCTTTTTCTCCTGTTCAGGTCCATAGGTAGCAAAAAATGAAATATGCCTGGCCAGAACCATGTTAGGTAAAGTTTTTTTGATTTTATATATTCGCAATTTTTGTTCTTTATGGCAAGAGCTACAACTTTGCCTCAGAGAGTAAATCGAAATTCTGAACGGTTTGCAAGATATGAGCCTGAGAAAATGATCACATTTTTACGAAAATGATACCGAGGCCCCAAATCTTTGGCGGCCCATAAAAAAAAAAGTGCATGACTTTGGGAAAAATTGGGAAACACGGGTCTTTTTTTTTTAGTCTTTTATCACGTAGTGGTGTCCGTATATGGTTATTTTGCCATGACTTAAAAAATTACACACAGTGATATTGAGGAGTCTTCATGTGAACGACAACTCCAGCATTCCTAAAGACGACAAGGAACGCAAGTTTCATCAACTTTTCCATGGAACCCGAGAGCTTTCCGTTGATGAATCGATGATATTGTTCAGTGGACGGAATGTCATGAAGCAGTATTGTCCAATCAAGCCAATAAAAAGGGGCTATAAATAGTTAATATATCAAGGCAAGGATGAAGCTTTAGAGGGTAAATTTGCCGGTTTTGGTCTTGGAGAAAGAGTGGTTTTATCAATGACTGAAAACTAGTGGGGAACAAATACAATTATTTTTTTCGATAACTATTTTACATCAGTTCGGATTCTTGAAAAACTATAAAGAGAACAAACATTAGCATGTGCAACTATTCGCTCTAATAGTAAAGAAACAAATAAAAATTTGAATGTCGATAAAACCATGAAAAAGGAGATTGGGACCTGAGAGTGTCATGTAGTGGTATAAGTTTGTATAAATGGATGGACAACGAAGCAAGTTTTTTGGTATCAACTTTTCATGGAAGCGAATCTATAAGTATTGCCAGGAGATACCGCAACGGCAATTTGAAAGATTTAAATTGCCCGACAGTTGTGAAGGACTATTACTCATATATGGGCGGAGTTAATAATGCTGATAAACTACGAAGTGCCTATGGTCTTAATCGAAAATCTAAAAAGTGGTGATGATATTTATCAACTCGTATGTGGTTTATTGCCAATCCTCAGAAAAAATAATGCTTCTGCAATTTAGACGATCTGTTGCTATGGGATTAATGACCCAGAAAAGTCCCACTACAAATCGTAAGAGTTTAAACTCAGCATCAAGATAAGATCTATCAATTCCAGCCTCTTAGAGACGCCGAGAAAAAATAGAATCAGTTTCAATCACATACATGAATTCCAATAAATAGGTACTTACAAGATGACTCGAAACACCATATTTATAGACATTTTAAGTAACTGACCCACTGATGGATGGTTACTCAAGACGTCTTGTGTACATGTCATAAGGTGATCACCGCTGTTGACAAACTGTGGAAAATTCCTGCTGACTTTTGGACAAATGTATGAAAATGTCAGGAGGTGTCATGAGTTTTTGATGTGATAACATCTATTGGCGGGGGTAGGGACTTAACTCACTAAGTGGAAATATCCAAACACAGTTTGTCCGACTGCGGTCACACAGATTGTTTGGCGTTAAACTCCTCCGAAACGGCTGGACATCTATTTTGCATACCCCTAAATGATAAGGGTGACCAACCCCTATATAGAACAAAGATTTATCCGACTGCGAAAATCAGATTGTCAGACTGCGATAAAAAAAAAAACTCACACTGATGTCGCGGCAGCGAATAGTTGTCTTGTGTGGATGCGGAGCACTCTCAGATCAAAGAGACTAATGACGTGGTTATACCAGGGGGATTCTATGGCACAGCTGATCGAAATGGTAATAGGGCGATGAGAGAGCAAAGACGACAGGAACTAATTTTAAATAGTGTTTATTGATGCTAATGACAGCTAAATTATGTTTCATATTGTTGGTATTGAACGAAAATACGAATTTCCTTTGATTCCTGTCCGTTTTATGTCCAACGAAAGTGTAAAATTGGTAAAATACTAGACTTGTGTCGAACTCGTTCACTAGTTCTCGAAATCGTTCATTTGAGGTGCCCGGACATACCAACCAAAAAAATGTTTGACAACTGATACAAAGTTTATCCATGCCTCCAGTTCCACATGAGCCATAGGATTTGTGAAGTCATTAAATAAGAGTTATAAGAGTACAGATTTGAGGCCCGTCAGAAACGTCAGCTCTGAACGTTTCTGTACTAAGTCTAGGAAATGATTGGCAAATATATTTAAAGCAACCGTCATTCCTATCTAAAGCTTTTACAAACTATTTTCTAAGCACAAGTTTTAATTCTAGTGTGTTCTCTAATACGAGCTTATCGTTTTCATATTCTTCCCTAGGTTTAGTTAGCAGTTTTTTTTAAATGAATTAGCCAAAATTAGTCAACCGATTTTAATGAAAAATATCTTGTTTTGTTTGTAATGCATGCATGTTTTTAACTAAAGATGAAAAAAAGGAAATTTTACATTTTTCACGGATTTTAAAAGAACAAAAAGTTTTTCAGAAAACCTTTTTTGGCGTAGAATACGTCTTACCTTACGGTATAGGGAGTCATGTCAGATTGTTATTGTTGTAATCTTTATTTCATTGATTATGAGGAAACGGTGAGATAACTTTTTTAAAACATTTTTTTGTAGGTAAATGAAGATGTTATCTTTCGTCTGATATACATTTCATATGGGTTGATATCTTCCTAATAATTAAATTTCTCAAATGAAAATTGTTTGAACACATACACTCAAACATATGTGTGGTGTTTGGTTGAGTGTTTGAGTTTGTAGCGTGAACACAAACTATGCTGCTGTTTCAGTGTGGACACAAACCTTCGGCTGTTGTTTTGATTGATGAAATATTGAAATTTCGTATATTTACTTATGTATTTAAGTGAAACAAAATATTAAATGTGAATTTGAATTTAACATGGATATATAATTATAAAAAATATAAATCAAATTGATTTGCGTCTGTTATTTATCATTTATCCTTACTCTTTTAATTTAAAAACATATTTATCCTATTTTTCCTACCATAAGCTTATGTATATTATCAAAAGTAACTATCAAATACCTAAATTAATTTGCTATGTTATTTATCATTTATTGTTATATATGTTTTCTGTCTTATCGGATGGCGTATTCTACGTTAAACTTAATGGCCGTGTCTTTGACACAGCCTGTAGGGACAGTCCGTGGCCGAAGGCCTCGGACAACTGTCTGCTGTATTTTTTATATTTCTGATATTATTGACCTATTAAAAAAGAGTGTTGAGGTAGCTTGGGGGTAATTTAGCTGCAGAAGTTTTAATTTTTTATTTAACCAAATAGTATAAACGGTTCTTGACTTATGCTAAAATTTGCTGTAAACATCCCTCATTTTTAACACAGCGGTTATTCTCGAGAACCAGAGTCTATTCAAATAATTTACTTTATAGGCTTAACTAATACTTCGTACTAAAATTAACTAATAAACCCCATGCAGCAGAACCAGAATTGCCCTGTGTTATCTGAAATTATATAAATAAATCTGAAAAATTATTGTTTTTCTTAAAAAGACCTTTTGGAAAAAAACACATACGCTGAATGAATATTCGTTAATGTGTTACGTTTCTGTAGTGAAACATTTCGCACATCCGACAATTTGGGTGCTGCCTGCACGTTTTGTTGCAACAAAAAATTTTTATTATCACAATAATTTATTTAGAGAAAAAATGCGCACAAATCAAAATAAAAGTAAAGTGTATGAAATGTAGGCTATTGTTATTTGCTTTATATCTTGATTATTGTTATTATTTATTTAATTTGGCTGTTTGCCAAAATTTATAGTTGACGCAACAATTTCGTTGGTGTAATGAATAGGTTGTTAAGGAACGAAACTAATTTTTATGAATATAAAGAGAGAACAGAATGAGCGAACAGAAAATGAGAAATAGAGCTCAGCAAAGCAAAAATGGTGAGCATGAGTGGTGGGTCAACACAGATTAAATGAGTTCATTTTCAACAACCAACAGTAATATACAAAATTTCTCCGCCGGTATGATTTATTTAAAATTCTTATGTGTTAGCTAAGTTATTAGTATCAATCGTCACAAGTATCAATCAATTATGAGGATCAATCAAAGACTATTTAAACTCCCATCCAATCTCCTCTCTATCAAATTCCTTCTACAAATTCCATAAATGGTGGCATTAATACTTGATTTATGCTCATGACAGATAAATAATGTTTGATGCTGGTTGCATCGAACGAAAATTTCTTTATATCTGTTCGATTTATGACCAACCACAGAATAACATATAACAGGAACTCAGTCATCGTTTGATGTTTTAGACCACCGGACGTGTGTTATTATCAACATCTGTTTTTGTTTTGCTACACTGTAGTTATAAATTCAAAACGCAAAAAGTGTTAGGGGTATTAACCCTATATACAAGCAGCAGAGTACAGTTGAGCCCAATAATGCAAATACATTCCACAAACCTTCAGAATTGAGGATGAAGACAACACCAGCTTAGTAGATGGAGAAGCTGAAATCATTCAGATTTCATCATTTCATGATTGTATTGACTGATTATAAGTATGAAAGGGTAATGGAATAGTAATACCCGCAGACCTATATCGAACCAGGGGTATCCATGACTGTGTAGTAGGAAATTAATAGAAAACAGAGTGGATAGGCAAGAGAATACCCAGAACTGACATGTCAGAGTCACTGCTGGCTTTCCGACCCGCTCCCATACAAAACACCTTTTTGTTACACGGTACGTGTTCGATTTGTATGAACACATTAGTAAATGGTTCATTGGAAAATAAAAAACAGCGTTCAATCATATGATGACGTTACATTTAAATAATATTAACACTTACAATTATTTAAAGACCAGTGCAAGCACATGTGTTATTATTTTCTTGCTTAATACTTTTTGTTTTATTCCCACAAACAACAAAGAGAATGCAAACAACTGACACATGTACATACATTGTTACATTCGTACATACGCTACACAATTTCACACAATTTCCGTTGCTCTCTTAATACATGGACTTATAGTAGACCTAATAGTTCTCTCACCAAATTTATGACATTTGGCCTGGTGTGATATTTACGTTCGATGGTGCAAAAAAATTACTTTGCTAATACCAGATAGAAGAGGCAATGGTTCAAAACAACGAACAAAATAACAACAACGGCATTTCGTTTTGTAAATATGTTAAAATTATTGTGTTAAATACAACACAAATGTATGCTAACAATAACAGTCAATAAAAAAGTTTAAAACACATTTAAATTTCACAGTTTTTCACCAATACGACATGAAAAATTATAGCAAGAAGTTATTGTAAACATCTCTCTATCACACCGACCGCATCAAGAAGAATGTGAAAGGAGACGTCAGATGAGCGAAATATTCTCTCTAGCATGATTTACTCTATGGTACATACGTTACACAAATACACAACAATTTTCGTTGCACTCTTAATATCTCATTTGTATGTACATACGTATAACCATAGAGAAATACTTAAGAGTTTCCATTACTCTCTTCGATGCCTCTTCATGACGACGAGGTAGTAGGCCATTTCAAAGAGGTTTATTTGCTAGGGTATTTAATAGAGTTGGGTAGTTCATGAACTATCTAGTTCATTTAGTGTGACCAGACATCACCCTCACGTACATAATGCACATGTTCGTGAAGTTGCTTCACTGCTGCAATGAATTTGCTTCATTATTGCAACGAATTGGTTTCATTGCTGCAATGATTTAGTTTCATTGCTGCAATGAATGTTTTGAAGTGTGTTTGAAATTTCTTATATACAATAGTACATTAATACACTGTTAATATTACATTGCAGGTGTTTTGATAAAAAAAATTGAATTTTTGTTTCCAAAATGGTCTCAATTATATAAATAAATTAAATCCATTCCATTTTAAAATTCTCGTCTGGAGAAGAGGGGTTGAGTGTTATTGTGCCCGTCTAATTCAGGTTCTGCAATTAAAAACAAAAAAGAGGAATTTATTATTAAGATTTCTAATTCCGATATTTATTTTTCTTTCTTGTGATTATGTAATTTTATTGCTCTTCATGTTATTATAGGGGCGTTTTCTTCGTAACGTAACATTAACTGTTACGAAAAAAACGCATAAACGTTGAGTATATTTAAGTTGGCTTCATCCTATAATTTTAATTTTTTTTTGTCAATTTGTTTATTTAGGTGGTTATTCTGCATTGACACTGCAGCAAAATTTATTCATTTGGAAATTTCGAGTAAATTAACTTCTGAATACAGTATTGTAAAGCAGATGTTTGGCTATACGAAGTATTCAAATATGAGATTCAGGACTTTAATGTCATATTGGTGTAAAACACTACAAACATCGTAAACGCACAGCTGCTCGGTAGTTGTCAGATGTAAAAACAAAACCAACATATACGATTCGAGAGCAAGCCGCGTGCTCTTTTACGTCTCAAACGAGCTCGGGAGCAGCTAGTGTACCGTAAGCGAGACGTAAATCGCTATTCTATAGAGAGGTTAGAGAAAATTTAGTGGAGTAATGAATGTGTATCGGTGTGCTATTTATTCACAAAGTACATAAAATGTATCAGAAACTGCATACATCATTCATATGTGCATAAAAGTATATACAATTTACCACAAAGTACATATCAAGTTCCATTAAGTGCGTGAAATTTACAAAAACTACACAAAATGTACCAAAAGTACGTAACAAGTACCAACAAATTTCATCAATTGTATAATAAATGCACAAAAATTTGTGCGTAAACCACACCAAAACACTACTTAAAGTCCTGAAATGTGTACCCAAAAGTACACAAAGTGTATCAAAAAATGACATTGTAACTACACAGTGCCGAAGGTTTTCTTGTGAATGTTGTCGAGTTATGGTAAGGTATAGGCTTCCTTCTTCACTCTACTTCCTTTTAGTTTTGCTTTATTTGTTTGGTCTCCAGAATTGCCTTCGAATCCTTATTCTTGGAGAAGGAAAAAACTAATAATATTTTATACAACTTTTTAAATATTTTGATAAAAAAGTTAGCTACCCCTTATATTTACATCATAATTTTGGAAACGTCGTGGAAATATAAGAAATGAACTGACATACATACATTTTATATTTTCCATACAACAAAGTCGAACTTGGTAACACTTTTATCGGGGTTAATCTCAACTTCTTAAATTATGAGTTAACGTGTATAAGTTACGAAAAAAACGCCCCTTATGTTCATTTTTTATATCAAATAGAATTATACCAGTTTCTGAGATTAATCACACTTAAATCTAATTATACATAAATATTTCATCAATTGTGAAAGGAGAAACATAAATTGTAAACGACAAATGCTCAATTTTACAGTCGGAAAATCTCCATTTAAATGGAATTTAAATGCTTAAAATTTGTAATTTTATATGAAAATTTACTATGAGCTTTTCAATTTGGCTTTTAAATGACGAGTGTGAAACTCACCCTAAGTAATTATAAAATATTGTTAAACTGCAATACTCTTGTATAAATCGATGAACCAATTCTGTTAAATTTTAAAATTTCAGACAATTTTTACTGTTGTTATAAATAATAATCACAATACTTTTTGGAAACTATTGAAACCATTATTCAATATTAAAGTTTTATTTATCACATTTCACTATATTAAATTGCTTTGAGACTAATATTTTTGTTAACAACCTATTGAACGTAAAATAGATTTTAAAACGACCAACGAGGTAATTTTATCCTTAGCGAAGATGACCCTCTTAGATTTAGTTTATATTTCTATATATATATATATAATCTAACTAAAATGTGTAAGTGACCATCAAATATCATCCCAATTTCCATGAGCATGGTCGACAACTATGTCTGGATGGCGGATTCTTTATAAAACTTAATGTAATTTTATTTAATTTCGTACTTAGTGTATTTAAATTACATTCTACGCCACCTTTTAACCCTGATTTTTGTAGTTTGTTACTCTTTCTAAAGCGCGGATCGTGGTATATATGATATATAGATTGGAAAAACTGTAAAGGAAATGCAGTCTGGTTTGTCAAAACTAGGGTTGCTATTTATATTTCGAGTCATGCAATAAAAAAACAACCATTTATCATGGGAAATAGTTTAATTGTTTTTCAAAATATTCTCATATTTTCAATATATTTAACATGCGCTCAAACCAATATTCGAAGGACTATTTTTTTTTTTATCAAACCAACACTGAGGGGATGCCCCCTATAAATGCAGTGCATTGTGTTGGTGATTTTTGAATGCTTCAACAGCTGCTTCGGGTGTAGAAAAACGTTGATCACGTAGTAAAAAGAAGTCATTGGGTGCAAAGGACGTGCTGTACGCCGGATGACCCATCAATTCGACATGTTGAGTGCTCAAATAGCTCATTGTTTCAGCTGATATGTGAGAGCTCGCATTGTCCTGATGCAAATTGATCCGCTTTCTCTTGTTGTTTTTTCATATTTCCTCCAACACTGTTGGCAAACATATGGTGGTATACAACCCAGAATTGACCGTCATACGTTCCAATGAAAGCACTGTGGCCACAAGACCGGTTAAACCCCAAAAAAACGCGATCATTTGCTTCGATCTGTGTCTTCCACGAACAATTTTTGTTGGGTTTAGCTCGTCTTTCAAGACTCATACGGTCATACAGTCGACTCTCGATAATTTGAAACTCGTTAATTTGAATCTCTCGATTATTTGAAGAATTTTCCCGGTCCCTTGAAAAAACTCGATAAATTGAAAAAAATCAGTGTGTTTTTGTCCCCTTGATAATTTGAAGCTGTAGGAATGGCATCTTACTCGTCAATATTATATAATTTGAATTTGTGCTTCTTTACTCTCTATAATTTGAAGTCGGCCAGAGAACCACAATACGTGTGAATAAGCGAGCAGAATTGTTTGTGCCTCTGTTGGACATCTTTGATTTTGAGTATGAAGTCTGTAATTTGAAGTCGGGGATTCCCACTTATGTATGTTTTCCGCGTATGTTGGCTGGTTAACATGAATGAGTTCGCAGTCTAGAGTACGCTTTCAAACGTTAAAGTGCTTTATTTTAATGTTTTATTTCTTTCACATATTAATTTGAAAACATCAAAATGATTTCAAGAAAGAACACGTGCATTTCCATAGATGAAAAAAAGCGAGTGATTCAAGCTGTAGAGGAACGGCAATTAAAAAAAGATGTCGCCAAACAGTTTGGCATTTTACCATCGACATTGTCTATGATTTTGAAAAACAAGGAAAAAATCATCGGAAGTGCCTTAAATGAGAGAAGAAAAAGGTCACGTCAGGCTGAATTTCCCCGTCTTGAAGAGTGCTTGCTTAAGTGGTTTCGACAGTGTAGAGCACAAAACGTTCCCGTGGGCGGTTACATGTTCAAGGAAAAAGCAGTCTTTTGCAGTCACTTGGAATTAAAGAATTTGCAGCGAGTGAGGGGTGGCTTTCAAATTTCAAGAACCGGCACGCCATTGCATTCAAAAAGATCTGGAGAGAGCGCAAGCGTGGATAGTTCCATTTGTTCCGAATGGATTAGCAAAATAAATGAATTAATTACTGGTTATGACCCAAGGAACATATTCAACACAGACGAAACTGGGCTTTTTTATAAATGTCTTCCTGATCGCACCCTGACGTTCAAAGACGAAAAGTGTCATGGGGGTAAACTGAGCAAGGATAGAATAACCGTCCTTCTTGCATGTAACATGGATGGTTCTCAAAAGTTAAAACCACTCATTATAGGAAAATCTGCGAAACCACGCTGTTTCCATGGAATAAAATCGCTACCCACAACTTATCGGTCAAATAAAAAGGCATGGATGACGACAGAATTGTTTAATGAATGGCTGACCTCGGTTAACAATGACATGAAAAAGGAAGAACGCAAAATCCTGCTGTTTTTGGACAACTGCACCGTGCATAATAACCCACCGCCATTAGATCACGTAAAGTTGATTTTTTTCCCACCCAGTACAACATCAAGATTGCAGCCATTAGACCAAGGCATTGTCCAAAATTTTAAAACTCTCTACCGCAGAAAAATTGTTTCTCTTGTGCTGGATAGCATTGAAAAGGGTGAAAAGGCGAACATAACAGTTTTGACCGCTGCAACGATGCTTGATAAGGCCTGGAAAAATGTCAACTCTATGACCCTTACTAACTGCTTCAGAAAGTGCGGGTTTAAGCAAACAGACAACGAAGCACAGTCATCAGAGCCGCCACAAATTATGAGCACTGTCCCAGGGTGGGGACTTCTACCTAACTGTGAAGAGTTAACTTTTGAGGAGTTTGCTCAAGTTGACGATGACATCTGTGTCCATGGTGTCCTTACCGATGCTGAACTTTTAGATTTGGACAATAACGAAGAAGAAAATGAAGAAGGCGAACCGCTTATTGTTGTCACATTGAGCGAGGGAAGGAAATCTCTTAGTACCCTACGTTCCTACGCCCTCAGAACGGACACAAGTGACGAATTCTTTTCAGCTCTCATCACAATAGAAAATTCATTAGATAATGATACATTGAAGTCGGTCACTCAAAAAAAAATTACTAATTTTTTTAAAAATGATATATTGTAAAATATGTAATTCAAAACGATGTGAAATAAAAGCCACGATTTAATAATACTCTTGTTTATTTGAATTTTTCCCCAGTTCTCTCTTGATAATTTGAACTCTTATTATTTTGAAACTCTCGGTAATTTGAACTTTTTCTCTGGTCCCTTGAGTTTCAAATTATCGAGAGTCGACTGTATATCCACATATATATCCATGATTTGTAACCTGTCACGATGTTAAACACTGCATATGAGTTACCGCGGTTGTATGTTTTCAACATCTCTTTGCTCCAATCGACACGAGCCTTTTGTTTGAGTACTCTTCAAATTATGTGGGATCAAACGAGAACAAATCTTTTTCACGGCTAAATGAACATGCAAAATATTACTAATGCCGAAGGAAGCCTGAATCTCAAGGTATGCCACATGTCGGTATTGCTTTATCAGTTCACGTATAGCATCGACTGTTTCCGGCAAAAGGACCGAAGTTGGACGACCTCCACGAAATTCATCCTGGAGCGAACGGCGCCCGATACAGAACTCTTCGTACCAGCGATTTTCAGTGCTATTTGATGATGCGTCATCACCAAAAGTCGAAACAAGTTGATTGAGACACTCTTGTCTTGATAATCCACGCCGAAAATCGTAAAAAATTATCGCTCGAAAATGTTCACGGGTTAATTCCAATTTTTGAAAGAGATGAATTCTTCAACACACTGTAAATGCAACAATTAGTGCTGGTAAGTGAAAACTGTCTATGTATGTTTAATCTAAAAGATTTCACACTTCCCAATGGAAGTTCCCTGGCTACACTAGTACTGCCAGTACCCGGAACATAAATAGCAACCTCGTACTACCGCCGTGGATTTATAAGGATCACAATGAAATATTGGCGACTATCTTTCTGGTACCTATCATACACAACTACAAAATCATGTGTATTCTAAAACGTTTTTGTTAGTTTATTTAATATGGAAAAGCAACGAAATTGTCCCGCAATCCATGGAATGGACCTACCATGTAAAAGCTGGGCGACCTGCACAATAAATCACGGAAAGATAAACAGATGATTATTAAATTTGGTATTATACAATATCTTGCCAGTCCGCTATTGAATATGGGTGGGTTTGTATTAATCTCATCTTCTGAAAATTTTCAAATGTGTTGCCCTACTTGCCAATAATATAAATATTAGATCAAAAAAATCATAACTATTCGAAGGAGACGAGGTCAGAGTTTAGGAAACGTTTACTTTATTGTGACAAGTCTCAACATTTACCACATGACATAAATTGGTTCTCAAGATAAATTTCGAGGGCTGGTCAAAAAACAAATTTACAAAAAAAAAATATAAATCGCTTCTGAGATATCTCGAAAAACAAATTTTTTCTTGAAAGAAGCCCAGCCTATTTGTTTATTTAGCGAAAATATGAGACTTCTTTTGGAAAGCCTATGAAAAGTGCCTAAGGATACGTTGTATGTATGTATGTGTCAAAAAGTAAAGCATATCTTAATAAAATAAAATTGAGGAAGAATTACCCATATTTAGGTTCACCAGACTGTAATTTCTACTGTTTTTTGTCGTTCCAGAATTCTCCTGAATTGCACTTAACCAATTGATTTAATATTTTTGTTTTTGCCGTAAAATCCAGATGTCCCTGAATCATCTAACTTCTCAACCATTTTATTTGCTTCTCGAAATTTTTAGATAGATATAGATAATAGATTTTTTAATTTCAATGGTTTTGACCAAAAATTTAGTATCCCTGACCAATTTTCACCGTCGCCGGCTCTTGAGATTCAAGTGGATATATTAAGACAAAAGCGTTTATCTTAACTTATCAACGCCTACTCCAAATGTGTACCTTCATTAACCACAAACATAGAAACTTGCCTTAGCGCCAGTGGCATCTTTCGTTCGCAGGGCAACTCTGCGATGCTGATGATAAAGATGACAAAGTGTGGTCCGTTCAATTTATGGGATTTATTTTATGACCTACATACTTTATAGACATTTGAGTGTATGTATCAGTTATTGCTACGTGAGTGCAACGCCATTTACCAGAACTTTACCAAAATCATTAGTCTGCAAACCTAAATGCAGTAAACCGAATGTTGTGAATTTGTTTGAATTTTATACTAAGTTGTTACTAAATCGGTTGCTTGTACGTCTTATGAAACAAAGTAAAGTACAAAGAAATATTTTCGGAATTAATGTAACGATTTTATAATTGGCTACATCAAATTATTAACTGCATAATGACCCACTAGCACTCGCTGATAGATTAATGTACCGAGTTCCAAATTTGTATTATATTTCGTCTTCAACTTTGCTGTTATTAGTGATGGTGGGGATAATTCAAATAAAATTGTTCAATTAAATCAATTCAGAATGAATGACATCGACAAATAACTGTGACAAGTTAATTGCACTAAATCACTACTGCTGCCTTCCTGCTACTATTTGGTCACTAATGTATGTGTTGACGGAGTGGACAAAGGAATGGACGGACAGACGGATGGATTGAAAAATGAAATGTGGGGAGGCGTCAGAACAAACACTAATGGCCACGCCAACAAATAGTCAACAAACCAGCACTACCAGAACTAATAATAACAATGAACCTTCTGCTGATGGCAGTGTGCGCCGTATTCGCAATACAGGCCAAAGCCGGCAATCATAAACACACTAGAAACAGGGACGGAAATGAGGAAATGAAAATATAGAGAAATTACCGTAATAAATTCTTTGTTATGTCGAACTGAGCTGCAGAGCCAACACTATTGACGTCCCATCTATACATGCACTCATATAGTCGTACGACTGTCGGACGAATGTAAGTCAGAATGTCACTGCTATTACATTTATTGTTATGTATAATTATATACATTTGTATGATTTCATTTCAACAATTGGAGGTTTATTGAACTCATTAAATGAGTCATTGCTAGTACCGTAAAAACATAATCAAGTGTCATAAGGCGAAATCAAAGTAGCGTTAAGTTTTATGCATTTTATATAAAAAATAAATGTATGACAACAAAAGTACAATATGTGAATATGAGAAGAGCCTTGGTTCTAAGATTCTTACATTCCAATAGAGGAGCATTTTAAAGAGGGTGAGGCATCCGCAATTCCCGAGACTAAGAAATCCCAGCACCGTCTTGTTCAGAATATATAGACTTATACATTTTAAATGGTTTAGTTCACAACATTTTCTCACATCATGTTAATTTAGTGGCAGGATCGGACGACTTACAATTACAAGCTACAAATGTCCGAAACAATTCTGTAAAGCATCTGTCTTTTCTTCATGTTAGAACTAGGTAGTATTGCAGATGGAAGGCTGATATGCAGTTGTCCAATAAGGTACCGGGAATAACGCCCACGGACATAATCCCCAAATCGCAAAATTTCATCAGCATCGCGGAGATAACCCCAAAGAATAACGCGGTCATAGGACTCTAAAATAGCTTTGAATGTATCTCCTAATTATTGCATTTGGCTATATTTTAAACAAATTTATTGTTTGTCAATAGTTAATCAAGTGTGAGGCCTTGAGGACTCACAACGAAAGTTCAAATAAATATAGTTCAAGATAATTTAAAATATAAATGTTATACTTTTGTAAATCTAGTTAAATAAGTTGGATTTTGTTTAAACTTTTGACCAGACAATATGACTGAAAATGCTGAGTGCAAAAATCGTCCAATTTGATATAATTATGTATATTAATTTAACCCATTGAGCGTTTGCAACAAATTAAGAAGGATTTAAAAAATTTCCGAAAGAATTTTCCGATTTTTCTTCAACGGGGACTCAATTCGATAATCGATTACAACTCTATGTAAATACCACACGCTTTTTAAATCGTGCTATTATAACCAATTAAAAAATTTAAATTTCGACTGTGGCGATTCAGTTCAATAATATTGCTATATGAGAGGCAGGTCACTGACGATTGTGAGGATTTGATTGGAATGAATCTCTGTGGAATAGAGAAATGTCTTTCTTACTGGACCATTTTGAAATCAGAGAATTAATGTCTCTGAGATTTCTTTGCTTCACACTAACGGTGGAGTAGATAATAAGGTTTATAAGAAAGGAGATCAGAATAGAATGTAAAATAAATTAGGGAATTTGAAATGATTTCGGATTTGTTTTACTTTCTTAGACATATTTTCGAAACAAACTTACCGGTATGAGCGAATTGGCGGAAATTGCATTTGAAACATGGGCTCTCACAACCAGTGAGCTGTGCGGTTGCTTGTCTTAAACCGATTGATATTTTGAGAATCTTTGTAAGTACTCGATAGTTTCGTCGTCACTAAGCGAGGTGAGGTAAGGTGGTCGGATCAGGGATCCGATCCACGCTCTCATACACAGAGCCGCTCACACTACCATTGCACCACCGCTGGCCACAAACGTTTATAACTAACAAAAGAAATAAAATTTTTACAAAAATAATCGGAGGATTTTAGTTAAATATTATATTTTGTTTATATGCTAATAACAAAGAAACAAACGCCAACAAAAGACTTCAGTTGATTATTATATTTCAACTCTCTATAAATAGGAATGAAACTTTTTGAATCTAGTGTTTATAACCAACAAAACATATTAAAATTTTTCCAAAAAAATTGCACAATGATTTGCGAAAACTTTTGACCTGCGACGTTTCAGTTCACCATTCGTTTCAACTCTGTGTAAATAACAAACGAACTTATCGAATCGAGCGCTTCAATATTTATATTATTTAATATTTTATTTCAACTTTACAGAAAAACTTTGTCGCGTGAAAGTATGGGGTAGTATGCGCCAAATCCCGTAGTTATGTTTTTTTTGCAGACTTGTTTATATTGTTGGCCTAATGAATAACCCAAGTTTGTGACCGCGAGCGCAGAACACAACTTAATTGACAAATAAGCTTTTTAAATCTAGAACTTGAAACGTTTGTACTATCAAAATAGTCACAAACTTGGATTATTCAAAATGGGGCGTTCTCGGACCAAAATATATATAATTATATTTGGTTTTTATGGTTAAAATGTTTGCTAAAACCAGAAAACGGTCTTAATACCCATTGATGGTTATGTCTGTTGAGCATCGCGGACATAACCCTCAATGCGATTTGGGGATTATGTTCGCCATGAAAATCGAATTGGGGGTTATGTCCGGTATGTAAATGTCCGGTATCTAAAATACATTTTTAGTTTATTTCATATTTTTTGTGTTTATTTCGTTGGATATAAGTTAATGTTTTATTTGGGAGTTATTTCTTTAAATAAGCCCAATAATTGGGTCTTATTAATTTTTAGTTTTTCGAATTATTCCATTTGGTTTGGTATTTATTTCATTATTGCTGTGGAAATTATTTAATTGTCCTTGGTTTTATTCCATTGGGATTTAATTTATTGGTAAACGAAGGTAGACTGCGCCAAAGAGCGTGATGGACCTTCCACCACTATGTTTCCCAAACGCGAACAGAGCACGATGGCTGTTTGCGCCAAAAACTGCGCTGGGCCTGCCACCTCTGGTTACCCAAGGGCAAACCCCAACCTAACTCTCCCGGTGATAGCTCACGCAGTGACAAGGTCACCAAATGGGCGAGATCTGGGTAACAGCCCTTGTCATCCTAGAAAAGGCCAAGGAAACAAAGAAGCCTTGGGGCAGAGCCGACTCTGAACGTGACAGTCATCGACAGAGCTGGCCCTGATGATAGTATAAGCCCTGCCAACTGGCTGCTACTCGAAGAGGCGGTTCTCATCAACATGTTTGAGGAAACGAGGAACGGGGAGGTGTATTTGCTATGGAGGTAGTCAAGGGCTTTGGCGAATGTTGGCCTCCATCCCTCTTCGAACAGTTGTCACAGTTTGGATCCCACCCCACTGTTTCAATCGATAGGATAATTGGTGTTTTTGATACCCAATCATGGAAGGTTCTGTCTATTGAGGGCCTGCGGGAGTAGAGTGTTTATGCGTCTCCGACATTTCCGATTCCCGCAAGCTTCGTGTGATGCATTTACTTATATCCCTCGCCAGCAAGTAGGTTGATATTGTCCTGCTCCAAGAACTCTGGGTTGATAGGAGTGGTAGGGTTAAAGGGAGCTATTCCAACGGAATACATAGAGGCGAAATCTTGTTCGAGTGTATCTGCCGTATGAGGAAAATGAGTCTCCATGCGAATGCGAACCAACTCTTGCCCTCCATGCATCCACTAAGCGATGTAGGCTTGGTCTGGCCATATACGCGACAGCTAACAACACACAATGAAGCATTGGGGGATATAAACAGTAGAGGATGGTCAGTTTTTGGTGTTACTGTTCGATCCGTGCTTAGAATCTGTAACTGCCTTCCAAAATAGGTTAAGGCAGACTGTTATAGACCTCTGATGAGACCATCGTTAGAGACTGGTGCGTATCGGGGGAGTATTCATTCTCTGATCACAGCCCTATATGCTTTTCGATAGTTTTTTCTGTAGGGAAACAAATCCTAGGAAGGCAAATTGGCACAAATTTCTTGACGTTGTCAGCAGGACACTAGGTGTTGATAGCACACCGTACGCGGCAGTGGCATATGAACCTCTTATATAGGTTCAACATTGAATCCTGTACCCTTACCTTTCCCGGTAAGAAGAGACAGCTGGTCTGGTGGACAAACGAGCTGGGTGAGCTGCGAAAGTCCACGCGGACTTTTTTCAGTAGGGCGAAAGGGTAACCTATGGGTGTATAGTGTAGTGAAAGGCTTTTGCTAAAAGTATTAATCAAAAGCTACTAGCCTAGCAACAGGGGACGGCGGCTATATGCATCAGTGGAACTAGGAGAAATTCCCCTCAGGCGGCATTGAAGATCATGCTCGGTCTCACTTCTCCCGACATATTTGTCAGAAGGTGTGCGGATAGATTTGCGTCTGGTCACGCAACTGTCCTTATTGGAATGGATAGTGTCGATCGAGGAGGCTATCTTGCAGTGACATCGGATTAGGTTTTGCCAATCCGAATATTCCGAGCTGGCCCGGAGGTAATCACGATGGACAGGGAAGACTGGATGGATGGGATTCCTTCATCATCCTTCATTATCCATATTTACTGACGGATCCAAAATGGACACTGGAACGGGGTGGCAATTTACAGCCAAGACCTGCAAATACGTCTATTCTCTAGACAGGATATTATTTGTAGTGTCTTTCAGGCCGAAATTCTTGCGATCACGAGAGCGGTAGATGAGACTCACAAGCTGTATCCATTAACCAGAGTGGTCTATGAGAGCATTCAAGCTGCCATAGTGACATTGGGATAGGTTAGGTTAGGTTAAAAGGGAAGCCCGTCATTTGAGTTAAAAACAAATAACGAGTTCACCCGAACGTTTAATTTCGGCCCATTGTGGTTCCTTTATATAGAATTGATTGGAGAAAGCAATAGTTGTAGAGAGGAGGAAGAATGCAGGAGAGAGGGTAAGCTAAAGGAGATAATCTGGCGTAATTTATTTTCAGTTGTCCTCTTTTGCTCAGCTGAACCAGCGAGATTTCTCTATGAATTTGGCGAGGGGTTTAATTGGAGCGTCTGCTAGGTCATTGAGGTTTTCGAAAAGCCTGTCCCCAGGAAGGCTAGACTATACTCTTGCAAGTGCTGCACTGACTCCTCCTCTTCTTCATCTAAACAGCTTCTGCAGATGTCTTCATATGGAAGTTTCATGCGTGCAGCCATGTATCACACAGTACCCAGTTATGACACCAGTGAGAGTGTTGAGTGTGTTCTTTCTAAGAGAGGGCAGCCCTTTGGTACATGTTCCATCAATGGCCGGCCAAACATATCGAGCTATCCGTCAGTTCTTTACCGATTACCATCATTCGTCAGGGCGTGATTTCGTGCGCCTGAATTTGAGCTAGGGATAAGAAGCAGTTCATCGTACAACGTGATTGGATGATTATTGAGTATAAGGCCTTGAGGGCTGTTATTGACGTAGATTTTGAGTTTCGCTGGAGATAAATCCCGCTCCAAAATCTGTTTTGCGGCATACATCGTTAGTGGCATACATCTTTGCCTGAAAGAACGTACATTTGTTCGGAAGTCTGGTGAAAATCCTGTGATTTATAAGTTCGGAGTTTATTCCCTATCCCGTGCCCGCTTCCAGTTTAGATCGATCCGTGAAGATTGAGATTTCACCGGCCTCAGTTATGCAATTTGCAGCCCAATCTTCCCGGCTACCTTAAATTTTTGGTCCGGAATTATTCCCGGAGCCATATAGTCCGTTGGCTTCTTCGGAGTTTCGAAAGTACCCATGCTTGCCAGGACTGAACCATGCCCGTGTATAGTGTTGACAGGCATTCCACTTTCGCCACAGTGCATTTGATGTTGAAAATTCAGCATCGCCTCTAGTGCCACTTGAGGGGCAGATCTGGGGGCACCGGTAATTTCGACGCATGTCAGTCTCAGCACCTTGGCCAGGTGTGAATTCTTATTTACCACTTCCAACCATATCACAGGGTCTTATAATCCCTGTATACATCCAGTGTATCATTTTTGGTGGTAAACCCCATTTGAGTCCGAACATTGTCTTCCAGGCATAGAAGGCGCATAGCGTCTTCTTTCCCCTTCGCTCCATATTCCTTTTCCAGAATAGCTTGGAGGGTAATGCCTAAGTACTCTATTTCTTTCGACAGTTTAAATACCTTTCCCTGTAGTCTTGGGTTGGAAATTCTGAATTTTGAATCTTTTCGTAAAAAGTACTGGTTCTGTTATCAGCGGGTTGACTCCTAACCGATAGTCTGTTGCCCAACGTGCCAATTGTTTTAGTGACCTTTCCATGATTTCGTCGACCATAGTCATAAATTTATCCCTGATCAGGAGCACCAGGTCATCCGCATATGCTATAATCTTGATGGCCGTTTTGTCAAAATCCTTAAGGATTGTATTCATCTTTCGATTCCATAATATCGGTGAGATCACTCCCCTTTGCGGAGTTCCTCTTGTAACTCGTTTCCTTGCTGAACCGTTGCCTATATATGAGTTTATGATTCTGCTTTAACTATATTTCCTCTCCATTTCGTTATGCCAGATTGTGGGCCTATGCCGTCAAGTGGGTTTAGTATGGATTATATTCGTACTTATATATTATATTATATTCACATTATTTCAAGCTGCATGGTGTAATCCTTATGATGAATGGAGTCCTCGATAAAACCTACCATTTCATTCAAAGCCGTTTCCACTAATTTGTCTTTCAGGTAGGCGTGTTGTGCCGAGCTAAAGTTGTTTGGTGTCAATTTCCCTCTTACATGTCTGTCAACTAGTCTTTCCATTATTTTCAGTAGAAACGATGAGAGACGGGTTGGCCTTTTGCCGTACTGTGGTATAGTTTTGCGCTCTGGTGATAAATACTACTTTGACTTCTCAACAAGCCTTGGGTGTGTGTGCCTACCGAAGGCTCGCTGAAAATATCGCGCGTAGCCATGGTAGAATGAGTTCCAGGGAATGTTGTAACAATACTGGGAACCATATGGCAGTATCTTCAACTAAAATAAGCTGTTCGAGTGCGGATCGGTCCTTGTCGGCGCCTAGTAGACCCACGATCTCGTTCATGTACGGTGTACGGTACGGTGACAAAGGTGAACTCTTCATTAGTATTGCGACGGGACTCTGTGATGTGCGCAGAGGCACAGGTCGTTTTACTACTGGAGGGAACGACTTCTGCCGCTTATGTGAGGCCGAGGAATAGACTGAGACAGTGGAGCACCACTTCTTTCAATGTCCATCCCGCGGTACCTTGGTGCCGATATAGGTAGGGCTTCAAAGCCCTTGTCGGTATTGACATCGGGGAACTACTAGGATTCGTGAGTTGGTTGCGTTGGATGCGGAAACCCCACATCTCTCTCTGAAGCCTCCATAATTCCGCACTAAATACCGTCATCCCACTCCCTTCCTTTTTTTGTACACTCACACTAAATCCTTCTAGCTCTATTCTTTCTATCTATCTTCTTTCGCTCTTGTAATGTATGTAATGTCCAATATTTCAGATTTAGGGTTTGTCAATAGAAAACTCATACTTATCACAAAGCTAACCAGCTGACTGGCATTTTTCCCAATTGAACACAGCCTGTAGTGGAGGGTGACATAAGAGTGAAGTAGTAAACTATAGAACAAAGTAGACTGGGAGTCATTGATATGCTAGCTACAGTCGGGCGGGGGGTTCGTGTCTACTTTGAACCAAAAACACTACAACCTAGGACATAAACAAATTTATTATAGACTCCCGATTTGTAAATCTAACAACATTACTTTACTACTGAAACTACAATGACAAATGGACCAGATTTTGACCATAAACTATTATAAATGCCCTATTATGGCCAAAGTATTGAAGAAAAGAAAATAAACAAAAACTCAGTCGTCGGATATTTTAAGAAGATTCCTAGGTGACATTGGAATCGTTAGCCTCTTTACCCTTTCCCACCATGATCTTAATGGCTTTCTATTTGTTAAGATCCCGAACATGAAGTTTACCCTGTCCCTAAATCACCACCACGAGTAATAACTATTTAAAGACTCATTTCACTAAATCTAAATTTTATTTAAACAATTCATAGGTTTCCTGATACTCGAATTCATTTAGTTTTAGCGTTTACATCAAAATATAGTTAGTAAATAGTATATAATAGCTTCGATTTCATTATTGACGAACAATATTAAAAAAACAACTCGAAGATATCATAAAGAGAAAATTACTTTTTTAAGAGAATCGAAAAGTGAATGGTTTTGAGACTATCACGAATTACTTTACAAAGTGGTCAAATATTGGTTTAGGAATTGATTATAAGAGAATTGTGCTTTACCACGAAATTCTCACAGTCTTATAGAGGAATTAATAGGAAATATCCGTTGAAGATAGAAATACGTAACTGATTAGATGCAAAACGATAATCGTATCAGTGCGAAGATGAAAATGATACTGAAACTAAAGCAAATCTGAACTTAAGAGAGCACCTTATACAATATGCAGTCAAAAAAAAATAATTTGGTGTGATAAGTTAAGGGGTTTTCTATAAGTATATGTATATGTAGGTACTTATAGGCAAAATTAATTTATAAAATAGACTTATGTATAACTTTCAAACAACTCACCCAATTGTATGATTCACTTTTGTTGTTGTGTTGAGCTGGACGTCGAGGCCTCGATGAACATTCTCGTTGTTGCTTGAGCTTTCAAAAAAAAATCTTAAATTTCCAATACTTAATGGTAAAACCTTAACTTATCTGGACCAATATTGAATATGTTATGTTAATGTTTCTTAAGCTGGTTAGCTATAAATAGTAGGCAAAGTAGCACATAAATACGCCGAAATGATGGAGCGTAGCAATTCCGGAGCTACGGATGAAATCCCGCACCGAACTTTCCAGTGCGGATGCAGCGGATAACTTCTGATCCGGGTTTGGTTTCTGTAATTTAGGAAATGAAGTATTGCCCAGTGCGATTGCTGGATTGACTTGTGGTTGGCAATGGTGGTATGGAACTGGTTTCTTTATTGGAGTAAACTCGGCTGTGGTGATCATATTGGCGTAAGTACGTTCTCAGAAAAAAATTACGTGCCTCACTTCCGCGGAAGCCCGGAAATGAGGTCCCATAATCATTCACTTTTTACACACCAAACTTGCCTAAATTTAGAGGAATGTTAACTCGGTTAATCACTAGATAAAACACATTTGGTGGATGTCATTACCTTGACAGTCTGGATCAATTTATTTAATAACTGCCGATTTTTCCTTAAGTTTTCGAGTCGGTTTTATAAATCCTGATCTAGACGGATTTTTGAGGTACCCTTTAGAGAATAGAAGAGCTCGTATCAAATCGGGCTATATTCACGGAAAATGCATCTTCAGAGAATAAATATACCTTGAAGCCTTATGGTTGATATTAAAGCGACAAAATTATAATTAAACGTTGCATAAAATTGTCTGGATTTACCGGATATCTTGTGATTTATTTTCACATGCCTTTATTTCTTAAACTTATGACCAACGTTAACAAAATTGAATCACCTTAACTTGCACTGAGCCCGATCTTTACTCTTCCAGATCACAAAACCAAAAGAAAGAATAAAGTTGCTTTGGAAATCATGAAACCAACTGAAGGACCGATTGAATTGAACTCTCTCTTCGCCTGTACATGATCGTCATGAATAATCTTCCAACTATGGTAATATTCGCTCTAGTCTATAAATAGATTTCTACTCCAGGATTAGAACGCTATTGGTCCATGGTAATACTGTTATGTACTTAATACTCATTCTCCCCGTTTGTACATAATACGCAATTACGTTTCACGTAGCTTTGAACACTGTTCTAAAAATAGAAACTATATCACAAGAACCAGTTTCGAGCGCAATAGAATATTTTCGATGATAATAGAGCGCTGGTCAAAGTGTCTCTCGTGTGACAACACGAGTAAAAAAAAAAGTATGATGGAGTCAAGGTTGGATTTGAACCAGTGTTCAAAGAGATACAAACCTACAATGCATCCGCTGGGCTATCAACACTGATGTGGTGAGATGCTGCTATGATACCGTTCTATTACCATTCTCAAAACCTAAGCCATGCTTGGTAATGTTATAACAAGCAAGAGGTATATTATCACAAAAAATGGGATTATTCTTCAATGATACCAAAAATGGTACTCTTATTAATAGTCATAATTACGAGTACTAATGAAATCCATGCTTGCTTGATGACGGCTTTTAAAACAGCCACCACAAACCGGGTAATATTAATCATATTGATTAAAATATTAACAGGATATATTGCTTAAGGTCGCATATCTTTTGCGTGATATGTACCGCTGGAGTTTCCCTCCAGGTCTTCTAAGATATAATAGTTGTTACCGACCTTTGACTTTACTCTCGCTTTGACGAAGACGGGTGCCAATTTAGAGTTAAATCGCTTCTCTGCATTGCTCTGAGCAAAATTTCTCCTGAATACGTGTTGACCGACAGTATATGAACTGGGACGAGAACGCAGATTGTACTGGTCTCGATTGGTAGCATAGGCTCGAGCAATATTTTTCCGTAACTCTTTTCGTATAAGTGCCAGTTGATCCTCTCGGGCTAATGGATATTTGGGTTCATCTAAAAGACGCACATTTTTGAGTAGGTTATAGGAACTTCCATGTGTCATCATATTCATCCCAAATGTAGCAAAATAGGGAGTACACTTGATTGAGTGATGAACGGAATTCCGTAGCGCACAACTTATGGAAGATATATTTTCGTCCCATAGGCGCTGATCGTCCTTTAAAAATGCTCTAATAGCTGCAATAATTGATCTGTTTACCCTCTCAGACGCATTAGCCTGAGGGGAATAGAGGGCTGTATATGTATGAGTAATTCCAAGCGCAGTGAATAATGAATTTAATTGGTTTGCCCTAAATTGAGAGCCATTATCACTCACAATGACCTCAGGAATGCCATAGATGTGAAAAATATTCCTGAGTAGACAGTCCTGAATAACGTTCGTAGTAAATTTTTTCAATGGGTATAGCCAATGAAATTTGGTTAAGTGGTCCAGTACTATTAAAAGCCCAATGTAACCATTCTTTGAACGGGGATATGGCCCCAATATATCAATATATAATCGTTGAAAGGGTCTAATAGTATCAACGCGTTTCCCCATCTCGGGTCTGAGAGTGACGTTAGGGGCTTTTGTACACTTACAGATTTCACACCCACGTACATACTCTCGAATGTCAGTAACCATTCCTGGCCAGTAGAAGTTTCGTCGAATCAATTCCAGGGTTTTTGACATCCCTCCATGAGCAGATACAGCAGAGTTATGAAAACGGGATAATATGGAGTTGCGTAAATTCTTCGGAATCCACAATTTCCATGCGTTTTCCTCTTGATGCTTATCTCCTGTATAATGTTCGGTACGAATATACACAAATTTGTCGATAATCTTCAGGTCGGGATACTTTGGTTCGTTTTCCAAAATTTTGGCTTTCAGATCCTGGTAATCTAATTCGTGGAAGCACGGAGAACTTAGATCTACTTCAGGCTCCGCCAGTTCAATACTTCCCACTTCATCGCTTTTTATCCTCGACAAAGCATCCGGAACAATATGGTCTCTGCCCTTCCGGTGGGTGATACTAAACTTGAATTGTTGCAGCTTAAACACCCATCGGGCCAACATACCGGTCAAATCCTCTTGTTTCATCAACCATAATAAGGACGAATGATCCGTTATGATCTCAAACTCTTGCATTTCTATGTAACACCTAAATCGTTTAATGGCTTCTATTGCAGCGAGGCATTCCCTCTCCGTAACACTATAGTTCCGTTGAGTAGTATTAAGTTTCTTGGACATGTAAGCTATGGGCTTTTCATTTCCTTTGTCGTTCAGTTGCACTAATACTGCTCCGATACCATAGTCGGATGCGTCGCAATGCAAGAAGAACTTTTTCGTAAAGTCCGGGTTCGCTAATACTGGTGCGGTGGTTAGGCGTTTCTTTACCTCATCAAACGCCTCTTGTGCTTCGAAAGTCCAATTAAATTTCCTTTTGGTTGATAAAGTTTCGGTGATGGGGAAAGTTAGTGTTGCGAAATTGTCAATGAAGCGCCTATACCACCCTGCCAGTCCTAGAAATCCACGGACTTGTTTGATCGTTTTAGGTACAGGCCACTTTGAAATCGCCTCAACCTTTTCCACGTCTGTTTCGATGCCGCCGTTACCAATGACATATCCCAGGTATTTTACTTGTGTGACACAAAATCGGCTTTTTTCTATATTTAAAGTCAAATTGGCCTTTCTAAATTCTTCGGCAATTCTCACTAAAACAGACAAATGGCTGGGGAAATCTTCCGATACGATGATGATGTCGTCTAGATATCCGAAGACACAATTCCTTAAATCGGGAGGGATGAGTTGGTCCATAAGCCGACACATTGTCTGTGGAGCCGTACACAGACCAAAAGGCATAACTACAAATTGATACAACGGACGCCCTGGCACCGTGAAAGCTGTCAAAGGTTTCGCCGCTTCACTTAAACCGATCTGCCAGTAAGCATATTTGAGGTCAAGTTTTGAAATGATATTTGCCTTTGGCAAGCGTGAGAATATTCCCTCAATACTGGGTAGGGGGTAAGCGTCCTGTTTGGTTACCCGATTCAACTTGCGTGCATCTAGGCATAGACGCACTTTGTGAGGTTTTACCACTAACCGCATTGGCGAACTCCAGGGCGAAATGGAAGGCTCAATCACTCCCAATGCTAACATGCGGTCAATTTCCGCATACATGAGCTTTTCCACGGCCGGCGACACAGGATAGAACCTCTGCTTAATAGGTTTGATATTTTCTACCTCAATGTCATGTGATATCAAGCTCGTCCTTCCCAGTCCCTGTTTGGAAAAGTCTGGAAATAATTCAATAATTGTTTGGAGCTGCTTAGTTTGTGATGGTGTAAGTGAATACTTTCCATTTTCAGCAGTCCTCAATTGATTAGGGCAGTTCAAGGAATCGTTGAGGGGTTTTTCTAAAGGGGACAAATGCGAGAAGTCTTTAACAATCTGAAAATGAACGGTTGGGTCAGATACGATGACAGAATCAAAAATATTTGATGTAAGTTTGAAAATCTCCCAAAAATCAAGTCCAAGGATTAATCTTTGGGTGATAGATGGAACAATGAGTAGTTTTAAAGGCTTTATTTCGTTACGGAATGACATCTCAACTTCTAAATAACCAAGAATTCTCTGTGATTGACCGTCAGCCGTTTTCACGTAAGATTTGGACGGGACAAAATTTGGACAATTCGAAAAATCATATAAAGCCAGCGTTGACCCAATACATGAAACATTTGCCCCCGTATCGAGTAAACCGTACTCACAAAAGTTTAAAAACTTCACCTGTGCGTAATATCGTTTGTCCTTGGAACTATTAATAATTCCTGAAATCACGTATTTCGATGCGATGTTCCGTAACTTAAAATACTGTCTAAGACATATTGTTGATCTCCTAGGAGGTTTTGCTTGTCCTTCGATACCGTTTACCGAAAATATTCTATCTCGCTTTGCCATATACTCAATATATCTCTCGTGATATGGTCGAATCGGATACAAAACTCTTCCCATGGGTTCCCTTGAGGAAAAATCACGTTTTAAAATGGAAATATTCTTTAGATCTAAATTAATTGTAATTTTGTGCTGAGGACAATCATGTTCAAAATTATCTAATTCTTTGGTGGTATCGGAAGGGTTATTGTGGTCTTCAGCGGTAGTACATTTTATGGGTGTGGCGGGGTGGTATGTGAGCGTTGGTAGTTTTTTGACATGGATGTCCTTTTTTCAGCACATCGTGGGCATTGCGGTTTCTAAATGTTTTTGGCACCACATCCATAACAAAACACTTTACGTTCCATAATGCAGTCATCCCAAAAGTGTCCAGACTCATCGCAATTCCAGCAATTTTTGGGTGTTCATCTGTTCTGAGCAACAGCATTTACATGAGCATTCGAATCAGTTTCTTGTTCAAAGTCCTCGCAATTTACCTCTGCTAGGTTACGGCGGATTGGAGCTTGAGTGTGAATCGGTATCTTGGTGCTAGAGGACTTTCGGAAATATTCGTCCGACAAAAGCTTCTCTCGCATTTGAACCAGTTTTCTCAAATGTGCAATAGAATAAATTGGCACATAGAGCAACTCGTGCCGTATGTCGGGACGCAAGTTCCTCACTAAAGTTTCCACTATCTCAGACTCATTCATGGGATCCTCAAGTAGATCCAAAATCGAACAAATGGCATCATAGTACGACTCAAAAGATTCTCCAGGCTTCATCTTCCTGTTGCCTAAGTCCTCTTTTATATCGAAACTAGAACGCATGTCCTTATATTGGTACTTTAAAGCAGCACAAAATTCGTTCCATTGTATGGAGTCCACTTGCTTGTGGTATCTCCAGAACCAGTGTAACGCTTTGCCGGAAAGCAAAACTTGTAAATTTTTACATATAATGTCGAAGTTACCATTCAAATGTTCGGTTGTCAAAGATTTTATTCGGTACAGGAACTGATCGACCGTGAGACCTTCATGGGAGCCGTCGAATTTAACATTCCAGTTATGTATCAAATAAGTAATCTTTTCTGGTCGCATTGAAAATGAATTTTCTGATTGGTGGAAATAAGAATTAGTATTGGTATTACTGCGAATATTCACATCAGGCCGTTGTGCCTGGAATCCAGAGGTTGGTATATTGCCCTGAGAAATCGGATGCGTTTGAGCAAAATTTTCCTCCAGATTCGGTCGTAAATGCATAGACTGTAACAACTGAGAAACTGTATTATTAATCATTTGACCAATTCGGTCATAATCAACCGCATGTACGCTCAATGCCGACTGTCCGAACGCAACTGAATTGGCATTATCAGTAGAAGCATTTTGGAAATTCTGGGTATTTGATGGATGATTACGAGTATTTGAAGTTACATGTGCCACGTCGATGGACTGTCTTTCATGGCGAGGACTTAACTCCAAACTCGTATTGATATTTTCGTTAAACAAGTTCCTACTATAACTTCTAGTGTTTGGGCGGTGACTCAAAACTCCACGGGGTTTTCCGTGAGCATGAGGTCGCGTTTTCTTCTGCGAGTTAGTTTGCGTGCCATTATCTACCGAAATCAACGATTGAACAGTATATTTCCGAAGATCGGATAGATCACAAGACAATTTACATGTAGGGCATATAGAAGAAGCAGATAGAGACTGCTCTATACAACTTCGATGAAAAATATGATTGCAGGTGGCAATATTATAACACTCTTGAGTATCCAAGAGCATTGCTTCATCGCAAATTGAACAACGTTTCTCGCAAACATTGGAGGTCAGTGATGGAGCCACTGAGGGTGGAACTAGGGGTGGACTATGTGCCAATGCAAGAGCCATTTTATTTTTTGTATCTTGCATATAAAGTTCAATCGCAATTGAAAATGGATGATAATATATATGTATAAGCATTACTCTAGTTACAAAAAAATATAATTAGCAAGCTACTAAGCGAAAATTTCCTTAATTTTTTTTTTTTTTTTTTTTTTTTTTTACTGTGGTGGATGATTTTACAGAGACAGAGTTTTAGTAATAACCGGTCGACTGAAAATTAACAAATTGGATTATGGAACAGGATACTTCCTTTTATTAGCAAAACAAAACAAGCCAACTAGCATGCATCTCTTCCTCCGATAACCAAAATAATTGGACTTTAAAATGCCTCCAGCGAAATTAAAGTTAATCCTAATTACTCCAGGATGCTATGAATTAATTAGCTCAATATTGCTTTGAAAATATAAGTATGACCCTATCAAGGAAATTACAAAAAATCTTTGATCAGTATTCCAACAGAAACGAAAAGCTGATTGGATTGGTTCTCGGTCAATTTATCCGCAATTGCAGATATATGAATATCCAAAGAAGTCCAATCGGTATTCAATCCCACATGTAGTCCTCAAAAAAAACTTGTAATAATTTCCATTCTTTGAACTCTACTTTGGATAAAGATTAGTAAAATTCGGGGTGAAAACTGTTCCCAAAAGGTTCTAATTCCAGCCCCACGTTGGGCGCCATTTATTTATGTAATGTCCAATATTTCAGATTTAGGGTTTGTCAATAGAAAACTCATACTTATCACAAAGCTAACCAGCTGACTGGCATTTTTCCCAATTGAACACAGGCTGTAGTGGAGGGTGACATAAGAGTGAAGTAGTAAACTATAGAACAAAGTAGACTGGGAGCCATTGATATGCTAGCTACAGTCGGGCGGGGGGTTCGTGTCTACTTTGAACCAAAAACACTACAACCTAGGACATAAACAAATTTATTATAGACTCCCGATTTGTAAATCTAACAACATTACTTTACTACTGAAACTACAATGACAAATGGACCAGATTTTGACCATAAACTATTATAAATGCCCTATTATGGCCAAAGTATTGAAGAAAAGAAAATAAACAAAAACTCAGTCGTCGGATATTTTAAGAAGATTCCTAGGTGACATTGGAATCGTTAGCCTCTTTACCCTTTCCCACCATGATCTTAATGGCTTTCTATTTGTTAAGATCCCGAACATGAAGTTTACCCTGTCCCTAAATCACCACCACGAGTAATAACTATTTAAAGACTCATTTCACTAAATCTAAATTTTATTTAAACAATTCATAGGTTTCCTGATACTCGAATTCATTTAGTTTTAGCGTTTACATCAAAATATAGTTAGTAAATAGTATATAATAGCTTCGATTTCATTATTGACGAACAATATTAAAAAAACAACTCGAAGATATCATAAAGAGAAAATTACTTTTTTAAGAGAATCGAAAAGTGAATGGTTTTGAGACTATCACGAATTACTTTACAAAGTGGTCAAATATTGGTTTAGGAATTGATTATAAGAGAATTGTGCTTTACCACGAAATTCTCACAGTCTTATAGAGGAATTAATAGGAAATATCCGTTGAAGATAGAAATACGTAACTGATTAGATGCAAAACGATAATCGTATCAGTGCGAAGATGAAAATGATACTGAAACTAAAGCAAATCTGAACTTAAGAGAGCACCTTATACAATATGCAGTCAAAAAAAAATAATTTGGTGTGATAAGTTAAGGGGTTTTCTATAAGTATATGTATATGTAGGTACTTATAGGCAAAATTAATTTATAAAATAGACTTATGTATAACTTTCAAACAACTCACCCAATTGTATGATTCACTTTTGTTGTTGTGTTGAGCTGGACGTCGAGGCCTCGATGAACATTCTCGTTGTTGCTTGAGCTTTCAAAAAAAAATCTTAAATTTCCAATACTTAATGGTAAAACCTTAACTTATCTGGACCAATATTGAATATGTTATGTTAATGTTTCTTAAGCTGGTTAGCTATAAATAGTAGGCAAAGTAGCACATAAATACGCCGAAATGATGGAGCGTAGCAATTCCGGAGCTACGGATGAAATCCCGCACCGAACTTTCCAGTGCGGATGCAGCGGATAACTTCTGATCCGGGTTTGGTTTCTGTAATTTAGGAAATGAAGTATTGCCCAGTGCGATTGCTGGATTGACTTGTGGTTGGCAATGGTGGTATGGAACTGGTTTCTTTATTGGAGTAAACTCGGCTGTGGTGATCATATTGGCGTAAGTACGTTCTCAGAAAAAAATTACGTGCCTCACTTCCGCGGAAGCCCGGAAATGAGGTCCCATAATCATTCACTTTTTACACACCAAACTTGCCTAAATTTAGAGGAATGTTAACTCGGTTAATCACTAGATAAAACACATTTGGTGGATGTCATTACCTTGACAGTCTGGATCAATTTATTTAATAACTGCCGATTTTTCCTTAAGTTTTCGAGTCGGTTTTATAAATCCTGATCTAGACGGATTTTTGAGGTACCCTTTAGAGAATAGAAGAGCTCGTATCAAATCGGGCTATATTCACGGAAAATGCATCTTCAGAGAATAAATATACCTTGAAGCCTTATGGTTGATATTAAAGCGACAAAATTATAATTAAACGTTGCATAAAATTGTCTGGATTTACCGGATATCTTGTGATTTATTTTCACATGCCTTTATTTCTTAAACTTATGACCAACGTTAACAAAATTGAATCACCTTAACTTGCACTGAGCCCGATCTTTACTCTTCCAGATCACAAAACCAAAAGAAAGAATAAAGTTGCTTTGGAAATCATGAAACCAACTGAAGGACCGATTGAATTGAACTCTCTCTTCGCCTGTACATGATCGTCATGAATAATCTTCCAACTATGGTAATATTCGCTCTAGTCTATAAATAGATTTCTACTCCAGGATTAGAACGCTATTGGTCCATGGTAATACTGTTATGTACTTAATACTCATTCTCCCCGTTTGTACATAATACGCAATTACGTTTCACGTAGCTTTGAACACTGTTCTAAAAATAGAAACTATATCACAAGAACCAGTTTCGAGCGCAATAGAATATTTTCGATGATAATAGAGCGCTGGTCAAAGTGTCTCTCGTGTGACAACACGAGTAAAAAAAAAAGTATGATGGAGTCAAGGTTGGATTTGAACCAGTGTTCAAAGAGATACAAACCTACAATGCATCCGCTGGGCTATCAACACTGATGTGGTGAGATGCTGCTATGATACCGTTCTATTACCATTCTCAAAACCTAAGCCATGCTTGGTAATGTTATAACAAGCAAGAGGTATATTATCACAAAAAATGGGATTATTCTTCAATGATACCAAAAATGGTACTCTTATTAATAGTCATAATTACGAGTACTAATGAAATCCATGCTTGCTTGATGACGGCTTTTAAAACAGCCACCACAAACCGGGTAATATTAATCATATTGATTAAAATATTAACAGGATATATTGCTTAAGGTCGCATATCTTTTGCGTGATATGTACCGCTGGAGTTTCCCTCCAGGTCTTCTAAGATATAATAGTTGTTACCGACCTTTGACTTTACTCTCGCTTTGACGAAGACGGGTGCCAATTTAGAGTTAAATCGCTTCTCTGCATTGCTCTGAGCAAAATTTCTCCTGAATACGTGTTGACCGACAGTATATGAACTGGGACGAGAACGCAGATTGTACTGGTCTCGATTGGTAGCATAGGCTCGAGCAATATTTTTCCGTAACTCTTTTCGTATAAGTGCCAGTTGATCCTCTCGGGCTAATGGATATTTGGGTTCATCTAAAAGACGCACATTTTTGAGTAGGTTATAGGAACTTCCATGTGTCATCATATTCATCCCAAATGTAGCAAAATAGGGAGTACACTTGATTGAGTGATGAACGGAATTCCGTAGCGCACAACTTATGGAAGATATATTTTCGTCCCATAGGCGCTGATCGTCCTTTAAAAATGCTCTAATAGCTGCAATAATTGATCTGTTTACCCTCTCAGACGCATTAGCCTGAGGGGAATAGAGGGCTGTATATGTATGAGTAATTCCAAGCGCAGTGAATAATGAATTTAATTGGTTTGCCCTAAATTGAGAGCCATTATCACTCACAATGACCTCAGGAATGCCATAGATGTGAAAAATATTCCTGAGTAGACAGTCCTGAATAACGTTCGTAGTAAATTTTTTCAATGGGTATAGCCAATGAAATTTGGTTAAGTGGTCCAGTACTATTAAAAGCCCAATGTAACCATTCTTTGAACGGGGATATGGCCCCAATATATCAATATATAATCGTTGAAAGGGTCTAATAGTATCAACGCGTTTCCCCATCTCGGGTCTGAGAGTGACGTTAGGGGCTTTTGTACACTTACAGATTTCACACCCACGTACATACTCTCGAATGTCAGTAACCATTCCTGGCCAGTAGAAGTTTCGTCGAATCAATTCCAGGGTTTTTGACATCCCTCCATGAGCAGATACAGCAGAGTTATGAAAACGGGATAATATGGAGTTGCGTAAATTCTTCGGAATCCACAATTTCCATGCGTTTTCCTCTTGATGCTTATCTCCTGTATAATGTTCGGTACGAATATACACAAATTTGTCGATAATCTTCAGGTCGGGATACTTTGGTTCGTTTTCCAAAATTTTGGCTTTCAGATCCTGGTAATCTAATTCGTGGAAGCACGGAGAACTTAGATCTACTTCAGGCTCCGCCAGTTCAATACTTCCCACTTCATCGCTTTTTATCCTCGACAAAGCATCCGGAACAATATGGTCTCTGCCCTTCCGGTGGGTGATACTAAACTTGAATTGTTGCAGCTTAAACACCCATCGGGCCAACATACCGGTCAAATCCTCTTGTTTCATCAACCATAATAAGGACGAATGATCCGTTATGATCTCAAACTCTTGCATTTCTATGTAACACCTAAATCGTTTAATGGCTTCTATTGCAGCGAGGCATTCCCTCTCCGTAACACTATAGTTCCGTTGAGTAGTATTAAGTTTCTTGGACATGTAAGCTATGGGCTTTTCATTTCCTTTGTCGTTCAGTTGCACTAATACTGCTCCGATACCATAGTCGGATGCGTCGCAATGCAAGAAGAACTTTTTCGTAAAGTCCGGGTTCGCTAATACTGGTGCGGTGGTTAGGCGTTTCTTTACCTCATCAAACGCCTCTTGTGCTTCGAAAGTCCAATTAAATTTCCTTTTGGTTGATAAAGTTTCGGTGATGGGGAAAGTTAGTGTTGCGAAATTGTCAATGAAGCGCCTATACCACCCTGCCAGTCCTAGAAATCCACGGACTTGTTTGATCGTTTTAGGTACAGGCCACTTTGAAATCGCCTCAACCTTTTCCACGTCTGTTTCGATGCCGCCGTTACCAATGACATATCCCAGGTATTTTACTTGTGTGACACAAAATCGGCTTTTTTCTATATTTAAAGTCAAATTGGCCTTTCTAAATTCTTCGGCAATTCTCACTAAAACAGACAAATGGCTGGGGAAATCTTCCGATACGATGATGATGTCGTCTAGATATCCGAAGACACAATTCCTTAAATCGGGAGGGATGAGTTGGTCCATAAGCCGACACATTGTCTGTGGAGCCGTACACAGACCAAAAGGCATAACTACAAATTGATACAACGGACGCCCTGGCACCGTGAAAGCTGTCAAAGGTTTCGCCGCTTCACTTAAACCGATCTGCCAGTAAGCATATTTGAGGTCAAGTTTTGAAATGATATTTGCCTTTGGCAAGCGTGAGAATATTCCCTCAATACTGGGTAGGGGGTAAGCGTCCTGTTTGGTTACCCGATTCAACTTGCGTGCATCTAGGCATAGACGCACTTTGTGAGGTTTTACCACTAACCGCATTGGCGAACTCCAGGGCGAAATGGAAGGCTCAATCACTCCCAATGCTAACATGCGGTCAATTTCCGCATACATGAGCTTTTCCACGGCCGGCGACACAGGATAGAACCTCTGCTTAATAGGTTTGATATTTTCTACCTCAATGTCATGTGATATCAAGCTCGTCCTTCCCAGTCCCTGTTTGGAAAAGTCTGGAAATAATTCAATAATTGTTTGGAGCTGCTTAGTTTGTGATGGTGTAAGTGAATACTTTCCATTTTCAGCAGTCCTCAATTGATTAGGGCAGTTCAAGGAATCGTTGAGGGGTTTTTCTAAAGGGGACAAATGCGAGAAGTCTTTAACAATCTGAAAATGAACGGTTGGGTCAGATACGATGACAGAATCAAAAATATTTGATGTAAGTTTGAAAATCTCCCAAAAATCAAGTCCAAGGATTAATCTTTGGGTGATAGATGGAACAATGAGTAGTTTTAAAGGCTTTATTTCGTTACGGAATGACATCTCAACTTCTAAATAACCAAGAATTCTCTGTGATTGACCGTCAGCCGTTTTCACGTAAGATTTGGACGGGACAAAATTTGGACAATTCGAAAAATCATATAAAGCCAGCGTTGACCCAATACATGAAACATTTGCCCCCGTATCGAGTAAACCGTACTCACAAAAGTTTAAAAACTTCACCTGTGCGTAATATCGTTTGTCCTTGGAACTATTAATAATTCCTGAAATCACGTATTTCGATGCGATGTTCCGTAACTTAAAATACTGTCTAAGACATATTGTTGATCTCCTAGGAGGTTTTGCTTGTCCTTCGATACCGTTTACCGAAAATATTCTATCTCGCTTTGCCATATACTCAATATATCTCTCGTGATATGGTCGAATCGGATACAAAACTCTTCCCATGGGTTCCCTTGAGGAAAAATCACGTTTTAAAATGGAAATATTCTTTAGATCTAAATTAATTGTAATTTTGTGCTGAGGACAATCATGTTCAAAATTATCTAATTCTTTGGTGGTATCGGAAGGGTTATTGTGGTCTTCAGCGGTAGTACATTTTATGGGTGTGGCGGGGTGGTATGTGAGCGTTGGTAGTTTTTTGACATGGATGTCCTTTTTTCAGCACATCGTGGGCATTGCGGTTTCTAAATGTTTTTGGCACCACATCCATAACAAAACACTTTACGTTCCATAATGCAGTCATCCCAAAAGTGTCCAGACTCATCGCAATTCCAGCAATTTTTGGGTGTTCATCTGTTCTGAGCAACAGCATTTACATGAGCATTCGAATCAGTTTCTTGTTCAAAGTCCTCGCAATTTACCTCTGCTAGGTTACGGCGGATTGGAGCTTGAGTGTGAATCGGTATCTTGGTGCTAGAGGACTTTCGGAAATATTCGTCCGACAAAAGCTTCTCTCGCATTTGAACCAGTTTTCTCAAATGTGCAATAGAATAAATTGGCACATAGAGCAACTCGTGCCGTATGTCGGGACGCAAGTTCCTCACTAAAGTTTCCACTATCTCAGACTCATTCATGGGATCCTCAAGTAGATCCAAAATCGAACAAATGGCATCATAGTACGACTCAAAAGATTCTCCAGGCTTCATCTTCCTGTTGCCTAAGTCCTCTTTTATATCGAAACTAGAACGCATGTCCTTATATTGGTACTTTAAAGCAGCACAAAATTCGTTCCATTGTATGGAGTCCACTTGCTTGTGGTATCTCCAGAACCAGTGTAACGCTTTGCCGGAAAGCAAAACTTGTAAATTTTTACATATAATGTCGAAGTTACCATTCAAATGTTCGGTTGTCAAAGATTTTATTCGGTACAGGAACTGATCGACCGTGAGACCTTCATGGGAGCCGTCGAATTTAACATTCCAGTTATGTATCAAATAAGTAATCTTTTCTGGTCGCATTGAAAATGAATTTTCTGATTGGTGGAAATAAGAATTAGTATTGGTATTACTGCGAATATTCACATCAGGCCGTTGTGCCTGGAATCCAGAGGTTGGTATATTGCCCTGAGGAATCGGATGCGTTTGAGCAAAATTTTCCTCCAGATTCGGTCGTAAATGCATAGACTGTAACAACTGAGAAACTGTATTATTAATCATTTGACCAATTCGGTCATAATCAACCGCATGTACGCTCAATGCCGACTGTCCGAACGCAACTGAATTGGCATTATCAGTAGAAGCATTTTGGAAATTCTGGGTATTTGATGGATGATTACGAGTATTTGAAGTTACATGTGCCACGTCGATGGACTGTCTTTCATGGCGAGGACTTAACTCCAAACTCGTATTGATATTTTCGTTAAACAAGTTCCTACTATAACTTCTAGTGTTTGGGCGGTGACTCAAAACTCCACGGGGTTTTCCGCGAGCATGAGGTCGCGTTTTCTTCTGCGAGTTAGTTTGCGTGCCATTATCTACCGAAATCAACGATTGAACAGTATATTTCCGAAGATCGGATAGATCACAAGACAATTTACATGTAGGGCATATAGAAGAAGCAGATAGAGACTGCTCAATACAACTTCGATGAAAAATATGATTGCAGGTGGCAATATTATAACACTCTTGAGTATCCAAGAGCATTGCTTCATCGCAAATTGAACAACGTTTCTCGCAAACATTGGAGGTCAGTGATGGAGCCACTGAGGGTGGAACTAGGGGTGGACTATGTGCCAATGCAAGAGCCATTTTATTTTTTGTATCTTGCATATAAAGTTCAATCGCAATTGAAAATGGATGATAATATATATGTATAAGCATTACTCTAGTTACAAAAAAATATAATTAGCAAGCTACTAAGCGAAAATTTCCTTAATTTTTTTTTTTTTTTTTTTTTTTTTTTTTACTGTGGTGGATGATTTTACAGAGACAGAGTTTTAGTAATAACCGGTCGACTGAAAATTAACAAATTGGATTATGGAACAGGATACTTCCTTTTATTAGCAAAACAAAACAAGCCAACTAGCATGCATCTCTTCCTCCGATAACCAAAATAATTGGACTTTAAAATGCCTCCAGCGAAATTAAAGTAAATCCTAATTACTCCAGGATGCTATGAATTAATTAGCTCAATATTGCTTTGAAAATATAAGTATGACCCTATCAAGGAAATTACAAAAAATCTTTGATCAGTATTCCAACAGAAACGAAAAGCTGATTGGATTGGTTCTCGGTCAATTTATCCGCAATTGCAGATATATGAATATCCAAAGAAGTCCAATCGGTATTCAATCCCACATGTAGTCCTCAAAAAAAACTTGTAATAATTTCCATTCTTTGAACTCTACTTTGGATAAAGATTAGTAAAATTCGGGGTGAAAACTGTTCCCAAAAGGTTCTAATTCCAGCCCCACGTTGGGCGCCATTTATTTATGTAATGTCCAATATTTCAGATTTAGGGTTTGTCAATAGAAAACTCATACTTATCACAAAGCTAACCAGCTGACTGGCATTTTTCCCAATTGAACACAGGCTGTAGTGGAGGGTGACATAAGAGTGAAGTAGTAAACTATAGAACAAAGTAGACTGGGAGCCATTGATATGCTAGCTACAGTCGGGCGGGGGGTTCGTGTCTACTTTGAACCAAAAACACTACAACCTAGGACATAAACAAATTTATTATAGACTCCCGATTTGTAAATCTAACAACATTACTTTACTACTGAAACTACAATGACAAATGGACCAGATTTTGACCATAAACTATTATAAATGCCCTATTATGGCCAAAGTATTGAAGAAAAGAAAATAAACAAAAACTCAGTCGTCGGATATTTTAAGAAGATTCCTAGGTGACATTGGAATCGTTAGCCTCTTTACCCTTTCCCACCATGATCTTAATGGCTTTCTATTTGTTAAGATCCCGAACATGAAGTTTACCCTGTCCCTAAATCACCACCACGAGTAATAACTATTTAAAGACTCATTTCACTAAATCTAAATTTTATTTAAACAATTCATAGGTTTCCTGATACTCGAATTCATTTAGTTTTAGCGTTTACATCAAAATATAGTTAGTAAATAGTATATAATAGCTTCGATTTCATTATTGACGAACAATATTAAAAAAACAACTCGAAGATATCATAAAGAGAAAATTACTTTTTTAAGAGAATCGAAAAGTGAATGGTTTTGAGACTATCACGAATTACTTTACAAAGTGGTCAAATATTGGTTTAGGAATTGATTATAAGAGAATTGTGCTTTACCACGAAATTCTCACAGTCTTATAGAGGAATTAATAGGAAATATCCGTTGAAGATAGAAATACGTAACTGATTAGATGCAAAACGATAATCGTATCAGTGCGAAGATGAAAATGATACTGAAACTAAAGCAAATCTGAACTTAAGAGAGCACCTTATACAATATGCAGTCAAAAAAAAATAATTTGGTGTGATAAGTTAAGGGGTTTTCTATAAGTATATGTATATGTAGGTACTTATAGGCAAAATTAATTTATAAAATAGACTTATGTATAACTTTCAAACAACTCACCCAATTGTATGATTCACTTTTGTTGTTGTGTTGAGCTGGACGTCGAGGCCTCGATGAACATTCTCGTTGTTGCTTGAGCTTTCAAAAAAAAATCTTAAATTTCCAATACTTAATGGTAAAACCTTAACTTATCTGGACCAATATTGAATATGTTATGTTAATGTTTCTTAAGCTGGTTAGCTATAAATAGTAGGCAAAGTAGCACATAAATACGCCGAAATGATGGAGCGTAGCAATTCCGGAGCTACGGATGAAATCCCGCACCGAACTTTCCAGTGCGGATGCAGCGGATAACTTCTGATCCGGGTTTGGTTTCTGTAATTTAGGAAATGAAGTATTGCCCAGTGCGATTGCTGGATTGACTTGTGGTTGGCAATGGTGGTATGGAACTGGTTTCTTTATTGGAGTAAACTCGGCTGTGGTGATCATATTGGCGTAAGTACGTTCTCAGAAAAAAATTACGTGCCTCACTTCCGCGGAAGCCCGGAAATGAGGTCCCATAATCATTCACTTTTTACACACCAAACTTGCCTAAATTTAGAGGAATGTTAACTCGGTTAATCACTAGATAAAACACATTTGGTGGATGTCATTACCTTGACAGTCTGGATCAATTTATTTAATAACTGCCGATTTTTCCTTAAGTTTTCGAGTCGGTTTTATAAATCCTGATCTAGACGGATTTTTGAGGTACCCTTTAGAGAATAGAAGAGCTCGTATCAAATCGGGCTATATTCACGGAAAATGCATCTTCAGAGAATAAATATACCTTGAAGCCTTATGGTTGATATTAAAGCGACAAAATTATAATTAAACGTTGCATAAAATTGTCTGGATTTACCGGATATCTTGTGATTTATTTTCACATGCCTTTATTTCTTAAACTTATGACCAACGTTAACAAAATTGAATCACCTTAACTTGCACTGAGCCCGATCTTTACTCTTCCAGATCACAAAACCAAAAGAAAGAATAAAGTTGCTTTGGAAATCATGAAACCAACTGAAGGACCGATTGAATTGAACTCTCTCTTCGCCTGTACATGATCGTCATGAATAATCTTCCAACTATGGTAATATTCGCTCTAGTCTATAAATAGATTTCTACTCCAGGATTAGAACGCTATTGGTCCATGGTAATACTGTTATGTACTTAATACTCATTCTCCCCGTTTGTACATAATACGCAATTACGTTTCACGTAGCTTTGAACACTGTTCTAAAAATAGAAACTATATCACAAGAACCAGTTTCGAGCGCAATAGAATATTTTCGATGATAATAGAGCGCTGGTCAAAGTGTCTCTCGTGTGACAACACGAGTAAAAAAAAAAGTATGATGGAGTCAAGGTTGGATTTGAACCAGTGTTCAAAGAGATACAAACCTACAATGCATCCGCTGGGCTATCAACACTGATGTGGTGAGATGCTGCTATGATACCGTTCTATTACCATTCTCAAAACCTAAGCCATGCTTGGTAATGTTATAACAAGCAAGAGGTATATTATCACAAAAAATGGGATTATTCTTCAATGAAACCAAAAATGGTACTCTTATTAATAGTCATAATTACGAGTACTAATGAAATCCATGCTTGCTTGATGACGGCTTTTAAAACAGCCACCACATGTACGATCACAATTTGTCTACTGACCTCCGAATAGAGCATCTGCTAAGATTTTCTGATCTCTAGTGGATGCATGTCCTTAACCTAACCTAGCCTATTTAACTGGCAGTTATAAATTCTCGAGATGTTCTCGAGAATTATGAGTCTGACGTTACTGTTATCCAGGAGATGCGATGGACAGGTCATGGCTGTACAAGGAAGAAGAACTGTGACATATACTACAGCTGTCATGAGAAAAAACATGACGTTGCTTGCGGATTTCTAGTTGGCAAAAGGCTGTGACATCTTGTCTCAAGGTTCAACACCGTCAGTGAATGTATAGCCACCATCCGCATAAAAGCGAAACACTTTAAGATATCGCTAATTTGTGTACATATCGTTCGAGGTGATTTTAATACTAAAGTCGGAAGCGAAAATGTATTTGAACCAACATCGGTAAATTCAGTCTACACGGTATCACTACCGATAACGGAATGCGACCGTTTCCTACATAAATACATCGATGAGGCTACTTGGATATTCCGTGATCAACAGACGAAGAAGCAGATTGAGCACCTGGTAATTGGTGGAAGGTACTCTACTAGCGTAATAGACTTACTTGTGATTCGAGAAGCTACTATTGACTCGGATCACCACCTGGTTGCAACAAAGATTGTTTGAAAACTGCTGCAAAGACCTTAATGGTCGGCGAATAACAGTTACCAGTGATAAAGATTAAAGCTACACGTGTGGTATTGCTTCAGTCGGATATAACTAGGGGTATAAGGAGAAGAGGAGAGGGAAACCCGTTTATATAAGAAAAATAACGGTTGCGGAGAAATCGCGAGAGTGAGCAAATTGAATCTGATAGACGAAAAAATGTGGTCCGTAAATTCGAACGAAAAGTTCAGTGACCATAAACTAAGGTCACCCATTTGTAGTGATAAGGACGGGAATATTATCGCATATGTGCAGAGTGTGTTGGGAATATGAAGAATTCACTTCTCTGCTTTACTTGGAGGGTGTTCATAAAATACCGGACGATGTCGTCGACTGCAATTTTTCGGGTTAAGAACAACAAAGCCGCTGGTGCTGATGGACTACCAGCTGAGCTGCCTAGACGAATGAGTGCCCATCGATTGAAGCCTTAGCATAATTCATAAAGTTAAAAAATGTGTAGAAATTATCGTGGAATAAGCCTCGAATATAAGGTCCTCTCGAGCGTAATATGTGAAAGACTAAAGTCGTTTGGTATCAATGATATTCACATTACATCAAATTCGAGAGAAAACCCACGAAAAGCAAATCGACACCTACCGCCTCTTTGTATATTGTATGGCTGCCCCCGATACCCCGATACGGGGACACTGTAGTAAGTCATATCTGAGCTTGGTATTCTTGCGAAGCTGATACGTCTTTATAGAATGACAATGACCGACACGAAATCTTCAGTATAGATTTCTAAGCATCTCAGCGAAAGATCTGTCGGCGAGGTCTCAGGCAGGGCTACACCCTATCATGAGATATCTTCAACATATTAATTGAGTTCATTGTGAGAAAAGCTGCGGTCAACACGAATAAAACGACCAGTTGCAAAAGGCACATGCTGCTCGCGTATGTTGATGCTACAGACATCATTGGACAACATCTGCGAAAATTTACTGCGGCATTTTCGAGAATTGAGAAGGAATGAGCAAAAGTGGGTTAGGCAGTAAACGAGAATAAGACAAAATTAATGGTTTCGACAAGCAGAACATCAACGCGATGGGATGAAAAAGTGAACGTTGATAGCCGTTATATTTTCGAGGTAGTGGACGAATTTACTTTCCATGGGTCCGCCGTGAACAGAAACAACAACGTCTGTCCTGGAAATCAAACGGAGAATTGTGCTTGCAATTTCTGCTTCCAAATATATGGTCCTATAATAGTAACCGACGAGTATCGGGATGAACCCCGAGCTGCATAATGTGTATCCCGATATCGACGTAGTTATGTGTATCAAAATAGCGCGTTTACGCTGGATAATCCATATTAGTAGAATGGATCAGAATGAACCAGTGCAAAAGGTTTTCGGAGACGTACTCGAACGACATCGAAAAATAGGACGACCAAGACTTCGCTGGAAAGAGCAGATGGAATATTGCCTGCGAGAGCTTGCTATTACCAACTGGTGGAGAAAGGCTGAAGAGTGGCCCGGTTGGAAGAATATGTTATCCTCATTTTGTAAGGCCCTTGACCCTTCTGGGTAGTTTGTGGCCACCTAAGTAAGTACGTTGGAAAGATAGCCCTTGTACTACAGGATGAGAACTTAGTTTTGAAAATCGGTCCGGTAGTTTAGAAGTAAAATGTTGTGTATCTTCTTGGAGTAACTCTGTTACATTATGTTGAACAAATTAAGAAGAGATTTTCAGATACAAATATTGGGAGAATATAGAAAATATGAAAAAGAATATATAATGTAGTCATCACTATAAATTTATGAAGAAGTCAAAAGCAATGAAAAATGCGAGCGAACAAAACGGCATATTGTTTCGTATTCGGTTGCATTAAGAATCCATTAAAGATATCGGTTACCACATTCCACCGTAATTAGTTCCACAATACAAGGGTTTGATTTTAGAATTTTCATAGCTTTTACCTATGTTTGGAAGTTGATGACTCTTTCGTCCCAATCTTGTAATAGAAAGATACTTTCCTTGCCTCCAAAAGTTTCTAATATAACTTTTTTTAGTCTGTCGAACTTTTAGAGCACTATTTGGAAACTTAATCAAAATATGAGCAACATGGCTAACATCGCTCATATTTGAAAATAAAGGAAAAATAGTAAACAAAATCCAAAAAGAAAAACAAAAAACTTTTTTTTCAATTTGCTGCCCAGTGTTCAAGTGCTTATGTGTATCGATATAAATAAATTGTTGCATCATTTTTTAATAAGATGGGATACGACACAAGATACAATAAAATCGACTGCATGGGTGCAGAGTGTCCAAGAGCGTCAGATTTTTAAAATCGATATTTTCCAATAAATAGAATAACGGTTACTTGGTGATGATTAATCGGGTTTTACTCAATTTGTGTAAAATATCCTTAAAAATGAAATAAGAAAATGATTTTTATATGGAATATTCGAATTAGGGAACATCATGCATATTTTAAAATATGTTTTATAGCTTGAATATGTTCGAAATAAGATTCTCAAACAATCTTTTTTTGTTTTTAACTTTCGGAATAAATTTATAATTTGAATAAAATTGAAATATAATTGTAAATTGCATTTAACAAAAGATACTGATGTACAATCTGAATAATGACTACCAATTATGGCATTCTATTGGACTAATCAAGTTATTCAAACAATCTTTTGTTTCGAGTTTCAGAAGTCAAATTATTATATTTAGAACATAATTTTTTAAACTTAATACAATTTAAAAACATGAAATTCTCGTTCAAATTTCAATATGATTTTCAAAATTAAGTGAGTTCAATTTATTTTATTTGAGAACGGATTAAAACTTGGAAGATGATTTAAAACGGCCCTTAATTTAATTTAACAAAAACCAGAAAAATACCGGTTTCAATAGGGTTTGTCAAAATTAAAAACCCAAAACCGGTTTCTTGAAATATTAATTGTTTGAACAACCCGAACCCCAGTATTGTTGGTCACTCTGCGTGGGTGTTGTTATTCATCTGACTTGTTATGAAACGACTAATTGGTGTACGTGTGTGCGAATGTATGCACTGAAAAATGATTCCCACTCATTCCGCACACGTTAAAATATTTATATTTATTACGTTCACGTTTTATTTGTAGCACACCGGAGTTGTATGAAGGAGAGGAGCCTTCGGCGTCAACACGTTGTCAAACTTTCACAACTTTCTGTTTTTTAATAAAACTCCCAATCAATATTTCATACTTACGCTGTGCATCTTTTGTATGACTATTCCAACTTTGAGTACGTCATAGTCATGTTAACGTTCATGACTTCAAAAACCAATTTTGAACAAGTTACAATCAAGTCAAAGTTTTGGCTTGTAAATAACTTGAAGTTGTTTGTGGAGTAATCATTTCCCAATTCTTGGGAATCTTGAAGGCGGAAAATTGCACCAATTCAATTAACATGCCATTGTCAGCAATTGCTGACAACTTTCAATAGTTCGAAGTTTTTGCCAGCTAGTTATTCCTATGCACAATCGTGTAAACAAATTGTTGTGTGTAGTAGTTCGGTATTTCGGTGATTGAAAATTCTTGTGTCTATTATCTCACAGCAGTCGCAGCATTTGGAACGCAGTAGACCGTTTGAATAACGCAGCTGACGTTTATGCAATTACTGTTATACGAGTACTTATCTCGTGTGAAAGAAGGTCCATCAGAAATAGCTACATAATGCTGTGCCTTTCTCAAATATGTTGTTCCCCTTTCATATGCCACCACACATTGTACTAGTACATCCGCAGCTGAAGGCCAGAAGATGTCTGGAAGTCAACTCTATAAAGGAACTTTAGTCAAATCTTTCCCAAGGACGTATTATGTGCATATATAATATGCACAATATATCCGGTGTAGTAAATAAATCTACTGGTAATACATTTGGTATGTGGTAGTATTGTTAAAGCAAAATCGAAAATACATAAAGCTTTTGCTTTATTCTTATTCTTATTTCGTAACGAAATATGAATTCAGGCTTCTTGAACAGTAATTAACTAAATAACATAGTTTACCTATAACATAGCTTGGTTATGAAAATGTTAACAACGATTCGAACTTCGTGCAAACGCAAATTTATTAAAGGAATACCACAAAGGTTCTGACACTTTAAACTACACAGGAACAAATCAAAATCGATTTCAATTAAAAAATTCGCGTTCTCCATTAAATAATTATTTGATTTTACATCGCCAAAGAAATTTATTTTATCAATAAAATAACGGGTCCGCCAAATAACTTTTTTTTTGAAAATGCTATAAAAAAAAAAACTACTGAATATTTTCTCAAATTTCTTATTTTATGTGAAAGTACAATCCTTCCGGTTAATAATGGAAAATAATTTCATTCAAATGGCTGCCTCGGCTGGCCATGCAGTAGCCTACACGATCGGTCCAATTTTTAAGCACATTATGAATTGTGTGCAGCTGTATTTCACCAATGGCTTCACGAATATTGTCCTTTAAAGCGTCAATTGTCTCTGGCTTGTCGGAGTAACACTCATCTTTGAGGGCACCCCACAAATAATAGTCCAACGGTGTCAAATCGCAGCTCCGAGGTGGCCAAACGACATCAGCTCTGCGGCTTATAATGCGACCTTCAAAAACAGGGCGCAAAACATCGAGTGTAGCTTCGGCTGTGTGGCACGTAGCGCCGTCCTGTTGAAACCAAATGTTGCCAATATCCTCCTCTTCAATTTTTGTGAACAAAAATTCGTTCAACATGGCCCGATAACGATCGCCATTGACTGTAACAGCCACTCCTTACTCATTTTCGAAGAAAAATTACCCAATTATGACTTTGGACCAAAATCCGCACCAAACAGTGTCTCGTTTTGGGTGCATCGGCTTTTCAATGTATGCGTGCGGGTTTTCTGTGCCCCAAATGCGACAATTTTGCTTGTTTACATACCCGCCAAGATCAAAATGAGCTTCATCTGACAATGTGATTTTTTTTGGCAAAATCGGCATCTGCAACATTACCATGATTTTCAAAGTAATGTCGCAATATTTCCCAGCGTCGTTCAAGCGTATACACAACCATATTCGTTCAGGGGAAGGATAACACTAATTATCTGTCAAATCAGACATGATCTAAGTGTTACCCTTCACGAAATAAGCACTAGTTGAAAAAAACGTAAGATGGCGGACCCTTTACATCGTAGAACAATAAGTGAATAAAATGTAATAAACAAAATATTATATTAACTAAATAATTAAATGATCAACGAGGGAAAATTCAAACAAATATATTTGTTGATTCAATCAAACAGTTAGTTAAATTAGTTCGCGTGGAATTATAAATTGGTTAATTTAATTTGATTAAAAGGATAATCAAATACTGCACTTAACTGGGACAAATAATTTATGGAAACCTATGACTTAATTTTTGAAAACTCACGAACAATTTTTATTTTAATGAAAAAACTGATTATTTTACTTCTTTTATTCAAACTTATATTTGCAAGTTGAGCACATTAAAATAATTCTAGGCCCAATTAAAATGGTTACAAATCATTTTAGTCATAAGAGGCGTTTTTTCGTAACTTATATGTCATAGCATTTCCAAGACGTTTCGAAAATTATGATGTACACTTTATGTACTCTTTGCATGCACTTTATGTACTGTTTGGTACACATTTTAATGCCGTTATGTATTTTTTGGTGCATTTTACGTACGTTTTACTACATTTACAGTATTTTTGGTAAAGTACTCTAGGTGTGTACATTTTGTAAAGTGATGACGACATTTATATACTTTCTGTTGCAGGTGATGTCCGTTATGGACCATGATATGTACTACTTTGGGCTACATTTTCTCTACTGTTAAATGCATGGTATGGCTAATTATCGTTGTATGTAGTTTCTGGAACATTTTATGTACGTTATGGTAAATGTTATGTACTTTTCGTGCAAATTATGGACAATAAATGAGGACAGCGAGGACTTGGACCCATTTGCCCCTACTTCTCTGTTCGTTTGAGTCGAAAAAGTCCGTGCGAAAAGTCATATAAACAAATGCACGGGGCGTGGTCGGGGATGTATGGGTTTTTTGTTTCTTCTTCGCACGTTGTCTTGAGTCGTATATTTTTTATGACTCGTGACGATATAGCGGGCTGTAAGTGTTCGTTTACGATGGCCGGTGTATTTTGAATTTCGGTGATACCCCAATGTTGCATTAAAGTACTGAACGAACCATTGCAATCGAAATATCATGTTTGGAGATTTCGTTTACCCAAACATCTGTTTTTCAGTACAATAATTTACTGCTACTAACCAAGTGAGAGAATGCTGCTGCAATGTGAATGCAGTATTACCATCTCATATATTATTACATTGTATTGTTTAGATCTTTGGTTTGTGTTTGACTTTTAAATTAATGAATTTACAAATACAAAGAAAAAATTATCGGATGAGGCCAAGTTGATTACACTCAACGTCTCTGCTGATGTTAACTTATATAGGTTACGAAAAAAAGCCGCTATAGTTAATGTATGAGAAATTCATACTATGTACAAGCTTACAAGATGAGGTTGGTTTTTGTTGGAATAAATAGTTCATCATCAGATGCCTAACTACTGTGCCCAAATTGATACTATGTGTTGATCATCAATCATATATATACAAACTTAATTATACAATTTATATATTCGAATTAGTATCGATCGCAGATCCCTAAGTGTCAGCACATACTGAAAGGTATATAATCCAACACAGACGGGGTTTTCCATCATGTTCTTCATTTCCTCTTGCAGACTCGCATTATTGCAGTGCTTTGAGATAAGTTTTTACAATATCACCAGTTACGTTTTTGAATTTTGAAATTAATGACCGATTTTTTTTGCCTAAGTGTAAAAGTATATTGATTTGAAGATTTCTTCTGTTTGTTGAACGGGGAATTTGTGTTAACTCGTAATGGAGCGTATATTTTCCAATAGTGGTGTAAATCACTAGTGCTTAATTCTCAACTTCTAAGGCATTGACATGCAAATCACCGGTTATACAGCTTTCTGAAGATTTTATAAATGACCATCTTATTGTGGATCTTTCTCCGTTTTGGAGTGGTGTAGTATTCCTAATCAAATACGAAGATATACTCTATAATTTCTAAACAATTACTTAAGCTAGGGTCAGACAGGCAAATAAATTTGCACAAAATCATAATAGGAACTTTTGACAAAATTATATGTCTTGCCAAATTTTTATTTGGCTGTCAGAGTACGGCGAAAATTTTGCCATCAGAGTTTGCACAAAAAAATCACCCTAAATTGGTATATCTGCCAATGACTTATGGACACACGACACGGGTTTGCGCAAAATTCAACATGGAATGGTTGCCTTTTGAAGTATACTTATATAATCGATGAAATTGTATTGGTAAGCTATATAATTCACTTCAAACTGAATTTTACATTTGGACTTTTTTATTTATCTCGAACCCAGTGACTAACAGTACCTGAATCATATACATATTTATATATTTTTTGACGGCGACCCATATATTGCGGTTTATCATAAATCTGTTTATCATAATTGTAAGTCATGAAAAGTATTATAGATGGGTTTATGGAAGTTGTTAATGAGTTGTGATCTAATCTGTAAACAAACCAACCCGTTAAAAACATAGTTTCTGAATTCAAATTCTTTATGTATGACCACGCCCTTTGTCCAATCCCGCCCATATTTGCAGCAGATCTGAGAATAGTTAGACCTAACCAACATACCCAATTTTGTTCAAATACCGTTAACAGGAGCATAAATAATGGATTTATAATTTGTGATTTGCATGGGGGTACCACGCCCCTTTGTCCAATTCCACCCATATTGGGAAAAGGTTAAAAATCAATCCAAAGTTTTTTCGGCATGCATGGAGACAGGTGAAGTTAATATAGAGAATTTAATAAAGATTGACATTTATTGATATTTTTTAAATTCAATGTCAAGTTATTCTAAATTTAGTTTTAGAAATTTTTTCTATCTTTATATGGTTTCCTATCAGAAAAACAAATTTTGGTGGAAATATGTCAAAATTGTTTAAATATTTTATATCTAAACTTGTTCTTCTGTACAACTAAGCGAGTTATCGAAAATTTTGATTTAACTTGTTTCGTTTATTTCTTGATTTTGTCTTGAGGAGACAACAATTTGTATGACAAATATTAAAATTAAAATCATTGCGTTTTTTAGCTCAACTTTCGATATCTTGATAGCTAATGCTTGATTCTTGATAAGAAATATGAACATTTTTTTATAGGTTTTTTTATTTACACACGTTTTACACAAAAGGGTTTTATTGGCAACGCTTAAGACTGCTCCACTAATGTAATAATGTAATATCCAAACTTTAAACGTCGACTGCTCCATAAATATAGGCTGCCTACATTTATTTTGTTGGATTTTTTACTCAAAATAATGTGTTCTACAACTCCCTTCACCCTACAACAATACATTTTTATTCGGAGCATTGAACTCAATCTAGACTTGTGCGTCTTATTATTAACTAAATTTCAGTTGCAACTGAGTACTGGTCTTAACAATTTTCCACTTCGCTTTTCTTTTTCTTTCTGTCAATAACTGAAAATTATACAAAAATCTGTATTTTATAAATAAATAAATTATTTAAATATTAGGCGTGTGAAGATAAATTTATCCGATAAATTTATTTATCGAAGACACAAACCACTTATTCAAAATTTCTGAAATCTGATTTTTTGCAAAAAAAAATTATTTCTGTACCGAAAAAAAAGAGCCAATAAGAATTTTTAAGCCATTTATGATGAATATAGCATACAATTAGCTTTTTATAGAAACAACTATTTTTTCTTCTTGTAAAAAAAACTGACCTAGTTCGTTTCTTTCTAACCTTGGTCGCTCATGACAAAGGTGAATGAACTTCTAATGTCTAACCCTCTGACACCGTAGAAGCGCATAAACAGCGCAGCCTATATATATTTCCTGATTCCATTTCAGATCGAAGATATATCCGAATTTATGAAGTGGCCCATCTCATTGATGGATATAATGTTTCCAGTGCTAATACTGTATACTACTGATAAAAGTGAATGAAGTGCCCCTATATCCGAAATTAACACCAGGGGAGCATATACCACCCGCATCCCAAATATATGGTGATTCCATTTCAGATCGGAGATATAGTCAACTTTAAGAAGCGACCCATGTCAGTGACAGAAATAATTATTTTGAGTGCCAATATTGGGCACTCCTGATAAAAGTGAATGGACTACTTGAAGATTCCAAATGAGCCCCATGGCTACCACCACCATGTATCGTGTGTTGGCAACGGGTAGAGCGGCTTGTCGTTGCGCCTTTGGCGCTCGCTCTTGGGTTCGATATCCCTCACAGTTTTAATTAAGTTTATCCGTGTCTTTTTAAGTTTTTTATTTATTTAATAGTATTATTAATTAATATGAGTCTTTTTTTAGGAATTATTAGCAATAACAAATAATAGACTTTAAAAATGTTGGTATTTCACAACAAACATATGAATCACACGACCACAAAAGTTTTCGAGCTGTAGATACGCTACTTGTTTCCATGGAGCTACCTGTTTCTATGGAGTTAATTTCGGATATACAGGTACCTGTACTAGAATAGAATCAGCATATATTTGGGATGGGGGTGTTATGTGCTCACATGGGGCTTATTTGGAACATACAGGTATATCACTCATTAACTTTTATCAGTAGTACCCAGAATTCGCACTCGAAATCATTACTTCTGTCAATGACATGGGCCACTTCATAACTTGGACTATATTTCCGATCTGAAATGGAATCAGGATATATGTAGGCTGCGCTGTTTATGCGCTTCTACTGTGTTAGGCGGTTAGACATTAGAAGTTCATTTACCTTTGTCATGAGCGACCTAGGTTAGATAAAAAATACCAAGGTCAGTTTTTTACAGGAAGCAAAATATTTGTTCTATATAAAACTAATTATATGCTATATTCATCATAAATTCGTTCAAAAACGCTTATTGGCTCCCTTTTCGGTACAAATTTCAGAAATTTTGTGGAAGCGGTTTGTGTCTTCGGTAAATACATTTATCGGATAAATTTATCTTCACACCCGTTTAAATATTTATCTTATAAATATACATTTGTAAATCCTTACACAAAATTTGGTTTCAAACGAGTTTTTGTACAACGCTTTGACAACTTCAACAAAAACGTAAACAATGTCTTCTCGTGTTTGTTCTTACATTTCCCAACATTTTTTTTGTGTCAACTGAATCCTTTTTCTTTCGTTGGACACTATGAACTGGTTATTTATTTGAACAATTGGTATCTATTGTGGTGTTAATTCACACTTTTCTGTCGCTTTGTGATGCAAAGCGTGGCCAATTACCAATAATTTTTTCAATCCTGGTGACTGTTAGTTTGTGTTGTTACTATGTACACGAGTATAATCAAAAGCAATGCAAAAACAGTAATCCGTTATTTTTGAGAGCAATAAAAGTGATATTTTTTATGACCATTCGGGAGAAAATATTGAGTATGCTTGAGTTGTTATTTGAAATTAGTCAACGGAAGAAGTGTTGTGGAAAGAATTTTAAACACCAAAGAATGAACAAAAGAACAAATAAAATACTAATAACACTGTGAGACAAACTTAGATTTTTTTCAAAATGATGGGGTTCTATCAACGGATTCTGGTAGAATGGTGTAAAAAACATATACGTGCATCGGCGTTTTGCCAGATCTGATCAGAATTTTTTTTTGGGCGGGTCAAAGTTTCCGCCGGAAGGAACTTTCCTGCAACATATCGGCATGCAAAATTGTGTTTTCCTTAACCCATTCTTGCCCAACGTGCCAATATGGGAACACCTAATAATTGAGGGTATATAAAAAAGTGTTGACAGTTGTTAATATTCTTGTACATAATTTAGTAGTTGAGGGTGCAATGATTAAATATAATATCAAACGATTTAATTACGTTTAGATTTTTATTTTGGTAAAAATCTGGTAAAATTCACTATCAAAACACCTTTAGAGGTAGGTAGGTGTTAACAAATATAATATTTTATGCGCAGAGTGTATCGTCGTAAGTACTTATGTATGTATGTATATATTAACAATCTCGATAGCTAGTGAAACATTTGCTAACACATTCGGTTTGATAAAATAAATATATAAGATTTTATAACGCCTAAAATTTTACGGTGCCAATTTATGTTCAACGGCTACAAGTGTTTGAGAAAACGTAAGCTCCTAAATTTAAACAAAGCCTGGCAGATCTAAAACACGTTCAACAATTTTCGTGCAATCATAGTTACATAAATCGGGAAATCCCCAAATAAGATTGATTGTTTTTGTTTACATTCAGTAGTTGTAGACACGTTGTACCAGGGGGATTATATGGCACAGCTGATCGAAAAGGTACTAGGCCGATGTTGGAGAATGAGAGAGCAAAGAAGACAGGAACTAATTTTAAATAGTGTTTATTGATACTAATGACAGCTAAATTATGTTTTATATTGTTTGCATTGAGCGAAAATACGCATTCCCTTTGATTTCTGTCCGTTTTATGTCCAACGAAAGTGTAAAATTGGTAAAATACAGCAGCAAATAAAACTCTATGAAATGGCCTACTACCTCGTCGTCATGAAGAGGCATCGAAGAGAGCAATGGAAACTCTTAAGTATTTCTCTATGGTTGTACTCTCAGTTGATATATGAGATTCGATCTTTTTACACGTGTGGTAACTTTCCGATGATGAATCGCGAACGAAATTATAACGTCCTTAATCACTTCCGCGGTTTACAGGAAGCCGGAAATATGATTGTAGAAGATAATGGCGATGGCTTGGAGTATGATGTAGCCATAATTCCACCAGAACCTAGCGTTGTTACTGATGAAGAAGAGGGTTTTGATGATATTGAAACTTCACGAATCTTGCCGAATGACGTTGCCGGAAAAGTCGAAATATTTGTCCATAATATTAGTACTGTTGCGGATTCAGAATACCGCAGTGATGATGAATACCGCGGATTCAGAATACCGCCGTGATGAGTCTGCCAAAAGGGCTCGAATTAGAACCAATCCGCCTCGTTCTGAGCAGTTTAGATCAGCATATAATAATATCTACACATAACCAACATACCCAATTTTGTTCAAATATGGTTAATAGGAGCAGAAATAATGTATTTTTAATTTGTAATTTGTATGGGTGGGACCACACCCCTTTGTCCAATCCCGCCCATATTTTGACAGTTAATTTTAGTCGTCCGAATTAGTTTGCCTGCGAAGTATCAGCTCGATTGGATCACGGGAAAAAGGTTAAAAATCAATCCAAAGTTTCCTCGGTATGTATACAGAGAGGTGAAGTTAATATAAAGAATTTAGAAGGAAATTTACACCTTGTTGACAATAACGGCTCTCTACATACAACCGGCAAAATGTTCAAAGTACGGTAACTTTCAGATATTCGTATCAAAAAGTTCAACCAATGGGGTGTATTCCACGAAAACATTTCTATCGACGAATCTATGGTCAAGTATTGCGGTCGTCATTCAGCAAAACAATTTACTCGAGGCAAACCTGTTCGGTTTGGTTACAAAAATTGGGTTGCAGCAAGTTCGTCTGGATATTGCTACTGTTTTGAAATTTATTGTGGTAAATTAACTACTTCTGTTATTGAGCCATTGGGTACTAGAGTCGTGACACTTCTGCAAAATAGATTGAATACGTATCCAGCCAATCAGAAAGTCTGTTTTGATAACTGTTTCACAAGTTATGACCTACTGAATGACTTGCGTCATTTAGGTTACCGTGCTACAGGAACCATCCTAGAAAATCGCACAAAAAAGTGACCACTACTAAATTCAAAGGAAATGAGGAAAACACCACGTGCGGCGTTCGATTACAGGTTCGATAAAAATAATGAGTTATTACTAGTCCGCTGGAAAGACATCAGTATTTGCACAATGGCTACATATTAAGATTATTATGAGCCGGTAGGAAATGTGAAAAAATGGTGTTCTGAAAAAAAAAGAAAGGTGATATGCAAATTCCACACTTGTTCTAAAATTACAACAAGGGCATGGGTGGAGTTGATGAAATGGACCAATCAATATCGTCTTATAGAATTAGCATCCATGGCAAAAAAATGGTGGTGGGTTTTAATCACCTATATGATTTACATGGTCATATAAAATGCGTGACGCTTGCATCGACATTCTAAAGAAGTTCCCCATGCATCAGTTACTGTTTCGCCGAAGTATACAATGCTAGGTTTTACCTAAAACAATCACCCCAGAGACACTCTGCGTTCCCTTCACCCTTAAATATCGAGGGTTCATAACTAGACGTTGCAGATCACGTTCCTGAGAAGTTTCCAAAGCGTGTGTGTTGCGTCATCTGCCACAACAAAAGCCGTTGGGGTTGCAAAAAATTCAAGAATACACTTTGCATAAATAAAACTTGTTTTACCAGTTTTCACTCATAAGTGGCCATTGTGCCAATATGGGTACACCCCTGTAATATCCTGAAAAATATTTTTCTAAATTTTTTTTTTCTTTCTCTGATTTTTTGTACTACTAATAATAAATAAATAAACAACTTTTAAAAATGTTCCTTGTAGTTCATGTTTGGCCTCTAGTGGGTTAATTCTGAGGTACAAAATATGCTCAGAAGTTTTATAGAAAATATTCAGATAAACATTTTTGTTGCACAAATTAACCCTCTAACTGTCACGTTTAACCATAACTGTTTCAAAATATCGGGGCCGTGGTAAAAATGTTCTACAAAAATGATCGCCATAAAATTTCACTATATGTGTCCGAACACTCCAAAACACAAATCTTGGCAAATAATCTAAGCCCTTTTATACAGGAACAACATTTTATCACATTTATCTCAAAGAAGTTTGCCTCTTATTTCCATTAGCATTCTTCCAGACGCATAGTGGGCCAATTGCAAACAAAGTGGTAAAAATAAACAAATTGTCACAATATTTTACTATGGAGAAGGTATTTGTAGGAGAGGAGTCAGGCTTTCAGAATAGTATATCTACTTACAAAGACACCCTGTTGCAATGTAGGTTTTGCAACAGGGTATCGGGGTGTTGGTGATGTTCTAACCGTAACGAGATTTTTTTGTTTTTGGGATTCTACTAAGCTGCACAAGCAAAAAACACGAGGAGTGTGCCCGTTACATAGATAGTTTAGTTTTTTGGTCATTGAGACAAAATGCTATATTGGCAGGACTTCAACCAATTGTAAGTTTAACAAATTTTTAAATTATTTTAAACCGTTCGACAATAACTTCTCAAAGTTAAACTGTTTTTCAACCTGAAAAAACTGAATTTGGTGAAAAGGTACCACCATCCTTTCAGTTGTTACTTTATATTTTGTTAAAAAGATATGAAATTGGTTAGATTTTTTTAAGAATATGCCTTGGCAAAGGTATTCAATGCAATTTAAAATAGTTTTGGACTTTCACCCTACAGCCAGCATTGGCAGAAAATGGTAGATTTTTTTATTTTAAAAACTTAAATATTTCGAGTTTAAAAAAAGTTCCGAATGTTGATTTTTATCCTTTTTACCCCATATTCTAGAAAAAAATTCTGTTAACCACATGGGAAAAAACCTTAATCGTACGCATAATCTTGGTCAGAAAAGCATTTTTTAGAGTAAAAAACAACACTTGTGTCACTATTTTTCAAAGAATATTAATTGCATGAAATTAAACATATGTATGTATATTGGGCTGTAATTGGTGAACAAATATCAAGATTGTGGTGTTAAGTAGTAATACTTTTGCATGTACTTCAAATCGAATTTACATACAATTTTGAAAACAAAAATATATTTAAATTTTTTTCGTAATTTTTCCAAGAAATCAGTCCTGTTGAGTCGGAGTCGGGGATATGCGCCTGGAGTCGGAGTTGACGTCGTACAAATTTGGACGACTCCGCCTCAAAGTTTAGCATTCCTCTAAAAAGTTAAAGTTTTCGATATGTAGCATATCCATCAACACTCGAAATTTTCGAAAGTAATAATTTGTTGACGGTTTTTTTTGGCATGATGTACATTTTATATCGTATTAGAAAAAATCTGTTTGCCTTAGGTCTAAATTAATTTGTCGCGGGGTTCCTGGATTCCCACGCTATGCTTATGGCGGTCATAGCTCGCAACACAACCGATATATTTTTTTTAAATCATTGAAATCGTTTTAAATCACATGTAAATTATACTTGCAAATAGACAAAAAATCGAAACTTCAAACTATTTTCAGTTCGAGAATATGGGCAGTTTATTTTGAAAAGTGGATTCATTTTATATTATTTGGAATAGGGCATACACTGTTGTTTAATTTTTAAAAATATGACTTCTAAAACAGAGTTAATATTTGTGTGTTGTGCTGCCAACATGGGCATATTATCCGCAGTTATTGGCCAGACTCCACAGTTCTGCAAGAATATGTAAGAAATGTTCGAAAAATAATTGTATCTAAAACGTAATAGAAGAAGACGTATCCTTTCCAAATGTGTATAATAATACTATGTCTTCGTGCGTTATTACAACAAGTCTACGTATCGCACGCAAAAGCCTGAATTTGCAGATTCTGTACCCCACCTGGAATGTTGGCCAATATGATAACCTGCCGTAAAACTCTGCCGATCTGAATGAACTTTGTGGTTTTAAGCTATATTATATCAAACGCCAGACAACTGTTGTATCTTGAAATCTGGAAAAAACCGCTTCTATTAAATTTGGTATTATATAATGTTTTGCCTTATGCCAATGGGCAACTTTTTTATGGGGGGTACTATAATGGGTGTGGCAAAGTTGTATATTTTTCAGGTATCTAATAGTTACGGTTAACAAAATATTGGCCAGTAATCTATTTCATTGATTATTCTGATAACATTAAAGCCAAATGTATATTGAATTTAATTCTATTAAAAGTGTTTGAGAAATAGTGAGAGAAGTATGAGACTTTTTCTCCCAAAAAAATCTTTCACGAAAATTCGAGTTTTTTTAAAAAATTGAGCTCTCCTGACCAAGATTAATGCGTAGGACCAGAACATTTTAGCATGTAGTTAAGAAAATTTTAGTCTACAATTACAATTACAGTCTAACAAAATTTATAAAAATCAATAAGCGGAACTTTCCCCAAACTCAAAAATTAAAAATTTTGTTCAAAAATCATTCATTTTCGGCCAAGGTATCGTGAATATTCAAGAATTTTTAAAATTACATTTAATACTTTTGGCATGTAAAAAAATTTAAGAAACTATTGAAAGAATGATGGTGCATGTTTTAAACACATTTAGTTTTTGACGTAGAATACGTCTTACCTTACGGTATAGGGAGTCATGTCAGATTGTTATTGTTGTAATCTTTATTTCATTGATTATGAGGAAACGGCGAGATAACTTTTTTTAAAAATTTTTTTGTAGGTAAATGAAGATGTTATCTTTCGTTTGATATACATTTCATATTGGTTGATATCTTCCTAATATTTAAATTTCTCAAATGAAAATTGTTTAAACACATACACTCAAACATATGTGTGGTGTTTGGTTGAGTGTTTGAGTTTGTAGCGTGAACACAAACTATGCTGCTGTTTCAGTGTGGACACAAACCTTCGGCTGTTGTTTTGATTGATGAAATATTGAAATTTCGTATATTTACTTATGTATTTAAGTGAAACAAAATGTTAAATGTGAATTTGAATTTAACATGGATATATAATTATAAAAAATATAAATCAAATTGATTTGCGTCTGTTATTTATCATTTATCCTTACTCTTTTAATTTAAAAACATATTTTTCCTACAATAAGCTAATGTATATTATCAAAAGTAACTATCAAATAAATAAATTCATTTGCTTGTGTTATTTATCATTAATTGTCATTTATGTTTTCTGTGTAATCGGATGGCGTATTCTACGTTAAACTTAATGGCCGTGTGTCTGACACAGCCTGCAGGACAACTGTCTGCAGTTTGTTTTTTTAACAGTTTTAAAATTTTTTAAATTTGAGAATTTGTCGTTACCAACCGGTTTTAAATAATTTAAAAATATTTTCAACTCACATTTGGCTGAAGTCTTACCAACAAGATGTGTTTGTAGGACTATAATTTGACCCAAATTCACAAAGTTTTACCAAAAAACTAAACAAAGTCAGCGCAAAAGTTTACAGCGTTAGAGACACTACACACGACTCTCCAAGTTTCTTGTTTTTTTTTTTTTTTAAATCGAGCGAACCCATCGCCCCCACTCTTACCCGCCCCTACCGACCGAGAGGGCCACGTCCCCATAACGTGAGGACAGCGTACACATTATAGACCGGTCTATAACGGGAGAGCAAGGATTATAAGTTCACACGTTACAACCAACTACAGAAATTCTTCACCAGTTGGTATTACACTAACATAAATAAGTATAAAAGCACATCACGAGATATTAACATAAGATACTTCAATATATAATAATTACGAGCAAAACGAAAACCAAATCATAAATCAGACCAGATAGTAAGGATAAAGTAAATTAAATTTACATATGTACGTCAACGAATATACAGCACTAATGCAATCGGTTCAAATGACAAATTATGCTAGACTTTGTCGTTTCCCAACTACCTGTGAAATCAATAAACTGATATAGCTCATTAAAGTCACGACACATTCTCCTAACTGGATCAAAGGACGCATAATTCGAACGCTGAAACTCGATGTTTACGAGTTTATAGTACCTCGTGGGTCTCAATGGGACATTTATGAAAATCTTAGATAACAGAAATTCAGAACATATACATCCATCAATTATCTTCAAAACTGTAATAGAGTTTATCATGGTACGTCTACTACTAAGAGTCGGCAATCTGATCAATGCTAGTCTACTGCTATACGAAGGAAGATTATGGTTCGGGTTCCATTGAAGATTTCTCAGACAAAAAATGAGAAACTGTTTCTGGACCGATTCAATCATATTAACATACAAATTGTACTGGGGGTCCCAAACAACTGATCCATATTCGAGAATAGGGCGGACTAGTGAAGTAAAAAGATTTTTCGTAACGTAGGGATCTGAAAATTCCTTTGCCCAACGTTTAATAAAGTTCAGAACGCCATAAGCCTTGTTCACCATCGTAATTATGTGGGAGTTGAAATTCAATTTTCTGTCCAAGAGAACACCAAGATCAACAAATGAATCCACCGATTCAAGAACATTGCCACCTAAAATGTATTTTGCCGAAAATAATGATGACCTAGAGAACAGCATATGCTTACATTTCGTAAAATTAAGCTCCATCAAATTGGTCTCGCACCACGTCTGGAAAGTAGACAAATCCCTCTGAAGTAAAGTATATTGACAAGGATCCTTGTAAGAAAAATAGATCTTCACGTCATCAGCGTACATTAACAATTTAGAGTGCATTATGGAGGCGGGTAAGTCGTTAATGAATAACAAAAATAGAACCGGCCCAAGATGACTGCCCTGAGGCACCCCAGATGACACAAAAATAGATCTTGAGAATGATCGACCAAATGATACCATCTGTTCTCTGTTCATTAAATAAGAACTAATCCAATTCAGCATGTTACAATTAAAACCCATTGCCCCTAATTTATATAATAACAAATTGTGGTTAACTTTATCAAAAGCCTTACTAAAATCGGTAAAAATCACATCAGTTTGATCTCCATTAATAAAGCCGTCAATAATAGAAGAGGAAAACTGAAGCAAATTAGTCACGGTGGAACGACCCTTCCGAAAGCCATGTTGACATGGATCTAAAATAGAGGAAACCTGATGAGAAATTACCTCTGTGACTAACTTCTCAAAAAGTTTAGGAATGGCACTCAATTTTGCAATTCCCCTATAATTTGCAACATTTACTAAACTACCAGATTTGTGGAGAGGGATTATATAAGAGCTCTTCCACTTTGCAGGAAAATGGCCGAACTTCAACGAAGCGTTAAATAAGAGAGTCAACGGTAAGCTGAGAGAATTCGAGCAGTATTTCAACATAGAGTCCGGGATACCATCAGGACCAGCTTTATTCGAGGCTTTCAAGCTGATTAAGTTATCTAGCAACCACGAAGAATTTACGACAGGTGCATCAAACGGAATGGTAGAGCGGACAGTGTACGGGTATGATTTGGAAACATCATAGGCTCGGGTGGAATAAATAGATGCGAAAAAATCGGCGAAACAATTAGCAATAGACTCTTCATCTGAATATTCAATACCGTTCATTTTGATCCTACAAGGTGTGGAAGACGAATTACGCTTCAAGTTAACAAATCTAAAGAATGATTTGGGGTTCCGTTTAAAATTAGCCTTCAACCTATCCAAATATAATCTGTAACTCTCACGAGATTTAGAGTTGTATCTACTCCTAGCAACAATATACCTAGCATAGTCTGCTAGCAGTCCAGATTTTTTATACTTGTTCGAACATCTATTCCTTACATTCTTGAGACTATTTAGAGCCCTTGAGGACCATGGGGGGCCAGTATTACCCCTTATTGGCCTCTTGGGTACAGACTTAGAAATATAGCCATTAATAATATTATAGAAATCATCCAGGGCGATTTCAAATTCAAAAGAATTATCACACTGACATATACTATGCCAGTCGGTATCAAAGATAAGATTATTCAAAAGTATAAAGTTCGCACGCGAAAAGCATAGGCCAACATAGGACGAAGAGCAATTGCAACCAACCTGCATGGTATCATATGTATAATTAATTCCCAGCGTTGGATGGTAACTATCCTCAGGAGAAATTAACGGATCAATTCGAGAAATATCAAAGTTGTTAGAATCATCCACTAAAACTAGATCAAGGACTCGATTCATAGAATTGGGAATGTCGTTCAATTGAATCAACCCAAGTTCGGAAATATGCGTAACAAAATCAGATGACCAATCATATGGTGTCAATGGAGTCAGAGAATTAGTATCGGGTAAAGACACCCATGTCACAGACGGCAAGTTAAAGTCACCCAATACTAAAATACGGTCCTTTCTACTGGCTAACGCAATAACTTTTGCAATAGCGTCAATATGCACTTGATATACCTCAAAGCATGAAGATGGCGGAATATAGGAACACGTGACAAACAATTTCAAATCGCCTAAATTAATGGACACCACAAGAAACTCAAGATCGCCAATGTCATCAACTGTAACCAACTCAGAAGATAAAGAATTCTCAATTGAGATTAAAACACCACCACCAATTTTACCAACACGATCTTTTCTATAAACTACGTACTTATCGCAGAACAACTCAGAATTAAAAACATTAGGTTTAAGCCATGTCTCAGAAAATGCAATGACATCAAACTCAAAACCAAAGCTATCAACAAATAATCTGGACAATTTAGTATTCAAACCGCGAACATTCTGATACGCCAAATTCAAACTCCCAATTAGTTTTTTGGAGCTGGCTTATCTCCAGACGGTAATCTAGCAAAATTATCACGCCTACCATTATCCCGATACTCAAATTCCCTTACGAATGTTCTGTGGGGCCAAAATTCCGAATCCACCAGTTTGACAAATAGATCATCCGGTGCAATAATTTTGAAAGACGACCTACGTTCCGAAAATTGTGACTTCAGCTTGAAGCACTGTATGGAATCGTTAGAGTTATTCCCGACTAATTTAGACGATATGTAAAGTCGTATATCCTCTTCGGTCGTGTCGGGGGAAAGTCTAGACACAAAAACTGTCTTCCTTGCCGGTACGACAGTCAACGTTCTTGGTCCCGGTCCTGGCACTGGGGCGGGATTACCACCCGGAGGAGACGACTTATCGCTGTCCGTGGAAGCTATAGTAACTACAGAAACGACTTCAGCAAAAGTAGGAGGGGCAGAAGATTTCATTGGACTTGAAACTGTAACTGGAGAATTAACGTCCATTAAATTCGGCGAGGAAGGAATTACCAACAATGGAGGGGCCTTCTTAGCCGTCTTCTTCCTTTTCGGCGAGGAAGCTTTCGGTGAACCCGCTCTCTTTTCCAATCCCGGATATTTATTAAACATCCCAATAAACTTGGAAAATCGACCAGATAAAGCCGAAAGCTCCTTTTCCATCTCAGAAAACTCGGACTTCATGCTCCTGAAAAATTTGTAGAACTCCACATCCAATTTTCTACAATCCACGCAACACCAACGCAGACCCTTGTCATCACTAAGATTGTCCGCCACTCTTGCATAAAGGCCAACACATTTGACATGTATCAAGCCATCACACAACCAACACGAAATAAGAGTATCGGTATCCGATCTAACCTTACAGTCTTTGTTCATGCAAGTCATTATCATAATCAATTCAGAGTAAAAAAAAAAAAAAAAAAAATAAATAAATAAAAATAAATAAATAAATAAGAAACAAATACTAAAAACAGAATTCCAAAATCGACAAAATTCCCAAAAACGTATGAACTTATTATCCCTTTGATATTAATTCCCAAAACCAGATGGCAACTCTGACACACAAATAACGAAACAAAGAGAATGAAAGAAAAACAAAAATCAAACAACTACAACGTTAGACGTTCTCAACAATGACAAACAAATATTATTGTTGTTGTTTGTGTTTTACACGATCAACAGAATTTCCAATTGCACACAATAATACAAAAACAGTATAAACAAGCACTGCACTGAACACACAATTATATCAAGTAATGTAATTTAACTTATCTTCGCACTATTAACACAACAAGCTCTATTTAAACTTTTAAAATACGAAAATAAAGTAAATTCACGGAGCACAACTAAAAAACGAACTAAACGAGAGTAGAGTTGCCAAATTTCATGCGGCTTAGTAGGATCTCGAAAACATAGAGCCTTTAAATCGGTCTACAAGATTAGAGGTTACATTCCATGAAGTGTGATTATCACCAATTCCTGCCCTACAAATACTTAGTATATTCTAAACAATTGCTCCTTGGAATGCAGATGATTAATGACTCCTTGTTATAGGGAAATGATATCAGAAGTCTTCCAAAAATACTTTGTTTAATAAAGTAATAAGAAAAACGAAATGACGTGATATCAATTATTCGGAAATATGCGTGACTCACACGAAAATAGTGCTCACGCATACACACTCACCCAAATATTGGACTCACGCACGCTCATGCACGAAGATTTTTTTCGCTACTCACGTTCACGCACGCTCACGTGAGCAACATTTGGTCCTGCTCAAGTTCACGCGTTATTAACGTGAATCACCCCAATCACGCGACTCGCGAGAAAGCGAAGAATTTTCCAAATTTCTGTAAAATATCAAAATAATTTTGAGATTTGCGTTGATTCATGATCACACTATTTTCTCGTCCATTTGCACGCGCCCAACTTTATTTTCACTTCAGCATGCACACCAATTTTTTCACTCTCGGCAATTTTACTTGCGCAATTCTTGAGTTTACTGGAAACAGAGCGAAACACAGAGGAATGGGGTACAGACTTGCCCGTACTCTTATTTCGTTTTTTTTTTCTTTCGCAATTTTTATCACATAGTTGGCTGCAGATGAAAAGTTGGCATTTGTTTTAATTTATTGTTGTGTTGTGCATAAAATTGTGGGGAATAAAAAAGTAAAAGTGTTTTGTTTTATGTTGATAGTAAAAAAAGCTTCTACGCAATCAATTAATGTCGTTATTAATTACTCTTTGTCTTTCACCTCCATTTTTTCCACAAATATAAAAATTCCCTCCCGAATGACATTTCTTCATCAACCATTCGCCTACAACAACTATTTTTTTGGGAAATGTTTTAATTTTCACACGTACACACTTGCAAAATATCAAATAAAACAAACTCATTTTCTATATGACACTTTTTCCAATTTTGTTTACATTTTCATTATCTTTCAATAAGCTGAGTTGACACAACAATACAGGCACTGAGCAAAAACAAAATGCATGTTGTTTTTGTCTTGTTGAATTTGTTGTCGTTATATTTGTACCATGGAGGGGCTGACGTGTTTACTTGGTAGATAATTCGATCATGTCTCTCAGCTTAAATTTTTTAATGCTACCAAACATGACAACAACAACAATGGTTTCCTATTTTCATGGCTAAGTCCTCGATGGTGTCGCCATCACTAAGCGTGGTGACCGTCGTCGAAAGAAATGTAAGGTCGTCAGAGCAAGGATCAAATCCTCGTCTCCTGAACAAGAGCAGCGCACACTAACCATAGCACCACCTATGGCCACAAACATAACATAACATAAAATTTGCCAGACGTACCATATACTAAAGGGTATACTGCTGGTAGTTATTGACCCCTTTTTACAATTCACTTCGTCTGTCTTTAGTAACAAGCAACTTCGCTAACGCTTTGTAGCACATTTCAAAGTATGTGCAGTGGTTATTGCCCCATTCTCGCTAGTCCTTTAATTTCTCTCGTTTCGGTGCAATTGCTGGCATATACTTATAGTTATGCGGAGTCGAACCACCTCGTGAGCGCTTTAGTTTTCTTCTCTTTCTTCTACATGGAAAATTTGAGAAAATCCCTGTACTCGTGCGCATCATTGAAATCAACTTTCAACAAAATGTCATCACAATTCAGGCGTGCTTTGAAGTTTGAAGGCGCATGTGCAGCTGATCCGAACCTAATATCAGCACTAAAAATTTAAATTTGCGTCTTTAAATAATATTCTAACATATATACAGTAGGTCCCAATTAGTGAGTATAAAACTAGAAAGTGCACAGCTCCACTGGCTGTGAGAAGCTCTCCCCGATTCCTTCATGGGATGTAATGGGAAACCATTTATTTTTTTTAACATATATACTCGTAATAACATTTTTAAACTACAGCCACTTGTAATATGTAAATTTTTTTTATTTTAAGTAATATATCTCGAGCGGTCGTCCTGTGCTCTGCGACCTGAGTAGGCAGAGGTGACACTCTGTCGAAATGGCTCATGGCTAAGGTACCGTTCGTCTCCGCCTCCTTAAAATACGACCTGGCTCTGAACACTCTGTCCCATAAGGCGGAGTGTCAACCCTCGCGTGTAACTCCCTGCGTCATAGACAACCACAGGGCCCCTCTTTTTGAACACATTGGATCATTACGGATGTTGATAGCGGCTACAAGTCGAGGCCCAATAAACATGAACAGGGATATTAAAAAGTCTTCGGCCACAGAAAACCTATGACTTCCCCCGAGCATACGGGCTCTTCCTCGAGCACTAGTGCTCGTAAGTCTTCTGCTCTTCTGCGGTCACACGCAAGGGGGCCTCTGCAACTGCGAATAACGCGGGCGGTGGTCAACCCTTCCCAACTACGAGGAAAGCTAAAAATCTCTGCCCCTCCCGGAAGCGGAGAGCTTGTCTTCGTCTGGCCACTAGATTGGTTAGTCAACTCTCTTCACTCTTCACTCCTGCACAGGTAAACAGCTTGGAGTGGGCTAAGGGCGTCTGTGAGGGCTCCAAGTCTGTAGGGAGAAAGCCTTCACTGGATTTTACGAAAAGACAGCGTTCAGTGGAGGAGGATACAAAACCTGGTCCCTCATCTAAGAGGTATAAAAGCTACCCAGTGCTCGGCAGGTCCTTTAGTGATGTCGCGAAGGACAGCCTAAACATTGGCGTCTTGGATGAAGGTTCAAAGGATGGACGTATCCCCAATGATAAATGGCGTCTTGTAGAAGGAGCCCTTCTTACGGTGTTCATGGACATCCTAAACAACAACCCTGGTCCTGTGCCAATCTGCGAAGGCGCGGGATGGTTGCAGGGAAGTATTAAACTTATCGGCTGCTCTAATGAATGAGCAGCTCGATTGTATATGTCGCCATGAGTCGGGTAGGTGAGGTTTTTCCGGGGGCCAAAATCAAAGCCGTGGATAGGAAGGATATACCTTCTAGACCAAGGGCTAGGGTTTGGGTCCCGTCAAACTCACCTACTGGCCCACAGGAGATCCTAAAAATCATCAGCTACTGCAATCCCTCCATTCCTGCAAAGGATTGGAAGGTGGTCATGGTTTAGGATCCTGTAGGAACCTCCCGGCAGGTAGTTTTGGTCCTGATCGAGGATTCCTTAAAACCCCTAGAGGAGTTCAAAGGCCAAATTCGGTTTGGGTTCAGGAGTGTACCCCTCAGGGTATACAAAGTGGATACGCTGAGTGGCAAACTGGCCGTGTCGAAGTCGGAAGTCACAGATGTAAATGCTGGAAAGCATTCTGAAACGGCGGTAGATGCTGAAGAAGCACTACTGGATGACGACAGTGGCAGCATCATCGACCTGTCCATCACTAGCGAGGGTGATCACGAGACGAATCTTTATCGGAATAAGGCAGCATCTGCCAATCTCATTCCCTATCTTGCAAAGGGTGGAGCCGATGTGGCCCTGATACAAGAACCATGGATGGTCAATGATCGTATATGTGGTATCCGGTGCAATGGATACAGGACCTTCGTCCTATCAACCCCAGGTAGGCCAAAATCTTGCATACGCATTAAAAACAAATTTAATGCTCTTTTATTGCCGAATTTTAGTGATAGCGATATAACCGCCATCAGCCTCTCGCTGAAAAACGGCCAGTGGGACATCTGGCTAGTTTCATCGTACAATGCGCACGACCATACTGAATGACCCGCTCCGAAATGCGTCAAGGATATTGTATCGAAGGCAGAAAGACGGAATTGTAGCGTCATTATAATATAATAAGGGCGAGTACCGGCACCAATGATCTAGGTGAGTCTCTTTTTAATTAACTGTATCCGATTGGAGCATACTTTGTGATCACTCATTTTCTGTTCATAGATATCTACAGTTCCACATAAATATCGAACCTCTGAAAAAGGAAGTTTTTAAAAATTATATGAAAACTAACTGGAACGCCTATCGTGGGCGCCTAAGGAAACTCATAGTTAACCATCCGAATATTCCGACTACTGATCCAGAGCTGGAAGAACTAGTTGGCAAATTTACTGATGCGTGCAGGAACGAGCTCAATGAGTCCTGTAGGACCAGTGGTTATAATGCTGTCAAGGGTAACACAAAATCTCATTGGTGGAACGCTGAGCTTCAGGATCTAAAATCGTCCATTAGGCGGCTTTTTAACAAGGACGTTTACAAGATTAGTCTTAATCTAGATAAAAGTGAAATCAAGAAGGCCAAACGGAAATCCTGGCCAAACTTCTGTAAATCCATTGAGGGAACCAACCAGACTGCACGCTTAAGATGCGTGCTCGCTAAAAACTCACCGTGTGGGGGTTCTTAATGAAAGACGATGGAACGTTGACTTATTCGTCTGAAGGGTCTCTTGGGATTCTCCTGGATACCCACTTTCCCAACGATGACCGAATGCTGGTCGTCAGCCAGAAGAGAGAAAATCTGATATGGGCCATTAGATGTTTTTTAATTCCCGCGCAACTACAGTAGGCACTATACCAATCTTGTAGTTGGAGGCAATCTTCAGGGGCTGCCTTAAGGTGGGAGTCAGTCCTAGCATTTAGAAGCAAGATAAAGTGGGTTTCGTCCCGAAAGCGGGCAAATGCTCTCATGTCAAATCAAAGGACTTTAGACCAATCAGTCTATCATCTTTTGTCCTTATGACATTTGTAACGTTACTGGACATTCACGTTCGAATTAATCTTCCACATAATCTACTATCGAGTTCTTAGCATGCCTATATCAAGGGCTGGTAAACTGAGACGGCTCTCCAGTCTATAGTCAGCATAATAGAAAACTCTCTTGAGAATAAGGTCCTCGTTCTAGGGACCTTCCTGGACATCGACGGAGCCTTCAATAACATTCAACCTTCGGCGATTCTTAGGTCGTTACAGAATCTAGGAGTCGACAGCTTAGTGACACGCCTAATTGGGAAGCTTCTGGTGGATAGATCCGTCAAAGCTGAATGGGGTGGTGTTACAATTGCTAGGAACGTTAACAGGGGGACACCGCAGGGGGATTTCTGTCTCCACTATTACGGTTAACTTGCCAGGTCTTTGCCTATGCCGATGATATTGCTATCATCTGTACGGGTAGAAACCTCAATTTACTTAGCATTCGTACAACCAGCCTACTTAGTCTAATTTCAAACTAGATCGCTATCACTTAATCCACTTAAAACCGAGTTTATCCTGTTCTCCCGGAAATATAAAATAGCCGCACTTGAACTGCCGTCAGTTAATGGGGTGCAATTACAGTTGACGGAAAAGGTCAAGTACCTGGGAATAATTCTCGACAGAAAACTATCTTGTAAACCAAATGTGGTGGAGAGGGTGAAGAAGCGTCTGTTGCTCTTTACTGCTGTAAAGGGGCGATAGTAAAGCGCTGGGGACTGTCTCCTAAGATCACCATGTGGATTTATACGGCAATAGTCAAACCAATACTTCTCTATGGCATCGTAGTTTGGTCGAGGTCCCTCCAAAGGAATATATTATTGATTCCTTGATGAAAATTCTAAGATCAGCACTGATTAGCGGTAGTGGGGCAATAGGCACGACGTCAGGTACTGCACTTAGTGCTATCCTGAACATCTGTACTCCTGATATCATGGCCGAATCGGCAGCCGCTACATCCCAGGTGAGAATCAGATATTGTGGCGTTTTGATATCGGGGCATTCCGGACACACTGAATTACTACACCGGATCAACTCTATTCCCGTAAAAACGAACTACTGTATCCCCTACCTTCTACCAGCGATAAATCTAAGGACTTCTATTCCCAACAGGAATACCTGGGAAAAGTCACTGGAAGGGGATACCAGTAGTATCAAATTTTCACGTATGGATCAAAGTAGGCTATGGGGTTCATTCACCGGACCTAAATGTAAATATCTCCTTCAAGCTGCCTGATCACTGTAGTGTATTTCAGGCGGAAATAACCGCCATAATGGAGGTTGCTGAACTACTGAAAAGTAGTGTCACAACCCTCCGGAGAATATGTATCTACACAGATAGCCAGGGTGCCATAAAATCCCTGGAAGCCATGTTTGCTAAGGTCCCTGACGGTGAAAGAATGCCACTCATCACTTAGGATGATGGCAGACTATTTTGACATCAGGCTCATCTGGATACCGGGACACAGCGACATTCCAGGCAATTGCGTAGCAGATGCGTTAGCTAGACAAGGCACTACGGCACAGGTTCTTCCGGCAAAAGAAGGTGTTAGTATGCCAATATCTACCTGCCGTTTGCAGATCAGGCAGTGGACCGATGATATGCTCAAGGACAAGTGGAGACGTACTTCAACTTGCAAACAAGCCAGGGTCCTCTGGCCACTTGCCGAGAGGCGGGTTATCCACAATGATAGGAACACTTACGGGACATTGACTTGTAGGAAAACACGCCCTAAGATTGGGACATAGAAACTCCACTCTCTGTAGATGCTGCATGGAAGAGGACGAGAAAATGACGAAACACCTTCACTTGGTTTGCCCTGCTCTGGCAGGACTGAGAAGTAGGATATTCGGAACACATCTAGTTAGCACCGTAGCCCTACAGAATATTCCTGTAGGTCTTATAGACAAACTCATTGAAAGGGCAAATTGGCTGGACGACTAGTCAATAGTTGGCTTCTTTAGCCTAAGTGTGCTAGAGAGCACACTCTTTTCAACCAACCAACCAACCAGGTAATATATTTTGAATTTTATTTATAATTACATAATTTTAATGGGCAGAAATTTGAGTTATATTGCCTTTAAAATAAATTATATTGCTTAGCTACAAAAAAAACTTTAATTTAACTATCGAAGTTTCTACCTACTTTTCACCAGCGAAGGGTCACGTCATTTTGATATTGTAAAGTAGAATGGTCGTAGGGAGTAGCGAAGTGTTGGCCGCCTTGGTACTAGCGACAACGTTCGCTAATTATCAGCCACGGAAGGGTAATTGAAAGATAATACAGACGGTGGATACCTCTTCCTATGACATATACATGTTAAATTCGCTAGACAACTACAATGGAAATAGATTGAAACGGAGGTACTCCTGTTTAAAAGGGATTAGAGAATTCGTCAGTGCTGCGCCACAGCTGTGAGCTGAAGGTTATCGAAACTGAAGGAATAATAATACTCCTTGATTCTCTTTTCTAAGCACTGTCATAAGTAAACTGTTTGATCAAAATGTTCCACTTAAACTATACAGAAATTATGCTAAGGATGCTGACGACTAGAGAAGATCGTGTGGCTAAGATAAATAGAGAACTGACTAGTAGAGACTATGCAGAAGTTAGGTCAAGAACTAGGTTTAAGATTTTCTGCAAGTATAGAAATAAAGTTATATTGGATTTTAGAAATAGAAGGCGAAACTCTTGCATTGACCAGTTTTCAAATTTTAGTCTAAGCCAACTCTGGCTAAAGTTTCACAGTATTGGGACTACTGGCAATTAAGCGGATTGAAATCTTTCGTCATCTGAAATTGGTGTGAATGATTTCAAGGAACATCGTATACTTCCCGAAATGAGTCGATCCAGCGGTTGATTTCTCGATATTCTCCTCATTTAAATAATTTCCTTTAGATCTACAGACTCTTCTGAAGTATGTGACGCCATACTGCAAATTAAGTCTGAGGCAGATGGGGTACCTCATAAATTTCGGAAAATAATATCTTCAAATTTTCCTTTGGAATGGAGATTGATAATAGTTATTGCAATTCCAAAGACTAGAAGTCCTGCGAATTTAAGCGATTATCGCCTTATTAGTGAGTTAAGTTCCTTGTCGAAAATTTTGAAATTATTGATAAGAGTGCAAATACAGCATAACTTAGATCTGTGAAATATATATTTTCATACCAGTCAGGGTTTCGAAATGGTTTAAGTCCATCTCCTCCGACAATTAATCTTGTCCACTACATCAGAGGTAATTTAGGTAAGAAGCCCATTTCGATATTAATATTTCGGGATTGTAGTAAAGCCCTTGGTCCTCTGAGTCGGAATATGTTAATTAGGAAATTGTCTGATCAATTCGAATTCAGCTCGTCAGCTTATACATATATTAATCATGTCGTATCTGAGTATGCTTCTAGCTTTGACTAGACTTCTGTACAAGACTTGTTGAATAACCATTCAATTCATTTGGTTTTATCAAGCCATGTACCGTAGCGGAGGCTGAGAACAACTGTACAGGGGATGCAATTTCTCCGATTGGGGCATAGTGTAGGCTTAGTAAGGTATAATATGAAAAAGTTTCGAGGGAGGTGCAAGTCGTTTAGTGTTTTTTCAACAGCATTTTTACTAGGACAGTTCGAGGAAGAATGTTTTTCATTGAGATCACCGCAAAGAATATTAATGTAATAGTTTTGTGAATAGTTGGGAAATTATAGTCTGGCTCTTTTTCCTTGTTTTCTGATTTATAATAACCTCAAAATCAGTCGTATATTTATGATCGGTAATAGCTTATGATTAATAGAGTTACGAACCTAGAGGCCACCTACTCCGTCACTTGGTCATTCTCTGTCATCATTTCTGTGATGGGTGTAAACAAAAAAAAAACAAAAGGATCGGTAATTCTATGTTAAAAATGATTCCTTTGATCCAGCAATGTGAATATTTTTCACTGCTAGAAAATGCATCAGTTGTCGAATGTGTAAATATAAAGTTAATGGGAACTTGAGCTTTTTCAAATGCCTTTATGAAAATAAAATAACTAAATCTGTAGGTGCCCCTTCAAATCTTGCATGAGTGAAGAAGTAGCAGTTGGTGTCATGTAATCCAATCTTATTGCGGAATGCCTTACGCGTATTGCCGATACTCCTGTTTGCTTTCCCACTAAATCTAGTGGCAACAGGTGAGGAATAAATCCCAAACCTTCGGTACAGGTTGTACGAAGAGCCCCCATGATACACACTATTGTCATTGGCCGGGCTTTTGTCAACGGACATAGGTACGAGAATTATGTCCAGTATTGTCCACCAGTATACAATGCCGTAGAGCGGCTGCGATATATAACCAGAAAACTCTTTTCGGCGATAGGTCCCCCCCCCCCCCCCCGTGCAGTGTGGTGTACACGAATATAGGGCCACTGTAGCTCTACTGTTCGTATTCTAAGTGGCTGCCTTAAAACTAAGATTAAAACTAATACTAGATATCTTGCACTAGCCTTTTAACAAATTGAATATACGGAAACTTCGGGCAATGGTTAAATATACGGGGTCTTCTACACTTACAATTTTAGGGTTTAACTTAGTTTAATACCAAACTAGTAACAATTCAATTGCACCGATCATGATTCGTTTATAACAGGTTGTGTTATAAGAACTACGGAACAACTGTATTTTATTTTTACACTTTTTTGATTACTTTTACTGCTGGAATATATGCGCTGAATTTTATAAATTAAGTTGTTTATAAATCAATGCTTTTTCTCCTAACTTTAATTATACATATAACTTTAATACGTATATATTTACAATTGATTAAACTGCTCACTCCAAATTAGAGATGGGCACATGAGTAAGTTTTGACTCACGCTCATGAAAGGAAGACGGTCACTCACGCACGCTCACGCACGAAGATTTTTTCGCTACTCACATTCACGCGTGAATCACGTGTGATTACGTGAATCACGGCAATCACGAAAAAATTACTCACAAAATTAAAATAGGTTTTTTATGTCAACCACTTGCTTTGCTTTCAAACCAATATTAGAAAATATGTCCCATGTTCGTAAAAAGTTAGATATTGAGTAAGTTCATTAGGATCATATTCAGATATTAGACACTACTACACTTAAATGCAAATCGCTAAGTTCAAGTTGAGTGTCGTTTTTAATATGTTTTGCAAATAAACTTGTCCCTTTTATACAGAACAACATTTTATCACCTGCATCTCAAAGAAGTTTGCCTCTTATTTCCATTAGTATTCTTCCACACGCACAGTGGGTTAATTGCAAATAAGTGCTAATAATATCAGAAATGTTAAACTAATTGCCGGATTTTTTAGAATGTGCCGGGTATTTGTAGGAGATTACTCAGGCTTTCAGAATATTTTATCTAAAGGCACCCTGTTTCAACTTACGTTTTGCTACCAGATGTCAGAATGTTGGTCATGTTCAAACTTTCACGGCATGTAACTTCTAAACTTGTAACCAGATTTCTTGCTTTTAAAATTCAACTTGGTCATTTTGAGTCAAAGTGCTACACTGGCAGGACTTCAACCAATTATAAGTTTAACAAAGTTTTAAATGCTGTCAAACCGCTCGGCAACGACAGCTTCTCAACGTTAAAATGTTTTTCAACCTGAAAAAACGGAATTTGTTAGAAAATGTACCATAATTCTTTCAGTGGTTTCTTAAATATTTTGTGAAAAGGAAATGAAATTGGTTAGGCAAAGACCTTTGGAAAGGTACTAAATGTAATGTAAAAAGATGTTGGACACTCAGACTACAGCCAGCCTTGGTAGAAAATGGTCGATCTTTTAACAAGATTAAAATTTTTCGAGTTTAGGAAAAGTTTCGCTTGTTATTTTATTGATATCATTAAAAACGTTCCAAATCGCACCTAAATTATACTTGCATATAGAAAACGGAAGTGCAAATACAAATAAAAATCAAACTTCAAACTTTTTTTTATCTCGAGAATATGGGCACTTTATTTTGAAAAGTGAATTCATTTTATATTAGTTTGAATAGAGGATCAACTGGTGTTTAATTTATAAAAGTATGTCTTCGAAAACAAAGTTAATATTTGTGTGTTGTGCACTTCAAATTATTTCGTTGTTAATGAAAAGTGTGGAGTGGTGTATTTTCATAATTCTGGAGTCGGAGTCGGAGCGAAATAACGAATTTTCAAATTGCTGGAGTCGAGTCGTCCAATTTTGGGCATTTACATTTAAAATGTAGTAGAAGAAGACAAATTCTTTCTAACTATGTATAATATGTCTACCTGCGAAATTACATCAAATCTGGGTCACGCACGCAAAATCAGCATTTCGGCCTGAATTTGCAGATTCTGTACCCTACCTGGAATGTTGGTCAATAGGATAAACTCCCGTAAAGCACTGCCAATCTGAATGAACTTTGGTATTAAGTTATATTACGTCGAACGTCAATCAACTATTGAATCTCGAAAAACAAACCATCTGCTATTAAACTTGGTACTATATAATATTTTGCCGTATGGGTGATTGTTCGGAAATTGTTATTTTTCAGATAGCAATTTTTCCAAACCTCGATATGTCTGCAATACCATTTTTTTTACTTTTCTGAATGCTATCATGGTCCAAAAGTATGATCTGAAGATCACTATACTACAACACCAAAGCAATCGAAGTTATGGATCATTGATGGTATTCTGATGCCACGGTAGTGACTGCCTGAACGAAACTTGACAAATCAAAGTGTTGATATGATAAAACAATTTTATATATATATCAATTGAATAAAACGCACTATTTTAATGTTTTAACTAATTTATTTAGTTAACTTCGCCAATAGACTAATACCTTTCACGACCTACACACGACTGACGATTGCCACAAGGTATGTCAAATACTTCACTCTCGTTTTGCCAGGTCTTCGCAAAAGCCCACTGTGTTGCCAGGTCTTCGCAAAAGCCTACTGTGTTGTCAGGTCTTTGCAACAGCCTACTCCACATTAATCATTCAGTGTCAAGAAACCATTATTTATCAATTTTAGTCAGTATTGGAAACTATATGACACGGTTGTGACAGCCACGGTTGTGACTTTCAGTGTTTAACCTAACCGTGCTCCAGACCGGCTTGGAATTCGACAAGTTCCAAAGACAATGAAGTTCAGGCAATGAAATATTACTTTCATAACCGGGAATCAAGCCTAAATATCGTACGGCATATGTGAATCATAAGAGAACGGTTGTGACGTATTATTTTGTGACTTAGCTTTTCAATTTTTCGAATTGAATTCCAATTCGTATACATGTGCGTGTGTTGACTTCTGCCGGTGTAAATACTGTCACTACCCCCTCCACTCCAAAATGCCAGCAAGTGGGTCATATTGAAACCCCGGAGATGGCGCCATCACAGTCGAATTCAAATTGTACAAAATTCTGTCAAAACTGTTGGACAGACTTCGTGGACCGTTCAATAACCATGGCGTGCGTATTCCTCTAATTTTTTTGCGTAGAATTGTAAATCTAAATGTTCGTTAGAACATATATGCAGGTAACTTCTTTCAAGCCACGTCCTTGACGGATATTACTGCTGAAGTCCTGAATTTGATACGGAGGACAGGCCATGGTTGTGACATTTTGAACAGTTTTTTCTCCCTAAAACCGACTTACACGGTTCAGAATGGAATGTGTTTCATGGAAATAATAGAGTACCATCGTAGCTTCGGGAACATGTCGCAATTTAATCACCATTCGACCATTTTAAATAAAATAAATAAATGGTTTCCCATTACATCCCATGAAGGGACCGGGGAGAACTTCTCACAATCACTGAGATGTGCGCTTTCCAGTTTTCACTCACTGATTGGGACCTACAGTTTTACACCGATTCCGAACGGTATTTTGAGAAGCCTTTTCATGGCTATATACTCGATAGTGCCGCCGTCACTATGCGAGGTGACCGCCGCCGAAAGAAATTTGGAGGTGGTCAGAGCAGGGTTCGAACCCAGGATCTCATGTACAAGAGCCGCGCACACTAACCATTGCACCACCGACGGCGTACAACGATTTACCATTTTAGGCTGGGAAAATTCAAAGGACGAGAAAATGACAATTTCCGAACAATCACCCATATGCCAATGCGCATCTCTTACATGGAAGATACCTTAATGGGCGTAGCAAAGTCGTTCATTTTTCAAGTACACAGTTACTGTTAACAAAATATTGACCAGTGGCCTATTTCATTAATTATCTCTTAACATTATAGCCCAATGTATGTTTAATTTAATGCTATTAAAATTATTTGAGAAATAATGAAAGAAGTATGAGACTTTTCCTCCCAAATAAATCGTTCAGAAAAATTCGAGTTTATTTTAGAAATTGAACTCTCCTGACCAAGTTCACAATTATAATTTAAAAACGAGAACAAATAAACAACACGAACTCAAAAATTGTAAATTTTCTTCAAAAATCATTCATTTTCTGCCAGGCCTGGCTGTGTGGTGAATGTCCAAAAACTTTTAAAATTACATTTAGTACCTTTAGCAAGGCCTTTGTTTCAGAAACGACTACAACATATTATTTATTTCCTTCAAAAAATATTAGAAACTATTGAAAGAATGATGGTAAATTTTCTAAAAAAATTTGTTTGTTTTCAGATTTAAAATATTTCAAATTTGAGAAATTATTATTACCAATAATTTACAAATGTTCTGAACTTACATTTGGCTAAAGTCTTGCCAATGTAGCTGCGTGTTTAGAACTAAATGTTGGCTCAAAACGACCAAGTTATTACCAAAATCTAAACAAAGTCAATGCAAAAGTTTACATCATACATGATTCACGTGAATCACGACAATCGCGCCCATCTCTAATCCAAATTTCTGTTAAGATCTGAAAAACTTGCCTCGACCTTTTGGGGTTTAAACGAATGTATATTAACAAGATTTTATTTTATATTTATTTATAATACAAAATATAAATGTACATCAAACTACTATTTTTGTATTACTAAAAGTTTCAAACCAGAGGAGACAAAATACATTAATTGCATTGAACTTGGTTGAGATACCCCAATAATTTTTTAATTGTGTTTTCCAGTTCACAAAATCCGATTGTTGCTAAGGGTTTTTCAACAGAGACGCTACAAAAGTAAATCGATAGGGACAGCAAACGACGCCATATTTTTTCCCGCCCTTTTGACATTTCTCTTCTGTAAGATTTGCCGTTTCATCATGGAAAGATATACGAGCCAACAATGAGTCGAAATTGTTACAATTTACTACCGAAATTTGGAGTCAGTGGCCTCAACTTTAAGAGCGCTAAAATCGGAAAATCATCTTCAGCGATGAGGCTCATTTCAGGCTGAATGGCTTCCTCAATAAGCAAAATATGCGTTATTGCTCATACAGCAATCCACACGTAATCCATGAGTCATCATTGCATCCAGAAAAAATTACGGTTTGGTGCGGTTTGTGGGCCGGCGGCGTCACTGGGCCGTACTTCTTCCGTGATGATCAAGACCGGCACATTACTGTGAATGCGAATCGCTACCGTTCACTGATAACCGAATATTTTTAGCCCCAATTGGATAATATGGACTTGGAGGACATGTGGTTCCAACAGGACGGCGCCACAAGCCACACAGCGAATGCCACAATCAATTTATTGGAAACCAAGTTTGGTGAACATGTTATCTCACGAAATGGCCCAGTCGATTGACCGCCTCGGTCGTGCGATTTGACGCCGTTAGATTATTTCCTGTGGGGCTACATCAAGTCTAGCGACGATTGATGAACTTCGTACGAATATCGAACGTGAAATTGCAGCAGTATCGGCCGATTTATGCCTGAAAACCGTCGAAAATTGGGTTCAGCGTCTGGACTTCTGCATGCGTGCCCGTGGTGGCCATGCAAAAGAAATCGAGTTCCATACATAATGGCATCGAACGTACTTTCACAGGAATAAAGAATTTCATTGATATTTAAAACTGGTTTTGTTTTATTTAGCGCTCTTATTGAAAATCCCTTTATATCAGTCGCAATACTGAAGAAATCATATAAAAATGTATTACATAAAAGTAAAGACAAATGGCAAAAATTTAAATTTACGGGCTATTCGGTATATGAAAAAAAGAATTTGAAACCAGAATAGAAATTTCAGTCAGGTGAGCCGACTTAAACATACCCTCACCCTTAGTCACGTATTGGGTGTAAGTTCCATTACAAAATGTTTAAATTGTGAAGCCGACGAACCTTCAATTACCCGTATGGTCATGGAAAATTCGACCATATACAATATGAGATTAACCTTGCTCAAAATATTATCAACTTCCCAAGTAAATTCGAGCCTGTTGTGATTTAGGGGACTTATCGTGCCTTATTTACTTACTGATACGGTATCGATCAATCCCGGAGCAGGGACCTTACGAAACCAAGATAACATATTTGGCCAACCACTTCGATCTTTTGCCGTATCTCTCCAGTTGGTAATACCATATATACGTAGGGATTTGTCAACCTGATCCCTGCAGCGGAGTCTTAGCCATCCTATTTTTCGTCTTCCTTCGAGTTCGAAACCCCTTAGTTCTGATTCGCCTTCATCCATTCATATGAAATGGCCTAGCCAGCGCAATCGTGTTAATTTGATCCGCTTAACTATGTCAATGTCGGGATATAGCTCATACCACTCATGGTTCATGCGTCGCCGATACTTGTTGGTGTGCACTATAGGGCCATAAAATGTTCGAAGTATTTTTCTCTCGAAGACTATTACACAAGTTTCGTCTTCTTGCCATAAGACCTTGGATTTTGCGCCATAAAGCAAGACAGGTTGTATGAGAGTCAGCTGCAGCTGGACTTTTGTTACTCGAGAGAGGGTTTTATCTCTTAGGTGCTTATTTAGCCCAAAATAACCTATATTAGCTATCATAATTCTCCGCTAGATCTCACCTCATGGCTGACATTATGGGGTTTGTTTACGGCAGATCCGAGGTAAATAAATTCGGCCAACACCTCGAATTTAGAACGGTTATCAACGGGCGCGCATTGGCCTAATTATGTGGAGGCGTTGCTTTTTGAAACAATTAATTTTGTTGTGCTCCCATTTACTGTCAGACCCAAGTTTGCTGACTCCTTCTCAATTTTCGACATTCTCAATTCTCGAAAATACCGCAGTAACTTCTCTAATTGTGCGCCCAATGATATCTATATCATCAGCATACGCGAGGAGCATGTGACATTTGCTGCTGATGGTTTAATTCATGTGAACTGCCGCTTTTATCATAATGATCTACATTAAGATGTTAAAGAGATCGTACGATAGGGTGTCGCCTTGCATGAGACCTCGCTTAGTTTCGAAAGGTTCGGTAGAGTCCATACAACTTTCATTTGGTGTTCGTCAAATTCATCCTGTAAAGGCATATCAGCTTTGCAAGAATACCAAGCTCAGACATTGCTTCATAGAGTTTCTCCCGAATCGGGTTATCGAAGGCCGCCTGACAATCTTCAAATAGATGATTGGTATCGAATTGTTTTTCGTGAGTCTTCTCCAGGATTTGGCGTAGCGGGAAAATCTTGTCAGTTGTCGATTTTCCAGGCCTAAAGCCACACTGGAATGGCCCAATCAGAGCAGCGATTATAGGTGTTAGTCTTTCGCACACTATAGTTGATAGAACCTTAACCCTCGGCTTTGTTCTTAAGCCGGGCTATAGGTGTTTTAACCTTTAAGTTAGTGCGGCATTCGACATCGTCGACCCAATTGTTCTCGATTGTATCAACACCATTGGATATCTCAGGTACCAGTGCGCGGAGAAATGATCTCTCCATATTCCCAACATGTTCTGCACATCTGCGAAGAGAGCCCTCAACCATATCTATTAGTGCCGTTGGTAGAATTTTCGGGCTTCGTTCTCCTTCTGTATGTCTCAATTTTCTCACTCTCGCGGTATCTCCACTGCCGTTTCTTACAACTAAAGAGACAGTTTAACTCCATTCTTTTTTTTATAGTCGTAGCTCGCATTGCAACTGACTGAATTACTGTCACACGTGCAGCGTACTTTTTATCATTTACTATGCCATACTCTTCATCGTACCATGGTTTGTTGCGAAGCGGTTTTTCAAAACCAAGTACAGTTGCTGCTTGCGGCAGTTTTTATAAAGTCAGAAATTGCTTCCGGGGGGATTTGTTGTGGGAAACTTTGATTAGTACCTCCGATCACTAGAACGTCCATTACACTGGCTGAGTGCCTTCGATCAATTACCACGTGATCACTTTGGTTCTTCGTTCTTAGATCAGGGATATCCAAGTAGCCTTGGGAATGTCTTTCTGCTGGAATTTTGTACTACTAATGACCATGTTTTTTGCCGCGGAAACGCATTCTCCCTGGCTACTTTAGCATTAACATCTCCTAGTCTAATCATAATGTCCTGGGCAGGGTCGCGGTCATACGTTTTCTCTGGGCGTTCATAGAATATGTTTTTGGCATCATCATATCTCTCTTCTGTCGGGACATGCACACAAATTAGATGAATATAATGTTATTTCGCTTTTACGTGGATTATGGCTACACGCTCACACACAGGATTGAACATAGAGACTAGATGCCACAATCTTTTGCCAACTACAAACCCGCAACCAAATTCATGTTTAATCTCATAGCAACTGTAGTATACGAGTATGTCGCAGTTTTTTTGTACAGCCATGTCCTGTCCATCGCATTTCCGGTATAGCGGTAATATCAGCCTTATAACTTTCGAGGACATCTGCCAATTGGATTCATGTACCGGATCTATAAAGACTTCTTACATTCCAAGTGCATATCCGTAAATTGTGATCCTTATAACTTTTGCGGGGGTCGCCAAAAAATAATGGTTGTTAATGTGTTCTTTTCCGTTTTTGTATATTCACTGTCACTAAGAACGGTGGCGTGAGGCAAACCCAGTCCACTGAGTTTTTCCATTTTACCTACTGGCAGGATGATTGATTGCAGCCGCCTATTATGGATCAGACGCTGACCAGGATGCAATATGGCGAATCTGGATTTTCTTCTTTTGGATTCTATCCGCCGTTGGCCCATATGTTTGACTCCTGCGACTTTTAAGGACAAAAGAATATGCCCATAGTTGGATGAGCTTCAGTGTCATCAGTCACCTACTAAACCGGAGACATATCAGTGATCACATAACCAATCAGGCTGCTCATTTATATCGCCTTCCAACTCTAGCTAGCTTACGCAGGTTTCCGATAAAGCCATTGCCCAGAACATACTGCGTGGAAGTAGTGAGCTGCTTGGACTGCCCAATGAAGAAATAATTTCTGGACACTCCCAAGTGAATGGATATCAGGAACTTTCAACCTCCACGGACAATCCCATGCTCCATTTAAAGCGACTACCCAATTTCATTAAAATCGGGTTTGGTTCATGGGAGATTTCATATAGATCAACCGGGAACCCCCAAGTATATGTATTGTTTGGGGGGTAAAAAAATGGGAGTAGCAATGGTGTACATTTTTAGCAACAAAGTAGGTGCGAAAAGGGGCTTCGTAGTGCAGTATATTTTTATTTCACGGTAGCTTTTGACAAAATAAGATCGGTCACTAAAATCGGTTTTGGTTAACGCGAGATTTCGTGACGCTCAACCCCTTATCCCGCACTATAATTATTGTGTGAGAGGTAGCAAAATCGGAGTGGCAAAAATTTGTAGGTACAAATTATCTTTTGAGAAAACACTACCAAAATTTCATTAAGATCAGTTATGGTTTACGGAAATATCGAGTTGTATGGGCGGTAAAAACTGATTGCCTACTCACTTTTGTCCATTTTAGTTACAAGATAGCTTTTGACAATACCGTGCCCTGAACTAAATTCGGTTAATATCGGTTGTGGTTTACGGGAGATAGCGCATCAATCAATAGGACATCCTCCCATTTTTTGTATGGGACGTACCAGCTTGGGAGTGACAACAGCACTCAAGTTGCCCATATTTAGTTACAAGATAACTATTGGCAAACCATTGCCCAGAACCAAATTTGTTTACCATCCGTTGTTGTTTACTGGAGATTGAGTAGTACAGTCGCCCACGTTTGTGTGGGAGGTACCAGATTGGAAGTGCCAAAAGCACTCATGTTTCACAGCAGAGTGGTGTTTGAATAAATATCGTCTAATACCAAAATTCATAGAGGTTGGTTGTATGTCACTGGAGTTATCTTGTCGCTAGGTGGGCACAATGTCGATTTTCAACCCTAAACTAAGTTCGGACAAACAATAGTCACAAGCAAAATTTCATTATGATCCGTTGAGATTTACGGCATTTATCGTGTGTACAAGCCAGCCAGAGAGACGAACATGTTTCCATCAGCCTAAAAAGTTCTAAATCGAATTTTGTCCAAAGATACTAAGGGTCTAATATGGCTCTTTCTATGCGTTCCGTTTTTTTCGTATTGAATGTTATACACCCATTCCTATTGGTGACGATATAAAGATCCAACGGTTTTTAATGTATGTGACGATATATTCGAACTTCCATAGCTCTGTCTGCAAATCAACTGACAGAGGTAGGTTAACTAGTGATGCGAAATAATTTTTATATATGGCGTAAATATAAAATCTACAAATGGATTTTTAACCAATATTTTCAAGTTACCAAGAAACCATAATAAGGTTCTTAAGCCTGGATTTTTAAGAGAGCTGTATGACTGCAATGTATATTATTTAAAAACATAAGCAAATGTATATTTGAAAAGGACTAAGGTCAATGAGACTAGTATAAAATAGTAGTAATAAATAGTGCCTAGTTTAACCACCTAGAAGCCATTATAACTTTCATACGGAGGATGTAATTAGTTTTTTGCGGAAGTGGGTTTAAATTGTGAAACCAATACCAATTATCTGATTCTATTCCCATTGGCCATTTAACCCTTCTCCGTGTGGCCACCATGGACGAGTCCGCTTTCCATGTGAACAACTATTGTTCATAGAAGTATATGATAGTCTGAATTCATTTGGTTTTAAATTACTCAACTAGACACAATGCACACAAATTTATATTAGCCCCATTGACAAAAATTTCTCAGTTTGGCCACTATGGACGCACTTAGTCCGTCCTCCATTTGAAAAAGTTGTGAAATGTTTTGCATCAAATGGGTACTAAATTGTTAAACTAGCTGATTGTTAAATTAGCTGACACCAGTCACATTGATACAGCCTTCTTCATTTGGGCGCCATGGGCGCACTTAGTCCGTCGACCATATGAAAAAGCTAAAGCTTTTTGGTAAAACTGGGTCTTAAATTCTTAAACTGGACACCAATGCCTGGTATTTGTTAGTAGTTCCATTGACACAACTTCCTCTGCTTGTCTACCGTGGACGAACTTAGTCCATTATCCAAAGTAAGAAGTTATATTCGGCGAACAATACGATGTTCTGAAAATTTTTCGGGAAAGTAGGTACTATATTGTTACACCAGATATCAATATTTATTATTTGATACCAGTTCAATTGACGCGGTAGCGATCTTGAGGCCTTTCCAAAGATATATTTGCTATATTATGAAATAATATGTATTGTAGTCATACATAAAACTCCTGACATATTGTTAGTTAGGTCATAGATAATTAAAAATCATAGATGATTCGTTGCTTTAATCACCAATTTCACCAGAGGCACATGCTGTTTCCGTGCGACCATTTTTCACTCGGATGCGACGAAAAATCACTCAAACATCATTTTTATTTCGATTCGATTGTTTAAATTTGAAAATAGAATATAAATAATAGAAAAGCATATCGGTTTTGATATTTTTTCACTGTACAAAAGGCAAAAAACCATGACTAAATATTTTTTTAATAGTTTTTGTTTCCAGGGAAATTTGCCATATCCACCACTCCGGCGTCATCTAGAAAATAATTTCCCTTTACTTTCAAATCCACCACTTATCTTTCACCATCTGTGGTTTTTTATTTATCTATGGTTAGAGTAAAGTAGAAGTGGCTTCACTATTTACCCACTAACGACCATTATGATTCCACAGGGCGTCATATTCCAAATGTAAATTGACCTGGTATAGTTATGGAGTGTTCGAGCTGTAGGATACATCATCCCGATGGTGTAGCATGTGGCTAAAGGGCCCTGGAGAACCAATTAGTACTATGAAATAAACGCCTAAGGTTATTCAGATTAACTTTCTGTATACCTGTTAGATCCAAAATGAAGTAAGATTCTAGATATTGCATCATACTCACACAGAAGTTGCATATGAGATTCGACGCTCTCGTCCTCGTCTTGAGTCCCACAGTCAGGACGCGTGTCTTCCTATTAAACAGACTCCAGTTACTAGCATATAGATATCTAGTATCGGAATGCATATCAAACTTAACGTACGGTTTAGGACACAGCTTGCCCATACTTTCTATCATTTGCGTTTAAAAAGTTTGAAGACTCTTATAATAATAATAATCCCACACGCAAAGAAAAATGTTGTAATATTGCCTACAAATGTTGTATAATATCAACAATTGACATAGGCAACATGGCATTTGCTTTGTTTTGTAGGCAATAATGCCCAAAATTATGGGTGATTTCTATGTTCGAAAATCTACCTAAAATGTTTGCTAAACTGGCTGGCATATATTGGATATTTACCTATTTTTAATGTGTAAACGTTCGTATCCTTTTTGGCGATTTTACCAATAATTGCTTGCTAAATTTGCCATTTTCTACAGTTGCATCTCCATTTTTTTTGGAAAATGTCCAATTATCTGAAGAAAATATGTTACAACAAAAAATTAGTAATATTTTAAAAAATAAATGCTTTCACATTACATCCCATGAACGGACCGGGGAGAACTTCTCACAATCACTGAGCTGTGCGCTTTCCAGTTTTCACTCACTGATTGGGACCTACAGTTTTACACCGATTCCGAACGGTATTTTGAGAAGCTTTTTCATGGCTGTATACTCGATAGTGTCGCCGTCACTAAAGCAGGCCACACACTGTCAACAAATCGTTTCGATCGGTCGAAAGTCGTTTTGCCACACACTTGTCGATCGGTCGACAATTTTAATTGCACGTTGTTCGCCGCCAAGTGAAGATGGAACGCGGACAGAGAATAATAGCCATGTAAAATAATTTGCCACGATTTTAGTTTCAAATTTTTGTCTTTGAAGTCATCACTTTTGCTTTTCCATAATGATGGCTGGCTTTTAAACAGTTCTATCAATTCCTCTATGAATTCTTTACTAGCTATTGCCATTTTTCCGCCGATGTGCACACTTCAAAAAAAACAAAAGAAATGACAAAAATCGTCATCTTCGCCATACACACACAACCGATTGCAAACTGCGAAGAGAAAATCGTCAACTACGCCACACACACGCAACCGATCGCAAGAAAGACAAACATTTTTGTCAATTTTCGATCTGTATGCAAACCACGCTACACACATGACAATCTGTCGAAATTTCGACCGATCGAAACGATTTGTTGACAGTGTGTGGCCTGCTTAAGCGAGGTGACCGTCGTCGACAGAAATTTTTTTTTTTTTAGGTGGTTGGGGCAGGGATCGAACCCAGGGTCTTCTGTACAAGAGGCGCGAGTTACGTACTTGCCCCACAGGCAACCCGAACCAAGCGCCATTGTAGATAACAACGACATTAATGTAATTGTCCAAAAGTATATGCAGTGCTAGACGACCGCACAAGAATTCCCATACACTAATAAAAGCAACATTTCTGCCAACCCACTTAAACTAAAATCCCATATGCACGAAATGCCGACTAAGCAAAAACCCCAATTCTTACTAAATGTATGATTCGAAAAGCAACAATAATGCTTAATACATTATTGTCGCTTTGCAACCTACCTAGAAATAAAAACCTCATTAAAATAGACAAACCGGCCAACGATGACATTGACATCATCGACCACCGGGAAAAAAACCAAGACCTAAGCAATAAACCATATGTATACCACTTAAGTAAAAAACGCATTTAAACACTTAAAGTGAATCCATATGTAAACAAATCAGCGAAGGCAAAAGTACCAACAACGTTGCTACTTTCGCCGATCACATAGCGTAATTAAAATAACCCAGATTGTAAACTCAACATATGTAGGCCACTCATGACCCGAATAACCCATAAGCCATCATAACTAGAACTAAGAATTACTATAAATATTAGAGTAAGATCATTGTAAAGGTTAGTCTTAAGACCATCGAATAATAAAGAAGTACTATTTTAGCCGAAGCTATTTGGTCTTTTAATTGTCCTACTCCTTAGCTGAAGCTATCGAGTCCGTAAACACGTAATTCGCGCACACTACCCATTGCACCACCGACGGTCACATATTTTAATATTTTATTTATCATATTTATTGATTATGAAAATATTAAAATTAATATATAAAATGTTTAATTTACTTGTTAAAAAAGGTTGCGTGTTGGATTAGCCAACACGTCTTACTTTATTTATGAAAAATCCAGACTACCTTCTACAAACAATACTTTTCTCAACATAACTTAACTAATGACATAAACTGCTGACGTAGGCCACGCGCCCCATCATTACTGTGGGAACGTTGCCAGGAAAATATTCCCGTTGACTGATGCAATGGGACACCGCTGGAATGCCAGTGCTGACACCATATCTGTATGATATGATCGTGTGTGGACAAATGCAATATATTATACTCGTGCAATATATTATACTCTCTGACTCCATTGACACCATATGATTGGTCATCTGATTTTGTTACGCATATTTCCGAACTTGGGTTGATTCAATTGAACGACATTCCCAATTCTATGAATCGAGTCCTTGATCTAGTTTTAGTGGATGATTCTAACAACTTTGATATTTCTCGAATTGATCCGTTAATTTCTCCTGAGGATAGTTACCATCCAACGCTGGGAATTAATTATACATATGATACCATGCAGGTTGGTTGCAATTGCTCTTCGTCCTATGTTGGCCTATGCTTTTCGCGTGCGAACTTTATACTTTTGAATAATCTTATCTTTGATACCGACTGGCATAGTATATGTCAGTGTGATAATTCTTTTGAATTTGAAATCGCCCTGGATGATTTCTATAATATTATTAATGGCTATATTTCTAAGTCTGTACCCAAGAGGCCAATAAGGGGTAATACTGGTCCCCCATGGTCCTCAAGGGCTCTAAATAGTCTCAAGAATGTAAGGAATAGATGTTCGAACAAGTATAAAAAATCTGGACTGCTAGCAGACTATGCTAGGTATATTGTTGCTAGGAGTAGATACAACTCTAAATCTCGTGAGAGTTACAGATTATATTTGGATAGGTTGAAGGCTAATTTTAAACGGAACCCCAAATCATTCTTTAGATTTGTTAACTTGAAGCGTAATTCGTCTTCCACACCTTGTAGGATCAAAATGAACGGTATTGAATATTCAGATGAAGAGTCTATTGCTAATTGTTTCGCCGATTTTTTCGCATCTATTTATTCCACCCGAGCCTATGATGTTTCCAAATCATACCCGTACACTGTCCGCTCTACCATTCCGTTTGATGCACCTGTCGTAAATTCTTCGTGGTTGCTAGATAACTTAATCAGCTTGAAAGCCTCGAATAAAGCTGGTCCTGATGGTATCCCGGACTCTATGTTGAAATACTGCTCGAATTCTCTCAGCTTACCGTTGACTCTCTTATTTAACGCTTCGTTGAAGTTCGGCCATTTTCCTGCAAAGTGGAAGAGCTCTTATATAATCCCTCTCCACAAATCTGGTAGTTTAGTAAATGTTGCAAATTATAGGGGAATTGCAAAATTGAGTGCCATTCCTAAACTTTTTGAGAAGTTAGTCACAGAGGTAATTTCTCATCAGGTTTCCTCTATTTTAGATCCATGTCAACATGGCTTTCGGAAGGGTCGTTCCACCGTGACTAATTTGCTTCAGTTTTCCTCTTCTATTATTGACGGCTTTATTAATGGAGATCAAACTGATGTGATTTTTACCGATTTTAGTAAGGCTTTTGATAAAGTTAACCACAATTTGTTATTATATAAATTAGGGGCAATGGGTTTTAATTGTAACATGCTGAATTGGATTAGTTCTTATTTAATGAACAGAGAACAGATGGTATCATTTGGTCGATCATTCTCAAGATCTATTTTTGTGTCATCTGGGGTGCCTCAGGGCAGTCATCTTGGGCCGGTTCTATTTTTGTTATTCATTAACGACTTACCCGCCTCCATAATGCACTCTAAATTGTTAATGTACGCTGATGACGTGAAGATCTATTTTTCTTACAAGGATCCTTGTCAATATACTTTACTTCAGAGGGATTTGTCTACTTTCCAGACGTGGTGCGAGACCAATTTGATGGAGCTTAATTTTACGAAATGTAAGCATATGCTGTTCTCTAGGTCATCATTATTTTCGGCAAAATACATTTTAGGTGGCAATGTTCTTGAATCGGTGGATTCATTTGTTGATCTTGGTGTTCTCTTGGACAGAAAATTGAATTTCAACTCCCACATAATTACGATGGTGAACAAGGCTTATGGCGTTCTGAACTTTATTAAACGTTGGGCAAAGGAATTTTCAGATCCCTACGTTACGAAAAATCTTTTTACTTCACTAGTCCGCCCTATTCTCGAATATGGATCAGTTGTTTGGGACCCCCAGTACAATTTGTATGTTAATATGATTGAATCGGTCCAGAAACAGTTTCTCATTTTTTGTCTGAGAAATCTTCAATGGAACCCGAACCATAATCTTCCTTCGTATAGCAGTAGACTAGCATTGATCAGATTGCCGACTCTTAGTAGTAGACGTACCATGATAAACTCTATTACAGTTTTGAAGATAATTGATGGATGTATATGTTCTGAATTTCTGTTATCTAAGATTTTCATAAATGTCCCATTGAGACCCACGAGGTACTATAAACTCGTAAACATCGAGTTTCAGCGTTCGAATTATGCGTCCTTTGATCCAGTTAGGAGAATGTGTCGTGACTTTAATGAGCTATATCAGTTTATTGATTTCACAGGTAGTTGGGAAACGACAAAGTCTAGCATAATTTGTCATTTGAACCGATTGCATTAGTGCTGTATATTCGTTAACGTACATATGTAAATTTAATTTACTTTATCCTTACTATCTGGTCTGATTTATGATTTGGTTTTCGTTTTGCTCGTAATTATTATATATTGAAGTATCTTATGTTAATATCTCGTGATGTGCTTTTATACTTATTTATGTTAGTGTAATACCAACTGGTGAAGAATTTCTGTAGTTGGTTGTAACGTGTGAACTTATAATCCTTGCTCTCCCGTTATAGACCGGTCTATAATGTGTACGCTGTCCTCACGTTATGGGGACGTGGCCCTCTCGGTCGGTAGGGGCGGGTAAGAGTGGCGGCGATGGGTTCGCTCGATTAAAAAAAAAAAAAAAAAAAAAAAAACAAAAAAGTTAACTTATATAAACACATTAAGTCACATTCGCAATCTGGCACTAAATGTCTTGCAGTTCGTAAAGGTGCTACGGCTATTGTTTGCACTACTGAGATTAGTATACAAATTATTTTGTTGCTCCTGGACCCTGATTCTGTGCTTTGTAAAACATTCCATATAAATCTTCTCACACATAGTTAAAATCAACCACAATGATCAGTTAATAGTGGTACAGTAAACCGCCCATCCGTTTAATTGTTCGCGCCACAAATGATAAATCGCAATTATCTGAAATAAAATATTTGATTAGTTAATATTATATAATTTCAATTTGTATCCACTTACCCTTTTCACAATCAAATTTATTTGACAATATTGACTGACAAATTTATTTTTCGAAAATGTAGCATTACTTATAGTATAGATTTACATCCCCAATAGGTAAAGCCGAGGTGTATAAAAAAACCAATTAATATAGGCAATATATAGTATTTTGTTGAATTTCATACAAAAATAAATTACCTATGTCGACAAAGGTAATAAATCTCGTATTAATTTTTTGTGTCCAAAAGACTTCATAAGTGACTACGACTTGACATGTCAGAGTCCCTGATGACTTACCGATCCACTCCCACATCAAAAACCTCATAACACCCCATGACATTTTCATACATTGGGCAAAAAATCAGCAGGAATTTTCTGCAGTTTGTCAGTAGTGGCGATTACCTTATGACATGTACGCAAGTTGTCCTTAAGTCACAATTTATCAGAGAGTCAGGTGGCCACGACGTCTCCCAATTTGGTGACCTTGTGTCATTTCCTATATATATAATTATTATAAAGGGTGATTCAGGAAGTTCCGGACAAATTTCTCCAGCGTATTCCTTGGCTCATTTCATGAAGAAAAGTCCACTAGGACCATGTCCGAAAATGCAAGGGTGCGAAATGGCAGCGGATTCAAAATTTTGGGATTGGTGGTCGGAGGGTAGTAGGGTAGAGTTGCTAACTTCTGAGTTTCCTGAATCAACCTGTACTAGAGCCTTTGAGATAGACGGCCTCTAATTTAGAAAAAGCTGAAATAAATATTATATTGATAAATATTGATAATAAGAAATCGGTACATTTGTGTACACACATACATACATACAGATAATTCCCTAAAAATGTGAAAATGTATTCTTGAATAAATTTTCAAATATTTTATGACAAACAATTCAAGTATAAATTTTTCAGTTTTCTGTTTTCTGAATTTTATACCCATGACTCGCTGTTGACAAAAGTTAAAGACTTCCTCTATCGATATTCTCCATTGACGTTAGTAAGAGTCAGTCATGACATAATGCTGACGAGTCAATAAGAGGGTCTTACATAGATTGGCAGCCCGTTCACAATTTATGTCACACAAGGCAAAACTAGTGACATATTTTGAACATGTCTTCTATAAAGTGTCAGCACCTGCTGACATTGGCCTAAGGAAATTCTACTGACAATGTCAGTCTGACAATGTCATAAAAGTGAGTGAATAGGAGAACTGGAGTCATCTCTCCGCTATATTGGTTACTCGTGATCAACAAAATACTATGAGGATCAAAAACGTGACGTAATGGTGTATGGTTTGTTCCCACCCGTGTTGAGCAAAATCATGAATGGGGCCTTGAGATCACTTAACGATTGGGTCACTGGGAGTGGTCTTGGAGTAAAACCAGGGAAAACTGAAGTCATGCTTTTTACCCCGAAGACCAAGATACCAAAGTTTAATCCTCTTCGGCTAAGTGGAATAGAGATTTCATTGTCAACTCACGCCAACTACTTGGGCGTGATTCTAGACCCTAAACTTTCCTGGAACCGTAGCATAGAACACCGCTCACAGAAGCCAACCGTTGCGTACTATGCTTGTCGGAAAATGTTCGGAAGCCGGTGGGGTCTCCGACCGAAAATGGTGCTATGGATGATAATCTGACCAGTACTCTCCTATGAAGCAATGGTATGATGGCCTGCCACAGGGAAGACGTCCACCATGAAACTGTTGTACCGAGTACAGAGATCAGCTTGCATCGGCATAACAAGGGCAATGACGACGTGTCCAGCTGAAGCCCTTAATGCAATGCTTCATATTATACCAATCGACCTTCACATCACAGCTAGTGCGGCCTGGAGTGCCACCCGACTAAACGCTCTTGGACTCTGGAAGAGCAACGCATATGGACACGCGAGTATACTACAGACAGCCCTAATAGCCTGAAGACTATGGGCAGTCCCTTCCTGCATAACCCCACTGAAATTCACGAGGTAGATCTAGGGGATCTAATGAGGTATCTCCTATTAACAGGCTGGATATAGACACGGTACTTTGGAATTTCCTGATTGATGTGGTATGCAAAACGGTGTCTCAAGACACTAATTGATGCTAAATAGTATCTTTAGCAACCACGAAAACCAAACCAAACCGAACCATGTCTTCAAGACAAATTTCCAACTTGGATTATTATCTGATAGCTTCGGATTTTAGCATGAGCTTGAATGCAGCATGAGGTATACCCACATGCTCCATATCCAGTGGAATAAGTAAGGTGGCCCCTAAGTTTACCAACTCATCTGCTGTATGGTTCCGTGGTATGGTCCTGTGCGCGATATAAGGTGAATATCGAACTGCTTGTCCAGGTGCCGACACTTCGTGGATGCGGCCACTCCACTCCTGGCCGTCCAGAATATGAGTGGAAAGGTTTCTATCAAAGGTTGAAGTGGGTGTCATGTAGTTGGCTTTTATTGTGGATTATCGCAGATCAATTAAAACCGCCAATGACCATATGGGCAGGTGATTCGTTGCGATGAATACCCTAAGCGGATTGCCGACTTTGTACCCACTTGCCCTGAGCGAGGATCTAGTGGTATCAGGTTGATGATAACCCCCAAACCCTCAGTAGGGATTGTCCCATTTTCCCATTTTCTAGACTTTTGTAAACAGACTTAGGTAAGTGCATTTTTCCAGTACGGGCACCAATCAACATTCTTGTAGATTAATATCAGGGGTAATTCCAAAAAATATCGACCCAAAAACCACACTTTTGAAACTTCATCCCCTTCGATTTCGATGAAATTTCAAACGTATATTCTACTTGTTTCTGTCGTTACAACGACGTTTGGTTAAGGTCCAAACTCCACAGGGTTCATGTTTAATAGCTGCCTAAAGTTGGTCATCTGCAGCATATTTGTGAAGAGATAGCTGTGTTAATGTTACAATAACTTGTGAATGCGACATCAGATTGTAACGATCAAGGTATCGCCTAATTGGTTTTGACCTCCTCTTTATGAATAATTATTATAGTAGCATATCCTTTTGGGCCAAGGACATTAAAGTTTAGAAAATGTCCTTCGTTTTAGGATATCCTGGAAAACTATATTTTGATTTTCTTAATTTTATTTTCAGAAAATTGTGCATCCTTTTCTCTAGAAGATATGAAAACTTCAGAATGGTATCACGGTGGGTTCAGAAAATATTGGCATTTTAGTAATTCAGATATCATATATACTAACAAAAAAAATATTTTTATGTGTTTTTCATAATTTTTAATTTTGTAAACACCGTTTACTTGTAAATATTACATTATGTGCTCTATGAAAATATATATTAAATCAGTGACATATATCATATGTATTAAAAATATCCGATTGTGAAAAGTATTTGGTGATTACCTTACCAACACTTACTGGACGGACATGATGAATTAACTGCGTTTTTGGTATAGGTTTCAGCTTTGGCAACATTTTAATGAAAAGTTCCTCTTCTTTTGCATACTCCAGTACGCTAACATAAATAAAATTCATGTTCTGTATATTTTCTTTTGCCAACTTGAACATGGAAATATGTGTTATGATTGCTCCATCCTTATTTTGTAGGCTTGCCCGTGCCACCAATCGTTTGAGTGTTCCCCCAATACCATCGCAAACGTTTTTTCCATGAGCGGTACAAAAAAAGTTACACTCAGCTTTGATGTCGAAATTATTTTCATGATGTGTAAGGCAATACATATTAGTTTTGTTTTTGTACTGAGCGGCGGATCCATCCGAAAAGTAGTAAATTTTTCCCGGCTTCTTGATGGCTGTTGTAATATAGCTTATAAATTTTTTGAGAAATAATTGTACTGCTATTGTGTTGTGTTTTAAAATGTCGCTTATTTTGATACAGCTCGTAAATTTTATTTGGTCTTCTGTTTTGTAGTAAACTCCAAACGGATGTATAGTAGCTTGATTGTTCGTCCAATGATAAGCTTGTACCTCATTTTGTATGACAAAACTATAGTTCTCAGCAAAATCTAAGACAACCAACAATTCGTCTTCTTTCAAATTTTGTTTTATATTATTAAAATAACTGTTCTGTTGCTTAGTGATAAATGAATGTCTCAGAGGTTTCGGCAATTTCTCCAAAAAATTATCAATGAATTCATCAACATTGTCTACTTTTGTCACAAAGTCTGATCTGTCGGTAGTTGTCCATATATCGTACTGAACAGTTTCTATTTCATATCTGTCGAAATAATTTTGCATTTTTTCTCTTACTGAGTCTCAACCTGGACATTTAGGACATTCCACCATATAGCGAGGCGAACTTGGAAAAGCCAGCTTTCAAATCTGGATACAGCCTTTGGAGTTCTGCGTACAACTCTTTCAAATTCAATAATAGTAATCTTTTTTGAATTTGGACACGCTTCCCGTTCACCTGTATTAGAATTTTTTGTGTAGACAAGATTAAGTTAAACATATGTATAACCTTTACCTTAATGGATTTATAATCTTTCTTTCCCGGCATTATTCGGCTACAATCATCGCAGCAGTAGAACATTTCAATTGAATTATTCACACTTTGTGAAAGAATTCGATCATTCCTCCCATCTGAGTCCTCAAGTGTATTTACATTTATGGCGCTCCTAGACCTTTTTATGGAGTACATGGACGAAGATGGTAGTTCGGCCTTAATCTTTCTGTTAGACCATTTATGGCTTAAAACTTTTACACAAGCTGCCTTGATATTTTTGTCACTACGTTCGTGTATTTCTTTCACGGCGTCAACAAATGCATATTCAGTTATTGGTGCGTTGGAGGCACATTCACCATAACCAAATATTTTTTTTAAAATACTTTTTTTAACTTGTTCTAATTTCGAACGAATATAGCTTTCAAAGCTACTTGCTTTATTTAGAATTTTGGGTTCTCCAATTAGTTTTAAACACTGGTTTAAATATTGTAGCGCTTCATCTTTCGGAATGAAGTTCATATCATTATCATCAGCAGTTGTATTTTCCACTTTATTTTGCTCTGCGTATATTTTCAATCTGCATGATGTGCATATTTTTGCATTTGGTTCTTTAATCAAATACAGCTCTCGTATCCGTGCTGGAACAGACCTCAGATCAGAAGGCTTGCAATTATTGTGCTCTAATCCCAAGGGATTCCAGCAATTTTTTGTAGGGAAGGAACTCATTTAAACAAAACACTTTCACGTTTTTTATTAAACACAACTTTTCATAACCCGTTCTTCAATAAATATGCGTAAATATAATTAAAATTTGACACCTTTTGTTGGACTAAGCATGGCATACTGCTTTAATTTAATTTAAATCAAAAAACACTTAATTTTTGTCAGTTTAGTATTAAAAATATATTAAAACCCCACAAAAAAATTTTTTTTTTGTTAGTATATATGATAACTGAATTACTAAAATGTCAATATTTTCTGAATCCACCGTGATACCATTCTGAAATTTTCAAATCTTGTAGAGAAAAGGATGCACAATTTTCTACATATAAAATTAAGAAAATCAAAATATACTTTTCCAGGATATCCTACAACAAAGGACATTTTCTAAATAAGTATTCATAAAGAGGAGGTCGAAACCAATTAGGCGATACCTTGATCGTTACAATCTGATGTCGCATTCACAAGTTATTGTAACATTAACACATCTATCTCTTCACAAATATGCTGCAGATGACCAACTTTAGACAGCTATAGAACGTGAACCGTGAGGAGATTCGACCTAACACGAACGCCATTGTAAAGGCAGCTACTAGGAGAATACAAGTTTACATTTCATAAAAGTCAAAAAACATCAAAATCCAGACTGGGTCGAAACAATTTGGAATCACCCTCAGATGGACAACACCCGTTTTACACGAATCTAGGGCTACTGTGGCTCTACAGATCCTATTCATAGTATTTGACATGAAAGTCAATTGTCTGTCGAAAAGCGCAATTAGATACCTCACACTCTCTTTTAGGCAAATTTCTCTACCAAATAGAGCCAAGTGATGACAATACGAGTCCTTCTGCTTCCTGGTAATGAGTATTAGCTCAGTTTTCTCTGGATCTACAGCCAGTCCATACTCCGTGGCACTCTTAGAAATTCTGCTGATTAAGTTCTGGAGCATATAAAATCATGTGGAGGGTATAGTTGCAGCACGGCAATTGCCATGTCGTCAGGTCCTTCCAGCTCTACCAAAATACTAAATACTTGGGGATGTTACTCTCCCATGCGGTGTTTCTCTATTAATATTTCGAGTTAAAGTCTTTCGTCCCAGGGACGTGGTTATACTCCATCTCGTACGTAATTCATAGATTAAATTAATGATCCCGCGCTTAACACAAAGTGCCGATAAACTTGATTATGGTTCCGTAAGACGTTGTTAAACGCACCCCCTATATCGAAAAATGCGACAAGAGTGTCCTCCTTTATGTAAATAGCTCGCTGGAGCATGGTTTTCGTAGATTTCGCTTCTTATAAACGTGCTGGCATCTGGACAGTTTATAAGTACCTATAGTCGTTCAGAGATAGGTATCAGCCATCCTCTCCAAATGATTTCCCTGCTTTTGGAATGAATTACACCTTGGAGTTTCTCCATCTATTAGTAATATACGATAGCTTGATGCAGGTCGTATAAAGTGTCAGTTGCCAGGGTTCCAAAATATGTAGGGCTGAGATTCGTTAAGTCAAATTTTATACATATTGCAGTATCGCTCCGGTCTTGAGGATTTTGCCCTATTAAGGGGATATCGGCAAGACGGAAACGTCTCTATTTCAATAGTGAGATAAAATAAGTACATTCAAATGCTTCTTGATAACTATAAGCGTTCGTGCCCTGCCTATGGCTTCGAAAGCGAGAAACTTGTAATTAGGGTCTTCAATCCACAAATACTGTCGAGGGTTCTTGGATGAAGACTTGGATATTGTAGAATATTGGGCAGGAGCGTTACAGAAACAGCTACATGATGGTGGAGTTTTATCTGTAGTAACCTCAACAAGTGCAGCTACGTCCCTCTCCACCAACGTGTTGTTGGTCCCCGTCATCGGTGTATTCCGGTAGGCCCAATGAAGTATCATACCCCGCTCTATCCACAAGGGCAATCACATTTGTATTTCTTCAACATTACCAGCTGCGTTTCTCTCCACAATTGTATTTTGATATCAGCAATGTCTCCCAGGAGGCCGAATGCTGGTTTGCTTATGAGATTGAATTCACACAGTGAAGTAAATATCCCCGGAATATGCGCAGGAGTAGTCTAATCCAGAGAAACCGCCCAATGCCAGTGTAGCTTCAGTAGGTATGGTGTCAAGTATGTCTTCTTGGTCACTTTTATATACAATAAGATGAATCTGACCAAAGCCATAAGAAGCGACACGTTCAGTTTTTCAGAGAAACGGGAGTGGTTCCGTGTTAATGACAAACATGCCTTGTCGCCGAAGCACTTCAGCGTCCTCCAACTTTCCAAATGGCAGACGAAAGGTCACGGCTACTGTCCCTCGTTAGGCGTGTGATAGACTCGTCATTGTCCTTTGTTACAGCTTATGTTCAAACGCTATGATTTAAATTCAGCCTTTGTGCCAGCCTACGTCACAGGAGACTGAAGGTGTCGCAGGATAATCTCCGGAGACCATCTATTACGAATGATTTTTCCGTCTACATGACCTATATCGTTGCCCGTCATACTGAGGCTCTCGTTCAACACTTCAACAAATGCCTTCCGTCTCCGGTTTCAGGTTGTTTCGAGTAGATTTCCTGACTTGATCGTGGTGGATTCATCGGGGTACCGTGGGCCGATAAGAAGTCCGGGCCCAGTTAATTGACACCATTTGCTTCTCTGTGAGTTCTACCTTCCCAGTTCTGTCTTGCCCAACCTCACTAAACCTTCCACCTTGCCCAACCTCACTAAAACTCTAGCAGCTAAACGTAGACGATTTAGGCTTGCGGGTGATGTCTGCACTGCACGACAGTAGATCGATAAATCCAGCTCTGTTGTTAGAATGAAATTGTCATCATCGTTTGTTGCGATGATATTTTGGTTGTGGAATTCGTTTTCGGTTCCAAGAATGTAGGGTATTTGATTTCCAGACTCCTGTAGTTCGGTAAGAGCTTGGCCGACGGCCCGCTACTCACTTGGGTGCACGGGCATAAGTGAGGCACCGAAAAATACCATCGACTGCAAACTATCCGTAGGCACAAGGGGCTCCTATAATAAGAAGGTTTTTATGTTTTCTACCAAATTTAAAACCCAGTTTAGATTTGTAAAAGTTATTGGGTTTGTTTAAAACCATCTGTATTTACTGTTTGACCAAACTCCGTTAAGAAGTTGACAGACCTCTTCAGGTGGTTTGCGGCAGAGCTCTGGAGGTAATATTCCAATTTTTCGTTACGTACGTCGGTATACATAAACAGCAAATTTCGAGACTCGGGTCTTCGCAATCGGAAGTGATCACGCTAGTATCTTTCCTTTACTGTCCTTTATTGTCGGGGCGTCAGCATACACTACGACTATGGAACCTGATCCCTCCAGCTCAAGCAAAGCGCTATCTAGTGCTATATTCCAGAAAAGTGGGGATAACACTCCTCCGGGCTGTTCCTGCATAGAAAGTTCGAGTTAAAATCGTGTAATTTATAGATAAAATTATTGAGCACCATTCCTTCAGAATGTACTTCTCTATGAAGCTAGCTAGAGCGTGCAAAGCGGTATCCATAGATATTCCATTATTATAAGAGAGTGCTGGAATGTGGACAGCGGCGAAGTACCTATAGTCGTTCGCAGATATGAGTCCCATCTTCTCCCATACCCTTAGATATGCTAATTGGTCTAAATTCCTTTATATGTAGTCCAATTTGTAACTTCACTGAGAATATTCCATTAGTCCAAGTGATTTGTAGCGCTTAAAACTTCCTATTGCCCAATGTAGTGTTTCTTCTGACACGATGTTTCCCGCAATGTGCGAAATGTTGTGGTTGTTCGGTCAGTGCAATCGTATGTTTTCTGACCAACTTTCTGGAAAGTATGTGTTAAGCTGGCTTTCCAACGATTCGTCATTCGATTCTGTCCACCGACCGTTTAATTCCTTCAGATATCCCGGAGATATGCAACTTGACAGTCTGGAATTATAAAATAATTTTCTTAGTTACATTAAATATATTTAAATATTTCTTTGCAAGTACTCACGATCTCATGGGTCATGCACATGGGTTTGAAAAGAAGAAACTTGTAATCAGGGGTATTCAATTCACAAATCCAACCCTGATTTGTCCAGAGCTCTCGGATTAAAATAACAACGGCTTCGTTTATTTGAATCTGGAACGGGAAAGCTTTAGCAGTAGTTTTGAGGTATAGATATATCTGTAGAAGCTTTAACATGTGGTGCTACTTACCAGTCCACCACAGTGTAGTTGGTCTTGTGGTGGATGTCTTCCAGGAGCCTATCTGAAATCTCTTCAGTGAACTCTTATTTAGACAATGAAGTATCATCCCCCCATTATCTACAGCGGCAGTCACATGTGCAGAATCTTCAACATTCTCAGTTGCGTCTCTTTCAACGCTTTTGTCGTCGTCGGTGTCTTCCAGGAGACTATGAGCTTTGGTTCGGACAATAAAGTAAACAGTGTAATTGACATCCTGGCCCAGGTATTGCTTCTTAGTGACTTTTATACATTCTAAGATGAATGTGATCGAAGCCATACGAAATAACGCCTTAAGTTCTGCTCCGATATGCAATTGATTTAGTGTTGTTGGCAAGCATTACGTGACGTCGAAGTGCTTCAGGGTTCTCAAACTTTCCAACCTTCCAATTGGCAGATGGAAGGTAACAGTTACCGACCCTTATTAAGCATATGACAGAAACCACATTCGAGCTCTTGGATGGGATGGAATATCGGTCTTGTTAGCGACATACAGTTTGACATCAGGCCAAACTTCTCCCACCAAACCATGGCTTATTTATACAGTTCATCAGATCGCTTATTTTAAAACGCAGTGAGCTTAACTAGCCGTTTGCATCAGCCTGTGTCACAGCAGACGGGAATAGTACAGATATAACAGTACACTGCGCTAAGGGCAGCCAAAACGCCAATCTATATATTTCGGAATCATGGATCCATCCATCTACATGCTTTCTCTCAATGACAGCAATAGACAGGCTCTCCGTTCGAGCTTCACTAAACGCCTTCGGTCTGCGGTTTTCCATTGCTTTGGTTCGTTTAGACTTTCGTGGATCTTTGGGAGATCATAAGTGTTTTCCTGACTTTGTCAAATTCCCCACCCATTTAATAGACAGATATTTCTTCTCTGTGAGTTGTTCTGGATGAACCTTGCAGAAACTCTCTAAAATTCTAAAGGCTAAACGTTAACAATTTCACCATCCACGAGACTGGTCTATTTCACGACTATAGTCAATAATCCTAAATTGCTGTCAAAAACGAGCCACAAAAATTCACATTGTTAGTTAACACCTGTAGTGCTAAACATTTTAAATAAATTTGTTATGTTCTTCTTAACTTTGCCTTGTCTTTGTTCAGGTGTTTGTGAATAGCATAATTCAATACTCTCAAAACTAATGGTATGAATACAGGTTGCAGCAACAGTAACGTTGCTTTTTGCCACCGAATTTCCGCTGCTACAAACGCTTTGACTTTATCACGACTGACTGGAGTCACCATAACTGAAATTCAGTTGACACAACTACATTTTATAGCACCGAATTTGACATTAGGTCAGTGGCAAGAACGAATTCGACTGCAATTCGGTTGGAAAACTACATTCATAAATAAGTTGGAATTTCTGATGACTTCTGTAAGTGCAACTGAATTGAATATATTAATATTGTAGTGATGAATTCGTGAGTGGACTTGATCCCGATCAACATCACACTTCGTTGGTTTGATGTGAAACTATGCATCAATTTGACGGATATTTATCGTAAATTTTATATTTATTTAACAGATTTATGTTAAATCATTCGAAGTACTATAAATGTACTTAAGTGTTAATTTTTCTTAAAATTATCGGAAATAGTTATTTATCTATTGCAAATATTCATCGAATGCACGCAAAATTTGTACCAACAATTCAATTCATCAAGTTTGCACATTTATCATTAATTTATCGATTTTATATTTTCAATTCATGAAAAATAGCAGTGGACTGAGGTCTTGTAGTTACCGTTTGTATGTAAAATTTTCTACGATCTACAGCCATACAAGGAAAACCACATCCATTCAATGAGAATTACATCCACTTAATGAAAATCATGTATTCGTTAAATGTAAAATTTGCATTAATAATAAAATAAAATGCATTCAATTGAAGTATGGGTTTCGTTACCCAAATATATGTATATAACTAGCAATAAAGTGGGGCGTAATATGCGTAGAAGTTTTTCCTCAGAGTAGCACATAAATATACGGACCATTTCTCACCACAGTACAAGATCTGGGAGTACTTACACTTAACAGCCCAAGTTTCTCGATAAGGACCTGAATGTGGCAGATAATACTGTACTATGATGAAGCTTGATATTAAGAAAACTCAACATCAGCACCTTTAAAACGTCCTTACGTATGCCTTGATTGGTCTCGGATAAAGGGCAACCCTATTCCGGATCTGCTAAGGGCTTTTGTATTGTGCTCCAAATGTGATTGTCTTGTGCTCCAAATCTGGGTTTCGCAAGTCTTCATGATCACCTTGTGGTTATTTCCCGTTCACAGCTGAAAAGGTAGCAAAAACATCGCATATTTTAGTACGATACAAAATTTCGATATATAAACTTAAAATCTCGCAATTTTCAAGAATTAATATTTCCCGAACAAGGCGCATTTCTTCTTCTTCGCCTAAAAAATAACAAAAATTTCCCATGATACCAGTGCACAAACTTTACAAAATTCCTAACAACATTTTTCTGAAATATTTTAATCTAAATATTAAGATGCGTTGATGAATTGGCTGTAGGTGGCGCAATGGTTAGTGTGCGCAGCTCTTATACTTGATAATGTGGGTTCATTCGCTGCCCTAACCAACTTACATAGCTTTTGACGACGGTCACCGCGCCACAATCAGCTGTGTGTGAAGGGAAACTATGTATTTATTTGTTGTTCATTCAGAGAGTAGCTCTTGCATACTATCATAACAAATAATATGCTAACTTTTCGAGGTCATACAAAAATATAATGGGGGATATAATCCACTTGCCATAAATAGTATTTCACTGTGTATAAGTAATCAGATACATTGTTTCAGATTTTAAATTAAAAGTCCATAATCAATGGTAATAAGCAAACTATAGTATTGACATATAGTAAATATAAAGGAATTGATATTGTTTTTAATTTACTTTGCCAATATTACATACAGCACATAACGGTATTATGTTTGATATTTCTGCTCATATCGCGAGACTATACAAATGAACTGTCGCCGTCATTAAGTTGAGGTTTATAGCAACGAAAGTTAGGGTGAGTATTACCATTTTTTAATGATAACAATTTTTTTAATTAAATATTATTAAATAGGTTTTTTCACAGGCAGGCTTGAATATACTAAACAATAATTGCAATTATTTTGCAATCGCAACGAGTGATTAATTTGACTCCTACTTACTTACTTATCCGATCTCGAACAACTCCGGGGAGTCAGGGACCTTACAAAACGAAGATAACTTATTTCGCCAACCAGCTCTATCATTTGCCCTATCTCTCCAATTGGCAATACCAAGTGTACGCAGGGATTCTCCAACCTGACCCCTCCAGCGGAGTCTTGGTCTTCCTATTTTTCGTCTTCCTTCGAGTTCGGTTTCGAAAACCCTTCGTGCTGGTTCATCTTCATCCATTCGACTGACATGGCCTAGCCAGCGCAATCGCGTTATCTTGATCCGCTTAACTATGTCAATGTCAGGATAAAGCTCATACAGCTCATGATTCATGCGTCGCCGATACTCGCCGTTGTGCACTATAGGGTCATAAATTTTTCGGAGTATTTTTCTCTCGAAGACTCCTACAGATGTTTCGTCTGCTTGCGATAGGACCCAGGATTCTGCGCCATAAAGCAAGACAGGTTGAATGAGGGTCTGGTACAGCTGGACTTTTGTTACTCGAGAGAGGGCTTTATCTCTAAAGTGCTTGCTTAGCCCAAAATAACATCTTTTCGCAATCACAATTCGCGGCTTGATCTCAAGGCTGACGTCGTCGTTGTTGTTTACAGCAGCTCCGAGGTATATAAATTCATCCACCACCCCGAAATTATAACGGTTATAATTATAGCACTTTGGTCTAATCGCGTGGAGGCCCTGCTCGTTGAAACCATTAATTATGACTTGTCCTGATTTACTGTCAGACTCATTTACTGTCAGACTTTTGTCGACTCCTTCTCAAATATTGAAAACACCGCAGTAACTTCTCGCATTGTTCGCCCAATAATATCGATATCATAAGCATACGCGAGCAGCATGTGACTTTTGCTGCTGGTGGCTTTATTCATGTTGACTGCAGCTTTTCTCATAATGATCTCCATTAAGATGTTAAAGAAATCGCACGATAGGGTGTCGCCTTGCCTGAGACCTCGCTTAGTTCTAAAGGTTCGGTAAGATCCTTACCAACTTTCACAACGGATTTGGTGTTCGTCAAGGCCATCCTTCAAAGGCGAATGAGTTTTGCAGGAATACCAAGCTCAGTCATTTCTTCGTAGAGTTTCTCCCATATTGGGCTATTAAAGGCCGCCTTATAATCGACAAAAGGATGATAAGTGTCGATTTGTTTTTCGTGGGTCTTCTCCAGGGTTAGGTCAGCGATAACTAGTTTTAGTTTTTCGCATATTCTACTTGATAGAACCTTACATGCTATGGTAGTTGGCACAGAGACTCGAGTTACCTTTTTTAAATATGGGACATAGTACACTAAGACTCCAATCGCCGGACAGGCATTGATATAACTCCTACTATGCAACTAATAATAAATTAAAACAATATCTTCCAAAGCAAGTAAGAGAAACTTCTTCTTTATTAACATCATTATCTGGTATGGTCCTTGTAAATAATTATACGAGTAATTGCCCAAATATTATGTTCATTACACCGACTCATAAAAAGTTCCTTCTGTCCACCCCCCAAAATGTACTCTGGTTTGTTTTATGATGACTCCCAACTTATTTCGTGAACTAAGTAAGTTTTAAAAAAGATATTTTTTAGTTTTTTACAGAAATATATACTTTAACTACGGACAATGTATAAGTATACAATATTGCCCAATACACATTTGTGTTGAAAATCAAGTTGAATTCAACTTGAATTCCAACCATATTTTCAAATTTCAAGTGTTGAATTATACTTCAATAACACTGTAAAACAATATCAATCTCCAGTGAAATTAACCATTGAATTCAATTCGAATATTAAAGTGCAATTGCAGTTGAATTCAAGGCTCGAATTACAGTTGAAATCAAGTCAAAATAAGTGAGTCAGTGCACTGGAATTCAAGGAAGGAATTACATTTTAATTCCAGCGTTAAATCAGTGTTAATAGTTGGAATTGTCCATAATTAGAAATACATATATTTATATGGAATATAAATTGTTATGATTCATACATAGGCTATAAATTAGGAAGAGCGAATGGATAATTTCTAAATCTAAATAAAAATGTATTTAAGATATCAAATTTTACGAGTTATGAAACTCTGCTTGTGATGGAGATGCAAATTTGTCCTTTGATTACCTGGAATGATAGAATTATTATTAACATAATCAGGTGCTCGATATCTAGATATCTACTTACCTATTTTATAGCTCGTCTATATTGGACTCTGGCCCGCTAAATGGGTTATTGCAGTCCATGTTTAAGTGGTATATAAAGACGAGTTGCGTTTGTAGCTCTTCCACTTCTTCATCCTTTAAACAAGCACTGCATAATTGAAATCAAAATCAATACTTACCATATTCCTTGAATTGACTTTAGATTCACCGTTTTTGATTTAGTCCATTTTCTGATATATTCGAATATGTATTAAATTACTATTAAATATCCCCATAGCTGACAAATATTATTGATGGCAATTTCAATTAAAATATTTTCTAAAAACGTCAAGCTTGTTTGAAAACGAAGATTAAAATCAAGTTTCAATTCAAGCAATATTCAAACACTTGAATTTTCGGAATTTTGGTGTTTATTGGGTGGTATCATATGATATATAAACGGTTATAAACCATTCCCTGATCAATCCTTTTTTCAGGGATATTCTGCAAAAAATTGAATTTTTAAATTTTAAGTATGAAGATTTTTCTGAGTTAGATATTAGATTGACATATTTTAATCTTTAGGTGATTCAAGTAAATACGTCTTTCAGCTTATTCCATACGGTGGGAACATTACGTTCTAAACACGGCAAAATGGGTATCAAATCTTTTATTTGACAAGGACATCATTATTGTGTACTGATACTGATGTACTGTTTTTATTTTGCTAATGCTTTTTACGAGGTGATCTGGTCCAACTTTTGAGCATTTAGAATTACTCCAATCTGACGCTTAAATCAGAAAAACCTCCGTACTAAAAACATAGAATAGGATGTGGGTTTGACGCGCCATAAAAACCCCATTCATATGATACTAATATTATATTTATTAACTTTGGCTAAAGTACAAATTTCTTTGAAAAACTAAAAAGAAGAAACTTTTAAAAAGGTCCAGCTCTCGCAATCTTTATGCTAGACAAGAAATATTGGAATGTGATATTGTTTTTATGTAGATATTGCTGTTATGAGTTGCACTAACTATGATGTGCCGAATGATTGTTCACATATATGCGCTGACGAAAATGTGTTTCTATGTTTTTATTGGTCCTCCTGTTGGCACAGTGTCTTGAACGGACATCCTCCCCCCGTTGGAAAGCTGCGATTTTCAACAGATTTCTCTTCTTTCATTAATTTCTCATTTTATCATTAAGCTATTGCCGCTTCTGACTTCAAACAAATAGGGCAACACTTAATACCAGGAACACACTATACATACGGAAACACGTTTGTTACCAGTTATGGAATAAAATTTTTAAACTGTACCAGGAACTTCCAGAAATTGTACCTAAAGTAACCCGGATGTACCAATTTACATAAAGACAAAATTATTATCTTATGATTGACCTATTAATAGGAACGTATTTATTTGAAGTCGGGACTTCAGCAATATACGCACGATTTTCCTTCTTTGTAGGGTTCCCCGAAGAAAAAAAATGTAAAACGCGGAAAATAAAAAATTACGATATTTCGATTAGGTTTCGAGATTTCCGAAATTAATCCCGAATGTTGGGTCCGGTGACTCGAGAACTATTAACCAGCTCGAAACTTCTTTGTAATTTTCGGGCCAAGAGTGACGAAATCTACCACTAGTGAAAAAGATCCGGGTTCTGTGGAAACTGCATTTGCATTTGTTTCAATAATTCAACAGATGGTTAAGAGTATTGTAAAGTCGTCCCCTGGTATTGACTAAATTGTAAAGTTTATGGTGGTTGGTGTAAAAGCGCTTGGTAAAAATTAGTTTGAGAAATTTTTGGGTGGGGAAACATTCACAGCAAAGTTAGTCAAAAACTTCTAAACATTTTTCATTACGAGGAAAATTTCAATTGGAAAGTTATAAGTTTTATAGCAGAGAATTAAACAATAAATTTAGATTTGTGCAATTTGTGTGGAAAGCTAGTATTCCACAAATTGAATTTATCCTGGGCGAATTCACTAAACACGATTGATAAAAGTTGGATATTTTTCCGGCTAAAATTGGGGACATTACTCAATTTCTCCCTAAAATAGACATCCAGTTCCCATAGTATTCTCTGCAACATCTGGTAAATACAGGAAGGCGAAGAACCAGTGCAATTAATAAGCAATACTTATTGTATGGGATACTGAATCCACTTTGCTTCGGAACGCATATTATTTCAAATAATAAACGTGTATTCCAACATTACCTTTACCAGCATCGAACAACTAAGAAAATTCATGTTGGAAAATTTGTGAACCCTTTTCATGGTGGGACAACCAGAAATCACAAAATATAATTTTATATATGTTTAAACATAGCACTGTAAGTACGTCAAAATGATACAGAGAAACACCGAGACACCCCAACTTAATTTTGGGCCGTAGAACACAGTGGCATACTCCGCTTTGAAAGATTAGGCCAAAATCACGAGATATTCCATTTTTAAGTTTGTATTGTCTCGCAAGCTATTCTTATACTATAAATGGAAAAGGATTTGAAAACACTTTTGAAATAATTTTATTTATTGTTTATTTATCGATACTTAACTCTACAATGATAGCCGTCTATTTTCAGGTGGATGTAATTCAATTATTTCAAGTTTGTGTCACTATTTAGTCTAACTTGATCAATTATATGCATTTTAAGTCGTTTATTGTAATTAAATCAATGTTTTGAGTGGGAATCGGTTGCAATCGGAGTGGGAATTGGTTGCAAATTTTATTTTTTGTTTGCAATGGACCAACAGAAATAAAGTTAATTCTCTTCCCAGAGAACCGGCCTTCGACTGTCATTATAGTTTGGTGAAAACTTCCGCCTGTTTAAGTTAACATTTGTCGCTCATAAAAATCGAAATGTGCATGCAACATGTGCATTTTTAAGAACATTTTGACGCCAAATGCGTCAAAAGACTGCAATATGTTAGCAACGTAGACGCGGTAATCTGAAGAGCGGTTTTTGCACAGCACATTTTCCATTACCGCACGAATTGAGTCCCATACGTTCAATGAAGTTTCGTCCAATATTTCAGTGAAATTCGCATCATTAGCAAGTTTCCGAATATCAGGACCGTTGAGTACACCTGTTTTGAGGAAACTAAAGATGTTGAAGTCAAATATTTTCAATACACAAAATTACATTCTTGAATCTTATCGATTGCTAACTTTGGGAATGCGTTGTTCTTCAAGTATGGTAATTCATTTTCGCTGACCCGTACCAAACGTTTTATAAAATTATTTACAACTACCAGCTTGATATGTCAAAAATAATCAACCACTTGTTTATCGCATTTGGGCCAATCACGTTTTTCGCATTGGTTACATTTTGCACGGCTGTGCCATTTACAGAAAATACATGTGTAATACTTTTTGTAACCGGTTTGCATTCCGGCTAACACTAAAATATCTTTAAAATCGCAATTTACGCGCCAATTGTCTTCATCATAAATTATGCGGTCTAAATTTAATTTTATAGTATCATATGATTCTTTCATTCCAATAGCATACATTAATGGGACCGCTTTTAAGCTGCTATCTTCAAACAATAACACAACTTTTAAACTTCTGGTCGAAGCATCAAAGAAAAGGCACCATCGAGTTGGACTGTAGTTGGATATTCCCATTTCATTCATTAAACCGGGAATGTCTTGACAATATGCATAAGGTTCATCTTCGGAAAGCATGAAATAAGGCATGTATGGTTCTTGCCGGGTTTTGTATGAGGTAACCTTAACGCCCGGAGACAATATGTTGACGCTTTTTAATTCTGAAGCCAGTCATTGCTTTTTATTTTATGATAAATAGCTTGAGTTTTCGAACTATTCTATCTAAATGTTCCTGGGAAATTAATGATGGGAATTCTTATACCATTAGTGGAATATAATCAAAATCAGCATGTTGTGACAACGTCCCTGCAGTGTGTGATTGTGCGTCATAGGTCGCAGTATCCGATGGATGTTCGGGGACATGCAATGCATCACTTTGTGGAACTGGAACGTGTGCACTTGGAACACCTTTGTAGACGTAACTGGGTCGTTCTGTTCGAATAAAATCATGTATTTCAGTGCGATGAAGATATCTTCTATCTCTAAAACAAGAAAAACTTATTGTTTCGATTGAGACCGAACGTATCATTCTTACACACTTAGCAATTTTCAGAGTCATGTTCCCCTGGATCGGACCTCACCATTGACAGACCAAACGGCTTCGAATATCTCCCCAATTTCCACCATTTACACAATGCACTGCAACACTACGTGTACGAGTGTAAATTCCGGTGCATAATCGACATTTCGCATTTCTTACCCTGGCCTAATCAAAAAGAGCGGTTGTAAGCTTTGAGCGCATCTTCAACCAAATGCCGTAGATGTTCCTTCGGTGTATATTTTCCACATACGAAACAAAACCTATTTCATTTTTCAAGATGTGCTTTGCATTCTTCGTCAATCATTTATTTTACAAAAATGTTTGAAAAAATTTTAGGTTATGAATACTTTAGCCAAATTTTATTTTATGCTGCCATATGTTAGATCAGTGTTGTATGTTTCGTAATTTCAAAGTAGTTAGCCTTGAAACATATTCAGTCTTTATACGATGTAATTTTTTACCCACGGAAAATAACGTTTGTTTGCAAGAGGTGTAGAGAAGCAAGAATGGTGGAAAAAATGTCATGCAATGCCCTCGCAATTGGTTTCATGACATAATTTTTGTCATTTCTCTTTGTGCTCTTTCCGATTTTCTTATGATTCTAACATTTGATGTTTCATAGAAAATCACGTAAAAAAAATAAATAAATGGTTTCCCATTACATCCCATGAAGGGACCGGGGAGAACTTCTCACAATCACTGAGCTTACGCAGTGATTCACAAGATTTACGCAGAAACTTTAAAAGGTAACTGATAAAATTGCCAGCGAAAAATGCCATCGTATAAAGAGCGAAATACTGTATCGTAGGGTTCGAATTTTCAAATTTTATTAGAATATAATAAAAAGTAATAAATTTGTAAAAGTTGATATTGTTACAGTATGATTTCCAACCCAAAAACATTGATTTAGTTCGAAAAATATTAAAAAAAATGCATCAAAAATATTATATCATCATAAGACTTGAATTTAAAAAAAAATCCAATGAGTGTTCGAACTCACGGGCGATGTGTTAACAACTTTTTTGCTACACGGTACCTGTTCGATTTCTATGAACACATTAGTAATTGTTACATTGGAAAATAAAAAACAGCGTTCAATCATATGATGACGTAACATTTAAATAATATTAATACTTAAAATTATTTAAACACCCAGTGCAAGCACATGTGTCATTATTTTCTTGCTTAATACTTTTTGCAATATTCCCACAAAAATCATTGAATGCAAAACAATATACACTTGTATATACATTGTTAATTCGTACATACGCTACACAAGTTCACAAAATTTTCGTTGCTCTCTTGCTATCTGATATTTATGTCATTATTCAAAAAGTAAATTTTATTTGACTTATCTTTCACTATAATAAAAAAACAACCCGTAAAAAACTTTGATTGTGACTATGAATTCTTTATATGTGACCACGCCCCTTTATCCAATCCCGCCCATATTTTGATAGTTCATTTTTGTCGTCGTCATTAGTTTGCCTGCGAAGTTTCAGCTCGATTGGAAATCCCAAATTTTTTTCGGCGTACATGCATACAGCCGGGTGAAGTTAATATAAAGAATTTAAAAAGGCTTGCAATCATATGATGACGTTTCATTTAAATAATATTAATACTTAATAACACTTAAAAATATTTAAAGACAAGACACATGATCATACATACATTGTTATGTTCGTACATACGCTACACAAGTTCTCAATTGGCGTTGCTCTCTTTCTATCTCATTTTTATATACGTATAAACACGTCATTATTCTCTTTGCTCTGAGAGTGTTTCACAACCACGCAATACAACTATTCGCTGCCGCTACATCAGTGTGTGTGTTTTTTCGTAGTTTGATAATCTATGTTTCGCAGTCGGACAAATCTGTGTTCTATATAGGGGTGGGTCACCCTTCTCATTTAGGGGTATGAAAAATAGATGTTGGCCGATTCTGAGACCTACCCAATGTGCACACAAAATTTCATACAAATCGGTCCAGCCGTTTCGGAGGAGTTTAACGGCAAACAATGTGTGATCGCTGTCGGACAATCTGTGTGAGCGCAGTCGGACAAATTGTGTTTGGATGAATTCACTTTGTGAATTTAGGCCGTACCCGCGCCTATAGATGTTAACACATCAAAAAAATCGAAAGTTAAATTCATTTTTGAAGACATTTTGATGTATTTTCCTTAAAACACAAACAAATCGCTTGAGAGACAAATTAGACTTAAAAATGGAATTTTTCTTGATTTTGACCTAATCTTTTAAGACGGAGTATGTCATTGTGTTCTACGGCCAAAAATTAAGTTAAGGTGGCTCGGTGTGTTTCTGTGTCATTCCGAAAGTTAACATTTTACTTGCAGTGTAGTTAGATATGTACGCTTTTGATAGTTCAATTAGGATGTGGCGAATATCGTTATAAATTGAATACGCTTTAAATTGGGTTTTCCATTGCATTTCTCTTACCTACAAAATATTTTAAAATAAAATCTTTGGTATAAACAGGCAATGCATTAGGAACTTAATCGATAAACCTTAACCCTGCATCGACATTAGAGTCAATCAAATGGTGAGTTTATCTGTTACATATAATACATAATATGTGACCTGGTCTACGGAAAGGGGGCTTAGGTGTCAAAAAATCAATTTTCACTTTTTGGTTGATTCGGATGGAAGATGAGATGCTTTTTCACGTGGTGAAAAGCAGAAAATCCTAGCTTGCTTAGAAGTGTACTAAAAATGTAGAGAAGAAGAGTAAAAATACGACAAAACATAATTTATTGGTAATGAACAAAATACATTGAATTATAAGCTATAAAGACATGATTATACAGTAGAAAAACGTATTATGGGCCAAAAATAATAATGCTGAATAAAGAGCCATTAAATCGGCTATAGACTCGATGAATTTAACAGCTTTTTCAATGTCAGCCGGTTTAAATGACTTTGGATGTGTACTCGGTTTATTTGCCAGTCCGTGTTGGCGCACTGTTACACCCTGTGCGTGAAAATGACGTACTAAATTTTCGTAACGCTTCGTCGTACAGGCATGTACAAAAAGGAAAAACGAACGACAAACAGGTACTCTGTAGAAGGTAAATTGAATTCTATGCCTCATAACTTCTGTATCCTGTCTCTGTCCATATTTCTTCCGCCCAGCAAGCTTTGCGTATACACTTTCTAGCTTTTCGTTACCCATAATTCCAGCTTCGATGTGACTTAGTATCACTAAATCAAGTTCATTTTTCGACATCTCTATATGTATGGCATTCATTACACTACTCAACAAAATGAAAAAAATTTCATGTTCTCCGGATGCGATAATTTTTTCTGTGTAGATAACCTTGACATGAGCTCGAAAAACGCAATAAAATTTTTTTTTTTCGTTTGGTTTTTTTTTTGTTTGTTTTTTTTTTAAATTTTAAAAATTTTTTTTTGGTTAATTTGTTTTTGTATGAAAAATTGTTTCAGCTACTAACAAATCTCGTCAAAATATATACTAAATGGATGATAGTAGACCCCAAATCATAAATAATGTGCGTCTTCATTCATCGGCTAGCTACAGCGGTCGTAATCGGTTGTTGAATCAGGAATATTACAAAATTTTACCGAAAATTTACAAGTGAAAGCCCCTTAAAGCATTTTCAAAAAATATTAATTCACAGAGTGCATTTTCTTTTGTATTTTATACGCAATGTGGCAGGTTTTAGAAATCAAACAAGCTACTTTTTAAGAAAATCCATCAATTAATAATGAAGTTGTGAATTTTTTCGCTAAAGCCCTCAGAATCTAATTTTTAGTTCGAACATTGCATTCTACCTTTGAAATTATCTCACTAGTCAACCAAATGAAAAAATTACATGTACTTCTAATGAAGTATTTTTTTCTGTGCAGATAACCTTCAGATGAGCTCGAAAAATACAACAAAAACTTTGTCTATGGTAAGGTTTTTTCTTTTTTATTACAAAAAAAATTAAAATTTGTTGGGTGACAAAAATATATGACTTTAAATTAAAAAACAATTCGATATATGTACAAGAAATTATCCTTAGGATATCAACATTAATCAATTATAAAAAAGTTTTAAAAAAAAATATCTAAACACAAAAATAAAAAGCTTGAAATTAAAAATAATTATGTGCTTTTGTCTTTCTTTTATATTGTTGTGGGTCTGTTTCTCTTATCAGGCACCAGATATAGTCCCCCATCATAGCTTCGTTCCAAAATCCTTGGTATCGGTGCTCTATTTCTTTCATTTGCTGATGAAAACGCTCGCCATGCTCGTCACTCACATCGCCCAGGTTGTCCGGAAAGAAGTCCAAGTGCGAGTGTAGAAAATGTATCTTAAGCGACATATTTGCTCCAATTTTTTTATAATTTTGGAGTAGTTGTTCCACGATCTCTCTGTAATTTCAGCTTTTGTTGTTTCCAAGAAATCCGGAAACAATTTGCCGAAATGAGTTCCAAGCTGCAGCTTCATTTGGTGATAAAATGTGCTCAAAATGTTGGTCTTGCAACAACTTTTTACTTTTTAATTTGCTTCCTTAATCTTTGCCGACGAAAGGTGAGGAAAAATGGTTTTTAAATAGGCGAACGCTTCACCATCTCTGTTGAGAGCTTTCACGAAGTTTTTTATGAGTCCGAGCTTTATGTGAAGAGGTGGAAAAAAACATTTTCCTTTTTTATAAGTGGTGTATATTTCACGTTGTCGCTGCCGGGGATGAAGTTAACTCGTTCTGTCCAACTCCTCCTGGTGTAATGATGTTGACGATCGCGGCTGGCCCAAAGGAAGAGAAAACAACAGTACTTTGTGAATCCACCTTGTAATTCACAAAGGATACCGATAACCTTAAGGTCGGCACAAACTTTCCAATCGTGCCTCTTATAGTTAAGGCACTTTAGTAGATTGTCCATGACTTCGTATGTTTCCTTGGTGTCAACGGCATGAGCAATTGGAATCGAGGGTTTCTTGTTGCCGTTGTGCAGTAAAATTGCTTTAAGACTGTTGCTGTCGATGAAAAGAGGCCACTCTCCTGGATCGTAAGAGTACCCGAGTTCACCTAATAATCCGCGAATGTCCTTACAAAAACAGATGTTGCCTTTTTTTGTGTAGTACCTTGCGTATGGTTCATGACGCTTCCTGTAAATTGTTGTCACCACACCAGGAGCCGAGAAACCGAACTGTTTCATGCGCGATGCATGCAACTCTGCATCTTCCTTGGAGAGTTTCAGTTCTCTAACCCAATCGTTCAGTTCTGTTTGCGAACATAAGCGTTGACCTCCATGCAATGTATATGTTGACTCGCATTCTGATGTGGTTTCTACTGTCTCCGGATCTAATGTTGGATCTATCGCCTCATTATTAGATGGCCATCTTGAATCGGACGGTTGCGGGTCCACTGGTTCTTCGGAAAATGACACTGGAAAAGTCACTGTTGAAACAGCAGCGTAAGTCCATCGTATATTTTTTCCCACGCCGGTTTTTTTGCTAAGACAGAAGTAGCAATCTGTTACATGGCAAAACGGTTCTCTCCAAAGCATTGGCGTGATGATTCTCGACTGTCGTCTGAAAGAATTTCAATAATAAGTTATATATGTTCTTGAATTTCGTAATATACACTTACCTTGAGTCAGCTAGCTGTACGTAGCACCTTGGACATAGAGCACTTGGTGTCCACCGCTCATCTATGTTGGAGACCTGTAAATTGAAGCTCTCTTCAAATGAATCTCTCAATTTAGGTGAAAAACAACGCTTGTTTTTTTCAGAAACGAATTCTCCGCACATGTAACAAAAATTACTTGGATTGGTATTGCATTCAAATCCTCGCGAATGTTTGATCATTTTGAGGTTACTTGCGAAGTAAGTGATATTTGGCAATGTTCATCCTTAAATACCTAAAATAAAATCGGGCACAACAGGTAGTGGTTAAGGTAGTTACAGAGGTAGCAGAGTGACCAACAAAACGCATTATTGCGTAGTGACATTACTACCTTCCGTTATTATTTTGTAAACATACCCAAGTGCAATATCTATCAGTGATACATACCAGCAAAGGTGCGCATACATTGAGCCATACCTCACTGCGATTGTTGCATTTTTCAAGCTCATCTGAAGGTTATCTACACAGAAAAAAATACTTCATTAGAAGTACATGACATTTTTTCATTTGGTTGACTACTGAGATAATTTCAAAGGTAAAATGCAATGTTCGAACTAAAAAGTAGATTCTGAGGGCTTTAGCGAAAAAATTCACAACTTCATTATTAATTGATGGATTTTCTTAAAAAGTAGCTTGTTTGATTTCTAAAACCTGCCACATTGCGTATAAAATACAAAAGAAAATGCACTCTGTGAATTAATATTTTTTTAAAATGCTTTAAGGGGCTTTCACTTGTAAATTTTCGGTAAAATTTTGTAAAATTCCTGATTCAACAACCGATTACGACCGCTGTAGCTAGCCGATGAATGAAGACGCACATTATTTATGTTTTGGGGTCTACTACCATCCATTTAGTCTATATTTTGGCGAGATTTGTTAGTTGCTGAAACAATTTTTCATACAAAAACAAATTAACCAAAAAAAAAATTTTTAAAATTTAAAAAAAAAAACCAAACGAAAAAAAATTTTTTATTGCGTTTTTCGAGCTCATGTCAAGGTTATCTACACAGAAAAAGTTATGGCATCCGGAGTACATTTTGACTGTTGACTAGTGTTATTGATGCCCGGACTTAACGCCCCACGGACATAACGCCCAAAAAAAAATTTGGGCCTTATGACCTCTGTATAGGCGGCCATAACGCCCAAATTCATTTTGGGTGTTGCGACCGCCCCCAAAGCGGTCAGAAAGCCCAAAGAAGAAGCGGCCGTAAAGCCCAAAAAATTTTGGGCTTTATGTCCGCCCCTATAGGCGGTCAGAACGCCCAAAATTATTTTTGGTGTGTTACTGGCTCCAGTTTGTAAATAAAATATTAAAAGTGAATTGGAGCTGATGTAGGAGGATTCAGTCTCAAATTTACAGTTATTACAGTTCTTAGGTGAAGTGTGTAATGCAAGCATCGTCTCAGTCGTTTTGAAACCATCGCGGACAATGAGTGCAAGTGTTGAATTTGAATTTGTGGCAGGTGCTCGTCGAAGTTGTGAATTAGTTTATACACCACAAGATAAACAACTTTACAAATACAAATCACAATATGAAAATAAAAAAAGGGAAAACGTGAAAAGGTACAAATGCTACCAACAAGACTGCAAAGCATCTTTGCAAATTGTAAATAGAGAACGATGCACCCAGCGCATTTCAATTGCCATCCATGGAGAACACCCCGTGCAAGAGCAACAAATGAAGAGGTTTCAATTAAAAAACTCAATAAAGGAAGAAATGGCGAGGCCAACTCTACAGGTAAACAAGGTTCGCAATGTTTTCAATGCTGAATGCCGAAAAGCTAAGGATAGTGCCCAACTCGTAGTGTACCAGAAAATGCAACGCAACTTGCGTAGAATTAAATCCGCAGCAATGCCAAAGGCGCCGCAGAAGCCTCAAGACTTCATTGACATATTCAAGAATAGCAACAATATGATTGAATATGGCATGTGCGAAAGCCTACCGGAACAAACATTTTACCAAACTACGATATTGGAGACGGACTTTGCATACACTTTATTTTGTTCCTTACCCATGATGGATATTATCAAAGATGTACAAATTGCTGGTCGACATTATTTAGTTGATGCCACATTTGCAGTTGTACCATCGTGCGGCTATAAGCAATTGCTTATAATTTACTTTGGATATCAGAGACATGTGAGTACTAAAATGTAAATGTTTTGAATTATACTTAACATAAACATGTAAGATATGAATAGTAATTGTGGATAGTATAAAGTGGGAAAATGGTGTGGACGATAGCGCCGCAGGCAAAAATATCGGGCGCCCGATTTTTATTTCAAACCCCCATTTTTGCCTGCGGCGCTATCGTTCACACCATTTTCCCACTTTATACTATCCACAATTACTATTCATATCTTACATGTCTAGATAAAGGTATGACAACATACTATGACGCTGATACAAATAATTGCAGGTCTTCCCGTTCGCGTTTGTACTCATGTCAAGAAAAACTCAAAAGGCTTATGAACACGTCTTTCAGTTTAGTGACGCAAATCTGTTGCAATTGAAGCCCATGACATTCACAACAGACTTCGAAAAAACACTTCGAAATGCGATTTTGAAAATATTTCCCGAAGCGCGTCTAAAGGGATGTTGGTTCCATTACTGCCAAGCGCTTAGGAGAAAGTTGGCAAAAATGAATGACCTTGCTCAAAAGGTGAAGAGCACAGATGAGGCAAGGCGAATTTTTAAGAAAATGTTAGTTCTTCCTTTGCTACCTGCCGAAGAAATCGAAAACGCATTTAACATGTGTAAGCTTGAAGCTTATGCAGACATTAAATGCAATAGCAAGAATGAGAATGCATTTGAAAAGTTCTTCGAATATTACGAAAGTCAATGGATCGCAAAGGTATTATAATATAACATTGCCCGTTTATTACACAGTATTTATTTTTTTCTTTAATTTAGGAAACTCCGGCGAAATTTTCGGTACATGGCGAATGTGTAAGAACAACCAGTGCTGTTGATGGTTACAACAGTCGTTTGTGTACACAAATACCAATGCATGGTAATTTTTGGGAATTTCTGCAAATAATAAAACAAGAAGAGTTCCAGAAGTATACCGAATTGCAACAGGCTGTCGACGGAGTTATGGATATTGTTGAAAAACCAAAAAAGCGAATTAAAGATCGAAGTGCACAAATAAAAACCCTAACTACGAGGCTCAAATTTAAAGAAATATCTGCAAAAATATTTTTGCAGTTAATGACCAACAAATTAAATAATCTTTGCCCAGTTGTATTAGATAATACTCTTGCATGCGACGATACATCCACTACATCCATACATCCATATATCCACTATTCCAGATGGAGTGTTATGTGAAATATGTTTTAAAAATAAAAAAACCACTCTCATGAAGCCTTGCAAGCATGCTAAAACTTGTCGTCCATGTTTCAACGAAATTCAAAGAAAACACGAGGAAACCGGAACCCTTACGCTATGCCCATTTTGCCGACAAATTGTTGGATTCGTCGAAGACATTTACATTTAATTTGTATACTTGAGTATATGTGTGTGAATTTTTCCTAATTATTGAATGAATTTCTGAATTATTTTGTAATTTTCCTCGTTTTATTTCACATATCAGAAACGGTCAGAAAGCCCAGTGGGGGCGGTCGCAACACCCAAAATGAATTTGGGGCGTTATGGCCGCCTATACAGAGGTCATAAGGCCCAAAATTTTTTTTGGGCGTTATGTCCGTGAGGCGTTAAGTCCGGGCACCAGTGTTATTACAACAATCTTTTGACAGAAATTTTGTTACCAGCTCCTCCTCCTTTACATCAACAACATACAGGTCCATGTTAACAAAAGTTTGTTCGGTATCATCTTCTGCCTGAGATACACATACTTCGTCTTCATCATCATCGTTCTCTTCATAGTTTTCATCATCCTTTTCATGGAAATATTGTCCGTATACGGCACTGAACTCCTCATCAACACTCATGTTTCATTTCATGCGAAGACGATAATCAACAGAAACAGTAAACGTCACTTCTTCAGTGTTACTTTTTTAAATGTTCCACACTAGCAACTTACACGATGAACTATAATAATATTCCGACCAACAACAACACTTACTGGACGTCCGGCGCGGAGAACAATTAACGAGATAATGAGAAACTGACGAAACGAGTTGCTTACTTTTAACAGCTTTTCACAGAAAACTGGTTTTCGTACGTAAGCTCCCTTTTCGTAGACCAGGTCACATATAATTAAATATTGAGTTATATTTCGTCTAATGTGTATGGTGCGTTTTTAACACATCTAAGCGGGTTATTTTTATTTTTTTTTTAATTTTACTTACTCAGTAAAATCAGATGTTTCCTTAAATTGGATATAAGCCTAACATTTTTTAGACTGCTGCATCATAGAATTATTTCAACTTACGGTTGAACAAAATGACAATTCGCATTTGCCTATTTTAGCACCGGAAACGTTATCTAATACATTTTCTACTTTAACGTCCATATTTCACGCACGCATACGCTCAAATAATATAGTTCGTTCTAATAAATTCATTATTCATTACTATTCTATCTAAATGTTCCTGGGAAATTAATGATGGGAATTCTTATACCATTAGTGGAATATAATCAAAATCAGCATGTTGTGACAACGTCCCTGCAGTGTGTGATTGTGCGACATAGGTCGCAGTATCCGATGGATGTTCGGGGACATGCAATGCATCACTTTGTGGAACTGGAACGTGTGCACTTGGAACACCTTTGTAGACGTAACTGGGTCGTTCTGTTCGAATAAAATCATGTATTTCAGTGCGATGAAGATATCTTCTATCTCTAAAACAAGAAAAACTTATTGTTTCGATTGAGACCGAACGTATCATTCTTACACACTTAGCAATTTTCAGAGTCATGTTCCCCTGGATCGGACCTCACCATTGACAGACCAAACGGCTTCGAATATCTCCCCAATTTCCACCATTTACACAATGCACTGCAACACTACGTGTACGAGTGTAAATTCCGGTGCATAATCGACATTTCGCATTTCTTACCCTGGCCTAATCAAAAAGAGCGGTTGTAAGCTTTGAGCGCATCTTCAACCAAATGCCGTAGATGTTCCTTCGGTGTATATTTTCCACATACGAAACAAAACCTATTTCATTTATTTTACAAAAATGTTTGAAAAAATTTTAGGTTATGAATACTTTAGCCAAATTTTATTTTATGCTGCCATATGTTAGATCAGTGTTGTATGTTTCGTAATTTCAAAGTAGTTAGCCTTGAAACATATTCAGTCTTTATACGATGTAATTTTTTACCCACGGAAAATAACGTTTGTTTGCAAGAGGTGTAGAGAAGCAAGAATGGTGGAAAAAATGTCATGCAATGCCCTCGCAATTGGTTTCATGACATAATTTTTGTCATTTCTCTTTGTGCTCTTTCCGATTTTCTTATGATTCTAACATTTGATGTTTCATAGAAAATCACGTAAAAAAAATAAATAAATGGTTTCCCATTACATCCCATGAAGGGACCGGGGAGAACTTCTCACAATCACTGAGCTTACGCAGTGATTCACAAGATTTACGCAGAAACTTTAAAAGGGTACTGATAAAATTGCCAGCGAAAAATGCCATCGTATAAAGAGCGAAATACTGTATCGTAGGGTTCGAATTTTCAAATTTTATTAGAATATAATAAAAAGTAATAAATTTGTAAAACTTGATATTGTTACAGTATGATTTCCAACCCAAAAACATTGATTTAGTTCGAAAAATATTAAAAAAAATGCATCAAAAATATTATATCATCATAAGACTTGAATTTAAAAAAAAATCCAATGAGTGTTCGAACTCACGGGCGATGTGTTAACAACTTTTTTGCTACACGGTACCTGTTCGATTTCTATGAACACATTAGTAATTGTTACATTGGAAAATAAAAAACAGCGTTCAATCATATGATGACGTAACATTTAAATAATATTAATACTTAAAATTATTTAAACACCCAGTGCAAGCACATGTGTCATTATTTTCTTGCTTAATACTTTTTGCAATATTCCCACAAAAATCATTGAATGCAAAACAATATACACTTGTATATACATTGTTAATTCGTACATACGCTACACAAGTTCACAAAATTTTCGTTGCTCTCTTGCTATCTGATATTTATGTCATTATTCAAAAAGTAAATTTTATTTGACTTATCTTTCTTTGATTGTGACTATGAATTCTTTATATGTGACCACGCCCCTTTATCCAATCCCGCCCATATTTTGATAGTTCATTTTTGTCGTCGTCATTAGTTTGCCTGCGAAGTTTCAGCTCGATTGGAAATCCCAAATTTTTTTCGGCGTACATGCATACAGCCGGGTGAAGTTAATATAAAGAATTTAAAAAGGCTTGCAATCATATGATGACGTTTCATTTAAATAATATTAATACTTAATAACACTTAAAAATATTTAAAGACAAGACACATGATCATACATACATTGTTATGTTCGTACATACGCTACACAAGTTCTCAATTGGCGTTGCTCTCTTTCTATCTCATTTTTATATACGTATAAACACGTCATTATTCTCTTTGCTCTGAGAGTGTTTCACACCCACGCAATACAACTATTCGCTGCCGCTACATCAGTGTGTGTGTTTTTTCGTAGTTTGATAATCTATGTTTCGCAGTCGGACAAATCTGTGTTCTATATAGGGGTGGGTCACCCTTCTCATTTAGGGGTATGAAAAATAGATGTTGGCCGATTCTGAGACCTACCCAATGTGCACACAAAATTTCATACAAATCGGTCCAGCCGTTTCGGAGGAGTTTAACGGCAAACAATGTGTGATCGCTGTCGGACAATCTGTGTGAGCGCAGTCGGACAAATTGTGTTTGGATGAATTCACTTTGTGAATTTAGGCCGTACCCGCGCCTATAGATGTTAACACATCAAAAAAATCGAAAGTTAAATTCATTTTTGAAGACATTTTGATGTATTTTCCTTAAAACACAAACAAATCGCTTGAGAGACAAATTAGACTTAAAAATGGAATTTTTCTTGATTTTGACCTAATCTTTTAAGACGGAGTATGTCATTGTGTTCTACGGCCCAAAATTAAGTTAAGGTGGCTCGGTGTGTTTCTGTGTCATTCCGAAAGTTAACATTTTACTTGCAGTGTAGTTAGATATGTACGCTTTTGATAGTTCAATTAGGATGTGGCGAATATCGTTATAAATTGAATACGCTTTAAATTGGGTTTTCCATTGCATTTCTCTTACCTACAAAATATTTTAAAATAAAATCTTTGGTATAAACAGGCAATGCATTAGGAACTTAATCGATAAACCTTAACCCTGCATCGACATTAGAGTCAATCAAATGGTGAGTTTATCTGTTACATATAATACATAATATGTGACCTGGTCTACGGAAAGGGGGCTTAGGTGTCAAAAAATCAATTTTCACTTATTGGTTGATTCGGATGGAAGATGAGATGCTTTTTCACGTGGTGAAAAGCAGAAAATCCTAGCTTGCTTAGAAGTGTACTAAAAATGTAGAGAAGAAGAGTAAAAATACGACAAAACATAATTTATTGGTAACGAACAAAATACATTGAATTATAAGCTATAAAGACATGATTATACAGTAGAAAAACGTATTATGGGCCAAAAATAATAATGCTGAATAAAGAGCCATTAAATCGGCTATAGACTCGATGAATTTAACAGCTTTTTCAATGTCAGCCGGTTTAAATGACTTTGGATGTGTACTCGGTTTATTTGCCAGTCCGTGTTGGCGCACTGTTACACCCTGTGCGTGAAAATGACGTACTAAATTTTCGTAACGCTTCGTCGTACAGGCATGTACAAAAAGGAAAAACGAACGACAAACAGGTACTCTGTAGAAGGTAAATTGAATTCTATGCCTCATAACTTCTGTATCCTGTCTCTGTCCATATTTCTTCCGCCCAGCAAGCTTTGCGTATACACTTTCTAGCTTTTCGTTACCCATAATTCCAGCTTCGATGTGACTTAGTATCACTAAATCAAGTTCATTTTTCGACATCTCTAAACAATTGTTCCGCGTACTCTCGATCATTTCTCGTGGTATCAGTGTATGGCATTCATTACACTACTCAACAAAATGAAAAAAATTTCATGTTCTCCGGATGCTATAATTTTTTCTGTGTAGATAACCTTGACATGAGCTCGAAAAACGCAATAAAATTTTTTTTTTTCGTTTGGTTTTTTTTTTGTTTGTTTTTTTTTAAATTTTAAAAATTTTTTTTTGGTTAATTTGTTTTTGTATGAAAAATTGTTTCAGCTACTAACAAATCTCGTCAAAATATATACTAAATGGATGATAGTAGACCCCAAATCATAAATAATGTGCGTCTTCATTCATCGGCTAGCTACAGCGGTCGTAATCGGTTGTTGAATCAGGAATATTACAAAATTTTACCGAAAATTTACAAGTGAAAGCCCCTTAAAGCATTTTCAAAAAATATTAATTCACAGAGTGCATTTTCTTTTGTATTTTATACGCAATGTGGCAGGTTTTAGAAATCAAACAAGCTACTTTTTAAGAAAATCCATCAATTAATAATGAAGTTGTGAATTTTTTCGCTAAAGCCCTCAGAATCTAATTTTTAGTTCGAACATTGCATTCTACCTTTGAAATTATCTCACTAGTCAACCAAATGAAAAAATTACATGTACTTCTAATGAAGTATTTTTTTCTGTGCAGATAACCTTCAGATGAGCTCGAAAAATACAACAAAAACTTTGTCTATGGTAAGGTTTTTTCTTTTTTATTACAAAAAAAATTAAAATTTGTTGGGTGACAAAAATATATGACTTTAAATTAAAAAACAATTCGATATATGTACAAGAAATTATCCTTAGGATATCAACATTAATTAATTATAAAAAAGTTTTAAAAAAAAATATCTAAACACAAAAATAAAAAGCTTGAAATTAAAAATAATTATGTGCTTTTGTCTTTCTTTTATATTGTTGTGGGTCTGTTTCTCTTATCAGGCACCAGATATAGTCCCCCATCATAGCTTCGTTCCAAAATCCTTGGTATCGGTGCTCTATTTCTTTCATTTGCTGATGAAAACGCTCGCCATGCTCGTCACTCACATCGCCCAGGTTGTCCGGAAAGAAGTCCAAGTGCGAGTGTAGAAAATGTATCTTAAGCGACATATTTGCTCCAATTTTTTTATAATTTTGGAGTAGTTGTTCCACGATCTCTCTGCAATTTCAGCTTTTGTTGTTTCCAAGAAATCCGGAAACAATTTGCCGAAATGAGTTCCAAGCTGCAGCTTCATTTGGTGATAAAATGTGCTCAAACTGTTGGTCTTGCAACAACTTTTTACTTTTTAATTTGCTTCCTTAATCTTTGCCGACGAAAGGTGAGGAAAAATGGTTTTTAAATAGGCGAACGCTTCACCATCTCTGTTGAGAGCTTTCACGAAGTTTTTTATGAGTCCGAGCTTTATGTGAAGAGGTGGAAAAAACATTTTCCTTTTTTATAAGTGGTGTATATTTCACGTTGTCGCTGCCGGGGATGAAGTTAACTCGTTCTGTCCAACTCCTCCTGGTGTAATGATGTTGACGATCGCGGCTGGCCCAAAGGAAGAGAAAACAACAGTACTTTGTGAATCCACCTTGTAATTCACAAAGGATACCGATAACCTTAAGGTCGGCACAAACTTTCCAATCGTGCCTCTTATAGTTAAGGCACTTTAGTAGATTGTCCATGACTTCGTATGTTTCCTTGGTGTCAACGGCATGAGCAATTGGATCGAGGGTTTCTTGTTGCCGTTGTGCAGTAAAATTGCTTTAAGGCTCTGCTTGTTGCTGTCGATGAAAAGAGGCCACTCTCCTGGATCGTAAGAGTACCCGAGTTCACCTAATAATCCGCGAATGTCCTTACAAAAACAGATGTTGCCTTTTTTTGTGTAGTACCTTGCGTATGGTTCATGACGCTTCCTGTAAATTGTTGTCACCACACCAGGAGCCGAGAAACCGAACTGTTTCATGCGCGATGCATGCAACTCTGCATCTTCCTTGGAGAGTTTCAGTTCTGTAACCCAATCGTTCAGTTCTGTTTGCGAACATAAGCGTTGACCTCCATGCAATGTATATGTTGACTCGCATTCTGATGTGGTTTCTACTGTCTCCGGATCTAATGTTGGATCTATCGCCTCATTATTAGATGGCCATCTTGAAACGGACGGTTGCGGGTCCACTGGTTCTTCGGAAAATGACACTGGAAAAGTCACTGTTGAAACAGCAGCGTAAGTCCATCGTATATTTTTTCCCACGCCGGTTTTTTTGCTAAGACAGAAGTAGCAATCTGTTACATGGCAAAACGGTTCTCTCCAAAGCATTGGCGTGATGATTCTCGACTGTCGTCTGAAAGAATTTCAATAATAAATTATATATGTTCTTGAATTTCGTAATATACACTTACCTTGAGTGAGCTAGCTGTACGTAGCACCTTGGACATAGAGCACTTGGTGTCCACCGCTCATCTATGTTGGAGACCTGTAAATTGAAGCTCTCTTCAAATGAATCTCTCAATTTAGGTGAAAAACAACGCTTGTTTTTTTCAGAAACGAATTCTCCGCACATGTAACAAAAATTACTTGGATTGGTATTGCATTCAAATCCTCGCGAATGTTTGATCATTTTGAGGTTACTTGCGAAGTAAGTGATATTTGGCAATGTTCATCCTTAAATACCTAAAATAAAATCGGGCACAACAGGTAGTGTTAAGGTACACAGAAAAAATCGAATGCTCAAATCAATTACGATATTTGTCAATTCAATTATTTTTATACTTGGATTTCCGCCAATGACGATTTTTGTAAATTCAATTACTCGAATTGTAAGATCGTAATTGAAAAGTTTTCAATTAAAGCAAATATTTATTTGAGCACATATTTAATCAAAATTTCTTAATATTGTTGATTAAATTAGTAATTGAGTTAAGCATGACTTTAATCAATTTTTATGGAAAATTTCAATTACGCGTGTAATCAAGTTGAGTGAGTGCTTAATCAAAATTATATAATGTTTTGATTACTAGCGTACTCAACTTGAGTATTCTGGTAATCAAAAGTCGGTGTTCGCTTTCAATCGAAATCGGTAATTTTTAATGATTAACATTAACACCCAAAATAACAAAAACCAACATCTCATATTTTTTGAACATTTTATTTTTATAATTAATTTCAGTTTGATTAAATAATAATTAAGAAAATCTTTCTATTTTCTTATGGTATGTCTTTTTTTCGTTTGAACATTTATTTGTAAATTCTCAAAGATGTGTTTTGATTTCGCAATAATTTTGTAGCACGTGTGTTGTTGCTGTCATTGTGTTGACGAGTGCCGAGTGCCGCATCTTCCACTTGTTCTCCCTGACAACAACAAAAATTCGCCTTAAAAATCGAACAAAAAAACGTCAAATAACATATAAAGAATGTTGTAATTTCAAATACACAAGTACTTGAATCCAGTGAAATTTTAATTGGTTTTCTTCGCTTTATAAAATGTAAAATTGTTGAACCAAGTATTCAAATGATTGAGTCAAATAATGAAATAATTTAATTTTATCTCAGTTTTCAAGCAAATCAGTAATTGAAATTAAATCTGGAATATTTTTTTCTGTGTAGTTACAGAGGTAGCAGAGTGACCAACAAAACGCATTATTGCGTAGTGACATTACTACCTTCCGTTATTATTTTGTAAACATACCCAAGTGCAATATCTATCAGTGATACATACCAGCAAAGGTGCGCATACATTGAGCCATACCTCACTGCGATTGTTGCATTTTTCAAGCTCATCTGAAGGTTATCTACACAGAAAAAAATACTTCATTAGAAGTACATGACATTTTTTCATTTGGTTGACTAGTGAGATAATTTCAAAGGTAAAATGCAATGTTCGAACTGAAAAGTAGATTCTGAGGGCTTTAGCGAAAAAATTCACAACTTCATTATTAATTGAAAAAAAATGCACTCTGTGAATTAATATTTTTTTAAAATGCTTTAAGGGGCTTTCACTTGTAAATTTTCGGTAAAATTTTGTAAAATTCCTGATTCAACAACCGATTACGACCGCTGTAGCTAGCCGATGAATGAAGACGCACATTATTTATGTTTTGGGGTCTACTACCATCCATTTAGTATATATTTTGACGAGATTTGTTAGTTGCTGAAACAATTTTTCATACAAAAACAAATTAACCAAAAAAAAAATTTTAAAATTTAAAAAAAAAAAAACCAAACGAAAAAAAAATTTTTTATTGCGTTTTTCGAGCTCATGTCAAGGTTATCTACACAGAAAAAGTTATGGCATCCGGAGTACATTTTGACTGTTGACTAGTGTTATTACAACAATCTTTTGACAGAAATTTTGTTACCAGCTCCTCCTCCTTTACATCAACAACATACAGGTCCATGTTAACAAAAGTTTGTTCGGTATCATCTTCTGCCTGAGATACACATACTTCGTCTTCATCATCATCGTTCTCTTCATAGTTTTCATCATCCTTTTCATGGAAATATTGTCCGTATACGGCACTGAACTCCTCATCAACACTCATGTTTCATTTCATGCGAAGACGATAATCAACAGAAACAGTAAACGTCACTTCTTCAGTGTTACTTTTTTAAATGTTCCACACTAGCAACTTACACGATGAACTATAATAATATTCCGACCAACAACAACACTTACTGGACGTCCGGCGCGGAGAACAATTAACGAGATAATGAGAAACTGACGAAACGAGTTGCTTACTTTTAACAGCTTTTCACAGAAAACTGGTTTTCGTACGTAAGCTCCCTTTTCGTAGACCAGGTCACATATAATTAAATATTGAGTTATATTTCGTCTAATGTGTATGGTGCGTTTTTAACACATCTAAGCGGGTTATTTTTATTTTTTTTTTAATTTTACTTACTCAGTAAAATCAGATGTTTCCTTAAATTGGATATAAGCCTAACATTTTTTAGACTGCTGCATCATAGAATTATTTCAACTTACGGTTGAACAAAATGACAATTCGCATTTGCCTATTTTAGCACCGGAAACGTTATCTAATACATTTTCTACTTTAACGTCCATATTTCACGCACGCATACGCTCAAATAATATAGTTCGTTCTAATAAATTCATTATTTTTTTTTGGTGTCCCTAATTATCTAGAATTACAAGTTTTTCTTAGTCTTCTATAATATTGTTAACTTAATTAGGACTGACATTATTAGATAACATATTTATCTAATTTGAGAATGAAATTCTGGAACCGCGTAGATTTATTCCACGAAACACTTAAACCTCAATTAGCTAAATAAAGATGGGTTTCCAACAGAATTTCCAAGAATAACAATTGTAGGGTGGGTAGGGATCGGACTAGGGGACTTCGTTTTCTCGGAGTTATATACTTCACATTATTTTTTTCTCGTTCTTCTTAACTTTGTTTTTCCTATTAGAAGTTATCGATATTTGAGATTCAGCTACTTAATTTTACTTTTTTTTTGTAGTTTGATTGATTGACTTGCCATTGGGTTGACGAGAATATTACGGCGGAACAATAAGTCCGTGACTTTTTGAATGAAACACAGTTTTTTGTTTTGCAAAAAAAATATTTTTTTTTTCAACATAATCTCCTTTTACCTCAATACACTTAGTCCAACGTTTGTCCAATTAATGTATCCCATCCGAAAAATAGAATTTTTCGAGGTCGATAAAATAGGTATTTGTTTGATAAATAATTTCATCCTTGGTCTCCGGAGTGTTGTACTGGATCCATGTTTACATCCACACTAAAAAACGCTGCAAAAACACCTTCTAATTGCGGTTAAACAACTCCAAACAATCCTTTGAAGTTGTCACACGATTACGTTTATGGTCAATTGAGAGTAAAAGCAAAAGCAGCTTTCGAGTCGAGTCACCATAGTATTTATATATATTTAATGTTTGTGGCCATCGGTGGTGCAATGGGTAGTGTGCGCGCCTCTTGTGCTTTAGATCCTGGGTTCGATCCCTGCTCTGACCACCTTAAAAAAAATTACTTTCGACGGCGGTCACCCCGCATAGTGACGGCGACACTATCGAGAATTTAGCCATGAAAAAGCTTCTCAAAAATACCGTTCGGAACCGGTGTAAAGATGTAGGTCCCAATTAGTGAGTATAAAACTTGAAAGCGCACAGCTCACTGGTTGTGAGAAGCTCTCCCCGATTCCTTCATGGGATGTAATGGGAAACCATTTTTAATGTTTATGAGCACTAGAAATTCACTATTTTCCATTTTTAAAAAATGCTCGAAGTTGTATGTTTTGAACAGCTGTTAAACGCTAGGTAAATGACGGAATTTGCTCAAAATTTGACAGTAGTCTACTAAGAGATGGTACTTGATGGGAGCAGTGTTGCATTTCGTATAACTACGAGGGAAGTTCGAATTGTGACGGACTTATTGATCCACCTCGTATCACCCTCGTATCTCAGGGGTAGTGTGTAAATCGAGACACTACAGTGTGGCGCGGAGAATGGATACAATTCCCTAAACAATTTGATTAATAAATATATAAATTGTACCATACCAAATAGGTTAATTGTTGTTATAGATATTTCTTTCAAAGTAATAAATATCGTTGTTATTTTTAAATTAATAATTTTGGACTAGCCCATGTTTGTTATCAATATTAGAATATTCTATTAACATTGGAAAAATCCTTAAAAAATTAACTCTGACGTCGTTTTAGATTCGTCACTTAAAATCGGTTCTGGTGTGAACGTATAAATCGATTTTTTAAATTTTTCTCGGAATTTGATATCTACCGATATTTGCTTGACTGTATTAATGCACTACAAGAGTTTTACTTGTACTAAAAGTGACACAGTTGGACCACATTTACCATCACTTGAGGCTCGCGATGTTGTGAATCATTAATTGCAATATTATTTGCAATCGAAAATAAATCTGAATCCCTCGAATATAGAGGTATAGAAATATACTTGCAAATTGCCTATGTAATCGTACCTATTTTGCAAAATTTACTCATTTGAGTTTCTCCGTCGTGGCAAGATTTTTATTCACAAGAAATGACAACAAATCATTGCTTGCTATCATTTTTGAAATTTAACATGGGCAAATCTAACTGGGAAATTGAAACGACACTTTATATCCCTTAGCTCGTCCATACAAATTAAGCCTTTATTAACTTTAGCGGGGTAAAAACAGGCGTTAGTTCGCCGACTCAAATCGATGATAGAATTGACTAACGCAGCGCGCATATACTACATATATGACCCAAATGCTATTTGAGAGGCGGAAAATTTTCGTCCTTTATAAGTATCAAAGTGCCAATTGTAATTCCATTGTGCAAAATAATCGAAATCGTTTCGAAAATATATCGATACTTCTAAATACTTAATTGAAATGGAATTCCATAACATTTCGAAAAAAGTAGTCTTTTCGTAAAATTACTGAAAATTATACGAGTATAAAAATAACAAACAAAAAAATAATTGTGTCGCATAACATCCCATGAAGGGATTTGGGAGAGCTTCTCCCAATCAGTGAAATGTGCGCTTTCTAGTTTTCCACTCACTGATTGAGACCTACCGTTTTACACCGGTTCCGAACGGTAATTTGAGAAGCTTTTTCATGGCTAAGTACTCGATAGTGTCCGCATCACTAAGAGAGGTGACCGTCGTCGAAATAAATGTGAGGTGGTCTGAGCAGGGATCGGTCTCACGTTCTCATGTACAACAGCCGCGCACATTAACCATTGCACAACGGATGATACGAGTATACGGTAGAAATATGGATGATTTAGTGAAGATAAATTAAATCAACATGTAGTAACAATTTAGACCCAAAATAGAAGCGATATCGACAGTTATCCATTTCTATATTCGACGCGAAATTTAATAGAAATAAGGTAATAACTTAGACTTAGTATAAACGATATCGACAAACCTTCATCTCGATATCTAGCATTAAAATATGTAAGTATATTTGGATAGTACACTCATTCCCAATAAGTGATATTACAACTTGTTTACAATTTACATTCAAAATTTAATACGCATAGTTTTTTCTTAACCATTTATTGAAACGAATAAATCACAAAATTTCAAAGCGAAACAAATCATGAATGGGTTGATATCTACTTCAAAGACAAAACGGATAGAAAATTATTAAAAAACGAATTGTAACAATAGCATTTAAGAATAAAGAAAGATACATTTTTTATCTTTTTCTAATTTTTCCAATTGTTTAAAAAATGGTTTCATTCTTTGTCTCTGAATTTCGTGTCATATTTTAAAGACATCTTCATCTCCGAATGCAGTTTGATATGTCTTATAATCTTTATCATGCTAATTTTTGAACTGCAACTTAATTTTCATTTGCAGTTTTGCATTCTCCTTATTCGCATCATCTGAACTTTCATTGATATTCGGCTATATAGCATAAACATAGCATATAAAAAAATATTTGAAGTACTAAAATGGAATTAAACACAAAACTATTTCATAATATACTTCTGAGAGCAATTGCCGTTAAAGTTGTTCCTAACGTTTCCTTAGGTGGTGACCCGGTCTACGAACATTTTTCCGCCTCAGAATCATTAAAGACTTTTCGCCAATTGCGGGGAAATATGTCGTTTATTGTAAGTAGAACTCCTTTCGTGTGAAAGAAACAAAAAAGTAATTTAGTGCGTAAGACGAAAGTTTCAAACGACCTACAGTGGTGGCCAAAACATATGCATCTAAGATTGGCTGCCCTTAACAGGGTCTATAAGTTTGTAAAAGTGTACCACAAAAAGACAATGATATTTCAATAAATAATAAAAGGCATAATAAAGATTTTTAAAAAAATCAGAATGTACAGCAGTTGTTTACATTTCCAAGTTATCGGCATTTCTGTCGATAAATATTAAAATCGGTGTGGACAAAACATATGCAACTCTCCAATTTTGATTTAAATAACGTCGTTTTTACAATTATTTTGATCGATGTTCTTCATATAACTAATTAGAAAACCTATGTAAAGAGATTTGTAGGAATATTCAGTACTATTTTGTAATTTTTTCCTATTGAAGGTAAAATAGAGTTCGTTTTAAAATGGCGCGCGATAAATACGGATTTGAGCTCAGACGGAAAATTGTGAATGCTTATTCTTGTGGAATATCACAGAAAGACATTGCCGAGAAATATAATGTTCATCGAAGTTCAATATCTCGCATTATTGATACTTTAAAAAAAAAAAATCCGAAATTTGTATTATACACTGAGGTGGTATACCGCGCAAGACAAGTGATCGGACGGACAATTTGATCATCAGACACGTGAAATAAGACCCATTTATCTCTTCCTCCAAAATAACTGCAAAATTCAAATATCAGTTTCTGCTCGAATAATTACGTCCTTTGCAGGCCGCTTATATCGAAGCGTAATCAGAAAAAGCATTTGCAGTTTGCATAAGACTATTTAAATTAGCTAGGAATTAAATGGAAGTCTATTTTGTTTAGTGACGAATCAACATTTCATATTATTGGCAGTGATAACATTTGCTACGTAAGACAAGTAGTAGGACAACTCATCGAAGCACTTTGCTGCAAAAAGACGGTCTAGCATGGAGGGGGAAGTGTTATGATGTGGGACTGCTTTTCTGGTGCTGGTGTTGGTCCACTGCATAAAGTTGATGGTATTATGAATCGATTTGTGTAGAAAGACATTTAGAAAGGGTAATGCTTCCATATGCCGAGTACGATATGCCATTGTGGTGGGTCTTCCAGCAAGACAACGACCCAAACCACTCAGCGAATGTGGTTAAATCGTGGTTTGGTGAAAATAGAGTTACGGTTATGGAATGGCCACCACAATCACCAGACTTAAATCCCATCGAGAACCTCTAGGAAATCATAAACCAAAAATTGGTTGGGAAATTGTACAAGTTCTGACATCAATCCCAACAAGCGTCATTGACATACTAATAATATCAATACCTCGAATATGTCAGGCTGAAGTGGACAACAACGGAACTGCGCTTGATTTTATTAGTTGCAATGTTTTGGCCACTGAAATATAATACTGAATGTGTATTTTTATGTTTTTGATGTGTAAACATCTACACGCTGGGGGTAAAAATCTTTTTCACAATACAATCACAAATTTAGAGTAAGATGTGCGATGTAATCGTTAACCAATCGTAAAGCGTTATCAAATCGGTGTGAGCTATGTATGAGTGTTTAGTGTACTCATACGCTGCATACAATATTCTCAACACCATCTAGTGTGCAATAGTAGCGACTAATTTTCACTAATTGTCGTACATTATGTTATCGTAGGCAAATGAAAACAAATAAATAAAATGAATACAAAAACATTTAATTTTAATAACTTTGAAAAAGATTTTTTGCACTTTTAATAAAAAATTTACTAAAACAAAGCAAAATAAGGAAAACTAAAAACTAAACTTGTCCAAATATAAGGAAAACTAAAAACTAAAAGTTTTCTTCATCCTTGAGATTGTCATTCATACTTAACAGCTGCATATAAGCACCATCTAGTGTGCAATATTAGCTACTAATTTTCGAAAACCATTGCCGTAAAATTACATTAGATTTCAGTAAACAGCTGATTAATAACTTGTCAACCGCAACAAATGCAAAATAATAGAATATTTTACAAACCACCAAAAAAATTATAACTCAGAACATAAAACAACACAAATGGAGGTAATGTTAATTCTAATAAAATTTCTATTAGATTCCAATATAAATTAAGATTACAACATATCTTCATTATGTATGTTGTTGCCTTACACTGAAACTGGTGCACGAGAATTGGGTAACAATCTCCATCTCATGCCAATTATTATGGGTGGAGATTTTAATACAAATTTTGCAAACCCACAGTCGCAAGCTTTATCAAAATTTTTATTTGACGTTTTCCACTTGCATATGAGCAATTCTCCACAAACCCCCACAACTAACAACTCCACTACTATAGATGCAGTTTTCCATAGATTTTTAAATACAATCGAGTCAAAAATTTATATATGTATCTTATTTTAGTTACCATAAGCCAATATTAACTATTTGTACTTAAGGCATTTACCATAGATGGACACTTTGCAGTACTACTAAAATTTCAGTAAAAATAATTCTTTAACTAGTAAATTTTTACTGATTGCTAAAATTTTTTTCAGCAATTTTTATAAAGTGCGTACATGGTTACGTAATCAGTAAATTTACTGCTTACTGTAATTTTTAATGTACTACATATATACTGCAGTGTGCCTAATTACTAACCAAATATGTTAAATAAAACAAACAAAAACCAACAAATTCCTATGTATTTACAATATTGCAAGCTTTGATACTTTTAATTGATTAATTAAAAAAATATACTAAAAGCATAAGTACTTTAAACTTCATTACAAGATGTTTACACATCTCCCCTGTGATCGGACTCACATAAATTTTTTATACATTTTTCTAAATATCTATGGAGTAGTTCCTTTTCCTTATTTTTAAAGAAATAAAGAATAAAATTTAAAACAAAAAATTGGTAATTTTATTTTTAGAAAATTTTTACGTCATATTTCGTAAAAGATGCATTTTGGTTGCATTTGTTTTCGCTACCACTGTATATCTAACTATTTTGTATTTCCCTAAAAGTATGCAACATAAATTTAAAATTTAATAATAAACTATAATTTGGGATTTCATTCAAACTTACAAATCCCTCTTATTCGTGGTAAAACTTATACAGTTATATAATGTCACACATTTTTCATACAATTTTGAAGTTATGAGGCACCCGAAGTATTTAAGAGTTTGAATGAAAACCTATGATGATAATTTCTCGTGTTTAGCAGTGTCGTTTTTACAGTTGTTCTAGTATCGGTTATCAATAGGTTAAGTTTTCTAAGTTATTTCGGTGTCGGGTGTTTCAGTTATTAAGAATTTAAAGAGTTTTGGTTCTGGCTGATAAATGTGAAAAACGAAAAAGAGTATAAAACATACTTTTAAAAACATTCACAAAAAGCCGTAAAGATAAAAAGATTTTTATGCAAACTTTTAAGATCTCCGTGTACCTCGCAAAAACCGTATGTTGACGAATGTCAACCATCTTTTATATAAAATTTGAGTTCGAATTTAAATTTACGAGCAATAAGAAGTGTTTACGAATTTGAGTGAAACGCCATAATATATTTAAAATTTTGGAAATTTTAATTGTGAAGCTCAATATTTTTTGCCTAAAACTGTGCGTTCGTTGACGAGTATGTTACAGAAGAAGTACAACAGAATAGAGTTTAAAATTTTGTTACTTTTGTACCAACAATACTGATATACTTTCAGCATTTTGCATAAAGTAATTTTCATACGTCACAAATTCATTAACGGTGGAAAATGACTGTCGCGGTAATATTTGGGAGCATGCCAGTTGGGATACTATTTACTATGTACCTACATTACATTTTTTTACTTTCACTTAAAAATTGACGTAGTGCCCATACCTTCCACTTCTCGGACACTAAAACTGATCGTGGTTTTCTGCAAACTTCAAAGCAATTTGATGTTTTAACCCAAGTAAATCTTGTCCACAATTTTAATTTTTTTTGATCAAAGTTTCGTCGTTATTTACTTAACCATGCTGATAATAGTGTTTTCATACGTGCATGTATTCAAAAGGAACTGCTTGATAATATCGATGGACAATTTTTCTAGAGCTATGCTTGCAAATAGATGTTATTTTGGGCTCAGCAAGCAGTTTAGGAACAAAGCCCTCTCTCGACGGACAAAAGTCCAGCTATATCAGACTCTCATTTTACCTGTCTTGACATATGGCTCCGAAACATGGGTCATATCGCAAGCGGATGAAAAACACCTGGGAGTTTTCGAGAGAAAAATTCTCCGTAAAATATATGGTCCTGTTAGGGAAAACGGCGAGTACCGACGTCGCTGGACACCGCAGAGCCATATAATCTCTATTCTGACGTGGACATAGCTAGACGAATCAAAGTGGGCCAATTGCGTTGGCTAGGCCATGTTATCAGAATGGATGAAGATGAGCCAGCGTGAAAGATTTTTGATAACGTACCCGATGGAAGCAGGACAAGAGGACGACCAAGACTCCGCTGGAAAGACCTGGCGAGAAAAGGCGAAGGATAGAGCCAGTTGGAAGAATATGTTGAAATTTGTTTAATTTGTTTGTTTAATTAATATGTGTAAGACGTCTGACCTCATGGGGTTTTAATATAGTCAATAAAAGTAAGTATGCCAACATGAGTGGGAAGGTTATCCTTTTGAACTCGAGTCCTAAAGCCTGCGTTAGTTCGAAATTGGTTGTTCTCAAGCTTAAAAATCATTGTATTACCTTTATAAAAGCCTTTTTCAAAACATTTATTGCAACAGAAGTAATCAGTGTATCCATTACCCCTAAAACATATATGAGTTAGCTGGGGCGTGGAAAATTAAAGTTCTTATATTTATAGTTTAAATTATTATTAATAGAGAAATCCATTATTAATTTAACTGCCCAGCCAACAAATTTCAGAGCGCTCGGAAACTCAGTGTCCTAAATGAGTCAAACCTATGAACAATTTCTGGGCTATCATAATTCTTAGTCATAAAAGACCCTTTTCGGAAACTTTTTATGAGCCGTTCAAAAAGTACGTTCTGAAAATACACTTTTATGTGACTCTTATTTGAGGGTTTATGAATGCTCCTAAATGAGTCACAAAGGAATCAGAAAAGAGTGGGAAATTTTAAAACACAGTTTTCTTCGTGCTCATCGAAATAGTCATAAATGTATGGACAAGTAATATTATTTGCTGGCGCTGATAGTATTCATATTTGGGAATATACAGGGTGTTCCAAAAACTTTCCGAAAAAATTAAATGCGCGATAGCTTGGATCAATATGAATATTTTTTGTTCTAGCACCACTGTTCTAACCCCTACCGTCTTCGAGTTATTGAATCTCAAAGATAAATGCATTTGTGAATGCATTTCTTAAATTTCAAAAACAACTTTAAATTTTTAAATAAATTTTCTTTGAATTAATTGAACGTACTGTTGAAGACGGTGTGGTGGGGAACATCTCTTTGGGGGAAAGCTTCAGCATAAATACGCTGCGCTGCCAATGAATTCCATCAGCCTTGCCATGGCCTAGCGAATCGAATTTAAAGGTACACGAAAACACAGAAAAATGGAAAATAAAGTTCACAATTTTTTTTGACACATAACTCAGATCAAAATGTTTAAAAAAAAACTAAGTTGTTTTAAAATGAATTAAATGCATTTAGAAATGCATTCTTAAGCTAGAACAAAAAATTATTACGCTAGAACAAAAAATATTCATATTTATCCAAGATATCGCGAGTTTAACTTTTTCGGAAAGTTTTTGGAACACCCTGTATGAAGATATAACAGAAGCCTAAAATAAAATTTTAAAATTCAAAACCAGTACATAAGTTTCAGTCGGGTGAACCGACTTAATCATACCCTCAGCCTAAGTCATCCATTGCGTAGGAATTCTGTTAAAAAAAACGCCCATATTCAAAAGTGACCATATTCAATAGCAGATTGACATACTTTTGTATGGGAGGTACGAAACTGGGCGTGGCCCAATAGTCAGTTATGAATTACAAAGCAGCTTTGGGCAAAATATTGCCAAGTACTGAATTTTATTAAGATCGGTTGTAGTTTACGAGTGTTATCGTGTCGATCAACCGGTCATCCGCCCAATTTGCATATGGGAGGTACCAGAGCGGGTGTGGCAAAACAGCTAATTTTCTATAGGAGAGTTTTATTTGACTAAATATTAACTAGTACAAACTTTCATAAAGATTGTTTCGCTTTTGCGGGACTTCTCGTGAAGAACAACCAGACGGCCAAAAACCTTTTGTATGGGAGGTACCATAATGGTTGCCACCCTTGTTTTAATCAGTGATTGGCATCTGATAACGATAAGCCTTATTACCTAATTTCATTAAGGTCGGAAGTGTTTCACGCGATTTATCGGATTGACAACCCGGACGAACACCCTGTTTTGTATGGGAGGTACCAGAATGGGAGTGACAATCTCGCCCATATCCTCCAGTTAACTCGGCATTTACAGATTATTAACCGGTGTGAGAGTTGAAGCTAATCACATCTACCAGAAGAAAGGTTTGAAAGGAATATGATTTTGTGCTAAATGTGTCGATTTGTATGGGCGGTACCAGAAGGGGCGTGGTCACAACGGCCATTTTTAATCCCAAACTCAATATTGGGAAATAATAGTCACTGCCAAAATTTCATTGTGATCTGTAAAAATTTACGGCAGTTATCGTGTTGACCAGCCAGCCAGACAGAAGACAGACAGATAGACGGGCATGGCTCAAACGTCTTAAAAAGTTCTAAAACGAATTTCGTCCAAAGATACTAAGGGTCTAATATGGCTCCTTCTATGTGTTACATTTTTTTACGTACATATTGAATGATATATACCACATCCCTATGGGTGAGGGTATAAACAAAACAATTAGCAAATTACATTACATTGTGTTAACATAAAATATTGCCACGCGTGAGCAAGGAGGAGGACGACGAAGCAAGGAGCGATGGTAAAGGTAGTGCAGTGCTCCTAATAACTTCTTCTTTTCCCGTCATTCTACCAATAGCAAAACAGTAGTGGAATGTTGTCTATCTACTACAGTCTTGGAACCGAAGATTTGAGGGAAAATTAAATCAGCAAAGACTTAATCAAGCATTAATCAAGATGTACAGCTGAGAGTGGATCGTTGCTACAAAATTGAAGATCTTATGTATTACTGTATATTATATTTGCAGTTTTGCATTATTGCATTTTAAATGAGATGTAATTATGTATAAACACAAAAGATACATTTGTAAATTAAATATAATTTAGTTCCCAGGTTCATATTAATGACTTTGTTCTGAGTCATAAAATAATTCTCATAAGAGGGGGACTTATAAATGACTCTTTTATGATTCCACAAAGAGTCTTAAGAAAAAAGGAAAATAAATTCCCACGTTCATAGTAATGACCCTTTTATTTCGAACGCAAAAACACTCTTGTTGATATGTTTTCGGAAAGTTCAGAGACTTTTTTGACTCTTTTCGGACTACGAGCTCGAGCTCTTTAAAACTCGTGAACAATCGATATTAGTAGTATAATTATACTAACACAGTGCGATAAATGGTAGGGGTCAGTAATCGGCTGGGGTTCTGTTTACCGGGAAAAGTTATATCGGCCAAAACAAAATAATATACGTACCTCGGCGTTTCGCTGGCTCAGGTCTAGATATGGAGATATATCGATTTGAAGTTAGTAAGTATCGTATAGAGGACATTGTAATTTATAGTGCCTTGTGCATGCATTTTGATCATGTAAATGTGCGAATATCTCAAAGTGAACAGCAAAGTTGTTAACTTCAACGCCGGCTACAACATAGTCAATTAAGGAAACCGGTATTTCTGGTTTTCCCTGAGTACGACCTTGGTTAAATTAGTTTTTCATTTAATTTCCTTCGTAAATTATCTACGAAAACTCAATTGAAATCAACATCAAAGTGTTGAAAACTCAAACGCATTTAAAGTATAATGTCAGTGTGGCATTAGTAAAAGTTTAGCGTGTAGTTCATAATTTATGGCCTTGATGAAATTTTTGACGATTCCCAGGACTAGGGTGTACTGAAAATCATTTTTTGGAGGGGGTCTCGTAATGAAGTGGTGATTACGGAAACGTTAAACTTATTTTATACCAGGGTACTTAGAGTCAACTACCGGCCGTTAAAGTTTGGATTCCTAGTACATTTTTGAAAAAGAATTTTTTTGGGAAAATACGTGTCATGATGAACATATATAGAAACAAATATTTTTAAAATTTTTACAGATCATTTTTTTCACGACGACATTTTGAAATCTTTATCATGCATATTTTGTGTTCCCCAGTTTGCTGAATTTAACATAAATATTCCATTGAATCAGTGTGTCTAAAACTAGAACGCGCACAGCTACTGGTTATTAGAAGCTCTCCCCAATGCCTTCATAGGATGTAATGGGAAACCATATACATATATATTCCATCAAATACCTAATATTCAAAAAATCTCATTTGATTCGCAGGTTCTTCTTTCTCTTTCGCAAAATCACCCACAAATATATTTATTTTATGGAATATTTTTGTAAAATACAGCAAAATGGGGAAGACAAAATATCCATGATAAATATTTCAAAACGACGTCGTGAAAAAGAATGCTCTATCAAAATTTTTAAAATATTTTTGTTTTCTATATATAGTCGGTTGATTATTGTTTTGTGGTATACGACAGTTTAGATTTTTTCGAGATGATGTTTTGTCTACAGGTTTTTGATACATCTTACTCTTACTGCGACGTTTACTCTAATCTGTTTGTATATCCCTAAAAATTGGTAATAGTGGTATAGTTGTAGATATTGGTTTTTCCGTTTCAAACAATTGAAGTTTACCACAAATCAATAATAAATCGACGATATATTCGTCATCAGACGTCGTTTGAGCCGCATTTTGTCGACAAATAATACTTTTTGTGTTCGAAAATGTACACTTCAACGGCCAGTGGGGACTATAAGTATTTCGTATAATCACCTCTTTAATACGTGTCGATTGAGATACCCCCACATTTAAAATTCCAAAAAGAGGTTTTCAGTACACCCTAATGAGCACGTTCTCCATTGGCACCAGTAAATCCTTTACGCAGTTATGTTCTTTCTTCACTGGAACCCGAACAAGCCAGTAATGCGTCTGGTACTGGTTTTCATTAAATCGTGTATTCCCGAGACAGAAGAAACACATGCGTTTCGTATAGCCTCCTTGCAGACCTCTTAGCACCGCCACGACTTACAGATCACAACTGATCCGCCACATGTCACCAGTGCACACTGGACTGGATCCCAAAATTTTTGGCACAAAGTCTAAAAATAGAGTTACAGAATTGAAATTCGGTACATTTGATAGTTATAGTCTGCGTAGCATATGTGCAAAATTTTGGACCAATCCGACCACGCCTTCCTCCCATATGGGGCCAAAGCGTGCGTTACAACTTTTTAATATACCCAAATTTTGCTTAAAATATTGTTTTGTACAAAATTTAAGGGCTTCTTGAGATCAGGAATACATACCTATTTAACATCAGTCCCAAGCTGTTCAAAATCGGGCCATTTTTGGACCAGTAATTCCTAAATTACGAAAAATTTCAGTTGAAATTTCGAATAACAATGTGTTTTTATTTGAGAAAGTAATATTATTAAATTGCAAAAGTTTTATTAAAGTGATATATAATATAGATGGTAATGGACTTAAAAAGCCCTGAATCCTTAAATATATATGCATAGCATACTTTAATATATGCGTTAAAATAAAAATCAGAGTCGCTCTCTTTGAATCAGAGTCGCTCTCTTTGTTCTCAGGTTAATTTTTAATTTCAATTTCAAAATTTGGTGCTTCTAAAAGTTCAATAACATCTTTGGGCAACACCTTTTTTGTTAAGTTGAGCTGACCTTTTCTTGAGCGAAATGCTCGAAAGAATATTATCTGAAGAGTCAATTGATCTGTGAAACACATCGAGCATATTATTAATCCGCGAATTCTGACGAGCATGCGATCTCCTGTCTTGTTTATAAAATTTGTTGCGGGCTTCTGATGCGTTTTCGCCAAGGCAACCTATTGGCATTACTGATGATGATATTATTTGAGATCCATGAATCAAGATTTTATGTAAAGTAGGCGACATCGAATACCACAGGTGTTTGAGAATATATAAACGAAATGTTTTCTCACAGAATTGTTTGAACTTAATAGCATTGATTGAAAATTCACATGAAATGGCGATTACAATAGTATGAAGCCAAGTCGAATTCTAAAATTGATGCAAATAGCTTTGTATTTGAAAAAGCCTTTCTCGCAGTGTTACCATCGTTTGTGTTTCTGCTTCCATTTTGCTTTGGCTTATCCGTATGTAATCCCATTTCCGTCCAAAATTTCTTTTGTATATTTAGTTTTTTTTCCTTCATTTTTGATTTTTCTGTTTCATCCCTTACTTGCCATTTTTTAATTCCATTCGTATTTTAAGAAGTAATTCGAAGATTCTTATCCATGCATGCAATGGACTCATTCCATATTGAATGCTTCCAGTATCTATATTTTTCATAAATTGTGTGGGGCCAGCCAGGTCCAGGACATAACTGACAAGATTTTGTGCCAGTTAAAATGTTTAAGACTTTGCCATCTATTAGAGTCATATGAAGATCATATGATACGACAACCTTTCTCTCATTCAAAATTTCTCCAACAAACGGCATCAAGTTTTTTATTTGCGTGTAAAAAATTTTCTTTTTCCTTAAGAATGTGTTCTTAGCTCTCCTTGACGAATTTCATTTTTAAAGGCCTACAAAATCTCACAGATTGTGGAGTTTGATTTATCCACAGTACTGTGCCGAAGTTATGCACTAGTTTAAGTGGTATGACTGTTGTGACAAACAAAGACTGGCCAAAACAAGCCGGCTCGCTTGCTTCGAATCTCTGTTTGTACATACATGCTTTGTACAAACACACACATATAGAAATCCAAGACAACAATTTGTATACGTACACATGTATTTACACACATACATATATTGTTCCAGTACAAACCCTGCAGTTTTAAAAGTAGAAATTAACTCAAAATCGTTAGGTATTTGGCTAATGAAAAATTGACTAGTGAATCCAAATGCCACAAGTTATGCAAGGGTTCGCCTTTTGACTCTCAAACTATTGATTTACTTCTTAACTTTGTTCTTACTTCTTTGTGTCGATACACATTTGTTTGCTCTTGATGAAAGAGATTAATATTCTTGCTCTCAAATTCCCGTAAAGCATTTCAATGTTTTGTGCTCATTAACGATTTCATTAGATAAAAGTACTGCAACGATGGATATGTATGGAATGCAAAAAAAAAGCTGTACCGTTATTCCAAAGGAGATAAACAAGAAAAAAATATTGGCTTGACTATTAGTTTCTTGTGTTGGCGTCAGTTGCAATTGGAAGTTCGTGGTCAGAAAATGTGTAATTTGAAGCAAATAAATAAATATATAATAATATAATAAAGTCTCAAATAACTGGAAAATGTTTACTGCGTACTGGTAGGTAATATAAATTTAAAATATTGATAACAGATTAAAATATTGTTTTCAGATTATTTTATCACTTTTGCAGAATCCATACCAATAAACACGAAATTCCCTGGGTCGGCGGAAGACCAACTAAGAAGACCTACTCAACTTAAAAAAAAAGGGAGATAAGGGCAACCTCTGTTTCAAGGAAACAACATAAAGAAGCAAACAACTGATAGCTGTAGAGTCGTCTTTAGTTTTACCTTGCAGTTTTTTATCTTTTTATTAAACATATTTTTCATCTTTTTAATTTATATTCTTATGAAAAGCGAAGAAACAAAAAACTCATAGATGTGACGTTCTTTTTAATTTTATCTTTAAGTTTTTTATCTTTTACGAAGCGTGGAATTTCATTATATTTTATTGGAATTTATTTAAAGTTTAAATTATAGTTTTTAAATGAATTATTATAATTTTAAGTTTTCATTGTTAAATAAATAAATATAAAAAAATGTTCTCGTCTTTTCATTATGGAAATAACTGGTACATTAGGAGTAGAGGAATCGTTGTTTTTTGCTGACCGGTGATTTCATCGGATAATCTTCATTAATCTTTTTGTTATGGCAGCAGTATTAGTGAATTCGTACATCACATGTTGTTAGTGAAATCATTAGTGAAAGGTTATGCACAAAATGGCAATTGGCTACCGCCAATCTCATCCCCATGTTAAATTCGTTAGTCGAAAGCATTGCTGGTAGTCTGGCAGGTAGCTAGTGGTAATTCTTGGTAGTTAGGGAAATCACTAAAGATTCGTTAGCTACGTCGACTGCAGGGAAGCTAAACAAGAGATCAACAAAAGAGCAAAGCCATGAAATGCTGACAATTTCAAATAACAACAACATGATATTGGAATGAGCTGAGATGTTTGTTGTGTACTTCGATGATGACGAACTTCAATGACGTTAACAATGGATCATGTGGAAAAGATGAATGTACTGTTACAATGCATTCGGTAAGAATATTACATATGTATGTATGTAAGAAAACTACCTGGCACTTGAAGAGAGTATGATGTCCCCGTGATTTTACGATTGCAACGTCACAATAAGATAAACATGCAATTTTTCGAGATTTCGCTTAGTTTTTGAGGTGACGGATGTTAAACATTGAAAAAGTCGATAAAATTTTTGATTTTTGAAAACTTTTTGGAAAATTAAAACAGACCGAATATCAAAAATCTAAAACACTAATGGCCAGTTTTTCGGTCAGTGGTGATCTTTGTTTCTTGGTTAAATTCTGGTTAAACATCGAATTGTGTTTTTCAGTCATTGTTTAACTATGATTTAACCCACAATGTTGGTTGGTTAACTTTTAGTCAAAACCATATGATTTTGACACTCAAATTACTGACTGTCAAAATGAGAAATGTTAGATTTTATAAAATATATGTTTCTGTTTTGCGTATTTGTAATAAAAAGATCTTCTTGCAAGAGTAAGATTCGGCTGGGGGTATGGTTTAACAGTTCTTGCAAGGAAACTACAGCCATAGTTTATGTAGCTAATATTCCAGTGGGCCTCAAATGCAATTTAGCTTTCTGAATTTTATAGTAGCTCGGGTATATATCACAATTTTGCTTTTTGTTTAGAGGTTTCATTGCATTATATTATTTTTTGCTTAATGAGTTATCAAGCAAACATTCCAAAGCTTCGTTTTGTGTCAGAGGTATAGGTTCCGGCAAAACAGTTTTTTTAATACCACTAGATCATCTCGGAGTGACCAAGCAATTCTTCAACACAAATGCTGTATCCTTTTCATTTGATTTCCTAGCTGAAACTGTTGCTGCAGGCATAAGAAGGCTTGTGTCGTTTTCTTGGGTATCTGCCAGTTCGGTTGCTAACTTTCTTTTAAGGCGTGGTCCTGCTGCCTCATATGTTGGAGGTGGACGTCCCATTTTATTATGCCTGGGTGCCACATCCTTTTTGCTGTAAAAAAAAATGGTCATGTTCAATGAAAGCCAATTAGAGTGTTTTACCTTAAAGTTGAAGACAGTTCTATTGCATTTAGGTAAGTTTTTCTGGATGAAGCGAGTAAAATTGCTGACTTTTTGATGTGTTAACATATATAGGCGCGGGTACGGCCTAAATTTACAAAGTGAATACATCGAAACACAATTTGTCCGACTTCGCTCACACAGATTGTCCGCCAGCGATCTCACATTGTTTGCCGTTAAACTCCTCCGAAACGGCTGTACCGATTTGTATCAAATTTTGTGTGCATATCGGGTAGGTCTCAGAATCGGCCAACATCTATTTTTCATACCCCTAAATGATAAGGGTGACCCACCCCTATATAGAACACAGATTTGTCCGGCTGCGAAACACAGATTGTTAGACTGCGAAAAAACAGCGGCAACGAATAGTTGTATTGAGTGGGTGCGAAGCACTCTCAGAGCAAAGAGAATAATGAAGTGTTTATACGTATATAAAAATGAGATAGAAAGAGAGCAAAGAAAATTGTGAACTTGTGTAGCGTATGTACGAACATAACAATGTTTGTATGAATGAACATGTGCCTGTTGCTTTGCATTGGATTTGTTTTTTGTGGGTATAAAATAGAATGAATTTAGCAGGAAAATAATGACACTTAGCTTTAAATATTTTTAAGTGTTATTAACTATTAATATTATTTAAATGAAACGTCATCATATGATTGAACGCCTTTTTAAATTCTTTTTATTAACTTCACCTGTCTGTATGCATGTACATACATATGTATGCCGAAAAAGCTTTGGATTGATTTTTAACTCTTTTCCCGTGATCCAATCGAGCTGAAACTTCGCAGGCAAACTAATGGCGACGACAAAAATGATCTATCGAAATATGGGCGAGATTGGACAAAGGGACGTGGTACCTCCCATACAAATCACAAATTAAAAATCCATTATTTCTGCTCCTGTTAACGGTAGTTGAACAAAATTGGGTATGTTGGTTAGGTTTACATATATGTATGTATATTCTAAGATCTGCTGGAAATATGGGCGGAATTGGATTCGGATTCCTTGGTTTCGGAATCAAAACAAAGTTTAAAACCACGCTGCGCTTCATCAGTGAATGATCCAATATTTGTTGAAAGAGCACATCTGCCACAAACGTATCAAAAAAATGCATTCCGCTTTTATACTTTCTCCCATTGGACACCCGTCGCCAAAAAAAACAACGCCCTTTAAAATTGGATATATTCAAACGCAATTGCTTCAAGTTTTGTTACATGGAACCTCTGGCTATATTTAAAATGCAGCATACGCGTTTATAGTTATTTTTGACACATTGAACTGCTGCACCTGGTGATTCAACCATTGGTTTGGTACATTTGACTGGTATTATCATATGAAAGATGGGCTGAAGTTGTAGCTCTACACTCTATTTTAAAGTTTTTGACGTGACAACGTCTTAAATTAGTTGCGGCTGGGAGTCACTTATGAAAAAGTGTAACGCCCGGTAACGTTACGATGAGTCACCGAACGAGAGAGAGGCCCGCCGAATGCCTTGCGTCTCTCTCCCACTCAATAAATAATTCTGTGTGTGCGGATGTGTGTGTTTACTTGTGTGCCAGAAACGATTTGCTTTGCTGGCTTCTAGTGGCTGTTGGTCGGTGGTGTGAGTGTTTTTGTTTTTTGGCACATCATATATATGACGACTGAGCAAGTATGTATGTGCGTATATATGTGCGTGTGTATGAATATTGATTTAGATCAGTCTGCATTGGATAAGGTATTATTTTTTGTTTTTTGGCTTTATGATATGTGTAGTGTATGTTTGTGTGTAGAAATTTTCATATGAATTAGGTAGCCAAAACGAAACAGAGAGCTGCGGTCGGCTTTAAAAACGATATGCGAATATGATGAATTGAAATACTTTTTGGTTAGTAAATTATTTTCTTTTGTTTTTAATAAAAGAAATGTTTATTTTTTATAATAAAAGAAATGTTTATATTTTATAATAAAGGATATGTTTATTGTTTATAATGTCACATTTGATAATGTGTTCATAGAAATCGCACAGGTACCTAGATGGTGTTGAAATTACTTCTATTTTCCTAAACCATAAGTTTCAATAAATGTTAAAACATCGCCCGTGAGTTCTAACGTCTTGGTTTTTTTTTTTATTTTACAAATTTTAATTAATTTCAAATTTATTTAGCAAAAATTTGAACCTTCGATCTGAATAAATGTTTTGATTTTCGAATTGATTCTTTAAAATTACAAATATTAAGAAAAAGTGGCAGATATAAGAAAACTTGATTTAAACTGTGTTGAGCAAGAATTTTAACATCTAATCAATATGAAAATCAAATCAATCTAAACAAAATATATTTCTATAGTTAAAATTTGTGCAATTCTTATTTTCATTCAATTCCTTGTTCCTATTGTGCAATTTAATTATATTCATATCAATAAATATTCTACCGAGAAAAAGACGTTGTCACGTAAAATCTTCGCCCGTAAAACCGACTTTACAGGCAACAATTTTTTAAGTTATATTTTAGTCACCAATATATTTTCACCGAGTATGTGAATTACAATCATAATTTTTTGATAATTCAATACGGTTAAAACTATTATTAATTAAGATTGTGAATTTAGATGAATATCTGTTAATAAGTTGACATATCTTTTAGGGTTGCCAATCTTTAAATTTACTTCAAGTGCTGAAAAACTGTTTCAGAAAACAAGTAAATTACGTTGTTTATTCAATAATATTCGGTCGGTGGTGCAATGGTGAGAGTGCGCGCCTCTTTTACATGAGATCCAGGTTTCGATCCCTGCTCTGACCACCTTAAATTATATAATATACTATATAAACTAGAAAGGGATGTAAAGGGAAACCATTCATTTATTTAATATTATAAACCAAAGTCACCACACAATTACAGGTAGTAAAACGCGCAATTACTGGTAGTAAAACCAAAATATATTTTCCGATTAGAACAGAATATGTGTTGTATAATAAAATTTCTATTTTACCTTTTTCGGGTAACTCTTTACGCGTATTTCAGTTTGTCACTGTTACACACTGTTAATTCACCGTCTCACGCCAATACCATCTACATCGAACGGCCACCTTGAATCAACAATTTGACATTAAGCAGCATCTTGGTATTTATGTCTTTGACAGACTTTATTATCAATATAATATAAGATTCTATATTCCTTATAAGATTCAAAATTCCAATCGATTACTCTATTGCATATTGTGCGTGACAGACATATCTGGTGGAGTTATCAATAAAATATCTATTTTTTGTCCACACAGAATGATTTATCTGACAGACTTCATTTGAAACAAGACACCATAGTGTTAACATCAAAGGGTTTGTGCTTGCAAATGTCTCGCAACAATTACTTGATTGCACACAGAAAGCTAGAGGGAAGAGGACACACTCCTGAGAACATTGGTTATGCACACCATAGAGCAGTGTTGCCAGGTTAGCATAATTAATGCTTTTTTAGCATAATTTTTTTGCCGTCAGCATAATTTTTTGAAACATGATGCTAAATGCTTTTTAGCATAATTTTCAGAAAATTTTTCTAAAATTTTATATTTTTCATAAAATTTTCTTCTAATTTCCAATGAAAATGGTAATCTTCGTTTACACCTTTAGGGTTTCACTTTGAATTTCTGACAAAAATTATACATAATCAGAGAAACCGGCTACTGAAAGTACCCTTGCGCCAAAAAAATGGAGTTTAGCTATTCATTAATGCAAAAAACGTGAATAAACAGAAAATATAAAATTTTTGAAAAATCCTTATCATAGAGTAATTTTTTTCAAAAATTGAATATGAAAAGCACAAACCCGTAAGTATGTTTTGCATTGCTTCTTTAAATGTTATAGGCCCCCCAGATTAAAAGTTCAGTACAAAACGAAATGAGTAAGCAACATAGTGGTCTGGGGCTGCTTCTCTGGACAAGGGGTTTGGCAAGTTCATAAGATCGATGGAATTATGGATCGTTTCAAGTATACCGACCTAACAAAGAACATGATGTTGCCTTATGCTGATGAAGATATGCCAATCGAATGGAGGTTCCATTATGATAATGATTCAAAAGATTCAGCAAAAATGGTTAAGAATTGGTTTCAGAGTAGTGGGATACAACTTCTTCGTTGGCCTGCCCAATAGCCCAATCTTAACCCAATTGAGAACACGAAAATCCAATGAGAAAATTCCAAAACAAATTCAGATCTCTTCAAAGCCGTAAAAATAGCCTGTGAAGCAGCATCAGCGGATATAATTTATAACTTAATGTGGGAGTTGCCGACACTGAACCGAGACGATCAGCGAGATTGAGAGCAAGAGATGACATTGAGTAGAGAGCATAACGAGAGGACAAACAGACTTACAAGAAAACGAAGAGAAGAAGTAAAAGTAGTTGAGTTGTGACTGTGTTCTGGACGACAAGTAATTAGCGGACGATAAAACCAAAAAGTGAATTGTTCTATTCTAAGTTTCCTTTATTTTATTAATACATTTTGTAAATAAATGAATACAAAATAATTAAATATATGTACGTGTTTGATTCAAAGTAAAACTATAGAGTCATCTTGGATAATCAAATCCTACAGTCGATGGCTCGCCAGGAACATTAAATCCTACAATTTGGGGGCTCGCCCAGGATGAATATACATACATACGTGTAGCCAAAGCAGAACAAAATTGTTATAAGAAAAAAACTGAACAGTGAAGTGAACGTTAAAATACCGCTATACAGGGGAAAGAAGGGGAAAAAGGAAAAAAACCCTGCTAGTAACAACCAAATTTATCGACAACAGTGAGATGAGAGACACAACTAGAGTTTTGAGAAAATAATAACAAAAACAGAAATAACATTAACATTAAAGAAAAGTAACCGGAAAATAGAAAAGACGAAACTATGGTGAAATTAGTGTATTGTTATTAGACAAGGACAGTTGTGCCAAGAAAACAACGATCACAAAAACAACAACATAGACGACAACTACAGCGCAGCTGCAGCCAGTGCACGACATCAACGAAATTCTTTGCGCACAAGAATTGAGGGGTTGCTGAGACAACAGAGACGTAGGTCCACTGCCGAGCCAAAGTGAAACAAAGACAGAAACAAGAGACGTATGTATGCAGATCGTCAAATCTACATTGCGGAGTTTGTAAGATTATGTATTGTATGTATGTAGTTATGTAACGAATATGATTTGAGTGAAAAGTTAAGTGCATAATTAGACGTACATACATATAAATGTAAAGAGTGGAATGTTAGGAGCATAATTGTAAGACGTATAGACGCAAAGCCGTGGCCGTCGGTGGTGCAATGGTTAGTGTGCGCGCCTCTTGTACAGGAGATCCTGGGTTCGATCCCTGCTCCAACCACCTTAAAATTTCTTTCGACGATGGTCACCTCGCTTAGTGACGGCGACACTATCGAGTATATAGCCATGAAAAAGCTTCTCAAAATACCGTTCGTAATCGGTGTAAAACTGTAGGTCCCAATCAGTGAGTGAAAACTGGAAAGCGCACAGCTCAGTGGTTGTGAGAAGTTCTCCCCTGTCCCTTCATGGGATGTAATGGGAAACCATTTATTTTTATTATTATAGACGCAAAGAGTATTTACGCTGACAGTATGCCCGTAGACGTTGGGAATACAATTGGATGTTTTGAATTTCATTTTGATGCTTTGATGTTCATGTAGACGTTTGAACATATTAGACGATAAGAGTATGTGTATGTGTACATTGATGTTCTTGAGGAGAATTTTTGAATTTTGAGTTCTTTTGGTGGAATAATTTTGTGAGTGAGGAGACGTGGATAAGAGAATTAACTCAATTTTGAATTTAACGTAAATTTTAGAAGACAGCGACGTAGTTGTTGCTTGCAAAGAGTTTGTTTGTTTTGTAAAGGGAAAAGTATTAGGGTGATCCTGATTCTATGATCTCATTTGATGATAAATGATTTAAGTAGACTGTAACTATTATTAAGAGTATAATTGATATTTAACTGTATATTCACTGAAACTATAATAATTACTTTTATTTTAACTTATTTCGATAATTTTGAACACTATAACAAATTATCTTATGATTAATTATATTTCATTTGTGAAATCTGACATTTTTTAAGACGACATGAAATTGCTAGATATTTTAGGACTAACGGTTGAGGAGTTGAAGGGTAAGTGCCATGAATTGAATTTGGACGAGGACGGTTCAAAGACTATTTTGCAGGAAAGGTTAATTACACATTTTGGGTATAGTCAGCCAGCTGATGGTGTCGACTCAGAGTATGGCGAGGCATCTTCTACTATTAATCAACAAGTTAATACAGAACGTCATGGACCTTCCACATTCACGTTAAAGGATATTGAGAGCACATTGTCCAAGTTTTCAGGTGAGGGACAACCCGAAATGGAAATGTGGCTTAACGATTTTGAGGAATGCGCTTTGACTGTAGGCTGGAACGATTTGCAAAAATACATTTACGCGCGGCAATTACTTTCGGGTGCAGCTAAAATTTTTTGCCGAAGTCAACCGCGTGTTCGAGATTGGTCGACGTTGAAAACTTCGCTTAGGAAAGAATTTGGTGTTAAACATTCCGCTATTGAAATCCACCGTATGTTGAAGTGCAGGGGAAAGCGCCCACATGAAAGTTTGCGGGAATATTTATATTGCCTTATGGAAATCGCTTCACCTATTGATTTGGATGAAGAGAGTATAATCGAATATTTCGTCGAAGGAATACCAGATAACAAGGCTAATAAGACAGTTCTTTATCAGGCGGTGAATATAGAAGGTCTAAAGTCAAAGTTAAAAGTATACGAAAAGGTAACTAAACCCGCTCAATCTTCGAATTTTAATAAAACGCGCCCAAGAAATGAACCACACATGGAACCAAAAGTAAAAGACGGAAAAGCCATTCAATGTTATAATTGTGGCGGGAGAGGACATGTGAGCAAAGATTGCACTGAGAAGCAGCCGAAGTGTTTCAAATGCCATGAGATGGGCCATAAATCTTTTAATTGTAGAAAAGGAGAGAAAAATAAAGACGAACCGAAGGAAAAGAAAACGAGTAGCAGTATGCATACGCTATCGTCATCCCAGTATTCCAAACCACGAAAAGAATCGAGCGCTAATAGAATTTTTAAAGATGTACAAATACTCGGAAAGGAGATATCAGCTATAGTAGACACCGGTAGCGACATCAGTTGTATTCGATATGACTCTTTCATGATTTTACGTGAAGTAGACTTAATCTGCGAAAAGAGGAAAATGATTGGCATAGGTGAAAATGAAATAGAGACTATTGGTGCTTTTGAGACAGAGGTTGACTTGGATGGTGTACAGGTGCCAATAAAATTCCACGTAGCTCGTGAACGAGACATCTTATATTCAGCTGTATTAGGAAACGATATTCTCGAGTACGTTAACATTTTGATCGATGCGGAAGGAGCGAAATTCTCGTCAAAGTCTTCGACACCTGAAGTTCAATCAAAAACAGAACCGGATAAAGATTCAGCAATTGAAAAGTACAATGAGGTCGTACAAGAGCTAGGTGAGATGTGTATTACCGCTGAAGATTTTGAGTTCGACGTTGGTCATTTGAAACGCGATGTTCGGGATGAAATATTGCAGATGATCGATGACTACAACCCACTTAGACCAAAGACGTTCCCTATTAAGATGAAAATAATACTTAAAGATGAGACTCCAGTAAGTCATAGCCCACGAAGAATGTCGTATGTGGACCAGAAAGCTGTTTATGGACAAGTCGCCGAATGGCTGAAAGAGGGTATAGTGAAATATAGTCGTTCTGAATACTCATCGCCGGTAGTTCTGGTATCGAAAAAGGACGGAACTAAAAGATTATGCTGTGACTACCGACGGTTGAACGAAAAGATCGTGCGCGATAATTTCCCGATGGTTATGATTGATGATGTATTACAGCGACTACAAGAGGCGAAGGTCTATAAGACGTTGGACCTTAAGAACGGATTCTTTCATGTGCCAATTGATAAAGATAGTCAACGATACACCTCTTTTGTCAATACGAGTTTTCTTATGTACCTTTCGGTATATCAAATTCACCGGCAGTATTTTGTCGATATATCACAGCGATTTTCCATGAATTGATAACCGATGGCACCATTGTGGTGTATATGGACGATATGGTGATACCATCCAGAGACGAAACGGAAGGCTTAGAGAAATTGAGAAAAGTTTTAAAAGTTGCGGCACTAAACGGGCTTAAGATTAAATGGAGCAAATGTCAATTTCTCATGAGGAGGATAACATTTCTAGGTTATGTAGTGGAAAATTCTACCATTCTGCCATCGAGAGAGAAAACCGTGGCTGTTGAAAAATTTCCCGTCCTGAAGGATCGAAAGGCGGTACAACGATTTTTAGGCCTGATGTCATATTTTAGACGTTTTATTCTAGGATATGCATTGGTAGCGAAACCTTTGTCTGACCTATTAAGGAAGAATAATAGTTTTAAAATGGGCGATGATGAAATTGTGGCTTTTCATCAATTGAGAATAGCATTAGTTGGAGCCGACGTTTTGAGATTGTTTAATCCAAATGCGGAAACGGAGATACATACGGATGCCAGTAAGCACGGTTATGGGGGAGTGTTGTTGCAAAAGGATTCAGAAGACGGTCAGTTGCATCCTATCCAATATATGAGTAGAAAAACTACCCCAGCTGAGGGAAAATATCACTCATACGAGTTAGAGGTTCTTGCCATTATAGAGGCCTTGAAGAAATGGCGTGTATATGTAATGGGGTTGAAGGTGAAAATTGTCACGGATTGTAACGCATTTGCTATGACAATGAAGAAACAGGACGTACCATTGAGAGTCTCTAGATGGGCTCTTTTCCTGCAAGAATTCGAATATGTTATCGAACACCGATCGGGCTCAAAGATGCGACATGTAGACGCGTTAAGCAGAGTTTCTTGCTTGATGATGGAAGACTCGTTGCGCCACAGAATTCGAACAGCCCAGATGGATGACGAATGGATAAAAGCACTCAGTAAGATTTTAGAGATTCAGAGTTATGAAGACTTCTACTTAAAATACGGTATTGTCCACAAGGATCCAGCCAAGGAGCTTGTCGTCATTCCAACAGATATGGAGCGCGAAATTATAGAGATGGCTCACAAGCAAGGTCATTTTGCTGCAAAAAAGACAGCCGAGCTAGTGGATAAGACATTTTATATACGTAAACTTAGTCGAAAAGCCGAAGGAGTGGTGAAGAATTGTGTTGAATGCATAATGGCTGAGGCAAAAAGTGGTAAAAAGGAGGGACTCTTGAATCCTATTGATAAGGCAGACGAACCATTGATGACTTATCATTTAGACCACGTAGGTCCTATGGAGACTACGAAGAAACAGTACAACCACATCTTGGTAGTTGTGGATGCGTTTTCGAAATTTGTGTGGCTATATCCCACAAAAAGTACAGGTACTCGTGAGGTAGTAGAAAGACTACAAAGGCAAGCTGCTATATTTGGAAACCCGGTAAGAGTTATCACCGACAGAGGAACTGCCTTCACCTCAAATGAATTCAGTAGTTACTGCGAGATGGAAGGTGTACAACATTTATTGATTGCTACGGGAGTTCCTCGTGGAAATGGTCAGGTGGAAAGAATACACCGAATTATAATCCCCATGTTGACTAAACTGTGTCTAGAGAACCAGCAAAATTGGTATCGCTACATTGATAAGGTGCAAATGGTGATCAATAACACCCCTACAAGAAGCACAAGTTCTACTCCATTCGAAATTATGACGGGTCTGAAGATGAAGACCAAGGAGGATAAGGCTATTCGAGAATTGTTGGAGAAAGTAGCCGTAAACGAGCTCCATCAAGAACGTGATACACTACGAGATCGAGCAAGGGAGAATATCTTGAAAATACAGCAGGAGAACAAACGATCATTTGATAAGAATCGTGTGCCAGAAAGAGAGTATGAAGTTGACGACTTGGTCGCCATCAAGCGAACCCAGTTCGGAGCTGGCTTGAAACTGAAGCCCAAGTTCTTAGGTCCCTATAAGGTCATTCGAAAGGCCACTCATGGACGCTACGAAGTTGAAAAGGTTGGAGAGTGTGAAGGTTCTAGACGATGTACTACTGTTGTAGAGTATATGAAGCCCTGGAACACTACATTCGGGACGAATGCTGCATCAGGAGGGCCGAATGTGGGAGTTGCCGACACTGAACCGAGACGATCAGCGAGATTGAGAGCAAGAGATGACATTGAGTAGAGAGCATAACGAGAGGACAAACAGACTTACAAGAAAACGAAGAGAAGAAGTAAAAGTAGTTGAGTTGTGACTGTGTTCTGGACGACAAGTAATTAGCGGACGATAAAACCAAAAAGTGAATTGTTCTATTCTAAGTTTCCTTTATTTTATTAATACATTTTGTAAATAAATGAATACAAAATAATTAAATATATGTACGTGTTTGATTCAAAGTAAAATTATAGAGTCATCTTGGATAATCAAATCCTACAGTCGATGGCTCGTCAGGAACATTAAATCCTACATTAATATCCTCTATGCCTAAAAGATATGCGTGTGTCATGCAGCATAAAGAATTCGCAACGAAATATTAATTTCAATATTTTTTTAGATGAGGGGCTTTAGTTTTGTCCACTTAGATTTGCGATGTAAAATGGTTTTTGGATTTAAATTTGTTATCTATAGATTTCTGAATTCCTTAGGTTTTTGTTTATCAATAATAAAGATATAAATAAATAAAAAAACAACAAAATAAATTAATAACTTATTTTTCTTTAAAAATTTATCATATGAAATAAATTACATAGGGGGGTGCTGCATTTTTTGGCAAATACTGTTGGTACTAAATAAAACACACGGAGGTAAATATATAACAAAAATACTTTTTAATTTTAGCATCATGTTTTTGCATTTTGCACAAGTTTTTTTTTGCTGTTTTTAGCATAATTTCTTTTATTTTGCACAATTTTCATACATTTGGTGAGAGAACTATTAGGTCTACTATAAGTATTAGGCTATGATGCACACGTGCACACATACATATATATATCTGTAATTACGCAAACTAAAAACTAAGCACACATCCCAGCTACCCGCTATGTGTAATATCTGTATTTACAAAGGCGTTTATGTTTTTTATTGATTACAATTTTAGTTTATTAAAATAAATTACTAACCAATAAATGATTTTTCAAGCTCGAGGTCTTTATTTGTTTGTGTATTTATTTGTTTTCAATATTAAGCCATCCGTCGAATAGCATCGTCAATACAGTTTAACAAGCAATATCGACGCTGTTGAATGTTATACTGCCTTGACGTTAGGCTATTGTTACTCATATATTCCTGAAGATGCTATTCGACGGATGGCGAAATATTGAAAACAAATAAATAAACAAACATACAAAGACCTCGAGCTTGAAAAATCATTTATTAGATTATATTAACGAAGGTCGAAAAAAACATGTTATTAATAAAATAAATTAAACTAAAGATTTGTATTTTTTCATTTCATATTAAATTCGAAAAATGGCGTGTAATTTATAGTTTTCCGCGTTAGCTCTTCGTTTATTCTCTCCGACATTTTATCTCTCACTTTCTTGGATATCGATAACCTCGTTATCGTTTGGCTTTCAAACTGTTTTGAAGACCATCAGATTTATCTGACGACAGCTGTTCACATTGACAATTTTTCTTCTGATTCGACAAATCGTGAAATCCGTCTGATAATCTGAACTCCACTTAAAATAATTTCCGAAATCTTATGCTGGCAGACGTTGAATTCTACAAATCTGCTTATATTGATAACAGGTTATTGGCGAGTGAATGCATGTGCCCAATAGTTCTATAGTTTGGAACTTATGTACTAGGGTTTAATAGTTCCTGTGGAACTTAAGTATTAGTGTTCCCAACTCAGTACAAAGTCGTACAAATAATTATATTTATTTGCATTCATTCAAATTGGCTATACAATAACTTCCTTGCCATCTTTCTGTATACACTATAAACTAGTCCAAAGAGTGTGCGTTTGTATATATGTATATCTTTTGAATAACATATATAAATTAAACATACATTGTAAGATTTATCCTATTGTCGTCTATTATGGCTGTAATTGCACATTTATTGCGGGGTGGGGCGAATGTTTGTGACAAACACAACTTAGACTTTGAACTAAAACCTAAAGCTCTTGAATTTCTAAATTAACTTTGTAAAATTCCGGAATACTTCCTCTCCTTAGCAACAACACATCTTATTTTGTCCAAAAATCTAAATATGACCAACATGCCTCATCCGCCTTATCTAGCCCGAAAATAAATCCGTACTACGTTCAACCATCCTCATTGCTACTTCTTTCACTTTTAATGTTGGGATATTTTCTCGAAATTCTTTTGAATTAACAATACAAGGAATTGACATTATTTTGAAATTGCGCTTGCATCGAGAGAGAGACATATTTTTATTATGTTCAGAGAAATGAAATAACTAACAAATATTATAACTAAATTGATTGGCTTTATTAAATTTTTTTTTCGAAATTTTATGAAGTTTCACGCATGATAAAGTTAAAATCTTCAAACCTCTGTACTCATGGCTCTGTAGCGCTGGCCGTTGACTGAAATTGCGTTTCCAGCAGTATTTTCGAACATAATGGGATAAAAATGCACCCACTCCAAAATCCACACCAAACAGTCACAACCTCATTAGAGTTTGACACAACTTCTTTAAAGGTTGCCACAACCTGATTGGAGGTTGAGACAACCTCTTTAGAGGCTGACACAACCTCTTTAGAGGCTGACACAACCTCTTTAGAGGTTGACACAACCTTATTTGAGGTTAACACAACATCATTAGAGGTTGCACAACCTCATTCGAGGTTGATGCGAGGTTAACACAACCTCATTAGAGGTTGACACAACCTCGTTAAATATTAGCACAATCTCATTAGAGGTTGTCACAACCGAATTTAGATAGTGTCACAAATGAATTTTGAATTTCTTTTTATTTTTAACTAATGATTTATTTTCCAGTATTCTTATAAAAACATTAGAAAGCGAGAAAATAATATCATTTTCCTAATAATGTTTTGTCTGATGTTTCCGTTACTTCTGCTACTCCAAATTCTATTTCTGTTGTTTCGGAGTTGAATAAGGGAATTCCGGAAATTGATGTTTCCTTGGAAACGGGCCAAGTGCCAGTGTTGCTCACTGTTTCTAAGGGTATTGTTAGCAGTGCATCCAGCCATCGGAAAGTGCACCTGTGACTTGATAGTGGTCCCACCACGAAGGACCATTTTTATTTCTCGACTATCTTCTGATACGTCTATTGAGAATATTGTGAATTATGTGAAATTGAATTTTTCTGAATTTAATGACAAGGATTATAGGATATTGAAATTTAATTATTCTGAGCCTAGAGATATTTCCTCATTTAGGATTATTGTGCCGGTAAAGGTTTTTGGGGTATTGATTGAACAATCATTCTGGCCTGATGGTGTCCTTGTTAAGGAGTTTATTCCTCGAAATAAGCCACGTCGTGTTGGTCCTGTTGATTTGCAACGTTCAAAAAACTAACTGACTCGTTTATGTTGATTTATCAGAATGTTCGTGGGTTAAATACTAAACTGTCTGATCTTTATTTGAATAGTTTTTCTTGTAATTTTAATGTCGTTGTTTGTACTGAATCATGGTTGAAATCGACAACATGTGACTTAGAAGTGTTTTGCAGTAATTATAATGTTTATAGGAAAGATCGTTTGTTACGTAAAGGTGGCGGTGTTCTTGTTGCAGTTCATTCTTCCATTCCTTCTTCGTTAGTGTCAATTTCTGGTATGTTTGTTACGGAATGTCTGTGTGTTAGGTTGACCTTTTGTGGTGTCAATATGTTTATTATTTGTTCTTATATTCCTCCAAATTCGGATATTGATGTATATTTGGAGCATGCTAGAATTATTGGTGAGGTGTTGGAATTGATGTCGTTGCGAGATATCATTTTTATTTTTGGTGACTTTAATATTCCTGATGCATCATGGCATCATTGTTCTGAACGCGGATTTATGGTTCCTTCCAGCTGTAACCGACTGAATAATTTTTTTGATATTTTATCTGGATTTGGACTCATGCAGTTGAATAATGTTTTTAATGTATATAATAGGCTTCTTGACTTAGTGTACTCTAATGTTTCAGATCTGGCTTTACATAGGACATTACCGTTTGTTTTACCTGAGGATAAATATCATCCGACTTTACGCGTTAATATTGATCTTGCTTTCAATGATTCTTTAAATGGATCGATAGGGCAAGTCAATCATTCCTATAACTTTAAACGTGCTAATTTTACAGATCATCGGAATTCTCTTTTGGATGTTATTTGGCCTTCCTTTAAGGGAGACTTTTGTGTTGATTTTGATCAATTTTATGATATGCTACGTTCCAATTTTTGTTCATCGGTGCCAGTTGCTAGTGACAAGAGTAATTCGTTGAGTCCTCCTTGGTTTACAAAGGAACTTAGAGGCTTAAAGAATCGTAGAAATAGATTATATAAAAAGTTCAAGGAAAGTGGGTCCTGCGTTGATTTTAAGAATTATTCTATTGCTATGCATAAGTGTGACACTTTGAATCGTAAATGTTATGCTGATTATCTTAGGAAGATTAAGGCCAAGTTAAATTTGGATCCTAAGTGTTTTTATCAGTTTGTCAATTCTAAACGGAAGGTAAGGGGTTACCCCAGTTCTCTGGAGTATGAAGGTGTTTTAAAATCAACTGATATTGAAATTGCGGATCTTTTTGCTAAATTCTTTGAATCCACCTATTTGAAATGTGCTAATTCATCGTCTGAATATCCTTACAGTATTCAAGAATTTGATGTGATGTTTGACCTTTCACTGTCCTATAACGATGTTTATATGGGTCTCCTATCGCTTAAACCTACCTATTCCCCAGGTCCTGATGGGGTACCATCAATTGTTTTACGAGAATGTGCAGATGCTTTATATATCCCGCTGAGGAAAATGTTCAACTTTTCTTTGTCCAAAGGTGTGTTCCCCCCACTATGGAGGGAAAGTTTTATTATCCCACTTCATAAGAGTGGTTCTAGGTCGAATATGGAAAACTATAGGGGAATAGCTAAGTTGAGTGCTATTCCCAAGCTTTTTGAGAAACTGATAACTTGTAAGCTTATACACTCACTACAGGGTATTATTTCTCCTCATCAACATGGGTTCTTAAAGGGAAAATCGACGGTAACAAATCTATTGGAATTTATCTCATTTATTTTTTCATCCTTTCAGTCTAAGTTACAGACTGCACTGGCTGTCTTCTTATTTGTTGAATAGAACTCAGGCAGTATTGTTTAAGGGCTGTGTGTCGCGTCGGATACTTGTCACTTCTGGTGTTCCCCAGGGTAGTCATTTGGGTCCTGTCCTTTTTAATTTGTTTTTAAATGACCTTCCATTAGTTATTAGGAATTTGAAACTTCTAATGTATGCGGATGATGTAAAGCTATTCAGATCTTTAGGGACAGTGGGTGATAGTCACTTACTACAGGAGGATTTGGTGAGGTTAGCTGATTGGTGTCGGTGCAATAATATGTTGTTGAACTTAAAGAAATGTAGACAAATGTCTTTTAATAGGAAAAATGTTTTACAAACTTCATACTTGATTGATGATTATATATTGGATAATGTTTCTTCGTTTGGTGATTTAGGAATTATTTTTGATCCTAAACTTACCTTTAATTTGCATATTGATTCCTGTGTGAATAGGGCGTCAAGTTTATCAAGTTTATTAGGTTTATAAAACGATGGTCAAGGCCAATACTTGAATATGGGTCGTTAGTATGGTCACCTAATTATAGGTGCCACATTGACAGAATTGAATCAGTACAGAAACAGTTTTTGCTCTTCGCCTTGAGAAATCTTGGCTGGCAATCTGATAATGTTTTACCTCCTTATATTAATCGACTTGCTTTGATTGATTTGCCTACTCTCGAACATAGGAGAATCATGTTAGGGATATGCTTTATGACAAAATTAATAAACGGAGAAATTAATTCATCACATCTAATATCTAATATATACTTTAATGTTCCTATTCGTGCTTCAAGATATTTTGTTCTGTTAAATTTACCTGCAGTTAAACATAATTATGAGGCTTTTAATCCTCTTTATAGTCTTTGTAAACATTTTAATGAATTTTACCATTTGTTTTCAATTTCTGACTCTGTTGAAGTAATAAAACGTAAAATACTTAGTAATAATGTACACTAAATTGCCAGAGAGAATTGCCAGATCGTGGTTTCGAAACCAAAGGATATTTATATAGGGCCATGTCACTACTTACATTTTTGAATCCCGACCATAGTGGGCCACCGCACCAATTCTGGCGTGTTGTATCTGTTGATTTAGATCCTATAGGACACATGATTGCACCATACATCAAACGACTGACCTTGAAAAGAAGCTTCAAAACTTTTGTTATCTGCTTGGCCAGTCTCTGCAAAATAAGACGGTTTAATACAAAAACCATAATTAAAATATTTTTACGTACATTTCTTAATTACCACAAAAACATCTTGATGTCGCCGTGACGTGAACTATTGTACATTCTTTAGCTTCTTTTAATATAAAATTTGTTTTTAGAATTATATACGTCAAGTTTTCAATACATAGAATTATGTTGTGGTAACCGAATTGGAAATGAAATTCAGTTGTATCGTACCTACAGAATTCATAAGAAATTCAGTGAAATGACACCAAATTCGGTCGTTGCAACCGACTAAGGGGCAAATTCTGTTAATACGACCAAATAGATACCACATTCGGTAGTTACAACCAAATTGATACCAAATTCGGTAGTGACAACCGAATTGATACCAAATTCGGTTACACCATCTGAAATTTTAGAAGATTTGGTTGACAGAACGAATTTAATTCAAGATTCAGTTGTCACAACCGAATCAATTATGAAACGAGGTTGCTTTAACCGAATGTCAGTTGTGAGGACTAAATTCGATCGTGACAACCTCAATTCGTTTGTGGAAACCGTAATTCGGTGGTAATTAATCAATTTTCAATCAATTAGTTATCTGGGTGTATTTTGTCACAACATTTTCATTTGAAAAACCTGAATCATATTTTCTTATAATATGCCAGTCATCTTTTACTGCTCACAAGATCTGTAGCTTATGTCACACGAAATTGGCAACATGCAATGATATGGTAAATTGTGACACATAGAAAACTCTGTATAACTGGAAATTTCTGAAACTTGACCGAGATATGTTGTGGTTTATACTTACTTCGATATCCTATATCATACTTACTTCAATATCTGAAATAGTTTTTCTCGTGTATCGTTTAATAAATATGGCAGCGCAATATGGTAATGCATATATTGCATTATTTCTAAATACGACTTTCTTTATTATTTGTTTCATGTTTTGTTCCCTTTTTGTGGTAGATCGACCTGCACTAGAACTATCGGCTGAGCAAAAGTAGTATTCTTTCTTTGATTTGATAACTTAAGTGGAGACTTTATGCATAAAAGGACTGATGTCACAGGGGAGGAAAATTAGTGACATCCGAATTTATTTCTTGCATAGTCCATTTGATTTCACAATTAGAAGAAGCAGTTGGACGGCTTAGGATAAAATGGGTGACAAAACCACACATATCCGGTATATAATATATTTGTGAAAGATATGAAAATTTCCAAGGAGAAATAAAAAAAATCACAAAGTAGAAAGAACGAGGAGAATGTATACATATGTACCATATTTTATATCATACCTGCTTCAGATCTTAGCAACTCAAAAACTCGCATGTTGATATTTTTCTTTCGAACAATTTGAATAATTTTTAAATAACTGCGATCAAATTAAGAACTTCCTCTTTTTATGACCAGCCTATGACTTTTTCAGATGAAAATCGGTATTAAAAATCTAATTTTTAAAATTGAATCCTTAAGCCTAATGAATTCGTGAGTGCTAAATATTCAGTATGAACGTAATAACCGTTCATCCTGACCAGCCTTATCCGTAAGGCAAAATTTTAGAGTCTGGCTGGCGGAAATCAAAAAAATTTTAACTAATTTTGAGTTAAATTTAACTAAAATTGAGGAAAATTTACCTTCATATGGAGCCAAAGATTTTTAAACTCAATTATAGTTCATAAATTTCCCTGGGTTTAGATGATACTTTGAACTGGGCGTTAGTTCAAATTTATTGGCTTTTAGTTTAATAAAGTTTAACCGTGAACTAGACTTGAGGAAATTTTTGTAGCAAATATAGGAAAGAGTTACTTGTTTTTAGTTCATATGTACATCATATTTAACTAAATTTAAGTTCAATTAAACTAAAATCAAGATAAAAATAAACCTTGTGTAGAGCCAAAGATATTATTTACTCAGATATAGTTCATTATTTCCTTATAATAAATATATTAATATACTTGGAAGTAGTTCAAAATATTCATATTCCGTAGAAACATCTGCAACATGTACCCAATTTAAGTTATACTGTAACACAAACAAGTTCATTGTTTTTTAGAAATAAACTAAAAATATGTTTATTTGAACTTAAATTGAGTAAAAAAAGTACTTGAGGTAAAAATACATTGAACTGAAAATGCATATTAATTATCATATTCAAATTAACAATTCCTCGAGATTTTGTTAAGTTTTAGTTCAATACTTCTTTAAGCCTGGTAACATGTAGCAACATGAAATATATTTAACTAAAACACAGTTCAACTTAACTAACATGCAGTTTAGTTGAATCTACATGGAGTATAAATTGGAATACTTTGAACTTAAATTGAGTCCATATGAACTAGGATCAAGTTCAAATTGCATAGATACCAGTTTAAATTTTGGTTCTTTGACTGAAACATGTAAACCAAAACTTTATAGTGGAGAAGGCTTTCCAAATATCACCAGCGGTAACTGCATTATACTTGAAGTTGAAGCACGAGACGAGGCAATCCAAGGTTGTGGGTAAGGAAATATTACAACGACTAAGGTAAACTGAAATTAGCCCAAAAATCCGACAACGAATGAAGGTCCTTTTTCCGAGTTCTTGCTACACACAAGTTATTCAAAGAATCACGACGTCCACGTGATTCAAAATACCCGGATAAAATCTCTTGCGTATAATATATGGACTATACCATCCAAGCCTCAAAATTTGCGACCGATCACTACCTCGCTGGACTATTCGTCCAGTTACACGCTGTTTGCAATTTAACCTAAACAACGACAAACACCAAATTAGTTAAATCAGTGAATATGCTTTAACGGGGATAACGGGTACTTACTACAAGGAAACTTTAACGCCGTTAAATTCCTTCACACGGCATCAATACCAGTGTGGACAATACCACGAGCAACCCTCATAATTGTCGTCCAGGAACTAATAAAATATGTCAATCCAGGTACTAGTAAAATATGTCAACTGAAACTTAAGGATATCATCTAAGTATAAAAATAACATAATGAAGTGCATTTAGCTTGTCATTCAAATTCCAAACACTACTCTGATTTGTACCATAGAGCAATAGACAAAGTCTCTATCCCTCTCTTTACGTTCTCCTGATGACGACGTCGGTGGTGCAACGGCTAGTGTGCGTAGCTCGTGTGTATGAGAACGGGGGTTCGATCCCTGCTCTAACCACCTTACTTTTTTCCTTCGACGACGGCCACCTCGCTTATTGATGGCGACCCTATCGAGTATTTAACCATGAAGAAGCTTCTCAAAATACCGATCGGAAGCGGTGCAGGTGGGACCTACAGGTCCCAATCAGTGTGTGAAAAATTAGAAAGCGCACAGTTCACTGGTTGTAATAAGCTGACCCCAAACCCTTCATGGGATGTAATGGAAGGGGGTTTTTATAGATGTTCTTGTCTATTTCTCTAAGGTAGTATGACATTTCAACGAGTTCGATTTGAGGTTGTATTTTTCTCTTTCGTTGGACATAATACGGCAGAAATAAATGGGAATGCGTATTTTCGTTTGATGCAACCAAAATAAAAAATAATATAACTGTCATTAGTCTCAATCAAACACTAGTTAAACTTACAGTCAGGAAAGTCACAAGTCACTAATTGAGACGATTGAAATTAGTGACTGTGTTTGTCAGTGGAGACGATTTCGGTATTCTTGATGAGACAGTCACAGAATTTCACCCAATATTGTGGTGAATATAAATAGAGACAGTCAGCTAGAAGCGCATTTTTGTTAGAGATAAGCAAACGAACACCAAGACGATAAATTTATCGATTACATCGTATAAATTATTTTGGAATGTATTTCAGAAGCATTATTACTTGTAAATAATTACAAAAGAATTATTACTGAAAAATACTACTTCAATAGTATTTATTGAGCGTATTATTTGTGCATTTTATGTGAACTGATTGTAAAAAGAATGTATAATAATTCAATCATTCGACATGAATAATGAATAATATACCCGATATTTTGTTTTACTGAAGACTGAATTTGTTGGATTCGACCTGAGCGACATAAGCAGCCACACTTGCCCGACATCAAGTCCATCATCATGTCGGAAGCGAATGGCGACGGCGACCGAGACGGTGATGGAGTTGGCGGAAAACATAAAGAAGCGCAACGAAGAGGAGAGGCAATATCGAAGCGACTCTTTAAAATGCCTCGAAAATGTGGCGGGCTCATTCGAGAAACTGGCGGAATCAATGAACAACATGGCGACCTCCATATTGTCGTTGTCGCCATCCATTGCTAATAATATTAATAAATAAAAATGAATATTAAAACGAAATAATTACTTTATGCTTATATGTATTTATGTAATTCTCATAGCATTTATGCATCTTTGCAGTGCCTTTTTGCCTTCGGCGAGATATTGCGCTGGATTTGTTGCTGAATTTTGTGGTACATCGTCCGAAGACAACATGTCGCTTTCGTCCACAAATATTCGATTTTTTTGCAAAATGTTGTGAAATATTGCACATGTATACACAAAGCCAGCCACATTGGAATATCGCAGCGTACGTTCCCTTGATAGGCAGCGAAAGCGCGATTTTAACACCCCGAAGGCTCTTTCGATGGTGTTTCTAGCTCGTATATGTTGTCTGTTGTACAAGTCTTCGTTGTCTGTAGATGGGCCAGGGCTCCAACGGATAGCCAGAGTCGATCAAGGGCCATTTGAACTATCCAGCAATATGCTCCCTTATTAATTTGGTGCGCGCTTGCGAAGTCGTCCATTTGCCGGAGTCATGGCAAGAGCCGGGAAACCGCGCATTTACGTGGCGAAATAGAAGGTTATCGTCACAAATCTATTAAAGAAGAATTGTTTTATTTATTTCTCACCGCGAGCATTTTAGATATTTTCTTACTCCTTCAACGTTTCATTGGTTTGTGAGCATTCGATGCCAACAGACATGTGTAGCGGAGTGATAGTGTTTGATAGTAGTTCGGTGATAGTGCGGTTTTTAGTTGATTTTGGCGGAAAATTTTTTCACGCTATTTTCTCGGAAAGTACTGGGCCGATCGGCTAGATTTTTGCGTTAACGGTTAGTGCGGAAATCAAGAAAAACCAAAATCTTTGTGATCCGACATCGGGTAGCTGAGATATTGGTGTGGGAGTTTTCCTTAATTTTTGCCGTTGTTTTTGGTGAGCAACAGTAAGACCGCGTGGTCTTCTGCTGCCGTAAGTAGTATACAAGTGCGTGTGTGTGTTCTGGTAAGTAGTTTGTTAATTACTTGTGCAGACAGTGCGTGTGGATGGTGAAGCGGCGGGGCCAGACTGGTAGTGGCGGCAGCGCTGCTGGTATGTCTGGTTCGATGACGGATGGTGAGTCGTCGACGTCTTCAGCGGTTCCCAAACGGGTTCAGCTGGGGTCGCCAGAAGTGAAGGGTAGGTCAAAGCCGGTTGACGCTCACTTTGACAGCAGTTCAGGAGTGGTTGGTGTGCCTTCTAAAGGCAGCCCGAAGAGGGGCACAAGTGGTGCTCAGGCAGTTTGAGAAGGGGGTGCTGGTGGTAGTAGCAGCGTGAAGGATTTGGCTGAGGAGTTGAGGTCGACGATAAGGAAGGTAGGTGAGGTTCTGCGTGCTGCTGGTACGCCGAAAGGCGTGTCGAAGGGTCCGCTGCCAACTGTACCTGTTGGTACGGCAGCCCCCGCCAGCAGCGACTGGGTGACGTCGGTGCTGCTGTAGAGCGGACACAGGCGGTCACCCGTAGGTTGGTCTCCGATTTGATGGAGGCCAATGTTAGCAAGAAGTTGGTTGCGAGGGTCCTCGGTTACTCTTCGGAGTACGAGGCACTCGTAGTAGGCTTGCTGGCTCAAAACGAGCGCCTTCGGGGCCGTATTGATGCTAAGCCCAGGGAGAGCAGTAGGAGTGCCGTTCGACCCGCGGTTCCCACCGCGCCGGCAACGTTCCTCGCACCGGCTCCAGTGGCGACTGCCCCTGTAGCTGTGGGAGGAGGTTGTTCGGTAGTCACTGCACCGGTTGTGAAGCCCGTCGAGACTTGGTCCTTGGTGGTGCGGGGCCGTCAGGGCCAAACTGCCAAGGATGTGGCTAGCAAGGTGGTGAGTGAGGTGGGGCCCACTTTAAGAGAGCGGGTCCATGAGATCTGGGCGCTTCGTGGTGGTGGCGTATTAATACGCACACCATCTGTAGCGGAGCGTGCGGGTATTGCCAAGAATACCAAGTTTGAGGAGGCTGGGCTCACCGTTACGGTGCCTGATAGCTCGGTTGTGCGGGTTGTTGTCCAAGGGGTCGACTCGAAGATCACCCATGACGAGTTCATGGGTGACGTCTTCGAGAAAAATCTCAAAGACAGGATCTCGCTTGAGGAATTTAAGAGTGGTGTCCGGCTCACTAGTCGGCCGTGGGATAGTTCCAAGACCGGAACAACGAACGTTGTTTTGGAAGGGCGGGCTTCGGCCCCTGAGCCCTTGCTGGCATCGCGTCGTTGTTACGTGAAATGGTTTTCATTCCGCGTACGACCGTTTGATCCGGTACCAAGCTGTTTCAGGTGTTTGTCATTTAACCACTACGTTAGGGAGTGCAGATGGAAAGAGAATGCCTGTTCTCGGTGTGGTCAGCAGGGTCACTGTGCAAGGGATTGCGGTAACGCAATTCACTGCCGAAACTGCGCTTTACAGGGGAGACCCTCGGCTCATCGTATGATGACTGAGGACTGTCCCATGTATAGCGTTATGCTGGCTAGAGCGAGGGCTAGACATTAAGAATGGGACACACAATTTTACAACTAAATTGTGGTAAGGCCATGTCGGCAATGTGCGAGGTAGGAGAGGTAATTGTAGAACGACAGTGTAGTTTTGCTCTCATTCAGGAACCTGCTAGTGACCATGGTGTTATTACGGGTTTGCCTGCGAGTATGCGGGTCTTCGCTGATTTGAGACTTAACTCCGCGGTGGTCGTGAATGACGGTAACGTAGAGTGTACCGTAGCTTCTAGGACCGACTTGGGGGTTTGCGTGTTTGTAGAAGGGGGTTTTGGACGGATATTTTTGTGTAGCGGCTACTGCAAGTTTTCTGAGCCTTTAGAGCCGTATTTGGCATATATGGACACGGTACTACTACTTGCGAGTAGTAACGCTCTCGTCCTAGGGATAGACGCTAACGCATCTAACCCGCTGTGGTTTAGCAAAACACCCAGACTTTCGACTGGGTCGCAAAACCATTACCGGGGAGAGATGCTAAGTGAATGGATTGTTTCGGGCCGCCTTCATGCCTTGAATGAGCCGAGTGAGCAGTACACTTTTGATAATGGTAGAGGAGTTAGCGATATAGATGTGACGATTGCGAATAGCGCAGCTTTGAGTACGTTTCAGTTTAGTTGGAGGGTCAGACCGTCCGTAAGTGATCACAATTACATTGTAATTGATTTCACTTACGAACGGACTGAAGTCAGCAGCTTAGACATCGTGCGGTGGCGCACCAGGGATGTGAGCTTGGATGTGTATGGTGAATTCATCGCAGCTGAGGCTAGCGAGATTCCAATAGAAGTCTTTCATCGTAGGACCGTAGATGAGCAAGTCTCGTGTTTACGCGAAGTTGTTCATAGGGCTAACGACGATCTCCTTGAAAGGTGTCGCAAGAAAACTTTGAGGAAATTACGATAGTGGACACGTGAGTCGACACTCAAGCGGAGGGAAGTGCGCCGTCTCAGGAACGTTTCCAGAGGGGCAAACGGAACGAAGCTAGTGATCTTGACCAGCTCAGATCAGCGTACAAAAGTTGCCTCAGCGATTACAAGGATATGCTTGTAAACGTGAAAGAGGAAGATTGGCGACAGTTTGTTGCCTGCCATATGAATGATCCTTGGGGTCATGTGTATAGAATCTGCCTTGGCAGAGGTAGGAGGACAGATCTCTCCGGGTTGAAAGATGGCGATGCCATTCTTACTTCCTGGAGTGATTGCGTCAAAGTTTTGCTGCGGGAGTTCTTTCCGAGATCGGAGGCAGTGGCCTCTTCTTCTTCTTCTGGGGAAGTTGAGACTGTTGCACGAGAGCTGGAAAGATCAGAGATCGCAGAAAGCATGGCGTTGGTTAAGTCGCGAAAGTCACCTGGTATGGATGGAATAGCTAGAGAGATGTGTAAAAGCGTCTGGAAGGCTATTCCGGAATACCTAGAGGCTTTGTATGGGCGGTGTGTACATGAGGGATATTTTCCACGCGAGTGGAAGGTAGCCCGTGTCATTGTATTCATGAAGTCAATCGATAAGGACAGGAGTAATCCTCGTTCTTATCGGGGTATCAGTCTCTTACCAGTATTTGGAAAAGTACTGGAGAGGATTCTGGTGCAGAGACTGAATGAGAGAGTCGCTGACAGCATGTGCCGTTGGCAGTTCGGCTTTGTAAGGGGCCGAAGTGTCGAAGATGCCTGGGCGCACGTGAGGAGAACTGTTGTAGAGTGTACTCAGAAGTATCTTCTAGGTGTTTTCATCGACTTTAAAGCTGCGTTTGATTATCTGAGTTGGGCGAGCGTGGAAGAAAGACTAGCGGGGCTAGGGTGTCCGGAAGTAGCACTCTGGAGAAGTTACTTCTCTGACAGAAAAGCAGTGATAGTCGGGGCAAATAGTTCTGAGTGTGTTGATGTGGTCCGAGGATGTCCACAGGGTTCCATTTGTGGGCCGTTTGTGTGGAATCTTATGATGGACTTGCTTTTGCATGAGCTTGAGGCCGAATGCAAGATATGTGCGTACGCTTATCATGGTCGAGGGTAGTTCTCGTTCCGAGTTGGAACAGCTATCCTCGGATATGATGAGTATTGTCACTCGGTGGGGCGAGCGTGTAGGAGTTAGTTTGTCGGTGGAAAAGACAGTGACCATGTTGCTGAAGGGTAGTTTCAAGTCCCATTTTCCAATCGTGCGTTTGAATGGTGGTGGCACAATCCGTTACTCCACGGAGGTGAAGTACCTCGGAGTCACCATGGGAGAAAGGATGAACTTTTTGCCTCATATAGGGAGACTTTGCGAGAAACTGACGAGCGTTGTAGGAAAGGTTAGGCGTGTTATGAGGAGTGAGTGGGGTCTGAGTCATCAAGCAGTCAGGGCCGTGTAGAGGGGCCTTTTTGTTGCCATGGCAACATTTGGGTCTTCTGTTTGGTGCGTAACTGCGAGAAGCGTCTTCGGGCAACGTCGATTATTCTCTGTTCAGAGAGTAATGTTATTGGCATGTATGCCAGTATGTCGTACGGTGTCTACTGAGGCCCTACAAGTTTTGATGGGTGCCACTCCTCTTGATCTAGAGGTGAAGCGTCGTAGCATGGACTTCAAAATCAAGAGGGGGTACGCACTGGGTGAGTCAGATTGGCTCATAGTTGGAGCAGAGAGCATGAGTAGAAGTGAGCGGCGGGCTCGGTTAGATGCGTTAGTCACATCTGAGTGGCAGGGCCGTTGGAATTCCAGTACCAACGGTCGAGTAACGTATAGATTTATACCGGATGTAGAATTCGTCGGGAAGAACCCTGAGTTTAGTTTCAATCTAAGCCTTGGTTTCATACTGACAGGTCACGGGTCGTTAAATGCATTCTTACACAGAATGAGACTTGCGGATCGGGAGTCGTGTGATTTCGAAGCGCCAATCGAAGATTTGCTCCATATTTTGTGCGAGTGTCCCCTTTACGGGGCATTTAGGGATTTAGTCGGCATGGGTGTCACCAGATCCGGTGGTGAGTGGTGTGTGAGTAGTATGATTCTGTCTCCGGATGCGTTGTGTGTTGCAACGCGGTTTGCCTCTCGTGTTTTCGCGAGTCGGCGCGCCAGGACGGTTTAGTTGTTGTTGTGGGTTTCACTGGTCTCTATCGGTGTCTCCCTTTTGTAGTGGTTAAACGTTTTTCGTGATCCTGGCTTTTTCAAGCTAGTTATTCAGCCGTTTAGGATCTCGTTGTCGGTACCGCTGAACCCTGCGAACACAGTTATTGCCAGTCCCGGACTTCGTCGGAGTCGAATTTAGAAGTGGATTAGCCGCGAGGTCTGACCAGAGGTCTGTGTCTGGTACCGTGTGCTGTTTGGGATTGACACGTGGAAGGTCTCGAACTCGTGCCCTTTCAGTTTGTGTCTTGTTGTTGTTGACCCACGGGGGCATCATCGGGCGAAGCCTGAAGATTAGCTGCCGGTCGCTGTTATTGACCGGAAGAGGTGGAAACAGCCTTGCTCCCACGGTGAGAAAGCTGCAGCCGTCTGACTGTAGTTATTAGACCGTTTATATTGCAATTTTTAGCATTTAAATAGCAATGTCACGTGATGTTGTTGTTAGTGTTGATATTGTAGAATTGTTTCACGATTGATGCTTTTGTCGCCGGGGGTGACCAGTCCCCTACTTAGTACAAAGTAAAAACTGGGAGCAGCTTCACTGCGAAACTCGGACCAGAGAGTATGCCTATCTGGTAGCACGGGTGGTGTTGGCCCCCTTGTGGGAGATCGTGCTGTCTGTGGTTGCCACCAAATCGCTGGTAGAGGCTATGTAGTTGCCTTGTATATCAGTTACTTGTAACGAAGTATGCTAGGCAGGTGCATATCCTCGAAATATGGGATCCGTGGCCCTTATCACGGAAGAGGTTTGGATAGTACCTCACTCTTTACCAAGGAGGAGTAGCTCATGTACAGAGAGTTTGCTCAATTGGTAGCTCGTGGACGGAAGAAAGAAGTCGCGCTGGCGGATATGCGAATACGGGGCGTTTGTTCTCCCACGTAATCGTGTATACCAATGGTGTAAGGCTTCCTATTCCTGATCTCTTGGCTGCCCCTCTATGCGGGGTAGCACGGATATCTCACGGGCGGCGCTAACAGTCGTATCAAACATGTTCTTGGTGGGGCGGTGCTCACCTGTGGTTAAGGACTTCACGTCGAGAACCACATTAAATCACGCGGACTCTGCTTCAACGTTTATACTGTAGTATCCCTTCCGGTTCATGTAGTCATGCGGGACTACACCTACAGTTGTTGCCGGCGCGATTATGGCGACATGTGTGCAGTCAATTGCACCAATGCAGCCCTTTATGCCGAATTTTCTATGGAAACTAGAAGTTTTTGTTGTTTACATTTTTTTTTAAATGGCAAATACAACACACATACCTCATCTTCACCGCATTGTATTGCTCAATTGTGTTCGGGAAGCTAATAACTTTTCGCTTCTGATTAACTATGAGCTTACCGATGTAGTTAATATTCCGAGACACGCTTGCCTGGCTCATAGCGAAAAATTGCTATTTGCAACACAGTATTGATATGAGCCATTTGCCAGGAAGTAAACGTAAAGTACTGAAATGAACTGAAATAAATGAAAGGTTTAGTAAATTGCTGTTCATTTTATATTACAATTTTACTTACTCGCAGCTCAAATGGAATGCCCGATTTTTGTTCATCATGTAGTTTCAATTCTTGAATCAGGTCCAGGCACGTTTTGGGAAACCGAAAAAATTTCCTAAAAATTGTTTCTTCGAAAAGAAATTCTTCGAAATTCTTTATTGCGCAAACACGCCATATTTTGCCTCCGAACATTGCTATGCAAGAAATTAATTGCTGTTTAATAACTAATAAAACAAATATTTCAACTTATTTCATATACTTAATCTTCTTCACGGCGTTTCTCCATAATTAAAAGCAATGCAATAACTTCTTCAATTTTTCACTTATTTATTTAATATTTCAATTCTCATCACACTGCATAAAACGTTAATATTAATGTTGTGACCTGCTCCACAGCTGATCACTAATTAGAAACGATTTTTTGAGACTAGAGACTAGAGACGATGTGCAGAATAGCAAATCGTCTCAAAATGAAATTCACCTCTGAAAAGTCTCAATTAGTGACTTCTGACTGTTCCCAGAATTCCGCTGTTAGTTTGCTGCATGGTTACCCCCTGATTGTATTCGAAAGAGAAAAAACCTTCTAAACGATTACTTACTGTCGAATTACTTGAAAAATTTTATTTTCAGTCCTATTTAAACCATATAATCTTTTAAAACTTGAACAGATTTAATCTTTTGGGATGTCTTTTGTATTCCGCCTGTGAAACATTTGTAAAATCCCACCCAAGTTTAAGAGCCGTTTGAAATAAGTTAAATTTTTAAAATTTCATGCTAAAATTATAGGTGTGTTTTCGTTACAAACTAGCGATTATCGTTTGTTTGCTAGTAATTAAAACGTCAAACTAGTGATAATTTATTGGAACGAAGTTCCTTATCGAACGTTGCGGGATGGGGGCTAAATGAAAAAATTTTAAACAACTTTTTTTTACTACATAGTTGATAAATATTGGGTACTTTTAGTTTGGTTTGGTTTAAAGGGAAATTTTCTAGGGGGAGCCTGTGTATTACATATTGTACTTTTTAACCAAATAAAAAGTAAATTTGGAGAAGCCAAAGTGCAAGACTAGCAAATCCATGAAGTACAACCCTGAGCATGGAATTACATTTGACAGGACACGTACTCTTACACTCGTACTTTTGGTTTGGTTCGTGTCTAGACTAACATATGTGGAGATGTTCCTTATTTAATGGGAAATTTTCTAGGTGGAGCCTGTTTATTACATATTGTACTTTGAACCGAATAAAAAGTAAATTTAGAAAACCCAAAGTGAAAGAAGTTACAAAATAACATTTTCTTAAATACGTGCGTTTTCATAAAAAAAAGTTAATTTTCTCAAAAAAATACCTATTCATATACCCTTACTTCACAAAATACCTTATCTTACCTTTGCTTAAAAGAGTAAATTTTCTTACAAAAAATACATTTTCTTAAAAAAAGTAATTTTTTAAATAAGTAATTTTTCTTAACAAAGTACACTATCTTACAACAAATTGCCTTTTCTTAAAAAACTACCTTTTCTTTAAACAGTAAATTTTTTACAGTATTAAACTACAGTATTTTTCAACAGGCGCCTTGGGCGTGTTGTAACTAACTAGTAAATAATATACAGGCAATGCCCGCTTAGCGCGATTTCGTTTAGCGCGATTTCGTTATAGCGCGGTTTCAATATTTTCCAATTTAAAGCTTTGAGTTTGCATAATTTTTTACAAAAAAAGCTGCCAGCAGACACTCACGTTGATGAATTCATTACCAGTAGTGGTTGGCTTAATAGATTTAAGCGACGCACCCAACTGCATAATGTGGCGGTAACTGGTGAGTCTGCCAGCGCAAATATTGAGGGTGCCGACGCCTTCAAGGCAACTTTTGCTAAAATTGTGGAGGAAAATGGCTACACACCTCAACAGATATTTAATGACGATGAGACTGGCCTATGTTGGAAGCGTATGCCCAAGAGAAGCTAAATATCAATTACTGAGAGACAGTTTTCTGGATACAAAGTCTCGAAAGATCGTTTTACACTATTGGTTGGTGGTAATGCCTCAGGTGATTTTAAGCTAAAACCTCTTCTCATCTACCACTCAGAAAACCCAAGAGCTCTAAGAGCAACAAGAAGCTTGGGTAACACGAATTGTTTTTGACAGCTAGTTCACCCACGATTTTTGTCCAGAAGTGAAAGATTATTGTTTGAAAAATTGTCTCGAACATAAGGTATTATTGCTTTTAGACAATGCTCCAGGTCATCCCACTACTTTAAATGGTATTGACGAGCACGTAAAAGTCATTTTTTTACCGCCCAACACAATGTCCATTCTGCAGCCTATGGACCAGGGTGTTATTGGTAATTTTAAAGCTTATTACCTCCGCCGTACCTTCGCAGAGACTATCAAAAAAACTGATGGTGATGACGCTCAAACTCTCACACAGTTTTGGAAAGAATACATCATCCGGCATGCAGTCATTAATATTGGCACATGATGGGATGAAATCACAACTCGGGCCATGAATTCTGCTTGCCATAATTTATGCCCAAACTTCCGCCCAATATCGTCAGAAATCGAAATTGTAGACCTTACTGAAGAAATAGTTCGCCTTGGCCGTAGACTAGAGTTTTCAGATGTGGAAGCAGCAGACATCAATGATTTATTAGATTCGCATCACGAAGCACTCACAAATGAAGACCTCTTAGACCTTGAACAGCAGCGAGCACTTGGAGAAGACGAATCCATCGACGACGAGGCACCTCAGCCTCCATAACAGAGCATGTTTGCTTCCATAACAGAGCATGACCCACAAGTAGCTCGCAGTTCAGCAATCATAAGAACCGTAGAAGAAGCATTTAATTGCTACACAGTTCTTTTGGTTGAAAAACACAAAGCAGGTAAACAAACAATGCTTGACTATTTTTTAAAAAGCAGTAAGCAGGTAACATCATCAACTGCTACCGGACCAAAGTCTTCAACCTTAGATGAAATAGCAACTTTATCAGAAGAAAGCAGCAGTGACTGACTTGTTTCCTTTTTTTCCTTTTATCTTTTTTCTAGTTAGTAGATTTGCAGGAATTAAAATTAATTTTTTGTTGTTTTTTTAGTTTTGCTTCTTAAATGAATGTTATTTTTTGTTGTTTTTAATAATTTTAAATAGAAATATTTTATATACGTATACATATGTATATATATTTTAATAAAAAATATTTTAATTTTTCACATGCCTTGTGCTTTGTACATATTTTTTTTGCTACTGTAGGGATGCTTTATTTTAGTTCAGATGCACTACACATAAAAATATAATTTCGATTAACACGGTTTCACTTTACGCGGTATTCTTGAGGAACTAATTAAGCGCGTTAAACGGACATTGTCTGTATATCTAAAGGAACTTCGTTCCAAACAAGACTCCCCTGTAAATCTATAATATATACATTGGCCTTGCTCTAGCGCATGGTTTGTAGGTATTCTTGAATATGTGTATATTCTAGTGATATAATAAGTGATAATCTAAACAAACGGTGTCACCAAAACACGCCTAATATCAACTTCGCGTTGAACTTTTTGTGGCAACAAGTCTATATTAACATTTCCATGTATTAAAATCAGTTCAGATATTGTTTAGACATGAACAACATCACCTATTAAATTGAATTCGAAATTCAAACGGATATAATAATTTGAGAAATGTTAAACAATATACAATACATATTTTTTGTCGCATGATAGAAATTTATAGTAGGTGTAAATGTTTTAACAAGGTCTACTTAAATTTACCTTAATCGCAAATCCAGAGAATATGGAGGCTTTCATCATAACCGGAGGATGCTGGTAAGTTTATCACAAAGTAAGAACCAAAAATAACCTTAAGTAATTGCTATTTCTTGTTCTGATAAGTTGTTGAGAGCCTATAATAATTGGCTGAACAATCATATGTGAGACCATTGCAATCATGGTATAGTAATATCTATATGGTAATAGCAGCAGGCATTGTTCTAGTTGCAGGCAGCAATAAGAGGCATTTTGTTTTTGCTTCATTTGGTCACAACTTCTTTTCGACAAACGCACAGTTTAGGCAACACACTCACTTTGGTGTTCAACCGTTAAGCGACTCATTTTTGGTCGGTAAGATATGATACTGACAGATTGTTAATTTTTCGAACAGAATAAGTCTATCAGTGCCAAAATAACGTGTGATTTAGAAAGATAACTGTACTTGGACGACCCGTTAATGTCGCACTCTCTGCCGGTGTAGCCATGGTTTCTTGTATGAAGTTATATACATATGAGAATAGGGTGTCCGTTATTTGAATGGGCATCTTTTTCTTATGAAAATGTTTAAGTCTCAACCCTCAAAAAGCTGAGGCTTGATGCAAACCTGACTTTCCAAAAATTTCACGCCCCTAGGACCACGCCTTCCCGTCCCGACTTACGCTTGAAATTTTACTTTATAACTTTCACGCGACATGAGAAGATAAATAGAAAAATATAATAATAATAATAAAAAAACATACCGGCAGCCAGAAAATGTGTTTAAATTTCATAATTTGTATTTAAAGTAATTTTTGTGCAATTAGGATAAAGTTTTCTATGGTTATGAACACATTGCATCACATATTCGAATTGACTTTCATCCTTTGTCAGCAGGCCATGATATTCTTCCACCAACTTTACGGCTCGTTCCGCAGTATCATTTACAACCATTAAATTAGTGACTAAGTTCCTTCCATTGACAAAGGTTTCATCATTTTCCCACTTCTGAGGATCTTTTTTTAAAAACGAGGAATCTATGTTGAACCGTGAAAAAAGTTCATGCTTCTGCTTGATATAAAAAAATCTATAAATTTTCCTGAATAAAAAACCAAATTAGTACTGTTAGTATTTACTGAACTATATAATATTTTACCTGAATACGATTGTATGTCTTTATAATCTATCAACAGCTTTTTATTCGCTTTAACTTTTGACTCTTTTTGTAGCGCATTTACCATATTGGTTCTTGTAGTGGCGTTTAATCTAACATCAAAAAAGGCTAAAGCAGAAGTTTCTTCAACGAGATACCATAAGTGGTTACATAATTTTTTTAACAGCTGTCTCCGACGTTTCTGGATCTTTGTCTTTGTACAATATGAGATTTTGTAGAAAATTCAAATCATTGACGCAAGCTTCAGATGCATTGGGGTAGTTAACCCATGCCTTAACATAAAACTTAATGATGAAATTACAAACGTCTGCTAGTGCATCCTCTTGGTGTGCTGGAATGGAACATTGTTCTCGCAACAGAAATATTTTTAAGCAGTATATTGCTCGAGACATCCATCTGGCTTGATGCATTGCTCCCGGAGGTCGAATTGTGACAGAAGTTTCTTTATGTGGTGTTATAAAACATTCTGTCAACTCTCAAAACTCACGGTAATCCTCCCTTATATGAGTTTTAGCTAGTTGCTCTGAAACAAAACTCATAATTTCTCCTAATTCAGGTTCTATGATACGGCAACGCTTGTGACCTATTCCAGTGCTTATAGTTTTTGGGTTAATATTTTTCCAGCCGATTTTAAAATTTTTAAATAACGGCACATCTGGACTTGTTGATAACTGGGGCAACTTTCTTTCAAATACTGCTTTCAAAACCAACTCATAAATATGATGACGACAAGGAAGGTAAAGCAGGTCTCTACCGAGCATGTTCTCAAAGAGCACACAAGCTCCATTCGACCGACCCGTATTTGAAGCTGTAGTATCACAACACAATGCACTAACTTTGTCTTTCAAGTCCCACTTTTCCAATGCTTTAAAAACAGCCGTTGCTTGCGCTTTGCCAGATGCATTATCAAGTTTTGGGAATCTCAAGAATATGTTCCACTTTAGTCCCGGTAACAAGTATTGGAAGGCGTTCAACAGCTTTTTCATTAACATCTAGAGCCACAAAAATTATACATTTGTATTATAAATATTGCAATTTCACTTACTCAATGCCGGCAGTAGCTTTCCATCCCAATGAACTACAATAAATGGTTGATTCAGTTCCTTAAATTTTGCTTTTAGGTCTTGAGCACGCGCACATCTTAATTTTGCACGTTGTTGTTGGATTGATGTTTTTGTAATTATTAAATTATCCAATTTGTGACCCAAAGCTTCTGCTGCCGCCTGCAATATAAAAACTGCATTTCGGGCGCTTACGCGACATCGATCCAGGACTGCAACTAATTTTGGAGTGATGAAATGTTTAGTTGCCCTCTTGGTTACCGCTGATTCTGGATATGATGCTGTTGAAATAGATTCAGCAATTTCTTCATCCTGTTCATGCTGTTCATCCTGTTCATTCTGTTCATTCTGTTCATACTGTTCATCCTGTTCGTCCGAATCGTCTTCAAATAAATTCTCACTACAATTTCTAGGACGTTTATTATTAAGATGATTCTCTTCTCTCTTTTCTTCTCAATTTGTGTAAGGTTATAGTCAACTCCACTCATATAGCCTACGCGGCCCGGTTGTCTCTGAGAAAGGAGAAAGTGCCTATCCTCTTCTATTTTCATCATTGATAAGGCATCAGCATGAGAAACATCAAAAAGGTTCTCCAAAAGGTTCTTATTATTTTTTTGCAGATCACCCCATTCACCATACATTTTTAATAATTTAGAAATGCAGTGCTGGCTTTGTTTGGTTGGTATGCGTGCTTTTTCCCAAAAAATCGTTACCTCACGTATTACTAAACTTGCACTATTGCGTGCATTTAATTTCACTATTCTCATATTGTAAAAAAAAACGATAAAACTTGTCTATTGGATGGTAATTTTGACCCGGTTATGTTTAAATCAATAGCGCCAATTAGATAAATAATATTATTTTTTCGTAATGACAATGCCATTCTGCTTTTAATCACTCTTGCTTCACTGACTTATGAAGACTAAAACCATTGTTTTAGTGAAGGAGTATTGAAAGCTGAAAGAAATAAATACAGAATATAACGCGACATTAACACTGTGTTTCTGGATGCGGGGGGAAAGCGACAAAAGCGAAAGAGCTTGCTTGGTGTAGAGAAAAAATGAGCAGCATTTTTCTTTCCTATCACATGTGTGCCATCGCTGTCATAGTCGTTGCAAACGCAATCATTTTGTGTGTGTATCTGTTTCATTTCATTATTTGTCATTTCATTTTCGTAGTCATAGTCAACAACGCATTCTACAAATGGAAATTAGTCAGTAAATTTAAACCCTGCATACGAGTGCATTTTAAGTATGTGCAAAATTTCAAGCGTAAGTCGGGACGAGAAGGCGTGGTCCTAGGGGCGTGAAATTTTTGGAGAGTTAGTTTTGCATCAAGCCTCAGCTTTTTAAGTGTTGAGACAGAAAATATTTCCGTTTTAAGAAATAACGGACACCCTAATATGAGAAACTAACTTAAAGATTTGTCAAACAACGGTAAAGACATTTTGACGGTTATCGTGTAATTAGGCATGAACAATAGGGTGGGCTGAAAATGCGCTTTTTTTGAATTTTACTTGGTAAAAGTAAAATTATTGTTCTCCGTAAAAAAAGAAAATTTTTGGTAAAAAAAAATGTTTAGGTTGATATCCCAGGCTCGCCCAACCCGGTTAAAGGTTAAAATATTCTAAAAAAAAATTGTTCAACTGTATTCATTGGAAATTTAATTTTCTACAAAAAAAGTTAAAGGGGAAAATCTCCTAAAGTTGATAGTTATTAAGTTATGACAATTTTGGTCATTAAAAGATTTATTATTATTATGTTGTTACTCTTTGAGGATGAAAAAAGAATCTTGAGGACGTACTATTAATTTTCCTTATTAACATTTCGAATTTTTATAGCACTACAATGTTATCTACTGGAATATATTACTTGTCCTATATTTGGGGACTCAAGAAAACTACCTGTGGATCAATTACCAAGTAATGAAGATGTTTTAATGTATTGCAATTATATAAGAGAAGAAAAGAACTCCAACTGTCGAGTCGAACCAGCCTTTTCTGAAATTTCTAAAACTGTGGCCTCAGATGTAGAAAAATTATTTTCTTCCGTTTCGATTCCAGTAGTTTCCTGTAAACGAATCATTCAATTAATAATATCTCTACATCAGAAATACTTGAAGGCTAAAAAATTGTTTGGTAACAAAAGAAATTCAACTTCAACTGGTGAGAAAAAAATTAGTGATTTTAAGACTGTTGCAAAAAGATTATTCGATATAAGTTCCTGTAAATGTTCTGAAGTTGAAAAATGAAAAAAAATACCTTGCTCTCAGCGAGAATTTTTATCAGATCAAAGAACTACACGCTCGAAAAGAATTCTCTTACAATCATTTAGCACTATTGACGAAGATGTCGAATGTTTAACTCGCAGCATTTCGAACTTGAGTGGAAATACCTTATCTTCTTTTACATCAATTACTGGAACTAACTGTTCCCAAAAATCAACGTCTTCGGTTGAAAGTTCTCCTTCCAATAAATCCGTGGTTTATGAACCCAGTTATAGGCAAAAACTAAAAATAAGTACTAGTAGTACGCATAATCAAAACCGGATTGAATTTAAAGAAACAGCTCTTACTTGTCAAAGATACAACATCAGTAATCGCGCTACAGCAGCTCTTGTGACGTCAAGTTTAATAGATGTGGGATTAATCACTAAAAATGAAACAAAATTAATTACCGATAAAAATAAGATTGTACGAGAGAAAAGAAAAACTCAAACAGTTTTAAAGAAACTTGGGGAAATAATGAATATCAAGGAATTTATTTTGACGGAGGGAAAGATAATACGGTTATTCAAGTGAAGAAAGGTTTTAAATACTATCGACAAACTGTGAGAGAAGAGCATATATCTCTTGTCAGTGAACCAAAATCAAAATTTGTTGGCCATGTTACTCCGATTTCGGGACAATCTAGTGATATTATTAACAGTATTCATGAATTTCTATTAAAAGAACATCCTCAATCTGTTGGAAACATTAATGTGATCGGCTGTGACGGAACTGCTGCTAACACCGGATGGAAAGGTGGAATTATTCGGCGACTTGAAGAAAAATTCAACCATCCCCTTCAATGGGTAATATGTTTGTTGCATTTAAATGAGTTGTCCTTACAGAATTTGTTCCAATTTCTTGATGGTACAACATCTGGTCCTAACTCTTACAAAGGATGTATCGGAAAGCAACCTTTGGAATGTGAAAACCTACCAGTTGTTAAGTATAAAAGTATTGAATGTGATTTACCATCGGTACCAATCTCTGATCTAAGCAAAGACCAAAAATATTTGCTACTAATATTTAAAGCAATTAAATGGGGTAAGTGTTCAGATGACTTGGAACATTGTAATCCCGTTCCTCTATGTCATGCTAGATGGCTAACAACTGCGAATCGAATTTTACGAGTATACATTTCTACTGAAAAACCTAATACTAAATTACTAAAATTAGTGATGTTCATTTTACAAGTTTATGTACCGGTGTGGTTTTTAAGTAGATCAAAGAACACAATTGGTCTAGGCGCAAAACATTTCTTTGAAATTCTGAAGAGATCTAGATACATGCCTACAGTTGAACGAAAAATTGTTACTGATTGCCTCAAACGAAACGCTTATTTTGCATTTCCAGAAAACTTATTTCTTTCAATATTAGTAGATGATAGAAAAGAGGTGCGCGGATTCGCTTTAGAGAAAATTATTGAAGCAAGAGAAATTGCAGAGTTACCAAACGAACAGAGAGAACATTCAATTCGTTATTTTGAACTACCGGACCTTCAGATTAATGGAAACGATTACACTGAAATGATAGACTGGAATCAACAGAAAATTACACCTCCACCTGTTTTAAACAATACATGCACGGATGAATTAAGAAACATATTATCAAGTAATGATAATGAACAAAAATATGTGTGGGAGTTTGAAAATTTTCCTTGTCACACACAAGCAGTAGAACGTACGGTGAAACTTGTAACAGAAGCAGCAAGTACTGTTTGTGGTTTCGAAATGAGAGATGGATTTATTCGGTCAACTTTGGAATCTCGTCAGAAAAATCCCATCTTTGATTGTAAAAAGCAATATAATGTTTAATTTTCAATATATAAATTTTGAAATCTAAAAATAAATTAATTAATTAATATTTTACTGACAAATCTTATTTTTAATTGTTGGATACTATTACTTAATAAATTTAAAACAATTTTCAGCATAATATACTATTGTGGTAATTATGTGTTACATTATAAAATATTTTAATGACCAAAATTGTCATTATCTTAGTAACTATCAACTTTAGGAGATTTTACCTTTTTACTTTTTTTCTAGAGAATTAAATTTCCAATGAACACAGTTGAAAAATTTTTTTTTTAGAAAATTTTAACCTTTAACTGTGTTGGGCGAGCTTGAGATATCAACCTAAAATTTTTTTTTAACAAAAATTTTAATTTTTAACTAGGAACAATAATTTTGCTATTACCAAGTAAAATTCTAAAAAAAAGCGGATTTTCTGCCCACCCTAATGAACAAATATGTATGATTTTCTTTAATTTTATCGGGATTTCCCCAAGCAGCAGAAAATGATAAAGGCGATTAATTTTTTTAACAAAGATTATCCGATAATGTGATAAACAGTAATTTTAGTTGGGATTATTATTTTGGAACCAATTAAATGCAGAATGTTCGAATATCTGAAATTTTACATGGAGGACAAATTAAAAATAACAAATTTTCGTTTAGTGATATTCACGTCTATGTCACATATTCCATGTAAAGTTAAAATTCAAAAAGGACGAGTGGGACTTGTAATCCACACGAATATTTAACTTCTGTATTCCATTTTTTATTTTCCATTTTTTTCCAAAAATCAACAGAATTTTGAGAATATTTGATTCCTCAATCTACTATATTATGTTGTTGTCTCAAAAGTTTTTTAAAATGGGATAACTCAGGTTACGTGATTTCTATCAACTTAGATATCAGATATCAAATATGTTAGCCGAGCTCGGTTGTATACTAGAGCAACAGATAAGAGTGGTCATTACTCTCTTTACATTCTCTCGCTGACGACGACGACAACGACGCTGTTGTATGCTAGTCTTTGGTTGGCCATTAAACGTACAAAAATAAAAGGAAATGCGTACTTTCGTTCGATGCAATCATAATAATACATGATTTATCTGTCATTAGTATCAATCAAACACTATTTAAACTTAGTTCGCTGCATGGGTTGCTTCGATCTCTAGCCTACCTTCTCTGTTCAGTTTCCTACTTCATAGTTGATCAACTACTTATATAACATGGGTACACCCTCGCTGTATTGAGTTGGTTGGTTGAAAAGGCTGCAAGACAGCACGCTGTCTAGCACACTTAGGCTAAAGAAGTCCATTGTGATACCTGCAGTTTCCTCCATAGCATCTATTGACTAGTCGTCCAGCCAATTTGCCTTTTCAATAAATTCGTATATAAGACCTACAGGAATATCCTTTAGGGCTACGGTGCTAACTAGATGAGTTCCGAATATCCTACTTCTCAGTCCTGCCAGAGCAGGGCAATCCCAGAGAAGGTGTTTCGTCGTTTCCTCGTCCTCTTCCATGCAGCAACTATAGAGAGTGGAGTTTCTATGTCCCAATCTTAGGGCGTGTTTTCCTACAAGTCAATGTCCCGTAAGTGTTCCTATCATTGTGGATAACCTGCCTCTCGGCAAGTTAAGTAGTTGCCTAGTCCTCTTCCTGCCCACCTGTGGCCAGAGGACCCTGGCTTGTTTGCAAGTTGAACTAAGTCTCCACTTTTCCCTGAACATATTATCGGTCCACTGCCTGATCTGCAAACGGCAGGTAGATATTGGCATACTAACACCTTCTTTTGCCGGAAGAACCTGTGCCGTAGTGCCCTGTCTAGCTAACGCATCCGCTACGCAATTGACTGGAATGTCGCTGTGTCCCGGTACCCAGATGAGCCTGATGTCAAAATACTGTGCCATCACCCTAAGTGATGGGTGGCATTCTTTCACCTACAGGGACGTAGCAAACATGGCTTGTCGGGAGTTTATGGCATCCTGGCTGTCTGCGTAGATACATATTCTCCGGAGGGTTGTCACACTACTTTTCAGTAGTTCAGCAACCTCCAGTATGGCGGTAATTTCCGCCTGAAATACACTACAGTGATCAGGCAGCTTGAAGGAGATATTTACATTTAGGTCCGGTGAATGGACCGCATAGCCTACTTGCTCGTCCAACTTTGATCCATCCGTGAAAAATCTGATACTACTGGTATCCCCTGCCAGCGACTTCTCCCAAGTATTCCTCTTCGGAATTGAAGTCCTTAGATTTGTCGCTGGTAGAAGGTAGGGGGTACATTTGTCCGTTTTTACGGGAATAGATTTGATCGGGTGTAGTAATTCAGCGTGTCCGGAATGCCCCGATATCAAACCGTCACAATCTCTGATTCTCACCAGGGCTGTAGCGGCTGCCGATCCGGCCATGATATGGAGTACAGATGTTCAAGATAGCACTAACTACAGTACCTGACGTCGTGCCCATTGCCCCACTAACGCTAATCAGTGCTGATCTTTGGATTTCATCAAGGAATTCAGAATATATATCTTTTGGTGGGACCTCCACCAAACTACGATGCCATAGAGAAAAATTGGTCTGACTATTGCAGTATAAATCCACATGGTGGTCTTAGGGGACAGTCTCCAGCGCTTTCCTATCGCCCCTTTACAGCAGTAAAGAGCAACAGACGCCTTCTTCACCCTCTCCTACACATTCGGTTTCCAAGACAGTTTTTGTCGAGAATTATTCCCAGATACTTGACCTTTCCGTCAACTGTAATTGCACCCCATTAACAGACGGCAGTTCAAATGCAGGTATTTTATATTTCCGAGAGAACAAGGTAAGCTAGGTTTTAAGTGGGTTAAGTGATAGTCCGTTGTTAGCGGTCCAGTTCGAAATCAGACTAAGTAGGTTGGTTTTACGAATGCTAAATAAATTGAGGTTTCTACCCGTACAGATGATAGCAATATCATCGGCATAGGCAGAGACCTGGCATTCGGCCCTGTCCAATTCAAGAAGCAGTTCATTGACAGAAGTTAACCATAATAGTGGTGACAGAGCTCCCCCTGCGGTGTCCCCCAGTTAACGTTCCTAACAATTGTAACACCACCCCATTCAGCTTTGACGGATCTATCCACCAGAAGCTTCCCAATTAGGCGTGTCACTAAGCTGTCGACTCCTAGATACTGTAACGACCTAAGAATCACCGAAGGTTGATTGCTATTGAAGGCTCCCTCGATAACCAGGAAGGTCCCTAGAGCGAAGACCTTATTCTCAAGAGAGTTCTCTCATATGCTGACTCAGTTGACCTGCCCTTGATATAGGCATGCTGAGAACTCGATAGTAGATTCTGCGGAAGATTACTTCGAAAAAGAATGTCCAGTAACCTTTCAAATGTCTTAACAACAACGGATGATAGACTGATTGGTCTAAAGTCCTTTGGTTTGACATGAGAGCATTTGACCGCTTTCGGGACGAAACCAACTTTGGTTTGCTTCCAAATGCTAGGAATGACTCCCAGCACAAGGCAGCCCCTGAAGATTGCCTCCAACCAACTACAAGATAGGTATAGTGCCTCCTGTAGTTATGCGGGAATTATTCCGACACGTCCGGCTGATTTATAGGGCCTAAAGCATCTAATGGCCCATATCAGATTTTTTCTGCTCACTATTGAGCGAACTTTTGCTAAGCTAGGTGAGTTTCCGCCTGTCGTCTTTCATTCAGAACCCCGCATGCGGTGGGTCGTGCAGTCTGGTTGGTCCCGTCAATAGATTCACAGAAGTTTCGCCAGGATTTCCGTTTGGCCTTCTTGATTTCACATTTATATAGATTAAGACTAATCTTGTAAACGTCCCAATCCCTTTGGGATCGCCGCTTGAGGTACAAAATAAGAACTATTCTGTAAATACTGGGCACATCAGCTCCAAGACGATGTTGAATCAGTGTAGAAAGAGTAATTTTTGTAATTTCTAAAGTTTGCAGCCTAAATTTAAATACTTCAGAAAACCATTAGGGTCCTAAATATTTTAATACAAGGGATTGTCAGAACCCTGTATTCTATATGATAGCTGCCGAAACGCATATAAAAAAATACTCAAACTCCAGGGAGAAGGTCTGAATTGTCAATGGGGCGCATTACAAATAGAATATTGTAATGAGTCACGTAACCAATATATATCAACACGGCGACAATCGTAAGAGGATTCAGCTATCATAATTCCGAATTGGGCTACCGAAGGCCGCCTTATTATCGACAAATAGGTGATAGGTGTCGATTTGTTTTTCGTGGGTCTTCCCCTGGGTTTGGAGTAGCGTGAAAATCTGGTCAGTTCTCGATTTTCCAGGTCTAACGCCGCACTGCTACGGTCCGATCAGTTCAGCGATATTTGGTTTAGTCTTTCACACATTTATATTTGATAGAACCTTACATGCTATGGATAAAAGTATTATTCCGCGGTAGTTGGCACGGAGACTCGGGTCATAAATATTCGGGTTTTTAAACTCGGGACTCGGGTTTTTAAATATGGCACATAGTACACTGAGACTCCAATCGCCGGGCATGCATTAATCTAACCAAATTTTGCCTTAAACCAGGGTCGCCAGTTTTTTTTAGGCGAAATTCCCGAATTATTATTTCTAATCCCCGAAAATCTCCAAAAAAAAATTTTAAATCCCTGGAAAATCCCCATAGTTTTAAGGAAGTTCTAGAAAGCATTAAGTTGTAAAATAAAAATTTATTTAGAATTCAGTTTAACAAAACAAACAAAACGAAAACTTAAATATTGAAAAATATAAACATAATAAATTATAATATTATTATTGAATTATAAATATTATATTATTATTATTTTAATAATAATTAGTTTTAACAAAAGGATTATGACAAATGGGATCTGGATTTTGATCTGGACATTGGTGAAAAGTCATTAGGCTTAGTATATCAAATACTTCCGTGTCGTGTCATATTCTTCAGATTCATCGACTTGATTATTAGTTTTGTAGATAGTTTTGAAATTGCTCGTTATTTCTTCTTCACTGCTTCTATTCTTTTCAGCCTTGCCAGTAAAACATTTTCATATTTTCTGGGACTGACAGGTGCATAGAGTAAATCTTACTAGAGAGAATATTTGATTCATCTGATGATTCATTTCACACTCTTCGTGATGCGGTCGGTGTGATAGAGAGATGTTTGACGAAATATGACATACACCAGGTGGAACTATAATAACTTGTGACTTTAATTTTTCATGTCGTTTTGGTGAAAAACTGTGAAGTTTAAATGTGTTTTAAACTTTTTTATTGACTGTTATTGTTAGCATACGTTTGTGTTGTATTTAACACAATAATTTTAACACACTAAACGAAATGCCGTTATTGTTATTTTGTTCCTTGTTTTGAACCATTGCCTCTATCTGGTATTAGTAAAGCAATTCTTTTCAACATCCAACGTAAATATCACACCAGGCCAAATGTCATAAATTTCGTGAGAGAATTGTTAAGTCTAGTATAGTAATTAGTCTATGGGCAAGTGTATGCATATTTTGCTGACAACATTTAGGAATAAAGATTTGCAAATGTTTACTGGCAACGCAAAAAAAACAGTATAGACTTGCCACATTAAATTTCTTCTCTTTGTTTTTCCAATCACACATACGCAAAACCACATATTATTTGTGTGTGTATGCTTGCTTTGATTTAGGTAGTGCTAGATCAAAACTTTCAAACAATGATACAAAAGAAGCGCATCCCCAAAAAATCCCCAGATCCCCAGACCAAAAAAACAATCCCCTGTTTTGAAAAAAAATGCCCAATTTGGGGATAAATCCCCTAAACTGGCAACACTGCCTTAAACAGCTCCACCGGTAATCCATCGACTTCTGCGTCTTTGTTGCTCTGAAGCCGGGCTATAGCTGTTTTGACCTCGTCCATATTGAGATCGATTGTCATTGGACAAATGCCCTCTCTATATTCCCAACATGCTCTGCACATATGCGATGAGATTTCCGTCCTTTTCTTTACAGAAAGGAGGCTCTGAACCATGCCCATTAATTCCGTTTTTTACTTTTTGGTAGAATTTTCGAGCCTGGTTGTTTTTTCTGTATGTCTCAATATTCTCACTCTCGCGCTTTCTCCACTGCCTAAATAGACGGTTTACCTCCTTTCTTTGCTCCCTATACCGATCAGTTGCAGTTCGGGTTGCAATTGACTGAAGCAGTGACTGAAGCAATAAGTAATGACACAAAAACTGTAATATAGGTACAAGAAAAGTAAAGATATTATAGCACCAATATGCAAATAAATAAGAATGTAACAAACATGAAAGAACGCCATTAAGGGTAAATTACAGGGAGCCATTAGCGATATATTCTGGAACGAGAGCAGGAACATCAGAATAAATATCAGGAAAAAGAGGTAAAATAATATTATGACAGCGACGGGAACAAGCGTTGTATAAGAAATGTTCAGGAACATCTAGACAGAACTAGAAACTGGAAAGGGATCATAAGAACCTGAGCGGAATACCAAGAATACCAAGATAGACATAGGAACACCATAAGAACCATGACCGGGAACAAGAGATGAAACTTGGTAATGTCAGGAATGAGAACAGGCGTTGGAAAGGATTATAATTTTGGAATTCAGGAGAAGCAGGCACATGAATAGAGTAAAATCGGAGAAGTAAGGAATATAGGACAAGTACTACAGGACAAGTTGCCAACCAAGGCTAATTAATTTTGCATGAAATGAGGCAAACGCGTCGAAATGGATTATAAAACTAAAAATTGTGCCGGCATGTTGTTAAATTTATTAGATTAAAGTATCGAGCTATCATACGGGGAGCATTACAATGTATTTGACTTAAGAGGCACATTGCATCTATAGAGCCCCCATGACTTTTATGACAAACATTGCATTAATCATATGTCTACGTCTTTCAAGTGTTGGGAGATCGATAAACATTAAACAATATGGTGGCAAATTCTCAAGGTTCCAAGCGAGACCATGCAACTTAAATAGTAGACATTGTTTTTGAATTGATTCAATGCGGCCAACGTAGCAGAAGTTCTACGGACACCAGACATCACACGCATACTCTAAGCCCGGCCGGACAAGAGATACAAATATTCGTTTGATGAAGTATGGGTCACCGAATTCTTTAGCCTAGCAGCGATCTAGCGTTATTAATGCACGAATTAATATGAAGATCAAACCGTAATCTCTGATCGAGAAGAACTCCTAAATATAAAAAATAAGAAACGTTTTCCCAATTATAAGGACTAGTATAGTAATCCAAATTCAATTCCGAACTCGTGCAGTATGATGTTTTTTTGCACTTAGACAGATTATTCAGCAAGCCTAGTAAAGCACCTTGAAGACAAATTGAATCTTCTGTACCCTTAACGGGTGTAAATAACTTTACATCGTCTGCATATATTAAAATTAAAGATTTGACTATATGTGGAATGTCATTTACATATAAGACAAAAAGTAGGAAACCTAGGTGACTACCTTGAGGAACTACAGAAGTTACGATAATATCTGATGATAGTTGATACTTAAACCGAACCTTTTGAGTTGCGGTTGAGTCATACCTCGGCGAATGAGGTATGACGATATACGGTCTAATAGTTTAGGTGGAAAACCAATTTCATTAAGTTTCCGTAGCGTAAATTACATCCACTTGACACTTCTTACGAAAAGTGACGAACATGTATGGTGTCAATTCCAACAAGTTGGTCGTACATGACCTACTCTTAATAAATCCATGTTGACATGGAGAAATCAACGATCTAACAAAATAAATTAGCCTACTCCTCACCAATCTTTCGAAAAGTTTTGGGATAGCGCTTAGTTTTGGAATAACCTTATAATTTTCAATACAGCACTTACTACCAATCTTAAATATTGGCATTATGAAACTAGATTTTCAAGTTGAAGGAAAATTAACAGAAAGCAAGGTCTTGTAAGGGGCATATACGACTAACTCATTGGCGCACAATCTAAGAATCTAAGATGGAATAAAATCTGGGATACCATGGACGGTACTAATACTATGAGGATAATTTGGCGGAGACGTCGATTGAGAGTATTACGAAACAATTATACGAATATATTGCAATATCAGCTTCGTTTGAAAACTCTGAAAAATAAACGCGAGTGTCTCCGGAAATCCGATAACTTTACGCTTAGAGTTCACAAAACCAAAGAATCGTATCGGGTGCTTTATTAACGATATTATAAAAATGTACAACCCTAGCACTAAAGCCACCATCTTAATCACAAAACGATGTTTGTAATTAGGATCTGAGTAGATCCTAGCAAAATTTAAGTTTAGACTGTAGTCCATATTTCGACGCATTCCAATGTCAACCACCGTCGTGTCCAAAGACAGCCTCAACGGTGAATGATGTTTAGCCTCAGGGTTGACCGTAGGATAAGTTCTATACAACGAAATGTACTGACTGCTCGAAAATGAGAGGTCAAGAATTCTATTATTAGTACTCCGGAGAAAATTAATCTGATGAAGCCCTAAATCAGAGATGCCCTCCCAAAGTAATTCATCAGAGAGCTTGAAGATGATGGTAAATATATATTAGTGCCGTCAATAGAAACCCAAGTCGTTAACGGTACATTTAAGTACCCCACGCACATAACATCAGAATTATGATCCTTACTACTTACATCCGGTTCCATTAAACGCAGATGCTTCGTGTGTATATCAGCACTAGAGCTAGGAGGAATATTCGAACAAGTTACGACAACAGACGTCGTAAACCAAATCAAAATTTTTTAAACTGGATGAAATTCTAGGTGCGATATACAGAACTGCCTAAATTTGTAGCAATTCAACAAATGTTTTATTTCCACCAATCAGTCACTAGATTCAACACAGTAAGTGAACGTAAGGGGACTAATCGTTGCATAGATTGACGACTTGGCAGTTACATTGCAGGGAAATTACCCCTGCACATGCTGAGATGTGCTCAAGAACTTAATCAGGAGACTCTTGAAGTGGGCAACAGAGAATAGACTGGGTTAAATCCAAACAAACGCGAGCTCGAACTCTTTACCAGGAAGCCGAAGGTTCTTATGTGGTACATACATTTTCCTAAAGGATAGTGCAAGATGTCTAGGTGCAATTCTCGATAGAAGGCGAAATTTCAATACAAATACTATGAATTGAATCAGCCATTGTGAACCCTATATTTCCGTAAAAGGGCCATAAGGGAACGATAGGAAGTACCCGCGAAAATACTTTACTCGATATATACAGCTCTTGTTCACCCCACATTGCATTACATTTTTGTTGTTTGGTGGTCACTACTGGAAAAACCACTTAAATTCCAGAGAAAGAAATGGTGTGTATAACGGCTGCACTTCGCAGAACCCCTACCGTGGGTTTGCTGGTTATGTTACACCTGTTAGCTGTCTAGAGCACGTTCTACGCAATGGATAACCAGTACATATGGTCATGGGTCGATGTTGAGGGATCTGCGGCCATCCATAGAAAAATTCAACTACATGACCCCCATTTCAACTTTTGACAAAAAATGTTCCACTCAAATGACGGACAGACATTACTGGAAGGGACACATACCAGGTTATAGAAGGTAATTAATTAGGCTGCTACACTGACGGCTCCAAATTAGATTGCAAGTAGAGTTTGAAGTCTATTCTAAAGAGCTGGGTATAAACAATGTACGAAGTACCATACCATTGTAGTGTCGTTCAGGCAGAAGTTATTGTCATCGGAGAAGTTGCCATTTAGCTTGGACGAAACGTAATCACCGCCTGGAGTATCAACATCAACTCTGACAGTAATGCCGCTACAAAATCTCTGCTATATGTATTCCTGACTTCAAGAACTTCCCGCAACTTCCGCAAATCTCTCATTGAGTTCGATATTCGCCATTTATGGGTGCCAGGCCACAGGAATATTCCAGGAAACCATGGAGCAGATGAGATGACAAGATTAGGAACTACCTTACTTGTAGCACTGGATATAGTGCACATGGTTATACCTAACCTGACCAACTGGTTGCAACCAAAAAGCATTACACAATGGGTAACAAATCTGAAATTTTTAGTTTTAGATGAAACCAGTATATAAGTTTCAGTCGGGTGAACCCCCGCCCATACTCAAAAGTGACCATATTCAATAGCAGATTGACAACATTGCGCTAAATATTATTGAATACTCAGACAAATTAGTTCCCCTCCTAATATTTATATGCGAGGTATAAAAATGGGCATGGCAAGCTGTTGCCAAAATTTTGATCAGTACAAAATTATTTTAAGATCGGTTATGATATATTGGAGATATCGAGTCGGCAACCCCCAAATACGCCCAACTTTTGTGTAGGAGGTACGAACCTGGGCGTTGCCCAATAGTCAGTTATTAATTACACGGCAGCTTTCAGCAAAATATAATTTTATTAAGATCGGTTGCAGTTTATGAGAATTATCGTGTCGATCAACCGGATATCCCCCAACTATTGTATGGGAGGTACCAGAATGGGTGTGGCAAAGCAGCTCATTTTCTATTGGAGAGCTTTATTTGACTAACTATTGACTAGTACAAACGTTCATAAAGATTGGTTCGGTTTTGCGGGACTTCTCGTGCCGAACAACCGGACGGCCAAACAACTTTTGTATGGGATGTACCACAATGGGCGTGGCAAAATCACCCTTGTTTTAATCGGTGATTGACGTTTGATAACGTGAAGCCTTATACCTAATTTCATTAACGTCGGAAGTGTTTCACGCGATTTATCGCATTGACAACCCTGACGAACATCCTGTTTTGTATGGGAGGAACCAGAATGGGTGTGATAATCTCGCCCATTTCCTCCAGTTAAGTAGTCATTTACAGATTATTAACCAGTGTGTGAGTTGAAGCTTATCACATCTACCAGAAGAAAGGTTTGAAAGAAATATGATTTTGTGCTAAATGTGTCGATTTGTATGGGAGGTACCAGAAGGGGCGTGGTCACAACGCCCATTTTCAATTCCAAACTCAATATTGGGAAATAATAATTTCATTGTGATCTGTAAACATTTACGGCAGTTATCGTGTTGACCAGCTAGCCAGACAGACAGACGCACATGGCCCTAACGTCTTAAACAGTCCTAAAACGAATTTCGTCCAAAGATACTAAGGGTCTAATATGGCTCCTTCTATGTGTTACATTTTTTTACGTATTAAATGATATATACCCTATGGGTGAGGGTATAAAAATTAATGAAGATACACGTGTTTATTTAAAATAAGACCAGATATATAAAATCAAGCATTTTATTTTGTATTTGTATTTTTATATTTCAGATTCAAGTCGGGAGAGACATCAAAAAGCGAGACAATCCCACAAAAAGTGGGACAATCCCGCCAAACTCGGGACGGTTGGCCAGGTTAGTTTTACCCCATGCTGCATACAAGCTCATGCTTTAAACCAAAGTTCTCAGATATGCGAATGATAGATGGTCGCATGGCGCAAATTCCAGGACCACCACACAAGTATGGTCAAAGTTTGATCTAAATCGTACGATAAACCTGATATCCATTTCTAGACAATATATCTCTATGGTAGTAGCTGTGATTCCTGGACACTGTTTAATAGGCAGACAGGCGCTTAGACCTGAGATCATAGCTCATGCTTACTGTAGAAGCTGTGGGGATGAAGAGGATGAAGAAAACGTCGATAATCTCACATCCTTTTGCTCGGCCATTTGTATGTGTAAGAAAAAATATCTATCTAAAATATCTCGGATGGAATCTTTCCGAAACAATATCTCGGAAATATCTCGGTTGGATCTAACCAACATTCCAAATATTAACCTGAATGATCTTAAAACCTTTTGCAGAGTGCTAGTTGGTTCGCAAGGGACCAATATATTTCGTTTGTTTACTTACATCTTGGAATTTCGGGATGAGGTATCTTGTGGCTGGAACGCCTCTTAACCTTACCGTGTCAATTTAGAGAATCACCGATGGAGTCGGAATATTATGTCCCTTGGTATCACATTAGTCCGCATTGCACTATACAATAATTTCTAAAAGACGCTGATGAAGATCTGTGGCTAGACTTAAAGTCGGTATACGGTTTGCCAGGAATCATGAGGATGCGTTTCGTAAAACTTGCATTTTGTAAAATACATAATATCTATTGGTTTGACAGTAAAAGTAAAATTTTAGTTTATATTTTAAATTATTTCTTAAACGTAAGTTGTCGTCCCACAAATGAAAACGGAGTTTCTGGGTTAACTATATTCATATTAGGGTGGTTCGAAATTTTTTATTTTTTTATTTCATATCGCTATAATGCACATTGGCAGAGACGTGAAAAAAGCTCCAATTATTATTCTTTTATTAATTTGTATTCCGGTCAATGCAATGCCATCGAAGTTGCAAATAATTGTGACAACCTTAATTTTTCATAAACTTTTCCAGAAACGCCAGATTGCTTTAATTGCATTCCTATAGCATAAATTAACAACTAAAGGTATATAAACTTCCAATTTGTCAAGTAAAAAGCCATTTTCATTTCATTTTCTGATAATAATACGTGATGTTTTTGGCTATGTCGGTTGCTGAGCTTGAAGAAAGATAGGTAAATCCTATGTAAGTGGAGGCTGGCTCCTGAATTAAAGAGTAATGCTCCTGCTTATAGGTTCTGCGAAAGTGTTTTCTGCCATTTTTTTCAATTGACAATGTATTGTCTTTTCGTCTATCAAACTAAAGACCAGCAATTTCTAAACCTATATCACTTTGTAAACTAGCTCTCACACAAGTTTTTTCTTTTCGGACTTTACTCTTGCCAACAGTATAAGTAGTAACGGGGTTTTCAATAAGAGCGCTACAAAAGTTTTTTTTTAAATAAAACAAAACCGGGTTTAGATACCAATGAAATTCTCTATTCCTGTGAAAGTACGTTCGATGCCATTATGTATGGAACTCGATTTCTTTTGCATGGCCACCACGGGCACGCTTGCAGAAGTCCAGACGCTGAACAAAATTTTCGACGGTTTTCAAGCATAAATCGGCAGATACTGCTTCAATTTCACGTTCGATATTCTTACGAAGTTCATCAATCGTCGCTGGCTTGTTGGCATAGACCATAGACTTGACGTAGCCCCACAGGAAATAATCTAACGGCGTGACATCGCACGACCGAGGCGGCCAATCGACTGGGCCATTTCGTGAGATAACACGTTCACCAAACTTTGTTTCCAATAAATTGATTGTGGCATTCGCTGTGTGGCTTGTGGCGCCGTCCTGTTGGAACCACATGTCCTCCAAGTCCATATTATCCAATTTGGGGCCAAAAATATTCGGTTATCATTCAACGGTAGCGATTCGCAATCACAGTAATGTGCCGGTCTTGATCATCACGGAAGAAGTACGGCCCAATGACGCCGCCGACCCATAAACCGCACCAAACCGTAATTTTTTCGGGATGCAATGTTGACTCATGGATTACGTGTGGATTGCTGTCTGACCAATAACGCATATTTTGCTTATTGACGAAGCCATTAAGTCAGAAATGAAATTCAGAATTCAGAAATTGGACGTAGCGCTCTTAAAGTTGAGGCCACTGACTCCAAATTTCGGTAGTAAATTTTAATAATTTCGACTCGTTGTTGGCTCGTATATCTTTACATGTTGAAATGGCAAACCTTACTGAAGAGAAATGTCAAAAGAGTGGGGGAAAATATGGCGTCGTTTGCTGTCCCGATATACTCGATTTACTTTTGTAGCGTCTCTGTTGAAAAACCCTTTACCTGTTTCATTAGTCAACCCAACTTCTTGTAGTTCACTTTAAGCAATAGCAGCCGTAACGCGATCTGATACACCATATTGGTCACTAGTTACAGCAATAGTGTTTAATGAAATCCTCATCTGCCACTGCGGGTTGGCTGAAAAAGTTGAAAGCTGTGGGACAAAGTCTTCGTCACTGATATGGCAAACATCAGAATTATTCATCTGTACTTCAACAGTTTTGCATATTTCTGAAGACGTATGTCGTTTCAACGCCATAGTTCCACAGTCATCCCAAAAATGTCCAGACTCATCAAAATTCCAACAATTTGTAGGTATTGTTCTGTTCTGAGCAACAGCATGTATATGAACATCTGAAGCAGTTTCGTGTTCAAAGTCCCCGCAATTTATTTCCGATATGTTGCGGCGGATTGCTGCTTGAATCTGAATCGGTACTTTGGTGCTAGAGGACTTTCGGAAATATTCGTCCGAAAAACGTTTCACCCACATTTCTTCCAGTTTTCTCAAATGTGCAATAGAATAAACTGGCACATAGAGCAACTCGTGTCGTATGTCGGGACTTAAGTTTCTCACTAAAGTTTCCACTATCTGAGACTGATTCATAGGCTTTTCAAGTCGATCCAAATCGAACAAATGGCATCATAATACGACTCAAAAGATTCCTGAGCTTCATCTTCCTGTTGCCTAAACCCTCTTTATATTTATATATTGGTACTTCAAAGCAGCTCAAAATTCGTTCCATTGTATGGAGTCCACCTGCTTGTGGTATCTACAGACCCGAGTCACGCTTTGTCGGAAAGCAAAACTTGTAAATTTGTACATATAATATCGAAGTTGCCACTCAAATGTTCGGTTGTCAAAGATTTTATTCGACACAGGAACTCATCGACCGTGAGACCTTCATGGGATCAGTTGAATTTAACATTCCAGTTATGTATCAAATAGGTAATCATTTCTGGTCGCATTGAAAACTGATTTTCCGATTGGTGGAAAGAATAGTTAGCATTGCCATTACCGCGAAAATTCACATCAGGGCTTGGTGCCTGGAATCCACAAGTTGGTGTATTGGCGTGAGATATCGGTTGGGTTTGAGCGAAATTTTGCTCCATATTAGGTCTCAAATTCATGGAGAGAAACGGTATTATTAATCATTTGAGCATTTCGGTCATAATCAACCGCATGTAAACTCAAGGCCGGCTATTCGAACGCAGCTGAATTGCCATTATTATTATCATTATTAGACACATTTTTGAAATTCTGGGTATTCGACGGATGATATCGGGTATTTGAAGTAGCATGTGCAACGTCGATTGACTGACAATTATGACGAGGAATTAACTCCAAACTCGCATTGGTATTCCCGTTAAACAAGTGCAATTTACATGTAGGGCGACTGCTCTATACAACTTCGATGAAAAATGTGACTACAGGTGGCAATTTGATAACACTTTTGAGTATCCATCAACTTTTTAAATGAAAAAGAAATATCATTGAAAATTGCTTCAAAATTGATTTTAAATAATTTATTTTTTCGTTTGAAATGAAAACGAATTTTTTTTAAAATGTTTTCAATTAACGAAAATTTTCAAAATGAGAGCCTTGTTGCGTTATGCACTTAGATAAGCGGTCTCTTATTTCAGTTGTAGTTGTATTAATAGTCATTTCCTGTCGCATTTGATTTAAAATCAATTTTGAAGCAATTTTCAATGATATTTCTTTGTCAGTTAAAAAGTAGATTATGCATTTATTGAAAATGCATTCAAAAATGCAATTATTTTAAACACGAATATCTCGAAAACGAAGCCACCTAGGCAATTGGCGTAAGGACAAACATTGTAGCTTTTGTTCTCAGCTATCACGTGTTTAAGTTTAGACAAAAGTTTAGGGGACACCCTGTATATTATATTATATACTAGATATTCCACTACTTACAAAAAAAAAGAGGATAATTACCAAGTGACTAAGCGAAAAGTTCCTAAATAGTTTCACTGTTTTACATGATTTTACAGAGACAGAGTTTTATTAATAACCGATCTACTGAAAAAAAATTATTCTATGGAACAGGATACTTTGTTTTATCAGCATGACAAATCAAGCAAACTAGCATTCTTCCCTTATCGTTTAACCAAAATAATTGGACTTTAAAATGATTCTAGCAAAATTAAAGTAAATCCTAATTACTCCAGGATGCTATACATATCTCAGCTCAAAAATATTAGTAAGATCCTATTATGGAAATTGAAGAACTTTGTCATCAGTATTCCAAAAGGCACGAAAGGCTGATTGGATGGATTCTAGGTCGAGTTGTCCGCAAATGTAGATATATGAATATCCAAAAAAGTCCAATCGGTATTCAATGTCCCATGTAGTCCTAAAAAACTTCTAATACTTTACATATTTTGAACTCAATTTTAGTATAAAAATTTAAATTAAACTTCGGGGTGAATACAGGTCCCAAAAGGTTCAGCTATCAGGCCCCACGTTGGGCGCCATTTATTTATGTATTGTCCAACTTCCAAATTTTAGTTGATCCGATGGATAAAATATATTTCCGTCAACATACTCGCTGACCGACTGTGTATAAATACTTGTTGAACACTGATTGAAGAGTTGGATGGAACTTTTAACAATAGATTTTAGGCAGAGCGAAGTAGACTAGGAGCCGTTGATATACTAGCAATCAGTCGGCCGGGGGGTTCGTATCTACTTTCGTCTAGCGATAATACTAAGGACATAAACGAATATTGTAGACTTCTGGTTATAACCAAAAAAAAAAAGCAAATCAAAACATAAGTTAATCTGACGAATGGACCGGATGATAACCACATACTAATTACATTGCCAAATAAGGTTATACTTCTAAGAAAGAGAAAGGCTAAACTCAGTCGTCGGTTATTCTGTGCAGATTCCCAGACGGCATGGGAATCATTTGCTTCTGTACCCCTGATCAATATGATCAATATTGCCAATTGTTTACATAGATTCCAAACATGAAGTTTACCCTGGCCTTAAATCACCAGCACGAGTAATAACTATTTAAAGACTCATTTCACTAAACCTAAATTTTATTTAAACAATTCATAGGCCAAAAAAACAACTCGAAGATATCATAAAGAGAGAATTGCTATTTTAAGAGAATCGAAAAGTGAATGGTTTTGAGACTATCACGAATTACTTTACAATGTGGTAAACAATTGGTTTAGAAGTCTTATAGAGGAATTAATAGGAAATATCCGTAGAAGATAGAAAAACGCTTAGATACAAAACGATAATCGTATCAGTGCGAAGATGAAAATTATACTGAAACAAAATAAATATGAACTTAAGAGAGTCAAAAAATAATTTGGTGTGATAAGTTAATGAGTTTTCTATAAGTATATAGGTACATATAGGCAAAATTAATTTATATAATTGACTTATGTATAGCTTTTAAACAACTCACCCAATTGTATGATTCACTTTTGTTGTTGTGCTGAGGTGGGCGTCGAGGCCTCGATGAACATTCTCGTTGGTGCTTGAGCTTTACAAAAAAATTTAAATTTCCAACACTTTATTGTAAAACCTTAACTTATCTGGACCAATATTGAATAATTTGATGGTATTATGGAGTATAATGTTCCTTAAGCTGGTTAGCTATAAATCCTAGTCAAAGTAGCACATAAATACACCCAAATGATGGAGCGTAGCAATCCCGGAGCTACGGATGAAATCCTGCACCGCCTTTTCCACTGCTGATGCAGCTGTTAAATTCTGATCCGGACTTGGTTTCCGTAATTTAGAAAATGAAGTATTGCCCAGTGTGATTTCTCGATTTACTTGTGGTTGGCAGAGGTGGAATTCATTATTGGCTTAAACTCGGGTGTGATTATCATATTGGCGTAAGTACGTTCTCAGAAGAAATTTACGTGCCTCATTTCCGCGGAAAACCGGAAGCCCGGACATGAGGTCCCACAATCATTCACATTTTACACACCAAACTTGCCTAAATTTCGAGGAATGTTAAGTCGATTAATCACCGGATAAAACACATTTGGTGGATGTAATTACCTTGACAGTCTGAATCAATTTGTTTAATAACTGTCGTCTTTTATTTAAGTTTTCGATCTGATTTTATAAAGCCTGATTTAGATCTGGTAGCCATTAGAGAATAGAAGACTGATATTAAAGCGACCAAATTCTAATTAAATGTTGCATAAAATGGTCTGGATTTACCGGATAACTTGTGGTTAATTTTCACATGCCTTTATTTCTTAAACTTATGACTATGACCAACGTTAACAAAATCGAATCACATTAACTTGCACTGAGCCCGATATTTACTCTTCCAGATCACAAAACCAAAAGAAAGAATAAAGTTCTTTTGGAAATCATGAAACAAACTGAAGGACCGATTGAACTAAACTCTCTCTGTGCCTGTACATGATCGTCATGAATAATCTTCTAACCGTGGTAATATTTGCTCTAGTCTATAAATAGGTTTCTACTCCATTATTAGGACGCTACTGGTCCATGGTGATACTGTAATGTACTTAATACTCATTCTCCCCGTTTGTATATAATACGCAATTACGTTTCACGTAGCTTTGAACACTGTTCTAAAAATATAAATTACATCACCAGAACCAGTTTAGTGCGCAATAGAATATTTTCGCTGATAATAGAGCGCGGGTCAAAGTGTCTCTCATGTGACATCACGACTTAAAAAAAAGTATGATGGAGTCAAGGTTGGATTTGAACCAATGTTCAAAGAGATACAAACCTACAATGCATCCGCTGGGCTATCAACACTGATGTGGTGAGATGCTGCTATAATTCCGTCCTATTACCATTCACAACGCCTAAGCCATGCTTGGTAATATTATAACAAGCAGCAGGATACCAAAAATGATACTCTCTTATTAATAGCTATAATTACTAGTACTAAGTAATCTATGCTTGTTTTGATGACGGCTTTTAAAACATCCACCACAATGCGTCGGGATTACTCGCGGGGTTTAAATTGGTGGTAGTCTATACATATTCGACACCCCCTGCTTCTTCCACACCAGATCAATTAGTGATCTGTTAGCACTGTGCACAATACGCTCGTCAGCTAGAAGACTATTTTCTTCCTCGTTTATCGGGGTGTCATGTTTCATTTCTATGCGATGGTCCGCAAATGTGACACTCCCAAAAGCGGGTTTATGCTCTTGCAGGAGAAGCTCCAGGTCTTTATTCTGGCTGTCGGTGAGAAAATCTCTTGATATTATGAAATGGAGTGTTTGAAGTATTGAAACTGGATGATTTTCTGTGCGGACGAGTGTCACCCCATCAAGTTCCTCTCACCGAGGAAGTCCATTCCTAAGACCATTGGCTCGGCTAGTGTGGCAATCACTGATGCTTCGACTTTCGTGGTCCTGCCCTTATAGACCACTTCCAGCTCGTAGGCATCCACTCAGGTGGTCAATCGTTGATCCGACATTTGCACTACTCTTTTCGTCTCTCGTGGCATTATGCCCTTCTTCACGAACAGAGCCGTCATATAACTAAGAGATGCTTCACTATCCAATAACGCCTCGATTTGCTTTCCGGAAACGTATGGGTACGAAATGTCGGCTCTGATATCTGTCGGGCTTACTGGTACTAGTATCGTGATCTCGACAGAGACAATTTCGGGACAACGTCCCATCTTTGCCACAATGGGAACAGAACATTTTATTCGGGTTTTGGCAATTCCAGCGACGGTGCCCTCTGTCTTTACACAGCCAACAATTATCATGGCGGGTATAATTATCTTGGGAACACGAAATCATGTAGGAAGTATGCGGCCGCTCTAGGCGATCCTCGTCTCTTTGGAGAGGATCAAAATCATCTGTCAAAGCTGTCATCATCCAATGTTTCAAAATCTGACCTGCGGACGTAGTTGCGATATTCTGGCCGGAGCCCATCATAAATCCTATCGACACGACTTCTTGTTCGCAACCTCGGGCGTTGACGTGCGCTGGTGAGCATTGCCAAGATATAATCGTTGGCTCTTTCCCTATTGTGTTGTCGTCGATTAAAAAATGCGTGGTCTAATTGTGCGAAATGGCGACTGGACAGGAAAAATTTCTCCGCTTTTGACCTGAAGGAGGTCCAGGTATCAATATCCGCCTTAGCGACTCGATACCATTTGAGCGCGTTACCCTCCAATACCCCAGTAACCTCCAGTTGAACGGTAGGTGATAACTCTCGGCCATATCCTCGAAACGATCCAGAAAGTCCAGTAGATCCCCTTCGCTGCACCCGGTTCAGACAGGGCAATTTTACTTGCTCTAGTTATTGTCAATTCTCTTTTGAACTTGCTTTCATGTTCACACAGGGAAAGTTTGCTTGAGCAATTTTTGCTTTATTTTGCTTCCACGTTCATTCTTTTATGACATTCCATTTTATTTCAATTATGAAAAAATTTTATTCTGAAGGGAAATTTTTATATTTCTGGAGAAAATTTAAGTGAAATTAATAATAATAATAATAACGACATTAATTGATTGCATAGGAGAACCTATATTTACTATCAACATCAAACAAAACACTTATGTACTTTGTTTATTATCCAGAATTTTATGAACGAAACAAAAAATTAAAAGCAATGTCAAATTGTCATTTGCAGCTAACTTCGCGTAAAAAATTGCGGTTGAGAAAACAAAACGAAATAAGAGTACGGGCAAGTCTGTACCCCGTTTTCTTTCTTTCACCTCTCTCTCCTATAAACTAGAGATATGAGAAAGGAAACTTGCCCTGTCTGAACAGGGTGCTGTTAAACTTTAATCCCCACCGGCTGACAAAGTTCATGATGTCGATGTCGGCTATTTCACTTCGGGAGGACCTCTCGGGTACAGGAATTTGTAACATTTCCTTCACCACTATGGTTCGCACTTCGGCTCGTTTACGTTTCTGTCTAACAACTTCGCTTTATAATTTCCTTAAGTGTTCCACAGTATATCATTTGGTTACAATTCCATACGTCCGACACAGTTCAAGTACCTGTTCTCGTTTTAATACGTATATCCAGCCGAGTGTCAGATGCCAGATGTGTGGTTGTTTTTTTAATGATGTTATTTCCTGATACAGACTCTCCATCGATGGCGACAGTAGTTTTTCACGCTTTGCGACTTCAGGCCTTGTCCCTGCTAGGGCGCAATTTGTAACATGGTTTTGTCGTGGGCTGAGGTAGGCTCAGTCATGTCCAAAGTCTTTCGTTAGGAACCACCAAACCTTTCGAAATAAGAACAGCATAGTTTGCCCTCTTCGGGGGTTCGAATTCAGATTCTTTATTGATATTTAACTTACATTCAAAGTAATTGAATTTACAGAAATAACATCAACTGATTCACTTTGTCGGAACACTCCACTTATCTTGCCTTAACATTCTTCTGGGGTAGGGTGGTTGATTTGGGATGATTGCACGCACGACTATTCGGATTCGCTGCGTATATCGGATATGTGTATCAGTATTGCTAGTTGGGATGTGCTTTGAATGTCCGATGGAATCGGTTCGGTATCGGTTATCATCGGATGGTTTACATAGGAACAGTGAGCTGAAGCCGCTGTGTAGGAACAGTGAGCCGAAGCCCCTGTGTAGGAACAGTGAGCCGAAGCCCCTGTGTAGGAACAGTGAGCCGAAGCCCCTGTGTAGGAACAGTGAGCCAAAGTCCCTGTACAGGAACAGTGAGCCGAAGTCCCTCTGTAGGGACAGTGAGTCGAAGACCCTGTGTAGGAACAGTAAGCCGAAACTCCTGTGTAGAGTGTATACTATTATGTAGGGACAGATAATGACGTCTCGTTACACCACTGGAATTACCAAGTTTATCTGCTATAGCATCTCTAAACGTCGTACGATTAAAAAGTATTAATCAGTCAAACTTCAAAAAGTAGCAAAAACTACAAATTTTACTCATTTTGTGAAAGGTTGCATGACCGGAAGATGTGAAACAAATGTATAATAAGACCCTACATATTGATTTTACATACCTTTAGCTGTTAATTCATTATATGGGAACGCAATTAAAACCATCTGGGGTGTTTACAACAAATTATGAAAAATTAAGGGTTTTCACTATTTTTTGCTAACTTCGATGGCATTGCGTGACGGGAAAACAAATTAATAAACAAATAATAATTAGTGCATTTAGTTCATGGCAACTTTTGTGCACTATAGCGATAAATAAAAAATTCCGAACCCCCTATCATTTAAAAATAAAAAAAATAAATGGTTTCCCATTACATCCCATGAAGGGAAGGGATCTCAGGTACAAGAGACGCGCACACTACCCATTGCACCACCGACGGCCACATTTAGCTATCATTTGGTGATTGATTATTACGCGATTTTGAAAAAACCGCAGTAACTTCGCGCTGAGCATGACCAATTATATGTACATATATCATCAGGATGCGCGAGCAGCACGTGCCTGTTGGGGCTAATCCCGGTGATTTCGGCTATTCTCATTATTGTCTCTATTTAGTTGTTGAAGAGATCACACTCTGGCAAGTTCAGACATTGCTTTCCCAAGCCTTCTTCGTACCAGTTTAAGAAGCAAACAAGGATCGTACAGAATTGAACAACAGCTCAGCTGGTAGGTCATCAGCACATGTGGCTGTGTTGTTTTTAAGCCGGGAAACTGATTTTCTGAAATCACCTTAATTAGGTGGGGCAATGGACACCATCGTCACCTATTTGCATTGGATTCTCGTGAGACAAGTAATGCATAGATACAACATTCCCATATCCCCAAAATACTATGACTGAGCTTCTGTTCTTATATCCACAGACAAACAATATTTGAGATCCGTTATTTCATTTGTTTCATAAATTTTCTTACTCTCACGTTATTTTCAGTACCGTAGTTTCGATTATAGAGGTGGATTACCTCTCTTCTACCTCGTTACATCAATGTTCATCGTTCCAGGGTTTGTCTCATGGCGGTGTTTCATAACGAAGTACGGAACGGGTGCATTCAAAGCTGGAAATTGAGTGAGTTTATTCAACCAGGCTGTGGCTTCCTCAAGTAACATCAGTTTTACGATGCCCAGCTTTCTGTGTCTGGTTCCGTAAGGTTTATGCTCTGCCCATTCGTGTGCGAACCTCCGTTCACATGCACGTTCTTTACAGTGGAAGGGTGCCTCCTATCAATTACCAAGTGATCAATCTGGTTCTTTGTCGCCTAAAATGCGCAAGCAGGTGTATGGGTGCCTATATGTTGGAATCTCAATCCACTAAGAAAAATGATTTGTGCAACGCAAATCCATCCAGACTCTTTCCATTGTCGAAAATTCTGGCTTATAGTCTGAATTTACCGATGGTTGGTCTCACTGTCTTTACCTTAAATAGCGCATGTACATAAGTTAACGATATGTTCAAGTATTTCGTGTTCTTGCTGGAAGTCCCTATACGTCGTTCACTTACTGTGTTGAATCATCTAGTGACTTGATTGGTGGAAATAAAACACTTGTTGAATTGCTACCAATTTAGACAGTTCTTTATATCGAAACCAGAATTTCATCCAATTTAAACAATTAGCTTTGGTTTACGACGTCTATTGTCGTAACTTGTTCGAATATTCCTCCTAGCTCTAGTGTTGATATATATGTACATAAAGCATCCGCGGTTAATGGAACCGTTTGTAAGTAGTATCGATCGTAATTCTGATGTTATATGCGTTGGGGACTTAAAAGTATCGTTAACATCTTGGATTTCTGTTGATGACACCAATATATATTTTCCATCATTTTCAAGCTCTCTGATGAATTACTTTGGGAGGGCATCTCTAATTTAGGGCTTCATCAGCATGATTTTCTCCGGAATACTAATAATAGAATTCTTGACCTAGCGTTTTCGAGCAGTCAGTACATTTCGTTGTAAGAAATTATAGTATGGTCAACCCTGGGGCTAAACACGAGTAAACGTTGAGGCTGTATTTTGACACGATGGTGGTTGACATTGGAATGTGTCGAAATAGGGACTGCAGTCTTAACTTAAATTTTGCTAGAACAAATTTAATTTTGCTTTATCAAATAAGTAATGGAGTTAAAACAAATGAACCTGTAGAAAAAAATTACAAAATTTGACCTGACCCCTTTCGATTTTGATGAAATTTGGTACGCATGTGGTTTTTTATAAGAAAACAATATGTGCCAATTTCTGGACCTCTGACGGTTTTGGTTCGCGAACTATGTCACCTTGTAAAATGTGAAAAATCGCAAAAATTTTGAAATGTGTAGCTGAAGAAATAGTTATGACTGTAAAACTACTTGTAGTATAAATTATATTATGGTCTCATTTTCTAGGTATTAAAAGATTATTTAAAATGTTACACAACTTACATTTTTTTCTTGAAAGGTCATTTCGCATGACCTAAAGTTCGGGAAGATATATCTCAGAAAGCGAAATTTTTAAAATTCTACAAAGAATATATATTGGTTCCTAACCGTTTCTAAACGCGTATGCAAAATTTCAAGAGGGCGTTTTTTCAAAGTCCAGAGATATTAAAGAAAATGTGATGCTATGTACAACATTTTTATTTTTTTTTTTGTTTTTTACTCCTAGAAAAAAAATTATAAAAATTATTTTAGATTTTGAAGAAATTTGGTGCGTATGTAGTTCTGTGTAAAAAAACATGTGCCAATTTTTTGTTTTACTTTTATATTTCGTATTCTAAAGTTTCAAAACTTGGTAATTAGTGCTCTAAAAAATAATACTAAGTGTAGAAATATTTTTAACGGTATTAATATTAATATGAATTTAATTGTAAATATTTTCAATTACAGTTTTTCCTTTCCTTCTGGAACAAAGCAACGATATTTCTACGTAGTCCAACAAAATCTTTGCCGTAGAAATTCTTCGTCATCATTGTGGTCTTTTTCTATTAAAAATTGAAAGTTACAATTTGTGAGGTTTTCTAGGCTCCAATCAAACAAATGCCGTGGAGAAGTCATTTGGCTCGTCGTGCTTCTCTTTTAAAGGCGCCTCCAAGTGCGTCACTAGGACCTTTTCCGTGGCTAGTTGCAAAGAAATGCCACTCAGCGGTACATTCCAAATCTGCTTCGTGGTAACATACACTCTAAACGTTTTTTGTTGAATTTTACTGCGATAATCGTAGGCAACACACATGTTTTTTTTGCAGTTATTTTTGTTTAATTTTAAACAAAAATTGCTTAATGCTTTACCCCTTTTTTGACGTAAATTTTAACCAAATATGTGTAATTTGCAGCAATTTTGTTTTATTTTAAACAAAAATTGCTTAATGTTTTACCCTTTTTTTTTGTCGTAAAATTTAATCAAATATGTGTAATTTTTAACAAAATTTGTGTAATAAAAAGACTGCGACTAATTTTTTTTTTTGGTGTTTTTATATTTTCTACCAAATCATTTTTAATGAAACATCAATCAATTTAAAACACTTAATTCTAAAAAAATAAAATAATTGAATTCATTTGAAATTAAAATAAGTGAACTGTTTTATGTTTTTCACAGTCTTTGCTGCACAAATTTTTAATGTTCACTTATCTTTCTTTTTTTTTTTGCCTTGTATTTTGTTCACTTCACTATTACGCCTTTGCTGCACACTTGCTAAATTGATAATGAGCGATGCTTGCTAGCCATGGCGTCATCTGCGTCATGTGGAATTTGGGTACGCGAGAAAACACAATAATGGCATTTTTCGCCAACGCTTGAGGACTATTCAACAAATACTTCAAATAATGTAGTTTATGTCTAATTTTACACATTTGTTATAGCAAATCGCATTTTTTCTTAACTTTTTGCTTAAAATTAAACATTTAATGATTTTTCTTTAAAATAAACAATAATATACTTAATATTACACATCAGCAAAAAATTCAACAAAAGTTCACAGCGATTTTCATTGTAATTTTCAACAAATAATTTAGAGTGTAAGTTAACAAAGTGAACATTTTTTAAATTGAGCAGGGGAACCGTCAGAATAGTATCTATATAACTTTGTTTGGCATTTCTTTAAATTTGTTTCTTAAAAATGCAAGCATATTACAGTGAAACAAATGGACTGCAACGAAATTATTTACAAGACAGTCAGATATTACAATATAATATGTATGTTCTATGTTCCCATTTAATTTGTAGTATATTGCAATCGGGTATAGGGTTGCTTCTGAATTATTTCAATGAAATCACATACAGCCAAATATTCATTATCTCTTAACGATGATTATTTTTGTACCAGGAACGCAGCCTGTTCTTTTGCAACGAATGAGTGAGGCAGTAGTATTTCTAAGATTTCGCATAATGAATTCAAAAATATATCAGTTTGTTTTATCACTGTTTCCGACAGTTACCCATTACTTGTATGTTATGTCATCTACATCATGTTCTTCCAAATTTTTTTTAAGTTTTTCCCTTAAATATTGTATTCCTGGACACATGCAACATTTGCCAAGATAGCAGTATGGCGACGCGGGACTGGATATCATTTTGTTGAAACAGTCTTTATATGTTTCGAGCTTGAAATCATCAGCATTATCAGTTATTTCTTTTAAATTGATTGCATGTATCATTAATTTAACATTTTGATGTTTTAAACACACACATAGATTATGAGAGCCACATGCATTTGCTAAAACAAAATTTCGTGGGCGAAGCTCGCAAAATTTTGATAATCCAATTCTGCATATCTTTCGCATGCCTTTCGTAAGTTTCCAAGCAAAACTACTTTAGTTTTTCTTAGCTTTACACCATTTCCTACAACTTAAATGTAATCTTTACATCCAGACAGGCATCTGCATGGGTTTTTAATCCTTTTTTCTCACAAAATTAATTGATAAGGAAAGTGATCTGAAAAGTAGAAAATGGGCTGGCCTTACGGCTTATTAAACTTTAATACATAAGATTGGCAAACCTAGATCGGTCCAAGGACGCTAGGAGGACTTGTAAATATACTTAAGTATATAAATTAATACCATGAATTTAAATATGTAAATGAATAAGGAATAAATCAAATCTAATGCTAAAAAAAAATGCAGGCATCTGCCTGCTGACATCATCGCTTTCATAAAAAGTTTTCACTGCATGAACAATTTCGGAAGCCAATGTTTTTTCTGGTTTTGGATTGGGATATTTTGTAATTTTTTTTAGGAGTAAAAAATTAAAAAAGATATAAAAATGTTGTACATAGCATCACATTTTCTTTAATATCTCTGGACTTTGAAAAAAACGCCCTCTTGAAATTTTGCATACGCGTAAAGAAACGGTTAGGAACCAACATTAATTTTTTGTAGAATTTTCAAAATTTCGCTTTCTGATATATATCTTCCCGAACTTTAGGTCATGCTAAATGACCTTTGACCTTTCAAGAATAACATTTTAATGACCCTTTTAATACCTACAAAATAAGACCATTATAAGAGTTTTATTACAAGTAGTTTCAGAGCTATAAATAATTCTTCAGAAACACATTTGAATATTTTCACGATTTTTCTCACTTTTTAAGCCGTCATAGTCCGCGAATTAATACGGTCAAAGGTCCAAAAATTGGCACATCTTATTTTCTTACACAGATCTACAATTGCACTAAATTTCATCAAAATCGAAGGGGGTAAACGAAATTCTTTCGTCGAGTTCATTTGTTTTAACTCAATGATGTCTTCAGTTTTTCTGTGATACGGAAATGATTCGGAATTACTGACAAGCATGACTTGTCGTCGAAGTGTTTCAGTCTTTCAAATTTCCAACCTTCCCACTGGCAGATGGACGGTCACCGTTACTTGCCATTATTAGCCGTATGACACACTCTCCACTGTGTTTGCTGGACGCTGGTATCCACGTACATGCTCTTGGTCGGAACGGGATAAAGTTAGTGAGAGGTCAGACTTCTGCCGCTTAGTAAAGGCTTCTTTGTATAGTGCTGTACAATATATCGCTTAATGTCAAAGGGAAGGATCTTAATTCGGCATTGGTACTAGCCTGCGTCACTTCAGACGGGTGGTTTCACAGGAGAAGCTTCCCACACCTCATAATGTACGGCATTAAAGGCAATCAAAACTCCCAACTATATATTCCACAAGATGGTTCCATGTAACTGCCTTCTGTCGATGATGATAGTGAGGCTCTCCTTAAGTACTTCACTAAATGCCTTCGGCTTGCGGATCATCGGGTAATCATAAACTTTTTCCAGGCTTCAACGATCCGTTATCATCGGCGTTTCGTGAGCCTGTACAATTTCCTGCCCAGCTAATTGACGCCTTTTGCTTCTCTGTGAACGATATGCTTAATTTCCCGGCTATAGAGAGGTAATTCCGGCCCTTTGTTGTCTGCTCGAGTTGACTGTTCTTTGTATCATTGTCCGTTAGAATAGAATTTTTGTAGTTGTATATACAACAACCACCTAATACATTTGTATTGTCTGTTTCAACTCTTTCGTCAATGGAAGTTATAAAACACAAAATTAACAGTAATTCACTGGACGTGCCGGTGGGGAGTTGGAGAAATTGTGCCACATCCATGGGTCTGTCCCACAGGTCCACCGGGAGCAGCTCCGTAGGCCTATCAAGACAGCTGAAAATGTGAATAGTGTCATGGGGGCTTTATAGGCAGTGTGGGAACTGATCTAAAGTGCCTGCTATTAATCTCGATCTGTATGAATTCACAATAGAACTGCAACCAGAGCTAAGCTGGGCCAGAAGAGTTGTAGTGTGCCTGTTTACAGGCCTCTCACGATCCGAAATCACGTGTGGGGGTTCATTAAGAATCCTGGTGCAGGAATAGCCATCTATGGCCTCTGACACCTCCGTCTTGTTCAACATTTTCTGGGCTACTGCTATCGACAGTCTGTTGACGTCAGATGGAATGATGTCTTGGATGTCCGCCTAATAGTGCCTGATGTTCTTCGGGATGTGACGATGAGGTGGATTCTGCATCAAACACATTCGTCATTTGTGTGCTGATCCACGTTCGTCATTTGTGTGCATCCGGTTGCGATTCGAATCGCACTATTTTGGACACAGATAACAGATCTTTCCAATAAGTTTCACTTAGGAATGAGGTTCAAACCGGGGCGGCATAGTTGCAGAATATCCCTGAAAACAGTATGTGGCAAGACGTGTATTGACATGTTTTCGATACCTTTGGACGCGCCATTGTCTTTAGCCAAAGTACAAATTTCTTTGAAAAACTAAAAAAGTACCTTTTCTAAAAACGGTCCACCTCTGTTGATCTTAATGCTAGATACGAAATATTTTGGGAATCATCAGAAAACAAACCAAGGTGCATTATGTGGGGAAGAAAAAATCTAATTCCTGCAAATCGCTAGCGTTAATTTACATTTAAAATTATTTGTTCAACGTTGACTCAAAAATGTGTCAATAATAAAAACCATTTCGATAACAATCATTTTCGATCTGGCAATGGGACTTGTTTCGGGGATTATATATACTCACATAGAGCTTTAATTTGGCGAATGAATTTTTCACCTCAAGGCTATGACTACCAAATGCTTCATACTATAGCCTAATGAAAATTAATATTTTACTTTGAACGCAGAAGAAACAACGAGCAACATATATAGACATAGGTTCCTTCAAACATAACTCTAATGAAATTTCTTCAGACTCTGAAGAGGAATTATCATGTAAAAAGATTCCAAATTGTCTTCCTTGATGATTCTAAATTTATCACCTTAGTATATAGGAGGATAAATAGAATAATCAGAGGCATAATCATCTAATACATTTGTCTTACTTGTATAAATTGAAAAGTTTCGTGGGATTCATTCCAAATATTCGGGCCAAATCTGCAATAAAAATATGGACTTCAAGAATCCCCGAAGAGCCTGGGCTCCATTTCGACGAAAAATATTGCATTTATTTTGTATACATTCAAAATACACAAAATAGTGTTAGGACAAAGCTTTGTTAGAGTTGTAGAGAAATCATACGAAAAACAATAGTACATTTTAGACAGTAGTAGATATTTATCTGAGGACTTTATATAGTATACATTAGTGTGGGTCGAAAAAAAAGTTGGGCAGTCACCCCCTAGATTTAAAGATTATCTAGAGACAATTTCGGAACCAAAAAAATTTTATTTTCGGTGCTCCCTAAATACCGCCTTTTTAGTTTTTTATATCCTGTTTTGGCATTTAAAGTCCGATTGGAGAAAGAAGCATACCGTTGTTCAGGTTTTGACAAGGGCTACATTTCGTGCATTCATCATTTTTGACTCCGACGTGAAATTCGATTAGTAACCTACCACCTTAATATAGCATTTTTTGAAACAGTAGGAAAGGGCTTTACAAATTGTGAAATATGTGCGTTGGAAGTACTCATTTTGGTTTATAAACAATAAAGTTACAAGCCATTTAAAATAGTAAAATATACACGCGTCACACGCAAGCCCACGGACTATGTTGCGTGCCACGAAAATATGTTATTATTTTCAGCTCCAGAATCATATTCATCAATTGAACTGGGACCATATTCACAGGAATCAGAATGTGCCTGAAATGGAGTAGCAATTGAGCTCAAGTCAAGCATATCTATATCATCGTAATCTGCTTGGATCTGGTGCAAAGTTAAAATCCTCGATCCACACTGATCAATTAAAAAGTGTTTTACAGTTAGGGGAATCTTTTAATTATCGGGACATCTGCAATCTTTATTAAATTCACTTGCACTTGCATTGTGTAATTTTGAATAATTGATTACATTCACTTTCTACATATTTATGTTTTTGATATCGCTTATCCAGAAGACACATTAACCATTTTCTAATTGGTGTTTTTCCAACTATTGGAATGCATGTATTTTTCCACAATTCAGATAGCACTTCAATAACATATTGTATGAAAGATGATAAAAGCCCATTCTTCTTAGCACTATTTTTCTTCAAATACTAAAAATATTCAACCACTTGGCGATTTGAAGGTAATTTTGTTTTGTCTATACAATATCACACGCCTCGAATATCATTTTTAACCCGATTTCGAAATTCGATTCTTTTTCTACACTTTTTACCACAAATAAATTTTAATTTTGTTTTACAGTAAATTGGATGCGATTTTAATATTAATTAATACGAAAGACGAAGAAAGACATTATTTTGACAGTTCAATTATAGACAACTTACAAGTTTTTACTGAAGTAATTTCTCCAGTCGAAAGTGTGCGATGGGAGAAAAGTACCGTTTGATGAAACATGAACAACGATGTGTCTTTGGTTTCATACGACGCCAAATTTAAACACATCACAAAAACAGTAAATGGATGTGTTATGTATTGTGACGTACTTTTTTTAAAACCTCCATAACTTTTTTGCTTGTGAATAAAATTAAATGCTGTAAAGGAAAAAGTTTCATAGCTTTTAGAAGTCTTCACAGACGTTATGAGAAATAGGCATCATTTGCATATAGGAAACGAAATACAGAAAGTTAACAGTCAAAATTGACTTCGGAGTCAAAAGTGCCCAAAGTGAAAAATGGAGCCATTGACAAAACATGAACAACGGTATAGGATACCAAATAACAGCGTAGCACAATAAAACATAAAATTAGAAAAAATTTTCTTATTTTAATTCAGTATTTTGTAAAGAAGACTTGGAGCAATTAAAATGGAGCAATACACAAACGAACAATGAACCAAAATCATTGAAATTTAAGTATCAAATCAACCGTCAATGGTTTTGGCTCCGGGGGCATAGCGGCAATATTTTAATGGTCGGAGCTACAATTAAATGGGTTCGTTAATTAGCAAAATTGAAGGGTATTGGTTACGTATTTCAAAAATGAAGAAGTTGTCGCCGTTACCGTCAATGGTGGTCTATTTCGGACATCGAATACTGCGAGGAACTCAATGGCTCTTCACCTGATTACACCGCTCCTTACTATTTCCTTTGGAGACATGTACATATTCGAAAGAAAGAAATAGTATACGTTAACAGGCCAGTCAAAAAATATAACCGGAAAGGTAAGCTTTAACTTTTCATAATTAAACTAAATCTAAAAGGGTCCGCCATCTAACGTTTTTTTTTCAACTAGTGCTTATTTCGTGAATGGTAACACTTAGCTCATGTCTGATTTGACAGATAATTAGTTTTATCCTGCCGCTGAACGAATATGGTTGTGTATACGCTTGAACAACGCTGGGAAATATTGCGACATTACTTTGAAAATCATGGTAATGTTGTAGATGCCGGTTTTGCCAAAAATAAATCATCTTTTCAGATGAAGCTCATTTTGATCTTGACGGGTATGTAAACAAGCAAAATGATCGCATTTGGGGCTCAGGAAACCCGCACGCATACATTGAAAAGCCGATGCACCCAAAACGAGTCATTGTTTGGTGCGGATTTTGGTCCAGAGGCATAATTGGGCCATTTTTCTTCGAAATTGAGCAAGGAGTGGCCGTTACATTTACTGGCGATCGTTATCGGGCCATGTTGAACGAATTTTTGTTCACAAAAATTGAAGAGGATGATATTGGCAACATTTGGTTACAACAGGACGGCGCTACGTGCAACACAGCCGAAGCTACACTCGATGTTTTGCGCCCTGTTTTTGAAGATCGCATTATCAGCCGCAGAGCTGATGTCGTTTGGCCACCTCGGAGCTGCGATTTGACACCGTCGGACTATTATTTGTGGGGTGCCCTCAAAGATAAGTGTTACGCCGACAAGCCAGAGACAATTGACGCTTTAAAGGACAATATTCGTGAAGCCATTGGTGAAATACAGCTGCACACAATTGACAATTTGCTTAATAATTGGACCGATCGTGTAGGCTACTGCATGGCCAGCCGAGGCAGCCATTTGAATGAAATTATTTTCCATTATTAACCGGAAGGATTGTACTTTGAAATAAAAAAAGTAATTTGAGAAAATATTCAGTAGTTTTTTTTTATAGCATTTTCAAAAAAAAAAGTTATTTGGCGCACCCTTTATTCCCCATTACTATTCAGTATTTAAAATACTATATATGTATAATATATATAGCTTAAATAAAAAAGTTATAAAGAATTCAAACCACAACTTTCATTTTAAACCACCCGGTATATTCTTTAATTATTCGAACAGGATGTAACTACATTAACTTATAACGGCCTTATTCGTAAAAAGTTATGAGAGGTTTGAGGGACGATATATCAGACAGAAAACGTCTCTCAAACCTCTCATAACTTTTTTCGAATAAGGCCGTAAGTACGCGCTGAAAAATATCGGCCCCAGCAACATAATGCAGGAACCATGTACATGTTTGGATGCATTACTGTCGTAAATTGATGATGTGCTGCTTTTTGTTTCTTTGTGGTGACAGACAGTAGTATTTTGAGCAACTTTCAACAAACAAAACCAGATTTGGGCAACAACTACATATATTATAACCTATTAATCATTGTGCCCCAAACATGTTATATTGAATAGCAAACACAATGTGTTTTGACACAAGTATACTATATTTGTGGCAAGCTAAAAACACGTTATATTTGCATCCAAACAACAAAAAGCGACAAATTTTTCAGCGTGTATGTATATAAAATGTTCACGAAGAGTATATGGAATGTACGAATTTCGTTATCGATTACCGTCGCAAGCGACTGATTTAATTTGATTCGTTGATAGTCGTTTAGACTATATTTTGTTTCTAGATTGGTAAACATTCGGTCGTATCTATTATTAACTTCATTAAGCTCCAAGTAGTGAAATGGCATGAGAGTATATAAGTAGACGTCAGACTGCAGTTGAATATTGACAGTTTACTTTTCTGTGAGAACTTGTTATTACGACAGAGTTTTGAAAGATTAACAAATGCAACTTGCTAATCTCGCATCCCAAATATTTCATTGATCTTTAATTACCCAGCATTGTCTTCTTTAAATTTAATCTCAATCCCGCAAGTTGCTTGCAGTTTTGGAGAGTGTGATTAACTTCAATTGTATGGACTATCAGACAAAGTCAAATATATATTATATCTCTATTTACTTTTATATTTGTTTGTGCAATCGGATTGTAATACTGAACTTATAAACTATAATCGAAACGGCCTTTGTATAATTCAATTTTAACCAAGATCGATAAAACCAAGATCGATAAAAAATTAAAATAATTTATCAAGGCAATTGTTTTAATATAATTTAATAGTTTAATGTTTTGAAAAATTGTACAAATGTTCCCATTGGAAGATATCAAACCATTGTTGCTTGTGTTTTTTTTTTAAAGAGATTACTTACTTTAGTTTTCGTTTGATTTAGATAATCCTTTTATTTTTAAAAGTAACATTATGTATAATAGTCTAAATACATTCTTTATTTTCACTACATGATTATTAAATTTTTCGAGATTTAGCGGCAGTCGAAAAACATACAAAATTTTCACCAAACTCTCTTATATGATATCTACGATAACCGCCGTTTAATAATTTATACCGCACTTGCAATCAGATAAACTTACCTGAAGCTTTCACAAATCATGGCCAACTTTAGTAGAGAATGAAAACAACATTTGATGTAGAATTTATTTGTTACATTTATTATTAGTTTGTTATTTTTGTTGTGTATTATGTCATTTTTCAAAATTGGATTTCCTCTTTGTTAATGTTTAAAAGTTATTAAATCATAATTTATTTAACACTGGTTTCATATCATTTTATAGCGTTATTAATCTAGATATTTAATTTAATTAATATATTAAATATTTTTAAATTTTTCTGTCTCAGTTTTCATGTTTTGCTAGATCATAGTTTTTTTTGGGTTTTCCATATTTTTACCGTTATCAATAAATGGATTTTATATGTATTATGGGCTTTGGATTTAAATACATAATCATTTGTAGTGTTCTAGTTTTTCTCGATTTGTTTCAGTTTAAATTAATATTTACAATAAATAATTACAGATGGTGTAACAATATTAATGCGTACTATATGGCTGATATTTCATGTCATTTATTTAAAATTATATATCTTTATATAAATATTTATAAACATGTGTTTGTATAAGTGAGTGTATTAGGGCGAGCAAATAATCTAGTTAAAGAGAAAATAAAATTTAATATATCCACATATCTGAATAAGTCCAAAAGGATTTTGAATATATATCAACGATAATACAATTTTAGGGTTAGCCGGGTGCTTGACCTAAATTACATATTTTACAAAGACCCGCGAATACTATAAGTACAATTTGACCTTTAGATACATGCAGTAGTTTTGTGTATCGCAATCTTTCCTAATTACATATACTAACCACTTTTCCAACAAATTTTAGTGGAAACTTCTACCAATATGGCGTCTGCAAACGTTCTGACAAGCGTTGTAAAGTAACAATCCGTGTCCAAAAGATTTCGGACATCTTTTATCATACGTTCAATACATTCGCTACGATAAAGGCCCCCAATCGAATATATGTGTTAAATTAAATTATAAATTAAGGGTTTAGTCAAATGTTAAAATGTTGGCCAACAAATTATCAAGGCGATAGGTGTTTGGGATACCTTACCATAATGTGCGAACAACGATGTAGTGCTCTGACCAAAATAGTTGAATTTACAAAAAATTTTCTTTACAAGTCCCTCTGACAAGCTCATGGAAATGAGTTGGCGGCAAAATATTTAACGCCAGATAAGTCAAACCAAGATGCAACGCCAGGTTGTTCAATGCACAAGCAATACTAATTAATTCATTTCCAAAGTTTTCGTATATTCAATAAAATTCCTGATTTTCTGAATATTTACAAGAAATACCTGCTTTTAAGAATAATGTAAACCAGCTCTGATCACCCTCGCATATAGTCACTATGTATAGTAAAAAGTATGTATGTACATAAATCATGTATTCGTATTGTTGCTTTTTATAACAAATATCATTTTTTAAACAAACAAAGTGTTGACGTTGCACTAACTATTGGTAATTACTGTAATTACAATGTACTAATTACTAGTTACTATTCTCGTGACTGTTTAATGCTTACAACACTTAGTCGTAATGTTTCATATGCACATTTAAAAGTTTATTAATAATTTGGAAGGAATGTAACGAATTTTATGGAATATTGAATACAGAACATTAACTCACTTCAAAAATATACAATACCTATATAACGTTCACTAGAATAAATCATTGAATCTTTGGACATTTATCTTAATCGATAAAATCGGTAAAGAATTGCGGGACAAAAAAAAACACAGTCATCCTTAACAAATAATTCGCATTTGTGACCTAATGAAATGATTAATGATGTTGCAGATGCCACGGCCTTTGTATGGCTTGTTGTAATCGGATATGTATGCATACTTGTATTTACACGTATAATAATTAATGGTGTAAATGTGAATGCGTAAATTATAACAATTATACATAATAATATGGCCAAACAAAGAAAACCCGTATGAAATGAATCATGCGATTAACTAAATCATTATTTATAATAATCGATTATGTGAAAAAGAAGAAGCAATAATATAAAGAATGTTTTCAAATATAGTTTTTTATTTAAGGGGTCACTCCATGTGTCTAAACGCAGTTTTGCAACTCGACAAATTGTTGTTCTAAACATATATTTAGTTCGCATGCAATTAACACAAACCTCCCTCTAAATATTGGTAAACAGCGTGATTTCTAAACTTTATAAAATTGCACTAATACTCAATCATTATATAACTTCTACTACCATACGGGAACCTGAAACATCTTGGAACATCATTGCCTTTCACTGTTCCAAGTTTACTTTAAACCATGACATCTTAACAAGACTCCAAAAGTTTGAGTACTTTCAAATACTGTTCTTAACACATTCCTTTTAGAGATAGATAACTCTAGTCATCATGTCCATTTACTAAACTAGAGCTAAGATTGGTTTCTAAATCTGGGTTTCTGAAAATATTTCTCTCTGCTCAAACCCCTTAAATAGAGTGTCTGAAGGGTAGTTTTAATTTAACTTCAAGATTCAGTCCAGTGCAATCGAATCGGCGAGACTACGTTGACCGTCAATGCTCGTTTTACAATTCTGGAACATTAAATCTACAGGAATAGTAATCGCGTGTAAGTTTATGATTTTAATGCTGCTTATTTAATGCGTTTTAATTATTAATTCGATACTGTTATTAAAATCGTGGTAATTTTGCACTAACAACTATAATCAAAATCCGTGCATTGTACAAATTTGATTTATTTTAAACGCCAAGTTAAAACGTGAAAGAAGTATCCCCATTCCTAAAATAGCACATTTTAATTCGAATTATTGTTTTCAAACATTTGAAAATTAAGGCGGAATTTAGTAGTTTTTCCTAATAGAAACCTACTAGCTCTGGTTCGCCCTTGTCATGTTGGGCAATTAAAATATCACCTTTGAGAATGAAAGTGCGTGACTGTTTCGTGATACACGCGGAACACAATTAAGCGGAGTTATCGAATTCATGTTACCGTATAGCATGTTTCCATGGGACGTTAACACGCAACGGCTATGATATACGAACTGCTAGCAATAGCAAACAATCAATTTAAAATATATTCATTTTCGATATAATCTGTCGTGTTTTTTGTTCTAAAACTATCGTAAACTAATCGTTTAAAATTGGGAAGAAAACGCTGTTACGAAGCCACTACAGAATTCCATGAAATGTTAAAAATGAATAGATATGGAATTGGTTGTACAACGGACAATACTAAGATACATGCATAATAAATGGTTTCCCATTACACCCCATGATTGTAATGCATACAAATATATAATAACTTCTGGCAAATTTAATTAATTTACTTATATACATTTTTATATTATTGATCAATTTCATATAAATTTGATTCTATAACCTCGAGCTTGATTTCTGAACAAGATTAACAATATTAACGAAAAATTACTAAAATCGACAATTTCCATAAAAGCGCATCCATGAGGAATTTAGGATAGAGTAATTCATTCCCTCATCTGATGTTTCATTTCATACCCTTCGTCGTAGTTTTGTACAAATGAGGAAAATTCGACGAAAATTAACTTAGAGGAGATGGAGTTACCATAACTGTTGACTTTGTTTTTTAACTTCGTTTTAGTATTGAACTGTAGAATTTACCTTTCGAGCTTTTTTGATGACTTTTATCGTGGGTATACATTTATATTGTATTTAACAGAACTGATTTGCCACAAGAACATGAAATGCGGTTGTTGTTCCTATGTTGGTCGTTGTGTACTATTGCCTTTATCTGGTATTATTAAACCCATACTTCCATACCATCCATTTTTCACTTGCAACCCCATACCTATGACGTTGAAAATATTGAGATAATAAATTACTCCATTCTAAATTCCTCTATTATGAGTATCAACATCACCTATCGCAGATGTTTATTGTCGGTTTACCGGACTTCTTGATACCAAATAAGAATGTAATCGACGTTGTTCGCATCACTATCAGGTTTCCAAAATAATTTGCTAATACTGTTTCAAATTTATCAGCCATATAAAACGTTATCGATTCAACTCATGCTCATGAATGAGAAGTTTGTGGTTCGCTTAAAGTTTTTCTGTTTAGGAATTTTATCAACAAAGAAAAAACTTATTACTGCAATCTATTTTCTAATCAGAAAAATAGACAAGAAGACTAGTCTTGTCAACCGGTTGTACTGCGCCAATCGATATAGGAAGGACCTCCATCAGGGAATTTTGTGTTTAACAACCACGCCAAAAACTCGTAATATCACTTGGACTTTTCTTTATCACATTTAGTAATAAATTTATTTCATATTAAACAGTATAATTTGAATAGAGAGGAAAGATAGTACAATGGGTAAGAATCATTTCCACTTAGATTTTTTTGAGTTCTTGCAAAATGAACTGCTATAAGTTCGGTTTCAACCATTCTGACAGATTTTCGAATAATAAGGGCAAATTCCTTAGTTAGTTTGTATTTATTATTAAAATTGTGTGCGTTAAAATTCACCTGAGCATTTAAATTACTTTTACGTATTATAAGCAAAAACTTCGCAATCCGCACAGCAATTACAAGTGAACAAGTAACTGTTTTTTGCCCCAGATAGTGGGATATCCTTCAGAAGTTGTCTAACTGGGTTTGATCCATGACTGCAAAAAACAAAAATTTTGTGCTCAGAAACATCCAACGACGAGTTGTCTGATGAATAATTAGTGGTCCCATTGACCATTGAGGGGATTTAAACTTGAAATTCTTTTTAATCAATTTTTTTAATTACAGCTCCCGAAAATTTTGAAATTTAAATAATAAAATGTTTACAACATTCGTTGCCGTAAACAAATTCCATTGAGTAGTGCCTAACGCTACCGTATTCAATCGTGTAATTTCTTGCATATTCTCGCAGAATATCAATTAGTCATTTGTTGGCAATGCCACTTACAGATTGGAAATAATAAGTATAATTAGTCCAGACTTGACCTACATTTTATAACTAAAGATTTCAGCGTTTGTCTAAATGCTAATTCCCTAGAAACAATCCGTTTCAATGACAACGAATAAATGCTTTTCACTTTTGTCTTACTGGAACAATACTCCTTAAGTAACTTTAAGCCGGCGCACTGATTTGCGAAGGAATTAAAATAAATAATATAATTCCAGAGGGGAAAACGAGTAAGCGGGAGATAACTCATTAGTATTATGCGTTTGTTCTCCCTCATTAGGGAAGCAAATGAGCTGAATGTTTACCTGTTCAGTTTGCGGCAACGCATTAATTCAACAACTAAACTAGTATCAATTAATAGGCTCACGGTATAAGCTTATTGGTGCTATGTTTCCTAGCATAATTGTGCGAATTAAGGACGTTCCAGTTTGCAGAGCCGAAATCCAAATATCTTCGCAGGCGTTGCTACAAATAATCATTCATTGTTAAAGGTAATCGTTTAATTGCTTTCGTCATGATCAAGTCTGCGATAAGTAGACAAAATAGTTTTCAGCGTCTACCTACTTGTGGTTTGTATGGTATCGTATAGTATTTATTCAAGATATGACATTTTAACTTCTAAGAGTTCTATCTTGACCGAAAGCGAATTAAACACACACGGTTTTTTAGTAACATAAATATAGTGTTTGTTGAAAATAAATGTATTAAAATATTTCATAAGGATAACAAAATTGTTAATATTGTTATGCCAAGTACTTTGTATCAATGTGAATCTCGTTAAGTAATGCGTGTGTAAAGTACTTGCATCAAATTACAATGGAGGCAATGACTTGTTTGCGCATAAAAATACAATAAACTTAAATGAATTGAATCAAGTTGATTTTAGGTAATGTAAAGTGATGTAAATATCCTGATAAATCTCAACAAACCCGCACAATCCATTTAAAAATGACAACGTTTGTTCATAAATGTACATATGTCTGTATGTAGATTAATACATTTGGGTTTGTTCATTTAGTCGAACATACATTTGTTACATGCAAACAGTATTTGTGATTTACTTACTTAATTCATTTTGTAACTTGAAGTTGTTCTTTTGTTTTTGTTTCGTTTCTGGTTTCATTATTTGCAATGTCACAATATTTGTCTAACTCTTACTTAAATTGTAATTATAAAAATGCATTTCAACAAATTAGTTTTTTTCCTTTACTTTACAAACACTCAAAACTAACGAATCTTAGATCAAAAGTATTTATCATCTGTACAAAAGATTTCCAATTAAAATCGCATTCAATTGAATTAAAATGTATGAAAATGCAGTTGGTATGTACGAGTAGTATATGTATGGAATGCTAACATTCTTGTTGCTGTGACTGTCTGTGGAACTGTACAAGAGTTGGGCGCGGGGAGGGTTGGATTAAGGTAAAAGTGAATTTAATGAAAGTTACAGTAAACAAGTTGTGTTTTGCCTTTTCTTTTCTTGTCTGTTTACTCTAGGTCTGCCAGTTGGCCTGGTTATAGTGATTTTTGACACTTAACACTCTGTCTCGAAAAATTTACATTTGCAATTTATTGATTGGTTTTTGTGTGTATTGGTGTCGGTTTTGTAATTGTAGTTGTTTTTGTGGTTTTCTTTGCTTCGTTTATTGTTTAAACAATGGATAAACACTAATTACAATATTTGCTAAGTATAGATACATAAACTTATTTGTTTATTTATGGTACATACATGACTAGATTTTAATATTAAACCTTAACATTTGTAAATTTCACTTAAATAGGATTTAATTTACTAACACTGTAATCGTCTAAAGATGGCTATGAGAAAAAGTCTTAAGTGAGAAATATGCGCCTGCAAAGAAATCAAATTGATATTAATTAGTTAATGGTAAGAACATGACAGTAAATTTAATAGACAAGAACTACAATTGTTTTGATTGTTATCATAAATAACACGACAACGGCCGACCAACAACAGGCCATGAACACTCGTATCACGAAATGTTTGCAACAAATGACATTTGTAAACGGGTAGGATAGTGGCACCTCGAGAATATAAAATAAGTACAAACACTGCGAACTGTTCACATTTCCGACCGTACAAAATAATTACTTATTTAAACCCGTTACCATTCGAGGCTAATTTATTCAAAATGCTCGATTTGAGACCATATAAGGGACACAGAAAAATAAACTATGTATAATATTACTCAAATTCTTGGTCTGATATATGCAATGGGCAACATAGGACCAGCTATTTAACTCATTTTGAGCCGCGTTGCAAAAAGTTTCGAAATTTTTTTGAAAATTATTTTTCCATGATAATCAGGATTGTAATGACCTCAAATGTTTTTTCCGACCGGTGGCATCTGGTACTTAAACAAAAACGAATTTGTAGCTTTTCCTGCAAAAGTAATATAATTTTGAAAAAATAATTCTTTTAATGTGTCTTATTTTCATTTTAGAAATTTGGTCTAAATATAAGATTTTTTTTCTAAATAAAAACTTAGTTAAATCAAATTAACAAAATCACATAAAACTAATTCAATTTATGTATACGCCATATTTTCATTTCATTTCATTTATTTGTCACGGGAAATACAAATTCCTTACAGAATACGATTTAGTAACAAATTGTACAATAAAGTATTTTATATAAAATTAAAACTAATAATGCCAATATCTATGTAAATATATTAGGGTGGCAGTGAAATGTATGGAGCAGTTATTTTTCTCGAATTCTAACAAACACAAAGCGGTTTCTGAAACCATTTGGTCTAAAATTAACGTGGTGGAAATTTGCGCCCAATCGGACTTTCGGGTTTTGTCATTTTGGGGGTAAATTTCTATACACTAGAAAATTTTTATTTCTCAGTTCATTTGAATAAAAAATTGCACAATGATTTAGTTTGACCTGAATATAAAGTGGTCAAAATTATAGTAAAATAGCACCACTCTAGGGGTTAAACTCTTCATTTGAAAACATTTTAAATTCCTATAAAAAATCTAAATTTGGGTTTTTCAGATTTTCCCCAAAAGTTGTATCGAAATGAAAAAAATATTCAAGATTATACGGTGCGTTAAATTAGGTCATCTCGAGGAAAACTATGGCCTTATAAGGGTACCAAATCATAAAAATTGCAAAAGATGAGCTAAAACGATAGTTATGTGCTAAAATCGATTGTTTAAAATCGTCATTGGTTACAATAACCGAGTTTAGAAAGCGGTTTAAAATCGATTTCCAATATTTCAACCGATTTTTTACAAAGCGACCCAAGTACTTGAAAAAAAAATAGCATATTTGCGAAACCTACGAAATGTATACATATAATTAACACAAAGCCTGACAATTCACTAGTCTCAGTATTAATATTTTACTGTATTCTACAAACCTTTTTAAACATATATTTACATTGGGCGCATATGGTCTCTGTCTCTGAAATTAAAGTATTTTCTAAATTCATTTGTAAAATACTTCTAAATCACTATTGTCGTGATTATTTTTATATCTCAACATATCTAGCTTCCATTTCCATTTTAAAATTCCGCAATCGGTTACAAATTGCAAAAGATACAGCCTGCTGAATATGGCATTTTTAGTGCCTTTAAATAAGTGAACCGGAGTGTATATTTAAATAAACTGGTAATTTAGATTTAAACTAAATTTTAATGAACCAAAGGGTTTCAATGATCAAAAACGGCTATCATATTTGTAAACACATTTATACAATTTTTTGGAACAGGTTTCTACAACTACGTTCCTCAAGCCCGGGGATTTAAGCCGATTTGACTACATAACTTAAATTTTCAATTCATCTGTTGCAATTTTTTGATTGCGCGGTTGTTACACCCGGTTCCAAATAATCAAATTCAAATACATAACCAAATCCGGATATATTAATAGTTTTATACAAACAGATTTTTAATTGTGAGTGTTAAGCCCGAGTTTTAAACTTGATTCTAAAACCGGTTATTGTAACCAATTGTCATATTCGATTTTAAAGAATCGATTTTATCACATAACTTATGTTTTTAGCTCATATTTTGAAATTTTTTATGATTTAGCACCACTACAAATTCATCTTGGCGATTTTTCCTCGAGATGGCCTACTTTGCCGAACAGTATCATCCTGAAACCGTTGAGTGACTCTAGCGCTGTATAGCTTAAGTGTAGGCGTTTCTATTTAGGCGACTCTATTTATCGAAGATCGCAGCTCAACGCACAACTAAAGAGTAACACAAAATCCCGATGGCAGTAACAATAGGGGAGAGAAAGGTTTTGTATTAACGAAAAAAAATAAACAGTATCTTTTAGATATGTGTATTTTTACAATTTAGTCTTGTAAAACATCAAATTTTATAGCATAAATCAATAAAGAAGACAGATAAGACTAATACATAAATCACATATCCTTGAATTGGTGTCAGGACAGGCCTGAAAATTATTCAATTAAGAAATTTTGAGATTTGTTGTGGCCTAAAATCAGTAATATTGTTATTGGAATTACAGTTTCTTAACGCTTTGCTTCCGACAATCATACTGATGCAAACAAATTTTTCTCCGATTGTATTGCATTTAGCTACAATCGGTGTTGCAATGCAGGTCACTTTTCGCTCTAATTAGGCAGCGCTTAGTGACGATGACACTATCGAGCAACATGTCATGAGAAAGTCATTGGCGGCCGATATAGAAATGTGAGTCCATTTACATGCCGCGTTTTTACATCAATAGCTTTTGGGACAATGGTCTTCGCATATTAGTTAAATTGTGGTTATCTGTTAATTCCATATGCATATGCTTAAAAATGCTTTAACCCACAGACTTTAACCCCCCACGCTTAAAACAGCGTTGCCACAGAATATAATTTGCCCTACTAATATGTTTCACGGCAATTTGAATTAAATTTATATTTTCAAAAAATTAGTTTGACAACCGGAAAATTTGGTTTCTGAACGTGCGTTATCACGCATGAAAAACACTTGTTTATTGTATTTTATTTTTATTTATTTTTATTTTTTATTTTCAAAATATATAAAATACTTAAGCAAAATATTTTATTTTTGCAGTAATTTTTGGAAATTTATTTGTAGTATAGCTATGATTTCAACTAATGATATCAAAAATAAGTTTGTCCTTGGAGATTTACAATTTTAAATTGGGTATTTGAGATGAAATTTTACTGGCAACACCGGTTCGTGGTGAGAGCGAGAATGCATATAACGCATTCAATCGCAAAATGTATGAGTATACGTTGCCGATCACTGCTCTAAAGCTACAACGTTCTTTCGATTGGCGCTCTATCTCTTACATTTCTGAGATATTCAATATAAGTAGGTTCTAACTACGCGATTTTGGTTAAAGATTCAGTTAACAAGATTCTAACAGACTGAGAGATCCTTGTTAGCCGAGAAGCCTATATTATTTTGCAGATATAACCATGTGGAAACGTTCATTGCAAATAGAACCATGTTGCTTAGATTAAAAATGTTATATTGCACAAATAGAACCAATTGTAATATTGTCTTCAAACTTGTTCGAAACAACGGGTTCGTTCCCTAGACCTATTTTCAGTAGTGGTCAATAATGTAGGTTGTTTTATACACTTGAGTAACTGGATTTTCATCCACCCCAATCTGACGGGTGTTGAAAGTGCGAAGCATTTTATGTAGCTGAAAAAAAAATAATATTATTAATGAAATGAAACAAGAAAACTAAAGAACCCGATGAATGTTCAAAAGTTTTATCGTAGATAAGGCTTAATGTACTCCAACATTAACCTTTGATCTTGAAAATGCGATATCCTGCCCGCGAACATATATGGGTCTCATGTTTTACAATTCAAAACTTAACGTGTTTGACTTAACAGCACACTTGTCAACAACAAAAAAGTATACTATGCTTTGTGGACAGGTATCCTAGCGGAAGAAGTGGCAACGACATTGCATATGACTTACAGAAAACTCTCGAAAAAATATTCGAAGACAACAATATCTATCACTAAACTGATAACATGGAGCGAGTCTCAAAACAAAAATGTTGATAGCATTACAATGAAATACTCATTACCAGGACACTCAACAAAAATGTTAATAGCATTACAATGAAATACTCATTACCAGGACACTCAGCACTGCAGGAAATTGATAATGCTTATGCCAGATTGAAAAACATCGTTCGGTCAATGGATACTTTTCATCAATGGGACTCATAAGGTTGTCGATAACTGTAAACACCCGAAACCTGTTTGTAAAAATACAGATGCAACCGTTCAGTTTTAGGGATTTGGTAAAATATTCAAAATTATGATTTGAATACATAAGTTTATCATTTTCCCCATTACAAATGTTAAGATTCACGCAAATACAATATGAATTGCAATACTCGTTGGATTATGAAACACTGAACATGATCAATACCGTGGTAAGGTGAACTGTAACGCGACTTGGGAAAAAATAAAGGAGAAAAGCAGGAAGGTCCAATACTGCAGGACATTAAGACTGTTATTCGAAGACATCCGGTACGCCCCAAGAAAAATCGAAACACCACCTGTCTATTTTTACATACATGAGCTCTGCTGACCAAGCATATTATAAAGATATCTTAAAATTGAGCATTCAATTTAGTTAACGATTTTTATAAAATTTAACTATATCACAAAAATATATAAGGGAATTTCCAATAAGGACTTGACAACTTTTTTTTAAATAAAACGCAAACCGTTTGAGATATTTCCAAAACTTTATGATCGACTTTAAAACATTTATGAATGGAGCCCGACTTCGTTCATATGGCCACCGCAGGCACGTCGGCAGTGGTCGATTTGTTGGACCCAATTTTCGATGACTGAGTCACACATTTCGGCCGCTATTTCACGTTCAATGTTGGCTCTGAGTTCTTCCAACGTCGTCGGCTTGTTGGCAAAGACCAATGATTTGACGTAGCCCCAAAGAAAAAAGTCTAGAGGCGTTAAATCGCACGAACGAGGCGGCCAATTGACTGGTCCATTTCTTGAGATGACACGCTCACCAAACTTACTCTTCAATAAATCGATTGTAACGTGTGCTGTGTGCCTTGTGGCACCGTCTTGTTGAAACCACATGTCGTCCAAGTCCATGTTTTCCAATTCGGGCCAAAAATAATTGGTAATCTTGGCGCGATAACGATCGCCATTCACAGTAACGTGCTGATCGTCATTGTTGACGACAAAATATGACCCAATGACGCCGCCGGCATGCAAACCGCACCAAACAGTTATTTTTTGTGGATGAAGTGGTGGCTCATGAAGCACATGTGGATTTTCACCAAATCAATAATGCATATTTGGCTTATTGACGAACCCATTGAGCCAAAAATGAGCTTCGTCACTGAAGATGATTTTGCGATGAAATTCTTCATCTTGGCGCATCTTCTCCAGAGTCCAATCGGAGAACGTACGTCGCGTCAAATGGTCCATCGGCTTCAATTCTTGAGTCATCTTGATCTTGTATAGTTGTAAACCAAGATCTTTACGCACAATTCGCCAGAAACTGGTCTTGGCGATGCCCAGTTCGTGAGAACGCCGTGGAATCGACTGATTGGGATCGTTTGCTACGGACGTCTGAACGGCAGCGATATTTTCGTCACTTCGACCAACCCGTTAATCCACTGGCACGGCAGCATCAAACAATAAATATGTAGACTCAAATTATTTCATTAAACTTGTTATTGCGAGAATAACGACCGAAATTTTGAGTTAACACTCTTAAAGTTAAGGTCACCGACTCCCAATTTTGCGTAGTACATTTTTAAAATTTGCATACGTTGTTCGTTCGTGTACTTTACCATGATGCAAATGTTGAGTTTACTGAAAAAAGGAAAGTAACAGTTGATCAGTGAAATAGTGCGTTCACAAAAAATTAAATTCAAAGTTGTCAAGTACCTATTGGAAAACCCATTATTTCTTGTGTTTGTTAGATGTCGAAACCGCAGAATAGTCCTGTCGTTTTATATGCGAGATATTGGATTTTAAGTTACTTTTATGACAAGATGATTAATCATAATATAGGTTAACTTAGCTTACTAAAAACAATAATATTTATGAATTTGAAAATGTGACTAAGTTACTAAGTTAGTTTTAATTACTTTCCTTCAATCTTCAATAATTAATATAATTTTTATTTTAAATACCATTTTAAAAAATTCCAAATAAAATCATAAAATATATTGAACAAATATTGGCACTCTTATTTCATTGTCATTATCCTTATATTTAGTACTTTTAGTGATTTTCAAAATTAGAATTTTCCAAATAATTTTTTACCGGGACAAAAGGTTCTATTAGGTAAGGTATATCGAATCATATTGTCCTACATTCATATGCCTCATCGTTGAGCATCAGAGTTCTATCTGTTTCTATCTGTTTTTTGGAGAATCAAATTGGGGAAAAACTAACATAGTAGCTTGGCAATTTTTAAAAACATAATAATATTTCAGGACTAAATTCAAATTATTCAAAAACTGGAAACAGACTAAGTAAAGAGTAAAGCGATTAACAACATTCAATCTTAGTTCCCTCAAAAGTAGTGTTGGTGCAAAGAGCACCTTCATCTATTATTTCTAGATCGTTTAGTTTTAGTGCCCACAAGTTTTTATTATACACTTGTTCAATTACTTCGTCGATATGAATTTCTCTGATATTTTATATAATTATCCTATTGTTGGTCTTTATTATTTTGGTATTTAGCCCATAATGTGAGTTGCATAAGTTGTCATGCTACTAAATAATATGATGGCTTTCATTTAGTCACCACTGGCAAAAATAATGAAATTTAAGCTCTAATTAACATCCAATGCTCTAATTATAGTAACCCGAGGGCTAACTACCCACTTAAAAATTAGACCGTAAGGATGTATATCAAATATATGTATACCACGAACTAAACTTACCGTATTCCCAGTGTATTCACCAAAACACAGGGTGCCACAACGTACATAAATATGGCAGCTATTCGATCGGCAGATGAAGTTTTTCTTCTGGATATTGCTGCCATGTTATCACCTGCAAAAAGTAAATATTTTTGGGTTATTGACTAATATTTCCAAGCTTGAGAATTCAACGCGATTATATTATTAATGAAATGAGTTTTACTGAACAATAAACAACAACAGTTTCCATTGTAAGTTAGACGGGTTAAATAATCTTTTAGAAATTAATATAAATATTGTGAAAACAACCCAGTCAGAAATTTCCTGAAGACGTCATCGTTGACTAAAAAGTGACATGTCAGAATCGCTGCTGACATGGCGAGATCAGCTCCCATACACGAAACTTCATGAAACTCCCACACATTTGCATACAGCTTTTTGCATATAGCTTTTTGCATATAGCTTGTCAATACATTGAACGAAAAAGCATCGTCACAGGGATGCAAATGTTCATCACTCCAACAACTATTGTCATCGAAAGTGACTAACGTACAGTTTCATTTCCGCTACGAAAATGTGTTCATCAACAGCAAATTGTTCGTCGCTGTGATGAAAGTATAGGTGTAGCTGCAATGAATTTGCTTCATTATTTCAACGAATTTGTTTCGTTGCTGCAATGAATTTTCTTCATTGTTGAAATAAATAAGTGTCGTTCCTGCAATGAAATTGTTTCATTCCTGCAATGAATTTGCTGCATTACAGCAATGAAGCTGCTTCATTGCAGCTATAGATTTGTTTCATTGCCGCTATGACCTTGTTTCACTGCTGCTATGATTTTGATTCATTGCTCCTATGGTTATATTTCATTGCTGTAATGATGTTTTGAAGTGTGTTTGAAATTATTTATTGTTAATTGCACATAATTACACTGTTAGTAGTACATTGCAGGTGTTTTGATAAAAAATTTTTGATTTTTTGTTTCGAAAATGGTCTTAATTTGCTAAATATATTATATTCATTCCACTCGTCTGGATAAATTTTATGGTAGTCAGGGGGTTGACTATTATTGTGGCCGTTGTAATCAGGTCCTGCAATTAAAAACAAATATGAGGAATCTATTATTAAGATTTAAATTTAAAATATGTACATATTTATTTATGTCAGTTCTTACCATGAAAATGAGCTCCACTCCCCTATGGGTTTCAACACAGCAATAGATACCTCTTCAAAACTTCCATTAACACAGAACTACATCATTGGTTTCTTAAAATATGCAATTGTCGTTGTGTTGAGGATTCTGTCGTTCAATTGTAGCGCCACATCACCCCGTCATTAAGCATTTCTTTCAACTGCACTTTTATTTATTTTGAACAAATTTGTTAAACTTTCGATTGTACGTTATTGTTATTATTTTTCATGTTCGTCTTACTTGAAAGACATTGTTTCTTTGACTTCTTCGTTTTCATTGATTTTGAATCAAAATGTCAATGCAACAAAACAAGAGCGACCGAGTTATGGTTAAAATACGAACATTTCGTTGCGATTGGTACCGTCACGCGCATACACACACATAACTGTTCAGCTAAATATTTCGGGGTAGTTTTCTGCTATCGATGCGTCACTTTCTTTGCTGGCGTATTGCGCCTTGCATTCTGTTTATTTATCTATTTGATTTACAGATAATTAATTTACACAAACTATCACAGCAAACACATAAATGCACACAATTTATTTGTCACAATAAGTGATTATTACTAAGTATAACTAATTAGTCTGTTTTAGCAAAGCTATTTACATTATTCCGGCGAAGAAATGTGTCTACCACTTTCGGTTGTTGCAAAGTAAATGACTTAAGATGTGTACGTGACTCAGCACTCAGCTCACCATTTTCTCTTGATGGCCTCTTTTTACGCTTGCGCATTATTGACTGCTTTGCTCTGTTTATCTTAATGAAAATTGGTTACGTTACAATAACGAAATTTTCGTCAACTATAAATGTTGGCAAACCTCCAAAATAAATAAATTATAAAAATAAAATATAAATGAAGAGATAAATCAAATATCAATAGTTTCAATCTTATGCACTTACTTTTTTTAAGTTTTAACCCATTTTTCTACAAAATTGAGATTAAATAAAATTTTTGAAACAAATATAAAGCGAGAAGGTAAGATAACAATATATTATTAAACAATTATCCATTTATAGTTTAATCTTTTTGAGAAGTCCTGACGAAAATTAAAAAAAGTGATCATTTTGTCAGGCTCATTATCTTGCAAACCGTTCGCAATGTTACTCTCTGAGGGAAAGTTGTAGCTCTTGTCATAAAGAACAAATTGTTAACATATAAAATCAAAAAACTTCATATTCAAGGTCAAAATTGCAAAAAACTTTAAAAAATCATTTTTTTTAAACCTTTTTTCCCCTGTTCAGGTCGCTAGGTAGCAAACCGTGCAAAATTCAAGGAAACCATCAGCTACAAAAATATACCTAAGATGTCAATAACTTACTAGAATATATGAACTTCCTAGGAATGATTCTTAACACGCTTAGGTAGCGTTTAGGGAGCCGCAATAGTGAAAAATTTCCCGAAATTTTTTTAATTTCATTTGTTTTTCTTTACTTCAAACTTGAGATACAATGCTATCTATTACAAAAATAAAATAAAATTATTCGTATTATGTTTATAATGTTGATGGCCCTGGACTTGCAAATCGCACTCTCTTAAGTTGTGGATCCAAATCGTTGTCCGAATCTGACTCCGATTCAGAACTTATGGTGGCCACAGGCATGTTGCTTCCAGACTGCCCTCCATCATCAGCTTTTTCTTTTTCAAATACTTCATTAACAACATACAGGGTGATCTTGTGATTCCGTGATTCTCAAAATTCCGAACGGTTTGCAAGATATGAGCCTGACAAAATTATCACTTTTTTGCAAAAATGACACCGAGGCTCCAAATCTTTGGGGGTCCATAAAAAAAGTGCACGACTTTGGTCAAAACTGGGAGACACGGGTCTTTTTTTTTGGTCTTTTATGACGTAGTGTTGCCCGTCTATGGTTATATTTCCATGACTTAAAAAATTACACACAGTGTAATATAAGATTCTTGAATTTTTGATAGGAAAAGTATGTAACAAAAGCCCCAGATTTCATTCGTCATAATGGGTGCGAGCTTACGTAAAAGAATTACGGCAAATGCACTGAAAAGTAGGATACTTAAAATATTTCCATAATTGCAAGTGTAATATGTTTCTATATTGTTATAAATTTTTAGCGATCAAAATTTAAAAGTTTGTAAGGTTACGAATATACCAAGCTTCAATTAAGCACACACAAACTGTTGCAGGCCGAATAAAAATGTTAACAATTATTTTAAGTTGCTCGGGGCCATTCTATATCTCTATTAATAGAAATAGATTTCAAAACGGAGTTTTACAAATGTATTCGTCTGATTCCTGGCAAACCGTATAGCTACTTCAGATCTAGCCACAGATCTTCATCAGCGGTTGTTTGGAATGATGCGATTGAAAAATTCATCAAACTAAATGCAAACGAAATCTAATTTGAAGTGAGAATTCACCATTATGCAAGTGTTCGAAAAATATCGCCAGCAAAACACACAAGATAACATTTGCAGAATCTTCTTTCCATCTCCAGAGAACCATCGTTTCCCATTAGACAATTACTAGAACAATTACTAGAACCAAAAACTAAATTATTTAGCTCAATATGGAATTGCTTCAAATGTGGCTGAAGAAGAAGCAGATCAACAAGTGGGAATCAAAATAATCGAAAGCAAGCACAAATTTATACGAAAACGGATTTTCGGATCTATTAAGAATTCGATACAGATGTAGATTTTTAAAATATCCAACAATTTTCGATACGATGTCGACCCATTTTGATGTACCAGAAATCACAAAAACATACACCCATATTGTGGGACATTTTGTTAGATACTTGTACGTGTGATGGACGATTTCCAAAGATCACAGTTTTACTTACTCAGTCTTCCGAAAAATCATGTTTAAATGATACAAAAGCTTCTGATTCTGTTATTATCATGAAGCGTTAGCAACATATTCACCATTTACAACTATGGGGTATTTCTTGCCAGAAGATTTAACGCTAATATTTTCACACAAATAGAAATTGAGACAGTTTGCAATAACTGCTTCCCTCGGAATGTTAGGGCAAAGGTATATATTTCTCAGTTTATTTATAATGACACATTTCTTATTCAGATTTTTTGGTAAATTTTGTTCGACATTCCTCAATGCCTTCGTTATTGTTCGTTGAAAATTATAAGATTTTCGTCGGACAGCTTCTTTGTTTTATTTTCGAGGTTTCTTCATTCGTATGTGATGTATATATTATATATGTATGTATATTTGTAAGTTTCTGTAAGTCACTTTCCTTTTTACGAATCATTCGCTTTCTTTCAGACTCTTTCTTACAATATTTGTTCCACTCTATTTCATTTGTTTTCATTTCATTGAAATTTTCCTCTTCCATCTTCAATGACACGAAAAACTCGAGAACTAAATAACTTACTGAAAAATAAACCACTTAAATAGTTATTATTGCGAACGCCCAATATTTAACGCCGTGTTACAGTTCAAAATAATCAGTAACGCAATTATTTTAAAATGTATTTGAAGCCTAGTCAAAAGCATAGAGTAATGTCCTAAAGAGCTGCCATTTTTCTTACCTGACGTTTCGTTTCACAGTCTTCGTGGTGCGGTCGGTGCGATAGAGAGTTATTTGACGTAAATTGACTTATACCAGGTGGAATTACAAAAATTTTTTACTTATATTTTCATGTCGTTTTGATGAAAAACTGAATATTAAACGTAGTTTGGATTTTTTTTGTTATATTTTATTGTTAGAGTATATTTGTGGCGTATTTGCACAAAAATTAGAGCATACTGGATTCTAAATCGTTACTGAAAAACAATGATCAACAACCGTACAACTTAAAATAGTTCATTGGAATATTCTATGAACACAATCCTCGTTGCAGGCATGTAATGACAGGAATTAGTACAAAAAAGTATTTGCCAAACCCAAATGCATGCCAGCAATTACACAGTACTTCATAAAAATTTGAAGGAAGAAATTAGTCAACAGTTTTTGGAACACTACCTGGTAGAAGTCAATTTGCATCGAGCATGTGTAATTTGCATCCAGCCAACGACGGTGATTTTAAAACTGTAAATTGAGTACATAAGCGGATCAGAGGATTTAAATAAATTGCATTCGATCGACAATCGTAGAAGAAAGTGTTTGTCTCTTCCGAAGAGTGACGACTGTCTCCAGCCATCCCTACAATCAGTTCTACTGAATCAACTCCGAAGTGGAGTTGTTCGTTGTTAAGAGGGTTTTACAAGTACAAACTTCACACTGCAGTTGAATCGTCTTTCGTGATCTCTTCTTATTGCGCCAGATTTGGTGCAAGTTTAGGAATACAATAGTTTGGGAATATCCATCACTTCCCAAGTAGTTAACTTATTCGACGTTTCAATTAACGAGCCATTAACTGTTAGAGTAGTACCGTCAAATAAACAGTTCTGGAACTGTAATGTTTAAAAATGTCAATTTATCGAAAAATATTATATTCACTATTCACTATACCAAAAAATTGTACTTCACTTGGTTAATTCGTTTGTAATGTATTCAAAATTATAAGTATATATTCTTTCAAATTAGTTTTGAAATTTGTTATGATTAAAGTCGGTTAACTGTCAAATCTTATCTTCACTAGTTTTACTCGGGAAATTTATTCGGATACAACGCTTCTTTGGGTAAAATTAATACAAGTAGTGACACTAGTATAGAACGGGTACACGCAAAGAAAAAAAACGTTTATTGCTCGGTTGCCACAACAATACTTTGATTGATTTGTATTAATTTATTAATCGCAACCGTTTATGTAGTTCTCCCAAATAATCTCATATATCATGATGTTGCAAACGACATCTCGTTTGCATTAAACGTTAAAACCCGTTTGCCGTTTGCGATAACTGAAATTAGCCATTTTTCTAATGAGTACGAAGAACGTAAATTTTTCTCATTCTCTCTGTCTGTCGACTGTATACACCATAGAGTAATCTCAGACTATAGAGAATATTTGGCTCATCTGACGTTTCCTTTCACACTCCTCGTGATGCGGTCGGTGTGATAGAGAGATGTTTGACGAAAAGTGATATACACCAGGTGGAATTACAATAACTTCTTGCTTTAATTTTTCATGCCATTTTGGTGAAAAACTGTGAAATTTAATTGTGTTTTAAACTTTTTTATTGACTGTTATTGTTAGCATACATTTGTGTTGTATTTAAAACAATAATTTTAACACACAAAACGAAATGCCGTTGTTGTTATTTTGTTCGTTGTTTTGAACCATTGCCTCTATCTGGTATTAGTAAAGCAATTCTTTTCAGCATCAAACGTAAATATCACACCAGGCCAAATGTCATAAATTTGGTGGGAGAACTAGTAGATCTACTCTAAGTATTAATCTATGGTATACACAGTCCACTCGTTTGACATACACACTCACGCATACACATAAAAGGCTTTTGCCTTGTCAATATATCTTGGATGGACAACTGGCGCGTTGTAGTTTGCTGCGCTTTTAGTTGTTATTTTAATGCAAGTCGAGACGGACGTGTTCGTAGACACTGAAAAGATAGACAAAAATTCCAACTTTTTTTAAAACAAACTTTATGGGTAAAACCAAAATCATAAAAGTTGGAAATTTACACAAAAAAGATTTTATGGAAGCCATAAATATAAATTTTAATGTATAAGTAATGTACTGAATAGAGTAACTACAACTCGGTTGCTGTAACTACAACTCGGTTGCTGTAACCGAAAGAACAGTTGGTAGAACCGTTTTTCGTTTATCACAACCTTCTTTTCAGCTTTAATTTTTCATAACTCAGTTACTGCAAACGTTTTTCAGTTCTCGCAAACGTTTTTTTCGTTAGGATCAACTACAACTCGGTTGCTGTAACCGAGGGATCAGTTGGCGGAACCGTTTTTCGTTTCTCGCAAACGTTTTTTTCAACTTATGTTTTTCATAACTCGTTTGCTGCAAACATTTTTCGGTTCTCCCAAACGAAATGATATGTATGGCTTAACAGAAGTTCGTTTCTCCCAACTACAGTCCCTAAACGAACTTCAGTTATCTGAGATTTCGTTTGGGAGGAACGACTTTTTTCTCTCCGTGTATAAAGCTATTTTAATGACGGCATAGAAAATGTCGCGAATTCAGATTTATGCAAGGAAGAGAGTGAAATCGACGAGATAAGACAATCGTCTCCTTGCTTGCTACAATAATAATGTTGTTTTTTAATTTTAATATATTTCACTGTGTAGCGATAGAAGGGTAATTGTTAAAGCCTCAACCAAAGCAATCCTATATGGAAGTATGACATTATTATTCCAAAAAACAATTTTGTGCAGCTTAAAATGAATCATAACTATGAATCAGATTTACTGTTTCAATTTCTCGTCCATATTTTTTAAGGCGCTCGAAATTTTGCATTCTAGTCTTAAATTCTACGACAGATTGATGGAATTTGGTTGAAACAGAATCCATTGAATTTCAAGAAACTACAACAATTGTACTCGGTTACGATTAACCGTATGTCGATTTTCTGAAAACTGCTATTTTCGAAGAACCGGTTTCACCGGTTATTTCAAGTCGATTAACCGGGTTTTTCGGTTTTCACACAACTGATGTCACGCCGAAGAATTACACATCTAAAGTCGTTTTCATAACTCCGTATGATTACTAACCCCATTAGACGACACAAAAGATTAGTTGTCCAATGTCAATATAAGTATATCTGCCAACTCCGATTTTGATGTAAGTTCCGGAACTAGCGACAACACAGGTGGTTTGTTAGCAGAGCAGAAATGCAAAAAAGACAGTATGCACTCTCCAAAAAGAAGTGCAAAATGTCCAAAGGAATATTTACCCAACGATAATTTTGCCTAATTGGGAATCTGAACTCCGCGTTACTTCGAAGCAGATGACTAATTTAAAATATACTAAGAGACAGATAACTTGTTAAAGGCTAGAAATTTACAAAACGAGTCGCTTTTCGCTCGAAAAAGCATTGGGAAATATTAAAAACTTTCTTCCAAAGTACTGTGTATTCAGCTCAAACTTTCAGATATCTACGAAATAACCGCAGTTTGTGGAATAAAGTGTGAAGCAAATCCGTCAATCCCTATCCTTAGTGGACAACACTACTCGTGTATGTGCTCGGTTCTAGCTGAAAGTGTGTTCGAAGAGCCGCCAACATCTACTCGCCACCGTGCCCAGGACTGAGCATTTCTCGCACTTCTTTTCCCAGAATTTTGAGCGTTTTTACGGAAAAATCATATTTCCCGGTGAAGCCCATTTTCACCTCGGGGGTTATGTTTACAAAGAAAATTGACGCATTTGGGGCTCGATCCACTACGAGTGATTGTTGGGTGTGGTTGTTGGCATGGCGGTATCATAGGCCTATTTTTCTTCGAAAATCGTGAACGAGCCGCCGAAACCATCAATGGCGAGCGTTATCGTGGCATGCTCAGCGATTTTTTGTTCCTAAAAGTTACATACAGGAAGTTTCGCACGCTTTGATTGGGACCTGCAGTTTTACACTGGTTCCGACCGGTATTTTCGATCTCGAAATTGAAAGGGACGAATTAAAATTAAACGTTGTTTAAAAAGCGAATAGTTGTCCATTTTTTCCTAAAACCGAAACCGGTTATTAACCGGGTTCTACACCTCGGTTTAACCGAAAACCAGTTTCGCCAAAATCGGAATAGTCGCAGAAACCGAAAACTGGCATTTTTGAAAAACCGAGTTTTTTAATACACTACATAGCATCATATAGTAATAGTGTGCAACAGCTGCTGACCGGAGGTCACAGCGCAAGTTGGAATTTGATCGTGTTGAGACATAATGTAAAAGTCATTGACATTAATCAAACAAAATTTAAATGCTATTTTTATCACTCGCACATAATTTAAAAGACAATTGTATCAGTCAGGCATAATTTAAACCTAGGTTGCCTATGGCTTATTTCTCCATCCACTTTCTTCTGCATAATTTTCCAACTTCATAGTCGACCAGCTGTGGCATCGAAACTTCCTGGTCCAAACCAGAGAATAGCAATAAGTATACCCAAGTACGTACACAGAATTTTCATACTTGTGTGTACCCAAATTTTTAACACGCAGAATACATACCACCACATATTTGCTTGGTACAATTTATGTGTGTACTCTATACTTATAAGGAACATTTTCTCTACACATCCACTCCTATTCGCTCTCTTGGCCAGAATACATCTAAAGAAGTTTGTACACACATGTACTGAAGTATTTTTTCATAATTTGTATACAGAGTCGTGTTATAAGTATGGGTACACACAAGTACTTATAAGTATACAGCAAGTGCTGTGGAAACGGAAAAATGTAGTTGATTTAGTGAGAAACTGAGAAATGTTGAATGGCTTGAATGGTCCTTAATACCAAACCCATCGAAAATAATAATTTTTTAATTCAATTTTATTTTGTTTGAGGACCAGAGTGAGATTAAATTTTGTTGTCGATTTTTTAATAAGGCCACTAAACTACGTCAAAACAATGCATTGCCAGGTGTTGTTGCATAAGCCCCAATATTCAAATGTTAATTAAAAACCAGTGCGCTAATTTTCAATATTTTCTAGTTCTATTATTCACTTTTCCACACTTTGTAAATGTATATACATACATACATACATATTTCCACATAATTTCACCGTACAACAGCGTTCCTTTACACAGCAACCAATTTTTTACTCATACCCAGTGGGTATTAAGTACCTAACAGACACAAGTGTTTTTGTATACTTCTGTATAACCTAACACACACAAGTGTTTTCGTTTACTTTCGTTTAACAAGCGCCCAACAACAACCCTAACTCGCAATTGTACTTATGTACTACCCATCGAATGTTAGCACTTGTAGCTACTTAAGTTATCGTTGCAATAAATATGTAGAGTATTGTATGCGTTTCGTCTATTACTTGTATGTATTTGTATTTGTTTTGCGAATAATACTTGTAAGTGTATTCTAAATGGTACTTATCGACATTCTCTGGTCCAAACATGTGATATTGATGTGTCAAAATTACCTATGTACGTTTTGTTTTCTATGTTTCTTTCTTTCAAGAGGAATCGAAAGTCTGTCAGCTGTTTCGCTGTTTCATTGCAACAAATTGTGCGAACATCGAACATTTAAATTTTGTGCATTCACGGTGTAACAATTTCTGTTGTGTTTATTAAACCGCAGCGAAGCAGTCCTATCTTCACGTCAAACTCTGCAGAATCCAGATTTTCCAATCCCTTCAGCCAAAAAAACAAAAGAACTCGATGTATGATGTTGAATATGGTTTTCACAGCAACATTTTATCGAGCCTATCGGTATGAATAAAAAAAATATTTGTTTTTTTTGTCGGTTCCGTTCGAGCTTCTGTGTCTTACGGGTTTTGGAGTGTGAATACCATTATTCTTGAAGAAATGCAATAAATAATTTAAGTGACAATTTCTGACGCAATCTGTGTCCAATGTATGCCACATGGTCGAGAAAACGTTACATATATCTCTTACAAAATGTGGCTCTTGATAGATTTAGAAAATACGGCAGTGAAATTTAACCAGTAGGGGTTTAATGTAAAATACCTATTTTTCACATTACATCCTATGAAGAGACTGTGGAGAGCCGCTTACAATGAAAAAGCTCTGTGCTTTCTATACTAATACTCAGTGGTCAGGACCTATTCTTTAACCTATTCTTTCAACCCGAGTTTGTACTAGTATTGAATGCTTACTATTGCACCATCAATGGTCACAATGCCTACGCCAAACCCGCACAAATCTATAGTGGTTGTAAAATCACATATCTAGCCTACCAGATATTGTTGTATTTGGTGGACTTTTCACAGTGGTATCCTAAACTTGAGACAAGAAAATTATTGTATGATTGGTACGAAATAATTTCTATAGGTGATTTTATAATTTCGGTCTATGTATAGCCCAAGTAATATTATTAAATCCCTTTCCAAAAGTATTTTGACTTACCTTTTGAGACAAATACGTATATACTGGCTGGCTCTGTGTTACTTGCGGAACACGTATAGTTTCCAGAATCGGTAATTTGTGGCTCTCGTATTATCAAACGGCTTTGCGTTCGTGGACCCGGTGTTGTTTCTATTGAAATGTCCCGCCTGGAATCATAGTAGTTGATCAGTCGGTCGTTCTTCTGCCAATACACGTATTGTGGCGGAGTAGGACTCTAAAATCAAATGGAAATTATTCGTAAATTTAATGAGCATCTATTATTAAATAATTGTATGTATCGCGTTATGGGTGATGTCATAATTCCATAAATATACATAGACTGATGAACACATGTATATGTGTACGTAAATACATATGCATATTTATATAAAATTCAGTAATGTGTTTATATCAAAATACACGTGTGCGTATAATTAATTTTCCAAGTGACGTGTTACGCATAGACGGAGAGTTGCCATGAGAAACAACTACATGTACATATATCTTGTATTTACATAATTTGTATGTATATAATTGAAATACTTTGTACATAATTAAAATTGCATTACTTTTACGTATTTATTTTAGATAATTAAACAAAAAATTTTGCCAGAACAACAAAACTATGAGAAATTCAAATTAAAAGTAATTTCCACATGAAAGAGGACAATCAATTTGCATAATATTGTTTGTTCTACGATATTCAAAAAGAGAAAGAAAAAAAAAACAAAAAGTTCAAAAAAAAAAAATAAAAAAACATTGGAGAACAACGGAGATAATAAAACAATAACAGAATATTTGCTTTAACCTATTCTTCCGTTTCCACTCAATTCACAGCGCCATCCTCAGTCAAAGGATAAACGGGTGTGCAATGCAGTAAAGTATGGTAAATACGAAAGAGGATAAGTAAGGCGAACAAATGTTCGGATGTAGGGATTTCATAAAAATCGCATATTCGCGTTTTTCTCCCAGCAAACCCCCTGTAGATTTCATACGCCACAATGAACGAGGAAACACAACGATAAGAGATGAAACCCACTAACAATAAGAACTAAAATAAACAATAAAATGAATATGAAACGAGTAAAGCAGGAACGGATGCAAATTCACCATCGTCTTTAAACTTCTGTCACTCTTCCGTTTCCAACTGCCCCTTCCGATCCTCTCGAGAACAACTTTTTCATAGTTTGTGAATTTCCAAAGGCAAAACAAACAAAATCACTTTTAAAATTATTATGATGAGAGACACAAGTCCTCTTATTCAGTCCATAATAAAACTTTTGCCATGTATATTTATATAGACACCGATACATATGTAGTTTCTTATGTAAAATGTATAGGTTTTGTGCTAAGTATAGGTAAGCCTCTCAAAATACGGGTATCGGAAGAGGCTATAATCAATCGCAAATAAGCAGTTTTTTTTTGGGTACAATCGTTATGTGATAGATAATCATTTTTAGTCTGTGCAATACTTTGCTAACAAATAAACGTTAAACAAACAACCGTATATTCAAACAAAATGTATCGCACACTGGGGCTTAAAATATACAGAAAGGTCATATGTGGGACAAATTAATTATACGTCAATTAAAATTTGTAGTGTAATTTTAATTGGCTCTACAAATGCAAAGTCAAAAAAAATTGTAATACCATTGACATTTTTCAAATCATTTCCTTCATATCTGGCAGTTTTGGTTTTTCCAATATTTTACATTTACAGGTTTATGAATTTGAAAGTATTACGAGGCATCGCCAATCGGAGCCCCAAATCTCTACATATAAAATACTTTAAAGACAGAATTATCAGCAGTCAAATAAATTCAAAATAAGTAAAGCATTCGCATATTTCATTACAATTGGTATCCGATTCCACAACCACCATTTGCATTGCCTGAGCAAACGGAAATTAAATATTTGTTAATTGTCATTGCGAACAATGGTAGTTGTTTTGCATTTGGATTAGATAAACTAATACAAATTACAATCCAATGCAAATAAAAAAATCGCATTACTAGGGACATTTGTTTCGTATCTTATACACGTTAACTCGTACAAAATGACAACCTCCACGTTAGCATGCATAATTACCCTAATACGGCCTTAATGTTCAGCACCATTGTAATCGAAATCTCGCATTTGGAGATTTCGTTTAAGCGAACATCTGATTTACAATACGATAGTCACAAGATAATTTACTCGAAATTTCAAATGGGTATATCTTGCTGCAATGTGAATGCAGAATAACCATCTCATATATATCACTGAATTCTGTAGTAGTTTGTGTTGGTTTTGACTTTTAAACAATCAAATTGACAAACAAAAGTTAACAACTTTTTGGATGAAGCCAAGTTTAATACACGAACGTCTATTTGCTTTTTTTTATTTATCAGTTGATAACTTATATATGGGCATACTGCAACCCAGTAGAACCTGTGTGCAACACAAAACGCGTTTTCTCCTATACACAAAGTAGACTCGACTACTACGGTGCCCTATATACTATCCTCATATACATTACAGACCAAATGAACGCCTTTTTCATCGCACTCATTGTAGTACATATATAAGCAAAGCATATGGAACGCCTTCGTAAGTTGTTTTCGTATCTCATAACACTCTCTAACCACAAGTTTTTTGGGGAACTTAACAGTCTAGTACACTATCCTATGAACAATATATATGGAAATGTATGCAACAGTGATTTAAATCCGTTATACTTACAGTTTGTGGATAATAAGAAAATAATTCATATGGAAATTCTATGTTTCACATTTATTTGTTTATGTGGACACTTTACAAATAAACATATAAAATAAATTAAAGTATTGTCGTCTTTAAATCCCTTTATATCGTTTAAAACGCCACGGAATGATACTATTTACTCCCGATTGAATAAAACACTCTTTAGTCTGATATTCAACAGATTTGGTTTATTTATTAATTGTAATGTAATATCTAGTTTTAATGGTATAACTTATAGTATCAAGTTTAGTTCATATTAGGTAATTATACAAGTTCATCAATTCACTAGGCATCTACTCTATAGCGACTGTTGGTTCGTCTAAGGTTGTACGTCTCCACTTCTCAAAGTACAACTCGGACTACTCCCTTGGTTTGTATAGCAACGCGTTTGGCCCTAATGTTCCAATTTCAGTCGCTACTGTTTCTCTCTAGTCCCTTTCGTTGTCTGAGCGCACGTCTGAGCGCAGAGTCTTCCGATCCTACATTCGGCTGTCGTGAAGGCGCTTTCGCCCCGAATGCGCTATTCCACGGTTTCATTTGCTCCCCGACAGTGGTGCATCTTCTGGAACCTTCACATTCGCCTATCTTTACCACAAGATATATACCATGATTCAACTTTTCGATTATTTTGAATGGCCCGTAGAATTTTCGTTTCAAAATTAGACCCGAGCCAAATTCAATGCGCTTGATGGCAACCAAATCGTTCAGACCGTATGTCTTTTCGGCAATTCTGCTCTTGTTGTAGCTTCGTTTATTTTCTTGTTGAATCTGCACGATATTTTCAGGTGATTATTCTCTCAATAGTTCACGCTCTTGATGATGTTCATTTACCACTAACTCTTCTAACATTAAACGAACATCCGGGTTTTCTTTCGTCCACATATCTAAACCGGTCAGAATCTTAAACGGCGCATTTGTAGTACTTCTCGGAGGAGTATCGTTGATCATCTGTTGTATCCTGTCTACGTGTTTATACCAATTCTGCGGTTTTTCAGGTAATGCGGTAATTCGGTGAATTCGTTCTACCTGATCTTTTCGTTGTGGTACTCCTGTAGCTAAGCGCAAATGTTGCACTCCCTCTTGTTGGCAATACCCCTTGAACAGATTGGACGTAAATGCTGTGCCCTTATCGGTTATTACTCTTTCCGGAATTGCGGCCAGCTTTCTCAATCGATCGACTACTTCGTTGGTTCCCGTACTCTTGGTGGGGTACAGCCATACGAATTTGGAAAATGCGTCTACAAATACAATAATATGGTTGTATTGTTTTTGGGTTGACTCCATAGGTCCAACGTGATCTAAATGGAAAGTCATCAAAGGCCGAGCAGACCTGTCAATTGGATTGAGAAATCCTTCTTCTTCCCTACCTTTGATTTCGCCATTATACATTCTACGCAATTTTATACCAGTTTATCAGTCTTAGTCTGCAAGTCCGGAATGTAGAAATTTCTCTCTATAAATCTCCAGTTTGTTAGCGCTGCAAAATGCCCATTTCTGTGTGCCATTTGTATTATCTCTTTTTCCATTTCAGAGGGTATTACGATTAGTTCCTTAGTGGGACCTAATATATCGTATTTATCTTTTTCAAGAACTTTCCGAACTTTCACCCATTCGTCATTCAATTGGTCTGCCTTAATCCTATGTCTAAGGGAATATTCCATCATCAAACACGAAATTCGACTCAAAGCATCTAAGTATAATCGAAATCTTGAAGAAAAAGTGCCCACCTCGATACACGTAGCGGAATATCTTTTTTGCCCATCATTAATGCTAATGCATTACAGTCGGTAACTATTTTAAATTTGACCCCCATCAAAAATATTCGCCATCTCTTTAAAGCTTCTATAATTGATAGCACCTCTAGCTCGTATGAGTGGTAGGGTAATAACTTTTTGCATTTTTGGCAAATATCAAATCTCCCCAGACAAAATCGTATAGGGCATGGACAAATATTAAGAACTGCGTTTTTAGTTTTTTGCTATCGTTAAAAAAGGTCACGCACCAAACGCGTTAAAGTTTTGAATCAAACAAAAATAAAAACAGTACAAGATATATATCCGCTTTATAAAACATCGCGTACTTTGAACCTAAAGTTTATATCTTACAATACTTACTTTTAATCATTTATTGTTATTAGTTGTTTACACACTTACATATGTATAAAACATATTTTAAAAAAATTGTTATTAAAAAAAATTAAATAAAATATATTAAAGGCATTTTAGAAATCGCTGTCGGTGCGTAAGGTTTTTTTTACCAAATTGATTTGAAATAGTTTTTTTGACGTAGAATACGTCTTACCTTACGGTATGAGGAGTCATGTCAGGTTTCTATTGTTGTAATCTTTATTTCATTGAATTTGAGGAAACGGCTAGATGAATTTTTTTAAAATTTTTTTTGTAGGTAAATGAAGATGTTATCTTTCGTTTGATATACATAATATTTAAATTTCTCAAAGGAAAATTGTTTAAACACATACACTCAAACATATGTGTGGTGTTTGGTTGAGTGTTTTTGGTTGCTCAACATTGCTTAGGAACATGGCAACATGTATCTAGTAAAAAGTGAAACAAACAGTAAGCTAACGTAATAAAGCTCTTTTGCGAAAGCTTCATTAAAGCTGTTGTAACATTAATTTTGAATTGTAAAGCGTAAAGCTTTCACACAACGCTCGAATGCTAATGCGAAGACTCGATAAGGTGAACCTTTTTTAATATTAGGGCGGCCCTCTCAACATTCGCAGAACTTATTTCAATAAAAATATTAATTAAAATACATAAATTAAATTAATTTTAAAAAAATTGAACATAATATTTTTTTTTTAAACGGACTTGAATCAAATGCCGTTGGTAAATATAAAAATTACAGCAGACAGTTGTCCGAGGCCTTCGGCCACGGACTGTCCCTGCAGGCTGTGTCAGAGACACGGCCATTAAGTTTAACGTAGAATACGCCATCCGATAAGACAGAAAACATATATAACAATAAATGATAAATAATATAAGCAAATGAATTTATTGTTATATATGTTTTCTGTCTTATCGGATGGCGTATTCTACGTTAAACTTAATGGCCGTGTCTCTGACACAGCCTGCAGGCACAGTCCGTGGCCGAAGGCCTCGGACAACTGTCTGCTGTAATTTTTTTTATCATTAATACAATATTTGCCATTAGAAAAGCCCTGGGGAGAATGTTGTCTAAAAAAAGTTATCACCCTAATGAGTGGTACTTCTCTTCCGTTGGGGTGGTTTTTCGACTCATGTACTCCTCAATTTGATGAAATTGAAGGGCCTCGGAGTCCTTTTGGAGAAGAACTGCACCATAGCCGTATGGGCTCGCATCACAGTGCACCTCAGTAGTTGCTTTCGGATTATATAGTCTCAATACGGAAACATCAACTCGAAGACTTCAGTTGTTGGGAAGATAAAAGTTCATTGTCGCCAATCTAAAAATAAGATTTTTACGCCACAAAACTGAGGGGGGTTTGGCTACCGACGCATAATTTGGTATAAATCTTCTCAAGTAGGATGTTAGCCCCAAAAATCATTCAATTCCTTTTCTGTCCTTGGACATAGGAAATTTAGTGAATCGTAGAATTCTGTACTACGTATCCCAAAAAAGTTATATTTTTCATCAAAAACTGGCACTTGCTCCTCTTCATGTCAAGACCGTTTGATTCCACGACTTTTATAATTTTCCTTACCTCGTTTTCATCCATTGAATGTATGACTATGTCATCCATATAAATAACTAGATATCCATTTTTTATTAAGGATTAACCGGGCGGTAGTTTTCAACAATTCCCGATATTTCACTTGGAATAGTGCTACTCAAATGACTGAAATCAATAGTGCTCTCGACAAAATCACCGATTTTCGCTGATATATAAATTTGTTCAAACCCTTGCGTCAATTCTTTAGTATACGGATGGGTTTCGGATGATTTGTCTGGCGCTACAGAACTGAAATCTGCACTGGGATCTGGTTTAACAATCTTTGGCGAAAACGTAGCACCGTTGGGGTCAATAGCAATGTTGACATACTCCAGAACATCATTGCCAATCACTGCCGAATGTAAAATATCGGGTTCTCTTATCACATGGAATTTTACGGATACCTCTGTACCGTCCAGATTTCGTCTCCGTTTCAAATTCGACATCATTCATCATCAGCAACATATTCCGTCGTAAACATCTGATGTCGCTGCCAGTGTCGACTATGGCAGAAATAGTATAATTTTTAACTTCAATGTCTTTAAACAACCGATTCGACGACAATAAGGAATTTATTTTTAACGATTGATCCTCTGAAGATGATGTGAGAGTGTATATATTAGCTGCATCTCGTTTTGGCATTTTATCTTCTTCCTCTTTCGCATTCGACTGTACTATGTGTTCTTTATGACCACACTTAAAACAGCGCTTTCCACCCTCATTTGCTTCTGAAGTCGCAGGCAAAATATTTGCTTTCGGACGAGCTCCCTTCAAGTTTGTTGACTGTCCAGAATAGCTAATCTTCTCGTGTATCTTCATCAGACGTTTCAAGTCATCGAGGTTCGTCCCCTGATACAGCATAGTTTGCTTGACTTCGACTCTGGTATCCCTTCGATGCAATACTCGATCACGCTTTGCTCATCAAGAGTAATTGGGGAACCAACTTCTAGAATGCTTTACAAGTACTCCATAAATGTTTCACCCGGACACTTCTTGCGATTCTACATTCTATGTATTACTATTGAAGATAATCGGGTACCAAATTCCTTACGAAGCGATTTCTTCAATGAGTTCCAGTTTCTTTCATTAGCTTGACTTCTTATGAAAATTCAGGCGGCTCCAATCAGTAGTTCGTTCCATTGTACTGTATAAGCACAATCTTCAAATTCATGAATCCACCGCTCTACCCCTGAGTAACCCTCGTAAGTGAATCTTCGATATCTCTCAACGAAAAGTTAGGACCAGACCGATCTGCATCCTGTACATCCAAAGAGGCTTCAACATATTCTGATTTTTCTCCGTCGTCACCGCGAACAAGATCGAAATGTTCCAGCAATCTATTCTGCAAAATCATTTTCTCACCTGTCGTCAATAAATTACGTTTTTCCAAGTTTGCCTTTAACCCGTCCACGTTAAAAGCTAATATCTGATTAACGGCCATAGTTGTCACAGTCGCTTCACGAATTATCAAAATAGACTTCAATAAGAATTGTTCAATAATTTAAATCAAGATTTAAATGATGTTAATGTCATAAATTTGAAATTAAACATTCACGTATTATCGCCAAATCGATTAAATCAAAAATGGTTATCTGTAATAAATCTCTTTACATTATACACAGATCTCAGCTCAAAAAGATCTCGTATTTTATTGAGTAACTTCTATCTTCTCTTTACAATAATCAGATTATAAACTTATAGTTAAATAGTTTATCAATTCATCTCTGAAATCTTAAAATCTAATAATGTTTCTTTCAAAACTCTCTTCGTTTTATTCTAGTTTCTGTTAATCTATAATACTTCTCTTATAGATAAAACAACAATCTCTAGGAAACGTTTTCATCTAAAACATTTACTCTTCACGAGGAGTGTTTCTCTTCAAACATTCCATTCTATGCACAAAAGTCTTTCTCTAAAATTGTTCCAATATTGTTCCAATACCAATGCTACCTCTATAACACTTTTCTTCAATTTCTTTACTTTAAAACATTCCTCGTTAACTGCCTTTATATTTATAGATCAATATTTACATACATACATTCTCATTTATTGTATTTCAATTCCATATAGATCATAACCTATATAAATGTACTTATCTAATCCACTCTTGTTGGAACATTGATTCGTTTTCATGGTCCACCTGCACCCAAGTTGGAGTGTTTGGTAAATGTAATTTTGCATCTGTTCTCAGGTTGGGAATGAAATGAAAGGCTCTGCTTGCGTTTGACGTCTGATATTCTGCTGACTCGCCCTGTGGTTTTTTCGTTGTTTTGTTGTTTTTAATGCAGCCTTGACTACTTCTCTCGTACAAGGCCAAACCAGCCAAATTTTCAAAAATTGTTTTTCGTTGCGTTTCTTTTAATAAACAGTACTTTGTATTATATTTCTAAATGTCTGTGTAATGATGTGTATATATATTGTTTATTTATTCTCAAAGAGTTCTTGCTTTTTAATTTTAATGGTGCCGTTGCAACATTTAATTTTTTTCTGAGTAACAAACAGTTATATTTCATCTGACTTTTTAGGGTTTGATTAGCATAGTTTGATGAAAATGTAAGATTTAGTTTTGAGTATTTTGACGAACACTATATTTTGCATATTTTGTCTCAAACTAATCAATTTTATTGACACTGATCCCTGACGAGCCCCCAAATGTAGTCTTTAGTCTCTTTATATCTATATATCGTTTAAAACACCACGCACTGATACTATTTACTCTCGATTGAATAAAACACTCATTAATCTGATATTAAACAGATTTAGTTCATTTATTAATTGTAATGTAATATCTAGTTTCAATGGTATAACTTATGTTATCAAGTTTAGTTCATATTAGGAAATTACACAAGTTCATCAATTCACTAGGCATCTACTCTATAGCGACTGTTTGTTCGTCTAAGGTTTTACGTCTCAACTTCTCAAAGCACAACACAGACTACTTGCCTTGGTTTGTATAGCAACGCGTTTGTCCCTAATGTTCCAATTTCAGTTTTCCTCTTGTCTTTTTCGTTGTCTGAGCGAACGTCTTAGCGCACAGTATTCCGACCCTACAGTATTTTTGGCGTAGAATACGTCTTACCTTACGGTACAGGGAGTCATGTCAGATTGTTATTGTTGTAATCTGTATTTCATTGATTATGAGGAAACGGCGAGATAACTTTTTTTAAAAATTTTTTTGTAGGTAAATGAAGATGTTATCTTTCGATTGATATACATTTCATATTGGTTGATATCTTCCTAATATTGAAATTTCTCAAATGAAAATTGTTTAAACACATACACTCAAACATATGTGTGGTGTATGGTTGAGTTTTTGAGTTTGTAGCGTGAACACAAACTATGCTGCTGTTTCAGTGTGGACACAAACCTTCGGCTGTTGTTTTGATTGATGAAATATTGAAATTTCGTATATTTACTGTTATTTATCATTTATCCTTACTCTTTTAATTTAAAAACATATTTATCCTATTTTTCCTACCATAAGCTTATGTATATTATCAAAAGTAACTATCAAATAAATAAATTCATTTGCTTATGTTATTTATCATGTATTGTTATATATGTTTTCTGTCTTATCGGATGGCGTATTCTACGTTAAACTTAGTGGCCGTGTCTCTGACACAGTCTGCAGGGACAGTCCGTGGCCGAAGGCCTCGGACAACTGTCTGCTGTTTTTTAGATATATAAATAAAACTATTTCACTGATCATCTAACTTTTAATTTACTTTTTTCAGTAAACTCAAAATTTTTATCATTGTAAAGTACACGAACGAACAACGTATGCAAATTATTAAATTGTACTACCGAAATTCGGACTCGGTGACCTCAACTTTAAGAGCGTTAACTCCAATTTTCGGTCATTATTCTCGCCCTAGTTGACAAGCAACAACAAGTTGAGTGCAGAAATGTGAGTCTACATATTCATTGTGTGATGCTGCCGAGCCAGCGAGACAACGGGTTGGTCGAAGTGACGAAAATATCGCTGCCGTTGAGGCGTCCGTAGCAAACGATCCAAATCAGTCGATTCCGCGGCGTTCTCAAGAACTGGACATCGCCCAGACCACTTTATTTTTGCATAAAGATATTGGTTTACACCCATACAAGATCAAGCTGACTCAACAATTGAAGCCGATGGACCATTTGGAGCGACGTACGTTCTCCGATTGGGCTCTTGAGAAGATGCGCCTGGTTTATGAATTTCATCGCAAAATCATCTTCAGTGACGAAGCTCATTTTTGGCTCAATGGGTTCGTCAATAAGCAAAATATGCATTATTGGTTTGGTGAAAATCGACATGTGCTTCATGAATCACCACTTCATCCACAAAAAATAACTGTTTGGTGCGGTTTGCATGCCGGCGGCGTCATTGGGACATAGTTTTTCGTCGACAATAACGATTGTCACGTTACTGCGATCGTTATCGCGTCATGATTACCTATTATTTTTGGCCCGAATTGGAAAACATGGACTTGGGCGACATGAGGTTTCAACAGGACGGTGCCACAAGGCACACAGCACACGTAACAATCGATTTATTGAAGAGTAAGTTTGGTGAGCGTGTCATCTCAAGAAATGGACCAGTCAATTGACCGCCTCGTTCGTGCGATTTAACGCCTGTAGACTTTTTTCTTTGGGCTACGTCAAATCATTTGTCTGTGCCAACAAGCCGACGACGTTGGAAGAACTCAGAGCCCAACATTGAACGTGAAATAGCGGCCGAAATGTGTGACCGAGTCATCGGAAATTGGGTCCAACGAATCGACCGATGCCGACGTGCCCGCCGTGGCCATATGAACGAAGTCGAGTCCCATTCATAAATGTTTTGGTTGTATTTCAAGTCGATCACAAAGTATTGGAAATATATCAAATGGTTTGTGTTTTATTTAAAAAAAAAAATTTGTCAAAGCCTTATTTGAAAACCCTATATAAATTCAGTATCATATAATTAACGGCACGGGCATACATTTTGAAATTTTTTCACAACTAAACAATACGTAGCAAAGATAACAAACTAATTCGGCTATGCTACACTTTCAATAAACAATGTACATAGAAGGTTTGCGGAGAAGTAGGCAGTTGATATCATAACAAACCGAAAATATAATAACGATGTATAAAATCGTGCGTGCATACTTTTGATTCGAGAAAGTGTATGGAAGTGTAGGCCGTCAATTTTTTGGCTCGTATATAAACACTGTATACATTCCGATGACATCGGAACATGTTCTGCTGGGAAGCGACCAAGAAACTAATGAACCAACCCAGATAGTAACATCTTCTAAGCGGTTGAGGATTTTAATAATTATTTATTTACACTCTTATAGTATGTAGATATATGTCATTCAGCGTTTTATCACACGCTGAAAAAGAACGGTCCCAGCAATATATTGCAGGAATTATGTACATATTTGCAAGCACTGTTTTCATGCATTAAAGATCTGCTGCTTTTTGTTTCATTGACATCTGCACGCTTTTGTTTTCAACGATTTTCAATAAATAAATCCACATCTGGCTCACAAAAAGATATGTTATAATCCAGTAATATTTGTGTCTGAAACATATTATATTGAATAGCAAACACAATGTATTTGGACACAAGTATACTATATTTGTGACAAGGTACATACACGTTATATTTGCATCCAAACCACAAAAAAATACAGATTTTACAGCGAGCATGTATTCAAATATTCGTATTTACTTCACATTGTGCTAGAAACTTATGTTCTAGAAACTATGACATTATTGGAAGAACCATATGTTTTGTGTTAAAAATTATCGGCTTGTAAAGTCAGTAGAGTAGTTTTAATATTTTAAGAATAAAGATCATTTAAATTAATAAATATTAATCCGTTGACGAATGATTCAAGGACCAAACTATAGTCAAATTATATTATGTTTCACACAATTAAGGTCAGGGTGTTTAACTCAAAGGTTTAAGTAAGTTTTTCGTGCATAAACGGTGGACTCTTTACGGGCTTAAAGAATTGAAAAATTACAGGAACAAAGTGTACGTAATATTTCTTTTAACGACCAACACCTCGGTTGTTGGCGACGGCAATATCTACTAATTAGCAATGAAAAACCTTCTCAAAGTGCACATCGCTCAGATTGTGAAAACCAGGTTGTGAAAACCTCTCATAAAAATTTTTTCTGGGAAAATATTTATATTATTTATTTGCGTTTTTATATTATGGGCATTTATAGAGAAAATGCCACCCTATGTCACATCACGTCACCCTCGTTATTTGGTTATATTTTGTGACCAAGTGGTGCGATTGTTTTCTATTCTTTTCCTGAATACAGAATGTAAGTAACTACATATTTATTAAAATAAATTAACACAATAAAACAAACTGGTTCTAAAATATAAGTAATTATCGAGAGTGACGTGATGTGACAAAAGGTTGACCTTTCTGTGGAAATGCCCATATGTGGTTTGGGGATTTTTTGTATCAATTTCGACATATATAATTTGTTTAGGCTAATAGGCCCAAAGGCAGATATTACGGATTGAATGCCCCTGGCAAACAAATTTTCTTAATTGGTGTAACATAAGAAGTCGTGGCGTGGCCTCATCGGTCTATAATTTTCTCCGGCTGTATATATTATGACCTTTAAAAATTCAGTGTGCGAGACGTTATCTTCGTTTTAGAATATATGGTACAAAAATGGAGTTATGTTACGTCGAACTTCGTCAAAATTGAAAAAATTGGTCCAAAAAAATTAATGTTACCTAAAATATTTTAAAAATAAAATTCCAAAGTCTCGTTTCATTTTGTATAAGCTCTAAATATTCCACCAAGCATTGGATATAATGATAAGGATTTCAGGCGCGTAGGTTACGTGTTGTTGAGGGCTATCTGGTTGTATACATAATAATATCTATTTTATATCAAATACATGAATATAGAACGAAACCTTTGGAAATAACTTTAAATTCCCTGAAAGTTCTAAAGAATATTTCAAAATATATGTTAATGTTGTCTTATGAATACAATTAAACTCTTTTATTTCTGAAATATGAAACCTCTCGACTATCAAATAGTTTATCAAAATATTTAGATACGATAGATGTTTTTCTTTGGCGATGCATTTGGTTCACAGCAACATTTGCTATGTATCAGATTATACGGATTTGCATTCAAATCTTCCCTGGTATCTGTATATTTACAAAATATTAATCATATTCCATACAAATTTTAAAACTGAGCTAGCGAAATATCTAGGTATACGAAGTAGTTAAGCGTTTGAAAAAGAATATATAATGCGGCCAAAAAAATTAATTTCAATTCTCCTAAATATTTCAGCTAAATCCACGTCAATCCGGTGCTAGAGGAAGTCAATATAATCTCAAAAATATATAATTGTTTTACAGGCTCTCATCAAGCAAAAAATAGGATATACTTTAGATGTAAGCGACTCCGCAATTATGCGTCTTTTATGTATTCCACGCGAGAGAGCCAGTGTAATTTAATTTGCTCACATGAATATGAGTTACGTGTGTGTTTAAAAATATTGAGTGGTTGGGTCCAACTAGTGCGTGAATTTGCGTTATTTGAATGAAAATATTTTTCTGGGTTTCAGTTGTCAGTTGTTAATGTTAATCTCATTCGCAATTAATATACAGTCAAGGAAAAAAGTCTACATACATCCCTTGTTTTAGAAGTTTTAGAAAGTTTGTGAAGAAAATTAAAAAATTTTTATTTCAATATTTAAGGCATTAATAAATAAGTGTATTTATAAAATAAAAAAAACAATTCATTTACATAAGAAAAACAGTTGTAACAAAAACGCTGAAAATTCATAGGAAAAAAGTCTACATACAGCCACAAAATATATATATTATGTCAACATTTTATATATAAATACAAAGAAAAGATAACTTTTGGTATTTGGTCGGTCTACCTTGGGCATCAATAACTGCTTGAAGACGACGGGGCATTGATGTCACCAAATTCTCCGTAATATCGGATGTCATTTTACCCCATGCGCGAATAAGGGCGGGTTTTAATGTTTCACGGCTACTAATGTCATATTGTCGTACCAAGATTTCCATAACGTCCCATATGTGCTCTATTGGGTTTAAGTCTGGTTAGTGGGGTGGCGAATTCAGCTGTCTTGGGGCATAGTAAAGAAGCCAGTCTCGAGCAACGTGTGCAGTCTACTTAGGGTCGTTATCTTGTTGGAAAACCCATTGATTTCCCAGGCCTAAACTATCAACAGATGCCTTCAGATTTTGTTCCAATATATTTTTATATTGGTAGCGGTCCATATTACCCTCGACAAAAACCAAACTACCCACTCCAGATGATGCAATTGCTCCCCAAACCACCATGTTTTGCTGTTGGTATTATGTTCTTTGGAACAAGTGCAGTATTTGGTTTTCTCCAAACGTTGGATCGGCCATCACTTCCGAAAATGTTATACTTACTTTCATCAGTAAATAAAACACGTTTCCAAAAGTCCATACCCTTGTCTAGATGTGCTTTAGCAAAGTCAAGGCGAAGTTTGCGATTTTTCGCTGAAATTAGCGGCTTTTTGCGTGCTACTCTGCTATTAAATCCACTGACGTGTAAAACGTTTATTATGGTTCGTGGAGTAACAATTATATTGGAACATTTGGCGATGTGTTCCGCCAATTTTGGAGCACTTATTTTCGGTTCCTGGTTGACTACTTTAAGAATACTGCTAACATTGCGTCTCGAAAGCTGCTTAGGTGTGCCAGAACGTGGCTTAGTTTCGGTGCTATTGGTATTATTATAATTTCTAATGATCGTCTGGACAGTAGCACGACTTAATTTTACTGTCTTAGCAATTTCTCCATAAGATTTATTTTCCTTGCGGAGATTTACTACCATATTCCGAACTGAAGTATGAATCTCTTTTCGTTTTTCCATTTTCAAGGATAAAAATTCGAAAAATACCTTATTTTTTGTCACTTTCTCCACTTAAATAATTGTTATGCTTGTAATTGTAATTAATTCAACAAAGTTAACTGTCTACATACAACCTACGATTTTGAAGTACAAGGTGGCGCAAAAGTAATCCTCCTATCAGAAAATGCTATAAATTTTGCGATTGGCACCTAATGTCAGTTCTGTTTTGACATTTGTGTAGTAAACACATGCGAAATACACGTTAATAAACAATGTTGCGCTACACTGCTCCAGAACGCGGAATATTGCTGACTATTTATTTGACCAATAATCGACCAGGGGATGATGATTTTTCATCAAAAATAATCATGAGTGATGAGGCCCATTTTCATCTTAGCGGGTACGTAAATAAGCAAAATTTACGCTTCTGGGGCACTGAAAGTCCGCGTGTAACCCACGAGGAGCCATTACACCCACTCAAAGTTACTGTATGGTATGCTGTTTTCGCTGGAGGAGTCATCGGACCTTTTTTCTTCGAAGGCGTCGCGGGCCAAACCGTTACTGTGAATGGTGAGCGCTACAGAGCAATGATCAGCGAGTTCTTTTTGCCGCAACTTGATGAATTGGGATTGGAAAACATGTGGTTCCAACAGGACGGTGCAACGGCACACACTGCATGTGCCACAACCGATATGCTGAAGGCTGCATTTCCCGGGCGCCTAATCTCCCGTTTTGGCGATTTGCACTGGCCAGCAAGATCGCCTGATTTGACCGCTCCAGACTTCTTTTTGTGGGGCTTTTTGAAGTCGCGGGTTTATGTCAACAAGCCTCAAACTCTTGCAGCTCTTAAAGACAATATCCGTCAAGAATGTGAGGACGTATCGCCGGAAGTTTTGGCCAAAGTGATAGAAAATGCCATAAAAAGGGCTCAAATGACAATCAACTGTGGCGGCGGCCATTTACATGACATAATATTCTCGACTTGATGTAAAAAAAATATAAGACCAAATAAAAATAATCCACAAGAAGAATCAAAGTTTTTCATTTTTTTTTTTAAATTACAGCCAAAAAACATCGGAAGTTTACTTTTGCGCCACCTTGTATAAGAGAATTAGTATCGACAATTGAAAATGATATTATTGCAATATTTTAGTCATTTAAAATAAAGATTATTTGAAGAAAAAAAAAATATGAAAAAAATATAACATGGAAATTATCAGGGAAAAACACAATAATTAGCGGGAAAAAAGTCTGCATACAGCGTGGCAACTCCTAAAATCAAATAGAAAATTCCCTTTCTTTGTTTTCAATTTTCTATTTGATTTTAGGAGTTGCCACGCTGTATGCAGACTTTTTTCCCTGATAGTTTCCATGTTATATTTTTTTCGTATTTTTTTTTTCTTCAAATAATCTTTATTTTAAATGACTAAAATATTGCAATAATATCATTTTCAATTGTCGATACTAATTCTCTTAAACTTCAAAATCGTAGGTTGTATGTAGACTTTATTCCTTGACTGTATGTATCGTCTCTTAATATATGTAGCGTCTCTTAGCAAACGTGGGAGAATTGAAGGCAAGTCTGAAATTTTGTTGCCTTTTATGTTTTTTCATATTTATTGATGTAATGCCAATAGTTGAATACAACTGTATTTCCTATCTTAATTTTTTCTGATATTCGAACTTCTTTAATGGCCAGTTTCACAGTTGAAAATTCTTCATTTAAATGTATTTTAAATGCCCGATGCTTGTCACTTAAATCTCATTTAATATGAAAATTGTCTGAGAGCTTTTAAATTGAGCTTTTAAATGACGAGTGTGAGTCCTTTAGATTTTAAAAGTAAAATTCGTTTTCGGAGGTATTAAGAGCTTCTGCGCGTCCCATTTTGGTTGAAATTTAAAACAAAACTGTTCAATTTGCGTTGTTTTGATAACATTCATACATTACAATCAAGAATCATGGCCGACTGTATCAATATAAAATAATTCCTTATTCAAGTGGTGCATTCAAAAACTATTAATTTATTGCACGTAAATAAAAGCAATTTTATTAAAAAAAAAATTTTCTTATTTTACTACAAAAATTAGTGAGATTATATAATATATTTGTACTGAATTTTGTAATTCCACTATATCCAGTTTGGACTATATCCGCATATGGACATGCGAGAATACTACAGGCACCGATTACTGCACCCCCTCATTGACGTTCGATAACCTATTCGATGTCAGGTTTCCCAGAAGAATGGACTGGGATAAAGGGAACCACTGACAGGTTTTGACACCAAAGTATTTACGGACGGATCCAAAACGGAATGTGGAACCGGCTCGGGTGTCTTCTCCGAACAGGCCAGCCTCAATTTATCATTCAAACTTCCAGACAAGTGCAGCGTTTTCCGGCCATCGGAGCGGTGGTACTGGCCATCAAGGAAGCGTGCGTCGAAATTATACTACAACGGAGAACAGATCGCATTGGAATAAAGCGGCTCTTGCTCGCGGCTCTTACTTGTCAAACTTGAAAAACACAAGCGTTTCTTTGGGAACGAAAGGCATACGAACTAGCCAGGGCAGGATCCTCTTCCACCGAACTCCATATGGTGGCAGTCGCAACGCCTATAGGTTGGTCAAAAGAGAAATTTTCCTGCATTACCTTGACCGAGCGAAGACCAGATGGGATTTCCATGCCGCATATCAAGAAACACATGGCCAGAATATAAAATTCACCGGACTAACTCCCTGATTAGCCAATTCACCGGACTAACTCCCTGATTAACTCCCTGATTGCCCAATCGGTAACCACGCAAGATGGCTGAATCTTCCATATAATGACCATAGCCGTGTCTACCAAGTGGCAGAAGAGGAGGAGACGGTGGAACGTTTCCTCTGTAGTTATCCGGCTCTATTGAATAGACGCTAAAGGCTATAGTTCGTCCCTTCCTACACAATCTCACTGAGACACACGAGATAGATATAGGGCATCTAAAGAGGTATCTTCGATTATGAGGATGGATATAGACATGGTACCTTACATTATTCAGAGTGGCGTGGCATGGATAACGGTGTCTCACGACACTAATTGGTACCAAATAGTATATTTAGCAACCACGTGAATATATAATTCCTGATTTATGTGATTCGAAGTGTATATTTGCCCTTAGTTTCATTCCTTTCTATGATTTTGTCAAATTGTATTACGGTATATCAAATCGCAAACCGTATTAACATAAAACTTTAGACTTTATAGTTGTTCGGAATTTTTATTAATGCGAATTTTAATACAAACTGCATACGAATGAGAATAATTCATATACTTTATATTTAAAACAAGTGAAATTTAATTCAGCTCAAAATTTCTCCTTCAGTTTGATGAATAATCCTACAAGATATGATAGGTTCCATTAAAAAAAATTAAAAAACGACCGACATCAATATTTGGGTCCAAGTTCACAATTATTTAGGGGTCCATTTTCGTTGCTATCTAATTTTCGCATTTGGGGCCCACCTTCATAATGAAACAGATTCCAAATTTAGGGCCAACTTTCATTCAAATCAAAATCCAAGCCAAGTCAAAATCTTCAAAAATTAAATCCTTTCAAAATCAGAGAATTTAAAACTATAGCGTGAAACTTAGCAGAACGTGGAGAATGGAACAACTTCCACACATTCTGAAAGATTTCGTCCATGAGACTGCATAGAAACGATAAAAATTTAATGTTTTTATTAGAGAAACATACCCTATAGTGTTCAACATTTAAATGATTTGAATCGTTAATGATATTTGAGTAAGTTGTTCTACAGAAAAACGACAATTTTTCTTAGATATCATTTACCCACGTTTAGAATTCTTTGTAGGTATTGTGTATCCTTTGTAAATTAAAAAATGGAAGAAATATATGTAAACAAAATAGCAGATAGTAAATATGTAACAAATATTTTAGCATACATTTATAGTCCTATGTATAAGTACACTGCCGCTCACTTCACAGAAAACAATAAAAATCAATTTCAATTAAAAAACTAATTTATTTAATTAATTTTTTTATTGGTTTTGGTGTAATCAAGACAATGATAATATTAATTACAGGTATTTGTAAATTTGTCAAAAAAAAATTGTAAATTTGATTTTTCAAAAATATTATTGATTAAGAATGTAATCAAGTTAATCAAAAAAGTTATTGATTTGAAGTGGGTTGTTAATTCTAAAATCATCAACCTACAGGAAGTATGAAACTAATGTTTTACCAGGATACAAGCTTTTTTTTATTCCATAGTTCTCCATGAATAAAGTTTACCATGGTTTTCATTTTCCCAATTTCTATGTAACTGTTGCGTTCGAAAAACTGTTTCATCTGGAACTCCACAGGCATAACTATACCCTTAGAATTTGGATGGTATACAATATTATATTCCTCAGTTTGCCCCATGAGATCATTTCTTCGCATAGTTTTTTCCAAATTAAATTCAGATTTGATATTTCCAAATATATTTTTGATATCCCGGAAAATGTTCGAAATATCTAAATCTAGAATTGCAAGCTTGCTCAAACATTCTTCAATAAAATCAATCATGGGTTCTAGAATTAACTTTTCAACAAACTGACATATAAGTCTAACGTCAGAATGATAACAGTTATTGAGGGAATGTAATTAAACAATAAATACCATTGCGTTGTCACAAATTATTTTCATTTTGTTTTTATAACTAAAAGAGTGAAACTGCTCTGGTGGTTCTAGAGAAACATTCAATTTGTCTAGTCCTTCCGCAGCGGCATTCACTCAATTGTCGCATTCCATCTCTTCTGCACATACACAGCAGTGTTGGAGAATTTATTGCTTTTATCTAATTTAGGGCACTCTTGTTTTACACGTTCAAAATGTCTAAGAAGGTGAGTCTTAAAGTTTCTTTTTACGTGAAATTTTTGAAAACAATTATGGTGTAATCAATTGTATGTGTAATTGTAAGTGCATAAAAAATGTTTGGGGACAGCCACATTTTTCATTGCAAACAAAACACTCAACGCAAGCACTCATTTCCAACAACATTTATTCAAAAAAATTTGCCAATTAAACACAATTACAAAAAACGCAGTTTTAATCACGAAACGAGACAATTCAACACTATTATTCTCTAAGTTCACAGAATAAAATCTTTCAATCAACAAGAAACGGATTACCAATAACAACAGTGTTGTATATCAAAGACGAGAGTCGTACGAAAAGTGACGACGACGGCTGGAGATTCAGCCGCCACCCATATTGTCTCACAGCGGAGCTGTAAAATCCAACTTTCAGTAAAATGCTTTATCACAACAATTTTTGTTTACAAAAATTGTATATATTACGTTTTGTTAAGAACATATCATGCATATTTATATTAATTTCGAAAGATTCATAGCAGAAATTCGATAATGCACTCAAAAATTAAACATTTTTAGCGCCGTAGATTTGCGCCTTACCAACTCCAAGTTCTGTTGTAAACTCAAAAAATAAATTGTAAATATGATTAAAAATTTAATTGATACAATTAATTTTTAATTGCATTGTTTGAAAAATTTCAATAATATTTTTAATTGGAATTTACAGGGCAATAGTTGTTTCTGTGTTAAATAGCGCCCCCTATTGAGTATGTGTGTTCAGCTTCCTTCCTCCTAAAATAATAATGTCAATGCACTGGTTGTTTTCTTTACATAATAGTCCCTTCAATTACAGAAACTGCAACATAAGATTGCTTTGTTTTTTTAGCGTGACTCGTAAACGAATTAAAACAAAATAACATTCAAAAGCTCAAGTTAAATTTTTGGATCATTTGAATACCTCCCCCAAGCGATTTACAGTTTTACTCTGGAAGTCTGTTGCAGATCAACATCAAATTTTAAGTTTGGAATATTTCGATTAAAATCTATTAGTTTTAAGGGAAGTGGGCCGAGCTAAGTCGTTGAGGGTGGAGGAAAGAGCGAAAATTAAAACGAAAAAAGCGAATAGCAGCCGCGAATTTATATCCAATTTTTTACTCAATACTGTAAACTATGGACCTAGTATAAAACGTCGTACCGTAGATGCTGTTACGGCTGCCGGTAAGAGAGCGATTCTGAAACATGTGTAAAATTCACACGACAACTCGTCTACCAAAATAAAGGAAAAGTGCGGCGTATGAGCAGGCGTATCTACAGTAAAAATAATTATTTTCAAAGCTGCACATCTATAACGCATGAAATTGAAGAAAAACACCCCTAGATGATACCCTTATTTGTTGCCGCTCCAACATGAGGTGGAGTAGAGAGTGGTAACGAGCGATTTTTTCGGGTGAAATAAAATTTAATTTACAGAATTCCGATGGTTACAATTATTACTTTCATGACCTACGAAAGGTAGAAGCCCTACTGAGCCGTTTACATAGCCGGTCAGATGGTGTTATGATATGGAGAGCCATTTCGTATTATGGCACCAAAGAGCTGCAGTTTGTGTCGTCAAGAATGACTGCGATGTCGTATACATCCGTACTGGAAAAGGCTTTTCCAGAGGTGAATGCAATTCCTGGAGTGGAAATTTCAGCAAGATAACGCCCATACCCACACCGCCAAAGCCGTGAAATTGTGGATTGTACGTGAAGACGTTGAGGTGCTGAACTGGCCGCTATACTCGCCTGACCTCGACATTATCGAAAATATGAGGAGATAGATTGTTCACAAGGTGTACGAGCCAGGGTAGATATCAGCAGTCAACATTACATAAATTTTTAAAGAAATAGCTCCGTGTATAAACCGAAATAAAAACTGTTGCTGAATGTTATTTTGTGTCCTTGAGGAAAGTCATATACGCCTACGGATTCATTTTACACAGATTCATACTTAATCACCGGTGAAAATTTTGTTATTGACGCAGTTGCATTTTATTTTAAAAAAATCAAAATTTTCCAAAATTTTGACTCCTCTCGACATAAAAGTTTAAGCTTCAGGAGGTTAATTCAACGATATCGTTATGTCGATAATGCTGGCTCATGCAACAAACATATAAAGTACAGGCGTGTGGAATTATGTAAGAAATGATATCGAACTCATTATCGCTTTGTCGGTAGTGAAGTTTTGTGAACACTTGCAGTTTAAATGGCAGATGAACTGTAATTATCGACATACAGGGCTTATGCAGTTCGGACGGGTACTGGTGGTGTCAACAAGTTTGCAATGAAGTGCATGGATTAATTAGAGGACCAACTTTTTGATGTTGCAACTCGTCAACCTTTATGTTTGCAACTTAAGAATGTGTTGAATATTTACGATTGCGCTGAATCATAGATTAATACTTATAATAGATCTACTAGTTCTCCCACCAAATTTATGACATTTGGCCTGGTGTGATACTTACGTTTGATGTTGAAAAGAATTGCTTTACTAATACCAGATAGAGGCAATGGTTCAAAACAACGAACAAAATAACAACAACGGCATTTCGTTTCGTGTGTTAAAATTATTGTGTTAAATACAACACAAATGTATGCTAACAATAACAGTCAATAAAAAAGTTTAAAACACATTTAAATTTCACAGTTTTTCACCAAAATGGCATGAAAAATTAAAGCAAGAAGTTATTGTAATTCCACCTGGTGTAAATCACTTTTCGTCAAACATCTCTCTATCACACCGACCGCATCACGAAGAGTGTGAAAGCAAACGTCAGATGAGCCAAATATTCTCTCTAGTCTGAGATTACTCTATGCGCTGAATACTGACGTCGCACATTAAGGTGTGTCAAAATTCAAAAAGTATCCCAAACTTTCTTAATTTCTATACACCTGTGTGTGGAACTTCCATAATTACCTTCTATAAGTAACAAGCAACCAGATTAATAAGTAGCACTAAAAATGTAAACACATATGTTTTTTCCATGTACTTTACATGTACCCCGAATATAATTTATTCGGGGCATTCGTGATGAGCTATATCAACAATTACCTCTTCCATATAACCCGTTTATTTTAATTTCTCAAAAAAAGTGCGTTTTCTGCTGCATAGGTTAAAGTAAACTGCGTTTATTACATAATTCAAATATTTTTCTTATATTCTTTTGATGCCCACACACACCAAAACGGCATCATGTTTACAATTTTCAAAATGCAACCCAGTTATATTGAAATTTATCAAAATACAAAATTGCATCGCATTTTTATTTCAAGTACATTCCGGGAGGTAAAGGAGTTAGTTGATTTTTTCTGCAATTTTGGATGGCTATTGTACTGAACCCATAGAACTAGTTTTTGCTAACCAAATGCTATATATTTACCTTTTTTCGACCCGGCCTAATGTACATAATTTAAACAGAATTATTGAATGTGTACAATTACTGCAATATGTATGAATTTTAATGTTGTACGCAAATTCAAACTGAATTTTCGCAATTGGCTGAATACATTTCGAGTTTTGTTTTTGTGACATTCTCTGGAATGAATGAATGCATTTTCTGGCTTCCTGTAATGGGCAAGTCGTTAAATATTCAAATATTCTTCCTCTGTCTCGTAGTCTCTGTGAGTAAGGTACACAAAACTACAGTATTTTGCCACCAGGTTAACAGTTGTCGTGCAGTTGTCATCTGACGTTCCAATTCCAATGGCCTTTGAAACCTTGCCTTGCGCGATTCTCTTCTCTTCAGGTTCCTTCAAGACCATCACAGGGCCCTTTAACATGTTTAGTAGCAAAGAGTTGTGTATTACACAATCAATTATAACAGTAAAGTTTGTAACATTTGTTTTCCTATATAATTTGTAGTAAACAGCAATCGCGTACAATATATCTTGTTAATCTCTCACACAATATTTCCACAAAATAAGACTTTCTTGAATCATTGTATCCAAACTAGCCATATCGCTAATAATCCATTGCTTCTACGTTATTTCGTTCACGCATTGTTGATCGAACGGTTGAGTCAGTTTCTTCTTCATGATTTCTATTCCGGACACGTATCATATTTGCAGATAGCAGTTTGGGGTTGCCTCTTCGCAAGTATTTTTTTTAAACAACATTTATATGATTCCAGCTTAAAGTCAAGAATGCCCTGAGTAAGTTTATTCAATTTTGTTATGATATCGAGCTCTTGGGCAGACAGGTCAGTATTTGATTTATTTCACTTCTTCCGACGGTTATTTTAATCTTATCTCTTAAACTGTTACAGCATTTCGGTGTCTGAACATATTTGAGATGTTTAGGGAGCTGTACAAGGAAATACGAGGGTGGTTTGAAAGCTCCGTGACTTTATGAACCTCTCTTTTTGTTCATTAAATAAAAATCAACAGTACCATCTGTACTGTACCTACATAGTGTACTGTACAATTTTAAGAAGGTATACAACCTCGTGAATTTCCACGAAAATGGAAAAGGTGAACTTTGGTGTGCTTTAGTTTTTGTGTAAAATAGATTTGTGTGATGTAAATCATCGAAATCAAGGAAAGACTTGATAAAAACTATTGTTATTCTGCACCACAAGTTTCATTGGCTAAAAAGTGGTTTACTGTAGTCCGTCCGTTGTGGCCGTACCATGAATGAAAGTGCGTGAGGTAGATGTGGCTATAGGCATTTAAACTGAGCGAATACACGACATGTAATATGCATATTTGGATATGAAAGACCTATCTGCGTGATGAGTGCTGCGATAACTTACACTCGACCATAAGCGAAACTGTGTGACCACTTCATAGGAGACTTTAGCAATGTTGAAACGCAATCAGAAGGAGGTTTGCGGCGTTGAGTAACCGTGGGCGAAATATGGATCCATCAGAATACACCAGATACCAAGGACCAATCAGTGGACTTCTCCGGGCGAAGGTGTACCAAAAAAAGCCAATGTGGTTCTGTCGATCAACAAGGGCATGGTGAAAGTTTTTAGGATACATGCGGTGCCATTTTCATCAAATACCTTGAATGGGTTAAAATGATCACTGGAAAATGTTATTCACAGCTCATCGACAATGATTGGAAGTAAACCCGACCGCAGTTGGCGAAGAAATAATAATAATAAAAATTGGGAAAGAAATAATAATAATAATAACGCCGGACACCTTTGTAGTCGCTATAGAAAAAACCCCTAAATTGGGTTATCTTCGTTAACTTCGTCTCTTGGAGCATCAATTTGTAACCGACAAGTAGACCATACCATATTCTCCAAAGTTATCGCCCAGTGACTACTTATATTTCCCCACCCGAAGAAATCGCTCGGCGGTAAGAGATTTGGGTCGAATGAAGAGGTCAATGAAGACCCTATTTTTCGGGTCTTTAGAAAACCTATTATTGGAATTAATAAACAAGGTCTAAATGTATCCACCTAAAAAAGACCATGTCATATTTGACAGCTGAGTTGAACTGGAACGTTCTTAATTTCAGATGGTCACCCAGTACGAATGGGTATTAGAACGTTTAATTAAAACGAGACAAAATATTCTTAAAATAAAATGCAATTACTGGCACTGGCTTGTAGTGTAGATGGTAATGAGAGAACTCAGAATACTAAAATATGTATTCATATGTATTAGGGATGAGGTAGTCTACGAGTTTTCGATTTCGAAACGCTGGAACCCTCAATTTTGTGAGGTTCGGAAAAAAATATTCCGCTTAAAAAATGGGATAGATGGGTTGGTGGTAAATGGCTCCGCATCAAAGCTGCGTGTAAAAAATTAATTTAAAAGAAAAAATTCACAAAAAGCTCCAAAACTGTCCATTGCAATGTAATGGGTAATGGACCTTCAGTTATTTTTCGCGCCCAACATTTCCACCGACCACAGATATCCCCTATTTCCGCCCTTAAGGGAACTCCTATCGAAAAATTAAATTTATATAATACATTTACTCTACCCGCTCTAACTATCCCAAGGGTACCATTATGGGAGTTAAGTGTGTGACCAACCCCCTCAACAGTTTCTCAGAACATACGTTATTTATACGTTATTTTTATAAATTTTTCTTTAAATCAGCTCCAACCGCACCCATGATGCCTCCTAGAGGGACGAAATGTGGAATCGACCAACATGTATTTCTTTCTCTGCTGAATATTTTTACCCTCGATCTCTACCCCATAATGAGGGTCCAATACAAACTGCATTTAAAAGCGACAATAATAATCTACACCAAATGCTCGCGACACCACTCCGTTCCCAACGCAACATGTTCGATCACACGAAGGGCTCTATATGTCACTCCATCAGTGTGTTGCTATAGTCCCCTCCCCTCTCCATAAACGGTTCTTACTTGTGTTGTCACCCATTCAATGTTCAAGGCATAACACTGCTCATTGAAGGAACAACAACAACACTAGTACTTACTATTTGTGTTTAGGGCAGCTTTTGTTTTGTTTGACTGTTTCTTGTTGATGCTGTGATGGTGGGTAAATTATCTTTACACTTTTCAAACATACGAGGGCTGGGAGCGAATTTATTCGCAGTATATGCTCACGTTCAAATTCATCGGCCAAATATTTTAGCTCTTTCTGAGACCCAGGTTTGTGAAGATTCTGACCACCAAGATTTTCACATTCCTGGTTATCACATTCGCCCAATTTTTTTCCCACACAGAGGTCTTGTGGTATATGTACGTGAAGATGTTGTGTTTCAGTTCATGCAACAATTGGACATTACAGATCCTGAATTTACCTGCCTTTGGCTTAAATTTCGGGTTAATCAACCCGTGACGCATTTCGGCTTCCTTTATAGAAGCCCCAACCAAGAAAGGGAGGCTTCTCTTAATGGCTTCGACGCCCTTTCTGACTCAATAACCACAATCTTAGAGTAGTGTCGGGCTAGTGAAATTGCCATTGCTGGTGATTTTAACATCCACAATAATTCCTGGCTTACCCATTCGAACCGTACAACTCCGGAGGGTCGATACGTTGAGCTTTTCGCTGCACACAATCACCTAGTACAAATGGTAAATACCCCAACTCACATCCCGTTCGTTGAAGGGCAATTTTCAAACACTCTTGACCTTTTTATAACTTCACACCCTGACAAGTATGAAGTTAACATCCTTGCACCTCTTGGTAATTCGGATCACTGCCTTGTTTCTGCCTCCTTTTCGTACTCTGATCTTCACTTCACTTCAATATTCATGTACGAAAAAGCTCGTTGGGATGAGCTCAACGAATTTTATAGGAAGTACAACTGGAAACTATGTTTTCTAGACGACGATGTCAATGCTGCGGCAGAAATGGTGGAAAACATTATTTTAACGGGAATGAAAATATTCATTCCATCAAAGAAAATTTCGATTAAACCTTCTGGTAAATGTTGGTTTAACCAGGCATGCAAAGAAGCTGTCAGATCCAAAGAGGAAGCTTTCAGTAATTGGAAATTGAATAAAAATCCAATTACTGATATGCTGCGCAAGTTAGCTAGATCAAATTGTGCCAAGGTACTACGACGCGCAGAATTATTGCATGACCAGCGTCTTCGCGCCAAAGTTCTTTCTTCTCCCAGGGAAAGTAAGAGCTTTTGGTCATTTTAAGAACAATAAAAGTTCTTCACCTATCCCAACCTTAATTAAAAATTACATAATTTATACTAACCCGGTTGATAAAGCCAAACTTTTTGCCGAAATATTTGCAGAAAACTCCTCCCTGCCGATTAGCTCTCAACCACTCCCCGTCATCGCAAATATATCTAGCTCCATACCTGAGATATTTTTTCGTACGCGAGGAGTGATAAGAGTCCTTAAGGAGCTCAACGTAGGAAAGTTTCCGTTTCCGGATGGAATTCGGGCACTAGTTTTGAGCAAATGTTCTTCGACGCTTGCTCGCGCACTGCGCAACCTTTTCAGCCTGTCATACCGTACAGGTATTTTCCCTTCTCGCTGGAAGGTTGCAAATGTCCAGCCGATCCCCAAAAAAGGGGAGGCTACTAATCCCGATAACTACCGGCCAATTGCGATATGTTCTACGCTCTCAAAGGTGATGGAGACCATGGTAAATTACCATTTGGTGAGTTACCTGGAAGTTAAGAGTCTACTCAGTGATCGTCAGTATGGGTTTCGCAGAAACCGTTCAACTGGCGACCTGATGGCGTTCCCCACGGAACAGTGGAATCGGTCCGTACATAGACTGGGTGAGAGGAAAATAGTGGCCTTAGATATTTCTAAAGCATTTGATAGAGATTGGCACCAGGCACTCATATCAAAGGTTAATGCTTTTGGTTTAGGTAGAAACTTCTCTCGATTTATTTCGAGTTTTCTCAGAGACCGTTCCATACGAGTTGTAATAGACGGTATCTCTTCCGATGAGTATACAATTAATGCGGGAGTACCTCAAGGCTCTGTGCTTTCTCCCTCTCTGTTTCTTATTTTCATCAACGACCTTCTGGATCGGACTACCAATCCCATCTATTCCTTCGCTGATGATAGTAATTTATGTCACTCATTTTCGTTCGATCGTCGACCCAATCCTTCCGTAGTGCAAGGAAAGAGACGAACAATGAATGGCATGCTTAATCATGACTTGCATCTGATTAGTTAGTGGTGCAGGGAAAACCGAGTCGAATTTAATGCACGCAAAACACAATGTTGCAGAATATCGCACAAGCATACTGGTGACTCGACCCTGCCAATGATTTCAATTGGTGGTTTAGATGTTGGTGATTCGGTAGCTCTTGATGTTCTGGGCATGAAGATACTATATGACATTCGTTGGAATAAGCACGTTTTCAACGTGTCGAAAGAAGCATTCAGGTGCCTGTTCTCTTTAAAGCGGTGTAAAAGATTTTTCACCCCATCCGATCTCCTCAATATCTACACCACGTATATTCGGCCGAAAATGGAATTCAACCCTCATATTTGGGCTGGGGCTCCAGCGTCCACCTTGGAGCTTCTAGACCGCGTACAAAAGAGAGCGTTGAAGCTGATAGGCGACACCAGTGTATCCAGCACTGTTGCCTCCTTGGAGCATCGACGAAATGTTAGCTGTGTCTCGGTATTTTATAGGTATTTCCATGGAAAGTGTTCCGCCGAGTCCCTTTTCTGTTTCCTGGCCGTTGGATCGAACTGCGCATTACAGAAACAATTCGTTCTTCAGCTGAACAGTTCGTATGTGGAATAAGCTTCCGTCAAGTGTATTCCCCACTTCTTACAACATCAGCAAGTTTAAGTCAAATATTAACAAGTACTTCTCTCTCTTTCCCCCTACTCCTATTCCATTTTCCTAAGTCCAATGCAATGCACTGCGTTTATAGGGGACATCCCCTGAGTGTTGGTCTTCGCAAAAAAAAAAAAAAATATTTTTATTTAAACATTTTTGGCGAACTTGCAAGGTGCCGGAAAAAAGTTGTCGACTTCGTGTTATCGTGTAATCGAAATCTAGTTATAAAGGATAGTCATCCAATAATATCGCACTCCTAATGTGGATACGACCATTGCAAAATGGAAGCCCATGCTTAAATCCGACTTCATCAAGGTAATGGTAGATGGTATAAAGCCATAATTTAGGATCACCAGACATGACCAAGTTATGAACTGAAGCGTTCAAAAAACGTATTGGCCCATACTAGACAAGATAGGTAGACGTATGTCTAGACTTGGAACCTCAGCTCAAGATTAATGATCTAATGAGTGATGAAGAGTAGGAGGAGAGTGTTGAACAAGGACTAACATATCTCTCTTTTTCAGTGACTTCTTGGAGCTTCAGGATGTGTTACCATGTGGCTTGAACAGCCTTAGCCATAAAAAGAAAACCTTGGGGCGGAACGTGCCACCGCATTATATCACAACGGCCACTTCTACGTAAACTAATCCCACCATGCCAAAGTTAGTGAACTTATATAAAAACTACAGAAACCGACCTTAATGCGGTTCATATGTAGTACAAAAGCATCCAACAGATATACTGTATAGTTATACTTAGTACGGCAAATTCTTGTTCAGGAGAAAGGAATGCGTTATTGGGTACAACAACTTTGCAACAACCATTCGTCTTCCTAGGCACGACTTAAAGATGCATATAAGAATATTGCCCACAAAATTGTTGGAACTAATTTAGGCAAGATAGCAAAACTTCTTAAAGTAAACCCAAATTTAATAATTTACTACACACAATCGATTAATTTGATTTGAGAAAAATAGTTAAACAATTAAAAACAGTTTGTACAAAATTACATTTTAACTTGTCCAGAGATATCCCACTGTTTACACATGGTTGTCCCGACATTTCGCATTCGGCATTATGCTACCCTATTAAGAGCTCAAATAATTACATATGTAGTTGCTACTGTCACACAAAATTGGCATTCTCAATAAAAATGTTCGACCATAATTTATAAGTTGTTCAATTTCCGTTTCCTTTGTCGTACTGAATCTCATGGCAACTTTAGTTTGTATGCAGATGTAATGAATTGTTAAGATTATTGCTGTGTATGTGTATAAACTGTTATGAGGTGAATTTACCATCGACTTACCTTTTCGATAATACAAACTAAATTTATGGTTGATCCCATATCCACGTGTAATTCACCAGAGCCCAATATAAACGCTTCTGGTACAACCACTTGAAGATTAACGAAATGCGAAATTATGCCAGTAGGAGTTGAAACCTGCAAAAAAAATCAAATAAGAATTAATATAGCAATTTAAGATGTCGAATGTCGAACTGGATGGTTTTGAAATGTTGGCAATGGACTTTCTCGCCCTTAAGGGCACCTTAGAGCTGCGGACTAGTCGGCCGACTATTTGTCAGGCCGACTTTTGTGTCGGGCATTGTTTCGCCTTACACTAGCCGACTTTCCGGCCGACTTTCTGAAATTCAAACTGGTTTTGATTTTTGCCCAACAAGTCGGCCGACTGCACGACTTCACCTTACACTGGGAGATGAGTGTTAAGGTGCCCTTTAACCATTAGGAATAAAAAGGGAATGAATATGTAGTCATTGAAGATGCAGACATGTGTGCACTTATGTATGTACGTGCATATGTATGTTTGTATTGGTATAGGCTTTAAAGGTATATCTGTTTCTGTTTGCAAAAGAAAAAGAAAAAATGCCGGAAGAAAGAATAACTATTTTGGACATATATATATATAAATATATGTTTAAATTGAATTAATTGTTGTAATTCAATAAAACACAATATATTATTTGTGTGAATTGAGGAATTGCGATTACTTTTGTTTTTTTTTTATTGGCAAATGATTTTGACAGTAAACTGAATAATCCTGCTATGTAGTCGGTCTGATCTTCCACACGACATTTATGTGGTTATAAAAATGCTCTAAAATTGGAATAAATTTACATGCAAATTTTGCTGGCATTTGAAAACAAAACAAACAAAAATGACTTTGAATTTTCCTTGACATGGAACAATATTCAAAATAAATCACAGCAATACACCCACAGATAGCCCAAGTAGACCTCAGAATGCATACTACAAGCGAAGCAAAGCGTTAATGTGCCGCACAATATATACAGTGGATCACAAAAATAAGTATACAGCTTCACACCCTATACATCTTGTTTAAATAAAATCCCATGAGTGTTCGAACTCACGGGCCCTTTTGTTCGATTTCTATGATCACATTAGTAAATGTTACATTGGAAAATAAAAACAGCGTTCAATCATATGATGACGTTACTTTTGAATAATATTAATACTTAAAATTATTTAAAGATACTTACAATTATTTAAAGACCAGTGGAAGCACATGTGTCATAATTTTCTTGCTTAATACTTTTTATTTTATACCCACAAAAAACAAAGAGAATGCAATGCAACAGACACATGTACATACATACATACATTGTTATATTCGTACATACCCTACACAAGTTCACACAATTTTCGTTGGTCTCTTGCTATATCATTTTTATATACATATAACCATGAATGAAAGAAATAATAAGATTACGCCAATGGTGCTTAAAAACTGTTCTCTCTGCGCATCTACGTCACGTTAGCGAGTATGCATTAGTAAATTGTGAAATATGTATGAAGATTCATCAAAAACTAAAAAACTCAGAAGAAATTGTTGTAAATAGCAGTGCAACTTTTGTTAAGAATAAAAAAAGATTAGAAAAAAAATATGAAGCCTGTGGTAGATAACACGGGCGCATAGGTCAGACGTTTAATACATTAGTCATTTTGCAATTAAAATATATGAATTAAATATAATTTTTGATAAATGATTTAAATCTATCAAATTTATCTTTAATTTTTTTGTTAAAAATTTAGGATAGTTTTTAACAAAATTTGGGTACACTTTATATCACTTCGATGCACTTTTGAAAACAAGTGTAAATACTGCATGTGGCAACACTGGTTCTGTAATGTTCACATAAAACATGCATTGTCATTATACTTCTTCTCTTTCTCACACTGGTTCTGTGATGAACACACAGATAATCGTACTGCTCTTACACGTGATGTTATAATACATAAAATACAAAGCATATGAAAATTAATACAAAATTTGAAGGAGTTAAATTTTGATTTACTTATAGAATCAAAAAAATTATATGTAGCAATATCATTATTTAAATACAGATCAAAAGAAGATATATTAAATATGTTACGACCATACTTGAATTTTTTTCAGTGCATGCATAAAGTATTAAAAACTTATAACAGTGACAAACATTTTCTCAAAATTTTGTGCTCCAGATCAACACCCCTACCTTACCGTATAACGTATTCTACGTTAAAATATGAGGACTCTTTTGCAAAGTTAAAATTTGTAATACATTTAAAGATATATGGATTTGTTAGAGTAAAATGTTGGGGAATTTAATGTTTTTTGCAGGCAATTTTATTCAGGAGATATTTTATAGACAGAACTACCATTTGTTTATAATATTTTCACAAAAATGTTTTTAAAGGCATTGGGCGTTTTCACATTAACCGACAAGGACACCGACACGACACCAGCACGGCACCGACACCGGAACGATTTTTGCAATGTGCTTACACATTACACGACACGATACCGACATGCAGTTGTTGCTTTCATTTGTTTTATCCTAAATGCAGGGTTTTGACTCAACTAATTCAATCAATATGACAATATCATATTTGGTAATTTTTATTAAATTTCATTTAAAAAATGTTGTACAATAACAAACAAGCACTGTTCATAAAAATATAAAAATGTCGTCGACGACATGAGTGGAGTGTTTGGTCCTCGCCAACATGTCGTCGCCGGCAACAACATAAAACCGTCGTGTCGGCAAGTGTGAAAACGCTCATTAATGAACTGAATGCAAAACGAATTTTAGCTAACTTGACATCACAGAGAGAGTGAGAGAATTCATTCAAACATAAGGGACCTGCGCAGTTGGCAATCTTATTATCTTTCATTCATGCCATAGTAAAATAACCAAGTAGTAGTAGTAGAGCTTGTAGTTGTTGTAGATAGCAATAACAGGCATTTTGTTTTTATTTCAATCGCTTCATTTGTCAGAGGTATACACGTAAGTATACCAACAACACAGGAAACAAAATGGCACAAGGACAAAGTACATATGCGTTTGACAGCTGAAACGATCAACCACATTGAAACAATTGAAAACATCTGTTCTAACGAGTAAGTCAGACAAATCTGTGTTCTATGTAGGGCTGGGTCACCCTTATCATTTAGGGGTATGAAAAATAGATGTTGGCCGATTCTGAGATCTACCCGACATGCACACAAAATTTCATACAAATCGGTCCAGCCGTTTCGGAGGAGTTTAACGCCAAACAAACTGTGTGATTGCAGTCGGACAAATTGTGTTTGGATGTGTTTACTTTGTGAGTTTAGTCCCTACCCGCGCTTATAGATGTTAACACATCAAAAAGTGGATAAGTTATTTAAAGCAGAACAAAATACTTTTATTCCATGAAACCAACCGCAGTATTCAATATTAATTTTCAAAAAGAGTGTAATATTTTTGTATTTGTTTAATTCTATGGGATAAATCTCAAAAGGAACGAAATTAACATCACAAAAGTTAGAATGATTGTATTAAAAATGCATGCGATTTATTTACCATATTTTAAGAATATAGAATTTAGTAGGGCACCCCTTATATTTTGGAACTGTTGGGCCGCAGAACTGGGAATTTTCAACCATTCTTCCACAGTAACATTTTTGGAGCATCTCTCCCTTTAATCTCCAGCTTTCGTATTTAGCGACCAAGATGATCTATGAGATTGGCATCTGGCGATTAAGGAGGAGTTTTAAGTTGTATTGTGTGATACAACGGCGTTTCCTTAACAAGGAGAGATGTATGGTTCGGATCATTGCCCTGTTGAAATGTGAAAGTGTTTTCCAGTCATAATTCTATGGTGCATTCTTCAAATAGTATATATTTGGATTTGCCTTAACATTTCATTATTGTCTTTGTACAATTTTGTTATCAGATCCTTCAAATACTGAGACAGTTCCTTGCCTTGTTGTGCCATTGCAGCAAAAATTGATTTTAATTACTCAAGCTTATTTAGTGGAGTTTATAGCTTGTACAGATCCGTTTAAATCCAAAAAAAGAGAAACTTCCTTCATTAAAGTCAATTACCGAATGGATAATTTTCTAAGAAACCCCGCCACAAAAACTTAATGGGATCATATTGAACGGTTGAAATTTTTGTTTTTAACGAATATCGTACCATGTGTTAACAACGAAAATATATGATATTCGTTGAAACTACAAGGTGTAAACGACATTGATGGAGCGAGTGTTTTAGAGTTTTCATTCCGCTCTTAGCGTTCTCTTGGGGTCCACAAGATAGTTGGAATTTTCGTAAAATGGACACAAGTAAAAGGAAATCCGTATTTTCGTTCGATGCCACTAACACAAAACGAAATTTCAAAACTTTTTACACTTAGTTTTCTGCATGTTGTGCTTCTAGTTGTTTATCGCTCGTTATTCCATCTACTATGTTCGCTACCAAATTCGTACTGCCATTTTGATCATCTGATCGCCCCCTGATGCAACAACCAATTAAGTATGCGAAAACAAAATCATTGAAAACAGTAAAGAAAAAGAAAGAGAGAAACGCGGAGCGAACACCTAATTGCTTTGCGCATTCTTTCTCTCATAGTATCCATTTTAATTTTTTTAAGGCAGTTGCTGGTGTCCCGAAATATTAACACATCGCGTATAGCGAACATTTTATCGTAACGATATTCAGTGTTAAGAATTTTGTATAATATCTTCCCAATCATCATTTAGCAAAAGTTGTCTCCTTTTGTAGGTTGTCGTTGGTGTATTGATAATCTTAACCATAAAGTAATATAATAAGAGTGTGCAACAGCTGTAACAACTTGGAATTTCATCGAGTTCGAGTTGCAGATGACAGAACTGGGATTAAACACAATTTAAATGTCATTATAATCAATTAAACGTAATTCACGTTATTCTCCGTCCATTTTCTTCACCAAGACTTTGAAACTTCATAGGCGGTCAGCTGTGGCAACGGAATCCTCTGACCTTAACAGTCCTTGTGAGAACTATAAATATATTTTTAGGGAAATTAGTACTTTACTCAATGAAGTATTTCGTAATTTTAAATTCGGTGTTGCTACACTTTAGGAAGTATCGTACATGACTTGGGGAAATAATTTACTTGATAAAAGATTTGTTTCCTCTTCTACCAGATAATGTAAAAATGTAGGTGACTAATAAATTAGAGTTGAGGAAATAGTTGCCAGTTTGAAAGACTCCTGCAAAATTTGAGAGAAAATATTCCTCATATTGTGGACTAAATATAAATAAACTTTTACTTTCTTTAAAGTACTTATAAAAAAAAAAAAAATTAAAAAATTTATGAAGTTAAATTTCCCTTAGTTTTGTTCCATATGAAACTAAACTTAGGCATCTATTTCCTGAGTGTAGTAGGCTGATGTTGTGCAAATATGCACTGGTAGGCCATGTCTGGTGGTTTTAGACTTATGCTTTCAATATCTAATAACGGTGCTATAAAATATCGATTTTATTTAATAAGTGAAAAACGGCCTATTGCGGGTTGTGGTCTGAACCACCCCCTAAATTTCGAGTTCATCTGAAAAGGGGTAGTTTAAGACATATCTAAAGGAAATAACTAGATAGCATAGATTCCTTGTTCAGTGGGATATATTCCAGATGGAGCTGAAGCAATGATTACAACATTTGATCCGGGGTAATATTCATGTCACAGGTGATCGACTATGAAGTCGAAATTGATAAAAAACTGAGTTGATAGGTGAAAAATCGTTAAGCAAACAATTCAGCAAACTAACATTAAATAGTGTTTGATTGATACTAATGACAGCTAAATTATGTTTTATGTTGGTTGCATTGAACGAAAATAAGCAGTGCCTTTTATTTCTGTCCGTTTTATGTCCAACAAAAGAGTAAAATTAAACAGAAACTGAGACTCAAACTTCATCGGACGGATGTTCTTGCTCTATGTGAAACCCAGGTGTGTGAGGATTCTGATCCACAGGATACCATTCCCGGATACCACACTCTATCCATTTTTGTTTCCCACAGAGGCCTTGTGGTTGGTGTAAAAAATGACAGTTTTTCTGAGTCAGTGACATTTCGATTCACTAGATCCAGAATTTAACTCTCTTTGGGTAAAGTTCAAGATTGGAACTCATGTCTTACATTTCGGATTTCTTTATAGAAGTTCTAATGCGGGAAGGGAGGCATCCTTTAATGGCTTTGACACCCTTTCCCATTCCATTTCTGAGATATTGGGGAATTATACAGACAGTTAAATCGTCAATGTCCAAAATTCCTCTCGGTTAACGCATTCGAGCGATACACCTGCGGAGGGCCAATACGCTGAGTGAGCTCTTTGTCGCCCATAATGACTTATCGAAATTAGTGAATGAACCGACACACAATCCGTATGTTCAAGGGCACAACCAAAATGTACTCGACCTCTTCTTTACTTCGAAACCTGAAAAATACGAACTTAACATGCTTGCACCTCTTGGTCATTCAGGTCACTGTATCATTTCAGTATCCGTTTCGTATTCCGCTCTTCGTCTCGCTTAAAACACAGTCCCAAAGCTATCAATTCTTATATACAAAGAGGCAGGTTCAGCTGAGGTCAACAACTTTTATCAGCATTTTAACTGGAAGCTTTGTTTTCTGGTCAATGACATAGATGCTGTTGCTGAAATGATCGAGAAGATAATTTTGATTGGTTGAGTTCGTTCATCCCGACGAAAACTATTTCGGTTAAATCATCGGAAAAAAATTGGTGTAACCAGACATGTAAGCATGCTGCCATATCCAAAGAGGACGCGTTCAAGGCAACATCCAAGTGTGCCAAAGTACTTCGACGCAAAAAGTTTCTTCACGAACAGCGTATTCGTGCTAAAGTAATTTCATTCCCTAGAGGAAGTAAGAGCTTTTGGTAATTTGCAAGAAGAGAACAGGTTAGTTCTTCCTCTATCCCAAATCTGCTTAAAGACGGAATAACATTCACTGAACCGGTGGATAAAGCTAACGTCCAAGCTGAAATGTTTGAAAGGAAATATATCTTGCTGGATAGAAATCAACCACTCCCCGTGATCAATTACGTATCTTGTTTCATGCCCAAGATATTTTTTCGAAGCAAGGAGTTAAAAACGTTCTTGCGAATCTCGTGGTAAATAAATTCCCGGGCCCGGATATCATATCTGCACTGATTTTTCGAAGGTGCTCGTCGACGCTGGCACGTCCACTGCGCAACCTTTACAACCTTGCATACCATGCGGGAGTCTTTCCTGCTCTTTGGATGGTTGCTAATGTCCAGTCAATCCCTAAAAAAGGTGATGCACGTAACCCTGCAAATTACCGCCCAATTGCAATTTGTTCTACGCTCTCGAAGCTTATGGAGAGCATGGTTAACCACTATCTTGTGAAATGTCTTGAGTCCAATGACCTTCTTAATGATCCGCAGTATGGCTTCCGTATAATGAGATATACTGGAGACCTGATAAAGTTCCTTTCGGAACAGTAGAGTCGATCCATCCACCGGCTAGGTGAAAGTAAGACGGCAGACTTACATCAATTCTAGCAGATTTTTTTAACGCTATCAGGCTTAGGGTACACTGCCTACACATTGCATGTGTGACATAAAGCCCGTGGGCGTTGTGACCGTTGTAGGTGCGACATAACTTCCACAACTCCGTAAAAGGCCATAAAGTCCGTGGACGTTATGTCACACCTAAGATGGACATAAAGTCCATGACCGGAGTGGCACAAAGTCCATGGGCTTTATGTCCATTTAGGTGCGACATAACGCCCATGGGCTTTATGTCCATTTTAGGTGTGACATAACGTCCATGGGCACCAAACATGGTTTCCAATAAATTGATTGTTGCATTCGCTGTGTGGCTTGTGGCGCCGTCCTGTTGGAACCACATGTCCTCCAAGTCCATATTATCCAATTGGGGCCAAAAATATTCGGTTATCATTGAATTGAATATGCCGGTCTTGATCATCACGGAAGAAGTACGGCCCAATGACGCCGCCGGCCCATAAACCGCACCAAACCGTAATTTTTTTGGGATGCAATGATGATTCATGGATTACGTGTTGATTTCTGTCTGACCAATAACGCATATTTTGCTTATTGACGAAGCCATTCAGCCAGAAATGAGCCTCATCGCTGAAGATGATTTTTAAAAGTTGAGGCCACTGACTCCAAATTTCGGTAGTAAATTTTAATAATTTCGACTCGTTCTTGGCTCGTGTATCTTTCCATGATGAAATGGCAAACCTTACTGAAGAGAAATGTCAAAAGAGCGGGAAAAAATATGGCGTCGTTTTCTGTCCCTATCGATTTACTTTTGTAGCGTCTCGGTTGAAAACCCCTTTACATGTAAGTAAAATTAGGGATAAAGTTTTAGCATGTACTTAACTGACGCACATTTTCCTTCCTACTTTTAAGGAAAATTTTTGGTAAAGCCTTTAACAGGTAAAAGTACGTGGTACTTGTAGCAGTTGACGGAATATGAAATTTTTAAATTTATTCTTGAATAGCCTTTAAGAAAAATCAAATATCTTCTCCATAAAAAATTTATGTTAATAGGTGGCATTTTTCTCCCTAACGTAAGAATTTAAATTCAAACTATTTTCTAAGCTGTATTAAATGTTAGTAATTTACTTATATTGTTTATCCTGCTACAATTTTCAAAATATTGTGAGTAAAAAATTTGGAGTGGCTTGAAGTTATGCTGGAAAAACTAAAACAAAATTTTTTTATTTAAAGAAATTCCAGGAAAATTTGAGATTTCGTAAAAAATCAAAATTTGGCGTGACGCAGACATTTCATGGGTACCGATCAGTGGACGTGGCTCTAACCGATACAATTTTCTATAACGTTAATACAAAAATTTCACGCCATATACTACTGCAACAGGGCTATTGCAAGGATTTTGATATTATTGAAACATATAGTTTTGGCATTCTATGTTACAAAAATATTATTGTTATTCCCTTGAAAAACGAATCTCCATGACACGAATCAATTTGAAAATTCATGCATGTACAATATCATAACCCAATAATTACACACAACAAATGACATTTAGTGCACGTTTCGATCGATTTACCTCAACTAAGTATATAATTTTGCGTATCATTCCATTTTTCTACTCACAATCTTTATTTGATCAAATTACGGAAGAAAAATTGAAGAAATTCTCAATCTCCATTGAACAAATAATAACACTGTATCATGGTTTCATTTCATCTGTGTCTATTATGCCAAAAGAAAGAAAACGACAATTTAATGACTTTCAAAAACATTTGCACAGAAGAGTTGCAAACAATTTTGTATAGCAAATGCTATATTCGAGTACATATTATAGTTTTTATAACGAACATGGACCCGTAAATGTTGCAAAGTGCACTCTATTAAATTTGATTGTGTACATTTCTTATTCTGGACATAAAAACGAAAATGCATTCATGCACACCAACACACAGACATGCCATGCCATTCAAATTGTGTGTTCTTATGCAAATGTCAAGTACTGTTGACCTTTTGCCCTCTCACACAACTGAAGAGAAAAAGCGAGAAATGCATGCGTATGCACATGTATATATGCAAGGATATTGTCTTGCATAGGCATTCATTGATATGAACGCACACACGCCCAAATGTAAATTAGATACAGAACACATGCAGTTAAAGGGTTTTCGTATAGAGATTGGCTAATTTGGTTTACATTTCACTATTCAACTACTGCTATACAACTGAATATATATTATAACCGACTAAAAATAAAATTCAGTAATTTATTTATACGACTCCTTCTATATGCGGCCCTTCAATCGGTAGCAAATCATATATACACACCTTCGTATTGGTGATGGTATAACAACACATAGAAGAATTTCATATTACATTTCACCACTATCGCCACCTTAAAAAACAATTACTTTCTTATCAAACAATTCGGGAATGTTTAATTGCATATCATATTTTTAAAGTGCATTGAGAAGCGGAGGATGTTATATGTTTTTTGATTGCATGTTGGGTTAGTATGGGACTGTCCTTGGAGGTGGAAAATTGCTTATAGCCAGAAAAGATTCTTGCATTGGGCAGTCGCAGAAGCTCACTACTTCCATGCAGTATGTCCTGGGCATTGGCTTATCGGAAACCTTCGTTAGCTAGCTAAAGTGAGAAGGTGAAACAAATGAACAGCCTGAGTGTTAATGTGATCACTTTCACGTCTCAGGAGTATTAGGTGACCCTGTCACTGAAGCTCTTCGAAGTAGTGGACATCAACTACTGGTCAATGGCGGATCAAAATTGAAGAAACCAAAATCCAGTTTCGAAACACTGCATTCTGGTCAGCGTCTGATCCATAATGGGCGGCTGAAACATAATCATACTGACAAAAGATAGAATGCAAACCATGGTGGGCTGGGTTTGCCTCCCTCCACCGTTATATTGGCAATGAAAATACACAGAGAAAAAAATAATGTACAAAGAAACCTACCTGTTGACGACCCTCGCAAACGTTATAAGGACCACGATTTAAGGATATGTACCTGGAATCTGCGAAATCTATACAGGACGAGTGCCACTTTCCAACTGGCGGATGTCCTCGGAAAATATTAAGCTGACAGCACAGCGATCCAGGAACTGCGTTGGACAGGATATGGTTGCACCCGAAAGAAAAACTGCGATATTTACTATAGCTGCCATGAGCGAAAGCATGAATTCGGGTGCGGATTTATAGGGACTGCGACACCTAGTTTGAAGTTCAACCTAGTAGTGACCGCGTAGCCACAATTCGCATCAAAGCGAAATATTTCAACATCTCGTTAATTTGTATGCACGCACCGACAGAGGATAAGAAATGATGAATCATTTTATGAGCGTCAGGAAGAAGTATACAAACGTAAACATTAAGTTTATTCTAGGCCATTTTAATACCAAATTGGGAAAGAAAAGTGCCTTTCGACCAACCATCGGTAATCACAGTCTACATAATACTGTGATTAATGGAGATAATAATGAAAAAAGTTGCATTAAGTGCGAACAAGACCATTAACTCTAATAGCCATATTTTGCTGGCATATGCTGACGAGATAGACATCATTGGCGAAATTAACGATTGTTACTGGAGTATTTTCAAGAATCGAAAAGAATCACCGAAGGTGGGTCTTGCTGTTAATGAGGGCAAGACAAAATTGATGGTGTCAATGAGTAGAAAAACCTCTCGACTTGGTCCGCATTTGAAAGTTGACAACCGATTTAATTTTGAAGTGGTAGATGAATTAGTCTACCTTGGATACGTTAGCCTGGAGGTAAATAGGAGAATTGTGCTTGGAAATAGATGTTATTTTGGGCTCAGCAAGCAGTTTAGGAACAAAGCCCTCTCTAGACGGACAAAAGTGCAGCTATATCAGACTCTCATTTTACCTGTCTGGTCCTGTTAGGGAAAAGGTCCTAACCAGTTAGGAAAAAGGGCGAGTACCGACGTCGCCGGGACCAAGGGCTATTTAGTTTATATTCTGGCGTGGACAGAGCTATTCTGATCAAATTAGGCAAATTGCGCTGGCTAGGCCATGTTATCAGAATGGATGAAGATGAACCAGCGCGAAAGATTTCGATAACGTAACCGATGGAAGTAGGTAAAGAGGACGACCAAGACTCCGATGGAAATACCATGGTGAAGAATCCCTCCGTTACATTGGTGTTACCAACTGGTGAGAAAAGGCGAAGGATAGAGCCAGTTGGAAAAATATGTTGAAAATTGTTTAATTAATATTTCTAAGACGTCTGATCTCATGAAGTTGTAAAATAATCAATAAAAGTAAGTCGGGTTTGTATTGGAGCAGTTATTGTTTTCAACATCGTACATCGTACAGGCAACGTTTATTTTCCGCACCCCATTCGTATACAATGTGTTCCAAATTTAACTAATTCATCGCAATGAATTTAGTCGAAAATAATCACTATATTTATAATGGAGAGATCTAGAGCAATCTTCTGTATTTAGTACAGCCAACCAGGTTAAGACCATGTATCCCAATTTTCCTCAACCACCTCTAGACTCTGTGTCATCATCCAACGCGAATTGCGAGTCTATAATATATTTTGAAAGTTTTTGACAAGTGACAACTTTGTCATAAGAAACATTAAAATATGCATTTAGCCTTGTGCCTTCTGATAAAGGTGATTGTATGCAGTTTCCAAATTTTTTATTTCAAATTCAAGCGAACATATGTCAAGTCCTTTTACGGACATTCTTTATATAACACTCTCTTAATGTGTTTTATACTATATTTAACGAGAAAAAATAAACAAATTCAACAATAGAGAATACCATAAAATGCTGCAAAAACATTTGTCCACACTCCAATCTTCTCTGCACTCTGTCTAAAATACAATTGCCGAAGGCAGGAGCTGAAACTCTATGCTAACTTTTTTAAAATACAGCAAAGGCATGCTTCACTAGTCGTATTGTAAACGAATGCAATTGTTTGCTATAATAGCAGAATGACACCTACAAATTTGTCAATGTCCTGCTTATCTAAGCCACTTTATCCATTTACAATGTTGTTGTGGACCGATTAAGTTCCACATATTCATTGCCGTTTCAAATGGTCGACAAGCACTATCTGACGTTCTCTCTACTTTTCTGACATTCACTTTGCTGTTCTACTTTTCAATTTAAAAATAATTTATGGGTAATGTATTTTAAAACCCTCTTTCTGATCATTGTGTGTTACGTTTGTGTCTACTCGTATATAGGATTTAAATTTAATTGCATAGAATGTTTGTTTCTTGGTTACGCTGGCACTCTTCATGTACCCAATGAACCGAAAGCATTCTTGAGGTTGATTGTTTCGAAAAATTACAAATTGACATTTTCAACTTTTGTTCAAAATCCGAAGAACAACAATTTGTCTTTACTTAGCTTATTGTACGTAATAACAGTAGTTTTAGATAAAAAGTAGTGAACTGATCCCCACCCCACCCCGACATATTCAAAGTGTTAAATCAGTTAATATTTATTAAATCTTGGCTAGTACAATTTGTATGGTATAAGCGCGTGTATACTTAGCCTAAGACAAAGTTCTGGTATCATATAAAAAACTTTGAAACCAATAGTGCCAACAATGTTTGGTACAAATCACATGGGGTCTCTATGGAGACCCTAGTTGTAGTCAGTTAACATTTGTAACCTCTGGAGGCAATTGAACTATGATTGGGTAGTACAATTTTCTGGGAGTTTTATTTAACCAAGGTTGTATTTGTCCAGAAATTTTGCGTGCCATTTGAATTACTGGTAAAAACTTTGTTTGTGGCAACATCTAATCCATGAGAAATTCTTATGCGGATGTGATAACCTCCAATTCAGCTACGACAACGTCTATTTCGATTGTGACAACCTTAATTCCACTGCGACAACCTCAAATTTGGTTGAGATGATCTCTAATGTGGTTGTGACAAAGTCTAATGTAGTTCTTACAACATCTCATTCGGTTTTTATGACATTTAGTGAGCTTGTGAGAACTTCTAAATTCGGTTGTGGCAACCATCAAATCAGGATTTGACATTACACGTTGTTTTGAATGAAATGGATGATTTCTAAAATATAATGTTCGATACAAAAAAATGTATCATTGACAGAGAAAGAATGCAGAGTAATATATGATAACCAAATGGTCGCTATAACCAAAGTTGTTGTAACCGGAGGATTTTTTTTAAATATTTAACAAAGTATTGCTAAAAGATGACTTTGAAAAATCGTGTATGAAACATAGAAACATCAATAAGGGCCTGGAAATGGATTTAAAACTGAACAAATTTCTGCAAAACTGATAATCGGCTAACTATGTGATTTAAATTTGAGAAAATTTTCTTCTCATTTAGACGTGGTTAAATGTGGCTATTACTACAAGAAAGTTCACAACGATGAAATAAAATGCTTATCTCGTGTTCGGATTTCGTGTCAGACATGCAACGTCCGGGGTATATGAGAATGAGCTGTGCAAAGTTTTCTAGCGTTTGTGACAGATACAAAATAGTCAACCGCTGCGGAGCTTCACTCGCTACTTCGTTACTATATGTCATTGGTAAATATATCCTGAAGTTAAAGCTCTGGTTTTTGAAAAAACTAGAAACTATGTGGTTTGTATACTTACATATTCGACTGTTGATCTATCTATGGTACCAATTCAGGCAAACTGGTTGGGAATCCTATGATTGAGTTGTCTCGGAGTTCGAAACTAGACACATTAGTGAGAGTGCTTTTCTCAATGGTATACTGTTCAAACAAAAACCAACCATTTTTCACTTAGAAAATTGTTTGTAACCTTGTAAACTTCTAGTATGATTACAATTTTTTTGACTAACAAAAATCGATCACATAAATATAATGCAACCATTTATTAAGTCTGCTTCCAAACAATATATAAGACCTATCCAGTCCGACTCAAGAAAATTGATTTCTGAGACATTTCATAAAAGGATATAACTTGTCTGTGCAAATGAGCCATAGGCCCAAATACTGTAATAACTTTAAAATTTTAGATATTTCGCTTTTGGTGCCACGTGTATTTTCATCAACAAAAATATCTAGCTTGTGCTAAATTTGGGGCTCTTTTCTGGTATTATTATAGTATTATATTACACGTGTAAATTATTTACAATACTTTGTTAATTCTACATTGGTTTCATTGCATTTTATAATTTTTTGTTTAAATTCTCGTGAAATTGCTTTCCTTAAGATTTTCATGAATATGTGGTGAGATAGTGAGAGTGCCGCCAGAAATTTAGAAAAGACTCGAGGATAATTGCTAGCGATATGTGCCTGCCATAAGAAACCCTTGTGTCATCCAGCTGGCGGCCGGCAAAAGTTTGTATGGGAGGTACAATGTAGGTTATAAGCATTTGCATTTAGAATCTACATCTACAACATCTAAGTTGAGCTCGGAAAATGTTAAGAAGAAGATTTTATACCAAATTTATAGATGCAATTGGGAGGAACCAGATTGCGCGTGGCTGTTATCGTTGACCAATCGACGAGACTGGCGTGGCTAAATTTTCTCAAAAAGTACTAGAACGAATTGAGTCGGATATGGATCCTCTTATGCTTTGTACCTTTTCCGTTTCAATTGATATATGTCCCCAACAACACCGATCTCGAGTTTGATTGTTGGAAGGGCTAACAATTAATGATAAAGGTTGAATAATAAAATCATCAGCTACATTTTTAACCCATTTTCTACCATGCTTGCGATATCGCAACATCAGCTTAAACTTTAAACTAACGGATTCGGATACTGTTTTCTTTCTCAAGTTAGTTAAGGGCTTTGACTTTAAGACTTCGATGCAAAAGAATTCAACCCCATTTTTTGGGATCATGCAATGGGAGTAATTACTATAGCCCCTACAAATGATTCTGCAAAAATATAAAATTTGTATAGTAGTTTTTTTTTGTACGTTTGAATTTAATTTGGAAAAACTCCAATAACATCATTTAATAACAATTCTTCAAGCCGGTACTTTGAAAGTAACTGCTGCGAAAACGCAACAGTGGCTAATTGCATGCCAATCACTTTTAGTGTTTATTTCTACGCAGGCGTACAGATTTTTGTTAGATTTGTTTATATTTGATTTGATTTGTTTGATTTATCCAAAGTGTAAGACGGCCTAGAGGTCCCATCACGCTCCTTTATATTACTCGCAATGGGCTTCTGTGAACATAAACACAGCGGATGATTGAAACGATAAAGCGAATACCAGGAGTCGCATTAGTGTCTATAAAATGCAATGCTAGTGTATACCAATAATAGAATTGAACAAATAAGTTAAATGTCATTTAAAAAATTCCACAGTTCTGGAGCACACCGACATAATACAATTAAACTACCTATTTTAGTAACACCACCTTCTAGTAAAACCATCTACTAAATAATCAGTTGACCAAAGCCTGCAGTTCAGACCGGGCGGCGTGTACTTATTTTTACCCCACAAATTTTTGAAAATGATCAACGAAATTGGCCGAAATATTGAATCAAAATAGCAGAAAATTGTACTAAAAAGAAGAGCATATAACAGTGTTTCCACTTTATTTCCATTACCTTTAGCCGATAGCAAAATTAAACTCAATTTACGGCCGATATCACCATGTCTGGTTATCATTGTTAGAGCTAACAAACTGTTTTTCCTGTCAGTTTGTATGGAATTTATAATTTTTAACTCTCAGTTAACTTTAACTTTGTTTGGTGGAAAATTACAAACGGCATTACTTTTATAACATTTTGGTTGACACTAATACAGGTTGTTAGATGGCCAGAAGGAAAACGAATTATGATTGTCCAATCCACCAATATTTTGTATAATTTAACCTATTCGTAACGCTTCTATCTCGTTGTGGTATACTAGCCCTGAAGGTTAATCCTATTATAACAAATTATAACAGATTTTACATGTGCCACTCTATTTAAATATACCCCATTATCAATTAGCATCAGGAAACAGAAAGGCTTCAGGTAATTTTCTTTCATTATTAAATTGAACTCAGTGCATTGCATGCATACTTGTATGGTAATATGATTTCTAATTAGCTAAATTATAAAGTAATCAAAGCCTGTTTACAAGGGTCGTATTATACAGTTTGGATTTCGCAAATCATTTGATAAAATGATTTTGTTGAGGTCTAGGCCTAAAGGTACTAGCTCTTACACACTTAAGAGTATCCTCTTTCAATAAGACGGTGATTTCTGTATGTTAGTAGAGGCTTTATGAATGCCTGCTTCCATTATAAATGCTTCGTATAGAAAAGGTATTAAGCATGAACAACTTTTTCAAACTAATCTAATGGCGATAACGGCATGATTGTTTAAATAAAAAAAAATTATTTAAATGAATTCGCAGATACTATACGTCGTTAGTTTTTGATGTTGTCATATTGTCCTCGTTGAATTTTATGCCGAATAATTTCCATTCTTTTCTTATGCTGTTGACACTATTGTTACTATGTGGAAGACAAATTTGTATAGTTTCACACCTTTATTTGTTAACTTTTTGTGCCATCTTTTGTGCGTATCTTTTAACTTAATTAAACGAAGGTTATAGTCAGTAGTTAATTTTCTTTATCTTTTTATCCGGGTGCTGTAAAATGATACCATATTGTTACGATAAATGCTTTACATGGAATGGCTTAACTAACTTGTATGGCATAATAACATAGGAAGTTTGTGGTGTGTATTGCAAGATGAATGTTCAATATTAGTTGCGCCTTAAAGTATACCGTCTTTTCATTTTGATCAGCTTCCTTATATCACGAATATTTGATAAATCGGGATGGTTTTGGAAACGGCTGAACTGTACCCATGTTCTGTAACTCTCACATCGATGAAATTCTCGCATGGAACATGTAAAATGAAAAAGAAACATGGTGTAAAAGCACGAAAATCCGTTTCTCACATTCAACTGTGTCTGTAACTTTATTTTGTGAGAACTTGCTGTCATCTGTTAATTTTTCTCGCCTCACTGGAAAAATGCGAGAAAATCTGTGTCTCTAAAGTACTCGAGCGAGAAACAAATATTTTCAACTGTCAAATTTACTCCCAAACAAAACATTGTGAGAGCGACAAAATGTATCAAACCAAAACTGAAAATAAAAAAAATTTCTAGTTTTTCAGTTTTATATACATACTTATACATACATATGATAAATTATTATAACACAGAAAAGAAAAGTGTACAAAATATGTAAATTGTATTATAAGCCGAAAGCAAAAAATGTTGATGGGAGGGAATAGAACACATGATTTTAGGTACAAAATATAATATACCCATATTTGTGCTATTTTAGGAGTTATGGGTTCCAAAAGTTCGGGTATACGAGGAGTTACTATAAGATGAGAACAAGGTGAGGAAACAATAATAATATATAGAACTGACTACAGGTAGAAAATGATCCATCTGCTTGATGACAAAAATACATACAAATTGACAAGAACAGACCCTACAAGAAATCTAATAGTGACATCGACAATGACTTATACATACACGTGAACGTAGGTATGAAACGACAGCTTTACAGCACATCTGCCGTCAATCCTCGCCTTTACGGATTGTCAAGAATCCACGAGGAGAACATGCCGTTATGCCCAATTGCCTCCTCGACAAACGTTCCGTGCTATAACCTTGCCAAGCACACAGGCACCATACTCCGAACCATCATTACCAGGGACCTGGATATAGACGATATTATCATAGACGATAACGAGATAATGGTAATATTTCGCGGATATGCATACACATCTGGCCATAGGAACCATAATGGGTAAATGGGATGAACTGGAACAGCGCTCAAGTTCCTCAAACCGTGTAATTTTGTCTGAAAGACAACGACTGTTCTACATACGATAATAACATGTGTACCCAAACTAATATCATGCCAATGTGAAATCCATTGTCCCCTACAGTTGCAGATATGGTTTTGGATGAATTAATAACTCGGGACAAAATATGTAGACGATATCTTGCAGTAATCGACAAAAAATACACCCGTATAATATTAGACACACTAAACAAACAAAATAGCAAACTAAAATGGAAGATCTAAGAACGATTCCATACCTAGACAGCCAAATTCATATATTAGACAACAAAATTATAACTTGCTGGTACACGAAACCCACATCTTCGGGTAGACTCATAAACTATAATTCATACATGGTGGGTATGAAGATAAACACATCCGATAACCTGATCAACTATGTGAGCGGGAAGCAGTTCCTGCCAAAAAATAGTCACAAAACTCAAACTGAATGACTCCCCAATGCATGTCGTCAATGGACTGATAGATGGAAAGCTGGACACAGTAACAGACGAAATATCAACGATGGGGACACCATTGACAAACGACGAGTTAGAAACACGGGGACAATATTTGGCCATCACATATATTGACAAGTTGACGGATGATGAAAATCTTAGGGAATTATTTCCAGACAACAATAACATCGTGTTTGCACATAAACCGAACACCACCCTCGGACCACTCTTCGAAAGCACAAAAGATAAAATGGCCAGAGAACAACAATGCAATGTTGTTTACGAAATCGTCCATTAATATTGTACGAGATGCGCCAACTTGCTCTTAATTCTTTTGCAAAATTTGCACATTTTAAATTTAAGACAAGAATTCTGTCGTTGAGATATGTAGTTTGTGAAAATATTTATATGAAAATCGTGAATGCAAAAATTTAAAAATGGAGGAGTTTGTTCAATGTTACAGCTGACAGGCGTTCCATTCCTCTCGGCAGAAGCATAAAGTGCAACGTCAGATGAGAGAGTTGGGGCATCTCGTATATGTTAATATATGCTTGTTGTTATCGCAAAACAAGCAGGGATGGTTTTATTATTATTTAATAATTTGTTTTGAAGGAGCATTTTTTTTTCAAAAAACACTGTTTTTGTGGAAATTGTCAGTTTTTTTTGGAAAAAAATGTGTCCACACTCTGAGCACAGCCCAACTTTAAACCAATTTGCTTGTGTACTCTATTCATGAAATCAATTTTAAAAGTTGGAGTAAATTTATGTCCAATCTTTTTTTTGGAACGAAGTTCCTTATCGCGCGTTGCCCACAACTTTATTACGTCCCGGTATAATCAACTATATTGGGTACTTGTGCTTTGGTTTCTGTCTAGACCTAGATATGGTGGCAAATTTCTTGTTTAATGGGAAGTTTTATAAGTGGAGCCGATAGCCAATATCTATCTATCACTTTATATATAAGTATATAAATATGAGTTTCTGTTTGTCTGTTGGTTTATTTGCATATTTTACCGTACCGCATTGACTCGAAAACTGATGGACCGATCTTTTTGAAATTTTCACAGAATGTAGGTGTGTGGTCGGTGGTGTAAGTGGGGTACTTGAGTTTTTGATATATGAAATGGGCGTTCACCAAATCGCCGTGAAAATTTCCAACAAAATGATCCAACAAAAAATGGGCGGGATCGACACAGAGGGCGTGACATACAACTTGAAACTTTGTACGGCTGTATCTCGTGAACTATGAGAGGTATGAATTTGATATCTAAATTGTTTGTACAGTTCGAATTACAACCAGGGTGTAAGTGGGTGGTGCGACGCCCCCTTTTACAAAATCGCTCTGACGGCTTTTATAATAGACCGATTGTTATGAAAATTTCACAATGATATACTGATGACCTGCTAGTAGCCCTTTGCTATACTTGGAAGTTATTGGATAAAGGGGCGAGAAATTTAAAATGGCCATTTCTCATGAACTGTCAGAAGTACGAAAATGAGATTTGGTATATATGTTGCTGGTACAGTACGAAATACAGCCAGGGTGGAAGTGGGCGGTTCCACGCCCCCTTTTCAAAAATATTTCTGACGGTTTTTCTAATAGACCGATTGTTATGAAAATTTCACAATGATGTACTGATGAACTGGCTATACTCGGTAGTGATTGGATAAAGGGGGTGGCACCGCCCATACAACTTGAAATTTAAAATGGCTATATTTCATGAACTATCAGAGGTATGAAGATGAGATTGTATATATGTATGTTGTAGGTATAGTATGAATTATAGCCAGGGTGGAAGTGGGATGTACCACGCCCCTTTTAAAAGAAACCGTTATAGCAGTCATAATAATAGCTTGATCGTCCTGACAATTTCACAGTATGCTACAGTTGGCCTACAGATACGAACAGGCTACTTGGTAACAAGTTGGCAAAAATGGCCGAGGCGCCGCCCACACACGGCAATATTTGAATATTAGATATATTTATACTATATCAAACAATTGTCCGTACTCCAGGCACTTGAGAACACATTTAAATATATCTCAAAAAATATATGGCCGATTCGTTTTCAGTCATTATTTTATAGTTCAAGGGTTCCAACTTTAAAAAAAAAGTATTTGAATCAAATCGGCCCCCTATCTTTTGAGATACATTGAAATATGTTTTTTTAATAGGAATAGTGTGCGGGACCTCTAAATAAATGTGTTAACACCGCTTTGAGAAAGACAGTTCCAGAAAAGTCTCTCTTATTCATTAAAGAAATAGAGCCATAGATTGCGTGCAATGATCTTATCGGGTTGTGCTCTGGGAATCGGATGACTCGAGAGTCTGATTCTTAAGTACCCTGGCTCCATTGACGTGAATGAGAATTACAGCGATTGCCGTCGATGTGTTTGTCAGTGTGTATGGATGTTCGTTGTGAGTGACGGATGTTATGAATATGCTTACGTGAGACAAAAAACGGGGGCAATACCGTAAACAGCGGGATGGTTGGTTAGGTTAGGTATAAAGAAAACATGCAACTTGTTTTGTTTTCAATTTGCATATCTTGTTTTCGTAGACATGTTTTATTTAGCCCGCTAAACAAATTTTATCAACCGGTTTTATGGAGTGAAACTGAAAATAGCTTAGGTCGCCACAAACAGCAGGTTCAAAATAATTAGCTCCGCGGATAATCTCAACAGTTCCACATTCCTCTCTCTCCTCAAAAAATACAAAAGCTCTAATGTTGGATACCAAGAATATTTAAATATTGTGTCATATAAGGCAACGTCATTTTTGAAAATTAAATCCCCATAATTTCAGTTAAATGTTATACATTTTTAAGAACCATTTTTGTAAAGACTGCGACCTTAAAGAGAATTATTGCATGTACCCAATCAAGTAAACTTGACAGAAACTGATTATTATTTACTAGTTTTAAGGGAAAATTTTTTGGAATGTTTTGATCTCGAATTAAGTGTGAGCTTGTTTGTTGGTGTGCATGATATCAATACCTCCTCTCCAAAAATGTTGAGTACTCTATGCTGATGCTGTACATTAAACGGAATAGCTATTGTGAACATTCCGTGCAATATTTTACTTGTGTTTTTTTTTGTGTTCGCTCGGAATTTTTATATTTGGTCGAAAGTTCCCATATTTCACAAACTGTAAGCGACATAGTTTAATTAATTAACTTCAGATTTCTCTGTACATCCATGTTCATGAAATCCTGTCACACCATAAGGGATGTCACTCTATTGTATGTACATAAAAGAATAAACAAACAGCAGCACGAAAAAAAGGTTAACAGCACAAAATATGAACACTGATTTCCCTCGAGCAGTTACATGAAAAACAAAAATGTCACCAAGTTCGGACAAAAACAAACTTCCCGGGAGTGTAAATATGTATGTATGAAAGTGTACAATGTACATATGTAGTGGATATTTTAACTAAACTTACCTGACACTCGTACATGCCATGATCTCGCCGTTGCACAAACTTTATCTGCAGTGTCCACATGTTTGATCCCGGTGTATGCAGAATGGCAAAGCGTTCATCGTTTGTATAAAGTTGAGCACCTGACGACAGAATATGCCAATCTCGGCGACGTATCCAAGATATCTGATTCTGCAACGTTGTTCCCAAAAAAAGAAGTCAAGCGCAATAGAGTGAAAATAGAGAAACAAAACAAATTCAGGTTATATGAATAACAAATTGTTGACATGCCTGTGTATGTGTACGCTCACAGATTCACACACACACACGCACACACATGTTATAATAACTATGAGATGGATTGGACATGTGTTTGCAGTTATATTCACCAACACATGTACGCATTAAGGGTGTAGTTTATCAAGCGAACTAAAAACAATTGTAATAATGTTTAAAAAATACATGGACAACAAGTGATAACATACAAATATCTATGTAATTTTTTATGATTGTGTTGTTACCGCTGCTGGCAATCTTCATGATGTATTGAGGTTGAAGTCACTGTCACAAGGATATCGCATATCGAGACATGTACATATAATATATGTGCATGTATACATATATATGTTTTATAATTAACCTGACCAACCGTCCCGATTTGGGGTTTTTGTGGGATTTTCCCCTTTTTGGTGTCTCATTCCAACTTGGATATAAAACAAAAACATGATGACATACATACAAAATAAAATGGATTATTTTATATAAAAAATTGTTTCCCATTACATCACGCAACCAGTGAGGTGTGAGCGTTCTAGTTCTAGATTGGGACTTACAGTTTTACACCGGATCCGAGCGGTATTTTTGAGAATCTTTTTCGTGGCTAAATACTCGATAGTGTCGCTGTCACTAAGCGAGGTGACCGCCGTTGATAGATATGTTAGGTGGTCTGAGCAGCGATCGAACCCACGTACTCATGTACAAGAGCCGCGCACACTACCATCGCACCACCGACGTTATTTTATACATTTAGTGTTATTTTAGCTAAATACATGTATTTTTATTTAATTTTGTTTTTATATCCAATTAGTTTAGTTTTTAGGTCACCATGAGCTGGTCATGGTAGTTATACTACAATTTAAACAAATAAATGACTTCTAAATCGTCAGTTATTGGTATTTATGAGCACAAGTACATATACACTTCCAGGACACACCTTGCGAGTAGTCAGCTACATAGTTACATCCAGAGATAGACCTATACAATACAACTTGGCAACAATACTAAACCAAAGTCTGTAAATATGCAGGATTTCCGACTAAAATATGATTATCATATAACTACTCTCTACCCTTAAATAATGAGTCATGCAAAACAAGTGGTCAGCAAGCGAAGACAGGAAGATCAACTTCGGGGGAAAAATTGCATTTCATTGACCATCAGCAATGAATTCTAGAACGCATACACACACTGAATAAAGCGGCCCCTCTTATTGTTGTTTGGATGCAATTGTTATTGTTGTTTGGATGCAAATATAAAATGTATTTGGAGCTTGTCCCAAATATAATATACTTGTGTGTATTACATGTTTGAGATACAATGATTAATATGTTATAACATATGTGTTTGCGCCCCAAATATATTTGTGTTTGTGATATAAATACAGCCGTATTTGTTGCACTGTTTATGCTTTGTCGAGAGCAAGAGAATAAACGAGGGGCAACGAGTGTGTATATCTTGTAAGTGAGAATCTGTATTTTTTCATTATTCTCTCACTGAGTGATTCAGAAATATTCCTGAATGTGCGTGATGTATTGCGTTTTAATTTCTTGTATTCAGTCATCAATGCTTCATCGGTCAGAGGATATCAAAAGCGCTTGATCAGTGAAAGAAGAATAAAAAAACGCTCGGACGGTTAAATGGTTTGTGATGTTGCTTTGGTTTTTGTGTATGGGTTTCGCATATATTTATGTGTGCTACCAAAGTGAGAATCGATTTGAATGAATCCCTTTTTCTGCCCAAGCCTCTACTGAAAAATCGGAATGGCGGACCATTTGTGAAATATAACACAGTGCAACACGAAAAAAAATAACCATATACGGACACCACTACGTGATAAAAGACTAAAAAAAAGACCCGTGTCTCCCAATTTTTCCCAAAGTCATGCACTTTTTTTTTATGGGCCGCCAAAGATTTGGGGCCTCCGTATCATTTTCGTAAAAATGTGATCATTTTCTCAGGCTCATATCTTGCAAACCGTTCAGAATTTCGATTTACTCTCTGAGGCAAAGTTGTAGCTCTTGTACTCTCTGAGGCAAAGTTGTAGCTATGTTTCCACGTAAAATCATACATATTTGTCAGTAAACATGCTAATACTTGCATTCAACTACACCTGAGCTTGGGACTTGCAAACATATAAATGTTTGAATTGCGTTCCAAACAAATACATGGTTCCTGCAGAATATGTTTGGGAGAATATGTTACAGAGGCCGTTTTTTCAGCGTGTGTATATGATTGGAACAGCCATATACTTACGTACACTCATTGGTTTCATGAATTGAAGATCTGCAGCTTTTTTATTGTCTGCCGCGTTTTTGTTTTCAGCAGTTTCTTGCAAACAAACCCATATTTGGGTCACAAAAACCTATCTAAATAAAATAAAAATAAATGGTTTCCCATTACATCCCATGAAGGGACTGGGGAGACCTTGTCACAATCACTGAGCTGTGCGCTTTCCAGTTTTCGCTCACTGATTGGGACCTACAGTTTTACACCGATTCCGAACGGTAATTTGAGAAGCTTTTTCATGGCTAGATACTAGATAGTGTCGCCGTCACTATGCGAGGTGACCGCCGCCGAAAGAAAATTTGAAGGTGGTCAGAGCCGGGTTCGAACCCAGGGTCTCATGTACAAGAGGCGCGCACACTAACCATTGCACCACCGACGGCCACAAAAACCTATCTTAACACATACTAATCATTGCGTCTCCAACATGTAATATTGAAAAGCAAACACAATGTGTTAGAACACAAGTCTATTATAGTATATATACACAAGTATATTGACGACCAGCTGCAAACACCTTATATTTGCATGCAAAGAAAAAAAGACAGATTTTTCAGTGTGTACTGGTCTTAGCGCACTGTACTGTACAAGTTAGTGTATGAGCACTGTACTGTACAAGTTAGTGTATGAGAAGTTCATACCACACCAGATATTTCCACCGCTCAAAATATACCTTAGAGTGTTTTATGATGACACCCAAAATATTTTGTTTCTAGCATAAAGATCTCGTAAGCTGGACCATTTTTAAAAAAGGTATTTTTTTAGTTTTCTACTTTAATTAGAGACAATGTATACTACATTAGTATTATACGAAAGATTTTTAAAGGGGCGTCCACCGGTATATAAATTGGACTGTGGATAAAAATCCAATTACTGACGAGCTGCGCAAAAAAACAAGATCAAATTGTGCCAAAGTACTACGACGCGCTGAGTTTGCGTCTGAACAGCGTCTTCGTGCTAAAATTCTTTCTTCTCACAGGGGAAGTAAGAGCTTTTGGTCATTTGTTAAGAGAGTAAAGAATAGCAGTTCCTCTTCAATTCCAGCTCTTATGAAAGATGATCATATATTTACTGACCCGGTTGATAAGGCTAACCTCTTGGCTGAAATTTTTGCAAATAACTTCTTTGCCGGATAGCAATCAACCACTTCCCGTGATTGACAACGTATCCAGCTCAATGGCTCAGATATTTTTTCGAACACGTGGGGTTAAAAGGGTTCTCGCAGAGCTCGACGCAAATAAATCCCCGGGCCCGGATGGAATAACACCACTTGTGGTGGTAAATTACCATCTGGTCAATTATCTGGAACTTAACAGTCTACTAAGTGATCGACAGTATGGCTTCCGCAGAAACCGTTCTACTGGTGATCTGATGGCGTTCCTCTCTGAACAGTGGAGTCGGTCTATTCATAGGCTGGGAGAGAGTAAAATAGTGGCTCTGGATATATCCAAAGCTTTTGATAGAGTTTGGCACGATGCACTCGTGTCCAAGGTTAATGCTTTTGGTTTAGGTAGTAACTTCTCTCGATTTGTATCGAATTTTCTCAGGGATCGCACTATACGTGTTGTTATAGATGAGATCTCTTCTGACGATTAGAATATTTAATGCGGGGGTACCACAAGGTTCTGTCCTCTCTCCTACTCTTTTTCTTATCTTTATTAACGACCTCTTGAGTCTTACTTCGAGTCCAATGTACTCATTTGCGGATGACAGTAGTATATCTCATTCATATTCATTTGATAGTCGGCCAAGTCCTTCCACGGTGCATGAGAGGAGACGGATGATGAATGACTCACTCAACCAGGACATTCGCCTGGTAACTGAGTGGGGTAGGTCGAATCGGGTCAAATTTAATGAGCGTAAGACCCAGTGCTGCATATTATCGCACAAGCGCACGAATGACATGTCCCTGTCACCTATTTCTATGAATGGTGTGGACATTGAGGAATCACATGCTCTTGAAGTTCTTGGCATGAAAATACAGTGTGATGTTCGGTAGGAATGATCACGTATTTAACGTGTCCAAGGAAGCTTTCAAGTGCTTAGGCTTTTTAAAGCGGTGTAAGAAATTTTTCATCTCATCTGATCTCCTCAATATATACATTTCATATATTAGGCCGAAAATGGAATACAACTCTCATATTTGGGCTGGTGCCCCTAGGTCCACATTGGAGCTTCTGGACCGCGTACAACGGAGAGCGATGATGCTTATAGGAGATAGCAGAGTAACCAACTCTGTTGCTTCCTTAGAGCATCGTCGAAACGTGAGTTGCGTATCACTTTTGTATCGGTATTTTCACGGTAAGTGTTCATATGAGATACACGCCTCTATTCGGGAGGTACGAGTATTTAATCGCTCAACGCGCTTTTCCAATAGTTCACATCCATTTGTTATTTCTTGGCCTGTGGATAGAACTACTCACTACAGGGAGAATTCGTTTTTTAGCCGTACAGTTCGTATGTGGAATAAACTTCCGGCGGGTGAATTCCCTAATTCTTTCAATATCGAGAGATTCAAATCAACCATTAACAAACACTATACGCTTTTTCCTCCCGCCTCTATCCCAACTTCCTAAGTCCAATACAATGCACGGCATTTATAGGGGGCATCCCCTGAGTTATGGTCAAAGTGAAAAAAAAACATGATGTGACAATAGATTGACCCTTCTGTGGAACTGTCTACACCGTTTTTGAATCAATTACGGAATTTATGATTTTTTTTGGAAAAAAAATTTAGAGCGGCATTTTTAAACATGATAAGTTAACATTTGGGCATACAAAATACATTCGCTTAGATCATTTTACTCAAGAGTGGCAAAAGTTACAACTGATTGAAGTTAAACATTGATTTGTCTTAAAAAATCGGCGTTTTAATGGAATTGAGAAGAACTTCCATGCGCTTATATATGTATACTGAAATGAAATCTTTACAGTAAATCGAAAATAAATGTTCAGCAAATGTTGTTCATTGAATTGATGAAAAATTTCATCAAATTAATGAAAAAGTCTTTCAGTTTGAAGATAGTGCGTTTCTTCACCTTTTTCAGCTTTCTTAATTAAATTGATGATATTTTCTACATCAATCTTCATCATTGGAATTTAGAAATAATTAATTGTATCGATTCAAAATATGGACGTAGTATTGACAAAATAAAGAGAAAAAGAATAAAGCTAGTAGAAACTTGAAAATAAATACATAATAGAAAATAGTGCAATGGACAGAAATCGTATCCACGCTATGAGCATATTCTATGTTCCCATATACCCTGCTCTTGAGCATTTTTTACAATGAGAAATAAGCCAAAGAGTTTGGCTACACATTAACAAACAATTTAGAACAAAATGATGTAAACTTATTTAAAGGCACTAAAAATTCCATATTCAGCAATCTTTTGCAATCTTTGCAAATCTTTTGCAATTTGTAACCGATTGCAGAATTTTAAAATGAAAATGGAAGCTAGACAACTTGAGATATAAAAAAAATCATGACAATAGTGGTTTCTTAACTAAAGATCTTTTTTTGAGCACTTTATAAAAAAAAGTCCAAAAATGTGCTATTTTTTTGGTTCTCTTGAATAAAGGCACTTTATTATTTTTTTTTAATATTTTTAAAGTAAGCGATGATTTAAAAATTTAACGATTAAATTGTTCGAGCGTTTGGTCGTATTTTCAATTAATTTTATTCTTCGATATTTCTCTACCTTTTGGATAGCATCGTCAGGAAGATAAACACAATTATTCATAAAAAATGAAAACAATTGATAAACAAAATTTTTTCATTGACAAAAATTAAACAATTGAAGAAATTTTCTTGTCAAATGAAAAATGTTCTAAGTTACAGCCAGTAAAATTTTTGTGTAGAAATAGTTTCTCTAATTTACAGCCAGAAAAATAATATGGTTGATAAAAATATGTACATAATGGTAAATTCAACAAGTTACATCCGCATATATATTAAAAATGTTACCTAGTGACAAATTCAATGATACGTCAAACAATTTTCGGTGAAATATTCTACATTTTACCAATTAAATTTCTATAATTCTGTGCTACATTATCCGTATCTGCTTTAAAGTTTATTCTCTTCGCTATTGGAGTCCTTATTATCTGTAACATTTCTAACATAAAACGACGTTTATAGTTAATAACGTTATAACTGACGTATCTTGAAAGTTTGGAAAATAATTTAAGTTTGCACAGTGTAATGATAATTCTGTTTTTTGCGTTAGGATGTGTCTATATTTATGATCTGGTTTGTGTCCTACAATTCTAGTCTTAAGTTTATTTTTAGTTGTACCTACATATACCATATTGCAACTTTCACTATTATTTCCTCCACAAGGTATTTTGTATACTATATTAGATCTATCAAATTTATCTATTCTATCTTTGGTTTTACTAAACAATCTACCTAGTGTGTGTGTTGTTTTATGGGCCATTTTGAAATTATTAGTATCAAATATTTTTGATTTTCCAATCTCTCAGAAAATCCAGGCACATAAGACAATGAGTTAAACTTTTTCGGTTCCACCGTTGGGTTTTGGTCATCTTGCCCCTTATTTTCATATTGCCTTATTAATCTATTGGCTAACCCTATTGGGAAATTGTTATCCATTAATATCGTTGTAATCTTCTCCTTATTCTGTTTGTGAAAATTCCCGTCGCTTATCTTCAAAACTCTCTCCATTAAGTTTCTTGCCGTATTGACAACCATTGATTTCGGGTGTTTGGAGTGGTAATTGATAACCCTTCCAGAAGCAGTTGGTTTTTTGGTACCAATCCACTAATAAATTCTCCCCATTTCTTATTACCATGGTATCCAAGTAAGGGAGTCGTGAGCCATGCTCTTCTTCAATTGTAAACCTAATATTAGAATGAAAATTATTAAATGTTGTCAAAATATTATCTATAACACTGTTAGTAACGATACAGAATAAATCGTCTACATATTTAGTAATGATTTTCTGTTTTATGGCCATCTCTTCTATGCAGGAATCAAGTAGATTCTCCATAACAATATCAGCCACAATCGGGGAAGCTGGAGATCCCATTGGAAGTCCTTCTTGTTGAAAATATACCTTGTCATCATATGGAAATACCTGTTGTCTTCTATATAAAACTTTAAAATAGAAAGGAATAATGATTTATTAATATTTGTGTGCTGTTCTATTCTGTCCCATTTTTCCTCGACAATACGAAGTGCTAAGTCTACTGGTATACTCGGAAATAAAGAAACTACATCAAATGAAACTAATTTTTCACAATTTTGTATTCTTAGATTCTTTATTTTATGCTTAAACGGAGCCCAACAGTTGTCAACAATTACATTAAGAACCCCGAAGGGTATGGAAAAAATGTTAAAGGAAGGGTTTCATTGTGTTTATCTACGTATGGGAAAAGAACAATCATCAGAATTGCTTCTAATTCTGCCTTATCCTTGTAAAAATAAGAGTTCAAGCTAGATTGAAAGCGAGCAAGCCGTCAGTACACACAGTAATTAAGAGCTATGAGTATCTTAAATACCTGAAATTACAAACAAAAACCGCCACTTAATGCTCCTCGTAAGGAAAAGCGGCTTCAATTCGCAAGAACCTACATGGTATGGGATGTGCAGCCAAGAGGATGAAAATAAATTTAATTTGGATGGGCTTGATGACTGCAACTATTATTTCAATGATATGCGCAAAGAAAAGCGTTTTTTGAACCGACATCACAGCCGAGAGGACGGGGTTCTGGTGTGGAGTGCTGTTACGTACTATGGCACCATCAATCTTGAATTTCAATGTGCAAAAACGACTGGTGCAAGCTATAAAACGTTATTGGAATCGGTTTTTCCGAAGTTCAGTGAACTATTTGGTCCCATATCTTGGATATTGCAACAGGATAATGCTCCTATACCCAACGCCAGAGTAGTAAAGGACTTCATTGCAAGCCAAAATGTTAATATTCTAGACTGGCCACCCTATTCGCCAGATCTAAACATTATCGAAAATATCTGGGGTTGGTTCTCGTAAGGTCTATGAAGGAGGTAGACAATTCGATGACAAGCAGTCACTAATTCAGGCCATTAAAGATGCTTGGAATCACATTTCGTTGGATTACATAAATTCTCTTTATCTCTCAATGAAAACCCGTATATTCGAAGTTATTAAAAACAAAGGGGGTTGTGCCCATTACTAATAGTTCTTAAATAAAGTTAAATAAATTAAAAAACCAAGAAAAACTGTTTTTCATTAAAATTAGTTAAAGTGCCTTTATTCAATGAACCAAAAAAATAGCACATTTTTGGACTTTTTTTTCTAAATTATTCAAAGAAAGTGATTTAGTTAAGAAACCACTACTGTTATAATCTTTTATATCTCAAGATGTCTAGCTTCCATTTCCATTTCAAAATTCTGCAAGCGGTTACAAATTGCAACAGATACAGGCTGCTGAATATGGAATTTTTAGAGCCTTTAAATAAGTGAACCGGAGTGCATTAATACCTTAAGGCCAAAAATATTAAAATATAAAACGTACTATACGATGTGTAATGTTTAAAACACTGTAAACAGCAGAATTAAGGATTTTGTAAACAGATTGTACTAGTATCCTTTGTGTTCAAATCCCCTATTTCTCACAGTGTGTGTCAGTACACTGAAAGAAAAGTCTTCATCAAATTTATGAATTCTTTCCTCTCATTTCCTCATTTTCCAACCTACGACACACGATTTCAATGACAACGTTATATCAATTTAATGTAAATTTTTCACCAATTTGATGTAACTTGGTCATCATTTTGTTGTAAATTGTTAGTTTATGTTTAGCCAAACTCTTTGGTTTATTTCTCATTGTAAAAATTCACAAGAACAGGGTACAAGAGAAAATAGAAAATATTCATAGCGTGGATATTGATTTCTGTCCATTGCACTATTTTCTATTATGTATGTATTTTCAAGTTTCTACTAGCTTTATTCTTTTTCTCTTTATTTTGTCAATACTACGACCATATTTGAATCGATCCTATTAATTATTTCTAAATTATATTTCTATTGTGCGCTACCTCGGATGGCGTCTGCGGAAATGTATATTCCGCGGGATCCTCTCGGGGTTTCGCACCAGCACAGCCAAGGTTCATGCCAAGAATATTGACACTTGTTTGCTATAAAAACTTCAGAAACTAAACTTCAGAAACTAATGCTCAACCAAAATATGCAATTGCTAAATAAAAGATACTCAGCGCATGCAATGATCTGGTTCGTTCAAAATAGCTTTGCGAATGACGTTAACGAAAACGGTATTGTTGAGAAAATGCACCCAAATAGTTTCAGCTTTAGAAGTGCTCAATCCACGTGCCTGGTAATACGTCATTAACTTGGAACATGCAGAACTGTAGATAAGATATCATGTGCAATCTATTATTGTCTTCAGTATTTCAAACGCACTTTTCAAATGCACTTTTCGTAGTCGTAAAATCGAGAAAATTATAATGCGGCGAAAGTTATTATTCAATTTTATCCAGCCTACAACAGTCCATTGATTAGTGATACGGAAACTTTATATACCCAGTAACAACCGGAGCTTCTGTGGAAGCAGACTTGGAAGCATGCCTTAACGAAGGCATGTTTTTAATACGGTATTCACTTAAATGCGCTAGATTCTGACAAACATAAAGGCACCTCATTTAAAGCAGATTTTCTCGCAGAATGGAGTTCTTTCAGTAAGCGCATCTTTGTAAAAATTTTTAAGTTACGAATTGATGCCTACCAGATACTAAATCAGTAATGTATTCTGCATATTTTTATGCATATCTGGTGTCCTTCAATTCCTTTTGCGTGTCCCAAGGGGCATCATTCGTACCTTATAACCATTATTATTATAATATTGTTTTTGTTTATTTGTTACAGAATATCATGCTGTTTGCCGTACGTCTTATGTCTCCAGCACCTTCGGTAGGCTGATAATTTAGTCATTCTAAACATCGTTAACATTCGGATAAATGGTGCATACTTTTAGACTTAAAACTTTTTTTGTATCCAGAGCATTTAGATTGCATTTTCATTTGTCATGTGTCATCAAAACCAACGTGCTTAATATAACGTTAATCGTTCCTTTAGTGTTTTTAAATGGAGAGCCAACAAGTTCACGAAAAGATAATTAAAGATTTCATCGAAAATGAAAAATGCCATATAAAACATTTGCTAGGATGGCAGGGGTGTCCCGTAATACAGTTTCTAGAGTTATAAAAATACAGGGAACTCCTGACGATCTATAGAAAATCTGGGCTTGGGAGAAAAAGAGGGCTTTCAGACGACGGGACTTCAAAGAAGATATTAGACATTCTTAAGAAAAATCCAAACGTATCAGGAAGAAAGTTGCTCAGAAGACGAATTGCTCGGAATCTTTGGTAAGAAAAGTGAATAATGAGACAGGTTTCAAAACTTACAAAGTGCAAAAGGAGCCCGACAGAAATTCCAGAAAAAATTCGGAAGCAATACTGCGGACCAAAAATTTACAAAGAAATTTCATTCCAAATTATGGATGCTGCGTATTAGATGATTAAACCTACGTGCTGTCCAACTTTTTACAGCTACGTGGCCAGGAGTTTTATTCTGCAGATAGTAGAGGAACTGTTGCGGAAGAGAACAGAGTTCAAAAAAGACTAAGTTCCCGAGGAAATGTTTGGTGTGGCAAGCCATTTCCACTTATGGACAAAGAAGCAGCTTATTCGTTACAACTGGCATGATAAATACTCAAGTGTATATCAAGGAATGTGCACAAAATAGACTTCTTCCATTTCTAAGAAAGCACGAAGATTCTACACTCTTTTGGCCCGATCTCGCGTCTTGCCATTACAGCAGACGAGCTATAGACTGGGACCAACATAATAATGTAGTGTTTGTACCAACGGCGGAAAATACACCTAACTGTCCAGAACTCCGTTCGATCAAAAGATATTGGGTCGTTGTTAAGAGGCAGTTAAAAGCTACGAAAGTAGCTGCTAAGGATGCAAAAGTTTTTAGAAGAAAATACGCTACAAGCACTAATATGGTACCAGAGTACAATTAAAGCCCAAATGGAAGGCATCCGTGAAAACAAAAAAATATTAAAAATAAAAACTAAATATTTGTAAGCCAGTGTAAAAAGTGAATTTGAACCTAATTTTTGTTAATAAATAAATACCTGTAAACAAATTATTCCATTCATTTATATTTTTACTACCAAAAAATGTGTGCACCATTTATTTCGTACACACCCCGTATTGTCGGATAAAGTCGCTTAAAATGCACGGTAATGTATGTTACAACCTACAGAATTGTAGGCGAAATGGGTAAGCTACCCATGACACAGCTGATCGATATGGTACTTGGAAACTGATAAGATAATGAGCGATAATCAACTAGAAGCAAACCAAGCAGCCAAATAAATTTACATGTTGTTTGATTGATACTTGTGTCGAACCAGGGGGTATCCATGACACGGATGATCGATTATGTAGTAGGAAATTGATAGAAAGCAGAGTGGACAGGCGAGAGTGCGATAAGCCATCAGAAGCAAACCATGCAGCAAAGTAAGTTTGAATTGTGTTTGATTGATACTAATGACAGCTTAATTATGACTTATGTTGGTTGCATCGAACGAAAATACGCAATCGCCTTTTATTTCTGCCCCTTTTATGTGTAACCAAAGAGTCAAATTCCACAGCAACTAGAACTCGATGAAATGGCCTATTACATCTTTGTCATCGAGAAAGCGTAAAGAGAGGTATAGAGACTCTTGTGTATTTCTGTATGGTCGAAGTCGTTCACTAGTTATCGAACTCATGCATTTAAGGTGCCCGAACATAACGTATTAAGGTGCCCGAACATAACGTATTACGTTCGTGAGTTTGGTCACCCTAAATGAAGTTTATGAACTACCCAAATCTAATTAAAACTATTGGCAGCTTAATTATGCTTTAACTTGGTTGCATCGAACTAATATACGAATTGCAGTTTATTTCTGTTAATTTTATGTTCATATCAAACTCCACGAAATTTTCAATTACCTCGGTGACCGAAAGATAACGCAATCCAGCTGAATGAAACTCTTACCCCTTCCTCTATGGAAATGTCTACCATGTTTCTGAATTATTACCTGTTACTTCTTAGGGAATAGGTGATCTAACTATGTGTTTTTGTATATTTGAGAAAATAATAATATTTGTGAAAATTATTGTCTGCATTTCTGCGCTGTTAATGATAGTTTTAAAATGTCTTTGATTTGTGAATTCTGTACAAGACGCTTTTAAATTATTGTTATCCCATCATTCATAGTTTTTTCATTTCTGTTTGTGTTTCGGCATAAGCAGTTCCATGAAGAGCTTAAAATTTAACTTGCTTCTAAAAATGTAAAAAATTTTTCTGGGTACTTACTTAGGTGGCTTTAAATAACTCTGAGGGCTTAAGGGCCTTAAAAAATTAGGATAACAAATTTCTTCAACCTGCTCGATCTTCAGCTTTTCTCTTTCAGTTGGTAACAGCAAGCTCTCGCAGATATTCATCCACCTGGTCCATCTAGTGGAGTCTTGGCCGTGCTATTTAGCAATGTCCTTCGAGTACCTTTCGCACTGGTTAATTCTGATCCATTCTACTGACATGTCCCAGCCAGCATAAAATTTATATTTTGACTCGCATTACTATATCGATGTTGGGATACAGCTCGTGGTTCATATACCGTTGTTACTCGCTGTTCTCTGTGGACTCGCAGTGGTATTGGGTCAGCGTGCGTATGGCCCAGGATCCTGCGCCATCAATCAAGACAGTTTGTATGTATGAGTGTGCCTGCTTACCGCGAAATAACACCTGTTTACCTATTCTGCGTTTCATTTCTAGTCTGCCGTTATTGCGCTTATTTACGCCAGATCCGAGGTAAGAATTCGTTCGCCAACTAGAAGCTACATATAACGGTTATCTACGTTCACCCATTCCTCCAATCGGGTGGTTGTTCTGTTTGTCGAAACCATTAATTTTGATTTTTCCTCGTTTACTGCCAGATGTACTTTTCTGGTTCCATCTCGTTTCTCGAAAATAGTGCAATAACTTCTTGTAGATTTTGTCAAATGTTGTCTTTAATCATTAGAATACGCGAGCAGCATGTTGCTTTTTTAGCCTATAGTTTAATTCGTGCTGCCTGCAGCGTTTCTCCAAATAAATAAAGTAAATGGTTTCCCGGTACATCCCAAGTAGGGATTAGGAAGAGCTTTCTAGTTTTACTCTCACTGCTTGGGACCTACAGTTTTCCACCGGTTCCGAACGGTATTTTGAGAAGCCTTTTCACCACATCGATAAGATTCGATAAGGACTACAACAAATAACGTTAGTCGACAGGATTATGTACGCAATGGATACAAGCCTTGTTCTACGGTACTAGAGATATACATTCGGGTGGCCATTTTCAAATACAGGATGCAGTATGACGGGCTTGCAGTAGTCTAACCAGATTTTTCACATGAGCTGGTGCACCCTTCCAACTCATCGCCGCCAGTTGTGAGTATTTCTCAGCCTGTGGCTTTATTTCTTCGTAAGCCGTGAAATTGCAGTTCTAACTTCGCCTTGGTTGGGAGGTGGCAATCGACATCATTGTCTTGTACTTTCGCAATTCCCTTATCTAAATTGGAGTCTCCAGTGACAAGTAAAAAAGTGACTTCTCCATATCCCCAACATACTCTGCACTTCTGCGACTAGATTATTGTCTTTATCGTTAGGTGGGCCCTGATGCATGGTCATTGTCTTGACTTTTCAGTTTACAGTGCAATTTATGCGTTTTGTAATTCCTTCGCTATAATTCAATTTGCTCAGTCTTGCAATTTCACCACAACCGTTTTATGTTAGTTAAATAAACGAGTTTACTCTATACTCATGTCTTTATAACGCTATATGTATAGCAGCTAGTGTTGCGACTGACTAAAGCATTACCATGCCGTCGGTGTTCATTTCACCACTTGTCATGCGACATTCTTCATCATATCACGGTTTGTCTCTAACAGGGGGGTTCGGTGCCATAGCTACGGACTATGGAGTTGGAAAATTATGCGGAAGAAAGTGGATGGAGGACTGAGCTTTAGGCAACATAAGTTTAAAGTATGTTTGATTAATCACAATGTCTTTTAAATTATATTTGGCGATTGTTTGACATCTGCAATTCCAACTCAATGAAATGCCAACTTGCGCTATGAGATCCGGTCAAAGGTTTAACTGCTGTTGCACTCTCTTATTATATTACTCTATGGTCTCAAAGCGGGTTTCCAGCGGTTTGGTAGATGGGGAAATGTAATTGTATGTGCACTGAATTTATTTCCTAGGTGTAGTGAGTCACAATTGAGATATGGGAACAGAATAAAAAATATCCTCAATATTTGAAACAATTTTTTTATTTGACAATTTTAAATGAGTTTGACTTTCAGAAAAGAGATCTTTAAGACCTAAATTTTGATTTGGTCTCATCTTTTTGATTGCTCATCAAAACCGATCAGCAGTTTACACTAAATGATCCAATTAGAAGAGGAGTTGGCAGATGAACTGCGTTACTACTACTTTAAAAGATATATGAAGATATCTACAAAATCTATTTTAAGCTAAACATTAAAGTGTTGCAGTAACGTAACTACTACGCTTACGTACACCCGAGTTGAAATAATGAATCGGATATGATTGCACACAGTATCAAACAATCTAATCTAATCTATAAGCTAATTGATAACAGCACTGTACTATTGTACAAGTTATTACCATTCATTAGTTATTCTATCAACTAAATGAGCAGTTATGTGGAATACTTGTAGTTTCCCTCACTGTTACCGTATTAAAGTTAATCATACTTATTGAGTGTCTTACGTTGGGGCTTATTAATACTCGTACTAACAAAAATTACCCGGGGTTCGTTCGGTCCTTAACATTACAGACAATTAGTTAAACCATTATCAGTTATTATCTCAAACGATTTAAGCAGAACAAAGCACAAACATTTACTCGTTTATGGCAATGACTTTTAGACATTTATTATAAAATTGTTTGCATATAATAATAATTACTTTGAAACGCACACAGGCATGTACGCCCTACCTGTGCCACAGCGTACAGTCGAGGAAGAGTGGAAACCTCTATTATGTTCGACTAACTACTGTGTTATTAATTTACACGCATTATACTCACATTAAATCCTCGGGCTTAATTAAAATATAGAGAATGTGTATCTCCCACTGTATGTTTGTATGCCAATCTGCATTGGTGGCTAACAATACACACATGAATTATAGGACCGCACAGAGGTTTTGGAAAAAACAGAACGAAAGGCCGACGAACACTGGACTAGTCTTCCGTTGCTATAAAAAATAACAAAGGCTCATTTAAATGGTCATTTGATGACTCAGTCGGGAGGGGTTTGTAGCATTTGTGTGTGTAGTCATAAGTTCCATTTAGTTCATGAATAATGGATTTTATATTCTAATTATTTGCGTTAATGTGGTTTGTTTTAAAATTAAATATTAAATGCGGTTGTCAGACAGAACACATACGATATCCCAAACCATTGCTCCGTTCAGCGCCATGAAATGGTCAGAGGGAGAGAGAAACATTAATTCAAAGTCATTGAACTCGAAGGTCGTTACAGTTAGTCTGTCATGTACCCTAGTCTTCTGGGATTTTGTAAACTCTGTTGTAGAAAAATTATTTTAATAATTTTATTTATATTTCTTGTGCCGTGTATTTGTTGGGGGTATCAGTTTCCACGAAAAGTTCAAATAACAAATAAAACGAATTAATTGGGGTTGGAATTCAACATACGCAATTTTCGCCCAATTAAAGTGCATACGTAAAAAGGAAAAACATAAATAATATCATACTTTATATATAAATACTTTCTTTATGTACACACACATACGTATTCGTTTGTCGAAATTTTCCATGACTTTCCTGCATAAATCTGGTCGAATTTCGTTGATGCAACGATGAATCTCCTCCTTTAAAGCACGAGTGGTTGTGGGCTTGTTAACATAGACCTGTGATTTTAAAAACCCCCATAAAAAAATCTAATGGTGTTAGATTACACGATCTTGGGGGCCAGTTCTGGTCACCAAATCGAGAAATCACGCGACCTGGAAATGTCTCTTGCAGTAATTGAAGAGTTTCACGAGCTGTATGACATGTGGCACCGTCTTGTTGAAACCAAATATGGGCCACATCAATTTCATTAAATTTCGGCAAAAAAAACTGTGTTATCATGTGACCGCAAAACTTTCATTACTTTTGAAATATTGTTCAATAATGAAGACACGCTGTTCTATCGTGTAATTTACCATTTTTATTAACCCTGAACTGTTAGCTGTCAGCTGTTTTTTTTTAGGGTTGCCAACCCTTTTCTACGTCGATGGCAGCAAATTTAAGTGTTGGGTAAATTTAGGGACACCCTTTACAAATTGGGGACGATGATATGAAAAACAGCGGTTAGTGTTTCTATGTTCGTTTGGGTTTGCGAGATATGATGCAAATGAACGTGGACAAACTCATATTTTTCCGCATTTTGAGAGTTTACGAGTATAATTTTAAGCACTGCTCTTATTGACGAAAACTAGGGCTTCGGTTGGGAATTTGGCCTAGTTTGAGGTAGAAGTTTTTCAATTGCCAATCGAAATACGTAGAATTCATTTAAAACGACTGATTTTCAATGCAAGTTTGGTTCTTAATTGCTTATACATGCGGAAGCGTTCGCTTAGAACGACTCCGGTTTTAATGACTATCTGCTTTAAACGACCAAGTTGCATGTCTGTGTTGGGTTGAAATTTCGGTTATAACGATGGTGCCAATGTTGGGAACCACAGAATTTGTTTTCCCCTGTCTCAAACTGAAAAGACATAGAAGAGATTTCCAAACCAGTTTGAGTGGCGAATGCAGATGGACGTATAAACATTCTTAATTACTAGCGGTGTTTAAAGGTTAAAAAGGTGTTTTTATTTGCATAAATTAAAGTACAGATCGCACAAAAACTAGATGATGCACTTTTATATGTATAAATACTGAGTAAAAATGTATGAATGTATGTTTGAAGTTTGATAGGACAGAAATTTTGACTGCTGTGCACACTCTAAAACAGTATTTGCGATTTGGACAGTTAATTTTTCATATCAGACAGTTTATACATTGTTATTGCAGCTATTGAAAGTTTTTTCCAGCATGGAAGTTAGAAAACGCAAAGTGTTCTGAATAAAAGAGATGGCAAAAATTCTGCTGAAACTAGAATCTGGTTCTACAAATCGATGACTTAATACGAAAAGGTCGTATCTAAACTTTTAGCTACTTTACAGGAGAAGGAAAAAACTGAATAAAATCGGAACGATTTGGCAATATGTTTGTTTTTCAACGCAGTTTTTTAGTAAAACAAGCAGGAAATGCAATGACTACTTTTATTTAAATTTTTTTAATATTAATGAAGATATGTGAGATATGGCTTTTAGTTATTCATATTTTTGAAAGAAAAGTCAAGTTAGGGCTTTTTTACACTAAGGTAAAAGTTAGATCTTTTAATAAAGCAAAATATAAATAATTCATGTTATAAATAATGAAAAAACTCAACAACAAAATGCAGGTAGGAAACATATAATAGGTCACTTTTAACCAAAATTAGTGTTTACACAGTAATTTATCATAAAAATAGTGGCAATCTGATGGAAGGAATCTCTTTAAATCCTGCAAGTGGTCCCACTTTTTCTTCGTTAGTGGAAATTTTTATTTGTGAAGACTTTCGGCGGGAATTTCTGCAATAATTCTTCTAACTGATCTCTGCGGAAGCAAGCCATAGTCGTCGGTGAAACAAATTACTCCGGATGGTTCACATCCAAGAGCTCGTATCATGCTTACTGTCGGTTCACCAACGACACTGCCTAACATTTAAGGCAATATGTGAGTATACATATTTACCTATAGAATTACGTTAGAGCGCAATATTATTTACCTGGACGTATAAATGAGTACACTTGTGAAATTTCTTCATAATTCAAAAAATACTCATAATGCAAATGATGTACTTGTAGAGGTGTAGGAACTTTGCGCGCTTCCTTTATAAGTTGGACGAATTGAGATGGCAAATTTATTTGCTTTTTATCGCATTCTATTTGGGTATGGCCGGCCACTTATTAATTATTTTTGTTCAACCGTTATATTCGTTTCCTTACAAAATGCAAGCAAAGCATTGGACAAAACAACATTACGATTTTGGTAAAAACATCCGTCCGAGTAAATTATTATTGGAGAACGAGCAGTGAAATTTCGCAAGTGCTTAATAAGGCATGTTGCAAAAACGGAGGAGACTAGATTGCCATCTGCTTCATCCCAAACATAATTGTCTGAATCGTGTGTGACAATGACAGTTGCAATTTCATTTTATAATAAGCAGCACTGGCATTGATTTGAGGCAGCAACTTCACTGATTGCACATCCAAACAAAAAACTGCACATAATCCGGCTTCGGCATTTTTAATATCGTGGTATTTTTCTTCACACATTTTTTCAATGTCATCTCTATGTTTTTTGGATAATCTTCGTTCGATACATTATTTGCTTTGTGAGATAAGCAAAAGTCGATCTGGTCTTTTCTAGGCTTAAAAATGGAATAGTTCGATTTTTTCATTATTTCATCAAAAATAGGATATGATAATTTCATGCTCTCATTTTCCTTTTTGGATTCACACTCGTGGACATAGATCCGGTAAATTTCTTGATATGAAGAAAAGTCCGTCAGAAAATATAATTTCGTCGAATCTTTCCGACAATAATGAGACTCCATTTTTGGTAACTCATCCAGGCATGTTTGTAAGAAAAAACGTCGTTTTTGATTGCGCCTACTGTTGACAGATTAACAGACTTGCGCACACTAAAAGATTTGTCGGGGCTATATTGCGAACCGTGTTTACCGGCAGAGTCGATCCAATTTCGAATCATCTTTTCCTTTAGTGTTGAATGAAACATGTGGCGGCATACTTGTAATCTATTGGAATCCTGTTTGAGGAAGTATGTTATTGTATAAACCTCGTCTCGAATTTTCAGAGCTATTACTTTTTTTCTCGGAAATTTTAATAAGACCAGTATCATAAATCTGCTTTTGTTCCCCGGACGTTTCCCAAAACAATTTAAATATTTCCTTTCGAGCCTCGGAAAACACTGAAGAGTTTCTCAATGCACTTTTCACACAATACTGTGATGAACACGACTTACCGAGTTGTCGAGGAGATTTTTGGGAAAGTTCTTTTTTTAGATATGCCCGCATATTCCTCACCTTCCATTCTTTTCTTTTTGTTGACATTTTCTTTCCATTTGGATTTATTCGCAACGCTATTCCTCTTGCGAATATCATCTGAATTTACAGCACCGGAGTCAATATTTTTTTGTTGCGCAATTCATATTATTCTAACTTTTTTTATTTTTGACATTTCAATTTATTTTTCACGCTTCAATTATTTAAAGTGTCAGTTCTCCACACTATAATATTACAATGATTTAAATTTCATACAAATTCACAATTTCACAACAATTTCGGGGAAAAACCATTCCTTTTTATTTCACCCTGAGGCAGAGTAACTATGCTACTGATTGCGACTCTATACTATACTATTGATTGCTACCCTGTTATTTTTGTGACTGTTACGATAAAAGCGACGCTGCTTTAAAAACTAATCCATCAACCACATCAATAAAGTGCATTAATATTAAAATGAGCTAGGGCTTTTATCTTCGAAGAATTTTCTCAAATGAGATAGGGCTTTTTTTAAATGTTTATAAATTTCTTATTTGTTAACATTAAAAAAAATTTTGTAAGGAACGTGTATTTGAGGGTCCTTCGCCAGAATATGCAAAAAACGCGATTTTGTGAAAAAACGAGATACGACCTTTTCATATTAAGCCATCGAAATGCAGCTATAGCGAAGGACTTATGCATTCCGCATTCTACTACCAGTACGATATGGAAAAACCAAGACGCAATTCGCAACTGTTTTGATTCTGAGAACATGCCAAGACAATGAATCCGTTCTGCTCAAGATTCTTATATAGAAAAAACTCTGTTGCAATGGTTCAACACGCAAAGAAATAAAAATGCTGTAGTAACTACGCCCATACTTCAAATGAAGGCAAAGGAAATAGCCCAACTGCTTGGAAAAGATTTCAATTGCACTGAAAGCTTGGTTTACTGTTTTCGAGAGCACCATAATATAGTATGTATTAGGAAAAACTTCTGGTGAGGCCTGCAATGTCGGGAGATGTCAACGCAGCGGCTGACTAGTTTCAGGATGGCCTAGAATACAAGAGGGATATAAAGCCAAATACATGTTTTATATGGATGAGGCTTCTATAAGCTTACACCCAACAAAACCCTTAAATAAAAAGGTGGAAAGTGCTGTGGTGGTAAACAATCAAAGGAAATAATAACCTTGCTGGTTGGAGGTAGTGTGGATGGGTTCGAAAAAAAAGAAAATTATTGTCCGTGGAATATCTAACATACCGCGGTGTTTCAAGCATGTTAAATCAATACATGTGGATTATAAAGGAAACAATAAGGCATGGATGATCTCAGAAATCTTTGAACCCATTTTGCGCAACTGCGACAGCAGTTTGAAAAAAGATAAAAAAAACATTTATTCCTTGTTGATAATTGTCTAGCACATCCAAATGTTCAAAATCTGTCCTCAATAAAATACGATTTCGTACCAACTAATACAACGTCCGTCTTACAGCCAATGGACCAAGGGTTAATCTGATATTTGAAAAGCAATTATCGCAAAAAGTAATACTAAAAATTATCTGCCATACAACAAAGCACCATTACATATTTTGAGCGATACTACTGGCATGGTGACCTTCGCTTGGCAAAGTGTAAAATCAACAACAATAGCTAACTCTTTCCGACATGCGGTACTACTTCCAGCCGAAAGTGTTGGCACAGATGCAGGCTTCAAAGACGAAGATGATATCGCAAACTTAGATTCATCCAGGAGGAAGTTAAAAGAACGAGAATTTTTAAATTTTGTTTCGAAAGTTCATAATTGGGCAATTGAAGCTGATTTGAAGTACAACTGGACAAATGAGAGTTATAATGCTAATGCTATAAGCTAGACTTATGGAAGTTGGAGTTGTTAAACCTCAGTCCAGAAGACATTTTTCAATATTCGAATTGGTTTCTGCAGAAATTAATTAGGGGCGATAGAATCAACGCGTGGCATTTAATCAGATTTATCTTTCTGCTCAATTTCAAACATGTAAAACCAGAATCACAAATTTAGGAAAAGTGTTCCACTAATAACAGGGACTTTAGCCGTGGAAACTTATTTGTAAATTTAAGGGCGGCCAATATATTAGCGGAGTGAGATAAAATCACATAAATCAAATTTCGCACCAGCATTAAGTAATTTGGAGAATAGAATAAAAAAATTACAAAGTTATAATATTTTTAAAATTAAAACACATTAATACGGAAATGGAATTAAAATTGTGAGGTTACGTTGACTGTATGAAGAAGACGTCAACTAAGAAGCTATTTTGATATGCATCCAAAAGACGAGTGATTAAAAAATATTGACCAAACATGCCTAAGTAGATGTATGAAAGTAATGTGGACTATGGAATGATTTTTTGATTTCGAAATATGAAACTTCGTCAGCGAATAACTTTTCAGAGTGAAGACATCTGATAGTAAATTATGTGTCTTTTAAAGGAAAATTTATAATAATGGCGAGAGATTATTGTTCGCAGATGAGAAATTTATGGGACAAAATTTACTAGATACTTTAATTTATACTACTGTATAGCCGCGTACGAAGTAGCGCGCATTTGCTAGAGTCATATAGTATTTAAAAATTTGTATATAATGATAACAGTTTTATTAAAATTGGGTAACATATACTTATGTTGCAAGGGTGTCCGTCAAACATGAGAGTTAAATTTTCAACAGCATAAAATTACACTCAAATCCCGTTATGTGAAACTTTTCGAAATCCATTTTTGAAGCCGTTTCGAAGTCATTTTCTAATATTTTCAACGTCGTTGAAGTTAATATCATGTGCCAAAAAATGTTCAATCGAAGAAGTGTTCTAAGATTTTTGGTCTGCTGTACATCATCATACATCACATAGCTGTCAGTTGTGTTCGAAAGTGTTGCAAAAGGTTTGTGTGCAGCTCTTTTATAAACAATTGGGGTTTCTAGTACGCCAGTATCAACTTTGTATTTCTCTGGAAATATAAAATAAATAGTTTTCCATTAGATGGAATGATGGGATAGGGAGAGCTTCTCACAATCAGTGAGCTGTGCGCTTTATAGTTTTACACCCACTGATGTGGACCTACAGTTTTACACCGGTTCCGAATGTATGTTGAGAAACTTTTTCATGGCTAAGTACTCGATAGTGTCACCGTCACTAAGCGAGTTGACCGTCGTCGAAAGAAATGTAAGCTGGTCAGAGCAGGGATCGAACCCAAGTTCTCATGTACAAGCGTCGCGCACACTAACCAATGCACCACCAACAGCCACTTTTCCAGGACAACGGTATCCCAATTATTGACTGTATACTCCAGGATTGTGGAGTTTTCTCCGACTCTTCGATTTTAAAATGCTGAACTTCCACTCCTACTCAGCATACGACAATAACTCCAGCTCCACAGATAAACCAAGCACATTTAAATGCGTTTTTTGTACAATGGTACCAATTATGAAGCTACACATGATTATAAAAAATGTTCACTCTAAACTAGTTTAGTAAATATTTTTTTACAAATCTTCTCTTTAATTTTCTTCCAAGAAGCGTTAAACGATAGTTCTTGCTGTTAATTACTACAAAAAATCCATCGACAAATTGGTTCTACACCAGTGGTCGGCGCAAAACAGGGGGTATGCATGACACAGCTGATCGATTATGTACTAGGGAATTGATAGAAAACAGAGTAGATAGGAGAGAGTGCGATAAGCAACCAGAAGCAAAGCATGTAGCAAATTAACATTAAATAGTGTTTGATTGATACTAATGACAGCTAAATTATGTTTTCTGTTGGTTGCATCGAACGAAAATTCGCATTCCCTTTTATTTCTGTCCTTTTTATGCCCAACCCAAGAGTAAAATTTAACAGCAACTCGAACTCGGCGAAATGACCTACGACGTCGTCGTCATCGAGAGAACGCAAAGAGAGGGATAGAGACTCTAGTTGTTTAGTACATTGCGGGACATGAAGGGTTTAATTGGGTTTTCTGAAATTTTGTGTGTGTATTCTACTTGACTCATAGAACGATTTTTTTTGCTACCCAAATCCTGTACCTTTATTTTTTTTCGTCCCGGCCTACTGTACACTCTTCTCAAAGGCAATATGCTAAGTTTAATGGGGTTTGATTTCACTCATCTGTTGGTTTAATTACAATAAAAGGAAATGAGTTAATTAGCAAACGATATCTAAATTGATTTCAGTGTCTTTGTGTTCAAATAACATCCATCCTAACTAGTTATTATGAATACTGATGGTGACTGTGTTTATGCGATACTCTGGATTCGAAATGTGAGCAGGTCTTTAAGTAGGGTTTTGCTTACAAATTGAAACATGTATGTATTCATACTGAAAGTAGTTTTACCCTACAAATATTTCAAATTGAGCTCATGTCATAGATTTAGACTAATGAATTTAATCAATTTACTTGTATCAAGGGACATTTAAAAGCTTATACGAAAAAATTATTGGGGAATCAAATCGTAGGAAAAAGTTATCTATGTTGGCCGCTGTCATTCAGTTTATGAAACGAAGAGACTTTGGTGTAAAAAAAGCTCAAACACAGACAAATATATATATGTCACCACTGATTTATTACTGGCCAATTTCAGAGTGAAAATATTTACTTATCTTCTTTATATGTATATATAATTCTACTGCACGTGTGTTTGTGACTGAACTCCTCCTAAACTTCTGGAACGATTTGAATAATTTTTTTTGTATGCGTTTGGGTGGCCCCTTGGTTGGTTTAGATTTACTATTCGGTGCAATTGGACAAAGGGGCGTGGTACCTCCCATACAAATCGCTTGAAATATTATGCAGGACAACGTCTGCCGGATCAGCTAGTAGCTTATATTATAACTTACAGCTTGTTTTTTTTCTTCGAGCGTAATCTTTCATTAGTTCTCTAGTCGAAAGAACCCTAATTTCGATTACACAATCCTATCATATCTAATCGAAGGATAAAAAATGCTACCACGAAAATTTTGAGTGAATGGTTTAGTACCCTTAAATTTTTGTTCGAGATCGAATAACAGTCTATTACTTCCAGTCGTTACTGCGAACAGAACTAAAATTGTATCTACATCATGTATTCATGTAAATTGTATACGAATTAATTGAAAATTCGTTGCAGTCGCCATGTAGTGATCATAGGGTTATAAAAACAGAGTGTGCAACTGAAATGGTCTGGCACGGGAACACTTGGAATAGTCACTAGAATAGTTGGAGCTTCATGCACAATAGAATCAACTCTTATTTTAACAAATTTGCGCTTAAAGTGCAACTTATATAATTTACTTTACTCTAACACTTCAATACATTTCGCTTATTTTCCACTTGTTATCCATTTTTACCCGTGATTTAATTACTACTAAAATTCTCACAGGTGGTTGATGTAAACACTCAAATGTGTGCAGTGTTGTCATATATATTTTTAAACAATCTGTCAATTTCTCGTCACGAAACTGTTTTTCCACAGAATATCTGTTTCAATAAAGGAAAAAGATACGTCTGTTTTAAATTCAAATTCCCTTGTTTTAAACTTTGTGACCCGAACCAAATTCACGACTCCTCTGCCACTCCAACTCCAGAATTTTGAAAATGACCTACTCCTCTCCGACTCCTATAATAAATAAATCCGTTTTATAAGCTAGAACAAAATAATTTCAACTGCATACAATATATTATTGATGGCAGCACAACGCACAAATATTTATTTTGTTCTGGAACAAATATTTTTTAAATTAAAAAACATGTGAACCCAGTTCAAATAATATAATATGAATTCACTTTTCAAAATAAAGTGTCTTACTGGAAAAAAATGTTTGAAGTTCGATTTTTATTTTTGTCTAGCAATTCCTTTGTCTATTTGCAAGTATTCTTCAGATGCAAGTTGGAGATTTTTAACGATACCCAGAATTAAACAATACACTGCCTTGGTTGCCAGACATGACCGTCATAATCATAACATTCTCCGCATGTACATGGGGTTTTTTTTTAATTTCCATTGGATTTTAATTTTCATTACTTTATCTAATGAAACTGTGAAAGAATTACCAGTATTCACAATGGCATTTAAAAAATTTAAAATTTGCATGATATTAACCAAAAATTCGGTGACAAATTATGCTTTTCGAAGTTGATGACATTGGCAGAAATGCCAAACTTGGTGTGGAAGTTGTCCAAATTTGTTTGACTCAAACTCCGACTCCAGACAAATATCCCAAACTACAACTACAAGTCCACAGCACTACTTTAAACCCAATTTTATTTTATGTACCACGACTTCAATAATTCATACTTGCTTCCTCCACAATTTAACGTACATTCTGGGTTTAATACCTACTAAAATCGATACTAGCTTAAGTCGAATTTAGCTCTTATCGCGCACAAGTTTAGAAGTAAATGTGGCTACCTACAATGCCCAGAATTTCATGTTGATATCAATTGTCAGTTACTATTAAATATTTATCCATTTTCAGAAAAATCTGAAATCCGAAACAAAGTCTTAATCCAATTGAAAAATCCACAATATTTGTGCACTACAAATGGAGGAGAAATGCGTAATATAAGACATGTTTTTTTTGTACTGCTGAGCTAATGCTGGCTAATTTTGTGCTTAAACCCATTTAAAATTGCTTGGCTTTCCTACGAAATAAGCGAAAATATTTTTTCTTTACAAAAAATATAGCATTATATATAGCTGGCTATTATTATTTAAGCCAAATAAAATTGAGTACCCAGTCATGGGTAGTATTCGAACTAGAGTATCCACAACCGACCCGAAAACCAGTGACACCGGATAACCGGGGCCGTTTTCGGGATTTTAATTTGTGTTCTACCAAACCAAAACTCGGTTGTTTCACGTCGGCTAATCAGGTTTTACTCAAATTGTGTTATATATCGTAAAAAAAACATGATGAAGGAAAATGAATTTATTAGACTTTAAAATAATTTTCTTCAAACCCAGAAATGATTTTATAGACATTTTTTTACAATTTGTAAAATTGTAAAATCCCGAAAATCAAAAATCCCCAATCTCAAAATCCTCAATATTAAAAAAAGTGTACTTCAATTGTTGTTCAAAATAAAAAGAAATAAACGAAAGGATAGATTAAACTTTCGAGGCTATTCGACTCGAGAACAAAAAAAAAGAATAACAACATGGGAACAATCGATTTTTTCATTTGTGGATTTTGATATTGGGGATAATGTGGTACTCCCCTTAAGTCCATATTAACGTAATAAGATGTTGATACATGAAAATCTCCTTCAATTTTAAATATGATTTTCATATATAAATAAGCTTAATATGAATTTTTAAAAAAAAAATACATAAAATACATTAACATACATTGAAATATTATTTTAAATTTAATTTAATATTTAATCATGTTTAAATTTAAATACAGTTATGAAATTTAAACACGAATAAATATTTTAAAAATAAATTTAATAAAATCGAAAAACACCGACCTAACCGGGTTTTGCTTGATTTGAAAACCGAAAATCGTTTTGCTGAAAAATTAATTTTTCAAACAAACCGAAAAATTATACTCTGTAATTCGAACTCACATTCACTGGACCATCGTTTCTATATGTGGGAAGCATTATCTTTGTTATATTCAACAAACGCAACCTTTTTGTGCACATGATTGGACTAAACCATCAAAAATTATGTCTATGTTATGTTATGTCTGGAACCACACATTAAATAAAATAGTGAATGGTTTCCCATTACATCCCATGAAGAGACAGGGGAGAGCTTCTCACAATCACTGAGCTGTGCGCTTTCCAGTTTTCACTCACTGATTGGGACCTACAGTTTTACACCGATTATGAACGGTATTTTGAGAAGCTTTTTCATGTCTATATACACGATAGTGTCGCCGTCACTATGCGAGGTGACCGCCGCCGAAAGAATTTTTAAGGTAGTCAGAGCAGGGTTCGAACTCAGGATGTCATGTACAAGAGGCGCGCACACTAACCATTGCACCACCGACCACACATTAAAGGATATTACTAATGACAGTTAAATTTTTGCGACCATATTCACAACATACAAAACCCGACTTTCAAATCTCACAAATCTCTTGCATTTTAAAATACTTCGAATTTCCACAGCAAATATTGTTAAATTTCTTAATTTGTATCCTTAACTTTTTTTAATGAAAAGTGAAAAATACTCGTGAAATATTTAATTATATTCTTCGACTACCTGAGATATCCAATGACGATGGGACAATCGATCACAATATGGACGACGACGTCGATTGCCCCCCTCCTAACCAAGACGAGGTCAGAACAGCTATTGCCCGGCTTAAGAACAACAAAGCCGCAGGAGCCGATGGATTACCGGCGGAGCTGTTTAAGGCTGGCGGCGATGAGCTGATAAGGTGCATGCATCAGCTCATTAGCAAAATTTGGTTAGATGAATACATGCCCGGCGATTGGAGTCTCAGTGTACTATGTCCCATATTTAAAAAAGGTGACCCGAGTATCTGTGCCACCTACCATGGAATAAGCCTTTTATCCATAGCATACAAGGTTCTATCAAGTATAATGTGCGAAAGACTAAAACCAATTATCGCTGACCTGATTGGGCCATACCAGTGTGGCTTTAGGCCTGGAAAATCGACAACTGACCAGATTTTCACGCAACGCCAAATCCTGGAGAAGACACACGAAAAACACCAAATCCGCAGTAAAAGTTGGTAAGGATCTTACCGAACCTTTTGAAACTAAGCCAGGCCTTAGGCAAGGCGACACCCTATCGTGCGATCTCTTTAACATCTTAATGGAGATCATTATGAGAAAAGCTGCAGTCAACATGAATAAAACCATCAGCAGCAAAAGTCACATGTTGCTCGCGTATGCTGATGATATAGATATCATTGGGCGCACAATTAGAGAAGTTACTGCTGTTTTTTCCAGAATTGAGAAGGAGTCAGCAAAAGTGGGTCTGACGGTGAATGAGGACAAGACAAAATTAATGGCTTCAACGAACCAGGACTCCACGCGATTAGACCAAAGCGTGAACGTTGATAACCATTATAATTTCGAGGTGGTGGACGAATATCTGCCGTAAACAAAAACAGCAACGTCAGCCTTGAGATCAAGCGGAGTATTGCGCTTGCGAATAGATGTTATTTTGGGCTAAGCTAGCACTTTAGAGATAAAGCCCTCTCTCGAGTAACAAAAGTCCAGCTGTACCAGACTCTCATTCAACCTGTCTTGCTTTATGGCGCAGAATCCTGGGTCCTATCGCAAGCAGACGAAACATCTGTAGGAGTCTTCGAGAGAAAAATACTCCTAAAAATTTATGACCGTATAGTGCACAACGGCGAGTATCGGCGACTCGTGAATCATGAGCTGTATTAGCTTTATCCTGACATTGACATAGTTAAGCGGATCAAGATAACGCGATTGCGCTGGCTAGGCCATGTCAATAGAATGGATGAAGATGAACCAGCACGAAGGGTTTTCGAAACCGAGCTCGAAGGAAGGCGAAAAATAGGAAGACCAACACTCCGCTGGAGGGATCAGGTTGACGAATCCCTGCGTACACATGGTACTGCCAACTGGAGAAATAAAACAAAAGATCGAACTGGTTGGCGAAATATGTTATCTTCGTTTTGTAAGGTCCCTGACCCCCCGGGGTTGTCCGAAACCGGATAGGTAAGTAAGTATTCTTCGACTTTTCAAATGTTAATATGTATGAATTTCGATTAATAAAAAATTTAAAATTTTTCAATAACACTTCTATAACACGATATCACAATATATAGGAAAATTAAATTAAAATAATATATCATACATTACAATATAATTTTAATTATACATTATACTTTTCTCGATTTTTTTGATAGAAAAGTAAAAAACATAATCGAAAAATATTAAACTAACATTTTCAATAGTTATGGTTATATCGAAGGTCAAAATCTTTTCACATTTCCTCAAAACAATTGACTCTTCTTTAGCATTTTAGAAATAGTTTAAAGACATATCTCCTCTTCACCTACCTTAGGACAAGTATGTTTAGCCAATTGATGACATATTCCCCGTAGAGCAATTTTTCGCGAAACCAATTTTAGGTTTGTTGAAAATTGGTATATCCGTTTTTCAAAAAAATTATATTACACATAAAATAGTCTTAGGTCTATACCTGCACAAGTGTATGAGAGCTCCCGAAATATCACTGGCACTAATTTTTATCACTTCAACTTAGATAGAAGGATTCCGTGCTTAAATTCAAAATTTTATAATATTTTTAAAATTTCAATTGATTCAGATTTAATTTTTAAATTAAATTTTAAATCATATTCTAAATTGGAATCCCTATTTCATGTAATATGAATCCTATTGAGAATCATAGTCAAAATAGATTTTCCTAATTATTATTAGGTTTGAAAAATTAACTTACACTCCGTCTCACTCATTTAAATCTTAAAATGGAAATGGAAGCTACACATCTTGACATAGAAAAAAAATCATGACAATAATTGTTCCTTAACTAAAGAACTTCTTTTTGAGAAATTTATAAAAAAAAAAAAAAAATTTGCTATTTTTTTGGTTCACTGGAATAAAGGCACGTTAACTAATTTTAATGAAAAACAGTTTTTCTAATTATTTTAATTTCTTTGACTTTAAGAACTATTAGTAATGGGTACAACCCCCTTTGTTTTTAATAACTTCAAATATAAGGGTTTTCATTGAGAGATAAAAAGAATTTATGTAATCCAACGAAATTTGAATCCAAGCATCCTTAATGGCCTGAATTAGTGACTGCTTGTCATCAAAGTGTCTACCTCCTTCATAGACCTTACGACATAAGCAACCCCAGACATTTTCGACAATGCTTAGATCTGGCGAATTGTGTATATGAGCAGTATCCTGTTGCAATATCCAAGAGATGGGACCAAATAGTTCGCTAAACTTCGGAAAAGCTGATTCCAATAACGTTTTATAGCTTGCACCAGTCATTTTTGCACTTTGAAATTCTATATCAATGGTGCCATAGTACGTAATAGCACCCCACACCATAACGCCGCCCTCTCGGCTATGATTTCGGTTCAAAAAACGCTTTTCTTTGCGCAGATCATTGAAATATTAGTTGCAGCCATCAAGCCCATTCAAATTAAATCGTAAATACAACGGTTCTCCAGACATTTACATGACCTCTTGGCTGCACATCCCATACCATGTAGTCTCTTGCAAATTGAAGCCGCTTTTCCTTACGAGGAGCATTAAGTGGAGTTTTTTTTTTGTAATTTCAGGTACTTTATATACTCACAGCTCTTAGTGACTCTGCGTACTGATGACTTGCTCGCTTCCACTCCAGCTTGAGCTCTTATTTTTGACAAGGATAAGGCAGAATTAGAAGCAATTCTGATGATTGTTCTTTTCCCATACGTAGATAAAGACAATGAAGCCCTTCCTTTAAAATTGTCGACAACTGTTGGGCTCCGTCGAATTTGTTTAGCTATTGCGCGGCTAGAATATCCTTCAGAACGGTTAACATCGATTTTAGTTTTTTCCGATAGATTTAAAATTTTTTGTTTTGCCATTTTGACTCGAAAAACGATTAAGATGTAATAATTTGTAATAAACAAACGCTCCCTACAAAAAATCATCGCTTACTTTAAAAATATTAAAAAAATAATAAAGTGCCTTTGTTCAAGTGAAACAAAAAAAAATAACACATTTTTGGACTTTTTTTTATAAATTGCTCAAAAAAAGATCTATTGTTAAGAAACCACTATTGTCATGATTTTTTTTATATCTCAAGATGTCTAGCTTCCATTTTCATTTTAAAATTCTGCAATCGGATACATATTGCAAAAGATACAGGCTGCTGAATATGGAATTTTTAATACCTTTAAATAAGTGAACTATACAGCACTAACTTGAAATTAGAATTTAAAGATTTGTTGAAAATCATTTAAGATATTGTTTGAATGATCATAAAATTTAGATTTGAAAATGGAAATTATGTTTGTATTTTATTCGAGAATTTCATTTAAATTGTAAAGACATATATTTTTTTTAAGGACGTTTGATACAAATTGATTAAACCCCGTTCTCAGTTTGTTCGAATATTCAAATTTTACATAAACCACTACCTCGTTTCTGTAGTTCGCGAATCGAAAACGCTTTCACATAAAACATGTGAATTGAAACAAAAACGCTACGTATCGGTACAAAAACTTGCTTCTCAAATGTGACTGTTTCTACAACATTTGTTTTGCGAGAAATTTCTGTGACGTACTTGTTTTTTCATATTTATTGGAAAAATGAGAGAAAACTGTTTCTAAAAAGTAGGGAGTCGAAAAATTTAAAATATGAAACGTCAAAAATACTCACAAATTAAAACGGTGCGAGATTTTGATATTGTTTCTACAAAAAGGCTTGTTAAGAAATTATGAATTTATATTTTAAGTGTAGAAGACAAGAATTATATCTTTTTTGTAATGTACATATGTATTTAAACTAGTTTAATAGGGCTCTTTTTTGAGAAAATCAGATTTTTAGCAAAAAAAAGTGAGGTTAAAAAATCGTATTTTTTAAATTTGTCCCCAATGGGTTAATAAAATATTTATATGCAGATTTAAAGAGTTTTTAATAGTCTTTGTAATGATATTCAGCGGAACCAGATCGGACCATAAATGTGTGAGATATGGCCAATTATATACTCAAGCTTTAAAGGCCCATATCTCAAGAAGTTGGACCGATCGCAAACATTTGTTTTTTTCTTTTTTAATAAGCTTTTTAAGCCCTTTCAGGCCAAAAAAACAATTGGCCTATGGCCGGTAAAATTTGTTTAAATAGCGCAGACTTAGCTATATCCATATATACCGATTTCTCAAAAACTGGAGCCAATCTGACACTTCCAAATGTACTTTCGCACTCAGGGGACTCCCCCCTAATAGTTCGAAAAGGATTCATCGAAGTTCATTTTTTCGACTATCACAGTGTAATTGGATTGACGATCGTTGCAAAAAAATTTTAAAAGTGCATTCTCTGTTTCAACTCGAGTACCGCACGCGAGACTTAAAAAGCTATCATGTGTACGTAGAGAGGTAAGATATAATGGCTCCAAATAATAAATGTGCATCGGAGTTCTGATTTATTCACCGCATTTAGTAAAAAAAATCTCACAAAGTTCATAAAATGTACCAGAAACTAACTAAAGCATTACCAGAAAATATACCTAAAAATACATATGTACATTTTACCACAATGCATGTAACATGTTCCATGCAGTACATAACCAGTATCAAAATATACATAAATTGCATCAAACCTGTACCTGAACAGTAACAAAAGTACATAAGAGTACTAAAAACGTTTATCACACGTACCATAAATGAATTAAAAATTACGTAATCAGTACCAAAAAGTATAGAAAGTTTAAAGGATAACAAGTGTACCAACAAATGTATCACAAAGTACATAAATCATATTTGTTACACTTCCTGTAACTACTTCTTTGTGATACGCTTAAATATTTTTTCGCAGAATTTTGGCACATTTTGTTGTAGTTTTTGGCCCAATCCACATATGTACTTTTTTGGCACTCTTCGTGTACCTGTTTTGTATAAATTTTGTACCTTTTACTACACTTCATGTACATATTGGTAGAGTAAAATTGGGTGCATCATGTACCTTTTAGTATATTTTTTACACACATTTGGACATTGTTGGTACACATATATCGTAGCTTATGTAGATACTCTTTGGTAAATTGCACGGTCTTTTTGGTACACATTGTATACATTTTGGTAGATTCTATGTACCAGTTTGGTATAGTTTCTACAGTGTAGTATTTATTACCTGCTATATACTTTTTGCTATATTGTTTTACATTTTGTTAACAAGTACAAGCAACAACAAATCTTTGGTGGATTTTTACACTTCTTGCAACACTATATACTGTTTGCTAGATTTGCTGTACATGTTTTGTGCTTTTTTGCACACATTTTTAGTACTACTTCCAAAATACAAGGTGGCGCAAAAGTAATCCTCCTATAAGAAAATGCTATAAATTTTGCGATTGGCCCCTAATGTCAGTTCTGTTTTGACATTTGTGTAGTAAACACATGCGAAATACACGTTAATAAACAATGTTACGCTACACTGCTCCAGAACGCGGAATATTGCTGACTATTTATGTGACCAATATTCCTGGCCGTCCAACGCCTACTGGTGAAACACTGCGACGTTTAGCCGCTCGCATCGAAGAGACTGGCACAACACGAGATGGTGCCAGACGTGGCAGACCCCGGAGTAGCCGTTCTGCAGAGAATATTGCTGCTGTAGCCGAGGATGTCATGGAAGCGCCGTCGACATCGACCAGACGACGTGCCACGCTACAGAGCAATGATCAACGAGTTCTTTTTGCCGCAACTTGATGGATTGGGATTGGAAAACATGTGGTTCCAACAGGACGGTGCAACGGCACACACCGCACGTGCCACAACCGATATGCTGAAGGATGCATTTCCCGGGCGCCTAATCTCCCGTTTTGGCGATTTGCGCTGGCCAGCAAGATCGCCAGATTTGACCGCTCCAGACTTCTTTTTGTGGGGCTTTTTGAAGTCGCGGGTTTATGTCAACAAGCCTCAGACTCTTGCAGCTCTTAAAGACAATATCCGTCAAGAATGTGAGGACCTATCGGCGGAAGTTTTGGCCAAAGTGATGGAAAATGCCATAAAAAGGGCTCAAAGGGCTCTCGACTTGATGTAAAAAAAATTAAAAGACGAAATAAAAATAATCCACAAGAAGAATCAAAGTTTTTCATATTTTTTTTAAATTACAGCCAAAAAACATCGGAAGTTTACTTTTGCGCCACCTTGTATTACCTCTTTAATAATGCATTTATAACGCCGTTTATTGCGACCAGGTTAGCGATAACCTTGTTCTCTAATCTTTACCGTTTACACCACCCAATTTGAGATTACATTCACATTTCAGATGGCAACTCCGTGCTTGGACAGACTCCGCTCCGAGACAAAATTATTGGATTGTTTTTGAAATAACTGAACCTTTAAAATTGGATTAATGGTGTAAAATCGGGTCAGTCGATAAATTCTGCTCACAGTTTAAACCAATAACAGTCATTTATATTGGCGGCGGCGTGAGCTTCAAACAAGTTTTCGTGGCGGCGACGCGTCGGAAAATTATAGATCGGCTTCCTTCTGTCAAACGGTTGATTTTTTGTGTATGCTTTTATTATGGTTGAAGTTTTTTAATATCTAACAGTGTTGCATCAAAATGTACACCAGTTTAAAGTGAGGTTAAAAATTACATTTCAGTTTCCATAAATTTAAATTGTATGAGTAATCTTCTGGATTATCGCGGGTTAACGGAGTTAACCATCGAAATGCGCTAAACTTTGTCGGTGTAAATGCCGTATAATATAAGAGTATTATGACGAGCGCCCCAGTAGTGAGTTATTGCACAAAGCACACGCACGCGACGAAGAGCGAGTAACTTATATTGAAGCGAACACAATCAAAGGTTTGTTACTGTTGCGAACATACACTATAGCGCGTGCGTTTAAACTTTACACTTATAAGGTACTCTCGAGTGAGTGCCTGGCTTACTACTAACGGGCATCATTGTGAATACGAAAATAATCGACTCGAAACTCACGAGATGGGTTTTGAGCAGTGAGAGGGATCCTCAGTGCACGCTCTCATTTGGCAGATTACATCTAGATTTTAAGTACAAGTTGATTTACTATATCCATAAAGTATTGAACATCAATGAATGTTGGCGGTAACTATGACTCAAAATTCAGGTGGAATAACGTGAGTCTCATTCGATAACAGTTCAGAGAAAACTAACAGACTCACAAATTTTTGTAAGTTGTGATATGTAGGATTCCGCTGAGATGTTTGGATGCATAAACAAAGTATAATTTTTACCCTAATGGGGCGTGACACTTATCTTATAAAAACAGGCAGTTATTATTTAGTCCCTTCGCACCAAATTTGATGTTATAAAGTTAAGGGGGTTTGGCCAAACGTACCACTGTGCAGTGGTATAACTAAGTGGCTTGGAATCTGAATGTAGTTAAAGTTATCTGTTAAACAAGAGATATGATGTGTTTTCCTTCCTTCTGGGAAAATACGTGTTTTGTGTCATTCCTCCCTCTATTCAGCATAAATAGAGGTGTGTTACACTATATCCAGTATTATATGTGTGTACTATTTGTGATTATTTAAAGTATGCGAAGTGTATATGTACTCGTGCTCATATTACAGCATCGAGACCACAATCCATGCTACAACTACAATTGCAGCAGCGGCAACAATAGCTTCTGACACACAGATTCACGAAAAACAAAAAATGTGGTAAAACAAAGCGATGAAAGAACGCAGTGACAAACATGGAAAACCAAAACAAACCCAATTTACACCCACTCGATCCACGCCGGAAACTTTGCAGACCAGGAACGCTGTTCCACCTAACTGGACGGTCGTGTTGTGCGCCATCATCTGGAAGTAGAGGGAAAATTTGTGGGTTTTGGAAGGTGGGGAGAGAACAAATTGTGGTAAAAGTAAAGCGTTTCATAAATTTTAATTGCGAATTGTGGAACAAACTAAATAAATATAAAGCTAAATAAATCCAAAACAAAAGTTATGCAACGGTTGGCTGGCTGGTTGGTTCGGTAAAAGTTGGATTTATAAATAAAATTTAATGAAATCCAGTTAGATATTTCTTTTGCATATTTGATTCCCCCAAAAGGCTGTGCATATTTGTATTCCACTGCTATCCCATTTAGAGAATTGAAATTAATAAACTTTAAATGGCCGTATTAGTAAAAACAAAGTGGTTCGTGTTTGTTAAGACCCAGTGAGTCTTGCTATAAACCATTGTGGTGAAGATATGAAACTACAGATTCCGCACGATGATTGCAACTTAAAACAAAGTTTTGCTATCTCGATAAAAATTTGTTTTTCTTTTATAGTTTGCATGTTGAATTAGAAACGCATCCCCTGCATTTTGATTAAACTTATTGAAAAATTAACAGTATTGCGATTAGCAATTGTAGGCTGCTGATTGCAACGTCAACAGCAGGAGCGTTTTGGTGAATGTATTGCAAATGGAAATAGTCCACATAAAATGTCGTTCTTGAAAGTTTTTGTACTACTAACATTTGGGTTTTATATAATTTTTAACGTGCATTTCCTACGAATCCATGAGTTACATGTAAACGTCATTTGCCCTTGTACAATTTATTTGAATATTTAAAAAAAAATTCCAAGCCAAACCATTTTGCCTTTTGATTTACGTTTCAGCGTTGTAACGAATTACATATTTAAATTCAAGTTCATCATTTACATAATAAATACTTACTTCGCTGTCCTCGAACATTGGACTGTCACTGGAATCAAGATTGTTGCTATCGAATTTTGAATCTGGATTTATACCGCCTCGCATCCATAGTTTCTTCCAGTCGCTATCGGTGAGTATTGACTTTTGATCTGTAATTGAAATCAGACAAACACAAAAGAGAATCATTACGAAATGTTCGTTATTTTATCCTTGATTATGATTAAATGATTCCCCACTTCAATTCACACGTATTGCGATAACAGTTACAATCGTTGTAAATTGATTGTGATTTACTATATTTTTTCGATTCGTTTTTGAGCAACAACGACCGAACAAGTATTCTTTAGGTTCATTAGGAAACGTAGTATGTAAAATATAAATTATGGCAAATACTGTTCATATCTGTTAAACAGTTAGAACTTGAACGTCCTTTAAGTTAAGTTAAGCGCTCAGAAAATAAGTATGTATATTAGAAACAACAATAACCTCGCCTGGTATTTTTATATCTGTCTGTCGGCAATGAAGTTTCAATCAGTTATTAAGAGTATGCACTACAACCACCTGAAATAACAATCGTAACACTAGTGTGGATTCTACAGACCCAACGTTACCAAATAGCGTCATTTTGGAAACACAGTTTTTACTTTGATTTTGGGGAAACCACCATGAAAATGAGCATACAAATGAACTACAACTCTGTGAAACTATTTCCGGAGCCAGACATTCTAACCAGAATTCCATTGAATTTCATGTAGATTGTTTACATGCCCCCACACCTGTCACACATATTTTTTAATTCATATAGAACCGAGTTATTCTACAAACAAGTAATTTTATTTAAAAGGTTCGGATTACCTTTAGAATCAAACAAAATTTTTAGAATAAAATAATTTAAAAGAAAGTTGTGTATTAATTACATTTTACTGCTTATTAATAAAAAAATCAATGAGTGTTCGAACTCACGGATGATGTGTTAACACCTTTTTGCTACACGGTACCTGTTAGATTTCTATGAACACATTAGTAAATCAAATGACTCGCTTTGTTTGGCCACAGCAACAACAACGAAACAACCAAACACACAACATCACACATACTTTGTCCGAAGTAGCTGACGTATACGTGTGTCACATAACCACATGTTTGCCATATCAAAAGCAACGAAACAACCAAACACACAACATCACACATACTTTGTACGAAGTAGCTGACGTATTAGTGTGTCGCCATAACGTCGACTGCGGAAGCCTGGGCTTGCAAATGAAATTTTGCGTGGCTATGCTTTATATCTCCGTTCAACAACAGCAACAGACACAGACACAGACATACATTATTATGTTAATACATACGCTATAGACACAATTTCGTTTGCCTCATTTTTGTTTAACACGTCATTATTCTCTTTCGCAGTCGCAGAAAATCTGGTTTTAGCAGCAGCATAAAATGGAGTTTGATAGATTTAGTCCCTATACGCCGCTATAGATGTTAACACATCAAAAAACACATTTTTTATGTTATGAATGTTTATGTCGTTTCTTTGTAAACAACAAAATTTTAACAAAAAGAGAATAGGCGAGTAGAAACAAGTTTATTTGTTTTTAGATATTTGTGTAATTGCGCCGATGGAAGCATATCTTTAGATATGGTGCATATCGTCCCACCGTCCCAATAATTTTTGTGTTAAATGGTTTCGGAGTAAGTATCCAAACGATTAAAGTTTAAAATCATTGATGCCATGTGACTTGAAATCCAATAAATTCCCTAAAATTTTATACTAGAAATACTATTAGACTCAGAGTCATACCACTGATAACACAGCGCAACACGAACAAAAATAACCATATACGGACACCACTACGTGATAAAAGACTAAAAAAAAGGACCCGTGTTTCCCAATTTTTCCCAAAGTCATGCACTTTTTTTTTTTATGGGCCGCCAAAGATTTGGCGCCTCTGTATCATTTTCGTAAAAATGTGATCATTTTCTCAGGCTCATATCTTGCAAACCGTCGTAGCTCTTGTCATAAGAACAAAAATTGCGAAAATATAAAATCAAAAAAACTTCACCTTCCAGATCAAAATCGCAAAAAACTTAAAAAAATTCGATATTTTTTTACCTTTTTTCCCGTGTTCAGGTCCATAGGTAGCAAACCGTTCAAAATTCAAGGAAACAATCAACTACAAAAATTTACCTAAGATCTCAATAATTCTAGAATTCTAGAACATATAAACTTCCTACAGATGATTCTTAACACTGTTTAGGTAGCACGCAAAAGTGAAAAATTTTCCGAAAATTTTGTAATTTAATTTTTTTTACCTTTTTCTCCTGTTCAGGTCCATAGGTAGCAAAAAATGAAATATGCCTGGCCAGAACCATGTGTTTGTCCAAGGGTTAACACCGTTTAGGTAGCGCTTAGGTATCACGCGATCATGCACCGACAGCAGCAGCACAGGCAATGCAGTAAGCTCAGCACACGCAACAAGGGGCGCAGCACACAATATAAAAGCGACACGACGCTCACATCGAGGCATTACACAGCGCGACGTCAACGAGAGCTCAGCGGTGAAAGTTATAAAGTGAAAGTGAAAGTAAAAAAGTGAAAGTGCTACAGTATAATTCGCGCAACTGACAATTTCAATATGCAGTGTGAAAATATTGATTTATTTTGCTACGTTTGCGGTCATCAAACCAGAAAAAAAACATCTACAAGATTTCAGAAGGAAAAGAATCTTTTAACTAGTGAATTCAAAAGAGCATATACATTGTTTTTCGACGAAGTGGACTTGACCGGTGAAAATTACACACCTAATACAGTGTGTCGCCAATGTTATAACAATCTCATGGCATGGTTGAGTGGAGGCAGAGGTACTTCGAAGTATTGTAAGCCGGTAAACTGGATTAATCGCCCAGGTGATCATGATGCAACCAGTTGCTATGCATGCGTAAATTACACATGTCGCCTAAATCGACATTCTGAGAAGAACAAAATTTATAAAGCAACTGCAACAGCCACACTACCAGTGCTTGCACCTGAAAATTTTGTATCACCAAGGCCGCCAACTCCAGATCGTACTACAGAATTTACAGCAATGAATACAGCAAGTGGTGTTACTTATGAAGATCCATTTGATACCGATTATGAGCCCCAACAGGGAAGAGATGGACCACAACTAATAACACAAATGGAAATGGATTTCATTGTGGCCATATTGGGATTATCGCAGCGACTTGCAATATTTTTAACAGCTTTTTTAAAGCAAAGAAAACTCACATATGCTAATGTTAACTCTACGGCGTACCGCAAACGACAAGCTGAATTTCAGATGCTCTACACTCTAAATGATGACAATTCGTTCGCTTACTGCAATGATATAAAAGCTTTGGTGGTAAAAATGGGAATGAACTACATCGCTAGTGAGTGGAGATTATTTATTGATGGTTCTGTTTCAAGCTTGAAAGCAGTGTTGTTGCATGTGTCGAACCGAAAACCTTCCATTCCGCTAGCAATGGGTATCAACATGAAAGAAAGCTATGAAACATTGAAAGATATAATGGAAAAAATCAAATATTACGAAAATAAATGGAAGATTTGCTGTGATTTGAAGGTCATCAACATTTTGCAAGGGATCATCGATAAGGGCGGCTTCCCAAAATTCTTTTGTTTTCTTTGTAATTGGGATTCACGCTCACCTCTGAATCAATTCCAATGTAACTCGTGGAGGCCAAGAGGAAGTGTGGATGAACAAATACAACAACATAGACTGAAGAATGCACCTTTAATTGACAATACTCAAGACATCTTGCTGCCACCGCTCCACATAAAATTGGGAATTGTTAAAAAATTCACCGAAGTGGCCGTTGTAAATTTTCCAAACGCATTCGACTATTTGAAAAGCGTTTTCCCAAAGCGTAGCGATGACAAAATTAAAAAAGGTATTGTAGTAAATTTAAAACGAATTTTTGTTCACCTAATTGTACTATTTACACTATGTTAATGTTTTCTTTTCTGTGTTTATTTTTTGTTTTCATTTAACAGGCGTACTTAATGGCCCTGACAGTAGAAAGCTATTCAAGAGCAACTTTGATTCATCGCTTGATGAAAATCATTCAATGGCATGGATTTACCTTCAGCGTGTATGCACCAGAGTCTTGGGAGGGGATCGAGACGCGGAACCGGAAGCAAGAGAATGGGTGAAACAAATGCTGCATTATTTTGAGATAATCGGCGCATCGATGACATTAAAGCTACATTTTCGTCATTTTCATTTTGACGATTTTATCCAACAACTCCCTACCGAATCCGATGAGCAAGGAGAACGGTTTCACCAAACCACAATGCCCATGGAAAAACGGTACAAAGGCAAAAACCTCGACGCATTGCTTGCAGAGGTATGTTGGTGGAGTCACAAGATCACCCTGTATGATGTTAATGAAGTATTTGAAGAAGAAAGAGCTGATGATGGAGGGCAGTCTGGAAGCAACGTGCCTGTGGACACCATAATTGCTGAATCAGAGTCAGATTCGGACGACGATTTGGATCCACAACTTAAGAGAGAGCGATTTGCAAGTCCAGGGCCATCAACATTATAAACATAATACGAATATTTTTTTTAATATTTTTGTAATAGATAGCATGGTATCTCAATGTTGAAGTAAATAAAAAACAAATGAAATTAAAAAACGGTGTTAAGAATAGTTCCCAGGAAGTTTATATGTTCTAGAAATTTGTTTATTGAGATCTTAGGTAAATTTTTGTAGTTGATTGTTTCCTTGAATTTTGAACGGTTTGCTACCTATGGACCTGAACACGGGAAAAAATGTAAAAAAAATCGAATTTTTTTTAAGTTTTTTGCGATTTTGATCTGGAAGGTGAAGTTTTTTTGATTTTATATGTTCGCAATTTTTGTTCTTTATGCCTCAGAGAGTAAATCGAAATTCTGAACGGTTTGCAAGATATGAGCCTGAGAAAATGATCACATTTTTACGAAAATGATACCGAGGCCCCAAATCTTTGGCGGCCCATAAAAAAAAAAGTGCATGACTTTGGGAAAAATTGGGAAACACGGGTCTTTTTTTTTAGTCTTTTATCACCTAGTAGTGTCCGTATATGGTTATTTTGCCATGACTTAAAAAATTACACACAGTGTAATTTTGTCACATTGAAAATTGAAGAAGCAGGTAAATTATCGAATGTTCATATAATCCCCATAGCAAATTATTATTTTTGCTCAAAACGTCTAGAATTTCAAATTTAAATAGTGGCATTTCTGGCGTAATAAGTCAACTTAGGGAGAAAAAGGTTTTTCCTATTAAACCATCAAGCGCGGCATGTCAAATGTCGGTTAAAAAAACTGAACAGTGAAGTTTACATTTACAATGTCGAGCGAGCTGGTTGCAGCTTTGGGCTTCAACGAATTAACGAAACTTTTTGCTTTTTTATCTTATGATTAATATCACTTTTTATGATCCAGAGTTCTGGGAAACGTTCAAACAATTGAATGAAATCTTTCAAAGTCCGGGTTCTAACCACGCCATCTTTACACTTCGAATGTGAACTTCAAATTAAATTTTGTATTGTACTTGAGAGCAGAGCTATCACACGAGGCTTGATGGCAAGCCAAAATATCAAAAATTTTAGATATCCGTCAAGTCGTGCTATCTATTAGGCAGTTTTGCCTATTACACGAGCGTGATGGCTTGATGACAAGTCGCGCTGGCAAGCCGCGCTTGATCGTCTAATAGCCGCTTAAGGTAGAATCACTCAACTAACTTTTCTCACTTCTTTGTTGATTTGCATTTGTCATTTCCAAATATATTTTGTTTTGTACATGTTTGTTTATTATTGCTATAGATCTATACAGTTTGACAATCGGAGACCTTTAAACAAAAACAGAATATTTGTTGTGGGCTGGTTCTTCTTCTGCTACCACCGGCGAAAATATTTTATAAACAAATTATATTCAAATTATATGCTGTTTCTTTTTCAGATTTGCCTTTTCAGTTAATCAATCTCAGGTAGGGAAAAGTAACATGTATGTACATATGTATTAAGAAAATAGGTTTATTTCTAAATCTGTAATCAATTATGCTACAAAATGTACACCTAGCCCAGGGTGCCTCATAAATGGAATTAATATTATTTGTTGTGACTAGTAAAAGTAAAGGTTGGGTATGGTGTTATCTTCTTTGAACTTCAAATATATAAATTATATAAAGTCGTCTAAATGTTGGTTTTTCATTGGAAATCCGCTGTGAAAACGAAATGTGAAGAGCGATGAGAGGGAACATTTCCAATTTTCATTAATCATAAGAAACGATTTTGTGAATGCCACTCTTAGTACCGCTATAATCGTTCTCCAGTGAGGAATTTTATTATCCTTTTCCAGTGGGGAATTTGTTTTGTTTCCATGGAGTAAGAAATTATGTCCGAGAAATGCTTAAGGGCATATTTCGCCACAGCTTCAATATTGCCACCACAACGTATGAACGGATAATGAAATATGATGGCCAGCATTTCGAGGAATATTTGTTGTGGCACCGTGTGTGCGTTTGATTCTTCTCATATTTATGAGCTCCGGCTATGACCTAAGTACTGTATTGCTTTAACAAAATCGTAGTTTTTATTTGGAGATAACATAAAAATAATAAATAGCTAAAACAGTTTAAGGACGGTCACGGTGTGTCTTGAAAGCATAAACGTTTTTCACATAATAGTCGACTTATATAACCACTACATATGAGGAGTTAGTTATGGAAATATTTTCCTCGAAATGTGAAAGTTGGAGAAAACTTAGTAAATGCTAAGAGGCGACAGCACTATTTGTATTATCCACTATTTGTATTAATTAATATTTTGGTAAATTTAAGTTTGTGGGTATTGTTAACTACTATAACACAGTTGTAACACATTTTTATTATTCACAGTTTAAATACGTCTAATTAACATGATGTTTAAATCCACAATATTGAAGCCACCAGAATTCTAAAATCAAAACTGTTTATATCTGATTTCCAATTGAGACCACTCCAATATCAAGTATAAAACATTTTAAATAAGAAAAATATTTAGTTTTGGTTCAAAAATCCTACGTTTTTGATAAAACAAACATTTCGTAGTTTTCTCAGGGTTTTCTTGGGTGTGCTTTTTAATGTTCTTTTGTCTGTCTTGAAAGACCCAACCTACACATTTTTCTTCTGGAGCCAACACTCGACCTATTTTTTTAAATAATCTGTCTGACCAAATATCGGCTCCTTGTTTCTCCAAGCATGACCTTATATTCTTAACCTACAACTTTTCTGTCAAGCCTGAGAATAAAACCTACACTTATCGTGACTTGAATAACATAGATTATAATTTTCTTTTCAATAGTTTTTTTCAAACGGATTGGAACTGTATTTGGAACACTTTATAATTACTGAGATAATAATTTTATACGGCCAATGTATTTCCGTTGTCTCTAGAGTCAAAAATCATTAAGTTTTTTCAATAATAATTTAAGTCTGATCATGTTAACTCTGATCAAATGTACTCCTTAGTTGCACAAACATATTCAAAGTTAATGTTCGTCTGATGCTCGCCAAAATGGTCGGGGTTGATTTTTGAATGTGCATTATTTGCGAATTGTGACAGCTTAAGCAGGGACCGATTGAATGTTGTTTAAAACAATATTGTAAGATAGTATGTTTACGGGTTGAAAGGCATGATCATGTCATCTTTTTCAAATAAATTTTATGGCGGTTCAGTTGATAATATGCTAAAAATCAGAGTACTTTCATTTATCCAGAAGCTTACATGTACAACGTCACCTATATACCTTTTCGGAAAACTTCGCTATGCTAGATCTAATAGCGGTAAAAAATTGATTTTACTAAGACATCAGACACTCACCTCAAAATGTCAATTTTACTTAATTGCTATCCGCCTCTGGAACCAATTACCCCAAATTATAGCTAATGTAACGCATTTTAAAAAGTAACTTTACAATTTGTTTGTGTAATTTATACTATTCGGTTATAATTTAAATTAGTTTTTTCCTTTTTTTTAAATTTATTTTATTCTTTGTTTTTTAGTGCTTTTACATTTAACATAGTCTAACCTAACAAAGTTCTATCATGCTTCAACTTTTTGATGTATCCGATTCGATGGGAATGGGGGCTAAATAAAAAAAAATAGACAAGTTTTTTTTACCACTATTGTGATGCAACCCAGTATTATCAACTATATCGGGTACTTTTGCTTTGGTTTGTGTCTAGACTAACATATGTTGGACAATTTCTTGTTTAATGGGATGTTTTCTAGGTGAAGCCTATAACCAATATTTAGTACATAAATATTGTAGTTTTGAACCCAACAAAAAGTAAATTTCGAACAACCAAATTGAAAGAAGTTTAAAAAAGGAAATTTTCTTAAACAAGTGCCTTTTCTTTAAAACCGTAAGTTTTCTCAATAAAAATACATATTCATATTCCTAAACAAAGTACCTTTTCTTAAAAAAAATACCTTATTTTAAAGAAGTACCTTTGCTTAAAAAAGTAAATTTTCATACAAAAAGTACTTTTTCTTTAAAAAGGATTACTTTTCTTAGAAACCTACATTTTCCTACAACAATTTGCATTACTTAAAAAAATACATTTTCTTTAAAGAGTACCTTTTTTGTGAAATAAAATAACTTTTCTTGAGATAAGTACCTACTCTTAAAAATGTACCTATTTTTGAAAACAAGGACCAATTTAAAAAAAATCGCATTTCTTAAAAAAAAAATTTTCTTCAAAGAAATACCTTATCTTAAAAACAAACCTTTTCTTACAAAAAATCATTTTCGTAAAAGTACCTTTTCTTAAAAATAAAATAATACATTTTCTTTCCTTTTGTTGAGATAAATGGCCTTTCTGAAAATAAGTATATTTTCTTAAGAAACTAACCTTTCCTTAAAAAGAGTACCACTTCTTCAAAAAGTACCTGTTCGTAAAAAAATACTTATTTGCTTCTTCTTCTTAAAAAGAGTACCGTGTCTTAAAAAAAATTAGCTTTTAATAAAAGAATACTTAGGGATCTTCGATAGATACTAATTCGCACATCGTCGTTCCGAGGTTATCTTCACGTATCTCCAAAAAATATTTCTTTGGGAAATTGACTCTAAAGTTTCAACAATTTCAAAGAATTAGTGTGAAAAGTGATCCAAAATTTTTGCCAGTAGTAGTGCCTGAGATTCTGCATCTATTGGAGTAAAAATATCCAAAGTCATTGATGAAATTTTCCGAGTTATGGCTATTTTTATCTCAAAACAAAATTTCGCATTTTGTTGTTTACGCCACCTTTTGGGAAATATTTTTTTTTGTTTATGGCGCCTACGTGAACATAAACTGAAACATCATTAACTTTTAGTCCAAAATTATCTTCACGTATATGCACTATACATTGGGGTGCAGCGACAATGTATTGACTTTTTTTGTTTGTTATTTTTTGTAATGTTACATACAGGCTTTATCCCGATTTAATTTTAAGATATAGAACGAAAACAAAATGTATATTTTAGTAGGATAATATCTTGTTTTTTTGTGTGTCAAATATTTTTTTCACATACGTGAAGATAACTTAATGTTTTTTTAATTCAAAATTTTCATATGTTGTTTGTTGTATATCCACAATAATGGTTCAAATTTTTATCAAAAGTGGATATACAGTAAAATGATTACATAATGTCTCTGAAACCATTAGAGATAGGGACCTGGGGATTAAACAGATGGATAGATCTAAAAAATGTATCCCAGGAAATAGTCTTATCTCATTTCTTCTGATTTTGTGATATACGTGAAGATAACCTCGGAACGACGACATGAGCATTGCAGAATTGAGTTTGTATGTATACGATTGATGATCAACCGATGGTATCAATTCTGATGATGAACTTGTCACGGAGTTCGAAACTAGTCATGCCAGTGAGTGTGCTTAACTGAATTGTATATTATTTCCAACAAAAACCAACCATTTTTCAATTAGAAAAATGACCGAGGTGGCGATTGGAAATTTTTTGAAATTTCTGATCTGATAATTTATGCGATCCGGCTTGCTGGATTTCTTTGTTTTTATTTAGTTTTTAAGTTGTTATTTATTTTTTAAGTTTTTATTTTTATGTCACAACGACAAATGAGGCGTTCCCGTTTTGATTGGATTTTTCGGGAGAATATTTTTTACAGCGTATATAATTTATGATTAAGATTGATGTATGTATGTAGTATTTTTGGTGAGGATGGAAGATTCCGAAGAGCACCCAATGGATATGAGGGAATTGGATATAAGTAATATTAAGATGTATTTATTGTGTACCAGTAGTATGTATTTGATTTATCTTACAATAAAAAACAGTTGAAAAAAAAAATTATAAAAATGTTCATGATTTGTAAGCTTGTAGTATGAATTTCTCATACATTAACCAAAAACTAACAAAAATCGGTCATAAAAATTCAAATGCAAATAGAAGTACTTCTCTTTAAAAAATTACATTTTCGGGAAAATAAAATACTCATTCTTACAAAAACGACCTAAAAATATATTTTTAAAACAAAAATACATTCAAAAACCATAAAGAAATTTCTTGAAAAAAGTTTATCATTTTACAAAAAGTATATTATCTTAAAGATCGATTTAAATTATTGTATCTTTCAACGGGCGACTTAGGCATGGCCGCTGAAACTACTTACAAAGAAGCCATTTTTTTTAAGAACAGGTACTTTTTACAGAAGTGGTACACTTTTTAGGAAAGGGTTATTTTTTTAGGAAAATTTGCATTTTGCATCATATTTGAAAGAAATTAAGCTGAAGCCAAAAAAATATAATAACGAAACATGCATTTTGTTAAACATTGTTTGTTACGATTTCAGTTTTCAAGTGACTGATTCCAGTGTTCTTCCAATTCAATAGTCTTCGTCTTGTAAAACCAACCAATTCTTCGACATTTATTTTTTTGTTCAAGCACTGACAGTATTAAATATAATAATGAATACAAATTGTGAAAACTAAGAATGACAACAAAATAAATATTTAGATTACAATGTGTTTCAAAACGTCAGCCGCAAGTTCTAAAAGCTTTGAAAAATCTAGTTTTATAACGTCTCATATGTAATCTACTGCTTAGTATGCCACAATTTGAGGCAGTGCAGCCAAATGAAGACCTCGGTTACTTAATCGATTTTTCTATAACCACAAAATATATTTATGGATGAAAAAGCTCACAATTTTCCTTTACTCGCTCAGTGTCATGTTAATCGTCATCTTTTTCACAGACACCCATTGTTAATCAGAAAAGTTATACCGAAATGAAGTGAAAGGAAGACGTTTATTTTTTCGTCTTCATTTCATTTCAGTCTATGTTATGTAGTTATATCGGATAGAGTAGGTATATAATTATATAGGTCAACAATTACTGGAATACAGACGGAAAGTTCTTTAGACATCGACTGACTGATTTATACCCACACAGATTCTGAAAGTAGAGCAACATCTAATTCAAGCCAAAAGTAATGTATGCCCATTCATCACAGTGGAATATGATTGGGATGTCCGATTTGTATATCGTCACCCATAAGGATGTGGGTATAAATAATTTGTCTCGAAAACCAGTACAGAGAATTCGGTCGAGTGAACCGTCTTTTTTATACTCTCACCCTAAATCATCCATTGGGCACGTTTTTTCCTTTAAAATGGTTCATCCATATCTTACATAGATTTTAGATATTCAGAAACAGCAATTTTTGCTGTTGACCGGTTTTCGGGTTCCCGGCTTGGTGTGGCAAATTCGCCATATTCAATAGCGGGGTGGCTTTAGGCAAACTATATTCCAATACCAATAGTCCACCCAATATTTATATTAAAAGTAGGACATGGGACTGTCCGTGGAGGTGGAAAGTTTCTGATTGCCATTCACTTGGGAGTGGCCAGAAATGATTCCTTCATTGGGCAGTTCAAGCAGCTCACTACTTCCACGCAGTATGTCCTGGGCAATGGCTTTTCGGAAACCTCCGTTAGCTAGCTAGAGTGAGAAGGCGAAACAAATGAGCATCAAATCAGGTTTAGTAGGTGACTGATGTCACTGAAGCTCATCAAACAATCGGGCATATTCTTTTGTCCTTAGAAGGCGGATGAGCCAAACATCCGGCCAACGGCGGATAGAAACTAAAAGAAGAAAATCCAGGTTCAACATATCGCATCCTGGTCAGCGTCTGATCCATAATGGGCGGCTGCAATCGAATATCCTGGCAGTAGGTAAAATGCAAAAACCCGGTGGACTGGGTTTGCCTCCCGCCACCGTTCATAATGGCAGTGAAAATACAAAAACGAAACAGAAAACATAAACAACCCCTATTTGTTGACGACCCCCCGCAAACGTTATAAGGACCACGACTTACGGATATGCACTTGGAATGTAAGAACTCTATATAGATCCGGTGCAAGTATCCAACTGGCAGATGTCCTCGAAAGTTATAAGGCTGACATTACCGCTATCTAGGAAATGCGATGGACAGGACATGGCTGCACAAGAAAAAGAAACTGCGATAAATACTACAGTTGCCATGAAAAAAAACCATGAATTTGGTTGCGGATTTGTAGTTGGCAAAAGACTGCGACATCTGGTCTCTAGGTTCAATCCTGTGAGTGAACGAATAGCCACAATCCGCATAAAAGCGAAATATTTTTATATTTCCCTAATTTCTGTGCTTACCCCGACAGAAGAGAAAGATGATGATGCGTAAGACATATTCTATGAGCTCCTAGAGGAAACGTATGACCGCTGCCCTGGCCATGACATTAAGATTGTACTAGGAGATTTTAATGCCAAAGTAGGAAGGGAGAATGTGTTTGATCCAACTATTAGCAATTTCAGTCTTCATGCTGACAGTTCCGACAACGGTAGGAGACGGATTGACTTTGCCGCGGCAAAAACATGGTCATTAGTGGCACACGATTCCAGCATAAAGACATCCACAAGGCTACTTGGGTATCCCCTGATCAAAGACCTAAGAACCAAATTGATCACGTGGTAATTGGTGGAAGGCACTCATCCAGTGTAATGGACGTACGAGTGATCAGAGGAGCTAACATCGATTCTGATCACTACCTGGTAGCAGCAAAGGTTCGCACAAGATTAAGTAGAGCGAAAATCGTACGAAACCAGACGCAGAGGAAGCTGGACATCGGAAAGCTGCAATTACCAGAGGTAGCCACAGCCTACTCAAGGAAGCTCTCGCAACTTTTGGCACAGAACCCACCCCCTCCCGATGACGATCCTGATGCGCAGTGGAAACCCATTTCCGACTCTATAAAAACTGCCGCAACAACCGTACTTGGTTTCGAAAAACCGCTTCGCAATAAACCGTGGTACGATGAAGAGTGTCGCATAGCAAATGACGAAAAGAACGCTGCACGTATGGTAATGCTTCAGTCAATTGCAACGCGAGCTGCAACTGAGCGGTATAGGGAGAAGAGAAAGGAGGTAAACCGTCTCGTTAGGCGTAAGAAACGGCAGTGGAGAAAGCGCGAGAGTGAGAAAATTGAGACATACAGAAGGAAGAACGAAGCCCGAAAGATGTTATTTTGGGCTAAGCAAGCACTTTAGAAATAAAGCTCTCTCTCGAGTAACAAAAGTCCAGCTGTACTAGACTCTCATTCAATTCAAGGTTTATGGCGCAGAATCCTGGGTCCTATCGCAAGCACACGAAACATCTGTAGGAGGCTTCGAGAGAAAAATACTCCGAAAAATTTATGGCCCTACCTGAGATATCCAATGACGATGGGAAAATCGATCACAATATGGACGACGACGTCGATTGCCCCCCTCCTAACCAAGACGAGGGCAGAACAGCTATTGCCCGGCTTAAGAACAACAAAGCCGCAGGAGCCGATGGATTACCGGCGGAGCTGTTTAAGGCTGGCGGCCAGATTTTCACGCTACGCCAAATCCTGGAGAAGACACACGAAAAACAAATCAACACCTATCGATAGTCCGATACGGGAGAAACTCTATGAAGCAATGTCTGAGCTTGGTAATCCTGCAAAACTCATACGGCTTTGCAGGATGACCTTGACGAACACCAAATCCGCAGTGAAAGTTGGTAAGGATCTTACCGAACCTTTCTTCATCTTAATGAAGATCATTATGAGAAAAGCTGCAGTCAACATGAATAAAACCATCAGCAGCAAAAGTCACATGCTGATCGCGCATGCTGATGATATATATATAATTGGACGCACAATTAGAGAAGTTACTGCGGTTTTTTCGAGAATTGAGCAGGAGTCAGCAAAAGTGGGTCTGACGGTAAATGAGGACAAGACAAAATTAATGGTTTCAACGAACAGGGCCTCCACGCGATTTGACCAAAGCGTGAACGTTGATAACCGTTATAACTTCGAGGTAGTGGACGAATTTATATACCCCGGATCTGCCGTGAACAAAAACAACAACGTCAGCCTTGAGATCAAACGGAGAATTGTGCTTGCGACTAGATGTTATTTTGGGCTAAGCAAGCACTTTAGAGATAAAGCTCTCTCTCGAGTAACAAAATCCTGGGTCCTATCGCAAGCAGACGAAACATCTGTAGGAGTCTTCGAGAGAAAAATACTCCGAAAAATTTATGGCCCTATAGTTCACAACGGCGAGTATCGGCTACGCATGAATCATGACCTGTATGAGCTTTATCCTGACATTGGCATAGTTAAGCGGATCAAGATAACGCGATTGCGCTGGCTGGGTCATGTCAGTAGAATGGATGAAGACGAACCAGCACGAAGGGTTTCGAAACCGAACTCGAAGGAAGACGAAAAATGGGAAGACCAAGACTCCGCTGGAGGGATCAGGATGACGAATCCCTGCTTACACTTGGTATTGCCAACTGGAGAAATAAAGCAAAAGATCGAACTGGTTGGCGAAATATGTTATCTTCGTTTTGTAAGGTCTCTGACCGCCCGGGGTTGTCCGAGACCGTATAAGTAAATAAGTAAGTAAGTAGCAAAATGGGCGCGCAAACTTGTTTATTTTCCAATGCTGTAATTCTTTAGGATCGACTGTGTCTTACAGGAGCTATCTCGCCGAGTGATCATATGTCCACAAATGAGAAATAGACAAGAGTCTCTATCCATCTCTTTACGTTTTCTTGATGACGACTAGGTATAGGTTGGATATATTATCGAGTTCGAGTTGCTGTTGTATTTTACTTTTTGGTTGGACATAAAACGGAGAGAAATAAGATTGAGTGAATCACCACTACAGGTTGCCCACTGCCCAGAAGAGTCCTTCAAATAACGTACCGTTGCATTGCCTGATGCTAGTACTTTCCTTAGGCTCGATGTCCCTTGGCTTCGTGCTTGGCAAGAGATTTGTAGCGACTTGTTGAGGGTCTAGCCATCTACGCACCTTGTCTCCACAAATGGATTATAATGTCATTATGATCAGAGAACGAATTGTCATAAAGTGCATTTTATTGATTGATTTTCTCATACAGATCCTCTGTTGCAAAGGTAACATCGAGTACCTCTTGGCTGGAGCTGGCGACAATAGTCGACTATTACATATAACCAGGTAAGGAGCCAGTAGGTACTCCTTGAGAGTTTCACTTTTCTCATTGGTGTCATTGTTACCCCATAATAGATGACCATCTTTTCTGTTGCAGGCAACCGCAAAGTTGTATCTGTCGCTATATGCCATTAGCAGAAACATACTCAGAGCGATTCCGGCCACAATGTGTAGCATTGGAAACACCCTGAGTAGCAACATCTTGGCGGAGCACAGTGGCCAATTTGGCTTCGCTAGCGGCATTTAATTCAAATTTTCAAATTTGAAAAATCGTTAATTTTGTTTTAACAATCGATAACAAATACATTCACTAGATTTGTATCGATTTTTAAAAGCTCAGCTTACTGCTGATGAACAGCTGTGATCTGTCAAAGTCAGCATATGTTTCTGCAAGTGTTGTGCAAAATATTTCCGCCTTTTTGATCATCGTTTTGCTATTCGTGTTAAACTTGCAAATTTTATTATTTTCACTAAAACTTTTGTTATATACTTACGCCAAGGTATGTATTATATAAAAAAACTGTGGTTGTGATCTGTGTATACTTATGTTATTTATGAAACGTAATCGCCCATTGTAACGTACACCTGTCTTTCGTGGAGTAGAACTTACAAAATTCACCTGCATTCAGTGTAGTTTTAAATTTTCCTATATGTGTAAACCATTGTGTGTCCGAAATGTCCAAAATGAACTGCGAGTACCTGCGAGCCTTCAATTTATTGTACTTTTTGCTTGCTTATAATGCATCATTTTGAAGATGATTTCTCTGAATCTGATACTGAAGAATCTGATTAATATTTCTTTTATAATATGGTTTCTCTTTGAGTTGACAATTTTTTTCTTATATGGTGGAAAATGTTTATTCAATTAAAAACAAAATAAAAAATTAAAAATAAAAATTAAAAAAAAAATTTAATTTTTTTTCCAAAAATTGTTTGATTTTTTTCTGAATTGAGAAAAAAAAATGTTGACGATATCTTCTTTACTTTAGAAGCTATGAATAAAATGCCGCTAGCGAAGCCAAATTGGCCACTGTGCGGAGGTCCGACATTTCGTGAATGTATTCTGAGGACAATGCGTCCACATTATATTTCCATTTATTATTCGGAATGATTCCGTCTTCCTCCCACTGGTCAATAACCGCCATTACCAGGTTGTCTATTACAACCTCACTGAAGGACAATTAGCCAGCTTTCCCACCTGTGGCTGTGGATACTCATCGGATGATGGTGCCTCTAGCTACAGTATTTTGAAAGCACAACTCCCGACTGACAAATGCTTGGTACGTCGGTATCATTACCACTTGTATTGCAAGCGGAATGGCACTTCAGACAGATTTAGTCGAAAGATACTTATGGTCTAATATTACACCTTCAATGCGTGAGGGTATAATTACGAAATAGTTCGAATGTCTACAAATAATTATTGGTCGGCATCAAAAAACAAAAATAATTTGAATCTATGACTAAATTCCTACACACTCCTTGCGCTCCTACGAAAAATAACCAAACGTGTTCATTACTTTTTTTGTTTTTTTTTTATTCGACGTCTTTTGTAATTCAAAGCGTTTTTGGCCAATTGAAGCAAATGACAATATGCATTAACTACTACTCGATAAAAAAAATTTCACTAAACACTAAACATTTTCTTTAGGACGTTTGGAAAATTTATCAAGAGTGAACCGATATTCTTCATTGTTTGAAAAATCACGTTGTGGTTTATAAAAAATTATTAAATTTTTATGTTATCGAAATAAATAAATATTTTCCTATTATATACCATGAAGGGACATGGCTGTACACACGGGACATGGCTTTTTTGTAACACTATATTTATATGGTCGTAAGTTACGAGAAATGCTACAACAATAAATAAATTCGTTGATTAAAATTGTCCATGTTTTTTTTTTAATTTCACAAGATCTTGTGGGAACTATTTAACTTCAGTCGAGGTTTTAAAAATTCCGGTTCCTCAACGATTCCAAACCCGAATTGGAAAAGATAAGCTGTATTTTGTTGTTAAAAAAGAATTCGAATTGTCGCCGGTATGTGAGGTAACCGCCGTGGAGAGAAATGCAAGAGGTGGTTAGAGCAAGGATTGAACCTACGTTCTCATGCAGTGGAATCCGCTAACCTTTGCACTTACTATGGTCAAATGAAACTGACACTCCACAAGTAACAAACTATCTGACAGGGATCACGTTCTTAATTGTTTTAGGTCTAATTTTAAAGGCCTTATGATTGCAAAATATGCAAACTAACAGTCTTCTTAGTGCATGTTTAGAAGTTCCAAAGAGATTGTTGTATAAATATATGTAATTTTTGTCAAATAGGGTAATATATTCTAACTAACTAATAGTTAGTAGTAGCGAAGAAGCGACATTATGGAAATGTACATGGAAAATCGGTCCTCTGAGTGAATGTCCAGAAGATACGAATGCGATAATGTAGGTTGTTCTAGTCAAGTTTCATGCTATATCTCAATTAACTCCTGGAAGTAACTAACAAGTGCCGTGTGGACATGGGCTATGGAATGACTCTTCCAAATGATGGCATGGAGTATATAAATTAATATCAACTCACACCACTTTATACACGTATTGTTTGTTCTCCCATAGTATTCCAGCATGAGTGAATGTAAAGACTTCATTAATTTATTCGAAACGAGTATGAAGTTTTTAAGTTATTTATCGATTTCTCTAAACCAAACGGTATTGTCTTCTTCTATAGCATACGAAGAGAGAAGGGCAAATGCATTTATAGTTTTTGTTGATCTTTGTGATTTATTTACCGTTCCGTTTTAATTAATAAACAAACAAATACAAATTCAAACCCTGTCAAGTTGCACCACTAATAATGCACTTCATTGAGCTAATGAACCTCAATCAACTCATCCAGTACGAGTAGCACATTGTAAAACTTCAATGCTCGTACACACCCGGTAAAAGTTGAAGTTCATTACATAAAGAAGAGAAAACTTTTAATTTTCTAATTATTAATTAGCGACAATTGCCACTGTAAGGCGAATCTTTATGATCGCAAAAGAGGGCAACTTGGTCATAGCAAAGAAGAGTTGTTGTGCTGCGAGCAAATTAAATGGTTCCTTTTTGAACACAAACTGTAGTTCGCAGTGATTTCAGTTAAATAGAACATCAATTTCACATACGTATTCCTGAATTCTTTCGTGATGCAGGCAACCAGCAACTATGGCGTAATGAAATAAATGATTCTAAACTAAATGAGAATACGAATTGAATTCACTTTACTGTAGGGAAAATTAAATTTACATTTAGATTTACAGTTCGTCATTCTATAGTTTCTACATATACATAACTAAGGTGGAGTTCGGATATACAATGATTTGAAACTTATGGCTGTTTGTGAAAATGAAATCCTGAAGACGGCGAAACACCTGAGCATAACTTAAAATCAAATTCATCAAGTCATTTGCTTTTGATAGTTAATGTCATATGACGGAATTTAATATTTGTACAAAGTAAAATATATTTGGGTGGCTCTAATTTACGAAACTTCGGACGACAACATCCAAATTTGTTTTTATCTCCAAAGCTGAGGTTCGATTTACCCTGAACTTCTAATGGCATTATGAAAAACTCCAATCGTTCAATATATTTCAAATAATGTTACTAAAGTGATAGGGAATCCAGTTATGTCAAATGTCTAACAGCAGGCTTATGCTACTTTTACTAATTGCAATAACTTTGAAAAGTTAAAAACTATAAACAATATCTATACGCAATTTAAATTAGATTTAAAACACATTTTTTGGATTTAATTTACTCTTAATACATTTACTAATTCATTAGTAATTAAAGAAAAATACTTTTAATATTATAATTTTTCATCCGATTTTCTTTTTATTTTTTAAAAACGAAAACTATAGTTTTCTTAATTTTAAAATGTTATGATTTCGAAAGGCATATTTTTAGAGTGATCCGTCGGACATAAAAACAACGAGTAACATTTTGAAATTTGTTTAAATATCTTTGAATTTGAATGTAGCCGCTGGTGGTTCAATGAATAATCTTCACGTAATGCACCTTTTGTGGCCCCAATTTCAAAACAAATCCGACGTTAAAAAAAATGCAAGACTAATGTGCAGTAAAGTCGACTGGAAACGGCTGCCTAGTCATTGAAGATAAAGTTTCAAAAACTAAGAAATGATCGACCGACAATGTGAGTTCAAATCCCACTTGCGTTGGCTTCAGAATTTTCTCCAGCATAAAATAGCTCTATCACCGCATAAGAAATATATCTGTTAAGCAAAGTTATATTCTACTATTTTCAAAGACAAAATGATTTGGGAGCAATACTTCCACCTTGTACAACATTTGTACAACAATTAATAAATTAAACTTAGTTGGGGAAATTTTACTTAAATTGAAGAAACTTCAAAAATTTCCTCCAAATGAGTACAATTGAATTTGAGACAAATTATACGTAACTCAAATAAAAGCGTGTTAACATTTAGTTCATAATGTTCTCAAACAAAATTTGTATTGGCGAAAGATGTTAAGTTCGCATCGGGCTATACATATCTGAAGTACATATGACGACCACAGAACAAAAACGCCGAATAAAATCGCACAGAGCAAAAACGATGCAAACAATTTAACAGAGCAAAAACGCAGCAGAGCAGCATACATGTGACACTCACATATGTTTGCATGCATGCTCAGTTGTACTCTTCAAGAGAATTGCCAATCGCGGTTGGTCGACTCTCGCTTTTCTTTTTTTGTGTTTAGTTGTCCAGCAAGTCGAAGTGAAAGAAATAATAAGAATGGTTTATTTTGCAAAACGTTAGAAACAAAGTTTAAATTTTGCAAAACAAACAATAAGTACTTATTAACGGACAGTAGGAATAGTTTTTTTTATTACAAAATCAGAAAATACAATAACCCTTTTGTGCCCCAAAACTTGTTAAATAAAACGCAGTTTTCAAATATGTAAAAAATACCTAATATATATAATTAAATACTACTTACCATGATTTTCATCTTCCATGTTTGCAGCCGAAAGAAATTCATGAAAAAAAATTTAACAAAGTTTTGTATGCTGTTTTGCGAAACATTAGTGGTCTTCATGAAAGCTCGAAAGAACCTCGTAAACTCGAAAACATCGTAAACTTGCACAGCAAACGTCAAAACAAACAAATTTCCCATACAAAGCGACTTGCTCAAAAGTGGAAAGTTTTCGAGGCAAATTTGCTGCGTAAACGTGGGATGGAGAAACGTGTAAACTTTTGACATTTCGTTGTCATCTGACTAGGTTGGATAAATAAGGTGATAGCACTAGAACAGTAGAAAAAGTACACATACATAATACATGCAATTGCTACTGCTACCACCTTATGTATCCATCTTGGTCAGCTGATATGGTTTTGAGCACAACTACGCTGAGCAACTTTACCTGGTGCCTCATGCAACGGTGGGAGGGAAACTTGCGCTGAGCAAAAGTTCTCGGCTTTCACGTTTGCATGAATGCCGCTATTATTTTTCTTTGCTTTCACTTCAACTTGCCGAACAACGAAAACCAAAAAAAAAGAGCAAGAGAGCCGGCCGATCACGAGAGCAAACAGGCAAGCCCAATTTTCTTGAAATCTACAACCGAACTTGCATGTAAACATGTGTGTGTGTCACATGTACGCTGCTCTGCTGCATTTTTGCTCTGTTAAATTTTTTGCGTCGTTTTTGCTCTGTAGGATTTTAATTGGGCGGTTTTGTTCTGTGGTCGTCATATGTACATGTATTGAATGGATTTTAGTGGCAATATTATTACTCTCATTAACTTTAGGAATGTTGAGCGTTGTAACATGTGCTCTTATTTTAATAACTTTTTACTTAACTGGAGTTACCATACACGGGAAATTTGGATACTCCATTTACCATTTACTTAATGGTGTCTATCGTACATGTAGTCGAAATTTGTTGATTGTTGGTCACGGCCTCCTAAACGATGTCTATGCCCAATCTTACCAGCCCTTATGACGACTTAATCAAAGAAATTTATACGACATTGGATAATGCACACCCCGGTACACTTATTTAAAGGCACTAGAAATTTCATATTCAGCAGCCTGTATCTTTTGCAATTTGTAACCGATTGCAGAATTTTAAAATGGAAATGGAAGCTAGATATCTTGGTTGGTTGGTTGGTTGCGAAGGTTGCAAGACATCACGCTGTCTAGCACACTTAGGCTAAAGAAGCCCATTGTGATGCCTGCAGTTTCCTCCATAGCAATAATAATTTTCCCTTTCAATAAGTTTGTCTATAAGACCTACAGGAATATCCTGTAGGGCTACGGTGTTAACTAGATGTGTTCCGAATATCCTGCTTCTCAGTCCTGCCAGAGCAGGGCAATCCAAGAGAAGGTGTTTCGTCGTTTCCTCGTCCTCTTCCATTCAGCATCTATAGAGGGTGGAGTTTCTATGTCCCAATCTTAGTGCGTGTTTTCCTACAAGACAATGTTCCGTAAGTGTTTCTATCATTGTGGATAACCTGCCTCTCGGCAAGTTAAGTAGTTGCCTAGGTAGAGTTTGGCATACTAACACCTTCTACCTTTGAGTTTGGCATACTAACACCTTCTTCTGTCTAGCTAACGCATCCGCTACGAAATTGCCTGGTGTCCCGGTACCCAGATGAGCCTTATGTCAAAATACTCTACCATCACCCTAAGTGATGAGTGGCAAACATGGCTTCCAGGGATTTTATGGCAGCCTGGCTGTCCGTGTAGATACATATTTTCAGGAGGGTTGTGACACTACTTTTCAGTAGTTCAGCAACCTCGAGTATGGCGGTAACTTCCGCCTGAAATACACTACAGTGATCGGGCAGCTTGAAGGAGATATTTACGTGTAGGTCCGGTGAATTGACCCCATATCCTACTTGCTCGTCCAACTTTGATCCATCCGTGAAAAATCTGATACTACTGGTATCCCCTTCCAGTGACTTTTCCCAGGTATTCCTGTTCGGAATAGAAGTCCTCAGATTTGTCGCTGGTAGAAGGTAGGGGATACAGTTGTTCGTTTTTACGGGAATAGAGTTGATCCGGAGTAGTAATTCAGTGTGTCAGGAATGCGACGATATCAAAACGCCACAATCTCTGATTCTCACCAGGGATGTAGCGGCTGCCGATTCGGCCATGAAATCAGGAGTGCAGGTGTTCAGGATAGCACTAATTGCAGTAGCTGACGTCGTGCCCATTGCCCCAGTAACGCTAATCAGTGCTTATCTTTGAATTTTCATCAAGGAATTGAGAATATATTTTTTTAGAGGGACCTCCACCAAACTACGGTGCCATAGAGGAGTATTGGTCTGACTATTGCCGTATAAATCCACATGGTGATCTTAGGAGACAGTCCCCAGCGCTTTCCTATCGCTCCTTTACAGCAGTAAAGAGCAACAGACGCCTTTTTCACCCTCTCCTCCACATTCGGTTTCAAAGACATTTTCTGTCGAGAATTATTCCCAGATACTTGACCTTTCCGTCAACTGTAATTGCACCCCATTAACAGACCGCAGTTCAAATGCAGGTATTTTATATTTCCGGGAGAACAAGATAAGCTCGGTTTTAAGTGGGTTAAGTGATAGTCCGTTGTTAGCGGTCCAATTCGAAACCAGACTACGTAATCTGGTTGTACGAATGCTAAGCAAATTGAGGTTTCCACCCGTACAGATGATAGCAATATCATCGGCATAGGCAAAGACCTGGCATTCGGCCCTGTCCAATTCAAGAAGCAGTTCACTGACAGAAGTTGACCATAATAGTGAACTCCCCCCTGGGGTGTCTGCCTGTTAACGGTCCTAGCAATTATAACACCACCCCATTCAGCTTTGACGGATCTATCCACCAGAAGATTCCCAATTAAGCGTGTCACTAAGCTGTCGACTCCTAGATTCTGTAACGACCTAAAAATCGCCGAAGGTTGAATGTTATTGAAGGCTCCCTCGATGCCGAGGAAGAGCGAAGACCTTATTCTCAAGATAGTTCTCTATTATGCTGACTATAGAGTGGAGAGCCGTCTCAGTTGACCTGCCCTTGATATAGGCATGCAGAGAACTCGATAGTAGATTCTGTGGAAGATTACTTCGAACGTGAATGTCCAGTAACGTTCCAAATGTCTTAGGAACAAAGGATGATAGACTTATTGGTCTAAAGTCCTTTGGTTTGACATAAGAGCATTTGCCCGCTTTCGGAAGAAAACCACTTTGATTTGCTTCCAAATGCTAGGAATGACTCCCAGCATAAGACAGCCCCTGAAGATTGCCTCCAACCAACTACAAGATACGTAGGTATAGAGCCTCCTGTAGTTACGCGAGAATTAGCCCGTCAGGTTCGGCCGATTTATAGGGTTTAAAGCATTTAATGGCCCATATCAGATTCTTTCTGCTCACTATTGAGCGAACTTTTTCTAAGCTAGGTGAGTTTCCGCCTAGCTCTTCTGGCTGATGACCAGCATTTCGGTCATCGTTGGGAAAGTAGGTCTCCAGGAAAGTCCCAAGAGACTGTTCAGACGAATACGTCCACGTTATATCGTCTTTCATTCAGAACCCCGCACACGGTGGGTCGTGCAGTCTGGTTGGTTCCCTCAATAGATTCATTTATTTCTTGATTTCACCTTTAAGACTAATCTTGTAAACGTCCCAATCTCTTTTTGGCCTTGTTGAAAAGGCGCCGAATGGCCGATCTTAGATCCTGAATCTCAGCGTTCCACCAATGAGATATCTTGAGATATAAAAAAAATCATGACAAAAGTGTTTTCTTAACTAAATAAATCTTTTTGAGCAATTTATAAAAAAAGTAAAAAAATGTGCTATTTTTTTGGTTCACTTGAATAAAGTCACTTTAACTAATTTTAACGAAAACTGTTTTTCTTGTTTTTTTAATTTATTTCACTTTATTTAAGAACTATTAGTAATGGGTACAACCCCCTTTGTTTGTAATAACTTCACATATATGGGTCTTCATTGAGAGATAAAGAGAATTTATGTAATGCAACGAAATTTGATTCGAAGCACCCATGCAATTAGTGAGTGTTTGTCATCAAATTTGTCTACCTCCTTCATAGACCTTACGACATAACCAACCCCAGACATTTTCGACAATGTTTAGATCTGGCGAATAGGGTGACCAGTCAAGTTATTAAAATTTTGGTTTGCAAATGAACTCATTTACTACTCTGGCGTTGTGTAGACAGGCATTATCCTGTTGCAATATCCAAGATATGATACCAAATAGTTCACTGAACTTCGGAAAAGCCGATTCCAATAACGTTTTATAGCTTGCTCCAGTCATTTTTGAACTTTGAAATTCAAGATCGATGGTGCCATAGTACGTAAAAGCACCCCACACCATAACGCCGCCCTCTCGGCTGTGATGTCGGTTCAAAAAACATTTTTCTTTGGACAGATCATGGAAATAATAGTTGTAGATATTAGGCCCATTAAAATTAAACTTGTCCTCATCCGTAAATACAACGGTTCTCCAGTCATTTACGTGATCTCTTGGCTTCACATCACACACCATGTAGTCTCTTGCGAACTGAAGCCACTTTTCCTTACGAGGACCATTAAGTGGCGGCTTTTTTTCTAATTTCAGGTATTTAACGCACTCACAGCTCTTAATTATTCTGCGTACTGATGACTCGCTCGCTTCCACGCCAGCTTGAGCTTTTATTTTTGACAAGGATAAGGCAGAATTAGAACCAATTCTGATAATTTTCCTTTTCTCATTCGTAGACAAAGACAATGAAACCCTTCCGTTAAAATTTTTTCATTTTAAAATTCATCAATCGGTTACAAATTGCAACAGATACAGGCTGCTGAATATGGAATATTTAGTGGCTTAAAATAAGTGAAATATTTGTTGCTCTTGTAGCAGAAAATTGTCCTACATGTGAACAAAACTGTCGTTACTGAATGTACAAATAGGACAATGTTTACGAAATTAATTCTTTATTCAAGGAAAAATTTATACACTTTACGTATATTCGTGCTTAACTGAAGTTTCAAATGACCTTAATTTGAGGAAATGATTGACTCTTTCTTAAGACTTATTGCCATTGTTTGAATGAAAACGTTCCCCCATTTGAGGACTAAATATTAATGTAAAAGACAGAAAAATGGGGAAGATAGACAAAATATGGACGAGAAAAATTTCAAACTGACGTTGTGGAAAAATGCTCTGTCAAATTTTTAAAATATTGTCGAAAAAAATATTTTTTTTTACAAAATGTACTAGAAATCGAAACTTCAACGGTCTGTAGGGGACTTAAAATAACTTCGTATAAAAGAAGTTTGACGTTTCCGTAATCACCTCTTCATTACGTGTCATTTGAAACCCCCTCCCCCTAAAAAAAATTTTCAGTACCACACATCTTAAATTGAAATCTAAATAACCAATTCCTCATAGAGGTTTGTAATTGCAGGTCCTGAATACAATGGCAACAATAAAACTCAACCCCTCGGCTACCACAACCTTTCCACACGAGTGTGTCAACATGGAATATGGATATAACAAATTTTGCAAATCAAGACCATTGACGAAACAAAAATTCAAAAAATTTGTTATCAAAACACGTGCAATGAAGTACTAGCAGTGTATTTACATATATACAATTAAAAATAAGTATCTTCAAACACACTTCAAAATATTCATTGCAGCAATGATTGACAATCATAGCAGCAACGAAACAAATTCATTGCAACAATGAAGCAACTTCATTACTGTAATGATACAAATTCATTGCAGCAATGAGATAAATTCATTGCAAGAGCGATACTTATTCATTGCAATAATAAAACAAATTTATTGCCGCAACGACACAAATTCATTGCAGCAACGAAACGCATTCGTGGCAATAGTGAGTCAAATTCATTGCACCAACAACCATACTCTCATCACAGTAACGAACAATTTGCAGTTGATGAACACATTATTGTCGCGGGAATGTATCTTTACGTTAGCTCAAATTCGATGACAAAAGTTGTTGGGGTGATGACCATTTACATCCCTGTGGCGATGCTTTTCCGTTCAGTGTATATGTAAGAACATTACTTAGTAGATATAAGTATACGTTTTCACATTATACGAGTAATTCATTAGAGTTTCTCTGGAATTGTACCGTGTAAAATACAAGTAGCTTCCAATTGCCTTTATTTGTTTCTGTTTAGTCGATAAATTTCAACATTTAGTATATACTATACAATTGGTTCTCCAAATCTTCGGCATTGCATTTTCCAAAGCAACGGAAACTAGGGCAAGTGAGTCGAATTTACAGCTAAAATTATGTTTTTTTTAATTAAATCGCTCCTTTCTTTGTCCGTAAAATGTTTCGCCAATGGTTTTTATGGGAATTTAAATAAATGAATATGTATGTGTGTATAGAAATGTTTCTATGTGTGTTTATATTTTATTGTGAATTCTGACACTTGAGCCATAAAATGTGAAATTTTATTTGTTGTGCGTGTATTGGAGCATGACTCCATCTCCCTCTCTCAAATACCAACCAACACACCCAAAGGAATCGCATTTTCGCTTGACCTTAAACCATCCGATCTGAAATTGTGGGGGATGTGGAAAATGTTGTGGTCGTGGCTCTTCTCAGTAAAACAAAAAAGCGTGATGTTATTAATTTCATTGTTGGTCTTTACTTCTCGAGTTACGACTCTAAATAGTGCTTGTAATGAATACAAATTTTATTCGCATTTTTGTGGGTTTATTTGCAGTTTCATATATGCTTAATAAGCATGTTTGACTGTGAAGGTTGGGAACGAACAACCCCACAGCCGCACACGACGAAATATAAACACACGTGTATGTATGTGTGTTCCATATATGTATGTACATGAACCAGGTGCGGCTACAGAGGTTTTAATACAATTATCGCGTAACTTCAATCTTTATGGGGATTCAATATCTATGTGGCGCAAGGAGTAGAATGAGACCAAAAAGGAAAAAATAGAGGCTTTTCACGAGAATTTCACGAATTTCAATATATGTCATGAAATCTCTATGCACAGTGGTTCGTTGCGTATAGGCTAGGGGAAAGGAAAGTCGAAGTGTAATTTCCATATGATCGGCATTGGAATGTGTTGTCAGAAGTCCGGAAACGCGAACATTTCGATTTTGAACAACCTCCTTTTTTTACGTTTTATACAATTAACCGTTAAACTTGAAGTATACAATTATCTTCTTCGCGTATTATGCTCAGTAGAAAAATCGTACAACTGAAAACAGTGTTTTCCTCCGTCTTTTGGGTTCCTTATTTATTGCTTATTTATGTTTGTAAAATGCCTGAAGCGTGGCCGTCGGTGGTGCAATGGGTAGTGTGCGCGCCTCTTGTACATGAGATCCTGGGTTCGATCCCTGCTCTGACCACCTTAAATATCTTTCGGCGGCGGTCACGTCGCATAGTGACGACAACACTATCGAGTATTTAGCCATGAAAAGCTTCTCGAATTGCCGTTCGGAATCGGTGTAAAAACTGTAGGTCCCAATCAGTGAGTATAAAAACTAGGAAGCGCACACCTCACTGGTTGTGAGAAGCTCTCCCCAATTACGTCACGGGATGTAATGGGTAACCATTTATTTTTTAAATTGGCTGAAGTATGTATTTTGTTTTAAATAAGTTCTTATTATATATCATCTGCGGAGGTTCTTTTCAAAACTTGACTATTCCACTTTAGACAGAACTGACTTTTTTGTTTGGTAGCATTGAATTGAAAACTCAGCGAAAATAAAATTGTGCGAAATCCTTACAATTACACCAGGAAAAAATAAATAAAAGGCATGATTTAATCAAAAGTAGATTATTCCACTTCAAAATGACATTACCAATTTCTAATATACATTTTTGGAACAAAATGTGATTAATCCAGAATTACAAAATAAATAAAACATACTTTGATTAATTTTTTTTAGTTATAATTATTTAAAAATGAACCTCAGGTTATTCTAATTCCAAAGATTTCTGATATCTAATTAGTTTCAGCAAATCAAGGTTAATCCACAGTGGTTTGCATCAAAACATGATTATTCCTCTAGAGCACATAACAAAAGTTGATTATTCCAATTAGCCGCGATAAAATTAGATTATTCCATTTCAAATTGTGAATTTATTCAAAATATATTAGTGCTAAATTTTTAAATCCTATACAAAGCAATGACTAATCATGACATCTTTAATAATGTTCCAAAATTTCGGGTTAAATACATAGGGGCACACTAAAAACTATTATCTCAAATTGTGCAAAACCACAAACAGTGGAATAGTCAAGTTTTGAAAAGAAACCTCCTCATTTATAAAATTTGTATTAGGTCTGTCTGCGTACACATATTTTGCATCATTTTGTGCAAAATGTTGAAAAATCTTGCAAAATGTTGTCTGCGTACTCCAAATCTCTTGCTGCGAGAGAGCGAAAAAGAGAATTTTTTGACAGTTGGAAGTTAGAGAACTTGCAAAATGTTGTTGGAGAAATTTCTTCTTGCAAGACTTTACAACTAGTTTGAACAGCTGTTTTTGTTTACTGTTTGAATGAAATAATTTTTGTGAAATGAAAATAAAAATTGAAATTTAACAATGGCAGAGGTAAGTCGTTAGAATTGTGTTGATTTTTAACGTTTATAATAAATTATAATAAACAAAACATTTTACTTCATGCTAGAAACGTGCAAATATACAGTGCGACCGTGCCACACATATGCTAAAATTCTTTTGTTTTGCTATTTCAATTGTTTACACACCGATCAGCTGTTTTCTTGCAAGATTTCACTGGATGCTGTCTGCGTACTTTTTGATATATTTTCAACCGAGACTCTCCCAAAAAAAGTTACTGAGTATTTGCTACTGGAAAAGTACGCAGACAGACCTATTATTGCCCCTTGAAGTGAGATCTCTTTTTATTAAACAAAATAATAAAACCTCTTGCTATGTTGGAAAATCTAAACGAGACAGTGTCTTTTGAATATAATGAAGCCTAGTTTATCTGGAGGAATATTTTGTCTACCGTTATATTCCGTTATGCGTTGTCTTCTCGCGACCATGTGCAGGATGTATATTGTACGCTTCATAAAAACACTTCTTATGCCCAGTTTTTCAGTCAGTGGTGATCCTCGATTCTTAGTTAAATTGTTGTTAAATTACGATTTGTGTTTTTCAGTCAATGGTTAACAATGACTTAACCATGCAATGTTGGCTGGTTAACCTGTAGTCAGAACCATATGATTTTCACAACCACATTACTGACTGTCAAAATGAGATATGATGTAAGATTGTATAAAATACATGTTTCTGTTCTGAGTATTTGTACACATACTTTGAGCCTAGATCGTCAAATTGTTGCGCCTATGTAGTTTTTTATACATTTTTGTTAAAATGACGTAAATTGTTTATTTCTTATTTTACATAATTTCATTTTAGTTGTTCCCCTTTGTTGGTTTGGTATTTAGCCCACAACAGGTGTTTTTTCCAATAACAATGCAAGGGTTGCCATAATCGTTAACAATATGACGGCTTCTATTAACCTGCAACTCAAAAACAAAGTGTAAAGTTAACCTTTAATTAACATTCAATTACGATTAAGTAATCCAATAGTAAACTATTCACTTACAAACTGACCATTACTTTCTAACGTGTTTAATGATCAAGCATCAAATATAACGGAAGGGACACAGAAACACTTTAAAGTTACTGCCTTAAGTATTTTTCATTTTATTTATTTATTATAATATGATAGCCTGGCACAACATGACAAAGTCTTATAAATTCCAGTGTTAGTGGTACAATATTTAATATATGACAAGAAATTTGAGACAAATTAAAATACAAAATACAAAAAAAAAATACAAAATATAATAATTTAAAAAATAAAAAATAAATAATAATTAAAAAAATTAAAAATGTTAGACATGAAACATATTAAACGTAAATTAGACGTATATTTTATAATTGAAATAACATCAAATCTTTATTACATTTTCACATTTGTATTTTAATATTTTTGAAAAATGTAATTAATTTATTTTTTTCCAATTTCTGAACTATCGCAAATAGCCCCGGATCAAAAAAGTTTGCGTTTTGATGAGAACATACGTGGTTCTATTTTATACTAATCCATGCACCCCTATATGAAGCATAGAGTAAATCATACTAGAGATTATTTGGCTCATCTTACTACGTTTTCTTTCGCACTCTTCGTGATGCGGTCGGTGTGATAGAGAAATGTTTGACGAAAAGTGACATACACCAGGTGGAATTACAGTAACTTCTGATTTTAATTTTTCACGTTGTTTTGGTGAAAAACTGTGAAATTTAAATGTGTTTTATACTTTGTATTGACTGTTATTGTTAGCATACATTTGTGTTGTATTTAACACAGTAATTTTAACACACAAAAAGAAATAAATTAGTTTGTTGTTTTGAAGCATTCCCTCTATCTGGTATTATTGATAGAATTTTTTTCGACATCCAACGTTCATATCACACCAGGCCAAATGTCATAAATTTGCTGAGAGAACTATTAAGTCTACTACAAGTATTAGTCTATGATATGAAGATGCTATTTTGATTACCAATACCAAATTTTTTGAAAAGTAGTCCTAGGTTTCTATATCTGAGAGACAAAATAAACTATTTAATTTTGCTTCTGAACGAATGAATTTTAGGGCCTCATATGCCTTACGCATATTAATTAAACAACCAAATAAATAAATTAAACAAACTACAACATATTTCTCTAACTGGATCTATCCTTCGCCTTTTCTCGCCAGATGGTAACACAAAGATACGGAGGGATTCTTCGACCTGTTATTTCCAGTCTAGTCTTGGTCATCCTTTTTTCCTGCTTCCATCGGGTACGTTACCGAAAACCATTCGCGCTGGCTCAACTCCATCGATTCTGATAACATGGCCAACGCTGTTGGCCTAATTTGATTCACCTAGCTACGCCAGAGTACAAATTATACAGCTCTTGGTTCCAACGACGTCGGTACTCGCAGTTTTCCTTATTAGGAGTGATTCATCCACTTGCGATATGACCATATTCCAGGACAGGTAAAATGAGAGTCTGGTGTAAACTTTTGTTGAGCGTGAAAAGGCTTTGTTCCTAAACTGATTGTTGAGTCCAAAATAGCATCTGTTTGCAAGCAAAGTTCTCCTATTTATCTCCACGCTGACGTTGTTGTCCCTTTTTACGGCTGATTTGAATGTATCACTTACAATACGTTTATTTAGCGACCATTTGATATTCTTATTCGTGTTGAAAACTCAAAATTTCACAAATGTATTTAATTATGACAATTACTTTTAAATTTTAAATAAAAAAGTACAGAAATGTCAGTCGGGTCAACCGACTTAAGCATACCCTCACCCTAAGACATCCATTGCAACCGAGTTCTATTAAAAAATCACATATATTCACTCATACGTTGAACGAATGAGGGTGGCAAAAAATTCAATAGCAAAGTGACATTGTGCTAAATATTATCAATTGCCCAACTTAATTAGTATCCTCAGTGATTTTGGGGATTTAACGTGACTGCCAGCTATATGGGAGCTACAAAAATGGGTATGGCGAAGTTGTTCATTTGTTATAACACGGACCTTTATACGAAATATTGCTCAGTACCAAATTTTGTTCAGATCGGTTGTGGTATTCGGGAGATATCAAGTCGGCCAGCCGGAAAGCCGCCCAGCTTTTGTATGGGAGGTACGAAAATGAGTGTGTTACAGTGGTTAATTTTTAATTTCTAGAAAAACATTGCCTAGTACCGGATTTCATTAAGATCGGTAGTAGTTTTCCAACTTTTTTGTGGGAGGGACCAGAATGGGTGTAGGCAAACCATTAATTTTCCATAGAAGAGTGGAATTTTGTCCAGTACCAAATTTCATAAAGATTGGTTCGGTTTTGCGGGAGTTATCTTGCCGAACAACCAGCCGGCCGAAAAAATTATGTATGGGAGGCAGCAACATGGGCGTGGTAAAATCCGTGAGTGGCGTAATACGTGTTTAATGTAAAGTTTAAATGTGTTATTCAAACTCGCATTTAAGAAGGATTTTGTATTAACATTTATAAGTCCTATATTTTAATTATGACACAGTGCCTTTTTTGAAAAAGATCGTCATGTATGAAAATCATATTAAGTTTAATACATTTACGACCAATTTCACTAAACAAAGTTAAAGCTAGCTGACAGTTAAAAATTATAAATTCCATACTAACTGACAGGAAAAACTGTTCCTTAGCTCTAACTGTATCGCGCCCTATCTACAAAAGCGTCATAACTAAAAATTTTCAAATTTTCAGTAGAGCCAAAAAACTGATGTTGTTAACTAGAAATATGTATGAAAATACTGAATTATAGACATATTCACACGGGACTTTTTTGACGAAAGGGAAGAGTAAACGACGTCAGAGTTTTACAGCGGATAGAAATGGTCCTTGGTTATTGTTTTCAAGCAAAAAATTAAAATATGAAAATTTTGATTTATGACTCTTTTGTAGTTAGGGTGTGGTATGATAACCAGACATGGTGAAATCGGTAGTTACTTATCAAGTCATAAAATTAATTATTATTATTTCGAAAAAAAAAAATTGTTTGGATATATCATATATAAATCTATAGCATATAGAATCAATCAATAGAAATCATGTTTCTTAATAACAAATTTCATTAAAATTATTATTAATTTTAATTTTAACACAAATTAAGTAAAACCCAATTAACCGGTTAACCGACGTCAAATAACCGGATTCCGGTTTGTTCGAAATTTACGTTTTTAAAAAACCGGCACACGGTTAATTGCAAAAAACCGGTTTCGGTTTTGGACACTCTAGTTGCAACCAACTGGAGAGAATATTTGAAAATGGAAATAATTGGAATACTATGTCATCTAGTTTGTATACGGCACGCGACGTCAGCATGTTGTCAATGACCAGAATGGTAAGTTCTTTAATTAGTCGACACCTACAAAAAATCCACCGATTTAATGGTAACCCAATTTAGACGTTGTCACATCCGCGTAGATGTATCTATAACCGATTTGAATATTATATTATCACATACACATACCAACAAATAACAAAATTTTGTAGAATATATATCCTAGTAAACCTTAACCTCAATAGTGCTGGATATCAGCTTGTAGCAAGTATGATTTTTGAATTGCGCAAATATGCTTGAAGCAAGCTTGCTTCTCACGTTTTGTACAATTGATTTATAAATTGTAATTTTAAACTTGAGACAAGCTTGCACTGATAACACTTGTACAAACACAATTGTAACTAATTTGTGAGTAAGCGTTCTAATATTTGTTTTTAATTCGTTGAAAGCGAAAATAACAACAAAGCAAAATAAAAAAAAAGTTTTTTGTAATGTGTTTATCATTTGTGTGAATAATAAAATTTATCAACAGAAAAAATAGAAAAAAAATCGAAATTGGAATTGAAAAAAAATTGAAAAGAAATAAATACAAAAAATATTTAACATTATGCCATACAAATATTCGAAAAAAGTACGGCAGAGGAGCAAGGAAGTACTAAACCTTCTGCTGCCTAATAAACAATATGAGGCTACTAGAGTACATGTAGGTGATGTGGTTGCTGGAGTGGATGCAGGTGTAGCTGTTGGGCTGGATGTTGGCGGTGTGTCTGTTGGTGGTATGGCTATTGGTGTAGATGCAGGTAGTGAAGGTTACGATGGGGCTGTTGGTGGTGTCGATTCTGCTGGTGGGAGTGATGGTGTGGAAGATGAACCGGACTGTTATAGCTCAGGTTCCGATGAATCTATCACTGATTTGGAAAATGTTTCCGATTTGGCATCGTGGAGTGTTAAGCACAATATAACTAATTCTGCATTAAATGAATTGTTATTAATATTAAGAAAAACTATACCAACGCTGCCAGAGGACGGCCGTACGGTAAAAAAAACTCCACGCGACGCACCAGTTTTTCCTATGGGTAGAGGTGAGTACGTAACGTACGGCGTGGGAGATTGCATTACAGATTTTTTGATGGAGAATAGTTTCAATAATAATACTATTGAGCTTAATGTCAATATAGAGGGACTACCTATATCTAAATCGTTCCTGAAGCAGATGTGGCTAGTTCTAGTAAATATAAATGGCACTGAAACTGTGAATGTTGCTGGAATTTTTGCTGGACAAGCCAAACCGGATGACGTCAATGAATTTCTTATTCATTTTGTTAAAGAAGTAAATGAACTGAGGCAAAATGGATTGTTATTCCGAGGGGTTGTATACAAAATTGCTATTCGTGCTTTTATATGTGATGCGCCGGCAAGAGCAATGGTACTGAGCATTAAACGTCACACCGGATACTCCTGTTGCCATTTCTGCAATCAAAAAGGCTTATAACTAAACGGATCCCTGACTTTTCTTTTGCAAGATAATGCAAAAAATACAAACAGTGATTTTAGATCCAGAATAGATCCGAGCCATCATCGCATAATGACCCCTATTGCAGGAGAACATTTGGATTTTGATATAGTTCATTCCTTTCTGATGGACTATATGTACGTTGTGTGTTTAGGAGTAGTGAAAACATTGATGAAATTATGGATTAAAGATAGGAAAGAATCTTTTTCAATGCAGCCATCAAAAGTAAATATTTCTGCAGAAAACCTCGAGACATTAAGGAAATGGACAGATACAAAGCCACGGAATACATGCAATTTCTACTATACACAGCTCCATATGTATTAAGGAGTATCTTAAGTGAAAGACAGTACATACACTTTCTAAACTTGAGTATAGCCATACGAATTTTATTACACGAAAAAGACTCGCAAACAAAGAATGCATTGGCTGATACCCTGCTAAAAGAATTTGTCAAAGAAACTGAATCCATATATGGAGGGAGAATATTGACATACAATTTTCACTGCCTTACTCATCTTTCGGAAAGCGCTAAAATGTATGGAGGTTTGAGTCTGTGAGCGCAATTAAGTTTGAAAACAAATTAGGAAAACTGAAAAACTTAGTTAAGAAAAACAAACAATATATGTGCACAAATGTACAATCGCTTGGTGGAACAAAGTTCGAACATCGCCACTCCGCGAACAAATGCAGAATTTAAACTTGTAGTTTTTAAAAATAACAGCCATCAATATGTTTCAACTCAGCAGCTTGTCTTCATATCACTCAAAAGCCCAAATAACTTTTATAAAGTTGGATGTGATATTTTCAAAGTGGAACGTATATGTTCAGAAGGATCGGAAGTATCCATTCAAGGCAAAAAATGACTCAATTTTACAGATTTGTTTATTCTACCCATAAAGTCATCCTTATTAAATATTTGGCATTGTACCACTCTGACATATTCTGATGAATCTTGCGATCACTCGATTGATTCGATATGTAAAATGGTATATTTGAGCGACAGCAGTAATTCTTTTTATTTCGTTCCAGTAATTCATCATGAGCGGTGACAAGCAATACACTGATTTAAATTCATCTTCACCATCCCAATCAACATTCAACTAGTTTCCTAATGGATCTACTCGTAGCTATCCACCACCTCGTGTAAGTACGCAGGTACGTTTTTTTGTTCTTATTATGGCCGTGCGTGCGAATTTGTAACACATATAAATAATGTCCGAAGCGAATATGCACGAGAAGAAGTTATAAATTGTTCGCACTGGCTTTGCAGATTCTGCAGAAGCAAATATAATTTTCCCACTAATAATATTATGTTTTTTATATCTTATTTTGTTTTACAGCTATATCACATTATGAAATCCATGGAACCATGGATGAATCGCATGACATCTGAGATCCAAACACTTAGAGAAGTAGAAGAAGTAGTACACTAAAAAACGGGAATATAATGTAAAAAGAAAACTTTTACCTTCTAAGCCATTTGAAAATATAAATGACTTTATGCAATTTGATGAACTTTTACAAAAGGATAAGGACTCTTTTGATACTTTCGTAAATGTAATACAAATAATTATTTAACAAAACTCCCACTGATATTAATTTTCTTACATTTTAAAGGTCAAAGAACTTCAATTCATTTGAAAAACCAGAAATTTTACAAAAAATGGCTGGAAAAAAATTATGATTGGCAAAATTGCTGAAAATATGTGTCGGAAGGGTACTGCAGAGAAGAAAAGCATAAGAGAGTTTAGCGCTGCTATTGCTATCCGAAGTATTTAATTACAAAATCCATTTTCAACTCCTGTTCTGAACATAATTTTTTACAGATGCTTCAATTAGAGCCGGATCGGACTAGGATGATTATATTAAGGCAACAAAGACATTCTTTCAATACGCAAAAGCCAGACAAAGGAACTTCCAAACAGATCAACCACAAAACCAAAAAAATTTAAATAATGATAATTAATTTCAAATTTGCATTTAATAACATAATTTGCATTTAATAACATAATTACATAATTAATTTCAAATTTACATTTCAAATGAATTTAATTTTAATTAATTTAATTTAATATTTCAAACTTTTGTTTTTACCAATAAACTTCAATTTACCTTTTCTTATACAAACTTTTTACAAACTTTTAAACTTTAATTTACCTTTTTTTACCTTAAATTCTTTATACATATCACCTTTTATATTCCATAAAAAAAGGATCTACTGGTTTGTATCAAAACTAAATATCCTACATTGTAATTCTTTATGGTATATTGTAGGAAACTTGTAAAATCAATATTGTAGCAAGCTTGTAAAAGCAATCTTGTCACAAGCTTGTAGAAACAATATTGTAGCAAGCTTGTAAAAACAATCTTGTATCCAGCTTGTAATAGCAATCTTGTCACAAGCTTGTAAAAGCAATCTTGTCACAAGCTTGTAATGGCAATATTGTCACAAGCCTGTAATGGCAATATTGTCACAAGCTCACACATACAAGCTTACTGCGAGGGATACGTTTTGATGATATACAAATTGTAAATCAAAATTTGACAATCATTTCACAAGCTGATTGCAAGAGTTGGGTTTGCGTCTACAAACTTGATACAAGCTCCATACAAGCTTACATTGTTTGCTGGGTTGTTTTAAGATTTGTTACATTATTTAATATCTACTGAGAAACACTAATACGAGTAGAAATATTTTGTTTTGATATAGTTGTTCATATTTTTACCCACAAAAGACACAAAATACTTACTAAAAGTCAGAAACATATACAAGGTGGCGCAAAGTTAATCATCTGGATCTTTAAAATTTTGTATGTTCAGGAAGATTGAAGAAAGAAGTCTAGGATGGTTAAATCGGGCGATCTTACTGGCCATGACAGATCGCCAAAACGGGAGATTACACGACAGGGAAGCATTTCCTTTGCAATATCCAACGTGGCTTGTGCTGTGTGTGCAGTTGTACCTACCGTCCTGTTGAGACCACATGTTCACCAAATTCAGCAAATCCAAGTTGTTTATCATGGCCCTGTAGCATTCGACAGAAACAGGACCGTATTAACGATGGCGCCCTCAAAAAAATACGGCCCAATAACTCTGCCCGCTTGAACGCCGCACCATACCGTGGCTTTAATTGGATGTAATGGCACTTCGTGCATCACACGCGGATTTTCAGTGCCCAAGAAACTAAAATTTCTGACGTAGCTTAGTAACTTAACAGCTTAATTGGAAATGCGCCTCGTTCCTCATGATGATTTTCGACACAAAATCGTCCTGTTTTTTGTTGAGATTGAGGATGGCCTGACAGTAGTTCACACGCGACTGACGGTCAGCAGACATTAACTGATGCACTGTATCCACTTTGTACGACAAGATCTGTAAGACTTTCATTAAAATCCGCTGTAGGGTCTGGTGATACCAAATTACGTGACCCGTCGTCTGGTTGATGTTTCATCGTACTCAGCTACATCTGCAGGTCGGTCGAACGACCAGTCCGGAGGCGGCCACGCCTTGCAAGGTCCCGTGTGGTTCCCATTTGTTCGATTCGAGCAGCTAACCGCTGGATTGTTTGCCCAATTGGCGCGACACGATTAGGAAATCGACGTCGAAATTTACGCAACGCCAACACTACCAACTATTGGTCAAGAAAATCGACACAATTATTTCACGCTCTTTCTGAGTATAGCGCTCCATTGCTTGTCTGTTTGTATGGGGCAGGTGTCTGGTTCGCAAATGTCAAATATGACGCCATTCGCAAAAGTTAAACATATTCCGATAGGGTGATTATCTTTGCGTCTGCTTGTGTATATGATAACCAAGAAAATTTACCACCTTTTTTAAAAAAAATTAATCAAATATCGTAAGCGGTGGAAAACCTACATCTGTTTAAATCTGGGCCACTAGAGCACAAGTTTCATATTTTAATAATTTTTTATGATAAAAAGTGCATGTGAATATATATTTTTGAGGTTAAGAAAAAGTGTTCTATATCACTATGTCTTCAAAGGAGGTAAAGCCTCCTCTAAATTGTAGATAAAGGAGTTGACGGCCTACTGACTACAATTACAATTTCTTTGTAACGTTCAATTCATTTCGAGGCTAGTAACATTTTCTGTTGCCAATAACTCATTCAGTCCGCTAAATATTTTAACCGTCCTCTGAATTTTAGATAAGTCATTAAATATACTATTTTGACTGTTCTATGCAGCCCGTTGGACGTCTTCCACCAAAATGTGTGCGAATACAAGTGTCGGTAACGTGTACGGGCATCGCAGCTATACAACTAGGGGTCATACCATCATCATAGACCGTTGATTGCTATTAAAAACTTTTAAAACAACATTTTAAAATGTTGCAAATTTTTAAAAAGTTGGTAACTTTTTCACTTTTGGTATGTTAAGACCCCTTGTAGCGACGATGCTACGAATTGAGAAAGACGGCAGCGAAAAGCTGCCTTCATGAAAATAATCATACTAAGTCTCTTAACTTTCGAAGAGATCAATGCCAATTCACTCTTAGTCCGTCATTACAATAGGATAGATAATTTCATTGGCTATAAATGCTTATAATCAAATTTTCGTTTTAGTAAGATGGACAAATTTTCAAGATTGCAACGTCCATAGCTTTTTATTGCTTAAAGACAGGGAAGTTATATATCCCACTATGTTGCTAGGCCTTTTCACCGAAATGCTGAGTTTGGAGCCCGAGGCGAATATTAGGCAAAGAATAAAAAAAATGTATTTAAGATTAAAACTGTATTTTTCAATTTTCTAACATTGAATGCGCATAATTTTAAAAGGTGACGACTTAAGGGCAAAAATATAGTGCTGACCGACGCGCTTTCATTGTCTATCAGCTTTTTTCATTTAGTTATCAAATTAAAGGAGAAATTGGAAGCTAAAATATATTTCACCTATTTTGAATTTGTATGATTTTTGCCCATCGACGACGAGTCATCCATTATTTCTACGCATGTATGTACTTTATCTTGTAAATAATAATTTTGTATACTTACAATTATTTTTTTCTTTTTCTCAGATAACTTGGCATCAGCATGGAATTGATAAATTTCGATATGACATAAGATAAATTTATGTCACTTTAAATTTTAGTTCCTTCCGGAGAAGACGTATCGCATACATTTGTCTACTTACTACATGAATTTTACACATCACAGTTTATACGACGCCACACAATCTTTCAACAAAATAATCTGCATTGTAACGGATTTCGTTCTTTAGCGTCTGAAGTGAAATTTAATATAGGATGAGAGTTGGAGATTCGTTACAGTTCTGACAGTTCACATGTTCAAACTATTTATGTGCATATATTATTGTATTATCTGTGTATTCAGATGTTTGTATCTCTAAGTTTGTTTATTTTTTCTGTTTTCCTGATTCCACACAATGATGGATATTATACATAAATACGTCTTAAAGCCAGCATTTGTTTCGGCTTATGTTCCACACGACAATTTGTCTTCATAACTGCAGGAAATGCCAGAAATTTAAGACGAAATGACATACTATTTGTTAAGGTTAAAACAGGGTGTCAGGTTTATGATGGAACAGGACATTTGTAAAGGTAAACCGAGCATAGTTACAAATAATTTACATTTAAATACTTGTTAACTTTCTCGACCGTGAGTGCATATGTAACTTATATAACTACTGCCATTTCGTATGCAAAACTGTAGTAAGCACATTTTTTTTTTAATTAGAAAATTGTTGGCGCTTTTGTCTGGATCTTAGCGTTCACATGAATTGTGGTGAAGAAATGTTTTTGCAACGGACAATATCTTACATATTGTGGCTGGAAGGTGACAACAAAATTGTGATAAAGCAGAAAAAATTTGACGTGACCGTCAATAGAAACGTGGAGAACAACAAACCGAACGAAATATGTAAAACGGAGCACAACAACTTATACATAATAGAGAAGAAAATAATCGATAATTGAAATTATCAGTTGAGCTTAAACGTCGCGGCAAAAAGTTATTTTCAATTTCATTGGTAATAATTCAAAATCACATTTACATTTAAGGAAGCAATTTGAGCTAACTGTACTGTCTATTGCGACATATTGGCGAAAATGTCACCAATTGGTCCTCAAAGATAGGGCTGACATGATGTCGCCCACATTGTCGCTGGTGATTATACACTCGTTGTCACTTGAATAGGACACCCAGTACACTCAATTTTTCCACGTTCTCTTTGTGCAATTATTTGTCTCTCTCAGCAACAAGCTGCAAGTTCTTGGAAAGAACCGTTAAATTTTTTTTCTTGTTTTATGTTGGAATTCGCTTGAAATTGTGTAAGTATTTTAGTGTCACTTGAATAGAACATGCGTTTTGTTTGATCGTCGACTTTGGCACGTGCTCACGGAGTTTTCGCTGATCGAATTTTTTTGTGATTTTCGACTATTGTCTTTAATACAAAATTCAAATGGGTCGAGGAAAAGCCATATCTGAGGAGGAAAAAGGAAAAATAAAGGCATTCAAGGACTCTGGCCTATCAGTTGCAAAAATAGCCAAAAAAATCAACAGGAGCCGACATATCGTATCGGGATTCTTAAGTAATAAGTCTGAATATGGAAAAAATATGAAAGGCCGCACGTGCAGTGTGCTCACCGAATCGGAAAGACGCCTCATATTAAGAAAAGCGTCAAAAATTCTCACGACTCTGTGGCGAAAATTCGTGCAAAATGTGATGTAAATGCTAGTTTATCCACTGTCCATCGCGTTATTATGAAGGCTAAACACCTAAAGAGGTTAAAAATAAAGAAGAAGCCTCCCCTTAACACGGCAATAAAAGCGCAACGACTCAATTTTTGTCGCGATCATGTGGCCTGGACCTCTCAGTGGCATAGCGTGGTCTTCTCAGACGAAAAAAAGTTTAATTTAGAAGGCCCAGATGGTTATAGTTACTACTTCCATGATCTCCGCAAGGAACCGCATCACTTGGGCCGTCTGCATAGCCGAGCTGGAGGTGTTATGATGTGGGGGGCCATTTCGTACTGTGGCACCTGCAAACTAAAATTTATGTCATCAACGGCTCGACGCATTATTAAAACAATTTTTTTTCATCTAAATTAAACCAATTACCCTATATTTAAGTAATTTTTATGTTAAAAATAATCAGAGATCTCTGAAATGTTTTTTTTGTTTAACTGTCCTATTCAAGTGACTCAAAATTTGAGCCCCTGAATTTGACGGATTAAGTTTAAGAATTTTTTGTTATTGATGAAAGCTTTACCATGAAGAATTCCTGCTGGTTACGACAAAGCAATTAAATGATATTTAATTTAAAAAAAAAAGATGTATCTATTATCAGTGGTTTGGGAGCAGTGGATGATCGAAAACACACTTAGGGGTTGTCCTATTCAAGTCACAAGGAGGAGTATGATCGATAACGTCACCAGGAATACCATTATTGATAAGATCCCCAATAAGTCGCCCACAGGGTCGTTAACGACGTGTTAATCGACGTTATAATTTTCTTGATTTGATTGTTTAGGATTCTGCGGACACTTGTATGGAAATTTTGTCGATGATTTGGATGGATTGGCGGCGAGTCGTCGTCAGCTACTTATGGCACGACCGTTTTTTTTTTAGATGTATTGAAGACGTGGCCAACTGGGAACCTAATATAGTACCCAGTTGGCAAAATCATCCTACAAAACAATTTAACGTCGCCATCAATAGAAATGTGAGAAATGTTTCGGAACATAAAAAAAGTATCGGGACACAATAATAAAAAAAATGGTTTCCGATTACATCCCTAGAAGGAATCAGGGAGAGCTTCTCATAACCAATAAGTTCTTCAAAATCGAGAAGGATAGAATTGATAATTAAAATTATCAGGTGAACTTAAACGTCGCGGCAAAAGGTTATTTACAATTGCATTGTTATTATTCAAAATTAAATTTACATTTACATTTATGGAAGCAACTTTTGCTAACTGTACTATCAATTGCGAATAGGTCGGCCATGTTCGCAATCACTTTCGAGATAGCGTCCTCTCTCGAGTGAGTCCAGCTATACCAGATTGTCATTCAACCTGTCTCGCTTTATGGCGCAGAATCCAAGGTCTTATCGCCAGCGGACGAAACATCCCTAGAAGTCTTCGAGAGAAAAGTATTCCGAAAATTGTATGGTCCTATAGTGCACAACGGCAAGTATTGGTGATGCATGAACCAAGGGCTGTATGAGTTATATCCCGACATTGACATAGTTAAGCGGATCAAAGTAACGCGATTGCGCTGGCTAGGCCATGTAAGTATAATAGGTGAGGACGATCCATTACGAAGGGTTTTCGAACCCGAACTATAAGGAAGACGAAAAATTGGGCGACAAGACTCCGGGATCAGGTTGACGAAGTCAATACAAAAACCGAACTCGTTGGCGAAATATGTTATCTTCGTTTTGTTAGGTCCCTGAACCTCCGGTGTTGTTCGAGAACAGATAAGTAAGTAAGTGTAAGTATAGCCGTAAGAAATGAGGTGTATAATTGGGAAACTTCGAGCATAGTTAATAGTTTAGGAAATATTATAGTTCGAAATAACTACTGAATTGTCGCAATATAACTAACCAAAATTGTCGCAAAAGTCGTATATCAAAAATATAAATTATGCTGAGTTTTTAAGATCAGTAATGTAGGCCCTTCTCTCCACTTCATATGACTGTCAGCCTATTTTATATCCACGAAAATAGTTGACTATATCGCATTCGGTGTTTTTTATTACAATCGCCTCTTGCAGGTCAAAGGGCAAATCAACATATGTCCGTCGCCCTCCACCGTCTATGTTCACTGGTGTGGTAGCCATGAAACACATGCGAATAGCAACGAAAGTAAAAGCTTCGTCATAAAATACACAATTCATTTGTGCTTGGAAGGGTAAGTAAACACATGAGTACAAGTGTAAGTCCGGCTACGACCCAATGGTATGAACATGAATTGAATATTTCTCCACAAGCATGAAGGGGTGAGTGCCTAGCACTAGTATGTTTACTTTACACTGACCTTGTGGGGCCGAAAATGCATATTACATACATCTGTTCGTACGGAGTTAGCATATGTATACTCATATATGTATATATATGTATACTTAAATACCTAAATACTGTAACATATGAATATGGAAACTAAAAGCCCTAGATGGAATTAAAGACATGGCGGTTTCATGTTACTACCCTAGGAAGAACAAGAACAAATCCGCACAACGCTCTATACATGCAACAACTACGGTTCGTAGAGTTTATATTTGTCGAATTGTTAGTTTATTTACACGCAATGGTACTTCTTTGTAAGAGTTACGAGAGTTTGCAATGTAACACAAATTTTTAACGTAGGCCTCAAGTGGCAGATGTTACTTCACTTTGATTTAGGTTGATATGAAAAAATTTCAATATTAGTTGGTCTCTCCACCACCGTCACAGCCTTTTGTCGGCAGACACTACAAAATCATTTTCACATATGGGAAGAAATATATGAGCTGTCCAGGTAAAAGATCCCAATTTGCGATATGGGATGTCAATGGAACAATCTGAAATATTTATGTCTACATATTCCAATGGAAATCCAAAACTGTTGTCAGCAATAAATTTCAATATTGGGCAGACATAATAAAGTATTTCTCTCTCGCGTCATAATTTTATTATTTGATTCATTTATTTGATACTTTTTACATACTTTTTGAAATTTTATTTAAACGTGGTTGGAATTTCTATAGTTAGAGACTATAAAGTAACATCATCAACAACTGCTCATGTATTGAAATATTCAACGAAGAGAGTAAGAGAACCAAAGAGTAAACTACAACAGCAACTCGAATTTGATGAAATGACTTACGAACTCGTCATCATCGAGAGAACGGAAAGGGAGGGATAGGGACTCTTGTCTGTTGCTCTGTGCCAGGGGGTATCCATGACACAGCTGATTGACTATAGGAAATTGAGAGAGAACAGAGACGATATGCGAGACACAAGCAAACCATGCAGCAAACTAAGTTTAAATAATGTTTGAATGATACTAATGACAACTATATTATGTTTTATGGTGGTTGCATCGAACGAAAATACGCATAGCTTTTTATTTCTGTCCAAACAAAGAGTAAAATTCGACAGCAACTCGAACTCGATTAAATGGTCTATTACCTCGTCGTCATCGAGAGAACGTAAAGATGAGGAATATAAACTCTTGTATATTTCTCAACGTCTTTGCATAGATATAAATAGTATCAGCTTATTTAAGTTGTACTATAGAAGTCGAAGTATACATGACTCAACCGTCGACGTTCAAAGATAAGAAGAGCCCAAATAAAGATGTAAATTAAACAAGGCATAATATGATTTAACTCAAGCAGGGCGTGGGTGGGACAAACGAATAAGTGATATTTTGATAGAAATTAGATTTCTGATTGTTCTCAAAAACAATGGAAATGTGAATTTCACTGCTGTATACGTCGACGATAGGCTTTTGGCATCTTCAAGTGAGCTGGAATTGAAGAACATCGTAAATCATCTCAACAAGTACGTCGAAGCAGTTGATCGTGGTCCCGTATAATTTAAGTTAGGTATGGCAATAGAGCGATGTGGTTTGAGAGCCGACATCACAATTGAGGCGCTGAGAGCATTAGTGGCCTAACCCACAAGAACAAAAAAATTGAGATAGACACAATTTTGGTATTTAGAATCCATTTTCTAGCGATAAAAATAATCTAAAAAAGATACATACATTTTCCGCTAGATGGAAGCACTTTGACCTATCAGCAGTTTAAGGGCCAATTTTTGACTGGTTATTTAAATTGGCCATCAGTTGATTTTGATTTTGTCAAATAACCTTACTACCATGTGGCAACAGTGCCAAATGCTACGAAAAAATAACCGATATTCATACATTTATCGGCTAATCGTTACAATGCATCAAACTGACGCCATTTGCAAGACAAAAGTGAAGTGATAAAATACAAAGTATTTAATGAAATTTCTAACTGTACTACGAGTTAAATGATACGTTTTTATTGTTATTTCAACTAGGATGGTGATTATAATTGTTCACATTAACAATTAAAGAAGCTTTGTTTTTCTTCTTCTTGTTGTTTTCTGTCAAAATCAAATGGTCACTTGATCATAGTTTAAATGCCCAACTTTGGCTGTTTAAACAGTAATTAATTATTAACTTAAAAAGTGAATTCAGAGTTTAAATTATGTTTGATCGTTGATCAAAGATGATTTGCCACTCAAAAACTAGGCCTAAGAGGAGCTAATATTGCGAAATGCAACAGTGGCCGCACCCACATAAACCTGAAGTGCGCCCGAATGACTTGTTTTTCGATTTTATAGTTGGTGTCATTCGTCCGTTATCCTGTTACATGTGTTATTATAATATTTCTTAGGAGATTTGGATTTACAAAATATAAAACTTGTGTTTTAAATATGGATTGCGAAATAATCGGTATGCAAAATTGTTGTATTTTTTTAATGCAAAAATTCATTTACTTTGTGTATATTGTGGTAATCGTAATGTTTTACGTTATCTGTTTCTGTATTTTACCTGCATAGATATGTATGTATGTATGGTCCGTGGCTTGATATTAGCTGAGAGGAGTCGTCAACTGAGAACTTACATAGCAGAAAAGGATCCGAAATGAAAAATATTGGGTGCGAAATATTAGAAAAACGAAAAGTAATAAAGGTTTGGCTTATGTCAATAGCAAAAATGTGTTACTCAAAGCAAAAAACCATACAACTGTTGATGGTTGTTGCACAAAATCTTACTATGAAAAATTTGATTGGGGTCAACAAACAAAGTTATTCTGTGGGTATTACAAAATTGAAAATTTGGATTTGCAAACCCCATAATTATGTGATCTAGTCAGCGTTACAACAAAAAAAATAATAAGGAAAAGGAAGACTAGCGACGTAGGTACTCACGGTTTTACCAACTACCAGATTTAATGGGAAAAGAAATTATGGTTTGTAAAATTTTTTTTTTTAAAAAAAACCTTCCTTATTTCGGATGTCATATTAAACAGAGTATTACAAAATAAACCACTGGAAAATCCACCTCTATCTGATATACGAGGATAATTTACTTTTGGTACCGCAACACCTACATCTAAAATTGAAGCTGTTAAAAATTTTTAGTCACTATGCTATGAATAAGAACCTTAATACATAGTATATGGCACCACATTTGAATGTTACCATTATGTATAATACGGGGGAAGAAGGCCCAGAAAATTGTGTTTCGTTGTGGTTCATATAAAATAAAAATACAGCCACGTGAACATGAACAAATAAAACAAGATTTAATATAAAAAGGAGCTTCATCAGAAGAAAGCTGAGAATGGAAAAATATGGTCTGAAATTTTATTATAACTTCGCCAAAAATAATAGTTCAGTTGTCACTACAATCACTTTCGACCTCATGAAAACTCTAGCTACTCCGCAGCTATCAACAGGTATGTATGTGCAATTACAAACGTCTTGAAGTTCATAATTTGGCAACGGGAAATGCGATTATGTACACGTGGAATGAATCTATGGCTTCAAGAGGCCCACATGAAATTGAATCATGCACACTTCAGTTCGTAAAACAGTTTGTAAAACCCCAAAAATTAATAATGTATTCTGACCAATGTGCGGGCCAGTATAGAAATAAAAAACGTCTTTGATATATGGCTTTATATTAAACCACTCAGAATTTGTAGTGACCGAAATTGATCATAAGTTCTTGTAATCAGGATGTTGGCCTTATAGAAAAATCTAAAAAAATTATCCAAATAATTTTATTCCCGATGAGTGACACCAAGTGATAAAAAGTGCCCGAAAAAATAAGTCGTTTAACGTTCTTCCAATGACTACAACAGAGTTTTATTCCACTCGCAAGTTAGAAGACAATATTCTTAAAAAAGCCAAATCTGAGAGAAATATAAAAGTGGAATGGTTATTGGCTTCGATTTGAAAACAAAAATCCGATTACAATCCAATATAAATTATGTAACGATAACATCGTTGAATTCAAGATTTTGAATATAAAGAAACGCACGAGTCAGCGAATTACATCATTGAATACGTGGACAAAAAGAGAGGTCTAATTCAACTTCTTCCTTGTATTCCTCCAATATATCATAATTTTTATCAGGAACTAATAACATCAGAAAACACAGGAAAATATATATTTGTATTCCATTAATCAAAGGCGGAATGTGACGAAATAAATTTGAATAATGTATTTTTATCCATGTATTTGTAATTTCTAATAAATGAATTGTTCCTTTTATATAATCTGTATTTAACTGAATTAATTAATAAATTTTTTTGTACAAGATTAATTGTTTTGTTTCAAAATTTTAAAGTACCTTGTAGCCTAACTACAGTTGGATAGATTTTTAGAATATCTTTGAGCATTAGTGCATTATCATTAATCCCACATGTTTTTCTCTTCTGGCCAAAATAATTGGTCAAAAATCAACAAAAATTTAGCACTGAATAATATTTTGTGTATTTGATACAAAAACATAATCCATCCGAACATAATTGAATTCAGTAGGAAAGAACAAAAATACCTTAAAACATGGTGTGCATTTATCTCGATTCGACAGTGATGTGGGTTGGGCCACTAACGCTCTCAGCGCCTCAATTCATCAATTGAAGTACGCGCATGAGATTCTGGAACGTTGGGGAATGGCACAATGCAAACCGGAAGCAACACCGTGGCCAAGTCAAAGAATTTTGTCGAAATGTGACAATAAGTGCGAAAATTTAGATACTATCAAAGCATAATTTGTGTATTAATGTACTTGGCTGTTATCTCCAGACTTGATTTGATGCATATTATATCCTAATTACCGTAGTAATTATAGTTTCCAAGCTGTAAAACATATGGGCCAAAGTCACAATTTTTTATATTTTATGAAGTCGACCTTCACCTTCCACTATTTTATAACTGGTAGTACCTGATATAATGTGATTAATGCATTTGCATTCTATATACTTACAGACGTTAGAACTTATAAAGATTTTGGCGATATATTTAATACTTGCCATATTTTCAGCCACTCAAAGTTAAAAAATGTTAAAAAAGAGATTGAAGATTTCTAGTTTTTTTATGATCTCCTTTCATTTGCATACGTGTGGTGGTACGTGCTAGAGACAAGTGGTCTATGCAAAAGATACAGATTACACTTAGTTGTGAAACCCTCTCATATAAAAAAATGGCGTACAGTCAGCCAGTAAGGTTTTATTAGCCGTCAAAAATTGAAGATGGTTTTTTTGACACTTTTTGTATTTTGGATGGGAAAATCGTGTGCCTTGACCAATGCTATGATATATACCAAGTTGGTGTCACTTTTATAGGAAATTGGAAAATCAGTCGTAAAGTCCTAATTTTGATTCGTGAATTTTACAGAAAAACCACTTTTTCCCGTGTAAAATTCGGTATCTTGGCCATGTGGTCCACTTTATCGCGTGATCCTAGTTTTTTTTTGACATTGCATCAAAAAATCAACAGCTTGTTAAAAAAAAATACACATTGTTTTTTCATACCGCAGAAATTAAAAAAAAAATGCATCGCTAAAATTTTGCATTTTTGACACTTTACGGATATGAATATCAATGAATATGTAAATCTATGGAAAGTCTACAACAAAAATTATCATCTTAGAAAAATAAGTGTCATCATGGTACACTTCAGGAGGGTAATTTGGTACTTTTATCTCCAGAAAATTTCCAATTTGACATCACAGGCGCTGATCAGATTGAGTTGAAATAAATTATAATCTATGGTACTTTTATTGCCACATAACAATATCGATGGCACGTTGATCACATTTAAAGTTTGGCCCTTTTACAGCCATTTTAGGATATTTTAAACCCCTTATAGCTCGCAAAGTGACATCGAAGGCGCTGAATGAAATTCGTCAAAATACACAGCAATCGGTAGTATTTCTTGTCGCCAGTCACATTATTTTTGGCACGTTAACTAAAAATCAGAATTGCATACTTTATGGACCTTTTAAATCTTCGTTGCATTAAATCGAAATTAAAATTATAATCAGTTGTATTAAAACTTAATATTGTTACTATTTACTGCATTAATTTTAAGTAATACACAATATTTTACTAATATCGCAAAGTAAATTATAATTTTTGCATAATTAATCTGCCATTATTCCACAAAGTAAAAAAATCAACGAAACCACTTGAAATTTAAAATCAAATTTTTGAACCAAACTAACCATGAAATATTTTTTATGTCAAGCAGTTGGCCATAATAAATACGTAGTTGTTCAAAATAAATATATGCAAGAGTCGGAAAAATGGTTTCGAATCGGGCATTAAAACTTCGCGGAGAACGAAAGAAAAAAGCAAAATATAAAAACAAATAAGATAAATAAACTGCGGGAAATTCGAGGATCGCTTGTGAAAGTTTCAACATCTAAATGAAACTCTAGTTCAAACCAATACTCAAAGTAAAAATGAAATAAAAAGAATTAACAATGACTTTATGCCATCAAAAAAGAAAAGGGAACAAGAAAAACAATTCCAAAAAAAACCAGATAAGCGTTTTCAAACTTTTGAAAAATTCTAAATTTTTAAATCGGAAATAAAATATACTGTATTAAAAAAGGGTGTTTATTTTGTTATTGCTTGCTTCTTGGATGAGGTATGTATATGGTTCCTTTTGTCTTTTATTGTTTAAACACAAAGGATTAAGCCGACTATTTTTTACAAATTTTAAATCGAATATTTTAAGCACACTTTCGAATTTATACGAAAATGGGTAATTTTTTCCACACCTTTTTCAATTTATTTCAGTAAATACTTGAGATGGACCAAATATTTTTTATTTGGTGAAAGGCCTTGGCAAGCACTACGATTCTTTTAAAAATCAGCGCTAAACTCAAATTTTTAGAATTTTTTTAAGACAAATATAAAGAAACCGCTATATTTTCCGCGTGCCTTGGAGAAAGTTGTTCACGCGAACAGATTTGGCATGTATAACAACCCCACAATGCGTGGACAAGACAGCATCGATGTCACTCAAAAAAAAATTTGACAATTTTTTCAACCCCAAAATTTAAAACATTTTGATTCTGGCCCATATACTGGGATACATTAGCAAATATCCTGATGGTAAGTGAACTTTGTCTACTAAACATACAAATTTCGAATGCTTTACAGGCGCTGACTGGGGTTAAAACTCGACTGATCGCAAATCGTATTCAGGACATGTAATATTTCGGGCAGGTGGTCCTGTAGCGTGGGAATCACATAAACAATCTGTGGTGGCAGTAACTACAATGGAAGCAGGTTATATTGCACTATACCAAGGCACTAAAGATGTCGCCTATCATTGTGGAATTTTAAAAGAGATGGGATTAGAAGACTATATTGTACACGCTACTTCAATTTTTTGTGACAGTCAGGGAGCACAGTTTATTGTTAGAAACCCAACCGTTCAAAAGAATAGTAAGCACATAGATATACGTTACCACTACATACAAAACAGGTATGAAGCGAAGCATATCGATGTTATATATGCATAAGCGTAGCTAGTCTATTATTCTGAGGTGGGCAAGTGCCACCCTCCTCACCATCACGAAAAACACTTTTTAAAGCAAAAAAAAAATTATTAAAACAAAACTAAAAAATATATCACAAAAATTAATTTTGATAACATAACATAAAATATAAATCAAATAAGGTCAGAAAAAATAGAATATAACGAAAAACAAAGTATTTAAAAAAAATAAAGGTAACTCATATTTTCAAGATTAAAATATATAAATAATAATTATATTAAAAGCAATTTATAATTTAAAAGTGTTATTCAAACGTTATTTTTCTATTTTTTTTACAAAACATGTTTAATACCTCTTCTGAAGTTATTTGATATTTAACTATTTCATTTTTAATATTTAAAACTCAGGACATGGGACTGTCCGTGGAGGTGGAAAGTTTCTGATTGCCATTCACTTGGGAGTGGCCAGAAATGATTCCTTCATTGGGCAGTCCAAGCAGCTCACTACTTCCACGCAGTATGTCCTGGGCAATGGCATTTCGGAAACCTCCGTTAGCTAGCTAGAGTGAGAAGGCGAAACAAATGAGTATCAAATCAGGTACAGTAGGTGACTGATGTCACTGAAGCTCATCAAACAATCGGGCATACTCTTTTGTTCTTAGAATGCGGATGAGCCAAACATACGGGCCAACGGCGGATAGAAACTAAAAGAAGAAAATCCAGGTTCAACATATCGCATCCTGGTCAGCGTCTGATCCATAATTTGCGGCTGCAATCAAATATCCTGGCAGTAGGTAAAATGCAAAAACCCGGTGGGCTGGGTTTGCCTCCCGCCACCGTTCATAATGGCAGTGAAAATACAAAAACGATACAGAAAACATAAACAACCCATATTTGTTGACGACCCCCGCAAACGTTATAAGGACCACGATTTACGGATATGCACTTGGAATGTAAGAACTCTATATAGATCCGGTGCAAGTATCCAACTGGCAGATGTCCTCGAAAGTTATAAGGCTGACATTACCGCTATCCAGGAAATGCGATGGACAGGACATGGCTGCACAAGAAAAAGAAACTGCGATATATACTACAGTTGCCATGAAAAAAAACATGAATTTGGTTGTGGATTTGTAGTTGGCAAAAGACTGCGACATCTAGTCTCTAGGTTCAATCCTGTGAGTGAACGAATAGCCACAATCCTCATAAAAGCGAAATATTTTTATATTTCCCTAATTTGTGTGCATGCCCCGACAGAAGAGAAAGATGATGATGCCAAAGACATATTCTATGAGCTCCTAGAGGAAACGTATGACCGCTGCCCTGGCCATGACATTAAGATTGTACTAGGAGATTTTAATGCCAAAGTAGGAAGGGAGAATGTGTTTAATCCAACTATTGGCAATTTCAGAATGTGTTTAATCCAACTATTGGCAATTTCAGTCTTCATGCTGACAGTTCCGACAACGGTATGAGACTGATTGACTTTGCCGCGACAAAAAACATGGTCATCAGTGGCACAAGATTCCAGCATAAAGACATCCACAAGGCTACTTGGGTATCCCCTGATCAAAGAACTAAGAACCAAATTGATCACGTGGTAATTGATGGAAGGCACTCATCCAGTGTAATGGACGTACGAGTGATCAGAGGAGCTAACATCGATTCTGATCACTACCTGGTAGCAGCAAAGGTTCGCACAAGATTAAGTAGAGCGAAAATCGTACGAAACCAGACGCAGAGGAAGCTGGACATCGGAAAGCTGCAATTACCAGAGGTAGCCACAGCCTACTCAAGGAAGCTCTCGCAACTTTTGGCACAGAACCCACCCCCTCCCGATGACGATCCTGATGCGCAGTGGAAACCCATTTCCGACTCTATAAAAACTGCCGCAACAACCGTACTTGGTTTCGAAAAACCGCTTCGCAATAAACCGTGGTACGATGAAGAGTGTCGCATAGCAAATGACGAAAAGAACGCTGCACGTATGGTAATGCTTCAGTCAATTGCAACGCGAGCTGCAACTGAGCGGTGTAGGGAGAAGAGAAAGGAGGTAAACCGTCTCTTTAGGCGTAAGAAACGGCAGTGGAGAAAACGCGAGAGTGAGAAAATTGAGACATACAGAAGGAAGAACGAAGCCCGAAAATTCTACCAAAAAGTTAAAAACGGAACTAATGGACATGGTTCAGGGCCCCCCTTCTGTAAAGACAAAGACGGAAATCTCGTCGCAGATGTGCAGAGCATGTTGGGAATATGGAGAGAGCATTTCTCCGCGCTACTAGTACCTGAGATATCCGATGACGATGGGACAATCGATCACAATATGGACGACGACGTCGATTGGCCCCCTCCTAACCAAGACGAGGTCAGAACAGCTATTGCCCGGCTTAAGAACAACAAAGCCGCAGGAGCCGATGGATTACCGGCGGAGCTGTTTAAGGCTGGCGGCGATGAGCTGATAAGGTGCATGCATCAGCTCATTAGCAAAATTTGGTTAGATGAATGCATGCCCGGCGATTGGAGTCTCAGTGTACTATGTCCCATATTTAAAAAAGGTGACCCGAGTATTTGTGCCAACTACCGTGGAATAAGCCTTTTATCCATAGCATATAAGGTTCTATCAAGTATAATGTGCGAAAGACTAAAACCAATTATCGCTGACCTGAGTGGACCATACCAGTGTGGGTGTAGGCCTGGAAAATCGGCAAATGACCAAATTTTCACGCTACGCCAAATCCTTGCGACGACCCACGAAAAGCAAATCGACACCTATCATCTAATTGTCGATTATATGGCGGCCTTCGGTAGCCCGATGCGAGAGAAACTCTATGAAGCAATGTCTGAGCTTGGTATTCCTGCAAAACTCATACGCCTTTGCAGGATGACCTTGACGAGCACCAAATCCGCAGCGAAAGTTGGTAAGGATCTTACCGAACCTTTCGAAACTAAGCGAGGCCTCAGGCAAGGCGACACCCTATCGTGCGATCTCTTTAACATCTTAATGGAGATCATTATGAGAAAAGCTGCAGTCAATATGAATAAAACCATCAGCAGCAAAAGTCACATGCTGCTCGCGTATGCTGATGATATAGATATCATTGGGCGCACAATTAGAGAAGTTACTGCGGTTTTTTCGAGAATTGAGAAGGAGTCAGCAAAAGTGGGTCTGACGGTGAATGAGGACAAGACAAAATTAATGGTTTCAACGAACAGGGCCTCCACGCGATTAGACCAAAGCGTGAACGTTGATAACCGTTATAACTTCGAGGTAGTGGACGAATTTATATACCTCGGATCTGCCGTGAACAAAAGCAACAACGTCAGCCTTGAGATCAAACGGAGAATTGTGCTTGCGAATAGATGTTATTTTGGGCTAAGCAAGCACTTTAGAGATAAAGCCTTCTCTCGAGTAACAAAAGTCCAGCTGTACCAGACTCTCATTCAACCTGTCTTGCTTTATGGCGCAGAATCCTGGGTCCTATCGCAAGCAGACGAAACATCTGTAGGAGTTTTCGAGAGAAAAATACTCCGAAAAATTTATGGCCCTATAGTGCACAACGGCGAGTATCGGCGACGCATGAATCATGAGCTGTATGAGCTTTATCCTGACATTGACATAGTTAAGCGGATCAAGATAACGCGATTGCGCTGGCTAGGCCATGTCAGTAGAATGGATGAAGATGAACCAGCGCGAAGGCTTTTCGAAACCGAACTCGAAGGAAGACGAAAAATAGGAAGACCAAGACTCCGCTGGAGGGATCAGGTTGACGAATCCCTGCGTACACTTGGTATTGCCAACTGGAGAGATAAAGCAAAAGATCGAACTGGTTGGCGAAATATGTTATCTTCGTTTTGTAAGGTCCCTGACCCCCCGGGGTTGTCCGAGACCGGATAAGTAAGTAAGTAAGTAAATTTGAAAATCGTTCCTGATGCATTGCATTTCGTAAACATGTTTTTATTCTGCACATAGCTGAGCAACTTTTTTCACAACTAGCAGAACTAATAGGAAGGCTTATTGCTACTTGTAAAAGTTTGTAAATGTTTGAATAAATATACGTGACAATTTTGGATTTTAGCATATCAAAGTTCAATTGTTTTTCGCTGGATATGTTTTTAAACATATTCTTAAATACTGTTGCTTCCACTTTCATAGAATCACAATCTATTTGCAGAACATTTTTGTAATTTATAATAAATTCGTCAGCGCCTTCCAAATCTAATTTAAAGAAAGCGTTAACAGCTTTTGCTAACGGAACGTTTTAGAATCGGTATTCCATATTAGAAATTATGCTGTCGATTACTGCATAATATATAGTTATTAACCTTCAATATCATCTGCCAGATTTTTCTTTTGGAAACTCGTATTGGTTCCAATGATATATTATTTTCTTTTGCAAAGTTTTCAATATCGCTCAAAATTGTATCAAACTTATTACGACTATCTTTAAATATTCCAATGGTAGCGGCAATTGTATCATGAGCTAGTGCAAGTGTCGAATTTTCCGTTTGAAAAAATTTGTTCAAAAGGTTTATGGTTTGAAAAGCAAAATTAAAAATAAACAAACTCACCATGAAATCAGGTTTAATAATTAAAGTCAATATTCCAAGAGCCTCTACTGAAATTTTGTCACTGGCTTGATTTATTTCCTCTTCAAGAGCATTTTTAATTACGGCGTAATTTTTATTGACTGATTTACAATTTTCATATCTACAACTCCATCTAGTTGTACTAAGACTGTTTATTTTATACTGTTTAATTTGAAGAGCTTGGCTTATCCGTTTTAAATCATTATGATTTCCTGGTTTAGAAAAGTGTATGTATAAGGCCTCTATGGCATTGAAGAATGTTTGCGCTGATGATACATATGTGTGAACACGTGGGCTATGTGTGTGGGCTAAACAATGAATAAAAATGGCTTGCGGATTTGACTTCTTTATTTTAGCTTGTAAACCATTTTTAAAACTAGACATTACGTGTGCTCCGTCGTACGATTTGCCAACTATTGGGATATTTTCAACTTTTTCGATTCCGAAACTCAATGATTAATGTTTCCAGGGCACTGGAATGTCTTTTAATTTAACAATCTACAAATCCATGAAATCGTTCTTCGACTTCCAAATTTTTAGCGAATCTTATGGTTATTGATAATTGTTCTTCTTTATAACATCTTGCTTCGCCCACCATCAATGAATAAAACCCACATTCTTTATCGTTTTCCGTTAAAGTATTTATTACTACATTTGCACATATTTCGATTATTTCGTTTTGAATTGTGGGACTACAATAATTTGTTGGTTTGTTTAAATTCTGTTTAAAAGTAGGACCGTATTTTGCAAAATGTTCTGCTATTTCTAAAAAGTGTCCTCTCTTTTTTGAAGTGGAATCTTCTCTATGACCTCATAGAGCAAGACCTTGGCGCACCAAAACAAATATAATCAGCACTGTTCTGTAAACATAATCCAGACAAACATAAAACGTTTCAGAATTTTTGGGTTTCCGAAACTTAATTCAGAAGAAAAATATCAGTTTTGAATTAGAATGCAAATACATTGTGATTTTTAAAACAAACAATTCAGAACAAAAATATTTGATGTTTTAAGAACATCAAAGTTGTAGACTTTTTATTCTGAAAGAAAATTCTGGTTAAAATGATTCTGAATGCAGAACAGGGCCGAATATCGATAATTTTTTGGAGATACTCACGATTTTCATCCATTTGTTTAGAATGGTGCTGTAAAACTTTATCGTGTATGTTTTTAATAAACGTATGTTTTTAGTAACAAAGCAAAATGCCTTTTGAGCTTTTACGCTATATTCAAGCCGTTAATGGTGGTTTTCTTAAAAGCTACTTTTGGCGGCTGCGGCCCAGTTTCTGGTGATCCCAAATCATTGTAATTTGCTTTCCCCAAACAGCTTTTTGATGTTTCAGTATTATCTCTAGTCTGCGAATATGTAGAAGTCACACTTTCGTCCTCAGCTATATAATTTTTTGGTAAAATTTCACATTCTTCCCCGGCTTTATCGTTACAATTAACTTCTTCAGCATTTTCATTAACACTACATATTTGTTTTTGCTTAAAAAAAGACCGAATATCTGAAAATTTTTCATTCCTAATAAAATGGGCATTTTGCAAAAGTGTGAGTGTGTTAGTAAAAAAATGTGAATGTATTGCAGATGGAAAGCCAAATTTTGATCGGGTAGCACCCGGGTAAATGTACAAAGTACAAACAGTTATGTAAAAAAATCTATTAAGGAATATTAAATCGGCTATCGAAAAATATCAATACACTTAGAAAAATATATCAAACTAAAAAAGACAATTAACAGAAAGGTCAAAAGTCTGGGGCGGGCAAAGCTCTTGCGCGTTTGCATAAATACCACTGATATGAGGATAGAATCGCTGTAATTTTACGCACGTTATTCTTAAATTTTATTATTTTAGAGCCATTGTCAGATAAATATCTATTATCACACCTAAATATCTGTCCGATAAATTTATTAAAGTAGATATTTATCTGTGATAATAAATATTTATCTGCCAATGGATCTAAAATACTACAATTTAAGAATAACATGCGTAAAATTACAGAGGGGAATTGATTTAAAGAAATGGTGAGATTTTTTAAATCTATATTTCGACTGCGGCGCTTTTCCGCCTACACATTACTACAATAGATTCGCTGAAGCATTTTTCACTTTATATTTTGGAATTATTTTTTAATTAGGATATAAAAAGAAACATGTTGGCTGCGGCACCTTTCCCACATTTACGTTACTATTCCCAATAAAATCTTTTTAAAATATTTTTTTTCCTACGGCGCTTATCCGGCGTTTACATTACCTTTGTTCCAATACTTATTATTTTTCTGAGTTTAAAATTTTTTCAATGGTGAAATGACACAAATTTCTTTCAAAATTTAAAAAATAGTAAAACCAGAAAAAACACAACGAAGTTATTATTATTAAATTAAAATTGCTTAAAACATTATCACCTTTCTTTTCTGATTTTTTAATTCATACTGGAATAATGACTTTCCATTTTATATTTTTACTTCAGATTTTATTCGAATCGGTGAACAAGTTATAGTCCCGATCATTAACTTTATAATTATTAACAGCCAACTGGGTGTACTCTCTGAAAAGTTTGTCTTTTTTGTTGTTTGGAGGCAAATATATCGTGTTTGTAGGTTGTCGCAAACATAGTATACTTGTGTCCAAACACATTTTGTTTGCTATTCAATATAATATATTTTGGACACCATGATTAATATATGTATTTGTGACCCAAATGTGGCTTTGTTTGTTGAGAGCTGCTGAGAACAAATATGTGACAGACAATAAAGAAACAAAAAGCAGCAGATCATCAATTCACGAAAATAATGCTTGCAAACCTGTACATGGTTCCTGAAGTAGTTGGTTGGGGCCGTTATTTTTCAACGTGTAGCTTTTCCAATCTGTATATGGGGTTTACTTGTGTTTCATTTGTTTTGTAAGTGAAACTACCGCATACCTTACATTTCATCAAGACGAATTTTTATTTCTACAAAAAATAGAAATATTTGTATACATTTTAAGTGCTATCTTATTTATTAGTTCCAAACTTGCTGATAACTAACCGTAAATGACAGCTGTCATAGCTCATTCATTGCGGCAAAATACAAAAAACATACATTTTTAAAAAATTATTTCATTTTGTTAAAATATTTTGTGGGATTATGACCGCTTTTGACGAGGTCGTAATCCAAAATTTTATTTGGCTTAATGCCTTTCCATTTGTTTGGGATTTGCGCCTCTTGAATGCGGGCATAAGCCCAAATACAATATTTGGGTTATGGCCACATCAGAAGGGAATTTATGCTTAAATTTTAAATTTTGGGATTATGTCCTTTGGGGTTGTGTCAGAGAACCTGATATTGTATCAAAAGCTGTTGCTATTGAAAAATTCATCAAACTAAATGCAAACGAAAACTCATTTTTCCCGATATTCAAGTTTTCGAAAAATATCGCACAAAAAACACACAAGAACATATTTGCAGGAACTTCTTTCAATCTCTAGAGAACCATCGGTTCTCACAGACATGCTATTTGCTGTTGCTACATTCATCAGGGATGAGTTTTGTTTTGAATGTAAATATGGAATGGTCTTGAGCTCGAGCTGGTCATTTTTAAATTTTCCTTTAAAATCTTTTGTTTAGTTTAGTGATATCATAAAACAATTTTGTGTAACTGTGACACGCGTTTATCATTTGGGCATAAATGGGTTAATATAATTAACATTTTTTTTAATAAGTTTAATAAATAGAATAGTTTGAATAGTTTTAAATTTTCTGGCATCAAACGTCATTTTGGAAGAAGACATTTTTCCTAATTCTTAAAATACTGTTTCTGACGATTCCTGAATAGTAAACCCTAACTGTACGTGCCCCTTTAGCGTGTAAGATAAATTGAGTTCACGTCTTACGTTTCTCGTTGGTACGTACGATACATATTTACGTTAACTACATAGATGGTAAGATATGGATTTTCGATTACCGGTGTGCTTAACATCCGGCTTTGTATGTTTATTTTTTTGGCTCATCGCAAATGTGCGATATGTATGTAAGGAATATGTCATACTCGTATATAACGCATTAACTACGAACATTCAAGACTAAGGTATTACTGTCAGTTTGCACATGATTGCCTTAAATATTGTTTAGCGAAGTATTTATATACTAAGAGGAAGTTTTGAAGTAAAAGAAGAAAGCAAGGGAAGTATCAGTTGTAAACACGAAACAACCTGATATATATATCTTGTAGTTGCAGATCGTTTTGCTTCGATTCCGACCAAATATGTTTAGTAAATTGTATCCCACACACATATAAACTGTTAAGCCACAGTGGATTCGTGGCCAACCGTAAATCAAGTTTTACGAAACTTTTTTGAAATGTTACAAAAAAAAGGAGAAGCCAATAATATCTGCCAGCGGATTATACAATTGAGCTACGTCTGGCCGGGTTCTAAGTGCGTAGTTAACTATCAGCTTACTTAATCATAATTGAAAGTTAATTAGAGTTTAACATTGCATTTTGAATTGCAGTGGCGAGGTAATGTACGCTGTCATATTGTCAAAGATTATGGCAATCCTTGACTTCTTATCGAGAAAACATTTGTTTTGGTCTAAACTCTAAAACATCAATGTATATTTATAATCATCATCAAATATAATTATATAAAATAATCAATAATCGAATAAACTGGAAGTAAATTTAACAAAAATGTATGTAAAACTATACAAATACTCAAACCAGAAAATTGTGTTATATACTTACAATCTTACAATCTAACATTCTCATTTTGACAATCAGTAATGTGAAAGTGATTTAGCAAATATTGACAACCTGAGACTTGACATTGACGTTTTAGGGAAGGAAATACAGTAGACACCAAAGGTCGAAGGCAGAAGCACAGTGGGGGTTATTGCAACTCATGCGATAATTTTTGGTATACCGTTTGTGGAGTCGGGAAATTTGATTTGTCGGGAAAAAAATCAGAGAACTTTTCCGAGTCCGTTGTAGAATTACGGTGAATATCACTAATATGGTGGATATTGTTAAATTTTCGTATTGTTCTACGATGGTATTCGAACTTTAAAGGCTTTTTCCGACTTTCGACGCATTAATAAGAGTCTTGTCTACAAGCTTCGAGTGTGACGCAGTGTTTCGCATTTACGAAAGTCTGGATGCTACCAATTGGAAAATTTTACAATTTGCTACTAAACAGAAACGTGATAAAAAGCACGTTCTCAGTCAGGGTTAAAGGTTTCGTTCGATTACAACAAAATTCGGAAGCTATACACATACCAGATGAGGACACTTTATTACGTTTACTATAACCTGATGTAAAATATTTGATACCTCTTTTTTAAAACCATTATTTTTTATTTAGATTTGTTTTTGTTTTGCTCGTCAACAATATGTTTGTAAGGCTAACAATCTTTTCTATTCTATCAACTTTATCTTCCTTCCTAACTACTATTTCAAACATTTGTATTATTTTTTATTATTTCCTGGAACTCTTAATGGCTCAACTTGATTTAAGCAATAGCGGTTGCGAAAACCAGTCTGTATCGATGATTATATTGTGTCGTCAACGATCTGGGCGTAATGTTGCCAATTTTAAGGCACGGATTCTAAATGAGTCAAAACTTGACTATGTACGATCTGTCTTTGAAAACTCCAGTGCAGATATAATATGTGTAAGGGAGACATGGTACCAACAAGTATCGGCATTTGAAGATAAAGGGATATAACCTTTTCCACAACAGTAGAGATGGTACAAAAGGTGGTGGTGTTGCCATATATTGTAAAAATATTGTTCTTATTATAATTGTGTCATGCATTTATAATCTTAATATGTCGTTTAGTCTAATATAATAGGAGGCAGTTATTTCCGATACTTGTAGGCCATGTCTCTACCTGGATCTGCATTTTTAAGATCTAGGTATAGGAGTTTTGGCGAGGATCTGTATGACCAGCAAGTGCTTTAAAGAAACTGGTCGCTAACTTCTCCCCTCCGAGTCCAGGGAACAGTTCGGTTGTAATTTAGTTGCCTAGTGTGCGCAAGCCGTCACTGCGCACTACGGTCCATCCCCTTACGGTACACTCGTGGGACCAAAATGTCACAACTCAAATCCAAACCGAAAACAAATTACTCGATGGGTCTGGGCAACCTATCAGAAGAGGATCTTTTGGCATCCAGTCAGGACTCGGAAGCCGGCCCCAAAAGCGCGGTGAATGTAGTCAAAAGCGTTCACCCGTCTACACAATCAACATTCACAGAAAAAAGTTAGACCAGTCAGTCAAGTCAGACGCGACCGTCTCTAAAAACCCAAGACGCAGATGCCCTACTGATGCTCGAAGGACACTGTACCAAAAGGCAAAGTTCATTACCAAGATTACCAAGAATGAAGCCAATGACAGTGCATGAGCGTGATGTAGTTGACAAAGTCAAATACTCAAAAATAGTTCAGGAGAAGAAGGCCTCCCTACACAGAGACAGACCCACAACCTCTAAGCGGGAACATTCTCGAGTGGAGGACGTTGAACCCGCAAAGTGAAGGAAGGTCAAGGAGCTGTCAAAGACGACCACATCCACGAAAAGGCCCTTCAATGAGGTAGTGAAGGACAACCTAATGGTTGCCCTGGTCAACTCGAAGACCGGGAAGCTAACCCCTACCACAGTCTTGGAATAGAGTAAAGTGCAGTCCAAGTTGTCAGAAATTGTGATGGAACATGTACTGGCAAACAAGGGCTCCCCGGTACCCCATTACGACACTAACGAGATCCACCGAGGCTATAGGGTGATCAAATGCATGGACGAGTTCTCAAAGGATTTCCTGAAGAAGCCGATTGCTTCATTGAGCGATGCCTGGGAAGATATCAGCCTGGAGCTGATCCCGGCGCAGGCAATTCCGTTGAGGCCTCGTGCAGGGATTTGGTTACCCAATATGAAGGGTGAGGGTCCCCAGCTCCTGGAGTGCCTCCAAGCCATGAACCCCACGGTTCCGTTGGACGACCGTCGTCCGTAAAGAGCCACCCAACAACAAGAGCATGAGTTTAATATTTGCCATTACGGAAGCGGGCGCGGGCGCCGCCGCTGTGAAATCAGCTGGAGAGAAACTATTCTTTGGCATGAGAGAAGCCAAGGTGAAAATATTAGACGCTCCTGGCCCAGACGATTCACCTGGCCCCGATGGCGAGGGAGGCGAAAACGAAGCCGAAGACGCCTAAAAGCAGCTGGACCAGATGCAGCTGGAGGGGGCAGCCACTTTATCACCAAAAGGACCCACCTGCTGAAAGTCGTGCAGATTATTCTGAAGCACTCCCGCATCGCCTTAGATAATCTGCGAATCCTTCTAGCTGAGGAGGATCTAGACCTAGGCATCATCCAGGAACCCTACGTACAAGATAATGCGGTGAGAGGGCTTCATGATAATAGTTACAAAATACTCTATATAAGGGAAAATGCTAAGCCAAGATCATGTCTAATTGCAAAAAACAATTTAAAAATTTTTCTCTGCCCCCAGTTTAGCACAGCAGATTTCAACGTTGCTAGATTAAAGCTGACAGAAGGTACGAGTTTCTACACTGCATCCTGCTACATAGCGCATTCTTGTGACAAGAGAGAAGTGGGAGCGCGAATGGAAACATCCATCCGATGAACACCACCATTATAGGCTGCGACGCCAATGCGAAACATGTCATATGAGGCAGCTCTGAAGTCAACGAACGAGGTGAGTCCATTGTAGACTTTATTAATAATAACAACCTTACAATATGCAACAGAGGTACTAACCCAACATTTGTCTTTCTGAGTTTCGATAACTTTGTTGGGTGGTCAGACGTCATTGACCTTACTCTGATATCAGATAGTAGAATACTTTGATGATAAATGAGCTCACAACAAAAAGAAGAGAATCTGGCAAAGCTTTCAATGCAAGCTATATAAGTGGATCCTAGCCGTACAAGGATAAACTTAAAGAGTATAAGAAAGCAATAGCCACTACGAAAATACGATCCTGGTCAAAGTTCTGTGGATCGATGGAGAGCACAAAGGACACAGTAAGAGTGAGCAAAATAATGGCCAAGGGGCACTCAAATCCCTCCTATGTGAGGAGGGATGACGGGACATGGTCAAATAGCTCAACTGAATCGCTAGTGATACTCCTGAAAACTCACTTCCCGGGCTGCGAGAACACATCCAGGGAGGTGCCAACATTTTCAACCCAATTCTCGGATACTAATGGTATAGAGGATATAATCAGTCCTGACAGAATATCTTGGGCCATCAATAGTTTCTCACCATATAAATCTCCGGGCCCTGATGGTATTATACCAAAGATGCTGCAATGCGCGGAGGTCATAATTATGCCGTAGCTCTGTATTATATTCCGATCCTGCCTGACTCTTAACTTCTTACTAAAAACTTGGAGCCAGGTAAGAGTGGTCTTTATTCCCAAGGCGGGGAGACGGAGTCATGAGAGCGAAAAGGATTTCAGACCGATCAGCCTCTCATCGGTTCTTCTGAAAACGCTCGAAAGCCTAATCGACGCACACATCCGCAAGAAAATGGATGGATCGCCCAAAATATCACGCAGCCAACATTCATATCTAAAACACCGCTCAACCGACACAGCCCTGCACGAAGTCGTCAGAACTATTGAGAGGTCCTTGGAACACAAACAATATACCCTCGCTGCCTTCTTGGATATAGAGAGTGCTTTCAATAACGTGAACTCAGAGGCTATAGAAGAATCACTTGAAGATCTAGGTGTGGAAACATTCCTCACGAGTTGGATAGTGACAATGCTACAGAGCAGAATTATCAACGCCTCTATGGGAAACACCGAGTCATCAAAGCGAGTAAATAGGGGAACTCCTCAGGGTGGAGCCATCTCTCCCCTACTTTGAGTACGATAAACAAAACACTACTGAAACTGGACTGGACAATCGTGATAAACAAAACACTACTGAAACTGGACAATATGAGGATGAAAACCGTGGCGTATACGTATGACGTGGTAATAATGGTGTCTGGTTTGTTCCCATCCGTGTTGGGCGAAATCATGAATGGGGCCTTGAAATCACTTAACGATTGGGCCACTGGGAGTGGTCTTGGATTGAATCCAGGGAAAACTGAGGTCATGCTTTTTACCACGAAGATCAAGATACCAAAGTTTAATCCTCCTCGGCTAAGTGGAATAGAGATTCCACTGTCGACTCACGACAAGTACTTGGGCGTGATTCTACACCCTAAACTTTCCTGGAACCGTAACAAAGAACACCGCGCACAGAAGCCAACCGTTGCGTACTATGCTTGTCGGAAAATGTTCGGAAGCCGGTGGAAGTGCCACCCGACTACACGCTCTTGGACTCTGGAAGAGCAACGCATATGGACACGCGAGTATACTACAGACAATCACAAGAGAACTCAATATAACAACCGATTACTGCACCCCCTTCTTCGATGGCAGGTTTTGACACCAAAGTTTTTACGGACGGATTCAAAACCGAATGTGGAACCGGCTCGGGTGTTTTCTCCGAAGAGGCAGGCCTCAATTTATTGTTCAAACTCCCGGACAAGTGCAGCGTTTTCCAAGCGGAGACACTGGCCATCAAAGAAGAATGCGCCGCACTTATACTACAGCGAAGAACAGAGCGCATTGGAATATTTGTAGATAGCCAAGCGGCTCTCCTATAACTCAAATCTTACAACACTGCATCTAAACTCGTTAGTGAATGTAGGGAAATACTTGTCGAGATATCACGGCTGGCCAATGTGGGTCTTAATTGGATACCAGGTCACAAGGGTATCCAAGGGAACGAAAAGGCAGACGAACTAGCCAGGGCAGGATCCTCTTCCACCGAACTACACATGCTGTCAATCGCAACGCCTATAGGGTTGGTCAAAAGAGGTATATTCCTGCATTGCATTGAACGAGCGAAGTCCAGATGGGATAGGACGGAAACGTGCCGCATATCCAGAAATACACGGTCAGAATATAACACTCACCGGACTAACTCCCAGATCAGCCATAATCGGGGAGACGTGCTGACCGGGCACTGACCAAGCGGTAATAACGCAAGACGGTGGAAGCTGTGACCACTGCGTGCATGCCATGGCGCAGAAGAGGAGGAGACGTTGGATCATCTCCTCTGCAGTTGTCCGGCTCTGATGAATAGACACCTGAAGACTATGGGCCGTCCCTTCCTGCATAACCTCACTGAGATACACGACATAGATCTAGGGGATCTAATGAGGTATCTCCGATTAACAGGCTGGATATAGACACGGTACTTTGGGTCTTCCGGAGTGATGTGGTATGCAAAACGGTGTCTAAAGGCACTAATTGATGCTAAAGAGTATCTTTAGCAACCACGAAAACCATCCAACCAACAGCTGTCACGAAATTTGTACTCATAAAATTAACAATAACAACATTGCGAATGATAACTGTTATCCAAAATGCCCTTATACAATTCGTGTGGAAACTGTTGTGGAACCTTTTGTGAGCATACCATTAAATTTGTTTGGTGTTTTGTAAAAAATTGTATATGTTTTAAACAATATTTTGGTAAGTTGTCGGATCATATATTTGACATTATTACCATCAACCCACTAAAACAAGAACATGCTAACATATTATCACATATGAAGAATAAAATATTTTTAGTGGAGTAAAACTTTATATTCTCGTCTGAACTCGGTTAAGTATTTAGTACCACGATAACAAGCAGTGGCTCTAGTTTCAGAATATTTAAAATAGTTTCAGAATATGAAATAAAATATGACAGTAGTGCAGTGTTATAGGCGATTAGTGCCTTAAAACCAAAAACTTATAAAACAATTGATGTTCTAACACATTAAATGCTTGGCGATTTTGGTAGAGATGTCGGCAAGGCAAGATTAAAAATGACTTTAAGCCTCTCATGTAAAAAATTAAATAATGAATGAAATAAAAATTGGAAATATGGTCTCACCAAATAGGAAACAGAGATCGCTATGAAGATCGACATTCTCATTGGTAATCACAGAGTTAGGACTGTACACATTGCCTTCATCACATTGGGCCAAGTACTTCTCGAAATTATAGCAGTGACAAGGATAGTTTCCCATTACATCTCGTGAAGGTGTTGGGGAGAGCTTCTTACAACCAGTGAGTTGTGGGGTTTCCACCTACACAATCACTGATTGCGACCTACAGCTTTACAACAATTCCGAACGGCATTGTAAAAACCTTTTTGGTGCCGTCACTAAGCGAAGTGAACGCCGTCGAAAGAAATAGAGTAAAAATTATTCTAAATATTAAAATTGGGTTTATAATTGAACTTAATTTAAGTACAAGTGTAATAATTTTAAGCAGAGTATCCTAAATATTAGTAATGTTGACCTTCTTTATATTTGTATGTAATTAATTGTACAAGTATAAAATTTTTGTATTTGCCGGTAACACCCATTTTTACCAATCCTTATGACGGCTTGAAATATATTTTCAACGAAACTTAGTGTATATACAGTGCAGAATTTCCTTATTTTAAGTTCGTTGTTCCTAAATTTTAGACAGTAACGTACTTGATTTGAAATAATTAGCTTGATAGTTAGATTTTCTTCCATAAGAAAATGCTCATACAAATGAAGAAATATATATGTACTTGCTGCATGAAAAAATATGTCTTTGTTTAAGGAAGTTGGTGCTTTATTAAAACAAGAGGTTTCCATGTCACGTCCATTCAGGAATAAAGTAAGTAACAAAGGAACTTGGTTTTTTGAAATATTTGATCCGTTTGGAAGACTTATTTCTACTTTTAAAGGAAAATGTGCCACAATTTGAGAAAATCTGTTGAATTTTATATCATGACATATTTAATAAAACATCTAGGTTCCAAAATCTACGGATACAGGGATCTTAATTTAAGTCCACAAATCTTTGGCTCCATACGAAGTCGAATTTTTCTTAGTCCAAGTTCATTTGGAATTAAATTTAGTTCTTGTTTTTGAGAATTAAGTGGGGCTAAAGACGTACACGTTAAAGCGGAACACTCTCATTTGTGGTTTACAACATCCCATTAGTAACAAAACATGTGAAAAATTGCATCAATATATCTACAACAGTATAGTAGTTATTAATTTTGGGATCCGAAGAGATTTTTCGCATTTCAGATTATAATGCCGTCGGTGGTGCAATGGTTAGTGTGCGCGCCTCTTGTACATGCGATCCTGGGTTCGAACCCTGCTCTGACCACCTTAAAATTTCTTTCGGCGGCGGTCACCTCGCATAGTGACGCGACACTATCGAGTATATAGCCATGAAAATGTTTCTCAAAATACCGTTCGGAATCGGTGTAAAACTGAAAGGTCCCAATCAGTGAGTGAAAATTGGAAAGCGCACAGCTCAGTGATTGTGAGAAGTTCTCCCCTGTCCCTTCATGGGATGTAATGGGAAACCATTTATTTTTAATTTTTAAAATGTACACGAGATGTAGGTGAAACAGTGGACAGACCACGCCCATTTTTGGTATCCAATCTCCCGTAAACCTTCGAAATATTTGTAGCACATTTAGTCACTCTACCAGCTCTCGTTCAAAACTCGTTCGAAACTGCAAACAGTCACACTGTGCTGTGGTGCAATGGTTAGTAAGCGCCGCTCTTGTGCATGATAACGTGGGTTCGATCCCTGCTCTGACCACCTTAAATTCTTTTAACGGCAGTCACCTCGCTTAGTGACGGCGACACTATCGAGTACTTAGCCATGAAAAAGCTTCTCAAAATACCGTCCGAAACCGGTGAAACACTGTGAATCCTAATCAGTGAATGAAAAATTAGAAAGCGCACATCTCACTGATTGTCAGATGCTCTCCCAATCCCTTCATAGGATGTAATGGGAAGCCATTTTTTTATATGTCGATCAACCGGATATCCGTCCAACTTTTGTGTGGACGGATGGGTTTGACAAACACTGATTTTCCATAGGATTTTTGACTAAATATTGTCTCGTTCCAAAATTCGTAAAGCCGGACGTGCACCAAGCTTTTGTATGGGAGGAGCCATCGTCAAGTTTCTCCGGTTAAGTAGACACTCGCAGATTTTTAACCAATGTATGAGTTAATGCTAATCATACATTACAAAACAAAGTTTTAGAAGACACAAGATTTTGCACTAAATGTGTTGATTGGTAAGGGAGGTATCAGAAGGGGGTGGTCAAAACGTCCATTTTCAATCCCAAACTACGTTTGAACAACTAGTAATTACAGACAAAATTGCATTGCTATCCGTGAAGATTTACAGTAGTTATCGTGTTGAGCAGCCAGCCAGACAGACAGACGGGCATGCCTTAATCGTCTTAAAAAGTAATGAAACGAATTTATTTCCAAAACGCGAAGAGTCTAATATGGCTCCTTGAGTGAGGGTATAAGAAACGAGTGAGTTTATGTCCTAGAAAACATTACTTTTTCAAACTGAATAGACTTACAAGCACAAGATTTTAAAGGAATCGCAGATTAAACTTAACACGATATGAAACATTGACCTCATTTTAGTTTCAGACAATACCCCAACGTGAATTCCACTTTAAAATGTGTAATAATATTCGACCGTTAATTAACAATTATTTTCAAGACGATAATGTAAATAAGTAGCTATTGATGGGGTCAATAATGACGGTCTATAAGGAAAACTCGACTCCTAAGTCCTAACCGAAAGTCATAAGAGTAAATCCGTCGATGTCCAAAATATTTGTAGGCAGTCTTCGCGAAAGATTAAAGAAAAATAGTACCCACATTTGAAGCGCTTGCTACGGTATTATATGACATTCATAAGCTATAGGCAATAATATATCATAACCATAAAGGGCTACTTTTAGATCAATGGCCATCTTCTTTTTGTAGGTAAATTGAAGTTGAACTTTGAATTACAATTTTCAGTATATATTTAACAATGCTTTAACCACCCAAAACTGAGTCGTTAACCCGTAGTCAGAAACATATGAATTTGACAACAGCATTCGCTTTGTCAGAAAGAGAAATATAAGTTTGTACAAAAGACATGTTTGCATTTTCCATATTTTTATACATAGTTTCTGTCAGTGTCTATTTATTTTTGCGCCTACAAAGTTTTTTCCATATACTTATATTTCTTCGTAGTTACTCATTTATTTGTTAATTGATATACATAATTCCTGTTGGTTTTTCATCTTAATTTGTTTAGTATTTATCCGGAAACGGATCCTTTTTTCCTAACGGATTGTAAGAGCAGCCATGCTAGTAAATAATATGAAGTCTGAAATTTACTCACCACTGGGAAACAAAATGTGTAGTTAAGCTCTAACTAACTCTTATTTGCGTAAGTAAGTAATCCGGTAGTTAACTTCCAAATGGAAAATTAACCCTAAGACTAACCACTACCATATGGCCGTCGGTAGTGCAATGACAAGTGTGCGTGACTTTGCACATGACAGCGTGGGTTACATATCATTCTACGACAGTAGCCTAGCTTAGTGACGGCGACACTAGCATGTAATTACCCATGAAAACCCCATTCGGAATAGTTGTAAAATTCTAGGTCTCAATTAGTGATTGTAACAATAGAAGTCGCATAGCTCTCATCCCTTTATAGGATGCAATGGGAAATTATTTATAAATAATCGTGGTCTCTGCAATGTCGGTTTTTTGGTTACCATAACGTTTTTTTGAACATTTTTGCTGAAAGCAAAGCACTGCTATAACTGCTTTTTCGATATTTTACCTCAAAGATAATTTTTACTATTTCAATTAAATAAGTTATAGTTGTATAACGATAGAAGCGTTTTCAAACTCCGTTTTTGCAGAAGTATAAATAAACTCACACTATGTTCATGTCATTTTGTCATTATAACAAAAATGGTTTATAACATGCTGAGGACTTTTCAAAAAGTCCTTCCAACCACCAAGAAGTTTGATGCAACACTCAGTAAGCATCTAGCCGAAGTAAGGCAACCGCGATCAAATGTCTAATTTTGTCTTTTCAATGATCTCATGAATGAAGGCCTGACGAATATGATAATTTAAATTTTAACATTTCAGTACAGATTCGTTACAAGCGACCCTACAAGTTAAATCAAATTTCAGTATATCTTTATTTTCACGTATCCGTTATGATGAATCTGTCATTTTGAAGTTTAACATTTTGACTTCAGATTTGTGATTAACAACCGTATATACTTATGGGCAAAAGTAAAATATTTTTAACCTTTATGAAACCGAGGTATGCAGTCAATTATTTCTTAAGCCGTTCTGAGTTCTGGCCCCAAGTGGGCATATTGTGATTAACGAGACCTGATACAATATATGTGCGAAGTGTCGGACATGAATCTGCATTTGCAACGTAGTGGCGATCGCTCCAAGTTGAAAAATCTAAGAAAATCCGTTGAAACTATCAAGGAATTTTTTAAAGTTTCTAAAATTTTTGCGAAACGGTTTATTTTTGAGCATACACTTAAAGGAAAGATGTTATAAGCACTCCTCAGTGGTGAATTCGCCCATATGAGTTATTGCGCTATTTTCGTTGCGTACTGTACTAAATGATGCTAACATTTTGAAACCGAATTTCAGGGGGTTTTCGTTTTTTGGATTGGGCGCGGACGCCCCTCTAGTTATATAAAATGTTATATAAAAATACGCACACTTGTGACCGCTGTCATTACGAATTTTTTGATGCATATTTTGTTGATGTAGCTTTAACAGTGTCGATGTAGCACGGACGCAAAATATATAAAAGGGTGAATTTTCTAACAAAACATGTTTTTTGAGATGGGTTTTGACAGTTACTCTTTTTCGCATTCTGCGTCATTTAAGCCAAATCCAGCTTCAACAGATCAACAGACACCAAAGATATGGCAACCCCGTTTTTGATGTTTAGTACCCGAAATTGCATGTAATGTTACATGCACGACTCTGAATGAAATTGGATGAAATGTACATCAATCGATAGGGTTTTTAATAGCGCATCGATAAATCAAAGGCGCGTTAAAAAATGTCTATTGTATATGCATTTTTTTATTTTTAGTACCCTACATTGGAATGCACGTTTTTGTGTGTGTACAACGAAATCAGAACCTTTTCAATCGGTTATTACCTCGAATTCATCTGTATTTAGTTGCTGCTAATGTATACTATTTAAATTTTTTTTTTTTCATTTTTCACAACTATATGATTTTTTTTATTATGCCCTACAAACACATTTATTTTTCAGTGTATATTTTTTAAATTATACATGCACCAATAATATTGACAAATATTGAAAGGCCTTTGTATGGGCAACAATTATATATGTTAATTTGTTCATTTAAACACATAATGAATTTTAATTTTTTTATAAAATTTCGCTAAAAGTTCCATAACTTTCGCGCCCCTCAACGAAAATCGTGAACGCGAACGGATTTAGTACGATAATTTAACGGCAAATATATATGAGAAAGGCGCGAATGTAGCTTTAAAAACAATCGTTATTTTTTTCAACCCCAAATATTAAAATTTTTTTACTTTTTTCCTTATATATCATGAGAGCTAGCTATAAATACAAAATTTTGAATTGTGAAATATTGACATCAAATTCGTTTATAGGTTAGCCGAATACTCTCAATAATTAATTTGTAACATAAAATTGAGAGAGATTCGGTCGGAAAAATTGGGTTTAAATTTGTTCCTTGTTATTTCATATTTTGTTAAATTTTACATATATTACTTGTATATTTTTGCCGCCCGGACACCCTAAAGGTGTAAAGGACATGACCAGGAGCAAGCTATCCTATGTTCACTATACAAAAGGACTATAAATGGATTTTGCCTTTAAGACATGTCACTTTAATGGCAACTTACATAAATATAGACAAATTATTCCTTTGAAAATGTTTTAAATGTTTTTAAGGTGTGTTTATCATTTTGTTCAAACAAAATGCTTTTCCCTTTAAATCTGTAGCATCTCACCGAGGTTTGTGGCTTTTCGGTATTCGAAATAAAACGGAAATGTTTTTAGATTTATTGTATGCAATTTCATGGCCGAAAGTTTTATCAACATTCTTATGGGGCGTTAAATTATCTTTGGAAGCATCGAGTACATTTCGTTGTTGCCATTACATTTTTCATTTGTTGCCGCAACACCTGTGCCACTAATTTACACTGCCATCTTTATAATTGTTCTGCCACAAATATATGGAGACGCCAGCGCCCAAGAAACGACCCATACTGTATGCTAGTATCTGATCATAAAAAGGTTTGATTTATTTTCAATCTCGTAAATGTTTGCAAAAGAGGCGAAAACTTTTAAATTTATAGCAACAAATTATTTATATCCATTTAAAGATTTCGACGTTGCGCTTTAAATATTTATCAAACCGAAATTAAATAAAATAAAAACCAACTGACTACTACTCCCACTACCCGGTATAGTACATTGCTGGCAATTTTTTATGCTAATCTTGTCGTAAGACTTCCAGCCGTATCTTTACGAACCGCACAACGTAAAAGCACTACAAATCCCCCGAAAGGAAGTGTATAAAATATGTACGTCTTATGTCGTGACACTTGTTAGAAGGCTTTTGTCGCGGCCTAAACAGTAGACACCAAGGCCAACATCGCCACCCCTTGGTTGACAGTAAATGCTCGTGGACTCGGACGAGTGTATCTGCGTAATAATAAGGTGTAATAAAAATACACTGGGGAAAGATTAACAGATACCTATGCCAACAAGTAAAATTACTTAGCAAGACGAGCATGTCACCCCGCTTACACGCAACCCGGCCCACTGTGGTTCAGAGCGCCGGCATGCAGGCCGCGCCATTTGTCGCCATTATCTGTGGATGTTTATTTTTGTCCTGGCCAACTCCAAAGCACAACAATATAGACGATTGTTGCTGCCGTGGTTGCCGCTGGTTGTGGCAATGGCAACGGAGGAAAGGCGTTAGGCATTCGTTGCTGTTTATGTTAACTTTGGGATTTGCGTCATTTTCTGCGTTTCTTTCACTCCTAATTTTGAAATATTTCTCGTAAAATTTGACCATAGCACTCACCTGCGCCCTTCCCAATTGTTGTGGGTGTCGTGTCCTGTGCTAGTGACACTTTGTGTCCTTATTGTCAATTGTTGTGGTTTTCGTTTGCATAAATTAAATGCGAGAGAAAAATTTAAACGCAATAGAAAGGGGACAGCAACTAATTCTGCGTAAAAGCCAACATTCCGGTCGTACCAAACCACAGGAACGACAAGTTACCTTGGAAAATGTGACTTAAATTGAAAAGTTATTACATTTTCTTAATCAGATAAGTGGACTCTGGAATTATTACACGTCGCAAATCATATTCTTTATGGCAGTTTGTGATTTTAGATATCGAGGGGCACGAGTGGAAAATGGATGAACACTTTCGCTTGTTTATCTGTGTTATCTTTTGGCAACGGACACGTCATAGATCACGATGCCCCTTGAGTAGAAAGATAAATTGTTAATCAATTATTTGTCTTTAATTAATTACAGAGGAAGGCTTTTCTTGTATACTATAGTCAAAACAGGTATTACTCAAAGGAGTCAAGGGAAATTTAGAGATTTGATGGATATTGACATTAGCATCTTTAGTGCCACTGAATTACTTAGAATGATGCAACCAGGGCCACTCAATTTGCTTTAATTGGCTAGATAAATAAAGGTTAGGAAACAGTATTTGAAATAAAATAACTTTTATTTCTACATATTCGACATGACACAGTGGGGCGGATTGGAAAATACACGGTAATAATATAACAACTTTTAAAGTAGTGTTCTGATCATATTAGGATATACTAGACATTTGTAGAGTAGGAGCCATGCTTTCCGAATATTATAGGCGCCCTGTGTCAACATTCTTGGTGCTACAGGGTGCCAAATTTGGCCACTTTGTTTCTGTGGCAACTTTCAAATCCTAATACTTACTTCTACAGTTATAGCCCGCATTCAAATATTTTTTACTTTTGAGAATCTACTATGCGGAATATCTTTTATCGTTATTAAGATAAAGCTGAAATCTAAAATACACTTTGCTGAAAGAAAACTTTGGGCTTGTTGAATAGATGATATTATACAGTTTATTCAATACTTGATAGGTTAGCTTAAGCAGAAATTGATATAGACACACTCCAATGATACCTCATCCCGATATTCTAGGATGTGGCTGAAGAAGTGATATACATTAGTCCTTGGCGAACCAAGTATTACTCTGCAAAAAGTTCTAAAGAGAATTCAGCTTAACTCCCTAAATATTTGTTAGATCCAACATGATTTAAGATTCTAGGTAGAGTATATTACTCATATAAAGGCCGGAAGTAGCATATGCCTTCTTCATTCACAAAACTTCTGCAGTAATCATGTGCTGAGATTCAAAGTCTAGACGCGAGCCTGTCTATTAAACAGTGCCCAGCGATCACAGCTACTAGCATAGAAATATTTTGTCTAGGAATGGATACCAAGTTTATTGTACGATTCTGGTCATAACGTGGACATACTTGTCTGCTGATCCTGCAATTTGTGCATCAGGACAATCTGTCATTCGCTTGTCTGAGAGCTTCGGTTTTAAGCATGAGCTTATATGCAGAAAGGACACACCCACATGCTCCATATCCACTGGAACAAGTCAGGTAGTACCTAATCTGACCAGATCAACCGCTTTATAGTTCCCTGGAATGTGATATGCCCCTCACCCATTTAAGGTGAATATGGAATTGCATGGTCCAGATGCGCGGCTGTTCTTGAAGTCAGGAATACAGATTCTCAGGATAGATGTAGAAACCCCAGACGACGATGACGTTTCGATCCAGCCAAAGGACACCTTCTCAGATGGCCATGAATTCAGCATCAAGGTCATTACATTGATCTGATCTGATCACTCCCTTATTTGCAATCTAGTTTGGAGTGAACCGTATATGAGCCTAAAACGCTTCTATAACCTCTAACATAGAATTAGGTGTCATAATCGATTTCCATTGTGCATTGCCGCAGATTTCTTATAATTATCCCGTGCCCATATGAGCTGGTGATCCAACGCCAATAATATGATAGGTACATTTCCGAAACTTTTGCCACTTCCCTTTCCAACAAATTTACGGGTTATGTGTGGAGGATCACTCGGATACCCTCGGTAAGAGTTGTGCGAAAGACACCCGTGATACTTACCATTGCCATTCTCAGGCCAGTACGGGCAACCAAACGACAATACCATAGAGCAATATCGCACGGATAACAGCTGCATATAACCATCATACTATTTTCGAGGTGATGCCCCATTGACCTCCGATGGTGATTTTCACGATACTATTCATAGTGCAAAAAAAGTGGTTTTCCGTTGCATCCCATGAAGGAATTGGGGAGAGCTTCTCACAACCAGTGAGTTGTGCGCTTTCTAGTTTTCACACACTGATTGGGACCTACAGTTTTTACACCGATTCCGAACGGTATTTTTGAGAAGCATTTTCATGGCTAAATACTCGATAGTGTCGCCGTCACTATGCGAGGTGACCGCCGTCGAAAGAAATTTAAGGTGGTCAGAGCAGGGATCGAACCCAGGATCTCATGTACAAGTGGCGCACACACTAACCATTGCACCACCGACGGCTCTTCATAGTGATTGACTTCAAAATAAGCTTCCTATCTAGAAACACACCTAGATGTCTCTACCACATTAATACAGTGGGTGAATAAATGGAAATTTCTCCTTGCCGATAAAGTGTACGAGCTCTATTTTCTGTGATTAAGTCCTGGAAGGCATCGCTGCACATGGAAGGGTATTTACCTTGCACAGCAATTTCCAAGTTCGTTAGTGAGTAACTGTCAGACTGTGCAACCTGATGCCGCCAAATATAGCAAACTACTATCCAGTGCTAAAGTCCGGAGAAGTGGAGATAGGACTTCCGCTTCGGATGTCCCTTTTTCACACTACGAGTTAAAGTCGTGTGACACAGAACCGAGTTTATGCGCCTTCGCATACGGAATCCATATATCAAATTAATGATTTAATGGTCGATTCAGCTGATTTTGTCGACTTCGGAAAGACGTTGTGAAATGCCTTCAGAAGAAAATATGAGAGACTGGTGGTCTAATGACTTTTGAACTAATATGCGGTGGTTTCTCCGCTTTCAGAATTTGGATTCTCTCCAGATAACGGAAATGTGGGATAGCTTAATACAGCTCCTATAACGTTTCAGAAGGCAGGTGATTTGTAGAGCTTAAAACTCCCTACTGCTTAGTGTAGTGTTTATTGTATTACGATGTTTCTCGCACCCTGCGATATGACGTGGTTGTGATCCGGCGTTATGTCTTCGGGCCGGTTTCATATACGTTAAGCAGGAGGTCTACCGATTCATCATACCTTCTGATATAATACAGATGTGAGAGTCGTCGAAAGGACTTTGCACAGTCTGGAAGTCTCAACCGCGTTTTCAATGCCTTCGTAATAATTTTTCCAAGAACTTCTCTTTAAAGATCTTAACTCTTTCTAATATTATTTATGTCAAATTTTGTGCACATTCTACTTTCTCTCCGGCACTTCATCAAATTGTCTGGGGCAGATTGACGTCCGCACAAAGAGCAAGACCTATTTTAAACTTCTGTCTGACGACCATGTTCCAGTATCTACATAGGGCACATGCGCTGACGCGGCGTTCTTTGACCGTTTTGTAATTTTAATAGAATTGTGAATATTGTATATTGTTTTTTGTATTTCCGCTAATATACTACTTATCATTAGTATTGTCATTAGTTCCGGAACTTACATCTATCGGAGTTGGCAGATATATCTTCTATTTCCAGTGGTCAACTTACTTCCGGAAACAGGCGGTAAAAGAATTCGTTGGCAAAGTGATTTCTGTCTGCCTGATGGGTTTAGTAACCATGTGAGGAATTGAACAGGCTTTAGGTTTGGTGCTCTGTGTTGTAATATCAGTTGCGTACAAGGTAAAATCCCGAAAACCGATTAATCCATTTAAAATAACCGGTGAAACCGATTCTTCGAGAATATCAATTTTCACAAAGCTGAAGCACGGTTATATAGCCGAAATTCGGGTAACCGCTTTCGGTTTTGAATACACTAAAATCAACTTAAAAGATGGCATCACTATATGTAAATATTTTCAAAGAGATAATCACTTTAGATTTGGTTACCATTGAAAACGATTGTAATATTAAAGGCCTTGCCTTTTCCGCCGCCAGGTTAGCCGACCAAGCTGCCGGATATCTTAGGTCCCTTCTCCGCCGCGGAAGCAGAGACAATCGGCGTAAACCTCTAGTTTAAACATAAATTTTACTCCATAATAGAATATATGTGAATTTTACCATACAATTAATAGAATATATGTGAATGGTGGATACATGGGGCATATTAATTATATGAAAATTAGAATTTCTAGTTTAATTTGCACCACGTCTGTTAATGCAAAGTCAAACAAATATAAATACCATTCGCAAATGTACTTATTATAAAGGCATTCGTTTGATATCTCGGAATTTTGGTTTTGAAGTCTGTTATATGTTCAGGTTTATAGATTTGAAAGTACTACGCGGCAATACCAACTGAAGTCACAAAACTGTAGATATCAAATACTTCAACAACAGAAATACCAACAGTCAAATAAATTGAAAATATCAAAAGCATTCCCATATTTCTTTACAATTGGCTTTCGATTCTACAACCATGGATTGGCATTTTCTGTGCAAATGGAAATGAAAAATATTTAAATTGTAGATAAAATAAGGCAAATTAAAATATGAAGAAATTGCAAACATCCCAAAACCGATATTGTTAATGTGCAAAAATGCTACCAAGCAAACGCATCAAGTATTATGAATTGTTTGATGTAAGAAGATATAGTCATTTAAAGATTGGATACAATGGCATACGCTTCACAGTATAATATTTGTTTTAACAAAATGATTTGGTTACAGGAACCATATTTACAATCAGCGGTATTGATTTTATATAAAATTGTTTTTAATACTCGTAATTTCAAAACAATTTCTTTTGTTGAGGTTAGAAAAAGCGTGCTAAATCTACAGCAAATTTCAAAATTAAGTACAAATCACCTGTCCGTCGGTGGTGTAATGGTTGCTGTGCGCTGATCTGGTATATTAGAACGTGGGTTTAATCCCTGCTCTGACCATCTTACATGTTTTTCGACGACCGTCACCTCGCATCGAGTATTTAGCCATGAAAAAGATTCGCAAAATTCCGTTAGGAACCGGTATAAAACAATCAGTGAGTGTAAAAAGTAGAAACCGCAAAGCGTACTGGTTGTGAGAAGCTCTTCCCAAACCCTTCCTGGGATGTAATGGGAAATCAGTTATAAATAATTTATTAAGCCACATTGATCACATGCCTTCAAAGGAATTTAACAGGGATTATTTCGTAGTCCTTTGCAGGAAATTATCCTACTGAAATGTATATTTTAGGGCCAAAAATTACCCCCTATTAGGGTTGTCACCGTCAGAAATCCTAACTATCATCAAAATTAATTCTATTTACTTTTAGAAGAAATTTGAAGAAATGCGACAAGTTGCATATCTTCTCTAGGTCAAGTCATACAACAAAAGTGTAACTTTGTGCCATTAGTACAAAAATTACATTACGAGTACGAATTATAGGCATTATAGAATATACACAATCAAAAGTACTTATGGTATTGCGATTCTGGTCTTTAACCATCTGCCAACCACACGCTGAAAAATCAGTCTTGTTTAGTTGATTGGATGCAAATATAACGTATAGTATACTTGTGTCCAAACACATTGTGTTTGACATTCCATATTACATAAGTAGGACAAAATGATTAATAGGTTGTAATATATGCTGTTGTGACCCAGATGGGACGTTGTTGGCTGATAAGTGCTGAAAACAAAAACGTGACACAAAACAAAAAAATAAAAAAGCTGCAGATCTTCTATTCATGAAAACCATGCTTACAAACATGTACATGTTTCCTGCAATATGTTACTGGGGCCGTTTTTATCAGCGCACAGGCTGCCTACTTTAGTGCAGATTTCACAAGCTTGCTTTAAAAAAGAGAAAAAAGGAAAAAAACACATTAAATATAGAGGGGAAAAATTTTCCGTTTTTATTGTTTGGATGCAAATATAACGTTTTTGTAGCTTTCCGCAAAATATAACTAGTATACCTGTGTCCAAACACATTGTGTTTGCTATTCAACACAGCATGTTTGGGATACAATGATTAATAGGTTATAGTATATGTATTGATGACCCAAATGAGAATTTGCTTGCCGAAAACTTCTTAAAACACTGGTGTCTGTCACAATGAAGAAACAAAAAGCAGTAGATCTTCAATTCACGAAACCAGTGCTTGCAAACATGTACATGCCTCCTACAATATATTATGGAACCATTATTTTTCAGCGTGTACATAATGTCAATGCGCAATAGATCCACGGAACATTTGCACCCATTAGCTGTCCATTTAGACGCCTTCTTTCGTAATAACTGTTAAATTTTATTACAGACGTGTGATGTCAAGGAGCAACTTGGTAAAGAAAAACTAAAGTGTTGTCCTTCAGTAGAGAGAGTGCAGCTACACACCGATCTGCATTTTGCGGTTTGACTATCCCCACTATCATTTGGTAAATGACTTATGCACCCTCAAAGAATCACTAATTTTGTTCGTCCGTGTAATTAGTACAACGTTTAAAAGATTTTATCTGCCTCTGAATATTAGAGAAGTCAAGGGAAACTTTATGGAAGTCCATTTTGTTGACAAATATTTTGATCGTTTCTATGCGGTCAGTTAGATGCCTATGTCGAGATGTGCAGGGATGCATAAAAAAGTTGTCCTCGTACAATGACTTGTAATACATTTATTAACGATATCGTGTATAGAAAGGGATAGTTTCAACAAACGACGGTAGGCATCGGCAACAGACAGCCCGATTGCACCTGGACCACTTTTGACAACGTGTTCAGCTTTTCCGAAAATATGCCAAAATGTACGAAAAACATTTATGTGCCAAATGAAATTGTGCTAAATATTAAATATAATCTCTTCCATAAAATTTGTCAAAATACGCCATATTGAGTGAATACGAGTTGTTTTTGTTATATTTTTTTCTACGATTTTTTTAATTTTTTTTACGTAAATGAAGTACACGGACATTTACTTCTTGTCCTTCCCACAGTATGTATTTATTTGCCATCCTGATTGCTTTCTAACATAAATATTTCCAGAGTAATGGGATTGAACAGTTCTCCCATGATTGGTTTCAAGTCTTGTTTATCGTTTGTGACGAAAGGTGCCGATATGTAATGGGTGATTCAACTACACGTACTTTATGTAGTAGGGATTTTACAAAAGAACAAACTGGCGTGGTAGTTTTGTTCAGTATTGTTTAATATTTCATCATGGAACCTTCAGAATCGCTGTCGTTTCGGTCTTTGGGTTTTTGGAAATCTTTAAAAAGATCCACTAGTTTCGAAACAAAATATCGTTCAGCTATGAGACCCATTTCTGGCTTGATGGCTACCTATGTCAATAAGCAAAATAATCCTCGTTCAAAATTTCTATGAAATTAGGGCCGTGCGGTGCGTATCCGAAATGCATTTGAGTCAATCCCGTCGACTTTTTTGGTTCTCTACTACGAGGGTTGCCAAATTGCGCCGGTTTTTCTTCTATACTTGTACATTCTCTTGATAAAGTTGACAACATTAATAGCGACATTTCCCAAATACCACTCAATATAATGAACGCGCCATCGAAAATACGCACCTCAGAGTGGACCACGTTAGCTGCAGTCAGAATCAATCTTTAAAATTAAATATAACGAGTGGTTATTTTTGTGTATTAAAATTACCCGATAAAATTTAATTTTTACATTTATTTTTAAAAAAGTAGATAAATCACCCAGTATTGTGTTTATATGAATGATATAGAATCACCCAAGGAGCATCATAAGAATATAAAAACAAAGTATTTTTTGTGGAAAATAGACGTGGCGCCACTGATTTTTCATATCGAGTTTATCACTCTATTTATAGCAACAAGCCTAAATATTTTTAGTTAGATTTTATTTCAAAAGAAGCTTATAAATAGTTTAAGCCACACGAAGATTTGATTTTTTTCATAAATGATATACATACGTATATTAAAAATATATGACCTTCAAAGACAGGAACTTTAATTTCCAGAAACTTGTATATGTGGAGGCTTCTATTTAATATTTTATTCTAGTTTTAATATTTTATTTTCAATTAACTTACCTGGTTCCAGTGTTGTCGCCAGAATAATCGTTGGCAGGCAAAGTAGAATGATACGTATTTCCAGCAAATGCATTGGCGTCAATGTGGGCAACATTTGTGGCAGCTCCTGCAAATGTATTTCCTGCTACAGAACCAATGATGATCTTGGCGTAGTGGAGAACCCGAAGGCGTTTGTCACACACTTAACATTCGCCTTACTGCCTAACCGGGTCCGTGTCTGTTTGTGTTCTCTCCTTACTTGATTGCGCCCGCCTAATCTATTTGTGAATGCGAGCTAAAGGAGAAATCGGTTCCTTGACTTCCTTTCTGGATTGTAGTGATTGTTCCGCTTGTTCGTTGTGGCACAGCAATGATAAATGACACTTCATAAATGTCGGAGTTTAAGTGTTATTTTGCTTGTAATGTTTTGCTGTCTCTCTATCGTTCACTATTTGAATGTGTTTGTCCTATACAATGACAATAAAATTATTTTGATTGTGTTTCTTTTCTCCTATATGCTTTTGAAAGTGTGTGTGTGTGTATATCGAATGTTGCTGTTATTGGTCCAAACAGTTTTATTTTTTTTGTGAAATACAGTTGTTGGCCAAAATCATATTAGTCTCTATTATTTTCCGTGTACTGAATTGAATTTCATTTCCACTTTTTTCGGTGAACAGAAAAGTTGTGATAGTCTTTGTTGCTTTAAATGATGGATGATAGTATTTTGATGGAGGAAATTTTATCCGAATTATAGTTTCTTCCTCCCCTCACCCCCCAATGACGTTAGGTTTGGCCAAAGATATGACGGTTTCAGTTTGATAGATGCTGTATTTGCTTCAGCTTAGCACAATTGTAGAAATCATTTTTTCCCGCTGCAACCAAAAACGAGATTGTGTAATTCCCGAGTTGTCACTTGCACTTTGATTTGAAATGCTTTAAGTTGTGTTACAAGAAATGACTTGTATTTTTTCGTCCTTACACTGCTACTTTATATTCCGGACGTTCATGAGCGAGAAGTTTTTTCATTTTGCTCTTGATAGTTTCTGTAGTTTACTTCCTGTATCTGCAGACTTGGTACTCGATTCGTTGATTTCTTTCTTCCGCTAAGCAAAATTGCGTTTAATGTAAAAACGAATTACATTTGAGCTGAAAATAGAAGGAAATATAAAAGAGAATATGTAAAATATTTTTTTTTTTGATTTTAAACAAATTAAATCGGTTCATTTGCAATTTAAATTTCAATCGTCAGTCGGGAAATACTTGGAGAAAATGAATTGGTTGATGCTCTCCGTTTATGGCATGCAAAGAATGTTCATAATATTTTCAGTCATTATTCGCTTTGATTTACATTCGTAATTGATTTGGGTGATGAAAAAGAGGAACTATTGACATGTAGTTATTTAGAAAGTTCAACGTGGACTTTAAGAATATATGAGAAAATCTTAGATAAGAAATCCTTAAGAATATCACCATATGAACTAGGACAGAATTGTGGAAATACAATTTTGAGGTTTATGTTGAATTTCCCAGTAACTCTTTTAATCAAACACAGGTACAAAGGACCGATGTCAGACCCCTTTTAGGATAAATTTGTAAACCTTACTACTTTTAACTGAGCGATACTGCTCCTCAGGTGTTGGCTTCTGACTGTGGGCAGTGTAGATTAGACAAAAAGTGGTGGTACTGCCCACAGAACTTAAAATGTTGAACTAAGTATAATATGTTACCCTCCATTGTAGACATGAGCGTCAGAATTGGTACATATACGACTTACTAGAAAAATTAATATGTTTTTTTAATAAAAGTTTTATTTAGCTTATAATGTATTTCAAATTATACATTACATTTCAGTTGAGACTTGTCCTTCTGATTGTAGTTTCTTTATGTTTTATTTCCAATAATACTCGTACATGGCCATCGCACAGTGGGGCAGTTTGGCTTTTCGTTGCAAAATTCATAACTACTGAAATAACGACGATATTTTAAAAGCACTTGGAAGAGAACCTTTAAATTTAATTGTGAAACAGGCTTCCAGGTCTAGATTGTGCTTCAAACTTTTCTGTCAAAGTTAAATAATGTTTTCGGTACAAAGATTATCGCCCATGTTCTGCATTGTGAATTTTTCTGAAAGTGCAAATTTTTCACACAATTGGTGTTGTTGACGTTACTTTTGTGAAAATGTTTCACAATCAAATGTTGTTGTGAAAGCAAAAGTATATAACATTTTCTGTATCAAAAATGTAAATCCGAGTATGTTGTTTCTTAACTTTGTTGTTCAAAAGTAAAAGTTTCTCAAGCATTTATTCGCAAAAAGTCATTAAACAAAATGATCTAAAAATTTTGATTTTTCCATTCTGTTTTCATTCCACATTTATACCACTGTATGCAAAACAGCTGAGTATTGGTTATTTGAAAATACAAAGTTGCCAGCGCCATAGATTTAAGAACTTCAACAATCAGTTTGTTTATTTTTAGAGTTATATCGTAAATATATCACTATAAACACGACGGCATATGTAAGACGAGAATGAAAAAAATATTCTTTCTTAAGTTCTATCCTTTAAAAACAGTAAAAATTATAATTATTCCCGCAAGGTCTAAGTGAGTAAGGGTGGCAACACCTTCATATGTAATTTGTTTTTGGCGCACATGTGCAATAATAATTTGGAAGTAATAAACAAGGAAGTTGCATGAAGATATGTAAGTATTTTAATTAAATGTATGTCTACGAATAATTATTTATATTTTATTTGTGTTTACAGGAGAAAACACAAGACAAGAAGTCAACAAGAGATACAGCTGCCGTTCTGTTTGATTTTGTCTTCTTTCATTTTTGACAGCAAGCCATATGTTTTGCAATTCAACTATGTATTTACGGCCACTTAAAAAGTATGTTCGAAAAGTGAAATCTCAGAACACCAAACTCGAATACTTGAGAATGTAAGTGAAATAAATACGAATCGGAATGCAACACATGGGTGTATGAGTCTAATTTATATCAAATTTATTATTTGTATCGCAGATAACCGTAATTATATGCTAGTATTATTATTGGTATCAATGATGTTTATTAGTTAACTCTTCAAAATAGTCATGAATATTGGAAGCGATATTGAATAAATTTAAGAAAGTACATTTATAATAGAAATAACTGTAAATTTATACAAATTAAGGCTCTTTCGTCCGAGTTTCAGTTGTGGGGACCAAGTTTGGCATTGACAACATCAATTTGGTTGTGGCAACCGCAATTCGGTGGTAACAGAAGTATTAACGGTTGCTAAACTATCTTCACAAACAATTAGTTAATGTATGAATTTTTTTTTGTACTGACATAGCAATATACTGCTGACTACATGTGCCAAAATCAAACTCCAAAAATATTTGCATTGTGTGATAACGGTTTGAGGTGCCCGAATTTTATAGAACTACATGCTCCTGGTCAGTGTTGATAGTTTATGCATTTTAGGGCATTTCTAGGTCTGTTTTTGGTAGGTTTTTGAAAAAAGAGGTATGGGCTTTTGACATTTATTTAATAATTGGGCTTTTTCAGCTCTTTTTTTAGTTAAAAACTTGTGATCTAAATAAGCACATTGTAATTTAAATCTCATACTTTATTTTATTAATATTTACTTTATTAATATTAGTATCATAGAGAAATGATGTATAGAGTTGCCATCTCTCCGAGCTTTTGATGACATTTAGTGTGTTGCGTATGGGCGGTTGCATGTTGGAAAGTATTGCTTTAATAATACCAGATATAGGCAATGGCTCAAACCATCCAACAATAAATCAGCAACGGCATTTCGAGTTGTGCGTTAAAATATTTGTGTAAATACACCACAAACATATACTAACAATAAAATTTAATAAACAAGTCCAAAATACGTATAAATTTCGAAATCGTTCATCAAAACGATGTGAAAAATTTAAGACAACAATGTTTGAAATTCCAACTGGTTTAACTCAATCTACGTCAAATAACTCCCTGTCGCACATACCGCACCATGAATAGTGTGAAAGGAAATTCCAGATGGGAATAATGGTGTCTCTATACATCATTACTCTATGATTAGTACTGCGTGTTCATTGGAAATATTTCGGCCGTGGTTGTGTTGAATTTACTCTGTTGAAAATTGAAAATTCAAATACTGACAGCTGAAATGTTATGTGTGTGGTCATATATCAATTGTTTTATATAATATATTACACATATTATATTTTTTCATGCTTCTTGAAACAGGACTATAGTTACGCGTTTAGGGTTTCTATAGCTTTTTGGTTTCTGACATTGGTTACTGTTTTCAATTATTTTCTGTTTCGTGTTCAAACTTCCAAGCAAAAGCTGCATTAAAAATAAATTTAGTGTATTTTTCAGTAAATTTAGTATTTTGCAGCTAGTGAAAATTTAGACAATAAATGTTGTCCACATTAACGTCAATATTTTAGTTGATTCAAAATATTTCGTTGAATTCACACACAGCATAAGTATTATTAGTGCGGCAATTGGAAGGTTATTGTTTAGGGCCTCAAAATTTCATCTGAATGGCAAACTCTTTTTCGATTTTACTTCAATAAATCCTAAGCAGTTTGAATTTTTGACTAACATTCTTCGCTTATATTGTAGCCCTTTCCTCATTTCATAAGTCTTTTCAACGTCTTTCGGGAAAATATACTGATGAGCGTCGAAGCAAATTTTATATATATTAACTTTGGTTTGCCGTTCTCAGGCTCAATGTAGAGAAACTAAATGCTTTCGAAGAAATTATAGGCTACTATTTTTTTTGACAACTATGGAAGATACAGTGATCAACAAACATTATATGTATTTAAATCCACTTAATGGCTGTAAAAGAAATCATAGTTATACTATATTTATTTTTCATTTTTCGTTTATCACCGTACAAATTGAGGCGAAATGACTAAATAATGCACAGTTGTAGTACGTAGGACTCTTGAGAACATTGTCAAACCTATTACGTCATGGTTTCCAAAATAATCATAACAGCTAAAAGATTAACAATTTTTTATTTTTTAAATATAAAATATTTCAAATTTGCGTGATGTTTTGCCATTTTATGGACTATTGGTAAATTGTTTCTGAAAGATATATTAGACAGAATTGCGAAATTGGGAAAGAGCTACGATATTACCACAATTTGCAATGTCAAAATTTGGAAATGCTTAGCATTTTTGGAGAAAAATTAGATGTAAAGCCCTGCCCCTCAGCCGAAATCTTGTTTGGCCTCTAAGGAAAAATTTTGATGATCAGGGTCAAAACCGATTTGCTGATACCACGTCATAATTTGTTGGTTTGGTTGATACCCTAAATCTACTGCCACACAGATATACTGATTGGAATTCCATTTCTATTTTATACACTTAACCTAAATTTCCAGATGAAATCATTAAAAAATGTTGCTATTTATTTGTTTTGTATTTGTTAGATGTGTGAAACATAATTATCTCTGGCAAATACTAGAAAATATTCGAAATATGACCCTATTAGGGAGTTCACATGGTGTATTATTGCGTTGTATTTATCGTATATGCTAAAATAATACAACAGTTGTAAACATGTTTTTGGTATACTTCATGTAAATATATTTTACGACTATACAACCTGAGCATGTCTGTTTTTCCAGTGTTTGTTGTATGTTCAGTGTCAGCTGTTTTTTGTTTACTATTTAATCAGATATATTGTTGTGTTTTGAAGAAATTTTGCATTGTTTTACAACATTAACTCAAGAATTAATTTTAATTGGTAAAATAATAAAAAAAAGGAAATTGGACAAATGGAAGGAGAAGAAACTACTTCGGTAAGTTTTTGTGCACAAAGTTTTCACACAAAACCCTAAAAGTTTTTTCTTTTTCGTTTCTTGTTGGCATTTTTTATATTTTTTTTAATAATTTTCTTTTGTTGCTTGACGTTTATTTGACGTTTTTATGACTTATGATTTAGCACGTACAACATGCTGCTCACATGCATAAGTCATATGTACTAATTTGTTAAATATGACTTTAGTACTTATGACTTTAGGAGAACATGTGAATTCCCTATATGTGTTTTCATTCAAACTTTCAATCTTGAAATTTGTATGAAAACTGTGTGAAATTTCGTAAAAAACACAAGTTTTACGAGGAATGAACAAATGAATGAATGAACAACGCTACTATATTACAAGACTACAATGAATGAAAAGAAAGAGTTCTAAAATATGTTATTTATGTAGATTAGTATTTTGCACAAAACATATGGGTTTCGAAGTCGAGCTTTCAATCTTGGTACAAATTTAACTTTTTTCTGCATTTTGAAGTTTTTTTTTTTGAAATTTGATTTATTTCTGTATTTTTTTATTTAGGTCTTTTTTGATTTTTGCTCTTTTTGAACATTTATCACTTTTTTGAAAGCTTCTATTTTTATAAGTCCAAAAATGTTATAGTTTTCCTGGAAACAATTTGGTCCATAGTTTAAAAGTATTTTTGTCATATAACACTGTGGAACCCAACAAAAATTAGAAGGTTCTGACAATAGATTCTGGTAGAGGGTAGAGACAAAAAGGTTTACGGGTATAGGCGTTTTGATAGTTTACATATTGTTGTAATTAAAGGGGGTGGTTTTAACGATATAAATTTTAAGTTGAAGTTTTCCCCCTATTGTACATTCTTATGATGAATTTCAGCAATTTTGTGCAGAATTTTACAAGAAATATTTTTGTGAAACATTTTAGCCTTCTAGCTCCTCAATATATGGAACCTTTATGCCCCTTTTGTGGAAAAGGAAAAAAACACCCCTAACACATGCGCGTAACGGGCTAAAATGTACTACAAAAATATTTCTCGTAAAATTCTACTAAATATAAGTCCCTGACTACACCTATTGGTTAGTTTCTTACTTACTCTGAATTGGTGCTAAAATGTCTCAAAAACCTGCAGTTTAGGAGGATGGTGTGTGTATATGGAAAAAATATATTACTCAAAATTTAAATATAAGTCATTGAACAAAAGAAAGACGTATAAATAAAATCTTTAGATATAAAATGTATCTATAAAACAAATAAGTACAAGATTTGGTATTTAAGCACGAATTTATTAATTACATTTGTGTTTTAGCTCTTGGCAATTCTACACCGATATCAAACAATGTCTAGCACATGTATGTTGTCCTATGTTCGTTATTGTATAATTCTAGAGCCACTCAACCGATGTAGAATCCAATACATGCGTTGGAGAGGACTACTTACTACTTTCACTTCTACGAAAATATACGTCGAAAAATGTCATATGCGTGCTACGTACACTTTTGTGATGGTGGGTTTTTCCAATATAAAATATGTGAATTCTTTAGTGGCCATGACACGATTGAATACTTTTGTCGGCAGGGCGTAGTCTACCGGGTCAGCAAGTGACATATATAACCTTCATAAAATGGCGCTATTAGTTTTAATTGAAATTATATTTCTTAAGAAAATGTATTTAAAATATTAACTATATTTTAAATTGTTTCTTTGTGTTAAAATACGGCATCTTCTGGTGCGATAAAAGTCATTTAATTTAATCAGAAGTTCGGTTGAGAACAGTCAGTGGTCCTCTTTAACAGTAACTATCGGAAAAAATCGATATTTTTTAGTATTTATTCAAAACTTTGTGTTGTTGGGGCATCTCCTAACTTCCAATGAGATAAATTATATTTTCCACCGTTGTTGTAGAGCTACCATGACAACTTTTTTGAGGTATGCCCAAGCCGTAGTTAAAAAATAAATGTTCGCTCCAGACTAGTGTACCTTTGGGACTTTTGTTGGAATTTAAAAACAAATTATTCTAACGTAAACCTATTTTGTCAAAGCCATTAGCTTTTTTGCCAAAAATCATGCAAAAACCCGCATTTTTTAGTCACCAGTTTTTGAGTTGTTCGAAATAAAAATTTTTCAAGAATAATATATAATATATAATAAATCTCAAAATGTCATAACCTTATTTAAATTTGATAACTAGTATTAAACGTTTAATTAATATCTTAATCAAAATGTAAAGCGTTTATTCCAATTAAAATTAAACTCACTTAAACTTAGGAATCATCAAATTTAAAAATCTTTAAGGGGTTAGTAGCCAAAGACCCGGCTAACCGGTAACACCGGTTTTGTACACTCTAGTTGCGACTAGAGTATCAAAAAAACGTAAATTTTTTGAAACCGCTTTCGGTTTGTTCGAAAAATAAAGTTTTCAAGAAACCGGTTTTTGGTTTGTTCGAAAAATCAAGTTTTCAAGAATCCCGTTTTCGGTTTTTAATTTTGGCACTAACCGGCGAAACCGAGTTATTTCGGTTTTTTGCTTTAAATTAAATTACACATGTAGCGCTTACAATACATTTGTTTAGCGATTATTTCCTATATTTATTCGTGTTTAAAAATCAAACTTTCACAACTCTATTTAAATAAGACAATTATGTTATAATTTGAAATAAAAAAAATTATGTCATATTCCATTTTGGAATAATAAATAATAATAAAGTTTGTACGTTGACATTATGTGTGAAACACTACATCAATTAACTGACCACCACGCGAAGTGTTGCAAGCATTGATTCATTTTTCATTTCATTTCATATTTATTGGTCCCTAAAATTCATATTGACAAAGTTTCTTAAAGATAACTTAAATCTATCATTACGTATTTTCCTACATTTAATAATATTTACAGAACTATATACTTCACACTAACTTACATACAAAACAATCATAAACGAAAAAAAAACTAAACATCCTACTGCCCACTAGAGGCTTCCCCAAAAATGGACTATGAAAAGGGGACAATTCATCAGACTTAGGCATTGATTCTTTGAGGCAATTTCCGACCACATTTTGACACATATTGGTATCTCAGCCATAACTTGACGAATGTTGGTTCTTAAGTGCTCAAGAGTTAAAGGTTTATCTGCATAAACACGGTATTTCGCGTAGCCCAACAAAAAAAGTCTAATGGTGTCAAATCGCATGATCTTGGTGACCAGTTCGAGAAATTACGCGGCCAGGAAATGTCTCTTGCAATAAAGCCATATTCGCTCGAGTTGTGTGGCATGTGGCACCGTCTTGTTGAAACCACATATTCTCCAAGTCGTATTCTACAATAGCAGGCAAAAATGTCGGTATCATATGACCATAGCGCTTCGAATTGACAGCGACAGTCGTTCCATCGTCGTTTTCGAAGAAGTAAGGTCCAATCACACCTTCGGACCAAAGAGCGCACCAAACAGTGACTTTTTCTGGATGTAATGGCCTCTCTTCAATTACTTGAGGATTCTCAGAACCCCAAATACGACAATTTTGTTTATTAACATACCAACCGAGTGAGAAATATGCTTCATCGGGTTGAAGAGAATTTTGTTCGAAAAATCGCCGTCCACCGCCTGTTGTTCAAGCACCCATTCCACGTATCTACGACGTTGTCAATGGTCAGCTGGATTCAGTTGTTCTGTGAGCTGGACTTTATATGGATGTAGGTGTAGATCCAAATGCAAAATACGCCATAATGTGCCGTAAGACAGTCCTAATTCCTGAGAACGACGAGGAATCGACACATTCGGGTCTTCGGGAACACTTTCATTAACAGCAGCGATATTTTCAGCGGTACGAGGGAAACGATGATGCACAGGCCTTAGAATATCTGTAGCCGCTCCAGTCTCTTCAAATATCTTCACAATTTTGCCAATTGCTTGCGTAGTTGGACGATTATGTAAACCATAATCTCCTCTTAAAGCACGATATGTGGCTGTGCCAGAATCACCATTTTTGTAGTAGGTTTTTTATAATTTTTATGAGTTGTGTGATAGTTAGCGGTCCATTTTCGTCAATGTAAGACTTTCAACTGAAAAGAAAAAAATTGGTTTAACAACTTAGTTTGACAGATGTCGAATTCCAGCTCTATACTTTTTAAACCACGAAATGGATAACCCTTTATATAACACAACTAGTTTGCCACAAAAACACGAAACTCGGTTGTTGTTCACTTGTTGGACGTTGTTTACTATTGCCTCTATCTGGTATTATTGAACTTTCTTTCCACCGTACCTATGACGTGTAATTTATTGAGAGAATAAATGTATCTATACCTATATTCGTCGATGAAAACTTTTTGGAACATAAAATAATATTTGAGAATAGAAATCATGTTTCTACATTCCAAAATTTCATTAAAATTCAAAAGGATATGAACACAAGGATATGAACACAAATTAAGTAAAACCCGGTTAACCGACGTCAAATAACCGGTTTTCGCTTTGCTCGAAAATTGAGTTTTTTAAAAAACCGGCACACGGTTAAGAGCAAAAAACCCGGTTAACTGGTTTCACCGGTGTTTCGCTTCAGTTTTGGACACTCTAGATGCGAGCCTTGCCAGGCTTCTGCAGTTTTTGTAAATAAAATATATTACTAGTATTTTGGTCGTTTATAGACAGAGATATTTATTACTGATCCGATAATTGTTTCACAGTTTGTTCTTAAGACTCACGGGAAATTTCATATGTATTTTAAATAAATTCGTCAATTTAAGTTACTAATTTTGATATTTTAAGACCATTTCATGCTTGTTGTTGTTGCCGTAAGCAATAGCGAAATTTTGTGGGGTCAGCGAGTACTAAATTTTAATAAATAATCACAATTATTTCACTTGAAAGCATATTAGCTTTTAATTGAAGTGTTACAACTAATTTAAACATTGAATTTCCAGAGGCATTTTTGTTGCTACCTTTGGCAATGGACGCCCTGTCCTGCCTCTAATATTCTCTATTTTCTGGGTTATTATATTCCATTAATTCGCATAATTTTTCGTTTTTAGTTGACTTCATTATTTTGTAATTACTTCGTTTTTACTTTCTCATTACGCAAATGAAGCGTTTTTTGAGTTATTGCAAAATTTCCCCTCAGTTTGTCGTGCTCGGATGAAGGGAGACAAACTAGAAGTGAAACAGGGACCCACAAAGAAGGACACCATCTCCAGATATTAATTGCTGTCGCATTCATTGTCCTAAGCTGATATCGTTGTACGCAATATCTACTTGATTGGGCCAGCAACGAATACAATTCAGTGCAGTTGCAGTCGATAGTGTGCCAACATGGTGTAAAGACATTGTCAAGCTTCGTGAATGCGCTGTTTCTAAGTGGCCGGGATTGTCTTGAACTATTGGTTTACAGCGAGATAATTAATGCTCGTAATCTGCTTTCTTTTGGTTTTATTCCATTAATTAGTAACGGACTTAAATTCTCAAAGGCAGCATTTGGCCATTAAACCTGCAGTCTGGCCATTTCTGTGAAGGATACCTTGGCAAATATGAATCAATAAGCAGAAGAGACTAGTGAAAACAGTAGAGTCTAGCCGCGCAAATAGTCAACTATGAAGAATTTAGCAATAATTTTGGTAACATCGAAAGTCAATTTCTAAGGCGAATCATATCAACGCAACATTAATCATATGTCGGTTATTTCAATTCAACCGAACGAGGTTTCGGAACAATTAGCAATGTATAGTTTTTATATTTTACAATAGAATTTTTGTAACAGTAATTTTTGTAAGACTACAGTCTTATTTAACATGTCTTGAGATTTAAACTATATCAGCTAATCTTAGTTGAAGCCCCTTTATGTGGTATATATTATGTCGAATAGCCTAAGTATTAAAAAAAATTATTGGGTTATGAATTCCCATGATTTCATATAACTAACTACAATTCGGATTAAAACTTCAAATTCAATATAAATTTCATTTACTCGAAATTTCTTGTATATTTAAAAATGGGGTTTCATACTAAAATATTCTAAATTTGAATGCCAAAGTTGCTGCCATGTTAATGACTAACCTTCGCACTGGTTGCGACCAAAATCTAGGATACAATGGGTACAAAATATGAATAATTTGGTTTTCATATAGAAATAATAAAAAACACATGTATATCGTTCGAATAAGACTAAATATATAGGGCGTGGTGCAATGGTTTGGTGTGCGTGAGTCTTGTACTTGAGCAGGTCGGTTAGATCCCTGCTCTACCCGCGTTGCATTTCTCTCTTGGATGGTCACTCCGCGTAGTGACGCCTACACTAAAGAGTACTTAACCATGAGAAGGCTTCTAAAATAGTGTCCGAAAGAGGTGTAAAACTATAGGTCACAATCAGTGAGTGTAAAACTAAAAAGTGCACAGCTCTCTAATTGTGAGAAACACTACCCTCTCCAATCACTTAATGGGATGTAATGGAAAACTATTTATTTACTTATATAAAAAAAAGACGATCTGGCCAAAAGTGTCACCGTTGGTCAGGCTATTAATGAACCATATTGATATTGAAATGTTAATGTTTATGGAAATGTTAATACTTGTGTACTAGAGGTTTATAGTAGAAAATTGGTGACACATTATAAAGCCAAATGAGTGACTTTCTCCACTATCAGGAATACTGCAGTAGCTTTTTGTAGGCTTCGCCCAATGATGTCGGTATCAGCAGAATTCGAAAACAGCCTGCTGCTGATGGGTTTATTTATGTTAGTTGGAAAAAAGCTTTCTGTTCTAGTTTTGGAATTATAGACCTTTCAGTGATTGTTAGTACTTAGGGAATTTCGATTGATACTAATTCGCGCATGTAAATTTCATATTTGAATTTGTAAATATATATTCAGATACAGATGGTATCAAATCCGACACAGTAGTTAGGCATCGGATGATGAAACGGAGTTCGAAACTAGTCATGTCAGTGATTTAACTTAACTGAATTGTCTATTATATCAAGAAAATCCAACCATTTTGCACATTAGAAGAATTTCATGACCTTGTACGATTGTAGTAAGTAATCTTGTAAATCATTATTTTTCATTTAGATTAAATCGGAGAATTGCGTGTCATCTTGCCTGAGGTCTCGTCTGGTAAAAAATTATTCGGTAAGATCTTTACCTATCAGGAATGATTTTTATTTACTCGGCCGTTTTATTGGTACTTTTTATTACATTATTCAAGCTCAAGACCATCTATATTTGTATAAATAGAGATATAGTTTTGTCAATGCAACCTCATGATTCCTGGCAAACCGTATAGCTTTTAGCAACAGATCTTGTTTGGGATGCTGCTTTTGAAAAATGCATTAAATTAAATGTAAACAAAAACTCAGTTGAATTGAGAATTTTCCACTATGCAAGTGTTCGAAAAATATCGCAATCAAAAAACACAAGAAAACATTTGCAAACAACTACTTTCCATCTCCAGAGAACCATCAGCCAAACAACCGCGGATGAAGATCTGTGGCTAGATCTGAAATAGCTATACGTTTTGCCAGGAATCATGAGGATGCATTTGCAAACCATCTTCTTTTAAAAAAGTAAATCTCAATTTATAGAGATATAGATGGTCTTGGTCTTGAATACTGTAATAAAAAGTACCAATAAAAAAGGTTGAATAAATAAAACTATCATCCCTGATGAACGTAGAGCACGACGAAATAACAGGCAATAACAATTGCCTGTAACCATTGTGTTGTTTTTTAGACAACAACAAAAAGCATTTCTAATGGGGACCGATGGTACTCTGGAGATGGAAAGAAGATGTTTGCAAATGTTTTCTTGTTCGTTTTGCTTGCGATATTTTTCGAACACTTGCATAGTGGAAAATTCTCAATTCAGATGAGCATTGCATTTAGTTTGATGAATTTTTCAAAAGCAGCATTTCAAACAACCGCAGATTAGGATCTGTGGCTAGACCTGAAATAGCTATACGGTTTTCCAGGAATCAGGAGGATGCATTTGCAAAACATCTTCTTTTAAAAAACTATATCTCTCTTTACCAATTTTTACCTGAGGGGTATCAGCTTACTACAGACATATTTTGCTTTTTGAGTATTAGTTTGTCGATAGGCGTAATGCAAATATCTTGTACTTGAGGATTTTTGAAATATAAAGCCACACAGAAAATCCGATCAGTTCGGCGAAAATTGGAATTCCCTGGAAATATTTGCATTAAAATCGCATACAATAATCTTAAAGTTATGGATAGGGCCAGCGATCATAGGCGCTCATATGACATGTCTTAGGTCTCTTGGCCCTTATATTCTGTCGGAGAGTGTTCACAAATTAAAGAAATGTTGAAGAACTTTGCTTTTATGAGGACAGTGGATATATGTATGTACGTTCACTCAGTGAGTTGAACATAGAAAGTTCATGCCAAGTATTCATACAAATCCAAATTTATGTGTTTCCATAGCAGTTTAGTTTGTTTTACCGCACATGATTTCGAGGATTGTTTCCAGACAGAATATAAACCATGTAAGGCGATCAGCAATGGAAAACAATATTAAGAATGTAAACGGCTGACTGAAATGGCTCAAAAGATCAAGGAAATTATATGTAAATAACGTGGAACTTCTGCGGCGTGGAAATTCCTTCCCTTCCAGTACGGGATTTACAAAAAAAAAATAGATTGCCAGTACTCTAAGTAACAGAAGATATTACCTTTCAACTACTGTAGATATAAGAACTCGGTACCTTCTTAGTATTGTAAAACAAATACAATAAAAATCAGTAGTTTTCTTGCACCTTAAATACAGAAAATCAGTGCTTTCCAAACTGGGACAAATTATAAACGGTTTAGTTTAATTATTGTTTAATTATATAATTTGATTGAATTGAAAAAATATTAACAATGAAATGGAAATCAATAAACTATTAATTAGTACTTAATACTGAAGATAACTAAAGATTTAAAGATTATTCGAAGAAAAACTTTTTGTGAAGGAGTAAAAAATACAAACATAGAAACATGCAAAATACAAACATTACTTATCTAACATATCAAAACACTTAAACTATTCAACTAAACCATCAAAATATTAAAAATTATCTATTATAAGAACAACCACTTTAATAAACGGTTACTAAAGATAGTTTTAAATTATTATTAATACTAAAAGTATGAGACAAAAAAACAAATATTTAAAAAAATGTGTGTTAATGAGTGATTATTTTGTTGGATTGGAGGTTTGAAAGGAGTTGATTCCAAAGACGTATAGCAGTATATAAAGGATGAGGATATGAAGGATATAAAGATTTATTTATGCTGCATCTGATTTAGCAAAAGCTGCAATAATGTGGATTTGCCAATTCAAACAATCGTTAAATATAATTCCAAGATTTTTCACACTTGAGACGATATTGACAGGCATGTCCGATAGCATAATATTAATACTATCCGGCACTAAGAACTATCTATCAATATTAATAATGCACTATGGTTTTGAAGATTTAATGCGTAAATCGTAAGATTTCGCCCAATAATTTATCCTGTTTAAATTAGATTTCTGAGATTTCTGATACAATTTCAGTTAATTTCTTTGAATGTCATCTGTATACATTTGCGTACTACTGAGTATCCAAATATTTCTTATGACTAAGCGCCCCTATAATAGGTTAGACCTGTACTGGCAAATTGTTTCCAGGGAGTACTTGCAAAGCACTGGGGTTTTTAGAGAAACAGTGGCTTGCCAGTACTGTGTTTTCTGTATCACCGTGTTTCGGCAGCACGGTTTGTTTGGACTGTGCTATCTTTAATTTGTGTCTGGGTATGTTTATGAAACAAACTAATAGAACATTAGAATATTATTAAAATATATCTATATATATAAAAATGAAATGTTGTGCGTTAGTCCTGCTAAAACTCAAGAACGGCTGGACCGATTTTGCTCATTTTAGTCTTGAATTATTTGTGGAAGTGCAGGGAAGGTTTAAAAGGTGAATAAGACCCGATAGGTGGCGCTGTTGTCGAAATTTAAAATTTTAACGTTTTATATTACAAGGGTGCCTCCTAGAGGTGTCAAATGTATGACCGACCCTCAATATTTTTGCAATCCCAACAGTTTTCCAGAACATATATACCCTCTATCTTCAACCCTTAGGGTGGTCCCCATACAATTTTTTTTTAATTTTTGGCGCGGTTGTGGATTTATATCGAAAATCTAAATGAATTGACCAATTTAAGTGAAATTCAGAATGTATGTTAGGGTGGTCCCCATACATTTTTTTTTAAAAAACTACCTTTCAGATTATTTTTATTTTTATGCACATTGATAAATCTTAAGTTTTGTCACAAATTTAATTTCTGAACGCAACCATAAAATTTGACATTTGACAACCAACTAATATGTCGATCCATCCTCTATGTTAAGATTCATATAAATATAACTCTATCTATATCTGCGTTAGTCCTGCTAAAACTGGAGAACTGCTTGACGGATTTGAATATTTTTTTTCCTTATGCTTGGCTTACTTCAGGGTTCGTGTAAACACAAAAATTATTGCAAACAAAACCATTGTTTATCGTCGGAAATAGCTTAAAATCATATATTGTGTTACCTTAGATGAAAGAAAAATTGCTGTTTAAGCCGCCAGCCGCCAGCCGTCAATGCATCCTTGAGCCTTGACGGTTGACGACGAAAGGCCCAGAACTCCAAACCCAAATGACTGACGCCGTTGAAGTGGTCTCTATCGGCATGGGGTTTTGGGTATGCTTCTTGGCGGTTTTTCCCCTTTTACATTATTCGCGCTTTATCTATAAACCGAGCAGTTTGTCACATTTGGCCAAAAAGAATTTGCAACACCCAAATAAAGTCATTAAATTAAACCCTACACGTGTCTCGAGTTTTATTGGGCGCCAGGAGTGCATTCCGAGCACTGGAAAACCGGCGCAGCCAGCAGCATCCACCACAGCAGCTCCCGCAAACATTTGTCACATTTGAGCTGCCGAAAACGAGCCACACCACAGTACGGTCGTACACAGCAAGGCGCCTGTCTCCAAGAAACCGGCGAACATCAACACACACAGAGGTAAACAATTGCAAAATTATTTTGGACCCGGTAGCTACCGCTGTGGTCAAGATAATTGGAATATATTACGAACTCCGATTGCTGACAAAACACCTGCGGGAGAGTACTCTAGGATATATAATTCACCTACAGTAGACGAAGAGGCTATGAAAAAAATTTCAATTATATGATGTTACACTTACGAACTCCAATTTAAATAATTTTTTTCCCTTCTGTTTTGATTACTTCAGGGTTGGCTTAAACACATAAAGTATTGCGAAATCGGTACAATGCCGAGGAGAAGACGATCTGACATAGGTCGACGAAGCCAAGCAACTCTAAGACGAGTTACCTCACGTGTAATCCGCTATGATGATCAACGGTCGCAAGATAATGAGAATAGTCGTGTTGCTATGTCCGGATTGCGTGCAAGAGATACTGATAATGTAGCGAATAGGCTAAGAATGCAACGAGTTCGTGCACATCATACACAACAACAGCGAGCGCGACAAAACGAATTCATCCGATACCACCGACGCACTGCTCCGGTGAACCTGGAACGAGCAGAATTCCACTACGACACAGAAATAGATTATAGTGCCCATAATTCTATAGCAATTGGAGAAATGACTTCAGTTTGCCAATATTGTAATGCCCTGAAATATAGTGGTGAACCTAATGGATTGTGTTGTGCAGGAGGAAAGGTCAAATTGCCACCATTGGTACCACCTCCAGATCCATTACGCTCATTAGTTTCTGGGTTAGGAAGTGAGTCAAATCATTTCTTGGCAAACATTCAAAAATATAACAGTTGTTTCCAAATGACGTCGTTTGGCGCAACGCATATTGTGCAGGATAATTTTATGCCTACTTTCAAGGTAATTACAACGTAATAATATTTTCTAAAGAAATCATATTACATTTTTAACAATTCCAGATCCAGGGACAAATATATCATTTACTAGGAGCTCTGTTGCCACAACCAGATTCAGATCATAAATTTTTACAAATTTATTTCATGGGCAATTCGGATGAAGAAGTTGATAGGCGTTGTGCTAACTATTCAACACTGAATCGAAACATTATTCAAGAAATGCAAGCGTTTCTTCATCAAAACAATCAGTTGGTGAATACGTTTAAAATAGCATTACATCGGATGCCATCCGACACCCATAATATTGTTATCAGGGCTGACAAAACACCTGCGGGACAGCACTCTAGGAGCTATAATTCACCTACAGTAGACGAAGTGGCTATTATCGTTGTCGGAGAAAATTTACCATCGAGGGATATCGTGCTTCATCGTCAAAATAATGAACTAAAGCGTGTATCCGAAACGCATAGGAGTTACGACGCACTACAATATCCATTAATCTTTTGGCAGGGAGAAGATGGATACCATTTCAATATTAAAATGATAAATAAATTTACAGGTAGCTAGAGTACATTAAAAATACCTAATTCTATTTTAACGCGGTCAATACGTTTGTCCAAAACTTACGTTAAAATGAGAGTAACAAAAGATGGAGTATCAGTATATTACTTCTATTGAATTGGATAGATTCTACTTACACATTAAATAACAGGTAAAACATAATTAATAAAGTACCACATTTCATTAATAATCATGTTGAAAACAGAGAATTTAAAAAACCAGTCCTTAAATATAATAACGAAAAACATTTCTCTAAAAAAAATTACATCAGCTTCATCCTTACAAATATTTTATATCATGGACATTTGGTGCTGATAGTCCACTGATTTTAATAACAAATTCCATTGTTAATCATTGACTTTCAATTTTGATGGGACAGCAATCTAATTAAATATAATTAACTACTGTCTCATCGTGTTTGTAAATCGGCTCAGTGATTCTCGACTCTTACAATTTCGAACACAGGATACTCCATTTTTAAACATATACATAGATTCACTTAAAAAATATTTGTACAATAACACAATTAGGTGTTCTTCATTTTCAAAATACATGATTCTAATACCTCTAACCAACAAATCAATTGCAGGAGATGAAACCAATAAAAAAGTAAGCGCTATGAATTTTTATTCATACAGACTCATGATCCGTGAGGGAGAACTAAATCACATTTTGATGTGTCGACGGCTTTTCCATCAGTTTGCGGGTGACATGTATGTTAAACTTGAGACTGAGCGATTGACATACATCCGCTTGAACCAACAACAGCTTAGGTCGGAGGAATACATTCATCTACGCGACGCTATCAATGCCGACTGTGACTCAAACAACGTGGGAAGACTGACCATTTTGCCCGCCACTTACATTGGAAGCCCGCGCCACATGCACGAGTACGCCCAAGATGCAATGTCGTATGTTAGACAATATGGCCGCCCTGACCTTTTTATAACTTTCACCTGTAACCCACAATGGATTGAAATAAAGAAGGAATTGGTACACAGACAAACGCCAGTAGACAGACATGACATCACTACCCGAGTTTTTAAGCAAAAATTAAAATCTCTCATGAATTTCATTACAAAACATTCTGTGTATGGGCAGGTTCGATGTTGGATGTACTCCGTTGAATGGCAAAAGCGTGGTCTGCCACATGCGCATATTTTAGTGTGGTTAGTTAACAAAATCAGGGCAGATGAAATCGATACAATCATATCAGCTGAAATACCAGATGAGACAATTGACCCAAAATTGCATGAAATAGTGACAAAAAATATGATACATGGACCTTGCGGAGTTTATAACAACAACTCGCCCTGTATGATCGACGGTAAGTGCTCCAAGCGATACCCGCGAGACCTTATTGCGGAAACTATAACAGGAAATGATGGGTACCCACTGTATCGTAGGCGCTCTGTTGCAGATAATGGCCGATCTGTAGTTGTGAAGATAAAAGGGCAAGATGTTCATGCAGACAATCGTTGGGTTGTGCCATACTCGCCAATATTGTCCAAAGCTTTTGAGGCTCACATTAATGTGGAATACAGTAACTCAGTTAAGTCAATAAAGTACATACGGAAATATGTAAACAAAGGCAGCGATATGGCCGTTTTCGGTGTAACAAATGCAAACGACGAAGTATCTCAGTATCAGACGGGCCGTTACGTAAGCACCAACGCGGCACTTTGGCGCATCTTTTCATTTTCAATACACGAAAGACACCCCACAGTAGTCCATTTAGCAGTTCATCTAGAAAATGGACAACGAGTGTATTTCAGTCGGGAAAACGCATCGGATAGAGCGGCACGGCCACCGTCGACAACACTAACAAGTTTTTTCTCACTCTGCCAAACAGATGATTTCGCTCGCACTTTGATGTATGCTGAAATGCCACGCTACTATACATGGAACGCATCATCAAAATCATTTCAGCGTCCCAAAAATGGATTTCCAGTTGAAGAACATGCAAATGTATTTTCTTCAGATGAACTGGGTCGCATATACACGGTGCATCCAAATAACGATGAATGTTATTATCTCCGATTGTTGTTGGTGAGTGTTCGACGTCCAACATCGTTTCAACACCTGAGAACAGTTAATGGACATCTGTGTTCGACTTACCGTGAGGCGTGTCAACTGTTACATTTGCTCGAGAACGATTCACATTGGGACAATACGCTCAAGGATTCTGCCATATCTTCATCGCCACAACAAATTCGCACATTGTTTGCGATCGTCATATCGACATGTTTCCCATCTAATCCACAAGATTTGTGGTTGAAATATAAAGATGACATGTGTGAGGACATTTTGCTTCGTGTGCGCCGCCAAACTTCAAATAACACACTACACCTGACTGCAGAAATGTACAATGAGGCACTGATAATAATAGAGGACATGTGTTTATTGATGGCAAATAAAGTTCTGTCGTGTTTAGGGATGATATCACCTAATCGTTCAATGCACAATTCATTTAACCACGAGTTAGAAAGAGAAAAACAGTACGATACCGAAGCGTTAGCCGAAGCAGTTCGTACAAATGTTCCAAAATTTAATGAGCAACAAAGCATTGTGTACGATTCTTTGCTACAAGCTGTGAACAATGGAAATGGTGGGCTTTATTTCCTCGATGCTCCAGGAGGAACTGGAAAAACATTCCTAATTTCAATGCTTTTGGCAAAGATCAGGTCACAAAATGAAGTTGCCCTTGCACTAGCTTCATCAGGAATAGCAGCGACTTTGTTAGAAGGAGGACGAACTGCGCATTCCGCCTTAAAATTGCCATTGAACATGCAAATAAACGAAGCACCAACTTGCAATATATCTAAAAGCAGTGCAATGGCAAAGGTTTTGAAGGTGTGTAAATTGATCGTTTGGGTTGAATGTACGATGGCCCATAAAAGGTCACTGGAGGCACTGGACAGAACGCTGAAAGATATTCGTGACAATAATAATATATTTGGTGGAACAATGATTCTGTTATCAGGTGATTTTAGACAAACTCTTCCAGTTATTCCTCGAGGAACTGTAGCTGACGAACTAAACGCATGCTTAAAATCATCTTATTTGTGGCGTCATGTAAAAACACTCAAATTGACAACTAATATGAGAGTGTTTTTGCAAAATGACCAGAGTGCAAATGTGTTTCCGAAGCAATTGTTAGATATTGGAAATGGTCAAGTTCCATTCGACACATCCACTGGATTAATTACACTACCAACAGGTTTCTGTGAATTCACAGACTCGAAACAGCACCTTATACAACGTGTTTTTCCCAATATTACGCAGCAATACAGAAACCATATTTGGTTGAGTAAACGAGCAATATTGGCGGCAAAAAACGCAGATGTAGATGATCTCAATGCGACCATTCAGAATTTTCTTCCAGGTCAATTATTATCTTATAAATCAGTCGACACAGTTATAAACCAGGATGACATAGTAAACTACCCAACAGAATTTCTGAATTCACTTGAATTGCCTGGACTACCACCACACAATTTGCTTCTAAAAGTTGGTTCCGTGATTATCATGTTGCGTAACATTAATCAACCAAGACTATGCAATGGAACGAGACTGGCAGTCAAAAAGCGTCATCGAGGCAACGATCATCAATGGAAAATACAAATGAGAGGATGTCCTGATTCCACGTATACCGATGATTCCAACGGATATGCCTTTTAATTTCAAGCGATTGCAATTTCCTGTGCGATTGGCATTTGCGATGACCATAAATAAATCACAAGGACAGTCATTGGAAGTTTGCGGAATCAATTTAGAGTTCCCCTGCTTCGCGCATGGACAACTATATGTCGCGTGTTCGCGCGTCGGAAAGCCATCCTCTTTGTTTATTTATGCACAGCAACACCAAACAAAAAATATAGTTCATCAAAAAGCATTACATTGATTAAGTATATTTATATATTTCATGCAAATATAAAACTTTAAATTCGTTCCACATTTAAAAAAGTTTTATTTTATAACCAAACTAAATTCAAAACGTAAAACATAAACCCAGTACAAATTAGCGTAATAAAGTCAATTAGGATTGATTGCGCTAATCAAAATTTTACAAAAAAAATATCAAAACGAATAACGTCTAGAGGCTAACAAACATAGATTACTGGTGGTAAAAAAACATCCAGTTTTAAACTTGCTACACATAGAATCAGTATAAGGAAGAACATAAAATCCCAATCAGCGATTTTGCATGCAGTACGAAGTCTGCCGGGTCAGCTATTTAGAATAGTTTTTGACGTAATTTTTTCTACACTTCACAGTTCTACATATTTTTAAATAGGAATGGGACAATTTTTTGTGAAATATCATTTTGTATTACATAGTACTGTACCCATACTGTAATTATAAATTATTGAAAATCTTGTGAAACAACATAGCTTTCCAAGGTGAATTAAGGAACCAACTGTGAGTGTAGTGAAGTTGCGTCAACCAAATATTTGAGTGAAGTCAATACAACACAGTAGTGGTCTATTGCAAATATGTATTGTCGCTTTTGTAGTTAAAAATATTTACACAGCTTTTGAGGGTTTTAATACAGTAAATTTTGGTAATAATTTTAATTTAAGTGAAGAAACCCTAACTCACTTCTTTAAAGAATATGTACAAACATTTAAATTAACGTGGTAATTTTACTGTGCGACACCAAAAAATATGATGGGGTTCTGTCAAGGGATTCTGGTAGAAATGTTTTAAAAAAATATACGTGTATCGGCGTTTTGCCAGATCTGATCACAATTTTTTTTTAGTTTTAAACGCTGAAATATGACAAAATTTATTATATTATGTGGACTATTTTCAATGGAAACAGCAAAATAAAAATATTCATTGTTAACCCTTAGAAGGCAGTTAGTTTTTTCATATTATCTAGCACTTGGGCTAAGATTCGTGTTGTGGAGTGTACGGGCATATATAGTGAAATTTTATGGCAATAATTTTTGTAGAATATTTTGACCACGCCCTCGTCATTTTGGACCAGCTTTTTGCAAGATTTCAAAAAAAAAAATTATGGTTATACGTGGCAGTTAGAGGGTTAATTTGGTCCACAAAAATGTTTATCTGAATCTTTTCTATAAAACTTCCGAACATATTTTGTACCTCAGAAGTAAGGAACACACAATTTTGCATGCCGATAAGTTGCAGGAAAGATCCGATGGGCGGAAACTTTGCCCCCCCCCCTCTAAAATAATTCTGATCAGATATGACAAAACGCCGATACACGTATATTTTGTTTTAGACCTTTCTACCAGAATCCGTTGAGAGAACCCCATCATTTTGAAGAAGATCTTATTTTGTCTCAGTGTATTTATTCTATTAAATATTTGGAGATGTCTATCGTAATTAGACCACTATCTAATTAAAAATCTCTATTCTATTCTCTATTTGCTGGAGTTGATAATATTTTTCAACCTTGCTTGCGTTTCGTCTGTAATTTTATTCACAGTGTTTACATTTGAGTCGCTCTGAAGCCAAAATGATTAATTCCACTTTTCCAAAATTTTGATTGCTAAGTGACTGGGGTTTAAAATAATGTACCCAGTACATTATGTGTTTCTCTATACAGTGTGGCCCAAATGCAAGTATTTTCTTCAACTTAAATAAAGATAACTAAACTTAATTTCTTGTGGTATATTATGGCTTTACTAGAATTAACATATTCTCTTTATTTATGCAACCCGATGTCCTTCAAGTGGCTGCCGCGACTGGGGAGGCTGAGTAACTGATAATGTCAGTTCAATTTTCCAAGACGTTGCTGGTTCTCTCTCATGAGTGGCTCGGACGACATTAGCCTTAACCCTAGAAGACTAACGTTATTGTTTATACGTTAACACTAATCATTAGTCGAATCGACTAAAACGTACATTTAATAAAGGATGATATTTGGTTAATTTTGAATATAAAATTTTAAATTTTATACAATTAATATATGAATGTGTCAGTTGCCAAATCGATTAACTCCACTTTCCCAAAATTTTGGTATGTTAGTGTCTGTGGGTTAAACTAATGTACCCAGTTCATTTTGAATTTAACTATATAATAGATACAGCTGTAGTGAAGTAATATATAATGTCAGTTTGCATTTATAATGAACGTGGAATTTGAAAACCCAGCGGAGTTAATGGAGTTAATCGATTTGGCAACTGACACATTCATATGTGACTTACTCCACGAAAAGGGACCTCTGCGCCGAAAAGAAGTTATTGAGAAAAACGCGTTTAAAAAAGCGCTTCGTTTTGCCGTGTTTTGCGCATGGCCATGCGTGGTTATGCATGGTTATGAGTAAAATTTTGATATTTTTGTAATTTTGTACCTCTGATATTGAACTTTTTTTAAATTTCAAATATTATATATATTATCTGTTTATATCACATTTTTCAATTTTTTCATTAATTATGTTCATCTTTACAGGTGATTTGTAAAAAAACTAAAAGACATAGAAACTTGCGGTTTACGGTTTTTCGTGGAGCAGGTCACATATATATATATTCATTAAAAAAAATATTTATTAAAACTACTTCTGAGCAACTGTGTGCAAATATGTAATATCAATTTGTTGATATATCAATTTGTTGATAGGCTGTGTGTACCATCCTGCTGAAACCAAAGAGTATGCAAGTTAATATCTTCCATTTCTACGCACTTAAAGATCATAATCGAGTCTCTGTAGTACTCAAGTTTGGCTGCAATGACATTTCCAGCAGCATTTTATAAAAAAGTGGCCAATGATGCCAGCCTTTTAAAATCCACACCAAAACTGTCAATCTCATTGGTCCGAACCACACGATGACGAGGACTGTGAGTGTTGACCACTATTAACCCAGTCTTACGAAATTTTGCGCAATCATGTGTACAGCACGCACAGCCGTGTCCTCATTTTGACCCAAAATGCATTTTCGGTAAGCGTACTGTCTAGGCAATACTGCACTAATTTTAAGAATAATTTTGCAATTTTTCCCAACGTTGTTCAAGCGTAAAACGAGTCAGTTTGGTCCGCGGAGGTATGATACTGGCTGCTAGTCAATAATTCGAACTGAAAAAGTCGATCAGTGTGAATGATTAAAAAGATACCTTTATTGAGCCACCCGTTCAAATAGATACAGTTGTAGTAAAATAATATGTAATATCCATTTCAATTTATAATGAATGTGCAATTTTAAAACACATCCGAAACTTCAGTTTCTACAGGTTTTTTTAAGACGGAGTTAATCGTTTTGGCAACATTTGTTACCGAAATAACAAAATTTTGTAAAACATGATGATAAATTTGATCTTGTTTGATCAAAGTTGGAAAATCACTTTCTGCTTTGTGTACATTATGTGAACGATTCAGTTATCCAGACTATTCAGATTTCCCAAAGGGCTTTCTATCATCACTGAATATCAATTCGTGTATCAGATTGTATCTGCTTACTTAAGACCTTTAAATAACATTGTTTCACTCACTGATTGGAACCTACAGGTTTTTACCGGTTCCGAAAGGTTTTTTGAGACGGTGTTTTATGGTTTATTACTCGATAGTGTCGCCATCATTAAGCGAGGTGGCAGTCGTCAAAAGAAGTGTAAGGTGGTCAGAGCAGGGATTGAATCTACGTTCTTTCGCACAATAGCCGCGCTCACTAACCGCTGCACCACCCACGGCCACGTTAAAACATCTCATACCAAAACTCCAGTATTAAATAATAGTATGATAAATGAAGGATAACTAAAAGCCTGCGGATTTTAAAGACTTGTTTGCATTTTGCCATATTGATCTTTTTTCAATTTCATAAATAATTTCTTTAAAGACTTAATTTTCAAAATCCATAAATTTCCTTGATAGCGGTTTGCATTTTGCAATCCCTAATACACACATCCACAGTAAGTAATAAATGGTTATGTGATATCTGTAAACTCAAATAAATATTTATAGTTGTAAAGCTGTTTCAAAACTAAATGCTAAATTGCAATTATCAGCAGTGCCAGGAATTCGAATTAAGTTTAAGCGCATTGAGCTTGAATGGGGTTAGACTAATTCCTATCTGTGTATAAGTGTAAATATATAAACTGTAACTTAACGCATTAATAAAAGCAAATGTAACACAATAAATGCGTCACAAACCACAATTACTTTTTACCTATTTAATATATTATTATGCATTTCAAAAATTTCGGGTATATTTTTATATCAAAGGAGAATTTAATATTAAATAGATATCAGCACAAGCATAGAGAAGACATAAAACTCGGAGAATTGTGGGTGCATCCTGAGCATGAGGTTGGAGTATCTTATATCAGGGCAGAGAGATTGGCTCGACGAAATAAACAATATTTTGATTATCGCAACAAATAGGATAATTTAAACTTAGTATATGCACTTTGTAACTCTACTTTTACTACTTACTAATGACAATACAAAACTGAATACTTTTTTAATCATTTTCCAATGATTTTTTACAATTTTGCATAATGCATCCACATTTCTGTGAAAATTTGTAAATATCTTTATGGTTTAGCTATAGATTCTTTTCATTTAGAAAATTAATTTCAATTTTGCCATGTTTTACCCCAGTTTGATGTCATTATTTTCCATTTTAACATATGACTTTAGCTTCACTTTGCCTTGTCTTGTTTTTTTCTCTTAGAAAATATGTATTTTGCATAAGGGAGTGATTGCACTTTGGCAACAATTACTGTCAACAGTATTTCTTGTCATAATATTGTTCATGGGAACAGCAACAATGTTGTTGCTGCTGCTGTCAATGATGTACTCATCGTATGTGTATTGCCTGACAAACATCAGCACACAAATAAAACGTAACCAGACACAGAGACGTTAACAAAGGATCTGAACAATATGTCCTCTCGATGTGGAGATGTAAATGCACAAAACCGTTGTGAATGCTAATGCTGCTTAATTCTTTGGTGACCTATGGGGCATATCTGTCCCGTCGGAAGAAAATTAATGCCAGCAAAATCTTTTATAAGCAATTTATTGTTTTTTCTCATATCCCCGGATACTTCATGTGGTTTTTTCGCTGATGTTGGAAAGTTCTACCTTATCCACAGTTTTTCACAGTTTCACAACACTGCTTTATTTGACAACCGATTAAACAGGTGATAGTTGTATTTTGTTTAGTTTGGTTTGATATTTCATCAAGTATAGCCTTAAACGAGAGCTAGGCTTGACAAAATAATGGTTCTGTTCGTCAAACTTATCGTACACTTCGGCCCATTTTATAGTAGTCATAATCGTCCATTAGAGTGAATCTATGGATCGTTTAGCACCTAGTTTACTCTTAATGATAATGTGCATCCCGTAAGACGGAATAGAGTGCAAACCGAACAGGCTATAGCCGCTGTCCAGCAAAGTATAGAAGAAACCCCACGTCAATCAATTCGGTGCCGTTCTCAGCAAATGGGAGGATGTGTTTATGGAATATTTTACGAAAGTGTGCTTCTTGGTGTACGAGATTTTAAGATTCAACTAGTGCAAGAATTTAAGCCAAACGACCATCGTATGCGACTCCAATTCGGGTCATGGATTGGCCAGTCTTGCACTTTGGCTTTTCTCAATTTACTTGTTATTGGGTTCAAAACTACAATATGTAATACACAGGCTCTACCCAATATAGTTGATAATAATGGGTTGTAAGAAATTAGTTAAAAAAAGTTGCAGCGTGCGATAAGGAACTTCGTTCCAAAAACCGCGAGCGACATTTTTGCCAAACAATTGAAGTTTACTGAAATAGCTGACTGTAGGGTTCATTCCCAAATGAACATAATTTTACACTGCATATATTTTCCGAAGCCTTGTGCTTCAGAAAAATTTAAAACTTTGTATAGGTTTCTTGGGAAAAACTAAAGAAATACCATTTCGGGAAAATGTTGTGTTTTTTTACGGGTTGACATTTTGAGAAGCCGGCATTTCCTAACTGCTTGAGATATATGAAAACAGTGTGTACATTATTGAAGTTTTTTCAATTTAGTATTGTTTTCAAAAATATTACTCACCCTCAAATAACCGAATTATTAAAAAAAAATTGGAAAAAGTCAATGAAACAATTGACAATTTGAAATTTTTGGTAGAGAATATCTTAATAACGTAGGGTGTTTTTTGTTTGTTTGGCATATTGTATATTAGAAATTAAAAACCTTTGTTAGCGGCCTATAAGTGATGAAGTACCAGAATTTGAAAGTTTCAACAGCACCAAAGTGGCCAACTTTAAAACCATGCGGCAGCAACTGTATTGATACAGGATGCCTATGAATGCCATATTCGGAATGCCTGACTCTGATTGCCGAAATAATCAGAACATTACTTTAAAAGTTGTGATATTATTACCGCGTTTCTTCCAAACGGCCCCACTGTGCGCTGGATATATTCTATACATCTTTTTCACAGTAGAAGCGATATGATAAAATAAACGCATTTATGAACAGGCTTTGCCAAAACTATAATAATAAGAACAGATGTCCTACACATCCACTGGCAAGAGAATGTAGATAAGTTTTATAATAAATACATTTATAAACCGGAATTTAACAAATTGAATAGTATTTACTCCAATGTAGTCATTGTCTTTACATTACTGTCTTTCTATTTATATTTGAAATATTCTAAATACAGATAAAGATGTTCTTATTTTTCCCTTAAAATTGTCAATAAAAATATAAATTTCAAATTAACTACGAAAATGTACAGGTCTTATTTGTAGTAATATCTTAAGATAAAGTCCCAAACCAAGTAAACATGTATTTATATGCATTACATGTAATTAACATATAAATTGAAAAACATGGATCGTCTGCACAAGCAACTTATACTGAATGCAAGTTAGTTATGCATATTTGGAAATAATAAATTTCAATCAGAGAATATATTCTTCGTGTCATGTCTTCTTCTGGCGATGTTCATAATTGATAAACTAAGTACCGTATTGTGAACAAATTGCAAACTGTAATAAGAAGTAAATTCACCGCTCACATCCTGGACAGTTAGGACTGGGTGGGACGTAGACCAGGTTATGTAACGTACGAGTATTTAGGTTACTGTACTGAAGTTTCCAGACCATTTCACAGTGGAGAACATGTGTATCCTGCCGATCAAAGATCTATAACCTTTGGCGTTTTGAAGATACTTGTATGGATCTCAGTTTTTCTAAAGGATTTTCTTTATTGTGGCTATTTTTATATAGCGTAAAAAATTTCGTTTAGTTTTTACTCAAATTACACACTATTTCGGGACATAAGTTTTTAAGCGATGACAAAACAGCGTTGAGGACATTAGGATGATACAGGAGGCATGCCAGGAAAGTTTTAATATAATACAGTCTGTTTAACACTTAAATTAAAATTTTCCGTTATACACTTTTAGAGTTGGATTTTGAACAGTTGTCAAATCTTCCCAAGCTTGTATTCTTTTACCACTTTGTGCGCTAGGTAAAGGGTTTTTCAACAACGACGCTACAAAAGTAAATCGATAGGGACAGCAAACGACCCCATATTTTTTCCCTCTCTTCTGACATTTATCTTCAGTAAGGTTTGCCATTTCATCATGGAAAGACATACGAGCCAACAACGAGTCGAAATTATTAAAATTTACTACCGAAATTTGGAGTTAGTGGCCTCAACTTTAAGAGCGCTATGTCCAATTTATGGTCGTCATAATCATCCTACCAGATCAACAATTGAGCGTCTAGTGGAAAAATTTGAATCCACAGGCACAGTACAAAATTTTCCCGTGCTAGTGAGACAAAGAAGTGCCCGTAGTGTCGAGAATATTGCTGCCCCTAAGGCTTCAGTTCAAGAAAGCCCAAATGTGACTCTCACACGTCGTTCTCAAGCGTTGAGCATTTCTGTGACGTCGTTGTGGCGAATTTTGCGAAAAGATCTTGGCCTACATCCTTACATGGTCATATTGACGCAAGAACTGAAGCCGCTTGACCACCATAAGCGTCGTATGTTCATGAATTGGGCTCAGCAACAACTTGAAAATGATTCGGATTTTCTTCGGAAAATCATCTTCACCGATGAGGCTCCTTTCTGGCTGAATGGCTTCGTCAATAAGCAAACTATGCGTTATTGGTCAGACAGCAATCCACACGTAATCCGCGAGTCATCATTGCATCCCGAAAAAATTACGGTTTGGTGTGGTTTATGGGCCGGCGGCGTCATTGGGCCGTACTTCTTCCGTAATGATCAAGACCGGCACATTACTGTGAACTCGAATCGCTACCGTTCAATGGTAACAGATTAGTTTTGGCCCCAATTAGATAATATGGTCTGGGAGGACATGTGGTTCTAACAGAACGGCGCCACAAGCCACACAGCGAATGCCACAAGCAATTTATTGGAAACCAAGTTTGGTGAACGTGTTATCTCACGAAAAGGCCCTGTCGATTGGCCGCCTCGGTCGTGCGATTTGACGCCGTTAGATTATTTCCTGTGGGGCTAGTCAAGTCTATGGTCTAAGCCGACAAGCCAGGCACGATTGATGAACTTCGTACGAATATTGAATGTGAAATTGCAGCAGTATCGGCCGATTTATGCTTGAAAACCGTCGAAAATTGGGTTCAGCGTCTGGACTTCTGCAAGCGTGCCCGTAGTGGCCATGCAAAAGAAATAAGAATTTCATTGGTATCTAAAACCGGATTAAAGAAAACCGGAATAAAACAGGAATAAAGAATTTCATTGGTATCTAAAACCGGTTTTGTTTTATTGAAAAAAGCTTTTGTAGCGCTCTTATTGAAAAACCCGTTATATGCATATTATAACTATAAGGAAAATGCATATCCGGTTATCTGCCACTCTACGAGTTATGGCTGAAAATTTCCTGACATGATATCTCTATGGCTGGACTTGATTTTTCAGCTCATGATTACTGTATAACCTCAGGTGGTAATGGCAGGAGGATATCGTTGAACATCTCCTATGCTTATGTCCGGCTTTTTGAATAAGTAAGAGAAAAATAATGTATTTACGATTTTATTTCCTCAATGATTTGATAGATGTTCAGGCAGTTAATCTGAATAATCTTAGGAGCTTTCGAAAACATCGGCCAAACAATTCCGATATTATTAATGATGGCCTTGGTGGCACAGAAACATCATCCAACCACAGCAAACTAAAGTTAGAGGGACCGATGTATTAATGAAATCATTTAGTTTCGATTCAGTTTCTCAGACTGTTTCAGGCCAACATTTTATTAAGGAATTTCACAGTTTTTTTTAATGTAAAGGGTTATCTATTTCGTAGTTTCAAAAGTATAGGCCTGGAATTCGACATCTGTCAAACTAAGTTGTTAAACCAATTTTTTTTCTTTTCAGTTGAAAGTCTGACATTGACGAAAATGAATCGTTTAACTATATCACACAACGCATAAAAATTATTAAGACCTACTACAAAAATGGTGATTCTGGCACAGCCACATACCATTAGACTTTTTTTGTGGGGCTACGCGGAAGACCGTGCTTATGCAGATAAACCTTTAACTCTCGAGCATTTAAGAACCAACATTCGTCAAGTTATGGCTGAGATACAGCCCAATACGTGTCAAAAAGTGGTCGAAAATTACCTCAAAAGAATCAATGCTTGCAACACTTCGCGTGGTGGTCATTTAAATGATGTAGTGTTCCACACATAATGTCAACGTTCAAACTTTATAATAAAAAAGAAATATCATGAAAAAAAATATTTTAGATGTCTTTTATTTACGTTTACTTTTGAAACCGCAAAATGGATAACCCATTTATTTTTAAGAAAGATGATGTATGTGCGAACATTATATGCGCTGTGTATTAAGTATAATTACAAACAATTAGCAAATATTAATCAAAAACGAACGAACCAAAACTCAACACTTGCGAATATGAAAAATACTATTGGTAGCCTAGTCATATAATTATAGCAAGATGGGAGGCATAATAGTCAGATATATCTGGATTTTTGTTTATCGTTATTATTATTTTTCGTTTCGCATACTTTCATTGAAACTATTAACCTTGTTTTGTCCTTATTTGCTGCTAAACTCACTAAAGGAAATCCTTATTATCAGCATATGTGAGCACCACGTCGCACTAATGTGTCCTCGCCTGAGCTGCGCGGGTAAGATCTTTACCAATCTTCTATTGAAGGTAATTTTATAATCAATAAAAATATGGAATGTGTCCATTTGCTTCCCAACGTCTTTTCTAGAATGCAGCGTAATACAAGTATGTGTTCGCTGGCAGATTTTATAACTCTAAAGAATCACTAAAGTTGGCTTTAGTCTTTCGCAAATTACCCATGAAGAACCTTTAATGCAGTCGATATTTTATGATACTTGACACGAATATGTCTCGGGTCACCTTTGTATTCTTGGGTCACTTTTTTTAAATAAAATACAAATGTAGATATTTTCCCATTACATTACATGAGATTTGCGCTTTCTAGTTCTACTCTCACAGATTGCGAACCACAGTTCTACAGCGGACCCGAACGGTTCTTAGAGAAGCATTTTCATGGATAATTACTCGATAGTGGTGCCGTGACTAAGCGAGGTGACTGTCGTCAAAAGAAATGTAACATGGGCAGACCAGGGATAGAACCCCAATTCTCATGTACACACGTTGAACACTCTAGCCATTGTATCGCCGATAAACCCTACCTCTTTTAAATACAGTGCACAATGCACTGCGTTTGCTAACCATATGCGTTTCTTGCCACCTCATCATCGCCAGCCTCGAACAGCTCAGATCGAAACTTGTCGGTATCTGCTGCTTTGTAGTTTGCGAGATTAGTTGCTTTTATCGTCATTGAGAAGGGTTTCTGTATGATAATTATTTGTGAGAATAATTGCTTGGCTTTGAACTTATTGAAATAATTTCGGTCTTCGTTTTTCCTTGCGCACGTTTTAGTATTTTCAATCATATCCGCCTCTGCGCCTCTCTTGCCTTTTCTCCGCAAACACAAAGCTGACTGAAAATTTGGTGTAAAGGCAGCGTTCCTGAGGTGATTTCCATAATCAATCATGTTTTTGCGGGAGGCTTTGTAAAGTGGAGAAAGTGTGTCCCCTTCGCTACAGAACCATTGGGAGGGTACGGTATGCGCTAGAAATTATTTCCAAATTATGTTCAACAAGTTCCAACTAATAATTTTGGTTCCTGGCTTTTGATCAGAGGATACTCAAGTATACTTGTGGATGTCTGTATTTTAAAATATCGTAGAACTAGCAACAATGTTTTGTTTTGCTACATTTAAATCTGTCGGAAGAGTTGGTATTTATATACAATTTTTCGATAGTTGGTTCACAGATATTTTCCCTGCCAACTTTGGCAACATAGCCTTCAATAACAATCTTAGCCTAGCTCTCTATTTTGGTATGTTCGGCTTCGTCTTGCACAATGTACAGAAGTGAAACTTTTATGTATTTCGCTTTCATGCGGACAGTAGACGTTTAATCACATTGTTGAACCTAGACAATAGATGTGGTATGATTTCTAGTTCGCAAATACTGACTGTTTTCAATTCAATTTTGTGTACGCCCTCTGGCCGAGTCTAGCACGAAAACCTAATTCGGTCCACATTTTGATATCGCCTCCCAAGCTGGATCTCTGGTTCTTGCAGGTTCGTTTTGTTTAGAAATTGAGTTAAATGTCGCGTAAGCTAATAACAAAACAAACGTAGTAAGCGATTAGAAAAAGGTCACTTCGGTTCTCATTTTGATACAGTCCTCATACAATTCTCACAAACACGCTTGGTGTTATTGACTCCAGGGATTAACAATATTAACCGAGAATTGTTGCAGACGCCAATCTTAGGGAAAGACTGTTCTCTTTTTAAAAACAAATTTTGAAAATAAAACTTTGATTGGTTCTATTGAGTTCAGATGTTACAACTATTGACCGATTTCAACGTAATTTGGTACAAATGAATGATGTTCGCATTTTCAAGTGGGCCATATCAGTTCCTTTATTGGTATATTCCTCAATTTTTTAATTGTACCCACCAAGCTAGGTACTGTCGAAAGAAGAGTTGATATATATTAATTAATTTCTACGAAATGATCCCATGCAAAACACATTGATACTATAGACTTTTATTACAAACAGATTATGAACATAGGGGATCTGGGGTATTATGAAGTCTGCTTTGGCCGAATATAACTTTGGTTGCTTCCAAAGTAGCATATTTTACACCTTTGGTTCTTTCCCCTTCATTTCTTTCGATTTTGTCCACTGTTGATCTCTAATGCTGGTTGATGGGGCAACATAATGCCGAAATAGTTCGAAGAGTTTCAGTGACTGTTGTCATCTTATTACTTGGGGCGTGCCGGTGTCACGCGAACCAGATGGCTCATCCAATACCTTTTTCACTTTTCGTATTATCAGATGGGAGTCTGAGAAATCATATTAGCAAGCTGTACTTGCCATATTCTCGAACGAACGGCGCTGCTGGGAGAAATTCTATGAAGGAATCGCTTCTGGTTATTCCAAAGTGAATAACGGTAAGTAACCGTTGAAGACAATGTCTTATAGCGCTTTTTGTTAACGGTTATTGTTTCTGTAATGGAAAATAATCCAACCTGGAACTAATATCACTTTGGGTGGCGCAAAAATTGTGCTACATTAAAAAATGCACATAACTTTTTGATGTGTAAACATTTATATTCACGGGTAGCGCAATCTACCAAAGTGAACACATGAAAACAACACACTGCGTTAGCATCACATACGTGGTTGTTGTATAACCATATTCTGTGCCAGAAAATAAATATGATGGTATTGATGCGGCGGCAGCGAACAAACAAGCAGGTCGTCGTCGCCAAAGAGTATTGAATAGTATAGAGAACTCATGGAACGAACCATAGTAAAAATGCCTAGTGGTCACAGTAGATACAACAAAAATTGTGGACAAAAACAACAAACATTTTGTTTTTGTTAGGCTGTCTTCATGTCAAAGTCAACAAATATGAATAAGTGATGATTTCTCCGACCTTTCGTATTGTATTCGAAAGTTAAATTGTTCGAGCGTCGTGTTTATATATTTACTATATTTTTCGATATTTCGCTACCCTTTGGATAGCATCGTCAGGAAGATATATTATTAATTAGAAATGAAAAACAATTGATAAACCTAGTTATTATAAACATATCAATTGTTTTTCATTTCTAATTAATAATATATCTTCCTGACGATGCTATCCAAAGGGTAGCGAAATATCGAAAAATATTATTAATTAATAAACGCGACCAAACGCTCGAACAATTTAATTTTTGTCAACAAATATGTATACCAAAAAATAAATATAAACAGAAAAGTACAAAAACAAAACCTTTGAAACTGACACAAGCGGCCAACTAAACAACAAGAAAATATTGAAATCAGCTGTCTACTGAGTTTACCTTCTCATTCCACCATGGGACGAATTGTATAACTCAAAATCACAGCTGACATCTGGCGAATGATTCAAAATGTATTACTCTCTTTTTGCCATAACTTGGTCCATTCATAATTGTGATTTGAAACATTGATGCCTTTTGAAATATTTATGCTTTTTGGAGCTTTTATGTAATAAAATTTTCGAAATGGTGGATTTATATTGAAATATTCTATAAAGACAATAAGACTCGTTTATGCTCTTTTACTCGGACTCTCTACATGAGAGCGGAAAAAGAGTGCAATAAGTTCTCTATACTATTCAATACTTTTTGTAGTAGCGCTGTTAATAAGAAAACAAAAAAAATTACTTCAGTGAGCTACATATTGCTTTATTTATTTGAACAATATTGCATCTAATATTAAAGCATATGTAAGAAACAAGAAAGTGCACTAGCAAAAGAGCCTTCAGCACAAAAACTATTTTTTTTATTTTTCAATGTAACATTTACTAATGTGTTCATAGAAATCGAACAGGTATCGAGTAATAAAAAGGTGTTAACACATCGCCCATGAGTTCGAACACTCATTGAGTTTTTTTAATCAATGTATATAATTTTTTTTTATTGTATAGAAAATCTAATTTCATTTTACATTACTAATTGTTTTAGAAGGTGACCGTAAATGACCTCCATGTTAATCCACGCTTATGCGACACCTGCTCAGAAAATTATTCATTGCAGCCTGAAGGGTTGAAATCGGGATCTCCTCAATTATTGGTTTAATTGACTGCTTCAATTCAGTCAAATTCCTTGGTTTCATTTTATACACCTCCAGCTTTACATAACCCCATAAAAAAGTCTGATGCATTCAAGTCAGGTGATCTTGGGGGGCCGGCGGAAAGTGTAGTTTCTGGATATTAATTTGTTTGGGAATTGTCTTTGGAGGTCCTGGTACCAAATGCAGTTGAAATGGATACGTCTTCTGTGCAGTTCTGGGTACAAAACTCCTTCAACATCTTTAAATAATGGTCCCCATTGACAGTTACTCTTTCACTGCTTTCTTCAAAGAAGTAGTCACCCACAATGCAGCTGGATGAAACTGCGCATCACTCAGTGACTCGTTAGGCTCACTCGATACACGGCAATTTTGCCTGTTTACATTGCCATTTAAATACGAATGGGCTTCTTCAGACATAAACAAGTAATTTATCAATTTATTGTCTTCTTCGGTCATTTCAATTATTTTAAATCCAGAGCGTTTAACTTGCTTGCAATTTGGTCTTTGTATGGAAACAAGTTTAAGTCATCATAAATTATCCGATGTAATGATCGTCTCCAATTTGCCCCGATAAGTTTCGAGTCGAATCGCTTGGATTTGACGATGCTATAGCCGTAATTATGTCTTGAACCCGAACATATGGATCTCGACGGTACAGTCTTCGCGCCATGCCTCCAGATTCCGCAAACATGTTTACCCACCTCATACAGGCCCACCGGCCGCCAAACTCCGGCCTAAATTCCCTTTGGAAGGAAATGAAGGACTGCAGAGTATGGGACCGCTACACTATCCAAACCGTGTTTTCGGTATCCCAAGCATTCATTTTAATAAATCTAAACAGTAACCTGCAAATAAAAGCCAATAAGCCGATTACTCACACAGAAAAAAAGTTATTACGTTTTGTTTTTGTAGCACGATTCGCGCGCTACCCGTATAAGGGAAAACATTTTAGACAGTATCACGAGAAATTTTGAATTACACATTTTTGATCTTACTGGAAAATAGATTATAGTAACGTGTTATTAGGTGTTTGGTTTTTAATTTTGGGGAAAAGAACAGACAACATACAAAGTGTAAAATTGCTTATTTATGTCGTTAAATCGATGGTTGAATTTAATTTTTAATATTATTTCATATATGTAAATGGGATAACCCCAATTTTGAATCACTTGTTCAAGCATAGTTGCTGATGTCTCACTAATATCACGTTGGTTGTTGTTTTTTTAAGGCTAACTATAGTTTATAGGAGGCATAGATCTACGAATTCAAGCAACCCCACAAAATATTGTCTCGAGGCGTCAAATCGCACGATCTATGTGACAAACGGGTACTAACTGGTTATACATTACTCACTTAGTAGGTCCATTGTTGCACGTGCTTTGTAGCATATTGCGCCATCTTGCTAAAACCACATGTCCCGAGTAGATTCAACGCGTGCCGTTTGGGTAAACAAAAACAACAGCGGGCGCCATGACTGTAACGTTGTGGCTATCGTCATATTTATAGAAATATGTGCCTATGATTCCGCCTGACCATAAACCACACCAAACAGATAATTTTGCTGGATACATTAACAACTCTTGTATTGCCTTTGTTTACTCATTAGAAAAACATTTCTCACAGAACAAGAATTTTGACACTAGGGTGTAAGTCTTTCCATGATGAAATGGTAACGCTAACTCAGCATATGTGACTTCTGACACATCTCACGAATCACAAGGTCACTGTCAAAAATTCAACACTATATAACAAAATGATCCGTTGTATGTCTTTTTATTTCTGATAAAACATTAAAATTCGCCATCAAAACTTAAAAATGATCAGCCGTTGATGTTTTCTCAAAAAAGGGTTAACTACGAAATCCTATAATGTGGTTTGACCATTGTATGTATGTCGTGATGTTATTGTTGCCATTCTAGTCTTTTTATTCTAGCTATTGTCTGGCTGTTTTGTTTTCGTTAAAAGGGAAAAGTAATAATGGGTGAGTGCACAGTAACTATTTCAAGCAAATATGACGCTTAATCGCTTTATAGTCTTGCATCAGAAGTCTATAGTTTTTCTGGGAACAAGAATACGGATTTTGTACTTCCCTTGAATTTTGAACGAAATGTTAATAATTTAAATGAATCTTATTTTCAATGTGAGTTGGTACTTAGGGATCTTCGGTAGCTACTAATATCAAATAAGAAATTGTACCATTCAGGTACAGTAGTTGGAAATTTCATGACTAACTTGTCACAGGATTCGAAACTAATCATGGCAGTGAGGAGTTCTCCAGAAGCGTCTCTTGTAATGGTAAAAACCTACCAGCTGTTACTTTGAAAAATGTTTCTGACCTTGTATACACATACCGAAAATTTTAATTAATTCGGTTACAGAAACCGAAATTGTTTCCGCCTCGGTTGCTTTATCCGAATTCGTTTGCAATTTGATTGCAGCAAATGTTATTATTGACACTCACTCGCATTTTCTTTTTGTTTATGAAATATCTTTTATTTCACAAAGTAAGTTCACTATTTGAAAAAGCATATCGTTCAGGGTCTGAAAAATTGTCCCAAATTTAGTTTTATTGCACCATTTAAATTTTTTTGTCTTGCATTTAGCTAGCAAGCCGGTTCTCGTTTTTTGCAATGCTTACTACATTAGTACTACTAAGACAAATTTAGTTTATGTCTTGCTGACATGTCGATAAAAGGCATTACTTAATTACTCTTACTTATCCGGTCTCGAACAATCTCGAAGGGTCAGGGACCTTACAAGACGAAAATAACATATTTCGCCAACCAGTTCGATTTTTTTCCTTATGTCTCCAGTTGGCAATGCCAAGTGTACGCAGGTATTCGTCAACCTGATCCCTCCAGCGGTGTCTTGGTCTTCCTATTTTTCGTCTTCCTTCGAGTTCGGTTTCGAAAACCCTTCGCGCTGGTTCGTCTTCATCCATTCCACTGACATGGTCTAGCCAGCGCAATCGCGTTATTTTGATACGCTTAACTATGTCAATGTCGGGATATAGCGGGATATATGGGTGCGAACCCAGCTTTGACCACCTTAAAATTTCATTCGGCGGCGGTAACCTCGCATGGTGATGGCGACACTATCGAGTATATAGCCATGAAAAAGCTTCTCAAAATTCCGTTCGGAATCGGTGTAAAACTGTAGGTCCCAATCAGTGAGTGAAAACTGAAAAGCGCAAAGCTCAATGATTGTGAGAAGCTCTCCCCTGTCCCTTCATGGGATGTAATGGGAAAACATTTATTTTTATGTTGTATGAGAATCTGGTATAGTTAGACTTTTGTTACTCGAGGGAGGGGTTTATCTCTAAAGTGATTGCTTAACCCAAAATAACATCTATTCGCAAGCACAATTCTCCGCTTGAGTTCAAGGCTGAAGTTGTTGTTTTTGTTCACGGCAGATCCGAGGTATATAAATTCGTCTACCACCTCGAAATTATAACGGTTATCAACGTTCACGCTTTGGTCTAAACGCGTGGAGGCCCTGTGCGTTGAAACCATTAATTTTGTCTTGTCCTCATTTACCGTCAGACCCACTTTTGCTGACTCCTTCTCAATTCTCGAAAAAACCGCAGTAACTTCCCTAACTGTGCGTCCAATGATATCTATATCATCAGCGTACGCGAGCAGCATGTGACTTTTGCTGCTGATGGTTTTATTCATGTTGACTGTAGCTTTTCTCATAACAATCTCTATTAACATGTTAAAGAGATCGCACGATAGGCTGTCGCCTTGTCTGAGGCCTCGCTTAGTTTCGAAAGGTTCGGTAAGATTTTTACCGATTTTCCCTACGGATTTGGTGTTCGTTATTTGGTCTTCTCTAGGATTAGCATGAAAATCTTGTCGGTTGTTGATTTTCCAGGCCTAAAGCCACACTGGTATGGTCCAATCAGGTCAGTGATAATTGGTTTTAGTCTTTCGCACATTATACTTGATAGAACCTTGTATGCTATGGATAAAAGGCTTATTCCATGGTAGGTGGCACAGATACTCGGGTCACCTTTTTTAAATATGCTAATGCTAATATGCTATGCTAATGAGCTGATGTATGCACCTTATCAGCAGCCATAAACAGCTCCGCCAGTAATCGATCGTCTCCTGCGGCCTTATTGTTTTTAAGCCGTACAATAGCTGTTCTGACCTCGTCTTGGTTAGGAGGGAGCAATGGACACCGTCGTCCAAATTTTGATCGATTGTCTTGTCATTGGATATCCCAGGTACCAATAGCACATTTGCGATCAGATTTCCGTTCTTGTCTTTACAGAAGGGGGGCCCTGAACCATTTCCATTAGTTCCATTTAGAATTTTCCGTCTTCGTTCTTCCTTCCTTATGTACCAATTGCTCACGCTCGCGCTTTCTCCACTGCCGTTTCTTACGTCTAAAGAGACGGGTTACTCCTTCGTTTTCTCCCTATACCGCTCAGTCGCAGCTCGCGTTGCGTTCATACATTTCCTCTAGGAGCCCGTAGAATATATCTTTGGCATCATCATCTTTCTCTTCTGTCGGGGCATGCACACAAATTAGAGAAATATAAAAATATTTTGCTTTTGTGCGGATTGTGGTTATACGTTCACTCACAGGATTGAACCTAGATCCGCAACCAAATTCATGTTTTTTTTCATGGCAACTGTAGTAAATATATATCGCAGTTTCTTTTTCTTGTGCAGCCATGTCCTTTCCATCGCATTTCCTTGATAGCGGCAATGTCAGCCTTAGAACTTTCGAGGACATCTTCCACTTGGATACTTGCACCGGATCTATATAGAGTTCTTACATTCCAAGTGCATATCTGTAAATCGCCAAAAAATAGGGGTTGTTTATGTTTTTTGTTTCGTTTTTGTATTTTCACTGCCGTTATGAACGGTGGCGGGAGGCAAACCCAGTCCACCGGGTTTTGCATTTTACCTACTGCCAGGATATTTGATTGCAGATGCCCATTATGGACCAGACGCTGAACAGGATGCAATATGTCGAACCTGGATTTACTTCATTTGGTTTCTATCCGCCTTTGTACCATATGTTGGCTCATCCGCATTCTAAGGACAAAAGTATATGCCCGACATCTTCATGAGCTTTAGTGACATCAGTCACCTACAAAGCCTGAAACATATCAGTGTTTTTATATCCCATCAGGCTGCTCATTTGTTTCGCCTTCTCACTCTAGTTGGCTAACTGAGGTTTCCGAAATCCAGAAAAAAGTACAAAACATCCATTGAAATATTTACTCAACGATGCTTTTGAATAGCTGGGGAAGCACAATATTAGAACAGATATGTTGAATAAAATAAATAAAAAATATTTTGAATTTGAATCCCCCGTTAAATCGAACCAGGTGGCCAATTTGCCATTTAGGAAGTGGCAGATTATTATGTGCAGGTAAGAAATAGACGAAATGGGTCGCTTGCCGCTTGAAGAAGACGAGTTTGTCAATCCCGGTCCTTATTGAAAAAAAAAATTCATCTACTTGTTCGTCCAGTGGATAATATTGCCGCTGTAGCTGATGGGTTTTCACTTCGCTCAATGGGTTGATGCTCGATTGGCTGAAGATTTGAATTTTTACCGAAAAATAATATTTTCCGATGAAGCTCATTTTCATCTCGGGGCTACGTTAACAAACGAAATTGGCGCATTTGGGGCTCGGGAAATCCACAAGTTGTCGAGGAGACGGCGATGCATCCACAACGATTGACTGTTTGACGCGGTTTTTGGCATTTCGGAATCATAGGCCCATTTTTCTTCGAAAATGTGCAGCAACTCTTACCGTCAATGGAAAGTGTTACCGCGCCAAGCTCAGCGCCTCAGCGCTGCCTCCCAACTTGCGATTTGAACCCGTTAAACTATTAAGCGCCGTGAAAAATAAGTGTTACGCAAACAATCCCGGGTCCCCTGATGCCTTAAAACACGAAATGGAGGCCCAATCAACCCACAAAGTATTGAAAATTGGTTTGTTCGAATGAGGTACTGTGTTAGTAGTTTTTTAAAGAAAAAATTAAATTTAAAATTGTATGCGGCCAGCACTTTAGTTTCCCACACACTCTGATTGGGACCTAGAGTTTTAAACCGGATCCGATAGCCATTTTGAGAAGCGTTTTCATGGCTATGTACTCACAAAGACTGAATTTGACATAAACGATGTTTATAAAAGGCATAGTTACCATTTTGTTTAAAAAACCGAGACAGGACATTAACCGGTTTTTACACCTCCTGCTTGGTATTTGTGTTTTCATGCATTTGCAGACGTCTAATATATACGAATACGTGTTATTAATTTCATGGTATAAACCAGAATTTTTTGAGATAAAGATAAGGAAAATAAATAGTTTTTGGTAAAGAGTTACGACCGCGTTATTTCAATAGTGTGTTCATACACAATACCTAGACCTATTTTTGTGCATATTGGAAGACCATTGAGAAAATTTCAACTCCTTATATCATGCATGTGTGTCAAATGTCAGCAGATTGCCTCGTGGATGTTGTTATTTTTTACACGCAAGTTTGTAACGCGAGTCCAAAATGTTTGTGGCTGTTTATTTGGCCACTTAACTACCATTTAGAACATCCATAATGATATACACGCTGACTGATGACGGCCCCAGCAACATATTGCAGGGACCATGTACATTAGGGCGGGTCGATTTGTAGGGAGTGAAAAAATGCACCAATTTCCCTATGATTTCCGTATTCTATGGGTTATTCCATGAAAATTTGCAGAAGGAACCATACCTCTATCGTTAAAATCGAGTCCCCTACTTTTTGTTGGTAAAAAGTTCAAAAGTTACGGGCATTTTTGTCCAAATTTTGGACCATTTTTCCATTTTTTTCATGATTTTGTCCAAGAATATTACTTTCACGGTCATTTTTTTGGCTCAATCCATTATTTAATTCAATTTACAATTCAACACGAAGACCTTAAGCCCAAATTTATCGAATTCGGTTGATTAATTCATGCGATATTGCTAAAACAAAATAACACATAAAACCAACTTTTTGATTTTTTTCCGTTTTTATTTTTTTTTCTACAAAAATTCAAATCAAGAGATAATAAAGTATCTATCAACCTATTATCAAAAAAAAAATTCAATTTGAGTGTAGTAAAAGACAAAATGTGAAAAAAAACATTATTTTTTCTGAAAGTCTTGTTTGCTTTCAAGTCTGGGTGTTTTCGTGCGGCTCTCTAATGTCGTCGCCATAGCGCCTTCTACATTCTTTCCTGCAACTCGTTTAGCAGTGGCAGCCAGCAATTGGACATGTCTTTCCGTTCCTTGAATGTGTAAAGGAATTTGTGGATCATCGAACGGCGGCACTTCGTAATTTAAATATCCCTCCAAATGTTCATACGAATAACTTTGCGTAAACGGTGGTTCGAATAAAATGGTCATTTAAATCAATCATATTTGTATATTCCGTACAATTAAAGTTTATAAGAGATTTTTTATAAACTCTAAGTTCCGTTGGGTCGACAATATCTCTTCGGTAATGTAAAATCTTCATTATAGCAATGTTTCGTTTTTCCATTCTATCATCAAACAACATAGATAGCAAGATATTTTCTGAGTGTGCAAAATATGGATTTTCTTGAATTACTGTATTTACAACTCCAAGTAAATTCGGTGGTAAAAATCGTGTCCAAGTAATAAATTTAAAAAGTAATGTACTACCGTATGCGGCAGAAGTATAATACTTAACATTAACATCGTAACGTAAGGTTCGTAAGCTTCGTAAGTCAAAAAAATTGAGCCAAAAAAATGGCCATGAAAGTAATATTCTTGGACAAAATCATGAAAAAAATGGAAAAATGCTCCAAAATTTGGAGAAAAATGCCCGTAACTTTTGAACCGTTGGACCAATGTTGGAGATTATTTTCTGTAAATTGACCAAAATGACCGCCTTTCCAACGCGCCTACTGGCAATTAAACCCGATCGATAGTTTTTGAGTTATGGATGTGAACGTGTAGGTAATATTTCATACGAACGTCAATTTGGGAAAAAATCTACCAACAAAAAGTAGGGGACTCGATTTTAACGATAGAGGTATGGTTCATTTGGCAAATTTTCATGGAATAACCCATGTGGCCGTCGGTGGTGCAATGGTTAGTGTGCGCGGCTCTTGTACATGAGATCCTGGGTTCGAACCCGGCTCTGACCACCTTAAAAAAAAAAAAAAAAATTTTTCTTTCAGCGGCGGTCACCTCGCATAGTGACGGCGACACTATCGAGTATCTAGCCATGAAAAAGCTTCTCAAATTACCGTTCGGAATCGGTGTAAAACTGTAGGTCCCAATCAGTGAGTGAAAACTGGAAAGCGCACAGCTCAGTGATTGTGAGAAGTTCTCCCCGGTCCCTTCATGGGATGTAATGGGAAACCATTTATTTTTTTTTTTAACCCATAGAATACGGAAATCATAGGGAAATTGTCGAAAAATAATTCGACCCGCCCTAATGTACATGCTTCTTGTTTCTTTATTGTCTGACATGTTTTTGTTTTCGGCAGTTTTCGTCAAACAAAACCACATTTATACATGTTACAAGTTATATTGAATAGCAAACACAATGTGTTTGGACACAAGTAAAGGGTTTTTCAACAGAGACGCTACAAAAGTAAATCGATAGGGACAGCAAACGACACCATATTTTTCCCCGCTCTTTTGACATTTCTCTTCAGTACGGTTTGCCATTTCATCATTGAAATTTGGAGTCAGTGGCCTCAACTTTAAGAGCGCTACGTCCAATTTATGGTCGTCATAATAGTCCTTCCAGCTCAACAATTGAGCGTCTAGTGGAAAAATTTGAATCCACAGGCACAGTACAAAATGTTCCCGTGCCTGTGAGACAAAGAAGTGCCCGTAGTGTCGAGAATATTGCTGCCGCTGAGGCTTCAGTTCAAAAAAAGCCCAAATGTGTCTCTCACACCTCGTTCTCAAGCGTTGGGCATCTCTGTGACGTCGTTGTGGCAAAGTTTGCGTAAAGATCTTGGCCTACATCCTAACAAGATCAAATTGACGCAAGAACTGAAGCCGCTTGACCACCATAACCGTCGTATGTTCGTGAATTGGGCTGAGCAACAACTTGAAAATTATTCGGATTTTCTTCGGAAAATCATCTTCACCGATGAGGCTCCTTTCTGGCTGAATGGCTTCGTCAATAAGCAAACTATGCGTTATTGGTCAGACAGCAAACCGCACGTAATCCATGAGTCATCATTGCATCCCGAAAAAATTACGGTTTGGTGCCGTTAATGGGCCGGCGGCGTCATTGGGCCGTACTTCTTCCGCGATGATCAAGACCGGCACATTACTGTGAATGCGAATCGCTGCCGTTCAATGATACCCGAATATTTTTGGCCCCAATTGGATAATATGGACTTGGAGGACATGTGGCTCCAACAGGACGGCGCCACAAGCCACACAGCGAATGCCACAATCAATTTATTGGAAAGAAAGTTTGTTGAACGTGTTATCTCACGAAGAGGCCCAGTCGATTGGCCACCTCGGTCGGGCGATTTGACGCCGTTAGATTATTTCCTGTGGGGCTACGTCAAGTCTATGGTCTATGCCAACAAGCCAGCGACGATTGATGAACTTCGTACGAATATCGATCGTGAAATTGCAGCAGTATCGACCGATTGATGCGTGAAAACCGTCGAAAATTGAGTTCAGCGTCTAGACTTCTGCAAGCGTGCCCGTGGTGGCCATGCAAAAGAAATCGAGTTCCATACATAATGGCATCGAACGTACTTTCACAGAAGTAAAGAATTTCATTGGTAGCTAAAACCGGTTTTGTTTTATTTAAAAAAAACTTTTGTAGCGCTCTTATTGAAAAACCCGTTATAGTATATTTGCGACAAGCTACAAAAACGTTATATTGACATCCAAACATAAAAAAATACAAATTTTTCAGCGTGTATAATTAAAATTCAACTACCATTGAGTCTTAAAGGAAGATGGTGCAAAATACTTGTAATTAAATTTAAAATAATTAAAACAATATTTGAATCTAAGTTTTCGTGAAACCAACCTGAATATATGGTTCATGAAGTGCTCTTTAATTAGAGTTCAAGATTTGCTAAGTTTTAGTTCAAACTTTATTTGAATTAAGGAAATTTAACATATATTCATACATACATTTCCTAAATAACATAAATAGTTTAAAAACATGCAGTTTTCCTATATTTGTTTTAAATTTTACTTATATTAAGGTCAACAAATGTTTCTGATTCAATAAAATGTTCCTAAACAACAATGTTGTTCACGGGCTCAAAACATCATATCCTAAATCTGATTGGGAAAGAGATTTAAATGTAGTTCACTGTATGTATGTACTAGCCAACGTCACTAGAATGCCCATTTCAGACAGTTTCTAATATCCAGCATGTACTGTAGCGTGGTTGCGACAATTAAGTACTTTAAAAGCTCTGCAGACATGTGTGTGAAGCTCTAGAGTACTTCAGTTCGCATCGTCCCAATGTCGTCCCAATTTTGTGCACACACGTACACACTTAACGAATGCTTTGCCGACATTGCCCCGAAATACTTGGTTGTCCCAACTTCGCTACAGTACACAATTGAAAAACCGAAAATGTCTAGAATGATCATTCAAGACGTCTCGTGCAGATGTCTAGTATGTACGGTCTCTAAGTTGATTTTTACTTAAATTAAGGCCGTGTTAGAGAAATCGTTGGATTTGTCAAAATTTTCATTTGGTCACAGATGATCTAATAGTGTAAACTTGAGAACAACGATATGCAGACAAAATTTTGACAGATCTGTTTGACTTCTTTTATTTTTAACTTTGTCAAAAAAAAATTTTGCGATCATGTTGCATTTTGAATGAAACGAAGAAAAAAAAACCCGCAATAACAGCAATGTTTGGTCTTTGTTCACAATTTTCTGGTTGCTGTTTAATGTATTCTATTTTTATTTTATAAGTCTGTATTTAGTTTGTCACTTTGTAGGCAAATGTTTTTGCATTCTCCACAAATAGCAGTGTAATCGAAATCGAAAGAAATCGTACATTCTCTTTCAAATGGAAAAGAGTTTCATTCCATTTCTATCTCAGGGACTCGTTCAAATTGCACTAATAGTCTAACAAGCATTAATAGTCAAATTTTACTTGATCGGAGTACACGTAAAAATATTGCGAATTCAACTAAAAAATGCCAATTATTTTAACCACATATCTTAGAATTGAGTAATATTTTACTTATATTGAGTACAATTAGGGGTTTCACAAGCTCTCGTATTGTCGTACGTTGTGTTGCATTGTCCTAAATAAGTAAAACTGTTGTGAACACACCATTATTGCATTTTTTGTCGTATGTGGTATTTATCCAGCTATTAAGTATTAAAATACGGAAAATATAAAAATTCAAAACACGTAACGAAAGTACTAGTACAGCATGAATTTTAACAGGCACTTTAAGAAAAATCACTTATGAAAATATTTTGCTCGCTGAAAATTACCCGCCCAGCAACATATTGCAGGAACCATGTACATGTTTGCAAGCATTGTTTTCGTGAATAAAAGATCTCCGTTTTTTTGTGCCTTTATTGTCTTTCACATTTTTGTCTTCAAAACTTTTCAACAATCAAAACCACACACATTTGGGTCACATATATGTATATATAGTTATATTATAACTTATTAATGAGTGTATCCAAAACATGTTATATTGAATAGCAAACACAATTTGTTTCGACACAAGTGTACTATATTTGCATGCAAACAACAAAAAAGACAAAGTTTTCAGCGCGTGGGCAAATTTAAATTGTTTATTTTTTGAAATTACTTACATATGCACCAAATGCTCAGCCATCGAAATGTGTTGTATTCTACCAACTAGTTAGCATATCTTTGGTAAGTATGTCGTTATTTAAAGACACTATATTTGAAGTAATATCAACGACTACAGCAATCCACAAGGTTCGTTGAATAGTATGGACTCAACTACACTTGCACGATTCAACTCTACATACTTGTCTGTCTATTTGTGTAGTTAGGCGTTGTCATAGGAGCGTTACGTGGACGGATGTTCATATCTATAAGTATATATATATATTTATAAATATTTACGACTATGTATCTCTTTGTCGTATGTGTCGTTATTCTATTATCATTGTGTCAAGATATTAATATTGCTGAAATATACATGTCTGTACACAGTAATTGTTATACATTTTGTACCCTGCAGTTTGCCAGACAATCCGATTGTGACTGAACTAAATGCATCCAATGGTACTCAACTGGTTACAGATGTTAGTATCAATGTATATAAAAGTGTCTACATGTTTTACTGCGCGAGTATACGAGAATGTAGGAGAAGGTAAGTACAGATGTAGTTTCTAGTAGTTTCTAAATGCATTTTATAAGGTGTATAATTTGTTGATTCCTCTTGTTGTGCAATGTTTTATACTTTGCTATGAAACAACCTTCTCAGTTTTGGTTAAAAAGAGGGAAGGGAAGGGAAACTTTATCAATTTAAATAAATTGCACTCAAGTGGGTCATAAATTAATTTCATTCTGCACTACTGCTAGAAAACGTATTGCTATCGGGTGGTTAGGATTGTGGTTCACTAGAAAGTTGAAAAAAAATATATATTTAAGATGAAAAGGGTGTAAGCGTTGAGTTTATTTAATAAACTGTGAAACATGTTTCCTTCGAAATATAAAGCATTCGATCGATAAGGGATACAATATTATTAATGCCTTCTTTTTTGCAAACAGAAGGAAATGGGAATTAACTACCTCACCAATTATAAGATTTTTAGATTGTAAAAGTGAACCTTCCAAGGTTTCTCACTTTTCACTCAATATATTAAATTAACATGTTTGCAAATATTGATTCATTTAAACGTAACAAAATTTAAACCTTAGAAAGTTTAATAATTTTTATTTTTGAAGGAAAATTAGTTTTTAAGCACAAGCGCTTGCATCCTTTAGTGTTATGATCATCATCCTCACAATATAAATTAAAATATATTAAGAAAATTGGGTACTTGATATCTGCGAACTGTCTTTTGCGAGAAATTTGGTTAATATACTAAGTTCAGCGATATTATTTAGTCACTCACAAAAATAAGATTTCCTTATTATTGTAAGAGAAAGTACTGGGTACTGGCATACAAAAGATACAGCTATAGTTGAAGTCCAAGTATTCCCCTAGAATCAGAGTTCGTATTTACCCCCCTTGTGTAACCCATCCGCATCTTCGTGGGAAAGTGTAACGAACGTTTACCCATTATTGGGAAAATAATGGGTTGCTGCCCACGAAAATGAGGAATTACCCATCACGATTACCCACTACCCTCAGGGCAATGGGGAAAATAATGGGTAGCTACCCACGACAATGGGGAATTACTCATCGCGATTACCCATTACCCTCAGGGAAATGGGGAAAATAATGGGTGATCGAAATATCAAAAAATTAGGAAAAATCTCTTTATCTGGGAAACGGAGCGTCCAATCGAAAAAGTAACCAATTTTTGCGAGTTTTTAAGGGGTGTTCTAAATCGTATGGAACAATAAAAAAGTGGCTATAACTCGAAAACGGTGCGTCCAATCGAAAAAATATTACAAATTTTACCTCCAATGTAGGCTTTAACCGATGGGTGTCTCCAATATGGCATCACTTTGTTTAAAAAAAAATCGCTAAAAATAAAATTTTTCAAACAAAAAATCGCTAAATCGCCTTATGTTTATATCTCGAAAACGGAGCGTCCAATCGCAAAAGTAACAAATTTTTGTTCGTTTCTAAGGGGTTTTCATAAAGTGGTCAATCTCGTGTCGAAGAAAGTTTCTTCCAAAAATTGCCAAAATAGGAAAATCGCTAAAATAAAAAAATGGATATAAATCGAAAAAATTGGAGAGACCCATTGGTTAAAGCCTCCGTTGGAGGTAAAACTTGTATTATTTTTTCGATTGGACGCACCGTTTTCGAGTTGTTTTTTTATTTTAGCGAATTTCTTATTTAGGCGATTTTTCGAAAAAAAAAAAGTCTTTCATACGAATTGGACCACTTCATGAAAACCCCTTAGAAACCCGTAAAATTTGGTTATTTTTTCGATTGGACGCTCCGTTTCCGGGATGTAGAGATTTTTCCTAATTTTTTGATATTTTCGATCAAAAATGGGGATGGATTTCCCTGGGTAACTCATTACCCATCGTCGTGGGTAGCTACCCATTATTTTCCCCATTTCCCTGAGGGTAATGAGTAATCGTGATGAGTAATTCCCCATTGTCGCGGGTAGCTACCCATTACTTTCCCCATTTCCCCGAGGGTAATTGGTAATGGTGATGAGTATTTCCCCATTGCCCTGAGAGCAATGGGTAATTATTTTCTCATTTTCGTGGGTAGCTACCCATTATTTTCCCCATAACCTGTGGGTAATCGGTAAACGATCGCTACCCATTCCCCACGGCAATAACCCAGGGTAACTCATTTCCCACGAAATACGAACCCTACCTAGAATGTTATGGTTATATAATGGCATTGTTAATACCGTCACCCAAAAGCGCGTTCCGCCATATTTGATGCCTAGTTGTTTCACTGCACTTTAACATCTACCCGTCCGTATTGGAAAACCAAATGGATATACAACACTACGAAATGTGACTGCTGAGAAACTGGAATGTATCGGTGAATGTTGGATTGACAGTACATGACGACAATACTGAATTCATGGTTTCAACTAACTATGGTTCCATTCGCATGGAGCAGAGTTTGAATTGTAATAACCGTTATTATTTTGAGCTAGTGGATGAATTTATTCAGCTCGAATCTGCAGTAAGCTAAATCAATATCGCCAGCCTTGAGGTCAAGTAGAGATGTGTGCATGCGAATAGCTGTTATTTCGGGCTTACCAAAAAGCATTTTCACGAATCAAAACTCCGGGTATACCAGACTCTTTTATTACGTATCTTAGTATAAGACGCGGAACTTAGGACACCACGCGGCACTGGGAGCCTTCGATTGAAAAAAATATGTGAACCTAGAATTAGAACTTCAAACCAGGGTGAATAATTTGGCTTGGTCATGTCAGTCGAATGGATAGGGATGACCCGAAACTACAAAAGTATTCGAAAGGTATTCAAGACTTGGCTGAACGGATTTGGTGGATGAGTTTCTGTCATAGCACGGTGCTACCAACTGAATTGAAACGTCAATGGATCGAACCGATAATAGAAATATTTAAAAGTCAAAAGTTTTCGTGCCCGTTGCAGCCTTTTTATAATTGCTCTACCTCCCATTTGTACCATTATAGGAAAGAAAAACCCTAGGAAGAACTTACTTGTCTGTGACCCTTAAAAGTTTAATTTAGAACAGATTTTATGATGTTTTTTGTTTAATGAAAAAACGGAAGCAATTTTCTTTCTCTAAATCGATTGTGGGCACACCCAGAGAACTAGTCGATTGAAAAGATGTTGTAGCAACCGTAAATTCAGCTGTTACCACCTAATTGTGGTTGCCACAACCGAATTGAGGTTGTCACGACGGAATTTAGACGTCACAAATGAAATTCGATTGTAGCAACCTCGTTTCATTATTGATTCGGTTGTGACAACTGAATCTTGAATTATATTCGATTTCTCAACCAAATTTTCCAAAATTTCGGTTGGAACAACCGAATTTGGAATTAATTCGGATGCAGCAATGGAAATTGGTACCAAATTTGGTTGGAGTAACCGAATGTTACCAATTTTTTTTTATAACAATACTGGGTAATAAATCATTAGTTAATATTAAAAAAACTAAATTCATTTCTGACACTATCTAAATTCTGTTGTGACAACCTCTAATGAGGTTGTGTCAACCTCTAATAAGGTTGTGTTAACCTCTAATGATGTTGTTACAACCTCTAAATTCGGTTACGGCTAATTCGGCTGTCTCAACCTGTACACACAACCTGTCTTCACATGGATTTTTTACGTGTCTCACTGCTTATTACGCGAATGTCGGCCATTGTTTCGTCGGTTAATATTTAAGTGGTTTATACCACTCATTATTCTCGTTCGTTCCATGCAATTTCTCAACTGATTTAATAACATTAGAAAAGTATATGCCTTAATTGGGTACAGATTAATGATTTTAATATTAAAGAATTCATCCAAACACAAAATTTCGCAATAACCTTTAAAAATGCAAATATATATATATATAGGGCAGTTTTGTCTGAGATTTTGGCCATAACATTTTTATTTTTTCTGGAATTCTCAATTTTTAACTTCGCATAACTCTTTTATATACATATATATTTGTTTTAATAAACGCTCACTCTATGGCGTTCAAATGGGTAGATAAAAAAGTTTTCATCTAAAACAAGAAAAAATCTTAATTATTCATGAGGCAAAAGCTCATTAAAACCAACAGAAAAAAATGCAAAATCTCTAAGGTAAAGCAGCCACCAGAACAAATAGCAATCTCATCACGAAAAGCGAGAAGCCAAATGAAAGAAAATGAACCCCAAGCAAAGTGTTGAGTGGTATGGAAACCAGGGGGTGTGAATGTGTTGTCGTTGGATAGGGAGTTGTGAGGGCATCTCAAGTAGACGGTAATACACTCTGGAGTTGGTTGCGCGGCTATAACTAGGATTGGTAATAGTTAAAACAAAGCACAAAGGTCATTAAACCAAGTGCGAATATCCTTTACAGCCCGATGTGTTTGTGTTACTTGGAGATGTGCAAGGAACAGTATTTACTAAATAGAAAATAGACAAAGTAGTACAGGTATACAAAATGATGTGAGAAACACTAAGTAATAGAGCAAATGATAATGATTATGAAGACAAATATTACAAAATCCACAAGAAGAAAAACTTTTAGCTCCTGTGGTTTCGTGGACGCAATACAGGTTATTATTTCCAACTGTAGCCAATCATGCATTTAATTGTTCACACAAATAGTAACTTCATTATAATAATAGATATTTTTGGTAAGAAGGTTTCATTAGTAGCAATAGTTTTATATACATCTATACATTTCTAGGATAATATTCTGTACTCTTTATACGAAAATCCCAAACTGTTGGGATTAGGGAAAATATTAGTTACTAGCAAACCCGGCAGACTTCGTCCAGAATTTTAGTAGGTTGAAAAACAAAAAAATGCCATATCACTCAGTGATAATGTAGCATTCGAATGGTGAAACGATTTTTAAAATCGGATGAGTAGTTTAGAAGATTACTCCCTACATACAAACGAACAAACTCACAAACTAACAAACGTACAAACTCACAAATACGTCCTCTTTATAATAATAGTATAGATTAGCATTTCATCAAACGTTACGTTGTCGTCAGATGAGAAAAAACGCGGGGCTAACCTGCATTCTGTTTTGCAAAGACATCTAGTTGGGATTAGTGGAGTGAAGGCGTAGGTCACTACCAATGAGACTAAGTAATTAAAATAGAATAGTCAGCTGTTGATGAGTGGACAAAAAAGCTTTAGTAGTATTTAGGTAATGACTTGGATTTATAATACATCTATTATGTTCCCCAAGAACGTTAGGTAGGTAGAATTGAGTCAAAAATGGAACGAAGTTCGCAGAAGACATCACATATATTTAGAGTGAAAATCCCTTCGCAGGTGCAAACGAAATAGTTGTTAGTGTGCGTTAGCTACACAAAAGTTGTATGGAATCGGTGTTAAACTGTTGGTTCCAATCAGTGGGTGAAAATTGGAAAGCGCACAGCCCAGTGATTGTGAAAACCTCTGCTCCATTCGTTTATGGGATGTAATGGGAAAATATTTATTTATTTATTCTGCTTTATTTAAGGAAGGACAAGCTTTTGCAAATCCTACAAAAAGTTTGAGCAATATAACGTTCTTAAATTCACGGAACCCTAATACAACCAGCAGCAAAGATACTTACAAAAATAGCTTAATATCAACTACCATAACATAAGAGGCCATACCCAGACTAACACGACTGGCATAATAGTAACCAGTGGACAGGGTCAATGGTGGACAGTCGCCAAGGTAGTAGCAAGCAAAGTTATAATCGGCATTATCAGTCTATTCACTAGACTACTTCAACGTGTGTAACTACATCAACGTGTGTTTAACGGACAGAAACCTTAACAATGAAAGATAGTACTTTGCTAGGTGTGTGTGCTAGGGAGGTCATAACCTCTGGGGCCGATTTATCATAATTTTATCAACAACATCTGGCGCATATGTGGTTGATTTTCTAAATTTAATATTCTCCACCTAAGAAAATCAGTTATAGCTAATGTCACTGAAATCGGTCGAGTCGATACTACCAAACTTGGTGGTACAATTTGTGTGAGCACAAATTAAAATGTGTACGGATATGGCTGGTTTTAAAAAGTAATAAAAATTAGTAATTATAATTGACCTAATAAAACGGTTCAAATTTTTCGCCTCTCCAGCCGATAATACCAAGCTTAGTGGGATATTTGTTTGGGAGCTGTAGCAATATGTGGACCGGCATGACTTATTTTCAACAGATAATGATATTTGACTTAATCGATTCAGATAATGATTCTGAGTCAATTGGTGTATATTGAGGTACACATTTCTCTATATTGCAAACAACAACACTAATTCCAAATACCCTATGATCACAGTTTTGTGTTGGGTATAGCAAAGCCCATTATAGAAAAAAGCCGAACCTCTCTAATGACAGAACAGAGAATCATAAGGTATTGATTGGTCTTTTATTTTGGCAGATTGTTAGCATGACAATGAAACTGGGCAAAACTGAACAAAATAAGAATGAAAAAGTTGGTTTGTATCCATTGATAAGTGAACATGCGCAACATTATTTTTTTCGAGGTTGATTATTCTTAGGGGAAAAGGTTTAGTCGATCAGGGATTTGGCGCACTTATCCAAAATTATAACACATATCGCACACTAACAAGAAAAGTGTTATAACTCAAACATTCCAAATTTTCAGTAGAGACAACAATCTAGTTAAGCTAACTTAAAAATGTATGAAAATTCTCAATAATATACATATTCCAATGGAATATTTCTAAAGAAGTGCTTCCATACCAGAAAGTGACGTCACATTTTTACAGCGGATATGGTTATTAAGCAGAAAATTAAAATCAGAAAGTTATTAGTTATGACTCTTTTGTAGTTAGGGTGTGATATGTTTAAAAGTTTAAACAGTTTATCTCTATTCGTTTAAAATCTACAAAAGACAGATTGACTTGATTAAATATAAACCGCCTTATTCATAAAAAGTGGTGAGAGAAGTTTTTTATGATAAACTGACTCTCAAACCCCTCATATCTTTTTACGAATAAGGCCGAAAGTGTTTACAAAATTTCCAGAATGTACCTTACACTTGAGGGCCACATGCTGAACGGAGTGAAGGTTAATATTTTCAGTAAATCCATATTTCCACTGTTAAGTGCATTATTATGACGTCTTAAACGCTTACAAGAAATCACATTTCTCACTTCAAACTATAAAGTACTTATAGACATCGATTTACTCCTTTCCACACAATTTAAAAATATTCAGTATTTTAGATTAAAACTTCACTAATGGTTATATTCATTTCATCCATAGACTAATACATACATAGATACATTTATTCTCTCAATAAATTAAACGTCATAGGTACGGTGGAAAGTAAACATTGGGTGGAGGAAACAATTGGTTCAATATCACCAGATAGAGGCAATAGTAAACAACGTCCAACGAATGAACAACAACCCAATTTCGTATTTTTGTGGCAAACTAGTTGTGTTAAATACAATACAAATGTATACCAACGATAAAAGTCAACAAAAAAGTGAAAAATACATTTAAATTTTTCAGTTCTACACCAAAACGATGTGAAAAAGTTAAGTGAACACATTTTGTAACTCCACCTGGTGTAAGTTAATTTTAAATTTAATTTCTCTCATTTCCACAAACCTACGACGAAGAGTGTGAAATGAAACTTCAGATGAGAGAATAAATGTATCTGTGTATGCATTAGTCTATGATTCCATCAGTCGGTGCGGAATTTTATTTACGTTTAAATATAAATAATGGCGGCTATCAACTACTTGGAAATAATACTTTAATGGAGCTATTGTTTGTCTCTTATCTTTGAAATTTTCCATGACTACATGTTGTCGTCATTCCTGCATTAGGTGCCATTTCGAATTTTCTTCATTACTTTCATCTGTTGTGAAATTTGGTTTGTGTGGTTTCTATTTCAACTTGTGTCATTTCTTTCTTAAATAATAGCACTCCTAATGCTATTGAGTTGGCGCTATCGGTCCTTAAGGTGAACGTGCCACAGACGAATTGGGCACCTCGACCTCTTAGACGGATGTTAATAGAGGCACGTCTCAAGGTGGAGTGTTGTCTCCACTACTTTAAGACCTTGCACTGAATCAGAGTTCATCCATGGTACTATGAAGTAGGAAATTGATAGAAAACAGAGTAGATAGGTGAGAGAGCGACAAGCAACCAGGGGCAAACTATGCATCAAACTAAGTTCAAATAGTGTTTGATTTATACTAATGCCAGCCTTTTACTTATGTCCGTTATATGCTCAACCAAAGAGTAACATACAACAGCAACTCTAACTCGATGAAATTACCCAAAGGGATTCCATGTCACAGCTGATCAAAAGGTACTAGGCCGATGATGGAGAATGAGAGAGCAAAGAAGACAGGCACTAATTTTAAATAGAGTCTATTGATGCTAATGACAGCTAAATTATGTTTTATGTTTTTTGTATTAAAAGAAAATACGCATTCCCTTTGATTTCTGTCCGTTTTATGTCCAACGAAAGTGTACAATTGGTAAAATACCGCAGCAAATAAAACTATGAAATGGCCTACTACATTCTCGCCATGAAGAGGCCTCGAAGAAGGTAATGGAAACTCTTAAGTATTTCTATATGATTTACCTATTACCTCGTCGTCATCGAGAGAATGTAAAGAGAGGGATAGCGACTCATATATATCGCTCTATGGCTTAATTAAGTACCCATAGAGTAATGACATATATAGTAGCCAACTCTCTCAGTAAATTGATGTCATTTGGTGTGTTGCAGATGGGCGGTTGGATGCTGAAAGGTATTGCTTTAATAATACCAGATAGAGGCAATGGCTCAAACCAACCAACAATAAATCACCAATGGCATTTGGTTTTGTGCGTTAAATATTCTCTGTAACTGCACCACAAGTATAAACTAACAATGAAATATAACAAAAAGTTCCAAAACACGTTTAAAAGTTTAAAGTTTTTCATAAAAATTACGTGACGAATTTAAGTCAACAATTTTTGTAATTCCACCTGGTGTAAATCAATTTACGTCAAATATCTATCTATCGCACCGACCGCCCCACGAATAGTGTGAAAGGAAATGTCAGACGAGAAGAATGACGGCTTTGTATGACATTACCCTATGGTAGTACTTGCCACAATCGAAAATGCGGATGCGAAAATTGTTGCCTTTGCGGACGACGGGCGAATGGATATAAGGGGCGAGTAACCCAGTACTCTATGGGGCATTCTCAAAGAAAACGGTAGCGGGTAATAGTGGGCATACTGACCCTTTTTTAACCGAAGGTATAAAATATATATCGTGAGGAATATCAAGTTAATGGGACTGAAGTTTAGCTTGCAGAGTGTGCGAACACCTGAGTGTTATTTCATATCATAGTGAAATCGGCGTAAAAGGCGTCGATACCCCTTAACACCGGCAAGAGGCCTATAGGTTGTAAATTTGGGCTTTCTCCGAGGATTGCTCACTAGATATAAACAGCGGTGGTGGGCTTTCGTGTAGTGTCATGTGTTCGAGAAACACACTTATTGTGCACTACTGACTAGAGTTCATAGAATAGCGACAATGTACTTCAGAGGTGCTCTTTGGGACACTCCCACTGATGCACTGACTATAATACTATATATTTGTTTTGCTTATGAACCATATAGGTAGACGGATTGCAACCACGTCTTTCATCTGGTTACGGCAACTCTCCCAATGGGTCATGGTAATGCTCGGAGGTACAGCCAACATTCCTGCACTTGTCGACTATTCGAAAGCGGAATTACTATTCGATTGGAAATACCACACTCTTATTGCGGTAAGGGATTCTTGGATCAAAGGAATTCCTGATAAAGAGGGATGTGTACTTTTCTATCCCGATGGATCGAAAATGAATAATCAAGTAGGCGTCGGGGTTTACCATAGGGAACTAGAATTGCCTCTTTCTCGTACCATACCTGATCATTAAAGCGTGCTTTAGGCAGAAATTTTGGCTTTTAGATATGTAACTGACTGGCTGGGGGATAATAGTCCAGCAGTCAATAGCTTCAATGTATTCTGGGACAAACAATGCTGTCATCAAATCCCTGGAATCCGTATTCCAGAAAGAAAAGCGAGGTGTTTAGATTGTGTACGCTCAAGGCAAATCTGGACCATAGTGGGTAGCAGAAAATCCATGAACCATCTCTCTTTAGCCAGGCTGAAGTTATCAATGATTGTTTCGGTAAACATGGTAAACATGCAGCGAGTTTTAAAGTCAGGGAAAATGCCTACTGTAACGATTGGGTAGAGGAAGAATCCTAAGAACTTCTTCTGTGCAAGTGTTCACCAGTAGTTGCCTAACGCGTAATCTCGTTAGCCCGTGGTACCACAATGGACTAATAACTTATTAGTAATAATAATTAGTAATAAGTCAAAGTGAGTCGTTCAACGACCGCCAATAACACCCAAAACCTGATATTTGTTGTTTGAGATAAAAATGGAAATTCACAAATATTAATGTGGAATAATACGCAACCAAAGCTCTGCACTCATACATACATATGTATGTACTAACTCAGTATAGCACTTTTTATTATCTCTGTGAGGGTCAACTTTCTAATGACATTCCGTGCAGTGCAAGGACGGCAGGAGATTCACACCTTAATCCCTTATATATAATGAGATGCAAGTACGTTTCATGCAATACTACTACTACGTGCATTCTATTCTATTTTACTGTTTTTTTATTACTTTTTTATTACGACAAAAGTGTGTGGGTGGATTAACATGGATTACAGAACCCACATTAAATTAAGAACTGAACGAGCGCTCTGTTGGTTACTATGGGTGACAAAGCAGAAAGGGTCAGGACGCCTTTGTTTTCGTAACATGCCGCTCCTTACGTCATGACCTACCGTTGTGAAATCTTCGAGTACCCTTGACGCAAGAAACTGATTAGAGAGGGGTTAATATATTTCAATAATGTTAAAATACAAGGAGAGATACGTGGACAAGTAGACAAATGTAGCTGATCTAATTAGCAGTAAAAGCAATTGCGAATAGGGTATTTCAATTGCGAGAATTGTGTAATAAGTAGACGAATAATAAAAAATTTATAATAATTCACAGCTCAGAAACCGAAAATATAAAAATAAACATTTTGTTATATATTCGAATACTTATATATTCGAATATTAAATTTCCCACTTTTGCACATTCTTATGATGATTCGGTGTAGGAAACCATGTTATTCTTATATTTTATGTATAGGAAGAGTTCACTAATTTTTTGTAAATATTTCCGACAAACATTTTCTGCGATACTTTAACCATTTACCACCTGGGTATTTTTTTTTTTGTGGATAAAATGTTCTACAAAAATATGTCTCTTAAAATTCTACTATAAGTTTCGTAACCTACGAAAGCTCAAAAATTGAGTTGTACGAGTATGTAAAATAGGTCAAAACTGAAAGTCAATTTAATTTCTTACTTATTCCGTGTTAGCGATAAAATGTCACACAAAACTCATTTAGGGGGTGGGTGTGTATTGGAAAAATAATCTACGTAAAATGTCACACTAAGTCACCCAAAAAAAGGAAGCAGTAGACTAATATGTATAAATAAAAAATAAGAGAAAATCTGGTAATTTATTCTCATTGCGCTAATTAGACGCGCCACCTGTCACCTTCACTTTGGCTGATACCTGCTATGAAGAAGCAAAATCAAAACAAAACCAACCAGCCGACTACTAATTCAATTGCCTGTTCGAATTGCATTTCATTTGGGGCATTTCACGTGAAGTGGCCGCCCACAAAATAAGTTTTCTCAAATTTGTTCATATTTGGCTTAACTATATTTGTAGTAGATATCAAAGATCTTCACATCGAATCAATCCATTCACAAAAACTGTTGTATTATACAAGTACTACGAGACGGGGCAATAGGAATGAAAGGACAGTTTCACTACTAGCTGTTACCATTTTTGTTTTCGAAACTGCCTATAAAGTACTTTCATATAAATTAAACATTTTTATGGCCGCACATTCTGCTTTGCAAATGGGCCTTTTATAACGTCTGGGAAGTCATTTATGGTAATTTTCTGCTTAATTCTACCTCTACCCTTTTTGTTTCCAAAACTGACCTTTCATCCTAATTGCACCGTCTCGTAGTAAGTATATTGTGAATGGATTGATTCGTTGTGATAAATTCGAAGTGTTAAGTGCTAATGTGCAACACCAGGTCAAAGTTCGGAAAATACCGAATAGACGTTATACAGAAATTGAAAGAGCAGTAGAAGCCCAACATTCAGCAACTGAAAGCAACAAATTTTGAAACATCTAAGTAGAAATTGCCGAAAATTTCGAAATGTTTGGAAACATATGCTTTGTCTGCGGCAAGCATACTATTTTTGAAAAAAGGGTTACGTTTTTCAACAGTAAAGTAGGAGACATCTGTAAGATATATTTACAACTGGACGGTTTTCCTGATGAGCTGTGGACAACGAAACATTGCTGTCGCACAAAGGTAATTAAATTTTTGAATTTAGTTCATACCATGATAGAAATTCTTTTTAATTTTCGCTGTCGGTCAACGAAAGTCAATGGAGTTTGGCATTCCCATGCTCTGGCTAGACCCAGGTGATCATGACCACAAAACTTGCTACGTATGTCAAAATGCTGATATTCTGATGATCTTCCACCACCTAAGCTACATCCTGGAAGTCCTACTCAACGTCACTACATGCGTTGGGACAGAAGCCATTGACATTGACCCAATATGAGTGTCGCAAGAGCATTTAAATGCATTGGCACGGATGCTGAGTCTGTCTAAAAAGAAATCAGAAAATTACTTGCAGACCTGAAAACTCTTCATCTCCTTGAATCTGGTGTTAATGTTACATGTTTCGTAAACGCCAAGGCACTGTTCTGCCATACTATTCTGTTAAAGAATCCGACACGTTTACTAATTGCAAGTCTTAATGGCGGAAATGAATATCGAATATAACCCCGAGAACTGGCGTATCTTTATAGATTCATCCAAGAAAAGTCGTAAAACTGTACTCGTTTATTACGACAATTCCAAGATTCCTATTCCAATTGCGTATGAATTTAACATGCAGGAAAGTCATGATTCTATAAAATTTATATTGGACGCAGTAAAATATGAAGAGCACGAATGGCGGGTCTGTTGTGAGTTCAAAGTTATTAGCTTCCTCTCGGGTATGCAGGATAGAATGGGATGGCAGACAGAAGGGGAACCAATATTTTAAAAAGCAACGGTTGAATGGATATTAGGCGAGCACAATATTCTTCATCCACCGTTGGTACTAATCGAAAAATTTCTTTTACCACCATTGCATATAAAACTTGGTGTGGTAAAAAACTTTGTTAAATGTTTGGATAACTTTTCTGAAAACATTGTTTCCAAAACTTAGCGAAACAAAGATAAAAGAAGGTATGAAAGGTTTAAACTTTAATTTTTGTCATTGGTTTCATACAAAATACGTTTTAGAAATTGTGTCTTTTCATTACAGAAGGTATTTTTGTTGGCCCGGACATACGAAAACTTATTCAAAACTCTGCATTTGAGCAAATACTCTCACCAAACGAACTTGCCGCATGGAGAAGCATTAAGGATGTTATTTACAACTTCCTGGGCAAAAAGCGGTACCCCACTGCTCGAATATACATCGACACTATGCTAAGTACTTTTGGGAAACTAGTTGTTCATATGTCAACAAACATAATTTGGCAACAGAGTCCGATGAATATGGTGAACAATTTCATCAAGCATGTGCACCTATGGCAGAACGCTATAAAGGGAAGAGCATTCAATCTCTTATAGCTGAAATATGCTGGACATTGTTTGATAACGGCATAGATTACCAAGAGCTAAAAGAAAAATGTAATAAATAAATTCTTACTTAATTGTCCAAATTTATACTGATCTTGTATTTATAGATATTATATCTACAGCTTTCATTTGTTCGGTTACTTATACTGAAATTTCACGTCGAATATTTTTTCAATACACAACAATCCCATAAAATGCAGTTTTGTTGGATGGTTTAGCGCCAACTCAGAATAAGTACGAACGTAATTAAATGGATTCTCAGTTTTGACTTATTTTTGGAGGATTTTATTGGAGGATTTTATGAGGATTATTTTAGTAGTACATTGTAACCCATTACACCCCTGCTTTAGAGGTGTTTTCACCCTTTTCCACAAAATATAATTGGGAGCAAATTTGTTGTTCCATGGTTTTTTAAAAACAAATCCATATTTCGTGATCTTGGTGTAGCGCAGGTTCAAGAGGAAATCCGTAGATTCTGTGAAAATTATCTAGCAAGTTTAACGTATCACCGTCTTATATGGAAAGATTTAAATTTTTAATGTTCTGTAAATAGGACGCCACAAAGTGATTTTCAAACTTTAATTGATAACCTTATCATTAATCTTATTAGGAATCCCATAGCGAGATGCGATATATTCTAATAATGATACCATTTCATACAGATGAAATCTATATAAAATGTACGATTTTGAATGAATAGGTACGATTTAGATAATGTCAGGTCTGATATGAGTATTTCGCAAAGAGATAGAAGCATTAGACTAAATATTAAATATTGGTGGTGAGACACAATCATTTTTTCTTACCACTTTTCAACTAGTTTTATCATCAACCTTAAAATTGTCAAGGTGATATTTTTTTGTAAATATTCCTATTCCAAACAATTCATAACAATATCACATATGAAAAAAACTGAAATTATAAACTAAAAATAATTATTTATAAAAATAATTTATTTATAATTATAATTAAAAACTTAAAGTAATATAATACTGTACTATATGCGGGTCATATATGTATATACGAGTATCATACATATAACTACTGTTTATTGTAGTATAAACAAAATACTACTATTATATATAAAATAAAAAATATATGAATTAAAAAACATGTCTGCTAAAATCAGAAAAAGTGGTTCAAGACTGGATATTTTTTTCGATTATCCTAGAGGTACATAGCGACACTACGAACTTTTAGATATTTTCTGTTATTATAGAAGGGTTTATACCATAGAGTAATGACGTACAGATATGCTAACTCTGTCAGTAAATTGATGGCATTTGGTGTGTTGCAAATGGGCGGTTGGATGTTGGAAAGAATTGCTTTAATAATACCAGATAGAGGCAATGGCTCAAATCATCCAACAATTAATCAGCAACGGCGTTTCCATTTGTGCATTAACATTTTTGTGTAAATACACCCCAAATATATACTTACAACAAAATATAAAAAAAGACTCCAAAATACGTTTAAATTTCAGCTTTCCTTAAAAACGACATGGAAAATGTAAGTCAACAATTTTTGTAATTTCTCCTGGTATACTTCAAATAGCTTTCCATCGCACCGACCGCACCAAGAATAGTGTGAAATTAAATGTTAGATGAAAAGAATGGCAGCTCTATACGTTATTACTCTTTAATATTATTACGAACACACAAATTATATTATATTTAATTTTTCAAGCTTGGTACTAACATGATCAAGTTTAATGCCACTTAGGCTGCGAGTATTAAAGTGAACTACGTTGTGAGATCGGATAGCAACTTTATCTGTTCTCGATTGTTCCACAATTTACAGCAAACTTCGAATTTGTAGCCCCCTTAAAGTAATTTTTTATCCACATTAAGCGTTACTAATCTGCAAATGATGAAAACACGCTACATGTATGGCAATGCTTTAGTCAATTGCAAAACGCGAGCTGCTAGTGAGTGGTATAGGGAGAAAAGAATGGAGGTAAACCGTCTCATTAGGCGTAAGCAACGGCAGTGGAGAAAGCGCGAGTATGAGAAAATTGACACATGCAGAAGAAAGAACGAAGCCCGGAAATTCTACCAAGAAGTCAAAAACGAAACTAATGGACATGGTTCAGGGCATGCTCTGTAAAGACAAGGAAGGAAATCTCATCGCAGATGTGCAGTGTATGTTAGGAATATGGAGAGATAATTTCTTCGCGCTATTGGTATCTGAAATATACAGTGACATTGAGACAATCGATCACAATATGGACGACGACGTCGATTGCCCCCTCTTAACCAAGACGAGGTCAGAACAGCTATTGCCGGGCTTAAGAACAACAAAGCTGCAGGAGCCGATGGACTACCGAAAGAGATGTCTAAAGCTGGCGGCAATAAGCCCATAAGATGCATGCATCAGTTCATTAGCAAAATTTGGTTAGATGAATGCATGCCCAGCGATTGGAGTGTCAATGTACTATGCCCTATATTTCAAAAAGGCGACCCGAGTCTTTGTACCAACTACCGTGGAGTAAGCCTTTTATCTACAGCATATAAGTTTATATCAAGCATAATGATAGAATATAATGCACATGTTCGATATCGCGACTATGTTCGTGATTGTTATGTCCGGGCACCTTAAATGAACGAGTTCGAGAACTAGTGAACGTGTTCGACACAAGTCTAATGCTGATAATATAGATAACATTGGGTGCACAATTAGAGAACTTACTGCGGTTTTTTCTAGAATTGAGAAGGAGTCAGCAAAAGTGGGTCTGACGGTAAATGAGAACAACTCACAATTAGTGTCTTCAACCAGCAGGGCCTCCACGCGATTAGACCAAAGCGTGAACGTTGATAAGCGTTATAATTTCGAGGTGGTAGACGAATTTATATACCTCGGATCTGCCGTAAACAAAAACAACAACGTCAGCCTTGAGACCAGATGCCTTGAGCCCAGATGTGTTTGTGAATAGATGTTATTTTGGGCTAAGCAAGCACTTTAGAGATAAAGCCCTCTCTCGAGTAACAAAACTCCAGTTGTACCAGACTCTCATTAAACCTGTCTTGCCTTATGGTGCAGAATCCTGGGTCCTATCGCAAGCAGACGAAACACCTGTAGGAGTCTTCGAGAGGAAAATAATCCGAACAATGTATGGCCCTATTGCGCACAACGGCGGGAATCGGCGACGCATGAACCATGAGCTGTATGAGCTATATTCCGCCATTGTCATAGTTAAGCGGATCAAAATATCGCGATTGCGCTGGCTAGGCCATGTCTGTAGAATGGATGAAGACGAACCTGCACGAAGGGTTTTCGAATCCAAACTCGAAGGAAGAAGAAAAATAGGAAGACCAAGGCTCCGCTGGAGGGATCAGGTTGACAAATCCCTGCGTAAATAAAGCAAAAAATCGAACTAGTTGGCGATTTATGTTATCTTCGTTTTGTAAAGTCCCTGACCCCCAGGGGTTGTCCGAGACCAGATAAGTAAGTAAGTAGTAATCTGCCACACTGTTAGAATAATTAAGCTTTAACAAACAACACAAACAGTTAGTTAACATTCTAATATTACCTTGACATACTATGGATTCAAATGTAAGTTAACCTAGAAATAAATACGTATAAATTAAATGTAATGCTGAGTCAGTATCTAAATCGCATATACTTATACACTAAGCAGAGCGCTGCATACTTTCTAGCTTTTCACTCCTTAATTGGCAGCTACAGTGTAACACGGGTGCCGAGAAGGGCAATTGTCATGGCTCATTGCCCGATAGTGGTGCTGTAACTGGTCACAAGGATGGTACAATGGAAAGTTGTTTCAAAGAAAAATTTTTATGTGAAGATAAATTGTATATTACAAGATGTATTTCTCATCCTTCTGCAGGATTTCATCCTCCCCGAATTTATAGACAAGAATGAAGTAAGTTTTTAAAATTACTTTACTTAGCTCTCCTGAAAAATTTGATATTGAGAGATATCGATTGTTTGTGAAAACCTCAAAATTCTCTTAAGCAATTCTAATGTACCACCCATTATGGAGTGTTCACAACTCACCACATGGTTGCAAAATAATTATTAACAAACACAAAATTATAGCACATTTGGGAAATCAGCAGAAACTCCTGTGGGCATTTGAGAAAAGTTAATAGTAGCCCACTTCTTAGAATACATGTACTAAATTTCTCGCAACAGTAATGGAAACGCTCCATTGACCAATGAATGGTTGGTTGCTACTAACAAGATTTACAACTTCTCTTTTCTTCCAGCAGTTCCAGCTGTTTCTTTTATTTAAAGGGCATACAAAGGCAAACAATTTGTTATTAAGTGATAGGTATAAATAACAAATCCAATAATTGTTGATATTATTTTATTTCGCGTACGTGACCACAAGTCGACAAGAGCAAATAAATGAAATACATTTTATTTAACTTTGCTAGCGAAAACTGGGGGTGTAATGGCAACATATTCAGGGAATAGTAAAAGCGAAAAGAAAATTAAATTAATGCGAGTGCGAGTGCGAATAATTTTGTTCTATATCTTATTGTGCATTAAAAATAAAAGTACAAGATATCTTCACCGATGAACATGATTATCAGTTTCCCAGTTTGCAATAAGTTGGCGTCGAATCACGAGCGTTTCCTTAACATTGTATAAGTAATTGCGAAGTATGAAGCCACAGCTGTGCAAGGAGTTATGGGGCTCATGTGTACGATAACAATGAAAAAAAATTAATGACCATACACATACTTCTAGAAGATTATTCTAAATTTCATATGAACAAAGAAAGGACAGTAAATAATTTTTCTTTTTGAAAAAAATAATTGTGTTGCGTCGAATAAATAAATACATATTTTCCCATTACATCCCATGAAGGGGATAGCTTCTCCCGATTTTATGTTGAATAAGTCATGAAAAAGTTCTCTAAACATAACAATCGGTGCACATCTGTAGATCCCACCGAGTGAGTCCACAAATGCAAAGCACCCAACAACTCACTGTTTGTCAGAAGATCTCCCTACTCCCTCCAAAGCACATTGGTTTAGAAGATCACATTCTTTGGCCAAAAATCTATTTTTTCACAATCAGAAATTATGTTCTTCTTATTGGAATCCAATAGCAATCACTGCGAAACAAACAAAAAATACATTTTATTTTTCTAAATTCTAGTTTACCTATAGACAACAAACCACCGACTTGATATTCTTAAACAAAATTGGAAACAGAATTGATTGCGCCGTTGTGGTGTTTATTTTAAATCCTTCTTGCGAACGAAAACACATGTCAAGGAAAAATATTAAAATGGAAGGCGAAGGAGATAATAAGAATTTTAGTATTATAATACAAAACAACAAAAAATACATATGAAAATACAAAAAATACAAAGGAAAACTTAACATGTTTTATCCAATCGGTGTAATCTTGTTTTTCCCTCAATGAGTTGAGATTAAAAAAGCTTTGATAGTTTTATTTAAATTTATTTAGCATTAAACAAAAAATAAGATTGAAAGTTAGGTCATTGCTTCAATATAATTGCGTTGAAGTTTTTATATTATTTCCGTAAATCTTTAACAGAAGAAGAAGAAAAATATTAAAAAAGAAATAAAAAAGAAATAACCGGACTTGTTAGGCTCCATGGTAGATACTTCCTCAAAACAACTATCTATTGGAATCCATACGAAATATCCTACCCTTTGAGTACACAAACTTATAAGCACATGTGTCGACGGGATCAACTAGGGACCGAAGAATTCCTGACTAGAAATGTTGCATATTCAGAATCATTGGGAAATTTAATTTTATTCGAATAGTTGCACTTATATAAGAGTGGGAGGAACAGTTTCTTTGCCTCAACCAACCCATTCGCTCACACCCCTTTCTTAATATAAACGATCTGTTGGGCTACACAAGGAAGGTAGGAGATGATTGGTCAGTCACCAAACTAGATGTCGTTGACAAGGGTGGCATCCCGTTCGGTCCCATAGCTTGCATATTTATACCTGTATTCACCAATAACAATGGCAGACACCAGCAAGGGTTGCCGGGACATTCGATCTGCTCACTGAAAGGTTGTTAAGTTGGTGAAATCATGTCTGTTATTAACACAGATTCTCAGAAAAGCTGACGTCGTCATTTCGCGTGGCTTTGCATAGATGCATCTAATAAAAGCGACCAGCAAGTCGATCGCGTCATAACAACTACTTACATCGGAGTTGACGGAGTGGGCAATAGGGACGGAAATATGACCGCCCCTGTGACAACCATGACATAGAGCACGTCGAAGTTACACAGGAATTAGGCGGAGTGAAACACAGGTGCGTGAATATGGCCAGCGATGTGAATATGACTAACCCAGTTGATACCGTAGGGAGAGCCAGTCACAACGTTTTCTGAATCCAAGCTCAGCCATGAGCCTTCAGATAGCCTCCTGGAAAATACCACACACAGTTCTGGAGGGGGACGTTGCTGTACGTGGTATAACTGTCTCAGATAAACGGCAACCACTGCAAAGCTGCTAATGCAGTCCTCCTGCTCCACATACAAAAAAAAAATGGATGTCGTCTTCATCCTAGGACCCTGGACAAATCATGGCTGGACTTGTGGTTTGAAGACACCTTGTCTAACTATTGCGATGAAGACGTTACCATAACCAGTCTGGAGGTGCTATTTAGCGCATATACCTTATGAATATACGGACGCGTCCATCGCATCTTCTGAGGCGTAGTAAGGTAAAATGGGGCTCATTCTTTGTGCAGATGACATTTTCCACAACACGTTTTGGGAAAGTGGTAATATACGGCTATGCGAATAATCGCCCAAGTGAAAATCGCCCAAAACCCAAAAATTAACAATCACCCAAAAAGTAGGGGGAAAAAATTGTGCGATTGTTCATCATGTTTGGGCGTTTTGGTATTTTTGATTTTTTGGGTGTTTGTTTATGATGAACGATCGCCCTTTTACTTAATTCGGCGGTTATTCGCTACAGTCTTGGGCGATTTCACCACAAAGTAGTGGGCGTTTGTTCATAAATTGGATTTATATTTTTGGACGAATATTCTTAATTTTTTGGGCGATTTTACCTCTTTTTTGGGTCTTTTTTCTTAATGAAAAAACACCCAAAAATTGTTGGCCATTGTTCATTTTTCGTTTTGGGCGATTTTCACTTGGGCGATTATTCGCATAAACGGCAATATACTCGTAAATGCTTGAGGGAATACACTTTTATAGAAGTTTTCGTCCATTAGCCTTTATGTTTGTAACCAGGGCAATGAGCCCGACTTTATTACTAAGGACATACTTTATTGCAGAGTACATCTTAACAACAAATTATTAAATACATTAATAAATCCTGTTATTTTCATTAAATTGTGATGTCTGTGTGCCGACAACACTCTAATAAATTCTGTTACATGTTTGGCAGATTCGAAGAGAAATTTGTTTTAGAAATAGCAGAAAACTGAACTCTACTTCAACCTTCCAAAAGTGGTTCATAATGTAGACTGGGTGCCTAAGTTCGCTCGAAGATCATATATTCGCGTTGAATAATTGGAAGAAGAACTGTAATAATGAAATGCCATATGGAATATCAATGATTTGGTCATGAAATTGATAAGTGCTACGTATGCGTGAGTAATGTCTGTGGTTTGAATAGAAAGGGGTCGAGGAGTCACCAATTTAAAACTGTTGCATCTGCAGAAACTCCACTACCTCATTCAAATGCAGTTCCGATTCCAAGACAATAGAGCCCCACTTCAGAATAAATACCAACATCGACCAATTCTGAGCCACAATTCTGATTTTAAGCCTGTACCATCCATCCGACATCACGCAGGCGGTCAATCGTATTGAAATATCGCAGCAGCGCTTGGACATAATGACAAGGCAACTTAAGCTGTCTCAAGCACAGACCATCATCCTCGCTCAGTAACTGAAAGCGGTGAACATCATGGCACCAGGTGCACAAATTCATTTATTTTGACGTATTTCTCACGCCTCAAAACAATTCATTCGCGTATTGCAATGACATTCCTGGTGCAATGTCGGCCATGATTTACGCATACAAAACAGATGAATTGCGGTTCTTTTTAGACGGTTCGAAAAGCAGCCGTAAAGCAGTACTCCTATTTTTCGACAATACTATAAATCCAGTTCCTATCGCGCTTGCAACAAATACAAAGGAAACATACGATTCCATGCAGTTAATTATGGATTCCGTCAAGTACAATGAACATCTATTGAAAATTTCTGCTGATTTTTGCCTACAACACAAATATGTGCTATTTAGGAGAATGGGGCCCTAGATATAAGGCACAGTATCAAAAACGGGACTGGTTTCCACGGAAAACCCACACAATCGGTCAACCGAATTTCAACCACAGAGAACTTGTCCGGATGGAAAGAGTTCTACTGCCTCCATGGCTGCTTCCTTAAACTGGGGATTGTAAATAATTTTATTAAATGCCTGGTAGCACGGAACAACGAGCCAGCATTTGAACGGATGCAGTAAATTCTTCCTCGTTTGAATAAAATATAGATTAAGTGAGGTGGACAATTACATACTATCAAATACATTTTTATTTTACTAAAATTAAATTTTTTTATTTTAGGTGCATTTAACGGGCCAGATATCAAAAAATTTATGAAAGACGTTACTTTTAGGGCTGCTCTTAAAGACGAAGAACTTCACGCTTGGAAGAGTGTAAAAGCCGTCATAGAAAATGTACTTGGCATTAATTGAGTCGAAAACTCGCGTGATTATGTGGGAAGTATGATGCCATTTTTTGAAACTATCGTTGTGGAAAATACAGTCCATACATTTTCATGATCCGGGTCTCATTTACTAATACAACTTTTTTTTAAACTCCGTGACTGTTATTTACATACAGAAGTAGTGTAAAACTAAATTAAAGGTATTGTAATTCTTGACCTTCCTATATTTATTTGGACAAAATCGTACACGTCGTTCTTGAGTAATGATGGCATATACAAGAAAATTACCAATTTTAACTTATAAAGTAGTTTTTATGAGCTATTTAGGGTCCCTAGACACATTCAGATTGTGTTAATGTGTTCACAAAACTTTGCCGAGGCTACAATTCTGTTGAATGATGTTAGTGAACAAATTCGAGCGCGTTCAAGTTATGCTGAAAATAGTGGCCAGGAAAATCTGAGAATTGGGTAAATCTATTTTTTCAATTTTTTCAAAAATTTCAGGGGTACCGATAGACTCAGTGGGGTTGCCTCTAACCGATACAACTTACTAGAACGCTGATAAAAAAATTCCATGTCAAAACCCACATCAGTATTTGTATTGTATTTGTAGATTCATAAATCATTTTAGTACACACAAAGAAAAACTCGTCCCACCCAAATGAAATCTCAAATAACTGAAGTTCGTTTGGGGACTGTGGTTGGGAGAAAAGAACTTCTATTAAGCATTACATGCCATTTCGTTTGGGAGAACCGAAAAATTTTCCAGTAAACGAGTTATGAGAAATATAAGCTGAAAAAAGCGTTTGAGAGAAACAGCTACCGAGTTGTAGTTACTTCAAATTAAAAAAAAAAACGTTCGCGAGAACTAAAAAACGTTTGTAGGAAACGAGTTCTGAGAAATACAAGCGTAATTAGACTGTATATACAGCCGATAGAATAAGAGAATAAGAGAAATTTATGTTCTGTGCTCCCATTAATCTGTGCTCCCATTAGAAAAATGGCTGACTTCAGTTGTCGTAAACTTTTTTAAATTTGGGGCTAAAGTAATTTTGTACACGAGTTAACGTTTGCAACAACATGATACATATTTGCGATATACGAGTTAATTGGGGAGAACTACATGAACGGTTGCGATTAAAAGATTAATAAAAATCAATCAAAGCATTGTGGCGGCAACCAAGCAATACACGGTTTTTTTTATTTGGGTGTAGAAAGTAGTGAATTCTGTCGATAATTAAAAATATTTCTATTGACAAAACATTTTATATTTTTAACCATTTATTAAGTTTGACATGTTAGCTTTACGATGAAACTAATTTTATGCCGAAATTCAAAAATTTTGTAAAAACCAATACTGAGGTGGCTCTTGTAGATGAAAACGTGGGTTCGATCCGTGCTCTGACCACCTTACATTTCTTTCGTCGACAGTCCTCGTTTAGTGATGGCGACACTTCCGAGTATTTAGCTATGAATAATCTTCCCAAAATACCGTTCGGCACCAGTGAAAACTGTAGGTTCATCACTGAGTGTAAAACTAGAAAGGCCATAGCTCGCTGGTTGTGAGAAGCTCTCCCCAGTAGTTTCATGGGCTGCAATATTAAGGGTCATATTTCATATATTTATTGCTATATTTTTAACCACACCAGGTCAATTTACAGGTTCTACCGAAGGCAATGGAACATGACATTCAGTTGTATCACAACGGTCTTCATTGGGCGAAGTGTAACAACTGTGACAGCCATTTTTACCTAACCTAGCCCAACCCAAATTTATTTGCAACTTCAAATAACTGTTATTTTAGATTGAATAATCCTGGGACAAAAATGTTATCTCTCGGACCATAAAACGCAAGTTGTAGAGAGATGGTAAAGGACATTTTGCATTGATTTTAACCGGTTAGGTTGTCATAACAAATGAGGGAATGATTTTGAAATGGGCTTTGTTGGAGTGATGAATCTCCGAAGAATTCTAAAACTTGACTATTTTCTTTAAAGTAACAAGAAATATTAGAATCTTCAATTTAATTATGACCACTACAAGTAACATGTTTGGTGTTTAATAAACACTGTTTATATTAATTGTAGTATTTAACCGAGGCTCCAATGGGATAATAGTATACTACTTTATTAGCTATACGGTCTAATCGTGAATAATCTTTAGAGTTTAAAACCCTTTAGATTTGGAAGAAACTTTGTAGGAATAATTCCACGTAAACCTAGCCCTTCTGTAACTAAAAAGCAATTTATTTTTTATATTCATTCTCCAATACAGTGCATAATAATTCTAACATAAACGATATATAAAGGGAAAACACAATAAAATTTTGGCGTTGTCAAATGTCATATGTGTTAGCATATTATATACACATATTTACATACATATTTATGGACATGTAGAAATTTGTGTACATATGTACATATTTCAAATCGATTGTTATATTATTGACAACAACGAGAACAACGACATCAAATGCAGTTACAGCCACAACCATCACCCGTAAGGACAATATTCAAATATTATTAATGGGCTTCTGGTGTTATTAGGAGATTTTTATCGAAAACCATTTGACCATTATCGTTGATGCCACACAGTTGTGTGGCCATAACAAATACACTCACTAAAGCTCTTCCACATACCCAGGAAACCAAATGTTAAGAATTCGCTCAGAAAACTGGCCGAAGTTCGGCAGAAAGTTTCGAATGATGTCCGCAAACTGACCCCGCAAACTAATACCCGAAAATTTTTAAAGGGTTGACACAAACTTCGAACGGTATTTCGTACTGATTTCTGCCCAAATTAGGAATTGTAGTCGTGGGAAATTCGATAGGGAAATTTTAGACTTCATTAATTAATAAATGGTTCCTGTTACATCCCAGGAGGGGATTAGGGAGAGCTTCTCACAACCAGCGAGCTGTGCGCATTCTAGTTGTACACTCACTGATTGGGACCTACAGTTCATTAATTAATTCAGAATATTTTGCAGACACGTAACCTGGCCTGACTTCTGAGGTTTGTGTCTATTTAGATAAATAACAATTTCATATAGATAAATTATGAGTAAACAAATTAACCATCTTATGAGCTCTTATGATAAAATTCTCCAAAATTTGGTTTTAATAAATCCGATATTTCCGGAAGTCATTTTGCGCAAGCAATTCACTTTCTCGAATGTCGTAGAATGTGTTTTTTTTTGCATTTAGAAAATTGAAATTTTAATTTTGTAATTGTTTTATAACAAATTTGTTGAACTCTCATACACTGACTAAAAATTTTAATCAAGGGCTCTTGTTCGAAATGAAACTAGACGCCATGAATTATTCTATATGGGTGATTGTTCGGAAATTGTTATTTTTCAGATAGCAATGTTTCCAAACCTCGATATGTCTGCAGTACCATTTTTTTAACGTTTCTGAATGTTATCATGGTCCAAAAGTATGATCTGAAGATCACTATACTACAACACCAAAGCAATCGAAGTTATGGAGCATTGATGGTATTCCGATGCCACGGTAGTGACTGCCGGAACGAAACTTAATTGTAATGACCGCTAATATATATCAATTGAATAAAACGCACTATTTTAATGTTTTAACTAATTTATTTAGTTAACTTCGCCAATAGACTAATACCTTTCACGACCTACACACGACTGACGATTGCCACAAGATATGTCAAATACTTCACTCTCGGTCTTCGCAAAAGCCTACTGTGTTGTCAGGTCTTTCAAACAGCCTACTCCACATTAATCATTCAGTGTCAAGAAACCATTATTTATTAATTTTAGTCAGTATTGGAAACTATATGACACGGTTGTGACAGCCACGGTTGTGACTTTCAGTGTTTAACCTAACCGTGCTCCAGACCGGTTTGGAATTCGACAAGTTCCAAAGACAATGAAGTTCAGGCAATGAAATATTACTTTCATAACCGGGAATCAAGCCTAAATATCGTACGGCATATGTGAATCATAAGAGAACGGTTGTGACGTATTATTTTGTGACTTAGCTTTTCAATTTTTCGAATTGAATTCCCCTTCGTATACATGTGCGTGTGTTGACTTCTGCCGGTGTAAATACTGCCACTACCCCCTCCACTCCAAAATGCTAGCAAGTGGGTCATATTGAAACCCCGGAGATGGCGCCACCACAGTCGAATTCAAATTGTACTAAATTCTGACAAAACTGTTGGACAGACTTCGTGGACCGTTCAATAACCATGGCGTACATATTCCTCCAATTTTTTTGCGTAGAATTGTAAATCTAAATGTCCCTTAGAACATATATGCAGGTAACTTCTTTCAAGCCACGTCCTTGACGGATATTACTGCTGAAGTCCTGAATTCGATACGGAGGACAGGCCATGGTTGTGACATTTTGAACAGTTTTTTCTCCCTAAAACCGACTTACACGGTTCAGAATGGAATGTGTTTCTTGGAAATAATAGAGTACCATCGTACCTTGGGGAACATGTCGCAATTTAATCACCATTCGACCATTTTAGGGTGGGAAAATTCAAAGGACGAGAAAATGACAATTTCCGAACAATCACCCATATAACTAACAGAGAGAAACATATCAACAAGTCCTAAATTGAATGAAACAAGCAATAACTGTAAAAATGTGGGATACATACTTCCGACACCGTTCCGAATTCGTTCAGGCAAGTCGAATAAAATAATCAAAATTCCTTCAGAAAAATCTAACAGAATTCGGTAAAAATAATCTCCTAAATGTCGTAGCAAAAGACAATAGCTGTAAAACTTTGAAAAACAAAATATGGGTCAGACAGATTTCAGAAGTCATTACGAATTCAATCCGAAATGGTTCAGATATTGTACAGAATTTTCTGTTTTCAGATATTGTCTGCACATTTGGTTTGCTGGGTAAATTCATAGTGTATAGAATGAACCCACATACAAACCTACATACAATTTCTGTAGGCATTTTCGAGTGTGTGTGGAGTACGATTTATTTGAATGTTTTCATTGTGTTGTCATTCATTCACATTTGCATTCGCAGTAATGGACACAAGACATGTTGTAACAGAGATGTTCGTTATTTATGAGACTCCATGTTAGCATTAGTGTGTGGAATGCTGATGTTTGCTTGTATTGATATTAGTTTTTTTTGAATTTGTATGTGTGCTCGCTCTGCGGAAATATGGACAACGACCAGTCATAGGGAATAATCAATTTTCGATTTCAATGTCCTGTGGTTGGCAACATTTTTCTGAGTTTGGCATCACCGACATTTACATATGCATATGCATGCATACAAAGGGTGTCCAAATAACAGATTCAATTCTCAAGCATTTGAAGGGTGAGATTTTTACTTGAACGCTTAATTTGAATCTAAGCTTCAATGGAAACTGAATACAGTATTTGAGAAATTTCTAGTGATTGTTTGCAAGGTATGACGCATATGCGTGACTGTGAGAAGAGGACCTTGCAAAATCTCTACTGTCCATCAATTTTGTTTATAATATAAGTATATTGGCATATTGGACACTTAAGTACTGGCATGACGATATAGAAACCAAACAGCGTGCTAATCATGAAGAATCTGTATGTGTTTAGACATTTTTGTCCAATTTGGAATGCGTTTTACATTTTGATTGCATTATGTTGGAATCGTTGTTGACCACAAGGCCTAAATACGCGGCATGTCAAACTGCCAAACTTTCCCTTCGATTACATTAAATTTCTGGCAATTGTAAAATAACACATTTATTTGAACACCCTGTATGTTTACTTTCAAAAAGGAACAATACTGGTCATAAGTAAATTGTAAATTCTAGCTTTTTGTCATCAACATAAATCCCATTGGGACACAGTGACCCAACGGGAATTGCTGGAATGTGTAAAAAATATTGGGGTTGTGTTATTTTTGAAATCTTTAAAATTATTCAAACAACGACTATTTTTAGGCATAACAACGATAAATTTTAATTTTTAAATATTTAAATATCCCTGAATAAATGCTTTGGCTTTACAATGCTGACAATATAATTATAAAATTCAAATGTTTATGAGTTTGATTTCAGTTGTTGAAGATCCAATCATTGAAAGGTGGAAATATACAGAATTGCATGAAATTCGCTAAACTTATTTCATAAAACTAGGCTAGATATAATATCTTGAATACTTGAGGCAAATTAGTTATGTACTTTATATTGAAATGCAAATATGAATAATTAATAGAATAATATAATTCCCATTTGTACGTACTTCTCTCTTCCCATTTGTACGTACTTCTCTCTATTCTGCTTTTAAAGCTTTCATATGTACAGATTTGTGGCTTTGATCGAAATTACCTACCATTTTTATCAAATTCATTAACTTGTGAACATTAAATACTTTAAAACAAGAATTGCCAGCAATCCAACAAATTAAAAAACTGAAATAAAAATGCAAATCAATATTCTATATTTTTTTGCAATTGGAATCTGAATCCAAACCCAAAATTAATTATAAATGCTACTTGAAAATCCGAATATTGATAATTTGAATATTTTTAGGAAAATTTTCTACTTCTAATTATTTGTCGTGTGAATCATTTTTAGATTTGGACAATTTTATTTAGCTCTCATTCTCCATATTGTTTCACCATCCTTAAATGCACGAATAGGCCCCTAGCGACCAATTAATAGTAAATTGAATGATACCTTTCTTCACCTACAACAAATATTATTATGATACTTTCTCCACCCTGCTGGTTTTGGATATTATTTTATGATTGTAAAAGCGTTTTTATAGAGGTAACATGCAATTACAAAGCCATATAAATATCATGTTAGTAATTTGTGTATAAGTAGTTTGACAAGACAACTGCAGCGTACTTTCACAAAACGAATTATAATTGAAATAAAATCCGAGCTAGTAGTCATATCCCATTTAACCCCGGATCAAATGATCCTGAACAACCTTCGCTTGGAATATTTTGTTGATTTATATTTTAGTTGTATGCCAAAAGGTTGTGAGAAAGTAAACTCTAAAAGGTCACTGGGCCCAGTTCGTGTTAAAAATTAAATAAACTCCAAACAAGTAGTCATGCCCCGTTAGACCCGGGATTAAACGATTCGGAACGAAATTTTATTGGAATATGTATATATATTCATGGCTTAAATATTTGTTATATGCAGACAAAGTTGTGAGAACCCTAAACTTAAAAATGCCCTGAGACCAGCTCATGCATCCGCATACTAAACGTGTTAAAACTAAATAAAAATCAGATCAATTAGTCGTATTTCTTTAATACCGGTCTTAAACGATTCAGATCAAAATTTTCTTGAAACACAATATCGGTTCAATAAGAACAATAGGGTTCTGTTATGAGTAGCAGGTATTACAACTTTTTGTGAGATAAAGCATCAATTATTGCCTATATACAATGGTGATATATTCGAACTATTCAGCGGCAGTGTGTTTTCCAACTTCCTATCGCCTGCTGAAATGTGTGAAATTACACATTGGATGTTCCCAGTGATCCAAAATCACTTTAAGTTACACAAAACAGTTTTTTTCCTAACGAAAAATATATTTTAATGTAGCTAGGTCCGCTATATTTATCAACTGTAATAAGATCGGCTTCATAAATCATGTTATTTATTGGAGTTGATCTAAAAGCTCTTAGAGATAGACTCATAATCTCAAGCATTTTTTGGAGTACTCTCTTGGGAAAGTCCCTACGTATAAATTCCATAATGTATTTTTGAGATGAATATTGAATTAATTAATAGTTTTTTCGTTGCAAAAATCATATCTTTTGAACCCAAAAAGACAATAGAATAATTTAAATGGCATATGATAGATAGCCTATGAAATAAGTTTTCGGAAAGGATGCTGCGGATTGTTGGTGCTTACTTATGGGTTATCAAATTTAAAATTTGTGCAAAAATCAAGTTTATGGTAAAAAAAAGGTCGAAGACCTTTCAGAGTCAATAAAAAAAAGTAGAAGAAAGTCATTTCGCCGAGATACAGAGGTTTCGGGAAAAAAATGGAAAAAAAAATTCACATAACCTCAATTTGCTCAGCCAGATGGCAGGTAACTTATGTTTTTTCTTGTGAAAGATAGCCATACCTATTACCTTTCCAAAATGACCGAAATGAAGCCCAGAGGTCTTACCGTTCCAAAGTTATGACCATTTTACTGAAATGCAAATATGTTTGTTTTTGTTTTTGGAAGCGAAATAACAGCACACATTTATTTGTTTGTGTAAATTAACACGTTTAAGATTTTATTTTATTGAAATTGTTGGCTGAAGAATCAAACACATAAGGGAAAAAAATACATTTGATGTTAAAGGAAGTTTTCAATGTTGTTCCAATTTTCTACTAAACACAATTGCAGCCGTTTGCGAACCACATCCGCCACGTTTAGTTCACTCATCTTTTCACGAACTTTCACCGCAGCTTCCTCAATGCGTGCAAGTAACTGCTCACGATTGTGGATCTGCACAGAATACACACAAACTTTCATGTAGCGCCACAAAAATAAATCAAATCCAACCACTGGCTCAGAAATTATCAACTTTACCCTACTACCCTCCGACCACCAATCCGAAAATTTTGAACCCGCTGCCATTTCGCACCCGTGCGTTTTCGGGCATGGTCCTAGTGGACTTTTCTTTATGAAATGAGCCAAGGAATACGCTGGAGAAATTTGTCCGAAACTTCCTGAATCACCCTGTATTCTAAATTATTGCCCAACAAATTAAAAAAAATATATTTTTTTTAAATTTATTTCTCAATTTCCTGTAAAATATTCATCACAATTCATAATACTCGTAAGACTAATCGTTTCTAAACAATTTTCTAACTCTATTCATGACTTTAGGGAAGACGCAGAATAAGTGGATCGGAAGAGGCTGCCAATATTCGGATCAAAATTTGCCTCACCCTTGATGCTTTGAACATGTTCCATATTTTTTATAGAATTTGTTAAGAAACTCCTGTTCTTCTTCAGAAACCTATGCAATTAGCACAAGATGGTTTCAATTATATCTTTGACATGCGCCAATATTTTATGGACTGTCGGGGTCAACTTCTTCTGTGGATACATTTCCGCTAAAAGTGATGCAGTTTTCGACGCATTTTCTTCATATTTTGTAGAACTGACGTTTTCTTTGCAGTTTAAAACATTCAAGGACGTTCCCAATCCTTTCACGATTTGATTGTCAATTCCAGTGATTCCACTTACTGCCTTATCATTTTCAAACAATCTCCATCGTTTGAGTTTCCGTATCCGCACTTGGGACAGTCTACTTTTAGTCCAACTTGTTTAAAAAAGCATCCTGTATTTGCTTCTTTCTGATCTTTTCCTTATCCTTAATTGATGTATTTTCACCAAAGTTTTCCTCCTCTTGTGGTAGGGTATACGCTAATGTTATCAAGAACACCTTATACACCTTATCCTTGCGTCCAATGGTGACATTCCATATTCGTAATTCTCCTCGTTTGTAGAATCGTTCAAATTACCGAACTTCTTCTGACTATTTTTGCAACTCGGGCATGACAATGTTGAGATTGTTCCTTTCAGTTCGTTTGCGACTTTTCCGTCAACCATGGTCAGGTGGAACTCGTAACTACATTCAATATATTTTCCTTCTCCAATTTGCAGTTTTGTGGGCTTAATCTTGCTTATTTGTTCTTGAATGCCCTTCACAGTGGTCTTTATGAGTTCTCCCGATTCCCTTGCAAACTGAAATATTATTGGCCGGCAATAATGAACTGATGACGGCCGTGGATTTCTCCAGTGTCGGGAAATATCAGATTTTAGCCGCAAAGGACCAACAGATGACATAAACATAGTTCCATCCGATATTGTAGCGTCATCGGAAGGTATCCTTTGTTTATAAATGGTTTGTCCGGATGATCCATCGCAGTCCCTTTGACCGATCAATGTCAGTTTGTTAAGAAGAATTTCCACCTTATTTTCAGGAAGTCTCTCCAGCAACCGGTTTGTTGTACGGCCAATAAGATCTTGCAGATTGGCTTTCACAGAGACTTCCGGAAACTCCATATGCAGTGGTCGTGAATTTATGTTGCCTTGCGAATTGTGCTTGTATCCGGGTAAAATGCCAGCCCCGTGTCGCATTAAAAATGCCCGTAGTATCTCATATTTCTCTTTGGAAATTTCTAAGTCCTTCGGAACTATACTTTTAATGTGGGTGTGGGAATGCTTTTCTTAATCCATTTTAGTCGAAGTGTGCTTGCACAGATTTTGTAATCTGCCACCTAACTTTTTCATTATCCTTTGTATATTCAATAGACAGCGTTTCCGGTAAATGCTTCGTTGTCAAGTCATTGGTGGCATCGGCAAGTTTACTCTTTCTTGTGAAAATTGAAAACTCTTCCATACTATTTGTTGGCCTTCCTTTTGCTGCTCCGGTTGATGTGTTGGGTTTATCTTCTGCCAATGTATTCAGGATGGTGTCGTCATTAAGACAGTCCTCGTATTTCGAGTTGAATTCCCAATGGTTTGATTGGATCTTATCTTTTTTTTCTTAACATTTGAATATATCAGATAAAGATTATTTTTAATACTTTCGCTTCTCTCAATATTTCCGTATAAGCTATGGAGTTCTTCTAAAGGAGCTTCCAAGAAAAATGTTGGTGCGGTTGACTTTCTGAACAGGTCGAATAATTTTAAATTGTTCAACGCCATGCTTTCAGTAATTGTTGCGCCAACTTTCAGTCATAGACTAATTATGCATATTTTTCAATCTATAGTCAAATCTATTACCTGACAGGTATCCTTTGAATTAAGGGTTTATAAAAAGGGATATGCTACCTACCATGCCTAAAAATGTACCTGTTACCTGCAAACATACGGATTTAGGTTGAACTACGTAATTTGGATATTATACACGTGTCCGAATAAGATTTATACACGTGTCCGAATAAGATTTATACATGTGTTCGAATAAGATTTGTGCCAATATTGAATATAAGATTTTTGCCAATAGTCAATATTGTTCTGTGAATGGATGCTTGACTATTTGTAAGCCACAGTAATTTTTTAGTGATGTGCGTACCTGCTAATTTCAATGAGTAGTTTTTTGTGCATCCTATGTATGTACAAGACTATTGGCAGCAGACTTTGGCAGAGGCTCTCAGGTGACCAATCGACTTAAAATGCAATTTTCAAACAATTGGATCAAACCAATTGTCAGTCAAAATATTACAGAATGAAAAATATAATTCGTATACCTTAAAAAAAAACAATAACGTAACAATGGGTTTCCATGGACATGTGTCTCGAATATGCAAGGGATGCACGCCATACAATTTCTTGAACCATGTCGTTTTTAGCTCTAGAAGCCAAAGTGGCGCCTAGAAGCAGATAAAATCATTTGAATTATGTAAAGGAAAAATCAAACAGCATATTTTGAAAATATAGCAAATATAGGGATATATAAACTTTTTTAATTTCCGACAAAGTTGAATAATAGTGAAAAAATTGATAGTTTTCAAATAGTGGTTTACCTGGAGAAACACAAAGCAAATAGTAAGTTTTTTTAATTGTACATTTAATAAATACATCAATCAATAGGAATGAAGAAAAAAGACGATTCGTTACCTTGTGTTGGTGATATTACACCTGAAATCAGACCCAATTACCTAAAAATGGTCTGCATTTTGAAAACCGAAAATCGGTCAAGTTTGAACGATTATATCTTCTAAACTAAAAATCTGATATTATTAAGGGTAGCAAATTTTAATTCTTTGAAAAATTGCCAATAATATGGCTTTATTGGTTTTACCGAATTCTGGTCGGTTAACCGTATGCCGGTTTTCCAAAAATTGCTATTTTCGAAAAACCGGTTTATTTATTTCTTTAAAGTTATTTCAAGTCGAGTAACCGACTTTTTCGTTTTTTACACAACGGATATAACGCCGCAGAATTTGGAATTTGAACCCCACCCCCACCAATTTGAAATCTATGAAGTGACAGATTACTTGCTAAAGCCTAGAAATTTACAAAATGGGCGCTTTGTGCTGGAAAAAATATTGGGAAATATCAAAAACTTTCCTTCAAACTTCTGAGTCTTCAACTCAAACTGTAAGAACTATACGAAATAAATTCGATAGAAATAGAGTGCCATCATCGCAGTTTGTGGATCAATTTGTGAAGCGAATTCGTCAATCCGTATTCATAGTGGACAAAACTGCTCATGTAGGAGCTCGTCCAGTGCGTTCAGTTGAAATGTTGCCGCTGTAGCTGACAGTGTGTTCGAACAGCCGTCAACATCAACTCACATTTTGAGCATTTTGATGGAAAAATCATATTTTCCGATGAGGCTGATTTTTACCTCGGGGGTTAAGTTAACAAACAAAATTGTCAAAACTGTTGAGTGCGGTTTTTGGCATAGCGTCACAATCGATCTTATACGCACTGTATTCGAAAACCGCGTTATCAGCCGAAACTAAGTATTACGCAAACAATGGCGAGGCCTTTGAGGCCCAAAACACGAAATAGAGGCCCAAATAATCGAAAATGTACTCAAAATTGAGTAGATAGAATGAGGTACTGTAAGGCAAGTCATGGAAGCCATTCAAACATAAATATCAATAACACTGTGCAACACCAATTTTGGGGGTCTACGATTACTGCCCTAAATGATAACACTAGGTGAGTATAGCCAAACCCCAAAAATTTAGACAGCTGTGTGGATACACTTTTTATGGGCGTGGCAAGTTTGCATTTTTTTATCCGATACTGTCCAAGATAAATTCAAAAATCAAGTATAAATATTGAATTGGCCGAATTCTTGTGATAACATATCTGCAGTGAAATTTGACAGGGAATATTTACGTAGAATATTCAAATGCTCTATTTCAAAGTTTAAAGAGCCAAGTGGGAAATGTCATAAAATGGGAAAAACAAGAGTGCTTGATGGTCATGTTTGTACATAATTCATATTTGGATAATAAAGTGAACAGCAATCAAATATATTAATCGCTACAATGGAACATATTCATCAACAATGGAACATAGTAATGAAACCTATTCGACGTAGTCAAAAAAGTTTTCCGGGTAATGAAATCATTTTCGTTGCGGAGATGTGTCTGCTCATATATCTAAGCAATCCTCTTAAACTGATATTACAATTTTACAAATAACATAAACTTAACTTTTACTTTTGTTGAATATTAATATTATATAAATTTAAATATATATTGTCGATTTTTTAAAATATTTACCAAAAGATTGTAATTTTTAAAACTGAAATTTCAAAGTGACCTTCAATAGGTTAATAACTTATTTTTAGATATTTCAAAGAGTTTTCAATGATATACAGGGTGTCTGGTAGCATATTTATATTTTCAAACTAAAATAAAACATAATAATTGACACAAAATTTTACTAAGAGCATTGAACGATAGAATGGAAGATTTTATTTTTTAAAGAGTATATCATACAGATGTCTTCCGTCCAATTGAACACACTGTTCGCCACACGCTGCAGTAAACTTGGTTCAATTGAGCTGATTTCTCGACGAATATTTTCCGTTAACGCCACAAGAGACTGGGGATTGTCAGTATAAACCCTCTCTTTGAGGTAGCCCTATAAAAAACCTCGGTGGCCATGCGATTTTCAGTTTTTGGGGGAAATTTTACCGAAGCAAATTCATCTAAGCTCTGACTGTGTGTGCAGTCGCCCCATCCTGTTGAAACCACGTGTGTGAAGCGTACGATGGATGATCTCTCAGGTTTGGCAAAAAGAATTCCGTAATAATGTGTCGATAATTTTCACCGTTGATATTCGTCGCCTGGCCTCGAGAATTTTCGAAAAAAAATGGTCCAATTATCTCATGCGTGGATAAGGCACACCAAACAGTTATCCTGGGGCATTGCAATGGTTTTTGATGTTTCAATCGAGGGTGGCGGGTTCTTGTAGACCAGTAACGGCAGCTTTGCTTGTTGGCGTGGCCGTTTAAGTGAAAATGAGCCTCGTCGCTACAAAAAATGGGATTTACAGTGAGAAAATCGCTCCAACACGGTTTCACAACAATTTTTCCGTAAATCAAAGTCACTTTCTTTCAGCTCTTGGACGATTTTAATTTTAAAAGGATGGAACTTGAAATCCTATTTTAAAATTTTATGAATAATCGTTCTTGGAAGTCCCAGTGAGGCTGCTCTTTTCCGTATTGAAAGTCGCGGATTTCCATCTAACACCAGTTCAATGTTTCCGGGAATCCTTGATGATCGACTGGGCCCTGGCCGTGGAACATTCATAGCCGAAGCAGTTACGCGGAATCTCTGCACCCACGAACAACTTAAATTTACACTCGGTCCATCACTTAATCGCTAAACACCGAACATTGAACAAAATTGCCGACGAGCAATTACGTAAGAATCATTGCTCATGAAAAATATCTCCACAGCGAACACCCGATGCTTACTCGACCACTGCGACATCATGACTAACAAATCCGCACAATCGATAATTCCAACGGCGCCACCCTTCCTCCGCACCGTTTATCACTTTTTGAAATAATCGTATTTAAAAATATAAAAACCCTGCATCTATATATCATTTCTGTGGCATTTAGTATCAATGCCACAGATACGTCGGATTAAATACAGCATATTTGTAGAATTTAAACTAAATCTTTATGTACGAAATTGGCACCAATAATTTCACATCGAAATGTGCCACAAATCGGCCAAAGCCACAAATCGGTCAAGAAATTTTTGTTTTTGAGTTTCTCTTACTTGATAACATTTTCATTCACAAAAAATTATAACAAAATTTATATAAAATTACGTTTTGTTGCCATTTTTTGAAATTAGACATGTGACAACATTATCGGAATTTAAGTGGGAAATTGAAATCAAGCTTAATATCGCTTAGTTCCCCCGTTCAAATTAAGCTATAATCAAGTTTAGCGGGATAAAAAAAACTCACATTATGTTGGAGACTAAATATTTTTAGGAATGTCAAAAATTTGTTTTATTTACCTCCACGGGCATGGTAGTTTTTTGTGTTTTTTTTTGTATGTCAGACTTTTAAATTTTTGAGTTATGTAGACTCGCTTATTTGTGAAAGTTTTACAATACATGCTCTGAATGAAGAAATGCACTAAAAGAAGTATTCAATTGCCTTTGGATTAAGATTTATTTGACACATTTCATTGTAATTTCCAATAGAATGTGTCTCAACGTAAACGTTTGGCTGCGGTACTTGTGTTCGTCATCCACATGAAATTTCCAATAGGGAATTTAAAACAAACAGACCTTATATAAAGTGATTTTTTTAAAGGATCATATAAAAATAGACACGAGTGTAAAGTTTTAAGCCTCAGTGCACAAAAACAATTCTGATGACCCGCTTTTATAACATTTTTACTTTAGCTGCCACATCGCTCTGTGGCAAAAGGCGTCAATTCTTTTACTGCCTCTACATGCCACTGGCATTGCATAGATATGATGTGGTGTGTCACATCAACACACGTACTCGTTATTACGTTGTATGCGTGAAACTACGAATATAAATTGAATACTGAGTTTCGTTTAATGGTTAGTTTTAATAGCAAACGAATAACTGAACCGGCATCTGCAAAAACTGCTGCCAAACGCGATTTACATAGAGTAGTCAGCCATTTGAACAAGTCAAGTTATATTTCAGCCGTCGACTCCTCTTTGCTGAGGGCTGTGTGTGCCTGTATATGTGCTCACCGGGGTGTATTAGTATTGGCGACCATATTGCAAACAATCAGTGTCCATTATATGCTTATCTTTACTGTCGCTGCGTTTAGAAATCGACTTTGGTCCGTTGACGATGTCGTCATCGTACTATTTACCTAGTTACATTTCCATTCGAAGCATACACATGTATACAGTGATGCCAACCATGTTGAGATTTTGACTTTTAATATAGTTTGGTAAAATTTGGTGACAAATCCTTGTTATTGTATTCACAAAGAGTTTGGTTAATAATTGGAATATAAGTTCAAGTATGCCGAATAAAGATAGGATAAAATTTGGTGTGGTCGAAAATCAATACAAATAAGACTTACAGAAAATCTAAATGTTGTATCTAGAATAGACAGTGCCGAAGATCCAATGTTATTTACCAACGACCATTTACATATGTGGCTAATTTCATGTCGAAAAACAACCTTTTTATAATTTAGCTCTTTTAATCCCGGATTGATCGCATATTTTCAAATCAACTCTTTTTCGAAAATCTGGTTCGTGTTTAGATTCTTTGGAGTTGGCAGCACTAAACGTATATGCACAGTGTTCTAAATGTACCAATCCACATACATAAATATGTAAAATATTGCACACATTCGCTTTACGCCTTTGTGGTTTAATGGGCTCTCATACAATATTTTAGTTTAGTTATACATGACCTTTTGTGTTGCAGTGGTGGTAGTAACATTTCTGGTCACTGCTTGTGCTAGTGTACAATCCTGAAACCCCTATAGTGTTTTGCCAAAACATGAAATTATGAGGCCTTTGTGTTCAATTTTCTATAGTGAATGGTTGTTAGATTTAGCATTTATGGCTTTATCTGTTTAAATTAGAATTCGCTGAATATATATGTATATAGACTTGTTCATAATACCTATATATGTATATACATATAAACATGTACTTACGACTATGCACCCTTACACTATATATGTATGCGGTAATTGAGATACATAAGAATCGATAAAAACCGCTACGAAGGCACACGTGTAAGCACATTTCCCTACGACTTTTGTGAATAACGTTCTATTTCATCAAATGATGAATACCATAAAATGTTAACAAAATAACTCCCAGAAAAATTTTTCAAGTTTCTTTAAACAGAAATAGGACGATTAACTATAACATAACTTAAAATAAAACAAGATGACCATAAGACGACTGGATGGATTAGGCAAAGTTGGTTTATATTTTTTAGCACCACTGTATCTATAATCCCATTAGCTCCAACTGAATGAGCTTCAAAATTAACCAGATATTTTGTAGCATTTTTGTTGGTTATTGTGCCAAGGATTGTTAACTAACAGAAATTGCAGTATCACAGAACTACTGAAATATTGAAATATTACTAAGTACGATGATCGATATATAGTAACATTGTATTGAATTACTGCATACTATTCAATAACCTACTGTATTCCACTGTCTACAATTTTGTGTTGATTGTACTAAATAGTAAGTATGATCAACTAGATTTCCATAACAACAAAATATAACATATTATTTTAAAATCTGTTTTCGGATTTAAACTAGGATTAGTTTGACATCCGATTGGTTGTACTCTTTTCAAATGTTTCAAATATAAGCACAATCCGTTATAACAAGTAAAAGTGTTAAATTCGGCTGTGCCGAATCTTTGATACCCTCCACCTCAGTGTTAACCAGCAAAATATTTTAAGAAAATGTACTTTTTTAAAAAAAATAAAAATAAGTTACTTGTTCACAAATGCAATTACTTGTTCACAAATGCTCACAAATGCAGGATGCTCACAAATGCTCACAATGCTCACAAATGCATTGCTCACAATGCTCAACTGCTCACATTGAAAATGTACTTAAGAAAATGTACTTTGAAATGTACTTAATGTACTTTGAAATGTACTTAAGAAATGAAGAACTGTTAAAAAAAAAAAAACAAGCTGGGACGAGAGTTGAACCAACAACCCTCAGACTCCAATGCGCAACCCTTTACCCATCAGACCACAGCGACCTTAGATGAAGTGTGACAAAATTCATATAAATGTATGAACACATGAAAGTACATCTAAACATTCTAAAGTACTTACCTATTATAAAGAACAACAAAGATTTTCAACATGGAAATTCACCACACGGCAAAAAGAGTAATTTAGTATAAAACTACAAAAATTAATGTGAAAATTTTATGAGTTTTTTTACGTTTCCAATCATAAAATTTTTTCCAATGGACCAATTTCGCTGATTTTCAATACCAAACTGCTCAGGAATACGTGGAATATTCTGGCCAAAACCAAACCGCGTTATCGCCGATTGAAGTCGTGAGAATGTTTTCAACAGACGGACAGACGGACATGGCTATATCGACTCCGGTTGTTATAAGGATCAAGAATATATTTACTTTATGGGGTCGCAAAGCCTTATTTCTATATGTTACAATCAGAATGACATACTGATATATACCCTCTATCACTTACAGTGGAGGATATAAAAACAGGATTAGATTATAATAGTTATTTTCAACCTCCACTATAATTTAAATTACGAGTTGATGATTTTGAAAATTCCAAAATTTCTATAGGTATAGAACATTGTTGCATATTTTACTTTCGGTTTCGAACTTTTTAATTGACGGATGGTTATGGCACGACTACGTCTGCAGCATCAGAAGTAATATTGTAATATTTAGTAATATTTTAACCAATGTTATGGTTACTTCAAATTTCGAAGTGACTGAATTTGTCAATTTGCAATAAAATGAGAATAAAGGGATTTTTTGTAATAAAATTGTTCTAGATCTTTTTAGTACGCTTGATATGTGTCCGCCAATCAGACATATCCGACAATACCTGTTGTAAATTTTACAAATTTACTACAGTCTGTTTTTAAGTTTGTTTTAAAAGTGTTTTTGTTTTTACCAAAATACTGGGTGGCTAATAAATGTAGCTACCAAAACATTAATCGTAATAATTTTTGTTTTCAGTGCAATAAATCGGCTTGTTAATATGTATGGCTAGGGATGGGGATATATATTGTATTTGATACGGAAAAACGAGTAACATATAGAAGCAATCATTTAAAACCTAAGCATATATGGATGATATTCGTTTTAGGACATTTTAAGGTCATTGAGTCGTGTCCAACTGTCTGCTTTTCAAAAATTTGTTTTTCACTTCCTGTTTAAAATAATAGTTTTCCCAAAAAGTCCTCGTGTGACATTCGAATACAGTTTATCTTTTAGAGCAAAGCCTGTTATGAAAAATCGAATATATAACTTTGTAACAAGTGTTTTCGTAACAGAAACTAAATTATGATTACAGTGAATAACATTTGAACAGGAATTCTAATATTGTACGCTTTATGAGTTGAGTCTTACATTTCAGATGAATGAGGTTTCAAAAATACTCAGATTGGTTAACACAAATCATTTTCTCTTTACTAATTTTAGTAAGAACTATTTTTAATTTATCAATAACTTACTTACTTGCTTATGCGGTCTCGAACAATACCGCGGGTCAGAGACCTTAAAAACGATGATAACACATTTCGCCAACCAGGTCGATATTTTGTCGTATCTCTCCAGTTAGCAATAACAAGTGTACGCAAGAATTCGTCAACCTGATACATCCAGCAGAGTCTTGGTCTTTCTATTTTTCGTCTTCCTTCGAGTTCGTTTCCAAAACCTTTCGTGTTGGTTCGTCTTCATCCATTCTACAGCTCGTTGAAACCATTGACTTTGTCTTGTCCTCATTTACTGTCAAATCTACTTTTGCTAACCCCTTTCCAATTCTCGAAATCATCGCACTAACTTCTCTCATTGTGCGTCCAATTATATCTATATCATTAGCATACGCGAGCAGCATGTGACTTTTGCTGCTGATGATTTCATTCATGTTGACTGCAGCTTTACTCATAATGATCCCCATTAAGATGTTAAAGTGATCGCACGATAGGCTGTCCTCTTTCCTGAGGCCTTGCTCAGTTCCGACAGGTTCGGTAAGATCCTAGCCAACTTTCACTGCTGATTTGGTGTTCGTCAAGGTCATCCTGCAAAGTCGTATGAGTTTTGCAGAAATACAAAGCTCAGACATTTTTTTGTAAGAGTTTCTCCCGTATCGGGCTATGGAAGGCCGCCTTATAATTGACATATGGATAACAGGTGTTGACTTGTTTTTCGTGGGTCTTCTCCAGGATTTTGCGTAGCGTGAAAAGCTGGTCCGTTGTCGATTTTTCCGGTCTAAACCCACACCGATATGGTCCAATCAGGTCCGCGATAACATGCTTTAGTCTTTCGCATACTATATTTGATAGAAACTTATATGCTATGGATAAAAGGCTCGGGTAGCTTTTTTTAAATATGGGACATAGTACACTGAGACTCCAATCTCCGGATATGCATTCATCTAACCAAATTTTGCTAATGAGCTGATTCACCTTATCAGCTCATCGACGCCAGCCGTAAACAGCTCCGGCGGTAATCCATCGGCTGCTGCTGCTATGTTGGTCTTAAACCGGGCAATAACTGTTCTGACCTTCGACGTCGTCGTCTAGCGCGGAGAAATTATCTCTCCATATTTCCAACATGCGCTGCATATCTGCGATGAGAATTCAATACAGAAGGGGACCATGAACCATGCCCATTATTTCTGTTTTTGCCTTTTTGGTAGAATTTTCCCGGACTCGTTTTTCATTCTGTATGTCTCAATTTCTCACTCTCGCGATTTCTGCAGTGAGATTTTCATTGTTTGCAATGCCAGACTCTTCATCGTACCAAGGTTTGTTCCGAAGCGGGTATTCCAAACCAAGCACGGTTGTTGCGGCAGTTTTTATAGAGTCGAAAATGGGGTTCTACTGCGCTTCAGGATCGTCATCGGAGGGGGTGGTTTCTGTGCCAAAAGTTGCGAGAGCTTCCATTAGTAGGCTTTGGCTACCTGTGGTAATTGCAGCTTTCCGATGTCTAGCTTCTGGTTTCGATGTCTAGCGTCTGGTTTCGTACGATTTTCGCTCTACTTAATCTTGTGTAGATCTTTGCTGCTGCTAGGTAGTGATCAGAATCGATATGCCTCTGATCAGTCGTACGTCCACTACACTGGATGTGTGCCTTCCATCAATTACCACGTGATCAATTTGGTTCTTCGGTCTTTGATCAGGGGATACCCAATAGCCTTATGGATGTCTTTATGCTGGAATCTTGTACCACTAATCGGTCTCTTACCGCTGTCGAAACTGTCAGCATGTAGACTGAAATTGCCAATTGTTGGATGAAACATATTCTCCCTGCCTACTTTGGCATTAAAATCTCCTTATAGGATCTTTGTATCAGGGACAGGGCCATTCGATTCATCTAGTCGCTCATTGAATTCATCTAGTCGCTCATTGAATATGTCTTTGGCATCACCATCTTTCTCTTCTCTCGGGGCATGCAAACAAATTCGGGAAATATAAAAATATTTCGCCTTTATGTGGATTGTAGCTATACGTTCAATACGTTCAACAACATCGAAAAGTAATTCTGAAGAATGCAAATTATGAATTCTAATGAAAATTTAGACTTTGTAATGGAATAATTTTCAATGCCCGAATTGATTCCGAACTTATCTTTTCCCTGTGTGTGGCCTCAAACAACCCAGAGGCGTCAAGGGCCTTGCAATGTGAGGATAGCATGTTTCTTCTCCCGGCTCGATCTTTAGCTTTTCTCTTTCAGTTGGTAATGCCAAGCTCTCGGAAGCAATCTTCCACCTGGTCTTTCCAGCGAAGCTTTGGTCGTCCTATTTTTTTATTGTCCTTCGAGTTCGTCTGCGAATGCCTGTCTCATTAGCTCATTCTAACCCATTCTATTTGCATGGCCTAGCTAGCGTAAACGCGTTATATTTGATTCGCATAACCACGTCGATGTCGGGATACAGTTTATACAGCTCGTGGTTCATCCATTGTTGATAATCGCATTTCTCAATTATATGACCATATGTCTTTCAGAGCATATTTCTCACGAAGACTCCCATTGATGATTCATGACGCGGTTATTCTACGGCGTAAAGCTTGATTGCATGAGAGCCTGATGGAGTTGGATCGTTGAGGTTCTTATCCCTGAATTGCTTGCTTAGCCCGAAATAACACCTGCAGGCAAGCACAACTCTGCGCCTGATTTCTAGGTCGTCGTTCAAGTTTTGTTTACGATAGATCCGAGGGAAAGACATTCGTCCACTTCCTTGAGAGTGTTGCATTCGCTGGCAACATCTGGCTTTTGCTGCTTATAGTTTCAATCGTGTTGCCTCTAGATTTTCTCCCAATTAAAATCTTGGTGATATCTTTACCAACCCTTTACTGAGTAGGCGTGTCAGCTTAGCATTAATACCAAGCTCCGACGTAGACTGGTACAGTTAACACTAACCATTTGCGAACACTCAGTGTAGTATGATATTGGTATGATTTGCGTTTATTGCTATTACATATTAGATTTGTCAATAATTTTAAATTGCATTCTCGGAACGATAAGTGACGATAAGAATATGTAATAGACTTAGAGTGAAAGAAAATAATGCAGACTTGCTACTTCAGGATAACCACCAGAATTTCGTAAAATTCAATTCCAATAATTGACTTCCTTTGATACACTAGTCTCAAAGCGTCTTGTATAGTTATTGTACCTAAATAGAAACCTTTCATCCCATGAAGTGATGTGTCAGAGATTCTCGTAATCAGCGAGCTGTGCCCTTTCTAGTTTTACAAACACTGAGTTGGGCCTACATTTTAACACCGGTGCGAACGATAGCTCTTTCATGGCTAAGTACTCTAAAGGGTGTGAAGATAAATTTATCCGATAAATTTATTTATCGAAGACACAAACCACTTATACAAAATTTCTGAAATCTCATTTTTTGTCAAAAAAACAGAAATTTTGTACAGAAAAAAGAGCCAATAAGCGTTTTTTAAACCATTTATGATGAATATAGCATATAATTAGCTTTATATGGAAACAAATATTTTTTCTTCCTGTAAAAAACTGACATTGGATATTTTTTATATAACCTGGGTCGCTCACGACAAAGGCGAATGAACTTCTACTGTAGCCGCCTAACACCGTAGAAGCGCATAAACAGCCCAGCGTATATATCCTGATTCCATTTGAGATCGGAAATATAGCCTAATTTATGGAGCGACCCATGTCATTGACAGAAATAATGATTTCGAGTGCCAATATTAGACACTCCTGATAAAAGTGAATGGACTAACTATATACTCCAAATTAGCCCCATGGGAGCACATAACACCCCCAGTACAGATATATGCTGATTCCATTTCAGATCGGAGATATAGTCAACTTTATGAAGCGACCCATGTCGTTGACAGAAATAATGATTTCGAGTGCCAATATTGGACACTCCTGATAAAAGTGAATGGACTAACTATATATTCGAAATTAGCCCCATGGGAGCACATAATATCCCCATTACAAATATATGCCGATTCCATTTCAGATCGGAGATATAGTCAACTTTATGAAGCGACCCATGTCATTGACAGAAATAATGATTTCGACTGCAAATATTGGACACTCCTGATAAAAGTGAATGGACTAACTATATATTCGAAATTAGCCCCATGGGAGCACATAATATCCCCATTACAAATATATGCCGATTCCATTTCAGATCGGAGATATAGTCAACTTTATGAAGCGACCCATGTCATTGACAGAAATAATGATTTCGACTGCAAATATTGGACACTCCTGATAAAAGTGAATGGACTAACTATATATTCGAAATTAGCCCCATGGGAGCACATAACATCCCCATTACAAATATGTGCTGATTCCATTTCAGATCGGATATATAGTCAACTTTATGAAGCGACCCATGTCATTGACAGAAATAATGATTTCGAGTGCCAATATTGGACGCTCCTGATAAAAGTGAATGGACTAACTATATATTCGAAATTAGCCCCATGGGGGAACATAATATCCCCATTACAAATATGTGCTGATTCCATTTCAGATCGGAGATATAGTCAACTTTATGAAGCGACTCATGTCATTGACAGAAATAATGATTTCGAGTGCCAATATTGGACACTCCTGATAAAAGTGAATGGACTACCTATATATTTCAAATTAGCCCCATGGGAGCACATAATATCCCCATTACAAATATCCGATCTGAAATGGAATCAGCATATATCTGTACTGGGGATGTTATGTGCTCCCATGGGGCTAATTTCGAATATATAGTTAGTCCATTCACTTTTATCAGGAGTGTCCAATATTGGCACTCGAAATCATTTTTTCTGTCAATGACATGGGTCGCTTCATAAAGTTGGCTATATCTCCGATCTGAAATGGAATCAGCACATATTTGTAATGGGGATGTTATGTGCCCCCATGGGGCTAATTTCGAATATATAGTTAGTCCATTCACTTTTATCAGGAGTGTCCAATATTTGCAGTCGAAATCATTATTTCTGTCAATGACATGGGTCGCTTCATAAAGTTGACTATATCTCCGATCTGAAATGGAATCAGCATATATTTGTAATGGGGATGTTATGTGCCCTCATGGGGCTAATTAGGAATATATAGTTAGTCCATTCACTTTTATCAGGAGTATCCAATATTGCCACTCGAAATCATTATTTCTGTCAATGACATGAGTCGCTTCATAAATTTGACTATATCTCCGATCTGAAATGGAATCAGCACATATTTGTAATGGGGATATTATGTGCCCCCATGGGGCTAATTTCGAATATATAGTTAGTCCATTCACTTTTATCAGGAGTGTCCAATATTGGCACTCGAATTCATTATTTCTGTCAATGACATGGGTCGCTCCATAAAGTTGACTATATCTCCGATTTGAAATGGAATCAGCACATATTTGTAATGGGGATATTATGTGCCCCCATGGGGCTAATTTCGAATATATAGTTAGTCCATTCACTTTTATCAGTAGTACCCAGTATTAGCACTCGAAGTCATTATTATTGTCAATGACATGGGCCACTTCATAATTTTGGCTATATCTCCGATCTCAAATGGAATCAGGATATATAGGCTGCGCTGTTTATGCGTTTCTACGGTGTTAGGCGGCTAGACATTAGAAGTTCATTCACCTTTGTCGTGAGTGACCCAGGTTAGACAAAAAAACAGGAAGAAAAAATATTTGTTTATATATAAAGCTAATTATATGCTATATTCATCATAAATGGCTTCAAAAACGCTTATGGGCTCTTTTTCCTGCACAAAATGTCTTTATTTTTGACAAAAAATGAGATTTCAGAAATTTTGTATAAGTGGTTTGTGTCTTGGATAAATAAATTTATCGGATAAATTTATCTTCACACCCTTAGCACTCTATAGTGTCACCGTCACTACTCGAGGTGACCGTCGTCGAAAGATATGTAAGGTGGACAGAGCATGGATCAAACCCACGTGTTCATGAACACGAGCCGCCACACTAACAATTGCACCACTGACGACAACTAAAGAATTCAATAGATAATATCAGTATTCCGGCTATGGAAGTATAAATATAAAGACTACGGGAGGAGCGTTGCCTTTGGCTACTGAGTTAACCAAAAAATTGTCTGAAGAAACCCTCGGTGACGTTATGAAAATATTATTAGTACGCAGAGTAGACCTCAGTATATAATTAATAATTAAATTTATTGTAATATTATCTATCATTATCACATTCTCTGTTGCGTGTAACGTTTAATTGGCTACATGTTACATGATTGTTATGGTTATTTTGTGGGGTTCTGTAAACTGTTCCATAGAGGACAGAGATATATTGAACCAAATATGTAATAATCGGTCCGATCAAACAATGATACGTAATTATCTTAACTCTAATAGAATTTTTATTGGAGTGAAGTAATGATTCATATACATAAAGGAGGGCCAAGTCAAATTTGGAATTTAATTTTGCTTTAACGAAATACTAATGAACAGTTTTTAAAAATTATGATTTTTTGGGTATGGCCCATCATTGAGATTTATGAATGAAACATGTCAAATGAATTCCATGACTTGTTTTATAGTACCGCATTCGATCTACCCAATTTTTTGCTGTACATTTTCGAGTGTTTGGGCCTCTACATCGTCGATCTCGTTATTTAAAGCCTCAATGTACTCGGTATTGTTTGTGTTACACTTATCTTCAAACGATAAATTGTCACGTTTCCAATGTGGCACGTAGCGCCTTCCTGTTGAAACAATACGTGGTCCATGTCATCCTCTTCAATATTTTGGAACAAAAAACCACTGATCATGGCACCGTAACCCTCGCCATTGACGGTAACGGCGGCTAAATGCTAATTTTCGTAGAAAAATGGGCCTATGATACCGTCATGCCAAAATCATCAACAAACAGTCACTTGTTGGGGAAGCATCGGCTTCTTCTCGACTACGTGTGGATTTTCCAAGCCCCAAATGTGACTTTGCAAATTTTGTTTGTTATCGTAGCCATCGATATGAAAATGAGCTTTATCGGAAAAGATGATCTTTCCCTAAAAATGCTCATCTTCAGCTAACGACCATTCAGCGAAGTGAAATCGCAACGGATGATCAAGAGGACTTCAGTTCATTGACTAATTGGACTTTATATGCCTTTATACCGAGGTCTTTATCCAAAATTCTGCGTAAATATTTGCAAGAAATATTCAATTGGTGCTATCGGTGGCGAGTTGATATTGATGGATGTCCGAGCAAACTTTCATCTACAGGGGCATAATTTTTTATTAAATGCACTGGACAAGCACGCACGCGAAATCCTTTGTCCAATAAGGAACCGGATTGACGAACTCGCTTTACAAATTGATCCACAAACTGCAATGATGGCACTCTATTTCTATCGAATTTATTTCGTAGATTTCTTACAGTATGAGTTGAAGGGTCAGAACTTTGGAAGACAGTTTTTAATATTTTCCAATTTTCTTCAAGCGTAAAGCGAGCATTTTTGCAACTTTATAAACAGTACCTAATGCTCCGGCACCTCTTAAATGCCAAATTGTTCAACTGCTTCGAAATAACGGGGGCTTCAAATTAGTTAAAGTTATTGCAGGAATTTTTCATTCCAGACTTACTTGGCCGAAAAATAATTCCCTTTAAATCTGTATGGTTCAAACAAGACGATGCAGCGAAAAGTCCTCAATAATCTGAGGAACTCAATTTTTTCCGAAATTAATACTCTATTATGCTCTCCAGAACATCATTCCATTAAACAAATAATAAATAATTTTAAAAGTATTGAAATAAACAATGAAATCTAAATGAACTTTGTCAGAAATTAATTTTGTTAGAATATGTATCATATATTCCCGAAATGATCCTTTCTGAAAGACATGTACTTCTTTTATTAAAAGCTAATGTTTTTTTTAGGAAAGGTACTTTTAGGTACGTTTAGTACCTTCTGTATGAAAACGCCATAAGAGTATGAATTTTTTTAAATAGACGTAATTTTTAAAGAAGTGGTACTGTTTTTAAGAAAAAGTACTTACTTTCAGACAGGCTACTTATCTCAAGAAAAGAAAATAAAATAAAAGGTATTATTTTATTTTTAAGATAAGGTACTTTTAAGAAAACGAATTTTTGTAAGAAAAGCTATTTTTTTAAGAGAAGGTATTTTTTTGTAAGAAAATATTTTTTTAAGAAATGGGATTTGTTTGTAGAATTGGCTCTTATTCCAAGAATTGGTAAATTTGATGCTATTGAATAATTCATCAAACTTGTTTTTCTGTGTGTTTTGCTTGCGATATTTTTCGAACCCGTGCATTATGGTGAATTCTCAATTCAAATGAGATTTCCTTTGCATTTAGTTTGATGAATTGTTCAATAGCATTATTCCAAAAAACCGCTAATGAAGATCTGTGGCTAGAACTGAAATACCTATACGGTTTGCCAAGAATCATAGGAATACAATTGCAAAAACTCCTTTTTGAAAACTGGAATTCTATTGGCCTCGACTTGACTAATTAAATTAAAAAGTACCAATAAAAATGCATAATAAATAAAAATCACCCCTGATGAATTGGAAAATTTATTTTGTTTTACCAAAAAGGTACTCTTTAAAGAAATGGTAGTTTTTTAAGAAAAGGCAATTTGTTGTAAGAAAATTTACTTTTCTTAAGTAGGGGTACTTCTCTAAGATAAGGTATTTTTTGTAAGAAAATGTACCTTGTTTAAGAATATGAATAGGTAGTTTTTTGAGAAAATTTTCTTTTTTTTATGAAAAGGCACTATTTAAGAAAACGTTTTTTTAAACTTCTTTCACTTTGGCTTTTCTAAATTTACTTTTTATTGGGTTCAAGTCTACAACATATTCTAAATATTGGTTACAGGCTCCACCTTGAAAACTTCCCATTAATCAATATATTTCCCAATATATGTGAGACATCTAGTTAGTCGAGACACAAATAGTATAATAACATAATAGTGTTAAAACAAAAGTTGTTAAATTTTTTCATTTAGCCCCCATCTCGCAACGTGCGATAAGGAACTTAGTTCCAATAAAACTGAATACGAGAGATGGGATATATCATCACTTATTCAAAACTGATTTATTTTTCAAATGGATAAATAAATAACGTTATTTGAGTTTCTTAACGTACATATCAATATTCTTCAGCCGAATCTTCAACCCAGGTGTTTGTAAATATTCTGTTATATGTTCGTCGACGAGGGAAAATATTGGAGTTTGTAATGCTTATCACAAATAAAATTAAGGTCATTAAGGCCAACAATATAATTCCAGTAAACCTGTACCGATCAGATGGCTGAAATGTTTTATTTTTGCACACCCTTGGTGATACCACAATACAAGACAAGTATTCGCTGAACGCAAAGCATTTTCATGTTGGTCAGTGCAATAGGTTTGGGACAACACAACCGATTTGATAAAAACTGCAATATTTTATCAAACACCACTCTATAATTGAAAACATTTGATTTTATAACGCCCGATTTGTGAGTTTGATACGCCTATTCGGGTACCTAAATTTGATCGCCAGCAAAAAAATAAATTAAAAAAGGTGTTGTTTTAGCAACCTATATATAGTGTGCGAGGCTGTTTCTATTCTGGCATCTAATAACTAATTACAATCAACGAAAAAGCTTACCAAAGGTAACTTTGGTAAGCAGTAAATGTGGAAACAAACAGGAGTTTAAAAGCTTCCCTTTCTGTTCTTCATATTAATAATTCTTTGGTTTACAAATGAATGCTCCCAACTTTTATTATGTACGACACACATTCATATATTTACATTTGTTAATATCTTATTGAAATCGATATCAGTTTTACATATTCTCCAACAGGAATTGGTAAATTCGTCTGTATGTGCTAATTTGTTTCCTCTCAAGTATATACCCTTCTTAAATAGCCTGAAATCAGAAAACTGTTAAATGAAAATCCCAATTTCAACTCATTTCACTAGAACACTCATCGGCGAAACATTAAACTGCATATGAAAATAACAGAGGAGGAGAAGCAGAAGGAGTAATATACTTTGTATTGTCTAACCCAAAACAGTTCGATAAAACCATGACCGGAAATCACCATTACCGACATCATCATATCCATTAAAGCAAATGACGGTAATAAATAATAATTTATTTTACCTGCGAGGCACAATAATCTGTTAAATCAACCAAACCTAACGTCCAAACGTCCCATCCCAACTGCCAAAGAGCTCAAATGCCTAATCTAAATACATCCCCGTCCCGTCGCACTTCACGCGTACGCATTCATTCATACTTACACCTTAATACAAACGAATTCATTCCTGATGATAATAGGCGGATTCCAATACATAGTAGAGCATTGTGTTTCATTAGAGGTCTACAGCAGGAACAAAAGGTGTATTATGTACTGACTTTTTCTCTCATCTCTGTCCCAACCCATTTGGCGGATAAAATAAACAGTTTATTGTTGCATATCATATTAATTATTTTCCAGAATTTTCGGTCCGTTTACTTAAGTGCCATTTTATAGCCGAAGGCCAAAATTGTTATAATAATAAAAGCGGTAACAACAACACAAACACATATACATACTTGTGTATAAATAATACAAATGGGATGTTTGGCAATTGTTTCATACCCCAAACTGATCGGACGCATATTTATCATGTACCCCTACTCCCTACTCCATAGCAGTACGAATAAGTATATTATTATCCAAATGACTGTGTTGGGGTTTGGCCGTTGTTCGGCCGAAGTGGCTTTCGCCCAAGGACAAAGTCCATTAAACACGCAGAGTGTTTTTGGATAATAGTACTGCGGTCTATTTGGTGGTCGATATGTGGTAAAAAGAGTAATTATATACTCACTTATACATACATACTTTGGAAAAGGAACATAAAACTAATGATCTAAAAATGCATTAGCGGTTAAAAACATAACAACGTGGTCCTTATCAATTTTTAGAATATATGAATCCTACCCTTAGATTCTAGGATATTTTCAAAAATTCCAAATACGTTACGAAGGTAACGCATAAAAGAGGTATTTCACTATGTACCTTACATGACTACCTGGTCAACAGTTTTAGAGTCGGTATATCTAGTCTATCCGAACAGCTTGACGGGGTTTCAATGCAAGTGCTATCACACAACTATAAGTACACGCTGAAAAATCTATCGTTTTTTGTTGTTTGGATGTAAATATAACAAGTGTTTGCTATTCAACATGACGTGTTCAAGACACAATGATTAATATGTTATAACATATCTGTTTGCGACCCAAATATATTTGGGTTTGTGATACAAATACAGCCATGTTTGTTGCACTGTTTATGCTCTCTCGAGAGCAAGAGAATAAAACAGGGGCAACGAGTGTGTACTATATCTTGTAAATGTGGATCTGTATTTTTGCATTATTCTCTCAGTGAGTGATTCATAAATATTCGTAAATGTGCGTGCAAATTGCAGATGAAGTCAGTGTTTCTTATTTTGGCTGATGTAATGGGTTTTAGTTTCAAGTATGCAGTCGTCAATGGTTCATCGGACAGAGGATATCAAAAGCGCCTGATCAGTGAAAAAAGAGTAATCAAACGCTCAGGCGGTTAAATAGTTTGTGAAGTTGTTTTGGTTTCTGTGTATGTGTTTCGCATATATTGATTTGTGCTATAAAAGTGAGAAACGATTTTAAGAATAGACACTGGAAAGGGCAACAACGTGAAGCCCTTTTCTGCCCGAGCATCTACTGAAAAAATCGGAATGGTGGACCATTTGTGAAATATTAAAAAAAACACAAGTAATTAATACACGCTTGTCTTGCATGAACTAGATTTGTATATGAGTATATTGTTTGTTTACCAACGCATAGTGATAACCAACGCATAATTGAAACCTTCCGAAGACAAACACGTGAGAGACAACCGAGGAAGGAGAAACAAAAGAGCAGCAGATTCTCATTTCATTCAAAAATGTAAGGCATTCAATGGAAGTAAATGTAAAAAGGGTAATTTTAAATATTTTAATTTTTTGTATTAATTATTTATAATGATGATATATATTGATAATATTAATTATAATAAATAAAGAGAGAAAGAATAATTCGTTTCTGAATATTATTATGTTTGGAAGAAAATACGCATATGTTTCCACGTAAGTATATGGGGCTTTGGGGGAAACACGCGAATGCTTCCACGTAAGTATATGGATGTTTGGGATGAAGCACGCATATGTTTCCACGTAAAAGCTTACATATTTGTCAGTAAACATTCTAATGTTTGCATTTAAATACACCTGAGTTTAGGACTTGCAAACATACAAATTTTTGAAGTATGTTCCAAACATTAACATGTTTTCTGCAGAATATATTAGGGAGAATATTTTACAGAGGCCGTTTTTTTTCAGCGTGTTGTTTATATCGGAGAAAATAATCTATTTGGTCATGACAAGCGTAACAAAAATTGAAGGTCACGGAAAAAAGGAAACAATGTTGTATGTGATTTCATTTGTTTGTGTTCTATATGTATTCAATCTTTCGGCCATCTTCGTTGGTCATTTTCAAGGATCAAGTACAATAAATAAATACAAAATTTTCAAAACATTACTGAAAACAACAAACACAAAATTTTTAACTATTTTTTCTTTGTTTGAGACATAAAACATTAAGTTATTAATAAATATATATTTGTTCAATTAAATTTTGACTTATTATAGGAAAGCAGACAGGCTTCTTCTCATACCTTTTATGCAAATCATTATAAGTATAATAATCTATACAATATGGGGAACAATGATTGTCTATTACGCATATTATACATATACATATTTCCCCATTACGTGTCATGGAGGACGGTGGTGAACTACCCGCAATCAGTGATTAGAGACTACAAAAAATTTTAATTAATTACTCTTAAGTGAGCTATTCAGAGACAAGTTGATTTAACTCCACAAAACAAAAAGTGGAGATAATTGAAAAACAATTTGAGACTTTTGGGTATTCTACAACAAATTTGACATAAAATAAGACAAGATTATGATGTTCTAGTTCTAAAAAAATTCGAATTTCAATATTGTTTAAATGTGGAGTTTGATCAATTGGCAACTGATTGGCTCAAATAAGACATTTATTTTTTAAATGCTGCACACTCTTAGACCTGTTGCGGAATTTGCTATCGTAAACAGCTTCCAAATAATAGCGGGTGAGGGTTTATACAGGTAATTTCCTCAGAAAAAATTCCAATACTCTCTATTGCCCAAGCCACACTTAGATACCAGAGAAGAGGTATGAACACATATTATTGTATCCTCCCACTAATGCGTATGTTAATATACATACACTGGAATGTATTCATGCATACATTATAAGGTCAGTGTTGCCGTAAAAATAATTAGCATTTTTCCAACTGCATCCCATGAAGTGACAAGGGTTTTCTCACAGTGATGCCATAAGTTGCCCAAAAAAATGTGCGAAATAATAAAAAGAAAGTGCTGATGGAAAGAAAACGGGCTAAATATCTTAAACATATAAATAATTAAGCAACTTTCGGTTTTTGTTAGTGTCACAAAAATTGTGATAAGTTCACAAACAAGATTCCCATTACCTCCCACGGTGGGATAGGAAAGAGAACTTCTCGCACCCAGCGATCTGTGCGCTTTCTAATTTTACACACACTGATTGCGACCTACAGTACTACACAGGTTCCAAACGCTATTTTGAGAAGCTTTTTATTGACATATACTCGATAGTGTCGCCGTCACTAGGTGAGGTGACCGTCTTCGAAAGAAACGTATGGTGGTCAGAGCAGGTATCGAACCCACCATGTATAAGAATAAGTGTGCCAAATTTCATTGAAATAGAAGTAACCCCGTCTCAAAATCGAGTTCTTTAAGTCGTTTTGTTTTAGAATTACCCATTTATTACGATAGCGATATACATATATTATAACTCTGTATATTCCAAACATATATTGCCCAGATTCTATGTAGAATTGATGCAAGGAACTTGATTGTTATAGAAAAAATTGACTTAGGACGATATTGCTCTAGGCTGATAGAAGCAGCCGACAAGAAGGTTGTTAATAATATAAGATTGTCATTAAATGACAATATATTCAAATATACCGAGGTAGAAGAATTTAAAGAAATGGGCAATCAAATGATAAAAGGTGATTCTGTATTAGTGCTAACAGTAATAAGGGAAAACCACGACAATCATGTTACGGGTGGCCACCCAGAAATACGTCGAACCCTAGAGAAGATCCAGAAAAGATATGTGTGGAAAAATATAACTAAACATATCAGAAATTAGAGAGAACTTAATATTGACACCGACGCCAAGACATGCCTTTGACACTGTTTTAATTGAGACAATTGAACCGTTACCGAAGACGGAAAAGTGTAACGAATGTGCAATAATAGAATGTGCGACTTGACAAAATAAATGGTAGTGATATCAGTCAAGAGTGAACACGCTAATGTCCTTGCAAGATGAATTTATTTTATGAACTTTATATGGACCCATGCATAAGATTATTACTAATATGGGCACGGAGTAGAAAAACCAAATATTCCAAGGGATTTGTAGACTTCTTAAGATTGCAAACTCATACTCCACACCATATCATCAGCAAACATTAGGAACGGTAGAAAGAAACCACAGAACTTTCAATGATTATGTGAGAGGTTATATATCAGCTGATAGAAATGATTGGGATGATTGGTGTAGATATTTTCAATACTGCTACTACAAACACCTTCGGTAACACACGGCTACTGTCCGTTCGAACTTGTGTTTGGTAGAATACCAACTGAATTTGATTTTGCAAGCGAAAAGGAACCATGTTATAATATTGATGCCTATGATAAGGAAATTTAGTTTGAACTCCAAAATATACCAGAAAAAGCCAGATTAATGGTTGAAAGGGCGAAAGAAAAACAAAAGCAAATGTACGATAAAAGGGAAAAGAAAATTTCGCTAGAAGTAGGAGATTTAGCTTTAGTACAGGATGAAGTAGGTCATAAGTTAGATAACAGGTATATTGGACCCTATGAAGTAATTAGCCTAGACAATAGGAAAACTTGTAGTCTGAAAAAAAAAACACAGGGGAGTAATGGCAAAAACATATCTGTGCACTAGGATATGTTAAAAAAATCCAATTAGTGTTCGAACTCACGGGCGATTTCTGTGAACACATTAGTAAATGTTACATTGGAAACCAAAAACAGCGTTCAAACATATGATGACGTTACATTTAAATAATATTAATACTTAAAATTATTTAAAGACCCAGTGCAAGCACATGTGTCATTATTTTCTTGCTCAATACTTTTTGTTTTATTCCCACAAAAATCAAAGAATGCAAATCAACAGACACTTGTATATACATACATACATTGTTATATTCGTACATACGCTACACAAGTTCACAAAATTTTCGTTGCTCTCTTGATATCTCATTTTTATATACGCATAATCAGTGTTGGTGGTTTAAGTGCAATTCTAGGTTCTTCTCTTTGGCTTCAGCACGTTTTTTCTGGAAAAATATGCTAAATGCTTTTTTATCACTTTTTTGGGAAATTTTTGCTAACTTTTAACTTTTCTTGATCATTTTTAGCATTTTTTGTCGATAAATTTCATTTTTTATAATGTATGGCTGTTTTTCGGAATTGGACTCGGAAATAATGCTTATTTTCAACCACGAATTATAACATATATTGAATAAACACGGGTGTGGATGTTAAATATGGACGTAAGTTGGCATTTAAAAAATCCTTTACTGCAAATGTATGTTGGTCTAGACTTTTATTAGCAATTTCTTTAAGTTTGATGTACGGAGAAAATTTAATTTGAATTTTCCTCTACGTAAATTGCTGGTCAAAATCGAATAGACGGTTCAACAGTATAATTACTTTAAGAAACGGAAACAGCTTTCATTAAAGCGGCTAACTTGGTTAATCGCTCAGCTTTTGTTTGGGCGTTTAGTACAAATTTACTGATTAATCAATTTCAGTCTTCATGCTGACAGTTCCGATAACGGTATGAGACTGATTGAATTTGCCGCGGCAAAAAACATGGTCGCTAGTGGCACAAGATTCCAGCATAAAGACATTCACAAGGCCACTTTGGTATCACATAATTAAAGAACGAAGAACCAAATTGATCCCTTGGAGCTAACTTCGATTCTGATAACTACCTGGTACCAGCAAAGGACGCAGAGAAAGCTAGTCATCGGAAAGCTGGAATTACCAGATTTAATCAGAGTCTACTCAAGGAAACTCTCGCAACTTTTGGCACAGAGCCCAGCCCTCCCGATGACGTCGTGAAACGCAGCGGAAACCCATTTCCGACTCTACCAAAACTGCCGTAACAACCGTACTTGGTTTTGAAAAACCGATTCGCAAAAAACCATGGTACAAAGAAGACTCGCATAGCAAATGATGAAAAGAACTCTGCACGTATGGCAATGCTTCAGACAATTGTAACCCTACGAAAGGAGGAAAAAAGAAAGGTGGAGAAAGCGCGAGAGTGAGAAATTTGAGACATACAGAATGAAGAACGAAGCCCGAAAATTCTACCAAAAAGTTAAAAGCTCTTTCTGTAAAGACAAGGACGGAAATCCCATTGCAGATGTGCACAGCATGTTGGGAATATGGAGATATCATTTATCCGCGCTACTGCTACCTGAGATATCCAATGAAGATGAGAAAATCGATCACAGTTTCGACAACGAAGTCAATTGCTCCTGCTAACCAAGCGCAGATGCGGTATGCGGTTTTATGTCAGTTTGTTCGGATCATTTTCGCAGTCACAGTCAGTATATAATTTTAGCAATGAACACCAGCCAGCAATTGTAAGCCCTGATGTTGTCCTTAAAGGTTTACGGCAGTTACCATGTTGACCAGTCAGCTATACAGACTCAACTTCTCACTCAACTTCTGACTTCTCCTATGCTTTAAAATTTTTTCCGTATCTAATGCTATAATCTCCCATCCTTATGTTTTTTTTATCGAACATTGGCCGTAAAGTGCCGCAGAACTAAAATTTGTGATTGTTTCAGTTTTATCACTTTTTTTTTTGCAAATTGCACTTGTTTTGGAATGTTTTTTTCGACAGCTTCTGGCAATACTGCGTATAATACGTTATTATTCTCTTTGTTCTGAAAGTGCTCCGCACCCACATTTTATTTGACTTCCCTTTCACAATAATAAAAAACCAACCCGTAAAAAAAATGGGTTTTGACTATAAATTCTTTATATATGACCACTCCCCTTTGTCCAATCCCGCCCAAATTTGCAGCAGATCTTAGAATGTATACACCTAACCAACATTCAAATACCGTTAACAGGAGCAGAAATAATGGATTTTTAATTTGTGATTTGTATGGGAGGTAGTTTATTTTGGTAGTTTATCTTTGTCGTCGCCATTAGTTTGCCTGCGAAGTTTAAGCTCGATTCGATCACGGGAAAAGGGTTAAAAATCAATCGAAATTTTTTCGGCATACTGGCGTACAGACAGGTTAAGTTAATATAAAGAATTTAAAAAGGCATTCAATCATATGATGACGTTTCATTTATGTTTCGGAGGAGTTTAACGGCAAACAATGTGTGATCGCTGCCGGACAATCTGTGTGATCGCAGTCGGACAATCTGTGAGCGCAGTCGGACAAATTGTGTTTGGATGTATTCACTTTGTGAATTGAGGCCGTACCTGCGCCTATAGATTTTAACACATCAAAAACTGTAATAAAAGATATATATTTTTTCCAAAAAGTATTAAAAGCTCTAAAACTACATTCCTTAAAATTTGTATATTAATAAATAAATAGGTTGTAATTGCAAACCTAATATATTTAATATAAGGTAAAATAAATTAAAATAAAATAAAAAAAAATTCGTTAATTATGAAAATTCTGATTAATTAAGAGAAAATTAATTCTTTGTGAAAAGGGGCGTGTAGTGTAAATATTTGTCGACCATTGCAAGACATTAAGTATCGCCGTTGAATGAACCACGGGTAGCATATTGTTTTGCTGACTCCGTGAGAAAAGCAAAGGTTGCGATTCACACATTCTTTATATTTCCATATTTCCACCAAACTTTATATTTGATAGATCGGTCGATGTAAATTCATTTAACTTATATTCTACTGTTGGTCAAAACAAATTACTTTTCACTACTCGCAATTGACCACAGAAGGAATCTGCCAGTATATTTGAGCATTTAACTCCCAAAGACTTATTTGGCCAAATATACTATTGTCATACACAACTATATCCTACCTATATTTTAGAGTTGTAGGGAACTTCTCACCTGTTGATGGCTTAGGACTTTCCGTAGGTTGATCAAATTCAGCATAAAGTCATGCGGCTGATAACACTGTGCGATAGTCAATTTACAGCCCAACCAAACCAAAGAAATATGAAATTACATGGAGGCTGTATAACAAAACCGCACCCAGTTTAGACTTTGATCATCATACATTTTTTTGGCATTTAAAACATTTCGTGCCAACTTCACTAAATACACTAATAAACAAAAAAATTACATTTCGATCCCCAAAATGGTTGTAGAAATGCAACATCTTACAATTTGTTTGAGCTTTTCGTAGCTATAAGTGACCAGTTCGAAGTAAATTTATATGACTTTACTTGCTTGCAAAGTTGTACGGTAAATTATGAGAATACATTGTAACGATTAGCAGATAAATATATGAATACCGGTTATTTTTCGTAGCATTTGACACTTTTGCCACATGGTAGCAAGATTATTTGACAAAGCACTGAAAAATCCTTTTCGTATTTAAATTCAGATGAAATATAAATTAAAATCAACTGATTACCTATTTAAAAACCAGTCAAAAACTGGGCCTCTAACAAATTTAATGAATATGCCATTGTGCGGCGATTTTGAGTTCATAAATGAATTTTTGTATGTTAGCATAGGTAACAATTTAATGGAAAACGGAATTAAACTTTTATACATCTTAACTTTCGATATCTTGATGAGGTTTCGAAAAATGTAATTTAGCTATCGCCAATACCGTTGAATTGCCGGACAACGGACGAGTCGCACAACTTGATAAAAACGAAAATAAACGAAAGCTTTTTGTCACGTAATATCAGCCTCGATAATTCCTTACATTTTACGACCAGATCCATATACGGACACCACTACGTGATAAAAGACAAAAAAAAAAGACCCGTGTTTCCCAATTTTTCCCAAAGTCATGCACTTTTTTTTTTATGGGCCGCCAAAGATTTTCGTAAAAATGTGATCATTTTCTCAGGCTCATATCTTGGAAACCGTTCAGAATTTACTCTCTGAGGCAAAGTTGTAGCTCTTGTCATAAAGAACAAAAATTGCGAACATATAAAATCAAAAAAACTTCACCTTCCAGATCAAAATTGCAAAAAACTAAAAAAAAATCGATTTTTTTTTACCTTTTTTCCCGTGTTCAGGTCCATAGGTAGCAAACCGTTCAAAATTCAAGGAAACAATCAACTACAAAAATTTACCTAAGATCTCAATAAACAAATTTCTAGAACATATAAACTTCCTAGAGATGATTCTTAACACTGTTTAGGTAGCACGCAAGAGTGAAAAATTTGCCGAAAATTTTTTAATTTAATTTTTTTTACCTTTTTCTCCTGTTCAGGTCCATAGGTAGCAAAAAATGAAATATGCCTGGCCAGAAACATGTGTTTGTCCAAGGGTTAACACCGTTTAGGTAGCGCTTAGGTATCACGCGATCATGCCCCGACAGCAGCAGCACAGGCAATGCAGTAAGCTCAGCACACGCAACAAGGGACGCAGCACACAATATAAAAGCGACACGACGCTCACATCGAGGCATTACACAGCGCGACGTCAACGAGAGCTCAGCGGTGAAAGTTATAAAGTGAAAGTAAAAAAAGTGAAAGTGCTACAGTATAATTCGCACACAACATTGGCAACTGACAAAATCGAATTTTTTTTAGTTTTTTGCGATTTTGATCTGGAAGGTGAAGTTTTTTTGATTTTATATGTTCGCAATTTTTGTTCTTTATGACAAGAGCTACAACTTTGCCTCAGAGAGAAATTCTGAACGGTTTGCAAGATATGAGCCTGAGAAAATGATCACATTTTACGAAAATGATACCGAGGCCCCAAATCTTTGGCGGCCCATAAAGAAAAAGTGCATGACTTTGGGAAAAATTGGGAGACACGGGTCTTTTTTTTTTAGTCTTTTATCACGTAGTGGTGTCCGTATATGGTTATTTTTTTTCGTGTTGCACTGTGTTGTTTTCTCTTCTTTTACAAAATATAGAATTATTCACATTTTATATTAAGTAAAAGAAGAGAAAACTATCGAACTGCCTGGTCTTAAAATATAGGCAATTAACAAGCGTTACGTGACAAAAAGTTTAAATTTCTGTGGGAATGCTCATATATGAAACTAACAGGGTCTAAAAAACGGGTATATTTGGGCACGATTACTGAAATGGAAGTCATTCTTATCGCAAATTTAATGGTGCCTTAATTTTTGTGGTACGTCATGGAGGGACCTAGAGGGTCTTGAGAATCGGAAACCTCCAAACAATTAGTGTGGGTACTCAAGTTAGAATGAGTGGAAGAATCTACTTCAATGCTGCAATTTCTGCAGATCTTAAAGAAATATTTTTTTTTTAAATCGCGAAAGAAATTTGTGTTTAGCGCTGCGTACCTCAAATCTTTATTACACAAAAGGTTTATTCCGAAACAGCGAAGCCGGCGTTTGAGCCTTACCAGAGGAGGAGATCCCTAAAAAGGCCAAGCAGGAAGCTTTGTCATAGAAAAACTCATATTCCGAGGCTGCGAAGCTGGTATCAGAACCCTCCGCATAGGAGAAAGTTCCTAAAACAGGAATATGGTCTGTCTTGCTTAGAAATAAAGAATATGCTATAAAAATATAATAAACATACGGAATTTTTACATTTTATGTAACTTCCAAATTAATTTTATTATAAATGTTAACCCTCGCTATCCCGCTAACTAGGTGAGTTTTGAAAAAGGTAATTTAGTTTATTCTTTTTTTTAAAATTTGTATTGAAAATTTGAATTATCATCAAACTAACTAATAGAGTTATATGAAATTGTTACAGAATTATTTGGTGGCTTATTTGGAGGTCTTCTACAAAAAATACATTATACCAGCACCACATGGGTTCGTCCTTCAACAATTTTTATATTTTTCGTGGTCTACTATTTAGACTTTCGTGGCATAATTTTGAGTCTCTTCTTAAGTCCGGCAAATTTGGCTAATTTTCTTACACAAGGACATTTTTTTTTGAAATATTCAAAAAAGTATACATTTATAGAAAAATATGCACTTATCACAAAATAGCAAAAAAAAATGCACTAACAGTCGTGTGACTTTTCTGCAAATTCTGTGATTCGTCAAGATAATAAGTGTATATTACTTTTAGAGTTATGAGAAAAAACGTGTAGTTGCATGGATACCCCATCCCTAGCCATATGCGTTTGCTTCAATCTGGACACATATTAGCGGAAAAATTACAAATATTATGTGTGGAGTTTCTATACATATTTTGGCTTTTGTTAGTTAGTGTATTTTACAAAGTTGCAAAGAAATTCTTAAGTTCCAATTGCTTCGAAGAGAGTGACACCAATTTTTTTTACTGTTAACCGGAAAACAACAAAAAAGTATGAAATATTTGAAATTTTATGGAGTACGATATTAGAATTCATTGAAGTCAAATCGAAAGCGGCCGTCGGTGGTTCTTGGGCCCTTGCTCTGACCACATTACATTTCTTTCGATTATTAAGCCATGAAAAATTATTAAAAGTATTAAGTATTAAGTGCTCGTCGGTGGTGCAATGGTAGAGTGCGCGGCTCTTCAGCATGAGAACGTGGGTTCGATCCCTGCTCTGACCACCTTAAAAATTCTTTCGACGGCGGTCACATCGCTTAGTGACGGCGACATTATCGAGTATATAGCCATGAAAAAGCTTTTCAAAACACCTTTCGGAACCGGTGTTATAACTGTAGGTTCCAATCTAACTTACTTACTTATCCGGTCTCGGACAACCCCGGGTGGTCAGTGACCTTACAAAACGAAGATAACATATTTCGCTAACCAGTTCGATCTATTCCTTTATTTCTCCAGTTGGCAATACCAAGTGTACGCAGGGATTCGTCAACCTGATCTCTCCAGCGGAGTCGTGGCCTTCCTATTTTCCGTCTTCCTTCGAGTTCGGTTCGTCTTCATCCATTCTACTGACATAACCTGGCCAGCGCAATCGCGTTATCTTGATCCGCTTAACTATGTATGTCAATGTCAGTATCGTCGCCGATACTCGCCGTTGTGCACTATAGGGCCATAAATTTTTCGGAGTATTTTTCTCTCGAAGCCTACTACAGATGTTTCATCTGCTTGCGATAGGATCCAGGATTCTGCGCCATAATGCAAAACAGATTGAATGAGAGTCTGGTACAGCTGGACTTTTGTTACTCGAGAGAGGGCTTTATCTCTAAAGTGCTTGCTTAGCCCAAAATAACATCTATTCGCAAGCACAATTCTCTGCTTGATCTCAAGGCTGACGTTGTTGTTTTTGTTCACGGCAGATCCGAGGTATAAAAATTCGTCCACTACCTCGAAGTTATAACGGTTAACAACGTTCACGCTTTGGTCTAATCGCGTGGAGGCCCTGTTCGTTGAAACCATTAATTTTGACTTGTTCTCATTTACCGTCAGACCCACTTTTGCTGACTCCTTCTCAATTCTCGAAAAAAACCGCAGTAACTTCTTTAATTGTGCGCCCAATGATATCTATAACATCAGCATACTCGAGCAGCATGTGACTTTTGCTGCTGATGGATTTATTCAGTTTGACTTTTCTCATAATGATCTCCATTAAGATGTTAAAGAGATCGCACGATAGGGTGTCGCCTTGCCTGAGGCCTCGCTTATAGCGTAGACAGACGACAACGTTAATTTGCATTAGCAGTCTTAATTCAAATTAACTTGTGAATTATCCCCGTCCCAATGTGTATTAGCTTTGGCGTAAATGCATGAAATCAGAGTGTATTTATACTGCATTTAGGTATTTCAATATGCCAACACCGTCGACAATCAATCAGCTCAAGATGTATCTATACATAGAGGTGATAGCCGGAACACAGTGGAAGTGGAACTTTCTTGTGTTTGTTGTTTGCTTTGTTGATTTTATGTACTGATGCTTGACACCGCTGAAGTGGATGTTATTGCAACAACACCACCTGCTACCACCATATATTTGATACATCTTTAATCAGCTGTTGTCAAATTGCTTGCTATCGTCAATTGAAAATGGATTCAAAGTCAGCAAAGGCGAGTTATTTTAATTGTTTTTTGCAAAAAAAATGAGAAATATTTAAAATCGAAACGCATTTTTACCATTTTAAGATTTCCAAGGGAAAGAAGCGAAGCGTGTGGTGTGATGGAGATGCGGAGGTTCTGCATCTGATGTAAAAGTCCAAAAAATTACTTGACAAACAAACAGCTGTTTACAAAATGCAAAAACTGTCGTCTGTCATGGCAAAATGTTAATTCACATTAGTGAGCTTTTAATGCAAATTAACGCTGTCGTCTGTTTACGCTATTAGTTTCGAAAGGTTCGGTAAGATCCTTACCAACTTTCACTGCGGATTTGGTGTTCGTTAAGGTCATCCTGCAAAGGCGTACATTGCTTCATAGAGTTTCTCCCGCATCGGACTATCGAAGGCCGCTTTATAATCGATAAATCGATGATAGGTGTCGATTTGTTTTCCGTGTGTCTTCTCCAGGATTTGGCGTAGCGTGAAAATCTGGTCAGTTGTCGATTTTCCAGGCCTAAAGCCACACTGGTATGGTCCAATCAGGTCAGCGATAATTGGTTTTAGTATTTCGCACATTATACTTGATAGAACCTTATATGCTATGGATAAAAGGCTTATTCCACGGTAGTTGGCACAACTACTCGGGTCACCTTTTTTAGATATGGGACATAGTACACTGAGACTCCAATCGCCGGGCACGCATTCATCTAACCAAATTGTGCTAATGAGCTGATGCATGCACCTTATCAGTTCATCGCGGCAGCCTTAAACAGCTCCGCCGGTAATCCATCGGCTCCTGCGGCGTTGTAGTTCTTAAGCCGGGCAATAGCTGTTCTGACCTCGTCTTGGTTAGGAGGAGGGCAATCGACGTCGTCGTCCATATTGTGATCGATTGTCCCATCGTCATTGGATATCTCAGGTACTAGTAGCGCGGAGAAATGCTCTCTCCATATTCCCAACATGCTCTGCATACCTGCGATGAGTCTTTACAGAAGGGGGCCCTGAACCATATCCATTAGTCCCGTTTTTATCTTTTTGGTAGAATTCTTCCTTCCTTCTGTATGTCTCAATTTTCTCACTCTCGCGCTTTCTCCACTGCCGTTTCTTACGCCTAAAGAGACGGTTTACCTCCTTTCTTTTCTCCCTATACCGCTCAGTTGCAGCTCGCGTTGCAATTCACTAAGCATTACCATACGTGCATCGTTCTTTTCGTCATTTGCAATGCGACGCTCTTCATCGTACCACGGAAGTATGGTTGTTGCGGCAGTTCTTAGAGAGTCGGAAATAGGTTTCCACTGCGCTTCTGGATCGTCATCGGGATGGGGTGGGTTCTGTGCCAAAAGTTGCGAGAGCTTCCTTGAATTGAGGCTGTGGCTACCTCTGGTAATTGCAGCTTTTCCGATGTCCGATGTCTTTGCTTCTACCAGGTAGTGATCAGAATCGATGTTAGCTCCTCTGATCACTCGTACGTCCATTACGCTGGATGAGTAAAAAAAAAAAACCGTTTCCCATTACATCCCATGAAGGGATTGGGGAGAGCTTCTCACAACCAGTGAGCTGTGCGCTTTCTAATTTTTCACGCACTGATTGGGACCTACAGTTTTTACACCGATTCCGAACGGTATTTTGAGAAGCTTTTTCATGGCTAAATACTCGATAGTGTCGCCGTCACTGTGCGAGGTGACCGCCGCCGAAAGAAATTTTTATTTGAAAGGTGGTCAGAGCAGGGATCGAACCCAGGATCTCATGTACAAGAGGCGCGCACACTACCCATTGCACCACCGACGGCCACTACGCTGGATGAGTGCCTTCCATCAATTACCATGTGATCAATTTGGTTCTTAGTTCTTTGATCAGGGGACACCCAAGTAGCCTTGTGGAAGTCTTTATGCTGGAATCTTGTACCACTAATGACCATGTTTTTTGCCGCGGCAAAATTAATCAGTCTCATACCGTTGTCGGAACTGTCAGCATGTAGACTGAAATTGCTAATAGTTGGATTAAACACATTCTCCCTTCCTACTTTTTCATTAAAATCTCCTAGTACAATCTTAATGTCATGGCCAGAGCAGCGGTCATACGTTTCCTCTGGGAGCTCATAGAATATGTCTTTGGCATCATCATCTTTCTCTTCTGTCGGGGCATGAACACAAATTAGGGAAATATAAAAATATTTCGCTTTTATGCGGATTGTGGCTATACGTTCACTCACAGCATTGAACATAGAGACTAGATGTCGCAGCCAACTACAAATCCGCAACCAAATTCATGTTTTTTTTCATGGCAACTGTAGTATATGTATAACGCAGTTTCTTTTTCTTTGCAGCCATGTCCTGTCGATCGCATTTGCTGGATAGCGGTAATGTCAGCCTTATAACTTTCGAGGTCATCTGCCAGTTGGATACTTGCACCGGATCTATATAGAGTTCCTACATTCCAAGTGCATATCCGTAAATTGTGGTCCTTATAACGTTTGCGGGGGTCGTCAACAAATAGGGATTGTTTATGTTTTCTTTTTCGTTTACGTATTTTCACTGCCATTATGAACGGTGGCGGGAGGCAAACCCAGCCCACCGTGTTTTTGCATTTACCTACTTCCAGGATAATTTGATGCAGCCGCCCATTATGGATCACATGCTGACCAGGATGCGATATGTTTAACCTGGATTTTCTTCTTTTAGTTTCTATCCTCCGTTGGCCCGAATATTTGGCTCATCCGCCTTCTAAGGACAAAAGAATATGCCCGATTGTTTGATGAGCTTCAGTGACATCAGTCACCTACTGAACCTTTTGATGCTCATTTGTTTTGCCTCCTCATGCTAGCTAGCTAACGGAGGTTTCCGAAAAGCCATTGCCCAGGACATACTGCGTGACAGTAGTGAGCTGCTGGGACTGCCCAATGAAGGAATCATTTCTGGCCACTCCCAAGTGAATGGCAATCAGAAACTTTCCACCTCCACGTACAGTCCCATGTTCAGATCCCTTCATGGGATGTAACGGGAAACCATATTTTTTTAAGTATTAGTATAGTCGAGTATTCAGCCATGAAAAAGCTTCTCAAAATATCGTTCGGAATCGGTTTAAAATTGTTGTTCCCAATCAGTGAGTGTAAAACTAGAACGCGCAAGGCTGACTGGTTGTGAAGATGCCCCCTTAATGCCTTCGTCTACTTCTTGATCGTCTTTGATATAACGACTTATATACAAATTCCAATCATGTTGAAGTAAAGTAAAGATTTCATATGCAAAAAGTATGAAATAATTAAGATATGATCAGAGAGAGTAATGCGGTTGAGTGAATTGTTACCACATTTTGGTTCCCTTTGACGAGTGTTGCCACCTTATTCGTCCACATCTTCTGGTCGTCTACTTCTTTATCGTCCTTGTATTTAGTGTATTCTTCCAAAATGGATGAAAAAGGCAGAGAAGAAAAAAGTGCGCAATTTGGCAACTCTTGTAAAAAAGAACCAAAAAGTCGCGCGATTATTTTCCTATTTCCCATTTCCTACTTTTTACATACTTTATGTAATTTTATATAAACGTGGTTTGAATTTCTAGAGTTAGACACAATAACATTATCAAAATACTGCTTGTGTATTGAAATATTCAACGAGGAGACTAAGAGGGAGGTCAGAGAAATGAGACCCTTCACTCGTTTTCGTTGTTGGCGCTCCACTCCGTGAGTACATTTTCTTCTCTACCCTTTCATCCTTTTTGATTCTCGTACATTTGAATTTTGAAAACTCGGCGTGGTCTTGTATATTCCAAAGCATTTCAATACATCAAGACATTGCAATAAGAGAAGGAAACAGTGTACGTAATTCATTTCGAAATAGTAAGTCTTGTACTGCGTTGGGATTTTTTTAGAATACTCATTCTTCTATCATTTATTTACAAAAAAGCTACTTCATAGAGTGCAATGGAATAAAACTTATTCATAGACGCATAAATGAATGCCTTCCTCACTCGAAACCTTCTTTGTCCTGCAGATACCGTTTGTGGTGATCAAAGACAGAACTGATCAAGGTTTTGTATTACCACGTCCATGTACTTCCTTAAATTGTTGGTTTGGAAGAGGCCCTGAAGAGAAACTTTTGCCGCATGGTGTAATATCAGATTCTGTCGACTAACTCAGTTCCTTTAAAGATTTACCATTTACATTTCTGTAGCACTGCGGTTGAAAGAAGACACACATTAATGATTACTAAGTTAAAGACTATTATACACTGGCTGTGATTGTGTATTATTTTTAGTCGACGAACTTACGTATAATTTAAACAAATCCCAGTAGTAATATTTCAAATAATTTTGGAGGACAAATTCGAAATTTGTCAACTGATGAAAGGAAATCCACGAGGAAAACAATCTAAATTTCACGCAACTACTCCATACTCAGTGGTAAATTTGTGTGCGTGTGTTAAAATAAACTGACATATCAAGCTAAAAGTCACAATAAATTTCAGCAAATATACAAAAGTTCTCCAAGTTGAAATTCGTTGCCGGAATGTAATTTATCATATTACTAAACGTCGTTTTTTCTTTTTTTTGGTTAGATGATGAAGGTGGGGGTTATTATTCTGGCAATGTTCAAATGCCGGAGGACACCAAACCTACAACAGTTGTTAGAAGCCAACATGGGAAGTTATTGACTTTTTCGCTCCTATGCGAATGCGAATGAGAAGGAACTTGAGGTTTCAAATTTAATCGTAATTTAAATGTTTTTAGCAAACACAGAACTTAGAGTTTTGTGCAATTATTTATTAATTTCTAAACAAAAAAAAACAACAAAATATGTTTGCTTACACTCGTATGGTGCCAAAGAGCTGTATATGTTGAAAATGCTGTATCACGATTAGAAGTTGGCAAATGCTAATACAGAATCGTCGTCTGCGGATGACCACTGGACGGTCCTAGTTCTGACACTTTGGTATTTATGATTATGAATGAAACCATTATATAAGTAACTATATAACCATAGGAAAAGAAGGCAACACATATATCTTGAATGGTATTACCTTTATTTGCTCCCAGCATATAGAATTTTCCCTTGAGAGAATGACTTAATTACCGTTCGGGGATGTAGAAGAGCATATTAGCATAATTTCTGTTAGACCAATTAAATGAAATATCTAAAGCAATACCCCATGACCTCAAGGTCATAAAAAGTTATTTCTGTTCAAAATTTAAATTTAATACAAATAAGTTTGGGGACAACATAGAATAGGAGATGAAGTAGATGGATGGATATATGTGCCTATGGCGATGGCGAAGGCTATTTGTATGCTATTTTATTGGCACAATTCCTCTCAATTTATTATACATGCACACCGCCCATCCCACTGACAGATTTCTCGCACGGTCTGTCGCACTGTCGCTACTGGGGTACAATAGAAATCCATCATTCATGGCCGTATGTATTTATGTAACATTCGAGTCGCAGGGATACTCAAGAGTTCTTTTGTGGTCTCATTGCATACTAAATGCTTTCCTATATATGTATTCTTTGTGGGAGGATTTTATGATTACTTTCCACAGAATATGACATAATGTTATAAAAATTCAATTACTCAGCAATAATTATTTGTTTAGTGTTTGAATTGAATGTGTTTTTAATGAAGACATTTCCCGATCAATGTGGAAAAGATAATGATTATAGTTGGCAAGCAGAAAGGTTTTTAACTTTTTAAGAAAGAAAAACTAAAGATAAACTAGCATTACTGCAATAACTATTTAACCCATTTGGATTTAAATACCACAGCCAATGCTGAAATTTTAACTATTTAAATTACCTACACCCAGAGAACTAATTGTTTGGAAAGAGGTTGTAACAACCGTAAATTTGGCTGTTACCGAATTGAGGTTGTTACGACCGAATTTAGTCCCACAACCGAAATTCGGTTGAAGCAACCCCGTTTTATAATTGATTCGATTGTAACAACTGAATGTTCAATTATATTCGTTCAGTTAACTAAATCTTCTAAAATTTCGGTTGGAACAACCGAATTTGAGAGTATTTGGGATCCAACAACCGAAATTGGAACCTAATTCGGTTGGAGTAACCGAATCTGTCTTCAATTCGGTTGTAGTAACCGAATTTGATACCAATTCGGTTGTAACTATCGAATTTGGTATCTATTCGGCCGCAATAACCGCATCTGGAATTAATTCGGTTGCAATGACCGAATTTGGCGTCAATTCGGTTGCTATAACCGTATATCTCGTGAATTCTGTAGGCATAACCGTATTCATTTTCAATTCGGTTACAACAACATAATTCTATGTATTTAAAATCTGACGTTTAAAATTCTAGAAATAATTATTATTTTAAAAAGAATTAAAGAATGCGACAATTTTTTATGGTTATTTAGAAAGGTAAGTAAAATATGGTGTGTGTTAAAACGTCTTATTTTGCAGAAATTGTTTAAGCAGATATCAAGAGTTTTGAAGGTTTTCAAGTTCGGTCATATGAGATATGCTGCAATCGTCTGTATGCAAAACGCTTTGGTCCTAGATCACCCGATACAAGACTTCCGAATTAGTGCGGTGTTCCATGATGGTGATGCGGTGTCCCAAGAGGCATGCAAAACAGATTTATTTCTCTACTTGTATAGATAAACCCATATATATGACTTCATTTTCTCGCGTTTTAATTCATATATAAAACTACATAATACAAAATCACTTAATAATACAAAAACTTTAATAATTCATTTGTGGCACTAACTAAATTCGGTTTAAAAACCTCTAATTCGGCGGTGACAACCTGTAATTCGGCTGTGGCAATCTCTAATGAGGTTGCGTCAATCTCCAATGAAGTTGTGTCATCCTCCAGTGAGGGTGTGTCAACCTCTAATGAGGTTGGGTCAACCTCTAATGAGGTTGTGTCAACCTCTAATGAGGTTGTGTTAACCTCCAGTGAGGTTGTGTTAACCTCCAGTGAGGTTCTGTCAACCTCCATTGAGGTACTGTCAACCTCCATTGAGGTACTGTCAACCTCTAATGAGGTTGTGTCAACCTCTAATTCGGTTGAGACAACCTCTTAATCCTGTTACGGCTAATTCGGCTGTCTCAACCGAATTTTTCTGTGAGTGTACCTGGAATTGTAACTAATTCATATGAATTGTTCCATATTTGTGGAATTCCACAACTGGACCGTTGTTATAACACGCGACGCCATGTTTCGTACCCATAGTTGAACGTGTAAATTATGTTTGAATGCCCTCAGTTACTGTTGTCTAGTTCGGTTGTAGGAACTGAATATATTTATAATTCACTTATAAAGGTATATTGGTTATTCTATTCAAAATCTATTTAATTTCAAAACTGAAAATCGATATGTATGTGAATCTTTAACAAATACAAAAATAAATAAACACTTTCCCATCAGGTGACAATCAGTGAACTGTGCGCCGTCTAAAGGGTGTCCAAAATTGAGGTATCATTTTAGTTTTAGTAAAAAATTAATTATTGAGACATTAAAAATATATTTATATTTCAGTTTATTACAAATAGGTTCCGGTTAATAATGACAAATTATGACGGACAAGTCAACCCCACTACTGCCTCGGCGGGCTCGAAATCTTTTACTAAAATTCTCAGCCACCTTTTTCAATAAACTGTTGTGAGTATTCAACATATGCTCGATGCTCTTGTTGTGATATTATTGCTGTACACTTTTGGTTTCAAAAAACTCCACAAAAAAAAGTCTAAAGGTGTCAAATCGCACGATCTTGGTGGCCAATTCACACCTCCACACCTGGCCAATTCACACTTTCTTTTAAAAGGTCCATTGTTTCTGTTGCTGTGTCGCAAGTGGCACTATCATGTTGAACCCACATATTCTCTACGTCTAAATCATCAATTTTCCCCCACAAAAAGCTTCGGATCATCGCTTTTGAAAAAAATATATTCCGATGATTCGTAACTTTTTGTGGATGTAATGGTTTCTCTAAGATAACTCTTTTATTTTCCTTGTTGACGTAGCCATTGAGCTGGAAATTGGCTTCGGCGATGAAGATTATTTTGTTATAAAAACTTCAATTTTCTTCTTGTTTTTCAAAAAAAAACATTTTAGTAACAAAAACACGCTGTTCCTTCGTGTAACGTTCCATACTAACTAACCGGAATGAATTTAGAATGTAGAATAAATTTCAAGTTAGAAAACAAAATGACAGCAAAATCAAAATGATACCTCAATTTTGGACAACCTTTAGTTTTAAATTCACTGACTGGGACCTACAGTTTTGCACCAGTTCCGAACGGCTGTCTGAAAAGCTTTTTCATGCCTACTACTGGATAGTGTCGCTGTGATGACTACACCCGTCGTCGGAAAACGACCACTGAGAAAAAGAACTGAAACGCCAACAAATTTTAAACCTTTCATTAAAACGGGTTTAATCCAAAAAAGTTACATACAATTGCGATATAAAAAACAACGAAATTTTGTTGATGAATCTGAATCTCACTCAGTTGTTGGAATCACATTTTTCCAATTTCTCAACCTCGAAACGTAATTTTTCTTTGAGATTGCTCGTCATTATTATCACAAGAAATAGATTCTCCAGAAGAACTTTATTTTTTTGTTACCAAAAATATTGGTAGAAACCCGCTGACTTCTATATCTATATGCAGGTTCATTTTATGCTGGATTAAGTTTCACTTGATACATCATTTTAAACTAGTAGCTATTGTAATAATCCTCATTCCACGTATCTTAATTACCGTTATTATTTTGTGATTTACTGAAATTAAAATTAATCAGTGAATAAGTCAGAATTTATGAAACCGTTATACGATAATTTCCCAAAGCGATTAAAAACACGCAAATTGAATGAAAAAGCCCTCTCATTTCAAATGAAATCCAACACCAAATAGTTAAACCGGGCGATTTTTAAAATTAAATAATAAATGTTAATAAATTTATATGTGCGTATGATTGTCCCTCCTCGCGAGTGTGTGCAGGTTTGTATATTTTTCTATAGCTCAAGCACAAATATTGCGCATTGTTTACCTCTTCATTGTACACCGGAAACGGAAAAGGCACGCAATCAACTGCCATTGAGGTACTGTCGGTACGTATACTTCGCTGGACTTGCTGGTAATAGGGAATTTACGTTTTTGCATATATGTTAGGGCGTTTGCTATAAATTCTATTGTAATTATTACTTCATAGTTGTTTTTAATAAACAATTTCTATTTTTTCTATATCCTTAACCTCGAGAATGTGAATTAGCTTGTCTTATTTTCATTTGAAAAGACAATCTCGCTAAACTTCTGATACTTTGATAAGTAAATACAAAATACCAAAACAGTTCACTGGCCTCTGTGATATACACTCTCGATCAGATGATTACAACCACTTAAATTTCTCGTGTTATTAGGTCATATTTCTTTTAGTCGACAGCAGAAACCTCATTACGATCTGCATTTTCTTAAGATTACAAAAATACACAACAACAATATTAAAGATTATAAATGACCTTTTCCAAAAAAGACAAAACAACACTAAAATTATTTCCATTCATATGATTAGAACCACATTGCTTTTTATATATTGTGTTGCAGGAAGTCGCATTTGATTTATACATCAAACAATTGTTAAATATGCTGCAGCTGGTCACTAGCAATCGTAAGCTAAATTCAGTTCGGTTCAAACACAAATCCCAAATTCTTACTTAAATATCAGGTGCAAAATACATATGGACAAGTTCCCGGCAGAATGTATTAAGCGACAAAATGGAAATTGTTCAGGAAACGAAAAAAGTTTCTGTCAAGTAGCTGATTTGCGTTATTTTTTCGGTTATTACCATTTCATTTGCTTAATAACTCATGACATGGTTATGCAAGGGACATTCTCTGTATATCGAAATGTGGAGCTTGGAATAAATTTTGAGAATATGGAAAAAAGTCGTTGTCGCCAAATTTGTCGCTTAATACATTTTGTCTGGAACGTGTCGATATATGTATATTAGGCCGACTCACATTGTATGGTGGGGAAAAAAGTTGTTTGTCCACATCTCAAAATGTACCTTGGTTTGGTTCATGATGATTCCCAAAATATTTCGTGTCTAGCATTAAGATCCCGTGAGCTGGACCGTTTTTAAAAATGGTTTCTTTTTGGTGTTTTAAAAAATTTTTTACTTTATCTAAAGACCAGTACGCGTTTTTATATCTAATGGTATATGAATTAAAACATGTCAAACCTTGTCCTGACATACATCTTTTTGGGGGATATTCTGGACAAAAAAACGCATTTAACGGGTTTTTACAAAAGTTTTTTTTAAATAAAACAAAACCGGTTTTAGATACCAATGAAATTCATTATTCTCGTGAAAGTACGTATTATGTATGGAACTCGATTTCTTTTGCATGGCCACCACGGGCACGCTTGCAGAAGTCCAGACGCTGAACCCAATTTTCGACGGTTTTCAAGCATAAATCGGCCGATACAGCTCCAATTTCACGTTCGATATTCGTACGAAGTTCTTCAATCGTCGCTGGCTTGTTGGTATAGACCATAGACTTGACGTAGCCCCACAGAAAATAATCTAACGGCGTCAAATCGCACGACCGAGACGGTCAATCGACTGGGCCATTTCGTGAGATAACACGTTCACCAAACTTGGTTTCCAATAAATTGATTGTGGCATTCGCTGTGTTGCTTGTGGCGCCGTCCTGTTGGAATCACATGTCCTCCAAGTCCATATTATCCAATTGGGGCCAAAAATATTCGGTTATCATTGAACGGTAGCGATTCGCATTCACAGTAATGTGCCGGTCTTGATCATCACGGAAGAAGTACGGCCCAATGACGCCGCCGGCCCATAAACCGCACCAAACCGTAATTTTTTCGGGATGCAATGATGACTCATGGATTACGTGTGGATTGCTGTCTGACCAATAACGCATATTTTGCTTATTGACGAAGCCATTCAGCCAGAAATGTACCTGATGGCTGATTGTTGAGGCCTCTTAAATTTCGGTAGTAAATTTTAATAATTTCGACTCGTTGTTTGCTCGTATATCTTTCCATGATGAAATGGCAAACCTTACTGAAGAGAAATGTCTAAAGAGCGGGAAAAAATATGGCGTCCTTTACTGTCCCTATCGATTTACTTTTGTAGCGTCTCTGTTGAAAAACCCTTTAGTTTATAGTACGGAAGCTTTTCTGATTTAAATGTCAGATTCGAGTAGTTCTAAATATTAAAAGTTTGTTCCAGAACACATCGGAAAATGTATTACAAAATAAAAATAGTATATCTACACAACAGTGATGTCCTTATCAAAAGAAAAGCTTTGATACCTATTTTGCCCTGTAATTTTCCTACCGCACTGCATTTTTGCTTAAACTCGAACTAGTCCGAATTTCAAAACAACTGGAAACACGTATTTACTTAAATCGTGCAAAGATTAAAATATGTCAATCAGACACTTAAATCGGAAAAATCTCCGTCCTAAAAACGTACAAGTTCCATTTTTTTCCAGAATATCTCTGAAAAAAGGATGTGTGAGGACACAATATTGCATATTTTATATACCGTTGGACGCGCCTTAAATATGATACAAATATTGTATACATTTTCTACTGTTAAAATACAAAATTCTTTGAAGGACTAAAAAATACATTTATTAAAAGCGGGATCTTAATGCTAGACACGAAATATTTTGGACATCATTATTAAGCAAACCAAGCTATGGTTAAGGAAAATATTTTGAACTTAGTGGAAAGAGCTAAAACCTGATGTGATGTGATGTGGTACTCAGAAAATGTTGAAAACTATGGAAAGATTTACAAACGAAGCATTCCAACCACTTTCATTCCAACCAACAAGAGCACAATCTTGAGAATTGCGCCAAACTCTTCTCCTTCAGCACCAATAATGTGGTCTCAAGCTGGTATCTAGGCAAGTATCTCAACAGTAAAAAGAGCCATTGCAAACTAAAAGTACCTATAATTGAAAAACTGAAAAAAAAGTCGCCGCTGATAATCTGCGAAATGAAAATCGGTTACAAATTGCTAGAGAGCATATGACATGGGGCATTCAAGTAAGAGCTCATAGTAATGATTGGCATGCCGTGGTTTTTAGTGACGAACATAAATTTAATTTAGATGTCCCAGATGGCTACAATTATTAGTTTCACGAGGAGCTATTTTTAAATCGTCATCATAGCAGAGAGGGCGGAGTTATGGTCTGGGTGCAAAAACATATAACGGCAAAATCGATATAGAACTTCAAAGTGCAAAAATGACTGAAGCAACTTACAAGAGTCTGTTACAATCAGCTTTTCCTAATAAAATTATATTTTTGCACCGATTCCGTGGATTCTGCAACAAGATAATGCTCCTACTCTGGCGTTGGCTTTCCCGCAAGGCTTATGAAAAAGAACGACAATTCGATGATAAGAAATCATTAATTCAAGCCATTCAGGACTCCTGGAATGAGATTTCTTCTGATTACTTAACAGCACTTTGTGAGTCAATAACAAGCCGAATATTTGAAGTTATTTTAAACAAGTGAGGTAGCACCCACTATTAAAAAGTCTACAGTATTAGGAATAAACTAAATATTAATCGTTCTTATTATTAAATTATAAAATAATGAATGTTTAATTGAAATTAGTTAAACGGTTCTAATCATATGAACTGAAAAATTGGTATTATTTTTGGTCTTTTTTTTTGGAAAAGGGCCTTGATAATACAGTTGCAGTAAACTTTGATGGTTATATTGCTATTTTTGTAACACTAAGAAAATGCCCTTTCCGGTGGTAGTACAATTTTAGCTGTTGACAGAAAATTTAAAAAGATATGGCTTACTAAATAGAACCACAAATATAAGTGGTTTTAGTCATTTGATCGACCGTGTAGGTATTACAAGGAAAGCCTAAAGTTATCGTAGATAAATAATATTTTCTACAAAGTTAAATTTCAATAAATTTTAATTTTTTTTGTTAAATCTAATTAAACCCAACTTGAGATAGGCTGTAATTACATAATTTTATGTACACATTTAGACATTGGCCAAAATCTGTCAATCGTTTAAAGAGTATGTATTACAGGTTAAACATATAGCATTCGTTGTAGCTAAACCGAACATCGACAATATTTCAATCTAGATTTTGGCCAAAAAATTTAATTATAATTATAATATAATTCATAATTATACAAATACAAATGTAATATTCTTCATATAAAAAAGACTCAAGCAGAGAAGATATTATAAATATTTCCAACTTGATGTTCTTAAAATTACACCAATATATTTTTGACTGACTAATAGTGTCATCTTCATAAATTGTATTGATTCATGTTATCCAAAGTGTTTCTATGTAATACTACGCTGCCATTTCGTTCGATAGATCTTTATAATCAATACTACCATTTTTGACCTGCACTCTAACGGGTTTTTCAACAGAGACGCTACAAAAGTAAATCGATATGGACAGCAAACGACCCCATATTTTTTCTTGCTCTTTTGACATTTCTCTTCAGTAAGGTTTGCCATTTCAACATGGAAAGATATACGAGCCAACAACGAGTCGAAATTATTAAAATTTACTACCGAAATTTGGAGTCAGTGGCCTCAACTTTAAGAGCGCTACGTCCAATTTATGGTCGTCATAATCGTCCTATCAGATCAATAATTGAGCGTCTAGTGGAAAAATTTGAATCCACAGGCACAGTACAATATGTTCCCGTGCCAGTGAGGCAAAGAAGTGCCCGTAGTGTCGAGAATATTGCTGCCGCTGAGGCTTCAGTTCAAGAAGGCCCAAATGTGTCCCCACACGTCGTTCTCAAGCGTTGGGCATCTCTGTGACGTCGTTGTGGCGAATCTTGCGTAAATATCTTGGCCTACATCCTTACAAGATCAAATTGACAAAAGAACTCAAGCCGCTTGACCACCATAAGCGTCGTATGTTCGTGAATTGGGCTGAGCAACAACTTGAAAATGATTCGGATTTTCATCGAAAATCATATTCAGCGATGAGGCTCATTTCTGGTTGAATGGCTTCGTCAATAAGCTAAATATGCGTTATTGGTCAGAATACACACGTAATCCGTGAGTCATCATTGCATCCCGAAAAAATTACGGTTTGGTGCGGTTTATGGGCCGGCGGCGTCATTGGGCTGTACTTCTTCCGTGATGATCAAGACCGGCACATTACAGTGAATTCGAATCGATACCGTTCAATGATAACCTAATATTTTTGGCTCCAATTGGATAATATGGACTTGGAGGACATGTGGTTCCAACAGGATGGCGCCACAAGACGCACAGCGAATGCCACAATTAATTTAGTGGAAACCAAGTTTGTTGAACGTGTTATCTCACGAAATGGCCCAGTCGATTGGCCGCCTCGGTCGTGTGATTTGACGCCGTTATATTATTTCCTGTGGGGCTACGTCAAGTCTATGGTCTATGCCAACAAGCCAGCGACGATTGATGAACTTCGTACCAATATCGAACGTGAAATTGCAGCAGTATCGGCCGATTTATGCTTGAAAACCGTCGAAAATTGGGTTCAGCGTCTGGACTTCTGCAAGCGTGCCCGTGGTGGCCATGCAAAAGAAATCGACTTCCATACATAATGGCATCGAACGTACTTTCACAGGAGTAAAGAATTTCATTGGTATCTATAACCGGTTTTGTTTTATTTAAAGAAACTTTTGCAGCGCTCTTATCGAAAAACCCGTTATATCGGGCAAGAACTTTTAAAAATAGTAATGTTCAATCATTTGTGTTATATTGCTGAGTTACCTATATTATTATACATATTTCATTACTTTCTCAAGCTTAAGATCTTAGCTATCAGAGCTTGTATATCATATTATATTTGTAATTTAGTTAGAGGTATAATAATTTAATAAATAAAATAAAATAAATGCATATTTCGTACGGTTTTCCACGGTTTTCATATATCCAGCCCTACTATTTGACAATCCATCACACGAGTGAAATTCATCTTAAACAAAAAGAAAATTAAGGAAGTATAGAATAATCCGTAAACAAACACAATCAATAAACAAAATTGCCGCATCTGGGTATTGGAAAACCTGCATGTCATTGTGGAGCAGCCAACGAATTTACATAGAGTGAGAGTTTGGTAAGGATTTCGCCCATTTTTTCGTAAATACTTCTGGAAATACTAATTACTTCTGTCAACGGATTACGTAAATGGAAGATAAGAACTTGGATAATCTTTAGTTTCAGCAAGATGGCGCACCATGTCACCCAGCTCATCAAACAATCGATCTTTTGCGCACTAAGTTCGGTAATTGTGTTATCAGCCGTCTTGTCAATGCCAGTTGACCTCCGCGGAGCTGCGATCCGACCCCTTTAGACCTTTTCAATAATCGAGCAACGATCCAGTTCCTTAATGCTACTACCGTCAGTAGCAGTCCTGAGATAGATCCGGAAGCCGTCAACCAAGTTTAGGAAGATGTGACTAGCAGGATAAGCTACTGGGAATTAAGCTGCGATAGCCACATGAATGAAATAAACAACGGGAATATTTGTAATAAATTTTCTACCAAAAGGAATTAAGTTCAGTTCATTTTATTTCAGTTTTTATTAAAAAAACAGGAATACAGTAGCACAAAAGAGAGAATGCCATTAGAAGTAGCTAAGAGCAAGGAAATATATATTTTTTCTTTTCAGCCAATTTTCTCCTAATAGCAACTGAGATTTTGAGTACTAAACTCGAATATATAATTGCGAAGATACTGGACACCGATGACATTATTAAAAATGCAACTAAATGCACTGGAAATATTGGTCAGAAAGAAAGATTATATTTTATCGCAAGCTATTTTGGGCAAGACAACGATGACACCTGTGAAAGGTAGAAATATACTTTACGTTCTATATGGTGTAAATATGAATACATATTTCTAAAATTAGCTTAAATTTTACACTGATCGGTTTAGGATTTGGCAAACAATTTCAGTTTTTAACTTAATTTAAGTAGCTTGGAAACTTTGACGGCTTATATTAAATAAATTTTTTTTTTTGGGTTTCTGTTAATAGTTGTAGAAGACGTACGTAGAGTGGCAACATATTTTACAAATTCAAATATATGTACCTTACAGCAAAACGCGATATTTTAGCTCGTTGGAAAAGCGTGACTTTGGGTTTTTAAAAAGCACTAAAATTCCAACGAATCGCGCTAAATTGGCATCATTGTCTGCAAGTTTAAGACAAAACATCATTAAACATTATTCGCCCTTTGTCCCGACTCCTATCCCTCTTTCGACAGTCCAAAACAGGACACTGCATTTATAGGGGATATTTCCTGGGTGTTGGTCAAAATTAAAATAACCCCTATGCTGAAACAGTCAGCCTAAGTCGATATGTGGAATGGACTTGCCGTCTTACCAAACACATGGGTTAAAATACCCGTGGTTCTTTAAGAACTGGGGCTTAAGATCGTGAAAGTGAATAACGTTCCGATAACAGCGGAAGCTTGTAAGCGACTGTTACCTCAACTTAGTATTATTTATTCAGGCGTATAATACACAAGTGCGACAGTTGTCACCACTAAACCCATAATCCTCTCACGTCATATACGCGTAGTGATCAATTTAATTTCGCTTTAACAGCTCAATTTAATTTCGAGTCCCAATATCTCCAAACCAGAAAATGTATCCGGAAGAGGGGACATCCTAATAAATACTTGAATGTTTGACTTGTTTGCATAGGTATACACTTATATATTTATATGTATGTACATTAGACTGACTCACAAAAAAAAGTGTTTTTGTTCCACCCCCTGAAATGTACCATGACTTGTTTTTTGATGATTCCCAAAATATTTCGCGTCTAGGATTAAAACCCCGTGAGCTGGACCGTTTTTTTCATAGTTAACTAAAGATAATATGTGCAATATTAGTATCATAGGAAAGCATTTTTAAAGACGCATCCAACGGTATGAAAAACATGCCAACAAATGTTCTGCCAAGGCCTTTTTTCAAAGATATTCTGCAAAAAAAGCCTTTTTTTAAAAACAGTCCAGCTCACGGGGTTTTAATCCTAGACGCGAAATATTTTGCGAATCATAAAAAAACAAGTCAAGGAACATTTCAGGGGGTGGAACAAAAACACTTTTTTTGGCCCAATACAAAATGAGTTGGTTTAATGTACATACATATACTATATAGGCTAGTACTTGAATACAAACTAGGATTTTTTTCGCTTTTCTCACACAATTTCCACGATTGCTACTCAAGTGCAATTACATTTTATGATTTTTCAATTGTCATAAAAAATGGTGGAACAAAAAGTGAAATAAAAAATTGTCTCCCTCCATTAAGAGCAAAAAGTGAGCATTCACAATAAATATAACAACAGTAATGACACAACAATGGCTGTGTGGCGGGCAATAATGGTTTTAAATGACACTTTCGAAAGTGCCACATTTATTTATAACGAGCGAATTCGTCTGAGGGGGACTAACAAAAGCCTCACGAAAAGCGAAAAAAAAACTCACCAAACTCGAGACCAACTTTCGCCATTGTCTGGAAGTGACAGTTTGGTGGAAACTGCAAATAGCTCGAAATATGAGATCTAGCTCAGGTGTATGAGTATGGGCAAAGTGAGATTGTTTTATGCTCAATATTAAATTAAATAAAATAATTATATATTCAGAACGACCATAGTGGTGTGGAGAAAAGGGACAGTGCGAGACAGGGGCTGAAGCTCTAGAAAAATCATTTCAAACATCTGTGGAATTTTTGTAATATAATTCGAAATATTATTTTCAGTTTTATTCGCAAATCATATTTATTCCACAAACCGGAAATATTTCTTTGGAACAGACCGGCTGTGACAAAGGATACGAATATGTCCTTTGTCAGAACTTTGTTGATGTTCAAATTTTAAATAGATTTTCTGATACCTTTTTGCTTGAGTTTGCAAAGATTCGCTCATATCCCACATTACAACAGCAGAGATATTCATTCATAATTAGTTTCCTTCGGACGGAAGGCCGTAGAACAACGCAACACTCATGCAAACAAATCGATTATTAAAATTTTGTTGGTTTAGTGGTAGAATGATGTGTCGACATTATTATCAACAAACGAATTTATACATTTTCTGCAAACATCAAATCCTTCCATAAGAGATAAGCAACGTTCTGTCATTACGGCTGCTAATTATCTGGAAGTGAGGCAGATGAGAGCATTTGTGTAGTCGTAAATTAGTTGCTCCACCACCATCTGTTGTTGATTTATCATTTTGTTTTATAATTAGTTTACATTGTCTTTGCCGAGCGGAGTAAAACGAAGGGTTCTGTATTATTTTTTATTTAATTTTGGTTTGAACTGAATAAAACAACTGCTCAACTGAATTTAAATCATTCCATAAAATATACATCTCTTTAAAAGTCGTACTTTGCTACAGTGAAAATACCTTCAAAAACTATGTAGAGTGGGGTAAAGACATTTGACATATCACAAATCAGTCTAACATGTTTTAGATGGATCCAAAAAAAATTTGAGTTACTTTGAAAGGACTATTTTCGGGGTGCTAACTCACGTAATATCGAGCCCAACTTTTCCCAGTCTAGAGACGAAGAATAGAAAGTTCCAATCGAACACATTTTTGGGTGAGAAAAGCATATATTTGTACTAGTTTTCGTATGAAATCCGCAATTTTTTGATATAAACATAAATATATTCCAGCTATATTTGTATATTTAACGAGAATTCTACTATTTAGCTTTGACTAATTCATTTCACATAAACATTGTGAAAGTTAAGTCACTTTTCTGGAAGTGACCTCAATATCACCGGATACCCCCAAACGGAAAGAAAAGAAATGAAAATATAAACTTCATGTGAGTTTATTATACTTATGTACTTACTTGCTTATCCGGTCTCCACCAACACCGGGAGTCAGGGATGCAAATAAAAAATTTCGCCAACCAGTTCGATCTTTTCCCTTATCTCTCCAGTTGGCAATACCAAATGTACGCAGGGATTCGTCAACCTGATCCCTCCAGCAGAGTCTTGGACTTTCTATTTTGCGCCTACATTCGAGTTCAGTTTCGAAAACCCGTCATGCTGGATCGTCTTCATCCATTCTACTGATATGGCCAGCGCAATCGCGTTATTTTGATCCGCTTGACTATTTCAATGTCAGGAGATAGCTCTTACTGCTTATGATTCATGCATCGCCGATACTCGCCGTTTTGCACTATAGGGCTATCGAACGCTCCTTCAGATGTTTGTTCTGCTTGCGATAAGACGCAGGATTCTGATCTATATATAAACACAGGTTGTATGAAAGTCTGGTATAGCTGGATTTTTGTTACTGGAGAGAGTGCTTGCTTAGCCCAAAATAACATCTTTTCGCAAGCACAATTCACCGCTTGATCTCAAGGCATACGTTACTGTTTTTGTTTACTGCAGATTCGAGGTAAATAAATTAGTCCACCACCTCGAAATTATAACGGTTATCAATGTTCACGTCCTGGTTGGATGCCCTGTTTTTTGAAATCATTAATATTGGCTTGTCCCTTCTGCTGACTTATTCTCAATTGTCGAAAACACCGCAGTAACTGTCTATATCATCGGAATACGCGAGCAGCATGTGACTTTTGCTGCTGATGGCTCTCATAATGATCTCCATTGAGATGTTAAAGAGATCGCACGATAGGGTGTCGCCTTGTCCGAGGACTCGCTTAGTTTCGAAAGGTTTGGTAAGATCCTTGCCAACTTTCACTGCGGATTTGGTGTTCGTTAAGGTCATCCTGCAAAGGCGAATGAGTTTTCCACGAATACCAATCACAGACATTGCTCCGGAGAGTGATAGGTGTCGATTTGTTTTTCGTCGGTCCTCTGCAGTATTTAGCGTAACATGAAAAGGTGATCAGTTGTCGACTTTTCAGGCCTAAAGCCACACTGGTGTGGTCCAATCGGGTCAGCGATAATTGGATTTAGTCTTTCGTACATTTTATTCAATAGAACCTTATATGCTATAGACATGAGGCTTATCATAGTGGGCACAGATACTGGGGTCACATTTGTTAAATATGGCACATAGTACACTGAGACTCAAATCGCCGGGCATGCATTTACCTAACCAAATTTTGTTAATGAGCTGATGCATGCACCTTATCATCTCATTGCCGCCAGCCGGGCAAAGCTGTTCTGACCTCGTCTTGGTTAGGAGATGGCAATCGACGTCGTCCTCCAAATTGTGATGAATTGTGTTTATTATATATTTATTATATTATGATATATTATATACCCGCCCAGGACTATCAATTCATAGTACATTTCGATTCATAGTACACAAGAAAAAATTTGAGTGAAAAAGAAATTTCAAAGCGTAAAAATACGATATTCTCATTATCGACTGGGAAAACGTTTGAGTCGCTGAATCTATTAAGTATGGTTTCCCATTACATCCCATGAAGGGACCGGGGAAAACTTCGCACCATCACTGAGCAGTGCGCTTTCCAGTTTTCACTCACTGATTGGGACCTACAGTTTTACACCGATTTCGAACGGTTTTTTGAGAAGCTTTTTCATGCCTATATACTCGATAGTGTCGCCGTCACTATGCGAGGTGACCGCCGCCGAAAGAAATTTGAAGGTGGTCAGAGCAGGGTTCGAACCCAGGATCTCATGTACAAGAGCCGCGCACATTAACCATTGTACCACCGACGGCCACAAACTACTTGTCAAATAAAAGCTGTAAATCAGGTTCAGGAAGTTCTCACCAAGTACATTTGTAAACATGCATCATATGTTACACCTATTTCTACCTTGAATAGTTTGAAATATTGGGCAGCCAGTTAAATAATATAATCTCACATTTTTGCAGTCGTTTGTCTGATAATGCTAAAGATAGCAAACTAAAGGTTCACATCTATCGTTCACTTATTTACACAAAATTTCCACAACTATCATCAAGTTATAATCGAATTTTTTGCTGCACTACAATTTAAGCTACATATAAATTTATAATTATAAAAAATATTGTTTGTTTCTTTGCTACAATTGTACTTGTTGTGACAAATGTCACTTAGGCATTTAATTTGATAGCATATTTTGCGTTCTTCATTGAACTAAAAGTATTAAAAGCGATTCGCATCAGGCAGCTAGTAAAGAAAATTATTGGTATAAACTTGAAAGGCCTTTACGTCTTTGCCAGAGTATTTTTATGATTTTCATGTCACCACTTTGTACCGTAATCATCATAGTTTTTCTTCAACTCCCCCACTTTGTCTTACGCCATTATAACTTTGAAATACTTCACTGGTACTACGTATTAGATACATCAATATTATTCACATGTTCGTATGGGGCGGTGTGCGGATGGTGTGAGATTGGGTTGGTCGGGTGTTGTGTTGATGTGTCTCCCAAGACCAATCTGCAATTTATCTGGTTTTAGTAATCAAACGCTTTATAACCAAAGTTTGTGGATGTTACTGGTGATTGTTGCTTTTGCTGCTTTGCCATTACGAGCGCTTTTTAAGGTTTAGCTTTCTCCTTAAATAGCATTGCATGCTCAACTTTATGTGTGTTTTCATTTAGTTTTCACATTCGTCTGTACGAGTGTGTGTTATCTTCTGGAAGAGGCGATGAGGGGCCTGATGCCAACAGTCATGCTGAGAAGCATATTCAGTCATTGTTGTTGCTGTTGTTCTGTTGTGAACTTTCTTTTTATTCATTTCTTTCAATGGAACGGAAATTATCTATTTTATACTCATGAGATTTTCTTAAATAACCATAAGGGAAAGTGAGCAAGAGGTTGAGAAGGAAAGGAAGCAGGACCCTCTTATTTATGTATTTGGAAAATCACATGCGATAAAAGAGCGTTACTTTGAATCGCTTTTCGGTTGCACCCCAATCTAGATATATACATATATATTCCCGAAGCAGAGGGGTACTTACCGGATTTGTAATAGCTGCTTGTTATAAACTTTAATACTCGTTACTTTGAGCTGCAATGAGCTTATTTCCCCACATTCCCAACTCTATGTAACTGTATGTTGAGTGAGAGGATTCGGTGCTTGTAAATTGTATCCAAAGGAAACGGAAATGTATTTTTAACCTTTCTCTTTGACCTCTCAATAATTTATTTCCTTTCCGCTTCTCTTACAAGTGGATCCCCTTTTATAATGATAACATGTGAATCTTTGTTTGCAGTGAAATTGCATATTTTATTGTTCCATTAAAATTCAACTGTTCTTTTATATTCTTACTCAATTAGTTTGTTTGAAAAGATGGAAAATGGATTCATTAATGCCATAACTGATTAGTTTTTACAGTGAAAATTAAAATTCTTAAGAAGTTGAAAATCAGTTGTCAGTTGTTGTTTACAATCTGGACTATGAAATTAGAGTCTGGGATATTTATCCGATGCCACAGTAAGTTTAGTGCTCATTAAAACTATGAGCACGGAGACCGAGCTAAATTATGTGTCCAAAAGGAAAAACGACTCATATACATTTTGCATACATTATAGAGAGCATTTTTAAAGGTTAAAGATATTTCTGAACATATTATAGGCGCCTTACCAAATTATAAAAAAGTCTATTTTGAAGATCTTAACGCCTAATAAGCTGCTCTTGCCATAACAGTAATTTTACGTAATGGCGTCATATAACCGTATAGTAATTATTTTTTTCCCAAATTTTCTGTAAATACTTGAATTCGCCTGAGTTCCATTGTATTTAAAAGGATAAGTGGACTTATGTGGACATAAGCTGTTGTTCCGGGAGTTTTAAATAATATTAAATCATTTATGTATCATGATAGAAAAAGTGATGATTTATCGAACCTTTTGTATTACATTTAAAATTAAACTGATCGAAAGTTTGGTCGCTTTTTAAATAATTTCATTCTGATGCCACCAGATAATTATTTCATTTTTAATCAATCATTGTGTTTATCTTCCTGACGATGCTACGAAGTACTAATTTTGGGTTATTTTCGGATGATTTTAGGTACCTTTTATCAAAAATTAGGGGCGCAAAAGAAGTCCATGCGGAGGCTTTACGGGTTCTCTAAATGAGCGTTCTGGTACACCAAAAACACTCATTTATACGAGTCCCTAGGGTTCATACATTTTTATATATTTTAAGCGTGCAATTTTTTCCGGCGGATATGTTCTATTGGAACTCCTTTCGGAGCCTCCCTTGGAGCGTTAGCGCATCGTGTGGGGAGTCCTAACGGAGCACCTTCCGGAGTCTGTTAGTTGGCTGGGTTAAACAGATTCATTCAGAATAATACAAATATCCATACTAGGATGTTTCGGATTCCCAACCAGTAACAATGAATCATTCTTGCCGCAGAAATCAATTTTGTTCGTCACAGATGCGAAACTTTTTCACTTCATGAAATAAATTTCTGTTTGTTAGCTCACTTTGGATAAAGAAATTAACTCGTCGGCCGACTCTACAGGGTATTTTTTATGTTCCAGGCCGATGTTTTTTGACCGCCATTTCTGTTTGGTTGATATTTGTCAGTTTGTATTTGACACTTGTGCAGATCAGTCGATACAAATTTATTATGGAGCATCTAACGCACCAACAACGTGTCGGTTAGAACATTTTATGTAAATAATTGTTCAATTGTAAAAACTCGAAGAATTTTGCAGGATTTGTTTGATTTAAATAATGCGCCGAGCAAGTCAACCATTCAACGTATTGTAAAGGATTTTGAAACTTTGTATACAATGGGATATAAAGTAAAGTCTGGCCGAACTCCAAGCGTACGTACGGCACAAAAAACTCATATGCTAAAGAACAACATTATTGAAGAGATTGGAGCAATAACACCCGTAATAAGCCAAAATGTTATGCAAAATATTGTTAAAACAGTACACCGGACACAGAGGCTGTTATTCAGCCGATATTATATTTCATACATACACACTGAAAAATCCGTCTTTTTGTTGTTGGTTGGATGCAAATATAACGACTGTTTGGAGCATGTAGCAAGTATAGTATACTTGTGTCCAAACACAACATGCCTGCTATTCAATAGCACATTGTGGAGACACAATGATTATAATATATGTGTTTAAGAGCCAAGCACTCATATAGTTGTGTTTGGGTTAAAAATGCAGGTATGTTTGTTGAACTATGTACTCTCCAGTGACAGAAAGAGACAAAAAGATGTACAAGGAAAAATTGTTCACAGTGAAAGTTGTATGTGTGTAGCTATTTTTGTCATTATTTTGGAGTCTATGATTCATACAAATTCCTGAATGCGTGTGCAAATTGCAGACTAAGTGAGTATTTCTTACATATCGTCGGTGCTCTGACCGAATTACCTATTGGGATTTTTTCGATTTTTTTATTTAGATGCTGTAATAGCCATACACCTACCCACCAAAGCGTTTCCCGAAATCTTGATTAATTCAGGATTTAGCAAAATTACCTATGTGCTTTCTATAGTAGAAAACCTCAGATAAAATTACTTATGTGCTTTAAAACACATAGGTATTTTTGAATTCATCAATATTTTTTGTGTTTCCCTTCAATTTTTTTATGAACTTGAAACGTCGTCACTTGTAGCAAGCTAAAATTGTGGTTTTTAGTCCTACAAATTCATTATTCGAAAAAAAGGTAATATATATACGTATATAGTCATAACATCTTACAATAATTAGTTTATAGTTGCAGCTGAAATATGGAAGGCAAAGAAGGAAGACAGATTTTAAACGAGACTAGCGGTCTATTCGAAATATTGAAGATAGCGATGAAAATGAACCTGACGAAGGAGGAGTATTATTAAAAATGAAGGTTAAAGAAAAAAGGAAGATGTTACGACTATCAGGCAAAAAATATTAAGAGAGGAGGGCAAGAAGTATGGGGAATAAGTGCTGCAATCATTTGGCGGAGAAGAAAACAGAAAGGTCATTTCTTTGTGGTGGTGTTGAAGAAAATTTCCGCCAACAAAAATTCAATTATTTTTGGAACCTACCGACAGGGGATGCCAAGAAATTATACATAAATGGTTTGGTACAGGTGAGAAATAATGCAATTAAACAGCGACTAAATTCTAAAAGTGTTGGAAAAATCATGCTTTTTTGATTGCTACTTACCCTCTAATAATGGTAAAAAAAATTTCGGGTGTGTAAATTTTTTTTTTTCCAAACTTTTGATTTAGATCAGAAAACATTTCAATGGTGGATTAAAATGAAAGAACCGAAGGTATCTACTTCAAAGAAAGTAACACCAAATACTGAATCCCTTCAACAATGGTTAGATATAATACCAAAAGTACCAAGTCATTATTGCCGCGCAACGAGCAACAGAGTGTACGTTGATCATGATTTTAAAACAAAGACACAAATGCATAGAATATATTGCGATTGGTGTGATAAGAACAACAAAGCACCGGTTATGAGGAAAAAGTTTTTGCGATTTTCTAAAGGATCACAAAATATCTTTTTTTCAGCCTCGAAAGGATCAATGTGACGTGTGTGTTGCACACAAGAGGGGAATTAGAATATCAACTTCATGTTACCAAGAAGGACGAAGCCAGTGCTGCTAAGTGTAGTATGATGTCACCTGAAGTTTTAGTAATAACAATGGATATGCAGAGTGTATTGTAATGTCCAAACCTTCTCGTTTCTGGGCAGTATTATAAAACTAAATTAGCAATTCATAATTTTACCATATACATACAAAATACGAGAGATGCCCATTTATATGTATGGCATGAAGGCGATGGTGGTGTTACAGCAAATAATATAACGAGCTGCATCATTCAATTCCTAAAAGATCACTGTATGTCATACAAAAAGGTTGTTCTGATCTCAGACGGATGCGCATATCAAAACAGAAACAAAGTATTATGCAGTGCTGTGTCTAATTTCTCTTTACTGACCGGAATTGAAATTGAACAAATTATTTTGGAAAAGGGACACACTATGATGGAGGTAGACAGTGTCCAATCCACATTGGAAAGAGTATTTAATCCTCCAATATACTCTCCTAGTGACTACATAAGTCGAATGAATCAAGCACGCCCATCCCAACCATATATTGTTAATTACTTGGACTACAAATTTTTCTACAACTACGAAAATGTTTCCGGAAATTTTACTTCAATTAAACCTGACCAAAAGTCTGGTGATGCCACAGTGAACAATATTCGTGGACTTCTTTTCAATATAAGATACGCCATACAGACGACTGGAAGATACTACCCCAAAAAAAAGCTCAAGTACTGCAGCAAAGCGAACCTGATCCGTTGTATGAAGGACCATTAAAAATTGAAAAAAGTAAATACAACAGTCTGGAATCACTTAAGAGACTTATGCACCGAGATTTCCACACATTTTATGACCACCTCATGCATTAATATTTTTATAATTTCATTTGATATATCTCCTTATTATTACAAACAAAATTTTCGGTAATAAATACACATAATATTTGTACACAGAGTTTGATTGTTACCTTTACATATTGCTAATGCTTCTAACACCTTCACAGAATTCGTTCTAGGGCGAAAATAATTAAAGTGTCAAGGGACGCTTCTTGTTTCCATTATTTAATTATAATTTACCATTAAAACTAAAAAGACAGACCATAGTCAAATTTCAATACCTATTTCCTACAAAAAAAAAACACATTGTAATGCTATGTTTTCATATAAATAAAATTACCTATGTGCCCAAATTATCCAAATATTTATTTTTGAATACAAAAAGTATCAAATAAAAATTACCTATGTGTGTTTTTTGTACCTTTTGTTGAACCACGCCAAACTGCGTTAATTAATCAGAATTTTTTTGGGATATAATGGTGGCAAATTTTCTAAGGTATCGGCTACAAGTATTCAATTTTCAAAATTTTGCAAAATGAAAATAATAAACGGTTTTTATGCTCTCCTCAAAAGTATTGAAAAAACCGATAGGTAATTTGGTCAGAGCACCGACGACATTTTGCTTTGGATTTCATGCATTCAGTCGTCAATCGGCCTGAGGATAGATCACAAGTAAAACAACAGCTGAAACAAATTTCAGTATTCAGTAATTTGTAACTGATTATGAAATTTAATATCAATTACCAGTAAAGATGTAATTTATTTTTACTGAAAGTTATTTCAGTAATCAGAAAAAATGTACTGCTAATTCAAACTAAATTTCATTGTCAGTAAAACTTTACCGATTACTGTTATTTTGACTGCAATAAATAAACTGCAGTGTGTCCATGTATGGTCTGTAACGGGTTTGTCAATAAGAGCGCTACAAAAGTTTTTTTAAGTAAAACAAACCCGGTTTTAGATACCAATGAAATTCTTTATCTGTGAAAGTACGTTCGATGCCATTATGTATGGAACTCGATATCTTTTGCATGGCCACCCCGGGCACGCTTGCAGAAGTCCAGACGCTGAACCCAATTTTCGACGGTTTCAAGCATAAATCGGCCGATACTGCTGCAATGTTACGTTCGATATTCGTACGAAGTTCATCAATCGTCGCTGGCTTGTTGGCATAGACCATAGACTTGACGTAGCCCCACAGGAAATAATACAATCGACTGGGCCATTTCGTGAGATAACACGTTCACCAAACTTGGTTTCCAATAAATTGATTGTGGCATTCGCTGTGTGGCTTGTGGCGCCGTCCTGTTGGAACCACATGTCCTCCAAGTCCATATTATCCAATTGGGGCCAAAAATATTCGGTTATCATTGAACGATAGCGATTCGCATTCACAGTAATGTGCCCGTCTTGATCATCACGGGAGAAGTACGGCCCAATGACGCCGCCGGTACATAAACCGCACCAAACCGTAATTTTTTCGGGATGCAATGATGACTCATGGATTACGTGTGGATTGCTGTCTGACCAATAGCGCATATTTTGCTTACTGACGAAGCCTTTCAGCCAGAAATGAGCCTCATCGCTGATTGTTGAGGCCTCTTAAAGTTGGCCTCTTAAAGTTGAGGGCACTGACTTCAAATGTCGGTATCTATATATCTTTCCATGATGAAATGGCAAACTTTACTGAAGAGAAATGTCAAAAGAGCGGGAAAAAATATGGCATCGCTTGCTGTCCCTATCGATTTACTTTTGTAGCGTCTCTGTTGAAAAACCCTTTATATACATATGTATCTACAACTATTAGCTAACGCCTCTTTGTTCTTTTGCACAACCAAAAAAAATATAACCGAACCGAGTCGAAGAAAAATCATTGTTTGGATGGCTTTACAAAATAATCTCGTTTAATTATAGAAAAACACACTTAACAATTTACAAAATTAAATAAAAACTAAATTACAATTTTCCAAAAATAGTTCCACCAAACCCTCCTGCGCACAGGCCTGAAGCTGTGGATAAAATGTATATTACACGCTAAAGAAACTGTATATTTTATTGTTTGATTAAAATGTTATAATCGGCCCTGTTCTGCATACAGAATCATTTTGAATCAGAATTTTCTTTCAGAATAGAAAGTCTACAATTTTGATGTTCTTAAAACATGAAATATTTTTGTTCTGAATTGTTTGTTGTTAAAATCAATGCTTTTGAGTTCTAATTCAAAACCGATATTTTTCTTCTGAATTGTTTTCTCAAAATCCAAAAATTCTGAAACGTTTTTGTTTGCCTGGTTTCGTTTTACACAACAGGGCCGAATACATATCGTATATCCATATTTGTGATACACATACAGCTCTGTTTGCCGCACTGTTTATGCACTCTCGAGAGCAAGAGAATAAAAGTAGGACAACGAGAGATTACTCACAGTCTTTCTTGTGACTGTGTAACTGTGCTTTTGCATTATTGTTTAAGCCAGTCTTTCATAAATGTTCCTGAATGTGTGTGCAAATTGCAGATGAAGTGAATGTTTCTTCTTTTGGCTGAAGTATTGCGTTTTAATTTGTTGCATTTAGTCATAAATGGTTCATCGCATAGAGGATATCAAATGCGCTTGGTCGGCGCTAGTGGAAAATATTTGTGATCAGTAAAAAATCATAAATAAGGGCTCGGGCGGTTTAATGGTTTGTTATGTTGCTTTCGTATATATGTATGTGTGCAACAAAAGTGATAAACAATGTTGAGGAAAGTAACTTAAACTAGTAACAACGTGAGACATTTTTGATGTGTTAACATCTATAGCGACGTATAGGGACTAAATCTATAAAAGTCAACACATGCAAACAACACACAGACAGGTTTTCTGCTGCTGCTAAAACCAGATTTTATGCTGCTGGTAAAACCAGATTTTCTGCGACTGCGAAAGAGAATAATAACGTGTTAAACAAAAATGACCGAGCAAGAGAGCAATGAAAGAGTGGTGTGGCAGGGGTGAGGCAAACGAAATTGTGTCTATAGCGTATGTATTAACATAATAATGTATGTATGTACATGTGTCTGTTGCTGTTTTTGAACGGAAATATAAAGCATAGCCACGCAAAATTTCATTTGCAAGCTTGCGCAGTCGACGTTATGGTGACACACTAATACGTCAGCTACTTCGTACAAAGTATGTGTGATGTTGTGTATTTGGTTGTTTTTAAATGAAACGTCATCATTTGATTGAACCGCTTTTTAAATTCTTTATATTAACTCCAGCTGCCTGTATGTATGTATGCCGAAAAAATTTTGGATTGATTTTTAATCCTTCTCCCGTAATCTAATCGAGCTGAAACTTCGCAGGCAAACTAATGGCGATGACAAAAATGAAATGTCGAAATTTGGGCGGGATTGGACTAATGGGCGTGGTACCTCCCATACAAATCACAAATTGAAAATCCATTATTTCCGCTCCTGTTAACGGTATTTGAACAAAATCGGGTATGTTGGTTAGGTTTACATATTCTAAGATCTGGTGCAAATATGGGCGGGATTGGACAAAGGGGAGCGGTCATATATAAAGAATTTTTTTTATTATTGTCAAAGGTAAGTCAAATAAAATGTGGGTGCGGAGCACTCTCAGAGCAAATAGAATAATGACCTATTATACGTATATAAAAATAAGATAACAAGAGAGCAACGAGAATTTTGTGAACTTGAATAGCGTATGTGCGAACATAACAATGTACGTATGTATGCTCATGTGTCTGTTGCTTTGCATTCTCTTTGTTGTTTCTGGGAGGAAAACAAAAAGTTTTGAGCAAGAAAATAATGACACATGTGCTTGCACTGGGTCTTTAAATAATTTTAAGTATTAATATTATTTAACTGTAACGTCATCATATGATTGAACGCTGTTTTTTATTTTCCCATGTAACATTCACACATGTGTTCATATAAATCGAACAGTTACCGTGTAGCAAAAAGTTGTTAACACATCGCCCGTGAGTTCGAACACTCATTGGATTTTTTTTATTTGCCCGAGCCTTTACTGCGAAAATCGGGACGGCGTGCCAGTTGTGAAATTTAAAAAAAAACACACAGTATTTACACCGCGGGCTTTGTCTACATATATGTAAGTATATTGTTTTTGTACCAACGCATAATAATTATCGTGATTTAAAATGTTGTAGCATTTGGCGAAGTTGAAACCTTCTGGAGAAACCCTGAGACAAGAAATAAATGAAACGCAAAGGAGCAGCAGATTTTCAATTCATAAAAAAACAAATAATGCATTCAATGTAAGTAAATGTAAAAAGCTTCATTTTAAATCTCTTAGATTTTGTTTAACTGATTATAACTACATATATATTTATACATATTAGTAAAACTATTTATAGTATATAATATATATGTATATTGAAATCCAAACATAATTTGTTTCTATTATGTTTGGGACGAAATACACACATGTGCTGTGGGAGGAAACACGCGAATGCTGCCACCTAAATATATGGATGTTTGGGATGAAGTACGAATATTTTTCTACGTAAAATCACACATGTTTGCCAGTAACCATTATAATGTTCACATTTAAATACAACTGAGTTTGGGACTTTCAAACATATGAATGTTTCGAGTGTGTTCCACATATTTAAGTGGTTCCTGCAGAATATGTTTGGGAGAATATATTACAGAGGGCTTTAATTGTTATATTAAAAATTACACTGTATATAGGTGGAAATGACACACCAAAACGCCGGGACACTTCAACCTCTTTTTTGGACCGTAGAATCCAGTGGTGTACCCCGTTTTGAAAAGTTAACTCAAAATCACGAGATATTTCGATTTTAAATTTGTAGTAGATTTAAGGCGATTTTTGATTTTATTTGAATGAAAAAACTTTAAAAACTTGTTCAAAATCAATTTATTTATTTTTTAATTGTCAACATGTATATATTTATATTTTCAAGCGGCCATGGAACTATATTTGCTCTTATTTTGATGATTTTATAAGTTTTTTTAATTTTTCTCGTTGTTTGCAATCGACCAGCAGAAATCAGCAAGCATTGAGTCTATTCTTTTTCCAGCGAAACGGTCTTCGAATGCCATTGTGGTTTGATGAAATCTTTCGCCAGTTTCGTCTGTTTCTGTGGACAATTTTCGGTCGTAAAAATCGAAATTTGCACTTAATGTAACATGTGGATTTTCAACGACATATTAACGCCTAGTTTGTCGAAAAACTTCATCATCTTGTCAATATATTCACGGTACTCTGGTGAGCGATTTTTGCAAAGAACGTTTTCATTTACCGCACGAATTGAGTTCCATGTGTTGAGTTCAGTTGCATCTAACATTTCAGAAAACTCGTATCCCTTAAAAGTTTCCGTATATCTTGACCGTTAACTACACCTGTTAAAAAAAATTGATATGAAATATATTGCAGTCACACACTTTTTGTTATACAAATTTTTCAATTGAAAGTTTTGGAAAAGCGTTGTTTTTCAAGTATGGTAATGCATTTTCGTTAACGCGAACCAAACGCTTTTAAAAATTGTGTACAACTCCCAGCTTGATATGAAGATCCGGAAGCATTATTTTCTGAAGGCCAACAACTTGCGAAATGCGTTTTGGCCAATCTCGCTTTTCGTACTGGTTGCATTTTGCACGGCTGTCCCATTTACAAAAAATACACATGTACTTTGTATAGGCAGTTTGCATTCCAGCTAATAGTGAAAGAACCTTAAAATCACAATTTACGCGCCAATTGTGTTCGTCATATCTGATGCGTTCCAGAATTAATATCATGGTATCATACGACTCACGCATTCCAAGAGCATACATCAATGGCACTGATTTAACGCTGCTGTTTTCAAATAGCATGACTACTTTTAATCTTCTGGTTGAAGAGTCTATGAAAAGACGCCATAAAGATGGATTATAGTTGCACATTCTCATTTCATTCATTAAACCGGGAATATCTTGACAATATGCATAAGCTGCGTCCTCGGAAAGCATGAAATAAGGCATATATGGTTCTTGCCGGTATTTGTTAGATGTACCTTTTACACCTGGTGCCACCACGATGACGCTTATTAGTTCCGAAGCCAAAGTCATTCCATTATTTTGAGATAGCTTCAGATTTGGAACGATTCTATCTAAATGTTCCTGCGAAATTAATGATGGATATTGTATAACTGGCTAAAGGTAATCAGAATGATGTAATGATGTTGCTGAAGTTTGTGATTGTACTTCATAGGACGCAGTATCATATTGGTATGTCGATAGATGTACTGGGACAGGCAATTCATCACTGTGTGGAACTGGTACGTGAGCACTTGTATATAAAACCGGATCGTTCTACAAGAATAAATTATTGTGTATTCCATGTATAGTCCATCTAAGTGAACTTACTGTTTCGATTGAGACCATTTACATCGTTCTTGCACGCGTAGCAATTTTCTGTATCATGCTCCCCTGGATCGGTCCATATCATTGGAAGTCCAAATTGCATCGAATATCGCCGTAATTCAGGTGCATGATCAACATTTCGCATTTCTTCAGCGGGGGTAACCAAAAAATACTGATTGTAAGCGTTGAGGGCATATTCAAACAAATGTCGTCGATGATTTTTCGGTGTACATTTTCCACACAGAAAACAAAACATATTTAATTTTTCGCAATGTGATCTGCAGTTTTTGTCCCTCATTTTTCTATTTTTTCAAACTGGTCAATAAAATGTTTATATTTTTGTTGTGTTAACATCTATAGCGGCGGGTAGCGACTAATTTAATAAAGTGAACACTTTGATATATATGTTGTAGCATCTGTTTGTAATAGGGATGCCAATCCCAAAATCCCGAATCCCAAAATCACGAATCCCAAAATTATTATAATTATTATGGGCCCAAATTGTAAGACGTAAACTAATTCTGCTTCCAAATAGACGTATATTATTACAACGGCTAAATTTTGTCGAAAATAAATATATAAATTGATTTAGCATGAACTTTTGCAGGTTTTTCTCTCAAATAAAATCAAAAATCACCTTAAATCTACTACAACTTTAAAATCGAAATATCTCGTTATTTTGAGCTAACTTTTTAAAACGGAGCATACCACTGGATTCTATGACCCAAAAATTAGTTGGGGTGTCTCGGTGTTTTTGTGTGTCATGCAAAACTTCAAATTTTACTTGCAGTGTTATTGTACCATTTAAGACTTTTTAAAAAAATCCAATGTGGCAATCAGGGGTGATGTGTTAACACCTTTTTGTTGCACGGTACCTGTTCGATTTCTATGAACACATCAGTAAATGTTACATTGGAAGCTAAAACTAGCGTTCAATCAAAAGATGAAGTTACATCTAAAAATATTAATACTTGATATTATTTAAAGACCAGTGCAAGCACATCTGTCAATATTTTCTTGCTTAATACTTTTTGTTTTATTACCACAACACACCAAGAGAATGCAAGGCAACAGACACATGTATATATATACATTGTTATGTTCGTACATACGCTCCACAAATTCACACAATTTTCGTTGCTCTTTTGCTATATCATTGTTATAAACGTATAACCACGTCATTATTGTCTTTGCTCTGACAGTGTTCCGCACCCACACAAGGAAACTATTCGTGTGTGTTTTTTTTTCGCAGTTTGACAAACTGTGTTTCACAGTCGGACAAATCCGTGTTCTATATTGGGGTGGGTCACCCTTATCATTTAGAGGTATGAAAAATGGATGTTGGCCGATTCTAAGACCTACCCGATATACACACAAAATTTCACACAAATCGGTCCAGCCGTTTCGGAAGAGTTTAAAGGGCACCTTAGACCAGCAGATTGTCGTTCCGACTCATCTTCCAGTGTTAGGTGAAGTCGGGCAGTCGGCCGACTATTCGGGCAAAAATCAAAACTAGTTTGATTTTCAGAAAGTCGGCCGGAAAGTCGGCTAGTGTTAGGCGAGACAATGCCCGACACGAAAGTCGGCCTAACAAATAACGCCAAACAATCTGTGTGATCCTAGTCAGACAATCTGTGTGATCGCAGTCGGACAATCTGTGTGATCGCAGTCGGACAAAGTATGTTGGATGTATTTACTTTGCGAGTTATGTCCCTACCCGCGCCTATAGATGTTAACACATCAAAAATAATATTGTTATTTCCCGGGAATACCGAGAAAATTCTAATTCCTGGGGTAAACCTAGAGCACTAGGCTGGAGCCGTCAAATCAGGGCAATCTTGCCGGCCATTGCAAGTCGCCAAGGCGAGATATTAGGCGACCCCGAATCGCATCTTTCACATTAACTATTGTCGCGAGAGCTGGTTTTGCATTTGTATTGTACTGTTGAAATTAAATGTCCATCATTCCAAATTCAATAATATGAAATAAATGTTGACCTACATTTTGACGGTCTGCTGCAGTAGCAGATGCACTACCTGCACTATATAAGGGAACATCTTCAAGTATTGACATTGATGCTGGTTTCCTAGCGGACAGGACGTTCCGTGTGAGGGTTGGGGGTTCGCTCTCTGAGAAGAAGGTGATGACGGCTGGTGTACCGCAGGGCTCGCTGTTGGGACCTGTGTTATAATATAATATTCTTCTCACCGATATGCCCCTTCCTCCGGGGAGGATTTGTTGCTGGTGTATTCGGACGACATCCTTGTTGCAGCTTCTGGCCATAGGGCGAGCAACGTGAATCATAGGCTGAACACCTACCTTGAGACCCTGAGTGGGTTCTTTTCCAAGTGGGCAATTGGGCTTAATGTGGCCAAATCAAGAGGGATAATCTTCAAGGGGAAGCGCAGGAATCTGTATCCCAATGCCAGGGGCTACATCCCCAGGCTCAAGGTGGGAGATGCTGATATCAAGATTTTGAGGGCTATTAAATACCTTGGAGTGATGTTCCATGAGCGGTTCACCTTTGTGAGCCATGTTGACTACGCTTTGCGGAAGGCAAGATTTGTCTGCTCTGCATACTACAGCTGTTGGGGAGGGCGAATGACCTGAGTACGGAGGTGCGTCTACTGGTGTACAGGCAGGTCATAAGACCTGTTTTAGTGTATGCTTTCCCAGCTTGGGAAACCCTCCTGTAGGAGGGTGTATGATGGTGCTCGAGTTGGGATGATTGACAGGTTCATGGTGGACTCTGCTCTAACCTTCTTGGGAAAAGCGTCGGATGTTGAGAATGACTTAGTCAGGGCATGCTTTGATACAACGGATGCGGACAGTCGTCTGTCACGCTGGTTCTTGAGACCAGCGGACCTTCTGGCCCTCAGTAATGGGGGCTTTCTAGGATCGGACGAGGCTCTATTATTTTACCATAGGAGATTCGATACATTGGGACACTGTGTACAATACTGCTCAGTAGTTTTTTCTGGTAACCGAAGTGGAAGTTACATTTTTTGAAATTTTTAACGTACTAATTTATGCGATCCGGCTTGCTGGAATTTTTTGTTTTTATTCAGTTTATAAGTTTGTTATTTATTTTTTTAAGTTTTATTTTTAGGTCATGACGACAACTGAAGTGTTCCTGTTTTTGATTGAATTTTTCGGGAAAATATTTATTGATCATATATTTATATAATATTTTATGAGGTTGGAAGATTCCGAAGGGCGCCCAATGGGTGTGAGGGAATTAGTTATAAGTAAAATTAAGATGTACTATCTATTTATTGTGTACTTAGTAAAATGTAATTAGATTTTCTAACAATAAAAACCTGTTTATAAAAAGAAAAAGTACTGACGTTAATGTCTGGTTCTCGACATATTCAGCCACAGCTGTCATATTTTTGTCAAAGCGAACACTACGAGGCCTTCTCACACATCTTATGCACATGTTACTCCAGTTTCTTCGATGCGAAACGCCTTCGTGTTTTACCAGTTGGCGTAGAATGGAAGGGAAATCGGCGCCGAAATTCACGTTGCGCCAAATTACCTCACGAATTCTACCTTAAAAAATAGTCACAAGTACTCCGCGTCCTTGAGGAGTATATCATTCCCCTGCCTGTCAAAAGTTATAGCATCTTCCAATAGGTTGATACAGATTGGGCGACTCTGTAATCCTACGGCTCTTGTTTACTAACTTTGTGAGAAGTAAAGTGTTAGTTGGTTGAACATCGAAGTGTTTTCTATGACAATCTTATTTATGCGTCTAATTGCTTCAATTTAAATTTGCCATTGTGAGATATGTTAAATCATGTATTCATGTAATCTGAGTAACTTCATTTACATCGGAGAAACTCTTAAAAAGTTGCAAATTTATTCGCAGTCTTTTTCAATTCTTCCACTGTGCTTAGAATTTCAAATGTTGAAGCAGACGAATTGGGATTTTCGTTAACTGCCACAGGCCTTCTTGTAATATTTAACAATTTACAGATTTTACAAACGAGAAATGCTGCAAGCACATTTAAAAAAGGATAATGTAATACAACACTTTTTTCGATACATTTCAAGAAACAAATATACTATGTATGTACTTGTGACACGTTTCGCAAAGTTCTGATAAGAACAAAACCTTATACTTTTCTACCTTGAACTCATATCTATCTATAAGTATATTTTATGTTTATGTGGGATATAGATTCTTATAATGCCCACATAGAAATATAATCCTTTTTGTAACATCCACCATGGGATACATAATATAATGTCCATCCGTATTCAAGTAAACGATAGGAGTATTTTTAAGAGATATCAAGTTTATCTGTAGGCCATTTGGGATTAGACATTGTCCTGCAATTGAATTAGAGCGGTGATAACCTTTAACATTTTTTTATGTTTGTCTTTCAATAAAAATAAACTGAAAATTTATGTTTATTAAATTTTTCATACCATACCATCGAAAAATAGGCATGCACGTGAAATATCTAAGTCGTAGCCATTATTCTAAAAACAGTTTGTAGGTACAAAAATAGAAGCTGTAAAAGATTTTCAGTGTTTAAATAAATCTCCTTAAAGAATTTCCATTTCAAGCAAATCGTAAGGGGTTTGCGTGTGATGAAGTATATGAATAGAATTTAAATTTGTATCATCAAGGTCCTGGAATCAGTACACCTTAACACATCATCAGATCTCATGACGACATGGCCTGGCAATACAGTAATCGCCTCATATGGGTGTCAGAGGGCATTCCTAGGAAGTGCAGTGCGAATGAGCTGGTCAGACTAGGGACTAATTTACAGGATCCACAGGAATTTGAGGTCATTCCCCAAGCGGCTTTTAAAGAAGATGATGTATAAAAGGTTGACGAGGGTCCCATACTGCGTACGGCCAAGGCAAGACTTTGTGATAACGTAAAGCAGGAGATCGATGAACTGCAGTCTCTAGCCACGCCCAAGATATTATTACGAGTTTCAGTTTTGATGGGACACTGGCTGATTGGTAGATGGTGAACAGCTCCTGTTGTGGCTGTAATGATGACGAAGATGAAAATTGCTTCCCAACCTGTTGAAATAAAGCATGATTTTTTATGAAATGTACCACTTGGTGGCACAGTTTAAGGGCGACCAAAATAGCTTATTTACGATATGATTGATGATATTATACCAAATTAATGACAACTAAAGTCCTCTCTTTCTGTACGTTAACGTGGCTGTGAAATCAAAAATTACGGAAATTAAAAAAGGCGCAAAAAGGCTATAATTCGAAACTTAAAAATTTTTTCAGTGTACGGGAAGTTAAGTTGCCCACTTCTGCTGTAGATTGAAGCATTACATAAAATATATTTTAGGAAATCAATTCACCATCTCCAAACATCGACAAAACACCGAAATTACATCCGAAAAGATATCATACATGAAGGCATAAGTCTGCCAGTTGAAGTCGGTATGATGCACCTCAGGTATTTGTTCTTCCTATAGCCTCAAAATATATAGGTATTGTGCAAATAACTTAGTTATGCCAATGCTACATTATAGCCATAAATAATCGGGCCTGCCGGCTTTTGGCTGAGAAATCTATAAGAAGTGTCATTCATCACGAATGTAGTTGGTGCCCATAGACCACTTTAATTTGAACACTTAGATAAATAACACTGAAATCCCTCAAAATATTTAACTGTATTTTGTATAATATAACTCTTGAAAAGGAGTTGGCTCAAAACAAAATAAATAAGCGATAATTACAGAATACAGAATTGAATTTTGTTGCTGCTGTTGGACGATGTCACATAGCTGATTGTGGGCGATATGACGTTGCATGAGATTAAAATGTCGTTTGACAAAAAAAAAACAATTAATGTGAGTCCGATCACAGGGGAGATGTGTAAACATCTAGTAATGACGTTGGAAGTACTTAAGCTTTTAGTATATTTTTTTAATTAATCAATTAAAAGTATCAAAACTTTCAATATTGTAAATACATAGGAATTTGCTGGTTTTTGTTTGTTTTATTTAACTTATTTCGTTAGTAAATGGGCACACTGCAGTATATATGTACTGCATTAAAATTTACAGTAAGCAGTAAATTTACTGATTACTGAAAAAATTCAGTAAATTTTTACGGATAATGAAATTTAATTTGTATTACCAGTAAAATCATAGGGCCGTATTCATAATAATCAGTAATCGGGCATTACTGATTACTGAAAATTCAATGCACCTCATCGTAACCATGTAGGCACTTTATAAAAATTGCTGAAAAAATTTTAGTAATCAGTAAAAATTTACTAGTTAAAGAATTATTTTTACTGAAATTTTAGTAGTACTGCAAAGTGTCCATCTATGGTAAATGCCTTAAGTACAAATAGTTAATATTGGCTTATGGTAACTAAAATAAGATACATATATAAATTTTTGACTCGATTGTATTTAAAAATCTATGGAAAACTGCATCTATAGTAGTGGAATTGTTAGTTGTGGGGGTTTGTGGAGAATTGCTCATATGCAAGTGGAAAACGTCAAATAAAAATTTTGATAAAGCTTGCGACTGTGGGTTTGGACAATTTTTATTAAAATCTCCACCCATAATAATTGGCATGAGATGGAGATTGTTACCCAATTGTCGTGCACCAGTTTCAGTGTAAGGCAACAGTACGTAATGAAGATATGTTATAATCTTAATTTATATTGGAATCTAATAGAAATTTTATTAGAATTAAAATTACCTCCATTCAGCTTTGATACACTTTGTGGTGTTTTATGTTCTGAGTTATAATTTTTTTTAGTGTTTTGTAAAACATTTTATTATTTTGTATTTGTTGCGGTTGACAAGTTATTAATCAGCTGTTTACTGAAATCTAATGTTATTTTACAGCAATGGTTTTCGAAAATTAGTAGCTAATATTGCACACTAGATGGTGCTTATATGCAGCTGTTGAGTATGAATGACAATCTCAAAGACGAAGAAGACTTTTAGTTTTTAGTTTTCCTTATATTTGACAAGTTTAGTTTTTAGTTTTCCTTATTTTGCTTTGTTTTAGTAAATTTTTGTATTAAAAGTGCAAAAAATCTTTTTAAAAGTTATTAAAATTAAATGTTTTTTTATTCATTTTATTTATTTGTTTTCATTTGCCTACGATAACATAATGTACGACAATTAGGGAAAATTAGTCGCTACTATTGCACACTAGATGATGTTGAGTATATTGTATGCAGCGTATGAGTACACTAATACACTCATACATAGCTCACACCGATTTGATAACGCTTTACGATTGGTTAACGATTACATCGCACATCTTACTCTAAATTTGTGATTGTATTGTGAAAAAGATTTTTACCCCCAGCGTATAGATGTTTACACATCAAAAATTCAATTTGAATTTAATGACCGATTTTTGTTAATTTTAGTTAATGTATGAGTTAGAAACTAGTCATTGGAGTGAGTGTGCTTAACTGAATTGTCTATTAATTCAACAAAAACTAACCTGACGTTGTAAGCTTGTAGTATGAATTTCTCATACATTAACTAAATATAGAAAAAAAAAATGGGGTTGTGACATTCGTTTGGGCTTTATGGCATTTGTCGTTTTGGGCGAAAAGTTTGTTGGGCAAAGTAACGCTACGTCTGTTTACATAAATATGTATGTGCTTCCAAACAAAGCATGAACAACGCACGACTGTTCATTGCGGGATAGTGGACTCTGGGCATGTATGATTTATAAAAGTCCACCAACGAGACAATATAGCCATGTCATAGAGCGCAATTTCGTTCGAAAGTGAAATCAATTCCGGTTTGTCCTTCTACAGAAAATCAAAAACGCAAAAATATTGCGTATTCAAAACTGTTGGTAAAACTGGAGTGAAATTGACAAATGTAAAGAGGAAACTCAAAAAAAAACACTGCTTATTATATTTTTATTGATTATAGTATTTTGTCTAGTTTAATAGTACTTTTAAAAATATAATTTTCCAAAACTGTTTCTTTAATAAAATTTTTTTCTAACGATTTACTAAAGAATATGCACGAAACTCAAAAAATTGTCATACTTCTGCGTTGCCACGTACGATGTTGCACGACATTGCCACATATCGTCGTACCGGAGTTATCTGCACGTATATCACAAAATCCAAAAATTGAGATAAGAACACTTTCTAAGGTAATTTTTCAAGGTCTATCAATCTGTCCCCAGGACGCTACCTCTTATAGATTATGAAATATTTAAGCGTTTTATAATTGTATATCCATAAAAACAAAAAATAAAACGCGTTGTAACATCTTGTGGATATACAATTTGTGGATATACAATGAAAAATATTTGAAATTTGCGAATTCAAAAATTGTTACGTTATCTCCACGTATGTGCAAATAATACGTATATCTCAGGAAAGAAAAGCGTGGTAGGTATTATTTTTAACAACATTAGCCTCGTTCTTTTCGTCCAGTATACGTGTTTCCCCATACAAATGAAAAGTGAATACGTTACAGTCGATAATTTTCCACTATAATTCGAGTAGTGGATAGTAGAGTTGCCGGGTTTCAAAAAAATAAAATAAATGAAAATGTGAACTTATCAACATTTTTTATTTTCAAGATTTTCAAAGTTCCCTGAGACAGAATCAAATTTTACTGTACTCAAGTAGTGTTTCGCCGTTTGAAATTCAAAGGTGGCATAATGGGTAGCACATGCAACTAACAACCGCGAGATTTCGGTTTGTATCCTAGTTAAGTCGCATATCTTTTTAATTTTATATTTAATTTTTAACTGTATTTTAATGATTTTATTTTTGAATATTGCTGGTACATGAGTTATGTTAAATAATAGAGTAATTATTACGAGAAATAATTAAAAAATATTTTAAGTTTGTGCCTTCTCTGAGGTTTGAACTCATGTTCTATCGATTTGTAGGAAAAAATGTATTCTCTAGGCCAGAAGCTCTGACACAGCTAAAGTGACAAATAAAGACACAAATACATTCGGGAAAATGTTTAATATTTCTATTTTTTTATTGCTACAGTTGACAAAAGTGCTTTCAAATTAATTTTGCTTAAAGGCGATGTGTTCTTTTCGATCAGTATACACTTCTAGTTTATACTGGACGAAAAGAACGAGGCTATTATTGTAAATTTAAAAAATAACAAGCCTGTGTTAGATAACACGTGCGCGTAGGTCAGACGTAGAATACGTTAGTCATTTTGCAATTAAAATATATGAATTAAATATAATTTTTGATAAATGATTTAAATCTATCTAATATATACGCATACAGCTGATAGCTAGTTATTAAGTTTTTGTAACATAAGTAGGCGTTTGCATGTATTAAAGTTAATTAATTTTAGATAGGATAAGTAATGTGCGATAAGTTATTTTATGTATGTACAATATAATTTATAGTAAAATAAGACAACAACAAAACTACCAAAATTATGGCGATAACCCAAATAAGTTTGGAAACCACTTATCTAAACGATTGGAATAGTTTTGAACAAGATTTATTAATTTATTTTTTAGTTTGTGTGCTCGAAGACTGTATGCCATATGTTTAAGGATGAAACTATATCTAGTTTAACGTACTACATTATAGCGACATCTTCATTTGAAGTACAGCTACAGCAATACATTTTATCATATGGCAGCACAATAGATTAGCTGCTTTCCAACTACTTCCCAATGTATTCACAGAAATGTGTTTAGGAAAAACGCCATTGATATAGTGAGCGTATACATCGCCAATCCTTTGTATTAATGTACATACACACACATTTACACGCTGCTCGCAGAAGTAAACAAACGACAGCAAAAATCTGTAAACTTTCAAGCACTCACAAGTGTCCACGCTCCCCTCCCTTCATTTTATGTTCCCCTCCAAACGAACTAATAACCGACCGATCCAACAAAACGAAATGTACACACACACCCATTTACACGCTGCTCGATAAATAAACAAAGCACAGCAAAGCCAAAATCATTTGATTTCACAACAACAACAAAAACAACAGCGGCATTTACAAACCACCAACAACAGCGGCATGTACAAAAAAAGTCTAAAATATCATGCTCTTAAATATTTATTTCCTTAACTACATAAAACTTTTATATATAGACATATAATTTTTTTAATGTAATTCGAAACAAAACATATTACCAAAACTGAGTAACATATACAAATTGCTAAAATATGTTTTAATATTTAAGTAAAAGTGGGTGAAAGTTGACAAACATTTTCTCAAAATTTTGTGCTCCAGATCAACACCCCTACCTTACCGTATAACGTATTCTACGTTAAAAACTGAATTCTAATCATAAACTGAAATATTAAAGTAAATCATTTTTCAATTTCAATACTCCATAGAACAGTAATTGTTATTAACTAAAATATTTATAAAAATCAAAATATAAAGACAAAATTTATATCACTCGAACACAAGTTTTCATTATGAAAATTCGACTGAATGTAAATAATAAAAAAAAAAATTTTATATTATTAACCATATATTAAGTTAGCAAAATATTTAACATCTTCTTCCGGAAGATAAATACATAGACATTCAATGTTTTAGCCTCTGATGAAATATTATTTCGGACTGAATTATCCAACTCAATTTCAAAACGATTGTTTGGTTCGATTGATTGTTTTTTCAGCAAATAGGCGATGTATGTATATTGACTTTTAATGAATTGTTTAAGAGTAACTTTTTTGTGAAACAAAATAACTTTTCTTGAGATAAGTACCTACTCTTAAAACAGTACTAATTCTTGAAAAAGTACCAATTCCAAAAAATCCCATTTTTAAAAAAAAAATTTTCTTTAAAAAATTTCTTCTCTTCAAAAATATATTTTCTAACAAAAATTAATATCTTTTGTTTTCTTTTCTTGAGATAAGTAGCCTTTCTTAAAATAAGTAAATTTGCTTAAAAAAATAAGCTTTTCCTAATAAGACTACCAGTTCTGTAGAAAGTATCTGTTCTTAAAAAATACTTCCTTATAAAAAAAAATCATATCTCATGGCTTTTTCTGACAGAAAGTACTTCTTCTTAAAAATTCTACATTTTCTTAACAAAAAAACAATAGCTTTTAATAAAAGAAGCACCTCTCTTTAAAAAAGGATATTTTCGGTAAAATATAACACATATTCTTACTAAAAGGGCCTAATATATACTTTTTTAAAAAAAAATACATTCAATAAAAAAAAAAATTTCTTAAACAAAAGTTTATCACTTTACTAAAAGTATCTTTTCTTAAGATCCATTTAAATTGTCTTATTTTTCAACGGGCGCCTTAGACGTGTTGAAACTAACTAGGACATAATATATAGCGAAAGGCACTTCGTTCCACCGGGTGTCCCCTGACACGTCATGTGATTTTTTATATTCTTTATTAATCCTAAAAAAAAATAGTCCTAGAAAAAAAGTCGTAGATGAAAAAAATATTATTTGGAACTTAAATCGAAAGACCAATGTATCCGCTTATGCTCGCTCAAAAATTAAATGTTTTTGATCACCTTGGTTAGGATTTTGTCCAATGACGTTGCCTTTACTAAAACTTTTTACTCGTTTGGCATGCTTTCAACCAGTTTCCCGTTGTGTTTCTTTGGATTAGTAGCTCACTCCGCATGTACCCGTGACCATTGTTCATTCAAGTTCGGTCGTGCATTTGCATACCTAGTAGACCTGGCGTTAAAAATTTTTTTTGGAATTTTGAATGTGGGTAGCGATGAAAATATGCGATTTGATGCCAAAAATGATGTAGCAAATTTTCAGGCTGATCGGATGGTGCCAACCCGTGCCATAATGAGGTCAAAGGTCCTGTCCGTCTTTCTGTCTGCCGAAAAAAATTTTGGATTGATTTTTAACCCTTTTCCCGGAATCTAATCGAGCTGAAACTTTGCAGGCAGACTATTGGCGAAAATAAAAATAAACTATTAAAATTTCAGATCCCTAGGGCCACGACCTATTGTACCTCCCATACAAAAATTTTTTTTTAACTTTTCACGAACGTTTGTTTAATAGATAAAATAGACAAAAAAAAACAAAACCAAAATAAAAAAAAAAAAATTCGATCGAGTCTCACATATAAATTGGCACACATTTTTTTCTTGTAAAGAACTACATACTCACCAAATTTCATCAAAATCGAAAGGGGTCAAGTCAAATTTTGTAATTTTTTTCGTCGAGTTCATTTGTTTTAACTTAAATATAATGTTTTTTCTTTAATTTTTATTTTTAAAGGCTTTTTATTTTTATTTTAAATCAATGAAGATTTTGTATAGGCTGGGAAATCCTTTCGGTAGCCCTCTACAATGTGTAACAAGTACTGTTTTTCTTCTTCGTTGTGTGTTAAGCATGTGTTAAAGTCAGTTATTAGTTGACTTTTCTTTCGGCGGCATCATTCACAACAGTAATACATTTGACAATCTGTTCTCCTTTACAAAATGCTTCGTTGTTAGGCCAATTTGACGGATCAAAGCGTAAGAAATCCATAGAAATTTCCAAACGAGAAAAAAAAATTTTTGTTTTGGTAGTCACAAAAGAGCTTAAATTCTTGGATGTGAATAACTGTAAGTCATCAACGCTTACACACACTTTTTTAGAAAGGAAAATATCAACATCATCACCGATATGATTGTCTATATCGGACTCTAGTTGCAACGCAAAGACCATCTTTTTCTTTATTTCTGCGTCTACATTTGGATCAAAAAAGGCAAGTGCAACTGCTTCCTCTGATAAGTACCACAGATGGTTCCGAATTTTTTCCTATAGCACTGTTGATATTTTTTTTATCATAATAGCCGATAATCCCTTTTATCAGTTGCATATCGCTATTTGGTGCTTGAACTGCATTTGCGGTTCTGAACCAGTATGGAATATAGAGACTTACTAAGAAAATGCACATATTACGAATTCCATTCAACTGACTCGCAGAAATGTTAAACTGTGCGTTAAAATTATACATTTTAAGACAATATATGGCCTTGGACATGAATCTTGCATGAGACGTCGCTCCAGGTGCACGAAATGTGAAATTGGGAATGCTACCACCAAGAAAAATAAATGCAAGTTGTAGAAGTTCTCTATAATCATGCCGAATGTGGACTTTCGTTAAATGCTCAAGACAAAAGTTCTTGATTGTTTCGCGTTCCTCAACAGATATGACACTCAAAACTTGTTCATCCTGCATACAAGTGCTATGTCCCTTTGAATTAAATGTGCTCCAATCCCGTGCAAAACGTTAAAAAATCACCACCTCTGGGCCACTTGATTTTCCGAAATTGATCTCAAATACAGCTCTTAAGAGAATTTCTGCAATATGGTGGCGACATGGTAACCACAATAAGCTGCGTTCCAGTTTGCGTTCCAGTAAAGTTCCAGCACCACTATGAGGGCCAGTATTTGCAGCAGTTGTGTCAAAACATATCATTTCTAATGAATTCAGCATGTTCATTCGTAGCAAATAGTCGTAGACTGATTGAGTGACTGTAGCACCAGTTCCATCTTCAATGATGGGGATAGCTATCAATTTTTCAACGTTCTCCGACGTGAGCACAATAGCCAGGCGATCAACTTTATCTTTTCCAGTAATTGCGGGAAGTAGCTTTCCGTGCCAATGCAAGACAAATGTTTCAGGGATCTAAAAAACTTAAGCTCAAAGAAAAACTTATAACGTGGCCAAATAAAAACAACTTACCTTGAAATTTTCAATAATTTCTTTGCCATGGCGCCGACGATATTTTTTACATTGTAAACGCAAACTTGTGCAATTCAGAACAAGATCCTCAATATTGTGACCCAACGCTTTGGCAGTTGCACTGGTGAAATGTATAGCAAATGCAGATGACATATTGCCAGCATCCATACAAGCTAGCATTCTATCGTCTATAAAATTCTTCTTTCCACGTTTTCGATTCGGCTTATTGGAGCAACTTGGAATGTTATCAGTCTGTTTTACATCCATCGCCTGCACATCATCTGCTGATTCATCACTCTCAAGTTCAACATAGTCCATAGGCAAGTCTGTGCATGAAATTAAGTCCACAACAAAGTAAAATAGCCATTGAGCGTCAAATACTACATTATAATTACCTGAAGTTCCCTTTTTCTCTTCATAATCTTCTTTTCGACGTTTTTCAGCTTCCAATCTTTGTGCCTTCCTTTTTTCTTTATTTGTGACATTTTGATCGACACAAGTCATACTACCAACACGCCCATTTCCTCGCTGCTTCGTTAAGAAGTCTCTATCTTCCGGTATACATATAAGCTTGAGAGCGTCAACGTGGGCAATGTCAAATAAATTGTTTAAATTTTCCTTAAAGTCATTTTCTTTTTTGCGATAACTCGGGAACGGAGATTTATATACTTTTTGGACTGTTCTCCACTCTTCATAAAGTTTAATGACTTTTGCAGCACATGTTCTTTGATCTGGCGTTGGGATTCTAGCTTTTTCCCAAAAAGGCAATATTTCATCCAACACCAATCTTGCACTTTCTTTAACTGTTTTATTTTCACAACGTACATTATAAAAAAAACACTGAAGCACTTGCTGTTTTGATGGCAATTTCACACCAACTATTTTGGGTTCACATTTACCAATCAAGTACACATTTATGTCAGCAGATCGAAGCCGTTTCAACGGTGAATTTGTCTTCTGAGCCATTGAATTACAAAAATTAACAAAGTTTTTTATTTTACAATAAGCTAAACCTTTCTCAACAACATTTAAATTTGCAATGACAAAACTTTACAAATTCATATGAACACAGCAGTACCATGTGCTCAGTAGCAGAGTTGAAAAACGGTACTTTTAGACAAATATGCTGTTGTCAACAGCTCAAAGCGTAGGAATTTTCAGGCAGTTTCAGTAGCAGAGCTGAAAAACGGTACTTTTAGACAAATATGCTGTTGTCAACAGCTCAAAGCGTAGGAATTTTGAGGCAGTTTCAAAACAGCGACGAACAACAAATTTTGCCGTTTCTTCAGGAATAGTTGTTGGATAAATATTGCTAGCATTTTTTAATAAATATCTTTGCCTTCCTATAAATTTGTAGCTGAAACCCCATACATTTTTGCAACTTAGAGCTCAATTAAAAAAAAAAAAATTAAAGAAAAAACATTATATTTATAGTATTTCTTATTAAAAAAATTGATAAATGCAAAAAATGGTGTATTTTGGTGGTTTTGTATGGGAGGTACCATACAACGTGGTCCTAGCGATCTGAAACTTTGACAGTTCATTTTCGTTATCGCAACTAGTCTGCCTGCAAAGTTTCAGCTCGATTGGATTACGGGAAAAGGGTTAAAAATCAATCCAAAATTTTTTCGGCAGACAGACAGACGGACAGGACCTTTGACCTCATTATGGCACGGGTTGGCACCATCCGATCAGCCTGAAAATTTGCTACATCATTTTTGGCATCAAATCGCATATTTTCATCGCTACCCACATTCAAAATTCCAAAAAAAAAAAAAAAACCCATACTAGCTGCGCCAGGTCTAATACCTAGCCAGTCGTTTTTCAATGAAGCATTTACATTTTCGATCAGGTTAAGATAAGGGCTTTGAGCTGGCCACTGCATCGTGTTAAATTTTTGATTACCGAGCCATAGCTTGACACTTTTAGCCCAATGCTTAGGATCTCCATCCTTGGGATACACACTTTTGTCCACAAAATCTGGAAAATTAGGCTCCAAAATACAAAGATAATATTTTTTTCCGTCGATTTTTGTGCTCTATGGAAAACTTGAGACGCGAGCCGATACATTTTTCGCAGATAATGCTGGTTTCTTCCATCGATGTCAGGCCAATTCGCCGAAGCGCACTACATGCTAACTGCCGGGTTTGTTTAGGGCTGCTGCAGCTTTGATAGGTGTTGTCGCTTGGTTGGTTGTCATTAGGCGCTCCATATGTCAAGTATCTCTATTGGCAAGCAATCTTGGTCGCGATTTCCTGGCATCTGGCGGCCCTACAGAATGCCTTTTTCTAACTTGCCGCACTGTACGAAAGCAAACACGCCAGTCTTTAGCAATTCTGAAACATCGTTTTTGTCATTTCAATCATTCGGTTTTCCCAGTCTTCAGGTATTTTCCTCATTTTGTCACGAAGTGGATATTTTTGCGACAAATTTTCTAATGAAACTATCAACGTTGGCACATAAAGTATTTACTCCGTTGAATTTCACAATAATTCAAATAGTGATAAATATTGCGTTTGCTTTTGACTCGTATGACAGTGTTACCAGATACAGTTTTGCATTAAATATTGAGAAATCTAGTTATATTTCACTTTTTTAGTATTAATCAGGAATGTAAATAAAGAAACATGGTGGCAATTGTTGTGGTTTTATGGGATTTACGACAATTCAAAGTCAAATGTGATTAGGATGTGTGCACATCTGCTCGCCACTGTAAATATTGGTACCTACATTCCATGTAGTGTATAAAGTACACTGAAATAAATTTATATACATACAACTTTTTGGGTCTGCGTTATTCATGCAACGTGTTCTACTACGGTGATCACACAAGGCTGGATGTGGTGGTGGACGACGATATGTGCGAATGATTGTGTCAATGTTCGAGCCAATTTTCTGATTTTTTGTTGTAATACGATTTAGCTCCAATGATTTTGTGATGCATTCTTATGTTTTATTCCGTATCATTTTTATATTAAATTTCGCAATCACCTTCGTTGTCTTTCATCTATTCGTTTTCTCTCGGTCAACATTAAGTTGGATTCTTTCGGTTCGCGTGTTCAGTTCCTTCATAATTTTTTTTACTTTGTGGTTATGAAATGTAATAATCTTTGCGGAGCCACAAAATGAAATTTCATCATGAATTGGTTGGAATGAAATTCACTTGATTGTTTTATTATTGAACCCAGCAACATATTGGGTTGTCAAAAACTAGTTGTGGAACATATTTTACTATAAATCAACCTATTCTGCTACTGGTTCTACTATGTCCTAAGAAAACGAAAACTAATAACAATATTAAACAATCGGCAAAAATATGAGCATATCAGGGTAATATTTCTTTGAGGGACATCTGTATTTAACAGTGTAGATTATTTAATTTAATTTATTTGATTGTAATATAAAAAGCCTTACAGGCCAATTAAGCTACGAGTATACTACTGTGAGATACACAAATTTCAAACAATTCTTCAGATTTTCAACTTAAGAAGTATAAGCAGCATAGGAAATAATATCCAAAATAACATAAAAATGTAATGGCTCCTCATCCAAAATAAAGTAAATACAGAACCCATGGTGACAGTTATGGCAACAACCTCGAAAATAAGTATAGTATATGTATTTATATGTACAAATGCAAAGTATAGATGCATTCTAATTTATGACGAAGGCTTGACATACGCCAAATATATATGTTTGAAAGAATTATTAGAGTATGTCAAATTTCGCAGTCCAATTGGAAGCTAATTCCGAACTACAAATGGTAGCTCAAACATAGAGAACGACGTACGGGGCAGAACTACCTGAGGGTTACGAGTGGATATCGTGAAGGGGAACATACCAAGAACTAATCTTGGTACGCCACTGGAAATAATTTTATAAAAAGTTAGCGGAATACGCATTTTAATAAATACTTTAAACGGCGCATCCAAAAACATCAATTATATGTTCAGATAAATGATCACAACGGTTCAACGCATACACAAATCGGAGTGTCATTTTAGGTAACATTACCATCCTACCGAAACATTCTGATGTTCTACCAGACACTACTTCAATCCCGTAACCTATACACGACCAGGGTGACCGTTGAGAATTTTGAAAAAGTTGCACAAAAAGTCGTTTTGTGAAAATAAAGTCGCACAAAAAAGTCGTTTTTCCAAAAAAAAGTAGCATTCTTCTTTTTTACGTTTTTATTTAAACAAAACACAGAGATATTCACATTAAAAAAAAAAACAATATAATAATTCATTCAAAATAAAAAACAATATAATAATTCATTCAAAATAATTGACTTTAATAAGAATATTCAAACTTAATGTATTATTTTTTTGAAACTTCGTTTCTATAAAGTTTTACCAGTTCGTCACTTGGACTCCAGTCTTCTATTTCGGTATCTAATAAGTTTAGGGCTGATAGCATAGAATCACAAGTTTTTATTTCTAACCTATTAGTTAACTTATTTTTCAGTAAGCCTAACTTAGAAAAAATTCTTTCCGCACACGCGCTGCTATGAGGTAAAGTTAATACATGCACGGCCAATTTGTATAAATTTAGGTACAAGGGTTCGTTTAAACCGTTTTTTAAACCTCCTACTGTATGCCAAAAACTTTCGGCATCATTAATTTCAAAAATACGTTCGTATAACTTATCCCTAGCTTTACTCTCTAATAATTTGAACTCTCTAATAAAAGCCTCAGGTTCACTTATGACGTGTTTAAATTCTGAAATGAGATCAATGTAATTAACGTCTTCCTTAGAGGTAAAAAATTTTGGTTGTAAAAACCTTAACATACTTAGTTTCTTATCATTAATATTTATCCTCGACAATATTTCGTCACAAAGATTTTGGTAAAACCTTAAAATATTTTCTTTGATTGCTATGTATTCAAGACTATATAAATTTTCAGCATGTATTGCAGTTTGGGCTTCATGGCCTATATATATATTACACACATCTTTAATGTTAGGCCTATCTCTATAGCTTATATTTTCTAGGTGTGTGGCCAATATATATTCTTTTTTCAAAAAATTTTGAAAAATTTGAAGTAAAATTTCCTTTGTATAAGATACCAGGTATACTATTTGAGATGACTCACTCTGAAAGCACTTGTTAAATTTATTCATAATACCTAATATATAAACTAAAAATTTTAAATATATGAGATTTATACACGACAACTTATCTTGAATTTCACGAATTTTATCCAATGTTTTTGCACACTTTTCTTCAAATTGCGCCCGAATAAAATAATGCTGTAGTACTGTCCATTGTTCTACGAGTCTATTTGCAACCATTTCAAACGACAGCCATCTGGTGTCCGAAAATCTTAAAAGCTTGTGTTCTGGGACGTCAAAAATACTCTGCAAGTCTTTAAAATCTACTTGCCTTTTTGAACTTCTAAAAAAGTTAAATATGTTTTTGGATAACTTCTCTACGTCTTCGGGTAGTGACAGACACAACCAAGATGGAACAATTGGGGAAGTTTCTTTTTTAATAAACTGGCCACTCCAACCTTTCTTCCAACCATAGTGGAAGCGTTGTCTGTCGCAAACCCGATGAAATTTTGTAATGGTATTTTTTTACTTTCCAGTGCATCATGCATAGCATTGCAAATAGTTTCACCTTTGCCATTTTGGGGCTGCACCAATTGAAAAAAATTATCTTCAGACTTGCCTCGATCCATGTTAAATTGTCTCACTACCATTACTAGACACTTATCTTTCGAAATATCAGTTGTCTCGTCGATAATTAGGCTAAACTGTTGTTTTTGCATTTTACTGACTATAGCATGACGACCTTCCCTTCCGAGAAACTTTGCAATTTCCTTAGATTTGGTACGGCCACAAGACACCTGTAATAAATGATAATTTCAATTGTTAAGTAAATAATTTATGAAAAAATATTTGTTTTTACCGATTTTGCTATATTTGAATCAGGAAAAATAGAAATATTAAATTTACTAATTCCGTCCATAGACCTAAAAGATTGGTTTTTACTTATTGAACGCAGCACTAGTTTAATTTCAGCAATTGCAACATTTTTTCTGAAGTTTGTATTGCGGTTGGGCAAAAAATCAGTCAGCTGGATTTTCATATTTTCAGACGCTTGTGTTATGTTAGCAATATGCTTTTTTGTTTCTGCATGTCGGCGAAGATGGTTTTTTTGGTTAACCAAAAGTTGCTTACAAACAGTGCAAAAAGGTCGCTTTGTCTCCTCATCTTGCTTAAGCCACTTATGCTGCAACTCCCACTCTTTGGAATAGTATCGGGAAACGATGCGTATTTTAGAAGAACTTGTTGGGATATCAAAATTATTTGATTCGGATTCAGAGGAGTCGTCAGAATCTGAGCATGTTTCCATACGCGTTGCAGTACCTTTTTTTAGCGCCTGTAGAGCTTTACTTGGAGATTTATTTTCAGCCTTTCTTTTTGTTCTTACAAGAAATCTAAAGAGTTTAAACATTAGTATTGAAATACATATCAAGTAGAAAATGCTTACCTATCCATTTTTCAATTTAAAAAAAAAAAAAAAAATGGTTTCCCATTACATCCCATGAAGGGACCGGGGAGAACTTCTCACAATCATTGAGCTGTGCGCTTTCCAGTTTTCACTCACTGATTTGGACCTACAGTTTTACACCGATTCCGAACGGTAATTTGAGAAGCTTTTTCATGGCTAGATACTCGATAGTGTCGCCGTCACTATGCGAGGTGACCGCCGCCGAAAGAAATTTTCAGGTGGTCAGAGCCGGGTTCGAACCCAGGATCTCATGTACAAGAGCCGCGCACACTAACCATTGCACCACCGACGGCCAATTTTACATACAATTATTAAACACTTCCCTTAGCGCCGGTTCTATTTTTCGAAACGTCTTTAAATATGTATGTCCATGTATTATAAGGAAAACAAAGTTTGTGTTTATGTTTCATAAATTGACAAAACACGTGAACAAAGAGCGTAGCCGACATATGTTCATCGGCGTTGGCGAGTACTTTACTTGGTGGCAGCGCTAGTAAAAAGTGTCATTCACAACTGAAAAATACAGGCCTGTTCTGACTTTCACGTGATTGAATTTTTCTTTCACTGCCGGTCATTTAAATGGTTATATGACTGTTAGTACTAATGGAAATATCAGTAATAACAGTTATATAACCGGTTAACTAATGGGGAAGTGAAAGTGAAATAAAATCACACGAAAGTCAGAACAGCCCTTATAATTATGTTTTTTTATCTTTTCGCGTTTTTTTTTTAAAGATAGACAACAAGCAGAACGAAAGAAAAAGGTCGCATTTGTAAATATGAGTTTAAAAAGTCGCACATTAAGTCGCAGTCCATTAAAAAAGTTGCAAATTGCAACTTTAGTCGCACAACGGTCACCCTGTACACGACATTAATAATGCGAAAGCTAGTCTTCTCTTTACATGTTGAAGCAGATACATATTTGTACAATACAACTGAGGAAGAATAAACATAATTTTACGAAATAGAGTCAATGTGGCTACTAAAATCAAGTTTCTTATCGAGACATTTCACCCAATCAACAAACTCTATTCTGACATCATTTAAGTAAATTTCGCAGCCTTGGTCATCATGTAGTAAGAGCCCAAAAAACATAGCGCTAGACTTCGAGGCATTAATGCATAAGTTATTATAACGTAGCCACTGGCTCACATCTTCCAATGTAGAATTTATATTGTCCTCCAGAGTATTTATAAAACAAGCTTTGAAAAAAAACGTGAATATTATCCGCATATAAAAAAGGGAAGCAATTGACACTACAGGCTCTGTTAACTACATCACGAACGTACAATATGAATAGTAGGGGACCTAATACGTAGCCCTGCTAACATTTTCACATTCTAAAGAATTTGTCTTATTTTATTGTTTGGATGCAAATATAAAGTGTTTGTAGATTGTCGAAAATATAGTATACTTGTATCCAAACACATTATGTTCGCTATTCAATGTAACATATTTGGGACACAATGATTAATAGGTTGTAATATACGTATTTGTGACCCGAGTGTGACTTTGTTTATGAGAGGGCTTAAATTACAAAATTCATGGTTGATTTCTAAATACTGCTTTACATAATATTATATGCTGCTGGCAATACTGTTTTCAATAGGTAAGGTTTTCGATCACATATTTTCAAGTGTTTTATTGCATTCAATTCTAAAATACTTTTAGTTTTGAATTGAGATTTTAACAGTGTAAGTAGGGCTTGTAATATGAAAAACAATTTGGAATGTATTTGAAAAGAATTCGTTATCAGAAGCAGATATTTATTGGGATTTTTTCATTGTTTTTATTATGTGTTTAATTTGGTGTGATATTTTGTAAAAACCTAATCTTAAACTACTTGTGTTCGGTCGATGTTCAATCAATTTAAACATTAGCTAGTATGCGAAGTTATCAATGCTTCTCTAAGTGCCCTTAATATAATAGATTATCGTTTTGGTAATTATTGTGCATTTTCCCAAAAATTTCGTTTCAGGCAATATAACTGATGTCTTTAATAGAGCTATGGATTCTTCGGATCCACTTTTGTCAGATTTATGTATCTCTAAAAGAAAATATCAGAACAAACAAAATTAATTTCCCCCAGTAGCAACAAATCTTTTAAAACCATCAGCCATCCTATTAGAATCATGGTTATTGGTTTTTATTTATATGGCGAGGATAGTGCCTCTGATTCTGACGAAGTAGAAATTCATACCCGTACTCTATTGAATTGCAACTAGAAGACGACTGCTAAAAAATGTTCTTCGGAAAAAACTCCTTCCTCTGAATTCAAAAGCTTGAAGCTCAATATCCAATTAGCCCTAAATTCGTTCTATATGCTCATCTATTTGTGTGGAAAATCGCCATTAAAACTAAATTGGCCGTTAAAGTATGATTACGGAACAAATATTTCAAAGTAGTGCATGAATCTTAAACAACGCCATATACTGCAACTAAATAAAACTATACTATGCTATGCACACACGTACCAATATCTTTTGAAGTTTTTTACAGATGATTTTTAGTCAATAAAGGTCATACAATTAGTTTTAACTTATAGTTACATACTTTGACTTGTAACTCCTATGGGCGTGAGTGTGGGCGTAGTTCGATCATCCCAAAAATTTCAGCATGCCCTACAAACACGCAAAAGTACAAGTCTCTATGTACATTATTCGACTTAATGCCAAAAAAAACCTTATTTTGGGACCAGTGTGCAGCGGTAGGAAAAGTTGTACTGAGCGCTCACTTAGGCGAAAAAGTAATTCTACGCATCATAAATCGCACAAGTTCCTACCAGAAAATTGTTCGTGTAATTGCTTGGATGTTAAGATTTCGATATAAGAGTAAAAGGGGTACTTCATTGACAGCAGGTGAAACTAAACGTGTTCTACGGTGTGTCATATTGACGATACAAAAGTAGTATTTCCAATGTGAGTTCAAATCACTTATTAAAAAACAGCCAATAACAAACTCACTTAAATCTCTCGGTCTCTTCATTCAAGATATTGTTGGAGGCCGACTGAAGAATGCTGACATTCCAGATAATCAGAAACTCCCATTTATGCTGCCAACGCACAGCCACTTTAGCAACGTTATCGTACGTTATTCATAAATTACAAATTATCACTCTGGTTCTAAAGCATTTCTAGCATTTATTCGTCAGCAATTTTGGATTTTTGGTAGTCGAGGCATCGCAAGAAATAAAAGTTGTTCATTTGTCTCCAGATTGTCCAACATTTATGAAAGCAATCGAATAAAAAAATAAAAATGCTTTCCCAATACATTCCATAAAGGGATTGGGAAGAGCTTTTCTCAAACAGTGCGCTGTGCGCTATCTAGTTTTATACTCGCTGATTGGGACTACAGTTTTGCACCGCCTCCGGACGATATTTTGAGAAGCTTGTTCATGGCTAAATACTCTATAGTGTAGCCGTCACTAAGCGAGGTTACCGCCGTCGAGGGAAATGTAAGGTGGTCAGAGCAGGGATCGAACCTACGGTCTCATGTACAAAAACCGCACACACAACAACTGCACCACATAATACTTCAACTAAATTATGCTGAATACCCTTTGGACTAAGCTTACTAAAAATATTGGGATCAATACACTAGTGCTTATCCATGAGGACAACGCGCCACCATTGAAATGGGTTCTTGGTAGAATACTAGCGATATATCCTGGCAAAGATGGTCACACCAGAGTGGCTGATATATAAACTGCGAAAGGCGTTTTTAGACTACCGATTAGAAAGCTTGCTGTGCTATTAAATCCTTGAAAGCAGATCCTTTCATGGCCACCGAAATGTTGGTGCACTTGTTATTCAATACTATTTATAATTTTAATTTGTTTTATACTCAATTTAATTATTTTCCGTTCCTTTTCAAATCGCTTTGACCTGTAATTTTTTGTAACTTCTTCTCTACCTGCTATTTGTAGTTGGCAAAAAACTGTGACATCTGGTCTCTAGGTGCAATCCAGTGAGTGAACATATAGCCACAATTCGCATTAATTCGAAATATTTTAATATTTCCCTAATTTGTGAGCATACCCCGACAGAAGAGAAAGATGATAATGCCAAAAACATATTATAAGAGCTCCTAGAGGAAACGTATGACCGCTGCCCTGACCATGACATTAAGATTGTCCTTGGAAATGTTAATGTTAAAGACGGCATGGGAAATGTGATTCATCCAACTACTGAGAATTGCAGTCTACATGCTGGCAGTTCCGATAACGGCACGAGATTGACTGACTTTGCCGCGGAAACAACATGGTCGTTGGTGGTACAGGTTTCCAGCATACAGATTTCCAGAAGGCTACTTGGGTATCCCCTGATCAGAGAAAGAAGAACCAAATTGATCACGTACTAATAGATGAAGGCTCACATCCAGTGAAATGGACGTACGAGTGATCAGAGGAGCTAAAATCGATTTATATCACTACCTGGGATAGCAAGAAGATCTCGCAACTTTTGGCACAGAACCCACCCCCTCCTGATGCCGATCCTGAAGCGCAGTGGATACTCATTTCCGACTGTATAAAAACTGCCGCAACAACCGTACTTGGATTTGAAAAACCGCTTCGCAATAAGCCATGGTACAGTGAAGAGTGTCGCATTGCAAATTATGAAAATAACGCTGCAGGTATGACAATGCTTAGTCAATTGTAACGCGTTTTGCGACTGAGCGGTATGCAGCAAACGAAAGGAGTTCAACCGGCTCTGGCGTAAGAACGCAAGAGTGAGAAATTGAGACATACAGAAGGAAGAACGAAGTCCGAAAACTCTACCAAAAAGTCAAAAACAGAAATAATGGACATGGTTTAGGGTCTCCTTCTGTAAAGACAAAGATGGAGATTTCATCGCAGATTTGCAGCGCATGTTGCGAATATGGAGAGATCATTTCTCCGCGCTACTGGTACGCGAGATATCCAATGACGATGAGATAATCGAATACAATTTGGACGACGACGTCGACTGCACCCCTCCTAACCAACACGAGGTCTGAACATCTGTTGCCCATCTTAAGAACAACATGGCCGATGGATTACCGGCAGAGCTGTTTAACGCTGGATGTGATGAGCTGATATATTTAAAAAAGGTGACCAGAGTCTCTGTGCCAACTACCGTTTAATAAGCCTTTTATCCATAGCATATAAGGTTCTAATAAGTAAAATGTGCGAAAGACTAAAACCAATTATCGCTGACCTGGTTGGACCATACCAGTGTTGCTTTAGGGCTGGTAAGTCGATAGTCAAAGCTCTATTAAGCAATACCTTAGCTTGGTATTCCTGTAAAATGTATACGCCTTTGCAGGATGACTTGGCGAACACCAAACGAAATCTTTCGAAACAAAGCGAGGTCTCTGGAAAGGCGACACCCTGTCATGTGTTCTCTTTAAAATCTTAATGCAGATCATTATTAGAAATGCTGCAGTCAGCATGAATAAAAGAATCAGCAGCAAAAGGCCATATGTTGCCCGCGTATGCTGATGATGTCGATATTTTTGTCGATATTAACGTTGATAACCGCTCTAATATCGAGTAGGTGGGCGAACTTATTTTCCTCGGATCTGGCGTAAGCAAAAATATGTTATTTTGGGCTAAGCAAGCACTTAAATCCCTCCCTCGAGTAACAAAAGTCCAGCTGTACCAGACTCTCATACAACCGGTCTTGCTTTATGACGCAGAGAAAGTACTCAGAAAAATGTATGGTCCTATAGTGCACAACAGCGAGTATCGGCGACGCATGAATCATGAGCTGTATGAGCTTTATTCTGACATTGACATAGTTAAGCGGATCAAGATAACGCGATTTCGCCGGCTAGATCATGTCAGTAGAATGGATGAAGACGAAATAGCACGAAATCTATAGATGTATTTTACATTTAATCTATGTCTTTCTAACTCCAATTGTTGAATACTGAATTTTTAATATTATCAATAAATCCCTAAATATTGTACTATTACTTTGTATAATTATTTGAGTGGTCCAACATTTATAGATTTATTTTTCTTGTATTTAATTTCCTCGGTACCACTTCCTCGGTTCTGTAGCATGAGCAGGAGATATAAAAAATTAACATATGTTCAATTGTTGTCTGGCCTCAAGATCGGAAAATATACATTATTAAGGGATATGATTCATTTTACTCAAGAAAAATTAATTGTTCAGGACATTCAAATGTTTTTCATTTAATGTGCAGTACAATCGATACAATTAAGTTCTGAACAAAACGTCATTCAACTGACCTCCACGTCTTCTTTTGCAGGAACGAAATGTCAATCAGTGAGTGTACAACTTGAAGGGTTCAGCTCAATGATTGTAAGAAGCTCTCCCCAATCTCTTCATGCGATGTAATGGGAAACCATGTATATATATGTATATAAATGTGGCTTTTAGATGCAATAATCTTTTACTATTTCGTATTATTAAAAATAAATTACCATTAGTGTACGGGACAATACTACTACTCCTAATCATAAGTATTTGGCCTTTAGGTAAACAAACGTCAGAAGCTTGTCAGCAACATTAGTTGGCCCAAGAAAGTGACTATGTCTCAAATGATAATATGAAAATTATAATATAAACCATATCTTCCTCGACATTATATCGTCAAAGTTCATTATTCGTAGTATCCATATTAAATTTTATAGACAGAGGGTTTAATCCTCATCTTCTACTACCTATTCTTGTTATCAATTTTGGTCGGTAATAATAAATGCAGTTTACTTCTCCAGCGTACTCAGTTTTAATAAAACTAACCACTACATCTAACGGTCTGAGACATTGTGCGGTGGAACATATAAAATATAGTGTATGACCTTTACAAAAGTCATCGTATTATAAAAGTTGTTAGGTTGTTATTAGCATGAAAGATATCTTGAATTTGAAATGTTTGAAAATGGTTTGAACTCTAAACAAGAGGTTTGATAAACTCTGTTACGAACGTTTTTGTATAAACATTAAACTTACCAATAACTATTTATTTTTAGAATTTACCTGAAATAAAAGAAAATTAAACAAGTTTGTTAGTTTTTAAATAGACTTGCCACATATTAGATAGATTCAATTGCATAAATTCTAACAAAAATATTTAATAATAGAAACTAATAAATAATATGAGTTCACTTGAAACCTACCCTATTCCCGATATTTAGTTTGACGCATATTAAGTGTGTGTAATTTTAGTACTTCAAAAAGAAATATAAACAGATTTTTAATTAAATATTGATATTATAAATCTAATAGTCTAAATCTTATTTACACGTGTTATTCTGCAAATCAAATAATCATCTCTAATTGTCCAAGGGATTCAACTAATGCATGTAATGTATATAAGAATTCGCTACAACGATTGTATAACTTCCGTTGCCTAGAAATTTGACTTCGATTGAAATTAATATTTCCCAAATTACAGTAGGCGAAGTTTGGAAGAAGGAACTATGCAGAATTTTTTGAGGTTTCTTGAATCTCTTCAGTTTCAAGTTTTTGTAAAAAAAATATGTAACTGAAGCGCAAGAAGGATTTCAGTTTTAGGCCGTGTTTAAAAGGAATAGTTTCAACTTGTTGAAAAAAAATATTTTATCATAAAGTGTTTATGCTTCACATTCATGAAGGTGTATAAATAAAAGCCAGACGATACTGTTGGAGCTGAATCAGAATGTGTTGTCGACAAACGCAATCCCTTGACGCTAAACTGAACCAACCTTATTCACCTTTTTAAATTTAGTCACCATCACATGCACTCAAATCTCGACGTTTATTCCCAAATTACTATATTTTACAGGTCGAAAGGTTCAAAATTACGTCATATATAAGTGGTCATGTAGTCTATTATTGTCGTTCATTGTTCTAGAAAGTTTGAAGAAAATAGAGTATAAGTATACAAAACAATATTTCAACAATTATGAGTTCTTTATGTAATGAGGACAACAAAATGCTCTCTTGACGTCAAGGAATAAAACGAATTCGATATTTGAAAACCTGCACCAAATACGATCTCAAACTCAAGCCCTCGTGTTTCCTTCTTAGGGATATACGTAGATATGTGAATATGAAGAAATAAATGCCATAACAAATAAAATCGTTACAATCGCTAATTATGATCATGAAAACTTTAAAGAGCCGATGTATTCCCCGAGTAGTCAAAATTCGTGGTTAGGCTGTATTTGATCGCTAAACGAAACTGCAAGGTCCTAGGTGAGTAAAGGTGTGTGAATAATATCTGGGATTAGTACAGAACCCTAGACCGAAATTCGGAATACGGAACGCCTGCACAATACGAGTATTGAATCTAACAAACTGGCATTAAAATGGCAATTAAAAGCTGGTAATGTTTCCCAATGTCCAATCCAATTTCGACAGCTATCTGAACGATTGTGTGACCGTCGGTGGTGCAATGGGTAGTGTGCGCGCCTCTTGTACAGGAGATCCTGGGTTCGATCCCTGCTCCAACCACCTTAAAATTTCTTTCGACGACGGTCACCTCGCTTAGTGACGGCGACACTATCGAGTATATAGCCATGAAAAAGCTTCTCAAAATACCGTTCGGAATCGGTGTAAAACTGTAGGTCCCAATCAGTGAGTGAAAACCGGAAAGCGCACAGCTCAGTGATTGTGAGAAGTTCTCCCCGGTCCCTTCATGGGATGTAATGGGAAACCATTTATTTTTTATTTATCTGAACGATTTAGTTGGATAAACCGAAAAAGTTGCAAATTCAGGTAACCACAGTGTTGTGTACTCTTCAATAAAACAACTTGGCGGCAACAATATCGAAAGTAATGCATCGCTAAAAGCCAAAGACCGAACAGAGATACCATCACCATATTAGCAAGTGGAGAGATGGAGTGAATATTTCACGACACATTCTAGACTTCCGGATGATGAAAATCAGAGTACGTCTTCGGCAGCATACTCACGTCCCAATCCCAGGAGGGAACCTGTAGAACCAATAGAACCTCCGTTGGAGGAAGATATCGAGGCTCCACTGTAAAAAATTAAGGATCACAAATCTTCGGGTCCTGGTAACATTTCAACCGAGCTGTTGAAATATTGAGCATCAGAGTTAGCAGGTGTCATTACGCCGGTCGTCAGAAGTGCATGGATTAACAACAAAATTCCAAATGAGTCGAAAGAGCGAATTGTTATCACTCTTCCATAAAAGGGTGGCCTAACTCTGTACAAGAACTGGAGAGGTATCATTACGTACTGTAACGGGCAAAGTGATGGTATTCTTTACACTGTAGCGATGGTGGTGCAAATTGTCTGGAAGGAGCTGGCGGGTTTCAGGCTCGGTCGTTAATGTGCCGACCTGGTAAACATGATCATAAAGCAACGGGTGAATTGCGCTCGCCTCTCTATCCACTTTTCGTAGATTTTGAACAAGCTCTGAATATTCACTCCCATTATTTCGTCCACTTAAGGTCGAGGTAATGCAAACAACCAATCCAGAGTCGCCGTTGGGCATTCTGTGCAATAGTATGTACTCCTAAATGATATCGGCTACGCAGATGGCGAAAACAGAAGGATTGGGAATAAACATAAACAAGGCAGAGCTAAAACGATTTCTTGCAGAATGGAATACTCCACTAACATATGATGGTTCATTAATTGAAGACGTGGAATCAGTCACCTATTTGGGATGCGCGATTGTCAAGACGATATCGAAACAGATGAAATTGCAAATATTCAATTGCAGTGTGAATTCAATACTTTTGAACGGTTTTACTTCTTGGAGTATGGTTGTACTACGATTGAACTACTTGGAGTTGACAATGAAGATGGCACAACAGTTTATATTCCGTATGTACTTCCCTAATAGCGTTTTCACACTAGGCCACATCTTACATCTTCAATCCGTTTGCCAAAGATGTTAACATTTCTCCATACAAGTTTAACACTTCGTGAGCTCAACATATTTGAAAAATTGTACTATCCCATTTCGTTTAATCCCATATCGTTCTATAATTTTGAGTCCTTTACTAAAAAACAAATTCTGTACTAGGAAAACTGACAAAATTTAAAAAAATCTGAGTACTATCGCAAAGCGTTAACATCATATGGATCCACTAACAATTTTATTTTGTCTTGTAATATTACGATGATCATTACTTTATATAGTATTCATACCATCATGATACCATGATCCTATAAATGATACCAAAATCATAAGTACGTAATGTTCCATTGAGGGTTAAATCTATGTTGCATCTCTACTTCTTTTTATCGTAGTGTCAATTTGTTGTAGTATGTCATTTAATTCCATGGGAAACAATAACTAATTTATATTTTCTTATTTTTAATCCAAAGAACATTAATATAGTGGAATACTACTAAAGTTTGAGTTAAATCAAAAATTACTCTATGTTTTTATTAAAAAATTTAAAAAATATTGCTTATACCTTGATTAGTCTCAATTACTCCATAAATAATGATTATCATTCGAAATTCACTTGTTCCTCAGAAGATAATGATTAGTTTTTGATTTGGATTTATTTCTCAGAAATTTGTGATTATGTGTCGGGCTTTATAAATTGCTTAAAAAATTATGATTATTTCATAAGTTTTATATTGTGATCAGAAAAGGAAAATTAAAATGTGCAACTGTGTTTTATACTTGAACAAAATAAATAATATTTATTTTCGGATCAAACTATAAAACTCAAAAAATAACCATTATTTTTAAAGTGATTTGTAAAACTCAAAACACAATCATTATTTCCTGAAAGATAAACACAAATCATAAAACAATTATTATCGTCTTAGCAATTGAGGGTCCCGCTCTAAAAATGCATCATCTCCATTTGTAATTTTATTTTATTTTAGTATATAATCCATTAAAGTTGATATTGCTGCATAATTAGAGCCAAGAATCACTGTGATAGGGCTAATGGTTTGGGAGATATTAAAATTTAATATTGGGAGTTAATACTCTTTTGCCCCGGTAGATCAATCAAAGGAGCCTTGCACTGGCGTTCTTCTCAGTTATTTTCGTTTCATTAAAATGAGTTCGGAATCGTATAATTTATCAGTGCCAAATAAAAATAGGAAGGTAATAAGAAACGATGTGTGAGTCAGAAACCTAAGACAATCGAATAGAACCCATTATTATCCATATAACCCCCCCACCCCTAATTGTGACAGTAAATAACGACGCCACGAGAGAGTACGGAATGTTTGCTGTGTATATTTCTGGTTGTATCAAAAGCCACTCAGTTCAGAGACAGACGTCATCAATTTACAAGTTTACCAAATGGCATTTGCCGATAGACACACAATACCTTTGAGAAGAGTGACAATAATTGCCAAGAAATCTGCTCTTAACATGTATTTAGAACAGCAAAAAGGGAAACATTTAGGGGGCTATTCCGAACGCTAGACTAAACTGTAGACTAGACTTGACTAGATTCTAGTTTGGTATTCCAACAGGCGACCGTTTTCAGTCGTAAATTTTTTTTATTAGTTGGCAAAAATTGTCTTTTTGTGATTGGTAACTCAACTGATTAATTTGTAAATCAACGTAATTCAATTCAATTTTAAGTCGCCGGTATTCATTTTCAGATTTAAATTGTTTTTCTCTAGTTCATACATTTTAAACAATGTCTTTTCCATCCTGTTAATACACTTGATAATTTTTGCTTGATTAATGAATTGCCTTTTTATGGCTTTTATGCGCTCGTCACATTTATTTTGGCTTTTTATCGGCTTACGTTGGTCTTTTTTACATTTCTGCCCATTATCGCTTTCTTTACTATCCCTTGATGGGGACGGTAATTCCTCCGGAACATTTTCTTTGTTGCTCTCATCCTCAGCCTCTTCAATCGCACCCAAAGCAACGCCTGGAGGAGTTACCAGTAATCGGCATGGATCAAATTTGCCACTGTCTCTTCCAAAGCGCTTAAAGCCATTGTCATCGACACACCTCCTTCAGTAGCTTTGGAATTCTGCTTGTTATTAGACAACTTGGTTTTCACATTGGATTTGAAGTTAATCCAAACCTTAAAAACATGTTAACATATTACTATGAAAATAATTATATATAAAAAACTAGTTACTCTGTTGAGGGTGGCCCATTATTATTTAATATTTCGGCGAGTTCTTGCTCTTTAAATTGCTGTTTGCTGGAGCCGTAGTGTCAGTTTCCTCTGGCAAAATTTGGGTGCCTCTCCATCCACTCTGCCATTGCCTGAAACTGTTTTTTGTTTGTTACTTTTATGGTAAAATATTTTTTTTGTTGGTTAAGTATATTTATTTTCTTTTTTAACACAAGTAATTCCAACACTACATACCATTATGTCTCCATTTTTAATGATTGCAATGTTTTTCGCTTCGCACTTTAACAAGAATACTACAAAAAACAGCCTAGTGATTTTGTCAGTTAGGTATACTAAACAGTAGACTAGACAACTTTCGGAATACATACGAGGCGACTTTTAAAAATGAGTTGCCATCTTTTTTTGCATTTTAGTAATAAATCACAGAATACAACTCTGTACGCAAGTAGATTGCCCACACGACGGCGTTGAAAATAGCAATTCCTTGTTGACGACTAGACTAGACTAGATTTTGCCGATCGGAATAGCCCCTTTAATCTACCCGCAAATCGATTATCTACCCTCAAATTTTACGTTGAAGACGATGCATGAATTTTTCACCCAGATGATGACATTTCTATGATTAATACTGCATGTATTTCGCTGCAAATTTCAACATTCATTTTCGCACACCCAAATCAGATACATGCAAAATTTGCGATGTGCTTGCCACCAAATTAAAATCAACACGTTTTCTACAGAAGAGCGGGCCAAGCTTTGATAAGATAAGGACGAGCACTAACATTTGGCGGCCTCCTTCTTGGAGGTTATTTGCTAAGACTACCAGCTAAATTTTTCGCTTCCGAAGGTTTCATCGGGAGATGTATTTTACAAGCGCCAACTATTGCTGTACAATTTTGAAATCTCTTCAGGCAAGAAGGGGACCCACAGTTTGTATTAATATGGTGAAGTGCCTGGAAGAAAACTCCAGATGAACATATCAGCTTCGTGGACCAACATATAAATACTGTCATTGATCCCGACGTACGAACACTATACATTTTGTCGGACAACTGTGAAGCCCAAAACGAGAATCATACCATGAAGGAATTCCTCGTATATCTAATACAAAAGGGTCGATTCGATAAAATTGCTCAAACATTCCCAGAGCCAGGACATAGTTTTATACCCTGCGACAGGGCTTTTGGAATTATTGAAAGGAGATTCGAAAGAATGATCAAATTTATCTACCTTCAGATTACTTCAGAATATTAAAGATATTATAGTTCTTCTATTATATCAGGATATCATTTTCAACATGGGAGATGGCCTTAGACAGTTGTTTGATAAAAACCAACCAGTAATCAAAGGAACCAAACGAAAGTTCCTCATAACAAAGCCGAGGATTTTTGTGTACGAGAGGGGTCTAAGTGATTATCCGATTGTCAGAGCGGAATCAGCGCTGGATACGATGGAGGAAGTAGATATGGCGCAAAAAGGGACGATTAAGTTTGATTTTGATAAGGCATATATTTCACATATTCCCATGAAAGGGCTAGATACCAATATGTTATGAATCTTGCTCAAAATGATGTTGCGAAATAAGAAATCACTTTTTATGGAAAACTCACGTGTAAAGAATAAAAATTATTCACTCGAAAGTTTATTATTGTTGTTTTCTTAAATCATCCACTCAGCCTGGGCACGAACAAGTTACCCCCAATTTTAATTTTAAGAGTAGACTGTTCCAAGGATTTTTTGTCTTTGAAAAACTTGCGGACAACATTATGTTTAATAATTGTACTAAAGAATATGAATAGAGGCATGGTTCAAGCAATTATTTCACTTTAATTTGGTTCCTCACGAATGAAGGAACCCTTTCTAGGAAATTTCTCTCTTTATGAATATTTTTGCTAGTGTTTATAACCCTCCAATCCCTTCATCGGATGTAATGGGAAACTATTTTGTTTTAAATTTAAATCCGTAATTATGGGTTGGCAATTCACTTGATTTTAGACTATTTTAAAAAAGCCGCATATCCTGGTGTGTAGGGATTGTTCCTTGGATAGCGTTCTGTGTAAACTCAGAACTCTATGACAGACCAATTTTCTGAACGCTGGCATGAAGGTGAGCAGTTAGCAATTGAGCAGCTGGCAATTTCAAAATATTTTTGTGATCCACAATTCTATTAATTATGTGTAAAATTGCGGTCCACCTGCGTTCAGACAATACCTTAAAAATTCCCATCCTCCCTCAGAATAACACGCAGGACATAATAGTTTTACACTGGTTCCGAACGGTAGTTTGAGAAGCTTGTTCATGTCTAAACACTGAATAGTATCGCCGTCACTAAGTGAGGTGACCGCCGTCGAGAGAATTGAAAGGTGATCAGCGCAAGGTTCGAACATGTACAAAAACGGCGCACACTATAATAATCTCAGTTATTCATAATGATAATATTTAACTTAGACTAGAGTGGTAATTTTTTGCGAAGTACGACAGAATAGTGTTCTGTATGAGTTGGGGTTGAACACAACAAAAATGTACAGTAACACAGAGGATAAGATATATTCTTTGGTAAGACTACCTCTGAAATTACGTTAATGCACAATAATACATTTAACTTTTAAACTTCTTTGCTAAAACGCTTTTTCTTGTAAACACATAAAGTGGGACCTAACCTTTTGCACCGATTCCGATCATGTTTGCTTTGAGAAGCTAGTGCCGTTGGACGATCATGTTAGTCGGTCGTTCTAGTATACTAAATCAATAGAATAAATTTAGATTACATTTTCTGAAATTAAATTTTTACAAAATCCATAAAGTCTCAAGGTATGTACTCGCTGAAAATTTTGTCTCTTTTGGTTGTTTGCAAATATAACGTGTTTGTAGCTTGTCGCAAATATAATAATATTTGTGCCCAAACACATTGTGGGTGCTGTTCAATATAACATGTTTGGTAAACAACGATTAATAGGTTATAATATATGTCTGTTTTTGTGACCCAAATGTGGCTGTGTTTGTTAAAAATTGCTGAAAACAAAAACGTGACAGACAACAAAGTAACAACAAGAGCAGATCTTCAATTCACGAAAACAATTCCTGCAAACATTTACATGGTTTCTGCAATACGTTGCTGGTTCCGATATTTTTCAGCGTGTAGGTTGTAGTATTTCCGAAGTGCTCAGTTGGCGCATTTGTTTCAGAAGACCGATCCGAAGTTCTAAATTTGTCACCCTTTTGAGTCGGAATTTGCCTGTAACCTTTGTTTAAACAATTATAATTAGTTTTGAATCTATTCGCACATCTTTTAAAAGTGTGTAGAAGCTGTTAAAACACTTCTAAAAATAGTTGTCTGTATCGTCTTTTGGGAGAACTTAATACAAAATAATGGAATCTTCAAGTAATTTCAAAGCCCATTACAACAATAACTCCGTCTCAAACATCTGTCCAACCAATTTTTTAATTATAATCATGCTTACGAGATTTTTTAAATTCAGTTGAAATTCAAATATTTACATTTCTGTACACAAATCCCTATTAACAAAATGGTGTAGTATTCTGTATGCTTTGGCATGGAATGGCTCATATGTGAGTTGAAAAGAGCAACATAGGCACTATATTAATTAGATTTTATATAATTTGTATCATATTTTAATTAACAGATTGCAAAAAAGTGACAACGAAGCCAACAACGGCAACAGCATCAGCCGGTGCAGTGACAGCTACAGCCCCCAAGTTAAGTCGGTGTGTCCCAGGGCCAACATTACATTTGCATTTATATGAGTTAATTAAAATATCGCAAATGTAGAAAAGTAAAACGCTCTTTGTGAGCAATTAAAGTTAAAATTCAACACGACTTAATATGCAGACAGTATTACAGCAGTAAGTAAATTATATGTACTTATACATACAACAGTATGTAGGTAAGTGTGTGTGTGTGTAATGTGATACCCGGTCACTGTCACTCATTGGCATACACTAACTATGCGTGTGAATGTAAGAAGAAAAGGCGTAAATACTAATAGAGGCAGCACCATTTGCTAGTAGGCAGCACGAGGTGGCTGCCAACGAAGAATGGTCTGTGAATGAAAGGTTTAAGGCCGCACCGATGGGGGATAATTTTAACTGTAGCTAATGGAGCGTGTAGTGTGTACGCAGCACAGCTTAAGGGAACTTTTGCAACTACAGGGCCCGAGCATTGAATTGCTACTGACTTCGCTGGATGCGTTTTACGCGCACGTATATGCAACTTCATTGTACTTAATACGTACGTATGATACGTGTATATGGAAGGACGAATTGTCTCCTTGTTTGCTGAAATGCATTCATGCTTGCACAGTGGGAGTTCTTATGTATTTCGTTATATATCTGGAACGAATCAATTAACGAAATGTTATAGTAGACAACGGTTTATTAAAATCGTTAAGATTTTGAAAGAAATGCTTTCAATCGTCTCAAGTGCCCAGAATTCGAATTACCTAGGCTATAAGTTGTTTACTATCACAAGCTATAATGTGTGGAGACTAAACGGTTTCATGGAAACAAATTGAAAATAGTGAGTCCGTCGGGTCCTAATTTGTAGTGCATAAAACGATAGGCAGATTCATCCTATAGTTGCCCACAGTAGCCATGACACCTGTGTCACATCCACATAAAGGTGTTCTATGCACCTATCAGCCATCTTCTGCGCTGTGTAAGTAAAAACGCATTCACATGCCGAGTTCATAGTTCATAGCCCGCATATATGCGAATATAATTGATAGGATAAAGAAGATATAACGAGCCTCCTCGTTATCGCCCTTATCCTTTGCTTATTATTATTCATACGCAGGATTCCAGTGTATATTTGGTCGGATGTTAATGTGCGTCCTTGCGAATACCGCTACCAACGATGTGCATGCACTTTAATGTCACTTCACATTAAGTTTAACAACGAATAAAACAAGCACCAGCGTTGTACGTACGGCCGCTTCTAGATATGCTGATAGGTTATAAATATATATATTCACATTTGCCCTAGGAACGGGGCGACAGTAAATGGGACGGGCCATTAAACGGAAGTCTAGTAAACTCTGAGATTATGTTTTATTGTCACCGTTTGTTTATGGTTTCGTTCCCTTTGTGTATGATTTCCTTTTATTGTTTGTTTATGTGCTGTTTATGTTAAAATGCTCCTATGCTCCGTTCATATAATTCCTCATTTCTGCTCAGTTTCATCACTTTACTGGAGACCCACATATATACAGAGACACCCAACAGAATAAAGAAATAAAACACATTAAAGTTGAATATTTAATTTAGCAAAAATTGGCCACATTGTTACATTGTTACTGCGTACGATACAACATTCATTCTCTCACTTCGAAATATTTACAAATACAGAGGATATTTCGTTCTGTATCCTGCAGTCACTCTTTCCAGGGATACTCTGGTAACTCCATATGTAAGTACGTCTGGATATTGCCATTGTTGTTATTGTTTTAATGTATATTATATTACATATTATTGTGTTCATTGTTATTGTAGATTTTTGTGTGTTAACAGCACTTAAACCTAAAAATTGTTAACAATTGTTGTTATGCATATTTAGGGCTCTTTGGTGTGGTGTGATGCTGCTTGCTACTTAGTCTGTCTGTATCGGAGCAATTGGATCTTCTGATTGCGCAAATGGGACTTTACAAGTGTGTGTTACACAGCGTGCGAGTAGTAAAAAGTATTCTAACGCATCTGCAGAAATAGTAAACGTTCTATTAAATAACCATAAAGACCGCTCGGTATTACTCGTACATATGTGAAAATTCCCAATTATTTCTGCTCCTGGTTGTTTAGGTACACTCCGGTAAGTTACAATATTGTGCATGTGCTGTGTTCGGTTAGTGGTTTCATTAACCTAAAGAAAGTCATAGGGGACCAAGTTCCGCAGAATGTGTTCGTTTCCCCTACAAGTATTGGCCATTCCTTTTGTGACACATCCTGTTAAGGTTTGAAGTAACAATTGATAACCCAAACAAATTCTGTGCATTCTTACTGAGGAATAAATGAAAGAGATTAAGTTCTCTAATATTGGGATAAATTTAAGCATCTTATTATTTCCGTTCCAAATTGCATTTATTTTAACCAAAGTGCGCAAACATACGAGGCGTTCAGAAGCCAAACTGGTTAATTCCACCTGCCCAAAATTGCGATATATCAGTGCATGTGGGTTAAACTAAAGTACCACGTACATTTCTAGTGCATAGAAACCGCTATAGTGAACTTATATGTAACGTTAGTTTGAGCTTATAATTAACGTGGGGTCTAAAAATGGGCTGTCCTTCTGCAAGGACGAGAATGGGAATAAATGCTGATTTGTGTAATTTTTTGTCTTTGGAAATATTAAAATATAATTTAATATAAGTATTTTTATTATAGAATTTGAAACAGACACAGGTTGCATTTGAAGTCCCAGTGACAAATGACCAAGTTTGAAGTTTTGACCATCATGTTGAGCGGCTTTTAAGGCGTTTACATACGACTAGATTACTGGTATTAACAGAAAATTTTTCTAATGGAAATTGTCATTTGTAATCCTTATAATGCTCTAATATCTATATCCATTTGTTAGAATGTGTTACTAACGGAAATAACTTGTCGAGTTTTGTGAATAATAGTCTGGGAAAATTCAGCATTTTAATTTATCGATGAATTGATTTTTTTTTCGAAATCGCGTTTTGTGCATATTTTCGTGCAAAATATATTTATTTAATGTTAACAAATAAATAATTTGTTTTAATAATAAACTGCGGTTACAAACAAATAATGTGACAAATCGCTCAGATTTTAATTGGTTAGTTTTAATTTAATTAATTTTTAATTAATTTTTGGGGATATTTTTTAATAAATATAGTAAAATACTGTCTTGTGCTAACTTCCAGCTTAGGATGGGGTTCGTCAATTCACATTTCTAGTTACTGTCGTGTTGCCCAGAGATGAAGTTATGCGCCTACGCGTAAGAAGTCCATAGTGTCTAGATTAAATTATCGAAGGCAACGAATTTGATTGTAAACTGCGCAGAGTGGCTTAGCAGTGTGAGAATTGCAATTAAATTCGTGTTGTTGATGACTTATTGTAGCACAGATTTGAGTGCACTGTACTTTGTGCGGGAAGCAGCTAGGTGCTAAGGAGATTGGGTTAGATTTGGCCTCATGTAATGTCTCCGAACTACATAAAAAATGCTTTCCCGGTACATTCTATGAAGGGATTAGGGAGAGCTTCTCACAATCCAGAGAACTGTGCTAGTTTTACACTCACTGATTGGGACCTACAGTTTACCCGGTACCGAACGGTATTTTTAGAAGCTGGTACTCGATATTGTCGCCGTCACTATGCGAGATGACCGCCGCCGAAAGAAATTTTTAAGGTGGTCAGAGCAGAGATCGAACGTGGTATCTCATGTACAAGAAGCACGCACACTAACCATTGTACCACCGGCGGCCAGTGATAGAAAATTATGTGCCATAATTCAAATAACTTAATTGGGTTTTAATATACGCATATAAAAATCATATAATTCATAAAACTTTTTGTAAGTATATTTAAAAAATAACATTTAATACTCCCCAGTTTCTCAGACAGTCTCGATAGAGCAGGTTTCGTCGACCCCGGTCTAGAGTTGTTAACAGCATATGAACTCTACATCAACAACGAGTGCATTCCCTCATATAGAGAGATTTCCCTATTAAACTTAGTACTGGCCTTAATAATTATTGGATTAACAATAATTAATTGGATTAACAATTGTAGAAAGTTCTTACGAATGATGTATGATCATTAACATCAAGCCGTTGTTGTGCTTTTTTGTAGTTTCTTTGTCATTTTCCATTGGGTTGAAAAATTAAGAATTCTTATTTTAAATTTGATGGATGATATGTCAGTCAATTTGGTTTTGTTTTTCAATTTTATGTCCACATGTGTGTGCATAACTGCTAAAACGTAACTAGTGCATTAAGAGGAGTAAAATGAGCCTTGAGTACGACACTGTCATTACCTGCTTCCATATATACATAATACATCGTATAACAAAACATAATGTATAAACCATGAAAAACAAAAGATAGCCCAAATAACTAGAGGTTTAATCTTAAATAGTTAAATTTTTTGATAAAATAATCCCTTTTTCATTCAATGTCATCAGTACGGAAACAGTAACCTGTTCCATACTTTGAAATTTGATTTGAACTCATGGGAATAAAGCATATGGCCTCAGCTTAGCAGAATTCCCATTAGGTTTTTAAATCTACAGGGCATAATATATATTTATTGATCCAAAAATGATTATTAATTGTTAAGAGATTGACATAATAAATGCTTTTTAATATTCATTTGGAAATCTGCTTCACACATTGCACCGAGCGTGACAGGGTATTTTCTGTACCCAGCCAAACTTCCACAAATCTATATTATTGAAGATTGTTAGATTGGAATGAAGAATCGTCGAAAAGAAGACATAAGGACTGCAATGATCAACTTTATTCAATTGTGTTTGCTATAGACATCTACCATTCAGTTATAGAAATTGTATGTGCCTGTGTTGGCCAATAATCCTTGCACTCTATTATAATAAAAAGTGATTCATTTATAGCTCTTTTTTTTATTTGTTTTCTATATCACAGATTACACGTGGCAGGTGTCTTACACCCAACTTAATTTTATTCAGAACTTTTAGGCAATTGACCCTGGAAGATTCCCACCGCAATAACGTCTCCAAATTATTCAGCAGTATTAATTAAACAAGCATCATGGGAAAAATGCTTTTCGTGCACTTCTAGCAACAAACACATGGCTTCGATGCTACAGCTTATCGACTATGACGTTGGACTAAATAAATGTAAATGTAAATTACGTTTGAATACTAAATCCCTTTAAATTATGTTCGATTGATACTTTTAGATTACAATAAAAAATGGTTTCCCATTACATCCCATGAAGGGACCGGGGAGAACTTCTCACAATCACTGAGCTGTGCGCTTTCCAGTTTTCCATCACTGATTGGAACCTACAGTTTTACACCGATTCCGAACGGTATTTTGAGAAGCTTTTTTCATGGCTATATACTCGATAGTGTCGCCGTCACTAAGCGAGGTGATCGTCGTCGAAAGAAATTTTAAGGTGGTTGGTGTAGGGATCGAACCCAGGATCTCCTGTACAAGAGGCACGCACACTACCCATTGCACCACCGACGGTCACAACTTATTAGATTGCTTTCGTTTTATTGTGTTTGTGTGACTTTTAAATTATGTGTGAAAAAATTCCATCTTGCTCTGTAACATGTTGTAACAGCCATTGCATACTCTATATATAATACTCTATGGGTGACGCATTTTTGGCTAAATCAATACGTATATAAATAAAATTGCCGCATCTGTGCAGAGGAACCACGAAAAGATTTTCGAACTACCGTTACATCCACAAAAATGCACTATTTGATGGGGGTTATAGGATGGTGTAATCATCGGTACTGCCGGATAGAAAATACCCGACCGTGGCAACCGCTTCCACACCATGATTATGGACTTTGTGGAAACCATCATTTTTGTTAGCAGCTAATTTTGTGTTCCGTACCTGACAACTGCTCGCCAGATCGTGTGATATTACACCTCTGTGTTTTTTTTCTTCGGCGTTATTTGAATTAAGAAGTATTCGTGCATAAGCCATCGCAGCTTGGAAGCCAACAATACTCGCGAGTGATCAAAAGTTGAACCTTCTGAATGGAATAGAGAGGTGTAGTTCATGAATTACATATATAGTTCATTTATGGTGACCAGAAATCAACCTCACTCGACTTGTGTAGTTCACGAACGAACTAGTTCAATTGAACGATTCACTCTTGTGAACTACATGAACTAGTTCACACTAGTTCAGTAGTTCGTTTGCTTCCACAATTTCTTGTATTTCAGTTGTGCTGTACTCTCCCTTTTATATTCTGGTTCGTGCTCTCTTTGTCCCACTGCTTAATGTTGTCATATTTTTGGAATGGATGCACAAGGTGTTTCAAAAGAAGTCATCCGATGTTGTTTGGCTCTCATTTTTTTCTAAATGAATCTAATGATCCTGTTTTTTGATTATGTTTATTTGAACCTTTAGAATTTTATTGATAAGTTGAGATGATATCGGTTAAATGGGCGACGTCACAGTTGATTACCATACGGGCTCGTTTTATGGCATTTTTCATCACTTCGGCGAGAACTTCGGGCAACAGATTCTCGCACTAGTGTCGAATGTTGACCTTGAGGGCTTCCAGGGTCTCGGGCTTGGTCACGTAAACACGGGACTTCAAAAAACCCCTCAAAAAAAAGTCTGGAACAGTTAAATCGGGCGATCTTGCGGGCCAGTGCAAATCGCCAAAACGAGAGATGAGGCGACCTGGGAACGCCGCCTTTAAAATATCGGTTGTGGCTCGCGCGGTGTTTGCTGTTGCTCCGTCCTGTTGGAACCACATGTCCTCCAGTCCCAATTCGTCCAGACCCAATTCGTCGAAAAACTCGGTTAACAGGGCCCTATGGTGCGCACCGTCCACTGTTATCGTTTGACCAGCGGCGTTCTCATAAAAAATGGCCCGATGACTCCTCCAGCGTGAACAGCGCACCATGCAGTCGCTTTGAGCGGGTGTAATGGCTCCTCGTGCATCACTCGTGGATTTTCGGTGCCCCAGAAGTGATAGTTTTGCTTGTTCACGTACCCGCTTAGGTGGAAATGAGCCTCATCGCGCATTATAATTTTCAAATCATTATTTAACCGATGTCATCTTCTCAACTTAAGCAATCAAATTCTAAAGGTTCAAATAAACATAATCAAAAAACAGAATCGAAGTTTTTCAATTAGAAAAAAAAGAGAGCTAAACAACATCGGATGACTTCTTTTGAAACACCTTGTATAACCTTGCTCTACACAACAACTGCAGCGCAGATGACCACTTTTGTTTCACAATATAAACTCATTACAGAAACTGAACTATTTCCGAAGTGGAACAACCCGATCGCTATATCAAGTAATTTAGTGTAAAAAGTTATCACAATATGTATCCTAAACACATTAGATATCCGCTAAAAGTAGATCCTCTTTGCGATTATTTGCCCCGATTGAACTAAATCACAAAGTTGAACTGAAATAAGATCTTCAGCTCACAGCTCATAAGAACTGAAATAAAACAATGAACTAATTAACTAGTGAACGTACTAGTTAATTCTGTTGAGCTGAACTAAAAAGAGCGCTTGAATGAAGTAAATTTCCCAACTCTAACCGTCACGAACATAATGCACATGTTCGATATGACCAATATATCCGTGATTGTCACCTTCGAAGAACGAGTGTTATTCATATAGTAATATTATAATGTATACACACATAGAAAAAAATCACATGAGGTGTCAGGGGACACCCGGTTGGAATGAAGTTCCTTTCGTACTAGTTAGTTCCAAAACGCCTAAGGCCCTCGTTGAAAAATACGATAATTTAAATGGATCTTTAAGAAAATATTTTTTTTGTAAAATTTTTAAGAAAATTTTTTTAAAAACATCTATTTTAAAACAAAGTATATCTTTAGGTTCTTTTTGTAAGAGTATGTATTATATTTTCCCGAAAATTTAATTTTTTAAAGAGTGCTACTCTTTTATTAAAAGCTAATGTTTTTTAAGAAAATCTACTATTTTTAAGAAGAAGTACTTTCTGTAAGAAAATGCCATAAGTTTATGAATTAATTATATAAAGAAGTACTTATTTTAGAACAGGTACTTTTTATTGAAGAGGTGCTCTTTTTAGGAAAGGTAATTTTATTAAGAAAATTTACTTATTTTCAGAAAGGCTACTAATCTCAAGAAAATAAAAGGTATTATTGTATTTTTAAGAAAACTTTCTTTTAAGAAAAGGAATGTTTGTAAGAATATGTATTTTTTTAAGAGAAGGTAATTTTTTGTAGCAAAAGTTTCTTTTAAGAAATGGGAATTTTTTTAGAATTGGTCCTTTTTTCAAGAATAGGTACATTTTTAAAAGTATGTACTTATCTCAAGAAAAGTTATTTTGTTTCACAAAAAGGCATTCTCTAAAGAAAATATATTTATTTAAAAAAAATTACTTGTTTTTAAGAAGAGGTATCTTTTGTAACAAAATGTATTTTTTTTAAGCAAGGATACTTCTTTAAGATAAGGTATGTTTTTTAAGAAAAGGTACTATGTTTTAGAATATGAATAGGTTTTTTTTTTGAGAAAATTTACTTTTTTTAAGAAAATTCACTTATTTAAGAAAATGTTCTTTTTTAAGCTTCTTTCAGTTCGGCTTTTCTAAATTTACTTTTTATTGATTTTAAAACTAAAAATATCCGTGAGGATATTTAGCCGAAGTACGCGGCTTTCCAGGAACTCTCATCCGTTTTTTATCGAATGGCCGGTTGACCGCACTACACACTATAGGGAAATTCGTTCTTCAGCCGTACAGTCCGTATGTGGAATGAACTTACGGCTAGTGTATTTCCCACCAATTGTGACATACAAACATTCAAGGCAAATATCAAGAGACACTACTGCCTCTTTCCACCCTCTACTACCTCAATTTTCCTTCACCAACACAATGCACTGCATTTATAGGGGGCATTCCTTGCTACATGCCCCCTGCATTTATAGGGGGCATCCCTTGCTACAACCTTTTTTCAAACAATGTGTTTTGTGAGTGATGATAACCCCTTATTGCATTCGAATGCAATTCAGATGATACATTTAAGCGTTTGTATGCCTTGTAATACCAATTCGATTCTTAGACTTTGGTGTTGTCCTGTTTTCGAACATGAATCTCGATACACACATGCATTGTCAAGTACCATTAATCTTTAAAATCAAGATTGCAAAGAATCTATATCTACAAAAAGAACACAAAATAAATATATGCTAAGTCCACTCTGATGAGGAGCTACGGGAGTAGGGAGTAATTTTAGCACACGCAATAAGGCATTTTATTCCGTTTATTGAATTATAGGGACAAATCGGAGTTTTGAATAGTTTGCACATAATTTTGATGATGGAGTAAGATGTTATTGTTTGTGAGTTATGTGGGCGTAGCAACGAATCCTGCAAAAAGTATTATCTAAAACGGCGACTCCTAATTGTATATCGAATTCCAAAGGAGGACCATGCCAAAAAATAACAAATCTTTTAAAACCTTTTTTTGACATCCTGGAATATGAGGAACATTATAGATTCGCTACGTGAAGGGCTAAGAGAAAATCGTATTAAACCATTTTACTTAACCCTAGAAGGGTTAATCTTATCCGAATCGACAAAGTTCTATTTTACTTCGAAACTTTTAACGAGTCCGGCCACTACATTTAATCATTAATAGACTTTAGCAAAAAGAGGAAACACTAAAAGCGCAACTGGGTTCATCGAATATGACTATCAAATAATCTATTTTCGTTAAATGTAGATATTACGAGTAGACAGTCAAACAGTTTTTCCGAATTAAGTGCACAATTTATTGCAGACGACAAGGTTCAATCAAGAATTCTTCCTATGGTGCAGTTTAAAGTAGCTCAATTAATTAACATTACAAATTTCAAAAACTGTGAAAAAGTACGAACTCATGAGGTTGAGGAAGAAGAATTTGAAACGGTATACGAATATTTAAAAACATTGATCTATATGAAAATTTCACTGAGCAAAAAGTTGAAAATATAGAACTTTCACGCTGTGCAGCTCAAGGCTGTGAAGCAGGTATTAAAGCAAATTTAAGAGGACGTCGTATACTTCAATTATATGGCCCAACAATAAGGGGGCGACCTTTTCAATGATGGATTGGAAACTGTGGTAGATACAAGTAATGATGAACACTTTCTTGTAAGTGACTTGCAATGAAAATTCATGGGATGTTATATTACAGTATTTTATCCGTTGAATACAACAATTCTCATGTTTCGTGAAGATCAACTTAATTATGGAGATTTTTATATACAATGGGTATAATGTACTTTTTTGGGGCGTAGCGAAATAACTCCCACCAGAAAAATGAAATAAGTCCCAAAAAATTTCCATACAATTTCGTTTTTTTGGGAGTTATTTCATTTGCATTTCATTATGAAATAACTCCCAATGTTATGACAATGAAATAACTCCCAAAAAAAATGACCGTTTGTACAAGGCCCATATAATAAGTGCTGTAGGAGAAGTCTTGGGACTTATTTCACTTTGCTATTGGGAGTTTTTTTCATTTTTTGTGGGACTTATTTCATTTTTTCGTTATTGGAAGTTATTTAATTTTTGGTGGGAATTATTTCGTTGGGAGTTATTTCATGGGAGTTATTTCATGGGGAGTTATTTCGCTACACCCATTTTTGGTACTGTTTACATTTGAACAATGTTCGGCATCAGGCAACAGTTTTTGCCAAAAATTTGGGTGTATATTGCTAAGAAGCATAAAAAACAACAAAACTTATGGATAATTAAATTTTATACCATTACAGTCACACGTCATAGTTTGAATTCGAATAGTTGAAACGCTGCTACTGAATATTTGAAAGAACTTTGGAGTAGACAAACATTATCGTTGATGTTTATTGTCGGTTTATCGCCGATCTTGATAACAAATAAGTATATAATGGAAGTTGTTCGCATCACTATCGAGTTCACGAAATTGTTTGGTAATATTGTTTCCTATTCATCAGTTAAATAAAAAGGTATCGACCATGCTCATGCTCATGAATGACAAAAATGTCAACCCTTGAAATGGTTACTGGTAGTAAGGAAGGCATCGATACGATCACAAAAATACGGCAGTTATATAAAATATTGATGTCTATTCTAAAATTGATATATCTGATATGCAATATCAACGAAGTGACATGGAAGTATTAAGGTTTTAAATATGTTTTACGGTTTCACGTACACAAATAAGTTGTATTAGTTAATCTATTAGTAACTATATGTCCGCGCAAATTCAAAGAAATATTAAATTCTTAAAAAATATCGAAGCACGTAATCATGTACTAAATGATCTCTTTCGGCTTAAAATTTATTCAACACATAACCGAAATCGCTTAAATCACGAAATGTTAGAAAACATTTAGCTGATAAAATTTAACTCCATATTTTTTTGACAATAATTGTGTAATTTAGTGTAATTTATATACGTGACTTTATTGTAATAACTGAGTTGAATTACATCGGTATACTGATTTTTAACGATACAAATCGATATTTCAGAATTTTGTTAATTTATATACCGCCTTTTGTCGTTAACAAATTAGAGACATTATATCCTGATACAGTTAAGTAAGAAATCAGGCTTGTTTGAATGAATATGGACTCCACTATTTTGATTTTTAGTCAAATGTTAGTTTGTGTATATAACATTACTTTTATTGTTTTGTTTTTTAGCATAAGTTTTTAATTTTTATCACTAAAATATTTAGTTTTTATAAATTTGAGTTTTTTATTTCACATGAAGTGCGATTTTTCAACTACGTGGTAATATCATAGAGCAATGTCATATAGAGTTGCCATTCTTCTCATCTGACAACTCCTTTCATACTATTAGTGGTGCGGTCGGTGCGATAGAGAGTTATTTGACGTAAATTTACTTACACCCGGTGGACTTTTTTGGCAAATTTTTATGTTAGTATATATTCGTGCTGTATGTACACAAATATTTGCACAAACTGAGATGCTGTTGCTGACTTACTGTTGGTTGGTTTGAGCCATTGCTTCTATTTGGTATTATTAAAGCAAAACTTTCCAACATCTAACCGCCCATCTGCAACCTATTTACTGAGAGAGTTGGTTACTCTAGACGTCATTACCCTATGGGTAATATTATTTAAACACAAAATCGGTTCTGACACACACACGCAGTCACGATGGAATTGTTCATAGAGTAATTTCATATCTACAGTTAACATTTCTCTCAGCACCATGATGGCATTATGCATGGTGTGATATGAACTTTGGATGTTGAAAACAACCATTACCAAAACTACAACGGTATTTCGTGTTTCTGAGTTAAAATTGTTGTGTTAAATACAACGCAAATGTAATGTAACAATAACACTCAACAAAAAAGCATAAAACACTTAAATTTCACAGTTTGTCTGTAAATACTACGACTGTGCTCTAGCAAAATACTATGCAGTGCTAAATTGCAGAGAAGTGGATATTAGACACCTGCTTGGGGAGTTCCTATATTCAAAGTTTGAGTTAAAGTCGACTCAGGGACCAGGTTGTGCGCCTTCGCGTAGGCAATCCATATATCAAGTTAACGATTCCCTGCCCAACACAAAGTGCCGATAGAGTGGATTTTACCGACACTGGAAAAACGTTATTAAAGGCACCTTCGATATCGACAAATTCGAAACGATGGTATTCCTTCATGTAAATATATTTATCTTTAAAACTCTAAAGCGTGCAGAGCTGTTTCCGTAGATCTGCCCTTATTCTAAGAGTACTGGAATGCGGACAGCTGAATAGTAGGAATGATCGTTCGCAACGAGTCAATCTTCCTCTCCATTCCACAGAAGATGAAAGACTGATTGGTGTGAAGGCTTTTGGACTAATATCCGATGATTTGTCTGCTTTCGAAACTTAGATTATCTTCATTTAACGGAAATATAGGATAACTTGTCACAATATTTTCCGGAACCTGAGAGATTATGTAGTTGTTCGCTGAGTCCGACCTTATGTGTTCGCACCAGTTTCCTGGAATGTGCACGAAGCAGGAGGTCTACCGATTCATCGCCCGGTTAGGTCCTTCAGATAATCTTGAGGTGTGGAGGTCGTCGAGAGGACTTTGTGGAGTCTGGAAGTCTCAGCCGCATTTTCAACTCCTTCGCAGAAATGTTTCCAAGACTTCCTCTTTGAAGATCTTAACTACTTCTTATATTATTTATACCTAATTTTCTACACGTTCAGTCTCAGTTTGTCCTTAAGTACTTTACCCTATTAAAAACCCTTCTGCCAGACTTTTTCAGGATTTCCATATCCCTGTTCCACCGCGTAGGTTTCTTTTACCATATATCAATCAATTGTAATCAATTTATCTGTGAATAGCTGAGGTGAGAGCATCGCTAAGACCGCCAATCTCAGCTACTAGCTAGCTTTTTATAATATCGCTCAAACTTTGTACTTAGTGCAATGGACAATACAATTTACTTCAGAACACAGGCGGCGAAATAATTCGTTGGCAAAGTCTTTACTGTCTGCCTGAGGGACCACTAACCATAGTAAGCAATCGAATAGGCAGTAATCGATTTCAAATACAAGGTGAAACCGGTTCTCTGAATATTTTCATTTTCACAAAACTTAATGTATACACTAATATGAACGTTTCATGTTGAAAAGTAACCACACCAAACTTCGAAAGTTTACTGAGAGAAGATGCTGCTCTAGGTATGTGATTACTCTATTGGATTATTAGTTGATAGCAGAAGGATTTAAATGAGTTACTATTTGGCAGTTCTGTCAAAGTCGGGTGGTTTTGTATATTTGTTTTGTCCTTTTCTGTTTGTAAAACAACTTTTTTGTAATAAACAAAATTTTTTCGTTGTCGAGGTTCCATTTTTTTAAATTTTGTAAATAACAAGAAAAATAAAATAAAGAAACAAATTTTGACCGATCTATATACTACGACATGATAAAAGGGAAATAAGCTTTCCTTATAACACAGCCTCATATCTCAATGATGGCACTAATCTTAACTGGAAAATTGGAAACCAATTCTGCTCAGTCCGTCAAAATTGTTGAGTATTTGTTCGGTGTCGTTCGTTGAAACTCCAAAATCATGTGGTTATTTATCGAGCGCCTTCGAGAAATGAAGCTGTTGCGTTCTTATTTCCGCTGGCATTGGGCATTCTTGTGCCACCCGTCATGAGCGCAGGTAAATGAGAGATGTTGAACACTGCTTCTTTCCATACTGTCACATCGATCATATTAGTTCCAGCTCGTTGCAGTCGATTACATGATATTAATAATCAAGGCAAATCATTCTCTCGGTAGATATGAATCTTCAAAAATATTCATCACTGAATTTGCATAAATGCTGTCGCAAATTACCTCCACATAACCATTGAAATGAGGAAAACATATCAACACTCTGATCGCTTATCAGTAGACCATGCAATATCTTATTATGGGAATTAGTATTATACACATATTTATTTAATATAATTGGACTATTGTGCACAATTTAAATATTTTCATTTAACTAGGGTAAAGCATATTGCCGCAAGAATTTGTGTATTCATATTTCACAAAATGTCAATCATTCGCCGTCGCCTGAATATTTTGAATTTGTATTCCATTATAATATGGCCAAATTGTTGGGTCGTACATACATAAATTTTTATAAGTTTGTCTCACAAAAAAGGTCTAACTAACATTCACTTTATTTATTTACATTACGCTTACATGGGGGTAACGAAAAAGAAGAACAGAATGTCACCTAAATCAAAATGGAATCGGAAACAATGGTGTTGTGTATAGAACGAAATTATATACATTGGACCAACCCAACTTGTGCATAACAATAAAGTGTTCCCATACCAATGAACATTAGTATGGTTGATGTGAGCTGTGCCATTAGAACAACAACTTAAATCGGTCTGCAGTGAACTACATTCAGAACAAGTCAGTCATGAAAAAGGTTCAGACTGAATTTTTGAGGACCGTTTACATTTATCTTTAAGAACTGCTGCAAGTACTAAACCTCCTTACACTAGAGGGTATTGTGAAGAATTGTTAATGTTGGTTGCTACCAGAAATTGAAGATGTGAATCAGATCAATAGAAATTTGATTTTCGTGCAAATATTGTTGAAATTAACGAAAAATGTATTCATTGATTTCAGCGAAAATTGCTGCAGTCTCTAAGGGCTGAATACTAAAGCTCTGTCCTGTTAAGTCCCAATCCAAACAAATGAATCACATTCAATGTAGTAATTAATGTATTCAAAAAGCTATAATTTCTTATTGTACACAAATTATATTGGGCACCATCCCAATTTTTGACCACCGGAGGTGCGACGTTTAGAATTCGCGACTCTTTAGCCTCGATTGATAATACGAACACTATTTTCTAGTTTGCGAAGAAAAGCTTCTCAAAACCCGTTGGAAATCGGCATAAACGTGTAGGGCTCAATCAAAAGTTCAAAGAAGTTCTGTTCAGTTCCTTAATAGAATGTAGTTTAACATCACAATTTTTGTCGTGCACGCTGAAAAGGCTGTTTTTTTTTGTTGTTTGGGTGCAAGCATAACTTGTTTGTAGCTTGTCTCAAATATACTATACATGTGCCCAAACACATTGTGTCTGCTATTCAATATAACATGTTTGAGACACAATGATTAATGGGCTATAATACATGTTTTTGAGACCCAAATATGGATTTGTTGTTGAAAACCGCTGAAAACAAATACCAGAAAGACAACAAAGAAACAATAATATAGCAGATATACAATTCATGAAAAGAGTGCTTGCAAACATGTACATGTTTCCTGCAATATGTTGCTGGTGCCGATATTTTTCAGCGTGTGGGACATTTATAATTTCTTATGGTGAGTCGGTCTTAATAACATACTTACCAAATTACGGATACATATTTACACTGTCATATATCAAATACAAATGTCGCACACATACAACAAATAAATGGGGCAATACAATTCACCCATTCAACTAAACCTATGGCTTATGGGAGTTTGACTGGGTGTGAGTGTGTGTAAGTCAGATGGCATATTCTAACCAACTATTTGTAGTTTTCATAGAATGTGCAAAACAACAACACTTAATATGTCAAAAACAGTCTTAAGCTGTCAACAATGCTCTGCTTTGTTTTCCTTACCATACTTTGTACCATGTTGCCTTCTTTCTCTCTTCCTCTTATACCATCTCTATATTAGTATGTACAATGAAATTGCAGAGGTGACCAAATGAACCGACCATCTCGAAATGATATAACTCTTAATAACAGATTTAGAGTATGGTGTCTTAAGGTCATAAGTTGCAAAGTCATGTTTGAAGATACAATAGTTAACTCGTGAGCACCCCGTAGTATCAGATCTGTCTGCGTAATTTTTAAGTAAAAAATATCCACTAACTATTTTTAAGAGATCCACGACATCCACACGCTGAAAACTAACGGTCTCTCTAACATATTCTCCCAAGCACGAACCATGTATATGTTTGGAACACACTTCAAACATTAATATGTTTGCAAGTCCCAAACTCACTTGTGTTTAAATGTAAACAGCATCATATTTACTGGCACATTTACTGGTGGCACACGTTCGTATATACGAAACACAAACAAAATCCAAAGTAACATCACAAACCATATAAGCGTCCTAGCCTTCGTTTATTCTCTCTCCACTGATCAAGCGCTTTTGATAATCTGTCCGATGAAGCATTAAAGCCAAAGTAAGAAACACTGACTTCATCTGCAATTTGCACGCACATTCGGGAATATTTATGACTCACCGACTGAGAGAATAATGCACAAATACAGATACACACTTACAAGATAGACTCTCTCGTTAACCATCTTTTATTATCTTGCTCTAGAGAGACAGTCCAACAACCACAGCAGAATTTGTATCACAAACATAAATATATGTGGGTCGAAACACGTATATTCTAACATATTAATCATTGTGTCCCAAATATGTAATATTGAATAGCAAACAGAATATGTTAGGACACAAGTATATTAAATTTGCGACAAGCTCGAAACATACTTCATATTTGCATCCAAACAACAACAAAATACAGATTTTTCAGCGTGCGGTTAAAACTTGCAACTAATAAGAACTTCTGTATGTAAACAGCAGATTTGCGTTGTAAATACCTAAAGAACCAACAACCGCAGTTTGAACAAAACAACATAAATCACCAAAAATGTCTTCTTCTTTTTTTTAAAATAAATAGTTAAATGTCCATTAAAGAACATTACAAACCATCTTTTTCCTAAAAACATAAAATTCCAATGATTATTTGTTATTTTATGTTTTTGATATTTTCTGATTTTGTTTGTTTACATAAAATATATGTTTTAAAACATATACTTATTATTTCTTGCAAATTCTTACTGGCAACAATATCTCCAATAAAAGTAAAAATCTCTCTATCATCTAACTGTCAAAATAATCTCTCTCTTGCTCTCTCGTTACTGGCTTTTTGGTGTCAACAGACAACATTCAGTAACAATTTGTACAAATTGTCAGTACGCAGACAACCTATTAAAATAACTGACTAAAACTAAACATAACGCAGATAATACTAATAGTACGCCAAAAAATCATAGCATCATAAGTTGTATTGTCGTCTTATATTTTTGTGTGAAAAATACCAACAATATATTTACAACTGTTGTATCAACATAGTACATAAAACGAATATAACACTTTAGTACGACGTTTGAATACCCAAATTATGTTGATTTGAAGTTTGATTCTAAATTGTATGTAGCAGAGTTGCTATTGTACGGTACGGTCACTCAGTTTTCTGTGTGCTGAGTGGAGATTTATTATTTATTTATTTAAATTTTTGGAAAATATTTGTTCATATAGTGTTAAGTGTATGAACAACACAAAATGTAAATAATATATCGTAACTCTTACTAGTGTAACTTTAGAGATAGGGATACAATTTGTTCCATTTAAAAGGTTTTATATCGTAATGGGTTAAAAAGATCACATTCAATCAGGGGGTTTCGATGACACAGCTGATCGACCACCAAGCTGCAAATTTGATACAGGATTGAATTCGAAGAGAGTAGGCAACATTGAAATACCTGAATTTAAGTTTAGTTTTTGGTTTGGCACTTTCGATTTATAAAATAAATTACATGCAATCAATTTGTTTTGGTTTGAAGAACACAACAATTTTCATTAATTTCTATATGTATTACATACAAATTATGGCTGAAAAAATGGCATAAAAACTGTATGAAAATTGTCGTTAGCCCAGTAACTTTCGAAGAGAATTTTGTGGAACTGAAACACTCATGTATTCTCTTTAGTATTTCCCCATGCATTCAATTGAGTTCTCTAACTGTCTTAACTGTCAGGAGGTGATGACACTTTATATAAGACATCTTCCTTGACATACCATAAATTATCAAGAGACGCACAACCCGTACAAGATCGCACTATCCCAATAGAACTTTTCCCGAACACTTCGGAAAGTATACAGAGAGAATCACAACTCCACACATCTTCGCATACTTTGTATATAGAGTGCATATGCAGTTACGAAGATGACAAATTTATGTTCGTCTCTAATTCAACTTCACATACTTTGTTTACTGAAAAAGTGTACATTGTTAGCATACATGTATATGTAGTACACAGTTCTTTATATTTTCTATGCAGCATTGAGGACTACGCTACAAACGGTTTTATATATATAATTTAATTCGACTGGTGGTACTGATTGTATATCATTCTGCCATACATTTTCGTCAGAATTGTATATAAATTGTAAACATTACAATAAACAATGTAGATAAAGGTTGTATATCAGATACGAAGACAAAGCACGAAGATTATTTGTAAACATTCCCATATACTTTGTATGCTATATTGTTTATACCTACACAAGCGGCCATTTCTTAACAAACGTATATTAGAGAGCTATAGTGAAGATCACAGTACCCCTGCCTTGTTTGTATACTACACATCTAGTATACTGGTCCTACTGGGATGCGCTGACTTACTCTTACTAAAGCTAATGACGAATGTCGATGAGATAAATCGGAAATGTAAAGGGGTGTAGTGAAGATTTATGTATAAGATCGGATCGGCAAGTCAGCAGCGACACTGACATACCACTTCTTAGTCACTGCAGATGCTGAAGTTTACAACTGGGGAACAAACTTTGTACTTTGCGTTAGATTTTCGTCAATATTTATATAAAACTGAATAGGAGCGGGTGTTGCAGAATGCACTAAGGCCTGATTTAAATAAAAACTGAGATAAGGGAAACTTTAATATTAGATCACACTTAAGAAAATTTCTGTGTTAAATATTTCAACTTATAAGAAAAATATGGTAGCACTACCAGCCTCTGTCATATTTGAAGTAGTCAGAACGATAACTATTAAATAAATAAAAATGTAAAATGAAATTTGAATTTAATGAAATAGTTTATATATGAGAAATTCATACCACACCCTTACAAGGCCAGGCTGATTTTTGTTGGAATAATAGACAACGCAGTTAAGCATAGTCACTGGCATATCTAGTTTCGAAGTCCGTGACAAGTTCATCATCAGATGCCCAACTACAGTGTCTGTAGTGATACCATCGCTTGGTCATAAATCGTTTATACTCAAACTGAATTATGCAATTTACATATGCGAATTAGTACCGATCGAAGATCCCTAAGTTGAATAGATTAAAATTTTTAAGAATATTTTGGAAAATGTTTGGCTTTGATACCAAAATACATGCGACTTATTAAAATATAATACTGGAATACAGAAGAAGGCGCTTCTTACAAGATTTTCGCTTTGATTACCAAAAACCTCGTTCTGGGTTTTCAGAACCTGTTTCTTTTTCTTGCTTGTTTTTTAGCACTTGATTTTTTTAAATATAAATGCACATGCACATTGTACATATGTGCATATGTATGTACATTTGAATTTCAATATTTTTTGTAAACGTCAAAAAATTACCATCTTAAAAAACTTAAGGGAGGACCACAGAGCTCTGGAGTGATTTACTATTAAACGAATTTTTAAACCAAAGTAAAATTTCTTCACTCATTGCTTGGGACCTACCGTTTTACACCGATTCCGATGAGAGTGAAAACTGGAAAGCGCACAGCTCAGTGATTGTGAGAAGTTCTCCCCGGTCCCTTCAAGGGATGTAATGGGAAACCATTTATTTTTATTTATTTAAAATTTCTTCACTAAGTATAGACTATAAAGTCTGCAACTAAATATTCTAACAATTAAAATAATGAATCATGAAGTTCTTAGTTCGTTCAAGAGATGATGTTGAAAAGGGGGTGATTGTAAAAGTGGCTGACATAATATGGCCCTTAAATTTATGCACACATTTCGCGGCGCTCGTACCTTACATTGGCCACCGTCGACGTATACCTTATTTACAACATTGTTGTTGCCGCTGCTGCTGTTAACGTTATTGTAGTTTGTCATTGCTATTAATATCGAAATAAATGAGGAGCAAGAACCTGTTACCAAAGCAATTATTTACGAGTCAAGTGTGAGTGTCTACGAGTATATGGAAGTTCCGATATTTGTAGTTATTGTGTCACTAAACAAGGGTTGTAATAAAAAATTGTTCAACTTAAGTACACAAATAAAAATGCATATTAAAATAATTAAAATTTGTCATCATTTTCAAGGATGTTGTGAACCAAGCACTACAGGAATATTCCAAATAATGATAAAAGTTCTGCCATTCAATGCAGGAGCAGCGAAGCAGAGACAGATGTTGCAGAATAAATACAAATGAGGTAAATGTGACACCACCGCCGGCGATTTTTAGTCCACAAATATATAAGTGTGTGTTGACACTTAGGGATCTTCGATCGATAGAGGGTTGAATTTTATGTTTCGGGATTTGGCAACCCTAGTGTTGCACTCTGGCAACTGACAGCTCTAACGTAAAGTTGGACATTTTTGAGGTTATGCGTACTCAGAACGTTTTGACATACGAGCGCTATTTGTGTTGTTTACAGTAACTTTAAAGATTCATCTCGGCCCAAAACTGGAATTAAATCGTGGACATTTTCGTGCGATTATTTTTTACAACTTTCGACGTGGATTAACTCAGCAACAGTGGATGGATGAACTTAATTCAATTTTTGGCGATAAAGCTCCATCCAGGACCAGTGGTTATCGATGGTATTGTGAATTCAATCGTTATCGTAGGTCACTCCAAGACGAATTTAGTGAAGGTCGTCCAAAATCATCTGTTGTTCCGAAAGCCATTGATGCTGTGCGCGAACTGATTTTGCAAGATCGTCATGTGACCAATCGTGAGATTGAGTCAACCTTAGGCATTAGTGGGAGCAGCATTCATTCAATATTGCATAGACATTTGACTGTCAAAAAAATTTGTACGCTTTGGATCCCACAGAATTTGTCAATCGCTCAAAAAAAGGCTCGTGTCGATTGGTTGAAAGAAATGTTCCAAAAATACGATCCCGGTGCTTCGAGACACGTCTATGACATCGTGTCAGGTGATGAATCCTGGATTTACGCGTATGAGCCCGAAAGTAAACAGCAGTCAACTGTATGGGTGATTCAAGATGAGCCAAATCCAACAAAAGTTATTCGCGCCCGAAGCACTTCCAAGAAAATGGTCGCCTGTTTTTTTCGTAAAAACCGGACATGTCGCAACCGTACCTCTAGAACAACGCAGAACAGTGAATTCTGAATGATACACAACCATTTGTTTGCCTGTTGTCTTCCAAGAAATCAGGAAAACAAATCGCCGAAGACGGATCACTCTTCACCACGACAATGCGAGCTCTCACACATCGGCTGAAACAACTGCATTCTTGAGCACCCAAAACACCAATTTAATGGGTCATCCGCCGTATAGTCCTGACTCGGCACCGAATGACTTCTTATTATTCCCGTAAAAAAAAAAAAACAAACTGAGAGGCCAACGTTTTTCGACACCTGAACAAGCGGTTGCTGCATTCAGAATGCATGTTTTGGAGTGGTAGCTGAAATATACGGTAAGATGTCGAAAGTACTCGTTTGATTGTAGGATTTTTAGTACGTCCTATTGTAGGTCGGTCGGATTATTAAGAGTGGCGAAGGTAGCCTGAAAATATCATTTTTATTCAAACACTTTTAACTGCGTTTAATATTTAAATTTTGAAATTTCCGAAGTTACGCCTGACCAAGAAAAGTTATAGGCTAGATGTCAGTAGCATTCGATACACGACTCACAAAGATTTTTGTAAATCCATTGTGATACCACGGGCTAATGACTATCACAGGCATTGTATGTTTGGACCTAGATAGAGACAGAAGATTCATAGATGTCTTCATATATAATGTCGATCAAATTTGCAGTTTGCGTACATAAGCGCCCTTCCTGAAGTATAACTTAGGACCGTTCACGCATGACATGATTTATCTTCCACCATAAATTTGTTTCACTTATCATATTCATTTCACGCAGATGGATACACCATGTTCATATACTCCCCGTGAAAAAGGTTAAAAGTTTAAAAAAAAGTAGGTGCATGAGATTTTAACTATTGATATTTGGTTTATCTCTTATTTTTATAGTTAATTTTTATTATTTATTTATTTTGGTAATTTGCCGCCATTCACAGTTGACGAAACAATTTCGTTACTGTAATGAATCAGTTGTTAATGCAACGATACCAGTTTTAAGAAGGAGGAAGCAGCCGAAAAAAATGGGTGGGCGTAAAAAAGAGGACAGCAATAGAAAATGATGAGTATGATGAGTGAGTGGGTCTCGTACGAATATTAAATCAGTTCCTTTGCAACATCCGAAAGTGGTAGACATAAATCTCCGCCGTAATAATTTAAATAAATATATTAAAACTGAATAATTAGATGTAATTAGAACTAATATTTTATTGTGAAAAAAAAATTGTAATAATGTATGTAATAATTTGTATAATAATGTATGTAATGTAATGTAATAATTACGAAAAAATTCAAAATTCAAAAAACCCTTGAAAACCCCAATTTTTTGGGGAATTCGATCCTCTTCCAAAAAATCTGAAAAAATTTCAAAAATACTTTACCCTATAAGCTTTCAAATAAAGTACATTATTGATGGGACACCCTAATGTACATATATTCTGCACATGTTGTTTAATTTTTTTTACACAATTTAGTCAAATATAAATCCTAATAATAAATGTGACATACTTGGTTTGAATTGTAGGAACAGAATACTATGGCCGCAAAAACATTCAACCCCCACGACTACAACAATCAAAATCAAAATGTTGTTATCATAATAGACTAAAATACCAGCAATGTAATACTAACAATGTATTGATGTTCAATTGACAATAAATAATTGCAATCACACTTCAACACATTCACTGCATCAATGAAACAAAATCATTATAGTAATGAAACAAGTTCATTGAAACAACGACTCAAATTCACTGCACCAGGGAAACAAATTCGTAGCAGCAATTAAACAAATTCGTAGCAGCAATGAAACAAATTCATTGCCCTAATGACACAAATTCTTGCTGTAATGACAAAAATGCATTGCAGCAATCAGATTAATTCATTGCCAGAACGAAACTTATTCATTACAACTATGGGAAAAATTCATTCTAGTCCTCAATCAATGTCCTCCAGACATAATCCCGCGAGACACACCATAAAGAAGGAACGGTATGACTCATTTTGCTTATGCCAAGGCACAAATTCTTAGCATATGGCGATGACAATACTAAACATATATAATGGGGCGCTCGTCTTCTAACTCCAAAGACACGACAACTACTCCTGTGAATTAATCATTTCTCTCGTAACATCAGTTCTCCAAGTTCTCCCACATAGCGGCCAACAGATATTAACACAATACCAATACCTTTTTGACTTCTGTATAACGAAAACCATGTCTCCCGAGTCCCACAAGTACTGTACACTGCCTGGTTTTCCTTAGGCAATAAATTCTGCACCAAGTTTCATGGAATCTCAATGTAAGCTTCACACCAGAAGAACACATTGGCAATACCATAAAGAAATCGTCAGTGCATCCGTAAACCTGAAATTTACTTGCCAAACTAAATATGATAACTCAAATGCAATATAAATTTTAAATCTCTGCATCCAACAAGTTGCGCCGAACTCTATTTCAGAACAAAGCTGCTAGAAAGGCCTCGTCACTCTATAGAAGTAATGAGAAAACCTATGGAAAATTCCAAAAGCCGCCAGCGATGACAAATAAAATGATACCCCTCGGATAAATCTACTCTTAATGCACGAAGGTATTTTGAACTCATTGATATATTACAACAGGAAGATGACACACATTATGAGTCTGTGTGGTACAAACACACTGTGCTTCAAGCTGTCATAGGTATTATGAAAATGACATAAAAAACGGACTTTGGTTCTCAATACGTATACATTTGTAGCTTCCAAAAGTGAAGAATTAATTTTTTTTCCAAATCATCAGAATAAAATAAAGTTTTAGTATGCACAAGTAGTCGAACCGTCATATGTGAATTTTGCATATTTTTAATATTGTTTCTTAGACATTTAATCTCATTAAGCTCGTGTTCTGCAAAACTTCGGTTTACCCTCCCTCCTGAAACAGGTAACAGTTTACATATTTCCTTTGTACTGGATTATTTATATTCAATAACCGCTCCTTACAATAAGTTATTTCAGTCACATTTCATACAAAAATGGGCCACAAATGTGACCACGAAGAGAATAGAAGAAATGTCTATGCACCATATGGTAAAAAAATCATCTTTGGAAAGAGAAAATCAGATTGTTTTCTTATAACTGAAAAATTTGAGAATCTCATAAAAACGTTTATAAATAATGATTTAAAAATATCCGATCAAAAGTTTCCAATGTTTGCAATACTCTTGCATGATCACGAAGAAATAACCATTCAAGACCTCTACCAAACATGACCAATTTTGAAGACGTCATATTATCAAAACAAACCAGGGCCAACGGTGTTAACTGTTACTGCTATATCTGTTTAACGGCCACTTAAAACCCGAGAAGGGCAAAGGTCACTTACGGCAAGTATTTAATCATATTGATGCTTCTAATGGACTGTATGGTACTTCAAATATTACTCAGCTTCCAAAGATTCGAAAACTCATTGATAATTCAACCAAAACAATTTAAATTTGGAAACAATGTTTCCAACATATTGGAAAAGCTATAAAACATTTTTGAAGTACTTCGATAACAGGTACCCAAAATGTTATGAAAATTGTCCAAACGCATCCAGAAAGCACCAAGAACAAATTGTAACTTCTAATCTAAGGCCGACATTAACAGTAATAGTAATCCGCATTTTATCGAATTGAATCTGAGTGCTTCCGATTGTAAGACAACAATTGTCCGAAACCCTAAGAAAAAAAAAAAAGTCTTTCCTACTGAACAGTTAGACAATTATCTAGTCAATACTGGACCATCAAGTAACGAGATGAAAAAATGTACATGTAATACCGGTAAACAATCAGTACCTTGATACTAGAGCACACATATTTCTGAAGAATCCAAAATGCAACAAAAAGTTTATAAAGACGGTATATTTGAATTCGAAACCGAAAGTTAGGCGATAAATTTTCCTCTTTTTGAAGAAGATTATGACACCTATATTGTTCAAAAGTGTGTGATTCCGCAGCTACATGTCTTACAAGGCTTTGCCAATCATCTATTTTGGGATGGCTTAGTCCCTCTTGTTGGTAGTCGCCAAAAAAATTAAAAGTCACCTCAAAGAATTACCAAGGAGGTATTTTTTTAGGACATCGCCTGAAAGAAGCAGACAAACTCTTTGATCCGGAACTCTGTGAGAAATTTAGACGTTTAAAAGTGTTGCCTATTTTTTCTGCCTTTAAGGCAATTGATAAACTTGTGAATTGCTGTTTTTCTGGTAGAGAGGTTGGCCTGATTTAGGCAAATATGTCAAGGAACTGCAGAAAGCTTTTATATTCAAAACACTTAAGAGTAACGTAGCTTTGAACTATTTAAAACATTGTTTGAACTTCCTAGGTAAGCAAGGATTTGGGCTATGGTCAGCGCAAGCTGGAGATTCAATCCACAGAGAATTTTTAAAATTTTGGCGACGATACAAAATTAACATGATTGCAGACCCCGCGTATTTAATGACAATGAAGAAGGCAGTCGTTGAGTTCTCCTCACGGCATTTTTAATTTAAGACCATGAATTCGCTGTTTTTACTCGTATTATCAATAAAAAAATTAAAATACAGAAAAACAAAATAAATATCTCCACAAAAAATTGTGTATGAGAAATGTTTATGTGAAATTAAAAAAAAAATGGGACCACGTAATCACAACGTTGGTCCTGGGGCAAGCTAAGAGTGATACTTTAATATTTTACTGTTATATAATTGTTTCCTAGATAATAATATTGGCATTATAATTATATATTATTCGAATTATTTGGAAGAAAATTTAATTATAAGATAATTCCCAAAACAATCAGCTAGGATTTCAGTTTCCTCAATTTTGGAAGCTACAAATGTATACCAATCGAGAACCAAAGTCAGTTTTTTGCGTCATTTTCATAATAACTATGACAGCTTGAAGCTTAGTATAGGAAAGAGATGGGTAAAATACAAAATAAAAACAGGAGAAAATTAATTACCTTATTAGAAAAATATATCTCCTGGCAAAGACTAATTTTTCAAACACTTTGGAAAGATATTTACTCCAAATGAATTCGGGTATAATAATTCTGATATCCAGTCTCAAAAAACCTATCTTCCTGAATCAAATGCATCAACTTGAATTGCGCATAGGAAAATTCTCAAAATCCGAAGTGAAAGATATCAAACGTAATTTCAACCACAAAAAAGTACCAGGTTATGATTTTGTTACTCCCAAAACTCTAAAAGAACTTCCCAAATAAGGTCTCTCTCCCTCTCTTAACGTATATCTATAACGCCTGTCCCTCTTGTTGCTTCGTTCCACCTATATGGAAGGTTTCTGAAATCGAAATGATTCTCAAACCGGGAAAATTTACGGAACATATACCTTTCAATCGTCCATCCATTTTCAATTCTCGGTCAAGTTGTAGGGTATCTCTTTCTGAACAGACTTATGCATGTTGTTGATACAAAATATCTCTTTCCTCAACATCAGGTTCAGGAAAAACGAGGTAGCACAGACCAAGTTCCCAGGCTCGTGTAAGCGATAAGTCAGTCTTTGAAAATGGGCAGTATTTGTCGATATCTTTCAAGCCTTTGATATACTTTGGCATGATGTCTTTACTATTAAAATTAAAGAAAATTCTTTTATATTGAAGGTGAAATTACTATTCCTAGAACCATTCTGAATTTAACTCAATTTATCAAACTAAATCAGGTGTACCACAAGACAGCGTTTTGGGTCTAACACTATATATGAAAAAGACGTTGAAATTTGAACTTTTGAAGACGAGGCAGCTGCTTTAGCCGTTAATGAAGAAATGTGTCGATAACGTAACATGCGTGATTCTTGTACATGAGAATGTGGGTTCGATCCCTGAAAACCATTTAATTTTTTTCATTGTGGGTGGTTAAGGGGTTCCATACATACGGGTTTTTTCTAACCAAATCCTATAGCTTGTACTTTATTTTCGACCCGGCCTGTTATACCCAAATGATATAAGTAGTCATTAATTAAGTATACATGAAAAAAATTAATAGTGGTATTCATGCACACAAGAAAACCTAGAACTTTTGCTCAGCGTAAGTTCGCCCCGAAGCGTTTCATGAGGCACCAAATAAAGTTGCTCAGTGTATCTATGCAGCAATTGTCAAAAAAAGGCTGATAAAGTAAATATACATACATATTCCTATATATACGTATATGCTTTACCTATTCCCCTATTTTATTTTTTTCACATGAATCAATACAAGAATATTGACATTGAAATGTCAAAAGTTTTCACGTTTCTATTTCCAGGTTTGCTCAGAAAATTTGCCTCGAAAACTTTCCACTTTTGTGCAAGTCGCTTTGTATGGCTAATTTGTTAGTTTTGACGTTTGCTGTGCAAGTTTACGATGTTTTCCAGTTTACGAGGTTCTTTCGAGCTTTCATGAAGACCACTAATATTTTGAAAATATTATTTGCATAAATTATTACAAAACGCGGAATTAATGAATTTCAAACAAATTGTTATTGAAGTCTCAGCCATCATGGGGCACAGCCCCATATATAATATATTGTGCGTGTATTAAACCCAACCTGTCGACGGTTCTTTATAAAGATGAACTGAACTCTGCAAAATGTCGATATCTTTATATATATAATTCTACTGCACGTGTGTTGTGACTGAACTCCTCCTAAACTTCTGGACCGATTTGAATAAATTTTTTTGTATGCGTTTGGGTGGTACCCTGGGTGGTTTAGATTTACTATTCAGTCCAATTGGACAAAGGGCCGTGGTACCTCCCATACAAACTACAAATTAAAAATCCATTATTTCTGCTCGCTTGAAATATTATGCAGGACAACGTCTGCCGGGTCAGCTAGTTACCTGTAAATATTTAACGTAATGTCCATAAAAACGCGACCAATTTGGACCCAGTTATAGCCAAATTCGGTTGTTTGCACCGAATTAAAACCAGACTCGATGGATCCAACGGAGTTGATGCCGAAATTGGTGCCATATTTGGTTGTTGCAACCGGTTTGGAAAATTCAAATATAATAAAGTCATATATTTTTAAGAAAATTCCTAAATTCTCAACAGAAATTTATGTAACACGGCAAAATTATTACACTACAGTTATATTTCAGGTAACGAAAATTGAGAGGACAATATTAATATCTTATGTGTCAAGGTCGAAATATGGTAATAATCATATATTTCCTACATATCAGATATTTTACTTCCATTTCAGTTTCGACGTGTTAACGTTGTCCCATCCAATTCACATTTTCAACAGCGAAATATTAATAATTCTAATATGTTTCACAAAAATCCGCCAGGTAAAGTGTGACTTTCTTTAAGATTATTGTAGATAGTGAAATTTAGTTTTGTTCATATTGGTGTCTAATTTCCCCTAAATTTTCAGCATTACATTTTCACATCAACTCCACATTATTCCGCCAGGTGTTCATTGAATTTCAACACACAAAACAGACTCCTACAAAAAAAAGTCACTCTAATGTATATATATACATATGTATGCAATATGTTCGCTCCTTTGCTGCGAGCACATGTGTATTCTTGACCTGAATATAAAATATGGAATTTTTCGCTTGAGCTCGAACGAGTTGTTACTAGTTCAATTTGCAACAAATCCCCTGGAAACTTTTTCTCATAACTACATTTATCCTTTGAAGCATATTGGACACATAGAGAGGGTGAAAGAGTGTTAGAATGCGTCCAATGTGTCTTTGAATGGAATTTATAAAGTGTCATAAAAATAATTAATGGATTACGTGTTTTATTTTGTAATTGAAATAAAAAGGTTTTATTAAATTAATACGCATTTTTCTTTTTTGAAAAAGTGGGAGTAGCTGCAAATATTAGTTTAACTTGTCCTAAAAGTGGCTTGCGATATCTACGTAGGATGGTAGACTGTGATGTACAGGCGCCGAATTGTTTTCAACGCACGGCTCCTTGCTGATGTTATTGTCGTACACGTGTGTTATTAAAAATAATCTCGTTAAAGCAAATCATGTGTAAAATTAATCCTTTTGCGTTAATTGAAGGCAAGGCATATTAAAGATGGCATCGACTGTTAAAATTTGAAATACAACACTATGTGACAAAGACTAGGGAAGGGGAAGTAGCTAGACACTCAACAACATTATAACGGCTTCAAAATATACATATCTGCAAGTAGCCAAAGTTATAATAATACATTTCTGCAATAAAAATGTGATTAATATCATAAGATATGGCAGCATAGCTGAAAACGCTCACATAGTTGAATTCACATTTCTCATACCACTAAGTATTGACTGCCGAGATCAGGAATTGTTGATTTCTGGTTATGCCCAACTAGTGCGAAGTATTCAAGAAAAAAATTGCAAAAAAGTTAATTCACAGAAACAAACATCCTTTAGTATTGTAACTAATATAACCAAACATCCTTTAGACCACACTAATTAGCAACAATAAAATTCATCTAAGGATGCCACCATATTTTGTGGTTGTATGTTGGGATATTCGGTTAAATAAACACTTTAGTAATATCGCTTACTCCAATGGTTTACAAGGAATTACAAATATAATTTTGGATGTTGATGTACCATATGTTATTGTGGAAAAATCTGCACAATAAAGTAATTTTTAACACGTTAACAAGTGTTTTTAATACAAATTTCTAGTCCACAAAACTGTTATGACACAATATGGAAGTTTATTTAAATTCGGAGCAAAATTTAAATTTCCACACATATTTAGAAGTAGTAAACAAAATTCTACACATGTCGAAGCGTATTTTGTATGTACGCGAGACTATACCCTAACTAAGAGTTGACGGTAACCACGGAGAAAAATTGTTCACAAATATAAATATAATTCCAATTTTAAGGAATGTACCATCATTTTCCTTTTACTCATTTTCTGTACCAAATCGAGACCAAAAACACCATGAGTAGATAGGTGGAGTCTTTTGGTATTGAATAAAAATGCATGTGTTTAGTTTTGTGTTCAAAGTTGGGCAGACAAGGCAACGGAACTCACCGACTTTAAATTCAGAAAGTCCAGAACCAATCCCTCTTCAAATAACCAAATAAGAAGACCCACGACGTCCGCCCCTTGAGGTCAGATGGAAACCGGGCAATGATATTATAACATCCGTTAAAATACTATCTAACGTGAGCAACGTAGAATGTCAACGGCAAATAAGTGATTGATATATCGTATCACAACTGAGGCGAACGAACCAACCACCCACCGCTGCGTCTGTCTCTCATTGGGCACCAGCAAACAGCGTCTGTATTCCGGGTGAGTACAGAGACGGAAAAATCTAAACCCTTCAGAAGGCAACGGGAAACCACTGAAGTAATACTCCTTGAAAACCATGCAATTATGATTACAACCAATAACGAACGGCCCTCATTCTCCGGAAATATGAGGGCGCTAAGAATCCCCGGAGGTAAAACAACAACTTAATATTGATATATTGAGTGGACGAAGCCTCTATGAAGCTCGAAGACAAGATAATACCATCAACGAAATCAGGAGTTTGAAAATTTAAATGTAGCATTCACACTGGCATCGATTTCCTTGATTTTACCACCTTTGTTGATTTTAAGCAGAAATCCAGAAAATATGCTTGATTTCCCATGCGTTTTCGAAGATCGGCTATTTGTCTAGGAATCAATAAAAAAATACTTGATTTGCTTTATGCAACGTCGTTTTATCTCACACTACGAACGAATAGTACGTTTGTTTACAACCATTTCAATCACGGCGCATTGATGTATGTAGTGGTATCACTACTTTTGCTTACTTTTGCCCAGCTAGCATTTTCAATCGTGCACGACTCTTTCACGATCGGAGCCGACGATTAAAGTAATCGTGCGCGATGTCGTATTCCAATCGCGCACGTTCAGAGCAACTGAAGTAACTGTGTCAAGACGATGTCGACGATGAGCAAAATCCAATCGTCGACGATGAGCAAAATCTTTTTCTTTTTCTGCTGAGCAGATATTGGAAAACCCCTTCGAATTTCAGAGAGACATAATTAAATTCTCCTTGCAAAACACGAGTTCGGTGGAGTATGCGGCAAGAAGTAAGCATGGTAGAAATATAATGGTAGATGCAGTACGACAACAAATACAACAAGCCAAAAACAACAGGCATTTTGTTTTTGCTCAGAGTCTGTGTTGTGTCAAGTCAGCTGTAAGAAAAATGATGAAAATGTAAACAAATTTGCAAAAAGTGCCATTTAGAAAATGATTGAGTGTTATTTGATATATTGAAAGTGTTTAAGTGTGAAAATTAAAACTTTTCTATGTAATTTTCTATGTAATTTCAAAAACAGTAGTTGGTGGCGAACGAGGGTTGCAGCCAAACAAATGTAAACAAACTTTGACATAAGAGAAAAACTTACTCACACTCAGTCCAGAAAAAAGTTCAAATCAGCTGGGCTAGTGATTCTACCATTTCTTTGTACCATGGAAGTAAGACAACAATAAGAAAACTACATGTAAGACTGTGACACAAAGTAAACACAAAAACAAATCGTGAGCACAAAGTCTTAAAAGCAGAGAAAAATATAATTCTGCTCCGAAAATCGTGGTGACGATTGGAAATCCAGTCGCGAAACAATCGTGATGGTGAAACAAACATTCAAATGCTAGCTGGGTACTCCTGGAATACATTTGTGGTGAATTTGATTGTGGAAAAATACCAGACAAAGACAATAATCATTCAAAGTGATTTCAATGCAAAAGTTGTGTAAGATAAAGTAACTTGTACAACAGGGCAATACGAATACGGCAGACTCATCCAATTCTGTCAGGAATACAAAATGAATATATTCAACACTCTTTTCTGTCCTACTGCAAGAAGAGTCTATACCTGGAAATCCCCTGGGATAGAACAGGGAATATTGTGAAAAATCTAATTAATTTTACCACAATCTCCTAATGGCGAATTTTAAGTTGAGACTTTATATAACTACAAGGAAGACTAGATATTGCAAAACTCTAAGAACCATCTATTCGAAATACTACAAAAGAATGTATAAATCACGATCTGAATAAGCGCTAACAAAGAAGATATCGAAAAGATATGGAATTCTGTTACACAAACGCTACGATCAATAGCAGAAAATACCCTTTGATACAGAAAAAGACCTGGAAGAAAAGAATGGATGGCAAACGAAATATTGAGGCTAATGGAGGAACGTTGACAGTACAGAAATTCAAATTATGGGCCGTACTATGAATTAGATAGAGAAATTCAAACATCAATACGCATTACATAGAACAAACACTTAAATAGTCAATGTCAGGTGATCGAAAGATTACAAGACTTACATGACGATTTTAGTTTCCATAAAAAACTAAAGGAAGCTACCAGGATATAAAACACAACAATTCCAATAGGGGTATACAATAATAGCAACGAATCTGTTTTTGGCTTTAGGGACATGTAGAATACCTGGTATGAATATACTGGACAATTATTTACTGATGACCACCGAACAAGATTTTCGATCTCGTACGGCAATTTTGATCTCTAAGACAGATGTCGAGTCAGCGATAATAACCCTATCATACAGAGAGATTCCTTTCAAATTAATAGACGTTGATACCATCAACTTCTAACAGAGTTGTTTAACTTTATCTACAACACTGGCCAATTCTCACAAGATTGGCTTAAATCATCGTTTGTAACCGTTTCCAAGAAAAGCCACGCAAAACATTGTGGTGATTATAGACTCCTAAGTCTAATGAGTCACGCATTCAAAGTATTCCTCAGAATAATTCAGTCCAGAATTTAAGCAAAATGCGAAAACTAATGAAACACTTTTTCCTGTACAAATTTTAGTTCAGGAATGTAAAAATGCGCAGTAGAACGTTTTCTTATTCCTCATTGACTACGAACAGACTTTCGTCACTTTGCAGCATTAGAAACTAATGAAAATTCGTATGTCCATTGGTGTAGATGATAAGGAAATTCGATGAATTATGAGTCTATATTGGTATCAAACAGCACAGGTTAGTGTTAACGGAGAATTGACTGAAAGTATTGACATTTCTAAAGGATTCCGTCAAGGCTGTATACTGTCCCCACTTCTATTTATTATCTACTCCGAAACAATTTTCTCGAAGTCCATCAGCATATTTCTCAAGAATATTAGATAAGCTGATGACACTACCTTACTGGCTTATAATATGTCGGAAGTTGGAAACCTTTGAAATGTGGATCTATCGACGAATTTTCAAAATACCAAGGACCCACTTCATACCAAATAACGAAATACTAAGGAAAATACATCGCAGTAGATAACTATTAGACACCACAAAGAAACGCAAGAGAGCATACTTGGGTCACATTATAAGAAACCCAAAATGCAAGCTATTAGAAACCATGACGCGACCAAATATTGAAGGAAGGCCTACTAGAGGAAGAAAATTAATAACATTTCTTAATAATATAAAGGAATGGACTGGTATCCGGGATGTTTGCGTTCTCTTGACCGAGGCGAGAAATAGAGAAGTATTTGCCGAGAGGGTGAACAATTTATGAAATTATGATGTAGAAAATATAATTGTATTGCTCGCTAACATCCAGGAAACGAACTGGCAAATAAAAAAGAATAAGTATTTAGTTAAAAGTAGACTAAATATATACAATAAAGTTCTTTATTGTGCATATAAGTACCTATCACCAATTTATAATTTTAGCTCCAAGTCGGGATGAGACATCCAAAAGCAGGACTATCACAAATGTACGACCACCATACATTGGTGCTCATGCAATTAAGGTTACTTTCAAACAACCTATATATAATTTATTTCAATTTATATTTTGATTCACTATTTGCTTATTTTATTTAGTTAATTTACACATACGTTACTGGAATATATAATTTGGTAGGCATTCCCTCGGTTACATTCGATACCATACGCACAGAATCTTTGTCTACACTGACCTTTACGGCCTTTTGTGTGAAAGTATACAAAGTTTAAGGTACTGCAGTTTTCGAAAGCAGACACGTCTGTTTATACATTTTGTGTCATATAAGGCAGTACATGTGCAAAGTTACGAAGCTACGATTAAACAAATTGCGATGTCGTTTCTGAGACGAAATTCAACATTTTTTCTGCCCTTTGCCTTAAATGTGTCTTTTTGTGTTCGTTTGTGAAAACGTGCAACCCCACTTGAAGGTTTTGTATTCGTCTCTGAGAATGTTGCACTCAAAAAGTTCAAAATTTCTGTCATTTTCTTTCCTTATTTGTCCTCCCTAAGCTAATTTTTCTACCATTTCTGTTGTGCGCAAGGGTATTTTAAGCGGCATCAGTTAAATTCGCTTACCCTCCCAAACAAAGTGGTCGAATTTTTGTTTACGGTGGAATAAGGACAAATGCCATTTGCGAAGGTAGACTTTCGACCAGTTTGTACATTTGTCGCTTAACATTGCTTAATATCGCCTAAGTTTCCATATACACTGGTCGAATAACGTAGTTAAGCGAGGTAATAGAGACATGCAAAAGGCAGCATATATTTAGTTGTGAGAAAATGCAACATTCCTATGTGCGTTTCTCACCCTATAAAAGGCACACATTTCAAGGGGCGATGGCAACATTTTCTAAATGTCGCCTCATGTAAGGCAACATTATTTTTTAGAAACGAAATCACCATTACATATTTAAGAAGTAAAAAATGGAACTCCTTGAATCCATAATGTTAGTCCTTTGCGTACTTATGATAGATCAACTTGCTCAAGTTTCCAGTGTACTATTATTATTGTATTTTTTGTATTGATTTAAATAGTACGAGTATTATATGATTCAAATAATCTACACTATTTACCACTTTACTACTTAATTTAGTCTTAATATTAAATTAATATATTAATTCTACCTAATTTCGTGACAAAGGAAATTACCTTTATATAATGTAACACAGAAACGGTGCGGCCAATCGAAAAAATAATAAATTTACCTTTACTAGCGCATTACCTTTTTTAAAGAAATCGCTAAATCTAAATTTTGTCTAATGACAAAAAGGCTAAGGCGACATTATGTACAAATTTCGCAAACGGAGCGTTCAATCGAAATATAACTAATTTTTCGGCTTTGTAAGGGGTTTTCATAAAGTGGTCCAATTCGTATGGACTTTGTTTCTTAATACGTTAAACTAACACTTTAAAATACGTTACACTAACACTTTTAAAATAAAAAAATCGCTAAAACACACATTTATGTATTAGCGATTTTTTTTTTAAATAAGTGATATCATATTAAATTCATCCATTGGTTATAGTCTTTAATAGAGGTAAAAAAGTTATTATTTTTGCGCTTGAACGCACTATTTCCGAGATACAGCCATTTTTTATTTCAGCGACTTTCATACTTAGATGATTTTTTGAACAAAATATTTTCCACACGATTGGACCACTTTATGAAAAATCCTTAGAAATCCGTAAACAATTGTTTTGTTTTCGATTGGACGCTCCGTTTCCGAGATATTGGCAAAAATTCATTGCGGCGATTTTTGATTCCAGAAATGCTAGTTTTAGCAATTTTTAAAACTAAATGTGATTGAAGACATCTATAGTCTCCTAGGGAGGTAAAAAATTCATTATTTTTGCGATTGAACGCACCGTTTCCGAGATATAGGTATTTTTTTATTTTAGCGATTTTCTTATTTTGGCGATTTTTTTTTTTTAAAAATATTTCATGCGAATTGGAACACTTGGTGAGAAACCCGTTGAAACTCGTAAAAATCTGTTATTTTTTCGATTGGAAGCTTGGTTTTCCAGATAGAGAGAGTTTGTCTAAATGTTTCATATTTTTGATCAAAAATTATGATGGGTTTCCCCGGGTATCATATGTATGCTTAAGTTAATTTGTATCATCCTCAATAATAGTTGCTGCAGCCAAGTGCCCAGAATTGTTTGCAAGGCGTCTATTGTGGCTGCAGATTCAACGATTATGTTTAAAAGTCTCACTTCACCTCAATTTATGATAATATGTATTCTTCGCTGGCTGATATCTATACACTTTCACAACTTTGTTTCTCACTTTCTGTTTAAAATTTTAGTTTTTCTGTAAAGTCCTTTTGTAACATTCAAATATATGTAGTTTCACTTCAACAGCAAACCCTCTTATGAAAAATCGAATACCTAACTTTGTAACAGGTGTTTTTGTGACCAGGAACTATATTATGATTACAGTGACTAATATTTGAACACGAATTCTAATACTGTACTTTTTATTAGTTGTGTCTTCCATTTCAGGTGAATGAGGTTTTTGAAATACTCAAATTGGTTAATACAACTAAAGTTCGGTAGCAGCAACTTGTATTTAGTAAGACCTGTTTGTAATCTATCAGTAACATCAACAAATAATTCTGATGTTTGACAATTATGAATTCTAGTCAAAATATATAGGGTTTTCACAAGGTCTCGTAATGTTGTACTGGATTGTCGTGCCTAAGTACGGTAGTTGTGAACAACTATTGTTATTGCATTTTTTGTTGTATGTCGTATGTATCCAGCTGACTGCATAAACAACTGATTGAAGAAAAACATTTTTTGAAACTAAAATGACGAAACTAAACGAAAAGGATAAAATAATAACATCAATAACGTAACATAATAATATCAAAATAATAATAAAAAAATAAAAAATAAATGGTTTCCCATTACATCCCATGAAGGGACTGGGGAGAACTTCTCACAATCACTGACCTGTGCGCTTTCCAGTTTTCACTCACTGATTGGGACCTACAGTTTTACACCGATTCCGAACGGTAATTTGAGAAGCTTTTTCATGGCTTGATACTCGATAGTGTCGCCGCCACTATGCGAGGTGACCGCCGCCGAAAGAAAATTTGAAGGTGGTCAGAGCCGGGTTCGAACCCAGGATCTCATGTACAAGAGCCGCGCACACTAACCATTGCACCACCGACGGCCATCAAAATATTCAAAATAATAATATCACAAAATAAGTAATAAATAACAATAACAGCTCTTTTGGTAGTGATGTTACTTATCAAATGTATTCGGTAATAACAAACTCGGTACAAGAAGAACAGTACCAGTAAAGTACGACAATCAGAAACATACCTTCGATGTTGTACTTGTCGTAAGTTAGTTTTATATGGAAGCCAACAACAAACTTCGTACAACTGTTGTGAGAAGGTACGACAGTACGACAAGTACGAGACATTGTGAAATGCCTAATAGACTTTATCATGGAATTTCCAATGCCTGAATTGATCTCCAACTAATCTTTTCCCTGTGTTGTTGCTGACTTCCACATCAGATCGAAGCACTTAAAATATTTAGTGAATTTTTCTCTCTTTTCAGCCATAACGTGTGTTTGGCTGCAAATATGTAAAAAGATCTTATACCTCTGCCGCCTTCAGCTTTTCACTCATTTAGTCCTTATTAATGTTCTAGTACATCCAGTTTGTTCCCACTTGAATGCAATCGCTTTTTACAAACACCTTACGGTCTATCGCCAATATATCTGGTTTGTAAACCATCATTGCTTTTCTGTCTTGTTGTCTTTCCAGACTAAAATCGTTTGCACCTTTATAGTTGTGCCTGCCAGAGTTTTAAAGTTTTTGGAAAGCTGAGACAATGGTTGAGGTCTCATTTTGCATCTCCGCAACAACACTATCTTTATTGTTGGTACTGTCCTTATACAATATCTTCGATGAAACCACTTGTATGGGATTCATTTTCAATATGTTTTCTCAAACATGATCAACAAATTGATCAGGAATTACATTGGAAATTACGTTCCTGAATAAGACATTCGATCGGCATTTTCAGTTGCTTTCTATCTCTCTCTCGATCTTTTTTCACATATTCCATATCATCCTTTAAAGCATGACTTTCCCGTTGAAGTACACGCTGAAAAACATTTCGGTTTTTGTTGTTTGGATGCAAATATAACAAGTGTTTGCTATTCAATATTACATGTTTGAGATATAACGATTAATATGTTATAATATATGTGTTTGCGTCCCAAATATATCTATGTTTATGATACAAATACAGCTGGGGTTCATGCACTGTTTATGCTCTTTCGAGAGCAAGAGAATAAAATAGGAACAACGAGAGAGTCTAACTTGTTAGTGTATCTGTATTGCTTCATTATACTGTCAGTCTGTGAGTCATGTGTATTCCTGAATGTGCATGTAAATTGCAGATGAAGTCAGTGGTTTTTATTTTAGCTGATGTATTGCGTTTTAGTTTCATGTATTCAGTCGTCAATGGTTCATCGGCAGAGGATATCAAAATCGTTGGATCAGTGAAAATGGATTAAACAAATGCTCGGACGGTTAAATGATTTGTGTAGCTGCTTTCGTTTTGTGTATGTGTTTCGTATATATGTATGTGTGCTGCTAATTTGAGGAAAGAAACTGGACAGGACAACAACGTGAAGCACTTTGCCTGTCCGAGCCTTTATTGAGAAAATCGGAACGGCTGATCATTTGTGAAATACAATAAAAAAAACAGAAGTAATTTATACACGATTGGCGTGCATGAACTAGATATGCATATAAGTATATTGTTTGTGTACCAATGCCTTGTGATAACCAACTCATACTTGAGGCCTTCTGAAACAAAAACGTGAGAGACAACAAATAAAAGAGAAGCAAAAGAGCAGCAGATTCGCATTTCATGAAATATCAAATAATGCATTCAATGCAAGTGATTGTAAAAAGGGCCTTTTAAAATATTTGATTTTTTTTGTATTAACTATTTATAAATACGGATTAATATTGATAAAATTAATTGTAATAAATAATACGAATATATTGAATTCAAAGAATAATGTGTGTCTAAATATTATTATGGTCGGGAAGAAATACGTACATGTTTCCACGTAAGTATATGGAAATTTGGGAGAAACACGCGAATTCTTCCACGCAAAAATACAGGTGTTTGGGATAAAGAGCGCATATGTGTGCACCTAAAATCATACATGTTTGCGAGTAAACACGCTACTGTTTAAATTTTAAATAGTGTGTTTGCGACTTGCAAACATATGAATTCCAAATATGTTCATGATCCTTGCAGAATATGTTTCGGAGAATATGTTACAGAGGCCGTTTTTTTCAGCGTGTAGTTCCTGAAACCCGTCCGACCATGCCCCTGTGTGAAATTCACCTTAACCTGATTGCAGGCATGGAAGCAAACTGCTTGCCTATAATGTCCACGGGCAATACACATACCATTACATTCAGTGCATCAGGGATAGTGGTGCACAGAGCACCAGTGATGCACATCGTCGCCATACTCTGAAACCTAGTCAGTAGTGCCCAGTATGTGGGGTTCTCAAGCCCTTGGCATCACACGATAACCTCACTCAGCATTACCGGTCCCACCACCACTGTATAGATCGAGTAAAAAATCCTCGGAGAAAGTCCCAACTTACAAGTTATGGCCTCGGTTCCGGTGTATAGAGCTATCGTAACCTGTTCGCCCTTTCCACAATATCGGGTCTTAAACTAGGTTTGTTGTGAAAATTAACAGCCAGGCATCTGGTAAACTTTGCAAGTTTATTTGTAGAACCATTCAACGTGCTGTGTTCCAGCATAGGTATTTTATACCTTCTGGTAAAAAGGACCAGCACGATCCTGGGTGGGCCCATTTTCACCTTAGCCCGTTTTCACTCACCTGTCCATAGTCCGTAAGCTACCAGAGAGAATGCACCCGAATTTTCGAGAGCGACCAGTGTTCCATTCAGCGCAAGCTTCCATAGAAGTGCAGATAAGATCCCTCCTTGGGGATTGCCTCTCTTAACATACCTCGTTGAGCTCGAGGAGCCCAATCCAGCTGTGACAGACCTCGTGGTTCAGCTTAAGGTCCGATAGCGCCAATTCTATCGCATTAGGAGTGATAGTTGTGAAAATACACTCGATGTCGCGAAAGGCTACCAATGTATACTCCTTAGGAGCGAGCCAATGACTTGTCTACGTAGCCTACCAGTTCATGCACGCTGTGTGCAACCTTATTAGCCAGAGTAGCCTAAAGTTGCGCTGGTGATATTTTGAAGCTGCCGATAGCCCATTTAAGCCTGAATTTGATAACAATATCCGTGGCAACCTATGATTTTTTGGCTATGTTCCCGTGACCAGTTACCGTGGAAACGTGTGTCCATAATGAGACTGAATAATCACCACTACATGTTGCCCACTTCCCAGAAGAGTCCTCTATGTAAGTTATAGTCGTATTGCCTGTATTGTATTGATTAATCGACGTTTTAGCCTCCTCTATGAGACTTCTTAAGGGTTCTGATAGCAACTGGTGTCTGGCCCCTGGGATAGATGATTGTGGCCTCTTTTCTTCATAGTGCATATACGATTCGACCACCCAAGTATTGGGTTCGCTATGATTCAGGCTCCAAGTACATACAGACAGACACAACGTTGGAGATGTTGTGTCTGTCGCTATCACGCTAACGGAAATACATTCAGATTATTTTTGGTCTTGATGCCAGCTCTGACGGGTGCGGTTACAGTCCTGTACCCCTTCGTGCTCAACCCATAAACTCTGCTGTTAGCAACCGTAGGCTTCACCCTTTGCTGACAATACATTTTCGGCCAAAGCGATTTAATTGTTTGGATCTAATTTTTTGTATATGTATTCCGTTCCAACTAAAAGGCTAACATACTTGCCAAATATTTGTTCGACCCATGTACGCACGTTGATATTCAACTTCACCTGTTCCTAAAAGTAAGGTACGGACTCAAAATGCATCTGACGTTTTCCAACGTGCACCCCCCTTTTCGAACTAAGACCATAACTTGGTGGCTCATAAGGGTCAAATCGGATCAGATTGAGAATTGACGTCTATTATATTATTGATGCCCCTACCTTTTTGTATTTTCACATTTGCATGTCAAGGTGTCGTCAAAGGGTTAAAGTGGCAGACGATGTTCGTCATCAGACACAAAAAAGACACTTCACCAGTGTCACTATCACCAGTAAATTGGACCGGATCTATAGGTGTTGGATACGGGACAACATTTTTCGGAACTGTTAAGGGCTTGTACAAGTCTCAAAATGTAATTACATTCCCACTTATCATCGATATGTTGTGCACTGCCTCGTGCTCCTGTTCCCGTATCACCGTCAGCGAGCTATCATCTTCATTTTTTATACTACCTCGTCAACAACAGACATGCAGTTAACAGCTTTCAATTAATCCTTCCATTTATAAAGTGCAAACGATACTCATTGTTCGAAATAAGAATCACTTGTATGAGGACACCATCTGTCTCTTCCAGTCTTTCAATTTACCAATAGTGTGTTGGAAGTTCGGGATTACTGTCCTTGAGAATGCGCTCAATTTCCTCCACGTTAGGTGGTCTGGCTGGGATCAAAGCATGTCCTGCCCCTGGCCGCAACTCATCCACTTTTTTCAAACCTGCATGATAGTAATCCACCGACCGCTGATCTTCAAACGCGTTAACTTTTCTCGGCCTTGGAACCAGCCTGCGTCGTGACATCGTGGAGGAAGCGCCGTCATCTCATTTCGGATCTGAACGTATACTGAAGACATTGCGCCCACAATATATTTGCATTTATCACTCGGCATGGTACCATTTTCCTTGCCCTGTCCGATAACAGCCATTACCAGATTGTTTTTTACAACCTCCCTAAATTACCTTTGGCCAGAGTTCAAACTGGCCATCTTATCCCTCTCCGGCTGGGGATGTTCATCGGGTGAGCGAAGCCTATTCTCCCATTTTGCTTGATAATTCTAAGAGTTTGACGACGATCGTTAAAATTCCTGTTGAGAGTTGTAGGCGTAGCTTGTTTCCTCTGACTGGTGCACCGACATATTTACCAGAGGAGCCGAATATCCTTTCCAAGGAACTGGCAACGCCGGACCTGATATCAGGTCGCGCATCAATTGTGTCTAAATTAGTGGAATCTGCCATATACGCGTTTGCCAACCGTAGACCTAGCGGTCTGCCCTTTGTTTGTGATGTAGTTTTTTATTTTCGTTTATATTGGTCTGCCACGAGTGTAGGGGATTTCAGTACGGTAAGTACATGGCCGACGGCCTGCTGCTGACTCAGGCGCATAGGTATCCGTGTTAGGTTTTACAGATTATTTTATGCGGTAAACTGAAAATTATGTTTCTATGCGAAGTGCCAGATGGCAGATAGCTAATACGCCTCTTTACTCTGTTCAAGTCACTACATTTGCCGAAATAAATCTTAGAGATAAATTGCGTACTTAATACGGTGTGCCATATCTTGCAGCTGTATCACAGTTTTTGAGTGAAATATGAAGACTGCAAAATACATTGAAACACTCGGTTTGTTTCGAAGTAAGAGACACGTACCTTTTTTTAATGTGGCTGTAAAGAAACTTTGCGAAACATTTAAAAAAAATATCATTGACTACTCTATTTTGAAGTACAGTTGGTTAAACGTGAAAAGTTATTGTGAAAATTTTGAGATTTGGAAACCTAAATAATTATTACAGACTACACTAGGTGATCGATATGTATATGTATATATACACATATATATGTGATATATGTATATATACACATATATATGTGATATATATGTATATGTATATATACACATATATCACATAAGTTACAGTAAACTTGAAAGTTAATTATGTTTGTGTGATTGGTTCGACGAATTTCGACCCACATATGTTCGTTTCGCACAATCCCACAATCCTTTGGTAATTACAGATTCTGCTGGCCTTTGGCCTTGATATAGTTTTATCAGTAAGTAATTTATATCAAAACTATCGCGTCCCCAACATCGACCTAAATTTTTCTACTTTAATTTGCATTATACAGTTTGGCTAAAAAAACATTCACTTGTTAAGTGAAGGGAAATACGTTTAAAATTATTAAAAATCGATTGGGAAAATTTTCACTAATAGATGGGTCGTAAAGCATCGTACATGTCTACCACACTCGCCTATCCTGTGATAGAAATATCATTTAATACTGTCCATATGCACTGAAGTGTATGCATCTGACCTAAATTTGCGCATTCTACCTACGAGTATTTGTTTAAATTTTTATTGGCCTTATTGAGATACTTTGAACAGTTTGTCTAAACACAATAATAAATGTGTTCACTGAAAATAGTCTCATTAGTCAAACTTATCATGCCCATTAGCAATGAGTTCCAGGACACTTTAAATATGCTAATATTAACAAAAACTAAATACTACCATTACCACATCCAGCTGCTTGTATGAACCGTCACTAATTCAGAAACAGCCAGGCGCTCCATTAAATTTTCCTATTAAAGGTCGAATTTTTCGAGGGCTGTAATTTAAGTGTATTAAGTTACTCTAATTATATTTACTAGTAACCTGTTTCAGCCGGTTTGTGCCAAAGATCTTTATGGGAGATATGACGGATAACGTTCACTTTTGCTCATTTACGTGTACAAATGTTGACATACATACAAAATGACCGGGTAGTTTAAATGAATCTATGTACGGTGTTGATAAATGTCGGAATCGAAATCCAAATCATACTTCTGTTCTTGTGCCAGCTGTATACCAATTATCTCTACGTGCATGAGCTTACTCCACTCTGGTGTGGCATTAAATAGATAATGGATTTACCGGTTGTTTACATATTAATCATTGATGAATGTCGACACTGGCACACAAGCAAATACTTGTACACATTTAGAATCGCAATACTGCATAGTCGTATATGTATTTGGTGCCAGGTGTGGGTTCAAATACTATAGTTTTCCAGTAATTCGGTTTACAAATTCAAAACCGGAACTTTTTCAAAAGAGAAAAGCACCTGTTGCCAGGAGTTTAAAAAATAATCAAAATATATAAGTAAAGGGTTTTTCAACAGAGACGCTACAAAAGTAAATCGGTAGGGACAGCAACCGACGCCATATTTTTCCCCGCTCTTTTGACATTTCTCTTCAGTAAGGTTTGCCATTTCATCATGGAAAGATATACGAGCCAACAACGAGTCGAAATTATTAAAATTTACTACCGAAATTTACTACCGTCCAATTTATGGTCGTCATACGATGAGGCTCATTTCTGGCTGAATGGCTTCGTCAATAAGCAAAATATGCGTTATTGGTCAGACAGCAATCCACACGTAATCCATGAGTCATTATTGCATCCCGAAAAAATTACTGTTTGGTGCGGTTTTTGGGCCGGCGGCGTCATGGGGCCGTACTGCTTCCGTGATGATCAAGACCGGCACATTACTGTGAAGCCGAATCGCAACCGTTTAATGATTACCGAATATTTTTGGCCCCAATTGGATAATGTGGACTTGGAGGACGTGTGGTTCCAACAGGACGGCGCCACAAGCCACACAGCGAATGCCACAATCAATTTATTGGAAACCAAGTTTGGTGAACGTGTTATCTCACGAAATGGCCCAGTCGATTGGCCGCCTCAGTCGTTCGATTTGACGCCGTTAGATTATTTCCTGTGGGGCTACGTCAAGTCTATGGTCTAGGAGGTTTTGGAGGTCGCGGATCACGAATTTGGCATCGGAATTTAAAAATTCAAAATGGCGGATTAAATATGGCTACCAAGAAAATCATTTCTGGTTACGAATTTGATAACGGAATTTGAAAACTCCAAATGGCGGACTCAATATAGCAACAATAAAAATTAAAAAACAGTATACGTATTACGATATATGTGACCGGGAATGTTAAATAAAAGGCGATTTTTACTTTTTTGGTGATTCTTATAGTAGACAACACTATCTTTTTAAGGCAATAAACCGCAGCTTTGTAACTGCATCACAAATGCTCAAATAAATCCATTCTTTCAAAATTTATTCGCCATATTAAATTAACTATTCGGAGTTTTACAATTTCACAATATTACAAAAAATAGTCCGCCATATTGGATCCGCAATTCTGAATTCTAACACCAGATTCGTAATCAGCGACCCCAAAAACCCCGACTAACGAGTTTCAAGCCATAAAAACGATCAGGCGCATCAAAATCAGCTTGTTAACATCACAGTCGTTTTTCATCAAAACTTGTTTTCGGGACGTAGGTCCCTTATAACTTTCCCTGTCACATATATTACATGTTTTTAATTATTTTTAATGGAAATGAAAATTAATATAAAGAGTTTATTCATACATATAATATATTTGTCTTAATTTGAAACAAAATAGATCATTAAACCGTGGAATTAAAGACAATATTGAGTATCTAGCTCAAAATTGTCGGCGTCTTCATCTGAATGTTCCGAAACATCTTCTTTATCTAATATCTCGCTATCAGCTCCATGTATTGCAGGCAAAGCTAGTTTTGCAATTTGTGCTGGAAGACTTGTTGTCGATATTTGATGATCTGAGGTATCCATCGATCTCAAAAACACATCTTGTAATGTAATATTTCTGGAATGCCTTCCACTACACGCAGAAAAATAACGGCCCCAGCAACATATTGCAGGAACCATGTACATGTTTGCAAGAATGATTTTCGAGAATTAAAGATCTGCTGCTTTTTGAATCATTATTGTCTGGCACGTTTTTGTTTTCAGCAGTTTTCAACAAACAAATCCATATTTGGGACACAAATACATATATTATAATCTACTAATCATTGTGTTGCAAACATGCTATATTGAATAGCAAACACAATGTGTTTGGATACAAGTATACTATATTTGCGACAAGCTACAAGAACGCTATATTTGCATCCAAACAACAAAAAACACAAATTTTTCAGCGTGTATGGAACTCCTGTAATTTTTATAATTTTAATTTCTAGCATCAGCTGCTTCTCCTTCAAGCATTCCTAAAGGCCAGATGCTGTTCTCAATAATTGAGGATCCGTGAATTAATATTTTATGAAACGCTGCGGGCATATAATACCATTTATAATTGGGTGCACAATACTTCAAACGTTTTAGGATTTATGGGAAGATGACAGGATAACGCTGTTAGAATTGTGTACAGATTTAATACAAACTCCATATTTACTTGCATATTTACTATTCTAGTAGTTGTATGGTATAAAAGAGATTGTAGTCTGCATTCTGCACTATTTTCATCTATAAAAATGGTTTCCTTAGGTGGTCTGCAGTAAGAGTTGGTTTCTCGTACAGTATTCTATATTGTATTTGTTCGCCATATGAATGCGAAAGCTGCTTTGGAAGTTAAGCGCGTATTGATATATACATCTTTAGCAAGGTTAGTATCCAATAAATATGCGGGAGCCTCTTGTGGAGACTTAACAATTACCATGGATGAATTAAGCGCTTTTTAAGCCACCAATATTTTCTTGGTTTCTTAAAATTTGATTAAGAATAAAGAAAGAATAAATCTCGCAGATATCAGAATTCGGAAAGGACCGTTTTTAAGGTTTGTGATAATTTTCGAAACATCAAGTCTTCTGGTTCGTTCTGACATACATATCTTCATAACCCACTTTTGGCCGACCTGGGAAATTAGAAATTGGTTTTAACTCAGGATCGGAAAATGTGGAGTCTAGCCATTCTTTATTTTTGCTAATGACTATATTTTTGACTGCATGACAATCATTGAATCTTTCAATTTTGGGACTGGTAAAATTTTTAATTGAAATGTTTATGTTCTCTAAGCATGCTGTGGTAATAGTACTTGAGGTATCCGTGTTTAATTTATTTAAATAATATTTCACTCAATTTTTTTTTTCATCATCTATTTGCTCTAATATTTCTCGTTCTGTATTCTCGTTCTCTCAGTTTGTTAAAATTTTTAAAGTTCACGAGGTGTTTGTTGGTGTGTTATGTCCCGAGACATTTTTTTCACTAGTTCACTAGTTTACTATATATATTTTGGAGTTTGAAAGAGTTTTATTTTTAAGCTTAATTTCATGCAATATTCACTACACCTTAAATGCAGAGGTACGACTTCATAAATATTGCTGTATCGTCCATGTTTCTGAACGGCTTCAAACGGTTGCAAAAATGTATATAGCAAATACTCCTAGCTATACGCCAATACCAATCCTATTTAAAAATCGCTTGAATCCGCTTGGATCCAGGTGGTGGAAATGGAATTTTTTCAATTAAATACGAAATTTTTGAACAAATTAGAATATTTTGTGTGTGATTAGGAAATAATATTAACAGGTCTTCTATTATTTTATTTACCCAAATCCTCTGAATAAATAAACATGAATATAAAAACACATTCCAACATCTATCAAACAGTTTCCGACTTTATACCTTGAACAAAAAAATTTCGTAAAAATAGGAATATTTGATTTTGGAACCCTGTAAGTCAGATACGGTAAATCATAATGAAAACCCCCTTTACTACCTTAATATACAATAAGTATATATTTTTAAATTGACATCATATTTCGCTTTTATCTAAACCATACTTTTGGCCAAAAATTGGGATCCTGTCCACACTTTTTAGGAAAATTTATTTTTTTTAGAAAATGTAGTTATTTTCAGAAATGTTACTTATATCAAGAAAAGGTAGTGTTTTATTTTTAAGAAACGGAACTTTTAAGAGAAATGAATTTTTGTATGCAAATTTATTTTTTTTTCAGAAAAGGTACTTTTTTGAAAAAGTGGGTATTTGTTTAGGATTGGTTCATTTTCAAAAATAGGTACATTTTTATGAGAGGGTACTTTGAGAAGGTATATGCCAAGAAAAGAAATTTTGTTTCACAAAAAAAAGTTATCTTTAAAGAAAAGGTAGTTTTTTAATAAAAGGCAAGTTGTTGTAAGAAAATTAACTCTTTTAAGAAAAGGTACTCATTTTAAATTAAGTTACTTGTTTTTTAAACTTCTCTAACTTTGGCTTTTCTAAATTTACTTTTTTTTGGGTTCAAAACTACAACATATACTAAATATTGCTTACAGGCTCCACCTAGAGAACTTCCTCTTAAACAAGAAATTTCTCAAAATATGTTAGTCTAGACACGAAGTACGCAATATAGTTGATAATACTGGGTGGTAGCATAATAGTGTTAAAAAAGTTGTTATTTTTTTTTTTCATTTAGCCCTATCCCTCAACGTGCTATGAGGAACTTCGTTCCAAAAATACTTAATTTTCCTTGTGAGTAAATTGATTTGTTTTATTGAAAATTATTCGGGATTATAAAAAATATTCCTTGGATTGGAGTAACTGGTAATACAATCAAAAATCGTTAAGTTCAGCAAAATAATTTCGTAAATATATCACAAAGATGGAAAAAAATTAGAAAGTAAGGAAACCTTCGAATTTTCTAATCATTTTAAATAGGTACGATTTGCTCTATTCAATTGGAAGCAGCTTGGTGCTACTTACTGAACAATTTCGGACAAAGTAGGAAAGAAATTGTGGTGATTATCGACTAACCTATAACCTATTGTCGAATAACCTATGAAAAAGCTTTTCAATACATAACCATTCAGATGCGGTGTATAGATATAGGTGACTGATTGTGGGAAGCTTTTCCTCTCCATTCCATGGGATGTAATGGGAAATTAATTGCAAGATTCAAAGGTCGCTGAATTAATTCACCACACTTAGTGATAGTGAACAAATGTGATTTAAGTAAACAATTGTCATTTACAGAAAAATATCAAGATAAAGATAAATATTTAAATGTCAAAAGTTAGATGCTTTGAAAAAGTAGAGATAAAACAATAATCGGTGTCTGATTAGGTCAAGTAAAATATTAAATAAAACATTTCAGGTGCTGAACTTTTAGCTCCTTTTGTAGTATCCATGAGGTTAGAGGTAGAAAATGCCCTTTCACTAAAACTGATAATAGCGTTTCGTCGTGTTGGAATTGTAGACTACATTAAGAATGAAGTTATTAGTTTTGTTTTAATCACTATTTAGGTGCATACCAGTTAACAGTGTTGTTATAGGAATCCATGAATTCAACGATATGTTTGCCTTGAGAATGAGTGTGGAGTAAAAACAAAATATTGGACAATTTGCGTTTTTTAAATACTCTAGGTGTGGAGCATTTAAACTCAAAACGTATATTAGAACCAAAGATGGCAAATATGCTACAACAATACGTACCACTTTAGGCACAGTCAAGACAGTTTTGGTATAGTGCAAACTCAGGCACAATTGTAAATAGAAGTCGTTTTATATATTTGGCACTCCATAAAATATAATAACTATTGCTTTGGAAATTTACTGATAATGAAAAACAAAAGAGCGTCTGTCAGGTCAGCTTAATAATTTTATTCAGGCAGCGGGCCAAGAGATTTTGGAAAAATCGTACATTGATACCATTTTTGTTCACAAGAATTAAGTTCCTCCCATTTATTTACAGTTTTCAGACTATTTGAGGAAAACATTAGATTTTGGGCACTATTATTTAAATAATGTTTACACCAAACTCTTATATCATACTTTATAACAGAGCATCTTTTAAATGACAAAACTAACAGATATTTTCATTGCGCGAATTGTTCTATTTAAAGCACTCGCTGATTGAATTAAAAGAACTTCGTAACAAATTCGCTAAACGAATTTGGGTTTCTAAAGAGTTTTAAAACTTTTCTATTCTTCACTTCACAGCATATGTTGAAAGAGCTTTTCAGAAGAATAATTGACCGTGAGATAAATACTATTGGATTATTTAACAAATATCTAACCTCAACGAAAATTAAGTTTTTTTTATAATCCACATTGCTTTTGCAGTTTCGAGAAAGGTATAACAGGCAACTTCCATCGAAATTTAATAAATAAATTATTAGTAACATGTTTCGTACGGAGATGAACAAATTGCTTAAATAACTTGTAGAAATTAATATTATTAATGACTTTTGTACAACTTTTCATAGAGTAAAACGTACATAGAGAGATTTATTCGCTCATCTGACTTTTCATTTGACACTATACAAACGCTGACGATGCCGTTTTGGTATAGAACTGTAAAATTTAAATCGTTTTTGCACTTTTATGTTGACTTTTATTGTTGGTACACATTTGTGTTGTCTTTAACACAACTATTTTGCCACATAAACACGAAATGCCGCTGTTGTTGAATTGTTGGATATTTTGTACTAATGCCTCTACCTGGTGTTATTTACCTGCAACCATACGTGCGACTTATTGAGAGAATAAATTTCTCTATGTATTCCTTACTCTATGGACTCTTTGTAAAACTGTCAATGCAAGTCTTGTTAGAAAGACAACAAAATAAACTAAAAAAATTGTGGTGTTTTACAATTCTCTTGAAAGTCACAGATCATCAATTTACATTTCATAAAATCCTAGTCTCAGTGAAGTGACTAGTTGTGCTTTATAACCCGATATGATTTGTTATCAGCAGTTCACATTGATTACATTCTTGACTTTGTGTAACTTTGTGCCGTAGAGTTTCTTTTGGTTCAATTTCATGGTAGTTTTGGTACATTTTTAAAGTTTTGCAATCCCATCACTGGTTGGAGCCAACACGTGCGGAATATTGTCATTTCAATTTGCTCAGATCAGCTAACAACTGCGCCATTTTGTAATCAGATCGAAAGAGATAATCACATTTCCTATAATTATAGCTGTCACTAAGCGTATGATTAATCTGATTCTGAATAATGGAAACAAGTACATATATGTCTATATGCTTGACTACTACATCAACATAGTAATTATCAGTGTGTGTGTATGTGTGTGGGGGGTGGACTTAAAGTGTATGATGCGAATGATTTGTAGTGAAACACTGTTAACAACAACTGACTGTGTGTATGCCAACAAATATTTGTACATATGAACAAAATCTGTATGTGCTCTACTATATTTGTGAACTACTTAAATTTTAATTAAAATTTCATCAAAATGCGATCCTGAGGCGCGTTCAAATTAATGTTACTACATGGCAAATGGTGCGATTTACTGCATTTTATAGAGTATTGTAGGTTTGTTTAAAATCCGGTGTTAAGAATATTAAGAAGAGTATTGACTATTTTACAACCCCATGAGGTCAGACGTTTTACACATATTAATTAAACAAACAAATTGAACAAATTTCAACATATTCCTTCCACTGGCTCTATCCTTCGCCTTTTCTCGCCAGTTGGAAACACCAAGGATACGGAGGGATTCTTCTGCCTGGTCTTTCCTCTCTTCCTGCTTCCATCGGGTACGTTATCGAAAACCTTTCGCGCTGGTCCATCTTCATCCATTCTAATAACATGGCCTAGCCACCGCAACTGGTCTAATTTGATTCGCCTAGCTATGTCCACATCAGAATATACATTATATAGCTCTTGGTTCCAGCGACGTCGGTACTCGCCCTTTTCCCTAACAGGACCATATATTTTACGGAGAATTTTTCTCTCGAATACTCACATGTGTTTTTCATCCGTTTGCGATATAACCCAAGTTTCAGAGACATCTGTCAAGACAGTTAAAATGAGAGTCTGATATAGCTGGACTTTTGTCCGTCGAAAGAGGGCTTTGTTCCTAAACTGCTAGCTGAGACCAAAATAGCATCTATTTGCAAGCACAATTCTACTATTTATCCCAGGCTGACGTTGCTGTCCTTGTTCACGGTGGAACCGAGGTAGACAAGTTCATCTACCTTTCCAAAATTAAATCGGTTGGCAACGTTCAAGTACGGATCAAGTCGAGAGGTCTCTCTAGTCGTTGACACCATCAATTTTGTTTTGCCCTCGTTAACAGCAAGACACACCTTTGCTGGTTCTTTTTCGATTCTTGAAAATACTCCAGTAACCTCTCGCAAATTCCGCCCAATGATGTCTATGTCATCAGCATTCGCCAGCAGCTTAGGGCTTTCCGGGTTAATGGTCTTGTTCGTATTTACTGTAGCTTTTCTCATTATTATCTTCATTAAGATGTTGCAGAGATTGCACGAACGTGTGTCGCCTTGTCTCAGTCCTCGCTTGGTACAGAATGGTTCAGTAAGGTCTTTCCCCACTTTCACTGCTGATTTGGCGTTGTTCAGCGTCATTTTACAGACGCGGATCAGTTTTGCCGGAATCCCAAGTTCAAACCTAGCGTCGTACAGTTTTCCCCGTATGGGGTTAAACAAAAGTAGTTTTGTAGTCGACAAATAGATGGTATGTGTCGATTTGCTTTTCGTGGATCTTTTCCAGAATTTGGCGTAGAATTTGATAAGGTACAATCAGGTTTTCAGTAATTCGTTTTTTTTTCTTTTACATAATTTTACATAATAACACTAAAATTAAAACAGCGATGTTGCACGGATGACTCATATGCGTTAGTGAATTTACAGTGCTCCAATGAAAAGTTGCACACACATGAGTCTTTTGTCGTTGCTGCAACGAAATATGTAATACATAACCTGATCAACAGTTTTTGAATGAAGAGCGGGATTTTGACCCAAAAGAGATGGATTTTTTTTTATTCTTAACTAATGCGCTCACATTTAAATAGATAAAATATAAAAATTATTTAAATATAGTTGAAAAATGAAACACATATTTTCCGATTTATTAATCTCTATTTAACATATAATTTTGTACTGATAAAAAAAAAAAGTTATTAGAATTATTTTTTATTTTTAAAAGCTAGACTAAAAAGTTATATAATTACAATAAGAAATATTTTCAGCGAAAGCAGTGTAACTTAAATTAGTTTGTGTTTGAGATCTGTTCAAATATATTGCCCACAATAGGATCTGATTACGCCACTTTTATGGACCATCCGAGGGAATAAACTACAAAATTACAAACAAAAACCCATCAAATTGTTTCAGTTAGTGACACTGTCAGAGATGTCGGTAGTGTACAACTAAGCCTTTGATGAAGAAGTTAAACGAAACGATAGTCTGACTATGTTAATTTAGACCCTGTTTGTGGCGATTCTAAATTGAATATTAAAAAATATAACTTCCACGCTAAATTACACTGTGTTTAATTTTTTAAGTCATGGAAATATAATCATATATGGACAATACTACGCTATAAAAGACCAGAAAAAACACCCGGGTCTTCCAGTTTTGCCCAAAGTCATGCACTTTTTTATGGGCCCCCAATTTTTGCAAATAAGTGGTCATTTTGTCAGGCTCATATCTTGCAAACCGTTCGGATTAATCCAGTCTACCGGCTTACAATACTTCATACTATGTTTGCCTCCACTCAACCATGCCATGAGATTGTTATAACATTGGCGACACACTGTATTAGGTGTGTAATTTTCACCGGTCAAGTGTACTTCGTCGAAAAACAACTTATATGCTCTCGCATTGAACTGGCAGAGAAGGTATTCGCCGAGGCGACAACATCGAAATAATCTAATGAGGGGTTACACGAAAAACCAATAAATATTATAATCTAAGCCTCAACACAATTTTTTTTTTAATGATATAAATACATTATACACTCCGGTTCACTTATTTAAAGGCACTAAAATTCCCAATTCAGCAGCCTGTATATTGCACAATATTGCAGATTGCCCAATTTTTAAAAGCTATATATCTTGAGATATAAAATAAGTCATGACAATAGTGGTTTCTTAACTAAAGAACTTTTTTTGAACAATTTATAAAAAAACGTCCAAAAATGTGGTATTTTTTTGGTTCACTTGAATAAAGGCACTTTATAATTTTTTGATTATTTTTAAAGTAAGCGATGATTTTTTGTAGGGAGCGTTTGTATATTACAATTTATTTCATCTTAATCAGTTTACGAGTCAAAATGGCAAAACAAAAAAATTTAAATCTATCAGAAAAAACTAAAATCGATGTTTATCGTTCTGAAGGATATTCTAACCGCGCAATAGCTACAAAAAACTGGACGGAGCCCTACAGTTGTCGACAATTACATCAAGAACCCCGAGGGAATGGAAAACATTTTAAAGGAAGGGTTTCATTGGCTCTATCTACGTATGAGAAAAGAAAAATCATGAGAATTGCTTATAATTCTGCCTTATCCTTAGCAAAAATAAGAGCTCAAGCTGGAGTGGAAGCGAGCAAGTCATGAGTACGCAGAGTAATTAAGAGCTGTGAGTATCTTAAATACCTGAAATTACAAAAAAGCCGCCACTTAATGCTCATCGTACGGAAAAGCGGCTTCAATTAGCAAGAGACTGCATGGTATGGGATGTGCAGCCAAGAGGTAATGTAAATGACTGGATAACCGATGTATTTTCGGATGAGAAGAAGTTTAATTTTGATGGGCCTGAAGGCTACAACTATTATTTCCATGATCTGCGCAAAGAAAAACGTTTTTAGAACTGACATCACAGCCGAGGGGGCGGCGCACAGTGAGACAACGCCGACATTAAATACAAAGAGTCATTGAAAAGCTCTGCAATTTTGCACAGGTTATTTTTGAGACAATTCCAGTTTAAAAAAAAAAATTAAGAAAATTCGCCCACTTTTACGCCCACCTCCCATACAATCGAAATTTGTAAAATGCCGTATTGTCCGTAATACTTTAGGTATAACTTTCAATTTTGGTATACTTGAATGTTATATTGTTACAAACATTATCGTAAAAAAAATTTGAACTTTAGGCATGTAATACCAGCCATAAAGCTGTACATACAAATTTGCAGTGTCCATGTAATACGTATGGAATTTACCAACATCTATATTTTTACTACTATTTATAGTATGTAGTATAATTTTAAAGCGGTGAATTAAGTCTACATTTACACCAATTATGTCAGCGGTTATTTCTGGATTTTCAAAAAATCTTCTAGAGACATTACCATCATTGGTTGTTCCCATGCCTTGTTTCACCACATCGACTTTTAAACCCAGAACTAATTTGAATTTTTTTTTTATTTCTGTTTTAACAGCTTCTTTCTGTTCTTTTGTGTCTTTATTTGTCCTCCACGCTTTAAAACTTTTATTATAACTGATATGTAATATACATTCCATGAATTTTAATCGAGCATGTAGCGGCGAAATTCCAAATTTCAATGCTTCAGCTGAATTTCTTCTCAAGATAACTGCATCCAAATTATTCATTTCAGTAGGTTTTGCTCCACATATGAAACAAACAGCCATCGAGCAATTCTTACTGACTGTTGTTGCCACTTTTCCGTCAATCATCGTCATAGTTAAACTATGAGATATCGCAAACTTCTCGTTGAACATTTCGAATTCTGTTGTTTTTAAATTTTGAATTTCTGTATTTACACGATTCACTTCATTGTTAATAACATCTGATGTTTCTTTCACAAATTCGAATTTCATAGGCCTACAAAGTCTTGTTGAAGATGGTTCTGAATTTTTCCAGAAATAAAAATCATTGTAAAGATCAGTTAACTTTAAAGGAACAAGAGATGTTAAAACATATTTTTATCAGAAACATTTTCATCGGTGAAACGTTGATGATATTCACTGTGCCCTGATGATCCATCACACCCCCATTTACTTATTAAATTCAACTGATTTGGAATCTCATCAATCTCACTTTTTGTTTTTGTTTGAAAAATTCTTGATACTGTGTGATCAAGAAATTCTTGTAATCCAACACTGCTAAAACTTTCATCAACATTAATATTTGCAGGATAGCATTTTTTTTAACTTCTAATATTTTGCTATAGTGTGGTTATATATCACAACCAATTTCTTTTGCGGAGCTTCTTAAAACATCATATTGGTGTCTTGATAATGAAGCATCAATTATAAGGCTGAGTGCTTTCTCTGGTGTAAATGATTTGATTTGTTCACTCTTTTCATATTTTTTAGCAGCAGACACTATCAAGTCTTTTGGAAAACTTTCACAAAATTGAGATATTTTACTTCTCTTAGACCTTTCTTGGCTTTCTTCGAAAGCTTTTACAGGTCGTCCACGCTTAACGGAATGCGAAGTGCTTGGTTGTTCATCATCCAAAATTTCTTCACATATGGTGTAAAGCTGTGCAAGCCATTCTTCATTATCAGCCAAAAATTTACTTTTTATGCGCCCAGATTTGTTTCATTTGGATTTTAATTTTGGTATGAAATATTTTATTAAAAAATCACGAAATTTTTTAATAATTAAGTCTGACATTTCATTGAAATTTGTTGATATGACACCAACAACAACATCAATATCTTTATTGCTATCGATCCAAATATCAAAAATTGCACTATAAGAAATTGTTGAATTATCCATGACCTTGTTAATTATTTTTTAACACTTTATATAATCTATAAAATTCGTTTAACTCACGCCGAATGCCAGAATCTGACTGACTCGCGCTTATTTTCTTTTCTCCCTCATTACCCGCATCGTATGATGCAATACTTTGCTGGATTTCGTCAGCCATCATGAAGGATAACGGTTGTTTCCCCAATCGCATGATCTTTTGCGGGAGAGGGAGAGAAAAGAAATAGTAAAAAGTTGTAAACATGCTATTGCTAGTAAACGTCAAGATAAAGAATGATTGTTAAATTTAGTTTTAGTTCCACATTCATTTAAACAAGTTCGTGGTTAATAAAGTTCTTGAAATAAAAAGATTTATATTTTTTAAAAAGATATTCGAAAATAACGAATATTAAAGTCGCGTGGCGTATTTTTTGTAGTTTTTTGTATATTTGAAGTACTTTTGCAAACTTTTGCTATATGTTCTTTACTTTAAATGAAAGCTGAGACTTCAATATTTCATTTGATATAAGTCTGCACCTAGGTCGAGGGGCTGCTCTATATTTCCTAGTCCATTGAAAATGAAAAATATTAAATTTTTACACCACAATTCTGTTGCTAAGAAATTTTTTTTTGTGTTTTTTTTTAAATTTATTTTTTCATATACTCATTCTACAACAACTAGATTAATTAAAAAAATACTTTAAAGTTATAATTATAATGTATTTTTGTATTAATAAGCTTTTGAATATTACATATTGAACTAACATATTTCAAGCGCGCTGGCATACCTCAAATTTGACGTGCTCTAGACCAAAAAGTAATGAAGTTATGAGGCTGAAATTTCAGGGAATTGTTACTCATATAACTGTTAATATACTGTGAAAATTTCGTCCCAATTGGACCAACATTATTTTTTGCAGCAGTTACTATAGGGCTGTCTCACTGTGCGGTGTTATGGTGTGGGGTGCTATTACGTACTATGACACCATCGATCTTGAATTTCAAAGTGCAAAAATGACTGGTATAAGCTATAAAACGTTATTGGAATCGGCTTTTCCGAATTTCAGTGAACTATTTGGTCCAATATCTTGCATATTGCAACAGGATAATGCCCCTATACACAACGCCAGAGAGTAACGGAGTTCACTGCCAGCCAAACTGTTAATATTCTTGACAGGTCACCCAATTCGCCAGATCCAAACATTGTCGAAAATATTTGGGATTGGTTATCTCGTAAGGTCTATGAAGGAAGTAGACAATTTGATGACAAACAGTCACTAATTCAGGCCATTAAGGATGCCTGGAATCAAATTTCGTTGGATTACATAAATTATCTGTCAATGAAAACCCGTATATTTGAAGTTATTAAAAACAAAGGGGGCTGTACCCATTACTAATAGTTCTTAAATAAAGTAAAATAAATTAAAAAAACAAGAAAAACAGTTTTTCATTAAAATTAGTTAAAGTGCCTTTATTCAAGTGAACCAAAAAAATAGTACATTTTTTGACTTTTTTTTATAAATTGCTCACCAAAAGTTCTTTAGTTGAGAAATCACTATTGTCATGTCTTTTTGTATATCTCAAGATGTCTAGCTTCCATTTCCAATTTAAAAATTTTTCAATCGGTTACAAATTTTTAGCGGTTACAAATTATGGAATTTTTAGTGCCATTAAATAAGTGAACCGGAGTGCATATAAGTACTATACTATAGAAACAAAAATCGGGTTTCTTTGACCTCGTGCGATTATGATTAAAGTTGGCACATTTACTATTAAACTCAGTGGAAATTCAATAAAAATTACATAAACTATTATCCAAAAGATTCCGAATTATACCAAATTTTGTAAAAATAAATATTTTTTTGAAAACTGCAATTCTACAGGAAAAGAATAACAAATATTTCTACAATTGGTACAAAAATTTTAAATGAATAATAAATAATTCAAGAAAAATAAATGTGCTCGTCTTTATTTCTGTTCATAAAATGTAAAATAATAAATATTATTTAAATTTTGCTGGTGGCGGATGGAAGCCGTTACCACAACAAAACGTGATAATGGTTTTTCATCGAAGTAATCTGGACTTTCGTTTTGTTTTTGTATATTGATCCTTGGTTTAAATAAAAATAGAAAACTGGGACACTGAAAAAATAACCTAGATTGTCCACAGCTATCACGCATTGGAGTCAGTAGTTTTGGTTGAAAGAGAATATAGGCTCTCGTTTAGCGGCGATCCTTCAAGTAGATGGGCCATTACGAGAATAGTGAATCATTTTGCAAAGCATGGGCCAATCGCTAAAAGACCTTATAATCGAAACACTTCCGTTCGAGTAGAGGAAACTATTGCTGCCGTAGCTGCTGCAATACAAAGTAACCCCAGTGTTTCAACAAGGAGATTATCTTCTCAAATGGGTGTCAGTAGGCAGACAAGATGCACAATAATGCATAAGAATTTGAACTTATTCCTCTACAAAATTCAAATGGATAAAAAACTTAATGCTGCAGACTTGCCTATACGCTTGGAATTTTGCCAGAGGATGCTTCGAAATGTGGAAGAGGACGAAAACTTACTGAATTGTCTTTTCATGTCTGATGAGGATCATTTCGATCTGAACGGCAACGTAAACAAACAAAATTGTCGCAATATGGAGTGGTTTCAAACCACAAATACTGCATGAGAGGGAATTGTCTCCAATTCGCGTCACAGTGTGGTGTGCAGTTTCCTCAAGCTGTATTGTCGACCCATACCCGCTTGTTCGGCAAAACTACAATAGACGACTTTTTTTGTAATCATTTCGTTGATTACAACCCCCAATACTTACTGTTGTATCCACTTGAAAATATAATATGAATGAGACAATTGCTACTTTTCGTAGTATACAGTATTAGCGATTTCTGTTTAAGAGCGTATGTACTTATTTCGCTATCTCAAAGTAAACGAACGTTGCGACAATTGTCTCACCTGCGCATTACTACGGGATAGCCAAATAAGCAAACATATTATGTTCGATTTGATGATGTTAGTCACAAATGAAATTTGAGGATTTAGGAAATTATATATTTCATTAGTAACTGCGGCATATACAACTGCCTGGTACATTCACAGTACCTAATTCGATCATTATTCGTCATTAACGAGGTACTTCACCCCACCTCATTATTCATTTCATCATTTAATTTCTATCAATGAAGAATATTACGAATTACTGTTTTCGTCAATGGAAGGTAAACGAGATGGTGATGATTGTGTACCTTGTGTATGGCATAAAAAATAAATAAATGGTTTCCCATTACATCCCATGAAGGGACTGGAGAGAACTTCTCACAATCACTGAGCTGTGCGCTTTCCAGTTTTCACTCACTGATTGGGACCTACAGTTTTACACCGATTCCGAACGGTAATTTGAGAAGCTTTTTCATGGCTAGATACTCGATAGTGTCACTATGCGAGGTGACCGCCGCCGAAAGAAATTTTGTTTGAAGGTGGTCAGAGCCGGGTTCGAACCCATGATCTCATGTACAAGAGCCACGCACACTAACCATTGCACCACCGACGGCCATGGCATCCTATGGCATCCCCATGTTAAATTCGTCACTCAAGTGCATTGACGAGTAAGTACTCCTACTTTCCAAATGTATGATGGTATACGTACTTCTGTAATACTTACTCGAACAAGCGGGTACTTCTTTGAGCAAAACGGACTCAGCGTTACCGTAATTTGAGCATGCTAAAATAATTTTTCTATCCGGAACTACGCCGAAAGAGAATTCGTTTCAACTCTGTGGATGAACTGAAACAGTGATAACCAACTCATAGCTTCGCAAGGCAGATATTAGTCGTATTTTTCACACACACGCGATCGGCAATTGACGTGTACACAACAACTATGTTTGATTCAGAACATCAGTCTCTGCTTGTGCGGTGTGTACAATTCGACAGCGGCATCGCTTCCCAACGGGCAAAAAACCGAGCCTTAGCGAGTGTTACGCTAAATGCTCGCAAACGGGCTCAGAAGCGAGTATTTACCGGACCAAAACCGGGGGAGAAATTAAACTCGCCCAAATATTCGCAAACTGGTTCAAAAACGGGTGCTAAACGGACGAAAAAAGAGAGAGAAACATTGTTGTCGTTGTGTCGTGCGGCCAAACAGAGGCACACACGTGCAGGCACACGACACAACAACAAAGTTTTGGCTATTGCATTTTGTTTTATTTTTTGTGTTGTTCTCGCAAAATATATTGCAAAAGTCTCGCAAACGAATCTCTCGCAAGGCATCGTAAACGAAACTTTTACTGCCACAAACTGAGCGACTGATGATTCATTTTCCGATCGTTTTCGGATCTGTTTTCGAGAGTTTTACCCGCAAAAGTTTCGCGTAACTCTCGTATGCTATATCGTATACGAAGTTTTGGTCCGCTGGGCATCGCTTCTGTCTGCGACCGCACACAAGCACCTAGTATGATTGTATGCGTGAGTTCTGTTTTTCCTACCGCTGAACTAAATAATCAATTCGAGCGACAAAAGCTGCAATTCCAGCCTTAACTTTGCGGGCAGTAATGAACAACTTTTTTGCTAACATGCCGCACCTACGTACATTTAATAATCTTTAAGACTAATTAGACTATTTCAAATGAAGAGAGATGGAATAAATCCCATGCATTACAAAAAAAGTTATTCCAGTTTCTTAATGTTTCAAAATTTAATAGGTATCCGTATAAGCGTTTTTTGGAAGTTTATGTAGAACAGTTTTTATACATTCAGTTTCCATGGAAGACGCATTTTGAAATTTGGAAGTAATAGTTTTATTCTAGTCGGTAGTGCAGTGGACGACGATGGTCAACTGGCTCTCTGACGGTAACACTATCGAGTAATTAGCCATGCAAATGGAATTTAAATGCCCGATGGTTGCCAGTTAATAGGAACATTTTCTGTCAGCTTTAAAATTGAGCTTTAAATGAAACTCGCCCTCAGCAAATGTTCATAACTAAAAGGAAAAAACTAAGAGGCAGACTTTTTATATATGTAAGCTTAAAGTATATTTTTTATTTGTTGTTTTTATTCCCTAAGGGTTTCTTTCGTTTCTACGCAGCATTTGAAAGACTTTAGTTTACGCATTCGAAAACTGGAGTACTTTCAACATTGTACACTTTCAATGAAAGTACCATCAAATTGCTATTTTGACCCCACATTGCCCGTCCAATATCGGCAAACAAATAGAGTAATAGTATCTACATGTGAACGAAATATAATCAAACGCAAAAGGAGTCCGATCGAAATTTTACGTAAACCTGTTCGAACTGGCCTCTAATTCTACTCCGAGTGGTATTAAAGTGTACTGACGTGCCGCAAAATACCGCCAAATGTGTTTTTATAAAAATTAAAAGAAATGGTTTATATATGTGTATGTGTACATTGAAATAAAAACTGTCAATTTCAGATAAGGTGCCGAATACACAAAAAATAATACTCCAAAATTATGGAAAACGAAAATTAGGTAAAATTTTCTAAATGGCGCTGGAAAAATTATGCAAACAGAAGAGCAAGAATTAAAAAAATATACATCAAAACTTCTCAAACTATGCCAAAATCATAACATTACTACAGCTCATGAATTATTTTTTTTTTTAGAAAATATCTAATATTTACCAAATATGCTTAACACGTTTCTATAATTTTAATTTTCAATTGTACGTACTTCATCAAAATTTTAAAAATTATTTTTTTTTTAAGATATTTTATCGTCATCTATAACGTAATTTTTACAATAATTCACCATGCGATTTAGAAACCCATTTTTCATAGCTTCTGCGATTCACTGAAAGAGTCATTTTTGGTACCTATTTGTCCATTATTTTTTACCACGAAGTTACATAATATTAAATCTCGGAAGTCACAAAAGCTAAAAATATTCTGGCTGTTTCTGAAATCATAAGACTGATTTGTGATGTACTCAACAAGGTAACTTTTACACTAATCAGGTTTTCAAATAAATGGTTAATTGTATCATATTATTTTGAGATGAAATTTTTGTAATTTGTGATAGATAATGGTTTTACTGCGATTTGTCCTAGCATTTTCTCCAGCCCGCAGAAAACATTTAAAAAATATGATGTTTGAACGCAGCAACGACTTCTTCTGGATACGAAATCGTTGTCCACCCAGTTTATCTTCGATTTACGCGAACAAGAAGAAGTCATTGGCTAACCGATGAGGACTGTATGGCTATGTCTTGAGTGTTTGAAAAGCCAGTTGTTTGAACCACTAATGACCAATTTTACAGAAAAAAAATATGCAACGACTTGTTTAGAATTGCTTCAAGCGCCAACAACTTTTGCTGGATCTTATTCATAATATACCAGCCACACACTCGACACCTGTTAGTTTCAAGCTCTTTGGCATAGATTCATGATTCGTCACATGCTGCAATCCACCACTCTATTTCTTGAATATTTATTTCGATCAATCAGCAATCTAAGTAGATAATTCATTTCAAATGGTATTCGATTTATTCTAATGACAGTTATAATGTGGTGGAAATAATCTTTTCTGAGCTGACGACATTTTCCAAAGATAAATATGCACTCTAAGATTCATAATTTTAGCGTTGGTCAAGGTAATTAACCCGATTGAATTATAAGCTTCTAAGTGTACAGCCAAACTAAATGGGTCTACTTCACCGTGAAGCAAAGAAATCTCAGAGACATTAATTCTCTGATTTCAAACATTTCTCTATTCCACAGAGATTGCCTCCAATCAAATCCTCACAATCGTCAGTGACCTGCCTCTCATATAGCAATATTATTGAACTGAATCGCCACAGTCGAAATTAAAATTTTTTAATTGGTTATAATCGCAGGATTTAAAAAGTGTGTGGTATTTACATAGGGTTGTAATGGATTATCGAATTGAGTCGCAGTTGAAGAAAAATCGGAAAATTCTTTCGGAAATTTTTTAAATCCTTCTTAATTTGTTGCAAACGCTCAATGGGTTAAATTAATATTCATTTCAGTCATACTCACTCGTATTCCAATTGGCGGCGTCAACAACGTTATTTTTTATGCATATTAAAGAGATTGTTGTTGAAAAAGTAAAGATAAAAATGTTTTATATTTCGGATTCGGAATCTTCCAGTGACGAAGAAAACAAAAAACAACAATTAATTGTGGAAAGAAGATTGCTTAGGCAGAAATCTTCCATTTTTAATCTACCTGATGAAAAGTAAGGAAAATATTTTAAAGTCTACATTCCTGTGACGGTTTGTATGTATGTACATGTGTCTTGTCTTTAAATATTTTGAAGTGTTATTAAGTATTAATATTATTTAAATGAAACGTCATCATATGATTGAACGCCTTTTTAAATTGTTTATATTGACTTCACCTGTCTGTATGCATGTATGCCGACAAAATTTTGGATTGATTTTTAACCCTTTTCCCGTGATCCAATCGAGCTGAAGCTTCGCAGTCAAACTAATGGCGACGACAAAAATAAACCATAAAAATATGGGCGGAATTGGATAAAGGGGCGCGGTACCTCCCATATAAATCACAAATTAAAAATCTATTATTTCTGCTCCTGTTAACGGTATTTGAACAAAATTGGGTATGTTGGTTAGGTTTACACATTCTAAAACCTGCTGCAAGTATGGGCGGGATTGAACAAAGGGGCGCAGTCATATATAAAGAATTTATATTCAAAAACTGTGTTTTTTACGGGTTGGGTTTGTATTATTGTGAAAGGTAAATCAAATAAATTGTGGGTGCGGAGCACTTTCAGAGCAAAAAGAATAATGACGTATTATACGATTATAAAAATGAGATAGCAACAGAGCAACGAAAATTTTGTGAACTTGTGTAGTGTATGTACGAATATAATAATTATTATAATGTATGTATGTACATACATATATGCAAGTGTCTGTTGCTTTGCATACTTTGATTTTTGTGGGAATAGAACAAAAAGTATTGAGCAAGAAAATAATGACACATGTGTTTTAATTAATATTATTTAAATGTAACGTCATCATCTGATTGAACGCTGTTTTTTCATTTTCCAATGTAACATTTACTAATGTGTTCACAGAAATCGAACAGGTACCGTGCAGCAAACAGGTGTTAACACATCGCCCGTGAGTTCGAACATTCATTGGATTTTTGTTAAATGGCTTTTAATTTCGTACTGTAGTTTCATACTCATACTTACGCAATGTGTGCAGAAATGAATGAAAATGGTTGCTAAAGATCTCAACGTCCAGCACACAATGTTTGTTTGTAATGGTAACAATGATTAATTATTGACTCATGTGTTTCTGCTATCAGAGATTCAATTGAATTATTCTTCCTGGGAAAAACACACTACCTAAGATTCATGATTTTAGGATCGTACGATTGGTCAAAACCCTGAATTCTCACATATAGTGCCACGACCAGTTCAATAAACGTGTTGAGAATGTCTAAGGGATGGATAGCCTTGACAAAGACGATGAATAATTAGACAACCAGAAAAGAGAACCAAAAAGTGCTAGAAATACACTCCAACCCATTTCTCTCTCGCTTTATATCTTGATTATTTCATACTGTTTGCATAGTTTATGTAATTTCACTTCAACATGGTTGGAATTTGTATAGTTATATACAACTAGCTAACCCGGCATACTTCGTCCTGCCTTCAAAAGTATTTATAATATCAGATGGTAAACAATGTTTAGTATCTCGACGTGGGCGCCATCTATTTTATCAACAGCTTTACTTTTGCCTAAGAATTACATGTTGCGAATTTTAAACAAATCTGTTCATAAATAACCGAAATCGACATCAGCGACACCTATATATGGAAATTATGGAAATTTTTTTTGTCTCCCACGCACTTTTTACGAAAAGAGGTTATGTATGAGTCGGTGTCGGGATACTTAACGCCGCCACACGCCGATTAAGCACCCAACGCCTTCAGCGAGTTCTTGAGTTACGGTGCAAAAACACAAAAAAACTAAATATTGCGCCATCTGTCGGACGAACTACACAGAAACACTACTCACGGCCCATAGAGCATGCATATAAAATTTGGTCAAAATCGGTCCAGTAGTTTATGTAGAGATATCAAGCTGCTTTTGTATTGAAATATTCAATGAAGAGAGTATGAGAGATGGCAGAGAATGGCTAGGGTTTCACTCGTTTTGTTTGTTGGCATTTGAGTGAAGATAAATTTTGACTGTGTACTTATACATCGTTTTTGGCCTTGATTTGCTGAGTTGCAACAAAAGGTAGTAAGTGCTCTTAGTGGAGTAGAAACAGTCCTCCATATGATACAACAATTTTATGACGCATTTTCATGAAAGTTAGTTTCACCGCAATTTGACATGTTAGCCAGTACTTAATATCGATAAAATGATTTCATTGAATAACAGTATTGGAGATGATATTACTGTTTGATATTTATGTTGGTATATTTTCCGTCATCGTAAACCCTTGTAAGGTCAACCCTCCTCTTAATGAATGTTGAGTATTGGGTTTCTTTTTTATACATTATGCTTTGCTAGTAAATTTTGAGTCGAAAGATATCTTAAGCTTATATAACAACTTCGTTGGGTTATAGTTAGGGTGTTAAAAACTAAATTTAAACTAAATTTTTGAATAAACTGAAAACCGGTAATTTTATGTCGGTTAACCGGTTTTTATTCAAATTGAGTTAAATATCCTTACAAAAAACTAATAGTTAAATAAAAAAGGCTATAATTATCATATATTCACGATTTGTTTTAAAATAAGTAACACGATATCTATTTTCAAATAAAATTGTATAGCTTGAGTAACTTCTACCTAAGATATAAAAAGAAATTAAACTCCAAAATGATTTACTATTTGAAATAAATAATTAAATAATTTAAATTTGTTACCAAATTAAATGTTTAACATTATAAGATTTTCATTAGTGACAAGTTCTTTCAAAATCGAACATAATTTTCAAATTTAAATAAGTTCATTTTGAATAGGAATTCAACATGATTACAAATTGGAATATGATTAACATTTTAATTTAAAAATAAAACGTTGTTGCTAAATTTAAACAAAACTGTGAAATTATGAGATTGGAGCACCAATAAGAATTTAATCCACCCCAATTCAATTCACTTCAATACAATTCAATTCAATTCAATTGAATTCAATTCAGTTGAATTCAATTGAATTCAATTCAATTCAGCCCAATTCATTTCAATACAATGCACTTCAGTTCAATTCAGTCCAATTCAATTCAATGCAATTTAATTCCACTCATTCAATTCCATTCAATTCAATTCAATTCAAGTCAATTCAATTCAATTCAATTCAATTCAATTCAATTCAATTCAATTCAATTCAATTCAATTCAATTCAATTCAATTCAATTCAAATCAATTCAATTCAATTCAATTCAATTCGATTCAATTCAATTTAATTTAATTCAATTCAATTCAATTCAATTCAATTCAATTCAATTCAATCCAATTCAATTAATTTCAATTCATTTGAATTCATTTCATTTCAATTAAATTCAATTCAATTCAGTTCAAATCACTTCAATTTAATTCAATTCAATTCAATTCAATTCAACTGAATTCAATTCAGTTCAATTCAGTCCAATTCAATTCAATACAATTTAATTCCACTCATTCAATTCCATTCAATTCAATTCAATTCAATTCAATTCAATTCAATTCAATTCAATTCAATTCAATTCAATTCAATTCAATTCAATTCAATTCAATTCAATTCAATTCAATTCAATTCGATTCAATTCTATTTAATTTAATTCAATTCAATTCAATCCAATTCAATTAATTTCAATTCATTTCATTTCAATTAACTTCAATTCAATTCTGTTCAAATCACTTCAATTCAATTCAATTCAACTGAATTCAATTCAATTCAATTCAGCCCAATTCATTTCAATACAATGCACTTCAGTTCAATTCAATCCAATTCAATTCAATGCAATTTAATTCCACTCATTCAATTCCATTCAATTCAATTCAATTCAATTCAATTCGATTCAATTCTATTTAATTTAATTCAATTCAATTCAATCCAATTCAATTCAATTCAATTCAATTCGATTCAATTCTATTTAATTTAATTCAATTCAATTCAATCCAATTCAATTAATTTCAATTCATTTCATTTCAATTAACTTCAATTCAGTTCTGTTCAAATCACTTCAATTCAATTCAATTCAACTGAATTCAATTCAATTCAATTCAGCCCAATTCATTTCAATACAATGCACTTCAGTTCAATTCAGTCCAATTCAATTCAATGCAATTTAATTCCACTCATTCAATTCCATTCAATTCAATTCAATTCAATTCAATTCAATTCAATTCAATTCAATTCAATTCAATTCAATTCAATTCAATTCAATTCAATTCAATTCAATTCAATTCAATTCAATTCAATTCAATTCAATTCGATTCAATTCTATTTAATTTAATTCAATTCAATTCAATCCAATTCAATTAATTTCAATTCATTTCATTTCAATTAACTTCAATTCAATTCTGTTCAAATCACTTCAATTCAATTCAATTCAACTGAATTCAATTCAATTCAATTCAGCCCAATTCATTTCAATACAATGCACTTCAGTTCAATTCAGTCCAATTCAATTCAATGCAATTTAATTGCACTCATTCAATTCCATTCAATTCAATTCAATTCAATTCAATTCAATTCAATTCAATTCAATTCAATTCAATTCAATTCAATTCAATTCAATTCAATTCAATTCAATTCAATTCAATTCAATTCAATTCAATTCAATTCAATTCAGTTCAATTCAATTCAATTCAATTCAATTCGATTCAATTCAATTTAATTTAATTTAATTTAATTCAATTCAATTCAATCCAATTCAATTAATTTCAATTCATTTGAATTCATTTCATTTCAATTAAATTCAATTCAATTCAGTTCAAATCACTTCAATTCAAATCAATTCAACTGAATTCAATTCAATTCTATTTAATTTAATTAAATTCAATTCAATTCAACTCGTTCAAATCCAGACAAATCAGTGTAATGAACTGCAATTCAAGGCCATCACTTTAATCCAGTTCAGTTCAATCCCATCAAATCTAACATAGTCTAATCTTGTCTAATTCACATCGATTATTTATTTATTCATAAGGGAAATACTAACTGATGTGTTTATTAAAATAAAATTTTAAAATGTTAAAATCTCAAAGATCTTGTTATATTTTCTGAATAGTTATGGCGCTTTTTACGGGCAAACGAAACAAGACAAGAAAATTTTATTTTGTACTGACTTTGTATTCATTCTTCTACAACAATTTAAACACATCGTTTTCCACGCAAAAGGATAAAACCGACAAATAACCGTAAACAAACCCGACAATTAACCGACTTCACCGGTGTTTCCCATGCTGTGGAACCGAAAACGGATTTCCGGAAAAGTAATTTTTTGAATTAACCCATTTCCCATTACATCCAGTGAAGGAATTCGGGAGAGCTTCTCACAACCAGTTATAATCATTGATTGGGGCTTACAGTTTTTGCACCGATTCCGAATGGAACTTTTTTGTTGCCGTCACTATGCGAGGTGACCTGCGCCGAAAGAAAATTTAAGGTGGTCAGAGCAGGGACTGAACCCAGGATGTCATGTACAAGAGGCGTGCACCCTTACCACAGGACGTAATAACTTTTGTTCTGTGTGACCCAGTTGTCTTTTATTTTTGTTTTATTTTGCAGGTCTCCATTTAGGTTTATTAAAATTAATGATTGGGACACGGAAAAGAGGATGTGGATAGTTCAGCGGTACCATGCTTTGTAGTCCTTAATTTCCGCCCAAAGAATCACTTGCTTGTAACCAAAACGCGACTATTATTTCTTTCACTTCGACTTGCTGGACAACTAAAAACAAAAAAAGAAAAGCGAGAGTCGAACAATCGCAATTGACAATTCTCTCATGCAAACATGTGTGAGTGCCACATGGACGCTGCTCTACTGCATTTTTGCACTGTTAAATTTTTTGCGTCGGTTTTGCTCTGTGCGCTTTTATTCGGCGTTTTTGTTCTGTGGTCGTCATATAACGATGTTGAAGCAGTTTACCCCGAACTGCGCCGAAGACGTATCCGTTTCAACAGCATTAGGTTCCAGCAAGATGGAGCAACCAACAAGGTCACCTGAATTGACTGCACCAGACATGGATTTGTGTCAAGCAGGAGGTGTATAGGTTGACGCGATCCCGACTTCACCCATCAGGCCGCAATAAATTATTTTCTGATCAGATATAGATTTGCGTGGATGAGAATGGAGGTTATTTATGGTCCAATTAGTTACATATAGAAAATGAGATTGAATTTTCTGTACAAAAAAAAATTAAATACATTGATTGAAAAAAAAGTTATTTGAATTTCTTAGTGTAGCACAATCGGTGCGCCGTACTGTATAACGCATAGGAAAAATTCTGTTTCAAAAATTTTGGTTGCTGTTCAGATTGTGCTATATAAATTTGCATTATTCTGTAATGTTCGCAGTTAATAATATTTAGTTCCTATATTCAAAGTTTAATTCAATTAAAATGCGGCATAAGTCCACTTAGCATTTGTCTGCCACTTCACATTATCTTCATTATATTAAATAAGTTGCTGTCGTTTGGTTTCATTCATTCTCCATCGTCGAGAGAAGAAAGCTGCGATATTGTCGTGTCCTTTTGAACTAGATACTTAACATTTGACACACTCAGTAGTACCGGTTAATGAAGGCCGGCTGTTGCCAGAAGTGCTTCGACTCATTCATGTCCATTTCACAATAGTCGCTCGAACTGTGACTGCAATTATACATTTCATACGACGCAAGAACTTTTTGCACGACATTTCCATCTAAGCACTTCTTTTGTGTTCTGCTTCTGTCGCTGCTGCGTTTTACTTCGATTCTCGGCGAGTGACTGCTTGTCTGTAATGCACATTTAAACCATATCTCATCGCAGCATCCATTGTGCTATTCAAAGGACCGAATACTTTTGCATTAACTGGAAGGCAGTAAGGAAGTCGGTCTATGCTGCAACAATATGTTCTTAGCGAATGAGAAGGAGGGTGCGTGCAGCTGGGAAGTGTGTTCTGTATTTGGCTCGTTTGTCAATGAATTTGTGCTTTTGTTACCTAAATTGAACACCTTTTATTAAAATATTATCCTTCCACAAGCTCTGGCATCGCTGCTCGCATATGATATAACATAATGACACACAAAAATTCGCATACACTGACATCTAAACGTGGGCAGCTACATGTACTTGACTCAGATTGGAACATGCATTTCCATTCGAAATCGATTTTCGTACATCGACTATCGCCAACACGTGTTTCTCTTGGCAAGGAACAAGCGAAGTATTATTGGATTGCTTTTGTTGCTGTTGGTACTTCACGTAAAATTACACACTTACGACGAAGTAAAGACAGAAGGCAAAAGTAGTGATAGGACACTGAAACGTGCTCAAGTACATGCCATCGTATTTTGCTACCATTGGAAGGAGACATGACATGCCTGTTCCTTTCCATTTCGCACCGGGTGAAGGTGTCACGGCACGTAACTCACGGCCGTGCGATACCAGTCGCCAGCAATACAGTTATGCAAGGATGAGATGTATAAAGATATGAACATGAATGTATGTAGGTAAAGGATGTGTAGGTGACACAAGGCGCACAGTGCGCAAACATGTGAATGGAGTGAAATTTCTTGATGAGCTTTTTATTGTTCTTTGATTTTATTGCCGTCATTAAAGGGAAGCGCACACATCCAGGCGCAAATGACAGAGGACAAATTGAGGAACTGGATGACAAACGTTAAACAATTAGAATGCAAACGTTATAGTACAGATGAGAGGATATTAAGATACATTTAATACCATTTCGACATCTCGTTTTGCTGATTTCGGAATATGGTGGGAGTAAACGTCTTCATTTAAATTTTTCCAGATTAAGAATCAGCAATTATTTAATCTCCTTACTTCCAATAAAAATCTCATTTCTCCTTTTCGAATGAAGAAAGTTACAATGTCGGATATTGATGTGTTCTCTGCAAATCCTTGACAACCATAGGAATTAAGATTGTAAACTGAAGTTGCTAGTGATAATACCTATGTACGTATCATCTAACGCTACTACATAATCATAATTTCTGATTTACAGCATAAAACTCTAGGTCCCCATTAGTATGTATTAAGATCGAATTCATGATATTATATTAAGACAATTCGCTTATCTTATACAGCTGACAAATGTGTTCGAACACAAATATAAATATAAAAAACTACACGCAATAAAGCATGAGAATAATATATAAAACAATTTTCCTTTTCTCTGTTAGAAAACTCAATGTCTCGCTGTTTAAAACGAAAAGTACTCAGAATTACATTTCACTCATTGGAACCTACATTAAAGTAAGGAATTATTTTGAATGTTTTATAGCCTCTAAAGCTTTAAATAGTAAAACAACCCCAATGCGTTCAAGAAATGTTAAATTCCTTAAATTTACATAAAAAATTAGAGAATGAATCTTTTTTACCGAACGACGAAAAACAAAGAAGGCAACAGCAAAATGTAACCAGACTTCGTAGTGACAGAGATTTTTTACACATTTGTGGTGCGTCAATAATATAAACGACAAAGTTAAGAAACCTCAGCCGTAAGCACTCCAAGTTCCCACCACCGCCACCACATCCATTACTCGTTTCCGCGCATCACAAGACGAGTATGAACAGACCATACGCATAGAAACCTAATCCAACTCGGCGTATACTTATGCGCTTTATGATTGTATTCCCCAACTCTCGTGTACAACGACACATCTACTGGCATTAATGGCCGTATTTGTTGGGTTATTATTGTTGCTGGTACTAAAAGTACTTAAACGTTGTTAGGATTCGTTCCTAGACATTTTTTCCTCTTTAAATTTAGAGAATTTACGGTACAGTTGGAAGTTGGATCTCCTCTGTTGCTGCTCCTTAATTATTTCCCAGAACAAGGATATACTTGTATTTTATATATTATGCAGCGGACATCATTTTCAATGTGTGTATGAGTGTCTATTTAAGGGTTTGAGCTTAAATATTCCTATCGCTGCTAAGGGTAGGATAGGGCTGAAGGTTTGTCAGGACTAGGTCGACAGGATGTAGTATACGATGGTTGTGGTGGCTGCGAAGCGGATCATAACTCAGGAAGCATGGTTTTGATATTATTCGCTGTATTTTACTTTCCATTCGCTGTGCTTAAAGTTAAAGAAGACAAAACAGGAAAAAATATATGACAAGAAAAAGTATTTTTAATTAAAATTTTAATAATTATGTTATAAAAGTCAAGAAAGGCTTTATCCTTCTCAACGTTATTATTCTCTTAATTTATTCCGTTCCTTGCGGAACTTTAGTGTCTTCCTCACGTTCTTTTAACGTAATTAGACCTGTTTTAATGGAGTATTATATTCTTGATTTGCACTTGAACTTGGTGCATGTAGCTTGAGACTGACATTCCCAGGAAATAATTGAAATTCGACGGCGATACATTTTGAATGGATAAATTCCATACACAGCATCCGGCATAAGTAGGTACTTCATTATACACAGACGCTCACAAATTACCACTTCATAATGTGTGGCCAAATATAATGATATTTTTCTTTAACCCCGCATCTCATTCAAACTTAAGCAAAAAATAAAATATGACAATTGAAAAGTTCTGAATCACTTGGCGCAAACAAGTCAGTTTGAATGAAGTGTGTGATTTATGTACACTTCCTCCTTTACATTTAAATCAAATACAAAATGTATTCGGAGATGTTGTCACTTCAATCACAAATTGCCCAAATAATTTAAAGGTAGCCGTATTAAAATACCACCGAATCGCGTTCCACGTTCTATTCAAAGCAGTCATTTACATCACCTACGAAAAATGCAAAAACAATGCGGCCATTATACTGCTACATTTTCAGCTTTGTAAATCTAAGGAATTCCATTCATCTCCCTATATTTCATTTCAATAAGCTATTATAGTGTCCTCTGAAAAGTAATGAGGAATGAAACTTGTACGTTAGTGTAATTATAATGTACGTTAGTGTAACCTAAATGTTCATTCAGTTTTCTATCATACGTGTAAAAATGAATATATGCCTCTATACAAAGCTCTACCTTGTTTCAGGAAGTCATTCCGGTATGAGACTTTGATAAAATAAAATAAATGGTTTCCCGTCACATCCCATGAAGGGATAAGGGAGAGCTTCTCACAAACCAGTGAGCTGTGCGCGTATTTTTAAAAGCTTTGTCATGGCTAAGTACTCGATAGTATCAGTTTCACTAAGCGAAGTTTATGTATGAATCACAGCCCAACGTCCCGCTGGTTGAATCCTACAGGGCTTGAGATTATAAACGGTTTGAAGCTGCCAATGTGGCCGTCGGTGGTGCAATGGTTAGTGTGCGCGCCTCTTGTACATGAGATTCTGGGTTCAATCCCGCCTCTGACCACCTTAAATTTCTTTAGGCGGCGGTCACCTCGCATAGTGGTGGCGACATTATCAATCGGTTTACAAACTGTAGGTCCCAATCAGTGAGCATAAAACTAGAAACCTCACAGGTCACTGGCTGTAAGAAGCTCTCCCCAATTCATTCGTGGGATGTCAATGGAACTTCTCTAGAAACTACTAATCTATGAGAAGCATTTTCGCCCACATCGCTTTCGGCGTTCAGTTGGTTGTCACAGAAATAGGTATTCATAAGAAGATTGAGCGAATCCTCATTGTAGGCGATCCAAAACCCAGAAGAGTCTTTCAGGTAGTCTGTAGTCATTGACTTCATTCTTTTTGAAGTTATTTTAGCTGTAGTTGGGAGCATTCGTGATTCTATCCGTTATCTATGCCCTCTTTAAAGCAGAGCTGTTAAATTTCGATTACGATTAGTAATCAATTACATTACTTTTTAAAAAGAATCGTAATGATTATAAAATCCTCTATTCAACAATTTCTGATTACTAATTGATTACGATTACAAATAATCAAAAAACAATCAGGATTACTTGAGATTACCCGAAAATAATCAAAAGTAATCAAAAATGATTTCCACTACTTTAAAATATTACTTTTGACTATTTCTGATTACTTTTGATTATTTTTAATTATTTTTGATTATTTTTAAAGGAATCTTGTACATTACATTTATTGAAAAAAAAAAACTATACAAAGTTAGGTTAGGGTGTATCCGCTAATTAATTGAAAGTCTAAATTACGCAAGTAACATAAATTAATTAAATTCTGCAACAATAAAATGAATAAATAATAAATAATAATTCTCATTTACATAAAATTTGAATTGGCTTTCATTAAAACTAATATTCCAAAAGAATAATCCGACAATGATTGCCGCCTTGGACTGTTTGCGATCCCGGCAAACGAAAACAGTCGTTCAACTGGAGCTGAAGACGTTAAGGGTGTGTTAAAATATATGAATGCTTCCTTGAGCAAATCATAAATTTGCCAAATCTCATCAGCACTTGAGTTATCATTTAAATAACTGAAAAACTGATGTTTTATATTGGATCGTCGGTCAATTTTGATTTGGTCATTTGAAGATAAACTTGTGTTAATTTCAGCATCTGCAAAGTCAAATCTTTAAAGTTGAAAATTCAAAGTAATGCACGCATTAGCTCACCATCAGTATTGAAATCAAAAAAATCGGGCATAGTCGATATGTTATTATTTTTCGATTCAAAATTAAACGAATTACAGTTTTTGTCGTAAAAACTGTACAGAGTATCCAAAACTCTGCTGGTTATGCTCTCAATAGTTAATTCCGGCAATTCTGGGCTTAATCTCTGCAAAACATTGAGCCATTTCGTTTTGATGCTTGGCGTTAGCACTGTTGCCGTAATTGCGATATTTGCCTCTGGCTGCAACATGAAATATGGTTGAAACCTTTGTCTCAATCCATGTTCCATTTTCATAATTACAGAGGGTAATGGTTGCAGCTTCTTGCTTGTGCTTAGTTTATGCAGCTTATTGCACAGTGTCACAAGAGTCGGTATTAATAATCCTGTGGTTAATAAAATTAATATATTTAATATTTCTTCGAAACACAATATAAAGGATATCGAGTGCATATATAGGTAGAAGTGATAAATTTTTGTATGTAGTACTATAATTTATAAATTTACTAGTCGTACCATAATTTACGTTGTTTTCTCCTTGAAGAAAGTCCAGCGCCTTAGCAATTGGTTTCATTACCAACACGTACATCTACAGGTACTTTAAGTCTCCTTGTGAAAAATTTGGCAAAGACAGCTTATCGCACAGACTATTTAACTGTTCTTTGTAGCAGAGTAGCTCCTTAACTGCGTCATACAATGAGTTCCAACGGGTAACAACAGGCAAAAGTAACGACGAGCCCAAGTACTCTGCAATTATTTCCGAAGACTTTGGCCACTTGCACTTTTTCCACAAGTTGTTGCATTTATCGAATGTCTGCAAATTTAAACATTATCAAATGTGTAAAAAGACATATTAACCACTTACCATCCTATGCTGGAAATGCAGTGGCTGCTCAATTTTTAAAATTTTGTCAAAACCGGTTGATGCAAGCAAATTCAGAGTATGGCTGCAGCATCTCTGAATGCTCCCAACTACAGCTAAAATAACTTCAACAAGAATGAAGTCAATGACTACAGACTACCTGAAAGACTCTTCTGGGTTTTGGATCGCCTACAATGAGGCAACCACTTTTCATTATCAAAGACAGGCAGATCGTCATCTTCGAAAATGATATTTCCCACACAATAATCTTTAAACGCCTTTACAAAATTTGAACCGTTATCCGTAACGGTCGAAACAATGTTTGCGCTGTTCAGACCAAAGATAGTGTTGATTTCACTGATCATCTGCGCAATATTTTCAGCGGTGTGTACTCCAAACATTCTTGTGCATGCTAAAGCTGCCGATTTGCGTTCCAAATTGTCCGTAAGCCAAAGACACGTATATCCAAGGAAACTTCTGTGGTTTCCAGACCAAATACCTGCTGTGGTGCAAAAATATTTGCAAGAAAAAATTTTTTCTTTTATATTTTGCACCATGATGGTATATTTCGCTCCAATTTTTTAGCTGCTGTTTGTCTGCTCAACACCTTCACACCTGTATTTTCAAAAAGATCTATGAAGGATTTCTTTTCCAGAATGGAAAGGGGCAATGAGGAGTCAATAATTGCGTGTATCAGTTTACCATCAAAAACAGATTGCACTGTACAGCCTTTATTACAACCTGCCTTATAATATTTGTATTTTTTAAAAATTTCATTATGCTTGACTCGCAAATGTTTAATAAAATTTGACGTCACTTCACCACTTCCTCTTACCTCTCGATGACATGTTGTAACACACCTACCAGTTATCTTATCTGAAATCTAGAAATAATAATTGCCTATTTGAGCAATGGTTTCATGATACGTTTGTTCCTGAGATTACATTAAAAATCTAATTAAAAAAATAGAAAATTAAATTTTATTTTTAGGTCAGGCCATTTCTTCAATCCAAAGGTCTTCAAATGTCGTCATTTTATTGCAACTAGAAAATGACCAATGCCAACCAAAAGAAGGCGAGCCAAACAGTGAGTTTGATAACAGTCAAGTGTTTTCCACTAAATTGTACCGCACTTGGTCAGCCAATGAACCAAAATGTCATTAGCACAACAAAGTTGCACTATAAAAAAAGCCTCTTAGCACAGAGAAGTGAAAGCTCAGATATTAAAGAAAAATTAAAGCTTGTTCATTACGTAATGCAGTTTGTCTTCTTGCAAATTAATCTTAAGCATATTCTTGTGCTTTAAAATTATTGTGAAACTGCTGTACCGGGACACATATCAATAAAAATATCTGATTTTTTAAAAAAGTAAATAAAAAATATCTTTAATTTCGTTAGTAACTTAAAAACTTACTTTTTGTACGTCTGCGTAAAATTTAGCTTTGAAAATTATTTTTCGTGCATCAGACAGAGTGTGTTTTTTGAGGGCCCCTCCTGATTCTTTATTTGATAGCCTTATTCTCTTGTTTGTAGAAGGATCCTCAGTACTGTCGTCTGCGGAAAAATCGCTTTCGAAAATATTTTGAGCATTTTCACCTATAATTTTATTTTTTTTTTTTTTAATTTTATTTATACGATATTGAATTGGAATTGGTACGTCCGTTACCTTTCGGTTTTAGCTGGCAAGAGAACGAGAACCGAAAAAATCAAAACTGACATATATTGAAATGTAAGTTTTGACAAACAGACTACGATCACTCTCATACCGATTTCACGAGCAGCCATACTGAAATAATCTTAAGTAATAGTCTATTCACAATATTAGGTTTACAAAATAATATGTAAGTAGCCAAACTATGCAGCCCGTTTTCATACATAATTAATAGTGACGGCACAACTCAAGTGGTTTTCGAGAATACTTTACTTTTTGGCGTAGAATACGTCTTACCTTACGGTATAGGGAGTCATGTCAGATTGTTATTGTTGTAATCTTTATTTCATTGATTATGAGGAAACGGTGAGATAACTTTTTTTAAAAATTTTTTTGCAGGTAAATGAAGATGCTATCTTTCGTTTGATATACATTTCATATTGGTTGATATCTTCCTAATATTTAAATTTCTCAAATGAAGATTGTTTAAACACATACACTCAAACATATGTGTGGTGTTTGGTTGAGTGTTTGAGTTTGTAGCATGAACACAAACTATGCTGCTGTTTCAGTGGGGACACAAACCTTCGGCTGTTGTTTTGATTGATGAAATATTGAAATTTCGTATATTTACTTATGTATTTAAGTGAAACAAAATGTTAAATGTGAATTTGAATTTAACATGGATATATAATTATAAAAAATATATGAAAAAATTAATTCATACATTTTTATGTTAAATGAAAGTGCTGCCAAGATGTGGTTTTATACCAATGATGTGGTTAATTTAAAAACATATTTATCCTATTTTTCCTACTATAAGCTTATGTATATTATCAAAAGTAACTATCAAATAAATAAATTCATTTGCTTATATTATTTATCATTTATTGTTATATATGTTTTCTGTCTTATCGGATGGCGTATTCTACGTTAAACTTAATGGCCGTGTCTCTGACACAGCCTGCAGGGACTGTCTGCTGTATATTTTTCGTCTTATTCATTTTATTGTAGCAGCATTTAATTAATTTATGTTACTTGAATTCAGATTTTCAATTAATTAGAGAATTCATGCTAACCTAACTTTGCAGAGTATTTTTTTCAATAAATGTAATGTACAAGATTCCTTTAAAAATAATCAAAAATAATTAAAAGTAATCACAAAAAATCAAAAATAATCAAAAATAGTCGAAAATAATCAAAAGTAATCAAAAGTAATCTTTTAAAGTAGTCGAACTCATTTTTGATTACTTTTGACTATTTTTGATTATTTTTTAGTAATCTGAAGTAATCCTGATTATTTTTTTGATTATTTGTAATCGTAATCAATTACTAATTGAATAAAACTGAATGTAATCGTATTGTAATCATTAGTTCACCTTTTAAACAAAAGTAATCTAATTACTAATGATTACGATTAGTAATCATTACTTAACAGCTATGCTTTAAAGTTTATCTCCGTAGTAGATGCAGCCGCAAAAATCCTTTTGCGGGTCCTTTCATTGAGGAACTTTCTTATATTCCGACTAATTAATTCGGAAGAACATATCCAAACAATTCACGTCTGCCGCTGCCTCGTCTCGTGCTAAGGATGAAAAAGTAAATGAGGCGTCAGGGAACACCCAGTTGGAACAAAGTTCCTTTCGCTATATATTATGTAGTAGTTAGTTCCAAAACGCCTCAGGCGCCCGTTGAAAAATACGATAATTTAAATGGATCTTTAATAAAGGTACTTTTTGTAAAATGATAAACATTTTTAAAAGAAAACATGTGTTTTTTTTATCGAATATTAGGTATTTTATTAGAATATTAGGTATTTTTAGGACCTTTTCGTAAGAATATATAATATTTTTTCCCGAAAAGGTAATTTTTTAAAGAGCGGTACTTGTTTTATTAAACGGTAATGTTTTTAAAGAAACTGTAGTATTTTTATGAAGAAGTACTTTCTGTAAGAAAAGGCCATAGGAGTATGAATCATTCTTACAAAGAAGTACTTTTTTTTAAGAAGAAGTACTTTTTAAAGAATGTTATGTTTTTAGGAAAATGTACTTATATTCAAAAAGGCTACCTATCTTAAGAAAAGAAAAGGCATTTTTTTATTTAACAAAAGGGACTTTTAAGAAAACGAATTGGTCATTTTTTTCAAGAATAGATACAATTTTAATAGTGGCTACTTATCTCAAGAAAGTTATCCTGTTTCTCAAAAAAGGTACTCTTTAAAGCAGAGGTAGTTTTTTGAAGAAAATTTTTTATTTTTTTTTTAGAAAATTACTTTTCTAATTACTTTAAAATTTACCTTTTTAAGGAAAGGCACTTATTCAAGAAAATGTTCTTTATTAAACTTCTTTCACTTTGGCTTTTCTAAATTTATTTTTATTGCGTTAAAACTACAATATATACCAAATATTTGTTACAAGCTCCACCTAGAAAACTTCCCATTTCACAAGAAATTTCCCAATATATGTGAGACATCCAGTTAAATTACTTATCTATGATCCAAGCCGTTAGTCTAGACACGAACCAACGAAAAGGTACCCAATATAGTTGATAACACTGGGTTGTAGCATAATAGTGTTACGACGAAAGTTGTTTAATTTTTTTTCATTTTGCCCCTATCCCGCAACATGCGATAAGGAACTTCGTGCCAAAAACCGCTTTGTATATGGCAAGGCTAGTACCCAATGTGTAATTCACCCCTCTTATTTACTTCAATACTATACTTTAATGGATTCTGTGCTGTTTCGGCCTCCTCTTAAGGTTGGCAGTGGTTTTTCCCCTTAAAACATATGTTCGAGGTATATTTTCTTCATGGAGGATTTAAGATACAACCAACAATATCCAGCAATTCTTCAGTTATCGGTTGACCCACCGTTATCCCTGTCGCTCTACGCTTAAATGCACAACTTACTTAAATTTTTTCTGACGACAATGCAAACTCTTGGTATTGTGAAGCCTAAAGGTTTGTTCGTCGCCAGACATTGCAAAGCCGTCCCCACATATATCTTTCCTTACTTATCGGGTCTCCAACAACCCCGGGGGGTCAGGGACCTTACAAAACGAAGATAACATATTTTGCCAACCAGTTCGATCTTTTGCTTTACGTCTCCAGTTGGCAATACCAAGTGTACGCAGGGATTCGTCAACTTGATCCCTCCAGCGAAGTCTTGGTCTTCCAATTTTTCGTCTTCCTTCGAGTTCGGTTTCAAAAACCATTCGTGCTGGTTCGTCTTCATCCATCCTACTGCCATGGCCTAGCCATCGCAATCGCGTTATCCTGATCCGCTTAACTATGCCATTGTCGGGATAAAGCTTATACACGTCATGGTTCATAGGGCCATACATTTTTCCGAGTATTTTTCTCTCGAAGACTAATACAGATGTTTCATCTGCTTGCGATAAACCCAAGATTCTGCGCCCTAATGCAAGACAGGTTGTATGAGAGTCTGGTATAGCTAGATTTTTGTTATTCGAGAGAGGGCTTTATCTCTAAAGTGCTTGCTTAGCCCAAAATAACATCTATTCGTAAGCACAATTCTCCGCTTGATCTCAGGGCTGACCTAATTGTATTTGTTTATGGCGGATACGAGGTATATAAATTTGTCCACCACCTCGAAATTATAACGGTTATCAACGTTCACGCATTAGTGTAATCGCGTGGAGGCCGTGCTCGTTGAAACCATTAATTTGAATTTACCTCATTTACTTTAGGACCCACTTTTGCTGACTCCTTCTCAATTCTCGAAAACACCGCAGTAACTTCTCTAATTGTGCGCCCAATGATATCGATATCATCAGTATACGCGAGCAGCAAGTGGCGTTTGCTGCTGAAGGTTTTATTCATGTTGACTGCTGCTTTTGTCATAATGATCGCCACTAAGACGTTAAAGAGATCGCACGATAGGGTGTGGCCTTGCCCGAGGCGTCGCTCGGTTTCGAAAGGTTCGGTAAGACCCTTACCAACTTTCACTGCGGCCAGGAATTGCAGGAATACCAAGCTCAGACATTTCTTCGTAGAGTTTCTCCCGTATCGGGCTATCGAACGCCGCTTTATAATCGACAAATATATGATAGGGTCGATTTGTTTTTCGTTGGTCTTCTTCAGCATTTGGCGTCATCCTTACTTGAAGATATGTTTGAAATCGCAACTAAGTGCTTAGCCAGATCAGTATCGGAAAGGGATTTCGGCCAGTATCCACCTTCGTCTTCACATAGAGCACGATGAGTGTAGATTTATTATCCCTAGTCTCTTGATATTTATCCCGTGTTACTTCAAGATAATTCCGTCTGCTCCCATTTGTCGATAGAAATATCAGCAACATTACGACCCAATTTATGACTAGATATGTCTGTGTCTAGCAGTGAGTGTTTCTCGGCATCACGTGTCACTCCTCGTCATAATCCTATGAGCTTGTTCACGATCGTTTAAGCAGAAGCCCTTCATAAGGCTTAAGGTTCGAGGAAATCCGAAATCAAATCCGGACACCTGCCGCCAATATTCATGGCATCTTGTTAGTGAGTTGTTGAATTGTTCGAGTTATTCTACTCCTGGCATACACGTGTTCTCCTTAACATCAATTCTATTTGTTATGTTCATAAGCTCGTCTTGGCCTTCTACAACATCCCAAGTATATAAAATAACTCATAATTTTTCAACGACATTGTGCTACGCTTTCGTCTTCTCCGCTCAGCAACGAACAATGAAATATTTCTTTGCATTTTTGTGTTTTTGACATTTGAACTGAGAATCCATCAAGAGCAGAGAATTTTTCGCAAAACCAACAGTAAGAATAAACATAAAATTAAATTACGACAAACCACGCCGTAGCCAAAAGCCCCAATAATGGCTGGGAATTCCAGTCGTTTCGGGCGCACATTTTTGGGAATAGATGATGGCCTCGTTGAACGATTCCAAGTAAACTAAGCTGCAAAGATGGATGTGGGTGTATGTCTGTTGTCTGGCAAAGGAGTGGGGCTAATGTGGGTTACGCGCTGAGAATATTTATTAAATTTTCGTTTAACAGAATTTACATATACACGTAGAGGCACAAAATACGTCGGTACTTTCAGTGTATCCGCGATCTTAGACCGGATACATACACGTATGTACTCGCAAACCAACTTATATAAGTAATATATAATATACGCATGCACGTAGATTAGGGTGTACTGAAAAACTAATAAGAAAAACTCGAAGAACAGATTATGGGAATTTGTTTTCCGATTATACATTTGAAGTTATATTTTGAAGAGTGTATTGCCTTTATCGTGACGAACATATAACGTCAAAAAATTTAGTTTAATTTTAAAAGTGTATATTTTTTTTGGCCGTCCGTGGTGCAATGGTTAGTGTGCGCGGCTCTTGTACATGAGATACTGGGTTCGAACCCTGCTCTGACCACTTTAAAATTTCTTTCGACGGCGGTCACCTCGCATAGTGACGGCGACACTTTCGAGTTTCTAGCCATGAAAAAGCTACTCAAAATACCGTTCGGAATCGGTGTAAAACTGTAGGTTCCCATCAGTGAGTGAAAACTGGAAAGCGCACAGCTCAGTGATTGTGAGAAGTTCCCCCTGTCCCTTCATGGGATGTAATGGGAAACGATCTATCATCTATCTATCTATATTTTTTTAGGCCACAACTTTGTTTACAGATTTTTGCCGGTTTCCATAAAAATTCTTTAAAATTTCAAAATGATATTTAATGGAGTAATTCGCAAAATTGAAATATATATGAAAGAAAATATAAAGAATGGCTTAGATTTTTGGTAAATTTTAGTTATTTACTGTAAGAACTCTGGTATGATTAGGTTTTCAAAACACAGCTTTGAAAGAAACAGACGCTGTTAGAATTATGTGCTCCTAATGAAATGTCGCTTAGTTTGAGAAACGCACCAGGTTCACCACAATTTGAATTAAAAATAATAATAGTACACGTTAATGTATTCTTACGTACATTATTAGTAAATTATGATAATATTGCCCAAGCATGATCAATAGGGTTAGTCCCTTTTTTTTGCGGCAAATGCTCTCGGAGTATGATGTACGACATGCAAAAATGTGAAGAACTGTGTCTTTACATTTTTGACATTGCAAAACAACCTTACGCACCAAATGCAATTACTTTTACTCAAACCTGATATTTTCAGTTTTATTTTATTTTATGATTTTTGAAATATGAAAACTTTTTTTTTCGTTTGAAATATTTCTTGTGATTGTTCATAGTTAAAACTGGTATGCTTCCTTCGAATCTGTAATTCGATCACTAACACAGTGCAACAAGCAAAAAGGGAATGGGATGTGACCAACTGCAAATGAAAGTTGACATTGACCATAACAAAACCTCCAAGGGGTTTTTTTTAGTTAAGTGCGAGATTTTTTTTTACACGCATTTGAAGTTTGTGATTTTGGTACGCTGTCTATCAAGGAAAGATCATCGAAAATTTGATAAAATAATGTTTATTTATTTCTATTATCGTAGAAAGTTGTGGTATCTTACTATTTTTGGGGTCGAGGAATTCATTTTTGATATTTATATTTACCTAAAACTCACGCTAGATGGCGGTGTCATACAAATGGTGCTATTTCTTGTAGATTTTCATAGATAAAACGGTGTACCTACTTTTGTTTAGGCTGAAAATCATTTTTTGATGTTGGCATCATTGAAATAAGTTACCATAGAACAAAATGTCATAAAAATATAACTGTTTTTGAAAAGAAGTAAATTAGTTATCGTGACCGACGCGCTGCTAAATACATTGTAATCACTTTCGACAGTGACCTGTCTCTTGGAACATTTTTGTGTTATAATAAAGAAATATAAATTCTAAGTAAGTATTGTGTTGTGACCTTAAAATAAATAAATTAATTTTAAGTTTTTATATTAGAACCAAGTGCGTTTATTTCGATTTGTGTATCAAGACAATTTACTAAGACAACCACTTAAGATGGCGCAAAGCCGGAATGAATGTTTGCAGCATTTGAAATATTATTGTTATGTTTGTGGAAAATATAATAGACAACAAAATTTGGTGCCAAAATATGAGAGCATGAAACAATTGTATTTACAGTATTTTGGAACAGAGGTTATTGAGAATGTAGGTTGGGTACCTGAAAAAGTGTGCAGAACTTGCAATGGTTTTTTAACTAAATGGTCACAAAACAAAAAGAAGTCAATGCCGTTTGGTGTTCCAATGTTATGGTACAATCCAGGTAATTTTTTAAAATTTTATTTTTTATATCAAATATATTATAATATATATATATTAATATTATTATATCAAATATATTAATTTTAGTTTAGTTTAGTTTAGTTTAAAAATAGTTAATTTTAATACCTTCTCAGGTGAACACGTTAAATCACAGTGTTATGTGTGTTTAAATAGTATTAAAGGAAGAAACAGATGTAATAGACGAGGAATGGTATATGCTGGTACAAAATATGCAGAATTACCTAAACAACATACAGAGTTTATTCCAATACCAAAACCAGCAAGTCCAGATGTAACCTCCGTAGTATCTACAAATACTGTAGAGACAATTGGACACGATCCTACTTACGAGCCTTCTGAGCTTAACAACCGTATGATACCAATATCACAAAAGTGGTTAGATGAAGTACTAAAACACGTGAATATGTCGAAGCGTGATTCAGAGTATGTTGCACGTAAACTTAATGAAAACAATTTACTAGAAGCTGGTGTTAGAATAACTGCTTATCGTAATCGCCAAGCAGTATTTCAACAATATTTCTCTGTCAACGAAGAAAATACATTCGTTTACTGTAATGATATTGAAACACTTATGGCAGAAATGGGTATGAATTATGTTCCTCATAAATGGAGATTATTTATAGATTCTTCAAAAACCAGTATGAAAGCAGTTTTATTGTACTACAATAACAAAAAACCAAGCATTCCAATAGCATACAATTTGAATACTAAAGAAACCTACGAATCAGTAAAATATCTACTGCAATCAGTGAACTATGAAAAGCATAAATGGCGCTTATGCTGTGATTTAAAAATGGTTGCCTTACTTTCTGGCCTACAAGGTGGCTATACCAAAAACATGTGCTTTATTTGCTTGTGGAATACACGTTACAAAGGAAATCAATACCAAAAGTGTGACTGGGAAAACAGAGACGATTTTCGTGTTGGAACAGCTAATGTTATCCATGAACCTCTTGTACCAGCAGATAAAATATTGCTACCACCACTTCATATTAAATTGGGTATTTTCAAAAATTTTGTAAAAGTGTTTTCTGTAGATGGACCAGCTTTTACTACATTAAGATCTACATTTCCACGACTCAGTGCTAGCAAAGTTAAAGAAGGTATTGTATACAAATAAAATAAATGATTTTAAAAAATTAATTTACAATATTTTTTTCTAATTTTACAGGTATGTTTAATGGTCCGGACATTAGAAGATTAATGAAAAATAAGGATTTTGATAATTCTTTGGATCAAAATCAATTAATTGCATGGAATGCAATTAAAGACGTAACAGAAAATGTTCTTGGTAAGAAACGAGAAGCAGATAGTGCAGAAAGAGTTAAACGTCTCTTGAAAGCCTTTGAGGAACTTCGTGTGAATATGTCACTAAAAATTCATTTTCTCCATCATCACATGGATTGGTTTGAAAAACAACTTTCCACCGAATCTGATGAGCAAGGGGAACGTTTTCACCAAGTAGCTTTAACCATGGAAACTAGGTACAGAGGAAAGAGACTAGAGTCTATGCTAGGAGATTTATGCTGGTGGTTAAAGAGAACAACCGATGAAGAGGATACTGACGATGAGCAAGAACCACAAACATACAGAGATTCAAAACCTACTACTTCTGCAGCTTTTGCTATTTCAAACATGGAAATTGACAGTGATGATGATTAAGCGGATCCACAATGAGATCCAAATAATTTTTTCCAATAAAAAACGAATTTTTTTCTATAAAAATAGCATTTTTGCAATAGTAACGTACTGAGAATAATAAAATGTACTTCGTCACATCATTATAAATATGTTTTACAATAATGCCAACATCAAAAAATGATTTTCAGCCTAAACAAAAGTAGGTACACCGTTTTATCTATGAAAATCTACAAGAAATAGCACCATTTGTATGACACCGCCATCTAGCGTGAGTTTTAGGTAAATATAAATATCAAAAATGAATTCCTCGACCCCAAAAATAGTAAGATACCACAACTTTCTACGATAATAGAAATAAATAAACATTATTTTATCAAATTTTCGATGATCTTTCCTTGATAGACAGCGTACCAAAATCACAAACTTCAAATGCGTGTAAAAAAAAATCTCGCACTGAACTAAAAAAACCCCTTGGAGGTTTTGTTATGGTCAACGTGAGCTTTCATTTGCAGTTGGTCCCATCCCATTCCCTTTCCGAAAGTTCGATTTTGTGTCACTGTGTAATTGGTCATTCAGTTTCCGGGATACGGCGGCTTTAAAATTATAAAATTAAAAGCTAAATTTTTTTGTGATTTTTAAGATTTGGAAAAAAAAATTGTATATCCATTTATATTTTTCAAGTGCCTGTTCTTCGGCTAAGTTTGGTGCTATGATTACAAATCTGCTGTTCGCTCAATAATTGGTCATTTGGTTTTCCAGATATGGAGATTTTAAAGCAGCGTTTGAGCAAAACTGTACGCTAGGGTTTTTACCGCAAATGCTCTGGACATGAATACATATAATGAACTGCGATTATACTATTTTCAAATTGCAAACGAGTCTTCAGCAATCACTTTTACTCAAACGATATTTTTTTACTGTCTTCAAAATAATGTCACATTTTGTACGCAACCTCCAAACAGTTTATTCATGTTTCCAAAAACTTGAGTCGTCAACTTTGCCTATTTAAAACCATATTTGATGTAACATTATAATGTTCGTAAAAGTCATTCTCCAAATAATTAAGTTTAAACGACAAATATATAGTAGTTAGGAAAATTTTTTTGTAAATTTTGAAACCGCAATATGTCAGAAACTGAACGACCCATTTTGGTCGAACAACATTGATAATGAGCGTACGCGTACGAAACTTAGCTAAGAGCCGCCAATAGACGAATTTAAAACGAAAACAAAAGATTTATTAAATTTTAAAAACAAACATAAAAAAAAATTAATTTTTAACAAACCAATTTAAAAACTAAATATCCAATTTGTGATCGGACAACAGATTCGTAATCACCGCACCAAACTTAACTAAGACCAGCCACTTGAAAGATTTAAATCGAAAAAAATTATTTTTGAATTTTACGAATCACAAAAAAAGAAAATTGTAAAAGCAGTACCATAATACATGTTAATACATGTAAGGCATGCAAAATTTCACTGGCAATATTTCCACTTGAACTTAATTAAATCCATTTGAGATTTTCTGAGAACAACGATTCGCAGAAAAAAATTTAATAAATTATTTTATGTACTTATATCAATTGGAGCAAAGAGTCGTATGAACATCTTAAGAAAAAGTTCTGCTTCACTTTCTTTTGCTTAAGAGTGAAAATTGTGTAGGCAAATGTTGCGGCTCTTACAAATTATTTGCTATACGTTCCGCTAAAGTGCCTGGAATCAAGTTTTGATACTTAATTTCTTTAAATGCTTCAATTTCTCTTAATGAAAACTTCCTTAAGATTTCATAACGAGACCTATAAATAAAATAGACATCCCAATCATGAGTTTGTAGTTAAAAAGCTTCTTAAACCATTTATGCACAATCACTTTTCCATATATGAAATTACTTTTTCTACAATTACAATTTACTTTTTCTACAATTTCTATTAATAATTGCAAAAACATTATTAGTTACATTTCTCCAAAAACTGATTTTATGTGATCATTCCATTATGAACCACCCTAGCAACACCCATTTCCATGATTTTTATCTACTCTTCAGTAAGGTTTTCTCCGCGCCTTAAAAGTTACGCTTTCAATCCGCTTACATTACTTGATAAGCCATAGCAATTAGACACAGCTCGGAATGAACTGCTGAATCCTAACCAAAATTGAAGCCATAGTTAATATTTTTGTGGAACCTATCGGTGGCAAAGGAAGTAATTGTAGAAATAAGCGAGATATGTTTTTTTGAGTTGCTCGTGGTTATCATTGTTTATCACAAATCAATTGAGCACAGAACTTTAAGCTACATATCAGGCGTTAGTGTATATGTTATAAGTATACTTCAGCCTAATTTCGAAATAAATAATAATATTAAAAAGCAGTGGAAGTTACCAAAATTGTTATTTGGAATGGTCACTTCCAGTTTTGCACATACACAAAATTTCTTTTTTTATATGAAATTATTTCTAAAAATACCACACAATTTTCTATACCAATTCACCTTAATATTTTCACCTTTCACCTTAATATTTGGTTTTAAAAGAACTAAATTTCAAACATCGGCACCATTTTATAATCCCGTTACTTGTCAAATAAATGGCATACAAAACCAGTGCATAAGTTTCAGACGGGTGAACTGACTTAATCATACCCTCACCCTAAGTCATACATTACGTGGGAGTTCTGTTAAAAACGCCCATACTCAAAGGTGACCATATTCAAGAACAGATTGACATTGCACTAAATTCGTTAGTTTCCTCCCAATATTTATATGCGAGGTCCAAAAATGGCATGGCAAGTTGCTGCCAAAATTTTGTTCAGTAACAAATTTCATTAAGATCGGTTATGATTTATTGGAGATATCGAATCGTCAAACCGCAAGTATGCTCAACGTTTGTATGGGAGGTACGAAACTGGGCGTGGCACAATAGTCAGTTATTGATTACACAGTAGCTTTTCGCAACATTTTGCCTAGTACCGAATGTTATTAAGATCGGTTATAGTTTACGTGAGTTATCGTGTCGATCAACCGGTTATCCGCCCAACTTTTATATGGGAGGTACCAGAATGGGTGTGGCAAAACAGCTCATTTTCTATAGGCGAGTTTTATTCGCCTAAATATTGACTAGTACAAACTTTCAAAAAATTGGTCCGGTTTTGTGAGATTTCTCGTGCCGAACAACCAGACGGCCAAACAACTTTTGTATAGGAGGTACCAAAATGGGCGTGGCAAAATCACCTTGGTTTAATCGGTCATTGGCGTTTGATAACGTGAAGCCTTGTACCTAATTTCGTTAAGGTCGGAAGTGTTTCACGCGATTTATCGCATTGACAACACTGACGAATACCTTGTTTTGTACGGGAGGTACCAGAATGGGCGTGACAATCTCGCCCATTTCCTCCAGTTAAGTAGGCATTTACATATTATTACCCGGTGTGTGAGGTGAAGCTAATCACATCTACCAGAAGAAAGATTTGAAAGAAAAATGATTTTGTGCTCAATGTGTGGATTTGTATGGGAGGTACCAGAAGGGGCCTGTTAAAAACGCCCATTTTCAATCCCAAAATCAATATTGACAAATAATAGTCACTGACAAAATTTCATTGTGATCTGTAAAGATCTACGGCAGTTATCGGGTTGACCAGCCAGCCAGCCAGACAGACAGACGGACATGGCTCAAACGTCTAAAAAAGTCCTAAAACGAATTTCGTCCAAAGACACTAAGGGTATAATATGGCTCGTTCTATGTGTTAAAGTTGTTTGCGTATTAAATGATATGTACCCCCATCCCTATGGGTGAGGGTATACAAATTATTGCGTGTTCACTTGAAGCAACATTTTCTTAACAACTTTATTGAAATATTTTAAGATGCAGTCTTTGCAAGTCGATAAAGCGTTTATACAGACAGGGTGGGCCAACGTCGACTGACTGACAGATATTGTAGCCGTTGCGATGCATCCCTAGGCAATAATTCTTCAGCCAATTAAATTTTAAAGGGAAACATCCCCAGATCAAATTTTGCAATTCGCCGCTGCGATGTTCTGGAGATTCCCAATTGTGTGCACGTCTCTCCACTGACACGGTTGTTCGCATCACTCAATTGTGAATCTTTCTGATACACATGACTAGTTTCGCTCGAAAAAACAAAAGAAAATGATCCGTGTGGGCAATTTCTCTCACAGCTTCCACAACTTCTTCACTGCGAACAGCTCGAGCAATAGTTTTTTGTGGTTCATTACATACTGAACCCTGGTTCTAAGAACATGTAATTAAGATTCTTGGTTCTCATGTCTACTCTGGGAGTTGTTGCAGTATTAACATGTTGGCCCTATTTTCTTTGTGTTGTAACAATTGATCGTCCGAAAGCATAATACAATTTACCAATTTATCAAGACACTATTAAATTTTAATGTCCACCCTGTACTTCATTTCTAAAATTAGTGCTAAACTGGTTCCTATGGAAATACTTCTTATAATGTTCGTTGGGAATTTAAGCGGTTTTTGAATTGAGTTCCGACAATTTTTACCACTTGCAATAAAACTACAAATAAAACCAGTACCTAAGTTTCAGTCGGGTAAACCGACTTAATCATACTCTCACCCTCAGTCATCCATTGCGTGGGAGGTCTGTTAAAAACGCCCATACTCAAAGGTGACCATATTCAATAACACGTTGACATTGCGCTAAATATTATTGAATACTCAAATTGGTTAATTTCCTCCCAATATTTATATGCGAGGTACAAAAATGGGCATGGCAAGTTGTTTCCAAAGTTTTTATCAGTACCAAATTTTATTAAGATCGGTTATGATTTATTGGAGATATCGAGTCGGCAAACACAAAATACGCCCAACTTTTGTATGGGATGTACGAAGCTGGGCGTGGCATAATAGTCAGTTATTAGTTACACAGTAGCTTTTAGCAAAATATTGCCTAGTACCGAATTTTTTTAATATCGGTTGTTGTTTATGACAATTATTGTGTGGATCAACCGGTCATCCGCCCAACTTTTATATGGGAGGTACCAGAATGGGTGTGGCAAAACAGCTCATTTTCTATAGGATAGCTTTATTTGGCTAAATACTTACTAGTACAAACTTTCATAAAGATTGGTTTGGTTTTGCGGGAGTCCTCATGCCGAACAACCAGACGCCAAAACAACTTTTGTATGGGAGGTAACACAATGGGCGTGGCAAAATCACCCTTGTTTTAATGGCTGATTAGCTTTTGATAACGTGAAGTCTTATACCTAATGTCATTAAGGTCGGAAAAGTGCATTTACAGATTATTAACCTGCGTGAGAATTGAAGCTAATCACATCTACCAGAAGAAAGGTTGGAAAGAAATATGATTTTATGCTAAATGTTTCGATTTGTGGTCAAAACGCCCATTTTCAATCCCAAACTCAATATTGGCAAATAATAGTCACTGACAAAGTCTCATTGTCATCTGTAAAGATTTACGGCAGTTATCGTGTTGACCAGCCAGCCGGCCAGCCAGACAGACGGACATGGCTCAAACGTCTTGAAAAGTCCTAAAACGAATTTCGTCCAAAGATACTAAGGGTCTAATTCGGTTCCTTCTATGTGTTACATTTTTTTAAGTATTAAATGATATATACCCCCATCCTATGGTGAGTGTATAATGAGCGCGGCTAAAAGCTACTACATGCCGTGTGAAAGGTATTATCGCATTATCGGTTAAATACTAAATATTTTTTTTTATTAGTCAGGCTCAATACCATTCTATATCTCGATCAATAGAGATATAGTTTTCAAAAAACAGTTTCGCAAATGTATTCCAATGATTATTCGGAAACCGTGTAGCTATTGCAGATCTAGCCACAGATCTTCATCAGCGGTTGTTTGGAAAGATGCGATTAAAAATTCATTAAAGTAAATGCAAAAAAAAAATCATCAAAGTAAATGCAAATGAAAACAAAAATAAACTAAATAACTAATAACTAACTAATTGAGAATTTCCAACTATGCAAGTATTTGAAAAATATCGCAAGCCAAACACACAAGAAACTTCTTTGCATTTCCAGAGAACCATCGGCTCCCATAAACCATAATTTCAAATTCAACGGTGATGATTTTTATTTATTATTATTCTCTATTAATGGATATATAGAACGGTCTTGAGGTTGAATAACGAAATAAAATAAAAGCACCAAAAAAGGACAGATAAATAAAAGTCATCCCTGATGAAGTTAGACATAACTATCTTAAGAAAAACAAAAACATTTCTTGGAGCAATGTCTTAACACCTTATTGTTACACGGTACCTGTTCGATTTCTAGGAACACAATAGTAAATGCTACATTGGAAAATAAAGAAAAGAATAGTTTTTGGGCTGAAGTCTCTTTTGCTATTGCACTTTCTTTTTTCTTACATCTGCTTTAACATTAGATCTAATATTGTAAAAATAAATAAAAGCAATATTTAGGTCTCTGAAATAATTGTTTTAGTTTTGTCATAAACAGAGCGACGACAAAAAGTATTGAATAGTATAGACATGCTAGAATTATCTATTAGGTAGCTGCATTAACAATTCTGTGGTTAAGCTGTCAAAATTAGCTGAATAATGAAACATGCTATGTACACAAACTGTGAAAAATCTTATAAGCTTGTTTTACTTGGTTCAAAGTCTATGCTATTTAGTATTTTGATTGTAATTCTGCCATGAGTATAGAGAACTTATTGCACTCTTTTTCCGCTCACATGCAGAGATTCTCAGTAAAAGAGCATAAACGAGTCTTATTCTCTTTATAGAATATTTCAATATAAAATATTGGAACATTTCGACAGTTGTCTATACCATTCAATACTCTTTGGCGAGACGACCTGCTTGTTTGTTATGCCGCTGCATCAATATCATCATACTTATTTTCAGGCATAGACTATTATTGTACAACAACCACGAATGTGATGCTAACGCTGTGTGTTGTTTGCATGTGTTCATTTTGATAGTTTGCCCTACCCGTGCCTATAGATATTATCGCATCAAAAAGGTGTAAATACGGAATATCATCCAATAGATTCAGTGGTGGACGGCCTTCCGCCGGACTTAAACATATTCTCCGGGGTGTTTGACCACCAGCTTCGCAATTTCGGTACAGTTATTTTTAGGGACTGTCTCATATAGGGAGGGCCAACGCCGGCATCCATGAATTGGTATTGCGTTTTTATGTTAGAAGGTGTTTCGACTGGTAAACCTTCAGCCGGTTTTATCGTTTTTCGCCTCTTGGCAAGAGCTTTCCAGACCCGTTTCCCCAGAGCACTATATTATGTTGTAACATGGGGTTATCTCTGCGCACAGATGTCTTAAAGATTCGTGGGGAGAATACCATGCATAATAATAATTATTTTTTTTAATAATTTTTTGAGCACCGGTCCACAAACTGCAGTTTTCCCTGATAGCCTAAAATAAAACATGCCTAATATTTGGCTGTTAAATTGTAACTCTAGCATAGTAAACCCAATACAATACGAACGAAGCCACCATTAACAAATTATAATAATTATCTGTGTTTGTTTAGTTTCAAATCATTTAATTCAGTTTAAAAAATGCTATATCGGGAATTTCCTCATTTTCCTTCTTCCAGCAAAAAAATACGTTTTATACTTTAAAATTTAAAGTAAACTACATTTATTATATACTTCAAATGTTTTCCTTGATGCATATACATACCAACATGACACATGCTACATTTCAAAAACCTCACAATTTTCAAAATGTAACTCAACTGTTTTAAATTTTTCCAAAATGTGAAATTGCATTTCATTTTTGGCGTAAAGTGCATTGCGGGACGTGAAGGGGTTAATTGTTTTTTCTGAAATTTCGTATGTGTATTCTACTTGATTCATAGAAAGTCATTTTTGCTAAAAAATTTATATATATATATATATTTTTTTCAGCCCGGTCTAATATCAATATTTGTACTTATGATATTTTCCCTAAACAGGATTTATTATTTTCAACGCCTATAAAGAAATGTAAAATATTATTTTAACATTTCATCTCCTAAGTGTTGGAGTGATACATATGAAATTAAAATCCTATGCTTTTAATCACTCTAATATTGCGGTGAAGATTTGATGAGTTAAAAAGGTATAATCGATTTTTTTTGGTATGAATTCTAAGCGATTTTTTTCATTGCGAAATGAAAAATTTCTTTTAATACTATTAAAATCGGATGCCTGCTTTAAACACGCAAACAAATACTCAAGGTTAAAATTTCATTATTTTCTGTTTCATTCCAACGTAAACAAAAACAAGGCCTACCACAACTTATTTTTAAATTTTATTTTTTAATTTCAAATCTTATCAATTCTTCTCCAAATGTGTAAAAATCCTAATCGCTCCTCGTTTGTAAATCGTTTTGCGTGTTAGTATCATGCAAGATGTTGAAAAGGAAAATAAAATTTAAAATAATGATAAAACAACAGAAATGGAATCACATTCTAGACAAAACAATGAAATGTATTAAATTATCTCCTGAAAATTCAATCAAGTATAATACCTTAAAAATGGTTCCTTTTACAAAGAAACCCTTATTTCTTTCTAACCTTAAGATATACAAAGTATATAGATTTGTTCACTCTACACACGGTAGGGGATATAAGGCATATTGTATATTTTATCCACGTCTAATTTTCTGAAAATAAAGAAAATGAGCAAACCTTGATATATAGAAAAAACATTTGATCATATGCTCGATCTTCATGCCAAACAAAAAAAGAGTCGCTGATAAAGAGAACCTAGGCGAAAATCTCGTTGTCATTTCAATTCGGGCAAAAAGTCTATTTGAAACTTTCATACGAATCAGGCCCATTAAAACATGACATCTTAATAGACATATTCACACCAGACATACCACGCTTACGCCTTATCAAATAGTTGATCACGCAGTCGGTCTTTTCCGCTCAGAATGCAGTTATACTCCTTGTCCTTTCAATCCGTTCATTCGTCTGTTGTTTAATTTCTTTTGTTTTCCCAAAGGAGATTTAGCTGGGTACACATTTGTTTCTTAAAACAAAAGTTAGTCCTTGTTGAAATTGTATATGTTCACATACAAACCAGCTTTTTCACAAGCGCTCTTATATACATATAAGTAGACACACACACAAGCACACAATAACTAAACACACGCATCCTACAATCAAATGCTAAGAGATGAAACTGTTTTTGAATGCCCTCTCAATCTCCATCACATCCACAATCCGATTCATCGAAATCTGTGAGATTGTGAGTATTTGTTCACATTTATGCCAAATGTACATTTTTCCAACACCGACTACCAAAAGGATTTGGATCTTGTGTATCTTCAACTGATTCAGCGTAAGATACAATCTATATATTGCCGGTGAAATCTTTGGAATTCATTTACGTCACTGTCGTTTCAAGTTTCCAAATATCCTTTACTTTTAATAAAAACACTATAGGCTGAAATCAAAACAAATCGTTAGTTGGAGATTATGTCTGTGACATTATGAAGTAGTAAATACAGAAATATTGATCCTACTGTATTTCCTAAGGTCCTTTTAAATAGCAAATTTTTTTTAAAGTTGTTTCAATATTTTAATAACACATCTAATACAAAAACATATATGGCATGTATATAATATATAATACTGGACGCCAGAAGAGCTACCCATTTTGAAAAAATCATGATTAATTGTTCTAGGCTTGGATAAAAATAGAAAATTATACCTTTTCGTTTAATTTATATTTGAAGTAGACTGCACTGCATACATTTGTGTTGATTTTTCTACGAACAGTAGATAATCTGACAAAGCTGTCATATTTCTAGTTCCACAGAAAACTGACGAAGTAAAATTTCAACAACGGAAACTTTGAGTCGCTAAGAGAATAATATCAAGACACTGGCCAAGGTCAGTGATTCGAACAATAGAATGCTCACACCTCGTATCTCGTTAGACAAAATTTAGGTTTTTGCTTTGGGGATTTCATTTCCGATACTGGCCGAAAAAAATTAAAAAATCGAGTATAAATATTGAATTAGCGAGTTCTTCTTATAACATGTCTGCAGTGAAATTTGACTAGGATTATTTTCGTGGAACATTTGAAAGCTTTATTTCAAAGTTTAAACGGTCCTTTTCGTCCTTTGATCAAAAACTACCCAAAATGTACACTAAAATGAGCAGTTACGGATTCAGAATGCTTTACGAATTTATTCCTCATTAAATTTCATTATGCGTCGTCACAACCAAAATTCTCTACCTTTATTTTTAGACGCCCTTATGTCCATTTTTTGAAACAAGGTCAAGAAAACCGCACCAAATTGAATAGCAAAATATAAAAATGGTCTACCAATTTATTGTGGAATGGATTTGAGTAGAGGATTTCGCAGACGAGAATCCATCGTCTTGAATTTGCATATGCCATTTTAGTTCTTTTTTTAAAATTTAAATCACGAAATCTGAAAATTCAAATCAAAAATGGTTTATTAGGGTGGCAGTGAAAAAACAACTTCGAATTATTAATAAACCGCAGGTGTAAAACTGACGTGGTGAAAATTTGAACTGAATCGGACAACTCTAAGCCGTGCCCCAGTTTAGTCAAAGTTTTCGGATTTTCTTCAAAATCTTCATTCCTCTGTGCATTTGAAAAAAAAAATTGCACATTGATTTAGTTTAACTTGAATATAAACTGGAAAAAGTTTGAGTTAAATGCCACCACTCTAAGGGTTCCAATTTTTAATTTGAAAAAATTTGCAATTTTTAACAAAAATTAAAATTTTAGTTTTTCGGTTTTTATCCAAAAGTTGTATCTAAATAAAAAAAATATTTAACTTGTATTCCAGTACCTTATAGCAGAAGTCTATACGCTTCCAATAAGCTATAAAACGATATATTCATGCAAAGGTTACATGGTGGTATCGTGCGGCAAAGTAGGCTATCTCGATGAAAAAGCGCCAAGATGTACTTATAAGGGTACCACATTATACAAATTTCAAATTATAAGTTAGAACATAAGGTATGTGCTCAAACCGATTCTACTAAATCTGATGTGACAGTTGGTTAGAAAAACCGGTTTTAAAAAGCGGGTTAAAACCCCGGGTTTAAAAAACCGAGTTTAATACCGGGTTTAAAACTCGATTTATATAAATTTTTTAAAAAATTCTTTTGAAATCTGATCAGTGTGTGGCAATACAGAGTAATACTTACGAGTTTACATTACTCTCTTCGATGCCTCTTCATGACGACGAGGTAGTAGATATTACCCTTTCGTTAGGCGTAAAACGGACAGAAATCAAAGGGAATGAGTATTTGCGTTCAATGCAGACAACATAGAACATAATTGAGCTGTCATTAGTATCAATAAACACTATTTAAAATTAGTTCCTGTCTTCTTTGCTCTCTCATTCTCCATCATCAGCTTAGTACCTTTTCGATCAGCTGTGCCATAGAATCCTGTACTGTACTCGTTGTTACTACCGTGAGTTAGAATTTTCGGCCCTCCTCATAACAACAAACGAATGAAACGAAGAATGTCTTTGAAATCTTTCCCACAACTGTATTCCTTGTTACTAGCGTGGGTCATATTTTTCATTGTCTAACTGAACTACCGTTGTAAGCAACAAAATATTAAAGCGATACACATTCACGAGTCTTTTCTGCAACGAAATGCAAAAGCTTCTATTTTTATTAGATTAGTATACATTTAAATAAACTGGTATTTTATATTTAAACTGGGTTTAAATGAACCAATAGGTTTCAATAATCGAAGACGTTTGTTATATCTGTTTTTAAAATAAAAGAGAATTTGAAGTAAGGTTTCGGAACAGGATTGTACAACTCCGGTCGTCAGGCCAGTAATTAGGTGTAGAACCCCATTTTTAACTGAGGGTTTTAAAACCGGTTTCTAAACCGGTTATTCTAACAAATTGTCATTTCCGATTTTATGCAATCGGTTTTAGTACGTAACTTATATTTTCAGCGGTTGTTAAACACTGTTTTTTAAACCCAGGTTTTTAAACCCGGGTTTTTAACCGGGTTTTTAAAGCCGGTTTTTGTAACCCAATGTCACATCAGATTTAATAGAATCGGTTTGAACACATAGCTTATGTTTCTAACTTATAATTTGAAATTTGTGTTATATGGTACACTTATAAGGCCACCATGGCGATTTTTTCTCGAGATAGCCTATTTTGCCGCACAATAACACCATGCAACTGTTGCATGAATATGAATATATCGTGTTATAGCTTAGTGGAAGCGTATAGACTTCTGCTAGAAGGTATTGGAATTCAAGTTAAATATTTTTTTAATTTAAATTTTTGTAAAATTGCAATTTTTTTTAATTTTGCAAATTTTTTCAAATTAAAAATTGGTACCAGTTTATATTCCGGTTAAATTAAATCAATGTTCAAATTTTTTTTCAAATTCTCCGAGGAGTGAAAATTTACTAGTGTAGAAGAATTTTCACCCAAAATGTCAAATTCCGAAAGCTGAAAGCTGTCCGATTAGGCTAAAATTTTCACCAAGTTAGTGTTAGACTATAAGGAACAAGAATCCTCCTGGGGTTTATTAAAATTCGAAAATATATTTTCCTCCATACATTTCATTGCCACCCTAATGTATATAAGGGTGAGATGAAAAAACTGCAACCAACTTCAGACTGCTGTCATTTCTAAGCCACTCGTCCGACAGCTGCTAAAATTATTCCAGTGAGAGCTGATTATATTGTTTACAAGCGTACAAAAGCATTTTGGTGAGAATTTTCCAGAAAAAAAGTTATTCGTGATGGAATTCAAGCGTGATAGTGTGATTTCTTTATATTTGGCTGGAAAACCACAAGTGGCTATCGTTAGAGCACTCCAGCATTTAAATGTTAATAAATCTTTTGTGTCTCGTACCATCGCTCGTTACCGTGATACTGGTAGCGTAGCCCGACGTCAAGGAAGTGGACGGAAGAAAACAGCAACATCAGCAGAAATGGTTCGAAAAGTAAAGAAGCGACTTGATCGAAATCCGCGTCGCAGTGGCCGAAAAATGGCTCGTGAGCTGAACATATCGCAACATTCCATTCGGCAAATATTTAAAAATGAGCTCGGGGTAAAGCCATTGAAATTCCAAAAAGTGCAAGAACTTACACCGCAACAGAAAGAAAATAGACTCAAAAGAGCCAAAGAGTTGCTTCGCTTGGCCGCAAGTGGTGAACTGCCGAATTTGGTTTTCTCCGATGAGAAAACATTCGTTGTCCAGCAGTTTGTAAACAAACAAAATGATCGTGTTTACTTGCCAAAGAGGTCAGCTGAAAATGTGCACCTTCGGTTGGCCACCAGAACTCAAGCGCCGGCCATGGTGATGGTGTGGGCCGCCATAACAGCCGATGGTCACTCTCCGCTCGTATTAATCGACCGTGGCATCAGAATAAATGCCGAATATTATCGCGAAAATATTCTGGAGGGTGTATTGAAGCCTTGGGCACGCAAACATTTTGGCCGCAGACCTTGGACATTCCAACAGGACTCAGCACCATCGCACTCAGCACGCGCCACCCAAGAATGGTTACAAAATGAGGTTCCTCGCTTCATTTCCAGCGCACAATGGCCACCGAAATCTCCGGATACCAATCCGTTGGACTATTGTGTCTGGAGTATTTTGGAAAGCAAGGTTGGCACTAAAAAATACCAAAGTGTCGATCACCTCAAGCAAGCGCTTCGCAGGGAATGGGCCAAAATACCGCAGAGCAACATTCGGGCAGCGTGTGACGGTTTCATTGGCCGTTTGAAGGCTATAATTCGTGCCAAAGGTGACCAATTCGAACAAATCTAAACTTATTCTAAAATTTGATGCTATTTCCAACATTTTTTGCTTTCATTCAATAAAATTTAAAAAAAATGAAAAAATTATGGCGTTTTGCTTTGTTGCAGTTTTTTTTATCTCACCCTGTATTGCTCAAGAAGTTTTTCTTTATTGGTTATATGTCCTTTATTCCTTTTTCAGAAAATGTAACAAAATTCCACCAAAAGTGAAAAACAAAAATGGAATAAAATCCTTGTTATAATATGGAAGATTTGATGTATTTATATGCAAATTCACGATGAAAGATTCTCATCTGCGAAATCCTCTAGTGAATTCTATTCCATTCCCCTGTGAACTGGTAGACCATTTGGGTATTTTGCCGGCCATTTTGGTACAGTTTTCTTGAGTTTAATACAACTGGAACACTTTATGTGTGCTTATAATCCTTTTAGAGACGTGCCATTGTCGTATTTTTCATTCAGGCGCACGGACGTTATAGACCACCTTCTTATAATTTTCCACTTTCCGATGTATAACTACCCTTATTGCTGTGTTGGACTGTTAGAAAACCCGTTGGATATGTCAAAATTTTCCTTTGATGAGAGCGCATGGAATCGTGTATACTTGAGGAGAACGATTTGCAGACACAATTTTGGCATATCTGTAGATTTCTCCCATTTTTGAGTTCGCTCAAAAATTGATGCGATCAGGGTTGTATTTTAAACGAAATTGAAAAAAAAAAACGATAATAAAAGCTTTTATTTCGTCACTTTTACAAGTGTTTAGTCTTTGTTCACAAATTGCTGATTCTGTATTCTATTTGTATTTTGTAACTGTTGTAGTTTGTTAGTCGCTTTTGGCCAGGCTCAATCCCTGCTATCGCTACATCTGAAACTTTATAGGCATCATCATAAAATATATGAAATATCATTCGAAAAGCAGCACATTGGTGGTTGTTGCTAAAGAATAGATATTTGTATTTCTCAGCAATACAAATTACACAAAGGTTATTATGTTCAAAATATTTATAAATGGGTCTCAAGCAGCACATGATTTAGATACTCATCAGAAATGTAATCAAACCAAAACTGTACACCCCAATAGATTGGGGTGGAAATGTGGAAATTTTTTGTAATTTTTTTCTTTGGATATTAACCGAATTTTGTAACGCCATATGGCAAGACTGAACCAAAATATCTATAAACTAATTTTAGAAGTGTTTCTAAGTAAAATTCAAAACGAAAATATTTTTCTGTTTATCTTTTTAAATGTTATTTTGTGTGTGCTTTACGAACATATAGAACTATAGAGTAATATATACAAGTTTTCATAATGTGATTTACGTTCTCCTGCGATCACCAAGGTAGTTGTACATTTCATGGAGTCTGAGTTGCTGTTGTAAGTCAGACCATATATCAGTGGTGGGCAACACACAAATTATCACATATTGGGATTGTAAGTAAAAGCAGCGGAAAACAAAGTTCAAATGACCTACATTCGAAAACGTTTAAAATTTTTTAAAATATCATTTCTTCTAGTTTCTTTTTAGAATTAATGCTTTCTTTGAACTTGTTTTTATTCATAGATCGGTATGTAAATAACATAATTTTATGAAAACTATCATAAAATTTGTTTTTCTGTATTTTTAGAAAAGTTACCATTACCTTTTATTTCTGTCCGGTTTATGCCCCGTCTATGGCACATCTGATCGAAATGATGTAAAGTAGAATGAGAGACAAAATAAGACATACAAATTATGGACCATGCAGTAAATTAAGTTTAAAAGAATTTGATTGATACTAATGACAGCTAAATTATATTTTATGTTGTTTGCATCGAACGAAAATACGCATTCACTTTTATGTCTGTCTGTTTTCCAACCAAAGAGTAAATTACAATAGCAACTCGAACTCGATGAAATGGCCTACTACCTCGAGAACACAAAGAGAGACATTGCGGCTCTTTTCTATTTCTCTATGGTCCAACCAAAGAGAAAATTACAACAGCAACTCAAACTGCACTAAATTTCCACCTATTACATTAGCCGCAAGCGAACGCGAAACACCTGATGGAAACCCTTAACTATTCATCAGTGAAGAATGAGCCTCACTTCCATCAGGTGGTATCCATGATACACCTGACCGACTATGTAGTAGGAAATTTGTAGAAAACAGAGTGGATAGGCGATTGAAGCAAACCATGCAGCAATCCAAGTTTAGATTGGGTTTAATTGATTCTAATGACAGCTAAATTATATTGGTTGCATTGAAATACCCATTCACTTTATGACCAACAAAAGAGAATCATTCAACAGCAACTCCAACTCGATGAAATGGTCCACTACTCTGCAGTTGTCTTGTGTCAATTGACCCATTTATTTTGTGATGTACACTATGAACTGTTTACTTTATTGATCACAGGTTATATAGCGTGGGGACAATTCACACTATTTTGTCTGTATGTGATATAATGTGGAGACAATTAGTTTTTTTTTTGAGCATCACAACATCTCCCTTTGTTATCTATACCGGAGTAAATTCATCTTTTCTATCCCTTTGTTCTGCAAAGCTCACCTGCTAATTAACTGGTACGTAGGTATCAAACACGGGATTGATACTGTGGTACTGGCAAATGGGCTGTCCCATAGTTATCCAAGAGGGGTCTAATGACTGTTTCTATGACATCCACAAGTTAAAATCACCGGTCGTTTCACTGGTAAAAAGATTAATAGTGGACCTTTGAGATAGATGAAAACACCAGTTTGACACCGGTCCAGCGCACTGCAAGGTACCTCGCACTGCAGGGTACCTCGAGAATGAAAGAGAGGTATAGAGACTCTTGTATGTTGCTCTATGCTTCCATATAGCATTGGTCGGCACAAACGAGAGCATGCCACAATATTGAGCTTAAAGCTGTATGTCATAATTTGTTCAGTTTCCATACAACAGCGGGTTTCGATGAGACAGCTGATCGACCCCCTAGCTGCAAATTTGGTACAGGATAGAATGTGAAAGAAAATGAGCAAAGTTTTAAAATAACTTGATACACAATAAAATAGTCTAGATTTGAAGAACAACACGATTTTCTAAAATTTTTTGTATGACGTCCAACAGGAATCGCAATCGATCTCCTCACGATGCCTCGATGACCACGAGGTAATTAGATTCGTTGGTGAGCGATAAGCAGCCAAATTGTGCTGCAAACTAAGTTTAAATTGTATTTGATTGATACTGATGACAGCTATATTACATTCTATGTTCTTTGCATCGAAAGAAAATATGCATTCTCTTTTATTTCTGTGCGGTTTATGCTCAACAATCTCTTAGGACAAATCTCTCTCTTAGCTCATTCAGATACTTTGGAACTGATGAAAAATGCTGACGATAAGTATTTCTTAATGCTTCCACGCCATAAAGGACGGCGGGGCTCGATGGTGGGTGTAGATCAAAAACAAAAACATACGGAAGAAAGAGCACTGAAACGCACTGGAATGGCAACTACAAGGAAAAAATGGACTTATGGAGAAATGCAACAACATTTTGCGACTCATCTGCCAGCTGTACCAAATTCAACATCAAGCAGCCAACGTAGTGACGATGATAACGACAGTGAACATTTTTCTAACCCCGTTCACCAAATATCACCACTAGCAGCAACCTCAGCAGAAGCAACAATTCCAGCAACTGGAGGTACATTGCAGTTTTTCCTACCCGTCTCTCTGAAGTTTTTGATAGGTGCAAAATCTCTGACAGAAATGGGGTTTATATATTCATGACTGCTGCTGAAGCTTACGGAAATGATATTGAAAGCCTGGTAATAAGTCGCACTTCTTTTCAACGTCTTATAAAAAATGTAGGGAAAAAAGATACACAAAGATTCAACGCAAATTTTACCTAAACAATTGCCAGGAATTAGTGTTAGACTGGGATGGAAAATAGCTTCCAACACTCACAGCTGTAGAAAAGGTTGATACACTGGCAAAATAAGTAAATTTTCAACCCAAAGAGCAATTACTGGGAGTCCCTGAAATCCCAAAATCTTCAGGAGAAGACCAAGCGATGGCTGTTTACCAAGCGGTGGAGAAGTGGGGTATACCGCCAAATTTCGGGGAACTTTGCTGTGATATGACAGCAAGCAACTCAGGTCGATTAAATGGCGCCCCTACAAATCTAGAAAAGTGATTTAATAGTGAACTGTTATACCTCCGCTACCGTCATCACATTTTTGAGTTAGTTGTAAGAAGGTGTTTCGACACGCTGATGGATACAACTTCTGGTCCAGATATGGCGGTTTTTAAAAAAGTTTGGGGAAACCTGGGGCACAATCGACAAGAATGTTTAAATAATTGATAGCAATGAAGTGTCTGGTGACGCACGCCCTACCGTTCTTCAATTTATTGAACATCATCGTTCTACACAAAAACAACAGAGAAATGATTACCGAGAATTGTTGGAGCTAACGATGATCTTTCTCGGTGGCATTCCCAAAAAGGAGTGTCGTTTCGTATCCCAGGAGCTGTAACTTATGCTAGGTGGATGGCAAAATAAGTTTATGCATTTAAGCTACATATATCTGATTCAAGATCAATTTCAGTTGTATCATAGGTTTTCGAGTTTTCGTTCGACCCTAGTTTCTGCATCAGAATCAATTAATGCACTTTATTATGATTACCTCTTCAGGCAGCAACTTATAAGATATCGGGATATTGATCCAGAAATTAGTAACGTTACTGCGAAAAATTTTCCAATCATATATTGCATTTACTTCTATATTTGATGACAATGTTCAACAGTGGTTAAGACACTGTTTATATGCTGAAAGCAAATAGATAAAAGTGAAGAAGACAAAAATCCACTTAAGAGGTACATTCTGCATCGTCCTTTAAAAACATTGAGTTTTCGTCACTTGTAGCTCCCAGTTTGAACAATTATTTCACGAGATTTTCTATCCGCACCGATTTCATCGACAAAGACCCTTCAAAATGGAAGGTTGATCTTGGTTATAAACTTGAGACGACAGTTGTTGGGAATGAGGTGCCAAACTCATTCAGGATTATAATAACATTCTCACAAAAGATGAAACTGAAAAAAAATTTGTTTTACAAATCATTGCCAGAGACAGTAAAAAACCCAACTGCTACTAAATCCTCTCTTAGGAAAAAATATCGTTCATTGTTCATTCATTCATATTATAATTTGATTTATAGAAATTATTATCATAAATAAAAATGCGTTACTATTTTAGAAGTTATGTCCGTTATTTAGAACAACGAATATTTCTTTAGTTTTTCACGGTTTCCATTGTTTGTTTACCCTTCGTCCATCAGAATTAAATTTGTGATGGTCATTGAGTGGTGCTTGGGAGGATTTTTATTTTAGGCACAATGAAAATATGTTGGAAATTATTGTAATAGCTGGATGCAATAAGCCTTAACCCAGCATTGGGCGGCAACACGAACCCTTTTCAAATGAATGGCACGCAATGTGCATAAAGTAAACCTTTATGGCACAAGAATGTATCTGCGAAATGTATAAAATTCATAGATATGTTCCCAGTGCATAGTTAGATTTGAGTAAGGATGAAAATTATGTCGAAAAGTGTAAATATCCTCTCATAAAATACTACGGTTATAGAACAAAGAACCCACAAAAATGGTTCAGGAGAAAAATGTGAACTAATTTTCAAGGCAAATTATTGGAGAGCCCAAATGCCGAGGTAATTCATTCAATGAATGTAATTTACATTCAATGAATGTTGTGTAGTTGTATACAAGTAATTATGCTGAAATAAGGATGTTTCGTACGTATGAATATTGTCTACAAATCCCTTTATGTAAAGAGAAACCTTATCGGGCCATACATTTTTGAATTCGATGAAATCAATTATAATATTCAATAAACTTTTGCACAAATGTTGCTGAGTTAATTAAATCCATTAAGCGGCCTACACACAATAAGGGTTTCAAAAATTGAATTTGGGTATAGTAGCACGCACTAACGGCTTCTCATTACAGTGTTCAAATCCAAACATCTGGTGAAACCGTTTAACCGGTTTTTTGCTATAAATCGAGTGGTGGTTAGGAAATTTTTAAAATTCGTTAAAATTCGTTAAAATTCGCGTCGGTTAACCAGGTTTTACTCAATTTGTGTTAAATGTCCTTACGAATAATTAAAAGTGAAATTCATAAAGATATCAATTTGTTATGATATTTTTGAATTAAGAAACATGATTAACATTTTAAAATATAGGTATATTGGTGGAATAATTCCTAATAAATAACATTTTCAAACATTTCATTTAAAATTCCAAAATGATTGCGAATTGTATTGTGAATTAAATCTCTAATCCCGGACGTAGAACTTTTTACAAGTTTTTACTCGAACAATTTTACCGAGTAAATTTAGTAGACTGTCATTCTAAAGTATATAGAATTGTCAAAATAAATTGCAAAAGTAGTTTAATATAGGCAAATAAATTGTTTATTTTAAACAAAAATGGACATAAATAATATAACATCGCTGTTGTGAATATTAACAATACTGGGAATTTCGTGTTTGACGATTCGGTTGACGATCATGTTGTAGATACACTTCTGACAAAAGTATTCTCACAGTCATTATTTTTCGTTCCGCTACTTTTGTAGAACTTCGTATTTTAGATAGAATTTGTCGATATATTCGTTTAAACTATCAATTACTAGTTTTACTATTAAAAATGTTCAAGAACAAACATTAAATAAATTTTTCAAATTTCAAATTTTAAATTGGTGTACGATATATTTCTTCTACATGAAAACCGCTTTCAAATTTGAATATGATTGCCGAATTTAATTGAGTTTAATATGAATTTGAAGAAAACATTAAAATTGTAAACTAAGCACTGATTCAAAATTGGAGTATAATTTACAATTGAATGTTGATTGTCAAATTTAACCGGAGTTATGAAGTTTAAACCAGAATATAACAATTCTGATTATTAGCCTTATTCATAAAAAATTATGAGTGGTTTCTGAGACGTTTTTGTATGATAAATCATCCTTCAAACGTCTCATAACTTTTCTTGAATAAGACCGTATAAATATATTCTTGTTTGAGTAAATAAATTAAGGATATTAATTGAATAAAGATCAATAAATTAATGGGGGTTTGTGACCGTCGGTGGTGCAATGGGTAGTGTGCGCGCCTCTTGTACAGGAGATCCTGGGTTCGATCCCTGCTCCAACCACCTTAAAATTTCTTTCGACGACGGTCACCTCGCTTAGTGACGGCGACACTATCGAGTATATAGCCATGAAAAAGCTTCTCAAAATACCGTTCGGAATCGGTGTAAAACTGTAGGTCCCAATCAGAGAGTGAAAACTGGAAAGCGCACAGCTCAGTGATTGTGAGAAGTTCTCCCCGGTCCCTTCATGGGATGTAATGGGAAACCATTTATTTTTTTTTTTTAATTAATGGGGGATAATTCAAACAATTATATTTGTTAATTCAATTAACTTTTTGACGACCACACCTTAATGGCTACTATTTTTTAAATTCTTATTGCGGATACCGGTTTAGCAATGTGGCATTTCTCAAAATGGAGTTATCAAACATGATAAATGCTAACTCCTTCCGTGAAAACATGCAGGAACATATACTTTATGTCCCATTGGTCGGTAAGTGCAGAAAATAGAATACATTTCCCCACTCCGGGCGAAAACGAACAAACTTATTATCCGTAAATAATGTACCGGTGTTGAAATTTTTAACTATTTTACAATACAAAGCACCGAAACAAAATATACGCTGATCAGTTGTTGGCCAGCAGTTCTGAACGAAATTTTTCAATTCTGTGTCGGAGAATATTACAAAATATTACAGATGCTAAAAGTATTTTGATGATTTGTATATAAGATATATGGAATTTGCCACACTCCGCTTTACGAATATTACTGTACTGTTTTGAATCGTTCTCTGCCTTTATTGCCTTCTTGGCACTGAATTAGTCGTTTCTCTTGCTGTATCCGTCTCTAATAATGTTCCTAGCTATCCTGATGCACACTGATTTAATGATTTCGGATGCCCTAATCTCAAACGCTGTGCCAATCAACACTTACTGAGGGACTTATCTCTCAAAAGTTTGGCACATTATCCATCATCTGTTCCTGCTTCATCAGCTCCTACTTCATCTGTCCTGCTACATATATCCCTGCTCCATCTGTTCCGGCTTTATCTGTTCCTTTATCATCTGTTCTTGATTCATCTGTTCTTGCTCCATCTAAATCATCAGTTTTTCCTTCATATGTCCTGCTGCATGTGTTCCTGCTTCATTGTTATTCATCTGTTCCTGCTAATTCTGTTTCTTTATCATCTGTTCCCGCTTCATCAGTTCCTACTTCATCTGTCCTGCTACATCTGTTCCTGTTTCTCCTGCATCATATTCCTGCTTCATATGTTCTTACTCTATCTATTCCACCTTCATCTGTTCCTGCTTCATCAGTTCCTGCTTCATCTGTCCTTCTTCATCTGTTCCTGCTTAATCTGTTTCCGTGTCATCTGTTCCTGCTTCATCTGCTCCTGCCTCATCAGTTCGGGCTTCCTCAGTCCTTCTACAACTGTTCCAGCTCCATCTGTTCCTGCTTTATCTGTACCTGTGTCATATGTATTTACTTCATTTGTTCCTGCTCCACATACTTCACCAGTTCCTACTCTTTCTATCCTGCTGCATCTGTTACAACTTTATTTGTTACTGTTTTTTTTTGCATTCCTATTCTATTCATATCTTCATAGTAGTCTTTTTGTACTTATATAATAATTCTGTTAATATCGTCCATGTTCAATCTTTTATCTCCTGCATGAATTTATTACTATTTGTTTTTTAATTTTGTTCCTGATTACTGTTTTAATTTAATTAATATACTTTAGTTTTGTATTTAGTTTGTAACTGAAGATATGTAAAATTATATTTTCCAGCTGTTTTTAGCCGAGTAAATAAATAAATAAATAAAAAAAAATAACAGTAACGTATTTGATCAGCAATTGAAGCCAATTTTATGTATGGCATCATTTTCTAAATTATTCCTAAAATTTTGTTCACAATGAAGCTCTACATCTCCGGAAGGCACCACACGTCCAAGGGTAATGGAAAATGTTATTTTCGAAAGTCACTGTCTCATGAAAACTGCATTCTAACACGACGTGTTGTGTTGTCTGCTCTAAACCAGATCGAAGGAAACATGTTGTTTGTAACAGAAAAAAAAACAATTCTAACTTGCTTTGAAATACACCACTAAAAATTTGTATTTTATACGCCGTGCTTGCAAAAATAATGTGTTTGTCACTGTACATTAATACTTCGGTGTTATTTTAGTTTTCTTCTTTAGACTTAAATATTTGTTATTAATTCCTAACTTTGTAATTCTCTAAATATCGTACTATTGAACCATGAGTTAAATAGATTTTGTTGCCCTTACAGACTTATGGGGCGTATATGTCCCATAACTAATCTAAGCCCTTTGGGCACAAAATAAGAAATAATAAAAGTAACTTGGTATTCCTGACAAGAAGACCCACTTCGACGCATACCGAAAAAGATGCAACCTAGAACTGATGCAAATAAAAATCAAATATATATTTGATGAATTTTTATTCGGATATGACGCCAAATAACCAATTTATTTTAATGCCACTAAAGAGCACCTTAGACTGTCTTTAAATTTGAAGCTAGAATACCGAAAAGTTCTGATGGGACACATTGGTCGTCAAAGGGGTAAATATTTAGTTAACTAATTTCGCGTAGAATTACAAATTATTTTATTGAGCGACTTAAAAATTTATCCAATAGTGTACATAATTTCGATAAATAATTTAATTGAAACAATTTTAAAAATTTGATTGTATTGTTTCAAAACAAACACAAAATTTTTAATTTAATAAAAAAAATATTTTTTTCATTTATTTATATATTTAGTCTTCTAATAATGTCTATGCATTTCGGCTCACATAAATAAATTTTAAAATAGTTAAATATTTTCTCCATTTGTTAAATTTCCCAAACACCTCCAAAATCATGACTTACGGGTACATACCCGGCCTTTTGTACCTTTTGCGGTTAGAAGGCTTTAAATTGGGTAATTATCAACCGATTATGATACGACTGATGATGCCAAGTTCTAATCACCAAAGTGGGAAAAATAAGTGAAGGTTGAACTTTCCTTCTTTTATATCCTATGGGTAAAGTAGAATACACACACAAAATTTGATAAAAAAACAATTAACCCCTTCACGTCCCGCACTGCACTTGAAGCAAAGACGAGAATTGTGAGGATGGTGAAATGTAGCATCTGTTATGTTGGTATGCATACTACCATAAAAACCCCAAACTACAAAACTTTAAAAAATATTGGATCACTTCCCACATATTTTGGACTGTCGCATAGTGTAATTTCTTCTGTGTTCGCTAAACGGGAAATCATAATGAAGCGCATATTTTCCAATAGCGGTGTAAGTCATTAGCGCCTAATCCTTTACTTCTAAATCATTGAACATCAAAAGCGTAGTTTTCTTCTGACTCTGCAATAGCGTACTTAAATTTTAATAATTGGGTTTTCATTCAAACTCGTAAATTCATTGCATATCTCGTAAAACTTCAAAGTATTGAAGAGCTTGAATGATAGTCCATATTAAGTTTCACAATCTGTGTATAAATTTCTAACACACCGGGTACACAATTTGTCCTTTCTTAAACTTTTACAGCACTTTTATAGCGTATTAGCCATTTGTTGATCTTTCATCGTTCTCCTCGATCAGTTGTGTCATCGAAATCCCCTGGTTCTACTACTGTCGAAATGGTTTTGTTCCAATTAAGACTACATAATTTAGAAACTAGATGGTGCTTTAACTGGAATTTAGTTTTAAACCTAAGAAATATCAATGACATTTTAAACCTTTTATATGAGAAAAATATTTTGAATTACGCTGTGTGCAATAATAGTGTGGGCGGCTCTTGTACATGAGTACCTGGGTTCGATTCCTGCTCACATCAACTTACATTTCACCAGTCACCTCCCTTAGTGACGGCGACACTATTAAGTATTTAGCCATGAAAACGCTTCTCAAATTTATACCGTTCGAAACCGGTGTACAACTGTACGTCCTAATCACTGTCTGTAAAACTATAAAGCGCACAGCTCACTGCTTGTGAGAAGCTCTCCCCAATTCCTTCATGGAATGTAATGGGAAACCCATTTTTAATTTTTTTATTTGTTTATTTCAAAACATTATTATAAGAAGCCTTGGACAAAGAGATGGTTTTTTATAAAACAATATTCAGTAATTGAAGAGGCTGGTGGAAGAAGGCGTTAACTCACTTTTTTTCAAAAACAATATTTTCAATTTTTAATGTTTCCATTGTATCTGATTTTGTTTTAGATAAGAAAAAGAGTCAACATCTGATATTTAAATTATTAAAATTAAACTTTAAAATTAAATTTTATAAATCAGATACCATATAAACATTGAAAGAGGGAAAATATTAATTCTGAAAAAAAGTGAGTTAACACCTTTTTCCATCAGGGGCTTCAATTGTGTCGTAATAATTTTTAATAATTTATTCTCTTCACTTTGCCAACATACGAGGGCTGCGAACGAATTTTTTTAGTGTTTACTCCCATATTAATGTTCACCGGCCTGATATTCTAGCTCTTTGTGAGACCCAGGTGTGTGAGTATTCTGATCCACAGGATTTTCACGTTCCTGGGTATCACGTTCTTCCTCTTTTTGTTTCCCACAGAGGCCTTGTGGTTTATATAAAAAATGGCATAGTGTTTCAGAGTCAGCGTCATTTGGACTCCCAAGATCCGGAATTTAACTCCCTTTGGGTTAAATTTAGGATTGGAACACATGTCCTTCACTTCGGATTTCTTTATAGAAGTCCCAAAGCGGAAAGGGAGGCATCCTTTAATGGCTTCGACGCCCTTTCTGACTCCATATCCAAAATTTTGGAGAAATATCCGGACAGTGAAATTGCTGTCGCAGGTGATTTTAATGTCCATAACTCCGCCTGGCTAACCCATTCGAACCATACAACTCCGGAGGGCGAATACGCTGAGCTCTTCGCCGCGCACAACAACCTGGCGCAATTAGTGAATGAACCGACGCACATTCCGTGCGTTCAAGGGCACTACCGTAATTTACTTGACCTATTCTTAACTTCACACCCTGAAAAGTATGAAGTTATCACTCTTGCACCTCTTGGTAATTAGGATCACTGTGTCATTTCGGCATCCTTCTCGTATTCAGCTCTTCGACTCGTTTCAAACTCAGCCCCGAAGCGAACAACTTTTTCCTACGATAGGGCACGTTGGGCTGAGCTCAACAGTTTTTATCAGCATTTCAACTGGAAGCTTTGCTTTCTAGATAATGACATTGATGCTGCTGCTGAAATGATTGTAAAGATAATTTTAATCGGTATGAAGTCATTCATTCCGACAAAAAACATTTCGGTTAAACCATATGAAAAATGCTGGTTTAACCAGACATGCAAGAATGCTGTCAGATCTAAAGAGGAAGCATTCAGTGAATGGTGTCGAAATAAAAACGTCCACACTGAAATGCTACGCAAGCAGGCAAGATCAGAATGTGCCAAAGTACTTCTACGCGAACAATTTCTTTACGAACAGCGTATTCGTGCTAATGTCCTCTCTTTCCCTAGGGGAAGTAAGAACTTTTGGTCATTTGCGAGAAGAATAAAGAATAGTTCTTCTTCTATTCCAACTCTTGTCAAAGATGACCACTTATTCACTGAACCGGTTGATAAAGCAAATCTTTTGGCTGAAATGTTTGCAAGGAATTCTTCCTTGCCGGAAAGCAATCAACCACTCCCCGTAGTAGATAACGTATCTGGCTTCATGCCTGAAATATTCTTTCGAACACGAGGAGTTAAAAAGGTTCTCGCGAATCTCGACGTAGGTATGGTGTGGATATTGAGGAATCAGACGCTCTGGATGTTCTGGGCATGAAAATACAATGTGATGCTCGCTGGGTAAAACATGTATTTGAAGTGTCGAAAGATGCATCGAAGTGCCTAGGCTTTTTAAAGCGGTGCAAGAAGTACTTCACTCCATCTGATCTCCTTAATATCTACACCACCTACATCAGGCCGCGAATGGAATATAACTCCCATATATGGGCAGGTGCTCCAAAGTCATCTTTGGAGTTGCTGGACCGTATACAAAGGAGAGCAAAGGTGTTGATAGGGGACAGTAGGGTGTCCAGCTCTATTGCCTCCCTTGAGCATCGGCGTAATGTGGGTTGCGTGACACTGTTCTATCGGTATTTTCACGGTGCGTGTTCCTCGGACATCCGTCAACTTATACCAGATGTGAGGACATTTGGCAGAAGTACGCGGCTTTCAAGGAACTCCCATCCGTTTACTATCTATTGGCCAGTCGATCGCACAACACACTACAGAGAAAATTCGTTCTTCAGTCGTACGGTCCGTATGTGGAATAAACTTCCCGCAAGTGTATTTCCCGCAAATTGTGACATACAGCGATTCAAGGCAAATGCAAATAAGCACTACTCCCTCTTTCCACCCTCCTCTACCTAAATTTCCGTCGCCAGCACAATGCATTGCATTTATAGGGGGCATCCCCTGAGTGCTGGTCTTAAAAAAAAAAAAAAAAAAAAAAATATACTATATTATTTGCATGACTTCCGAATTGCTTTTTATTTTTTTGATCTCTAAAAGTTTAGGTTTTTAATCATAATTCGATGCAAGTTCATTATTTTCTATTAAAAATAAGTTTTAAAAAAATAGATTTTACAAGAAGAAACGAAACTGATTTTTTCGGCGGATGATTGTGATCTTGTTCGTTTACATATTTCACGCTACTTCAAATCCTGGGGAAGACACACGAAAAAGAAATCGACACCTATCATCTTTTTATCGATTACAAAGCGGTCTTCGATAGTCCGATACGGGAGAAACTCTATGAAGCAATGTCTGAGCTTGGTATTCCTGCAAAACTCATACGCCTTTGCAGGATGACCTTGACGAACACCAAAACCGCAGTGAAAGTTGGTAAGGATCTTACCGAACCTTTCGAAACTAAGCGAGGCCTCAGGCAAGGCGACACCTTATCGTGCGATATCTTTAACATCTTAATGGAGATCATTATGAGAAAAGCTGCAGTCAACATGAATAAAACCATCAGCAGCAAAAGTCACATGCTGCTCGCGTATGCTGATGATATAGATATCATTGGGCGCACAATTAGAGAAGTTACTGCGGTTTTTTCGAGAATTGAGAAGGAGTCAGCAAAAGTGGGTATGACGGTGAATGAGGACAAGACAAAATTAATGGTTTCAACGAACAGGGCCTCCACGCGTTTAGACCAAAGCGTGAACGTTGATAACCGTTATAACTTCGAGGTAGTGGACGAATTTTTATACCTCGGATCTGCCGTGAACAAAAACAACAACGTCAGCCTTGAGATCAAGCGGAGACTAGTGCTTGCGAATAGATGTTATTTTAGGCTAAGCAAGCACTTTAGAGATAAAGCCCTCTCTCGAGTAACAAAAGTCCAGCTGTACCAGACTCTCATTCAACCTGTCTTGCTTTATGGCGCAGAATCCTGGGTCCTATCGCAAGCAGACGAAACATCTGTAGGAGTCTTCGAGAGAAAAATACTCCGAAAAATGTATGGCCCTATAGTGCACAACGGCGAGTATCGGCGACGCATGAATCATGAGCTGTATGAGCTTTATCCTGACATTGACATAGTTATCAAGATAACGCGATTGCGCTGGCTAGGCCATGTCAGTAGAATGGATGAAGACGAACCAGCACGAAGGGTTTTCGAAACCGAACTCGAAGGAAGACGAAAAATAGGAAGGCCAAGACTCCGCTGGAGAGATCAGGTTGACGAATCCCTGCGTACACTTGGTATTGCTAACTGGAGAAATAAAGCAAAAGATCGAACTGGTTGGCGAAATATGTTATCTTCGTTTTGTAAGGTCCCTGAACCCCGGGGTTGTCCGAGACCGGATAAGTAAGTAAGTAAGATTGTGATCTCAAATTAACGAGAATTGTGTCAACAAGACACAACATCCACAGCAATATATTAACGACGGCATCAATATTCACCACTACTTGTCTTTCTAGGCTTTCATTGATTTCATAAATGTTGTTTTCATAAAAACGAAACAACCATTGTCATGAGATGGACGTTATAGTGTATCGTTTGCGACGTAAGTATGTATAAAATTGGAAATTTAAATAAACCATTTATGCAAAAATACATTTTGGATCTTAATTTATTCATCTTCCGCAATTCCCGGGAAATCCGAAAATAAATCCATTTTCCCAGAGTTAAAAATTTCCTAGGAATCAAAATAGACGAACAACGACTGCCAGCAACACCTAACAGTGATTTCACAGTGTTAATGATACAATAATCCTTAGCCTTAATTCGGGTTTAACGTTCAAAAACCCACTTTCTCAAAATCATTTAGCTCGCGACAATTATCAAAAAGGACTGTATAGAGAGTAATGTTTGTCGATTAAGTCTGGAGTAGGAGAAAATTTCACGTTCCGAGTCGAACAAAATCAAATCATTGATTATGTGCTCATTGGAATTGAATAAATGGAGAATAATCCCAAATGAAATGGAAGACATGGAAACAAACGAGGTTAGAATTGAGAATAATTTGTAAATTTATTCAATTTGTGAGTGGAAATTCTTACCAGTATGGATTCCGGAGTAATAATTCTAGGTATAGGATTTATTTGCTAAGGGTGGACGAGTATTTATAATTTATATTATAATTTAGGCGTTTATGCTAGCAAAACATAGAATGTATTTTTGATAACACTCGAACTTTCGTAGTATTCAGCCTTTATTAATGTTGAACGAAATATTGAATGTCATCGACGGAATGAGTGCCAAATCTGTTTGGCCATAAACACAAAGATTGTTAACAACTCTTACGTGGATTTGGGCACTGCATGGAGTTTATTAAAATTTATAATTATTTATCGAAAATTAATGCTTTTAAAGATTTGTAATGCTATCAAGTGTACTAAGTTCCAGTAACTGAAATATCAAATGAATCATATCTCTGTAAGATCAAATTGAATTTTTGGATTAACACATATTTTGAATTGAAGTGATACATATTTTAGGAAATACTTTTATAAAATACCCACCTATATCCCCAGTTTCCAAATAATTTGTTTTGTCTGTTACGCATACCACCCGTCGTTGAGAGTAAACTTTTGCCAACCCTGTCTTTCATTACTCTCCTTAGTTTTGTTTAGAGAGATTTTTCTCATTCACGCTTGACGACCGGCGAGACAGTTGGCAGTGCGATGAGTCCGATATTTGTTTGTTTATCATTTTAGAAAAGATATAGTAGAATTTACATCCTCGATTCCTCCAAGAACAATCTTTAAATTGTTTGAATATTTATTTAGAAATTTGAGCGAACTATGAAAATAAACTAGCTGTTGGATTAAGAGCAATTTTACTTCAAAAAAAGAAGAAACGAAGTTACTTGGGCTGTGCTTTTAAATATTTTAATTATCACAAGAAATGAGCTTGGTGGTCAAAAGAAGACTGATTTATTTTAAAACTCTTAACATCTAACTTAGTTATAATGAGGAATTCTCAATACAGTAGGATTGAATTATGAAACTGAGAGAATATGCAGAACAGGGTTTTAGGCAAGGAGAATAGAATTTCAAGTTTGTACGTATGTCATGTGTAATGAGTATATGAGAATGCAAACAAATTTGTATTTAGATTGGAATGGTTACAATGCAAAGAGGTTTGGTTGAGTAAGAAAGTAATTACGGTAATGCAAGTAATGGAATGAGTGATCAGAAGTTCCAATCTGTGTTGATTATTAGGGTGACTCGTTATGTGACCCAACACTAGCACTACCGAAAAGGCAGTAAGTTGCCAATATGAAAACATCAGAAAAACAGTGTTGGACATCGTCATTTTGAGCCAAAGACAAGGAGAAGAATATACACATATACAAGAATAACTACAAACCATGCATTAGAGCAAGACGATTATATATTATATAATAAATTATCGCTGGTTTGGCGTATTGGTTACCAGCAAGCAAGCGATAATCGCTAGCTTATAACGGAAACACGCCTATTATGTCGACACCATAAATTCTTCACATATTTCAGGAATCGAGCTTCACGATCCACTCTTTCTATTCACGGCTTAAGAGTTCAAATTGCGAACATTGTCCAAAAATTTCATAATTCCAGATTCATGTTTTTGGTGACGGTTGATTTAATACCAGTTTTTTGTCCTAATTACAGATTAAAGTTTGTTCCTGGAAAATAATAATAATATCTTTTTGCAACTAATTTTTACAATTAAGATCAAATTTTTAAAGCTTAATCCTATTACGGCTAATCAATACATGGTCATGAATATTCCATGTGATATATGGATAGAGATTTTCAAGTTCGCAACTTGCCAATTTAGTGTTTGTAATCTAAAAAAATGCTGTAAGAATGATGTAATGCATAAATGAAAACTACACTAAGTTTCAATTTATTTTTTGTGATTTAATGATAATGTAAGCATATTATTATGGAGATACTCCACTTAACCATTCAGTCAAAAATCAAACGCAATCGTTAAAAGCAAAAGTCAATTTATCCAATTTATCTAATTTTCAAAAGAGCTTTTTAGAGATATTTTACACGTGAAGATGCTGAATTAAATGGTGTGTATAACCACGCCAAAATTGTTTCTGGCGATACTATCGCCTAAGGAGATCATCGTATTATTCTTAACTCAATTTCGTCCTAGGTACTCATTAAATGTCCCGTATGGAATTTATAGACCGTAAAACTAGATCTGTCAACAGAGTTGTGACTGGTATAAAGAGTCTTAAAAATCATGATGCCAAAATTGAATTTACGGAGCTGTGTACTAACGTACTTACTGTGAATGCCAATGTCATTAGTACCCGCAAACTACCAGCCAATGAAACATTTTTGCTTATACTCGAAACTTATACGCAGGTGTCTTAACTGCAAAGGGAGTATTAACGATCTAAAGATTTTCTTATCAGCAAAGATTACGCCAAAGATGAACAACAAATGCGTTTCAATCTTAGGCAAATAATCAAACCCATCGCGAATTTGAACAACAACAACAAAGTCCGATTAGGTGAATTTTGAATATTCAAAAATGATAGAAAATTTAGATGGTCAACGGGACAAAACGCTGCTGATGTGAAATTTTTCCGATCATTGTTGTTGGAGGCTAATTTCAATACAGGTGTCATTACCATGGTCGAAAAGACGTTCCCGCTCTATACACAAATAATACGCCATTAAGCAGGAATCATAATGCAAGCAACATTTTCAATAGGCGTTCGCAATGTAAGCAAAAATTTACTTCAAATGCCGCATACAGTGTTGTATTTTAAATATTAATTAAATATTCAAATACATGAAATATTTACAATAAACACATTCTGCACATACAATTATGTTGAAAAATATAGTTTTTGAAACTAATGGTTTACATTTTCATTGATAGTTCTTAGTTTTGAAATGAAATTCCACATGAAACGCCATATAGGTGTCAATTATATAGCTTAATTCGAACGAAATTGTTGCTGAAGTAGAAGTAGATCAATTTCTGCGCCAAAGTTTAACTACATTTTTGAAAAGAAAACGAAAAGTCATTATATGAAATCCCGTGAGTGCGATCGAGAGGGCAAGAATTACATAATTGTTGCTGGCATTGTGAATGTGGCTTTACTAAAAATCGTACAAAGTATCTATCCTTGCCAGCTCACTTAACTTTGAAAGTTTTGTAACATATATTAATAAATATGAGATTTTCTTTCTTTTTGAAACTCATGTCTTAGCAGAAAAACAAAGTCTTTACACTTCATACTTTCAAAAATACTCTCTATACTGGATTGATGCAAAGAGAAAACATAAAGCTTTTCTTTAAATAATTAAAGAAAACCCGTGGTCGAACTTTCCTGGACCTTTCGAATAAAGGGGCCCTTAGACCATTTTATAAGCAGCTTGACTTCAAGTTGACATCAACTTCGATTATTCCACACCAACTTCGATTTTGCCCTTACACTCTCAAACTAGTTGAGGCAAATTCATTTTCATGTGAGATGTCAAAATGAAAGGTGATCGCACTACGAAAATATCACAAATTTTAAGAAAGACCACTATTTTTATATTCCTTTAATAATTATAAACAACACTACAAATCATATTTTTTAGGTTTATATTTTTCCGATAATGTTTGATTTTACCTTAACTAGTTTGTTCAAACAACCAACATCACCTTACACCATGGATAAGTTGATGCCAACTTGAAGTCGCTGCAACCTATCTACAGGTCTAAGGGACCCTTAATAATGTTATACTAACAGCAAAGTTGTGGGAAAGTTTGTTTTATTTTACATCTTTTTATCTAAAATGCACGAACTGGGATGCTGATTTTGGAGCTTTCGTTGATTTTTTGTCTCAACTATCCCCTACAAATTTCTGCTTTGTTTGCAACCTGAATGCACGTATTGGTGTCGAATAATTGTTAGACCCACCCAGAGAATAATGCTTGTAGTAGACTTAATATTTCTCTCAGAAAATTTATGACATTTGGCATGGTGTGATATCAACGTTGGATGTCCAAAAAATTCTTTCAATAATACCAGATAGAGGCAATGCTTCAAAACATCCAACAAAATAACAACAACGGTATATTGTTTTGTTGGTTGTAAAATTACTGTGTTAAATAAAATACAAATGTATGCTAACAATAGCAGTCAATAAAAAAGTGAAAAACACATTCAAATTTCACAGTTTTTCACCAAAACGACATGAAAAATTAAAGTCAGAATATATTGTAATTCCACCCGGTGTATGTCACTTTTCGTCAAACATCTCTCCATCACACCGAACGCATCAAGAAGAGTGTGAAAGGAAACGTCAGATGAGCCAAATATTCTATCTAGTATGATTTACTCTATGGACCCAACCTGCTGCATGGTGTGCGCCCCATTAATGAAAAAAGATGTTCGAATGACAGTGTAATTAACTCTAAGGATTAAAAAGAGTGGTGGAGACGATAGACGGCTTGGGAGGTATAGTGCTAAACTGCAGAATAATTGGTGACACAAATGGTGAATTAAGTTTCTGTGGTGGCAATGGTGGGTCTGTTATTGACTACAGTATATGATCTCACAGTTTATTGAAATTTGTATCTACTTTTAACATTGATTGAAAGCCATTTTTAGACTATATGCTGTTATCTCTAACTTTCGTTACTTCAATTGCCAATAATAGTACCACAACTGACCCCGTTTCACACAAACTATTCTGGAACAACAAATTGATAGAAAAATATTCGACAAAACTTCAGTACAGAATATTCTACAGAAGTACAGAACACATCTAGTACATTACAGTTTATGACATAGTGGCTTCAAACTCTAAACTTTAAATTTCGTCGATTAAAAACAAAATACAACAAGCAAATGTTTCCACAAGAAACAAATTCCACTTTGTACCAAAATAAAAATGGTTTAATTGGAAATGTGCTCGGCTACGCAAAAATATGGTTAAATAGCTCAGTAAATATAGAAGAAAGCCCACCACTATCAACAAAGTAAACTACCTATTAGCCAAAAGCAATTATCTTCATAGTTGTAGCGTCAAGAAACTGGTAGGCTCTAACGAGAACCTGAATCAACTTAACTGTGTTACTTGGTGAACTCTACCTTACAACCTAAAGAAGCATACGAGGATACCAAGAGGTGGTTTAACTGCTGCAGATTTTCGCACACACTTTACTTCATTACTAGAAACATAGATCACAAAAACACATTACAATTGTGCATTTATTGACTCTGGTATACTGATGCATTTATACTCACTGATGCATTTATTCACACTGGTATATAAGTATGGGAACTTTCTTCGGTACGAAGATCTATAAAACAAAATAAGGCAGCTGGTCCTAACGGAATCTGTTATGAATTTTATGTAAATGTCACCGTCTGCTTTACACATGAAATCCCATCTTTACTTAGTACAATGTTCATTAAGGAAAAAAAGCCAACCAGTTTTAGGGAATCCATTTTGCTCCCGCTTCTGAAGAAAGGACACCCTAAGTGCCCAACAAACTATCGCGAATTATCACTGATTGATACCGTGTGCAAGATCTTCAACATAACATGGTTTCCAATTACATCGCATGAAGGGATTGGGGAGAGCTTCTCACAATCAGTGAGCTGTGCGCTTTCTAGTTTTGCACTCACGATTGGGCTCTATCTACAGTTGTACACCGGTTCCGAATGGTATTGTGAGAAGCTTTTTCATGGCAAAGAACTCTACAGTGTAGCCATCACTAAGCGAGGTGACCATCGTCGAAAGAAATTTAAGGTGGTCTGAGCAGGGATCGGACCCACGTTCTCATGTACAAGAGCTGCGCACACTAACCATTGCACCACCGACTTTCAGTATACAGTGTACTTTTAAATCGTTTAACAGAATGGATTGATAAATACAAAATATTAAATGATAATTTATATTCAGGAAGCGTTACTCTACCGTTGACACATCTTTCATCTTGTGAATTTAGTTCACTTAAACAAGATTATAACACTTACGCAGTATTTGTTGATTTTGCCTGTGCCTTTGGCATGATACCTTGAAATTCCCTCTCCTAAAAATTATCGGCTATAGATTTATCGACAAAATTCATTCCCATTTTACAACTTTACAAACTACTACAAGCCAAATACGTATTGGTAACGATTACGCTGAACCTTTGTGTTAATCTTGGTATGAAACAAGGTTGCATCGTAAGTTTAATCTTGTTTGCTCTTTACCTAAATGACTTAGCTGATGTATTGTCTGGCGAAGTAAAGACATTGACATTGTCATCCTATCTCATTCGCCAACAGGATTACGGACTATGATTGACACGCTGTATGAATATTGTGATCACTGGAGATTGAAGATAAATCTTGATAAATCTAAAATTGTTGTTTTCCATACTGGTATTCGTATATCAAAAAACCTTAGATGGAATTATGGAGAAGATGACATACAGATCGTTAATAGTTGCAGATATCTTGGAATGGAACTGAATTATAGTTTGTCATTTAGTAAACATACAGGGTATAGATTGACTACTGCAAAAATGGTGATTGCTTCAAGATGGTCTAAATTCATAAATTATCGAAAAATTTCAAATGTAACACACTGAAAATTGTTAATGCCGCATCCAGATCTGTAATGTTTTATGGAGCACAGATTAGGAGTTTTCAGAAATTTGATGATGCCCAAAAACTTTTCAGATTTCTCATCAAAAAAAAAAAATTATGTGTTTACCCAAAACTACTCCAAACTATATGCTCTACCTAGAAACTGGTATAAATTCCTTAAGCTTAGAAACACTAAGGGCTCACTTTGGCTATGTTAATAGAGCTTTACGTTTATCCGCTCACAGATTGCCACGTACCTTAGCTGAAGCGATTATAGATAATATAATTTACTGGGCTGAGGAGTGGTCGAATCTATGCGCAAGTATTCAGTTTACCCCTGAGAATGCTTTAACACCATTATGCATGTTCTAAGAAAAAATTTTAGAGTCTCCTAAAGCCAAGAAAATTAATAATTGCATTTCTCAAGCAATGACTCCCCAATTCCACGATATGTATTCCCAGTTGGTCTGTTGTATCAAAGCCTCCCTCTTCGGTCTTAAATTTTTCGTCACGTGCTGCAAGTTTGCTAATAAGAGCAAAAATCGACGAGAGGCTTATGCAGTCTATGTAACTTAGAGGCTACGGAATATACATTTCATCGGATCTGACTTTGCCCTATTTATAAGGATTATAGGCTGAAATATTTTTGTAAAATATCACTTACTGTTAATGAAGTTGTAAACATTTTAAACGACCGTAGTCTTTATAATACTTTATATACACTTTTGGATATTAGTTCAAATACTGAAAACTGATTGTAGATGAATATGCATAGCCGTTTCAGATAAATAAACCATTTATTTAATGCGATATGCATGTATTAAGTGCAGTTTTTTCTTTATGTTTTTTTAATCTTGTGAAATAATTTCAAATTTTGTTTAAAACAAATTATTTTTTAATTTTTTTAAAATTTTGAAAAAATTGTATCAGAATTTATGAATAAACCTGAATTATGCTTTATTTGCCCATAAGTCTCACAACAAATATGCTATCCCATTTATAGATAATAATATGTAATCTTATGACTATATAATATTTCACTATGTCTATTAAATAAAAAAAAAATAATAAATTGCGAAATGCTAACTCCAAAAATTAAACTAATTTTTTGAACGAAGTTTATTATCGCACGTTGCGGAATGGGGGATAAATGAAAAAAAAACGTTTTTAACACTATTATGCTACACCAGTATTATCAACTATATTGGGTACCTTTGATTTGGTTTGTGTCTAGACAAACATATCGTCACCTAAAATGCAAAATGACGTAAAAACAAAATTCCAAATTTTTCTTTCTGATTGATTACGATATGTTTGACTAAAATACACGATTTGACGAAGTTTTAAACACTTAAGTTCAAAACAAACGATTTTATTAAAAGGATCAAAAAGATGAAGTTTTTCATAAATACACGTCGTTTCTTTGAACTATAATTTTATATAAAATTTCGATGCCCCTATACTTGCAATTGACTAAACTGCATATCGCCACAAATTTTTCGACATCTACGACCCAAAATGCCAATTTTATTCACATAATACCGATTCTATATCTAACTATTTTTTGCCTCCCCTGTAAAGTGATGAAAATGTTGTTACGTCTTTTTGCATTTTAGGTGACGATATGTTGGTAAATTTCTTGTTTAATGGGAAATTTTCTAGGTGGAGCCTGTAACCAATATTTAGTATAATATTGTAGTTTTTAACCCAATGAAAAGTAAATTTAGAAAATCCAGAGTGAAAGAAGTTTACAAAAAGAATATTTTATTAATAAAATGACTTTTCTTAAAAATTTTATTTAAAATAATTACCATTTCTTAAAAACAAATTTCTACAACAAATTGCCTTTTCTTAAAAAACTACTTTTTGTGAAAGAGTACCTTTTTTGTGAAATAAAATACCTTTTCTTGAGATAAATACCTACTCCTAAAAATGTACCCATTCCTGAAAAATGCGCCAGTCCGAAAAAAATATCCCATTTCTTAAAAAAAATTTCTTCAAAAAAATATACCTTCTCTTAAAAAAAATTAATTTTCTTACGAAAATTCTTTTTCTAAAAAGTACATTTTCCTAAAAAAAAAAAACTACATTATCTATTATTTTCTTGACATAAGAAGCCTTTCTGAAAACAAGTAAATTTTCTTAAAAAATAACATTTTCCTAAAAGAGTACCACTTCTGTAAAAAGTACCTGTTCTAAGAAAAAGTACTTCTTTGTAAAAAAAATTCATACTCTTATGGCATTTTCTTACAGAAAGTACTTCTTTTTAAAAATAGTACCTTTTCTTAAAAAAAACATAAGCTTTTCATAAAAGAAGTACCTCTTATTAAAAAAGGACCTTCTCGGGAAAATATAATACACATTCTTTCAAAAATTACCTAAAAATATACTTTTTTAAAAAAAAAAGACATTCTATAAAAAAAAAATCTTAAAAGAAGTTTATCGTTTTACAAAAAGTATATTTTCTTAAAGATCCATTTAATTTATCGTAGTTTTCAACGTGCGCCTTAGGCGTGTTGAAACTAACTAGTACATAATATATAGCGAAATGAACTTCATTCCAACCGTCTGCCCCCTGACACCTCATGTAATCTTTTTAATCAATGTAAAGTATAGAAAATTAAATTTTATTTTATATCCCTGATTGGTTTTGAAGATGCTAGACCGTAAATCATCTCCATGCTTATCCACGCATATGCGACACCTGATCAGAAAATAATTCACTGCGGTCTGATTATTGTTTTAATTGACTGCTTCAATTCAGTCAAATTCCTTGGTTTATTTTGTACACCTCTTGCTCGACATTACCCCCTAAAAATAGTCTGGTGCAGTCAGGTCAGGTGTCCTTGGGGGCCAGCGCAATGTGGAGTTTCTATATATTAATTTGTTTGGGAATTTTCTGTGGAGGTCCGCCATAACCGGACTGGCTATGTATGCAGTTGCTCCATCTTTCTGTAGCTAAATGCTGTTGAAACGGATATGTCTTCGGCACAGTTCTGGGTAAAAAAAACTCCTTCAACATCTTTATACAACGGTCCCCATTGACAGTTACTGTTATACCGTTGTCCTCAAAGAAATATGGCCCCACAATGCACCTTGATGAAACTGCGCACCACACAGTGACTCGTTCTCGGTGCAGTTCCATCTCATGGCGCATTTCTAGATTAGACTCACTCCATATACAGCAATTTCGCTAGCTTACATTGCCGTTTAGATCAAAATGGACATCATCAGACATAAACAAGCAATTGTTGTCTTCTTCGGCCATTTAAATCATTTTAGGCAAGATGCGAATAGGCAAATCCATAGGGTTTATCTTGCTTGTAATTTGCATTTTGCACGGAAACACGTTTAAGTCATCATGAATTATCCGTTGTACTGCGCGTCTGCTAACGGCAATTTGCGCATATAAGTTTCGAGTCGAAACGCTTGGATTTTGCTTGAATCGATTGTGACTTGAGCCCGAATATTCCAGATTCGGCAATTATGTTTATCCACGTCATAATGGTCCATCTACTAGGGGGCGTGCCGCCAAAATCCCGCCTAAATTACCTTAGGACGGAAATGAAGATCTGCAAAGCATGGTACCGCTGCACTATCCAACTCCTCTTTTCGGTATACCAAGCACAGAGGCGGATTTAAGGGGGGCGCAACGGGCGCGCGCCCGGGGCCCCGCAGTTTTGGGGGCCCCGTGACTTTGTCAATCTTCCTATAATAAGCTAAGTCATACAAAAAGGGTGCAGAAATCAAGTTTTTCTTCTACATATAAAAATTAAAGTGTTTATTTTTCTACCAAAATATCCATTATATATTAAAACAAGGATCAATCTTTATCAAATGCTGCAAAAAAATTTACCTATAATGGTCCAGAAAACTAAAATGGAACTTATTTATAGAAAATTTCATTTTCATGAACTTTGAACGCCCACTATTTTTGTGAAGCCAATCTATAGTCCACCTGTTGTAACGATGTTTATCTTTATTAATTTTGAATTATAAAATTATATACTTATATTTATGTCATTACAAATAATTAGTATCAGGTGGCATTCGAAATAAATTTGTTTTTAAGACTTTAAATCAATTAAAAATTGTCCTCCCAATTGTATTGCAACTTTCCTCACGGTGAATTATTTACAAACTGTACCACGAGTTTAACAATTAAAACTGCATGATAAAAATATTGTTACAAATCATTCTCGTGAATTTTAAGTAACATGTTTCAGAAGGCAATGTTTAAAAACTTATTTATTTATCTACAATCTTTGCTTTTGAAACATAATATGAACAATGATACGCCATTTATCAGACGCTGAAAAAAGAAAAGTTAAAAAACAATATGAAGAAGCTATCAACCAATAGAAGGGAGCATTAGATAAATTTATGATCACTCTAGGTAATTCCGTGGACACAAAAAAACAGATGCACTTACAGCTTCCACCAGCCGACAAAATGAGTTTGCTGAAACTCTTGGTATAGAAGAAGGCATACGTGAAATATCTGTAGACAAAGGCAGGCAAGATATGCCGATGGAAAATATCGATAGTAAGTCGCAAAATATTTCATTGGAAATAAAATTAATGTGGATTTATACGGGCAATAGTCAAAACAATACTTCTCTATGGTATCGTAGTTTGGTGGAGGTCCCTCCAAAAGAAATATATTCTGAATTCCTTGATGAAAATTCAAAGATCAGCACTGATTAGCGTTAATGGGGCAATGGGCACGACGTCAGGTACTGCACTTAGCGCTATACTGAACATCTTTACTCCTGATATCATGGCCGAAAAGGCAGCCGTTACATCCCTGGTGAGAATCAGAGATTGTGGCGTTTTGATATCGGGACATTAAGGACACACTGAATTACTACACCGGATCAACTCTATTCCCGTAAACTCGGACTACTGTATACTCTACCTTCTACCAGCGACAAATCTAAGGACTTCTATTCCGAACAGGAATACCTGTGAAAAGTCACTGAAAGGGGATACCAGTAGCATCAGATTTTTCACGGATGGATCAAAGTTGGACGAGCAAGTGGGCTATGGGGTCCATTCAACGGACCTAAATATAAATATCTCCGTCAAGCTGCCTGATCACTGTAGTGTATTTCAGGCGGAAAATTACCCCCAAACTGGAGGTTGCTGAACTAACGAAAAGTAGTGTCACAACCTTCCGGAGAATATGTATCTCAACAGACAGCCAGGCTGCCATCAAATCCCTGGAAGCCATGTTTGCTACGTCCCTCACGGCGAAAGAATGCCACTCATCACTTAGGGTGATGGCAGAGTATTTTGACATCAGGCTCATCTGAGTACCGTGACACAGCGACATTCCAGGCAATTGCGTAGCGGATGCGTTAGCTAGACAGGGCACTACGGCACAGGTTCTTCCGGCAAAAGAAGGTGTTAGTATGCCAGTCTCTACCTGCCGTTTGCAGATCAGGCAGTGGGCCACAATATGTTCAAGGACAAGTGGAGACTTACTTCAGCTTGCAAACAAGCCAGGGTCCTCTGGCCACAGGTGGACAGGAAGAGGACTAGGCAACTACTTAACTTGCCGAGAGGCGGGTTATCCACAATGATAGGAACACTTACGGGACATTGTCTTGTAGGAAAACACGCCCTCTGATTGGGACATAGAAACTCCACTCTCTGTAGATGCTGCATGGAAGAGGACGAGGTAACGACGAAACACCTTCTCTTGGATTGCCCTGCTCTGAAGTAGAAGTAGGATATTCGGAACACATCTAGTTAGCACAGTAGCCCTATAGGATATTCCTGTAGGTCTTATAGACAAATTTATTGAAAGGGCAAATTGGCTGGACGACTAGTCGATAGTTGCTATGGAGGAAACTGCAGGTATCACAATGGGCTTATATAGCCTAAGTGTGCTAGACAGCGTGCTGTCTTGTAGCCTTGCCAACCAACCAACCAAATAAAATTAAAATACATTTTCTCTGGCCTAATGTATTAAGAATAGAAATGGTTGAATTTCTCATTTGTAATAAACTAATAAATATTGGCCATATTAGTCAAATTAAATCGATATATAAACACGGTGATTGCATTTTTATAGGTAATAGTTGAGTGGAGAATGTGAAGAAATAACGTGGATAAATTTTTCCGAAACATCCAAATCTATATAATGCTATCCATGAAAATTATTTTTGGGCTCAAAATCCAAGTTGACAACTGGGTTTCAAAATTGGAAACATATTGGAGCTACTTTGTCCGACCATAAAAAATCAAAGCAACATGTCGCCTCAATGTGGACACTCTACAAGCGCTCCATGGTTTCAAATTGCGTCAATGCACAAAATGCGAAAATTGTAATGCAAAACGAAAGGTTTTGGAGAAACATTTTACGAAGATTTGTATGCACAATAAAATTCCTTGAAATTAAATGTACAGGACATAACGAAGTTAAAGATCTTCCAGTATGATGGTTTTTTAAAGTCATACTTGCACGAATACAGTTGCGCGAATCATTACTTTTACATTAAGACTTTTAGTTATAGCTTCCATAAGGTCTTATTTGTTTAAATTTCCAACTTTATGATTTTGGTCTTACCCATAAATTTTGTTCTAAAAAAGGTTGCAATTTTTGTTTATTTTATCACTGTTTACGTACACGTCTGTCTCGCCTTGCATTCAAATAAAAACTAAAAGCTCAGCAAACTGCAACGCGTCAATTGTCCATCCAAGATATATTGATAAAGTAGAACTACAAAACATCGAAAAATGCCTACCAACCAAATCTGCGCACACTTTTGTGATGGTTTGGTTTTCCCAAATATAAAATGTGTGAATTCATTAGTGGCTATGACATCATTGACTAATTTTGTCGGCAGGGCGAAGTCTGCCGGCTCAGCTAGGAGTTTAGATAAAAAAGCCATAGATATGAAAGAAACTTTTCCAAATGTGGAAACGATTCTGGAGAAGGATCATTTCTTGTCTTAAAAGAGTAAAGAATTATTTAAGAAATTCAATGACAGAAAGAAAGACTCAATACTCTTGCTGTATTGCATATAGGTAGTGATTTACTTAAAATTATTGAATTTTGCAAGCCAAAAAGATAGAAAAATTTTCTGCATTTTAATTAGTACTTAAAGTAATTAAAGTACGTTTTTAAGGTTTATAAAATTTTGAATTATTTCAACAAAAATGTGGTTATTTTTTGATTATTTTTAAGGGGCCCAATATTTATTCTGCGCCCTGGGCCACATCCAACCAAAATCCGCCTCTGACCAAGCATTAATTTTAATAATTCAAAATAATTACCTGCAAAATAAAAAAAAAAGTTATTACGTTTTGCTTTTGTAGAACGAGTCACGGGCCACCCTGTAAAACAGTATATGTGACCTGGTCTACGAAAAGGGAGCTTACGTGCGAAAACTAGTTTTCTGTGAAAAAGCTGTTAAAAGTGAGCAACTCGTTTCGTCAGTTTCTCATTATCTCGTTAATTGTTCTCCGCGCCGGACGTCCAGTAAGTGTTGTTGATGGTCCAGTAAGTGTTGTTGTTGGTCGGAATATTATTATAGTTCATCGTGTAAGTTGCTAGTGTGGAACATTTAAAAAAGTAACACTGAAGAAGTGACGTTTACTGTTTCTGTTGATTATCGTCTTCGCATTTCGCACGAAATGAAACATGAGTGTTGATGAGGAGTTCAGTGTCGTATACGGACAATTTTTCCATGAAAAGGATGATGAAAACGATGATGAAAACTATGAAGAGAGCGATGATGATGAAGACGAAGTATGTGTATCTCAGGCAGAAGATGATACCGAACAAACTTTTGTTAACATGGACCTGTATGTTGTTGATGTAAAGGAGGAGGAGCTGGTAACAAAATTTCTGTCAAACCACTCTACAAGTAACAAAATTTCTGTCAAACCACTGTACAAGTCACTTGCTGGAATAACGCAATTCCATCATTTCATAATCTCTACAGATTGTGTAAAAACAAAGAAATTCGCAGACAGTTAAGAAGTGCAGTCCTTTAAGCTTCTGTTAAAACCTATCAATCCTGAAATGCCGAAAGTTATACATCCAGCCGGTTTATCTTTGGAACGTCAGTGGTACATCTATCACAATCTTCGCAGCTTAGTTTCGGATATATCTAAAGTAGATATTGTGGCTCCACTGCCGAAAGATTTGCCATCGAAGAAACGGAAGGCAAAAACTAGTGAAGATGTTCTCAAACCAGACGAGGAACCAGGTCCATCTTCCTCAGGATCAACACGTAAAAAGATCTCAAGGAAAACGGCAACAAAGAAAAATACATAAACTACTCAGCATTATTATTTTTGGCCCATAATACGTTTTTCTACTGTATAATCATGTCTTTATAGCTTATAATTCAATGTATTTTGTTCATTACCAATAAATTATATTTTGTCGTATTTTTACTCTTCTTTCTCTACATTTTTAGTACACTTCTAAGCAAGTTAGGATTTTCTGCTTTTCACCACGTGAAAAAGCATCTCATCTTCCATCCGAATCAACCAAAAAGTGAAAATTGATTTTTTGACACCTAAGCCCCCTTTTCGTAGACCAGGTCACATATATTGACAGTTAAGTAAGTTAAGTTCTAACTGCCAGTATTAAATGCAGAATGTTAAAGTTAAAGTAGTTTTTGATTATGGAATAATTTGACTTTTAAGAGTTCATCGATTTGGAAGATTAGAAATTTGTGCACTACTATCAATATTGCGATTCCCACTATGAGCTGTGAGCTTTCTGTTTAACATACGCAAAATAAACCGTATTTTTCCAGCATGACGGTGTGGGTCGCTCATCTATGGGACCCTAAGTAGAGTGTTCCAAATCGAAAAACCTTGTTCCGGTTTTTTAAAAAACGTAATTCTCGAATAAACCGGAAACCGGCTATTATATGTCGGTTAACCGGTTTATACTCAGTTTGTGTTAAAAGTTCTTACAAACTTTTAATAATTAAAAAAAAAAGATATCATTTTCATATATTAATTATTTTTTTGAATTAAATATTTTACTAGTACATATTTATGGGATATTATCTAAAAAGATATTTCACAATTTATGGTTCAATATTTATATAAAGGAAAATAGAACTATTGTTAAATTTAAATACAGCTGTGAAATTTTGAGATTGAAACACCAATAAAAATATTCAATTCATTTAATGTAAAACCAATTCAATTCAATGAAGAAGTATAAAAATATTCAACTCATTGTAATAAACACCAATTCAATTAAGAAGATAATCATAATTAAACTGAATTAGACTAGATTAGACTTAGTTAGATTAGATTGGATTGAATTGATTGGCATTGAATTGAATTGAAATAGATTGAATAGAATAGAATTGAATTGAATTGAATTGAATTGAATTGAATTTGAATTGAATTGAATTGAATTGAATTGAATTGAATTGAATTGAATTGAATTGAATTGAATTGAATTGAATTGAATTGAATTGAATTGAATTGAATTGAATTGAATTGAATTGAATTGAATTGAATTGAATTGAATTGAATTGAATTGAATTGAATTGAATTGAATTGAATTGAATTGAATTGAATTGAATTGAATTGAATTGAATTGAATTGAATTGAATTGAATTGAATTGAATTGAATTGAATTGAATTGAATTGAATTGAATTGAATTGAATTGAATTGAATTGAATTGAATTGAATTGAATTGAATTGAATTGAATTGAATTAAATTGAATTGAATTTAATTTAATTAAATAGAATTGAGTTGAATTGAATTGATGAATTGACTTGAATTGAATTGAATTGAATTGAATTGAATTGAATTGAATTGAATTGAATTGAATTGAATTGAATTGAATTGAATTGAATTGAATTGAATTGAATGGAATTGAATTGAATTGAATTTAATTTAATTAAATAGAATTGAGTTGAATTGAATTGATGAATTGACTTGAATTGAATTGAATTGAATTGAATTGGGTTGAATTGAATTGAATTTTTTTTTATTATTTAATTGCATTGAATTGAAATGAATAGAATATAACTAAATTGAATTAAATTGAATTGAATTATCTGAAGTGTTCTTTAACGGAAAATTTAAAAATATAAATAAATATTTAAATCTACTATATTTTCAGAATAATAATGGCTCCTTTTACTAGCAAATTTTGTATTGATTTTGTGTTAATTTTTTTTTACTAAAATTTTAGCATTTTGTTTTCCATACGAAAGGAAAAAACAGAAACATAACATGAAATAACATGGCCGTCGGTGGTGCGATGGGTAGTGTGCGCGCCTCTTGTACTTGAGATCCTGGGTTCGATCCCTGCTCTGACCACCTTAAAATTTCTTTCGACGGCGGTCACCTCGCATAGTGACGGCGACACTATCGAGTATTTAGCCATAGAAATGCTTCTCAAAAATACCGTACCGTTCGGAACCGGTGTAAAACTGTAGGTCCCAATCAGTGAGTATAAAACTAGAAAGCGCACAGCTCACTGGTTGTGAGAAGCTCTCCCCGATGCCTTCATGGGATGTAATGGGAAACTATTTATTTATTTTATTAACATGACATAAAAATAAAAAAAACAGAATTTAAATAGGTTATTCGACAATGCCAGGTTTTTGAACGCTCTAGCCCTAAGTAACGGCCTATGTTGCCTTTCTGTAATTCCTGCTCAGGCGCTCCCAGTTGAATGACGTTTCCAGTATTCGGAAATGTAAAAATGAGCGTTCTGGATGCTTGAGTATAAAATAATAACAAGTATACATTATATACAAAGTAGCGCTTTATGTTATATATTTTGTCTTGTTTTAGATAACTACATGAATTTGAATTTATTTTACAATGGGTCCTGCATTTTCTTCACCAACAGTTGGTCAGGAGACTCTTGCTCGAATTGGCGTACACTAGGCGTAGTTAGCGCTTCCATTTGACCGAACATTACTTTCAAAATTCATATTGTTAGGTTAACACTGCAGTTACTTTGGAAGTAAGTTTCCATATGGTTTCCATTTTTATTCCGCAATTATCTTCTATTTATAACCAGTTATGATTTACATAAAAAGTTTAGTTTTTCAGTAAAAAATTAATCCACCAGTCTAGTATATTTATATGTAAAGTTTACTCTATTTACCACAAAGGAGCATATGTTTTTGACTGATTTTTTTCTCTGAGCTTCGATTTCATTGTTCTGCAATTGAGTGTTAAAAGTTGTATATAGATTTAAAATGTATGATAATTAAATTAATCCCGGCTCTCAGGGTTAATTGCCTAATTGTAGTTGTAGTGTGTATAACTATTTGATAGCGTATTATTATAAATCCCTAGACTACCGGCATCACATTTTGATTAATTTATCAATGGTCAAGGGTCATTTATCTGTCTGTCTCTAAAAAGGACATAAAACACTCTAGTGCATGTCCTTCGACACCTTACGGCATGAGATAAGCAAACTGCACCCCAACAATGTTCTTGTATTGCTGTCAATACATATTTACATAAATGTGTCTGATGCTCATTGTGTAAGGGCACTTGTTGCTGCATACGTAGAAGGCTGTGTGGAGGGACGGATTTTTAATTACAATTATCAATTTGGTAAATGCGAAGACTTGGGAGAAGGCGACCGAGGGGGGCTGATTAAACATGTTTACTTATCGCCTTATACCGTCTGATTACAAGAGTATGTGAACCTACTGACCTTTATTTGAGTTCAGACGAACTTCAGTAATGCCTTATCCTCGAGGAGGTTCCTTTTTGTTCGTTGAAGATACCAGCCCAGAGATACATCATGATGGTGGTGGTCCCTCTGTGGTCAGAATCGGTATTCGTATTGAATCAGACTTTCATCTAATTAATGACTATATAGGTTTCATTGTGGTACATTTGTATGTATGTTGGAGGTATATTATACATGTAGACATGAGCTTAGGTACGCACTTGTAGATAAACATTCGATCATTTAGTGTTTGCAACTTAAAAGCAGATTAAAATCAAGGCCAATGACAAATTGAATGTTCCAAATAAATTAATACGTTGGATACAATTTAATTAGGGTAATAAATATTCGTACAGGGAATACCCACAAGTTAAGAGTGCGATAGTGCGAGAACTGGTGTGTGTGGAAATCCAGATGGGACTTCATGTCGAAGTTAAATATTCCTCGAGGACATAAGGATATTTGTCCAAACCCTTGTAGTTTGATATCATTTGTATTCTCCTAAATGTGCTTACCCTTACGGATTATTTGTTTCTTCTTTCAAATAACTTTCGTTCGTGCTGTTTTTGTAAATTTGTTTCCTGGTCCTCTCTGCCGTTTTCCTCGACGTTGTTTTGTGTTTGCCTCCTCATTGCGTGTGTCAACTAATTATCATTTAAATATGTATGTTTTTTTCATTTCTCGCTTTTAATTTATATGTCGAATTACGAGCTAGTCAACAATCCTTGCTTCGAGCATTTGGAACCCACTTTCTTTCATTTCCTGCCACCGGCATGTGTATTTGTGCGTTTCATTTTAATTTTTGCAATATGTTTTTTAATGGTTTAACTGCTCATTTGAGGCTTTTTTGACGTGTTTCTTTACACCCATTTCGAGTCGAATCTGAGGAACATATTAATCTAATTACCATCATTAAATATGCTGGCATGAAACTTCTTGTTGCATGGCTGCGTAAATGATGTACACACACATCTCGACATGAGTATCTTTGAATACGAACATGTTAAGTAGATCATTTGCTCTGAAGTACAAATGTAAATACTAGCCGACGGGTTTGATGTTGGGAACAATGGAAATGTTTATAAAATTAGAAAATGATCTGAAAACGTAGAAGGACGAAAAAATATATAATTTGGAAATTTCACTTTCAGTGAAATTACTTTTACATTTTTAATGAGCTGTTTATCATATTTACTTGGGATGATTTTAACGTACTTTATACCCACGAATAACAAAAAATTGTGTCATGGTTCTATTCCTAACCTTTTTAGCATCTGTCACAACGTTAACATTGAATTGTTTTAAATTTACTGACGAGCATTCTAGCAACGGATTCCCACTAATTAAGTTAACTTCGTTTGTATAATCGTAATTAGCGATATCGGAGACGTGTGGGAATTACTATTTCATACAGAATCATTTACAACAAATTATTACATCATAAGCCCGCCTATATTTTTCCTGGCTAATATCTCCCGAATCCAGAGATATGCTGACACACAAATGTGAATTATTATTAGATTTAGTAATCAAGGGGTCAATAGCTCTTTTTCTTTTTTTTGATGTGTTGACATATATAGGCACGGGTAGGGAAATCTATCAAGGTGTACACATGAAAACAACACACAGCGTTAGCATCACATACGTGGTTGTTGTACAACAATAGTCTCTGCCTGGAAATAAGTATGATGGTATTGATGTGGCGGTAATGAACAAGCAAGCAGGTCGTCATCGCCAAAGAGTATTGAATAGTATAGAGAACACCTGGAACAAATTGTGTGACTCAAGAGCACTGACATCTGGCGAATGATTCAAACAGTATTGCTCTCGTTTTTTCATTAGTCCATTCATAATTTTGATGTGAAACATTGAAGCCTTTTGAAACGATTATGCTTTTTGTATTGTTTTATGTAATACCATTGTCGAAATGGTGTATTTATATTGAAATATTCTATAAAGAGAATAAGACTCGTTTATCCTCTTTTACTCAGACTCTCTACATGAGAGCGGAAAAAGAGTGCAATAAGTTCTCTATACTTTCAATACTTTTTGTCGTCGCTCTGTATATTAGCTCTGTTTATTACAAATCAAAAACAATTATTTCAGTGCGTTGAATACTGCTATATTTATTTTAACAATATTACATCTAATATTAAAGCAGATGTAAGAAAATAGAAAGTGCAATAGGAAAAGAGCCATCAGCACAAAAACTATTATTTTTTTGTTTTCCAATGTAACACTTCCTAACGTGTTCATAGAAATTTAACAGGTACCGTGTAACAAAAAGGTGTTAACACATCGGCCGTGAGTTCCAACACTCATTGATTTCTTTTTGAAGTGGTAGACATAGTATTTTTCAGACATAGCTTCGTACAACTTTCCCCGTATCCGGACGTCGAAAGCAGATTTTTAATCGTTAAATAGATGGTATATATCGAATTGCTTTTCGTTATTCTTCTCCATGATTTAGAATAACGTTAATAATTGGTCAGTCGTGGACTAGACTGGTCTAAAACCATACTGATATGTATAAGGCTTTCAACAATTAGCTTTAGTCTTTCAAATAATACGCTTGACAAGACCTTATACGCGATGGCTAAAAGACTGACACCGCGATAGTTGGAACGTCCTTTTTGAATACAGGACATAATACACTGCGACTCCAATCGTCAGGCATAGATTCCCCCAACCATATACGACATACAAGTTGATGCATGTGGGCTAGCAGTCCTTCGCCACCTGCCTTAAAAAGTTCAGCGGGTAGGCCATCCGCACCAGCGGCTTTATTATTCTTAAGCCGGGAGATTACCGTTCTAATCTCGCCTTGGCTGGAGTGAGGCACAATCTACACTGTCTTCCGAATTATTACCTGTAACGAACAAATACAAATTTGTCTTTCTTTGAGCAAACGAAACCATAATATACTATTTGGTTTCTTATTGCATGACAGGATATCCGAAAAGGATGGCGGGAGCCATTCAAAAGGCTAGCTAATCAGTCTTATGGGGGAGTTCGTATCCCTTCCAATAATTCCTCAATTGATCTTTTACTCCCTTAAACACAAAACTTACAAGTGGTGTTACTAGGATATTTGTTACTAGGCTAACCGGAACAAAATAAAAAAAACCCACAAAAGAACCTAATAACTATCGAAAATTGAAATACAAGAATTAACTGAAAAGAAGGTGTTGCAAATGGTTGGCACCAATGATGTTATTTGGGAACCACGCTCTTACGATTGTCCTAACCAAGAGGAAAGTTGTGGCTAGAACCCCAAACTCTATTATATAATTCTACACTACCGTCACATCTTTCTGAAGTAGGAAAATAAAGGGTTTCATATTTAGCAATTCATAATTTTATAAATTTTGTTCACATATTTCATAATATTTAAGATAATCAGTTTAACTTCACATTGACTTATAAAAAAATGTGTCTGTCACAGGTGCCAAAAGCACTATAAAATTAACATATAAAATTTTAAGTGTAGCGTGTGGAAAGATCTTACAATACAAAAAAATTAAAAAATAAAGAATAATAAAAACTATAGATATATCTGGATGTGACATTATTATCTACCAAACATTGAGTTTTCACTCAACTAAATACTGATACAAATTACAATTACACATCATTCATTCGTAAAACTGGTTATCAGTTCGTATTTGGGGAGAGCTTAACCAGAACCATGGTACAATAATATCTACGTGGTAATAGCAGCGCGCGTTGTTGTAGTTGTAGGCAGCAACAACAGCCATTTTGTTTTTGTTCTATTCGCTTCAGCTGTCAAACTCTACACAAATCCATACCAACAACACAAGAATGCAAAAGAGTACAAAAACAAAATACATGTGAGTGTGTCAGCAGAATCGAAGAACCTCATGAAAAAAATTAAAACAGCTGTTCTTACGACTTTACCATGAACATATTATTGTACCATGACCAGAACAAAGTAAACAAAAATCGTTTATACGCGATTACACTGGGAGATAAGTGATAATTTGCTCCACAATATCCATAAACTCAATTGTAGCGTTATTAAATTCATTGATAAGTTCAACGCACATTATTTTTTGAGAGCACCAAAATCCGATTGATATGATAGGAATTTTAGAAGCACTGATTCTTAAGTTACTGTAGGTATTGGGTGTTCACTTTTATGCACTTTTAAATAGTTTACTAATGTATAATGTTTATTTTTTTTTTATTTTAATTCCGGGTTTTTACTTTAATAGTTTTAAAAATTTCGGACGTAGAAATTTTCGGGACGACTTACCACATGATGTACGAAGACTGCAGAGGCCTCTCCAACACCATATCGATGTAGCACGCACTATATGTTTGAACCACGTTGTAATCCATGTGGGTTCTTAACACTATTATCGCTAGGTTTTGATTTATGCAGCGTGGAAATTACGGTACCTTAATGATTTAAATTAAATATTAAATGCATGCAAAAATATTTAAAACTTATTAAAATTCGCCTGCAGTTGACAATGAACAATCAAACTTTAATATAAACTTAATCAATTGTGTTTTTTCCGCTTTTGTGTATTACTAATGTTGGGCACTATTATTATATTTTTTTTTTAAGACACGCGTTTTGTCATTAGATTTGTTATTAAAATTAAAAAAACAGTTTCTCATTATTTTTGCGTTTTTTTTTTAGCTATGGCTGTGCGCACTGCATGAGAATAAATGGTTTGATTTTTCTTTGTTTTCTGAGCTGTACCTTTCTTTGCGCTGGTGATTGTTTGGTTTGCTTTCAATTTAACTATGTTCTGCTAAAGAAGTACAGGTTTTGAGAAAGAGTAGTATCCAATGTTTGTTAGAGAGAATAACATGTTAACAAAAGTAATTGATGTGTAGAGAAATTTGTATTGTTAACAAGATGTATACGATATCCCAACATAATCTTTAGTGAGGATAGTTCGGACGACCAGGACTAGAATTAATAATTTCCATTGACGATCTCAGGAATTTCGAATACCGCAACTACAATTACGAACTGTTATACGGACCTGGTACTGGGCCACCGTTGGCTTCTCACGATTACTTCAAAGTCCATCTGAAGAGTCGCATACACAAGTGATCAATATTACCCTCAGAATACGATTTGATTGTGGAGATGACATACATTATTTAATCGAAACAAAGACAAGACGGTGAGCATAGTTGTAGATGAAGAGGTTATCGTTGGCGCAAATTGCAGCGCGGTCAACTGTGTATATCACAAAATAATTTCCTCTGCAATACCAAAATATGTATCCCAGATTATTGTTCAATCGACCCAATTTTGGGATTTTCCAAAGCATTAACGCAGTGTAAATACATTGTATGTAGATTGTGTGATATCAATTCTAATATTCCTGGCTAAAGAATGTTGCCACTATTATAACAAATTCAGTATTATTTTAAATAAACTAACTATGTAACAAATTTTAAATGTATTATATTTGTCCCAAATTTTAGTGTTCACCAGTCAGCAGCAGATTATGAATGGAAGTTGCAATCACGCTATCTTTTCCAAGCCAGCTAATCATTTGCGTTAGACCAACAATTTGGAGACTTATTGTTCTCAATCAGTCAGTGTTGTACCAATAAAACATAGCCGTTCATTTCCTATCATTTTCATACTCGGAATATTTTGCGACGGTTGTAGGTTAAGATATCCGTTGAAAATTTGAATACGCAGGGAAACAAATAAAAATGTTTTAATAATGATGAATTTGAAATTAAATAATTCTTGCTTTATAAGCAGAGGAATTATTTTGAAAAAGGACCTTTATGACCGAATGTCTTTGCCGTGAAAATTTCCTATTAGTTATCCGTGCTCATCTTCCAGAATGTAGTGATGGCTACCAAGTTTTTCTGGTATGAGAGCCTTCAAGAAAACTGGCAAAAGTTTGGCGTTGAAATTTTTCACTAGATTGCTTTGCGTGAAGTTGCGGCGATATACAACCTGACCGACATTAAACTTAGGCAGCCTGGTGCGAAGGTCATATTGAACTTGATTCTTTTCATAAGCAGCCCTAATATGTTTTCGCTCCAAAAAGAAGTACATAACGTCCAAAGGCATATTTCCTCAACGATAATATTGCCAAATTGGGTAAAGTCAAATAAGTATATTTGACTAAAATTTGAATAAAATAAATAAAATAAAATTTGGAATTTGAATCCACCATTATTTCGAAACAGATGACCGATTTAGTGCCAAATCGAAAAATTTTGAGAAATATTAAAAACTTTCTTCCAAAGTACTGAGTCTTCAACTCAAACTCTCAGAAATCCACGAAATAAAATCGATAGAAATAGAGTTCTGTCAACGCAGTTTTTGGAACAATGTGTGAAGCGTATTCATCAATCCGTATCCTTAGTGGACAAAACTACTCATGTACGTTCTCGTCCGGTGCGTTCAGTGGAAAATATTGCCGCTGTAGCTGAAAGTGTATTCGAACAACCGTCAATATCAACTCGCCACCATACGCATAACTGAACATATCTTGCACTTCTTTCCCAGAATTGTGAGCGTTTTTATGGAAAAATCATATTTCCCGATGAAACTCATTTCTACCTAGGAGGTTACGATAACAAACAAATTTGTCGCATTTGGGGCACAGAAAATCCACACTTCGACGAGGAGAAGCCAATGCATCCAAAATGAGTGACTGTTGTGTGCGGTTTTTGGCATTGCTGCATCATTGCCTCTTTTTCTTCGAAAATGAGCACAGAGCCGCCGAAGCCATCAATGGCGACCGATGCCATTCCATGCTCAGCGATTTTTTGTTCCCAAAAGTTGAAGACAGGATGGCGCTACGACCCACACAGCCAACGTCACAATCGATATTTTACGCACTGTGTTCGAAAACCGCATAATCAACCGACACTCAGAAGCCCATTGGCCGTCTCGCAGCTACGATTTTAACCCGTTAGACTATTATCTCTGGAAAGCGAACAATCCTCAGTCACCCCACAATCGAAAATGTGTTGCAAAATTAAGTAGATAGATTGAGGTACTGCAAAGCAAGTCATGGAAACCATTCGAATGATGTTCTGTTCATTCATAAATATTAATAATGAAAAAAATTCGTTTCCCATTACATCACATGAAGGGATTGGGGTGAGTTGTGCACTAACTAATTCTTCACTCACTGATTTGTGGACCTACAGATTTTCACCGGTACGGAAGGGGTATTTTGAGAAGCTTTTTCATGGCTAAATACACGATAGTGTCGCCCCCACTAAGCGAGGTGGCCGTCGTCGAAGAAAATGTAAGGTGGTCAGAGCAGGGATCAATCTCACGTTCTCAAGCACAAGAGCCGCGCACACTAGCCATTGCACCACCGACGGCCACAAATATTAATATTATTAATAGGAGTTACCAATAACATCATAATTTTGGAAAAATTTCTATTAGTATTTTTTTTTAAAGCGAAATTAAATTCGAAGTTTTACATGGCCTACCCTTTAGTTTTCCATTACATCCCATGAAGGCATAGGCTGACACACTGTGATTGGGACATGCAGTTTTGCACCGGGTCCGAACGGTATTTTGACAAACATATGCCTGGCAATCTACTCGCTAGTCGACCTCAAAATTCAAAGAGACGAATTAAAAATAAACTATGTATGTACAACACATAGTTGTCGATTTTGTCACAAAACACGAAAACGATACCTGTTTCTAAACAATCGGATTTACCGAAACACGGTTTCGCCAAAATCGAAATATGTGTGGTTGGTACTAATTACCACCAAATTAAGCTTTATGCCTCCTATTTATGTACGTTTTATGCTGAACCAAAGAGTAACAGACAACAGCAACTCTAACCATAGAGTAATAGATATGGGTCATTTCATCGAGTTATATCAGGCTCTCACACAGCCTGTCGTAATTTATGACGCAAAAATCGAGGACTATAAAGTACAGAGGCAGACCGATGCATTAGGATTTTTTGAATGAAAAATGCTCCGGTAAACATATAAAAAACGCCGAGTATCTTCGTTGTATGAACGGCGAGGTCTATAAAATGTGTCCCAACATCAACATAGTTAAGCGAATCGAAACTAGCGTGATTGGACTGGATAGGTCATGTATGAATGAACCAGCACGAAATGTAATCGAGGATGTACTCGAAGGCAGACAAGAAAAAAATACAACCAAGATTGTGTTTAAGGGAGCAGGTGGGCGAATACCAGGGGAAGAGAATACAAAGATCGAGCCGGTCGAAGAGACATATTATCTTCGTCTTTAAGCTTCCTAACCGCATCGGTTGTTTGTGGTCAATTAAGTATTTAAGTTACACTTCTGTTCCTGAAAACACATTTCGTAAACATTATAAACTTCATTAGAAGCACATACATTTTGATTTTAATACTATTGCTTAGGTATTAACTTATATTACGGGTAAATGAGTTTCCTTTTTGACCAGTGTATGCGAACGTATAACATACAAATCTACATGGCAGCAGAATGTATTCATACACCAATTCATAAACATTTGGGCAACATAATTTATTAAAATGCCTACTTACTAATTCATATTCATGATGTGCATTGAATTATCCTATATATAAATGTTACTTCACATCATGGAAAAACAACTCACATACGCTCTCTGTTAACAAAACATAATTGAAGCTGACCATTTTTTTATTCTGCCAAAAATGGTTACGCACGACCGATTACTGTTTTTATGTTATCCACTTTTTCCCACACGATGGATGTTAAGACTTTGGGATCAGTATAAAGCTCGGCATTATATTTGGCATATTCAGATGACTGTCAATTAACTCTGAATTGAGATATAGTGGCTGCCGAATGGTCAGTATATGGCAGACAGAATAATCCAATGCTAAATTTAAAGTACAAAAGCAATATTTGAGAATCATTGTGGAAATTGAAAATATTGTTTAGAATTAACAAAAGTTCGTTTTGTTTGTCATTTCTTTCTCCCCACTTAATGCGGTACTAAAAGTAAACCAAAGTTCCTGATTATTCACTTCAGTGATTTTATTAGAGCAGCGCAGTGGTATAACCATTTCTAAACCAACATTTATATAAATAACAACAGCAACAACACGAACAACAACTGCAACAGTAACAGAAGCGCTACAGAAAAAAATGGTACAAAATTTTCCCCCCAAATAAACTAAGAGCAAAGTAAAAAAAACCAGCCATCCATTTAGTCATTCATCCAACCAACCGACAGATGAAGCGACCAACCGACAACGGACGAACCAACCAACCACCCTGCCAACTAACAAACTTACTCAAAACAAGTATACTTTCCTTATTTGAACATTCTTCCAAGTCAGTCATTATTCGTAAACGAATTTTCAAAACACACAAAAAAGTCCTGCAAAGGTTTCATCGAGGGGAAAGAAATTACATGAGGATACATTCTCCCCTCATTGAGGTTTCGTACCAACGGATTTTTATTATGTTTTGACTTTTATACCAACCTGTATATTAGGGTGTACTGAAAACATATTTTTGAGGGCTGATCAGACGATTCGCATTGAGGGGGTGATACGGAAATGTTAAATATTTTTTTTTTTGCATGGCTACTTTTAGCCTCCCCCAGGCGGTTTAAGTTCACACTTCTAGTGTAGTTTGGCAACAACATTTTTTTTTTGTGGTCTGATGTGAAACTTCAAAAATATGGTACACTCTACCGTACATGCGGGGCATCTCCAACTGGTGGCTCCTCTCAATCTGAGGTCGGTGAATCCATAAGATATGGGGTTCGTAAAATATATATGTATATACACGTTAAAGGGTTGGCTCCCCATTATGAATTCTATGTGTGAATATGTCGTTAATTGGGACTTGGGTTCTTTATCAGTTTAATGCGAATTCCATTTTATTTAGTTTAAAAACAATAAACACTTTGTGGAGATGAATGGCTTCATTTTCAGCGTCGGTCTTTGCGATATGGCACGAGGTGGAGGATAGAAATACAAGTTAGAACAGTTGAACAAATATGGATTACCTCCATCTTTTAAGGGATTACATTAGTGCGTAAACATGCAGCCCAACTTAATAAATTCAGGTAAACATTAGAAACACAATTGGGAATTTTCTATTAGGCGCACGAAATTATTTAAAACTTTATAAAAATGTTCAGGTAGAACTGACATTTTAACTGAAGAGGGTCACGCCGAACAATTATGTTCCAGTTTTAGGCTAAATATTAGATATGATTAAGGGCGGCCGGCCATATGCAATTAATAGGTTTAAATTTGGAAAAATCGTCACATAAATGTAAATTCTTTATATTCATTTATAATTCATCGGGTTCGGTTGTATCTTGCAGAATCGGTTCATGTGAAACACAATATCTGTGGTCACAAACAATAACAGCCTAACTCGAGTTAGGACAAAATAGAAAAAATTTTTTGTTGAGAAGTCACCGTGCTCAAATAAGCAACTCTTTTTTGTTTAGAAGTAAGTAAAAGAATTCGTTTCCTTGTTATCTGTAACAAAGTTATCACAAAAACTCCGACTCCTGATTTCCAGTAAAGATATTAAACTTTAAACTACTCACCCTGAAAAATTTTAGAATCGACTTAGGCTGTTATTGTTTGTGACCTCATATCTATTGAAAGGTATAACTTCGACACAAACTTAAAATTGTTTGTCGCCTTGATGAAACTGTTTTATCAAATTCAGAACCAATTCGGTTTTCCAATTTGAGTGGTATGATTTCTAAGTGACGTTTCGGCCATTTGTAGTATGTCGTGTTCTATAATTTTTTTGATGCGTTAACATCTATACGCGCGCCTCTAGGGCAAAAACTATCAGTTTCAATACATACGCAAGTGTTAGGTATGTAAGAGTAAATCATCGTTTGTTTGTTCGTTGCTTGGCAGTCGGTATTGAAAGTGATTATTGGGCGATTTTCATATAATTTTCCCACGCGATTTTCTCCGGAAAGTCATAGCGGATTTTATTAATTTTTGGATTAAAAAGCTAGTGCGGGTTTCGACGAAGAGTTTAGGCCAAAAATTAAGGCGATCCGATATCGGCGAGCCGAGATTTAAGTGTTTTAATTTGGAGTAATATTAAACAAGTAAAAGTGTTAAATTCGGCTGTGCCGAATCTTTGATACCCTCCACCTTAGTGTTAACCAGCAAAATATTAAATTTTAAAAAGGACCTTTTTTAAGAAAATTTACTTTTTTAAAAAAAATAAAAATAAGTTGCTTGTCCACAAATGCTCACAAATGCAAGATGCTCACAAATGCTCACAATGCTCACATTGAAAATGTACTTTGAAATGTACTTTGAAATGTTCTTAAGAAATGTACATTTCTTAAGTACTTAAGAAGAAATGTACTTAAGAAGAAATGTACTTAAGAAATTTACTTAAAAATAAATGTACTTAAGAAATATACTTAAGAAAGAAATGTACTTAAGAAATGTACTTAAGAAATGTACTTAACAAATGTACTTAATGAAATGTACTTAAGAAATGTCCTTAATGTACTTTGAAATGTACTTAAGAAATGTACTTTTTTTTAAGAAAATTTACTTTTTTAAAAACAATAAAAATAAGTTACTTGTTCACAAGTAAAATAAAAAAGCATTTTTTAAAAATAATAAAGCATTTTTTGAAGAACTGTTAAAAAAAAAAACAAGCAGCAAAGCATTTTTTAAAAATAAAAAATCATTTTTTGAAGAACTGTTAAAAAAAAAACAAGCTGGGACGAGAGTTGAACTAACAACCCTCAGAGTCCAACGCGCAACCCTTTACCCATCAGGCCACAGCGACCTTAAGTGAAGCGTGACAAAATTCAAATAAATGTATGAACACATGAAATACATCTAAACATTCTAAAGTACTTACCTATTATAAAGAACAACAAAGATTTTCAACATGGAAATTCACCACGCGGCAAAAGGAGTAGTTTAGTATAAAACTACAAAAATTAATGTGAAAATTTAATGAGTTTTTTTACGTTTCCAATCATAAATTTTTTTCCAATTGACCAATTTCGCTGATTTTCAATACCAAACTGCTCAGGAATACGTGGAACATTCTGGCCAAAAACCAAACCGCGTTATCGCCGATTGAAGTCGTGAGAATGTTTTCAACAGACGGACAGACGGACATGGCTATATCGACTCCGGTTGTTATAAGGATCAAGAATATATTTGCTTTATGGGGTCGCAAAGCCTTATTTCTATATGTTACAATCAGAATGACATACTGATATATACCCTCTATCACTTACAGTGGAGGGTGTTTTATGTTGATCTTCGGTTTTGTCTTATCATCGTTTGTTTGTTCGTTGCTTGGCAGTCGGTATTGAAAGTGATTATTGGGCGATTTTCATATAATTTTCCCACGCGATTTTCTCCGGAAATTCGTAGCCGATTTTATTAATTTTTTGAATTAAAAGCTAGTGCGGGTTTCGACGAAGAGTTTAGGCCAAAAATTAAGGCGATCCGATATCGGCGAGCCGAGATTTAAGTGTTTTAATTTGGAGTATTGATTTGGAGTAATATTAAAATAGTGTCTTATGTTGATCTTCGGTTTTGTCTTATGCATAGCAAAGAGAATAGTGACGTGGTTATACGTACATAAAATACTTTATATTAACTCTACCTCCGGGTTTGTGGGTCTGTGTTCATAGAAACCGAACAGGTACCGTGTAACAAAAAGGTGTTAACACAATTGTTTTTTTTTCACTGTAATCAGTAATCTTTACAATTTCATCATGGAGAGATATACGCCAGAACAAAGTTCACAAATTATTCAATGTTTTTTCTTTCAAAATAATTGACGTCCAATTGAGACTTTTCGTGCGCTTTTCGATTGTTCCGAAAAATTATATTATTGAAAAACCGGATCCCACGGGGTTCATTAAGGCTACCACCCATTTCGTGTTTTAAAGCGAAGTCTTGCGAATTGTATTTTTTAAATTTAATAACGGGTTTATTAATAAAATTGGTTTGAAAATAGTGTGAGAGTTTTTAAATACAAATTGGACAAATAATTACATTATATGAGAAATGTTGAAAATGTTAATAAACTTTTTATTTAAAAGTATGCAGTTTTTCCTTTTTTAAATTGTTGTATAAAAATATTGCAAATAGTTCCTGCGTTTTCTTTCATTTTCTTTTAAATATAAAATATTTATTTTCTATACATAAATTTCAAACAGTAAAAATTTCATTCGATTGTTCCGAAAAATTATATTATTGAAAAACCGGATCCCACGGGGTTCATTAAGGCTACCACCCATTTCGTGTTTTAAAGCGAAGTCTTGCGAATTGTATTTTTTAAATTTAATAACGGGTTTATTAATAAAATTGGTTTGAAAATAGTGTGAGAGTTTTTAAATACAAATTGGACAAATAATTACATTATATGAGAAATGTTGAAAATGTTAATAAACTTTTTATTTAAAAGTATGCAGTTTTTCCTTTTTTAAATTGTTGTATAAAAATATTGCAAATAGTTCCTGCGTTTTCTTTCATTTTCTTTTAAATATAAAATATTTATTTTCTATACATAAATTTCAAACAGTAAAAATTTCTTTTTCCACATAAAATATTTTTAAACTTTGTGTCAAAAATTGAGCGTAGAATTAAAATATTTTTTAAACATAACATTTTGTGGTTTGAAAAGTCTATTTATATGTCGATAAAAAATTACTAAATAAGTACATGGTTTTCCATTACACCCTATGAAGGGACTTGGGAGAGCTTCTCAAAATCAGTGAGTTTGGCGCTTTCCAGTTTTGCTCTCACTAATTGGGACTTCCAGTTTTTTACCAAATTCAAATAGATTTTTGAGAAGCTTTCTCATGGCTAATGAATCGTCAAAATAAATGAAAGGTGGTCCGCGCACACTACTCATTGCACCAGCAATGGCAGTATACATTAGGGTGTCCCAAAAAATTGTTCATTTTCGATTTTTATGCTAGCTCAAGCCTAATAATAGAATGAAGAATTTTTGAGATTTTGATCAGATTTTTCGGAAGAGCGTAGAGGTTTCACAAGTCGAGTTTCCCCCAACAATCATGCTTTGCGGACGCTTTGATTTTCCTAGTTTGTAACTTCACATTTTTAGAGCAAAACGTCCAAATTTATATTGTATATTTATCAACAACCAGTTTTGGCAATGTTTTCGCTTTATATGGTACCATATATTACACTTTATAACTTTTCAAATTTCTATTATTTAAAATCCTATTGATGTACTTTAGTTCAAAATTAAATTTCGAAGAATTTTATGAACAAATTTTTGAATTTGAGGTCTCTCTTTCTGAGTTATACCCTTTTAATACTTGCTACCCATTATATGAAACTAATAATATTATAAACTGTTTGCATCTTTTGCAACGGATTTGCATTAAACGTTGAATTAATGAAAACTTTCCCGATTAGTTATTATCCTTTCGCTCAATATATCAAAAATGTCGAGGACAATATGACTGCAATTTTTATCACTTACGCAGAATTCTACTAATATGACACTTAAAATTTCAAATAAAATTGTTTGATTATAATATACATTCATACCGCCAAAACTCCAGGTAGCTTACCAGTAAAACTCAATAATAAATCTAAAATTTACAAATATTTTCTTTCATGGGAGATCTTGGGATACAGATCTATGCCCTGCAATAAATTTTGAAAATTTGCTTCAGAAGTTGTCACGTTGACGTAACTGTTAGCCAAGGCCACGCCACTTTCTGCGCCATCATTTACCAATTGTGTAACCTTGTTCCTTGCTTCGCGAAATAACTTCTTGACTTCCTATTTTTCTAGATCTGTTTGTAAACAATCAATAGAAATGTTGCAAGCTTCACAAAAAGAAAGGCTGGATTTTGAAATGAAACTCTGAGTTTGTTTATTTTGAAGCATGTCTTCTGTTAAATCTGTTTTTACTGCACGCTGAAATATCTGACCTCTTTGCTGTTTGGATGCCAATATATCGTGTGCCAATATATTGTGTCTAAACGAATTGTGTTTGATAATTAATATTACAAAAATGACACAAAACAGGAGGAGATCTTCAATCCTTGAAAACTATGCTTGTAAACATATACATGGTTCCTGCAATATGTTGCTGAGGCCGCTTTTCTGAGCTTAGTTCCTTGTCGTTACTCGGTTCACATAGGTTTTTCCATTAAGGCAATGTTTAAAGCAAATCTCGTGCAAAATTAGCAAACAGTTTACAATGTTATTAGTATCATATAATCCTCAAATTGAAAATTGTTTTTCATTTATCCGTCTTTTAAAGTGCATCATTAGTTTTTAAATTTTCATAGATGTTTTAAAAGTTATTTACAAAATTTATCCAACATATGAGTCATTCCATGCCAAACGGTACGAATTTTTTACATCACTAGCTTGAACTGCTTCGCCAGTTTGCATATGCATTATTCTGTTAAAAATATTTTATACGCGTTTCAAGAAAAAAAAAAAATTTTTTTTCAAATTGTATGACCAATTTAACTTTGGTGAAATCGCGATTTTTTTCAAACAGGTGTGTTCATTCAGTAGCATGTAACTCCGGTAATACTTGATTTTAATGTGCTATACCTTGTTTCGAAGGTACTTTTAATAACTTCTAAATTTTTCACATGGTATGGTATAATTCCATAATATTTTCTTAAGGTTTTATGATTTTAATACTTTTATTTCGATTTTAAAGATGATTACATCTTTTTTTTTTTAAATTTCATAGTCTTGTTCTTAGATGTATTTTTTAGCGACTGTGTGAGTTTTGAAGTGGTGAACTAATGCGTTCTATTTTTTTACAAATTTTTTCAAAACATCTTTTTCACAAGCAAAAAAAATTCTGTGAGTTTACTTATAATAGTTAACAGAATAATAATATTTTTATTTGGCCTTAATACAACAATAAGAACAACCAAAACAATTACTGTTTTACAGTAATTTGCGAACAATTTCATTAAATGTAAACGACAACTGTCACTTTATCAAACACTGCTAAATAGAAACTAACAACTAGTATAAGACAGTAAAATTGATGTCAAAATGTTTTCTAATCATAGTTGAAATGTATATTTTGATTTTCTGTCATTGCTGTAACCGGACGACATTAGGTTAATTGTTGAAGTCATTCGCGTTTATATTGTCTCCCAGATTTCGTTGAAGCTCCCAGAAAATATATAATAAAATAAGTTTTTAAAATTCAAAATGCCTCCTCGGTTTGATGTTCGTTGCAACCCTTTTCAATCAAAATGCCATAAGAAAAATAGTACGAAAACATTGCGATTGATAAGTTCAAGTGTTGTTGAACGTAATCGAAAATTAAAACTTGAATCTTTGAATGGCAAGGTTGGAATTTGTGGGAATTGCCGTATTAAATTAAGTAAACTGAGTGAAACCGGCGTAGAAAGTGATACTGATGTGGACATAATTGACAATATGTCTATTGGCAGCGATTATTCCGTAGAAAGTGCCAAATTCGCGAAGTTTAATGAGTCATTGCGGTCTTATAACGAATCTCCTATAAACAAAAGAAAACTTATGCAGAAAAAAAATAACGCTATTAAAAAACAAAAAAATTTTAATTTAATAAACGAACGCGTGTTTCAAAATTCAAATCAAGACAAGGAAGATGTTCCTGAGAATGAAACAGAAATTTCTTCAATATTAGAAAAATTTAAAGAAAGTTTTGCAAGTGCAACTGAAAGGCAAATTAAAATTAAAATATTAACCCTTGTCTCAGACTGGAGTTTTAGTCAGATTGAAGATACTTTTATTGGAGCGTCTGGATGCATGATTTCGGTCGCGAAAATTCGGTCGCCAACGAAATGGGTATACTGACGTCTCCCCATCCACGCCCAGGAAGAACAATCAGTGATGAAGACAAAAAAAAAAGTTTTAGATTTTTATGAATCCCCTGATATAAACCGAACAATGCCTGGAATAAAGGATTGTCTATCAATAAAAAAGGGAAATGCAAAGGACAAGATCCAGGAGAGATTAGTGCTATGTAATTTAAAGGAAGCACATGCCCTTTTTAAAGAAAGGCATCCTGAGGCAAAAGTGCAGTTTTCAAAATTTGCCGAGTTCAGACCTAAGTATTGTGTATTAGCCGGGGCAAGTGGTACCCATTCTGTTTGTGTATGTTGTATACATGAAAACGTCAAACTTATGATTGATGGTGCAGGACTGGCGAGGCTCACCAGAGATACATTACGTATTACTAGTTATAAAGATTGTCTATCTAGCATAATTTGCAATCCTCCAACAACTAATTGCTACTACGTAAAATTTGATACGTATCCTGGAAGTGAATTTCTTGCAGAGCAACTAAAGGATGTTTTTGACAACCATATGGTGGACACTATTTCTAGACCTTTCAGTCTACTGATGATGAATTCATTGAAAAGCTATCGGAAAAATTGCGTCGCTTGTTGACACATTCTTATGTAGCAAAACAGCAGAGTACATTTTTAAATGAAAAAAAGTCAAATTTTCAGCATGGAGAATGTATCGTTGTATGTGACTTTTCAGAAAACTATGCCTTTGTGATTCAGGACTCAATTCAGGGCGCTCACTGGAATAATGACCAGGGTACAATCCATCCATTTGCAATATATTATAAAGAAGACGATCAAGAGGTTTGTTGTAATTACGTTGCAATATCCCAATGTCTGAAACATGATGCAATAGCCGTGCATGTGTTCCAGGAGGAGCTTGTAAGATTTTTGAAGACATTAGGACCAGTAAGCAAAATTTTTTACTTTTCTGATGGTGCAAGCGCACAATACAAAAACAAGAAAAACTTTTTAAATCTGACGTTCCACGTAGATGATTTTGGAATTCCAGCGGAATGGCATTTTTTTCCGACGTCTCATGGCAAAGGGCCCTGCGATGGTCTGGGAGGAACAGTCAAAAGATTAGCAGCACGTGCAAGCTTGTCCAGCCTCATAAATCCCATTAATAGTGCTGTCAAATTTTATGAGTGGGTGAATAAAAACGTGAAGAATGTTCATACAGACTTCTTTAATAACGATCAATATGGAGATAGGGCGAAAAACCTTAAGGAGCGCTTTGACAAAGCGAAACCAATTTCTGGAACTCTTGGCTACCACGCATTCATTCCACAACCCGATAAAAAAATTAAAGGTCAGACAACATCACCTTCTGAGCAGTACTGTATTAAGATGGTATACAACGCATAACATTTATTTCTTTACCCTATTTTTTGTTTATTTTTTTGCTGTAAATATTACACATTCCAGAATCTACTATACGCCATCAACTACGCTTACTTGGTTTTTCTGTTGTTTGTATGTACATCTTTTGTTAATAAACTATTAAAAAATAATTTTGTTTACTATTTTCACAGAAATTTTTGTTGCTTGTAAAAAAGATGGTTTGTGAAAAATTCGTAAAAAAAATAGAACGCACACAGTCGACAAAAAATACATCTAAGAACACAACTCTGAAATTTCAAAAAAAAAGATGTAATCATCTCTAAAATCGAAATAAAAGTATTAAAATGATAAAAACCTTAAGAAAATATTATGGGATTATACCATACCATTTTAATATTTTAGAAGCAATTAAAATTACCTTTAAAACTAGGTATAGCACAGTAAACTCTGTCAAGTATTTCCGAAGTTACATGCTACTGAATGAACACACCTCTTTAAAAAAACACCCATTTCACCAAAGTTAAATTGGTCATAACTTTTGAAAAAAAAATTATATTTTCCCGATATTTTTAACTTGGCTGTACTGGTCAACAATTTTCAATGAAAATTAAACAATGTTAATTTCAATTTTCTCCAACGTTCTCGGGATTTTCCCGGCTTCTTCAGGGAGATGTTTATTTTGATCTACAAAATTAAGTTTCACAATGTTTTGTTTATTTTAAACTTTTACATTTTACACTTACTTTTAGCCACAGTCAACCTACACTGTCGATGATCAAATTATAATTGGCGCTAATTTCCTATTTGCTGTTTATTGTTTTGTTTGCTTTTTGTCTTATTCGTAAACTTTCTAGTGTCATTCGTTTTCTGTGTTTGTTTTCTATATCTAATATTTTTGTGTTATCAAAGTCAGGCGTGTGTTCAGTGTCTAGTGCGTGTTGTGATATTCCTGTCATCGCTTTTTTCTTTTTGATGTCCATTTCGTGTTCTGCCAGAAAAACCCTCATTTCTGACGACTTGAATACAAAGAATTGTATTGACACTATGGTAAAACTCGGGAATGTGATTATCGAACCTGACGACATATTGGTATCCTTCGATGCCATTTCATTATTCACCAATATTCCTAAGCAATATGCAATGAGGACGATTATTACACAATGGGCACAACTCGAAAGTAGGACGAAAATTCCAAGATCAAAATTTTTAAGAATATTAGAATTTTGTCTTAAAGACAATAATTATTTCAAATATGACAAAAATCTTTACTCCCAAACATTTGAAATGCCCATGGGAAATCCACTGTCCCCAACATTAGCTGATATTGTCTTGGACGACCTGCTAACCCGTGCTATGACGAACCTAAGGGTAGAGGGAGTAAATATTAAATTTATAGTCAAGTACGTGGACGACATCTTTGCTTGACAATTGCAGAAATGATGTGGAAAAAATCCTAGCTGAACTTAACAAACAACACGATAAGCTACAATTCACTGTGGAAATGGAAAAATACAACAATCTCCCCTTCTTGGATATATTCATACACAGACGAAATAATACCATCTTCTTTGATTGGTATACAAAACCAATGTCATCAGAATCATTAACTACTTTTCTGCACAGCCAAAACAAACCAAGATTAACACAGCTTTTGGCCTCATAAGCAAAGTCTTAGATACAACTGACGCACAATTTAAGAACAAAAACATACATAACCTCACTAAAAATTTACAACAAAACGGCTACCCACTAAGACTAATCAAGTCATTAATTAACAAAAAAATCAACCAGAAAAACTTGTACAACGCCAAAACTGCCACTAATAACAATGAAGAAAAACGATATTTTAGTACAACTTTCATTAACCATCTAATTGACAACAAATCACTAAAACTATTAATCCCTAACAATATCATAATATTTTCACACAAATCAAACACAACATTGAAAGCAATATTCACGAACACCAAAGACAAAATCGACAAAAAACAACAATGCAACGTAGTATACGAAATACCATGTAAAGGAGTGGGAAATAGCAAATGCGACAAAGTCTACATTGGTACTACAAAAAGAACACTTGGAGTACGACTGGCAGAACACGAAATGGACATCAAAAAGAAAAAAGCGATGACAGGAATATCACAACACGCACTAGACGCTGAACACACGCCTGACTTTGATAACACAAAAATATTAGATATAGAAAACAAACACAGAAAACGAATGACACTAGAAAGTTTACGAATAAGACAAAAAGCAAACAAAACAATAAACAGCAAAGAGGACATAGACAAAATTAGCGCCAATTATAATTTGATCATTGACAGTGTAGGTTGACTGTGGCTAAAAGTAAGTGTAAAATGTAAAAGTTTAAAATAAACAAAACATTGTAAAACATAATTTTGTAGATCAGAATAAACATCTCCCTGAAGAAGCCGGGAAAATCCGGAGAAACGTTGGAGAAAATTTAAATTAACATTGTTTAATTTTCATTGAAAATTGTTGACCAGTACAGCCAAGTTAAAAATATCGAGAATTATTTATAATCTCTGGTCTAAAATAAAACCCAAAATTATATTTTCTTTTTCTCATTGGGGATGAAATTTAACTTGTAGAGGAGGAAATATGCTAATTTGCACAAAAATCGGAATCATTGCGTTAAATTTTTTCCCAAAATCGTACCGTTTGGCATGGAATGACTCATATACGAAAAATATAATACATGGTAACTAATTGAGCAAAATCATTGCCAAAAAAACTAAAGTCTGGATGTTTTGCTTAAAAAATTTTCCTTAAAAACGAGAATTTCGTTATTATTGAACAAGTTTTACTAGAATTCAAAAAAGTCCGGAAACCACGATTTCTAGCGAAAATTCGACTTCTGAGGCCTATAAGCCTTCCGAAAAATCTCACAAAATTTAAAAAATTATTTCTCCAATAAGCCTTCAAATAAAGCTTGAGCAGAAACAATTTTTTTTATTGATGAAACACCCTAAGATACTTACAGATATTTACCAACATAGAATATACCTGCCATAGAGTAATGCCATATAGAGTTGTCATTCTACTCATCATTTCACACTATTTGATCAAAATTATTGACTAACACCAGGTGAGTTTAATTTTTCTGTCGTTTTGATGAAAAACTGTGAAATGTAAACGCTTTTTTTGTTATCTCTTATTGTTAGTACATATTTGTGGTGTATTTATTAATGTATTTCAGTCTACTGATATACATCTTACAGACTAATATACAATTTCAATTATACATTCATTTAATTAAAAAATGTAAATAAACTTAATTTATAATTTTTTTTAATTGAAAATTTAAACATCTTGTATCGGTTCATTATTCCCATAATCTGTTCGGTAAAAGTTTTCATAAAATAAAGGTTCAAGGTGTAAATCTCGAGGTGGAGAATACAAATTTATTAAATCAGATAGATATTCACAATTTATTTTCTTGTTTAAAATATTATATATAAAAATAATTGAAACATAAGATCTTCGATCCTTTAGCGATTGTAAACCAAACAATTTACGTTTACTTTCATACGAAAACACATCACTAGAATAGTTAATCTTGTTTGAAGAAAATTTACAGAATAGCTTTTGAATTCTTTCAATTCTATCAGAGCGGTTTCCGCAAAAAGGGTTCTGGATCGGTAAATTGGTAATTGGATCGGTAAATGTTACTGTTTCGGCTTCTCCGTGCCGAAACAATCTGAAAATCTGTGATTTTAAATAAAACGCTGCGGTGGTTTCGACTTCCAAATTTACAATGTTTATTTGTTACAAGAATTCAGACAGAAAAATTGATAAATGCACAGGACCCATTTGCATGCGTGTGTGTACTTATGTGTATGTATGTACCAATATGTTGATACCCAATAAGCACAAAGTCGGACTCTGATCCGATTCAGATCCGATTTAAGTCCGACGCGTCGGATTCCTCTTACGCTGATCCGATTCGGATCCGGTTTGAGTCCGGAACATCGGATTTCGTTCCCTCCGATCCGATTCGGATCCGGTTTGAGTCCGGAACATCGGATTTCGTTGTCTCTGATCCGAATGGAAGTGATGGAGTGCCGCAGTAAAAAATACTTCCAGTGTACCAAAGATCGACTAACTAAGAGAAGCAAATACACTCCAAAATAAATTAATTTATAAAAAATTTATATGTTTATATATTCGACCTGGTTGCAGGTAACGCTGTACCGAAAAATTCTTCACATTGATTTTGTTTGCGTTTCCATTTTCCGGTACAAATTTTAATCCGAAATTATTTCGAAACTGGCTTCATTCTAGATTTCGAGATCGGACCCGACCTCATTGCGAGGTCATAATCACTTCTCGTTTCAAGATCGGGTCCGTTCTCGATTTCGAGATCGGATCCGACGTCATTTCAAGATCGGACATATTTCCCATTTCGTTTCGAGATCGAAGGACGAATTGCGGCCGCTTTAGTATCCGATCTTGATTCGAGATCTCTAGCAGTAAAGCTACGAAACATTTATTCCCTATCGACTGTTTTGCAGTGCTAGCGATCGACGCAGGCAGAGAAACCATTGATAGGGCAGCGACAACAAAGATCAGATATGCACAGTGGGTGATTTAGAACAATAACATGAATAAATTAACAACTCATTAGAACAAATTAGGTACATTATCAAAATTTATAAGTGAAACAAAAATAAAATTGACTTGAAAGTATAAAAACACAACATATTAATACGCTGACTTAACATTATCTTTTTGCCTGTTCTAATACAATTATTAACACTTCGCGGGTATCCAAATTTCGATATATTTATGAATAGCTAAAAGTTGAAAAAATGTTCTTCTGCATATTGAGGCCCAGGTGTTAATATGGATAGATATGCCACCGACTTGAATAGCGCCCACTCTTGAGTATTATTTTCAGCTTGATTTCTCCTAAAATAATAATGCTAATGGATTGTTTTTTTTTACAAAATAGTTCGCTTAATTATAACATAAGACTGCTTCCATTTTATAAGGGTGACTCGTAAAAAAATTAAAACAAAATAACACTCAAAAACCCAGCTTATTTTTCTGACACTTTTGAATAGAGCCCCTAAATTTATTTCGCTTTATACACGAGATATTTCTCTAAAAGTACATGTAATATTGTGTGCTTAGATCTAACATGTAAAATAATTTTTTCGATTACTAAGTTTAGCTAATTAGGCCTATAATGCTCCAAAATAAAAATTCCATTTTATTATTTAATAAACCTTATTTAATAAGAAGTGATTCCGTCCATATTTAGATTGTATTTATACATATCCCAGCGGCGGAAGTCGCAAGGCCTTCCACAAATGGGGAATGAGGAATGGTTCTTTTGTAATGCCTTCTTAAAATAAGGCCTGCGGAATGCAATAATTTTTTCATCAGATATAACCAAGAAGAAGATTTTTACAATTTTGAGAAAATTCTTTTCCGATTCTTTTTAACCGCAATTGAATTGAAAAATTTCATACAAATTTTAAAATTATATTTTTTAATTAATATTTTTTAGGGTATTTTTAAAATTTTCAATTTGAAGTTGGGTGTGGTACAACCATAGAGAAATGATGTATAGAGACACCATCTCTCTCAGTATTTTGATGACATTTAGTGTGTTGCATATGGGCGGTTGGATGTTGTAAATTATTGATTTAATAATACCAGATACAGGCAATGGCTCAACCCATCCAAACATAAATCAGCAACGGCATTTCGATTTGTGCGTTAAAAATTCTGTGTAAATACACCACAAATATATACTAACAATAAAATATTACAAACAAGTCCAAAATACTTTTAATTTTCACAGTTTTTCATCAAAACGATATGAAAAATTTAAGTCAATAATTTTTGTAATGCCTCCTGGTTTAAGTCAATCTACGTCAAATAACTCTCTGTCGCACATACCGCACCACGAATGGTGTGAAAGCAAATGTCAGATGAGAACAATGGCGTCTCTATACATAATTTCTCTATGATTACAACTTTCTGAGATAGATACATATATACTTATAAATAAATATGTAGAAGTGGATAATGATATTGTGATAATATAAATTATATTAATTTTATTTTGGTTTAAAAAAAATAAATTAAAGTAAATCTCTTCTAAGGCCTTCCTCTTCGCATGCCTTCTAAGGCCTTCTTTAGGCAATGGCCAAGGAAGGCCTTAGCTCCCAATCTCACGCAATGTTAAAAGGAAAGGAGGAGATAATGTGTAGGGAAGGCCTTCCGTATTTTAAAGAAGGCCTGTTTGGTCATGATTTCAGGTCTTCCAGGTCATGACTTCCGCCGCTGGGATATCCTATTTGGTAGGGAATCACATAATTCGTAATTTGGATTCCAGAACTCCATGACACGGCGTGTATAATCGCAGCAATGAATCTGTTTTAGAATTCTTTTGAACACTCCATTCCCACACATTTTCGATGATGTTGAGGTTAGTCGAGTATGGCTGCCAGTTCAACACGTCAATGATTTGATGTTCAATCCACAATTTATCGGTTCTGGCGGTGTAGATAGGGGTGTTATATTGCATTCTTTCTTGACGACACAAACTGCAGCTCTACGGTGCCATATTACGAAGTGCCTCCCCTACCATTGCACCTCCTGCCCGGTTATGTAAACGGCTCAGTAGGTGTTCTTCCTTACGTAGGTCATGAAAGTAATAACACTGTGAGACAAAATTAGATTTTATCAAAATGATGAGGTTCGGATTCTGGTAGAAAGGTCTAGAAAAATATACGTGTATCGGCGTTTTGCCAGATCTGATCAGAATTTTCTTTTAGGGCGGGTCAAAGGTCAAAACGAACCTGGAACTTTCCTGCAACATATCGGCAATTGTGTGTTCCTTACTACTGAGGTACAAAATATGTTCAGAAGTTTTATAGTAAAGATTCAGATAAACATTTTTGTGGACAAATTGACTCTCTAACCGTCACGTATAACCATAATTTTTAATTTTTTTTTTAAAAACTCGCAAAAAACTGCTCCAAAATGACGGGGGGTCAACAGTCAGTGTCCGAACAGTCAAAAACACAAATCTTAGCCCAAGTGCTAGATAAAAAGCAAAAACTAACTGCCTTCTAAGGGTTACTAATGAATTTTGACATTTTGCTGTTTCCATGAAAAATAGTCCACATAATATAATGAATTTGGTCATATTTCATCTTTTATCTGTACTTTGGAATTAATTAAAATTCTCTCTAATTTCAATACACAGCTTTTGCCAAATCAAGTGCATGGTTGTGGAATCGGATGACAACTGCAATGAAATATAGGAATGCGTTTGAAAAGCGCATACACTCCGATAACTTAGGATAGCCTCACTTAAAAACAAAAAGAAAATGTCACATTATGACATTCACTCAAACTTTGCCCAAAATTTATTAATGCCATTGAAGATAGGGTATTCTATTTTTGTAATTGCAACAAAACCAGAAGGGGCAGTTTATGTTAACGGTGTTTGCGCTATTGTTTTCAAAAACAATTGTAAACACATGTTATAACTTAGATTTGCCTCACCGCATTAAAATGGATTAAAAGTGGAATTTTCATACTTCTTTTCAGAAAGTTTAATTTGTTTTTAGGTTTCTACACTATTTTACAATATATAATATTTAGTGTCAATAAATATAAAAATAACGTCATAAATTTTGGGTTTTATAGAATCGTAGAGAGATGCAAAATAATGTAATCTCGATTTTGCGTGTTAAATAAATTTTGCATTTTAAATAATATTTAGTTCTGGTGAATAAGGCGGCGACGGTAACATTTCACCATCCTTGGTCTAAACCCAATCCGTAACAACGCGAGCTGTATGGATGGGAGCATTACCATGCTGAAAAATATATTAAATGGCACCCAAAATGTCTCTGAACTTGACAAAAGAAGTTTGGAGTAAGTCTCTGCAACTGCTTCCAGTTATTCGATCATTCACAAAAGCCAAACTGGAAGCGCCATTGTTGGATATGGAACCCTAAACCATTACTCCTCCATCTCTGTTCCATGGTTCCTCCTTCCCGATGTCATGAAACTAGTAATTACAGAGATCCGGGCAATCGATATTGAACCGCTTTCCGTCAGAAAATATACCATTTTCCAGTCGTTAAGTTGTTTACCTTGAGGCACCGTCCATGACATCTGATCATTCGCGAACTCCAAGCACTGCTGATTGCAGTCGGGATTAAGTGCCGGCTTTTTTTGCAATTTTCGACGCTTTAGGAACCTAGGCGTTTTTATAAAACTGTGGATTGTGGCTTTGTTAACGTTCAATCCTGCAATGACTCCAATTTTATTTGTAGTCATACTGGAATTTTGCGTTCATCTCGCGCTGTAACGTTTTTCAAAGTGTCTCGTGTGTACCGCGTTCCTTACTTCTTAGTATTCTTTAAATAGTTGTTCACCACTTAGGACCAATTTTTGCTGTAATAGAGCGGTTAGAAAGCTCTTGGTCAGGGTAAACATCGATTTTTGATTTTTCGGTGGCACTTAATATTGGCTTTTTGCCCATATTAGTTCTTCGTAATTAAAAACTGTTTTTTTTTTAAACAAAAAATTATTCGAAAAATGTGTGTGTAAATCAATAAATATTTGAAAAACGTGCACCGAGGCTAATCTACTGAAAATCACTTGCGTGGAATGCGTGGTGCGAGTGGGTCCACAATTCAAATTTTTCTTGACTAATACCAAACGATGGCACGCCAACTTTCCTTTATCTCTGAGTACTCCTTCTATTTTTGGCCAGCGAAGTCTGCGGACCAAGCGCTTTTCGTCGGTAGTGTAATAATAGTGTGTAGCCATAAAAACGCTTCTCAAAATCGGTCTCAATCAGTGAGTGAAAATACTTTCATGGGTGTAATGAGAAACCATTTACAGAAACCAGTAACCTCTTCTGCTCCTTAAAAGAAGAAAAAAAACTACAAGCAATTTGATAGAACATGTTTCGTATTTATACTTTCTTCTTAGAAAATAATTTCGTGTTATAAAACTGCATCTAATTTATTTTCGTAAGTGTCTAGAGAGCACAGAGTGTTATAGTCTTTTATGCTTTTTTAACTTTGTGCCAGCAACTTTATTTTATCGGGATATTCTATGTTCGTCTTTAACAGATTATATCATAGAGTAATGACTTAAAAAGACGCCAACTGTCTCAGTAAATTTTTGACATTTGGTGTGTTGCAGATGGGCGGTTGGATGTTGGAAAATATTGCTTTAATAATACCAGATAGAGGCAATGACTCAAACCATGACAAACATGACAACAATAAAACATTAACAGCATTTTAATTTGTGCGTTAAATTTTTGAGAAAATTCACCACAAATATATACTAATAATAAACGATAACAATAAACTACAAAATACGGTTAAATTTCACAGGTTTTCATCAAAACGACATGAAAAATGTAGTTCAAAAATTTTTGTAATTCCAACTGGTGTTTATCAATTTATGTCAAATAACTCCCCATGGCACCGACCGCACCACCAATAGTATGAAAGGAAATGTCAGATGAGAACAATGGCAACTGGATACATCATTACTGTATCTAATATACCAATTTAGAATCGCAACATATTCCTTAAATCCAAAAAATAATAATAATAACTCCCCTAACATAACTGTAATGGCCAAAATTATTCGACATTTCTCCTATGTTGTGTTGTATAGAATGTGCCGTGTCAGGTATAGAGGGAGCTAATACTCGTCTTAGTCTTGCAATTAAAATATAAAGAAAATAGTTCAAGCTCCAAACCCAAAAATTACAAGTACATACGTTAGGGCGGGTCAAATTGTAAGGAACGATTTTTTTTGATGAAGCGTATAGCAAAAACGTAATCTATAGGCTCAAGAAACCATAGCTCAAAGTCGGATTTGCAGCCCCCCAAATTTTCAAAATAGATATTAGTGTTAATAGTGTTTTTTTTGTTGAAACCTTGAAAATGTTGATTTTTTCAGATCGATTTCCCTACAAAAAGGAGTTCGAAAACAAAAAAATTGATCGTAATAAATTATCTGAACTTTCATAATCTGCAAAAAAAATCGAAGAAAATTATAGGCTACTTTTCGACAAAAAATTTTTAAAATCTCTACTAAAACTAAAAAAGGTGATAAAGGTGATTCTGAAAGGTGATAAAAATACCTTTCAAACAAGCCCATATTGAGAAATCTACTATAATTCTATCCGATTTTATGACGAATTTAATTAAATTATTCTATGTACATATATATGGAAGAATATCTATTTTGAAATTTTGGGGGCTCCAAATCCGACTTAGAGCTGTGGTCTCTTGAGCAAAACTTCTCAAAATCACCTATAGATTACGTTTTTGCTATACGCTTCATCAAAAAAAATTAACCCGCCCTAATGTACGTATGTTTAAATAATAACAAGTGTTTACTGGTACATATCCATATGCATGTACATATATAATTTATAATTATTTATGACTTGTAACTTCTTGTCATAAACAGCATTTGGCCACATGCACAAGGCAATACCGCGGACATTAAATAATGGTAAAATGTAATAAAACATTATCTAAATACTCGTATATGTATAATAGAACTACACATTTGGTGTATATATATATGTACGATGCACATTCACAAAAAATTGCACGTAAAAGAATTTTCAAATTGACTATTCGAACAAATGACAGAGTATTCCGGAGGAATTTCAGAGAATTTAGAACAATTACGAAAATGTATTTGCTCCCCAGATATAGCAGAATGCTGTTGATGGGAGAGCAGGAGATTTGCATTGGTTGCTTGTGTGTGTTAAGAGTTTTTGTTGGAACGATTTCCGTCCATTTACAATTTATTGTTTTCACTCAAAAGCAATCACTTCTCTGGCATTACAACCTCACAAACAAATCGCCATAGTATCCAGGTGAGAATACCTCCGTTTCCATAGATTCATAGTTATAAACAAGTATTCGTACATACGGGGTTGTAGAGAGGTTTAGGACCGACCGCGTAGCCGATAATATATCATCCGGTGTGCTAAGATCCGTTGTGTATTCTGTTCTAACTGTAGCAGTGGTAATTAATTAAAATGTTAATCAACTGTGAAAGCCACTTACCATCGTAATCCACTTTAGTTATAAACAAAATGCTCAGTGTTTCATTTAAACCTTAATTAAGTTTCAACCATTTATGAGAATTGTTATCGTTGTTGTAAATAGCTGTTGCTTAGCGTTTTTTTTTGTACTTCCTGGGCAACAAGGAGCAACAAAACAAATATTTGAGGATATTTCAACAATTAAATAGACCGACAATTAGAAATTGGTCAATGTGAGTATTACCTTCAGCTGTTCACTAGCACGCGTAAAATAAATTTAGTTCGGTTCAAACACAAATCCCAAATTGTTACTTAAATATCAGGTGCTTAGGTTTTAGTGCTTAGGTTTTTCTAATTTAAATGTCAGATTGGAATAATTCTAAATATTCAAAATTTGGTCGAGATCACCTCGGAAAATCTATTGCAAATTAAAAACAGTATATCGATACAACCATATGTGTATATTCCAAATAAAAATAACAATAATTTTGATTTCAATTTTATTTGTATTTTCCATAGAGGAATTTAGGACTGAGTAATTTATTATCTCATCTAACATTTCATTTCACACTATTCGTCGTAGGTTTGTGCAAATGAGAGAAATTCGACGAAAATTAACTAACAGCAGGTGGAATTCTAAGAACTGTTGACTTAACATTTTCATTTCGTTTTCGTATAGAACTGTGAAATTTAAATGTATTTTGCACTTTTTTATCGCCTTTTGTCATTGGTAAACATTTGCATTGTATTTAAAACAAATATCTTGCCACAAAAACGCGAAATGCTGCTGTTGTTCCATTGTTGGGCGTTGTGCACTATTGCCTCTATCTGGTATTGTTGCAACCATGCTTTCCAAAATCCAATGTTCACTTGCAACCATACCTATGACTTTAAAAGTATTGAGAGAATAAATTACTCTATCTATGGTATTTCCTAAATATAGTATTCCAAAAATTAATTTGGTTTTGTGAATAAAACCAAAGTACAAACACCAATCGTTAGCGAGTGGTGAATACAAATAATAAGATTATTTTATTTCCTTTAGTACGATTAAAATGAAGTAAATATTTATTTTTGATTTAATTTATTTTTATATTCAAATTTGCATGTTTTTCATTTTAGTTGAATGCAATTTGTCTTCTTATTTGTTTCAAATACCAACTAATAAAATAATATTTCCAGTAGTGTTACTTCTTTACATAAATTTTAAATAAAATTTTATTTTGATTAAAAACAAACAAAATAAATGTAAGCTCGAACTTATTTCTAATTCAATATAGAAAAATACAATTTGCAGTCTATTTTATTCAAACCAGAAAAAAATAAAATAACTATTCTTTTGATATTAATCGTATTGAGTAGTACATTTTCTGATGTGTTGACATCTATAGGCGCGGGTAGGGACTAAACTGACAAAGTGAACACATCCAAACACGGTTTGTCCCAGATTGTTTGCCGTTCAACGGATGGACCTCCGAAACGGATGGACCGATTTGTATGAAATTTTGTGTGCATATCGGGTAGGTCTCAGACTCAGCCAAAATCTACTTTTCATACCCCTAAATGAGAAAGGTGACACAGATTGTCATACTGCGAAAAAAAAACACACACACTGATATAGCGGCAAAGAATAGTTGTCTTGTATGGGTGCGGAGCACTCTCAGAGCAAAGAGAATATATACGTATATAAAAATGAGATAGGAAGAGAGCAACGAAAATTGTGGGAACTTGTGGAGCGTATATGAGAACATAACAATGTATGTATGTGCATGTGTCTGTCGCTTTGCATTCTCTTTGTTTAAAAATAAATAAATAAATAATGCGTTCATAGAGATCGAACAGGTACCGTGTAACAAAAAGGTGTTAACACACCGTCTGCGAGTTCGAACACTCATTGGATTTTTTTTAATAAAATGTTGACAGAACAATATTCGTATACAAATTTTCAAATATTTTGAATTGTTTGAATCGTAACATTAATGTTTCTTCTTTTCTTTTTGCAGAATCTCCCTGAAAAAAGATGTGTCTGGACTTGCTTAGGCATGTTTTATAACGTTGGACGTGCCTTAAAAAAACCTTTCATATTATACCAATATTGTATAAATATACATTGGACATAGTTAAAGCTCAAAATTCTTTGAAAAACTAAGAACAAAATGCTTTTTCAAAAATGGTTCAGCTCACGGCATCTTAATGCAAGTACTCAAAATACTAAAGATAAACATGTTATCGCGAACTGAACAAAAAAATCAATGAGTGTTCGAACTCACGGATGATGTGTTAACACCTCTTTGCTACACGGTACCTGTTCGATTTCTATGCACACATTAGTAAATGTTACATTGGAAAATAAAAAATAATAGTTTTTTTTTGTATACACCGGGCAATGCTGAACATCAAATGACTCGCTTTGTTTGGCCATAGCAACAACAACGAAACAACCAAACACACAACATCACACATACTTTGTCCGAAGTAGCTGACGTATACTTACGTGTGTCACATAACCACATGTTTGCCATATCAACAGCAACGAAACAAGCAAACACACAACATCACACATACTTTGTACGAAGTAGCTGACGAATTAGTGTGTCACCATACGTCGACTGCGCAAGCTTGCAAATGAAATTTTGCGTGGCTATGCTTTATATCTCCGTTCAGCAACATACACATGTACATACATACATTATTATGTTAATACATACGCTATAGACACAATTTCGTTTGCCTCACCCCTGCCACACCACTCTTTCATTGCTCTCTTGCTCGCTCATTTTTGTTTAACACGTCATTATTCTCTTTCGCCGTCGCAGAAAATCTGGTTTTAGCAGCAGCATAAAATCTGGTTTTAGCAGAAGCATAAAATCTTGTCTTTGATAGATTTAGTCCCTATACGCCGCTATAGATGTTAACACATCAAAAATTTGAGTAATTTTTGTCGTTTTTAACTATAAAGGAATAATAAGGCTTCTTGATAAAGTTACGCTTTGAAATATCTTCAAATGTTAGTTTAAAAAAAAAACTTTCGCGAATGGGACATCGTTGACATGGCATAATATCCAAAATGATTTTTTTAGTTTTTAGAAACATATTTCAAGTATTAGAAATAAAATATAAATATAATTGCGAAATTTGTTGTTTAAAGATATTGCCGCTACACCTACATACATGTATTTCTAAATTTTCGCCGCCGGAGGTCGAATGAGGCTTGCGAATACCGGTTAAATTTAATAAATTATTAAATTTTTCTGTAAAAAATGAGCCTCCTTAATTTGGCCGACATATACAATTTTTATTTCTTTAATGTGCTCCTGTGCACTTTGATAGAAATCCAATGAGTCGTTTAAACAAATATTTTTGGTTTTGGTGAGCTGCCAAACTTTTTGTTTTATACGGCTCCAACGCCATCGATTGCATCTTTTCCGTGCGAAGTTACGATATAATTATTCCATTGAATTATTTCACATTCAAAGTGAGTTGTAAAGCTCCTGTCCGTGTTCTTTTTTAATTTGATCAATAATTTTTGTTAAAAAAAAACATAAACATGCTATGTTTTAAGTTATTACTAATAATAGCATATGATTACATTATATTAACAGTAATTTTCGACAAAATCTAGTTGCAATACAAGCTCCCCTTCTTTTAAATTATTTGTGTGTGTCAAAGTAACTTTGTAGAGCTTTCTTAATAAAGAAATGTTGTTTGAATAGTTCTAGGGGGGTAGGGGAAGAAAAGGCCCAAAAAATGGATTTACTCGAACGCGAAGTTTCCTGCTGTTGTCAAATGTATGCGTGGGACACACGTATCATGGGCCGAAGGAAGAAGTTCGTCATTTATACATAAACAGGAAAGGTTTCTTTAGTTTGAATATTTTGCTGGTGAGTTATAATAATAATAATAATTGGTTTCCCATTACATCCCATGAAGGAATTGAGGTGAGCTTCTCACAACCAGTGAGCTGTGCACTTACTAGTTTTATACTCACTGTTTGGAACCTAAAGTTTTACACCGATTCAGAACGGAATTTTGAGACGGGTTTTTTTTTGGATAAATACTCGATAGAGTCGCCGTCACTAAGCGAGGTGGTCGCCGTCGAAAGAAATGTAAGGTGGTCAGAGCAGGGATCGTACCCACGTTTTCATGCACAAGAGCCGCGCACACTAAAATTTTAAGCCCTACAAATCACCTGGATTCTGAAACCATATACTGGCTGCATCAAGGTATTCTATATCTCCGCTAGGTGGAGAGAATCGAAATTCGGAAGGCGGGGAAATTATTGCATATTATACCAAAAGCCTTTAGAGCAATCGGTCTCTCATCTTTTCTTCTTCAGCTATTGGAGAGGCTGATAAACTCATATTTGCAAACGACCAAAGGTCCTTTTCAGCTGTCTGCATGCATGCACTCTTACAATAATACGGAAATAGCACTGCACGCTCAAGTGAGTTTCAAAGATAAATCTATTTGCATTAAGGAATATACTCTTTTCGCATTTGTCGATATAGAATGTGTGTTTAACAACGCCTTTCTGACATCTATAAAACCGTAAATCTATAAATTCCGCACTCTGTATTGACCAGGAATCATGAATTGGATCTACAGATTGCTTACGCGGAAACTGATAACCTCGTGTCTGTATCACACGACTTTAACCCTGCTGTTAGATTAGGACCATTTGGTCCAAATTTTTTCTGTTTTCCCTTGTAACTTTGGAACGGTGATATATACTGACTAAATTTTTCTGCTAATGGGGTCTTTTAATAAAACAATGTTATGTGCGAAAATTAAATTTTCTAACTTTATTCAGGACTGAGAAAAATACAAAATGACGAATCTTAGGTTAGAGGACCATTTGGTCAATAGTACATTTTTTCATTACCAAGCGAATGTAAATTCATGTCAAATATTTAGAAGATGTTTTTGATATGTCAAATACTTGCTTTAGAAATTATTGAACCAAAATAGTTACAAAGGATAAGATAAAATTATTATTTTGGATGAAAATTCCAGTATGGACCAAATGGTCCCTCAACCTAAGATTCGTAAATTTTTTCATTACCAAGCGAATGTAAATTCATGTCAAATATTTAGAAGATGTTTTTGATATGTTAGCGGATGTTTTTGATATGTCAAATACTTGCTTTAGAAATTTTTGAACCAAAATAGTTACAAAGAATAAGATAAAATTATTATTTTGGATGAAAATTGCAGTATGGACCAAATGGTCCCTCAATCTAAGATTCGTAAGTTTTTTCTAATCTAACAGCAGGGTTAACTTGAAGTGTGAAGAAAGGAACACTCTTTATAACAAAATATTTGGAATTTAGCTCTTGATAGTGTTTTGCCAGAGTCAGGTTGGACAGTCGTAACATTTACTGATGACGTGGAAATTGCAGTGCAAGGTGAATACACTTCCATATGCGCACTCAAAATTTTTCATATGTAAACTACAAGAAAATATTCATGGTTTTGAACCCACTCAATATTTCGCACACTGTGCGCGAAAAGCTTTCGTACGAATGAGTTAAATTTTTTTGTATTATTTACAAAACTTCCGTAGAAGTACGAAAATTATTTTGTAAGATTACGAAATTTGTTTTCGAGTTTCACAAAATCTTTTGTAAATATTACGCACGAGAATTAGTTGTAGGATGATCAACACTTGAAATATACCTAGAATCTCATCAGAAGACAGTGCAGCATGGACATCGGAAACTGATTTCGAATGATTTCGGAAATGTCCCTTTAAAGCACTTATAGTTGAAACTCTTTCACCGGAATAATTATCTGTGCATCTAAAGCAGTGATGCCCACATTTTGAATTCCTCGGCACATGTGCCGGATAGCAAAATGGTGTTCCAGCTCTGTCGGCACACATATAGTATAAGCATCTTCCTGTGATTTCGATCGTGGGTCGTCGGTTCTTGCTTTGTTTAAATTTTTTCAATGCAAATCGAATAAGTTGCTGGTCAGCTTTTGTTAGAGAAGGGTTGCGCTGCGTAATTGTTTAAAATACATCAAATTGAACTTCGGTTTACTCTGCTTCACACACAAGCGCAATATGTTATAATATGTGTGTGGGCATCACTGATCTAAACCCACAACTATTGCTTTCATTATGCATTAGCCTGAAATGCTTTGATGAAAGGTTCATTCGGCAAAAAAAAATCCAATGAGTGTTCGAACTCACGGGCGATGTGTTAACACCTTTTTGCTACACGGTACCTGTTCGATTTCTATGAACACATTCGTAAATGTTACATTGGAAAATAAAAACAGCGTTCAATCATATGGTGACGTTACAGTTAAATAATATTAATACTTAAAATTATTTAAAGACCCAGTGCAAGCACATGTGTCATTATTTTCTTGCTCAATACTTTTTGTTTTATTCCCACAAAAGTCAAAGAATGCAAAGCAACAGACACTTGTACATACATACATACATTGTTATATTCGTACGATATAACCGAAGATCAACATAAAATACTTTTTTAATATTACTCCAAATTAAAACACTTCAATCTCGGCTCGCCGATATCGGATCGCCTTAATTTTTGGTCTAAACTCTTCGTCGAAACCCGCACTAGCTTTTTAATCCAAAAATTAATAAAATCGGCTATGAATTTCCGGAGAAAATCGCGTGGGAAAATTATATGAAAATCGCCCAATAATCACTTTCAATACCGGTCAAGCAACGAACAAACAAACGATGATAGGACAAAACCGAAGATCAACATAAAACCCTTTTTTAATATACATTTGATAGCATTTTTATCATTTGTTTTTATTTATAATTCGTATTATAGTTTAAGGCAAAAAGGATGAAAACCTTATTTAATATTCTTAACGTTAGGATTCAAACATAGGATAAAAATATTAACGATAGGGTCTTTATTTGTTAAAATAATTATCTATTTATCAATATTTTGGTTTGGCAAATTTCTGAGATGTACTTATAATAATTCGTTACATTCTCTTAGAATTTCATATGGAGAGTCTGAGATTTTTTGAAAATAATTTAAGTTCAACCGAGTTATGAAATCGTTGATACGTTCATATCCAGTTTGCTCATGAAGCATTATTGTGGAGTAACGCCAATGTTTTTTATTTATCATCTTCGGACATTTGTTTTGAATGATTTGCAAGCGTTTAATGTGAGACTTTGCTGCTTTGTACCATATTGGCGATGAAAATGATATTATTGGTCGAATAATACATTTGTACAAAAGGTTCTTATTTTGGTGTGTAAATTTAACAAAGGCCACAGTGCCCTTAATGATTTTATGGGCTTTTCGCGAGAAAACTCAATATGATTTTTAAACGTTAATTTTTTGTCTAATATGACACCAAGGTATTTAACTTCGTTGTTGATGCGAAGAGAGCTACTGCCGAAATAAAACGGCCTCAATGGTGTCCTCTTAGGCGATTTATTCCAAGGGAATATAATGCTTTGCGTTTTTTGCTCGTTAAGATTTATTTTCCACTTTCGAAAATAATTGTTGCATGCAACAAGGCTGCGTTCCATCTTCTTGAGTAATGCCTTTGTTAATTTACTCGATGATATAAGAGTTGTGTCATCCGCGTAAAGCGCAATTTCTATTTCGTTTGGAGGTTTGAAGTCGGAAATATAAGTAGAATACAGAATCGGGGACAGAATAGATCCCTGAGGGAGTCCTGCTGGTAGGATTTTAAATGAAGATGTACTATTGTTGACTGAAACTGCAAATGTTCTATTATTCAGAAAATCCACTATAATGTTGTATATGTATTTTGGGGTATTTACGGCTGCTAATTTGTAGAGAAGGCCGTTATGCCAGACAGTGTCAAATGCGTTTTCTACATCCAACAGTACTAATTCTGTGGATTTTTTGTGGCGTTTGTTTCCAATTATAAAGTTTTTAATTCTGCCCACTTGGTGGACCGTGTTGAGACCTTGTTTGAAGCCAAATTGTTTTTGGCATATAATATTTTGGTCTGATGTGAAGTCCCTTAGTCGATTGTGGATAATCTTTTCGTATATCTTTCCCATGTTGCTCAAAAGACTGATGTGTCTATAACTATTAGGGTTGTCAGCAGGTTTGTTTGGATTCTGTATCGGAATTACTTTGGCCTTTTTGAAAGCTTTTGGGAAGTAATTTAAGAGAATACAACTGTTAAAAATGCACCTCATTAGTCTTATTGCTTTTACAGGAACATTTTTTGAGAGAATGTTGTGAACACCATCGAATCCTGGAGCTTTTGACGTCTTTAAGGTTGACAATAAGAAAGAGATTTCAGGAATTTTAATTAAAATCCTTCCGTCAGTACGAGTACTAGGGGATTCACTGTTAAGATTTGCAACTGTCGAATTCACTAACGAATCGATAGAGTGTTTGTAATCTGCAGTCAAGGAGTTTGATTTAGCAAAGGTATTCGCTAGTATCTCTGCTTTTTCTAAGTCCGTGATGATCTTTGAGCCATGTAGTTTCCCTTTGCTTCTTAAGGATCGACTTATCTTCCAAAATTTTTTGTCGCCCGGTTTTAAGCTTTGTAAAAGGTTGGTCCACTTCTTATTAATAACCTTTTTTACCATTATGTCAACAGCATTATTTAAAAATTTAACGCAATTTTTATAAAAATCTTTTTGTTGAGAGCTATTCGACCGCTGTTCCTTTCTGTTGAATCTGTTTCGCTGTCCAATAAGCTGGACAATACTACTAGGTAGACAATTGCTTCTTGTTATTGAAATTGTGTTCTTTGTATTGGTGGAAATGTTTCGGGCGGGATGTTTCGGAAAGGGATTGAATTTCCCTTTCAATTGCCTTTTTGGAACTTAATCGTTCTGTTGAAAAGTGAATGCTTCTATTTATTGTACTTCGGTAGACGCCCCAGTTAGTATTTTTGTAGGTAATATTATTAGATTCGATAGTTTGAATTGATGAGCATTGTACTGAGCACAAAACTGGACGGTGATCAGACGGCAGCACGTATTCTAATGTTCTTAAACTGAGTGGCATAGTGATATTGGTAAGAAAAATATCGACCGTTGACGGCATTCTATTTACTTGGTGAGGAAACAATGTATGGTTAGCTGGAAAGTAAACAAAGGAGTTGCCCGCGTAATGGAGATTGTTGAGAGCTAGACCAGAAGAATTAGCGTAGGGATAGTTCCATGACTGATGCTTGGCATTAAAGTCCCCGAGGGTTATAAAATCTTTGTTGCATGGTGTTAGAGCTGTATTGTCATTGCAGAAATTGTGATTGTGTTTGGGGGAATATGCTGTGGTGACTATAACATTTGTTCTGTTAATAGTTATTTCAATAGGCAAATTTTCAATATGTGATGTTTTTGTTAAAGGTAGTAGTTTGTGTTTAAGAGTTTTATGCACCATAAGAGCCACACCACCGCCTCTTCTGCTAAGTCTGTCATTGCGATAGAGAATATAATTTTCAAAATAAGGTCTATGATTCTCTTTAAGAAATGTCTCATTAAGACTCGCAATGTGTACATTTTTTGTCACTAGATGCTAGTAACTAGTAATACCATTGGCATTCCAGTGTAACAAGTTTAATCTCTTCAATTTATCGGATATCATGAGCGCATTTTAAAAGAGACATTACTACATGTATTTGTTGAAATTTGGAGTAGTACGCCTACCTAATTCATCTAGGCCGTTGTAAAGATATTAACGAGTTCATCAATATTGAAGAGAGCACTATTCTCTTTGCGAACTGCAGTAGCGTAAGAAAGATTATCGTTCTTTTGATAATTTCTATTCACTATGTTACCGCCGGCGGGGGAGGAAGAGGGAAGGTGGTTGTAGTTAACGCGTTGTCGACTTGTGTTTCTTGTTGTTGGGGCAGAGGTTACCTTTGCTCTAATTTCTAAGTATTGAGAGCGCATGGGACACATATCCTCGTTTGAAGAATGATCGATTCTCTCATGTCAATTTTTCCTACAATTAAAACAAGTGAACACTGCTGGTTTCTTATTGTTTTGTGTAAATGGACAGTCTTTCGTTGGGTGACGGTTTGCACAAGTCATGCCTGCTGGTTGACGGTTACAGTGTTGTCCGCCGTGCCCAAACATAAGACAATTCCAACATTGCGTTGGTCTGTTATCTGTTTTCGGTCTTTGCTTTCTCCATGTTATAATGACATTGGAAATTGTTTTTACACTTTTTAGTGTATGTGGTGCAAATGATCTGCGGACAAATTGAACTTTGTAAACAGCATCATTTAAGGAGATGTATCGAGTATTAATCTCTACGACGGATATGGGAGACAAATTGTATGTCTTTAATTCACTAACAATATCGTCAGGGTTTATCCTTGGTAGACCGTGAATAAATGTGGTGTAGAGTTTATCCTCTTTAGCATTGAACGTGTGATATTAAATGTTGGCTTCCTTTAAGGATTTTAAACAAAAATCAAACTTTTCCTTGTGTTGAGGAAATATCTTAACACCAATGGATGTTCGTTTGTAAACGCAATCGTTACCCAATAAATGTTGAACTTCGCGAAGTGGAACATTGATGTCTGTGACAATTGGTGGAGGTTTTTGCGGAACGTCAGTCGTATTTATGTTTGATTCTGGGACTTCATCCATATCTTAGATACTAGATAGATCACTAAATCCATTAAATGATGATGATGTTGCTCCAATGGAACCCAGGGAGTACGACATTGTCTGAAGTTTAGGTTTTTAAAAAGTTTGTTTCCCCTTCGGGCGTGCCGTTTTGGCAGCGCGGGGCATCTTCACGTGTTTTTTTAACAAAACGATGTACAATATATTTTCTCTTAAAAACGCGAGAAAACAGTCACTTGAAGTGAATAAAAATAAACGCACTGAGACTAGATTCGACTTTAACTTGGAGAGTAACGTAGTGTTTGCAACCGAACAGAGCGAAGGCTAGCAGAGAACTGATTGAAGTTAAGTTAAACGACTCATATCTACTTTAGGTCGGGGAAACTAGTATTTTAGTAGATATTTTACTTTCGTAAATGGTTCCAAATAGGCTATAAGAGCATCTTCAGGTATAATTAATGAAATCGCAGATCGAGATGTTCGATACATTGCTTACAAATATCGAAAGCCCATTCGGGTTGCCAAATAAGTCAAAGCTATTTGCAGTTTAACCCGCGCAGGTATTGCTTCTCTTACGACTGTATGTGCTCTTTGAATATGTGGAGCGATGTTACACCAAATCCCATCTCGCAGTCTGTATCAGGAAGCTGAAATTTTCCTTTATTCAGCCATTGTCTCAATGTGGTAGAGACATTTGCCTAAAGAATAGTGAAAGTTATCCGAGTGCGATTCTGGTGACGGAAAGCTTAGTTTCAAGTCCAACACTACTGATATTATCAGAAGAACCACCGTGGCTTTATGTACGTGTTGTCCACCCGATATGAGCTATGGTATGGTTGTTTGGTGGCCGGTACTGGCCAGAGAATGGCTATGGTTGGTAACACGAGTGCCCTTCGCACAACACTTATTCCCCTTGGGAGTTATTCTCCATAAATAACTCGTAAATTTGTTGGAAAGGGAAATAGCTGAAGCGTCGGCAATCGGCCTAAGACATTCTTCGCCATATATCATCAGCCTGGGTCTGGGATGATTTTAATGAATCTCCGCCAATCCAAAATAAAAGTCGATTATGGCAGTCACTTCTACCTTTCAGATTCTAGATGCAGTTTAGACTTCTACACTTATGGCTCCAAACTAGATGGTAAAGAAGGGTTTGGAATCTATGATTAAGAGTTGGGTTTAGATCTTGCACAAAGGCTGCACAAAGACCATTTCGGGGGATAAGAAAATTCCAGTTAACCATAGATCGGTTGAACTGGAGAGATTACGGACTACCTGACTTGTTCCACTGGATATAGATCCTGTATGCATTGCCCTTTCTGCATGCAAGCTCATGCTTTAAACCAAAGCTCTCACAAATGCGAATGATAGACGGTCTGGTTGCAGACCTGAAACGTACATTTATCTTGATACCCATAACTAGGCAAGAAGGCATATGCTACTGCACGGCCTAGTTTATGAGCAGGAGACAATATCTAGGATCTTATTTAATGTTGGATCAAACAGGTATTCAGGGAGTTAAGCTGAATGATCTTAGGAGCTCTTTGCTAAGTACCACTTCTTCAGCCACATCCTGAAATATCGGCATTAGGTCTCATATGGTTTAAAACCCCTTTAACCACACAAGGTTAATTTACAGTTTCAACGATGGGGAGACGTCCTTTGGTATCACAACGGTGCTCATTCGACTGAGTGTGTCAATAGTGACAGGCGTTTCTATTTAACCTAACCCAACCTTGAATAAACCATATAATGTAATCTAGTCAGCAAAACTGTATTTTAAATTTCAGCTTAGGTTAAAATAAACAACGAATTCATTTAGAAGCAAAGAACGTAAGTTGTTTAGCAATGAAAGAATATCCTTTAATAGTTTTTCATACATTTTTAATATCTTTTGATTATAATATCAATCACAAATATCTAAAAGACTGAAATAACCGATATTTGCCCCTAGGATTAACCCAATACCGGTTTCGCCAAAATTGGAATATTCACGAGAAGTTGCCCTTGGGCTGTGACGAAATGCCATCACCACCTGGGGTATCAACAACTACTGTTACACTCAACCTGTATTCTTGTTTTCAAAAACTGCCCGCAATTGCCTCGCATCTCTAAATGAGATGGACCATTTCAGGGATCCATTGAGTAGATGGGCGGGCACGATCCTTGCCTGTTCCACTGGATATGGAGCATGTGGGTTTGCCCCTTTCTGCTTGACAGCTCGCCAGGGAAATAAGGCCAAGTTATGACCTAAATGGTACGCTAAACCTGATATCCATTCCGAGATAAAATTCTCTATACTAGTAGCAGACAAGCCTCTAGACTTGGAAACTCAGCTCATGAGTACCTACTGTGGGGGTAAAGATGAGGCCGAGGATGTGGAACATCTAAAATGATACTTCCACGCCTTTTGTATGAATTGGAGAAATTATCTAGGTTATTACTTCATGTTGAATCTAACGAACATTGAGGCAGTTAAAGTGGATGATCCTAGGACCTTTCTGCAGAGTACTATTTGGTTTGCCAGGGGCAAATGTACGTCTTTTTTCCTGCCACATCCTGGAAGGTCGGGATGGGGCATTGTATGGCTTGGACGCCCATTAATAATTCCGGGCCATTTTACTGGTAAATCGATGGAGGTAGACTACGACGTCCCGTGGAATCACAACGGTTCTCACTGCACTAACGGTATCAATTTTTCCAGTACTTCTACCTAACCTAGCTATTGAGAAAAATTACCTTTATATCAGTTAATGAATTTCTAAATTATATTACTTTTTATAATTACAGTTACATAATTAAACTTCTACAAGGTATAACATAATTTAAAATGGTATCCGCAGCATAAGAAATTGTCCTTGTTCTGTTTAAATTTTGTGAAATTTTAAATGTACATTCCTTGGTGATGTGTTGAGGATAACGGAAATGTATTTCTGGGAATTCTGCCGACAAGTTACACATTTTTGACTGTCGATATTTAAAAAAAGCGTTTGCGGTGCCCCTTAATAATGTACAAGTTGGTGATTTCGACCTGTGTTGTCTCCCATTCCTTATTATGCCCATTAACCTGGTCATATAATATACTTTGAACCAAAATTATTGACAATCAATCAAATTCAAAAGGGTATATCAAAAACTGTCGTTAATTTCAATACAACATACAATTTCCAACATTATAATTACACTGAAAAATATATGGAATGACGCTTATAAGCGGATATGTTCGAGAGGGGTTTGAGTTCTAACTGTGTGGTAAAATTAAAATGGTTACGGTTGACTCGAAAAATAAATTTTTTGAACACGATATTTCAATTTCACTTCTAAAAAAGTTTGGAGGCAAATGTGTTTGAGGAGTCTACTTTGATGTACAAAAGTTTTTATACGACAAAGTTTTAAACAGAAAAAATATTGTTCACATAAATTATGCAAGCGGAAACTTTGATATAACATAAGATGGTCGGAAATGAACTTGTTATATAAAATATTGTATGGAACGCATAAAATAAGAATAGCACCAAACAACGGCATCTTCAGCTAAAAACAGGTACAATTAAATGAAATACATACATCAAATGAAAATTCAGTTTGTTAAAATAATAATTCAAAAGTAAGTTCAGAGGACATTCTACTAATTTTTAAAAATGCAATTACCTTATCGTCGTAATAATATGGTATTTCCAATATGAGCGGTTTCATATTATGTTACTCGTTTTTGCCAGCTTTTATTAAGTTTGCGTTAAGTCAGCCAATTCGTTGTAATATTATTTTTATTTTGGTTCACCAGAGACACATGCATACAGAGATGTTGGTGTACCCTCTGCCACTTTTTTATTGACAGCTATACAAATATTGGAGTTTTCTAACTGACTAGTATAGGCTATAATATAAAGATTTAAATTTATTTGTTTAAATAATAATTTTAAACAAATACATACATGTATATAGAAAATTTATCGCCACAACGTAAACCATAGAGTAAATCTTAGTAGAGAAAATATTTGGCTCAACTGACGTTTCATTTCACACTCTTTGTGATGCGGTCGGTGCGATAGAGAGATGTTTGACGAAAAGTGACATTTTTCATGTAATTTTGATGAAAAACTGTGAAATTTAAATGTGTTTCAGACTTTTTTATTGATTGTTATTGTTAGCATACATTTGTGTTGTATATATGTAATACAATAATTTTAACACACAAAACGAAATGCCGTTGTTGTTATTTTGCTCGTTGTTTTGAACCATTGCCTCTGTCTGGTATTAGTAAAGCAATTCTTTTCAACATCAAACGTATATATCACACCAGGCCAAATGTCATAAATTTGGTGGGAGAACTATTATTTCTACTATAAGTATTAATCTATGACGTAAACATTCTTTGCAGCCGCTATCTGATCATTGTTATGAGCATTTAGGTTGTGATGATGAATAGTTTCAATCGAATATGTTCGGACCAGCAATCGGAAAATCGCTATATCCGATATCGCTTCGTAGTCACTGTCGTTTTCCTACTGGGAGTTTCAGATGCTCTCAGATGTACATATGTGTATGTGAAAATATGCGCTATTCTGGTGCACTCGTGTGTAGTGAAACTGCTCATTTTAGCAACTAAAATGTCTTTTGAAAAATACATCGCACACAATGCAACAAAATTGCGACTCGGTAGCTGTTCGAGAATGAGTGATTATAGGAAAATGAATCATCGTGAGTAGCAATACATTCATCAACATATACGCGGTTCAATCGCAAGTCAGCGTCATAGACTATGACACTTTTACTAGCGTTGAACTAGAAAATGGGGATTTAGTGTTTGGCATTATTTGTGAAATTAAAATTGAAAACAAATTGTATGTTGAATTCACAAATATTTATAAGGAATGTCATGAATGGTAGTAAACTAAAATATATAACAATAAGGGAAAAACAACAAGATTTTGTTCTACAAATACTTCAGTTTATTATAGAAAAAAGCAATAATTTCTCTTTATCAATATAGTTTACACATAAGACGAAGTGAATTATTATGAGATATAGAAGACACATAAGTTATTTTACACAAATCAGTTCGAGGTTCAACAACTTTTTTAATTTTTATTTTTCCTACTCAAAATTTTTTTAATAATTGTACCTATGCCTGAATGTATCTTCTTTATGTTTGTTTTAATTTCTATAAACTCCGTAACTCTTTAAAAGTTTCATAAACGCCACATTTTTTCCCCTACTGTAACTTTAAACCTACGGTGATAAGCCTCAGTAGAGTTTTAAGTGCCCGGAAAGTTTTCCTTAAAAGAATCCGAAAATATACGTCATATTTAGGAGCGCCCGACTTTGTTTTTCAGCTACTATAATTTTTCTTAGTGATAACTGAGAGAGAATCTTTATAAATGTAATAACAAATGCATAAATGGTAAGCAATGAGAAATACAGAAAAGATATATTAAAATATGGGGATTTCAATAGTTGTTTCACATTGTTACAGCATTGCTTGCGCTTTTGTGATATGATCAGTAATATCGTAAAAATTTGGGGATTTTGTGTTTGAGGAGTTTGTGACACTATCTCCAAAAAAGTGTGGGGATTTTATGTTTGGGGATTTTGTGTTTTGGGGATTTTGTATTTGGGGATTTAGATTTGGGGATTTTTTTTCGTCTGCGGATTTTGTGTTTGGGGATTTTGATTTTGGGGATTGTGTGGTACACCCTTTATAGCTACTATATAATTGAAGCATCTACAGCAAATCTCATGTTTCTAGGACCACTCGTTTGGTCAGAATGGATATTAGTCTGATTTAATGCCACGCCCATTTCTTCCGCTCCCAATTGAGATAATCAAAAATCCCTTATTAGCTGCAGTCTACTTCATTAGGGCAACATCCACACCAAATTGCATAATCTTTATTTCAGCCGTTCTTATTTCTGCTTTCGATTTACACTACTAGTTTTGGAGAACGCAAAAATATCTGGCTAGAAATTGGCAAAACAAAAACGAGTTAACAAATAAATCTAGAATATAGGAAAAGAACACATTATGAACAAAGACACATCTGAAAAAGTAGCGAAGTACAAGTTTTTATTCTCGTTTTCTTAGTTTTTTCTTTTCCTTCAAAATGCAACCCCTGGACGAAGAAATTTTTGGGGAAAACCAAAAAATGAGACAAGTCTAACAGATCAAAATGTTGTCTGAAATGAGACAAGTCTAACAGATCAAAATGTTGTCTGAAATTCGTTCTCCTCAAGTTTACCAAATTCTCCTGCCGAGGATGCACTTCTATTTTGATTTCTGTGAAACTTGGCTAACTTATATCTTAATCTATAAGCCAACAATATCTTAATCTATAGTGATGTGGATAAAACTAATAAACTATGTTTATAACACCAGTTTACAGTCATTTAGCTGCAGTCAATTTGTTGCAGAGTTGTAATTATTTTTATTTATAGATTTTGGCCTCCTAAACACGACAATGAATTTTACAAATTTTTGCTCCGATTAGTTTTCAAACTATGAATTTAGGAAATTTTTTTCCATTTTGTTATGAGATGCCTCAGCTTATTGCAGCATAACTTTGAAAGAGCGGTCGCCGATTTGAGCACCAGTGGCCTCAAATTAAATACGCTGCAAAGTGTTGCCTGTATCCAATAGGCCATTAGTTTAGGGTAGGCTGGCAGTAATTGCACAAATATTTGGGTGTCCATGGATCTGTGAAGTTCGGCGGTATTCCAAAATACTCAAGATATCATTTTTGCAGCTGGCAAGTGAAAACTTGTGTTTTGTTACACTTTACGAACTCGCCGCTAACATTGCAAAAATCGCTTGGATTGTTTACACATTCGAAATTACGCATGAGCTTGCTCATATTTCATCAGTTAAAGAAAAAGTCGTTTAAATAAAGCACAAAATTCGAATTTTTTCCCGAAAATACGATTAACGAAATCGATAAAAAGCGCACAGTTTCTGCATGCATCCGCTAATGCGTTATCGAAATTGTTCTTTTCGATGAAAGGAAAAACGCTTCAAATTATTCCAGTAGAGTCGTAGTGGTTTTCGATGCTCTACGGCAAATTTTAGATTGGTAAAGAAACTAACTTAAACCCTTAAAATCGAAAATTTTAAAAATTTAGTGTCTCATTAAAAAACGTATAACTCTTCCATTTCTCACCTAACTTTCATAAACGATGGCTTGTTTTGCCCGCGAAAGTCCAAATTTTATTCTCAATTTATTAAACTGGTGTTATTTTTGCGATTAATATTTTCTACATATTTATCAACTTAAAACCAGGTTTTTTGCACAAAAACTTAAATTTTTTAAATTTTAAATCCCTCTACCATTGAAACTTTCCAACCGATTTTAAAACTCATTATCTTTAATTTGAGACCACCCTTGCTAAAATCAAGGAACGCATTTACGGGTTATGCTCCAATAAGATTCTTACCTTGAAAACTAATCAGCGGAATAATTTTTAAAATTCATTTTCGTGTTTAGGAGTCCAAAATCTATAGGAAAAAAATTTAAATTAGATCGAAAATAAATATTTATAAACTGATGTATTCAACCGACAATTTACAATCTTGTAGAACATGCTTTGTGGCTCGATACATCCGTCGGGAGTATGCATGTTTTCATTGTAGCAATGTAAACCAACTGACGCAAATTATGCTCCCTATGAACGATCATTTTGGAACTAAGTTTTGGATCGAAGTTCCTTATCGCAAAATTTTAAACAACTTTTTTTAACCGTATTATGCTATAACCTAGTATTCAACACAGTATTACTTGTATTCTGCATACTTTTAGTATTTCGTAGTTTTGTGTTTGAAATTTGTACCAATTCGTTTTGTTATTTTATTTTACTGCATACCTTGAGGGTTCGGTAATATGCAATTCAGTGCATGTTGATACTTAGGGTCCTTCGATCGATACGAATTCGCACACGTCAGTTGCAGAATTGAGTTTGTATATGTATATACGATTGATGATCAACTGATGGTATCTAATCAGGCACAGTAGTTAGGCATCTGATGATGAACTTGTCACGGTGTTCGAAACTAGTCATGCCTGTGAGTGTGCTTAACTGAATTGTCTATTATTTCCAACAAAAGCCAACCATTTTCAATTAGAAAACTGTTCATGACGTGTAAGCTTGTGGTATGAATTTCTCATACATTAACCAGAAACTAACAAAAATCGGTCATAAAAATTCAATTTCAAATAATAGTACCTTTTCTTAAAAAAAACATTACCTTTTAATAAAAGAAGTACCTGTCTTTAAAAAAAAACTTTCGGGAAAATATAATACATATTCTTACAAAATGGACCCAAAAATATAATTTAAAAAACAAACATTGTAGGAAATATACATTGGGGAAAAACAAATTACATGAGGTGTCAGGGGACACCCGGTCGGAACGAAGTTCCTTTCGCTGTATATTATATACTAGATAGTTCCAACACGCCTAAAGAAAGCGCCTGTTGAAAAATACTGTGATTTAAATGGATCTTTAGTAAAAGATACTTTTTGTAAAATGATAAACATTTTTTAAGAAATTTTTTATTTATTGGATGTATTTTTAAAAAAAAAGGATATTTATAGGTCCCTTTTGTAAGAATATGTATTATATTTTCGCAATAAGGACCTATCTTTGATGACAGGTACTTCTTTATTAAAAGCTAATGTTTTTATGTAAGAAAAAGCCTAAGAGTATGCATTTTTTTTACAAAGAAATACTTTTTTTAAGAACATGTACTTTTTAAAGAAGTGGTATTCTTTTTAGGAAAAGGTTATTTTTTAAAGAAAAGGTACTTACTTTCAGAAAGGCTGCTTATCTCAAGAAAAGAAAAGAAAAGGTATTCTTTTATTTAAAAAAAAAATATATTTTTAAGAAAAGGAATTTTTGTATGAAAAGGTATTTTTTTAAGAGGAGGTATTTTCTTTTTGAAGAAATGGGATTTTTTTTAGAATTGGTCATTTTTTCAACAACAGGTACAATTTTACGAGTAGGTACTTATCTCAAGAGAAGTTATTTTGTTTTACAAAAAAGGTACGCTTTAAAGAAAAGGTAGTTTTTTAAGAAAATTCAATTTGTTGCCAGATAATGTACTTTTCTAAGAAATGGTACTTATTTAAAAAATTAATTTTTTTTTAAGAAAACGTACTTTATGTAAGGAAAATTTACTTTTTTAAGCAAAGGTACTTCTTGAAGATAAGGTATTTTTTTAAGTAAAGGTACTCTATTTAAGAATATGGATTGGTATTTTTGTTGAGAAAATTTACGTTTTTTAAGAAAGCGAACTTATTTCAGAAAATGTTATTTTTTAAACTTATTTTACTTTGACTTTTCTAAATTTACTTTTTATTCGGTTCAAACTACAATATCTAATAAACAGGCCCCACCTAGAAAATTTCCCATTAAACAAGAAATATCCCCGAATATGTTAGTCTAGACACAAACCAAAACTACAATATTTAATAAAGAGGCTCCAGCTAGAAAACTTCCCTTTAAACCAAACCAAACCAAAAGTACCCAATATAGTTGTTAATAATGGGTTGTAATAAAGTAGTTAAAAAAAAGTTGTTTAAAATTTGTTCATTTAGCCCCCATCCCGCAACGTGCGATAAGGAACTTCGTTCCAAAACTTCGTTCCAAAAATTTCTTAGAAAAAGTATTTTATTTTTCAAATCGTACCTTTTCTTAACCCTGCTGTTAGATTAGGACCATTTGGTCCAAATTTTTTCTGTTTTCCCTTGTAACTTTGGAACGGTGATATATACTGACTAAATTTTTCTGCTAATGGGGTCTTTTAATAAAACAATGTTATGTGCGAAAATTAAATTTTCTAACTTTATTCAGGACTGAGAAAAATACAAAATGACGAATCTTAGGTTAGAGGACCATTTGGTCAATAGTACATTTTTTCATTACCAAGCGAATGTAAATTCATGTCAAATATTTAGAAGATGTTTTTGATATGTCAAATACTTGCTTTAGAAATTATTGAACCAAAATAGTTACAAAGGATAAGATAAAATTATTATTTTGGATGAAAATTCCAGTATGGACCAAATGGTCCCTCAACCTAAGATTCGTAAATTTTTTCATTACCAAGCGAATGTAAATTCATGTCAAATATTTAGAAGATGTTTTTGATATGTTAGCGGATGTTTTTGATATGTCAAATACTTGCTTTAGAAATTTTTGAACCAAAATAGTTACAAAGAATAAGATAAAATTATTATTTTGGATGAAAATTGCAGTATGGACCAAATGGTCCCTCAATCTAAGATTCGTAAGTTTTTTCTAATCTAACAGCAGGGTTAAAGATCCATTTAAATTATCGTATTTTTCAACGAGCTCCTTAGACGTGTTGGAACTAACTAGTGCATAATATATACCGAGAGGAACTGCGTTCCAACCTGGTGTAACATGACACCTCATGTGAAGTTTTTATTTCAGTGAACTGATATTAATATTTTACGAAAATATAAAATGTAATAGTATAGAACTCCCAAGTGCAAGAATATCTTGCTAGATTCCATTTTTTTACTAAAATACTTCATTGTTTTCTTTCCCGCGATTCCCGAATAAAATTCACATTCAAAATTAACGAAATTCAAAATTCCCGGAATTCCCGTCCGGGATTCTCTAATATTAACCCACAGCCTTGTTTTTAATATCAGAATTCCACCCAAGTTTGGTTCGCTTATATAACTTATAACAAAAAGGTAAAGGGTAGCATCTAGTATTATCGCAATTCATAAATACAAATGTATGGTATTAGTAAAATGTAGTTTTTACGACTATGGGATCTAAAACTTTAAATGCGGCCTTTCTTTTGTATTTATTTGTTTCGACATAAAAAAACAAACATCTGCGCTCACAGCATGAGTCACATTAGACTTTATACAGTTTCTGCAAAAAGTAAATATTCCAGTTTTGTATGCGTTAGAAATATATTGCTCAGGTAACAACTTGTTATTGAAACTCACTGTATTACATTTACATATATGGCATTAATCTGACCAAGTTGCGATCACGTACGTTCGCATGTGCCCGTATACAATGATGTGTCTGTATGGACACAATGGGAGCTGTAGCCATACGCAGTGTGTGTGTGTGCCTGGTCATTAGAACTCGAAATATATTGGCAGCTTAAAAGCAGACACTTGTTAAATGTATGACCTTAGTACGTCCTAATAGGTCTCATTGTATACGTACACTAATTTATGGGATGTGACGGTACCCCAAACTACCTCCAATTTGGATTTTATCACCATCGTTTTTTATTCGGTTTTGAGATTTTGGGTTTGCTTGAATTTATATGCAATGATTTATACTTCCATTGGCAACTACTATGTTTTGACTTAATCCAGGTACATGATGTGCTCACTAACATACATAATGGCAACAATAAAAAAGTGATGGCTGCGAAGATGATGGTAGGAGCAGGCGCTAGTACCAAGACACTCAACGCTTTTAATTCCCCCGAATCCTTTTTAAGTGTTGAAAGTAGATATCAACACCTTTCGATAAAAATGATGCAAAACTACATCATCCATATCCACACACAGTTGGAGGATTTAAAGTCCCTGAGTGTATGGCATCTAGCTTGTCATAGTGTGTGCAGCTCAAAATGCGGGTGTTTTTGATAATGCTCTTAGAGTTTAGTAAAAAGGAATAGCACACACACACTTTAACACTTAAGGGAACTTTGACGGAGAATAAAGAGAAAGGTTGGAGAAGAGCAGGCAAATTCATCTTACATCATACCAGGAACAAGGATTTTAAGTGTTTCACACGCGATGCAGGTTGATTTTTTGTTCCACTCCTGCACCTCGATGAATGAACGGATAGTGACGGCAATGTTTCTAGCACTTTTCACACTAAATTAGTGTGCTGTCAAATGTAGTATCGCAGTGGCATCTCCAGCACCATTGCCATTAACCGGGAGCCCATTAGAAGCTTGTCGTCTCCCATCATGTCCTTTGTCAATGTGTCAGTCATTCATTTATTTCCATTCTTTTTCTAGCTCTCACTCAATGTGCTTTTAAGCAATATTCGTTTTGTTCATGTTAACGTTTGCAAGGATTCACCACTGCCTAAACAATATACAGTAGCAGACTGGACTATTGTATTCAGCACTCGTTAGAAATTTGTGCAAAATGGAAAGTTAGCCCACACTCAAAATGATCTTTTTGTTTGTTCTGCATAATTGAATTAAAATGCGGACATATACGATTGCTCGAGAGTCCTTTTTTGTTAATGATAGTTTTACAAAGAGTTAGCAGCAACCAAAATCTTGTAGTTTGCCTTAGTTTTTGAGAAAATGAAATCAAAATCTGTCATGATTATAAAAGGGTCAAAATCGATTCACATCACTAAGAATGTTACTAATAAGGCACAATCCAATTTACATAGAACTTCCTTCACTGTACGAACACTAAAACAATTTAAGATGGAGTATTACGAAAGCTCAATTGGCGATCTATTGAATGTCATCCAACTGCACCATGTACATATGTCGTCAAAATAAGATTTTGTAAGAAATCTCTCATGAAGTTAAATTCAGAAACAATAATCGATGATGTTGACTAATCAAAACAGTCTAAAATGTGTTACCATGCTTCAATTGTAATTTGACGATTACATATATTTCTTAACTGAGCGTGATTAACACAATAAAATAGTTTCAAGCCAAACTCAAAAGATTACTTTTTTAATTGTGTATGGCAGGAACAACATAGCCACTTTTATATTTTAGCGATTTTGTTATTTTGGCGATTTTTTGAAAAAAAATTATTTCATGCGAATGGGAACACTTTGTGAGAAACCCTTAGAAACCCGTAAAAATTAGTATTAGAAATACGAATCCTGGTTATAAATAATAATAATTTTGTTTACATTTTTAAATATAAAATACACAATTTTAATAAAAAATATTTTTATATGTATAAAGTTTTCCACGATCTTCAATTGAAATTATTCTTATTCTTTAAACGAGCTTAAGATCTTTTATATGTTTTGCTTATTTATCTCCAATATTTCGTCTTTAGTCGCCCAATGTGGTGACGAAATATTGGAGATAAATAAGCAAAACAAGTAAAAGATCTTAAGCTCGTTTAAAGAATAAGAATAAAAAATATATTTTTTTACCTTTTTTCTATAAAATTCATAACGGCTTTAACCAAATGGCTGTGACTGCCATTAAATTCAAGTCCATTATTAGTTGAGCATCCCAATATATTATTTGGTACAACCGAATTAGTTTTTACATTTTTCGTTCATCCAACTGATAGAATATTCACCACTACTGGACAATTTGATTGCTAGAACTAAAACTTGATTGACAGATCACATTTATTTGTTGTTGCTGTGGCTTCAACTAAATATTTGAGTTCTTGCAACCAAAACTGAATCACAAATTAATTGATATGCACAAAATTTGGTGATAGGGAATACAATTATTGGTATTCACAACAGAATAATGTGATAGTCCAAGGAAACGCTAAATTTTATTTGGCTGTAAATATAGTTGTGACAACGATTCTCTTCTCTGTGTGTACCAGAAATGGCATAGATGATACAGGTTAACAATTGCAGAATTATTCTACGATTAGAGTACATAATGTGTACGTTAATATGACTCTTTGTTTGAATGTTCCAAACTCCAGAGGAGTTTCAGAATTTCTTTGAGTTAAAAATTTATGTGAATTTGAGTTAATTTGAGTAGCTAGTGAACATATAATTGTCAACTGGTACCTTCTTGCCACGTAAACGAAAATGGAAGTCAATAACCCTTTTGTTGATTTTAAGCAGAAATCAAGAAAAATTACGTTTTGACAGACGACAAATCGGGTATTTTGTCATATTTGTCTAGGCATCAGGAAAAAATGTTTGATTTACTTTATGCAACGCTTTTTTATCTCACACTACGATCGAATAGCACGTTTGTTTACAACCATTTCAATCACGGCGCATTGATGTGGTTGTACCACTAGAATAACCGACTTATTTATTTATGCCATTTCTTAGGTATTTATTGTTTCTCAGATATATATTTTTTACTTTTTTTCCTGGAATACATTCCTGTTGAATATGATTGTGGCAAAATACCAGACAAAGCAAAATGTCTATTGTGGTAGGCTTGGTGAGTTTGTTGTCGTAGTGTCACTACCTACTCAATGCGCCTTGGCTTTCAATCATATCAGGATAAAAGGCGAACACTTTAGATTTTGTTAGGATATTTGATACGAAATCTGGGAAATATTTTGCAGTGCGAATGAGCTATAAGGTGGTAAACCTTATCCATATTTGCGTTAATATATGATAGATCTATGAGCCACACTCAATTTTTTTTCTGTCATAAAATGTTATTCTTTTACTACGTTGTTCCTGTTCCCACAAAACATATTGTGGTAAAACTTTTGAAAATTTTAAATTGCTGATGATTTAAAAATTATTCTAATCGCTCTTACATGACTCAAAAGCCAAACCACTGTTTTTCAAATGTGAACCCCAACCAATTAGAACATATACAAAACTGGCAGAATTAGGGATTGAGAAACCTACATTGGTGCAAATAAAAACCCGATGTCTTTCAATTGCTATCCCGCCACTGTCAATATATCCTACCATTGTTATACAAATTGACGACGTGATTGAAAATAACCTGCGAATAGAGAATTTATGCGTGCCCTGTACAAATTAAATAGATTTCTCCATTGCACAAAGTCATTGTTGTAAAGTTGTCTACGACTTTGTGTTGCAATTGAGTATCGTTTGTCACCGGTCATTTGTCCTTGGACAGAGATTAATGGTTCTATCCTCAGGCATTCACTGTCATGTCTTTGGACCGCTCGGAGTAATTTTATTTCCGTTGGTGTAAATACCTACTCTATTGCCATAAATCAGTAGCATTTGTGCAGTTTCCCATTTCGACCATACAGCACCATTGCATTTATTTGCTTCGTTGCCAAATAAATAAATAAAATGAATGTAATCGATAAATCTCTTGCAAAATGCACTTAAAAATACAATACAAAATAAATCGAGAACATTTCACATATCCCAAACTGATACTGATGCTAATGTAATTGCAATTGAAATGAAAATCACTGTCACTGATTGATTACAATTTTTCAAATGTTTTACAGGACAAATAATTTGAAAACAAACTTCTCAAACCCTCGCGTGCACAATGACACCCGCCATGTACGAGTTCAACATCAAACATTGCCATTGACGGATCAGTTGATTCGCCTAAGCGGCCCCTTTTCGTTACAGCAATAATAGTGAAGTGAAGTTATACGTTTCGAAAAAGAAGTTAAATTTTATTACAAAATATTCCTAACTGCAAACATGCACAATACATTTAAATGTAAACAATTCGATGAAACAATAAGAATTAAACAATTTTTTACGCAAAAAACTGTTCGTGCTGCACTGACATTTCACAATAATCGCAGAGCACGAAGAGACCAAATACTTATTTATGCTTGATTTACAAAATTTGAATGCCAAAAAACACCAGCATGTCATGTAGCACGATGTAAAACTGTTTGTCTGTATAAAGGGTTTTCCAATTTGAGTGAAATGATTTCTAAGTGACGTTTCGGCCATTTGTAGTATGTCATGATCTGTCATTTCTTTTTCATTGTATTCAGTAATGTTTACCATTTCATCATGAAGAGACATCCGCAAGAACCACGTCTACAAATTATTCAATTTTTTTATTAAAGTAATCGTGCGCCAACTGCAACTTTTCGTGCGCTTTTCACATTTTATGGTCGTAATAAAGGTCCACATGTGATCGCTATTCGTCGAATTGTTGCAAATTACAAGCGTACATTTTCTTTACATAATAATGTTCAATATAATAATATTGCTGCCGTTCAGGCACGTGTTGTTGAAGACCGCAATTTATCGATTCCAAGAATTTGTCAACAATTCGGACTGTCTCAAACCACAACTAGGCGGATTTTGGGAAAAGATTTGGGGTTGCGTCCGTATAAAATTGTTATCATCCAAAAACTGAAGCCATTGGACTACCGTAAACGTCATGAGTTTACTTTTTTTTTAAGAAAACCATCTTCTCCGATGAGGCTCACTGTCATCTGAGTGGTGCGGTAAATAAAACAAACTGTCGATTCTGGTGCGAAGAAACTTCACATACTATTCATGAACAACCATTATATTCATCTAAATTGACAGTTTGGTGTGGTTGTTTGTCTGATGGAATCATCGGTCCGTACTTCTTAAGAAAAGAAGCTTGTAACACACTTACTGCCAATTGATAGCGGTATAGATCGATGATAAACAACTTTTACTGGCCGAAATTAAAAGAGGTTGATCTTGAGAACATTTGGTTTCAACAAGACGGGGCTACGTGCCACACAGCACGTGCAACAACCGAATTATTGAGCGAAAAGTTTGGAGATTCGACTATTTCAAGAAATTGTGACATTGAATGGCCTCCAAGAAGTTGTGATTTAACACCATTAGATTGTTTCTTGTGGTTTTATTTGTAGTCATTGGTCTTTAGCAATAAACCAGACTTTCTTCAAGCTTAACAAGTCAATATTGAGCGTGCTATTACTGACATTCGACTTGATTTAGTGGAAAAAGAGCTCGAAAATTGGGTTCCTCGAATTCTGTCCTGTAAAGAAGACGTGGAGGCCATTTGAAAGACGTTTTATTCAGAACTTAATTGTATTCATTTTACTTCACACTAAAGAAAAAATATTTGAAATTTTTTAACAATTAGCGTATTTTTTTTTTTAAAGAGGAATCATATCACTCAAATTGGAAAACACTTTATATGCAACCTCAAAAGACTTTTAGTTTAGTCTAGAAAAAATTAAAGTGTTTAAGGGATTTTTAAATTGAATTATGAAAAATAAATATCAGTTCCTGAATTATACTTTTTATACGACGACATACAAATCACTCAATAATTGATATTTGAAATAGTCCTCAATAATTGTATTGAAAGCAAAACATAATAAAAATCAGAAATATTTTTTAGTTTTAAGCGATATAATACAAATCAGGAATAATTATTGTTCACCGATAATAATTATATGAATGAAAAATAATTATTATACTTAACTTTTGTCATAAAAAAAAAGAAAATGAAAGATTATTGCGTAATTGGATAGATAGAGTCATGACAACCCAATTGGAAGTTTTGTCTTGAAAACATTGTCAGTAGTATTTCCTTAGGACCATGACAGTAGGAGATAACAATTTTTATAAGATATCTTCTTGACATATCACTGGTTTTGACTTAGAGGACACACTCTCATCGTAGGTTTGTGGAAATGAGAGCAATTAAATTTAAAATTACCTTACACCAGGTGGAGTTACAAAATATGTTCACTTACCTTTTTCCTGTCGTTTTGGTGTAGAACTGAAAAATTTAAATATATTTTGCACTTTTTTGTTGACTTTTATCGTTGGTATACATTTGTATTGTATTTAACACAACTAGTTTGCCACAAAAACACGAAATTCGATTGTTGTTCTTTGTTGATCGCTGTATACTATTGCCACTATCTGGTATTATTGAACCCATATTTTCAACCGTCCAATGTTTTCTTTCCATCGTACCTATGACGTTTAATTTATTGAGCGAATAAAAGCTTCTATGGTATGTATTATTCTATGTGAAATACATACATGCCATACATTTCCCGAATTTATTTCAAAATATCTGAAATTTGTTAAAACAATATGAAAATTTTCAGAACATTATAATTATGTATCCATGGAGATACTTACACTTATATACATATGTACATATTCTGACCTTTTATCACTATCTACATATATATATACTTCCTTATATAAGTACATATAGGATAAGAACACCATATTTATAAATTTCTGACCCACTGATGAATGGTTACTCAAGGACGTGTTGTGTACATGTCATAAGATGATCACCACTATTGACAAACTGCGGAAGATTCATGCTGACTTTTGACCAAATCTATGAAAATGTCAGGGGGTGTCATTATGTTTTTTTGTATGGGGGCGTATCGGAAAGTCTGCAGTGACTATGACATGTCACTTCTTTGTCACTGGTGATGTCTATAGGAAATTTCCAACTGGGAAGTTTATTGAAGTACTTTAAATATTTCTAGCGAATTTCCTTCACAATGATTTTTTTTAGTAGAAATTTCAATCATTGACAATTATTTTCGGCCCGTGGTCACAACTCAAAATTTACAAATTTGCAGTAGAGGCAAGAAACTGATTTTTTTATTAAAAATGTTATGCAAATTCGAGTAATAAACATATTTATATGGGATGTATTCGGACGAAGGAGTAGAGAAAATGACTACATAATTTTACAGCGGTTTTGTCCGTGCTTATTGGTTTTAAGCAGAAAATGAAAATCTGAAAATAGTGAGCTATGACTTTTTTGTAGGTAGGGTGCTTTATGGTAAATAGGCAAGGCAAACCTCAAATGTACAATGATATGATACATTGAAATGGATGTATACTTCACATTTTCCCCAAAATTTAGGCTGAGGCACGACACTTCAGCGTTGAGTTATTGTGTGTTTAGTGCACCCTAATGGACATCATTGTGTACTTAATTGGTATGGCTCCTATAATTTGTTATAGCTGATAATCGCTCATTTTATAAAATGTGATGCATGGTGTGCATAATGTTTATTATGTGAATAGAAAGGAAATTTTTCTCAATTTATGAACTTTCTTTCCAAGTATATAAATATTTGACTAAACACGTATGTGTGACGCATTTGACAGCATTTGTTGGTATATTTTTTTTTTGGTTCAAGGGTAAAAGTATTGGGTGGAATATCAATATTATGGTTACCAAAAGATCACGTTACATGAAACATGATGGGCTACGTCGGGGAATCATCCTTTGACACATCATCATCGAGTAAGTCAAAAGAAAAACGCAAACTTACCTTATTGCGTTATTATGTTATTATTATTACAGTGCCTTTTCCTTTGCCTCTTCTGTGGCATGTTCTCAAGATTCCTGGCAGGCCATAAACAAAGTGGAATGTATCATCAACAACATTTAAATTATACGCTTTGAAAAAGTTTTCTTCGTGTTCGTCTTGCTTTCCTTATAAGGACCTTTTTTTTGTCGATTGCGCAATTTCAAAAGTTATGCCAAAAGTTTTTGCTCTGTCTTATTTCGAGATATTTATCATGATCAACAGTTATGTGCGAAAAATATTCTTTGTTTCCGCTTCGCCGGTTCTGCCGTCAAGAATCGTCAAGTGCGGCGTCAGGGCCATTAGTTGGCGTATGGCAAACAGGATGTGCTTGTTCTCATGTCCTGAAAAAACATTTGTGTGCTAATGCTAATAAATGTTTATTATGTTCACAAAACAGATACATACGTACACATGTATACACAGCGACATACGCAGTGTACATACGCTTCATAACATTCCCTTTTTCGTTATCGCTTGAATTGAGTTCCACCAACAAATAACACTTTAACGTGAGTTTGTTACAGAGGAGGTTAATTTACATCTGGCCATAAAAAATAAAACTTTATTCAAATTGAAAATAGTCGCGGAACGAGCAGAGTTAAGGTATTGAAATTTGCTTAAAAATTAATGTATGACGACCCAAGGTAAGTAAGTCATCAGAGTACAAACAAACCTTGAAGCCAGCAAGAAAAGGGTTTCACGTCTCTATGCGGACCTTAACCCCTCATAATGACAACGACCATCAATCAAACATGTCGCCGGGCTTCCACAATAATCCGTCAGAGTTTTAAGACAGATGTTGGAGGATTTGAAATGTTTCCTCACGTGGAAAAGCCTTATTAATTGCCAACGAATGCAGTATTACATTTTTCGCAGAAATATCAAAACAATAATAAAAACTTTAAAATTTCCTTTAAGAAGATATATATTCAGATTCTTTTGAAATTATTAAATATGGAATTGACAGGCATTCGAAGTACACAACCTTCAATGTCAACAAACCAATATTTGAAAGCTGTAAATTTAAAATTTCTTACACAGAAAAAACTATTGTTTGAAGCGCTTTTGTGTTTTATTTAATACTTTTATTATTCAAAAAAAGTAAAATAAACTATTCAATTACAATTTGTAATGCCAATAAGATTTGGCAACATTAGAAGAGTGAACTACTTTTGTGGGTATTGTTTGTCACTAGTGAAGCAATTGTTGGTCTAAACTCAATTTCCCGAGCGGAGGAAAGTTGGTAAGTAATCAATGAAACAATAATTATTAAAGCTGAAACTGTAAAAAGAGGTTGGAGCGCGGTAATTTGCTTTTTTGCACTGCAGGCTCTGGCGGCACTGTTGGTCGAAGAGAGTGGAGAGTGTGCGTGGCTTATAGTGGCTGACGGGAGATTAGTATTCGTCTGCCTTTCAGTCATTTGTCATTTTGTGTTGAAGCGTATTTTTCAAATGCGCACTCGATCATTGCAGTGCAGCGTGCTTTTCGTTTACGATTCGCTGTTCCCCCACGTGGACGTGTTCCTGGACGACAATCAATTGTGTATTGGGTAACTTCATTGAGAACAGCAGGGAATGTGTCATGTTGGCAGCAAGGAATGTGTCAATTGGCAGAATACCAGTCGACATGTTTGTTAGAGTTCAGGTCGACATTTGCCAGATACACTATTTAAGACCATGTAATTTAAAAATCCCCTTACTGTTCAATATAATTAAAATATAAAATTAATTTTTCTAAGGTTGATAATTTTTTTACTTCATTCCCAAATAAGCAAAACACCGCGCTCCGCCCTGTACTTACAATTATATATTAGTTAAGGAAAAAAGTGTAGTGATTAGAGGGAGTCATATTGGACCCTAAGTATCTTTGATCAGAATACCTATTTCATGGGTAATGGGTCACCCACCCATGAAATGGGTACCTCATTTACATCACCACTGCACATGGCAAATGGGCAGCAGTGTCAACATTAGGGATATGACTTTTTTTTGTAACACTATAGTTAGATGGGCGTAACTTATCAGAAATGCCGCCAAAATAAATAAAAAGATTATTCTTTGTTAATTGGGTGACAAAAACCGTCCACATCAAATCGGGCAAAGTTTTTAGCTCCATTTTTCAATGTTGTAGAAAATTGTCGAAACATTTACTAAAAATTTATTTAGCTCATTCAAATTATTGGTGAAAGTTTCAAGAAATTCCCTCAAGCCGAAGGATTCCACAGTTGTTGGTAGTAGATGAAATAGGAGACCTTTCTAGTTACAACGGATTGTAGTACTTGTAGACTTTCTCGAATTTAAGAAATTTTTGTTTGAACAAAAATAACAATATTTCTCACCAATTTCATTGTGTGATGGTGGATCAAAGTAGGATAATTTGAGGAAATATTATGAAGATGGCCTAGTATGGGTGCTAGATCATAAATAAGTGAAAATATGATTGAGAAAATTACTCTTGTACTCCAACCACTTCAAAAATATTGGGTTTAAAACTACAAAATAGAATAATCAAGAAGCCTGTATTTCTACTAAAATTGCCGTGTTTTTTAACAAGTAGTAATACCGGATAAAATTGACACAAGGTAAATTTTCAAGGAATGCATAAGGGTAAAATGATTGATGAACTAATGTATAGGAGTCCTAGATAAATACGATTTTTATGTAAGAAACTCTTGTTACTTGCTTGTATACGATTGTAGTTTTTAAGATTATTTTTCGATAAATAAAATCAAATTTAAATTGTTACAAGGTCGTTCTATATTTAGCTGGGTTATACCGCAGCCCATCGGTGGTACAATGGCTAGTGTGCGCGCCTCTTGTGCATGAGAACGTGGTTTCGATCTCTACTCTGACCACCTTACACTTCCTTCGACGACGGCCACCTCGCCTAGTGATGGCACCACTATCGAGTACTAAGCCATGAAAAAGCTTATCAAAATACCGTTCGGAACCGGTGTGAAACTGTAAGTCCCAATCAGTGAGTGAAAAACTAGAAAGCGCACAGCTCACTCTTTGTGAGAAGCTCTCCCCAATCCCTTCATAGAATGTAATGGGACACGGTTTTTTTAGCCCATGTCATTTCTTGATTATAAAATTCATTGACCATTTGATAAGCGCTTTTGTGATAAAAGCAATGACCTTTGTATTGAGGAAAATTACCTTGACCCTCATATCTTAATGACGTAAACTCATCTCAACGCGATTAGCTCAGTAGTCAATGATCTGCAGGTTTAAGGCAATGTCATTAATGAACCCTTTCATCTTCAACCAAAGATAAGTTGAGTCTGAAGAAGTTAGGTGAATTACCTTGATATTCAACCATGCCAATGGAGTCAAAATGACCTTGTCTCTAATGTCTTCTGTCAATAAGATCTAAACCATAAAAGTAGTGATCTTGACACCAAGGTTATGACTTTAACTCTGCATTCAGTGAACTTAAAACGGAGTCTTGATGACGTTGAATCTGAAGTCAATCATTTTGGGTCTGAGGTAAATGTCTGCAAATCGGGGTCACAGGTGGTGAAGATGAAAAAAAACACAACAAGCCCCATATTTGCCACGGAGTTGCCCCTAGAGGGGTGACACTTTTGCCACCGAACATTTTCTAAAAACACACCTACCTCCAATCGTCATTCCTTAAGGGGGCTTCAATTGAGCCGAGAAAGTATATCATCAATCGGAAGCCCATTCGACAAGCCCGTCACAAAAACGACCAAATGCTGTTTTTTTTGAAAGAAAAAAGGGATGAATACAGATAGTAACGAAAAAAGTAAGCCATTTGGCAACCCTCGTAGAAGAGAACCAAAAAGTCGACCCGATTCACTCATACGCATTTCCCTCTCGCGTCATAACTTGATTATTTCATACTCTTTATATACTTTATATTTTATTTAAACATGTTAGTGAATGGCTCAAATCTTTCCTCAGGAGTTCTTGATTCACTTGTTTCGATGCCAAGGTAATTCAATTTAACCTTCGAGCACTATCTTGGTTGCTCTGCCGGCGCTATCCACCAAACCATCTTCTCCGACTACCTCTTTGTCTTCTTCTTCCTAGATATCTACGTCGTCTTCTATCTCGCTGTCTTCGTTGGACTATTCGTCCATCTCATCGTCAGATAATTCTTCCTGTATTTTTATAGTGCATGTCTTGTGCAGATTGGCTATAAAAACCAAACGTTTTAAATCAGATCCGATAACCAGAACCGGATTCAAAAAAGGATTTCAAATACCGAAATTGAGAAGCAGTCCTGGTACGCAGATCCGGTTTTTAGACCTTTTAGAGGAACAGGTTTCAAAACCTGGTAACCGATTTCTAAATGTCATTATAGTTACCAGTGGCCAAATCCCCATTTTCACATTCGGCTTTTCTAAATATTTTATGTTTTAAGTCTTGTCTTGTATTGTTTAAGATTTAATCATGATAGGGTCATATTAGCCATATAAAACTGCATGAGTATTCGAGTAGAAAAGACTGAGTGGCTCGTCGCTTTAATCGAGAGAGCAAGTTTCATTTTCAATAAACACAATGCCGATAAATGTTTAAGAATTTCCTTTAAGAATTTCCTGGAGACCCAAAAAACTAAAAGTTTTTATATTTTATTTTTATTTTTTATCGGGAAAGTAAAGTCTTTGTTTTATTTAAAATTGGTTTTGGAAAATTGGTTTGGGAAAATAAAGTCTTTGTTTTATTTAAAATTGGTTTTGGATAATTTGTATTTCTTATTTTTATTTGACAAGTCCTCAACAACCGGTATTGAAAATACAATAGATGAAAATCCAAAACAAAAGTATTGGAAGACATTTCTTAAAACTCAAATATAATTATTATTTATAAAAGTGAGAAATACAAATGAATTTAAAAAAAATTATAACTGTCTCTAGCCCTCAATATAATAGGCGTGAAATACATTCCTTAGTGTGTATACATTGCATTACATTAAAGGTTTCATAATAGAGATGGGTACGAGTCACGTTATTGGCGTGATTCACGTGAGTCCCGCGTGCTGCACGAGTAAACGTGAGCGGGACCAAATTTTGCTCACCTGAGCGTGCGTGAACGTGAGAAGCGAAGAAATCTTCGTGCGTGAGTCCAATCTTTGCGTGACGTAGTGTGCGTGAGCATTATTTTCGCGTGAGTCACGCATATTTCAGAGTGGTTGATATAATTTAATTTCGATTTTCTTACTACTTTGTCAACCAAAGTATGTTTGGAAGGCTTCTACTAATATTTCTCTCTAACAAAGCATCGTCAATCACCTTCTGTATTTCAAGGAACTCTGCTACAAGCGACGGAGTTTTTATATCGCTTGCAAAAAAGTGGTATTAATATCAGAACTTCTAAACTATAGGTCTGATTGTTTGAGAATGCACTAAGTACTTGTAGGGGAGGAGTCAGGCTTTCAGAATCTGGTATTTAGAGGCACGTTGTTTCAACGTTGAGCCGCACAAACCAAAAAAAAAGCAGAGTCGTGTGTCGTCTCTCTAATCGTTACAAAGATATTTGAAATCAAAAGTTTAAAACGTAAACACTCGCACTGACTTTCTTTAGTTTTTTTTGTAATAACTTGGGCATTTTGAGTCAAAATGTAGTTGTAAAAACACGGCTACATTGGCAAGAATGCACCAAAACGTAAATGAAAAATTGTAATTTCCTTTAAGGCTGTAAGAGATCATGTTTTCTCCGGGTAGTGAAAAAAATGTAAATGCCGCGGGTGGGATTCGAACTCACATTCGCTGGCGATCGTTTCGATGTTTGTGAAGCATCATCTTCAGCAGCGTCTAGCCCGTTAACCCACTGCGGTGTGTATATACACAAGTCACTAACCGAAGACATTTATTGATTGTGTGCAGAGTGATTGTTGTCGCTACTTACACATTGCTTTCCAACTTATACGCACTGATGCAGAAGTTTTGAAAGTTCTATTTATAGAGCGAACTATTCTAATTGTAGTTGTCCCCTTCTGTTTTGGTTTGGCCCTACCATATGCTTCAAATGTAGTTGTTTTTGATTCTCGTTATGTTTAAAGTTGTAATTTGGCTGTAAGAGATCATGTTTTCTCCGGTTAGTGAAAAAAATTTAAATGCCGCGGGTGGGATTCGAACTCACATTCCTGGACGATCGTTTCGATGTTTGTGAAGCATCATCTTCAGCAGCGTCTAGCCCGTTAAGCCACTGCGGAGTGTATTTACACAAGTCACTAACCGAAGACATTTATTGATTGTGTGCAGAGTGATTATTGTCGGTACTTACACATTGCTTTCCTACTTACAAGCACTGATGCAGAAGTTTTGAAAGTTCTATTTATAGAACGAACTATTCTAATTGTAGATAGTTGTCTCGTTCTGTTTTGGTTTGGCCCTTTCAAATTATTTAAAACCGGTTGGTAACGACAACTTCTCAAATTTAAAATGTTTTCAAACTGAAAAAAAAACAAAATTTGTTAGGAAAGGTACCATAATTTTTTTAATAGTTTCTCAATTTTTTTGTAAGAAAGATGTATAATTTTCTAATTTTTTAAGCAGGGGCCTTGCCAAAGGTGCTAAATGTAATTTAAAAAGTTGTGCGCATTTACCCTAAAGACAACCTTGGAGAAAATTAATGATTTAAAAAAAAATAAATTTAATTTTTAGGTTTGGGAAAAGTCTCGCTTGTTGATTTTCATATTTTTATAAACCAAAATGAGGTTAACTACAAGGAAATAAAATTTATGGTAAGCATAATCTTGGCCAGCAAAGCTCAATTTTTAAAAAACTCGAATTTTCATAACCAACTCTTTTGGTAGTAAAAATCCTACACTTGTGTCAGTCACTATTTCTCAAGTAATATCAATTGCATTAAATTAAACATATTTTGGGCTATAATACAATATTGCGGTATTACGTTGTTTTATAACTACATACTTCAAATCGAATTTGCATAGAATTTTAAAAAAAAATTCCGTGGAGTCGGAGGCTGGAATATGTGCCTGGAGTCAGAAATTGAGTCGTAAAAATTTGCACGGTTCTGACTTCAAGTTTAGAATTTCCACGGTTTTCAAATAAAACACAAACTTATTTAGGTTTAATATTTCATCTTTGGTGTTGGTACCCTAATTAGCACATTCCTTTTTATCAGTTTTAAAAACATTTAAACCTTGAGAGATTGTCGTTACCGACCGATTTGAAAGAATTTAACAATTTGTTCAACCTACTACTGGTTGAAGTTTCCCAATGCGGCATTTTGACATAAAATTACCAAATTATAGCCAAAAAAAAACAAACAATGTCAGTGCAAAAAATTATATGTTAAACTTTTGATTTCTACTATCTTTGTACCGGTCAGACACCGCGTGTTTTTTGTCTGTGCTGCTTAATAGGATCATAAACACAAAAAATCTGGTTACAAGTTTCACACTCTGTAGCAAAACGTGCGTTGAGAGAGGGTGACTTTAGATACAATATTCTGAAAGCCTAACTTATCCCGTACATTCCAAAATAATCTTACAAATAAATTAGAATTTCTAATATTATAACCACTTTTTTCACAATTGGTCCCATTGTCCGTCTGGAAGAATCCTAATTGAAATAAGATAATTCGTTAAGATAAAGGTTATCAAATGTTGTTCTTGTATTAAAGGGCATAGTTTATTTGCTAAATTTATTCAAAACGACACTTAATTTAGAAAAGGCATTTATATTTAAGTGTAGTGGTGTCGAATTCCTGAATTTCATTTTTAATATTGGTTTGAATATGAAGCAAGTGCTTCCTGTAAAAAACCTGTTTTATTTGTTTGAGTAATTTTTGTGTGATTATCGTGAATCACGCGTGATTCACTCGTGAGTTTGAGTATGATCACATTCTGGTCGCGTGAGCGTGCGTGAATGTGAGTACCGAACAAATCTTCGTGCGTGAGTGACTGTCTTCCTTTCGTGAGCGTGCGTGAGTCAAAATTTACTCACCTGCCCATCTATATTTCATACATCAGAAGACTTTGTTGCCGCGAATTTTGACGACGTTGTCGTTTTAGCGGAGGAGACCAATTGCTCACGACGAATTACACTCGAAATGCTGCACATAATTAACGGTCGTTCAGAAAAAGATTCAAGTACAAGACCGACACTGACCGATGTGGTCAAATTTATCGACACACAATAAGCAAACACAGAAACAACAGGACATAGTCGACGAAAGCTAGCACACTGCATACGAGTAATTTGTTTTTTCTAAATTTATTCGTAGGGACAAAAATACTAAGGCTGTTTTTTTATTCCATGAGGATAATGCCACTTACGACTTTCCAAATAAAACGATTCAAACTTAATACTACGAAATGTGGCAACATTTGGTGCAATGGGTGGAAAAAATGCGATACGGCAACACGTTTGTAGCCAGTGTCAACAAATACATGGTAACAGTAGGTGTTGTTGTAGTTGTAAGCAAGAACAACATACATTTTATTTCGGTTCATTCGATTCAGTTGTCAAACTCTACATAAATATATTCCAAAAATACCAGAATACAAAACAGTATATGATTTTGACAAGTGAAACGAAAAATTACATGAAAAAAAATGTAATCGCCTGTTTAAACGTCTAAACCTGATAGACATTTCTACCATGATCTATATGTATAACATTTACCGCGTGTTGTTGTGAACAATTTAATTCCAATTTTTTTCAAGCGGAAATAAAAAACTATTCTTCAAATTTAGAGATATAAAAGTATACGTAGTTTTCCATTAAATAAAATAATTTTAATGAACTCCAATGTGTAGGCCATGAGTCTCACCTTGATAACATTTTCATTCGCAAGAATTGATAACAAAATTTATCTATGATAACTTTTTGTTGTCATTTCTTGAAATTGAATATATGGCAACATTGTCATTATTCAGGTCGGAATTTAACTTTACCGGGGTAAAAATACACACATGCTGTTACTTATATTTTGAGCTATAAAACGAAAACTAGTGAATGTTTTTGGACCAAATTATATATTTATTGATATGTATTGTATACAAAAGGTTACGTTTTATTCAAAATTTCAGCCCTTCGTCATCACGCACGCCTTAAGTCGCATTGGCCAATCATCAATAGCTGCACGCACTTCATCCATTGGAAAATAGGCTACAGTACGAACCATAGTTGTCTTAAGAGAATCAGTGTTGGGGTATCTTTTGTGGCAGACCATGTCCTCTAAAACGGTACACAATTTGTAATCCAGAGGGAACTGATGCTGAATCTTGATGGAAAGTCCACGGCTGGTTTTGGAACAGGGAATTGTTAAGGGGCTTCACAAGTGCTTCCAAAACGGTTTGTTGATAAACTTTGGCCGATGTTTTGACCCCTTGTTCACAGAAATGCAAGTCAGTTACCCCATCATATGTGATACCCCAACAAACCATGACTGCAGCTGGATGATGACCCTTTTCGACCCGTGGGATGAGCTCAGATGCTTCTTTAGATGCCCTATCATTTTGTTTGTTAAATTTTGCCTGTACAGCACAGTTTTATTCATCCATAAACAAGATTTTTTTATGCAAGTCATCAGCGTACTTCACCAAAGACGTATGGATTTTTCCATCCTATTTTTTTTTTAAGTTGCAGTCAATAAATATCCTGTACGTTGCCTGAAAGCTCCAAGTCCCAAGTCTTTTTTAATAATTCGACTCATGGACTTTTGCAAGATTTTAATCTCACGGGCCATGATTTTCTGTTTCCGGAGAGCATTTTGTTGAATTCTTGCTTTGACAGCTTTGATGACTTCCTGTGTTCGAACGGTACGTAGGCGGACTGACGGGAGTGGTCTTTTATATATATATATATATATATATATATCCAGTATATATCCAGTCTCCTCGAACAATTTTATGCACCGGTAGACGAAACTTCCACTAATGCCGAGCGGGCGGAGCGTTTTGAAAATATCGTTCTCTTTTTTCATATATAGGCGCGGGTAGGGACAAAATTCACAAAGTGAATACATCCAAACACAGTTTGTCCGACTGCGATCTGTGATTGTTTGGTATTAAACTCCTCCGAAATGGCTAGACAGATTTGTATGAAATACCCCTAAATGATAAGGGTGACCCACCCCTATATAGAACACAACTTTGCCCGACTGCGAAACATAGATTGTCAGACTGCGAAAAAACACACACTGATGTAGCGGCAGCGAATAGTTGGCTTGTGTGGGTGCGGAGCACTCGCAAAGAGAATACTGACGTGTTTATACCAGTGATGATATTTGATAATTATCGAGTGTACCTTTGGATTTGAATAAATAAATCCCTGCAATTTCGATCAGCTGAGTCGGCCCCTGATATAAAAACAAAATTTCTACTGCTTCTACAATACTTATTTTTTCATGTGTTGTATTTAAAAACCTCTCACATAAAATTTAGTGAGTCAAATCCGAAAGTACTCTTATTGGACCGAAAGGAGTTGGGGAGTTTTTGAAATCGAAAGGAGGTAAAAAAGTACTTATATCCACTACAAATATCATCCCTGCGTCATACGTGTATAAAAATGAGATAGCAAGAGAGCAACGAAAATTGTGTGACCTTTTTTAGCGTATGTACGAACATAACAATGTATGTATGTACATGCGACTGTCGCTTTGCATTCTCTTTATTTTTTGTGGGAATAAAACAAAAAGTATTGAGCAAGAAAATAATAACACATGTGCTTCCACTGGTCTTTAAATCACTGGTGACCAGCCCGTACCGCAATTCCGGAGACCAACACATAAACAAAGTCACACTTATTCTTATGCTCTTCCATTCAGTCGTCGTTGAGAAAGCGACGTGTAAACAAGTAGCGGACATATGCATCTTTTGGTGATATATCAGCAAAAAATGCATATACCCGTGCTCATGTGCATTTGTCGCTGTCTAAACGACGACTGAAGCAACATCGTTTTTCTCATCAATACTACACCATAAAAATTGTTGGTCACCTCTGCTTTAAATAATTTTAAGTATTAATATTATTTAAATGTAACGTCATCATATGATTGAACGCTGTTTTTTATTTTCCATTGTAACATTTACTAATGTGTTCATAGAAATCGAACAGATACCGTGTAACAAAAAGGTGTTAACTCGTTGGATTGTTTTTGTTGAATAACTTTGTTGTTGTTCTGACTTTTCTGTAATATCGACAAAATACTATACATATATACCAGTTATAAATGCAAAATGCTGTGAGAGGTTTGAGAGACATTTTTTGTATGAAACCTCCCTCTCAAACCAAACAAGGTTAATTTTGGTTAATTTTGCGGAAACGAACAATCAGGCGTTATTAGCATAACAGACATAAAAAACGAGAACTTGGTCTTAACGGTTATTTTCTATATACCTTCGGCTTTATTCCACATTATAGGGCCGCAATCATTCCAGTATTTTGGGCACGAAACAGTTATTGCTAAATAAATGATAAAACACCTTACTTTCATTGCTGTATAAAAAATACAGTGTGGCAATCAAAATTACTTTATTTTTAATTAATCACACACTCTGCTGACTTTAAAAACATGTACATCGTTTCCTTAACTATGAGAAAGAAAAATTATATTTATGCCAAAATTGCTAGATTTAGGACCTGTGTGCAATGTAAAGCTCCATACTTAGTATACAGATATATTCGTACAATATTAATTATGCGAACATGTGTAGTCAGCAGAAACTTAAGGCCGTTTACGACAAAGTCTCATTAAAACTTTTATTGGAAGTAATTGCTCGCAAAGTAAAATATAGTATCAGTCCATTTACTGCTATTATTATTTCTGTTACTTACAATGGCTGTGTGGATATACATACTAAGTACGAATGAATGTGGATGTTGCTTACCTTGTTTAGGCCAAAAGTTCACAGCCTGAAATAAGAAGAAAGGGGAAATGGAAGTGGAATTATTATAAACATGTCTATTATTGGGTATTACAAGAGCATTTGCATATTAAATATTTTAGGACTTATCGACTTGTGCAGGATGTCTATTTCCATATTTTATCATTTTAATACCCAAAGAATGCCCCAAATTAGATGGGAATCTGTTGGAAAGTTTTCAATCCCTCAGCCATTAATGCGACTTTTAGTCCAACGAGGATTCTTGTCGAGCGTTTAAAAGGCATTTTTGCCTAAACCTCAAATATTTCATACACGCGTTCCCATTCCTATTCCCACAATGAATGATAATATGCAGAGCTTTCTCTCTGTTGACTGGAGGTTGTGTTTTTTTTTGTGGTACAACTAGTGCCACAGACTCTGGCTGCTGTCAAGAATGTCGATTAAAAAATTCCAAAGTTAAGAACACCAAATTCCTGAGAAAGAACATAATCTCACTTGTCTCAGTTAATAGAAGACGAGGAACGAATCAATGAGTGTTTAAAAACCCATTAAATTTTACGTGAAATCCGGACAAGAAAGATTTTAACTTGGAGATGTTATTTATTTGCAGATATCCTGCGAAACCAAGAAAAAATTTACTGCCGTCCCCTTTTCTGTGTAGTACTCCTGATAGTTTGAGGCATTTGGGTGCAGGAAACGTAATAATATTTTTCAAAGTTTTTAAATAAGTCATAAAGTTTGGACGTCCAAGAAGGGCGTTGCGTAAAGCATGGCGAATTTTGAAAAAGTTTGTCAGTAGTTGATTCTGAGGCGTTTTCATGTTTGGCGTAAGCGCTGTGGAGGATGCTGACTGTAACGGAAGTGTGTGATATACGTTGTTACATGTATCTTCCTGGATTATGCCTTAGTTTACTTTTACAGCAAGTAATCGTACTTACACAAATGCTGGTAAATTATGATTCTATGACTTTTGCAATATTCTTCCGAGGAACATACTTTTCTTCCATTGGCATAAGTAATTAAAACGCATGATCATTGTATTGGAAATGAGCAACAAATGCACACGGTACACAGTGGGGATTTCTCGAAAAAAATGGAAATAGTAGAGAAATTGAGAACATTGGAGCGCTATAAATCCCACTGGAGGCCTTCAGTGGGAGCCGACAGTTGGCTACCTCGGCCATCAAAAAAATGTCGATTGAAAACAATGTATTGTAAATGGCTAAAGGCCTACCAAAACGTGGTGGCTGGTTTATATTTGCTCTTATGGTTCTCGAGAGCAGAGTATTGCGTTGTTTTTTGTCGGTTATTTGAGTATATCTTGCCAAAATTAAAATCTGTATTAATTTTGGGGAAAGTATTACATTAACAACGGTTTATGTTGTAAAATAATTGTTTTATTACACCAGCGTTAATTAATACCAAAAATTACTATGTTTTATCAAATTTTTGACCAAACATTAATTTTTGATACGTGAGTTTAGGTTTATTATTTTTATTTTTTGAATAGATTAAATACTAGAGTTGATAACGCATCCACCGGTACCAAACACGTATCTAAAAACGTAAACAACTACGTCCCAGATGTGCTTTAAACCTCAGTGCTTATAGCACTTGTCTACTTCGTGTATTTTCTAAACAAATCCCGCACATTATTTAATATCGTACGTGCGTTCTATCACTATGAAATGTAGAGATAATTATAAGAAAAATGCTTGATGCAATGTTGTTTAAAGTGCATCTGTGATATAGCAGTATAAATTTTTGTATACATATTTGAGACCTCTGCTCGTGCAATCACCTTTAGTATATCACCTATTCACTAAATTAATAATCAAACTCACTCATTCATTTTCGGAATTAATTAAGGTTTGAGTAATCAAAAATATAGAAGGAAATGAGATATCACAACGAAATTTTTCAATTGGCTTACTCATATAATGTTGGTTCAAATCCAGGCAAATTATGAAAGCCTTATTGGAACTGAATCAGCGAATCCCACAAAAACGTCTAAAATACCGAAAAGTTTAATTTTTAAGAAAATTTTGTGAAAATTTCGCATTTGTTTCTACGTCTACGAGTACATGGAGATATCAGAATTACGTTAAAGAACTCGCGAGGCAGTTCTGCAAGTCGAAATATTTTTTTTAGATCGATCAAATTTAGAATGCTAAAATTAATATTGCTTTTCATTTAGCCCAGATATTTTCTAATAACTAAAAGCGTAAGGCAAAAAAATATCTTTCAATATATATCTCGAGACCCATGAAAGCAAATCTAAACCATCTCACAACCTTGCAAACAAATATTTTCAATAAATACAAAATTCAAAGTTTTATAAGGTTTCCAATTTTTAAGAGGAAGTCAAATTGACATTTACGTATATTCATACAGCTCCAAATGAGATTTCGGCTGGTAATATTATACTTAAGTACTAACAAATTTCGCATTTTATTGTTCCTGAACTTTGAAATTTGTAGCAGGATCGGACTTTCAGACAGGCAATATAAACAGTTGCAAAGAACTCGAAGATGTTGTGACCCAATTTCGATGAAAATTGGGGAAATTATTTTCTACATCTATCGCACCCTTAACACAAAGAATTAACGATTTTCAGAGTTTCATCTTTTGTGACAAAGTAATAAACAAAGAACAAATATCGACGAAATGAAGGCAACACTAATCGAGTACTTCGCTTTAAAAAACTTCTCTCTCATCCTATCCCTTTATGGGATGTATTGGGAAAGTTTGTGTTTATTTATTTTAAACATGTTAAAAAAAACACTTGAAGCCTCTTCTGGATACCACGGGAACATTAAGAGAAGGAAACTATTGTTTCTGAAAAAGCGTGTGTTAACATCTTCCACCAGGGTCTTCAATTCACGAACAGATTTTTGAGTGTTGAGAATTTATAGAGGTACATATTATTCTATACCGACTGATTTTTCGGGTACTCGATTCTAAACTGTAAATTACTTTCGGTAAATGAAAAATGAAAAATGTTTTCAATATGTGAAATAAATATTCGTGACCCCGATACTGTGAAAGAAGTGACCTACCCATTGCAGTTCACAGTGTTGTTAAGAAATTAAAAGTGTAAATTTGTTTTGCTATAGTAAAATAATCGAAAAATATAAAAATAGTGTATCAACCAACTATAGTATGACTTAATTACCTGATGAAATGTGGTTAAATAACAAATGAAATATGTTTACTATTAAATCTATGCCAAAAATTAAACCAATTTCTGTGCATTTTTTCACTTTCAGAAGATCAAAAAACATTATATTTCGGGGGAAAAATTATTGTTGACGTAAGATAATGTTAAGATAATATAAGGTCCAAGTGGCTTAGGGGTTTACATTTTTCTATGTACTTGTATTTTAATGAAATATGAACCAAAATTTTAATAATTTTGGATCTTATGTTACGTTAGATTGCTCTTCCGTCAATAATAAGATAAACCAAATTTCTCTGAGATATAACTTCTGGAGGTGGTAGTCACGATGACCTCCTGGAGGTGGCTTAGGAGGTCATCGTGGAGTCATTAACTGAATAGAGTTAGGTGGTCCAAAGTCGTCTTTTTTGTTAGCACAAATATAATTTTTAAACACAGAATTTAAATCTCAATACTACTTTTAAATAAACATGTCGTCAATAAAAACGATTAAGTCCTTTAATTACTAAAAGTGATTTAATATTTCTTACAAGAATATTTTTCTATTTCTTATGAGCTATACAGATGAAGGGTTTTTTCTGCAATTAGAGATACCCCGACGACGACGACAGTAACTAGTTACAATGTGGACCTTGAACGCTATTTCGCTGATGAGAAGGCTCGCTGTGTAGCTCATAAGAAATAGAAAAATATTCTTGTAAGAAATAACACTAGATCGAATCATATACAATAAACATTTAATATTGGTTGGAGAAAATAAATGTTAGAGACTTCTAAAAGAAATCGAATTGAAGTATCCGACACGTATCGAGTAGTCACCTGAAAATAATCGAGTGATCTAAAGAAACTACCACTTTTGACGTATAATACGTCTTACCTTACGGTATGAGGAGTCATGTCAGGTTTTTATTGTTGTAATCTTTATTTCATTGAATTTGAGGAAACGGCTAGATGAATTTTTTTAAAATTTTTTTTGTAGGTAAATGAAGATGTTATCTTTCGTTTGATATACATTTCATATTGGTTGATATATTTCTAGTATTTTAATTTCTCAAATGAAAATTGTTTAAACACATACACTCAAACATATGTGTGGTGTTTGGTTGAGTGTTTTTGGTTGCTCAACATTGCTTAGGAACATGTATCTAGTAAAAAGTGAAACGAACAGCAAGCTAATGTTGCTTGGCAACATGTATCTAGTAAAAAGTGAAACAAACAGTAAGCAAACGTAATAAAGCTTTTTTGCGAAAGCTTCAATAAAGCTGTTGTAACATTAATTTTGAATTGTAAAGCGTAAACCTTTCACACAACGCTCGAATGCTAATGCGAAGACTCGATAAGGTAAACCTTTTTTAATATTAGGGCGGCCCTCTCAACATTCGCAGAACTTATTTCAATAAAAATATTAATTAAAATACATAAATTAAATTAAGTTTAAAAAAATTGAACATAATATTTTTTTTTTTAAACGGACTTGAATCAAATGCCGTTGGTAAATATAAAAATTACAGCAGACAGTTGTCCGAGGCCTTCGGCCACGGACTGTCCCTGCGGGCTGTGTCAGAGACACGGCCATTAAGTTTAACGTAGAATACGCCATCCGATAAGACAGAAAACATATATAACAATAAATGATAAATAATATAAGCAAATGAATTTATTGTTATATATGTTTTCTGTCTTATCGGATGGCGTATTCTACGTTAAACTTAATGGCCGTGTCTCTGACACAGCCTGCAAGGACAGTCCATGGCCGAAGGCCTCGGACAACTGTCTGCTGTAATTTTTTATTACATTTTCCTTTCATTCGACATAATTAAGGTATAACTAATTTTAATCGAATACTTAATATTTACCAAAGTGTTCAAAATTTATAAAATTTAAAATATAATTAAATTTATTTGGGTTTTATGTTTCGCGCGTACATAATCTTCAAAATATTTCCAAAACGTAACTTACCATCAGCACAATAACTGATCATCAGCACAATGAAATGTTTAATGATACCATGAAAATGTTCGTAAAATGAACAATTAAGTTTTTTTCACATTCTTTCGTCAGCATTAATAAATTTTTTTTTACATCCTTTTGATGAATTGACGTAAACTTATATTTTAATTCGCTATGAGTAGTTTCTTCTTAGAATTTTTTACACAGTTAGGTCTTTCGCTTCTATTTCTTTACAATGTATCTTTTTACATATGTATGGTAATTGGTACAATTCTACGCTGCTATATACCAACCCTGATGGTATCCACCCTGACCTTGACCTACATAAGTAAACGTACCCACTACCGAATGCTCGAGTCTTCCCTATTGCGTTACTACTCGATCTGATGTTGCTTCATCTTTTTTTAGTCTTCATCAAGTTTTGTTAAACCGCGCAACCTCGAATAGATTTGTCTAAAAATAAAGAAAACCCATGAACGATCAAAGAAAGTGTAGTGTTTCTTTTTTCTTGGCCGTTTTTTGTGGTTCGATACGAAGCCGAAGATCAACTGTCCGAATGGACGTATTGGTGCGCTTCGCGATAGTGGTGTCATTTTGTCCCCCCTCTTTTGTTGCTGGTGCTCCTGTGTAACTGGACTGCAGCAGTGCATCCAACATCGTTGGCAGTGGAACCAACTTCTGTGGCAATTGAGTTACCCCACCATTGGCTCACTGGGAAAATAAGGTTGGTGTTTGACCCCAACAGTATCGTCTAATATTCTAAATATTAAGGAATTAGGAAAGCCGCGCACACTACCATTGCACCACTGACGGTGCCATTTACTGAGCCCAGAATGTATCGATTTGACGTGGTTGAATTCGAACAGCTAAATTGTGTTTTTCCATGTCGGTGTCTTAGGAACTTATCAAATTCAAAAGTAGTATATTTTTTTTTACTTATTTGTTCAGTTTTATTGCGAATATTAATCGACATTTTGGACTTGTATGTACATTCTGTCGCTAACTTTCCTCTGGTGTAAAAATGGTTCTAGGTCAAATGTCGAAAATTATATGGCAATTCCTAAGCTTTGTGAAAAATTAGTTCCGGCAAAAATGTGGATTTGCTACAGAGTATTATGGGGTTACTAATTTGTTTCGCTTTTTTTCAGCATTTCAGCGGATGAGATATGTGCAAATTGTAGCTTAAAGCTTTTGAAATGTTAATCATTTCTCATCAGAATTTTGGCGTTAGGTGTCTTCTTATTTATAGGGCATAACTCAGTCAGTGTTGTGTAAAGGGTGTTTATTGCGACATATTTTTAGTTCTTCGGGTGTTCCTCAGGGCAGTCATTTATTTCCTCTTATTTTTAACTTGTTTTTAAATTACCTGCCGTCGGTTATTAAACATTCAAAGATTCTATTGTACGCAAATGATGTCAAATGGTATTTGTCTATGAATGAATTTACTACAGGAGGACTTGATAAGTTTTGTTAAATGGTGTGATTGTAATTTTATGCTTCTAAATTTGAGTAAATGTAAAATGTCGTTTTACAGAAGGAAGTGTTTGGAGCCTTTTTACAAAATAAGTGATACTGTGCTGGATACTGTGTCTCAGTTTTGCGACTTAGGTGTGACTCTTGATAGTAAACTTACTTTCTCGTCACATATTGATTCTTGCATAGGTAGGGTATTAAATTCCAAAGACAATTAGCCAGAGCTCGCAAAATATGCTCAACCAAATATATCTGCGTGGTCTGCTCACTCAAAATACTGAAAAAATGAGACGGAATCGCTCAGTGCCTGAACAGCAACCCTCTTTTTCGTTCGTGTCGTTGCTCACGGATTGAGCGTAACACACGAATCGGTCCTTTCCTGACCGCTCGATATGAAACAAAACCATTCGTCAGTCAGTAGGTGACCACATCAACCCAGACAATCCGCTGGTATATGGTGCCCTTTAGATAGTTCTTCATCGTATTCTAATTTCTGTCCTTCAAATACACGAATTGCATTCGCCATTCTCCTATTGATATCACTGGAGGTGTTCGGAACAAATAATGCAAGAGCAGCAGCTTCGCCAATAAGCTACCAGAGATGTCCAAAGAATCTTTTAAGTGATCGTTGCGACGCAACCTTATCAAATGAATCATAACCAGCAATCGCTTTCAAAAAATGCAAATCATTATTTGAATCTTCGGTTACCCTGGTGGTTTTAAACCAAGCCAAGGTGGTGTTAAACCAAGGTGTTCAACCAAGCTTCACGTAAACTGTTACGATGAAAAAGGTAACATCACGAAGTCCATTCGATCCTTTTTTGTACAACTCGAGATGTTGTCCTAACAAAAACATTCATCGAGCATGACTGATGGGTCCTGGTGGGTTGAAATGGTGGTTGGGAATAATTCAGCCAGGAACAATAAAACGATTTCAAGGAATTTCTCGTAGCCGACCCTGGGTTGTCTTTAGTGTTTTAACAAATTTAGCTGTTTGTCAAGTTAAAAAATCAACTTTGAGAAGTTGTTATCAAAGGGTTTGAAATAATTTAATGACTTTTTCAACTTACATTTTGTTGAAGTCTTGCCACAATTTCTGGCTGAATGGCTTCGTCAATAAGCACAATATACGTTATTGGTCAGACAGCAATCCACACGTAATCCATGAGTCATCATTGCATCCCGAAAAAATTACGGTTTGGTGCGGTTTATGGGCCGGCGGCGTCATTGGGCCGTACTTCTTCCGTGATGATCAAGACCGACACATTACCGTTCAATGATAACCGAATATTTTTGGCCCCAATTGGATAATATGGACTTGGAGGACATGTGGTTCCAACACGACAGCGACACAAGCCACACAGCGAATGCCACAATCAATTTATTAGAAACCAAGTTTGGTGAACGTGTTATCTCACGAAATGGCCCAGTCCATTGGCCGCCTCGGTCGTGCGATTTGACATTGTTAGATTATTTCCTGTGGGGCTACGTCAAGTCTATGGTCTATGCCAACAAGCCAGCGACGATTGATGAACTTCGTACGAATATCGAACGTGAAATTGCAGCAGTATCGGCCGATTTTTGCTTCAAAACTGTCGAAAATTGGGTTCAGCGTCTGGACTTCTGCAAGCGTGTCCGTGGTGGCCATGCAAAAGAAGTCGAGTTCCATACATAATGGCATCGAACCTACTTTCACAGGAATAAAGAATTTCATTGGTATCTAAAACCGGGTTTGTTTTATTTAAAAAAAAATTTTGTAGCGCTCTTATTGAAAAACTCGATATATTCTCAGAAACAAAAAAAAAACTGTGAATTCGGCTCCCAAGTTCATAAGTTTCAGACCATAAGACTTTGAACTTCACCAATGTGGTCTACTTTGACCCCCTGTGTCATAACGTACGTTGAAACATGATACCTCTAAATACCATATTCCGATAGCCTAACTCATCCCCTACGAATACCTATTAGATTCTAAAACAATTACAATAATGTTTAGAAGTTATGATATTATTAACACTTTTTATGCAATCGGTCCCACTGTATGACGTTAGGTGTAAATATATTTCATTCGCCCCTCAAAACAAACCATTGTATGAGTATGATAATTAAGAGAAGATTACATCAATGGCTACACTCCATACATATCTAACAATCATATACCATTAGACTACAAAATAATGATTATTATTGTGATAAAAAGACCTTAATGTTTATACTCGTAGTAGTAAAACAATATTTTTTTTTTTTACATTCCATCTAAATTCATTCTAAGTGACGCGGTATAATAATTTTTATATTTAGTTCCACTATCACTGGGTCCGACGAATATCAGCAATTCCTTATACATGCATGTGGTACTCCCTTTTAACACTAGAATTCCATTAAAGTTTTTCACAGAACAAATTAATAAAGCCCATACACAACTACGTAGTTACACGATGAATATGAAAAAAAAACTAATAAAGTTAATGCGAAGTAGCGCAATGAATAATGACCCCAACAAGTTTCATGGCCAACAGCGCTGTACGATGAATACAAATTTTAATCAAATAACACACACATTTGTTGTAATTGAATCTTTCTCTCTCTCCATGACCGTTATTAATAAAGGTGACCAAACAAATTGATTGGTGAAGGAATATTTATTGGTTAGATTTAACCAATTCTTACCAAATATGACAGTCATGTTAATGAAACGGATTTTGTATGGTTGTCAGTAAGAAAGGGTAAGTTTGTACACTAATTCACACTGTTTGTGTTCTATTCTATTTAGCTTGGTGTTGGGTTAAAGAAAATAATGATCTAGCAGTGGGAAATATTTATTATTTTCAGCTTATTTGACAATTTTGAGTAAATAATTTGTTAGCTTATAGGTTTGGACTTCTGACAAATTTTCAACTGCATTTTTCTCATATGCAACCCAAACAAAAGGTCAAAATTCTTGACAAAATGAGACACCTTCACGAAATTGTGAATAAAAGCGAAACGCGTCCATCGACTTTTATGATCCATGTCTCATTTTGTTCAGAGGTTATGTGGCATTTTTCCGTTTCTTATGTTTCATGATTTTTTAAAAACAAAAAATTTGAATTGTTTAAGCTAACAAATATTTTTTTCACCATACTTTTTTTTATAACTGCGAAACTGTTGATTATGTTGAGAAATAGTATATGAATATATTAAAGGTATTTAATTCTAAATTTATTCGGATAAAATCGTACACGGTGTTCTCGGGTAATGATGACATATTCAAGGTGGCGCAAAAGTAAACTTCCGATGTTTTTTGGCTGTAATTTAAAAAAAAAATTAAAAACTTTGATTCTTCTTGTGGATTATTTTTATTTGGTCTTTTAGTTTTTTTACATCAAGTCGAGAATATGATGTCATGTAAATGGCCGCGCGCCACAGTTGATTGTCATTTGAGCCCTTTTTATGGCATTTTCCATCACTTTGGCCAAAACTTCCGGCGATACGTCCTCACATTCTTGACGGATATTGTCTTTAAGAGCTGCAAGAGTCTGAGGCTTGTTGACATAAACCCGCGACTTCAAAAAGCCCCACAAAAAGAAGTCTGGAGCGGTCAAATCAGGCGATCTTGCTGGCCAGTGCAAATCGCCAAAACGGGAGATTAGGCGCCCGGGAAATGCATCCTTCAGCATATCGGTTGTGGCACGTGCAGTGTGTGCCGTTGCACCGACCTGTTGGAACCACATGTTTTCCAATCCCAATTCATCAAGTTGTGTCAAAAAGAACTCGTTGATCATTGCTCTGTAGCGTGGCACGTCGTCTGGTCGATGTCGACGGCGCTTCCATGACATCCTCGCCTACAGCAGCAATATTCTCTGCAGAACGGCTACTCCGGGATCTGCCACGCCTGGCAGCATCTCGTGTTGTGCCAGTCTCTTCGAGGCGAGCGGCTAAACGTCGCAATGTTTCACCAGTAGGCGTTGGACGGCCAGGAAATCTGCGACGAAATTCACGTTGTGCAGTGTAGCGTAACATTGTTCATTAACGTGTATTTCGCATGTGTTTACTACACAAATGTCAAAACAGAACTGACATTAGGGGCCAATCGCAAACTTTATAGCATTTTCTGATAGGAGGATTACTTTTGCGCCACCTTGTACATACATACAAATTACAATGTTTAAGATACAATGTGGACATTCTGAGCGTTTTAGGGTAACTAGAAACGTTCAGGTTGTATTAATATGTTCACAAAAGTAGTTCCATGGCTACAATTTTGCCAAATACTGTGAGTGAATACTTTGAAGGCCCTTGAAGTTATGCTGAAAAATCTCAATTTTTTCCAAAATTTGACTGGATGCAGACCTTTCCTGGGTACCGATCATCGTTTATTCCCATATATCACCTCAAACACTACAACAGTGTCATCCATTACATTTTAATTGAGATTTTGTTTTTTAAATTTGTAATAAAATATATGAAAAATATTTAACAATTTCGTTCATTTAATTTCAAATAGGGTACTTTGTAAGCACTCCAGAATATCTCAAAAATGTAAACTAAAAGACATATAAAATGAGTATTAAAACACTCCAAAATGATTTTATTACTGATCTCAAAAAGCTGTAACATGATCCACACATGTAACAAGAAATGCTCTCAACTGATTTAAAAAAGTCTCAAAAATGACTCTGAAATCATATTATTTAATGATTTCAAGAAGACTCGTAAAATAGAGGGAAATACAAATTTCGGTGTTCATATTTATGACTCTTTCCTGAGTCATAAAAGATCGCTCAGAGGGAGGGACGCTTTCAACCGCAAAACACTCTTATTCATATGTTTTCGGAGAAGTTGATAGAATCATTTAACCTATCGCGTGCTGGAATCAGATTTTAGTGGAAGCTACCAAAAGTGCAAATACCGAAAAATATTTGATGACAAGCCACGTCTCTTGAATTATGGGAATAAGGAACCATTAGGAAGGTTCAAATGATCCACCCGTAGCTCATTTCTATACAGAAAATCTTAAACACTGTAAGGACAAAATATATATGTTAAATAAGTGAAAACCATTTCAATGCTTTGCAAAATCAGATTGGTTCAAATTATTTTGCAAAAGTCGGTACAACGCTAACAAGTCTGGACTACGCTGAACTGATGACAATACCCACTAACCAGAGGTTATGGTTCAGAGCTTTAAAGTTGGCAATGATCGTTTAATGCTAATTTGAAAAATCTTCACTCAGTATCTATTAGAGCTTTGGCTCTTTGTCAAAAAGTAACATTTAAAACATAATATCCAATTACATACACGCGCTACGTAAATTAAAAATTTTTATAAAAAATAGCGCCTACCATGGGTGTTGACCAGCGCCCTCCCTGACCAAACAACTGAAGACAGCATAATGACATTTTGGGTGGGAGTTCCTATTATGGAGTAAACCGATCCCCTTATGGTACAAACAAAACCAGAGAATTCAGCGAATTGGTCAAACGTGTGACTCCAGGCCCGTCAACAATGACATACTATGATGTCCTAAATTTGGGATCAAACGGAACTTAAGTTTAGTTCGCAGGAAGCAAACAATTTTAATTAATTTTTACTTAAAATAAAGAATTTTAAATTTTGTTCATTCTACTTGATCGGAGTACACTGTACACGTAAAGGTGTCTGAACTCATAATAAGAATGTACATTTTCATAAAAATTTTGGACGTTGCTGCAAAGAAACAAATCATACAATATTACGTTGTTCCAGTGTTGCCAGAAGCAGCCAAACAAATTATGCTAAGTGGCCAAAATAATTGTGCAAAATGCAAAAACATTATGCTAAAATTAAAAAACGTTAATATTTTATATGTTTGCCCCTGTGTGTTTTATTTAGTACCAACTATAGCGTTTTAAGCATGATTTTTAATCACAAATTAAATTAAACAAATAAAAAAATATTTTGAAATCCGAGATGTGTATTTTTGGTAGAAAAAAATCCATAAAAACATTAAAATGAAAACCAGTTTTGTTTAAAAAATTTTGTTTTTTATAAAACAGAAGCTCCGATGATTTATCAGAAGCTTCTTGGGTGTAATTTTAAGACCATTTCCATTTTCGGATTTTATTTGTAGCTACACTTATTAGTAGGAAATCTGGGAAATCTGAAATGTTAATCTGGGATCCATAGATTTTTGAGAAACAATGCAAACATACCTACGGGTTTGTGCTTTTCATATTGGTTGGTTGGTTGAAAAGGCTGCAAGACAGCACGCTGTCTAGAACACTTAGGCTAAATAAGCCCATTGTGATACCTGCAGTTTCCTCCATAGCAACTATTGACTAGTCGTCCAGCCAATATTACCTTTCAAAAAATTTGTCTATAAGACCTACAGGAATATCCTGTAGGGCTACGGTGCTAACTAAATGTGTTCCGAATATCCTACTTCTCAGTCCTGCCAGAGCAGGGCAATCCAAGAGAAGGTGTTTCGTCGTTTCCTCGTCCTCCTTCATGCAGCATCTACAGAGAGTAGAGTTTCTATGTCCCAATCTTAGGGCGTGTTTTCCTACAAGGCAATGTCCCGTAAGTGTTCCTATCATTGTAGATAACCTGCCTCTCGGCAAGTTAAGTAGTTGCCTAGTCCCCTTCCTGTCCACCTGTGGCCAGAGGACCCTGGCTTGTTTGCAAGTTGACGTAATCCTCCACTTGTCCTTGAACATTTTATCGGCCCACTGCCTGATCTGCAAACGGCAGGTAGAGATTCGCATACTAACACTTTCTTTTGCCGGAAGTGCCCTGTCTAACTAACGTATCCGCTACGCAATTGCCTGGAATGTCGATGTGTCCCGGTTCGCAGATGAGCCTGATGTAAAAATACTCTGTCATCACCCCAAGTGATGAGTGGCATTCCTTCACCGTCAGGGATGTAGTAAACATGGCTTCCAGGGATTTTATGGCAGCCTGGCTGTCTGTGTAGATACATATTCCCCGGAGGGTTGTGACACTACTTTCCAGTAGTTCAGCAACCTCCAGTATGGCGGTTATTTCCGCCTGAAATACACAACAGTGATCAGGCAGCTTGAAGGAGATATTTACATTTAGGTCCGGTGAATGGACCCCATAGCCTACTTGCTCGTCCAACTTTGATCCCCTTCCAGTGACTTTTCCCAGGTATTACTATTCGGAATAGAAGTTCTTAGATTTGTCATTGGTAGAAGGTAGAGGATAATACAGTAGTCCGTTTTTACGGGAATAGAGTTGATCCGGTGTAGTAATTCAGCGTGTTCGGAATGCACCGATATCGAAACGCCACAATCTCTGATTCTCACTAGGGATGTAGCGGCTTGCCGATTCGGCCATGATATCAGGAGTACAGATGTTCAGGATAGCACTAAGTGCAGTACTTGACGTCGTGCCCATTGCCCCACTAACGCTAATCAGTGCTGATCTTTGAATTTTCATCAAGGAATTGAGAATATATTTCTTTTTGAGGGACCTCCACCAAACTACGATACCATAGAAAAGTATTGGTCTGCCTATTGCAGTATAAATCCACATGGTGATCTTAGGAGACAGTCCCCAGCGCTTTCCTATCGACCCTTTACAACAGTAAAGAGGAACAGACGCCTTTTTCACCTTCTCCTCCACATTCGGTTTCCAAGACAGTTTTCTGTCGAGAATTATCCCCAGATACTTGACCTTTTCCGTCAACTGTAATTGCTCCCCATTAACAGAACAAGATAAGCTCGGTTTTAAGTGGGTTAAGTGATAGTCCGTTGTTAGCGGTCCAGTTCGAAATCAGACTAAGGAGGCTGGTTGTACGAATACTAAGTAAATTGAGGTTTCTACCTGTACAGATGATAGCAATATCATCGGCATAGGCAAAGACCTGGCATTCCGCCCCTTCCAATTCAAGAAGCAGTTCATTGACAGAAGTTAACCATAATAGTGGAGTCAGAACTCCCCCCTGCGGTGTCCTACTGTTAACGTTCCTAGCAATTGTAACACCACCCCATTCACGTTTGACGGATCTATCCACCAGAAGCTTCCCAATTAGGCGTGTCACTAAGCTGTCGACTTCTAGATTCTGTAACGACCTAAGAATCGCCGAAGGTTGAATGTTACTGAAGGCTCCCTCGATGTCCAGGAAGGTCCCGCTTTTCATATTAAATGTTTGAAAAAAATTACTCTATGATAAGGATTTGTGAAATATTTCCTATTTTCTGTATATTCACGTTTCTGGCATTAATGAAAAGGAAAATGTAATTTTTTGATAAGGTACCTTAAGCTACAGCTTTCGTTGATTATTCTGAAAAAATGCGTTATTTTTCGTTTCTTTAAAAGTATAACCTGTTGATATGTAAAAACTGTCAGAAATTCTGAGCGAAACCCTAACTTAACGGTAATGGTAACATTACCATTTTCATACTTTAGTATTACATGTCCGCCCATATTAAATTGGAGGTGCCCACATGTACACTTTACACTGTTTCCAAAAAAATTTTGGTACGTAAAACCAGAGAAATCAAGGGAATATTTTTTTTGAGAAAGTATTTACACTGGTTGTCATAGTTTTTTTTTTAATTCGCGGAATATATTATAAAACATAAAAACCTTCATCTTCGCGAAATTGGAATACATTAATACATTTATTTTGTCCAAATAATTAGATTATTAGTGTTTAATTTTTGTTTTGCCAAAAAGGCCAAAAAGAATTATTAGTCTAAAAGTTTTATTAATGGTCCGGGAGAAATCCGCCTCTAAGGCTGAAAACACAGAATCAGGAAAATTATTTTTGACACATGAGGCAAGAAAATGTATTGAACAGATGTTTCATTTCTCATCCTTGGTTCATAAGAAAAAATGTATTGTTCCATGAATCAAAATATAAAAGTTCGGCGTATTTTCAGCCTAAAAATTAGATATTTATTCAGAAATATACCTGTTGCATGTTATTAAAAAGTAAAATACAAAAACCTTTTTAGAGAAATTTGTGCAGTATCTACAAAACTATGATACAATTTAATGAAAAACATAAAATTTTAGAAAAACTTGGTGAAAATTATGCTAAAAAGCATTTAGCATCATGGTTAAAAAAAAGTATGCTGACGCCAAAAAATCAATGAGTGTTCGAACTCACGGATGATGTGTTAACACCTTTTTGCTACACGGTACCTGTTCGATTTCTATGAACACATTAGTAAATGTTACATTGGAAAATCAAAAATAATAGTTTTTTGTATACACCGGGCAATGCTGAACATCAAATGACTCGCTTTGTTTGGCCATAGCAACAACAACGAAACAACCAAACACACAACATCACACATACTTTGTCCGAAGTAGCTGACGTATTTGTGTGTCACCATAACGTCGCCTGTGCAAGGCTTGCAAATTAAATTTTGCGTGGCTAAGCCACGTTCAAAAACAGCAACAGACACATGTACATACATACATTATTATGTTAATACATACGCTGTAGACACAATTTCGTTTGCCTCGCCCCTGCCACACCACTCTTTCATTGCTCTCTTGCTCGCTCATTTTTGTTTAACACGTCGCAGAAAATCTGGTTTTAGCAGCAGCATAGAATCTGACTTTGATAGATTTAGTCCCTATACGCCGCTATAGATGTTAACACATCAAAAAGTATGCTAAAAAAGCATTAATTATGCTAAACTGGCAACACTGCGTTGATCATCTATCGTTGCATTGTTGCGACAGCTAAATTTTCGTTGTTCTATTTATACCACATTATCGAGAAAACCGACTCTTTTTCGGGTTGTTCGAAAAATTAATTTTCAAAGAACCAATTTTCGGATTTTAATTTTTGATGTGTTAACATCTATAGGCGCGGGTAGGGAATAAACTCACCAAATTAACACATCCAAACCCAGTTTGCCCGACTGCGATCACAGATTGTTTTGCATTAAACTCCTCCGAAACGGCTGGACCAATTTGTATGAAATTGTGTGTGCCTATCGGGTCCGACTGCGAACACAGATTGTCAGACTGCAAAAAAAACACACACTGATGTACGGGCAGCGAATAGTTGTATTGTGTGGGTGCGGAGCACTCTCAGAGCAAATAGCATAATGATGTGGTTATACGTATATAAAAACCAGTACATAAATTGAAGTCGGGTGAACCGAGTTAATCCCACCCTCACCCTAAGTCATCCATTGCGTGGGAGTTCTATTAAATAAAAACGACCCATACTCAAAACTGACCATATTCAAAGCAAATTGACATTTCGCTAAATATTATTGAATTCGCATATTAGTTAATTTCCCTCTCAATATTTGTATGCGAAGTACAAAACTGGGCATGGGAAGTTGCTGCCAAAATTTTGATCCGTACGAAATTTTATTAAGATCGGTTATGATTTATTGCAGATATCGAGTCGGCAAACCGCAAATACGCTCAACTTTTGTATGGCAGGTACGAAACTTGGCGTGTGGGTTATTACTTACACAGTAGCTTTTAGCAAAATATTGCCGAGTACCGAATTTTATTAAGATCGGTTGTAGTTTACGAGAGTTATCATCTCGATCAACCGGTCATCCGCCAACTTTTATATGGGAGGTGCCAGAGTGGGTGTGGAAAAATAGTTCATTTTCTATAGGAGAGTGTTATTTGACTAAATATTGACTTGTACAAACTTTCATAAAAATTGGTTCGGTTTTGCGGGGTTTCTCGTGCCGAACACCCAGCCGGCCAAACAACTTTTGTATGTAAAATCGCCCTCGTTTTAATCGGTGATTGGCGTTTGATAACGTGAAGCCTTATATCTAATTTCATTAAGGTCGGAAGTGTTTCACGCCATTTATCGGATTGTCAACCCGGACGAACACCCTGTTTTGTATGGGAGGTACCAGAAGGAGCGTGACAATCTTGCCCATATTCTCCAGTTAAGTAGACATTTACAGATTATTAACCGCTGTGTGAGTTGAAACTAATCACATCTACCAGAAGAAAGGTTTGAAAGAAATTTGATTTTGTGCTAAATGTGTCGATTTGTATGGGAGGTACCAGAAAGGGCGTGGTCACAACACCCATTTTCAATAGCAAATTCAATATTGGCAAATAATAGCCATTGACAAAATTTCATAGTGATCGATAAATATTTACGGCAGCTATCGTGTTGGCCAGCCAGCCAGCCAGACAGACAGACAGACCGACATGGCTCAAACATCTTAAGAAGTTCTAAAACGAATTTCGTCTAAAGATACTAAGGGTCTAAAATGGCTCCTTCTATGTGTTACATGATATGGGTGAGGATATAATGAGATAGCAAGAGAGCAACGAAAATTGTGTGAACTTGTGAAGCGTATGTACGAACTTATCAATGTATGTAAAGGGTTTTTAAACAGAGACGCTACAAAAGTAAATCGATAGGGACAGCAAACGACGCCATATTTTTTCCCGTTCTTTTGACATTTCTCTTCAGTAAGGTTTGCCATTTCATCATGGAAAGATATACGAGCCAACAACGAGTCAAAATTATTAAAATGTAGTACCGAAATTTGGAGTCAGTGGCCTTAACTTTAAGAGGCCTCAACAATCAGCGATGAGCCTCTTTTCTGGCTGAATGGCTTCGTCAATAAGCAAAATATGCGTTATTGGTCAGTCAGCAATCCACACGTACTCCACGAGTCATCATTGCATCCCGAAAAAATTACGGTTTGGTGCGGTTTATGGGCCGGCGGCGTCATTGGGAAGCAGTTCTTCCGTAATGATCAAGACCGGCACATTACTGTGAATGCGAATCGCTACAGTTCAATGATAACCGAATATTTTTTGCCCAAATTGGATCATATAGACTTGGAGGACATGTGGTTCCAACAGGACGGCGCCACAAGCCACACAGCGAATGCCACAATCAATTTATTGGGAACCAAGTAGGGTGAACGTGTTATCTCACGAAATGGCCGTCACGATTTGACGCCGTTAGATTATTTCCTGTGGGGTTACGTGAAGTCTATGGTCCATGCCAACAAGCCAGCGACGATTGATGAACTTCGTACGAATATCGAACGTGAAATTGCAGCACTATCGGCCGATTTAAGCTTGAAAGCCGTCGAAAATTGGGTTCAGCGTCTGGACTTCTGCGAGCTTGCCCGTGGTGGCCATGCAAAAGAAATCGAGTTCCATACATAATGGCATCGAACGTACTTTCACAGGAATAAAGAATTTCATTGGTATCTAAAACCGGTTTTGTTTTATTTAAAAAAAGCTTTTGTAGCGCTCTTATTGAAAATCCCGTTATAACAAATGAAGACAGAACCTGCCTTGTTGAATAATCAAGCGAGACTGATTAATGTTGTTTTGTTCTGTACAATGTGTGTGCACATGTACATAATAGAAGAGAAAACAAAAAGGCGTTGCGCCCTGAATTTGCCTATCACTGGTATACAACAAAAATTATGAAGCCAGAAAATAATGACATATGTGCTTGCACCAGGGATGATATTTGTAGTGGATAAGAACTATTTTACCTCCTTTCGATTTCAAAAAGTCCCCAACTCCCTTGGGTCCAATAAGAGTACTTTCGGATTTGACTCACCAACTTTTATGTGAAAGTGTTTTAAATACAACACATGGCAAACTAAGTAAGGTAGAAGCAGTAGGAATTGCAAGAAATTTGTTTTTATATGAAGGCCGGCCTAGTCATACTCAGCTGATTGAAATTACCAAGATTTATTTATTGTGGCCAATATTTATTTAGTCTTATTATTCTAATAAGACTGAAATATATGAATGTGTACCTGACGCTAACTAAAGCTTTCAATGCATTTGCACCGAAAAATTGACAAGCCGTACGCAGATTAAATAAATTTTGTTATACATATGTTCTACAAACAGCACGTTAATCTTTCGATGTAAATACAGACGTTTTTTTTAATTATTTTACAAACAGTATTCTGACGTAGAAAAACTACTTTCGGAACAATATAAAAAGTCTCTTCGAAAATTATCAAATATCAGCACTGGCTTGCACTGGTCTTTAAATAATTTTAAGTATTAATATTATTCAAATGTAACGTCATCATATGATTGAACGCTGTTTTTTATTTTCCAATGTAACATTTACTAATGTGTTCATAGAAATCGAGCAGGTACCGTGTAACAAAAAGGTGTTACACATCGCCCGTGAGTTCGAACACTCATTGGATTTTTGTATTGTTCCACCGACTGCTCTCTGTTTCTTAAATTAAATTCCACAGGTACTATTTATAATAAACTTCTTTATCAACCGCTCCATATTCTTCGTATTTAAATCTCAAGGTATTTTAATTGTCTATTTAATCATAATCCTAAGAATCCAATTCGGAATGCGTCTTTAAATGCGTTAAAGGATGTTCAAATTTGCGTTAAAGGTTTGCAAAATGAATACATACGAGCATACTAATTTTAAATTTTAAATTTGAAAAAAGAATTGTTGGAAAACCTTGGTAATTCTTATTCAAATTGAGAAATCACTTTGAAAGTTGAAAAAATAGCAAATCTTAATTAGAACTCATTGAAACTAGGTTAGGTTTCTTAATTCCAACATTTCATTGAAATTTTGAAATAAAAACTTTTATTTTTTAATTTTGTTTTTTTGAAACCTTCACATGGTTTATACTAAAAATACGGTTAACCTGCTGCACAGGTTTTTACGTTTCGGGTTTGGACACTATAATTAATACATTCATGGTGCAATTTTTCAATCATAACTCTTTTAAGTGTTTGAGAATTAACCTTTTTGTTTTGTGGGTTATTTCATATGTTTATAAATTTTAATTGTTTATCGTTGTGTTTAGTTACACATTTTAAGCTGACGAAACGAATGGGGTCCTGCAATGAAGCAGTCGTTCATACGACACAATTTTATATTACTAAGCCCTGAAAATGTTATTTACACAAATTTCTACATTGTAGCAACTACGCACTAATATTAAATTGATTGATAGAAATAATAACGCAATAACAACTGCGTGTTTTCATATTTCATAATAATACGAGTAATAAAATTAGTGGAAATATAAAATAAAATAAATTATAAAATTCAATATAGATGAACGAGTGTTAACATTTGTAGTAGTTATTTTTCCATCGAAAAGGAAAGGTGGGAGGAAATTATGAAATGAGCATAATAAAAAATTAGTATTCATATTAGTATCGTTGATATATGGATGAGTTAGTTTCCTAAAGCATTAATGCACCGTAGCTATTCAGCGCGAAAGTGAAACCCCACGAAACATATTCGCCACAGTGTCGAATTAGTTTCAATTAATGAAACGAATCTCGTTCTGGAGATAAATCTGTACGTTAACTTATCTTCGTTGAAAGTATTCGTTGATTCGACAAAGAAGTTCAATTTCTTCCAATTCAAAATTAATTTAAATATTTTCAATCGTTTACAAGCTGATTTGATACCGGACCGCGTAGAGTTAAAAGTCTTTCAACCCAGCATGCGAGCAATTACTCAGGTAAAGGTTTTGGCTACTTTGTTTTATCTAATGCCTATATTATTTTTAAAAGTAAATTCAATAAATATTTTAATTGGCAGAATTAAAATTGGTTTGGAGTATACAATGTTCGTAGGTATTATCCTGATTTATCTCTATCCCGACTTCTTTGATTTTCTCTTCACAATTTTTAAAGTGACCGTTGTAGTATGTTATGACATTGTCCTAGACATTGTCAAAAATTGGGACTGTCTCAAACCACAACGTGTCGGATTTTGAGAAACGACTTGGGCTTGCATCCATATAAAGTTGATATCACTCAAGATCTTGGACACCTTGAAAACGATAACGATTTTCTTTAGAAATTCATCGTCTCCGATGAGGCTCACTTTCTGAGTGGTGCGGTAAATAAACAAAACTGTCGATTCTGTTGCGAAGAAAATCCACAAACTATTCATGAACAACCATTACATTCACCTAAATTGACAATTTGGTGTGGTTTTTGAGGCTGGTAACACCGGTATAGATCGATGATAATCATCTTTATATCGCCGAAATTGGAAGAAGTCGATCTTGCCACCATCTTGGTCCAACAAGATGGGGCTACGTGCCACACAACCGAATTATTGTGAGAAAAGTTTGGAGATTTGATTATTTCAGGAAATTGTGACATTGAATAGCCTCCAAGAAGTTGTGATTTAATACCATTAGACTATTTTTTGTGGTGTTATTTGAAGCCAGACTTTCTTCAAGCTTTACAAGTTTATAATGAACGTGCTATTCATGACATTCGACTTGATTTAGTGGACAAAGTGCTCGAAAATTGGGTTCATCGAATTCGTTCCTGCAAAAGATGTGGAGGCCATTTTAAAGGCGTTTTATTCCGAACTTAGATGTATCGATTGTACTTCACATTAAATACAAAACATTTGACTTAACTTAAAAATTAGTGTGTTTGTTTTTAAATAAAAAAATATCACCCTTTACTTGTATAATTTTCAATGGATATTATGGTGACATCGTGTTCTACAAATATGTGAAAGGTAGCGAAATTCGAAAACATCCAACAGATAAATTGAGCAGTAACGTTTAGTGGTTTAAATCCATTGGACACATTGGGTACAGGATTGGGCACAATTACTTACTCAGAGCTCCGTAGAATGACGGCCCGAGGGAAAAAATCAACACCTTATTGAAACTACTTTAAGAAGGGAAAAATAATGTTCTGAAATAAAAAAAGACTCATAATTGTTTGATTTTACTCGAAACAAAACAAATAAACAATTAAAAACTATTTGCAATCTTTGTTCAATCTTCAATTTGGTAATATAAAATTACAATATAAACTTTTTACGTATCTAAAGCAATCCCGCACATTAGTAACGGAATCTGGCAACCTTATTTGGAGCTGGGTCGGTTTTAAAATATAATGTAATCAATGGAATAATAATAATTTAAACACTGACAGTAAAAAGTGTCTAGATTATACTTTCGGTGATATATATTTCATATAAAAATTCTTTTCAATTAATTAAAAAATGTCCTATATCTTATTGAATAAATGTGGTTTCCAGTCTTTTAATTGTATCCAACGCTAACTTTAAGTACTTTGTAGGCTGAAGTAACTTTGTTACATCAAGCATACAAACTAAATTGGAATGGAAAGTTAAATATGTTGATAGCTTGTCGTTACACTAATTGTCCTCATTGCATCCGCATCCCTTGAAAAAAGCAAACGCTTGGCGTAGATTTATTTGCGAATTCTTCGTTTCCTAAAGTCCACCCACTAGTAAGTGATCTTAGGCAGCTTAACACACTTTCTGTCGCAACCCTATTTCAGTGAAAATAACTTGAATGCCCTAAGAGCACTAGTTTCTTGTTAGGGGAATTATAGGATGTATCTCCAGATGTAAACAGGTTGCACGGTTCATTCCCCAGAACTCATACTTCCCCGAGGCGAGGGAACAGTTTGACCTCAATTAAAATATTTTTATGGCATAACAAATATCCATGAATAAACAACATGACGCCAATTTAAAACAACAAGGGCATCCTAATGTTTTTTAATTGTCACTATCTAAAGGCATTTAACCCTTTGTAGGCATTGTGCGAATGCCAGCGTACGGACGACAAGCCCAGCATTCTTTTGATACCATGCGTACTTGCTTCCACCTCACCGAAAAGTTGAACAATAAGGACGCTGCTGTATAAAACAAATACATTCTCGAGTATCTGTTTGTTTGGCTCTGCGGATATAAGTATGTATGTGGAACTTGTTATGACTCAAGGCAAATATTATAACAATATATAAGTAAAGTATATTGTGACCATTAACTACAAGATATATCTGGGTACATAAATAGTACTTGGGTATGTATTCCCACATCCACATACACACAGGGGGGGTAACTGTGGACAAGTAAAATACAGAAATGTTAGAGAGACATATAAATAATATGAAATGAAATGTTTATAACAAAAGCCATATGAAACAAAGTAAACTAAACCGTGCCGGTATTTAGATGGCGGAGCTTGGGAGCGCAAAGAGGAGGCCAGCGGCAGCGACTAGAGTAACCGTAATACTCATAACCAGCCAGGCGACGACGACATTTTGACAGCTTGTTATGACAACAAAAAGTTGGCTTTTAAAACTGTCATGGTAATAAAGCCAAACAAGAACAACAATAACGGCAACACCAAAATAAAACGTCTTTACTAAAAGGGACACACAAACACTTTTTGTTGTCGTCTGGTAATTCTGCCTTTTCAGGTTTTAGGAGCGTACGAAACATTTGATAGCCTAAGTGTGTGTGCATGTTGGCTGTGGTTTTGTAAGCATGTATGCCTGTTGGTATGTGTGTTTATGTGGCGTTTGAAAGACAACTGGAATATGTACTTACAGAAATAGCCACATACATACGTACACATGTACACTCCTACGAGGTCTTTCACCGATGCATAGTTATTTTAAAGTTGGTCAATGTCATTGACATTCCCTTTCGTGTTTATAAACAGTCAGTTTAATATAATAAACACTGAAATTAATAGTTTCCTTAAATCGACACAGGAGAATATTAAAAGAAATGTTAATGGGTGTTAAATTATGGTTTAAATCTTTAGCTTTAGAACTTCTTTTAATTTGTGTGTAGGTTTACGAAAGTAAACAAACAAAGTGTCCCAAATTAGGGTCTAGTACACAATTATAAATATTATATTCACATCAAACAAGTAAATGCTCGAAAGTTCGTTGAAGGTAAAAGCGATACATGTCTGTCGAAATGATTATTGTCGAAAGTATCAGACCGTAGTATAACGGAGCAACTGTCGGCAATAGATCGATAGAGTACTTGGATGGCACTTCTGTGCCGTGGACCTTTAACGATCATAATGAAATTTATTCAGTGAGCGTTTCGACTGAATGATTTTTAAATTTTAAAGACTGTTGGCTTTTAATGGGTTAATACCATACGGGTGGCAAATTAATTATATGAAAATTATAATTTGTAGTTTAATTTGAATAACCTGTCCAAATGAAAATTCAACAAAATCTCAATTGTACTTATTTTCAAATAATTTCCTTCATATCTGGCAGCTGTGGTTAATTTTTCAGAACTCGTTTACTGCAAACGTTTTTCAGTTTTCGCCAACGGGTTTTTGTATTTTGGAGCAATAAGAACTCGGTTGCTGTAACCGAAACAACAGTTGGCGGAACCGTTTTTCGTTTCTCGCAAACGCTTTTTCAGCCTATATTTTTCATACGAGGCAAACATTTTTCGCTTCTTCCAAACGAAATGACATGTGTGGATTAACGGAAGTCCTCCCAACTATAGTTCCCAACCGAACTTCAGTTATCTGAGATTTCGTTTGGGAAGAACGATTTTTTTCTTTGCGTGTAGGCGTTGTTGTTGAATGGGAAAAAAGCCTTATAGCCTGTTCAGCGAACTTTTTTGTTTAAGCAGATGTGCGATTGCTACCCAGACGATCAAGTTTATATTTGAGTTTTTGTTCCATTTTCGTCCGGGAGTGAAAGCTCATTTTACTAGCTGCCCTTATGTCAAAGTACATTGTTGCCAATGTGTTATTCTTGTTGATTTTAAAAGCTCTTTCTATCGGAAAATACCAAAATTTAGCAAACTGCAGGCAACACTGCTCTATCAGCTGTTTAATTGGAAGCAGCTGATTGCAGACAAAATAAAACAAACAAACAACAAATTGCAAGAAGAAAAGTGGGAAAAATTAAAGTTAGTGAAGTGAGATAATTAAAGTGTTTTTAAAATTATTGCATCCGTGGCATTTGGGGCGACAAGTAGCGACTTTTTTGTTTGACAAGTAGCGACTTTTTTGTTTGAAATATTCATGCACAACGAGTATTTGCTATCGAACTTCTTAAATTAATTTTATTTAATTATTCAAGCTTAATTTGTGAGCCTGAACGAATTATACACGAGTAGTAGATGATGAAGGCAAATTTCACCTTAATAAGATCATGTTAAAATAGTTTCTGGGGTGATTTCATTACCTTGGCATCATCACAATCAAACAAATACTACATATAAATTATTACATTAAGAAATACACTTGTGCCCAGTTTAACAGTTAGCCATTCTCCATTTCATTTGATAATTTCGATTGTAACTTGGCCTTACTCAAACAAGAACCGAACCGTGTTAGTACAGGATAAAGGAGGTTTCAAACGTTTGAAGCATTTCCTTTGCTATAACGCGTTTATACGAAAATGTTGTAGTTAATATCCGTAAGTCAACGGCACGAAAGTGCGATCGCACTTCTTCTGTTTCTCTGTGTAAACGACATAAGAAGTTTTTCTCAGAAAATCTTTTCGATTGGGAGCGAACTTTTATGGAGTAATTTTGCAACGTTGTACTTATATACAAACAAAGAACAAATTTACTTATGATGAATTTCATTTAAAAATCGAGATAAAACTGAAATTTTGAACCCGACCACCTCAGATATCGATGAAATTTTGTTCATAGCTAAATCTGATCAATACAAACAAACTCTCATTTTTAGAAATGACTGTTTTGGGATTTTTTGGGCGTGGCACAGAGGGAAAGTTTTCGAAAAAACGCGAAAATGGTCGAAAAGAGCTCCATTTAAACTACAATAACTCAGAATCGGCTGAACCGATTTCCATGATCTTGGTATCATTAAAAAGATATTTTAACAGGCTTTATGACACTGTAAAAAATTTTATAACAAAATAAAATTTTAACTAACGAAAAAACCAAAAAGATCAAGGGTTTTTTTACAGTGTAGTATTTTTTTAGAAAGGTTTATCCTTCACCTATACCATATCAAAAAATAAAAATGGGTTCTTTTTTAATTTTTTTTATATAATTTTTAAGTAGTAAGTAAACGTGTCATAAAGCCTGTTAAAATATCTTTTGAATGATACCAAGATCATGGAAATCGGTTCAGCCGATTCTGAGTTATTGTAGTTCAAATGGAGCTCTTTTCGACCATTTTCACGTTTTTTCGAAACTTTCCCACTGTGCCACGCCCAAAAATCGCAAAACAGTCATTTCTAAAAATGAGGGTTTGTTTGTATTGATCATATTTAGCTATAAACAAAATTTCATCGATATCTGAGGGGGTCGGGTTCAATGCATCTCGATTTTTACATGAAATTCATCTTATAGTATATGCCATTGTTTGCTGATTGATAAATGTACACAGGAAGCAATAAAGAGCAATGCGGTTTAGAAGGAACGGATTTAGACTTCGCGTTACCCTTGGCAACATGAACTTCACGGGGCCCTAGGCAGAATCGGTGCGCTTATTGCTTACGAGCAATTAGCTGTGAGGTTCTAATTTTGAAACTAACTCATAAGAAGCCTTGTTATGGCTATTTACTCGGAAGTGTCGCCATCACTAAGTGAGGCGTCGGAACCTAAATGGGGACAGTGTTGGAGTAGAGCTCGCCTTCTAAAGTACAAGAGTCGCGCCAGTAACCCATTGTACCACCGACGGTCAAAAATTTGTATATATGGAAAAAGTCTGTAGCCTAAGAATTAAGATTTTTGGAATTTTTTGACGCTTTTTCTTTTCAAAAATTTACAAACCGGATCAAAACTGCCTTATGCGTTGTATCTCAGCTACTAGATGTCGATCGAACATATGAAAATTTGACTAGAAAATTGCATATGTTGCTCGTCTGTTAGTCCGGCTCTGGATTTGAACTCTGAAAAAAGTTACATTTTGGCAAGTACAATTGCCTACAGTTTGATGTTGGAGAGTGAAACAAAGTTTTTAATATTGGGCAACACTCAGTGTATGGCCCACTATAAATGCAGGGCATTGTATTGGATTTAGGAATTATGGATATGAGAAGGAGAAAAGAGGAAATAGTAATTGTTAATTTTCAACATAAACTTGTTGATATCATAAATTGAAAGTTGAGTTGTTTGACTCCATGTATCTTTGCAAAGGCAAAACGGATAAGAATCAGTAGCTAAATTGAAAAAAATCTAACAACTTTCAATGTAATTTTATGAATTTTATCAATTTATCTATCGATTTTTATCGTTATAAAGTTAAAGAATTCCGGTACAGATCCGTTTAGCTAGAGTATAAAACACAAAATTCTAGGAAATACATTTGCGAGAAGTACCAAGTTTCGTCTCAAAATGGCCCGCGCACATCTGTGTCGATAAATTGTGTAATTATCCTCGGAGTTACCTTATTTTTTATCAACTTCTCAAAAAACACAATCAAGTATCAGTTGAATAATAAACCTAACGTAAACTAATTATCAAAAGCTTGACTAGTTTTAGTGGTTACTTTTATTGAATTCATTTCAAATAGTTGAAAAACTAAAATTTCCGTCTCTAATTATAAACGCTCATCCTTCAATCTTTTGCAGCTTTGCAGACAAATCCTTTAGTTGCTCTATTTATTGAGAATGATAATATCCTAAATATTTAATAAGACACCAAAACTGTCATTACATATGAAACAAAGCAAATTAATATAAATGGCTCGTGGCCAATAAACATATAATGCAGAATGGAATTAGCTTTTTTTATAAACACACTTGTCTGTCCGTAAGGATAACAAAGTCCTAAATCAAAGGACACCACTTATATACACAAACGGACCGTCTCTTTGTATTTTTATTGTGACTGATGAAGACAAAGTGGAGTCGTTAAACTTTCCAACTGCCATTAATGTTGAAGGTTTGGTTCAAGCCGAACGTAGAGACAAGGGAAGGCCATCAAATAATAGTAATACAGAACAACGTTACTACAGATAACATATCTAACTTATGTACGATTTTCTATCCTCTGAGGAATAGCAGTGAGCGAGTAACTCGTCGTTAGCTTGTACCTGTGGAGTGGAAACAGTGGGCATAAAACTACCTTGACGTTTTGTTGTCACAAATAAAGTATTGTTAAGGAATTTCTGCACGTAATCAATCACGTCTAATTTATTAGGTACAATGTGTTTTCTGTATTACCAGCACAATAGTAGACTGTACGCAAAAAGGTACGGTGGAAAGTACTTGATTTGAATCGATGGTGATTTGATGTGACCTCATATTGGGTAAGCGGATTTCAAAAAAATGGAACCTGACATTTGAAATAAAGGTGGTGATAAGAGGAATGAGCGCCATGACGCATTTCGATTTACACAACTACATTTAACTGTAGTATTTAGTGTTAACGAAATTTAGAATGACTATAATTTTGAGTTTCCTACAGAAAATTGCCCAATATGCAGTAGTTGTTTAAATAAGTCACAAAAAATTGAAGCGTAAGATCAAAAACTCGTCCTGGCAATATTCCATATGATATGTTTGTGTTAGAATCTACATTTTTGAAACTTAAACGAAGTGTAACATTAATGTTCACCACTTCATTATGTACTTAAGAACCAAACTCATTTTTCGAGTTAAAAAGTTTGTGCTTCCCTTAAAAGAGTGGAACAAGCATTCAGGACAATATTACAGGGGGCAGATAATCTAAACAAGCACATTATTAATGGATCTATTGCCTACACTCAGAGAACTAATTGTTTGAAAAGAGGTCGTAGCAACCGTAAATTCAGCTGTTACCACCGAATTGAGGTTACCACAACCGAATTGAGGTTGGCACAACCGCATTGAGGTTGTTACGACCGAATTTAGTCTCCAGGACCGAAATTCGGTTGAAGCAACCTCGTTTCATAATTTATTCGGTTGTGACAACTGAATATAATCGCTCAGACAACTAAATTTTTTAAAATTTCGGTTGAAACAACCGAATTTCAAATTAATTCGGATGCAACAACCGAAATTGGTACCTAATTCAGTTGAGGCAACCGAATCTGGTCTTAATCACCCTCAATTCGGTTGTAGTAACAGAATTTGACATCAATTCGGTTGCAACGACCGACTTTGGCGTCAATTCGGTTGCTGTAACCGGATTTCTCATGAATTCTGTAGGTACAACAGAATTAATATTCAATTCGGTTACCACAACATAATTCTACGTATTTAAAATCTGACGTTTAAAATTTTATAATCAAATATTATTTTAAAAAGGTAAGTAAAATATATTTTTTATTAACCGTCTTATTTTGCAGATATTATTTAAACAGATATCACAGCAGATATATATGCGTGAGTCTGGATACAAAACGGGTTTGGTCCTAGAGCAACCGATACAACGCGTCAGAATTAGTGCGGTGTCCCATGATGGCCGGGACTTCCATAAAGGTTGGAAGAGGCATGTAAATCAAATGTATTATTCTACTTATATAGACTACCCCATATATTTGACTTTATTTTATTGCTTTTTAATTCATTTATAATAATACAAGAAAAAAATCATCACTTAATAATAAAAAGAACTTTAATAATTCATTTATGACGGTATCTAAATTCGGTTGTAACAACCTCTAATTCGGCTGTGACAACCTCTAATTTGGCTGTGACAACCTCTAATGAGGATGTGACAACCTCTAATGAGGTTGAGTCAACCTCTAATGAGGTTGAGTCAACCTCTAATTAGGTTGTGTCAACCGCCAATGAGGTTGAGTCAACCTCCAATTAGGTTGTGTCAACCTCTAATGATGTTGTGTCAACCTCTAATGAAGTTGTGTCAACCTCTGATGAGGTTGTGTCAACCTCTGATGAGGTTGTGCCAGCCTCTAATTCGATTGTGACAACCTCTTAATTCGGTTACGGCTAATTCGGCTGTCTCAACCGAATTTTTCTGTGAGTGTAACAAATTTATTTACGTGACGCCCCAATCTGCAGTAGAAATAAATATGGTGGGAATTATTAAGACAACACCTTCATAATTATTATTGGAATGCAATTAGTTAGATCAGATAGATTACATTTCTTGTAATGGTGTATGCCATTTATTAGGATTAATTCCGGGCTGTAGAGAGATTATCAGAAAATTAAGCAGAACAATAAACTTCTGTTACTCAAAATCCATATATATGTATTTGCCAATATTAGCAAAAATATAGTATCACGAATCTTTTAATACATATTGCAAATTCATCCATCATAAGGCCTGATAATAAATAAAAAAAAATAAAAAGGATATACGTGTATAGAAAATTTGGCTGAAGTGTTGCTCCTATATTGCCAGTTAAACTACATGCCGATCCACTGAATGTCATACACTGTGATTCACTTAAATAAGGAATTATGTTTTTCAAACTAAATATCGTTTAAGCTGGATATAGGAGAATTACGAAATTCATTCTGAATAAAGTTACGTAAATTAATGGTTTTTGAAAGCATCACCTGAATAAGGAAAAATAAAAAAATTATATAAATTAAGCATAAAACATGGTTTCCCATTATATTCCATGAAGGGATTGGGGAGAGCTTCCCACAACCAATGAGCTGTGCGCTTTCTAGTTTTACACACATTGATTGGGACCTACAGTTTTTGTACACAGTTTTTTATTTTGGGAACCCGTTTCACGGCTAAGTACTCAAATGAGTCGCCATCACTAAGCGAGGTGACCATCGTCGAAAGAAATGTAAGATGGGCTGAGTAGGGAGTGAACCCACGGACACATGTACCAGAGCCGCGCACACTAACCAATGCACCATCGCCACAAGGATACATTAATAGGTTAATTTATTTTTTTGTGGAATTTACGATTAATAATAATAAAATAAATAGATTTAGAAGTGGGTGCTATCATCCTTATTGGAAATAAGTTCAAAAATATGGTCAGCCAATGTTTGATAAAGAGCCCTTATATAATTTAAAGAAATTGAGTCCCAAGCATCTTTTATCGCGGATTTTAATGACTGTTCTATTTCATGCTTCTTTCCGGGTTCGTATACTTTTCGTGGCCGTCGGTGGTCCAATGGTTAGTGTGAGCGCTTCTTGTACATGACATCCTGTTTTTGATCCCTACTCTGACCACCTTAAATTACTTTCGGTGGCGGTCACCTCGCATAGTAACGGCGACACTATCGACTATTTAGCTATTAAAAAGCTTCTCAAAATAAAACTGTAGGTCCCAATCAGTGAGTGTAAAACTAAAAAGTGCACATCTCACTGATTGTGAGAAGCTCTCCGCAATCCCTTCATGGAATGTAATGGGAAACCATTTATTTTTTTTATACTTTTCCAGAAATGTTCCATTGTATTTAAATCAGGTGAATACGGGGCCCACATTTGTTCATGAATATAGTGTTTAACAGCTACATCGGACCATAGTAGGATATGGTACCCCATACCATAACTCATTCTTCTCTGCTGTGTCTTCGTTGTAGAAATTATTGCTGTATTATTAAATCGTGGAAATAATAGTTGTTTCCATATGTTCCATTGATATTAAACTATTTATTGTTAGAAGACACCACTTTGGACCACTTGACTGACCATGTCATTGTATCCTTAGCAAACTGGAGGCATTGAGCTTAATGTTTCACATTAAGTGGCGGCTTTTTTTCAATTTTTTCCTCAGATTAGATTGTATTTCAAAAGTTAAATTCACTCCTTTTCGAATGTTTTTGGTTGAAATTTAAAACTTACAAACGAATCCCTATTACTACTTGGTCAATATAAAGAAAATTTCTTACTCAAGTGATGCATTCAAAAACCACTAATTTATTGCACGTAAAAAAAAATATTTATTAAAAAAAACAGATAAAAATAATTTTTTTAATTGTGCCTATATAAATAGTAAGATTATAGACTTTATTCATAATGAATTTCGTAATTCTCCTATATGCAAGTTAAATGGTATCTACGTTCACACTTTGAAAAATATAATTTCATATATAAGTTATCCACAGTATACGACAAAACAGTCCTGAGGATGGAAGGTGTAAACTTTTGCAGAAGAAGTTTGCTTTAGTCCGACCTATCGTGACATTCAGGACTACGCCCTCTGATCACTGTATACCACCGTTTTGCAGCAGAAGCCAGTGTACCCTCATTAACACCATCCAAAGAGTCCTATAACAATTCTAGCCAGCGACATCGACTTACTTGTAACTTTCGCCTGTCCTGTTCATCCACGAAATTGCCGTCGGAACGAAAAACATTGCCAGATCTGAAGCCGCTGTTATAAATTCCGGCGTAAACAACGTTTAACCACAGCATAACCCTTCGAAAGTCCAGCAAGGGTTACAGACTGCGAAAGTTGGACCAGTGAAATATTATATAGTGTACCTTAAAACGTATAATTATGAATTAGTTTAAGGCTAAATGTGAAATGAAATAAACAATCAATAAACACGAATAACTGCTCGTTCTCACTCACCATCTAAATTTTAGAGATCCCGCAGCGTATCCCAGTTTCAAAGAGGAATACTGATCGATACACAATTCACTGACTTGTACATTAATAAGTGTATTTGCTTGAATTTTCTAACTAATATTCAGTTGTGGCTCTTCAATCCCAAATGTATGATCATGATATCATTGAAATTTTAAAATATTTGCTAAAGTTTTATTATACGGAGGTCAGAGTTAGGTAAAATTGTCATTTGACAATCTGCCCTTAATATTTGTCACAATTGTTATGAAAGCTAAACCACTTATAATCCGATAAACATTTAGTTCACAGTTAATAAAATAACCAGTTGATGTATTAGTGTTTCAAATGAAATCTAACTAATTCGAATGTGACATTACGAGAAGCCGGTCATTTAATCACTTATCGGGTATCCACAGAAGAATGCACAGTACTGAATTAGTTCCCATTGCGGTAAATATGCAGGTAAAATTTCAATGAAAATGCCGTAGATTGACTGCAATAAGACAAATATATGGAACCAAGTAAGACATTTAAAATGTTGCACTTTCATCCTCAAGCGCTTAAGTAGTTCACCGTTGGAAAATCTTGAAAATCTGCCACAATCGCACATTCATTCTTTTTACAATAAGTAATAACAAGTCTTAAACCCATAATTGCATAAAAAGGAAACGCGTGTTTCCGTATTTGTCGTTTTTCAATTGACCTTTCTCAATGGTATGCATAAAGTACAAATATTAAAATTTTATCACAATTTGTCCAAAGTTTACACCAAAAACTCCAAACAACTGATTTGCAAGAAATTTTTGTCTCGCATTGCGAACGCCTATATGCGTTGCCAAGTTCGATAAATAAATATGAGGCGCAAATCTCACACACAACGCAGAACGGAGTTTTCTAATCTGTTTAAAGGTTAAATCAGTTCATAATATGCTTCCATCGCACAGTGGGAAATAAATTTTTTTTGGAATTTGAAATTTTACGCCACAATTCCTAACGGATTTAAAAGAAAAATGCGTTAAAGAAAACAAATTTATTACTCTAGAAACGCTGCCAGTCTTTTGTTATATTTGGTTAAAGACATTCAAACAAAATGTTTTGATGTGAAATGGAAAAATTATTTGACATTCCTGGTGTATCAGTGTCGAATTGGCTTTAGTTAATGTAAATATAAGTTGAGGATAAATTTCACCTAAAATATTAGCATGAAATTAGTTTTTGACTTTATTTTAGGGAATTTTATACAACTATTTTTCCACTTTTAAATTTTGATTCCGCTCGCAAAAGTTATCTGATTGGAACTAAACTTGTAACGTAAGCTAGAATTGTCTTGGTGAAGTCCCGTGTAAAAAATCATGAAAATTGGTAAAGCTTACCAAGAAACTTTCATAAATGTGGAGATTTAATGGCAAAATAATTTACATACACATTATACAATTTAATTTTCAATGATGTAAGACTGGGTTAGCCTTTCTTACTTACGAAGTGGTGGGATTTTATAAATTTGCCGAATAATGTTAAATATCTTGGTAATACTCTGGACAAGGAACTTGCTGTTTAAACAAACATTTCCCATGTTACTGAAAAGGTGGGCAAATGCAAGAGACTATTATATTCCCTGATTGTCCGTAGTATCATCCTCATTCCAATAGGAAAATTAATATTTCAAGCAATAATTCATTGAGGTTGTACAGTATGAGCAAGTTGTACCAAATCTCATTTATAAATGTTTGAAATTGATTGAAATAAAATTCTCAAAATGGCACCAGTCGTCATGCTATTAGTAACAAAAATATGCATGACCCATTATATCGGATGACCCATTAATATCAAGCTCGTACTTCTAATTTCTGTATATTTATGATTATTGATTACTAATTCCGCATCTTATTACTTTTACCTGTGTTCTCAGTTATGTAAATACGTAGGTTTTATTTAAATATTTAGTTTTTTCTTTCTATTTTTGTTTTGTTTAATTGAAGGTTTTTTTTTTATAGAATTCCTTTAAATATTTTTCTTTAACAACTTTATAATTAATCTGTACAATAGGTTATATCGTACTCTCCCATGTACATCTTTTCGATTATATAAGTAAATACCTTGTTAGGATTACCAAGTACTCTCATACAAAACAAATGGTTTAATACTCCTATGTGGGCCAAAGTCAAAATTATTAAAAACTTGGGGTTGAAAAAACTATTTTTTAAGTGACATCGATTTTGTGAGTGACTTTCTCCAAGTTACGCGGAAAATATAGCGGTGTCTCTATTTTTATTTTCAAATATTCTAGTGATTATAAAGGGTTTTCCAACAGAGACGCTACAAAAGTAAATCGATGTGGACAGCAAACGACGCCATATTTTTCCCCGCTCTTTTGACATTTCTCTTCAGTAAGGTTTGCCATTTCATCACGGAAAAATATACGAGCCAACAACGAGTCGATATTATTAAAATTTACTACCGAAATTTGGAGTCAGTGGTCTCAACGTTAAGAGCACTACGTCCAATTTATTGTCTTCAGCGATGCGGCTCATTTCTGGCTGAATGGCTTCGTCAATAAGCAAAATATGCGTTATTGGTCAGACAGCAATCCGCACGTAATCCATGATTCATCATTGCATCCCGAAAAAATTACGGGTTGCTGCGGTTTATAGGCCGGCGGCGTCATTGGGCCGTACTTCTTCCGTGATGATCAAGACCGGCACATTACTGTGAATGCGAATCGCTACCGTTCAATGATAACCGAATATTTTTGGCCCCAATTGGATAATATGGACTTGGAGGACATGTGGTTCCAACAGGACGGCGCCGCAAGCCACACAGCGAATGCCACAATCAATTTATTGGAAACCAAGTTTGGTGAACGTGTTATCTCACGAAATGGCCCAGTCGGTTGGCCGCCTCGGTCGTGCGATTTGACGTCGTTAGATTATTTCCTGTGGGGCTACGTCAAGACTATGGTCTATGCCAACAAGCCAGCGACGATTGATGAACTTCGTACGAATATCGAACGTGAAATTGCAGCAGTATCGGCCGATTTATGCTTGAAAACCGACGAAAATTAGGTTCAGCGTCGGGACTACTGAAAGCGTGCCCGTGGTGGCCATGCAAAAGAGATGGAGTTCCATACATAATGGCATCGAACGTACTTTCACAGGAATAAAGAATTTCATTGGTATCTAAAACCGGTTTTGTTTTATTTAAAAAAACTTTTGTAGCGCTCTTATTGAAAAACCCTTTACTTTCCAATCAAGGAAAAAATAAAGTTTCGAAGCAGGAGCAGGGGGTATTCATGACACAGCTGATGGACTATGTACTAGGAAAATGATACAGAACAGAGCGGATAGGCGAAAGAAAAAGCAATCTATCAAACTAAGTTTAATAGTGACTAATGACAGTTAAATAGTGGCTAATGACAGTTAAATTGTGGCCGTCGGTGGTGCAATGGTTAGTGTGCGCGGCTCTTGTATATGAGATCCTGGGTTCGAACCCTGCTCCGACCACCTTCAAATTTCTTTCGGCGGCGGTCACCTCGCATAGTGACGGCGACACTATCGAGTAAATAGCCACGAAAAAGCTTCTCAAAATACCGTCCGGAATCGGAGCAAAACTGTTGGTCCCAATCAGTGAGTGAAAACTGGAAAGCGCACAGCTCAGTGATTGTGTGAAGTTCTCCCCGGTCCCTTCATGGGATGTAATTGGAAACCATTTATTTTTTATTTTTTTAATGACAGTTAAATTATGTCTTATATTGGTTGCACCGAACGAAAATACGCAGTGCCTTTTATTACTCTCCGTTTTATGTCAAACCGCAAAACTTAAATTCAGCTGCAACTCGAACTCGCTGAAGTGCCAAAAATACTGGGATTCGAGTCAAGAAATCCTCTCGATTGCCCTGTATTTAAATGGAGGTCAGTCAGCGCCTTGGATGTAACTTTGCGAGACATTAGAAGTATAAAATAACCAAACTTTAAATGTATATAACGTGACATTGGTATTACACTTCATTTCAAAAAGAAATGATCAGCGCATTCCATGTCAAATAGGTAATGCTCTGGAGATAAATGTATCAAAATTCCCTCCTTAAGTGGACAATGATGACACTCCTTTCCTAGAAGACAATTCTTATCACGGACTTTCTACTGATTTACATTTCATTGATAACAACCTCCGTTAAGTGTCAAAAATTCAAAAATCTTGCGATTCAGTTTTTTTTTTCAAATTTCTGCAGTACTAAACAACGATGTGCATTTTATTATTTTTAACGGCACTCTTGGTTACTTGACACGATAACTGGACTGGACCACCATGGCCACCATCGCGAAGTATACCTTTACACCGGAAAAAATGGGTTTTCGGTCAAATTCACGAATCAAAATAGGACTTTCCGAGTGATTCCAAGCACCTGCAAAAGTGACACCAAGTTGGTATATATCAAAATGTTGGTAATGGTTGACGGTACAAACTACAGTTTGTCCATCGGCACACGATTTTCCCATCCAAAATACAAAATGTGAGAAAAAACGATCTTAAATATTTGACGGCCCATAAAACTATACTAGTTGACTGTACGCCATTTTACAGGTTTGTAGCTCTGAGTGTATTCTGTACAGAGTTGCCAAAATTTTTTGAAACAATAGCCAAAAAAATTGGTTTGTAACAAAAAGTATATAGAATTCATTTTTATTTCATACTAGCTGACCCGGCAGACTTCGTCATGCCTTCTAAAGTATTTATAATATCAGATGGTAAACAATGATTAACATCTCGACGTGGGCGCCATCTATTTCATCACGGTGCAAAAACACAAAAAAACTAAATATTGCGCCATCTGTCGGACGAACTTCAAACTACACAGAAACACTACTCACGGCCTATAGAGCATGCATACAAAATTTGGTCAAAATCGGTCCTGTAGTTTTTGAGTTTAGCGATCACGAACATACACGTAATTTTTATATATGTAGAGATTATAAGTAACAAAGCTAGTAAATGAGATTTTTAGGCGTTAACAGTTAATATTTGACGAGTGTTTTTCTTTAGCTAAGCGCATTTATGGTAAAATTTCCAAAATTCCAATCACCATCATATTCATAGTCTTTGTTGCATTCGTCATAACTTTCATTAGATCCAATCATTTTAAGAAATCTTCTTGGAACTTCATACTGAAAACAGAATTTTTCGCTTCTTTTCAAACCATACCTAATACAAATTAAATGGTAATGTAAGTACCTATGAAAAATTACAGTTAGGGCCAGATATTCTGTGCCCACAAGGAATAACAGCTAAAGTCGGGTTAGGACAAAGTTGACTTTGTTTTGTTTACTTCTCTCAAGTTAATTGTTTCTTCATCATAAATTGAATTTCAAATTTAAACATTATAAAATTGCTACATAACATAGATAGCAGCAATATGTCAAAAAAAGTGGTTTTTCCAATTTAAAGATATATGTACCAAATTATATGTACTGATTTGGGGATACATTCGGCTATCTGAAATGCTCATTAGGGTGGCCCTCAATTACATGATATGTGAATTATAGGGTGTTCTTGTTGTCATTGATTTTTCAACTGATTACGAATTTTTTCCTGTAATTTTATTAATATCCGAAAAACTGGAATTTTTTAATTTTTTACAATAAGCTGGGTTCGTAGCCTTTCATTTAAGATGAATATTTCATTCGTACACTGAGAGAAAAAAAATTATTATAATAATAAGTGGTAAAGATAGATTTACGACTTTTTCATTTAAAATGGCACAAAAACGGCTAAAGATTTTTTGCCAAAATTTTCTATTTCTCGTTTAGAACCTTAAAATCTTAAATTCTACCAAGGCGCTTCGCAGTACAATGTTTCGTTTGGAAAAAAATTGAAAAAACTTCAAGAAAAATGGAAAAAATCCAAAATTTTTAGCTTGTTTACCTTCCTCAACTCATAACGTCCAAACTAAGCTTTGTGACGTGAAGCGCCTTGGTGGAATTTTAGATTTTAAGGTTCTAAACGAGAAATAGAAAATTTTGGCCAAAAATCTTTAGCCGTGTTTGTGCCATTTTAAATGAAAAAGTCGTAAATCTACCTTTACCACTTATTATTATAATAATTTTTTTTCTCTCAGTGTACGAATGAAATAAAATAAAAAAAATAAATGGTTTCCCATTACATCCCATGAAGGAATTTGGGAGAGCTTCTCACAACCAGTGAGCTGTGCGCTTTATAGTTATATACTCACTGATTGGGACCTACAGTTTTACACCGGTTCCGAACGGTATTTTGAGAAGCTTTTTCATGGCTAAGTACTCGATAGTGTCGCCGTCACTAAGCGAGGTGACCGTCGTCGAAAGAAAATTTTTTTTAAGGTGGTCGGAACAGGGATCGAACCCAGGATCTCCTGTACAAGAGGCGCGCACCCTAACCATTGCACCACCGACGGCCACGTACGAATGAAATATTCATCTTAAATGAAAGGCTACTAACCCAGTTTATTGTAAAAAATTAAAAAAATTCCAGTTTTTTTTTTTTTTTTAATTTAATTTTTTAATTTTTAAGCCCACGAAAATGGTTAAACTGTGTTATATTTTGAAATACAACTAATTTTAAAAAAAAAAAACTCGTGGAATAAATATTGTTTCTGAGTCCCCAACGATTCATATTCAACAATGAAAAAGTTCTTTTTCGCAAAAAGTCGTTTTTGACATATTGCTAAACATAGATCTTATAAATATTAGTTTAATCAGAATTCCCTGATTTTAGATAACGAGTTAAATTTTTTAAGATCCTCTGTAGAACACTGAGCGAAATCGAGTTTAGTTGTTATTCCTTGCGGGCACAGATATAACGAAAAGCTACATAATTGCCAATATAGAGTTTGTAGTCCGAAGTTGTATTCGATTACATACATTTGTCTTCACAAGATTAATGTTACTAAAAACTCGTTCTACGTCTGCATTGGACTAAGGAAGGCATACCAGCTCCAGCGGCTTCTTCAGCCCAAATCTTTGTAGTATTAGTCGTGTTCTTTCAGTTTATAAAGTTTAGTTTAGTTTACTCTGGCATTTTAAATAACTTTAAAATTAAACTTATATCTTCTTTATCGGTAGTTAAAATGTTTTTAACAGAAAACAGGTCAATGTTTTTATATTGTCAGGTAATCTAAAATTAATGAAACATTTACGCAAGTTATAATATAATATATTCATATGAAATCAAACTCATACTTTTGTTTCAATTGATTCATTAGTCCAACGATGAAGTCTGAGCATTTGTTTCTAATTTGTTGTCCACTACTGGAATTTGTTGGCGAAAGTTTCGAATTCGAAGCCAAGATGACAATTAAATGAAATATAGGCTTCAAAGTCTTCAGAAAAATTATCAATGTTAGCATCGCCCAGTACATTTTTCTTAAGAAATTGCATTTCTTCGTCGTTATTGATGTAATATTTGTTGTAATAAGTGCCAAAGTATAAAGAGCTATAAAAATCTTCAAGTCTTTGAAAAAAGCCAGAAAAAACCTTAATGTTAAATTCCATTTTCTCCCGCTACGTACGTTAAAATAAAGTTAAATCTAGCGGGAAAAAAGCTAAATTGACAACACTGAGTCTGTATCTTTTCCCCAAGACCATTTTTCTCTAGGATGCACTTCGCGTGTGCAAATGAAAGAAGGTAAAAACCTAGAAATCTTCAAGGCGCTTTTTAATATTTGTTATATTTGAGTGACTGAAAATGTGGGCAGCCCTAAAAATATCGGCAAAATCTTTACACATGCTAACTTTTGTAGGTGTATAGGACGCAAATTCATTAATCACACTGATTCAGATACTACCAGTTATGAAATAATGGAGGGTATAGGTCGACTTCAAGAGTTGTGAAAATGTTTACTTTGGCTCATATTCACTTTACGGTGATTTAAAAATAACTATGATTGTAAACGAGATGTCGGCGGTAAACTATTGTGGAAATTGATTAAATTAATTAATAGGGCGATTTCAAATACCAGCTTGGCACTTAGTATATGGAGCATTCCAAGTCAAATCGGACAGTTTAAACATTTTTCTTTTTTATTTCCGCCATTTTGAGATATTTTGTGGCAACCATCAGGCAACGGTTCTTGGTCAATTTTCATGTTGTTGTAATTGCTCGTTCAATGGATATTGATTTTTAAAAAAATCGATTTTTTTATAGGACGGTTTTGGACTTCCTCCATATAACTTCCTCAATAATGGTCCGACATGGACATTTTTTTTTAATTTTTGTGTGTTTTTTCTGTACTTTTTAGAAAAAATATTAAAAAAATATTCAAAGTGTTATTGTATACGAATTTTGAGTTTTTAAGTTTTAGTTTTCATTTTGAAACTGTTTGTACCCTTCGATTTCTCGAAATTTTTTTGCTATAAACCTCTATCCATTCTGTTTCTTTTAAGCCCAAATCGATAGTGGGCAAATAATTATTAATATTTTTTTTGATTTTTGAAAATTTTCAAAAATCATTTTTCCATTATCATTAACCCATTACCCATCGTCGTATGAAGCTACCCATTATTTTCCCCATTTCCCTGAGCGTAATGAGTAATCGTGATGAGTAATTCCCCATTGTCGTGGGTAGCTACCCATTATTTTAATTAATGATGAGTAATTCCTCATTTTTATGGTAAGCTTCCCATTATTTTCCTCATACCCTGTGGGTAATGGGTAAACGTTCATTATACATTCCCCACGACGATGTGTATGGGTTACACATGAGGGGGTTAATACAAACTCTGGTGAATGAGAGTAAAATCTTAAATTTTACACGTTTGCGTATAAGCACGGAATAATATTTATGAGTGGACGACCATCATTCATACGTATGCGTGAGCCAAAACTTACTTGCCTCTCTCTGTAATATATTGATACATCTACACTTTTGTTGTAAAAAAATGCTACTCATAAAATTGCACTCCTGAGATTTGTAAAACGACAATAGTGAGGTTAACTTTTTTATAAGAAACTAACAAGAATAACAATATTCAGCATTACTTTACAAATAAAACTAAATTCATATTGAGTATCTTTTTTATTTTATTATTCAAGTTCAAGGCCATTCTAATATATCTCCATTAATAGAGATACAGATTTTAAAACTTTGTAAAATGCTTCCTCATAGTTCCTGGCAAACCGTGTAGCTATTTCAAATTGACCCATAGTGTCTTGCACTTTTTAACACGATTAAGTCATGTCCGTCTCTCTGGCAGTTCAGCCTGATAACTGGCGTAAATCTGTACAGTTCCTGACCTTGTAAGCTTGTACATTAACTAAAAACTAACAAAAAATAAATACAAATTCACAAAGAAGTTTTGTCAGTGACTAGTATTTTTTCCAACTTCAGGTACCTCCCACACAAATCGACACATTTAGTACAAAGTCATGATTCTTCTAAAATTCTTTATATTTATGTGGGATTAGCTGCAACTCAGACACTGGGAAATGTGTATGTCTACTTAAGTGGAAAAAAATGATGAGGTTGCCATACCCATTCTGGTACCTTCCATACAAACGACTGGAGGTTGTCCGGTTTGTTAATGCGATATATCGCCTAAAACACTCCCATATTTAATGAAATTATGTAGGATTCAAGTCATAAGTGATCAGTCTCCGACTAAACCAGGGATGATTTTTCCATGCCCTTTTGTTACCTTCCATACAAAAGATGTGTAACCGGATTGTTGATCGACAAGATTAGTCCCGAAGTCCGGCCCATTCTTTATGAAATATTGTATTGGGCAATATTTAGCCAAATACCACTCTTCCACGGAAAAGGACTCGATTTGTCATTCCCATTCCGGTACCTGCCACCCAAAAGTTGGGGGATTGTTGCAGTCCACCCCCCAAAATGTACCTTGGTTTGTTTTATGATGATTTACAAAATATTTTGTGTCTAATGTTAAGATCCCGAGAGTTTAACCGTTTTTTAAAAAAAGGTTTTGGTTTTATTCTTGGAATACATTTGTGTTGAAATTGATTGTAGAAAAATACCAGACAAATTTGAAATGCCCATTGGTATAGGCTTGGTGAGTTGCGCCTCGACTTTCAATCATATCAGGATAAACCCAATGCGAACACTTCAGATTTTGTTACGACATTTGATATGAAATCGGGAGAGTGTTTTGCAGTCCGAATGTGCTATGAGACGCGTAGCAAGGATACATAAAAAATTTCAAAGCACATAATATTTAGAAAATATTCTGCAAAAAAAAAAACATATTTTGAAATGTCAGACGTACATAGTTTAATCTGTAGTCGATAGAAATAAAAATGTGTTTCAGCCAATACGGTGGGAATATTACATTCTAATAGGTCGTCAACATGGGTATCAAATAAATTTAAACATTTTCCGCGGTGCTTTTGACAACATTTTGAATATTTAGAATTACTCCACTTTGCAAGTGGATTTATTTTCTAGTTAAAACAACGATACACAGAGAGATTTGCGAGGGTGGTGAGTAAGCCAGGAAAGTTTACCCGTCCACAAAAATATCGTCATCAATATCACGTTGCTAGTATAATAGAATCGTGCAAGATCTACAAAAAGAAAATATAACCGCGAAGTAGCCTGCACTACCCTCATGTTTTATTTTATTTTTAGTGTTTGTTGTAGGTATATTTTTATATTAGAATTAGTTTGTACCAATCATAAGATTATTTTATAAGGTAATGTTGCGATTAGCTAAGCTACAAAAAATATATACAAGTCTTTAATTCAAATTTTTTTTTAATTTAATAAATTGTTATGCCGCCAAAAAAATAGAGTAGTGGATTTTTATTACAAAGAGGTGTCGGACAATTTTTGACATATTTTACATAACTTTGAACGCACCTTAAAGAACTTTTCGTGATACTAATATTGTGCACATTGTATTTAGTTAAAGTACACGACTAAAAAATATAGTTTTGAAAACTGTCCAGCTCACGGGACCTTAATACTAGACACGAAATATTTTGTGGATCGTCATAAAACAAATCAAGCTAAATTTTGAGGGAAGACAAGAAACAGCTTTTCTCTCCAATATAAAGTGAGTCCAACCAATATACAAGCATGTGCTCATCCATTTCTTATTATCTTACCAATATACCTCCGTAAACATAGGATAGCCTCACATAAAATTTTAAAGAAAAGTAAAAATTTTGGTGTTTCCTTAATAAGTAGCAAATATGTATTAATGTCGTTGGCAAGAGGGTACTCTGTTGTTATATTGATAAAAATTCCAAGTGGGTCATTAAAAGTGAACGGTACTTTCATAATTGTTTTCGTAAGAAGCAGCAATAATTTGATTATTTCAGTGTTAACTTAGATTAGCCTCAGGGCAGAACTTTAAATTATTCTTTGATTGTTACGTGACTTTGAATTAAACTACGTTTAATTGCGGCAGACAAAAGTGCTCTTGTTAAAAAAATAAAGTATGGGGAAAAAACCGTCGCTTAGTTCCACGGAAATCGCAAAAATTGACGCGTATCACGATCAAGGGCTTTCTAACCGCGCTATTGCTAGAAAAATTGGTCGAAGCCCAAAAGTTGTAAACAACTATTTCAAAAATCCATCAGAATATGGAACACGGTACAAAGGCAAGACATTCAAAAAGGTTTCACCTCGAGATAGACCCAAAGTCTCCAAATGGCTTCGAATTCAGCTATGAGTTTAAGTAAAATTGGATCTGCTGCCGGAGTCACGGTCAGTAAAACAACGATTCACAATATAATAAAATCCTCGGAGTACCTAAAGCATCGAAAACTTCAAAAAAACGCCTTTGAAAGCCGCACAGAAGCCGCAGAGATTGCAATTTGCAAAAGACCATATGACGTGGATAGTTCAAGAAGGTGTTCAAACGAACGATTGGAAACGAGTAATTTTTTCCGACGAGAAAAGTTTTTGTATCGATGGACCCGATGGGTAAAAAAAATAAATAAATGGTTTCCCATTACATCCCATGAAGGGACTGGGGAGAACTTCTCACAATCACTGAGCTGTGCGCTTTCCAGTTTTCACTCACTGATTGGGACCTACAGTTTTACACCGATTCCGAACGGGAATTTGAGAAGCTTTTTCATGGCTAGATACTCGATAGTGTCGCCGTCACTATGCGAGGTGACCGCCGCCGAAAGAAATTTTAAGGTGGTCAGAGCCGGGTTCGAAGCCAGGATCTCATGTACAAGAGCCGCGCACACTAACCATTGCACCACCGACGGCCCGATGGGTACAATTACTATTTCCACGATATCAGGAAGGAGGAACAATTTTTAAGTCGCCACCATAGCAGAGAGGGTGGCATAATGGTATGGGGCGCTATAACGTATTATGGTGCAACCAGTTAAGTTTTCGTAAATGAGCGAATGACGGGAACGAATTATAAAAACTTCCTCCAAACTGCGTTTGTGGAGTTTGTGGACATTTTTGGTCCCCTTCCTTTTATTTTCCAACACGACAACGCCCCCATCCATCGTGTAGTAAAGAGCTGGATTCAGGATCAAGGCGTTGAAATATTATCGTGGCCACCATATTCTCCGGACCTGAACATTATCGAAAACGTTTGGGGATGGCTAACACGCAAAGTATATGAAGGGGGAAGGCAGTTCTCTACAAAGGAGGAGCTAATGGATGCAATAAAATCGGCCTGGTCTGAAATTTCGTTAAATTACATAAAGTCTCTCTATGATTCTATGAAAACCGGAATTTACGACGTTATTTTAAACAAAGGGGGGAATATTAAATACTGTGAAACAATAGTAGAATTTAAATAAAAAAGAAATTAGATAAAACAACAAATCAAATTTGTGTTTTATTTGTTTTAAATGGTGTGAGGCTAATCTAAGTTAACGTTAAAAACCACTCTTTTTGATACCGTTTGCACAAACACTTGTAAAAGTGCTATTAAGTTAAACTTATGCAATTGGTATTTTCGTCAATTAATAAATACAGTACAGACTTGATGGCATCGTTTTTATATTTTGAAAAAAATTCGTGGTATGCTGAAAATTTCTACAATTATATCCAATATGTATATGAGGCTATCCTATGTTAACGGAGTGTATGTATATTTAAATTTTTTTTATTCAAATTAGAGGTCATCCCTCTCAAAGTGTTAACCCTCTACTGCATGAACACCTTTATGGTGACTTACGACTCTTGAATATATATTTGAGAAAAAATTTTTTTATAAAGTATATTTTAGCAAAAAAAAATCTTAAGCCATATATGGCTGTTTGTGCGTTTGCGAACAAAAAGTATTATGCCATATATGGCTGTTTGTGCATTCGTACACATTTTCTATATTGAACCTTTATTATGTATTGAAGCTTGTAAAGTAGTTTCTCTTATCATTGTAACACAAAAACACATTAGATTTTTCACAAATTGTGTATGATCGGAAAGAGCAATTATTTTGACAGAGTTGAAGGTTTTTCATCCATTTGGGAATATGTCCAATTCCGACAGGTCGTACGAAATTCAGTGGAAAATCTTGACGCTTTCTTTTTTTGGTGCTAGGGGTACTTCCTCTGCTAGTTGTCGGAGTTGAAGAGTTTGAAGCTGTTGTTATTGTTCTCCCGCGTTTTTTTTATTTTTCCGCCTTGCAAAGGTGCTCAGCTACTGCAAGCTTAAAGTCAAATATTGGCATATATTCATTCGACCTTCGATGCTACACAATCCAGGAATTAACTACGCACATGTCAATCATGTGGAAAAAATCTTTTTATACCATTTCTTTGTACGTATCTGAATTCTATAAAGACCGAGTAATGTATCAAGTAAGTCTATGCCACCCATATAAGAGTTATATACATCTATGGCCTTTGGCGACTCGACTTGAATATGTTTTTTTTTCGTTTTGCTAAAACGTTTTTTTGACGAGACTGGGTGGCTTCCAACGAAACTGGAAAGAATAGGCTAAGTTGAACTCCGTCAATCTCAGCTAACTTTTCGACCATGCTGCCACGACCCAATTTGTTCATCTCTTTCTCATATAGCATCTTGGAGTTAGGAACTCGATTAAGCCTTACCGTACCCAAAGACAGAATCCCATTTTTCATAAGATACACCTGAAGGTTGGGGCTGTTGAACCAATTATCAAAATAAATTTTATAGTTCTGTCCTTTGGGTATGGTATTCGCTAATCTCGTGACCACGTTTGCGCTGACGCCGAGATTAGGTGATCCCTCCGGATATATATCACTTTGAGCTCCGGCAAATATGTCGAAATGATAGCTAAATCCTGACACTCCACTCAAAACGAAATTTTTGAAGCCCCATTTGTGAGGCTAAGCTGGATTATATTGTTTCAAGTGATGACGACACTGAGTTGGAATGATTTGTTCGCCAACCACTAAATGTTCTTCCTTAGGAATTAGTAAAACTTTTTCACGAATTTTCTTGAGTAGTTGTGGAATTTTGAATAGCTTATCGGACCCTGCCTCTCCTGTAGATACATTATTATTGAAATGCAAAAAACGTTTATACATTAATTATATTGAAAATGACGCAAGGTCAACACATTTGACCGACTGAAAAGTAGTGATTGAAGGACGACTTTAATACACGTCACAAACAGGTTTGTGACATAACATAGAGTGTAACATAGAGCACCTCGCACAGAAAGTAACCGTTGAGTGATAGGCTTGTCGGAAAATGTTTGGAACCCGATGGGTTCTCCGACCGAAAATGGTGCAATGGTATGGTGGCCTGTCGCGGGAAGACTTCCACCAGGAAACTGTCGTATAGAGTACAGAGATCAGCTTGCATCGCCATAATAGGGTCAATGATAACGTCTCCGACTGAAGCCCTTAATGCAATATCTCATATTATACCAATTGACCTTCGCATAACAGCTAGTGCGACCTGAAGTGATACCCGACTAAACGCTCTGGGAATCTGGAAGAGCAATGCATATGAACATTCGAGAATACTACAGATAATCCCAAGAGAACTCAATATAACCACCGATTACTGCACCTCCTCATTGACGTACGATAACCTATTCGATGTCAGGTTTCCCAGAAGAATAGAGTGGGATAAGGAGGAACCAGTGACAGGTTTTGACAACAAAGTATTTACGGACGGATCCAAAATGGAATGTGGAACCGGCTCGGGGGTCTTCTTCGAAGAGGCAAGCCTCAATTTATCATTCAAACTCCCAGACAAGTGCAGCGTTTTCCAAGCGGAGTTATTGGCCAACAAGGAAGCCTGCGCCGAACTTATACTACAACGGAGAACAGAGCGCATTGGAATATTTGTAGATAGCCAAGCGGCTATACTCTCACTTAAATCTAACGACACTGCATCTAAACCCGTTTGTGAATGAATATGTATTTTGTCAACTTTTTGAATGGTAAAAATTGTCGTTTCCGGTATTTAAGTATGGAATATATTTATATTGTCACTGGGACCGAAAGCATTATTTGTTTGCACGTGATTAGTAACATTGATGAAAAGATCATTTAAAGCTGTGTTTTTTTCTTCATCCTGCATTAGAACTTCCCCGTTTTCTAATTCTATCTGTCGTCTAAATTCCTTATTCAAAAATAGCCAAGTTTTCCTAGGATCACCATTACATGCTTTTAAATTATTGTCATAATAACCATTCATTAAACTCTCATCGCCAACCTTAATCACCTTACTAATCCTCCTAAGTCTCTCTGACAGTATTTTGTTATCACGATTTTTTCTTCGGGATTTCAATAATTTGTCTTTGTAGCATATTAAGGACAGAAGATTATCCGATATCCACGGCGTTAATTTCTTTCGAGTGCATTAACTCTTATTTATTGTTGTCGTGCTTTGCATGCGTCAGAAGAATTTTCAGAAGCTCCCGAGTTCTGTAAATTATACTCTAAATAACGACCTAACTTTTCGTAACTGATTTTAGGAAATTTTTCAAAAACTTATCTACAACTTATCATATTATGGTCGCTCAGTTCATTCTCAATAGAGTTCACAAATACTCTGCGATCAATGTTTGTAAAAACGCAGTCAATTGATATTTTACTTTGCGGTCTTGTAATTAAGTTATGACATGAATGCATATTAAACTCTGAAAATAGATTTAAAAATTGACGTTGAGTTATGTCATCAGACAGGACATCGATATTACAGTCACCTATAAAGAAACAAGGTGCGCCGTTAAATAAATCAAGCATATGTTCAATTCTCATTAAAAAATTCTCTAGTACACATTTTTGTGATCTATAAATGGATATTACCACTAACGGCTTATTATTTATTTTAATACCAGTTAAAACTATTGACACTACATCCAGATAGTCTTCACTTATTTGTATTTTAACGATATAATTTATAGAAGATTTAATATAAACTAAATTTCCTCCGTACTTCATATTGACAAACTGCGGAAAAATCCTGCTAAATTTTTACGAAATGTATAAAAATGTCAGAGGAGTCATGGAGTCGTTGGTATGGGAGCGGATCGGCAAGTCAGGAGGGACTCTGGCGTGCGAGTTCTTAGTCATTGATGATGTCTTTGGGAAATTTCCAACTAGGTGCATTTTATTTTTTTTAATGGCAAACGAAACTGCAAAATTAAAAATTAATCACACGAGGTGTCAGGGGAACGAAGTTCCTTTCGCTATATATTATGTACTAGTTAGTTCCAACACGCCTAGGGCACCAGTTAAAAATACGATAATTTAAATACTTTTGTAAAATGTTAAACTATTTTTTATACTTTTTGTAAAATGTTAAACTATTTTTAGAACTATTTTTTTATAGAATGTATTTATTTTAAGTATATTTTTAGGTCCATTTGTAAGAATATGTAGTATATATTCCCGACAAGGTCCTTTTTTAAAGAGAGGTACTTCTTTTATTAAAAGCTAATGTTTTTTTTAGGAAAAGGTACTATTTTTAAGAAAAGTACTTTCTATAAGAAAAAGCCATAAGAGTTAGATTTTTTTTGTTTACAAAGCAGAACGTTTTTAAGAATAGGTACTTTGTAAAGATGTGGTACTCTTTTTAGGAAAATGTTTTTTTTACGAAAATGTACTTATTTTCTGAAGGGCTACTTATCTCAAGAAAAGAGAAGAATTATTTTGTTAGTAAGAAAATGTACTTTTAAGAAAAGAATCTTTTGTAAGAACATTTTTTTTTTAATAGAAGGTATATGTTTGAAAAAGGGTTGTTTTTGTAAGAAATAGGATTTTTGGTCCTTTTTTCAAGAAAAGGTAAATTTTTAAGAGTAGGTACTTATCCCAAGAAAAGTTATTTTGCATCACGAATTAGGCACTCTTTAAAGAAAAGGTGTTTTTTTCAGAAAAGGAAATTTGTTGTAAGAAAATGTACTTTTTAAGAAACGGTAATTACTTTTATTTAAGAAAAGGTACATCTTTAAGATAAGGTATTTTCTTTAAGGAGAGGTACATACTTTGTTTAAGAATATGAAAAGGTTTTTTTTTTTAAATTTACTTTTTAAGAAAATTCACTTATTTAAGAATATTTTCTTTTTTTAAACTTCTTTCCTTTTGGCTTTTCTAAATTTAAGGATAGGTACTTTGTTTAAGAACATGAAAAGTTTTTTTTTTTTAAATTTACTTTTTAAGAAAATTCACTTATTTAAGAAAATTTTCTTTTTTTAAATTCTTTCCTTTTGGCTTTTCTAAATTTACTTTGTATATGGTTAATGTATACTAAATATGGGTTACAGGCTTCACCCAGAAAACTTCGCATTAAACAAGAAATTTCCCAACATATGTTAGTCTAGACACAAACCAAAGCAAAAGTACCCAATATAGTTGATAATTCTGGGTTGTAGTATAATAGTGTTTAAAAGTTGTTTAATTTTTTTTCATTTAGCCCCCATCCCGCAACGTGCGTTGAGGAACTTCGCTCCAAAAATATTTTTATTTTAAGTATTTAGTGCCAGGAAAGCCGAACTTTTCACACTAATCGCAATTGACTTGGTGCCACAGACAGATATTCGATGAAAATTTGTTAACGCCAGAGTTAATAGAAAATCTGATTTACCTTGTTCAAGCTATATTGCCTAAAAGCCAGCTTGGTGAAGAGGCTCAAGAAGCCAAAAATAAGGATTTTAAGTTAGTCCGAGAGCACAGAATTAGAAAAGATTCAGCGTATCAGACCAATGAAAATTTATTGAACTGCCTTCTATCTATCTCCTATTCCCAATGAACTTCTATCTTCTGACCCAATGATATTACAAACTTCTCTAAAAAGAAGCGTGGCAAAAACAAGATACAACTTGATCCTGAAGCTAAAAATTTACTGAAATGCCCATTCAATTTCGACACAAGTACAAGTACTGAAGTGGATTCGAGTTCAGATAGTGAATAATAATATATATTGGTCAAAATGTAATTTACACAACATTTATAAACTAAATTCATACGGCTGAATATGATAAAATTTGTTTGACTAATGTTTCTGATAACGCAAATGCATGCTTCCTAAATAAGGGAATTGTGGAGATTTTCGAATTTATTAATTTTTTTAAATTAAAAGCTACCACGCCGACTTGCAAACAGATTTGTGGTAACATTTCAGTCCTGAGTATAAGTTCAAATACCGATTTTCCTTAAGATTCTATGAAAAGTATGGACTTTAAACTTATTTTTTGTCTTTTTTGGATAGAACCTAGTACTGGAGGTGCTTTTAAAAATAGTTCGATTACAATAAAAATAAGAATTCGAATTAAAAGCTTAATTCTAGACTTCCATTCCAAATTTAGTTAAGATAGCTCAACTCCTTCGACTTTCTTCGCGCTACAGCAACGTCCTAGACCACTGTGTGTTGTGACAATTTGTCTACTCAGTTGGAATTAGTAAATATTATTTTTTTAACATTTTATTTTTTATTCACTACTATAACTTCACATAGCTTGCATTATAATTGCGAATAAAAAATAAAATGTTAAAAAAATATTGTTTACTAATTCAACTGAAATAATGGGCTGGATTGGGTTTCTCACAATAAGCGTGTTGTTCGCCTTGCATTATACGAAATCCGATTGGAACATACTGTTGTTAAACAGATTCAGGAGGGATTTATTAATCATATTCGTAGATAATTAATCAATTGTGGCACCGTCTCTAACGCCGATCTAACAAACCGAAAGTGAAATTTTTCTTACACCACCGTATGAGTGCATAACTACATCCGTCTCTCTAATTAGCTACTTATTACATTTCACGACGAAGTCAATGATAAAAATTACCAAAAAAAAAATTATTGTTCCATTTTACCGATACCCCTTAAAATGCTCTCTTGAAAAGTAGAGAAATTGTGAATTTGGAAAAATACTTGGAACACACAAACAAAGAAACAAAGCACAATTAAATACGTTTAAATATTCAATTAATTTTCGGGTTGCTTCAACAATTTTAAAGAATATCTTATACAAAATTAACAACGAGCGCAATAAAATCCCGCAGCACCCTATTGAAACACGCCATGTAGGTGATTTTGTAACCACATTTCAAGCAGTGAACTAACAAGACTTGGTCTCTCATGAACAATAACAATTATGTCCAATGACGCTTTTCATGTGAACGTGGCTTTATAATACACAGCTACTATTGTCCCACTGACGGAGTGGCTAAGTGTATTTTCATTTCGTAAATATTTATCAAGTCAAGGACAGTAGCAGTTTTGCCTTGCAATCATATGTGAACATTCGACAGATGGCTAGGGGAATAGTGACCCAATTCTACTGCTTTAAATTAATTTCTTAAGTTTACAACCCAATCTAGAGGGATGGAGTGGATTACTTCACCGACACGAAGGGATGGATCTATGCCCACACGAAGTGGCAGTTTATTTTACTACCCACATTTACCACCACCCTACCTACGCTTGTTCCGTGTCGTTATTGATTTGTAATGGAATGGACGAATATATTGTTGTTTTTATTTCCTTCCTTTGATTGCTGTTGTTGTTGGGCGTAGACCGAAAATGTTATATTCCGGCATTAAGGCCGAAACTCTGCCGATATATTTGTGCTCTGATACAATTTTGCTAAAAAGCGAGTGCTGTTTCATAAGCTTTAGAGGGCTTGTATTCACTGATGTGTGCTGAGGTCTACTCGACAACTTTACACCAAAATTTTGATTGGATTTAAAAGCTCTCATTCATTTTCTCATTGAATATGTGTGTGCGTATACACTTTGTCGGTTTCAAAGATTTGACAACACAAAGTTGCTGTATACGTGCATATGTATGTGTGAATGATGGTGCTTTTTGTACGTATATACACACACGCACTCAAATATGGGCACGTGTTATCCAAGTATTTAAAGATGTTGATTGAGTTGCTGTTGTTTCCCAAACGGCACCAGCCACCAATAAACCCTATAAAATTTGGCAATGGTCCTTAAGTTTTTAAACATAATGAAAATCTACAAAAATCCAATTTTGTGATTTATAACAATTTTGCCACATGCATACATACACATCACATCCATCTTTACAGGTTTGTGTGTAAACACACAATTACCTTTTGTCAATATAGACGGTAGTAGTATATACTTATAACGGGTTTTTCAATAAGAGCGCTACAAAAGTTTTTTTTAAATAAAACAAAACCGGTTTTAGATACCAATGAAATTCTTTATTCCTGTGAAAGTACGTTCGATGCCATTCTGTATGGAACTCGATTTCTTTTGCATGGCCACCATACCATGGGCACGCTTGCAGAAGTCCAGACGCTTAACCCAATTTTCAACGGTTTTCAAGCATAAATCGGCCGATACTGCTGCAATTTCATGTTCGATATTCGTACGAAGTTCATCAATCGTCGCTGGCTTGTTGGCATAGACCATAGACTTGACGTAGCCCCACAGGAAATAATCTAACAATGTCAAATCGCACGACCGAGGCGGCCAATCGACTGGGCCATTTCGCGAGATAACACGTTCATCAAACTTGGTTTCCAATAAATTGATTGTGGCATACGCTGTGTGGCTTGTGGCGCCGTCCTGTTGGAACCACATGCCCTCCAATTCCTTATTATCCAATTGGGGCCAAAAATATTCGGTTATCATTGAACGGTAGCGATTCGCATTCACAGTAATGGGCCGGTCTTGATCATCACGGAAGAAGTACGGCCCAATGACGCCGCCGGCCCATAAACCGCAGCAAACCGTAATTTTTTCGGGATGCAATGATGACTCATGGATTACGTGTGGATTGCTGTCTGACCAATAACGCATATTTTGCTTATTGACGAAGCCATTCAGCCAGAAATGAGCCTCATCGCCTCATCGGACGTAGCGCTCTTAAAGTTGAGGCCACTGACTCCAAATTTCGGTAGTAAATTTTAATAATTTCGACTCGTTGTTGGCGCGTATATCTTTCCATGATGAACTGGCTAACCTTACTGAAGAGAAATGTCAAAAGAGCGGGAAAAAATATGGCGTCGTTTGCTGTCCCTATCGATTTACTTTTGTAGCGTCTTTGTTGAAAAACCCTTTATAGTAAAATCGATGTATATAGATATCGCTGTACATACATATATATTATGGATATACGGTATTTGTACATGTTGTAAATTTGCTCGGTCAGAGAGGAAACGGGCGACATCGACATCAATTTGATTTGTTGCCTTATTTAATTTTCTGTTAATAATGGCATGCGATTTGCTGGGAGTACGGAGGTACCAACACAAAAACCACTCTGTTGCCAGTGCTATCTAACAGATGTGATGGTATTACGTGACTTTTGCTTACCTCATTCCTTTGTGATAAAGACTTAGGTACCCATACAAAATTTGCATTCTCTAGTAATGCGATTCGCTAGAATTTGTATTCCTATTCCTTGAAGAATGTTAACTATGGCATACAATTGGTTGGTTAATTGTATAAATTACGTTTCACATTACGCTTTTTGTTATACTCCATAGCTTTCCACAACATGGAATTCTCGATCACAAAAATTTCGCATTTTGGGCACAGGAAAATAAATAATCATGTCTTTACCTGACATAATAATTGGACATCACATTTAAAATGGATTGACACAATTTGAGGCGAACTTGACGTTAGTGAGCGATAACACTGTCGAAGTTAAGGTGTGTTTACAAATTCCAAAAAGACTTTAATGGACTCAACGCTTTTACCATATCTCGGTCCCATGAAAGTGGTTGGAGTTGTCGGTAAAATTTCTTCGGTAAAGTAAGTCAGGATGTTTCAGAAAATAACGTGCGAATCACGACTTAGTTGTCTTTGGGCCAAAATTTTATAATTTCTTTGGCTTTCTGTCAGCATTTGCCCGATTTCTCGGCCGATGTTAGATATAGTTAACAATCGGACATCGGATTTGGCTGAAATATCACCGCATTTTCATATCCGTGGCTGTGACTACAAACAAAAGTGCCGTATCTGTTGAACGGAAAATCTGCACGTTATTGTCGAGAAGCCAATGGACCTACACAGAGTGGCAGTTTGGTGTGGATTTTAGAGTGGTGGCATCATTGGCAAAATGCTGCTGGAATCTCAATTTCAGCCATCTGCGAGCGCCACGTATTACGTCCATTTTATGAGCTGAAATGAAAGATATGAACTTGCATAATCTTTGGTTTCGGCGTGGTTTCGTGTTATCAGCCATCTTGGAGATGTCAACTGGCCGCCTAGGTGCCGCAATATTATCCCTTCAGACTATTTCGTGTGTGAAATAACGATGCTATGCGAATATTCCTAAAACGATCTAAACCCTAAAGGCTAGCATCGTCTGAGCCATACGTGATATAGAGCCTGAAACCATCAACGAAATGTTGAAAAATTGGACTGACAGGATGAGCTACTACGAAGCCAAACACAGCAGCAATCTATCAGATATTTGCCAATAGGCAACTTGTATAAAATATTCAAACAAATTTAAAATGCATCTCAGTCTTAGCCTAAATAGAAACAACCACTACTGGTCCTCATTGTGGGTAGTGTACATTTCACCGAGTGCTTACTAGGTGCGTTAGTTTGAATCTTCTTAATATTCTGACATGTGTAGCTGCTTCTAGAAGTCTGCGTGCCAAAATGTTAGTATGTGAAGACAGCCTCAAAGCATAACGTTCGTTGATTCTGTTGATCTCCTGTTGAACTGTATTTAGTCCGAAGTCTCTGTGTAGGGTTTCGTTTCTTACATAGTTGGGTGCATCTACGATAAGACGTAGGCATTTGGATTGGAACCTCTGTATGAGTTGAATGTTTGTTTTTGCTGCTGAACCCCAGAGTTCTGCTCCGTATGTCAAGATTGGTTTGATGATTGCTGTGTACAGCAGTAACTTGTTATCTAACAATAACTTTGAGTTTCGGCCCATAAGCCAGTACATAGATGTTAGTTTAAGACCAAGTTGTTTCCTTTTCGTTATGATATGTTTCTGCCAAGTTAGACGTCTGTCCAGGTGTATGCCAAGATATTTTGCACTGTCGTCTGGTGGTATTTCTGCGTTGTTGATTTTTACACGTGGACATGTTTCGGCTCTCAACGTAAACGTTACATGCGCTGACTTATTGGAATTGACTTTGAGTCTCCATGACTGGCACCACTCCTGGATTTTGTGTATGTGACTTTGCAGATTTACCGCTGCTATTATTGGGTTCTGGTGCGATGATAACAGTGCTGTGTCTTCTCCGAATATAGCTGTTACAGTATTTTCGCATGTTGGTAGGTCTGCAGTAAACATACTGTACAGCACTGTGCCGAGAACACTACCCTGTGGTATGCCAGATTTAATTTCATGTAGGTCCGTTTGGGTTCCGTTAACTTTCACAAAGAAGTATCTGCATTCTAAGTAAGATTTAATTATTTCGAAAAACGGATATGGAAGGTTATTTTTAATCTTGTATAGTAAGCCAGTATGCCATACTTTGTCGAAAGCTTGGCTAATATCCAAGAATACCGCTGAGCAATATTTTTTTCTTCGAAGGCAGTTCTTATTGTCTTGACAGTCCTTTTCACCTGTTTTGACGTAGAATACGTCTTACCTTACGGTATGAGGAGTCATGTCAGGTTTTTATTGTTGTAATCTTTATTTCATTGAATTTGAGGAAACGGCTAGATGAATTTTTTTAAAATTTTTTTTGTAGGTAAATGAAGATGTTATCTTTCGTTTGATATACATTTCATATTGGTTGATATCTTCCTAATATTTAAATTTCTCAAATGAAAATTGTTTAAACACATACACTCAAACATATGTGTGGTGTTTGGTTGAGTGTTTTTGGTTGCTCAACATTGCTTAGGAACATGGCAACATGTATCTAGTAAAAAGTGAAACAAACAGTAAGCTAACGTAATAAAGCTTTTTTGCGAAAGCTTCAATAAAGCTGTTGTAACATTAATTTTGAATTGTAAAGCGTAAAGCTTTCACACAACGCTCGAATGCTAATGCGAAGACTCGATAAGGTGAACCTTTTTTAATATTAGGGCGGCCCTCTCAACATTCGCAGAACTTATTTCAATAAAAATATTAATTAAAACACATAAATTAAATTAAGTTTAAAAAAATTGAACATAATATTTTTTTTTTAAACGGACTTGAATCAAATGCCGTTGGTAAATATAAAAATTACAGCAGACAGTTGTCCGAGGCCTTCGGCCACGGACTGTCCCTGCAGGCTGTGTCAGAGACACGGCCATTAAGTTTAACGTAGAATACGCCATCCGATAAGACAGAAAACATATATAACAATAAATGATAAATAATATAAGCAAATGAATTTATTGTTATATATGTTTTCTGTCTTATCGGATGGCGTATTCTACGTTAAACTTAATGGCCGTGTCTCTGACACAGCCTGCAGGGACAGTCCGTGGCCGAAGGCCTCGGACAACTGTCTGCTGTAATTTTTTATCGTTACATGACTGTCTCTGAAGCCAAATTGATGGTCTGGAATAAGATGTTTTGAATGCAGTATTGGCTTTAGACGAATAGGTACAATTTTTTCAATTAGTTTGCCCATCAATGGTAGTAGACTTATTGGTCTGTACGATTGCACATCTTCTAGCGTTTTTCCTATCTTCGGAATCATTATTACTTCAGCCACTTTAAGCTGGCTGCACCGGAAAGTATCCAACTCTGAATATAGCATTTACAATATTTCTGAAGTGTGTAGTGGCTATATTTGGGAGTTCCTTGAGGGATTTAGACGTGATCAGATCAAAGCCTGGTGCCTTTTTCGTAATTCGTATATTTTTTATCAACATTTTTATTTCATTGCAGGTTGTTTTCGTGGTTGGCAGGTCCATTTGGGCTGGTGACGACAGAAAATCATGTAGTTTTGCAGGACTACTATTTGACGGGATAGGTTGAAACACATTTGATGAGTGCTCACCAAAGATGTCACATTTTGCTTTATCCGTTCTAGACCAAGTCCCGTTGGATGATCTGATGGTGGGTATTCTCTCAGTAGATGTATTAAATTTTTTAGTGGCTTTCCATAAGTTATAGGCTGAATTAACTGTTGGCGAAAGGTTGGAAACAAACAAAGTCAAATTCTAAATCTTTTTCCTCCGCCAAAGCTTTTTGCAAATTTCTTCTAGCTCTATTAAGGTGGGTTTTGTCTTCTCGAAACCTTGTTGTATGCCAAGTTTGTTTCAAGTGTCGCTTTTGGTGGAGGAGGAGTTTTACGTTCCGGCTGGAGCATTCAGTGTTGGGTGGTCGTCTTCTCTCCGGTGTTGATTCCCAAGCTGCTTGTTGTGTATGTGAAATGAACAAATGTATTGCCTCTTCTATTTCGTGTTTACTGTTTAGAGAAGTTTTTAGATTAATAAATCCGCTGCAGGTTTCCCTAAAGTAAGCCCAATCAGTCCTATCAGTGTGCAGTTTAAGCAGTACTTCGACTTGTTTCACTGAAGATTTCAAAATGGCTATTATTGGAGAGTGGTCAGAAGATAACTCAAGACATGGGTGTATTTCGCAATTTATTTCCGACAATATTTCTCAAAATAAAGAAGTCGATAACGTCCGGGGTGTTTCCGAGATCAGAAGTCCAATATGTTGGCTCTCCAGTCGACAAATGAAGAAGACGTTCAGATTCCATGGCTTTCTGTAAGTTCCTACCTCTTGTATTATTTAATCGGGAGCCCCGGTCCTGGTGCTCTGCATTGTAGTCACCACCCACCAAATATGTTGAACCCAGTGTTTGGAAATATGAGACGAACTGTTCTTTGGTCGTAGTGCACGAGGGCGGGCAAGAAATAGATGCTATAATGATTCGACTATTATTTAAATCCAATTGTATGGCAGTGGACTATATGTTTTTCCTTCTATAGCCATCTAGAGGTGTATGTTTTATATCTTGTAATATGAGAGTATTGTGGCTTCTAAACGCTGAAAAATCTGTATTTTGTTGTTGGTTGAATGCAAATATAGAGTGTGTTTGGAGCTTGTAGCAAATATAATATATTTGTGTCCAAACACATTGTGTTTGCTCTTCAATATTACATGTATGAGACACAATGATTAATATGTTGTAATATATGTGTTTGCGACTCAAATATGTCTATGTTTGTGATGCAAATACAGTTGTATTTTTTGAACTGTTTATGCTCTCTCGAGAACAAAAGAATAAAAGAGGAACAACGAGCGAGTCTATCTTTTAAGTGTGTATCTGTATTTTTGCATTATTCTCTCAGTCAGTGATTCGTAAATATTCCAGAATGTGCGTGCAAATTGCAGATGAAGTCAGTATTTATTTTTTGGCTGAAGTATTGCGTTTTAGTTTCATGTATTCAGTCATCAATGATGTGATGTGATGTTGCTTTGGATTTGGTTTATGTGTTTCGTATATATGTATGTGTGCTACCAAAGTGAGAAACGATTTTATGGAAAGAAACGGGAAAGGGCAACAACGTGAAGCCCTTTGTCTGTCCAAGCCTTTACTGAGAAAATCGGAACGGCGGACCATTTGTGAAATAAGTGTAATACAAAAATACAAGTAATTAGTCCACGCTTGGCTTTCATGAACTAGATTTGTATATTGTTTGTGTACCAACGCATAGTGATAACCAACGTATAACTGAAACCTTCTGACACCAAAAACGTGAGAGACAAAAATGAAAGGAGAAGCAAAAGAACAGCAGATTCCCATTTCATGAACAAAAAAGTAAACGTAAAATAGGGCCTTTTAAATGTTTTAATTATATGTATTAATTATTTATAAATGTATTAATATTTTAAAATCTCCGAACTAAAAACTTAAAAATTATTTTATTTTGCGGAATATCCCTGAAAAATGAGTCAGGACATGTTTTGACATGTTCTTTATACAGTCGGACGCGCCATAAGAAAGTAATTCATATGACAGTCTTTAGTTCATAGTCTTTAGTTAAAGTACAAAGTTCTTTGAAAACCTAAAAAAATACCTTTTTTAAAAATGGTCCAGCTCACGGAATCTTAACAACCAACCCAAGGTACATTTTGAGGGTAGACAAGAGGAACTTTCTTGTGAGTAGGTCTAATGTACATTAATGACAACACATACAAGGTAGATAGATCTAATAGCCAGTGTCACCTCGTTTAGTGACGGCGACACTATCGAGTACTTATCCATGAAGCAGCTTCTCAAAATACCGCACGGAACCGGTGTAAAAGTGTAGCTCCCAATGAGTAAGTGTAAAATTATAAAGCGCCCATCTCACTTATTGTGAGAAGCTCTTTCCTATCCCTTCATGGGATGTAATGGGAAACTATTTATTTTTAATTTTATTCAACCCTACAGCCAACCTTCCGATTCTTCTACCAAATTGCCATTTTTCGAGTTTAAATAAATTTTTTTGTGTGTGAACATTTTTCACCTCTTAAACGATTTCGCAGACAATATTAATCGAATTAAATTTAAAATAAAATGTTGGGCTATAATGTATGGGGAAAATAGCAAGACAGCTGCAATACGCAGCTATATGTTTAATCGAATTTCCATACAAAATAGGAAATTAAAATAAGTTTAAAATTTTTTCGTATATTTTCCAAGAATGTGTAGCCGAAATTACCTTTCCAACTATATCTACCTATGGTATTACAAGTCTATGCAACTCAAGCAAAAGTAGCACTTCGGCCTGAATTTTCAGTTTTCCTTTCGTAAAACACTGCCGATCTTAATGCACATTTGATATTAAGATATATTACCTCAAGGCTATTGGAACGATTCAAATTGCAAACACTCCCATTGTTCTCACATACCATGGTGCTCCCTGTTTTCGCTAACGATGCACCGTCGATCGAGAAGAGACGGTATAACCTAAATTTGCTGGAAGCCCCGCTAGATATACTGAGAATCTCAGTTTCTCTGGATCTGGAAGGATTTAGTAGTAGACCTACTCAAAATGCTCCGAAGTGCATTTCAGGTAGTGAATGAAATCGAACAAACACAAAAACTTACTGCCAGGACTAAGGACTCGGAACACCGCATGACGACTACAAACACAAAATGATAGAAACCTGCCAGTGGCTGACAACCAGTTGGGTGATCCAACTTCATGCAAGGCATTTAGTTGCACTAGGGGGTACCCTGCCACATCTGATAGACACTGAAGTTGGACAGTGATGGAAATCACAGTAGATAGGTGAAAGAGCAATAAGCGACCAGAGGGAAACCATGCAGCAAATTAAGTTTTAATAGTGCTTGGTGGATTCTTTGATAGATTCCTTTTATATCTGCCCGTTTTATGTCCTACCAAAGAGTAACATACAGCAGCAACTCAAACTCGATGAAATTCTCTACTACCTCGACGACCGTAAAAGACCGATGGAGACTTTTATCTATTGATCTGTGGTTGTACTATTTGGTACTTCGATTCGTGATGGTAAGTAATCCCGTAGCGAAGAAATACAACGATCGGCACTTTTCTCTTAGGGTGCTGGTGAGTTTTGGCAAGGCTGACCGTGCGACTATGTACAATAAGCAGCCTTAATCTTTAATAGAAGCACGGAGTTTGGATGCACAACAGGATACTCCGTCCGCTTGCACTTCCAGTCTGGTAAGATGCCGACTTGCCTGAAGAAACGCTGTCTTCCTAAATGACCAATGGGATCATTAAAAATGTTGGTTCAAGGTCATTTACTGGCGCCGCTAAAGTAGCGCTTAGTACTAGATGTCATTAACAGGGGCTTTGAAGACGTCACCTTCCGGAAGGAGAAATAAAGTGCCGTGGAAAACAGACTCTCCTCCGATGTTGTCAGTGACAACCTAGTTCTGGAATCAGGGCCGCATACAATTAATGCTCTTCAGCGCTGAGCGATCTGTTGAGCGTTTGCCCAGGACCTCAGCATGGATTCCGGCAACACCAACGCGGATGCGATCATAAAGCGGCTACAAGACTGAAATCCCGATTTTCCGATCAAAACCTGGACGGGAAGTCCAATGGATGATGTGTAGTAGATGGGGATGGCAGGCATGCAGTTTTCATACAGAATGCCTGGACTCAGACGGATTCAGTAGGATCTTCTATGGTGATTGGAGAAACATCCCGAAAGATACTCCACCAGATAAAACTGCTGTAATATCCGTAGAGGAACCTGCCCGTGTTTCCTTGGATGCGCTTGGGTGCGTGGATTAGTTCTTCGTCACGGGATCGGACGACTCATTTGACTGGTTAAGCCGCCCTAAGCCTCCTTCTGAGTCAAGGATGATTTTGTCCTAAACCAAGAATGGGTGAGTGAAGACATGGTTCTTGGTATTAGGAGCCCTAGGTTTAAACTCCATCAAAGTACAAGTAAGGGAAGACTTAGGGTATTTTTCCATCTTTCAGTAGCGAAAATGTAGTAGCAGCCAGTACCTTTTCTTAAAAAAAGTATTATTTTTTTTAAATAAGGACCTGTTCTTTAAAAAGTCCATTGTCTTATAACAAATTACCTTTTCTTAAAAAACTACATTTGCTTTAAAGATTACCTTCTTTCCTTCGCTTTTATGTGTAACTCTATATTGTTTTGCAATATTCCCCTATTTGAAAAATACAATTTCGTATAAATATTTCATATAGATACGTAAACATTTTATATAGTATAAAAATATTAACCCTTTTTCTACCGCATAATCTAACCCTAAAAATATGAAGGCAAAGTCGACGCCGGCTATTACTCGTGTAAAGGTGATGTTGTCATGTTGTGCTTATGCGAAGGCATAGACTAAATAAGGAACGCGCTCGCTTCTGATTACACTTTCTCTCTTTCTCTTGTATTTCCTATATCGAAGCCATACACACTCTCTGTGCTATTGTTGGTCGTTTTGACTTTACTACACTGATTACCTTCAGACACGTACCACATAGTTGGTGTCATACACAAATGTGTGAATGTCGTTACACATCCTTCTATACCCACGCGTTACGTTAACATCAGTCCGTGCATGTACGTGTGCGTGTACAATTGGAAGATGTTTCCGTAGATTATTTTTTTTTTGCAACAGTTTCCTTCGATATAATAAAAAAAGAATTGTCTGAAGTTGTTTTCAGCGTTTCTTATTCGTTGTCGTTTACATATTCATATTTCATTTGTTTTTATTTTACATTCCCGGAATTCTTGTGGTTTTACATAAGCACACAAGAACACATGTATGCTTATCCATTCCTTCGTTTACAAAAACAAAAACAGTGGAGGAGTTGACTAGGCTCCATTATGTGTTTCAATATTCTGACTCTTCTGAAAAACAGATATACGTTCAAGCTTCCTATATACAGTTGTGTTAAAGCGTTTTCTTCATTGTTTCTTAAGGCTGCGCTAATTTTTTGCTTTTCATATACATATGACGAAGGCATGCGGAACGTCTTTTTGTAGAAGGAATGATTGATTGTTTTCTGAGTGTGACATTTGCGTTTTATTACTTTTTCTTTAAGTCTTGTTCGAATTGTAAATATGGAATATTGGTCACGCCACCAACCATCAAGTAAAAATTAAACCAAAATCGAAAAAATTACGGGATTCGTATGAGGCTGAAAGACATCATGGCTCCAAAATCATACCCGGTACTGCAAATTTATCCTTTCCGCCTCTGGGAAAAGGCCCCTTCACTGACCGAAATATAGAATGTCAGACAAATGTTTAAGAATGAATGTTATTTTCCATATTACATAATGTATGTGGTTTGTACATTTATGTACTTGTAATCCAACTAATCCCAAGGTATTGTTTAAGTCAGCGTTGTTACAATTGCAAATGTAAACCCTGTGCAGCTAGTCTTCATAGTCCAGTGACGCTACTTTCGTTTCCAACTCGCATTGCTCTGCGGATATTTCATACAGCGTTGCCATTTCAGCCCTCAAAGTGAATTAGTAGGAATTTTCCAACTTCTTAATCCTTTTAAAATTTTATAATATTTTTTACCATCTGCTGTCTAAAGTGAATTTCTGATACGTTTTTGTACTTTTCAAGTTGTATTTTTGCTTTGGGTGCGTGATTTTTTCACAGGTTAATAATAAGAAAAAATACAACAATATAACTCTCTCGGAAAATCAGTGTTTTAACATCTATTGTTAAATTATACGAAATCACTTCGTAGAATATTTTAAACATTGATCTTTTATTTTAATAGGTAATTTTAGAGCTTTTTAGAAAATTTTTTACACAGTCCTCTAATTTTAGTCAAACGATTCTTTAGGGGCCAACGAACTCCAACCAAATTGTAATTTTGGATTCGAATGTACCGCATGTTTTACTTTTTTCATTTGCACAATAAACATTTCTTATATATTCTCGAATGACTAATGTATCTAATGTATAACTTGAAAATTTTAGTTTTAAAATCTGTTTTATAAAAATATACACGATCCAAAGTCAAATACTTTTAAAACTCATGATTTGCAACAATGTGAATTACGCAATTTCATCATATTCACTGACAGAAGCAAGAATGTGTAAATATTTTGGCGATATGGTAAACTGAATATGGTAATTTGTATCAGTAACCATTACCAACATTCTGATATATACCAAGTTGGTCTCACTTTCGCAGGAGCTTGTCCGAGTTTTGATTCGTGAATTTGACAGGAAAACAATTTTTTCCCGTGTAAAATTCACACTGTTGACTATGGTGGTCCAATACACCGGACACCTCAAACAATCAAGAGTTCGTTGAAAATAATAAAATGTACACTGTTTTTTGGTAATGCAGAAATTTGAAAAACTGAACCCAGGATTTTAAAACTTTTAACACATAGCGGAGTTTCATATCAATGATATGTAAATCAAAAGAAAATCTGCGATAAGAAGTAGCATCTACTTTTACCTTCAGAGTATTGCCAATTTGACATCGAAGGTGTTTCATTGACACAAAGTCCAATCTGTGGTATTTTTAATGCCACTTAACAATATCCACGGTACGTAAATATAGCACACATTTAAAGTTTGGACATTTTACAACCATTGTCTCGAAAAACGGCATCCAGAGTGCTGAATAAAATCCGTCGAAATACATGGCAATTGAAAGGATTTCTTATCGCGAGACCCACAATTTTTGGCATATTAATAAATCATTAGAATTGCATACATTTACGGGCTTTTTAATTATTCGTCGCATTAAATTGAAATAAAAATAAATATTATTTGTATGTACAATTATTTAATGAAAATATTTTAATGATTTCGCAGAAAATACTATTCTTTTCATAATTAAGCTGCAAGTATTGCACGAAATCAATAAAATCACGTTTAATTTACAATAAAATTTTGTTAATCATGTATCGAAATTCTAAATTTTTTCCTACGAAAATATAATACACTCGGGTTCACTTATTTAAATGCACTAAAAATTCCATATTCAGCAGCCTGTAGTATCTTTTGCATTTTGTAGCCGATTGCAGAATTTTAAAATGGAAATGGAAGCGAGACATCTTGAAATATAAAAAAAATCATGACAATAGAGGTTTCTTAACTAAAGAACATTTTTTGAGCAATTTTAAAAAAAAAAGTCAAAAATGTTAAATTTTTTGGGTTCACTTGAATAAAGGCAGTTTATTATTTTTTTATTATTTTTAAAGTAAGCGATGATTTTTTGTAGGGAGCGTTTGTTTATTACAATTTATTTCATCTTAACCATTTTACGAGTCAAAATGGCAAAACCAAATATTTTAAATCTATCGAAAAAAAACTAAAATCGGTGATTACCGTTCTGAAGGATATTCTAACCGCGCAATGGCTAAAAAAATTGGACGGAGCCCAACAGTTGTCGGCAATTACATCAAGAACCACGAGGGGTTTGGAAAAAATTTTAAAGGAAGGGTTTCATTGTCTTTATCTACGTATGAGAAAAGAAAAATCATTAGAAGACAGACTACATGGTATGGGATGTGCAGCCGAGAGGTCATGTAAATGACTTCAGAACCATTGTATTTACGGATGAGAAGAAGTTTAATTTGGATGGGCCTGATGGTTACAACTATTATTTCAATGATCTGCGCAAAGAAAAGCGTTTTTTGAACCGACATCACAGCCGAGAGGGCGGCGTTATGTAGTGGGGTGCTATTATGTACACACAGGGAAAATATTAGTTGGAAATCAATTCAGGCATTGGAAATTTGGTGACACCAAAAGTGGACATAAAGCCCATGGGCGTTATGTCGCACCTAAAATGGACATAAAGCCCATGACCGGTGTGACATAAAGCTCGTGGGCGTTATGACCATTCTAGGTGCGACATAACGTCCACAACTTTATAAATATGGTCTACGAAACTCCGTAAAAGACCATACAGTCCGTGGACGTTATGTCACACCTAAGATGGACCAAAAGTCCATGACCGGTGTGACACAAAGCCTTTATGTCCATTTTAGGTGCGACATAACGCCCATGAGCTTTACGTCCATTTTGGGTGTGTCCATTTATGACGCGTCACCTGGAAATTTCATGGTAAAGTCTATATTTTGATTAGAATTCATAATTGTTAAACATCGGAATTATTTATCGGTGTTGTTGATAGATTAAAAATAGGTCTTACTAAATACAAGTTCCTACTACCGAACTATTTCAAAAACCTCATTCGTCTGAAATGGAAGATACAACTAATAAAAGGTACAATATTAGAATTCGTGTTCAAATGTTAGTCACTGTAATCATAATTTAGTTTCTGTCACAAAAACACTTGTTATAAAGTTATGTATTCGGTTTTTCACAAGAGGCTTTGCTGTTAAAGAGAAACTACATATAGTAGAATGTTACACGAAGACTTTACAGAAAAACTATTGTTTTAAATAGAAAGTGATAAAAAAAAGTTATGAAAAAACAATCAGCCAGACATCAGCCAGCGAAGAAAATATATTATCATAAATTGAGGTGAAGTGAGACATTTAAACACAGTCGTAGAATCTGACGCCACTATTGACGCCTTCACAAACACATGCGAACAATTGTCGACACTTGGCTAGAGGAACTATTATTGTGGATGACACAAATTAACTTAAACATACATATGATACCCAGGGTAACCCCTTCCCATTTTTGATCGAAAATATGAAAAATTTAGAAAGACTGTCTATATTTATTTTTCGATTGGACGCTTAGTTTTCGAGATGTGGAAATTTTTTCAAATTTTGGATAAAAAAATGGGCACGAAATACGAACCTTGGTAATAAATAATAATAATTTTGTTTATATTAAAATATAAAATACACAATTTTAATAAAAACATATTTAAAGTATATTTAAAGTTAAAGAATCACCAAATGGTTGTGGCAGCCATTAAATTCAAGTAATTACTTTAGTTGAGCATACCAATATATTATTTGGTACAACTGGATTAGCTTTTACATATTTCGTTCATCCAACTAATAGAATATTCACCACTATAGGACTAAAACTCGATTGACAGATCAAATTTATTTATTGTTGCTGTGGCTTCAACTAAATGTTTCAGTTCCTGCAACCAAAACTGAATTACAAATCAATTGACATGCACAACAGTTGGTGATAATGAATACAATTATTGGTAATCACAACGGAATAAAGTGCGTCCAAGGAACCGCCACATTTTAGTTGGTTGTAAATATAGTTGTGACAACGAATCTCTTCTCTGTGTGTACTATGGCACCATCGATATTGAATTTCAAAGTGCAAAAATGACTGGCGCAAGCTATAAAACGTTATTGGAATCGGCTTTTCCGCAGTTCAGTGAATTATTTGGTCCCATATCTTGGATATTGCAACAGGTTAATGCCCCTATACACAACGCCAGATTAGTAAAGGAGTTCATTGCAAGTCAAAATGTTAATAACCTTGACTGGCCACCCTATTCGCCAGATCTAAATATTATCGAAAATGTCTGGGGTTGGTTAGACAATTTGATGACAGGCAGTCACTAATTCAGGCTATTAAGGATGGTTGGAATCAAATTTCGTTGGATTAGAACAATTCTATTTATCTCTCAATGAAAACCCGTATATTTGAAGTTACTAAAAACAAAGGGGTTTGTACCCATAACTAATAGTTCTTAAATAAAGTAAAATAAATTTTAAAAAAAACAAGAAAACAGTTTTTCATTAAAATTAGTCAAAGTTCCTTTATGCAAGTGAAACAAAAAAAAAATAGCACATTATTGGACTTTTTTTATAAATTGCTCAACAAAAGTTCTTTAGTTAAGAAACCACTATTGTCATGATTTTTTTATATCTCAAGATGTCTGGCTTCCATTTCCATTGTAAAATTCTGCAATCGGTTACAAATCGCAAATGATACAGGCTGCTGAATATGGAATACCGGAGTATATTTTATTAAAAGAGTGTTTTTATTTTTTATACCTTGGTTGTGTTATGAGATGTTGAGATCGTTCCTTTTGTGATTTTTTGCTTAAGACCAAAGGTGTTAAACCACCATTTTCAAAATATTTAAAATTCAATATTTTAAGCGTACTTCACACTTTTTCGCCACATCTTTTACAATTTATTTGAGTAATTCCTTTAGATGGACAAAACATATTTGCTATGGGCCGAAAGGTGTTGTCGAGTGCTACGATCAAAATAATACAAAATTTTCTAAAATCAAAAATAAAAGAACACGCTATATTTTCCGCGTGCCTTGGAGAAAGTTATTCACACGAACAGATTTGGCATGTATAAAAATCACACAATGCGCGGACAAAACATCGATGTCACTCAAAAAAATTTTTAAAATTTTTTCTACCCCAAATTTTAAACCATTTTAATTTTGGCCATCCTACATACATAAATTTTAGTTTAATTTTTTAATTTTTGAGATTTTCTGCGCAACATTTTTGCAGAACATTAATAATTTTTCGGTTCAATATCAATTTCTATGAAAACTGTTTTTATATTAAAAATTACATTTTCATATTACACCGTACGACAATTAAAAAAAAAAGTCGTCACACTTGAACCGGAAGATATACGTCTGAAACTATTATAGGCAAAATGGAGTTAATTGGCGTTTTCAGTTTATAATTTTCTCATCCTGTTGCCCCATAAAATGACTACAAATTTTCAAGGGATAAAAATTTAAAAAAAAAGTTAAACTCTTATTCGCTGCCTACGATACCAATATAGGTGTCAACTTAAAGAAAACAATTATGGCTACTTTTATTATTATTTTATTTATACCGTTCCGGGATAAAAAAAGACTTAAAAAAATGTCCTTGAAAAATTAAATCCTTTAAAATCCTTTGAAAATCTCTAACAATTTATTCGAAAAAATATGTGTTCATAGCCTGTATACAGTGTAATACTCCCCTAAACGTCAACATTCTAGCATTATTAGTTAATTTTTAATAAAAGTTTACATAAAACTCTTCCAGCAAAAAAAGTACTTTATTATATGGAACAGAGTTTACAATTTTTTTAAAAAAAAAGGCGTTACACTTGAACCAGATGATATAAGAATGAAACTATAAGCTAATCGGACTAAAATGACATTTTCAGTTTTTCGTTTGGTGATCCTGTTGCCCCTTAAAAGGACTACAAAGCTTCAAAGGATAATATTAAATACAAAATGTAAATACTTGTTCTCACTGTCTAATAAATACATTGAATTTATTTAATGTATTTTATAGCAATATTTATGTAGTAGGTTTTGACAAGTTGAAAAATTCAGAGGCTCAAATTATTTTTGCATTTGGATTTTTCGTAAAACAAAAAAGTGAGTAAACGTGATTATGGAGTGCCCAAATCGGAACAAGTTTTATACTCTATGTGGTTCTTTTGTATGCCAATTGTTCCATCATCTAAAGTAATCATCCCTCCAAAAAAAAAATAAATAGTTTCCCTTTACATCCCATGAAGGGACTGTGGAGAACTTCTCACAATCACTGACCTGTGCGCTTTCCAGTTTTCACTCACTGATTGGGACCTACAGTTTTACACCGATTCCGATCGGTAATTTGAGAAGCTTTTTCATGGCTGGCCGCCGCCGAAAGAAAATTTGAAGGTGGTCAGAGCCGGGTTCGAACCCAGGATCTCATGTACAAGAGCCGCGCACACTAACCATTGCACCACCGACGGCCACTAATCATCCCTCCACTTGACATTAAACTGGGTTTAATTAGAAATTTCGTTCGGGCACTTGGCTTTCAAAGTGCAGCTATGACCAATCTGAAGACAGTTTTTCGAAGAGTTAGTGGTGCCAATATTGAGGCTGGTATGTATTGATTTATTGATACTTGATATTGAAAGGTTTATTAATTAGAAAATCAAGCTTGGAATAGTTTGGATGCTGTAATCAATAACTTTTTGGGCAACACCAAATCTGAAAACTACAAATGTATTGTTCAGAACCTTGTCGAATGTTTTGAAAAATTGGGAGTTAATATGTCCCTGAAAATACATTTTCTGGACAGACAACTGGACTTTTTTCCTGAAAATTTAGGAGATTTTAGTGATGAACACAGTGAAAGATTTTATCAACATCTCGCCGATATGGAGAACCGGTTTCGGGGAAAAATTCGGCCCACGTGTTGGCACGCTGTTGGTCAATTTGTCGTGACACTGCTGGAATATACAAACGACAAATACCGTTAAGTACCACTCATTTTAAAAATCTATGAAAACTGTTATCCTTTGAAGCTTTGTACTCCCTTTAATGGGCAACAGGATGACGCAATGAAAAACTGAAAATGCCATTTTAGTCCGATTAGCTTACATTTTCACTCTTATATAATGTGGTTCAAGTGTAACTCCTTTTTAAAAAAAAAATATACTCTGTTCCATATATATTCCATATAAAGTACTTTTTTTGCTGGAAGAGTTTTATGTAAACTTTTATTAAAATTAACTAATAAATCTGGAATGTTGACGTTTTGGGGAGTATTGCACTTTATGCAGGCTATTAACACATATTTTTTCGAATAAATTGTTAGAGATTTTCAAAGGATTTTAAAGGATTTAATTTTTCGAGAACATTTTGTAAGTCTTTTTTATCCTGGAACGGTATCAATAAAATAATAATAAAAATAGCCATAATTCTCTTCTTTAAGTTGACACCTATATCGGTATCGTAGGGTGAGAATAAGTGTTTAACTTTTTTTTTTTGAAAAATGTTATCCCTTGAAAATTTGTAGTCCTTTTATGGGGCAACAGGATGAGAAAATGAAAAACTGAAAACGCCAATTAACTCCATTTTACCCATAGTTTCAGACGTATATCATCCGGTTCAAGTGTAATATGGACTGTCGGACTGTGTCATATATTTCGGCATGTGACGAATATCAATCGAGTCGAATACGATTTGACATTATTTAATGGCAGAAAAAGAGTAATAAATAAATTGATATCCATTATTTACCATTACTATTTCAAGTCGTATTGGATTTAATCATACCGGTCTACGCAAGAAATAATATCAATTTAAATATTATGGTGGATGGTTGTGAATATAGCCATTTTAATGTCCAGCTGGGCATACCATCATCTCCCTTCTCCGCAAGTATTTATGTACATCATCATACATTATGGGGATATACAAAGCTCAACTTAGAAAACATCGACAACAATTCTTTGTCATAACCACTAATACTTACATATATTTACAATATTTCTTTCCTATGCAAGTTTTCATTGAAAGCCAGTGTATAAGTGTTGGTGGCTACAAGAAAAATAAGATTGCCATGACATTGGCGCTACAGTGTACCATCTACGTATTACTTCTGTTTTCATTTTTATTATTCGATCTATAGGATGTTATGTTCTTTGACTTATTTTTAGTTCAAGCTGAAAAAGTACTTTTACATTAAAAAGTATATTTTCCTAGAATATATTATTCAAGAATATTTTAACTGTTTAACTCCACTGTGAGTGGACTTTTCGTAAATTTCTAATAAGATGCACTACAATGATGATTGACAATTCTCACCGTCCAGTGCCAAACCCTTTGGGTGCTTTAATACACTAACCTTACATTTCAACAGGCTGGTCCGCAGGCGACAATTGCGTTTGATCATAGAGTAAGATGTTCAAAGTATATGAATGACTGTTTCAGTACCATCGCAATCTTGTTAAAAGTCACTGCGCTATTTGAAGTTTGAATTGAAATAGAATATAAATAAATTAAAATTGCTGTGTTCGTTCATACAAAACACTTTTTTATTATCGTATTATAATTTAATTTGATCAAATCATAAATGCCAATAAAATACTATTTAAAGTCAGATTTTTGAGTTCGCCTATCGCTCTACTCCTTTATATTCAATCCTCTATACAATTTCCAACTATGAGATTCATCAGCTGTTTCACCGAACCCCCTCCGTTGAGCATTGTAGTGATGTAATTGTAACAGGAACTGCTGCTCTAATTTAATAGTCAAACCCGTTCTCAACTGTTTTCGGAAACTATATTAGTTTGTATTTAAAAATTGCACGCTCATTTACTGAAAGATGTTCTTGCATATAACTTTTATATAACAACTCAAGTGTCAGTCCGATCGTACCGCTAAGCCCCACAATGTAGCATAAATGATAAGATGACGGGAATTTTCTTCAGTTCCAGTGCAAGGTATTGTTGTGTGGAGAGACTAATAATTACAAGGCGTATGTGTGTGAGCTATGATACGGCCCATGTGACCACATTTAAGCAAGATGTCGTGTATGTCCCACAAAATTTGATAGGCACATTATAGCCTTATGTTCAGTTTAACAGTTAGTCATTCTCCATTTAAATGGAATTTAAATGCCCCATGTTTGTCATTTAAATGTCATTTAATATGAAAAATTTCTATGCTTTTTTAAAGTGAGTTTTTATATGATGAGTGTGAACCTTGCCCTTAGACCACCACAAAATGGATTAGTATTGCTAAAATCGGAAATTTGAGTTCTGTACAATGATTACAACAAAATACTCATTGACATTAGGCATTTCTACAGTGAATTATTTAAATTTTCACACCCACTTAAGAGTAATATACTAGGAGTGTTAAACAGCTGTTCATCTTGTACCGGAAACATTTGAAAATCACTGGAATAGTTGGAGTTAGAGTTCGACTTTTAGATAGCAAAACAAGCATAATACATTATTGAAAAGACATTATCAGTAATCAAACTGCATATGCATAGTCATCAATCAAATGCCCATAAATATCATTTAACTGCAGTTAACACATGAATTCCTTGCGGTCACTCATCGCGTATTCTTTCATTACACCCTATTCAGTACTAGTACTTCAACTACCAAGTCGAACAGCTGTTCCATCGAAACCCCTTGGGTTATACACGTTATTTTTGTTGATTTATGTATTTGACAATATTATCGAAGACATTAATTTCGAAAATTTTAAAGAATATTGTTACATTCGCTTCCTAAGAATTTAATAATAATAAACCACAAATTTCAAAGTTTGTAAATTTTGAGCTGTTATAATTATTTTGGAAGCCCATATGCCCTTTTTTTGGGTAGAGAATTTGACAGTTTTGGCAAAGCTCGTAAAACTTACAACTTTGAAAATGATGGTTATATCCACTTGCTTATTTATCCTTTGTACTTGTAGGAGGAAAGTTATAGAAAACGGAAATATATTTCTCTATGTACCCATTTTGTTCTCACCAAATTTATAGGCTATAATTCCTTCCAGACTGCAACTCCAATTTCTCTACTCTGTGCGGAAAATAGCAACTAGCGTTAACATTTCGCCATTTGATGGAGAAAATGTGTGTTTCCCTTCAAAAGAAACACAGAGTGAATTGTAAAATGAGCTACCAAGTACGTTATTTTCAAAGGTTTGTAATGCACAATTTCAAACAGCTTAAGATTTATCGTCATGACTGAAAAAAGTTGTGATAATGAGGGGCAAGGCAGAGCGGTGTTCCAATATACCACGTCGAAGCACATTCATATTTTTTTTTTGGTATAAATAGTAAACAGTTAAGTTCAATATTATATTACCTAATTCCAAAAACAAAAATCGTACTTATGCAGCCCGAAACCTAAATGTTACCACAATTTCGAACATGTAATCACAAGTAATCGCGGAACACGTTATCGTACGATTTAATATAATTTAATGATTTGATATCATACTGCTTTTATAGAAGATGTAACAGATGGACACGTTTATTGGAGCAATTATTTAAATATCTCAAAAATATCTCAAAAATTGCCCACCAATGTGACTATTTAAATTAGCATTGTTTTAAATAAAGCACACGGAAAGAAAAAACTCGTACCTCCCAAACGAAATCTCAGATAACTGAAGTTCGTTTGGGGACTGTAGTTGTGAGAAACGAACTTCTGTTAAGCCATACATATCATTTCGTTTGGGAGAACCGAAAAATGTTTGCAGAAAACGAGCTATGAAAAACTTAAGCTGAAAAAAACGTTTGCGAGAAACGAAAAACGGTTCCGCCAACTGTTCCATCGGTTACAGCAACCGAGTTGTAGTTAATCCTAACGAAAAAAACGTTTGCGAGGACTGAAAAACGTTTGCAGTAAACGTGTTATGAAAAATTAAAGCTGAAAAAACTTTTGTGATAAACGAAAAACGGTTCCACCAACTGTTCTTTCGGTTACAGCAACCGAGATGTAGTTACTCTATTCAGTACATTACTTGTACATTAAAATTTATATTTATGGCTTCCATAAAATCTTTTTTGTGTAAATTTCCAATTTTTTTGATTTTGGTTTTACCCATAAAGTTTGTTTTAAAAAAGTTGGAATTTTTGTCTATCTTTTCAGTGTCTACGAACTCTTCCGTCTCGACTTGCATTAAAATAGCAACTAAAAGCGCAGCAAACTACAACGCGCCAGTTGTCTATCCAAGATATATTGACAAGGCAAAATCCTTTTATGTGTATGCGTGAGTGTGTATGTCAAATGAGTGGACTGTGTATACCATAGGCTAATACATACCTAGATAAACTTATTCTCTCATCTGACGTTTCATTTCACACTCTTCGTGATGCGGTCGGTGTGATAGAGAGATGTTTGACGAAAAGTGATATACACCAGGTGGAATTACAATAACATCTTCCTTTAATTTTTCATGCAATTTTGGTGAAAAACTGTGAAATTTAAATGTGTTTTAAACTTTTTTATTGACTGTTATTGTTAGCATACATTTGTGTTGTATTTAACACATTAATTTTAACACACAAAACGAAATGCCGTTGTTGTTATTTTGTTCGTTGTTTTGAACCATTGCCTCTATCTGGTATTAGTAAAGCAATTCTTTTCAACATCAAACGTATACATCACACGAGGACAAATGTCAGAAATTTGGTGAGTGAAAGATTTTCTCTACCCATAGTTACTCTATGGTGTATACAGTCGACAGAAAGAGAGAATGAGAGAAATTTACGTTCTTCGTACTCATTAGAAAAATGGCTAATTTCAGTTATCGCAAACGGTTTTTAAATTGCGACAAATGTAATTTTGTACTCGTTTAATGCAAACGAGATCTCGTTTGCAACAACATGATACACACTTGCGATATATGAGTTTATTATGGGAGAACTACATAAACGGTTGCGATTAATAAATTAATACAAATCAATCAAAGTATTGTTGTGGTAACCGAGCAATAAACGTTTTTTTTCTTTGCGTGCATATACCGTTTTTTAAAACCAAACTAAATATACAACAAAAACGGGGCCAAATAATTGGAACTTCGGGTGTTACCACATTTGAATACACACTTTCCAGCACATAACTAAATATATCAAAACAGTCACCTTTTTGGCAGTCGATTTTTTTGTTGGACAGAGGACAGATCTATTACAAGGTAAACTAAAGAGATCGAAATTACAATCAAATGTTTAGAGACAACAAAACTCACCAAAGCCAAATCAAATATCATTGAAAACTAATCTAAAACCATTGGAGCCTGGTAATCCAACTAGATGTTTTTATGTATAGTTACGTTCGTACATGGTTTGTTGGTTGAAAAGGCTGCGACACAGCACGCTGAATAGCACACTTTGGCTAAAGAAGCCCATTGTGATACCTGCAGTTTCCTCCATAGCAACTATTGACAAATCGTCTAGCCTATTTGAATTTTCAATGAATTTGACTATAAGAACTACAGGAATATCCTGTAGGGCCACGGGGCTAACTAAATGTGCTCCGAATATCCTACTTCTCAGTCCAACCAGAGCAGGGCAATCCAAGAGAAAGTGTTTCGTTGTTTCCTCGTCCTCTTCTTCCATGCGGCATCTACAGAGTGTGGTGTTTCTATGTCCGAATCTTAGGGCGTGTTTTCCTACAAGACAATGTCCCGTAGGTGTTCCTATCATTGTGGATAACCTCCATTTCGGCAAGTTAAGTAGTTGCCTAGTCCTCTTCATGTCCACCTGTGGCCAGCGGACCCTGGCTTGTTTGCAAGTTGACGTAAGCCTCCACTTGTCCTTGAGCATATTATCGGCCCACTGCCTGATCTGCAAACGGCAGGTAGAGATTGGCATACTAACACCTTCTTTGCCGGAATAACCTGTGCCGTAGTACCCTATCTAGCTAACGCATCCGCTACGCAATTGCCTGTCCCGCTGTGTCCCGGTATCCAGATGAGCCTGATGTCGAAATACTCTGCCATCACCCTAAGTGATGAGTGGCATTCTTTCACCGTCAAGGACGTAGCAAACATAGCTTCCAGGGATTTTATGGCAGCCTGGCTGTATGTGTAGATACATATTCCCCCAAGGGTTGTGACACTACTCTCCAGTAATTCAGTAACCTCCAGTATGGCGGTAATTTCAGCCTGAAATACACTACAGTGATCAGGCAGCTTGAAGGAGATATTTACATTTATATCTGGTATCCACTACCAGTGACTTTTCCCAGGTATTCCTGTTCGGAATAGAAGGCTTTAGATTTGTCGCTGGTAGAAGGTGGGGGATAGAGTAGTCCGTTTTTACGGGAATAGAGTTGATCCGGTGTAGTAATTCAGCGTGTCCGGAATGCACCGATATCAAAACGCCACAATCTCTGATTCTCAATACGGATGTAGCGGCTGCCGATTCGTCCATGATATCAGGAGTACAGATGTTCAGGATAACACCCACATAACTAACTGCCTGACGTCATGCCCATTGCCCCACTAACGCTAATTAGTGGTGATCTTTGAATTTTCATCAAGGAAATGAGAATATATTTGTTTTGGAGGGACCTCCACCAAACTACGATGCCATAGAGAAGTATTGGTCTGACTATTCCGCATAAATCCACATGGTTATTTTAGGATACCCAGCGCTTTCCTATCACCCCTTTACAGCAGTAAAGAGCACGAGACGCCTTTTTCACCTTCTCCACCACATTCGGTTCCCAAGAATGTTTTCTGTCGAAAATTATTCCCAGATACTTGACCTGTTTCGTCAATTGTAATTGCACCACATTAACTGACGTCAGTTCAAATGAGGGTATTTTATATTTCCGAGAGAACAGAATAAGCTCGATTTTAAGTGGGTTAATTGATAGTCCGTTGTTAGTGGTCCAGTTCGAAATCAGACTTCCCAATTATGCGTGCCACTAAGCTGTCGACTCCTATATTCTGCAACGACCTACGAATAGCCGAAGGTTGCATGTAATCGAAGGCTCCCTCGATGTCCAGGAAGATATATATATTTGACAAAAAATTAGAAAAAGTTTTTTGAAAAAATTAATTTTTCTACTCAACCTATTTGCGCTCAGTTTGAAATTTGAATATGTTGCGGAGGACGCTTTCTTTATTAAAATTTACTACCGAAATTTGGAGTCAGTGGCCTCAACTTTAAGAGCTTTTCTGGCTGAATGGCTTCGTCAATAAGCAAAATATGCGTTATTGGTCAGACAGCAATCCACACGTAATCTATGAGTCATCATTGCATCCCGAAAAAATTACGGTTTGGTGCGGTTTATGGGCGGGCGGCGTCATTGGGCCGTACTTCTTCCGTGATGATCAAGACCGGCATATTACTGTGAATGCGAATCGCTACCGTTCAATGATAACCGAATATTTTTGGCCCAAGTTGGATAATATGGACTTGGAGGACATGTGGTTCCAACAGGACGGCACCACAAGCCACACAGCGAATGCCACAATCAATTTATTAGAAACCAAGTTTGGTGAACGTGCTATCTCACGAAATGGCCCAGTCGATTGGCCGCCTCGGTCGTGCGATTCGACGCCGTTATACTATTTCCTGTGGGGCTACGTCAAGTCTATGGTCTATGCCAATAAGCCAGCGACGATTGATGAACTTCGTACGAATATCGAACGTGAAATTGCAGCAGTATCGGCCGATTTATGCTTGTAAACCGTCGAAAATTGGGTTCAGCGTCTGGACTTCTGCTAGCGTGCCCGTGGTGGCCATGCAAAAGAAATCGAGTTCCATACATAATGGCATCGAACCTACTTTCACAGGAATAAATAATTTCATTGGTATCTAAAACCGGTTTTGTTTTATTTAAAAAAACCTTTGTAACGCTGTGTGTAGTAATTAATGTCCACATCTTTACTTCTCAACATCATTGTTTGTTTCCAATGTTAGATTTCTGGAAAAATATTAAATTTTCTACACAAAATCAGTTGATGTTTCCTAAATTATTTCACTTTATCGTCTGGTTTTGACGAATACTTTGCTTTATGACAACTGATTTCGTTCTGTGAAAAATAAATGAACACGAAAATCAAAAGCCCTTTTCATTTGTCACTCACCAAAAGTGGTATACAAAAAACTAGTTACAGAGTCGTGTAATACGTTCTACAAGATCATACTGGTAGTTGGTCCAATACATTCTGACTGGTTGATATGCACAGCTGTACCTTCGTTATGGATTGTGTATAAATTTGTACATACATTTTCTACCAGAATGTGGTTTGGAGTTCCGTTAGTAAAGGGTAATCAAGAGGGATTTTGATCTTTTTGGAGTTGTTAAAAACCTCCGTTCCGTACACAAGAATGACGATATCAATATTATCCTCTTCATAAGTCGAAGGCTCTATGAGAACGCCAACATTCCAAATATCCAAATTTCCTCAAACTGACGCCCAATTTTTTATACCTATCTATAAATGTCATTACCGCCGGAGGTGCAATGGATAGTGTGTCATGAGAACGTGGGTTCTCTTTTCTTTCGACGACGCTAACCTCGCTTAGTGATGGCGACACTATACAACCACGAAACACCACGAAAACAGCTTCTCGAAATACCGTTCAGAATCGGCGTAAAACTGTAGGTCCCAATCGGTGAGTGTAAAACAAGAAATCGCATAGCTCACGGATTGTGAGAAGCTCTCACCAGTTCCTTCTTGGGATGTAGTGGGAAATATTTAATTTGTCTAAATAATTTTACAACTTTTAACAGGTATTGATCTTTCAGGTCTTAAAATAATTAATTTAATATGACCAAATATAAGTAAATGCTTGAATTACGATATCAATTACTCTGTCCATTTAAGAGACAGTCTATTCCTTTTAATCTCGATTATGTATTCCTTTTCTAAACTACACCCACATAACTAATAGTTTGCAAAAGGTTTATAGCAACCGAAAAATTTTGGGATAACACCTTATTGCAGTTGAGGTTGTGACCTTTAATTCGGAGGTCATGGCATCTAAGTAGCCGTCGGTAGTGCAATCATTAGTGTGACCGCCAAATATGAGGTCCTGGGTTCGATCTCTGTTCTGACCACCTTACATTTCCTTCGACCACGGCCACCTCCCATAGTTACGGCTACACTATCGGGTATTAAGCCAAGAAAAAGCTTCCAAAAATACCGCTTGGAACCGGTGTAAAGCTGTAGGTCCCAACCAGTGTCTATAAAACTAGAAAGCGCATAGCTCACTGATTGTGAGATGCTCTCCCCAGTTCCTTCTTGGGATGTAGTGGGAAACCATTTATTTTTGATGACATATAAAGTGGTTGTGACAACCTCGGTTGTTGCCACCTTATTGCAGTTAAGGTTGTGACCTTTAACTCGGATGTGATGACATCTAAAGTGGCAGCGACAACCTTTAAATTGGGTTACTACAAATTCGGTTATATTTTCTGCGGGCGCAAATTGATCAAAAACCCAGGTCGACCTCACTGGCTTTGGTTTTTATAATCTCATCTTACGAATTGAATATTTTTCAAATATAAAAAGCAACCCCGTTGTTAATAACTTGTAGTTATTACAAGAAATGACATAACTTTTTTTCAAACGTATTGCAATAAAATTTCCATATTCTTTTGCAAATTTAATTTAGTTTATTTTTATGAAAAAAAATCTGTCTTGTAAAATGTGGAACATTTTAATAAAATTTGAAGGACGTAGGTCTAAGATACTAGTTAATTGACCCAATATCAAATCAAAATATATTTCTATTTGACAAAAACATATAATAAAAAACGCTACAAAAGTAAATCGATAGGGACAGCAAACGACGACATATTTTTTCCCGCTCTTTTGACATTTCTCTTCAGTAAGGTTTGCCATTTCATTATGGAAAGATATACGAGCCAACAACGAGTCGAAATTATTAGTATCGGCCGATTTATGCTTGAAAACCGTCGAAAACTGGGTTCAGCGTCTGGACTTCTGCAAGCGTGCCCGTGGTGGCCATGCAAAAGAAAAGAAATCGAGTTCCATACATAATGGCATCGAACGTACTTTCACAGGAATTAAGAATTTCATTGGTATCTAAAACCGGTTTTGTTTTATTTAAAAAAACTTTTGTAGCGCTCTTATTGAGACTATGTTACACGAAGACTTTACAGAAAAACTATTATTTTAAACAGAAAGTGATAAACAAGGTTGTGAAAAAACAAAGTGTATAGGTATCATCCAGCGAAGAATACATATGATCATAAATTGAGGTGAAGTGAGACTTTTAAACACAATCGTTGAATCTGACGCCATTAATGACACCTTCACAAACACATGCAAACAAGTGTGGGCACTCGGCTGGAGGAACTTGTATTGTGGATGACACAAATTAACTTAAACGTATGTACATATGATATCCAGGCAAACCCATCCCCATTTTTCATCGAAAGTATGAAAAATGTAGAAAGGCTCTATATTTGTATTTCGATTGGACGCTCTGTCTTCGAGATATAGAAATTTTTTATATTTTATATATCATTATATCAAAAATGGGCACGAAATACGAACCCTGGTTACAAAAAATAATAATTTTTTTTTATATTTAAACATAAAATACACTATTTTAATATCAAATTATTGTTTTTACGTTTTTGTCTATACAAGTCATAATGGGTTAAAGCATCACCAAATGGTTGTGGCAGCCATCAAATTCAAGTAATTACTTTAGTTGAGCATACCAATATATTATTTGGCACAACCGAGTTAGTTTTTACGTTTTTCGTTGATCCAACTAATAGAATATTCACCACTACAGGACAATTTGATTGCTAGAACTAAAACTTGATTGACAGATCACATTTATTTCTTGTTACTGTGGCTTCAACTAAATATTTAAGTTCTTGCAACCAAAACTGAATTACAAATCAATTGATATGCACAACATTTGGTGATACTGAACACAATTATTGGTAATCACAACAGAATAATGTGATAGTCCAAGGAAACGCTAAATTTTAGTTGACTGTAAATATAGTTGTGACACCGAATCTCTTCTCTGTGTGTATATATCACGATCTCTCAACAAAGTCGAGGAAAACTATGCCACCAACGAAAAGGAGCTCCTGGCCATCGTCTGGGCACTGCATAATCTGCGATCCTACCCATACGGTGCGCAGAAAGTTACAATTTATACCGATCACCAACCGCTGACAATTTCCATGAGCAATCGCAATTACAACGCTAAGCCCAAGCGATGGAAAGCGCGAATAGAGGAATACAGCTGGTCGCCGATGCACCCTTACGTCTTAAGACGGAAGCGAGCGCACTCACAGACTCAATCCACAGGGTACTGTAGCTGACGCGGTATCCGTAACGAATACTGCATCAGAGGGTACTATGAATTCTGCTGAACAAGATAATTCGGACCTTATACCGCACGTAGAAACACCGAACCAAATAATTCTTAGATAGGGGGCGAGCTGCGAGTGCAGTGAAGAACCTCATACGGGCTACAAGAGGTTCTTTCTAACAATGTCAATATAAAGTTGCGAGGCTCTAGGATCTGTCCTCAAGGAAATTTTGAGTCCTAATGTAGTAAACGGCGTTACAATTCGGGAATGTTCGCTCTATAATTTGCAATATGCTTTGTCAATAATTTCACCCGGTACAAAATTAGGATTCGAAAATACATACAAAACCACGACTACATACTATTAAAGTATTTTCAAAAAATTGGCTAATTTCAGACGCTGATATCTCTGTTAATAATCGTTTGCGAAAGAAGAATAATGTGTATTGAGGTTTTCATAAAAATCGGATTTTTTTTGTTCGGTTTGGTGGAGAATGGCTCATATAAAAGATTATCTACTATTTAAATAAAATATAAATGGATGCATGATAAAATGCACAGTGGTTTCAAAAACCGGTTTTAGACAAAAAAATCCACAGTAGCCTGCAAAAGATTTATCCACTTAAATGAACCGAAGTTGGCGGAAAATGCATTGTTTTGCTTCGAATTTATCGACAGTCCGTAACTACAACCGATTTTGGCAAGAAAAACCATTGATTGAAATATTTTGTGGTTCAAAAAAAATTTGTTTGAAAAAATGATTTTACGAGAGCTACAAGTAACAACACGTCTTACACAAAATTAATGAAGTAATATTTTTCCAAAATCGTGTTCGGGGTGCAGGATATGATGCTATAATAACGTGTTACAACCATAAAGAAATGCACGCAGTATCTTGTCTTGAACAAAAATGCGCTTATTAAAAACTTATACTTGACTTTTTATTTGAAAATAAATATTTTACTAAAACCGATTTCAAGAATATAACGCTAGGAAATGTGCCCTGTAGCGAATTGTTAACAAAATTAAAGTTTGGCCAGCATTTTAATCAACATTTTTTTAAATTGGCTACCGTACATATTCTTGCACGCTTCAGACATAAGGCGACAGACAAATTCTTTCAAAATCGGTTACCATTAATGGATTGCAGAGAACTTTTAAGCTAATACTCGTACTTTAATTTTTTTACTAACTTTGGCTATCTGTGGTCAGTTAGGCCGAGCCAACGCTGCAATTCAAATAGAGCTGAATCAAATTTTGTCAAAAAAGAAATCACAATTTGAAACCACTATGTAACTTACCTTGAAAGACAAATTTCATTTAACCTGATTCCCGACTAGTTTCTTCTGTTGCTTTCCAACTAGGGTTAAACCAAAGCTTTAACCACTTGAGAGGTCCTTAATGAAAGCGTAGTATCTCTATTTAAGAGTATACTTGTGTATGTGACATGACAGCAGCGCATATTTAATGAATGTCAGGCATATTTAATGAATGTCAGGGAACATCCGCACCCACTAAAACTTCCGGTAATTGAGAGTTCCGAAATCATTCCTGACTGAGTTTAATGAAAACCTCCAACTAAGCGCGTAAAATTCCAGTGAGAGAGTGAATGCTGCTCATGACTGACACATTAATTATTACTTGAATTTACTGGGATCTGTATAAGGATGAGTATGAGTAGGTGTACGTGTTTGTGTGTATGTAATATTTACATTCTGTGTGCTTAAATGTTTGTATGTATGCATTATATACTACATTACATACTCCTCATAATTCGTGTGATGAAGCAAAAGGCATTCAAGCAAACTAAGAGCGAAATATAAATAATGATTTCCGTAATTTCGTTGCTACGATTCCAAGTTGTGTTATCAGTTTATGCAGATGATTGCAGATCCTTCAACGGACGAAGGAGCAACTTTTAGCACTTTTAGAATACCCTTTAAAATCGAGCTACAAATATTTGTTAGTAATTATAATTGGTTTTTATTATTATGATTCGATCTGAAATTATTTCTTAGAAGAATATTTTTTTCTCCATTTGATACGAGCGACACAGATCTGGGGTTTATATCTGCAATCAGAAAAATGTTTGTTCAATGAAGGTAGCCCGTGCACATAAGGACACGCGATTTAGCCAATTACTATATTTCGGAAAAATTGCCTCGGAACCATTGGTGTCAGCACTAAATTGACACATATAGGTCTGACAGATCGAGATTTCCCAGGACAAGAAGGGGTTGAGTTTATTATTCAAAAATGCGAGAATAATCAAATTTCGATAAAAAATAGGTTGACAATAAAATATTTTTTTTTTGAACATCAATGAATGAAAACCAAGGTTCATATTTACTCCCCATGTGTAACCCATACAGATCGCCGTTGGGAATGGGTAATGATCGTTTACTCATTACTCAAATGACATTGGGAAGATAATGGGTAGCTACCCACGAAAATTGAGAATTACCCATTACTATTACTCAATACCCTCAGGGTAATTTGGAAAATAATGGGTAGTTACCCACGACGATGGGGAATTATCCATCACGATAACTCATTACACATGGGTAATGGGTAAGTGGCCTTTAGCTATTACCCAATGCGATGGGCTTTATTTTTGCGATTGGACGCACCATGTCCGAGTTATAGCCATTTTTGCATTTTAGCTATTTTGTTCGTTAGGCAATTTTTTACAAAATAAATCTTCCGCAGGAATAGGACCACTTTATGAGATCGCTCCGATTCCGAAATGTAGACATAAGGGCTTTTTAGCATTTTTATATTCGAAATAGTTTAGTTTTACCGATTATATTGAAGACGTCCATTGGTTAAAGGCTCTTACGAAGGTAAACAAATTATTAGTTTTGCGATTGGACTCACCGTTTCCGAGTTATAAACATTCTTTTATTTTAGCGATTCTCTTATTTTGGCGATTTTTTCAAAAAACAAATGACTTCCATACGAATTTTGTCATTAACAAAGTTTAGAGACATGAAATGTATCCCCACAATTTATGTGTGGGATATTTTCGAACAGTGTGCAAGTTTCTGACCAGTTGAAAAACTTTAACAGATTTTTCTTTCGTCCGGATTTTAAATGAATATTACTTTTCTTGCATAATTTCCCTATATTTTCCACAGTGCACCCATGTCTTTAACTTCTTAGAATAATTGTAAAGTCTCGGAATATTTCTGTGGAAAACCGCGAAATGTCGAGAAAATACCGCCGAACTCAGAGCATCTGGCAACTCGAGGCACATATTTCTTTTCAACATGTTCCTGCTGATCTCTGTTCATTTTGTGTTTCGATGTGAGATTTTGTGTCTAAGTCCCGTATTCTGCTCTGGAAAAATTTGTTTTAGAAATTTTTTCATTAAAGTTTAAACGGAAAAATATCAGAGATCAATGGAACAGGTTTGCAGGGCATGCAATTTATGGCATTTCGGTTGCAGCAATTTCGCAATTTGTATGTGATTTTTTTGTTTGTTTTCGGCATATTTTTTACAAAACAATCCATACCGATTATTGTGTGTTATAAATTTCAGATCTGGATAAGGTTAAACAGTAGTATTCTCTTTAATATGGTGCATTTAAGCCTAGAAGGGTACTGTGAGTAAAATTTACTCGCACAAGGGATATATTTGTTTGTAGATCCGCAGGTTGACCACACTGAATGTCAAGATATTAACAGTGCCTCGCCAACTCTGTTATAAGTCGGCTGCCCCAAGCATTGAATTATGTGGTTTGAGTTATCGCACTTGTGGGCAATTGAAAACAAGTTTGGAAGTAACATTTACTTATCGGAGTAAAATTTACTCATCAGTACCTTACTACGTCATTAAAAATATATTTTTTGTGCTGAATTATGACAATTGTGTTACTAACGGGAGTTTTTTTTATTAGGTCAGTGTAAATAAAAGTATAGAGCATAAGAATGGCCGGCCGCGGGCTAACAGATGAAAACATTTTGTATGCATTACATGATCTTGATTCTGAGGAAGAAGATAATTTGAGGTGGGAACCCTGTTTTTTGATGATGATACTTGCGACAGTGTTGTAGATCCGGAATATCTAGCAGAACCGGAAGAATTAAACAAGAAACTAGAACTTAGTCAAACTCCAAAGAAGGGAAGAAGAGCTGAAAGATCTGCAGCTCTATTAATTAAAAATCGTGAAGCTCAACATGTAATTTCATCAATTACTACACCTAGTACAGACAGTCTGATCGGAAACGGTGGAAACTTTGTTTGGAGGGAACCTGTTGCTCTTTATGTATTCGTAATCATCTCAAATCAGTAATAATGTATTATGTTTGCTTATTTTATATATTATAATAAAAAATTACACTTATATTATATGGTGGCTTTCAATTGTTTCCATTTAAAACTACTACTTTATAAGATAAATCCGTTTATAACATGAAAATTCTGAAGTGAGTAAAATTTACCCATCGGTACCTATAAGCAGCCAGAAATTAACCGTACCCTTCTAGGGTTAAGCAGCTAGCTTAACATAACCAAATTGCAACTTATTGCCTTCAACTTAAGCTAAATCATTTTTGGAATTTATTTTCTTAGGCCCAGCGATGTAGTATACCTTACAGTGCTCTAGACCATTTACAATATAGTTTCGCGCCATTCCATTTAACCAAACTACGAACGTATTCCTTAACAAATGACACACCTACATTGGTTTATCGGAATTTTTCCTTATTAAATATTCTTGCGTGATTGATAGAAGGAAATGAGAGTAATTTATAATTCGACATTTAATAAGCGTTCACCACAAAAATGTTGCGTCAAATGAATGAGTTCCCGTACCAAAATCATCATATTTTTCCCAGTTGTCAACAGCACCTGCTGTGACCATAATTTCAATAATAAACAATGCCAGGAGCAGCATTTATTAAGCACCGATACGATACAATACCATCCCTTCAGAATCCACGACCCATCTTCCGCTGCTCGTTACGTTTCACTACAATTGTAAAATATTTCCGTTCAACTAACAAAACAACACCAGAGGGCTTAGAGCATCAGTACGTACGGATGTGGAAGTGCTTCCGTACAGAGTACAATTGTTTTCGATTCTCCTTGTGTCTGGCTCATGTCGAGAACATATTGATAAAGGCTTTAAATAGGACATGATGTTTGTTTCATGTTTGCTCTGCCATATGAAAAGTTTGATAAATTATCAAGAAATATTTCCGCAAACAAATACAACATCTCTTGTGGTAAAAGGATGAAATGTTTGGGTGATGTGTTTGTGTGCATACAATGACATCTATATTGTATTCTAAATACGCCGTGTCAGTGCACAGAATGCCAAACTCGAGAAATGTGTCCTTGGCATGTTTCAGCATTTTATGGATTTATGTGTTTTGTAGACAATATATGCTACTTTCATCTACCCTCTAGCTTGCCCTTCTTGGGAAAAAGTAGCTGTTTTCTCTGAGCAGTTGTCTAAATAAAAACATTAAAAGCGTTTTAAGATCACCACATACACTATGACCATGACAGGAACCGTTCGCATATGCCGAGGACACTTTCTCCACATCATGTCCACTCTTCAAGTTTACAGAACCATATTTATATCCAGTGAAAGAAAAAGCATAACAATCGCTTTAGCTAACAGAAACGTAATTAAATTATATTGTATTTATTTACACTTGCCCAGTGGCAACTTCAAATTGAATTGAAATATAATTGTATTTAAAAGAGAAATATTCAAGTATTAACATGAACAGCGTCCTTTGCCAATACCAAATAGCGTTGTGTATCTGCGTACTTAAATTTATAAAAAATTTAATTATCGGATTTACTGCACGCAAAACTAAAGACCTACACAATCTTTTAGGATATAAATGAACAAACAATTAGTCATCAGCATAGAGGATATTTGAATTTGAATTGTTAAGGTACGGTCACACTGGGGAAATATTTAACGAGAAACGTCAAAAATATCCTTGCCGCCAAAGTTTTTGAGAGGCAAACAAGAAATCAGCTGATTTTGGGTGAACACGATTGCCCAATGTGACCAAAACCTTTGTCTGAAGTCTCGTATTTGGCGAGACAACCCATCACTTTGGTTTGCGCAAGTTGACATCCAATTTCGTTTGGATTGGGTCGAAGAGAACCGCACAAAGTATTAGTTAATTCCAGCGGAGTTGGAGTGGGAATTGTTTGTTCCAGTAAGTGACGTAGTTCTAAACCCCCTGGATGACGCATGGCAAGACTTAAAACAACCCCTGTGTGATCAATTCTGTGTATCAGAAGAAACTGCTGTAAAGAAGTTGTTAAAACAAATGAAATTGGAGGCATAATTGATGCATCAGACACTACGATTAAAGGAGTCTAGCGACAGAAAACGTCTGATGCCTGGAAACTGTTGAGTTGTTACTTCAAAAGCTTAATGATGGACAACGTCTATAAACCACAAACTCTTGACTCTGCAACAAGTACGTAAACTGAAAGACTTTACTCTCGCATGATGGGGTAAACTCAACATTTAAAAGTATTCAACAGAGTCTTGTTGGGGAAAACGTTATTAAATTTATTCGGAAATAAATCATTTGTCAACGATCACAGGATTCGTCGTCACACCCGTAGTAAATAAAATTGGATCATATACACCCCCAGCAGAGCGATTTTGATCATATCAACATCGACATATTTGAACATCTGACGTCTTTAAAAGAATTCATATACACCGAAAAAATAACCATTGGTAATATTGGCTAGTTTGGGTTGGGTGACTTGTGTTTGCATGAAGACAAGAAAAGGTGGCATTATTGCATAAAACAAAGTGGAAAACACACTACCAACAACAATGCAGAATTTGCATATGAATGTTGGCAAATTCCCTATTTCTTATTTGAATGTCAAGGACTGTGACGAGACAGGAGCATTCTAACTAGACACCTTATGTTAGATTGGGATGAACATGAACCTCTAAGAATTTGTATTACTTCTGTGCCGTTGTGTATGTGTGTAACCATTGATTTGTGAAATGAAAAACAAAAAAGGAATTCTGCCAAGTTTTTATTTAATGTCTTAAAAAAGATGTGTGAATTTAGAATTCCATAAAGAAATGTAAGTAAAAATGGATTCTGGAAGTGTTTTGCCATTCACTTGGGAGTGGCCAGAAATGATTCCTTCATTGGGCAGGCCGCGCAGTATGTCGGAAACCTCCGTTAGCTAGCTAAAGTGAGAAGGCGAAACGAATGAGCAACCTGAGTGGTAATACGATCACTGATACGTCTCATGATTATTAGGTGACCCAGTCACTGAAGCTCTTCGAAGTAGTGGACATATTCTTCTGTCATTTGCAGGCGGATGAGCAAACACCCCTAGCCAACGGCGGATCAATTGAAGAAACCAAAATCCAGTTTCGACACACTGCATTCTAATCAGCGTCTGATCTATAAAAGCCGGGTGAAATATAATCATCCTGGTAGTAGGTAATATGCAAACCACGGTGGGCTGGGTTCTATTGGCAACGAAAATACACAATGAAAATAATGCGCAAAGAAACCCCCCAACTGTTGACGACCATCGCAATCGTTATAAGGACCACGATTTAAGGATACATGCCTGGAATGTGTGAACGCTATACATGACGGGTGCCACTTTCCAACTGGAGGATTGCCTCGGAAAATATAAAGCTTACATCACAGCGATTCAGGAAATCCATTGGACAGGATATGGGTGCACCAGAAACAAAAACCGCGATATTTAGTACAGCTGCATTGAGCGAAAGCACGAATTCGGGTACGGATTTATAGTAGGCAAGAGACTACAACGCCTAGTTGCAAGGTTCGACCCAGTAAGTGAACGCATAGCCACAATTCGCATAGAAGCGAAATATTGCAACATTTCGTTAATTTGTGAGCACGCACCGACAGAGGATAAAGATGATGAGGTCAAAGAAAAGGCTTAATGAGCGTCTGGTTGAAGCATACGAACGCTGCCCTGCCTACGACATTAAGACTCTTCTAGGCGATTTTAATGCCACATTACGAAAGGCAAGTGTTTTTCGACCAACCATCGGTAATCACAGTCTACATGATACCACCTCCGATAATGGAGTAAGACTGATAGACTTCGCCGATGTAAAGAAAATGATAGTTAGTAGCACACGATTCCAGAATAAGGACATAAATAAGGCGCCCTGGATATCTCCTGATCAGCGGACGAACAACCAGATTGCTCACTTGGTAATAGATGGCAGGCACGCTTCTAGTCTAATGAATATACGTGTGATTCGAGGTCACAATATCGACTCGAATCATTACCTGGTGGCTGCGAAAATTCGCATCAGTTTGAGCCGGGCGAAAAACGTACAAGGCCGAACACGGCAAAAGCTAGATATCGACAAGTTCCAAATCCCGGGGATATCAAAGTCCTATCAACGAAAGCTCACTCTTCTTCTAGGGGAGAATACCTCCCTCCCGAAGACCCTTTGGAAACCCCCTGCACGGACTGAACAAAAACCGCAGAAGGATAAGTCATGGTACGACGAAGATTGTCGCATTGCAACTGATGAAAAAGACGCTGCACGTATGGAAACGAAACAGTCAGCTACAACGCGTGCAGCGGTACAATAGGCTGTGAAAGGAGGAAAACCAACTATTTAGGCGGAAAAAATGGCTGTGAGAGCAGAGAGAAAGTGAAAAAGCGAAATGTGCAGGATGAATGGTGAATCCCGAAAGGTTTCCAGAGGGTAAGGAGATCCAATAACAGGCCTAATAATGGGCTGCCCTCCTGCAAGGACGAGAATGAGAATCAGGTGAAGTGTGTGCTCAAAATATGCAGTGTGTGCTCAAAATGTGGAGGGACCACTTTTCAGCACTACTCCACTCAGATTCTTCCACTGAATAGGAGAAGATAATGATAGTGGAAGATATCAACCAATGCTAGATTATAACGGCGATCTCCCGGGGCTTATGAATAATAAAGCCGCTGGTGCGGATGGGCTACCCGCTGAACTTTTTGGGGCAGGTGGCGAAGGACTGCTAGCCCAGGTGCATCGACTTATACGCGGTATATGGTTGGGGAATCTATGCCTGACGTTTGGAGTCACAGTGTATTATATTCTGTATTCAAAAAGGGTGTCTGTTCCGACTATCGCGGAATCAGTCTTTTATCCATCGCGTATAAGGTATTGTCGGGCGCATAATGTGAAAGACTAAAACCAATTATTGAAAACCTGATTGGACTTTATCAGTGTGGTTTTAGACCAGGCAAGTCCACGACTGACCAAATATACACGCTACACCAAATCCTGGAAAGACCCATAAAAAGCAAATCGATACATACCACTTTTTGTCGATTACAAAGCTGCCCCATACGAGAAAAACTGTACGAAGCTATTTCTGAACTTGGGATTCCGGCAAAACTGATCCGCCTCTGTAAACTGACGCTGACCAACACCAAATCAGCAGCGAAAGTGGGGAAAGGCCTCACTGAACCATTCTGTACCAAGCGGGGACTGAGGCAAGGCGTCACACTTTCGTGCAATCTCTTCAACATCTTAATGGAGATAATAATGACAAATGCTGCATTAAGTACGAACAAAACCATTAACATGAAAGCCATATGTTGCTGGCGTATGCTGACGACATTGACATCATTGGGCGAAATTTGCGAGAGATTACTGCAGTATTTTCAAGAATCGAAAAAGATTCAGCGAAGGTAGGTCTTGCTGTTAATGAAGCGAAGACAAAGTTGATGGTGTCAACGACTAGAGAAACCTCTCGAATAAGTCCACACTTGAACGTTGGCAACCGATTTAATTTTGAAGTGGTAGATGAATTTGTCTACCTTTCTTCGCGCTTATGGTACCTGAGATATCCAAAGACGATGAGACAATCGACACAATTTGGACGACGATTGCCTGTTTTAAAAACAACAAATCTTTAAGACTGGTGGCGATGAGCTGAAAAGGTGCATGCATCAGCTCGTTAGTAAAATTTGGTTAGATGAATGCATGCTCGGCGATTGGAGTCTGAGTGTACTTTGCCTTATATTTAAAATAGCTGACCCGAGTCTCTGTGCCAACTATCTTATTCCACGGTAGCACATAAAGTTCTATCAAGTATATGTAATGGACTTCATCAGATTTAAAACATTTTATTTGTTTCCCTACGTATTCAAATTTTTAACGGATATCTTAACCTACAACTTTCGGAAAATATTCCGAGTATGAATATGATAGGTAATGAACGGCAACGTCTTATTGGTACAACACTGTCTGATTGACAACAAAAAGTCTCCAAATTGTTGTACTAAAATAAATGATTAACTAGCTTGCGTGGAAAAAATAGCGTGGTTGACAAATAAAAGACATTTCAAATTGATATATACCAGGGAATATTTTTCTAAACAATTTCGAAAAGACTGGCACTTAGTCGTGAAATAAAATATTAAAAGTGCTGCAATAGAATCGATATCAAAAAATCTACAAATCCCCAAATTGAGTCGGTTGAGCAATAATTTGGGATACATATTTTTGTATAGCAGAGGAAATTATTTTATGGATTACACAGTTGACCACGCTGCAATTTTCGCCAACGATAACCTCTTCACCGACAACTTAGCTCACAGTACTACAATCGTTTCGATTATATGTCATCACCACAATCACAGATACTATTGATCAGGATAATATTGATCACTAGTGGATGCGACTCTTCAGATCGACTTTGAAGTAACGTTGAGAAGGCAACAGTGGCCCAGTAACAGATGCGTATATCCATTCGTAATTGCAGTTGCGGCATTCGAAATTACCAGATAGGGTAGAAAATATATATTGTAGTCCTGGTTGTCCGAACTAACCTCACTAAAGATTATGCTGGGATATCGTACAAATTAACGATGCTAATTTCTCTACACATAAATCTACTTTTGTTCACATGTTAAACCATATTATTTTTTTAAATTCTCTCTAAAAACCTCTGAATACCGCTCTTTTTCAAAACCAGAACATAGATAAAAGCAAACCAAAAAATCACCAGCGAAAGGTACAGCTCAGAAAACAAAGAACAATCAAATCATTTATTCTCATCATTTATTCTCATATCTAGAAAAACACAAAAATAATTCGACAATTTTTTTTACTTTTAATAACAAATCTAATTATAAAACGCGTGTCTTAAAAAAAATATAATAATAATTTCAAAAATTAGTAATACACAAAAGCGAAAAAAACACAATTGATTAAGTTTATATTAAAGTTTGATTGTTCATTGTCAAATGCATATGAATTTCGATAAGTTTTACAATTTTGCATGCATTTACTATTCAATTTAAATCATTACGGTAATTTCCACGCTGCATAAATCAAAGCCTAGCGATAATAGTGTTAAGACCCCACATGGATCAAAACGTGGTTCAAACATATGGTGCGTGCTACATCGATATGGAGTTGGAGAAGCCTCTGCAGTCTTCGTACGTCATGTGGTAAGTCGTCCCGAAAACTGCTATTATTTGTCACTTTAGAATTAGAATTTGATTATGCATAAGTACACTATTTAAAATTGAATAATATATGCAACACCCCATACCTACGGTAAATTAAGAATCAGTTCTTCTAAAGATCTTATAATATCAATCGGATTTTGGTGCTCTCTAAAAAATGAGCGTTTAACTTATGTACGAATTCAATAACGCTACAATTGAGTTTATGCATGTTGTCGAGCGAATTATCACTTTTCTCCCATTGCAATCGTGTATAAAGGATTTTTGTTTACTTTTTTCTGGTTAACCTCGCCCCAAGTTCGAACTGATAACCAGTTTTATGAATAAATGATGTGTAATTGTAATTTGTATCAGCATTCAGTTGAGTGAATACCCAATGTTCGGTAGAGAATAATATCACATCCAAATATAGCAAAATTTTTTTTTTTTTTTATTTTTTTATTACTTTTTCTTTTCTATTTTGTTGTACTGTAAGATCGTTCCACACGCTACACTTAAAATTGTATATGTTAAATTTATAGTGTTTTGGTAACTTCGACAGACACATTTTTTTATAAGTCAATTTGAAGTTAAACTGATTATCTTAAATATTATGAAATATGTGAATAAAATTTGTCAAATTATGAATTGCTAAAGAAGAAAACTTTTATTTTCCTGCTTCACAAAGATGAGACGGTAGCGTAGAATTATATAATAGAGTTTGGGGTTCTAGCCACAACATTCCTCATGGTTAGGACAATGGTAGGGACGGGTACAGAGAGTGGTTGCCAAATAACATCATTGGTGCCAACCATTTGCAACACCTTTTTTTCAGTTAATTCTTATATTTCAATTTCCGATTGTTACTAGGTTCTTTTGTGTTTTTTTTTCTTTTGTTCAGGTTAGCCTAGTAACACATATCCTTCTATCTTAATTTGTAAATTTTGTGTTTTAGGAAGTCTACATACATATATTTTATTGTAAAAGATCAATTGAGGAATTATTAGAAGGGATGCGAACTCCCCCATAAGACTGATTAGCCAGCTTTTTAATGGCTCACGCCATCCTGTCATGCAATACGAAACCAAGTAGTATTTTTTGGTTTCTTTTGCTCATATAACGACAAATTTTTATTTGTTTATTACATGTAATGCGCGAAAGACTAAAACCAATTATTGCTGACCTGTTTGGACCATACCAATGTGTCTTTAGACCTGGAAAGTCGAAAATTGACCACATTTTCATGCTACGTCAAATCCTAGAGAAAAGACAAGAACAAAAATCGACACCTCTTTTTAGATTATAAGGCTGCTTTCGATAGCTCGATACGGAGAAAGCTGTTCCAAGCTATGTGTGAGCTTGGTATTCCTACTAAGATGACACGCTTTTGTAGAATGTCACTAACCGACAAGAAATCATCAGTAAAGATCTCACCGAACCACTTAGTTTGATGCGAAGCCTCAGCCAAGACGAAATCCTATCATGCGATCTTTTCAACACACTAATTGCGATCGTCGTGAGAAAAGATGCAGCCGAAGCGAATAAAACTATCAGCTGCAAAAGCAGTAGCTGCTCGCGTATGTTGCGGATTTATACATCATTGGGCGTAATCTGCGAGAGGTTACTGCAGTATTTTCGAGAATTTAAAAGGAATAAGCAAAAGTGGGTTTGACAGTAAACGAGGACAAGACAAAATTAATGGTTTCGGCAAGCATAGCAAAGAAAGGGTTTACGTTGATAACTGTTTAAATTTCGAGGTAGTGAACGAATTTATTTACTTTGGTTTTGCCGTGAATAAAACCATAACGCCAGACTATAAATCAAACGGAGAATTTTGCTTGCCAACAACCTAAGCAAGAACGTCAGAGATAATACAGTCTCTCGAGAAACGAAGATCTAACTATATCAGACTCTCATACAACCTGTTTTGCTTTATGGCGCAGAAACCTAGGTCATAGAGAGGAAAATGCTCGACAATTATATGGTGCTATAATATAGAACAGCTAGTACCGACGATGGATGAACTAAGACCTATATAATCTGTAGCCCGTCATCGACGTAGTTATGCGTAAATAACTCGTTTACGCTGGCTAATTCATGCCACCAGAATGGATTAGAATAAACCAGTGCAAAGGTATTCGAAGACGTACTCAAAAGACATCGAAAATTTGGACGACAATGACTTCGCTGGATAGACCAAGTGGAATATTGCCTGTGAGAGCTTAGTGTTGCCAAATGGAGGAGAAAAGCTGAATATAGAGCCGGTTAAAGATGTCTGTTATCCCCTTCTCGGTTGTCCCCACCTAAGCAGCTAAGTAAGTAAGTAAGTAAGTTTCAGGAATAAAGTCGCAGATACAAACTTTTTCGCATAACTGTTCTGTTTTAAAACCATTTGAATATTCACTTACGAAAATCAAAGTTCACAATACTATTCATTTTGGCTACATCAAAGTTCACAATAATCGGATAGCGGCGGCAGAAGTTATGCTAATTTTAACATGACTCCTCTCATTAACTTACTGAAAATTTCGGCCATTATTAAAGTTTTCAGTTATTTTTAAAAACTTATGAAATCGAAATAAAAGCAATTTAATTAGAATAAGAAGAGAACATGAATATTCTATTTTAACATTAAATATATGGATTATTTTTCCAAACCAAAAGGTGTATTTTTGGAGATCCATAAGCTGTTTTTCCCAAACATAAATTTGTGATTCGTGTGTGTCTGCATCAGTACGTTTTTATTCCGTGTGAAGCTGCGGTTATAACTTAGATAATGAAAAGGCTCAAGGCTAAATTCCGTCCTAAGTGATACCATACCAAATATTCCAAATGTTTCACCATAGCTTAAAATGATAGTTATTTTTGTCTACTTCTGACAAAAAAGGAGATACAAATTTTTCCACATATTGTTAACTATTAACGGCAAATCAAAGTATTTAAGTATCCATAATGCTTGATGTTCCTCAAAGGAGCGTGTCCTAGTAACGCATACATAAACTTGAATTTCTTAAATTTTATGAAACGACTAAACTTAAGGGAGTTCTGTCATCTGTGCCACAGTACAAAAAGTCTTAAACAACATTAAATTGGCAGTATTGGGAGTAATAGGATTAAGAGAGTTTTTATTAAATTAGAAAAAAAAAACATAAAAACCATCGTGACAGAGAACATTATGAAATTGTATTATATTTTGCTTTTCACAACTAAATCATCATGATGATATTTCAGCTGAATACCTCCAGGGTCAGATAGCACCACAAGAGCACAAAAGCCAAGACGTTCTATTCTATACTTTGGTAAAACTAAATGTGTTAAACAAACATAAAAAGATATTGCCAAACCAACCGATAGAAGTGAATAAGTATATCTCTGAATACGCGTACAGTCGGAGAGCCCTTTGTTATGGAACACATCACAGATTCCTTGTTTGCAAGCAAGGGACAAACGGCATTTCGGTATAAGTGAAGAAACCCATAATTATCTAAGCAGCAGCAACATGAATTAATTTGCTACGATTTTGGGGGAATACAAGTCCAAATTCTATTTCGTGATGTTAACGATTGGACAGTTCCTATGCAACACAATGTATCTGTTGCGATGACCACCAATGTCGTACGCAATCCAAGGACAAAACGCATGCATTACGTTGTTCTTAGTTGTGAATGGACATTGTTGCTGGAACAAATTTCGGCTCCTTCCTCAATAATGGAAATCAATTTGTGCTTAGTATCACTGCGCGTGTGAGAACGAGTGTGGATATGCGTGTGAATGATGTTAATGTTTGTTTATAATCCTAAAAAAAAGCGAGGAACGAGTAGTACATATTGACTAACATGTATCCGAAAACTACTTTAAATATATGAAAACTATACGAAATATCTTTTGGTTAAGGACACAAATGTACATAAGTGTACAATCGAAGGAAAATATGAATTTTATAAATAAATGAAACTTAAACTTAGAAACTATTAAAGCGTAGATTCAATAAAGTCTAATAGTTGTCTGATATTTATTATAAAGGGGTTTTCAATAAGAGCGCTACAAAAGTTTTTCTAAATAAAACAAAACCGGTTTTAGATACCAATGAAATTCTTTATTCCTGTGGAAGTATGTTCGATGCCATTATGTCTGGAACTCGATTTCTTTTGCATGACCAGCACGGGCTCGCTTGCAGAGGCCCAGACCCTGAGCCCAATTTACGAGGGTCTTCAAGCATAAATCGGCCGATACTGCTGCAATTTTACGTTCGATATTCGTACGAAGTTCATCAATCGTCGCTGGCTTGTTGGCATAGACCATAGACTTGACGTAGCCCCACAGGAAATAATATAACGGCGTCAGCTCGCACGACCGAGGCGGCCAATCGACTGGGCCATTTCGTGAGATAACACGTTCACCAAACTTGGTTTCCAATAAATTGTTTGTGGCATTCGCTGTGTGGCTTGTGGCGCCGTCCTGTTGGAACCAAGTCCATATTATCCAATTGGGGCCAAACGTATTCGGTTATCATTGAACGGTAGCGATTCGCATTCACAGTAATGTGCCGGTCTTGATCATCACGGAAGAAGTACGGCCCAATGACGCCGCCGGCCCATAAACCGCACCAAACCGTAATTTTTTCGGGATGCAATGATGACTCATGGATTACGTGTGGATTTCTGTCTGACCAATAACGCATATTTTACTTATTGACGAAGCCATTCAGCCAGAAATGAGCCTCATCGGTGCAGATGATTTTCCGATGAAAATCCGAATCATTTTCATGTTGTTGCTCAGCCCAATTCACGAACATACGATGCTTATGGTGGTCAAGCGGCTTCAGTTCTTGCGTCAATTTGATCTTGTAAGGATGTAGGCTAAAATCTTTTCGCAAAATTCGCCACAACGACGTCACAGAGATGCCCAACGCTTGAGATCGACGTGTGAAAGACACATTTGGGCTTTCTTGAACTGAAGCCTCAGCGGCAGCAATATTCTCGACCCTACGGGCACTTCTTTGTCTCACTGGCACGGGAACATTTTGTACTGTGCCTGTGGATTCAAATTTTTCCACTAGACGCTCAATTGTTGATCTGGTAGGACGATTATGACGACCATAAATTGGACGTACCGCTCTTAAAGTTGAGGACTCGTTGTTGGCTCGTATATCTTTCCATGATGAAATGGCAAACCTTACTGAAGAGAAATGTCAAAAGAGCGGGCAAAATATGCCGTCGTTTTTGTAGCGTCTCTGTTGAAAAACCCGTTATATGTATGTAGTTTACATGATTACCGCTATTTCGCATTTGACCGTTATTAGTGCGAATCTCATGGAATATTGGAGTTTTGGCGATGTATATTTGAAAATGCGTCGCAGTTACAAGTTTCTTTAATTATTTATCTTGTTTTTAAATGCCTTCAAGCGGTGTACCACCCTGACAGTCTTTGGCTACTTAAGTGTGATTTATTGACGATTTATGCTTGACATCCTAAAGTCTTTACAAACAGATAAACAAAATTCAAATCATGTTGTTAAATGGCAACAAATCTACAGGATATGATAAAATTTATGCGAAACCCATAAAATCACTAGCGGAAAAGGGAATCATATTTTTAACACTATGATTTAACTCTATTTTCAGCATTTGCCTTCACAGTGGAAATGAGAGGAGATAATTGTGATACTTACCAAAGCCAAACAAACCAGAAAACACTCTAGAGTCTTATATACCGATTAAGTAGTTTATTGTCTATTTTCTCTAAAATATTTCACACTTTTCCAAAAACGTTTACTACCAATTCTTGAAATAAGTACCTATTCGGGTTCCGACACAGACAGGGGACGCCGGAAGAGTGTTACCGGATAGTTAACGTAATAACTAGAGAATGCATCTCGGGAATTCCCACCCGGGATTGCGCGGGAATTTCTTCCATTTTCAATTACCACTTTCACGGGAATTGTATCTGGCAATCCCGGGAAATTTCCAAAAGATTGCAATAGAATAATTAGCAAAAAATTGTTTTTAACAAGCTCCACTTGCACTAGGATATTCTATACGTTCTCAGTTATTGTATTTTCGCAAAATATTAGTATCAGTTCACTGAAATAAAAACGATTATTCGTAGTGATGCGACATTTTAGTTAGTTGATTTAAAATTTCTATAATGAAAAGTTCTATACTTCCCTCGATTGTATCGATGCTGCAATATATCATGTTTTACCAGATTTTGACGTAGAATACGTCTTACCTTACGGTATGAGGAGTCATGTTAGGTTTTTATTGTTGTAATCTTTATTTCATTGAATTTGAGGAAACGGCTAGATGAATTTTTTTAAAATTTTTTTTGTAGGTAAATGAAGATGTTATCTTTCGTTTGATATACATTTCATACACTCAAACATATGTGTGGTGTGTGGTTGAGTGTTTTTGGTTGCTCAACATTGCTTAGGAACATGTATCTAGTAAAAAGTGAAACGAACAGCAAGCTAATGTTGCTTGGCAACATGTATCTAGTAAAAAGTGAAACAAACAGTAAGCTAACGTAATAAAGCTTTTTTGCGAAAGCTTCAATAAAGCTGTTGTAACATTAATTTTGAATTGTAAAGCGTAAAGCTTTCACACAACGCTCGAATGCTAATGCGAAGACTCGATAAGGTAAACCTTTTTTAATATTAGGGCGGCCCTCTCAACATTCGCAGAACTTATTTCAATAAAAATATTAATTAAAATACATAAATTAAATTAAGTTTAAAAAAATTGAACATAATATTTTTTTTTTAAACGGACTTGAATCAAATGCTGTTGGTAAATATAAAAATTACAGCAGACAGTTGTAATGTTGTAAAATGTCAGAGACACGGCCATTAAGTTTAACGTAGAATACGCCATCCGATAAGACAGAAAACATATATAACAATAAATGATAAATAATATAAGCCAATGAATTAATTGTTATATATGTTTTCTGTCTTATCGGATGGCGTATTCTACGTTAAACTTAATGGCCGTGTCTCTGACACAGCCTGCAGGGACAGTCCGTGGCCGAAGGCCTCGGACAACTGTCTGCTGTAATTTTTTTTTTGAATGATCGTCGTTGCACATTTGTTGTTGCTGCAACGAATACGTCATTTGTCCATCTTTGAGATAAAACTTTTAGTAGTGTAATTGTTAAGCTTTTAAGTTTAGGCATCTATGTTTTTTTAAATATTTTATTTGTTTATTACTCTATTTAGTCAAACATGTAAAGTTAATAAAACGAAACAGTTGCTGCAGCGTATCAGTCATTAAAGCTTCGAAACTGATTTGTATCAAATATGGGCTTTTTGGCAACAATGCTCCACCACGTAACTGTCAGAGACTATGTCCTGCGCAATTGGCAACATCAATATAGAAATCAATAAGGAATACCTTTAGATTTATATCAAAATTTTACAAAAAATATAATCTTGTATTTTGCCAAACCCAGAGACATTTTAAAACTATTTCCAAATCAGGCCTAGGCCGCTAAGGCGCTGATGAGAGGAGTCACAAACTTCGAAACAATCTTCCGCCAACGAGAGTTCAAACCTTCACATTTTTCCTAATTGCATAAAAAACCGATATCTGTATAGCTCAAAAGAAATCGAAAAAAATTCTTCTAAGAAATAATTTCAGATCGAATCATGTAAAACAAGTAAAAGTGTTAAATTCGGCAGTGCCGAATCTTTGATACCCTCCACCTTAGTGTTAACCAGCAAAATATTAAACTTTAAAAAGGACCTTTTTTAAGAAAATGTACTTTTTAAAAAAAAATAAAAATAAGTTACTTGTTCACAAATGCTCACAAATCCAGGATGCTCACAAATGCTCACAATGCTCACAAATGCATTGCTCACAATGCTCAAATGCTCACATTGAAAATGTACTTAAGAAAATGTACTTTGAAATGTACTTTGAAATGTACTTTGAAATGTACTTAATGTACTTTGAAATGTACTTTGAAATGTACTTAAGAAATGTACTTAAGAAATGAACTTAAGAAATGTACATTTCTTAAGTACTTAAGAAGAAATGTACTTAAGAAGAAATGTACTTAAGAAATGTACTTAAGAAGAAATGTAATTAAGAAATGTACTTAAGAAAGAAATGTACTTCAGAAATGTACTTAAGAAATGTTCTTAAGAAATGTACTTAATGAAATGTACTTAAGAAATGTACTTTGAAATGTACTTTGAAATGTACTTTGAAATGTACTTAAGAAATGTCCTTTTTTTAAGAAAATGTACTTTTTAAAAAAAAATACAAATAAGTTACTTGCTCACAAGTAAAATAAAAAGCATTTTTTAAAAATAAAAAAGCATTTTTTGAAGAACTGTTAAAAAAAAACAAGCTGCAAATCATTTTTTAAAAATAAAAAAGCATTTTTTGAAGAACTGTTAAAAAAAAAAATAAGCTGGGGACGAGAGTTGAACCAACAACTCTCAGACTCCAACGGGCAACCTTTTACCCATCAGGCCACAGCGACCGTAGATGAAGTGTGACAAAATTCATATAAATGTATGAACACATGAAAGTACATCTAAACATTCTAAAGTACTTACCTATTATAAAGAACAACACAGATTTTCAACATGGAAATTCACCACACGGCAAAAGGAGTAGTTTAGTATAAAACTACAAAAATTAATGTGAAAATTTTATGAGTTTTTTTACGTTTCCAATCATAAAATTTTTTCCAATGGACCAATTTCGCTAATTTTCAATACCAAACTGCTCAGGAATATGTGGAACATTCTGGCCAAAAACCAAACCGCGTTATCGCCGATTGAAGTCGTGAGAATGTTTTCAACAGACGGACAGACGGACAGACGGACATGGCTATATCGAGTCCGGTTGTTATAAGGATCAAGAATATATTTACTTTATGGGGTCGCAAAGCCTTATTTCTATATGTTACAATCAGAATGACAAACTGATATATACCCTCTATCACTTACTTGAAATTTACTTTGAAATGTACTTAAGAAATGTACTTTTTTTTAAGAAAATTTACTTTTTTAAAAAAAATAAAAATAAGTTACTTGTTCACAAGCAAAATAAAAAAGCATTTTTTAAAAATAAAAAAGCATTTTTTGAAGAACTGTTAAAAAAAAACAAGCTGGGACGAGAGTTGAACCAACGCGAAACCCTTTACCCATCAGGCCACAGCGACCTTAGATGAAGTGTGACAAAATTCATATAAATGTATGAACACATGAAAGTACATCGAAACATTCTAAAGTACTTACCTATTATAAAGAACAACAAAGAGTTTCAACATGGAAATTCACCACACGGCAAAAGGAGTAGTTTAGTATAAAACTACAAAAATTAATGTGAAAATTTTATGAATTTTTTGACGTTTCCAATCATAAAATTTTTTCCAATGGACCAATTTCGCTGATTTTGAATGCCAATCTGCTCAGGAATATGTGGAACATTCTGGCCAAAAACCAAACCACGTTAGCGCCCATTGAAGTCGTGAGAATGTTTTCAACAGACGGACAGACGGACATGGCTATATCGACTCCGGTTGTTATAAGGATCAAGAATATATTTACTTTATGGGGTCGCAAAGCCTTATTTCTATATGTTACAATCAGAATGACAAACTGATATATACCCTCTATCACTTACAGTGGAGGGTATACAAATTATTTTCAAATCTTTTCGAACCTCTTTCCAACTCAATTTTCTACTCAGGAAAAATGTAAATTTTTAACAAAACTTCACGGTTTAATTACCTTCTATGATAGGCGCATGCACTCATACAAAATACATGTATTTATAAATAAATCTTTATGTACGAAATCGGTACCAATAATATCACCTCAGAATGTGTCACAAGGCGGTAAAATTTCAAAACTAGTTTGTCGCCGCTACACACTTGTCGGTTGTATGTAAACACAGCATGATGTTTGCCATTGGGCAGATAAGTGATAATGTATAAAATCTATCTATATCTACATCATTTATAGATTTAGATACGGTTGGAGTGAATGTTAGATAAGTTTCACAGAAATTTGGCCGCCAAATTTGAAATAGAAGTCATCAGTATTAAATTCATCAAATATTAGATTTCGTTACACATTTCAATACACATAACTACGTTATTTACTATGTTTGTATTGTTTTCCCTCTTTTGTGGTACAAAATTTATATATAAATTCGAAAAAAGTTACAGAATGAAAAAGTCCGGGAATTTGTATTCCCTAGTCATAACAGACTCGTTCGAGAGGAAAAAAAATAATCTTGCCAGCCCCCTATTACCTGTTTTTCAAATCCAATTTGGATAACAGATGTTTTAACGTGAGATTTAACGACAATATCTCCACCATTCATGATATAAGAGCCGGTATACCACTAGGAAGTGTCCTTGGGCTAGTGTTACACACACAAGTTTTTCTTTTGATATGCCAACTACAGCCGATATTACAGTAACAACGTATGCCGATGGCACTGCAATTTTGTGTTCTAATGGGTCGCCCTACTGAAGCATCGCGAGCTATACAAGCACAGCTTAAAGCGCTTCAAATTTGGCTAACAAAATGGAATATTACGATTAACACAGAGAATTCAAGACAAGTAACAAACATTTACTCTAAGAAGTAGAGTAGAAAATGGCGTAGAAATAGCAATTGGAAATTATGTCAAATATTTAGTACTGCATTTGGTCCGAATATTAACATGGATGGCACATATAAAGGCCAAGAGGAAGCACTCAGACATCAAATATAAACAAAAGTACTGAGTACTTGTACCAAAATCCCAACTTCCACTTGAGATCAAAATTCTTTTATATTTATACAAAGTTTTGTTGGAGCCACTATGGACCTATGAAATTCAATTAAGGGAAACTGCAAGTAACTCGAATTTAGAGATTCCTACAAAGATTGCAAACGCACCTTGTGGCATAACTTACAACGCATTGCACACTGACCTCAAAATTCCATTTATTAAACATGAAATCAAAAAAAAATTGTTCTAATTACTTAGATAGGGACCACATAACAATCACATTATTGGACGAAACTGAAGAAATACCTACTATATCTGTTGTAAACATTAGCTACTTCTGAATTATAATTACTAATGATGTACAACTTAATTATTAATATTTATATGTACATATATTTATTTTGTTGTGTTGATCCTAATGAGCTGCAGTAACTTATGTTAATTTTTAAATGTTCCCAAATTTGCATATTAATGTAAAATTGATTGCAAATAAAATAATTACAGGAAAAAATTTATCTCTGAGTACACTGTATGATGGCACGACTTTGTATACATGAACACACAAAAAAGATTCTGAAAGTGGAGTCAAAAATGATATACCTTTGTCTGTCAGATTTGCTAGATCAATAAATTTACACCTTTGTGACCCAAAACACAATTTTGTATAATCATGGGGAAGTTGCGGTCGGGCCCACAATAGCTGAACGGTATATAAGTTATTTTAGCAGAATGTTTGCAATTATCGAAATTTTGTGGCCCTCGGTGGTGCAAGGTTTAATGTGTGCGGTTGTTGTGCGAGAGAACGTGTGTACGAACCCTAGTCTGGCCACCTTACAGTTCTTTCGATGGCGGTTACCTTGCTTAGTGACACTATCGAGTATATTAACTGTAGGTCCCACTGAGTCCTTTTTTCCCACTAAATTCATTGATGAGAATAGTATTTTGTAATGTAGAAAATGGGCCAGGCTTATTTAAATTTTCATAATTAATAATAGTAAATCTAGAACGGTCCAAGGACGCTAGAAAGTCACATATATATTTTAAGTATATAAATTTAAATCTTAAGTCTAAAAATATGAAAGAATATGGATAATAAAACAAATTTAATGCAAAAAAAATCTCTGAGTGAAAACTGGAGTATTAATGCAACCGACTTAAGCAGCCTGGATGTGTTCGAGCAACCACCAATTCCTGTTGCTTTACAAGAGAATGAGGCACCAGACACTGCAATTTCCTCTGGTCTTGGTTAGTTCCATCGCATTAGGATCGAACTCGGTCATTCCAAAGACAGCGTAAACAAGATGAACTGGAAGCAGAAGATAGTTGCCCGTCTCTACCAACTTGAGGGGTGTTTCTCAGAGACAGTTAAAAAATGATTCGTCTGCTTTCAAACCTATATCTTGGACAAATATAAATATGCTTCTTCATGTGAATGAGATTGTTTATCGAGGTCAAAAAGGAATGCCAGTCGAATTAACACGGCTCTATGAAAAATGTCCCAATTGTAAAATGCTCAAAAACAAATCGAGAGATGGTCCAAAAATATCTCATAAAAATTGGGGCATTTTTTATTATAAAAAGTACTCCAAAAAGTTGGGAAGTTTTACATAATTTTTAGATCATTTTTCGTTTTTGGGTATGTTTTCATTTGCAAAACTCCTTATAATTTGAACTATGTAGAATTCCTCAAATTTTTTTGACATAAACAGTTCGGAACATAAAAAATCGACATTATTAGTTGGTGAATTTCATAATGAGTTCCATCTTTGGTCAGTGAAGTTCGGTTTTTCTAAAAGTATTATTATGGTGACAAAATTATTCAACATGCCTGTGGGTTTTGAAACAAAGTGCTGTATACTATATGCATACAAAACCAAAACGATGTCAAAGATGTACTATATTTGCTACATCAAATGTTGTCCTGCACGCATGGAATATATTTCTAGTGAAAACGTTTGCGAGGTTCCAAAATAAGTAAAAAATCATATTCATTCTAAAAATCAAGAAAGCGAATTTCTGAATTTTAAGAATATGCAGACATTACAATCAGATATAGTGGATACAGCCGCAGTCATTGGGTGTCCAAATGCATTAATTAGTGTTCGTGCGGCATACAAGCGTTCAGCAATATGGTAACAATTTACAAAATATGCAGTCTTGTTATTAGTTTCTAAAATTACTTATATATTTTTGAAGTCTTCAAGATTCAAACATTAGCTTCGACAAGATTTCAAGAGGCCTAAAGTATTTAATGCAAAAAGTATTCGTGAAATTTAGAAATAGTCAAAGCTTTTAATCGGGAAAGCATTTGGAAGCGTTATTGATAGACCAAAAATACAGCATATCCGAAACATTTCTCTAAAGCTGCAATTTCTGCATAAGATTTCTCGTTTTGCATATTTTATTCAGAGGTCATTGCTGATATCATTAAAATGAACATTCCGATCGGAGGAAGGAAATATATAATTGACGCTACATTTCAAATTGTGCCTTATGGAAGTTTTAAACAACTTGCCTCTTATGGCATTGCAATTGCTACTACAATTAGTTCTTTCTATTTTATGGATAAAATAAAATGTCCATACTGCCGGAAAGACGTTGAAGATACTTTACCACTTTTTGTGTGAAAGCGAAGTACATTATATAGAAACGGTGGACGTCGTTGGTGAAATGGTTAGTGTGCTCGGCTCTTGTACATGACCTTACTGCTTCCTCTTGTACTGCTCAGACCACCTTACATTTCTTTCAACGATGGTCACCTCGCTTAGTGATGGCGACATTATCGAGTAATTAGTCATGAAAACGCATCTCAAAATACCGTTAGGATCGGGTGTAAAACTGTAGGTCCCAGTCAGTGAGTGTAAAACTAGAAAGCGCTCATCTTACTGATTGTGAGAAGCTCTCCCAATCCCTTCATGGGATGTTATGGAACACCATTTGTTTTTTTACTTATATAAAAATATAAAATATATATTATAATAATATAAAAAATAAATGAATAAATGGTTTCCCATTACATCCCATGAAGGGACAGGGGAGAACTTCTCACAATCACTGAGCTGTGCGCTTTCCTGTTTTCACTCACTGATTGGGACCTACAGTTTTACACCGACTCCGAACGGTATTTTGAGAAGCTTTTTTCATGGCTAATATACTCGATATTTTCCAATATTTTTGACTTTTTTCATTAAAAACTATACACTTTTTCCAAACTTTTTTTCAGAATTTGTAGGTAAATTTTTCAGAATCAGAATTTGTAGGTAAATTTTCATGTTGGCGTTTTTGGGAAATTTTTCGTTTATTTTGGGGAATTCTTTACTTGGGAAATTACTAATTTTTTTTGGGCATCTTGCATTTGGGGTATTTTTCATAGAGCCAATTAACAGCACTAAACTCACTGTTTGATTAGTTTGAATATTTTTTGACAAAAGATTTACCCGACGTATTTACGTTCAAGTTTACTTAGCTTTGTGATAGTTTCACCTAATAGTATATGGCTCGCAATCGATTGCAAAACCTTCGTCAAAGGTTGTATTTTAACCTTAACTCATCAGCAATTGCCCGGGATCAACCAGGCTGTGAGGCCGCTCATCAAACGCGTCAACGAAAGATTTGAAGCCGTTCCTATGACCCAAATACTTTGTGTTGATGAACAAGTGTGTTGGACAAAAATAAGAGGTAATCCAACCCACCAATATATGCCAGATAGGCCTCACAAATGGGGAACGGTTAGCTTTTCTTATGGGATTCGGTGGGAACGGAAGAAAAAGTGAAGCATTGAGATTGAATGCCCAATGATTATAAAAGAATATAATCGACATATGGGCGGTGTAGACTTGATGGATGGCCTAATTGGTCGCTATCCTATTCGAATGAACTCTAGAAAGTGGAGAAATATATTGTTTTTCATCTTGTGCATATGGCAATGGTAAACGCGTATGTCCTCTACCGCCGAATACACAAAAGTGAAACAAGGCGTCAACTTCCGTACTTTCGGGCTGAAGACGCTGAGTCACTTTGTTTCCTGGGTTTGGTGCAGTCTAGCCAGTTACCACTCCATCGAAGACTCTTCAGAGAACTTACTTGCCGAGGGATAGGCGCGTTATGACCAAACCGGTCATTGGTGCCAGTTTTTAGATCGTACACGCTGAAAAATAAGGGCCTCTCATATTCTCCCAAACATATTCTGCAGGTAACATATTTTTGCAAGTCCAAAACTCACTTGTATTTAAATGTAAACGGTATCATGTTTACTGCCAAACATATTTGCTTTTACGTGTAAACATATGCGTACTTCCTCCCAAACATCCATATACTTACGTGGAAGCATTCACATGTGTCCCCCAAACCTGCAACTTGTTATGTGGAAGCGTAGCGTATTTCCTCTTAAACATAACAATATTTTGAAACGAAGTAGTCGTTCTTTCTTTATTTTAAAACAAAAATAAAAAGATTGAAATGATTTTTACATTTACTTGCATTGAATGCATTATTAGTTTTGTTTTAAATCTGCTGTTCTTTTGCTTCTCCTATCTTTGTAGTCTCTCACGTTTTTGTTTTCAGAAGGTTTCAGTTATGCGTTGGTTATCACAATGAGTTGGTACACAAACAGTATACAAATCTAGTTCATGCAAGTCAAGCGTGGATTAATTACTTGTATTTTTGTACTGTACTTATTTCACAAATGGTCCGCCGTTCCAATTTTCTCAGTAAAGGCTCAGACAGACAAAGGGCATCATGTGTTGCACTTTCCAGTTTGTTTCCTCAAAATCGTTTCTCACTTTGGTAGCACACATACATATATATACGAAACAGATTCACAAAAACTAAAGCAACATCACATCACATCATTGATGTTATTTTAATTATTTATATTAAATTATTTAAAATTTCTGAGAGAAATGTGAATAGGAATTGTAAATATATATTTTCTAGGGTAAAAATGAAGAGTCGATGTCGTTGTTGTCCTTCCGCCATGTAAGAAATAATAATTTAAGATTAGTTGCTGAGATTAGTGACCAAAATTAACAAGTAAACAAGAGTGACAAATTTCGACGCCAAGTGATTGTGTTTATCGACAAAGTATTTAGAATTGACGCCAACGTTTTAGTCCTTATTGTGGTTATACACTAACTTTATTCTCATTCAAATTGAAAAACGTATTTCAGTAGATATTATTAACCTATAGGTCGAGCCATAGACCAATACATACATGGATACTTTTATTCTCTCATCGGACGTTTCATTTCACACTCTTTGTCGTAGGTTAGTGGAAATGAGAGCAATTAAATTTAAAATTGCCAGGTGGAGTTACCAAATATGTTCACTTAACTTTTTCTTGTCGATTTGGTGTAGAACTGAAAAATTTAAATGTATTTTGCACTTTTTTGTTAACTTTTATCGTTGGTATACATTTGTATTGTATGTAACACAACTATTTTGCAACAAAAACACGAAATTCGGTTGTTGTTCCTTTGTTGAACGTTGTTTACTATTGCGTCTATCTAGTATTATGGAACCCATGTTTTGCGCCACCCAATGTTTACTTTCCACCGCACCTATGACGTTTAATTTATTAAGCGAATAACATCATCTATGTATGTATAGGTCTATGGGTCGAGCAATGCATGGTAGGGTTTTCGGGTTTCAAAAAAGGTCAAATAAATTAAAATGTGAATTTCATAAAAACAATTCGTTAGCAAAAATAACGAAAGAAAACACATTTAGAGTTTTGAAAATCGAATGCCACTTCTGGTGAGTGACAAATAAAATGAGCTCTTGATTTTCGTGAATTTTAAGTTTTCATAAAACGAAGTATAAACGAATATAAACTTCAAAATCAGACGATAAGTAAAAATTGTTCGTTTGCTTAAACAAGTGAAATATTTTGTGAAGAAAATTCAATATTTTTTCAGGGAACCAATAATGGAGCCAAGCTAAGATGTTGGGAAGAAAACAGTTATCGCACACATTAGATATTTAAAAAACTCGAATGTGATACATTATTAGCAATAGTATTGTCATAAATTGTTCGACAAAAGTTGTAACTACTTAGCAACCATTTAAAATTTTAATATTTGAAAGTATTTACAACTAGAATTCTTCGCTCGTTAGCCGACAAATTGATGGATGTCACATTCTGATAAACAGAAACGAGTTATTTTCTGGGGTTGCCAACAACCAATATACAGTGCCTTAGAAATAGGGTAAAAACAAAACAAAAATTGTGTTGACAATAATGTTCTCTCACGAACAAAACCACTTTTGAAATGTAAACAATTAATATACGATAGCTTTCATTCGCTTTTCAAAAAACTAAATTTGAAACGATTGTGAATGGAAATTCACAGAAGGCACTTACATCGTTTGAAAAAAACAGGCTGTTATTATTGTGCTCAAGTACTGTCTCGACGTTTGTAGTTCGATTGAAATATGAACTGATTTTCTATCGATTTGTAGGCAAAAATTATTGCACTGGGCCCGAAACACTTTTACCATTAATGGGACAAATATGGAAGCAACTACATTTGGGACGAAGGTTTTTTTTCAACTGCTAGAGTTGACTGTCGACTAAACTGCTGCTAAATTAGTTTTGTTTAAAAAGAATGTGTTCTCTTCGACATGCATATACTTCTGGTATATACTGGGGGAAAATAATAAAATTTCCGCAGTCGAACACGAAGAAAATAAAACTTGTAATAATATTGGTACTCGATGATATTCAAACATCAGAGTTTTCATCTTTGATTGTTTAAGTGACTCAAGAATTGTGTTTTCGACCAGATACTCCCCATACGTTTCAGAACATGCCACAACAACTTCATCTGTATAAACGTTTCTCATACAGCCGCCTGTCTACATCCACAGTATTTGCTATAAACTTGATTATATGAAAATATTTCCAGAGGAATAATACCCGAAAGCAATCCACATGCTGTGCCGTGTTGCCTATTTTAGTTCCCGTTTTAAACACATTTTGCGCTACAGTGTTCTCTCACGCAGCAGGGGTATATACTATATATTTCTTTGAAAACAATATTTATAAACATTTGTTGTGTTCTGAACAATAGGTAGCACGACTTTTTTTCAACATTTTTCAATATTGTTTGTAGGTTCACTTTTGTCCACATGTGTAGTACCAGTTGCCGTGTGACAGTACCGAAGAGCCACACAACACCTTTACAAATAATGTAGAACAAATGACCCTCTCTCAAGTAGACAAACGAAAAACATGCAAGTACTCTTTAGTACGACATTCAAGTAAGTACTGGAACCTTCGTACCCATTCACCAGTAGGTTCAAAAGCACACAAGGACAACCTGTAAAGGATGATGTGAAGGATGAGTGTGTGGAAAACAATTTTGTTTAAACTAAAATAAAAAACGCCAACAAAATTTCAACATAAAGCCGTTCTTCTTCATGATGATAAATAGTTATAAGGACGACTTCATCAGATTGAGGTGGGGTGAAAGCAATCGGGGATAATAAAACAACTGAATCATATACCCCGCTCATGGTAATAGTTGAATGACAGCTCAGGAAGCAATGCTGACAACTTGCGATAAAAATAAACAAAAATTAAAACAAAGTTTTTCTTTATTTTTCCGAAACTCTTTCTGTACCCTGAAAGAAAAAAGAAAATAAATTAACTTCGAAGCGAAACATGCAAACAAAACTTAACTTCGACATTGTCACACAAAGAAGTGTTCAAGAAAAAGAAAACGTTTATTTTTTAGGAGCGAATCCAACCCAAACATTTTCCTCCAGTATGCTAAACAAAAACGTTTTTCAAGTTAATATTTTATTTTATCCAACTGCAGTGTTTACCTTCTTAGCAGTCTGATACTGCAGATCCAGTGCATTAACTTGGTCTGTGACACAACTTCATGAAAGGTGGTACTACTAGTACTCAAATAATATACATACATGTGCTCCATACCATCTCTGCGTGGTAAATGTGTACATACATATGTAACCATGACACGTTACATATTTAACATCCATTCAATATGTGATGTCACTTCAGTGTCTGTATGTAAATATTATATGAGAGTAGAAAATGTTACTTCCTGTCGCCATTTTACATACTTAGTCTTGTATATTTTTATGTAAATATTTTTGCTGTGCGCGCTTTTTCATCCTTGTCAGTGCCGAAAATGTGTGAATGCATCTCTCGGATGTTTCTTGTTTCCTCAGTTTCAATCCTTGTCTAAGGAGTTCTTTAATGTTCTCCCAACCTTGAAGAAGCCGAATACTGAATATGAATTTTTCGTTTTCTGTTACAGAACAAACACAATTCGAGTTTTTGTTGCTATTTTTCTTTAGTTCCGGCGGAGAATTTTCTAGTGAAATTCGGTTAACGGATGTTATTCACGTTTCGGTTGAGATGAACAAAAATTCTATATAAAAATAATGTTGATCTCCCAATTTCGGGCTCTTGTTAATACATTTAAATGAAAACAAGAAAATTTCCAAGAATTAGTGAACTTATTGAAGTGAATATATTACGTTCGTTTAGACTTAAGCGAGTACATCAAACATTAGTATAAATACTCATTTAAGAAAACATCGATACCAAAGTATCAATACCCTTAAAATACTAATGTCCCACGACAATGGTTACTGTTCTTGTCAGCTCCAAATTTATATAGGGATGGCTTGGAAGAAAAACCAATACCACTAGTTCACACGTTTATTTCTAAAACCGCGAGGAATTTGTTTCAATGTATTTGGGGCCTCCAATCTCGAAAAAACATAAAAACTTTTTTATGTCAAAATTTTATTAAAAAAGATATCTGGTTTTAGAATTGTACTTTTCGTCAAGACAGTATTTCGACAGTAGTTTGATACTGTAACATTGCATCAAGCCCAATGTAATCTCAAATTCGCGGTAACCATGTGTGCCATGTTGTTGAATCTAGTTCATTAATCCCTACATTAGTTTTGTTGCAGTACGCAAAAACTTATTATAAATAGTTTTTTATATTTTGGATTTTTTTTTCAAACACTGAAATAATTAGAAACATTGACATTTTCTCATCCTTTTATCACATTAGCTGCCTCTTAATGAAGCAGACAAATAATATCTGAAGAAAATCCATGGAAAAGCTGCAAGTAATGTACCCCAATTTCAACTGTTTCGTGTTGTCTTTATTATATAGTGTTTATCAGTTTTATTGATTTCGTTTATTAATGTTATTGTATTTGAATATTCTACGATACAATTTATTAGTTTAAGAATCGGGATATCCTACGCTGACATTCGTTCCGAAGCCTCATCTAATGTCAAATATGATTGAAATAATAGTGATGGTTTTGTAACAATAGGAACGGGTGTTTGCTTTTTTGTGTACATTCATTATTTGGGATAACATTTATGTGGGTTAGATTAAAGTTATATAACTTTGTTATTTTCTATATTTTTATGAAGATACCCGGTACTCAATGTCATTAATTTTAAGCAGCTGTGTCGTCATACCCACAGGTAACAATGGCGCAGTTGAAATATGGGGTTTGGTAGAATAAAATTATCTGCAATATACCAGTTCCATATATCAACGAAAGGGGGTGGGATAGTGCACCATTTTTCGTTTTCGATACGGGTCAATCCATAGGCTGCAAGACAGCACGCTGTCTAGCACACTTAGGCTAAATAAGCCCTTGTGATACCTGCAGTTTCCTCCATAGCAACTATTGACTAGTCGTCCAGCCAATCTGCCCTTTCAATAAATTTGTCTATAAGACCTAACTTTCAGTCCTGCCAGAGCAGGGCAATCCAAGAGAAGGTGTTTCGTCCATGCAGAATCTACAGAGAGTGGAGTTTCTCTCTCCCAATCTTGGGGCGTGTTTTCCTGCAAGACAGTGTCCCGTAAGTGTTCCTATCATTGTGGATAACCTGTCTCCCGGCAAGTTAAGTAGTTGCCTAGTCCTCTTCCTGTCCACCTGTGGCCAGAGGACCCTGGCTTGTTTGCAAGTTAAAGTAAGTTTCCATATTATCGGCCCACTGCCTGATCTGCAAACAGAAGGTAGAGATTGGCATACTAAACCTTCTTTTGCCGGAGGAACCTGTGCCGTAGTGCCCTGTCTAGCTAACGCATCCGCTACGCAATTGCCTGGAATGTCGCTGTGTCCCGGTACCCAGATGAGCATGATGTCAAAATACTCTGCCATCACCCTAAATGATGAGTGGCATTCTTTTACCTTCAGGGACGTAGCAAACATGGCTTCCAGGGATTCTATGGCAGCCTTGCTGGCTGTGTAGATACATATTCTCCGGAGGATTGTGACACTACTTCTCAATAGTTCAGCAACCTCCAGTATGGCAGTTATTTCCGCCTGAAATACACTACAGTGATCAGGCAGCGTGAAGGAGATATTTATATGTAGGTCCGGTGAATGGACCCCATAGCCTACGTGCTCGTCCAACGTTGATCCATCCGTCAAAAATCTGATACTACTGGTATCCCCTTCCAGTGTCTTTTCCCAGGTATTCCTGTTCGGAATAGAAGTCCTTAGATTGTCGCTTTAAAAATGTGAAATATGTAGCCTACCGCCACTAGTTTCTCCCTCCCAACATTTGCACCAAACGTACGTACCCCCTTTCTTCACCCACTAATGGGACTCCAATACAAATATGAAATTTTTACAACTGCCGCAAGTTTGGCCTTAGAGGAGTCAAATGTATGACCGATCCTCAATAGTTTTACAACCCCAACAATTTCTCTGGACATACCTACCCTCTATCTTCAACACTTACGTTGGTCCCCATAAAAATATTTTAATTTTTTATATATTTTTTATGATATCAGCTCCAGCCACACCCATTGTATCTCCTAAAGGGATGAAATGTAGGCTCGGCGTACTTCCATTTCTCTCTCTCTCAACATTTTTGCCGATCATACTTATGCTCTATCTCTGACCCATACCGAGGGCCCAATACAAAATTCACTTAAATAAGATCGAAACCAAAAAAAGTCTCCACAGAATTATATTTTGGTTAAATATAATTTTTTTTTATCGTGAAAAATCGAAAACGGCAGAAAGTGTTTAACTTAAATTATCGTAAATCTTAAATCTTATGAACAAAATGAGACCTAATTTTTTGTTTGGGTTACCTAATAATGAGTTAGTATTTATATTTGAATTATATTTTTCTCATATTACATATTCTGCTTAAGAGTTGCATACAACATTGTAACTGCTGTAATTCAGAACTTTTCAGTCTTACACTGAAAGAATAACGCTTCATCGCATGGATGAAATATTTTCGTTGCTACAATGACAAGTCTCGTATATCCAACAATTTGGTAGTCGCTGCAACGAAAAATTTTATACATGATTTCTTTAAAAATTTTTCAATTTTTCAATTTTGCTGCAAGAACTTACTTTTCGTTCCAGCAACAATTTTATTTAATTTGGAATTTGTGGAAAAATGGGAAAAATTAAAAAAAAACAAGTGCATGTGATTTAGACTATTGATATTTGGTTTATCTCTTACTTTTAATAGTTTATTTTTATTATTTATTTATTTTGGAGTATGCCAACAGTTATAATTGCCGAAACAATTTCGTTATTGCAACGAAACTAATTTCTTTGAAGATAAAGGAAGAAAAGCAGTCGGAAAATTGAGTGAGCGTAGAAAAGAGGCCAACAAGAGAAAATGGTGAACGTGAGTGCTGGGTCACGTACACATCTTAAATCAGTTCCTTTGCAACAACCGAAAGTGGTACTCGAAGACATATTTCTCCGCCGGAATAATGTAAATAACTTTGCTAATTAGTTATATATAACAGACTAATTAGTTATACTTCGTAATAATCATTAATTGTGCCAAATAAATTGTGTGAATTTATGTGTTTGCTGTGATCCTTTGTGTAAACTGAGTGTCTATATATCAAATAGATAAATAAACAGAATGGCAGGCGCAATACGCCAGCAAAGAATGTGACAAATCGATAGCAGAAAAACTACCCCGAAATATTTAGTCGAACATTTATGTGTGTATATGCGCGTGTTGGTACAAATCGCAACAAAAAGTTCGTATTTTAACCATAATTCGGTCGCTCTTGTTTTGTTGCATTGGCATTTGTATTCAAAGCCAATGAAAACGAAGAAGTCAAAGAAACAAAGTGTTTCAAGTAAGACGAACACGAAAAATAACAACAATAACGTACAATCGAAAGTTTAACAAATTTGTTCAAAATAAATAAAAGTGCAGTTAAAAGAACAGGTTAATGACGGGGTGATGTGGCGCTACAATTTAACGACAGAATCCTCAACACAACGACAATTGCATATTTTAAAAAAACAATGATGTAGTTCTGTGTTAGTGGAAGTTTTGAACAGGGATCAATTGCTGTATTGAAACCCATAGGGGAGTAGAGCTTATTTTCATGGTAAGTACTGACATAAATAAACATGTAAATATTTTAAATATAAATCTTAATAATAAAATCCTCATATTTGTTTTTAATTACAGGACCTGAATACAACGGTCACAATAGCACTCAACCCCTCAACTACCATAATCCTTATCTAGACAAATGGAATGGATACAATATATTTAGCATATAACGACTATTTTCGAAACAAAGCTCAATAAATTTTTATCAAAACACCTGCAATGTAATACTAACAGTGTACTTATATATAATTAACAATAAATAATCTCAAACACACTTCAAAACATTCATTGCAGCAATGAAACAAAATCATAGCGGAAACGAATTGCAGTTGATGAACACATTTTCGCAGCGGGAATGAAACTGTACGTTAGCTCACTTTCGATGACAAAAGTTGTTGGAGTGATGAACATTTTTATCCCTGTAACGATGCTTTTCCGTCATACTCGTAACTAAAAGCAGTTAACTTTTTTATTCGCATTTGTCACCGCAATACGGCTGCACTAAATGTTATCTTTCCGTGGGGCCCAGTAGTCTCATTCCACATAAATGAATACTTAAACCCTACTCTGGTTAGTGAGTTCACAATCAAAGACAAGTTTTCCCCCACTTCCATCTTAAACACAATTTTATTTTGTGAGGTTCCAAACTGAATCTCCCAACGACGCACAGTGGTTCCTTTTTGGGCTTTGCGTAGCTAAAATCTGTAAGTTTTTTATTTATCATCCGATTGTTTTGAAACTGGGAGGGAACATTACTGAGTATATATTGTAGTTTTTGCGAAAACTTAAGTTTATACCTAAATTACTTTTAAAGTTATTAAAGTGAGTTTGTTTTATTTTCACTTCCAAGGAATACAGTTTTTTTATATAAAAAAATAAAAATGTACTTGCAATCTATACCATAACAGATTCATAACAAACTTATTAAAATTGTAATTTAAAAATTTTGGTTTGATTAACATTATTTATTTCGAAATTGTAATCTTTCCAGTCGCTTTTAACACTATGCAAATATTCCGAATTTTCTAAGAGATTTATAGCATCATCCTCCAGTGTTTTGACATATTTGATATATTTTTTCCTTAAGGATGATAAATATGGATCTGAAGAATACAGTGGGTAATTAAAAACGTCCTCATTGGTTAAATATGTCGAGCACTTGCTACAGTGAAATCGTCGTGTTTCCTTATAGCATTTATTTCTTGATTCCTGTGCACCCTCGGAAGGAACCCCAATGGCAATCATCCCAAAATGTTTTATAATCTCCTTTCCATATATAAGGAGTTTATTCATATTTACTAATAAACAGCTTTGCTGTTTCCAACGCATATTCTCTAAACTTGTCAACATGAACTTTTTCGGAACACGATATTGTTTGTAAAATGATATGAAACCTTTGAAGTAAAATACTTATAAAAATGTATAAGGATTTTCCACAATTAGCAAAGAACCTTCATGCCGTAGTGCCATCATTCGATGTTCCAGTGCCAGGTCGAGGTTTGTCTATTATCAAACCTAACTCTTGTTTAAACCGCTTTTGAACGTCTTTCTTCCTTTCTCCAGATAAAATGTGATTAGAAGAGTTTAACCTATTAAAGCCTGCACAATGACCACATATATTGAGTCGTACGATTGCGATGAAATGTTCATATATGTGCTCTAGGAACCGTATAAGTTAAAAGAAAAATAATTTTTTTCATATCTGTAAACATAAGTGAGATATTACATGATTATTTAAATACCCGACAGGCATTGGTGCTATAATTTTACCTTTAATTTAACGTATTTACTAAAAAAAACCTCACGCATATGTAGGCGTGTGTTTTTCCTCGTTTTATTTTCAATTTCATTTCCTAAATTTTCCAAAAAAAAAGTTGCGATTTTAACCTAAATATCCCGTAGGCTGGAATGGGTTAAGTGCAATTCTATTATATTTTGCAACAAATATAACACTGCTCTAAAAATAAATATTGAAGTCCTCGGCTTCAATTGGAAAGTATATCTCTTGTATGCGTACAGGAGAATGTGCGAAAAATAGAAAAATGCGAATTTGGCTTTACGAAACAACAACAATCATATAATCTCCGCTGATATACTCTCATTTTGACTAATAACAACAACTGATGAAAATAACTCGCTTTAAGTGCATTCGCACCTACAACGTAAAGTACAATTGATCAATAACAACATAAGCACAAATGCAAACCGTATGGATTATTACATGTCTTATGGTCTAGCAATAATAGCAATAATATCTCAGTGGAGGGTGGTGGAGGCAAAACTGTAGATCCGTCTTAACACTGTTGTATTTCCAATAAAATTACCTTTTTAAAAATGTATCATTCGTAAGTACGACTTTTATACTTATAAAGTTATACGCCTTCAAATTTTTTGATTAGACATATATAGCTACTTTATGCAAAGGTATTTCATAAAGAAAACTATAATCTATTGAAGAATGTATTAAAATATGAAAATTTGGACACATTTTTATTAAAAAAATACAAAAAAAGTATATGTCAAACACTTAAAATTTTGAATTTATCTACGCTCTTACACTAGCATGAACCATTGTGCGACGTTAGGGTCTTGCTACAAGCCACCTTTTCTCGAGTAAGTCAGCAACCATATATATATTTGGGTAATTTAAATTGAACCTAATGACATATCTTGGACATACATATTAGTCGCACAGCGATATATCCCACCATATCCGACTTAAGGTGTCTGTAGTCGATTTTAGCTAATTTTATTCTGGAATGACATTGTAAAGTTCGTTTCCAAATTTCTAGTTTGTTAAGTGATACATCGAAAGAAAACTCGACTATAATTTATAAACATTAATAGGAGTCTTATTCCCTCTTATTAAAAAAAAAAACTCGGTTTTACAAAAAGAGACCGTTTTGTCCATTTGAATTTTTAACAGTCTATAACATTGAACTAGAGTGTAGCAAAGAAGTAATTTAAGACTCCCAAACCCAAATGGAACCATTAACATATTTAATGCGGCTAATGACTGCTGTGGTAAAATACAAATAAATAATTTGTACACATTAGTTGCTGGTAAATTTTCATTCATCCCCATCACATACAGAAATAGAAATATGCTCAAAATAATAAGTACAAATAAAACATATGTGGGCATTTCCACCATGGTAACGCTTTTAGGAGATTTGCGGACTTCTCGGAAATATTTAAGGTTGGTATATTGGCGATCGAAATTTAGTTTTACTTCATCTCTAAAAATAACAAGGTCGATTTCGTCCTCTTAAAATCGGTACATGTCGTATGTCGCAATGCATGAATTATTGTGTTAATGTTTTAGCTGGTGCTTCGGTAATCTTGACCCATATTAAAATGTAATATCATGCTGCATTTCCTATTGCACACTTAGGCTAGTGACGCTGAGTTTCATCCTTTTTACATAAATTATACATAAGTTACATCTCGGAGATGATATTGTGGTGGCGACTATTATTTGCAACGATTTTCCCAACATCACTCATTCCCTTTATCCAACCTCGCAGTTAACCTGATAAATAGGCATTATGTACACTGAAAGAATAACGCTTCGTCGCATGGATGAAACATTTTCGTTAATGTTTTTTCGTTTCTGCAATGAAAAGTCTCGTTCCGACAATTTTGTAGTCGCCGCAAGGAAAAATTTCATACATAATTTCTTTGATAATTTTTCATTTCGTTGCTGCAAGAACTTACTTTTCGTTCCTGCAACAATTTTATTTAATTCGAATTTTGTAGAAAAATTCAGCCAATTTGCAGCCATTAAACAAATTCATTGAAGCTTTAAAACAAATTCGTTGCAATAATGAATCAAATCAAATTCATTATAGCAACAACATACTTCCATCACAGTGATGAGCAATTTGCAGTTGATGAACTCATTTTGATAATGGGAATGAAACTGTACGTTAGCTCACTTTTGGTGAGAAAAGTTGTTGGGGTGATGAACATTTTCAATGCTGTGACAATGCTTTTCCGTTCAGTGTACCTAACAAAATTAATTGCTAGTTAAATACGTATTTTGTTATTTTGTATAGCCAGTTCTTAGTTGTTAACTTAACATTTTAAAAATATTACTATTAGTTGACTCCAGTAGTCAGAAGACGAATACATCGATTTGCATATACAATTATTTTCTGTTGAACTGTACGTTTTTTAGAATAGAGCTTTGTAACTATGAAAGTTCATCACAGACATGAAAATGTTGGTCGCCCGAACAATTATTGTCACCGAGAATAAGTGTAAGTACAGGTCCATCACCGCAACAATAATAGCTTTATAGCTTTCTTTAACGTGACAAAAGTTGATTGCTGCGATGCGTTTTTCATTCTTGTAATGAATACGTTGCATTAGTTTAATGAATATATTTCAATGCTGCAATGAATATGTTCCATTCCAACTATGATTATATTTCAGATTTGGTCTGAACTTGATTCAATAATTCATCTAATGTTTTGTGGATGAAAAGTCCTTATATTATTTAAACAACTAGATTGTTTTATTCATACAATACCGCTGTTTAACTGATGCATTGAATATACATATTGTAGGGTGCAGGAAACTCTGATTTTTTAATTCGCTCAAATATTCTGTAATATTAGTTATTTCATAAAATAATTGCTAAATTGTGAAAAAAAATCGGTAGCGGAAATTGAAAACACTCGTATCGAGAATGATTACTGTATTTGTGGGTTTTAATGTTACAGATGGACACGTGAGTAAGTTTAAACCTATCTTGATGCAAGATCACATACGGATATTACTCGCTAATCACGTTTATAATCACGCACTTACATTCATGCATGAGTCACGCATGAAACACGTAAAATTAAAATAATCAAATTAATAAATAAACCCAAATTAAAAATGTCCAACCAGTATTAAAAAATAAATCCAAACCGTAGAATGACCAACTTTTGGTAAGCAAAAGGCGTCAACAAAATTCCAAAAATTGTTCAAATGCTAGATGGGGTTTCACATAAATACAAACCTGTGAACATCACACGCTGGGGCAGAATGGTCCAAACGGCTATTTATTAACAACTGAGAATTGAATTAATATTTCAACATCAACTGAAAGTGGACAAAATTATACATCAAGTGCTGGAATTATCAGCGGTGCAGGTTAGTATATAAGGGAAATATTGTCCGCTTAAAAATACAAAATATTTGGCTTGTTCTAAATGAGATCCTTTGTGGGCAAGTAGCAAAACACACAAATCCTTTTTTTAATTTGGAACCTACCACGACAGGTATGCACGTGCATAGTGTGTACTTTATAATTAAATTTTAAAAAAATTTTGAATAAATAATTTTTTTTTTTTGTTGAAAAGTTATCTGGAGTGGTTCTTTTTTCATATATGATTTATGAATCTTCTAGGTTTTTTGAAAGTGTTTTCGGTGGAATCCAGTAGATTGCAAACTATGTCAATAATGGCTAAAGTTTCCGACTTCATTATCGGTAAACAAATCTTGCCCCAATTCGCCCACATTTAAAATATTTAAGTTTTGTTTGTGTTTATCTAGGTTTTTTTTCCTCACAGAAACGAAATAGATAACCTGAATTATAGGTTTCGTATTTGTTGGAATTGCCTTACAGTGTCCTTGTTGGTTTGTAAAGTCATTGTTGCTGGTATAAAACTTTTTTAGTAAAAGCAAATTCTAGAACCAATAAATTATATGAAAAATATAAAATTAAATAGTTCGGAATCATTTATTACTTTTTATTTTATCCATTTATTATTTGTTAAGTATTCAAACTGATTTTGACCTAAATTTATTGTACGTTTGTTTGAAAGTTATAGTAAAATGATATCAAGAAAATAGTATGTACCAATTTGTATCCAAATCGGACATTAATTGTGGCTTCTATGATTTAATCACCGTTTTCGGGCCATCTGCCCCCCACGTCGGTTAACGCCCTCCACACTTCTACCAAAGAATATCAGTTCAATGATCGTGCGGTCCACATTTCGTTTCATCCAGCGCAGATCACCTTGCAGGTATTTTGTGTCTATTTGAGGGCCGAAGTTGTCACATTGGCGATATTAACAATTAGAAAAGTAAAAAAAAGTAAACTGAATTTGAATTTAACAGTTGGGGCCACAACGGCATGAACTTAGATGAATTAGAAGTTCTGTTAAAGCACCAAAATAAAGCCTGCCGAAAAAACTTAGTGGTGTCTGGTGGGAAATTTCGTGAAAAGTCACCATAGTACCCAGCTTTAGGTTCTACATAATGCTTTTCGCAAAATGCACTAGATCTAGAGGTCAAACACACTACACTTGCAATACTGGTATTGTGGCAGTTGAAACGCTTTAGAGAAGCGTAGTTTAGAGGTTTCATGACGGTTGTTGGGTACCATTATAGGAGTAAACTTTAATAATTTTCGTTGTGATCTGAACATTTTGTGAGAATAACTATTCTAATGAATATTTGCACTTCCGGTATTTTCGGAAAACAAATACAAGATTAATCAGCATCCTGTCAAACTTGCTATTGTGGCTTCATAAAATTTTAGATTCTGTGGTATTATGAGTATTAGAGAGGAAGAATATATAAATGTAGGACAATAAACTATCATCATATCAAACTCCACCAAAAATTGTAATCTTCTTCTTCATCCACCAGCGCGTCTTTATTGCGTCCTTTGTTGAAGCTACACCTAATGATATAGTCACACAACTTGCTGTCTTCTTTTTATTCCACATGTTGCCTGCACAAGTATCACCCGCGAACTAATTTATTGAGCAATAATAATGCACAGTGTGAGTTGGCCAGGTAATACTATTGTACAAACTATTGTGCAATATATTGACGTAAATATTGACCGTCTAGCGGCCGCTTTACAAGTCCTTCAAAAATACTTTGTTTATTAAAATTGTAAACGAATCAAAATTAAACGAAAATTCGCGAAAACAGTGCTTCCGCACAATCGCTTACGCATATATTGGACCCACACACGAATATTTTTTCGCCTCTCACATTCACTCACATCACACTCACGTGAGCAAATTTTAATCATACTATCATTTGTGGCCGTCGGTGGTGTAATGGTTAGTGTGCGCGCCTCTTGTACATAAGATCCTGGGTTCGATCCCTGCTCGGACCACCTTAAATTTCTTTCGACGGTGGTCACCTCGTATAGGAACGGCGACACTATCAAGTATATAGTCATGAAAAAGCATCTCAAAATGCCGTTCGGAACCGGTGTAAAACTGTAGGACCCAATCAGTGAGTATAAAAGTAGGAAGCGCACAGCTCAATGGTTGTGAGACGCTCTCCCAAATTCCTTCATGGTATGTAATGGGAAAGCATTGATTTTTTATTTTTCATCATTTACGCGTGATTCACGCGTGATTTATGTGCTATATAAGTATATACACGATTTTATTGAGAAATTTTCTACTTAAATCACATGTATAGAAGATATGTGTATATGGATATACTTCTTTATAACTATTTGTTAAGTACATCCATACATATCTTCTATACATGTGATTTAGAAAAGTAGAAAATTTAGTACTAAATTCGTGTGTTTGGGGGCACATAAAGTAGGGAGTCATGTAATTAACATGTCTGCCACTAGATTCTTTATCACTCTGAACTTGTTAAAATTTTTGTTGGATTATTTTCTAAACATTAATTGGGGAATTGTTATGTCTTCTTAAACGCCCTGGAGTCGATCAAATAATTGCATAAACGCTTGAAGTGTGTGGGTGTAATCGGCTTTCATCGACTACACGTACGCGTTGGCGGCGGTGCTTCATGAAAATCAAAAAAAAAATTTATTACGTTTTACATGGTGGTCTCGCATTGTGCAACAAGTGCGCAGATAACAAAACAATAGTTGACTTCAACTCTTCTAAAAGAGTTTCATGAGGAAACCTATTCTGCTCTTTATACAAGTTTTTGGCATTAATTTACTTTCGCCCCCCAACTCTCTGATGTACACATAAATTTCAAAACCGACAGAAGCTTCTGTACCGAGGTCTTGAAAGCTTGCGCATATAATCGCTGTATCTGAGGTATTTATAATCCGATCTTTGTTTGAAGGGGAATAATTACGAATGTCTTTCTAAACATTTTTGATGTGTAAATATCTATACGCTGGGGGTAAAAATCTTTTTCACAATACAATCCCAAATTTAGAGTAAGATGTGCGATGTAATCGTTGACCAATCGTAAAGCGTTATCAAATCGGTGTGAGCTATGTATGAGTGTATTAGTGTACTTATACGCTCCATACAATATACTCGACACCATCTAGTGTGCAATAGTAGCTACTAATTTTCACTAATTGTCGTACATTATGTTATCGTAGGCAAATGAAAACAAATAAATAAAATGAATACAAAAACATTTAATTTTAATAACTTTTAAAAAGATTTTTTGACCTTTTAATAATAAATTTACTAAACCAAAGCAAAATAAGGAAAACTAAAAACTAAACTTGTCAAACTATAAGTCTTCTTCGTCTTTGAGATTGTCATTCATACTTAACAGCTGCATATAAGCACCATCTAGTGTGCAATAGTAGCTACTAATTTTCGAAAACCATTGCTGTAAAATAACTACATGCATTACATTTCAGTAAACAGCTGATTAATAACTTTTCAACCGCAACAAATACAAAATAATAAAATATTTTACAAAACACCAAAAAAATTATAACTCAGAACATAAAACAACACAAAGTGTATCAAAGCTGAATGGAGGTAATGTTAATTCTAACAAAATTTCTATTAGATTCCAATATAAATTAAGATTATAACATATCTTCATTACGTACTGTTGCCTTACACTGAAGCTGGTGCACGACAATTTGGTAACAATCTCCATCTCATGCCAATTATTATGGGTGGAGATTTTAATAGATATTGTGCAAACCCACAATTCCACTACTATAGATGCAGTTTTCCATAGATTTTTAAATACAATCGAGTCAAAAATTTAAATATGTATCTTATTTTAGTTACCATAAGCCAATATTAACTATTTGTACTTAAGGCATTTACCATAGATGGGCACTTTGCAGTACTACTAAAATTTCAGTAAAAATAATTCTTTAACTAGTAAATTTTTGCTGATTACTAAAATTTATTTCAGCAATTTTTATAAAGTGCCTACATGATTATGATGAGGTGCATTGAATTTTCAGTAATCAGTAATGCCCGATTACTGATTATTATGAATACGGCCCTATGATTTGACTGGTAATGCAAATTAAATTTCATTATCAGTAAAAATTTACTGAATTTTTTCAGTAATCAGTAAATTTACTGCTTACTGTAATTTTTAATGCAGTACATATATACTGCAGTGTGCCCATTTACTAACCAAATAAGTTAAATAAAACAAACAAAAACCAGCTAATTCCTATGTATTTACAATATTGAAAGTTTTGATACTTTTAATTGATTAATTAAAAAAATATACTAAAAGCATAAGTACTTCCAACTTCATTACTAGATGTTTATACATCTCCCCCTGTGATCGGACTCACATTAATTTTTTTTTTATTTCTATCAACATTACAATTTAAAAACTTTAAATATAATTTTAATATTTACAAGTCTTGAGATTTAACTAAATGAAGTATTGCAACAATCGGAAACTAATTTCGTAGAAAAATAGGAGTCCACTCAAAAAAATTTAAATCAGATTGGGTGAAAAGATAGAGGAAAAACCCCAATTTAGTTATTTAAAAGAAATTTTTTACATTAAAGGCTTCTATTAACTTCGTTTCTGAAGTTGACGAAGGAATTAACTATTCAAATATCTTAGAATATCGTGACTTGAAGACATGTTTCGATCTTCGAATCGTTGTGTAAGTTTACAGGTTACGGCGCTAAATAAGTCTTCTTTAAATCGCCTGTGGAGAAGGGCGGTTGAGTAGCGTCTGTTAAGGCCATAAATTATTTTAAGATTTTTGTTCTAAATGGTTTGCAGTTTTTTTAAATGTTTTGGGACAACTCGATGACCAAACCTGACCTCCATACGTTAAAATTGGTCGAATGCACATTTTATATAATAACAGTTTATTTTTGGCGTTGTGCTTAGATTTTCGATTTACTAGAGGGAAAAGTGCTCTGCCACATTTTATGGCTTTTTCACATATATAGAATACATGGTCTTTAAAAGATAATCGTTTATCCATTATTATGCCAAGGTATTTGATGGACTTTTGAATGGGTATATGACACCCGTGTACGCTGAGTGAAATGCTGGGAATTCGCTTGGGCGACTTATTAAACGGGAAGATTATTGCCTTTGTTTTACCTTCATTAATTTTAATTTTCCATTTAGTAAGGAATTTCTCAACATGTGCGATATTTTTTCTCATATTTTTAATGATGCTATTTGAGCCTTTTCCACTTGATCCTCGGCGTATAGAGCTAGTGTTGATCATTTATTTAATTTATTCACTTCTTCATCTTCATTTTTATAAAAATCAGTTTCATCACATTCACAACTTATTCGGTGCAGCAAAGCGTTTGTTTCGGCAACTTTAAATGTTGGCATAAAGCTATTAAAAAGTCTGCGATAAACCACATAGTAATGGTGTAACGGCCTTATCACATAATCCACATTCACTTCACTTGCCATGCTAGACATCACGTACCAAAATGGGTGTGACAATGTCGTCCTTGTTCTAGTGTGCGACTGGCGTTTGACAAGCCTTATGTTAATTTCTATCAGTTCGGAAGGGGTTTCCACGATTCTGCGTATTAACAACCCGAACGGTCGTCAAGCTTTTGTATGGGATGTACCAGAATGGACGTGACAGATTATAAGCCCATGTCTGAGTTGAAGATAATCCCACATCCCAATAAAAATGGCTAGAAGAAACATGGTTTTGTACTAAATGTGTCTATTTGTTTGGGAAATGTCAGATGGGACGTGGTAAAATCGCCCATTTCGTTATGATCGGTAAAGGTTTACGGCAGTTGTCGTGTTGACCAGCCAGACACACATACGGACATGGGTCAATGGTGTTAAAAGAATTTCATCCAAAGACACTACGGGTCCAATATGGCTTTTTCTACGCGTTAAATTTTCGAACGAAGTTCATTATCGCACGTTGCGTGGTGGGAGCTAAATGAAAAAAAAAATTAAAAAGCTTTTGTTGTAATACTATTATGCTACAAACCTCTATTATCAACCATATTCGGCCCTGTTCTGTAAACAGAATCCAGACAAACATAAAACGTTTCAGAATATTTGGGTTTCTGCTAAACAATTCAGAAGAAAAATATCAGTTTTGAATTAGAACGCAAATGCCTTGTGATTTAAAAACAAACAATTCAGACCAAAAATATTTCATGTTTTAAGAACATCAAAATTTTGGACTTTAAATACTGAAAGAAAATTCTGATTCAAAGTGATTGTGTATGCAGAACAGGGCCGATTGTTGGTTATTTTTGCATTGGGTTGTATCTAACTAACTAAATAGATGTCTCACATAGGTTGGGAAATTTCTTGTTTAATGGGAGTTTTCTAAGTGGAGCCTGTAACCAATATTTAGTATATATTGTAGTTTTGAACCCAACAAAAAGTAAATTTAGACAAGCCAAATTGAAAGAAGTTTAAAATAATAACATTTCCTTAAGTAAGTGCCTTTTCTTAAAAAAAGGCAGTGTTCTAAAAAAAATTTCTATTCACATTCCCTTCACGCACATTTTCTTAAAAAAAGTAAATTTCTCAAAAAAAATGTCTATTCACATTCTTAAACAAAGTACATTTTCTTAAAAAAATACCTTATATTAAAGAAGTACCTTTGCTTAAAAAAAGTAAATTTTCTTACTAAAGGTACCTTTTGTTAAAAAGTATTTTTTTTTTAATAAATAAATTTTCTTAACAAAAGTAAATTTTCTTACAACAAATTGAATTTTCTTAAAAAACTAAATTTTCTTTAAAGAGCAACTTTTTTGCGAAACGAAATCACTTTTCTTGAGATAAGTACCGGATCTTAACAATTTACCTATTCTTAAAAAAAGGACAAATTCTAAAAAAAGTCTCATTTCTTAAAAAACCTTTTCTTCAGAACAATACTTTCTCTTAAAAGAATACATTTTCTTACGAAAATTCCTAATTCTTAAGTTTTCTATTTTTCTTTCTTTCTTTCTCTTTCCTTTTCTTGAGATAAGTTCCTTTCTGAAAATAAGTACGTTTTCTTATAAAAATAAACTTTTCCTGAAAAGAGTACCACTTCTTTAAAAAGTACCTGTTCTTAAAAAAAGTACTTCTTTGAAAAAAAATATTCATACTCTTATGGCTTTTTCCTACAGAAAGTACTTTTTGTTAGTAATAATACCTTTTCTTAAAAAAACAAAAGCTTTTAATTAAAGAAGTACCTCTCGTTAAAAAATGGCCTGTTGGGGAAAATATAATACATATTCTCACAAAAAGACCTAAAAATACATTCTATTAAAAACTTTTTTTTAAAAAAAACGTTCTTCATTTTACAAAAAGTATATTTCTTAAAGATCCCTTTAAATTATCGTATTTTTCAACGGTACTAATTAGTACATAATATATACCGAAAGGAACTTCGTTCCAACCGGATGTCCCCTGACACCTCATGTGATTTTTTTTCCTCGTTTAATGATATTATATACCAAACTTCAACAATCGTACCGCTTTTGTCTAGATTGTCTCGCCTTTTCCTCGATTGTTCCGTTTCTTGGTACCTCGTCCAAACTTGAATCTAAAATAACAAAATGAATTTTTACAATATAAAGCTTTTTTTTATATAATTAGTCTTACTTTAAACAATTCATGTATTTTTATTTATTTTTTTTATTTGAAACCAGGTTATACGTACCCCCATTACTATGGGTGGAGGTATAAATAGTTAATGTGTACTTGGACTTGCTAATAAATATTACGATACAAATATAAACTTTACCTTCGACCAAATCTAGAGATATTGCATTGGGTTCGAAATACTGTTTCTCCATTCTTCGTTTTAACTGTTCCCCAACATTTTGCAATGGGATTCAGGTCCAGTGGCTTTTCTGACCAGCTCTGTAAGGTATCACCATTGACTAACTCAAATTCAATGACCAACTTGATCGTCGTTGGGCAGAAATCATTAAAAAAGAAAATATTCAAAAATTAAATTGTTCGAGCGTTTGGTCGTATCTGAATATAATGCGAAAGGTCGGAAAAATTATCACTTATTAAAAAAGATAATACCAGTAATCAATTTCTACTTGCTTACTTATTATTTTGCCCATATATTGATTTTCTAATGTGGCCGATCATAATGTTAACTTCAAAATAATGAACCAAAATTGTATAGTAACATTAAGTCAGCACATAAAAGTCATTACAATACGATGAACACTAATTGCTTTACTATTAATTATTTCATTTGATATGCAGGAGGTGGAACAACGAACCTACTTACAAACGCATTGAGGTATAAAGCGGAAGGAGAATGGAATTGAATATCAATTTCATTAACATAATGCCAACGATACGAAGGCCCGAATGGGAAAGTTTTCGATTGTAGTAGAATAGTACACACACTGCTGTCCACACTAAGTATAGTTCATTGGATATGAAAAGGGAACTAATAGGAATTATGCAAACATTTCACTACACTCACACAGGCCCTAACACACGTTATACTGTATGAGTGAATCTTTGAGCATGAGAAGAAACCCATAAAACTTTCAACGACGGTATTGTTGGCTTGCGCTTGAGTTGTTAGATTTGTATGAGTGTGGTTGTGGGTTGTTTGAAGTGTGAACTCATCCACTACTAAATATGAATGCGCGTGTGTGCGCTAGTGTAAAGTTGTGTTTTTAATGCCTCATTTTGTTAAAATATTACACACAAATATACACTCTAAACGTTAAGGCAATTTCTTAAAAGCCATTGTCAGTGTAGACAGTTTATGCCATAGCCGTCATTGTGTTCATCATCCTTGAGTGTATTTACATGGAATATCTTCACCTTTTTACACCCATGCATACATACGCATATGTACATATACATACACAGGTTGTTGGAATGGTGGCTTTGTGTTCGCCTCATACATAAAACATAGTGTTGTTTAATGCCAATAAAAATAAATAAATATACGTTAAAAGCAATAAAAAATATTTGCTTTCACATACATTCACAAAGCTTTGCTCAAATATGTATAGGGCTTAAATAATGGCACTTATGTATTTCGAGTGACTGACTGCCTAATGCGTTTCACATACATATGCAAATACAGACGGGTATATGTTCATGCAGAATAAATGATATACATATACATATTTCAAAAGAGCCTTCTGTTGTATTCGCTTGAGGTCATTTCTATAAAAATGTTAGACAGATCATAGATACTTTAGAAAGGGTAAAACCTTAATCCCGATTCGCAAGAATTCATTTCCTTGTGTGTTATTAAAGGCGTTTTAGACCGAACATATGATTTAATCTAAAGGATTTAAAAAAGTTGCAAAATAAAGATAAATATCCAGTTTTTTTACATTTACAGTTTTCCTTGATTCGTTAACATGTGTCTCATTTCAACGCATATCGAAAATATCTACAGAAAAATCCAAAATCAAAATAATGAAACAGCAAAAATACAGTTTGGATTTCAAATTTAATCATTATTTGTATTTTTTCGTTATAAAAGTAACTTTTGCCTTAGTACGATTGTACAGCATTTGTTAAACCACGTTGTGAATCAGATTACCCCAGCCGAAATGACTATATAAATATGAAATTTAAGTGAAATTGGTTCTATATGCCGTGTGGAATATTACATTTTATTGATAAATAAATACAAATATCTTTGCTTGGATTCAGTCGAATTTGTGTGCATTACATACCTAATTGCGTTGATTCAGGTCCGCAGAACCCAGCGAATATATTCAAATGGGTTAATAAATTGCTACCTTTACAAAATTGTCTGGCAATTATGAGGATGAATCAGCTTCCAAAAATGTATCTAAAATGAAAGAAGAAAACTAAATAATTAAACAAATTGAAACTAGCAACATATAATTTTGTTCTCTACATAAGGGAGGAAATACAAATTTGTAAAAGTTACATATCTAATCTTAAAATTTTTGCTAATATGAAATTTTGACTAGCGGCTAAAAATCATTGGTTATTGACGGTTTGAGTCAACACCTTTACGCTGTCACTGTTTTTGGTTCACTCATTTATTCAATCTGAAAAATATTTTAGTCCTGTGTATTAAAAAGTGGTGGTATGGCACGATCTAGTATTTTCAAATATGTATAGTGGAAAGTCACATTTGGGTTGAAATTTTTATAACCGACGAACGGATTTACCCGACCACCTTTGAATCTTTTGAAAGTTAGTTGACTTTTTGCACCTTACTTAAGTAAGACAAATGCAAAATTTTGGAGTTCCAGCTTCTGTTGTTCCTGAGATATGGCGCGTCAAAAAATGAAAAAATCATTAAAAACACTTATAAGTGGTCTGCCATTATCATTTATATCTTCAAAGGTTTTTAACACACAGGGTCAAGATTGATCTCATTTTAAAGGTAATGAGAATAGCTTTAAAACTGTTTTTAGTTTAATTTTTTTTGTGAGAGGTCAAAGGTCACTGTGACATGATTTAAAGTTTGGGAAGGTATATCTCAAAAAGTGAAATTTTTAAAATTCTGAAAAAATATATGTTGACCCTAATAGTCTCTTACGCATTTTGTGCCAAAAAATTTGATTGTGCTCTTTTTAGTTCCGGAGATACAGACAATAATGTGAAATTGTTTGAAAAAATTTTATACTTTTTTTTAAACATTTTTGTTTTTGAATTTATTTGGTTGTTATTAAATACAAATATTAATTTAGACAAAAATAGTTCAAAGTAAGAAATATTTATTTTACATATTTATATTACAAATGCAGGCGATTAATTAATTGTAAATATTTTCAATTAAAAATTCCCGGTCTTCGGAGAACAATTTTACTATAAGTTTTGGATTTCCTTCTGGAACAAAATAGTGGAATTTTTGTGTTCCTGGTATAGTTCTCAAGCCAATATACCTGTTTTTAAGAAACTCTTCTTCTGCTTTATAATCTTCCTCTGTTAAAAATACAAAATTACAATTTAAAAGATGTTCCACTCATCACCACTCATACAATTGAAGCGGGGTAGTAATTTGGTCCTGTATTGGACGTTGCAAACTGGCTCGGCGAGCTTCTCTCTTTACGGTTCCACCAAGACCATCGCTAGGACCTTTTCCACGGCTTGTGGCAAAAAAATGCCATTCGGCTGGAAACCCAAAATCATCTTCACGATGGTGTTTCGTGGTGTTGAACAAAACTTATTTTGTAGAAACATTATCATATGGCGATGGAACAAGTGTACTGCAACTGTGGTGTGGACAAGACAATTAGATATAACTATGTAACTAGGCTCTAACTGGCCATTACATTTGTAATATATAGAAATCGGATATAAAGTAGCTTGGCTGTTGTTCCAATGAAAACCTTGTGAACAGTCCTGAACAAAAAACGATGGATTTTCCGAAAAATCACACATTGCAATGTACTCATGTTCTCCAAGCAATGCTTTTTTTGCATTCAAAAAATCAGCTTCTTGCTTTGCGATGAACGAGTGAGGCAAAAGTGTCAATAATTTTTCGCAAAGTGAATCCAGAAAATCGTCGGCTTGAAATTGTGTCAACTTGTATAGCGTATTTACTAACATAACAATGTATGTATGTGTGTACATTAGAGTGAACATTTTTATTTTTTTTGAATAACATGTTATTCGCCCCCTAATTTTTTTCTTTTGGGCACAAATAACATATTTCCAAAACTGTAGACTGTTTGGTCAACGTTAAGGCGTGGCACATGCGCCCTCAAGTTGACAAGAAGGGATTTTGCACAATTTAATAAGAAAAAAGTTATAACTTCATTATTATTTATCAAAATTTATGTTAAGTATCGATATTATATTTAATTTTGACTATGCATGCCCCTAAAAAGGCGTGGCACCTTATATAATTTAAGTAATATATACGAAAATATGTAGTTTTTGCTTCAAAATATGATGGAATCTTACATATGTATGTAAAATTTATTTCCTAAAAGTCATTAAATAAATGCCGGCAAGTTAAAATAAAACACAAATAGATTAGTGTTCCATGAGATCTGATTTATTAATACCTTTATAGTTTTTTCGATAATCAGTTACAATTTGTAAGATAAATTGTTTTTCTTCTTCATTTTTTGATAATGAATTATTATATTCTTCCATTAATTTAACATTTCGTTCGGCAGTATCGTTAACTACCCTCATTTTACTAACAATATTTACGCCCTGTATATAGCTTGGCTCGTTCTGCCATTGGGAGGGTTCTTTTTGGAAAAAATCGGTTGCAATCGAAAAACGTTCAAAGAAGTGAAGTGTATTTTTGGTTACGAAGTCCTCAATTGATTTTGATTGTAAGTCCTGTATATCAGTAATCAGCCGCTTGCTTTGTTTTTGTTTCAGAAGTAATGGTTTCATCAAAAAACGAAAAACCTACTGTTTCTGCTGCTAAATACCATAAATGGTTACGGAATTTTCCCAAAGTTGCATTGCTTACGTTTTCGTTGACATTTTTGTAGGCGAAAAGAGATTTAATAAAAAGAAGGTCTTGATTAGGCGCTTTGGCAGCTATTGGCGCTTCTATCCAGACTTTTACATAAATTTTCACAATAAATAAACAAGCATCGCGTATGGCGTCTATTTCATCTGACGACATGACAAACTCTTCTCTGAATAAAAACATTTTTAATGAATAAATCGCCTTGGCCATCCAACGAGCGTGATGACATGCTCCTGGTGACTTGAATTTATAATTCCTATCGTGCTCCCCAAGAAATATTAGGCTTAATTCCAGAAGCTCCTTATAATCAGCCCTAGGCTGTTTTATTTTTAAATATTGGCGGAAAAACGTGGCTAGATCTTCTAATTCGAAAACGCTAATATGCTGACTTACCTTCTCGTCATCAACTCCAAATTTAAAATTTTCTTGGTTTATCATCGCCCAGGACCCTTTAAACTTTTGGAAAATTGACAAAGTTGGTCCACTTGAAGACAAATTTCTTTTTTCAAATACGCTCTTTAATACAATTTCGTAGATGTGGTGACGACAGGGCAAGTACAAAAGATCTTTTCCTAATTCCTGTTCCAATATCACGCAAGCACCTTGAAGTCTTCCCGTGTTTGTTGCTGTTGTATCAAAACACAGTGCCTGAACTTTGTCTGTCAAATTCCACTCTTTTAATAATTGGATTATTGCTTCAGCCTGTTGCCTTCCTGTACCAGCCTGTAATGCAGGAACTCCAAGTAGATGCTCTGTCTCTGTAGATGTAATAACAACTGGCAATCTGTCTACTTTTTCCTTTCCAGTTAATGATGGTAACAGCTTTCCATCCCAATGTACTGTAATGGTTTGCGGTAAAATGTTTTGAAATTTTTCCTTTAAATTTATAGCTGTTTCAGATCGAATTTGTTTACGGCAATTTCGAATTGTACTTTTACTTATTGCTAACTGACTTAAATCATGGCCCAATGCTTCAGCAGTGGCTATGAGAATTCGAACAGCATCTCTGTCGCTAACTTTACACTTGTCCAGAGTCGCAACAAGCTTGGGTGTTATAAAGTTTTTCATTTTACGTTTCTTTCCCACATTTCCAGTAGATGTTTGTTGAAAATTGTCTTGAAGCTCATCACTGTCTATTTCAGCCAATTGTCCTTCATCATCTGAGTAGTCCTGACTTGCAACCAAATTTTGAGATTGCTCCTGGTGATACTTTTCTTGCCTTATCAGTTCTCTTTCTTCACGCTTATTTCTTCTTTTCTCTCTTTCAAAAAGTGCTCGATCGCTTCCAATCATACCACCTGGTCTGCCTTTTTTCCGTTGATTAAGTAGAAATAGTCTATCTTCTTCGATTTGAATAATACTTAACGAATCACCATGAGCGATATCAAACAAATCGTCTAATTCTTCCACAAAATCGTGCTCACGTTTCTCCTGTAGAGCTGTACTGTAATAATTAAAATACAATTTGGAATTCTTTTGGTTGAGCTATCTTGAGCGTCAAAACCTTTCTGTGTCTTTATTTATTAATTTGGTTCTTTTTATATTAATTCTAAATACAATAGTATCTTACATTAATATTCTTATTCCTATATAAGTTATATGGAGTTGTCGCGGCAGACCAATGAATATCATATGCGTATCCCTCAGCAGAGGGAACGCTCGCTGCTCATGGCTTATCATGCCGTATACATTGTTGTATGTATGCGACGTTCTTGGAGCTATGAACGGTCGCTGTCAGCAGAGACGATCACCGTTCTGTGGCTATGCAACATTGTATGTGTCGCTGTGTGTATGCAGTAGAACATACTCAAAGCCATGGACGGTCGCCGTCATGTCTGCGTGTGCCATGCTGACGAATCAGTTTCACTGGCGTGAGAACTGTTCTTTGCCTTGCGTACAGAGCAATGTGTATCGTTTAGAGTATTAAACGGCGCTTGTTATGTGGAGTGTGTTTGGCTGTTCGACTTTTAGTTATTTGGACACTTTGGGAAGTGCCAATGAAATGTAAGCTAATACCTCTTTTGGTATTTCTTTAATATGTATTTCCGTTGGTCATGTTGGCTTTAGTTTGTACTCTATAGCCGTTGGTTGCGTTGACTGTGTATGTATGCTACAGTACGGCGCTTACAAGTTTTCTGAAGTGTCTTCCACTGATGATATAGAGCTTCCACTTTCTGAACGCTACGAATATTCTGGCTTGTGGGAATACGTGCTTTATCCCAGAGTACTTCTGCTTCTTTAATTACAAGATATGCACTCGGACGAAGGTTGAGCTTAATTTTCCGCATATTATAAAAAAGAACTTTTAATATTTGCCCTTTTGATGGTAACTTGCACCCAATGATTTGACTTTCGTCGTGCCCAAGCAGAAATAACTTTTCATTTGCTCTTGTTTCCATTGCTGTTTGAGTTACATTAATAATATTAAATATGTTATTATATTTTGAAAATATCGAGCACTTTGTTGTTTAAACTTACCAATTTTATAAACCTTATCTTTCAACGAACGTGGCTTCTTGCTGCTTCTCCAAAATGCAAAACTGAACAGCTGATTTATCTTTTTATGTTGCCAGAGTGCTTATATTACTTGTCCCCACAGTATGTTGCCAGATGTACTTATTTTACTTGAATTGGCGGTCGCCACACATGTATAACAACACATTATCAACGCTCTTTTTTAGCTTAACAAAAGCACATGTGTACTAGATACCGTTATTCCAGTATTGCTACTTCTATGTAAATATAAGTTTGCTTGATCGCAACTAATTAGCACAGAGCTGCATTTGTTAGTAACAGTTTAAAATTTTAACTTGCCACGCCACAATTTGCCGGCATTTATTTAATGACTTTTAGGAAATAAATTTTACATACATATGTAAGATTCCATCATATTTTGAAGCAAAAACTACATATTTTCGTATATATTACTTAAATTATATAAGGTGCCACGCCTTTTTAGGGGCATGCATAGTCAAAATTAAATATAATATCGATACTTAACATAAATTTTGATAAATAATAATGAAGTTATAACTTTTTTCTTATTAAATTGTGCAAAATCCCTTCTTGTCAACTTGAGGGCGCATGTGCCACGCCTTAACGTTGACCAAACAGTCTACAGTTTTGGAAATATGTTATTTGTGCCCAAAAGAAAAAAATTAGGGGGCGAACCACGTCCTACAAAAAACAAAAATAATTCCATATAAAAATTGTTCACTCTAATGTACATGTGTCTGTTGCTGTTGTTGAACGAAGAAATAAAGTGAAGAATGAATAATACAAAAAAAAATAGTATTAAAATTGTTCAAACAATTTCACATTATTGTCTATATCTCAGGAACTAATAAGAGCACACTCAAATTATTTGGCACAAAATGCGTAAGAGACTATTAGGATCAACATATATTTTTTTCAGAATTTTAAAAATTTCACTTTTTGAGATATAGCTTCCTAAACTATAAATCGTGTGACACTGACCTTTGACCTTTCGCAAAAAAATTATAAATGTAGTTTTAAAGCTATTTGCAATACCTATTAAATGAGACCAATTGCGATCATGTGCATTAAAAAGTTTTGAAGATATCACCAATATTGCCAGACCACTTACGCGTGTTTTTAATGAATTCTCTAGTTTTCGAAGCACCACATTTCCGGAACCACAAAAGCTAGATACCTAAAATATTTCAATTTATAGTAGTTTAGTACTGTAGAACATTCATGATAATTTTTGTACAATTCTAAGGGCGTAAGGTCAAAAATTGCGTTTTTTTTTGTTGATTTAAAATGGAATTACCCATTTATTTCATTGATATAACATTATACCTGTAAACAAGTGAATTCTATGATTTTGAGACTTTAAGACTTACAAAAACAATGTTTTGGTCCGTCCTCCTTGACGATTACTTTTGTATTTTGTGGTTGTTTGTTGTATTACACCGGGGGATATTCATGGCTGATCGACTATGAAGTAGGAAATTGATAGAGAATAGAGTAGATAGAATTGAGTAGAGATAAGCAACCAGAAGCCATGTAGCAAACTAAGTTTAATCACGGAGCCATAGACAAGAGTCTCAATCCCTCTCGTTAGGTTGACTCGATGACGGCGAGGTAGTTGGCCATTTCATTGAGTTCGAGTTGCTCTTGTACTTTACTCTTTGGTTTGAATGAGTATTTAGTACTCTACTCTTTGGTTGGAATGAGTATTAAAGGGAATGAGTATTTTCGTGCATTAGTTTCAATCAAACACTATTATACTTAGTTTGCTGCATGGTTTAGTTCTGCTTGCTTATCGGTCTCTCGCCTATCCACTCTGTTCTGTTAAATAGTGTTTGATTGATACTAATGACAGCTAAATGATGTTTTCTGTTGGTTGCAGCCAACGAAAATTCTCATTCCCTTTTATTTCTGTCCGTTTTATGTCCAACAAAAGAGTAACATACCACGGCAACTTGAACACGATGAAATCAAAAAATACTACTTCGTCGTCATCAAGAGAATGTAAAGAGAGGGATGGCTACTCTCATCGATTGCTCTATGATAAAACAAAATTAATACCATATTTAATTACAATTAATTTTTCTGAACCACGACGACTTGAAATCTTCATACTATAGTTCCATGCCCTGCATCTTGAGACTCAAGCTTTAATTGATATACATACATACTATACCAGACAGACGCGGTTTTGGCCCCCGGACCCCTAGAACCAATTATTCATTCCCTTCATATTTGCCCTTTATTTCTGTCCGTTATATGTCCAACAAAAGAGTAACATTCAACAGCAACTTGAACTCGATGAAATTAACTACTACCTCGTCGTCATTAAGAGAACTAAAGAGACGGATGGCGACTCTCATCGATTGCACTATGATATAACAAAATTAATGTCAGATTTAATTACAATTAAGTTTTCTGAACCACGACGACTCGAAATCTTCATACTGTGGTTCCATGTCCTGCATCTTGAGACTCAACCGTTAGTTGATATACATACTATATCAGACATACTCACGCGGTTTTAGCCCACGGACCCCTAGAAGGAATTACGATCGATTGCGATGGATTATGTACCACCAGAAAATACCATTTCAAGTTGTCTGCCCCAACTACACATTTCGATAACACCTCTTTATGTAAAACGTAAATAATATTTTACTACAATTCTATTTTAATAAACTGTTATAAATAAATAATAAACAAATAGATCAGCTTTTACGGTCTTATTCATAAAACAAAAACAAGAAATTAGCTCTAAAACATTCATCAGTTATTGAAAGCTTGAAGATTTAGTGACGTATTCTCACAGTGCCTGTGATGTGAAAACAAGATAATCAATAACCGATGAACCGAATTAAAAAAATATTTTATGGTGTCAATACATTTTTGCAAAATTTTTAATCATTAATGGAAAGAAATATTCAACAACAAGAACAATTTATATTTGTTATCTTCTTAAATTTGGCAGAGGTTTTAAAAGTTCATATCGAATTGGATTTTGTTTCTGGGTAGCCAAATATAAAACCGGATAAAGGTTGTTGCTTCACTGTTTTGATTTAACATACATATATCGCTATTAAAAAATTAAATTGTTCGAGCATTTGGTAGTATTTTTAATTAATATTATTCTTCGATAAAATTCGTTGCTTTTCATTTCTAATTAATAACCGTGTTTATCTTGCTGACGATGCTACCCAAAGGGTAGCGAAATACAGAAGAATACAATTAATTAAAAATATGGTTGGTCAGTTTAGGCACGAGTGGCATGATTTCCGGTTGCAACGAGTGAAATCAAAATTTTTATGTTAATCATTTATTCTGTTTGCAAAAAATTGAAAATAAATACAGTCAGTTCAAATTAACTCACCAAAGGCAGTTACTCCCTTTATTTTATTTAGTTTGTACATATGTGAAGCTGATCACTATTTCATTCAAGTAACACTTTCAATGAGAGGCCATAATGCAAAGAACACTTGAAATCGCTTCCTAATAGTGGGTTTTGATGCCACGGCTCATCGACTATGAAGTTGGAAAATCATGCAAACGTAAGTGGAAGAAGGAATGAGCGATAGGCAAACTGTGTTTGAATTATGTTTAACTGATACTAATGTCTTTTAAATTATGTTCGATTGATACCAATGGCTTTTAAATTATGTGATATGATTGATGATAATTAGTTTTAAACTATGTTTGACACGAGTTTTGTCATCTGCAACTCCAACTCGATGAAAATCCAACTTGCCACGTGACATGCGGTCAATGCGTTAACAGCTGTTCTAGTGTTCAATAGTATATTATTGACAACATTTTCGACTGGAAACCTGAACAAAGCAACAGTTTAAAGTGATATTTAGTGTTCAATTGTATAGTATTATTTCATTTAATCAAAATCTTCAATTGTAAACCATAATGCGGTCAACTGTAAGGCGCTAATTAGTCCAGTACTGTATTTTTAATACCAGTTATTGCTAGACTAGATGGCGAATCATACTATTGTAAAGCAAAAAAATCCACAGTGTATTTTTATATATGAGTAATAGAGGATTTGTACGAAATAAATCCTGCTAATAGTCAAATACTACGGACCCCCATAAAGTCCCTACGAAACCCCCGGAATATCGCTAAGTACCCCGCTATATTGTCGCAAAAACATTAATAGAATACTGGAACACCTCCTATTTTTTTAAGACGCGTCAACATGTATTCGAATGTTCTTGCGTTAATTGGCATTGCTGTCATTTTAGGGACGTAGAAAGACAATTACAGTGAAATAGAAAAATAAAGAAAATATAATTTGTTCTAAATATTGGTTGTGGTTATATATAAATACATTTTTAAAGAATAGAATTTTAAAAACATTACAATATTACACAAATTTAATTTTGTTTATTGCGCTCACAACCGTCAGTCACATATGTTGCTTGATCAATGTCAACATACAAATTAAGTAAAAAGAAAGAAGTTAAACAACTTGCTCTCACCACGGTTGGTACTACTTCACCAAATTATCACAAATATTTTGCTTTGTATCCAACTGACGACCAACCGCCATCAACTAGCCTCCACCCGTACCAACAGTTGATTCAACTTGTCAAGAGTGGATTCAACTCTTGGTACGTCTGAGGACTGCATTAGAGATGGTGTTGAATTCTTATTCCTCAGAATTGGCAACATATACACAAGGAATATTTTGGATATACTCGTAAAATATAACAGGATTGCACTTTTGGGTGCGGACAAATGGGACTTTTTGTCAACATTAAATAATCAAGTATTACGACTTTCTAACTTCGTTGAAATAGAAGGTCATAATTTTGTATTTGTTCGTCACCCAAAATGTTTTCGTGGTTAACAACTTAACATACACAGGTGGAATTATTGCATTTTATTAAGTGGTTATATCGCCATTTCGGAATTGCAAGGCCATACATTCCAATCATAAACCACGGCTTTTAACCTTTTGTCGATACACAAAACTCGATTATGAACTTTAATACAAATATATGCGAATATTTCCGCTCAGTACATACCATGGCAGTGGGGTACATGCATACAAATGCTTGTATGCGTCCACATACGTACGGTATTCTAGATATGGGTCTCGCAACCATTTCTTTTTCTGTGTAAGCTTTTTAACGTTCATAAACTAAAGTGTAAAAGCTCATTACATTTTACAACATCGTTATAATAAATTCTTATCGTACGTTCTTTGCGGCAACCCCAGACTCTGACGCACATTTATACACATGGTTTCCCTATAATATAGAGGTTAGCTTGTGTGGCTGCATATGGCGATACACTCACACACACACGAACTTTTTATGTTATTGTAGTGGTTATTTTATAAAAATTGCTCATAAAAATTGTTGTTTTGTATTCCACCGCCCCACTTCATTCAGTGTAACATTGCACTAAGAAAGTGTTTAGCCATTTTCTCACAGAAGTTGATATGATACCTTACGTGACATGTATTGGTTGCTTGCGGTAATGTAAGTGAGGGTCCTGTTGTCGTTGTTGTTTTACAAATAATTAGTTGAAAACAAATTGTTTTGATTATTTGGCATTAAGTTGTTATATTTTACGAGTTGATAAGAATGTTGTATATGAGGTTTCTTTCGGTTTCTCGCCCTTCATGTCTTTTAATTAAACTTTAATGTGTTGGATTTAATTTAAGACCCAACAAAAAGTTTAGTACAGTTTCTTCAACTTCCTTGGCTTTTGCATTTCTAATAAAATATGGCTCATTTAATTCAACAGAGAGAGAGAGAGAGTGGGCAAGGTTGTCCGACAGGACCGTAAAGATTTCTTAATTAAATGAGTCAGATTGAAAGATTTATGTACTTTTAATGGTTTAAAATTTAACTTTCCAAATGACATTGTCTGTGCGTGTGTTGCGTTATTTAACCCCTGCGTGCTAATCGCATCAGAAAATTCAAGTTGTATTATCGGTTAGCCATGACGCCCAGACGAATATGCTATCAAAGTTTATGTTTTTGAATATCATTACTTTCGTAACATTTGACACAATTAATCACTTGCTCACAGCTTTTACCTCATTAATTGCGCCTGGTGGATGGTGGTGCTGTTTATAGAGACCATTTTTATTAACACAACGCTGCTTTATTATAGTCAACTAACGGCTTTACTTGTGGTACATATAAGTAACTTTGATAAAAGACTCTGAGGTCTATCGGCTTCGTGTCCACCGAGTTACTCAATATATTAGAATATTGCTCGAGAATATCATTATCATTCAAAACGGAAAGGAAACAATTTCGTCGAAAATATAGAATTATTAGTATTTAAAAATGTTGCCCAATCATTTTAGTCCATAGATTAATATAATTTAGAGCTGCCGTCTTTCTCATCTGACGTTTCGTTTCCCACTCATCATGGTGCGGTCGGTGCGATAGAGAGTAATTTGAGGTAATTTGACTTACACCAGGTGAAATTACAAAAACTGTTGATTTAAATTTTCATGCCATTTCGATGAAAAACTGTGAACTTTTTTGTCAGATTTTGAAACAAAATTCCTTTGCGCACGTTGCGGGTATGAGAAATTCATACTACAAGCTTACAAGTCATGAACATTTTTCTAATTGAAAATGGTTGGCTTTTGTTGGAAATAATAGACAAATCACTTCAACACACACTTAGTGCAATGACTAGTTTCGAACTCAGTGACAAGTTCATCATCAGATGCCTAACTACTGTACCTGAATTGATACCATCGGTTGATCATCAATCGTAAATATACGAACCTCAATTCTGTAATTTACATGTTCGAATTAAGCAACATTCCCAATTTTGTTCAAATACCGTTAACAAAAGCAGAATTAATGGATTTTTAATTTGTGATTTGTACCACTCACCTTTGTCCAATCCCGCCAATATTTTGACAGTTAATTTTTGTCGCCGCCATTAGTTTGCCTGCGAAGATTTAGATCGATTGGATCACAGGGCAAGGGTTAAAAATCAATCCAAATTTTTTTCGCATGCATGCATACATACAGACAGGTGAAGTTAATATAAAAAATCTAAAAACACCCACGAAGAGCAAATCGATACACACCATCTTCTGTCGATTGCAAAGCTGCTTTCGATAGCCCAATGCGGGGAAAATTGTACGAAGCTATGTCTGAACTTGGGATTCCGACAAAACTGATCCGCCTCTGTAGAATGTCGCTGAAAAACACCAAATCAGCAGTGAAGTTTGGGAAACAACCATTCTGTACCAAGCGAGGATTGAGACAAGACGACACACTTTCATGCGATCTCTTCACCATCTTAATGGAGATAATAATGATAAAAGCTGCAGTAAATACGAACAAAACCACCAATACGAAAAGTCATATGTTGCTGGCATATGCTGACGACATAGACATCATTGGGCGAAATTTGCGAAAGGTTACTGCAGTATTTTCAAGAATTGGAAAAGAATCAGCGAAGGTGGGTCTCACTGTTAATAAGGGCAAGACAAAACTGATGGTGTCAATGACCACAAAAACCTCTCAACTTGAAGTGGTAGATTAATTTGTCTACCTTGGCTCCCCCGTGAACAATGACAGAAACGTCAGCCTGGAGATAAATAGGAGAATTGTGCTTGTAAAGAGATGCTATTTTGGGCTCAGCAAGCAGTTTAGGAACAAAGCCCTCTATCGACGGACAAACGTCCAGCTAAAGCAGACTCTCATTTTACCTGTCTTGACATATGGCTCCGAAACTTGGGTCATATCGCAAGCGGATGAAAAACACCTGGGAGTATTCGAGAGAAAAATTCTCCGTAAAATATATGGTCTTATTAAAGAAAACGGCGAGTACCGACATCGTTGGAACCAAGAGCTATATTATCTGTATTCTGACGTGGACATAGCTAGGCGAATCAAATTTGATCAATTGCGTTGGCTAGGCCATGTTATTAGAATGGACGAAGATGAGCCAGTGCGAAAGGAGAACGACCAAGATTCTGATGGAAATACCAGGCCGAAAAAACCCTACGTGTCCTTGGTGCTACCAACTGGAGTGAAAAGGCGAAGGATATAACCAGTTGGAGCAACATGTTAAAATTACTTTATTTGTTTGTTTAATTAATATGTATAAGACATTTGACCTCATGAGGTTGTAACGGGTTTTTCAACAGAGACGCTACAAAAGTAAATCGATAGGAACACCAAACGACGCCAAATTTTTCCCCGCTCTTTTGACATTTCTCTTCAGTAATGTTTGCCATTTCATCATGGAAAGATATACCAGCCAACAACGATTTAAAATTTACTACCGAAATTTGGAGCCAGTGGCCTCAACTTTAAGAGCGCTACGTCCAATTTATGGTCGTCATAATCATCCTACCAGATCAACAATTGAGCGTCTAGTGGAAAAATTTGAATCCACAGGCACAGTACAAAATGTTCCCGTGCCAGTGAGACAAAGAAGTGCCCGTAGTGTCGAGAATATTGCTGCCGCTGAGGCTTCAGTTCAAGAAAGCCCAAATGTGTCTCTCACACGTCGTTCTCAAGCGTTGTGGCGAAATTTGCGAAAAGATCTTGGCCTACATCCTTACAAGATCAAATTGACGCAAGAACTGAAGCCACTAGGCCACCAGCGTCGTATGTTCGTGAATTGGACTGAGCAACAACTTAAAAATGATTCGGATTTTCATCGGAAAAACATCTTCAGCGATGAGGCTCATTTCTGGCTGAATGGCTTCGACAATAAGCAAAATATGCGTTATTGTTCAGACAGCAATCCACACGTAATCCATGAGTCATCATTGCATCCCGAAAAAATTACGGTTTGGTGCGGTTTTTGGGCCGGCGGCTAGAGTTCAATGATAGCCGAATATTTTTGGCCCAATTGGATAATATGGACTTGGAGGACATGTGGTTCCAACAGGACGGCGCCACAAGACACACAGCGAATGCCACAATCAATTTATTGGAAACCAAGTTTGGTGAACGTCTTATCTCACGAAATGGGCCAGTCGATTGGCCGCCTTGGTCGTGCGATTTGACGCCGTTAGATTATTTCCTGTGGGCCTCCGTCAAGTCTATGGTCTATGCCAAGAAGCCAGTGACGATTGATGAACTTCGTACGACTATCGAACGTGCAATTGCAGCAGTATCGGCCGATTTATGCTTGCAAACCGTCGAAAATTGGGTTCAGCGTCTGGACTTCTGCAAGCGTGCCCGTGGTGGCCATGCAAAGAAATCGAGTTCCACACATAATGGCATCGAACGTACTTTCACAGGAATAAAGAATTTCATTGGTATCTAAAACCGGTTTTGTTTTATTTAAAAAAACTTTTGTAGCGCTCTTATTGAAAAACCCGTTATAATAAATAGTCGATGAAAGAAGAAGAAATTTCAATTATTTTATTCAAATAATTAATATTAATCTGTAATGTAGGTGCCATTTTATTTTGTTCCGATTCATAGAATGCGTGGTTCGCCCCACAATTATACTCGAACAACTCAGTTTGTTGGTCCTTTTCCCTCTGAACGATTTTCCATTCAAAAAGTTTGGAAAGATATACGAGCCAACAACGAGTCCGGAACAAGTGAAAATCAGAGTGCCAGATTGTCTGTAATTTCTCGACATGAAATGTGTCGGTCAGATTCGATAACGGCTTTAATTTCTTCGTCATCAACCTCATTTGGACTACCGATCCCAAGGCATTTTTGACCGTGAAATTTGAAGGATTAAATTTTTGAACCAGTTTTGGCATGTGCGTTCTGTTAAAGCATGCAAACCACAAATATCCTGGTGTGCTTCCGAGGCCTTTTTTTGGCTTTCGGAAATAAAAGACAAAAATATGACTAAAATGCTGATTTGATCATCCGTATTCACAACACGATTTAAATGAAAACTGACGACTGAAAATAATGTGACACCACAAATTTAAACTTGAAATGTTAGCAGGTGAACTTTATAAGAATAACTTTAGGCAGATGATGAAAAGCACTTCAAAAGCACCATCTGTATGAGAAAACCAAAGGATCTTCTAGCCAACACAACATATATAACATATATATATATATATATATAGTCCCCATGAAGGGATTGGGGAGAGCTTCAGACAACCACTGAACTGTGCGTTTTTTACTCTTATACTCAGTGATTGGGGCTACAGTTTAACACCGGTTCCGAAATGTAATTTGGAAAACCTTTTTGTGGCTAAGTACTCGATACTATCGCCATCACCAAGCGAGGTGGACGTCATCGAAAGATATGTAAGGTGGTCAGAGCATTGATCGGATCCACGTTCTTAGGTACAAGAGCGGCGTTAATTATCCATTGCACCACTAATGCTCACGATGTTTAATCTACAGAAATTAGAAAGACCCTGATATACCAGCAAATCGATTAGTATTGACTCTTTTTATAATAAGCGAAATAACAGTTCAACAACTTAAGAATTGTTTCCGCAACCACAACTTTTTGGTATTCGACGCTAATTTGCGTATAAATCCTGCAAACCCCACTAATTCACAGACCATATGATTATTAAGCGCGAATTTGCGTACCACCAATCTATGATTATAAACTCCGAAACTATTTAAATACATAATTAATTCAAACTTCGTGCAGTATTTGCAATAGATTCTCATCGAGCCTGTCTAAATTAACAGGTTAACAGACCAAATTGAAATACTTTTTCCACCTGAGTGATCCTTTGACCCTCATCACAATTGTAAAATAATTATTAACACACAAATTCATACGATGGTGTTGTAACAAGCGTTGGGAACATTAACACTGTGTCGTTCGTTGTCGCTTTGTACATTAAACACATAATAAACATTAACATTCCAACACTTTTATTAACATCACATTACAAACCCATTCACCCTGTCTATCTCCGCCCACACTTAGCACATTTACATAGAAACAAACAAGATAAACGCATAACATTGTGACATAATAACCCTCCGCAGCCACCTTTCAACCATTTGTTGCATGTTACGGCGGCAGTTACGTTGTTGTTCAGGGGGATTCCAGCAAAAGTTTTATTGTATTCAATTAACGTTTTAATACACGTTTTACCACGCTTGATTGCATATATTAAAATCCTGGGGAATCATATTCAAACACAAAAATTATTATTATTTACTCAGAAATCAAGCTAATTTTATTTTGAATAAATGTATGAGGCACTCAACTAGCATTATTAAAATATAATAAAACTGCCATAAAATGTTACCCGCCAAAGATATTAAATACGTGTACCTCATTTGATTGCGAAACATGAATTATCAATAACACTTGAAAAAGTACTAATGATTTTAGTCAACTATGAAATTCGGGAAAGAGCTCAAAATGCTGGGATAGCGTTATATACCTCAAAAAGGGAAATATAAAAACGCTGGGATCTGAAACAGCGTATGTTCATTTGTAGTTAGACAGCTAACGCTGCCTGGCATTATCCGAATACCGAACAAAGCTCAATGAATGGCTTGTATGAGGATCGGAACTACACCAATTGACGCACTAAATACTTAATACCACTAGACATTGTAAATACTCAATATGCCACGTCTACTGCTATTAGACGTAGGAACTTAGGGGCTATTAGACTTAGCGACTCGGTCAAAAATTTAATTAACCCGTGAATTATCAAGAAAAGAGTATCTCAATCAACTTGTTTCGACATTTGGTGACGAAACACCATCAAAATACACTTACGTACCAAGAGTTCAGTCTCGGACGCCGTTCGCTACAGGTTGAATTTCGTAAAGGTCGTCCAACTTCGGTCTTTTTACCAGAGACCATCGATGTTGTACGTGAACTGGTAAAGAAAGACCGACATATGACATACCGTGAGATTGAGGCATCGTTGGGCATTAGAATGACAATCATCATTAAGATATTGCATATTCATTTCGGTGGTGCAATGGGTAGAATGCGCGCCTCTTGTACTTGGGTTCGATCCCTGCTCTGACCACCTTAAAAAAATTCCTTTCGGCGGCGGTCACCTCGCATAGTGACGGCGACACTATCTAGTATTTAGCCATGAAAAAGCTTCTCAAAATTCCGTTCGGAGTCGGTGTTAAAACTGTAGGTCCCAATCATTGAGTGAAAAATTAGAAAGCGCACAGCTCACTGGTTGTGAGAAGCTCTCCCCAATCTCTTCATGGCATATAATGGGAAATGGGTTTAATATTCATTTGACCGTGAAGGAGATTTGTTCTCATTGGATTGCACATAATTTGACGAATGTTAAACAAATGTTCGTGTCGCTTGCAGCAAAGGAATGTTGAAAAAATACAACCGCGGTAACTCAAATGCAGTGTATATCATCGCCGTAGGTAAAGAATCGTGGATATATGCATATGAGCCCGTAACAAAACAGCAATCGACCGTATGGGTCTTTCAAGACGAGTTAAATCCAATAAAAGTTGTTCGTGGAAGAAACACATCGAAGCAAATGATCGCAATTTGTTCGGTATAACCGGTCATGTAGCTAGAGTGCCTTTAGTGGAACGTAGGACGGTCAATTCTGAGTGGTATAACACCTTCTGTTTAGCAACAGTGTTCGAAGAAATAAGGAAAAACAACACGAGAAGACTGATAATTTGGCATCACGACAACGGGATATTTGAACACTCAACATAACGAATTGATGGGTCATCCGCCGTACATCCCTCTGCCGCCGTACATGGTCTACATTTTCGACGAACGTTCAAAAACCATGTTTGGAGGTGTCTCAATCGGAGTGGAAAAAGTGTTTCGAAAATTGGTTTGAGCCCATGCAAAAGTGTATTGATCTTCACGGAGAATGCATACATACAAGGTGTCCCATAACATCCCATGAAGGGATTGGGGGGAGTTTCTCGCAATCAGTGAGATGTGCGCTTTCTAGTTTTACACTCACTGATTGGGACCTACAGTTTTTCACCGGTTCCAAATGGAATATTTAGAAGCTTTTTCATGGCTAAGTACTCGATAGTGTCGCCATCACTAAACAAGATGACCGTCGAAAGAAAGAAATATTTATATGGTGGTCTGAGCAGGGATGTACAAGACCCGCACACACTAACCGATGCACCACCGTCGGTCATAATATTTTGAAAAACAATAAAACCATTTCCAATGATAAATGATTGTTTTTATATTGTTGGTCCCGAAATACAAATAGCAACCCTCTACGTGATAGATCAAAGAGTAATGATCACATTCCTCTTTATAATTGGTTTGTGAACTTGTATAAACTTGGTTCAAAACTTGACCAAAAAATAGGCTTTGATGTCTTTTGTAAGAATGTAGAGTTATTCATCGCGAAAGGATTGATCAGTGCAGTGGTACTAGGTAGAAATTATGAAGGTAACGAAATGGTTGAGGAGTAATGTTCTGACTAAAGTCGGAATCAATATTTTCTTAATGAAGTAGCTATTTACCTTATTTGTGTGCCGGGTCACAGAGACCTACCAGGGAACTCCAAAGCGTTGCTGTCTCATTGGACGGTAAGCAGAGACACTGAAAACTGGAGAAATTACTTCTTCAAGATCTGTGTTAAGGAGAAGGTGGTGGAATCAATAGAACACCTCGATAGCTTATTATATAAAGGCCCCAACTCGATTTTTTGCTACTTGGAAGGAGAAGGAAAAAACTTAATAAAATACGTACAATTTTAGATACAAAAAAAGTTTTAATGCAATTTTTAATAAAAAGAGGCAACACACTTTTGGAAATTGCATTAAAACTTGTTGTTGTATCTAAAATTGTACGGATTTTATTAAGTTTGTTCCTTCTCCTGTCTAGTAACAAAAAATCGAGTTAGTGCCTTTTTATATAAGGCACGACCTTCTGTTTATGTGCACCGTTCTTCTCGGCACAATGGGCTCACATTTCATTGGGCAATTAACCACTCTAGCTGATATTAGTATCCGGCAACTCTTGCGCCTTTTGTAGCAATCAGACTGGTTCGACGGGAGGGACTAGAAAAGTATATTCCTTTGCTTTTCTCCCTGCGGTAGCAAAATAAGTCTAAGTGAGGCTGGTATGCCTCCTGCCTCTCAAACCTGACCTAACCTAGCCTAGTAAACTATAGTTTAGATTTTAAATTATAAGAAAAGGGAATCCGAATTCCAACCAAGAATGTGAAAATGGATCTTCATTATATACTAATATGCTACTCGCGGTACCAAATATATCCTAAATTAATAATAAACTTCCCACTGGGAAGCCTACTGAGTTACAGCAATGATACATTCACTCTCTGTGAGATAGTTCAAGATTCTCTAATTTAAACATTCTTTGCTGAAAAGGGGCTATTATTGCAAAATTGTGCTATTTGTTTTCACCCCAGATCAATATAAATATAGAAATTACTACGTCTTCAGTACACGATTCAGAAAAAAAAAACAAAATTATTTACAAATCATTGCATATACCCCAGGAGCGATAGAGGTAATTTATTTATTTATTTATTTATTTAATTATTTATTATTACTCTCCTGTACAACAAGACTAAGTCTTATAATTATAGTACACGATTGTTTTTGTGTACAAACAATTGCCACATGTTGGTAGGTACATACAATTAATATTTTAAGCATAAAAATAGAAATACAATTTTAAAATTAATCAAAAATCACAATGAAAATAAAATTACAAAAAAAAATAAAAAGTAAAATAAGATAAAATAATAACATTTACTTTACATTGGAAATTTATATTGGAGCAAAATATTTAAATAATAATTCCCTAAAAAGCATTGCGTTGCTAGTTATTTGTAAATTATATGGAAGAGCATTCCAAAGACGTATTGCATTAATGTAAAAGTGCCATTCAGAAACTAAGCAACGAAATTTAGGTAAAACGATTCTCTTACCTCTAGCCGATTTACAGAAACGTATATTATCAAACAGGTATTTTGGCTTTCCAGTAAATATCAGTTTATGCAAAAATATTAAAACTCTTATTTTGAGAAAATTTTCAAATGATACTCCAAAGAGGTTTGTCGAATATGAAGAAGTGTGATCATGTTTTCTAAGACCATAAACATACCTTAAGATGCTATTATAGAGCACTTCGAGTTTTTTCCGACTTGTGGAATCACAATTTGAGAACAATTCGCAGCCATAGGTTAGACTCGGAACTAAGTATGCCTTAGCGAGTAATACTCTAATTCTCAATGGTGTAAAGCATTGTACAGACCAAACGGTTCTCAATTTGATATACATTTGCGCAACCAATATATTGACATGATCTGACCAAGTTAAATTGCTATTGAAAACCACGCCAAGACTTTTTGCTGTTCTTACAATTTCAATTTTTTCACCGTTTATAACAACATTTTTATCGAGACTTGGTTTTATAGTTTTTTTGTGAATCAATAGACATTTTGATTTACTTGGGTTTATTGTAAGGCCGTTTGCTGATGCCCAGCAATGCATGTTCTTCAAATCATGATTCAGCTTATCGATGTTTTCCCTGATGGATTCAGTTGGACTACTTAGATACAATTGTACATCATCGGCATACATGTGGACTCTACAGTTGGAAACATTTTGCGGCAAATCATTTATATAAAGTGAGAAAAGTATTGGTCCTAAAATCGACCCTTGAGGCACACCTCTGGTCAGTTTTAGAGGATTAGATGTGGTATTGTTAACAAAGACTGACTGACTTCGGTCAGTAAGATAAGACGATACTAGCTTTGTTGATGTAGACGAAAAATTAAAAATATACCTTAGCTTTGTGCATAGTATTTGGTGGTCAACAGTATCAAAAGCCTTTGAGTGATCTAGAAGAACTAAGAAAATTATCTTTCCATCATCAAGTTCCCGCCTATTATTCTCAGTGACATCAATTAAAGCAGTTACGCAGCTATGATCGGATCGAAAACCGGATTGCATTTCAGACATTAAATTATTTTTATGAATAAAATCACTAACTTGGCGATGTCAAATTTTTTCCAAAACTTTTGATAGAAAACTTATGACAGCAATTGGTCGATACTCTGTATTAGATTTAGGAACTGGAATTATTTTTTCGTGCTTCCAGTTTTCGGGAAAACAACTTGTTGTGATAATAGTGTTCAGTAGATGGGTAATATAAGGCAAAATATAAGGTAAAATTACTTTCAGAAATTTGGGATGAATATTATCTTGACCTACTGCATTCGATTTTATCATACTGCAGCTTTTAAAAACTTCTTGTTGCATCACACAAGAAAACTCGAACATAGGTATATTGTGCATATTCCTGTATCTAGCATCATAAGAAATGTGAATGTTAACATTATTATCCACTGCAACCATAGGAATGTTGGTAAATATTTTGTTCAGGTCATCAGCTTCAACTGAGCACTGTGTTCCTTTGTCTGTATTACAAATACCAATGTCTCTAATTGCTCCAAAGTTTTATGAATATAAATTTAACTGAATAATCTTTTAGCTGAAAGCATTTTTAGTACTTCAATCATCGTTGTATCTATAACGAGGCGATATTTCTCTAAATTTTATTAATTTTTTCGGGTTGGTTTAGAATACTAATGTATGGCCAACTGTTTCTCAGCGAGTATGAGCTCTAGCCACCTAAAATTATGATTGAAGAAATACATACACAATAATATATCTGTTATTATATGAGGTATTACGATGATAGTGTGTTCGTATATTATTAGTGAAAAAATAAATTTGATTTTTATTCCGCTCTCTTTTCAACAACACTAAAAATCAATAAATGCTACGATAAACTTATATATATTTGTCTGTATTATTGCCAATTAAAACTACTTGTAGTAGTTATAAACTTCCCATACATTACCACATAAACCAACAAAAATCGGTCATAAAATTAAAATTCAAACGTAACGGAAATTATCCCGGTCATTAAAAAACTAATCCCACAGTGGAAAAATACACCACTGTGTGTTATAGAATGAAACCTAACCTCAAAGCACTGCATACTTGCGAAAAAACAGGAGGAGAAGAAGAACATTGAGGAAAAAAATAATAATTGAGTTAATGGAATAATTGAGCTTTTCAGTATGAATTGATACTTAGGGATTTTCGATCAATACAAATTCGCATATGTAAAATTTCTCTTTCGAGTTTATATAAACGATTGATGATCGACCGTTGGTACCAATTTGGGAACAATAATTGGGAATCTGATGATGAACTTGTCACGTAGTCCGAAACAAGATATGCTAGTGAGTTTGCTTAACTGAGTTGTCTAGTATTCCAACACAACCAACAAATTTTCACTTTAGAAAAATGTTCCTGACCTGGTAAGCTTGTAGTATGAACTTATCACACATTACCACATAAACTCTTTTGATTGCATCGCTGATGGAAGGTATACAAAATTTGGCTCGGCCAGTTTTTGACCACTCTGGAAAGGTAGTCGTTCGAAAACGATTAAACGATGTCTGTTTGTGCGGCTGTCTGCTATCAATGCTGAGCATGCAAGCAAAGTATAGGTTGACATTTGGTCTGAGCTAAATATACCCCATACCAAAGTACAAGCTTGGTGGCATAACGTTTACGAACTACAACTATGTAGTTGAAGAAAATTGTAGAGTGATGACTGGAATGTCTAGCACAATAACTGGATTAAAGTAGGTCTTAACAAACTCAAGGACCCTGGCCCTCTTAGTGCTGTAGGGTATCATATAGCCGGGTTTACACAAAAACTATTTGCTTCAAACTAACAACAATTCAACACTGGCTTCAAAATTGTACTGTGAAATATATGTAATTTTAGTTGAAATCACAAATCACAAAAAACCAAACCCATTAGGACGAGACATAAAGGAACTTTGGTTCATAAATTATTTCATACGCAGTTGCGTCACACGTTTTGTATTTTTAAATTTTCAGAATGTTATCAATCATTTGATTGATTTTCAAGTTAATGCCCCTATGTCCCTATATACAAAGAATGATCCAACTTGCAGTTGGGTGTGAATAGTAGTTACCAAACTCACTCACCGCCTGGTTTCCTAACGATGTTTATGCAACAATCACAAATAGATTTGTTTGCCACAAACGGTAGCACGAAATATTGGCTGAGAAAACTACCACACCTTTTGGGAATTGTGTACAAGTGAATGTTCCTTGATTCACAAAATAAATGACAAAAAGACTGCCGCCCTTCCTTTCGACGAAATCTTACCAAACGTATCGATAGCGAGGTTGATGTCGTTGTTGTAGGTGCTGATACAGTATTCAAGTGGTTTTCATTGTTCTTCATCTTGTTTGGAAATCTATGACATTTGAAGACAGCCATTGTCGGTCGCCTTCATTACACTCATCATCGTCGTCATGGGCATCAATCTGCCATCATAATTGAATTTACTTTTTCAATTTCGAGTTGCAAAATTTCCCTTGCCGCACCACCCTACAGCCACTGACCTTCCCATCCTATTCTGTTGATTTTTCAAATGAAAAGGGTGTTTATTTAAATTACGAGTATTACAAGAGACGGAGGTGTTTTTGTTGATTTTATGATTTTGCAGTTTGAAAACAATAAAGGCTCTCCACCAAATGGTGTGATTCTTGTCTTCCCTTGTAAGTTTTCTCTCACAGTTGTTGGTGGTCTTGTTACCAGGTTATCATACTTTTATTGATTTTTGTGGTAAACGGAATTCTGTATTCCGCCTTTTCCTTCATTCTTAACTGTGTTCATAATGTGGCCTGACCCCAGTGGGACCTCGGGCGGCGGGTGGAATCGAATGGATGGATGGCCTGGGTTTGTGGCAGATATGAGATTGAATACATCAGCACATTTATATATTTTAATACACCATTTGCATTTTATTACAATGAAAAAGGAACGATTTATTTGCTTAGTAGCCCTTTTATGTCCCAGCCAAATACTAGAGTTATGACCGACCACACCTTTAATGCCACCAGAAGAATCCAATAAATTTCCAATGCAACATCATAAAATGAACAACGTTTTACGATCGCATTTGTGAATTTATGTTTTGCGATATAATTCGTTTTTATTTTTCTTCTCTCCCTTTATGTGGTTGAATAGATTCCATCAAATGTGTTTAGTCTCTTGTATGTATTCATTCGGTCAATTTAGCATGTAAGTTTGTATGTTGGTGAAGTTTTATTTAGTGGCATTTAGAAATTCGATAATAAAAATCGACAAAATTTACAAATTAAATTTACAAAATGAAATGAGTAATTTTTTCGGAGGGGCTGCAAACGATGCGTATTACCCATACGGGCGGATATTGATTCCATTTTTAGAATATTTTGGCAAACACAAATGGTCCACATAGTCAATATGGAATTTGAGCACCGCACAGTGTCGTGATTTCTCAACAGGGTTGGCCAAAACTGGAAGAATTTTGCGCAGGTGATTTTCAGATGCAAATAAAAGGACAAGCTAAGTTTGGTCCAAATTCGCCAAAGGATACGCCCACATCCCATATAACCTGGAATAATTTATACATCTGCAAATTTCCGAAATTGCAGCAAGTACACGCGTGTACTTAAAATATCCTTTTCAAAGAAGTGCTCATCAAATATGCATATATTATAGCACGAATACATTGAAAATTGCTATGTGACTTATTTTTAGTAGCACAAATATATGGGCCAAAGTGAAAAACTTTTAAAACTCATAAAGTCGACCTACACCATCCATTATTTCATAACTGGTGGTATCTGAAATAATGCGATTCACGATTTGTAGTTTCTTATGATCCTCTTTCATTTGCGTACGCATTGGTCGTCCTAGAGAAAAGTGGTCTTCGCCAGAGGTACAGATTAAACTTAGTGCTACAATCCTCTAAAATAACAAATCACGGGTGTTAGGGGACACCCGGTTGGAACGGAGTTCCTTGTGCTATATATTATGTACTAGTTAGTTCCAGCACGCCTAAGGCGCCCGGTGAAAAATACGATAATTGAAATGGATCTTTAAGAAAAGATACTTTTTGTAAACTGATAAACTTTTTTTTAAGAAAAACGTTTTTTTACTGCATGTATTTTTTACAAAAAAAAGTATATTTTTGGGTCCTTTTTGTAAGAATATGTATTATATTTTCCCGAAAAGGTCCGTATTTAACCCGGCGCCGGGGGGGATGGGTCAAAATTACCCGTCACTTTTCGAATGGATTGTGGTTTTAAAACTGTACTTCTCTTCTCTACGCTCTTCTCAGTAGCTGGTGATATTGAATCTCTCTGAATGTTATAAACTTCAAATCAGTTGCATGACGATTGTACTTCGAGTAACACGTGCTCAAAGTTAAAAAAGGTAAATATGACCCATAAGACTAATAACAAAATAAGTGTTTATTATATTTAAGCTAGAAGAAGCCTCCTTTGTTAACTTTTTTTATATGAAATGTTTTTTGTTTAAAAATAAAAGTAAATATGTTATTTTTTAACAAAGTCATGTTTTATTTCCTTAATAAGGTTAGATTCAATCTAAATTGTATATATTTTTTCGTAAATATAGCAAAAAACCTCGAGTTTAATAAGTGGGTCATTATGACCCAACCCCCATGTCCTTGTAGCTAAAATCCACCCCCCCGGCGCCGGGTTAAAGAGAGCTACTTGTTTTATTAAAAGCTATTTTCTTTTTAAGAAAATGTACTATTGTTAAGAAGAAGTACTTTCTGGAGGAAAAAGCCATAGGAGTATGATTTTTTTACAAAGAAGTACATTTCTTAAGAACAGATACTTCATAGGAAATGGTTATTTTTTTAAGAAAATTTACTTATTTTCAGAAAAACTACTTTTCTCAAGATAAGAAAGGGCATTATTTTATAATTGAGGAAAGTTAATTTTGTAAGAAAAGGTATTTTTTTTAAGAGAAGGTATTTTTGTGCAGAAATATTTTTTTTAAGAAATGGGAGTCTTTTTTTAGAATTGGACATTTTTCAAGAATAGGTACATTATTAAGAGAAGGTAATTATCTCAAGAAAAGTTATTTTGTTTCACAAAAAAAGGTACTCTTCAAAGAAAAGTTGGTTTTTTAAGAAAAGGCAGTTTGTTGTAAGAAAATGTACTTTCTTAAGAAAAGGTAAGTACTTATTTAAAAAAAAATATTTTTTTTAAGAAAACGTACTTTGTGTAAAAAATTTACTTATTTTAAGCAAAGGTACTTTTTTAAGATAAGGTATTTTTTCTAAGAATAGGCACCTTGTCTAAGAATATGAATAGGGATATTTTTTCAAATTTTTTTAAGAAAAAGCACTTATTTAAGAGAATGTCCTTTATTCAAAATTCTTTCACTTTTGCTTTTCCAAATTTACTTTTTATTGGGTTCAAACCCACAATATCTACTAAATAATTGGTACAGGATCCACCTAGAAAACTTCCCATTAAACAAGAAACTTCCCAACATATGTTAGTCTAGACACAAACCAAAGCAAATGTACCCAATATAGTTGATGATTCTGGGTTGTTGCATAATAGTGTCAAATCAAAAATGGTTTAATTTTTCTTAATTCAGCCCCCATCCCGCAAGGTACGATAAGGAACTTCGTTCCAAAAATGGCGCACAGTCAACCAGCAAAGTTTTATGTGCCGTCAAATATTGCAAATATTTTTGCCACTTTTTTATTTTGGATGGCAAAAACGAGTGCTTTGACCAATGGACAAAATAGTTTATAGTATTAACCATTACCAATATTTGGATATACACTTTTGTAGGAGTTTGGAAAAACACTCGCAAAGTCCTGATGCGTGAATTTGATAGCAATACCACTTATACCCGTATAAAATTTGCGATGTTGGCCGTGGTAAAATAATTATCATCAAATAATCATGACCACGTTTAAAGTAATAAAATTAACATTGTTTTTTTCGTGAATGTGAAAAAAACGAAAATCGTCCAAACGAAACCGTCCAAATACACAGCAATCAAAAAGATATTTCATTGCGGTTCCCAATATTTTTGGCACGTTAATCACAAATCAGAACTGCATACTTAACGGACCTCTTAATTCTTCGTTGCATAAAATGGAAATTAAAATAATATTCAGTTATATTCATAATTTATATAATTCCCAATTGATATCGCGAAACAAAATCTATTTTTTTCATAATTAGGCTGCCATATCTGCACAAAGTTACAAAATTCAACGATACCACTTTAAAGTAAAATAATATTTCGTTAATCATTTTTCGAAATTTAAAAAATATTTCAATGTTCAAATTTACGAAATTAAAATACACAGAATTAAAAAAGAGTATGTTTAGTATTTTATAGGCTGCTTGTGGTATAAGGGGTTGACATGGTTCTTTTTATGTTTCATTGCTTAAGACCAAATGTGGTATTCTACCATTTTTAAAAAGTTTTGAATATAGTACTTTAAGCACGCTTTACCTAACGCTAAATCATAATTTCTAGAAGTTTTTAAAATATATTTTCAACGTACCTTGGAGAAAGTTATTCACGCGAATAGTTTTGGCATGTATAAAAATCACACAATGCGTGGACAACGGAATATTGATGTCACTCAAGAAGAAAAATGAAAAATGTTTTCAACCAAAACTTTAAAACACTTTGACTTTGGCCCATATCATTCAAATTCTACTGGGTTGAAGATGATTGAATTCTCTAAATTTTAGTTTTCAAAAATTGCAAAAAATTTTAAAGAACGAGACATTTTTCCCCAAATACAATTTGGGTTTCAACTAGAGTGTTCAAAACCGAATCCGAAAAACCGGCGAAACTGGGTAATTTTCAAGTAACCGTTTGCCGGTTTATTGTAAAACTTAACTTTCGAACAAACCGAAAGCCGGTTATTTGTCGACGATTAAACGGGTTTTACTCAATTTGTGTTAAATCTCCTAACCTAAATTTCATAATTAAACAAAGAACGATATAGTTATCAAATATTAATGCATTTTTTAAAATTAAGTAGCACTATATCCTATTTTGAAATATAATTTTATAGGTTGAATAAGATCTACATAAGATTTTTTTTTTCAAACCAATTTTATAATTTGAATAACAATTAAATGATTTAAATTAGTAATTAAGATTTTACACTTTATAGGATTTTTATACATGAAAATAAGTTTAAAATGAGTATGACTTAAACTTCAAAGTTATATTAAACACTCATTGCAAATTGGAATATTATTTACATTTTAATTTAAATATGTGAATTTAAAGCTGTAAAATTTAAACAAAAAACCTATTTTCAATTAATTTCAATTAAATTCAATTAATTAAATTCAATTCAGTTCAGTTCAATTCAACTCAATTCTATTAAATCCTGCTTAATTCAGTTGAGTTTAATTGTACTTAATTCAATGCAATTCAACTTAATTCTTTTCAATTCCACATAATTCACTTCAATTCAGTTCTATCAAATCACTAAAGTTCAATTCAATTCGATTATATTAAATTCCACTTAATTCAAATCAATTCAATTCAACTCAATTCAATTCCACTCAACTCAATTCAATTCAGTTCAATTCAGTACAATTAAATTCACTTCAATTCGATTTTATTCAATTCCACTTTATTCAAATCAATTCAATCCAACTCAATTCAATTCCACTCAACTCAATTCAATTCAGTTCCAGTCAAATCATTTCAGTTGAATTCAGCTCAGTTCAGTTCAGTTCAGTTCAGTTCAGTTCAGTTCAGTTCAGTTCAGTTCAGTTCAGTTCAGTTCAGTTCAGTTCAATTCAGTTCAGTTCAGTTCTGTTCAGTTCAATTCAATTCAATCCAATTCCATTTATTTCGATTTAATTCTATTCACTTCAATTCAATTCAATTCAATTCAATTCAATTCAATTCAATTCAATTCAATTCAATTCAATTCAATTCAATTCAATTCAATTCAATTCAATTCAATTCAATTCAATTCAATTCAATTCAATTCAATTCAATTCAATTCAATTCAATTCAATTCAATTCAATTCAATTCAATTCAAATCAGTTCAATTCAACTCAATTCAATCAAATTACACTTAATTCAATGCAATTCAGTTCAATTCAATTCAATTAACTTCACTTCAATTAATTTCAATTAAATTCAATTCAATTCAATTAAATTAAATTTAATTTAAATCAATTCAATTAAATTGAATTTGGTTTGATTCAATTCAGATCAATTCAATTGAGTTCAATTAAATTCAATTCAATTCAATTCCACTTAATTTAATACATTTAAACTCAGTTCAATTCAATTCAATTTAATTCGATTCAATTCAATGCAATAAAATTCTAACATATACTACGATTATACGAGAGCTTGTATTGCGATATGGTATCGCGATATGTCAAACAAGTATGTTTTACTAGCACGTGCTTTATTGACACATTGGGATATGACACATCTGACACATCTCGTATAAATGTAGTAGTAGTCTAGTAATGTCTAATGGTGCCGTGAATCAGTCACTTCGCCTTACTTTTGTCGTTTTGGTAGTTCATAAAACGTTACAGCTGTTCGGTGACTACCTGCGGAGGATAGGCAGGTGGAAGTATTTTGCGTTTCATTGCTTATAAGTAGTTGTAAATTTTGGCTGAAATGCATTCGACGGATAGAGCTCAAACTGTTTTTTTAAATAATTCAAAATTATATTGTTTACACACTGAAATTCTTATTTACAATGTGGAACGTTCAAATAAATAATGCATTGCAAAACTATTGTAATTATATTTAAAAATTATAGACATCAGTTGATGTTGACAATAATAAACAAAAGAACAAATACATTACAAGCAATACATTTTGAAAAGACAACTAATTTAATTAGATGGGGAAATTTATTGGACATTGAACCCGAAAATAACATAGGTTTTTTTACACATTTTATGTGAATATTGTTGGTATTTTGCAGTATTATAAATGATAGCAATCTTAAAATCTGTTGATCTACTGAAATAGAGCTGCATTTTTTAATCTTTTTCATTCTGAGCATTTCACTCAAGATAACCTTTTCGGATCTAAAATTGTTTATTTTAGTTTGGCAACTCTATAAATCGCATATGTCAGTGACAGCCTTCGTAAACAAACGCAAGCGCGAAGTGATATATAAACTACCATTTTTTGACTTTGGCGTTCGCGTTGGCTTTTGCGTTTACGTTCACTTTCGGTACTTTTAGAATACTACCCTAACTCACTTCAGTGCTTGATATCTTCATAAGAAAACTATTATCTAATGTGTATTTTTAATGAAAATTTAAACACATAATATATGTATTTATACTATTATATGTATGAAGTATTCTGTTATATTTTCTGAATAATATTGACTCTTTTTTCGGGCATAGGAAACAATACAAGAAAATGTTATTTTGTGTTGATTTTGTATTAAATTTTTACAAAAATTTAAACACATTGTTTTTCGTGAACAACGAAAAAACCAAGAAATAACCGTAAATAAAACCGAAAATTACCCGGTTTTTCCATTCTTTATTAGATTGCTTAATATACTTCGTTTATAAATGGGAAATAAAAATTAATTAGGATAAAACACAAGCTGTATTTTTTAATCGAAAACGCAACCCTTGCTTTTACCCCACACACCAAGTAACAGTAAATGGGTTTATTATACCATGGAGCGAGTTGAATATACTATTTAATGTCATCTGTACAACCAGCCTAGGTTTACTTTCAGCAAAAGTGTATTACATTTCAGTTTACATTAAAATAAACAGAGAAATCGCCCAGAAGCATAACACGTAAATTGTTTAACGATGAATTATAGGTTTTTATAAAATTTATATAGTTTTTTATAATAAAATCAGTCTCAAATATCGACGAATAGCTTTTAATTTCGACAGAAAATCGTAACCTATTTTTATCCCTCGGTTAGACCGAATACCAAAATTGGAATATTCGAATAAACCGAAAACCTACAGTTTTGAAAACCTAGTGATAACAGTAGAGTGCATAAATTTATTGGATGTATTGTATTGGATGTAATTTTGTATCATTGAATTCCACCTCGGCACTGCTGAAATTGACGTATTTTAAAATAATGTAAATGGAGCTAAAAATTAAGACAATAATATAATGAAACACGTGTTTCATCTGGAGCGCAGAAATTATCCTAACATCACATTTAATTTGGATAATATTTGTGGATAAAAAGAGTGTTGCCATATTCACCATAATGTGCCATAATCACATTGTTCTAACAAACGGAGTACTTATCATCATAAGTGCATGTGGTCATCGTTAATGAAAAAAATTTAATTTAATTGTAAATTTTATGTGAATTTAAGGCAAAACAACACATTAAATTGACATAATATATCTAAAAAATGTATATAGAATAATGTTAGCACTTCCAACATCGAGTTCAAGCACTTTTATCCACATCACAGACGATAATATAAGTAAATATTTTTAATATTTTGAGAGAGTATTACCCTGATTAAATTTTTTTTACATTCTATGCGAAAACTCCAAAAAGAATTATAAGAAAAACTATTTCCTATATAATTGCTGGCATACCCGTAACGAGTTTCTCCATAGCTAAATGGATTTTAAGAATATGATTCAAAGTTACGCGATGTTTAATTCATCGTCCTCAGGGCTAGTTTTTGAGTTATTAGATAAGCTTGGGTTAATGGTATGTTAAGTGAATATTAACTAATATATTTAACTGGTCAAATTTGGTCAAACGAATTAATACAAAATGAACTAGATCTTAAAATCCGCATTCTCAGTTTAAGCGGTTTATAATTTTTGGAACCGGCAAACCTTCAGTTACGTAAATGGCGTCATAAATTAGCCTACTTTCAATGGCAGATTAAACTTGTCCAATATGTTATGAGATTCCAAAGTTAATTATGACCTGTTGAGTTTTTGGGGATTTATCGTGACAATTGTCCGACCAATATTTGTATTGGAGGTATGATGGAGATGAGGTGTCAGGGGACACCCGAATGGAACGAAGTTCCTTTCGCTATATTTTATGTAATAGTTCCAACACGCCTAAGGCGCCCATTGAAAAATACTATAATTTAAATGTATCTTTCAGAAAAGATACTTTTTGTAAACCGATAAACTTTTTTTTTAAGAAAACGTTTTTTTACTCTATGTATTTTTTACAAAAAAAAAATATGATTTTGGGTCCTTTTTGTAAGAATATGTATTATATTTTCCCGAAAAGGTAATTTTTTAAAGAACGGTACTTCTTTTATTAAAAGCTAATGTTTTTTTAAGAAACGGTATTATTTTTAAGAAGAAGTAATTTTTGGTAGAAAAAGCCATAAGAGTATGATTTTTTTATAAAGAAGTACTTTTTTAAGAACAGGTACTTTTAAGGCAGTGGTACTCTTTTTAGGAAAAGGTTATTTTTTTAAGAAAATGTACGTATTTTCAAATAGGCTACTTTTCTCAAGAAAAGAAAAGGTATCATTTTATTTTTAGGAAAATGAATGAAGAAAAGTTTTTTTTAAGACGGGATTTTTTTTAGAATTGGTCCTTTTCAAGAAGAGGTAGGTACATTTTTCAAAAAAGGTATGTGGTTTTTAAGAAATGGATATTTGTTGTAAGAAAATTTAATGTTTTAAGAAAAGATACTTTTTAAAAAAAATAACTTTTTTACTTTTTGTAAGAAATTTACTATTTTGAGCAAAGGTACTTTTTAAAATAAGGTATTTTGTTCAGAAAAGGTACCTTTATTTTTGAAAAAATTTACTTTTTTTAAGAAAAGGAACTTATTTAAGAAAATTTTCTTTTTTAAACATGTTTCACTTGGCTTTTCTAAATTTACTTTTTATTTGGTTCAAAACTACAATATATACTAAATATTGGTTAGAGGCTCCACCTAGAGCACTTCCCATTAAACAAGTAATTGTCCAACATATGTTAGTCTAGACACAAACCAAAGCAAAAATACCCAATAGAGTTGATAATACTGGGTTGTAGCATAATAGTGTTAGTGTGCGATAAGGAACTTCGTTCCAAAATGGGAGTGGCAAAGATGTAAATTTGTAGTCACAAAGTAGCTCGTGACAGGACATTGCTCAATACCAAACCTCGTGTGAGAGTCACAAAATCACACATTTTTCACTTCAGAGTTCTGTTTGATTAAATATTGCCTTATACTGCCGTCAGATTAACTTTTTTACGGAAGGTACAAATATGGTGGTGGCAAAATCACCCATGTTTTAGTAGTGATTGATTGAGCGAATTCTAATGCCTAATTCCATTAAAATCGGAAATATTTTACGGATTGCTTTATGTGATGTATTAGGATTTCTCAAACAGAGATTTGAATACATTTAATGATATAAAAATAGTCTTTGATAAAAAAATTTCTTTTACTGAAAAATTTAAATATTTATGTAGTTTTCCAAGCAACTCTTTGACAAGGCAGTTATATTGAAATATGGCGCTTGATATTAATAATATGTCACTGACCTATCTATTATTTATTTATTCGTTTACGTATGTATAAGTATGAAAAAAACCCAGAAACATTTTTTATTTGCTGTCCCTAAATTTTTTAATATATCGCCTAATACCGAATTTTATTTAGGTCGATTAATTGTAAAGTGCTATCGCGGTGACCAGCTTGCAGACCAGCATGAGTGCGAGTGGGCGTGACAACGTAGCCCAATTTTACAGCTAAAATTTTGTATCCTGGTGCAACTGTTGCAGCTTCATTTTTTCTTGCCTTATATATACTATTCCATTAATTTCGTATCTATCTTCCTAATTAGTCTTTATGTATAATTTGCGACATTTGCTGGTCATGGGTGTCAACAGCGCCAACTATGATCCTCTTTCAAATCTTTGGGGCAATTACAGTCATCTTTTGTATAAAGCATCGTTGGGTCGCGATAGATTTCAACAAATACAACGCGTTAGACGTTCTGATAATGCTTATACTAGATCAGAACGCAAACAAACGGACAAAGCTGCTCCTATTTATTTGAAATATGCTGATGAAGAATCTGCAAACAAACTATTATCCAGATCAAAACATAAACAGTTATTTCCATTTAGAGGCCAAACGAGTTTTACACAGTACATTCCGTCAAAACCAGCAAAATACGGAATCAAAATATTTTGGATGTGTAACACAGCAGATGACAATCCTTTCAATGGAATCATTGACACAGGTAAACCACCTGGTAGTCATCGACAAATAAACGCAGGAGAAAATATTTGTTAGCTCTGGTTGATTTATACAAACAATCTGGTCTGAATGTGACAATAGACAATTTTTTTACCTCACTCCCTTTTGCCAATCAGCTTCAGGGTAGAGGAATAAGTATCGTCGGTGCTCTCCGACAAAACAAATCTTGCATTCCAAAAGAGCTACGCCCAAACCCTACAGACGATATGTATTTAATACAAATGGGACTCTTTTATCTGTCGTGACCAAGTAGAAGAAAAGCGTTTACTTTCAGTCAACTATGCATTATACGCGAGGGGAGCCAGCGGTTAATGGAAAAGAGGAAGTTAATGACATCTACAACAAAACCAAGGGCGGCGTAAATGTAATGGGCCAGATGATGTCTAAATATAGCACTAAACGGAAAACCAATAGATGACCCTTGGCCATTTTTTTAATATTTATGATCGGCGTGGCTACGTTGGGTGTTCTATGTGTCTACTCCTGCATCCATCCAAGCGCCAAAAAAAGACGAAGGTTCCGTCGAGGCTTTTTGACAACACATGGCGTGGACTTTTTGACTTTGAGTGGCTCCACGGCCAACCAAAGCAATTGAGGAGAGCGTAAAGTGCAAAATAACTTTAGAAAATGGCTAGTTGAAGGAATTTTTTGCCTTGTTGCTTTGAAAAATATTTGACTTCAAAGTTCGTTCGGGTACCCGTGTCAGGAGGGTTAGGGTTAATAACGACATTCTTGGTGAAATTATCGTGCATCGTGAATTGGCCGACATTATCGCAATCAGGTCAACGACGATTAGTTTGGCGAGGCTTTATCCCACAATCTCGCAAACAACAGTACAGTTACCAGAAATGTTTTCGTAAATGTAAACTTAACTTTAATATTGAAATATTAATGAGGAATTTGTAAATGTCCTTCTCGCTGCGACGATCCGGTTCAACTGATAATTTCAATTGTCGACTGTTTTCTTCGCATTTGTTAGATGTTATTATTGCGTACCGTTATGTTTTACATATTTCGTCCCGTTAGGTGTATTTTACATTCTAAATTCAAATTGTTTGTAATGTGTGACAACCTAAGGATATTATCCCCCACCATGTCGTCAATAGAGTGCGACAAGTTGCATTATAGAAAGCTCTCAATTATTCTATGTTGGTATACTGATGTCCGTTTACGAAAATGTTAATTACAATGTCAAGGAGTGACAAAAATTAAAATGTCTTAAAAAAAATTGTAGACGACTAGGTCATTTACGACGAATTGATCAACTGGGATATTAATCTCAATACTATTAAGCCTTATATGATCATTTAAGGAGATCTGCTGTTTCACACGTGGCTATGGTGTGCAATTTGTCTTCATAGTTCGTGCAGAATACAAGTGTACAGAATTAATTTTGTAATTAATTTAATACATTGTAAAATTCACCGACTTTTAAATAGTATAGCAAACACTCTTTTCACAAAACGGTAAAAATGTGTTTATCCGTTTATGGCTGGGACACCATTTATTACACCTGACGCCATCTTTTTCATAGCATAATCGTCTTTGACGTAACCTGATACTGTTTTATCGTAGAATATATTATGTTCGATTATTTCTAAGTATCTATTGCGTGAAATTCGTGTAAACGAAGTTTGCCAATTTTGTATACAAGTTTTTCCACGGTCGAGACTTTGAATCCAACATTTGATTGTGATCAGAAAATATTTACGGTAGTTAACGTGGTGGCCCTAAAAGATATAAATCAAATTTAACCAAAATATAGTAGTTGCTCGCGTTGTACTTTCGCTGGTGTCTTTTGGGGGAGTCTATAAAAAACCTACTAAAATATATAGTGTGTCCGCAAATGTCAACATAAAATCATTACTTTTCGCAAAATCCATCGAAAAAATTTGTACAGTGCCGACATTGACATTAATAAAATGGTAACAGGCAAAGCAGATATAGATTAAACGTTTAAATGACATACAAATTAAAAAATATCAGCAAATCGATGGAATAAGTGACGCAGAATGTTTTATGTGACAGTCGAATGTCGTCATTGCCAAATTAATCTGCATCGAATAGTATTACATATTTTACTTTAAGTGCTTTGCTATGTTCATTTGAAATTGTTTTTGCTTTCATTGTGATTTACGAAACTTTGCTTTAAATCGAAGTTAAATCTTTGCGACACAAGAAGAAGTGCCAACTTAGCGCAGAATAATGCCTCACAGTACAAATACACACACAAAACTCACATGGTATAAATGCCGAATTGTCCTTAGGAGGTGTCAAAATAGTTATGTAATGGCACATTTTTTGGAGGGAAACAGCAAATGAAAATCTATATATAGATGAACATACATATGTACTCATATATTCCAACAAATGTATGTATATACAATCTCTTATGTGTCGCATAGTCTAAACCTTAAAGACTTTCGCAAGTTCACATATATATAAATCCGACTCACCAGTGATGCTAACCAGATGCTGTTATAAAAGGCGTTATTTTTGTCATCATAATATTACAATTTGACAATAACGTTTGGGGGATCGGTTTAATTCATATACTTGTGTCTTCAAATGCTTACCATAGCCCAAAAGTTAGATTTTCTAAACATTTCCAAATTTTCACCATGATAACAACTTAGGACAGGGGGAGGTCAAAGTTTAGAAAGCGTGACAGTTTTTAATCATTACAAGTTTCTTCAACGTTAGTTCGTTGCGATAATCCTTTGCAGTTGGCACATAAAAAAATTATTTCTAAAGGAATTTTCTAAAAAATATAAACTACTAGTTCGATTAAGTTACAAACTATGTTCTCTTAATTTTTCTTATTTAAAATTTAATTATTTTTATTTAAAGTAGTTGATGAGAATTTTGACGTGCCAGTACTTTACTCACGTGAAGGCAAGTTATTGAAAATGTTAGTCGAATTTTTGGGGAATACAAATAAGAAAAGAACAGGTTTACAATTTAAAAGCCGAGATACAATATATCCATAAGATTTTATTCATTGCTAATTGGTAAAGAAAATTAAGATACTATAGTATTGCAGCCGCTAATAAAGAAAGTGATAAGTAGTGGAATAGTAACGAATGACATAAGGCTGAAATGGTACTTATAGTACAAATTTTGTAAAAGACAATTTTTTCTAACAGCTCCAAAATCGTTGCCTCACAAAACTAAGTCTGAATTTGGTGCAATGGACAGGGAAATATAAATAGGAGAGGAAACCCTCAAGTTCAAAAAATCCATTAGTAATTTTCATTACCCTACCAAAATATTTTTTTTTTAATAAGTTCATATTTAATTTTTGACACCAAAGTATTTACGGACGGATCCCAAATGGAATGTTGAACCGGCTCGTGTGTCTTGTCCGAAGAGACAAACCTCAATTTGAATGGTAAAATCATCAACGAGGCCTGCGCTGAAGATTTAGATCGGATGAATATGGGGGCCTCTGCAAAAATTCCACATTTTTTTTATGAATCCCATGTTTTATAGCTCTCCACGCTTTGGATCCAAACAAATTACTGATTTGATGAAAAGCGGCTTCTAAACTCCTCTTGGACAATGCTCCAGTCTGTTTTTCAGTTTCAAAAACCAAATTGATGGTGCCGTAGTAGGACCATAACTTCTCCTCCTCTACCGTGTCTTCGTCCCAAAATTTTTTGATCATTTGTTAACCCTTAAATGCTCATGAACGTTGATTTTAATGAAAAAAATATATATAATGTAAAATGGTAAAAAAATAAACGCTGCATACTTTTTTTTTTGAAAAAATTTAAATTTTAGCAGTTATTTTCAAAAAAGTGGTTGTATCTTAGAAGATACAGTGAGCGCTCACCCATATCATTTTTTCAGAAGGTTTGGTTAAAAAATGAGGCGAAAATAATTTATAAAATTTTAGTTTTTAAAGGTTTTTTATTTTAAACAACTTATATAATGCAAACTAAATAATAAAAGGTAAAATTCAATACAACAAAAACATAAATAAAATAAATTCAAGTCAATACTAATACAAATAACATCTAAAAATCATTAGTTATGATGGTAATCAAAAAAGCAATTCTTATCCGAGGTTATACACAAATTGATCTTACATTTTGTGCAAAACATTCTGGTTTGTCCTGTGCAATTCGGCATCTTGCATCTTCCTTTTTTGTCCATCGTTGTCCAATGATCGGTCAAGTCTAATCTGGTATCTCTAGGAGGAATCGGTTGTGCATTCGGTCTTCGACGTTTCTCAAGAATTTGTGTTTCTAGACTTGGACGTCCACGCTCAGGAGCTGCTTTAGTATTAAATGAAAATAAAGCGTCAGCCGCCTCAAGCTTAAAGTCCACTAATCTTAATTCCTTAAATCCCGGCCGGCCTTTATTTATTCTCTTGTATAGTAACCAGGCATTTATACAAGTCATATCAAGAAGATGATAAAATACTCTGTTTGTCCACTTACGACTTTTCATCATTATTTTGTGGCGACCCATTGAGCTGTCCATTAAATCAACTCCGCCCATGTGACGGTTGTAATCTTTTATGATTTGTGGACAAGGAATATTTTTAACAGATTTATCTTTTTTGTCAAATCGCTTCACTGTTAGAGGCTGCGTCTCCGAATTATTAGTGTCTGATATTGGCTTAGTGCCAACATAAGTAGATACTAAGTTGACAATTCGGTTGTCTTTCCATGACAGTGATGTTACATCGACTCCATATATATTGGAAATAAATTCTTGGCTTGTTCCCCGCTCATATTTCATCATTAATTTCTCATCAGGAAGCTTGCAATTTTTGATTCTGTTGCGTCTGATAGTACCTACAGCAAGTATACCCTGTGTTCGCAAATATACTAAAAGTGGCACTGTGGTGTAAAAATTGTCAAAGTAGACTATATAGTTTTGAAATCGAGGCACCTCCCGGAGCAGTCTGATGACTATATTTGCAGAAGATTGAAGATCCGGTTCTAATACAGTAGGTATATTAATCGATCCACTATATAATTCAAATTTGTAAGCGTATCCCGTAGTATCACACATGACATAAAATTTGAAGCCCCATTTTTTTGGTTTATTTGGCAAATATTGCTTCATATAGCTACCAATTTTAGTGGAGCACATTTGCTCATCTACACATAACCTGTCTAATTTTGGAATGCTACCAAATGTTTTGTTGAGAGTGTCAATTACAGGTCGAATTAGATAAAGCCTATCACGATTTGGATCATCTCTTGCAGGTTGTTTATCTTTATCATTGAAATGTAATACTTCCCTTATTTTTTCAAAGCGTCTTCTGTTCATTTGAGCTTTTATCACATCTACGCAACGATGACTGTTTTGAGACCAGTAATCTCTTGAGTTTGGGAGCTTATAGTATGTCATATAGAAGAGGATTCCAATAAATTTACGAAGGTCAAATACATTGAAAGTAAATGCATTGTCAATTCCGGCATATTTTAAAGTTTCTTCAACGATATGTTCCTCCAAAGACTGTGGAAACAAATAGGACCAAACTTGGTATGGTGTTTCTAAATTTTGTATATTTTCCGGAAGACTACTATCCCCACTAAATCGAACTTGCTCTTCATTAAATTGAAGATTACCCTTCTTCCATAAGACTCTTTCAAATTCAGAAGATTTAGGATCAATTTTTACTTCACGGAAGTGAGATGCAAATGAAACCGATTTATTTCTTTTTGCGGCAGAAGAAGTTGATGGCCCAAAATCAAGCGTTTCCAGTTCACCAAGATCAACATTTGTTGGACTTCCTTCATAATTATAGTCATTTATCATTTTGAGAAAAGAATCATGTACGGATGTATTGAGGTCAATTTCATCCACGGTCTCATCATCGGTATCATTTTCATCGACAATCACTTGCATGTTAGTTTCTCCTAGCGGAGTAACCTTCTTTCTACATACCTTCTCCAGTGGAATAGTGTCCTCCAAGATATCAATATCTGAATCGCTGCAATCGGTACTATCGTAAGCAATATCTTCGCTATTGCACAATAATTCGCATACCTCGCCTTCAGTCATATTGACTCTACCAACTTTCAAAAAACCTGACATGACTGTTTTAAAAAAGTTATTCTAAATTAAAATAATTTTTAAGCTCAAAAGAAGTGAACTTGCTGCATCAACGCATCAAATGTAAATGAAATTGTGTAGCGACACCAGTAAAAAATTTAAAAACAAACGACTTTGAATTTTGTGGGGGAACGCTCCTTGTATCTTTAAAGATACAACCATTAAATCTCATCTTCCGCTCGGGTCATGAAAGAAAATGTTCTCAAATAACTTTCAGTCGATACTAGGCATATTGTAGTCCTACCCTATATTTTTTTTGGGCATCAAATATTAATACGCTCTCATATTTTCCAAGAAAAAAAATGGATTTTTTTAAATTCAGCTCGATTATATTTTTTTATGTTTTATCACAAAGTTAGTTCACAATTCATAAAATTTTTATGAAATTGTATTTTTTAGTAAAGGGTTTTGGTTTTCTAAATGAATTTATGCAGATGAAATCATATTTGAGTTGAAGATGTAGTCTTGGGAATTTTTTTAGTGGTTGTATCTTCAAAGATACAGTGAGCATTTAAGGGTTAAATCGTAGAAATTGTAGTAGTATATATCTGGTCCATCGATATTAAATACTTTCTCGTCGGAAACACCACCTTCGACCTCTTGTTTGACCATGTCAGTGTATTCTAAGCAAGCTGGAGGCATTGAGCGTAAGTAGCGGGTTTTTTTTGCAATATCCGACGAGAAATGAATGGAAATGACTTTAAAATATGACGTACTGTACAAAACACTTTACATTCGTTACGAATTTTTGCGGCCGACATGGAAGAATTGGAGGCAAGTTTGCAAATTTGTTGGCTTTCTCGACCCAGTTTAATCCGCCCTTTCATGTTTTCTTTTTCATATTTCATGATGTTAGTCCAGTAGTTGTATTTCCTCTCCAAATTTTTTCTGAAATTTGAAGTAAAGAGTTTTCCAGTTTGAGTGATATGATCTCTTTTAAAAAACTACACTAATTGTTAAGCAAATTCAAATCTTTTTTATTTAATGTGAAGTACAATGGACACAATTAAGTTCTGAATAAAACATCTTTAAATGGCCTCCACGTCATCTTTTGCAGGAACGAATTCGATGAGCCCAATTTTCGAGTACTTTTTCCACTAAATAAAGTCGTAAGTCATCAATAGCACGTTCAATATTGAACCAGTTGGAACGGAATCCTGTCAAGATCAACTTCTCCCAATTTTGGCCATACAAATTTGGTTATCATCGATCTATCCGCCCTCCATTGACGTTAACGGTGTTACCAGCTTCATGTCCACTTCGAGCGGTTCTTTGTCCTATTTGCACTTGGACATAATGTAAAGAAAATGTACGCTCGTAATTTGCAACAATTCGACGAAGAGCGAGCACAGGTGGACTATTATTTCGACCATAAAATAGCAAAAGCGCACGAAAAGTTGCAATTGGAGAACGATTATTTTGATAAAAAAGAATTTAATAATTTGTAAACGTTGTTCTTTCGTATATCTATCCATGATAAAATTGTAAACGTTTCTGAATACAATGACAAAAAATGGCAGGTCATTACATAATACTAATGTCCGAAACGTCGCTTAGAAATCATATCACTCAAATTGGAATAGCCCTGTGAACGCCATAAGTGAAATTGGTTCCTTTTCGGAGGGGGTAAGAACTTTGCGCGTCCCAGATTGGCTGAAATTTAAAACAAGGCTGTTCAATTGTTATTGTTTTGACAATTTTCATACATTACAATCACGGCCTACTGTAACAATATAAAATAATTCCTTATTCAAGCGATTCATTAATTCATTAAAAAAACAATTTTAATAAAAATATTATTTTTATTATTGTGATACCGTGCATAAATAGAAAGATTTTAGGCTTTATTCGTAATGAATTTCGAAATTCTATGGATTACTATGGAAATTTTTTCTATGGATTTGAGTAAAACATTCTTATGACCTGTTTTTAACTGAGTAGTTGTTATCTATGGGATTAACTTGATCGTAATTGAAAGTTAATTTGAGGTTAACTTTGTATTTTGGTTTTCAGTGGCGAGCTAATGTAACTAGTCATATTGTTACTGGTTATGGCAACCCTTACATTCTTCATGGAAAAAGCATCTGTTTTGGGTCAAATACCAAAACAACAAAGACGAACAACTAAATTGAATTATTTAAAATATGAAATAAATGCATAAAATCAAAGTCAGTTTAACAAAACTTTTTAAAAGACTATGTAGACACCTAAATGACATTATCTAGTTGGGTATTCAATTATTCGACATTTTGCTTTGGGTGGTTAACCGCCCGAGTAATTAATCGTGGTTTCTTCTTCACCGGTTAATCGAATAGAATATCAAAATTATTCGGTTAATCGAGTAAATGGTACAAATGCTTTTTTCGAATATTTGTTGCAAATTTATTTTAAAACCCCAAGAAACTGCACATTTTATAAAGTCATTGGTATACAAAATTCGTTGAAATCGTTATCTTAAATTTTACATTTAGTATTACAAAACTACGGAAAGAGCCAGTTATTTGAGATCATATTTGGTTGCAGTTTATTAACAAATTACGATACGTATCAGTGAAAAAAAGCTTGGATCTGGATTGCAAAAACCTGCATCACCCTTGTTTTTGAAAATACTTATTTTCAGAAATCCGGCAACTAAAAATCACTTGTGTCCAAATTAAACATATTTTGTATCTATATGTATTCTTGGAGTGAAAAAATTAAATAACTTAATTTTTCACTTTTTCTACACATTTGTGATTGTTTTAAATTCAAAGGTGGTGGTAAATTCAAAGACTTTTGGCATTGATGGGCCACGTTTTACGTTGTCAGATGTGCGCCAAATGATTGTTTTATTTGACAATATTCGAATACGATCTCTGAATTCGTACTTTTAATTTTTTTCAAACGAGAAACTGGGATCCAGGTTACACACAATATATTTAACTAAACGAGTTATATCGCCCAATCGAATTGTATAAATTTAGATTTAAATACTAAAAAACTAAAATTACAACCGGGGCAAATGAAATATAGTACGTTATAATTTACTTGTTTTAGAAACTTGATATTAGGAAAATAAATATTTTCGATTTCTCTGACAATATCGCGAAGCTGCTGTCCAAGCCCGGAAAAGAAAATCATATTCAGCGAGTTTTCTGTGGTGCTGTGCAATATCGGCGGCTGACCTAAAAAACCGGAAGCGTAGACGTAATTTTATTTAAAATTGTTGGGGTACACGCGCCTTTTTCCACACCTCTGCTCGTGTGAAAGAAGTAAAAGTTTTATTCAACTGTAAACAAACAAAATTAGGTGTTACAATGAATGTGTTCGAAAAGAATACAATAAATACAAATAACGAGTTTTTTATGAAATTGTCGCTCCCATAAGAAATGTGTGTAAGTAGTAATATTTCCCAATTTCGATTAACCAATTAATCGTATAATCTTACTTGAATTTGAATTTTTATGATTTTTATTCAATAGCAATTAGGCAATGCGCTAAATATTATTTAATATCCAACATTGTTAGGATCCTAAATGGTTTTGGGAATTTGTGTGACTACCATCCAATTGTCCTCCCAATATTTATATGGGGGTACAAAAATGGGCATGGCGAAGTTTTTAATTTCTTATTATACAGGAGCTTTTGCAAAAATATTGATCGTGTTCCAAATTTTGTTAAGATCGGTTATAGTATACTTGAGATATAGAGTGGGGTAACAGGACAGACGCCCAACTTTTGTATTGGAGGTACGAAACTGGGCGTGGCACAATAGACAATTAGTAATTACACAGTAGGTTTTAAGAAAATTTTGCTTAGTACCAACTTTCATTAAGATGGGTGTCGATCAACCGGCCATCCGCCCAACTTTTGTGTGGGTGTTACTAGAATGGGTGTGGAAAAACACTCATTTTAACTGTAGAGTGGCATTTGACTAAATATTGTTTAGTACAAAATTTCATAAAGATAAAGCATTTGTATGGAAAGTACCAGAATGAGCGTGGCAATCGCGCCCATTTCCCCCGTTAAGTAGACAGTTGCAGATTATTAGGTAACCAATGTGTGATTTGAAGCTAAACACATCAACCAGAAAAAAGTTTTAGAAGAAATATTATTTTGTACGTGGGAGAAACGTCCATTTTCAATCCCAAATTATGCTCGTACAGCTTACAGTCAGTGACAAAATTTGAGTGTGATCGACTTTCTTCTTAGAAAGTCCTAAAACGAATTTCGGCCAAATACACCAAGGACGTAGAGCGAAGTTTTCCTTCGTACAGTAGCATTCTCATCGAAAAAATTGCAGGATTTACTTTTATTTAAAACAATATTTAATTGATTTTTGTAACAAATAGCATTTAGTTTGAATATTTGCGTGCATATGGCTTAATTTTGTTGGCCGTATTTTTAACTCTATTTCTGAGGTTTTTCGTGCATATTTCTGTCCACTCAGCTTATAATACACAGGAAGTTTAAAAGTGGGATTCCCAGTAGATCAAAAGATATCTAAATAAATTTACAAGCATGTAAATTAATGTGTGATGGTAGTCGCATTTCTTTGTAGGTTCTTTTCTGAAACGTCGCATTAAAGCACTAAGATATTTGTCCAATAAGACCGCAACTCTAAAATTTAACTTATAAAATTATTAATTTTATTATCCTTTCATGTTTTAAAATTTCGGAACCGCGCCTTGCAACTCGGTTTTGCTGAATATCATGAAATTTCGTTTATATCAAAAATAAATTTAGTTTATAAGTATGTGGAAAACCGGAATTATATATTGAGCATACAATTGTCATGACACAATAGAGTTGTCTCGTGTTCTGATGCTGTAGAAGACCTTACGTCAAATCGTTGCGCTGATTTGCCGACATATTGTTGACAACTCTGTATTTCCGCATTCGTTATTTCCTCACACATTCACACACAATTTCTTTTTTATGGTAACACACATCCCAATGGATTGGTGCGGCATATTGTACAGTTGCTGTGGCAACTACTGCACATGGTCTTATGCATTTCGCAAGTGCTTTTTCAGCCTGAGGCAGTTTATCCAACCACGTTTTCAAACATACCACTGAAGTTTTGAGATTAAATTTAAATTTTAGACGACAAAGAACTAAAAACTTTGATATTTCTGCGACAAACTTTAATGTGATCCAATTTCTTTTAAACTTGATTTGATACGAGTAGTTACACTTCCCAATTGTGGCAGCGACATCAATTTGCTAGGTCGATTATTTTTAACAGGCCCATATATCATTGCGATGGGCAGTTTTATTAGTATTAACAACGTCAGTAGAACACAACGAAATTTAAACGATTTTTGACATGTGGATGTAATTACTCACTGTTAAGAGTTTAAGCAAAAACTTAACATACAGCGCGGTGGACAGATCATTGAACAATGATGAATTACAAATAAATTGGTTGTCATATATTTTCCGATTGACACGTCTGAAATTAACACTGGTGTCTTCCCTGATTTAGGTCATCCCTTACCCTTTTGTACGTAAATTAACTACTCCTGCTAAGAAAAAGAGCAGTAGAAGAGTCATCTTTATTAGGGTGTACTGCAACCCGTGCTTTTTGGATTTTCAGACATGGTTATTAAGATATCCTTATTGAAGACTGTTCCGGGAATATCAACCTTTTTTTATACAACGGTACTTATAGCTCGTTACTGGCCATTTCAGTTTCGATTCGTATGGTATTTCGGCAAAAAAAAAATAAAATTATTGGTAACTTTAAAAATTTTGACATAGTATTTTTTTTCGACGGCATTTCGAAATCCTGATAAAGAGTACTCGTTCTTCACAATTTTTCAGCAAAATTTTCAACATACTTTAGGTTGAATTTTACATAGAAATACTATAAGATATATATACATATATGAACAAACACCCGACAAATCAGGAAAACTATGCATGATCAATCAAGAACTTTTAACACTTTGAAGATATATTTTCCTAATTACACTGTCCAAAACAAGTTATACGTGTCCCGGCGTTTCACTGACTTACGTCTAGGAATCGAGATATATCGATTTGCAATTAGTATCATATTGGGGTCACGTTTGGGGCTTTTTGTTTGACATAACTCGAGAACGACTAATCCGATTTTTCTGCAATATACTTAGCAAAATTAAGAATTACAATCCCGCAATTACACTGTTTTTCTGCATAATCAGCAGTTTTGCAGTTAAAAATAAATTTATGAAGACAAAATAATACGTGATGATTTATCCAACCTTTCGTATTGTATTCAAAAATTAAATTGTTCGAGCGTTTGGTCATATTTTCAATTAATTTTATTCTTTGATATTTCGCTACCCTTTGGATAGCATCGTCAGGAAGATAAACACAATTATTAACTAGAAATGAAAAAATTGATAAACGAATTGTTTCACTGATAAACCAACTTTAATTTTTGAACACTTTAATTTTTGAAGACAAAATAATTTTTTGCCTAAAAAATTAAAATTTTCAATTTTAAAATATCATCAAAACCCCCAAACGGGAAAAACTGTCAAGTCTTATTACTTTCACGTAAAGTCACATAACCTGTGAAATAAATTTTCGTTTGTTTGCTCCCTTTGCTTTCTTGCGTGGTGGTTCTTGTTCGGAGTCTGTATCGGATGAGGATCTGTCTTCATCTGGAACAAATCAATTATTTTTAATCAGTCAGTTTATTTAAATTTTTGACGTACCTACCTTCATTGTCGTATGTCTTTTGCGATCACCAACAAATTTCAGCCACCAGCGAGTCCAGCCTTTTCCTTTATACTGCTTTTCCATGGTAATGGGCTCTTGATGGAAGCGCTCCCATGTTCATCCGACTCTGAAGAAAGCTGTGAAGTTAGTGTTCGAGATGGTGATGCGAAAAGTGAATTTTGAGACACAAGTTCACTCCAATTTTCTGGAAGTATTGCAACATCTTGGCAACAAGAACGGTGTAATTGTGTGATCGCTTACTTCTCAAAAAATATCGTACGACTTTCTGCACTGCCCTCAACCCATGGTAATCATTACCGACTAAAGCACCTTTAAATTATTTTGATTTCATGAGCTTCCGTATATCTGGCCCATTCAGAACAGCTTCCATCAATATTGCTTCGCTTATTTGTGGGAAAATATTTTTCAAACAACCGAGAATTTTCGGGTGATTCACAATTGCCAATATGCTTCCCAGTTTGACATGGAGAGGGGGCGTTAAGACGTTCTCCATTGACACGAGTGGATCATTTACGCAGTTGTGTCCTGTCTCCGTTGAATCTCGAGGAAGCCAGGCATGCGTTTGGTAGTGGTTTCCTTTAAATCGGGTATGCCACACACACAAGAAATACATGTTATGCGTATAGCCTCCTTGGAGACCTCTTAGCATCTCCACGACTTTCAGATCGCAACTGATCCGCCCCATGTGATCAGTGTAGAAAACTTTATCCAAAATTATTCTCATGGAATCGTTTCAGTCATATCTGTGATATTGCCAATGGGAGTTCTTGGCGGGGCCGTATCTAGGGGGGGCATTAGGTCAATGCCCTACCTTAAAATATCTATGCCCTACCTTAAAATATATCATCAACTACGATAATTTGCTATGTAAAGTGTGTGTTCAAAGTATGATATGATGGATACAAATTAATTAACTACTAGTAAGGGACACCTAAAAAATTTCGAATAAACACAATGTTACAAAGGCCTATATATCGTCAGCTGAGTGCTATTAAGCTCCATAGGCATACAATTTCCATAGCCTATGGAGCTTAACCCGGCGCCGGGGGGGTGGATTTTAGCTACAAGGACATGGGGGTTGGGTCATAATGACCCACTTATTAAACTCGAGGTTTTTTGCTATATTTACGAAAAAATATATACAATTTAGATTGAATCTAACCTTATTAAGGAAATAAAACATGACTTTGTTAAAAAATAACATATTTACTTTTATTTTTAAACAAAAAACATTTCATATAAAAAAAGTTAACAAAGGAGGCTTCTTCTAGCTTAAATATAATAAACACTTATTTTGTTATTAGTCTTATGGGTCATATTTACCTTTTTTAACTTTGAGCACGTGTTACTCGAAGTACAATCGTCATGCAACTGATTTGAAATTTATAACATTCAGAGAGATTCAATATCACCAGCTACTGAGAAGAGCGTAGAGAAGAGAAGTACAGTTTTAAAACCACAATCCATTCGAAAAGTGACGGGTAATTTTGACCCATCCCCCCCGGCGCCGGGTTAATAGCACTCAGCTGACGATATGACAAAGACATTGTGAAATGCATATTTTTAAACCAATATGTCGGCTAGATGTAGATGGTATTATCCCCAGACGGTGAGTTAACAGCATGTTAACTGTGAAAAGCTGAAATCAGTATATAAAGTTGAAAAAAAGAAATTCAGTATCTTTCCGAATAAAACAAATATGGTGGTTTCACAGACAAGATAGTTTTACTTGCAGTGTACTCATTTTCGCATATTTTAGACTGGTATCATTGCGTTGTATATTTTCGGGTAAAGAACGTTTTATTTTGTTTTTAAAAAAGGTGATATAGTATTTGGTCAATTTTAATATTGGCAAACTTAAAAGGAAAATAACATAAACTCATGTCGGAATTAACAATAAGTCAGCATATTAACAGATTTCAGCATCTAACACCGGCATCTTTTGGTCAATAGCGTTTTCTCCCTCGCAATATCTATAGATATTTATTGTCTTTGAAGGTTATCTACTATTTTTTTTTTGCCCGTAGTTGGAATTTGAAGTATGTGTGGGAGCCATGGTTGTATTACCTTCTATATTATTGGGAATCCCCTTTTAAACTATAAACTGCAAATTAGTGGTTAATTGTCTGTGGTGTTCGTAGTATAGGTACAGTCTTCAGTCAGTCAGTGACACAATTCATGATTTATTGCTATAAACTGAAGACAGATTGATTTTGCGATGGATATACGGGCTTTCTTTAGCAAAAAGAGAAGAGTTGAAGAGAAAGAGAAAATTGACCACGAACAACCTCATTCCTCGAAGCAGATGGAAGTACAAGATACAATTCCTGCTTCTACTCCTATTGAAACAGGAAATCTGAAACTTGTGGGTAATGTTAATTATGGTATTAGTATTACAGTATTCTGTCGACAGAGATGCTGCTTTTTGCTATCCCTGCCAGCAATTTTTACCTCACGGAAGCAAACAAACTTGGTACACTTTCACAGGTTTCAGAAACTGGAAAAATGCTACTGATTCAAAAACTGGGTTTCCAAAGCACGATAAATCCATTTCCCATACACAAGCCATGGCGATGTGGCAGGAGAAATTACATAGAATATCATCAACTAGCAGTGTTGAAACGTTGATACATCAAAATGTTTTAGAAAAAAACAGGTATTACGTGAAGTCTATTATTGAAGTAATACAATTTCTAGTTGTGAACGAGTTAGCTTTGCGTGGAAATTATATTTTGGAGGACGAAAAAGAACAAGGATTATTTCAGAATTTGTTTGAATACACGTGCATGAAAGATCCACATTTGAAGGAGATTCTCAGTCAAATACCACAAAATGCAACATATCGGGCACCTGCCATTCAAAATCAAATAATTCAAGCAATGGTTCAAGCAGTTCGAAGTTCTATTGTTAAAGATATCAAGGAATCTGACGTGAACTGGTTTACTCTAATGGAAGATGGGACGAGAGATAAAAATAATCGCGAATCGTCAACGAGTCGTTGCTGACAGTTACAACTACCGAAAACCTTGATGCAGCTACTTTTACGGAATTAACCTTAAATACTCTTAAGGAAAATAACATTGATGCCTCTCGTATGCTAAGCCAGTGCTATGATGGTGCAAGTGTAATGAGTGGGAAAGTTTCGGGAGTTGCGACCAGAATTGAAAATAAATTGGGCCAAAAAATTCCTTACGTCCACTGTTATAACCATCGTTTGCATTTGATAGTCACAAGAACTATCTCGGAAATGACATTCATTCGTCTATTTTTTGATCAATGCATCATGTTACATGAATTTTTTCACCATGGCAAAATAGCCGCCTTGTATGGGGGAAAAAGGATTGGACGGCTTCTGGAACAGCGTTGGTCAGGGCACTTGGCGGTTACAAAAGTTGTAAGCGATAATTATTTATCGATTTTGAATACTTTAGATGCTATTAAAAATGACAGATTTAACGGAAACGACGTCGCCAAGAGTGTCGGCATTAAAAAAGTCATGCTCAATTTGGAATTCCGAATGGCCATGGTTGTGGCCAAAAAAATCTTACTCATGTTTCAGCCTGCAGACGCAGCTTTACAAGCCCGAAGCGCAGGATTGAAAGACGCCATAACAATCATAAAGTGCGTCGAAAATGAGATTATGAAACTCAGATCAGATGAAACTTATCATCAAATTTTGGAGGAAGCTAAGTCTATGATAAGCAGTGATTTCGAAAATATGACCCACACCCAGAACCAAAAGAGGCAAGTCAAAAAATCAAATCGGATGGATGACTACTTGGTATATGGCCCTTCGTCCTCGAGACAAAATATGGAAGACCAGGATGTTCAACCATTTAAAGCTGAGTATTTCGAAACGTTGGACTTACTAATTGCTGAATTAAAAAGAAGATTTTCGGATAACGACGATTTATTAAATTCATTAGCAAGTCTCGAAGAGTTGGATGTAGACAAAATGGCACCGTTGAAAGAGCTAGGTAAGCCTGAGAAAATTAAACAAAGCTTTGTTGTTATTTGTAAAATATTAGTATTAATTATTTCTGGTCAATTACAATTTCAACTTATTTTCAGGTCTTACGATTCCATCAAGGGAAGAGGCGACTGTAGTTAAAGCTTATTAAAGCCGTCGTGAGGATAAACTGGAAAACACAATGCAAGTTTTGTACAGGCAGCGAGAGGCATTCAAAGATACATATGAACTTTTTGCATCTGTAGCGACCATGGGGTGTAGCACTGCGGTATGCGAATCTACGTTTTCAACTTTGACTGCAATTAATAGACCTCAGCGGCTGTCAGTGAGTCACGAAAGAATGGCAGGGATGGTATTTCTGGCCTTTGAAAAGAAAAGAACGAAGTCTGTTGATCTGAATGAAGTCCTTCGCATTTTCAATAATATGGCGAATCGAAGAATTCAGTTATTTTAATGTAGGACCTTTTATTATTTTATTGAATATATAAGTAATATGTTTGGAGAAACAAAATAAACCAGAATAAATGAATTTTTTGCTATGTTCTACCTCCCGACTATTTAGTAATACCTTACTCAAACTCATAAGTGAAGTACGACGAAAACCGATTTTCCATATCAGAGCAAGTACTATTTTTTCTTCCGACCAACCTGTTACTATCGGTGCCCTACCTTAAATTCAACCCTAGCTACGGCCCTGGTTCTTGGGTTTTAATTATCTATATGTAGCAAAACGAATTTCGAGCTTGAATTCCAAGAATCTATGAACATTCTCTAATCACCTACGATCCATACGTCCCTGTATATCATGGCGATAATCAAATATGTTCCCTTCGTTGAGTGTGAAGTAACGGTTGAATAGCAATTGTCATCTTCGGTATCCGGTGACTTTGACATTGGGATCCATATTGTTGCCATCTTTCAATAGTTGGGAAAGTTGTTCCGCTTCACGTTGAGACATGTTTAAATCCCAACAATCTTGTCCATTCATACTTGTGATTTTGGAATTGGTTTGTTCGATGGGCCGGCTTCTGGTATTGCTTCATAGGTGAAATCAGATTGATCCATTGTTACAATGGAAAAATAAGTTTCTCTGTCAGCACTTGGAAGCGGTGGAATTGGTATTTGATCCGATTGCGGTGTTTGTGCACTTTTAACAAAGTTAAAAATTTTTTGTTTGAAGCCTTTACGATTTACTCCACATATTTTATTTGCACAAGCATAACAGTTGTCGGAATTGTGCTCTCCTGGATCAGTCAAAAGAAAGTGAAATGCGTTTCCCTCGGATCCACATGGTACTAGTATTATATCACGTTTAACAAATTTTTTCTGGAGCGCACGAAACGTCGCGAATTATTTCGGAGTCAATCATCATATTCATTGAAACAAAAAATCAATATTCTTGCCAAAAATACTTTCACTTAATTGTGAATGAAAGAGAAACGCGTTCATCGATTTTCATGATCTATATCTCATTTTGTCCACAGGTTAGGCGACTTTACCTGTACGTAATAAGACTTGACACTTTTCCCCGTTTTAGATTTTTTATGATCTTTAAATTAATTTTTTTTTTAATTTTTTAGGCAAAAAATAATTTTTTTTCTTCACGAATTTATTTCTAACTGCAAAACTCTTGATTAGGCGTTCTCGAGTTATGTCAAACAAAAGAACCCCAAAAGTGACAAATTCCCCTATATGATACTTACTAAATTCAAATCGATATATCTTGATTCCTCGATGTGACCAAGCAAAACGTCGGGACACATACCGATACAACTTTTGCGGATAGTTAGAACCCCGTCGATTTTGTCTGCCGCACCGTTTTATGCTCATCATGACACGTTGTTTGAGCTCCATATTGTCAATTTTTTTTTGCCAAAATACACTAAGAATCGAAACTTAAACTGTCATTATAAGACTATAACTTCCGTCGTATAGGAAAAAGTTTGACATTCAGGCATTCAAACCATAGAATAACACATACTATAGAAGAACTTATTCTCTCATCTGACGTTTCATTACACACTCTCTCGGTAGGTCTGTGGAAATGTTTACATACACCAGGTGGAGTTACAAAATATGTTCACTTAACTATTTCCTGTCGTTTTGGTGTAGAACTGAAAAATTTAAATGTATTTTGCACTTTTTTGTTGACTTTTAACGTTGGTATTCATTTGTATTGTATTTAACACAACTAGTTTGCCACAAAAACACGAAATTCGGGTGTAGTTCCTTTGTGGATCGCTGTATACTATTGCCACCATCTGGTATTATTGAACCCATATTTTCCACACTTCACTGTGTAATTTCCATCATACCTATGACGTTTAATTTATTGAGCGAATAAAACCTTCTACGTATGTGTTATTCTATGATTCAAACCTTCAATACGCCACTTTTGAGCCCCCACCACTACAAAAAATGTTTTCAGTACACGCTATTGTGTACCTCATGTCGCCGGACAAGAATACGAAGAGACAAATAACAATTTGCTTATTCCTAGGCTTTCAAGAGACATTCATATGTATTACTTATATATTCAGAGCAACTGACAACGAAGATATTTCTACCCAAAAATGCAGGTTTAAAAAGTGTGTGTGCTCTCTTTCCCTCCTTCACGGAGCTCTTAGCTATTGTCTGCCAGCCATGTTGATATATGCTGCGGGTATTTGCACTTGATATTGAAATTAATGATTGCCCTTAATATGTTCAACACCTCATCACAGACTTCACCCAACACGAACATCCTACTCAGTTCCAAATAAACACCCAGGCTGTAGTTCACCACTGCGAGTACTCACAGTAATTCTTTGTAAAAATGCTCTAAAGTTAGGGAAGCCTCTTAACAGTCGCCTGGGCTATAGTGTATTTGTGTGAATGAGAATGTGATGTATTTTGTCACTTCATTTCATCAGCTTTTTTGTCATTCGGTGGAAAAATAAATTGTTTTGAGATAAAAACTAAATGAAAGAACGGACAGCAGAAGAGTGGCCGAGAGCAACACAATACAATGTAAACGTTCAAAAAAAAAGAAGATCAGACAAATTGCTTTAACATCAGCCAAAGCAATGTCCTGCCCTGACTGCCAAAGGACGCTAAAGACCAAAAAACGAGCAAAGGCAATAAACTCAATTACTTCAAAATGAGTTTCCCCCCTATGATTACGGTTTTCAAATATGTCTTGCCAAATACTGTTATTTTTTCCAAAGTTTCTTGCACCGTGAGCCTTAAGGAACACCAAAAGGGACTCTTTGATTTGTTGGACTAAATAAATAAAAATTATATTTTTTACTTTCTTCGGATAATGGCCCCACGTACATTTTGTTAATTAGATAAAAATGTTTTCATTTCGTTTATGTACTCGCCAAGTTTTCTTTTTAGCATTTTAATTTCGCAATAAACTTTTAAATGGATTCAATGTAGCAAACAGACTTTTGGTGCTGCACACTGACTTCAAGTTCAGTGAATTGTGTCGGCTGCAGAACAAGTCGATGTCGCATTGGAACTCATAATTCGGATAATGCGTAGAAATATTAAGAAAATTGTTGTGAAATCATCCTTCTTTAATAACTTAATGATGTCTGACAGTTTGCTCTTTATTCTGCTCGTGAAATAACAAAATAATGAAAATGTCTACTTGAGTTTTAAACTTTGTATAAATACCTGACTATTGCTGTTTCAGGGTGTTACTTAGGAGAGACAGTTAAAATTGTTTGTGCGGAACAGCCATGTTAGTAGACATCAAGCTTTGGAACGGGCATCCACATAGAACGTTTGTATAATTCATATTTGTATTATTATTAACTTTTAAAAGACACACGAATCACGTGGCGTTTTCTTAAGTTTTGAATTTTGTAATTAAATTAATGTTCAAATACATATTTCTGCTAACAGAGAGTAATTCATATATCTAGAGTAAACATTTCTCTCGGCAAATTTATGATATTTGGTCTGGTGTGATATAAATATTGGATGTTGAAAATAATTGCTTTAATACTAGCAATTAGATGCAATGGTTCAAAACAACAAAACAGAAAATAACAACCGCATTTCGCCTTGTGTATTAAAATTATTGTTTTGTATGCAACACAAATGGATACAACAATAAAAGGTAACAAAAATGTTCAAAATATGTTTAAACTTCAAAGTTCTCAACTAAAACCACATAAAAATTTAAGTTAATATTTCTTGTAACTCCACCTGGTGTAAGCCAAACAGTTCTCTGTCACATCGACCTCAGCACGACGACTGTCAAAGGAAACTTCAGATGAGAGAAATTTATTCTCTATATATGAATTACTCTGTGTCTGCTATGCTTAGATCTGTAAATTTTCGACAAAACAACATACAAAAGTAATATTTCGGGAGAGCAGTGAATGTTCATAGAAAATAGTTCAGTCCCGGAGGCAATCCCCTGGTTACTAGGCCATATAAGTTTTTAGTTTGTTTGGTATACGCAAATCATACAAGAATTTAATACACAGCATTTTGTTCGCGTTAAACTCATACAATTCGTCGTGTCTTAGGTGCCAAGTTTAGAAAATACACTGGGATTGTATGTAAATGAGAGGAAAACATTAATTCCATACATATTCGGATACATATATTGTTTATTGAAAACTTATGCAGTGGTGCTGTTGGAAATCGTTCATACGAGTGATATTCAACTTCATACTTCTCAACGTCCATTGTTTTTCTTATTCAAACATTTCCGTACTATTTAGGCGCAAACGTTTGTACATACCATAGAGCAAATAAGAATAGAGAAACAATTTCTCTCTTCTGACATTTCATTTCACACTCTTCGTCGCAAGTTTGTGCAAAAGAGAGATGTTGAATGAATTTAAGCTTACACATAGAGTAACACTTAAGAGTTTCCATTACTCTCTTCAATGTCTGTTCATAACGACAAGGTTGTAGGCCCTTTCATAGAGTTTTACTTGCTGCTGTATTTTACCAATTTTACACTTTCGTTGGACATAAAACGGACAGAAATCAAAGAGAATGCGTATTCTCGCTCAATGCAAACAACAAAAAACATAAATTAAGTGTCATTAGTTTCTGTCTTCTTTAGTCTCTCATTCTCCATCATCAGCCTAGTACCTTTTCGATCAGCTGTGCGATAGAATCCCCCTGCTCGAACTCAATGAAATGACCTTCTACCTCGCCGTCATCAAGAGAACTTGAAGAGAGGGATGCGACTCTTGACTATTTCTCTATGGCCGAGGCCACGCAATGAGTGGCAAAGCGACGAGCGGTGAGCGGAAAACAATTAAAGCATATAAAATAGTATTGGTGTAGCCACGCAATGAGCGGCATTTCTGAGCGGCTAAGCGTCGCCGCTCAGGACTAAAACTTTGGTTGCATATTTACAGAAACAAATTTGGTTGGTTTCTGAGCGGCAACCAATAAAGATGGCAAAAACGAATGGGAGATCTTAATTTCAGGTAGTCAAATTCGACGGCTATTAGGGCAAGACAGATTGCCAAATTTTAAAAACAACAGAGACATACGGCAGTATTGCCAAAATCCGTCTGGAAATTTGAGTAGATTTTTATATAAATGATTAATTTTGCCTTAATGTAGCTTTGCTGCATTTATAGGATGAACACCAAATCTTATTTTTCTTAAATGTATTAATTTGTTAAAAATATGCATACGATTTTAGCTTAATGGCATCAAACAAACATCTCTTGACAATGGACTTGCCACTTGCCGCTCAAACTATTTATTTAACGAACTCGCCTGAATGACAAAAACCTCAAAATGGTCCATTTTTTAAATACAAAACATAACTTTAGATAATAAAAAATATATTTTAGAAATCACCGTTTTCTTAATCAGTGACCGTGATCACGTGTTCTTAATATAATTGAAAAATATATATTTATATACGATATCAGCTATTTGTTTCAGTAATATATACGATATCTGCTATGCTAATATATACGATAGAACTATTTAGGAGAACTGTGATTTATAAATTTCGCTGACTGGGAACACCCTTCCTTAAAAATCGCTGGGCCGCTTATCTCTGTATAATGTGGGAAATACTATAAAATGTTTACACAATTTTCAAAACAACTTAGAAATTTTGCTAAAATTATTTTCGCGATTAGTTGGTGTTGACATGTATGCAATTGAGCTTCTGCTCACATGTATTGAATTGCAACGATAAATTGAACTGAATTGAACTTTTAGCAAACATTTCATATGAACTGTCAGATTAAAATGGCACAATGAACTAGTGAAATAAGTGCACAGACATTTTTGTTGAGCTGAAATAAAAAGAGAGCTCAGTTGAATGAACTAAAATTCCCATTTCCAATCACAGTGCCAATGCATCACTATACGTATAAACATACGTATTGTATACAAGTCCGACTTCGATGTTCGACTCAAATTGACTTAAACCAGGTGAAGTTACAGGAACTGTCAACTTAACTTTATCATGTTGTTTGGAGGAAAACTATGCAATTTAATTGTAGTTTGCTCTTTTTTGTTGACTTTTATTTTGTGGAATACATTTGTGTTGTATTTAACACAATGATTTTACTACATAAACAAGAGATGCCGCTGTCGTTGCCTTGTTGGATGGTTTCTACCACTGCCTGTATCTGGTATTAATTCTGCGATAAACGTGGCAACTGTCGCTGGGACTTTGTATGGATTTTCTGTCGGTGCCGATTCATTCCGCATTGTGCATTATACGACGCATATATTTTGTTACTACTCACAAGCGACTTTTTGACTATTGATCGGCCCAGGGTTGTATTTGGTACATTTGTACTTTCCAATGGACTAAAATTTACTTCTGATTTCTCATGATGGCAAAACTAAAACAGAAATTTACTGAATAATAACTTCAACAATTGTAATAAGAGTAACGGATTTTGCAGGACAAAATGTTATATACGAAGAATCTTCCTATTTATAGGACTGTACCAAATAGGCTATGGTACTTTTGAAATCCAAAATGTGCTACACAGTGCAATTGCAGCAACTTGTTCACTTTGTCCATAGTTACCTTTTTATTTATTTCTTTAAGTTCGCAGCATGGCGTACTTTGTATTAATGCTCGTGCACTTGATATTTAATTGTTAACAGCTCCACTAACTCTTTGTACACAATATTTTTTAATTTCTTTAACCGGTGGAACAAAATTATTATTATTCTTCGCATGCGTGTGTGTATTTCATATCACAACTAGGAATGAGAAAGTTAGCTATTTAGTACCATATTCAGTACTTTTGTAAGAACTACTATATATATCGTATGATCCCCCGAATACGTTCGCCAATAAAATTATGTCATCTAAGGAATGTGCTAAATACTGAATAAGTACTAACTACAGTACGTCGTCATAAAAGTGTATGCGAATATAATATGTCGTAATATGCTACCGAAACAAACATATGCTTTTTAATTCAATATGATTTCCATTTTATTAAACACATTTAAATTTTGAAAATGTATATTAATTACTTGTATTGTAGTATTGTTATATATTGTTATTTTGTTTAAATAAATGTATAAATAACAACATATGTATATATAAATCTTAATATCCAACAAAAGTTGTGACAATATCAAAATGTACCCAAAAATAAATTTTTTGTACTTTTCCAATCTGGATTTTTCCATCCCTGGTCAAAAAATACGAAAAATGTAAGAGAGAAATGTCAAATAGTGGCATAAATTTAAATTTTGTGTGACTTTGTCTATCCACAGAACAATAGCCAAGAGCATAGACTAATAAATACATAGATACATTTATTCTCTCAATAAATTAAACGTCATAGATACGGTGGAAAGTAAACATTGGATGGTGGAAAACATGGGTTCAATAATACCAGATAGACGCATTAGTAAACAACGTCCAACAAAGGAACAACAACCGAATTTCGTGTTTTTGAGGCAAACTGGTTGTTCTAAATACAATACAAATGTATACCAACGATAAAAGTCAGCAAAAAATGCAAAATACATTTAACTTTTTCAGTTCTACACCAAAACGACATGAAAAAGATAAGTGAACATATTTTGTAACTCCACCTGGTGCAAGTTAATTTTAAATGTTATTTCTCTCATTTCCACACACCTACAACGAAGAGTGTGAAATGAAACGTCAGATGAGAGACTAAATGTCTCAATGTGTATATTAGTCTATGGCCAAGAGTCTCTATCCATCTCTCGATGACGACGAGATAGTAGGCCACTTCATCGAGTTCGAGTTACGGTTGCATTTTACTCTTCTGCATGTTTGCTTGTTGTTGCTTATCGCTCTCTCGCCTATCTACTCTGTTTTCTAACACTATTCTAGTACATAATCGATCGTATCATGGATCTACCACTCTTGCTTCTCTACACCCTTCGTCAACAACCTCATGTCGTCAAAATACACATGTATTTGACAGTTGCAGGATAAAGATATACAGGAATTTAGGAGATTTTATTTTATTGTCTCATCTGACGTTTCATTTCACACTCTTCGTCGTCGGTTTGTGTAAGTGAGAGCAATTCGATGAAAATTAACTTACAGCAGGTGGAGTTACAAGAACTCTTAACTTAACTTTTTCATTTCGCTTTCGGATAGAGCTGTGAAATTTAAATGTATCTTCCACGTTTTTGTTGATTTTTATCGTTGTTATACTTTTGGGTTGTATTTAACCAGGGGTTTCTATGGCACATCTGATCGAAAAGGTACTAGGGAAATGATGTAGAATGAGAGACAAAAGAAGACATACATATTATAGACTATGCAGCAAAATAAGTTTAAAAGTGTTTGATTGATACTAGTGCCAGCTAAATTATGATTTATGTTGTTTGCATCGTATGAAAGTACGCATTCCCTTTTATTTCTGTTCATATTGGTCCAACCAAAGAGTAAATTACAAACGCATCGCGAACTCGATGAGCCTCTTCGTCATCAAGATAACACGAAGAGAGGCATAGCGCTCCATTATATTTCTCTATGATTTAACACAATTAATTTACCACAAACACATGAAATGCGGTTGTTGTTGTTGCTTTGTTTGACGTTGTGTACTATTGCCTTTACCTGGTATTATTGATGCTTTCCACCATCCAATGTTCACTTGCAACCATACCTATGACGTTAAAAATATTGAGGGAATAATTTACTCTATCCTAAATTCCTCTATGGGTAAAAATGCATGAAAATACTGAAATAAGATAAATACACTTTGAAGCTATTTAAAAAATATATTCGTCTCCGTATGAAGAGAGTTACAAATAATTTATTTTTTTAACGTTGTCGACAATAATTGACCGTGGGCTCTGTCGAATATGTACTAGGAAAATGACAGAAAGCTGAGTGGATAGGCGACACAGCCATAAGCACCAAGGAGTAAACCATGCAGCAAACTAAGTTTATATACTGTTTGATTGATACTAATGACAGCTAAAAAATTTTTTATGTTGGTTGAATCGAACAAAAATACACATGAAGAAATGGCCTACTACCTCGTCGTCATCGAGAGAACGTAAAGAGGGGGATAGCAACTCTTGTATATTTCTTTATTGTTGTACAAGTCAAAATGTTAGTTTTCAGCATTGGTTGGCGTTAAAATTTTAGGTTGGCGTTAACAATTTTTATTAATATTTATAAAATGATATTTAATATACATTGTCAAACATATTTCCGTCAAAATATGAATTTGTTGTCAAAATGTGTTATCCCTTGTCATGAAAATAAGTTTTTTGCATCAGAATAGCAACACGTTTGTTAATACAAAACAACAATACATAGCATTTTGGAATGTCTAAAATGTATGAAAATATGCACTTAACGCAAAATATTTTGTAGCATATTGTGCATAAATGCAATAATAAATCTATGCCATTTTGTCGCAAATGTCCTTAGGTATTCGTAAGGGATTACGAAAACAAACATGAATTTGCATAGAATTCCGAAGCCTAATAACTATATATGTATGTTCCTCAGCTACTTGTTTCATATTGTAAATTGTCACACAGAATCGTAAGAAATTTAACCCAATGTAATTATCTTTTAACATTTAACCTCTTTTCGATTTGTAGTATAACATTTTTATTACCATTTTAACTACACAATACGGTAAACCTACCATTTTGCCTAATTTTCGGTGAAAACTTTCGGTTCCGTTGAAAACATTTTTCCAATAAAATTTAACGAAAATTTACCTGGCCTAATACCAAGAAAGCTGTTGAGGAATTTAACAAACAACTTTTTCTGTACTTTTTTAAAGAAATGTTACAGCAATGGTTTATTTATAATTAAATTCTAGCTGTAAAATTTATTTTGACGTTAGCGGGTTTTTAGAAAATGATATGAAATAAAATTCGGTTGCTGTGCCAATATGATTTTGAAAGAAAAACTCAATCTCCCTTGTATACGTTCATTAGGTCGATATTTATGTTAAACCAGAAAAAAACCTTATTGTAGATTCGAAAAAAAAAACAACAGAATTAAATTGATCTGTGAATACAATCTGTGAACTTATTGGGATCAAGTTGTGTTGCCAACTTACTTAAACATATTGTTCTACTATAACTTTTCTCAATGAGTGAGTGACCTGGCTGCTATCCATTTCTAGACTTAGCGGTTGGGAAATTATCCGATAGTGTCGCCAGCACTAAACGAAGAGACCGGAAGAAATGGAGTTGACCAGTGCGTGCATTGAACTCGTCGCATTATGAACAGTTGTAGCGTACGCCAAATATGAAATTGAGAAATTATTGGATTGACTTTTATCGTAGTTTGTGGTTTGCAATGGCTATACGTGGTATATAGGTTCATATTCATAAGAAATGATGAGAAGAAAATGTAAAACTTATACAATCACAAGCATATTCAAATCATTGTATATTTGTATTGGACGGAATAGCACTGAAGCACTGAAATATGCGTCCACAACTGCAACATCTTTCAACTTCCATTCTTCAAATTAATGAATTGACAAGTCACTGTATCGTAGGCAAACATTTTGTGGCAAAAATAACAATTAAAGAGATTTAAAAACACAACAATGAAAGTTTATTATCAATTGCGGCCGTAGGGATCGACGAAATGCAAAATAGCTTTCGGCAAATATAAGTACGAGTATATTCATATTTTTGTCGGATTTTGTATTTGTTAATTTGTTTACTTCCTCTGCTCTACATTTTTGTCAATATGTGTCTTACCAGGGGGGTTAGTACGACAACAAGCCAACAATAACAGCCATTTCGTATTTGTTTGGCACCACTTCACTTTCAAATTCGACTCAAGTGTGCACCAACCCTACAATTAATAAACAAATGTTCAAAATCAAAATCCTTATGAATTTGAATGCCAAGAGAGGCAACGGTATTACAAATATAAGTCAGCTGTTGTAGCGCTACTACCAACTTCTATAAATACATGCTGTGTTCTGTTAATGTATTTTTTTTAAATATTTCCTATTGTAGTGTAACACTTTTTTCCAGTGATGGAGTTAAAATTGTGGAATAATGTTGGTTGAATCAATGTAAGATATGAATATTTCCAAAGATGTTGAGCTCCCAAAGTACCAAATATGAATGGCGAAATGTTAACATCTTTGGCAAATTGATTAAAGGTGTATGATGTGTCGTAGTGTAAAAAGGATATAAGAGTACATATAGTTTGAAAAAGCTGTACTTTTTTTATTTCCACATTTTTAGGAGGAAATGCTTAGCCCTCTCTCGAATTACCTTTATTTCGAATTATATTCAAGCTATGCTGTTTATTTAAACACTGTTTAACTATTTATGAAATATGTACATTTATTTTTAAAAATTTTATACTTGAATAATTATATCAAGTCGATTTCCTTATTGAAGCACAAACACTGTTGTCCCAGGGGTATCCATGATACAGCTAATCGATTATGTACTATGAAAATGATAGAGGACAGAGTAGATACGCGTGAGAGCGATAACCAACCAGAAGCAATCCATGCAGTAAAATAATTTTTTTTATGTTGGTTGCATCGAACGTAAATACGCATTCCATTTTAATTCTGTCCGTTGTATGTCCAACCGCAGACTAAAATTTAACAGCAACTCGAACTCGATGAAGAGGCCTACTACCTCGTCGTCATTGAGACAACGCAAAGAGACGGTTAGAGACTCTTGGCTATTACTCTGTGGTTGGCGGTGGCGCGCCGCACAATGGACCATTTCTCGAGAAGGCGGTCAAAACTCTACAAATTTTGATTGGATTGGAATTATGAAAGGGTTTTTTTTGTTTTGTAGGTGGGACTTTAGCCTTTAATTTTTGCTATCAAAAGTAAAAATCGAATGATCAGAAACAAAGTTATGGAGGACTTTAAATGCATTTTCGTTTTTAGTTGAATTTTAGTATAAAGTTGAAGTGTTAAAGCAAGCAAAAAACGGTGTCTTTTATACAGTGTATTATTTTATCAGTTACATTTTTATAACTAATATTTATTAACAAATTTCTTACCAGAAAATGCCAACCTGTAGCTTCCGTAAACTTTTTCGTTCTAAAGCTCAGAGGTCGACTTTTTTTGAAAACGCCTGAGTTGGTATACAGTTTATTAAGTAGCGAACGTGGCCACCTGTGGTGCAATGGTAGTGTGCGCGGCTCTTGTGCATTAGAACGTGGGTTCGATCCCTGTTCCGACAACCTTAAATTTCTTTCGATGGCGGTCACTTCGCTTATGAAGTCTCGATTATTTAATCATGAAAAAGCTTTTCAAAAATTCCGTTCGGAACCGGTGTTACGCGTACAGCTCACTGGTTTGTGAGAAGCTATCCTTAATCCCTTCATGGGATGTAACTAGAATCCTTTTATTTATTTATTTTAAGTAGCGAAAGTAAATGTTGTCTGATATTGGTTAAAATACAGCTAAGATAGAGAAGGTTTTATACAAATGTTGAACGTTTTTATTTTAGTTAATTTTTTTTTTATTATTTCTTATTTGATAGGAATTTCTATATAAATTTTTATTGTAAATTTATAATATAAATATTGATTAATTTAATTTGATTTTAATGAAGAACAACTTGTTATATACAAATGTATTTACATTAGACGGAGTCACAAAAAAACCCCTTCTCCATCCCTCAAAATGTGCCTTGATTTACTTTCTGATGATTTCCAAAATATTTCTTGGCTTTCATTAAGATCACATGAGCTGGTCCATTTTTAAAAAAAGTGTTTTTTAAGATATACAAATAAATATGTTCTTGAGTATCATACGAAAGGGTCTTTTATGACGCGTCCAAAGGTACATAAAACATGTGGAAACATATCCCGGCACATCTTCTATTCAGGGATATTCGGCAAAAAAAAAAAAATTAATGTGAGTCCGATCACAGGGGAGATGTGTAAACATCTAGTAATGAAGTTGGAAGTACTTTTTTTAATTAATCAATTAAAAGTATCAAAACTTTCAATATTGTAAATACATAGGAATTTTCTGGTTTTTGTTTGTTTTATTTAACTTATTTGGTTAGTAAATGGGCACACTGCCGTATATATGTATTGCATTAAAAATTACAGTAAGCAGTAAATTTACTGATTACTGAAAAAATTCAGTACATTTTTACTGATAATGAAATTTAATTTGCATTACCAGTAAAATCATAGGGCCGTATTCACAATAATCAGTAATCGGGCATTACTGATTACTGAAAATTCAATGCACCTCATCATAATCATGTAGGCACTTTATAAAAATGGCTGAAAAAACTTTTAGTAATCATTAAAAATGTACTAGTTAAAGCATTATTTTTACTGAAATTTTAGTAGTACTGCAAAGTGCCCATCTATGGTAAATGCCTTAAGTACAAATAGTTAATATTGGCTTATGGTAACTAAAATAAGATACATATTTAAATTTTTGACTCGATTGTATTTAAAAATCTATGGAAAACTGCATCTATAGTAGTGGAATTGTTAGTTGTGGGGGTTTGTGGAGGATTGCTCTTATGCAAGTTGAAAACGTCAAATAAAAATTTTGATAAAGCTTGCGACTGTGGGTTTGCGCAATTTGTATTAAAATCTCCACCCATAATAATTGGCATGAGATGGAGATTGTTGCCCAATTGTCGTGCACCAGCTTCAGTGTAAGGCAGCAGTACGTAATGAAGATATGTTATAATCTTAATTTTTATTGGAATCTAATAGAAATTTTATTAGAATTAACATTACCTCCATTCAGCTTTGATACACTTTGTATTGTTTTATGTTCTGAGTTATAATTTTTTTGGTGTTTTGTAAAATATTTTATTATTTTGTATTTGTTGCGGTTGAAAAGTTATTAATCAGCTGTTTACTGAAATTTAATGCATGTAGTTATTTTACAGCAATGGTTTTCGAAAATTAGTTGCTACTATTGCACACTAGATACTTGCAGCTGTTAAGTATGAATGACAATCTCAAAGACGAAGAAGACTAATAGTTTGACAAGTTTATTTTTTAGTTTTCCTTATTTTGCTTTGTTTTAGTAAATGTTTTATTAAAAGTGCAAAAAATCTTTTAAAAAGTTATTAAAATTAAATGTTTTTGTATTCATTTTATTTATTTCTTTTCATTTGCCTACGATAACATAATGTACGACAATTAGTGAAAATTAGTAGCTACTATTGCACACTAGATGGTGTTGAGTATATTGTATGCAGCGTATGATTACACTAATACACTCATGCATAGCTCACACCGATTTGATAACGCTTTACGATTGGTTAACGATTACATCGCACATCTTACTCTAAATTTGTGATTGTATTGTGAAAAAGATTTTTACCCCCAGCGTATAGATGTTTACACATCAAAAAAATTTGTTTGTTTTTAGTACAGAGATGTTTCTGATTTCAAACGTAAACAACCCAAAATGGACAAAAAAAATACCTGAATACTGTATATGGACATCAAACCACGGCAAACAAATTAGTAAGAGTGGAGTGGGCAAATTGGGAGACCTATCTGCAATATGGTTAGAAATATTTTCCTTTAGATTTGTGTTAAGAAAGCTGAAGTACATCAAACAAGAACGTTGCAAATCTTTAGAGAAAAATCAAATTTAGCAGAACTTTTATATTCATAAATTTTGCACAAAATACCTCACCTTGGCTCTGAAAATTTGTTCTGGCTCCCACGGATGGAATATATAATGGAGTATAATGTCGTAGAGGAGGGTTCGGGCTACAAAATAGTCCACGATTCCTTTGACATGATTTGACGGGAAGGAGTTATGCTCTATTCAGTACGATATTTTCGGGCAATTTTCACCTTTAAAAAATAATTTTTTTTTATTTCTAAGAGTAACAAAATCCTTATTTCTCTAGCACTAATATTGATTTAAAATCTCTTTAAAAGAAGTCATAGTCATTTAAAAATTAAAATTTGCGAAGAAATTTTTAATTGTATCAAAATACTGAGAAAATCAATTTGGGATCGCTCGGTTCGATTTCTTATCCTTCTTTTAAAACTCATGACGGCTGCGGGTTAGGTGGAACGTTAAATAGGTTTTGGAGGAAAAATTAAACAAAAATTTAACAATAAACCAATGACGTAAGAAGTAATAGCGGATAATAGTTTCCCGACGTATACGCCGACATTCTCGGCGGAGGAGAAACATTTTAAAAAACCAAGCCTGTAACTCCACTGTCTGTGCCTGGCTATTATTGTAGATTACATGATCGCAAAGGTTTCTAAACAGCAAGTTATGCATGTGGGTCGCTGGTCAGCAGCCATGTAGTGCGAAGATCTTTAAAACATGTTATCCAACACTACCAACCAAGGCTCAAATGTACGAGTTTCCCACATGCATATGCCAAATTTTTCTTTAAATAAGAATGATTGAGATTGGCTCTGCAATTTATACCAGTTATAGTACACATGTAGACTTCCATCTCATTCATATTAGCACCACGACCACGTTCGCAGCGATCGATTCTTTGGAGCCAATTTTTCACCACTCGTCGAGATATATTGGCAATTTCTCTTTCCATATATCCCCTAAGTTCTTTTAATGTTGTTGGCATGCCCCAGTGACTAAACGTAACCCCATAAAAGAAATTTAAGTGCGTTATTCTGCATGACCGGCCTATCATCTTGCTGGTACCACATATCACATATCACTGATTTCATGTCCATCCAATCCTGGCAAAAAATTGTTTTCCAACATGTCACTACAGCGAATGGTTTTGGCTATACCATGGCGACCATTTTCATCGATGGAAAATAAAGTTCACCCGCCCACTCCTACGGCATAAAATCCACTCCACTTTGCCACTTTTGTGGATGCAATGAAACATCTTGAACCCCATGTGGGTTTGTAGCAGTCTAATACCTACCGCACATGTTGCTTATTGAAAAAGCCTTGAAGCCAAAAATTAACTAAATTGCAGTATGTGGGTCTACGATGGAATTTGAACTTAAAGATGCGATCACCGCAATCTTCGATTCAAGGAACTTAATATACACATATTAACTAATTTTGGTATTTTGTTTTAAGTCTTCAGAACATTAATACTTTTGCCAGTTGTGACATCCAATGACAAACCACAAAAATTTAAAGAAATACTATTTTTTATAAATAATATAAACTGCTTTTTATTTCTAAAACAGTAAATGAGCCAAATTAAAGAATGCACACAAATATGGTTTTACTCTGTAAATTATCTTAGCTTTATACAAAAAAAATCCAATGAGTGTTCGAACTCACGGGCGATGTGTTAACACCGTTTTGCTACTCGGTACCTGATCGATTTCTATGAACACATTCGTAAATGTAACATTGGAAAGTAAAAAACAGCGTTCAATCATATGATGACGTTACAGTTAAATAATATTAATACTTAAAATTATTTAAAGACCCAGTGCAAGCATATGTGTCATTATTTTCTTGCTCAATACTTTTTGTTTTATTCCCACAAAAGTCAAAGAATGCAAAGCAGCAGACACTTGTACATACATACATACATTGTTATATTCGTACGATATAACCGAAGATCAACATAAAATACTTTTTTAATATTACTCCAAATTAAAACACTTCAATCACGGCTCGCCGATATCGGATCGCCTTAATTTTTGGCCTATACTCTTCGTCGAAACCCGCACTAGCTGTGTAATCCAAAAATTAATAAAATCGGCTATGAATTTCCGGAGAAAATTGCGTGGGGAAATTATATGAAAGTCGCCCAATAATCACTTTCAATACCGACTGCCAAGCAACGAACAAACAAACGATGATTTACTCTTACAAACCTAACACTTGCGTATGTATTAAATTTATAGTTTACTGCCCTAGAGGCGCGCGTATAGATGTTAACACATCAAAAAATGCACATTAGGTAACTTTTTTGCTACTCACATAATTAAGCCACTAGAGAAAACTTCTTTACACCTCTTTCTGAACTAAAGGGAACTAAATCATCACATTGATCAGGCGTTATATTTTACCCGTATTATTTCTCACAGTGAAGCTTTGTTAACAGGTTAACTGACGGGTTAATTCCCCAGAGATTCTCTATAGGGACTTTGCTCTGGTCACTCAAGAATTTTCATACGGTTAGCACTAATCAAGTCCTTCACGATCAGTGGGCCGTGCTCCTGATCATTGTCCTCCTGAACTATCCAAGATAATGGTAAATCGGGTGAATAATATGCTGACAGGTTTTCGTCCATTGTATTCTTGTATATTATGCCAGTCATGTTGCCTGCAATTTGGACAATTGGAAAAACGCCGGATGCAGTGAAACACCCCCATTCCATTACTGATGAACCGTTTTCTTGTTTATCCGTTTTCTTGGTGCAACGCGGGATTAATTCTTGAAGCGGCGGACGCCTGACACAAGGTTTTTCATTATTTCCGGACACGTTGAATTTTGATTCATCGCTCAAAACAACCAACTTCCAGAAGTTTGAGTCGTTAAGACGGTGCTGTTTAGCAAATATCAAACTTCTATTCAATTTTTTTGATACGTTGGGTTTAGATCTCGCTGCAATCCCATTTAACTCTTCTACTGTAAACGTCGACGGACAGTTGGTGCCGATATTTGACTACCATGATATTCACCCATTTGTTCCCTGATTTCAGTAGAAGTCAAAAATGGGTAGGACTTGCTCATCCTGACTAATCGCCTATCATCAGCTGGTGCAGTTTTACTCGGCCTTTTACAAGGTAAATATTCGAAAGTTATATTTTTCTTATAATATTTTATTGCGTCCTTCACTCTTCCTATAGAAACAATTAAAAGCTCGGTTACTCTTTGGTATTTTTCATATTATTTTTCCATATTATTTCCATATTATTTTTCTTTCAATTCGTATTTCGTTCAGCTTAAAACGACGCCTGTAAAAGCGGTTTCAACCCCAGGTATTATAGGTAGCAAATTTAATAACATTCTGTGAATCGAAAAAACGTATTTTGTTTAATATACATACATATGTAATAATAACAGAAAATTGTATTCTTGTTATAAATTTGCCAGTGAACCAACATTTTCATTTTGAAGCTCAAGAATTCGAATAAATATTCAAAAGATTTTGAAATTATCGAACTATCTTTGCTCATGGGTTATTTCTTACAAAATGCATAACAGACACCGCTCAAGTCCAAATAGGTTACATCACTTTTGAACATGTTTCAACATTTTCCTGGGTTGCTCCCGGTAGGGATATGGACAATTTTTATTTGTGCGGAATAAATGACGGTCATATGAAAATGTTCTAACTTTGAAAATATTTTTGTGACTTAACTGGGCTTAGGTATATTACACTTTTTAAGCCGAAATGCGTAAATAATAAAATTTTCGCATAAAAACTTCAATGGACTGCGCTGCGCCTGAAGTGAAAAGGAACATTTAAAAGGAACAAAACACAAAATGCTTATGATCATTTTCGCATGGCACGCAAGTTGAAATTAATAGACACAGGCAGACAAACTTTTCACTTCATTCATTTATTTTTTTGTGAAGGTCAAATGCACATTTTCCACCGTAACCTATTCAAGGGAAATTATTCTTTTAAACGCAAGCTAGCAATACCACACGAAAACACACTGCCCTGGAAACTTATTCCATGAATGTGAAAAAAGTGCGAATGAATTTTAATTACATTTTGACAGTTTCCACAACAAAAAACAAATGGTTCAACTTTATAAAGAATTCCATAAATACTTCATAAAGATTAAAACTGGAACAAATGAATTCAAATAATATACCTAATTAAATTTTACGGCAATAACGAAAGGAAGAAGTTTCACAGAACCGATACGAGTTTAGTACATATATTCCACATGTGTATAATGAGGGTTGTGTAAGAATCTCCTCGTAGACATAGCATTGAGTCGCATTCCATGGATTGGGGACGGTACTACTAAGTACTGACACTATAAGTAAAGGTATTACATCCAGCTACTATAACTTGAGCACGAAGAGATCTGAATCGAAGAAAATTGCAATGAGTCGATAGAAATGAAGCAGACAAGCAGATAGGCATACCAATTTTGCATACACCTACAAAAATTTGTAGTACATATGATAGACGTGGAGACATTTTATTATGTGCCAGTATTTACTAGAATAAACAAAGTATTAGAATATCATTCATTGTATACAATATTTACGCAAAAGCTGAAAAAGATACTTTGTGCGAAACTAATTAAGGAGACTAGACAAAACCAACAATTTCATTGTTGTGGAAAATATCTGCTTTTATAATATATCAATCTATGCTTACACGTGGGTGCTAGCCAAAGTATGTTTACAAAAATATATTTAATTGACCCATCATTCCATATCAAATATAGCCCCCGGATAAGAATAATCCAAAAATATTGAAAAGCAACAAAATGAATAATTGAATAAAAAATAAAAGTGAAATTACTAGTGGTGAAATTATCGTAAAAGAATTAAAATACAGTGTATCACAAAAACAAGTATGCACTTTGTAATATGGTGGAATACCCCATTTTGTCGCACTTTGCTTTTATCATACTAAAATTTGTATACTAGTTGTTAACACTTGCTACTACTATATTTGTTCCAAAAACTAAAATTTTAAGCATTCAATAGGATCCTGTTAACTTTTATGGAGAGGTTACATAGAAAATGCCAACATTTTTGTCAAAAAAGTAAGTATTGATTCCATTGATTCCATTCGTCAATTGATTTTAATGAAGACAATTTCTCTTTTTTGTGGATTTAAGTGAATCTATAGAACCTGAAATCTTCAAAAATAAGTCTGAGTAATCAAAAAAAAATTTTGCTGCAATGGCACAACGAGGCGAGAAAATGTCTCAGGATTTGAAGGATCTGATAATAAAATTGTTCAAATAAAGTAATTCTCAAAGAAAAATTGCCGACATTATAGACGAAAGTAGCGATACTCTACAAAATGTACCAGAAAAATTAAAGTCTGGAGGTTTCCCGAAAAATAAGCTATGATCGGGACGTCGCAAACTGTTTCGCAGCCGATAAGAGAGGATTATTGGAAAAAAATTAAGGCAAACCCAAACAAAGGTGCACCAAAAATACAAGCAGAAATTTAAGAGGCTGGAAAATCTAGCAATTTAGGAACTATTTTCCGTGTATTGCACATGGCTGGATAACACGGCGGAAGTATTAGAAAAAGACTATACATTAATCACTTAAACCGTAAGAAGAGATTAAATATCGCTAAAGAGTATACAAACCACCCAAATTGGTTCTACAACACTATTATTTTTGTGATGAGACCAAAATTAATCTTCATGGATCGGATAGCCGTGATAAAGATTGGAGAAAGCTGAATTCCGAACTAGACCCAAAAAATATGACTGCACTGTAAACCACGGTGGTGGTTCGGTATTAGTTTGGGGATGCATGGCGGCATCTGGGGTTAGGTAACTTGTTTATTATTAATTAGCTATGTGGTAATATCAACCAGTATTTGTACATAAATATTTTGAAAATCAGTTTGAAAGAAAGCACCATAGAATTCACATTTCAACAGGAAATTGATCCAAAGCATACGTTTCTCCTTGTGAAGAAATCGCCAGGTGTTAACGCATAGGGTAACTTTTGGATCATATTGGTCGCCAAATACGAAAACGGGGATAAAAGTGAGAGATAATCTTAAAAATGTTATTGTGGAAGAGTGGTAGACAATTCCAAGCCTTCTGACCCAACATTTGGTAGAGTCATTGCAATCACGACTTCAAAAAGTTAAAATATATAAGGGATACCCTACTACATACTGAATTCTGAATATATGGAAAATGAATCACATGGATTTTTAATACAAATCAAAATATCATACGTACTGCATACTAACATTTGTGATGTTAATGTCGTTCTTTTTGAGCTTATCTCATACAATTAAACAAATACACGAATATTGCCCACTTTTTCCATTAATATAGAACACTGCGATTGTTTTTATTGAATAAAAATATTTTCCACTGTTTTAAATTACTTAAAATATTTGTTTAAAATAAAATGTATACGTTATACAGCTGCATACATATTTTTGTGATACACTGTATGTGCAAAAATAAAACAGAATGTGACAAAAACTTCTGGTGAACCGACTAAATATACCCCTCAGCGACTACGAATGCCAGTTTTATGTTTTATGTCCAACCAAACAGTAAAACTCAGAAGCAACTCACTTTAATCACTTGTTTATTGTCTTTCTTTTTATTTATAACTTCTTTACATTTTAAATTTTAATTAATTCTTTTTTAATTTTCATTCCGATTTTTGTGTTACTTTATCAATCTGTAAAACTAAAGATTTTTTTCATCATATTCGTTTCAAGATCTTTTTTCTATAAAAATAACTAATTTTCAATAGAAAATAGTTTTTACAAGAAGCAGTGAAATTGCTTATTTCGGTGGATCCTTGGGTATATCGCTATTTCGATGCCCACGAAGTTATCTCATCACAAGTATCCACAAGTATTTAGGTACTTCATCACACGTTATAGTGATAGACAATTCTAAAATTAACGTCGCACCTACTGGAACGAAAACGTCCAAAACAATACTTTACCGAAAACATAAATATTCACAACTTCTGTCCATGTAGGATTTCATTGAAAGCCAATACATATATTTTTTTTGTTTCAAAAAATAGAAATAACGATTGCCATCAAATTGGCGGTACAGTGTACGTCAGATGCCAATCTCATGACAATCTCCCGTATCCTTCCACGGGATGTAATGGAAGAATATTTATTTATTTATACCCATTGCGACCATCTTACCGGGATCATCGATTGGAAGAAAGTGTTGGGGTATGACAGACAAAAGTTCAAATAACAATTTTCCATCTTAGAGCTATCAGTACAGAAATTGGACCTTCCCCACCGGTTTATTTATAAATAATCTGCCTATGACCTTTTGTGCGGGAAAATTGTGTAGCAGTTTGCTATAAATATTTTCCCTGTTCCCAGTGGTAAGAGGACATTTTCATTGTCGGGTTGTTATTGCCTGCAAATAGCACAAACGTTGAACCCTTTGTGGTTTTCCTATTTCGCACTTCTCCCGAATCCAGATGAGTAATTGCCGTATGTAAGCTAGAGTTGGGTAGTTCATGAACTACCTAGTTCATTTAGGGTGACCAGACATCACCCTCAGGTATATAATGCACATGTTCGATATCGCGACTGTGTTCGTGATTATTAAGTCCGGGCACTTTAAATGAACGAGTTTGAGAACTAGTGAACTAGTTCGACACAAGTCTAATGTAGGCTACCATCTTAAATCATGTCAGAATTAGAGCTGATGCTGTTGGGCTTCATGGTTTCAGCGTTATTTGTGGCTTGAAAAATCAATTTGTATAAAATTGAAAAGGTAGCATTCAGTTTTACAGTCAAAGAAGACTGATAAAAGCGAACGTAAATTCTTGGATAGTCGTGCTATGGGTAGTTTCGCTGCATTTCACTTATCTTCATCAAGAACACCCATCATACATAAAGATTTAAAACACGGGGGATGGGTTACATCTCATTGTGCCGAAAACTGTATGTATCCATTCATTTCAGAAATTCCCCGGCATCTCACTATTTCCGGCATTTGGCCAAAAAGCCTCAGTGAATGTCATTATACTAAATATCTAAATTGTATCTAAATATCTAATTGTAACACAACCATTGCACCACCGACGGTGTCTGAGCTAAATACGTTACCCCAATTACAATTTGGTCAATGCCTTATATACTCCGGCACTGACACGACAAAGAAGAAAGCCTTCTTCTTTCACCCAAGGCTAGAAATACTGAAGTTGAGGATAACGTTGAGTTGAAGTTCAATTCGAAATTCCCCAGGAATGATGAAGGCGGTGGTAAAAACTATTTCTAGGCAACTCGATTTGGCTATAAGCTTTCTATCTGTGGGTGGCATGAAAATATTTGGATAGAAGTGGATAACGACAATAACTTAGAGGAAGTTAGAGAAAGACATGTACTTAAAATCCTGAAGTACAATAATTATGGATTTCTGTACTAGCATCACGTGTTTGTCGGAGGGGCGAAATCTCCGAATAAAAATATAGTAAGTGTTTATGCGAATCAACCAATGGTTAAACATTCAATCAAATTGACCATATAATTGCCAGCAATATGTTTTCAGGTTATGCGGCTGATAACGACCTTAGTGGTTAATATCTGTCTCCGCCGTGTGTACAGTGGAAAATATCAGTATTTTTCTGTAACAATATTTGACTTTTGGAAGATATGGTCTTTGATTATTGTATGGAATATTCATTTACGCAATTTATTGCTTGGTTGCCGCAACATTACTTTGATTGATTTGTATTAATTTACTAATCGCAGTTATCCCAAATAAAATCATATATCGCAAATGTGTATCAGTTCTCGTTTGCATCACACGTGTACAAAATTACATTTGCCGCAAATTTAAAAAACGTTTGCCATAACTGAAATTAGCCATTTTTCTAATGAGAGCACAGATTACAAAGAACGTAAATTTCACTCACATACACACTCACGCATTCACATAAAAGTGATCACACACTCTAATGCTTCCACCTTGCCAACATATCTTGGATGGACAATTGACACGTTGTATTTGGCTTGGGGTTTAGTTGTTATTTGAATGCAAGGCGAGACAGACGTGTAAAAAATGGACACAAATTTTAACTTTTTTAAAACAAACTTGATGGATAAAAGCCAAATCATAAAAGTTGGAAATTTAAACAAAAAAGTGCTTATGGAAGCCATAAATTAAAGTTTTAATTACAACTCGGTTGCTGTAACCAAAAGGACAGTTGGTGGAACCGTTTTTCGTTTCTCGTAAGCGTTTTTCAGCTCTAATTTTTCATAACTCGTTTACTGCATATGTTTTGCAGTTCTCGCAAACGTTTTTTAGTTTGGAGCAACCGCAACTCGGTTGCTGTAACCGAAGGAATAGTTGGCGGCACCGTTTTTCTTTCCTCGCAAATGTTTTTTCAGCTTATATTTTGCAAACTGTTTTCCTGACCTCCCAAACGAATTGACATGTATGGCGTAACAGAAGTTCGTATCTCCCAACTATAGTCCCCAAACGAATTGTAGTTATCTGAGACTTCGTTTGGGAGGAATGATTTTTTTATACGTATTATTATATATATTTTTAATAAACGTGTATCATTTTTTTTTGGCTTCACAATGGCGGACTATCATAATAGTTTGTCATGCTAATTTCATTTCAATTTCGTATCATATCTCCATTATTTTCCGAGTTGGCTATCAGACACCTTCAATCACATCTAGACACCGATACCTTATGTCTTATTTCAAGAGAAGTACAGGGTTCTTTGTGATTTTCGTTGCGTTATTTTGGGATTTTTCCAATACGTATTCAAAAATATCGCAAATGCTTCCAAAGGTCAGCAGAATAATTCAAGATCCATTACGGAAAACACTAAAAGTTTTTAAATTAAAATTTTTAGTTGTGTAATATTAGTGGGATTCTAAAGTAACAGAAGCTGTCTTAGTGTAGAAGTTACAAATATTTAAACATGAAAGCATTTCCACGCTGCTTGAAATGTTCACAAATAATGTCAATTAAAATTCATAAAATTAATGAAACCGTGGGTCTGGTTTATAACACAGGGCAACAAAATTGAGGTAGGAGTGAATGATTCCATTCCATTCCTAAGTCTCGCAATTTTTTATGGTCAGATGAAATTTTTATTTTGAGCCGAAATAGTATTTGAAAAATGTCTTCAAGATAATATGTCTGCAGTAAAATTGAATGAAACTATTGTCGGTCGCTACCTAAACACTGTTTCGAAAATGAATCAACAGGACCAGGAAAAGCTGAAGATATAGATTTCTTGACTTTGACAACCCCTACTGAAAAATTTTGAGCTACATTTTCGTGGAACATTTAGTTAGATGCACAAAAGCCCCATTTTAAATTAAAATTTGGCATTTCTCGAAATAAGGACGCAACGAAAACGTAAGGAATCTAGATAGAGGAATGAATTGTTCTAGGAAAAAACATCTCATCCAATTTCACTGCAGACGTCCAACATCGAAAATGCGCCATGGTATTGACATTTTGGAAATACCTATGAAAACCTGTAAAGGTCACAAAGAAATAGTGAAACCTAAGAGGGGTATGTCCTTCAGTGATTTTAGTATACAAACCTAAGGATTTCATTCTGCAGAGGACACATTCACCCCCAAATAGTTGTTACACAGGGTAATCAGTTAGATCTTTAGCTTTTACATGTCGCATTTATATGATTACTATTCATTTAAAAAAATAAATACATACGATTATTTTGATACAGATTATACTTGTTGAGATATTGTAATCAAATGATACAGTCTTCGTTTTTAGTGACATCTTAGCCCACATCTGGCACTATTCTAGCTACTCCTTCCTGTTTAGAAGCAAAATACTTTGCTTAAAACAGCATTAGTGCAGAAATTGTAATATGTATATTCGTAGGGAACTTTTTTTAAGTCCTCATTGTAATTTAGCATCTGCATGGGGATTTTCGTATTAGAGGGTAAAAATAGGCAAAGTTTAATTAGGTTTCTACCACATACGTTATGGCAAAACGAATGTAACGAGTCTGTCTTTAACGACTGTGGTTGAAAGATTAAAATCTTCAGTCTCACATGTATTAAACGAACACACGTACACAGTCTGACATGCAAGTGCAAAAAACAACTACAGCAACCACCGCAAATATGTATATACTTATACAAAGATGTTGGTACAAGAATACGACTGTTTTACACACAAATACATACGTATACATAAGTACACATGCCATTTTTAGGTTAGAATAAGTAATCACTACAGGCCGTAAAATACTCATTTTCCTTATGTATAAGTATTTCATTCATTCGCATTTTATATTTCGCTTTCTTTTATCTTCTTCATTTGACTTGAACTGCCACAGTTTGTGCGTTGAACTGTCAAAAGGTCATAACTCACCACTCGACACTCTCACTCACCCACAAGTTAAATAGAACATTTGAAAATCGGGAAAAGAAAACACAGTAGCATTGGAATAAAATAGGATTGGAACAGATATAGCCATGGCAAAGAAATTTTTTATATCTTCATTTAGAAGTTTATTCTTTGATATATCGTTGGTGTGTCATTGTAGTTGTTCCGCCTTTGCAACAGGATATAAACTGTCTTAAACACCATTTGTAGCTACACGCATTGGGAACGTCTGTTGTTAAATATCGCAGCAAAAAAATACAATGACATATAAAAGTACCAGGCGAACAAATGTTGTTATTCTACTTGTAGTTGCAATGGGCTATTTGGATAAATTCGTCGTTTAAAATATATTTAATAAATGAATAAATATTTAACCACTTGCTTCGAAGTTTCGAGAACTTAAAAACTTAAACACTTGGTGTACGCAGAGTATTATTCTTTATCTCAATCAGTGTTAAAATTCAGTACCTTCCGTATTGTATTGCAGTACAAATCAAAGCTCCAGAGTGAACTAATCCAAACTCTCAAAAAAAAACATTATTACAAACGCGTACTTATCGTTCAAAAGAGCCCACAAACCCAAATATCTTTTTTTTTGGATATCAGGGCATTAACAATTGTGCAACATTTGCCTCTGATTGACAGATTAAACTTTCTTCTCCACTAACTCAGCGACAACAATTAAAGTAGACTGAATACGAACAGGGATTTGAAGCGCTGTTCGTTTATGTATTGTACTTTATATTATCTGAGGAGGTTCTTTGCAAAACATGATTATTCCACTTTTGACAAAAGTGATTTATTTTTTTTTGTTGCATTGAATTGAAAACTCAGCGAAAATAAAATTTTGCGAAATCTCTATAATTACGCCAGGAAAAAAATTAAATCCATGATTTCATCAAAAGTAGATTATTCCACTTCAAAATGGCATTACCCATTTCAAATATACATTTTTGTAACAAAATATGAATAATCCAGAAGTTAATTAACTATTTTAGTCTAAATTGCAACAAAACAAAATTAATCCACAGTGGTTTGAATCAAAACATGATTATTCCAATCAGCCGCGGCAAAACAAGATTATTCCATTTCAAATCTTGAATTTTTTCAAAATATATAACTGCTAAATTTGTGAATCCTGTGCAAAGCAATGTCTAATTTTGTCGTCTATAATAATGCAAGAAAATTTCGGGTTAAATACAAAGTTCCAATCCTAAAAAACTATTTTCTCAATTTGTGCAAAAACACAAAAAGTGGAATAGTCATGTTTTGAGAACAACCTCCTCAGATATTCTTTCGAATGGGCATTGTTGATGGAAATTCCACAACCTTTTATCAAGCAGAAATTCGTCATCAGTGTTTGAAATAGTAATGTTAGTACTATAGCAAAATTTTCTCTATCATCCGCTTTGAGACAGCCTGCAGAGGTACACGTCTGAAAGCTTATACAAATTACCAAAGCCCTTAACAATCTTTTCCTCTTTTAAACTTTTTACTACGTTCGTTCGCGCGAAATACATTTTACCATTCATATTTTTTCATTGTGTCATTGGCCAGAAACAAACCATGGAACACTTCCCGTGTTCATGACATTTTTAATACAAAAGACCAAATCTTTCGACAAATTGAATGCGAATTGACACATGTATCATTTTTCGTTGGTTTAGTACGGGCCTTTTGAAATGAGAATGTCTCCATGGTTTTTTCCATCTTCACGGAACAATGTAAGTATATATGTTAGATATATCCACAGTCTTATTATCAAAGTCTGTAGATTTTGCAAATATGCGAACTATGGAACTGGGCAGATATTTACAGTAAAATAATCACTACCCCGTTATCGGTTTATTTGAAGGAACTAAGGAAACTAACAAACTTAATACTTTAACGCATCAAATCAAAATATCTATTACAGTGAAATATTTTGTTAGTATCATCGGCACATGCTGAGAAATAGTTACATACTCTTCAAATTTCTAAAACATAATTTTTATTGGGTTGCATATAGTTTTCGCAAAAATAAAACCAGAAAAAAAACTGCTATCACATATTGATATAAACTAGACCATATATATTACACACCTTAATACTTTGAAACCTTCATATGTATCAATGCTTATATGTATGTGAACATGAACTTGTGTGTATATAGGACTTGAACCCTCATAACATGATACAAACCAACCATAACACTTCAAAGCAGACCCTATCCCAGATTTAAGTTACAATATCCACAATTGGACAAGATATCAGCCATATGCATGCACTATATGGCATTTCCCCTACCAGCTGGTATTATTGATTGCCAACTTCTCATCATAGAGATGTTTGTTTATGTTTGGTAGCTGAGTGATTTAAGGATTTTAAGTTTTTTTTGTTTTGTTGTAATATCCACTGAGTGCTCTTGAGAGTATGTTGCTTTTCAACAGAAGGGAAGTCAGACTAACCTACATGTGTTTTTACCCATATATACGTGCACATTATATCGAGATACATGCGAAGCTTAATATTGTTTAGTGTCACGTCCGAGTGCGATCAGAAAATGAAGGATCAAAAAGGTATTTGCTTAAGCAGCTGAAAATTTTTTGATTTATTGGACAACAAATGTTGCCAGTGCCATTTATTTATTTCTTCATTCTTACAGCAGCACAATCAAACTTATGCACCCATAATGTTCAATATATGCTAGTACAGTCGGTTTCAAAGGACGAGTGTCGACGTGACCTAGAAGTATTATATGGATGTTAGACTCAATATAACGGGTCTGCTAAATAATTTTTTTTTTGAAAATGCTATAAAAAAAGAAAAATACTGAATATTTTCTCAAATTTCTTTTTTTATTTGAAAGTACAATCCTTCCCGTTAATAATGGAAAATAATTTCATTCAAATGGCTGCCTCGGCTGGCCATGCAGTAGCTTACACGATCGGTCCAATTTTTAAGCACATTATCGATTGTGTGCCGCTGTATTTCACCAACGGCTTCACGAATATTGTCCTTTAAAGCGTCAATTTTCTCTGGCTTATCGGCGTAATACTTTTCTTTGGTTTATCGGTAAGGTTTATTATCGCTTTGGTTTCTCGATGAGGATGCCAGTTTCTTTCAATTTTTTCACAAGATAACGATTTTTTCCAAAATCCGGACGCATTTTTCGCACACATTCTGCACAATTACCATGATTTTCAAAGTAATGTCGCAATATTTCAAGCGTATACACAACCATATTCGTTCACCGGAAGGATACAACTAATTATCTGTCAAATCAGACATGAGCTAAGTGTTACCATTCACGAAATAAGTACTAGTTGAAAAAAAAAAGTTAGATGGCGGACCCTTTATATGAGGCTAAGAGGAGAGCTTACATAAGTACTACTTTATGTACTTGTAGATACAATGTTATTTAACTAACTAACAGCGGTTTCTTGTTTGACAAAGTGGCAAAAATTTCTCTGCCCTTTGTCCTAAATATATGTTTTTCTGTTACATTTCAGAAAACATGACAATATTTTTCGGAATATAAAGATGAAATATTAGGACACGAAACGGGCTGAAAGTTTTGAAGAATATACCTCTGTGACAATTTTTTAAGAGAAGAAAACACAAGTTAGGTTGTAGGGACGACAAATTTTGTGGTATTGCAATTCTTTTCGTCTGATAACTTGTGTTTCGCAAGGAATGTGGTTTCAGTTATTTCAGAAATTGTCTGACTGTGTTGCTTTAATATATGTTGGAGCCGAATTAGATGACTTCTTTAACCCCAAAATTTGTAACCGTAATTTGCAGATTTTCTATTTGCTTTACCCATTTGCTTAGTTTTTACTGATATGGTGAAAACTTCGCATTGAACTACAGGGGTTTCTGATAGGGATGGGTAGGTGTCAAAATTGAATAAAGCAAGTTGCGTGTGAGATATCACCGAACCTTTTATTTTATTTGAAACGGCATCAATGGCTTTGTGTATGGAATATGACATCGTTCAAATGGCTTCTTAATATACGCATGAGACTTAAGGAAACTCAAGAAGAAAATCTCTCACGGAGTCAAATCGCACAATTTCGGTAACCAGTGCACGTCGCCGCTGTCGCACATCAGCATTGTGGTATCAGCTGTGGTATTACAACCGTCCTGTAAGAGCCACGAGTCGTTCACGTACGTATCATCCAATTTTGTCCAAAAGAAATAGGTTATCAAATATTGGCAATGCTCTTCGTTGACAGTGATAGTAATCCCACCATCAATTTCGATGAAGTACGTACCGATAACGCCTCCAAATAACAATCCCCAACATACATTCATATTCTGCTGTTGCATTGCCGCTTGGTGGGCCTCAAATGGAGTTGTTGTAACCGTTCGTCCAAAAATGGAACACAAAATTGGGTCCAAAAAAATGCCACAAAGAAAAAAAAATGGTTCCCTATTACATCCCCCTAAGGGATTGATGAGAGCTTTTCACAACCAGGGACCTATGCGCGATCTAGTTTTACACTCACTGATTGGGACCTATAGTATTGCAACAGGTCCGAGCGTTATATATGAGAAGCTTTTTTATTGCTAAATACCTGATAGTGCCGCCGTCACTAAGCGATGTGACTGCAGGCGAAAGAAATGTTAGGAGATCTGAGCAGGGTTCGAACTTACGTACTCATGGACAAGAGCTCCGCACACTACCATTGCACCAGCGACGACTATAAGATAACACACATTTGTATAACAAAGTTTTCACATTTGCTTGACGCTGTAACTTGCTATGGTTGTCTGAAAAATAAAAGACAAGAAATTTTACAAAAGATGAAACAACATAACCCCCATGAACTGTCAAAACGCAGTAAAAAAAACGGAGCCTCTGTGGAAGTAGGTATGTAAGAGAGGAAAGGTAAATCACCGCCTACCATCTCCCTTACCGAAGGCATGATTTTAATATTCTGAGTTCCCACTTAAATGCGCTAGTTTGTGACAAAAAATACGCATCATTCGGTGCAGAATTTAAGTGCAGAAAACGCATCTTTGTAACACTTTTTAGGTTAAGAAGCTTATTTAGCAAAAAAAAATAGTGTGTTATATTTGTATTCATATCTAGTGTTCCAGAATTTCATTTGCGCTTTCTAGACCCCATCTTTTACATCTTATAAATATTATTAAAAAGGAATTACACAGAATTTGAGTTTACTTTTTATACCAGGAGACTTTTTATACCGGGAGACTAGATTGTTTTTAACATAAAACATTATTCAAATTCGGTTATTGCAAATGCAGGGTCATGGATAAATAGAAGACACACCTCTTTGTAACAATCCCGATTTATATTCATTCAAAGGGATTGTAAAGAAGTAATGGGACTGTACATTTCATGTCGTTTCTGTAAAAGATCAAAATAAACATTAAATAAAATAAAGTATAACTTTAATGTATTTCTTCCTGTTTCCGGCCCTTTGCGACTCACATCCGAATGTTCCAGTATACAATTCGGCTCAGGTCTTCTTTGAATTCAACCTGCTCATTTCAAAACGTTCATACAAATTATTTAAAAAGTAGAGAGTAAATTACATATCATACACTTGCGTAGACATCTATACTGTTAAATGTTCATTTTAGACACCAAATTGTGCAATAATATCACGATTATAATAAAAAGTTTGTGGAGACGCAGAGTAGTTGCGCTGACTATAGCTATCCAGTGACCGTTCACAGATTGTTCCGAATTTAGAATCAAATAAAAGCACAAAACAAATAAATAAGAGACTTAATTAGATGCCATCGGTTTGAATTTGTTAGAAAAATATCTTCTAACTTTAATTTAAAAAACACAATCTCTTCCTACGTCAAACTTATAAAAAAATCCTTGTGAAATAAAGACACACTGCATTAAATGCCCTAAATAGGAGAATAGTAGGCATCATAGAATCTGCATGGCGCTTGTTTGTTAAAAATTAAGCTGCGTACTTAACTAAATAATATGAAAGTTGACTAATGAAAGTACAATTTTTTTTAGGACACAGTGTTTTTGAGCCCGCTTTACAAGTTGGGGACGAGTACATTTGTTTTTGTCGTGTTTTGTGCGAAACTTTCCCGAGATAATTTTTTTTTGGATATATTGAATGATTTGCAAAATAAAAACGAATAAATTCTTTCTGATGCCAAAATTAATGAAGCAAATTTTAAAATAGTCATAACATATGGTCATAATACCCGACACGACCGACAGCCAACAACAACAAATGAAGCACAACTTCCAAACAAAATGTCAAAACTGCGATAATGCTTATGGATGTGTTCTAGTTGGTATAATGTGTTCTTGTTTATGTGTTACTTTTGTATCTTTTGTGGGTATGTATCAATGCCGGTGTGTACGAGTATACGGGTAATGTGTGTGAAATATAATGTTTCGATTTTGGGATTATCGAAATTTATTTGGAACTTTTACTCCAATAAATCAGTGTTAGCATTTTAGTTGCATAAAACTCAATTTTGTGAAAACATTCAAAAAATCCACTAAATGCCTTGTCATCGCATATACCACCAAGACTGCCCACACACACCATCCCAGTAAAAATATTTTTCCGAAATCAGTTAGGCACTTTGAACAGGTTTCAGATTCTAATGCAGATGTCAGTCAGACAACGTAAAGAAAATCGTATGGACGGAATTCGGAAAGATTTTTCTGGCGATAGGATTTTTCGACATGTCTCAAGTAAATCGGCATAAAACGTTATTAAATTTCCGATAATTTTCTGACCCGACATGGACCCGACAATTCTCAGACTTCTTCGACCGTTTTCTGACACTTTCTTCGATTCATTGTACCCATTGCGGGGAGGACTCTGAACAAACATCTGATCAGGGCCCAATTTTTTCAGAGAAACATTAACATTATTTTTTTATTTCAAATATATATTTAAGTATTTTCCTAATAGCCTGGTGAGACATTTTTTAATAAACACTTCGAATCCACTACACTTGATTTAAAAAGTTTTTCATTTACCTACATGCAAATTTATATACATATAAGTATTTATTTCGCGTCCTACGAAGTGTCAATCACTCACTAACCAAAGCCTGGTACCAATTTATTTCTCACGAAATACGACCGTAACGTGCAATTCGCAGAAATCGAATCACAAGTGAACGCCAACCTATTTGCGGAGAATGAAAAAGGGTATTTTACATATGTATCAATTTGCGTCGGAGTTAAATTTTTTTAAACCGTAGTTGCCCAATCGAGGTACCCGGCATATTGACCCACGGCCATAACGCCCAAAAAAATGTGGGCCTTATGAGCCCTGTTTAGGCGTTCATAACGGGGTTTGGTTTTCTGACCGCACTTGATATGTGATATAAAAGGAGAAAAGGTACAAAAGAATTCAGAAATTCATTCAATATCGTATGTAGGAAAAAATGTTCTTGTTTTTTTATAATTTATTTTACTTTATTTAAGAACTATTAGTAATAGGTACAACCCCCTTTCTTTTTAATAACTTCAAATATAAGGGTTTTCATTGAGATATAAAGAGAATTTATGTAATCCAGCGAAATTTGATTCCAAACATCCTTAATGGCCTGAATTAGTAACTGCTTGTCATCAATTTGTTTACCTCCTTCATAGACCTTACGAGATAACCAACCCCAGACATTTTCATGAACATTTTGGCCTGCAATGAAGTCCTTTACTACTTTGGCGTTGTGTATAGGGGCATTATCCTGTTGCAATATCCAAGATATGGGACGAAGTAGTTCACTGAACTTCGGAAAAGCCGATTCCAATAACGTTTTATTGGTTGCACCAGTCATTTTTACACTTTGCAATTGAAGATCGATGGTGCCATAGTACGTAATGACACCCCACACCACAACGCCGCCCTCTCGGCTGTGATGTCGGTTCAAAAAACGCTTTTATTTGCGCTGATCATGCAAATAATAGTTGTAGCCATCAGGACAATTCCAAATCAAACTTCTTCTCATCCGTAAATACAAAGGTTCTCCAGTTATTTACATGGCCTCTTGGCTGCACATCCCATACCATGTCGTCTCTTGCGAATTGAATCCGCTTTTCCTTACGAGGAGCATTAAGTGGCGGCTTTTTTGTAATTTCAGGTATTTAAGATACTCACAGCTCTTAATTACTCTGCGTACTGATGACTTGCTCGCTTCCACCCCAACTTGAGTTCTTATTTTTGACAAGGATAAGGCTGAATTAGAAGCAATTCTCATGAGTTTTCTTTTCTCATACGTAGATAAAGACGATGTAACCCTTCCTTTAAAATTTTTTCCGTCCAATTTTTTTAGCCATTGCGCGGTTAGAATGTCCTTCAGTTTTTTTCCGATGGATTCAAGTATGCTGCTGCTGCTGAATATGGAGTTTTTAGTGCCTTTAAATAAGTGATCCGGGATGTGTACTCGAATATACAAATTAAACTTACATTTCTATGATGAATCCCACAATTTGTCGGGAAAATTGGCATAGCTTATGGGCTCCGTTTGCCTCGTGGTTTCTTTGAATTTCGTTGAAACAGGGACGAACAATTTTCGCCTGGTTGCAAGGCTTCATGAGAGCGGTTTTCTCAATTTTAAAACATATTTCACATAGCACTCCATCTGGGAGAGTGGATATTGTTTCGGAATCGCTCGAATCTGTAGCTTCGCAAGCTGGAGTAGTATCTAATACAACTGGTGAAAGAGTATTTAATTTGTTGGTCATTAACTGCATAAGAGTTTTTGCAGATATTTCTTTAAATTTGAGTATTGAAATCATAATATGTGTCGAATAATATTTTTAAAATAAATATGTGAGACGTGAGCAGTAAAGTTGGTAAATTGTGCGGAGACATCGCCTCAGGCAAAAATTGTTTTTATTTTTTATATAATTCAAAACATATTATGGTTTCAATACTAACATGTCTTTGATATGCACAGTAAATTATGTGCAATTGCTTATAGCTGCACGATGGTGCAACTGAAAAAGTTGCATCAACTAAATGATGATAATTGTTATTTATTTACAATTTGCAAAAAATCATTGCAATGTAGTTGGTATTATATTTACCTTTTCACGTGTTCCTTTTTTAATATTGTAATTTATATTCATACATTTTTTTTCTTGGGGCTTATTAACTAATTCACAACTTCGACGAGCACCTGTCACAAATTCAACACCTGCACTCATTCTCTGCGATGGTTTCTCAACGACTGTGATGATGCTTCCATTATACAGTTCACTCAAGAACTTTAATAACTGTAAATTTGAGACTGAAGTAATTTTACAGCAGCTCCATACCATGTTAAATATTTTATTTACAAATTAGAGGGAGTAGAATATCAAAAATAATTCTATGGGCTCTATGTCCGCTTCATCTTTCGGCTTTTTGTCCACTTAAGCAGGGGTCATATAGCCCAAATTTTGCTTTGGGCGTTATGTCTTGGCACCCCCAGTCGGCAGGTTTTTGGTATATGGGCATTTCCAGAGAAAGTACCACCCTATGTCACATCACGTCACCCTTTTTAATTGCTTATATCTGAGGACCATGTGGTTCGATTGTCTTCTATTGTTTTGCTAAATACAGAATGTAAGTAACTACATATTTAGTAAAAGAAAAGAAGACAGTCAATCTAACTGGTCCTAAAATATACGTAATTATCGAGGGTGACGTGATGTGACAAATGGTTGACCTTTCTGTGGAAATGCCCATATGTTCTCTCACAGTTGGATAATATTTTATTCTTTTTACTAAATCATCAAATTTTGGAAACAACGACAGCAAAAAACTAATTAATTATCGCATTTCTACATGATTCGAACGAAATAAATGAATTGCGCTCAATTTTAAACAACGACAAAATTCATTGGTGTGCGTTCGGAGAGCGAGATTTAATTTGAGTTGTCCCAGCCCAATTGAGATTCAGTTTAGGAGAATAAATTAAGTTTTCACACGGATATTTTACCTGAAAATCCAATATTAGGAATAATATAAGAAATTGAAAGATTATAAAAAAATTGGGGTCGGAGCCCACTTCGTATAGAAAAGGCCACCACATAAGATTTCACATGCACCACGTAGGTGTGGATACTCAACTGAAAGGAATTCTTCTCACGAACTCAGTAGTGATTTTGTGGTGTGTCATCTTTGGGCCCTGATAACCCAATTTTTAATTTTTATTTTTGGGAATCGGAAAAAGCAAAGTACTAAATGTTTGTTCCCAAATTAAGGGGAATATTGAACCTACTTCATTGCTTGCAGTTTGTAGAAGATGTTTTAAAATCAATAAACAACCCTCAAGCTTTGTCATGCACAAAACTTTATTACACACAAAACTATACCCAGGCCGGGAAGCCGTTGTTGGCCCCCGCAGAGATCACCCTCGCTACGGTGTAAGCTTTATTAAACAAACCTCTACCCCAAAGTAACAAATCGCATCCCTTAAGAATTAAAACATCTTCAAAAATGTTGTTTTATTAAAATTTAGTTTCTAATGTCAAGAAAAACATCAAAAAATAAAACAAATGCTGATGTTTTTACAATACAAAGTATTCAATGGTACAGGCTAAAATAATCAACGAATGCTGACATAGGTTTAAGAAGTCTAAGAAGTTTGACGTCTCGTCATTACCATTGTTTAAAAATTTTGCTACTGCAAATGCATCTTCGTCAAGATCCCATTAGATTTCTAGTAGCCTCGGAATGAATTAATTTATCTACAGGACGCCTAATGGGGAGAAAACAACTCCTACATTTATGAATTAAAGCGTTTGTTGCAATTTGTTTTTGTCCGTCCTCTCAAAACTGTCCAAACCTACAAAAACTCAAAATTTTTGTGTATTTAATATTAATCAACTCTTACTTTTTTCTTTACTCTGCGGCTGTTTTTTATGAGGACCTCAAACTTTAAACTGTTTTAGTATCGTTTTTCTGCTTGAGCAATGCCAGTTTTATTTGTGTCATGAATGGGTACACCTCGGCAATATTTGTACTTATAATTTCATCCATCTCATTACTTTACTATGCTTACTATGCTTTTATACTATTACTATGCTTTTCTAATAACTTTAACATACTTTTAATATTTTCCAAATCTAATGTGTCATACTTGCCAAATTTCATTCCTTTTATTTTCAGTCCCCCGAGAAACACTGAGAAAATCGGCACGTTCAGAGTAGACACTGCAAATGATGAAACAATCACTTTATACGAGTAACACATACAGTAAAGCAATCATTCACTTAACTAAACACATGTTGACGCAGCGATGACATGCGCGACATAAAAAACAAATATTTTGGGGAAAGAGATGTGTCGCGTGTTGCGCGACAAGTTCGATAGTTTTTAGTACTCATATTTTTTCGAATCGTCATTTTCCAACAGCAAATCGACACAAAATATCAAACAGAATGAGAATTAATACATTTTTCATTTCCATCGATATTTCGGAATCAGTTTTCTGTATGGAGTTTTATAAAACTTCATTAGTAAAAGGCCTTAAGAGGGGTCAACGGATTCAATTCAGAAAAATACAGTATATCAATTTTCAGAAACTGCGATATTGGTGCAGGGTCTCAGATAGCTTTCGAAGAATGTGCAGAAAAATCAAAGAGTCCCAATCGGGAGACATGCAGTAACGGGTTTTTCAATAAGAGCGCTACAAAAGTTTTTTTTAAATAAAACAAACCCGGTTTTAGATACCAATGAAATTCTTTATTCCTGTGAAAGTACGTTCGATGCCATTATGTATGGAACTCGATTTCTTTTGCATGGCCACCACGGGCACGCTTGCAGAAGTCCAGTCGCTGAACCCAATTTTCGACGGTTTTCAAGCATAAATCGGCCGATACTACTGCAATTTCACGTTCGATATTAGTACGAAGTTCATCAATCGTCGCTGGCTTGTTAGCATAGACCATAGACTTGACGTAGCCCCACAGGAAATAATCTAACGGCGTCAATTCGCACGACCGAGGCGGCCAATCGACTGGGACATTTCGTGAGATAACACGTTCACCAAACTTGGTTTCCAATACAGTGATTGTGGCATTCGCTGTGTGGCTTGTGGCGCCGTCCTGTTGGAACCACATATCCTCCAAGTCCATATTATCCAATTGGGGCCAAAAATATTTGGTTGTCATTGAACGGTTGCGATTCGCATTCACAGTAATGTGGTCTTGATCATCATGGAAGAAGTACGACCCAATGAAGCCGCCGGCCCATAAACCGTAATTTTTTCGGGATGCAGTGATGGTCTGACCAGTAACGCATATTTTGCTTAGTGACGAAGCCATTCAGCCAGAAATGAGCCTCATCATAAATTGGACGTAGCGCTCTGAAAGTTGAGGCCACTGACTCCAAATTTCGGTAGTAAGTTTTAATAATTTCGACTCGCTGTTGGTTCGTATATCTTTTCATGATGAAATGGCAAACCTTACTGAAGAGAAATATCAAAAGAGCGGGAAAAAATATGGCGTCGTTTGGTGTCCCTATCGATTTACTTTTATAGGGTCGCTGTTGAAAAACCCTGTACAGAAGAGGCTGAGAGACAAAAATCGTTTAAATGTCTGAAGGAATTTCTGATATTTCAGCTGATTGTCTGCTACATTTTAAGGGAATTGACAGACATTGTTTACTGGGATGTCACCATCATTCACTCACCCACACACATTGCCGCAGTTATGTACGAATTTAAAACATTTTCACTCGATTTCAATTTTAACTGATTTGTGATTTCTTACGTGGCGGATTTGCATATTTGCCATCCTTCCTTCCTGCCGCATGCGAATGTGCCATTACAATGCCAAATACACACACTTATACTACATACATATTAACAACATACGAATGTGAGAATGGTTATCATCATATCGTATCACCAACTCCCATACATTTGTACAATACATAAATGTGCACATATGTATACAATATGCGTAATGGAATGTGCATATGTATGCGTGCTGCTGTTGGCTGTGCAGGTGTGAGTGAAAGTGGTAATGACTGAATAAAATTCATTGTCTAAATCGTGAGCTCGTTTACAAACTACAATCGTATGCTGTGTGCTCTTCGATTCACATCGCATCGTATCGGCATTTGCTTTCTCATCTCACTGCCGGATATGCCATCCCAACCTGCGTCACGTAATGTATAAAAACGAAGATGAAACGAAACAACAACAAAACGAAAATAAATTCATTTCATTTTAAACACTAAAGCAGTTGTTCATATCCTTTTTCATCTGTTCCCACCCTGCACAAATGATTTTTTGTTGTTTGTTTTTGGTTCAATACGAAACGTGTTCAAAACCTCGCACGCTTAAACACGCATACATTTGCATTTTGTGTACGCACCCAATCATACATATAAATAACAGTTATTTTTTTACATTTCATCCATTGGAAAATACGATCTGCATATAAATCAATGATAAATCCAGTCAAAAGTCAAAGATACCCACCACATTCCCCAACTACACAACAAAATGAAAACGAAATCCAGTGTCATTATTAAAGTCTTTAAATATATATTTCCTGTTCACGACTTCCATTGCTCGAACCACATGTGTTTTGGTTATAAATGAGTCTTGTCTCAAACAATCGGAGTCGTATGAATTCGTATTCGAATAGTGAAATGGGATAATACACAGCCGATAATGTTCGAAACCCTTATTTAACGTATGTTAAGGTGGATACTGTTATACATCTACATAACTATGTATACATACATATATTTTCGAGACACGACTTCATAAAATTAAGGCTGCTGCCAAAGACGAATCTATTCTAAATAAGGCAGGGAGTGATACAACTAACTCACATATCATCGCATTATGTGTTTTAAAATTCTTTGACACGATGGATTTTAATTACGCCAATTGTCGTGTATGATGTGTAGTAGCAGTCTAAAAAATAAAATAAATAAATAAATATAAGAACATAAAATGGACGGACTGGGGACAGCTTCTTACATTCAGAGAGCTGTGCGCTATCTAGTTTCCACTCACTGATTGGGACGTAGTGTTTTTACACGAATTGCAATGGGGGTTCGATAAAGTAGTTAACGTCTACACTGATATTTTTACGATAGCTGTAATTGAAATAGTTGTCGAATTATTGAATCAGAGATCTACAGTGATTTGGCGCGAATGGGGGTGAATCTCATATCAACTTGGCTTTTCTTATTAAAACACAAAACACAGATGATGTTGCGATCATACCTTAATATGACTATTAGTGACGCGCGGTTCCGCGTATTTGAAGTACTGGTTCTATCGAGTAAATCTATCAAATTTAGCAAATTTATTTCTCAGCAAATTGCTGTCGCAAAGAGGCTTAAGTTATTATAAGAATATAAAATTTGATAAAAAAAAATACACATTTTCATACTCTCATCCTAAGTTTAAACCTTTGATTCCGTTGGAACCGAGTCCTTTTCTTCTGTTTAGGGTTCTTTTCAACCCAGTTTTCAGTTCGTTTTTCTTAATTTTTGGAACCGTTTTCGGTTCTTTTGAACACGTACTACCATAGAGTAATGACGTATAGAGCTGCCATTGTTCTGATCCGACATTTCCTTTCACACTACTCCTGGTGCGGTCTGTGCGATAGTGAGTTATTTGACATAAATTTGCTTACACCAGGTGGAATTACAAAAATTGTTGACTTCAATTTTTCATGTCGTTTTGATGAAAAGCTGTGGAATTTAATTGTATTTTGGTTTGAGCCATTGCCTCTATCTGGTATTATTAAAGCAATACTTTCCAACATCCAACCGTCCATCTGCAACACACCAAATGTCATTAATTTACTGAGAGAGTTGGTGTATCTATACATCATTACTCTAGGCGTACTACGGTCCTTTCAGAACCGTTTTCGGTTCTCTAATAACTGTTTTTAGTTCATTTGGACCCGTCTTTCAATTCGTTCGAAACCGTAATTCGGTTCTTGTAAAGTGCCGGTTATACAGAACCGATTCATCGGTTCTCTGCATCAATAAAATTATACGCAATTACATATGCGAACTGGTATCAATCGAAAATCCATCAGTACCAACTCAACCTAAAAGTCAATTATTCCAAAAACAATAGCAGACGGGTTTTCCCCCTCCATGTTATCGTTTCTTCCTACAGTCTCGCAAGGTTGCAGTTGTTTTGAGGTTAGTTTATCTATAACAGACAGTTGCATTTTTCTGTGAGAAGTTCGTACTACAAGCTTTCAAGGTCTGATGCATTTTTCTAAATCTAATGCATCAGATGACGTTTGCACATATTATAGGTATGGTTTCAGGCCGGTTTCACCTTCCATTTCACAAAGACCTTCATATAAGGCACCGGATGCGAAAATATGACAGACATCCAGTGGTTAAAGCACGGTTTCCGCGATGTAGCCATATATTTATTTTAGCGAATTTGTTATTTTGGCATTTATTTGAACCCCATTTTACTAGAACTCCCTAAAAACCCCCAAAAATTGGTTAAATTGTCGATTGGATGCTCCGTTTTCGAGATATACACTTTTTTTCCAAACTTTTGATATTTTCGAATGGCAAAGCATTGAGTTCATTAATACACTTTTAGTGCTGTGTTCGATCTCATCGCCTTTCTGAAATCACTGCTCACATACAGTTTTATTTGCTACTGCATTTTACCAACTTTATACTTTGGTTTGTTGGATATCATTAGTAACAATAAACACTATTTAAACATAGTTCCTGTCTTCTTTGCTCCCTCATTCTACATCATCGGCCTAGTACCTTTTCGATCAGCTGTGGCATAGAATCCCCCTGGCTATACACAAATGAATCTTGAGTACAATACTCGCCGCACAGTTTTCATAGCGGTGATAGAGACACTGTTGTCATCGACAGGTTTTTAAATCCAACTAAGACATTAAGATTGTTTTCAAAAAAATCACGCGATAGTTTACAACTCTATGCAAATAACAAGGAAGCTTTTTAAATCCGTTGGTGACAAAGACCTTTTTCGAATTTCCAGAAACAATCGCCCAATTTTATATTGTAACTAGTGTATGCAAACAACATACAAGTATTTCGAATTAATCCAGCTTTGAAATCCAAATTAAAAAAATTAAATTTGAAAAAATAAAAATTTTAGAAAATAATAGTTAAACAATTTGGGATAAAATTTTGAGCCATTTCAAAAATATTTTGAAATTTGACAATCACGTTTAAATTTTAAACATTAATTAAATTTATATTTCAATATGGAATATCGTCAGCTGAGTACTAGATATAAAGCTCCATACGCCATTTTCACTTTTTTTCAACAAAGATTAGAAACAGAAGTTTGAAATGTTTCTCTTTCGAATGCTGTCTCCTGAATTGCGCTATCTCACTCCGTTGCTAAGATACTCAGTGTTTTATTAATTTAATTTGTTATATATTTTTATTTATATATTATTATATATTGTATATATGTGTATATACATATATAGGGTGATTCAAGAAGTTCCGGACAAACTTCTCCTGCGTATTCCTTGGCTCATTTCATGAAGAAAAGTCCACTAGGACCATGTCCGAAAATGCAAGGGTGCGAAATGGCAGCGGGTTCAAAATTTTCGAATTGGTGGTCGGAGGGTTGAAGGGTTGAAAAGTAAAGTTCCTAACTTCTGAGCCAGTGGTCGGATTTTTTTGTGTTTTTGGGCTTGTTGGAAAGGTCTTCCGAATCCATAAAAAAATAGAAAAAAGTCAAATGGCCGAGATATAGAGCTTTCGGAAAATGGAAAAAAATATTCACATAACCTCAATTTGCTCAGCCAGATGGCAGGTAACTTATTGATAAGATAGCCATACCTCTTACCTTTCCAAAATGACCTAAACGAAGCCCAGAGGTCTTACCGTTGCAAAGTTATGACCATTTTACTGATATGCAGCAATGTTTGTTTTTGTTTCTGGAAGCGAAATAACAGCACACATTTATTTGTTTTTGTAAATTAACACGCTTGAGATTTTATTTTATTGAAATTTTTGGCTAAAGAATCAAACACATAAGGAAAAAACAATATTTGATGTTAAAGGAAGTTTCAATGTGGTTCTGTATCTCGGCGATTTGACTTTCTTCTACTTTTTTATTGATTCTGAAAGGCCTCTTAAAGACCTTTCCAACAAGCCAAAAACAAAAAAACCGACCACTGGCTCAGAAGTTAGCAACTTTACCCTATTACCCTCCCACCACCAATCCGAAAATTTTGAACTCGCTGCCATTTCGCACCCTTGTATTTTCGGACATGGTCCTAGTGGGCTTTTCTTCATGAAATGAGCGAAGGAATACGCTGGAGAAATTTGTCCGGAACTTCCTGAATCACCCTGCATACACATTATACATAATTATATTTATTATATATTTAATTTATTTTTATGTATTATATATTTAAACTCCTTAGATAAAAAGTTATTCCGATTTAAAACTTTAGAACATTCTAACACGTAGTTTTTTTCCACTTTTCAACTCAAATACTGTTTTCTCGAATCTAAGTTGATGGAGTATGGAGCTTTATAGTACTCAGCCTGACGTATGTGTTTAATTTAAATTTTGAATCCTTTATTTAAATTCACATTAAACTTATTTAAATTAGAAAATCATACTCAAATTTGAAAGCGGTTTGCGTATGTAAAAGTCTTATTAGCAATGAGTTTATGGACAAATATAATTTGAAATTTGAAAAAAAACATTTGAAAACCTAATTTATATTTCATTCAAATTTTAGATCATTTTTAAATTTGACAGAAATTGTTTGAGAATCCTATTCATAACATAAATCCTATTCGAAAAAAGACCTGGTTTCTTATTTTGAAAATTTGATAAAAATTTTGTTTATCGTACTTTTCGGGTGGGGTCTAAATGAAAAAAATTAAACAACTTTTCTTTTAACACCAATATTTTACACCCACTATTATCAACTAAATATATTGCTTACTTTTCATTTGGTTTGTGTCTAGAGTAACGGCTTGGATACGGAAAGGAATTAACTAGATGCCTCACATATGTTGGGAAATTTCTTGTTTAATGGGAAGTTTTCTAGGTGGAGCCTGTAACCAATATTTAGTATACAAGGTGGTTCAGTCACGACTGGACCAAATTCAGCAGCGTATTCTTTGGCTCATTTCGTGAAAATATGTCCCCGAAAATGCGAGGGGCCGAAATTTCAGCGATTTGAAAATTTTCGGATTGGTACCTACTTTTAAAAATATACCTATTTTTGAAAAAAAGGACCAATTCTAAAAAAAAACAATCCCATTTATTAAAAACAGACTTTTTCCAAAAAAAAAATACCTTTTTTCCTTTCCTAAAAGTACCTATTCTTAAAAATAAAACAAATACCTCTTCTTTTTTTGCTTGAGATACGTAGCCTTTCTGAAAATAGGTACATTTTCTTAAAACAGTAACCTTTCCTAAAAGAGTACTGCTGTTTAAAAATAATCTGTTCTTACAAAAAATACTTCTCTGTAAACAAAATTCATACTATTATGGCGTTTTCTTACAGAAAGCACTTCTTTTTAAAATTAGTACCTTTTCTTAAAAAAAACATTAGCTTTTAATAAAAGAAGTGCCTCTCTTTAAAAAGGACCTTTTCGGGAAAATATAATACATATTCTTACGAAAAGGACCTTAAAATATACTGAAAAAAAATAAGTTTATAAAAAAAAGTTTATCATTTTACAAAAAGTATCTCGTCTTAAGGCCCATTTAAATGATCGTATTTTTCAACGGTCGCCATAGGCGTGTTGGAGCTAATTAGTACATAATATACATATAGCGAAAGGAATTTCGTTCCAATCGAGTGTTCCCTGACATCTGCTGTGTTTTTTTTTATCTGGTTTTGAAATCTTTTAATAATATTTAAACACAAATTAAGTAAAAATCAGTTAACCGATACCATATAACCGGACGTCGGTTGTTGCAAAATAGCGTTTTTTAAAAACCCGTCACATGGTTAATTGCGGTTTCGGGTTAAGCCACTTTAGTAACAACCCCAGTATTGAATTTATACCTTACGGGAAAAGGGATATCAAGTATCTAAATTGGCTTGCCTGTATCGTTGTACTTCGAAAAATCTGTGAAGGATACTTTTATCAGGATTTTTACTGGTTTAGTTTCTGTCAGACTGTAAGAGAGAGTTGTCAAAATTCATATGGACTTCGACTGAGGTTAGCAGCAACTCGATTCAAAAAAATAATATATATTTATTAAAACCCAGAAACGGTCATAAGCCCTATGGGGATTTTGTCCGTTCAGCATCACGAAGATAACCTCTAATGCAATTTTGGAATATGTCAACATGATGGGCCAACATAACCTCCAAAATCGATTTTGGTGGTTGTATGTTAGGAGATATGCAATGGCACCACCCAAGATTAAGATGAGGAAAAGGCTAGAGATGCATTTATCAGAGTAAGTATTCATTCCGGAAAAATAATGTCATCATTTGAAACCAAATGTAAAGTTTTGTTGAGCTCTGTTTGAATTCTTGTTGTGTTCCCTTTTCACAATCATAATGAATTAATTGGATTCTGTTTGACTTATGTTTATTCTGCACCAGTTGCGTTTTTCTGTGTAGTTTAGTGGAATTAATTTAATATATATAATTAAAACTAAACAAACACTTGCTATACAGTATTAGCTGTAATAATAATTAATTTTGATTACCCATTAATCTTCACATAATAATTATTGTGTTATTTTTCAAAGCAAGGCTAATCATTATATTAGAGTTTAAAACACATCTCAGATACCCAGTAGTTCATGTTTGTGGGAGAAGAAATGATCATAAGCGGAGAAATAAAACTTGACTTGCAATGGTAGCTTGCGATAATACAACTGATTTCAAATTTTGTTTGTACTTCTTGTAAACTCTAAATTTTTCGTGACACAATAGAGAGAGAATACGAAAGCAATATTAGATTTCTGTTCTTATATTGGTATATGATAAGGGAAAATATTTTTGTAATTTGTATCAATATGTGAATGGAATTTGAGAGATTACATGCACATTATATGTATACCGAGATCTATGGAGAAAAATGTGAAGCGAAAACGTGAAACAAAGTATGAGATAAAATAAATTCAACTAATTTAGCATTAACATAAATACAAATTCAAATTGAATTTATAAAAAAGGCATTCTGCTCCAATAGTGTTCATAATATTGGCATGAGGCTTGAAATATTACTTTTGTATTCCAGGGAATTTTATAAATGATAAAAGTCTGAAATTTTTGTATTTGTAATAGCGATTTACAAAAAATTGCCGGTGGAAGGAGTTGGATAACAAATTTGAAATCTGGAATTTGAGGGTTATAAAAGGAGTTTCAAAACTTTAAATTTCTGAGTGTGTTATTTAAGCACAAGGGTCGGTAAGGCATCTCAAGGTACCATAAATAATCCATATTTTTCATAAGATCTTATGCAATGTAAGGCAACTTTATCAGTCTATACCGTTTTAAAACGTTCTCTTATATTTTCACTCCGACACTGTATGCAATGCAGTTAAAAAAACATTAAGATGCAACTGAAAACTAGTCTTTATTTCATGACAAGGTTTGAGTAATTTCACATTTTTTGCGAACATGTATATCGGTTCGGTTGCCCAATGGGCTGTTTATTGATTCTTATTCCATTCACGTTTGTTTAGTTTTGTACTAAATATATACATGCTACATTTCTTAAAAATTGTTTTCTTCCTGTGTCCATTGGATACTTTTAAATCTAACATTGGAATTTTATATTTACATGTCAAAGCAGCCATTTGCGAACATGTATAGGTTGTTATGCCCATTGTATTATATACAAATTTTGTGTCGGCTATAAAAGTTCCCTGAGATGGAATTATTAATGCAAATTGGGAAAATCCCGCATGTTTTGTTAATGAAAGAACAATTTAAGATCACTTAATATCCATTCGAAATAGTTTAAGAAAAATTTCCTCATGATCGTCGGAATGTTTGTAGTTCATAGCACAGTATACCATTATCACCATTTCAAAAAACATAAATATTCTTGACAAACAATTTTATATCACTCATTTAAAACCTATAACATTCTTTTAAAAATGTTTTTTTCATGAAGTCCAGTTCTAATTACTCTGCTAGATTATTTGATATAAAAAATTCATTTGGATATAAAACATTATTTCGTGGTGAAAGCCATAAAAATTAAATTTGCTAAATAACTTAATGTTTTAGTTAATATACTTCTCTGTTTAATGCTAGTAAAAGGGGAAATAAATCCAAATCTTAAATAGACAAACAAGGACTTCGTGCTCACTAGTTTAAATAGCTTGTATTTGGGTTGATTTTTGAAGTAAAATGAGAGGAATTGAAGATGTTGGTCGTTTGGTTGTCTTTAGTAGATATTGCCTAGAGATATTGGCTTTCTAGCTACACGACATGGGCATTAGTTTAAAAATTCAAGTTCAAGTTTCTGAAAATTCGGTTTACCAAATAATTCATGATTTAAATTAAAACCACTTTGAAGTTATTTACATTCAGTTTCGTCAGTTTTACGTTATACCGTGATTTGGATTGTAATTATATTATATATAATATTATATGTATGCAATTTGAATGACAAATTAATTTAAATAGCTACATTTTTACAAAAATTAATTTTTCATATTCGACACCGACGTTAAAGTGTAGCTCACACTCAGTAAGTTTAATTCTGTTTTTTATACCCTACACCACACTGTGATAATACGGTATTATGATTTAGTTCTGATGTTCGTAATATGCAGAAAAATATGAATAAATGAATAGATTCCCATTACACCCCATTAAGAGATTGGTGAGAGCTTTTCGTATCCTTTCTAGTAAATACAGAAATATAAGACACCTGAATTTACACCGATCGACTTTAAACCACCCCTGAATAGATGAAGACATAACTGTCTGATCAAGTATACTTACTGTTGATCAAAGTATAATTTCTTAATCTTGGCCTTTGATAAGGCCAAGGTTATAGTCTATGGAAGTTGGGCTCTATTGGTCAACGTTCTGATATATCACCATTAAAAATTTACACCCAAACGCAGGTCCAACGTTTGATGGAGAAATGCCTTAAGTAGGAATTGCTTACAATTTTGCTCAATCTATTAAATTAGCAAATAGGCACAAGCTTTGATATAGCCCACATACCAATGCCGCAACAAAGGTCAGTAATACCGACCCCAGATCTTATAAAAATTATCTGATTTCAGCGATGTTTGCTTCTGATATCGGTATAGCAGCCACACAAATTGTACCAACCCAGCAGGTACTATCGGCCCCGATATAATTATTAATTTCACCAAAATGTAATTCATACGATTTCCCCGAAATTCGTTCATTTCGGTTCACGTGGGGATATGCTTCCATACAAAATAAAGTATACCAACTAAGGTATCAGCACCCGATCTCAAGGAAATTTGGTACATACGCTTTACTTTTTGAAAAAGGGGTATACCACTGAAAGTTTTGGTATCGCCCCACACAAATTGTATCACCAAAGGTGGTTAGTATCTCTTCCAGATGTTGAAAATGTTGACTGAAAGAAATTTTGAAAAGTCCATTAGCTTTTCCTAGATCAAGGAGTTTTACTTTTAAAAATGAGTCGCAACTGTTCACATTCAGCCCACGTCCATTTTATTACTATACGTTCTAAAGGTTACAAATATTAAAAAAATTTCACTCAAATTTAGTACAAAATCTCGCCAAGAATAATAATTGAAATTAAAAATATAAAGTTTGGAATTGTTATACAAATATAGGTCTGCTCTTTGATAAAGCTTACATACAAGTGTACTTAATATCTTGTTACTATCAACTTTTATAGTAAACAGGAATGATAAAAAATGTGATATACATATATGTCTATTGTTTGATAAAACTTACACACAAAAATATGGTTACCAAACACAGCCCATGAAGGGATAGGCGAGAACTTCTCGCAACCAGTTTTCCACCGACTGCGGACGGTAGTTTGAGAACTTCTTCAAGGCTAAATCCTCAATAGTATCGCCGCCACTAAGTGAGGCAACTGTAGTGGAAAGAACTGTAAGGTGGTCAGAGCAAGGATCGAACCCAGGTTATCACCATCGACGGCCACACCTTACATACAACTGCATTTAATTGGTTGTTACCATCGACTTTTATAGTAAACATTCTTGTGCTGTTATAAAAGATAAAAGTTAAGGATAGAGGCGTAGGGTAAAATATAGTGAGCTTTGGTCGAATATAGCTTTGGCTCCTTCCAGTCCTCGTATTTTAAATGAAGAACGCAACGATTTAAACGCTACTGGTCGGGATATTCTAATAAATTCTGATTAATTATAAATAAAACCAAAAATAGGTGTACAATTAGATGTTTATTTGATAAATGAGTTGATTTGAAGCGACATATAGACAAGAAATATAGTTGTTTGGTTATTTCCCTTTAGTTATACGGTCTTCATAGAGTTTTTCATATCATGCGTTACTGTGAGAAGAGATTAAGCTAATTGTAGTTTTTGATTTTGATATCAAATAAGCAATTTCAATACACATGGATTATGGATAAGCATATTCAGGATAAATGGGAAAGTTGATAACATCAACATATTTATATCATAATGTTATTATTTGTGCAAATAAAGATACGTACATGTATGTTCAACATAAATGTTATTTACATGACACAAATTTCTTCATATCCGGATCCAATCCAGACATTTAGTTATTAGTTTTCCCACAGATAGCGTGCCTCCATGTGCATCCCAGCATAGGAAAGCACGACTTATTGGGCCTTCTAACAGGCCTTAATTTAGAAGAGGAAGGCCTGCAAGCCACATACCATACTTCTAAATGGCCGTATAAAATATCTTCCGAAGAAAGCTTGTTAAACTTCTATACATGCTGTATAGAAAGGCAACTATTATTGCTTGAATCACCCAAGAAATTTAGTTAATTGTTCCATTTTTAAATGATCAGAAACTAACTTTCTCATGAGACAATTGAAACCTTAAAACAAGTGTTTTTTTTTCATGAACTCCAGTATGAATTACTTTGCCAGATAATTTGAATGCAAAACTAAGTGAAAAATTTCAGTTTATGACATTTTAAATCCGTGTCAAACTGAAAAAAAACGATGTGTATTAAGACGTGTATCATCCAATTTATTTTGGACATAAAATGTTATTTCATTGTGAAACCCATACAAATTAAATGTCATAAATAATTTAATGTGTTAGTTAATATAATTTTCCGTTTAATGTTAATAAAATCCAAATCTTATAGAGACGAACAAAACGACCAAGTGCTCACCAGTATAAATAGCTGTCTGTCTCGAATTTACATTTTGTCGCTTTCAAGGTTATTCGCGAGAACGATTCAAGTGTAATAACAATAATAATATAAATATATAATAAACGCCAACAATGTCACAACATATTACGTATTTTCAAAGAAATGCCAAAACACGTTCTGTATCGCTTCTAAATGACGGCATGCTTCCAGCATGCTTCAGTAAGTAGGGTGAATGAAAGGGACAAGAAGACTTTAATAGCACTGTACATGTCATACAAATACATTAGCGAACGCACCTGGTTTACCCAAACTTTAGGTCATATGGATCGAAACCACATACACTCCGGTTCACTTATTTAAAGGCACTAAAAATTCCATATTCCGCAACCTGTATCTTTCGCAATTTATAACCGATTGCAGAATTTTAAAATGGAAATGGAAGTTAGACATCTTGAGATATAAAACAAAATCATGACAATAGTTGTTTCTTAACTAAAGAAATTTTTTTAAGAAATTTATACAAAAAAGTCCACATATGTGCTATTTTTTTTTGGTTCACTTGAATAAAGGCACTTTAACTAATTGTATGGAAAAACAGTATTTCTTGTTTTTTTTTTTTAATTTATTTCACTTTATTTAAGAACTCTTAGTAATGGGTACAACCCCCTTTGTTTTTAATAACTTCAAATATACGGGTTTTCATTGAGATATAAAGAGAATTTATATAATCCAACGAAATTTGATTCCAAGCATCCTTAATGGCCTGAATTAGTAACTGCTTGTCGTCATACTGTCTACCTCCTTCATAGACCTTACGAGATAACCAACTCCAGACATTTTCGATAATGTTTAGATCTGGCGAATAGGGTGACCAGTCAAGAATATTAAAATTTTGGCTTACAATGAACTCCTTTACTACTCTGGCATTGTGTATAGGGGCATTATCCTATTGCAATATCAAAGATATGGGACCAAATAGTTTACTGAACTTGCACTTTGAAACTCAAGATCGATGGTGCCATAGTACGTAATAGCACCCCACGCCATAACGCCGCCGTCTCGGTTCAAAAAACGCTCTTCTTTGCGCAGATCGTGGAAATAATAGTTGTAGCCATCAGGCCCATCTAAACTAAAATTCTTCTCATCCGTCTCGCAACGGTTCTCCAGTCATTTATATGACCTCCTGGCTGCACATCCCATACCATGTAGTCTCTTGCAAATTGCAGCCGCTTTTCCTTACGAGGAGCATTAAGTGGCGGCTTTTTTTTTTCTTTAAGATCCAAGAGCTCCAGCTTGAGCTCTTATTTTTGACAAGGATAAGGTAGAATTAGAAACAATTCTCTTTTTACTTTTGTTTGTAGGGCTTCGACGGTCTATAACTTGCTGCTGGTTGGGGCATTCGGTAAATCACCAAAAACCAAGTGAGTGGACTTTCTTGATAAAAGCACAGTACTGATAATTGTTTCGCATGTACAACCAAATGTGCTAAATTATATAAAGGGTTTTTCAACAGAGACGCTACAAAAGTAAATCGATAGGGACAGCAATAGACGCCATATTTTTTCCCGCTCTTTTGACATTTCTCTTCAGTAAGTTTTGCCATTTCATCGTGGAAAGATATTCGAGCCAACAACGAGTCTAAATTATTAAAATTTACTACCGAAATTTCGAGTCCGTGGCCTCAACTTTAAGAGGCCAACTATAAGAGGCCAACTTTAAGAGGCCTCAACAATCAGCGATGAGGCTCATTTCTGGCTGAATGGCTTCGTCAATAAGCAAAATATGCGTTATTGGTCAGACAGCAATCCACACGTAATCCATGAGTCATCATTGCATCCCGAAAAAATTACGGTTTGGTGCGGTTTACGGGCCGGCGGCGTCATTGGGCCGTACTTCTTCCGTGATGATCAAGACCGGCACATTACTGTGAATGCCAATCGCTACCGTTCAATGATAACCGAATAGTTTTGGCCCCAATTGGATAATATGGACTTGGAAGACATGTGGTTCCAACAGGACGGCGCCACAAGCCACACATCGAATGCCACAATCAATTTATTGGAAACCAAGTTTGGTGAACGTGTTATCTCACGAAATGGCCCAGTCGATTGGCCGCCTCGGTCGTGCGATTTGACTTCGTTAGAATATTTCCTGTGGGACTACGTCAAGTTTAGCGTCTATGCCAACAAGCCAGCGACGATTGATGAACTTCGTACGAATGTCGAACGTGAAATTGCAGCAGTATCGGCCGATTTATGCTTGAAAACCGTCGAAAATTGGGTTCAGCGTCTGGACTTCTGCAAGCGTGCCGGTGGTGGCCATGCAAAAGATAGCGAGTTCCATACTTAATGGCATCGAACGTACTTTCACAGGAATAAAGAATTTCATTGATATCTAAAACCTGTTTTGTTTTATTTAAAAAAACGTTTGTAGAGCTCTTATTGAAAACCCCGTTACAACAAACAAGTTAAATATAATAAACAAGTATGCAAAAAAAACTTGCAAAAATTTGACTTAATGAACAACTAAAATAAATATCGAATATAAATTTCCAAAAGCATGTTTCTGGAAGAATGTCAAAAACAAACTTATGATCTGTTCGATACTGTTGGAGGACGGGACAAGTGAAAATAAATGTTGTATTGAAATTATCAGTATAGTATAGAATAAGTAACATAAGTTAATCTGCCTTCATTTGGAAGGCCTTCCATAATGTCTCCTTAAAAACAAGAAATGAGAATGTATAGCACGCGCTCTTTCCCCACCATTGTAGGACCGTCTTTATTACTCCTTACAGAAACAAATGAGAATGAATGAGATTGAAACAAAGAATTAGGTTTTCTGGAATGCCTCCATATGTATAGAATCCCTTAGAAGGTTTTCGGGGGAACGTTTATGAATTCGGCCTTGCCGATTCCGTTGCTGAGATACTGTATGTACTTGTAAAAGCACACCGACATTTCATATGCATTCAATGATGTAGATAACTTATGTATGTATGTGCTTTTGTCAACATGTATGTGTGTGCTTGTGTTAGCAAATAATTTATATGACATACACTCAGATATTAAATCTATAGTTGCAAATCAAACGACATGCACATTTCAGTACAAACATATGAAAGCACAAATGCAAATATACATACTAATATGTGTACGTTATATAGTATGTGCTATCCCCTGCATATAGAATATAATATTTAGGAAATATTTGAAAAATCATTTCATGCAAAGATTTACAAACAGAACTTTTTGAAATCTTGGTAGCACATAGTTATTATATCTGCATTCAAACTAATGGCTATGAACTCGGTCATAGGCATTCGATTGAGCGCATGTAATTTATTATTCATTCTAGAGAATGTGAGTTCGGTATTTTGCATATTGTTTTGGGAAATTATTCTATTAAATACACTGAAAAAGAAAACTTGTCGTAGTTTCAAATAATTTGGAAAGTATTGTTGGTAGTTGGTAGGTTTAGAAATGGCAAATCGATTCTTATGATAAAGTTATCCATTCCATTCATTATCCATTCGTATCACTGATTCCCAATGATAGATAAAATAACGCAGGTTATAAAATAACGCAGGTTATTTTACAAAGACATCCAATATTTGTTCACAAATCATCCCACTAGGAGAAATAGTTGAACATTTGCCCCCGATTTTACTTTCTATGCATATCAAAGATACATTTTCTAAATGAGACAACTGTAATGTAAGGAGTACTACAAACTGTCCGCTGCGAAGAGACATCCAATTTGAGAGGTCAGGTCTTGTTAAACACTACACCACACTGCGGTAGCAGGGAATCATATGTCAGGCTGATGCTTATAATATGCAGAAATAAAAGCCATCGGGACATATCCAATTTTCCAATCGACTTAGCCATATTCTTTTGTCTGTCTGTCTTTATACATTGTTGATCAAAGTAGAGCTCGTACATACGAAACGATTTGGACAGGGTGGCCAAAAGTCACCATCGGGTTTAACAATTTAATTACTTTTGACTATATATATTCTTTTTATTTTTTTTTCAAAGTATATAACTAACACAATTCACAAAAGATTCACAACTTAACGAATAACCAGAATAATTGAACTTTATTATTTAACCCTGCACCATCATCCTTCGTCAAAAGGGCGATGCTAGATTTTATTTTCGAGCTTTTGAGATTTGTTTTTCGATTGTTTTGCCGTCATTATATCCTCACCCATGTGCCCGTCTGTGGTGCAATGGTTGTGTGCCCGGCTCTTGTACATGAGATCCTGGGTTCGAACCCTGCTCTGACCACCTAAAATTTCTTTCGGCGGCGGTCACCTCGCATAGTGACGGCGACACTATCGAGTATATAGCCCTGAAAAAGCTTCTCAAAATACCATTCGGAATCATTGTAAAACTGTAGGTCCCGATCAGTGAGTGAAAACTGGAAAGCGCACAGCTCAGTAATTGTGAGAAGTTCTCCCCGGTCCCTTCATTGGATGTAATGGGAAACCATTTATTTATACCCTCACCCATAGAAATGGGGGTATATATCATTTAATACGTAACTAAATGTAATACATAGAAGGAACCATTAGACCCTTAGTATCTTTGGACGAAATTCGTTTTAGGACTTTTTAAGACGTTTGGGCCATGTCCGTCTGTCTCTCTGGTTGGCTGGCTGGCTGGCCAACACGATAACTGCCGTAAATCTTAATCGATCACCGCGAAACTGCTATTTGCCAATACTGACTTTTGAGAATGAAAATGGGCGTTTTGACCACGCCCCTTCTGGTACCTCCCGTACAAATCGACACATTTAGCACAAAATCATAGTTCTTGTAAACCTTTCTTCTGGCAGATGTGATTAGCTTCAACTCACACACCTGTTAATAATCTGTACATGTCTACTTAACTGGAGGAAATCGGCGAGATTGTCACGCCCATTCTTGTGCCTCCCATACAAAACAGGGTGTTCGTCCGGGTTGTCAATCCGATAATTCGCGTGAAACACTTTCGACTCTACTGAAATTAGGTATAAGGCTTCACGTTGTCAAACGCCAATTACCGATTAAAACAAGGGTGATTTTGCCACGCCCATTGTGGTACCTCCCATACAAAAGTTGTTTGGCCGTCTGGGTGTTCGGTACGATAAGTCCCGCAAAACCGAACCAATCTTTATACAGATTTGTACTAGTCAACATTTAGTAAAAAAAAAACTCTCCTATAGAAAATGAGCTGTTTTGCCACACCCATTCTGGTACCTGCCATATAAAAATTGGGCGGATAACCGGTTGATCGACATGATAAATCTCGTAAACTACAACCGATCTTAATAAAATTCGGTACTAGGCAATATTTTGCTAAAAGCTACTATGTAATTAAGAGCTGACTATTTTCTCACGCCCAGTTTCGTACCTCCCATACAAAAGTCGTGCGTATTTCCGGTTTGCCGACTCGATATCTCCAATAAATCATAACCGATCTTAATAAAATTTGGTACTGATCAAAATTTTGGCAACAACTTCCCATTCCCAGTTTTGTACCTCGCATATACATATTGGGAGTGAAACTAACTAAATTGGGTATTCAATAATATTTAGCGTAATGGCAATCTGCTATTGAATATGGTCACTTTTGAGTATGGACGTTTTGAAGCTATGCTTCTTACAGCGGACTTTGAGAGACGGAGTTAACTGGGAAAAAATGGCATAACGAAAATGCGTGAGGTGATAGTACCGTTATTTTTAACATAACAGAATAAGCTTTACCATATACCAGCGCCACCTCTACACGACTAGTAGAAATAAAAGTAGCTAACCTGTTATCAATAACATGGATCAATCTAGCACAGATTACAACCATATTAATATATCAGAAAGCTTTAATAAACATGACTTTAAATACAATGTGCCGGATTTCACTTTTGCAAGCTTTTATATCACCATGTAGTTATTGCAATTTGTCAAACTTCACGGAAAATAAAGCTCATCTTTCAACTCTTTCAAAATAACATTAACACTCTCACAACAGGTTTGTAGGCTAGTTGGTTGGAAGCTAGTGCAAACAAATTAACATAACAGAATAAGCTTTATCATATACCAGCGCCACCTCTACAGAACTATTAGAAATAAAAGTAGCTAACCTGTTATCAATAACATGGATCAATCCAGCACAGATTACAACCATATTAATATTTCAGAAAGCTTTAATAAACATGACTTTAAATACAATGTGCCGGATTTCGCTTTTGCAAGCTTTTATATCATTGTTAACCCAATTAAAATGTTTTCTTAACATACAATACGTTATACGGCAGTATAGGGGGGTAAATTCGTGCTAGTGGAAAAATAATAATAAATAATATCTGATGTGTTAATAATAATAGTAATAATAAATAAGTATATATATTGTCAATCATTGTGTTTCAAAAATATTAAAAAACAATCGAAAGTAAGTTGGAGCATAGCTTCTGTCGGCAGTCCCCCAACTGCCACGTGTGTTTTTTTTAATTAGCAGAACTCCCACGCAATGGATGACTTAGAGTGAGGGTATGATTAAGTTGGTTCACCCGACTGAAACTTATGTACTGGTGTTCGGATAGCGTTAGCCATTTGCAAACTGATTTTTTTGAATATTTATTCAAAATTAACTAAATAAAACAATAACATTAATTTTGGCTCCTCTTTTTGCTCACGATATTAATTAGACCGTCTTGAAACAGCTCGTAGTCAAAATGACGAAGGATGACGGTAGTGTACAAAAATTATAGATGACTTTCTAGGCTTAAATCATCGATCAATTATTTTAATGGAAATACCATATCGTCGACACTTTGATGTCAGAATTTCGCCCTCTGAACCAATGATTCGTTGCTAAGTTCATCCTCACCATCAACATGGCACATTAAGAGATATGCCTCCAACCGGTAGACCACGTTTAATTCTCACTGCGGAAAATATTGAACATATCGAGCAAAGTGTACATTTTCTTAAGCCAAGTGTCCACTATAGAGTTTTTTTGGTAGAGTGTAGACCGTATACTGTAGAACTCTACCTGCAGTGTGTACACTAGAGCGTGACTCTACCACTCTACTACTCAACGTAGAGCCGCTATAGATACATTTTTAGTAGAGCTCTACCATGCGCTCTACAGAATGTATACACAGCAGATACTTTTTTCTCTACTGTAGAGTCGCATGATAGAGCGCATTTGCCGCAATGGCCGCCATCGATTTTGATATTTTAGGTTTGTTTCTTTCTCTCACGGAGAGACGAAGTAAAAATAAATGTCAAATTGCGATGGCATTTAATCAGAGACCTGCGCTAACAAAAATAATAAGCAGCGGATGAGTAAAACCAATAGCGGCGGCGGCTCAAAGCCTGTTGTGAGCTGAAATCTGCATGACTAGCCAATTTTTAACGGTTCATACAAAAAATGCACTTAGCGGACATAAAAAAAAATATCATTTCGTTTCTGAGAAAAATGCAACGCTTTTTTAAAAATATTTGTTCCAAATAATGTGTTTATAAATTAAATGTTTGCAGCCGCCGGCACTGAAAATTTTTCGAGGGCGTCGACTGCTTAATTTTGTCGTCGGATCGGCTCAGCAAGCCGTTTGTTGATCGGCATAGGTCTCTGCATTTAGTTATCAATAAATGTTTGTTGTCGAAATATAAACAAGGAGAAATAGTACGTTTATTGTTTAAGTTAACAAATTTGTCCGCAATAAAGTAAAGAAAGAAACATTTAATTTATCATTGTTCAGTCAAAACAAATTAAACAAAATGAGTTGTCGCCAAAAACAAGCTGCTGCTGCCCTTGTAGTATTCCTGGAAGATGAGAAAGGCAAGAAACGACAATGCTGGGAGCGAGATTGGATTGCGAAAAGAAAACAGAATGCTGGATTGTATCGAGAGTTGTTGAATGAACTCCAGGAAGGAGATGCAGCTGCTTACCAAAATTTTTTTCGAATGTCGTATTCGAATTTCAATTCGTTGCTTCAAATGGTTGCACCGATAATCCAAAAGCAAGACACACACTTGCGACAGTCGATTCCTGCCGGAGAAAGACTTGCTGTGACTTTAAGATTTCTTGCTACAGGTAAATCAATGTTTTTGAATGGAATTAAATGAATTTTGAATTAAGTTCTTTGTACATATTTTTCAATTGGCAGTTATCATTCACTGATGTACCTTTTTCGCATTCCTGTTTGTACGATAGGAAGAATAATTCCTGAAGCCTGTAGTGCCATTTATCAAGTGTTGAAAGATAAATATTTGAAAGTAAGTGTATTTTAGGCATACATTTAGTTTAATCAAATATCTCTGATCTACACAAACATTTTACCACCGACAAAGATTGCTGCGCTGAGTTAAAAAAGTTATTTTGTTTCCCTCGCTCGTTGCAACTTCTTGAGATATAGGCCTTTAAAGCCTGTGTTTGGACTTGCAGACAATTGTTTTTTTTATTCTTTATCAGCGTTTTATGCCCTATCAGGGGAAAAAATAGGCGATATTTGACTAAAGTAAATTTGTTACGTATATTTTTTAATATTATTTACATATGTCAGTCGAATTATAATATTTATGATACGTCATCGAACATATTTGGTAACAATATTTGTTGTGACTGATTTGGAGTCGACGTTGTCGAGGGCGATGAGGTTTCCTTTGGCAATGAATTCGAGGACAGGATGATAATCGTTTCGGGCTCTTCTTCCACTGCGATAACTGCTTTTTGGATCAACAATTTCAATTTCTTCTGCTTTGCTTCCGTCATATTCCGCAATTGGTCAGCAATGTAGTCGCCAAAAATTTGATGCGAATCAGCTGGCGAGCCAAGAATTTTCATCGCATTGCTCAGAATCGTGTCTTTTTGTAAAGTGGATTTCGATTCAGCTCTTTTCTTTCGATACGATCCACTTTGCGACATGATGATTTCCGGACGCAACGATGACGGTGAAACGGATTCAAAACTTAATTCTGAATCGCTCATACTGACATCTTCAGACGGAATTTCCTCCTGCTAAAAAATTAAAAATATATTGTTTTTATTTTCAGGTGTCTAATACAGAGGAAGAATGGATGAAATACGTTGATGAATTCAACAACAAATGGAATTTTCCGAACTGCTGTGGCGCTCTAGATGGTAAACATGTTAATGTGTGTGCGCCACCAAACAGTGGAAGCATGTATTTCAATTACAAAGGGACGCACAGTATTGTACTCATGGCACTTGCGGACGCAAACTACAAAATTATTTACATGGATGTCGGATGCAAAGGTCGCGTATCTGACGGTGGAGTGTTTAATCGATGTACATTATCAGATGCATTGGCTCGAAATACACTCAATATTCCACCCGCGCGACGGTTGACAGAAAATGGAGAGGCTGTTCCTATTGTCATAGTTGCAGATGATGCATTCGCATTGAAGCCGTACATTATGAAACCATACCCGCTTCGTGACTTGAGTGGCCCACAACGCGTCTACAATTATCGCCTTTCTAGAGCTAGACGAGTCGTCGAAAATCTTTTCGGAATAATGTCTGCCCGATTTCGCGTGCTCTTGAAGACAATAAATTTGGACGAAAGAAAAACCACTAAAATTGTGTTGGCAATCAGTGCGTTGCATAATTTTTTAATAACCGAAGCGGATACCAGATATGCAACATCAATTGATTTCGATCGTGAGGAAGACAATGGCGAAATTATTCCGGGCAGATGGCGAAACGAAGTGAATGGTGAAATAGGGGCGTTGACCACAGAATATTGCAGAAATGCACCAAGAGATGCGAAACAGATCCAAAACACATTCAAAGATTATTTTGTGAGTTCGGCAGGAGAAGTTCCATGGCAATACGGACGTATTTAACTCCATTGTATATCCATTTGTATTTCATTAGTTACCTATGTATATTAAATAAAATTGGGAATAATAAAATAAACCTTTTTACTACGTTTATATTAACTTGCTTTCTTGTGGGTGTGTTTGTTTATTTGTCCGGTACAAAATTTGCAATCAATCGATTTTCTACATTTTCTACAAGCTAAACATTTGAAACTTTCAGAATAGAATAAAAAATGGACGAGGTACGTAGTGCTGGAGTCGAGATATTTCGAAAATTGTTTTTTATTGCCGATTTGGCTCATATTCAGAATATATGTTGGCTACGTGGACAGAAATACTTTTGCTAAAATTGGACCCGGTACATGGCGCTGAAGTCCACATATTTACAAAAATATGTAAGCGTATAAACGTAGTATATAAAAAGCTCTTTTACTGCCTGTTTTCAGAAAACGAAGTTGAATAAACGAACGAATCGCCTAAAACTTACAACGTAAATAAAATGGACTTCAAGGGTCAATTGGGGAAATTCATTTAGCAAATTCGTAAAGAAACGTGAAGAATGAATATCCGAAATAATGAACTCATTTGAGTTATAACATTCGTGTTAATTAGGGTCCCATTTCAGCCGATTCGTTCGTTTGTTCGAATTCGTTTTATGAAAACGGAACGTTAATCTTGTAGTTAGTTACTCACTAAATTCGAAGTAGTGCGGCACGACTGACCACCATTCGTTAGGAACTTCAATGCGTTGAAAAATTCCCAACGAGGCACGTACAGTTCGTCAGTTCCAGAACCACTTTTCTTTACTTTAAATTTTCGCAGATCAGCATTGTATTGGCATCGAAGGTTATATAATTTGGCGGCTACTTCTGTGGCATCAATTTGCATAGTTTCAGCGATTTCCCTTTGAAGATTTTGTTTGTGGTTGCTATTCGATGAAACAACCGATAGAAACATACAAAAATCACTAAATTGAATGGCGAAAAACAATAATTCACTTACCGATTGGAGTACAGTTGACTTGAAACGTTCCATAAATCACTGCGCGATTCGAACAATGCAATTAATTCCAATGTTTTCTCTTTCGTCCACAAACTGGAATTACATTTTCCGCGTGATATTTTCGCTGCCGATGCCATATTATTTAAACTATTTTAATTTCAAAATAAAGAAGCACAGCAAATCTCAACGCAATTTAATGTCAATAATCTTTCAATAGAACTGTCATTTCGTTGAAACAATACATAATTTGAATGTAGATACGTTGGAATATACAAAGAACTCTACCGTAGAGAGAGAAAAACTATCAAACAGTTTTGATAGAGCGTAGAGCATATGTAGATCTCTACCTCACACACATAAATAGTGTATACACTGTAGAGTTTTATGGGCGAGAGAATTTTCGCGTAGAGTTTGTAGTGAGCTCATGTAGAGCGCTCTACAGGGTGTATACACTTCTCTACGCGAGATTTTTCTCTACCTCTACGCAAAAATCTCTATAGTGGACACTTGGCTTTACAACAAATTGCTTTTGTTACAAATATCTTTTCTTCAGAAAATACCTCTCTTAAAAAAATAATTTTCTTACAAACATTCCTTTTCTTAAAAATAAAATAATACTCGTTCTTTTCTTGAGATTAGTAGCCCTTCTGGAAAAAAGAAAATTTTCTTATACAAATGACCTTGTCCTGAAAAGAGTACCACTTCTGTAAATACTTCCTGTTCTTAAAAAAAATCACTTTTTTGTAAAAAAAAAATGCATAATCTTCTGGCTTTTTCTTACAGAAAGATAAGTACTTCTTCTTAAAGATGGTACCATTTCTTAAAAAAAGAATTAGCTTTAATAAAAGAAGTACCTCTCTTTAGGAAAGGACCTTTTCGCGGAAATATATTACATACTCTTACAAAAAGGACCTAAAAATATACTTGTTTTTTTTTTAAAAATACATTTTATAAAAAAAATCTAAAATTTTACAGAAAGTTTCTTTTTGATGTGTTAACATCTATACGCGCGCCTCTAGGGCAGTAAACTATAAATTTAATACATACGCAAGTGTTAGGTTTGTAAGAGTAAATCATCGTTTGTTTGTTCGTTGCTTGGCAGTCGGTATTGAAGGTGATTATTGGGCGATTTTCATATAATTTTCCCACGCGATTTTCTCCGGAAATTCATAGCCGATTTTATTAATTTTTGGAATAAAAAGCTAGTGCGGGTTTCGACGAAGAGTTTAGGCCAAAAATTAAGGCGATCCGATATCGGCGAGCCGAGATTGAAGTGTTTTAATTTGGAGTATTAATATGGAGTAATATAAAAAAGTATTTTATGTTGATCTTCGGTTATATCGTACGAATATAACAATGTATGTATGTATGTACAAGTGTCTGTTGCTTTGCATTCTTTGACTTTTGTGGGAATAAAACAAAAAGTATTGAGCAAGAAAATAATGACACATGTGCTTGCACTGGGTCTTTAAATAATTTTAAGTATTAATATTATTTAACTGTAACGTCATCATATGATTGAACGCTGTTTTTTATTTTCCAATGTAACATTTACGAATGTGTTCATAGAAATCGAACAGGTACCGTGTAGCAAAAAGGTGTTAACACATCGCCCGTGAGTTCGAACACTCATTGGATTTTTTTTACAGATCCATCTAAATTATCGTATTTTTCAACGGGCACCGTAGGCGTGTTGGAGCTAACTAGTACATAATGTATAGTGAAAGGAACTTCGTTCCAACCGGGTGTCCCCTGACACCTCATCTGATTTTTTTTTTATCGTATTTCGTCCTACTAAACACAAATCTGAGGCCAAGAACTCTTTTATAAAACCGCCTTCTTGCGATATGGATATTTTTAAGTTTTTGTGAACCCTGCCCATGAAATATCATGTGACATGAACTTATATAAGTGTATAAGAATATTAAGTTCTAATTAAAATTATCCTTTATTTTAGCGAGAAGTGCCTGTTAATTTTTTATAACTCAGGTTGAGTGTCATTATAGTGACAGAAATAGAAAATAATAGAGTTTGAAGCGAGAGTTTGAGGATTTAGCCATTCGGGAAAGTCCTTAAATAATATGCGCATGTGGGTTAAAATGTAAGTTAAAATTTTTTGTTGACAGGCACGTGCGAAGGGATAATAATAGGTTAGTTTTCAAAATAAAATTATTGGTTTAAATACCTGCTAACATGGGAATAGCATTTAAAACAAGGAAATAGCAGGTTAGTTGTGAAAAACTTAGTGCAATGTACTAATGTTGACATTTAGGATATGAACAGGTTTAACACCCTTTAAAATGGGTTTATGATCAGGTAGTTCTGCGGTCTCACAATGAGGTAACAAAGGTTTAAAATTGGGTTCCAAATAATTGCCGGGAAGATTTATAATAATGTGCTCATATATTTTCTTCATTATAGTTTAAACAATGGCTAAGTAGACTTATAGAGATCTCGCTGATAAGAATTTTCAACAGAAAGATGCAGATGATATAATGTTGTACATAATGAACAATCCCTTCCTTAAAGTATGCAATATTCAATATATTAAAATATATAAGAAAAAATTAAAAATTTTCCAAAAATTTAAAAAAACCGTACAATGAATGTTCTCGAAACAGGAAAAAGATACACAAACGTCACCACGAATGGTTAGCAATGGAACCCATTTTTGTAAATTCATCTACACCCTTCAAAGAATGTGGAAAAGTGGGTCGACCAGCAAAACCAAATTTCGAATGTATTGAAAGGTTTCGAAGACGCAAGTTTGAAAATCTCACAATGAAGGAATGTCTCATAGAAACTATTTTGAAATTGTAACACTGGTGTACTCTCAGTTAATTTATTAAAAGGGGATACTCTTTGTGGTGATGATGACACCTTTTCACTTTGAAAAGAAAATTAATATAAAACAAAAGGACAGAAATACGAAACAAAGGTCTGCAGCAAGACATTCATTTAAGCCTCTACGCATTACGTTTATTTCATTGCACTCTAGAAAGCAGTGCTTTTTGCTTATGAGTGATAGAAGAATGAGTATTCTAAAAAGTAATTCAAACACAGTACATCACTTGCTATTTCGAAATGAACTATGTGCAGTGTTTGCTTCTCTTATTTAAATGTTTTGATGTATTGAAATGTTTTGAAATATACAAGACTACACTGAGTACACAAAAACATTTGAAGTTATCAAACGAATTCATGTGTACAAGAACACACTATCTGCCGAACACGATCGGCACTTCGTTCTACATAACACGAATAATGAAAGCAATTATAAGAGAGTATGAAATAAATTCAATTCGGTATCTAATCATCGTTCAACAAAGAAGGTGTGTACTTTTTTATTTTATTAATCAAGCTCAAGGCCATTCTATATATCTGCTAACAGAGCTATAGTTTTCAAAAAAGAGTTTTGCAAATGCATTCCCCTTGATTCCTGACAAACCGTATAACTATTTCAGATCTAGGCATAGATCTTCCTCAGCGGTTGTTTGGAAGGTGTGTGATAATTTGATCAGTGAAATTGGTAAATATGTATGTAAGCAACCACTCTGGTCACACGAGCGGAGTTTGTTTTACATTTGAAACGAAAGTGGGTACGCATGTCAGTGTTCTCTTAAAAGTAGTACTTTTGTTTCTTATTTACTTTACATTTTCTTTCTGAATTAAAGATCTCATAAATACTAGTTCGTTTTGTGAGCAGTGAATTTAGTATTTGACGCATTCGCTTTTAAAGTGAATATTTTGATATGCCATTTAAGACATTCATTGCAGACGTTTAATACGAAAGTGGAGAAAGAGAAAACTCCCTATAAATTCTCATAACATGCGTCAAGTGCGAGTGCGATATCCCGGCGCAGAAGGCACTCCTGAAATAAATATATAATGTAATAATACTTTTTGTCTTCTTAACATTTGTGTTCAGTACACGTTTCCGAGATTCCGAGAATCTATTTAATTTTGCCTTATTTACTTACTTCTTTTTGATCTACGTAGTCGACGGCATAAAGTATAATCGGTTCCGCATCCAACGGCATCAAAATGTTGAAATTACGTCTAATGTCTAAAGTAATGTATCTTTAAACTAAAAAACAAAATTTAATACTTCACACTAATTTCATATATTTTGCACTTATATCTCAAATTTATGACTTTAGTGCAAATTATCAACAGTTTGTCACCCTTGGCCTTATCACGACTGTTAGATCTGATGAAAACTACAACTAATACAGTAGGATAGATAAGCGTCGCAAACAAATTTAGAAATTACTAGAATTATTTGACTTCGAAATTCAGTTACACTTATTTCAAGTTGATACCGCGTAGCATTCTGCTTTCTCCCATTTAAGCTTTAATATTGTAAATTGAAGACACAGAAAAGTACAAGTTAATCACAACTTTTTTTTTATTAAAATGAAATCGATTTTAAAGTTGTTTTTCAAAAAAGTCCTAAATTATGTGGAATTTGGTCCATTAGAAATTGTGGCTTATGCCAACGATTACATACAAATAAATTAATTTGTTCAACATAAAAATTCCATTAACTGAGTAATTAAAATCCAACAAATACTGTCTCTCAGGGTAAGAAACTTAATTGGTCATGTCAACAAGTGACAAGTTAAAATTCCTCATACCAATAGCTAAAGATTGTCAGTCTTCTTAACATCTACTAAAGAAACGAACTCTGTGTTTCTGTGTACTCTTCTCAATATAGGGTAAGTATTTTTTGGAATATTTCCAAACTAAATATAAATATCTAAACATTCAAGTGAACGTCAACGTATTAGACAGTGTAGCACACAACCAGCAAACCGAAGACCAATTTGCCTGAAAAATTCCAATAATTTTACACATTATAATTAAATTTCCAAGCTTAAGTGCTGGAAATTGTGTCAAAATATATCCCACCTTAACTTGCTAACTTATGACATTGAACAAGTCAGTGGATTTTTTGAAAATTAAAGTTTTCAATTGGATAACTGACAAAGGGTGGCTTCTTAACTTAAAATCTAATTAAAAATTTACCACCACGAGATGTAACCCAATTGTCAAGTGTACATTCTTCCTTCGCATTGTCTGAAAAACAATAGCCCAAAATTGCCTAAAGAACTTGTAAAGAAATTGGCTTATTATGTATTAATTTCAATTCGTGGAATGAGTGTGAATTATTAAGCCCATCAAAGTTCTACCATTGAATGGTGTTTACAAATTACAGGATTTGAAGTCTTTGCCAATCGGAACTTTTGCTCATCTCTGAATCCAGCGGAATGGGCGAGCATTCACAAGGACATCGACTCATATTCCTTACAAGGACGTAGTGTGCGTCAGCTTTGTATGTGTATAGTCTTTATAATGTTTATTATCTGTACGTGTCTATGAATATGAATTTCCGTTTGTATTTGTATGATTATGCGTTTTATATTGATATTCACGTGTTATTAATTTTCATCTTTTGTTTTCGGGCTTAAGTATTAACCAGATGTCAAATTTGTTATTAAGGCAAATGACAGGCACTTAGAGATATATGGATTTAATAGGAACAGCAACATCATATTTTATAATTAACGTCTTCAAGCAGTATTTGGATACAAAATAAGCCCATAAATGCGCACATATCAGAGTGCCCGAATAAACATATATTAGAATTGCATTTATTAAGAAAACTAAGAGTTAATATTCATTCACATATGAACATTAGGGTTTAACAATATTTCGGAGGCGTTTCACCAGATGTGTATTTAAGAGCTGATTGCGGTAGCGTCAAATTATTAGTTCTCTACCGGCCGTTGAAGCTTCGAATCCTACTGTATTTGGGTAAAAAAATCTAAATTGTGTTGAATATGGGGTTCAACGACGTATCATGATGACGAGCATAAACAAAAAATATATTTTTAGAATTTCCATAGAGTATTTGTTGTTGTCAATAGATATGATGTCACGGTTTCTAATGAATGACTACCGATCTCCCACAACGGTTTGTAAGACGCATTCAGTATTCAATTTAGTTGTTATTTGGATACTGTAGATGGTGAATGTAACGAATTTTGCCCAGAAACTGCGTTTCAAAAGCATTATCACTGTGCGCATTTATTGAAAAAATAAAAAATATTTATGACAGTCGGACAATTATACTTACTGTTGTTACCATCAGTAATACTGTGGACCTGTAGTTTTTAATTTCATTCACTACAAATTTGAAGATGTCTGCATGGGAGCACATAAATATCAAATAACGACAAATTGAAGCAAATAAGTAAATAATTCAGGACTCTGTGGTACAGTATTCCCATATATTCTGATTGTTCATCAGATTCTTTATCAGGAAATTCGTCAAAAATTTGCCTCAAATGGTTCCATATCCGAACAAATACCGTTGCTTGGATACACCATTCTACCAACGAATCTCAAACCAACAATCGAGCAGGTTGCAACAAAAAATTTTTTTTTTTATATTTTTTGACAGTGTTACCGCTTGGCATGAGCATCTTAAAATTACTTTGAAGAAAATTTTAAAAAATGTATGTGTTTTTACGATTGTTCGGCCTAAAACCCTGTTGTTAGCCTCAATATCTGATGTCGTCCTCGTCACTTTTTTGAGTCGTATTTTATGTCAACCCAAAAAAATATTATATTAAAATAATAGAATATTTGAAAAATTGCGAAAAATTGCCCAAAATTTGCAAATAGTAAAATACTTAAGACTATAATGTATTATCTTACTTTTTATACCCTCCACTGTAAGTGATAGAGGGTATATATCAGTTTGTCATTCTGATTGTAACATATAGAAATAAGGCTTTGCGACCCCATAAAGTAATTATATTCTTGATCCTTATAACAACCGGAGTCGATATAGCCATGTCCGTCTGTTGAAAACATTCTCACGACTTCAATCGGCGATAACGCGGTTTGGTTTTTGGCCAGAATGTTCCACGTATTCCTGAGCAGTTTGGTATTGAAAATCAGCGAAATTGGTCCATTGGAAAAAATTTTATGATTGGAAACGTAAAAAAACTGATAAAATTTTCACATTAATTTTTGTAGTTTTATATTAAACTACTCCTTTTGCAGTGTGGTGAATTTCCCTGTTGCAAATCTTTGTTGTTCTTTATAATAGGTAAGTACTTTAGAATATTTAGATGTACTCTCATGTGTTCATACATTTATATGAATTTTGTCACACTTCATCTAAGGTCGCTGTGGCCTGATGGGTAAAGGGTTGCGCGTTGGAGTCTGAGGGTTGTTGGTTCAACTCTCGTCCCAGCTTGTTTTTTTTGTTTGTTTTTAACAGTTCTTCAAAAAATGTTTTTTTATTTTTAAAAAATGCTTTTTTATTTTTAAAAAATGCTTTTTTATTTTACTTGTGAACAAGTAACTTATTTTTATTTTTTTAAAAAGTAAATTTCCTTAAAAAAAAGTACATTTCTTAAGTACATTTCGAAGTACATTAAGTACATTTCAAAGTACATTTTCTTAAGTACATTTTCAATGTGAGCATTTGAGCATTGTGAGCAATGCATTTGTGAGCATTGTGAGCATTTGTGAGCATCCTGCATTTGTGAGCATTTGTGAACAAGTAATTGCATTTGTGAACAAGTAACTTATTTTTATTTTTTTAAAAAAAGTAAATTTTCTTAGAAAAGGTCCTTTTTAAAATTTAATATTTTGCTGATTAACACTAAGGTGGAGGGTATCAAAGATTCGGCACAGCCGAATTTAACACTTTTACTTGTTTTTTTAACAGTTCTTCGAAAAATGCTTTTTGCAGCTTGTTTTTTTTTTTTTTAACAGTTCTTCAAAAAATGCTTTTTTATTTTACTTAAGAACAAGTAACTTATTTTTATTTTTTTAAAAAAAGAAAATTTTCTTAAAAAAAAGTACATTTCTTAAGTACATTTCAAAGTACAAATGTACATGTACATTTCTTAAGTACATTTCTTAAGTACATTTCAAAGTACATTAAGTACATTTCAAAGTACATTTTCTTAAGTGCATTTGTGAACAAGTAACTTATTTTTATTTTTTTTTAAAAAGTAAATTTTCTTAGAAACGGTCCTTTTAAAATTTAATATTTTGCTGGTTAACACTAAGGTGGAGGGTATCAAAGATTCGGCACATCCGAATTTAACACTTTTACTTGTTTTATATAAATTCAAAAGCACCATGCTATGATACAAAATTAGTGTAAATAGTAATAATGTCTAAACATAACAAATGTATTACGCCCTTGTTCCCGGGTTTTTACATGGCAGAAGAAAAAGGAGGACGAATTTGTATGTTCTTGTGTTGGAATAGTTGACTTTTAAGTGTGAATTGGTAGCTAGGGAGTAGCTTTACTGAGTATTCAATACGCCATTTTCAGTTTTTTAAGTTAAGATTAGAAACTGAGGTTTGAAATGTTCCTCTTTCGAACTCTGTCTTCAGAATTTGGCTATCTCACTCTGTTGCTAAGATACTCAGTGTTTTATTAATTTAATTTATTATATATTTATATGAAATTATATATTATATATATATATATTGTAATATATTATATATAATTATATTTATTGTATATTTAATTTATTATATGTATTATATATTTAAACTCTTTAGGCAAACAGTTATTCCGATTTAAAATTTTAAAACATTCTATCACGTAGTTTTTTTCCACCTCTAAACTTAAATGCTGTTTTTCTCGAAACTAAGTTGATGGCATATGGACCTTTAAGTACTCAAAAATTTTGTTCATAAATATAACATAACCGCATATCTCTTGAACCGCTCTACCCGCATTTGTCCTGAATTGTGATGGTAAAACCGAAATATTTTCCAAATCGGTTACCACTACATAATTCTATTTATTTCAAACCGGACGTTAAAACTTCTATAAATAACTATTATATTGACAAATAATAACGTAAAATTGTGGGTGCCCCAAATTAAATAAGATTTTGTTGTGTTTATTAAGTATCCAGAAGCAAATTTGCTAAAGATGTCATCAGGGACTAACAAGTGACAGACTGATTCCCTGCCGACTGATCCGCTCCCGTACAAAAAATTTCATGACACCCCTTGATATTTCCATACATTTAGTAAAACATTATCAGGAATCTCCCGCAGTTTGCCAATATATAGTTTATTTTTAATATTTTGCTTATTTGTTTACTCAGCTTTACATCAGCTGGATTAAAAATATATAAGTACTACATTTTCAATAAAATTAATACTTAAAAATAAAGTTTGGAAATTACAGATTTAAAAATTATATTGTGAATAATAGTTAACAATATTTAAGCTTAAAGAATAAATTCAGTAAAATGTTAAAATCTAAAGACAAAAATAACAACAATAAAATAAGAACAAATGGGATAAAAACACAATCATTAAACTCAAAACGTATAAAATAAATGACGTTCTAATAACGGGTCCGCCAAATAACTTTTTGATGTGTCAACATCTATACGCTGGGGGTAAAAATCTTTTTCACAATACAATCACAAATTTAGAGTAAGATGTGCGATGTAATCATTGACCAATCGTAAAGCGTTATCAAATCGGTGTGAGCTATGTATGAGTGTATTAGTGTAATCATACGCTGCATACAATATACTCAACACCATCTAGTGTGCAATAGTAGCGACTAATTTTCACTAATTGTTGTACATTATGTTATCGTAGGCAAATGAAAACAAATAAATAAAATGAATACAAAAACATTTAATTTTAATAACTTTTAAAAAGATTTTTTGCACTTTTAATAAAAAATTTACTAAAACAAAGCAAAATAAGGAAAACTAAAAACTAAACTTGTCAAATATAAGGAAAATTAAAAACTAAAAGTTTTCTTCATCTTTGAGATTGTCATTCATACTTAACAGCTGCATATAAGCACCATCTAGTGTGCAATATTAGCTACTAACTTTCGAAAACCATTGCTGTAAAATAACATTACATTTCAGTAAACAGCTGATTAATAACTTGTCTACCGCAACAAATACAAAATAATAAAATATTTTACAAAACACCAAAAACATTATAACTCAGAACATAAAACAACACAAAATGTATCAAAGCTGAATGGAGGTAATGTTAATTCTAATAAAATTTCTATTAGATTCCAATATAAATTAAGATTATAACATATCTTCATTATGTATTTTGTTGCCTTACACTGAAACTGGTGCACGACAAATGGGTAACAATCTCCATCTCATGCCAATTATTATGGGTGGAGATTTTAATACAAATTGTGCAAACCCACAGTCGCAAGCTTTATCAAAATTTTTATTTGACGTTTTCCACTTGCATCTGAGCAATTCTCCACAAACCCCCACAACTAACAATTCCACTACAATAGATGCAGTTTTCCATAGATTTTTAAATACAATCGAGTCAAAAATTTAAATATGTATCTTATTTTAGTTACCATAAGCCAATATTAACTATTTGTACTTAAGGCATTTACCATAGATGGGCACTTTGAAGTACTACTAAAATTTCAGTAAAAATAATTCTTTAACTAGTAAATTTTTACTGATTACTAAAATTGTTTTGCAGCAATTTTTATAAAGTGCCTACATGGTTATGATGAGGTGCATTGCATTATCAGTAATCAGTAATGCCCGATTACTGATTATTATGAATACGGCCCTATGATTTTACTGGTAATGCAAATTAAATTTCATTATCAGTAAAAATATACTGAATTTTTTCAGTAATCAGTAAATTTACTGCTTACTGTAATTTTGAATGCAGTACATATATACTGCAGTGTGCCCATTTACTAACCAAATAAGTTAAATAAAACAAACAAAAACCAGAAAATTCCTATGTATTGACAATATTGAAAGTTTTGATACTTTTAATTGATTAATTAAAAAAATATACTAAAAGCATAAGTACTTCCAACTTCATTACTAGATGTTTATACATCTCCCCCTGTGATCGGACTCACATTAATTTTTTTTTTTTTGAAAATGCTATAAAAAAAATACGGAATATTTTCTCAAATTTCTTTTTTTATTGGAAAGTACAATCCTTCCGGTTAATAATAGAAAATAATTTCATGCAAATGGCTGCCTTGGCTGGCCATGCAGTAGCCTACACGATCGGTCCAATTTTTAAGCACATTATAGCATTTTCAAAAAAAAAAAGTTATTTGGCGGACCCTTTATATCTTATAAAGTCTATTTTACGATTTCTTAAACTTCTCAGTGGTTTGGTACACAATAGAGGACTATGAGTAAAACCTATAGTATCATCGTATACTATTCATCCTAGGAACAGTCGAGTAGAAGCAAATTTGAAGTTGATTGTAAAATTCAGAGAACGAGTGTGATGGATTAATTTCAAATGAAAGCCAGAGTGTACGAGACAACAAATTACATAAAGAATTAAAATTTGTACGCTTAAAACCAAGCTCGTAAATACTATGGTCGGAGAAAAAACCCCGGGAAGGCTTGGAATCACGGGTAAATAAAATGCTAAAAGTTGGATAAAGGTTATTTTCTGGTAACACAAATGGATCAGCTCTATTAAGACTAAAATCCGATCAATTACAAAAACAAGATCAAGTAATCGGTTGCTGAAATTAAAAACTTTGTTAAATTAACGCAAACAAATTTCTGATAATGAAGTGAAACAATCTTCTAAACGACCAAAAGATGACGGGATTAGGTATACACTAAGGTGGACCTTGAAATGACATTTTTGCGATATTTTGGTAGATGAGGGCTCTATTCCGTGCCTTTTTGAAAAAAAATGACAATGCCGAAAAAAAAAATTAAAAAAAAAAAACATTAGGGGTTGCGCACGAGCCGAGAAAAAGGTCCACTTTGCCAAAATTAGGGGGGAAATTGCCATAGGTCATCAGGGGTCACCCGTAGGGGGGAAGAATGTATGGCCGACCCCCATTAACTTTTTACCGCCAACATTTTCCCCCAAGACACCCACCCCCTATCTCCTCCCCTTAGGGGGGTCACCATACAAAAATGGAGGTTGCTCAGTATTTTCGAAAAACACCATAGGTCATCAGGGGTCACCCCTAGGGGGGCAAAATATATGACCGACCCCCATTAACTTTTTATCCCCAACATCTTGTCCGAACATACTTACCCTCTATCTCCACTCCTTGAGGGACTCCCCATACAAAAATAAAAGAAGCTGTAATTGAGTAGTACTACTAAGCACTCTTAATATAATATAGTCAAATTAACATATTTTTGTTCGCTGATGGGTATTTCTTGCGGTAAGAATCGATAACATGTAGTTAATACTGTTTCTCTTCTTCGCCTTGACACAGTATTCTATTATAATCTTGTATCATTTTTACTCCTCTTTCGGCAGTGTCGTTCACAACGCGCAAGTTATTTACAATTCTACGACCTTCTTGATAGTCTGCGCGAGATTTCCAGGTTGCTGGATTTGCAAGAATGAAATCTTGCGATATTCCAAATCGTACAAATAAATTTTTGGTATTATGAGAGACGAAGTTGCTCAAGTCTTTAGCCAAGAATTCCTCATTCACATCTTTGAATTTCACCTCGATTTTTTTAACGCTGGTGCTTTTGATTACGACGCGAGGAGCTGGGGGAACCGGGTCGTCTTCTTCATCTTCTTCACCTTCTTCGTCTTCTTCATCTTCTTCACCTTCTTCGTCTTCTTCATCTTCTTCAACTTTTTCGTCTTCTTCATCTTCTTCACCTTCGTCATTCTCATTTTCTTGCAATGCTTGGGCCATTTTACCCTTCAACTCATTTGAAACCTTGTCATCGAAAAAGCAAGGGCTATGTGCTCATCGGCGAGATACCATAGGTGACCGATAAATTTCTTTATCATTACCCGAGATAAATCCTGGTCAACGGACTTGTACTCGACGATGTCCTTCAAAAACTTCCAATCTTGATTCGGCGCCTCAGCTGCTCGAGAAGAACCAAACCATGCCTTGACGTAAAGTCGCACCACAAAAATACAAACGTGTCGAATACCATTCAATTCACATACAGATAAGTGAAAAGTTCTCCGAAACAAAAACATCTTGAGGCTGTAAATGGCTTTTGCCATCCATCGAGCATGGGAAACGGGTCCTGGAGGTCGGAAATGGTAATTCTCAAGTTTTTCACCCAGAAACAAAAGAATTAATTGTAGCATTTCTTTGTAGTCATCGCGAGGGTGTTTCTCCTTCAATTGATCTAAGCAAAACTTCTTTATGCCGACTTGCATTGCCACAGGAATATTTCTGACGACTTGATCGTCTATCAAGCCAGAATGGAATGGTTTAACCTTTACAGCGTCCCATTCCTGTTTGAAACGGTCAAAGCAAGGAACGCCTGGTGCATTGGTCTTTGCCATTTTTGTCTCAAAAACTTCCCTTAGCACCAGTTCGTATACGTGGTGTCTGCAAGGTAAATATAAGATTTCTCTCTCCAACAGCCGCTCAAGAGCAACTGCGGCTCCGGAGAATGGGCCACTGTTCGTTGATGTCGTGTCGAAAGAAAGTCCTTGTATTCGATGTGTCATATGCCAAGATGCCAACAGTTGATAAACGGCATGTGCTATTCTCCGGCCTTTTCCTTTCCCATCTTCTACTTTGGGAACTCCAAGAAGTTGTTCTTTTTCTCCGTACGAGACAATTACCGGTAGACGGTCCACCTTCTTTGTACCCACAAAATCCAAAAGCATTTTGCCATCCCAATGGACTACGAAGGATTTAGCTGCGACAAGCTGGAGATGAATGAAACGCGTTGACGAATAAGAATTCTGAATGAGAGCAAATAAATCTATGCGATCTTACTTGTGGATTGTCTTTCACATAACTCAGCATGTTCTCTCGATTTGAACGCCGACATCTCCGAAGCGACGTACGGTTTATTGTGTATTGTTGAGGATCGCGTCCAAATGCTTCTGCCGCCGCTATCATAATGCCGACCGCGTCTCGGTCAGTCACTTTGCACTTGTCCAAAGCTGATAGGACTCGTTCAGTAAAACATTGTTTGTAACCTCTTCTGTCACCAACATTTGACGGGCCAGCTTCTGCCGGGAAGTTTTCATCCTGTCTCCCATTATCATCGCTTGAATCACTGCTTGAAAATTTAACCACTGCAATTGAACGAATTTCATTTGAATATAAACATTGGACGAACACACAAAGCGCGAAATAGCTTACCGCCTTTAGCGAACCGATCTCTACTAGATTCCGTTGCACGTTTGCGTCGCAACTCTTCTTGTTCTTCGCGCTCAGCTCCCCGTAATATTCATGCTTGGATAACCAATCAAAAAAATATCGTCGCGCGATCTAAGTCGTGTTGTCATCTTAACTTTTAAAAAACGGGAGAAAAATCAATTTACTTTTCGCGGTCGTCGGCACTTGTTGAATGACAACAATCGATGAATGAACTGCTATTTATAACTACTACGTATTTTGTAATATTTTACTGCCAGGTACTGATGAATGGGGGCATCTGCTAAGGGTGCCTATGTACCTGATTCAGCACGTGTGCGTTTCAAATTTTTCAAGACTTTCCAAACAATGACCACTCTTGAATATTGGTGGAATTTCTGTAAAAAAATCAAAAAAAATCAAAAAAATCTCGATATTGTGCAACTGTAAATACATAGATTTTCAGTATTTTTGTATGGAGACTCCCTCAAGGAGTGGAGATAGAGGGTAAGTTTGTTCGGAAAAGATGTTGGGGATGAAAAGTTAATGGGGGTCGGTCATATATTTTTCCCCCCTACGGGTGACCCCTGATGACCTATGGTGTTTTTCGAAAATACTGAGCAACCTCCATTTTTGTATGGTGACCCCCCTAAGGGGAGGAGATAGGGGGTGAGTGTCTTGGGGGAGAATGTTGGCGGTAAAAAGTTAATGGGGGTCGGCCATACATTCTTCCCCCCTACGGGTGACCCCTGATAACCTATGGCAATTTCCCCCCTAATTTTGGCAAAGTGGACCTAAAAAATTATAACTGATATTTGGCTCTAACTAGATGTTGTGATAAAGAACCGTAATCAAATACACCACAAAAAGAGTTTCGAAACATTTTGTTCAACTGTCAGAAAAAAATTTTATTTTAGACTCCGGGAAAAATATTACATTTAGAGCACATTTTTTCTTGACGTTAAAGTACACATGTTAATCTAATATATATTGGAAAACATTCTCATTTAATTTAATATAAATCTTTGGGAAGAGAGTTAAATTTTTTCGATTATAGAGTACATTTATAAGAAATATTTCGGCGAATGATGATACGTATATTGTGGCAAAAGGTATATTTTTTATAATTAACTACTACCAGTCAAAACTGGCTGAATAAAAATTGAGCATTCTAAAATGTAAATAAACTTTTGATATTTAAATTACCACTTTAATGAAAAATTCACAGAAATATGACGAATTAAAGGTTAATAATTTGTTATTTCTATTCCAGGATGAAAAAGGCTTAATTTTATTCCTTGGTCACACAGAATACAAGTCTGGCTGGCTAGCAATAAATTAAAAAAAGCTGTGTTAAATTAACATTTCTCTTTCTATCCTACATGCAAATTTTGGAAAAAGTTTGGATTTTGTGATAAATTTTCCAATGTTTGTAATCACATTTTCGTCGAGATCTTCAGTATTATCACTAACACATTAAAATACCTCTCAAAATAGATTTTTGCAAATACGCTAAGAACATACAAATTTAGCGCCCTCTCGTGGGCCCAAAACAAATTAAATTTTTCTGCACTTGTACGACAAATTTTGAAACATACTAATTTCATCAAGATTTATTCACAACTTTATTTTTTATTCCATGGATGAAGCACTGGGCTCCAATGTCTAGTAGCGAGTCCCAACAAAGTGCAAAGTGAAACACTGGCGTTAGTGAAACACTGGTCACAAGAAGTGATGAACCCATAGAGTAAGATATAGGTTGATTGAAACAGCTGTTTACCTTTCCAAACAGTTTGTATTTAAATTCGCCACACTTTTGACTTGGAATCGATGAAGCACTGGACTCCAATGTCTAGTAGCGAGTCCCAACAAAGTGCAAAGTGAAACACTGGCGTTAGTGAAACACTGGTCACAAGAAGTGATGAACCCATAGAGTAAGATATAGGTTGATTGAAACAGCTGTTTACCTTTCCAAACAGTTTGTATTTAAATTCGCCACACTTTTGACTTGGAATCGAGCTCACTCCTCCATTTTCAGCAAATTGCAAGAACAAGACTGTACTCTATTGGTTAATTATATTTACTGTAAGTAGTAATTTAATTACTTTTGTATTGTTTGTTTTTATTTTCATGATATTTTATTATGTGTTTGTTCGTTTACAAACACATTTAATCTGTTATTCATGCAATAAATTGTTTTCGTACCGAGTAGTTGCATATAATTAATCAACTCGGCTACAATTAAAATGGAAATTAGGTTAATAGTTGATTGCTGTTTAAACATCCAAATTTGGGCATTTGCTCAAATATTTCAAAATTTCATTAAATATTTTCAAATTTATGCCATACATCCATAATAAGGATGTAAGTAAAATTCGATTGGATTATGCCCCTTTCGAAATAGATTTAGGGCAAAATTCGGAATTTTACAGTGAATGAATTATTTTTGAATGGGTATTCTCAAATTTATTAAAAAAAAAAAACAAATTCTGCGACTATATTTTTAATTTCCTTTAAACATGGAAACAAACTTAAAAACCGAAAAGAAAATTTAAGAAACTGTGATCAAATGAATTCTTTTATTGACTTTAAGTTTTATTGAGCCGGAAGTCTTTGTAGATATTTAGCAAATCCTCCAAGTATCGCTGTTCATACACTGACTGACACACAATCACGCGGATTTACAATAAACATTTCGCCGAGAGCTTGCTGCACGATATATATTAGCTCTGACCTCATATTCAAACTTTTTTAAGCTTGCCTAAATAGTTTTGTGTCGGATTTTCAATTTCGACCTGTTTAAGAGTTACTTAAAAATTAACTTAAACGCTGGATCCCACATACTCCCTCGTAATAAACGAAACGGTGTAGTTCTTTGCTTGTTTTAAATAACACATGAGAAATTCTTTTTTTCCCCATATTTTTAACAAAAATCCCCTCTACTACCAACACTACTAAGAAGCTCAGACTGTTGTTAAGAATCTCAGAAGTTTGTTTTTGTCACAAAAAATAAAAATACTTATACTGGTATGTTTGTAATATGAGTCAGAATTTGAGGCCGGTTTTTTGGATTACAGAGTTTGGTGAAATGTCTCGAATGGCGTGTCGACACTGCTGGTATTGCGGTTGAGTTATATTTTATTAATATTCAGGAATATACATTTTATTAAAATTATTGCGTGTATTGCGGGTCCCTAGGCTGAAGCCTATGTCTAAATCCGGACCTGCTTGAACATAAAATCATTCCATGTATGTATGTATGTATTAAAATAAAATACAAGTATGACCTCAGTTTTGTTGGCTGGGTTGCCTCCAGCCACCGTTATATTGGCAATGAAAGTACACAAAGAAGATAATAAACAAAGAAACCCCCCAACTGTTGACAACACTCGCAAACGATATAAGGACACGGTTTAAGGATATGTACCTGGAATGTGCGAACGCTATACAGGACTGGTGCCACTTTCCAACTTTTCATGGACGAAAGCACAACTTCGGGTACGGATTTATAGTTGGCAAGAGACTGCGACACCTAGTTTCAAGGTTCAGCCCAGTGAGTGACCGCAAAGCCACATTTCAAATATTTCAACATCCCGTTATTTTGTGTGCACGCACCGACAGACGATAAATATGATGAAGTCGGTGAAACATTTTATTAGCGGCTGGTGGAGGAAGTATACGAACGCTGTCCTAACCACGACATTAAGATTATTCTAGGCGATTTTAATGCCAAATTAGGAAAGAATATGATACAACCTCCGATAATGGAATAAGACTGATAGACTTCGCCGCTGCTAAGAACATGGTGGGTTAGTAGCACACGCTTCTAGCATAAGGACATACATAAGGTGACCTGGATATCTCCTGATCAGAGGACGAAGAACCAGATTGATCACTTGGTAATAGATGGCAGGCACTCTTCTAGTGTAATGGATGTACGTGTGAGTCGAGGTGCCAATATCAACTCGGGTTGAGCTGGACACGGGAAAAGCTGGATATTAACAAGCTACAAATACCGGAGATATCAATGTCCTATCGACAGACGATCTCTCTCCTGCTAGAGCAGAATACCCCCCTCCAATTCTTTGGAAACCGCTGAAAGAACTGAACTTAGCTACCAAAAACCGCAGAAGGATAAGCCATGGTTCGACGAAGAATGTCGCATTGCTACTGTTGAAAAAGACGCTGCACGTATGGCAACGAAACAGTCAGTTAGAACGCGTGCTGCGACTGAGCGGTACAAGAGGCTAAGAAGGGAGGAAAACCAACTATTTAAGCAAAAAAAAAATGGCAGTGGGAACAGAGAAAGTGTGAAAAAACCAAAATGTGCAGGATGAATGGTGAATCCCGAAAGTTTTTCCAGAGGGTAAGAAGATCGAATAATGGGCCTAATAATGGGCTGCCATCCTGCACGAACGAGAATGGGAATATGGTGGCTGAGAAGCAGTGTGTGCTCAAAATGTGGAGAGACCATTTTTCAGCACTACTCAACTCAGATTTATCCACTGAAGATTGTATCTCCCGCCTGAAGAATAATAAAGCCACTGGTGTGGATGGCCTACCCGCTGAACTTTTTAAGGCAGGTGGCGAACGACTGATAGCCCACATGCATCAACTAATATGCGGTATATGACTGGGGGAATCTATGCCCGACGATTGGAGTCTCAGTGTATTATGGCCTGTATTCAAAAAGGGTGATCCGTTCGAACTATCGCGGTATCAGTCGTTTATCCTTCGCGTATAAGGTCTTGTCGAGCGTATTATGTGAAAGACTAAAGCCAATTATTGAAAACCTGATTGGACCTTATCAGTGTGGTTTTAAAGTCCACGACTGACCAAATATTCACGCTACGCCAAATCCTGAAAAAGACCCATGAAAAACAAATAGATACATACCACCTTTTTGTCGATTACAAAGCTGCTTTCGATAGCCCCATACGGGGAAAACTGTACGAAGCTATGTCTGAACTTGGTATTCCGGCAAAACTGATTCGCCTCAGTAGAATGACGCTGACCAACACCAAATCAGCAGTGGAACTGGGGAAAGACCTCACTGAACCATTCTGTACCAAGCGAGGACTTAGACAAAGCGACATACTTTCGTGCAATCTCTTCAACATCTTAATGGAGATAATAATGAGAAAGGCTGCAATATCTTCTATAAAAAAAAAATTGTTGTAATTATATTTTCTATAGATGATTTATTTTGAATATCATTTGTACAATTTGAAATAACTTTGCCAACTTGCTCCAATAATGCCTTTCGGCGCTGGGGCCCAAAATTTTATTGTATTAATAAAACATTTGTACAAGAAAAAAACAAACAAAAAACAAAAATACGAACAAGACCATTAACACGAAAAGCCATATGTTGCTGGCATATGCTGACGACATAGACAACATTGGGCGAAATTTGCGAGAGGGTACTGCAGTATTTTCAAGAATCGAAAAGGAATCAGCGAAGGTGGGTCTTGCTGTTAATGAAGGCAAGACAAAATTGATAGTGTCAACGACTAGAGAAACCTCTCGACTTGGTCCGCACTTGATCGTTGAGAACCGATTAAATTTTGGAGTTGTAGATGAATTTTTCTATCTTGGATCCTCCGTGAACAAGGACAACAACGCCAGCCTGGAGATAGATTGGAGAATTGTGCTTGCAAATAGGTGCTATTTTGACCTCAGCAAGCAGTTTAGGAACAAAGCCCTCTCTGGACGGACAAAAGTTGACATATAGCTCCGAAACTTGGGTCATATCGCAAGCGGCTGAAAAACACCTGGGAGTTTTCGAGAGAAAAATTCTCCGTAAAATATATGGTCCTGTTAGGGAAAACGGCGAGTGCCGACTCCGCTGGAACCAAGAGCTATATGATTTATATTCTGACGTGGACATAGCTAGGCGAATCAAATTAGCCCACTTGCGTTGGCTAGGCCATGTTATCAGAATGGATGAATATGAATGAGCCAGCGCGAAAAGAGGATGACCAAGACTCCGCTGGAAAGACCAGGCAGAAGAATCCCTCCGTATCCTTGGTGTTACCAACTGGCGAGAAAAGACGGAGGATGGAGCCAGTTGGAAAAATATGATGAAATTTAATTAATTTGTTTGTTTAATTAATATGTGTAAGACGTCTGACCTCATGAGGTTGTAAAATAGTCAATAAACGTAAGTAATGACCTCAGTTTTAATATTTGGAATATTTTTTTGTTTCATTCGAACTTAAAATCGTATCGTCTACACAAGTATTTTAATTAGGTTATACAAGTATTTTTAAACTATTTTCAGTTCAATTTGGTAATTTTTAGTTTTGAACTGAAATTTTAAAACAACAGTTCTGAGTGTAGTAAAATATTTAGCTTTAAGAATTGCACAGTTTTCTGTAGACAACCTAACGAACCTGAAACTATCCACTGTAGAATACGATTAATGATATTTGTTATTCCATCAAAACATTGCGAGGGAAATATGCAAATTTATATGTTGAACATTTCTACACAAGTTGTTGATATAACTTGTTTTGGAAAAACAAAAATAAAAAGCATTGACAGTGTTAGGTTCTTCATGCAGTATTCCTTTTTTACATGTGTCACTTAAAAATGGAGGTTGAGTTATGAATGTCAGAGTAGGTAGTACATTCTTTGTTTTAGGAATGTTTTCAACTAAAATTTCCGTTTCGGATTTACAAAAAGCCATACACTTTGATTTAAAAATAAGAACAACCGGTGCACAATATTATTATTTACTTATGTACTGTACCTAAGAGAAATAGCGTCGTTATATAATCAGTGAAATTTGTGCTTTCCATTATATAAGATATGAATTAAAAAAAATGGTTAGATACCACGAATCAAAGCATCCGCATTCAGGAGATTGCTTAAGTCGCATTCAATTTCGATACATGTAAAATAGAGTGAAATGCTGTTCTTTATTTTTTATAAATAGCGTCGGGAGTAACATATGACACTTGACGCGAAATTGTTATACTGCCAATTTGGCCGAAATTAGACAACGTTGGGACGTGTAAATTTCTGGCCAAAGTTCAAATATTATGAAATCGTTTAACAAACAGCTTCCATTTGTTTCACGGATTTTTATGAAGCAGCAAATTATTGCACTAGTTTAGCTGGTGAAAATTTGAAAACTTACGGATACCATTAATAATTAGCTCCTCGATGTCACAGTAAACAATTTTGAAAATTATATATTTCTATAACATCAGACACTTTACTCAAATTTGAACTTTGGCTTTGAGACACAACATGTTAACGTTATTCGATTTAATGATTTAATGGAAGTGTGGACCAGCTGGTAGTTATTGTAGCAATTGTGCAATGTTTCATAAAAGTCCCCCGGAAAATGATTAGATTCCCAGTTAGAAGTTTCCTATAGGCATCATCAACGACAAAGAACTGACATGTCAGGGTCACTGCTGACTTTCGGACCCGCCCCGTACAAAAAACTGAATGCCACCTTCTGATATTTTCATACATTTGTTCAAAAGTCAGCAGGAATTTTGCACAGTTTGTCAACAGTGGTGATCATATTATGATCTTATGATCACCATTCATCAGTGGGTCAGTTGCTCAAGACGTCTTTAAATATGGTGTTTCGGGTCATCTTGTAGGTACTTATTTATTGGAATTTATGTATACATATGTACATATGTATGTATCTGTTCTGTTGCACGATGTTAAATAAAATCTGAAAGATAAGCTGACAAAGATACATACACACATAATACATAATTAAAATGCTCTTAAAAATAGCATATTCTTGTAACAAATTGCAAATATTCTGATATGAATTCCGAAAACGTATGACATATATTTCAAAACTACACATAAATAAAAAAAAATCAGTTTGAAGTTTTTGAAATATTTGAAAATCCACACACATGACTCGCAGTTGGCAAATGATGCAGATATCGTCAATCTAACTTCAGCATTGGTCCTAATAAGAGTCAGCCATGACAAATCAATAGAACGGTCTTACATAAATTGTCAGTGACTTCACAATTTATGTCACCTAAGTCAAAACTACTGACATGTCAAGAAGATGTCTTACATAAATTGTCATCACCTACTGACATAGTCCTAGAGGAATAGTACTGACAATGTCTGCAAGACAAAATATCCAACTGAGTTTCTTAAAGCTGATTGTTGAAAATACACATTTTCGTCAAATTCTAACTTTGACCTCGAACCGTCGCGTCGTAACGTTGTCCCATTTTCACAAATTTTAAGGTTTGCAACAACACTAAAAATGTGGCCGTCGGTGGTGCAATGGTACTGTGCGCGGCTCTTGTGCATGAGGACGTGGGTTCGATCCCTACTCTGACCACCTTAAATTTCTTTCGACGGCGGTCCCCTCGCATAGTGGCGGCGACACTATCGAGTATTTAGCCATGAAAAACTTCTCAAAATACCGTTCGGAACCGGTGTAAAACTGTAGGTCCCAATCAGTGAGTGTAAAACTAGAACGCGCACAGCTCACTGGTTGTGAGAAGCCCTCCCTAATCCCTTCATGGGATGTAACGGGAACCATTTATTTATTTTTAACAAAACTAAAATGAAAGCCACTCTCATATATTACATATTTAATACCGTTAATCTAATATCAATTAAAATTAAATAGTTTTAGTGATTCAAAATATTTTTTTAAAATTAATAATCTTTCAATAACTAAGATTTAATTTCAATAAATCCATGCGGTAATTTCCAAAATCGCTAAGTATAAAATGGTCAACTCAAAATATTTGTGGTGAAAATGTCAATTAACCAGAGTTTAATTTAGAGGATCAAATTTGAAAAATGAAATGCTACGTACCAATTGTGGCATTTTGGCACAATTTGCCATTTTCAGGGAGATATAAGGTCGTACACTCTAAATATGGGGCCTGCACAACAAACTCGTCGCCCGCTATCCGCTCTCTCTCTCTATCACAAATTTAAAACAGTTTCCAGTATAGGAAATTTATTCCCAATTTTGGGATTTTCTTCTAAAAATTTGGATACTGGGAATGCTGGGGTTCTGATAGGAATTATATAGTTCGTATTTATTATTAAAAATTGCACATAGTTCTTGTTAGTCTCTGTGGCGCCGTCTTTTGGCACAAAACAACGAAAATATATCGGAAAACAGTAAAAGAAAAAAAATTTCATACTAAATATCCTCAAGCACTGCAGACAGAACAGCTACAGCTAATTAAAATATTAAACTCTGTGAGACAAAAATATCGTTAATCCTGATAGTGCGACGATTTAGTTGTATGTAAAGGGCGTATTAATACGGATGAGGATACGGATGAGATGGGGGATTTATAAGGATAACCTATCCACCCAGAAAAGTATGGCAACACTGCAAACCATGGGAAAAAGGATTTTATGAAGATTTGGTTGTGTGAATAACGACCACTTATTACAAGATTTTAAAAAATTTCGTCATTTTTGTGATGTTTCGGTTTTCGAGCATGTGAGTTTTTTAAATTTTTAAATTGGTTTTATGAGTGGTTATATTTTCACTTCATTACAGTAAACACTTTAAAACTGATTAAATGAGAAATTGTGAATTTTGCTCCAAATTATGTAGGCTTTGACATTTTACCTTAAAAGAAGAGATAGTGAGCAATCCCTTTAAAAATGTTGTCTTTTATTTGGATTTATTTTTGCTACATCATTTATGAACTTTTGTAACTTAATTATTTAAAAGTTATAGTTCATATGGGTTCGCTGAAAGTAATTTCGGTTTTTTTGCTCCAAGTAATTTTCAATTATTTTATTTCTCTATCTAGAACGAAAGATTTCGTTCGTATTCTAGGAGAAAGAAAGTTGATTTTGGGTTCCAAAATCTTGTCGTTTCAAGTCGAATGAAAACATAAAATTTTTCAAAACTTTTCAGTACAGATTTTGGTTGGGAGCAAACATAGAGTCAGGCGATCGAAAATTTCGACTTAGAGGAACCCAATTTGAGTCGAATGTGAGTGACTAATTTGCGTTCGCTTAGCTTTTCTTTCGAGATAGAGAAATCTATAAAATATAATCTATAATTTATAATCTATAATTTAGGTGCCATTTGGTTCGATGATTTGCTGCCATCCTTCAAGCAAATATACTCGAACCACAAATATACTCGAACAACTGGGTTTGTAGACGCACTTCCGAATTGAAGGGTTTCCCATTCAAAAAGTTGTGCGTACTGTGGTAAAATTAAAATCCTTTGAAATTTATCAATTCAGGTCGTGTTTCTTTCAGTGCCCCATCAAAGTTCGTCAATGCTGACAATAGACGCCATAATTAATGGCTTGGTTTTTAGGCAGCGGTTCAAAATAAATTATATGTACATATATGTGTCATTTATTCATTTAAAGGTAATGTCAAAATATAAAGCAATATTACAATACGAAGTTTGAATAAAAGGTTCGCGAATAACATAAGGTGTCATCGAAGTCTCTCCATCGATTTCTGTCTCTGGGAAATGATTAAATTTGGTTCCATGATAGACGAGTTTGTTTGTAGTCGGTCTTCAGGCAGGTGGTCTTCCTGGCTTTCGACACTCCTGCGGGTTCCATTCAAGTGCCACTCTAACAATATCTGTTGTAGGGCGCCTAAGTATATGGCAGAAATATATCAAAATAAATTACTCCCTTAAAATCCCTCCAAATGGACAACATAACCTTTTTTGGTGCAGTTCAGCCTTTGATGAAGTTTGCGCCAGTTCATCGTTCTTGAAGCAAAATCTCTTTTGGTTGACATTGTTGTCGAGAATCCATTTACCATCTCTAGTGACAGCGCGTTTCTTTTTTGTTGTGTTTGAGCAACAAATCCCAAGTGCTTATCCGATTTATTAAGTAGATGTCGTTACGACCGTGCGGATCCCAAAAATCAAGCATATTAACAAGTTCAAGCCTGTTTAAATGGATTTCAATGGTCCCTCAGCTTATCTGCAACTTCGCGAACAGAAACGTGACTTTAAGATTTACGATTCAGCTTGTCTGCAACCTCATTTGTCCTACCGCTCCTGGGGCCATTTTTGATCGTGAAATTTGAAGACTGACATTTTTTGAACTAGCGTTGACAAACACGGCACACCTATCCCGGTGTGTTTCCGCGACTTTTTTGGCTTTTCGGTGCTCATTAATCCTAATTACATCTGACCACTGAAAATAATGTGACGTATCACAAACTTCAGCTTAAACTATTAGTTGTGTAGCTGCACAACAAGCAATTTAGTCAGCTAATCAGAAGCATTTGAAAAATAACAAAACTACGATCTATATGAGAAAACAAAAGTTACTTTCTTGCCAAACAAATATTTAAATTATTTTTTATGGCCCAAATATATTCAAATTAATACATAACAATGACATAAGAAATGACATAACAAAGAAAATACTAAAATCAATATTTATATTGATTCGTTAAAATTGTGGAAAAAACATCCCTCCTTTTGATTCCGATCATCATACATATATATACATATAACTTAAAAAAATTGGGTTGAAAAATATCATTACACTCAAAAATCACCACTTAAGGATATAATTTCGTAAGCCTGCCTAGTGTAATTAGTGTACAATATATTGATATGAACTTTTGATTGTTGAACCAGATTATCGCAGCGTATCTATGGTTTCACTTAAATGTAATTGTTAAATCGCCTAACAGTTTTTGGAGATATCTATTGGCATTTATGATAATTATTAAATTAATAATTATACAATTATTTCGCTTGCCATAGGAAATATATTTCGTACCGATTGCAACAAGCTATCTCTTCAATTGTTGCGAGACAAATGGCTTCAGAGCACTAAGAATAATGTACAGTAGGTTTAAGTATAATCAATGTAGTCACTGTAATGGCCAAATATTAAATACAAATCCCATAGACACATCGACGAACCATTTAAGAGAACCGTCAAGAACTTCCATTAACCTCGGCAGCAGCTGGGGCAGCACCGACGTTTTCTATGGTTCAAAGGAATATTTTCGCCAGTGGCACGAACAGCCACGTTGCCACAAAGTGTGGGGTATAGGAGAAAGGCGGAATGAAAGCACAAAATGATGATAAGTGGGAGATTAAATAACTGTATTTGACGGCATTGGTATCAACGCTGTTTGGGGTGGACGTACTTTGTTTTGATGTTATGAAACAACGCCCTTTTATTCATTGTATTCCCCAGAATGGAGGCGAATTATAAAAAATAACAGCAACAAAGCGAGACAAAAGGAAAAAATAATACAAAAAGTTAACTTTGAAAAACTGAATAGCAGAAAAGGCAAAGAATATCGGCATTGAATGCTCATATGAACATTGTTTCTCACTGGATTTATTGACTAATGAAGCGTGCAATCAGTATATGCTTACAACGAACATGAAAAAGATTCAAAAGTAGTATTAGGCTAATACGTAAACGAAGCCACTAATGCAGACAGGAACCCCCAGCACACATACCCACCTCGAGAGAGAAATGCTTCAAATTGATAATAAAGATATTTGAAATTTGCAAATCGATAGGCGATATTCTGTATATATAACAGCCACACGACCGTAAACACACTGTGGGTTCTCTTTTGTTTGCACAGTCAACTGCCCGCACTGTATCCAATCGCCATCAGAGTTATTTGGGCCACTTAAATTTCAATCGATGCTAAATTTTGTTTGGACAAACACACACTTTTTTATTGATTCGTTATGTTTTATTATGGTCGTTATAGTCGCAAATGTCCTAAATGTCCTTATGGCATTTCTACACAGATATTGGTAATTGTGTTTAAATATTAGTGTCTCGCCCTAGGGACTACAACACAACGAGGGTCATTCGATTGAAACTCGAGTTTTATTATATCGAAATTTAATATTTATATATAGCCGAAATTTACATAAGTTACATTTTTACTGTAGTCTGACCCTTCAACGGACATTTGGAAAAAATGCTGGTTTTACTATAAAATAGATTTTGCTCTGTTATTTTCAAATATTACATAGAGCGCTAATGTTATGCTTTAGAGATTATAAATACAATGTGATTATACTTATAGTAATTTGCAATTTAAACTTGTTTAATGGTGCAACATATGCTTGTATGTACATGGCAGTGATCACTGACGAGTTTGTCGATTAAACCCCCTATTAGATGCGAAATACTAAGAAATGAGTAATTTAGTAATCGACCTAGTTATTCGGCTACATTCCAACGTAGGCTTTCCTTAATTTGAAAGTTGCCAGATAAAAAGTAAACTCGAATGACTTCGGATAACACCAACTAAAGACTCAAACGAATACGAAAGTTTGTCGTAAGAAAACAATCGAAAACAGTGCGTTCATTATTTAAGGAACTGATCTGGAACTAAATTTGAACGATGTATGCGAATTTAACGGTTTAGGGACCTGCCTCGTTTTAAATACCGATACAGTCTTGTCATTCTAGATAGAAATTTGCTGGTGTTTTCATTACTGCTCTTAAAAAAATAGTGTATACTTAGGCATGCATGCAAACAAAGTTGATGCCAACAATTTGGCTAGACCTGTCATTACCATCAAAATGAAAATGTTATGTATGATTGCTCCCAACCGTCCATATAGAACGGTATATATACCAGTGCAAAATTTTCAGTAGATTGAATGAATGAATGAATGATTCAGTAGACTGAAGATTGAATGAATAGCCTTACGAGTGATAAACATAAATTTTGGCTCTTTCCGCTATGTTCCCAATACTTTCCTTGCCCATTTGCACCTAATATTTGTTAGAAAGAAATATTTTTCGTCGGTGGTGCAATGACCACCTTACATTTCTTTCTACAACGGTCACCTCGCTTACTGATGGTGACACTATCGAGTACTTAGCAATGAAAATGCTTCTCAAAATACCGTTCGGAATCGGTATAAAACTGTAGGTCCCAATCAGTGAGTGAAAACTGGAAAGCGCACAGCTCAGTGATTGTGAGAAGTTCTCCCCTGTTCCTTCATGGGATGTAATGGGAAACCATTTATATTTATTTTTTTTATTGTTAGAATATATCCACAATATATAAATTTATTCCCATATCTTTTTTTCTACAAGTTTTTTACAATTTTATACAATCCTATTTCACGTGATTGAAATTGACAAATGAAAAGGTTTTTACTGAAAAATTACTTGAACTGCCAAAGTAGTTTTATTATTCAGTAAACATATGTTATTCATATGAGCAGGACCATTAGTATTGACAAAAGCGAAAATATCTCTCCATTTCGAAGTTCCTACAACTTTGCATGTAGAAGATTTGGTGTTTTTTACATAGCGGATATAGTTACAAGACGAATGTTACGTGATAAAACGTCGGTATGACAAGAATTTAGTTTGCTTTCAATTTGGGCAACAGGATTAGTTTGTGATTTTATAAGAGATTTTACATAAACCTGGCTATTTTAAAAATCAAAAGCAGAAAAATGAAAAATTGTCTGCAATATTCGACATAATCTACTCCGTGCTAAGATTGTGGATGTTCATTATTTGTGAGCAAGGACCGTACAGCTGTGGCATAAGCTGGACAAATGTTTTTAAAATTGTTTTAACATAAAAACAAATTGTTTTCTATTACATCACATGAAGGGATTGGGGAGAGCTTATCTAGTTCTAGTTTACACTCACTGAGTTAACATAATTAGCTCATAATGTGGCTAATTGCGTCGAAGATAACTAGGACAAGAAGTATATTAACTCAAGTAGTGTTTATACATTTAACCTTCCAGTAGTAGTCTAGAACAATACCTGCAGCATAAAGAAACCAACCCCTGAACTGTGTTGCTTTCCAATTATACAAGTCCATGAGGTCGAACGGTTTTCTTTGAAATTCTACTGTTATATCTTCAGAAATATTTAAAATATTTTGTTGAAATTTCATTACGTTTTCTTGTAAAATATGAGGGTCTGGGTTTTTAAAATCCAATTTTTGAATCAAGTATTTACTGAGTCGAATGTAACTCATATGCACTTCATCACGAAGTATAAACTTTATAAGATCAAAATGAATTATATCCTAACGGGAGCTATTTTCTTCTACTATGTGATGTTGTGTACTGACTTTTTCTGTGAACGAGTCCACACTTCTCGCTTTACAATCAATTCATTAAAATCCCTTGTATTATAAGTTTTACTGTGTCTCCTTTTTCAATGCACGTTTTACACGACAATATACCAGTATAAATTTTTGACCACTTAACATCTCTGACAGCCATATCACAAAAAGGCTAATATCATAAAGCTGAATGATTTTCCATTCACATATGTAGCTAACGTAAAGAAAGAGTAATTAGTTAATTACATTCTGCTTGGTTAAAATGCAAATCTATACTTTCGTTAAGTATTATGTTGGCTTCGGACACAAATTCTGGCAGAAATTTTCTAGCTGAATGAGCTGTGGATTTCTCGTAGTAAGGGGTAATCAAGTAATATAGGTTGGTCAAAAAACTTTACCCATAATAGACCAAAAACCCTTTTGGATATATATATTCATTCCATCCATATGAATGATAATATCTATTGTATCCTCTTTATAATTCTTAGGATCTATGAAAACATGAAGATATGCTTGTGTTGTAAAATATTGAAATTTTCCCAAAGTGTCATCAGAACTTTTCATTACTTTAGCTTAAACACATATATTAGACGTATCTCATAAAGTTTAACAACTTTCAGGTAATTTTGTGTACCCTTCGGACCTTAAAAGCATTAACATTTTATCGATCTGTATTTTGTTTTGCATTTAATTTTTTTTATTACTCTTTACATAAAGTTTTATAATAAAATCAAATATTGTTTATGTTTCATTTAAGTCTGGTCATTTTTCCATTTTGACGTTGGGCTAAAAATGTATACTTATATATAAATAACAAACATAGAATTTTATTAATAATATTTATAATGAATATTTGCATTTGCAGCACTGGCAAACTAATGATTTTGTTGTACCCTCAGTATTGGGAAGGTACTGACTTTTTGTGTCCACCGTACTGTTTTCTTTGAAATTATATTGCTGGCGAACTACAGGCAAGAAGTGTCTGTCACTCCCACACTGTACCACTACTCTAAATGTGTTAGATACAACCATCCATCTTGATAGTAGTTGTCTTCCTCTTCTGTTAATCGACAACGGCCCGTCACTTCCACCTAAATCCGAATTAAAATCTGACGTCGGTTCTATCTGTTTAACGTTTTTACCACCAAACCTCACTGGATTACAGAAACAGCCTTCTACCATCACCATCAAATAGCAGCTAACGTTAAAAAGCATTTACTCTTATGAAAGATACGTTCTCCAATTCCTGGAAACAACTTTAGAATTTTGTATCTATCAAGGCGACGCTAATGATGTCGTCCATTGCCATGAACTATAATAGGGTCAATTTCTATAATCTACGTTGGTGCTCGCTTTCATATTAAAAGCAATCGTTAGATATTTTCTAGTTTTATGAGGTATGTACATAATAATGGGAATCTTCAAGTGCAAGCACTTGAACAGAAACAAAGCGTGTGATGACGTGTTTAGTGTAAAAGGACGTGTGGTGACCACCCAGTAAAAGGAAAAACCAAACACTAAACCAAACACTGGCGTATAAAGATTGCAAGCTTACCAATAGAGAAATCGGAGAAACACTTAACAAAAGCAGATCAGTAGCGGGTAATTTTCTAGAAAATACATAAAATTATGGGAAATATGAAAGGTGGGATAGAACGCATATCCGAAGATTGGAATCTAAGCACAATGTGTTTTCAAAAAAAAAACCAACCCAAATATAAGTATAAACTGTCGTGGAATAAGACTTTTATCCTGCGCAAACAAGGTCCACTCGAGCGTAGTGCCCGAAAGACTAAAGCCGTTGGTTGCAGAACTGATCGTTCCTTAACAGTTTGGCTTTAGGGCTGGCTGGCAAATCAAGAATATACCAGATATTCATTAGGGCTGGCAAATCAAGAATATACCAGATAATCCTGGAGAAAACCCACGAAAATCAAATTGACACCTACCACCTCTAAGTATATTATAAGGAAGCCTTCGATAGCCCGATACGGGGAAAGCTGTACCAAGCTATGTCTGAGCTTGGTATTCCTCCTAAGCTGACACGGCTTTGTAGAATGACAATGACCCACACGAAATCCTCAACAAAGAGTGGTATAGATCTCACCAAACCATTTAGTATGAGGCGAGGCCTCATGCAGGGCGCTACTTTATTATACCATCTCTTCAACATAATAATTGAGATCATCGTGAGAAAACCTGCAGTCAACACGAATAAAACTACAGCAGCAAAAGTTACATGCTGCAACTGCATTATTTTCGAAAATTCGAAAGGAATCACCAAAAGTGGGTTTGGCATTAAACGAGGACAAGACAAAATTTATGGTTTCAACTAGCAGAATATCCACCCGATTGGATGAAATGGTGAACGTTGATAACCGTTATAATTTTGAGGCGGTGGACGAATTTATTTACCTCGGATCTGCCGCAAACGGAAATTAGAACGTCAGCCTGGACGTCAAACGGAGAATTGTGCTTGCAAACAGGAGATATTTCGGGCTAGGCAAGCACTTCAGAGATAAGAGACCCTTATACAACCTGTCTTGTTTTATGGCGCAGTATCCTCAGTCACGTTGTATGCTAATGAAACGTCACTGGGACCCTTCGGGAGAAAAATATATGGTTCTATAATATAAAACAGAGAGTATTGACGACGGACGAAGCAAGAGCTGTATAATCAACGTAGTGATACATATCAAAATAGCGCGTTTATGCTGGCTAGGCCATGTCAGAACCAGTGCGAAAGGTATTCAAAGAGTTACTCAAAAGATATCGCCAAATAAGACGACCAAGCCTTCGCTGGAAAGCCCAAGTAATATATAGTCTGCGAGAGCTTGGTTTTACTAACTGGAGGAGAAAAGCTGAAGATCGAGCCTGATGGAGAAACATGTTATCCGCATTTTCTAAGACCTTGACCAATCTGGGTTGCTTGAGGTCACCTAGGTTAGTAATTAGTTAGAAAGGTAGAACAAAAAAATCAGTTATACATACACGCTGAAAAATTTGTCTTTTTTTTATTGTTTTTGTTTACTGTTTGTGTGCAACTATATATATAGCTTGCCGCAAATATAGTATACTTGTGTCCAATCACATTGTGTTTGGTATTCAATATAACATGTTTGGGACACAATGATTAATAGGTTATAAAATAAGTATACGGATTTGTGACCCAAATGGGGACTGTTTGTTGAAAACTGCTGAAACCACTGATGTCTGTGACAATAAAGAAACAAAACGCAGCAGCTCTTCACCTTACGAAAACAATGCTTGCAAACATGTACATGGTTCCTGCACTATGTTGCTGGGGCCGTTACTTTCCAGTGTGTACTGAAGAATGACAAATTGTTCTACAAACCTCAAAGTCGCATTTTAATTTAGACGGACCTGATGACTTTAACTTGTATTTCCATGGAATACGCAAGAAGGAACAATGTTGTGGGGATTAGCCTCAGATAATTGAGAATTTGATCATCAGTTTGTGTCATCAGATCAGTACAAAGGCTTCCTCGAGAAGGCTTTTCCTTTCTTTGACAAGATGTTTAGACAAAAATCATGGTCTTTTCAACATGATAATGTTCCAATTCATACAGATCGTGTGATAAATAACTGGACTCTAAAAACAGGGTAGAATGTAGCGTCAATAGAGCGACCCTCATATTTTCCAGATTTTAATGTAACTGGGAACGTATAGGGATTGCTTACTGGTACTGTATATGACTCTGGTTGACAATTTCCTGACATACAATCACTGATAGATTCGATTAAACAATGTCTGGAGCGAAATACATTTTCACTATTTGAAGTCACTTTATGTCTCTTTACATAACCGAGTTTATGAGGTTATATCGATCAACTGATGTTACACGTATTATTAATGACGCTTTAAACAAGTGTTGGTTATGTTTAAGAAGTGTTTTTTTTTTCTTTTACTATTTTTACTTTTGTTCCTGTTCAAGTGCTATAAAAAATTTCGTAGTTTTTCGATGAACAAGTGCATAAAGAAGAAGGATTCAAGAATTTTTGATTAACTTAATGTTAGTATCAATATTGAACCATAAGAAAGTTAATTTTTACCCTTTCTGTTTGAATTTCCATTTCGAATAATAAAACTCCCAACGAAAAAACATATCGCTATTCAAGCGCATGTAAATATATTAAAAGAACACTGGGAAATGGAGAGAAGATAACTGGAGGAAATAGCGATTGAACTTTTTAATATCTTGAATACTCAGGTTTTTCTAATAATAATAGACGTGAAAGTTCACATATTTTACTAACATTTCTCTAGGTTGCATGTACTGCTTCTAATGTAACAGAATGGAATAACAACCTTAATGAGAATTCAATAGGATGTGATAAATATGCAATTCAAGATGAATCTGACGGTGATAAGAACCAGAAATTAAAACAAAACCGAAGGAAGCTGTAAACGTATTTGATATGATATTAAATAGGCCTGAACGTGGAGTAATTTTCAAGAATAAGCCTATATTCAGGATTGGTTGACAGGACACTCGAACAAAATATAACAGATTCCTTTGCTTAGATTCTTACTAAATTTAAAATAGTAAGGTTTTTCAATTTTATTTTTGTTTTATAATCTTTGAAATAATAACCATCTTTGAAATATTAGTTATTAATTTAACGCAAATAGAGTTTGTGAAATTTAGAAGTCGGAAACGTGAACAAATCGAGCACGTGACAATAATTAAGATTTTCAATTACCACTTTTGAAGAATTACCGAAATTAAATAGATTGTATTTAATTATGGTCATTAAGCTAACATGATCAACTAGCCTGTGCACAAACAATGTTTAATCCAGCACGTAAATTTTAGTCCAGTGAATAGACTAATTCATACCCTCAACTTGATTCCTCCATTGCGTTGGATTTCTATTTAAAATAGTTGATTCCATTTTTAGGAAGATGTAATGGACTCAAGCCGATTATTTTTTAAGCAAATGTTGCCGCCTATCAAGCTTCGGGTTCCTGAATGGGCGTGGTACATTCGCCCATATTCAAAGCTGAATGGCATCGGGCAAAATATTGTTTAATATGTTTTCACTATTTATCGTCTCCAGGATATGGGAGGTACCAAAGTGGTCGTGGAGGAGAACTCGTCCACTTTCAACTATATAGTGAATTTTGACGAAATATTGACTAATTCAATATTTTGTTTCTATCATCGGTTATATTATGAGGGCATAATTGTGTCCACTAAATTCCGTTAGATCAATAGCGTATCACGGGGCTTATTATGTCGGCCAGGTGAACAGCCGCCCAGCTTTTGTATCGAATGTTCCACAAGTGACAGACACATGTGCTCCACTTTATAATCAAAGATTACAAATATTTTTACAGTGTTTTATTTAACTTGCTTTGTTGTCTGTCTGTATTGTTCAAATCTAGTAACTCATTTTTAACACAGTTGCAGTTGACCAATCGAACTAAAATTTTGCACACTTGTCAGATTTGGATGACAATACATGAATATGAAAAAAAAATTAAAACATTAAAAATTTATTTACTAAAAAATTAAAAATAAAAAATAATTTAAAAAAAATTAAGTTACAGTGTTTTATTTATAAATGCACTAAAAACTAGAAAATAATTTTTCTCTTAGCCTCAATAAGTATTTTCTTCTTCATGATGGGGTTGTATAATGGTCCGTCTATTTAGGACTTCAACAACAATGGTCTAGATCAGTGGTTCCCAACCTTTAGGGGTAATCATACCCTTTGGTGACAATTTGGATTCTTACGTACCCCTAACTTTTTTTTTATTTATGTACAGCAAAAAATTAATATTAAAGAAAGAGAAAACATTTATTTACATTTTATTCAAAAGTAATTAATTAAAAATAGCAAAAACAATAAATTTAGTGGGAACGTTGTTGCTGCTTACCGTCTTCCAATTGTTGTATTCATGGTAGGGTGTTAGAAAGATCCAACCGCATGTCATGTTCAGCATTTAGTTTGTTCCTTAAGTTTGTTTTTGTGGACACAAGCACTGAAAATCCAGATTCACAAAGGTAAGTAGTGGCAATCGGAATAATAACTTGCAACGCCCCTTTCACAAAAACAGGATATGCATAGCTTTCATTTCAAAGTCACTGCTTATTTTGTTGTTATTCCGCAATTCGATGAGGTCATCATTTGCGTCATCAGCATTACTAATTTGATCCAATAAATCTGTGAAAGGGTTCCTTATCCAGTTATCAACTACAAATATGCGTTGAATAATTCCGTCGAAAGTAACTTGAAGATTTTCCAGATGTATTTTAATACAGTCCAGAACCTTGGTATCAATTTCACGTTTAACTTGCAAGGTAACTATTTCATCAAAAAGCGAAAAATTGGCGTAATTTTCACTTTTAACTCTTCTGCCAAAGAGAGCCAACTTTTCTTAAAATGATGTAAATTTCTCCTCGGCATATAATATATTCATACCTCTACCTTGGAGAAACCTCTACCTTGGTTTCTCATTCATTAACCAAAAACTTGGAGTGATATATTTCAAGAGTTTAGATGGCTAAATATATCTGCTAGGTAAGCCATAGAGACCACAACGCTGGTATCTATGAAGTGAAGCAAAAGAGTTGATCCTTTGTCACGTAGAAATGTCTAGGTCAGAGATCTAAGTTCAAAAACCCGGCTCAAAATTTTTTCTCTGGATAGCCAACGTACTTCTGTATGCAAAAGAAGTACGGGATGTACGCAACCAACTTCTTCGCACAACACTTTAAATAGGCGGTGATTTAATGCACTTGATCTGATAAGGTATACGGTTTTTACGACAATATCTAATACGTCTTTGAAATAAGAAGGAAGAGTCTTTGATGCCTGTTTCGCAAGAGCAATAAATCCATAATTTTTCCCGAGAATAGCTGGATCACCATCAGTACAAATAGCTCCCACATTATTCCTAGAAAGCCCTTTGGCAATAAAAAAATTAGTCATAATTGACATAATATCCGCAGCCTTCGTAGTTTCTGTAATTTCTGCCATTTCCATCGCACATGGTTTAATCCAAGATTCTGCGACTGTATGAGGTTTTTTATCTTCTGCAATCCTCAATGCCACACGATAACTTGCTTCTAAAGCTGTTTTTGTCTCGGGAAGAAGCCCGTAATTGGTGAGTTTTTCGATTGCTTCAAATCGGGCTGTCTTATTTTTAAAAAAAGCTTCTGTGTCATTAACGTTGTTTGGATGTACTGCTTGTAGATGTTCCTTAAATTTAGATGGTTTCATATAAGCATTACTAAGTACTTTTGCGCAAAGAATACATTGACGTTTTTGCAATCCATCTTTGTCCAACTGTGAAAGTGAAGCCGAATTGAATATATGAGTCCTGATAATAACGCTTCTTTGACATTGTGATATTTATGGTTAGTTGTCGTCAAGAACAAATAATTATTTCTGGAATCTAAGACAATTATGCACTGGTTTATTAATTGTGCTTACCAAAATTAATCGAAACCCGTTATAGATATTTATTTTTTTACACGTTTTAGTATTAAAAACAACAACAGTTTTATAATTTATTTACTTAATAGTGCACGGGGAACCGAAAAAAATTAAATACTCAGGAAGTTTTAAAAATCAACCAAATACTTACAAGTAGTTTTTGCAATGAATCTTTGTCTTACTAAGTGTGTTATTAAAGAGCAGCATGAATGTTTTCATTTCGAAAACAGAACTCTAATTGAGAATAAATCTAACGTACCAAGGAGAAGTGATAGAAGGTGGGAGCATAAGCCCAACTGATTGATGTAAATAACAAATATAACGAGACGCCATTGTAAGTGGTAAAGTTAAGCAAATTAGTAATTCATGTACTTGTTGCAGTTTTCAAATCTTTGAATTCGCCCTTCAACACCAACAACATTTTATGCTCCCACCTTGCATCAAAAAATATTCTTGCCGGCCGCGCTTCTCGTACCCTCGGGGAGTGATCCACGTACCCCTATGTGGTCCATAGACCCCCGGTTGGGAACCCGTGGTCTACTTTCAATTAAGAGCGTAATTAAAATGAATTAGTTAATTAATTTTCTAGGGATCTCTTAAATAAAACGCTTGCATTTAAATTAAAAATGGTGACAAAATTAAATGTCAAAGTAAGTGTCAAAATTACCAAAATCACCATTTTTAATTTAAATGCAAGCGTTTTAGAAAAAATACCAATTAGCTTCAAAGTCTAACTTTACAATAACTCACCTTTTTAGTAAGACTAAATCGAGGATCGATACGGATGACAAACCAAATTTGGTGTACGAAATCAAGTGCAACGGAAACATAAGCAACATATGCCAGAAGGTATATGTGGGTACTACGATGAATAAACTGAAGACGAGAATTTCATCACATAAATCGGACCAAAAGGCAAATTATAAGCCTTTGGAACAAGGAACAGCACTAGCAGTCCTATGTACGTTAACTGGATACAAGCCAAACTTTGATGAAGTGAAAATTCTAACTGAAGAGAAGATTTACTCACGACGTCTCTTTCAGGAAATACTACATAATATTGGCGTTCCATCTGAGAAAAGACTCAACTACAAGCGCGATACGGACCAATGTGCAGAAGTTAACAGCGATACAATAGACAAATTTAGGTGGAAAAATCAAATTAGTTGACAAAAGCATGCAGCGAAAACTGGTCGTATACTTTTTTTTATCTCACAATGTAATTAGATACATAATTATTATTGTGATTAATCTAACGGACAATTTTGTACTTGAAGAAAAATTTTGTGTTTACTGTTTCCACTAATGCTTTATAAAATCTTTGTGTTTTTCTTATATTAGATCCTTGAAAATGATCAACGAAGTTGATCGAAATATTGGAAACTAAATAACTTGTGATAAAAGGAAAATTATACAACTTCGCTTTCGTTTCTCATACCTATGACCACGATCCGATACTAATATTGAAAATTATTAAATGTACTTTTTGTAAGAAAATTTATTTTCTTTGAGGAAAGGTACTTTTTTACCGACGACGCGGAATTTTATTTTCGAGCTCAACTATTTTTTTCCGTTTGTTTTGACCTCATTCTTCCTATAGCGTTAGTCGTTTGCAAACTGATTTTTTGTTGAATATTAATTAAAAATTAACTAAATAACATTAATTTTGGTTCCCATTTTTGCTTACGATATCATTCGTACTGTCTTGAAACAGGTTGTAGTCCTAATGAAGAAGGCTGACGTTTGTGTACAAAAAATAAGGATCACTTTCTAGGATTAAGATAATGCATGTGTTTAAAGTAAAGTTACTTTGTTTAAGAATATTCATATGTATTTTTCCTGAGAAAATTTACTTTTTTAAGAAAAGGCACTTATTTAAGAAAACAGTAATTTTTCTTAACTTCTTTCACTTTGGATTTTCTAAATTTACTTTTTATTGGGTTCAAAACTACAATATATAATAAATATTGGTTACAGGCTCTATCTAGAAGACTTCCCATTAAACAAGAAATTTCCCAACATGTGTTAGTCTAGACACAAACCAAAGCAAAAGTACCCAAATAAAGTTGATAATAGAGGTTTGTAGCATAATAGTGTTAAAACAAAAGTAGTTTATTTTCTTTATTTATTTATTTAGTTCGTTCCAAAAATTTGAATGAAACCTTAATTATAGGCAAAAAAAGATAATGATGCAGTTCGATATGTAAGACCCGAATTAGTGTAAAGCCGTTGAGTCCACTTCTGCTTTTTTTTGACTTGCATTGTTTAAATCCATCCACAAAGTTTACCAAACTGGATAGTTGACAGTGTGTCGTAGAATTCATAAAGTGTTTTCAAAAGAATTTCGGAGCCAGTTAATGCCTACAGGGGTTGGTATACTTAAATCTGGTTCCCCGAATGAGACTACGGTATTGGCCTCAGCTGGGTTTTGCAACTTGATCCATATTCGCAATGTCTCCTTCCTCCATCTGAAGATGCATATGTTATTCTTAACAGTAACTTAATTTTTCGACACATCCTTAAAATCTACAAGAAAAAATCACCTTAACAGATATAGGATTAAGAAAGCGTCTGGTATATAAATCCGTTGGATTGGATAATGTTATTTTTGAAAAGCATTATTTTTGTTGAGTTGAAATACGATTACGCATTTATTTTTTATCCAACCAAATTTTTTAATTTTAGAAAATTGTAAATCCCTATGAGCTGACAGATCAGTTTTTTTCAGTTAGTGAAAAATATGTGAGCGACGTGGGTACACAAACATCGAAACGATCGTCCGGCGAATGTGAGTTCGAATCCTACCCGCGGCGTTAGCATTTTTTTTCACTTACCGACGTAAGCGGATTTGCCAGATTAAAGGAAATTACAAATTCTTTAAGATGTTTAAGTCTTTAAGCCTTTGTCTTGTCGGCGAACCGGCCAGCTGCCCAGCGATTTTATGAGAAGTAGCAGAATGGATATGACAAATTCTACAATTATATATATTTCATTAAACTTTTACGAACGAAACGTCCTAGAAGGGACAAGATTTTGTGGTAAATTTTAGGATTTGTATTCAAGGAACGAAAATGAACGTGTCCATATCTCCCATATGCAATCCAAAATTAAGCGTTTGCTAATAATAGTCGCTTGAAAAATTTCATTGTGATAAGTAAAGCTCTACCGCAGTTACAGTGTTGACCAACACGACAGATAGACTGACGGAGACGCACACAATCGTCTTAGATATTACTATATCCGATGATATATACCCCCATATATATGAGTGAGGGTATAACACTTAGCTGGGTATAATTTGGAAATTTTTTTTTATTAATTTATGTACCCTCTAATTGAAGTCTTAGCCCATAGTATTCCTTTAGAATAAATTCCAGAAAAATTTGTAATGATTGCATGTACTATTTTTTGATTCAATGTTCAATGCTCAAAAATATATGTATTTTATACATAGACTAATTCTTATACAAAAGTGTAACATTTCTCTCAGCAAATTTATGACATTTGGCCTGGTGTGATATGAACGTTGGATGTTGAAAAGTATTCCTTCAATAATACCAGATAGAGGCAATGCTTCAAAACATCCAACAAAATAACAACAACGGTATTTTGTTTTGTGTGTTAAAATTACTGTGTTAAATACAACACACATGTATGCTACCAATAACAGTCAGTACAAAAGTGTAAAACACATTTAAGTTTCACTGATTTCAACCAAAACGACATGATAAATTAAAGTCAGAAGTTCTTGTAATTCCACCTTAAGTAAGTGACTTTTCGTCAAACATTTCTCTATCACACCGACCGCACCACGAAGAGTGTGGAAGGAAACGTCAGATGATTCAAAGATTCTCTCTTTAAAGAATTGCTCTATTATTTTATACTGGTTCTGTGGTATGATTGTGTTAGTGGCACAAGTTTCAATTTCGATTCCCACTAAATAATTTGAACTATATAACCAAGCTGTTTGGTTCTATCATATTCATTTACTTTCGCGATCTATATCGCGTAAAATTAAATAAGTAGTGGTAAAAAAATATATAAATTTTTTGCGCATTGTTTAAAAATATTAGCAAAAAGGATCGATAACGCTTAACGGCAGAAAAATGGGTTTTCTTTTCCCATCTTTATCTCAGATGTCAGTTCCAAGTGACCTTCTTCTTGCAAGCTTTGACATTTTATACACATTATTGTCTTAACGAAAGAGGATTTAATATAATTAAGAACTTCTAAGAGCTTTCAAGTCATCGTCAGACATTTGCAATTACCTCTTACTGTATCCAACGTTGTCCTATGAATCGCGAGGAGTTTCTGTAAGGATATAGATAGAGACGACAAAAAAGGTTACGCATTAAGTAAATTATACAAAATCAATTTGCTTTAATAAATAAAGTTTAAAATTTAATTAAAAACAAATCATTTGCCATTTATATCACAACTTTGCCTGCTGTTACCGGAGGTTCTTTTTTATTTTTGCATGAAATTTTTCAATTTGTCCATCATTAACAATAATTGTTCGTATGTATGTGTGCATTTATGTCATTCCGCACGTGTGTTTATGTGTGCGGTAGCGTTTCGTCAGATAACAGTTGTTTATTTTATATTAATATCCTGACAAAGTGGTCTTACATATCACGTGCGTGTTTGTGACCAAACACTTTTAAACTCTCACTCACATCAGATCACATGACGATGTCACATCACTTCATAGCCAGATGCTAATAACTGCCCTCACTCTCCGCATTCGCCAAATAATGGTAGATGTGTATGTGGGTGTGTGTGACTGCATAAATGCAAATGTACAATTAATTTTACCCACCATCACTCTATGTCAAGCAACACAAAAGGCAACGCAGAGCCACCGCAGCCTGCCAACTCAATTGTAATTTGATTGACAATTTTATGGCAAATCGAAAGTGCGATTATGTGCGTATATGTGTGTTCTCACTGCGCTTACGTACACAAACCTGATTGTACAAGCTTGAACGAATATATGTGTGTGGATGCGATTGCCAAAGTATATAGGTGTTTGCATATATAATTCACAATTATAATCAACAAATATTCGATAATCATACGTTTGTAGTCCTCGCTGATGTGTCTGTGTGCATTCACTGAATAATATCAGCTGAAGCGAAAAAATAATCATGTATTTATTTACATAACTGGCGAAAGTTTATTGATTGTTATTTTTAATTAAATTGAAAAAAGAATCCAATTAGCGCCTTTCCACATTCACACTCGCTCAGCTAGCAGTACATGTGGATATCTTACAATTATGTGAATACGTACATCCCGATCTCGAAAGGTTGTCAATGCATCAGTTATTAGTTGTTATAGATTCTATATAAATTAATTTTCCATATAAACATTAGAGCAACTCAGTGGAAATATAAAAATCTGATTACCTATTACATCCCATGACGGGATTGGATAGAGCCACTCACAACCATTGGGCTGTATGTTTTCTAGGTTTAGTTCCACTCGTTGATTGTGGCCTACAGATTTACACAGGTTTCGAAAAATATTTTAAGAATCCTTTTCATGAACAAACACTTGATGGTGTCTCTCTTACTATGCGATATGACCGCCTTCGAAGGGAATTTAAGGTGAGTAGAGAATGGATTGAAGTCATGTTCTTATGTCCAAGAGAAGCGCACACTGCCATTACACCACCTATTGCCATAAAAATTCATTTGGATCAAAACTCTCACAATCTTACCATAACCTCCGCAATATTGACCACATGAGATACTAATTGTGGGATAATTTGTATCCATTTATCTTGCGTATCAAATTATTTCAGCTATCTCTACATCCAACATGTGAAGGGCCTGTTTAAGTTAACATCTTCGGCGTTCGCTAAGAAACGACAATAATAGTACTCTGGAAAACGCTCTATTTCTTCCATCAGTGTGCTTCGATAACGAACTAGCGTTAATCCGCTAGCAATCGGATTTATACATTTTTTCGATGAGCCGGTTTAATGTATTCTTATTTTGCTAATGTGTTTAAATTGTTTGAACTTCATATTTTAAGTCCATCGTTTTTGCTAATGGCATCAGTAATTATGAATAACCGCTGTTATTTAAGTCATAAATGTTGTTTTTTAAACATTGTCATTATTCCGACAGTAACGATTTAAAAAAGTTCGCATAACACAAATAAGATAATTTTTAATAACTGTAACATACACGTTTGTAAAGGCTGTAAACTAGCCAGGGCAGTAAGAACAAATTTGAAGGTACAGAATTTGGTTAGCAAATCGTTCTATGGGTCAATTAGAATACACACAAAATTTCAGAAAAACAATTAACCCCTTCCCATTCCGCAATGCACTTGAAGCAAAAACAAAATGCAATTTCACATTTTCGACAATGTATAATATGTATAATAATAAATATAATTTAGTGTCATTTTCAAAATTGTAAGGTTGGTGAAATGTAGCATGTGTCATGTTGGAATGTACGTGGATCAAAATTTTGAACAAAAGTTCTGAAGTCTGCAATAAATGCAGTTCACTTTAAATTTTAATGTAGAAAACGTATTTTTTTTTGCTGTCTTTTGCTCTTTAAATCTGCAGCTACACAATTTTTAGAATTTCGAATATCTGGTTTTGTTAGAAGAGGTAATTGCCGGTATAGCGCATAAAAAATACAGTGGAAAATTTGTAGATGGTTCCTGCTTTCGGGAAGGAAATTCAACAGTGTACATTTTTTGACATGATGGTTTATAAAAAAAAATTAATTTTTCTCCTCCTGCTACTCATCGATGCTATTCGTTCTTACTTATAAAAGACAATTATTGAAGTGACACACAAAGGCAGGAACCGTAAGTATTATAAGTTTTATTATACAAATTACATATTAATGATTATAAGTTTTAAGGATTTTCTTCAATGGTAGTGATTAATTTTGACCAATATTACAAAAATCAGCTCATAATCGTCATTTTTGAGAAAAAAAAATAAAAATCATTAGTAATCATTATTTTTGAGTTTTATTTTTTTTTGCTCCAACATAATGTTTTTGCCGTGATTTTTATAACATAACTCGCTCATAATAAAACTCACTTTCAAGTTATGACTTTTTTGTGGGGCTTTTTACCAATGTCGTTGCATATCGTCACAAAACAAATCCAAGGCGAAAAAAATTATTAAAAATTGTTTCTTAAGATTTCTTTTAAATTAATTTTATTTGTATAAATAATAATTTTTTCGCCTTGGTACAAAAAATAGTAAACTGAAAGTGAGTTTTATTTTGAACGAAAAAAATACAACTCATAAACAATTGTTATTATAATAACAATATTCTAATATAATTATAATAATTAAATTTAACAAATTGTAAATCTAAATCAGAACAGTTAAATGATATTGCCAGTCTAGCTTTTAAATTTCTGTCATGAACAATCAACTTATTAAAATAATGATATGAAATTCCAGAGGAATCCGAAATAAATTCACTGAATTTTTTGATTACATAATCAGGGAAAATGTAGACATAGCTTTAGTTAATGAAACGTGGTTAAACAGTAATATTATAATGAATCATGCAAAGTTTCATTGTTATCGTAGCGATAGAGAGTTGAATAGGGGTGGTGGTGTAGCGACAGTTGTTCGCAAAAATATTCCGCATGAATTATTATCTATTGCAAAGTAGATACTGCCGTATTTTCAAGACTCGAAAAGGAATCAGCGGGGGTGGGTCTTGCTGTTAATGAGGGCAAGACAAAATTGACGGTGTCAACGACTAGAGAAACCTCTCGACTTGGTTCGCACTTGAACGTTGACAACCGATTTAATTTTGAAGTGGTAGATGAATTTGTCTACCTTGGATCCGGCGTGAACAAGTACAACAACGTCAGCCTGGAGATAGATAGGAGAATTGTGCTTGCAAATAGATGTTATTTTGGGCTCAGCAAGCAGTTTAGGAACAAAGCCCTATCTCGACGGACAAAAGTGCAGCTATATCAGACTCTCATTTTACCTGTCTTGACATATGGCTCCGAAACTTGGGTCATATCGCAAGCGGATGAAAAACACCTGGGAGTTTTCGAGAGAAAAATTCTCCGTAAAATATATGGTCCTGTTAGGGAAAACGGCGAGTACCGACGTCGCTGGAACGCAGAGCTATATAATTTCTATTCTGACGTGGACATAGCTAGACGAATCAAAGTGTGCCAATTGCGTTGGCTAGGCCATGTTATCAGAATGGATGAAGATGAGCAGCGCGAAAGATTTTTGATAACGTACCCGATGGAAGCAGGAAAAGAGGTCGACCAAGACTCCGCTGGAAAGTCCAGCCAGAGGTATCCCTCCGTATCCTTGGTGTTACCAACTGGCGAGAAAAGGCGAAGGATGGAGCCAGTTGGAAGAATATGTTGAAATTTGTTTAATTTGTTTGTTTAATTAATATGTGTAAGACGTCTGACCTCATGAGGTTGTAATATAGTCAATAAAAGTAAAGATTCTGCCTTGATTGAAAATATTGGGGTGAAGGTTAAATTAAATGATAATTGAGCTGTAAATGTATATAGGTGTTATTTTCCTGGTGTTGCCGCGGGCCCTTTAGATCATAAAAAGAATCAGTTCAAATCGGACCTGAAAAAATTATCCAGAATCAGAGGTGATTATATTTTAGGTGGGGACTTTAACTGTAGAAATCGTGAATGGGGTTGCATAAAGTCAAATTGTTGGGGTAATATTTTGCATGATTTGACGACGACAAATACTTGTGGTTTAGTATATCCACCGGAACCAACATTAATACCTTCTAGCAGTAAGTCAAGTCCATCTATAATAGATTTCTTTATAAGTAATGTGCCAGACAAATTATCTCCAGCATTGACGATGACTAGCCTAAGTGCGGACCACTTACCAGTCCATATAACATATAATACTTCTTATACATCTTTAAATAATTTAAGCAAATTGGAAAATTTTTAGACGTTCTACCAATCAAAATATAGCAAGTTTAAACACAGAGTTAAACCTTATTTAGGATGTTGATATATTGATAGATCGATTTATTTCCCTAACAATTAATGCAATTGATGCTGCTGTTCCGAAAATAGCACATTCGTCTAATTATGTCAAACGTCTTCCTAGAAAGATTTTAAATATAATAACTTTGCGACACAACTCCAGACGAAATTGGATTAGGTATAGACTGATACATTATAAGAAGGAAGTGCACTTTTTAAATAGAGTTATTCGGGATGCCATATCTCGCTTTAGAAACTGGAACTGGAACTCAATGTTAAACAGTCTGAGTAAATCGTCATCACCTTTATGGAACATATCCAAAATTATTAAGAAAAAAATTAGGAAAATAATTTCCATTACATTACCAATTTTAAAAAAGCAGAAAAGCTCGCTCAGCAGTTCTATTCAAATCATTCTATATCGGACAATTTGAGCGACCAAAACACCATAAATATGGTCGCGGAATCATTACACTGTGTGTAATTTTTTAAGTCATGGCAAAATAACCATATACGGGCACCACTACGTGATAAAAGACTAAAAAAAAAAGACCCGTGTTTCCCAATTTTTCCCAAAGTCATGTACTTTTTTTTTAAGGGCCGCCAAAGATTTGGGGCCTCGGTATCATTTTCGTAAAAATGTGATCATTTTCTCAGGCTTGAGTATTGAGTATAGACAACGGAAATAGTCAAAACGTGGAAATCATAAGTGTGGAAACTGTTAAAAATATTATTAAAAGTATGAAGGATAAGAAATGTCCTGGTTCTGACAAAATCTTAAATAGGTGTCTGAAAGCTCTTCCACAAAGTGGTCTACGATTGCTACCTCACATGTATAATGCAGTATTAAGCTCTGTTACTTTCCGAACACCTGGAAACAAGCTAAAATTATTGCTATTCCTAAACCCGAAAAAGATAAATCCAGTCCAGATTCGTATAGACCAATGAGCTTATTAAGCTCGTTGAGTAAAATTTTAGAAAAAATAACACAGTGCAACACGAAAAAATATAACCATATACGGACACCACTACGTGATAAAAGACCAACAAAACAAAGACCCCTGTCTCCCAGTTTTGCCCAAAGTCCTGCAGGTTTTTTTTTATGGCCCCCAAAGAAGTGGGGCCTCGGTGTCTTTTTTTGCAAAAAAAGTGATAATTTTCTCAAGCTCATATCTTGAAAACTTCATCTTCAAGATCAAAATCGCGAAAAACTTTAAAAAATGAGCGAAAAATCGCTCAAAAAGCGTTTTTTATTTTCCGCTTTTACGAACAAATTTACTTTATGAAAAATGCGCCAATTTTCCTTGGCCTAGTAGGGCTTACAGCGCTGACCAAAACCCGAAGGTCTTTTTAAGAAGGCCGATCCAACTTCATGAGACACAGGCCTTTATAGCTTGAGTATATAATCGCTTATATCTCACCCATTTCTTATCCGATCTAGTTGACATGGGTATCATTGAGAAGACATTTGAAAACGCTATAAATCTGTGTATAAATGTGTTAATGTTTATTAACTCATTGGGGCAAATTAAGAAAAAAAAAATGTTTAACCTCACTTTTTTAATAAAAATCTGGTTTTCTCAAAAAACAGCCCTAGTAAACTTATTTCTTCCTAGACACAGTAAAATACAACACTTCATGCTTTTTTTAAGGTATAATACTACGAATTAACCCTTCTAAGACCGGAGATAGTGAGGTTTTTCTAACAAAAGTACTTTCTGGGAGCCAAAATTTCGCTTAAAAAGAATTGAAGTGTAAGAAAATAAGCGATTTCTTAAAAAAAATGTTAATTTCCAAACCTTTAAACGTAAATAATTGTCAGTGAGGAGGGCGAGTGTGTGAGTGCACTGTACCTTCACTGATAGTAAGTGAATTCTAATAAAAATTCTCAAGCTGGTGGGTGAGTTCCCGTGCCCAAACTATCAAACAACTACCTGGAAGGAAACATCTGCATTGAATTCACATAAAAACTACCCAAAATATAAAAGAACATACCTGGAAACACATTGTAGCTCTTGTCATAAAGATGAAATTGTGAACATATAAAATCAAAAAATCTTCTATCAAAAAACTACCTGGAAGCTAACATCTGCACTGAATCACATAAAAACAACCCAAAATAGAAGCAAACATCTGCATTGAATTCACAAGGGACGTAGCACACAATATAAAAGCGACACGACGCTCACATCGAGGCATTACACAGCGCGACGTCAACGAGAGCTCAGCGGTGAAAGTTATAAAGTGAAAGAGAAAGTAAACTGAGGAATGCACCTTTAATAGACAATGCTCAAGACATCTTGCTGCCACCGCTCCACATAAAATTGTGAATTATTAAAAAATTCATTGAAGTGGACGTTGTAAATTGCCCAAACGCATTCGACTATTTGAAAACCGTTTGCCCAAAGCGTAGCGATCACAAAATTAAAAACGGTATTGTAGTAAATTTAAAACTAATTTTTGTTCACCTCATTGTACTATTTTCACTTTGTTAATGTTTTCTTTTCTGTCTTTATTTTTTGTCTTCATTTAACATGCGTACTTAATGGCCCTGACATTAGAAAGCTATTCAAGAGCAACTTTGAATCATCGCTTCATGATTATAATCATTCAATGGCATGGATTTACCTTCAGCGTGTATGCACCAGAGTCTCGGGAGGGAATCGAGACGCGGAACCGGAAGCAAGAGAATGGGTGAAAGAAATGCTGTATTATTTTGAGAAAATCGGCACATCGATGACATTAAAGTTGCATTTTCTTCATTTTCATTTTGACGATTTTATTAAACAACTCTCTACCGAATCCGATGAGCAAGGACAACGGTTTCACCAAACCACAATGCCCATGGAAAAACCGGTACAAAGGCAAAAAACTCGACGCATTGCTTGCAGAGGTAATATCAATTTTATTGATGCATTGTTTTGCTTTCCTTTTTTGATTTCTTTTCTAATTCATTTCAGGTATGTTGGTGGAGTCACAAGATCACCCTGTACGATGTTAATGAAGTATCTGAAAGAGAAAGAGCTGATGATGGAGGGCAGTCTGGAAGTAACGTGCCTGTGGACACCATAAGTTCTGAATCAGAGTCAGATTCGGACGATGATGTGGATCCACAACTTAAGAGAGAGCGATTTGCAAGTTCAGGGCCATCAACATTATAAACATAATGCGAATATTTTTTTTTATAATTTTTGTAATAGATAGCATATTATTGTAGTGCCATCCCTGCTGAGACTACTAATCTCAATAACACCGAATCATTATTACTAAATATCCATGCTACTACTGTTTGTTACAACCCCAACTCTAAACGTCAACCCTTACCACCTAAGGACTAAGATAAATAAAATCAGTAATAGTATAACAATGAAACCTGCAACATGCCTTTTCACTACGGGAGAAGGTTTTATAGTATCCCAATGTTGAAGTAAAGAAAAAACAAATGAAATTAAAAAACTTTCGGGAAATTTTTCACTTTTGCGGCTATCTAAGGACTACCTAAACGGTGTTAAGAAGCATTCCTAGGAAGTTCATATGTTCTAGAAAGTTGTCTTAGGATCATTCTTGTAGTCGATTGTTTCCTTGAATTTTTAACGGTTTGCTACCTATGGACCTGAACAGGGGAAAAAAAAGGTTAAACAAAATTTAATTTCTTAAAGTTTTTTGCGATTTTGACTTTTTTTGATTTTATATGTTTACAATTTTTGTTCTTTATGACAAGGGCTACAATTTTGCCTCAGAGAGAATTCCGAAAGGTTTGCAAGATATGAGCTTGAGAAAATGATCACTTTGTTGCAAAAATGACACCGAGGCCCCACTTCTTTGGGGGCCCATGAAAAAAAAATCTGGAGGACTTTGGGCAAAACTGGGAGACAGGGGTCTTTTTTTTTGTTGGTCTTTTATCACGTAGTGGTGTCCGTATATGGTTATTTTGCCACGACTTAAAAAATTACACACTGTGTAATAAAGGAAAGGGTTGTCTCATACATAGCGAATGAGAATATTTTACTCCCACAACAATTTGGCTTTCGTTCACAACACAATATTGTACAACCTCTTGCTCGGATTAAACATATTGTAAAAAATAATTTTACTGAAGGTAAATCAACAGCTATGATATTGTTGGACATCAAATCTGCTTTCGACTATGTTCGGCTCGATACTTTAATCCACAAACTAATTAAAATTGGATTAGATAACCCAACAGTTAAAATTATTAAAAGCATTTTAACAAACAGGTCGTTTAAAGTTCATATTGGTGATAAAGCATCTAATGTATTCACAATACCAGCTGGATGTCCGCAGGGTTCTTGCCTTTCCCCAATTTTATATAATATTTACACTCATGATTTCCCCATATTAGAGGAGTGTAAATCCTCTATTTTCGCCAACGATACAGCGTTTTTGAGTTCCGAGATTTATGCTTCCGATATAGTTGTAAATCTTCAAAACTCTCTAGATGTTGTTATTGATTATTTTAACAAATGGAAGATAATTGTTAATGCATCAAAGACACAAGCCATTTACTTTTCACGACAAAGAAAAGATTGTTTTTTATCAAATTCAAATATTAAAATTGATGCTGTGGATGTTCCCTGGGAATCAAAAGTTAAATATCTGGGCGTTATTCTAGACAGAAAAATTATTTTCAATGACCACATAAGCCACACAATTAATAAAATTAACATTACAATTAAAATTCTTTACCCATTCATTAAGAGGATGTCCAAATTAAGCATCGAAAACAAGCTTATTATGGTTAGGGTAATATTTCAAGCCATTATTTTATACGCCGCTCCTGTATGGTACTGTACAGCAGACTGTCATATAAAACGGTTACAGGTATGTCAAAATAAAATTTTGAAAATGACGTACGACTTACCATTCCACTATTCAACATCTCGCCCCCATTCAAAACATAATATATTACTAGTTAAAGATATAATTGTTGATCTCAAGGAAATATTCTATGAGAAATGCTCATATTCGTCATATAATCATATAAAGTCTTTATGTTCTTAGATAATAAGAGTACTTTTACCACCTGACTTTTTAAACCACTGTAATATCTAGGGTTTTCCGTTGCAAAGCTATTTCCCTTCGCCTTTAAAATATAACTGGGCATGTATTTTAAATTTGTCAAACTATTTTTAAGAAGAAAAGTGAATTATTGTAAACTGAACTCCTTATAATAATTTATTCAATCAATTGTGTATTTCTGAACTTAAAATTATGGTTATGGGCAGATTTTTGTAATATTACTCAAAAGTAATCATTACCATTGAATAAAACTGTAAAAATCTAAAATTTTAAGATCAGGGTGGAAATAAGGTTGTCCAAAAGGGTTCGTTATGATGAAATTATTTTTTGATTTAAAAAAAAATAGGAACAATCATTATTTACGGCCCCTGCACAAAGGTGTATCGAAATCAAACAAGTTTGATATAATTTTTGATTTTCGATATACCTTAATGTGTGGCTAACGAGTTTATAAGTTTGTATTCTAATCATTCCGTGCAATTCATTGTAAACATATTTATACCGTCGGATTCCGGCCCATTTTGCGGGAACAATGTAACACCTTTTCTGTATATTCGTAATGCGCTATATCCTCTTCTCTATAATTCATTTATGCTAAGTTGCCAAACATCTGTAGCTGCCGTTTTAAAGAGCGAAACCTACGTTTTATACTTTGAAATGTAAAGTAAACTGCATTTTATGCTTACTTCAAAGGTTTTATAAAATGTTTTAGTGCATACTCATATGTAGCTGTCTTATGTAAATTATATTAAAATTTTCTAAAATGTGGAATTACATCTCGGTTTTACTTCAGGTGCCTTGCAGTGTGTAAAGGAGTTAATTTTGTTTTCTAAAATCGTGTGTGTATGTACTGCTTTGCTAACCAAATCCTGTAGCTTCAACTTTATTTTTCGGCCCTGCCTAATGTTCACTTAAAGGTCATTTGTTACACAATAAACAAATTCAGTTTTATCGGATAATCTTTACTACCACACTTTAAATATATTTTTCCATGATGATTACTGTCTAATGTTGGCCGTCAGTGCGGTTAATATTGTCTATTCTGAGCTTTCATTTGGTCACTGATGCGAATAATATTGGCTACCTAATCCTCTGTCGTAGATCAAGATTTCAGAATGTTGCCGTTAAAAAATTTGTGCTGTGGTAATTTTGAAAATATATTTTTCTAATTATGCTGATTAGGACACGTCGTTTGGTCCACATATCGACCAAAAAATTAAAAATTGATTGTACTGAAATACACTGGGAGTCGTAAGTTCAACCGCTGCTTGCGGTTTATAAGACCAATGTACAAAAAAAAACGTGTTTGACGATCCGGTAATTAGATCTTTACTACGCTCACAACTCTTCGAAGTTATCACAGCCGAATTTAAGGTTGTCACAATCAAAACACAGCCGAAATCGAGGTTATCACAAACGAATTTAGATGGTACCACAACCCAATTTTGATTTTTTTATATTAATTTATTATTATTTTCCTGTATTCTCACAAATAATTACGAAGCAGGAAATAATGCAGTTTATATGGAGCAAGCCTGAGGGAAACTAATTTATTTGTCGTGCCACTTTTAAGCGTTGACCATAATTAAAAATGATTGTTCTTACCTTATTAGTAACCACAACAACGATCATGGTATTACTACGACAGGGACTATTGTACTAATTAGTGTCTGAGGAAGAATCCACTTTTTATTTTAAAATAAAAGCACACATTTTTTGGAGATAATTCTGATTTTTTTATTGGATTGTAGAGAATACATGCTCCGATTAAGTGTGGACTAAAGTATCCATCAAATGGCCTCCACAGCTCTAATGACTGGCTATTGTTCTGTTCATGAAATTCTTCGCATAAACCCAAGACTTCACAAAACCCCAAAGAAATAAATCGCACGCCGTTAAATCGCTTGATCTTGGTGGCCACTTTAAATCAGAATTTCTTGAGATAATTTTTTCTGGAAATTGTTGCTGCAATAAATCGATTGTTTCATGCGCGGTATGATAGGTGGCGCCGTCTTGCTGACACCACATGTTTTCCAGATCCATACCGTCCAGATGAGACTACAAGAGCTCCGCTATTGTATTCCTGTAACGAATCAAAGTAACTGCTATTTCGGCATAATCTTCAAAAACGTAAGGCTCGTTGTGGGTGCATTTATTTCTCATGGATTGCATGACGATTTTTTTTTATTTATTTATTCAGATGGAAATGCGCTTTATCGGAGAAGATGAGTTTTTTTCTGCAAATATTGGCATTGGCTTTACTTTGCTTCATTTCCATTACCCATTGAACGTTTGCCGGCGATTTCCATGGTCTGCTGGTGTGAGCTCCTGAGTAAGCTGAATTTTATACACATGAACGGCGAAGTCTTTTTTGTCAAATTTCGCTTCGTAGTGCTTCCTGAAATTTGAAGTTGTTGAGAACGATGCCGAACTGATGTTTTCGAGTTTTCGGCAACACTCTTGTTGACAGCAACAATGTTTTCAGGAGACCGACCGGTACCTTGCTGCACAGGAGTCTGGCTGTCCATAACCGGCCATGTTTCTTACAATTTGTTGACCACTCTTCGAATGGTCGACATCTTAGGTGCACTTTCTCGACTGAAATTTCTTCGAAGTTTGCGAGCGGTCTCAGCATAACTTTCGAAATTATTGTAATAAGTTTTCACAATTATAACCCGTTGCTCTTTCGTAAAGCGCTCCATTTTGAATAATCGAAATAAACATACGTGACAGCTGCCAAATTTCAGAGTTACCACTTGCTAAAAAAAATATTACACTAAATTTAAAAAATATAATATTTGCAAGGTTTGAAATATAAACAATTATTATGTGGTAACCGAATTGAAAATGAATTCGGTGGTGCCAACCGAATTCATGAGAAAGTCGATTACAGTAAGCAAATAATTAATCCTAATTTGCTCACTACAACTAACATTATTATTGCGTCCGAACTGATACCAAATGTGTCAGTTGCAACCGAAATGATGCCAAATTCGGCTGTTGCACCTGAATTGATTCCACGTTCGATTGCTGGAACCGTATTTGGTGCCATTCAGCTGTTCCGTTTGAGCTAATTCAAAATTCGGTTGCTGTCAAGAACATTTAGTTGCCAGAACGAATATAATTGATGATTCGGTTGTCACAGCGGAATCAATTACGGAATAAGTTTGCTTTTACAAAATTTCAGTTCTGGGGACTAAATTCAGTCGTCACAACGTCAGTACGGGGCTGGCAATCGCAATGCGGCAACAACTGAATTTAAGGTTTTCCAAGTAAATAGATTTCTGAGAGTAGTACATTTGTATCTGTAGACTTTACAGAAATTGCGCATAAAGCTTATATAATAAAAACAATCAAACACAGAGAACAATTGAAACAGCGTTCAGTCCAACGATGTCGCCGTCGAGTGTACTATGTAATAATAAGATCTATTCTCATTCTATTCAGGTTAGCCTTCCGGTAGGATGTCGTTAGTTTTGTACACCGTAGTCCATATCTCTCTTGTGATTTATACGTGTTGTTGTTAAATATCATTACCGTTTCTGCGACCTTCAGTCAGCGAACTTTTCCATTTTTCTAAAAGATGGAGCATTGTGGATCTGCTGAATTTCGACATGTTGAACCATCCCCAAAACCGCTGATTTTAGTTACTTCATTTCGATTTCGATTTCCCTTTTCCTGAATTTTACAGTCACCGAAACAAATCGCAAATAACAGGTGTTACTGCCTACAGCAATATCTATTGATGTCACCTGGTATAGATTCATACCAGAGAATAAATGTTTGAAGGCTTATAAAACTAGATCGCCAAGTCGGCTTTGCAGTTTATTCTATAGGCTACCCGGCCATTGTAGTGTTCTCAGGTAGAAGTAGTGGCAATTTGATATTATCCTTATATCGATGCCGGGTACAATGAATTCCAGGAAACAATAGAGAGGAAGACTTGACACTATTTATAACAGTGTATATGGGGCATGGCCAAGCCAGCTAGCTACAATCTAGCTCAAACAAAAAACCGCAACTCTCAGACATGCCAATGATAAATGTGCCGTAATCACAAAATACACGATCACCAAGCAGGTATGACCAAGTTATGTCCTGCATACTTCGCAGAACTTAATCTCCACCTCTAGACAGATACCGCTGTCTCTTGTAGCTATGATCTATTGACAAGCTTTGTAGAAAGCGGCGCTGAAACTCCAGTTTCCAAGATATTATGGTCCCATAATACAGAGCATCCGGTGCATGCCGAATGACCATGTGTTTATTTAAAAGCAGCGAAATTCCATACGCTACCAGTCGTATTCAAAATCATCAATAGATAGCAGTTCTTATTTAATGTTGGCGCAGCGATATTGACTTACATTTTAAAAACATTCGCAAAACGAGAATTATTAGTGTACAAGTTTATGTCGCTAAGTCTGTTAAGAACTGCAGAACATAAATATTTAATAGTTTAAAATTTTATACAAACGTCATTCGAATGAAGTATGGACGTAGAAAAAATTGTCACACAAATTTGCTAAATTTTTAACCGTGATTAACAACTTTGATAACATAAGCCAAACTGGCCAAATAAACATTTTCATGTTGAAATATATTTCTGTTTTTATGTGCACTTAGACGAGACAGAGCAAACCTATCTGATATTTAAAGCATTTTTCATTTGACTTTTTTTTTTGTATTTTTCAAGAGCTCATCTCTCGCACTCCCGCCATCTCCTCAGATTCTGCATCACAAACAACATATTGAGAAATAATTGCGGCAGTGGTGGCAGTAAGGGGGAAAATGGACACAATAACAACGTAACTCTAATGAATTTTATATCTACACTGATGGGATTTGTTGAATTTTTAATGGGTATAAATTTTAGCAACCATATGATTTTTTCCCACTTTGTGTTCGAATGTATGTGTTTTCGAGTGTTTGCTTATGAGTTTGTGAGGGTATTCTTTTTCGTATTTATACCGGCATTTCCCCCCTCCCCCCTGCTATTCTTCCTTTACACAGGATTATTTGTTTTTTTTTGTTAACTGGGTTAACTAGACCCTCGCATTCAGTTTTTAACCAACACTCAGCAAACAAGCCACTTAGCATACAACAAAAGGCACATAAGTGTATGCCGTTGATTGTGTGTGCATGTCCGTCCATATGAATGAGACTCATGAATACTCATATCTGCATAAAAGCCAAAAAAGGATGGATTCACTTGAGAGCATCGCTCAGCTCTGGAGCCGCACAGCATCTTTTCCAGGTATATCGACAACAAACGGACAACATATTCAAAATAAAGTTTCGGCATTTTTATACAAAGTGCCCATTTTAGTTTTAACTATTTCTCATATTCCTGTACCCCTTTCTACCGAACTGTTTAAAAACTTTTACCAGTTGCTCTTGTTTACCTGGAACGGACATTAAAGAGAGAGCTGTATGGTGCCAGAGGACGGTCCTACGTTGTGAGTAAGTGCTACTTTTCCTATTAGCTGCTGAAAATATATACAATGTTCTGCATTATGGTATTTAGCTATAGAAACGAAAATTTCTTAAACACACGCCAACACGTATATTGCAAAGGGACTGTGTATGTATTGAATATGTATGCAAAAGTACATTGGGTTTAGGCATGCATACTAGTATCTCGAGTAACCAAAATGTGTGCCCAGCTGCTCTGGTATTAGGGTTATGTAAATAGTTTCAAATGCATCATAGTTAGAGATGCTCAAGTTATTAGTGCTTAAGTTCCTATAAATGCTAAGAAAAACATTATTAAACTTTTTAGCTTAAAATCAGGTCAATACCATTTTAGCCTGAAAATAATGCGATAGACCAATTAGAGAAAATTTGTAAATTTATGTTATTAACTTGCATTCTTCGAACTCTTCATTTCTAAATATAATTGCACAATACCGTGAATAGTATCAATAATTTAATTTTTATCGTGACCTTGCTGTTCACTAGTTGTGTATTGCGAATTAAGAATTACTTTAAAATAAAAAATAAAAGATGAGGGATGAACCACGTGTCATTACAATTCACTTTTAATATTAATTTAAATATAATTGGTAAGACATCCTTTTAAATCAACAGTTTCACATAAACACTTCAACAATTCTTGACTAGAGTAATGAATAATTATTTATGACCATCAATATATGTAAAGTGCATATGTAGCAGCCAATATCATTACTATTCACTAGGGGTTTTGTCCCTGGATTTCCCGCCCGTGAATTACGGGGAATTTCTGTCATTTTTCGCTCCCGTTTTCCCGGGAAATTCCCCTCGGGATCCCGGGAAATTAACTTAACTAGAAAAATGGTGTACCATTAAAGTTTAACTGAAATGTATGTGACACCTGTTTATATGTAGTGTAAAACAACACTTAAGTCATCTTCTGAATGGAAGTAAAAAGTTTTAATATTCGACGTCTCGTTCTTACTCATGGCATGTCACACAACGGCCTATCGTTTATTATACGTACATATGTATGTACATTAGGGCGGGTCGATTTAAAAACACCAAAGTGACAAAGAAACTCGTATTCTAGGGATCAAAATAAGAAACTATGCCCGAGGGCCCATACCTCTAAAACGAATTCTGATGTCCCGACTTTTGAAAAATCCGAAATTTGTCCGAAATTTTGAAAAATCCCACTTTGACCCATGTAGGGTGCCCCCATAAAGTGCAAATGTATGACCGACCCCCACGTGCTTCGGAGGGCCGACCCACCAATGCCGGTGGCACACCTCCTGGAACCACCCTGGGGGGTTCCCCATAAAAATATTTAACAAAATCACCATTTTTGAGACTACATGAAAAAATCAGCGAAATGACTGTTTTTTCTTTTTGGAGTTTAATTTTAGGTTTGAGCGATTTTTTTGCCTCCCTAATGTACATACATGTACTTATGTAGTTTAGCTTTTTGGCGCAGAAATTATTTTGCTCCGATCAAGACTACATAATCTGTTGATAGCGCCACCTAATTATAAATGAAGTATTTACACCACATTGTATCAGCATGCGTACTGACGTTGTAACATTTGAAATATTTATAAAATATATACATATGTATATTAAATATTTACTATTTAAATATTCTATTTAAAATTTTACTATTTAATATTTAAAATCTCTCTAGATGCTCTAAGACTTCAGTGCTGCAGTTCGCCGATAACCAATTTATTCGTTTTTTCTAAAACTGTTTTCAAACTGACGAAAATAGCTATGCTGATTGCGATTTTGATTGTTCTTTTAACATATCTTTCGAAAAGGAGCTCAAGAATGCAATTGATAATGCATCAATAAATGTAATAGCTAAAACAATCAATCATCCTAAAACATATTAAAATCAGAATTTAAATTGTTCGAAGGAACTGGTAAGAGAAGTTCAAATTTAGAACATTTATATAATGCACTTTTGACAATAAAACCAACTTCTGTGGAAAGTGAAAGATTATTTTCTGTCGCAGGTAACTTTGCAACCAAAATAAGAAATAAACTTTTAAACCATTCTCTAAATGCGCTTTGTGTGTTAAAACATTTTTATAAGGAGCCTAAACCTAAGATTAATATTGTCGTAATAATTTTTTGAAGTATATTAATTTAACCTATGTATGTATGTATGTATACATGTGCAAATGTATATACAAAAGATGTATTTTAAATAAAGCCTTTAAAATATTTTCATTTGATTTTCTCTCAATTCTGTTCGGGGATCCCAGGAAATACAAAAATTAATCCCGTTTTCCCGGAGTAACAAATTTCCCGGGAAAAAATCCTGCTGCTCATACATAAATACGTCATAAATGTGGGTTGTTATTAAAGTACATCTTCAGCAACAACCAGCCGTCAGGACGACTAAGTCATTATAAAACGCCATAGTGAATGTTACTTATACGTAACGTGACCAAATGTTTTAAAGCGGGATTTTGACCCAAAGAGCATTATTTTTTTAATTTTAACAAATGAGTCAACAATTAAATCAGTTACTGAGAATAATAACTTTTGATCTTTCGTGGTAAAATCAGAAAATCAATGACTTATAACAAACATAAAAGAAAAATAATTTCATCATAATGAACCTTTTTGGACAATCTGTATTTCCGCCATAATTTTTAAATTTTAAATTCTTACAGTTTTCTTCAATGGTAATGATTAGTTTTTAGTAATATTACAAAAATCAGCTCATAATCATTAATTTTCAGCAAAAGAAATAAAACTCAAAACTAATAATTATTTATGATAAAAACTCACTTTCAGTTTACCACATTTTTGTAATGGCTTTTTGCCAATATCGTTGCATATCCGCATGAAACGAATTCAGATTTGCCAACCAAGTCGAAAAAAATATTATTTATACAAATAAAATTAATACACAAAAAACTTCTGCAAAAATCTTTAATAATTTTGTTCGCTTTGGTTGGTTCCCCCTCCCGAAAATTGAGAGTGAGATTTATTTGTATTACAAACTATTTTTGAGCAAAAAAAAATTCAATTAAAAATAAAAATTACACGGTGATAGTTTCTGGTAAACATTTTTTACGACAAGGCCGGAGAGGACGGCTTTACCCTAATTCGAGGAACTGCGTCCTTAGTTTTATGAGTTGCAATTACGGTTTCATTCAAATTTTTATTTTGTATTCTTCAACAAATATGTTCCAAACGTTTTGGGCTTCAGCTTTAGCGAACAACGCTTACCCCAAAAAGCAGGTCATTGGGGCTCTTGGGTTCAGAACATCGGCATAAAGGGAATTTTCAGAAGCTCTTCGAATTTTCTGTTCACAAATTGTCAGTACTCAAATCCTTTCGCCAAGTAAGAGAAAACCTTTCACTATCTAACTATATTTATTCAATCAGCATCATTGACAATTATCAAATTCCACTTTATTTTACTTTTTGTACATTGAAAAGATGTTTGGATAAAACATTCCTTTCGACATGCACAGTACTATTTATGATTTTTATTTTTTTTGCTAAAAAAAAAAACTAATTATGGGCTGATTTTTGTAATATTACTCAAAATCAATCATCACCATTGAATAAAATTACAGTAAAAGTCATAATTATTATGGGCCCTGATTTAAATAAATCAACATAAAAATTAAAATAGTATAAATTATATTTAAAAATAAAATATACACTTTTATCGATTTGCTAACCTTTATTTAATTGGCCAAAATATTTTATATTTATAAGCTAAATATTTTCATATTATATTAAGTTTTATATTTAAAAATATTATAAACGAGTATCATATTAATATAAATAAAAATCTGCCAAAAAAAAACCCAATACAAAATTATTCCAGTTTTTCCAGAATTCAAATCGTGTATTAAGAAAATATAACTTCCGAGCTAAGTTATAGTTCACTATTTCTAATGACAAAAACATCCTAAAACGCCAAAAAAAACGTAATTTTCACCTAAAAACATAACATTCAGCCACATCCCTCCAAATATGATATACCTGACACTGAATTTACTATGCGATATTGATACTAGTTTCCCAGATATTCAGCTTATACGTTATTTGTGAGTATTTTGTGTGTAATTTAAAAAAAATTAATTCATAGGAGAATGATTGGTCTAAACAAAATCAATAAATCATTTATTATAGAGAAAATATTATGAATTTGTCGACGAAGGTTTCACACAATTAATAACGTGGATAAACTAATATAAAAGAGAAATCGCAATAGTTTCCAAGTGTTTTCAGTAGATGCTGCAGTAACACTCAGTCAAGTTTCGCATAACACTCACTAAAGTTTACTCAACTGAGTGGGGTGGTTACATCAGGACGGTTCAACGGCACACACAGCACACGCAACAATGGGAGTTTTGAAGGATGTTGTCGCCTAATATCTCGTTAAGGCACTTCCCAGTAGCAGACAAGATAGCCGAATTGACCAGTTCAGACTTATTTCTTGTGGACTCGGAAGACTCGACATGAGAATATTCGCACATGTTTGCAATCCTATTCCCCGCTGTTCTCACCTGAAGAGGGGTATTGCCAAGGGTAATGTATAAGAATAACAAACCAGAGACTATGCATTAGAATATCTAAACATGAAACTGGCGTCAACTACAGCTGACGGAAAAATCAATATATAATATCGATTCCAAGAACGTAAAAACACCAGCATTTTGCAGAGAATATAAAAACAGATTCATACAATGGAGTACTGAGATCAGACTAAGCTACAATATTCATTTGCAAAACTTTCTTCAGATGGGTTCCGTCAAATTAGTAAAATATAAATCAGTGATACGTTCAATATTTATTTGTATTATTATATTTTAATTCTGGTTCAGTTAAAAATAGTCCAAAGGCGTTAAGTCTGGTGATCTTGACGGAAAAATTCCTTCAGAATTTCGTGAAATTATTCTTCCCGCGAATTTCGTTCGGTATTAATTGTGGCATGTGACACTTTACTGCTCAAACCACATATCGTCCATATCCATATCATCACCAATAGGTAAAACAAACATGCCAACATATAACGTGATTCGTTGAAGGTAAGCGAATTTGTTGCTGCATTTTCAAAGAAAGCTGGCCCTCTGACACCACCAAGACCAAAATGCACATCAACCAGAAACGCGAGAGGAATGCAAAGGCTTCTCTTTGTATTAGAAATTGCGTATGTATTAGACTTTAATTATTGTTATTCGACTCTCAAGTGAAATTTAATTCATTTTAGTAAATAGTACACTTTCTACTTGACTCCAGACAAAAGAAAAATCGGGGGAAAATCGGTTAAATGAAGTAAAGCATTATTGAAGAAAAACTCGAACTGCGGTCCACACATGGTTTTTTTAATTTGCATTGGATTTTAATTTGCATTACTTTATCTAATAATGCATTACTAATCTAATGCCAAAGTATTATCATTGCGCCCAACGGCAATTAAATAAAATATTAAATGGTTTCCCATTACATCCCATGAAGGGACTGCGGAGAACTTCTCACAATCACTGAGCTGTGTGCTTTCCAGTTTTCACTCACTGATTGAGACCTACAGTTTTACACCGATTCCGAACGGTAATTTGAGAAGCTTTTTCATGGCTAGATACTCGATAGTGTCGCCGTCACAATGCGAGGTGACCGCCGCCGAAAGAAACTTTGAAGGTGGTCAGAGCCGGGTTCGAACCCACGATCTCATGTAGAAGAGCCGCGCACACTAACCATTGCACCACCGACGGCCACTAAAACACCGACAGCAATTAAAACATTTTGAATTTGCATTTGCTCAGCAATGCCAATGCAGGTTGTGGAATCGGATGCCAATTGTAATGAAATGTGGGAATGCTTTTAATTGCTTTGAATTTGTTTGACTGCTGCCAATTCTGTTTTTAAAGTATTTTATACTTATGTAGAGATTTGTGGCTTTGATAGGTATTGCCTCATAGTACTTTCAGATTCATACACCTGTACTGTATAAAATGTTTGAAAACCAAAAGCGTAGATAAAGAAACTGATAGATAAAGCGCGACGATTGTCACTTTCGTTGAAGTTTCCCATAATTTTCATTGACATTTATTCAGTACTATGGGAAATTTTTGTGTAAAAAATTTAATTAATTTTATAAAACATTTTTTTAAATTGTTCAAGCTATCGAGAGGAGAAATTTCGTAAACCCACCAAAGTCGTAACCATAGATAAAGTAAACTAATAGATGAAGCACAATTGTTGGGAAAATTTTAGTGTAATGGGTAATTTTCTAGATGTCGTTGAAATCAATAAATAGAATTTTATTTGTTCCCAAAAAAACCTCAAAAACATGACATTAAAAGCCTACAATTTCTTATCAAAAGGAAAAATAATTTTCAACAAAAATATTACTTCGAAACAGGATTACAACACTTTACTTAAAGTAGAATATCTGATGGCCATCGAATTACATAGCCATGCCACCACCGACTATGTCCTAAAAAATTGGTTCCTCCTCCGGTTCAGCTACCATTCCTTGTTGAGAGTCCTCAGACACTGTAACAATTTTGGCATCTGCGACCACAGAAGTTGATACAGTTTTTGGGCGGGGAAGTTTTAAGATTAATAAGGAGTTCAGGCATGTTTAACTATCGGATGTCTTAGGTGTTTTCTGTTATTGATATCCCAACACCGGCTTCATGGCTATGAAATAGTGTTTTATATAAGAAACAAATGCTATTATATAAAATCATTTACATTTTGTCACATTTTCCCTTGTTTAAATTACTTTCACAAAAATTTCCCACAATTTTAATTAATTAATTATAGGAAACTTCAATGTAAGTGACAGTAGTACAGGACAGAACAGAATTGACAGTGGGCATGTTATATCTATTATTTCCTTTCTTAATGGTCGAAACATGTAGGAACAACCTCTTCATCCAAAAAGTTCCGCCGTGCAAAAACTGCCGCAAATTCTGTGGCGGCAGATTCCAAAACTGTTTGTGTGTCTGAGGACCCAATCAAGAATGGTTGCTGAACCGGAGGAAGAACCGCTTAATAACGACATAAATGGTGGCGATATGGTGTTACAGTTCGGTGATATATGATATGATATATGAAATTATATTTCCATTGGAGCTTTCTTTGTCTTTTGTTGATATGATATTGAAATTTTAAAATTGTAGTAAATGCCAATATTTTTGTTTATGTTTTTGTGAACAAAAAAACATATTTATTGCTTTCAGCGACGCCTAGAAAATTACCTTTTGCACTAAAAATATCCCAACACTTGTGCTTCATCTATTTTTTTCTTTATCTCCCTTTGAGTTTATATTATTCGATCTTTTGAGTTGTTATGTTTTCAGTAATTGTTAGGTCCAAGATCAATAACGTATAAGTACTTTTTAATAGCAATATTAAAAAGAAATGTGTGAAATTGATCATTATGGTGGATGGTTGGGAATATAGCTATTTCAGTGCCCACCAAGGCATATGATCAGCTCCCTTCTCCACAATTATTTAGGTATATCATCACACATTATAGGGATCAACCACCATAAAGATCAATTTCACACATTTCTTTTAATATTGCTATTAAAATGTACTTTTTCATAGAAAAGTACTTTTTAATAGTTATTGATCTTGAACGGTACAATTATTGAAAACATAATTTTTCTTTATCTATGTCCACAAGTGTCTGATATGAAGGAAATGCTTTGAAAATAAGTACAATTGCCAATGGTATTGACATTTTTTTTTGTTTTTGCATTCCGAAATGTAATTCAAACTAAACTACAAATTATAATTGTCATATAATTAATTACCCCCTTTATGTTTCGATCGCATTAAGAGTTTATGGGCCGGCGGCTACCGTTCAATGATAACCGATTATTTTTTGCCCCAATTAGATAATATGGACTTGGAGGACATGCGGTTCCAATAGGACGGCGGCACAAGCCACACAGCGAATGCAACAATCAATTTATTGGAAACCAAGTTTGGTGAACGTGTTATCTCACGAAATGGCCCAGTCGATTGGCCACCTTGGTCGTGCGAGTCAAGTCTATGGTCTATGCCAACAAGACAGCGAAGATTGATGAACTTCGTACGAATATCGAACGTGAAATTGCAGCAGTATCGGCCGATTCATGCTTGAAAACCGTCAAAAATTGGGTTCAGCGTCTGGACGTCTGCAAGCGTGCCCGTGGTGGCCATGCAAAAGAAATCGAGTTCCATACATAATGGCATCGAACGTACTTTCACAGGAATAAAGAATTTCATTGGTATCTAAAACCGGATTTGTTTTATTTAAAAAAACTTTTGTAGCGCTCTTATTGAAAATCCCGTTATTCTCCAAAAATTATAGTGCAACTAGAAAGTAGAACGATCGTACGATTCCTACCAAATGACAGAGATTCGCATTCCATTTATCTCCCCCTGACAATTTGCACTCAGAGGGCACGGTAAAATTACGAAAGGTACACTTGTTTGAGCAGCTGATTTCATTTATTTGTGGCACTAATTCTTTATGTTGTCAAACTCATGTGCACTTTGTTTTTGTACTATTTTGTATTTGTTTTGGTGATATACTTACGTGTACAGATTGACAACTGAAGCGAGTGAAACAAAAAGCGTGTTTTGGTTACACCGCTTGCTTATATATTCGCTTGTTTTGTATGAAGCACTTAGCGAAGACTTAGCGAGAACTTAGCGACGAGATTTATTTTCGCTAAGTTTAAAACAGAAATTGTTTGACATCTTTTACCGATTTTAAACATTTTTCATATTTTTGAATAAAATGACTTCTCGCTAAAAAGCCGTTTTCTTTGCAACTTAGCAAGCGATAATCGCTTGCTTGTAACCAAAACATTATTATTTATTTTGTAGTAGTCTAACACAGGCTTGTGTGCACAAAGTGTGCGTGCAGAATTTGCAGCTCGGGCATTATGACGAGCAGCGTTTTTTACACTTTAATTGCAGGTTTTTATTACGAGTTTTTTAGCATCTTATCATGAGCTAAAAGATCAGGTTTTTTCCTCCAAGTAATTGGAGAAAAAGTTCGTGGACGACTGTTTATTATTCAATATTTAACAAAGGTGGTTATATATCGATTTATTATTATACCAATCCGCTAAACCTGGTTATCTGATTAGGATGATAAAAAATCGGCGCATGGAGCAGCTATCGTATCAATTCTTGCGCAACAAACGATATGTTTCTAAATCTGAATGCAGTAGCGAAATGTGATTAACTAAGGCAAACAATGAGACAAAATTGTCCTTCTGTGTACAAAAAAGTTGTTAAGTCGAATATAATATAATTTTTTTTGCCTGTACCATATAACAGTGTTTGATAGAGGGGGTAAATGTTGGACACCCTGGAACGGAAATTTGCTTAAGAAATAAACATTCCATGTAATACACGGAAAATATTACAAAAGTGACTTCTCACCTGAACATGTATTTATCACTGTACATGAAAAGTGTATATGCATTAACACTTCCCATCTATAGTTATCAAGCATAGAATGGTTTTACATATGGAAAATTGTACGTACATATATATAATTTCATGTGGAATAACTTCATTGGTATATTGTGTTTATATACTCTAGCAGACACATTAAAAAGGAGCTATGCTTGTGAAATGGAGTGTGGTTTTGTTCAATGGTCTGTTAAGTAATTATCTCTATCATCACATGTAATTTCATTGAATCTATTTTTTATTACCCTGAAATTTATTTAACTTTTATAATATCTACTTTGTATGTCACCCGCTCCACGTGCAATAACATTACAGAATGTTCGCTTCGTGAGCCAACGACTGGCCATGGGAAAAACTAATTGGCTTTCATTGAGTTTTATCAATAAACAAAGTTTTCAACGGAGTGACTTCGATTAATTTTTGTTTGAAAATCAGTTTTTATGCCATATGCAATTCGAATAAAATTCGTTATGTCACTAATAGCATACGAAATTTATTCGTTCCATGCAGCTGTCGGATACATCTGCAAGTGCTTATAATGAACTTGACGAAGGATTTTTATAAAAATTTTGGTTGTTTGAGTTAATTTTATTTTACAGTTTCACTTCAGAACCCTTTATTTCGCCGGTGTAGTCTACAAATACTGATGGTTTTGTTAGTTCAAGCTCAAGGTCGTTCCATATTTTAATTAAATATATATTACATCACGATTCCTGGCAATCTGAATATCTATTTCGGGGCAAGCCACAGCCGTTGGACTGGGGTTGCTTAGACGGTTGCTATTGAAAAATGTTGCTATCCAAATGTCATTTATATGCAAGTGCTCGAAAAGTATCACAAGCATCCAAACCTGTGTTGGTGTTGAATTATTATTGAACATGGATTATATTTGAAGTAGTTTCGGTTCTCGAATTGTCTTTCGAGTGTTTCTTTTAATAAATACAGGAATAGATAGCTAGTAGATATATGATTTATGCTATTACGACTCTTTTGAAACTAACTTATAGCGGAGTAGAAAAACAGATTTAGGATGCTCACAAGAGTGTCCTAACTGTTGTATGTAAAGGGTTTTTCAACAGAGACGCTACAAAAGTAAATTGATAGGGACAGCAAACGACGCCATATTTTTTCCCGCTCCTTTGACATTTCTCTTCAGTAAAGTGAGCTATTTCATCATGGAAAGGTATACGAGCCAACAACGAGTCGAAATTATTAAAATTTACTACCGAAATTTGGAGTCAGTGGCCTCAACTTTAAGAGGCCTCAACAATCAGCGATGAGGCTCATTTCTGGCTGAATGGCTTCGTCAATAAGCCAAATATGCGTTATTGGTCAGACAGCAATCCACACGTAATCCATGAGACATAATTGCATCCAGAAAAAATTACGGTTTGGTGCGGTGTATGGGCCGGCGCCGTCATTGGGCCATACTTCTTCCGTGATGATCAAGACCGGCACATTACTGTGAATGCGAATCGCTACCGTTCAATGATAACCGAATATTTTTGGCCCCAATTGGATAATATGGACTTGGAGGACATGTGGTTCCAACAGGACGGCGCCACAAGCCACACAGCGAATGCCACAATCAATTTATTGGAAACCAAGTTTAGTGAACGTGTTATCTCACGAAATGGCCCAGTCGATTGGCCGCCTCGGTAGTGCGATTTGACGCCGCTAGATTATTTCCTGTGGGGCTACGTCAAATCTATGGTCTATGCCAACAAGCCAGCGACGATTGATGAACTTCGTACGAATATCGAACATGAAATTGCAGCAGTATCGGCCGATTTATGCTTGAAACCCGTCGAAAATTGGGTTCAGCGTTTGGATTTCTGCAAGCGTGCCCGTGGTGGCCATGCAAAAGAAATCGAGTTCCATACTTAATGGCATCGAACGTACTTTCACAGGAATATAGAATTTCATTGGTATCTAAACCGGTTTTGTTTTATATAAAAAAACTTTTATAGCGCTCTCTTTGAAAAACCGGTTATGTGTCGTATGTGCTAAAGTTGTACAACAGTTGTACAACTGTAGCAGATATTGCAATTTTTGCAGATATGTTTTTGAGGTGTAATAAGCTATCAGCTGATACCATTTGTTTACCATTTAATGCGTACACAGGCGTAATGAAGGTGGTTGCACCAACACAGCTGATCGAGTTTCTTTAGTTTGGCCTAACAATTACAGTAATAACAAACTGAAAACCACTAGTGGGGTAGAAGATATAATTTTAAGCTGAAAATGTAAGATACAAAAGTTTGGGTAAAGTTTTATATTAGGAGTTATGGGCTCCCAAATTTTGGATATACCGCGGGGGGGGGGGCAGCGTTTTTGCTGGCAGCGTTTTTGGACAATATAAGGCAAAATAAACAAAACAAAGTAAATGAAAATTTTCGATAACTCGCTTGGTAGTCAAAATATCAGCCGTTCAAATTTTGAAACATTATCTAAAGTAGTTTTTATAACTACATTTTCCCAAAATCAAAAAATTCAAATTAAGGAACAGAGGTATTTCTCTCTCTGGTCCCTGAGCCCGGCCGGACGACTCGAAATACAGAATAAAAACAAAACAAAATCGTTCGACAAACACCCCCCGTTCTCCAGACTTTGGAGGCCCATAACTCCTAAAATAAAGATTTCCCCAACTTTTGTATTTAACATTTTGTGCTGAAAATCGTGTGTTCTACACCCTTCCCCATAAAATTATTGATACGACAACAAGACATGAAGTCGACATTTTCCTTATTATTTCTATTAAATGCAAATATGTGTGATATTTTGAAATGAAAATAATAAAAGGAATCATGAATTAACATAATTTATGTATTTCTATAAAAAAATTATATTAAAAATAAATGCACCACTGGTGTTTCAAAACTACTGAAAACCCGGTTTTTCTTCTCTTCGGATATAATTGCATTAGGAATTTTCCATGATTAATATTTGGTGAACACAGGTTCTTTCGGTCCGTGTGGTAATGATCCATTGTAAGGAAATGGTCTGCATTCTGTGTGTGGCAACAACATTTTAAATGAACAATAGATGGGACATAAACCACGCTGGTTGCGCATGTGTGAAGGTGTGAGGAAAGTTAAAGGATCACCCTCTCATGATTATTTGAATAGCTTTCAGGTGGATCAGGTTCGATTTTAATTGTTAGCTATTATGAAAAAAACAAATGTTCGAATAAAACAGTGTCTTACAAACATTGATTGGGTTTGGTCGGGTTGATTCTCAAATACAAAGATCCATTGCGATTTTTTGCCTTTTTATTTGCATTACAATATCCAATGTGAATGCAAAATGAATAAATGTTTCGAGCATAAGTAAAAGCTGTATTAGTCCAGTGACTGTCGACGAAAATTTGGTGGAACTGAATTAATTATTCACACTCTTAATGTATTTCTCCCTGATTTACTCAGACTATGCAATTGCATGGTTGTGGCATCGAATTCCAATTATATTGAAATATAGGAACTCTCTATTTGATTGGTGGCAATTCTGGTATAGTTGTTTCACTTTCCTTGTCTAATCCAAAAGTCTTTCTATGTCAAATAAAATATGTGACAAAAGCAAATAATTTATTTCACTAGATTTTATACCCTCACCAATCGGAGTATATACCACTTGATCCGGAAAAAATGTTAAGGAAAATTCAGTTTGGGACGTTCGAAGACGATTGAACCATCTACGTCTGTCTGTCTGGCTGTCTGAATGGTCAACACGATAACTGGAACACGATAGTTGGAATCAAACATTGGGAAATGACCAAGCCACTCATACACAATTAGTACAAAATCATAGTACTTGTAAAACCTTTCCTTGTATGTGTTATTAACTTTAACTCAACTATTGTGCAACAGGCTGTATATGTTTACATTACTTGAGAAAATTGGCGAGGTTGCTACGACCATTCTGGTACTTCCCACACAACAGTTGAGCGGCCATCCGAAATTTTAAGGCTGCAAATGACCGCATTCAAAATAAGTTGACCCGAGCTGAGCGTGGAAGGGATTTTCAATTTGAGTGATATGATTTCTAAGTGGCGTTTCGGCCATTTGTAGTATGTCATGATCTGCCATTTTTTTTATTGTATTCAGTAATGTTTACAATTTCATCATGGAGAGATATACCCAAGAACAACGTTTACAAATGATTCAATTTATTTATCAAAATAATCGAAGTAATGAAAATATACTGTGGGTCAATAAAGTTTACGTACACATGGTTTTCTTATGTATACTTCGATTCGATTATTTCTTCGATTATTTCTACAAATTGTGACATTGAATGGCCTCCAAGAAGTTGTGATCTAACACCATTAGACTATTTCTTGTAGGGTTATTTGAAGTCATTGGTCATTAGCAACAAACCACAATAATAATGAACGACTTGATTTAGTGGAAAAAGTGCTCGAAAATTGGGCTCATCGAATTCGTTCCTGCAAAAGAAGACGTGGAGGACATTTGAAAGACGTTTTATTCCGAACTTAATTGTGTAGACTGTTCTTCACATTAAATAAAAGAGATTTGAATTTCCTTAACAATTCGCGTGTTTTTTAACGAAATCATATCTCTCAAATTGGAAATCCCATTATAACCGTAGATATACTATTTTGTAATGATAAAAAACTAACACCACTGATCCGACGAAATATTACGAAACAAAATTTTGTGAACTTGGTCATAATACAGTTTTATCAAAATCGGGACAGATGTTGAAAATTTGCAAAAACCAGCATCCCTGATATAAGAAAGGCTTATGTTAGGTTATGTTTGTGGGTTGAAGACAAAGAGATACAAGGTAATAGCCACACCCGGAGTAAGCGATCGTACCGTATATTGCCGGGAGGAAAATACCGCTTGCCATCAGTACTCGTAAGATACCTCATAGAGGAGCCAAAAAAGGCAGATGCTCCAGTGATTGTGGGCGCGGATCCAAAGGAATACTTTCACGAATGGGGCAGCAATGACCACAATGAGAGTGGTGAAATACTCATTGAAGGCCTACTACGTACTAGTCTTGCCATCTATAATAGAGGCTATGAGGAGACTTTCGCGACAAGGTGGATATCATCTTTGCAACGGCGGGCTCGTATGAGATAATCTGCGAATGGAATTTCCTTGAGTACTATTCTTTCTCTGATCATAAATACGTCAGATTCCTGTTGGATTGGAACAAAATCCAGCCTGAAGTAATTCGTTACTATATGAGGAGGGCTGACTGTCCCCTCTATGAAAAGACTTGCAATAGTTGTTTGGCATCAGAATCATCTAAGGCGATAAGGTGCTTAGAGACATAGGTAATTTAGCGAACACGGTTACGAGTTCCCCCAACAAGACGTAACAAACCCATTTTCGCGCGATCAAAGAGTAGGGGGAAGAAGTAGACGCTCTCGCGGAAATTAAAATTTTCAGATATAGGAAAGTATTTCCGATGACTTTATATTGTTACAAAGTTGAGCTAAGGCCGTACAAGAATGAGATCAGACGGGTCATAATACGCTCTTCTCTTAGTTAACAGAGGGCACATTCGAGATTTCGAGGTTTAGGAAAATTCTGATGTCAGATAATACGACGGTTACCTGATGGACTCTTCTTGGCAGTGGAGACAACATGCAATGGAGATTAATTAAATCTTCTATGAGACAAATATTTCCCTTCTACCTCGCTGAACGTGGACGCCGTTGTACGAGAATATACTCCTCATTGATTAAAATTTGCCAGTGAAATTGTTTCTAAATCTCCAGGGCGTCTTGCGCACTTTTGGCAAATGGGCTGATGAAAATAACTAGGTGTAAACCCGGTGAAGAAATATTCGTTTTAATCGAAGGAATAAAAAATATTTGGTGCCTGTATATATTATACGTAGATAGATAGATTTTACGTCTGCCTTTAGGTTAGAGGAACTCTCATAATGGGGCACTGACGGAGGCGATTATAGAGAATAGGGCTCGAAGTTGTTGCGTTCATCGTCTACTCGAAAGCAACATTACTCTACCATGGGAAATGACACACTAGCATACTGGAATGTGATTCCTGACATAAATGATCAGGTAGGGTACGGCATCTGTTCCAGTCAACTAGGGTTGTCTCTTGTATCAGGTAGAAATTCTAACTATTAGGGACTTTCTGAGGGATAATTGTCCTGCATTCATTGGGTTAATGTCCTTTCTGACAATCAGCCGTTAAAAAAGTTCCTGAAATCAGTATTCCTGATGTCAATATCTGCCGATGACTTCCGCAAATCTCTTAACAAGATAATCCACCAACACAATACTCACGTTATAGTAGCGACAGAGCGGGTGACGCGTCATAACGCCCATGGGCGTTATGTCACGCCTACAATGGACATAAAGCCCATGGGCGCTATGTCGCACCTAAAATGGTCATAAATCCGATGACCGGTGTGACATAAAGCCCGCTGGTTTCACTACTGCCAGGCCTTGCGGCGAAACTCCGTAAAAGACCATAAAGTCCGTCGACGTTATGTCACACCTAAGATGGACATAAAGTCCATGACCGGTGTGATACAAAGCCCATGGGCTTTATTTCCATTTTAGGTGCGACATAACGCCCATGGGCTTTATGTCCATTTTAGGCAGACTAGGGACTACCTTACAGGCTCCGCAGGAATTTGAACGTGTTTGCATGACCCTAGAGACTTGTAAGCATATCTGAAATACCGCTCCTATATGATGATGCAGTGCACTAATGGTGTACACGGAAGGCAAATCGCTCCGATATTGGCTAGTAGGGATCCGTGAACCTTCTGTCTCTAGGCAGGCCAAATGTATCAATTCTTGCTTTAGTTTTGATGGGACACTGTCTGATTTATAAACTTCCTGCGAGACTAAAAGTCAGACCAAATGACTTCTGTAGAAGCTATAATGATGGGAAGAGAAAGAATCCAATGGACATCATTTCTGCACGTGCCCAAAACTAGCCAGGAGTAGATGGTCTACAAAGGGGTCCTAACTATTTAGAGACCAGTGAGAGTTACCTCAGATCAGATCAGATCAGATCAGATATATTACTGAGCTTCCCGACTTCATCGAGACGAAGCCTTCGGTTCAATTATAGACGTCTTTTACATCTCTGTGGATTCTGCCGGATCGAACTTGCACAACCTTTCTAGAACTCTGGACGCAAATCAACAATCGTTTTGTCATTCGCGCGACGGCATTTGTCTCTCTTCGAAGTCGCTTCGAGTTTAGTGTCGTTGTCCTTTAGAATGCAGTTGCATTTGAAACTTTTCTGTTTTATTGTTATTAGTAGAATTAAAATTCTGTTCCACGAGTGCAGGGTATTTGATGTCGACCACACCACAGACCCCAGTAGATGCTAAGACCCTGATCGACGGCATGGTACTCACTGAGCCGCCCAGGTCTCTGTGAGGTTCGTCTAAAATACAGTCAGATATCCGCGACTGCAGATTATCCGCAGGCACTGTACGCGTGACACAGGAATCGGGGGAGTTGTTTTGAATCGAACAACAAACAAACAACAGCCCCTAACATTGGGAACAGAGGCTGACCAGATAGCCGCCCACTGTGAGCATACGCACCTAGATTTAATTTGACCCAGGAATCACGAAGGCGTCACCCTCCTTATTTCTCCCCTCCAGGGAGTGGATACGTAATGAACTACAGCATCGTTGCAATATATCACAGACACTTTGAGATAGTTGTAGCCCTTCACTGTACACCCTCAAACGCTGTCGCCCTTCGTCATGGACTGCTTATTATTTGCATCATCTTATTATTTGCAAATCATATCAGAAGGTTTCCTCAGAATTTTATTAATTATTGCTGGCGTAGAATAGAATACAGGACTCGATCTGTTCATTGCGACACACAACGATCTTCCGTAACCTTACCCAGATCCAGTGCAATAGATGCCAAAGCTGGTGACATCTAAGAAGGTGCTCTAGTCTTGCCAGTCACAGAGACTGGTCGAGTAGATTCGTGGCGAGTTGTTGTGGTCAGTTACAGCATCGGGCAACACTGCTCCTGGTATAACGCCCCTAACCCGTGGTAGATCTACACCCTCAGATCCAAATGCAGCTTTGCCTTCCCAATAGCTGTGCACGGTTTGCAACGGTGTAATACCAAGTTGAAAATGGCGTCATATGAGGCGTTGCTATAGTCATCGTTCGCACAGGAACTGGAACTAGGACTTTGTCGCAGATTGTTGCACTGCAAATGCCGGGACAACATTCGGCACTCCAATGGGGAATGTGACCCTTACACTTGCACCACCCCCTAGATTATTGCAATTGCCTCGCTCACGCCTCGGCCACTACACCAGTTTTCTCAGGCAACCAACCCATCTTAGTTGCCCTCGTCAAACTCTCAATTGCGTCAATTTCAAATGAGCTTCACGCTCAAACTCAGCTGCGCTCATCAGCTACACACACGCTGAAAAATTTGACTTTTTTATTGATTGGATGCACCTATTCAATATTCAATATAACATGTTTGGGACACAATGATTAATAGGTTGTAATACAAATTCATTTATATATAGCCCAAATATGGATTTTTTGGTTGAAAACTGCTGGGAACTAAAACGTAACAGACAATACAGAAACAAAAAGGAGCAGATCTTCAATTCACTAAAACAATTCTTGCAAATATGTACATAATTCCTGCAATTTGTTTATGGGACCGTTATTTTTCAGCGTGCAGTGGCTATTGACAACCTCCAGACACTCTCTGTTTCAGCCGTATAACCTGCGGCCACCCAGTTGCGTATTGCAACCCCTCAGCTGACCATTACGGTTACACTCACAAACCAATCAGTTGCAACCCGCAACCCCACAGCTGCTCCCGACAGCTTTTTAATTGCCTCCGGTAATATATCAGCAGCGCCAGAGAGTTCCCAACCTAACGCCACGGCACCACCCTCGGCGGTAACTGCATACAGTTGGTGATCTGCATTATTTTAGAATCTTCCAATTTAATTGTAATGGGATTAAAAAAAAAATTGCTGAGACCACCAAGTATATGCACACGTAAGATCCTTATAGCCCCCGTGCAGGATACTAAGCTCACCAGTGAATGTAGAATTTCATATCATGGGGACTGCGTCATAATTCATAGAGACATTTAGAGAAATTGCTGTGGCGGGCTTACGTACATCATCCAGCGATGTATGAGTTCCGATCAGTTCTTTGAAGCGCTGAGTATAGCGATAGATACTGGATATATCGTTATTGAAATCGTTAATATTCCGCCCGTTAATAGCATTGGTGCGAGCAATCAAACCTCTATTGAACACCTACTCTAGGTTGATAGTACTATTACACTTGGTGATATCAATGCTCATAATAAAGCGTTTCATCATAGCTGGTAGAATTCCTAATTGTAGACCCAACTACCTATCTGATGGTGCGCGTCCACCAATTTAGCGTGATCTCATAAGCGCCAGCAACCCGGACGACGAACGAATAATACTTCTGACGGAGGAGATTCATGTACTCACCAAAAAGAAAAGGCTATGGTCTACAATCAGAGGTTTATCTGGTAATGGAAATGATAAGGATCACATTGCTATCGAGTTTGATTAATTTATTGCACACCCAACCCAACAGAGTAGGACTAAGAGAATTGTAGTTCGGAGAACTAAGAATTTCAAACGAGATCTAGTACCCTGATCCTTCACACCCATGGAGGTCGAAGACATAATCTCCAAATCTAAACTCTCAAATCTCTTGGTTCAGATGAAGTCTCGATACTAATGCTAAAGAAACTCACACTTACACTTCGATGCCTTTAAACTAATCAGAGCAGACCCGCTAAACGCACAGTGGTCGCAGATTTAGTCCTGTCTAAAGCTTTGCACACTGTTGATCGCTCGATCCTGCTCCAGAACATCTTGAACTCGTCCCTCCCAAATCTTGCCAAGCGTCGGCTTGGTAACTATCTCAATGGAAGGCAGCATTTATAGAGTTCAGGGTCCAGAATTCTCGTTATCGCAATATAAAAGTGGGTGTGCCACAACGAGGAGTACTATCACCTGTACTCTTCAACTTGTATCTTGCGATATGGCGATTAGTATTGTGTTGCACGCCGGTGATTGCATTATTATCTCCTCGGGCGTAAACGTAGACGAAATAATCCACATCCTCGTCACATCCGGAAGGACATCAACACTACTGCGCGGATATCGAAGACCTCATTTCATCTGATCCCAATAGACTGTCGATAGCAGTAGCTCAGAAAATGTTGCATAACACGGTGGTGTCAGAGATATAAATGGCAAGTCCTTCAACACGGTCCTGAATGAACACTCTTCCGCCATTTCGGATAATGATAAGCTTTGCCCAGGCACACCAGAACTATTCTGGCCCAGTTTAGATCTGGTTGGAGTTCTATTCTGAACTCATACAGATCGAGAATAATGCTAGGCACTTTAGATCAGACCAACACTGCCTACGAAGCCCTCATGACTCTCTGCATATTTTAAACTCTCCTGATAGGCTTACAGACTTGCGCCCTGTGGACATATGGGCAGACCCATGGAGGTGTCACAATTTCTCCAGCTCCAGTGACACATAGCGGAATTACACTTAATTTTGTTTTTGATAGCATCCAAGGACGAGCAAGTGGAAACAGACAATCTGTTAGAACAATAACCATGAGTCTCCACCATAGTTACCTACCATGCGTACTTACTATAGGTACTTAAGGTAGGCAGTCACCGTAGGTTTCCATCGTGGGGTGTCCAAGAAACCGGAGTTTCCGAATAACCGGTTTTCGGGTTAGTCGAAAACTCACTTTTTCGGAAAACCGGTTTTCGTTTTCACAGATTGGGGAAACCGGTGAAACCGGTTAATTTTTGTTTTTAATACACTATGTTACAATTTTTATACAAAAATTAATACAAAATTAACACAAAATAACATTTTCTTATCTTGTTCATTTTGCCGTAAAAGGAGTCATTACTATTCTGAAAATATAGCAGCATTAAAGAATATATTAGTTAATTCAATTCAATTCAGTTCAATTCAATTTAATCCAATTCAATTCAATTAAATTCAATTCAATTCAATTCAATTCAATTCAATTCAATTCAATTCAGTTCAATTCAATTCAGTTCAATTCAATTCAATTCAATTCAGTTCAATACAATTCAAATCAATTCCATTCAATTCAGTTCAATTCAATTCAATTTAGTTGAATTCCATTCAACTTAACTAAACTCAATTCAATGCAGTGCAATACAATACAATTCGATGTCATCAATTTAGTCCAAGTCAATTCAATCCAATCTAATCTAACTAAGTCAAATCTAGTCTAATTCAGTTCAATTCTTTTTATCTTCTTAATTGAATTGAACCGAATTGAATTGGTTTTTATTGAAATGAATTGAATATTTTTATTGGTGTTTCAATCTCAAAATTTCACAACTGTATTTAAATTTAACAATAAAGTTTTATTTTTGGATTAAAATGTAAATGATATTCCAATTTGCAATGCTTGTTTAATGTAAAATTTCTAAGTTTCACATTCACACGAAACTTATTAAAATTTAACTCATGTTCGAATATTTCGCAATTTCGCAATTTTCATGAGCGATAATCTTATAAAGTGTAACAAATTAATTGATATACTAATTTAAATTGATTGATGAATGACTAAATCGTTGCGAAATTAAAAACTGATTAAAATCTTACTAGTATTATATTTCAAAATTGATGTCGTGTAACTTAATTCAAAAAATAATGAATATATGAAAATTATATCTTTTTTGTTTCATTATTAAAAGTTTGTAAGAACTTTTACGCAAATTTAGTATAAACCGGTTAATCGGTTAACCCACATCTAATATCCGGTTTTCCGCTTATTCGAAAATTAAGTTTTTAAAAAACCCGACACTCGGTTAATTGGACGAAAAACGGTTAACCGGTTTCGGTTTTGCACACTCCACTTCGGTTTATTCGAAAATTAAGTTTTAAAAAAAACGGCACACGGTTAATTGCTCGAAAACCGGTTAACCGGTTTTTCCGCTTTTTCGGTTTCGGTTCTGAACACTCTAGTACCTACCTACCCCACGTTACTCACAATTAAGTATGATGGTCATTCGTCCCAACGAATAGAAACAAATTCGAACGGAAAATGCTTTTAAATGTTTTTTTGTATGTCACCAGGTGACGCTAATAGGAAAACTGCGTTGCCATGTTGCATTTTAATCATTATCAACATTAATGTCACCTGTAATTATTTGGCATAACAATTGTATTGGAACGTAAGCGAGTTTTCTTCTTACTTTTAATGACTGTAGCTTCATTATATTGGCTTAAAATAAAACAGGAATATTAATAGATATTGTTCACTGATTCCTTCACTTTGATTTCATACATATTAAATTGTTTACGATCTATGCTCGCTTGACTAAAGAAGCTCACTACTTTATAAAGGAGGAGATGACTTTTTATAATGACTGTATCATCATAAATTGCAGGAGGGACTGTGTGCATCGAGTAGGCTTGTTGTGTATGTGTATGTGTAAATGGCTGAATCCAAAACTGTTACAACTGCGTATGGGTATGGAGTAAAAAATAAATAGAATAAAACTTTCAACGACACATCCACATCCCCATTTTCACATTGTGTCATCATTTTCGGTGGTACGAGCATATCTACTTATATATTAAATATTTCCGAAATGTATGTACAATATTCAAATACTTCTCAATAAAAGCCGATAAAAAACTGAACAGCCTTGCACACAAATAATAGGAATTTCGAGCGGTACTTAGCTCATTAATTAGTTTTCCAACTAATAATTTGAGTATCTCGCCGGAATTCCTTACAATTGTATGTGTTCTAGAAGCGGCCATTGATTAAATCGCTTTCGCCTGACACTAATTAACTGACCTTCCTTGGCGTACCCCACTGACTACATACCTACAACAATATAAATATGTGCATGGCGACCAAAGATAAACACGGACAGAAACGATATTAAGAAGCAACAACCAACGCAACATATTCTCTAAGGAGATACATCAATAACGTTGTTAAATTGGAATTTATTCTTGGGCTTCCAGCGAGCTTCTGACAAGCAAAGTCATATATTAGCGTAGGATATAAGATTGAGCCTTCGCCGCAGCACCTGTATCTTTGTATATGTATATACGTTTATGTTTATATTTGTGCACATATCTCGTTTATTTTATTACGAAACAATGTTTATCGTTGGACTTAATTTCCGAGAGTTGCCAACTGAGCTGAATAGTCTCAGGCAACGAGCGGGTGGAGATAGTCAGGTATTGTTCGTATGTGTTGTGTGACTGTCAGTGCTTTGGTCATGGAAATGAAAATAAAGTACCTTTGTTAATGCCCCAAATGAATTTATACACGTTTTGAAATGAACCTTTAAGCTGAGCCAAGTAATTTTACTAAAATCTCGGAGCATTTTGTAGCCTAACAAAACTACACACACAACTATTAATTTATTTACCCAAAATTCGACACACACTAACACCAACAGAAATATATAAAATGTTTATATATATGGATGTAGTTGCATACATTCTCATATATGTATTTATAAGTGTATTATGCTCATACAGGTTTGTTACATATGCTTGTGGTACACACGCATAAAATACATACTCTCGAGGAAAAAGTATATTTGATAAATGTTTCAACACACAGCTGCGTGCGTGCAGATGTGTGCGAGTCCAAACTAAATATAAAAAGGATATAAGGGACACGTCATTCAAGTCTTTTGTGAATTTGTTGCCAATTATTTCTCATTTTGGTAAATGAAATCGTTTAAGACACAAAGTGCTATTACACAAAACGACTCACTCAAATAAATATATAGACACTTGGCTATTTCTGTGATACATGTGCGAATGTAAATCTCTGAACTTACACTCATGGGAAAATGTGTAATCGATTGAACAGAGGTTGTTCATCGTAATATCATCCGAATCTATTTTTTGTTCTTACTCAAAATAATAGTATTTGCAAACCAAAAAAAAATTATGAATTTATGATTCAAATAGCAGCAAGCGTTGTAATAATTTGGCCTTTCCGGCCAAGGCGGCGCAGAAAGTTCATCGTAATATCATCCAACTCTATTTCTTGTTCTAACTCAAATTAATCGTATAACTATATATTTCCAACCCAAAAGAAAAAATAATGAATTTATGAATCAAATCATTGAATTATTTACCTATTTATAATATTGTATTATCTTCTATGAGTAATTTCAATACCATGTATTTTACACTCCCCCTCTAAACCAGTATTTTAGTGCTTTATCTAAGATTGGCACCACTTTATCTTGAGTTTTGTCATATTGCACTCAAACCGAGTTTTCATGCATATGCAAAAAGCTTTAAACTCTGCGAGTAAATATTTTTCCAAATGAAAAACAAAACTTAACAAGGAAAACTCTCAAGCTATTCTGTTTCCCTTCAACAAATCACCGAAAAGAGTCCCATCGCGAAATGTAACAGTATCAGGCCAGGAAATTGTTTTCTCACAATCTTATTCATTTTTCTCAATTCGGGTTCAGACCTGAACACTCGACAGTGCACCAATTGACACGAGTAACAAACATGATCAAAACTAATAAGAACAAAAGACATTCTACAGGAATTATTCTCCTTGACATCGAAAAAGCGTTCGATTCCATATGGCACAGCGGGCTCATATATAAGCTTTATAAAATGAAAATCCCATTTAATCTGATTAAACTAATCAAAAGTTTTCTTACTGACCGAACTTTTTGCGTTGAAGTTGAAGGAGAATGCTCTGAAACGAAAAAAATACCAGCTGGAGTACCCCAAGGCTCAGTTCTGTCGCCACTCCTCTACTCGTTGTACATATCTGATTTTAAAACTCCTGCCGAGAGTGACGTGGCTTTCTATGCGGATGACAGTGCGTTTAGTTGTCATGGTAAAGTTTCGAATGCTATTGTCAAAAAAATGCAAAAGCTTTGCTCTCAGCAAGCAATTATTTTCCCAAATGGAAAATTAAACTCAATGAGGAAAAATCACAAGCTATATTATTTCCTTACAATAAGTCGCCGAAAAGAATTCCATCCCGAAAGGTGACAATAGCTGGGAGGGAAATATCATTCTCCACAGACGTTAAATATCTTGGAATAACTTTTGATGAGAAATTAAGATTTGAGAAACATATAGATGACGTTTACCAAAGGGCTGTTAGATGTGGGAGAGCCCTGTACCCACTATTAAACGTAAGGTCAAAACTAAATATAAAGAATAAACTGCTTCTTTACAAATTGTGCATAAGGCCTATACTTACTTATGGCTAATTTGGGTCGGATGTGCTAAAACGCACAAAAAACGATTACAAATTATCCAGAACAAAAACCTTAAGATAATCCACAGATTACGGAAACGATTTCCTACCACGGTATTACTCAGAAGGACAAAATGTAAAATGATTGAGACATTACTAACTGACTTGACGCTGACATTTACTGAGAAATGCAGAAGGTCAAAATACGACCATTTGAGAAGTTTGTCTTAACAATTTAATGAATTAGACATTGTTGTTAGAGCATCTCATAGTTTCCTTATCCTACCACCCTCCGTTCCCCCCACCCACCCACCCCTCTTTTGTGATATTAGATATAGGTTTTTTGGTAAATTTTTCCTATAGAAGTAGTTATAAATTCTAAATAGATATTAATTATCAAAATGTATATATTTGTTGTAATATCTTATGATAATAACTCAAAAATTGTACACTTGAATTGAATTAAATAAATAAATAAAAAAAAAAAAAATTGTTTTCTCAAAAACAGTGAAATACCTTGGAATATCTTTTAACCAGAAATTGACGTTTGAAAAACACATTGACGACGTTTGTGTTAGGTCTATTAGATGTGGAAGAGCCTTGTATCCGCTTTTAAATGCACGGTCAAAATTGAATATAACGAACAAACTACTACTGTTTAAATTGTGCATAAGGCCTATTCTTACCTACGGTTGTCAAGTCTGGAAAGATTGCGCCAGAACGCATAAGAAACAGCTAGAAATTATTCAAAATAAAAACCTAAAGATAATCCACAAATTAGAGAAAAGGTTTCCCACTGCGGAATTACATGGAATGACGAATACTAAAATGATTGAGACTTTACTAACCGGCTTGACTCTGACATTCAATGAGAAATGAAGGAGATCAGATTACGATCACTTGAGAAGTTTGATTTAACAGTGTTTAATTCATCCTATATACTTCCATATATATAATGAATTAGTCACTATTGTTAGAACATTTTTTAATCCCATTTTTCTTATTTCCCAAAATCTGTGATATTAGATATTGGTTTTTTGGGTCCTTTTTCCTATATGTGACGCGCAAAATAGAAAGGGACCTAAGGGTAAAAACCGGTTTTGTTCAGGAGAGCCATTTTAAAGATTTAAATACGTGTATCTTTGGTGTACCATCACTGAGCGTGTTGGTATTGGTCTCATTTGAAAGGGACACATCTCATGACGTCAGGAACATGTTGGTCAACCTTGAAAACGCGCTTAGGTCGTCCCTACCTCTTGTTTTGTGTAGTTGGTTTTTACTGTTTTCTACCTAGCGCGCTGTTTCCATGAGTTTGATATCAATTTTGCTCACGTTTTTTCGAATCCAGCTTTATTTTCTGAAAAAAAAAAATTGTGAATTATAATAAATACTCATTTATAATTCTTTTAAATCGTGAATATCACTCTGTTAGTACGAAAATTTTTTCACATAACCTCACTTTCGTCGACTTCACTTTTATAAAACGCGCATATCTCTGGGAGGGAACACTTTGGGTCGGTCTCATTCGATGCTCAGATGTTGGCCACATCAAAAAAAAAAGTGAAAATTGATTTTTTTTACCCTTAGGTCCCATTCTCTATGCGCTGTCACATATATAGTTTATAGATTTTAAATAGAGATTATTGAATAACTTGTATATATTTGTTGTAATATCTTAAGATAGTAACTCAAAACACTTATGGAATAAAATAAATGAATGAATGATAGCCGTACCCTATACTCTCCGTATCTCCCCAATAAAGATTACATACATGTAAGTTTTATTTATGTGAATCGAAAGTCAAATCCTCTTTTATTTCTGAATCGGAGAGAGGTAAATTTTGACTAATTAAAAGATGCTGAGATTAAACCCAAATCTTGAATATTAAGAGAGATTAGAACCCTCTAATCTTTATCAGAGGTAATACTCCAACTTTTTAGAATTTAAAGTTCAATAAAGTCTGCTCACAGAGATCTGTCCCCAACACGTCTTTCAAATATGTTTAGTGAAATTGTTGAAATATATCACATATTACAATTGAATGGAAATATATTACGTTTGACGCTAATAAAAATATAAACATAATATGTTTGATGCAAATGGTAATATATTCAATCAAGGTGTTGCACTTTTAGGGTATTATTTGCTTTAATGGAAATATTATTAGTTATAAACTACTACATGAATGAATTTTTGGAGACTTATAAGAACTACATGTGAATTCTGTACATCTATGTTAGTGGCCACACTCCTCTTGTATTGCCGGCGAATCGATAGGGTATTACTGCATAAAGTCGACACAAAAAGAACAATTAAACTATTAGTACCTTGCGAAATACAGCCTTTCGTCCGCGGTATCTTCCGTGATGTTCATTTACCACTCCAGGCACTTCCCGAGTCTGCAAAATATGTTCTTGGCAAATTTACTTGGGTTTCTTTTCATGTATTTTTGAAATGCTAATATTCCTTTGTTGTTTCCAAATGCTTTCTTGTGTGTTTTAAAATAAATAAATGGTTTCCCATTACATCCCATGAAGGAATTGGGGAGAGCTTCTCACAACCAGTGAGCACTTCGTTTTCTAGTTGTATACTCACTGATTGGTACCTACAGTTTTACACCGGTTCCGAACGGTATTTTTGTGAAGCATTTCATGGCTAAGTACTCGATAGTGTCGCCGTCGCTATGCGAGGTGACCGCCGTCGAAAGAAATTTTAAGGTGGTCAGAGCAGGGATCGAACCCAGGATCTCAAGTACAAGAGGCGCGCGCACAGTACGGTGTTTTGCTTTTGATATTACACCGACGGTGTTTTGCTTGCGATGTTTTTCGAAGACTGGCATAGTGAAAAATTCTTAATTCAGATGAGCTTTCGTTTGCATTTACTTTGGTGAATTTTTCAAAAGCAGCATCTGAAGATCTGTGGCGAGATCTGAAATAGCTACGGTTTGCCAGGAATCATGAGTATGCATTTGCAAAACATCTTTATTTTCAAAAAACTATTTATCTATTTATAGAGATAGAGAATAGTCTTGAGCTTGAACAATAGAATTAAAAAAGTACAAATAAAAAGGCCGAATAAATAAGACATAAACCGATATTAATATCGTAATATATTTTGTTAAACACTCACACGGGACTATCCGAAGACAATGTCAAAATGGACGAAATAAATTGTGTAATGTGGAGTTGCTGAGAATACAACACATGGCGCGAATACACAAACATAGAGCCTCAATTATAATTATAGTAAAATTTAAATCGCAAACGGAAAATTTTTGAGCGAAAATAAAAACAGATACACAAACATGACAATATTTTCCGACACATCTACGTATGTATTACACTAGTAGTAATAATGTAATAGGAACTATATTTAAAACATATATATGGTACTTTGTAAACATATTATAATTACGAGTAAACATATTCAACAATTTATTTTCACAGCGTGCGCCAATTCCATTCTAATAGATCGAAACTTTTTATTTTTTTCCTACTGAAACAATAATGAAGATTTTACTACTATAGCTCTTGATAATTTGTAGCAACATTTTAGATTGATATTCTTGTTCTGATTTTCGCACAGCGATGTAAAATGTATCGTCAGGTGAGCATATTCGTTAGATTCAATTCCATAATAGCAGTGAGGAATAACTCATATAAATCCTTAAGTATTAGTAATCTAACAAAACGTGTTGAATTCAATATCTTGAATGAAATGGTCTTAAATCAATTACAGATGAATACGGTGATGGTATTAAAATTATAGCTTTACATGCAGCAGCAAAAATAGTTCATCATTTGTAAACCATACGTAGTAGAATGGAGTATATTTTAAAGTAGCAGAAGTTATATTTAATTTCGAGTCTGTATTTAGGTTGATTAAAATAAAAAGCAGTGGCAACTGGGTTATATTTTTTATCGGAAATTTCTTAACGTCATATGTTTGAAGTGAATTTTTTTATATATAGTGTGTGAAATTGTAATTTTATTGAAAGGATAACATTTAAACATATTTTCTTGAATATAATCCCAGGCTCCAATAAAATCAATATTTTTTAAGAAAAACTAAATTAGTTCAAAATATCGTTATTAATAAAATATCGTAAGCAAATGAACTACAATATAGTTTTTTTTATTTTAGTTATTGGGATTGATACAGAAAATCAGTTACAAATATTTTACTGGTCTACTTCTTGCGATCGCATGTATACTGATCCATTCCATATTTTAGAGACCGAATTTAATGCGCAGAGTTCTTTATTAGGGTCTATCTTAAATATTCATACGGCCGTTTAGTCGCGGAATACAAAAATTGATAAGTAGTTGGCCAAAATATTCTACAGTAGATAACCTGGAGGAGGCCGTCGGTGGCCGTCGGTGGTGCAATGGTTAGTGTGCGCGGCTCTTGTACATGAGATCCTGGGTTCGAACCCGGCTCTGACCACCTTCAAATTTCCATTCGGCGGCGGTCACCTCGCATAGTGACGGCGACACTATCGAGTATCTAGCCATGAAAACGCTTCTCAAATTACCGTTCGGAATCGGTGTAAAACTGTAGGTCCCAATCAGTGGGTGAAAACTGGAAAGCGCACAGCTCAGTGATTGTGAGAAGTTCTCCCTAGTCCCTTCATGGGATGTAATGGGAAACCATTTATTTTTTTTTTAGATCCCCTGGAGTTTAAAAAAGACGAACATCTTTTTCCGTCAACATTAATTCCGATGTTATTTAATCTATTTCCAAGAGAAGCTGAATCGATATGACCACTTTTTGACTTTAAGTAGTATACATTTTGAATTTGTCCCTTTAGCATATTTCCTTAAGAAACCCTACAAAATAATACTTTTGCTGTTTCGCTGGACCTAGTGAAAACATTGTCGTGCAATTTAATCACATTTCTTTAAAAATTACCTAAAACCACAGATGTATTGCAACAAAATTGCTGGTGAAATTTTATTCGAAAATCCGTTGTAAAATATTTAATATATCACCTATATGTGTAACACGTTTTCACTGCCACATATCCTATTAATTGGCTTTCCTGTGATTTTTTATTCTTAAATCTGTTAAAATGGCATATCAAAACTGAACACTCATGGTCGAAGTCATTGGGTAAAAAATCCGTACTCTATTTAATAACTGACCGCCCGTGTTGCCAGAAGTTTTCAAACAAAAAGAGCTAAAAAATAGCGAAAGTAAAAAAAGAGCTAAACCATAAAATACGAAAATTATCCAAATATCAAACAAAAACTGGTGCAAAAATTTTCAAAGACGTATTTTAGGGAACAATTTTTCAATTGGCCTTACCATACATAACAAAAGGGTCAAATTTTTTACAAAGCTTGTGAATCAGACCAACACTCAGGGGATGTCCCCTATAAATGCAGTGTATTGCATTGGATTTTGAAAAAGGGATAGGAGTAGAGGGAAAGAGAGAGAAGTACTTGTTATGGTTTGACTTAGACTTGCTGATGTTGTAATAAATGGGGAATACACTTGCCGGAAGCGAACGAATTGTTTCTGTAATGCGCAGTTCGATCCAACGGCCATGAAACAGAAAAGGGATGAGTATCACTTTAAAACCGCGCAGAACGGTTAAATACCCTAACTTCTGGAATGAGGCCATGCAACTCGGCGGTACACTTTCCATGAAAATACCTATAAAATACCGAGACACAGATAACATTTCATCGATGCTCCAAGGAGGCAACAAGGTGGACGCTGGAGCCCCAGCCCAAATATGAGAGTTGAATTCCATTTTTGGCATCATACAGCGTAATGATGGTGCCACATTTCTAATATTTTCTAATATTTCCCAGACATAATCATATTTAACTTAACCAATAGAGAACACTAAAATATAAAAGTTCGGACTGATTTCATATGAAAATGTGGGCGGTTTTAAACCATATATTCTTGCGACAGTGGATTTAGGTTCTCAATCAAACCAAAAAATTATTAAATTAAATGGACATGATCGAATAATCCAAATATAATTTCAGCTGGAGGGCAGGTCTTTATTTTCAATTTTACTTCATTAAACCCTAAATGTTCCGAATGCATTTATTGCAACCTTAGACAATATTGTAGCTCTTTCCTCATTTAATAGCTCTTTGTAACATATCTTTCAGAAATAATATACCAATACAAATTATAATATAGTATTTTATTCTCTCATCTCACGTTTTGTTTCACACCCTTCGTCGTAGGTTTTTGCAAATTAGAGGTATTCGACGATAACTAACTTACAGCAGGTGGAGTTACAAATTAATTGTGAAATTTAAATACATTTTGCACTTGTTTGTTAACGTTTATCGTTGGTATACATGTGTATTGTATTTAGCACAACTATTTTGCCATACAGACACGAAATGTGGTTGTTTTTGCTTTGTTGGAGGTTGTCTATTATTACCTCTATCTGGTAGTGTTGAAGCCATGCCTTGATACATCCAACTTTTACATGCAACCAAACCTATGAAGTTAAAATTATTGAGAGAATAAAATACTCTATTCTAATTTTCTCTATGCACATGAGGGCGAAACTTCAATGAAAATTTTAAATATTTTATATTTTACAACTAAAAAGTTTTAAATTTTTGAATTGTTACTGTGTGTGACAATGTTATCAACAGTCTTATACTGCATTCACACTGTCGAAGGATACTCTCATTTGGAGATTTTGAGTAAGTTTTATTGAAAAACAGCTGTTTGATTAAACGAAATCTCCAAACAGGAGATTTCGACTGCAGTGCGATCAAGGCTTTAAGGATACGTATAAACTAAAAGATAGAAAATAATGGTAAATTCCGTTTAAGTTTATATTATTCGATCTTTCAGTTGTTATGGTTTTCAAGAATTGTTCGGTTCAAGATCAATAACTATTTTAGGAAAGAAATGTTGTGAATATTGATGGTTATGGCAAAGCATTTGTTGTGGATGTTTTCGTACAAGTAGGAGCGTTGAGACAATTCTCAATAAGTTGAGTTTTGTTTATCCCTGTAGTGTCTGAAGATATACATAAATTCTTGTGGAGAAGGGAGGTGATGATATGCCTTGGTGGACATTGAAATAGCTTTATTACCAAGCATCCACCATAATAATAAATTTCACTTCTTCTTTTTATAAACTTTCTCTAGTAAAAATAATTTTTTAACGGAGACATTGATCACACAACCATTGCAGCACCGACTGCTACACTTGTATTGCACAGTAGAATTTTGTATCGATCTCCAATAAATTTCAATTGACGTCCTTTCTTTGAGTGCATCATAGAGTGAAAGTGAAAACGTAACATACTTGGATGTTTAACTAATGATTTTCTACTTAAGTATATAATGGGTTTCTTGCGGATATCCAAACAAACAACGCAATTTAGTAGAGACGTCATAATATATGTATATATGCAGTTACTTTCTGTATATTGGAGGGAGTTAGGTATACAGCCCGTCAATAAATGAATTTACTATAGTATTTTTGGTACAACCAGAATTATTCTAGGTCTCTTCAAATTATTTTGGGACGAACCCTGGTAAAAGCTTTGGACAAGTTAACTGTACTATGAAAATTTAAGTCATGTAATTTACTCAGACCCAGCATATTTATGCATAGACAAGATATGCATGCACATGGAGATTGATATAAAAATACAACCCAACGTATACGTGCTAACAAACATAGCATTTTTAGTTATATGTGCATAGAATAGATATATGCTACGCTATGAAATAAATAGACCGTAATGTGTTTGTATGTACTCCATTACCAAAGCTCTCGCCTCGATTGGTCCTGCCACTGAGTCTATCCGAAAATAGATTGATTACCTGTTGGTGTGGGCTGTCGGCATGTGATGGCGTCATCGTGGTGGAAACCTCCTAGTACTTGTCAGCTGGGGCTAAAGGAGTTATTGAGATCACGCATGTGTTAAACGCAATGATGGCAAATGATGGAGTATTATCCCGAGTTGTCACTGTCTTTTGTTACACTGTTTTGTTATATGCACATTTCCGATACACAACATTGACCCGCGGCTTAATTTTCTATGATCTAATACAACTGAATGATTTAGTCATTTGTTAAATGGAGTTTCAACGATTTTGGCCATTAATTGTTATATATTAATTGTAATTTTTAACCAAATCTGCATGAATTTAAGAAGTTGTATAGAAGCCGTAAAATATAATTATGACAAGGCGCACTTCTGTTACGAAACTGCAAATTTAGTAGATCCATTTTAACCCTTAAAATTTTAGATAACACTGCGAAAGTAACTCTTTTATATTTCTTTATTACCTCCAACTGACGATATGACGACTGCCTTAAGCGATCAAACAGTTAGTAGGGAACATTTTACTATGCATAAACAGGGTATTTGATTTTTTAATTTTCAAAGAAAAATCACATTTCTATTGCATGGCTATCGGTGGTGCAATTGTGGTGTGCGCGAATCTTGTGCTTGAGAACGTGGGTTCTATCTCTGCTCAGACCACTTTATAATTTTTCCGACAATGCTTACCTAGCTTTTGTGAAGACGACACTATCGAATACTTAGCCATGAAAAGGCTACTCAAAATACCGTTCGGAACCAGTGTAAAATAAGATGTCCCAATTAGTGAGTGTACAACTAGAAAGCGCACAGTTCACTGGTTGTGAAAAGCCCTCCTCCGTCTCTTCATGGAATGTAATAGGAAACCATATTGTATTATTATAATCGAAGGCTTTAAAATTGTAATATATGTTACAAACTCCAAGCCAACTCTTTTGCAATTTTGAAGTAAGAAGCAGTGTAAGCTTTCAGACGCACGTACAGCTTCAAAAGTTTTTGCTGAAGCATATTACATAGTTGTATTTTTTTCTCATTTAACTAAAAAAAAGTAGCTTTATTCCTTCTTAATTTTAATTTTAAGCAGAAGAGCATAGTAAGGTGAGCAATCTTTTTCTGCTCGCGCTGCAATGAATAAATCTCGAGAAAACGCAATTTACATGTTTAAAATTTAAAGATATGAAAATAAAACCCTCTCATAATTTAAACATCCAGAAATTGCGAACGCGTTTAAAAATTAAAGTACGCAATGTAGATGCTTGCGCGCGATCGCGAAAAGTGCGGAACACGAGCCCAAATCATTAACTTGTTTTCATGCCTACCAGCTCGGACAGTGTGTGTGTATAATCTTTAATTGATTTTTTTGTGAATATATTATGATTCTACATATTTACGAATTTTAACATTGTTCTACGAAACTGTCCACAGTCAGTTTTGCAACAGAAGATCCGCTCATTTTCGCTCGCTCCCAAAATATGTTCGGCTAGTTCGTGATCGAGCGCAATGAAGTAAAAGTAGGCATAGGTCGCTCGGTAGAAAGCCGAAAAATAAAATCGTTTAATACACACCTTTTTCGAGTGCTTGTATCTCGGATTTGGTGTATTAAAACGAGCGAGTTATTAAAGATTCGGCTCGCGAGTCGAGTTATTCCTTTGATAAAACCAGGAGGTGTCTATGGAACAGCTGATAGAAAAGGTATTAGGGTAATGATGTATGAGACACCAAGGAAGACATACAGATTATAGGCCATGCAGCAACCTAATTTTAAAAGAATATGCTTGATACTCATTAAAGCTAAATTATATTTTATGTTGTTTGCATCCAACGAAAATACGCATTCTCTATTATTTCTGTCCGTATTTGTCCAACCAAAGAGTAAATTACAAAAGCAACTCGAACCCGATCAAATGGCCTACTACCTCGTCGTCATCAAGAGACCACGAAGAGAGGCAAAGCGGCACTTTTCTATTTCTCTATGATAAAACCCAAGAAAGAAGCCGGATTTCGACACTGCCCAGCAAATATCTCTGCTTGGCTAAGAGCAGTACTTAAAGCATGTTTTTCGAAAGAGTTCACACTTAGAAGCCCTGAAAGAAACTGGAAGAAAAATGCTTCGACGCATGGATGAAACATATTAGTTAATGTTTTACGTTTCTGTAATGTAAAATTCTGTATAGCCCACTATTTGTGGTATTAATTTTTCGTATCCGCAACAGTTATAAAGGGTCCGCCAAATAACTTTTTTTTTGAAAATGCTATAAAAAAAAATTTCTGAATATTCTCTCAAATTTCTTTTTTTATTTGAAAGTACAATCCTTCCGGTTAATAATGGAAAATAATTTCATTCAAATGGCTGCCTCGGCTGGCCATGCAGTATCCTACACGATCGGTCCAATTTTTAAGCACATTATCGATTGGGTGCCGTTGTATTTGACCAATGGCTTCACGAATATTGAGAAAATAGTCAGTAGTTTTTTTTTAGTGCATTTTCAAAAAAAAAAAGTTATTTGGCGGACCCGTTATTTAATTTGAATTGTGGAGAAAACCGGGCCAAAAATCAAAATAGAAGTAAGTGTATGAAATTTAGACTATTGTTATTTTGTTTATTTTTTATTATTATTCTTTGTTTATTTTGAATATTTGCCAAAATTTATAATTGACGAAACAATTTCGTTGCTAAAATGAATCAGTTGTTAACGGAACTAAACCAATTTTTGCGATGGTCATGAGAGAAATAGAGAGAAGAGAAAAACGAGCGAATTTAAATGGATAATGGATAATGCAATGGGATAATGTCGAGCATGAGCTTTGAGGCATGTCAAAATTTTTAATCAGTTCTTTTCCTACAACCGAGAATGGTTTAATTAGCTAAGTAATTAGTAAACTTAACAATAATATTTCCCTTAATAATTTGTTGCAATTTTAAAAAGCAGGGTCATTGGGAAAAATAAATTGTGTGAATAAATGTGTGTAATGTAACTGTATTTGGAAATGGAGTATAAAGAAAAGCGGCATACAAACAGAATGCAAGGAGCAATACAACGACAAAGAAAGTCACGCACCGATAGCGAAAAATTTCAAGAGAATGTGCAAAGACGTAGGCAGTAGAAACTGAATACGCGACAGTGCATATCACAACAAAAATATACCGAGTGTCTTGTTTAATGGTAATTCGATAAAAAAGAGAAAGATGAAAAAATAAAGACTAGTGTGTGGACAGTCGAAGCCAGAGATAAAGAAGAAAACAAGTGTTTCAAGTAACATTCAACAAACTAAAATAAAAACTACACAAATTTATTACTATAAACCAAGATGATCCGTTAAAGCAAATGCATACAGAGCGATCGCTTACCCAATAACGATGAAACTTGGCGCTGGAATTGAATGAAACAGCCTTTAACACAACACCAGTTGATGGTTTCAAGAATATATATGGTGTTAAACTCAACGTGATGAAAATCCTAATGATAGTGTAGCTTATGTTAAGTACATAAGTACTTGTGGTAAATAAATACATCTCTTTTGCACATAGTATATCAATAGGAAGCTTATTAAGAATACCACCATATATTTCGTTTCATGTGTAATACCAAAATACGACGGCCACATTAAGGCACAAGCCCTCAAATCCCCCATTTTTCTACCAGACGAGAGTTTCATATTATTACGTATTCATATTACGTATGTATTTAGCAAATTAAGTACACATGCACCAAAAATCATAAGTTTACTGAATCGTTAAAGAATTATTATTAAAATTATAATTTAAAATACATAACACCAATGTAATATTTAAAAATAAATAATTTCAAACACAGTACACAGCAGCGAAATAAAATCATTACAGCTATGAATCAAAATCATTGTAGCAATGAAACAAAATCATTGTAGCAATGAAACAAAATTATTGCAGCAATGCAACAAATTCATTGCAGCAATAAAACAAAAAACTTCAGCAATGAAACAAAAGAATTGCAACAACATAGCAAATTCGATGCAACAATGAAACGAATTAATTGCCACAAAGAAACGAATTCATTGCAAATTCAACACATTCACAGCAGCAATGAAATAAGTTCGATATTGCAATGGAACATATTCATTTCCGCAACAACTACGGCTGTGATAAACACATTTTCGTAGCGGGAATAAAACTGTTCTTTATGTAACTTTTGATGATAAAAGTTGTTGGGGCGACGAACATTTTCATTCCTGTGACGCAGGTTTTCCGTTGAGTGCAGAAGAGATTTGTTGATAGCAGAAATATATATTTTGTCTAATATTGTAGCATTGTTAAGAGTTTACAATAAATTGTAATAAATTTCACAGCGTCTTTATTATTTCTCATTAACTCTTCAGCACAATATTCCAAAAAGCTCAAAATTGTCCCTTATTCTTTTGCATTTTTGAAGAAAGGAGCAGTGTAAAACTTTCAGAAACAGGTATGGCATCTAAAAATAAAATCACACACAAATATCATATCACCGATGTATTGAACACCTATAATGATTACAAAACTAACATTGACAATACTTTATATAAGGCTTTTGAGAGCTTGATATTGGGCGTCAATGGTATTACCACATATGTATGTATTCTGTCATAGAGCAAGAAATAAGAGTCAACATTCCTCTCTTTATGTTCACCTCGATGACGATGAGGTTGTAGATCATTTTGACGAGTTCGAGGTGCTGTAGTAAGTTACCATTTCGTTGGACATAAAGCGGGCAGAAATAAAACGAAATGCGTATTTTCCCTCAACACAACCAGCATAAAGCATAATTTAGCTATCATTAGTATAAACCATACACTATTTAAACTTACTTTGTTGCATGGTTTCCATTTGTTTGCTTATCGATCTCTTGCCTATCTACTCTGTTTTTTTATCAATTTCCTACTTCATAGTCGATCAGCTGTGTCCTTGATACCTCCTGATTCAGGGAAAGTGTGACTCAATCTGGTTGATATCAGGGGAATTCCGAACAAGGTCACTTGTTCGTTATACCGTTATTAATCAAGGATGAAACCACGAGGATACACCGGGGGTATCCATGACACATCTGATCGACTACGTAGTAGGAAATTTATAGAAAACAAAATGGATATACTATAGAGTGGTAAGCAACCAGAAGCAAACCATGCAGTAAACTAAGTTTAAATAAAGTTTGATTGATACTAATGGCAGCTAAATTATGTTTAATATTGGTTGCATCGATTGGTTGTTTCTGTCCGTTTTAGGTCCTGCCAAAGAGTAAAACTCGATGAAATAACTCGAACTCGATGAAATGGCCTACTACCTCGCCATCATCAAGCGATCGTAAAGAGAGATATGGACACTCTTGCCTATTTCTCTATGGTTACACTCACAAAACTACATGATTGAAGATTTGATTTGACACCCATAACTTCGGCTGTTGTTCGCGACTTGCGGTTGCAGCAAACGAATTGAAGTCGTCACGGCTGAATTTAGTTCCCACAACTGAAAATCGGTTGAAATAATATCGATTCATAATTGATTTGGTGGTGATAAAAAAATTGCTATTTATATATGAAATATCGCATTAAATCACTACGATATTTGTCGCATCTGACTCGAAATTTCCGTCGTGAACATAAACAAATATTTTTTTTGAAGTGAAATTTAATGTTTTCAATTTTATATAAAAAAAAAAACTCCTACTACATTTCTTAAACTTCTTTAGCATTAATGAAAATGTGATTTAAAAAAAAAATGTTTGTTGAACACTTTGCCCACTATCGAAAAAGTAATGAATGGTCAAGACAAAAAAGTGCATTCCTCCAAAGCCAAGCCCATGTTAAATTCACTAGTGTTGATACAAATATTCATTGGTGCTAATTCACGGTTTTTATTTCTTGGTCGCCCCGTGTTCTGATTTGGATCGCATGCAGTTTTATCTACCAGGCTTGGCACAATGAACTTTAGACATTAAATAACTAAAGAAAACTAAATTTTCTAATTAAACTTTTCTTGGGTCAGGAAGTATTGCCTGAAACGGAGCATGTCGCCCATCGATTGGTGTATCTTCCATACAGATGCAGCTCAAACACTTTCAAAGATCATACAGTTTAAACGATTTCAATTAAATTTGATACATAAACATTTCCTCGTCCAAATATTACTGCTTTTCTAAAATGAGTCATCTCGGTAACAGTTTTTCTATAGCAACTATATCCACCACGTTGGGTACCAAGTACCAGAATCAACGGGTGCTTATATTAACCAATTGGTTTGTTGGTACAAAGACTTTGTCAGGCCGAAGATTATTTTTTTTTTTTGAAAATGGTTATTCATGAGTTATCCCTGAAAACAAACTCTTCATCTAACTAGTAAGTTACATTTATCATCCGAAGTTGTGACAACACAATTTCGGAGGTGCTTTCGATATAGAAGATCATCATGGGACACTTAACTCAATTTCATACTGATATCTCGTAAGTAGATTTATGTCGTTACATTCACCTATAGCCAAAGTATTACTGTCCGTTTTTATTTTACTTATACATATCTATCGTCAATACGCATGACTGTGCCTATGACTGTCCTCCTCGTGGAGACTCCCGGGCAACGTCAATCTTCGGATTGGCGGCTAATAGTCAAGGTTTTTGCAGTTCCTTGGGGTTGCCACCCCCTCCGAACTTATATAACTGGTACAAGTATAAGAAACGAAAATGAAAAATGTGTTGTACCATGTAATCGGTTTTTGCGTAATATATTAATATATATATATAATAAATGACAACAATTTAAAAGATAAATTGAAAATTGTAACACCTCCGATACTATTGTGATTACGACATTTAAATGTTTTCAATTTGTGAATTACGTGATTTACAACAATTTTGCAGTAAAAAGTATATTTTGTAAAATTGGTCACTTATGAGCAGAGGGTTCGTTCGATATGTTTCAGCATTAAAAACTAATCGCACTATGCTTTCAAAATTTATTAAAAAGAGTGAGTGTGTTTATCTAAAGTTGTGTATTATATCAATAAAATCAAATTTTTTACATTTGAAAAATATTCCTTATCATGCATTAACTGAAACTTACATCTCTGTAGTATAGTAAAACTCAACACTGCACTGGAACAATGAAAGTGTGGCAGAGCAATAGAAGAACTTGGAGGGAAAAAGCCTTCCACTTTTGTGTTCGAATCATGAACCTTTCAGTGTGTGGTGGTACTTAGGGATCTTCGATCGATACTAAGATCTAAGATCGATTGCTGATCTACCGATGGTATCAATTCAGAAACATTCTGATCATGAACTTGTCACGGGGTTCGAAACTTGTAATGCCAGTGAGTGTGTTTTTCTGAAACTGTCTACTACTCTACTATTCCAACAAAATCCAACTAATTTTTACCTTAGAAAAATTGTCTCCACCTTTTAAGCTTGTATTATGAACTTCTCGTACATTAACTCAGACTAACAATATGCGTGTATTGGTTACACCGCTTGCTTATATATTCGCTTGAAGCACATATCGAAGACTTAGCGAGAACTTAGCGACGAGGATAATTTTCGCTAAATTTAAAACGACAAAATTTTGACATCTTTTACCGTTTTTAACCATTTTTCATATTTTTGAATAAAATAACTTCTCGCTAAAAAGCCGTTTTCTTTGCAACTTAGCCAGCGATAATCGCTTGCTTGTAACCAAAACACGACAAATATCGGCCATAAAATGCAAAAATTCGATGTTAAATTTAGTTATAAATCGATAAATCGACAGATTTAAATAAGTAGATTTCATTTCATTCTCAAAGATATATAGCTTTTGCAGGAAATCACAAATGTTTTGTTTGTAATTTCTGTCGGTGATATATTTGTTATAATCTTTGTGATATAAAAACATAATAAATATAGGTTTCGCTAATTTTCCTAATAGGGCCAGTTTACATTGTTGAATTACACAGTTGCTAGTTACTATATTTTGTAAAGTTTTGCTTGCTACAAAATGGCGAATATACCCTTGACTCTGCATAACTACCACCGAACAACTTTAATAAGAGTTTGCAACAGTTGTTGTTTGCACTAAAGGAAGACCGCGAGATACGTGGAAAATATATAGAGAATGATAGTGAAATGAGAGAAATCTTTAATTTACACAACGTGCGTGTTAATTGTGTCCTACACAAATAATTTTGCTCTAACACTTCATTACATTTTGATTTTGTTTCACTGAATATCCCTTTTTTAATCGATTTAATTGGCAAAATTTACTCCCAGTTGATGTGTTTTGTCCTTTTGTTTGAAAATCACACCACCCAACCCAGTCACATATCACCTTTTCTTCTTTGAACGTGTCGTCTCTATTTGTTCTCCAAGTAATAACTTGATCAGCTGTATCGTCGATACCCCTTGAAAAAACTTCTCAAGAATTAGTGAGCCCAAAACTAGTGAGCGCAATCAATGATTGCGAAAAGCTCTCCCTGACCCTGTCACAGGGTACAATGGGAAAATAATTAAATTTGTATTAATGTCAACTTTACATACAACGGAAAAACTTCAATATGGATTAAAAGAAATTGATCACGAAACCATGTATTTACAGGAATCATGTTAAAATTAGGGTACTTTCAGACATCCTAATACACTTATGTAAATTGAACCTGCATATTCCACATTACCTCGACATGTACGAAGGGGGCGAAGCCACATCTCCCCATAAACCGTTTACGGTATTTATAATGCAAATCCACTTGCAGCTCACGCATGATTAGGGTTTACTTTGCCCGATTATATCACTATTGATTTTCAAGTGGTATTTGTAAACTAACCGCAAAAACCAGAGACATAACTTCATTTCATTAACTCAAACTGTTTAAAGTAGATTTGGTTTAAACATCCTTACATTGTTGGGGTATTTTGGAACTATGTGGCTGATGCTGACGTTTTATTGTCATTCAACAAAGTATTCAATTAATCGATCTTCTCCAAATTAAAAGCTAAGTAGTGAAAGGATTATAAATGTATATGTTCGTTATGCGAAATTTATCCTGTTGAATAATTTACATGTAATAGAAAATCTAAAAAAGAATTTCGACTTCAATATAATTTACACTAAGGAACACATTATTTAGTGCATTCATCCGTATTCATTATTTCTTCAAATTAATAATTTGCATTTGTGTATCAATAATAATCTCGGAAACAATGGCAACAAAATTAAATGTGGTTAAGGATATTCGAACACTCAAAAGATTAAATTTCATAAGAAATTGTGATAGCTTATTTGGGTTAGTGAAGTGAAACAGTTAGTACAAGGCCGCAATTAAGACTATATGAATGCAATTAAGGCTATGTGAAATGCAAATACAATTTGGCGTTAACCTAATGACTGATTACACTATGCGAAAGTCCAATATACCTAGAATTTTTTTCCATTTTTCGCAATTTTTTCAAATTTGGCGATATTTTTTCATATTATTTTATAAGCAAAGCGTAGCTCTTTTTAATTTATTAAAAAAAACAAATTTATTAACGAGTAAAATGTATCTTCGAATTTGAAAAAACGTTAGAAATTGATTGAGTTACTGAAGATTTTTAAATCGAAATTTTTGGAAAAATACAAGATTTTATCTCAAAAATGTATGTATGGGTTTTCTGTGTATTTCAGCATCATTAGTTTGCCTATGAATTGAACAGCAATATTCTTAAATCACCCTTATTTTATTTTTTCCTTGTATTTTTGTGGGCATGTTGCAGCCCATTTCACAATACGCACTTACAAATTTACTAACAACCGTGACATATCTCTCACTTCTGTGATTTCCAAGGAAATTTTCACTTAGTGGAACAAAACTTTCCATGCACGTTTTTCAACAGAACTTAGCTTGGTCGTAAAGTTCACATCTCTCACAATTTTTGAATTTGAGGTCCAATAAAAATACGTAAAATTCATCAAAACAGTTAGAAACGACGAAAAAAGTACTAGATATGGAACTACATATGATTGATATGGAACCTGTTATTTTGGCTTCACTTAATTTTTGGAAATACCGTTTTAGGATGACAAAAATCGTTACCACTTAGAATTTTACAAATTGTTTCATGTACCCTAGCTTTAGCTTCAGAGGCGGCAGTATAGTATAAAATACACAGGTGTTACTAATGGAACATTTCAAATATTTTGCGTGTCTATTTCATGCAACTTGCGTGATGACCATACTTTGCGAGGGTAGGGATTTGGTGCACGATTATCCCGTTCCCAAAGTTTGCGCGCATGATTTGTTTTACCACCTCATACCAAATAAAATTTTCAAACCTTTTCGTCATTGCTGACAAGCCGGAGATTTTTTCCGGTGGCTTCTAGTCACATATGGAAAAATCCGAAAAAAAGTGTACCAAAGCCTGAATTTGAGTGTTGTCAAAACTACATAAATTTGTTTATGGAATAAGGGTCTACATATTTAACCTTCAATATATATAAAACATAAGTTTTGTCGGTGATCCCCTTTAGAAATAGCAGTGCTATAACAACACATAGCTGGTATTTTTTTTATTTTTCTAAATTATATGATTTTCAGATCTTCGTTCTATTAGAAACTTAAAATCTATATAATTTCATACAACCAAAGATAAAAAACGCATTGAAAGTTCATTCAAAGGATATAAATAACATAACCAAAACAGAACGAGACAACTACAATTAGAATAGTTCGTTCTATAAATATAACTTTCAAAACTTCTGCATCAGTGCGTGTAAGTAGGAAAGCAATGTGTAAGTAGCGACAACAATCACTCTGCACACAATCAATAAATGTCTTCGGTTAGTGACTTGTGTAAATACACTCCGCAGTGGCTTAACGGGCTAGACGCTGCTGAAGATGATGCTTCACAAACATCGAAACGATCGTCCAGCGAATGTGAGTTCGAATCCCACCCGCGGCATTTACATTTTGTTCACCAACCGGAGAAAACATGATCTCTTACAGCCTTAAAGGAAATTACAACTTTAGATATAAATAATGTTAAGCTAAAATGGGCACACGGTATGTAACATCCGCAACAAAAAGCACGATTTTTTAGATTTAACTGCTTGTATTTTTATTCTTCAATCGAACTTGGTTCGTAAAGGTAGAAAGGGTAGCTTCGTAAATATAAAAATATGTATTTGAATAGCAGTTTACAGAAAAATATGAATGACAAAGTGTGTAACGTCCGCAACGGCGTGAATTTATTCTAAAATGATATTTATTGAATACATCAATTCTGTACGCATATAAAATGTTTGTGGAATGGAGAGTGGAGGCACGAGTTCTTGAGTTTCAGGTAGTTACCACTCCCCGCCGTCATAATATTATGGGCGTTTCACAATATCAACAAAATTTCAAGCAAATGACATGTATTCAGATAAGTCCGCTGTTCTACGCAGTGCTAGTACCATATTGATCTGCCCTGTATGCATATTTCGTGCCTGCGCCGTTATTATTAATATTGTTTCATAAACACAAAAATTACACGAACTGCAGAAAGGTCGAACAGATTTCGTAAAAGTACAAAAAAAAAACAATTAACACAGGCGAAACGATCAACCCACCACTTGATAAAAAAAATTAAACGTGATAATAGACAACGTGCAGAGAGAGGCTGAAAATAAAAGCAATAACAGAAGTACTTTGATGAATTTTTAAAAAAAATTTGCTTTAGTGTTGAAAATGAAATGCTTATATCAAATGCGTGCAGTAGTTAGATACGTAAAAGATATACAGGATACGCTAGATCCTTTGCAGTGTATTGATCGGCTGGATGAAGATGTTAAATGGAAACATTGGAGAATGATTAATATCCTGAGGATATTAAGGACTGCATACTTTTACAAAACGTTACTTGGAGAAGTCTAAAAATCAAATTCTACGAAATTACCTAATTTCGCAAGCGGATTTTGCTGAAAACCGTCGGTGGTGCAATGGTTAGTGTGCGCGGCTCTTTTACATGAGATCCTGGGTTCGAACCCGGCTCTGACCACCTTAAAATTTCTTTCGGCGGCGGTCACCTCGCATAGTGAAGGCGACACTATCGAGTATCTAGCCATGAAAAAGCTTCTCAAATTACCGTTCGGAATCGGTGTAAAACTGTAGGTCCCAATCAGTGAGTGCAAACTGGAAAGCGCACAGCTCAGTGATTGTGAGAAGTTCTTCCCAGTCCCTTCATGGGATGTAATGGGAAACCATTTATTTTTTTATAGACTTACGTACATCTCCAAATGAGGTTCTATTCGCTTATTTTAGTTATACACAAGTAAGTCTGTGGACTTGCGTAGAATGGTTCCAGTTATCCAGTACCAAGTCATTTTGTATTGAAAGTGATAAACTCTCTCACGATAAGAACTCGGTTTATTGTTTCCTTAAAATAATATTACTATCTTGATTCATTCAATTAATAGGATAAAGGTATTTTCCGATGGCTGTGGAAGTCAATTTAAAAACAAATTTATTCTAAATAATTTGTGTGTCTCGTTTTGAGTGAAATTTTTCCGCTTCATCTCACGGTAAAGGTGCAGAGGACGAAGTAGGAGCCAAGTTTGTCAACTAAAGCGCTAAGTTTGGCAACTGGTACGATCGCATAATCTTCTTTTAAAAAATGTTCGGGACTTGCACATACTAGCAGAAACAATCTTAAGATATGTTTCTAAAAATTATATGACCACCACAACACAAGAAATTGCCCTAAACCGGTTAAATATAAAACATATTCCACGCATGAAATCAAGTCATTATTTTGCGGCCCATTCTAATGATCCCAATATTGAAGTGACGCGTACAGCAGGGTCTCTTAAATATAAAATATAAAATGAAATTAAATTTTGAAAAGAATGTTGAACTACATCAATATTGTTGTTTTATTTACATAAATAAGATAGTAGGAAAAAGTGTAACTTCCACAACAGACGAATTTAAAAAATGTATAATCCTAATTAGAGCTATTACAATTCTAGATATAAATCTCCCGATTTCATATGTAAAAAGAAGTAAAAAATCATAAATTACAAGAATACATACTTTTACAGGATTCAATACCGAAAATAGTTTGGGTACGTTTACGCAATACACGAGATACATGCCATTGTTGTCGGTCTTGAAACTTTGTTCAAATAACAAAGTGCTGACACTTTTTCTACAAGGAGTTATATGAAAATCTTTTTCCACGAAATTCCAGTGTTTTGTAGCGGCCCAAGGATTTCAGATTGTCATTCTGACAAATATTAATCGCATACGAGTTCGGCGGAATCTGCTCCTTAAACAAAATGCCATTCTATTGTCTGCCATTTGGATGGAAGGAACTCCTCTTGTTCCAAATCCTTTTGAGTTGCGTCATTGCTCTTTGTCTGAACATCAGCAATCATAGATATTGGCTCTCTAATAGTTACCCGAAAGTCGTACTTAATGTTTTTGCGCTTTTAAAACTGTGGCTTGACATATTGGTTTGGCAAAAGTAGCAATCATCTCGTTTATGATTCGACTGATGATGCCAAGTCATAGGCGTCAAAAAAGCCAAAACAAGTGAAGGCTGAATTTTGCTCTTTTTAATGTTAAACAGTAATATTCGCAAACAAATTCTTGTTTGAACCAATGGCTGGTATTATAAGAGCAATCGAAGAGTTTGTTATACACTTCCGCCACACTAATGATGTTTCTAAATTCGCGTCGATTACTGACACCAGTAAATAACCACCAAATACAACATTTTTATTCGGCTAAAATTAATGGTAAATTTGTGCATTTATGAGCTGTTACATCCCCTGATTGTAATATTTGTTTAGATATAGCTGAAATATTTATATTTTGTGAATGCAATTTAGCTAAGTTTAAAACGAAATTTGAAATCAAGTTTAAATTCAAGCAATTTTCAAGCCTTTGAATTTTATAAATTTTTGGGCTTACTGGGAATAATTCATCTATTTTAATCAGAAATATGGAGAAAAATCTAACGAACGTTCAAATTATTAATGATTACTGCTCAATTTTTTTTTATTTTGTCATTCGTGTTTTAATTTTTCTAATTCGTAAAGAACAGGTAATGTGGCTTTGACATTTACCTTCGACGAAATTTTTTAAATAAACTCTCAACTTTTCTTAATTTACTTGAATGTGTAAACAAAAATTTAGTTTTACCGATAACTTCTATAACTCAGTCCTTAGTAAATAATTTGTTTTAGCAAGATCACAAATAGTACGGTTTCCTAATAAAATAATGAAGAAAAGTATGGCGAAATTTAAAAAATTGCGCAATATTAGTTTCTTCTTTATGTAAGAAAATTGATTTTTTTCTTACTTAATTAAGAAACTGTTCTTTTTTAAACTTCTTTCATTTTGACTTTTCTATATTTACTTTTTATTGGATTTAAACTCCAATAAATATTAAATATTGTTTAAAGGCTTCACATAGAAAACTTCCCATTAAACAAGAAATTTCCCAACATATGTTAGTCTAGACACAAACCAAAGCTAAAGTACCAAATATAGTTGATAATATTGGATTGTAGCATAATAGTGTTACAAAAGTTGTGTAATTTTTTTTCATTTAGCCCCCATTCCGCAACGTGCGATAAGGAACTTCTTTCCAAAGACCACCGGTAATATTCCCCAATTTGGGTTCGGCTATTTTCTTATATGAAGACATAAAAATATGGTATTATAGCCCAAATGTGCAAAATACACTACCAACTGCAATACTAAATTTACATTATAATGTTGGCTAATTACCTATTTCTTATGTGAATATCAAGGACTGTGTTGAGGCAGTAGCATTCCAGCCAGACACCGAGCGTTAAAGCTACACGAATACAAAGCCCAATGAATATGTATTACTACTTTGACGGTGTGTATGTACACCAATAATTTTTGAAATTAAAATCAAAAATGGGACTTTTCCAAAGATTCTAAGCGTCCTTTTTGTTACAAATGCTGAAAGTTTTCAATTTGATAAAGAATTATATGTACAAATTTACTTTCCAAGTGTTTTTAACGACGAACACATTTACATTGGCCAAGATTCTATTGTCAAATTTGGGTTATTTTAAAAGTGTACTTTGTTTTGCTGGTGTCTTTTTAAACACTCAATCAATGGAAATGAGTAGTCTTAGGCACTTAGCCTGCAAAAAGCTTTTAATAAGCGACGGGAAAATAAATATTTGATAGCCACTTGGAGAATAGAAATGTGTGTCCAAATGTGATACCAAAATGCTTGATAGTTTTATCAAGTCTTTAATTAATTATTTTAAAGAAAAATTGAGAGAACGTGATTTGAGTCCACGGCAGAATTAAACCAAGGACGCACTATATTTGAAGAAGCTGGGACTTGAGTATTCAATAAATGTTTATATAATAAAATACAACCAAATTAGATTCTGTAATATGGAGTATACGGGCTAAACATTTGGTAAGACTGTACATTTGAAATAAACATAATTCAGCTGCACTAAATTCTGTACACTGCCATTTCTTTGTGGGGTGATTCTACAAATATACAAGCAAATTTCCTTATGCTTTGTCAAAGTAAAATTGCCTACGTTAATTTGTAATATTGCCCAATTATATATAGAGGATTGGCTGATATCAGACCATGACTTTGGGTAATTTTACACAAAATTTTTGTTCTGTGTAGTCATACTCAGATATTAATAAATGTCTGTATAAACTAGCCATCTGCATAAGACGTCTTAAAAGGTCATTCAAGACGTTTGATTTTTTTCAAGAAATATAGCGAAGTTACGGCAACTAAATACTTCACTTATCAGAAAAAACGTCGTGTGTGTATGTGAGGCTGTAGAGCACAAAAACGCAGTGCGCACCCCGAACTGTTTGGTTGTCGCAACGTCGTTACAGTACATGTCTTGAAGAAAGCAGATATCTTGAACGGCTATTCACGTCGTCTTGTGCAGATATCTAGTAGATACATATGATTTTGTAAATTCAAATGTTAAGGAAAATGTTTAATATTTGTTATACCGTCGTACTTAAGGCCAATTACGGAAAAACTATTTCGACACATAGAAATGGAATTTACTAATATTAAGGTGTAGAATCGTCATAAAAGCAAATGTAAAATATCGCAATTTCAAGCACCCAACATATTCGAATAAACTCCTAGGTAGACATAGTACACACATATTTATACAAACTTAGTTGTGATTGGAATCGCGCTAGTGTGTATGTGTCCGTTGTCAGTCACAAACATTTTATTAACTTTGCGGACGAAAACATTTCTAGCAAATATTCCGTGTGAGCAAGTTTGCACACGCAATGTTCCCTTGTGTGATTCCTATCGCATGCGTGTTGATTTTGAGGATACTTCTCCTCATATGCACTAGTATGTGTATGTGTATGGGAGCAAACGACCTACCAAAGTTTTATGTTCAACCGGTTGATTGATTGTCGACATTAAGGTAATGACACTGACTGCACGTTATTCCGCCAAAAATTGCTCAGCTTAACTAAAGTAGAGCAAATTTTCGCTTTGCTGTTGTAGTTTCTTATCAAATTAAAATGGTGTGGCATCCATTCCGAGAGGAGGCTCAATTTCCCTTTGGTCACCTTAAGAACTATGTTGTTGGTGATTTATTTAGGTATTATCATTCCAAAAATATCCAAGCAGTAGACAGTAAAAAAGAGGCTAATTGGACAATCATCATCATATACCAAGTTACTTTTACATGTGGAATCAATGTATCAATTGGATGGAGTATTTTGTTTGTCAGTGCCATCGTCAAGATGTAAGAACTTGTATAAGATTGCATAAGTATTAGTTAAGTGCTTAACGAAACCACTCGCAGGGAACCTATTCCATGTTTTACACTTAACCAATATTTTCTATATGTATTATGATGCTTCCTTATTATTTAACCACAAAGTTCAATCATTCTGGAATCAGTCCTCTTCTGCTGCGGTTTGAAGAAGTTGAAGCCTTAAAGGAAATTACAACTTTCAACATAACGAGCATCTAAGACAACTAAATTTGAAACATATGGTATGGCCAAACCAAAACAGAACGAGACAACTACAATTAGAGTAGTTCGTTCTATAAATATAACTATCAAAACTTCTGCATCTGTGCGTGTAAGTAGGAAAGCAATGTGTAAGTAGCGACAATAATCACCCTGCACACAATCAATAAATGTCTTCGGTTAGTGACTTGTGTAAATACACACCGCAGTGGCTTAACGGGCTAGACGCTGCTGAAGATGATACTTCACAAATATGGAAACGATCGTCCAGCGAATGTGAGTTCGAATCCCACCCGCGGCATTTACATTTTCTTCACTAACCGAAGAAAACTGATCTCTTATATCCTTAAAGGAAATTACAACTTTAAATTTTTCTTGTTGGTCACCTATGTTGTACGAAAATATAGGAACTACTTATAATCGTACGCATTACATTATGCTAGTTATGCGACTAAACGTGCTCCAGGCTGTTGAGAACCTGTTTCAACCCAGACTTTTTGCAACAGATATTGTCAAATATAATACTATATAACACTGTATTTAACGAAATATTTAATCTTTTCTGTAACGCAAAAAAAATTAACAAATTTGTAAAGCGTTAAATTGCTAGCAATTTGAAAAAGAAAACACTGAATGGACAGACGTTTATTTTACCACTCTAGCTCCACATTTAGCGTATACTGCTACATCACCGGTTGATTAATTGCCTGGTTGATTAATTAACATCAATATTAATGACAACATTATTCAAGAATTTAAATTAACTTTAATATTTGCAAATGATGTAAATTCCTACGTCTTATTATTAATCTAATAAAATATGTTTGCAACATGGCCCATTAAATTAATTGCTCCTTTTGCTACAATAAATATCTATTGTTCAGGTAAATACGAAGTTATGGCAAACACAAATGTACTCATTCTTCTCTTCATTGTTGTGACAAAAAAAAAGATTCGTATAAATTTTAAGAATTTTACATGCAAATTACAACGAAAATGTTTAGAAAGCATTTCGCTTTGTTTGGACAGTGACTGCTTTGACCTCCAGGGAAAGGGAAGTAATTCAAGTAACGTTGAACTCTTGCTACACCCAATTCTAGTAGTTTTTGTTTTCATCCACATGCTCGACGTATTTAAAGGACCTGTGTTTTTTTTTTTTGTGCTGGGGTCCCTTTAGAAAGCTCATCATTTTATGAACACTTACACATTAGAGTGGCTTAAATTTGGAAAAGTCGGAGTTTCAGCTAAATCTAAAATGTAACTAGCAAACATCAAAGGTAATCACAATATTACATGTTCAAACATTTCTTCATTTATGAGAATTATTTTAATCAAACTAAATAACTATGAAATGAACAACTATTTTTAATTACTTCGCGGGGTTTAGCTACCGATCTCAGAAGGTTTTGCTTTTGATCTTCGCAATTTGCGACTGATAGCCAAGTGAACAATTTTTCCTAACATGTCTGACATCCCAAAATCTCTGCTATTTTATCAGACATTGACCCAAAAATCTCGTAAATATCCTCCAAGACTTACACGACTTAGTCCGCACATTATTTGATCTTTTATCAGTCGTAGTCTACACAATCTCTGAAATTTCTTACGAAAACTATCCGACATTTTCTGCATATTCTCTAAAGGGAATTTTGCTACCGACATTTAGCCGAAAATCTCTTCACTTTCTCTGACTGGATTTTCGCAACCGAGAGTTGGCCGAACATCTCAGTACATTCTCGGCTGGAATTTCTTTCCTTTTGATTCTGTTAGTATTTTTGCATTCTAATCTCAGTTTTTATTGCGTCATGTGATTGTGGCAATTGATCGTCATTAATAAATAAAGCGGTGAGTAAATAAGTCAAAAAAAAAAATTGACCCGTAAATTTAAATATTTAAATTAACAATTTAAACCGACTTTTTCTTTTGTTCATCGAATATTTTTGCCCACTATGAATTCATATATTGTGCCCCTCATATCTTTTTAGCCAAGATGTAAATTTTGATTTATATTTTTATATTACAATGTTATAACCAACAAAATTTATATATATTATTTAATTACACAAAATCCCACGATATCACTGTTTGAAAAGGGCATACAAAATTTACTCCCGTTAAGTCAGACAAACTCTGACCATTTTCGAACAAACTGTCCGACGAATGTCACAATTTGTTTGTACGTTCTCAGACAAAATGTCGGAGAATAGCCAGAATTAGTCTGCACATTGTGGAACAAACATCCAGACTTCCCTCCGAATTCAGACAGAATTTTGTGCGAAAAGTCGGCACAAATTTCCAAATTACCTGCGAGAACCTTTCGTACAACTTTCGTTAAGAACTCTGATCGAATTCGGCATCAGACTCGGAAACTTTTGACGACGTTCTGTCAGAATTCGGAATAAATTGTTCGCTGGGAGGTTGTATTGTTCTGCTACACTTAGATCTCTCTCAGCAACACCATTTAATTAAAGATTGAAATATCTAATTTTGAATTTGACTATGTTATGGTGTATTTCCATAAAATGTGTTCAATATTCAAGAATTTGGAACTTCAAATACCATATAATGTCTATCATTTACAAAATGTTCCACGAAAAATGTTCGGCATGTCCGCGATATCCCAATCAGCCAATGAATCTGGGTATGTCTTAGCGAAGGTTTTATGTGCAAATTTCATATTTTGTTTAAAACTCTTTAAACTGTTACAATCAAGTCTAAAGTTAAACTTCAAATTTAAAGAAAAAACATTTAATCTTCAATTGTTACCAATACCATGGAAATTATTGATTAAAATACGGCATAATGCATGATTTTTTGGTTATACGGATCATTATGCTTCCGGTAATTTATTACTAATACTTCAAGGTAAATGCATTTCAAAATTTATGTCAAATTTACTTGTTTTGGCAAATCCGAAAAACTATAAATCTTGAATACTTTCAGCTACAACTTTCCCATTTCTGATTTTAAAATATTTTCGGGAAATTTTTCACTTTTGCGGCTCCCTAAACGCTACCTTAGCTCTACCTAAACGGTGTTAAGAATCATTCCTAAATGTTCTAAAAAGTTGTTTACTGGGAATTTAGGTATATTTCTGTAGTTGGTGGTTTCTTTGAATTTTGAACGGTTTGCTACCTATGGACTTGAACAGGGTAAAAAGGTGAAATAAAGTCGAATTTTTTAAAGATTTTTGCGATTTTTACCTTGAAGATGAAGTTTTTTTGATTTTACATGTTCACAATTGTTGGCCTTTATGACAACAGCTACAACTTTACCTCAGAGAGTAAATCAAAATTGCGAACGATTTGCAAGATATGAGCCTGACAAATTTATCACTTTTTTGCAAAAATTACACCGAGGCACCAAATCTTTGGGGCCCAAAAAAAAAAGTGAATGACTTTGGGCAAAACTGGAAGGCACGGGTCTTTTTTTGGTCTTTTATCACGTAGTGGTGTAATGTGTAATTTATGATTAACATTCGTAAAGCACAAAAAGTTGATTTAGGATCTTTTTACTAATATGAACAGAGTCAACAAGTTATTTTCATAGAATTGCTTCTAGAAGCCCACTTCATGATTTAATATTGTTGAAATTTTGCGCATAAGGTCCTTGAAACTAAAGACAATGGTTGAGAGTATTGAAGCGAAAATCATTGAACGTTTAAAAATAATCCCATACGATTTTGGAACACCCTATTACACATTACCCTCCGATAGTCCATCTGCCTGTTTGTCTGTCTGTGTTGTGTTAATATTTATTTCGTATACATGGGAGCACAATAAAATCACAAAAATGTCAAGTTTTTTTTACGTCCTTGTTGTTGGAGTTCTTGTGATGGAAAATATAATTTAAATAGGGTTCTCTTTTCATGATTGCACTCAAAGCCTTAACAGAGACCCATTCCACTGCCATTCATTAGAGTTGTTAGCAGAAAAGCTGAACTTTAGCAGCGTAATACATCCTTTTCTTCCCTTTCTTCGCCAGGCACAACCCCATCCACACAAATGTGTGTGCGTATATTACAAAAATTTACACATATTATGTATGAATGTATACATACAGCCGGCTATACACACAGATTTATATACATACACACATGTATTGGTTATTATCTGCCATAACGTAAAATGCCATATTTAAACATAAAGCCATATCCATTGCCATCGCTGTTGGCCGCCTTTTGAGGAACTGAAAATAAACATAAAAAGGACTTTTCTGATTATTCAACTGCACTTTGATGGCTATGTTTGCCAGTAAGTTGCGAGTGTGGTCCTCAATTTAAAGAGAATATGCTGCTCCCATACCATCTCATGCACTCACACAAATAAGCGCTCATGCATATGTGTTCATTTAATGAAATATGTATGTTCGTACGAGTAAAGTAAATCTGTACTCTACACAACGTATCACACATTGTGTGGTTAAAGCTCTTTTTGTACGAGTGGCCATCACAAAAAGTGTCAGTTAAACTGACTGAGACACAGGATGGCTGACTGACTGCATATTTTAATTTCAAATATGTATATGGTGGATTTACATCGGACGGGTACACGGACTTGCACTCAAGTGAGCCTTGCTAAGTGCGCATTTGCATATTTATCTGTCCGAAGATAATAAATGCGAGGTAATAAGTAACATTAATACACAAAACTAAACAAAACAACTAAAAAACAGCAAATGAAAGCCAAATTTCCAGGTTCAGTCTGCATATTTGGCGTTGAAGAACGGGATATTCAGTCATCAAGATTGGCTAGGTGCTCGTTCGTAGCCAATTGCAGCATTAGTGATTCTTTTGTTTTAGCATCTTTATCTTTTAATTGGATTCTTTTTTAATAAATTGTTTGACAGAATGGAGACAAAAGATACATGTTGACGATGTCCTTTGCTCCTTTGTTGTCTTGTGATAATGCCGATATCTGGGGTTATTATTTTGGTATAAACGACATTCTCGTAATTTGTTTACTTTATCTCGAGAAAAAATATATGAAACGTTGCCGATTTCAGCTGTGGTTTATTTCAATTAATCTGTTCCACAAGCACGATATTCTATAGACATATATCGTACATGTAATGAGTTGTATCCAAAAAAAACTCATTTAAACCCATTATAAACGAGTTCTAAATGTAAATGTTGGCAATAGCGGTTATCAATAATTTCATCTTGAATCGATTAAACTAGTGATGAGCGATTTATTAATTAATAAGGCAAACAGATACGGAAAAACAAATTTGCTCCCGCGTACTCTTGCTGCTGGCCATGACAGTAATCTCGAAGTAGCTGAGGCGACGCGCTGTAAATATCCTACGGCAACGCTGCTGAACCATTGCGTTAACGTGGTCTTCATCCCAAAGACGTGGAAACAGGCGTCCGTGGTGCCCATTTTGAAACCCGGGCGGATTCGAAACGCGCGAATTGTCATAGACTGATATCGTTGGTCGTTCTCGGAAGTTTTACCGCAAAGGGGATTCCAACTTGGATTGATGCCGGCGGCGTACTGATTGACAATCAATTCGATTTTTGGGAGGCATGCTCTGACCGTTTTTGCCGACGTCGCCCAGAGTCTGCAGGAGAAGCGCGTTCCCATCACCGTGGGCCTGGACTGCGCCAAGGCGTTTGAAATCGGGTGGCAGGACGTCATTGTCTTTAAGATGTTGGATCGTGGCTTTGACCATTCTACATGCCAGTAAATTTGCGAGTGTGGTCCTCCTACTTCTTAATGGACCGTACGTTGTGCGTGAAAATTGGTGAATCGTTCTCTGACGTAGTGGAGGACTACAGGAGTACCGCAAGGCTCCGTGTTCGGTCCCATAATATAAAAAATTTTCCCATAATATAAAATATTTCCCCAACCACCTGGTTTGGACCTACTGATACTTTACGCAATCGATATTTTGGTTGCCTCTGCGGGTGCTCGAGCGAGACTATTAATACGCGGTTGAATGGACACCTGGCTTCCCTTGATAATTATTTCGCTTGAATGTCGCCGGAAAGCGTGGGAAAGTCACGGGAAAGTCTTCAAGGGAAAGCGCAGGTATATCTATAGGAGTAGTAGGGGTTTTGTTCCAATCCTTAAAGTTGGAAACTCTACTATCGGGACGGCGACCACCATGCTGTATCTTGGTGTTATTTTTGGGGTAGATTTTCAGATCTATTGGCAACTGAACTTTGTCCTCGGGATAGTGGCGCGTATGTCATGTGCCTATGGCAGAATGCTCCGGCTCAAAAATTGACAATGTGGTGAGGTGATATTATTGATTGGATTATAAGACCGCTGCTGGCTTTCACGTTTCCGGTGTGGTCGTGGATATCCTCCCATCAGATGGAACGGCTTCGCATATGGGACCGGAGGATTTTAATCTCGTGTCTGGGATTGCGTGCTGAGGCCGCGATGGATGGCACACGACGAAGTCCGCCTTGTCGGGATATATACGACGGAATCGACTTCAAGCGCATCGACGTATTTGCGAATGTATCCGTATTTAATTCAAGGCGTAAGAGTGCCGAACTGGACAAAGCCGTGGGGAGGAAGTGATTTAGTTGCGAGAGTGACGACAGTTTACATACCTTTTGTAGTGTGTAAGCTTTATTTTGTAAGAACGAGTATGTAAGTGTTTGTTTCTGTTTTAATTTTAAGTGAACTTAAATTAAATTGTTTGCCTTTTTTATCGAGACTTTCAGAACCCTTAAACTCTGTAACTGAATTATATGGGACTAAAACCAAATCCAAATCCTAAACACTTCTGGAGACGGGAACTACTGATATGTCTTGGAGGACATTGAAATATCTATATTCCTATCCATCGACCATCATATTAAATTCCCATTATTATTTTTTCTTTTATAAAATATTGTATGAAAATTTAGTTTGGATGTAAAAGTACTTTTACATAGAAAATTTATCCTGAACCGGAAACATTATTACAGGACGTAACATCTTAAAGATCGAAAAATAAAAAGTAAAACGAAAAATATCCCTTAAAATTAACTGGGCGTTTTAACGAAGTTGAGCATTTATGCGCCAGACCCATTGACAAAATATTGAAAAGAAATTATTCACGTTTCAATTAGTTTTTGAAATTGACAATGATTTCGAAAACTTATTCCAATATTTTTATATTTTTATTGCTCGTGAGTAACACAACTTCATCTTCTTGGATATTTAGAGGAGGCCACTCACAATTCGGCATTGGTAATGGAAATCCACGTTGGATATATTTCCCATAGAATTTTAGTATATGGCCATATTTTGAGCGTTACTAATTTCCCAAGGATAACGATTGCGGCCGCTACATTAAATTTTTCCAAGTTTAACATTTATGTTTTAAAATTTCTACATCGAGTCATAAATCTACAAAAAAAAATTAAGAATAATAAATCATTAATAGAAGAAACGTTCACAATTGGCAAATACTTGAAGTTAGCTAACTGAAAGTTATTGAACACAACCATTTTAGCGGATGGTTAACATATTTCGGTAGTGTATCAATCCGACACCTAAATTTTTGTTGAAATTATTTAATGGAGTTACCTGAAAAGGGGAGTAAGTGATTAACTACGATATCGATTAAACAAAATTTTAATTAATCGATTACTCGCACATCCCCACTATTTATAAGTACAAACTATTTTAATTTTAAGTTATTGTTGTAGCAGTTACTCGTTCTCAGACTTATTTAAATAGAAGTGTAGAATTGTTAAGTAACTAGTTTAAATAAATATTTAAATAAAAAGGGGTGGAAATCGAGGAGTCATCTGTAGTATACACCTGGCGACTGAAAAACCCCGTACTGTAAACATTGCAAATATTCGAACGCAGTTTCTTTAACTTTTGCTATATGGCAACTCTGACTATATTTGAAATACCGCTATTTAACTACCGATACTTTTCATACATTTAAGTGCTGCTCGTGTTGATTCGACCATTTTTTTTTGAGTGATTTGTTAACAGAAGTAAATTAGACTACGGTATTATCACTTGAAAAGAATACTGAAATTGTATCTCTACAAAAAATAATGTGTCTAAGACACAGTGTCCTCGTCAATTAGGCATATTTAATTTTTGTTTAAATGATATTTTTGTCACCACTAAATCTTCGCAGAATTTGTGAATCATAATTATAGTTTGTTGGTATTAATTAAAAAATAGCTTTAATTAATTAATACTAGCTTAATAATCCAATATATTCAATTATTGCATATGATGGTAATGTTTTTTTTTATTTTATTTATGCAGATTATAGTTCCTTTTTTTATCACAAACTTACATAACAGATAAATTAAGCGTTTTATAATGACAGTGGGTGGAATTGATCCAAATATCACACCAATATTATTTCATAGCATTACTTAGAGTTCAAATTTAGAATTCAGTATAAAGCGAAGAATACTAAAATATATACTATGAAGTGATACTCAGTTTATTAGTTCTTGTGGAGATTATGTTCTGAGTCTGATTAAACTATCCATGTTTGTCTGGATTCGGATGGTGCTGGTATCGACCTTAGTACCCCGCCAGCTGCATTCCGATTTTCTGTTGTATTGTTGAAATGTCGTGACCGGTGTATATTTGAGAGAAAGTTACATCCACGCTGAAGAATCTAAATTTTGCTTTGTTTAGATGCAAATACAACTTGTGTTTGGAGCTTGTCGCAAATATAGTATACTTGTGTCCAAACACATTGTGTTTGCTAATTAATATTACATGTTGGGGACACAATGATTCCTATGTTATAATATATGATTAATATGTAGAAACATATTTGTAATGCCCTGCGTTAATAAGCTTTGCGCAGTTATCTCTTGTTGACTACTTTGCCTTGGCTGTTATTGGTTATATCGGTATAATCGGTTGTTTACAATACATAAGGTTTTTACAGCATAAACGATTTTGTGATTTGTGTTTCTTTTAATTTCAATTTTAAATATTTTTTAGAGTTGGATAGTTCTCGAACTATATTTAGGGTGGACAGACATGGTCCCCACCAACATGTTTACATTGTTGTGTCCGGACACCTTAAATGAACGAGCTCGAGAACTAGTGAAGGTTTTAGACACAAGTCCAATATTCTTTGATTTGTTCCATATATTGCATATGTTTCTTATTTCATGTCCATGAACACACAGTTCTTGCTTTATCGTCGCAATATCAGAGTTGTTTCTTATTCCCTGCAAATCTAATTTGTCGACCATTTTGTATGGGCAGCTAAGCGATTTCAATCGGCTCCCCATACAAAGTCGTAGAAAAGCTAGTTTAGCTGGGACTAAAAACAGGCTATTGATTGGCTGAACTTTGTTTTCGGCCCGCCCTAGTATATACAATCTTTAAATATTTTATATATTTTGGCATTGTCTGGTTCACATCAGAGAAATTGGGGTAACCCTATTCGAATAAACTGTAGCATTCAGATTTCTTGACAACTTTCAAAATACAATAATAAGAAAATGTTTATTTCCAATAAGCCTACATTTTTCAATTTTTCACAGAAAATGGATAAATCTTTACTGATCACAAAATGTAATAAAAACTGCTTTTTATTTACACACAACTATAGGTCTAATTAGATTGGCATTCAACCATTAAATAAAGAAATGTTGTCGGTGACTATTATTGGTCTCAACATACGATAGTTTGGAATTGAAAATTGCATTTTGTAGGAAATAATGTTTTTTCTAAAATTTTGTATAGCAAATGCAATACTTCACAGGAAACGGCAGACCACCCACTAGAGACTGTTTTTGCCCCTCCCATTTTAGAACCACTCATACAAAAGTTGTGTGGCCGGTAGTTGATAGACAAAATAACTCCTGCAACACAAAGCCAAACTTTATGAAATGTAATGTAAGGAAAGATTTAGTCAAACGCCATTCTGCAATGATAAACGGGTTATTTCGCCATTCCCATTCCGGTACTTGCCACATAATCGTTCGCCGGCTGTCCGGTTGATAGACACAATATCTCGAGTCAACAAAGCCGATCTTAATGCAAGTTGGTGCCGAGCAAAGTTTTGTCAAAAGCTACTATGTAATTAAAAATGGCCAATTTTGCCACGATCATTTTCGTATGTCCAATACAAATGTTGCGCGTATATTTGGTTGGTAGTCACGACTAGTCCTCAAAAACACAACAGAGCGTAATTAAATTGGGCACCATAAAACATTTTGCTCAATGTCATTCTGCTATTGAATACAGGCGAATTTGCCGCACCAATTCATGTAAGTGAAGAGCAGAATATAAACCATTCGAAAGAAGCTCGGGCTCAATGGATGACTTAGGGGAGGTCATGTTTAAGTCGGTTCATCCAACATCAAGTTCTTTACTGGTTTCCTCGTCCATTTGGGGTACGTTCTAAATGCACACAATCGTTTTTATTTTGATTCTGTGATACGTATTGTTCGTTGCTACAAGTCTGATTTAGGCGTGCTTTCGTTACAAGCTAGCGATTATCGCTTGATTGCTTTAAACCAAAACGCCAAACTAGCGATAATTCATTATCTATATATATATAAAATTCTCGTGTCACAATGTAAGTTACCTTACTCCTCCGAAACGGCTGGACCAATATGTATGAAATTTTGTGTGCATATTGGGTAGGTCTGAGAATCGGCCAACATCTATTTTTCATAGCCCTTAATGATAAGCGTAACCAAGGCCGTGCCACGCCCGCTTTCAAAAATCGCTCTGACGCTCTGAATATACCGATTGTTATGAAAATTTCACAATGGCTATATTTCCTTGGCTATATTTGGAACTGTTTGGATAGAGGGGCGTGGCACCGCTCATACAACTTCAAACTTAAAATGGTTGTATCTCATGAACTATCAGAGGTAAGAAGATGAGATTTTGTATATATGTTGTTGGTACGAATTACAGCCAGGCTGTAAGTAGGCGGTGCCACGCCCTTTTTCAAAAATCACACTGACGGCTTTTCTAATGTGCCGATTGTTATGAAAATTTCACAATGTTGTACTGATTATCTACTGATAGTCCTTGGTTATACTTGGTAGTGATTGGATAGCAGCGTGGCACCGCCCATACCATTTGAAATTTAAAATGGCTATATCTCATGAACCATCAGAGGTATGAGATTTTGACGTAGAATACGTCTTACCTTACGGTATGAGGAGTCATGTCAGGTTTTTATTGTTGTAATCTTTATTTCATTGAATTTGAGGAAACGGCTAGATGAATTTTTTTAAATTTTTTTTTGTAGGTAAATGAAGATGTTATCTTCCGTTTGATTTACATTTCATATTGGTTGATATATTTCTAGTATTTTAATTTCTCAAATGAAAATTGTTTAAACACATACACTCAAACATATGTGTGGTGTTTGGTTGAGTGTTTTTGGTTGCTCAACATTGCTTAGGAACATGTATCTAGTAAAAAGTGAAACGAACAGCAAGCTAATGTTGCTTGGCAACATGTATCTAGTAAAAAGTGAAAAGTGAAATGATAAATAATATGAGCAAATGAATTTATTGTTATATATGTTTTCTGTCTTATCGGATGGCGTATTCTACGTTAAACTTAATGACCGTGTCTCTGACACAGCCTGCAGGGACAGAAGGCCTCGGACAACTGTCTGCTGTAATTTTTGGATATATGTTGTTGATACATTATATTTTACAGCCAGAGGGGTAGTGGCATGTACCAGGCCCCTTTTAAAAAAACCGTTATATTTCACAGTATGTTACAGTTGGCCTACATATACAAACAGGCTATTTGGAAGCAAGTTGGCAAAAAGGACCGAGGTGCTGCCCACACGCGTCAATATTTGACTATTACATATACTATATCAAACAATTGTCCGGAAACCAGGCACTTGACCACATATTTCAATGTATTTCAAAAAATATATATCCGATTCGATTTAAATCATTTTTTTAAGTTCAATGCTTCTAACTTTAAAAAAAAATTTGAATCATATCGGAGATACATTGAAATATGTTCACAACTGCCAGGTGTACGGACAATTGTTTGATACAGTGTAGGAATGTGAGGTTCGGTACATATACTACTGATATGATGCAAATTACTTTTTTGGGAAAACCAATAAAAATACGGCTATTGAAAAGGTCAGAATATGACGCTAAGAATGTGACCACAGGTACAAATGAATATGAATACAATTGAGGGCAGTTTCGAGAGCATACTAAATATCCCAATAATGCATTTTTAAAAAAAAAATTTAGAATAATCTTATAGAGACTACTATAATCACTGGCAATTATAAAGGAACCGATGTTCTGATTCCATGCATTCCCATGGTACCTACAGACATGCCCATCGATTTCAAAAGATTCCAGTTTCCGATTCTGTTGTCATTTGCGACGACCATTAAAAAAGCGCAATTGCAGTCGCTTAAATTTGACAAATCCGTGTTTTCCCACGGACAATATATGTTGCATCTTCACTTCCTTCCGACTAATATATATTTGCACCAGATGGCAAAACTAGACATATTATATATCCTAGAGCACTTGAATAAATAGAAAAAAATAACAAAATTGTGATTCATTAAAAGTACAATTCAGGGGTAGCGAAGCGCATCGGGTACAGCTATTATAGTATAATGAGAAGCTTTTTTGACAAATCAGCACACGATCGAAAACAAATACTATCTAAACAAATACTTCTAACAAATAGTTATTTTACATTCTACAGGTTTATTTGTCCATTGTCAACTGAACGTGGCATTATCCCGTGTCGGAACGCCAGCAGATAGCTATATTAATTTATTACAAACATAATGGAACAAAATAATTTTGTCCACCCTTGGGCATTACAAAAACTTTGAAGGCAAAACGTAGTTTGCCGGGTCCAGCTATACTTATATATTTATAGATATATAGATATATGTGACCTGGTCTACGGAAAGGGGGCTTAGGTGTTAAAAAATCAATTTTCACTTTTTGGTTGATTCGGATGGAAGATGAGATGCTTTTTCACGTGGTGAAAAGCAGAAAATCCTAACTTGCTTAGAAGTGTACATTTCATTTCATGCGAAATGCGAAGGCGATAATCAACAGAAACAGTAAACGTCACTTCTTCAGTGTTACTTTTTTAAATGTTCCACACTAGCAACTTACACGATGAACTATAATAATATTCCGACCAACAACAACACTTACTGGACCAACAACAACACTTACTGGACGTCCGGCGCGGTGAACAATTAACGAGATAATGAGAAACTGCCGAAACGAGTTGCTTATTCCCACCCTATATTAGTCTAGACACAAACCAAAGCAAAAGAAGTCAATATAGTTGATAATGCTGGGATGTAATAAAGTTGATAAAAAAAAAGTTGTTCAATTTTTTTCATTTAGCCCATAACTTCGTTCCAAAAAATCATCGAAAAATATCTACGCATTTCCGTTTTACGCACACTTTTGTGATGATGTGTTTTCCTACATAAAATGTGTGAATTCCTTTGTGGCCATAACATAATTGAATACTTTTTCTCGTCAGGGTCAGCTAGTAATACATATAATCGTCTTGCTCCAATGCATGGTTTGTAGTTATTCTTGAATATGTGTATATTCTTCTCTTTGTCTTTGGCTTTGGCAATGACGATATCCAACACTGTTTTTCTCATTTTATCATATTGACAACTCTCTGCCTTTTTCAACCAGAAATACTTATACCCATCTTGCTCTAACGCATGGTTTGTAGGTATTCTTGAAAATGTTTTTATTCTTCTGCTTAACAATAACGATATGCAACACAGTTTTTATGAGTTTTATCAGACTGGTAACGTTATGCCTACTTAGAACTGAAATGGAAGCGGTTACTTCATGTGCCGCTTAATATCGCTTAGCCCTCCATAAAAATAAGTGATAATCTAAGCAAGCGGTGTAACCAAAACACGCCTTTTGTGTGTTATTTTATAATATTTTGTCATAATATTTAATAATATTTTGAATTAAATAATATTTTGTCACCTTTGTTATCTTTGCTCTGAAAGAGAGCTTTATCTTTCCTCTTAAACATATAGGTTACAAATTTTCATCTTGTACATGAGAACGTGGGTTCGATCCCTGCTCAGACCACCTTACATTTCTTTCGACGACGGTCACCTCACTTAGTGATGGCGACACTATCGAGTTCTTAGCCATGGAAACGCTTCTCAAAATACAGTTCGGAGCCTGTGTTAAACTGTAGGTCCCAACTAGTGAGTAATGTGGCAGAAAAATTCATATAAAATATAAAACGCGATGCTAACAGCGATTTTGGTTTTTTTACGTATAGCTGGCATTTTTCGAAAGAAAATAAGCACTTACTTAACAAAATCTGACAACAAATGGCGGACTTATAATTTTTTTGGTAAAACACCGAAATTCCGCTATTTCACGATATTTTGATTTTCATTATTTGCACAGCTAACCTACTAGGAGGGATCGAAAAAGCAGGTTTTTTATAATCCTTTTGGAATAGAACGGAACAGTTGCTCCTATACATAAGTTACTTCTGTTCAAAATTTCACCACCCTGGGTTAATGTCTTCTGTTCTGGCAAGGGACGTGAAATTTCAAAAATTTTGTGAAATCAGCAATTTTTTTTTTGGAAATTTTTTTCAAATGTCACAGCACTTAGCAGTTTTGATAAAAATTTTAAATTAATATTAATAACACAAATATTTCATAATTGTAAAACACCTATTTACAATACCGTAGGGACGTTTCGTCGATGTTTTTAAGAAAATGGTATAATGAAAATGCAGAACATAGAAACACAGGTGCATTTTACGATACGAATTTTGGCAAACCCACTTTACATGTACAAAATTGTTTGGAAAAAACGTTTACGTAATTTTTATGATTCTCAGAATTAAAAAAAATAAGTAATACACAAATAGTTATTTAATTTTTATGATTGTGGTTGCAGAGTAATATACGCTTCTGAATGTGCGTGGACGCTCTTCGTGTTCCTTTATGACTGCTACTCCCTTCACAGTCAATTAAAGGGAATTACACTTTTTTATTGATGTGTGTTTTCCCGATGGCTACCTGTATCGGATTTTTTTACAGAAATTCCCCCCACATTTGTGAGTGGTCATTATTTGGAAACTTTTCCACAATTTGAAACGCACACTTGCTGAATCAGGTATATAGCCAGGTATAGTATTTATAGGTGTTCATTTATCGTTTTTTGTCATTCAACAAGTGTCTACGAACGCGAGTAGTACGAGTAAAAAGTGAAACAAATTGAATTTAAGTGCATATAATACCTACCCAACAAGTAAGACAATGAGTAAAAGACTACGTGTGTTCGAGTGTTTGAACAATCCAGACAATTTCTGCAATGTTTGTGGCGAGTTTATAAAGAATAATCACGCACACACGTTTACTCCAGCAGTGCAATTGCACTATTTGAATTATTTTGGTATTTCACCAAATATCACAGAATCATGGACACCTAAGTCGCTATGTGATCTTTGCTATATAATCCTAACCAACTGGGCAGCTGGCGGAAGGTAAGAATTTTTATTTAACCCTGCTGTTAGATTAGAAAAAACTTACGAATCTTAGATTGAGGGAACATTTGGTCCATACTGCAATTTTCATCCAAAATAATAATTTTATCTTATCCTTTGTAACTATTTTGGTTCAATAATTTCTAAAGCAAGTATTTGACATATCAAAAACATCTTCTAAATATTTGACATGAATTTACATTCGCTTGGTAATGAAAAAATGTACTATTGACCAAATGGTCCTCTAATCTAAGATTCGTCATTTTGTATTTTTCTCAGTCCTGAATAAAGTTAGAAAATTTAATTTTCGCACATAACATTGTTTTATTAAAAGACCCCATTAGCAGAAAAATTTAGTCAGTATATATCACCGTTCCAAAGTTACAAGGGAAAACAGAAAAAATTTGGACCAAATGGTCCTAATCTAACAGCAGGGTTAAACACATTAAGCAAAGCAAATATAGTAATTTATTTTAATTTTAGGCGCCATATGAAATTCGATACACCAGTGATGTGGAAAAAGCCGCTATGCCATTCCACAGACTGTTATTTTTGCCTCACCACAAACAGTGGGGTAGGGAGATTTTTAAAATGGAACTACGCTCAAGTGGGATCGTTTGCACTTCCAGTAGCACATTCGAATGATGTACCATATCCAGTGTGCCCTGGTGCATCTCTTCAAAAAGCAGAATCGTCAGATCAAGAGTCCGAGTCAAGTGCAAGCGAATTTGGGACGTGCAGAAAGCGAAAATTACTGTCACAGGCCGAACTAAACGATTGGGTGCGCGATTTTGGTCTCACTAAGGAGAAATCCGAACTTTTTGCGTCTCGGATGGTACAGTGTGGATTTGCGGATTCAGAAGTGAAAGTAACAGCGTACAGGAAGCGTCACCAGCAGTATGCAAAATTTTATACAAAGAAAGACCAAATATGTTTTTGCAGCTACATTTCCGGCTTGTTCCAAGAGCTTCACCAAATTCACAACCCCAATGAATGGAGGTTGTTTATTGACAGCAACAAAGAGAGCTTGAAGGCAGTTCTCTTACATAATGGGAATGAAAAGCCATCTCTTCCTATTGCTCATGCGGTTCATTCAAAGGAGAACTATGAAACTATGAACATTTTGCTGAAATGCATAGAGTATAGCAAATATAATTGGAAAATATGCGCCGACCTCAAAGTTGTGGCCATTCTGTGTGGACTCCAAGGAGGCTATACGCGACATTGCTGTTTTCTGTGCCTTTGGAATAGCCGCGCTGATGATCAGCATTATATTCCAAAAAAATGGCCGGAACGAACGAAACCTGTAGTTGGAGAAGCGAATGTTCAGCGCAAACCACTAATAGAGAACCGTGAAAATATAATACTTCCGCCGCTGCACATAAAATTGGGTTTGATAAAAAATTTTGCCAAAAAATTGGACAAAGAAGGTGAAGCTTTTGCCTATTTACGGTCAATTTTCCCTTACCTTTCGCTGGCAAAAATTAAAGAAGGAGTCTTCGCAGGACCCGATAAAAAAAAAATGTTGAAAGATGAAACATTCCCGAAGCTATTATCACCCATCGAAGCCGGAGCATGGAATTCCTTCAGGCTTGTTGTGGAAAACTTTTTAGGAAACAACAAAAGCCATAATTATAAGGACATAGTTGAGGATCTGGTAAAGAACTATGAAGCAATGGGTAGGTTTTTTTTGAAACAAATGTTAATTTAAATAGCGTTTTAATTCTCGTTTTTTTTTCATTTTTGGGTAGGAGTGCACATGTCACTTAAAATACACTTTCTGCATTCTCATTTGGATTTTTTCCCTGAGAATTTAGGAGACGTGAGCGACGAACACGGCGAGCGCTTTCGTCAGGAATTGAAGGCTATGGAACGACGCTATCAGGGCATCTATGACACGGCTATGATGGGTGACTACATTTGGACCCTAATACGTGAGACCAATTGCAGCGAATACAAAAAACAAAGAAGAAGTCAGCTGTTTTTCCACATGGCATAAAATGTACAGTTATATCTTTGTTTCTACTCATTTTTTATGGGCGTTGATTTGGTTAATTTCGTTAGTTTAGCTAACCTGGCACATCCATTTCTAATTGTATATTGAGTATGTAGTGCTCTAAATAAAGTAAAAAATAATATACTAAGACTAATTTGTTTATTTTAAATTAAGTTCAAATGTATTTATTCGTTTGCGTTGGGTAGGTAAGCTGTGCAAATAATGAAAATCAAAATATCGTGAAATAGCGGAATTTCGGTGCTTTACCAAAAAAATTATAAGTCCGCCATTTGTTGTCAGATTTTGTTAAGTAAGTGCTTATTTTCTTTGGAAAAATGCCAGCTATACGTAAAAAAACCAAAATCGCTGTTAGCATCGCGTTTTATATTTTATATGAATTTTTATATGAATTTGTCTGCCACATTTTTACTAAAAAAACGCAGTTTTTTAACCTTTTTAAGCCGCCAACATCAAAACTACTCACCCGATTTGAAAATTTTCTGAGAATGAGTTGTAGACGGCTCAATTTGCTTTAATTTGAGTAGTAGTAGGATCAAATACGTCAAGGAAGACGAAAGATATGCTCAAAATTGTAAGTGTACCTCCAAAAATTTAAAAAAAAAGTTCAAAAATTTGTATCTCGAAAACCAATCAACAGAAAAATTTTTAAAACTCATTTTCGTGTTTAGTAGGTCAAAATCAATGAGAAAAAGTATGCTAGAAACAAATCACAAAACGACTGTTGGCTAGTGTTATAGTCCGCATAACCGGCCTACTTCCAGCTGAATGGCTAGATCAAGAACCAAAATTCTCGTTATACGGCAGAACATTTTTGATAAAACCGCTGCAATCAAATCGCCATTTACACCCAACGTTTTTTTCAAACTTAAAATTATACAGTATAAAACCTTCATATGTATATCATGATACGTAAGCGTATAACTTCTACTAACCTGACATTGATTATAATGACGATAAACGAAACGGCTTTAAAAAGAACAGGCAACGAAGACGTTTAAAGAAAAAAATAAAAATGTTTCTACTTTCGCTTGCTTTGACTTTGTGCTCGTTTGAGACTTTTAAAACTCTTCACAAAATCACGTCGTATCTAACGGCACTGAAGTCATCACTGTTATCGGGGAAAAGTGGTGTTTCCTGTGTTTAGTTGCAAACTACAGTGTGAGCATCTTCTTCATTCGAAATATCATCGTCGTTTTGTTTTCGCTTCAACGCGTAAATTCCATCCACGACAGTGAAGGGAAAACATTTTGAATTTAGATAAATTCTGAAATATGTGCGGAATGTGTGTCAAAATACAGAATGAACATGAGTCGTAACGAGTAATACACGTTTAACATATGGCATAACAAAACATATTAAAATATCAACAAACCTTTTGAGCGAGATAAAATCGAATCACACACTTGGAAATGGTCTGCCAGTCTGCATGTCACTTTCGAAGAGACATGCGAGCGTTGAAACCAGAGTATCCCAAAAATCGGCATTTTTTAAAAACCGGGTGCCGGTTTGTTCGAAAAATTAATTTTTCATGAAACCGGTTCTCGGTTTTTAATTTAGGTAAAAAACGGTGAAACCGGGTTTGACGTTTTTTTTTTCTTCTTTAAATTAAATTACACATGTAGCACTTGTAGCATTTATTGAGCGACTATTTCATATACTTATTCGTGTTTAAAAATCAAAATTTCACAACTCTTTATAAATATTTTCATTTTAATAAAAAAGTATATAGGGTCCTGTTCTGCAAACAGAAACATTTTGAATCAGAATTTTCTTTCAAAATAAAATGTATACAATATTTTTGTTCTGAATTGTTTTGTTTTTAAAATCACAAGGCATTTGCATTCTAATTCTAAACTCATATTTTTCTTCTGAATTGTTTACAGAAACCCAAATATTCTGAAACGTTTTATGTTTGTGTGGATTCTGTTTACAGAACAGGGCCGATAATATCCCAATTTGGAACGCGTGTTTAATATAAAATTTAAAAATTTTATTCAAATTTTTAAATTCGAAAATCGTATACAAATTTAATCCTGATTTTCATGTGTGATTTTAAATCATTTACTTATAAAATAATTTTAATTTTGATATATGAGAAAAAAATGTTTGAATACCTGAGTTAATTTTTATTTAATTCCTGTTCAAGTTATACATTTTTTGTAAATTTGTATAAAAAAATTGTTTTGAAAAAATAGAAAACGTGTTACTTAATTCCACAATTTTATTAAAATTCGTAAGTCATATCATTTATTTTTAATTCTTTTAAGGATATTAAAACAAATTAAGTAAACACCGGTTAACCGACGTCAAATAACCGGTATCCGGTTTGTTCGAAAATTACGTTTTTTGAAAAACCGACACGCGGGTTGTAACCAAATAACCGGTTTTTCGATTTCCGTTTAGGATACTCTAGTTGAAACTCAAAGTCAAGAAAATCCTCCCCGCAAAATCGGTGCTGACACCACGCATGTCATTAGACTACCGCCGCCAATAGGCACTCAGTCCCGGCCATGTTCGGGACAAATAACATCATTTCTTTTTGGTCAATTACACGACATAGCCCGCATTTCGGGTTGTTGATCCAGATGTTTGCTACACGAAATGCTGACTGTGAGTTAATCTCTAATTTACATTAATTTGACAATGTGCAAAAAGTGCTTATAGCAACAGCAACAACAGTGTATTTAATTACGCTTTTGACACACATATCCTTTTCAACACAGTCTGTCGAACGTAAAAGCTGAACGCCACTCAGCGAAATTGGAGAAAAAAGACAGCTCAGCTCGCATTTAATATTATGGTTGGTGCTGTTTGTCGTTATGGCGAGCACTTCATACCCGCGTTTGATAAAACAAAAAATAGCTAAATCCTTTCAACACTTTTGTATTCAACAAAAAAGTTAAGGCTTTAACAATTTAACAGTGATTTTGTAACGCTTATATCGGACATAGACTCATGCCTCCAACCCATCATTTCGAGCCCTATTCACGATAGCGAGTACGTGTGTGTGGTCGTTTGTGTGAAATTTGAATTGTGACTGAGACAAGAAATGATTCGCTTTATGTTTGCGAATGGACTTAGTTAAAATGTATCCCTAATTAGTTTTTACAATAGCTGTAATGTTGACTTTGATGTTGAGCAGATAAAGACATAAATACTGTAAAGCATAAATCTTTTAAATTAATTAGTATTAGAAAACATTTAGGTTATAGCTAAACATTTGTTGGTCATTATGGCGAAGGTAAATTTGAATAACTTCCAATAGGGAAAGGCATTATTCAATATGGGCTTCTTAATGACTACATAATAATGAATATAAGTAAATTTTAAAGATTTAACCCGTATTAGAAACGCTAATATATGATAATTTTGATGAAATCGTCTGAGACGAAACTCAAATCATGACAGTCACGTGTCAAAAACTAACTATTCTTAGATCTGAGAGCCGAAAACAACGGTTTTTGATTAAATTTTCACCTTAAAAAGATTATTGTGCAGAAAATTCTCAAGAAAAATGTACCGAAGCAGTTGTTATGACTCCATCTTCCAATTATGGAAAAAATTTTTATTTCTGATTTTTAGGATAAAAATTAAAAATAGCTATAAATTTGATTTTAAAATTTTTTTTTTAATTCTGCAAATAACAATTATATGTGAAGATTTTTATATCGCCAAGATATGAAAACTAATTTAGATTTTTATATGATTTGTCTTCAATAACGCTTAGGAGAGGATAGGTAGGACCTCTGTGATACCCCGGGAATCACACTTCGGCCCCCTTGTTGAACCCATAAATTGACCATGTATGGTCAAGGCGTTCAAGATATATAATAACTCGTTCCGATATTCTATAATGTGGCTGCAGAGACGTCCATTAATCCCTGGAGTACTACTTAGTACTCTGCTAAAGCCCCTACGATCATTCAGCCTAACTTTATGAATGTCCGTTAGGTCCAACGCGAAGAAAGATTCTAAATATTGTACAAACCTCGCTCTCATTTTCCACTTCATCCCCACTGCATCTGCACTAATCTTGAGCATAGGTTCGAAATCCAGACGGATGTCCGCTTATTAAGCAGTGGACTCATAAAAGAAATTATGTGAAAAGAGGTTGTAGCAACCGTAAATTCGTTTGTTGCTACCGAATTTCGGTTGCCGAACTAAGGTTTTCACGCCTGAATTTAGTCACCACTACAGAAATTCTGTAGAAACAACCTCGTTTCATAATTGATTCGCTTCTGACAACTGATTATTCTTATATTCATCACGTCAACTGAATTTTCTATAACTTCGTTCGCAGCAACCAAATATGGAACTAATTGGGATGCAAACATCGAAATTTGCATCAATTCATGTACAAGTCTACCAACCAAATTTGGCATCAGTTCGGTTATAACTCGAATTTGGAATCAAATCGGTTGCAATAACCGAATTTGGCCTAAAATTTCTTGCAATGACCGATCTTGGCGTGAATTCGGTTGCTGTAGCCGAATTTCTCATGAATTCCCGTGGGGCAACCGAATTAGTTTTTAATTCGGTTACCGCAACATAATTCTATATATATATTTCAAACCTGACTTTTGAAATTCTAAAGCAAGAAATACACATTGACTAATACTGCGTTGCGGACGTTACGTTTATACTAAAGTATTGCATCAAACCATTCGTTTTACCCCATACACTATTGCACTCGTTTAGTGGATACACTGAAGCGAGTATTTTCTTATAAATAAATTGAGAACTTCAGTGGAGCCTACTGTCGTAAATACATTTTCTCTGACTACACGATATTGAAGTTTTTGGAGCAGACGAATAGAGTAGCCACTGCAATGAAGAAATGTGAGAGCATAGAGAACAACAGAAATGCACAGATAAAGGAGGAAGTTTTCGACAAGACATGAAGCACTCGGAGTGACCATAGTGTATCCGTTATAACTGTAGATTGTGTTTGCTTTATTGTAAAAAAAAAACAATTGTTTGAAAGAATCTTGCATATACTTATTAACTAAAAACAATTGTAAAAGCAATAGAATTATTCATCTATATTTTTTGAAAACAATTGTCTTTCCTCTGTTGGTTTGAGCCTGTACTCCACACATTTTCTTTTATAAAACAATTTACTTCAATCGTTGTACTCGTTAATGAGTACATTGTGTTCGAGAACTTTGATCGCGAATACTTCTGTTTCTCTTCGGTCTGTTTTAGTAAAAACACAAAAATCCGTGTACCCATTTCGGTTTCCACTCTGTTTTGCTCTCACTCAAACTAGTATCGACACTTCCGCACTCTTCGCAAATCACAGAGAGTAAGTGAAATGAAGTATTTTGGTTCATGAATACTGGTCCCCATGCAGCACTTTACTTCGTCAGCATAGCTTTAAATCCTATTGGTGGTCTGAATGTTAAATTCTTAACAGTCCGACAGCGGTCAGTTACTCTTTGAGAGTACTTTCAAGTGGCAGGCACTTGACTTGACTTTTATCGGTCATGGTATCATCATACAAAAATTGCCGTTGCGGACGGAAGTCGTTGTGGAGGTCAACGTACATTAGGCCGGGCCGAAATAAAAGTTCCAGCTACAGAATTTAGCTAGCAAAAAAATTGTTGTAAGGGTCAAGTAGAATGCACACACAAAATTTCAGATAGAACAATTAACCCACAGAGTACTGACGTATAGAGCTGGCATTGTTATCATCTGACGTTTCCTTTCACACTATTCGTGGTGGGGTCGGTGCGATAGAGAGTTATTCGACGTAAATTGGCTTAGACCAGATGGAATTACAAAAATTGTTGACTTACATTTTTCATGTCGTTCTGATGAAAAACTGTGAAATTTAAACGTATGTTAGGAAATTGTTGATATATTTTATTGCTACTATATATTTGTGGTGTATTTACATATAAATTTTAACGCACAAACCGAAATGCCATTGCTGAATTATTGTTTGATGGTTTAAAGCAATACTTTCCAACATTCGACCGCCCATCAGCAACACACCAAATGTTATCAATTTATTGAGAGAGATGGCGTCTCTATACGTCATTACTCCCGTACGGCACTTGCAGCAAAAACGATGTGCAGTTTCACATTTTGGAGAATTTTAAAATAATTTGGTGTCATTTTCAAAATTGTGAGGATGGTGAAATGTAGCATGTATCTTGTTGGTATGTATGTGCATCAAAAGTTGTGCAGAAAAACATTACAAGTATGCAATAAATGCAGTTTAATTTAAATTTTAAAGTAGAAAACTTACTTTTTTGCAGTTGTTACTCGTTAAAACTGCAGCAACACAATTTTGAGGACTAAGAATGAATGGGTTTTATAGAAGAGGTAATTGATCATATACCGTATTACAAATATTATAGGGTGCCTGCAATTAGGTCAGGAATACGAAGGTATCAACATTTTTACAATGAAATGCATGGAATAATTAGGGCAACATGTTTTTAGCAGATTTAAAACTCACCTTCAAATATGAATGTATTTGCAGCACGATTTTGTTATATTCGATGGCATGACCTTTTACCATATCAGCAATGGGAGGTTACAAACAATGATATTACTTGAAAACCATCAATTTCCAATAATAAAGAGCAATTATGAAAGTTTTTCAAGAGTAACGTTTCTCCGAACGACACTGCTCAAAAATATGCACAATTTCTTTTACCTATAATAAAGGTTTTTTGAAGTCGATCTGTTTTGGGTCCTTGGGCGTGGGACATGTATTTTAAAGGCTTTTGATTCAAATTTGTATTTGCTTGGTGAAAACTATGAAGACGAAAACGTGGCAGATAACAAATAAACCAAACAGCAGCAGATCTTCAATTCACGAAATCAATGTTCCAAACATATAACATTGGCGACGTAATCAACTTTTCGATCCTTAAATTCTCTCGAAATAGACTGCAATATGCACAGAAACTATTGTCCTACCTTAACAAAGAGGTACTGCAGAATAAATATTATTATAAAAAATATTAAATATTGTTTTCTTAATATATTTCAGGTAGCGAATCTATGATTTATTGATAGCATGGCGGAATTTCAAATGCTTAAAATTCTATCATATACAACAATTTCAGAGTATCGTTTAGATCGTACAATCGAGTTGAGATGACAATCAATTACTTCAGACGCTTCGGAATAACTATATTTGACTTTCATGATAAGATTGTCTTTATTAAATGATATTTGACTTTCAAATTTTGAAAATATATTTTCATTGAGCTGCGAAACTTAGCCTGCGAAAGTGTCCTCCAATCTTTGAAATCAAAATGATTCGTAAGAACGCAATTATAACCAGTTTAATTAGTTCGTACATTAGATATTGAAGTGTACCCTTCACTTGGGGCCCAAATATTTTCGATGACGATTAAATGACTCAATAGTGCTCCGGAATCATGGTACGCCAACGGTAATCATGGTACGCCAGGGTAATAAATACGATATTTTAATGTTCCTTATAAAATTTGAATTCTCAAGAATAATGTGATAATATGGCAAGCATAGCTTTATTGCGATTTGTGCAGCTGTCGCAGTAAAGAGTGTTCGAAGAATGTCTTTTCTTTCGTCCAGAAGTTTTAAATGTTGAGTGACATTGGTTGAAAGTTCATTACATCCCCATTTTCCATCACTTTCTCCCCACAAAAGGCAGAAACCATTTTTTGTTCCAGCTTCATTATTATAAATTATACAATGGATACTTTCGTGGGTAGAACAATGGAACACTTTTTCCATGAGGTGCATTTAAAACCGCTTGGAGATCAATGCTTGCACATAAGAACTATGAATTTTTGACGTTTTGCTCCTCAAATTGCCTTAGGTATGTCTTTGTCTCTCGTGTAAATTTGATATTCTTATGTTGACCCTAATCTTCTTTTTGACTCACTATCTAAGTTGTTATAATTTTCCCACATTACAGATTTATTTTTTTTAGGGAAGTGGAGAACAATATGAAAGTTGTTTTTAAAAACACTTCGCAAAACTTAACGACAACTTTGTCGCACTTTAACAACATAATGTTTGTGTCTCCTCCGTATTGATCTGCTCAGAATTTTGTACGTACGTAGAGTAGGAGAAGTGCGATCGCACTTTCCAGCCGGTGATGCACTGAGTTAAAATACAAAAATGCGTTTATATATGAAGTTATATGTAGATATATGAAGGGGTAATTGGCTGATTGCTTATGTTTATTATTGCTACAATGCTGATGTAGTCAAACGTGTTCTAGATTTGTTGGAAAATTTATTATTCCAGGGTAATTAAAGTAGCCCAGAAACTAGTTTAAAGTGAACATAATGACGAACAGTTAAAACCAATTAAGAACAATTTCCAATCCCTAGCATCTATTACGAAATCCATTTAAGGTCACACATTAAGAATGGAAAATAGAATTGTATACATTTCAAAAGTTTGGCAATTGTGGCTGATATAGTAGGTGACAACAACTGGTAAATCAAAAACTTGCAACACGATTTAACTGTCAACGAAATTTCAAATATTATTTGTCAGTGGTGATGTAGAAACTTGCGATGTACAAATAAGTTTTTCGATTTGTACAAAAACTTTGCCCATCAACTGATGGAATATTTTCTCCCACATTCTTAAAATATATGTCCTAATTTATTGTGAAACAGTAGAAGGCACTTAAAACCCAATAATTATTTATTGTTTTTCACAATTGTTTTAAGAAACATTTTTTCAATTTTAGTAACTTTCATTGATTTTTACATCAAGTCACTCTTTTAAAAGTATTTCCCCTCATTTTTTAGGGCAGTAAAATGTGACACCTAGATAAGTCAGTTTTAAGTTCGGTCACTAAAATTTTTAAAATAATTGTTGTATGGTTTGTTTTCTATGAAAGCGTTTTCGGCGAATCAGTGTTGACGTATGTGTTGTCAATAAAGTGTTCACATACTCGGCCTCTCAGGAACTCTTTCTTGAGTCAGTAGAAAACAGAACATATTTTAAACCCCGTATTTTGCATACCTAACAAAGAACAAAACCGAATACCCTGGTTTTTCGGAAAAACTAATATAGTAACAACAAACTGTATTTGTATTATATTCAAAGCAAATACATACATTATAATTTTCGCATATAGTACTGTCACCTAGTAGACTTGTGTCGAACTCGTTCATTAGTTCTTGAACTTGTTCATTTAACCCTTAAGAGGACACCAAGGCCTGGCCAGACATTTTTCGAGTTTTCATACGTTTTTCTGGTAGTTTCGACTTTCGGAGCTTTATGGCGCTACTTGAATTCCTCAATTAAAGTGTTTTCTGCTCAAAAATTTAAAAATAATAAAAAAAAAATTGTATGTAGGCGTGGCAATCGCCTAAAAGAAATTTTTACTCATATATGTGCCACCAATACCTGGCCAGGCCCAGTACAATACATACGTATGTAAATGAAAATTAGTGTGATTGAATTAATTTCGAAACAAATACAAATTAATATAAAACCTATTACATAATATGAAAATAAGATAAAAATTAAGAATCCAGTTAAAAATTTCCTATTTCAGAAACTATTTAGTTGTTTAATAAAAAACATATTTATTTTGTTCATCAGTGTGTTTTGTTTTCCAACTAAACGATAAACCGTTACTTTTACGCGAATGTGACTTCTCATATTTTGTTGTTGGTTATAACTGTGGTGTCAAGCAAGAACAGAATGATGTTGTTTTCAAGCGACACTCAATAGCAAACGTTATCAGTTGAAAAGAAAATCTATTGCAGATCGTGTGTATAATAATATTGAGTGTCATACATAAGTACAGTGTTTGAAAATGAATACTGAGGTCGATATCGTTTTGGAAACTGTTCCAAGATCTGATCCAAGTTTTTTTGAAAGATTGGCAGAAGCCATCGCCAATGATTTGGAAAGGAAAATGACACCGACCTCTGCGGAATGAATGATGAATTTGAAGAAAATTTTCTGGGAGACGAAGCGTCGGATATTGAAGAAGCACTTGAGGTTGACAATGAATTGAATGAATCAACCGACAGCGATGAAGAACGTGATTCAGAGAATGAAGATCTTGACATGGAAAATTCTAAGAATTTTTATAAAGCTAAAGATGGAACAAAATGGTGCAATACTCCTGCTCCGCCTAGAAAATTGCTGGCTCACAATAGATTGAATTGCACAGGGGGTCCCTCAACCAAGGACGTTGTTCCATTGGATATTTTTAAACGTTTTTTCTCCAATGATATAAAATAAATTATAATAATTGAGACCAACAGGCATGCAAAGAAAATATATGATAAATGGAACATGCATAACTCTGGTAAAGAGAAGACTTGGAAAAAATTTACTGTTGAAGAACTGGATGCTTTGCTGGGTATTTTGATTTGCGGAGGAGCAAGTCATAATAACACACAGCATGCTTCAGTACTATGGAAAACCACAAATATGCCAATATTTCGAGCAACGATGTCGCTGAAAAGATTTCAATTGCTACTGAGATTTATTAGATTTGACGATAGCCGTACAAGAATCTTTCGATCTCAGACGGACAAAGCAGCTCCAATACGAGATATATGGAATCTACTGAATTTGAACCTCAAATCTAATTATAAACCACACGAAAATGTAACAGTAGATGAACAACTTTTTCCCTTCTGAGGAAGAACAAAATTTACCCAATATATTCCTTCTAAGCCAGCAAGATATGGCATCAAGGTATGGTGGGCTTGCGATGCTAAAACACATTTTCCCTTAGAAGGCAATATTTATACAGGCAGGGAAGCTGGTCAAAACAGAGCTGAAAAACAAGGGGAAAATGAGCTAATGCGACTAGTAGAGAGATATAAAGGATCAGGAAGAACAATCGTTGCAGACAATTTTTTCACAACACTGAATTTATGTAAAAGACTTATGAGTATTGGACTGGCCTTTGTGGGTACTCTTCGAAGTAACAAAGCATGTATTCCCTCGGAATTTAAAAAACATCCTAAAAGAGAGGTTTTATCTACATCATTTGGTTTTTGTGATAACATTGCAATATGCTCGTACGTTCCAAAGAAAAACAAAGCTGTTCTTTTATTATCGACAGTTCATTATAATACAAACGTTGTTGGAGTTAACAAAAAGCTGGAATCAATTATGTACTATAATAAAACGAAATCAGGCGTAGATGTTATAGACCAAATGCTTACCAAATATACAACAAAACGTCGAACAAATCGCTGGACATTAGCATTTTTTTACAATATTATTGATATAATGGCGCTGGCGAGTTATATAATTTGCGATGAAAATATGCCAGCAAAGGATAAAGAAGGTGCCAGAAGAAAATTTTTGATTCAACTTTCTGAACAGCTGGTTCGTCCTCAAATTGAGAAACGTAGCAAAATTACGAAAGTAACATCTAATTTCGTCAGTCGATCTGGCATTGAAGCTTTTTTAAATCGAAGTATTGAGGTAAGAATAAATTAAAATTACGTATAAAACATTCGGTTAACTGTTTATATTTACAGGAACCAAAGCAAATTTCAAGTGGAAAGAGTGGACCAGAGTTACTAAAACTTAAATCGAAATGTAGAATTTGTAAAACTAAAGATAACTTCAATAGATAAAAGATAACTTCAATACTTTTGCAAAACTTGTAAAAACCCTGTTTGTCTTCAACATTCCAAATGCGAATACATCTGCTTTCAATGCTGCACCGACTAGAATACAATTTTTACATATTTTTATTTTTTTTATAACTAGAACTGAAATTTTTTAATAAAAATGATTAACTTTCAACTTTAACTCGAGTTTTATGCATTGTTTTATGAGTGTTAGTTGTAAATTGCATACAAAGTTGTATTAGGCCTGGCCAGGCCCTGGTGTCTCTTTGTGCCAGAAAATTTGGTGTCCTCTTAAGGGTTAAGGTGCCCAGACGTACCTACTCGCCGTATCGAACATGTGCATTATCTTCGTGAGGGTGATGCCTGGTCACCCTAAATGAACTATATAGTTCATGAACTACCCAACTCTATCACCTAGAGCTGACATTTTTTTCATCTGACGTTCCATTTCACACTCTTCGTGGTACGGTCGTTGCGATAGAGAGTCATTTGACGTAAACTGACTTACACCATGTGGAATTTTTTGACTTAAATTTTTCATGTCGTTTTGATGAAAAACTCTGAACCTTAAACGTATTTTGAACCTTTTTGTTATATTGTATTGTTAGTATAAGTTTGTGGTGTATTTGCACACAAATTTTAGCGCACTAAACGAAATGTCGTTGCTGTTTTCTTGTTGGTTGGTTTGAGTCTTTGCCTCTATCTGGTATTATTAAAGCATTACTTTCCAACATGCAACATCCATCTGCAACCACATCAAACTTCGTAAATTTACTGAGACAAATCGCAACTCTCGATGAATAGATCAGTTATGTCCTTAACGTATGATGTAACCAAATTGGCTTGCTTCGATTCATATTATTTGAAATTTTGTTAATTGACTAATGAACAAATATATGAGGAAACTAATCAGTTTTAAAATTAGAAATTAGAAAAACGTTAAAAAATGGTGCAGGAAAAGCATCATAATGATGGCTAAAACTTTGAAAGAAAAATCTATCCTTTGCATTTGGTTGCACCTTGTAATTCTGTGCAGTTTGTCAGTTTAGTTTTGATAAAATTAGAGGGAAGATAACTTTTTGTAGGAATAGGACAGTTTTCAAGATCTTAATTGTTTTGTAAACAATAAATAACTATATTCTCCGAGCTTGAGGTCAGATTTTCTTTTCTTGTATTTATTTTTCTCGTTATTTCGCTACTCTATTGCGTACTCCATTGTTATTAATTGTTTATATCTCCAGATGATGCTACACAATGGAGTAGCGAAATATCGAGTCAAATAAATACCAGGAAAAAATCTGACCGCAAGCTCGGAGAATATAGTTATTTATTTATAAAGAAAAGGTCGAACACCAGAGTACAAATATTTTTATAAACAATTTTAATAGCATTTAAAAAAAATTTAATGCATTTTGGATGTGTTTGTAACGTGCGGCAAATTTCTGGAGTTAATTCGAGGGAGCGGCCGTCTTCGGTGCGAATGTCCTACTATCGTTAAAATCTCAAAATTTTTAAAAGTGGTATCAAATCAATTGGCATGCGATTATCTCAAATCAAACATTAGGAAAAATAAACTCAACTGCTTAATTTTTACCTTTTTTATATTTAATTTTTATGAAATTTGACGTACAAAATATTCGTTAACATAAGTAGTTGGATTTGTTATTCATGTGTGGATAGATAGTATTTAATGAAATATATGTCGCCGTATTCTGTTGATCTGTAAAACCGGCCATTCAAAAAGACGTATTTTTGAAAAAGGAAAAAATGGAACATTGGTTAGATTTCACATCATTTTTGAATTTCTCCAAAAAGTGATGCGATCAGAGATGCAATTTACAATGAACTGAAAATAACAAAGAACACGAGAATACCAACAATTGGAAATGGGGAGAGCTTCTCACAGTAAGTGAGCAGTACGCTGCCTAATTTTACACTGATTTGGGCCCACATTTTTACAGCAATTCCGAACGGTTTTCTGATAAGCCCATTCACGGTTAACTGCTCGATAATATCGCCGTCACTAAGTGAGGTACCCGTCGTCGAAAAACAACTAAGGATCGAACCCATGTTTCCATGTAGAAAAGATGGTCACACCAACCACTGCACCAGTGATCTCTTTTCATTATTCTACAGTTTATCACATTGCAAGCAGATGTGCTTTCATTTTCCAAAAAACAAAAGTAGAATGGGGGTACGATTTCTTCCAAGTTGAAGAGAATTTTATTTCATTTCCCCCTAAGTGAATCATTCAATTTGATATAATATTGTAACAACCTCTTCAGCGAGAAAATGTAAGTGCTACAAGAAATATTTGTCGACACTCTGTGAGCACTGAACGGGGTAGTACCTACAATTTAATATTTTTCAGTATATTGCTATCAGCAGGACTTTTTAACTGCCTCGAAATGTTTCATATCGGGAATCGCGACGCCTCTGGAACTGCATAGTGGGATCCTGAAATCGGTCAACTCGGACTCAAGGATTATTTGCAAATTTAGAATTGTAAAAACCTAAAAAAACATGCCTACACATATAGTAGGTTATAATATATCATACACTTAAGAAATATTTTTATTTTTTGAAATTGTTCTCTTACCATGTGGCCAGTTATTTGAGAATATCTACGATAAATGAAAATCCATTTTCTTATTGAATAATTTAAAACTGGATGCGTTAAAAAAAATTTTCTACACATTTCTAATTTACATCATTTTCCTTTTGCGAGAGTCGGCTTTTTTGAAAATGATATAAAGCTAATGTTTAATATTAAAAAGGTTTTGAGCTTGAATGAATTTAAAAAAATGTAACATTCCTAGTTTATTTTTTTTTTGTTTTAACCGATTTTGATCCTTAGGTTCTTACGTTCTGCAATAGGTTACCAAATATACAAATTAAATTCAGTGATAATTAGCTTTCTAACGAGCTCTATAATTAAAAAATCGGGTCAAATTTGTAAAAATTATTAATGATTTTATATAAAAGTAAATCAAAAACCACATAATATTCATCAAAAAGATCCGTGTGTAGCGTCCGATTAATGTTGGACCTTTTGTAATATTTAGTTGGCCGTCGGTGGTGCAATGGTTAAAGTGCGCGCCTCTTGTATATGAGATCCTGGGTTCGATCCCTCCTCTGACCAACTTAAATTTCTTTCGTCGGCGGTCACCTCGAATAGTGACGGCGACACTATCGAGTATTCAACCATGAAAAAGCTTCTCACAATACCGTTTGGAACCAGTGTGAAACTGTAGGTACCAATCAGTGAGTATAAAACTAGGAAACGCACAGCTCACTGGTTGTGAGAAGCTCTCCCCAATTTCTTCATGGAATGTAATGGGAAACCATTTTTTTTTTTAATTATGGACCCTTTTAGGATCACATTTGGCTCATTATTGGGCACCGATAGTATCGCAAAATTTTTGGAAAACACATAAAACAAACCATATTTTCATATGAGCTTTGAACATTGAAAAATTATTTGGCTCCCATACAAGTTTTACAATACATGCATGCATATTATAATTTTGCCTTTGTTATTCTACGTTATATACTAAAGTCTTTTAGAATTTTTAATTTAACATGAAGTTAATAAAAATCTATCATAAGGCAGCTTAATGCGGCGAATTGTTTCTTGATTTCCTTTGTCGTTGCTGGTAAAATTCGCTTTCTAATATTATGCTTTATTAAACTCGTAAAAATACAATAGCATATACTTTATAATATGGAAACATGATGTTAAAAACTTGACAGACAGTACACTTTATATATATAAATATATTTCATTGATATGTTGATTATCGCACTTTACACTGAGCAAATTATAGAATCATGTAAACGAGAACCGCCATACATGTATTCAATTCCTTTGGAATTTGGGAAATTTTTGAATACAATGAGAAGCACTAAAATATGTGTACTTAATTTGAAACTGTTGATTGATGACTGATCCACATGTGTAACAAATAAATTGTACTTATTAAAATTATTTCCGGAGAGAGCATATAGTTTACTTCTCACACTATAATGAAACCAAGAGATACTACCAATATAAATTGAGAGCTGCCGTTTCTTTTATGTAGAGATATAAGTTTTCAGAATTAGTTCAATAAAACACCAAGCAAAAACGATAATACATTTGGGAAATTACATCGCAAATAATGTGTCACATCATCTTCCACAGGATGTGCGGAAAAATATACATTGACATAGGTCTACACATAAACATATACACGCAAAATTGTTCAGTTTTAATTATGTCACCCAACATTGTTGTTAGCAGCGACTCACATAGATTCTGGTATTATTAGGAACATATTAAGATTTTGTAATAATATTAAAAAGTATCTATTCTATTATATTTCCATTGACTACCAAAAGAAATGTAACGAAATTGAATAATCATATTCCTTAAGAACTGGATTTTTTTGCACCACCATAAAATTTGTTTATAATGGTATCAACTCTTGTATTAATGTAGGCATTTAGTTATATTAAATACACAAAGTGCATTATTATGCCATATAAGTGAAATAAACCTAATATATTTGCAAAGAGTTCTAGGATAAGAATCAACGTAATCTTCATATCGATGGCTTAATATAGAAAAGAAGTATCTCAAGTCTTTGTTTTTTCTTTTTATCAAACCATCACTTAGTGGATGCCCCCTATTAAATGCAGTGCATTATGTTGGCGAAGGGAATTTGGGGTACTTTTGTTACTGTACTGGAGACAGAAAAAATTAGTAAAATCGGAGTGATTTGGCACATTATTAACGTTGTTTTAGTAAAAAAAAAGTTATTTATTTGTTAATATTAAAATTGTACGAAAGTTGTATTCGAGAGTCCCCTACAGAATATGCAAAACTCACGATTTCTTAAAAAGGTACGATACGACCTTTTAATTTTAGCCATCGATATCTCGATACGAATATGTATTACTTTTCATCTTACGGATATGTATTACTTTTCATCTTATGTCACGGGTTATTTGTTAAATAGGTTGTAAACAAGTGGCCACATATTTTAAATAAATCCTAGTTTTTCCTTGATGAGAACTCCTACTATATTATATGGTAAACTACAGAGAACCAAACAGTAAAATCTTTCTTTTTTTCTACTAAATGTAGCGTTTGTCCATTGTCAGTGAATTATGACACTCAATAAAGGGGTTTCCAATTTGATTGATATGATTTCTGTTAAAAAAAATACACTAATTGTTAAGGAAATTCATATTTTTTTTATTTAATGTGAAGCACAATCGATACAATTAAGTTCGGAATAAAACGCCTTTCAAATGGCCTTCAATTCTTTTGCAGGAACGAATTCCACGAACCTAATTTTCGAGCACTTTTTCCACTAAATCAAGTCGTATGTCATGAATAGCACGTTCAATATTTACTTGTAAAGTTTCAAGAGATTGTGGTTTATTGTTAAAGATCAATGACTTCAAATAACCCCACAAGAAATAGTCTAATGGTGTTAAATCACAACTTCTTAGAGGCCATTCAATGTCATAATTTCCTGAAATAATCGAATCTCAAAACTTTTTTCGCAATAATTCGGTTGTTGCACGTGCTGAGTGGCACGTAGCCCCGTTTTGTTGGAACCAGATGTTGTCAAGATCAACTTCTTCCAATTTCGGCCATAAAAAGTTGGTTATCATCGATCTATACCGCTCTCCATTGACAGTAACCGTGATACCAGCTTCATTTCGAAAGAGGTACGAACCAATGAATCAAACCACATCAAACTGTCAATTTAGCTGAATGTGATGATTGTTTATTAATAATTTATGGATTTTCTTCGCCCCAGAATCGAGAGTTTTCTTTCAGATGAAAGTGAGCCTCATCGGAGAAGGCGATTTTCTTATAAAAATCGTTATCGCGTTGAAGTCCAATGGCTTCAGTTCTTGAGTGATAACAATTTTATACGGATGCAAGCCCGAATCCTTTCTCAAAATCCACCAGGTTGTGGTTTGAGACAGTCCCACTTGTTGACAACGTCTTGAAAACGATAAATTGCGGTCTTCAGCAACACTTGCCTGAACGGCAGCAATATTTGCATTACTTCAAGCCGTTGTTTTTCTTATTGGTACTTGAACATTATGTAAAGAAAACGTACGCTCGTAATTTGCAACAATTCGACGGATAGCGAGCACAGGTGGACGATTATTACGACCATAAAATGGCAAAAGCGCACGAAAGTTGCAATTGGAGAACGATTATTTTGATAAAAACTATGAATAGTTTGTAAACGTTGTTATTGCGTATATCTCTCCATGATGAAATTGTAAACATTACTGAATACAATGAAAAAAAATGCGACATCAGGACGTACCACAATTGGCCGGAACTTCACTTAGAAATCATATCACTCAAATTGGAAAACCCGTTATATTATATGTAACCAAAAAAAGGTTTTCTTTAATTTAATTTCTGAGGAAAGCTATCATTCTCGTCCGAGTAATTACAGTTTTAATGGGTGTAGGTGAAATTACCCTAACCTATATCGGTGGCTGAACCGAAAAACATTATCAAATTGTTCAACGATACTAATTGTTCGTTTCTATTGCATACAACTTTCAAGACACATGTTTATTGTTAGGTAATTCTTCTATGTGTTTCGTCATTTTATTCGTTTTACTTCTGGCATTTATCTTCGAATATTTTGTTTTGAAACATCCAATTTAAAAGTGGAGTAAAGTCTAAAATGAAGCATACAGAAGCCAAACGGATTTCTAAAATTGTTACTTTTGGCGTCAGGCGGTTAGAATTAAACAAAGCTTTTTAAACCCGAAATTTGGATTAACGTACCACAAAGTGTAGTGTAGATTTGGCGAATAAATTGAATATATTCTTATTCACTGGTCAATCCAAGTAAATCCACATTAATGTAAATATCTGCATAAATTATATTAAATGAACAAATGTTATCGCTATTTTTTCTTAGTTGATTGGAAATATAAAAATAAAATTGTGAAAAATTAAATTTATTTTTAAATAACATATCAGTCTTCTTTCGACAGTGATACAATTTTGCTATTGTTAAAAATAACAAATATACACCCAATAAAATACACCAGCAAACAAGACAAAAAAACCACTGCTGTAACCAGCATGGATAGCAGCAGCAATAAAGTAAGTGACATCGACGACGGTTGGCAGACACATTCAGTCAAGAAAACAACAAAAAGACCCTTAGCCTTGTTCACCAAAGATGTATCAACAAAAGCGTATGGCTATTTTTATTATTTATTTTCTGTTCTTAATGTAGACGGAGAAGATGATCAACAACAATCGAAAAATACCACTAATATTGACTATGTAAACCCTATGCCAATAGTAATACCCAATGTTGCTGATATCAGAAAAATGATAAAAAAAAAACTTTACAGAACTGATTAAAGCTACGGATTTCACTTATAAATCGTTAAGAGATGGCCTGATAAGGTTGGCGACAAAATATATTAAATCATATAGACCAGGGATGGCAAATGGATTTTTTAAATTGTACCAACCTGCATCAAAATTGTACTTTTTTGAACATAATTGTACCAAAACACTTTTTTTAATATTTATTTTATTTGCATTTATTAAAAACTACATAAATTTCATTTGTACTATTAATATAACATAAACATAACAAAAAAGTACATAAAATTTCATTTGTACTGTTAAAATAAACCAAAAAAAAGGTATCACTTCTATAAATAAATAATTTTTTAAGAAAAGGTACATATAAACATTTTTAATTAATTATTGACATCAGTATTACAATTTGGCTAACATATAACTAGATATATTAAAGTTATAACAATTGCAATTTTGTGAATTCAGTAGATCCTTCGTTTGTATTAAACCAGAAACGGTTGAAACTTGTAGTCTCTTTCTCTCTTTTGTTTTGATTATATTCTGATAAGAAAAGATTCTTTCAACATTTGCCGATGAATGTGGGACTGATAATATTCCACGTACAATTTTTGAAAGTTCTGTTTTGAAAGTTCTCATTTTTTATTTCAAAAACTTTGGCCCAGAAATTGCTAATGTTTTCCTTTTGATAAGATTTTAATATTTCAAGATCAGCAAGAGCTCTAAATTGCAAATTTATATTATCAAAATTTTCGCGTTCGTTGGGAAACATTTTTACTAAAAGTGGTACTATACTATTAGTTTTTCCAGTGATTACATTTTCTGGGCTAAATTTACTGAACCAGTTTAAAGTTTCATTTTTAAAGTCAAACTTTTTTATCAAAACTTCACAAAATTTTAAATAAGAATTTTGGGCAATTTTTTTTAACTGAATTGTATCACTTTCAACGTCATTTGTTGCTATATATATGTCTACATCGGTTCCGCAGTAAACATCTTTAAAAGGAACATAATTACTCTCTAACTTAAGATCTAATTCAGTTATATCATATTTATCAAGCACGTCTTTTTTCAAAAAATTCCGTGCAATTTGACGAAATAAAAACGTTAAACGTTCTAAAATTATATGAATACGAGCATCTTCTGCCTGCATTTCCAAATTTATGGAATGAATAATTTTTAAAATATATTTTAAAAATAAAAAGGTCATTTTAAAAATGGGTTTGGAAAATATTGATATAATAAACTGCAGTTTAAAGTTTTTAAAATCTGATTCAAAGTCATTTAAAATAAAATAATGGTGTAATGGTTCCCATTGTTCCAAAATTCGCTCTATTACTTCTTGGCGCGATAACCATCTCGTACAAGAATACTTCAAAATAATGTGGACATCAGTACCAAAGTACTCTTGAAATTTGATGAACTCTTCACGTCGACTGGAACTGTTACAAAAATGGTGGTTGATGTCTCTCATAGATTTTTCAATTTCATATGATATAGCATATTTTGATGCAGCCAAAGACACTAAATTTAAAATGTGGCAAATACACCCATTAGTAAATAAATGAGGAATAATGGCCTTCAATTTCGTTTGTACACCATTTGCAGACCCAATCATGACCGCACAATTATCGGTGGTTATACCAACTATCTGGTTTAAAGGAATGTCATTTTTACTTAACATTTTAATAGTAGCATCAAATATCCCATTTGCTGTACATTCCTCAATTTTGATTAACCCTAGAAAACGATCACGACATTTATTGTCAAGAATTCTTATTATTATTGCTAAATTTTTGGACATACTGCAATCTGTGCTCTCATCTAATACTATTGAATAATAATTGTCCATGCAAAAGTTTTTAATCTCCTTAACATTTTCAGGGCCGATAACTTCAGTTACAATATGTTTTGCTTTCTTTCTCTTGATATTGATTTTTTTTACAATTCGAGAGTCGGAAATATCTTGTTTTATTAAGCTGTTTAGGTGGTCCAAAATTGTAAAGGGCAAATTATTCTTTTGTACAAAAGCAAATATTTAGCAATGTTGAGTAAGAAAAAATCCAGTGCAACAAAAACAAAGTAAACCAACTGCAATGGCGCGTAAGTACAAATGGATAAAGAAGAGAGAAAATCTATTCACAGACGATTGATAGCTATAATGAGTTGCCATAAAAAAAACTAAAACTGGGTAAATACAATTTGTACTAAATATGTCATTGGTGTACCATTGTACTTTTGAATTTGAAATTGTACCAAAAAAAGTACAATTGTACCAATTTTGCCATCCCTGATATAGACCAATGGTAAAGCACCTCGATGACAAGAAAATACTCTTCCATACTTAACAAGTGAAGCAAGGAAGAGCATACAGAGTAGTCATCAAACAACTTCATTTCTCAACACCAATAGACGAATTAAAAAGTGAAATTGACAGCAAAGGTCTTAAAGTTACAAATATAACGAACATCAAAGGCAGAATAAGTTGACAGCCATTACCAATGTTCTTTGGAACACTAATAAAAACTAAATCGTCTTTATAACGCAGTCGTGTCAATTGAGCTCTAAGCAAGACAGACGAAATAAATAGTTCAATGTCACAGATGCCATATTGTAGGAAAAATTACAGATGCGTAAAATGCGGATTGAGTCACCCTACCAGCCAGTGTACAAAACCACAAGAGACTCCCCACAATGTGATAATTGCTTCCAATATCACACGGCAAATTATAAAGGGTGGAAAATCTACAACAATTTTGTCGAACGAAGAAATGTAAATGATAAGCAGAATGCATATCCTAACGAATCTCATTATCTATACAATTCAGGCCATTTTCCAAATTTAATCAACAATTATAACGTAAATGAAAACTTTTCAACGAATCAACCTTCATATGCTCAATCTCTAGACAAACATAACAAACGACGTTGCAGCGCATAGAAGCTTTAATTCAAAATCAAACAGAATTAACAAACAGTCTATTAAAGGTGATACAACTCATTATGTCAAAACTATGCAAATGAATCTGCGTTTGGCTTTATGGAATGCCAATGGCATATCCTGTCATACAAACGAAATATAACTTTTTCTAAGTCCAACTTAATTGATGTGATGTTGATGTCTGAAACTCATTTTACTAGCAGAAGCTTCTTTAATAATGATGGACATTATTTTATTAATACAACTAATCCCTGCAACAGAGATGATGCAGCCTCTGCAATAATAATCAAATCTAATTTTGAGTATATTTTTATATATAATTAATATATATACATAATATTCGAATAATGACTCCCAATTATGATATTCAATTGAACTTAATATGAATTATATTCTTATTGTTCGGACAATGAAATAAAGATCCTTTGCTAAAGATCTTGAAATTACATTCACACCATTCTCCTTTAACAGTAACGAAGACCAACAAGAAATTTCCTGCTTTCTGCATTTCCACTACAGGTGGATTTCCCAATAAACCCTATTTCGATATATCAGGTTGAACAGGAAATAAAGACACTTAACAGTAAAACAAGCCGACAGATATGATCGAATATATGCGAATGTTGTAGTAAAGCTGACTCAAAAGTGCGTCAAATGTTTAACTCTAATCTACAATGTAATTCTTAGAATTTATCATTATCCTTCACAATGGAAAGTTGCGGAGATTATAGTGATACAGAGGCCATCGAAACCAGAGAATTTAGTAAACTCTTATAGACCGATAAGACTTCTCGTAATTCTCTCCAAAATATTCGAAAAAATATTTTTTAAAACGATTATGTCCTGGTTTGCAAGAACAAAATATTATTCCTAATCACCAGTTTGGATTCAGAAATAACCACGGCACTCCTTAACTGGTCCACAGATTAATAAATTGCATAACAAATTCTCTGGAGAGCAAAATATATTGCTCTGCAGTTTTTCTGGATATTCACCACGCATTCGAATATGTATAATATTAACGCTGCAGGGCAGTATATTAGGTCCAATCCTGTATATTTAATACACATCCGATTTGCCTACAATCGACGATGTAGTTGTGGCTACTTATGCAGATGATACTGCATCTTCTTTGGTGCAAATCCAACTAAATTGACTCGACCAATGGCTACCGAAATGGAATATAAAACTTAATGCTGAAAAATCCAAACATGTCACCTTCGCATTGAGACGTGGTCACAATTCCAACTATCGAGTCGATGAAAAAATACCTAGGAATGGTGTCGGAGAGACGTCTGACATGGAAACAACATATCAATTATAAGCAGCAACAGCTAAATCTTTTACTGGCTAATAGGATCCAAGTCAAAACTATGTTTTAACAATAGACTTCGAATATACAAAGTGATCCTTAAGCCAGTTTGGACTTATGGTGTACCATTCAAATGTGAATATTCTTGAAAGATTTCAGTCCAAAACGCTGAGGCTTATAACCAAGTGCATCAAAAATACTTCTATTCGAATATATACTTCAATGACTACAGTTAGACACGAAATAAATCGATATAGTGAGAGATACCTTCGGAGACTTAGTGACCATATTAATCTTTCAGCAATATCCATACTCGATTCAATAAACGAAACAATAAGACTGAAGCGGCATTAAGTATTAGATCTTCCCTATCGTAATTAAAAGCTATAATGTAAATTTTTCTACGAGTACATACTATTACGGTTGAAACTGTACACTTATATTATTTTAAATCTATTCAACAAATTTGCGTATTATCCTAGGATAGATTGTAAATAAAATAGTACTTAAAAAAAGAAAAAAATTTAATATGCAATTACGTAATAATTATATTTTTTTTTAGATGCCAAAACGACTAACTCCTACTGTATTACAAATTACAAACGACGATTACACGAATTTTGCAGCATCCTGTACTTTATGAATTTCACTAAATATTTGCTATATACATAAGTAGTAAAATAGCAATATATATTCATTTGAAGTTATAATGCACACGGCATTTTGAAATACACCAGAAAGTTCTATATGGTTTTCAACAAGTTCTTGTTTGATGGTCTTGGATCTGGTCAAAACCCTTATTTCACCCGTTATTTGATTTCCCATACAGCAAACCCTCATAAATTAGAACCACTTTGCTTTTAGGGTAATTCTAATTTATTCAGTCAACTAAAATAAAAATTATGGGTGACGCTACTTCCAAAATCTGCATTAAAATTGATTTTTATTTATTTTTTATTTTTATATAGGGCTTTCCAACTTGAGTGATATGATTTCTGAGTGACGATTGTTCCATTTGTAGTATGTCATGATATGTGACTTTTTTTCATTTTATTCTCTAATTTTACAATTTTATAGTGGAGAGAAATGAATTGGACTACCTTAAAACTAAGAGTTTGCTGATTTTGTCTTGGAACAACATAAAAACGAAAACGATTTTTTTTAAGAAAATCATCTCCTCCGATGAGGCTTACTATCATCTGAGTGGTGCGGTATTAGGGTGATCAGTTCGGTTTTCAGAAACCGGCTACTCGGTTTTTTTCACTCACAAAAACCGTCGTTTTTTTTTAAATCCCTGTTCTTCGAATATCGAATAATCCGGTTATTTTTTTGTCGAATCTCGGTTTTTTGGCGTTCGATATTTTTTATTTAATTTTATTCATAATTGTGTTAAATGTATGGGAGAAAATATATGAATTCTATCTATCCAAAAAAGATGAGTTAAAGAAAAAATTGATTTACTTAAAGCAAAAAAACCAGCGCTTCTCTATTGTGGTCGATGAATGGTCGGATATATCATACATAAAATACATAAATGTTACTGTGCGAACACTTGATCCCGAAAGCAAATTGTTTGAAGTTTTTAACCTCGGTTTGGAGGAGATGAAATTAAAAGGCACAGCTGTTAACGTGGAACAAGTCATCAAACGAACGTTGGAAGAATTTGGCTTAGATATGCAGCATGACATAGTAGTATCGACCCATGATGGTGCAGCGGTCGTGGCGAAATACGGCCGAAGTATAGATTCAGAGTCGCTGCTCTGCACAAATCACCTCATTCATCTCGGTGTTGTTGAGAGCTTGTACAAAAAGAATTGCAATGTGGTCAACAATAACGAAATTGGCAGTGAAGATGATACTAACGACGATGAAGAATATGATAACGATAATGCTGCAAATAATTATTTCGACTTTGTAGATGGATACATGACTTTAAATGGTAATGTAAGCTCTAGTATAAAACGTGTTAGAAAATGCGTTTCAATGTGTAATAAGTTGGCTGAAAAGCAAAAGAAATTACAAATATTTGTAAAAGACCAACTTAATAAGGAGCTTAAAATTATCCATGATGTTAAGCACCGCTGGAATTCTATGGCCAATATGGTTTCGCAATTTTTAAAATTGCACAAATGTGTGAATCATACTTTATTGGACTTAGGACTGACACCATTTAGTGAAACTGATATCGCAACTTTGTCTGTGCTTAGTGACACCCTTAAACCTTTGGAAATGTCTATACAAAAACTTTCTGCAAACTCTTCGAGTTTAGCTGATGCTGAAGGTATTTTTAAATTTTTACCTAAACACTTTTCAACAATTCAAAACCAATTATCAGTTAATTTATATGAAATTCTCAAAAGACGTATATAAGAAAGACGTGTTCAAACACTGAATACTCTCATTTTATATTTAAGTACGAGTAAACTCCCAATTAGTGACGCATTTCTAAAATATTCAAGTAAAAATTAAACAAAAGAGTTGGCATCCATTTTGTATTCACGATTATTTACTGAAGAACATGATTCGTTTACAGATTCAAATGACGAAATGATCGTTGATGCCACTGAAGATACTATAGAAACAGAACTAAATAACGCTATAAAAAACGTTCAAAATCCAAAAACTACCATTAAAAAACCTACCAAAAATTTTCTTTTGGAAGATTTTTTATATATGGATAAGAGCGGCAAAAGGACTGAAAACCTTGACAGATTATTAAACGCCTTGTACACAATAAGTCCAACTAGTACCTAGTATACACCCAAGCACTTAAATTGTATGTTATTTCTTAAATGTTACTGTAGGGAAAACTAAAGATTAAATTAAATATATTTATGTATAATCAAGTCTTTACAAATGAATTGTTATGTTTTGTTTGTCTTTGTTAAAATAAGAAAATGATCTCAGTAATGTTTTGCATTGTAATTATAATTAAACTAAAAGTCTACTTTTTATAAGTATAATTGAATTGTTTTCTGTTATTGTTTAATACATTTTTTTTTGTCAAATTTTCGAATAATTCGAAACCCGGTTTTCGCAAAAACCCAAATGAATGATCACCCTATGCGGTATATAAACAAAACTGGCGATTCGGGTGCGAAGAAAGTCCACAAATTATTCATGAACATTCACCTAAATTGACAGTTTGGTGTGGTGTTTTTGGTCTGGTGGAATCATCGGTCCGTACTTCTTTTGAAATGAAGCTGGTAACACCGTTACTGTCAATGGAGAGCGGAATAGATCGATACTAACAAACTTTTTATGGCCGAAATCGGAAGAAGTTGATTTTGACAACACAGCACGTGCAACAACCGAATTATTGCGAGAAAAGTTTGGAGATTCGATTATTTCAAGAAATTGTGACATTGAATGGCCTCCAAGAAGTTGTGATTTAACACCATTAGACTATTTTTTCTCGGGTTATTTGAAGTCATTGATCTTTAACAATAAACCACACTCTCTTCAAGCCTTACAAGTAAATATTGAACGTGCTATTCATGACATACGACTTGATTTAGTGGAAAAACTGCTCGAAAACTAGATTCATCGAATTCGTTCCAGCAAGAGAAGACGTGGTGGGTATTTGAAACACGTTTTATTTAGAACTTAATTGTATCGATTGTACTTTACATGAAATAAAAAACATTTGAATTTCCTTAACAATTAGTGTGTTTTTTTTTAAACAAATCATATCACTCAAATTGGAAAACCCATTATAAAAATACGCAAACATCAACTAAGAGTACAGTTCAATTACATAACATTTATGTTTCAATTAAAAAAAAAACAACAAAACTTCTGAAAAATAATATGTAGCAGCACATTATAATTTAAGAAGTTAATAAACTTCGTCGAGGGCTATGCGCTATCTCTTAAGTCGCAATTAACAGTAGTCACACATTTAATCGGTAATATTCTTATATTTTTTGGATTCGATAAATCCGACATAAGAATATCGCCATTGAGGACCCAAAGAGTTTTCATGTGCTTAGTGGTTTTAGGTGCTTAGTATGGACTGTGCAACAGCCCAAATCGGCGGTAGTTCTGCTTACCGGGAAAAGTTGTACCGGTCAAAAAAAAAGTTAGTCGTGTCCCGACGGTTCATTGCATCAAGTCTAGGATACATGTTCATGCATTTTGACCATCTAAATGTCCGAATATCGCAAAGTGATATTCAGCAAAGTTTTTAACCTCAACGCCGGCTACAACATAGTCAGTAAAAGAAAAGGAATATTTTCAGTTTTTCATATTTTTTTTCATAAGTTATCTAACAAATCTGGATTAAAATCGTATAATAATATATACATTGAGAATAGACAAAAAAACTAGTAGTTTTTACCTGTTTTTAGTTTTGGAGCCAAGAACTACAAAACAAATTTTGGGGGTCCTTGCATATCCAAATCCAAACTGAATTTGGTTTTTACCAATAAATCAAGTAGAAAATATCGGAAATGTGCATTTTTGGTACATACGGTATCTTGTATTATTAATTTCGATTCGACCTGTTACAATGAGAATTGAAGAACAGAAAATGTCAAAAACAGTGCAGCGTGTATTTTTCATTCTACTTTTTGAACTATTCGACACATAGAATAATACATACGTAGATAAACTTATTCTCTCATCTGACGTTTCATTTCACACTCTTCATCGTAGGTTTGTGGTAATGAGAGCAATTACATTTAAAATTACCTTACACCAGGTGGAGTTACAAAATATGTTCACTTAACTTTTTCCTGTCGTTTTCGTGTAGAACTGAAAACTTTAAAGGTATTTTGTACTTTTTTGTTGATTTTATCGTTGGCACACATTTTTATTGTATTTAACACAACTAGTTTGCCACAAAAACACGAAATTCGGTTGTTGTTCCTTTGTTGATCGCTGTATACTATTGCCACCATCTGGTATTATTGAACCCATATTTGCCACCAACCAATGTTTACTTTCCATCGTACCTATGACGTTTAATTTATTGAGCGAATAAAAGCTTCTATGGTATGTGTTATTCTATGATTCGACAAAACATAGTGACGCAATAAAGAAAGTATAAAATCGAAATGAGTTTATAGAAAATCGAAATTTATTTGGTTAAGTTTGTGGCAAAACAAAGCTCTTTCAACAAATTGGGGATCTTGCACTGAGCAAGTGGATCGTGTTTTTAAACTTTATATTGAGTTCGAAATAATTCGCGGTGTTTCGTGGGCCCCAGACAAAATTTGCAAAACGTGCCACAATTCTCTTACCATGTGGATCCAAGGGAAACGTAGTTTACTTTCTTTTGATTTACCAATGATTTGGATTGACCCAGGAGAGCACAATTCCCACAACTCTTATGCCTTGTGCAAACAAAATCTGTGAAATCTAAAAATCGTAAACGTGTAAAAGAAAGAGTACATCTCTGTTAAAAGTGCACAACTACCTCTTCCGCATTCGGATCAAGTACATATTCTGCCGGTTTCAAATCCTGAAAAAGAAAGTAAAGACAGCAGAGGAACGAATGTGGTCCGGTAAATTTAATTGAACGTACGTAAGAAGCTGTAAGTAAGCTGTGGCCGTCGGTGGTGCAATGGGTAGTGTAAGCGCCTCTTGTACTTCAGATCCTGGGTTCGATCCCTGCATAGTGTGACGGCGACACTATCGAGAATTTAGCCATGAAAATGCTTCTCAAAAATACCGACCGGAACCGGAGTAAAACTGTAAGTCCCAATTAGTGAGTATAAAACTAGAAAGCGCACAGCTCACTGGTTGCGAGAAGCTCTCCCCGATTCCTTCCTGGAATATAATGGGAAACCATTTATTTTGCTTTATGTAAGAAGAAGAAGACCAACAGAAGACGGCTGTAAAATGCATAGTACACAACACTGAAACACAAACGTGACTAATAAAGTTTAAGCTACACGCTCTTGTTAATCACAACTAGATTTGTGTCGAACTCGTTTACTAGTTCTCGTACTCGTTCGTTTAAGGTGCCCGGACATAACAATCACGAAAATACTAGCCATATCCAACACGTACATTATGTTCGTGAGGGTGATGTCTGGTAACCCTAAATTAACTATATAGTTCATGAACTACCCAACTTAGTTTGAGGTAAACCCTAAAGACAGCTTCCTGACTATTAACTTAGCGGTGATTCAATACGGGTAAACCGTGGTTGAAAGTCCACATTGACATTTTCCCTTATTCACTTAGGAAAAAAATATGAAAACCTGATTTTACAGGGTCCCACACGTTTCGTTTATTGGCGATATTATAGCCGGCGTTGAGGTCAACAACTTTGATGAACATTACTTTCAAAAATAGTCATTTCCTCTATACGATACTTACTAACTACGAATCGATATATCTCGAATCGTAGACATGACCCAGCGAAACACCGGGACACGTATAATTTTTTTTAACGGTATAACGTTTCCTCGTAAGTGGAACCCACGCCAATCACAGACCCTACCCATTGTCATACTTTTTTATTAACCCTTTCAGTGGCTTTGGTATTATAAATATGTGCTGTAACCCAATAACCGCGTTTTTCAGATCCGTCTCAAACACGTATTTATTCCATTTTTAAATGTCATCTACACAAATGTAATGGTTCGAATCAATTTCTGCTAAAAGACAATTTAAAACCCATTCATAAAGACTTTAAATTTTCAAATATTCACTGCTTTGTAAAGATTTGTTTGCTGCTTCATGCAAGGGTTTGGAACCTCCATTCAATACTTATGTATATCGTTACCTAAAATGCCCTAAGGCGTAACCCTTAAAAGTCAAAATTATTTTTTGATTGACTATAATACAACAGGCTAAAATATATGTATATCTATCTTAGACTTCCAATTACCTAAGGTGAACTGCAAAAAAACACGCGTTTAAAAATAAAATACTTTTTTAAATTCATAAGGATTTTTGCTTCTCCTCTAAAATGTTGAAAATAGAGGTTACGTCTTTGGGCATTTTAGGTGACGATATATATATAAGTATGTATTAAATGCAGGTTGCAAAACCTATCAACCAGCAACATACTACACATGTTACGTTCAAAAACATTTATTTTACCTTTGGACTTTGGCTTGTTTTGACCAGGTCTTTGATCAACTTTAGTTTGGTGCCTTTTTACCCTCTTTCTTGGAAATTATTACCACTTTATACCCGTCTTAATGGAGCTGTTGGTACTTTTCTTCTTACAAGAAATGACAAAGTTAGTAATAATTTAGCTTGATTTTAGGAAATAAATAACTTGTTTGAAAGACTTAGTACTACTTTGGAAGGAAAATACTCCCCCAATGCTGAAAATATGTTCATATTAGAGAGAAAACGTGTACTGAATTTAAGGAATTTTTAACGTTATTGAATGAAAGAAATACTTCCTCGATTTAAGGATGCTTCGAGACCTTAGCACCAAATTATCTTAGGCGACATTTTTCAACTTTTTATATTGTCGCAATTAAAATATTTTGGATAGATTCATATTAAAACAATGTTGAATGTTAAACTGTCTTGTTGATAGGTTATTGTTACTCATATTTGCTTGTTTATTTATTTATGTTATATTCCAGAAGATGCTATCCGGCGGATGGAGAAATATTTAATAATTAAATAAACAAAGAAAACAAAGACCTCGAGCCTAAAAAATCATTTATTAGATCATAATATGTAAGGTTGAAGAAACATATTATTATTTATTTTATCAGTCGTTCATGTTTAACTTCTGCATTTACGATATTTTGTAATAAGCGACAATTCGTAGAAAAAGAAGTCACCACAAATGTTCATGAGCAAACGCAGTAAGATATCGTCTGTGTGGACACAGATAGGTCAGTCTATGTCTAATTTCGAATTTGAAAAACAAAATATTCAAATTTTTAATTTATTTACTTCTTACAACTTTCACCATTAATAACTTTATTAATCTTAATTAATTGCAACAAAAAATGATCGGGAATTGAATGAACATGAAATGTTTTGTAGAACATAAGAAGAAATTCCTAAATATCCGTAATCGTTGAACTCTTTCACCAAATTAACGCGGAATACATCTGCTTATTTATTTTTGTAGCATTTCTCACAACGAACTCTCATATACCTCATGAACATGTTATCAACAAACATCTAAACACCTTGCAAACCAGTATTCAGATGTAGCTCAAACAAGTCTCAAAAAGGGTGGATTTTCTGGTTTCTTATTAAGATACATGTGGAAAAGAACGTAACAACTTTTGTAATAAACGAATTGGAGTTGGTCGTCAAAAGTATAGATTTACAAATGGACATAAATAAATTCGCTCACGATCACACCTATAAGTTTTAATATCCATAGTCCATAGTTCCAAGCTGAAAGTTCATTTGTAAGCGAGCTATATGAAAACATGGACTGATATCACCAATTTTTAATAGCTTTCGTCCCAGTTAAATCCTAAATGTCAAATTTTTTGGAATCGGTTGAAATTTGTCCAATTTATCAAGAGAATATGTGCACCAGGGTGTACTGAATACCGATTTTTTGGAACGAAGATCCTTATTGCACGTTGCGGGATGGGGCTAAATGAAAAAATTAAACAACTTTTGTTTTAACACTATTATGTTAGAACCCACTATTATATTGTTTACTTTCGCTTTGGTTTGTGTCTAGTTTAACTAGATGTCTCCCATATGTTGGGAAAGTTCTTGTTTCATGGGAAGTTTTGTAGGTGGAGCCTGTAACCAATATTTAGTTTATATTGTGGTTTTGAAGCCAATAAAAAGTAAATTTCGAAAAGACAAAGTGAAAGAAGTTTACAAAAAGAACAATTTCTTAAACAAATGCCTTTTCTTTAAAAAATACGTATTCATATTCTTAAACAAGGTAACTTTTCTTTAAAAAAAAATACGTCAAAAAAATTACATTTTCTTACAACAAATTGCCTTTTCTTAAAAAAATACCTTTTCTTTAAAGAGTACCTTTTATGTGAAACAAATTAACTTTTCTTGGGATAAGTACCTACTCTTCAAAATGTACTCTGTTCTTAAAAAATTTCCCATTTCCTAAAAAAACTTTTCTTCAAAAAAATGCAATCTCTTAAAAAATACATTGTCTTACAAAACTCCACTTTCTTAACAGTACCTTTTCTTAAAAATAAAATAATACATTTTCTTTTCTGAGTAGCCTATTTGAAAATAAGTACATTTTCTTAAAAAAGTAACATTTTCCTAAATGGAGTACCACTTCTTTAAAAAGTACCTGTTCTTAAAAAAAGTACTTATTTGTAACAAAATTCAAGCTGTTATGGATTTTTCTTACAGAAAGTACTTCTTCCTAAAAATAGTACAGTTATTTGGGGAGAAAAAAAAAACTTTTCTTGACATAAGTACCTACTCTTAAAAATTCCCATTTCTTAAAAAAAACTTTTCTTCAAAAAAAATGCCTTCTCTTAAAAAATACATATTCTTACAAGAATTCCCTTTCTTAACAGTAGATTTTCTTAAAAAGAAAATAATATATTTTCTTTTCTTTTCTTGAGATAAGTAGCCTTTCTTAAAATAACTACATTTTCTTAAAAAAAATAACATTTTCCTAAAAAGAGTACCAATTCTTTAAACAGTATCTGTTCTTAAAACAATTTTGAAGAAAAAGTATGCTTGATTAATATTTCAAAACGCTGCTAATCAAAATATTAAAAATATATTTCTCTGCTTATGCTCCTAGTTTAAACCCTATACTGACAAAAAAAAAATACATTAGAAATCGATGCGTAATCATCTCTACAATACGCATCTTTTTGAGACCCTCTTCCCTAAAACATTTTAAGTACAACCCAATGCGCACCCACAGACAGACGGACATCAAAAAAATCGTAATTGTCATTTTCTAATTTATGGTATGAATCATTTCCACTAAGTCCGTACAAAAATCTACGCAAATAAATTCACGTTTTGCGATTTAAAGTTAAATATTCATATTTCGTAAGCGCCACAGTATTATTATATAAAATATTGATTTATTTTGCTACGTTTGCGGTCATCAAACCAGAAAAAAAACATCTACAAGATTTCAGAAGGAAAAGAATCTTTTAACTAGTGAATTCAAAAGAGCATATACATTGTTTTTCGACGAAGTGGACTTGACCGGTGAAAATTACACACCTAATACAGTGTGTCGCCAATGTTATAACAATCTCATGGCTTGGTTGAGTGGATGCAGAGGTACTATGAAGTATTGCAAGCCGGTAAACTGGATTAATCGCCCAGGTGATCATGATGCAACCAGTTGCTATGCATGCGTAAATTACACATGTCGTCTAAATCGACATTCTGAGAAGAACAAAATTTATAAAGCAACTGCAACAGCCACACTACCAGTGCTTGCACCTGAAAATTTTGTATCACCAAGGCCGCCAACTCCAGATCGTACTACAGAATTTACAGCAATGAGTACAGCAAGTGGTGTTACTTATGAAGATCCATTTGATACCGATTATGAGCCCCAACAGGGAAGAGATGGACCACAACTAATAACACAAATGGAAATGGATTTCATTGTGGCCATATTGGGATTATCGCAGCGACTTGCAATATTTTTAACAGCTTTTTTAAAGCAAAGAAAACTCACATATGCTAATGTTAACTCTACGGCGTACCGCAAACGACAAGCTGAATTTCAGATGCTCTACACTCTAAATGATGACAATTCATTCGCTTACTGCAACGATATAAAAGCTTTGGTGGTAAAAATGGGAATGAACTACATCGCTAGTGAGTGGAGATTATTTATTGATGGTTCTGTTTCAAGCTTGAAAGCAGTGTTGTTGCATGTGTCGAACCGAAAACCTTCCATTCCGCTAGCAATGGGTATCAACATGAAAGAAAGCTATGAAACATAGATAGATATAATGGAAAAAATCAAATATTACGAAAATAAATGGAAGATTTTCTGTGATTTGAAGGTCATATACATTTTGCAAGGGATCATCGATAAGGGCGGCTTCCCAAAATTCTTTTGTTTTCTTTGTAATTGGGATTCACGCTCACCTCTGAATCAATTCCAATGTAACTCGTGGAGGCCAAGAGGAAGTATGGATGAACAAATACAACAACATAGACTGAAAAATGCACATGGTTCTGGCGAGGAATATTTAATTTTTTGCTACCTATGGACCTGAACAGGAGAAAAAGGTAAAAAAAATTAAATTAAAAAATTTTCGGCAAATTTTTCACTTTTGCGTGCTACCTAAACAGTGTTAAGAATCATCTCTAGGAAGTTTATATGTTCTAGAAATTTGTTTACTTAGGTAAATTTTTGTGGTTGATTATTTCCTTGAATTTTGAACGGTTTGCTACCTATGGACCTGAACACGGGAAAAAAGGTAAAAAAAATCGAATTTTTTTAAGTTTTTTGCGATTTTGATCTGGAAGGTGAAGTTTTTTTGATTTTATATGTTCGCAATTTTTGTTCTTTATGACAAGAGCTACAACTTTGCAAGATATGAGCCTGAGAAAATGATCACATTTTTACGAAAATGATACCGAGGCCCCAAATCTTTGGCGGCCCATAAAAAAAAGTGCATGACTTTTTGAAAAATTGGGAAACACGGGTCTTTTTTTTAGTCTTTTATCACGTAGTGGTGTCCGTATATGGTTATTTTGCCATGACTTAAAAAATTACACACAGTGTTATAGTATAATTAGGTGCCGCAAAACAATTGTTTTATCGCAACAACTATAAGTAGGTCATTATGTAGAATAATTATCGGTTTTTAATACATATTCGATAACTAAGAAAAACATATTAGTTCTTGTACAAAACATGTTAAAAGTTATGCAAGTATTTGACAGTTATCAAAAACAAAACCATCTCATGTTTAACGTGTCTTTTGTCGCTTACGATAATTTAACACTAAGGAAAAAATTATCGTAATTTGTCTTCAAATATCTTTGGACCCATACGAAGTTTAATTGTCCTGATATTTATTCTACCTGGAATTAAAGTTAGTTCTCTTTTTTGGTTGTACTGTGTGGAACAATTCTAGAACAGTAGAACCCATCCTATCCCATTATAAAATTTTTAGATTGTTCTAAAAAAATTAATCAATGAAATGAACTTCAAAATTTTACACAAAAAATAATAGCTATGACAATTGAATGAGACCTAGAAAGAACTTTGAGATATCAAAACACCAAAACCAGTCCCACCAATCCCAAAGTAGATCTGTTATATTCGTAAAGATACACATGTGTAAGGGATGACAACAACCGTGTTGGTGAATATCTTTGAACTAACATTTTTTCGAACTCCTTTAAACCCGTAGCAACGGTTGTGTTTTTAGTCAGGTTTAGCATGAAATGACTCGAAAGATTTATTTTCGTTTAGTATGGAACAAGCTTGTGTATGAAAATCTGTACATATGTAATATACAGAAATTACAACAAATATTTACTATGTACATTGTTTATGTATAAAATGTTTAATGGAAGTGATAGAAGATGAGAGTTCACTAAATTTATTTTATTTCCTGCCATTTATCCGGCTTTTTGTCTTATAATTACCAATAATTGTTCACATTTAAAATGTAAATGTTAAATGCATTCAACGAAAAGTGAAGATAATTGCATTGTAATACAATTGACATGTTCATTACATCCTTTTAATGGAAAATACTCTACAATGAAACTCAAACCGGACATTTGTTGGAGTATAAATATTACAAGTATATGGAATCTGCTGAAGAAAAATATAATACCCAGAAAATAAAGACGACAGTAAAATTTTAACAAAAAAATTGATACGTGAAAAATTTCAGCACTCAATTACATATTTCATTGATATAAAAATAAATAAATGGTTTCCCATTACATCCCATGAAGGGACTGGAGAGAAACTTCTCACAATCACTGAGCTGTGCGCTTTCCAGTTTTCACTCACTGATTGGGACCTACAGTTTTACACCGATTCCGAACGGTAATTTGAGAAGCTTTTTCATGGCTAGATACTCGATAGTGTCGCCGTCACTATGCGAGGTGACCGCCGCCGAAAGAAAATCTGAAGGTGGTCAGAGCCGGGTTCGAACCCAGGATCTCATGTACAAGAGCCGCGCACACTAACCATTGCACCACCGACGGCCACATTTCATTGATATACTGACAAATTACTCAAATATTGAAATGAAAATCGATAAATGGTACCAACAAAAAAAAAATTCACAAGAAATCCCCCAATATTTAACGAAGTACCTAAATACGATACGACCAACCACATAACTTCAGTTAGAGATAAGTTTGTACAGGCAGTCGGTGTCGTAACGGGCTAGACGCTGCCCGAAACGACGATGTGTCACAAACAACGAAACGATCTTCCTGTGGATGTGAGTTCGAATCCTACCGCGGCTGTTTAATTTTTTTTACATAAACAAACTTTCTAAAAGTACCTAGGATCGAAGACAAAACGAAAACTGAGATAGAATTTAGTTTAATATGTGAAACTCTTCATCGACTAAAAACGAAAATATTGTTGATAAATAACGTACAAATACTTTCGTAGATGGGTGAAATTTTGCAGCGATTGAAAAATTATATTTTAAACAACCTACAAATATGGTGGCTGATATGTTTTATCACAGGATTTTCAATTAATATATATATTGGTTGAATTTTCGAATGATTTTATTGAAGTGAAAATTATTTTTTTCTGTGTACATATAGTTGTTTCGGGAATCATCTTAGCTAAGCCTGTAAGCAGAGACTTTAATGTAATTTGAAACTCAAATTTCGAAATTTTAATGTAGTAATCCTTGTTGAGTTTGACCTTTTTATAAACAAAAATTTCCTACTCACACATAAATAATTATATCTTGAAGTCTTTATGCCTATGAGGTGGAAACATATTGTTGGTTAAACACACAACCGCAAATTTCGACTTGCTAAAAATTGTATTTGACACGAAATGACACGATTATGAAGATTTGACAGATTTTGATGGAAATGCATACTTTTTGGTCATGGCAATCGCTATCAAATCAAAAAAATATGCGAAATGTCATTCGATAACTTCGATATTGTCAAGATGTCATTTGTACACCGTTTTTCCTATTTGCTACGAAAACAAATATTGAGTTCTAACTACGAATTGTATAAACAATATCTTCACGCGAATATACATTATTGACAATTTTGCCAAAGAATCAGGGAGAGACTACGAAGAAAACAATCTGACATCATCAGATAAACATACATGTTACATCTTAAACTTCTCTTCTGATACCGACAACAATCCATAAAATTAAACAATTGAATTCAAATTTAAACATACAAAATCGAGAGCCTTAATCCAAACAAGTAGATTGTGCGAAATCTGTGCCAGTATGATTGTTTACTCGACCACGATTGCCGTGATGGAAGCTCTGGGACAGTTTGGTAATATTACAATTTCTGCCTATTTATAAAATTTTTTGTTGTTTGGGTGCGCACATAACGTGTTGGTGACTTGTCGCAAACATTTTATACTTGTACCCAAATACATTGTGTTTGTTTGCTATTCAATATAACTTGTTTGGAACACAATGATTAAAAGGTTATAATATATGTATTTGTGACCCAAATGTGGTTTCGTTTATTGAAAATTGCTGAAAACAAAAACATCGCAGACACTAAGAAAAAACAGCATTGTGCGTGCAAAATCTGGCTGGGCCTGTTTTTTTCAGCGTACAAGTAAAAGTGACAAGAGTACAAATGTGTAGTCTATTAGGGATGTCACATTTGTTGCAAGTCGTAATATAATAAGTCGAAAAAACAAGAATTTTTTTATTTTTTTTATTTAAAGTTCTAGATTTGTTCACTTTAATTATTTATATGCTCGTTAATAGCGTTATATGATAGTTAGTATAAACGTACAATTCAATTGAAAAATTATTAAAAGTTGAAAAACATCCTTGAAATCTGTTAATTGGTTTTGATTATAGTTAAACAGGCATGAGAATGCTTAGATTTTGAATTTGTGTGGCACCTTGTTGACTTCATTAAAGAACAAGGGAATTTCCACCTTTGCAAGTACACCCACATTTTATGTTTTTGTAAGTTGACTCAAAACATAGCCAAGTTTCGAGTTTTGATATTAAATTTTTGTGGATTTTGAGAAGGCTGCGTTTCTCAAAAATTGTTAAGTAAATATTTTCCCATCACATCCAATGGAGGGGCAGAAGAGAGATGTGCGCTTTCTAGTTTTATGCGAGATGAGATGTGCACTTTCTAGTTTTATGCTGAATTATTAGGTCCTATAGTTTTAGACCACTTCCGAAGAGAATCTTTTTCATAGCTGCTCGGTAGTCGTCGAAATAAATATTACATACTGAAAAATAACGGCCCCAGCAACATTATGCAGGAAGCATATACATGTTTGCTAGCATTGTTATCGTGAATTGAAGATCTGCTGCTTCTTTTTTCTTTATTGTGAGAGACACCAGTGTTTCCAGCAGTTTTCACCAAACAAATCAACATGTGGGTCACAAATACATGTAGCATAACCTATTAATCATTGTGCCCCAAACATGTCATATTGAACAGCAAACACAATGTGTTTGGACACAAGTATTCTATATTTCCGGCAAGCTACAAACACGTTATATTTGCATCCAAACAATAAAAAAGGCAAATTATTCAGGGTGTAGGTGGTCAAAACAAGAGACCGTAATCAATATTTTTTATCTTTCGAAATAAAGTAATGGGATTTAACCGCCTACATAGCCCTCATCAAAATATTATAATTTTTAATACTTTAGATGATGCATTATCACTAACAGCGGACGCACAGAAATTTCTATGAACAATTTTTATATTTTAGATTGTGTCGTAAATGTTACAATTTACTTTTACTAATTAGACCATCGGTGGTGCAATGGTAGTGTGTGCGGCTCTTGCACATGAGTACGTGGGTTCGATCACTGCTCAGTCCACCTTATACTTCTTACATTTTCTCCATGAAAAAGCTTATCAAAATACCATTCAGAACCGGCGTTCAACTGTCGGTCGTAATCAGTTAGTGTACAAGTAGAACGCGCACAGCTCACTGGTTGTGACAAGCTCTCCCCAATGCATGTAATAGGACACAATATCTTGTATTCCAATTTAATTACTTATACAAAATATCAACATTGGTTATATTTTCAGAACTGAATATGCTCGATGCAATATTCAAGAAAATTCAGAAATTTTATATTTTTCACAAAAAAGTAAAATGTAAAATGCTAGGGGCGCACAAATTTGTACAACGTATATTATATAAGTTCAACCACGAAAAAGGAATATTTGCCTTGACGACAATATTAGCTGAAATTCCTTAGGGCAATGCAAGTAGGCGGATCAAACAATATTTTTCAAAAAAGAACAATTAATTTTTCAACATAATCTCCTTTTAGCACAATACACTCAGTACAACGTTTCTCCTATTTTTGTATCCCTTCCAAAAAATAGGATTATTTGAGGTCCGTAAAATAGGCATTTGTCTCATCAATAATTTCATCGTTGGAGCTAAATCTCGTTCCACCGAGCCATTTCTTTAGGTTTGGAAATAGGAAATATTCACTGGGGGTAAATCAGGAGAATATGACGGATGAGGTACCAATTCGTAGCCCAATTAAACAACTCCAAACAATCCAAGCTGTCACACGATTACGTTTATGGTCAATTGAGAGCAAACGCGGCACCCATCTTGCATACAGCTTTCTTAAACCCAACTGGTCATTTAAAATCGAAACCGCACTGCCATATAAAATGTCTATGACATCAACAATCTCACGCACTTTTACTCATCGACCAGCCAACACCATATCGTGCAATTTTTCGTGATTTTCTGGTGTATTGACTTCAATTGGCCGTCCAGAACGTTCAGCGTCATTCGTACTTGTGCGACAACAACGAAAGTCAGTATACCACTTTTTTACCATTAAAATCGATGGTGCAGAGTCTCCATAGTATTGACCAAGCTTTTTCTTAGTTTGATTGACGGTTTTTTTCGCAAACAAAAATATTTCATGAACACTCGATATTCACTTTTCTCCATTTTTAAAAAAATACACGAGGTTGTTTGTTTTGAACAGCTGTTAAATGTAAAATAAATGACGGAACTTGCTCAAAATTTGTTAGTAATCTACTAACAGGTGGTACTTGATGGTCGCGGTGTTGTATTTCATATAACTATGAAGGAAGTTCGAAAATTCATGGACTTATTGATCCGCCCTCTATGTGACGATTCAAATACAATAAGTATATAAAGATTACCGCATTTGCAGACGACTTGACCAACTGACGAATACTCGCTTACGAACGACTTGTGCACATGTCACAAGATTATCGTCACTATTGTCAGACTTTAGAAGCATCCTGCCGATTTTTTACAAAATATATGAAAATGTTTGGACTGTCATGAAGTTTTTTGTATTGGAACGGCAGGGACATTGACATGCCAATTCTTGGTCATTGATTATGTCTTTAAGAAATTTCAAGCTGGGTAACGCTTCTATTTCTTTATTTGTACTGATTGCAGTAAGAAATTTTTGTTTTGCTTTGCCAACGCACGAAAATCTTTACTTAGAAATAATCTTAAAAATTCAACTTATGCTAATTCTTCGTAATTTGTCTTTGCCCCTCAAAATATTATAGTTTAAGAAAATGTTACCATATTTCCATGGCAATAGTCAGAAAATGCGGCAAATTAATTTAGTTAAAAACTACATAAAAATGCTAACATTAGATAAACGTATTCCAGAGTTGCCAACTGTCTATGATTAACTATTGTTTTGGAACTTAAATTACATCCCATTAGTTTTTTACGATCACACTTCGAAGTTATGAAATTGTCCGCCCTTCCTCTGCAAATGCATGTATCCATCCGCAATTCATTCTCAGTATAACAATTAAAATAGAGCGTTTTCCCCCCACTTTCTAGTTAATTTGTTCTCCACCAGCTCAGAGTATATTCTGCTCTGCGACGCTTATGCAAAATGTATGTTAACTGTCAGTGTAGTAATTAATGACTTTTTTTAAACTGTATTAACATAATTTCTCAAAGTCAGGGAATATTATATTGTTCATGTCAATAGACATTTGTTGGTTCTACTATTTCCAGGTACAATCATACATACATAGGTACTAACTATCCATTCTTGTTCTTCCGATGAGTTTTGTGTGATAAGACTTGTAGGATGTGACGGTGGGTAGAATATCGCATGTATTTATACTCAGTTATTATGGTACTGCAAGTGTTGACGTCCAAACCTCCTAATAAACGGTGGAGGCAAATGGATGATCAGATCGGTTTTACGACAACCTTTAAATGGTGTCAATGATCACAGTCCTTGTCCGTGTGGGGGTAGTACAAGCGCTTAAAAACGGGTTGTTTATCTAAACAAACAACAACACAAATGAACACAAAATGTATGCACACATTTGTAGGTGAATGTGTGTTCGTGTACATGAAACACACGCACTGATTCTTCTGTGCGTTCATGCCAAAGGTATTCGAGAAGCTAGCAGCACCATCGACTATGACGACGTTGACGAGGCATGCGAAGGAAAGTGTGCTAAATCCGTACAAATATTTGCTTATTACCCAAGGATGGTGGCAATAAGGATAACACTCACTCACGCATATGACCCTACTTTATGTGGGAATGTGTTGTGGTTTGTTTGGCCATTTCGGCTTTTGCGGATGGTGGCGAATATGACAATGACAATGGCTTGGCTGCTCGACCCCACCCTTTCAATAATTCTTTGTTTGCTTTAAATGTAATTTTGTAATGGGATGCGCCAAGAAAATGCTGGCCCAAATCTGTGCAACATATTCAACCACAATCTAAGCCGTATACTTACTTGTTTTTACAATGCGTTAGTATGATCCGCTTGTTGTAGCTTTTCTCTCTTATTTTAGTTTGTGTAATGCTTGCAGACATATACAATGATGCCTACAATAACATGTGATCCGTCTGTATGTGTATGTAGTTGCGTAGAAATATCTCGCAATGATATGAGTTGTGCACTTAAATGGGTAAAATCCTCAGAGTAATGACAACAACAAAAAGCATAGCCAGGACGATGGCAACATTTACACTTTCACTTCAATGTAAAACATTTCAATTTCTTTCTTTTCTTTCTTCCTTAGCCTGACAAAAGCTTTTACACTGAGGCAATTTATATTTCACTTTCACTGTTGTATCACTTCACCTACCGCATCCACACTCGCCACACACACAAACACACGCGCGCGAGACAACTAAGTATGTACACAGATACAAGTGCAGATGGCAGGATTCACAACTTCCTTATCTTTTTTTTTCTCTTGACGTTGCTGTTGTTGTTGTTGTTTGTTATTATGTTGTTTAGCCTTAAGCACTTTGGCGTTGTTAGTGTTGTCGTTGCTGTTTGTATTTTAAGGACTTTTTATGCTATGAACAAACGCAAACAATACACGCAATTCGCTTTCACTTTTATTTAGGTGCGTGCACTCGTTTCCTTGGAACTGTAGAAATAGTTGTTGATGTCGGCAGCAGCTTGAGGCACTAAAAGTGAATTCCTTCTAAACTTTGATTTCTTCTTTGTTGTTTTTGATTTATTTATAAATTCTTAGGATACTTTGGAATTGAATTTGATTCGGTTTGTATTGCGGGTCTTATTAGTTAAGAAACCGACGACAAAGACATAATTTAATATATTTGAGTTGGAAACAATTTTTTTGGTTTTTTGTTTTGAATTTTGTACAACGAATAAAGGTCATACGAGTATTGTGAATGGGTATTTATGTGGAATTCCTTTAGTCATGACAGTGATAACTCAGACTTTTGACTCGTTTGTTGTTGATTTAAGGTAAATGCAGAATTGGGGTAACACGTTTTCCAAAAACAAAACACTGAACACAATAAATGACTTTGTTGTTTTCATATATCCAGATTGTAATCGAAACTTTTTCTGAGAGTCCTTTTTGCTTTCTTTTCTGTTTTCCTTTTTGTGATTCTGGTATTATTTTCTTTCGTATTTTGCTTATGTCGTCACTCACACTATCACTGAATCATTTAGTAACTGCCAAAGAATATGCACTTTTCGGTTGTGGTTCAAGGATAACAACACTTTGCTTATCTCAGAGCAAAACAAGACGAAAAGGAAACTACTGGAAAATGAAAAGAATTGCGATTAGATCAAAAAAGCTGTTTGAGTTTATTCCTCTTTTGATTTGCGATTCGACCGCTTTTTGGTAATCCATTCAAATTCGGTTGAATGCTTTCCTTCCATTTGATGGTTAACACAATAGGAAGCGTTAATGCGTTTGGGTTACTGTGTTTAGAACAGCTTTCACCGAGTATTCACCGTAGACTAGAGTAGCCTGGCCTGGTGCACGCCTGTACATCGTGAAAGTTAAGGAATGCCAGTCACACATTTCGCTAAACATTTCACCAGTAATTGAGCAAATCTAAGAGCGCTTTCAGTGTAAAGCGCATGACCGTGCTCTAAAAGCTTTCGGAGAGAATCGGAATCTTTTGAACGCTTCCATGCCACCGTTCATTGGTACCATATATAACTCCGAATATCAAAGAGTTCGTTTTGCGTATCGGGAAAGAAATCGGGTTTATGGCCATATTTACAAGAACAGCTGTTCATTCCGGCGTTTGCGCCATAACAAACATTCCAGTGTGGAATATGTAACACATGTAGCAGCGGCTTCTCTTAATCCCCTATCGCTCTCTTAAAACTTTTAGATTTTCCCGCATTTTCCCTTTGACCTTATTATCTACTCACACACTTTCTAGTTTGACTGGAACCATCATCGACATCGTACAAAAATTGTCGTAGGTCTTCCTTATCATTATATTTTTTTTGATTGAACTCTCCTGCTCTTCCTCTCTGGCGCTTAATATCGCTCTCGTGCTCTTTATGTCCTGTAAATCGCACTTTTACATCACATGGAGGTTTGCGGGTGCTTGTGTGTATGAAACCTACTAACTTAATTTAACTTGATGCTTTATATTTTCTTACCACTTGTTCGTCATTTGCTCTGACCCGCATTTTCAGGATAAAGAAGGGGATGGATTTTGAGTTGCTGTTTGAATTGAAGTGTCGCCTCTTCCTGCTTTACTGCGTCCTAAGCCCTCAGGCATTACGAACATACAACACACTCCCACAAACTCGTTCACTCACATAAAAGTCGTCCTTAATCTTTTGTACCTTACAGCGCTTTCACACAATTGTCGAATCATTCGAAATTCTTACAGCGAATTCTCGTCATCTTCATAGTCATGTTTTGTGGGCCAACTTTTTTAACTTTCACATTCGTTTTTGTTTTATTCTTTTTCACTTTTTTTCTCAGACGCCATACACGAAAATCGAATCGAATACTGCGATTGAATGTTCATATGTTGTAATGTGTAATTGTCCCTGGGCTTGTATTGAGGTTTTGCTCCAAGTGATGCCTGTTAATGACTTGTTTGTGGTCTACTATTGAGAGTGAGCAACAAACGACACGGAATCGGCAACAAGAGCAATAATAAATAATCCATCAACAAATTTATTGTTTCATCACTGAGAACTTTTGGCACAAGTTCATATTGTATCATTACCTACAAACATTGTTTAAATGGGTTATACAATGTATGTTTATCGTCAATCATTGCTATTGAAAACAAATAACAGTTCAAAAGAATATAATGCATTTTGCCTTAATACACAGTCTAACTAAGTATGGTGAAATTAATACTCGTATGAATAATGAAGGAATAATTAAGAATGATTCAACAAATTATTTTGCGTCTTTCGCCCAGATGTTGGATGTAATTAATATATATGTTCTCAGGCAAGGAATTCCAAGTTAAAATATATAAGTGTTAAAGTGAGAAGAACGATTTGCAGGAAAAAAAATTATTGTCTATTTGCTTTCTGAAATTTTTTAAATTTCCTCAAAAATTATGCGATCCAAAACTGTTAGTGTAAACCGAAAGAAGAATGATCGTATTATTTATTTCAAATGGAACAGAGCCGCATTCTAAGGCACTGATATTGTAACATTATCTTTAGCTGGAGTTCGTGTGAATATATTGTCATCGGTGGTTACATTTTCGCTATGAATACGAGTGTGAAACGACAAGTGGCGTAGCATTATTCTTAATCATAGTTGTAAGCGTTTATACGCCGTCATTTTATAGATTATATTTATGTTTTATGTAAATTCGATTAATTTTGTTCGTTATTATGAGTAATTTGTTGCTTTTTATAGACTACATTTTGAAATTTAAAATCTAGCCCTCATATTCGTCACAAGCGTAGAAGTTGTATACTCATTGCCGTAGGGTGTGGGCTATTGTCTATAATTCTAGATAGCGATGTAAATCGAAAAAGAATAGGACCCAGAATCGCCAATCGTTGCAAGAAATGTAACATTAACTCACATGATTGTTTTTTCTAAGTAGTTGGGGACAAATAATGTGATTAAAAAAAGTTCAATTCATTAGGGAGTTTATTAGGCACTTTGCCTTTGGGAAAAATTCATGTAGGTGTTTGAAAAACTAAGTGTCCTTGGCCCAAGTGATAATTTGCACGGATAGAAAAACAGGTACATAAGTTTTAGTCGGGTGAACCGACTTAATCATACCCTCACCCTAAGTCATCCAGTGCGTGGGACTTCAGTTAAATAAAAAACGCCCATACACAAAAGTGACCATGTTCTATAGCAGATTTTCATTGCGCTAAATATTATTGAATACCCAAATTAGTTAGTCTCCCTCCGAACATTAATATGCGAGGTACGAAAATGGGCATGGCAAGTTCTTGCCAAAATTTTGATCAGTACCAAATTGTATTAAGATCGCTTATGATTTATTGGAGCTATCGAGTCGGCAAACTGCAAATACGCCCAACTTTTGTATGGGAGGTACAAAACTGGGTGTGGCACAATAGTCGGTTATTAATTACACAGCTTGTAGCAAAATATTGTCTAATACAGAATTTTATTAAGATTCAGTTATAGTTTACGAGAATTATGGTATCGATCAACCGGTCGTGCGCCCAACTTTTATATGGGAGTTACCAAAATGGGCGTGGAAAAACAGCTGAATTTCTACAGGTGAGTTTTATTTGACTAAATATTGACTAGTACAAACTTTCATAAAAATTGGTTCGGTTTTGCGGGACTTTTCGTGCCGAACAACCAGACGGCCAAACAACTTTTGAAGTGGAGCTACCACAATGGGGGTGGCAAAATCACCCTTGTTTTAATCGGTGATTGGCGTTTGATAACTTGAAGCGATATACATAGTTTGATTAAGGTCGGAAGTGTTTCACGCAATTTATCGGATTGACAACCCGGACGAACACCCTGTTTTGTATGGGAGGCACAAGAATGGGCGTGACAATCTTGCCCATTTCCTCCAGTTGAGTAGACATGTACAGATTATTAACCGGTGTGTGAGTAGAAGCTAATCACATCTGCCAGAAGAAAGGTTTAAAAGAACTATGATTTTGTGCTAAATGTGTGGATTTGTATGGGAGGTATCAGAAAGGGCGTGGTCGAAATGCCCATTTTCAATCCCAAACTCAGTATTAACAAATAATAGTTACTGACGAAATTTCGAGGTGATCGATACAGATTTATGGCAGTTATCGTGTTGACCAGACATCCAGCCAGCCAGACAGACAGACGGGCATGGCTCAAACGTCTTAAAAAGTGCTAAAACGAATTTCGTCCAAAGATACTAAGGGTTTAATATGGCTTCTTCTATGTGTTACATTTACATTTATAAAAGTAACGTAGAGATTGCAAATATGCATAATTTTCACCAACATTTTTTGAGAAGTTTGGTTGAAACAGTTTTGTGGTGTAAGAAAAATACGAGGTAAAATAAATGAAGCCGTCCGTAAAATATCTCGTTTAAGAAACACTGCAGCTGAAAAAGTAAGCAATAAGACTGAGGTATGTAGCGACTTAGGTATTTAGTTTTTTCAGACCGAAATCCTGGATATTGCGAAGGCGGCGTAATTGTCCAAGAATGGATTCATACGAGCGAGACATGCTGTGGATAGCCGATAAGACATGTCATTTGAAAATGGAACAATCGGATAAACCGCAAGTGTTGAACATATGAGCATTCACACAAACTCAAATCCATATAGGCCCTTGTTCTGAATTCCGAATTTTTGTGAAAGTGACAATTTTTCACAAAATTTGTGTTATTGATATTATTTCTGCAAGACATTTTGTGAAATCGTTGCACTATCAAATGTTGTTTTGAAAGTAAAAGTGTGAAAGTAAAAAAAAGTATTAAAAATCAAAATTACGTAAAAAAAACGTTACAAAATGAAAGCAGAGTATGTTTTTTCCTAACTTGGATGTTGGAAAGTAAAAGTTTTTCAACCATTTATTCGCAAAAAGTCATTAAACAAAATTATCCGAAAATCTTGATTTTTCCATTCTGGCTTCATTCCACATTAATACCATTTTATGCAAATCAGCTGAGAATTGGATGATCGTAAATCCAAAGTTGCCAGAGGCATAGATTTAAGAAATTCAACAATGAAAAAACTATTCTTACCTAAGTCCAATGCTTCTAAACGAGTAAAAATCAGCATTATTCACTCGAAGTCTGAGTGAGCAACTATGGCAGCTCTTTCATAAGTCTTTTTCTTTGTTTGTTTTTAGGTCACATATGCAAGTAATAATTTGGAAGTAATAAACAACTAAGTTGTTTGAAGAAATGAAAGAATTTTAATCAACTTTATGTTTATGAATAGACTAGCTGAAAAGCCCGATACTTCGTTATCGGTAGTTTTATGAACTTTTTAAACTTTCTGGGCTAAACTGCAAATAGTACCATACCAGGGAGTAATGGCATATCCGAATTAACAAATATTCAGCTTTTTAGCCAAAGGTGTTTGGGCAGGCCGCCATGGTAGAGACTTTTCCGCTTTTTGCCCCTCCCCATAGGAATTTTCAATAATCTCGTCTTAGTGGACGTCAGCGCTAGAGGAAGGACCTCCATGCCAAATTGCAAGTTCCTAGCTCCAGCGGTTAGGGCTCGGCGATGTTGAGTCAGTCAGCCAGTAACGTTATTCTTTTATATATAGACATAGATAGCTCTTTATATTTTATTTGTGTTTGCAGGGGAAACCACAAGACAAGAAGTCAAGAGGAGATATTTTTAAATTCAACGACCATTCTGTTTGTTGTCGTCTTCTTTAAACATATGTTTTGTACTTCAGCTGTGTAAAAACGGCCTCTTAAAATGTAAGTTCGAAAAGTGGAATCTCAGAACACGAAACTCGAATACTTGTGAATTTAAAATGCTCTCTGAAATAAATACGAATCGGATTGCAGCACATGCGTGAAAATATAATTTATGCAAAAGCTTGAATTTACAGCATTACTAAAGGGTGTGTCAGTAAGATTGCACTTTTTAAATTTAGTGGATTTTTTTTTGTGCAAGTGGCAACTATTAAATTTGCTAGCTGTCACATATGTTTATTCCGATTATTAGGGTAGTATTCTAAAAGTCCCGAAAGTGAACGTAAACGCAGAAGCGAACGCGAACGCCAAAGTCAAAAAATGGCAGTTTATATATCACATAAAATTAATTAAAAAAGATTGCTATTATTTATAATACTGCAAAATACCAACAATATTCACATAAAATGTGTAAAAACCTATGTTATTTTGGGGTTCAATGTCCAATAAATTTCCCCATCTATATTAAATTAGTTGTCTTTCCAAAAACACGTGCCATTCAGCGGTATGTATTGATTGTAATGTATTGGTTCTTTTGTTTATTATTGTCAACATCAACTGATGTCTATAATTTTAAAATATAATTATAATAGTTTTGCAACGCCTTATTTATTTGAACGTTCCATTTCCAATTTTATTATTGTGAGTACAAAGTTCAGTGGGTAAACAGTATAATTTTGAATTATTTAAAAAAAAAAAAGGTTGGGCTCTATCCGTCGAATGCTTTTCAACCAAAATTGGCAACTACGTATAAACAATGCCATGCAAAATACTTCCATCTACCTATCCTCGATCGACATTTTTCTTTAAATGTGTAATTTCTTCAACTACATAACGTAACTCAACGCAGGTAGTCACCGAACAACGCAGGTAGTCACCGTTTTATAAACTACCAAAACGAGAAAAGTAACGCGAAGTGACTGATTCACGACTTATAGAATACCACCCTTAAAAATGGTGCGCTTCGAATAATTTTCAGTCGAGTGGTCAACAAATTTTAAATTGGGCCGATTATGGACAACGTACCGGTCGGTCTCTTCAAAATATTGCTGATGTAAACGCGAGTGTCGCCGAAAAACCGAAAACATCAATTCGGTATCGTTCTCAACAACTTAAAATTTCGTGAAGCACTACGCAGCGAGTTTTAACAAAAGACCACCACGTTCACGTGTACAAAATTCAGCTTACTCAGGAGCTCAAACCAGCAGATATGGAAATCTCCGGCAATTTGTTCATTGGGCAATGGAGCAAAATGCAGACAGTGCTAATTTAAAAAAAAAATCACCTCTCCTATGAAGTGCATTTCGTGAATGCACAAAATTGTAAAATTTGGGGCTCAGAAAATCCTCATGTGATAAATGAGAATCAAATGCACCCACAACGAGCAACTGTCTGGTATGTGTTTTGGTCAGGCCGCGTGATTGGGCCTTACATTTTTGATGATGAGGCCAAAATTGCAGTGACTGTGAAAGGCACTCGTTACAGGAACTTGATAACCGAGTTGTTGAGGCCTCAACTGGACGGCATGGATCTGAACGAGAAGTGGTTTCCGCAAAACGGCGCCACCTTTCACACAGCACATGAAACAATCGATTTATTGCAGCAACACTTTCCGGAATAAATTTGATGTCAACTGGCCATCAAGATCATGCGATTTAACGACGTGCGATTTATTTCTTTGGGGTTTTGTGAAATCTCGGGTTTATGCGAATAATCCAGAAACAATTCCTGAACTCAAATCCGAGGTACAACGCGTCATCGGTGAGATACAGCCACATCTCTGTGAAAAAGGCATGGAAAATTTCATGAAAAGAGTAATAGCCTGTCTTCAGAGGCGTGTGGGCCACTTGGTGGATATTCTATTCCACACTTAATTCGAATATGTCTTCTTTACAATTCAATATAAATCAAAAAATACGTGCTTTTGTTTTAAATTTTTTTTTAACGGTTTTTATTGTTAAAATTCAAATTACATTCTACTGAGTACACAATAAATAAATACATTTTGCTTAATTTTGCTTAAAACTAATTCCCTCACACCCATTGGGCGCCCTTCGGAACCTTCCAACCTTATAAAATATTATATTTTACATAATTCTTTATTCGAATAGATTATACATACGATTTAAAAATATTTTCCAAAAAAATTTAATTAAAAAAAAGGAACGCCCCTGTTGTCTTTCCGACCTAAAAATAGAACTTAAAAAATAAATAACAAGGAAAACAAAAAATTGCAGCAAGCTGGATCACATCGATTAGTACATTAAACATTTCAAAAAATTTAACGTTCACCTTGGTTACCATAAGAAACTACTGAGTAGTATTGTACACAGTGTCATCGATACCCAAAGTACCGAATCTTCTGTGTTAAAATAATAGAGCCTCGTCCGGTCAAAAGAACCAACGCGACAGAAGACTGTCCGCATCCGTCATGTCAAATCATGCCCTAACTAGGTCATGCTCCACGTCCGACGCTTTTCCCAAGAAAGTTAGAGGAGAGTCCACCATGAACTTGCCAATCCTCCCAATTCGAGCACCATCATACATCCTTCTACAGGAGGGCATGCGGAAAGAACCATCCGCCATCACCTTCATCTTTAGACCCAAGCAGGTTCTAAGTACTTTCCTCTCCCACTGTCTCGGCCTCTCCATCCGACTCTACGAGATGGGAAACCAAGCTGTGAAAGCATACACCAAAACAGGCCTTATGACCTGCCTGTACACAAGTAGACGCACCACCGTACTCAGGCCATTCGCCCTCCCCAACAGCCTGTAGTATGCAGAGAAGACAAATCTTGCCCTCCGCATAGCGTAGTCAACATGGCTCACAAAGGTAAACCGCTCATGGAACATCACTCCAAGGTACTTAATAGCCCTTGAAATCTCAATATCAGCATCTCCCACCTTGAGCCTGGGGATGTAGCCCCTGGGATTCGGATCCAGATTCCTGCGTTTCCCCTTAAAGTTGATCCCTCTTGATTTGGCCACGTTAAGCCCAATTGCCCACTTAGAAAAGAACCCACTCAGGGTCTCATGGTAGGTGTTCAGCCTACGATTCACGTTGCTCGCCCTAGGCCAGAAGATGCAACAAGAATGTCGTCCGCATACACCAGCAGTAAATCCTCCCCCGGGGCAAAGGGCATATCACTGAGAAGAATATTGTACAACACAGGTCCCAACAATGAGCCCTGTGGTACACCCGCCGTCACAAGCTTCTCCTCAGAGAGCGAATCGCCAACCCTCACACGGAACGTCCTGTCCACTAGGAAACCAGCAACCATTCTGAGGATGTCAGTAGTAAATCCAGCTGCCTTCATCTTCACCAAAATCGCCGCCTGCCAAGCCGTATCAAAGGCCTTGGAAAAATCAAGACTAGCAGCAACCGTGGCGTGCCTTCTGTTGAGACCCTTAGTCACATAATCAGAAAATACCATTGGCGCATGCGACGTTGAGTGCCGCCCTCTAAAACCAAACTGGCTGTCAAGCAAGATGCCGCACTCAGCCAAATGATCACGAACAGGGTCCAAAAGAAATAACTCCAGAAGCTTCCCAAAAGGGGAAAGCAGCGAAACCGGCCTATATCCACTGACCCTCTTCCGATCCGTCCCAGGCTTGGGAATAGGTACTATCGCCGCCTTCTTCCCAAGTTAATAGCCCAAGTTAATGCAGTGGTTCAAAAGAACCGCCAAAAATCCCCAAACAAAGGAATCAGTCGTTTTCAAGGCAACATCCGGAATGCCGTCCAGTCCAGACGACTTCTTAGGTGGACGCCTCCTAAGAGCGCCACCCACATCCGCAGCCCTGATAACCAGGTCATCCACACGTCGAGCACCGACTGCGCCGCCAGCCATGATCCTCCATCCAAATGCAACACGTGGTATGTGGCTCACCAAATTAGCCGCCTCAGCAGTAAAACCAGTCCTCAGGAGACCATTCACGCCATGTACCGCAAAAAAACCCGCCGCAAGGAGATTAGCCTTGCCCATCTCCTCAATAACAGACACATCCCCATCGTCCACCATATTCGGGATTGGATCCCTTCGACGCAGTCCGCCAGCCGCTTTAACCCTACTAAACGTAGTGCTGTCCACCCTTATCGCATTGAGCCGATCCGTCCAGAAACCAGCCTCAAACTCAGCAATCGCGCCATCAATGATCCTACTCAGCTGCCTTATCTCAGCCCTGTGAGTATGAATGCGGGAAAAATCCCCCGTCCTGCAAAAAGTCCTCCGAAGCCTCTTCTTCTGCCTAATAAGGTCCTTTATCCTGGTAGGGAGATCAGGCAGCCCACCATTGTTTTAAAATGAATATGGGGGTTATTTGTACAGGCCTTGATATTTTGCTCCTGTACTTTGTTGTGCAACTATTTTTACAAATTATATGTCTTATCAGTCGCCAGACGAGAGATAAGCGCTGTTTCCTTTTCTTTTTTTTTTCTTTCTTATGACATACACAGGACCATCCATTTATATGTAGCGCAAAATAAACCTGTGCCAGAATTTAAATATATGTTGCAATGCAGTTCAGAATTCTCTGTGATCTAAAAGTTTCTGAGCCAGGAGATTTAGTCGCATCTATGGAACACCCTTCCTTAAAGTATTCTGGCAACATTATGTACTGGAAAACGATCTTTTTTAAAACCACTGCATAGAGTGTAAATTGGCTCCAATTAAAATATTTGTTTGCCCAAGTATTTTGGTTTTTATAATTTTTGCCAGTTGCAAAATTGACAACATAAATAAACGTAATTGATTAAGGCAGATTTACAATTAATTTAAAAAATCATTACCTGAACCTGATCTGAATTAGATATTAAATCTTAAGTTTAATCAAATACAAAAAAATAGTTAGATTTCTGGAGAACTTTTTAGAACCAAACCTAATTCTAGTTCCAAACACCATTGATACTAACTGTTTTTGAATTAATTTCGATTGATCATCCTAGGACATTACAAAAAATCACGATCAATATCAATTGAATAATGTCTTATCGGTGACTAGACTTTAACTACAATTTTTTTGACAAAAATATACCAAATAAGTAAAATGACATATGGGCAATTCCACAGGGAAATCTAGTTTTTGGCACGTAACGTCAACCTCGTTAATTCTTTATATTTTATTACCAGACAGTTCGATTGCTTTATCTTGTTTTACTAAATACACAATGTCAGTAGCTCTATATTCAGAAAAAAAGACAAAACAGTCATACTGTCTGGTCCTAAAATCTACGTAATTAACGAGTGTGACGTTACGTGACAAATGTGGGAATTTCTGTGGAAATGTCCATATATTTTTTACATTATGTGTATGTAATATTGGTAATATTATATCAAATGCGTTAAGAGTTATAAAACACGATAAGATGTTTAATGTCAACAAAATGTTGTGCAACAAATTGGGAAAACTCGAAACGTTTTGTATCCTGTGATCCATAATTTCCAATAGTTCTTATTTCGAAAACAAAACCTTAAACAAAAAACGGTTAGTACCAGTAGATTCAGCATTAGTGGACAAGAATGTAATGGACAATAATTTTAATAAAGTCACAAAATATTTTCAACGCATCAGAGTACTGAAGGGCGGAAATATAAAATATTTTACATGTCATACATATCACATGCGTTTAGAATTGACAAAAGCGAATCATCAAAGCATTTACTTAGAGGTGAGTTTCTCACAACCCATGAACCGTATGCTTTCTTCTTTTCACACCGATTCCGGACAGTTTCATGACTAATTACTGAATTTGTCGCTGAAACTAAGCGTTCTAGCCATCGCCGAAAGTAACGGTCGAACTCACGTTTTCATGTACCAGTTTCGCGTACGCTACCCATTGCACCATCAACACACAGTAGAGCCTTTTGCCTTCGTTCGTTGCATTAAAATGCATGGACAAACATACAGCTCGGACCACATTAAAATTTCTATCAAATTTTAATATTATTTTCGCTACAAATAGTAACTACGTGTATAATTTATTTAAATTAAATTATTGATAATTGTTTTTTGTATCACAGATAGCAGTTTTTGATCTATCGTCATTCTTATAATCGTAATATGATAATTGTTAAGTTAATAGTTTATCGTTCCAACTGAGTGCATTCAAATTGAATTCATTGCCCTCAAAAAGTGTCGTCTTGCGCATCTGTCTGAGTATGTGTCCCCATTTAGATTATGCATGTTAGGCTGCTATTCACTTTAAAAATGGCTACGGAAATCACGATTACACTACATTGTCCGTTTTGGCATGCAACCACCCCAGAAGTTTCTGGCACATACTCGGATGGTCTACCTCATTTTTAAATTCGCAAAAATTTGTAATAGCTCATTCGCACTACAAAATATTTTCCTGATTTCGTATCAAATATCCCAACAAAATCTGAAGTGTTCGCATTGGGGTTTTTCCCGATTTTAAGGTTTCATACAAAAATAAATTTGTTGGATTTTTCGATTTTGACAGTCACAGTCAGTCAGGTTTCAACTTTTGTAAACAAAGCTTAGCTCTAAAACCAGATATTTGAGGCTCTCTGATTCAGAACATGGGCAGAAAAGTAACTAATTTTCCGACTTTTATTCAGTTTTCCATTCACAAATTGGCAGCAATCACATTCTTTCGCCAATTATGAGAAATCCTTGCACTATATAACCTTATAACTTCGATTGACTATTTTACAACCTGATGAGGTCAGACGTCTTACACATAAAGGGTTTTTCAACAGAGACGCTACAAAAGTAAATCGATAGGTACAGCAAACGACGCCTTTTTTTTCGAGCTCTCTCTTCAATAAGGTTTGCTATTTCATCATGGAAAGATATTCGAGCCAACAACGAGCCGAAATTATTAAAATTTACTACCGAAATTTGAAGTCAGTGGCCTCAACTTTAAGAGCGCTACGTCCAATTTATTGTCGTCTCATTTCTGGCTGAATGGCTTCGTCAATAAGCAAAATATGCGTTATTGGTCAGACAGCAATCCACACGTAATCCATGAGACATCATTGCATCCCGAAAAAATTACGGTTTGGTGCGGTTTATGGGCCGGCACCGTCATTGGGCCGTACTTTTTCCGTAATGATCAAGACCGGCACATTACTGTGAATGCGAATCGCTACCGTTCAATGATAACCGAATATTTTTGGCCCCAATTGGATAATATGGACTTGAAGGACATGTCGTTCCAACAGGACGGCGCCACAAGCCACACAGCGAATGCCACAATCAATTTATTGGAAACCAAGTTTGGTAAACGTGTTATCTCACGAAATGGCCCAGCCAATTGGTCGCCTCGGTCGTGTGATTTGACGCCGTTAGATTATTTCCTATGGGGCTGCTACGTCAAGTCTATGGTCTATGCCAACAAGCCAGCGACGATTGATGAACTTCGTACGAATATCGAACGTGAAATTGCAGCAGTATCGGTCGATTTATGCTTGAAAATCGTCGAAAATTGGGTTCATGGTCTGGACTTCTGCAAGCGTGCCCGTGGTGGCCATGCAAAAGAAATCGAGTTCCATACATAATGGCATCGAACGTACTTTCACAGGAATAAAGAATTTCATTGGTATCTAAAACCGGTTTTGTTTTATTTAACAAATCTTTTGTAGCGCTCTTACTGAAAACCCCTTTATTAACTAAACAGACAAATTTCAGCATATTATTCTAACTGGTTCTATCCTTCGCCTGCTCTCGGCAGTTGGTAACACCAAGGATACGGAGGGATTCTTCTGCCTGGTGTTTCCAGCGGGGTCTTGGTCGTCCTCTTTTCCTGCTCCCATCGGATACGGTATCGAAAACTGGTTCCAGCGACGTCGATACTCGCCGTTTCCCTAACAGAACCATATATTTTACGGAGAATTTTTCTCTCGAATACTCCCAGGTGTTGTTCATCCGTCTGCGATATGAACCAAGTTTCGGAGCCATATGTCAAGACAGGTAAAACGAGAGTCTGATATAGCTGAACTTTTTTCCGTCGAGAGAGAGCTTTATTCCTAAACTGCTTGCTGATCCCAAAATTGCATAAATTTGCAAGCACAATTCCCCTAATTATCTCCAGACTGACATTGTTGTCCTTGTTCACGGCGGATCAAAGGTAGACAAACTCATCTACCACTTCAAAATTAAATCGATTGTCAAAGTTCAAGTGCGGACTAAGTGGAGGGTTTCTCTTTTGTCTTGTCCTCATTAACAGCAAGACCCACCTTCGCTGATTCTTTTCCGATTCTTGAAAAAACTCTAGTAACCTCTCGCAAATTTCGCCCAATGATGTCTGTGTCGTCAGCATACGCCAGTAACATATGACTTTTCGTGGCAATGGTCTTGTTCGTATTTACTGCAGCTTTTCCCATTATTATCTCCATTAAGATGTTGAAGAGATTGCACGAAAGTGTGTTGCATTGTCTCAGTCCTTGTCTTTTTCACATAATACGATCGACAAAACCTTATACGCGATGGATGGATGCATGGACTGTGGATGGATGGATAATTAGAACAGACAATCTACACTATCTTTCACTATCATTACCTCCTGATCTTAAATGGAAGAATCTGAGTGGAGTAGTGCTGAAAAGTGGTCTCTCCACATCTTACGCACACACTGCTTATCAGTCACCAGATTCCCATTGTCATCCGTGCAGGAGGGCGGCCCATTATTCGGCCCGTTATGCGATCTTCTCACCGTCCGGAAAAATTTTCGGGATTCATTATTCATCCTGCATAATTCGCTCCCTCTGCTCCCACTGCCACTTTTCCGCCTAAATAGTTGGTTTTTCTCCATTCTCAGCCTCTTGTACCGCTCACTCGCAGCACGCGTTGTAACTGACTATTTCGTTGCCATACGCAAAGCGTATTTTTAGTCAGTTGCAATGCAGTGTTCGTATTCTTAATCCAGACACTCATAAAATTATTATTTGACCTCATCATCTTTATACTCTGTCGGAGCGTGCACACAAATTAACGAGATGTTGAAATACTTCGCTTTGATGCGAATTGTGGCTATACGGTCACTCACTGGGTTGAACCTTGAAACTAGGTGTCGCAGTCTCTTGCCAACTATAAATCCGCACCCGCTTTCGCTCATGGCAGCTGTAGTAAATATAGCAATTTTTGTTTCTGGTGCAACCATATGCTGTCCGTCTTATTTCCTGGATCGCTGTGATGTCAGCTTTATATATTCCGAGGACATCTGCCAGTTAGAAAGTGGCTGCAGTGCTGTATAACGTTCCACCATTCCAGGTAATATCCTTAAATCATGGTCCTTATAACGTTTGCGAGGATCGTCAACAGTTGGGGGGTTTCTTTGTTCATTACTTTCCTTGTGTATTTTCATTGCCAATATAACGGTGGCGGGGGGCAAACCTAGCCCACCATGGTTTGCATTTTACTTACTGCCAGCATGATTATGTTTCAGCCGCCCATTATGGATCAGAAGCTGACCAGAATGCAGTGTGTCGAAACTGGATTTTGGTTTCTTCAATTTTGATCCGCTGTTGGCCAGGGGGGTTGGCTCATCCGCCTCCAAAGGACAGAAGGATATGTCCAATACTTCAAAGAGCTTCAGGGACAGGGTCACCTAATAATTGTGAGACGTAATAGTGATCATATTACCACTCAGGATTCTCATTCGTTTCGCCTTCTCACTTTAGCTAGCTAACGGAGGTTTCCGATAAGCCATTGCCCAGGACGTACTGCGTGGAGGTAGTGCATATAACTACTTTATATTTATTTTCTCGTCTTCATTTTCAATTATCAAATTCCAACATAAGTCAGCCCCCAATGAATGAAGCTTTCCCCACAATTCCAGTGGCTTGGTGTAATCTTTTCCCATGCTCATCTTACTCTGTCGAGTTTTGAGAATCAAAATGATGTTTATAATATTGGAGAAAATGTATTTTTAACGACATATTCAAGCCGATTCTCACAAATCATATTTTCAATAAGAATTTGTCACTCTTCAGGCTGATGAAACCCCAAGGCTGAAAACCCCCCAATAACAGCTTTCAAGAAATTCCAAGCAATACGCTCTTGTTTTTTTAAAGCGTTGTTATGGAAAACATTGAATTTGAAATATATGACGGAGCAATGGTAATTGTTCATAAGAACTTTGCCTGGCAGCGTTGAATATTGTGTTTGTTTGTTTTTAAAGCTGAACCCCATAGTTCAGAACCATATGCTCCGAAAAAATATAAATGTAAAACCCTAATTGTAACTCAAAAAACTTATAATGCATTTCGATTCCTCGTACGCGAATTACGATAAAACAGTCTTCTCCAGCAGTGTCTATTTTTTCTACTTCCACAGTGTCATTATTTTTGTTTTTTTGTTTTTGAAGCTAGACTTCAATTTATTATTATTATTTACTTCTTCAAAGTATTTACTGACATTGGGAGGGATATCGAATAAACTTATCTACTTTTTCCTAATCCTTTCTCTCTCTCACGAGTCTTAGCGATAAAATAGGTGGATCTGAAGAGGCCGCCAACATATTGAAATCCCATCCGTGAAAGCTTGCAAGTATTCGTGTATCTATATTTTTTGTAGTATTTGTGTTTGCTTTCTGATCAAAATCAGGTATTAGACTCTACTACACTTAACTGTAAATCCTTAAGTTAAATTGAGCGTTGGTTTTAATCAATTTAGGTGCGAACATTTTATTTATCTGCTCTGACTACCTTAAATTGCTTTCCACACCATTAAATATTTAGCCATGAAAAAGCTTCTCAAATACTGTTAGTAACCGGTGTAGAACTGTAGGTCCCAATCAGTGAGTGTAAAAGTAGAACGCAAACAGCTCACTGGTTGTGAAAAACTCTCCTTAATCCCTTCATGAGATGTAATGAGAAACCAACCAACAACAATGGACCAACTGCAAAAAAAGTGGAAGTTATATCGGAAATTCTATACTACTGGCGAGATTATTAGAATGTTCCTAATACGAGGTAGAATTTTATGTTTCGGGATTTGGCAACCACAGTGTTGCAATCTGGCAACTGACAATGGACATTTTTGAGGTTATGCGTACTCAGAACGTTTTGACATACGAGCGCTATTTGTGTTGTTTACAGTAACTTAAAAGATTCTTCTCGGCCCAAAAATGGAATTAAATCGTGAATATTTTCGTGCGATTATTTTTTAAGACTTTCGACGTGGATTAACTCAGCAACAGTGCATGGATGAACTTAATTCAATTTTTGGCGATGAAGCTCCATCATGGAGCAGTGTTTATCGATGGGGTGGTGAATTCAATCGTGGTCGTAGTTCTCTCCAAGACGAATTTCGTGAAGGTCGTCTAAAATAAGCTGTTGTTCCGAAAACCATTGATGCTGTGCGCGAACTGATTTTGCAAGGTCGTCATGTGACCTATCGTGAGATTGAGACAACCTTAGGCATAAGTTGGACCAGCATACATTCAATATTGCATAAACATTGGACTGTCAACATTTTTTTTTTCGCGTTGGATCCCACACAATTTGTCAATCGGTCAAAAAAAGGCTCGAGAAATGCTCCAAAAATACGATCGCGGTGCTTCGAAACACGTTTATGACATCGTGACAGGTTATAAATCCTGGATTTACTCGTATGAGCCTGAAAGTAAACAGCAGTCAACTGTATGGGTGTTTCAAGATGAGCCAAATCCAACAAAAGTTGTTCGCACCCGAAGCACTTTCAAGCAAATGGTCGTCTGTTTTTTCGGAAAACCCGGACATGTCGCAACCGTACCACTAGAACAACGCAGAACAGTGAATTCTAAGTGAAAAATCAGAAAAACCAACCGCCGAAGACGGATCACTCTTCACCACGACAATGCATTTTTGAGCACCCAAAACATCGATTTGATGGGTCATCCGCCGTATAGTCCTGACTTGGCACCGAATGACTTCTTTTTATTCCCGTACGTAAAAACCAAACTGAGACGTCAACGTTTTTCGACACCTGAAGAAGCGGTTGCTGCATTCAGAATGCATGTTATGGAGATACCTCAATCAGACTGGCAAAAGTGTTTCGACAATTGGTTCAAACGCATGCAAAATTGTTTAAATCTTCATGGGGAATATTTTGAAAAACAATAAAGTGATTTTCGATGATTAATATTTGTTTTAGTTCTGTAATCCCGAAACATAAAATTCAACCTCGTATTTGTAGGGGTGGAGTTAGGCTTTCAGACTATTGTATCTTGATGCACCTGTTTCTACGTACGTTTTGCTACACGGTGTTGGTGACGTTCAAGCTTTCAGGGTATGTAACATCTAACCTTGTAACCAGATTTTTTGTTTTTGGGATTCTACTAAGCAGCACAAACAAAAAACACGCAGAGTTTACCAGTAAATTTATACTTCGAATCAATAGTTTAACATACATATAAATTTTTACATTCAGTTTGTCTGGTTTTTTGGTAATAACTTGGTCATTTGGAGACAAAATTCTACATTGGCATGAATTCAACCTACTGTAAGTTGAAAAAATTTGTATATGCTTTCAAACCGGTCGGCAACACCAATTTCTGGAAATTTTGTAACCAAAAAAACGGAATTTCTTAGAAAGTGTACATTAATTCTTTCAGTAATTTCTGAAAAATTTTTTGAGACAGATATAAAATTGGTTGGTTATTTGCCTACAATTGAAAAATAAACAGTTCTGTGGAGTCGGAGTTGGAATTGTAAAAATTTGGACTCCACGTTTGAATTCCCAGCCAAAGTCAACATTTTCAAAATTTAACATATTCACCAAAACTCAAAATTTTCGAAAAGAATTAGTTGTTGACTAAGTTTTTTCGCATAATATAACTTTTGACACCGTATTAGATAAAATGTGTTTGCCTTAGGTATAAATTAAGTTGTCGCGAGTTTCCTGTATTCCCACGCCTGGGATGGCCGATGTATTTGTTGATATCATTAAAAGCATTCCAAATCACATCTAAATTAATTATATTTGTAAATTGACAACGAAAGTGCTATATATTTACAATAATACAATTAAAAATCGAACTTCAAACTTTAGTTTAGATTGAAATGGTACCATATTTTTTCCTAAACCCGAATTGATGGTGAGGAAATAGATTTGTCGTAACTACGAATATAATGTACACAAGTCTGTTCAGAAAGAGAGACTCCAGGACTTTGCGGATTGCAAGAATATTTCCTCGGGTTGAGAATCATTGTGATTTCGGAAATTTTCCACTGAGGTGGAACAAAGCAACGATAGAGACATACGTTATAAATATATGTCAAGAGTGAATCCTTCTTTTCAAGTTATTTTACAGTTTTGGGAGTAACAGATTTTGAGACTTTTCTTATGGGTTTGATTCAGGAAGACAGATATTTGAGTTTGGATATCCTCTTCCAAGTGCTCTGCAAATCCAGCAGCCTTTCAGAGTTAGTTTTTGTCCAGGAGTTATAATTTGTACATATAGGGTGACTAATTTTCTCCTTATTTTTTTTTATTTTACCCGTCTTTTCTATAGAGAATAATTAGTTGTTTTCGAGGAGTCGAGGTTTAGTATATCAGATTCATAATGTGTGTTATCTTTCTGTTGTAATATATCTGTGAGTTCAGAAGTAAGTGCGTTAAGAGTGGATTTGTCCCGAAGGTATCGTTTTCTTTGCCATCGCTTGCAAGCTTTTCCGTTTTCGGCAAGTTTTCTCACGAGGGACTTTGAAGAAGCTTTGTTCTGAAGTAAAGTTCCACGCAGCTTGTTCAACGCAGAGTTTTAAATGTTATATTGCATTTGAAATATCATATTCAGTTTTGACAGGAACTTTCAGACGAATTTTTATTTTTTATTTTATTTAGAATTTACAATTTTATTTCCTAGTGTGAAGCTCATATTGAATTTCCATGAGATTTGTTGTAAAATTTACTGACAATAAGACAAGTGAGTGATCTGAAGACAAATCGGGCAGTGTGCAGCACTTATGGGATTCGGGAGACATGTTTTTCGATATACCGAAATCAATGAGATCGGATATTTTGTTAATATCTGTTGATCAATATGTTGGAGAATTTGGGGAAGTGATGTTAAGAGAGAGATGGTTCATTGCCAAGAGAGGAGATGAAGATGAGGGGCCCACGCTGTGTGTTTCGCACTGAGAAAAACGAGTCTTTATTGTATGTCACGGGGAACTATATACATAGTATAGTGATAGGGCCAGACCTATCTTCAATAGCTATGTTCGTGCCCTGAACTTCTTTGACGCTAAAGTGCTGGGCTTCTTGCCGTTTAACATTATCCTCTATGTGAATAGCCGAGCCACCATGAGATATGCCATAAGAGTGCATGACTCGATACAATTTATAGTTGGGAATACTACTCAAGTTCTTGGTCGTGAAATGGGTTTCAGATGTTAAGAGAACATCAATTTGATTAGTATTTACGAAAGCTTTAACGTCTACAGTGTGTTGCGCAATTTATTGGCATTCCATGTTTCTATATTCTGGTATATATTAATTTAAGTTTTGGTCAAATTTGGACATGATGTTTATAGAGAGGCTTGCACGTGCTCGAATAAAATCGCCATTGACACACACCAGTTTGAGAACAAATTAGGTAGCTACACAATAATCATGCATAATGAGGTCCGTTCTAAAATATTTTGTATCATGTTGGCGTAACTTGAATTATAAATCAGATTATAAACCAATTATAAACCAAATTTCTATAATTATAAATTCGAAACTGGACGAGAATTCTACAGTTATGGCAGAGAAATATAGCGAAAATTATATAATTATGTGTGGCTAAATATTCAGAACCCATCAAATGGTACAAACGAGTAACAATTTACAAGAAATCTAGATTTTTTTAAATAAGTTAAGGACCAATCCGAAAGAAAAATATACGGCCTTTGCTTACAAGAGGAACTTATTCTAAGCAAACAATTGTATAAAAAATTTGCCGGGAATGCACATTTCGGAGTCATGGGGGCTCCAAAGTTTGGATATTCGTGAGGATAGGTATTATACTTAAGGAAAGATGTGAAACGATTGGTCTGACTACCTTTTTGTGAAAAGGAAGTCAAAATAAGTTGAAAAATAATCGAGAATTATTTTTGAAATATTACACCGTCCAACAGTCCATATTACACTTGAACCGGATGATATACGTCTGAAACTATAGGTAAAATGGAGGTTAATTGGCGTTTTCAGTATTTATTTATTAATACCGTTCCAGGATAATTATTGAAACTATTGAAATTATTGACTTATTGAATCGTTGAAAAATTAAATCCTTTAAAATCCTTTGAAAATCTCTAACAATTTATTCGAAAAATATATGTTAATAGCCTGTATATACTGTAATACTCCCCAAAATTTCAACATTAATTGGCTCCATTTTACCTATAGTTTCAGACGAATGTCATCCGGTTCAAGTGTAACGACTTTTCTGTTAAATTGTCGTACGGTCTTATAGAACATTTTCATAAATTTTTTTCATTTTTTGTTTTACAAGGGTTTTTGTTGGATTAATAGAGAATTCAGTTAATCACACTCACTGATATAACCAGCTTCGAACTCCATGACAAGTTTTGTTCTTGTGTTGGAATTATTGGGAATCTCAGTGTCTGTTGGTACTTAGGAATCTTCGATCGATACTATTTCGAATATGTAAATTACATATTTGGGTTTGTATATATACTATTGATGATCTACCGATGGTATAAATTTAGGCACAGTAGTTAGGCATCTGATGATGAATTTGTCACGGACGTCGAAACTAGTCATGCCAACAAAACCCAACCATTTATTATTTTGAAAACTGCTCCTGACCCTGTCAGCTTGAAGTTTGAATTTGTCATACATTAACTCAACTTTGTTGGAGTATTCCTTTAAAATTCTCGACACAGGTTGTTATTATAATTGGGGTTATTCAGCTTCTGTTTATTGTAATGATCCCCTTGCTCGATCTTCCAACAAAATTTTCTCTTTTTATGACGACAGCAACTTACGCAGCACATCTTAGTTGAAACGTATGCTTACACCTGCTGTGTATGAAATGAAGATAAGATATTTTGCGAACCAGTTCTATCTTTTGCTTTATCACTCCAGTTGGTAATACCAAGTGTACCCAGAGATTCGTCAACTTGATCCCTCCAGCGGAGTCTTGGTCTTCTTATTTTCCGCCTTCCTTCAAGTTCGGTTTCAAAAACCCTTCGTGCTGGGTCGTCTTCATCCATTCTACTGACATGGCCTAACCAGCGCAACCGCGATATTTGATGCGCTAAACTATGTCGATGTCGGGATAAAGCTCATGCGTTGTGCACTATATTGACATAAATTTTCCGCAGTATTTTTCCTCGAAGACTCCCACAGATGTTTCATCTGCTTGCGATAAGACCCTGGATTCTGCGCCATAGACCAAGACAGGTTGTATGAGAGTCTGGAATAGATGGATTTTCTTCACTCGAGAGAGGGCTTTATCCATAAGGTGCTTGCTTAGCCCTTAGCCCAAAATAGCATCTATTCGCAAGCACAATTATCCGCTTGATCTCAAGGCTACCTCGAAATTATATCGGTTATCAACGTTCACGCTTTGGTCTAATCGCGTGGAGGCCCTGCTCGTTGAAACTTTAATTTTGTCTTGTCCTCATTTACTTTCAGACCCACTGTGAGACTCTTTCTGCTGATGGTTTTATTCATATTAACTGCAGCTTTTCTCATAATGACCTTCATTAAGATGTTAAAGAGATCGCGCGATAGGGTGTCGCCGTGCCTGAACCCTCGCTTGGTTTCGAATGGTTCAGTAAGATCCTTACCAACTTTCACTGCGGATTTGTTGTTCGTTAAGGTCATCCTGCAAAGGCGTATGAGTTTCACAGGAATACCAAGCTCAGACGTTGCTTCGTAGAGTTTCTCCCGTTTCGGACTATCGAAGAACGGCTTATAATCGATAAACAGATGAGCCACAGGGCTCTGTTCTTTCTCCTTCTCTTTTTCTTATTTTCATTGACGATCTCCTGGGTCAGACTGTGAATCCAATCTACTCTTTTGCCGATGACAGTAATCTCTGCCATTCTTATTCATTCGATCGTAGGCCAAGTCTTCAAGAGATTGAAGTCAAACGCCGGACAATGAATGAAACACTCGACCGCGATCTGGTGTCCATTGTTGAATGGGGTCGAAGGAATAGAGTAGATTTTAATGCGAGTAAGACCCAGTGTTGTTTGTTGTCGCATAAACGTATTGCTGACCCAGGTGTGTCGTCATTGTCTATGGACGGTGTGGATATTGATGAATCAGACGCTCTTGATATTCTGGGCATGAAAATACAATGTGATGTCCGTTGGGCAAAACATGTATTTGAAGTGTCGAAAGATGCATTCAAGTGTCTAGGCTTTTTGAAGCGGTGCAAGAAATACTTCACTCCATCTGATCTTCTCAATATCTACACCACCTACATCAGGCCAAAGATGGAGTATAACTCCCATATATGGGCAGGTGCTCCTAGGACTTCTTTGGAACTTCTCGACCGTGTCCAGAGGAGAGCGACGGTGTTAATAGGGGACAGTAGGGTATCCAACTCAATTGCCTCCCTTGAGCATCGTCGATATATGGGTTGCGTGTCACTGTTCTATCGATATTTCCACGGTATGTGTTCCTCGGACATCCGTCAACTTATGCCGGACGTGAGGATATTTAGCCGAAGTACGCGGCTTTCCAGGAACTCTCATCTGTTTTTTATCGAGTGGCCGATTGACCGCACTACACACTATAGAGAAAATTCGTTCTTCAGCCGTACAGTCCGTATGTGGAATAAACTTCCGGCTAGTGTATTTCCCACCAATTGTGACATACAAACATTCAAGGCAAATATCAACAGACACTACTCCCTCTTTCCACCCTCTCCTACCTCAAATTTCCTTCGCCAACACAATGCACTGCATTTATAGGGGGCATCCCCTGAGTGTTGGTTTGATAAAAAAAAAAAAAAGGTGTCGGTTTGTTTTTCGTGTCTTCTCCAGGATTTGGCGTAGCGTGAAAATCTGGTCAGTTGTCGACTTTCCAGGCCTAAAGCCACACTGGTATGGTCCAATCAGGTCAGCGATAATTCGTTGTAGTTTTTCACACATTATACTTGACAAAACCTTATGTGCTATGGATAAAAGGCTTATTCCATGGTAAGTTGGCACAGAGACTCGGGTCAGTTTTTTTAAATATGGGACCTAGTACACTGAGACTCCAATCACCGGGCATGAATTCATCTAACCAAATGTTGCTCATTAGCTCATGTCCGCCAGCCTTAAACATCTCCGCCGGTAATCCATCGGCTCCTGCGGCTTTGTTGTTCTTAAGTCGCGAAATAGCTGTTCTGACCTCGTCTTGATTAGGAGGGGGCAATCGACGTCGTCGTCCATATTGTGATCGATTGTCCCATCGTCATTGGATATCTCAGATACCAGTAGCGCGGAGAAATGATCTCTCCATATTCCCACCATGCTCTGCATATCTGCGATGAGATTTCTGTCGCTGTCTTTACAGAAGGGAGGCCCTGAACCATGTCCATTAGTCCCGTATTGGACTTTTTGGTAGAATTTTCGGGCTTCGATCTTCCTTCTCGCGCTTTCTCTACTGCTGTTTCTTAAGCCTAAAAAGATGGTTTAGCTCCTTCTTTTCTCCCTATACCGCTCAATCGCAGCTCGCGTTGCAATTGACTGAAACATAGCCATGCATTTGCAATGCGACACTCTTCATCGTACCATGGTTAGTTGCGAAGCTGTTTTTCAAAACCAAGTACGGATATTGCGGCAGTTTTTATAGAGTCGGAAATGGGTTTCCACTGCGCTTCAGGATCGTTATCGGGAGGAGGAGGGTTCTGTGCCAAAAGTTGCCACAGCTTCCTTGAGTAGGCTGTGGCTACCTGTGGTAATTGCAGCTTTCCGATGTCCAGCTTCCCCTGCGTCTGGTTTAGTACAATTTTCGCTCTACTTAATCTTGTGCGAACCTTTTCTGCTACAAGGTAGTAATCAGAGTCGGTGTTACCTCCTGTTATCATTCTTATACCCTTTTCACATTTACCGCGATTCGGCTGAAGCGCCGGCGTTTCGCTCTCTTTCGATGATTTCAGCGAAACACACTTTAAGTGGCACTTATTTCCATACAAAAAAAAACGCAAACATTATGCTAAAAATGAGAGAGAGCACAGTGTTGTACTACAATAGTAGTTAAAAAAAGGAGTAAAATGTAAAAATTTCCATTGCTGGTTCAAAGCAAATGTCAGAAAAATGAGGGAAAACTAATCTGTTTGTTTACATTTCTAGTTTGCTTTGTGGTGGTAAGTACTTATTGCAATGTGATTTATGTATGTATGTATCAATGTTATTATCAATGTATGTATCATATGTATGTATCAATGTTATTTTATATTTCTTTATTCACAAATGTGCGTTTGTGTTGATTACACTCAATACAGAAAACACAAAACAGAAATGAGAAATGTCACATGAAACCACAGTAGTTTAAAAAAGCATAATGTGAACACCATGGTTTCAAAATGATTTCAAGAGAGCGAAACACACTTTAATTGACACTTATTTCCATACAAAAAAAACGCAAACATTATGCTCTTTTTACTGTAGTTTGTTTGAAACCACAGTAAAAATGAGAGAGAGCACAGTGTTGTACTACAATAGTAGTTAAAAAAGGAGTAAAATGTAAAAATTTCCATTGCTGGTTCAAAGCAAATGTCAGAAAAATGAGGGAAAACAAATCTGTTTGTTTACATTTCTAGTTTGCTTTGTGGTGGTAAGTACTTATTGCAATGTGATTTATGTATGTATGTATCAATGTTATTATCAATGCTGAATTGTGGTGTCCATTAATTTAGGCGATTTGAAATTGTTTGTCACGTGTTCTTATATTCCGCCATCTTCATGCTTTGAGGTATATCAAGTGCATATTGACGCTATTGCAAAAGTTATTGCGTTAGCCAGTAGAAAGGACCGTATTTTAGTATTGGGTGACTTTAACTTGCCGTCTGTGACATGGGTGTCTTTACCCGATACTAATTCTCTGACTCCATTGACACCATGTGATTGGTCATCTGATTTTGTTACGCATATTTCCGAACTTGGGTTGATTCAATTGAACGACATTCAATTCTATGAATCGAGTCCTTGATCTAGTTTTAGTGGATGATTCTAACAACTTTGATATTTCTCGAATTGATCCGTTAATTTCTCCTGAGGATAGTTACCATCCAACGCTGGGAATTAATTATACATATGATACCATGCTGGTTGGTTGCAATTGCTCTTCGTCCTATGTTGGCCTATGCTTTTCGCGTGCGAACTTTATACTTTTGAATAATCTTATCTTTGATACCGACTGGCATAGTATTTGTCAGTGTGATAATTCTTTTGAATTTGAAATCGCCCTGGATGATTTCTATAATATTATTAATGGCTATATTTCTAAGTCTGTACCCAAGAGGCCAATAATGGGTAATACTGGTCCCCCATGGTCCTCAAGGGCTCTAAATAGTCTCAAGAATGTAAGGAATAGATGTTCGAAAAAGTATAAAAAATCTGGACTGCTAGCAGACTATGCTAGGTATATTGTTGCTAGGAGTAGATACAACTCTAAATCTCGTGAGAGTTACAGATTATATTTGGATAGGTTGAAGGCTAATTTTAAACGGAACCCCAAATCATTCTTTAGATTTGTTAACTTGAAGCGTAATTCGTCTTCCACACCTTGTAGGATCAAAATGAACGGTATTGAATATTCAGATGAAGAGTCTATTGATGTTTCCTATGATGTTTCCAAATCATACCCGTACACTGTCCGCTCTACCATTCCGTTTGATGCACCTGTCGTAAATTCTTGGTGGTTGCTAGATAACTTAATCAGCTTGAAAGCCTCGAATAAAGCTGGTCCTGATGGTATCCCGGACTCTATGTTGAAATACTGCTCGAATTCTCTCAGCTTACCGTTGACTCTCTTATTTAACGCTTCGTTGAAGTTCGGTCATTTTCCTGCACAGTGGAAGAGCTCTTATATAATCCCTCTCCAAAAATCTGGTAGTTTAGTAAATGTTGCTAATTATAGGGGAATTGCAAAATTGAGTGCCATTCCTAAACTTTTTGAGAAGTTAGTCACAGAGGTAATTTCTCATCAGGTTTCCTCTATTTTAGATCCATGTCAACATGGCTTTCGGAAGGGTCGTTCCACCGTGACTAATTTGCTTCAGTTTTCCTCTTCTATTATTGACGGCTTTATTAATGGAGATCAAACTGATGTGATTTTTACCGATTTTAGTAAGGCTTTTGATAAAGTTAACCACAATTTGTTATTATATAAACTAGGGGCAATGGGTTTTAATTGTAACATGCTGAATTGGATTAGTTCTTATTTAATGAACAGAGAACAGATGGTATCATTTGGTCGATCATTCTCAAGATCTATTTTTGTGTCATCTGGGGTGCCTCAGGGCAGTCATCTTGGGCCGGTTCTATTTTTGTTATTCATTAACGACTTACCCGCCTCCATAATGCACTCTAAATTGTTAATGTACGCTGATGACGTGAAGATCTATTTTTCTTACAAGGATCCTTGTCAATATTCTTTACTTCAGAGGGATTTGTCTACTTTCCAGACGTGGTGCGAGACCAATTTGATAGAGCTTAATTTTACGAAATGTAAGCATATGCTGTTCTCTAGGTCATCATTATTTTCGGCAAAATACATTTTAGGTGGCAATGTTCTTGAACTTGGACAGAAAATTTAATTTCAACTCCCACATAATTACGATGGTGAACAAGGCTTATGGCGTTCTGAACTTTATTAAACGTTGGGCAAAGGAATTTTCTGATCCCTACGTTACGAAAAATCTTTTTACTTCACTAGTCCGCCCTATTCTCGAATAGGGATCAGTTGTTTGGGACCCCCAGTACAATTTGTATGTTAATATGATTGAATCGGTCCAGAAACAGTTTCTCATTTTTTGTCTGAGAAATCTTCAATGGAACCCGAACCATAATCTTCCTTCGTATAGCAGTAGACTAGCATTGATCAGATTGCCGACTCTTAGTAGTAGACGTACCATGATAAACTCTATTACAGTTTTGAAGATAATTGATGGATGTATATGTTCTGAATTTCTGTTATCTAAGATTTTCATAAATGTCCCATTGAGACCCACGAGGTACTATAAACTCATTCACATCGAGTTTCAGCGTTCGAATTATGCGTCCTTTGATCCAGTTAGGAGAATGTGTCGTGACTTTAATGAGCTATATCAGTTTATTGATTTCACAGGTAGTTGGGAAACGACAAAGTCTAGCATAATTTGTCATTTGAACCGATTGCATTAGTGCTGTATATTCGTTAACGTACATATGTAAATTTAATTTACTTTATCCTTACTATCTGGTCTGATTTATAATTTGGTTTTCGTTTTGCTCGTAATTATTATATATTATGAAGTCTGTTATGTTAATATCTCGTGATGTGCTTTTATACTTATTTATGTTAGTGTAATACCAACTGGTGAAGAATTTCTGTAGTTGGTTGTAACGTGTGAACTTATGATCCTTTCTCTCCCGTTAAAGACCGGTCTATAATGTGTACGCTGTCCTCACGTTATGGGGACGTGGCCCTCTCGGTCGGTAGGGGCGGGTAAGAGTGGCGGCGATGGGCTCGCTCGATTAAAAAAAAAAAAAAAAAAAAAAAATTTATGTATCATATGTATGTATCAATGTTATTTTATATTTCTTTATTCACAAATGTGCGTTTGTGTTGTTTACACTCAATACAGAAAACACAAAACAGAAATAAGAAATGTCACATGAAACCACAGTAGTTTAAAAAAGCATAATGTGAACACCATGGTTTCAAAATGATTTCAAGAGAGCGAAACGCCGGCGTTTCAGCTGAAACGCGGAAAATGTGAATAAGTTATTACGTCCATTACACTGACTGAGTGACTTCCATCAATTACCACGTAATCAATTTGGTTATTTGTTCTTTGATCAGGGGATACCCATGCTGGAATACCCAGGGGATGCTGGAATCTTGTACCACTAATGTCCATGTTTTTTGCCGCGGTAAAGTCAGTCAGTCTCATACCGTTGTCGGAATTGTCAGCATGTAGACAGAAATTGCCAATGGTTGGATGAAACACATTTTCCCTTCCTACTTTGGCATTAAAATCTCCTAGTACAATCTTAATGTCATGGCCAGGGCAGCGGTCATACGTTTCCTCTAGGAGCTCATAGAAATAAAAATTTTAACATATTTCTTGCGTCAAACCAATATTTTATCAAAACATCGCATAAGAACGGAAAAGTATTTATGTATTTTGCATATATACTTACGGAGCTTTCCATGAAAAAGTGAAATTCAGAGCAATGTTAAAAAGATTGTATTTTTATCTATAATAATTTAGAAAACTTATAAGATGTACATAAATCACTTTTTCTAAATACTCACATTTGGTTAGAGTGCAAAAAAGTGAATGTCTATTTCGTAATTTTTCAGCAACCTTAGGTCTGTACCGCTATGGGAAAATACCAACGCGATACCTGGAATTTTAAACTTCCATTTTATTTAATCTAAGGATAAAATTATGGAGTGCAGAATATATAGCTAATCCCTATTGATTATTATTTATTTTATAGATTTAAGTTGAGCTATGTCCCGCATGTGACGCGGTTTGCCTCTACGGGACAAAATATATAAACCTATTTTTAATTACAAACATGTGTTTTAATGAAAATATGTTTTCGTCAGCAGCAAGGTTGATTCCTATTTATAATTGGTTTTAGGACATTTTTTTCCATGTGAAAGAGTTCCGCTGAAATTTGGATTCAACTCAAACAATTTCGAATGTTGGTTGACTGGAATCGTCCCGTACGTGACGGGATTTGTTTACCATTTTTCTTCTGTATTTCATGAATTATCTAAAAAGTTGCTATGTATGTAGTATTAAAGATGTAATCTGTTAAATAGAATACAATAAATTTATATTTGAGGATACAGTAAAGACCTAGGTATAAGATAAACACAAAAATTTTTGAATTTTTCTATACGTGACCGTGGAATGCTCCGTATACTAATTAAATGCATTAATAAAAAATATTAAAGAAATTCTCGAAATTAATAAACCATCAGATTAAACTATAACTATAGTGCAATATGTAATTAACTTTTTAATTGGCTGATTTACTTAATTTGGAAATCCACGAGAACTAAATTAAATAAATTTTCAGTTTTTTTATTGGGTCAACAAATATGTGACCTGATCTACGGCAATGTACCTATGTACGGAAAAATTAATTTTTGCTTTTTCAACTAATTTTGTTGAATATTTAATGCTCTTTTTAATGAAAGAAACCGCAGAATCCTAAATTCATTTATTTTCGGTCAAATTTCACCAGAAATTTGAAAGAAATGTTGGTTATCAAAAATTTCTTTTATTGTGAAATTTCACTCGAATAAAGTACGAAAATATTTATTGTAAAAGGAAGACTGGACATAGAGGAAGTTTGCTGAGTGGTAGGGAGCCAAGGGCAACAAAAAAAGGCAAGAGATGGAAGCGGAAACACAAACGCAACTCGCGAAATTGACTCGCGATGTTTAACAGTTGTTTTTCGGAAAGTTGTTTTCTGACCATAGGTACCTTTCCGTAGACAAGGTCACATATATTTGTTTAAATCATTTAATTACTGTTAATGTAAATTTTTTTTATTGACGTTTACTTAATTAATTATTCTAGTTTATGTTATCTATTCCTATATCAGTACAAAAGTAAAGAAATATGTAATACAAAACTGGAAGTTGTTAATTGAAATCGATTTTGATTTTTGCCAGGCCTGTAGCGGGTGCAATGGAGGACACTCTATTGCATCCCATGAACATTGTCGGAATTTAAGTTCTGTACTTGTTTTATAGAAAGATTAATTGCATGTATTCTGCTGTAGTACGTGGTATTATTCCGGACACGTATTATTCCACGCTGTTTTGCCAACAGTTGGACCTATCTTCTATCCAGTGGTCAATCGATCGAACAAATGTAAATGCTTTCTTGAGTTTAACGATCCGTATGTGGTAAAAAAGTTTCACCATGAGTATTTCCTTCCACAATTAGCTTCTGCAAGTTTACATCAAAAGTCAACAAACAACTTGCTCCTTTATTTTACACCAGCCCTAGTTTTCCGTAACCTATTCAATGAACTGCATTTATAAGGGGCATCCCTTGAGTGTTGGCGTAAATGTAAAAAAATCAAAGCTGTAGCAGATTTACCCCACGGAATATTTGGGTTCAATACACAACTGTGTCGAAAAGGCGTTATTAGGAATCCCAGCAAAAATATAACAGAGTAGTTCCAACGGCTCTTCCCCTTTCAGTACTACCTACGAAGTACTATGTACGGCTATTCGGCATACACGAATCCGAAATTGCATTACAGATGTTATGGTGTTTGACGGAAGAAAAAGATTATATTCCACTAATGCTGTTGTTGATCGTCCAAGTTCAATGTCTTCGATAGCTCGATGGTGAGATGCGCGGCTGGCAATCACAACGCTTGAGTTCGAATCCCGGTCCCGGTCGGGGAAAAATTGTTACAGAAAAATTAATTATTTAAACCCTCGCTACACAACCCCGTAATTTGTATGGGACACATTGGGCATTTTTTTTTTCAAATAACTAGAAATTTAATCGACACATTGCAAATTGTTTAAAAAAAAGAAAAGTTTGATTTGATGAGATTTGAACCCAGGACCTTCACCAGCTGCAGTTTTCTAGTCGGACATGCTACCATCGCACAGTGTCGTGTTTTCATATAAACGGCGGCCAAAAATAGAAGGAGTTATCGTAGAGGAATGAAAATTGGTACACAGTACTATTATAAGTAGGAAAGGAAAAAAACGAAGTTTTGTGAAAATCAGCCCAAGGACTCGCCCACCTCCCATATATCCTGAAATGAAAAAAAGTTATATTATCCAAAATTGTTGTTGGAATTGAACCAAATTTGACTCGATTTGTCTCTAATACATAGCTGATAACTGTGGTGAGTTATATGAAATTATCTCAAAGGACACGCCCACCTCCCATATATCCTGAAATGAAAAAAAGTTATATTTTCCAAAATTGTTGTTGGAATTGAACCAAATTTGACTCGATTTGTCTCTAATATATAGCTGATAACTGTGGTGAGTTATATGAAATTATCTCAAAGGACACGCTCACCTCCCATATATCCTGAAATGAAAAAAAGTTATATTTTCCAAAATTGTTCTTGCAATTGAACAAGACTTGGCTCGATTTGTCCTTGATGTATTTTTGATTAGAATATTTAATTTCATTTAATTATCTTACAAAACACGTCTGCATCCCATATGTCCTTGATACCTAATAAGAAAATCATTCTCTATATATATTATAAATATTTTTTTTTTCATTTGATAATTACTATTATTATATTTAATAAGAGAGAAGAAACAGATATTTTTCAAATTCATTATTATTCCTTAACAAAATATTAGGGAAATGATTAAATTAGTAAAAGTAAATATTTTTGCTTATTCACTAAAGCTGTCATAATCCGTATCACTCGATTCGTATTGAGTTAACAAATTTTCTGCTATTATAGTTTCAGAACATTCATCAGTGTGGGATTTACTTTGGATAAGAAATTGTTTTATATCATTATAATTCTTAGCCTTCTTATTATTTGCTTTTCTATGAATAGTAATATTTGGTTCAGACTGCAAAATCATTCTTTCAATTAAATCCTTATTGGTTGACTCGCGACTATTTTTTCTGGTATGATTTAATCGGGTCTTTCTAAAAACTTTAAGAGTTGCTTCTATAGCTTCCTCCGACAGCATTCCAACAGGTATTTTTGAATGTTTTATGAATTCAACACCATGAGCAAGAATTTTATGAACTGTGGCTAGCATGTAATACCAAGCGTAATGTTTAATGTACAAATACCATGTATCTCTTAGAAGCTGACCAAAATTGTTGACATTGATTTCATCACCACTAGAAAGTGTTTTCAAAATATATGAAAAATTTCGAATAAGGGTTGGATCAATTTCGGTTATTTTGGAAGACATTTCAATATTGTTAAAAAATCGTCTTGCTGTGTTACCATCATTCGATGTTCCATAACCAGTCTTAACTTTATCGACCAATAGTCCCATCTCCTCTTTGAATTCAGCTTGAATTTTATATTTTCTTTCACTAACAATGTTTTTATCGTCTGGTTTACAAACTTTCAAAATTCGAAGTGGTAGTCTATATGATATGTGAAGGACACATTCAAAAAACTTAATCCAAGCATGTAAGGTTGATAATCCGTATTTATAAAACTCCTCGCTTTTTACGTTTCGTTTTAAGACATCAACTGAATTCATTTCAGACGGTTTTGCCCCACAAGCAAAGCATGACGAACTGCTCTTGTTTCCTGTTAAAACATTCAAGACAGCTCCATCTATCATCGTTAGATGCATATTGAAATGGACATCAAAGCTAGTGTCACCTGATACATATGTGTATGTTTCCAATCTATCTATTTCTGTTTGAATGCTGTCTTTTACAGATTTGATCAAGGATGCATTTTCCTTTTGTAAATAAAACCGAATTGGTCGACAATGTTTAGTGGAAGAATGTTTAATATTATTCCAAACTACTGCTTCACTACCCCAGTTCAAAAATCTTAACGGCACAAATGAGACAATAAAAAGAAACTCATCGTTGGAATCCGGGTCTTTAAATTTCTGCTTGTAATTGCTATGCCCTGAACTACCGTCAAACCCCCATTTAATATCGCATATAAGGTCATCTTTTGATTTGATGTTATACAAATCTAAATAGCTTTTCGCAGTCATATTCAAAAAGTTTTGCAATTGAATTTCTACAGACGTTTCTGAAACTAAAACTGAGTCGGGAATATATTTTTTCTTTGCATTTTGCAATGCATAGTATGACGGAAAGCACTGTTTGTGAGCGGCATTGACTACTGTTCTCATAAGTTCGTACTGCCTGAAAGACAAATCCATATCTAAAAAAAGTGCCAAAGCTTTATCTACCGGTATAGATGTGTGAGTTGCTGGGTCGGAAATTCTCTTAACAGCCTTTTGCAGCAAGTTTGGATTTGTATTTGAAACAAGTTTATCCACTTTTCGCCTTTTGGTGCGAGCCGAGCAATCATCAAAGTCAGTCGAAGGTCTTCCTCTACGGCTGGTGCTAGGTTCCTAAAATAACACAATCATTTACAAACATACAAATTATTTTTCATATAATGTACTTACAAAAGATAAACACGCATCACTTATAACAAATTGTGAATTTAGCCACGATCCGAACTTTTCTTCAAACCTCTCTCTCATGTAGTGACACCTTTGCCAATTAGTTTTTATTTTTAATAATATAAATTGAATTTCTTTATTCATCTTCTCATTTAGTTTTAACTTTAACTCTTCTTCTAAATACATGAGTACTTCTCCCAGGGCAGAACTTGGAGTACGATGCCTAAGCCAAATATTAAAAAAATCTCCAATTTTCACCTGTCTCGACACTGAAAATTTAAAGAATAAATGAAAGGGGGAAGAAGGGGGACGAGAAACTTACTTTTTTAAACTCTGCACACTTGCCCAAATATTATATTAAAATATTAAAAAAGTGTTTTTTGATGTTTTTTTTTTACACTCCACTGAACTTGAATGTTTTTAACAATTTCGATTTTCGCTTTTTGTTTACATTCGGTATAACGGCAAACCACATATGACCCACCAAACGAGCCAAAAAACCGAGTTGCCATATCAATATATTCTAACAAGTTTATCCAATCGTAAATTATACTGTTTTACCGACAGTTTTTATTTTAACTTACCGAATTAAATTTGCCTAATTTTTATTATATTTATATATCGATATTTTCTTTACTACAACTATTAACTTTGAATACTCATAACTTTTTGGAAATATAACATTTTTTAAAAATTCTTTTTAATTTAGCATAAATGAAGTGTTGTTTGTACAACGACATCAACCTTTTTTAAAAACTAGTTCAGTGATATTTTTCATTTTTGGCCGCCCTCACGACACTGTGCATCGTGCTAATTTTTTTTTTGCTAAATCGTAGCGCTAAGGAACAGAATGTATTCTACTTAAAAGTATCCAAATTGGTGTTTGATCATATCCATTGAATTAAAACGGTTTTAAAATACCAATATATCAAGCCCATCGTAAGTTGAAGTATACCATCACTCAGCTTTCAAAAAATGCTTTTCAGGAAAGCAAAAAAAGTAACAGTTTGTGGCAACCTTTGTTCGATGTCTTTGACACTGCTAGTACACGTACCATTAACAAGCTCATGCGTGAGCAAAAGTGCTTCTCAATTGTACAATAAAGGGTTTTTATTTGGAAAATTAAAATCAATTGAACCTTGAAACAAGTTTTTGTTTAATTCTTTTCAATATGATGTTATTTGGAATCACGATGAAATACGTTAAACTAAAGTACATATCAGGTTTAACAAACCGTAATTTAAAGTCCTTAGCACTCTTTTCGGTTGCAATTTACGAACATAATTTTAATCAATTAATTGAATGTGTTTGAAGTCATAATCTCTTCACTAGGCAGATGAAAATTATAAATTATATCAGTATGAATTATATCAGTTTGAGACACAATGATCATTATGTTATAATATATGTGTTTGCCACTCAAATATGGCATCACGAATACAGTTGTGTTCGTTGCACTGTTTATGCTCTCTCGAGAGCAAGAGAATAGAAGAAGAACAACGAGAGAGTCTATCTTGTAACTGTGTATTGTATTTTCGCCTTATTCTCTCAGTCAGTGATTCGTAAATATTCCTGAATGTGCGTGCAAATTGCAGATGAAGTCAGTGTTTCTTATTTTGGCTGATGTATTGCGTTTTAGTTTCATGTATTCAGTCATCAATGGCTCATCGGACAGAGGACATCAAAAGCGCTTAAATGGTTTGTGATGTTGCTTTGGTTTTTGTGTATGTTTTTCGTATATATGTATATGTGCTACCAAAGTGAAAAACGATTTTGAGGAAACAAACTGGAAAGGGCAACACGTGATGCCCTTTGCCTGTCTGAGCCTTTACTGAGAAAATTGGAACGGCGGACCATTTGTGAAATAAGTACAGTACAAAAATACAAGTAATTAATCCACGCTTTACTTGCATGAACTAGATTTGTATACTGTTTGTGTACCAACTCATTGTGATAACCAACGCGTAACTGAAACCTTCTGAAAACAAAATCGTGAGAGATAACAAAGAAAGGAGAAGCAAAAGAACAGCAGATTCCCATTTCATGAAAAAAACAAATAATACATTCAGTGCAAGTAAACGTACAATGGGGCCTTTTAAATCTTTTAATTATTTGTATTAATTATTTACAAATGTGGATTTCAAAGAATAATTCATTTATAAATATTATTATGTGTTGGAGGAAATACGCATATGTTTCCACGTAAGTATATGTCGGTTTGGAGGAAACAGGCGAATGATTCTACGTAAGTATATGGATGTTTGGGATGAAAATCGTATGTCTCCACGTAAAAGTATAATTGCTTGCCAGTAAGCATGATACTGTTTACATTTAAATACAAATGAGTTTGGGCCTAGCAAACATATGAATGTTTGAAGTATGATCATGGTTCCTGCAGAATACGTTTGGGAGAATCAGATAGAGATACCGTTATGTTTCAGCGTGTGTACGTTGGTTTCTCATTCTATTTTAAAATAAGTCGAATGACAGTAATAGTTTGAAGAATGGAAAACTTAAAAATCAACTGTTTCCTCAAAACTCATCGATTTATTATTTCCCTAACATAGGTGTAGGACAAATATCTTTCGGATTTTTATTTTGAAACGCGGACATGAATTATGGTCGCTTTTGTTTTAGAGTCGTCACAAACCGACACTTTTGAATAACAGGAGTTAGGCTAATTCGGAAAATCACTTTTTGGAAACACACGGTTTTGGTTCCGCATAACGGAAAAAACTGCGCCTAAGTGTACAACGATATATCTGTAATTACAACTCGCCTTACTTACTTACTTATCCGGTCACGAACAACCCCGAGGGGTCAGGGACCTTACAAAAGAAGAGCGCAATCGAGTTATTTTGATCCGCTTAACTATGCCAATGGCAGGATATAGCTCATACAGCTCATAGATCATGCGCCGCCGATACTCGCCGTTGTGCACTATAGGCCATATGTTTTTCGGAGTATTTTTCTCTCGAAGACTCCTACAGATGTTTCGTCTGCTTGCGATAAGACCCAGGATTCTGCGCCATAAATCAAGACAGGTTGTATGAGAGTCTGGTATAGTTGAACTTTTGTTACTCGAGAGAGGGCTTTATCCATAAAGTGCTTCCTTAGCCCAAAATAAAAATTCTCCGCTTGATCTCAAGGCTGAAGTTGTTGTTTTTGTTTAAGGAAGATCCGAGGTATATAAATTAGTCTACCACCTCAAAATTATAACGGTTATCAACGTTCACACTTTGGTCCAATCGCGTGGAGGCCCTGCTCGTTGAAACCATTAATTTTGTCTTGTACTCATTTACCGTCAGACCCACTTTTCCTTCTCAATTCTCGAAAACACCGCAGTAACTTCTCTAACTGTGCGTCCAATGATATCTATATCATCAGCATACGCGAGCAGCATGTGACTTTTGCTGCTGATGGTTTTATTCATATTGACTGCAGCTTTTCTCATAATGATCTCCATTAAGATGTTAAAGAGATCCCCCGATAGGGTGTCGCCATGCCTGAGGCCTTGCTAGGTTTCGAAAGGTTCGGTAAGATCCTTACCAACTTTCACTGCGGATTTGGTGTTCGTCAAGGTCATCCTGCAAAGGCGTATGAGTTTTGCAGGAATACCAAGCTCAGACATTGCTTCATAGAGTTTCTCCCGTATCGGACTATCGAAGGCTGCTTTATAATCGATAAATAGATGATAGGTGTCGATTTGTTTTTCGTGTGTCTTCTCCAGGATTTGGCGTAGCGTGAAAATCTGGTCAGTTGTCGATTTTCCAGGCCTAAAGCCACACTGGTATGGTCCAATCAGGTCAGCGATAATTGGTTTTAGTCTTTCGCACATTATACTTGATAGAACCTTATATGCTATGGATAAAAGGCTTATTCCACGGTAGTTGGCACAAATACTCGGGTCACCTTTTTTAAATATGGGACATAGTACACTGAGACTCCAATCGCCCGGCATGCATTCATCTAACCAATTTTTGCTAATGAGCTGATGCATGCACCTTATCAGCTCATCGCCGCCAGCCTTAAACAGCTCCGCCGGTAATCCATCGGTTCCTGCGGCTTTATTGTTCTTATGCCGGGCAATTCATGTTCTGACCTCGTCTTGGTTAGGAGGGGGCAATCGACGTCGTCGTCCAAATTTAGATCGATTGTCCCATCGTCATTGGATACCTCAGGTACCAGTAGGACGGAGAAATGATCTCTCAATATTCCCAACATGCTCTGCACATCTGCGATGAGATTTCCGTCCTTGTCTTTACAGAAGGGGGCCCTAAACCATGTCTATTAGTTCCATTTTTGACTTTTTGGTAGAATTTTCGGGCTTCCTTTTTCCTTCAGTATAACTCAATTTTCTCACTCTCGCGCTTTCTCCACGGCCGTTTCTTACGCCTAAAGAGTCGGTTTACCTCCTTTCTTTTCTCCCTATTCCGCTCAGTCACAGCTCGCGATGCAATTGACTGAAGCATAGCCATGCATTTGCAATGCGACACTCTTCACCGTACCATGGTTAGTTGCGAAGCTGTTTTTCAAAACCAAGTGCGGATATTGCGGCAGTTTTTATAGAGTCGGAAATGGGTTTCCACTGCGCTTCAAGATCGATATCGGGAGGAGGAGGGTTCTGTGCCAAAAGTTGCCAGAGCTTCCTTGAGTAGGCTGTAGCTACCTCTGGTAATTGCAGCTTTCCGATGTCCAGCTTCCTCTGCGTCTGGTTTCGTGAGATTTTCGCTCTACTTAACCTTGTGCGGACCTTTGCTGCTACCAGGTAGTGATCAGAATCAATGTTAGCTCCTCTGATCACTCGTACGCCCATTACACTGGATGAGTGTCTTCCATCAATTACCACGTGATCAATTTGGTTCTTAGTTCTTTGACCAGGGGTTACCCAAGTAGGCTTGTGGATGTCTTTATGCTGGACTCTTGTACCACTAATGACCATGTTTTTTGCCGCGGTAAAGTCACTCAGTATCATACCGTTTTCGGAACTGTCATCATGTAGCCTGAAATTGCCAATAGTAGGAAGAAACACATTCTCCTAGCCAACTTTAGAATTAAAATCTCCTAGAACAGTCTTAATATCATGGCCAGGGCAGCGGACATACGTTTCCTGTAGGAGCTCATAGAATATATATATTTGGCATCATTATCTTTCTCTTCTGTTGGGGCATGCACACAAATTAGGGAAATATAAAAATATTTCGCTTTTATGCGGATTGTGGCTATACGTTGATGCACAGGATTGATGCTAGAGACTAGATATCGCAGTCTTTTGCCAACTACAAATCCGCAAACAAATTCATGTTTTTTCTCATTTTTCTCATGGCAACTGTAGTATATGTCGCAGTTTCTTTTTCGTGTGCAGCCATGTCCTGTCCATCGCATTTCCTGGATTGCGGTAATGTCAGCCTTATAACTTTCGGGGACATCTGCCAGTTGGATACTTGCACCGGATCTATATAGAGTTCTCACATTCCAAGTGCATATCCGTAAATCGTGGTCGTTATAATGTTTGCGGGGGTCGTCAACAAATAGGGGTTGTTTATGTTTTCTTTTTCGTTGTTATATATTCACTGCCATTATGAACGGTGGCGGGGGCAAACCCAGTCCACCGGTTTTTTTTATTTTACTTACAGCCAGGATATTTGATTGCAGCCGCCCAATATGGATCAGACGCTGACCAGGATGCAATATGTCGAACCTGGATTTTCTTCTTTTGGTTTTTTATCCGCCGTTGGCCCATATGTTTTGTTCATCCGCCTTCTAAAGGACAAAAGAATATGCCCGATAGCTTGATGAGCTTCAGTGACATCAGACACCTACTAAGCCTGAGACACATCAGTGATCGTATAACCAAATCAGGACGCTCATTTATTTTCGCCTTCCCACTCTAGCTAGCTAACGGAGTTTTCCAATAAAGCCATTGACCAGGGCATACTGCGTGGAAGTAGTTAGCTGCTTGGACTGCCCAAAGAAGGAGTCATTTCTGGCCACTCCCAAGTGAATGGCTATCAGAAACTTTCCACCTCCACGGACAGTCCCAATTAAAACTCGTCTACTGTTTAAAATACATGCAGTCATAAAACTTCACTACCGACAAAACGATAATGAAATCGATATTGTTTTTTACATAATAAGGCCCTTGGTTAATTTTCCCTTTTACTTGATATGGTGTTTCCGCCATGTATTTGATAGCTCACTGCAGTCGCGGGACTGATAATCAAGATGCCTGGGTTCAAATCCGATCCGCGGGAAATTTTTAAAGAAAGAATTATTCTTTCAACATTTGCATTGCGGTTGTTTTTAATCGGCGAAAGTCGGAGGAGCGCATCGATAGTTTGAAAGAATAATATTGTGGATGGGAACCCTCTGTTTTGTTGTTTTGTGAATATTAAAATAAAAAACATGTCGTATCTGTTTGAAACCAATGGTTTTTCGGCATGAACAAAATCAGTTGTGCTAAAAAGTTTTTCCTATTTTAATGCTTGATATTCTTCAACCGAATTCCAATTAATATGATGAGTGTTGATGAATTTATTTTTGAATGTATTACCGCTTCCAGTCCTCTTTAATTTTAATAAATTGTGACCTAAGTAAATATTATTTTTATCGTAATAAAATGTTACATTATGTGTTTCTGTTTAGGGTCTCAAGATTTAAGCGGAAGGGCAGTGCTCTTTTTGCAATTAACTTCCATAAATCCTAAGCAGTTTTCAATTTTGCTTTGGAATTTTATGGCTTGAGAGACGTTGTTTATATAATAAATCGTCTCTCAAACCTCTCATAACTTTTTATGAATAAGGCCGTTAGAATATACTATTGGTCGTTCCTCATTTCATAATTCTTTTTAACGTCTTTCAGAAAGAAGTTGATGAAACGTCGAATCAAATTTTAAATATTTTAACTTTCTCCATTCTCCATTTTTCATCAAATGCATTGGCCCTACAAATTTCTTGACAACTTTGGCAAATACACTAATCAAGACAAATTATAATTAGATCCACATTAACCCTAGTGAGATAAGGTGCGTCTCTGAGACGTATGACAAAGAAGCAATATTTATTTCTTTGATTTTTAAGGGAAATACTGTTGGTCGGTTTTGCAGTTTAAAAGTTGAGGGCTTTTCTGTAGATAACATTTCTTTATAGAGCAAGACTTAATCTTATTAATGTGAAACTAAAATTATTTTAAAACATTTTGGAACCTTTACTAATTAGACCTCAAACTATCATACGTCTTTAAGACGTATGGTTATCTTTTATGTGTAGAAAAATAAGGTTATCTTTCTAGGGTTAACCACTTTTTTAAATTTTCCGCTTTAAGTGGAACAACAACATATAGTATCCTACAATGTTTAGTCCATAAGAGTCTTTCAAATAGTATCAAGTATAGTAACCAAAAACAACTGCGTCGAGGGTTTCAAAATAATCGTAATAACTCAAATATGTAAAATTTCGTAACTTGTTGCAGTTGTAAAATATAAATAATCTGAAATATTCTATGACGTTTCTCCATTTTGAAGGTTGAAATGCAAAATTAGGGACTCTTACAATTTATTGAGGTAAAATCTAAAAAAATGCCCAGCCCTTCAGGTAAAATCTTCTTTGGCCTGTAAATACAAATTATGATGATCAGATGCAAAACGTTTACGTTTACAAGTTTTTTTGTTTGGTTCAGACTAGAGCTGTGGACGCGACAACATATTGGATCCAGATCCTGAAATCAGTATTCCCAGTCTCGCCCGTCTGAAAGAATTTTTTTCCATTCCTACCGTTTCTGTTTTTAAATTTTTAAATCCGCGATTAAAATTTATGCTGATATTATACAGCTTATATATAAGTATACTTATAATTAAAGCATATTTTATATTTGTGAAAAATATTTTTGTATATTTAATACTTCTCAAAATTGTTGTTTAAAAATAATGTTTTTCCAGTAGATCGGCAGTCGTGTTCTCGAACATGGTTTTTTGCACTGAACTGAGTTGAAAAACATCAAGTGTTGTACTAACTGCACTTTTTTAGTCATTCCGTTTATAGTTGTCAGACAGCATGATTCCCCTAGTGGATAGGTTACAAATAGTGCAACATGCTAAGGGTTTTTCAAATTCGAATTTTGGGATTTTCGTGCATGTCGGGACTTATCGGGATTCTTCGGGATGATAGGATCTCATTTTAATCCCGACTCCGACTAGTGCTATTCCCGATCAAGCCTATCTCGACGTGCACCTCTAGCTGAAACAAGACATGGGCATGAGTCATTTGATTGCAGTGTATCACGACTGATTCACGCGTGCGTACGAGCAGGATCAAAATCTGATCACGCGAGCATGCGTCAATGTGAGTAGAGAAAAGGTCTTCGTACGTGTGCTTGCGTTAGTTCAATGCTTGCGTGAGTGAGTAATATTTTCGCGAGAGTGACACAAATTTCCGGATGCTTTGTTTTATTTTCTTTTGATTTTCTTACTAGTTTGACAAAGTATTTTTGGAAGACTTCTAACATCATTTCCCTTTAAAAAAATTTATCTAATCATCTACTATTATCAAATATCCGGGTTTTATGGTCCTTTTACCGCGAAACTAAACTGAAGAAGAGTAATATATTAACGCAAGAGTGTAAGTGGGCTGGTCTTACAGGCATTTAAATTATATATTCCCTGTATAGTCATAAGACGTTGGGGGAGAAGATAAAATTCTAGAATAATACATGGAAAAAAAATTGTAAAACGAGAATATGGACAATAAAAATTTAAATTCTAAAAAAAAATTCTACTATTATCCAAGGAGTTCAGCCACAGGTGAAGGAGTCTGGAAGAATACTAGTGTAGAAGAATCAAACTTCTTTGAGAAGAAGGTGATATAATGATGTTCGTGTACAAACAGCTCAAGTTGTTAAAAAATTCACTCAATTTAACTTAAGGTTTTGTATGTAAGTGTAGTAGTAACTAATGAGTGAATTTAATCAGAGTTAACGTACTAAACAACTTATTTTTACGAACATTGTTTTGAATATACATACCCAGTTGGAAATTTCCTAAAGATATCTGTAGTGACTAAGAAGTGACATGCCAGAGTCCCTTCTAACTTGCCGATCCGCTTCCAAACGAAAACCTTCATGACACCCCCTGACATTCTCATACATTTGGTCTGCAGGAAATTTCTGCAGTTTGTCAATAGTGGCGATTATCTTATGACATGTACACAAGTTGTCCTTAAGTTAAAACTCATTAGAGGGTCAGTTTGCCACTACGTCTTCAAATGGTGCGACCTTGTGCCATTTCCTATATATATACTTATTATACTTGAGTCTTTGAGTCATGACATAATGCTGACAAGTCACTAGGACGGTCTTACATAGATTATCAGCCCGTTCACAATTTATGTCACCTAAGGCAAAACTAGTGACAAGTCATGAACACTGCTGACATTGTTCCAAGGAAATTCTACTGTCAATGTCTTCAAGACAAACTTTCCAACTGGGAATTTTTTAATATGGGTTTGAAAATAAAGAAAATGTTTCATATGAAAAAAATCGTTTAATTTTTGTGAGTAACGTTTGAGTAGTTATCGTGAATCACGAGTGAATCAATTAAAATACTAATTTGCGATACAACTAGTGTAAATACTGGCAGGCAGCAAGGTGTTGCTACTCGACTGGAAAATTTTTTTAAATTCTTTTCATTACCCGCGCCACAGTATATTGGTTGTCAACATCATGTGCTAGATTTGATATTAAGACATGTCGTGGATGAGTTATTGGAAGGAAAAGCATCATCTCCCAATATTTCATAAAATTTTATGAAAAATGTATTCGCCAATTACGATAGATAATCTAAAAAATATATATAAACCAAATAAAGAAAATATTAAGGTTGAAAGCATTAAGTGGAAAATGACATGCGGTACTTATATGAATTGGTCCAAGATTCGAAAACAATAAATATTTTCCCTATCTAACAGTTAAAGGAATACTAGCACTCAGTTATGCTCGTTGGAATTCTATGGTTATTCCGGCACTTTTGACTTTTATACTTAATCGTTAATATCGTTTGCAATTATATTCCATTTGTAAATTTGTATGTGATGCTTGGAGCGCAGTCTGGTTTCCTGATCATACTTTCAACAAAAATAATTTCGCGACACTACACACATCATTGTCCGGTTTTATATAAGCAAATGAATGTTTTCTCAGACATTGGATCAAACATCCATCAACTATTAAGGAAGTTCATTTTGGCATTGTGTGAATCATCACCTACTTTACATTTAGTTCATATAACAATTGAAAACAGTTGTATTTACAAAAAAAACTGACTTTTTTAGAAATCGCTTATGGCGCGGAACATTTTTGAACCCAAATCAGCTAAAAAAATACTTATTCATTGCTTGTACAATATTTGCTACCACGTAGTTATATGCCAAATATTCATTTCAGCGTAAAAGCGTTAACATTGCAGCACCTGCCACCATAATAATTAATTTCACATAATTTCTTTAATAATATATTCTACCAAAATATACTTCTTCATAGAAAAAGTACTTTTTAATAGTTATTGATCTTGAACCGAACAGTTATTAGAAAACATAACAACTGAAAGATCGAATAATAATAAACTTAAACGGATCAAACAAATACGTATATATTGGTCAAGAAATTGTACTTTATTGTCTATCTGTCCTTTAGTCCCTTTTCAAAAATGTTACAAAATTCCATCAAAAGAAAAAACAAAATGTCATAAGACCCTTATAAAAATGTGGAAAAATGTATGTAGTTTTGAAAAATTCAATTTTTTAATTGTGGAACATAATAAACACACGTCTCGTTCGAAAAGAAAAAAATATTGATGCCACCACTTCAGATTAAACTTGGAGTGGTTAAAAATTGCATAATAACTGTTGTCAAAGGTGAAGAAGTGCTTGATTGTCTGAGAAGTATTTTCAAACGGATAAGCGTAAATAAATTAAAGAACTGTAAGATTTATTTCATACAAGGCGCAAAAGTAAACTTCCGATGTTTTTTGGCTGTAATTTAAAAAAAAAATGAAAAACTTTGATTCTTCTTGTGGATTATTTTTATTTGGTCTTTTAATTTTTTTTACATCAAGTCGAGAATATGATGTCATGTAAATGGCCGCCGCCACAGTTGATTGTCATTTGAGCCCTTCTTATGGCATTTTCCATCACTTTGGCCAAAACTTCCGGCGATACGTCCTCACATTCTTGACGGATATTGTCTTTAAGAGTTGCAAGAGTCTGAGGCTTGTTGACATAAACCCGCGACTTCAAAAAGCCCCACAAAAGAAGTCTGGAGCGGTCAAATCAGGCGATCTTGCTGGCCAGTGCAAATCGCCAAAACGGGAGATTAGGCGCCCGGGAAATGCATCCTTCAGCATATCGGTTGTGGCACGTGCAGTGTGTGCCGTTGCACCGTCCTGTTGGAACCACATGTTTTTCAATCCCAATTCATCAAGTTGCGGCAAAAAGAACTCGTTGATCGTTGCTATGTAGCGTGGCACGTCGTCTGGTCGATGTCGACGGCGCTTCCATGACATCCTCGGCTACAGCAGCAATATTCTCTGCAGAATGGCTACTCCGGGGTCTGCCACGCCTGGCAGCATCTCGTGTTGTGCCAGTTTCTTCGAGACGAGCGGCTAAACGTCGCAGTGTTTCACCAGTAGGCGTTGGACGGCCAGGAAATCTGCGACGAAATTCACGATGTGCCAAAGTCACCGACCGATTATTGGTCAAATAAATAGTCAGCAATATTCCGCGTTCTGGAGCAGTGTAGCGTAACATTGTTTATTAACGTGTATTTCGCATATGTTTACTACACAAATGTCAAAACAGAACTGACATTAGGGGCCAATCGCAAAATTTATAGCATTTTCTGATTGGAGGATTACTTTTGCGCCACCTTGTATATCTATATAGTTATACTTATATTAAGAAAATTCTTAATCAATATACTTATATATTATGCATATTAATTTCTCTATACAAGGCATTCTTAAGGGTCCGTATATTCGCTAAATAACTGATAACAACACTATTCAAAAATGAATTAAACCATGATCAATTGGATGCGTGGATCGGAATACAAGATGTACTCAAAGGGTTGTTAGGGAATCACCGCTCAGAGAATTACCTAGTATCTGTCGTAAATATGGTTAGAGGCTTTTCGACAGTAGGTATTTGTCTCTGAAATCATCATCATTTAGACTATTTTAGCCAGCAATTGGCCACCGAAACGGATAAATACGGGGAAATATAGTCACCAAGTTGAACTGCGGTACTTATTTAAAGATGCTGTTTTTAATGTTATTTTACTACAATAAATGATAAAAGATTACAGGTACAGAGGAAAAGGGTCTTCAACAGCATCACCTGGGGCAATATGTTGGTGGAGTAACCATAGGTTCCACTAATAGGAAATTGAAGAAGAGGACGTTAGGGATGACCCGAATGGATCTCAAATTTTCTTGATTTACATACTTATGACCAATCTGTCTAATATTGTATTTGGTTTGTACAAAATTGCATTTTTTCATAAACGCATCAATTCTTCCATATTTCAACAAGGGTTTTCTGCCATTTAGTTTTTTCACTTTTGGTGGAATTGCGTGAAGTTTTTTAAAAGAGACTAAAGGACATATAAACAATAAATAGAACCTTCTCGAGAAATATATACATATTTGTCTGACAAACTATTTTTGCAGAACATAGTACAGTGGTGGTCCAGTATAACGAACGCCGATATAACGAATGCCCAGTATAACGAACGCGTTTTTCTAGTCCATTGCTGACTCTAAATAACGAACAGTTGAAAAATTAAGTATTCTATATAACGAATGCTCTCTTTTTCTATGCTTTGTTTTATTCTTTGTTATTTTTGTTTGTTTCCTTTGTGCACTTACACATAGAAAACATTTCATTTGCCTAATTTTTAAAAAGGGAAGTCCCCGTTTATTTACTGTGAGATTTGTTGACCACTGGTTGCGTTATTACAAGGAGATTGCAAGAACAAGCTATTGACTTCAGTACAACAATTAAGAAAAACAAACACATATTGGAGATTTTTTTTCTGAAAATAAATAATTTTGATCATGTATGTAAATTTTTTCCTTTTTTTTAAATAAATGAATTAATATATTACGAATAGAGTTTAACTTGCTACCATGTTAATATTTATGAAAAGAAATATATATTTCGATATAACGAATTTTCGATATACCGAACGAGCCTGGACATTATACTGGACCACCACTGTATGTTCAAAATAAACCATTTCAGTTTTAAATTTAAAATTTCAAGATTTAAATGTTTAAAAAAGATCTAAAAGCACATGTAAATTCAAGTTGAAGGATTCTCGTCTGCGAAATCGTCTAGTGAATTCTATTCCACAATAAATTGGTAGGACATTTGGATATTTTGCAGGTCATTTTCGTGGTTCTTGACCTTGTTTCAAAATAGGACAAAACGGAAGTCTGAAAATAAGCAGAGAGAATTTTGGTCTGTGACGTCCTATGATGAAATTTAATAGGGAATAACTTCGCAAAACATTGTGTGATCATTTGGCGTAGGAATCGTCCAGCCCTAAAGCAAAAACCTAAATTTTGTTGCATAGTGTTATTGGGGACTTTTTCAAATAACAACTATTGAGGGACTTTTTTCTTCGTCGTACAAAAAGTAAAAATCAGAAAACGATTTTTTTTTAAAAATCACCTAAATACTTTAATTTCTTCTAGACTAAAATAAAAGTCTTTTGAATTTGTCGGTATTACCGTAGTTGCAAATATAACAAAAGTATATATATTTTTAGTAACCTCAATGAGACGAGTTGATTTCACAACTACGAGTTGGAACCGTAATTTCTTACCACACTTTTTACGAATTTTATTAACCAGAGCGGGTTCTCAAACTATTCTGTTGTAACTGGTATTTAATTTCAGTTATTAAAACTAGCATATAATCCCGATTATTGTAACCAGTCGCCAAATTCAATTTAATTTTAAATTTAATAAATTAATTTTTCATTGAAATTAAACCAAGGCGTTAGACCTATATTACCTTAGGTACGATTTACCACCCATGCTACTCCATTTTGTTCATCTGAAATTGAGGGGTAATTAACATAACAATAGACGAAGTTAGACAGGAAACGGCAGCTAGAAAAAATCTTACAAACTCGTCTCGTATAGGTGTTCAAAAATGTGTATACCTTTGTTTCATTTGTAATAACGATAATACCAGCAAATTACAAAGACTTTTATAGAAACCCACAATAAATAAAAGCCTTTAGGTGATTTTTATATTTTATTAGATACAAATAAAACTTCTTGTTTGATTTTTACTTCCGGATTTAATTCAAAAATATCTTTGAACGAATTTTATTTTAACAAGTGCTCAATAATTATTATTGAAAACAACTACATATTCAAATCAAAAATAATTGATATTTTCGGAGAGATATTATAAAACTCAGAAAGAATTATTACTTGTGGGGTGATATAAAAGAAATCAAAAATAATTCTATATTATAGTATCATTATAGAATAAAATCAGTTTTTAAAATAGAAATCATGACTGTTACTGTCCCTGGTTTAGACTTCTTTCGTTCACTCTAATTTGAAACACGCATCATTTATAAATCACATTTAGAAAGTTCATTATTTAGTTTCAGTTTGCTTTAAGTTCACTTAATTTTACGGAACCAATTCCAACATTTAGCAGTATATGCATTCTTCTCTCCTTAAAGTCTCTGGCTTCTAGAAATAGATTTTGGGCTGACCAAATATTCACGCTACGCCAAATCCTGGAAAAGACCCACGAAAAGTAAATTGATGCATACCATCCTTTCATCGCTTAGAAAGCTGCTTCCATAGCCCCGTACGGGGCAAATTTTACGAAGCTATGTCTGAACTAGGGATACCGGCAAAACTGATCCGCATCTGTAGAATGACGCTGAACAACACCAAATCAGCAGTGAAGGTGGGGAAAGACTTCACCAAACCATTCTGTACCACGCGAGGACTGAGGCAAGGCGACACATTTTCGTGCAATCTGTTCAACATCTTAATGGAGATAATAATGAAAAAAGCTGCGGTAAATATGAAAAAGACCCTCAACATGAAAAACCGTCTGTCGCTGGCGTATGCTGACGACAGTGACTTCATATGCGAGAGGCTACTGCCACTTGCGAGAGGTTACTACAGTATTTTCAAGAATCGAAAAAGAATCAGCGGAGGTGGGCTTACTATCAACGACTAGACAAACCTCTTGACTTGGTCCGTATTTGAACGTCGACAACCGATTTAGTTTAGAGTGGTAGATTAATTTACATATCTACCTTGAATCCGCCGAGAACCAAGACAACAACGTCAGCCTGGAGATAGATGGGAGAATTGTGCTTGCAAAAAGATGCTATTTTTGGGTCAGCAAGCAGTTTAGAAACAAATCCCTCTCTCGATAGACAAAAGTCAAATATACCACACTTTCTTTTTTCTAATTCCATCGTATGGCTCCGAAATTTGGGTCATATCGCAAGCGGATGAAAAACGACTGAGAGTATTCGAGAGAAAAATTTAAAATATATGGTTCTATTAAAGACCAGGACATAGCTAGGCGAATTAAATTGGGCCAATTACGTTGGCTAGGCCATGTTATCAGAATGAATGAACTTGAGCCAGCCCGAAGGGTTATCGATATCGTACCCGATGGAAGCAGAAAAAGAGGACAACCAAGACACCGATGGAAAGACCAGGCGAGAAAGCCGAAGGCTAGAAACAGTTGGATAATTATGTTAAAATCTCTTTAATTTGTTTATGTTTGTTTATTCAGTACGAAGGCATCTGACCTCATGAGGTTTCATGTCAGGAATATTTCAGAGTGTTTCAACTAATTTATTGTCAATGAATTCATAAATTCTCTATCAATGGAGTTGAGTAGGTAACTAACTATATACATAGTGAGTTTAGGACTCGCAGATATGATGCTTATATGTATATATACAGCCTTATTTATAAAAACTTGTGAGAGGTTTGAGAGACGATTTATCATACAAAAAACTTCTAAAATCTGTCACAACCTTTTATGAATATGGCCGTTAATCTACATGTCCGATATGGCGATCAAGTTTGTAATTGTTATGTCCACTCAGCTTAGTTGAACGAGTACAAGAACTGTGAAACTAAAAATAAATAAAGAAGTAGTTCCCATTACATCCCATAAATATACCGGACAGGGTTTCTCGCAATCAAACAGCAGTACCTTTTTCAGTTTTATACTCACCTATAGTTATAGTTTAACACCGATTCCGACCGGCGTTTTGAGAAGGCTTTTCACTGCAAAATACGCGATATATTTGTCGTCACTAAGCGAAGGAACCATCGCCGCACAGTGGTCGATTAATGTTCGCTAGCTGGACAAAACTATTAAATGAAAGTTTTTTTTGATTTTTTTTAATGCAAGTTTATTTATTTATTATTGTATTATCATATCTAATGCTTCAGGAGGTAAAGATTTATTTTTCTTATTTGGAAGGTGCTGTTTATCACTTATAACAGGATCAGAGGAAATTAGCAAATTATGAAAAACATCCTCATTGGTTGCGACTCGTGACATTTTTCTTGAGAAGCTTTCACGATATAGTTTGTAGTTTTTCCGACGAGCTTCTAAAACGTCTTCCGACAGTTGGCCAATAGGAACAGCAAAGTTTTTATGAACGCTCACAGGCATTTTATACCAACTATATTTGCTGACAAATAGTTTGGCTGTGTCTAAACAATACTTTCGGAATTTGGTTGTGTCAATTTTTAGCCCGGATGAAAGAGTAACCAGAACTATGGAAAAACGTTGCACGAGCTCATAATCAATTCCAATTATACTTGCTGTTTTTGCAGGGTCCTTGAAAAATGTACGGGCAGTGTTACCATCATTCGTGTTACCCCCACCTTGTTTCGGAAAATCTACTAATATTCCTAACTCATTCCTGAGCTGGTTTTGAAGATAGACTTTATTACATTCAACCTGTTGTTTGGCCTCCTCGCCACTAGCCTGCCAACATTTGTTATCAAGTTTGTATGATAAGTGCAATAATGATTCCATAAATCGCCTGTGTGCCTGAAGAGTTTGTAAACCATGTCCATATGCGTTACTATCACAGGGTCTGTTTAAACATTTCTCCAAGTCATTCATATCCTTTGGAGATGCTTTACATATGTAGCAAACAACACTAGCTTTATTTTTGTTAATTGCGTTGCAAGTTATACCGTCAACCATTGTATTCAATATCACGTGATATATGTTAATGGTTTTTCCGTTTATAGTTAAACTAGTGGGTTGTAGCATATTTATTTCAGTTTCCATTCAATTAAACTCTGCCGAAGTTGTATCCGAACTTTCCTTAGCAAATTCAAACCTAATAAATAAAGTTCTTGGATTTATCCATAATTTTGAACGTTCATTTTCAGATTTATTCTTGATTTCTAAAGGCACAATGCATGTTAACAGTATATTTGAATCGCTTGCGGCAGCATTAACTAAAAAATTTTGCTTATAGCGGGAGTGTCCCCCAGTACCATTCACTCAACACTTCCAAGTACATTCAAAAGTATCATCATTTTCACATCCAATATCAAATATTTCACGCTGTGCTTCTGAAACACGCTGAACAGTAAAATCCAGTAAGGGCTGCAGCTCCAGTAAGGGCAAGCTTCAGCTATGGTTTCTGTAATCGTAATTGATGGTGGGTAACAACTTTTCTTTGCTTCAAGTATAGAATCATAGCTAGGGTATATGTTCGCATTTCTTTCTTTAGCATTTTTTTTGAAGATTTTTATACTGATGCTTCGTTAATTTTAATTCTGTTATCAGAGCTAATGATTCTTCATGTGTATACGGGATCGCTGATTTTGTTATCTGATGTACTTTTAGTTTCTTCAGAGTCTTGGGTGAATTGCCAACAACTTTTTTTACAGCTTCTGCCATAGAACGTTTACCTTCTTGTCTTAGCTTCGCTTCCGTTGCAATGAATAGTTCTTCTGTCGATTTATTCATGAGTTCTCGAATTTTTCGCATTTTAGACTTTAATCCACATTCTTGAAATATTTTGTCTAGTCTTCCAAGTTTTGATTTTCGCTTGTTTATTTCCATTAATATAGGCATTTGAAATTTCTTAGACAGCCAAGTCTCTTCTGAATTTAAGAACGCACGAAGCGTACGTTTCTGTGCAACCCACTTTTGAAAAATTAATGATACTTATTAAAATAGAAAAAACATATGTTTGCGCTCGGTCCAACTTCTTGAGATATGGGCCTTTAAAGCTTGAGTATATAATTGGCCATATCTTACACATTGTTGGTCCGATCTGGTTCCGGTGAATATCATTACAAAGACCATTAAAAACTCTTTAAATCTGCAAATAAATATATTACATTTTATTAACCCATTGGGGACAAATTTAAAAAATACGATTTTTTAACCTCACTTTTTTGCTAAAAATCTGATTTTCTCAAAAAACAGCCCTAGTAAACCTATTTTCTACCTAGACTCAGGTTGTAGGCAACACTTCAGGCTTTGTTTTTAGGTATAATACTTCGCATTAACCCTTCTAAGACTTAAAGAGTTTTTAATTGGCTTTGTAATGATATTAACCGGAACCAGATCGGACCATAAATATGTGAGATATGGCCAATTATATACTCAAGCTTTAAAGGCCCATATCTCAAGAAGTTGGACCGAGCGCAAACATTTGTTTGTTCTATTTTAATATGCTTTTTAAGCCTTTTAAGGCCAAAAAAAAATTGGCCTATGGCCGGTAAAATTTGTTTAAATAGCGCAGACTTAGCTATATCCATATATACCGATTTCTCAAAAACTGGAGCCAATCTGACACTTCCAAATGTACTTTCGGACTCAGGGGACTCCCCCCTAATAGTTCGAAAAGGATTCATCGAAGTTCTTTTTTCGACTATCACAGTGTTATCAGAATTTGTATAGTTTTTTTTTAATATATAACCCTGCTCAGAAATGGCATATGACATTACTCAAACCTTAACAACGGTATATTTTGTGCGTTAGGATTCTTGTTGCAAACTGGGCTGGATTCAGCTTGGCTGTCAAGACTGTTCTTCATTTGTCACGAATCAAGACGAAAAAGGTTTTGTCAAAACTTATTAGAAACACCTGTTTTATACCCATATATTTATAACATAAAATATCTAGAGTATAAATATCTATCTAGAGTATAAACTAGAAATGTTCGGATACCCAATATCTAGAGTACATTCATATACCCTACGAATAATATGAATAAGGACTCGAATTACACAAACTTTAGTTGAAAGCAGCATATTAACGAATTATAGGACATTTATATTAATTTTGTCACACCTAAGTTTACTACTTTTGTGAATCACTGGAATAAAGAATTTTTACATTTTGATCAAGTCAGCCATGATTTAATTTTGCACTGTGTATACATTTTGTAAACAATAATAGTTTACAGAACATCTCTTTAGTCTGGTAAAAATACTCAACAACATGGCTCGCGGAAAAGCACATGACACCTGCTAAAGAAAAAAAAGATTGCTGTTAAAATAGGAAGTGGAATACAGTTGTGCATAATTGTATAATGACATCGAGAAGTACGGAAAAACATGAAAGGACGCACTATATCCGCAATCACCGAAAACGATTAAAAACTTTACGAATTTCAGCAAGAAAATTGAATCAGAACCTTGTTCATCGAAAATTGCAGGAAGAATCTCCCCTTAGTGCCAATAGTAAGTGTATGAACAAAATCCGAACACAAGGCGTTGAAAATTTTTATATGTATACCTATGGAAAAAGAACAAGAGCTAGCATTTGAAGTCGCTTCTTGCATATACGACATAAATTATAATTCTTTTTATTTCTTTGGCGTCAAGAAGGTAGATTTTTGCTAGCTTAATTCAAAAATTATTATGTGTTGAAACACATTTTCCCATTTTTCTGACAATTAAAATTAAATTATTTCAAATTTCTTAAAGAAATGTGAACAGCAATTGTAAATTCAAATTCTACAGGGTAAAAATGAACAGTCGATACAGTTTTTGGCCTTGCGGCCTGTAAAAAATAATTATTTAAGAATAAATGCTGAGATTTGTGTGTATGTGTCAGTGACCAATAATTAAAAGTGAACAAGTGTGACCAATTTTGACGGCAATTGTTTGTTTTTATTGGCATAGTACTTTGAAATGACGCCAACGTTATCGCCCTGATTGTGGTTATACACTAAGTTGTAGCGATTAAAATTTGACAGAAATACTATGACATGGCCCGCTAATTGGTTCAAAGCTGAAATTTCCGGCTAAAAATATTTAATCTCGATGGAACTAATGGATAATATTTTCATGATTAAAGAAAAGAAGAACTGTATGTACAAAGAAGACACAACTGGGACGGTGGAGTTATGGTTTGTGGTGCAATATCTTACTATGAGCATCATATAAAAGGATATTGGGAGAAGCATTTCTGAAGTACAGTGATTTATTTGAAACCAACTAAGATGATTCTCTAATTTATACTGTCAGAACTGAGAAGCAGTATATTCGTCAACAGTCTTTGGATATTTTGATTTGGCCACCATATTCTCCAGGTCTAAATATGATCGACAAAGATACCACAAAGGAAGCCTGGCGTTCGATATCCTTCAATTATTTGGAGTCTGTGCCATCTCCACGCAACCGCAATTTTGAATTTATTTCCAAAAAATGAGATAACACACATTATTAACAGAAATTTTCTTGTTTGTTATTAGCTTTTTATTTAATATTCTATTTTAAATTATATCGAAAAAATGGCTATGTACGTCATTTCTGCGATAATTCCGTATTCAAGTGATGTACATATATAAAATAGTTAATGTATGATACATTAATACAAATGAAATAACTTAAAACAATCTCTTGTTAATAAACTTTTTTTTTGTTTGTTTATAATCTAGATAACACTGTGCAACACCAATTTTGGGGGTGGACGATTCCTACGCCAAATGATCACACTAGGTCAGAAAAGTCAAACCGCAAAAATTTAGACCGCTGTGTAGCTCCACATTTTTTTTATGGGCGTGGCAAGTTTGAAATTTTTTTATCCGACACTGTCCGAGATAAATTTAAAAATCGGGTATAAATGTTGAATTGAGCGAATTCTTGTGATAACAGCTCTACAGTGAAATTTGAGAGGAATTATTTTCGTAGAATATTCACATGCTCTATTTCAAAGTTTAAAGGATCCTTTTCATCCTTTGTTCAAAAATTACCAAAACTTTGCTCTAAAAAAACTATCGACAACTTAGCCATGAAAAAGCTTCTCAAAATATCTCTTCGGAACCATTGTAAAATTGTATGTTTCTCGAAAACTTTACTTTTATAACCCTATCGTCGGCATGACATCCCCATATCCGAATGGGTCGGATAGTATGTATTTAGGTTTCTTCAGTTAGTTTTCCATACATTTACATCCGTGCATCGGACCAAAAGTACAAAACTAATCAACTAAGGGTATTGATATTACAAATATATGCTGAACAATCTGTCGTTTTGTCTTCTTTGGATGCAAATATAACATGTGTTTAGAGCTTGTCGCAAATATAATATACTTGTGCCCAAACGCATTGTGTTTGCTATTCAATATTACATGTTTGAGACACAATTATTAATATGTGATAACATATCTGTTGGCGACGCAAATATATCTGTGTTTGTGATACAAATCCAGACGAATTTGTTGCACTGTTTATCCTCTCTCGAAAGTAAGAGAATAAAAGACGGGCAACGAGTTTGTATATCTTGTAAGTGTGTATCTGTATTTTTGCCCTATTCTCTCAGTGAGTGATTCACAAATATTCCTGAATGTGAGTGAAAATGGCAGATGAAGTTATTGTTTCTTATTTTGGCAGATGTATTGCGTTTTAATTTCGTGTATTCCGTCGTCAATGGTTCAGCGGACAGAGGATATCAAAAGCGCTTGATCAGTGACAAGGAATAAACAAACGGTCGGACGGTTAAATGGTTTGTGATGGTGCTTTTGTGTATGTGTTTCGCATGTCCGTTTGAGTTTATATTATTCGATCTTTTAATATTTATGTGTGCTACTAAAGTGAGAAACGATTTTTAGGAAAGAAACTGACGAGGGTAACAACGTGAATCCCTTTTCTGCCCGAGCCTCTACTGAAAAAAACGGAATGGCGAACCATTTGTTAAATATATTAAAAACAACACAAGTAATTAATACACGATTATCTTGCATGAACTAGATTTGTATATAAGTGTATTGTTTGTGTACCAAAGCGAAAGAATTTATACTTACTTACTTACTTATCCGGTCTCGGACAACCCCAGGGGATCAGGGACGTTACAAAACGAAGATAACATATTTCGCCAACCAGTGCGATCATTTGCTTTATTTCTCCAGTTGGCAATACCAAGAGTACGCAAGGATTCGTCAACCTGATCCCTCCAGCGGAGTCGTGGTCTTCCTATTTTTGTCTTCCTTCGAGTTCGGTTTCGAAAACCCTTCATGCTGGTTCGTCTTCACCCATTCCACTGACATGGCCTAGCCAGCGCAATCGCGTTATTTTGATCCGATTAACTATGTCAATGTCAGGATAAAGCTCTTACACGCTTTGGTCTCGTTGAAACCATTAACTTTGTCTTGTCCTCATTTACTTTCAGACCCACTTTCAGCATGCGACTCTTGCTGCTGATGGTTTCATTCATATTACTGCAGCTTTTCTCATAATGACCTCCATTAAGATGTTAAAGAGATCCCCCGATAGGGTGTCGCCATGCCTGAGGCCTTGCTAGGTTTCGAAAGGTTCGGTAAGATCCTTACCAACTTTCACTGCCGATCTGTGGGTCTTCTGGTTAGTTGTCGATTTTCCAGGCCTAAAGCCACACTGGTATGGTCCAATCAAGTCAGCGATAACTGGTTTTAGTCGTTCGCACATTATACTTGATATGCTATGGATAAAAGGCTTATTCCACGGTAGTTGGCACAGAGACTCTGGTCACCTTTTTTGAATATGGGAGACAGTACACTGAGACTCCAATCGCCGGGCGTGCACTCATCTAACCACATTTTGCTAATAAGCTGTTGCTTGCACCTTATCAGCTCATCGCCGCGAGCCTTAAACAGCTCCGCCGCTAATCCATCGGCTCCTGCGGCTCTGTTGTTCTTAAGCCGGGCAATAGCTGTTCTGACCTCGGCTTGGTTAGGAGGGGGACAATCGACGACGTCGTCCATATTGTGATCGATTGTCGATATCTCAGGAACCAGTAGCACGGAGAAATGATCTCTCCATATTCCCAAAATGTTCTGCATGAGATTCAGGGAGGCCCTGAATCATGTCCATTAGTCCTGTGTTTGACTTTTTGGTAGAATTTTCGGGCTTCATTCTTCCTTCTGTATGTCTCAGCGCTTTCTCCACTGCCGTTTGTTAAGCCTAAAGAGATGGTTTAGCTCCTTCTTTTTCCCTATACCGCTCAGTCGCAGCTCGCGATGCAATTCACTGAAGCATCGCCATACGTGCAAGGTTTCATTTCATCATTTGCAATGCGACATTCTTCATCGAACCATGGTTTATTGTGAAGCGGTTTTTCGAAACCAAGTACGGTTGTTGCGGCAGTTTTTATAGAGTCGGAAATGGGTTTCCACTGCGCATCAGGATCGTCATCGGGAGGGGGGAGGCTGTGGCTACCTCTGGTAATTGCAGCTTTCCGATTTCCAGCTTCCTCTGCGTCTGATTTCCTACGATTTTCGCTCTACTCAATCTTGTGTGAAACTTATCTGCTACCAGGTAGTGATCAGAACCAATGTTAGCTCCTCTGATCACTCGTACGTCCATTACACGGGATGAGTGCCTTTCATCAATTACCACGTGATCAATTTGGTTCTTAGTTCTTTGATGAGGGGATACCAAATTAGCCTTGTGAATGTCTTTATGCTGGAATTTTGTACCACTAATGACCATGTTTTTTGCCGCCGCAAAGTCAATCAGTCTCATACCGTTGTCGGAACTGTCAGCATGTAGACTGAAATTGCCAATAGTTGGATTAAACACATTCTCCCTTCCTACTTTGGCATTAAAATCTCCTAGTACAATCTTAATGTCATGGCCAGGGCAGCGGTCATACGTTTCCTCTAGGAGCTCATAGAATATGTCTTTGGCATCATCATCTTTCTCTTCTGTAAAAATATTTCGCTTTTATGCAGATTGTGGCTATACGTTCACTCACAGGATTGAACCTAGAGACTCTTTTTCCAACTACAAAGCCGCAGCCAAATTCATGTTTTTTTCATGGCAACTGTAGTATATGGGTGATTGTTCGGAAATTGTCATTTTCTCGTCCTTTGAATTTTCCCACCCTAAAATGGTCGAATGGTGATTAAATTGCGACATGTTCCCGAAGCTACGATGGTACTCTATTATTTCCATGAAACACATTCCATTCTGAACCGTGTAAGTCGGTTTTAGGGAGAAAAAACGGTTCAAAATGTCACAACCATGGCCTGTCCTCCGTATCGAATTCAGGACTTCAGCAGTAATGTCCGTCAAGGACGTGGCTTGAAAGAAGTTACCTGCATATATGTTCTATGGGACATTTAGATTTACAATTCTACGCAAAAAAATTGGAGGAATATGCACGCCATGGTTATTGAACGGTCCACGAAGTCTGTCCAACAGTTTTGTCAGAATTTTGTACAATTTGTATTCGACTGTGGTGACGCCATCTCCGGGGTTTCAATATGACCCACTTGCTTGCATTTTGGAGTGGAGGGGGTAGTGGCAGTATTTACACCGGCAGAAGTCAACACACGCACATGTATACGAAGGGGAATTCAATTCGAAAAATTTAAAAGCTAAGTCACAAAATAATACGTCACAACCGTTCTCTTATGATTCACATATGCCGTACGATATTTAGGCTTGATTCCCGGTTATGAAAGTAACATTTCATTGCCTGAACTTCATTGTCTTTGGAACTTGTCGAATTCCAAACCGGTCTGGAGCACGGTTAGGTTAAACACTGAAAGTCACAACCGTGGCTGTCACAACCGTGTCATATAGTTTCCAATTCTGACTAAAATTGATAAATAATGGCTTCTTGACACTGAATGATTAATGTGGAGTAGGCCGCTGCAAAGACCTGACAACACAGTAGGCTTTTGCGAAGACCTGGAAGCACAGTAGGCTTTTGCGAAGACCTGGCAAAACGAGAGTGAAGTATTTGACATATCTTGTGGCAATCGTCAGTCGTGTGTAGGTCGTGAAAGGTATTAATCTATTGGCGAAGTTAACTAAATAAATTAGTTAAAACATTCAAATAGTGCGTTTTATTCAATTGATATATATTAGCGGTCATTACAATTAAGTTTCGTTCAGGCAGTCACTACCGTGTCATCGGAATACCATCAATGCTCCATAACTTCGATTGCTTTGGTGTTGTAGTATAGTGATCTTCAGATCATACTTTTGGACCATGATAACATTCAGAAACGTAAAAAAATGGTACTGCAGACATATCGAGGCTTGGTAAAATTGCTATCTGAAAAATAACAATTTCCGAACAATCACCCATATATCGCAGTTTCGTTTTCTTGTGCAGCCATGTCCTGTTAATCGCATTTCCTGGATAGCGGTAATGTCAGCCTTATCACTTTCGAGGACATCTGCCAGTTGGATGCTTGCACCGGATCTATATAGAGTTCTTACATGCCAAGTGCATATCCGTAAATCGTGGTCCTTATAATGTTTGAGGGGGTCGTCAACAAATAGGGGTTGTTTATATTTTCTTGTTCGTTTAAGTATTTTCACTGCCATTATGAACGGTGGCGGGAGGCAAACCCAGTCCACCGGGTTTTTGCATTTTACCTACTGCCAGGCTATTTGATTGCAGCCGCCCATTATGGATCAGACGCTGTCCAGGATACAATATGTCGAACCTGGATTTTCTTCTTTTAGTTTATATCCGCCGTTGGCCCGTATGTTTAGCTCATCCGCCTTCTAAGGACAAAATAATATGCCCGATTGTTTGATGAGCTTCAGTGACATCAGTCACCTACTAAACCTGATTTGCCGCTCATTTGTTTCGCGTTCTCACTCTAGCTAGCTAACGGAGGTTTACGAAAAGCCATTGCCCAGGACATACTGCGTGGAAGTAGTGAGCTGCTTGGACTGCTCAATGAAGGAATCATTTCTGGCCACTCACAAGTGAATGTCTATCAGAAACTTTCCACCTCCACGGACATTCCCATTTATATTCAATGGAATAAATCACGTGATGAGGGACAAAATATGCTTGAACGCTTGATAACATTGCTGCAATGCTACATGTCATTCAAGATTTTTTGAACATTCATTGAGGCATTGCAATAAAACTGATTTATAGCTGATGCAACTAATACATTATTTATGCATTTTCTACGGAAATGGGTTCAGTAATACAATTTATAATTGGTATTAATTTATATAATCTGTTTAATATTGCACTTATTAATTACGGAGTATGGTAGATAAGTCACTTGCAGCTGATGGAACAACTAACATTCTGCAGCGAAGCTGACGTTCATGCCACGATACAGGTTTGTATGGAAAAGGCCATGAACTTGATGAGTGCACTAGACGTACAATTTATAGAAATACACGACAACTCAAATGGTATGGAAATGTCTCCATCAAACAAATAATAATTACATAATTAATTTTTTCGTCGAATTCGAAACGTGAGTAAAATTGAAATAATCGAAAAAGTTTTTTGCTGTTAATAGTTACATGGGTGCGTCAGATTCCGATTCATTTTGTATTGACGCATCAATGCAACATATTCGTCGGAGAAACGAAATTAATTAGCCCACTTTCGATGAATACTTTCACTAGTGGGACGAATCTTTTCTTTCGGTATAGTATTTATTCACTGGATTTATAGCAGTTCGTAATAAATACTTGGTGTTTGTGAAACAGTTGAATTGGGTGTACATTTCTCTAAATGCTGTTGTCAGACAGATTCTTATTCAAAATCAAATTGTGTTAATGAGTTAGGAACTATTTGTATCCTATGAAGCGGTTAGTATCAACTTAGGTCGGTTCCGCTATGGCCCATGCTCAAAAACAGACATCCTAGACTTATGAAAGGTTTTTGTACCATATGTTGATGAGTCGTTTAATACTTGCATCCTCTAAATGGTATAGTACCAACCTTTATTGGTACTTAATATAGGGGATATATTCATATATAAATCCATGCGATAAATATATGGGTCTCTTGTTGTATGTGAAATTTAATTAGATTGTGCAAAAAAATACAGCAAGGACATTAGGACAAAATTTTGCAGGCACATTTGAATGGTGGCTATATCTTTTGAGATGTATAAAAACATATTTCTTCAATATTGTATTAATGTACGCCAAACTAAGCCACTGCTTTGATCAACACCAATCTGGTATCTACTATATATACCAGGAATCAGGACCGTTAATTGAGCTATTACCCCAAGGTGACATATAAATGTACTTGAAAAGTATTGAGGTGGGATTCTCGAAAGCAGCATAATTTAAATCCTAAAGAATAACGCAATTAGCACTGGCCCTTTATTCGTTTTAAAATACAATAGAGCACGTCAAAGATGAAATGGTGTGTATTAAGATCTCACAATGCAACATTCAGACAACCTGGGGTTTATTTTCCACATGTTTCTGTGAAACTAGTGGACGCGTTTTATCCCAAGTTCTATGACCATCAAGGGCCTATTCACTGTGGATATTTATTCTTTGTGTTTTCACATTGGCATCAGTGTTGCCACAAGTATAGCCAAAAAAATCACTTGAAATTATACAATATTATTTATTTTCTGACAACGGAGAACACTTTTTTTCTACATAATTCAAAATATTTTAATTTAATTCACCGATCGGACCTGCACATTGCTACCATCGATAGAACCTATCTTTCTGAGTTCAATATAATAACTCCGAGCTATGAAATGTGGCAACAACACAACTTACAATAAAGCTTAAAATCTTGGCTATAATCTGATTCGTACCAAGACTTTTTCGGTGGTCATATTTTAAATTATTAAACTGTTTACCACCAAAAAGTCACTTCCCAAAATTAATAAGTTTGAACTTCCCCCAATGGAATAATGAAAATTCAAATTTTGACTATTAGTATATTCACAAGCTTTTCACTCTGAAGATATTGTTTATACACTCTGGTTCACTTATTTAAAGGCACTTCATTATTTTTTATTATTTTTTTGGTTAATGTATGAGAAATTCATACTACAAGCTTACAAGTCATGAACATTTTTCTAATTGAAAAATGGTTGTTTTTTGTTGGAAATAATAGACAATTCAGTTCAAAACACACTCACTGGCATGACTAGTTTCGAACTCCGTGACAAGTTCATCATCAGATGCCTAATTATGTGCCTGAATTGATACCATCGGTTGATCATCAATCGTATATAGACAAACTCAATTCTGCAATTCACATGTGCGAATTAGTATCGATCGAAATTCCCTAAGTATCAACATCACTGAAAGGCCCATAATTCCAACAACAAGAGCAGATAGAATGTTTCCACCATGTTCTATTCCTCATGCATTCTCGCGTTCTTGCAGTGCTTTGAGGGGAGTTTTAATCTATATCACAGAGTTGTATTTTTCCGTTGTATGGCATTTTTGAAGACCATGCTAGTGTCGGTTACGTTTATTTGAATTTTTATGACCGATTTTTATTAGTTTTTGGTTAATGTATGAGAAATTCCTACTATAAGCTTACAAGTTTTTATTATGTTTGAAGTAAGCGATGATTTGTTGTAGGGAGCGTTGTAGGAATACTCAATTTTCTTGAACTAAATTATATAATATTAATTTCCTCATTTCCAAGAAATTTATTTAAGGAAACTTGGATACGTATTTTAAGTACATAAACTCGTGCAGAATTTACTCAATTGTTGATAAATTTCCCAATTTCAAGTAAAAAAAAATTTGAATTGAGTACACTTTCTGAACCAAATTTAAGTTAATTTTGATATCAAATTTAGTATATTCTGTAGTTAGGTAACATAATTTGTTCCGTTAGTTTGTAAACTGGAACCAAATTTTAACTTAGTATATCTCCTGAATTAAATTTAATTTAATTTTTAACTCAAATTTAGGATATATTTCCATTTAGTGAATATGCATTGTTCTTAAGCAACATATTATTCAACGAGGAACATTTTCTTAATTTACAGAATTCAGATTCAAATTCCTAATTTTGAGAAAAAAATAAATTCGTACCGAGTACATAGTCTGAACTAGTTTTAAGGTAAATTTGAACTCAAATTTAGGATATGCTGTATTTGACTGTAATTGCAACATTGTTGTTTAGGAACATTTTATTGAATTATGAGAAATTTTTGAATTTAATATAAGTACATTTTTGAATTTAATATAAATAAATTTGAACATGGGACTGTCCTTGGGGGTAGAAACATTCTGATAGCCATTCACTTGGGAGTGGCCAGAAGTGATTCCTTAATTGGGCAGTCCAAGCAGCTCACTACTTCAACGCAGTATGGCCTGGGCAATGGCTTATCGGAAACCTCCGTTAGCTAGCTAAAGTTAGAAGGCGAAGCGAATGAGCAACCTAAGTGATAATGCGATCACTAATACGTCTCAGGATTATTAGGCGACCCTCTCACTGAAGCACTTCGAAGTAGTGGACATATTCGACTGTCCTTTGAAGGCGGATGAGCCAACGCCCCTGGCCAACGGCGGATCAAAATTGAAGAAATCAAAATCCAGTTTCGACACACTGCATTCTGGTCAGCGTCTGATCCATAATGGGCCGCTGAAACATAATCATCCTGGCAGTAGGTAATGAAATAAGCTATAAAATTAATGAACAAAGAAACCCCCAACTGTTGACGATCCTCGCAAACGTTATAAGCACCATGATTTAAGGATATGTACCTGGAATGGTGGAACGTTATACAGCACTGCAGCCACTTTCTAACTGGCGGATGTCCTCGGAAAATATAAAGCTGACATCACAGCGATCCAGAACTTGGTAGCGGATTTATAGTTGGCAAGAGACTGCGACACCTAGTTTCAAGGTTCAACCCAGTGAGTGACCGCATAGCCACAATTCGCATAAAAGGCAAATATTGCAAAATCTCGTTAACAGAGGACAGAGGACAAAGATGATGAGGTCAAGGAAACTTGTTATGAGCGTCTGGAGGAACATTAAGATTATTCTAGGCGATTGTAAAGCCAAATTAGGAAAGGAAAGTGTCTTTCGACCAACCATCGGTACTCACAGTCTACATGATACCACCTCCTATAATGGAGTAAAACTGATAGACTTCGCCGCTGCAGAATACATGGTAGTTAGTAGCACACGATTCCAGCATAAAGACATACATAAGGCGACCTGGATATCTCCTGATCAGCGGACGAAGAACCAGATTGATCACTTGGTAATAGATGGCAGGCTCTCTTCTGGTGTAATGGTTGTGTACGTGTGATTCGAGGTGTCCGCTGCAAGGACTGTACTTGGCTATCAAAAACCGCAGAAGGATAAGCCATGGTACGACGAAGAATGTCGCATTGCAACTGATGGAAAAGACGCTGCACGTATGTCAACGAAACAGTCAACTATTTAGGCGAAAAAAATGGCAGTGGGAGCAGAGAGAGAGAGTGAAAAAACCGATATGTGCAGGATAAATGGTGAATCCCGAGAGTTCTTCCAGAGGGTAAGAAGATCGAATTACGGGCCTAATAATGGGCTGCCCTCCTGCAACGACGAGAATGGGAATTTGGTGACTGAGAAGCAGTGTGTGCTCAAAATGTGTAGAGACCCCTTCTCAGCACTACTGCACTCAGATTATTCCACTGAAGAAGGTAATGATAGTGGAAGATAGTGTAGATTGTAACCCCCCAACCAAGACGAGATTGGAACGGCGATCTCCCGACTTAAGTATAATAAAGCCGCTGGTGCGGATGGCCTATCTGCTGAACTTTTAATGCAGGTGGCGAAGGATTGCTAGCCCACATGCATCGACTTATATGCAGTATATGGCTGGGGGAATCTATGCGCGATGATTGGAGTCTCCGTGTATTATGTCCTGTATTCAAAAAGGGTACTCCGTGTGTCTGTTCCAACTATCTCGGTATCAGTCTTTTAGCCATCGCGTATAAGGCCTTATCGAGCATATTATGTGAAAGACTAAAGCCAATTATTGAACACCTGATTGGACCTTATCAGTGTGGTTTTAAACTAGACAAGTCCACGACTGACCAAATATTCACGCTACGCCAACTCCTGGAAAAGACCCGCGAAAAGCAAATCGATACATACCATCTTTTTTGTCGATTTCAAAGCTGCTTTCGATAGCCCCATACGGGGAAAACTGTACGAAGCTATATCTGAACTTGGTATTCCGGCAAAACTGATCCGCCTCTGTAGAATGACGCTGGCCAACACCAAATCAGCAGTGAAAGTGGAGAAAGACCTCACTGACCCATTCTGTACCAAGCGAGGACTTAGACTTTTATCGAGTGGCCGATTGACCGCACGACACACTATAGAGAAAATTCGTTATTCAGCCGTACAGTCCGTATGTGGAATAAACTTCCGGCTAGTGTATTTCCCACCAATTGTGACATACAAACATTCGTGGCAAATGTCAACAGACACTACTCCCTCTTTCCACCCTCCTCTACCACAATTTTCCTTCACCAACACAATGCACTGCATTTATAGGGGGCAACCCCTGAGTGTTGGTTTGATTAAAAAAAAACAAAGCGACACACTTTCGTGCAATCCCTTCAACATCTTAATGATGGAGATAATAATGAGAAAGGCTGCAGTAAACACGAACAAAACCATTAACATGAAAAGCCATATGCTGCTGGCGTATGCTGACGACATAGACATCATTGGGCGAAAATTGCGAGTGGTTACTGCAGTATTTTCAAGAATCGAAAATGAATCAGCGAAGGTGGGTCTTGCTGGTAATGAGGGCAAGACAAAATGGATGGTGTCAACGGCTAGAGAAACCTATCGACTTGGTCCGCACATGAACGCTGACAACCGATTTAATTTTGAAGTGGTAGATGAATTTGTCTACCTTGGATCCGACGGGAACAAGGACAACAACGTCAGCCTGGAGATAGACGGGAGAATTGTACTTGCAAATAGATGCTATTTTGTGCTCACAAGCAGTTAAGGAACAAAGCCCTCCCTCGTCGGACAAAAGTCCAGCTATATCAGACTCTCATTTTACCTGTCTTGACATATGGCTCTGAAACTTGGGTCATATCGAAAGCGGATGAAAAACACCTAGGAGTTTTCGAGAGAACAATTCTCCGTAAAGTATATGGTCCTGTTAGAGAAAACGGCGAGTACCGATGTCGCTGGAACGCAGAGCTATATAATCTATATTCTGACGTGGCTAGACGAATCAAATTGGGCCAATTGCGTTCGCTAGGCCATGTTATCAGAATGGATGAAGATGAGCCAGCGCGAAAGGTTTTCGATAACGTACGCGATGGAAGCAGGAAAAGAGGACGACCAACACTCCGCTGGAAGATCAGGCAGAAGAATAGAAGAATGTTTAATTTGTTTGCTTAATTAGTACGTGTAAGACGTCTGACCTCATGAGGCTTTAAAATAGTCAATAAAAGTAAAGTAAAAGTCTAACCTTGGACTAGACTTGATTACATTTTTGTAGCAAATATAGGAAACTGTTACTTATTTTTAGTTCATATGTAGGTTATATTGAACTAAATTTCAGTTCAATTTAACTAAAAATAAACCTCGTATAGAGCCAAAGTTATCATTTACTCATATACAGTTCATTATTTCCTTGTAAAAAGTATACTAATAAACTTGAAATTAGTTCAAATTATTCATACTCGGTACAAACATCTGCAACATTTATCCAATGTAATTTATACGTTAACACAAACCAATTCAATGTTTTTTAGACATAACCCAAAAATAAGTTTATTTGAACTTCAGTTGAATAAAAGCTGTACTTGAAGTAAGTAAGCATTGAACTCAAAATGAGTAGAAATTTGTCATATTAAAGTTAACAATTCCGCGAGTATTATTAAATTTTAGTTCAATACTTCTTTAAACCTGGTAACACGTACCAACATGAAATAACTTGAACTAAAATACAGTATAATTTAACTAATATGTAGTTTAGTTGAGCGTACATTGAGTATAAATTGGACTAATTTGAACTTAAATTGAATCCATATGAACTAGAATCAAGTTCAAATTAAATAGATATCAGTTTAAATGCTGGTTCCTTTAACTGGAAATCAGTTCGGCATTTCCTCAAAATAAGTATATCTGAAGTAAAATTTAGTTCATATAAACTTGATTTGATTAAACAGATTACTAAAGTTTAGTTTACTTGAACTGTATTTGAGTAAGCATGTTACTCCAATTTAGTTTTATTTTTATTACATTTTTACTTAATATCCCAGCAAAAATAAAATGAAGTAGTTCTAGTAGATGTTATTATTTTTGTAAATCTTCTGCAACACTATATTTAATGCAATTTTGACGCTCATCAATAATAACTCCGAAAAATCTACATTTGCATCATATTTACTTTCTTTTAAATTGATTTTCATTTCCTTTCTTTTTCACCTGTTGACAGAAACTTTTGGAGTACTAATAAAAGGACAATTAATAAAATAATTAGTTAAACCCTAAAGTGGTTGCTTAAAGTCAGAACTTTTTAATAGCATATCATTTCTTGCCAAGTTTCAAATGACAAGAAATTTACAAATTGTTGAAATAATAGTTTTGGTTGCTCGTTTGCGGACGAAATATAGCATAAAAATTTTAGCATAAAATGCACTTCCAAACAGTCAAACAAGAAGTAGTGCTCCATTGGACAACGCAATATTAAAAGAAGTACTTCTGCACCTAAATTAGCACTACATGTTACCAAGGAGTTGTGGTGCAAATTCTACTTCTTGGTATATTCTTTTTTTGCTGGGTTGTGGTGCAAATTCTACTTCTTGGTATACTCTTTTTTTGCTGGGATATTACATTGATAAATGGAAAAATAAATATGTACAATATCGAAATGTTCAAGAATAATCACAATGACATTTTTAATACGTAATAACATTTTCATATATTCTATATAGTATATCAAAATGAATGTATGTATGTATGTATGTGTATATGTTACGTATGGACTCGAAAACAGCTGAACCGATTTTGATGAAATTTTCATACAATATCATCTACCGGGTGACATAGGCTATACAGCCAGGGTGAAAGTGGGCTGTGGCACAGCCCCTTCTCAAAAATCGTCCTGACGGCTTTTCTAATAGACCATATTGACCCATTGTTATGAAAATTTCACAATGTGTTACTGATGACCTACGGATACTCCTTGGCTATACCTGGTTGAGATTGGATGAAGGGGCGTGGCACAGCCCATACAACTTGAAATTTAAAATGACTATATCTCGTGAATTGTCAGAGATATGACGATGAGATTTGGTATGTAGGTTGTTGGGACAGTATGAATTCCAGCCAGGGTGGAAGTGGGCGGTGCCACACCCCTTTTAAAATAATCCGTTATAACAGCCATAATAATAGTTTGATCGTCCTGAAAATGTCACAGTGTAGCACGGCACTGTACCAATAGATTTCTACTTAAATTTAGTCACATCACCACAGTCCTCTGGCTACAGATAATATGTGATACCCGTGCAAAGCCGGGGACAGGTCAGCTAGTAAATTTATAAAATTAATATTTTATATACATATGTTTTATATAATTTTATAAATTAATATTTTTATAAATTTAAAAAACATTAAATATATAAATACATTTAATTTTGATTTTTAATCGACCAGAGGCCGAATGGTTCCGTTTAATTGAATCCGTCGAGGATTTGACCCCAGTACAGCTTGATGAAGACATTGAACGTTCAGAATCATACCAGTGTAGGAAACAGAGCTGCATTTTGAAATAAAAGAGAAGCATTAGTTATGGAAAATAAAAATGTATGTCGATTCAATCAAGAAAAATTAAATATCATTCTTGCATTGCAGAAATGACAATACAAATTTTTCGAAATGAATCGGCATAACGTTAACTGAAACATGGACAATATATTTTACACGATATTATAATATTGTCAATGTTGCATTTCAATCAATAACACAAGAGAATAATGGCAAATCGAACATAAAATAATACACTATGTTTGCGCCGTTGTTCAAAGAGGGAATAAATAAATTATGATAATTTTCTTACTTATTTTACTTAATTACTTATGATAATTTTCTGCAAACTTTTTTTTATAACTTAGCTTTTTTTAAGTTTTCAATGAAATTAAAATTAAATAAAATACGCACGTAGTTGACTGATTTCATTTATAAATACTTTTTTTTGGTGATAGGGTGAATTTATAAATAAATAATGACTTTATTTTCTAGTCTTTATAGTTTTACATTGAGAATCTATGCTAGTATTAGTTATTTTTATAAGTAAGCAGTCGGGTTTAGTTCAGAAAATGGTGATTGCACAATCAAACCTGGGTTGTAGAAAATCACTCTTGCGTTGAGTATCGTCCTTGGAAAAGTAGCAAATCGTTTAATTGCTTTGGTGAAACTATTGCTCTGCATGAAGGTGAGTGTCCAAAATCAAAATTAGGCCCAAATTGATTATATAGGACAATATATTTAAGTGACACAGAGTTTGTATAACGTAATTCAGAGCGTAAATTAAATTACATATTTTTAAATTTAACTCTAACCTAACTCTAATAGCAGTGAGACATAAACAATTTTCAGTTAAAGTAGTGTTAATACCAAATTCTTAAACTTGCAATATGGAGTTAACGAAGTATATAGCTCGAATTTGAAATGAAAGTTGCATGTCTGAAACTTCGGGACTAATAAGGCGTGAGTTCTTACTGAGCCGCCAAACTGAAATTTAGAGACCAAGTACGATAGATATCTATATTTCATAACTTTGTAAAACAGTAGGATAATTCTAAGTTTAATAAAGTTGTAAAACGTACATCCTAAAAATGTAATTATATGTAGCGAACAACGGTCATAGCGCTTTATATTGTACACGTACCGAACGATGCGGTTATAACTATATTTCAAGGGATCGAGGTTAGCTGCAGTAGTTCCTGAAAATACCTCTAATCCGTGGAGTAGGTGTGGCATAAATATTGGCATTCCAATACATTTCCGTACATTAAAGGGAAGAGGAGATTTTAAGCTGATCGAATTTTAGACTATTATCTAAGTAAAACCCTAAAATGTTCAAACAACTAACATTTTCATTGACGCATTCATTTAAAGTGAAATACAACGATGTACCAGTCGTACCATTAAAGACCATTGACTTTAATTTTGGTCATTTTATGTCATCTGAAATCATAACAATGCTGCCGTGTTTCACTTCAATTCCATCGCTGCAATAAAAGCAAGTGTCAGAATTGTTGCTTGCATTATTTCAAGGAATTGATTGGGCAGCATCTTGGACAACGGAACTATAACTTTTTGCAAAATCACATTGATAGTATAATAAAGAATAATAGTATATAAAAAGCGCCTGTACCTCTGCAATATAAATATGAAATTTTAAAGTGTCCAAGGCATCACACAAGCTATCTACAGAATCATCGGATGGCAGTAGTTGAGTAAACATTGTGATGCGGTTTATTTAATTTTTTAATTTCGCCTTATGGAAATATACATTCCCTACAGACTACTTCTTAATAGTAAACTTTTCTAATTCACTTAAATTGAAAGGAAAATCAATATCATGCAATGAGGAAATTGATTTAAATTCTACGGCAGGGTATATGGAAGAATTCAAATTGGCGCAATCTTCTCGAATGTTCATTAAAGGATATTAGATCCAACACATAAGGACTTTCAATTGTTCCACAAATGATTTTGTAAATAAATATAGTAGATCGAAGACTTCTTCGCTTGTATAACAGCGGCAGGCGAATCAATCTACAGAGTGATTCATACGTTGGTATCGACTGATCAAAATATAATGATATCAAAGCAAATATAATGAATTTCTTCTGTATTCTTTCAAGTCTGTTTATTTGCGTTGATATAGAATGGTTCCACATAATTTGTGCATATTCTAGTTTAGATGTAACGAAACAAGTGTATATAATTGTACGTACATACGGATCTACAAATTCTGCGCTATGACGTTTACTAAAAGCAAGAACTGAGTACACATGAGGAATTATATAATCAATATTAGCATTCAAATTTAACTTGGAGTAAAATATTACTCCAAGATCCAGTATTTCATATACTTGCTTAATAAGCCTACCATCAATGTATAGTCCTTTAAAATCGGACAGTTCAACCTTCCGTAACACACATAAAAACATTTCCCTGGATTCAAAAATAGACAATGCATCTCACACCGAGTAATTCAAAAAATATCGATTTGTAATAATGAAGAATCAAACTGATTAGAAATACATTTAAAAAGCTTCACGTCATCAACATAAAGTAAACACTGAGAAAAAGATATACAAGAGGAAATATCATTAATAAATAAATTAAACAATAAAGGATTGATCAATACATAATATTTTCTGTCGGATAAGTATGACTTTATCTACTGGAGGAGTTTAGAATGAAATCCCACTTTTGCCAACTTAGAAACAAGTACATGATATGAAACTTTATCGAAGGCTTTAGAGAAGTCTAAATAAATAGAATTCACTTGATAGTCCTTCTCAAAGGCTGCCATGCAGAAGTTTGAAAAAGTTAAAAGATTCGTTGTCATCGATCGGCCACCAATAAACCCATGTTGATTGGGTAATAAAAAAGACTTAACAGGAGAGAAAAAAGTTTGATACATAACACTGTGTGTAATTTTTTAAGTCATGGCAAAATAACCATATACGGACACCACTACGTGATAAAAGACTAAAAAAAAAAAGACCCGTGTTTCCCAATTTTTCAAAAAGTCATGCACCTTTTTTTTTATGGGCCGCCAAATATTTGGGGCCTCGGTATCATTTTCGTAAAAATGTGATCATTTTCTCAGGCTCATATCTTGCAAACCGTTCAGAATTTCGATTTACTCTCTGAGGCAAAGTTGTAGCTCAAATAAAATCAAAATCAAAAAAACTTCACCTTCCAGATCAAAATGGCAAAAAACTTAAAAAAATTCGATTTTTTTTACCTTTTTTCCCGTGTTCAGGTCCATAGGTAGCAAACCGTTCAAAATTCAAGGAAACAATCAACAACAAAAATTTACCTAAGATAACAAAAATGTACCTAAGTAAACAAATTCCTAGAATATATAAACTTCCTAGAGATGATTCTTAACACTGTTTAGGTAGCACGCAAAAGTGAAAAATTTGCCGAAAATTTTTTAATTTAATTTTATAGGTAGCAAAAAATGAAATATGCCTGGCCAGAACCATGTGCATTCTTCAGTCTATGTTGTTGTATTTGTTCATCCACACTTCCTCTTGGCCTCCACGAGTTACATTGGAATTGATTCAGAGGTGAGCGTGAATCCCAATTACAAAGAAAACAAAAGAATTTTGGGAAGCCGCCCTTATCGATGATCCCTTGCAAAATGTTGATGACCTTCAAATCACAGAAAATCTTCCATTTATTTTCGTAATATTTGATTTTTTCCATTATATCTTTCAATGTTTCATAGCTTTCTTTCATGTTGATACCCATTGCTAGCGGCATGGAAGGTTTTCGGTTCGACACATGCAACAACACTGCTTTCAACCTTGAAACAGAACCATCAATAAATAATCTCCACTCACAAGCGATGTAGTTCATTCCCATTTTTACCACCAAAGCTTTTATATCGTTGCAGTAAGTGAACGAATTGTCATCATTTAGAGTGTAGAGCATCTGAAATTCAGCTTGTCGTTTGCGGTACGCCGTAGAGTTAATATTAGCATGTGTGAGTTTTCTTTGCTTTAAAAAAGCTGTCAAAAATATTGCAAGTCGCTGCGATAATCGCAATATGGCCACAATGAAATCCATTTCCATTTGTGTTATTAGTTGTGGTCCATCTGTTCCCTGTTGGGGCTCATAATCAAATGGATCTTCATAAGTAACACCACTTGCTGTACTCATTGCTGTAAATTCTGTAGTACGATCTGGAGTTGGCGGCCTTGGTGATACAAAATTTTCAGGTGCAATGTCTCAGAATGTCGATTTAGACGACATGTGTAATTTACGCATGCATAGCAACTGGTTGCATCATGATCACCTGGGCGATTAATCCAGTTTACCGGCTTACAATACTTCATAGTACCTCTGCCTCCACTCAACCATGCCATGAGATTGTTATAACATTGGCGACACACTGTATTAGGTGTGTAATTTTCACCGGTCAAGTCCACTTCGTCGAAAAACAATGTATATGCTCTTTTGAATTCACTAGTTAAAAGATTCTTTTCCTTCTGAAATCTTGTAGATGTTTTTTTCTGGTTTGATGACCGCAAACGTAGCAAAATAAATCAATATTTTCACACTGCATATTGAAATTGTCAGTTGCCAATGTTGTGTGCGAATTATACTGTAGCACTTTCACTTTTTTTACTTTCACTTTCACTTTATAACTTTCACCGCTGAGCTCTCGTTGACGTCGCGCTGTGTAATGCCTCGATGTGAGCGTCGTGTCGCTTCTATATTGTGTGCCGCGTCCCTTGTTGCGTGAGCTGAGCTTACTGCATTGCCTGTGCTGCTGCTGTCGGGGCATGATCGCGTGATACCTAAGCGCTACCTAAACGGTGTTAACCCTTGGACAAACACATGGTTCTGGCCATGCATATTTAATTTTTTGCTACCTATGGTCCTGAACAGGAGAAAAAGGTAAAAAAATGAAATTAAAAAATTTTCGGCAAATTTTTCACTTTTGCGTGCTACCTAAACAGTGTTAAGAATCATCTCTAGGAAGTTTATATGTTCTAGAAATTTGTTTATTGAGATCTTACGTAAATTTTTGTGGTTGATTGTTTCCTTGAATTTTGAACGGTTTGCTACCTATGGACCTGAACACGGGAAAAAAGGTAAAAAAAATCGAATTTTTTTAAGTTTTTTGCGATTTTGATCTGGAAGGTGAAGTTTTTTTGATTTTATATGTTCGCAATTTTTGTTCTTTATGACAAGAGCTACAACCTTGCCTCAGAGGTTTGCAAGATATGAGCCTGAGAAAATGATCACATTTTTACGAAAATGATACCAAGGCTCCAAATCTTTGGCAGCCCATAAAAAAAAAGTGCATGACTTTGGGAAAAATTGGGAAACACGGGTCTTTTTTTTTTAGTCTTTTATCACGTAGTGGTGTCCGTATATGGTTATTTTTTTTCGTGTTGCACTGTGTAATGTAATCGTATTTAAAGACCTTGGCAACAACGGGTAATTTGGAGATTGGTCTATAATTGTAAATATTTGATTTATCTCCGGTTTTGAAAATTGGTGTCATTGATGATCGTTTCCAACTATCGATAAAATAACCCTCTTGAAGCGATCTGTGTAAAACTAATTTTAGGGGCAACCATATGGAAGAAATAAATTTTTTCAAGCCAAGCCACGATTCAAAATGCACATCTCTCACGCTATTGTCATCGAATAAGAATTTTAGATTGTCTCGGATTCTCATTAAGCCAGGACAAGATTTACAGCATTAATTTGGCTGCGTTTTTGTAGTAGTTTAATGATACGTCTGTTTTGGATTGGGGCACATCATCAGTCCTTATTAGATGAAAATTCTATGACAGTTCATGTTGTTAGATTGCGAATGTCTCCACCAGTGAACACCAATTTTACATTTTGCTGGTAAGTGCAAACACATACCATATGGGTTCCAGGTGCGTCAGCTAGAATACTCTCTGAAAAAAACTTTGTTATGCCTACTTGAACGTTCAGATATTCCTCTTTGACGTCCTGACAAAGTAAATCTATCAAAAGTTGTTGTTTGCAGAAGTTGTTTTTGCATGTGGATTCTTTGCCATCATCAAATTTAACGGAGATAAAATCTTTTGTACCAGACATTATTCGGCTAATGTCTTCTCGGAAATAAAAGCATTCAACCAAATTTTCGGTCTGGACTGGTAGTTTAAGGCCAAGTCGTGAGTTAGGAGATGACAAGGTACCGCCTGGATGTTGCAAAAGCGTTTGCAAAATTGGTTTCACTCAATGATTTAGGTAATATTGTCAGTATCATTGTCTTCATAGAAGCAGAATTAGAAGGATCATCAAATTTCTCCTTCAGCAGTTTCAAAATTTCTTGGTTTTCGGTTGGTGTATGTTAGTATTCTATTGTTCTTTCGCCTTCTACAATGGATGCCCCGTATTCAGTATTTTCCGAAGTTTCAATTGGTGTTTTCGAGTTGTCACTTGGCTTTGCAATGACTTCCACAATTCCTTTGTAGCTCGTGGAGCGTTTTCACGTAAAAGCCGTCACATACACAATGCACATACGTAAACAGTTGGTGTATAGCCCCACTTTTCAGCTAAATATTTGCAAACTTTTCTAAGTGTTTTTTTTCATTGGATGAGTCACCAGGCGAAAAGGATTGAAGCATCTATTACCGGACAGAAACATTTTTTTTGTATTCTTTTTTTAACTCCAAATTAAAACTTCATACTTCGAGTTCTTCACAACGGATCAATCCATTCACAAAAACTGTTTCGTTATATACGGATACAGATAGAATGGATGACCTATAAATACCTATACATACTACGTATATTTCAACTGAAGTGCCTGTAAAAAATTACATCTACAACTGTACTGACAAGTAGTTAGGAGCGAACGCATCTGCTAGGGGTGGTATATGATTAAGCCTCCCGATAAAAATTGGGTCCACCCATAGTATGGGAATTCGCGCGAATGCAATAATAAATAGGTACCAAAAAATTAACATAAAGGACATCCCAGAAGTAATTGAAGGCGTAATTTCAATCTGTATTCATAATAACGTTTAATTTACATTTACGTACAGTATGGACAGTTTTGAAAAGTAAGAGGATAACAGTTAACATCAAACTCAATGCGACATGCATGTAAATATATTAATTTACAAATCTATTGTACCAGTTCATATCTATTTTGAAACTTCTAGTAGGTACACTTTAAGCTAATTTCGAATTAATAAAAAATTAAAATTTTGAAATTTTTGGTTTGAAGTGGTCATTTCTCCCGTTGCATATGAATTTTTTCAAATTTGATATGATTTCTTAAAAGAGCAGACAATTTTCTATACCAAAACAAATTTCAAAAACGGCCAAACTTTACTGTCTCATATCTTGAGTAATATACATTATACAAAAGTAATATTGCGTGGTCACTTTCATACTGTGGTTGTCAGTTAAGCAGAATATGAAAGAATTAAAAAAAAAATTCGTTGTCCGCTTCACGTGAAATGTCCCATATACAGCACTATTGTTATATCAGTTTACGGGTTAAGCGAATGTTACAGAATCCTTGGTATCACTGAGTAAGTCAAAAGTGTCAGCCACTTTTACCTGGCGTTACCGATACTTTGTTTTTGTCTAGTAGTCCCATTTACCTGCCAAATATTTTTGAAAAACATATTTAACTAAGATTGTTCAACTATTATGTAATTTTACTTTTGGACATTGCAAGAAAATTTATTGGTTAATAATTAAATTATTAATCGGTACAACATTTTTACTCTAAGTTTCAGACTGTTTAGATTTAGTAAACGTTTTCTGAATGCGCCAATTAAAGTCATTGTTCATTAATGTCTCATTTGGAGTATAAGTAATTAGGAAATGTTAAGAGTTGCCAAGCTTGGAATACTAATGTCCTTTTTGTGGCATTCCGAATAAGCCATATCTTTAATGCATGCATTATTTAAGGACAATAGAATGCCATTAATCACTGAATATGTCTATCTGCTAGTATCCTAACGGAGAGTCAGACCATCTTCCAAGACTGATAACACAAACTAGCACACACAGAAACACACACCGTAAGGACACATGTTCCTTGTTGTAGGAACAAAGGCATTGATGTATGGCTGTGTGTTTGCATATATGTATCTGAATAGATTAAGTACAAGTAGTAGTTATTGTAGTGGCAGTGCTAGTGGTAGTGCAACAGACAAAGTGTAAACATCCACAAAAAGATTGTTAGTCTGGTCGGGTAGTTTGTCAGTCTGTTGGTAGATCGGTGAGTTAGATGGCCAATAAGAAATATGTATATGTATGCATGAGCACTTGTGAGTCAGTTTACGAGTGTTGGTGCGACCGCTTTTGTGTTGCATTGTGTGTTTGCAGCACTTTTAAAACGATTTTCTAAGAAAATACTGCTTAACCAGAACTCAATTGGCAATGCCGTAAAAAAAACGTTAACAAACGTTTGGCTAACATTGAATATGTGTGTATCTACTACTCGGATGTGGCGTATGCGACTGTGTTAGAGACCATGGTCATCTCTGACAGACATTGGCATATATTCATGCTTATTTATACATGCACATACATACTTGTACTCAGCCTGGCTGGTATTGCATGCAAGAGAGTTCTGTTACTCAGCCACACACAGCCACAATTCGGCCGACACACATTTCTCTTGGACAGTGTCAGGCATTACAGGCATATGAATTTGTGTCTGTACTATGTACGACTTTTCAGTCGGTTCATTCAGTTCAAACGTTTCAAACAAACCCACACACACAAAACACACTTCCAAGGAGAATCACTCAGTTACAGTTAAATTGTAAAAAATGTACAAGGAAGATTCGACTTGCCAATTGGTCACAAACATTTTAAATTAATTTCTAAAGCAATCGTTCGCACCACTACGGACTGTGTTGTTGTCAATGAAATGATTTATCTCTTTCCACTATCATCGAGTCTACCAAGTGACGGAATTGACACCGACATCAAATATCTTACGGTGGTGCAGGCCTTCTAGAAGATCCACACACTTTGGTAGTCATCTCTATGACACACAGTGGGCCGATTGGAAAATACACGGTAATAATATCACAACTTCTAAATTATTGTTCTGATCATTTTGGAATGTACTAGACATTTGTAGAGGAGGAGCCAGGCTTTCAGAGTATTTCATTAAGAGTCAAGGCAAACAAAACATACGCTAAGTGCTGCGGAATTACTAAGATATTCTCTACCAAAATATAAAATTGTAAATTTCTTCATTAACTTTTCTTAGCATTTTCTTAATCACTCTGCCATTTGATGGATATGAATATTTCTGAAAACACCTCTATTTTGGGAGGACCACAGTAGAGAATACACCGTGATTATTTCTGATTTAATGCATCATTTACTGCCATCATCAGATCGGGCACTATACTCAATTAGAGCGAAATGGTTACCAACAATATGCTACGATGTAGAAAACGACGACCCCGAAGCGAAAGAAATTGAAGATCTATTATCTGTTGATACTGTTGATTATTTTGTGGAAAATAGTTATGTTAATATGTATATTTTAGAGTATTGAGACGATTAAAAAATAAATAAATCGTTCCCATTACATCCCATGAAGGGACCGGGGAGAACTTCTCACAATCACTGAGCTGTGCGCTTTCCAGTTTTCACTCATTGATTGGGACCTACAGTTTTACACCGATTCCGAACGGTATTTTGAGAAGCTTTTTCATGGCTATATACTCGATAGTGTCGCCGTCACTATGCGAGGTGACCGCCGCCGAAAGAAATTTTTTTTGAAGGTGGTCATAGCAGGCTTCGAACCCAGGATCTCATGTACAAGAGCCGCGCACACCAACCATTGCACCACCGACGGTTTACATGTTTATTATCCAAAATAAAGACCATCCAGTTGGAAATTTCCTAAAGACATCATCAATGACAAAGAAGTGACATGTCAGAGTCTCTGCTGACTTGCCGCTCCACTCAAATGTAAAAAATATCATGACACCCCCTGACATTTTCATACGTTTGATAAAAAGTCAGCAGAAATGTTCCGCAGTTAGTCAAGTCATTATGTGATCACCTAATGACACATACTCTTCAGTAACCATTCATAAGTGGGTCCGTTGCTCAATACGTCTTTATAACTACATGGTGTTTCGGACATCTTATTGGTACTTATTTGTTCGAATCAATGTTTAGTTATGTATTAATACAATTAATACGACACGAGTAATTACGATTACTACAATCCTTTTCGCCGCGTTTGCCTCATTTACAATGAGATATATAATTCCTTACCCGTTTCAGCTTCTTTGTTACTGTTCTTCATGTTCCTGCTCTTCATGTTTCTGCTCTTCATGTTCCCAATCCTCATCTCCCTACTCTTCCTGTTTATCTCCCATTTTGCTATCTTTATGTTCCTGTTTATCGTTCCACACATATTGTTGCGACGTTCCTGCTCCAGATGTGACTGCCTACGTTATCTCCAATGATTTTATCCTAAGTTCCTGTGAATCATTCCACTCAAATGTGTGGAGACTGTTTACCATGTCTCTTGTTCCTGCTCATCCCCCTGTTGTTCTACTCCTGCTGATGTTCCTGTTCCTGTTCCTCATATTCCAGATGCTCCTGTCCCAGCTCTTGTATTGTTACTGTTTTAATTATAAGATATTTTTGACGTAGAATACGTCTTACCTTACGGTATGAGGAGTCATGTCAGGTTTTTATTGTTGTAATCTTTATTTCATTGAATTTGAGGAAACGGCTAGATGAATTTTTTTTTTAGGTAAATGAATATGTTATCTTTCGTTTGATATACATTTCATATTGGTTGATATATTTCTAGTATTTTAATTTCTCAAATGAAAATTGTTTAAACACATACACTCAAACATATGTGTGGTGTTTGGTTGAGTGTTTTTGGTTGCTCAACATTGCTTAGGAACATGTATCTAGTAAAAAGTGAAACGAACAGCAAGCTAATGTTGCTTGGCAACATGTATCTAGTAAAAAGTGAAACAAACAGTAAGCTAACGTAATAAAGCTTTTTTGCGAAAGCTTCAATAAAGCTGTTGTAACATTAATTTTGAATCGTAAAGCGTAAAGCTTTCACACAACGCTCGAAGGCTAATGCGAAGACTCGATAAGGTAAACCTTTTTTAATATTAGGGCGGCCCTCTCAACATTCGCAGAACTTATTTCAATAAAAATATTAATTAAAATACATAAATTAAATTAAGTTTAAAAAAATTGAACATAATGTTTTTTTTTTAAACGGACTTGAATCAAATGCCGTTGGTAAATATAAAAATTACAGCAGACAACATACATAACAATAAATGATAAATAATATAAGCAAATGAATTTATCGTTATATATGTTTTCTGCCTTATCGGATGGCGTATTCTACGTTAAACTTAATGGCCGTGTCTCTGACACAGCCTGCAGGGACAGTCCGTGGCCGAAGGCCTCGGACAACTGTCTGCTGTAATTTTTTATTTTCGTATTTTGTATTATTATAACTAACATACAAGCTAATTGTAATAATTCTTTAACCATTTTGTTTCATTTTAATTATTTTATGTATTTTAATTTTAACTGTATTTTGATTTTATTAAGTATTGTATGTTATGTCTACATGTGGCCGTCGGTGGTGCAATGGTTAGTGTGCGCGGCTCTTGTACATGAGATCCTGGATTCGAACCCGGCTCTGACCACCTTCAAATTTTCTTTCGGCGGCGGCCACCTCGCATAGTGACGGCGACACTATCGAGTATCTAGCCATGAAAAAGTTTCTCAAATTACCGTTCGGAATCGATGTAAAACTGTAGGTCCCAATCAGTGAGTGAAAACTGGAAAGGGCACAGCTCAGTGATTGTGAGAAGTTCTCCCCAGTCCCTTCATGGGATGTAATGGGAAACAATTTATTTTTTTTTATGTTATGTCTACTATGTATATAATATAAATTTTATAACGTTGTTTATATTATATATATTACCGGGTATATCCTATTGAGGATTGTAGCTGTGAGATAGATAAATAAAACTATATAATATAAATATAAATTTTTCAGTTAGAATATTTTGACACATTTGAAAATCCTCACAGATGACTCGCAGTTGACAAATGATGAAGACTTCCTCTATCGTCATTCAGCATTAGAGTCTAAACATAATCAAATACGCTACAGACTACGACGTTTTTTCTACATAGGTTTATTATGGCAGGGAAAGACCGTCACGAGAATCCGCTGCGGCTGACGACTTGCCGCTGGAATAGAATCTTTTCTAATTTATTGGCGGCGCGCTCCCGAAATCTCTCTTTTGAGACAATTTAGTTGCGATATGTTCATGAAACTCACAAGAGAAACCAACACATACATTCGATAGTGCATGTGAATGCAAAATAAAATTAAAGAAAAGGGTTCAAAATAATTTATTGTTAAACACAATACAATAAGGTGAATGCATTTTTAAATGCAGTAAAAACAATTTAATTCCTATTCAACTATAATATTGTTTTTCCAAACTTTCAAACAATTCCAGAAAAGAGCCGCAAATATATACGACGCAGAGAGAAACAAATCAACCGAAGTCGCCAGACGCTCTCTCTTCCATTTCGTTTATACGCTAGAGATTTTTTTCGTCGTCATCTGAAGCGTGTCTGATGCTGTTTGGACTCTAAGTTTTGGTAAGAGTCAGCCATGATATGGTGCTGATAGATCAATAAGACGCTCTTACATAGTTTGTCAGGCCCATCACAATTTATGTCACCTAAGTTACCTAAATTGTCATCACCTACTGACACGGTTCTAAGGAAATACTTCTGACAATGTCTGCAAGACAAAAGTTTCAACAGGGCACTTATATAAAATAAACTCAATATGTTGATTTTAATGGCACGAATTCTTTATTGTGAAAACCGGTGAAAACCGAATGCAGTGGTATAGGTTCGGGGAACGTAAAACAAGTGCACAGATTGTGCCAATGCAGGTAGAATCTAAAGAGGACTTTTATGATCCGAAACCACAGTTTCGTAAGATAATGACATCAGCTAAATAAATCAAGTGATTGCCAATACCATAGTGTAGTTGTTCTCCTGAACGATGCAATAGACAGGTTACAGAAATGACAAACTCAAGTCAAAGTGTTAGTATTTCGAGTGATACCTACACATGTTGTAATACCGTCTTCAGACATATTATATACCATTGAAAAGGTAAGCACCTCTCCTATAGAACATGTTCAGAAATATTTATATTTCAAAAATTCCTTTAACACTTTTGGAAGAAATTCGAAAAAAATCAGAATAAATAATTGTGGAAAAATCTTAAAAGAATATAATTTAAATTATATAAGTCCATAATGACGGTATCGTACCAATTTATGAATCTGTTACAGACCAGTGCATGGTCAAATAAAACTAATTATATTATTTCCAATATATTTAAAAAACTTCGAGATTTTTAATCCCAAACAACTCTTCTATGAAAATTCGAACTTTTTTTATCTATTAAGCTGTCCTGAGTTTACTTCTGCGTAGGATATATTTTTGTTATTGTGGGTCTTTAAAAACATTTCAGTCTTCTTATATAATAGAGAAAATAAAATAATATATAAAAACCCCCTTCAAAATTTTTTCCAAACATTGAAACTGAAAAATTTGTTCAAATGCTGACTGTAGGGTAAATTTCCAAATCACCACAATTTTTTTTTTTTTTTTTTTATTTTAAATCGAGCGAACCCATCGCCGCCACTCTTACCCGCCCCTACCGACCGAGAGGGCCACGTCCCCATAACGTGAGGACAGCGTACACATTATAGACCGGTCTATAACGGGAGAGCAAGGATTATAAGTTCACACGTTACAACCAACTACAGAAATTCTTCACCAGTTGGTATTACACTAACATAAATAAGTATAAAAGCACATCACGAGATATTAACATAAGATACTTCAATATATAATAATTACGAGCAAAACGAAAACCAAATCATAAATCAGACCAGATAGTAAGGATAAAGTAAATTAAATTTACATATCTACGTCAACGAATATACAGCACTAATGCAATCGGTTCAAATGACAAATTATGCTAGACTTTGTCGTTTCCCAACTACCTGTGAAATCAATAAACTGATATAGCTCATTAAAGTCACGACACATTCTCCTAACTGGATCAAAGGACGCATAATTCGAACGCTGAAACTCGATGTTTACGAGTTTATTGTACCTCGTGGGTCTTAATGGGACATTTATGAAAATCTTAGATAACAGAAATTCAGAACATATACATCCATCAATTATCTTCAAAACTGTAATAGAGTTTATCATGGTACGTCTACTACTAAGAGTCGGCAATCTGATCAATGCTAGTCTACTGCTATACGAAGGAAGATTATGGTTCGGGTTCCATTGAAGATTTCTCAGACAAAAAATGAGAAACTGTTTCTGGACCGATTCAATCATATTAACATACAAATTGTACTGGGGGTCCCAAACAACTGATCCATATTCGAGAATAGGGCGGACTAGTGAAGTAAAAAGATTTTTCGTAACGTAGGGATCAGAAAATTCCTTTGCCCAACGTTTAATAAAGTTCAGAACGCCATAAGCCTTGTTCACCATCGTAATTATGTGGGAGTTGAAATTTAATTTTCTGTCCAAGAGAACACCAAGATCAACAAATGAATCCACCGATTCAAGAACATTGCCACCTAAAATGTATTTTGCCGAAAATAATGATGACCTAGAGAACAGCATATGCTTACATTTCGTAAAATTAAGCTCCATCAAATTGGTCTCGCACCACGTCTGGAAAGTAGACAAATCCCTCTGAAGTAAAGAATATTGACAAGGATCCTTGTAAGAAAAATAGATCTTCACGTCATCAGCGTACATTAACAATTTAGAGTGCATTATGGAGGCGGGTAAGTCGTTAATGAATAACAAAAATAGAACCGGCCCAAGATGACTGCCCTGAGGCACCCCAGATGACACAAAAATAGATCTTGAGAATGATCGACCAAATGATACCATCTGTTCTCTGTTCATTAAATAAGAACTAATCCAATTCAGCATGTTACAATTAAAACCCATTGCCCCTAGTTTATATAATAACAAATTGTGGTTAACTTTATCAAAAGCCTTACTAAAATCGGTAAAAATCACATCAGTTTGATCTCCATTAATAAAGCCGTCAATAATAGAAGAGGAAAACTGAAGCAAATTAGTCACGGTGGAACGACCCTTCCGAAAGCCATGTTGACATGGATCTAAAATAGAGGAAACCTGATGAGAAATTACCTCTGTGACTAACTTCTCAAAAAGTTTAGGAATGGCACTCAATTTTGCAATTCCCCTATAATTTGCAACATTTACTAAACTACCAGATTTGTGGAGAGGGATTATATAAGAGCTCTTCCACTTTGCAGGAAAATGGCCGAACTTCAACGAAGCGTTAAATAAGAGAGTCAACGGTAAGCTGAGAGAATTCGAGCAGTATTTCAACATAGAGTCCGGGATACCATCAGGACCAGCTTTATTCGAGGCTTTCAAGCTGATTAAGTTATCTAGCAACCACGAAGAATTTACGACAGGTGCATCAAACGGAATGGTAGAGCGGACAGTGTACGGGTATGATTTGGAAACATCATAGGCTCGGGTGGAATAAATAGATGCGAAAAAATCGGCGAAACAATTAGCAATAGACTCTTCATCTGAATATTCAATACCGTTCATTTTGATCCTACAAGGTGTGGAAGACGAATTACGCTTCAAGTTAACAAATCTAAAGAATGATTTGGGGTTCCGTTTAAAATTAGCCTTCAACCTATCCAAATATAATCTGTAACTCTCACGAGATTTAGAGTTGTATCTACTCCTAGCAACAATATACCTAGCATAGTCTGCTAGCAGTCCAGATTTTTTATACTTGTTCGAACATCTATTCCTTACATTCTTGAGACTATTTAGAGCGCTTGAGGACCATGGGGGACCAGTATTACCCCTTATTGGCCTCTTGGGTACAGACTTAGAAATATAGCCATTAATAATATTATAGAAATCATCCAGGGCGATTTCAAATTCAAAAGAATTATCACACTGACATATACTATGCCAGTCGGTATCAAAGATAAGATTATTCAAAAGTATAAAGTTCGCACGCGAAAAGCATAGGCCAACATAGGACGAAGAGCAATTGCAACCAACCTGCATGGTATCATATGTATAATTAATTCCCAGCGTTGGATGGTAACTATCCTCAGGAGAAATTAACGGATCAATTCGAGAAATATCAAAGTTGTTAGAATCATCCACTAAAACTAGATCAAGGACTCGATTCATAGAATTGGGAATGTCGTTCAATTAAATCAACCCAAGTTCGGAAATATGCGTAACAAAATCAGATGACCAATCATATGGTGTCAATGGAGTCAGAGAATTAGTATCGGGTAAAGACACCCATGTCACAGACGGCAAGTTAAAGTCACCCAATACTAAAATACGGTCCTTTCTACAGGTTAACGCAATAACTTTTGCAATAGCGTCAATATGCACTTGATATACCTCAAAGCATGAAGATGGCGGAATATAGGAACACGTGACAAACAATTTCAAATCGCCTAAATTAATGGACACCACAAGAAACTCAAGATCGCCAATGTCATCAACTGTAACCAACTCAGAAGATAAAGAATTCTCAATTGAGATTAAAACACCACCACCAATTTTACCAACACGATCTTTTCTATAAACTACGTACTTATCGCAGAACAACTCAGAATTAAAAACATTAGGTTTAAGCCATGTCTCAGAAAATGCAATGACATCAAACTCAAAACCAAAGCTATCAACAAATAATCTGAACAATTTAGTATTCAAACCGCGAACATTCTGATACGCCAAATTCAAACTCCCAATTAGTTTTTTGGAGCTGGCTTATCTCCAGACGGTAATCTAGCAAAATTATCACGCCTACCATTATCCCGATACTCAAATTCCCTTACGAATGTTCTGTGAGGCCAAAATTCCGAATCCACCAGTTTGACAAATAGATCATCCGGTGCAATAATTTTGAAAGACGACCTACGTTCCGAAAATTGTGACTTCAGCTTGAAGCACTGTATGGAATCGTTAGAATTATTCCCGACTAATTTAGACGATATGTAAAGTCGTATATCCTCTTCGGTCGTGTCGGGGGAAAGTCTAGACACAAAAACTGTCTTCCTTGCCGGTACGACAGTCAACGTTCTTGGTCCCGGTCCTGGCACTGGGGCGGGATTACCACCCGGAGGAGACGACTTATCGCTGTCCGTGGAAGCTATAGTAACTACAGAAACGACTTCAGCAAAAGTAGGAGGGGCAGAAGATTTCATTGGACTTGAAATTGTAACTGGAGAATTAACGTCCATTAAATTCGGCGAGGAAGGAATTACCAACAATGGAGGGGCCTTCTTAGCCGTCTCCTTCCTTTTCGGCGAGGAAGCTTTCGGTGAACCCGCTCTCTTTTCCAATCCCGGATATTTATTAAACATCCCAATAAACTTGGAAAATCGACCAGATAAAGCCGAAAGCTCCTTTTCCATCTCAGAAAACTCGGACTTCATGCTCCTGAAAAATTTGTAGAACTCCACATCCAATTTTCTACAATCCACGCAACACCAACGCAGACCCTTGTCATCACTAAGATTGTCCGCCACTCTTGCATAAAGGCCAACACATTGGACATGTATCAAGCCATCACACAACCAACACGAAATAAGAGTATCGGTATCCGATCTAACCTGACAGTCTTTGTTCATGCAAGTCATCATTATAATTAATTAAGAGTAAAAAAAAAAAAAAAATAAAAATAAATAAATAAATAAGAAACAAATACTAAAAACAGAATTCCAAAATCGACAAAATTCCCAAAAACGTATGAACTTATTATCCCTTTGATATTAATTCCCAAAACCAGATGGCAACTCTGACACACAAATAACGAAACAAAGAGAATGAAAGAAAAACAAAAATCAAACAACTACAACGTTAGACGTTCTCAACAATGACAAACAAATATTATTGTTGTTGTTTGTGTTTTACACGATCAACAGAATTTCCAATTGCACACAATAATACAAAAACAGTATAAACAAGCACTGCACTGAACACACAATTATATCAAGCAATGTAATTTAACTTATCTTCGCACTATTAACACAACAAACACTATTTAAACTTTTAAAATACGAAAATAAAGTAAATTCACGGAGCACAACTAAAAAGCGAACTAAACGAGAGTAGGGTTGCCAAATTTTATGAGTATATTTTCCAATGCATCGTTATTCAGAAAAATTTAAAAACTTCTACAGTTTTCTTTTTAAGGTCTTTTAACGGTTGGAAAAAAAATCGACAATTTTGAAGTCAGCATTTCCAAAAGCCTTAAGTTAGCTTAAATATTTTTAAATACTCTATTGAAGTATTCCCATTAAATGGCCAAGTTATTAACAAAAATCTAAACAAAATCAATGAATAAATTTACACTTTTAAACTTTGATTGAGAATACTCGTATCGGAAAAACGATAGAATATATTCCGTAACACTTTGCATACTTTTGTTTATCTTATATAGTAGATTCTCAAAATTAAAATCTTTAAAATCGGCCTATAAGTGGAAGTTGCAGCAGCATCAAAGTGGTGATGTTTGACACGCTGTAGGTCCAACTACAACAATATAGTGCTCCTCTAAATACAATATTCTAAAAGCCTGACACCTCCTCCATAAATGTCTAGTACATTCCAAATTATAGCACAATAGATATTATTACCATGTATTTTCCAATCGGCCACACTTTGTAACGGCGTGTTAAAAGGCTTACATTTTTTATTTTATAAGCGCAAATATACCCATTTTCTATTCCAATTCAGTCTTTCCAAAACAATGTGATTCCCAATGCCAATACTTGGTAAATTATTGAAGAGATTGTAGCTCACATATTCACATAGAGAATATTTTAATTTTAGAAAATCCAATTAATTAACAAATAAAAGAGGTTATGCTTACGACTATGTCAAAAATTGTAGGTCGCCCGTGTTGTTGTGCTAGAAACAATACAAATAAAATTGGCCTCGTTGAAATTTGCGACATGTGTAAACTTTGTTACTTTAACCAAATTGTTAACATTTTACATCCGCCATTTTAATGTTAAAAAGGCAAAACACCCCAAGAATCGACGCTCGCAAAATAATAATATTAAATTTCGTTCATATTTTGAACAAAAAAGGGCACAGAAGTGTATTCAAAGAAATGTTGTTTGTATTCCACAATTCGAATGTTTATGTGTGCTACCAAACTCAATGAAAATTATGCAACGTACAACTGTCGAAAAATGCAACGCGCAGTTGGCTACCGCGTTAGACCTTCGGAAAATTGTGATATACCGCTGGACAGCTGCGTTGCACAGAGCTATTTAGAGTTTCTAATACATCTCGAGTACTAGATAAATATGAAGAATTAACAAAATCCATTTTTAAACGAAAGATAATAACCTTTACAGGAAAGCGTCTTGATGACTGGAAGGCAAATGGAAAAAGCATTTTGTCAAGGTAGCACGTAATGCATTTTATTTCTCCCTTTCCTTAATATAACTAGGATGTCCATATCCATCTTATGGAATAGTGCCTGCTCGTTGTGACGATGAGATTCCTCTGGTTGCTGGGATAAGCTCGCGGCGGTCAGGGATCGTTACAGACATTTATTTCATTTCAATGACTGAGAGCAATTGATGACTTAATTCCGTAATTTGTGTTCATTTAATGTAAAGATAGCGACAATTTGACAACTCCGTGACTTTTTGAACAATGTAAAATTTTTTGGGAAAGGAGATTTAGCTTGATATAATTTGTACATCCTCTATCCAATATTTGCAATGCCATAACTTCAAGTTTGGAATTAGATAGTAGCCACTGGGGCTAAATCCGGAGAATACAGAGGGGAATGAAGCAATACGTAGCCCAATTTATGGATTGTTGATATGGCGACTACACACCTGTGAGCCAGTGCGTTGTCATGGTGAGAGACAATGTCGACTCAGTTCAGGAGCTGTAAATAACATTTGCCAGTGATCATTTTACCCCTTTCAATGTAATTGATGTGAATGACATCCCAAAAAACGGTCGCCATGACAATGTTGCTGAACAGACCCGCCTTGGCCTTTTTTGGTAGACCTTCATCCGGAGAAGTCCACTGCTTTTGACTGTTCCGCGGTTACTGAATAGCGCAAAAACTCCTTCGGATTGCGGTAGAATATAGCCAATCACACCCTTGAAGTAAGCATACCGTTGCGATTATGACCGAGAGCGAGAAATCCATGCTCAAATTCTCATTATTATATACCCGTTCAATTGAGATGCCTACAGCCTCAGCCACATCACGTACGTTTATTCACCTATAATTCAATATCATTCTACGAATTTATACCATGGATATCAAAAAATCAGGCAGATTGCAAGACAACAGCAATATTTCAAGACAACAGCAAGGACTTTCAGGGTATAAGAGTAGTGTGACTTCAGTACATTCTCAGAGTTTTCCAGGATAACAGCAAGGACTTGCAAAACTGTAGCACGGACACACTCCGTACATTTTCAGAGTTTTCCAGGATAACAGCAAGGACTTGCAAAACTGTAGCACGGACACACTCCCTTTGTGTACAGACTACCAGCAAATGTTTGCAGGATAGAGACTTACAGCACACGGTTCACTCCCTTGGTTGCCCAGGATAACGCAGGAACCCTCAGTATATAGAGTGACCTCACAAGGCAAACTTTGTTAGTTCTTCAGGGGTAACAGCGTCGACACGTAGGATATAGTACACAATCTTATCTCACAGGCCACGCTCTCACACGGCACACTCTCTTCATTCTCCAGGACGAAAGCAAGGAATCGCAGAATATAGAGTGACCTCGCACATCATACTATGTTTTCTAAGAAGAGATAACAGAATGCAGTCGAAGAGTATAGAGTCACTTCACACGGCACACTTCAGAGAATAACAGAAATGACACGCACGATAACAATAAGGACTCGCAAGGTAATAAAAACGACTCGACTATTAATAAGGCCTCACAGAACTCGCAAAACTTGAATAAGAATTTCTATACTCACACTTCACAACGACACTCACCAGGTCGTATTAAGCCACATAGAACTTGGCACTTCCACAACAGACTTACATTTCTCACAATTGCGTCTACGGTTGTTGCAGCACATCCCTTTTTCTTCCACCTGTACCCTTTTGTATATCATATAATCAGCCATGGCCACAATATGTGTTACGACAACAGGTAGTAAAACAGCTGGTCGGAGAGAGTGCCCTGTAACTATTTGGTGTTAATAGAATAGCAAGGGTGGCGAATTCTGTCGTTACACGATTAATGACGAAATTTGGTCTTGTGCAACGCCATATAATAGGTTTTATCTTTAGTCAAACACATTTTTTCATCTCTACCTTGTTTCGGTTTGTTTACTTTTATCACTAATTTTGCACACATTTTTTTTTTTAATTTTTTTGGTAACATTTACTTGGTGTTACACATTCCAGAAACCATAATGAAGAAGCTAGGTTCGGCTGAACTTTCAGCTCAACATTAAGTTAATTAATATATTTTTTAATGAAATTTAAGTTGTAACTAAGGACGAGTTGCACATTTACCATCTTCATATGTACGTATATATTTTAGAATTGCTGTGGAAGATCATCAATGTATATGTCTAAAGAAATTAAAGAGGACCCAAAATGGATCTCGGTGGTACTATTTTGGTCAATGACTACGTACGACGTATCGAGCTGTGTTGAACTAGAACACACCATTTGATGAAGTTTTAGTCACAAGGTATGATAAACAACAAGGAGTGATAAACTATGGCGTAGAATGGGCAAGAAGCACTAAACAATGTGGTATATTGCCATCAAGCAAATGAAAAGTGAGCGAAACTTTATATACATACATATAATAGGACGGGTTAATTTTTTTTAAGCCATGTCTCAGAAAATGCAATGACATCAAACTCAAAACCAAAGCTATCAACAAATAATCTGAACAATTTAGTATTCAAACCGCGAACATTCTGATACGCCAAATTCAAACTCCCAATTAGTTTTTTGGAGCTGGCTTATCTCCAGACGGTAATCTAGCAAAATTATCACGCCTACCATTATCCCGATACTCAAATTCCCTTACGAATGTTCTGTGAGGCCAAAATTCCGAATCCACCAGTTTGACAAATAGATCATCCGGTGCAATAATTTTGAAAGACGACCTACGTTCCGAAAATTGTGACTTCAGCTTGAAGCACTGTATGGAATCGTTAGAATTATTCCCGACTAATTTAGACGATATGTAAAGTCGTATATCCTCTTCGGTCGTGTCGGGGGAAAGTCTAGACACAAAAACTGTCTTCCTTGCCGGTACGACAGTCAACGTTCTTGGTCCCGGTCCTGGCACTGGGGCGGGATTACCACCCGGAGGAGACGACTTATCGCTGTCCGTGGAAGCTATAGTAACTACAGAAACGACTTCAGCAAAAGTAGGAGGGGCAGAAGATTTCATTGGACTTGAAATTGTAACTGGAGAATTAACGTCCATTAAATTCGGCGAGGAAGGAATTACCAACAATGGAGGGGCCTTCTTAGCCGTCTCCTTCCTTTTCGGCGAGGAAGCTTTCGGTGAACCCGCTCTCTTTTCCAATCCCGGATATTTATTAAACATCCCAATAAACTTGGAAAATCGACCAGATAAAGCCGAAAGCTCCTTTTCCATCTCAGAAAACTCGGACTTCATGCTCCTGAAAAATTTGTAGAACTCCACATCCAATTTTCTACAATCCACGCAACACCAACGCAGACCCTTGTCATCACTAAGATTGTCCGCCACTCTTGCATAAAGGCCAACACATTGGACATGTATCAAGCCATCACACAACCAACACGAAATAAGAGTATCGGTATCCGATCTAACCTGACAGTCTTTGTTCATGCAAGTCATCATTATAATTAATTAAGAGTAAAAAAAAAAAAAAAATAAAAATAAATAAATAAATAAGAAACAAATACTAAAAACAGAATTCCAAAATCGACAAAATTCCCAAAAACGTATGAACTTATTATCCCTTTGATATTAATTCCCAAAACCAGATGGCAACTCTGACACACAAATAACGAAACAAAGAGAATGAAAGAAAAACAAAAATCAAACAACTACAACGTTAGACGTTCTCAACAATGACAAACAAATATTATTGTTGTTGTTTGTGTTTTACACGATCAACAGAATTTCCAATTGCACACAATAATACAAAAACAGTATAAACAAGCACTGCACTGAACACACAATTATATCAAGCAATGTAATTTAACTTATCTTCGCACTATTAACACAACAAACACTATTTAAACTTTTAAAATACGAAAATAAAGTAAATTCACGGAGCACAACTAAAAAGCGAACTAAACGAGAGTAGGGTTGCCAAATTTTATGAGTATATTTTCCAATGCATCGTTATTCAGAAAAATTTAAAAACTTCTACAGTTTTCTTTTTAAGGTCTTTTAACGGTTGGAAAAAAAATCGACAATTTTGAAGTCAGCATTTCCAAAAGCCTTAAGTTAGCTTAAATATTTTTAAATACTCTATTGAAGTATTCCCATTAAATGGCCAAGTTATTAACAAAAATCTAAACAAAATCAATGAATAAATTTACACTTTTAAACTTTGATTGAGAATACTCGTATCGGAAAAACGATAGAATATATTCCGTAACACTTTGCATACTTTTGTTTATCTTATATAGTAGATTCTCAAAATTAAAATCTTTAAAATCGGCCTATAAGTGGAAGTTGCAGCAGCATCAAAGTGGTGATGTTTGACACGCTGTAGGTCCAACTACAACAATATAGTGCTCCTCTAAATACAATATTCTAAAAGCCTGACACCTCCTCCATAAATGTCTAGTACATTCCAAATTATAGCACAATAGATATTATTACCATGTATTTTCCAATCGGCCACACTTTGTAACGGCGTGTTAAAAGGCTTACATTTTTTATTTTATAAGCGCAAATATACCCATTTTCTATTCCAATTCAGTCTTTCCAAAACAATGTGATTCCCAATGCCAATACTTGGTAAATTATTGAAGAGATTGTAGCTCACATATTCACATAGAGAATATTTTAATTTTAGAAAATCCAATTAATTAACAAATAAAAGAGGTTATGCTTACGACTATGTCAAAAATTGTAGGTCGCCCGTGTTGTTGTGCTAGAAACAATACAAATAAAATTGGCCTCGTTGAAATTTGCGACATGTGTAAACTTTGTTACTTTAACCAAATTGTTAACATTTTACATCCGCCATTTTAATGTTAAAAAGGCAAAACACCCCAAGAATCGACGCTCGCAAAATAATAATATTAAATTTCGTTCATATTTTGAACAAAAAAGGGCAAATACTATTTTGGTCAATGACTACGTACGACGTATCGAGCTGTGTTGAACTAGAACACACCATTTGATGAAGTTTTAGTCACAAGGTATGATAAACAACAAGGAGTGATAAACTATGGCGTAGAATGGGCAAGAAGCACTAAACAATGTGGTATATTGCCATCAAGCAAATGAAAAGTGAGCGAAACTTTATATACATACATATAATAGGACGGGTTAATTTTTTTTTTTGATGAAGCGTATAGCATAAACGTAATCTATAGGTGATTTTGAGAAACTTTGCTCAAGAGACCATAGCTCTAAGTCGGATTTGGAGCCCCCCAAAATTACAAAATAGATATTTTTCCATATATAAAGGGTTTTTCAACAGAGACGCTACAAAAGTAAATCGATAGGGACACCAAACGACGCCATATTTTTTTCCCGCTCTTTTGACATTTCTCTTCAGCCAGGTTTGCCATTTAATCATGGAAAGATATACGAGCCAACAACAAGTCGAAATTACTAAAATTTGCTACCGAAATTTGGAGTCAGTAGCCTCACCTTTAAGAGCGCTACGTCCAATTTTTGGTCGTCATAATTTCTGGCTGAATGGCTTCGTCAATAAGCAAAATATGCGTTATTGGTCAGACAGCAAGCCACACATAATCCATGAGTCATCATTGCATCCCGAAAAAATTACGGTTTGGTGCGGTTTATGGGCCGGCGGCGTCATTGGGCCGGACTTCTTCCGTGATGATCAAGACCGGCACATTACTGTGAATGCGAATCGCTACCGTTCAATGATAACCGAATATTTTTGGCCCCAGTTGGATAATATGGACTTTAGGACATGTGGTTCCCAGTCGATTGGCCGCCTTGGTCGTGCGACTTGACGCCGTTAGGTTATTTCCTGTGGGGCTACGTCAAGTCTATGGTCTATGCCAACAAGCGAAATTGCACCAGTATCGGCCGATTTATGCCTGAAAACCGTCGAAAATTGGGTTCAGCGTCTGGACTTCTGCAAGCGTCCCCGTGGTGGCCATGCAAAAGAAATCGAGTTCCATACATAATGGCATCGAACCTACCTTCACAGGAATAAATAATTTCATTGGTATCTAAAACCGGTTTTGTTTTATATAAAATAACTTTTGTAGCGCTCTTATTGAAAAACCCTATACATAGAATAATTTAATTAAATTCGTCGAATTATAGTAGATTTCTCAATGTACGCTTGTTTGAAAAGGCATTTTTATCACCTTTCAGAATCTGTATTGATACCAATATTTTTTTTATTTTTAGAAGAGATATTAGGAATGTTTTGTCGAAAAATAGCCTAAAATTAATTTTTAACTAATAAATTCTGAATTTTCTTCGATTTTTTGCAGATTATGAAAGTTCAGAAAATTTTCAATAACTTTTATTACGTTCAATTTTCTTTTTCGAACTCATTTTTGTAGGAAAATCGATCTGAAAAAATCAACATTTTCAAGGTTTCAACAAATTCTATATCTATTTTGAAAATTTGGGGGGCTCCAAATCCGACTTAGAGCTATGGTCTCTGGAGCAAAATTTCTCAGAATCACCTATAGATTACATTTGCTATACGCTTCATCAAAAAAAATCGTTCCATACAATTTGACCCGCCCTAACATATATATATATGTATATGGTTTACTATTACAACCCATGAAGGAATTGGGGAGAGCGTCTCACAACCAGTGAGCTGTTTTTTATACTCACTGATTGGGACTAAATACTCGGTAGAGTCGCCGTCACTATGCGAGGTGACCGCCGCCGAAAGAAATTTAACATTCATAAGGTCCTCAAGAATACTAACGTTAACGAACTTCGGGTCAAATTTGACCCTCATAAAAAACTGTATATATCAGCAATGTACACAGTAAATGCCATCTATATTTTTTGAAAACATTTATTGCAAATTTGCGAAATTAATAATATTAAAGAGCTAAGACAAGTTATATATTAATTTATATGACATAGAAATAATACATAGAAGTAAAATATTAGTTAAATTATTGTTGATTACATGGGTTGCATAAAGTAATTGTTTTAGAGTCCTGTTTGCATACAAATTTTTCGCAAGTTATATATACTAATGGCAGAGGCGGATTTAGGTTGGATGTGGCCCAGGGCGCAGAATAAATATTGGGCCCCTTAAAAATAATCAAAAAATAACCACATTTTTGTTGAAATAATCCAAAATTTTATAAACCTTAAAAACGTACTTTAATTACTTTAAGTACTAATTAAAATAAAGATAATTTTTTTCTATCTTTTTGGCTTGCAAACTTGTAAATTATATCATTAAAATCAATAATTTTAAGTAAATCACTACCTATATGCAATACAGCAATAGTATTGAGTCTTTCTTTCTGTCATTGAATTTCTTAAATAATTCTTTACTCTTTTAAGACAAGAAATTATCCTTCTCCAGAATCGTTTGAGATTGGCATGGTATAAAATATTTTTAAAATAATTTCCACATTTGGAAAAGTTTCTTTCATATCTATGGCTTTTTTATCTAAACTCCTAGCTGAGCCGGCAGACTTCGCCCTGCCTACAAAATTAGTCAATGATGTCATAGCCACTAATGAGTTCACACATTTTATATTTGGGAAAACCAAACCATCACAAAAGTGTGCGTAAAACGCATATGGGTAGGCATTTTTCGATGTTTTGTAGTTCTACCTTATCAATATATCTTGGATGGACAATTGACGCGTTGCAGTTTGCTGAGCTTTTAGTTTTTATTTGAATGCAAAGCGAGACAGACGTGTACGTAAACAGTGATAAAATAAACAAAAATTGCAATTTTTTTTAGAACAAACTTTATGGGTAAAACCAAAATCATAAAGTTGGAAATTTAAACAAATAAGACCTTATGGAAGCTATAACTAAAAGTCTTAATGTAAAAGTAATGATTCGCGCAACTGTATTCGTGCAAGTATGACTTGAAAAAAACCATCATACTGGAAGATCTTTAACTCTCGTTATATCCTCTACATTTAATTTTAAGGAATTTTATTGTGGATACAAACCTTCGTAAAATGTTTCTCCAAAACCTCTCGTTTTGCATTACAATTTTCGCATTTTGTGCATTGACGCAATTTGAAACCATGGAGCGCTTGTAGAGTGTCCACATTGAGGCGACATGCTGCTTTGATTTTTTATGGTCCAATATATTTCCAATTTTGAAACCCAGTTGTCAACTTGGATTTTGAGCACAAAAATAATTTTCATGGATAGCAATATATAGATTTGGATGTTTCGGAAATAATTATCCACGTTATTTCTTCACATTCTCCACTCAACGTTTCCTATAAAAATGCAATCACCGTGTTTATATATCGATTTAATTTGACTAATAGGGCCAATATTTACTAGTTTATTACAAATGAGAAATTCTACCATTTCTATTCTTAATACATTAGGCCAGAGAAAATGTATTTTAATTTTATTTGGTTGGTTGGTTGGTTGAAAAGGCTACAAGACAGCACGCTGTCTAGCACACTTAGGCTATATAAGCCCATTGTGATACCTGCAGTTTCCTCCATAGCAACTATCAACTAGTCGTCCAGCCAAATTTGTCTATAAGACCTACAGGAATATCCTGTAGGGCTACGGTGCTAACTAGATGTGTTCCGAATATCGTACTTCTACTTCAGAGCAGGGCAATCCAAGAGAAGGTGTTTCGTCGTTACCTCGTCCTCTTCCATGTAGCATCTACAGAGAGTGGAGTTTCTATGTCCCAATCTGAGGGCGTGTTTTCCTACAAGACAATGTCCCGTAAGTGTTCCTATCATTGTGGATAACCTGCCTCTTGGCAAGTTAAGTAGTTGCCTAGTCCTCTTCCTGTCCAGCTGTGGCCAGAGGACCCTGGCTTGTTTGCAAGTTGAAGTAAGTCTCCACTTGTCCTTGAACATATTATGGCTCACTGCCTGATCTGCAAACGGCAGGTAGAGATTGGCATACTAACATCTTCTTTTGCCGGAAGAACCTGTGCCGTAGTGCCCTGTCTAGCTAACGCATCCGCTACGCAATTGCCTGGAATGTCGCTGTGTCCCGGTACTCAGATGAGCCTGATGTCAAAATACTCTGCCATCACCCTAAGTGATGAGTGGCATTCTTTCGCCGTGAGGGACGTAGCAAACATGGCTTCCAGGGATTTTATGGCAGCCTGGCTGCCTGTGTAGATACATATTCTACGGAAGGTTGTGACACTACTTTTCGGTAGTTCAGCTACCTCCAGTATGGCGGTAATTTTCCGCCTGAAATACACTACAGTGATCAGCCAGCTTGAAGGAGATATTTATATTTAGGTCCGGTGAATGGACCCCAATGGCTTACTCTCTCGTCCAACTTTGATCCATCCGTGAAAAATCTGATACTACTGGTTTCCCCTTTCAGTGACTTTTCCCAGGTATTCCTGTTCGGAATAGAAGTCCTTAGATTTGTCGCTGGTAGAAGGTAGAGGATACAGTAGTCCGTGTTTACGGAAATAGAGTTGATCCGGTGTAGTAATTCAGTGTGTCCGGAATGACCCGATGTCAAAACGCCACAATCGCTGATTCTCACCAGGGATGTAGCGGCTGCCGATTCGGCCAGGATATCAGGAGTAAAGATGTTCAGGATAGCACTAAGTGCAGTACCTGACGTCGTGCCCATTGCCCCAATAACGCTAATCAGTGCTGATCTTCTTTGAATTTTCATCAAGGAATTCAGAATATATTTCTTTTGAAGGGACCTCCACCAAACTACGATACCACAGAGAAGTATTGGTTTGACTATTGCCGTATAAATCCACATTAATTTTATTTCCAATGAAATATTTTGCGACTTACTATCGATATTTTCCATCGGCATATCTTGCCTGCCTTTGTCTACAGATATTTCACTTATGCCTTCTTCTAAACCAAGAGTTTCAGCAAACTCATTTTGTCGGCTGGTGGAAGCTGTAAGTGCATCTGTTTTTTTGTGTCCACGGAATTACCTAGAGTGATCATAAATTTATCTAATGCTCCCTTCTATTGGTTGATAAGTTCTTCATATTGTTTTTTAACTTTTCTTTTTTCAGCGTCTGATAAATGGCGTTTCATTGTTCATATTATGTTTCAAAAACAAAGATTGCAGATAAATAAATAAGTTTTTAAACATTGCCTTCTGAAATATGTTATTTAAAATTCACGAGAATGATTTGTAACGATATTTTTATCATGCAGTTTTAATTGTTAAACTCGTGGTACAGTTTGTAAATAACTCACCGTGAGGAAAGTTGCAATACAATTGGGAGGACAATTATTAATTGATTTAAAGCAGGGACCGTAACGGTTATAAGTGTTATCGAAAAAGTTATTTTTGAATAGTTATTTTGTGACTTAAAAAAAAAATTCATGTAAAATAGTTATTTTTCAACGTAAAATAAAAGGTCGGATGGAACTCTTAAAATGAGAGTTTTATTTATCCGTCGTAATTTTGTCCTTCAGAAAATAAAACTCATTTTTCAAAGTTCGCCGCTAATGTGATCATTACAATTTGTAAAGCAGTGTAATCAATTCTCGTTGGTCAACAACTATATACATACATGCATACATACATACATATATATGTATATATACAGGGTAAGCGTGGAAAGAGCATTCTCTGCTCTTAAATTGGTACTAGGGTTTCCAGACGTACTGTTTTCAGCAGTATAAATACGAAAATACGAAAATGTTCTTATTCATTCCAAAAATCGTATATACATAAGTATTTACATAGAATTCCGTTTTACAAAAATAACAAATTTTAAAAACTTTCCATTTTTAAACTTAATTCAAACATTTCCTTTCATTCATGGCGTAAATGAATTATATTCAATCAAATAATCTGGCTTGGATCAACTCTTTGACGAATTTATATCCTTAAAAGCTTTTTCTGAAAATATTCCAAAAGAAAAATCTGTTTAAGAAAAATAGAAAAAGATACTAGAAGTGGGTCATTGCCAAATGTCGGAAATATCTGTTAATTTGTATTTTCAATTCCTCTTTCTATGCGGCATGCGAAAGAATATTCAGTTTGATGTTTAATTTTTGGAGAAACGAAAGAAATAAACTTCTAAAGGGCACCTTAGACCAGCGGATTGTCGGGCCAACTTTCGAGTCGGGTAAGGTTAAGTCGAGCAGTCGGCCGACTAGTCGGGTAAAAATCAAAACTAGTTTGATTTTCAGAAAGTCGGCCGGAAAGTGAAACAATGCCCGACACGAAAGCTGGCCTGACAAATAGTCGGCCGACTGGTCCGCAAGTCTAAGGTGCCCTTAATTCAAAATTTAGAAAACGAATTAAAAAATTGATTTTACGTACACTTTTTTTCCGCCATGGATCCGCGCACGCACCATTTCACCACCAACGGCGTCGGGAAGAATACTAATGGAAATACGAGGCAAATAAAATGTTGGCACATAAATTGTTTAAAACCAACGCTCAATTTAACTTAAGGATTTACAGTTAAGTGTATTAGAGTCTAATACCTGATTTTGATCTTAACTGATGTACAAGGTGGCGCAAAAGTAAACTTCCGATGTTTTTTGGCTGTAATTTAAAAAAAAAAATGAAAAACTTTGATTCTTCTTGTGGATTATTTTTATTTGGTCTTTTATTTTTTTTTTCATCAAGTCGAGAATATGATGTCATGTAAATGGCCGCCGCCACAGTTGATTGTCATTTGAGCCCTTTTTATGGCATTTTCCATCACTTTGCCCAAAACTTCCGGCGATACGTAATCACATTCTTGACGGATATTGTCTTTAAGAGCTGCAAGAGTCTGAGGCTTGTTGACATAAACCCGCGACTTCAAAAAGCCCCACAAAAAGAAGTCTGGAGCAGTCAAATCAGGCGATCTTGCTGGCCAGTGCAAATCGCCAAAACAGGAGATTAGGCGCCCGGGAAAGGCATCCTTCAGCATATCGGTTGTGGCACGTGCAGTGTGTGCCGTTGCACCGTCCTGTTGGAACCACATGTTTACAAATTCATCAAGTTGCGGCAAAAAGAACTCGTTGATCATTGCTCTGTAGCGCTCACGGCGCTTTCATGACATCGACGGCGCTTCCATGACATCCTCGCCTACAGCAGCAATATTCTCTGCAGAACGGCTACTCCGGGGTCTGCCACGCCTGGCAGCATCTCGTGTTGTGCCAGTCTCTTCGAGGCGAGCGGCTAAACGTCGCAGTGTGTCACCAGTAGGCGTTGGACGGCCAGGAATTCTGCGACGATATTCACGTTGTGCCAAAGTCACCGACCGATTATTGGTCAAATAAATAGTCAGCAATATTCCGCGTTCTGGAGCAGTCTAGCGTAACATTGATTATTAACGTGTATTTCGCATGTGTTTACTACACAAATGTCAAAACAGAACTGACATTAGGGGCCAATCGCAAAATTTATAGCATTTTCTGATAGGAGGATTACTTTTGCGCCACCTTGTATTTAATTTTATAATTCAAAATTAATAAAGATAAACATCGTTACAACAGGTGGACTGTAGATTGGCTTCACAAAAATAGTGGGCGTTCAAAGTTCATGAAAATGAAATTTTCAATAAATAAGTTCCATTTTAGTTTTCTGGACCATTATAGGTAAATTTTTTTGCAGCATTTGATAAAGATTGGTCCTTGTTTTAATATATAGTCGATATTTTGATAGAAAAATAAACACTTTAATTTTTACATGTCGAAGAAAAACTTGATTTCTGGACCCTTTCTGTATGACTTAGCTCATTATAGGAATATTGATAACGTCACGGGGCCCTCAAAACTGCGGGCCCCGCGGCGCGCGCACAGTGCGCCCCCCCCCTTAAATCCGCCTCTGACTAATGGTGTTTATTGTCTGTATCAGCACATAATTGACAGCGAATTTTTTGGTTGCATTTTTGCCTGGTTCATGATGAGTTTTTCCGGATTTAGTGGAGGTTGACGGTTGTCGATCCTCTTCTGTTTTACCACGTAATTTTTTTGCGATTTCTCGTGAAAATAGTGCTCTTGGTAAGGTTTTATATAAGGCGTGGTGAGCTGCAAACCTACATTTTCTAAGAAGTTTCGACGTTTAGCAAAACAATTTTCATTCCAGCCATGGTTAGTCGATGTAAATAATATAAAAGCATTGAAAACAAATATGTCCAACATATTACAAAATACCACTTGAGGCCACCGGTTAGTCTTCCTCTTGCAAGAATAACATGACACCACTTTGTCCAGCATATCTACCCCTCCTTCACATTTATTGTAATCTAATATTATCTGCGGTTTTTTGTCTTCGCGATTACTAACTTCTGGTCTGTGATGCAAAGTGCTGGAGTAGATTCACAGACTTGTTTTTTAGGAATATAAGAAAGGAGTGTAGTATCCTTGGTAAAAAAGAAAGATGACGAATGTACATGGCTGGCTTTTGTTGCCAAAATCGCTGGTGGTAGTTCTGTCTTGTGTTTGCGTATAGCTCCAACTAATGTAATATTTTTTTCTAGTAATTGTTGACCCAATTGATATGAAGTAAAAAAATTGTCTGTAGTAACATTATGTCCTTTCAGACCAACTGTCAAATCAAGAACAACTCGCATTTCTTGGTTTTTTTCAGGCATTGTTCCTATTTCCTTGCCTGTATACGGTTGGATATTCCAGGCATAACTCGTGGCAGAATCAAAAAGCACCCAAAACTGTATGCCATATTTTGGTGGTTTGGACGGAAAGTATTGCCGGAATGGACATCTTCCTCTGAATGCTTTCAGCTGCTCATCGACAATTACATCTTGAGATGGATTATAAAGTTTGGGCAATATGTCAACCCATTGATTCCACAACTCACGTATCAGTGCAAACTTGTATAAAACTCGTCGCTCACTGCGAGTGTCCTTATTGTCAAATCTAATTACTCTCGAAATATTTTTGAATCTTTTCAATGGCACGATTGCTCTAAAAATAGGTCTACCTTTCTCGGAATACCACAAACTTTCCTTACTTTCATTATTTGCCGATACACTCGCTCTAACAAACGAGAACCAGATACACTCGCTCTAACAAACGAGAACAGGTTGCAGAAGGTTCTTTGAAATATTTTACTTACTTTCATTCTCACTAGCACTATCAGATGGCTCAACATACGTATTCTAGATGATCTTCGATTTCTGAACAAATTTTTTCCTTGTCCGATATTGCATTCAGCATACAATTTCCAAGTTTAGACACGTCTTATTCGTTCGGTGTGTATTTTACGACTGATAACAATGTTGCAGTAAGCAAACAAGAACCACATATGTACGTTGTGTAACTATTTTCAGTTTACCTATGAGCAAATAGCCCGGGGTTTCCCGGGTTTTATAACAATATTAGCGGTATTCATGGAAACGTGAAAGCCGAGAACTTTTGCTCAGCGCAAGTTTTCCTCGCACCGTTGCATGAGGCACCAGGTAAAGTTGCTCAGCGTAGTTGTGCTCAAAACCATATCAGCTGACCAAGATGGATACATAAGGTGGTAGCAGAAGCAATTGCATGTATTATGTATATGTACTTTTTCTACTGTTCTAGTGCTATCACCTTATTTATCCATCCTAGTCAGATGACAACGAAATGTCAAAAGTTTACACGTTTCTCCATCCCACGTTTGCGCAGCAAATTTGCCTCAGAAACTTTCCACTTTTGAGCAAGTCGCTTTGTATGGGAAATTTGTTTGTTTTGACGTTTGCTGTGCAAGTTTACGATGTTTTCGAGTTTACGAGGTTCTTTCGAGCTTTCATGAAGACCGCTATTATGTTTAGCAAGTGTGGCGAGGAAAAGAGACAGATATATATTTTGATTTACTTGTAGCGAAGCAGAATTAAGTTGCAAATTGTGCGGCTTAGCATATCAGAAACACAAGTTTTTTACTCGAGTTCAAATTTGACCCGAAGACCTTAAGTGTAAAAAAAGATATAAATAAGTTGCTCGCAAATATATGCATCCAACAGCCCAATGAAGCTGTTGATATTTAAAATTGCATAAAATATCAAAAGTATAATACACCAATTTTCAGAAAAAATAAACTGTGCTCCGAAAATGGGTCAAATTTGACCCTTAGCCCATATGAAGTTTAAGTTTTCTCCTAGTAAAGACGAGGTGGACGTGGTCCTAATCCAAAAGACTTGGACTAGAGTTGAATAGTTCCCGAACTAGCCCATGTGAACTAGATGAACTAGTTCACACTGTTCCGCTCTTTTGTTTCACTATTTCACTTTTCAGCAGTTTTTTTTTTGGGTTTAAGTTGTGCAGGTCTCCCTGTCATTTTCTAGTTCATGCTCTATTTGTCTCACCAAATTCTCACTGCTGGTGATTAATGTTGCCATCTTTGTGGAATGAAAGTCTAACTACAGCGATATTGACTGCTTTTTTTCAAAATTCAGACAAAATTACAGACCTTTCTTTATTTTGACCTCTGCGTATTCTTATGTCAACTAATACTTTAAATATTCCGATTTGTTAGAAAAAGTTATCACAATTTCCAAAATACATAAGATATTAGTAAAAGATACTATTTTTTGGATTATTTACTCTAATTTTAAACTAGGCAGTTCCTGATCGCATATTTCAAACTAAAACGACAACTTGAACTGAAATCAGCTCTTTGTCTCACAAGTCGTATGAACTGAATCGACAGAATGAAGTAAAATGAAGCCAAATGTGCGATATATTTAATTCTGCTGAGCTGAACTACAAAGAGCGCTAACCGGGATTAACTACAGTGCCCACTTGTAGCGCGAATTAAAACGCAAACCATCAATAGTGGTGTAGCACTGATGTCACCCTGAGAGGTGAAACAATATAGCCTAGCCTAGCTAGTAGCCTTGCTATATCTAATAGATGCAATGAGCCGACTTTCGTCATCAGCTCCAGGAAAGAGGTACTACATATCACCTTTGCAACTTATCCTCGATGACAATTAGTTCTCTGATCATAAATGCATCTGTGTTGGAACATGACCACGCCTGAAGTGGTTCGTAGACATGTGATGAGGAATAGACTTGTATACACTCCCTGCCTATATGAAATAGAGAATAGTGCTCTCTCAGCATGTCCCTGCATATGTTTTGCCAATGATCCAAGCCAAGGGAGGGAACAAAATCTTTCCAGATGGAGTCGAAAACTTGCGGATATAAGAATTATATGCAGATTATTGTTTAATACAACCCAGACTTCGAAAGATAAGGAAGACTAGTTCAGTTCAAAAGTCCAGCCAGTGTGATATAAGAATGTGCTGAGCTGGGCCAAGGCTAACTCGAGTATGCTCTTCTGTAAATCAATAGAAGTTACATCCCACCATTTGCTGAACAATAAAGAAATTCAATCACTTTAAAAATATATCAAATTAAACTGTTTTATTTACGAAAATTAACATTTAATTTGAGAATAATTCAATACCAGTTGAAATTTTAATAAGAAGCTTATTTAGAAAAAAGTTCAACATTTGTTGCATGATTTTTAAATGAATATTTATTTTTGTAGTTTTGGCTGGCTCGAAAATTCGAGGCATGATATTTCCATATTGTATCTGACATAAAAATAGTCAACTGGTTTTTTTTCTTTCGACAATATTTCTTTGATTAAAAAGAAATCTCTGTCAACGGTAGCTGAAGTTCCCGGTAAACAGATAACGTACCCGATGATTTTCACTAAATAATTGTAAGGGACCCACCCATCGTTGATCATGTGCCACCCATTTATCTATCCATGACTCAATCGTTTCAGCGGTAACATATTGTGTCAAAAAGGTGAGTAGGTCGAACAATTCAGTATCACAAGTTTCGATGTCCAAACGCTTTGTCAATGCAATGAAATACGCGAAGGCTTCTACATGTAGCGATGGTCGAGAACAGGCCAAACAAAGACCGAGAGGTGATCAAAAGGACCAATCCAATTTTGGGGTATTCCAAATACTCCGCTAATATATATTATATAAACATCAGAATTAAGAAACAATCTAAGGAATAAATAATTATAAGTCGTAACAAGGTTCATTCGATAAGGTGTCGTCATCGATTGCAGCTGGTTTGAATTTAAGTTTGCACGGCTGTTAACAAATAACAGTTTCATTGTCGCGATGCGAGAATTTTAACGAAAACATTGCGCGAATTCCCAACTTCATTGTGCGATTAAAGACTGTTGCCTACAGAATTAACTTTGCAAAATCGAGTGATTGGAGTTTTAATTATTTGTACAAGTTGTATACTTACTTGGTCGCGAAGAAAAGGCAGCCAAATTTTTGACATTGGTTCTTTAAAATTCAAGTTCCTCATAAAGGTGTATCGTTATAAAAAAAGTATCAGATCCTACTTCTTAATGTGCGAAACAAAAACGTTAACGATTTGCAACTTAAAAAACATGTCCCTCTAATTATTCCAGGCACTTCATTGTAAAATAACACTTTTTGAGGATATTCGTGCATATGTATGTAAAATGATAACAAACGATGCATTAACCACAAATTTAAAGGGCTGAGCTTAAGTTTATAAAATTATATATAACATTTATATTTATATGCCCTTGTGTAGAGAAATCCGTGAGCAGGTTACCTTACTTACTACCAGCTTTCAATATGGCTCAGTTTCCCATTTCCGATACAATTTCCGTTTTCTGCTTTTGACTTAAAAGCTAATGTTTGCACACACGAATGAAATCGTTTTGTTATTATATAAGTTCTTGTTATGTACATGAGTAATTCCCGGCAATTTTGACATCAAAACTGACAAATTCTTCCCACCCTCGCCTGATTTTGCTGTTACGCGTTCCCAAAAAAACACACGTGTTTGGGATTAATTATGGTCATGTAACGCATATGAACACCCATTCTGTGTAAAGTAGATTAGGGAGTAGCGCCAGTGACAATCGCAGGTGCGGTGATTAGCGTGCATGTGTGTTGAGTCTGAGGACGAGCGATCTACTCGTACACTAATCACATTACATTTATTTCGGCCACGGTTTTCAAGCTTGGTTATAGATGCAGTATTAAGCTATTATTATCGAAAAAACTTGTTTAACCTATCCGTTCCTTGTTGGTATTATGGCTTATTCATGCTGAAGAAAAATTGAATCATTTCGCGACTTCGGCTGAAATTAAGATGGAATTGCACAATTCCGCATACATTTTGACAACTACGAAATTGAAATATTTTAATCAATTTCCTTGAAATTTACATGACATTCTCGTAAACCAGCTGACTCCACAAAATTAGCTTATCATATAATTTGAAACACAAATTGGATCGCTGTATTGGATCGCTGAAAATCGAGTGTTCAAATACTGGATGTTGTCAGAAAACCGGGTATCGAGTAATTCGTAAATCTAATGTTTATCTGAAGCCGGTTTTCAAATAAACGACCAAAAATAAAACCGCGTTTTTTTGAAAATGAAAAAAATATACTTTTATTTTATTAAAGGAAAAATCTCACTGGTATAAATTAATTGAATGTTTATGTGTATATATAGTTTAATTTAAGAATTGATAAGACTTTTAAATTAATAAATTTAGGTTTTTTGATATCTATTAGAATATTTCTTTTATTATGGATGTCATTCTAAAAGTCGTGAATCAGTCAATTCGAGTTACGTTGAGTTACGTTATTGAATGGGCAGTTTGTAAAACGCAGCGCAACGTGTTCGTCACTTCAGCTGTCAAATTCAATACGCCATAATTCCTCGCCTTAGTTGAAGAAATTACAAATTGAGAAAATTGCCGCAAATGTTGACTGAAGTGTACTCGACCGGGCAGAGATCATGATTTTTTTTTAAAAATACCGAAAATGGAAAATACCGAAATATATGGAAACCGAAATATTAAAAAGAAATCGCAGGGTCGGACCAATGGAGTGGTGATAATTTCTAGTATACTGTTGGACGCGCCATAAAATGCCTTTCATATGTTACCAATATTGTATACATTGTCTTTAGCTAAGGTCCAAGCTCTTTGAAAAACTAAAAAAAAAAATTAATTACAAACGGTCCAGCTCACGGGATATAACATAGACACGAACTATTTTGTGAATCATCAGAAAACAAACCAAGCTACAATGTTAGGGGTGGACAAAACCCCATTTTCCTCACCATACAATGTGAAAAAAAGAAAAAAAATTAAAGAGAGTCCGATCACAGGGGTGATGTGTAAACATCTAGTAAGGATAAATTTTTTTAAGTTGGAAGTACTTATGCCTTTAGTATATTTTTTTAATTAATCAATTAAAAGTATCAAAACTTTCAATATTGTAAATACATAGGAATTTGCTGGTTTTTGTTTGTTTTATTTAACATATTTGGTTAGTAAATGGGCACACTGCCGTATATATGTACTGCATTAAAAATTACAGTAAGCAGTAAATTTACTAATTACTGAAAAAATTCAGTAAATTTTTACTGATAATGAAATTTAATTTGCATTACCAGTCAAATCATAGGGCCGTATTCATAATAATCAGTAATCGGGCATTACTGATTACTGAAAATTCAATGCACCTCATCGTAACCATGTACGCACTTTATACAAATTGCTGAAAAAATTTTAGTAAATTTTTACTGAAATTTTAGTAGTACTGCAAAGTGCCCATCTATGGTAAATGCCTTAAGTACAAATAGTTAATATTGGCTTATGGTAACTAAAATAAGATACATATTTAAATTTTTGACTCGATTGTATTTAAAAATCTATGGAAAACTGCATCTATAGTAGTGGAAATGTTAGTTGTGGGGGTTTGTGGAGAATTGCTCATATGCAAGTGAAAAACGTGGCTTTGCAAAATTTGTATTAAAATCTCCACCCATAATAATTGGCATGAGATGGAGATTGTTACCCAATTGTCGTGCACCAGCTTCAGTGTGAGGCAACAATACGTAATGAAGATATGTTATAATCTTAATTTATATTGGAATCTAATAGAAATTTTATTAGAATTAACATTACCTCCATTCAACTACACAAAGTGTAGTGTTGTTTTACGTTCTGAGTTATAATGTTTTTGGTGTTTTGTAAAATATTTTATTATTTTGTATTTGTTGCGGTTGACAAGTTATTAATCAGCTGTTTACTGAAATCTAATGCATGTAGTTATTTTACAGCAATGGTTTTCGAAAATTAGTAGCTACTATTGCACACTAGATGGTGCTTATATGCAGCTGTTAAGTATGAATGACAATCTCAAAGACGAAGAAGACTTTTAGTTTGACAAGTTTAGTTTTTAGTTTTCCTCATATTTGACAAGTTTACTTTTTAGTTTTCCTTATTTTGCTTTTCTTATTAAATTTCTTATTAAAAGTGCAAAAAATCTGTTTAAAAGTTATTAAAATTAAATGTTTTTGTATTCATTTTATTTACTTGTTTTCATTTGCCTATGATAACATAATGTACGACAATTAGTGAAAATTAGTAGCTACTATTGCACACTAGATGGTGTTGAGTATAATGTATGCAGCGTATGATTACACTAATACACTCATACATAGCTCACACCGATTGGATAACGCTTTACGATTGGTTAACGATTATATCGCACATCTTACTCTAAATTTGTGATTGTATTGTGAAGAAGATTTTTACCCCCAGCGTATAGATGTTTACACATCAAAAAAAATTCCCAAAGTCGACAATAAATATTAAAAATCACCTCGAGACAAATAAGAAAAAATAGTATCCGAGCCCGTGAATAACAGCCAAAATCGTTTTTTTGTCGTAGCTTTTTTTGATTGTGGCTCGGTCGTAATATCAAGATAACTTTGTATAGGTTTCGACGAATACTACAGACCGCTGACGTACGATATAATTTTCTAGTGAAGGTCTCACGTTATGCAATTTCTTCTAGACCATTTTGCTTTAGAAGTGTACAGTTTTGTTCAAAAACGAAAAAGTTTCGTATAATATTTTGTCATGTCGTTTGTCTTATTAATGCAAATAATTACATATATATTTATTACATATATATTAAAATATATTTATTAATAATTATTGCATACTTTTCTACCGTTACTGAAATTTTTTTTAAATATTTGCCTGGGGTAATTATTTTTTAATCTACGATATAAAGATGTCTGCTGTTTTTCACGGGCACGGAAGGGCTTTTTTTTAAATTGTCTCGAGATGACCTTTAACCCATTACAGGTTAAAAGCGCCATATGGCACTAAAATCAGTTTTAAGTATGTTCAAAGAGTTTTTGAAACAAATTAAGTTTTTTGTAATTTTAAATGAATAAGTGAAGTGAATAAATATTGAAATATACTCTTTCGCAATTACTCAGTTCTCATTAGAAATTAATGCACAAGAGGTAGTCAATAGATTACTGAACAAAATTTGCGTCCCGGTGAGGTGACCAAAAATAAATTCAGAACAACCAAATTAACATGTATACCAAGTTTCATTAAAATTGTTCTACGAAGAGCGCGTGTCCACTAATGGGTTAATATCTGCCCTCGACTTTGGAAGTTTTTTTTTTATATAGAGGCCGACTCGGTCTAATGTACCTTGTATTTCAGCCCAAACTATTCCAGAATCGCCTGTCTTCGAAATCGTAAGTGTTCAGATATACACATTTTGACGTTCGAATAGATTTCTCTACATTTTGACAACAACTTGTTTATAAAGACATTTCTATTGTTTACTCACTGATATTAAATTTGATATAAAAATTCATATAAATCATGGGTTGCACAAGTATTATAATTATATTTAAAAATATTATACACATCAGCTGACATTGTTAAACAACAGTACCAATACATTTTGAATTCGATAAAATGGCAAAAAAAACAATTTTTGATAAAAATTTTAAATATCCAGACTTAAATTTGTAGGTCAAATTTGATTCTTTCATTTCCATTCTACAAAAAAATGCAATTGTTGTTCAGGTAAAATAACACCTACGGAGTATAAACAACGTAAGAAAATTGTAATGCCACGTGTGTGCACCATGTGTTCGTGCAGGAAATTTGAATTTCATGCGTGCGTTGTTCGTGTTTTCTTCCGTATTCTTCCGAAAGTACTTTTTCGACGTAAGAGTACTTTTTATAAAATAATTAAATAAATCTGTATTTGCACCGAAAGATTAACGGGCTGTTTGTAGAACATGTAAACATATATATTTAATTTGCGTACAGATTGTCAATCTTTCGGTGGAACTTTGGTCTACATCCACATTTTTAACGTTTCATAATCATTACTCTATTGCATAGGTCGCTGTTTGGGGTAGGCGTAAAATTTGCATTTAAAACTTACAAAAAAATAAGTTTTTTTTTGTTTTGGTTCACAAAACATACACCAAAGGAATCACGGACCGTATTAGAAGTAGACGACGGCGTTGGACTATACAATATGGCAGTCTGCATAATATGTATGAATTTGAGCCCACGTCTAACAAAAAGAGCAACTTCTAAAAAAAGGTGCCTATGGGCCACAAAACAAGTAAATGTTACTTCTGTAAAAGCTTAATAACTTTTGAGATATTGTATGTAATCGAAAGAGAATTTATATTTGTGTTCAGAACATATGCCCCAATAAGGATTCAGCATAAAATGAAATATTTTTCGACTAGAATTTGAGAAAAATTAGTACAAAACTTCTTTGCCGTTTTTCTCGAAACTTACTTTTTAGTAAGTTCGCCAAAATAATTCTTAGCTGACGATGTGTTGCAATTAAAAATCTCTCACATAAAATTTGGTGAGTCAAAACCGAAAGTACTCTTATTGGACCAAAAGGAGTTGGGGAGTTTTTGAAATCGAATGGAGGTAAAAAAGTCCTTGTCCACTACAAATATCATCCCTGGTGCAAGTCGAGAGTAATATGGCACGAAAAGATATCTTAAAAATTAAACACAGTTAAATAATGGTAAATTATTCGCTATCGCTTTATCACACACAATTAAACCAAAAAATTCTGTCAACATAAATGATTGTTATCCTTACGTCTGTGATTGACAGTGTTACAAATGGAATGCACCTCTGTCAGCTGCAGCTCTTTATGTTTTATGAATTTGCAACCGTCTTAAAATTCGACCGTAACATTTCGATTGACTTGCTCCGTCACACATTTAAAATAAAATTCACAAAATAAAAATCAGGCCATATATAATATACACTCTCAGATTATTAGAACCACTTAAATTTCTGATTTTAGTAGGCCATATCTTTTTAAATTGTTTGTCAACATTGTTTTACTACCGTTGTATAGCCCATTTTCCTAAGATTACAAAACTATCAACATATGTGGCTTGCTCCACGAAAAGGGACCTCTGCGCCGAAAAGAAGTTATTGAGAAAAACGCGTTTAAAAAAAGCGCTTCGGTTTTCCGTGTTTTGCGCATGGTTATGCAACTCTTCCTTCAACCTGATCATCTGGCGATGTATTTCGACTCTCTGGTACTTTGTACGATGTTCACTATGCAGTGTTGCCTCTATGAAAAAATGTTCTAACAGTTAAAAACCTGTTTTTGCTAATTTTGTTTTCAAAATTACTAGAGCTGTTTTATTCCTTATCAAATTATCAATCAAAAAATTAAATTTTTACATTAATTAAGTTCATCTTTACAGGTGATTTGTAAAAAACTAAAAGACATAGAAACTTGCGGCATTTCTTTCCCATAAGAATCACTCAAAAAGTAAAAAAAAAAATTTTCGGCGCAGAGGTCCCTTTTCGTGGAGCAGGTCACATATGACTAACATAGCATATGATTAGAACCACTAAACTATTATTTATTTATTTAGCTTATAATTATAAATTACATGCTAAACTGAATATGAGCAATAGTGTCGGAGGCCTTCAGCTCAAAGATACATTTAGGATAATCTTAAACATTTGTATTACATTTTCAGATGAATTTGTTTATACTTATATATATTTGTATAGATTAGAAATTTTCAAAAATGTTGCTACTAATTCAATATTTTGAGGGGATGGATTGGAAAGTGGATATAAGGGATCAGAATCTTGAAAAATTGTTGTCCGGGCAGCTAATATTTTGGGGCAGTCATTAAAAAGATGGGATGGGTTTGTCGGGTAATGCAAATTGCAATCGCATACCGGTGTGCTATTGTTGTTGAATAATGAACCGTGTGTACTAGCTATGGTATGTCCGAGGCGAAGTCTTTCGAATTTTTTATAGTCCAATCTTCTAACGATTGTTTGATCAGTTAAAAAATCGTAAATGGTTTTTCGATCAACATTAATTCTCTTATACCAGTTAGATGCTAAATTAAAAGAGTCAACCCAATCGTTATCGGTATACTGTTTATTGATATATCGTACTAAATCCTTTCTATGAATATTTTGTGATGTGTGTAGTGGGTGTTTGGAGGCTATCTTAGCTGCATACTCAGCTAGTTCATTACCTAGTATCCCAATGTGACCGGGGACCAAAACTAAAATGATGTTTGGACAATTTTGAATCAATTTTGTTCTTATATTTTATGAATAGCAATCTTTATTTAAAATATTATCAATAGATTGTATTGACGAGAGCGAGTCTGAGCATATGACAAACTTCCATTTTTTATTTATAGCATATGTTATGGCCTCGTGAATTGCAATTAATTCCGCAAAAAATATGGAACTATAGATTGGCAGATGCGACATACTGATTATGTTGTATTCGGTAGTTATGCTAAATGTAGTTGAATCCGCGTTCTTAGAGCCATCAGTATATAGGAATTCGTAATTTTTTAATCTGAGTGTTCAATGTTAAAACATTGCTTTCAAATAGCATGTTGTTTATGGGTGTTGATAGCAACACCCCTAGTGATATTCTTACTGCCGAATTCATTACAGTAGAAATTTTTGTAAATAAAGTATTGGGAGCTGAGCCAAAACTTGATAACCCATAATTAGTTTTGGAGATTATTAAGGCTTAATTATTGAAACAAGGGTGACCGTATTGCAGTTAAATTGTCGACTTGCAAGACATTTTATAATATTACGGCGTTTAGATAGAGTAGTGGTTAAGTATTCTATGTGATCGTTCCATTTATAACGCTTGTTTATAAATATACCTAATATTCTTAATGAATTAACCTTTGTTAATAAAAAATTGGATGAACGAATGTTACAGCTGCTATTTTTCAGTCTAAATATATGCAGATATTTACATTTAGATGTAGAGAGCGTTGCTCCAGAATAGTCGCAGCACCATATGTTTATATTATTGAATAGGTCATCCACATTTAAATTAAGGTTATTTTCTCTGGGAGAGCGTATTATTAAATTGAAGGCATCTGCGTATGAACAGAAGTCCACTTCCTCATTGCTTTCAATAACAAAAAGTACGACCGATAAGGGGGAACCTTGAGGGGCTCCATTGTACAGGGTGGGGCAAAAGTCGCGAAGGGATTTGAAAAATTAATAACTTTTCTAATTTAATTTTTTTTTCTTTTTAGGACTTGTAAAATAAATCTGGGAGATTAATTATGGTAGGTTACAACGTTATCCAGCGAACCAAAATCATAGAACTTTATTTTGAATATCATCGATCAATAATTCAAACTCAACGAGCCTATCGTCGTCATTTTAATGTGCGGAATTCACCATCCGAATCAATGATTCGACGCTTAGTGACACGTTTTCAGGAACAAGACTCAGTGAGGGATCTTCCACGAAGCGGAAGACCACATTCTGTAATTAGTGAAGCAAATATTCAACGCGTTCTGGAGAGTGTTGAGGAGAATCCTGAAACATCAACTCGAAGGCGCTCTGCTGAGCTGCAAATGTCTCGGCGGTCTTTACGCAGAATATTAAAGGGAAATTTACATCTTTTCCCATACAAGGCGCAGTTACTGCAAGAACTAAAGCCAGGAGATTCCCAAGAACGAATAATTTATGCAGTTCGCTTCCAAGAATTGGAAACCCCTTCGTGACTTTTGCCCCACCCTGTATAAAGGGAGGGAATTTGAATAAGTGCTATTAACTTGAACAGATATTTTTCTATTTGTCATAAAGTTAGTAACGTATCTGATAATTTTTGGTCCTACTTTCCATTCAGTTAGATGCTCTACGATTGAGAGGATTCCTACTTTATCAAATGCTCGTTCGAAGTCAAGCGATATGATAGTGGCGTGTTTCCGTAGCGAGAGACAATTGGTAATTTGATAGTCAATATACAGTAAACTGTAAATTGTCGAGCTTCCCTGTTTAAAACTGCATTATTTTATAATTTAATAAGAAGAACCATTAACAGTAAGTTTATTCATAACACTGTAGCCATCTTTATAGTGGATGTGATCTCCCTTTTTTAAAACAACTTCGAATATATGGCTTTTTATGTTATGTTATATGGCTTTGCTGTTAAATTACTCAAATAAATTTCATTCCAGTAGTTCTTAATGGCTTGATATCTCGCTCAACTCAGTTATTTACAGCACAGATTTGTATTGAAATGCAGAACACCAAATGAAAAATCGAGTGATTTCAAACGTCTTGTGAAACAAAAGCAATTGGAATTCTGAACATGGGCATTAAACTGGGGTTTAAAGAGCCAAACGGTTTCAATAACCAAAACCGATTGTCATATCTGTTCACTTATATAAAATACAAATCGATATTAGAGTATGGTTTTTGGAACAGGTCTCTACAACTGCGTTCCTCAAGCCAGGGGTTTTAAGCCGGTTTGTCCATATAACTTATATTTTCAATTCACCTCTTGCTACTGTTTGAGTCCACGGTTGTTAAACCTGGTACCAAATACTGGAATAAAAGACCGGTTCCAATAATCAAATCTGGATTTAGTTACAGATTTAAACAAACTAATTTTTAATTGTGTGTGTTAAACCCGGGTTTTTAAACCGGTTTCTTAAACCAGTTATTGTAACCAATTATCATATGGGATTTTATAAAATCGGTTTGAGCACAAACCTTATGTTTTTAGCTCATCTTATGCTGTTTTCATGATTTGGAAGCCTTATAAGGCCATCTTTGCTATTTCTCCCCGAGATGGCCTACTATGCCGGACCATATCATCCTGAAACCGTTAACCCTATTGAAGTCGTAAGCGTAAAGACGTCTACTAGAAGCCGTTCGCATCCGACTTGAATATTTTTTTCATTTAGATGCAACTTTTGGAAATAACCGAAACCCCAAAATTTAAATGATTTATAAAAATCTACAATGTTTTTAAATTCAGATTTTGAACCCCTATAGTAATGGGATTTTACTCATATTTTTACCACTTTATACTCAGGTCAAACTAAAACAAAGTGCACTTTGTTATTCAAATAAACTGAAAAATTAAAATTTTCTAGTGTATAAAAATGTACACCCAAAATGCCAAAACTTGCAAATTTTGACCTCAGTGTTATCCCATTGCGCTCAAATTGTCACCACGTTAGTTTTAGACCAAATGGACATGGGACTGTGCTCACTACTCACTACTTCCACGCAGTATGTCCTGGGCAATGGCTTATCGGAAACCTTCATTAGCTAGCAAAGTGAGAAGGCGACACGAATGAGCAGCCTGAGTGGTATTGCTATCACTGATATACTTACTTACTTACTTACTTATCCGGTCTCTGACAACCCCGGGGGGTCAGGGACCTTACAAAACGAAGATAACATATGTCGCCAACCAGTTCGATCTTTTGCTTTATCTCTCCAGTTGGCTATCACTGATATGCCTCAGTATTATTAGGTGACCCTGTCACTGAAGCTACTCGATGTAGTGGACATATTCTTCCGACCTTTGAAGGCGGATGAGTCAACACCCCTGGCCAATGGCGGATCAGAATTGAAGAAACCAAAATCCGGCTTCGACACAGTGCATTCTGGTCAGTGTCTGATCCATAATGGGCGGCTGAAACAAAATCATCCTGGCAGTAGGTAAAATGCAAACCACGGTGGGCTGGGTTTGACTCCCGCCACCATTATATAGGCAATCAAAATACACAGCAAAAATAGTGAACAAAGACTCCCTCTAGCTTTTGACGACCCTCGCAAACGTTATAAGGACCCCGATTTGGGGAGCTGTACCTGGATTGTGAAATGTGGAACGCTATACAGGACGGGTGCCACTTTCCAACTGGCGGATATCCTCGGAAAATATAAAGCTGACATCACAGCGAGCCAGGAAATACGATGGATAGGATATGGTTACACAGAAAGAAAAACTTCATTATTTACTACAGCTGCCATGAGCGAAAGCACGAATTCGGATGAGGATTTATAGTTGGCACGAGACTGCGACACCTTGTTTCAATTTTCAACCCAGTGAGTGACCGCATAGCCACAATTCGCTTCAAAGCAAAATATTTCAACATCTCGTTAATTTGTGTGCATGCACCGACAGAGGAGAAAGATGATGAGGTCAAAGAATGATTTTATGAGCGTCTGGAGGAAGTATATGAACGCTGCCCTGACCACGGCATTAACATTATTCTAGGCGATATTAATGCAAAATTAGGAAACGAAAGTGTCTTTCGACCAACCATCGGTAATCACAGCCTACATGGTACCACCTCCAATAATGGAATAAGACCGATAGACTTCGCCGCTGCAAAGAACATGGTAGTTAGTAGCACACGATTCCAGCATAAGGACATACATAAGGCGACCTGGATATGTCCTGATCAGAGGATGAAGAACCAGATTGATCACTTGGTAATAGATGGCAGGCACTCTTCTAGTGTAATGGATGTACGTGTGATTCGAGGTGCCAATATCGAAAAACGTACGAATCCGAACACAGGAAAAGCTGGATATTGACAAGCTGCAAATATCGGAGATATCAATGTCCTATCAACAGAAGCTCCCTCTCCTACTGGGGCAGAATACCCCCCTCCGGAGGACCCAGATGCGCAGAGAAGCACATCTCCCATTCTTTGGAAACCGCTACAAGGACTGAATTTGGCTACCAAAAACCGCAGACGGATAAGCCATGGTGCAACTGATGAAAAAGACGCTGCACGTATGGCACCGAAACAGTCAGTTACAATGCGTGCTACGAGTGCGGGGTACAAGAGGCTAAGAAGGAAGGAAAACCAACTATTTAGGCGGAAAAATGGCAGTGGGAGCAGATCGAGAGTGAGAACCCCAATTGTGCGGGATGAATGGTGAATCCGAAAAATTTTCTAGAGTATAAGAAGGTCAAATAATAAATAAATAACGGTGTCCCATAACATCCCATGAAGGAATCGAGGAGAGCGTCTCACAATCAGTGAGGTGTGTGCTTTCTAGTTTTTATACTCACTGATTCGGACCTACGGTTTTACACCGGAACCGAGCGGTATTTTGAGAAGCTTTTTTCACGGCTAAGAACCGGATAGTGTCGCCATCACTAAGCGAGGTGGCCGTCGTCGAAAGAAATGTAAGGTGGTCTGAGCAGAGACCCAACCCAAGTCCAACCCAAGAGCCGCGCACACTAACCATTGCACCACCGACAAGATCAAATAAGGGGCCTAATAATGGGCTGCTCTCAAGGACAAGATATCAGTCTGGTTTTAAACCAGGCTAAAATTCACGCTACACCAAATCCTGGAAAGACCCACGAAAAGCAAATCGATACATACCACCTTTTTGTCGATTACAAAGCTGCTCTCGATAGCCCCATACGTGGGAAATTGTACGAAGCTATGTCTGAACTTGGGATTCCGGCAAAACTGATCCGTCTCCGTAGAATGACGCTGACCAACACCAAATCAGCAATGAAAGTGGGTAAAGACCTCACTGAACCATTCTGTACCAAGCGAGGACTGAGACAAGGCGACAAACTCTCGTGCAATCTCTTCAACATCTTAATGGAGATAATAATCAGAAAAGCTGCAGTAAATACGAACAAGACCATTAACACGAAAAGCCATATGTTGCTGGCGTATGCTGACGACATAGACATGATTGGGCGATATTTGCGAGAGGTTACTGGAGTATTTTCAAGAACCGAAAAAGAATCAGCGAAGGTGGGTCTTGCTGTTAATGAGGGCAAGACAAAATTGATGGTGTCAAGGACTGGAGGTCCGCGCTTGAACGTTGACAACCGATTTAATTTTGAAGTGGTAGATGAATTTGTCTACCTTGGATCCGCCGTGAACAAGGACAACAACGTCAGCCTGGAGATAGATAGGAGAATTGTGCTTGCAAATATATGCTATTTCGGGCTCAGCAAGCAGTTAAGGAACAAAGCCCTCTCTCGACGGACAAAAGTCCAGCTATATCAGACTCTCATTTTACCTGTCCTGACAAATGGCTCCGAATCTTGGGTCATATTGCAAGCGGATAAAAAACACTTGGGAGTATTCGAGAGAAAAATTATTCGTAAAATATATGCTCCTGTTAGGGAAAACGGCAAGCACCATCGTCGCTGGTACCAAGAGCTATATAATTTATATTCTGACGTGGCCATAGCTATGCGGATCAAATAAGTGCAATTGCGGTGGCTAGCCCATGTTGTCAGAATGGACAAAGATGAGCCACCGCGAAAGATTTTTGATAACGCACACGATGAAATCAGGAAAAGAGGACGACCAAGACTCCGCTGGAAAGACCAGGCAGAAGAATACCTCCGTATCCTTGTCGTTCCCAACTGGCGAGAAAAGGCGATGGATAGAGCCAGTTGGAGGTACATGTTGAAAATTTGTTTAATTTGTTTGTCTAGTTGATATGTGTAAGACAATCTGCCCTCATGAGGTTGTAAAATGGTCAATAAACAATAAACAAAATCTTACCAAAAATCCGAAGCTGAATTTTCCTTGCCACCCTAATGTATGTAGTAGTGTAAAGTTCACCTTTTGGAACGAAGTTCCTTATCGCAAGTTGCGGGACGGGGACTAAATAAAAAAATTTTAAACAACCCAGTATAACCCAGTATTATTCTGCATACTTTTACGATTTGGTAATTATTGCTAGATTTGTATAGTCAGGGACGTCTATGAGGGTTGTGTTCTTCCATGTTGGCTTTGGGATAGTGATGCCCATATACAGTGTGCTGGATTCAATGGAAGGGATTATGACATAATTACGGCTAAGGAAAGCGGGCTTCGCTGAACTTGTGGGTAGTGAAAGGAATTCGATGTTTACTTATTTTTAGGTTATTGACTTTTGCGTTATTAACAGTATTACCCCATTCTGTGAGCTTGCAGTTCAAGCCTCCCGCTAGTGCATAGTACTTAGTAATTATATGAAGTCTGCTCGTATTGAATTTATATTGTCGGCCGGATAACTAAAAAGTTGTCGCAGTCAACGGGTATTTTTATGGCGCATGTCTCTAAAGCATCTAGCGAATATCTACTTTAGTTATCGTGACTGTAGTAAATAAATAAATAAATGGTTTCCCATTACTGAGCTGTGCGCTTTCTAGATTTCACACACTGATTGGGACCTAAAGTTTTGCACCGATTCCGAACGGTATTTTGAGAAGCTTTTTCATGGCCATATACTCGTAAGTGTCGCCGTCACTATGCGACTGTATTATTGTATATTATTCTTGGGTAATATAGCAGTTCCCTTGTTTCATCAATTCGATATTTGCTCATGATTTTATAATTTTTAAATATTCCATTGTGTTTGGTTTAATTTTGTCCCATATATTAGGACAATATCTACTATATATACCAACTCTTAAAAATTTACCTATTCCTGAAAATAGGACCAATTCTAAAAAACTTACCATTTCTTCAAAAAAACCTTTTCTTCGAAAAAATATCTCGGTATAAAAAATACTTTTTCTTACAAAACTTCCTTTTCTTAAAAGTACATTTTCTTAAAAATAATATATTACCTTTATTTCTTGAGATAAGTAAGTTTTGTTTAAAAATAGCCTTTTCCTGAAAAGAGTACCACTTCCTTAAAAAGTACCTGTTCTTACAGAAGTACTTCTTTGTAAAAAAAGAAGTCATACTCTTATTGGGTTTTCTTACAGAAAGTACTTCTTCTTAAAAATAGTACATTTTCTTAAAAAATAAACATTACCTGTTAATAAAAGAACTACCTCTCTTTAAAAAATGAACTATATAATACATATTCCGGAAAATATAATAAATATTCTTACAAAAAGGACCTAAAATTATAATTTTTGTTTTAAAAATACATACATAACAGAAAAAAATGTTTTTAAAATTATTTTTTTTTTTATTTCACAAAAAGTGCATTTTTTTCAAGATCCATTTAAATTATCGTACTTTTATCGTACGGGCGCTTTATACGTGCTGGAACTAACTAGTGCATAATATGTAGCGAAAGAAACTTTGTTCCAACCGGGTGTCCCATGACACCTCATGTGATTTTTTTTTTGACTAGTTCTACGTTTACTTGTATATGGTACTTTTAAATTAGCTATATTTTGAAGTCACACTTAAGAGTTTTGTTGTTTTTGTAAAACCGGGATGCATACCTAGTATAAAGTATACAATTACTTTATTAAGTGACTTATTGTAATGCATTGAGGGATATAAATAAATAATGTTCACCACATTGTGCCATGTTTTGCCATCAATAACTGCTGGTGAGCTAAGAGACACATAAGCTCTTACGGTCTAAATAAGGGAGCGGCAAAATTATTTGGGAAAATTTTGTATTTGGGTTTAAATCCGCTTCGAGACCGGTCATAAGCCCAATTGGGGATACATATGTCGTCTTGTTTTTGGATAATGACCGTTTAATTCCAAATAGACTTATTGCCTCCGTTGTAATTTTTGAATTTATTGTTTTTTCTTAAAAAACTAAAGTAAGCAACAAAAAATAGAACACGCAAATTTGGTATAAGATTTCCATTGAAATAGTGTAACTTGAACTTAATCTGTTCTCTTCCCTACATTATGTCCCTTTCAAACAATTGGAAATCATTAGATATTTTTGACGAATTTTCTCTATTTCGGTAGTTTCTCTATTATTAAGACAGAATCGCTGAAACTTTACGTACTTTGTCCTAAGGTTTTATTTATTTATTTAAAGCTATTTAAAGATTAATAATTGCTTTATAACAAATAAATCGAACTATAAGTAAGGACGAAATACAAAATCTAAATCAGCGGGAAATATGAAATATTTTTCGCCTGCCGCGCCTATCCGTCATTTTCATTACAAGAAGAGAGTTGCTGATTTCCTCGAGTGAGTAACATTTTCCAATATGTTTTTTTTTTTGTAAATGGTATTTTAACAGAAAATGCAAAACTAGGTGCACATTTTAAGCGCTTTCTTAATTATTGACAGCAACCTTGCTAACAACTACTCCTAAATTACACCTGTCACAGATCATAAACTTTGCTAATATATAAAAAACATAAAATGTTTCAAAAATTATTTCAGTTTTGTTAAAATATTGTGAGGGATTATGACCGCTTATTTTCGCTTTATAAAGGCGTTTGCAATTTAAATGATATGATTTCTAAGTGACGTTTCGGCCATTTGTAGTATGTCACTAGTATATAGTCTGTCAATGTTTTTTTTTTTTTTTGATTGTATTCAGTGATGTTTACAATTACAACATGGAGAGATATACGCAAGAACAACGTTTATAACTTATTAAATTTTTTTATCGAAACAATCGTTCTCCAATTGCAACTTTCCGTGCGCTTTTGTTATTTTATGGTCGTAATAATCGTCCACCTGTGCTCGCTATTCGTCGAATTGTTGCAAATTACGAGTGTACATTTTTTTTTATATAATGTTCAAGTGCCAATAAGACAAAGAACCGCTCAAAGTAATGAAAATATTGCTGCCGTTCAGGCAAGTGTTGCTGAAGACAGAAATTTATCGATTTCAACATGTTGCCAACAATTGGGACTGTCTCAACCCACAACCTGGCCGATTTTGAGAAAGGATTTGGGCTTGCATCCGTGTATAAAATTGTTATCACTCAAGAACTGAAGCTACAGTAAACGTCATGAATTTGCTGATTTTGTCGTGGAGCAACTTCAAAACGATAACGCCTTTTTTAAAAGAAAATCATCTTCTGCGATGAATCTCGTTTTCACCTGAGTGGTGCGGTAAATAAACAAATCCGTCGATTCTGGTGCGACGAAAGTCCACAAATTATACATGAACCATCATTACATTTAACAATATTGACAGTTTGGTGTGTTTTTTGGTCTGGTGGAATCATCGGTCCGCACTTCTTTCGAATGGAAGCTGATAACACCGTTACTGTCAATGGAGAGCGGGATAGATCGATGATACCCAACTTTTTATGGCCGAAATTGGAAGAAGTTGATCTTGGCAAGATCTGGTTCCATCAGAACGGGACTACGTGCCACACAGCACGTGTAACCACCGAATTATTGAGAGAAAAGTTTGAAGATTCGATCATTTCAAGAAATTGTGACATTGAATGGCCACCAAGAAGTTGTGATTTAACACCATTAGACTATTTCTTGTGGAGTTATTTAAAGTCATTGGTCTTTAGCCATAAATCAAACTCTCTTCAAGCTTTACAAGTAAATATTGAACGTGTTAATCATGACATACGACTTGATTTAGTGGGAAAAGTGCTCGAAAATTGGGTTCAACGAATTTGTTCCTGCAAAAGAAGACGTGGAGGCCATTTCAAAGGCTTTTTATTCAGAACTTAATTCTATGGATTGTACTTCACACTAAATAAAAAACATTTGAATTTCCTTAACAATTAGTGTGTTTTTTTTAAGAAATCATATCACATCCGTTTGAGTTTATATCACTGTATATCACTATATAATCATATTCCCATTGTTTGCCCCTCTTGAATGCGAACATAATCCCAACTACAATATTTGGGATTATGGCCTTTCTGAGGAGAACTTCACAAAATTTTGAATTTGGGATCATGTTCTTTGGGGCCATGGGGCGGCACCAAAATTTAAAATATATAATAAAAGAGAACTTTTGAAGAGTTGGTTGTGATGTTACTGATTTTAAGACTTAATTATAACAATGTTGTCATTATTGTGAGTTTCTTGATCCGAAACTGTGAATTTTTTGTATGTAGGCAATTTTTAAACTATGGTATTTTCTGTCTTTGTGAATAGAGCTTAATTTGCGTATTTAAATTTTTTATCAATGAATTTATAAACTTCTGCAAATTCAATTACTAAATAGTTCTGCTAAGTTTAAATAAAATTTTTGTGGTTTTAATTAGAGTCACGGTCACACACGCTCACGATAGGAAGACAGTCACTCACGAACGATCACGCACGAAGATGTTTTCGGTACTCACGTTCACACACGCTCACGTGAGCAGAATTTGATCCTACTCACATTCACGCGGAATCACTGGTGTTTCACGTGATTCACGACAATCACGTACAAATTTCTAATATTCAAATTCTCATATTTATTCCATTAGTATTATTCCAGTGGTAATAATATCAGAAATTCTAAATTATTGGTCAGCTTATTTTAGAATGTATTAGATATTTATAGGGGAGAAGTCAGGCATGCTGAATATTGTATCGAAATGCACTCTGTTTCAACGCACGTTTTGCTACATAGTGTGAAACTTGTAACCAGAGTTTTTGTGTTTGAGATTTTACTAAGCAGCGCAAACAAACATCACGCGGATTCTGACCGTTGCAAAGATAGTTGAAATCAAAAGTTTAACATGTAAATTTTTGCACTGATATTGCTTAGTTGTTTGGTAATAACTTGGTAATTTTGAGTCAAAATGCTTCATTGACAAAACTTCAACCAGTAGTAGGTTGAACAAACTGTTAAATTGTTATATGTTACAAAGGGTACCAACAACACCTAAGACGAAATATTAAACCTAAATAAGTTTGTGTTTTATTTGAAATGGAAATAAATAAAGTAAATAGTTTCTGCACGAACAAATCTTATAGGTGGAAATTATAAACTTGGGGTCAGAGCTGTGCAAATTTTTATTACACAAATTCTGACTCCAGGCACTCATCCCAGACTCCGACTCCACAGCACGGCACTCTTAAAAAAATTGGGAAAGATTTTTTTTAAATTGTACGTAAATTCTATTTGAAGTATATAGCAACGTAACACTGTAATATTGTTATTTTTGACGTGACAACGTCTTAAATTAGGTTGCGGCTGGGAGTCACTTATGAAAAAGTGTAACGCCCGGTAACGTTACGATGAGTCACCGAACACAAGTAAACGCAATGTGTTTACTTGTGTGCCAGAAACGATTTGCTTTGCTGGCTTCTAGTGGCTGTTGGTCGGTGGTGTGAGTGTTTTTGTTTTTTGGCACATCATATATATGACGACTGAGCAAGTATGTATGTGCGTATATATGTGCGTGTGTATGAATATTGATTTAGATCAGTCTGCATTGGATAAGGTATTATTTTTTTTTTTTTTTTTGTTTTTTGTTTTTGGGATTTATGATATGTGTAGTGTATGTTTGTGTGTAGAAATTTTCATATGAATTAGGTAGCCAAAACGAAACAGAGAGCTGCGGTCGGCTTTAAAAACGATATGCGAATATGATGAATTGAAATACTTTTTGGTTAGTAAATTATTTTCTTTTGTTTTTAATAAAAGAAATGTTTATTTTTTATAATAAAAGAAATGTTTATATTTTATAATAAAGGATATGTTTATTGTTTATAATGTCACATTTGATAATGTGTTCATAGAAATCGCACAGGTACCTAGATGGTGTTGAAATTACTTCTATTTTCCTAAACCATAAGTTTCAATAAATGTTAAAACATCGCCCGTGAGTTCTAACACTCATTGGGCAAGTGAGTTCATTGCACTCCTATTGTGCAATTTAATTATATTCATATCAATAAATATTCTACCGAGAAAAAGACGTTGTCACGTAAAATCTTCGCCCGTAAAACCGACTTTACAGGCAACAATTTTTTTCACATATTAAAGCCCAATATATGTTTAGAGCAATTATGCAATTAATATTACTTGACAAATAGTGTTAAAACTAGAGCTTTGCTGATCAAGATTAGGTGTACGCACTTGTCTTGCCTTGTTGTTAACATCATTTCCGTCTAGAATTTGGTTCAAAAAGTATAAAATCACAAGCGAACCTTCCCAAACTCATAAATTTAAAATTTTGTCCAAATCATTAACTTTCTGTCAAGGCTGGATGTAGGGTGAATGCCCAAAAGTTTTTGAATTACATTTAGTACCTTTAGCAAAGCCTTGTTTAAAAAAAAGTACAACATTTTATATCTTTCTTACAAACAATTTGAGAAACTAGTGAAAGAATGATGGTACCTTTCCTAACAAAGTTCTTTTTTTCCAGTTTGAAAACATTTTAAATTTGAGAAGTTGTCGTTACCAACCGGCTTTAAATAACTTTTTAACATACGTTTTGTTGCAGTTGTAGCTGTGTTTACTTTTTGACTCAAAATGACCAAGTTATTACCAAAAAAAAATAGAGAAAGTCAGTGCGAATGTTTACATATTAAACTTTTGATTTCAAATATCTTTGTAGCGGTTAGTGAGACTACACACGACTCTACATGTTTTGAGTTTATGCGGCTCAGAAGAATCTCAAAAACAAAGATAATTTAAATCTGACCACAAGTTAAGAAGTTACATGCCATGAAAATTTTGTCACCCTGACCCCCTGTAAACAAGGTGCCTCTAAATACCAGATTCTGAAAGCCTGAGGCCTCCCCTACAAATACTCAGTACATTCTCACACAATCGGACCTATAGTTTAGAAGTTCTGATATTATTGCGACTTTATTGCGAACGGTCTAACTGTAAAACGTATAAAAATTCCTTCGCTTGTAGCACAGTTCCTTGAAATACAGAAGATGATTAATGACGCTTTGAGAGAGGGAAAATGTTATAAGAAGCCTTCCAAAAATACATTGTGTAAGAAAGTAGTAAGTAAATCGAAATTAAATTATATCAACCATTCGGAAATATGTGTGACTCACGCGAAAATAGTGCTCGCGCACACTCACTCACGCAAAGATTTGACTCACGCACGAAAATTTTTTCACTACTCACGATCACGCACGTTCACGTGAGCAAAATTTGGTCCCAGTCATGTTCATGCGTGAATCACGCTTGAATGACTCCAATCACGTGGCTCGTGCCCATCTCTAGTTTAAACATATGCAACTGGACATACGAAAGTGGCAATCACTTCGAAAGAAAATACTAATAAACGACAATAGTTTCATTTATTCGTTGTAATTTTTTATTTCAGATTATCAAATTCAGTTAAAGAAAATCTAGGTTGAAAAACAGCAGTATATACAAAAATCTCAGCTGAAAGAAATATTTTAAGCCGTGGGCCTGGGTTTCAGTATACGTTGTACGATTCCGTTGAGCGATCCCATCAGGTCACCATGCCAATGGAAAAACGACACAAAGGTAAACAGCTGGATGAATTGGTTGTAGAAGTTTGTTGATGGAGTCAATAGGTTCCCAATATGACGATGAAGACGCAGGCACCGAAATCGCGGAGGACGATAGATTTGAAGACAGACCGAAAGAGATATGCCAGTGAATGTGCTATCAAGCTCAGATGATAATAATGATTCAGATCATGGAGCTGAACCACCAACGAAAAAACCAAGAGCATCAACTTCAGAGGTTTCACCGAGAGCATCAACTTCAATGGATATTGGTTAATTTATGGTTTTTGCCTTTTGCTACATTTCTCGAAATTTCTATGTAAAATACAGCTGGAAAATTAATATTGTTTGTATTTCGTTGGAAATAAAGTTAAGAAAGAGATCTTTGTATATGGTGTACGAGATATGCGGTACAAATTTTAGTTTTCGTGTGAAAAACTGATGTAAGCCCGTAGTTTGGCAGCTATGGGCCGAAAATGTTGACAAAAGAAAAAAGATAGAAAAAATATTAATTTTTCGACATTTTTGCAATTTCCGTGTACTTTTTTGGGGCTAGTTTATTTTGCACTTTCTCCTAGTCCATAGCTACAATTATGTCGAAAAGAGGAAAATAATATTGCAAATGGTTTCCGAGATATAGCCAGTAGAAGAATTGCATGTTCTTTTGAAAAATTATGGTTTAGCGAAAATAGGCATGCAAACTAGCATGCATAAACTAGCAAAACCCAAATAGGGGTTTGTTAGTTTCGATAAATAATTCGAGAAATTTCACGCGAGAAGGAGTTTGCACTCGATTACTTCAAAAATGTTGCATAGTGTAATTATAGGTCGCACAATTTGAAGTGAATGCCGCAAACACAATTGATTACTATGAATATTAATAAATAATTAAATAAAAAATAAATAAAATAAACTTGATCGAATTTCTTAGCACGGTTAGTTTAGATCGCATAGTTAACGAATAACCTAACGAAAGAATGGAAAACCTGAAGGTGGCGATATATGTTTGGTATTTGGGTTACCCCTTCAACTGCAGGTCCAACAGATGATGTAGTAGTGTTTTATTTCAAATTATAATTTATTTACAAATGTTGACCCTTTATCTCGTGTCTACGCAAAAAGTAAGTTATATTCATCCTTGTATGGCACCTTACATAAATCGAACTGATAGGGCAACATCGGTAAATTTAAAATCTAACGCGAACGCAGAGTGACTTATGTGTTCCTGATTTTCGCCATCGATTACAGGGTATGCATATTTATTAGATTCACCCACTCAGTGATATGAGATTAGGCTCTTAATACTTGAGCATTCGGATTTTTTAATAGTTTTTTAAACAAATTTGTGGGCCGTTTGTTCCAAGACCTATATTTTTAATTAAAGGGCGTAAAAAATGTATAGATTGAATTCAAAATTTCAAGTATTTTCTATACTGCAAAAAAATGTGTAGTGTATACTGGACCATACAAATATTTTCCATTTGGTTACATAGTGTTACACTGAACGAAAAACGCTTCGGCGCAGGGATGCAACATTTTCGTTAATGTTGTTACGTTGCTACAATGAAAAGTCTCGTATATACGAATATTTGGTTGTCCTGCAACGAAAAATTGCATACATAATTCCTTTGACAATTTTTCATTTTGTTGCTGCAGCAACTTATTTTTCATTCCGGCAACTATTTGTTTTCATTTTGATTTTGTAGGAAAAAAGTAAGTTCAGGTGATTTAAACTGTTGATATTCTGTATAACTCTTACTTTTTATAGTTTACTTTTATTATTTATTTAATTTGTATTAATTACAAATTTTTAACAAACAAAAAATAGTGGAAAACAACAGCGTAACAGTAGTAACAGTGTATTTACGTATACTTGACAATAAATAATTTCAAACACACTTCAAAATATTCATTGCAGCAGTGAAACAAAATCATGGTAGTAATGAAACAAATTCATTGCACCAATGAAATAAATTCATTGCAGGAATGAAACATATTCAATGCAACATTGAAACAAATTCATTGCAGCAACGAAACAAATTCGTTGCAATAATGAATGAAATTCATTGCCGCAACAATCATACTTTCCTCACAGTGACGAGCAATTTGTAGTTTACGAAAAATGAAACGGGAATGAAACTGTACGTTAGTACAGTTTCGATGACAAAAGTTGTTGGGGTGATAAACACTTTCGTCGCTAAGATGACGCGTTTCCGTTTAGTGCATTAATCGCGATCCCCTCAAGTTGGAATATCGTGTGAATATGTCTCCGCAGAAAACAATCAAAAATTTAAAGATTTATATGTCGCAATCTTGATCATTCAACATTTTATTTATTTTTTCTGCATAAATAAAATTATGGAATTTAGTAACTGATGATTCGTATTGTATTCAAAAATTAAATTGTTCGAGCGTTTGGTTGTATTTTTAATTAATTTTATTCTTCGATATTTTGCTACCCTTTGGGTAGCATCGTCAGGAAGATAAACACAACTATTAATTAGAAACAAAAACAATTGATAAACAAAATTGTTCCTTATATTTGAAAAAACAACAATAAAAAAATTAAACAACTGAAACAATGTTCTTGCCGTATGACAAATGTTTTAAGCTACAGCCAGAAAAATTTTTGTGTAGAAATAGTTTCTCTAATTTACAGCCAGAAAAGTAATTTGGTTGAAAAAAGTATATACATAATGGTAAATTCAACAAGTTACATCCTGATATATTAAAAATGTTACCCAGTGACAAATTCGATGATACATCAAACAATTTTCGGTGAAATGTTCCACATTTTACTAATTAAATGTCTATAATTCTGTGATACATCATCCGTATCTTCTTTAAAGTTTATTTTCTTCGCTATTCGAGTCCTTATTACCTGTAACATTTCTAACATAAATCGACGTGTATAGTTACTTCCCTATTCAAAACTGACGTATCTTGAAAGTTTGGAAAAGTATTTAAGTTTGCACAGTGTGATGATAATGCTGTTTTTTGTGTCGAGATGTGTCTATATTTTTCATCTGATTTGTGTCCTGCAATTCTAGTCTTAAGTTTATTTTTAGTTTTACCTACATACCATATTGCAACTTTCACTATTATTTCCTCCACAGGGTATTCTATTTTGTATACTATATTAGACCTGTCAAATTTATCCATTCTATCTTTGGTTTTACCAAACAATCTACTTAGTGTGTGTGTTGTTTTAGGGGCCATTTTGTAATTAGTAGTGTCATATATTTTTGATTTTTCTAATCTCTCAGAAAATCCTGACACATAAGGTAATGATTTATATTTTTTCGCTTCCACCATTGGGTTTTGGTTATCTTGGCCCTTATTGTCGTATTGTCGTATTGCCTTATTAATCTATTGTCTAACCCTATTGGAAAATGTTTGTCCATTAATATAATTGTAATTTTCTCCTCATTCTTTTTGTGAAAATTCCCGTCGCTTATCTTTAAAACTCTGTCTATTAGATTTCTTGCCGTATTGATAACCATTAGTTTCGGGTGTTTGGATTGATAATTGATAACCCTTCCAGAAGCAGTTGGTTTTTGGTACCAGTACACTAATAAATTCTCCCCATTTGTTATTACCATGGTATCCAAGTATGGAAGTCTTGATCCACGCTCTTCTTCAATTGTGAACCTAATATTAGGATGAAAATTATTAAATGTTGCACTATCTGAAACGATACAGAATAAATCGTCTACATATTTGGTAATGATTTTCGGTTTTATGACCAGCTCTTCTATGCAGGAATCGAGTAGATTCTCCATAATAATATCAGCCACAATCGGGGAAGCTGGAGATCCCATTGGAAGTCCTTCTTGTTGAAAACATAGCTTGTCATCATATGGGAAATACCTGTTGTCTTCTATACAAAACTTTAAAATATATAGGAATAATGATTTATTAATATTTGTGTGCTGTTCTATTCTGTCCCATTTTTCCACGATAATACGAAGTGCTAAGTTTACTGGTATACTCGGAAATAAAGAAACTACATCGAATGGAACTAATTTTTCCCAATTTTGTTTCTTTACTTCCTTTATTTTATCCTTAAACTGCAATAAGTCTTTTATATTGTATTTGGAATCTTCTGTAATCATTTTCAGTATATTCGTAATGTACCTACACAACTCATAAGAAGGAGAATTAACAAAAGAAAATATTATTCTCAACGGAAAATTTTCCTTGTGTATTTTTGGGACTCCATATAACGTAGGTGCTGTGGATACATTTGCCTTAAGTTTGTTTTTCTGAATTTGATTTATGTCTCCTGCTTTATTAATTTTTTTACAAAATATCATTGTTAATTTTGTAAGTTTGAAAGTAGGATCTTTATTCATCAGTTTGTACTTAGTTGTATCCCCTACATTATTGTTAATTCGTGATATATAATCACATTTGGTTATAGCCACCGTCCCATTTCCCTTATCGGCATTACCTATAATTACATCCTTATTATTCTTTAAATACTTTTCAGCGTTATCAACTTTGTCTAACACAAATTTATCCATATTCGTCAGTTTCATTTTATTCATCTGACTATCTATGATCGTAGTCAATTTAGTTCTATCTATATCTTGTTTTACCTTACCCGGTAGGGTTTGAACAAAATCTTCTCCTTCTGCTATAATATTTAATATTGGTAATTGCTCCCTTTTTACCGGCAGTGCATGTTTTTGTCCAAGGGAAGAATCCATTGCACCTACGTTGGAATGTCCTTGCCTGTTTTATCAATGAACCATTTACTATTCACTTTTATTCGTAATTTATCTTCTTGTAGATCAATAAGGCAATTGAATTTTTTCATGTGTACCTCCTCAATTTTCTCATTAAATGATGTTGATAATCTGGCCTCATATTCTAAAGACTCCCCCATTTCCTCTCCTGTCTAAGCAAGCAAGCAATGTAAGCAATTGATGTTTTTCCCTGAGTGTAAGGTTAAGAATTTTGTTGTGCAAATCTTGGGTGTATCCTGAGATAATTTGCCGAAATTTTTGGCAACCCATTTTCACCATTTTCGGTAGCGAAAAACAACCCCGAAAATTGCAATTGATTGTGCAAAGACGTAGGCAACTGTGACTGAACATTCGTGTGTGTACATACGTCAAAGTACAGATCACAACAAAAATATGTTGAGTATTTGTGTTTTTTTATGACAATTCGATAAAAGAAAGCGAAAGATGAAATACGAACGACAAGTGTGCGGACGATTTAAGCCGCAAGGATAAAACAAAATGTTTCAAGTAACTAAAACTACACAATTTGGGTAATATAAAATAATTTGATCAGTTGAAGAAAATATTTAGAGAACGATCGCTGGCTCAATTACGAGGAAAGTTGGAGCTGGAATTGAATGAAAGAACATTCAACACAGGTTTGAAATACATAGAATTCGGGTGTACCTACAGAACTAATGAGAAATTCGGTTACAGCAACCGAATTGACGCCAAATTCGGTTACAGCAACCGAGTTGACGCCAAATTCGGTCGTTACAACCGACATTAGTATAAATTCGGTTATTGCAACCGAATTGATACCAAATTCGATAGCTAAAACCGAATTGATGCCAACTTATGTTACTCCAAACGAATTGATGCCACATTCAGTCACTCCAACCGAATTTGGTGCCAATTTCGGTTGTCGTATTCGAATTGATTCCAAATTCGATTGCTTCAACCGAAATTTTAGAAAATTTAGTTGACAGAACGAATATGATTGTAGATTCGGTTGTCACAAGTGAATCAATTTTGCAACGAGGTTGCTGCAACCGAATTTCAGTTGCGGGAACTAAATTCGGTCGTGATAACCTCAATTCCGTAGTAGCAACCTCAATTCGGTGGTATCAGCCGAATTTACGGTTGCTACAACCTCTTCTCAAAAAATTAGTTGTGCTACAAAGTTAGCCTGGAAATCAAACGGAGAATTGTGCTTGGATCCAGGTATTATATCGGGCTAAGCAAGCACTTCGGATATAATACCGTCTCTCGAGAAGCGAAGATCCAGCTATATCAGACTGTCATACAACCTGTCGTACTTTATGGCACAAAATCCTATGTCATATCGCATGCTGATGAAATATCACTGTTAGTTTTCATGAGAAAAATGTTCCGAAGAATATATGGGGTAAAAACATATGAAATCAACCAATGAGTTGACGGCACCGATTTCGAATTGGATGACATTTGGTACGAAGGGAAAGTTAAACATAATAATAACGTTTGCCAACTTTCAGTGTCCTAGCTCGCGTACTTTCAGAATTATGGCCATTCCAAGTTGGCAAAAATCAATAAAAATTCACTCAGATGCCTTAACACAATTTTTAATATCTCGGAAAGTATTCATTGTACGTTAATAATCAAGGGCTCATTTTACAGACAAAACATGCGCCATTCAAATCAATTTTTTTTTTAAATTTTCGACCAGCGATAATGTAAATAAAAAAAGGACTAAAATTTCCAAAGGATATATCTCGAAAATCAATATTTTTAAAAATTTCAAAAAAATATATGTTAATTCTTATTATGTTTTGTACAAGTCTGCCAAAATTCAATGTGGAGTCTTTATTACAACATGAGTTATTAAGAAAAAAGCAGGCGAAGGTTTATGTATTTCATGAAATGTACCAAAATACAAAAAGGTGACAAATTACAAATTAAATCAAATGTAACGGAACTGTTTCGACATTTCTTTGTTTACTCTTTTTCTATTTGTTGTACCAAAAAGAACAGTATAAATAGTTCAGAGACTCTAAGTCAAACTTCAGTTGAATACTAGATTTCATAAGCAAAAAAAAAGCAAAAAAAGAGACTAAATATTTAAATAAATTATAATTATTGTCAATACAAAAAAGTCGTGCACAATTCATTCGGTTGTGGTATTTAAATAAAAAATATGCCATTCAATTCAACATTTTGCTGTAATACTTTTAAAAAGTCCGGTCACACTGGGTGCAATAAAAGTTTAAGACAAGTCCAAGAATGAATGCTACAGTATACTAAGGATAAAAACATTGCGATCTCAAATAAAATTTGTGGGACATGTAGAATAAAATTTTCGCATCTGAAAAAATCTAATAAATCTAATTTGGAAGAAGGTTCAGACATAAACGAAAATGTAGATACTTTCGATGACATTGCGTCAGGCACGGAAGAAGATGACATTGCGTCAGGCACGGAAGAAGTTGCTATTTCAAAATTAAACCAATCTTTACAGTATCTGGAACAATCTCCGATAAAAAAGAAGTTACATCAAAAACGGTACACAGATGCAAAATTCAGGAAAATAAGTGATTCGATTCAAGACAAAATTTTCCACGGTTCAGCACAATCAACTTCGCATATGTGCCCACAATCCGAAATAATAGAACAATTAAAAGAAAAGTTTAAAACATTAACAAAAAATAGTGAGAAAATCCAACTGCTAACAATTTTACCAAAAAGCTGGACAATGCATAAAATTGAGGAAGAATTCCTGGTTACAAACTATATCGCGCGAAAAGTTAAGCATTTGGTTGAAACAAAGGGTGTGATGAGTACGCCTAACCCAAAACTGGGAATTCCAATTTCACCAGTGACAAGCAGTTTAGTAAAATCGTTTTATGAATCCGATGACGTCAGCAGGTGTATGCCCGAACAGAAAGATTTCGTGTCTGTTTTTGAAAATGGTACAAAAGTGAGGAAAAATAAAAGACTTTTGCTTGGAAACTTAAGAGAAATGTACGCCTTATTCAAGGAACGACATGATGGACTAAAAATAGGTATTTCCAAGTTTTGCCAACTTCGTCCGAGGAATATAATTCTAGCAAATGCGAGTGGATCTCATAAAGTGTGTGTTTGTACAAAGCATCAAAATGTGAAGCTGATGATTGATGCTATAAATTTAAAAAAATTAACTGCTGGTGTTCCGAATTATCAGCTTGAATGTTACAAAGATTGTTTGACACAAATGACATGCATTCCATCTTCTTCAAAGTGTCACCTACGTAAATGTAACAAGTGTCCAGGAATTGAAAATTTAAAAGCAAAACTAAATCAATTACTAGAGCAAAATGATATTGATGAAATAACATATAAACAACGGGTAAGTGTAGATAGGGATAATTTGGAGACCATGATTGGCCAAGCCGACGTTTTTGTGGATTCCCTATGTGAAAAGCTTGAAATTCTATTACCTCATTCATTTATTGCAAAACAGCAGGCAGCATATCTGAGCGAAAGAAAATCAAATTTGGAAGAAAATGAGTATATAGCAGTTTGCGATTTTTCAGAAAATGCTTCTTTTACTATTCAGAATGCAGTCCAGGGATTTCACTGGAACAACTCTCAGGCCACTTTATACCCAATTGCTATTTATTTTAAATCAGATGGAAAAACACAACATACAAACTTCATAATAATATCTGATTGTCTTGTACACGATTCTGTAGCTGTTCACCTGTTCCATCGTAATTATTATTACGATTATGTATATGCTTACATATAATTATGAAATAAAAAGCGTTCTGTAAAAGGAAACCAAAAAAAAAATTGGGAGTTAATTCATTTTTGTTGGGCCTTATATCATTGGGAGTTTATTGATTTTTATTGAGTTTTATTTTTACATTTTAAAATAAGTCCCAGAAATTGGGACTTATTTCATTTTTGCCTTTGGGAGTTATTTCATTTTTTTCAGTTGGGCGTTATTTCATTCTTATTGGAATTTTTTTCATTGGGAGTTATTTCATTGAGAGTTATTTCATTTGGGAGTTATTGCACGGTACCAAGAAAATCACGTATTTTTCAGACTACTCCAAAACAATTATATGAATGGTGCCTGCAAAATCTGTTGAACTGTAATTTCGAGTTTTTAACTCTAAAAGACCACGAAGAAGAAGCACAGTTCCTTCAAATTCGTTTTAAAGATTTGCGTACTAATCCTGGAACTCAAAAGCTGCATTCTATTCAACCTGTAGTTAAAAAAAAAATTAAAGTCAAGCGTTACTCGGCAGATGCAGATTTTTTAATTGAAATCCTTCAGAAATAAATAAATATGCTGTAATAAAGTGTTTAATAATGATAATACATTATGTTGTACTTTTTATTAAAGGTTTAGCAATGGAGAAAAAGAGTTTAAGCAAAGAAAAGTCGGAAAAGTTCCGTAACATTTGATTTGTCCTTCTTTTTGTAATTTGTCACCTTTTTGTATTTTGGTACATTTCATGAAATACATAAACCTTCGCCTGCTTTTTTCTTAATAACTCATGTTGTAATAAAGACTACACATTGAAATTTGGCAGACTTGTACAAAACATAATAAGAATTAACATATATTTTTTTGAAAATTTTAAAAATATTGATTTTCGAGATATATCCTTTGGAAATTTTAGTCCTATATTCCTTGATCGAAAATTTAAAAAAAAAAATTTTTGGAATGGCGCATGTTTTTGTCTGTAAAATGAGCCCTTGATTATTAACGTACAATGAATACTTTCCGAGATATTAAAAATTGTGTTAAGGCATCTGAGTGCATTTTTATTGATTTTTGCCAACTTGGAATGGCCATAATTCTGAAAGTTGGAAGGCTATGTGTCTGAAAGTTGCCAAATATTATTGTGCCGATCCATAGAACATGTGTACAAAATCTTATCAAATTTGGAGGTGATGAGGTCAGAAATGTTAATATTTTCGGTTGATTTCATATGTTTTTACCCTATTTTCTTATAATAGAAAACGACGAGTATCGACGACGGAAAAGCCACGAGTAGTTATGTGTATCAAAATATCTCGCTTACATTGACTAGGCCATATTAGTAGAATGGATTAGAATGAACTAGTGCAAGAGTCATTCGAAGACGTATTCGAAGGACATCGGAAAATAGGATAGACCAGCTGGAATAATGCCTGGAAGGGAAAATCAAAAAATTTTGCCGATTGGTCAAACATGCTATCCTAATTTTGTACGGCCCTTGAACTCTTTGGATTGTTTGCGACCACATAAGTAAGTAAGTAAACATTAATAGTTTGGCAACAAGAATAGTATCAGAAAAAATACATTCTGTGCAGGATAAGGTTGACTGCAAAAAGTGATAATATTGTCAAAATAGCAACAATAGCATATTGGTCGCATCGTTTAACCCTAGTGAGATAACGTACGTCTCTGAGACGTATGACAAATAAGCATTTAGTTATTTCTTTGACTTTTAAGGGTAATACTATTCGTCGGTTTTTCAGTTTCAAATTTGAGGGCCTTCTTTGGATAGCATTTTTTTTTATAGAGCAAGACTTAATCTTATTAATTTGAAACGAATTTTATTTTAAAACATTTTGGAACCTTTACTAATTAGACCTCAGACCAGCATAAATCTTTAAGACGTATGGTTATCTTTTATGTATAAAAAAATAACGTTATCTTCTAGTGTTAAGTATGTACTTAACACTTCCAAGATATCATTCAGGCTTTCAAACTACCAATTTTCTTCTAAGAATCTACGACGTAAGGCACATAAAAACATGCTGGGTGGTGTATGTTATATCTTGCCATTACAAATATATTTTGAATTTCAAATTTAAAGAGTTCATTATTGAGGCTGACACTTTTCGTTTTTAATTAACAAATTGGTTATTCTTAGACACAACATTCTTTAAAACACAGCTGAATTGGCAACACTTCGATAAAACTGTACCACAATTAAAACCTAAATATGTATATAAATATGTACGTCACACATTGCATCCCAATGTAAAGTATGTTAGTTTAATGGGGTTTATATTTTTTAAGAAATAAACTCGTATGAAAATTTAACTTTTTATACAAAATTAGGCCTCTTGTTCGAATTTTGGCACAGGACTGGGATGTTTTCTTGCAAATAGTTAATAACATTTGTATGTATCATTAAAAATTAAACCAAAAGCCAAAATTATTTGCTACTGCGTCTATTTTTGGGCAATTTGTTACAACAAATAGCATTAAAAGACACCATGCAAGACGATACAGCATCACCGCCAGTAAAGGAGAAAAAATAGACCTAAATGCCAACGATGAGTGCAAACATACATGTTTATCTATATGTACCTTCGGCCACTTATTTTAAATAGAACTATACAAAAAATTTATTACTAATGTTACGACGTTACAATTTTGCAGTAGTGAATGTTGCCCTGAGTATGGCTACAATCAGGTGGTATCCATGACACAGCTGAAAGACTATGCACTAGAGGTGGACACGGGCTGTGCTTTTTGCTGTGCCACGCGTGTGCACGATGTTTTCGGGCAGGAAATTTGAATTTGATATCATTTGTCTACAGTGCGTGCAAGTCAAGAGTTCTGTGGCACAAAAAAACCGAAAAATCACGAAAAAATATCTTCAAAATTAAACACAGTTAAATATTGGGAAATTATTCGCTATCGCCTTAGGACTCGCAGTTAGACCAAAAAAATCGGTCAGTGTAAATGATTGTTATCTTTACGTCATTGATATTCAATGTTACCAATTGAATGCACATCTGCAACCGTGTTAAAATGGGTAGAACAATTCGACTGACTTCTACTTCTTCAAATTTAAAAGACTCATTTAAAAGACTCAAAAAAAATCAAGCATCGGTGCGCGTCCTCCAAATTGTTAAACAAAATAATTGTTAAACAAAAAAGGACCCGTAATTTAAGTTAATAAAAAAATTAAATACAGATCCAAGTTTGGCAAAAATTTTTGCTAATTGAGTGTGGTGAGACGATAACGGGTTATGTTTGCTGCGAAAAAAGCAAAACTATTTTGTCCCTGTTACGCATCATTTTGGTGGTAAACACATTTCTCTAAATATAGTATACGCTTTTACCTAATGTTTTCACTGTATTCACTCTTTTTATATTTTTTTATATTTTGTCGTGCGTGTTCTTAATTATTAAGTCCGTGCTCGTGCGAGTCGTGCCTTTGCAAATATTTAGTCCTGCGTGCTTGTGCGTGTTTATTATTATCATCTAATGACCAGAACATTAGGCACGCGCCCATCTCTACTATTTACTAGGAAAATGATATAGAATAGAGTGGATAGGCGAGAGAGTGATAAGCAACCAGAAGAAGCAAACCATTGAGCAAACTAAGTTTAAATAGTGTTTGATTGATACTAATGACAGCTAAATTATGTTTTATGTTGGTTGCATCGAACGAAAATACGCATTCCCTTTTATTTCTGTCCGATTTATGCCCAACCGAAGAGTAAAATTAAACAGCAACTCGAACTCGATAAAATGAAGTACTACCTCGTCCTCATCTAGAGGACGAATTTTTCGACTCGCGAGTGGAATTTTTGGAAATTTGGATTTTCTTAAGAGGCAATTGCGACAAAAATCGTTGGGAAAGTGGTGAATGGTGCAGCATATAAAAAAAGTCTATCAGAGTGGGCAGATTTATAAAAAGCTGACAAAATCGGATGGAACAATGGGGAAAGTACCTATATAAAATACATAGAATACATGTTGAATAACCACAAACAACGAGAACATTAATTTGTAATGATTGGGTCTAGAGATTGACTAATAATTGGAATACAAATTTAAATAAGGCTACTAAAGGCTACCAAAGTTTGGTGTGGACAATGATTGGGGATACTTTAAATACAGTGTATGTGGTTAAAAAATGGTATAAATTGGCGAAAAATTATTCGACTTTAAATTGCATGAAATTCCGTGTGGAAATATTGTGAAAGGTTAAATATAGTGTCTATGAAAAAAGGGCGAGAAATTGGAAAAAATGGTACAACTGCAAATAATGGCAAAATATGTATACATGAAATGTATTAAACATAATGTGGTGTGTGGTGAAAAGCTGTAGAAAGGTCATGAAAGGGAAGAACTTGGAAAAACGTCAACATGAGTTTGGAATGATTGGGGATGTCGCATTTTAAAGTTCTACGCTTTTCGCCCCCGTGTTTACCTTTTTGAATATCAACATTCACACTTGTCGCCACTTTCTTAAGCTTTCCCTTTTTGCCCTCTTTATCCACATTCACATTTTCAAACGATTCCTAACCTTTTCAAACGATTCTTCCCTCATTTTTAAATTTTACCCATTCTAATCCTCTTTTGTTGTATTTTAGAGTCCTTTCAAACAATTTTCCTCTATTATCAAATTCTAAAATTTGTTGCCCGTTTATATATCAGGTAACACATACATCCATAGATCTTCTCCATATATATCAATTAAAATATTTTCTGAAATTTTCATTCTCGAATCATTCTTTTTGAATTAAATCGGGAGGGAGCAATATTCCTATTGCATATACCTCTGGTGGACCTTTGGCTCTTTACGTGGACTGGGAGGTTACAAAGCACTCGTACAAATTGATTCAATTTGGTGGGAAAATAAGAAATCGCAGAAGGAAATTTTCGTCCACCTCAATGAAGATACCCCTACTGCGATGTACAAATGGTGATGTGGGCCCTTGAAATTGCCGGCAAAGCTTTCCCTGAATCGAACGGAATTGATGAAAATGTATATGCTGTGTTCATTGTGTCATAGCAAGTGAAAATAGGAACCATTATTCTATGGGAGAATTCTCGTGCACCTTCAACGCGGTTTTGTAGATCAATTAAATTAATTAACGAAAAATCGATATGTATCATTTTTGATACAAGGCTCGATTAACGGTTAAGCCACTTGTATTACTAATATTCACAATTTGAAATTAAAGCACTGTAATAAATACAAATGTTTAAAATTTACTTCTTGCCGCACTTCATAGTCGCCAATAAGCATTAGGCGTTGATATTATATATTTGCGATTTTAATGCCGTTAGATTGTGTATTTGACCACCGTGCATCTCTCGTCGTAACTTTGTATGAAATCATGTCGAAAAACTTCTTGTCAAACTTTTAAAACAGACGTTCTCGTACATAAATCATATCGTAGTCTATTTTGTTCGCATGATTTTTTAATACATTTTTGAAGGTCTCTGCGAATTAACTGCAAGTTATCATCTCCCGACAATTGGTAGCAAGGTTCATCCAACAGCTTCAGATAGGTAGAGGTTTTGATCAATTCGTGATTGTAATTTCGAATCGCGCAACTAATAGCACAGAGTTTTTCGAATCGCGCAACTAATAGCACAGAGTTTCAAGAAAATTGGGTCAGTCACCCCCTAGATTTAACGATTAAGCAACAGCGGTTTCAGAACCAAAATCAGTTTCTTTTCGCGCACTCTTAATAACGCCCTTTTAGTTTTATTTGCGCTGTGTCGTAATTGGAAGTTTGATTGTAATTTCCTTTAAGGCTAAGAGATCATGTTTTCTCCGGTTAGTGAAAAAAATGTAAATGCCACGGGTGGGATTTTTATGCAACTGGTGCGATTTTTTTCACTAATCGGAGAAAACATGATATCTTAGCCTTAAAGGAAATTACAACTTTAAACATAACGAGGATCTAAAACAACTAAATTTGAAACATATGGTAGGGCCAAACCAAAACAGAACGAGACAACTACAATTAGAATAGTTCGTTCGTGCGTGTAAATAGGAAAGCAATGTGTAAGTAGCGACAACAATCACTCTGCACACAATCAATAAATGTCTTCGGTTAGTGACTTGTGTAAATACACACCGCAGTGGCTTAACGGGCTAGACGCTGCTGAAGATGATGCTTCACAAACATCGAAACGATCGTCCAGCGAATGTGAGTTCGAATCCCACTCGCGGCATTTACATTTTTTTCACTAACCGGAGAAAACATGATCTCTTACAGCCTTAAAGGAAATTACAACTTTAAACATAACGAGGATCTAAAACAACTAAATTTGAAACATATGGTAGAGCCAAACCAAAACAGAACGAGACAACAACAATTAGAATAGTTCGTTCTATAAATAGAACCTTCAAAACTTCTGCATCAGTGCGTGTAAGTAGGAAAGCAATGTGTAAGTAGCGACAAACAATCACTCAGCACAATAAAATATATATCTTCGGTTAGTGACTGGTGTAAATACATACCGCAGTGGCTTAACGGGCTAGACGGCGCTGAAGATGATGCTTCACAAACATCGAAATGATCGTCCAGCGAATGTGAGTTCGAATCCCAGTTCAGAATTTTGATTTACTCTCTGAGGGAAAGTTTTAGGTTTTTACCTACACTAGCTGAAATACGCTATTTAAAACATTAAAAAACGCCAACTTAAAAAATGGTTAGTGAATAACTAGCTACCCTACGGTTTCTTTTGCCTTTTTTTCTCAACCGACGCACCCCTACGGTTGGAAAAAACATCTAACGGCAAACGCTGATGGAATCTTTACCATTCTGGGTACAGTATGGTGTGATGGCGTCCCTTACACTGGTGACATGAGTCCCACATGAACGTGGGAAGCCCTTCGAATAGTGGCGGTGGGCCCCTATTAAATAGACGCGTTGCTGCACGGAAATGTGTTTGAGAACTGTGCAATACCTCAGTGGATTGTTGATTCCAAAGGCCATGAAAATGTTAACATTGAAAAGGTGGTCACTTTTGACACCCGATAGCATACGTACTTTGCAAAGTACCATATTCTGAAGGCTAGGCTCCTTCCCTACAGATACCTAGTACGTTATAAAACAATCAGACTATAAAGTTAAAATTTCAGATATGATTACCACTTTAATTTCACTCGGCCCCATTGTGCACAGGTTCCCTTTGTACAGGATTTTTCTTGTTGCCTAAAAAATAAAGTAAATAAATGATTTCCCATTACATGTCATGAAGGAATTGAGAAGAGTTTCTCACAACCAGTGAGCTGTGCGTTTTCTAGTTTTATACTCACTGATTGGGACCTACAGAGTTTCACCGGTTCCGAACGGTACTTTGAGAATCTTTTTCATGGCTGAGTACTCGATAGTGTCACCGTCACTCTACGAGGTGACCGCCGTCGATAAAAATTTAAGGTGCTCAGAACATGGACCTTACCAAGGATCTCATGTACAAGAGGCGCGCACAATAACCATTGCTCCACCGACGGCCTAAAAGAAAATGCAATATGAACATGTAACTCACGCAGTCATAGTACATTCAATGACCTTCGAAAGAAGATATCATACTCTAAAATCCATCAAACTAATTTTGAAATACACCCTCTGAATATATACATCATGTTTGTAGAATTTTTAAATAATTTCAATTGCGCTCATCTAAGTATATACGATACATTTTTGTAAATTATTTCCTAAGATAAGATGCATGAAATTTTCACAAACGCCTGAGTTGCATGGAATTACCCATATGTTAAGTTCTAGTACAGACATAATTATATTGTACTCGTACATGTGCAAACGTATGGGGTAGAATTAGAGGTTAGCAACTGAATATGTTGGTTTTTGTAATATAATATGAGTAGTACAAAACATAATAGCTTCAGATGTACGAGCTCTATTGCATAGTTATATACCTACTTTGTGATGCAGTTTAAATAAAGTTCCATAACATTTTTTGAAAGAGTTAAAAATCCATATAAAGCGGGTCTTTTGTATCCATCGTACAGTGTCTCTCTTCAACAGAAACTACTGCAAAACTAATTTGCTAGATTTATTTTTATCACCATATCCTTGTATTTTGTCAATGAAATTTTTTGCGACATTCTTCTATTCTGTTCGCACAAAATTTCTAATTAAATTTTTTGAAAACCCTTCCCTGTGGCTGATTTAATGTTAATTGGAAAACTGATATTGAAAGAATATAGTGCACAGGGAAAAAGCTGGACAGAAGCTAAAGAGTAACTCAACACAGATATATTCAACCTAAATCGACTATATAAATCACTACACCAAAATTTGTCCGCAACCTGCTTATAGCAGGATTGCAATTTATGTTAAGATTTAGGGTGAATAGTTCCACGTTAGGTTCTCACAATTTGTATGAGGACTATATTTCACAGTGGACCTATATGGTTAATCTAACATCTTCTACCTACGAAAATGTTTAGTAGAAAATTTCGTTCAAATAAATTGAACTAAATAAAGCCCAGGTCATCAAAAAATTTATACCACAGAAATATGCAACTGTGTGGCTGCAACTCATATCACTGCAACATTGCTAGTATGGAAGATGAGAAGAAGAACATGGACGAACAAAGCTTTCTCTTCTTGTGTTGGAATTATGGGCTTTCAGTGTGTGTTGGTACTTACAGATCTTCGATCGATACTAATTACCATATATAAATTGCATATTTATTTGACTTTGTATATACATACATATACGATTGATGACCTTCCGATGGTCTAAATTCCGGCACAGTAGTTAGGCATCTGGTGATGAACTTGTCACGGAGTTCGAACAAAAACTCCAACAAAACCAAACCACCATTTTTCTATAACAAATTGTTCATGACCTTGAAAAGCTTGTAGTATCCACATCTCATACATTAATTAAAAACTAACAAAATCGTTCATAAAATTCAAAAACCTAACTGACACTACCCGTTCATCAAACAATCCATACCATAGAAAAATAAAGCTCTGTGATATATATTGAATGTCACCTTTAAAGCACTGCAACAATGCTAGTATCCTAGAGGAGAAGAAGCACATGGAGGAAAAAAAGCTTTATTTTATTGTGTTGAAATTATAGGCCTTTCAGTGGACGTTGGTACTTAGAGATCTGCGACCGATACTAATTCGTATATGTAAATTGCATATTTGAGTTTGTATAATTAACACTGATGACCTTCCGATGGTATCAATTCAGGTACAGTAGTTAGGTAGTTACATATCTTCAGTTGTAGCTGAGGTGTCAAAATGCAAAAGTGTGTGGTGTCTTGATTGACAGTTGCGACAAGACCCTGATTTACAGTTGCGCATCTGATGACCTTTTTTGAGACATAGAACTAGTTGTTTACCCTCCTTTTGACGAAGGTTTGGCGAGAGATTTACAAAGCGAGGGCAATTGTATGTCACATGCTCATGGGATTCACAAAACACACAAGCGCCCACTGAGCCTCTAGAAGCAACAAATGATTCCCTTTGATTGCAATTCAAGTTTTTATCGGTTTTACTAGGTTGTGTTTGCATAACGTACTCAACCTTTTCGAGTGTTCTGCAGCGCTTTTCCAAAAGTTTAGATAACTGGTCCCACGATGGTAGCTCGTATGTTGGCGAAATCTCCTCCCATTTGGCTTGAGTGGCTTTGTCTAGCTTCGGTAACAGTAGTTGTACAACGATGCATTCGGATATTTGCTCCTTCGAACCAAGAGATTCTAATGCCCGCACGTGCGCGGTGAGTTTGTCAGTTAGTTCCCGTAGCCTACCTACTGATCCATCTGCCTTGCTCAACCCAAATATCTCCCTGATGTGTGCCTGAAATATAAGACGTTTATTATCAAAACGTTTATGCAAAAGATCTAATGCAATTTTATAGTTAGCCTCATTTATTTCTAAAGAGCGTATGGTATCCAACGCGGTACCACTCAGGCAGGAACGCAAATGCTGAAGCTTGTCGACCTGCGTAAGATCGCTATCCTTGTCGATGACGCATACGAACATGGAGTAGAAATTCAGTATAGTCACCAGTGAACTTTGGCAATGTTAGTAACGGCAGGCAAGTGCGATCGATTGGCGTTCACTATAATTGGTTGCGAATCGTTGGCGTTCATGTACTGCGCTTTCCATTTTCACGTTGCAAAGTGGATTTGAGATTAACTAAAGTAGAATCGAATTTGCCAAGCAAGTCACTGCAAATTGCATCGAAATCCAATTCCTGTAAGCTTGTGTGCGCATCGTTGAAACTAGATTTAAGCTCTCCCAGTGCATCCAGTTTTGCCGTCAGAGCGTGTTCATCCATTCCTTGCAGCTTATCGTCATCCAGTTCAGCAGATATATTCTCCAGACGGTCAAATATAGCATTTGTTTGTAATTTAAAAAATCTGACTCGATCTGCGGCTGCCTGTGCGCCGGATGGAAAAGCATTTTCGCTAGATGGAGTACTGTTGTCCGAGTTAAGTGACATGATGGAATTATCGGAAGCGAGTGATATATACTTGTTTCTATCACGTCGCGGTCACAAATGTTTCATCCTATAATTTTTTTTATAGGCTTATTGTTGATAGGCTGAATTGTTAAAGAATACAAATCGCTTTCTTTTCACATTATTTTATTTTACAATATACTTTCAACCACTTGAGCTTCCGACACCGATGATCTCAAGAAAACAATTGAATAACTGATCAAATAAAACTTTACAAAATAACAAAAACATCATTATTAGGTTCGTTGGCATTTATGACCGCTCCGTTAGAATGTATGAATATGTCAAGTTGTGCATGCATTGCATGAGTGGTGCCTGGTAAGCGGTGGCACTGGTTTTTTCGGACATACATACATAATAGTGGTCCTCATGCAAGCTCGAAAGAGCCTCGTAAACGCGTAAACCTCGCAAACTTACGCGGCAATCGTCAAAACAAAGAAATTTTCTATACAAAGCGACTTGCACAAAAGTGGAAAGTCTTCAAGTCAGATTTGCTGCGCAAACGTGGGATGGAGAAACTTTTGACATTTCGTTGTCAGCTGACTAGGATGGATAAATAAGGTGATAGCACTAGGAAGTAGAAAAAGTACACAGACATAATACATGCAATTGCTACTGCTACCACCTTATGTATCCATCTTGGTCAGATGATATGGTTTTAAGCACAAATACGCTGAGCAACTTAACTTGGTGCCTCATGCAACGGTGCGAGGGAAACTTGCGCTAATGCCACTAATATGCAGAAGAGATTAGATGAATGTTTGAATGCTTTGTTTTATTGCTGCTGTCGGCACAGTGGTTTTTGAAGAACATTATTTTAAAAATGGAGTAGAAGAGAATTGAAGCCAAGTTTAGGTTAAGTTAGGGTTGGTGAAATATTTAGCGGCTACTGTACCAATGATACACATTCCAGCCATTTGCTGAACTTAATTCAGTATCGCGCAGCAGGTGGATGTCCGTAGAGTCAACTACCAGGCGATAACTCTATGCAGCATTATTGGTTATATTCATTGGTTATATACAACCAATGAACTATTTATAAGTATATACGCGGGTTCACACAATGGCGCTTTGTATTGAACCCTTTTACGGGTACACAGCGCTATAACAAACATGATTTGGTTTAACGCAGAATACGTTATACGGTAATGTAGGGGTGTTGATCTGGAGCACAAAATTTTGAGAAAATGTTTGTCACTTTCATTATAAGTTTTTAATACTTTATGCGTGCATTGAAGAAAATTCAAGTATGGTCGTAACATATTTAATATGTCTTCTTTTGATTGGTATTTAAATAATCATATTGCTACATATAATTTTTTTGATTCTATAAGTAAATCAAAATTTAACTCCTTCAAATTTTGTATTCATTTTCATATGCTTTGTATTTTACGTATTATAACATCATGTGTAAGAGCAGTACGATTATCTGTGTGTTCATCACAGAACCAGTGTGAGAAAGAGAAGAAGTATAATGACAATGCATGTTTTATGTGAACATTACAGAACCAGTGTTGCCACATGCAGTATTTACACTTGTTTTCAAAAGTGCATCGAATTGATATAAAGTGTACCCAAATTTCATATTTTTTATATAAATTCACCACACAATAATAGTACATTTCTTACAACCAGGCAATAAATCTTTCAATCAATGCGCATACAAGAGATGAAGTTACTAAAACAGAGTATTTATTTAATCGAATCACTGAAACATTATCCAGTATGCTTGATTGTATTACATATTTCAAATCAATAAAAACTTGACGGAAATCTATAAGCTCTCGTGTAGTGAAATTATGTGACATAGTTGAGTCACATATCATTCAATAGCATTAGAAGGTCTGTTCAGTAACTTCAAAGTATTTCGACATAAAACAACAGAAATAAAGACATTTTGCATCCCTTGCAAATCTGTCATTACTTAATTTCAGTTCCTACTTTGGTATATCCACAAGCGAAATTGTAAATATGAATTTGCTAGCGGTTCGTGTCCTGTACAAGTATTTAAACAGTCGGCATGTCAAATCTGTGTAAACTCACCAACACATCGTTAAACAAATAAACGCCCAACCAAGTATATGTAGTAACAACAACGACAGAACTATGAAAACACTCATAAAGGAGAAGTACTTAAAATAAACCGAAGCAGACTGGAACATAAAGAAAATGTCAATAGCAGGAAAAGGAATGGACGCAAGACACGGAAATGAGGGAGACATTTAACCAGAAAGTGAATATTTTGATAGAAATATAAATTAAAAAAGTGGTTTCTCATTACATCCTATGAAGCGATTGGGGACAGCTTCTCTCAACCAGTGAGCTGTGGTCGTTCTGTTTTTACACGAGAGTTATTTAATCAACCAATTGTCGCGGCGGCCTCCGTATTGTATGTGAGATAAATTGTAGTAAAAGTAAATCTATATCGCCGACACTTCCGACGGGACGTACTAAAATCGGAATGACAAAATCGTCCATTCCAAATCGCAAAAGATCACCCATAGGGGCTTTTGAGGAAATATGGTATAATGCTAATTTGCATTAAGATCGATTCTGTTGTACGAGAGATATTGTGCCGACCAACCAGCCGCCCACCCCGCCTTACATATCTGGGTGTGAACCATGTTATTCATTTAAGTACAGTTAAAACCATTTATATAAAGCCACCTGTGACTGGTCCTTAAGCTGTTGCTGAAGATAATAGCGATATTTTTAAATTCGGATATTGTCAATTCCAATGTTGTGCTAGATTCCAAGGTAGCCTGACCCGGAGTGTTACTTTTGCCTGTGTTGTCTCAAATTGTCTCATATTGTAAAGTATACTCAAAAAGTTTAAAAATATTTCCCAATATCTTTGTAGCGGTACAAGATAACACACATAACTCATAACACATAATATTTAGTAGATATTCATAAAGAATCTTTGAAAATGGCTTTAAAGTTTAGAATTTTCAGGCCTTTAAGCGGTTTATTTTGACACATTGTAGTACAATATGAGTTGCCACACCTCACCTACAAACCACTGGTACATTCTATAATTCGAACAACGTCCTTGTAGTTCTAATATTATTATTACTTTTTGATGTGTTACCATCTACAGGTACGGGTAGGGCAATCTATCAAAGTGAACACATGCAAACAACACACACCGTTAGCATCACATACGTGGATATTGTACAACAATAGTACCTGCCTGAAAATAAGTATGATGGTATTGATGTAGAGGCGACGAACAAACAAGCAGCTCGTCGTCGCCAAAGAGTATTGAATAGTATAGTATAGAATAGAAACATTGGTGCCTTTTGAAACATTTATGCTTTTTGTATTATGTAATAACATTGGCGAAATTGTGCATATATATTGAAATATTCTATAAAGAAAATAAGACTCGTTTATGCTCTTTTACTCAGACCCTCTACACGAGAGTACAAATAGAGTGCAATAAGTTCTCTATACTATCCATGGTAGAAATATAATGGTATATTTCGTATGACAACAAATACAATGAGCGAAAAACAACACGCATTTTGTTTTTGCTCAGTGCGTGTATTGTGTCAACTCAGCAGATTGAAAAATAATGAAAATGTATACAAAATTGGTAAAAGAGTCTTTTACAAAATGCGTGTGTTTTATTTGATAGTTTGCAAGTATTTAAGAATGGAAATTAAAACGCTTCTGTGTGATTTTTACGGAGAAAACATTTCAAAAACAGCAATTGTAGGCGAACGGCGGTTGTATACAAACAAAAGTAAACAAACTTTGACATAAGAGAAAAGCTCAAATCAGCTGGGGTATTGCTTCTATCATTTGTCTGTACCATGATACTATTCAATACTCTGTTTATGACAAAACACAAACATTTATTCCAGTGAGCTAAATATTGCTTTTTATTCAGTTGTATGATAGCATTCAAGCAAGCAGGTTGTCGTCGCTCTGTTTATGACAAAACAAAAACAATTATTTCAGTGATCTAAATATTGCTTTATTTATTTTAACAATATTACATCTAATGTTAAAGCAGATGTAAGAAAAAGAAAGTGCAATACCAAAAGAGACTCCAGCCCAAAAAATATTCTTTTTTTGAGTTTCCAATGTAACATTTACTATTGTGTTCATAGAAATCGAACAGGTACCGTAACAAAAAGGTGTTAAACCATCGCCTGTGAGTTAGAACACTCATTGCTTTTTTTACAATCCGCCCACTGCGCGTTGTTAATATCGCATGTGCTGCCAATCTCTATGAATTGTAATGATAAATATAATTAAAATCTTTAAAGCATTGAGGTTAAAGGCACATCTGAGATATCATTTCATACACTCTTGATTAAGTATTTGGTATCACGGGCGTGTTATTACCTCTAGTTTCTTATTATTGTAATACACTATAACTAATTATACTGTGCTAGTTCAAAAACGTATCAATCTGCGCACCCAGCGGGTAAATCTAATTCGAGTATGCTGAATCCAGTGTTGCTAACCATTTTTCTAGGTTGGCTCTTGTTTTCGAGGTATTTGAGATCGATAATTACACTGTGAGGCAAAATTTGATTTTTTTCAAAATGATGGGGTTCTGTCAACGGATTCTGGTAGAGAGGTCTAAAAAAAATATACGTGTATCGACGTTTTGCCAGCTCTGATCAGAATTTTTTTTTAGAGCGGGTCAAAGTTTCCGCCCCTCGGAACTTTCCTGCAACATATCGGCATGCAAAATTGTGTGTTCCTTACTTCTGAGATACAAACTATGTTCAGAAGTTTTATAGAAAAGATTCAGAATAACATTTTTGTGAAACAAATTAACCCTCTAACTTTCACGTAATGATGGGGTTCAGTCAACGAATTCAGGTAGAAGAATTCGTTTACTGAACCCCATCATTTTTTTTGGTGTCGCACAGTGTTATTATTCCAAGTACCTAAAAACCGCAAATTTTTCTCAATTTTCTACCATATATTGAATATAAATAGGTGCATATCGGTAGAAAGAACATCTTTTCGATAAACATGCATGCAAAACAGAAAAAATAAGAAAATCACATGAGGTGTCAGAGCACACCCGATTGGAACAAAGTTCCTTTCGCTATATATTACGTATAGTTAGTTCCAACACGCCTAGGCGCCCGTTGAGAAATACGATAATTTAAATGGATCTTGAAGAAAAGATACTTTTTGTAAAATGATAAACTGTTGTTAGGAAAATTTTTTTATGGAATGTTTATTTTTTTAAGTAAATTTTTAGGTCTTTTTTTGTAAGAATACGTATTACATTGTCCGGAATAGGTCCTTTTTTACAGAAAGGTACTGCTTTTATTAAAAGCTAATATACCACTTCGTCTACTTCGCTTCACATCGTAATATATTTTTGTTTACACATACATATACGAATACCTTGTCGACAGTATCCCAAAATACTTGGTTGTCACAACTTCGCTACATATCTTGAAAAAAATCAAATGTCTGGAATGGTCATTAATGACGTCTGTGCAGATATCTAATATGAAAGCAATGTACACAAAAGTACAGGTTTGCAGATAAAGACAAATAGAATTTTTCGAAAATTGTACAATGTAAACTGCCGCTCACTTGAATAGCTCCCCCTCCTAAATATGTTTTTTCATCTTGCTTCTCATAAATTATTAATGCCAATGCATTGGATTTTTTTTCATAAACTAGTTAGTTTAAATACAAACCATAAATTTATTAGCGTTACTCGTAAAAAAAACACTAGAACAGAAAAACATTCAAAAACTCAGACCATTTTTATTGGCTCGTTTGAATAGTGCCCCTCAAGGCATTTTCTGTTTTGGTGTGGAAGTCTGTTGAAGATCAACGGAGAATTTAAATTTTAGAATATTTCGATTAAAACTATTAGTTTTAAAGGAAATGGGCCGGGATAAGTCACTGAGAGTGGAGGAGAGAGAGCGAAAATTTAAACTTATAAGGTATGCCGGCTGTCCATTCATAGAATATAAAAACGAATTATATCCAGTTTATACGCAATGCTATAAACTATGGGACTAGTATAAATGGTCGTGCCGTAAGTGCTGTTACAGCTGTCGATAATAGAGCGATTCAGAAACATACATCAAATGCACACGACTTTGCTGCCAAAAAACGAAGTAAAGTCCAGTGTATGTGCACGCGTATTTACAGTCAAAAGGACTATTTCCAAAGCTACACATCTAAAACGCATAAAAGTATAAAACACCCCTAGATGATATTCGAAAAGAACGTCGCCTTATTTTCTGCCGTTCCAACAAGACGTGGAGTAGAGAGAGTAATCCAGTGATTTTTTGGTTGAAATAAAATTTAATTTAGGTGATCCCTATGGTTATAGTTATTACTTTCATGACCTAAGAAAGGAAGAACATCTACTGAGCCATTTACATAGCCGGGCAGTTGGTGTTATAGTATAATATGCCACCATAGAGCTGCAGCTTGTGTCGTCAAAAACGAATGCGATGCCGCGTTAAGTCGTACTGGAAAACACTTCACGGGGGTGAATCCAATTTTTCGGTGACATGGAGTGGACATATCAGCACGATAACACCATTATGAATGAACATCAAGTCGTTGATATGTTGCACTGGCTGCCATACTCGCCTGACCTCAACATTATCGAAAATGTGTGGGGATGGATTTTTCACAATGTGTATGAGCCAGAGAAGCAGTATTATAATAAAACCAAACTCATTGATGCAATTAAACACGCCTTGTCCTACATTTCCCTGGACCTAATTAATATTGCCTACCAACAAGATGTATGAATGCATTCTAAATAAGGACGGAAGCAATCCTTATTAAATAATAATTATTTGTGTTAGATATAAGCGAACAACATAACATACATTTCTAACGAAATAGCTCGTGTATTAACCGAGATAAATACGGCACACTATTCAAGTGAGTCAAAACAATATCGCGTGTTTTTGAATGTTATTTTGTTTTCATTTTTTTACGAGTCACGCTAATAACATTAAAGCAGTCATATGCTATAGTTTTTGTAATTACACGAACTATTTTGTAACAAGAGGAGGCGCTTTTCAAGTGAGCGTCAGTGTATAATCAACAAACAAACCCGAGTTTCACAAATTATTTCAATATGACCTTAAGATGGTGATTCCAGAATATGTCTTGGTAATTTGGTTTGTTTTGTGACTACTAACTGATAAACAGAGGGACATGGAACTGTCCGTGAAGGTGGAAAGTTTCTGATAGCCATTCACTTGGGAGTGGCCAGAAATGATTCCTTAATTGCGCAGTCCAAGCAGCTCACTACTTCCACGCAGTATGTCCTGGGCAATGGCTTTATCGGAAACCTCCGTTAGCTGCTAGAGTGAGAATGCGAAAATAAATGAGCAGCCTGATTTGGTAATGCGATCACTGATGTGTCTCAGACTTAGTAGGTGACTGATGTCACTGAAGCTCATCAAGCTATCGGACATATCCTTTTGTCCTTTAGAAGGCGGATGAGCCAAACATATGTGCCAACGGCGGAAAAAAAATCGAAAGAAGAAAATCCAGGTTCGACATATTGCACCCTGGTCAGAGTCTGATCCATAATGGGCGGCTGCAATCAAATATCCTGGCAGTAGGTAAAATGCAAAAACCCGGCGAACTGGGTTTGCCTCCCGCCTCCGTTCATATTGGCAGTGAAAATACAAAAACGAAACAGAAAACATAAACAACCCCTATTTGTTGACGACCCCCGCAAACGTTATTAGGACCACGATTTACGGATTTGCACCTGGAATGTAAGAACTCTATATAGATCCGGTACAAGTATCCAATTGGCAGATGTCCTCGATAGTTATAAGGCTGACATTACCGCACTCCAGGAAAAGCGATGGCTTCACACGAAAAAGAAACTGCGACATATACTACAGTTGCCATGAGAAAAATCATGAATTTGGTTGCGGATTTGTAGTTGGCAAAAGACTCCGACATCTAGTCTCTAGGTTCAATCCTGTGAGTGAACGTATAGCCACAATCCGCATAAAAGCGAAATATTTGCGTGCATACCCCGACAGAAGGGAAAGATGATGATGCCAAAGACATATTCTATGAGCTCCTAGAGTAAACGTATGACCGCGTCCCTGGCCATGACATTAAGATTGTACTAGGAGAGTTTAGTGCTAAAGTAGGCAGGGAGATTATGTTTCATCCAACTATTGGCAATTTCAGTCTACATGCTGACAGTTCCGACAACGGTATGAGACTGAGTGACTTTGCCGCGGCAAAAAACATGGTATTAGTGGTACAAGATTCCAACATAAAGACATCCACAAGGCTACTTGGGTATTCCCTGATGAAAGAACTAAGAAACAAATTGATCACGTGCTAATTGATGAAAGGCACTCATCCAGTGTAATGGACGTACGAGTGATCAGAGGAGTTAACATTGATTCTGATCACTACCTGGTAGCAGCAAAGGTTCGCACAAGGTTAAGTAGAGCAAAAATCGTACGAAACCAGACGGAGAGGAAGCTGGACATCGGAAAGCTGCAATTACAGCCTACTCAAGGAAGCTCGCGCAACTTTTGGCACAGAACCCACCCCCTCCCGATAACGATCCTGAAGCGCAGTGGAAACCCATTTCCGACCCTATAAAAACTGCCGCAACAACCGTACTTGGTTTTGAAAAACCGCTTCGCAACAAACCAAGGTACGATGGAGAGTGTCGCATTGCAACTAATGAAAAGAACGCTGCACGCGTGGCAATGCTTCAGTCAATTGCAACGCGAGCTGCGCCTGAGCGGTATAGGGAGACAAGAAAGGAGGTAAACCGTCTCTTTAGGCGTAAGAAACGGCAGTGGAGAAAGCGCGAGAGTGAGAAAATTGAGTCATACAGAAGGAAGATCGACGCCCGAAAATTCTACCAAAAAGTCAAAACCGGAACTAATAGACATGGTTCAGGGCCCACCTTCTGTAAAGACAAGGACGGAAATCTCACCGCATATGTGCAGAGTATGTTCGGAATATGGAGAGATCATTTCTCCGCGCTACTGGTACCTGAGATATCCAATGACGAGACAATCGATCTAAATTTGGACGACGACGTCGCTTGCCTCCCTCCTAATCAAGACGAGGTCAGAACAGCTATTGCCCGGCTTAAGAACAATAAAGCCGCAGGAGCCGATGGATTACCGGCGGAGCTGTTTAAGGCTGACCTCGGATCTGCCGTAAACAAAAACAACAACGTCAGCCTTGAGATCAAGCGGAGAATTGTGCTTGCGAATATATAAGAGATCATATTTTCTCCGGTTAGTGAAAAAAATGTAAATGCCGCGGGTGGGATTCGAACTCACATTCGCTGGACGATCGTTTCGATGTTTGTGAAGCATCATTTTCAGCAGCGTCTAGCCCGAATGTGAGTTCGAATCCCATCCGCGGCATTTACATTTTTTTCACTAACCGGAGAAAATATGATATCTTAGCCTTAAAAGGAAATTACAACTTTAAAAATAAAAATAGTTATCTATACTTTATATTTAAAATTGTTGCGTGAGTGACTCATAAACATTCTGTCCAAAAACATAAAGGTACAATTTTTAAATTTCTACAGGATGTGGGTCTTATGAACATGCTGTCAGCTAATAATGCAGTTTTCAAAATTCGGGTTTTGGGTGATAACAAGGGGTGTGTCAGTAAAACATTCGGCAATACACTTGATAATTTATATGTGTGTTACTATTGATACCCAAACGGATGGTTTGGGGCGGCAAAATTCGAGCTTGGCTCTTAATCACAAAATACCTCGATTAGTAATTGAGTAAATTAGATGAATCAAAATTGTAATATAAAGGGTTTTTCAATAAGAGCGCTACAAAAGTTTTTTTAAATTAAACAAAACCGGTTTTAGATACCAATGAAATTCTTTATTCCTGTAAAAGCACGCTCGATGCCATTATGTATGGAACTCGAATTCTTTTGCATGGCCACCACGGGCACGCTTGGAGAAGTCCAGACGCTGAACCCAATTTTCGACGGTTTTCAAGCATAAGTCGGCCGATACTGCTGCAATTTCACGTTCGATATTCGTACGAAGTTCATCAATCGTCGCTGGCTTGTTGGCATAGACCATAGACTTGACGTAGCCCCACAGGAAATAATCTAACGGCGTCAAATCGCACGAACGAGGCGGCCAATCGACTGGGTCATTTCGTGAGATAACACGTTCACCAAACTTGGTTTCCAATAAATTGATTGTGGCCTTCGTTGTGTGGCTTGTGGCGCCATCCTGTTGGAACCACATGTCCTCCAAGTCCATATTATCCAATTGGGGCCAAAAATATTCGGTTATCATTAAACGGTAGCGATTCGCATTCACAGTAATGTGCCGGTCTTGATCATCACGGAAGAAGTACGGCCCAATGACGCAGCCTTCCCATAAGCCACACCAAACCGTAATTTTTTCGGGATGCAATGATGACTCATGGATTACGTGTGGGTTGCTGTCTGACCAATAACGCATATTTTGCTTACTGACGAAGCCATTCAGCCAGAAATGAGCCTCATCGCTGATTGTTGAGGCCTCTTAAAGTTGAGGCCACTGACTCCAGATTTCGGTAGTTAATTTTAATAATTTCCACTCGTTGTTGGCTCGTGTAGCTTTCCATGATGAAATTGCAAACCTTACTGAAGAGAAATGTCAAAAGAGCGGGAAAAAATATGGCGTCGTTTGCTGTCCCTATCGATTTACTTTTTAGCGTCTCTGTTGAAAAACCCGTTATGTACACCCCATAGCGTAGACGTTACTCAAGTGGGTTTACGAATTTCATACTGTGAATGGTAAAAGGGGGCGGGCAGCTAAATAAGAGAGTACGTGTTTCAACCAAACACTTGTAGCTACTGCCATGAAAATTTGCCTGTGTCTCTTATCTGGCACTCGAACACAACACACGAAATACGGTTTGGTTATGAGAATTACGGGCGGCACCCCACACACCGTCTCTATATCGTAAAATAATGCGTTTCGTCCAAACCCATGTAGCAATATACTTGAAAATTGTCCACTTCGTTGCCACTAAGATTCGAATACAAAACACAAAACTAATTCGGAATATACGTATTGGGAGCTGTAATTCCGGGCGTGGTGTTTTACTCAATGTTACACAAACATAATCAAACAAAACCTTAACAAATTATCTGTCTTGCGCCAGACCTACGAAGAAGTGACACGAAAGAATTTCGTTATTTATGGGTCAGTGACGACGAAAACCAGGGCGCGGTCCCAAATTATAAATTAGTCCAGGGCGTGAAATTAGAATCATGAATTTTGCTTCTAATATGTGAATCACAGCGAATGTGTTAATCAATAGGGATTTTATAAAAGGCGAATTGTGGCTGGTAAGATATGGGCGCAGTAGTAAATCAGAAATGTATTCGCTCCTGCCAAATCCCTGCAGTTCTACCTTGAAAATTGATATTTTTCTTGCCCCTGAGACTCAAACAAAAGATAGAGAAGGAATTTCTAATTTACCTATTGTTGGCGGTAGATGCAAAGAGAGATAACGAAGTATTTTTACGTATTGGCGGCGGTAAAATTAGGGCATTGTTCATCACAAATAAATCCATTTCGGAATATAGAGTGAAATCATGAATTTTGCAGCAAATTTATGTCGCATAGCGTAGACCTTATTTAAGAGGGATTATGTGAAATTCAAATTATAGGCGGGCCACTAAGTCGCGGAAATCGCAGTGTAGCTCTTCATCATAAACTAACGCTATAGCATTATAGCGACAACGAGAACTACGAAACCATTTTTATAAATATGCATTATGTGCGGTAAAACGAATCGGGATTCTATATGAGAGTTGTACTCATTCTATCAAAACGTCTGAATATGTTTTTGGATAAATGGGTGCAACAACAACTATGAACATTGGTCTCTGCTCTTTTCGTTAGACGAGAGGTACAATTAATTGTACGAATTGCGCCTTCCGTCCAAACGCGCGTATCTCGAATGATGAAAACTGAAACATGTGCCAGTGTCCCCTGATTAGGGATTTTTCGAAGTCCGCATTGGGGTGGACGCTGAATCTGAAATGAACGCATTTCGGTCTTGTAAATTAAGTATGACAATTTATCTATAATTGAGCATAACTATTTCGAAATTCGACTGGCGGGTGGTAAAAAAGCGCGGAAGTTCTGCATCACAAATGCACGCGATTTAGAAAGATACGTACAGTAGACCGACTCACAAAAAAAGTTCCTTCTGTCCATCCTTCAAAATATACCTTGAATTGTTTTATAATGATTCCCAAAATATTTCGTGTCTAGCATTAAGATCCCGTACGCTAGACCATTTTTAAAAAGGTATTTTTTTAGTTTTTCAACGAATTTTGTATTTTAACTGTGGACAATGTATACAATATTGCTATTGAGTGGGGTCTACCGGAATATATATATTGATATACTGCAAACAAATTTAATTTTTAGGTTTTTGGTATGGATATTTTTCAGATTTAATTGTCCGATTGACATATTTTAATCTTTAGTCGATTTAAGTATATATGTACGTATTTCAGCTATTTTTAAATTCGAATTTTGCATTTTATCAAAAATTGAATACGGTGGAACATTACGTTCCAAATGGTTATCAAATCTCTGCTTTTAAGAAGGACATCATTGTTGTATGGATATATCTTTTTATTGTTTAATACATTTTCCGGTGTGCTCTCTACCAAATTGTGAATATTTAAAATTACTTCAATCTGGCATTTAAATCAGAAAAATCTCCGTAGTAAAAACTTAAAAATGCGTTATTTTTGCAGAATATCCTTGAAAAGAGGATGTGTGCGAGGACATGTTTTGACATGTTTCATATATCCTAGGACGCGCCATAAAAAACGATAAATGATTTCATATGATACTAATATTGTATACATTGTCTTCAGCTAAACCACAAATTTCTTAGAAAAAGTAAAAAAAAACCTTTTAAAACCGCTCCAGGTCACAGGATCTTAATGCTAGAACTGAAATATCTTGGGAATCATCAGAAATCAAACCAGGCAACATTTTGACAGGTGCACAAAAAGCACTTTTTTGCCTATCATACAATATGAGCCAGTCTAGCGTACACTCATAGCAATGGAAGTTTTGTCTCCATGTTGTACTTCACACTTAAACATTTCATTACACAAATTGGGAACGCTACGATAGGAAGTAGCACTATATCATGAATGATCGCGTCCGGGTCAAACGCTTAAAATTATAAACGTCACATTAAGGGAATATGTGGGAATTATAATGCAATGCGAAATGGTCGTAAGTGATCAATTTTTAGTTGTTTATCCAATATTGGTGCAAAGTAAATGATGGAGATATAAACATTTAAACTGTATATTTGTGATGCAGCTTAATGAGTATAAGCGCACAAAAAACCTTCCCTTGCTAAATTAACTTGAGTGTTCCCCTTATGAAATAAAATCAGAGAAACCGCCGTTTTGATCAAGCCCACTACCTTAGAATCATGGAGTATGTAGAGTATGTTGCAGAGATCTAACCAATCATGACAAGATGGACTTATGATATTTGGAGCGTATTTTGCTCTTACCGAGTGGAGCTCACATTGGAAGAGGTTTTTGTAAATTTGATGTGAATTCGGTACAAATGCGCATGACACTAAATAGAAGATACCATCTTTTTAACCAAACCCAAGAAATTAGAATCGTGAATTTAGGAGAGTGTTTTCTTTTTAGTTTACAAACCTTAAATAAAACGAAAGATTACCGGCAGAATTTGACTCATGGCATTACACGATATTTTTCTGCGTTCTAGTCAATTAACCAAAACTCGAGCTAGTAAACTTCCAGCGCATTTTCTCCTTATCGAATAGACCTCAGCACGGATGATATTTTTCGATCTGGGGGCTTGGGATATTACAAAACTATTCTGCTGGCTGATCAAGTGCCCTCCAATTTTAAAACAAGGAAGCAGGTAAATTATATGTTTGTCCTCAGTTTTTTCGATTATTCAGACATTCTATCGAAACTACCTGGTGAATGTCAAGTATGATGTTAAGTTCAACTGCAAAAATGTTGACTACCTTACAGGTTCCACAGAAAATTTATTACAATTTAAAAAAAATTACAGCAGACAGTTGTCCGAGGCCTTCGGCCACGCACTGTCCCTGCAGGCTGTGCCAGAGACACGGCCTTTAAGTTTAACGTAGAATACGCCATCCGATAAGACAGAAAACATATATAACAATAAATTCATTTGCTTATATTGTTTATCATTTATTGTTATATATGTTTTCTGTCTTATCGGATGGCGTATTCTACGTTAAACTTAATGGCCGTGTCTCTGACACAGCCTGCAGGGACAGTCCGTGGCCGAAGGCCTCGGACAACTGTCTGCTGTAATTTGTATATTTACCAACGGCATTTGATTCAAGTCCGTTTAAAAAAAAAAATATTATGTTCAATTTTTTTAAACTTAATTTAATTTATGTATTTTAATTAATATTTTTATTGAAATAAGTTCGGCGAATATTGAGAGGGCCGCCCTAATATTAAAAAAGGTTTACCTTATCGAGTCTTCGCATTAGCATTCGAGCGTTGTGTGAAAGCTTTACGCTTTACAATTCAAAATTAATGTTACAACAGCTTCATTGAAGCTTTCGCAAAAAAGCTTTATTACGTTAGCTTACTGTTTGTTTCACTTTTTACTCGATACATGTTGCCAAGCAACATTAGGTTGCTGTTCGTTTCACTTTTTACTAGATACATGTTGCTAAGCAATGTTGAGCAACCAAAAACACTCAACCAAACACCACACATATGTTGGAGTGTATGTGTTTAAATAATTTTCATTTGAGAAATTAAAATACTAGAAATATATCAACCAATATGAAATGTATATCAAACGAAAGATAACATCTTCATTTACCTACAAAAAAAATTTTAAAAAAATTCATCTAGCCGTTTCCTCAAATTCAATGAAATAAAGATTACAACAATAAAAACCTGACATGACTCCTCATACCGTAAGGTAAGACGTATTCTACGTCAAAAACTGTCGGTGTTACAATGGCTAGTGTTCGCGAATGTTGTGCATGAGAAATTGGGTTTGATCCCTGCTCCGACCAACTTACATTTACTTCGACGACGGCCACCTCGCTTAGTGATGGCGACAATATCGGGTACTTAGCCATGAAAAAGTTTCTCAAAATGCCGTTCAGAACCGGTGTAAAACTGTAGGTCCCAATCAATGAGTGAAAAATTAGAAATCACACCGCTCATTGGTTGTGAGAAGCTCTCCCCAGTCCCCTCATGGGATGTAATGGGAACCGTTTTTTTATTACAATTTACTATATACCTGAACTCCTAATAATAATATAATCCAATGTAAAAAAAAATACATAGACAAATCATTGGACGACGGTAAGGATTATTCAAATTATTTTTACACTGATCGTCAGTTCTAAAGAAGTTAAACAAGATCAAGTCAACCCGCGTCGTTAAACTAAAGACGGAGTTTAGAAATCTCGAACGATCGTCCTCTTAGCCGCCGAAGACCAAATGACAGAATGTCGTCGAAAAGCATGATCCGTGATCACTTAGTGGAGTGCTCAAGGAACGCGTCACTACAGTTCTACTGCCTACTAGAGGCTACCCCAAAAATGAACTAAGAAAAGGGGTTAATTCATCGACAACTAACTACTAAACTCAAAAAACTAATATATTAAAACTACTATTTACACATATTTACAACTATATACATATTTACAAGCCCTGCCTACGGCAGGAGGTGCCACTACTGGTCCGTAATATACACAGCGTCGTCCAGGTCAAAAGATCCTATCCTCATATGATAGAATATTAGTTTGTCATTCACGAAGAGGAGTCCGCCTCTATCCAAGGTCGCAAGGCCAACAGGCGGCCTGTACCCTAACTCAAGAAGTCGCTCCAGGCGCTCGTCCTGGACCAAACTATTCTCAACCAGTCCATTTTCTAGAAAGGCTGCCCTTTCTAGAAATTTAAGTGCGCCTTTAACAAGGTACGTGTCTATTCTGTCAAAGTCGTCCACCCTGAACATCGTAGCACAGGAAGGCCTCCTAACCGAACCATCGTCGGCTATCCGCATCCGTAAGCCCAAGCAGCTTAAAAGGATGCGTCTTTCCCATTTCCTAAGTTTCTCCATCTGGCTGGAAGATATTCCCAACCAGACAGGGAACGCATAGACCATAATGGGTCTTATGATCTGACGGTAGATCAAAAGTTTAACTTCAGTCGAAAGGCCTCGCGGCAACGTAGCGCATGGAGGCCAGAATGTGGTCAATGTGTCGGTAAAATTGAAAGTTCGTACGGAATAAGACACCTAGGTACTTAAATCCGTCCGCGATCCTGATCACGCGGCCCCAACCTGCAGGCTAGGTACGAACGTTCTATCATTAGGGAACAAAAGGATACGTTTTCCCTTGCATATCATTCCCTCACATTTGTCAACATTAAGCGTGGGTTTTCACCTGTCGAAATATCCCGACAAAACCTCCAGGTACTCGTTAACCCTGGAGTTGGTGGTCTTCTATTTTGGGCCCGACATGGCCAAAAAAATATAGTCCGCAGGCCTGCTGGTTCAATTCAATTCATTTATTAGGTCCCTAAAATTCATCATGACAAAGTTCCTTATTTTCCTACATTTAATAATTTTTACAGAACTATATACTTCAAACTAACTTAAGTAGTAGTAACTACATACAACACAATCATAAACAAAAGAAAACCAAAATTCTACTGCCCACTAGGGGCTTACCCAAAAATGGACCAAAAAAGGGGAGACTTCATCTAAACTTAAAAAAATAATATTAAAACTACTACTTACACATATTTACAACTACTATATACATATTTAGAAACCCTACCTACGGTACTGGTACGTAATATACACAGTATCCTCCAGGTCAAAAGATCCTATCCTCCTATGATAGAATAGGAGTTTGTCATTCACGAACAGGAGTCCGCCTCTATCCAAGGTCGCGAGGCCAACCGGCGGCCTATACCCTAAGTCAATAAGTCGGCCCAGGCGCTAGTCCTGGACCAAACGATTCTCAACCAGTCCATTTTCTAGAAAGGCTGCCCTTTCTAGAAATCCTGTACATCGTAGCCCAGGATGGCTTAATAACCGAACCATCGTCGGCTATCCGCATCCGTAAGCCCAAGCAGCTCAAAAGGATGCATCTTTCCCGTTTCTATATTTCTCCATCTGGCTGGAAGATATTCCGAACCAGACAGAAAACGCGTAGGCCATAATGGGGCTTATGATCTGACGGTAGATCAAAAGTTTAACCTCAGTCGAAAGGCATCCACGGCAACGTTGCGCATGGAGGTACATACCGAAGATTACCACACCTTGGCCAGAATGTGATCAATGTGTCGGTAAAATTCAAAGTTCGTACGGAATAAGACACCTAGGTACTTAAATCCGTCCGCGATCCTGATCACGCGGCCCCCAACTTGTAGGCTAGTTACGAACGTTCTAGCATTAGGGAACAAAAGGATACGTTTCCCTTTAAGATCATTCCCTCGCATTTGTCAACATTAAGCGTGAGTTTCCACCTGTCGAAATATCCCGACAAAACCTCCAGGTATTCCTTGACCCCTTGAGTTGGTGGTCTCCGCCTTTGGGCCCGACATGGCCACAAGAATGTCGTCCGCATATACCAGCAAGAGCCCACCGTCAGGTGGTTGTGGTATGTCAGTCACGAAGATATTATATAGCATGGGTCCTAGGAGCGAACTCTGGGGTACCCCTGCTATAACATCCCTAACGCTTGAGTACGCTTCCCCTACTCTTGTACGGAATTTGCGTCCCTTCAAGAATCTGTCCACCATACGACAGGTGTCCTTATCGAATCCAAAATCTATCACTTTGGAAACGATTCTGGCTTGCCAGACCGAGTCGAAAGCCTTGGCAAAGTCAAGGCTTACAGCAATCGTCGCGTGTCTCCTATTCAACGCTCGCGTCACATTGTCCCCGAAGACCATGAGCGCATGTGAGGTTGAATGTCCTCGCCGAAAACCAAATTGGTTGTCGTTGAGGACCCTTTTATCCTCTGCCGTACCCCTGACTCTTGACAATATGAAGTACTCAAAGAGTTTGCCAAGGGATGATAGTAGGGATATCGGCCTGTAACTCGCACACCGCCTGGGATCTGCCCCCGGTTTTGGGATAGGAACCGTTACCGCTTCCTTCCACGCCACCGGGAAATACCCCAGGTTTAGGCAGTGATTGAATAACACTGCCAAGAAACCACTTCCGGGACTCCGTCAAGTCCACAGGATCTACGGTTCCTTCTCGTTCGTAGTGAAGAATACAGAATAATGTTAAAAGCCCCTAGGGGATCTGTACACGCCAGCAGCAGTATATTCAATAACAACAACCTGTGGGTCCAGAATCCCGCCCAAATTTGTCCCCGAAAATAACTAAAGGTAAGGCCAGCCCACCTCTTTTCAAAATTTATAATATAAATGTAAAAGAAATTTCTATAAAACTCAAGAATTTACTGGGACATAATTTTTTTCTCTTGAACTTAATAAATAACAACTTGGTTAACCTAAGGGTTAATAGTACTGCTGACCATTTAAAGGCCAGACAATTTTTTGAAGGGGAAAATATCTCCTTCTTCACGTATACCCAAAGTGAATTAAAGCCGTTCTCGATAGTTATTGACGGTTTGTCAGCATCATATGAGATCGAAAATTTGAAACAATATCTTGAGAATCTGGGAATCTCCTTAAATATACTCAAAATAGTTAAGTTGAGGGGGGACCAATGGCTAGTCCACGTATCGAATGACTCCGACGTATCGATTTTGTTTTCGGTGCAGTATATCCTACACTGCACAGTGAGAGTCCGGCGCTACCGTCAAAACGGGCTAGTGCAATGCAGAAATTGCCAGCGTTTCGGACATATTTCGACTAACTGTCGCATGCAATATCGATGCGTTAAATGCAGTGAGCCCCATGGGCCCGGAAAGTGCAAAGTCCCGGGAAGGGAGGAGGACACTGAGGAATTTGTCACATCCGACCCTTTAACGGGTAAAATGATTTTAATCGGGCTGCCAGTCAAATGTGCCAATTGTAACCAAGTGGGCCATGTGGCTAGTTCCCGCGCCTGCCACACAAGGAATGAAATAAAAAAACGTATGGATGACAGAAAAGCTGCCAAGATACCTGGCCGTTTGATAATGACCGAGAGATCTTCTAGACCCAGCTTTGTCGACGGCAGACAATATTCGAGAGTACTAAGGGGTAACACACCTGTCGGCAGAAGCCGTAGTAATAAAAGGTCTAGTACTATAGTACACAGAGGAGCAGAACAGGAGTATAATATGATCGACAAGTATTGTAAGACATTTATGGGTAAGGATTTGATAACTTGCATGGACATGATAGGTGATTTTGCCCTAAAGTATCGCCAGCTCTCTGATGAGGGAGAAAGCCCTTTTTACTCTATTACTGTCAATCCGACTTTATGAATAGAAGTATAAAATGTTACTTCGTAAACGATAACTCCGTGGTGTCTATGCACCGGAGACATTATCTAAAATTATTCATGGATCGTTCTAAACCTGATATACTTATGCTGGCGGAACATAAACTCCAAGCCAGACATCGTTTTGAGTTAAAGGGATATAAAATGTTCCGGCAGGATAGAATTGGTAGAGCAGGAGGTGGAACTGCCATATTGCTGAAGGATAACTTCAAGGGTGAAAGGATATTCTTGAACACTGGAGAATTGGAGAGCACCTTCATCCGAGTACGTTTGTTGGACGGAACACCTTTTTTGTTTGGAGCATTATACCTTAGACCATCCGGAGTATTTAGAATGGCTGATTTCGATGTCATTTCGGATTTCATTGGGCTTGATCTCGCGGTCATAGGAGGGGACCTTAACTCTAGGCATCCGCAATGGGGAGGCGCCTATGAAAATGCTAATGGTAAGAAGCTGCACGAATGGCTATTGGTGAACCCCAATATATGCATTAGACCTACGAGAGAAGCCACAAGGGTAACAGCCTCGTCTGGATCTTTCATTGACTTTTTTGTCACTTCCGCAAATCTAAGGCTGGCGGACAATATTAATGCTGGAGGAGGTCTACCAACACATGACTTCGAGTCAGATCACAGAGCTGTAGAAATAGTATTTATAACAGGAGAAATAGAAAGAGCCGAGAAAGTCCTAGTGTTTGACTATGGAAGCTTCAGCTCCAGGAGATACTATGAAAAGTTGATGGAAGAACTAGATAGCTGTAATATCCCCAACGACAGAAACCTGACTACTGTGGAAATTGATGCAGTGGTTGGCGCTGTCACTGGGTCTTACCAAAGTGCTATGCAGGCGAGCATGCAGAAGGTATCACTCTGTGTAGGAATTATGAGAAAATTACCACCTAACATTCTTTCCCTCATTGCCCAAAAGAAAACTATGCAGAGTAGATTACACAGGACCCTGGAGCTCGAGAGGAGACAAACGTTGAGTGCCATAGTAAAAAATGCTGAGAGACTGATCAAGAATTCTATTCTTCGTTTTGAGCCTCGATGAACATTCTCGTTGTTGCTTGCGCTTTCAAAAAAAAATCTTAAATTTCCAATACTTAATGGTAAAACCTTAACTTATCTGGACCAATATTGAATATGTTATGTTAATGTTTCTTAAGCTGGTTAGCTATAAATGTAGGCAAAGTAGCACATAAATACGCCGAAATTATGGAGCGTTGCAATTCCGGAGCTACGGATGAAATCCGGCACCGAACTTTCCAGTGCGGATGCAGCGGATAACTTCTGATCCGGGTTTGGTTTCCGTAATTTATGGAAATGAAGTATTGCCCAGTGCGATTGCTGGATTGACTTGTGGTTGGCAATGGTGGTATGGAACTGGTTTCTTTATTGGCTTAAACTCGGCTGTGGTGATCATATTGGCGTAAGTACGTTCTCAGAAAAAAAATTACGTGCCTCACTTCCGCGGAAGCCCGGAAATGAGGTCCCATAATCATTCACTTTTTACACACCAAACTTGCCTAAATTTAGAGGAATGTTAACTCGGTTAATCACTAGATAAAACACATTTGGTGGATGTCATTACCTTGACAGTCTGGATCAATTTATTTAATAACTGCCGATTTTTCCTTAAGTTTTCGAGTCGATTTTATAAATCCTGATCTAGACGGATTTTTGAGGTACCCTTTAGAGAATAGAAGAGCTCGTATCAAATCGGGCTATATTCACGGAAAATGCATCTTCAGAGAATAAATATACCTTGAAGCCTTATGGTTGATATTAAAGCGACAAAATTATAGTTAAACGTTGCATAAAATTGTCTGGATTTACCGGATATCTTGTGATTAATTTTCACATGCCTTTATTTCTTAAACTTATGGCCAACGTTAACAAAATTGAATCACATTAACTTGCACTGAGCCCGATATTTACTCTTCCAGATCACAAAACCAAAAGAAAGAATAAAGTTGCTTTGGAAATCATGAAACCAACTGAAGGACCGATTGAATTGAACTCTCTCTTCGCCTGTACATGATCGTCATGAATCTTCTTCCAACCATGGTAATATTCGCTCTAGTCTATAAATAGATTTCTATTCCAGGATTAGAACGCTATTGGTCCATGGTAATACTGTTATGTACTTAATACTCATTCTCCCCGTTTGTACATAGTACGCAATTACGTTTCACGTAGCTTTAAACACTGTTCTAAAAATAGAAACTATATCACAAGAACCAGTTTCGAGCGCAATAGAATAATTTCGATGATAATAGAGCGCGGGTCAAAGTGTCTCTCGTGTGACAACACGAGTTTAAAAAAAAGTATGATGGAGTCAAGGTTGGATTTGAACCAGTGTTCAAAGAGATACAAACCTACAATGCATCCGCTGGGCTATCAACACTGATGTGGTGAGATGCTGCTATGATACCGTTCTATTACCATTCTCAAAACCTAAGCCATGCTTGGTAATGTTATAACAAGCAAGAGGTATATTATCACAAGAAATGGGATTATTCTTCAATGATACCAAAAATGGTACTCTTATTAATAGGCATAATTACGAGTACTAATGAAATCCATGCTTGCTTGATGACGGCTTTTAAAACAGCCACCACAGAGCTTGGATGTCCAAATGGTTTAAAAAATGTATGAACACAGTATATTTCCCTAAGAGATGGAAATACTCCAAAGTCGTTCCAATTTAGAAACCGGGCAAAGATCCTACGGATGGAAGAGGTTACAGGCCAATTTCACTTCTACCCAACTTGTGGAAACTCCTATAGAAGTACTTATACAAGAGAATTAAGACCCACATTAACCGGGGCAGAATAATAAGGGAATTCGAATTCGGCTTCCGGGAGGGATTATCCACCGAGCACGCCCTTCTATCTTTGGCTGATGCGGTAACTAAAGGACTGAACAAGAGAATCGCTACTCTGGCTGTAAGCCTTGATTTTGAAAAAGACTTCGACACTGTCTGGCAAGACGCCATAGTGTATAAGATGTGCGAACTTTACAGATTCGACGACAACACGTTGAAGATGGTAACAAGCTTCTTGAAGTATAGAACCTTCACCGTTAGAGTTGAGCAGAGTGACTCGGATGTTCGTGATGTTAAGGCGGGGGTCCCACAGGGATCCATCCTGGGACCAGTCCTCTATAATATATTCCTGGCAGATTTGCCTGAACCACCTAATGGAATCCAGATGATTGTTTACGCAGATGACATCTTGGTAGCTTCGACACACTCCCTGGCAAAGATGGCCAATAAAAATGTTAACAAATTTCTACAGACCTTGGCTGATTATTTCGATACATGGCACCTGCGGCTGAACCTGCCTAAGTTTAAGGCCATCATGTTTAAGGGTGCACGTGTTAAATTGTACAAGAACGCCAGACAATTTAACCCGGTGATTTCCATCAGGGGAGCTGTGATCGCGAATACTCCTGTGCTGAGATACCTTGGAGTTGAAGTTCAGGAAAGCTACAGCTTTATTGCACACGTTGACTTCGTGCTGGGCAAGTGCAAATCGGCCTTTGCTGTTTATGGTGGTTTACTAAGGGGTAAAAGGGGGTCTCTCATGAGGTGAGAATTGCAATATATAAGGCCATCATAAGGCATAGACTAATCTCCGCCTTCTCCATATGGAGCAGTGTATCGTCCCAAAAGATGGAAAGACTCAGGGTAGCTGAGAGGGGCATAATGAGGGCATGCCTGAATCTCAGGTGTGTGAAGAATTTATGGGGTCAGTTCTTCACCCCGTCAAACAGATTGGTTTACGAGAAAAGTAGGATCGAGCGAATTGATTGTTTCAGCACAAGACTGGCCATTGGTTCCCTGACGAAGGCTACTGAGTCTGAATTTGACCGAATTATCGAGAACAATGGACTAATTACACCCATGTGCCTTTTGCATTTTGGGGATAGAATATTTAATTCTTCTGGGCAATTGGTCCTCTACCATAGAAGATATTTATCTTACAACCTAAATGACCTGGTGTATGACACATCCCAGTGAAATAGCTGAGTTCTTATTTGTTACTTTGATTTTGCTTTTTGTCTTGCTCCCCCGATTTTTGTTGTACATAGTAGTTTTAGGTAGATTTAGGTTAGATATAAGGTAGTTTTAGTCTCACATTGGTTCCCGTTTTTGGTCCTTTTTGCGGGATTTCATGATAAAAGATGTTTAAGACAATGTATTTAAAATGGTCAAATGGGCTGGCCGGCTTATTATTACCTATGAAAATGTTACAAATTCTAGATAAATACTTTGGTTTACTAGAAATATATGTATAAATAGAATTAAACGACTTGATGTAAGTATATTGAATTACTAGGACAATAAATATCGCACTATCGATTATCGATATCGAACGCGTCACTATGGCGATCATCGACACAGAGAATGTGGCTCCATTAGTAGAAACAGTTGGTTGGCTGTTTTGACAGTCCCTAATGCTGCAGACTATTAAAGAGGCGGAGATCCTTCGCACGCTTGAACGAATGACAAATTAAGCGATCGTTTAAGATATAGAACATTAAAACATTAAACAACCCCATTCTTATAGTAGAATTGAACATAGCCTATTATTACCACATTGTTTATGAAAGCTTACAACTAGGCACGTACGCAGCTGGAGAAATCTTATTTGTTGATAAAAACAATGTTACCATCAGGAAAAATGTAACAATCAAAATGATAGAGTGCATGCACGGGCATCTAAGGAAGCATTTGAACTAGGGATGCTAAACTGGATTGATTTTAAAAAATCGGTATTTTTCGGGATCCCTGGATTTTCCGGGATTTCGGGTTTTTACGGAATTCTATTTTTCAAATTTTTTGGGAATAGATCTATTTTATGGTTTACACTCCAAAAAACAACCACAACGTTATTCTAAGCAAAAAAAATAAAATAACAAAATCGGGGCAACTGCATAGTTTCGGAGTTATGAGCCCCGAAATTTCGGATATGTGAGAGGGTTATGGCGTTAACGTACCGTGTATAGCTATTGATATCAGTTTTTTGTAGAAAACAATTTAAAACAAACTCATAAAATAATTTAGCATTATTTGATGAAAATGAAAAAATTATTAGAAAAATTATTTTTTTTTACTTAGAATTGTACAAAAATTATCGTGAATATTCTACAGTACTAAATTCAAATATTTTAGGTATCTAGGAAATATGGAATTTTTATATACGTACAATCACGTCATTATTCTCTTTCTCTGAGAGTGCTCCGTACCCACACAAGAAGCCATGGAACAGGTCCTAGCGATGGTCTTGGTGGAACCGTAAAGAGAGAAGCTCGCCGATCCAGTTTGCAGCGTCCAATACACTACCAAATTGCCACCCCGCTTCAATTGTATGAGTGGTGCCGTGAACATCTTTTAAATTGTAATTTTGCATTTTTAACAGAGGAAGATTATAAAGCAGAAGAAGAGTTTCTTAAAAACAGGTTTATTGGCTTTATAACTACACCAGCAACACAAAAATTCCACTATTTTGTTCCAGAATGAAATTCAAAACTTAAAGTAAATCTGTTCTCCGAAGGCCGGGAATTTTTATTTAAAATTATTTACATTAAATTAATCGCATATGTTTGTAATATAAATATGTAAAATAAATATTTCTTACTTTAAACTATTTTTGTCTAAATTAATATTTGTATTTAATACCAACCAAATAAATTTAAAAAAAAAATTATAAAAAAGTATGAAATTTTTTCAAACAAGTTCACGTTATTGTCTATATCTTAGGAATGTTTTGGAACAAAATGCGGAAGAGACTATCAGGATCAACATATATTTTTTTGAGAATTTTAAAAATTTTTTAAATCATGTGACAGTGACCTTTGACCTTTCACAAAAAAGTTAAACTAAAAGAAATTTAAAAGCTTTTTTCAATACCTTTAAAATAAGAATCTTGGCCCTGTATGTTACACAGTTTTGAAGATATAAATAAAAATGGCAGACCACTTATAAGTGTTTTTAATGATTTTTTATTTTTTTTACGCACCGTATCTCAGGATCAACTGCAGCTGCCTTAGTTAAGTAAGGTGCATAAAGTCAACCAACTTTCGAAAGATTTACAGGTGGTCGGGAAAATCCGTTCATGGGTTATAAAAATTTAAACCCAAAACCAAAATTATTCAAAAAATATCGCGCGATTTTTCGAAAAAAATTTTTTTTTCAAATAAAAACAAACAAAAATTATTTCAAAAAAATTTTTAAATTTTTGTTTGAGAAACGTAAACATCCGATAACTCGATAACCAACCGACATATCGAAAAACGCTACATTATTCTATGAGTTTGTTGACTTGTTTGTTACAACAAAGTGATATCAACGGCTTAACACGGTACGTTACTGGAAAAAGTATCCGAAATGTTGGGGTCCATAACTCCGAAACTATGCATTTGCCCTGATTTTGTTATTTTACTTTCTTTGCTTAAAATAACATGTTCTACCCGACGCAATAAATTTCGTAATTTTTGGAAAGTAATCCGTACAATAGACTTAAACCAAAATTATCTTACGTTAAAATGTGTTATTAAACATTTTGTAGAGCCGCCATTGGTTTTTAAACCCTTTATGCACAGTTCGCATTTTGCTTGAGGTGCACCTTTTGACCCTTCCAAAAAATGACACGACACTGAACTTTTGTCATTGTTTTTAGTTTTATGTTTTTCAAAATTATTAATAATCCGGAAAAACAATCAATCCCGAATATTCCCGGGATTCGAGATTTCCCGTTTGGCATCCCTAATTTGAATTAATCACATGGAACAGAAAGCGTCATATCCCAGCTTCAGTCATGGTTTGATGGGGTATATCTTACGACAGAAAGCCGTTACCAACAGCTTGGCTTATCTTGGCAATAAGTTGGCGTATTTTACGTAAGGAGCTTGGTTGACAAGCATGCAAAATTCAACTCAGGCTAGAATTGAAGGCGGCCGAATACCCGAATCGATAGTTTTTTTTTTGGTGCTCTTGAAATGCCTGAAGCACATTCACACTTTTCAAACAAAACAGCAGTTAGTGTAATTTCTGGAGTAATAATCAAAATTTCCTTGTTTGGGCTAACGAGTAACCGCAAGACATTCAACAGCTAACACGACATAGGTTTGGTGTGGTTTCGATGCTGGTGGAATCTTCGGTCGATAGCTTTTAAAAACTGATGCCTGCCGGAACGTAGCAGACTACTTGTTGTCTGAAATTGTAATCAGTGATCTTGACGACATTTGGTCCAAACAAGACAGCCATTATAGTATGTTAATAAAGATTATCCGATAACATTGAATTTTCTATACATATTTGAAAAGGGAATCGCCCATTATGGACTGGTGGTTAGACCGGTAGCGTTCCATAGGATTGTCATGTGGTGGCAAGTGATTGAAAAACTCAGCTAATGTACCTAGTGTTCGGAAATTATTGGCTAAATGTGTTAGGGGTCATTTGCGTACCACTCCCACTGATGTAATATTACATTTTCTACTAGTGGGATGTAATATTACATTTACTACCAGTGGGTCCGTGGGTGGTGCAACGGTTAGTGTGCACGGCTCTTGTAGATGAGATCCTGGGTTCGTACCCTGCTCTGACCACCTTCAAAAAAATTTCTTTCGGCGGCAGTCAACTCGCATAGTGACGGCGACACTATCGGGTATATAGTCATGAAAAGGCTTCTCAAAATACCATTCGGAATCGGTGTAAAACTTTAGGTCCCAATCAGTGAGTATAAAACTGGAAAGCGCACAGCTCAGTGGTTGTGAGAAGTTCTCGCCGGTCCCTTCAAGGGATGTAATGGGAAACCATTTATTTATTTATTTACCAGTGGGCATTGTAGGGAAGCAGATTGATTTTAGGACTGTCATCAGGTTAAGGCAGTTCTTCGAATGGACCATATGTTTGTGTTCCAAACATTCCATGGCCCATATGTTTGTGTTCCAAACATTCCGTTTGTCTGGTAGTCGAAAATGGAATTGATATTTGATCGGATGCATTGGATTCGTGGAACAAAGGTGTTTCAGTTGTAGAGGGTTCTGAGAATTTCTACACGGATGGTTCATAGCTGAATGATCAGATATGATATGGGGTCTTTTACTGAAATAATTCGTAATAATTATGAAGGATTTAATAATTTTTGCGGTCAACATTTTTCCAGGAAATGTTATTCCATTTGTTTTCGTTGATTAAGTGGCATGTTTCTTGGGCTAAAAATTTATATAGGAATTCATATTACTTAAAAGATGTTTTATAATATTTGTGAAATAAATGTTTTCTTTCAATTTTAGCCATTCTATCAAATAGCGATTCGATCATAAACCCTGTATAATTACAAAAAAGAATCGTAAAACCCCAATGTCGACCCAGGACTTGTCGACGACCTACCAAATTGTATGTAGGGTTATAAAACAAAACCAACATCAACAACAAATGCAATTGCAATAATGTGTATGTGGACACAAGTTTGTGCATGGGTGTTCGAAAGTCAGTCAGCGAAGACAAATGGACCGACAGTGACTACGGCCCAACTGATTGCCTGAGTAACTGGAATATCAGTCCATGCATTGAAGTAAGCTTAAGGGAAGAAAATCCTGAGTCCTGCGAAAGAAGAACAAACAAAAGCTGAAGGGCAACTCACACAGACACAGGGCCACTCGCAGAATGAAAGAAGCAATAAGTTAAATTTCACTCATTCTGCAGTCTTCCTACTACGTACATATGTACATATACGAGTACATATGTAATGCAAACTTTGAAAGTAAAATTCGCAAGGATGAAGAGTAAAAAAGACTAAAATCTATATTGAAGGATATGTGTATGCATGGGAGCGTGTGTGTTGAAGAAATTATCATACAACTGACTTTAACGTAACGACAGTCTACCAGTACTGTCAACATTTTGCAGACATGTGACTATTGGTGAGTGCAATGTATGTGTCCGTCGTTCAGTAGATTCAGTCGAACAAAAGATATATGTTCGATTGTGTGCAAACGTGGATGTGTGTGTTTGTATATGTATTTGATGTTATTATTGCATGTATACAACAACTGTCAAGTGGTTTACAACAATATTGACAATGGCGACAACATGACTACAAGAAAGAAAAGGATAACGGTGCCGACACAGACATATGCTCACACGGATGGACATTAGGAAGATTTTTTTTAAACTCGGCAATAACAAATAATGAAAAAATATGGGATTCATTATTTTGTACACAGTAGTTTGGTCTACATTTTGGAAAATTCCATTAGGTTACGTTAGATTGGAGTGGCTGTCAGAAATGACACACGTAGTCCAATGTGGACCGTAGTGATGACACGGGATGTCATATCCCGTCCCTATCGTTCTGCATGTGTAATGACTACCCTGCCCAACTGTTTTTGATCAAACAGCGGGATTTTGACCGAAAAAGCAGAATTTTGTATTTTTAATAAATGAGTTAAAAATAAATAAATTTCATCATTTCCCTTGCGCGAGTTTTTAGCAGGTCTGTTTTTTAAATATCAAGTTTTTAAATTTATTCAAGCTCAAGACCTTTTTAGTATTAAGCTTATTTACTAGCTTAATATCATTTTCAAAAAAGTTGAGCACAAAAAGTGTTCAATGATACCAAGGCTGTCTGTATAGCTATTTCGGATTTTGCCAAGATCTTCATCAGCAGATGAATTCTTGGGAGTATGCCCTGTCTTTATCGGAAACCTCCGTTAGCTAGCTAAAGTGAGAAGGCGAAACGACTGAGCAGCCTGTGTTGGTAATGCGATCACTGATACGTATCAGGATTATTAGGTGACTCTGTCACTCAAGCTCTTCGAAGTAGTGGACATATTCCTCTGTCCTTTGAAGGTGGATGAGCCAACACCCCTGGCCAAGGGCGAATCAAAATTTAAGAAATCAAAATCCAGTTTCGACACACTGCGTTCTGGTCAGCGGCTGATCCATAATGGACGGATGAAACATAATCATCCTGGCAGTAGGTAAAATGCAAACCACGGTGGGCGGGGTTTGCCTACCGCGTTCGGTATATAGGCAATGACAATACACAGAAAATATAATAAAACAAGAAATCCCCTAAAACGTTATACGGACCACTATTTAAGGATATGTACCTGGAATGTGCGAACACTATACAGGACGGATGACAGTTTCAAACTGGCAGATGTCCTCGGAATATATAAAGCTGACATCACAGCGATCCAGGAAATGCAGTGGACAGGATATGGTTGCACCAGAAAGAAAAACTGCGATATTTACTACAGCTGCCATGAGCGAAAGCGCGAATTCGGATGCGGATTTATAGTTGGCAAGAGACTGCGACACCTACTTTCAAGTGAACGCATAGCCACAATTCGCATCAAAGCGAAATATTTCAAAATCTCGTTAATTTGTGTGCACGCGCCGACAGAGGACAAATACGATAAAGTCAAAGAATCATTTTATGAGCGTTTGGAGGAAGAATCCGAACGCTGCCCAGACCACGACATTAACCGTAGCGAGATAACGTACGTCTCTGAAACGTATGACAAAGACGTATGACAAATAAGCATTTATTTATTTCTTTGATTTTTAAGGGGAATAATGTTCGTCGGTTTTGCAGTTTAAAATTTGAGGGCTTTTCCGTAGGCAGCAGTTTTTTAGTCTTAATCATAGACTATACTTATAGCAGACTTAATAGTTCTCTCAGCAAATCTATGACAGTTGACATTCCTTCAATAATACCAGATTCAAAACAACCAACGAAATAACAACAACGGTATTTCGTTTTGTCTATTAAAATGACTGTGTTAAATACAACACACATGTATGCTAACAACAACAGTCAATAAAAAATTGCAAAACTCATTTTAATTTCACAGTTTTTCACCAAAACGACATGAAAAATTAGAGTCAGAAGTTATGGTATTTCCACCTGGTGTATGCACTTTTCTTCAAGCATGTTGTCTTTAAGATGTATGCTTAACTTTCTAGGGTTTTAAGATTATTTGAGGCGATTTTGAGGCCCAATTGGGAAAGAAAAGTGTCTTTCGACCAACCATCAATAATCACAGTCTACATGATATCACCTCCGATAATGGAATAAGACTCATAGACTTCCCGCTGCAAACATCATGGTAATTAGTAGCACACGATTCCCGCATAAGAACATACATGGTACTGCTGCAACTAAATTAGCTGAAGTAGGAGGCTCGCGGTAAACATGTACAAAACACAATGAAACAGTAAGCGTGTTTTGGTTACACCGCTTGCTTATATATTCGCTTGGTTTGTATGAAGCACTTAGCGAGAACTTAGCGACGAGAATCATTTTCGCTAAGTTTAAACAATTTTTTTTGACATCTTTTATAGCTTTCAATCCTTATTCATATTTTTGGATAAAATGACTTATCGCTAAATTGCCGTTTTCTTTGCAACTTAGCAAGCGACAATCACTTGCTTGTAACCAAAACACGACTAGTAATGCTGTATACATATGATGATGTTTATTTCTAAATAATAAAATACATTAAACACACGTCTCAATAATAATCACAAAATACTCTCCGCAGTTTTGCACCTCCTTCTTGACGATCAAAAACAAATATAACATTAGAATGGCGGTTCATTTCAATACGCCAATTACAACAAAAATATAGAACATTAAAGAAGAAAGCAAAGAACAGATATAAAAAGGGAACGCCAAAAATAGAAAAATCACACTGAATTGATAACAGATAAATTTATCAGCTGTGATATCACAGGGCGTTCTGGAACAATACATAAGGCGATCTGGATATCTCCTGATCAGAGAACGAAGAACCATATTGATCACTTGCTAATATATGGCAGGCACTCTTCTAGTGTAATGGATGTACGTGGTTTCGAGTTGCCAATATCGACTCGGACCATTACCTGGTGGCTGCGAAAGTTCACACAAGACCGAGCAGCGCGAAAAACGTACGGAAAAGCTAGATATAGACAAGCTACAACTACCGGAGATATCAATTTTCTATGAACAAAAACTCACTCTGCTGCTAGAGCAGAATACCCCCCTCCTGAGGGCACAGATGCGCAATGGAAGCACATCTCCCATTCTTTGAAAACCGCCGCAAGGACTGAACTTGGCTACCAAAAACCACAGAAGCATAAGCAATGGTACGACGAAGAATGTCGCATTGCAACTGACTAAAAATACGCTTTACGTATGGCAACAAAACAGTCAGTTACAACGCGTGCTGCGAGTGAGCGGTACAAGAGGCGGAAAAAATGGCAGTGGGAGCAGAGAGAGAGAGTGGGAGAACCGAAATGTGCAGGATGAATGGTGAATCCCGCAAGTTTTTCCAGAGGGTAAGAAGATCGAATTACGGGCCTAATAATGGGCTGCCCTCCTGCAAGGACGAGAATGGGAATCTGGTGACTGAGAAGCAGTGTGTGCTTAAAATGTGGAGAGCCCACTTTTCAGCACTACTCCACGCAGTTTATTCCACTGAATATCAGGAGGTAATGATTGTTGAAAACAGTGTAGATGGTAAAGAATCAGTGAAGGTGGGTCTTGCTGTTAATGAGAACAACGAATTGACCATACTCTCGACTTGGTTCGCACTTGAACGACGACAACCGATTTAATTTTGAAGTGGTAGGTGAATTTGTCTACATTGGATCCGCCGTGAACATGGACTACAACGTCGGCCTGGAGATAAATATGAGAATTGTGCGTGCAAATAGATGATATTTTGGGCTCGGCAAGTAGTTCCGGAACAAAGTCCTCTCTCAACATACAAAAGTCCAGCTAACGGGGTTTTCAACACAAACGCTACAAAAGTAAATCGATAGGGACAGCAAACGACGCCATATTTTTCCCGCTCTTTTGACATTTCTCTTCAGTAAGGTTTGCCATTTCATCATGGAAAGATATACGAGCCAACTTTAAGAGCGCTACGTCCAATTTATGGTCGTCATAATCATCCTACCAGATCAACAATTGAGCGTCTAGTTGAAAAATTTGAATCCACGGGCACAGTACGAAATGTTCCCGTGCCAGTGAGACAAAGAAGTGCCCGTTGTGTCGAGAATATTGCTGCCGCTGAGGCTTCAGTTCAAGAAAGCCCAAATGTGACTCTCACACGTCGTTCTCAAGCGTTGGTCATCACTGTGACGTCGTTGTGGCGATTTTGGCGAAAAGATCTTGGCCTACATCCTTACAAGATCAAATTGACGTAAGAACTGAAGCCGCTTGACCACCATAAGCGTCGTATGTCGTTCATTCCATGTCAAACCGGACACCTTTTTTACACGACATTTTTATGAAACTTTGCAATATTGCACTACTATTACCACTGTTTAATTTGTGGTTGTCAGAAGAAAAAAATGTTTTTAAGGATTTATATGCTTTTTAAAATGTTCAAAATCATGAAAAATGTACCGAGGTGACTATATTGAAACGGGTGTAGGATCAAAACGCGACGGTGGATTTTAAAAAGCTATACCTTATTTTAAAGGTCTTGACGGGCAGTGTCTGCCGATCTAATATAATTTTGTTATACCGGGCGCCGAACATTTGTATATTTGCGAAATTAATTTTGTAACGTGATTTTCACTATTTTTGCACCAATATTCCAAATTAACAAAACTACACGCATAGTTCTCTATCGATTCTAAACAAACCCAGAAAATTTTAGCTTGGAGAAATATGCGTTATACAATGAATTACTTAATGTAGTCCTAGTCCTAGTCCTGTTTTATATAATCATTTGATTGTATAAAAATTCCGATTTGTAGTCATAAAATTACACTTATGCTGATCAGCTGTTGTTTGTTTGATATATGTAAGTATGTATGTTTTTGTGTGAAATACAAATATATGAACGCTTTGATGCTTTCTATTTTTGACGTTTTTCAGATTTCCGTATATGAATATACGACAGGGTGTTCACATGCATGTACGACAGGGTGTTCACACTATAGTTTTGCAGAGTTGTAGTACTTTTGGTAGATATATTTTCGATGACTACATTAAGTAATTAATTTTTTTAAAATATAACGCATTATTTCTCCAAGCTAAAATTTTCAGGGCTTGTTTAGAATCGATAGAGAAGTATGCGTGTATTTTTGTTAATTTGGAATATTGGTGCAAAAATAGTGAAAATCACGTTACAAAATTAATTTCACAAATATACAAATGTTCGGCACACTGTATAACAAAATTAAATTAGATCGGCAGAAACTACGCGTCAAAACCTTTAAAACAAGGTATAGCTTTTTAAAATCCACCGTCGCGGATTGATCCTACACCCGTTTCAACATACATTTAAAAGCATATAACTCCTTAAAAAAAATCATTCAACCACAAATTAAACAGTGCTAATAGTAGTGCAATATTGCCAAGTTTCAAAAAATCGGAATCATCGATGTAAATTTTTTCAGAAAATCGTCCGGCTTGACATGGAATGAATGATGTTCGTGAATTGGGCTGAGCAACAACTTGAAAATGATTCGGATTTTCATCGGAAAATCATCTTCAGCGATGAGGCTCATTTCATGCTGAATGGCTTCGTCAATAAGCCAAATATGCGTTATTGCTCAGACAGTAATCCACACGTAATCCATGAGTCATCATTGCATCCCGAAAAAATTACGGTTTGGTGCGGTTTATGGGCCGGCTGTGTCATTGGGCCGTACTTCTTCCATGATGATCAAGACCGGCACATTACTCTGAATGCGAATCGCTATCGTTCAATGATAACCGAATATTTTTGACCCCAATTGGATAATATGGACTTGGAGGACATGTGGTTCCAACAGGACGGCGCCACAAGCCACACACCGAATGCCACAATAAATTTATTGGAAACCAAGTTTGGTGAACGTGTTATCTCACGAAATGGCCCAGTCGATTGGCCGCCTCGATCGTGCGATTTGACGCCGTTAGATTATTTCCTGTGGGGCTACGTCAAGTCTGTGCCAACAAGCCAGCGACGATTGATGAACTTCGTACGAATATCGAACGTGAAATTGCAGCAGTATCGGCCGATTAATGCTTGAAGACCGTCGAAAATTGGGTTCAGCGTCTGGACTTCTTCAAGCGTGCCCGTGGTGGCCATGCAAAAGAAATCGAGTTCCATACATAATGTCATCGAACGTACTTTCACAGGAATAAAGAATTTCATTGGTATCTAAAACCGGTTTTGTTTAATTTTATACAAAATTTTGTAGCGCTCTTATTGAAAACCCCGTTACATCAAACTCTCATTTTACCTGTCCTGACATATGGCTCCGAAACTTGGGTCATATCACCGGCGGTTGAAAAACAACTGGGAGTATTCGAGAGAAAAATTCTCGATAAACTACTTGTAAATGGTCAGGCTAAAGAAAACAGCGACTACCGACGTCGTAGGAACCAAAAGCTATATCACTTTTATTCTGACATGGACATATCTAGGCGAATCAAATTAGATCAATTGAGTTGGCTAGGCCATGTTATTAGACTGGACGAAGATGAGCCAGCACGAAAGGTTTTCGAGAACGTACCCGATGGAAGCAGGAAAAGAGGACGACCAAGACTACCCTGGAAAACCCAGGCAAAAGAATGCCGCTGTATCCTTGGTGTTACCAACGGGTGAGAATAGGCGAAGGATAGAACCTGTTGTAGGAATATGTTGAAAGTTGTTTAATTTGTTTGTTTAGTTTATATGTGTACGACATCTGACCTCATGAGGATGTAAAATAGACAGTAAAAGTATATAAAAGCTGCGATTTTATCCCTTTGGTTTGTTCTTGTGGGGTTCCGTTAAACACCGATAATATGCGCATAATCCAGAAACGATCCACACGCTTGAACCAGAAACCGTCAACGAAGACTTGCAAAATTGGAATAACAGGATGAGCTACTGCGAAGCCAGCCGTGCCAGCTATAAGTATGAGATCGTGCTCCATGAATAATGGAAATATTTGTTATTTTTGACAAAAGCCATAATATACCAAACCAAATTAAGTTCAGTTCATTTTATTTAAGTTTTTAAAAGTTACTTGTATTGTGGCAGACGACAGTTCCGGACGTATACAAGTGACACATCAATTAATCTGAGTTCCTGTTCATACAAATTTGTAACTGCCATTTTAACATCTTCTAAAGAAAAATTACAATAGTTCATATTTGGTTTTTCAACAGTTTTGTTTGCGGTCAGAATTTTAAGATCTTCCGAGATAAAATTAAAAATTTTAGTGCATTAATGAAAAACAAAAAAGATACAAAACAGGGATTGTGCCATATGTCTGTTATGTTTAATATTCGCAAAACTGGTGTTCTCGAATCGACAATACATTTGCCAATAAACACTCCAACATAAACCTCCTGTCAGTCTATAAAAATTGGTTCCGTTGGAACTTGGCCTAATAAACAAATTCTAAAAACTTACCCTCTTTCGTACAATTTAAATGGACGAAATCGGCGCATTTCAAATTTAAATAGTAAATATATTTTATTGGTTTACGTCGATTTACAGTTGTCTCCCCCTAATTTTTAGTTGTCTGCCCCAACATTTCCTGAGGGGTCTCCGCGTTTAAAGTCAGAGTTCTTGCATTTAGGTTATTAGAATTATTCCTGCTATGGTTGTTATTAAACCGATTATTTCCTCGATTAAAATTGATGTTATACCGATTATAGCTATTACCTTGACTGTTATTAAAATCTAATGATGACGGTTACCACTATTGTAATTATTGCCGCGATAAAAAATATTGCCGTGATTGTTATTAAAACGATAAATATTAATATCCATTACAACTGTTTGTTCCCACGAGATTAAAATGATACTATGACAACCTTATTAACCACATAATTGAACTAAACGACCATAAACTTAGAAATTTAAAAAAAGTGTTTTTTGAGGCGGAAATCTGAAAAAGTGTTTACCACCTCAAGAAACTGTGAAAAACAGATAAGTCTATTAATACGGTAATATTGGTCCTACACACGAGGTCATGCTTCTTGTAAGTAATTACGGCTGGTCAACACAAAATCTCTATAGAGTCGATTTTATCGTTCCTGGTAAGACGTTGATAAACGCACAATCTATATCGACAAATGCGACAAGAGTGAATTTCTTTATGAAAATAGATTCGTTGATGAAGCTTAGTAGTGCGTGCAGAGCGGTATCCGTAGATTTGCTCTTGTTGTCAGTGTGGTAATATGTTGACAACTAAGAAGTAGCTATGGTCGTTCGCAGATATGAGTCAACCATCCCCTCCAATGCCGTCAGACTGTCAGCAGCTCATATAAAGTTTCCGGAGTCAAAATATATAGCCTATTTTATAACTCCACTGGTGCTATGCCGTCACTGCTAGGAGATTTATAGGGCTTAAAACTTACTATTGCCCACTGTAGTGTTTCTCCCGTCACAACATTTCCCGCAACGTGCGAGATAACGCGTCTGTTCGGTGAGTACGACCATATATCTTTGGACGAGTTGTCTACCATCGTCCATTCTGTTACCTCAGATATCTCAATTCCTTCGCAGAAATGTCTCCAACACCTCCTCTTTGAAGATCTTAAATCTTATATTCTTTCAGTCTTATTTTTCTTGTGTTCCGCTCCGTCCTTGGGAATTTACCCTATTAAAATGCTTTCTTTAAAATTTTCTCACGATTTACAGATCCTTGTTTCCCAACGGAGGTTTCTTCTTACCTCGGTAGAAACCGCTGGGGCATACGGCTCCAATTGATCTTTTTAATACCTGGGCTGAGAGCGTCGGTAAATTCGTCAACCTTAACGGTATTAACTGGTTTGTTTCGAGGAGTTTATAAAATCGTTCAGACTTTGTTTGTACCTGGCAGAATTTATTCTCCGAATAATTTTTGAAACATAGAAAGCGGCGATGTTCTGCGATAAAGACAACTCTAACTACCGATGGTCGAAAACCGAATGCTCACTCTACACCTTCCGTCCTATATCATGTCCGCGCAACCAACAGGACTTCTTATTTTTGTATTTAAACCAAAAAAAATACGCAAAATTCATCGTGTTTTTACAATTGAACGGTTATTTAGATAAAATATACCCAAAAATGTCTTCCAAAAGGCTATCTGAGAGCTCATTAGTGTGATTTTAATTGATCAATTAAATGTCATCCCTCTTTGTGTCAACAGGGGCAGTCAGTTCTGTATTTTCTTCAGCATTCGCAAGTACATTTATCTCTCACTGTGTGTTTCTGACCTCATCGGTGTATTCCAGGACGCTACATTCGGGTTGTCAAAGAGCGTGGGTTCAGAAAGTGAGGTAAGTTCCCCGCAGTATTTACAGTTTTAGTCTCATCCTCATCAGATGAATATAACAGAACCGGTAAGAAATTACGCTTTCAGTTTTTCTGAGAAACGGAAGTTGTTTGGTATTAATGACAGAAATGACTTCAGCATTATCCAACATTCCAAATGGTAGATGGAAAGTCGCGGTTACTTGAATTTATGAGGCGTATGACAGGCTCTTCAGTTTCTTTCCTGGATGGTGGTAACCGAGTGCGAGCTCTTCGAAGGAACGGCATGTCATTCTTGTCAACGAGCAGCATTACTAAACGCCTTCGGTCCTTGGTTTCCGGTTACCTTGGGCCGATTAGACTTTTGCGGTTCATCAGGTGATGGTAAACATTGTCTTGATTTCATGGACCCGGAGTCAGCGTCTTTCCATTGCTATATTTTGTTTTTGTCGCGATAGCAGTATTAGTTTTGAATTTCAATGATATAACTAATATAACTTGGAATTAGCGTTTTTCATTGATTTCATGATTTTCACAATAATTTTAACACACAATTTGCAATTTGACTAAGCAATTTAGAATTTTCGACATGTAAGCATTTAGTAAATTGGCGGAATAGCAAAATGCGGAGCTGCATAATATTTCTAGTGATAATTGAACTCATATCATCAGGATATATATTTATATATAAATCGCTCGAAAAAAATTTTCAAAACTATCTGTCACGCAAATGATTTTTGGAGGTTGATATAATCTTTAGCCATTATCTTGCGATACAAATATCTGACAGAAAAATTAGCAAGGTTACTAACTCTGCACTACATGTTTGTAATAAATCTTTTTAATTCGTCACACCATTAGAGCTAAATGTGGAAGCTAATCAAGATACGGGGAAACATTCACACATTGCGCTTTTTAAAATCTAGTTTTCAAAATCCAAAACCTAAAAACCTAGTTTACCAAGAGACTTTTCCCCAACAACGATTTTAAGGTATTAACTGAGAAAATTCGTTAATATTTTTCAACAGACATACCACAGGAAAGGAAAAGTTGGTACAATTGACTTTTTTGATACAATTTAATTCACCAAAGTACAATGGTCCTGCCTCAATTAATATAGGCCTATAAGTTTAGTTTTCTTCCTAACAGTTTTACTTAAAGCGTATATGGTCTTAATAAATTTAGAACCATTGATCAGTTTTATATAATTCTATAATCTCATATTGACTGAGCACCTTTCAAATGACCTGAATGTATTTGAACACGTTTGTATGCCGTTATATGAATCTTATTTTTTTGCACGAAATAATCTTGTTTTTCTGTTTAAATACGTAGTTTAACGTATCGTTATTAATAAAAATAAAAAATAAATGACTCAAATGTTGAAATTTAGTACTCTGAGAGCAAAAAAGAACTGAAAATTATTTTGGTTGGTACAGAAATGCAATGGGATGTATCCCATCCCCGATACATTAAATTTTTCAATTAAAATCGCATATTACGTACACGCACGGGGACACAACTTCTATACAGCCAGATGGTAGGTAACTTAGCTCGTACCTTTCCAAAACGACCTAAACGAAGAAATGCAAAAATGTTTGTTTTTGTTTTTGGAAGCGAAATAACAGCACACATTTATTTGTTTTTGTAAATTAACACGTTTAAGATTTTATTTTATTGAAATTTTTGGCTGAAGAATCAAACACATAAGGAAAAAAAAACATTTGATGTTAAAGGAAGTTTTCAATGTGGTTCCCATTTTCTACTAAACGCAATTGCAGCAGTTTGCGAACCACATCCGCCACGTTTTGTTCACTCATCTTTTCACGAACTTTCACCGCAGCTTCCTCAATGCGTGCAAGTAACTGCTCACGATTGTGGACCAGCACACAATACACACAGTCTTTCATGTAGCCCCACAAAAAGAAATCCAGTGGTGTGAGATCTGGACATGGTGGCGGCCAGGCGATTGGTCTAGCTCGTCCAATCCAATGTCGAGGGAAAAAAACATTTTTGCATTTCAGAAAATGGTCATAACTTTGTAACGGTAAGACCTATGGGCTTCGTTTAGGTAATTTTGGAAAGGTAAGAGATATGGCTATCTTTCAACAGAAAAAAACATAAGTTACCTGCCATCTGGCTGACCTTTCCAACAAGCCCAAAAAAAATCCGACCACTGGCTCAGAAGTTAGCAACTTTACCCTACTACCCTCCGACAGCCAATCCGAAAATTTTAAACCCGCTGCCATTTCGCACCCTTGCATTTTCGGACATGGTCCTAGTGGACTTTTCGTCATGAAATGAGCCAAGGAATACGCTGGAGAAATTTGTCCGGAATGATAATGTTGGTATTTCCGTTAAACTTATGGTGATTTCGTTTCTAAAATGTATGTTGCCCTGTACGAGGCGACATTTTAAAATGTAGCCATCACCCCTTCAAAGTTGTGCACTTTTTAGAGTGAGAAACGAACATAGAAATTTAGCATTTTCTCACAACTGTATGCTTCTTTAGCATATCTGTATTACCTCGCTTAAATACGATACTCGACCAAAATATGCAAAATGTTTAGACTTTTTGATTGTAACATTCTCAGAAACGAGAAAAGGGCAGAAACGAAATCGCCAATAGAACATCATTTCCATATACGAACGAATTCCCTCCATTAATACAGTAAATATTCTAGTAATTACTCTCTTGTAGGCATGGATATCGAGTGCTTCGAACGATTCACGTCATAGCCTGGTCACTCCCGCCTGGTGGTATCGATTTTTGTGCCCACAGACCATCTATCTTTCGAAACACTGGCAGCTTTGGTTTTAAGCACAATCCTGCATGTCGAAAGATGTATGCGCACAGTTTCCATGTGCAATGGATCAAGCCAGCTCTACTGATCTATGGCTTCCTGGACCTACCCATCTCGATATATTGATTGTTATAACTTCTGCCGGAAAATCACAACGTTTCGGCACCAGTGCATGTAAGTTGGAAATCAATGTGTAAGTTGTCCCAAATATAACTCTACACGAAAACAAAAAACTTCGGTAGGTGATACATTTCAACAGGCTGTGTGGGGGCTTAACCGCTTAGACGCTGCTGAAGATTATGCTTCACACACATCGAAATGATCGTCCGGCGAATGTGAGCTCCTATCCTACTTGCGACAAAGAAAATTGGTTTTGCTAACCTATAAACTTAGAAATAATTACAACTTTAAAAAATTTCCTGAACTGCGTCGCCAAAAATCCAACTTCGAATAGAGAAAAATGTTCACTATTCCACTTCTGCGAATATTCCACATGTAGGTCACTTCATGGCCGAGTTCAAGACGCTAATTTTTTGACGCCCAATTTCACCAAACAAAGTTAAAGCTAACTGACAGTTAAAAATTATAAATTCCATACAAACTGGCAGCTAGAACTATGCGTTAGCTCTAACTGAAAGATAGCTGAACATGTTAAAATCGACCGTAAATCTGCTATGTTTACTGAAGGGTGCATATTTCTGCGAATATCTTTAAATGGACGTTTAATATGTTTTCTGGGAGTTTTTCACTTTATGTCCAGAGTTGGCGACATAAATTCTAGTAATATTTATTGTTTTCGTCACTCGTAAATATGCTGCGAGAATTTTAATTGAAACCAAATGTAAAGAGCGAAGTAATAAATTAGCCCGCCATAAACTTCTGCATATTTATTATGATCAATAACAATGGTAGTATAGGTGTCAGTATGTGAGGAACAGTATGAATTGAAACAACAGGGTGTATCAAAACAGTAAGATATACACCCGTAAGAAGTTTGTAACGAAACCAGATAACACAAGGGTAATTGAATCAAATAGTTTTTAAGAAAAATAAATGTATACGATGAATTAGGGAAAAAAATCTAAATTGTTCAAAAAAAATTCTAAAGAAACCAGTATGCAAACTTTAGATAAATATTAAGACATGGGTCATGTGTTCACCCAATTAAATACATAGGTCGGTTTTTACCCAACATGGAATTGAAAAAATAAAATAATACTTAGAAGAATTAGAAAAACTAAGGGCAGATTTTAGAAACAGTAAAACTAAAGTTTACGACTTGATTTGTCGAACAATATTTTTCATACTGCAGAGCTATTGGTGTAGTTTGGACACCATCCATTATATGTACGACCTGCATCATGCTTCTGAATAAATGGAACAATTCTGGTCATACCATGAAACTTGGTGTTCCAATGATTTGGATAGATCCTGGAGTTCATGATTCAACTAACTGCAAAGCGTGTAAATCGTATCATCGGTATGAACAGATAAAAATTGGATCCGTTTCATATACTGAAACGAAATATTTTCAATTACCACCGCCGCATTCAGATGAAATTCCTGTTCCCAAATGACCAAGCTCAACCGAACAATGTATGCCATCAATATTGGAATCTTCTGAAACCATAGAAGGGGTTGTATCGGTGTGTGAACCATCAACTGCTACTGTGTCGTGCAATCACATTGAAATTACGCGAAATCCTTTTGATATTATTGTACGAAGCTTGCAAGTATAGCAGCGGCAACCTATTATTTTTATAAAGGATTGAAAATATGCGAATATTTTGGCACCAGATATTCGGATATACAGAGCAATAAATCTCCAATGTCGATTTACGATTTTATTCAGATCCATTGAGAATAATATCCATGGATAGATTGTAACGATACAAAATGAATATAATTCCGAAGATTGCCAATTGTTTATCGATTCGTTCAAAAGCAGTTTGAATTTAATTTTAATATTTGAAACAATTTACATTTAGGACCGAATGGATATCAAATGTAATAAAGTAAACCAATATGGATTTCGCAACTACAAACACAACGCTATATGATATTTAATGTGATTAATACCATATGATTAATACTGTGCATACATTCACAATGCCAGGAGATTTGAGAGTAAGTATTTAATGTCACGTATAAAGGATACAGGCCAAGGAAATTATTGACCCAAAGATATCTACTAAAATCTCCGTCATATTATTGATTACAAAAGACAAAGGCAAATTTACTGTACCGGTTGTTTCAACTCGAATTCGAATTCGAATTTTTTTTTATATAAAACATGAGGACCATTCATTTTAAATCGAATAATGTCTACAAACTAGATAAAAAACTAAATATTTTCTAACGTTTCCCAAAAACATTCGAATTCTACAGTTTTTCTACAACGTGTTCCAACTCAAATATGATGAAGATCTGATAGTTCGACTTGATATAAGTGGCCAATTCTTAGAAGTTTCGTTGTAATTTGCGGCAAAAAAGGAAAGCATAATCGCAAAAGTCCGCCCAATTTGGGAAAATTTATTTTTTTCAAATTTTTGTTAATATTATTGAATTCACATGAAACGATACTAACGGCGGTTGCTTAAAAATGTACTGTTTTGAGAATTGTCAGGGCGCCTTCGTTACACCGTTATTTTCGTCTTCTTTGAAAACTAATACATAGTATGCCTGTAAACGCAGGGTAGGATACATAGGACTGTTTCTTTATGCCCTGCTAAAATAATTTGTCGACCACTGTATTGGGAGCTAAGCGATGTTAGACGAGTCCTCATACAAAGTCGTCGAAAAATTATTTTTTGACTAAAATGTCACGTAGAGACTCATATTTCAACGCTGGCAAATCCTGATGTAAATTAATAAGTTATTAAATACACTCCGATTCACTTATTTAAAGGCACTAAAAATTGCATATTCAGCAGCCTGTATCTTTTGCAATTTGTAACCGATTGCAGAATTTTTAAATGAAAATGGAAGCTAGACATCTTGAGATATAAAAAAATCATGACAATAGTGGCTTCTTAACTAAAGAACTTTTTTGAGCAATCTATAAAAAAAAAAGTCAAAAAATTTTATATTTTTTTGGTTCACTTGAATAAAGGCACTTTATTCTTTTTTGAAGGGATCGTTTCTTTATTACAATTTATTACATCTTAATCATTTTATGAGTCAAAATGGCAAAACAAAAAATTTTGTCTCTATCGGAATAAACTAAAATCGATGTTTAATAGCTAAAAAATTGGATGAAGCCCTACAGTTGTCGACAATTACATCAAGGACACCGAGGGGTATGGAACAAATTTTAAAGGAAGGGTTTGATTGTCTTTATCTACGTATGAGAAAAGAAAAATCATCAGAATTGCTTCTAATTCTGCCTTATCCTTGGCAAAAATAAAATTTCAAGCTGGAGTGGAAGCGAGCAAGTCATCAGTACGCAGAGTAATTAAGAGCTGTGAGTATCTTAAATACCCGAAATTACAAAAAACAGCCGCCACTTAATGCTCTTGTAAGGAAAATCGGCTTCAATTCGCAAGAGACTACATGGTATGGGATGTGCAGCCAAGAAGTCAGGTAAATGACTGGAGAACCGTTGTATTTGTTACCGTTACGGATGAGAAGAGGATTAATTTGGATGGGCCTGATGGCTGCAACTATTATTTCCATGATCTGCGCAAAGAAAAGCGTTTTTTTAACCGATATCAAAGCCGAGAGGGCGGCGTTATGGTGTGGGGTGCTATTACGTATAAAACGATATTGGAATCGGCTTTTCCGAAGTTCAGTGAACTACTTGGTCCCATATGTTGGGACAACAGGATAATGCCACTATACACAACGCCAGAGTAGTAATGGGGGTCATTGCAAGCCAAAATGTTAACATTCTTAATTGGCCGCCCTATTCGCAAGATCTAACCATTATCGAAAATGTCTGGGGTTCGTTATCTCGTAAGGTCTATGAAGGAGATAGGCAATTTGATGACAAGCAGACACTAATTCAGGCCATTAAGGATGTTTGGAATCAAATATCGTTAGATTACATAAATTCTCTTTATCTCTCAATGAAAACCCGTATATTTGAAGTTATTAAAAACAAAGGGGGTTGTACCCATTACTAATAGTTCTTAAATAAAGTAAAATAAATTAAAAAAACAAGAAAACTGTTTTTCATTAAAATTACTTAAAGTGCCTTTATTCAAGTGAACCAAAAAAAAATAGCACATTTTTGGACTTTTTTTATAAATTGCTCAAAAAAAGTTCTTTAGTTAAGAAACCACTATTGTCATGATTTTTTTTAATATCTCAAGATGTCTATCTTCCATTTCCATTTTACAAATTGCACAAGATACAGGCTGCTGAAGGTGGAACTTTTAGTGCCTTTAAATAAGTGAACCGACTTGTATTTGTGTAATTTTTATAAACACAGGAAAAACATTTCAAAATCAGAGTTGTGTGTTTTTGATTCAAAAAATTCCAAGAAAACATTATAAGTAAACTAAAAAATCAGGTTTGTTTCAAACATGTTTCTTTCGATGATTTCTCAGAATTTTCTTAGGTATGAGATTTAAGACCCTTTCCATTTTTGTTTGGCATCTACACTTATTAGCAGCAAATCCTGAAATTTTAATCTGGGTAACATACCTACGGGTTTTCGCTTTTCATGTAAACTATTTGATATAAGTTACTCTATGATAACCACGTTTTGGCATTAATGAAAATCTAATTCCATTTCTGACATGTTGTTTTATGCACAGGTACCTTAAAGTACAATTTTCTTTAATTTTCCTGAAAAACTTATCCTAGATAATTTATAGTGACATCCTTACGCTTTGAGAAACATTGCAATTTGCATACGTTTATATTGCATTTCCTTCCATATTAAATTGAAATTGCCAAATTGAATTTACGCTTTACATTGTTTCCAAAAAATGTTGCTACATATAGTAAAAGAAAAAACATTTAACAAATTATGCTTCAAATGAGCTTTTTTACTAGCTTTTGTTTTCTCTTGGATATCACTCTGCCTAAAATGAGTTTAAAAAATGTTTACTTAATTTATTAGATTAATTAATATAAGTATTTTACTTGTTAACTTATAAGAATTTTGGTTAAATATTTATTTATAAATTTGCTAGTGTGTTGGGATGTATTTCAATAGACGTAAATAAATAAAAAAAGTTTTATTTTTTTTTTGCGAAAGTCCCTACATATACTGATTTAAATAATATTGGGTCAATTACAAACTAACCATACACAAACTTCATGTTCGCAAATATGGGGTACATATAATTTTGCAAATAATTAGATTAGTAGGTTTGAAGTTTTTTATCCAAAAGGATTCCAGGTCTAAACCCATCACATCCAAGAGGTCATATACTTACACCAGTTTTGTACGAAATTTTATGTAAAAAGTGTTAATGGTACGGGAGATATCGACGTTTCAGGCTAAATACACAGGATCGATCAGTCAAAGCGTTTCTGATGCATGAGGTATGAAAATATATTGAAAATATGTTTCGTTTCTTATCTTTTAGTTTTTGTTGGCTCAGAAGAAAAAATGTCATTTTGTTTCATGCATCAAGCTAAAATCACCCTTTTTTTATTCAAAAATATATACATAAGTACAAGTTACATCTTATTAAAAAGTAAAGTATAAAAAAAGCTTGAGAAGTTTTTTTATGCAAAATTGTGCAATATCAAAAAACTTATGTTAAAAATTTAAGAAACAATATCAAATTTCAGAAATATTTTGAAAAAATGTTCTTAAAATTATGTTTAAAAGCATTTAGCATCGTGTTTCAAAAAAATTATGTTTAAGTCGCAGAAAATACAAAAAAAAATCATTAATATGCTAAATTGGAATAAGATTACAACAACAGGATTTTAAGATTCCAAAAAAATTTACTTTTTTTAATTTTGTTGTTTTCGACAATGTGCATTTTTTAGATATGCTAGGTCTTTTTGAAACTGGGAAGTTTGTGTCTTTGTAATTTTTTTTCAATAGTTTCTGTTTGTTTTATGAATGCATATTTTTAACATTATTTCTGAAAACACTTTGAAATTGATTAAGTCAGAAATTGTCAATGTTATGACACATTATCTTGGCTTTGACTTTTTATTTTAAAAGACAAAGTAGATGCAAATACTTTCAAAATATTTGCATATTTTGTTTTGTTTTTGCAAATGAATTTATAAACTTCTACAAACGAAACAAATTAAAAAGTTATAAGTTATATTTAAAATACTTTTTTATGGTCCAAACATGTTCAAATTACGATAACAAATAAAAAATCACTTCAAAAGGAAATCCTAAAATATGGTCCATATTTATATTGATTCATAATAATTTTGGAAGACATCAAATATAATAAAAAAAATCTAGATTTAAATATAATACATATTAGACCGGGTCGGATTCCACATATAAAAAAAATCCAAAATCGAGGGAAACATTAAAGATCACCTCGAGACAATTAAAAAAATTATCCCTTCCCAGCCCGTGAAAAATAGCCAAAATCGTTCTTTTATCGTACTATTTGTTGCTCGATCGTAACATGCAAGTCATCGTTGTATAGGTCTGATGTACTATATGAGTACTATATATTTTCTTTAGATCTCCCTGACGTACGACATCATCTTGTAATGAAGGCGTCATTTAATGCAGTTTCTATCCCTACAATTTAAAATTTTTTTCTGGAATTAAAGCCCTTTAAAAATCAATAATATTTTGATTTGGAAGTATACTGTTTTATTAAAAAACAAAAAATTTAGGTATGACAATATATATTTCCAGATTTAATGGACGTATTGTTTCATATTGTTTGCATTATTACCGCACATTTTTGCATACTTTTTGACGTTATCGATCAATTTTTAAATAAAAATTATTGCACATTTTTAGCGCTATCGACATTTTTTTAAAATATTTCCCAGGGATAATTCATTTTTAATCTAGTTACTATTAAATTCTTGGTTTTATTTTACTACAAATAAAATACAAACGAGAGTGAAGATAATTTTAGCAAATCTTGGCGCGACACAAGTTGCGTGTAGCGTTCACGACTTTCTAGTTTTGCAAAAATATGGCTCAGACGCTTTTCATCAGTGGCTGCAAGCGCTGATTCACTTAGAACTCGTACAAAACGTTTAGTGTTTTGAGAATGGCATAGAAAATCTGCAACAAATGCAAAATATGAATAAGTATATATTTTTTATTATTATAACTTCCATTGTTTTCCTCGTATCGTTACAATTTCGTTGTTTGAATATTGGTACCGTTGTATTCGTATGGAATTGTAAGCGCGGTGGTTCTGTTACTGTCATTTTGTCCCAGTCCAGTTTGTCCCAATTAATAATTCCATGAATAGGTACATGCAATTCACATAGTCTGGGTGGAGGATTATCCCTCTCTACTCGTATTTTAAAATCATTCACTTTGTACTGTTTGTTCCGGGCCTGTTATCATAGCCAATGGTATGTTTTCAGGTTGGAAATAGTAGGCATTATATTCGATCGTACGGCGTATCACTTCTTGAACGTCTATCGGTAACGGACGGATCCAGCACAGGTATTTGAATACGTGACGACCACCGTGTATGGCTTGAGCCTAACTCTTGACACCGAACCATAATGGAGCGCACACTTTGACTATAAAATATATCAGAAGTAGCATTTGGCTGACTACTTGAAACATATAGCCGGAGGCTTCTAATGCGGTGGTCAACCATCTTGCTGTCCTCACTGGAACAGGTTTTTAGTTGACTAGTTGATCATCGTAAGTGCCATTATTAACGGCTACAGGACGGCAAACATACCATTGATCGCTTCGTAACTATATTCCAGCCGTCAATGTTACTAGGCATTACACCAATAGCTATTGACACCATAACTTTTGAGATCTGAAAATTTTACATTATATTTAGTCAATAATTCAAAAAAAAAAAACTTTATTAGAATAAGAAAATAGAAATCATAATAATAAAGGAAACTAATAGGCCTTTTTTACAATGTAGACTATCGTCCCCAATTTCTCCCGGCCAAGCTCCAGGGCCTATTTGCTTTGTGGTGGAAATTTTGTGATTTCTCGCATTCATGATTTTTTCTCTAATTTAAATTTTTTTATAATTTTTTGAGCCGTCCCCCACCTTGTGAACTTTAGCCCAATTTAAATATATTTAAGATAATTCAGTGGCAAAAATCTTTATAAAACAACAACACAATGCTTTGTTCCACCATAGCTCACAATAGCAATTCATCAAAAAACATTCGATTGCTATTTCTTGTGCTTTTTTATGTCCATTCTATTGCTTTTTCATACCAGCTGTGTGTGCTTTTAGTTTTGGCAGCGACAAAAAAGCACAATCATTGATGCCATGCAATTGCTTTTGCGTTGTTACTTGTTGTTTTATCTAGCAACAGAAATAGCTGGTATACAAAATTAAAAGCAAACGCATAATCGATCAACATGCTTTTTTATGAAACAAAAAGTCAGCTAGCAGCTTTTCCTGCTGCTTTGGTGATTTTTAGTAGCTGTGGCACAAGTCGGTATATAGCTATTAGATATATTTATTTTTAGTATTTTAAACACTGTATTAATGCTGTAGCAGTGTTGCAAGTTTAGCATAATTAATGCTTTTTTAGCATAATTTTTGTGACGTCAGCATATTTTTTTTGAAACATGATGCTAAATGCTTTTTAGCATAATTTTCACCAATAGCACAATTAGCACTTCATTATAGCACAATTTTCGATCAAAATGTTTTTGTGTTTTACTTTTTAAGAACATGTAACAGGTATACTTCAGAATAAATATCGAATGTTTTGGCTGAAACACACACCGGACGTTAATATTTTGATTCATGGAAAAATACATTCTTTCTTATGAGCCAACACACACCAACGGATGAAAAACGAAACGTGTTCAATACATTTACTTGGCTCATGGGTCAAAATTTTGCTGATTCTGTGTTTTCAGACTTAGAGGCGGATTTCTCCCGCAATATTAACAAACCTTTAAGACTAAGAAACATTTAATTCTGTGCTATTTATTTCACACTTTTGCATTACATTTCGTGCAAAATTGGTATAGTGACCTCTTGGATGTAATGATTCCGGAATCTTTTTGGAAAAAAAGTTAAACACTAATAATCTAATTATTTGGAAAAAATAGATGAATTACAATTTTTGCGAAGATGAAGTTTTTGCATGTTTTATAGTAGCTGGTAAATACAACAGTATATTCCGCAAATTTAAAAAAAAAAAACTATGAAAACCATTATAGATTTAATCCCAGAAAAAGTTCCCTTGATTTTTCTGATTTTACGTACCAAAATTTTTTTGGAAACAATGTAAAGCGTAAATGTAGGCACTTCCAATTTAATATACAAGGTGGCGCAAAAGTAAACTTCCGATGTTTTTTGGCTGTGATTTAAAAAAAAAATTAAAAACTTTGATTCTTCTTGTGGATTATTTTTATTTGGTCTTTTAATTTTTTTTTACATCAGGTCGAGAATATGATGTCATGTAAATGGCCGCCGCCACAGTTGATTGTCATTTGAGCCCTTTTTATGGCATTTTCCATCACTTTGGCCAAAACTTCTGGCGATACGTCCTCACATTCTTGACGGATATTGTCTTTAAGAGCTGCAAGAGTCTGAGGTCTGAGTCAGTGCCCCAGAGTCGTAAATTTTGCTTATTTACGTACCCGCTAAGATGGAAATGGCCCTCATCACTCATGAATATTTTTGATGAAAAATCATCTTCCCTTGCTGGTGATTAAGGACGGCTTGAGCGTATGTTAGACGCGATTGGCGGTCAGCAGCTAACAGCTGAAGCACCGTCTGGACTTTGTACGGAAACATCTTCAAATCCTGTACCAAAATTCGCTGTAAAGACCGTCGACTGATACCCATTTGCGTGGCACGTCGTCTGGTCGATGTGACATTGTTTATTAACGTGTATTTCGCATGTGTTTACTACACAAATGTCAAAACAGAACTGACATTAGGGGCCAATCGCAAAATTTATAGCATTTTCTGATAGGAGATTACTTTTGCGCCACCTTGTAGAAGGAAATGCAAGACTAAAGTATGCAAATGGTAATGTTACCATTACCGTTAGGGTTTCGCTCTGAATTTCTGACAGTTTATACTTATCAACAGGTTATACTTTTGAAAGAAGGGTGAAAAATTATAGGTTTTTTTCAGAAGAATCAAAGAAAACTGTAACTTAAGTTACCCTTGCATCAAAAGTAGAATTTAGCTTTTCATTAATGCCAAAAATGTAAATTTACAGAAAATATAAAATTTTCAAAACTCCTTATCATAGAGTAATTTTTTTCATAATATTTAATGTGGAAAGCACTCTGCATTGTTGCATTGTTTCTGTTATGATCCCAGATTAAAATATCAGGACTTCCTACTAATAAGTGTAGCTACAAATGCAAAGTGAAAATGTAAATGGTCTTAAAATTACACCCAAGAAACTTCTTTGTTTAATAAAAAATAGCATTTTTTGAAACAAAACTGATTTTGTATTTTAATGTTTTTATGGAATTTTTTCTATCAAAAATACACATCTCTTTATAAAAATTACACGATTATATAAAAATTATACGATCTTTATAAAAATTATTTATAATTTTTGATGTTTATAAAATTTATACGAATTTGTGTATAAAAAACCATGCTTAAAAACGCTATAGTATGTACTAAATAATACACGCAGAGGCAAATATATAAGAAATTAAAATTTTTTTAATTTTAGCATAATGTTTTTGCATTTTGCACATTTTTTGGTGTTTTTAGCATAATTTCTTTCCATTTTGCACAATTGTTTTGGCCATTTAGCATTATTTTTTGACGACTTCTGGCAACACTGTGCTGTAGATACATGTAGCCATGCGAATTTTTTTTTGTTTTTGAATAAAACTGTATACTTCCAAAGCAAAATGTTCTTGGCTTGAAAGGACTTTAATCTTATAAATAAATGTTTTTAAATTTTAGGGTTAGTAACTGCATTAAATGAGGGCTTCATTGCAAGATGTTGTACGTCAGCGACATTTATCGGGCAAACATAGTACTCGACGAGACCTATATAACGGTGAATAGTATGTTACGATCGAGCCATAAACAAAAAAACTACGATTTTTCAGGGGCTTGGAAATGAAATTTTTATGTTAAGTTGTCTCGAGGTGATCCTTAATACTTGACCTCGTCTTTGGGAACTTTCTCGTGGCCCGGTCTAAAATTGCGTTTATTATCATTACGTATCATTTCGACTATGATGCAGCTCTTTCCTCAAACCATAACGATTTACGACGTCTTTCACAATTCAGGAAGTGATGATGTAATGTCGAAGCATATTTGAAATACTTGAATTTTTTTGCCAGTTTCAGGCTCAATGAAGATAAATTGGCGTAACTCCTTTCGAAGAACTCATAGTCTACAATTTTTTTTTTACAACATTACAAAATACACTAACACTGTGTGTAATTTTTTAAGTCATGGCAAAATAACCATATACGGACACCACTACGTGATAAAAGACTAAAAACAAAAAAGACCCGTGTTTCCCAATTTTTCCCAAAGTCATGCACTTTTTTTTATGGGCCGCCAAAGATTTGGGGCCTCGGTATGATTTTCGTAAAAATGTGATAATTTTCTCAGGCTCATATCTTGCAAACCGTTCAGAATTTCGATTTACTCTCTGAGGCAAAGTTGTAGCTCTTGTCATAAAGAACAAAAATTGCGAACATATAAAATCAAAAAAACTTCACCTTCCTGATCAAAATCGCAAAAAACTTAAAAAACAAAAATGCCTCAGAGAGTAAATCGAAATTCGAAACGGTTTGCAAGATATGAGCCTGAGAAAATGATCACATTTTTACGAAAATGATACCGAGGCCCCAAATCTTTGGCGGCTCATAAAAAAAAAAGTGCATGACTTTGGGAAAAATTGGGAGACACGGGTCTTTTTTTTTTTAGTCTTTTATCACGTAGTGGTGTCCGTATATGGTTATTTTTTTTCGTGTTGCACTGTGTTATTAAACATAAAATATTTAAAATTTGCTTGAAGTGTCGCAATTTTATGGAGTATGATTTCGGAAAGACATATTATAAAGTACTATGATTTCAGGAAAGAGCTATTTAGCTTTTCTAGACGGTTGCAGTGCAATATTCAAAATGGTTTGAATTTATTGAAGTAATATCGAAAATAAAGCCCTGTCCCTCAGATTTAATCTGTAAAACCTGGAAAAATTGTAATGGTAAGGGGCAAACCCGATCAAGATTTCTGATACCACGTCCATTTAATGGGTTTTCCAATAGCTACTTGACAAATTTGAATTTAATTTGTGAACGCACTATTTCACTGATCAGTTGACTGTTACTTTCCTTTTTTTCAGTAAACTCACAATTTTCATCATGGTAAAGTACACGAACGAACAACGTTTGCAAATTATGAAAATTTACTACCGAAATTCGGAGTCGGTGACCGCAACTTTAAGCGCGTTAACTCCAACTTCGGGTCGTTATTCTCGCCCTAGTAGACAAGCAATAACAAGTTTAGTGCAATAATTTGAGTCTACATATTCATGGTGTGATGCTGCCATGCCAGTGAGACAACGGGTTGGTCGAAGTGACGAAAATATCGCTGGTGTTTAGGCGTCCGTAGCAAACGATCCAAATCTGCCGATTCCGCGGCGTTCCCAATAACTGGTCATCGCCTAGACCACTTTATGGCGAATTTTGCGTAAAGACAAAGAATTCAAGCCGATGGACCATTTGACGCAACGTACATTCTGCGATTAGGCTCTGGAGAAGATGCGCCAAAATGATGAATTTCATCGCAAAATTATCTTCAGGGACAAAGGTCATTTTTGGCTCAATAGGTTCATCAGTAAACAAAATATGCGTTATTGGTTTGGTGAAAGTCCACATGTGCTTCATGAATCACCACTTCATCCACAAAAAATAACTGTTTGGTGCGGTTGCCGGCGTCGTCATTGGGCCATATTTTTTCGTCGACTATAACGATCGTCACAGTACTGTGAATGGTGGTCGTTATCGCATCATGATTACCAATTATTTTTGGCATTGGAAAACATGGACTTGGACGACATATGGTTTCAGCAGAACCGTGCCATAAGCCACACAGCACGCGTTACAATCGATTTATTGAAGAGTAAGTTTGGTGAGCGTGTTATCTCAAGAAATGGACCAGTCGATCGTGCGATTTAACGCCTCTAGACTTTTTTCTTTGGGGCTACGTCAAAGCATTGCTCTATGCCAATAAGTCAACAAGGAAGAACTCCGAGCCAACATTGAAAAAGCGGCCGTTACTGCCGGAATGTGTAACCGAGTCATCAATAATTGGGTCCAACGAATCGACCACTGCCGACGTGCCCGCGATGGCCATATGAACGAAGTCGAGTTCCATTCATAAATGTTTTGATTGTATTTCAAGTCGATCATAACATTTTGGAAATATCTCAAATGGTTTGCGTTTTATTTAAAAAAAAGCCAAGTCCTCATTGGAAAACCCTTAACTTCCATAACTTTTTGGTTTGGTTGAGACTAGAGTTTTCATAACCGAAAAGTCAGGTTTCGTGCAATTACCCCGTGTGCCGGTTTATTATAAAACTTAATTTTCGAATAAACCAGTAATTTAACGTCGGTTAACCTGGTTTTGCTCAATTTGTGTTAAATAGCCTTACAAAAAGTTTATAATTAAAAAAAGAACGATATAGTTATCAAATATTAATGTATTTTTTGAACTAACTGGAATAAGGTCTACATGAGATTTTAAAATTTTATTATTTCAAATCAATTTTATAATTTCACTAAAAATTAAATAATATAAATTAGTATATAAATTAAGATTTTACAATTTATAGGATTTTCATACATGAAAATAAGTTTAACGTGAATATTAAAGTAACTTCATAATTATATATTAAACAGTCATTGCAAATTGGAATATGGTTTACACTTTAATTGAAGAAAGAAACGTTATTGACAAAAATAAATACAGCTGTGAAATTTTGAGATCGAAGCACCAAAAATAATATTCAGTTCAATTAAATTCAATTCAATTCAGTTCCATTCAATATTATTCTATTCAATTCAATTCAACTCAATTGTATTAAATTCAACTTAATGCAATTCTATTCAAACAGTTCAATTATTTAATTCCACTAATTCACTTCAATTCAGTTCTATTCCAATCACTACAATACAATTCAGTTCAACTTAATTCAGGTCAATTCAGTTCAATTAAATTTAATTCGATTCAATTCAATACAATTCCATTCAATATTATTCAATACAATAATTTTCTATGAAACCAATAGTGGCCTAACCCACAAGAGCAAAAAAAAACGAGTTAGACCCATTTTCAATATCTACAAGTAATTCTCTACTGAAAAAAAATAATCTTGTTAAATAACAACAGTTCTCCGCTAGATGACAGCAGTGTGGGCTATTTGCAATTTAAGATAATGTAATATTGCGAAATGCAACAGTGGCCTGTCCCACATAAACATGAAGTGCGCACCGAATGACATGTGTTGTTATAGCACGGTTGGTACATGGGTCTGTCCGTGGAGGTGGAAAGTTTCTGATAGCCATTCACTTGGGAGTGGCCAGAAATGATTCCTTCATTGGGCAGTCCAAGCAGCTCACAACTTCCACGCAGTATGTCCTGGGCAGTGGCCTCCGTTAGCTAGCTAGAGCGACAAGGCGAAACAAACGAGCGCCAAATCAGGTTTCGTAGGTGACTGATGTCACTGAAGCTCATCAAACAATCGGAGATATTATTTTGTCCTTAGAAGGCGGATGAGCCATACGGGCCAACGGCGGATAGGAACTAAAAGAAGAAAATCCAGGTTCGACATATTGCATCCTGGTCAGCGTCTGATCCATAATGGGCGGCTGCTATCAAATATCCTGGTTTGCCTCCCGCCACCGTTCATAATGGCAGTGAAAATACCTAAACGAACAAGAAAACAGAAACAACCCCTATTTGTTGACGACCCCCGCAAACGCTCTAAGGATCCGGTTCTAGCTATATAGATCCGATGCAAGTATCCAACTGGCAGATGTCCTCGAAAGTTATAACCGCTAACCAGGGAATTCGATGGACAGAACATGGCTGCACACGAAAAAGAAACCGCGACATATACTACAGTTGCTATGAGAAAAAACATGAATTTGGTTGCGGATTTGTAGTTGGCAAAAGACTGCGACATCTAGTCTCAAGGTTCAATCCTGTGAGTGAACGTATAGCCACAAGCCGCATAAAAGCGAAATATTTTTATATTTCCATAATTTGTGTGCATGCCCCGACAGAAGAGAAAGTTGGTGATGCCAAAGACATTTTACATGAGCTCCTAGAGGAAACGTATGAGCGCTGTCCTGGCCATGACATTAAGATTGTACTAGGAGATTTTAATGCCAAAGTAGGCAGGGAGAATGTGTTTCATCCAACTATTGGCAATTTCAGTCTACATGCTGACAGTTCCGTCAACGGTATGAGACTGATTGACTTTTCCTCGGTAAAAAACATGGTCATTAGTGGTACAAGATTCCAGCATAAAGACATCCACAATGCTACCTGGGTATCCCCTGATCAAAGGACTAAGAGCCAAATTGATCACGTGGTAATTGATGGAAGGCACTCATCCAGTGTAATGGACGTACGAGTGATCAGAGGAGCTAACATCGATTCTGATCACTACCTGGTAGCAGCAAAGGTTCGCACAAGATTGAGTAGAGCGAAAATCGTACGAAAACAGACGAAGAAGAAGCTGAATATCGGAAAGCTGCAATTACCAGAGGTAGCCACATCGTACTCAAGGAAGCTCTCGCAACTTTTGGCACAGAACCCACCCCTCCCGATGACGATCCCGATGCGTAGTGGAAACCCATTTCCGATTCTATAAAAACTGCCGCAACAACCGTACTTGGTTTGGAAAAACCGCTTCGCAATAAACAGTGGTACGATGAAGAGTGTCGCATTGCAAATGGTGAAAGGAACGCTGCACGTATGGTAATGCTTCAGTCAATTGCAACGCGAGCTGCAACTGAGCGGTATTGGGAGAAGAGAAAGGATAAGGCGTAAGAAACGGCAGTGGAGAAATCGCGAGAGTGAGAAAATTAAGACATAGAGAAGGAAAAACTAAGCCCGAAATTCTACCAAAAAGTCAAAAACGGAACTAATGGACATGATTCAGGGCTCCCTTCTGTAAAGACTAGGACGGAAATCTCGTCGCAGATGTGCAGAGCATGTTGCGAATATGAAGAGAGCATTTCTCCGCGCTATTAGTAACTGGGATATCCAATGACGATGGGACAATCGATCACAATATGGACGACGACGTCGATTGCCCCCTTCCTAACCAAGACGAGGTCGGCACAGCTATTGCCCGGCTTAAGCACAACAAAGCCGCAGGATCCGATAGATTACCGGCGGAGCTGTTTAAGGCTAGCGGCGATGAGCTGATAAGGCATCATTAGCAAAATTTGGTTAGATGAATGCATGCCCTGGGATATCCAATGACGATGGGACAATCGCTTTATGCGTAAGCAAATGCGTAAGCAAATGTCGTGCTAAGTGCGCGAAGCTCATTTTGTTCAGTTGCCTTTTCACCGTACACATCCACAGTTTGTATTTAAAAAGCTAAACATTGAATTGAACCCTTAAAGTTCTTATATCTAAATCTCGCATAAGTTTTAACCTACCTACACAACACTTGAATTTGTTTAATACACGGAATATTATAACGTTTTAAAACCGCACCGTGTTTTTATTCCTCGCAACCAACTTATCATCAGCGATTTCCCTGACGAAGGTAATGTTCTTTCATTGGTGCTCTCTAATTTAAACCCTAACGCTAATTCTTCTCTGTAACTTTCTTCCTTCTTTTTTACACGCAATTGTCATATACGATCTCTCTGCGGAGAACTCGTATAAATCCCTAAAAGTTACATTTTCATACAGTCCACTCATCTACCCTTAAGATAAGCCATGACGGGTTTATTCATGGTGCTTCGAGCACTACGTGGGATGAAACTCTAAACCCAGAATCCCTTGCAAAATTGGAAATCATTTTCGCTGAATTACCAAACTTTGAGCAACTCACCATTCCCAGGTGGATTCAGTACACACCATCGGACATTGTGCAAATTTATGGTTTCGCGGATGCTTCTAAATCAGCGTACTGTGCGTGTGTTTACATATCATGCCAGTCCTCCAATCACGTAAAATACTGCAACTTACTAGTAGCCAAAAGTAAAGTAGCCCCCCATAACACAGTTAGCCTACCCAGACTCGAACTCAACGGTGCTGTACTGCTCGCAAAGCTTGTAAAGTACGTAACATCAACCATGAAGTTCCAGGTGACTGATACGATTCTGTGGACCGATTCATCCATCGTACTTGGATGACTATCTAAACCACCTAGCTCTTGGGAAACTTATGTTGCAAATCGCACAGCTCAAATACATTCTCTTATTCCTCACACAAAGTGGAAACATGTTGCAACTAATGACAATCCAGCTGATCTCGGTATTCGTGGCTGCCAACCTCAGGATCTCGTTAATAATCCTATGTGGTGGAATGGACCCAAGTGGCTCACCAATCCCCAATCAACATGGCCCGTTTCTACTCCCTTATCGCCTCCAGAGCCAGCTCTAAAGGTTCATACGATTTATGTCACTACGAGGCAGGATGATATTTTGGACAGATTCTCTTCATATGCAAGAGCCTTGAGAGTACTATCTTATGTTTACAGATTTTTTCATCGCACTCATTCCGCATATAGATCGAATACTTCATTCGATAATGTTTCAATATCCCAGAAGGAAATTTCGTTTGTGAAATTACGGGTTATTATACTTACTCAAAAGGTATACTATGAAGAAGAATACTTAGCTCTTCAAAACTCACAACCAATCTCTGATAAAAGCCCACTGAAACCACTTAACCCAATTTTGGACAACGCCAAAGTCCTCCGTGTCAATGGTCGTCTATCGCACTCATCGCTTCCATACAATGAGCGATTTCCCATTATTCTTCCAGGAAACTCTCGAATTTCCATTCTTTACCTATCGTATTTGCATAATTTCCTTGTTCATGCGGAATGTAACCAAATGTGTCGAATGGTTCAATCGGAGTTCTACATATCTCGCCTTAAATCCCGAGTAAAATCCATCATTCGCAAATGTAAGATTTGTGTTGTATTTAAGCAAAGGCCATGTTCCCAACTGATGGCACCCTTACCACTCGATAGGTGTACACTCGCACCATCCTTTCATGTCACTGGTATAGACTTTGCCGGACCATTTGAATTGAAAAGCTCTACGCTCCGAAATGCTCCACTAATAAAAGGCTACGTATGCGTATTCGTATGCTTTTCAACGAAGGCCATCCACTTAGAGGTCTGCTCAGACCTATCTTCGGAAAAATTCTTGGCAACATTTTTACGGTTTGTTGGCAGGCGGGGACTCCCCCGTCGGGTATTATCCGATAACGGCCGGAACTTCGTAGGAGCTAGTAGATCCTTATTCAGAGAATTTAATAAATTCCTAAAGTCCGCATCGAGTGAGCTTGCCGAGAAATATGCAACACACGGGTTTGAATGGAATTTCATCCCACCCCATGCTCCACACATGGGCGGTCTGTGGGAAGCTGCCGTTAAGAGCTTCAAATTTCATTTTAAGAGAATCTCTTGTTCGCACAAATTCACTTACGAGGAAATGGCAACGATTCCTGCGCGGATAGAGGGAGTTTTGAACTCCCGCCCAATCTCCGCAGTCTCTGAAGACCCAACGGATTTGACAGCCCTAACTCCAGGTCACTTTCTAAGAGGTGCTCCCATTATGGCAATGCCAGAAGTCGATTCTGCTAACTTGTCATCCAGTAATCGCTGGATAAAACTCAAGGCATTGCACCATCAATTCGCAATAAAATGGAAGGAAGAGTATCTCAAATCCGTTCAAAGGCGATACAAATGGAAGAATTCCACGCCAAATGTTAAAATTGGCGACTTAGTTGTGGTAATGAACGATCTTTTACCCCCAAACGAATGGCATTTAGGACGCATTGAAAATGTCCACAAAGGTTCAGATAGTAAGGTTCGCATAGCAGACGTTAGAGTTGCTAGCGGAGTTATAAAACGACCTATAGTAAAGTTATGTTACTTGCCACATCAACAAGAAAATGATACTACTGAATCATAATATCTCATCTCATTCCTTCAGCATACTCATTAGATCAACATTAACCTCTTTATTTTATTTGTTCGCATGTTTTCCATATAGACCTACAAGCCAACATCACCGCGAGCTTACCATTGTCAGGCGGAGAAGTCGTCGCGATTCGGATACATACAAGTGCGAGTTGTGCAACCATTTCCATTCCATCAGGTTCTGCCGAAAATTCTTAAAAATGACCGCCAAAGAAAGGAATTCGACCATACGAAGATGCAACTACTGCGTGAATTGCCTTGCCAAGAGCCACACCGCGCGTTATTGTCAGTCAGCGGATACCTGCCGAAAGTGCAAGCCCTACCATCATACCCTATTGCACCCAGAACATCCACGGGTTAGAGGGCCAGCAACGTCAAGGGTGGATAAGAGAAGACAGCCAGAACCAGCAACGTCTAGGGTAAATAAGAGAAGACAGCCACAGCGAAAGCACCAGCCCCCCAAGAAGACTCGAGTTATCACGCCCGATCAAACGATCATATCGGAGGCCATTCGCTCATTAGCCACCGTATTGTGCGCCTCTACCTCAGCCAAAACATCCAGATGCTGAATTTGAGCCGGGAGCATGTTTAAACGCCAATCGTTTAGACTTAGTATTAAGTACCCACTGTTAGATATAAGCTAGCGTGTAAGTACAGTACGTCAGTTATTGTGACTGAATTACTAGTTGTAAGTATGCTGAATTACTAGTTGTAAGCTTTATGCGTAAGCAAATGTCGTGCTAAGTGCGCGAAGCTCATTTTGTTCAGTTGCCTTTTCACCGTACACATCCACAGTTTGTATTTAAAAAGCTAAACATTGAATTGAACCCTTAAAGTTCTTATATCTAAATCTCGCATAAGTTTTAACCTACCTACACAACACTTGAATTTGTTTAATACACGGAGTATTATAACATTTTAAAACCGCACCGTGTTTTTATTCCTCGCAACCAACTTATCATCAGCGATTTCCCTGACGAAGGTAATGTTCTTTCATTGGTGCTCTCTAATTTAAACCCTAACGCTAACTCTACTCTGTAACTTTCTTCCTTTTTTTTTACACGCAATTGTCATATACGATCTCTCTGCGGAGAACTCGTATAAATCCCTAAAAGTTACATTTTCATACAGTCCACTCATCTACCCTTAAGATAAGCCGTGTTGGGTTTATTCACCCGGCGATTGGAGTCTCAGTGTACTATGTCCCATATTTAAAAAAGGCGACCCGAGTATCTGTGCCAACTACCGTGGAATAAGCCTTTTATCCATAGCATATAAGGTTCTAGCAAGTATAATGTGCGAACGACTAGAACCAATTATCGCTGACCTGATTGGACCATACCAGTGTGGCTTTAGGCCTGGAAAATCGACAACTGACCAGATTTTCACGCTACGCCAAATCCTGGAGAAGACACACGAAAAACAAATCGACTCCTATCATCTATTTATCGATTATAAAGCGGCCTTCGATATTCCTATACGGGAGAAACTCTGTGAAGCAATGTCTGAGCTTGGTATTCCTGCAAAACTAATACGCCTTTGCAGGATGACCTTGACGAACACCAATTCCGCAGTAAAAGTTGGTAAGGATCTTACCGAACCTTTCGAAACTAAGGGAGGCCTCAGGCAAGGCGACACCCTATCGCGCGATCTCCTTAATATCTTAATGGAGATCACTATGAGAAAAGCTGCAGTCAACATGAATAAAACCATCGGCAGCAAAAGTCAAATGCTGCTCGCGTATGCTGATGATATAGGTATCATTGGACGCACAGTTAAAGAAGTTACTGCGGTGTTTTCGAAAATTGAGAAGGAGTCAGGAAAAGCGGGTCTGACGGTAAATGAGGACAAGACAAAATTAATGGTTTCAACGAACAGGGCCTCAACGCGATTAGACCAAAGCGTGAACTTTGATAACCGTTATAACTTCGAGGTAGTGGACGAATTTATATACCTCGGATCCAACAACGTCAGCCTTGAGATCAAGCGGAGAATTGTGCTTGCGAATAGATGTTATTTTGGGCTAAGCAAGCACTTTAGAGATAAAGCCCTCTCTCGAGTAACAAAAGTCCAGCTGTACCAGACTCTCATTCAACCTGCCTTGCTTTATGGCGCAGAATCCTGGGTCCTATCGCAAGCAGACGAAACATCTGTAGGAGTCTTCGAGAGAAAAATACTCCGAAAAACTTATGGCCCTATAGTGCTCAACGGCGAGTATCGGCGACGCATGAATCATGAGCTGTATGAGCTTTATCCTGACATTGGCATAGTTAAGCGGATCAAAATAACGCGATTGTGCTGGCTAGACCATGTTAGTAGAATTTATGAAGACGATCCAGCACGAAGGGTTTTCGAAATCGAACTTGAAGGATGACGAAAAATAGGACGCCCAAGACTCGGCTGGAGGGATTACACTGCGTACACTTGGTATTGGCAACTGGAGAAATAAAGCGAAAGATCGAACTGGTTGGCGAAATATGTTATCTTCGTTTTGTAAGGTCCCTGACCCCTCTGGGTTGTCCGAGACCGGATAAGCAAATAAGTAAGTGGTATCTTTCGTACGTTGTAATAAAACACGTGTTATAGTGTTAAAATGTGTTATACGTGTCAAAATGCTTATCAAAAATACCGTTGGGAACCGGTGTAAAACTGTAGGTCCCAATCAGTGAGTATACATCTAGAAAGCGCACAGCTCACTGGTTGTGAGAATCTCTCCCCGATTCCTTCATGGGATGTAATGGGAAACCCTTCATTTTTTTTTATTATTTATAGTGTCTATGGCAATTTAGTTTTAAAAATCTGGACAAAGATGTGGACAATGAAATAAGCGCTATGTATATTTTCTTTTTCGAAGGAAGAATTATTTAATTGTGATAATTACGAATTCTGCTTTTTGACATTATCTGTTCCTCATTCCAGATATACAGATATCAGAACATAATGTAAGCTCAGAAGTATCGTTAACTGAAAATTTAAATAATAGAAAAAGAAAACTAAATGAAAAAATTGGGTTCGTAATATTAGAAAAGAATAAACGTCTAGCTTATGTTAAACCCAAAAATGCTTTAGTTAGTAGTTAATAGTGTTAATAGTTGTTGCATCAAATGTTGCTACAAAGAGTTTGATGACGAACAACAAAAAAGTGAACGTCTTTGTGAACTAGTGGGCGTTACCAAAAACAGAAGAGCGTATAATAAAGAAACGGATGACTCGCGGCTTAAATATTTACGGGTTTTCAAGGTACCAGATTCAATGGGGAATTAAATAACTGTAAAACTTTTTTCAAAAGCACGTTCTTGATTTCTGATGACAGATTAACGAGAGCATTAAAAAATATACCACTTGGAGATGCACCTCCGTCCGATAGAAGAGGCAGCTCCATTTCTAGCAAAAAAAAACCTGCTGCTAAAATTGGCGGCATTAAAAATTTCATAAACAGATTTCCAAACTATTTTAGTCACTATGGCAGAAATAAAAATATTAATTCACAGTATTTGGCACCACACTTGAATATTACCATGCTGTATAATTTATATAAATCTGAAGAAGGTCCAGACAACCACGTTTCGTTTTCGGTACTTAGAAATGCTTTTGAAAGCCATTTCAACTTAAAGTTCCATCCACCGATTATAGACTCTTGCAAACGTTGTGATTCGTACAAAATAAAGCTTCAGGCTTGCAACTACGATAAAGTAAAACAGGAAATAAAAAAGAAAAGGAGCTTCATCAGAAAAAAGCTGAGATGGCACTAAATGGTATGAAATTTGAATCAGATTTTGCCAAAAATAATAGCTCAGATGTCACAGCAATTGCTTTGGATCTTATGAAGACTCTACCTAATCCCCAGCTATCAACAGGTATATGTTACCACAAACGGCAGTTATGAAACTACTGCCTTGGAATTCATAATCTGGCAACGGGGATGCTATGATGTACACCTGGAATGAATCAGTAGCTCCAAGAGGTTCACAAGAAATTGGAACTTGCATACATTGTATTTTGTGAAAAATCCAAGAAATCAATAATGTATTCTGACCAATGTGGGGGTAAGAATATAAATATTAGAATGTCTTTGATATGTGGTTTCATAGTACAGAACTCGGACATTGTAGTGACTGAAATTGATCTTAAGTTCTTGTGTAGTGGTCATTCCTATTTACCTTGCGATCAAGATTTTTGCCTCATAGAAAAATCGAAGAAATGTCATCCAAACATATTTGTTCCAGAGGGCTGCCACCAAGTTATACAAGCTGCCCGTAAAAAGCAACCTTTTCTGGTTATTACAATGTCTAAAAATGAATTTTTCTCTACTCGGAAGTTACAAGAGAACAACATCTGTGACAAATAAAAAAGTAGAATGGTTGAAAATCCAGTGGCTTCGGTCTGAAATCGAAAACCCATTTACTATTAAATTCAAATAGAATAATGATGAGACTGTCGAATTCGATATTTTAAACCTTAAAAAGCGAATAACTAAACATATTAGTTAGTTCACTGGATACCATCTATTCACATTAGGGATATAACTTTTTACAATTTTTTGCAAATATCAAAATCTTACTAGAATAGTCAAATAGACCATTAAAAATTATAAAGAAAGATGGTATTACTTTTTTCATATCGTTAAAAAAGTTCACGCAGGCAACGCGGTGAATTTAGAAAGGTTAGAATCTAACCTTTTAGCATACCGACCCAGTCAGAATCAAATCATGTTATAATTTATATATTCATACTAATAGTGCATTTACATTACACTGAAATCTAGTTTTGAAATTGTGAAACCGGATTACGTGAAACCGGATTTCGATTTCACAACACTCAAACATCTGGTTAAGTTTTCACCAATTCTCTTTTGTGTGTTCGTTCATTATAATATTAATATTTGAAGTTTGTTTATTGTGTTTAAATTTATAAAAAAATGTCTTCTAAAACAAGTGGACTAACCATCCAGAAAAACTCGAAAATCTGGAGGAAGTGCTTGACAAGATTTGAAAATAGCATAACACTCAAGCGAAATATTGCAGATATTGACCAGCCATTGTATCAATTGGACAAAATACCAAATGGAAAAAATATTATTGTAAGATTTCATGCACTAGCCAAAACAAAAAAATCAAAAAAAAGAGAGATACACAATTATCTCAAATGAACTATATGCGTTATATAATAAGATGAATATCCCAAAAGTTGGTTTATTGTACGTGAATATTAAAGTTAGAAACTTAATTCGATTGTATGAGAATTGTTTGAAATATTCATATGGTACTAATTTCGAAAATGTTTTTAGTATAACAAAAAAAAGTAGAGATTTGAATACAGATTTAATCAGTTCGGAACAAATAATGTCTGACACAAACTCAGTGTCAATGTACGAGTCTGAGGAACAATGCTCATCCAAGGAATCCGACTACAAGCCCCCAGCAAGAATGAAATTTAATGAATCTTTAATAAACCCATCAGTTGCATTAGTAACCAACGTCAATGTCAGTACAAGGAAAGCAGCAAAAATCTGTAAAGAATTGGCGGTATCAGGAGTAAAAATTGCAACACCATCACAACCGGCTATTTATAAAGCGGTTATCAAATCGTCCAATCAAAAAGAAGAAATCTTAAAAGCAACTTTAAAAAATGAAAGCTGGTGCCTCCATTTTGATGGCAAAAAGATTAATAAAAAAGAAATCCAAGTAATAGTTTTAAAAAATTAATGTAAAGAAATCAAATTAGCAGTTTTAGTTTTGGAAAATGGAAAAGCAAATACATACAATATTTAATGGAATAAAGGAAACATTATCCAAGTTTGATTTATGGAAATGCATAAAAATTATCATTTGTGATACCACAAGTGTTAATACCGGCAGCAAAAATGGCGTTGTTACCCAATTTAAAAATTATTTTTATTCAATTCATCTACCTCCACCGCGATATGTTGGGTGCCAACATCATATATTATCCTCCCCCGAAATCTCTTATAATTTTGTCGAAGAACTAATAAAGAACTACAGCAACTCTACAAACAAAATGAGGAACAACTTGAAGTGAAAAATATAAAGTGGCGTGATGACACGCAATTTTTGTATGAGCTTGGAAGTGCATTTAGGTACTTTCAGAAAAACAAAAAATTCTCTAAAATAAACTTCAAAACCATACCATCATTGAAGAACGCTCGTTGGAATTCTAGGGCCATTCTGGCTATTTTAGCATTTATTCTTCTGCCAAAGTATCAAACTGAGCTATACCAAATTTGTCAGTTTATATGCGGAAAATGGTTCGACATATGGTTTTCTGATCAGTGTTTTAAGGAAGAAACTTACGAAGTTTTACAACTTTTATTGACGCAATTTAAGAGCGCACATGCATGTTTTGGAAGACACTGGGTAAAGGAAGCTTCAATAATTCCCATGCAGCAAAGAAGTAACATATGCGCTGAACGTGCTATAAAAGTAGTATAGGATATTTATCCATTATGTAAATCAACCCGAACATTAAATTTGAAGTTTATTTCGTTCAATAATTAAACATTTTTGTATTAATAAACCAAATATAAATATGTATTAAATTTTCATAAAATGTTTTTTTTTCTTGATGATTTTAGAAAATCGCTTCCCTGCGTGAGGTTTTTTTTCAAAATTACCGGAAAAAGCTATTTTCACTAATAAAACAATGTCGGCCATCACGTGGTGCTAGTTTCTAAATTTGGTTATAGCCCTAATCCACGTGGGAATGTGATAAGTGTAGACAAAAAGAGAGTTCTTATGCAACTTCTTCCCTTTATACCTCCAATATGCCACAATTTTTATCTGGATCTAACTACATCTGAAAATGAACCAACTGATATACTTATTACCAATAATGATAACGAATTGAATCTATATCATTTCAACACATATATTATGTAATAAAAGTAGGTATCTGTATTTTACTTAATTTGTGCTAAATTTAATTAATAAATTGTTGAAAAAATACAGCAGACAGTTGTCAGAGGCCTTCGGCCACGGACTGTCCCTGCAGGCTGTGTCAGAGACACGGCCATTAAGTTTAACGTAGAATACGCCATCCGATAGGACAGAAAACATATATAACAATAAATGATAAATAACATAAGCAAATGAATTTATTTATTTGATAGTTACTTTTGATAATATACATAAGCTTATGGTAGGAAAAATAGGATAAATATGTTTTTAAATTAAAAGAGTAAGGATAAATGATAAATAGCAGACGCAAATCAATTTGATTTATATTTTTTATAATTCTATATCCATGTTAAATTCAAATTCACATTTAACATTTTGTTTCACTTAAATACATAAGTAAATATACGAAATTTCAATATTTCATCATTCACAACAACAGCCGAAGGTTTGCGTCCACACTGAAACAGAAGTATAGTTTGTGTTCACGCTACAAACTCAAACACTCAACCAAACACCACACATATGTTTGAGTGTATGTGTTTAAACAATTTTCATTTGAGAAATTTAAATATTAGGAAGATATCAACCAATATGAAATGTATATCAAACGAAAGATAACATCTTCATTTACCTACAAAACAATTTTTAAAAAAAGTTATCTCGCCGTTTCCTCATAATCAATGAAATAAAGATTACAAAAATAACAATCTGACATGACTCCCTATACCGTAAGGTAAGACGTATTCTACGCCAAAAAATAATTGCATTGTTTAAATTTGTAAGGTATCGCCTAATTGTAGTATTAGCTTATCTATTTTCAGAATATCAATATTCAATAGTGTCTAATCCAACTTTTTTTTCTATTTTTGCCAAAATAATTGGTTGAAAAGCCTTTAGTCCAGATAAGAATAACATTATACTTAAATTATAGAAAAATATTATTCATAGGATGATAAGTGAAATCAGTAGAGAGATCCCTAAATCGTAAAAAACTTTATATGCATTTATCTCAATACGATGATGGTGTGGGTTAGACCACTATTGTTCTCAGTACCTCAATTAATATTAAACGTTAATAGTTCATTACTGTTTATGCATCCAAATATGTGCATTTAAAGTATGATATTGACAGAAAACAAAACGCACAATCACATAGGTTCTTTAATTGTTGTTGTGCAAAATTATAATCTTAAACCTAGTTGAAATAATAATAAAAACGTATCGTTTAGCTCAGTGTGCAGTTTCAACTTTCTGCTCAAGTATTTTTAAATATAATTAAATATTTTATATTTTATCACAGTACTTTTCTTTTGAAAATGGTGCCAGCTTTTAGCGGTTATTTTTCGTGACATTTGCCATACAAGCAGTACGTTTATTTGCCCAATCACTGAAAAACTATCTTCGCGTCTAAAGTCAGATCAAACATAAATCAAAATCAACAGATTTCAAATTTAAATAGTCACTCAAAAAAAAAGATGGTCTCAGTTATATTTGTTAATTTATTTAATATAGAAAGTGTTGGCAACAGCCATAAAACTTATAAAATCAAGTTATCATTTTCGTTAGAATCAGAAAAATTTTCTATTGTATTTCTCACTTTCAGTTTGTACCTTAAAACTAATTGGTTGTAATTTTTCCCTTATAATAAATATATATTGATTGTTAACGAACAATCATAACAGTGTCGACGAGGATTTTTTTGTTTATTTTTTGCAAACTAAGGAATCCACACATTCGGTAAAGAATGACCAACCCATTGGAAACAGCTGTGGCTAAAATTCTAGCACAACAAGCAGAAGCTGCTGAACGTCAGCAGCATCAAATGGAACAACTAACAGGGCTCCTACAGAATTCAATGCGTCGGCCTACACACCAACAATCGCAACCAGGGAAAGAGAGTTTGATGGAAACTCTATCGGAAAGCATTAATCAATTTCAATATGATCCTGATTCAAATCTTTTTTTCTCTAGCTGGTATAACCGTTATGAAGTCCTATTTACTGAGGATGCGAATAATCTCGACGATCCTTCGAAAGTGCGCTTACTACTGTGGCATTTAAGTCAGGAAGTGTAAGTCAGGTACTCCAACTGCTTGCTGCCAAGAAAACCGCAAGATCTCAAATTCGTTGACACGATTTCTCAACTGAAATTGTTGTTTGATCCTCAGGGATCGTTATTTAGCATTCGGTATGATTGTCAAAAAATTAAAAAGGACGACAATGAAGATATAGTGACATGCGCAGGCAAAGTAAACAAGCAGTGTGAAAGGTTCATACATAGCGAAATGACAAAACAACAACTTAAATGCTTCATCTTCATCATTGGGCTAAAATCGTCATCATACACCGAAATTCGCACTAAACTCATTTCCATGCTGGAGAACAATGCAAATGTATCTCTGGATAAATTGACGGCAGAAATAAAACGCATTTCTAGCTTAAAAAGCGACGCTAATCTCGTTGAAACAGGCACACCACAAGTAAATGCTATTAAAAAAGGGGAAATTTTGTGGAACAACGATCAAACGACGGAAAAAATAGCAACACTTTCACCGATCGTCCGAAACGACCGTGCTGGCAATGTGGACCAATGCAGTTTGCACTTACACAAATCACAAGTGCAAACTATGCAATCAGCTTGGGCATAAAGATGGTTATTGTAATTGTTTTCAGAAGCACAACAATTTAAAGCAATCGCCAAATCGTCACGGCGACCATAATCACAATACTTCCATCAAACGGAAATATAACAACTACAAACCCGACGATCGCCGAACAAGTGTTGTTACGGTAGAGTTACCATTAAGCGAACGATCGATTAAAAGTATTCAAGGTCATGTAAGTCGCAGGAGATATGTCTCTCTAAAAATACAGAACCAGGAAATGAAGTTTTAAATCGATTCTGCAGCTGATGTGACGATTATTTCCAAATCAAATTGGATTCGAATTGGTAAGCCAAATTTACAACGTTGTATAAAAAGCTTTTCAGATGCGTCTAACAACAAACTACCCATAATTGGAGAATTATTTGCCGAGATACGACACAACGAACAAATAAAAACTGCAACTATTTACTGACTTAATTGAATAGTTCAAGTACTGGAGTAACAGCTTGGACCAAATTTGCAGAAATATTACTGTAAAAATAGGCAAAAATACACTTCTCTGTGAAATTAGAGAACATTATCCTGAAGTAATTCAAGAAAAACCGGGACATTGTACTAAGTTTGCTCTCACGTTACACATCAAGCCAGAGAGTACACCAGTCTTTAAAGCAAAGCGACCTGTACCTTTCGCAACATTGCCAATGGTAGATGCAGAGTTACAAAGACTGAAGGCGGCAGGTATCATCACACCTGTGACGCATTCCGATTGGACAGCACCTATTGTAGTTCTTCGGAAGCCGAACAATAAAATTCGCATTTGTGCCGATTATTCTACTGGATTCACTGTATTGAACCTAATATGTATCCAATACCACACCCAGATGAGATGTTCACAAAGATGACCAACTGCAAATATTTCCGCAAACTGGACTTATCCGACGCCTATCTCAGTTCGACGTAGATGAAACCTCACGGAAACTACTCACAGTCAACACTCACAAGGGTTTATATTTGTTCAACCGCTTGCCATTTGGAGTTTCATCAGCACCAGGAGCTTTTCAAAAAGCAATGGACACTATTTTATCTGGTCTTGATGGAGTTTGCGCTTACTTGGATGATGTAAATATTGCGACATCGACTTTGCAAGAAAATTTCAGTGTAGTTAAAGCTGTCCTAAAACGGTTTCATGAACACGGTCTGACCATACGATGGGAAAAATGTGATGTATTGAAGATATCAATAAAATATCTTGGTCATATTGTGGATACCCAAGGCATTCATCCAGATCCTGCCAAGCTAGAATCAATCACGAACATGCCACGACCAGAAAATATTTCAGAACAACGTTCTTTTCTTGGCGCCATAAATTACTATGGGAAATTTATTCATCATATGCGTGACCTAAGATACCCGTTGGATAATCTATTGAAGAACAACAGTGGGTGGAACTGGGAAGAAAAATGTGAGACATCTTTTCAGGAATTATAAAATATCAATCAAATCTGCTATTAACTTAATATGATAGCAGATTGCCTATTTTTGTCACAGCGGACGCTTCTAGGGTGGGCATTGGAGCACAAATTTTTCATAAAATGCCAGATGGGATGAAAAAAGCAATATGTCGCGTCTCCCAATCCCTTACCGCTGCAGAACAAAATTGTAGCCAAATCGAGAAGGAGGCACTAGCTTTGGTATACGCATGCAAGAACTTTCATCGCATGATTTATGGCAGGAAGTTTACTCTTCTAACTGGCCATAAACCTTTGCTTACAATATTCGGATCACAGAAAGGAATTCCAACACACACCGCAAACAGATTACAGCGGTGGGCTTTAATTTTAATGAGCTATGATTTCCAAATTGAGTATGTCAACAGTAACGATTTTGGGAATGTTGATGTTCTTTCGCACCTTATTGGAAACCAAAACCAATTGCAATATGTTGAAGGTAACAGCTGAAGTCGCGCCATACTACAATCGTAGGGACACATTAACTATTGTCAATAATTGCGTTATGACCGCGGACAGAGTTGCAACGGGTTTTTCAATAAGAGCGCTACAATAGTTTTTTTAAATAAAACAAACCCGGTTTTAGATACCAATGAAATTCTTTATTCCTGTGAAAGTATGCTCGATGCCATATGGAACTCGATTTCTTTTGCATGGCCACCACGGGCACGCTTGCAGAAGGCCAGACGCTGAACCCAATTTTCGACGGTTTTCAAGCATAAATCGGCCGATACTGCTGCAATTTCACGTTCGATATTCGTACGAAGTTCATCAATCGTCGCTGGCTTATTGGCATAGACCATAGACTTGACGTAGCCCCACAGAAAATAATCTAACGGCGTCAAATCGCACGACCGACGCGGCCAATCGACTGGGCCATTCCGTGAGAGAACATGTCACCAAACTTGCTTTGCAATACATTGATTGTGGCATTCGCTGTGTGGCTTGTGGCGCCATCCTGTCAGAACCACATGTCCTCCAAGTCCATGTTATCCAATTGGGGCCAAAAATATTCGGTTATCATTAAACGGTAGCGATTCGCATTCACAGTAATGTGCCGGTCTTGATCATCACGGAAGAAGTCCGGCCCAATGATGCCGCCGGCCCATAAACCGCACCAAACCGTAATGTTTTCGGGATGCAATGATGACTCATAGATTACGTGTGGATTGCTGTCTGACCAATAACGCATATTTTGATTATTGACGAAGCCATTCAGCCAGAAATGAGCCTCATCGCTGAAGATTATTTTCCGACGAAAATCCAAATCCTTTTCAAGTTGTTGCTCAACCCAATTCACGAACATACGACGCTTATGGTGGTCAAGCGGCTTCAGTTCTTACGTCAATTTGATCTTGTAAGGATGTTGGCCAAGATCTTTTCGCAAAATTTGCCACGACCGTCACAGAGATGCCCAACGCTTGGGAACAACGTGTGAGAGACACACTTGGGCTTTCTTGAACTGAAGCCTCAGCGGCAGCAATATTCTCGACACTACGGGCACTTCTTTGTCTCAGTGGCACGGGAACATTTTGTACTGTGCCCAAGGATTCAAATTTTTCCACTAGACGCTCAATTGTTGATCTGGTAGGACGATTATGACGACCATAAATTGGACGTAGCGCTCTTAACTGACTCCAAATTTCGGTAGTAAATTTTAATAATTTCGACTCGTGGTTGGCTCGTATATCTTTCCATGATGAAATGGCGAACCTTACTGAAGAGAAATGTCAAAAGAGCGGGAAAAAATATGGCGTCGTTTGCTGTCCCTATCGATTTACTTTTGTAGCGTCTCTGTTGAAAAACCCGTTACTACCCAAAGTTTTCCGGAACCGAATTATGAAACAACTTCAGAAAAGTCATTAGTGTATTGAACGTAAGAAGAGTCTCGCAAGATCACGCGTATATTGGCCTAACATTGATGCTGAAATATCTCAATTCGTTAAGCAGTGTCACAATTGCGCATTGGTTGCTAAATCCCCTACGAAGTCAATTCTTCATTCATGGCCGATACCATCCAATGTTTTAGACCGAGTTCATATCGACATAGCAGGCCCAATTGGAGGGAATTATTATTTGGTTATGGGCGGCGTTTTTTCGAAATGGCCAGAGGTTGATCAAATAACTTCAATTTCATCGCAAGTAATTACAAACTGTGTTAACGAATTGTATCAGACAACGGCACGCAATTTGCCAGCTCGAATTTCCAAAAGTTCAGTGAAGGGTGAGGAATACGGCACATACGAAGTCCACCTTATCACCCACAGTCGAATGGACAAGCCGAGAGGTTTGTCGATACAATAAAAAGGGCACTGGGAAAATCATATAGTTAGGAAACTCCGAACGATAAGGAAAACCTGCTAAGTTTCGTATGCCAGTACAGAGCAACGCCAAATCCTAACTCTCATGAGGGTAACTCACCGTCAGAACTATTTTTGGGAAGGCGAACACCATTAGATTTACTGAAAAATACTCTAGAAATTAACACTGAACGGAACGTAGTAATGCAAGAGGCATATAATAAGAAACATGGGGCAAAACCACGGAATTTTAACCCTGGAGACAAAGCTTACGCCAAATATAATTACAATAACAGAATGACATGGGTTCCTGGAGAAGTGATAGAGCGAGTCGGTCAAGTTGTCTACAATATATTAATATCAGTTGGACGTCGTAATGTCCTCATAAGATTACACATCAACCAACTACGGCAACGATTCCCAGAAGAGCATTTGCCTCAATCTATTAACTATTATGTGGATAATGATGAAACACCAACACCTAATTCGACAGATATAGAACTACCTATGACTTCATCAGTAGAAGTTTTTGAGACAACCAGCGATAGTGAGGCTCACCCGCAACCAAATAAAGAGCCTCAGCAACGAGTTAATGAAGATTTGGAGCCGCGAAGATCTAATAGAAGACGTCAAGCACCAAATAGGTTTTCACCATATTAAAACGGGGATGTTGGCAACAGCCATAAAACGTATAAAATAAAGTTATCATTTTCGTTAGAATCAGAAAAATTTTCTATTGTATTTGTCACTTTCAGTTTGTAACTTAAAACTAATTGGTTGTAGTTTTCCTTTATAATAAATACATATATATTGATTGTTAGCGAACAATCATAATAGAAAGAATTACCTGAATGCAAGGTTTGACTTATAGAAGTGTACGAAGAAGAATGAATTAAAAAATGTATTACAAAGATAAAAGAAAGAAGAGAAAAAAACAAGTTGTACAGGGTTACCATTTCCACACTCCTCCTCAACGTGGATATCGTTTTACAGAGCTTTCAAACTCATTAAATTTACAAAATTATTATGTTTGATTTTTGGCAAATTTTTATTTCAACATAATTTCATTCTGACGAATCTATTGTCTAATGTGGTTGAACCTGACGTCAACGTGTTTGCTCCTCTTGTGGTAAATTGGATTTTAAGCTGGTTTTGTGCACCTTGATTTTCAATCCGTAAAACCACGGGTTGATCGCTGTGCATACTGAGTTCCAACAATACGGGCTTTAAATAAGTGGCCTCTTTTGCAGCTGCAGATGCGGCAAGAAGTCTGCTTCAGTGCTACTGAGGGCAACAGACGTTTGCTTTCGCGATTCCCAAGACACCAGACAGCCACCTAGGAAAAGTGAAAAACCACTGTACCAGTGTCTTCTGTGTTGCCGCCCCAGTCTGCATCAAGGAATCCTTCGAAATTCCTTCCCCCAAGTTTAAATACGAATTTAAGGTTTAAAGTTCCAGCTCAGTACCTGAGAATGTGATTCAGTTTCTTCTAGTGTTACTTGTGAGGACCACAATTTCGTTGGGCCATCTTGGAAACTGAATGCAGTATGTCTGGTCTCGTTGATATTTCTAGATGCATCTGTGTGCCAACAAGGGATTGGTAATCTTTTTGATTTGCCTTTTCACGCTTTCTACTACATTTTGTCTTGTAACCAGCCTCTAGCAGAACTGCTAATGGTTTGCTGCTTTGCCATCCTGCTGTATCTGTTCCTGCTTCATCTGTTCCTGTGACACTGTTCTTACTTTATCTGTTGCTGCTTCACCCGTTTCACCAGATCCTGCTTATTCTGCCCTTATTCATATCTTCCTGCTAATTCTGTTTCTGTATCATCTATTCCCGCTTCATTTGTTCCTGCCTCATCGCTCCTGCCTCATCAGTTCCTGCTTCCTCAGTCCTGCTACAACTAGTCCGGCTCCACATACTTACTTCACCAGTTCCTACTCTTTCTATCCTGCTCAATGGATTGCAGCTGTATTTGTTACTGTTTTTGTCATTCCTATTCCATTCATATCATTCTTATCTTCATAGTAGTCTTTTTTTACTTATTTAAATATTCTGTTAGTATCGTCCATGTTCAATCTATTATCTCCTGCATGAATTTATTACTATTTGTTTTTTAATTTTGTTCCTAATTACTGTTTTAATTTAATTAATATACTTTAGTTTTGGGTAAAAACATATGAAATCAACCGAAAATATTAACATTTCTGACCTCATCACCTCCAAATTTGATACGATTTTGTACACACGATCTATGGATAATATTTGCCAACTTTCAGACATATAGCCTTCCAACTTTCAGAATTATGGCCATTCCAAGTTGGCAAAAATCAATAAAAATGCACTCAGATGCCTTAACACAATTTTTAATATCTCGAAAAGTATTCATTGTACGTTAATAATCAAGGGCTCATTTACAGACAAAAACATGCGCCATTCAAAAAAAATTTTTTTTTTTAATTTTCGATCAAGGATAATGTAAATATAAAACGGACTAAAATTTCCAAAGGATGTATCTCGGAAATCAATATTTTTAAAAATTTCAAAAAAATATATGTTAATTCTTATTATGTTTTGTACAAGTCTGCCAAATTTCAATGTGGAGTCTTTATTACAACATGAGTTATTAAGAAAAAATCAGGCGAAGGTTTATGTATTTCATGAAATGTACCAAAATACAAAAAGGTGACAAATTACAAAAAGAAGGACAAATCAAATGTAACGGAACTTTTTCGACTTTTCTTTGCTTAAACTCTTTTTCTCCATTGCTAAACCTTTAATAAAAAGTACAACATAATGTATTATCATTATTAAACACTTTATTACAGCATATTTATTTATTTCTGAAGGATTTCAATTAAAAAATCTGCATCTGCCGAGTAACGCTTGACTTTAATTTTTTCTTATCTACAGGTTCAATAGAATGCAGCTTTTGAGTTCCAGGAATAGTACGCAAATCTTTAAAACAAATTTGAAGGAACCGTGCTTCCTCTTCGTGGTCTTTTAGAGTTTAAAACTCGAAACTACAGTTCAAAAGATTTTGCAGGCACCATTCATATAATTGTTTTGGAGTAGTTTTTTGACCTTGTAATGGGCGCTGTAAACTAGCTCGACGTGCCTCTCTCTTTACGGTACCTCCAAGACCGTCACTTGAGCCTTTTCCATGGCTTGTTGCAAAAAAATGCCACTCAGCATTACATCAAAAATCTTCCATATGATAACAAAAATTGATAAAGTTCTTTTTATTTTTAAACTGGGCAGCACTACCGTCTTCGGGGTTGTTTTAAACTTTTTTCTCAAAAATACATTCAGGTGGCGATGGAACAGGTAAACAGCTACAGAATCGTGTACAAGACAATCAGATATTATTATGAAGTTTGTATGTTGTGTTTTTCCATCTGATTTAAAATAAATAGCAATTGGGTATAAAGTGGCCTGAGAGTTGTTCCAGTGAAATCCCTGGACTGCATTCTGAATAGTAAAAGAAGCATTTTCTGAAAAATCGCAAACTGCTATATACTCATTTTCTTCCAAATTTGATTTTCTTTCGCTCAGATATGCTGCCTGCTGTTTTGCAATAAATGAATGAGGTAATAGAATTTCAAGCTTTTCACATAGGGAATCCACAAAAACGTCGGCTTGGCCAATCATGGTCTCCAAATTATCCCTATCTACACTTACCCATTGTTTATATGTTATTTCATCAATATCATTTTGACCTAGTAATTGATTTAGTTTTGCTTTTAAATTTTCAATTCCTGGACACTTGTTACATTTACGTAGGTGACACTTTGAAGAAGACGGAATGCATGTCATTTGTTTCAAACAATCTTTGTAACATTCAAGCTGATAATTCGGAACACCAGCAGTTAATTTTTTTAAATTTATAGCATCAATCATCAGCTTCATATTTTGATGCTTTGTACAAACACACACGTTACGAGATCCACTCGCATTTGCTAGAATTATATTCCTCGGACGAAGTTGGAAAAACTTGGAAATACCTATTTTTATTCCATCATGTCGTTCCTTGAATAAGGCGTACATTTCTCTTAAGTTTCCAAGCAAAAGTCTTTTATTTTTCCTGACTTTTGTACCATTTTCAAAAACAGACACGAAATCTTTCTGTCCGGGCATACACCAGCTGACGTCATCGGATTCATGAAACGATTTTACTAAACTGCTTGTCACTGGTGAAATTGGACTTCCCAGTTTTGGGTTAGGCGTACTCATCACACCCTTTGTTTCAACCAAATGCTTAACTTTTCGCGCGATATAGTTTGTAACCAGGAATTCTTCCTCAATTTTATGTATTGTCCAGCTTTTTGGTAAAATTGTTAGCAGTTGGATTTTCTCACTATTTTTTGTTAATATTTTAAACTTTTCTTTTAATTGTTCTATTATTTCGGATTGCGGGCACATATGCGAAGTTGATTGTGCTGAACCGTGGAAAATTTTGTCTTGAATCGAATCACTTATTTTCCTGAATTTTGCATCTCTGTACCGTTTTTGATGTAACTTCTTCTTTTTTATCGGAGATTGTTCCAGATACGGTAAAGATTGGTTTAATTTTGAATTAGCAACTTCTTCCGTGCCTGATGCAATGTCATCTTCTTCCGTGCCTGACGCAATGTCATCGAAAGTATCTACATTTTCGTTTATGTCTGAAGCTTCTTCCAAATTAGATTTACTAGATTTTTTCAGATGCGAAAATTTTATTCTACATGTCCCACAAATTTTATTTGAGATCGTAATGTTTTTATCCTTAGTATACTGTAGCATCCATTCTAGGACTTGTCTTAAACTTTTATTGCACCCAGTGTGACCGGATTTTTTAAAAGGATTACAGCAAGATGTTGAATTGAATGGCATATTTTTTATTTAAATACCACAACCGACTGAATTGTGCACGAGTTTTTTGTATTGCGAATAATTATAATTTATTTAAATATTTAGTCTCTTTTTTTTTGCTTTTTCAAACGATCACTTATGAAATCTAGTATTCAACTGAAGTTTGACTTAGAGTCTCTGAACTATTTATACTGTTTTTTTTGGTACAACAAATAGAAAAAGAGTTTAAGCAAAGAAAAGTCGAAAAAGTTCCGTTACATTTGATTTGTCCTTCTTTTTGTAATTTGTCACTTTTTGTATTTTGGTACATTTCATGAAATACATAAACCTTCGCCTGATTTTTTCTTAATAACTCATGTTGTAACAAAGACTCCACATTGAAATTTGGCAGACTTGTACAAAATATAATAAGAATTAACATATATTTTTTTGAAATTTTTAAAAATATTGATTTTCGAGATATATCCTTTGGAAATTTTAGTCCTTTTTTTATTTACATTATCCTTGATCGAAAATTTAAAAAAAAAAATTTTTGAATGGCGCATGTTTTTGTCTGTAAAATGAGCCCTTGATTATTAACGTACAATGAATACTTTTCGAGATATTAAAAATTGTGTTAAGGCATCTGAGTGCATTTTTATTGATTTTTGCCAACTTGGAATGACCATATTTCTGAAAGTACGAGAGCTAGGATACTGAAAGTTGGCAAACGCTATTATTATGTTTAACTTTCCCTTCGTACCAAATTTCATCCAATTTGAAATCGGTGCGGTCAACTCATTGGTTGATTTCATATGTTGTTACCCTTTTGTATTTAGTTTGTAACTGCAGATATGTAAAATTATATTTTTCCAGCTGTTTTTAGCTGATTAAATAAATAAATACCATATTCTTTTGCAGCTGCAGATGCGGCAAGAAGTCTGCTTCAGTGCTACTGAGGGCAACAGACGTTTGCTTTCGCGATTCCCAAGACACCAGACAGCCACCTAGGAAAAGTGAAAAACCACTGTACCAGTGTCTTCTGTGTTGCCGCCCCAGTCTGCATCAAGGAATCCTTCGAAATTCCTTCCCCCAAGTTTAAATACGAATTTAAGGTTTAAAGTTCCAGCTCAGTACCTGAGAATGTGATTCAGTTTCTTCTAGTGTTACTTGTGAGGACCACAATTTCGTTGGGCCATCTTGGAAACTGAATGCAGTATGTCTGGTCTCGTTGATATTTCTAGATGCATCTGTGTGCCAACAAGGGATTGGTAATCTTTTTGATTTGCCTTTTCACGCTTTCTACTACATTTTGTCTTGTAACCAGCCTCTAGCAGAACTGCTAATGGTTTGCTGCTTTGCCATCCTGCTGTATCTGTTCCTGCTTCATCTGTTCCTGTGACACTGTTCTTACTTTATCTGTTGCTGCTTCACCCGTTTCACCAGATCCTGCTTATTCTGCCCTTATTCATATCTTCCTGCTAATTCTGTTTCTGTATCATCTATTCCCGCTTCATTTGTTCCTGCCTCATCGCTCCTGCCTCATCAGTTCCTGCTTCCTCAGTCCTGCTACAACTAGTCCGGCTCCACATACTTCACCAGTTCCTACTCTTTCTATCCTGCTCAATGGATTGCAGCTGTATTTGTTACTGTTTTTGTCATTCCTATTCCATTCATATCATTCTTATCTTCATAGTAGTCTTTTTTTACTTATTTAAATATTCTGTTAGTATCGTCCATGTTCAATCTATTATCTCCTGCATGAATTTATTACTATTTGTTTTTTAATTTTGTTCCTAATTACTGTTTTAATTTAATTAATATACTTTAGTTTTGGGTAAAAACATATGAAATCAACCGAAAATATTAACATTTCTGACCTCATCACCTCCAAATTTGATACGATTTTGTACACACGATCTATGGATAATATTTGCCAACTTTCAGACATATAGCCTTCCAACTTTCAGAATTATGGCCATTCCAAGTTGGCAAAAATCAATAAAAATGCACTCAGATGCCTTAACACAATTTTTAATATCTCGAAAAGTATTCATTGTACGTTAATAATCAAGGGCTCATTTACAGACAAAAACATGCGCCATTCAAAAAAAATTTTTTTTTTTAATTTTCGATCAAGGATAATGTAAATATAAAACGGACTAAAATTTCCAAAGGATGTATCTCGGAAATCAATATTTTTAAAAATTTCAAAAAAATATATGTTAATTCTTATTATGTTTTGTACAAGTCTGCCAAATTTCAATGTGGAGTCTTTATTACAACATGAGTTATTAAGAAAAAATCAGGCGAAGGTTTATGTATTTCATGAAATGTACCAAAATACAAAAAGGTGACAAATTACAAAAAGAAGGACAAATCAAATGTAACGGAACTTTTTCGACTTTTCTTTGCTTAAACTCTTTTTCTCCATTGCTAAACCTTTAATAAAAAGTACAACATAATGTATTATCATTATTAAACACTTTATTACAGCATATTTATTTATTTCTGAAGGATTTCAATTAAAAAATCTGCATCTGCCGAGTAACGCTTGACTTTAATTTTTTCTTATCTACAGGTTCAATAGAATGCAGCTTTTGAGTTCCAGGAATAGTACGCAAATCTTTAAAACAAATTTGAAGGAACCGTGCTTCCTCTTCGTGGTCTTTTAGAGTTTAAAACTCGAAACTACAGTTCAAAAGATTTTGCAGGCACCATTCATATAATTGTTTTGGAGTAGTTTTTTGACCTTGTAATGGGCGCTGTAAACTAGCTCGACGTGCCTCTCTCTTTACGGTACCTCCAAGACCGTCACTTGAGCCTTTTCCATGGCTTGTTGCAAAAAAATGCCACTCAGCATTACATCAAAAATCTTCCATATGATAACAAAAATTGATAAAGTTCTTTTTATTTTTAAACTGGGCAGCACTACCGTCTTCGGGGTTGTTTTAAACTTTTTTCTCAAAAATACATTCAGGTGGCGATGGAACAGGTAAACAGCTACAGAATCGTGTACAAGACAATCAGATATTATTATGAAGTTTGTATGTTGTGTTTTTCCATCTGATTTAAAATAAATAGCAATTGGGTATAAAGTGGCCTGAGAGTTGTTCCAGTGAAATCCCTGGACTGCATTCTGAATAGTAAAAGAAGCATTTTCTGAAAAATCGCAAACTGCTATATACTCATTTTCTTCCAAATTTGATTTTCTTTCGCTCAGATATGCTGCCTGCTGTTTTGCAATAAATGAATGAGGTAATAGAATTTCAAGCTTTTCACATAGGGAATCCACAAAAACGTCGGCTTGGCCAATCATGGTCTCCAAATTATCCCTATCTACACTTACCCATTGTTTATATGTTATTTCATCAATATCATTTTGACCTAGTAATTGATTTAGTTTTGCTTTTAAATTTTCAATTCCTGGACACTTGTTACATTTACGTAGGTGACACTTTGAAGAAGACGGAATGCATGTCATTTGTTTCAAACAATCTTTGTAACATTCAAGCTGATAATTCGGAACACCAGCAGTTAATTTTTTTAAATTTATAGCATCAATCATCAGCTTCATATTTTGATGCTTTGTACAAACACACACGTTACGAGATCCACTCGCATTTGCTAGAATTATATTCCTCGGACGAAGTTGGAAAAACTTGGAAATACCTATTTTTATTCCATCATGTCGTTCCTTGAATAAGGCGTACATTTCTCTTAAGTTTCCAAGCAAAAGTCTTTTATTTTTCCTGACTTTTGTACCATTTTCAAAAACAGACACGAAATCTTTCTGTCCGGGCATACACCAGCTGACGTCATCGGATTCATGAAACGATTTTACTAAACTGCTTGTCACTGGTGAAATTGGACTTCCCAGTTTTGGGTTAGGCGTACTCATCACACCCTTTGTTTCAACCAAATGCTTAACTTTTCGCGCGATATAGTTTGTAACCAGGAATTCTTCCTCAATTTTATGTATTGTCCAGCTTTTTGGTAAAATTGTTAGCAGTTGGATTTTCTCACTATTTTTTGTTAATATTTTAAACTTTTCTTTTAATTGTTCTATTATTTCGGATTGCGGGCACATATGCGAAGTTGATTGTGCTGAACCGTGGAAAATTTTGTCTTGAATCGAATCACTTATTTTCCTGAATTTTGCATCTCTGTACCGTTTTTGATGTAACTTCTTCTTTTTTATCGGAGATTGTTCCAGATACGGTAAAGATTGGTTTAATTTTGAATTAGCAACTTCTTCCGTGCCTGATGCAATGTCATCTTCTTCCGTGCCTGACGCAATGTCATCGAAAGTATCTACATTTTCGTTTATGTCTGAAGCTTCTTCCAAATTAGATTTACTAGATTTTTTCAGATGCGAAAATTTTATTCTACATGTCCCACAAATTTTATTTGAGATCGTAATGTTTTTATCCTTAGTATACTGTAGCATCCATTCTAGGACTTGTCTTAAACTTTTATTGCACCCAGTGTGACCGGATTTTTTAAAAGGATTACAGCAAGATGTTGAATTGAATGGCATATTTTTTATTTAAATACCACAACCGACTGAATTGTGCACGAGTTTTTTGTATTGCGAATAATTATAATTTATTTAAATATTTAGTCTCTTTTTTTTTGCTTTTTCAAACGATCACTTATGAAATCTAGTATTCAACTGAAGTTTGACTTAGAGTCTCTGAACTATTTATACTGTTTTTTTTGGTACAACAAATAGAAAAAGAGTTTAAGCAAAGAAAAGTCGAAAAAGTTCCGTTACATTTGATTTGTCCTTCTTTTTGTAATTTGTCACTTTTTGTATTTTGGTACATTTCATGAAATACATAAACCTTCGCCTGATTTTTTCTTAATAACTCATGTTGTAACAAAGACTCCACATTGAAATTTGGCAGACTTGTACAAAATATAATAAGAATTAACATATATTTTTTTGAAATTTTTAAAAATATTGATTTTCGAGATATATCCTTTGGAAATTTTAGTCCTTTTTTTATTTACATTATCCTTGATCGAAAATTTAAAAAAAAAAATTTTTGAATGGCGCATGTTTTTGTCTGTAAAATGAGCCCTTGATTATTAACGTACAATGAATACTTTTCGAGATATTAAAAATTGTGTTAAGGCATCTGAGTGCATTTTTATTGATTTTTGCCAACTTGGAATGACCATATTTCTGAAAGTACGAGAGCTAGGATACTGAAAGTTGGCAAACGCTATTATTATGTTTAACTTTCCCTTCGTACCAAATTTCATCCAATTTGAAATCGGTGCGGTCAACTCATTGGTTGATTTCATATGTTGTTACCCTTTTGTATTTAGTTTGTAACTGCAGATATGTAAAATTATATTTTTCCAGCTGTTTTTAGCTGATTAAATAAATAAATACCATATTCTTTCAAAATTTTGTTGTACTGACACTGACTTAATTTGATCATACCTGTTGTTTTGACGTACAGCTTGATATACAATGGCTTATTGTTATTACTGCTTTTTGCGAGTCGAACTTCTCTGACAAACCCATGTCCATGGCCTTGGACACTGATATAAAATTCGCATGGTGTTCGGGGGAGTAAAGGACATTCTGAAGTAAAAGTTCAAAGCCATTATTAAATATGACTACACCCCTTTGCCAACCGCGGTAATTTGTTTGTTACCTACTAATGCAATGACTTCAAAATGGTCGCTGATGCGTGTGAATATATTGCGATTGTTACATATATGAGACGTCGTGCCGCTGTCAATATACCACAGTTCTTTTTGCAGCAATGTCGCCTCAGTCGCAGCCAGCATTGTCAGCGCTTGTTGTTTCTATCAATGCTTATCACACTTGTTTGCATAATGGCTCGTTACACCACACACATAGCACTTTCCTTTGAACTGTATTTTAGTGTTATTTTTGTTGCTATATTTTCTTTTAAATTCTATGGATTTGTGTCGTGGAACAAATGCTTGTTATTGTGTTGTTGCTTCTTCACTTTCCACTTGATCTCTCTTCCTCTTCCCCTCTTGCCATAGTATTCAGTTCTTGCGAAATTTCCGTGAGAAATTTGGTAATTTACACTTAAACGGAAAATTTTGTTGCAGAGAGTTACCAAATTTCTCTGCTTTACCTTTCAAATATTTCAGTTTATTTTTAATGCATATGGTTTTACTTTTGTTTACTAAAATAATCGAAATATCAAAATTTCGGTTCCAAACATTTATGGAACAATTGTTTTCATACGAAGTAAGTTTGGCGTAACAAGCCTGTACTTCATTTTGCTTTCGAAATTTTCGCAAAGACGTGAGTACCAAGCAAATGAAAAGTGAGCGTTCATGAAATTTTCCTTAGTTTTTATACGCGTACTTTTTCACAGTTTTTCATCAAAAAGACATGAAAATTTTAAGTCAACAATTTTTGTAAGTCAATTTACGTCAAATAACTCTATCGCACCGACCGCACCACGAATACTGTGAAACGATTTTGTCATAACTCGTTTACTGCAAACGTTTTTTAAGCTAGGATCAACTACAACTCGGTTGCTGTAACCTATGAAACAGTTGGCGGAACCGGTTTTCGTTTCTCGCAAACGTTTTATTCAGCTTATGTTTTTCATAACTCGTTTGCTGCAAATATTTTTCGGTTCTCCCAAATGAAATGACATATATGGCTTAACAGAAGTTCGTTTCTCCCAACTACTTCAGTTTTCTGAGATTTCGTTTGGGTGGATCGAGATTTTTCTTTGCGTGTACGAAACTTTGGAACAATCGAGCGAACACTGCTCCCACTAAGACTATGGGGGACCTGAACACCTCGGAACTAGAGATGTGTGCGCGCCTAATTTTTTAGGTACGACCCGACACAAGCACAAAGTTGATATTAACAAACACGCACATTCACGCACGGCTAAATTTTGGCAAAGCCACGACCCGCAAAAGCACGAACTTAGTAATTGCCAACGAGCAAGCACACGCACGAAAAATCGCGGTCTAACACGAAAATATAAGAAGAGTGTATACAGTGGAAACATTAGGTAAAAGGGTATATACTTTACCCTTTGTTTAGAGAAATGTATGTACCAATAAAAGAATGCGTAACAGGGACAAACCCCTTTTGTATTTTTCGCAGCAGACATAACCCACTATTGTCTCACCGCACTCGTTTCTCTGCTCTCTATCTTACCCTCTTCGTTGAATATTTCTATACACGAGCAGTTTTTTGACGTTGTTATTTTATCTAACTATAGAAATTCCAACCATATTTAAGTATGTAAAAAATAACTAAATAAATGGTTTCCCGTTACATCCCATGAAGGGATTAGGGAGAGCTTCTCACAATCAGTGAGCTGTGCGCATTCTCGGTTTATACTCACTGATTGGGACCTAAAGTTTACCACCTGTTCCGAACGGTATTTTGAGAAGCTTTTTCATGGCTAAATACTCGAAGCGAGGTGACCGCCGTCGAAAGAAATTTAAGGTGGTCAGAGCAGGAATCGAACCCACGTTCTCATGCACGCGAGCCGCGCTTTCTACCATTGCACCACCGACGATATTTAAATTTATAAGCGTGTAAAAATTATGAAATAATCAAGTTATGACGCGAGAGAGAAATGCGTTTGAATGAATCGCGTCGACTTTTTGGTTCTATTTTACGAGGGTTGCCAAATTCTCTACCTCGGACGTAAAGATATCAATTATTTACACTGACAGCCTTTTCATGTTTTTTCGTGTCACAGTACTCTCGACTTGCACGCACTCTTGAAACACGATATTTTTTTACTCTGCACAAACACAAACGGTGCAGGCATGAAAGTAGAATCCTCTGCACGAACACATGGTGCACAAGCGTGGCACATCGTGGCACAATAAACAGCACGGCCCGTGCCCACGTCTACTCTGAACTGCACTATTTGCTAAAGAACAGACACACATCAATATGGCGAATTTAGTCCTCTTGGATCTTTGGATAGAATAATTCGATTAAAATCTTATAAGTATTTTCATAGTTTTTACAAATTCACAACCACATATTTTCAGGACTACATCTATCGGTTTAGTAATCTGTATTGGACTAAGAAAAATTGATTTAAACTTTCCTTTTTAAAAAAGGGGCATATTAACAAACGAATATGTATTTCTCTGGTCCTAAAAGATCTTCTAATAATTAGAAACTATAAGTATTTTGATCCAGTTTTGTTAAGGGCACACTTTTGCCAGAGTACTCGTGTAATATAATATAATGACAAAAGCAGAAATAAACTAGCCTTATAAAATACTAAATTGCGTTCGAATATTATTGTGGGCCACAGAAACATCAACAAAAGCCCGCATGCGGCCCTCAAGGCCGCCTAGGTCCACCCGTGGTCTATGCCGTATTTAGGGCTGAATAATCTATATAGGTGTTTGTTGTGTGTGGCCACTGACCTAAACAGTCTGGGGTCAGATACGGCAATTTTACTTGCTCAAGTTGTTGGCAATTCTCTTTTGAACTTACTTCCATGTTCTCACAGGCAAAGTCTGCTTGAGCAATTTTTGCTTTCTTTAGCTTCCACATTTTTTGACATTCCATTTTATTTCAATTATAAAAAAACAAATATTCGGAGAAGAATTTGTTATATTTGTGAATAAAATGGAAGTGAAAGAAAATAATAAATACATTAATTGATTGCATAGGAGAAGTTTTTTTACTACCAACATCAAACAAAACACTTTTACTTTTTTATTACCCACAATTTTATGAACAACGAAACAAAAAATTAAAAGGGAATGTCAAATTTTCATCTGCAGCCAACTTCGCTTAAAAAATTGAAAATGGAAAATCAAAACGAAATAAGAGTACGGACAAGTCTGTACCCTTTTCCATTCTATTTACCTCTCTCTCCTATAAATTCAAGAATTGTGCAAGTAAAATTGCCGTGTCTGACCCCAGACTAACACAATTTTGTTTCTATAAATGTTGTTTTTCTACCAAAGGTGTAAAACAATATATATATTAAGTAGTTATAAGTGATTAAGTAAACGACTGGTTTTGTGATCTTGGTATTAGAGTGTCCAACACCGAAACCGAAAATCGTTTTTGCCGGTTTTTTAAAAGACGTAATTTTCGAACAAACCGGAAACCGGTTTCTCGAAAAATTAATTTTTCGAACAAACCGGAAACCGGTTTCTAAAAAATTTCGGTTTTTTGGACACTCTACTTGATATATAAGATGCATTGATGAAACTGATTCGTTGCTTCTACTGAATTTGAAGTGAAATACATTTTGGTAGTTGCACGAACCTCACGTCTTCCTATTAGCACTACCAAGGGGTATCTCTGGCACAGCTGATCGAAAAGGTACTAGGCCATAGAATAACACATACCATAGAAGGTTTTATTCGCTCAATAAATTAAACGTCATAGGTACGATGGAAAGTAAACATTGGATGGTAGATATATGGGTTCAATAATACCAGATAGTGGCAATAGTATACAGCGATCAACATAGGAACAACAACCGAATTTCGTGTTTTTGTGGCAAACTAGTTGTGTTAAATATAATACAAATGTATACCAACGATAAAAGTCAATAAAAAAGTGCAAAATATATTTAAATTTTTCAGTTCTACACCAAAACGACAGGAAAAAGTTAAGTGAACATATTTTGTAACTCCACCTGGTGTAAAATAATTTTAAATTTAATTGCTCTCATTTCCACAAACCTACGCTGAGAGTGTGAATTGAAGCGTCAGATGAGAGAATAAGTTTATCTAGGTATGTATTAGTCTATGTACTAGGCCGATGATAGAGAATGAGAGAGCAAAGAAGACAGGAACTAATTTTAAATAGTGTTTATTGATGTTAATGACAGCTAAATTATGATTTATGTTGTTTGAATTGAACGAAAAATCACATTCCCTTTGATTTCTGTCCGTTTTATGTAAAATTGGTAAAATACCGCAGCAAATAAAACTCTATGAAATGGCCTACTACCTCGTTGTCATGAAGAGGAAACGAAGAGAGTAATGGTAACTCTTAAGTATTTCTCTATGGCACTACTCAAGGAAAATTCCCCAAGGATTGTAAATTTTTCTTTGGAAGACTTGATTTTCAGTACTAACCGTGAAGTTCAGAGTTGTAATAAAGTTAACAATAAAGATGCGGTAAAATATCTAGGTATTTATTTAGACAAATTTCTATATTATGACAAACACGTTGTCAATACTATAAATAAAACAAGAAAAGCATTCTTCGCATACAAAAATTTATTTTATTCGAAGTATTTAGATAAAAGAGTCAAAATTATTATGTATCAGTCACTAATAAGACCAATAATTACATACGGTTGTTCAATATGGTTCAACATATCTCCCTCCTATTTGGAAAAAATACGAGTACTCGAACGGAAATGCTTAAGGTCATGTCTATCTATAAATAGATCCCATCAGAGTCAGTACCAGAAGTATGTAGCAAATCTGAAGCTATACAATGCCGCAAATATCTTATAAGAAACATATACTACGGTGTACACAATGCACGGATTATAATAATGGCATCCTATTATGCGGACGAATAATACATAAAAAATTCCATTCAGATAGGTTTCGTTCCGCCGGAAGCTTTTCTATTTCTAGATAGCAATAAGGCAATTCAATATAAAAATGGAATACCGATTTTCTACCACTTATATAGACGTTCTAATGTCAAAGCCATAGATTTGAACAGAACAGATATGAATAACTTCCGGTTTGATAAAAACAATCCCAGAAAACAAATAGAAACATCGCTCTTAATATAGACAATAATAAATATTGGTGGTTGAACTCTCAATAAAAACCAATTTATTCTTACCTCCTGACTTTAGTTTTAATATAGCTAATAAGGCATCTAATGTTTTTTAAAATTTTCATTACAAATAAATAAATTACAATTCTTACATAGAAATAAAATAAGTTCAATGTATTAATAATAAATTTGTAATATACTATAAGAATATTCTAGAGAACCCCATGTGGTTCGTTGTATACATGTAAATATCTTTAAACTATCGATTATTGTAGTATTTAATAACATACAATTGGAAAATAAATAATCGTTTTTAAAAAAAACAAATAAAGTTAAAAATATAATGATTTGGTTCTATTCACTGACGATTTCATACCAATAATTTAATTATTTGTTAGATCACGAAGTGCCTAAATTTTCACGTTCCACAAAATGTATTTCAATTTAAAAATATGCTTTACTTAGTACCTACTATTTTTACTATTTGTGTGATTTTGATTTTTTTGTATGTATGTACATTTTCTGTATAGCGAATGCTGGATGTTAGAAAGCATGGCTTCTATAATACCAGATAGAAGCATTATCTAGTAAAACATATCCAAGGCAACAACAGAGGAATTTCGTGTTTGTGTTCTAAAATAGTAGGGTTAACTACAACACAAATGTTAAAAATATTGCAAAATACATTTAAGTTTCACAAATCTCCGCTAAATCGACTTGAAAAAGTTAAGTCAACAATTCATGTAACTCTGGCTGGCTTTAGTCAATGTACGTCAAACATGTATGCTTGGCACATAACCAACGGCGAGTAGTGTGATATGAAACGTCAGATGAGCGAATAAATATCTCTATGTATATGTTCTGTAAGTCAGAATATCTTCCACTGTAACAAATTGACTTGTACACATTTTCTCTAATTCATAGTATGAACTAATAATTCAATACATAACTGGATTTGGTTGCTATAATCTGTAGCGAATAAATTTGTACAAAAAATTTAAAACGTTTAATCTTCCACTTGGCTTGTTAGATGCACACTCGATCAGATGATTAGAACCACTTAAATTGCTGGTTTTAGCAGGCCATATCTTTATATTTTTTGTCAAGAGCTAAAATTTTACTACCATCGGAATAGGCATTTTCTTTAGATTACAAAAATGGCAAAAACAACATTAATTTTTTAATGCAAGATTTACAATACATAAAGATCCAATTCCAAAACAACACAAAAAAATTACAGCAGACAGTTGTCCGAGGCCTTCGGCCACGGACTGTCCCTGCAGGCTGTGTCAGAGACACGGCCATTAAGTTTAACGTAGAATACGCCATCCGATAAGACAGAAAACATATATAACAATAAATTCATTTGCTTATATTATTTATCATTTATTGTTATATATGTTTTCTGTCGTATCGGATGGCGTATTCTACGTTAAACTTAATGGCCGTGTCTCTGACACAGCCTGCAGGGACAGTCCGTGGCCGAAGGCCTCGGACAACTGTCTGCTGTAATTTGTATATTTACTAACGGCATTTGATTCAAGTCCGTTTAAAAAAAAATATTATGTTCAATTTTTTTAAACTTAATTTAATTTATGTATTTTAAATAATATTTTTATTGAAATAAGTTCTGCGAATGTTGAGAGGGCCGCCCTAATATTAAAAAAGGTTTACCTTATCGAGTCTTCGCATTAGCATTCGAGCGTTGTGTGAAAGCTTTACGCTTTACAATTCAAAATTAATGTTACAACAGCTTTATTGAAGCTTTCGCAAAAAGCTTTATTACGTTAGCTTACTGTTTGTTTCACTTTTTACTAGATACATGTTGCCAAGCAGCATTAGCTTGCTGTTCGTTTCACTTTTTACTAGATACATGTTCCTAAGCAATGTTGAGCAACCAAAAACACTCAACCAAACACCACACATATGTTTGAGTGTATGTGTTTAAACAATTTTCATTTGAGAAATTAAAATACTAGAAATATATCAACCAATATGAAATGTATATCAAACGAAAGATAACATCTTCATTTACATACAAAAAAAATTTTAAAAAAATTCATCTAGCCGTTTCCTCAAATTCAATGAAATAAAGATTACAACAATAAAAACCTGACATGACTCCTCATACCGTAAGGTAAGACGTATTCTACGTCAAAATAATAAAAAAAAATACGTTCATACTAAACCATTGCATGGGAACCGTTGTTTGGTATTCGAGAACATCGACACACATACAATAACTTCACTGCACTCACTCAACGTGTTTTAATTATAAAACTGAAGTTCCGCTACTTGCTTGGATGAAGAGAGCAAATCAGAGTAAAAACAAACACACACGCACTGAAACGTTTGGTTTAAGTTGAACGGTCCAAATATAACAAATAACTTGTAAGACAGAAGTAATGGAGAACAAAAGACTCGAAAACAGTGTATCCGTTAAAGCCGACAGCAAGTGATGTAATTGAGCAATTTATGGTTAAACAAAGAAGACAGAAAAAAAAATTATGTACTTGTTGGCGGAAGTGTTCTTGCACCAACTTAGCTTAAGATTATTAACATTATTATTACACCACTTCTCTTTTATGTCCCGAATATCATCAACTTTTGATCCAGACTGTAAACTAACTTTTTCATATGCTGTTAATATAGGCACATGTAGATACATATAAATTCAACAAACTTAACATAATTAACTTGAAATGCTATTTGCATTGTAATGTTGAAAACGATATGTAGCTACATTTCAATTCGCTAACATACTTATTGAAAATTGTATTAGGATCTCATTTGCATCGTTTATTTACTCTCGGTCGTCGCCAAAGATTTATTGAATCTTAAGGGGCCCTTAGACCTATGGATAAGTTGCAGCGACTTCAAGTTGACATCAACTTATCCATGGTGTAAGGTGAAGTTGGTGGTTTGTACAAACTAGTTGATGTAAAATCAAAGCTATTTTGATTTTTTGAAGTTGATATCAACTTATCCACCTGTGTAAGGGGAAGTTGCATCAACTTTCATACGCATTTCAGAGAGAAACGTTCTTGAGGCAATATTAACGGCAAAATGTAAATAAATGAATCAAAAATAAATAAATTAAACAGTATCGGAAAAACATATACTTAATAAATGTGATTTACAGTGCTATTTATATATATTTAAAGAAAATAAAAATGTAATTTTTCTTAAAATTGGTGATACATACTTTCATTTCGACATCTGACAAGAAATTTAAGTTGCCTCAACTAGTTTGAGAGTGTAAGGGCAAAATCGAAGTTGATGTCTAGTTATCGAAGTTGATGTCAACTTGTAGTCGAACAACTTATCCACAGGTCTAAGGGCCCCTTCAAACTTCTGTCTAAGCTGTATTGTTAGGGTCATTTGCTGAACAGAGACGCACAGGCACTCGGTCTGGTACACCAATGCCTGTACTCACACGGCAGTGTTTGTTCACAAACATTAAATAGATAGTAATTTATGACTTATTTTGTCAGTTGTGAGAGCAGGCCTAGGTGTACTTGAATTGAAGTGTTAATCCGTCAAAAGTGACCACCCTATTGGAATATGTTCTTATTTTTGCAAATGGCCGCCAATGTCAAATCTGTTTTGACATTTGTGGACTAGACAGATGTAGAATACAAGTAAACAAGCCATGGAGCGATAAACTCCCCAAGATCGCGGAATAATCGTGTCTATTTTTTTTTGGGTAACAATTCGTCTGAGGTTGTGGCGCAGCGCGAATACCGTCGCCGATTCCAAACACTGCGCCGTTTGGCCACTAACCTTGAAGAATATGGGACCACACGAGACGTTGCCAGAAGTGGCCGGCCCCGAAGCACCCGTTTTGCCGAGAATATCGCCGCTGTTGCCGAGGATGTCGTGCTGTTACCGGTAACATCGACCAGACATCGTGCCTCGGAATTAGCCATCAGCCGGTCGTCCCTATGGCGAATTTTGGTCAAAGACCTGCGCATGTTCCCATACAAAGTCCACTCCGTCCATCAGCTGCTGCCTGTCGACCGCCAAACGCGTGTAACCTACGCCCAAGTCATATTCAATCTTGTGGACGAATTTTCCAATAAAATCATAATGAGCGATGAGGCTCATTTCCACCTCAGCGGGTATGTGAACAAGCAAAGCTATCGCTTCTGGGGCACCGAAAATCCACGAGAGATGCACAAGGAGCCATTACACCCGCTAGTGACTGCATGGTGCGCTGTTCACGCTGGAGGAGTCATCGAGCCTATTTTTTTTTATCGAGAACGCCGCTGGTCAAACGACAACAGTGGACGGTGAGCGCTATAGGGCCATGTTAACCGATTTTTCTTTCGATGACTTCTTTTGAAACACCTTGTACATATATTTCCATTTACCAATTTACTCAACTCGAAAACATTTGAGTTGATGCAAATGTATGATCCATTGCTTCGCCCTATTCTTTTTGGACTCTGAAGCAGACAACACGTAAATGATAAGTATTATTCCGGAGTTGATGATACAGTGGTGTTAATTAGTTAAAGGAAAATAAAGATTTTTTTTGTAAACTATTTTGAAAAGGAATATATATTTTGTTCCTTGTATTTTTTTATTACTTTACGTTCAGTACGAGTATGTAAATATGTATATCAAGATGATAACGTTTGAGAGTAAATGCAAAGAAAACAAACTAGTTAATATTAATTTCAAACACTAAATATTTTGTACCCTTTTTCTATGAAAAGAATATTTAAACCTATGATTTCTAACTTTAGCCATAACATTTTATGTCTGGACAAAAAATTCAATTGCTCTGTTTCAAATTCATTTATATTTACCATTGTATATTTGTAATTTAATTTAAATAAAAAATTCAATTAAGATAAATATTTTTGAAATTTTCTTATGATTAAGCACTTAGTTCTACTATTTATCCTATTCAATCGCAAAGCAAAAATTATCAACAATTATAACTGTATAATGTGTGTATGTATATATACCGAACAAATCATAACTTCTCGAAAACTTGCTCACTTTTCGAATACTTGCTCGCTTCTCGAAAACCTGCTCACCTCTCTCAGCGCTCTGAGTTCTCTCTTGGTGTGTTTAATATATTTGCTCGAATCAAGAACTTCAGTGTAGAGTTGTTGGTGAAAATTTGGGTGTGTCATTAAGCGAACCGTTTTGGGTGCTATGACTAACGTTATCGTTTTGTTTTTAACAAATTCTCGGTTCAGTGTACCCGTTTAACGAGTACTGAAGTATAGGCAGTGTTACAAATATATTCGTGCAATACTTTAGTTCAAACGATTACAACCATTTAACTAATTTTAATTGGAAATACATTATTTTGTAATTTAATAATAAGAAACATTAATATTTATTTTTTTTTCAGAATATTGTAGTCTCCTGAATAGTGGGTGCTACCTCCCTTAAAACAACTTCAAATATACGGCGTTTTTTTGATTCATAAAGTGATGTTAAATAATCCAATGAAATCTCATTCGAGGAGTCCTTAATGGCTTGAATTAGTGATTCCTTATCGTCGAATTGTATTCCTCCTTCATAAACCTTGCAGGAAAGCCAACCCCATACATTTTCCATTATGTTTAGGTCGGGAGAATATGGTGGTCAATTAACAAGGCGATCAATTTGAATAGCAGCATTGTCTTGTAGCAGAATTCATGGAATCGGTCAAAATATCATTTACTTTTGGGGAGAGCTGATTGTAAGAGAGTCTTGTATGTTTCTCCAGTCATTTTTGCACTTTGATAATACGTTACTACGCCGCATAACCTCTAACCTAACCTCTCTGCTGTAATGACGATTTAAAAACGCTCGGCTTTTCTCCTATCGTGAAAATAATAATTGTAGCGATTTGGGCCACATAAATTACATTTTTTTTCGTCACTAAAAGCCACAATACGCCAATCATTAACATGACCTCTGAGTTGAAGTTCCCATGTCATATGCTCTCTAGCAAATTGTACCCAATTTTGTATGCGCACATTATTCAGCGTCAGTTCTTCTTCAGTATTTTTTTAAATTTCCAGTAATTACAGCTTGCAATGGCTCTTTTTACTGTCGGGATATTTGCCTGGATACCAGCTTGAGACCTGATAGTTGGAACTGAAAAAGAAGTGATTGACGCAATTCTCAGATTTTTTTCTCTTTCGGTTGGAGCCAGCACAGTTTTGTGACTTCGCCCAATTTTCTTTGAATTCAATATATTTGTATTAATTATTATAATTAATGTTATCAATATAAATCCACATTTATAACAAATTAATACAAACAACTAAAATTTAAAACGCCCCTGTTTACGTTTACTTGCATTGAATGCATTATTTGTTTTGTTTTTATGAAAAGAGAATCTGCTGCTCTTGTGCTTCTTCTCCTTTCTTTGTTGTATCTCACGTTTTTGGGTTCGGAAAGTTTCAACTATGCGTTATTTATCACTATGGGTTGGTACACAAACAATATACTTATATACAATTCTAGTTCATGCAAACCACGCGTGTATTATTTACTTGTGTTCTTTCTTATATTTCACAAATTGTTCGCCGTTCCATTGTTCTCAGTAAAGGCTCGGTAAGACAAAGAGTTTCACGTTGTTGCTCTTTCCACTTTCTTTTCTCAAAATCGTTTCTCACTCTGCTAACAAAAATGCATAAATATATATACGAAACTCATACACAAAAACAGAAGCAACATCCCAAACCCTTTAACCGTCCAAGCCGTTGTTTATTCTATTCCACTGATCAAGCGCTTTTGATATCCTCTGTCCGATGAATCATTGCCGACTGAATACATGAAACTTCATCTGCAATTTATACGCACATTCAGGAATATTAATAAATTACTGACTGAGAGAATAATGCAGAAATACCGAAGCACTCACAATACAGACTCTCTCATTGTACCGCTTTTATTCTCTTGATCTCGAGAGAGCATAAACAGTGCCACAAAAACAGCTGTATTTGTGTCACAAACACATACATATATGGGTCGCAAACACTTATATTATAACATATTAATCGTTGTGTGTCGAATATATAATATTGAATAGCAAACACAATACGGTTGGTCACATGTATATTATATTTGCGACAAGCTCCAATCATACGTTATATTTGCATCCAAACAACCAAACACGACAGATTTTTAAGCGTGTAATGATCTGATGAAGAGTGTATGAATAATACCCTGGAGTGAATTGTTAGGAAATTTTACAAACTGGTGATATCAATGAGCGCCAGGGTAAACAAGTTTATTTTTGAACAAAATAAATTTTTTTAATCTTGTATTTGGGTTAATTCCAAAAGTAGTGTACATGAACATTTTTTTTTTTTTTTTTTAAGGTTGAGGAATTAATTCTCTGAAATTGTTTACTTGCATTAAGATTTGTGCAGATTGCGAAATTACTTTTAGTTTCTTTAAAAAAATTTGTTTTGCTTTTTTATTGCATTTTGGTGAAATATTTTCCGGAATGTCACTTTTTACAAAAATTTACAAAACTAAGAAATTAATGCAAAAATGTTAGAACAAAGCCTACTATCGCATTCGTTCACTTATTATTTACCAGCTTTGGATGTTTTTCTTAAAAAAACGGGTTAGTAATAGCAAAAAGTTATTTTTCGAAGAGATTCCAATTATTTTTTTTTCCTTTTATAATTCAAGAATTAAAAAAAAGTAATTTTTTTACAAAAATTTGTTTTTGTGCAGCTTACATTTAAAGTAACAAATTTGCTTCAAACAATTTGGAAGAAATTGTTGTATTTTGCTGGAAACTTGAAAAAATAAAAAGTGACAGTACGGAATTTTTTGTGACACTAAAGAAAATCCAATTTAAATTTCAAGTGTAACGAAAACTTAAACATTTATTAATTATTTTGTTTTTGGTTACTGTTTGTTTTTTCTCTTTTATATAAAAACGAAACAAAAAATACAAGTAATCCAATTATATTAACAAAAAATTCATGAACAAATCTATTCATCGGAATCTGTGAATATTTCATAATAGTCATTCAAAGTAATATAACAAATTATCTTTACATCAAAAGAACTACAGTATTGAAATCAATCGGAATTTTCGAGAAATAAGCTTTTAAAATACAAAAAAACCTTTTTACTTAAAAGTGACAGTAAAGAAATTTGTGATATTTTTTTTGGTTTTTTCTTCTAAAAAGTTATTTCACGGAAAAAAAAACATGAAAAAGTGATCAAAACTTCGTAATATATTAATATACATTTTTATTTATTTTATTTTTTACGATTTTTTATTAAATAACTGTGTGACAGTACGGAAATTTTTAGCTGTACTTACCATCGTGCGATTATAAATTCACTTGAAAACACCAAATAATTGATTTTATTATTTTATTTTTTATCTTAATCAATTTATCACTTCTTGCACTTTTTAATAGCGATGCACATAAAGCAAACGAAACAGCTCAAGTAATGATTATGACTGAATTAAAAAAAATGTGACATTACGGAAAAAACGCAGAGACAAAGTAAAATTAGAACGTCAAAATGACATTGATAACATTTTTCAGGTAAAACCAGGAAAAAGCAATAAAAATAAATACAATCATTGAAAAACAGTTATATTTTTTATTATTGTTCTATTGTTTTCAACTCTTTTTCCATGTTGCTTAATGAATAACATGTGTGGAGACAGGTATATTTGTATGTAATAGGCATGATATACAGTTAAAGCACCATTTGCACAATTTACCAGAAAGTTTTACAATAATAACAACTACTTTTGTTTGTTGCTAATTATTTTAGAGCTTACTTGCCGTTTTTGTTTTTTTTATTTTCTTTTACATGAAAGAAATAAAAAGCTTGAGACGAAAAAAAAGCATTGTGTTTGGAATTAACCCATTTTCTTTACTTTTTAAAAATAAAAATTAAAATACACAAATACGGTAATAACTACTATTCCATAATTGTAAATGTAATGTTTGAACTCAAGTGCGGAAATCATTACATGAAATTTTATTTCTCGTTAATGACTTTTCACAATTCTGGGTCTAAATTGAAGAAGTCGGTAGAAATTCGAAAGTTAAACGACAAAAATTGCAATATCTCTAATACATTTCCGCTCACTTGCACTCAACTTAAAATGAAAACGAAACAAAACATTTTTGAGAGAGTAAAATGAATCTTGCACCACATGTGCGAAAATCACCACCATTAGATCGTGAGATCCAAGACTTCTTCATAATCGACACGTATCTGAGTCAGTTTCTTACGTTGGTAAAACTGTTTGATTTGTTCACATTTATCGTTGAAAATTCTATTTAACAATTGGAAATTGCATGGAAGATTGGTGAGTTGTCGCCCCAGAAGTTCGTCCAATCGAGTGCAAGCACCTCGTTCAAGTCCATTGTTTGGGGAAGTAGTATCAAAGCTCGAGGCTTCAACTTTTTCTGAAATTTCCCATTCGATTAAAGTATTATGAACAGCTACAGCAATGCTTTCCCTCGTACTCGATTCAATTTTGGGAACACCTAGAAATTTAGCCGTTCCAGTGTAGCCCACGTGAGGTGCTGTACGATCCATATTTGATCTGCCGACTAAATTGGGCAACACGTTTTCGTCCCAGTGAACCACGTAATGATCGGTAAATGAAAGAAATTAAGGTATTCAATTATATGTTTTACAAACTACATTGTATATATTTTCATATTCTGAGATTCATGAATACCTTTCCTGGGACATACTACTTGTCTTTCACATACATATGAAAAAAATATGAGGAGGGCATTTATGAATCTTAGGCCCAATTTTTGACTGGTTATTTAAATTGGTAATCAGTTGATTTTGGTTTATGCCTGATCTGACTTTAAATACGAAGTGTTTTTCAGTGCTTTGTCAAATAATCTTACTACCATGTGGCAACAGTGGCAAATGCTGCGAAGAATAACCGGTATTCATACATTAACAATTCATTCCTACATAAAATACAAAATATTTAATGAAGTTGAAGAATATTAGAGCAGACATAAAGTTATAACTGCACTACGAGTTAAATGATACGTTAGTATTATTATTTCAACTACGATGGTGATTATAATTGGTCACATTAACAATTAAAGAAGCTTTGTGTTTGTTCTTCTTGTTGTTTTCTGTCAATATCATGTGGTCACTTGATCAACTTTGGCTGTTGAAACAGCAATTAACTATTAACCTAAAAAGTGAATTCAGAGTTTAAATTATGTTTTGTCGTTGATCAAAGATGATAAATTAGGCCTTAGTGTCCGTATAATATTTACATTGTCGATAATCTCAGATTTTGCTTCGCCAAATTGACAGTGTCGTTATATTCAAGCAACGATTTAGGACTAAATCATCGGAAGATATCTCTTAGGCATCTAAGGTAGTCATAAAAATAAGTATCGCCATTCTGTCTGACACCTAAACGCAAAAAATAAATTAAAATTTACGATGATTTTAATTTCTCAATATCATTTTATACCTTTTCTTTATCAAATACAAAGCATAACCGTGGTGTAACCTAGTTTTTCTTTCACGTATAATTGTGATTTTTGAACTTAAAATTCGTATCTAAATGCTTCAATTTCGAATTCACTTTCGTGGTGAACTATAAAAGAGAGAAGGTTTAATTTCAGTGAAAAATAATAGTTGGTCAATTAGAACCACAGCATCCCTAATCAAATTGTTCCTAATTTTCCTCAATTTTGATCATTCTTCTTTGCATATTAATTCCATATCAATAATTTTCTATCGCTGTACTTCCAAAAATGCTTTATTTCCTTCACTGCTCATCGTCATCAATGCAGCAGTAGCCTCAATATCGAAAAGATCGTCTACCTCTCCAATGAAAAAATTAATCTTTAATTTCATTCCGGCTGCCATTTTCTCCTGTTTCACTTGGTTTAAGTTTTTCCAATCTTCGTAAGTTTTAATTTATCGCTAATCAGTGTTACATTTTACCCAAGCTTAGTTCATATTTTCATTCTTAAATTTGTGTATCAGATTAGATGAAGACATGAACATTTGGGATAGCACGTCTTCAATTTTCGCAACCTGCAGGGCTGCGCGTGGTCATAGCCCACTGCGCTTTTGTGTTTGGTTTACATGGCTTTAAAGTTATACACTAAATAATAAAATAATGGCCGATCAATTAATTAGTTAACTATTGTTTTTGATGTGTTAACATCTATAGGCACGGGTAGGGCAATCTATGAAAGTGAACACATGCAAACAACACACAGCGTTAGCATCACATACGTGGTTTTTGTACAACAATGGTCTCTGCCTAAAAAAATATGATGGTATTGATGTAGTGGCAGCGAACAAAGAGTATAGAATTGTACAGAGAATTCATTGAACGAATTGTAAAAATAAAATCACTGGCGACATCTGGCGAATGATCAAAACGTATTATTACACTCTGTTTGTCATAACTTGGTTCATTCACAATTTTGATGTGAAACATTGATGCCTTTTGTAACATTAATGCTTTCTGTATTGTTTTATATAATAACATTGTCGAAATGGTGCATTTTTATTAAAATATCCTATAAAGAGAATAAGACTCGATCATGCTGTTTTACTCAGCCTCTCCACATGAGAGCGGAAAAAAATTCAATAAGTTCTCTATACTATTCAATACTTTTTGTCGTTGCTCTGTTTATGACAAAACAAAAATAATTATTTCAGTGAGCTAAATATTGCTTTATTTATTTTAACAATATTACATCGAATGTTAAAGCAGATGTAAGAAAACGAAAGAAAAGAGACTTCAGCACAAAAACTTTTGGTTTTTTATTTTCCAATGTAACTTTTACCAATGTGTTCATAGAAGTCGAGCAGATAAAGTGTAACAAACGGGTGTTAACACATCGCCCGTGGGTTCGAACACTCATTTATTTTTTTTTAATAAAAATAATGTTAAATTCATTCCATTCACAATGTTACAAATATTTATTTTTTATTCATAAGTGTCAGGTTTTCAGGAACTGCACTCTTCGTTACTTACTTTTCACTAGAAATTCAATTTCTTCAAACTTTTTTCGCTTCGTTTGGAGCTTCTTTCGTGACCTTTGACTAAATTTTAAGTAAGGCCCACTATCTTTCGATCGGACTGAGTTCTTGTCAGTAAGATGGACCACCAGTGTTGCCAGAGGTAACGATTTATTTGAGGATTTTTAGGCTCAAATACAGAAAATTACGAATTGTTGACTTCTGCTCCTGAAATGATGAATTTTATTTATAGCAGTCCCATGGCAATTATGAAATCGCTGGCATCCAAACAACAACAGCTATACATGTTTAACATAACGCACTGGGATGCTGATTTTGAAGCCTTCGATGGTTTTTTGTCTGAAATAACAAGTGTTAGACCCTAACCTGCTACATGGCTTGTACCACATTAATGAAAAAACATGTTTGAAATGCAGCGTAATTAACTCAAAGGATAAAAGATTGATGGAGATTATAGAATGTTCGGGAGGCATAGTTCTAAACGGTAGAGCAATCGGTGCCACACTTGATAAATTACGTTTCTGTGGTGGTAACGGTAGCTCTGTTATTGACTACAGTATACGTTCTCACAGTTTATTGAAATTTTAATATTCTTTTAGCATCCATTTTCAGACCATATGCCGCTATTTCTAACTTTCGTTACTTTAATTGCTAGTAATGGTAACACAACAGACCGCGGTCCACACAAACTACTCTGGAACAAAAAATTAAGCAGAAAAATATTCAACAAAACTAGGCCTTCTCTCCAGGAATAAAGAAAATATCCCGTACCTTACAGTTGATGACATGGTGCGGTCGATTACCAACAAAATACAACAAGCAAATATTTCCACAGGAAACAAATTCCACTTTGTACCAAACAAAAAATGGTTTAATTGGAAATGTGTTCGTCTACCCAAAAATATGGTTAAATACCTCAATACAAATAAAAGAATTCACACCACTATCAACAAAATAAACAACCTATTAGACAGAAGCAAGTATCTACACAGTTGTAGCGTCAGGAAACTCGAATACTATAACAAGAACCTGAATCCACTTAACTGTGTTACTTCGAGTAAAGATTGGTGGACTCTGTCTAACAACCTAAAGTCGCAAAGGGGTGATCTAACTGCTGCAGATTTTCGCACACTCTTTAGTTCATTACTGGAAAAAAAACCCTACAATGGTGTATGTGAACTCTATTCGGTACTAAAATCTGTAAAACAAAATAAGGCTCCTGGTCCTGACGGTATCCGTTATGAAATTTATGTAAATGCCACCTCTGCTTTACCAATGCAATCCTATATTTATTTAATACCATTTTAATTAAGGAAAAAATACCAACAAGTTTTAGGGAACCCATTTTGCTCCCGGTTCTGCAGAAAGTAGATTCTAATTGTCCAACAAACTACCGTGGATTATCGCTGATTGATACCCGTTGCAAGATCTTTAGCAGTGTAGTTTTAAATCGATTAAGAGAATGAATAGATAAATACAATATATTAAATGAATTCCAAGCTGATTTCAGGAAGCGTTACTTTACCGTTGGCAACATCTTTAATCTTGTGAATTTAGTTCACTTAAACAAGATTTGTGGCAATAACACTTACCCATTTATTGTTGATTTTTCCTGTGCTTTTGATATGATACCTCGAAATCCCCTCTTCAATAAATTACCGGCTATGGGTTTATCGACAAAATTTATTCGCATTGTACAACTTTATTACGAAAATAATATCAGCCAAATACGTATTGGAAGCGATTACTCTGAACCTTTCGGCGTTAATCTGGGTGTGAGACAAGGATGCATCCTAAGTCCAATCTTGTTTGATCGTTACCTAAACGACTTAGCTGACGTATTGCCTGGCTGATACGCCAACAGAATTACAGACTAAAATTGACACGCTGTATGGATTGACACGCTGTATGTATGGCACTCGAATATCAAACAATCTTAGATGGAATTTTGGAGAAGATGACATATATATCGTTAACAGTGAAAGATAGTTTGGAATGGAACTCAATTATAATCTGTCATTTAGTAAACATACGCGTATAAAATGACTACTGCAAAAATGGCGATTGCTTCAACATAGCCTAAATACATAAAGCATCGAAAAATTTCAAATGTTATCAAATTGAAAATGTTTGATGCTTCATTATGCCCCAAGCTTTTTTCTGAGCCACATAATGGCTTTTATTTTGGAGTTTTCTCCCTTTCGTCAACTTCTAACGTTACTAGTTTTCGGGCTTCGTTTTTTTTTTTACTTTGCGTCGAAAGATATCGTGTGTGTGTAAGCCTCGGTATGTATTTTATTGTTCAAAGGCAAACTGTTGATGTGCATGCTGAGTGGAAAGATCTCTCCCGTCCTGCGAGTTAAAAGCACGGGTCAAACGTATGGCAAACTGAGCGCCCCATTGGACCAGCACCTAAACTCTTTAATGAACTTAGTCGAATTGTAGTCTGTGCCCATACGCTCGATAATGTTTTATGGAGCACAGATTTGGGGTTTTCAGAAATTGGATGATGTCGAACAACTTTTTAGATTTTTCATCAAAAGAATTTTGTATTTACCCAAAACTACTCCTAGCTAAATGCTCTACCTAGAAACTGGTCTAAATTCTTTACACTGAGATGCATTAAAGGCTCACTTTGGATATGTTAATAGAGCTTTACGTTTACCCGTTCACAGATTGCCTCGTACCTTAGCTGAACTGATTAAAAAACTGAAAAAAACTTATTGGGTTGAGGAGTGGTCGAATTTATGCACAATTATTCAATTTACTCCTGAGAATGCATTAACTCCATTATGCATGTTCTCAAAATCAATTTCAGAGTCTCTTAAAGCCAAGGAAATTAATTATCTCACTTCCCATGCAATGATTTCGCAATTACACGACATGTATTCTCAGTTGGTCTGTTATATCAAACCATCTTCGGTCTTAAATTTCTCGTCACGTGCTGCAAGTTTGCTAATAAAGGCAAGAGGTGGATTGTTAGACATAAACGCTAAATGCTTTACAAGATCGACGATAGGCTTATGCACTTTATGTAACTTTGATGGTACACCTGATCGCAGTTTGTCCTATTTTCAAGGAATTGAGACTGAACAATTTTCGTACAATAACACTTATTGTTAATGAAGATGTAAACATATTAAACGACCCTAGTCTTTAAGGGACCCTTGATATGCGACTGCTCTTGGAGGTGGAAAGTTTCTGATAGCCATTCACTTGGGAGTGGCCATGGGCAGTCCAAGCAGCTCACTACTTCCACGCAGTATGTCCTGGGCAATGGCTTATCCGAAACCTCCGTTAGCTAGCTAAAGTGAGAAGACGAAACGAATGAGCAACCTGAGTGGTAATGCGATCACTGGTACGTCTCAGGATTATTAGGTGACCCTATCCCTGAAAGTCTTCGAAGTAGTGGGCATATTCGTCCGTCCTTTGAAGGCGGATGAGCCAACACCCCTGGCCAACGGCGGATCAAAATTGAAGAACCCAAAATCCAGTTTCGATACACTGCATTCTGGTCAGCGTCTGATCCAAAATGGGCGCCTGAAATATAATCATCCTGGCAGTAGGTAAAATGCAAACCACGATGGGCTGGGTTTGCCGCTCGCCACCGTTATATGGGCAAAGAAAATACATGGAAAATATAGTAATCGAAGAAAAGCACTAAATGTTGACGACCCTCGCAAATTTCTTCAATTTACTTTATTTTGTATTGTACCTGAAAATACTATTATATATGGGTGATTCCTTGGAAATGACGTTTTCTTTGTCCATCAAGTTTATTTCCATGTAATTAAGGGACGGCAAATAAATAATCGCGTAATTTCAATACTTTTATGGTACACAAGATTTTCCACAACAATATTCTCACCTGCGTCGCCCTTATTCGATAGAAACATACAGAAACTAATGAAAATATCAGAACCGTGGCGTGTCCATTTCATAAAAATCAAGCTTTATACTATATTCACTCCCTCATTTCGCAGGATGGATTGATATTTTTTTATGGTCATTGAAATTGCCTAGATAGAGGATATTTTCATGTATTTACCGAGCGTAAATGTCCTATTTAGGCCCGACTAACAAGATCTAAACTTTGTCCACGCATTTTTGCCTAATATCGTACATTTACGTTTTACCGCTGTGGCGCCATGTTGGATGGGTATAAAGGCGCCCTCGCTGTGAGAACTCGACCATTGTATATCAAATGTTATGTTTACATCAATGGCTGACAGATTTATCCACATTGAATCGATTGGAGTGAAGTGTTTTCTTTACGAAGGGTAAGTCACAAAATTAGCAGTCAATACCATGGTACCGCTTTTTTATTGCGCAATATAATACTCGCCCTCCTAGTGACGAAATTTGTTCGATATTTAGTCATCGAAATGTGATTTTCAAAGGAAATTATCTCACGTCAATTTGGCATAGAATGAAGTCAATTTAAATATGAAATGTCAATACCGTGGATGTCAGAATCGTGGCAGTTCTGAAAATTATAGTATAAAATATATTGATAAATGTTTTAAATTGTTGTAGTACAATAGATGTTGGTATACACTATAGTAGTATATATAAACAAAAACTGTAAAAAAAAATTACATCCGAGGTATGTTAAAAACTAATAATTTCACCATCCGAAAAAACGTTATTTCCATATACTAAACCATTGGATGGGAAACGTTGTTTGGTATTCGAGAACATCGAAACACATTCAATAACTTCACTGCACTTACTCAACGTGCTTTAAATAGAGAACGTAAGTTCCGCTACGTGCTTGGGTGAGAGCAATTCGGAGTAAAAACAAACAAATGCGCACTGTAATGTTTGGTATAAGTGGAACGGTCCAAATAAAACAAATGACTTGAAAGACAGAAGAAGTAATCGAGAACAAAAGACTCGAAAACAGTGTACCCGTTAAAGCAGAGTGAAGTAATTGAACAATTTATGGTTGAACAAAGAAAATAGAAACATATGTATGTATGTAAATATACTTGTATCAAGATGAGAATATTTGAGAGTAAATGCAAAGAAAACAAACGAGTTAATATTAATTTCAAAAACTATTTATTTTGTACCCTTTTTCTTTGAAAAGAATATTTAAACCTCTGATTTCTAACTTTTGCTATCTAACTTTTGCTCTTTTTCAAATTCATTTATATTTACTATTGTACATTGGTAATTTAATTTAAATAAAAAATTCAATTAAGATAAATATTTTTAAAATTTTCTTATGATTAAGCACTTAGTTCTACTTTTCTATCCAATTCTATTGCAAAGCAAAAAATATCAACAATTATAACTGTATAACATGTGTGTATGTATTAAGGATGCCAAACGGGAATTCCCGAATCCCGGGATTTTTTTTTATGAGTTTGTTTTGAGTTCTTTTATACAAAAAATTTAAATAAATGGTTTTACACGGTACGTTAACGTCATAACGCTCTCACATATTCGAAATTTCGGGGCCCATAACTCCGAAACAGTGCACTTGCCGCGATTTTGTTGTGGTACTTTTTTGCTTAGAATAATGTATTCTAGCCCTCTAGTGGTTGTTTTTGGAGTGTAAGCCGTAAAATAGACCTGTTCCAAAAAAAAATTAAAAATAGAATCCCGAAAAATTATTTTATTTATTTCCATTTGTTATCGATTTGTTTGTTATCATGTTGATCATTTATTGTGAATAGTATTAGTTTGACATTTACTTTGTAAACCGCTGTTTTGTACTTCTCCATATCCCTTCATTTGTTCTCTTGTTTCATTTTGTAACTTGTTACTTGAGCGCGATCGCTCACTTACACTTTTGATTTGAAGAAGGAGGAACAAAACTGCGGTGAGTATTTAAAATACATATATGTTTTTTTTATAATAATTACTTTTTCGTTAGAAATAAACGTTTGTTCATACAATAGAACTGCCGGTCTTTGTTGTACTTGTTTAACGTAAGCCTCCTGCCCTTCAACCACCGCCAGCGTCAACATCTTTATTTCGCAGTTTTTGCATGTTAGCATTACATGCAAATAACTGCCTGTCTTTGGTGCCGTGGTGTTTTCTGTGTGTATGTACAAAGTGAAAAATGTTAAAGCTAAAGTAATTGTCTGTTTCTTTTTTATTGAGATTTTTAAGAAAATAAATTTGAAATTGAAAATTAAGAGATAAAAAATAAATTAAATTTACAATGCTACAACACTCGCCACCAAGACGTAGCCCTCGCCTATATGGTGAAAGCGAAAAAGGCCCAAACAACCCGTATAGCGATAAGGGACTTGCAGCCAGCAACACACACACAAAAAGCACACAAGAAATCAACAATATTAGTGGGCAAAATACGCCAGCCAATATAACGCCAGCCAATATAACGCATGCCAGCACAAGTGGATCATCAAAGCCAGGCACGCCAACTGTAGCAATAGCCACAGACAATACGGATGGTGCACAGACACCGCCTGTGTCGAAGCTGCCAGCCGACCGGCCTAAATCAACGACACCATCGCCCTACCACATGTTGCTGGAAATGAAAGAGCAGATTACCATACTGCAGCGGCAACTGTTGCACTCCCAACGACAGTGCCAAGAGCTACAGCTCGCGTCCCAGGAGTCATCAAAAACGGTAAGTGACCACAACCTCAATTTTTCAGCCACGCCAAATTTCGCCGCCATTGATATCGCAACAAGTCAGCCAACCAATACATCGCCATAGCAGACAGCCGCCATGATACCAACGCAAGTACCGCAAACTTCTGTCCTCTACGACGCCGTAGCGCCGACGCAACAAGCTCCAGCAATACACAACACAAGTATGCCCCATTTTGGGGAATATCAACCAACTGCCATCAACAACCAACGCCAAGCGCACCAAGTTCTGCTAGAACAGAGTATGCCGCCATAATGCCGCGCAAAATGCAAGTCTTTCAAGCATTCAGTGGTGAACCCGAGGACTGGCCGCTATTTTATACCGCCTTTACCCAGTCAATGGCCACATACGGGTACAAACACTTCGAAAACAATCAGCGTCTGCAAAAGTGCCTAAGTGGAGAAGCCAGGGAAATTGTGAAATCACTGTTGATACATCCACACAACGTCAGTGTAGTCATAGACTCACACCCAGCTACGCCAAGTGAGAGATTTGCCACATATTGCCGAAACCAACTTAGTAAAATTAGTGCCCTTTGCCACAAAGGTAAAAACTTAGCCGCGTTTTTACTGTCAGTTAATGGGCAGCAACATATTGCCAACCCGACGTTATTAGAGGAGTTGGTATCGAAACTCCCCATGAGTAAAAGATTGGAATGGGCACGAATTGCAGCCAACATTCAGCCTTATCCAACTTTAATAAATTTTAGCGATTGGCTACGTGAAGTGGCAAATTTTATATGTATGGTTCAAGAGGTAGATAATAAAGAACCAAAGCGACGAGTCATGCTTCATGCTACGGAGAAGCCTCTCCAGTGTAAAATGTGCCAGGGTTGCCACAAAATATATGAATGCCAACGTTTTATAAAATCTTCTGTGAACGATCGTTGGTCGTAACAGTGTCGTAGGTAAAATATACCTTACTCTTCGCTGCCTGAGAATGACTAGCCCATATACACCGACTGAGTTGAAGCGAAAACTAGTAATTCATTTAATAATGCCACATATAACGTATGCTGCGGAAGTTTATAGCAAACTTGACTCCCATAGTCATCATAAACTTCAAGTTGCTTTCAATAACGCTACTCGCTATGTATATGGTCTAAATCGATTTTCTAGTATATCATCTTGGAGAAAGATGATTCTTGGTATTGATTTGGATGACTACCTCAAACTCCGAAATATTGTCTTTCTACACAAAATACTTATCAATAAATCACCACAATATCTATATAAGAAGATAAATACCGGTTCGTCGTTAAGACGACATACTCTTATTATACCGGATTTTAATTATATAAATTCAAGCAGATTGTTTTTCGTTAACGCCACCAGGCTCTGGAATACATTGCCTACACATATTCGACTCATTACTAATGCTAGCAGATTTAAAAAATCTATTTTCGAACTTTTTAAAAATCAATCCTAAGCCTTTTTCTCAAATATTATTCTTTTCTTTTCTTCTGTCTCTTTCACCTTCTATTTCATTTCTTATAACAGATAATCATTTGCTTTGTTTGAGTTTTTTTTTCAATTTTGTTAGAATCGAGTAAATATCTCTGATATAAGAAAATTTGCTAAATCTAAATTTAAATTTAAAATCTTTTAAATAATGATAATTATGATATATTTTAAGTAATAATGACTTCTAATGTATGGAATATGTTTTTGGACTATAAAAGAAGATATTCTTATTGTCCTTACGTTGGTATTATTAAATAAATAAATAAATAAATAAATAAAATAATGTCAAGAAGAAAGTGGTATTTATCACATTTCGGAGTTACAAATCCCAACAAAGAGAAAAAGGTGCGATTAGTCTTTGATGCTGCCACCAAAGTAAATGGAACGTCATTAAATGACAATTTGTTAAAGGGACCTCAAGAGATTTCGTCGTTGCCGACTCTTCTTTATAATTTTCGAAGTCGTAGTATCGCCGTGGGAACCAACATCCGAGAAATGTTTCCCGGGTACTGATGCAGCCTAGCGATAGAATTTCCCAACGTTTTCTATGGAGGAACGAAGATAGAAATAAGCAGCCAGATGAATCTGATATGAGAGTCATGACATTTGGAGCCGCCTCCTCGCCATGCTCAGCTATATTCGTCATCAAAGCCAATGCAAAGCAACACGTCAATTCACATCCCAGGGCCATAGAAGCAGCAGTAATTTCGACACCGTGAAAGAAGCAGTTGAGATTTCTAAACAAGTTCGAGAAATTCACAGAAATGGAGGGTTTGAATTAAGAGGCTTTATTTCAAATTCAAAAGACGTCGTCCGGTCGCTAGATGGAGCTTCAGCATCGAAAGCTATTCCTGCAAATGGTAGTACCGAAAAGGTGTAAGACCTATATTGGAACTCAGTCACTGATACGTTTATGTTCAATTTCAAATTTCATCGTGTTGACCAGTGTGTCACCTCTGGACATAAAAAGCCTACAAAACGTCAAGTACTGAACCTCGTAATGTCAACTTTTGACCCGCTTGGTTTTTTAAGCCATTATACTGTCGGAATCAAATTATTTCTGCGAAGCATATGGAGGCACGATTGCTGTTAGGATGAGCCGATTCCTGTAGTGCGATTCACTAACTTTTAACACTTTAGCAGGTGTTAACTTTAACCACACATTCTGATGTTTGCACTAACCACTATGTGATTCACTAACTTATTTTTAACCATGGTAAATAGTTTTATATTTCTCTATATTCAAATTGATATTAAGTGGCAACTCTGCTGAGCGAAATGTCAAAGTAGGAGAAAATAATAAAGAAGAATAAACAAAAAAAAATCCTTGTGATTTGTAAATTTTGAATAGTTTGGTGCAAAGTAAGTAAAACATTATAAATATGTAATATTTTATTGATTTAGCAAACGCTTGTAGATATTAAAATAGAATGGCTAGTACTCCAATAAATTGTAGGCTAAATACTCCAAAGCCATTATATTCATCGATTGTATACAACGATAAACACTTTTCTAAACGAATTAAACCACACCAAAAATGCTGGTGTTAATAAACCACAATTTGTCTTGCTAAAAATAACAGCTGACTTTAAACGCCAGCAGATATCGTTTAAAGTGTTAGTGAATAGCAAAATGGTTAATTTTGTGGTTAACATTTTTAAACGAAACAATTGTGGTCAAAAAAGGATAGTGAATTGCACTACTGAGGTTATAAACATTATGTGGGAATACTGGCGTAAACAATTAAATAAGGTACCAGACTTTCGTCTGCCACGTTTCTACTTTCGACCTTGGGAAATAAAACAACTTCAATTGCATGTATTTGTCGACGCCAGTGAGGAAGCATTTGCAGCCGTGGCCTATTGGAGGTTTGTAACAACATGGGGTACTATTGGCGTAAGTTTCGTGTGCTCTAAGACTAAATGCGCTCCATTAGCAAAGGTTTCGATTCCCCGCCTGGAATTGCAGGCAGCTGTTCTTGGGATAACATTGAGGCAAATTATCCTAACTGAGCACGAATTATCAGCGGAAAAGTGTGTCTTATGGAGCGACTCAAAAACCGTTCTGAAGTGGATTGCTAGTAGTCATCGTCGATATAAACCGTATGTCGCGCATAGAATAGCCGAGATACTAGAGTCCACTAAAGTAAATGATTGGAGATGGATATCGACTGGCGATAATGTAGCTGATGACGCCATAAGATCGTGCAATAAAATAGACTTTTCTACGTCATCTCGTTCGTTGAATGGTCCAGAATTTTTAAAACTTCGAGAGAGTGAATGGTCGATATTTAACACCAGTATTAGTCAGCCTGGCGAACAAGACGAGGAAGAGATTAGCCCAAAAGTCTCACTCCTAATAAGGAAACACGACATAATCGATTTTTGCCGTTTTTCCTCACTTTGCCGAATAGAGAGAACAGTAGCATGGGTTCTTCGATTTATAGGCCGCTGCCGTAAGGAGTACGATCAATTGGAAGACTATGGTCTCACATACGTGAACTAGAAAATGCCGAACGAGTCTTATGGCTGCAAGCCCAACGCGAATCATTCGCCGAGGTAATCAACTCAATAAATAATGGTCTGCCAATTCCAAAAGCCTATAAATTAGCAAACTTGATGCCTTATATTGATGATGGTCTGCTGAGGGTATATGGGAGAATTGGTGCGGCCAGCTGCTTGCCGAACGAAACGAGACGGCCAGTAATATTATCAAAGGATCACTATTTGACAGAACTTCTTCTTATGCATCATCATCGCCAAATGAAGCACCAAAATCACGAAGCTGCCATATGTGAGGTGCGTAAGAAGTATTGGATACCTCAAATTAGAAGCCTGTATCGGAAAATTGTGGCTAAGTGCCTTATGTGTAAGATAAGAAGAGCAATGCCAGCTGCGCCAATTATGGGTCCATTGCCAGTAGATCGACTCGGACCAAACATTCACCCATTTAAGTACACCGGACTTGACTACTTCGGCCCTATAAACGTCACGATTGGGAGAAGAACGGAGAAAAGATGGGTGGCGGTATTCACGTGCTTAACCATTCGCGCGATTCATTTGGAGTTGGCCCATGACTTATCAACGGAAGCCTGCATAATCGTCATGGGGAACTTCATGAACAGATGTGGCTTTCCATTAAGAATTCGCTCCGACAACGGGAAAAATTTTGTTGGTGCCAACGAAGAGGCTAAACGTTTCACCGAAGTTTTTGAAGCCGACCGAATTCAACATGAACTGTCTGGTAAAGGAATCGAATGGGGTTTTAATTGTCCAGCGAACCCATCCGAAGGCGGAATATGGGAAAGGATGGTGCAGTGCGTTAAAACGGTATTGCGGCACACACTGAAAGAAGTGTCTCCGAAAGAATATGTGTTGCCGTCTCTCCTGATCGAAGCTGAAAACGTCGTCAACTCACGACCATTGACACATCTGCCTGTATGTCCACATGAAGAGGAGCCGCTAACACCGAATCATTTCTTGATAGGATGACCAAACGAGTTCCAACCACCAACGGCGAATACTCCAGATGATAATCCCTTGCGTCTGAAGAAACAGTGGCGGGTAATGGAATACTTGCCAACGATGACGAGGAGATTAAAGTGGTGTGAGCGCACTGAGCCGCCACAGAAGGATGATGTGGTGTTTATTTTCGATCCAAACCTCCCAAGAAATCAATGGCGGCGGGGTGTGGTCACTCGCGTCTATGCTGGCTGTGATGGTGTGGCACGAAGAGCCGATGTGAGAACTGCGTATGGTGAACTGCAGCGACCCGTCTGCAAGCTAGCCGTTCTGGACGTAGATGGTGGTGAAGCTGACCGCTCCACAGAGGCGGGGGTGTTGCAGAACGGCCCTTAGTGGATTATTTATTTGTTTCCATTTGTTATCGATTTGTTTGTTATCATGTTGATCATTTATTGTGAATAGTATTAGTTTGACATTTACTTTGTAAACCGCTGTTTTGTACTTCTCCATATCCTTTCATGTGTTCTCTTGTTTCATTTTGTAACTTGTTACTTGAGCGCGATCGCTCACTTAGACTTTTGATTTGAAGAAGGAGGAACAAAACCGCGGTGAGTATTTAAAATATATGTTTTTTTTTATAATAATTACTTTTTCTTTAGAAACCACTTCAACCACCGCCAGCGTCAACACCGGGATTTTTTAAAATCAATCCCGTTTAGCATCCCTAGTACTTATGTATACACCGAACAAATTATAACCTCTCGAAAACTAGCTCACTTTTCGAATACTTTATCGCTTCTCGAAAACCTGCTCACTTCTGGAGAAAATCTCTCAGTTTGCTGTGTTTAATGTATTCGATCGAAAATTTGTGTGCGTCATTAAACGAATCGTATTGGGTGCTATCACTGACGTTATCGTTTTTTTTTAACAAATTCTCGCTTCAGTGTTTCTGCAATATATTCATGCAATACTTTAAATATATACTTATACAAGGTGTTTCAAAAGAAGTCATCTAAACGAAAAACTTCGACTGATTATGTTTATTTGAACCCTTAGAATTTTATTATTTAAGTTGAGAAGATGATATCAGTTAAATGGGCGCCGTCACAATTGATTACCATACGGGCTCGTTTTATGGCATTTTTGTTCAAAATGATTTGAAAATCATAATGAGCGATGAGGCTCATTTCCACCTCAGCGGGTACGTGAACAAGCAAACCTAACGCTTCTGGGGCACCGAAAATCCACGACTGATGCACGAGGAGCCCTTACATCCGCTCAAAGTGACTGCATGGTGCTCTGTTCACGCTGGAGGAGTCACCGGGTCATTTTTTTCGAGAACGCCGCTGGCCAAACGATAACAGTGGACGGTGCGCGCTATAGGGCCATGTTAACGGAGTTTTTTCTGCCGCAATTCGACGAATTAGGACTGGAGGTCATGTGGTTCCAACAGGACGGAGCAACGGCACACACTTCGCGAGCCACAACCGATATTCTGAAGGCTGCGTTCCCGGGTTGCCTCATCTCTCGTTTTGGAGGTTTGCACTGGCCCACAAGATCGCCCGATTTAACCGTTCCAGACTTTTTTTTGTGGGGTTCTTGAGGTCAACATTCGACACGAGTGCGAGAATCTGTCGCCCGAAGTTCTCGCCGAAGTGATGAAAAATGCAATAAAACGAGCCCGTATGGTAATCAATTGTGACGGCGCCCATTTAACCGATATCATCTTCTCAACTTATCCAATAAAATTCTAAAGGTTCAAATAAACATAATCAAAAAACAGAATCGAAGTTTTTCATTTAAAAAAAATCACAGCCAAACAACATCGGATGAGTTCTTTTGAAACACCTTGTATAATGACTTCCAATTATGACACCATATTGAACTATAAAATAATTGTATTCTAATTATTCTTACAACGAAGTAAACAAATAAATATAATAAGGATGTATCACGAAATACATTCATAAATATGGGAAAAATCGGGAGAAATGTGCTTGATCAAGATTTAAAAATGCTGTCAACATTTTGCAAATATATTTTAATTTTTATGCTTATATTGACCAAAAATATATTTTGCTGTGCCAAAGTACACTAGGAATCGAAACTTCAACTGCCGGTAGGGGACTATAAGAGTACCCTCGTATAAAAAAGTTTAACGTTCCCGTAATCGGACAACCCTCCAATTTTTTTGTACACCCTAATGCACAGGTTACCGTAGCTGCAGTCATTTTATACAAAAATATTCAAAAATTCTTTTTATCATTTTCACATTTTTCATACTCTTGTTCCCGTGGTGTATTGCTTGTCAGTCCTTTGGTGGCGTAACGCTGTAAAAAAACAGGGGGGGGAGCTACCCGAGCAGACAAAGTGCCAGCAATGAAATAACTATGAATGGCAACAATAACAAGGAATGACGACGATGACAAGCAACACAGCGCTGAGGACAACCACCAACTAGTAACTAGAAAGTAGTGGCGGTGCAATAGAGGAAACCATAGCTGCCACGGTACTTCCGTTCTAAGTGCGCGGAAGTTCAATGCTGCCACACAACGGAAATGGTTGCAACTGCCATGAAAGTCTGAATAAGAAAAGTTTCATTATTCTCATGGAATACTGCATTGCAAAAGCAAAGACTCCTAGCATGGACTCCTCCACTTAGCTCAATCAAGTAAACGACCGACCGACCATCATATGGGGGTGAATGGACAAAGGACCATAACGAGAATACTTTCATGAATATGCATTCATATAAGGGAATCTTCAAAGGAAACCATATGAGAAGTCATAGGAAGTATCAAGTGCAAAACTTAACACTTTCCTATGGCTGCGAGCACATCACGACCATTTTCAGTTACGTCTCGTCGGTATGTGGGCATTCATTAACACAAATTCAATAATCTCAATGAAACGGCATAGCAGAATCGGTTTGCATCAGCATATTTTCAGGAACGATTTGGTTTTCTCCTTGTATATTTACTGTTCAGATATTGAATTCCAAAATTTCTTACAAGTCAGTGCAAACACTGAAGTGGTGAATACTCTGCATGTCTGACATTAATACATACTAATATTCGTGCATATACATATATGTCTGTTGCAAACATAGAATGCCTTTTGTGTCATTTGCAGAGTATTTTAAGTAGTTCAGATGACATTTTTGCATTTTTTAACAATTTGACTTTTTATGCTCCACTATCAACTACTGCTCTCATCTTCTTCCACTCGCTCAACAACGGGGTTCATTTGTACTTTTCATGTTGGATGACATTGCAATGATAATTCATAATATAAATTAATGTTCCTCAACTTAAGTTTATGATGCACAGGTTAACAAAACTCGTGCAGTAACTCAAGAGTCAAAAGAAAGTTACAAGTTATGTTTGAGGAACTTTACTAGAATTTAAAACTGTCTCAAGAGTGAATAACATTAATCTGTCACATCTGTGCTATGTATATTTGTGTGATGTCAGGTTGGACATTAAATGTGGGTCCGATATTCTGAAGACGCAAAGTCAGGTTGTAAATTTTTATAGAGAATGTCGGTTCGCATTTACAAAATGTAAGTGTATCAATCACTGCCTCGAATAGGCGATAGACGTTGGACTTAGAAATGAGTTTGAATCAATCAGTACATTCACATATATTAACAAATTAAATAACCATTGGCGCTAACTGGTAATACCCAATATGTTAAGTTCCTACTTATTCGGTCTTGAACAACTAGAGTGTCCAAAACCCGACATTTTTTAAAAACTGGTTTTCGGGTTGTTCGAACAATCAGTTTTTTAAGAAAAGGCGGGGGGGTTTGCCCCTCACCAAATTCATAAATGAAAAATAAAACAAAAACAACCTCTATTTGTTGACGATCCCCGCAAACGCTATAAGGACCACGATTTACCGATATGCACTATATATATAAGGTGGCCGTCGGTGGTGCAATGGTTAGTGTGCGCGGCTCTTGTACATGAGATCCTGGGTTCGAACCCGGCTCTGACCACCTTCAAATGTTCTTTCGGCGGCGGTCACCTCGCATAGTGACGGCGACACTATCGAGTATCTAGCCATGAAAAAGCTTCTCAAAATACCGTTCGGAATCGGTGTAAAACTGTAGGTCCCAATCAGTGAGTGAAAACTGGAAAGCGCACAGCTCAGTGATTGTCAGAAGTTCTCCCCAGTCCCTTTATGGGATGTAATGGGAAACTATTTATTTTTTTTTTACTTCAAATATAAGAACTCTATATAGATCTTACAAATATCCAATTGGCAGATGTCCTCGAAAGTTATATGTCTGACATTACCGCTATCCAGGAAATGCGAGGGAGAGGACATGGCTGCACAAGAAAAAGAAACTGCGACATATACTACAGTTGCGATGAACAACAGCAACAAAAAACATTAATTTGATTGCAAAAGACAGCGAACTCTAGTCCCTCGGTTCAATCCTGTGAGTGAACGTGTCACCGCAATCCGCATAAAAACGAAATATTTTTATATTTCCCTAATTTGAGTGGATGACCCTAGCGCCTAGAGGAAACGTACGATCGGTTCCCTGGTCATGACCAATGATGCCAATTTAGCTCTTTTGGGGCTAAATTTAGCACGTGTTTTGAGTTTTTATTTAGCCCGTTTTTTATACAATACCGATTTTGCTAAAGAATGTTAATATTTTTTTTGTATTTTAGGCATTCTCTTTGTAATATGATATTTTTGTTGCTAATTGTTTTGAACAACTGTTAATTTATATTGATGCATTACTATGATTGACGGGTGAAGTATTTTCAAAAATATATTCATCTACATTGGCCACACATGTCAAGTTTGTATTGGTTATTGTCCTTAAATATTTCAAGGCATGGGAAGCAGAATCCACTTTTAATCATGTACATATATGCAAGAGAAAAACAAACATCTCAGAAATGCTTGTTCCGTCAAATCTGCACACCACACATCGTTCTCTTAATAAAAAGAAGATGCGTGTGAGATAACAACGAATATGCCCTCGTTCAAATGACCGCCGGGGCTTCGGTTGTTGGCACTAAACCGAGAGTTAAAATTTTCGATAACTGACGCATAGATCAAGCTAAATTCTGGCCTATTGCCATAGATCTGCGACTTATGGAAACCCAACAAGAAAAGTCTGACTTGCTAAAATTCACGGTGTCTGTGCCCATTTCACGTCGCCTCTGCGTGAGATAACCCTAAAATCGGTCGCGCAGAATGCACATTGTATCATCAGCTGCGTAACTACATGCCTGTTGGAACTACATGTCGTGATCGGTAGCGCTCTTATTTGATGATGATAATAATGCCATTATCGATTTCGAAGAAGTACTGAGCGATGATACATCCAGAGCACATACATCCAGAACAAAGATTCCCAGTAGTGGCTGATATCAGCAAATTAAGCTCACACGTATACTTACGCTCTTTTGTTTGATCGTCAATCAACCAATAGGAAATCAGCATGTTGAGTGGGAGAGACAAACTATATTTGCAGAACTTCTGCGTCTTATTTTACATTTTAATTGTCATCGAGACTGCTGTCAGTGAACACATAAATTGAAATTATTGCGATATATTAATGATGTCAGCCGAAAAGTATTGTATGTTACAAAATGCTTTTGATGACATGCAATGTCTTATTTGTCATAAGACATTTAAAAAAACTAAGAAATATAATTTAAAAAAACATTTTGAAGATGTTCCCCAAGACATGAATTATTTGCTGGGGGAAGAAAAAGAAAAACAATTTAAAATTTATAAGAAAATTTTTATTGAAAAGTTGAAGGAATGGGTAAATCAATCTAAAGAAAATGATGAAGATATGGTGGAGGAGAATTTAAAAATGGGTTTATCTAACTTAATAAGTTTAGATATTGTAAAAAAGGGAAGGCCATTTGTCAAAAATATATTGAGTAAAGTTTTTAGAAAACTTCATTATAAAACTAATTTTATTGAAAAACTACCTTTGTCCCGCAATAGTATAACCCGGCGTTCTCTTTATTTGGGTGCTATTGTGGAATCGGTATTAAGGGAAAAATTGTTTTCATTCTGTAATGATGAGATCACCTATATTAATGACCTTTGTCAACTTGTAATCTGCATTCGATGCATTGATTCAGATTACAATGTTTTCGAGTCAATATATTCTGTTGAAACATTTTATGGCAATGTAACCGGTAAATTATTGTTCGATGTCGTCAACGAAAAACTTCCTTCCGTTGTTGATTCTAACAAATTAGCCGGAGTTTGTACGGATGGTACGAACACTATGACAGGTACACGTGATTGATTTGTAGGCCAGATGAAAAAAAATTAAATTGAGGTTTATACCTTGCATTGTATAATACACCAGGCTGCTCTTGCTTCTAAATTTATATCCAAGCATCCGGTCATGAAGGCTACTGAGCGGATAATTAATAGGATAAGGGGCGGTCATAACTCACTGACTCATAGAAAATTTGTGACATTTCTAAAAAATTCAAATGCTTCTCACCACGATCTATTAATGTTTACTGACGTACGTTGCTTAAGCCGAGGTAAAAGTATTAGTAGATTGTTTGAGCTTAGAAATGAAGTATTAGAATTTTTAGAAGCTGAAAATATCGAAATATCCAAAAAAGAATATTTAAAAGATTATCAATTTATTTTAGACATGGCGTTTTTAACAGACATTTGTAACATGTTGAATGAGATGAATTTGAAGCTGCAGGGAAAAGATAATAATATTTCTGATATGTTTAAAATTCTTTTAGATTTTAAAACTCAGCTATTTTTACTTGCAGCTCAAATTGATTCTGAAGACTTTTCCGACTTTCCGAAAACTTCTGTTATTTACGACAAGGAGAAAATCTTGAAAAAGTTTGAACTTTTGGAAATATTAGAAACGCTTTTTAATAACTTTAATGACAGGTTTAAGGATTTTGAAAATATTCAGCATTTACTCGATATTTTTCAAACCCCTTTTAAATGCGAGATATTAAAGTACGAATTTCCAATCCAAACAGAAGTTATTAAACTTCGAAGTGAATTAGATTTCCCGGATAATTTTATCAATACAGAATTCTTGAAAAATCTGGATGGTACAATATATGTATCCTGAAATAAAGAAGATTTCATTGAAATGTTTATCTTTATTTCCCTCAACGTATCTTTGCGAACAAATATTTTCAGATTTGAATTCTTCTAGTTTGAGAAATATACTTTTATTGCAACTGCAATAGGAGTATCAACATAGAAGATTTCATTACTTTTTAATTGCAAATTGAACAATGATTAATAGAGGGAAAATTTATAAACCCTTGGAAGAATCTTTTTATTTCGAAATATATCATACTATCCAGATGTCGGCATATATAAATTATATATGTATGTATTATAGATATATATATATCTATCAATACATTCATCAAGAGTATTACTAAAATAAATACATTCATCAAGAGTATTACTAAAATATGTACATTCATTAATTTTACATTTCCCTTTTTTTAAACAAAGAAACAGAAAAAAAGACAACACCCGCCACACATGTGCGTTCGTCTCAATCTCGTTGACGACTAAATAAAATGAATAACAAATTGGTTTCTTCCAGTGTTATTTCGTCACTCTCACCAATACTACTACCTTGGGCATCTATGATCCAGAACATAGTAAAAATACCAAGTAGTCGCATTAGATAACTTGCCAAGTTGATTTGCCTCTATTGCCTGAAAAATAAATAACGGGAACTAACAATAGACAAAAACAATATAACCCACAAGGTCTGTCAAAATCTACCGGTCCCTATTGGAAACCACTTATTTATTAAGCGCATTTTAGCACTTTCGGAATTTTTCTTATGCCGTGTGTTTATCGAGCCAAATAATTTTGATTGGCCAAAATTTTGACATTAGCGTGGTGAGTATTTATTGTCAAAATTTTCACTAGCCCCAGGGCTACACAAAATTTTGACAAGTAGTCTAAATTTTGACGTTTGTATTTTATGCAGCATTTGCTCGGAAACATGGTAATAGCAGCAGGTGTTGTTGTAGTTGTAGGCAGCAACAACAGACATTTTGTTTTTGTCTCATTCGCTTCAGTTGCGAAACTCTACACAAATACATACATACCAAAAACATAAGCCTACAAGAGTACAAAAACAAAATACATGAGTTCTATACAGGTCTATTTTACAGCTTACACTTAAAAAAAAACAATACATTATTTTAAGCAAAAAAAGCAAAATAACAAAATCCGGGCAAATGCATTGTTTCCGAGTTATAGTCCCCGAAATGGCGGCATTAAAAATGGCCCAAAGAAAAATGGCCCACAAAAATAAATGAAAAATCGTCCAAAAAAATAAATAGGCCAAAAAATGAAAAATGACCCAAAAATAAAAAAGGAACTCGCCCAAAAAATAATGAAAAATCACCCAAAAAAAAATGAAAAATCGCCCAAAAATTGTTGTAGGCTCCATGAAATGTGGCCCCAGTGAAAAATTACCCCAAACCCAAAATGAAAAATGACCCCAATATTTTGTACTACCCACAACAACACGTAAGTAAAAGGCCCAAACTTGTGTTGTTGTAGGTAGTACCAAATATTGGGGTCATTTTTCATTTTGGGTTTGGGGTAATTTTTCATAATGAAAAATGGCCCAAAAAAACAAAAATTAAAAATAGCCCAAAAATGTTGATATTATAACCCATTTTTGTGGGCGATATTTCTTATGAAATATGACCCAAAAATGTATGAAAAAATTTTGGGTGTTTTTTCATTTTTTTTGTGGGCCATTTTTCGTACACCCCCCCGAAATATCGGATGTGTGAGAGGGTAATGGGGTTAAGCTACTGTGTAAAGCTATTGATATCATTACTTTTTTGTATAAAAGAAGTCAAAATAAACACAAAAAATTAGCTAGCATGTCTCTATAACTCGCTTCGTTATCGAGTTATGGGATGTTGAAATTTTTAAAAATGATCGATTTTTTTTCAAAATTTCAACATCCAATAACTCGATAACTTAGTGAGTTATCGAAAAAGGGCATAGAGGTTTCTGCTTGCCCGGGCTAAGGGACTATTTCCTCTTGGGCAGATCCAACACCGGTTTCGGCATAGTATGGAATTTTCTACTCTGGGGTAGGTCCAACACCGGCTTCGGCATAGTATTTTTGTAGTATATAGCTTTATATTTTTGAGAAAAGTAAAAGAAAATAATCTATAATTTTTCAAAATTTCAACATACGGGGGTCCATAACTCCGAAACTGTGAATTTGCGCCGATTTTGCTATTTAACTGTTTTTGCTTAAAATGACATGTTCTATCCGACGCAGTATACAAAATATAAAACAATAAGAGCATACCTCACCCCTTCTCTCTATTTGATACATCACATACATCCTTTGGTGTAATCGAAATTTATCCATTTTGTTTATAATTTGAAAAAAAAATACCGAAATATTTTTTAAAAAATTATGTTAACTTCAAAAAAGTGAAAGGACATGAATTTTCAGCTATCAAAATTTTGATTTTCCATTTCACACAGCAAAATCGGAATTGTATCTTCACCACACAGAAATAAATTCAACACAATTTACCACGACTGAAATATTTTCGATGAACACACAGCCTTAGTTGTTTTGTTTAGTTGTTTTCCTTATTTGGCGCGTTTTAGCACTTTTTTGGTAGTTCGACGGCGCGTTTCGTTCCTGCAGAGTTGGCATCACTGGTAATGACATTAAGATTGTACTAGGAGATTTTAGTGCTAAAGTACGCAGGGAGAATATGTTTCATCCAATTATTGGCAATTTCAGTCTACATGCTGACAGTTCCGACAATGGTGTGAGAGTAATTGTCTTTGAAGCGGCAAAAATCATGAACATTAGTGGTACAAGATTACAACATAAAGACATCCACAAGGCAGCTTGGGTATCCCTGATCAAGGAACGAAGAACCAAATTGATCACGTGGTAATTGATGGAAGGCTCTCACCCAGTGTAATTAAGAAACGGCAGTGCAAAAACTGCGAGAGTGAGAAGTATGAGACATTAGGGTGGTTACAAGGACTAACAAATGGAGTTGGGAAAGTTTGAGCTCAATCCGATAGCAATAGCACGTGCCTCTATGAGGGTAAAGTTTGCGAAAAAGTGATTTTTAGAGAAAATGTTAGTTGTTTGACCATAACTTCAAAATTATATTCTAGTGCTAGTGTAATTCTTACCAATATTTATTTTATTCATTTTTCTTCTATGTCTTATAGTTAAGGTATTATTTAGCTTTTAATAGGTTAGAGTCAAGTCTATAGCCCCAAATGTGAATTTCAATGCAATGTTGGAAAACGTTAAAAAAATCAGCTGCATCTATTTTAAATATATTTCATTTATTACATTGTATAAAAACATATACTTTAATATTATAATTATACAAAATTAGAAATTAATTAGGTAACAATTAGGTTTTCCTGCATTCGGCTACAACTTTTAAAAGGAATTGTCGTTGTTCCTCATCTTTTGTCAATGATAGATTATAGTCTTGTATTAACTTTACTCCTCTCACCGCTGTATCATTTACAACTCTTAAGCCATTTACTACTTTTTTGGTGTTTAGATAACATTGATTTTCAAACCTTTTTATTTCAAACCTTTTAAAAATATTCAAAGTCCGTGGAGAAACAAAATAATCGACTTCCTTGTCTAAAAAATAATGAACTTCTTGAAAATTAATTTTTGCTATTACATTCCTATCATCATTATCGTAAGCATTTTTTTAACCATCCTAGTTTTGATGGTTTTTCCCATATTATCGTCGAAAAATGAAAATGCAACTTGCACGGAGTTGAGATACCACAGATGATTAAGTATTTTACTCAATGCCTTGCCTTCAGTTTCTTTATCAATAACTCTATATTGAACTGACTTTTTAAATAACTGAAGATCTTGATTGGGGGCTAGGGTGGGCTTGTGGGAATTAAACCATGCTTTTACATACATATTGGCTATAACTTCAATACCATTTTTCTCTTCTTCTGTAAGCGGAAATTGATCTCTGAAAAGATAAATTTTAAGACAAAAAATTGACTTCGCCATCCACCTGGCGTTATGTGTTGCTCCTGGTAGTCGAAATGTAATTTTTTCCGATTGAAAGTGTCCTAAATAAATCAGGCAAAGTTGAATAAATTCTTTGTAGTCATCTTCACTCATCAAAAAGAAAAATTTAAATATGGTCTACATCTCTTAATTTATTTCTAATGCGTTCATCTTCTAAAGCCGTTTTGTATTTTGTTTTGTCTATGTTTGACCACTCATCTCGTAATTTTCGAAACATATCCGGTTGAGGAGCAGAAGTTCTACCCATTTTGCAATTGAAGATTTCTTTGAAAGTAATTTCTAGAATATGGTGGATACATGCTAAATAAAGAAAATTGTTTATCCCTAATAGTTTTTAGGGGAGTCTTTGTGGGCTGATTAAATTATTTTAAATTTCGCTCAATAAACACAATTATGCGACCGGTCGATTCGGATGTAAAAATGCAATTCATTTATTATTTAAAAAATGGAGATTATAATGGAGATAGCCAATGACAGTATAACACTTTACACAGAATTTCCCTAGCGGAATGACAGTTAAACAAACAAAAGGGTTACTAATTAAGATTGACTTAAACCTAGGGAATTCCTTAACTTAATTTGGACAGAAAAGAAAAGAGGAAATAATTCAAATTATAGAGAAATAGTTCAGTTGAAAGAAGAGAAGAGAGAGAGAGAAGAAATCATCTGGCCAAACATCCCGGCCCCATTGAAGGACTACGTCTTCAATCATCTGGCAGAAGAGCCAGCTTATGGATTGGGCGCCTATAAACGCCGCTGTTCGTCCTCACGTCTGCTACCCTCACTTTGCCGTCTCCGCCGGCGATTACGGCCTCTACTCGTCATGTTGCCCATTGCAGGGGCGGGCGATTGTCGTCGTGAATGAGTACGATCTTGCCGACGACTAGATCTGGGCGCACCTCGGACCACTTGGTTCGCTCTTGCAGTCCTCGGACTTGCAGTCCCTCTCCCAGATGCGCCAGAATGCCCGCTTGAGTGCGGAGATACGCTGCCATCTCTTCAAGAACGTTAGCTTGGCCGGTTCTTCTACCGCTGATTCGGGCAGCAGCGTGCCTTGAGCCTCCCCTATTAGCAGATGTGCGGGGGTTAGTGCCTCCCCGTCGTTGGGGTCGGTGCTGAGTGGCGCGATCAGTCGACTGTTGAGTACTGCCTCCACCTCGGCTAGTAACGTCTGCATCTCTTCTGCCGCGAGCAACGCGTTGGCGACGGTTCGCAGGAGCAGACCTTTGGCAGACTTCACTGCTGCTTCCCAAAGACCGCCGAAGTGTGGAGCTCTGGAGGGTATGAAGGCAAATTCTACCCCTTTCTCTGCGACGAATGACGCTACCTTCGTATCGCTGGCCACCTCCTCTCTCCATTGCCGCAGCTCGGTGTTGGCGCCGCCAAAGTTGGTCGCGTTGTCGGCGTACAATTTCGCCGGCACGCCTCGCCTGGCCACGAACCTTTGAAGAGACAAAAGAAATGCATCGGTAGTTAAGTCAGACACTAACTCAATATGTACAGCCTTTGAAGTAAAACAAACGAACACTGCAATATACATTTTAATTGGAGGACGGCCACGTATCTTCAACATGATGTGTACTGGGCCACAAAAGTCAACTCCACAAATTTTAAAAGGCCGTAATGCCCTCACTCTATCACCGGGCAAATTCCCCATAATCTGATTCATTAACATCGGTTTGTAATGAAAGCAATGAAAGCATTTACGGATTGTCCTGCTACATTCTTCTTTGGCGTTGACTAGCCAAATTTTGTTGCGAAGAAGCGCAATAAGTGCCTTGGCACCGGCATGACAATTTTTAACCTGCAAGTCTCGCAAATATATTTCAATAAATGGACATCTCTTCGGCATTAAAAGAGGGAATTTTGCATCGTATGGAATTGGCGCGTTAAGCAGCCGCCCGCCTACCCCTATTAATCTGAAAGTGCGATTTTCCTCCCTGAATTCGTTAATAAAGGGGTTCAGTCTTTGCAAATTAGACTGCAGTGGCTCTGATTTTCTAAGTTTTTTAATAACCTCAGAATACTCGTTTATCTGGACAATTTCAACAAATTTTAAGAATGACCAATTCAGTTCTTTTGGCGTGAGAATAAAGGAGCTGTATTTGGTTTTATTACGAGCTCCCTCGACAAATCGAAGTACATATGCAAATGTGCGTATCAGTTTGTTGTCGGCTAATTCTAGAACTGAGTTTGACGGGGATTTAACAGCGATAAATACAGCTGTCTTCCTTTTCTCTAAGGACTTTTGCTCTGCAGTGAGCTCAAAATTGGGGTTAACTGGCCATAATTGGCAATCCTGAAGTAGGAATTGAGGACCGTTGAACCATAATGAGTCTCCTAGTTCGTCGACGTTACACCCTCTTGAGACAATATCAGCTGGATTTTCTTTAGTTGGCACATGTCGCCAGTTGGCATGGGAAGACAACTCCTGAATATCGCTCACTCTATTTGAAACAAATGTCTTCAAAGTTGATGGATGCGATTTTATCCAGTAAAGGGTAATTTCAGAATCGGACCAAAAAGTTACACTCTCGATTCTTCCAGGCATCATTGGTTTAACCTTTGACCATAATTTGGCCAATAATTGCGCTGCGCACAACTCGAGTCTCGGCAGAGACTTCGTCTTGATAGGAGCCATTTTCGATTTTCCCGTTAACAAACGGCATGAAACTTCATTGGCGATATTGCTCCGAATATAAATGCAGCACCCGTATGCTCTTATAGAGGCATTTGCAAATCACTGGATTTGGTAACTAGCCGTGGTAGAAGTTAGGACATGTCTTGGGATTTCAATTCGGTCCAGCAAATATAAATTTGCCTTGAAATTCTCCCACGCAGTATGGAGGTGCAATGGAATTGATTCATCCCAGCCTAATTTTTGAAGCCAAAGTTCTTGTATTAACGATTTGGCCTTAGTTACCACTGGGCACACTAATCCTAGGGGATCATACAGTCTGGCTCCAACTGACAAGATGTATCTTCTTGTAGCCTTCACATTTTGAAACGTATAATCTAAGCGATATTTTAGTGTGTCGCTCTTAGGATGCCAGAATGTGCCTAACGCTTTAGTAGCATCGTCGCTGAATTGCAACATAATTTCAGAACTTGACGAGTCGTCACAGTTCACACAGTTTGAAAACCATTTCGTCAAATTGAAGCAGGCTGACGATAAAATTTGAGAAACTTCAAGTTTGGTTTCTTCTAATTCCTCTAGTGAGTCTGCTCCCGTCAAAAGATCGTTGACATAAAAGTCTTTTCTCATGACTTCAGAGCCTTTTGGAAATGTTTCCTGGTTCCAATCACTCAAATGATTTAAACATCTTATTGCCAGGAAAGGAGCAGACGAGGTACCATAAGTGACCGTGTTCAACCTGTACATGTTGAGGTTATCATCAGGATTTTCACGGTATAAAATAAGCTGAAAGTCTGTATCGGCCTCGTCAATCAGTACTTGACGGTACATTTTCTCGATATCAGCCGTCATTGCGTATTTATGCAAACGAAAGCGGATAAGTGTAGAAAATAACTCCTGTTGAATCGTTGGCCCAATCATCAACATATCGTTGAGAGATTTTTGTGATGAGGTTCTACACGAGGCATCGAAAACCACCCGAAGTTTGGTTGACGTACTTCAGGGCGTAATACACATTGGTGTGGTATGAAATAGTGAGGGTTATCAAAGTTAATATTGTCTGCAATAGACATGTGGCCTAAATCAATGTATTCCTTCATGAAGGCATTATACATCTCTCTGACTTGAGGATCTTTTGACAACCGACGCTCTAATGAGAGGTAGCGCCGTTTTGCTGTGTCGAAAGATTGACCCAAGAGGTTAGGGTCTTCTTTAAATGGTAGTGCCACTTTGAATCTACCCGACGGCATTTGTTGGATAGATTTTTGAAAATGTTCCTCACATTTTTGTTGTTCTAAAGAAAGAACTTTTGCCTCATTTGGAACTTCTTCAAGTTCCCAAAATCTCTGCACAATTGCATCTAGAGATTTATCGCTTTCTGATGGCGTGCTAGCGTGGCACGAAGTGATTTCAGCAGTCTTTGAACTTTTATATTTGCCAGACACAATCCATCCTAGCACAGTTTTCTGCAAGACTGGAGTGTCAGGACTCATTTTAATTTGTCCAACACTTAACACATCAAAGAATCAGCGAGCTCTAAGTTGCGCGGAATATCCCAACCAGATGTAGAAATGATCTTATCGGGTTGATATTTTGATATCGACCGAAGCACCCAAAATTCCGATGTGAATTCTCGTGATTCCATTCGAGCCTTTAAAGTCGCTTGAATTTTTGACCTGGCAGTTGCATTTGTCTTGCCAATTCCCAGTAAATTTAAACTTGCATCTTCCCTCTTAATTTGTAGCCTCTATGCTAGTTCCTCGGTTATAAAGTTTATTTGAGAACCGGAATCCAGTAAAGCCCTTGCGTAGACATAATGCCCAAATTTGTCCATTATACGAACTAGGGCTGTTGCCAAAACAACACGTTCTTCATTAGAAGATGAACAATTTACAAAGGCCCGTGAAGTAGAGGGCTGGTCTGGATTAGAACTTGTTTCTCCTGTGTGCGCCGGAGTGGTATACTTATGCAGTAAAGTATTATGTGAGCGGCTACAAACTCGGCACTTAGACGCTTTGCATTTCGTAACTGTGTGTCCCGGTTTCAGGCAGTTAATGCAAGCTGAAACGCCTTTGACAAAATCAACTCTTTGTTGTACCGGTATTGCAGAAAATGAGGGGCATGTGGACACATAATGTAGTGTCGATCTACAAAATATGCACTTTATGCTGTTTTGTGCTGTGTCAGTTTGACAAGAAAGCGACTTGGCGTTTTTCTTCATTGGAATCTCAGCTCTACTTGAGTAAGCTGGTTTGGGCTTCGAATTTAACGACTCATCAGCCGAAATGTGTTGATATCTTTTATTCAACGCGGCTTCGCAATCACTCCAAAGAGGCAGTTTATCATAATTCAACTGTTCTTCCCACTTTGAACGAGTGACTGAATCAACTTTTCCCATGACAAGGTGTATCAAAATTGCATTAGACATACTCTTATCGTCCCCGATTGACAAAAGTGAGTCATAAATGGCTGAAACTGTGTCAATCAAGCTCTTCAAGGCAGACGATGAGGGTTTCGAAATTTCTGGCAAGTCAAATAGCTGAGAAATATTCTCAAAAAATATTAAACATGGGTTGTCATAAACCCTTTTAAGACTTGCCAATGCCTTGGAATAGTTTTCACTGGTTACTTGGTAGGCTTTCACCGGTAGGCTTTTCCTAGAGCTGAATCAGACAAACAAGATATTAAGTGGTTGAATTTCTCAATATCTGGTATCATTGGGTCATTATCAACCAAATTTTCGAAAAGGCCAATAAAGTTTTTGTATTCTGTGTACTTTCCACTAAATTTTGGAAGTTTCATACTCGGAAGTCTACTGTTATGAGCTCTGTAGGACATAGTCGAGTTCGCAAAACTAGACCTTCTATTGTTGCCCATTTTGGCAATAAGCAGACTTTTTGTTGAAACGCATAAGTCCTCTATATCAGCTCCTTCCTCATTAGTAGGATCTAAAATATCAAGCTCAGATTGATATACCATCGCCTGTTCGATATACGAATTAAGAATATCGAGGCGGCACTCTAACTCGATAGGATTTGCCGAAATTGTACTTTCCTTCAGAGAGCGCTTGAATCTGGCGATATTATTCACTACTGTGGCCTTTTGTAATCTCACTTTATTGCTACTGGTTTGTCTGTCGGGTGACGATTGATGTCTACGACCTGGCGCCATATTAATTTTGTAACTAAACTTTCACAAATGGGAATTTCAATCAGAAATATTAATCGTAACGTTTATTTGTTAACGTGCAATATAGTACTTTATTAGCTCTAGGCAAGTATTACAACACACAATTTATACAAACCACACTTATTATCCGATTTACCGACTTTGTTTAGTTTATTTTTAAAAAATTTTAATAATTCCCCTCCGTCGGGTTGTTTAAAGTTAAGTTAAAATTAACTGACGCTGTGAAACCGGGACTGATCTTGTTTTGCTCTTTCTTTTTACAAAGGGTTTTGTGAAATTAAACTTTTTCACTTTAACTTGGCTTTTGGTTATTACAACACACTTATTTTTCACCGTAATAATTTTTATTATTATATTTATTTAAAAACTTTTCAAAGAATTGCTCACAATGATTTTAAATTTTAATAAATTCAATAATTTATTATTTTCTTCGTCTCCTTTGCTAGTATTTATGTCTGTCCACTTGTACGTACGTATTTGTTGTTGCACGGCCTCAAACCAACAGGGTTGCTCCGTTGTTGGGTTTGGCAATTTTTAGCACTTTTGTCTTAGTTGATACAAAGTTAGATCAACTACGCAACAGATCACAATAAGTAAATGGACAGATAGCGAAAGGGAAAAACAAACGAATGGTGAGTAAATTGATAATTCCGTAAATAAATTCAATAGTTGCACGAATTTTGTTAGTTTGTTCACAGGAAAACCGACGGGAATTGATGGAAACACCGACAAACCGGAGAAGCAGTAGGGAATTAACAATCGGTAAGGTTTGTGTATTAAATACCGAAAATTGTGTTTTGTTTGTGTGTGTATGTTGGCTATCACTTGCACTGTGTAAATATCACACACTTTGTTAGTGTAAATTATACCTCGAAAATAAATTATTTTGCAATAAAATATTTATTTGTTTCACTTAAGGGCGGGAGTGGATAAATTTGAAATTGTGCACGTAATAGGGGCTAACAACGTACTGTGTGATTTACATAATTGAAATAAATCACTTAAATTTGCAGTGATATGTTTACTTGCAATAATTCACTCACAATCTTTTTGTTGGCACTTATAATACCTGGCAATAATACCAATTTCCTTGCAGAGTATACAGGTGCAGCGGGGCATTTAGGATGACTTCCTTGCTGAGTTCTGCCAACGTTCTTCCAAGCTTCCTTCTGCGATGGTGATGGATTGAAGATGATGGTGAGGTTTTTGACCACGGTGGTAATTTTATTAAAACCGACCCCTAATCACGAAATGTACCGAACTACGACCGCAGTAATGCGCGAAAATCTAATTAATTAATCAAGTCGCTGCTCGGGCGCCAAAATGTTTATCCCTAATAGTTTTTAGGGGAGTCTTTGTGGGCTGATTAAATTATTTTAAATTTCGCTCAATAAACACAATTATGCGACCGGTCGATTCGGATGTAAAAATGCAATTCATTTATTATTTAAAAAATGGAGATTATAATGGAGATAGCCAATGACAGTATAACACTTTACACAGAATTTCCCTAGCGGAATGACAGTTAAACAAACAAAAGGGTTACTAATTAAGATTGACTTAAACCTAGAGAATTCCTTAACTTAATTTGGACAGAAAAGAAAAGAGGAAATAATTCAAATTATAGAGAAATAGTTCAGTTAAAAGAAGAGAGAAAGAAGAGAAGAGAGAGAGAGAAGAAATCATCTGGCCAAACAAAAATCTTTCTGGAATAATTGTTCTAGGAGAATGCAAGTTCCTCTTCGGCATCCAGTATTTACAGAAGTTGTATTAAAATTTATATCTGATTGAATGATTGAATTTTGTATGTTGCTCCCCACTGCTCAACTTCTGACATTACAGCTTTAGCCTCATTTATCCCTGTACCATTTTCGAGAACTGGAACTCCTATTAACTGTTCTTCATCGCCACAAGAAATTAAAATCGCTAGACTCTCTACATTTCCTTTACTTAACAAATCTGGAAGCAATTTTCCACCCCAATGCACAACAGCACCCCGTAAATCGGAATTTTTGAATCTACTCCTAATGAGATTCGTTCTTTGTTGCCGAAATTGTTGTCTACGTAGTCGTATGGCACTTCTACTTAGGACAAAATGTAGGGGGTTATGTCCTAACGCTTCTGCTGTAGCAGCTATAATCCGAACAGCATCTCTATCAGTAATGGTGCACCGGTCTAATAATACAGATAATTTTTCAGTTATGATTTCTTAGGTACCTCGACAGTATTTTATCATTTTTAGTTCTGGCTCTGGTTCATCTTGATTGGATATATTGTAGTCAGCATCTTGCATCGGCTCATCATATGTTACGCTGCTTCATGAAGATTCCAGTTCTACATATTTTTCACCTTCAATGCACTGTCTTACCTATATTTGTAATCGATTTTTTGAGTCTTGTCATCTCAGCTGTTTGTCTTGATGCTTTCCGTTTACATATTTCATATCGACACCTCCCATACAGCCAGGACGACCTTTTTTTCTCTGGTGCAACAAAAGTTTTTTGTCTTTTTCAGATGCCTTGGTGAGGGCAGCCTGATGAGCAACGTCAAACAAGTCGTCAAAACTTAATTTAAAATCTCCCTCTTTTTTAATTTGAGATGCGTTTGTTGATCCTCCATATTTCATAAAGTTTTTCCAGCTTTGCGACACAATGCTGAATATCCTTGGTTGTTATCTTAGCTTTCTACCAAAACAGAAGAACCTTTCTAATTGTAATGTATGCCGCTTCTCGTTAATTTAACTTTACTTGACGCATTTTATAAAATAGGACACGTAATATTTGGCAATTAGGTGGCAACTTACTGCCAGTGATTTGATGAGACATGTGGTCAATTAAATAAATTTTACCTGTTTCACTCGAACTCATGCCCATTGATTCTTTATTAGTTGTTGGTCGATCCATATTTTTTTTAAATTCTAAATAAAATATAGAACGCGATTTTGTTTATATAGCCAAATTAACACTGCAATACAGATTAAATGGATTTATTTGTGTATTTACCAGTATTTGTGTATTTTTTGTTTAGGGTCTTAAGGTTTTTTATTTAGGTATTTTTTATAGTTCTTTTTATTAATTTTGTAAACCCTGATTTGATTTTTTTACTTATTTTCACTTTTTTTCACTATAAATGTCAATTATCAGTAAGCGCCGCGAATCATTGTAAATATCAGCTGATGTAATACTGGTGCTTATCATCAATGCAACGGGCCCATATGTTGTAATATCAACGAAGTTGGAAATCAACCGCTGTATCGAGCCACAAATAGTGTGATAAAAACCGAAACTGAAAACCGATTATTCGGTTTTATGTGTAAAACCGAATGCCGCTTTTTAAAGAATGGCCAATTTCGAATAACCGGTTTGTCCGTTTCATTCGATCTATGAAAACCGGTTTTATGGATTAAATAGGAATTTAAAAGTCATAAAATGATTATAAATTGTATTTGGTTTCAAAAGTTAGTTCGTAATCTATACAACTCTCATAAAAATGAAACGCAAAAAAATAAAATAATAAAATGTAAATAATAAATGTAATAAAATAAAATGTATTAAAAACATAAATTTTTACAGTTTTAAGCATTAATTTAAACACAAAACAAAAACAATTAAATTGACTATTTACATATAAATATATATTCCTTCAAAGAAGGGCATACAAATAAAAATCGGCTTTCTAACAGGTCGGTTATTCGAAATCCGGTTTTTGAAAAAATATAGAATTTCGAATAACTCGAAAACCGGTTTCCTGATCAAGTCAAGTAATTAAACACTCTTGCATCGAATATAGTACATTTGACCCTAACCAAATAAATGACAATTTTGCCCTCAAAGAGGAACGTGTTATTGTTATCGGATTGAGCTTAAACTTTCCCAATCTAATTTTTTAGTCCATTTTCACAATTAAGGGGTTCAGACGAAAATTGAAAAAATTGTTTTTTGTAGCCTCCCTAATGAGACATACAGAAGGAAGAACGAAGCCGGAAAATTCTACCAAAAGGTCAAACACGGAACTAATGGACATGGTTCAGGGCCTCCCTTCTGTAAAGACAGCGACGGAAATCTCATCGCAGATGTGCAGAGCACGTTGGGAATATGAAGGGATCATTTCTCGGCACTAGTGGTACTTGAGATATGCAATGACGATGGGACAATCGATCACAATTGGCGATTGCCCCCTCGTAACCAAGACGAGGTCAGAACAGCTATTACCCGGGTTGTGGACAACACAGCCGCAGGAGCCGATGAATTACCGGCGCAGCTGTTTAAAGCCGGCGGTGATGAGCTGATGTTTCAACTCGTTACCAAAATTTGGTTAGATGAATGCATGCCTGGCGATTGGAGCCTGATTGTACTATGTCCCATATTTAAAAAAGGTTACTCGAGTCTCTGTGCCAACTATCGTGGAATAAGCCTTTTCTTCATACCATATACGGTTCTAACAAGTATAGTGTGCGAAAGACAAAAACCAATTATCGCTGACTTGACTGGACCGTACCAGTGTGGCTTTAGGCCTGGAAATTCACTCTGCGCTAAATCCTGGAGAAGAGAGGCGAAAAACAAATCAACACCTATCATCTATTTGTCGATAACAATGCGGGCTTCGGTAGCCCGATACGGGAGAAACTCTACGAAGCAATGTCTGAGCTTGGTATTGCTGCAAAACTTATACGCCTTTGCAGAATGACCTTGACGAACACCAAATCCGCAGTGAAAGTTGGTAAGGATCTTACCGAACCTTTCCGAACTAGGCGACACCCTGTCTTGCGGTGTTTTTAATATCTTAATGGAGATCCTTCTGTGGACAGTTGCTGTCAACATGAATAAAACCTTCAGAATCAAAAGTCACATGCTGCTCGCGTATTCTGATGATATAGATATCATTGGGCGCACAATTAGAGAAGTTAATGCGGTGTTTTCGAGAATGGCGAAGGAGTCAACAAAAGTGGGGCTGACAGTAAATGAGGACAAGACAAAATTAATGGTTTCTACGAGCAGGGCCTACACGCGATTAAACCAAAGCGTGAACGTTGGTAATCTTTATAATTTCGAGGTGGTAGACCAATTTATATACCTTGGATCTGCCGTAAACAAAAACAATAACGTCAGCCTTGAGATCAAGCGGAGAATTGTGCTTGCGAATAGATGTTATTGTGGGCTGTGCAAGCACTTTAGAGATAAATCCCTCTCTCGAGTAACAAAAGTTTAGCTGTACCAGACTCTCATACAACCTATCTTGCTTTATGGCGCAGAATCCTGGGTCTTATCGCAAGCAGACGAAACATCTGTAGGAGTGTTAGAGAGAAAAATACTCCGAAAAATTTATGCACGAAGGGTTTTCGAAACCAAACTCGAAGGAAAACGAAAAATAGGAAGACCAAGACTCCGCTGTAGGGTTCAGGTTGACGAATCCCTGCCAACTCGAGAGATAAGGCAGAAGATCGAACTAGTTGGCGAAACATGTTATCTTCGTTTTGTAAGGTCCCTGATCCGCCGGGAATGTTCGAGACGGGATAAGTAAGTAGGTCAGTAAGAAACGCTTAATCTGATAGGTGTCTAACTCGGTATATGACTTTTATTTCTAGTATCTGTTTTTGTTCAATGAAGTAGTTTAAAGCTTTGTTGGAAATTGCTCTCTTGCAGGCACACGCGAACGCCCGGGCAATCATCATTTCAAGTTGATTCGATATTCATTTTCAATTGCTCCGCTTTGTGTCCGATGAGGAGCATCTCATGCAAGCTCTCCACGCAACCCCATGATGTTCATTCAAATTACACTTTCAGTGTCGATCCCAATAATGATCTCAATCTTTTGACGAGAGTAGAAAATACAGAGAAAGTATTTTTGCCAGTAAGTGTTGCCAAAAACAAATGTATGTTGGAATGTAAGCGATTGTATGCGTTTCCATATTCACAGATTTTGATTTGATGTGTGGGTTTACTGAACGATCGCATAACACTGGGGGATTTCTCGAAAAAAATCAGTTGCAAATTCATCGTTTTTTGAGGAATTTATATTCAAAACACTAATATTTCTATTTTTTTGGAAGAAAGGTGTCACCAAATTTGTATCAATACTAGAAGAATTTGATTTCAAACATATTACGATTTGATATGTATTTGAAATATAGGCAAATGTAGATTTATTTAATGGATACCAAAGTTAACTATATTTCACCTGAATCCTCTAAATTCGATCTATTTTAAAAAATTATATTTGGCCAAAAATATCTCGAAGTGTAAAATAGCCTCGCGATTTCTTTCACCTAATTCTGATATCTGCATGTGATCAAACCAGGTACGTTGAAAAGCTGAAAATCTCAATTTTGGGGAGTTTAGATTTTTTGGGATTCTGGGATTGTGTAACAACGAATTTTTAGAAATTCCATCGCTTTGAATGTACATTATATATTAAGAAACACACTGCAAAATTTATATCTAAATTTTTTTACAACTCAAACATTAATACTAATATACAAAGAATACAACTAAAGGGGTTTTCAACAGAGACCCTACAACAGTAACTCGATAGGGACAGCAAACGACGCCATATTTTTTCCCGCTCTTTTGACATTTCTCTTCAGTAAGGTTTGCCATTTCATCATGGAAAGATATACGAGCCCACAAAGAGTCGAAATTATTAAAATTTACTACCGAAATTTGGAGTCGGTGGCCTCAACTTTAAGAGCGCTACGTCCAATTTATGGTCGTCATAATCGTCCTACCAGATCAACAATTGAGCGTCTAGTGGAAAAATTTGAATCCACAGGCACAGTACAAAATGTTCAAATGCCAGTGAGACAAAGAAGTGCCCATAGTGTCGAGAATATTGCTGCCGCTGAGGCTTCAGTTCAAGAAAGCCCAAATGTGTCTCTCACACGTCGTTCTCAAGCGTTAGGCATCTCTGTGACGTCGTTGTGGCGAATTTTGCGAAAAGATCTTGGCCTACATCCTTACAAGATCAAATTGACGCAAGAACTGAAGCCACTTGACCACCATAAGCGCCGTATGTTCGTGAATTGGGCTGAGCAACAACTTGAAAATGATTCGGATTTTCATCGGAAAATCATCTTCAACGATGAGGCTCATTTCTGGCTGAATGGCTTCATCAATAAGCAAAATATGCGTTATTGGTCAGACAGCAATCCACACGTAATCCATGAGTCATCATTGCATCCCGAAAAAATTACGGGTTGGTGCGGTTTATGGGCCGGCGGCGTCATTGGGCCGTACTTCTTCCGTGATGATCAAGACCGGCACATTACTGTGAATGCGAATCGCTACCGTTCAATGATAACCGAATATTTTTGGCCCAATTGGATAATATGGACTTGGAGGACATGTGGTTCCAACAGGACGGCGCCACAAGCCACACAGCGAATGCCACAATCAATTTATTGGAAACCATGTTTGGTGAACGTGTTATCTCACGAAATGGCCCAGTCGATTGGCCGCCTCGGTCGTGCGATTAGATTCGTTAGATTATTTTCTGTGGGGCTACGTCAAGTCTATGGTCTATGCCAACAAGCCAGCGACGATTGATGAACTACGTACGAATATCGAACGGGAAATTGCAGCAGTATCGGCCGATTTATGCTTGAAAACCGTCGAAAATTGAGTTCAGCGTCTGGACTTCTGCAAGCGTGCCCGTGGTTGCCATGCAAAAGCAATCGAGTTCCATACATAATGGCATCGAAAGTACTTTCACAGGAATAAAGAATTTCATTCGTATCTAAAACCGGTTCTGTTTTATTTCAAAAAAACTTTTGTAGCGCTCTTAATGAAAAAACCGTTACTTATACACATATATTTTTCAAATGTGCTTTCAATCCAATTTTTTTGAACTTTTGAAAAAATCCATGAACAGATTAAACTAAACACGAAGTAATATTTTATTCAATACTTTTACAGGTGCTTTAGATTTTCATAAAGTTCTGAAAATATTGTCATTAAAATGTAATTAAAATAATAAAGTTCCAAAAAGTAATTAAATTCTAAAATTACCTGTTTTAAAATATAGCGCGAGGGCCATGTAAAATTTCGAATTTAATTTAATTTCGCATTAAAAAATACTAACATATATTTTTTCAAAATTATGCTTTTGTTTGTTAGGCGCTTCATTTGGAATTTCATTTCAAAACTAAGAAATATCAATGAAAATGTAAACCATCTGTTTATAAAGCGTGTTTTCATCCATCTAAGTGTCAATCATGTAGCTTGATTCGAACAAAAGTGTTGCTTTAAACGAAAACGAAAGGTCATTATGTCCAATGCCGTGACTGCTAACGAATGAGCATGAATTACAAAATTCTTGCTGGCATTGTGAATGCGGCTTTATACTTAACCCCAGTTAGAATTACAACAAAAATGTGCAATAAGAGCTTGACAGTGCTATTCTCGACCGAGTGACGAGCATATTTCTCGTGATAGAAAATATATTAGTGACAAGACCATTAATTTGCTATTCTGGGTGTCAAATGAAAGCTCTTTTTGATTTAGTGGACAATGACAGTTATAATGTTCTCAATAGCATATGATAATAAAAATCACAGCATATCCAGAATAGGTAAGTGAAATGTCAATGACAAGAAACTCATGAATGACGGTTGTCATGAATTGGAGAATAGCACTGTAAGTCGCGTACAAATATTGTTTTTATTAATGTTTAACTTTGACGTTTTTTTTTATCACCTCTTTATCACTTTGGAACTGTTTCATAAAAGGAGTTTGCAATTTGATAATAATCGTGAGTAATTAACATCAAAATGTGCGATAAACGCCATAAATGTTGTTACATGTGTAACCATTTACGGATATCGGTCATAAGCATCAGAATAATATTGGAGTGGTGGAAGTATACAACAAACCCTTCAGTTGCTCTTACAAATGAGACAGAGTTTGTTTGTGAATATTGCTGGGAAATATTAAAACATTTCGAAATTCAAGTTTCAGTTTCTTTGCCGTTTTCTGCGCCTAGGACTGGGCATCATCAGCTCTCGCTTAAACCAGATGATTGCTACTTTTGTGAAACTAATATTTCAGGCCACAATTTTAAAACCCCCAAAAATATAACGCACTTAAATGTTGTAACTGTTACAAATCCGATATCTGGTAATGATGAAGTTCCCACATCGAGCATATCTACATTGATAAATATTTAGAGGACGAGTGCCTTCCATCCAAATCTACGACAACGAAGTGACATTTTGTTTCAAATGCAGATTTCTGCGATCTCGTTCGCAATTTACATTTGGCAAAATGACGGGCTGAAATGCTTGGGTCGCGATTAAGGCAGTGGAATATGGTGGAAACAGATTTTCGTGTAACATCTTGTAGAAGAAATGACAGAACTTTGTTATTTGAAGAAACTTTTAAGACTCATGAAAATTATAGTAATCTCGTGAATTGCACTAATGTACCCATACAATTTTACGCATTAAGTCACAATTATATGGCAAAGGAATGGTGACATTTCATTTCTGGTTCATGTAAAAGTACGTATGCTACAAATATGTTGATTTTTGATGGCTTTTTATTTTTGATGTTTTAACATCTATACGGGCGTATAGGGACTAAATGCATCAAAGTCAAAATCTGCTAAAACCAGATTTTATGCTGCTGCTAAAACCAGATTTTCTGCGACTGCGAAAGAGAATAATGACGTGTTAAACAAAAATGAGCGAGAGGAGAGCAATGAAAGAGGGGTGAGGCAAAGGAAATTGTGTCTATAGCGTATGTATTAACATAATAATGTATGTATGTACATGTGTCTGTTGCTACTGTTGAACGGAGATATAAAGCATAGCCACGCAAAATTTCATTTGCAAGCCAGTCGACGTTATGGTCGACGCAGTCGACGTTATGGTGACATACTAATACGTCAGCTACTTCGTACAAAGTATGTGTGACGTTGTGTGTCTGGCTGTTTCGTTGCTGTTGCTATGGCCAAACAAAGCGAGTAATTTGATGTTCAGCATTGCCCGGTGTATACAAAAACAAGTAGCAACGATGTTAAGTTCGGCCGGGCCGAAGCTTATGTACCCTTCCCCATGACAATTTACACTCGCACTCTCCACTCTTTGCATTCCCTTAACAGTTTTTATTTTAGGTACGTATTGAGTATTGTATTTGTAAGTATTGATATTATTTAACTGTAACGTCATCATATGATTGCACGCTGTTTTTTATTTTCCAATGTAACATTTACGAATGTGTTCATAGAAATCGAACAGGTACCGTATAGCAAAAAGATGTTAACACATCGCCCATGAGTTCGAACACTCATTGGATTTTTTTATATACTTTAAAATGTGTAATGGTAAGTATATCTAGGCTTGAAAGCTGTGTTACTGCATAACGAAAATCTGGTACCATCAGCTCCAATCGCATATGCGACTAGATCAAAAGAAACTTACGAAGTAATGATCAAAAAATACATCGATTCGTTTATTCTGGCACGCATAAATGGAAGATCAACGCTGATTTAAAGGTTTTGATCATCGCTGATTTAAAGGTTTTATTTGGTATACAAGGTGGTTACACAAAACATCCATGTTATATTTGTGAATGGGAAATCGCTATGATCGCAAAGTATGGCCATATCGAGACACATATCAAATAGGCAGGAAAAACATTTTATATGCCCGTTAGTTAAAGCTGATAATGTTATTTTGCCACCACTGCATCTAAAGTTAGGATTCATGAAACAATTTGTAAAGAAAATGTATGCTTTTTGCCATCTTAGGCGGCGTTCCTAAAATTAAGCGAAACCAAAATTAAATGAAGTATTTATCAATTTCATTCCAAATCTAATACTTTTTTTTATCGTTTTTATCTGTTCTGGTGAATTTCAGGTAATTTCTTTTAACCTCCAATTCGTAAAATTATGAGAGGTGAGAAATTTATCAACAACGTAAGTTCCGTTGAAAAACGCATGGAAGAGTTTTGTTGCACTACCTGTGTGATAATTTTCTTGGTAATCACAGAAGCGACACCTATGTCGCGATTGTTAAGACACTTTTGAGTGCGTATTGGGAAACGGGCTGCAACATGTCCATACAAATTCATTTGCTCCATTCACCTCTGGAGCTGTTCCCAGAAAACCTGGGCCAGGTCAGGGATGAACAAGGTGAACATTTTCATCAAGAAATAGTTACAGTGGACAAACGTGTTGAAGGAAAATATAAAATAAAAATGATTTCAGAATATTGTTGGTCACTTGACAACACTATAATGAACATATATGTATATACGGGCACGTGAAGTAAAGACATCGTTTTCTGTCCAAAATATTGAAATCTTAAATTGGCCGCCCTATCACCCGACCTTAACATTATTGAAATTGTTTGGGATTGGCTAACCAGCTAGGTCTATCAGGGAGGAAAGCTGTACAAGTCAAAAGATGACCTTATTAAAGGAATAAAAACTGCTCATTAACAGATAGAATATTCGAAGTTATTCTGAATCCTACGAATAATCTTTGTCCGGAGAGCTCGGTTTGTAAAAAACTCGATTTTGTTGGTAGTACAAATCTGACGCTTCTTTCACTTCACCTCAAATAATATTAACTGCATTAAATTTAATATAAATTGGGATATATTTTAGTGAAAAATATATAAGGTAGCTGTAATATGAAGTTATATTCTGCAAATCGTATTTGTATACAATTATCGAAATTTATCAAAATATATCTTTATCAATATCGCAGGATGCCGTCAGCAATATCAATAATAACTATAATCGACATTTCATTTTAAACAAATTTAAGTCATTAACTAGCAGTCCATATTTCTGGTCAATAAATAATAACGATAACTATAAGTAATACTTTTCATGTTCTTAAATAATTTTTGTAGTAAGTCCAACAGCATTAGTTTTGTCGATGACGGAATTTTCCGGTACACACTAGCATAAAAACCGAGCGAATTAAGTATTATTTGTGGTCTACAAACAAATCGTAGGTATACAAGATAAACTGACCAAGTCCACTTCAGCTCAGTTAAAGTTAAATTTAATATAATAAATCTGGTATGAGTTATATCTAAATTTTTTATTTTCCTATTAATTTAGCTTACGGTATCAAATTGTATTAAAATATTAGTTTTAGAGTCGTTCTATTACCCAAAAAATATTTTTTTTTTAAATTGAAAAATGACCATGTCCACGGTAGTGCTTCATTTGTACAGGATAAACTGACCAAGTCACTTACCATTTCTTTTAAAGTGTATAATAAAATAAGTATACTTAAAAACTTTGTTACCTTTAAGAAACTATTTATTTAACCTTCTTTCATAACATTAATTTTTAACTTTTAATCCTCTTCGGAGTCACAACAGTCAGAATTAACACCTTGGTCTCCAACATAATTAACATTCCCAATGTCTGATGGAAGTTCTCGATACCATCCATGATATTCTTCAGGAATCACACCTAGTCTGCATAATTTGAGTAAATCATTCTTTTTCAGAGAGCTAATTGTTAGCTTATTTTTATATAATTGTGATTTCAAAGGACGTGTCATTTGTGGACGACCTTTTCCTTGAATATTTATTCTTCTGTATTCGGTACTAAAGTCATAAGAAAACTTTATTATATTTGGTGTAGCCTTTTCGTATCGCATTCTTTTTATTTTTAACCAATTCACTTGTTCACCAAAAGTATCTTCATTTCTATTTTTTATCATTTCCTCCGCCATTTTTTTGAAATCAATGAAATCTTTATGTTTTAGCTGCTGAACATTATAGGGTAGACTACGTTTGTTTCTTAGGCGATTGGAGCGTGCAACGTGAAATATGTTTATCCAATCTTGCATACAATACACGCTAACATGTTTTTTAGCTGACTCGATTGAACTGTGCATTGAGTCCACTTCCATGTAGGAGTGGCCCTTTTCCATGAACTTGTGCTCTACCCACTCCAAATTTTCAATTGATCGAACGGCATATAAAAACATACATGAAACATATTGGTTTCGGTTTTGTCCTGTACATGTATCTGAAAACAAAGACACTTTCTTTATAGAAGAGGGAAAATTTTCCAAATATAGAAGCAATGCAGTTGCAATTTCACAGCTTCCTCTCTGTCCATCAATTTCAGTCCAACAAAAGCACTTCGCATGATTAGGGGGTGCACTTTCATAAATCGTAGCATTGTATGCATTCAGCTTGCGACTGTAGTACAATTGTGATCATTTGATACAGAATACTATATTATATAGATACTATTTATATAATATATTATATTATAATATAATATATACATATTATGTATATTATACATAAATAGCAATTCCGAAGAATTGCTTGAAAACAGTGTTTGAGGGTATGTGTAAGACAGTTCATCCAACTGAAGGTTATGTACTGGTTAAAATACAATATGGCTCCAAAGTAATAAACAATGCAAACAAAACCCATTCCTGCAATCATGTAATCCGATAATATCAAAAAATACATGCAAATTTTAGTGGACTTGGTCAGTTTATCCAGAACAAATGTTGATGTGTACGGTCATAGTCACGGACATAGTCAAAATCTGATTTTTGTTTCTACCATTTAGAGTCCAGTTTTAGTTCCATTTCATTTTTATATGTATATATATGATTTTTCTGTGTCCAATGCTCATATGAACTCAGTTTTTCAAAAATGTGGACTTGGTCAGTTTATCCAGTATACCCACGAAATTTTGAGACCTATAATCTCCTATGCATTCCCAATTTGGTCGTAGATAAGCTCATGCCAAATGGAAAGGCTCAGAAAAATGAAAAAGCGAATTCTCAGCAATGCCGAAAGTTGACAGTATGGGGCATTGGATTAGTCCGTCTTGTAAAACCATATATGAGAAAGGGGAAGTAGCGAATATGACGAGGATTGATGTCTGGATGACTGAGCTATCCATTAGGTCCATTGAGAGGTGCCGTGAAAATGTCGTGGAAAATGCTTTTATTGGCGACTGCCAGCTGAATGTAGAGCAATTTTTAACAACATATTTCAATCGGGGGGCTTTAACTCCAACTCCATCTGATGGAATATGTAATGCACAATAGTACTCGTAAGGTAAACTTATGGTCTACCATAGGAGATATGGAACATATAATATTGAGAATGAAAATGTGGTATATAACACAGCTCAATGAATAGGGACAAAGCCCACATTTATTTTAATATATTTATTTATTTTCGTTGGTAGAACAATATGAATACAATTCTTTAATAGTTCAATAGAATGTCATTAGTGGTAGTCATTATTCTGATGCGTATAAATTATACAATGTAATATCAATATCTTTTAAAACTTAAAAATTAGATAAAATAAATATATTTTTCCCATTTTCATTGATCAAATTAATTTATGACTAATAGTTTTCCTTGAAGTTGAAGAGATTTACTTTATGTTTTCAGACAAATAATAATAGTATTAGGCGAATAGGAACAGTAGTAAGGTTTAGAGTTAATAATCAGAATTAACTAAATCAATGATGGATTTTTTAAAAATGTTTTTTCTTGAAATAGATTTTATTTATATGGACAAGTCATTCCAAAGCTAGATAGCGTTGACGAAGAACAATCTGCTGGTATTTAGTAAAGTGTGTTTAGGTATTGTAAGTATAAAATTTCGATAGTGCCGACCAAATATTAGTTTTTCATATAGGTATAAAGGTGTTTTGCCATTAAGTAGTTTGTGCAAAAACAGTAAGTTGCGCATCGGCAGGTAATCCACTAAATCGCAACCAAGAATCATTTTTCTCCATGCTGATACGCTACTGAATTTATTCAAGCCATAGACATACCGCGTTGCATTATTCAAGGATAATAATACTTTGTGGTACGACTGGGAGTCTAACTTGCTATACACTTCCGCAAAATAGTTTATTAGTGGTAATATCAATTGTATCACAAGATTTCTCTTTGTCTCCATAGGAATCTAATATGATGTTATTCTCAAATTTTTAAGGAGATAGTACATATTCTTCACCGTATTATTAATGTGATCTTTACAAGTTAGGCTGGAGTTAATATAAAATCTCTAAAATTTAGTCTTCGTTACATATTGCAGATCCGTGTTCCCAAGTTGGATGATACTGGATAAATTTGTGGTAATATCAGAGCAACTTATCGGCATAACATATTTTTTCGTAGCTTGTTAGCCTCAGGCCATTTCCATATATCATTTAAATCTTCAGTCATGCTATAGCACATATCTTCAATCAGTCCGATGATATATACAATTGTATGTCATCAGCATACGCATGAATTCTACAACTTTTACAAACCTTCAAGACGTCATTAACAAAGACACTGAACTATAGGGGCCCCAAGACTGAACCTTGAGGAAGACCAGACGTAACACTTTTAAAACATGATGCACTATCACCAATTACAACTTTTTGGAAGCGACCAGTTAAGTAATTTTTATGAACAATAATGCAGAATCGGTAAAACCATAGTAAAATTTAAGCTTTTGGCAGCGTATATAATGATTTACCTTGTCAAAGGCTTTCGAAAAGTCAAGAAAGTACATAATGGACATATTATCCTCGTCCAACTTATCTCTGATGTCACCAAGTACTTTCATGACAGCTTTTGTGCAACTGTGACCAGCTCTAAAGCCAGATTGTAATGGAGAGAGAAGCATATTATTGTTCAAATAATCTGTTACCTGATCTGATATCAAAGATTCAAATACTTTGGACAATGCTGATAAGATACTTATAGGCCTTTAATCATTAGGATTTTAAATTAGGATTAGGATTAGCTACAGAAGTTATTTTTCCAATTTTCCATAACATTGGAAAAACAGATGTAGTTAGGCAGTGATTAAAGATGTGTGTAATTGAATTCACGACATAAGGTAAATCGATTTCAAGCAACTTTATCGAGACACCATCCACACCAGCAGCATTTGAACGTACTTTCATAATAGCTTCATATGTATACATCATTATCAGTAACAGGACTAAACTCAAACACAGATGAACAGAAGAGCGATGGACGAAGAATAACATTATCAACATCGTCAGATGCACCCGTACAAAAACAAAATTATTAAGTATATCAGGATCCAAATTGCATTCGTATGATACACGTGAATGTACTCCAAGATTTCTAATATTTTTCCACAATTGACCAGAAGGCAATGTAACATTCCTCTTTCGGAAGAAATAGTCGATTTCTGCAAGCCAAGTCACTGTGTTGGCCTTATTTCTGGCCCTGGTATCAATAATTCTATTGACTGTTGATGGGTGTCTCTTCCAAATATTGTAACATCGATTACGAAACCTTATAGATATTCTCACATTTGAGGTAAACCATGGACAAGGGTTATCTTTAATACATATTGTTCTAGTCGGTATATGTCTGTTCTATACGTCCTGAGTTGTTGTCATTAAAACATCTAACTTTTGATCTACAGTTGACTGGTACCAAATGGATTTTATTATATAATTTTGTTTTGTTTTGTTTTATTTTATGTTGATTTGAACTTGAATTATTTGTGTTAACTTGATTTTTATTAGTTATAGGTTAGTTGTAAGTTCGGTTAAAAAAAGAGTATGGGTTTTGTCCTTTTTCCCAATAAATTTAAAGAGAGAGTAAACACATCAGTAATGAGATAAATGGGCTGGTCTAGAGCCTATTTAAATTAATAAGAAGAAAAGAAAACATTGTATTCTAGATATGTGCACGGACGCTACAAAATTGAATAATATATAAAATATTAGAATAAGAACTGAAAAATGTATATAAAGTGAAGGAATAAACGATGACATTGGTCATGTATTGCAAACTAAAAAAATTATATTACAAACTGATGGTTTTTGCTAATAGTTTTCCTTCAGATTAATTTTTATTATGTATTACATATGTATATGTTTTCCTTTCCATACCGAATGTTTCAAATACTTAAGATATAAGGCTAAGCCAAAATCTGTGCAATAGCAAGTAGTTTGTAAACGAATGTAATATTAACTATTTAATAAAGAATTGAATTGAATATTACAAACTAAAGTATTATTTGTTTTAGATAACACAGTGATACAAAAAGTAATGAAGTCGAAATACCTGGGAAATTATACTATTATTACTACTGGTATGGGTTGTTGAGTACAACATTTTTGAAACACTTGAAAATCTTGAGTAAACAACCGGATTTTCATACCTTTACGCACTTCAAAGCCATTAACGTATTTGGAGTATTTGGAAAGAAGAAACTACAGTCTTTCGAACGGTGAATACACTTTCAAAATAACCTTGAGAAATCTGTGTGTATTCTTCCTGCAAACTCATTTTGCTTTAAATTTTTTCGTCGTTTTTCATATTTGGATATGTTTTTACATAATATTTTATACAGAAACCATAGAGTAATAACATATAGAGTAGCCAATTCTCTCAGTAAAGTGCTGACATTTGGTGAGCTGCAGATGGTCGGTTGGGTGTTCGAAAGTATTTCTTTCATAATACCAGGTAGAGGCAATGGCTCAATCCAACCAACAATAAATCGTACGTTTAAATTTCACAGTTTTTCATCAAAACCCCAAATAACTCTCTCGCATCGACCGCAAAGGAAATATCAGATAAGAAGAATGGAAGCTCTATATGACATTACTATATGATACAAACCGTACCATTTTTGAATTGAGTAATAAACCAATGAGTCAAATGCAGCACTGTTTTAAAAAATCCCTTAGAAATTGATTGACTTATTGAAGTTTTAATTAAAACAAAATTTTTGCAGAAATAAAATGTTTAGCCTTACAACTTAGAAATGTATTTTGATTGGTTTTTTCATTTCAACATCGTCAGTATCCTGTTTGCATCTACTCCAGGGGTTCAAAATGTGTTTAATCTTAGGGCAAACTTATTCCAGCAGATTTTCAATATTTCCGTGGAATGGAACTGCGGAACTGCTGGGCCAGGCACAGATGCACCAGTAGAGCAAACGGGGTTGCAAAAATCAAAATTGTCATGAGCGCCTACGAAATTTTAAATAAACCCATCTTATAGGCAACTTTTCAACGATCTCAAATATGCTACTCTTAATAATATCAGGAAATTATTTTAGAAGACATAACCGTTCAAAGTTGACCAATTTTATAATATCGAAAACTAATATCACGAAAACTAGGTAACGAATCATCTCTTTTTTCAATTGATTGATGTATTTATTAAATGTATAATAATAAACAAAATTACTGTTTGCTTTGTGTTTCTCTAGATTTTTTTCAACTATTTTTCAACTTTGACGGGAAATAAAAATTTTTTTTATTTTTTTACCTCTGCCATGTTTTCAAAATATGTCCTCTGATTATTCCTTTACATAATGCAAAAGGTTTTTTCTGCCCTACGTGACCGTTTGGCTTCAACAGGTAAAAAAGTTTAAAAAGACATGGTTGCAAAAATTGTATGGCGTGCATCCCTTACATGTTTTGACTGACAGTTAGTTTGATCTAATAGTTTGAAAATTGCACTTTAAGTCGGTTGTCTATCTGAGAGATTCTGACAAAGTCTGCTCCCAATATTCTGTTACAGACACAGGATGCACAAAAAACTACTCATTGAAATTAGCAGGTACGCACCTCACTTAAAAATTACTTTGGCGTACAAATGGTCAAGTACAATATTGAGTTATGGCCCCTACAGGTAGGCACAAATCTTATTTGGACACGTGCATAATATCAATATTTTTACGCATGGTAGCATACGCCTATATATAGCAAAATAAGCATAATGCCGGCATTAGTGTAGGAAGGAAGGAAGGAAGGCCCAAAAAAGTATGGAGGAGTGTTCAATTTTCACAAGAAAGAGGAAACTTGCCGATGCCACCAATGACTTGACCACGAATCATTTATCGGACGCGCTGTCTATTAAATGTACAAAGGATAGTGAAAGAGTTAGGTCGCAGATTACAAAATCTGTTGCTGATGCAAGCCCACGGCGACTAAAGAGGAGTAAGGAACACATTCCCACGCCCACAAACGCACACATTGAAAAGCATGGTTCCGAAGAAGCCTTGGCCATGTTTTTGGACTTAGAACTTTTAAAAGAGAAACATGAGAAACTACGGGCATCTTTAATGCGACACTGGGCGGACGTTTTACCCGGATACAAGCATATTACGCAAGCCAAAATAAATTCACGACCACTGCATACGGAGTTTACGGAAGTCTCTGCGAAAACCCATCTGCAGGATCTTATGGGCCATTCAGCAAAACGGTGGCTGGAGAGTCTTCTTGAAATTGAGGTGGCAATTCTTCCAGAGAAACTTACATTGATCAGCAAATGGGGCTGCAATGGATCATCCGGACAAAACGTTTATAAGCAAAGGATATCCTCCGATGACGCTACAATATCTGACGGAAATATGTTTATGGCTACTGTTGATCCTTTGCGGCTAAAATCTGATGTTTACCTACGCTAGAAAAATCCACGACCGTCAGCAGTGCATTATTGCCGACCAATAATGTTTCAGTTTGAAAAGGAATCGGCAGAACTCATAAGGACCACGGTGAAGTACATTGAAGAACAAATAAGCAACATTAGCCTACAAAGCTGCAAATTGGAGAAGGAAAGTATATTGAATGTAGTTACGAGTTCCACCTGACCATAGTTGACGGAAAAGTTGTAAACGAACTGACAGGAGCAACCTCAACATTGCCAAGAACTTCGGTAATTTAAACGATTCTACAAATGAGGAGAATTACGAATATGGAATGTCACCATTGCACGCAAGGATAAGCTGTATGGAGTTCTTGCTAAAACTGGAGTATACCCTACCACAACAAGACGAAAACATCGATGAAAATACATCAATTAAGGATAAGGAAATGATCAGATAGAAGCAAATACAGGATGCATTTTTTAAACAAATTGGACTAAAAGTAGACTGTCCCAAATACGGAAACTCAAATAATGGAAACACTTCTAGAAGATTATTTGAAAATGATGAGGCAGTATCTGCAATCACTGGAATTGACAATCAAATCGTGAAAAGATTGGGAACGGTCTTGAATGTTTTAAACTACAAAGAAAACGTCAATTCTACAAAATATGGAGAACATGCATCGAAAACTGCATCTCTTTTAGCAGAAATGTATCCACAGAAGAAGTGGCGCATGGAAAAGATATAATTGAGTACCAGTCTTTGCCAATTGGAGAGCTTTCTGAAGAAGCACAGGAGTCTCTTAACAAATTTTATAAAAATTATAGATTGCAGAGCACATTCAAACCATCCAGGGTAAGGCAAAATGAGGACCTCTTCCACATGTTGGCAGCATCTTCCGATCCACTTATTTCTTCCCTGCGGCATGTGAAGTCACGAATAGTGTTAGAAAATAATTATACTTTAGAAATGATTAGTCTTTAAGATATACCCTCTGTTATGAATTGTGATGAATTTCTTACAGAAAATTGAAAAAAATTTAAAAAAAAACATTTTTTTTAAACTGTTGGGTAATCATAAAACCCTAAAAAGAAAAAAAGGAAAAACAATCTAAAAATTTAATAAATAATTTTTTTTACGTACCGTAAAATTGATTTTTCTACAAATTTTAACTTTTATAACCCAGAGGTAAGCACCGATAAAGCCTAGCAACCTTTCCAAACAATTATTTTACAAGGTGAATAGTTATCTCTCATATGCCATTTAATTTGTTCAATTATCTTATTCGGTTCAAAAGGTATGATTTTTGCAACGAAAATTCCATTTGAAGCTATTGAGATTTAAAGCTGTAAGCTATTGGAAATTACATCCATACTGATGGATGGACGAAAAATGTCCATCCAAATATTCTCAGACTCGAAAACAGACAGTACTTAGAATACCTCGCAGAATTACGTGAAGGCACATCCTCTATCATCTAGTACCTCTTGCCAGGATGTGCCACCGAATATTTTTTTTTGGACTCAGTGGTGGCAGTGCTACCCCACATTGGATGGTGTGAGTTTTCGTTCATGTCCACACTCCTTAGGGCACCTATCCTTGTTCCTCCTATATAAGATATATTATGGTACTGATGACGAAGTCTGTTGCCCACGGGACATACATATGTTTGTGTTCCTGTTTGTTCATAAAGCATGTACGATCCGCCAAAGCAAATATTGGATCTACGCAGTTCCTGGCTTGGCTTTTCCCCTCCAAACTGTCTACATATATGGTACGCATGACTCCCTTTATTGGGGGAATTATTTTCGACTAGATCCTCTACTGTCATAAACACCCGCCACTAACATGGGACACTTTCAAACCCTTCTGGAAGTGACCATCCCACAGGTACTCAAACAAATTCGAAAATATCCATATTCAAAACAATATATTAGTAGCATTCCCATATTTAATTAAAATTTGCGACACTATTCCCAAACCTATTGCATTATTAAAGGTTTAGCTTAGTGAAAGCGTCCTAGGAGGTCAAAAATAAGGGTAGGTTATTGATTCCACTCACCATTTCCGAGATATATTTCTACACATTTCTCTATTATCGATTTTCTTATTTGGGCGATATTTAGACAGCAAATTCTGTCATATGAGTTTGGAGACATCTAATATGTGAAGGCCACTAACACATTCCCCCTGTATAATGGGTAAGATAATGTGTGTAGATAATGTGAAAATACCGCTTCCCAGTCCAAATATACGTACAATGTATACACGATCGCTACCAATTCCAAACGGCGATGTGAATGGGTAAATATAATCCGCCTGGCCACACAAATGTCAAACGCAAATGTACCGTTGGGTTTGGAGAGAAGAATATCTATCACTTGAGTACCAAGAATTAGCAATTCGAGTTTTTGGATACTCTGGGACCCATGGTCCGTCTGGAAAAAATGTGAACGTACCGGTTCACATACTTTCATTTTTTACCTACCTCGATTTCAGTACCTTTGAAAACATTTTTATTTTTGCCTTTTTTTGTGTTAATGATTTGAAGAAATTAAGTTCACTATTTATGATGTGAGAACAAATACTTTTTAAACAAATATTTTTAAAACCTTAATACACGAAAAATGTGTATTCACATTTATTTATTTAACAGCTGTTTATGAAACTAAATACTACTATTCGCTAATCGCAAAAGAATATCAGGAAGAAAATCTTCCAGAAATTACCAGAGAGCCCAAATTTACAGATATTTAGTCACAGAGTAGTAGACAAAAGTTTACATTAGCTGTTTCACGTTATCTTACTGTCACTGAGGTAGTTAATGATTTCATGGAGTTTGAGTTGCTATTAGAAACTAGGCGCACAATGAACAGGAGTTAAATACAATATTTAAAGAAGTTTCAACGTATTTTTGAAGTTACTTTATTATTTGGTCCTAATCTTATGATGGAAAGATTCTGTCATTAGCCTACTAATAATTCATCAAATGTTTTTAATACGCTGTCACGGCATTTGAATTCCATTTCGCATATGGGCATTTCCACAGATAGGTCCACCACGTCACCCTCGTTAATTGCTTATATTTTAAGACTAGTTAGTTAGACTGTTTTCTCATCTGTTATTAAATATTGAGCTTCTTACATTCTGTATTTAGTAAAAGTATAGAAAACACTCGAATTTCATGGTCCTTAAAAATTAACAATTTACGATGTATTTAATTTCAATCGAAAACAATCAAATAAAATAATTTCAATCAAACTAAAAACATATCAAGGTATCTAGGAGAAAATTCGCTTATAAATAAAAGCTTTGTTCCAATTGTACCGAATGTACCAACATTGGCATTTTAGTCATTTTCCATATGATATAGTAAAGTATTTATATTGTTGGACCCTAGTGCGTATACGTAATGTGAGATTTTCCATGACAAATAGTGGATATGTTAGAATATTGTTATTGTTGGACCATACTGCGTTATGCAATATGAGATTTTTCAATTTGTGGATATCTTAAAATGTTTGCTTAAAAAGGCTTATACAAGGTGGCGCAAAAGTAAACTTCCGATGTTTTTTGGCTGTAATTTAAAAAAAAATGAAAAACTTTGATTCTTCTTGTGGATTATTTTTATTTGGTCTTTTAATTTTTTTTACATCAAGTCGAGAATATGATGTCATGTAAATGGCCGCCGCCACAGTTGATTGTGATTTGAGCCCCTTTTATGCCATTTCCCATCACTTTGGCCAAAACTTCCGGCGATACGTCCTCACATTCTTGACGGATATTGTCTTTAAGAGCTGCAAGAGTCTGAGGTCTGAGTCAGTGCCCCAGAGTCGTAAATTTTGCTTATTTACGTACCCGCTAAGATGGAAATGGCCCTCATCACTCATGATTATTTTTGATGAAAAATCATCTTCCCTTGCTGGTGATTAAGGACGGCTTGAGCGTATGTTAGACGCGATTGGCGGTCAGCAGCTAACAGCTGAAGCACCGTCTGGACTTTGTACGGAAACATCTTCAAATCCTGTACCAAAATTCGCTGTAAAGACCGTCGACTGATACCCATTTGCGTGGCACGTCGTCTGGTCGATGTAACATTGTTTATTATTATATATGTGTTTACTACACAAATGTCAAAACAGAACTGACATTAGGGGCCAATCGCAAAATTTATAGCATTTTCTTATAGGAGGATTACTTTTGTGCCACCTTGTATATATATTTCTGGAGTATTCCAAACAGGTGAATGTAAAAAGTTTTGATGTGTTAACTTCTATAGCGGCGTATAGGGACGAAATCTTTCAAAGTCAACACATGCAAACAACACACAGACAGGTTTTCTGCTGATGCTAAAACCAGATTTTATGCTGCTGCTAAAACCAGATTTTCTGCGACTGCGAAAGAGAATAATGACGTGTTAAACACAAATGAGCGAGCAAGAGAGCAATGAAAGAGTGTTGTGGCAGGTGTGAGGCAAACGAAATTGTGTCTATAGCTTATGTATTAACATAATAATGTATGTATGGACATGTGTCTGTTGCTGTTGTTGAACAGAGATATAAAGCATAGCCACGCAAAATTTCATTTGCAAGCCTTGCGCAGTGGACGTAATGATGACACACTAATACGTCAGCTACATCGTACAAAGTATGTGTGATGTTGTGTGTTGGGCTGTTTCGTTGCTGTTGATATGGCAAACATGTGGTTATGTGACACACGTATACGTCAGCTACTTCGGACAAAGTATGTGTGATATTGTGTGTTTGGTTGTTATGTTGTTGTTGCTATGGCCAAACAAAGCGAGTAATTTGATGTTTAGCATTGCCCGGTGTATACAAAAACAAGTAGAAATGGTGTTACTAATGTGTTCATAGAAATCGAGCAGGTACCGTGTAACAAAAAGGTGTTAACACATCGGTAACAACATTGGTTTGTTTTAATATTAAATTACTAAATAATTTTTCAGAAATCAGATTTGTAATTGGCTTCTAAGGAACAGGAAATGAAAACTCCTCAGTTTTTCAACAAAAAAAAAGTTCAACTGGGTTACATTAACTGATAGCATTACCCAAAGCTGTTCTATTTCATGTAACTGAACTATAAAAAGTTTTCAATTTCTGGATATTTCTGAATTCAACTGGAAAGTATCTGACTGTTAAAAAAAATATATAAAATATATAAAATATATAAAAATAAAAAAAAATTGTATGGGACCACCTTCAGGGTTGAAGATATATGGAAAATATGTTCTCAGAAAATGTTGGGGTTGTTGAAATATTGGGGTCGGTCATACAGTTAACTCCTCTTAGGTCTCCCTTGGCGCAGCTAGAATGGTGGAAGAACTTTTTATAAATAGTTAATTTTTGTGTGGTAGCCCCCTTAGGGGGTGACGAATAAATTTAAGGAGGGGTGGCCGTCGGTGGTGAAATGGTAGTGTGCGCGGCTCTTGTGCATGAGGACGTGGGTTAGATCCCTACTCTGACCACCTTAAATTTCTTTCGACGACGGTCACCTCGCTTAGTGATGGCGACGCTATCGAGTATTTAGCCATGAAAAAGCTTCTCAAAATACCGTCCGGAATCGGTGTAAAACTATAGGTCCCAATCAGTGAGTGTAAAACTAGAACGGGCACAGCTAGCAGGTTGTGAGAAGCTCTCCCTAATCCCTTCATGGGATGTAACGGGAAACCATTTATTTATTTATTTAGGTAAAAATTAAAGGCGGGCGGCCTGCAACACCGATGCGCAGCCGTTTACCACCGCCCTTAGTTTTTGGCTCATGTTTTTTTTTCAAACCCCCGAAAATTAGAAGGTGATTTGTATCGAAATCGATAACACCCCTAATGTACATATTTGTAAATTTTATTGAAGTTACCTCACATACATACCATATCAAATCCATAAACCTATATATATGGAAAACTTGAAAAAGAAAATTGCCTGTTATGATTTTGTGGATTTTTGGAATATACTAGTCCATTCACTACATTTTCTCTCATAAAGAGTCAATTTTCAAACAACTTATGCGTCGAGTCCAAAACCGAATGCTAAATAACTGGAGACATGGTTGGGTGTAGGTATACTTATGATAGTGCTGCCTTCCACGCCATCCACTCCGTTTTTAAGATATGTCCACTCGTCCTTGAATCAAATTTTCTCTTTTGAAAACATATTCCGATGACATGTACGCCCAGTCCGAACACCAATCTATAACAAATGGGTATAATTTTGGACATTTAGTGTCTAGGAATAATTATGGTATTTTTTCCACCACCTCCACCCCTTCCGACCTTCCCTTATTTACACTCATCCATTTTTCCATCAGTTTCTAGGGCGTGCATGGTGTGTTTTCAGATAACGTATACCGAACGTATACCGAACGTATACCGAAACCGAATATGGGAAATGTGACAATGGTGTTAATGACCTATGGCCTTATTCATACAAAATTATGAGAGGTTTGAGATACGATATTTGAAGAGTGCATTTTACGCCATGTCTAAAACATGGCGACGACCTGAAGTAAAATTATTTTTTCCGCTTCGCTATCGCACAAGACGTTGTTGTAGTCCTCTACTCATTTTACGTCTATTTCGGTAACGTCCTCGACAACACGTAATTTACGCAACATTTCTAGGTCTTGCTGGTAGTTGTCGTGCTCTGAACAGATTTCTGGATCGGTTACAATGAAATATGTTGAGAATTCGAAGCGTTCGAAAAATTTTCCTGTCTTAGGTGTGACCTAATGGCTCCAATCGTTCTTCATGAGTTCTTGATTCATTTGTTTCGTTATCAAGGTAATTTTTTCACATCTTCGAAGTCAACATTTACTGGACGACCCCGATCTTGGCCGCCGATAACCTCCAAATCATATCATCGTCTTCTTCCTCTTCGATATCATCCACGTCGTCTTCTTCCTGAGTGTCTTCGTCGGACGCTTCACCCATCTGATCGTCAGATAATTCATACTCGAATTCCTCTCTCTCGAATATACGAATTGCAGTCGCCATTTTCCGCTTGATATCGAAGGGTGTTGTCGGATCAAATAGTGCAAGAGCAACCGCTTCACCGCAAAGGTACTACAGATGTCCAGATAATCTCTTCACCAATCGCTGCGACACTATCTTATCAATTGAACCATAACCAGCAATCGCTTTCAAAAATTTAAATCACAATTTGGAGCTTCGGTTGCTCTGGTGGTGCTAACCAAGCTTTCCCGTAAAGTCCTACGTGGGAAATGGTAACATTGGCCCTGGTGGCCTGCAATTGTAATTGGGAATATTTTTACGAAAAATTAATTCAACGATTTCAAGGAAGTCTTTGTGGTCGTTTCAGGGTTGTTTTTCGGTTAACTGATCCAAACATAATGGTTTGATCTCAAGTTGGACTTGAACTGGTATTTTGCCTGCGGCTCCATCATCTTATATGCCAGGACTGTATGGTTTGTCGGTAATATGTTCCCATTGCCCTTTGAAACGAGCAACCATTGGCACTACCGTCCCACACGTTTTGCCGAATTTAGTTTCGGACACTTCTTTCATTTGCACTTCATAAATGTGAAGTATCCATGGTGTATATAAAAGATCTCGATTCAGTATTACCTCAAGGAATAGTCACGAACCTTGGAACTGGCCAGAGTTCGTTGATGTCGTGCCGAACGAAATAGCTTGAACGCGGTCAGCGAAGGGAAAAGCCTCCGCTATACCTTTTCCTTTTCCCGGCGGTATTTTTGGCGCGCCCAAGGGCTGCTCGTTCTTATCATATATGACGATAATAGGAAAATGTTCAACTTTGTCAGTCGATATTTTGCCATTGCAGTGCACATTGAACAATTTCGCTTCAGCCAACTGTGAGGTTTCCTTCAAAAAATGCAGAAGCCTGCTTTCGATTTTACATCTGTCAAAAAAAAAAGAACACCAGATCCGGAGTAATACATTTGATGTTGCTCCTTGTTCCCTTTGACACTCGCTTACCCAAAGACATTGCGTCATCGGAAACTTCGTGATCAGTATAAGTATTCAAATTCCTTTGCAAAATATATTAAATGTTGAATTTTTGTGTGTGTGAAATGTAATAATAATAATATTTTGTTTTGAAGTTTTCTTTGTGTAGTGTTTTGCAATTATAACCATTCAGTGACCAAAGACTCGACTTTTGAATTCACACGCAACCTGTTTTTCATTGAAATAAATGCTTGACCTCAAAATATCATGACTGTGTCAGTCACCGAGTGTGAACTTACGTCAACTCTTATTTTACGCTGCCGAGTGCCATAATGTTCTTTGAATTTTTCTTTATACAAAACTAAGCCACTCCTGAAAGAGTGCCATGATTTCATCACTTTTCGGGGTTTGAAGATGCAGATGTTGATAAAAGGACAGAATTTAATAGGAAAAGTAGACTGGGAGCCATTGATTGGTAGCTAGCAGTCGGGTGGGGGGTTCGGGTCTACTTTCACTCAATAATCTTACAAACTGCACATAAATAAAATTTAGTATAGACTCCCTAAACAATTAAGCATAGCTGGATCTGACCATAGTCCAACTGACACTATGCCCTGTATGGTAACGAAAATAATAAAAAACAAAATAGAGAACCAAAGACAAATCTAGATATCATTCGTCGTTTACGATGTTTGGATTCGTCGATCATTTTAAATCCGTAGCCTTTTTATCCCTTAATCCCAACCGTGGTTTTATGGGCTATCAATATTTCTAAAACCCCCATACCAACTCTAAGTCTGGTTGTCTAAACCTCCATCATAAAAATGATAAACTTACAGATTCATTTTAAATCAGTATAAGTTTATTAAGCAAAATCAAAATATAAATAGAAGTTAGCATATTTGTATAACGATGTTACAATAACAACTCTAAACTTAAAAATACCCTGCAAGCATTTCAATGATCGTTTTCATCGCCATCCCTAAATATTTACTTAAACGTCATTTTCTAAGTTGATTTTTAAATGTAAACAACTTTACAAAAACAAAACGCACGCCTGTCATATTTTCATCTTTTAAACATATGCCCTCACGACTGTTTGAATTTTTGGAATTTACCGTTTTTGCAAAGTGGAAAGAAGAAGTCAGAAAACCAATTCCCTTAGTCCCCTTTTACTTATGAGATAGAAACCAATGAATGATTACGATGAATTTCATCCACACGACGTTACATTAACGTGACTTATACGACTGAAGCTGATGGCATGGGTAAGACTCTTAGATATAACTTTTAAAAGATGCTATTAGGATGCTTTTTTTTGTATCGTGATACAATCTTGTAAAAGTATCACAAGAGTTGAAACGTCATGGTGTCTTAGGCGGGGTACACTTTCTCACCAAACAAGATGCAATTAAGATACAACTACGATATCGTATGCTATATTTTTCATCCAGACAGCCTTACAGTCACGTAACTTATGCGATAGAAAATGTTTGCAGGGTAGATACATATAACGATATTAAAACAATGTATATATGTACCAATTTTTGTATTTCATCTACAGCCTCAAGTTGGTTTGATCCTCTTTACGTATAAGAGTTTCGTAAAGAGTCTTATAAAGAGAGAGCATCAAAACGAGACCAGGTTTAGTTTAGCAATAAATTAGAAAAGAGTACCAAGAGCACAACAGCACTGCATTAAGACACAGCAGAAAAGTAATACCAAAAAAATGTAATAGAAACCGACTTACTATCTGTGAAAGGCACTGAATTCTTTGGATGCCTTTCAGAGAATAGTATCTGTAACAAGTTAGCAGTGATGGGATTTAAATATGCATGTAGTGGTACGTACTACATTGGATACGTATCAAGACTGTCTATGATTAAAATTAACGCATAGAAAGGGTTGATTTATATGATAATATAAAGACTTAGGGCCTTTCTTATCTTTTATGGTAAACCGAATAATGTAAATAATAGCGAGCATATACAGATTAAATTAAATTAAATAACCAAATTATATTGTTATCAGAATTGTCATGGGAGGCTTGGTTCCCGATAGGCGAAATAGTATCGCCAATGATTTAAATCATCTATGTACTTGGTAACGACTTTGGTTATCGTGTCTTTTACTGTTATTCGCACTCAGACTATCCGGGTTGGGAATACCCGAATATGTGTACATGCTATAATGCATATATGATATGTACCGATATATATAGTAACCTATATGAGTATCTAATTGGAAGTTTAAACAGAATTGGGACTCAACTTTGTGCCTCGAGCGGATTTAACGAAATACGCATAAGAGTCGTTAGCATGTAGAGCAAACAAAAACTTAGATTATTTTATAAGCAGTTTAGTAAATCATGCAAAATTTTGGACAGGTTGGAAACGAAGAAATTTAACCATATGACCAGTTGATGTCAATGTTGAACTTTAGCAGCTTTTATCGCAACAATGTACGTCGAGGCCTCGATGAACAGTTTATATGTATACTGTATTGGAAATAAGAGATATCAAAAATTTTGCATAGTACCATAAAATTACAGATTACTTAGCTCTACGATACTTAGGTAATTTAGTGTTAAAAAATATGTTGAATTCGACGGTTTCCTATTATTCCAGGGTGTGGGTAACACTGCCGATATAATCAAAATGCGTGACGTTTGAGGAGTGGTCCGGGGTCCACTTCGGGTACTAGTTGCGATGATAGAATTTCCTCAAAATAGCCTAAAAGTATGGCCGATAAACGTAACGGTATCTCTAGGAAATGTTATTGGTGGTGATGTTTCGGGATTACATGCACTTAGAAGATGATCGCCACACTCATCTAATATGGTTCGAACATGACCTTGCGCGGTTTACACTGTCCTGCTACGAAACTGTTTGTGGTCAAGTTTTCTCCCAGACGCTTACCAAAGTTAAGGCCCTTTCCTGCGCCTTTGCCTGCCAAAATAAAAGTTTAGTCTTCACTTCCGTGATAACCAAAACACGAAAATGAGGACAATTTCGCAACAGTTTAGGGGATATGGCCAGAATATCGCTAATGCTTCTAATTCTTCTCTCAAATGGTTGACTATACGTTTGTCCAAATTGGGTAACCAAATTTCTCTTGGATCTGAATTCAGTGGTCTGGTGGTTTCTGGATGAAGTATAACCTTTATTTATTTTTATTTATTTATTTCTGTTAGCCTGCACAGCAAGATCTAATGTCATATAATTATAGTAAAGGGATATCTGACTCAAATTACATTAACAATAATGAAAGTAAAACAAAAAAATTTATTAACTAATTAAACTTAACGTAAACTTAAATCTATTAAGCAATTTTGAATGATTTTATTAAAGAAGAAAAGAAAAATAAAATAAAAAGAGAAAAGAAAATATGTGTATATCAGTAATCGACCCTATTAACCCTCGGATGTATAACCAGGTCTGTGCAGACTTTTTGCATATAAAAGTGTGTATAACTTTCGTATTCTTCATGTTAGAGACAAATCCTTCCATGTAATCCTGGGGAATAATCTCCTAACACAATGAGCTAAAAATCAGAGCGATTGTGGATCCGGGTTCGGGTTAATCCGGGTTTACAAATATGTTTTTCCAAACGGTATAACCAGGTCTGTGCAGACCTATTACATGTAATTTGTATGGAATGAATGGGGGGCAGGTGAAAAAACCCGTTTTGGGACATTGTAGAGAAAATGTATATAAAATGTACATATTGAATAGAGCGCAAACAATATCAGCAAAATTTTAAGTCTAAACCATAAATTTTTTTTTTGGTATTAATACAATAGCTTAAATAGCTACCTAAGATGTATCAAAAAGCGTTTTTATTGTTCCTAGCACAAAATGCACTCATCCACACTTTTAGGACACCTGACTATGCATTTTCATACAAATCCCATGTAGATCTGCACAGACCTGGTTATACTGTTTAGCGGCAAAAAACCCTTATACCTCCGAGGGTTAAACAACTCTGCAGTATTATTAAGAAAACAATTTATCAACTTAAAAGGAATGTATCTTACAGAGTCCAATTCTAATTAAAATTTAACACATAAATATTATGGAATTAGAAAAATAACAAAAATAACAAAAAAACAAAAACAAAAATAAACTTAAAACAAAATAATAGACATATAATATCGATCTTAATTTTGATTATAATAATGAACAAAAATCATACGTTTAAATTGTGCGACGTTACGGATATCCCTAATGTTTATCGGTAACGCGTTCCACAGACGAATTACGTTAATAAAAAACTGTCGCTCAGATACTAGCGCCGAGTGATGAAATTGAATAATAATATTACTCCGAAGAGACATGCCAAACTTTAAGCGGTCATAAAGGTAATTAGGTTCACGAAATACTATCAATTTATGAAAAAATATTAAACATCTGATTTTCAGAAAGTTGTCAAACACAACATTCAATATTTTAGATGCAAAGGGAGAGATATGATCAAACTTTCTCAACTTATACACATATCTAGTAATATCATTGAAAGTTAAATATAATTTACGCCAGCTGTGCGCATCGCAGTTTGCAAAAAATTTCACATCCATATGTTAGAGTAGATACCAAATACGTTTTTGCCAGAAGCATTCTAATCCGCAGTGGAGTGCAGTATTGAGTTGTTCACAATGACCTCAACATTGAAAATGTTTTGCCACAAGCCATGGTGATATGATCAGTGCAAGTTAGGCTGTTGTTAAAAATAACCCCTAAATTTTTCGCTCTTTTCACAAATGCAACTGGTTCTCCATTGATTAAAATATTGAACTTTGAATAATCAATTGACCTATTACCCTGGCTTATAATTATGCACTTAGACTTACTTGGGTCGAGCCCAAGGCCGTTAATTTTCGCCCATTGAAATACTGCATCTAATTCTTCATTTAAACTAGTAACGCAATTTGAAAGCGAATTACCACCATCACTCATATAAAGTTGTACATCGTTAGCGTACATCCTAACATTAGCTTTCTTTAGTACTGTGGGAAGATCATTAATATAAATTGAAAAATGGAGCGGCCCAAGTATAGAGCCTTGAGGAACTCCTCTTTCAACCAATAAGGACCGCGGTAAGCTGCCTTGAAAATCAACATATTGTGATCTCCCACAAAGATATGATCTGACAAGGTTCAAATCATTTTTTCTAATTTTTCCAAAAGAATAGTATGATCGGCAGTATCGAATGCTTTGGTGTGATCAAGAAGGACGAGTAAAGCAACATTTCCTGTATCAATTTCACTTCTAATGCCCTCTATAACGTCTGTAAGGACTGTTAAACAACTGTGTTTCTTTCGAAATCCAGATTGTTTAGATGCCAAAAGGTTGTTAGAATTCAGATATGAAGAAATTTAATTATGTAAGATGCGTTAAAAATCTTTTGAAAGAAATGGAAGAAAAGCAATAGGGCGATACTCAGCGTTAGTTTTCGGAACACGAATATTTTTAGCTTGCTTCCACCTCAAAGGAAAATAGCTAGAGTTAACATTTTGTTAAATATAAAAGTGATAACAGGAAGAAGTTGGGGAAGCAGAATTTTTAGAAATTTTGGATGAAGATTATCAACTCCGACGGCATTTGAAGATATGGAATAAATGCTAGAAGCAACATCATCTTGAGTAATGCATTGAAAATTGAAGGAGTACTCGTGAGTACGATCAAATTGTGAACTTTCCTAGTACATGTGGTCCGCCTGCGTTATATTTATATTAACAAATTTATCATTTAAATCATTGGGATTAGTTTATATTGCAACACCACCACCAAGAGTCATTCTATCTACTCTGAACACTTTGTAACCATGAAGTGATATAAATGAATCACTTAAATGAAAATTAAGCCATGTCCCTGATATGGAGACTAAATCAACGGATGAGCTTTCAAAAATTGACCGAAACTCATCTAATTTATTCCTCAAACTTTGTGCGTTTAAATGAAAAATTTTTAATCCATTTTTCTGTTTAGTAATAATTTTTACCATATTTGCAATGTTACCTGTGGAACGTTGACCACACTGATCAGCCATTTGGGGCATACAAAATAAACACCCTAACCTTAACGCACAATTTAATGTATGATATAAATAACATATCGATTTTCAATTTAGTAAAAAAGTAATGATAACAATAATTTGGAGGTAATAATATAAATATATGAAAATGAAAAGTAAAATTAATTTATTCCTGTATCTGTGGATGTGGAACTTCAATTTCAGATGATGGCAATTGAAAAAGTTGAAATAGTTCATTTTCCTCTAGAATGCATATAGGCATGTCAGCACGAGAAATCTTCACATAAACAAGGCCACGGATAGTAAAAGCTGCCTGGAGTCGCTTTTGCATTTTAAGGTTTAGAGCCGCTTGGAGTATTTTATAATTGGTACGAGTAAGATTTTTCATTAACGTAAAAATTGGACGTGGAATCAATACCAATATCACGTAAAATAGAAAGAAAGTTTTTATTACATTTTCGAAATTCCGACAATGATTTCAGAATGGAATTTTTATCATATGGTGACATCAATTTCACTGTTATTACGGCATCAGGAGATGTTTGATTAAGTTTATTATTCGAGTATTTTAGTCTATATATTGAACTAACTGAAGGTGTAGGTATTTTAATAGTTTTACAAATGTTTTCAAATAAATTTTCATTACACACAAAAGGCACATTTTTGATACTAAGTTCTGATGCAACTAATGAATTTTCCTGAGTTTTTATTTCAATTTGTCTCGAGTTTCTCCACTCTTTCCTTCATGTTCTTAAATTCGTTAGCAAGAGTGTTCATTCTCTCATTAATTTGCACCGAGAGGCGAGTCTCGCTTTGTTCAATTAAACGCCTGATGTTCTCGTTTTGTTGTTCAAACTTCCTATCGATGATTTGAATAATTTTAAATGGAGAATCAAACCTGACGCGTCGGGGTCATGGTAAAATAAATAAGGTAAACTCGTTAGAACAGCTGATTACAAAATTTTTCTTGCTTAGGTGTTTCTCTTATGCCAAATTCACATGCATTTTGTTTGTGTACTTTTTTGTTTACTTTTACAGTAGATAAACACATGTAGAAAATTTGACAGATTATGGACACCAAACAAAAACAAAATGCCTGGGTTTGTTGTAACTATTCCTAGTGCGTTTACCTTACTTATTTTACCATGGTCGGGGTATTTTGTTGGATTCTTTAAGAGTTCATTTTGGCCTTCTAAGAGAGTGTGTGATAGGCTCTCTCTCAAACGTTTGGGTGCCGATGATATATTATCCATGCTGAGATTACTCTTCACTAAGCTTTTTATTGATTGTTTATTCCACTTTGTTCTGCACACTTGCTTGTTTTGCAATTTAGATTTGCTGTTATTGTTTATATGTGGATATCACAAAATATTTCTTTGTAGTTTTGGGTGTAATACAAATATAAAAATTTGGCAAAGCAACATATTAAAATAGTGACTTATTTAATTAGCGCAATTTGTAATTTTGTTCACAGATTTAACTCTTCAAATACAAACAAAAATATTGGAGCTCATAAAAAAACACGTCCGCTCTCATCGAAGTATTAATAACACGAAAATCCCAAAATTAAACATAATTTAGTATCGTACAAAAAAATCGTTGGTCAACAATGGGTCTCAACTAACTGATAACACTAACTAACTGATAACAGAGTTGACAATTATTGAAATTTAAAACTCAATTTTCCAAATCCCAAAGACAACACATGGTTAAAGATGCGTTTAGTAATATCTTTCAAAATAATATGTTTCAAATTGGAACTGCTTCCAATTTGAAGTTGAAATTGTATGGCCAATATTTTTGTAGAACATTTCAACCCCGCCATCCCCCCCTTTAGGGTGGTTTTTTAGGATTTGTTAGAATGGAGCATATTACCTTTATGTGGAGAAGTTACAGGGTTAATATCTTCTACAAAAATATTGGCCCTAATATTTTCTACAAAGTTACTGAACATACCGTACACCTCAGATGTAAAGAAAGCATAGTTTCATACAGCGATATACTGCTCGAACAGGCCAAAGAGGGGAAACTTTAACACCCCGAAAAATAAAATTCCGAACCCCGTGATTCGTGTTGTACTGTGTACAAAAAAATCTGGAAGGGCTTCCGAAATATCTCTAAAGTTACTCAAAATGTTCTCCGAATTGCATTGCGTCATGATGTCGGTACCTATTGACAATATAATAGCAACATAACACCGCCGTCGGTGGTGCCATGGTAGTGTGTGCGGCTCTTGTACATGACAAGGTGGGTTCGATTACTGCTCTTTCGACGTTGGTCACCTCGCTCTCACAATGGTTGTAAGAAGCTCCCCCTGCATGGGATGTAGTGGGAAATATTAATAATATTAATTTTGCGAACCGTGATGAATCAAAAACTGGAGTCAATGTAGAAAAACAGAAAACAATCGCAAAATAATTTACTTCATACTTCTGTTTTACTGTTCTCAAATTTGTTTTATCTTTTTTAACTGGGACTTTTTCAGCCCGATTTCGACTGTGGCATATTTCCTACAACTGCGACTCTGAATCCACACGCCTATATAATCCATAAACAAATTCCAACACGATGAAAAATTTTTCTTTTTTTGTTGTTTGGATGCAAATATAACGTTATCGAAATATAGTATACTTGCGCCCAAACATATTGTGTTTGCTATTCAATATAACATGCTTGGGGCACAATGATTAATAGGTTATAAAATATGTATGTGTGCCCCAAATGTGGCGTTGTTTGTTGAAAACTGACAACTGACAAAAAGCAGTGATCTTTAATTCTTGAAAACGATGCTTGCAAACATGTACATGGTTCGTGCAATATGTTGCCGGGACCATTATTTTTCAGCGTGTAGTTCCAGAAGCATTTTAATAAAATTAGTTAATGCCTTATCCTCTCGCTAATGCAAATGACCCACTTTCACCACTTTGATTACAAATGTGACATTCTCAAATATAGAAGCATATTTTCGAATGCAACTTTAGCACGGAACATGACAGAAAAAATTGTACTCGATGTACACATGTAATGGGTTTTCCAATAGGTACTTGACAACTTTGAATTGATACTGTTACTTTCCTTTTTTTTCAGTAAATTCAACATATTCATCATGGTAAAGTACACGAACGAACAAAGTATGCAAGTTATAAAAATGTACTACCGAAATTCGGAGTCGGTGACCACAACTTTAAGAGCGTTAACTAAAATTTTCGGTCGTTATTCTCGCCCTAGTAGACAGGCAATAACAAGTTTAGAGCAAAAATTTGAGTCTACATATTTACTGTGTGATGCTGCCGTGCCAGCGAGACAACGGGTTGGTCGAAGTTAGAGGCCTGCAACGGCACACATTTTCGCATAAACGAAAACACTCGTATGTAATATACACACCCCACTCCACTTCAGTTGTGTGTCAGAAAGTACACTGACGTATTCGTATTCGTAAGCGCCGGGTAAACCGAAGTAAACGTTGCCGGTAACTTGTGTACATGAAGCGAATATACGAGTAATATTCGGTTATCATCGAGGTGAATATGGGGCAACGTCATATTAAGAAATTGGTGTGTTAAGATTGATCATAAGTAAAATAATTAAAATTAAATACTTTTTGTAGATTTTTTATTATTTTGTATGGTTCTGAAAATATGTTGTTCAGTTTTATATTTGTTTAAAAGTTGTTTTTTACTGTTTAATTTAACAAATATAGTTTTCCATAACCAAACGATTTAACTTATCATTATATTAACAGTGATTGAAAAAATAAGAGTAAATTTTCATTTTATTTCTTCATTTAGAATTATTTACATAGTTCATCAAAAAAAAATAACAAAAAACCAGTACATAAGTTTCTGTCGGGTGAACCGACTTAATCATACCCTCACCCTAAGTCATCCATTACGTGGGAGTTCTGTTAAAAACGCCCATACTCAAAGGTGACCATATTCAGTAACAGATTGACATTGCACTAAATATTATTGAATAACCAAATTAGTTAGTTTTCTCCCTATATTTATATGTGAGGTACAACAATGGGCATGGCAAGTTGTTACCAAAATTTTGGACCAAATTTTATTAAGATCGGTTATGATTTATTGGAGATATCGAGTAGGCAATACGGAAATACGCCAAACTTTTGTATGGGAGGTACGAAACTGGGCGTGGTACAATAGTCAGTTATTACTGACACAGTAGGTTTTAGCAAAATATGGCCTAGTACCGAATTTTATTAAGATCGGTTGTAGTTTACGAGAGTTATCGTGTCGATCAACCGGTCATCCGCTCAACTTTTATATGGGAGGTACCAGAATGGGTGTGGCAAAACAGCTCATTTTCTATAGGAGAGTTTTATTTGACTAAATATTGACTAGTACAAACTTTCGGTTTTGGGGGATTTCTCGTGCCGAACAACCAGACGTCCAAACAACTTTTGTATGGGAGGTAACACAATGGGCGTGGCAAAATCACCCTTGTTTTACTCGGTGATTGGCGTTTGATAACACCCTGATTTGTATGGGAGGTACCAGAATGGGCGTGGCAATCTCGCCCATTTCCTCCAGTTAAGTAGGCATTTACAGATTATAACCCGGTGTGTGAGTTGAAGCTAATCACATCTACCAGAAGAAAGGTTTGAAAGAAATATGATTTTGTGCTAAATGTGTCGATTTGTATGGGCGGTACCAAAAGGGGCGAGGTCAAAACGCCCATTTTCAATCCCAAACTCAATATTGGCAAATAATAGTCACTGAAAAAATTTCATTGTGATCTGTAAAGATTTACGGCAGTTATCGTGTTGACCAGCCAGCGAGACAGACGGACATGGCTCAAACGTCTTAAAAAAAGTCCTAAAACGAATTTCGTCCAAAGATACTAAGGGTCTAATATGGCTCCTTCAATGTGTTACATTTTTTTACGTATATAATAAAATATTTCAGATCTTATTTCCTATAGTAAAAGTTACTTTGTATAAGTTAAGTGTTTTTACTGCTCGCATTGCAACGAAAATAAAGTAAACAAACTTACGGTATATTCTACGTGTTTGGTGTAGTTTGCTCTGTCTCGTAGTATTTTATCACATTCTCGGTTACAGAATACGAATAAAGGTCTCTTCTCTATTACCGAATACCGAGAACAAGTGTATGTCAATCGGAGCGAGTACGATGATTTGACCGTACCGGTATGCTGTACTTCTCTTTGTTATTCGTTTTGTTGTTTACATTTCTTCGTTCGCAAGGTGCCTGTTCAGCATGTACAGCAGTAAAATAACAAACAGAAAATCTTCATGCTTGGCTCTAGTCGAAGTGACGCAAATATCGCTGCTGTTCAGGCGTCCGTAGCAAACGATCCAAATCAGTCGACTCATTGGCGTTCTCAAGTACTGAACATCGCCAAGACCACTTTGTGGCGAATTTTGCGTAAAGATCTTGATTTACACCCATACAAGATCAAGCTGGCTCAAGAATTGAAGCCGATGGACCATTTGACGCGACGTACGTTCTCCGATTCGGCTCTGGAGAAGATGGGTTCGTCAATAAGCCAAATATGCCTTATTGGTTTGGTGAAAATCCACACGTGCTTCATGAATCACCACTTCATCTACAATAAATAACTGTTTGATGCTATGAACAGAATTGGTGCGTACTGCGTATTTTACGCAGCGTAAATTTACGCAGGTCAAGAAAACGCAGTGGAAATACGTCGTATGAAACACAATAACGCCGTAACGTACGACGTAAAACTAAACACAGCTGATAAAGTTGTTTACTATTTGTGAATGTGAATAAGGTGACCATATGTAAAAAAAAGTACTTCACAAATGAAACATAAACAAAAACTCAACTAAAAAGCTTTTTTGTACTTAATTTTATTTATATATTATTATTTTAAATGTTAATAAGTAAAAATAAAAAATTTCTTAAGTAAAAAGTAACTTTAATTACTGAAATACTTAAAATACTGTTTTGTACGCCGTACGCAGGCGTATGAAATAGAAATAAATCTATTTTCAGCTGCTGCGTACTTGCGTATTTTACGACGCCGCCGTGATTCTGCTCATTTCCATATACACAAATGTGTTCTATTTTTGGCGACGTATTTACGCTGCGTAAAATACGCAGTACGCACCAATTCTGTTCACACCATGATGCGGTTTGTACGCCGGCGGCGTCATTGGGCCATATTTTTCGTCGGCAATAACGATCGTCACGTTACTGTGAATGGCGATCGTTATCGCGCCATGATTACCGATTATTTTTGGCCCGGATTGGAAAACATGGTCTTGGACGACATGTGGTTTCAACAGGACGGTGCCACAAGCTACACTGCACACGTTACAATCGATTTATTGAAGAGTAAGTTTGCTGAGCGTGTTATCTCAAGAAATGGACCAGTCAGGAGACAGACCAACCTCGTTCGTGCGATTTAACGCCTCTAGACTTTTTTCTTTGGGGCTACTTCAAATCATTGGTCTATGCCAACAAGCCGACGACGTTGGAAGAACTCAGAGCCAACATTGATCGCGAAAAAGCGTCCGTAACGGCCGAAATGTGTGACCGAGTCATCGAAAATTGGGTACAACGAATCGACCTCTGCCGACGTGCCCGCGGTGGCCACATGAACGAAGCCGAGTTTCATTCATAAATGTTTTGATTGTATTTGAATTCGATCATAAAGTTTGGGAAATATCTCAAATGGTTTACGTTTTATTTAAAACAAAAAGTTGTCAAGTCCTTATTGGAAACCCCTTATTTCTCCCAAAAATGTATCGAAAGTATTGTTTGATATCAAAACTCTTCATTTGAACTCATCTTGGGCAAATGAGCACCGGCAAAATGCTACCTGAAAAAGACTGCAAATTACAGCAGAACAACTCGTTCTGCTCAATGTGGCTTCACTCGCTTCACTTCTCGTGTAATATGAATAATCGTGAATTTCGGGTGAAATTTAAGAATTGAATTGGACAATATCCAACTGCTAACGATTTTTCAATGACGAAATGAAATCAATCTCCCGATAGCTTCTGGTGAAATAAAAAGAATTGTTAACCGCGGATTAGTTTTTTTTAATAACCAAAAATAATATAAATGTAAATAGAATTCAATTTTAGTAATGGTTATAAGATATGAAAGATGCGTTTTAAGCCCAGTTTTCGGATTTTACGAAATTTTCGTTCCCATAACAAGTAACGAAACGAAAATTACGTGATAAATAAGTGAAATGTCGCCCCCTTTAATTTATTTTTTTCAACCACCTTGGGAAAATATCTTGAACAAATTCAGTTACAGGGTTTTTACGCCATAGCTTTTCGCCATAGCTTTTACGAAACCAATTGTTTGGGACCGGAATTTTATTTCGATTATTTTAACAAACAAAATCAACACACATGCGTTATAATTAATGTGGAGTACAGATAGGTGGTAACTCTCTGCTACAAAATTATCCGTATGGGGATAAACGCTAAAACTTCGTAAAAAACTAAATAACGGGCTGTATGAAGCGCAAAAGGAATTGAAGAACACCAGATATGACATTATGCATTTCTGAAATAGCTCCTTGAAGGCATGAATTAATATGAATATGAATTAATATAATGAATTAAAATATGCTATGAATGAAGTACCTTTTTTCTATCAAAAACTGTAGCATTTAACTGGGATCTCAACATATTAAAATGTTGCCGTTGGTAAGGAAGAATGTAAGCGGTGTTTGGTCATTTTCCCCTTTCACACCTTCTTCCGCCGGAGATGCACACTTTACTGAGCCAAGTATACTTATATACATGTATATATTTCCACTCTACCAACTATTAACAGTGCGAGTATTCAAACTTTGTTGTGTAATTTGTTTTAATTTAATCTGTAATGATACGCATGTGATGATACATGTTAATTATCTTTGTATACATCAATTTAGAGCTTTTCTATTTTCAGTTTTCCCTTTAATTAAATGTTTTAATTCGATATGTATGTGTTTGTGTTTTGGGGTTTAACATACCGTTTTTCCATATACTTAACCCACATATTGTATTTTTTTCAACTACCTTACTCTAATTATAAGATCAATATCTGGTTGTAAATAAATAAACGACGACAATAAAGTGATTTTGCGCTACTCAAAAAAATCTGACTTTAGTTGCCATTTGAGAAATTTTAAAACTGTTGGAATATGAATGGCTTGGAGGCAAAAACTGGTATCTCTTTCAAACAAATTTCGAGGAGAGCAGGTTGCTTGTTTATCCATGAAAGATACATTTTTAAAGGAACGTGACAGAGGTTAAGTGTGCAATAGCACCTTAAAATTGTCGGTATTCGGTAACAGAAATAAGGTGCAATTTTATTACTTTTTGTTTTTCAGTGTAGAATTTTTGACATTTCCGATGTGCCAATGCTATCATTGTCATTTCATCATGGGAAGCATAGGGGAAATTAGAATAGAGAATTTCATTCAATAACATTAACTTCATAGGTTTGGTTGCATGATAACGTTGGAGGATTCAAGGTATTGCTTCAATTATAGCAGATAGAGGTAATAGTACACAAACTTCAACAAGGCAACAACTGCCGCATTTCGTGTTTGTGTGGCAAAAAAAAGTTGTATTAAATACAATTCAAATGTATACCAACGGTAAAAGGCAACAAAAAAGTGCAAAATACATTTAAATTCCACGATATGGAAAAGTTAAGTCAACAGTTCATGTGACTCCACCTGGTGTAAGTTAATTTTCGTCGAATATCTGTCATTTGCACAAACATACGACGAAAAGTGTGAAATGAAACATCAGATGAGAGAAATGTATTCTCTATTCTAATTTCGTCTATGATGCGAAGACTGACACCCGAACAATGTTTACAAAAAAAATATACGTTCTCCGTAAAGAAATGAGTTTGGCGCACTTCGAACATTTTAAGGTAATCATAATGAAGTTTATTTGTAGTTTTTATGTTCATAATCAAAAGTTGTCGCATTTGGTACAGGGTTTTATAACACTGTGGAACACAAAAAAATAGCAAGGTTCTGATAGCGGATTCTGGTAGAGGAGGTAACAGAAAATATATTAATACATATTTCGGCGGTTTTGAAAGTTCACGTCTGATGTTATTTAAAGAGGTTCAAATGTTTCCTCTTTTGCGCATTCTTATAATGAATCGGCATAGGAAACCATATTCTCCTTACATTTTAGGTTCAGCAATTTTCTTTAAAAATTTACCGGAAAAATTTTTGTGGGATACTTTAACCCTACACCGCCTCAATATAATGGAATTCTCATATGGATTATTTTGACCATCAGTTGGCAACAGACTACGATGAACATGATGAAAGAAATGCAACTATAGAAGAACGCTATAAAGGGAAGAGTAATAATTGTCTTATAGTTGACATATTCAGGACATTGTTTGATAACGACATATAATTACGAAAATCTAAAAGAAAAATTTAATAAATTAACTCCTGCTGAAATATCCAAATTTGTGCTGTTATTTTATTTATATACATTATATGTACAGCTTTCTTTTAATCTGTGACTTAGAGTGAAATTAAACGTAGAATATTTTGTCAAAATAAACCAAGCCCCTAAAATGCTGTTTTGTGGGACATTTTAGCGCCATTTCGGGATAAGTACGAAATCATGCCGCCGATGCCATATGGCACTAACTGCAATGATGACTCATTTGCCTCTTAAAGCGGCCGGATTGATCATGTTTGTTGACAAATTTGAGCTTTCTGCCTCGAAGTTGAATCAAGCTACAATATTGGAGTTGCGGTCGTCTGTCAGTGTGACTTTTTTTTGTGGTTGAAAAAGTGAAAATATGAGCGGGCGTCGATAGTAAGGGAACAAAACATAATTTAAACATATTTTTTTTATAAAATAGTATACAGTTTCAAAAAGACCATTAAATGAGCTGTAATTAAAAAGTTTCGATTTTAAAAAAATATTTTGATTAAATAAAACAATTATGTTTTAATTTTTCTCATACCATACGGCATCACCGGCGCTTTCCGCTACTAGCTGCCGTTGATACATGTGCCTATAGGAAATCTATATTCATTTAGAATGCGTTTTATTTACAGTACGAAACTTCATGAAATTATAGACTTTGTAAATATTTTGGCTGAGAGTGATGCTGCAGATGAAGTTGCGGGGTTTTTATTCAGCCCCCAGGAGCTGACTATGATTCAGCAGAAGATGATTGTGACGATGGAGTGGGCGGGCGGGCAAATTATAGATTTGCATCATAATCAATTACACCAACAAGCTGAAATTGTATTTGCAGGGTCGCGGGAAAACAACATAGGCAATGACGCAGAGCCAGAAGATTATGAAGAAGTTGATGGTAATGAATATACAGCTACATCCAATGACACATCCAAAGGGTATGAAAAAGTTGATCATATATAGCTACATCCAAATCAAATTCATACGTTGGTAAAGATATCGTTGTACCACTCTACGACACAATCCCACAATTAAAAAAACACATAAATGGGCAAAAAAATCTATCGAAACTTCATTTCCACTTTTTCCAAACGCAAGTTATTTAGATTGTGCCGGTTCTTTGATAACGAACTTTTGGAAATGATACGCCAGCGGTCCAATGAATATGCAGTGTTGTGCTCTAGCAGAATCCCCTTATTGCGACCGATGAATTAAAAATATTCATTTGGAGCCAAGATGCCGATCTACGAAATGAAATGATTTCAAGGGCTATGCATCGCGATAGATTTTTACTCATTGAGCGGTACATGCATTTTGCAACAAAAGAGGATTTCAATCCAAATGACAAAATGTGGAAGTTACGCCCCTTGACAGACAAGCTATTAAAAAACTTCCATCCAGAGCAATGTTTGTCCTACGATGAGCCAATGATCGCATATTATGGACGCCATGGTTGCAAACAGTTCATATGGGGAATCCTCTGAGGTTTGGCTACAAAGTTTGGAGCTTGAATAAAGTTTCAGGCTACTTGCTTTGATTTGAAATTTATCAAGGCAAAAACCCTCGCATTCATCCGGTCTTGGAAAAAAATTACGGCAAATGCATAGCCCCACTTTTTCAAATGATTCATGAATTCCCAGAAGATCTTCAGGGCCTCAGTTTCTCATTTTATTTTGACAACCTTTTTACGGGAATACCAGCACTTGATTATTTGAAGAAACTTGGCCATAATCGTACTGGAACTATTCGTAAAACGCGTATTCCGTCTGGATCTCACTTGAAAAATAATAAAGTTATGAATTAGGCCGCACATGGAACGATGGAGAGTGCAACAATCAAGGACCTTCAAATTTGCGTTACAAAATGGACAGATAACCGCTGCGTTGTAGTTGCTTCCACAGTTCACGGATTGCTTCCTATTTCAAAGGCTAATCGGTACAGTCGCGTCGATGGAAAACGTATTGAGATTAAAACACCAATGGCTGTTGAAGCTTATAACAAGAACATGGGAGGTGTCGATCGCATAGATCAAAATATAGGATGCTACCGCATTGGTAAAAGATAATTTATTCGTATTAAATCAGACACACAATTATAGTTTCATTTACAGGAATTCGGAAAAATAAATGGTGGTGGTCAATTTTTACCTGGCTGGTTGATGTGACCATTCAAAATGAAAGGCTGCGGAAGTCAAAAATGAAACCAGTTTCTCAATTTGATTTCCGACGAAGCATTGCACAACACTATTGCCACTCTATCGCCTTAGAAGTTAGGAATTCCTCAGCCACGCATTCTTGTCTTCCAAAGGAAGGCCGTTTCGATCAAAAAGCCCACTACCCAGTAAAAGGTACTAAACGACACGGTGCAAATTTGCTCTGCAAACGCCAAGTCGCGTAAAATGTGAAAAATGCGATGTTGCCCTATGTGTTGATACCAACTGTTTCAAGATTTACCATACAATATCAGATATTTAAGATCATATTGGTTCCTTATTATCAATTCAGTATATCGTCACCTGAAATGCCCAAAGACGTAACCCTTAAAAAAATAAATACTGTTTTTTTGATTGAATATAATGCTCCGCGCTAAAATATATATGTGCAAAATAGTAGACTTCCAACTTCCTAAGGTAAGCTGTGGAATGAACGCGTTTAAAACTGAAATACTTTGGATTTTATAAGGTTTTTTGCTTCTCCTGTAAAATTTTGAAAATGAGGGTTACGTCTTTCCGAAACGCATTTTAGGTGACGATATATGTATACCTATCGAATAGACGTTTAAATGTCTTTGAAAAATAAATAAAGATACGAAAAAAAATAAATGAATTTTTTATAGTGTTGGTAGCACGCAACGCCGGTGATGTCATATGGCATCAGCGGCTACTTCCCTCCCAAAGGATCCGATCGGAAATCTGATATCAGATTCGAGTTTTTAGGGTCCATATTAGCCAGAATTAAAAGTTTCAGCTAAAAATTCAGAAAATAATGCTCCCGTCATGATTGGGTTAAATATATTTGTGACTGTTGATGAAGCAATAGTTCGTATATTCAACTCTTGTGCATGATAACGTGGTTTCAATCCATGGTCAGAACTCCTTACATTTCATTCGACGACTGACACTTCGGTCAGTGACAACGACACTATCTAGTAATTAGCAGTGAAAAGTCTTCTCGAAAACCTGTTCTGAATGGGTGAAAAATATGGGTAACCTATTGTGAAAAGCTCTTCCCAGTGGCTTCATGTTATGGGAAATTATTTAATTCTTTTTACTTTCGGAAAGTCAACTTTTCTATTGTTTCCAATAAATGGAAAGTTTTATATTTAAGAGTCGAGTTTTGGACCTCAAATTATATTATACGGCAACTCTAACTATATGTGAAGTTCCACATACTTGTTTACCGTTATATTTGATACATTTAAGTGCTGCACGTGTTGATTATACAATATTTTTTAACTAATTGCTAAATGAAGTAATGTTGACTATCGTATTATCACTTGAAAAGAAGGCTGAAATTGCAGCTCAACACAAAATTAAGGGACAAATTTGTCGTCAGTTGGGCATATTCTTAATTTATTTCAAATTATATTGTTGGCACCAACAAATTTTCGCCGAAGTTGTGAATAAAACTCATAGTTTTTGGTAACCCAATATGTCATCAATTAACAAACTTTATCATCAATATAATATATTCCTTAATCCTTATGACACTCAAAATTCCAATTGATTCAACTATTACTTCTAGTGCGTGGGGGTTTTTTTTTGTCGACGGGTGTACTTCGTTTTCATAGAAGCAAACTTTTCGACTTTTAAATGTTTTTGTTTCTAAAATATATTCTTACTAGCTGACCGGCCAGACTTCGTCCTGCCTACAAATATTTCTTTTAAATCATAGCCGGACCTCGTTGTGCTTCACTGCACCTAAACAATAATTGTAAGTTAATGAAAACTCCTAGATATTTTTTTGTATGAAAATTTCGATCGATTGTTTTATTTCAAAATTTTTGAATGCAAGACATTTGGATACACAATATTTTTCGCTTTTCCATCTAAAGCGTGAATATTACAAAGAATTTGGAATGCCAACTCTTGAACTGTGTACGTATAGCCCCCCATGCGAAAAGTATGGCACAATTATCAACGTCAGTGTTAAGATTTATAATACAATGGGTATCACTCATTGCCTGTTATCGTATCGGAAATAAATTCTCTTGGATACCGTTGTAAGCATTTTCCATCGATCATCGATGGAAAATTCTGTCATTCAATTGAAAACATCCAGCAACGCACCTCTCCAAATATTTTCACTTTGATAATGAATTTCTGTCGAAATACACGTTCTGCTATATCGTGGCTTTCTGTTGGTTCTAACCATCAAATATTTTGTCGTTTATCTAATAAAATTAACATTTTACCAGTTTCCAATACACCTTTCCAATGCAGAAACGGATATTGCAATGCATCTCCGAAACACATTGTAATTGCTCATTTGTACGATGTAGTACAATATCTTGAGATTGAAATTGATCCCCAACACTTCATCAATCGATGGTGCATTAAATCGAATTGCATTCTTTTTTGTCGGCACTTATTACGATTTTGTGATTATTAGATGGCATACGATCGACAGCGATTTTGAACAATCAAACTAATTCATTGTGATGATGGAAAAAATTGTAATTAGTCAACGTCGCACAATGGGGCCGATTGGAAAATACACCATAATAAGATCACAACTTTTCAAGAGTTGCTCTGATCATTTTGGAATGTACTGGACATTTGTAGACGAGAATAGAATATTGCATTCAGATATACCCTGTATCAACACAGTTGGTGCTACAGGTTGTCGAAGTTGACCACTTTACCACAATTATAGACCAATTACAACATTTTTACTTTTGAGAGTTTACTATGCAATGCAAGCAAAAAATATATCAATATATATAAGATATTCTCTTCAGTTTAAAATTGTCAATTTTTTCTTTGACTTCTTTCAGTTATTTCTTAAGACCTCGACCGTTTGAGGTAAAATAATATTTCTGAAAACAGCACTACATCGGGAGCATTTCAATAAATATTACACTGTTAAGACATTTAAGTTATGTCGAGGCGGTTGGAAATGCTGACTTCTTAAAACTGAATTTTTTTATCAACCTTTAAAAAACACACTATTTTTCCGAAGAGGTACCATGATTCATTCAGCATTTTCTTTAGATTTTTCCAAGAAACCTATAAAAAATTTTAAATTTTACTGAAAGACCAGGCTTTGGCAAGTATATTTAAAGTAAAATTCTACAATCAACATTCTCTGAAAATGTGAAATTTTTGTACAAATTTTCAGTTTCGATGTTTGATAAAAATTTCGCTCGGGGTTCTTTGTATTTAAATGTTCTTTATTTTTATTGTGAATTAAAGTATTCTTAAGTATACGCCAAAATATAAATAGATCCTACGCATAAATAAGCCACGGAGAGCTTAGTTTGTAAAAAAAGTGCAATTTTCATTGGAAATTTTTTTGATTAAAAATCTCTGAATTTTTTACAATTTGGAAAAACACTTGATTGAATTTACTTGGAGTGGATTAGTCTCAAAGTGGATACAAAACAAGTGGATGATTACACTATGGAACTGTATCATTAGGTTTTTGAGTTACAATTATGGTTTCATAGAAAATAGTATACGTAGGCTGGCCAGACTTAGTGTTTTCAACAGTACGCGCACTTTTGTTGTTCGTTGTACTGTCTTCTGCATAATGTAGTTTTTTTAAAACCCAATGAAATATAGTGTTTTTAACCAAATACATCTTTTCAGTGTAGAAAAAAGCAAAATTAAGTGGAATTTGATTATTTTAAATGATGATGAGTAAATAAATATAGTTATATAGTGAAAGGTGTTCTCTTATTTGGCTAAAGAATATTATTACCGGCCATTTGTGAACCGAAAACTTAAAGAAAGTCGGATAATTACTTTTCTGCCGATGTTCTGAATCAATGAGCCCCAAAAAAAACTCATTTTAGATGTAAGCTGTGTTCCCTAAAGTTGAAGATCAAATCGTTCGGAACAATTTTGTTGTAGAAATTTTACCGAACAACCAACCAAATAGATGTTAGTGGCTGTCAAAAGTGAGTCCAAATCGAAAAATCAAAACAAAACTTCACTTGATAGTCACAATAAAAAAAAATATTTTGGTATGAAACCGTAATTGTGACTAAAAAAACGAATGGCGCAGTTCGATTCCTAGTAACCGAATTAGGGTAAAACAGTCCCCACCGGTCTTGTCTTAAAATTTTTTTCCCAAAAAATATCACAGTGTTGTATAACAGATATTTCTAAAAAAAATACGAAGATTGGCCAGTTGGAGCTGTCAATAGAAATTGACAAAAAAAATTTCTGGTCGTCCACACAAGGAATACGATGATGTCAATGACAAGACAAAGAAGAAGAAATGATTTGAAATTATTAGAGAAAGTTGTAAATCGTCATTACTAAAAACTCACTCCACAGATGCAGAGCGAATACTGGAAGCGCTAGCAATTGCCTCACCGAAACGAATAAAACGAATTGTAGTAAGTACGAGTACTTATATAAAAAAAAATGGTGTCCCTTAACATCCCATGAAGGGATTGGGGAGAGCTTCTCATAATCAGTGAGATGTGCGCTTTCTATTTTTACTCTCACTGATTGGGACCTACAGTTTAAAACCGGTTCCGAACGGTATTTTGAGAAGCATTTTCATGGCTAAGTACTCGATACTGTCGCCATCACTAAGCGAGGTGACCGCCGTCGAAAGAAATGTAAAGTGCTCTGGGCAGGGATATAATTTATATGGAGTTGTCGCGGTAGACCAACGAATATCATATGCGTATCCCTCAGCAGAGGGAACGCTCGCTGCTCATGGCTTATCATGCCGTATACATTGTTGTATGTATGCGACGTTATTGGAGCTATGAACGGTCGCTGGCAGCAGAGACGATCGCCGTTCTGTGGCTATGCAATATTGTATGTGTCGCTGTGTGTATGCAGTAGAACATACTCAAAGCCATGGACGGTCGTGTGCCATGCTGACGAATCAGTTTCACTGGCGTGAGAACTGTTCTTTACCTTGCGTACAGAGCAATGTGTATCGTTTAGAGTATTAAACGGCGCTTGTTATGTGGAGTGTGTTTGTCTGTTCGACTTTTGGTTATTTGGACACTTTGGGAAGTGCCAATGAAATGTAAGCTAATACCTCTTTTGGTATTTCTTTAATATGTATTTCTGTTGGTTATGTTGACTTTAGTTTGTACTCTATAGCCGTTGGTTGCGTTGACTGTGTATGTATGCTACACCTCCATTTTTCAGAAGAATGATCATATAACGTGAGTTGTGGACATTCTTTTACAGTGTTATTAATTTTATGTTTATTAAATATATTATATAGTACTTATTATTTAGTTATTTCTTATGTAATTAGAAAGACTTATTATTGTATAAGTGCATTATTATTCGTTCCTTATTATTATTATTGTTAGTATTACTAACCATGGTTTTTATTGTTATTATTATTTTATTGTTCATAAATTTTAATTCTATTCTTATGAACTATTTGTTCTTTGTTAGTTTTGGGATCTATTATGTTTACATTTTCTCTTAATAGTAAATTTTTAATTTTAAATGGACCGATATATTTTTTATCTAGTTTATGTCCTGATTCATTTCTTAACAATACTAAATCTCCTATATTGATATTATAATCTACAATGTTCTTATCATAATATTCTTTTTGTTTTTCCTTATGCTTATTTAATAGTTAGTATCTGAGATCTCCTAAGCGCTATTTCTAATTTATATTTGGCCTCGTTGGCGTAATTGTCTACATTACACAGAAAAAAGCGAATGCTCAAATCAATTACGATATTTGTCAATTCAATTATTTTTATACTTGGATTTCCGCCAATGACGATTTTTGTAAATTCAATTACTCGAATTGTAAGATCGTAATTGAGAAGTTTTCAATTAAAGCAAATATTTATTTGAGCACAGATTTAATCAAAATTTCTTAATATTGTTGATTAAATTAGTAATTGAGTTAAGCATGACTTTAATCAATTTTTTATGGAAAATTTCAATTTCAAAAATCAAACAATTAATAATGTTTTGATTACGCGCGTAATCAAGTTGAGTGAGCGTTTAATCGAAATTATATAATGTTTTGATTACTAGCGTACTCAACTTGAGTATTCTGGTAATCAAAAGTCGGTGTTCGCTTTCAATCGAAATCGGTAATTTTTAATGATTAACATTAACACCCAAAATAACAAAAACCAACATCTCATATTTTTTGAACATTTTATTTTTATAATTAATTTCAGTTTGATTAAATAATAATTAAGAAAATCATTTACAGGGATTCAAAAATAAAAATTAAAAAAATTCAATTATACTTTTTACTTATGAAGTATGTTTTATTTTTATAATTAATTTCGGTTTTGAACATTTATTTGTAAATTCTCAAAGATGTGTTTTGATTTCGCAATAATTTTGTAGCACATGTGTTGTTGCTGTCATTGTGTTGACGAGTGGCGATTGCAATAACAAAACACCGTTTGTAACGGATTTTTGGTGATGCGCATCTTCCACTTGTTCTCCCTGACAACAACAAAAATTCGCCTTCAAAATCGAACAAAAAAACGTCAAATAACATATAAAGAATGTTGTAATTTCAAGTACACAAGTACTTGATTCCAGTGAAATTTTAATTGATCTTCTTCGCTTTATAAAATATAAAATTGTTGAACCAAGTATTCAAATGATTGAGTCAAATAATGAAATAATTGAATTTTATCTCTGTTTTCAAGCAAATCAGTAATTGAAATTAATTCGGGAATATTTTTTTCTGTGTATAGAGTGGAGTTATTTGATCCACTTCATTCATTTGTACAGACAGTAATTGTGTACTGTTGATGGTGTTGTATTGAAACAATACGTGAAGTACTTAAGCCATTCATCCCAGTCATCTTTATCCACTGATATGTAGGATCGTACGTATGCATTGAAAGTTCTAGGGCCTCTTTCAATTGTACCTAGTGTCTGGTGATGGTGTGCCGTAATTCGTTTAATATGGCGTTTTTGTTTTCAGTTCCCATGTCCGTAATGAACGTCTTCATTGGACCATATATAAGGATGAAATTGTCAAAAATTGCCTTAGCGATTGTTTGCGCGCTTTTGTCCCGTATGGGTATTGTGACTAAATACTTAGTCAGGTCACATATCATTGTTATGGCGTATTAATTTCCGTAAATTGATTTAGGAAATGGACCAATGGTATCGATAAATACCGTATCAAAAGCTCCCGCCGGCGTAGGAGTTATTACTAATGGACCTTTCAAATGTTTGTTGGTTTTGGTTGTCGGACACGTGTGGCACATTTTGACATATCTAGTTATGTCTTTTATCATGTTTCGCCAAAAGTAATATCGTTTTACTTTCTGTATTGTCCTGAAAGATCCACAGTGACCACCTTCAATGGGGTCATCATGATATTTTATCATTATGTTTTGAATAGCTATAGCATCTTTGCAATCAATGTGGGTCACCTTATTTAGTAGCGCTACTTTAATATGAATTAATTTCCTATTGCCCATATCTTTGAATTCATTAATCGAGATAAATTCGAAAATTTTCTCACTAGGTGCCACTAGTAATTTGTCAATGCTGTGTTTACAGGCTACTTCTTCGAGCCTCGGGAAGAACTGTCCTAAGTCAAGTTTCCCATTATTAAACAAGTCATTGATTTGTATATATGCAATTATAGATTTTCCACGTTTGATGTAACATCTTGCGGGAAAAATCTTTAATTTATAATATTTCCTGACGTCAGTGTTATTTAAAGGAACATATATACTGGGCTTTTTAATTTTATTTGATTTATGCTGCTCATTCAAAGAATTACTTTTATCCGTATTCATATTATCTCGTGTCATGGATCTTGCTGTTATATTCATGTCCTTGAGATCATGTATTGTTATTCGCGATAGCGCGTCTGCAACGTAATTATCTTGTCCCCTAAGATATTCTACTGTAAAGTCAGTTTTGAACTTGGGTTCCTCATTGAAAATAGATATGATAGTGGTCTGTGATCCGTACGGACGAGGAATTGTCTTCCGTATATGTATGGTCTAAAGTGTGTTACAGCCCAATGGATTGCTGTTAATTCTTGTTCGATGGTTGATTTATTGCTTTCACCTTTAGTAAAGGTTTGGGAAGCATAGGCGACTAGGCGACTGGTAAATGTTTTCCTTCATGTTCCTGAGTCAAAACTGCGCCGCAAGCGTGTTTGCTTGCGTCCGTAATTATGCAAAACTGTTTTTCGAAATCCGGGTATTGCAGTAATTTTGGACTCATTAATGCCTTTTTTAAGTGATTAAATGCTATGTCGCAATCTTTTGTCCATTCGAACTGAACACCTTTTTTAGACAGTCCTGTAACACCATTCTCCAAACTTTTCCCGCAATACTTCGGTTGTTGCACGTGCTGTGTGGCACGTAGCCTTGTCTTGTTGGAACCAAATGTGGTCAAGATCAACTTCTCCCAATTGCGGCCATAACAAGTTTGTTATCATCGATCTCCATTGACAGTACCGGTGTTACCAGCTTAATTTCGGAGAATTGAGGTCTTCAGAAGTACTTGCCTAAACCGCAGCAGTATTCTCATTACTTCGAGCGGTTCTATGTCTTATTGGCACTTGAACAGTATGAAAAGAAAATGAACGCTCGTAATTTCTAACAATCCGACGAATAGGCGAGCACAGGTGGACGACTATTACGACAATAAAATGGCAAAAGCGCATGGAAAGTTGCAATTGCATAACGATTATTTGGATAAAAAATTTAAAAATTTGTTGTTCTTGCGTATATCTCTCCAAGATGAAATTATAAACATTACTGAATACAATGAAAAAAAAATTACAAATCACGACATACTACAAATGGCCGAAACGTCACTTAGAAATCATATCACTCAAATTGGAAAACGATTTACGTCCCAAAGACTGGAGGATGATGTCAATGAGCAAATCGTAGCTCTGAGTCCCATTTATGTGGAAATATATGGAACAGTAATAAAGGTGTATTTTCCACTACATTTGACTGTGATCGATGTAAAGGTAGCTAATGCTATAACTGACGTACTATATATGTAATATATTTGGGAAATAAATTCTGAATTGGATGACATCTCTAGTGAAGCTGAGACGAAACCGACTTATGGAATATTGCTTATGATCTTTAATACAGAACCACGAAATCAAACTGTTCCTGTTAAGGGAACATACACACATGAGAAAGGAATACAAAGATCGAATATACGGAGAATTTAAGAAGCTTGGAATGATTATAGATAAACCCCTATATGGATATTTAAATTCCAACGACGGCAACACTGCACGACGCTTCTTTGGAGATCCATGAACAATTTCCAAAATAACTCGTCTTGATCAAAATTTTGTTAGACGCTTCAAAGTTGTATTAGTTGTTATTAATAGCAAAAAAATTGTTAATGAATATGCTAACGATACACAGAATATAATACGTATTTTATATGCATTGAAATGAGTAACACCTACAGTCAGAAATTATCGAAAACAGTATACTTCCATTAGGCGAACTCACGGAAGAAGAGCAAGAATCCAGGAACAGAGATATCAAACAATGCAGATTATTTTTTGTTAACGTTTATCTAGTATACATTATGCTATAGTTATGACTATAAATAAACAAATAATATATATTAAACTATGTTTTGTACGCTGACCCATATTCGGGTTCTCTAATACATTTAGTTAATAATACAAATCCTTTTTTTGAATATTACTAATTTCAATAATACAGTAATGTGTATATAAATATAATAACATGTAAGGAAAAATGTTTGAAAAAACCTATAACTTTTATATATTATATGATAGAATATGGTCGTGGGATAAAACTGTACGAAATACACACAAGTTATTCAGTGAGCCACCAATATTTGTTAATGTTTAAGTTTGGGAGCATGTTTCTATCTCCTATGTCGATGATAGTTTCAAATCTCGGATTGTCGATTGTTAATTGATTGGAATTCATTGCTTTATAATTGGCTCATATAAATATGTGATAAATTACAGGCATCCCATTTCAGGTGGTATGTATCCACTTAGCAATGTATCACAAATGTCTCAACAATCGTATTTAATGCACCATTTATTGCTATCATCGGATCCGGCAAATAAAGAAATTGAAGATGTTTTATCTTTTGGTACATCAGATTATTGTGTGGACAAAACTTACGGTGTATATTTTAGAGCATTGCGACAATTACATCTATATTATATAAAATAAAGACCATTTATATAAAATATACTCAATACATCGACTTTAATGGCACGAATGCTTTATTGTTATCTCGAACCATAATTTCATGAAATGGTTATAACTGGTGAATATGCGAAGAGATTGATATAGGACACATAAAACAAGTGCACAGAATGTGTCACTGCCGGTAGAATTTGAAGAGGTCTACGCCAAAATGGCAATATAAAACCATAGTTTTATATAATAATGGCATCATTTTTGCCAATGACGTAGTGTAGTTGTCCATCTGAATGATGTAATGGGTAGGGTACAGAAATGGAAAAAACAGGTCTTACTCTTAGGATTACGAGTGATATCTACACTTGTTGTAATACCGTCGATAGACTTATTATATACTATTGGAGAGGTAAACTCCTCTTCTATTAAATAGAAATATCAACATTTCAAAAATTTCTTTAACACTTTTGGAAAAAATTCGAAAAAAATTCGAAAAAAAATCAAAATATACAATTTTGGGAAAATCTTTTAAAATTTGATTTAAACTATATTAACTGTACCTGACTAACTTTTGTACATGTTATACACCAATGCACAACCAATTAAATTCAAGTAAGGCTTTTTCCAAGAAGTAAAAAAATCTTAGACATGTCCCAAATAATCCCAATTAAATCTTCTATGGAACTTCTACCTTTTTACATTTTAAACACTCCTGAACTCATTTATGCGTAGGAGCAATTTCGTTCTTGGCAACATTTCAAGAACATTTTAATCACCAATAAAAATTAAAAACATATACAAAGAACCCCGAGCGAAATTTATGCCAATCTTCGAAAATGGAAAATATGTTCAAAAATTTCACATTTTCAGTCAATGCTAACTGTAGGTTGCATATCCGAATGATCATAATTTTACATTAAATATATTTGCAAAAGCCTTGTCTTTCGGAAATATTTAAAAATAATATACGTTTCTTGGAAAGAAGTAACGAAATTGCTGTATGAATCATGGTAGTACCTTTTCGGAAAAATTATGTGTTTTTTACAGGTTGATAAAAAATTACCACTTTCGAAAGTTGGCATTTCCAAACGCCTGAGATAACTTCAAAATTTTTACAGTGTATTCATTATTGAGGTGGTCCTAATTTAGTGATATTTTCGGAAATGCTATTTTTCCTCAAACGGCGGAGTTATTAGCAAAAATCTAATAAAAGTAAATTAAAAAATTTACAATTTTAAACTTTAAATGCGAATATTTAAATAACGGTAAAAGATATTCCACAACACTTGGGAAATTGTTTGTTTATCTTGCGTAGTACATTCTCGAATGTAAAACATTTTTGTAATCAGCCTATAAGTGTAGAAGTAGCAGGCTTTGAAAACTTCAACAGCACCAAAGTGGTTAAATTTGCAGCCTGTAGCACCAACTGCATTAACACAAGGTGCCTCTGAATGCAATATTCTAAAAGCATTTCTTCTCCTCTACAAATATCTGGTAAATTTTAAAATGATCCGAACAATACTTTACAAGTTGTGATATTATTACCGCGGTTTCTCCAATCGGCCCACCGTGAGTTAGGAACGACACCGATTGACACACTAAGCTTGTTTTTTTTAATTCCTGCTAAACTAATTTTTCGACGACTTTGTATGGGGAGCCGCTTAAAATCGCTTAATATCGCTTAGCTCCCCATACAAAGTGGTCGAAAAATTAGTGTAGTAGGGAATAAAAAAACAGGCTCTCTAATACCCCAATTCTGTGTATGTGGTAACACTCAAATTGTAACCACAAAATTGTTAAAAAGTTGTCACCATTGTTTGTATCCAGTATTCTGGCAACACGGGGACACGAAAAATTCACCTCATTGCAAATAATTCACCTCAAAATAACAGGTTGTTAATAACAGAGAAAAAAAAACAGAAACATATGGTCTTCTGCACAAAATGAAAGCGGCAAAAAGGGAAAAGTAAGTATTTAATATATTTTGGTTTTATTGAATTAAAATTAATGCTTAGGAAATTTCAGCGCACCGCAAAGGCACACGTGGAGTGCTATATTACCTTCATCAAGGAACACCCAGTGATGCTAAGCGAAAGAATACACTTGCGCATCCTCGGCAATTAGACTTTAGGACCAACTCTCTGATCACCAACGAAAGCTTCTGCGCTGAGTTCAAAAAGTTTTTTCCTCCTGCGATCGGTCCAACTTCTTGAGATATACGCCTTTAAAGCTTGAGTATATAATCGCGCATATCTCAGGTATTTATAATCCGATCTGCCTTTCTAAATTCCGTAAATCTAAGCATAAACGAATTTATTTTTATTAACCCTTTGGGGAACTAATTAAAACAAGTAAAAGTGTTAAATTCGGCTGTGCCGAATCTTTGATACCCTCCACCTTAGTGTCAACCAGCAAAATATTAAATTTTAAAAAGGACCTTTTTTAAGAAAATGTGTTTTTTTAAAAAAAATAAATATAAGTTACTTGTTCACAAATGCTCGCAAATGCTCACAATGCTCACAAATGCATTGCTCACAATGCTCACATTGAAAATGTACTTAAGAAAATGTACTTTGAAATGTTCTTAATGTACTTAATGTACTTTGAAATGTACTTTCAAATGTACTTAAGAAATGTACATTTCTTAAGTACTTAAGAAGAAATGTACTTAAGAAGAAATGTACTTAAGAAATGTACTTAAAAATAAATGTACTTAAGAAATATACTTAAGAAAGAAATGTACTTAAGAAATGTACTTAAGAAATGTACTTAATGAAATGTACTTAAGAAATGTACTGAATTTACTTTGAAATGTACTTAAGAAATGTACTTTTTTTTAAGAAAATGTACTTTTTTAAAAACAATAAAAATAAGTTACTTGTTCACAAGTAAAATAAAAAAGCATTTTATAAAAATAATAAAGCATTTTTTAAAGAACTGTTAAAAAAACAAAAACAAGCTGCAAAGCATTTTTTAAAAATAAAAAATCATTTTTTGGAGAACTGTTAAAAAAAAAAAAACAAGCTGGGACGAGAGTTGAACCAACAACCCTCAGAATCCAACGCGCAACCCTTTACCCATCAGGCCAAAGCGACCTTAGATGAACCGTGACAAAATTCATATAAATGTATGAACACATGAAATACATGTAAACATTCTAAAGTACTTACCTATTATAAAGAACAACAAAGATTTTCAACATGGAAATTCACCACGCGGCAAAAGGAGTAGTTTAGTATAAAACTACAAAAATTAATGTGAAAATTTTATGAGTTTTTTTACGTTTCCATCATAAAATTTTTTCCAATGGACCAATTTCGCCGATTTTCAATACCAAACTGCTCAGGAATACGTGGAACATTCTGGCCAAAAACCAAACCGCGTTATCGCCGATTGAAGTCGTGAGAATGTTTTCAACAGACGGACAGACGGACATGGCTATATCGACTCCGGTTGTTATAAGGATCAAGAATATATTTACTTTATGGGGTCGCAAAGCCTTATTTCTATATGTTACAATCAGAATGACAAACTGATATATACCCTCTATCACTTACAGTGGAGGGTATAAAAAACGAATTTGTAACCTCACTTTTCTGATAAAATACTTGTTGCCCTAAAATAACCTATTATACTTATTTCTTGGTTCTTTCCGATAATAGACAAGACCTTAATAATTTTTTTTATGCATAATGTTTACCAATATCCTTTCGAAGAGCGGATATATTTACGTTAACAACTTTGAAATACATTTGGCGCTGTTTCAAACTTTCTAGCACAAAAACAAGCCCTTTTTGCTATATTACCATAGCACAACGTAACAAAAGTTCTTCCTCCATTTAATTATGCCCTCCTGTCATTTAGTTACAAAATATATTGTTTATTTTCTCCCGTAGAGACTTTTATTGTTCACTTGTAGAATTTATAAAATGTTTTTGTAGCAACATTCCGGCAAACAAAACAGCTGTCACGCGCTGTTATCTTCTCTTTGGCCAGAAGTTTTTGATACTTTGGTCACCAAAAAAATGTGTCAGAATACCGATTAGTGACAACTGTCTCATGGTTGTAAAATAGTAACCATGGTGACTTTTGTAACCCTGCCAGAATAGGGCTGTTAATGTCATATTACATTTTATCCAAACATGCCACAGCATCTGCTTTTAGACTTAAGGTACTGTTACAGTTACAAGTCAATGACTGCCCAACAACTCTTTGGCAAGCAGTTTCACACTCTTCTACCTGATAGATCAGAATGAAATGGTCGCATCCCTGGACTTAGGATATTCGTGTACATCTATACTGATAACTTAAGACTTGATAAAGTTAGATTTGGTGTTTCTGTGCCTACCGGGCAGGCATTGTAGCTAGTAGAAAGGAAGTGGAATGGCTGTGAAACAATGTTCTGATTAAAGTTGGAATCAATATTTACTTTGATAGTCACGCTGACACTAAATCCCCGTACACTATAAATATTCATCTTATTTGGGAACCGGCTGTCGTTATCGAGGCCGGACGTCTTACTCATTACAGTCATTGTCTCATTGGACCGCGAGCAGAGAGACTGAAAGTCCTGAGAAATGACTTTTGCACCAGCTGTGAGGACGAGGTGGAGGAGGATATGTAGTCAATAGAACACCGTCAGTGTGTGTACGCTGGGCTTTCTGTAACGCGGCGGGCTACACGGGGCCCACATATCTTTGGGAAGTTAGTAAATCTGGCTGGTATTGCCATCCGGCTACCCTTCAGTCGTTTGAAGCAATCGAACTGGTTGAACGGGAGGGACCAGGAAAGTATCATATTTTTCCTTTTGTCCCTGTGGTATGACAAAAGACTACAGGCCTAAGTGCAGGCTGCGACTCTAACGTATACACACTAGTTCACAACATTTATATAGCATATACTGTTACAAATTTTGTTATCTTCCTTTAAGCTCTCTGTTATTTACTGATTATAAAACAAGGTTGTTTATAAATTACGATAGGTACAACAGGTTTCTTCATTTTACTTAACACTTCACAATATGTATTTGCTTGATATCACTATTGCCGACGAACTGTATCTTTAACCATTATTCACAGACTAACTCAAGTGCATAACATATCAGCTATTTATACCAGTTTAATTACTTGGCACAATGTTCGCTACCAGTTTATAGATAATACTCCAATATTCGTTATCCTTCGCTGTCGTTATATCGTACTCGTTATCGGCATTGAACTTATTGAAAGCCGTAGAAGGTACTGAAGCGAATTCATGATACTGGTTTAGCGACAAATTTTACGAATGTATCAACATTTCAAGTTGCTAATTTTCAATACAAAACATATTGTTACGGTTATAAGATTTACTTACACTTAATGAATAATTCATCGTAATTTTATGTGAATGCTCTACTTATTTGGCGTAGCTAACATTTCTGGCCGAATATAAATAACAGTGCAATGAGTGGTGTGCCTAAAATTATGCAGTGCAATAACATACGATTTCGCAAAACTAATATTATGAATACACCAGTATTATGAATTCATATCTTTCCACTATTCTAGCGTGTTTTATAACGCCATCTGAGTATGATTCGTTCGTATAGATATGTAGCTGAGGCCTTTGGCATTTAAAGTAAGTCTGTGATTAAACACTGAAAATTTACCAACGAGAATTGATACTAACAAAGGTTGAATATATATTGTTACGAATTTCCTTATTCGTCCTTTTTATGCGTTGTTTTATTCCCAATAATAAAACAAGGTTCGTTTTAAATTACGATAATTACAACGGTTTAACTTCCTTTTATTTTTCTTATATAGTACAACAGTTTACTTTATTTACACCACTTTAATAAGTCTTATGTTTTACTATCAAATCGCGTTGCTTACTTTACGGCGGTTAATCATAAACTGAACTCTCCATTCCAAAGACCTCCGATATTTTTACATACTCAAATGAAGTTATATCTAGCGAATTCAAGAACCTTCTAGCCATTGTTGTTTATCTTTGTAGAATCATCTCGTATGGCGGAGAATTATCTTAACTTAGGCGAATTCATTCTACTGGTTTAGCGAGCTGGTACGTTGTTACAATGCATACTTTCAGGCGCAGCACCAACCGCCTGTTATTTACATAATGTTAGTAGAGAATATAATTGTGAATGTTGGGTTGTATGAGTAAAGTGAACGGTTGTACTGTATAAGTAAAATAAGTAGAACTAAAACTGTTTTACTAATCGTAATTTAAAAACAACCGTTGTATTATTAACGGGATTAAAACAGCGCTAGAAGGACGATTAAGGAATTTCGTGATATTGGTTTCAGATGTGAAATTACGAATTAATGACAACGATGAAGTTTTAATAACTCAAAGTTGAACAACTAGTTAATTAAATTAGAACAACCGACAGCTGGCAACAAAGTAGAATTGCAGGGGCAATTAATAGAGGACTTTAAAATCCATAAGATTGGCAGTAATACATACCAGTTTGAGTGCAAAGAAGAGATGAAGGTATCTGCAAAGGGAGCAACTGGTAGTATGGATGTGTCCATAATGTTCACTATCATGATAGAGATATTTAGCGAAAACCCTAGAATTTTAAATTCCAACATGCACAATAAATTTGGCGAGAATTCAAGAATTATGAACGAGAAATTTGGTAAGAATTCTAGAGTTTTGGAAGAGAAATTGAATGAAAATTCTCGAATGGCGAAGGCAACTTGAATGAAATTCTACAAGTATTCAGGAAACGGCAAACGCCACAAATGACAAGATAGATGATTGTTCAGAAGCTAAGAACATCATGGAGATACAGGTTAATGATCAATTCGAAAAGAAGTTCGAGGAATTTCAGCAAAAATTTGAGCAGAAGATCGAACAGGTCGAACATAATTTTGAGAAAGTCAAACAGCATGTGGATGAAAGATTCGCCGAACTGGAAGGAAAACTTAATGATTTCCAGTTACAAGAAGGGCCAGTGCGATTAATGTCAGAAGGTCCTAGTACGGTGAAAAATCCCAGTTTCAATGGCTCTGTACCTTTTGATGTCTTAAAAGTCCAATTCGAAATGGTTGTAATAAAGAACTTGTGAATCATCAACGACAAAGCCATAGAGCTGACTTTAGCACTGAAAAGCAGCGCGGCAGAAGTCGTTCCCTTCACTGCCAGACACAACCACGAGAAAATATTAGCTCCGCCACAAGAAAGAGTGTACAAATATAACTTGTTCGAAATGGTTGTGATAAATAACTTGTGGACCATATTTGGCACTGATAAACAGCGCAGTATAAGTCCTTCTTTGCGTTCACGTCATTGCCAGATATAACTACGAGAAAATATTAGCTGCACCACAACGCAATCACAAGAAAGAGTGTGAAAATATAACGCATCGCTACAAGATTTCGCAATGGATGTGGAACGCTTGGTGGTGATGGCATATCCTGGAGAACTCCGCGCTTTCTAGATCAAAAACAACAGGAGCCCCCAGGTGTTCCCTTCGAGCGAATATCCATGACGCATCACCTCTAGATCAATAGGAGTGGCACCCATCAAAACTTGTAGGGCCTCTGTAGACACCGTAGGACATACTGGCATACATGCCAATAACATTACCCTCTGAACAGAGAATAATCGACGTTGCCCGAAGACGCTTCTAGCAGTTTCGCACCAAACAGAAGACCCAAATGTTGCCATGGCAACAAAAACGCCCCTGTACACGGTCCTGACTGCTTGACGACTCAGACCCCACTCACTCCTCATAACACGCCTAACCTTCCCTACAACGCTCGTCAGTTTCTCGCGAAGTCTCCCTATATGAGGCAAAAAGTTCATCCTTTCTCCCATGGTGACTCCGAGGTACTTCACCTCCGTGGAGTAACGGATTGTGCCACCACCATTCAAACGCACGATTGGAAAATGGGACTTGAAACTACCCTTCAGCAACATGGTCACTGTCTTTTCCACCGACAAACTAACTCCTACACGCTCGCCCCACCGAGTGACAATACTCATCGTTGCCGAGGATAGCTGTTCCAACTCGGAACGAGAACTACCCTCGACCATGATAAGCAAGTCATCAGCGTACGCACATATCTTGCATTCGGCCTCAAGCTCATGCAAAAGCAAGTCCATCATAAGATTCCACACAAACGGTCCACAAATGGAACCCTGTGGACATCCTCGGACCACATCAACACACTCAGAACTATTTGCCCCGACTATCACTGCTTTTCTGTCAGAGAAGTAACTTCTCCAGAGTGCTACTTCCTGACACCCTAGCCCCGCTAGTCTTTCTTCCACGCTCGCCCAACTCAGATAATCAAACGCACCTTTAAAGTCGATGAAAACACCCAGAAGATACTTCTAAGTACACTCTACAACAGTTCTCCTCACGTACGCCCAGGCATCTTAATGAGATGGTCAGTAATAAGATGACAGCTAGGTACGACCACAGCAGGGCGTTTACAGTCAGTCGAGTAAATGGCGTGGTTTATAGAATCCAGAAAAGGCCAAGCCCAAGAGCTAAAACGTTGGTTGTGCATTCGGAAAGACAAGCCCTGTATGGAAAACTCGGAACGAACAGGCTTAAGTGGAGGCAGTGTTACGATTAAACCTTTATTTATATCACAGTAATGCTTACTTATTTGGCTTACTGTAAATAACAGTGCGATTAGTGGTGTGCCTAAAAGTATGCATTACAGCTACATACCAGTTCGCCAAACCAGTATTGTTTTACTAGTATTAAGAATTTATATCTCTCCACTATTCTAGGGCGATAAATAGTGGTGGCATTGCTGCCACTGAAGATATTACCAAATGTAGCGACCAGAACGGCGTTCAATTTGCTAAAAAGATATTGAAATCTGACTTTGGCATTTTTTTATTTATTTATTTATCTCACAGCTACAATCCTCAATAGGATACAGCCGGTAATAGGTTTTCGACAACGTTATAAAATTTATATTATATCCATAGTAGCCATAACATATAATACTTAATAGAATTAAAATACATTTAACATAAGAAAAAGAGTAGAGTACAATTAAAATAATATGCAGAAAATTTGTAAAATTTAAAAATTAAAAAAAGTAAAAATAAAACAATAAAAATATTAACATAAAATAATTAAAATGAAACAAAATAGTTAAAAAATATTATAATTAGCTTGTACTCGTATGTTAGTTATAATAATACAAAATACAAAAATAAAAATAACTTATAATTAAAACAGCAACAATACAGGAGCTGGGACAGGAACACCTGGAGCATGAGGAACAGGAACAAGAACATCAGCTAGAGTAGAACAACAGGGAGATGAGCAGGAACAAGAGAAATGGTAAACAGACTCCACAAATTTGAGTGGAATGATTCACAGGAACTTTAGGATAAAATCATAAGAGATAACATAGGCAGTCACATCTGGAGCAGGAACGTCGCAACAATATGTGTGGAACGATAAACAGAAACATAAAAATAGCATAACGGGAGATAAACAGGAAGAGTAGGGACTTGAAGATCTGGAACATGAAGATGAGGGACATGAATGTCAGCATCTGGCCTCAACCGCTAATGATCCATCCATCTATTCAGCGTCAGCTACAATTCATTGTAGAATTCAGGATTTTTAATAAGATTGATTAATAGAAGCAGGACTGGTTTATCGGACGAAAATGGTTGGCAGCACAAGCTGGATAATAGTTCCCGATTCATTACGAATTAAATGTTGCTTAATTATATTCAAAGAATCTGAAGCGGGTAAGGAATTATAGATCTCATTGTAAATGAGGCAAACGCGGCGAAAAATATTGTAGTAATCGTAATTATAACGGACAGTCGGTAGTTTTATAGAATAGAAATATCGGGTTTGTCTACAGGGAACATTAAAATTTATTTGATTCATGAGAAAATTTTAATCTATACAACCCCCAATGAGTTTTACAATAAACACAGCATTTAACGTATACCTGCGTTTTTCAAGTGTAGGAAGATCAATAAGCATCAGTCGATTTTTATAAGGTGGCAAATCATCAATGTTCCAAGCGAGACCACGTAAAGCAAAAAGTAAAAATTGTCTTTGTATCGATTCGATGCGGTAGGCATTATACGGACACCACACAATACAAGCATATTGTAATCCAGGTCTAACGAGTGAGACAAAAAGACTTTTAGTGACGTAGGGATCAGCAAATTCTTTCGCCCATCTTTTTATAAAAGCTAACAGTGATCTGGGTTTGCCTATACAGGAATCAATATGAAGATCAAAACGCAACTTTTGATCAAGAAGTACTCCTAAATCCATGAAGGAAGACACATTTTCCAATATGTAAGAACCAATAAGGTAATCAAAATTCAACGGTGTACTACGGCAAAACGAAAGCTTTTTACATTTTCCCTGATTTAACGACATACCATTTACCAAACACCAATTAGTGAGACCATCCAAGTCATATGGAAGATGGGTGGAATCCTCAGTGTTGCAAATAGGCATATATAACTTAACATCATCTGTAAACATCAAAATATTAGAGAATTTAACTATAGACGGTAGATCATTTAAATAAACAACGAAAAGTAGAGGACCTAAATGACTGCCTTGAGGAACACCAGATGTTACTGATATAGTTGAAGATAATACATTTTTAAACCGCACTTTTTGGGTAAGACCACTAAGGTGGAAAACCAATAATATCAAATTTGTATGTTAACAAATTATGAGCAACTGTGTCAAAAGCTTTACTAAAATCTGTATGAATTACATCCATCTGACATTTATCACGAAAAGCAGCAAAAACATGAGACGTTAACTCCAGTAAGTTAGTCGTAGACGACCTGCCCTTAACAAAACCGTGCTGATATGGCGAAACCAAACATCCAACAAAATGAAGTAGTCTATTCGTAACCAATTTTTCAATTAGCTTTGGAATTGCACTTAGCTTTGCAATTCCTCTGTAATTTTCAATATTGGATCGACTTCCAGACTTAAAGAGTGGGCTTATGAAACTTGATTTCCAATAAGAGGGAAATTTACCCGATGCCAACGATTCATTAAATATATTTGTGAGTGGAATATACAATTCTTGTACACACATTTTAAGAACTGATGTGGGAACACCATCAGGTCCAGGCGAATTTGAATGTTTTAAAGTTTGCAATCCATAAAGAACTTCATCCTCAGACAAGATAATATCCGGAATGCCATTAAACGTATTAATAGTATAGGGGTAATTCAGTAAAGCAACAGAAGGAGAATAAATTTTACGGAAGAAGTTAGCAAACATATCAGAAATATCGGCATTATCTGATGACTCTGAACCATTGAATTTCATACTACGCGGATAACCAACTACTTTCCACATTGAATTTACAAAGATAAAAAAATGTTTCGGGTTCTTCAGAGAACTCTTCTCATTTTAGAGATATAAAAAGAGTATCATTTCCTATTAAGAACGTTAAATTTACTCCTAGCAATTATGTATTTCGCCAAATAAATTAATGAACCACAACTATCATATCTACTTTTCATTCTGTTTCTTTAATTACGTAGACCCCTTAATTCTTTTGTGAACCAAACAAGGCCCAGATTCCAAACTTGAAGGATGATAAGGTATTGAAGCAGAAACCCCAGAGTTCGCAATATTATAAAAATTTTCCAATTGCATTATGTAGAAAAGATGTGAGTAAGGTAGAATTTGTTCTGGCGAAATTAAAATTCATAGTACGTAGCTCTTCCGTTGGATTACCAGGATACCCAGAATTTTCTTCCTGTACATCAAAAGCAAATTTAAATGTTGGATGATGTTTATCCTCCGGTAAGACAATGGGAGAAACTCTACATATTGAAATACAGTTAATGTTCGAAAATACGAGATCCAGTATTCTATTGTTCACATTTTTAATACTGATGCAGACCTAAATCAAAAATGCCATCTCAATAGTTACTCATTATAGTAGAAGACAAAGGTAAACATCCGTTAGAGTCATCTAAAGAGACCCACGTTGTATATGGTAAGTTAAAATCACCTACACAAATTATGTCCGAATTTGAATCCATTAAGTTAACAGCTGATTCTGTCAATTGAAGATGATCCATATAAATGTCAATACTAGAACTGGGAGGAATATAGGAGCTAGTCACAAAAACAGATCTTACACCAATGCGAAGACGTACACAAATGAATTCAGACTCACAGTCCCCACAGAATGTGACCAATTCAGCAGAAATGGTACTATGTACAGCAATGAGAACACCGCCGCCCGATTTCATTCCAACTCTATCCTTCCTAAATACCTGACAATCTTTGTAAAAAATCTCAGAATCGTTGACACTAGGTTTTAACCAGGTTTCCGATAAGCATATAACACCATAACCACAATCAATACTATTCAAATAAATATGTTTTAGTTTAGAATTAAGACCTCTTACATTTTGATATAGGAATATAATTGAAGCACCTAGTTTTTCGACACATTGACCGAGGGCGGCAAACTAGTATTCCCATCGGAACGATTCCGATCTCTATGAACAAACTCTCGAACCAAAACGCCATCAGGTCAAAATGATTTCTTCACAATCTCATCAAAAAATGTACCTGGAACTGATATTTTAAATGAAGAAATATCCCTTGGTTGGGAGTAATTAAATTTAAAAACAGCAATATCATTACCAACAATATAATACTTAGACCTGATGAAATCACCAATATCATCAACAGTAGTATCAGATGCCAATCTAGATATGAACACTGTACTCCTAGGGGGCACCACAACTAAGTTGTGAATACCCTTTTGCCCAGGATTTTGATGTTCAGGAATGGTGTCAGTAGAATTAACTTGTACAACAGACGCATAAGTCAAAGCCGGAGTTTGAGAAACGGAAACAGAATTAATTGGAATGACCTCAGCAGGAGGAGATAGTTCTGATTGATTACCAATAGGTTGACTACTAAGAGTAACAGAATTTTGAACAGAATCACAGATGGAAGCGTATTTTGGGCAACATTATTTTCCACGACTGGTGAATGCAAACTTATCAAATTAGACGGATTCGGTAGGCTATTACAATTACCAGTATCTACACTCAAAGACGATTTCTTAGGCTTAGGCGACCCTTCAATATATTCAAAGTCATCAAAAAGAGATTCCATTTTATTCAAATTTTCAGTCTGTGATTAACCGCTAAAAAGTAAGCAACACGAATTAGTACTAAAATGGTTGATGTAGACAATTGTAAATGTTAATTTGAGTAAATAAAGTGAACAGTTGTACTGTATATGTAATATAGAAAGAATTAAGTATAGATCACTTTTTCGAAATTTGCAAAATATATTCTTAGTAGGTATGTGGTTTTAGTGTCGAGAAAGACCTATGCTAGACTTGTCACTAATACCATGCTAGACTTGTCACTAATTCACAGGAAAGATACGAACATTAACCCTAAAAGGCCATTAGGACCTGATCTTATGGATCCAGCATGTTCACAAATGCGGTAGAAAGAAATCATGTGAAAGTTATAGACGGTCAAATCCCATAAGAACGGCGATACAAATTCTTGGATAAATAATCACACCAAAAACATATACAAAAAACGTTTACATTGCAAAATATGTCGACCGTATTCCACAATACGGCATTTTTTGTTACTGGAGAAGACATTCTCCCCAATATTTGTGTTGCGCTATATAATCGAAAGTTGTTTAGCAGTTAAATCTTCAAGAAAATCTAGTCAATGTCGAAGATCCACAAGAGCGTGGGTATGCATTCCTTTTATTATTTTCCAATTTAGATTATAGACAAAGTCAATGTGAACCTTTAGCTCAAAAATAATAAATTTTAGATTTGATTTGAAAAATTAATCATTCAGGCTGAGACAATTCCAATTTTATTTCATGGTTGTGATTAAGGAACGAGCGATTATTTTGACCTGTATGAGACCCGGTTTATCGAACATGGGTGTATCATAAATACATTCTTCAAAAAAACTCAAATTAAATTTTTCAGTTTTCGTTCGTGGGACATGAGACTGTCCGTGGAGGTGGAAAGTTTCTGATAGCCATTCACTTGGGAGTGGCCAGAAATTATTCCTTCATTGGGCAGTTCAGGCAGCTCACTACTTCCACGCAATACATCCTGGGCAATGGCTTTTCGGAAACCTCCGTTAGCTAGCTAGGGTGAGAAGGCGAAACAAATGAGCGGCAAATCAGGTTTAGTAGGTGAATGATGTCACTGAAGCTCACCCAACAATCGGGCATATTCTTTTGTCCTTAGAAGGCGGATGAGCCAAACATACGGGCCAACGGCGGATAGAAACTAAAAGAAGAAAATCCAGGTTCGATATATCGCATCCTGGTCAGCGTCTGATCCATAATGGGCAGTGAAATCAAATATCCTAGCAGTAGGTAAAATGCAAAAACACGGTGGGCTGGGTTTAACTCCCGCCACCGTTCATAATGGCAGTGAAAATACGTAAACGAACAAGAAAACATAAACAACCCCTATTTGTTGACGACCCTCGCAAACGTTATAAGGACCGCGATTTACGGATATGCACTTGGAATGTAAAAACTCTATATAGATCCGGTGCAAGTATCCAATTGGCAGATGTCCTCGAAAGTTATAAGGCTGTCATTACCGCTATCCAGGAAATGCGATGGACAGGACATGGCTGCACAAGAAAAAGAAACTGCGATAGTTGGCAAAAGACTGCGACATCTAGTCTCTAGGTTCAATCCTGTGAGTGAACGAATAGCTACAATCAGCATAAAAGCGAAATATTTTCATATTTCCCTAATTTGTGTGCATGCCCGACAGAAGAGAAAGATGATGATGCCAAAGACATATTCTATGAGCTCCTAGAGGAAACGTATGACCGCTGCCCTGGCCGTAACATTAAGATTGTACTAGGAGATTTTAATGCCAAAGTAGGAAGGGAGAATGTGTTTAATCCAACTATTGGCAATTTCAGTCTACATGCTGACATTTCCGACAACGGTGTGAGACCGATTGACTTTTCCGCGGCAGAAAACATGGTCATTAGTACAAGATTCCAGTATAAAGATATCCACAAAGCTACTTGGGTATCCCCTGATGAAAGAACTAAGAACCAAATTGATCACGTGGTAATTGATGGAAGGCACTCATCCAGTGTAATGGACGTACGAGTGATCAGAGGAGCTAACATCGATTCTGATCACTACCTGGTAGCAGCAAAGGTTCGCACAAGATTGAGTAGAGCGAAAATCGTACGAAACCAGACGCAGGGGAAGCTGGATATCGGAAAGCTGCAATTACCAAAGGTAGCCACAGCCTACTCAAGGAAGCTCTCGCAGCTTTTGGCACAGAACCCACCCCCTCCCGATGACGATCCTGATGCGCAGTGGAAACCCATTTCCGACTCTATGAAAACTACCGCAGCAACCGTACTTGGTTTCGAAAAACCGCTTCGCAATGAACCGTGGTACGATGAAGAGTGTCGCATTGCAAATGACGAAAAGAACGCTGCGCGTATGGTAATGCTTCAGTCAATTGCAACGCGAGCAGCAACTGAGCGGTATAGGGAGAAGAGAAAGGAGGTAACCCGTCTCTTTAGGCGTAAGAAACGGCAGTGGAGAAAGCGCGAGAATGAGAAAATTGAGACATACAGAAGGAGGAACGAAGCCCGAAAATTCTACCAAAAAGTTGAAAACAGAACTAATAGACATGGTTAAGGGCCGGAACGGAAATCTCGCCGCAGACGACGTCGATTGCCCCCTCCTAATCAAGACAGGTCAGAACAGCTATTGCCCGGCTTAAGAACAACAAAGCCGCAGGAGCCGATGGATTACGGGTGGAGTTGTTTAAGGCTGGCGGCGATGATCTGATATGGTGCATGCATCAGCTCATTAGCAAAAGTTGATTAGATGAATCCAAATCCTGGAAAAGATCCACGAAAAACACATCGACACCTATCACCTATTTGTCGATTAAAAGGCGGCCTTCGATAGCCCGATGCGGGGGAAACTCTACGAAGCAATGTCTGAATTTGGTACGAATATTCCTTCAAAACGCATACGCCTTTGCAGGACGACGTTGACGAACACCAAATCCGCAGTGAAAGTTGGTAAGGATATTACCTAACATTTCGAAACTAACCGAGACCTTAGACAAAGTGACACCCTATCGTGCGATCTCTTTAACATCTGAATAGAGATTATTCTGAGAAAAGCTGCTGTCAACATGAATAAAACCATCGGCAGCAAAAGTCACATGCTGCTCGCGTATGCGGATGATGTAGATATCATTGGCCGCACAGTTAGAGAAGTTACTGCGGTGTTTTCGAAAACTGAGAAGGAGTCAGGAAAGTGGGTCTGACGGTAAATGAGGCCAAGACAAAATTAATGGTTTCAACGAAACAGGGCCTCCACGTGATTAGACCAAAGCGTGAACGTTGATAACCGTTATAACTTCGAGGTAGTGGACGAATTTATATACCTATGATCTGCCGTGAATAAAAACAACAACGCCTGCCTTGAGATCAAGCAGAGAATTGTGCTTGCGAATAGATGTTATTTTGGGCTAACCAAGCACTTTAGAGATAAAGCCCTCTCTCGAGTAACAAAAGTCCAGCTGTACCAGACTCTCATTCAACCTGTCTTGCTTCATGGCGCAGAATCCTGGGTCCTATCGCAAGCAGACGAAACATCTGTAGGAGTCTTTGAGAGTAAAATACTCCGAAAAATGTAAGGCCCTATAGTGCACAACGGCGAGTATCGGCGACGCATGAATCATGAGCTGTATGAGCTTTATCCTGACATTGACATAGTTAAGCGGATCAAAATAACGCGATTGCGCTGGCTAGGCCATGTTAGTAGAATGGATGATGACGAACCAGTTTTCGAAACCGAACTCGAAGGAAGACGAAAAATACGAAGACCAAGACTCCGCTGGAGGGATCAGGTTATTGGTATTGCCAACAGGAGAAATAAAGCAAAAGATCGAACTGGTTGGCGAAATATGTTATTTTCGTTTTGTAAAATCCCTGTTCGTTCAATTTGCAATATTTTATCGTGAGGTTACGTGCCGTTTACTTTTAATTATTGTGGCAGATGAATATCACTTTCGTACATACATCCTGCAATATCTATGGAGCTGGAAACACGTTCAAGGTTACGAGTATTAAAAGCGTTTTATATTCAACAACTAATTATTTTATTTTAATTTTAAAACATATCTAAAATGTGTTAAAAATATGATATAAAGACACATGTGAACAGCCACGGTTAAATAATATACATCTCTATATCTGACATTCCTTATTTGGTCAATAACATTTATTTATACTAAATATATATGCATATACTTGTAATTAATACTTGTAACTTGTGCTTGTAATTAGTAAGTCCTTGCCTATTGAACATTGACCAAGACTACGCCGACATCAGGTTCCGCTTCAAATATTGTGGTGTCAATAATTTGCCTAGAAATATACAGATTTTAAAAAATGTTAATGCAAGGAAGATATTTTTTCTAAGTAATACATATTAATAGATATCTAAATTGGTAGACCAACATTCAACAATTTCCATATTTAATTTGCAGTTAACTATCAGATAGGAGCTGACAACTTGATTGAAATATGATTCGTGTAGGATTTTGTTCATACGATGAAAAATATCGGCCCCAGCAACATATTGCAGGAAACATGCACATGTTTGCAAGCATAGTTTTCATGAAATTATGATTTGCTGTCTTTTGGTTTACTTGTTTTGTGCCATATTTTGGTTTATAGCGGGTTTCAACAAGTAAAGCCACATTTGGGTCTCAAAAATATATATTATAGTCTATTAATCATCAGTCTCAAATATGAAAAGCAAACACAATATGTTTGGGCACAAGTGTACTATATTTGCGACGAGCTACTAACATCTTATATTTATATGGAAACAAAAAAAAACAGTTTTTTCAGCTTGTAGATTAAGAATATGTATTAGTATTTGAATTTCTTTTATCGCCTCATAATTGCGATACATATGTATACGGCAATAGACTTATTTCATTTGCCAATTTTTCTTCGCATCTGCTTATTTAATGCAAGTTATTGGTTGGTTTCCGACGGCAACAGAAACAAAGAAATCAGTGACCACATCTAAATATAGGGGATACAGTCCCTACTTTTAAACGTTATATTCATAGAGTAATTCCTATAACAAGAGTTTGCAACAGCTGTTTTTCTTAGACGAGAAAGCTTTTAAAGTCACTGGAATAGTGTTAGTTCTCATAGAGTTCGATTTGTAGATGGCAAAACAACCATCAAACATAATTTGGAAACGTAATGTGAAATCCATTGTTACCAATCAAACGTCCATAAATATCATCTCAATGTATTTCAAATATTGTTTACCTCCAGCCACTTATCGCTTCTTTTACTGTCATTACATTCTACTTTCTACCAGTACTCCAACTAGCAAGTCGAACTTCTGTTTCATCGAAACAACCCGGTTATATGCAAAAGTGACAAAATAGCTTGCCAGTTAGAAGAATTCTAACTCGGCAAACGTTGCTCTGTCTAAAATTATTTGTCCTGTGATCAGTGCCTCAAAGTACATACATTAGACCGACTCACAGAAAAAAGTTCCTTTTGTCCACCCCTTAAAATGTACCTTGGTTTGTTTTATGATGATTCCCAAATTATTTCGTGTCTAGCATTAAGATCTTGTGAGATTCACCATTTTGAAATATGAAAGGTAATTTTAACCGTTTTAATTTAAATTTCCCGGAACAACCCTCAAAAAGGGATGTGTCAGGGCACGCTTTTACATCTTATATACCGTTGGATTAGCCTTACAATTAATTACCTTTCATATGGTACTAATATTGTATACACTGTATTTAGATAAAGTACAAATGTCTTTGAAAAACTAAACAAAAAATTAACCGTTTTTGAAAAGGGTCCACCTTACGGGATCTTAATGCTAAACACGAAATATTTTTGGAATCATCAGTAATCAAACCAACCTATATTTTGACGGGTGGACCAAAACCACTTTTTACCCACCATTGAATGTGAGTCTTGTATTCATAGATTGAAAAACTAAATTGGAAATTAAATTTTATTTTGCTTAATAAATATCTCGAAAATATTCATAGAAAACCCTGAACTAGTCCGAATCAACACAGCCTATAAAAATATCGCAGTAAGATAATATATAATCTGACAAACCTTCCTGATTTTGCATAAAATAAAAGTAGGTTAAATTTTAGCTGCAGGCAACGGAAATTTTATTTCTTTCACACAATTCAACCCGTCTCAATACACATATACATTAATATACAAAATTTTGCCCACAGACCGAATGCCATTAAGTCTACGGTTTTCTACCAATATATTACCTAAATGCATGGGTTTTTTAATAAGATACCAATTAAATTCTTTATTCCTGTGAAAGTACGTTCGATGCCATTATGTATGGAACTCGATTTCTTTTGCATGGCCACCACGGGCACGCTTGCAGAAGTCCGGACGCTGAACCCAATTTTCGACGGTTTTCAAGCAAGTTCATCAATCGTCGCTGGCTTGTTGGCATAGACCATAGACTTGACGTAGCCCCACAGGAAATAATCTAACGGCCATTTTCGTGAGATAACACGTGCACCAAACTTGGTTTCTTATAAATTGATTGTGGCATTCGCTGTGTGGCTTGTGGCGCCGTCCTGTTGGAACCACATGTCCTCCAAGTCCATATTATCCAATTGGGGCCAAAAATATTCGGTTATCATTGAACGGTAGCGATTCGCATTCACAGTAATGTGCCGGTCTTGATCAGCACGGAAGAAGTACGGCCCAATGACGCCGCCGGCCCATAAAACGCACCAAACCGTAATTTTTTCGGGATGCAATGATAACTCATGGATTACGTGTGGATTGCTGTCTGACCAATAACGCATATTTTGCTTATTGACGAAGCCATTCAGCCAGAAATGAGCCTCATCGCTGATTGTTGAGGCCTCTTAAAGTTGGCCTCTTAAAGTTGAGGCCACGGACTCCAAATTTCGGTAGTAAATTTTAATAATTTCGACTCGTTTGGAAACAATCCGAAAAAAGACAAATTCCAAAACATGTTCGTATGCAGTCCTCCGCTTACATATTAAGCGAACTTGTCATTCATGTGCATGAGCTTGGTCGATAACTTTTTATCTGACTGATGAATTCGAAACATATTACCAGAAAATTTTTTTAACACGATTGTGGTGTGAACAACTTCGATTACATTCTTAAATGGTATCAACAAGGGCCGTAAACCGATAATAAACATCAACGACAGCTCGTGTCCATGCTCACGAATGACAAGTCTATAGCAAAAAAACTTTTTGAGTCCCGCGTTTGAAAACAAAAAAAATACAAAATTTACGGCTGCGGCGCTATGTTTTCCTGCTACATTTCAAACGATATAACAAATACAATCTCGGATTTATAACTCATAGAGTAAAGACACCTAGAGTAACCATTTCGCTCACTAAATTTACGAGATTAGGCTTAGTTGCATATGGACGTTGCATGATAATAAAGTAGTGGTTTAATAATAACAGATAGAGGCACTGGTTCAAAACAACTAACAAGAAAGCAACAACGTTTCGTTTTATATGTTAAAATTATTGTGTTAAATAAAAATAAAAAAAAAAGACATGACAAATTTTAGTCAACAAATCTTGTTCCTCCACCTGAGTTTAGTCAATTTGCATCGTATATCTCTCGATCACACCGACCTCACCACGAATAGTGTAAAATGAAATGTCGATGTTTTGCAACCATGTATGTACAAGGTGTTTCAAAAGACGACGTCCGATGTTGTTTGGCTCTCATTTTTTCTCTAAATGAAAAACTTCGATTTAAGCATTCCAGACTTTTTTTGTGGGGTTTTTTGAAGCCCGAGACCCTGGAAGCCCTCAAGGTCAACATTCGACCCGAGTGCGAGAATATGTCGCCCGAAGTTCTCGCCGAAGTGATGAAAAATGCCATAAAACGAGCCCGTATCGTAATCAATCAATTTAACCGATATCATCTTCTCAGCTTAACCAATAAAATAATAAAGGTTCAAATAAACATAATCAAAAAACAGAATCGAAGTTGTTCACTTAGAAAAAATGAGAGCCAAACAACATCGGATGACTTCTTTTGAAACACCTTGTACATACATGGTTGCAAAACATCGACATTTCATTTTACACTATTCGTGGTATATGTAAATAACAAATAAACAATTTGAATGCAGTGCACATTGGTCGAAATGACCTGTTTCAGCGGCAGTAATTCACAGGAAGAAGTTTGAGCTGCAATATTTGGCACATGTATTAGTGACAGTTAAAGAAGTGTACAGTGAAAAAATCAGCTAGTTGGATCGATATATGGGGAGTTATATCGATTTATATGTCCGTCCGTCGAAATATTGTCCAACCATTTTTGTTCTTTTTTTTTAATATTTATTAAATCATATTATCAAATTCATTTCTGTACTCAAATACATTAAATAACTTAAACAATATTCTCTGAAAGGTTTATATATAACATCTATCCAGACGGTTCATCAATACTAAAGAAAGATAAGGTAAAATTAAAAAATTGGTTATGTTAACATTTGTAAATAAACTGTTACGTCAAAATATTCTAACGTTTCTTCGGCATCTAGTTCGATATCCAAATGAGGTATAAAGTCTTCCTCTTCAGAATCTGAAGAATTTTCTTTTAATGCAGTACTTGGTGTAGGACATTGACTCTCAGGAATATTTGGAATCTTTAAAATGTATAAAACTTCTCTTGGAAGAGGAAGTCGTTTCTGGGCCGAATCGCGGTTTGTTAAACAAATGCTGGACAAAATAGGGTCGGAAGAGTCCATTGCTCTGTTGAAAACATCCATTAAATTATGATCTCTAGAATCCTTTCTAGCATGCTCAATGCGGTCCTTTTTGTAGAATTTGTTCCTCGCTTCAGATGCATTTTCTCCTGCACAACCGAGAGGTACGACTGAAGCTTGTAAAATTTGTGAAGAATGTACGAGAATTTTATGTACAGTCGCGGATATTGGGTACCAATCGTATATTTTAAAATATATTTCAGCAGTCGCATTACAAAAATCTTTCAACTTTTCGGGATTTATTTCATATTCACAGGAAATTACAATAAGAATAATACGCAAGTGCTTTATAAGGTCAACGTCAATGTTTGTTATATTCGCAAACTCTTTAGGATTTGAAAATGCTCTCCTTGCGGTATTGCCATCGTTTGTCGATCCACTACCATTAGATTTTGGCTTATGAACATGAAGACCCATTATTTCCCAAAATTGTTTTTGAATTTCAGCTTTTCTTTTTTTCATTATAATTTTTTCTTCAGCATTTCTAATTTGCCATGTTTTGAGCTGAAGTCTATAAGAAATATTTAGAATAAATTCAAAGCATCGAATCCAGGCATGTAATGGACTTATGCCAAATTTTAATGTATTATACTTTGGGAGATAAAGCGATGAATTCAAATTTTTAATTAACAAAAACTGCTTAGGATTTCCTCCGCATATTGGACAAGACTGAGAAGACTTTGTTCCCGTAAGTACGTTTAAAACTTTGCCATCAATTAATGTCATAATAAGTTCATATTTGACTGAAATTTTTCTACCGTTTCCAAAAACATATTCTAGTTAGTAAGATTTAATATTTGCTGATCCAGATTGTGTTTTTCTTTTAGAATATGTTCTCTTGTTTCCTTCACAAATTCAATCTTAAGTGGTCGACAAAACCGAACTGATTGAGAAGTACGATTGATCCAAATAATTGCATTATCCTACGTGATTATTTTTAGGGGTATAACTGTCGTTACAAAGAGCGAATTATCAGAACCTCCGGCAGATTCGCCAATAAATATTTGCTTAAATGTATTTTGTCCTGTGGAACCGTCGAAACCATAGCTCAGAATGACCGTAACTTCATTGACTTCAACCATGCGATTTAAAACCTCTTCGTGATAAGATAAAATCCTTTTTGCGTATGGTTAAGTAAGCTTTGTAGAGGAACGTCGGCTTTTGATTGTGTTACCATAAGACCTTCACGCCGGCATTGTATCTTATACTCCAACACTTTTTCGCAGCTTCTTCGTAGCACTTTTTCGTGACTTGTTCAAGTCTCTCATATTAAGATATAGTTTTTTTGTAAAATTATTTTCCAATACAAAAAGCAATGCTTCTGCAGGGGTAAGTCGAGTTGGTTTTTTATCAGCAGAAACTATTAGTTTTCTCACTTCTTTAGCTTTTGATGGAGAACTAGCTGTATGCTTCAAGACAAAATTTAAATCGTGTTCTTTCGCAGCATGGGCTGACATTGAAGCAGCATGAAGCAATAACCTGGAATCATTTTCCTGTGTTGATAATACTTTGGAGGCGAGTTGTCGTTGTAGACGCTCACTTCCATTGCTGTATTTGAGATGAAGACGACCCTTTTTGCGTTCACAATTATTTTTCGACAGTTTAAAAAAAGTTGTACGAGACAACCACAAGCTTTCCTTTTTCTTAAATCGGTCGAAACATCTTTTGTTTTTGATCCATTTTTGTTTAATTTTAGCACAAATGTTATCTATTTGCTTCTTGACAAATGTTTTGCAGTCTTCATCACCACTTCCATTAAATTTCGCAGATATCCAATTAAAAACGCGTCTTGCATTACAATATCGGAATTGTTGATTTTGAAGGTGCCTAAAATGAGTTATATTATGAGTTGAGGTTAATTGGGGCAAAAGATTTTTTCACGATATGAAAGCTCACATCTTGACATGATACAAATAACTTTGCGAATGAACTCGAATGAAGACGTTTCTATTCCAAGAAGCACAGACGCCACCACCAAAACGTCACTACAAACACGACACACTTTAACGCAGATTTTTATCAAACACAACACTTTTATTTAGAAAATAATTCCAACATATTGTTATACATACCGTGAGACGTAATTTCCATTTTTTAGATATTTGTTATTATATCAACTATTATTAAAAAAACATATGTTTCTAATTCACTATTTTGAAGTAAATCAACAGAAAACGAAGAAGAAACAACAACAGTTGTTTTGACAGCTTCGTTATAAAAACAGAGATGTCACCTGGTCATAATTTTTTCGTTTTCGGGTATTCTAAATAGTTTCCTATAAAGTGCAATTCTTAGTTTTAACAAAAACATAACTTTAAAAATGGACTTTCTGCCGCTGAAACAGGTCATTTCGACCTGAAAAAAATATAAGTTACTTACAACATTTTGAAAATACATTTCAAAGCTACATATAAAGGGTGGACCATGTAAAATTTGGAGTTTGCACACCCTGTTATTTCGAAGCAGATGACATTTATGTGACAGATTAGGTTAGAAATTTCCGAAATTGGTCGCTTTACGCTTGAAGAAAATTGAGAAATGTTAAAAACTGTAAGAAAAGTACAAAATAACTTCGCTAGAAATTGAGTGTGATCAACGCAGTTTGTGGCCACAGTTTATTGGACAAAAGAACTCGTGTACGTGCTCGTCCAGTACGTTGCGTGGAAAATATTGCCGCTGTAATTGAAAGTGTGCTTGGATAGCCATCAACATCAACTCGCAGCTATTGCACATTTCTCGGCGCGAAATTTGTATAATGGCCTCGGTATGGCAGCTCATAAAGTTAGAATTGTCAAGAATTAACGCTTCGTGGCTATCCGATGCGTTTTCGCTTCTCTGAGTGGGCTGAAGATCGATTGGCTGAAGATTATATTTTTTTACCGAAAAATCATCTTTTCCGAAGAAGATAATTTTCAGCTCGAGCACTTCGTTTACAAACAACTTAGTCACATTTGGGTATCGAAAAATCCACACGTCGTCGAGAAGAAGCCGATGGCATGTCGGCATCATAGGCCCAATTTTCTTCCAAAATAAGCAAGGAGCCGCCGTTAGCGTCAATGACGAATGTTACCGTGCCATTCTCAGAAATTTGTTTTTCCCAAAAGTTGAAGACATGGAAGACGTATGGTTTCAACAGAACGGCGCTAAGTGCCACACAACCAACGTTGCAAACGATACTTTGTGCACTGTGTCCCAAAACCGCATAATCAGCCGAAATTCGAAAGTCCATTGACTGCTTCGCAGATACGATTGGACTCTATTGGAATATTATCTCTGGGGCACCTTGAAAAATAAGTGTTACGCAAACAATGCCGAGCCCATTGAGGCCTTAACACACGAACTCGACTCTGTCGTTCACGAGATATTGGCCCAAAGATTCGAAAATGTACTGACAAATAGGGTAGATCGAATGAGATACTGTAAAGCAAGTCGTAGAAGTCATTTGAATGATGTTGTGTTTGATTCATAAGTGACAATGATGTTCCTCACAAGTAAAATAATAGTTTTGAGTAAACGTATTTTAAATTGTATTTTTTTAAGCGAAATTAGTTACCAAATTATACATGGCCCACACTTTATCACAAATTGCTTTTGGATGTATTACTCGAAACTGCAATTACATCAGTTAAAAAACTTGGAATTACGTGCATCTTTTGGGAACTTTTGATTTTAGACGTTTCCATCTTCATTTTATATAGCGCCAAATATTTAGGAAAAGCTATCAATATTTACTAGGGATGTGCGATTAATCGATTAATTAATATTTCGATTAATCGATGTCCTATGTAATCAGATATTTGAAAAATCACGAATTCTAACTAATCAATAGTATGATTAATCAATTAATTTGAATATTGATTAATCATATTTGAACAAACAATTTTTTGATAGTTCAATAAAATTTTGGAAAATGTATGTACAATTTCATGATATAAAAACAAAAGGAAAAATGAAAATGTGTTGAAAAAATTCGAACTGGAAAATCCATAGAGTAATCATCTATCTCATCCGACGTCTCATTTCACACTGTTCGGGGTGACGTCGGAGCGATAGAGTGATATTGCAAGAACTTTTGAACTTTGCCATGTCGTTCTCTCTGGGATCTGTTGTTTAAACGCATGTTGGGCCTAGTATTTTGTACTTATTACTTACTAATACTTACTATAATCAATTGATTCAAACTCGAGAAAATAGCACATAGTAGAAATTTACCTGGAGACAACTTCTCTCTCAGCAAAGTAATGACAGTAGGCTTGGTGTGATATAAGCACTGGATATTGAAAAGGATTGCTTTATTAATAGCAGATAGAGGCATTAGATCAAAACATACAAGAAGCCAACAACAACAGCCTTTTGTGTTTGTGTATTAAATTCAACGAAAATGTATACTAACAATAAAAGGTTGAATATATAATTTATTTTCACAGTTCTCCACTGAAAAGACGTATAAGTCAACAGTTTTTGTAACTCCACCTGGTATAAGTCGAACATATCTCTATCGCACCGACCTTCCAAGAAGAGTATAAAATGAAACGTTAGATGAGAGAATTTTCCTAGATATGTTTATCTATATGTGTTTACACTATCGCAATAGGTAGGTGAAGGTATTGGAGGTACATAGACCATAGAGTACATATATCGAGAGAGAAAATATCTCTTAGCAAATTCCGTGGATGTTGGACGACGGATGTTGAACAGAATTGCTTTCATAAAAGCATATAAAATAACCAACAAATAAACAACAACGGTATTTCGTTTTTTTGTGTTAAAATTGTTGTGTTAAATACAACGCCAATATTACTAACAATAAATTTACACAAAAAAGTATACAACACATTTAAATTTCATAGTTTTTCAACAAAACGATATGAAAAATTCAAATCAGGCGTTCTTGTAACTCTACCTGGTGCAAAGTCAACTTTCTTCAAACATCTCTGTATCACACCGACCTCACCATGAAGAGTGTTCAATTAAACGTCAGATGAGAGAAATTTTCTCTCTAAATATACTTACTCTATGGCATACAGGTTCGATGTTATATTTAGTTCTTTGTATATACATATTGTCACGAATAAGTAAAAGCTTTTGCGTGCTGTTAATGACTCTCCTAACAGTGTGTAAATAACAGGCGGTTAATGCTGCGCCTGAAAGTATGCATTGTAACAACGTACCAGCTCGCTAAACCAGTAGCATGAATTCACCTCAGTAAAGATAACTCTCCGCCATTCGAGATTGTTCTACTACGATAAGCAATGTCTAGAAGGTTCTTGAATTCGCTAGATCTACCTTCATTTGAGTATGGTGAGTTGGTATAAATAGCGGAGGTCTTTGGAATGGAGAGTTCGGTTTGTGGTTAAACTGCCGTAAAGTAAGCAACGCGATTTGATAGTAAAATATAAGAATTATTAAAGTGGTGTAAATAAAGTAAACTGTTGTACTATATAAGTAAAATAAAAGCAAGTGATACCGTTGTAATTATCGTAATTGAAACGAACCTTGTTTTATTATTGGGAATAAAACAACGCAAAAAGGTCGAATAAGGAAATTCACAACATTGGTGTCAGAAGTGGGATTACGAATTAAGGACAACGATGAACTTTGAAGAACTCAAAGTTGAACAACTAAAAAAGGAGTTGAGTAAATTGGATCAACCGACAGCTGGTAATAAGGTAGAGCTGCAGAGGCGATTAATAGGAGAATTCAAGCGCCGAAACATTGACATTGACAACTACCAGTTTGAGTGTAAAGAAGAAATGGAGGTATCTGCAAAGGAAGCAACTTGTAATATGGATGTTTCGACAATGTTTGCAGCTATGATGCAAAAATTTATCGAAAATTCTGGAATTATTAACGCGAAGCTGGACGATAATTCTAGAATTATGAATGATAAATTTGGCGAGAATTTTAGAATTATGAACGAGAAATTTGGCGAGAATTCTAGAATCATGGACGATAAATTAAGCGAGAATTCTAGAATTATTCAAAAAACATCAAATGCCACAAAGGAGAAACTGCAAGAGATCTCCGAAGTTGTGAGCAATATGGAGATTCAAGTGAACGATAAATTCGAAAAGGTTGAAGAAAAATTCGAGGAAATGGGGCAGAAGATTGAAGAAGTCGAACATAAGTTCGAGGAAGTCGAACGGGGACTAAAAAATGATGTAAGCGAATTGCAAAGAAAAATTAGTGAACTTCAGTTGCAAGAGGGTCCGGTGCTGAAGGCTCTGGTAGATTGAAAGCTCCCAGTTTCGATGGCTCTACACCATTAGATGTTTTTAAATTCCAATTCGAAATGGTCGCAATTAAGAACTTGTGGAACAGCAACGACAAAGCAGTAGAGCTAATTTTAGCACTGAAAGGCAGCGCAGCAGAAGTCCTTCAGAGCATTCCCGTCAGTGCCAGTAACAACTACGAGGATATACTGGCTGCGTTACAACGCAAATATGGTGGCGATCACAAGAAGGATTTATATCGTATGGAACTAAGAGGCCGAGTGCAAAAGCATAATGAATCACTTCAGGACTTCGCAACCGATGTGGAACGCTTGGTGTTGATGGCATATCCTAGAGAACCCCAAACTTTCTTAGAGCAATTTAAGATAGAGGCATTTGTTAGGGGCATTAACGATCCTGACGTTAGATATGCGGTGTGTGCCTCACAAAAAGCTACATTTGTGGAAACAGTTTCATTTGCTTTGGCGAATGAGACGGCGAGGGTTGTTTCCAGTCAACAGACACATCATGTGCGAAGGGTAGAAACGGAAGGCAATTCAAAAGATTTGAAAGGCGCCGTTAGCGAACTGAAGGAAGTGATTCGGATTCTCAGGAAAGCGCTATGGCAAGCAACAAAATTAAAAAGTGACAATCATGGGGAACGTGGCCATATAGGGCGGGACTGTAGAGACCCGCGAAAACGCTCAAGATCTCCAGCGATAACGGCCGATACCGGACGAGTAAATGACCGTCTACATGTAATCGAGCGTACCCAGGATTCTAAGGCTGAGATAAAAGAACAAATTATTGACGTCCGATCCCTGCGAATTGAATCGGACGACGAGTGGTTCACGGCACAGAGAAGTGATCCTGTATTGGCAAAAAATATTTTGGCAAAGGAAGAGGATAGACAATTAACGCGGAATGAAATCGCTTCAGAAAGCCCCGTTTTAAAATCATATTGGGCCCAGTCGAATAGCCTGAGATCGCTAGATGGCTGTCTATACCGTGTATTGGAAAGTGAAGATGGAAAAACGGAGAAAAATCTAATTGTGGTACCTGCCTTGAAAGTGAAAGAAATAATTGCAGAATCTCATAATGGTCCGAGTGGTAGGCACCTCGGAAAAGGCAAAACTATGGAGAAACTAAGGGAACGTTTCTATTGGGTTGGTCGTCAAACAGCTGTATCCGAGTGGATTGCAGGCTGCACCCAGTGCTTGACAACTAAAGGACCAACGCGGAGGAGTTGCGAACAGAGACATCAGGAGAGTCCAAGTGCTCCCTTCGAGCGAATATCCATGAGTGTGGCTGGTCCATATCCAACAAGTAGCTCTGGGAACCAATATGCCCTAGTCGTTATGGACTACTTCAGTAAATGGCCCGAGGTGTACGCTATTCCGAATAAAGAAGCGAAAACAATAAGCAAAGCTATCGCGAATAACTGGATAAGTCGTTTTGGTGTCCCTTTAGAACTGCATTCGGAGCAGGGTAGGAATTTTGAATCTGCCATCTTGAAAGCAATATATGAGAGGAATGGAATTCGTGGTATGAGAACGAGATCATTGCGCCCTCGGACTGATGGCACGGTAGAGAAATTTAATCAGGCTCTTGAAGAATATTTGAGCAAGGTCGTCAGTAAGGATAGAAAATTCTGGGACGAACGTATACCAAAATTCCTTCTAGCATACCGGTCGGCCACCCAGGATACTACTGCCCGAACACCAGCTTATGCCGTCTTCGGGACAGAGTTAAAACTCCCTAGAAATTTGGAGTTTGGCAACTGCCTAACATCCGACAGTGGGGAGAATGATGGTATCCCAAGAGAGCTTAGCGAACTTCACGAGTTTGTTCGCAGCAGAATGAAGTTGGTCAGTAATAAGATGAAAGCCAGGTACGCCAAGCGGCAAACTCAGAAGGATTCCATGAAGGCCAGCTAGTTTTACTGTTCAACCCACAGCGCAAGAAAGGTTTATGTCCAAAACTTCAGACTCACTGGGAAGGCCCTTATAAGGTTGTAAAACGAATAAATGACGTGGTTTATAGAATCCATAAAAGCCAAAGTCCAAGAGCTAACATGAAAGTCGTGCATTTGGAAAGACTAGCTCTGTATGGAAAACGGAGGGTTGAGCCTGCTCGAGACGAACAGGCTTAATTAGGGGGCAGTGTTACGAATAAGTGAAAGTTTTTGCGTGCTGTTAATGACTCTACTAACAGTATGTAAATAACAGGCGGTTAGTGCGGCGCCTGAAAGTATGCATTGTAACAACGTACCAGCTCGCTAAACCAGTAGCATGAATTCACCTCAGTAAAGATAACTCTCCGCCATTCGAGATTGTTCTACAAAGATAAGCAATGTCTAGAAGGTTCTTGAATTCGCTAGATCTACCTTCATTTGAGTATGGTGAGTTGGTATAAATAGCGGAGGTCTTTGGAATGGAGAGTTCAGTTTGTGATTAAACTGCCGTAAAGTAAGCAACGCGATTTGATAGTAAAATATAAGAATTATTAAAGTGGTGTAAATAAAGTAAACTGTTGTACTATATAAGTAAAATAAAAGGAAGTGATACCGTTGTAATTATCGTAATTGAAACGAACCTTGTTTTATTATTGGGAATAAAACAACGCAAAAAGGAAGAATAAGGAAATTCGTAACAATATGTATGTAAAGGGCTTGCGAGTTTTCGTTAGGAATGAAAGAAAGCTGTGAATGTAAAATAGAATCGTTGGTGAATGTAATAGTAAATAAATGAAATTGCACATAAATCGAATTAAACTGGTTTCCCGCAGCGCGCTAGACAAATAATCCTGATAATGTTAATTATGTGTTCAATAATTACTTGTTAAAATTCCAATTTCATATTTTTTTTATAAAAATTCATAATTTTATAACACATATCTCCTAAACACAAAACCACACAGAAATACATTTTCCATACACATTTAATACAGGTCATGTAATACAGTCACGACTGGACAAATTTACCAGCGAACTCTTGGCTTATTTCATGAAAATATGTCCATCTACGACCATCCCCGAAAATGCAAGGTGGCGAAATGGCAGCGGTTTGAATATATTCAGAATGGTGGTCGGAGAGTACTAGGGTAAAATTGCTAACTTCTGAACCATTGGTCACATTTTTGTTGTTTAGAATCAATAAAAAATTTAAAAAACTGAAATCGCCGAGATACAGAGGTTTAAAAAAAATTGAAAAAAATATACAAGAATGTGCACATTACCTCAATTTTATCAGCCAGATGGCAGGTAACTTATGTTTTTTTCTCTTAAAATATAGCCCTGCCATCGGTGGCGCAATGGTAGTGTGCGCGCTTCTTGTACATGAGATGCTGGGTTCGATCCCAGCTCAGACCACCTTACAATTTCTTTCGGCGGCGGTCACCTCGCATTGTGACGGCGACACTATCGAGAATTTAGCCATGAAAAAGCTTCTCAAAATACCGTTCGGAATCGGTGTAAAGCTGTAGGTCCCAATCAGGGAGTGAAAACTGGAAAGCGCACAGCTCAGTGATTGTGAGAAGCTCTCCCCTGTCCCTTTATGGAATGTAATGGGAAACCATTTATATATTTTATTTATATTTTTAAAAGAAAAATACATTTTTAGCTCCTTTTTATAAGAATATGTATTATATTTTCCCGAAAAGTTCCTTTTTTTAAGGAGAGGTACCTCTTTTATTAAAAGCGAACTTTTTTTTTAAGACAAGGTACTATTTTGAAGGAGAACTACTTAATGGAAGAAAAAGTCATAAGAGTATGAATGGTTTTTACAAAGAAGTAATTTTTTAAGAACAGATACTTTTTAAAGAAGTGGTAGTCTTTTTAGGAAAACGTAATTTTGATAAGAAAATGTACTTAAATTCAGTAAGGCTACTTATGTCAAGAAAAGAAAGGAAAATGTATTATTTTATTTTTAAGAAAATGTACTTTTAAGAAAGGAATTTTTGTGAGACAAGGAATTTTTTTAAGAGAAGGTTTTTTTGAAGAAACAGTTTTTTTTTAAGAAATGCTTTTTTTTAGAATTGATACTTTTTCAAGAATAGGTAAATTTTTGCGAGTAGGTAGTTATCTCAAGAAAAGCTGTTTTGTTTCACAAAAAAGGTACTCTTTAAAGAAAAGGTAGTTTTTTTAAGAAAAGGCAATTTGTTGTAAGAAAATTTACTTTTTTAAGAAAAGGTACTTATTTAAAAAAAAAAATAATTTTTTTTGAAGGAAACGTACTTTTTGTAAGAAAATTTACTATTTTTAAGCAAAATCACTTCTTTAAGATAAGGTAGCTTTTTAAGAAAAGGTACTTTGATTAAGAATATATATATTTTTTTTTTGTTGAGAAAATTTACATTTTTTAAGAAAAGTCACTTATTTAAGAAAATTTTCTTATTTTAAACTTCTTTCGGTTTGGCTTTTCTAAATTTACTTTTTATTGGGTTCAAAACTACAATAGATACTAAATACTGGTTACAGGCTCCAGCTAGAAAACTTCCAATTAAACAAGAAATTTCCTACCATTTGTTAGTTTAGACACAAACCAAAGTAAAAGTACCCAATATAGTAGTTTCTAATACTGGGTTGTAGCATAATAGCGTTAAAAAAAAGTTGTTTAATTTGTTTTTATTTAGACCCCATCCCGCAACGGGTGATAAGGAATTTCGTTCCAATAAAATCTATGTGATGGGACTCATTGAATATATGACATATATATATACTTTTAGAATTCTCGTCGATCCAGTTCGAAGTCATTGTTTTTAACAAAGAATTCGACCAAACTCGAAGAGTGGAAAATTTATTTTTTTCAACATTGAGTTTAACAGAATCTATGGTACGAAGCTGGATCACGTAACTGACGTATATGGAACACAAGCACAAAATCAAAAATATATAACAAACTTGGACTTCTTGGAAAAGTGGTAAGATTGTGTGCCGAAACTGGAATCTCATTACAGAAGCCAATGTACAAGGAAGTTATATTTTCAGTCAGACTTTAAATCCAACAGTCATATTTAGTATTTCCACCCCAAATTTCATCATTCTGTCTTAGCCAGGGCGCTGTCACTTAGTTACCAAGCAATTTTATATATACTTTATGTATAGATTAAGGTATTCACAACGAGTCTTAGTGACATGTCGTAAACTTAAACTACAGCTTGATATAAGGAAGGTGTATAAATTCCTTGAATATTTAGAATGTCATTTTATGTAGGTCAATTTAAAAATTACATGAATTTTTTGAAGCATCACTTTGTACCCGAATTTTTTAGAAACTGTAGTTTTCAAACTCCTTGTGAATACCCTAAATATTTTCCGGTTTAATCTGCAATAAACAAAAAAAATTTAGGGAAAATCCACGCCACGCCAATCGCCACCGTAGCGTAGCGCCTGTTTTTGAAAATCACTACTTTATTAAAACAGGGGTTTTCGAAGATCAAAAACGCCACTAGTAGTGGAAAACCACAAAGTTGGTATCACTGCATGTAATGTTGTTCACTACTTTTTGACGATCTGTTTAAGCAGAAATTACATTGCCAGATCTGCAGGAACGACAAGTAGTCTGTTCAGATTTATCTGCCGGTGTAAGGTGAAGTTTACTGTCTGTACCGACAAGTCGGGAAAACTCAAAACTACTGATTTCGGGTGGTCGGACCAATATTTATCATTTTGAAGCGCAATTTCAGCATATAAGGGGGAGAAATGAAACTGGTTATGGGTAAATTGATCGAAATATGGAATATGAATAAAATTAAAACTGAATTTACCAAATTTTTTTTACAAATTCTGACATTTTGCAACAAGAATGCACCTCTCGCATAACCTTCCGCATTGACAAACTGAGACAAATTAATGTTTGTCCGACCTTTTCGTAGTGTAAAGGAAATATCAAAAGTCAGACGAACTTTTTGTTTGCAAGTGTAGGGTCTGCTTTACTGTTGGTATCTTGTCTTCATCAGTCGTTAGTCCGCTAACTGATGTTGTTCTTTTTTTGTCTTCCCCAGTCGTCGCCCCAACTATCATTTGGTTATCCTGTCTGTTGCTGCATATGTGCGTTCACACGTTAGCGTTGTCAAGTACATACTTTAGTTAGTGCACTTTGTTTAATCTGTGAGCTGGTTCTACGCAATTCAATTCATAAATTTAAAATTTAAAATTTAAAATTAAATTAAATGATTTACTTTGTGGACGTTTTCTACACCAAACACGAATCGTTGAATAACAGTAGAGTAATAGAAGTGAACATGGATAACCGTTTATTTTAAATACTTTTGTACTATTGCCAGTGGCCTGGTTCATGGGTGTACCAATATTTAGTGAACATTCTGATACATTTAAATAAAAAGTTATTGTGAGTTTTAAACTAAACTGTTTTTAGTTATTTTGTTGGCTCGACAAGCCAGTTTTGAATCTCTCTCAATGTATGTACAACTATATGAGATACAGTTACAGTTTTTTTACTTTTCAAAACTTGATATAATTGATTTTTTGTAAATCTAAGAATTTAATAAAAACTGTATAATTTTAACTTTTTGTGCGTGTTATGAACAATTAAGACAGAATATGTCAAAATACGTCAACATTTAAGTATTCATATATTCGGAATCTTTGAAAAAATGAGAGGAGTTTAAATTTTTGGGATAATTTCTAAAATATACTTAATTTACCGTCTCCCAATGTCATTATTTCAAAATCCCTAAAATCGGGTTCTTACTGATCTCAAAAATGTTTACCAGATCTAAAGATATTTGATTTTGGCCACGAAAATCGATCTTGAACCACTGTGCGGTGCTTTAACAAACATATATAATTTAGTTAGAATTGTTCATAAATTGTATGTTTCATACATGCGTGTACATATTACAAGCGTGTAGTACTATGTATAATAAAGAGTAATTTCTGTGAACCATTGATTATTCCACATTATAAAATCTGAGGAAAATAACTCAACACAACACGTGCAAAAATTAATGAATTCTAATATCTAAATAATCACTAGTACGTATTGGCAACTGCTTGATACGTACGAGTAGTAAATAAATATAACTTACCCGTCAACATATTTCGACTGCATTGATGAGCATATGACTTCAGCGCTACTGCCAATTTTGAAGTGGTCGTTGAGGTTAAACGTCTGTGTACTGTTGCTCAGATTCAGTACAATAACATACATGTCGCTGTTGGGGAGATATCTGAAAATAAACAAGGAAACGATAAGCACTGATTCATACGGGTGTGACTCATGTACCGGGAGTAGATAAGAATGTCATCTAATATGGCCTTTATCTCGAGTGCTCCGTCTTGCATGGCGGGTTCTTGACGTAATTTAATTAATTTCTTAAAAAGCTGTAAATGACTGCGGGGGGCACGAGATTGGCTGAGGGCATTACTCTCTTTGTAGTTCACAGCTACTGGCAGCCACGTCAGATCGCCCTTTGTGAAACCGGCCTTATTCGAGGCATCCCACAGATATGGTGTACGTTCGGGATCGCGCGAATAACTCTCATATGTCTCAGGACTTGAGCTACAGCCTTGAGTGTCGACTGTCTCTTCCCAAGTTACTTTACCATTCACCATCCCAATTTCTTCACCCTGATAATTCGGAAATTGAATTAAGTGAATAAAGGAAAAAATAATTGAATATTTCGAACAGATCTTACGTAATATGTTACGGCATTTCCTGGCAAAGTTTGCAACAAAATTGTGAATAAGTCCTTACGTTCTTCTCCCAAACGGGAGGAGTATCGTGGATTATCATGATTTCCCAACACCCAATTAGCCAAGACTCCTTCCGGCATTGAATTAATCCATTTCAAAATATTTTCCCTTATTTCAGAGGCTGTTGACGTTTTTAGAATGTTCTGCATGAAGTAGAAATTGAAGGGAATCATGGAACCATTGCGAATGCCATCGCCATAGTAGAGCATCAAGTTATCAAACGTTGTGTAGGCTTCGGTTAGCAGTAGACGTGTGTCTCCGCCATGCTCCTTCTTATATTCTTTTGTTAGCTCTCTCCATTGGTAGACCATTTCAATGGACTCCGGCTGATTTTGAGTATAGGTATGATTCAAATGACACCAATCTTCTGGATCTGGACAAACGGTGATATCGTCAATCACTGGCTCATCTAGGAAATTTCCATTCGCATCGGGGCCCTTTTCGAACATGAATGGCAACGCGTCAATACGGAATCCTGAAATTCCCATATCCAACCAATAACGCATAACCTCCTTCATTTTGGCTACAACAAGTGGATTGCGAAAATTCAAATCGGCCTGCTTAATGGAGAACTGGTGCAAATAGTATTGTTGTCTTTGGTCATTCCACTGCCAGGCGCTATAGCGAAACGCACTTTTCCAATTACTTGGTGGCTGTCTTTCACCGTTAGAGTCAATTTTCCCATTGTTCCACACATAGAAATCCTCATAGCCTTCAGTTCGGTTAACAGACATTTGGAACCACACGCATTCATCACTTGTGTGATTTGGCACAAAGTCCAAAATAACTCTAATTCCAACTTGCTTCGCTTTCTTTATTAAGTTTTGAAAGTCTTCCATCGTTCCGTACTCCGCGTGTATAGCATAAAAGTCAGAAATGTCGTAACCGAAATCAACCATAGGCGATTTGAATATTGGCGACAGCCATATCGCTGTGAATCCAATATCCTTAAGGTACTGCAGTTTCTCCGTAACACCGTTCAAATCACCGATGCCATCGCCGTCACTGTCGCGAAATGAACGAGGATATACCTGGTAGAAGTTTCCGTTTTCCCACCAATCCTTAGCGCATACCACCGTAATCCATGATACGGCGAGTAAAACTCCAAATTTCATTATAGCAAGACGTGTATAAGTGTAGACTACCACAAGTAACTAAACTCAATTTCGATTTAAGTGGAGATTTTATATCAGCCTTAGAAATATTATCGCCCAATTTATTTGGAGAGGAAACACTTGAGATGTAAATCTATTGGAGAACAATTGCAAATAACTTACAAACAGTAATTAAATTGCAGCTGATAATTATTTGTAGAACTGTTAATATACCAGCGGCTATTGGACAAACATAGTTCAACAGTTAGTTTAAAAATTGAAAATACATAGCTCACTGATTGTGAAAAGCACAGGAAGCAATTGCAAAATATTTTATAGTTGCATGTACATACTTACGTGGCCAAGAAATCTAGGGATGGCAATCCAGATTGTCTAGTACCAAAATTGTTTTCAATATTTAAGTGAACATCTGCCCAAAGATTGTAAAGAAGTAAGTACACTGAACGGAAAATCGTCGTCACAGGGATGAAAATGTGCATCACCCCAACAACTTTCGTCATCGAAAGTGAAGCTACGAAAATGTGTTCATCAACTGCAAATTGTTCGTCACTGCGAATTGGTTTCATTACAGCAATGAATTTTTTTCATTGCAGCTATGAATTTTTCATTGCCGCAATGATTTTTTTGTATTTCATTGCCGCAATGATTTTGTTTCATTGCTCTAATGAATGTGATCAAGTGTGTTTGAAATTATATATTGTTTATTGTACATAAATACACTGTTAGCATTACATTGCAGGTGTTTTGATAAAAAAATAATTTGAATTTTTGTTTCGAATATGGTCTGATTGTGCTAAATATATTACATATATACATTCCGCTCGTCTGGAGAAAGATTATGGTAGTTGAGGGGTTGAGTGTTATTGTGGCCGTTGTACTCAGGCACTGCAATTAAAAACAAATATGAGGAATTTATTATTACGTATGTGTGTACTTACAATGAACATTAGACTGGTGGCATCTTGTATGGGATTTTTTTAAGTTTAATTGTTTGCGATGCTTAAAATATAAAGTTTGGTGTAAGAAACTATGTCCTAATTTTTCAGCTCATTACGACGGTGCCTAGTCGTGCCTAGTGGGGCCCAAAGTTCCCTATATTATAAAAAACATCTATTCAAACAGATACTCGTATTTATAGTTATATTGAATAATGTGCTTCAAATATAAATTTAATTTATTAATGGTTTTGAGAGTTAATATAATGATAAAAAAAATTTACGTATATATTTATTTGATTAATTTTATTCAGTTGATTAATTTATAAGAGAAGATTTGTTGTGAGAAGGATATAAATGAGGATAGCGTTCAACAACTTGGAGTAATTACTGTTTATCGGTCTCATCGTATGTGAACGATTTATTGTAATCCGTGATGAGTTTAATTGCTCTTTCTGCTGCATCATTCACAACATTCAAATGTTGACAGACAGCTTTTCCAGCGCAATAATCATCCCTCTGCTGCCATTGAGAAGGTTCCGATTCTAAAAATTTTGGATCTACGGCTAATCGAGAAAAAAATGTCTTTGTCAGTGGAGAAACGAAATCTGATATATCTCTTAACGCGTAAGAGAAAATTTCATCCACATTGACAACATTCTTTTTCGAAATTGTTTCATTATTTCCGTGTATGTCATTGCCGATGTCGAGTTTTTGGACCATCATCTTTTTTATTTCCAACGGCACGCTTTCATCAAAAAATGCAAGGCCAACAGTTTCTTCAGAGTAATACTACAAATGGTTTCTTATTTTTTATAAGATATAACGTTTTGAACGAAATCAAGATCTAGTTTTGGCGCTTCTATAGCATTCACACATCGGAACCAATAAGGAACATATATGACAGTCAAAAATAAGCAAATGCTCCGAAGACTTTTCAATTCCGCTGCTGTCAATTTGAACTGTGTTTTGTAACAATAAATGCACTTTGACATGAATCGTGCATGCGGTGTTGCACCAGGCAAACGAAATTGTGAAAAATCTGGTACACGCTACCCAATAAAATGGAGTGTTAACTCAAGCAACTCTTTATAATCTACACACACGTAATGGAATTTTAACGCATTTATACAAAAAAATTCTTCAAATAATCTACGTGTGATATTGTTAAAATTCGTACCACTTCTTCGTCCAAAATTCCACTCTTGAAGGTGCCAGCTTCAATGTGTTTCCAATACTTGGCATATCTGTTGAAGAGAAGAATTTCTGGCCCGGATGTTTTCCCAAAATTAATTTCAAATACAGATTTGACCAACAATTCACTTATGTATATGGTGGTGACATGGAAGAAAAAGCAGTTTTCGTCCTAATTTTTGTTCGAGCAAATATGCAGCGCCATTATTAACCCCAGTGTGAGTGGCTGTGGTATCAAAATACACTATTCCTACCAATCCATAAAGTGACCATTGTTGCAAAAAATTATAGGTGGCGTCTGCTATGTTTACCCCAGAAGAATTTTCGGTATTCCGAGCAGTTTCTCCATACGTCCACTTGTCACAACGAGATCCAGTCGATCTTTCTTTTCTGTACCCTTTATTTCTGGAAGTATTTTCCCATCCCAATGAAGGACAAGTACTTCAGGAATATGCAATAAACAGTTGTAAAATAATATAATATATAAAATCAACTATCTTCTACGATATTCTCTTCGCATTAAATGAAGCGTGGTACGATTTAATACAAGATTTTCTAAGTTGATAGGTGTAGCAGCAGGGAAAACATCTTGCACTTTATTCAGAATTGCGTTAGCTGTTGCAGCAACAATATGCATAGCATCTCTTGTCGAAAGCTTGCATTTGTCCATGCCTGCTAGCATTCTGTCGTCAATAAAATTAACAGTACCGTATAATTTCGTTTGTGATATATCTTTTTCTCGGATTTCATTTACATTGTCTGAGACATTTTCGCAGTCCGGTGAATCATTTCCTATTTCGGCTTCTATGTCATCTTCAACACTCATGGCTAATGCAGCTATTTTATTCATTAGAGAATTTATAAAATCCATCGGTGGTGCAATGGGTAGTGTGTGCGCCTCTTGTACTTGAGATCCTGGGTTCGATCCCTGCTCTGACCACCTTAAAATTTCTTTCGTCGGCGGTCACCTCGCATAGTGACGGCAACACTATTGAGTATTGAGCAAAAATGCTTCTCAAAAATACCGTTCGGAACCGGTGTAAAACTGTAGGACCCAATCAGTGAGTATAAAACTAGAAAGCGCACAGTTCACTGGTTGTGAGAAGCTCTCCCCGATTCCTTCATGGGATGTAATGGGAAACCATTTTGTTTATTTTATGTTTTATACTTTATGTTTTTCAACACGCTTTTTTTCTTCTTCCGATAGTTTATCTTTACGTTTTTGTTTTTGCGTTAAAATTCTATCAACACCATACATTGTTCCTGGGCGACCTCTCTTCCTCTGAACCACTAGAAAATCTTTGTCTTCCTGTATTTTCATTATCTGTAGAGCATTTGGAGCTGCAACGTAAAATATAAAATTTTCTATCCCGTCACGAAAATCTTGTTCTCGTTTGCGATATTTTTCGTATGGGGTTTGACAATTTTTTTGAATATGTCTTCAGTTTTCGTAAATTTTCCTCAATTACCGCACACAATTAGTTTCAAGTAAAGTAGGATTTTTTGACTTGTTCCAAAATTCGAGTGCAACGCCAAAAGTATATTTCATACTCTTTATCACTGTCATATTATTATTATACAAGTTTTTTCTCAGCAAACTGCTTAACGATAATTCCTGTACTTTTATTATAAAATTTAATCTTGTGCAGGAAATCCAAATCAAACGAACTAAACTAAACTAAACTTTAATCTATCTATACAATATATAATTTCTTAGAATGTCCGAATGGTTGTATGTATGTCCCATTCTTTCCGCAACTTTCTGAAGCCATCTGATGACATAGGGAGCTGAAATTTGGCATACTTTACTTTCTCTACGGAAGACCGTAACGAAGCTAGAGTTTTGATCGGTCTATGTGGTCACCTTTCCAACTAGCATAACTATAAAGATCTGATTGAATATATGTTTTTTTATAATATGGGAAACTTTGGGCCCCATTCGGCACCGTCGGATTGAGCTGAAAAATTAGGACATGATTTCTTACACCAAATTTTCAAAAAAAAAAAAAATAATTGCGACCAGTCTAATGAACATAAGCTCTACTCCCATATGGATTTCATCACAGCAATTAATCCATGTTCAAAATTTTCTTTAACATAGTTTATATTAAGCGTGTTTTGGTTACACCGCTTGCTTTGTATGGAGCACTTAGCGAGAACTTAGCGAAGCGAATCATTTTCGCTAAGTTTAAACAAATTTTTTTGCCATCTTTTACCGTTTTCAACCCTTTTTCATATTTTTGAATAAAATCACTTATCATTCAATAGCCGTTTTCTTTACAAATTAGCAAGCGATAATCGCTTGCTTGTAACCAAAACACGACTATTGTTTCTTAAATTATGCAACTGTTGTTGTGTTGAGGGTTGTATTTCAATTATAGCGTAATTAAGCCACTGATCGCCACTGATATTTATAACAATATTTGTCAAAAGTTCGATTGGATTTATTTCATTGTACGTTAAATTGTTACTTTTTATGATCGTCTTACTTGAAACACTTTGTTCATTTCATTGACTTCGAACCCAAATACCAATTAAACGAAACAGGCTCGATCGAGTTATGGTTAAAACGCGAACAGTTACGATTTGTACCGTCACGCTCATACACACACACAAATGTTCAGTTACATATTTCGGCGTAGTTGTTCTTCTATCGATTCGTCACTTTATTTGCTGTCGTGTAGCTCCTTGCATTCTGTTTGTTTATTTATAGATACACACTTTACACAAACGATCACAGCAAATACATAAATTCACACAATTTATTTTTCTGAATAAAATGTTGTTACTTTACTAAGTTGAACTAATTAGTCTGTTTTAAAAATTTATTTAAATTATTCCGGCGGAGAAAAATGTCTATCACTTTCGGTTGTTGCAAATGAACTGATTTAAGATGTCACCTTCACCATTTCCTCTTGCTGGTCTCTTTTTTACGCTCGCTCATTTTTTGACTGGTTTTCACTCTATATCTTCATAAAACTTAGTTTCATTGCAATAACGAATCTATAAATGTTGGCAAAACTCCAAAATAAATAAATAATAAAAATAATCAATAGAAAGTAAGAGATACACCAAATATCAATAGTTTAAATCTCATGCACTTCCTTTTTTTAATTTGTAACCCATTTTTCTACACAATTCAAATTAAATAAAATTGTTGCAGGAACGAAAAGTAAGTTATTGCAGCAACGAAATGAAAAATTATCAAAGAAATCATGTATGAAATTTTTCGTTGCAGCAACTACCAAATTGTCTGATATACGAAATTTTTCATTGTAGCAACGTAAAAACATTAACGAAAATGTTTGATCCATACGACGAAGCATTATTCTTCCAGTGTACGAGCATTATTTCCACAATAGGTAAATATTTCGTAAACGCTGTGTCGAAACACCTTACAAGCTCTATAAGAACTACAGACTTATCATTCATGACCATTAACATTAGCTATCGTTGATGATTATTGTCGGTTTACCGCACTTCTACCAAATAAGAATGTAATCGAAGTTGTTCGCATCACTATCATGTTCATAAAAGTTTTTGGTAGTATATTTTTGAAATTCGTCAGTCAGATAAAAAGTTATCGACCAAGCTCATGCTCATTAATGACAGGTCTATGGTGCGCTTTAAGCTAAATCTCCCAAAATTTTCTATTTCCATATGTAGATATTTAAATTTTATTTGTATTTCAACATTTTTTTGTTGTGAGTAAAATTAAAGTGCAGAAAACAATCATTTGCGAGTGGTGAGTATATATTTATTAATAACTATATTGATATAATTTTATTTTCTTTATTAAGATTAGTTTAGAATAAAGTAAATATTTGTTTTTTATTTCATAAATCAAATATTTTTTTAACCCTGTTTTTCATTTTAGTTGAATGAAATTTGACTTCTTATTTATTTCAAATACAAACCAATAAAATAATATTTCAAATAACTGTTTTCTATTCAAGTACTGTAAATAAAAATTTATTTTGATTAAAACAAATAATATAAATGTGAGCTCGTATTTCTTTCTAATTCAATAAAAAAATACAATTTTCACTCTATTTTAGTCGAACTAGAAAAAATAAAATAAATATTCTCTTGATTTTATTTGAATATATTTTTTTTGATAAAATATTGCCAGAAAAATATTCGTATACAAATTTTCAAATATTTTGAATTATTTGAGTCGTAATATTTTTAATGTTTTTCATATTTGTTTATAAGATGTCTTAACTGACTCTTTATTTGTTTACATAGCAAAACTAGATTCTGTATTTCTTTTAGAAAGTTGACAAATTGATTCTTTATTTGTTTACAAGTAGGATTTTTACAAAATCAACGATTCCCGCAAATTTTTATTTTCAAACGATTTACACACTCACAATTTTTAATTGGTTTTTACACCCAAAATTCATATTTCCCCAATTAATGATTTTAAAGTTAAAAAATTTTAAATGTTTGAAAACTCAAACAAATTATTTTCAACATCAAAATGGTTAAGTCGTTGAATGAATACAAATTACCAATGTTGTAAATCAAGAATTAAAAACATTGCTCTCTTTTAGCACTAAACACACTCAAAAAAAAGTGAACTAAAGTTTAGTTAAAATAAACTAAAACTAAGTAAAATTGACCGTCGTATGGATCCAAGGAGATTTTTACTCATCTTTAGTTCATACTTTTCTTTAATGTTAGTTTAGATTATGAACTTAATGTTAGTTAAAATAGTTTATAGTTTAGTTCAATCCTGTACATACATATGTACATGAACTAAAATTGAGTAAATTTTCGCAATAAATTTAGGAAATTGGTTACAATTTTTAGTTCAGTCTGATGAAATGAAGTTAAATTGAACTAAAAAATTGGAAAAATTTCACATAACGTGGAGCTAAACACACGTTGAACTCACAATTAGTTAATTTTCCCCGATATTAATTGTAGATTTGCTAAAAACTAGTACAAACGAACTAAAATTCTTAACTTAATGCAAGTATATTAGGTACCGAGAATTAGTATAAATGCGCTTCAACAAATAAAAAAAAATAATGTGAGTCCGATCACAGGGGAGATGTGTAAACATCTAGTAATGAAGTTGGAAGTACTTATGCTTTTAGTATATTTTTTTAATTAATCAATTAAAAGTATCAAAACTTTCAATATTGTAAATACATAGGAATTTGCTGGTTTTTGTTTGTTTTATTTAACTTATTTGGTTAGTAACTGGGCACACTGCCGTATATATGTACTGCATTAAAAATTATAGTAAGCACTAAATTTACTGATTACTGAAAAAATTCAGTAAATTTTTACTTATAATGAAATTTAATTTGCATTACCAGTCAAATCATAGGGCCGTATTCATAATAATCAGTAATCGGGCATTACTGATTACTGAAAATTCAATGCACCTCATCGTAATCATGTAGGCACTTGATAAAAATTGCTGAAAAAAATTATAGTAATCAGCAAAAATTTACTAGTTAAAGAATTATTTTTACTGAAATTTTAGTAGTACTGCAAAGTGCCCATCTATGGTAAATGCCTTAAGTACAAATAGTTAATATTGGCTTATGGTAACTAAAATAAGATATATAAATTTTTGACTCGATTGTATTTAAAAATCTATGGAAAACTGCATCTACAGCAGTGGAATTGTTAGTTGTGGGGATTTGTGGAGAATTGCTAACATGCTAGTGGAAAACGTCAAATAAAAATTTTGATAAATCTTGCGACTGTGGGTTTGCACAATTTGTATTAAAATCTCCACCCATAATAATTGGCATGAGATGGAGATTGTTACCCAATTGTCGTGCACCAGTTTCAGTGTAAGGCAACAGTACGTAATGAAGATATGTTATAATCTTAATTTATATTGGAATCTAATAGAAATTTTATTGGAATTAACATTACGTCCATTCAGCTTTGATACAATTTTTGTTGTTTTATGTTCTGAGTTATAATTTGTTTAGTGTTTTGTAAAATATTTTATTATTTTGTATTTGTTGCGGTTGACAAGTTATTAATCAGCTGTTTACTGAAATGTAATGTTATTTTACAGCAATGGTTTTCGAAAATTATTGGCTAATATTGCACACTAGATGGTGCTTATATGCAGCTGTTAAGTATGAATGACAATCTCAAAGATGAAGGAAACTTTTAGTTTTTAGTTTTCCTTATATTTGACAAGTTTACTTTTTAGTTTTCCTTCTTTTGCTTTGTTTTAGTAAAAGTGCAAAAAATCTTTTTAAAAGTTATTAAAATTAATATTTTTTTGTATTCATTTTATTTATTTGTTTTCATTTGCCTACGATAACATAATGTACGACAATTAGTGAAAATTAACGATTACATCGCACATCTTACTCTAAATTTGAGATTGTATTGTGAAAAAGATTTTACCCCCAGCGTATAGATGTTTACACATCAAAAAATACTCAATATTGAGTTCAACTAGACTGCATATGAACTATAATTTAGTTCAGTATGAACACTATTGTAGGTAAAATTAACTTGAAGTGAGTCCAGATTTATTGGAATACATATTTCCTGAATTTTCTGTAAATTGCCTTTCCTTTAGTGCAAATGAACTAGGATTCAGTTTATTTGACTTTAAAATGAGTAAGACTTGTTTTGAAAATTAGTTCACATCTTGCTCAAAAATAAGAGAAATTTACTCAATTTCAGTTAAAATTTATTCGAAATGAACTATAACTGAGTTCAGTTTAAACCAGAACATAGTTCATATGAACTATATTGTAGTTAAGTTTTTGATAAACTAAGTTCAAATGTATTACATTTGAGTTCAGATGCATTAGAATTAAGTTTATACTAGAACAAGTTAACATGAACTAACTACACATTTCTTCAATTTTAGTTTATTTTCGATAAATTCAGTGCAGATTTACTAAATTTGAGTTCAACTGAACTAGCATAAGGTTTATTCTACCTGAATAATAGTAATAATTAACTTGAACTTAATATAACGTGTCCGCCAAATAACTTTTTTTTTTTGAAAATGCTATAAAAAAAACTACTAAATATTTTCTCAAATTTCTTTTTTTATTTGAAGGTACAATCCTTCCGGTTAATAATGGAAAATTAATTTCATTCAAATGGCTGCCTCGGCTGGCCATGCAGTGGCCTTCACGATCGGTCCAATTTTTAAGCACATTATCGATTGTGTGCAATGTTCAATTGTTGAGAACGACGGTGAATTGATGTTGATGGCGCTTCACGCACACTTTCTGCCACAGCAGCAATATTCTCGGGTGTACGCACTATTTTTGGCTTTTCACGCTTTGGTTTATCGATGAGGATGCCAGTTTCTTTCACTTTTTTCACAAGATAACGAACATACGGAGCTGACGGTGCTTCTCTTTTCGCACACATTCTGCAACATTACCATGATTTTCAAAGTAATGTCGCAATATTTCCCAGCGTTGTTCAAGCGTATACACAACCATATTCGTTCAGCGGAAGGATAAAGCTAATTATCTATCAAATCAGACATGAGCTAAGTGTTACCATTCACGAAATAAGCACTAGTTGAGAAGAAAACGTTAGATGGCGGACCCTTTATATTTCCTGAATTTTCGGTAAATTGTCTTTCCTTTAGTGCAACTGAACTAGAATTGAGTTTGAGTTCATAAAAATATGAAACTTAAAAACTTAATTGTTATGTATTTATTTATTACAAAATCTCATGTCTATGGTCTCATTCTCTTTAATTGCATTTCATCTCCGAACACTCTAATACATATACATATATACATAAATCGGTATGTGCAACACATTGTGTGTGTGATGATCGCGATGAAAACTGTTGAACTGTCCCCATCTTGCAACACCACAGGGATGCATCACCATAGGGCTAATTTGGAATATCTAGTTAGTCCATTCACTTTTATCAGGAGTGTCCAATATTGGCACTCGAAATCATTATTTCTGTCAATGAGATGGGTCGCTTCATAAAGTTGACTATATCTCCGATCTGAAATGGAATCAGCATATATTTGTAATGGGGATGTTATGTGCTCCCATGGGGCTAATTTGGAATATACAGGTAGCCCATGCACTTTCATCAGGAGTGTCCAGTATTGGCACTCGAAATCATTATTTCTGTCAATGACATAGGTCGCTTCATAAAGTTGACTATATCTCCGATCTGAAATGAAATCAGCATACATATGTAATGCGGATATTATGTGCTCCCATGGGGCTAATTTCACTTTTATTAGTAGTACCCAGTATTAGCACTCGAAATCATTATTATTGTCAATGACATGGGCCACTTCATAAATTAGGCTATATCTCCGATCTCAAATGGAATCAGGGTATATAGGCTTCGTTATTTATGCGCTTCTACGGTGTTAGGCGGATTGACATTAGAAGTTCATTCGCCTTTGTCGTGAGCGACCCAGGTTAGATAAAAAATAACCAATGTCAGTTTTCTACAGGAAGAGAAATATTTGGTTCTATATAAAGCTAATTATATGCTATATTCATCACAAGTGGCTTCAAAAACGCAAACAAAATTTATTTTTTTTTGACAAAAAATGATATTTCAGAAATTTTGTACAAGTGGTTGTGTCTTCGATAAATAAAGTTATCGGATAAATTTATCTTCACACCCTTGATTTTTTTTTTTATTTTTAAATTTAGTGTGACACAATCAAAGAGTGCAGTGATAATATCAAAGTTATTATGAATAACCAAGAACCATCAACATCGTCTGCGGTGTCTTCGCAAATGGATGCAACAACATCAACAAGTTTTGAGCCTAGATTGACTAACATTCCTCATCAAGATATTGTTGTTTTTGGTTTATCAAGTGATTTAAATGATCTTAGTTTGCCTACTAAATGAGACATTTTAAAATATTTTTTTTAAGTGATCGTGCTAAATTTGAAAACAAAATGTCCTCGTATAAAACTTTTACTCCTCACGTAACACATAAATTGATCCAAATTTGGTGTAAATTAAATATTGAAATCATTAATAGAAAGAGTGTTTTCAGTAAATTAACTGGTTTGTTTGATAAATACCAGAAACATGTACAACATAGAAACAAATGAGATGAATTTAAAGCATTTGTTGATTCAATAAACGAATTATTTTATATTGGCAACTGTAATTGCAAATTAAAAACAACCGAATGCTCGTGTGGATTGATTCCAGAACATCTAAAAGAATTTATGATGGACCAGCATAATGATAGAAAGTTTACAATACCTGAATATACGGAAGACGTTGAAGAAGTAGCTACAACAATACCAACACTTACAACTGGTACCGATGATCAAACATACGAACCACCTGAATTACACATGGATGAAGATGAAAATGCAGCAACAACAGAAGTTCCAGAAGCAACTGTTCAAATAAGACTAGGCCATTATACTCAAAAATACGATGCCTTAAATTTTGCTATGATGTGTGATAGATTCGGGGTTTCAGATAGAGTCGCTTCATGTTTAGCAACAGCCTTATTCGAAGATATAAATTTTAGAGATGTTCATGGTAATCTCGTTATTATGGATAAATCAAAAGTGGCTAGAGAAAAAGTTAAATCTAGAGATGCAGTGCTTCGTACACGACATTGAAATTCTTCCATAACTGCATTCTCTTTCGATGGTAGAAAAGATGACTCATTAACTGCAGAGAAAATTAATGACAAATTTCATACCACTATGGTAAAAGAACTGCATTTAGTTGTTCTGAAAGAGCCCTATAATGAGTGACTTGGATATGTAAATTTGGGTAGTCAAGAAGATGCAAAAACCAAACACGGAAACCTGAATGAATTTTTCAGCAATAAAACATTAACAGTTGATCAATTTATTGGCATATGCAGTGATGGTGAGCCAGCAAATACTGGAACAGAAACTGGTGTTTTACGATTATTTGAAAAACAGTTAAATATACCAATTCACTGGTGTATTTGTCCTCTTCATTTCAATGAACTGACATTTCGTCATTTATATCAAGCATTGGACAAAACAGTCACCAGTGGACCACGAGCAGCAAGTGGAAAGTTATTATTTATTTTATTTAATATCATCATTTATTACCATTATTTATTGTCATTATTTTACTTTTTCGATTGGAATAAAGTTAAAATAAAATAATTGCATTTTAATTGATCTAAACATTTCGTTTTTCAGGTAGTAGCTGATTTTGATCCAATATCACTGGAGAATATGCCTGCAATGATGGATCATGAACATGAGCTCGAACTATCAACACATGTTAAATATTTATATCAAATAGCTAAAACAATTTCGAATGGTATTATTCCAGTTGATTTAGCTAACATTAAACCAGGACCAATTGCACATTCTCATTGGTTAACCAAAGCAAGTAGATTACTACGATTATATGCAGCAATTAATACACCATCGACCAATTTAAAAACTTTGCAGTTTATATTATTACAGTTTATGTGTCAATGTACTTCAATGTGAAGTTTTATAACTCTGTTGTGACACGATAATTCAAAACAACTCATATTACGCACATCCAGAAAATATCTTATTAACAATGTTATTTGATGATCGAAAAGCAATACCGGATAGAGCTATCAGAAAGATTTAAACTATCGAGAAAAATTGTACGATCCAACTAAACTCAGAGTTTACAACAAAAATATCTTAAATTTCGATGCTACCGATTATGTCAATATGGTTGATATGAATAACGACGATATATTATTTGAACCAGCATTTAGTGTTTTTTTGTGTTGAAAAATAGTGTTTTTTTGTGTTGAAATCTTGAAAATGTTGATTTTTTCAGATCGATTTTCCTACAAAAAGGAGTTCGAAAACAAAATAATTTATCGTAATAAAAGTTGTTGGAAATTATCTGAACTTTTAGTTATAAGTTAATTTTAGGCTATTTTTCGATAAAAAATTCCTAATATCTCTACTAAAAAAAAAAATTGTTAGTATCAATATATATTATGAAAAGTGATAAAAAATACTTTTCAAACAACATTGAGAAATCTACTATAATTCTATCCGATTTTATGACGAATTTAATTAAACTATTCCATGTATATATGGAAAAATATCAATTTTGAAATTTTGGGGGCCTCCAAATCCGACTTAGAGCTATGGTCTCTTGAGCAAAATTTCTCAAAATTACCTATAGATTACGTTTTTGCTATACGCTTCATCAGAAAAAATTAACCCGCCCTACTATATATCATTCGTTCCATGAAAGAAAGTTGAAAATTTTCTGAATTCACATCCTCCGATTTTGTTTATATTGACAACAGATAGACTCTATGGAGCCATTAAGAGAATCCCATTATCAGATATTTGAAATTTAAAAAACTCCCGATTTTATTCGCGTTTTTCATTTTTGAAAAACCTAAAAAAAATGAAAAAAGTTGTGAAGTTTGGAGAGCTTTATTTTTTTAAGTAGATGGACTATTTCAAAAATTTAAAAAGTTTCTGAATGATACGGTTGTCTATTTGAAGAATCCGTACTCTAAAAATGAGGGCTTGACTTCAGAAATGCATTTTTATAGCAACTGCACTTTTTGAATGCATTTTCCACTTCTTTTTCCCCCTATGATTTTAAAAAATTTAACACCATTGCAAAATTCAGAATTTTTTATAAAAAAGACAAGTAATCTTTTGTTGGGACAAGGCAGCTTACTATTTGTAATGATTTTTTAAAAAAAAGACTTACTTGGTTTTTCATATAAAAAAAAATACAATTTAATTTTTTTTAGGATTTTGGAAATGTTTGTACAAACTATGAAAGAAATTTATTTGGTATGTAACTTTGAATTGCTATATTTTAAACAGTTTTTGTCGCATTACTATTATTTAAAAAGTTACTGTAAGGTATTGTTGTCATTTAAAGTGTGTTTTTCTAAAATAATGCTGATTGAGAATAATGCGAATGCAATTACTTGTAATATAAATGCTATTTTTGGATGCACTTTGCAAAAAATTTTAATGTACAGAAAAAAAATTGTTTTTGTTTTGATTTTTTTGTAAGTAGGCTTACTTTTTGATGCCAAATACTTATTCCTAGGAAACTACATACTACTAGAATTGGATGATGAAATACTTCTTCCCTATTTCATCATGTATAGTGTTCAGCGTGTATACACACCTATGTATGTACACATTTGTACATATGTGTGTACAATTCTGTGACAAGCAAAAGTAGCAAAGATCGAATCAAACTATTAGTTGGAGCGAGATGACTCGATATGTACAAAAATGTTTGGTACATGTGTAACCTGCCAAATTCAGTAAGTTTGTTTTTTACTTCTTCGTGATTTTCATCAAGATAAGACGTGGGCGCATGCGAGCCAAATAAATAAAAAGTGTTTTATTCGATAGTTGAGTGGCGGGGTATTTTTCGGAAATTCTTACATTCTAAAACAAAAATTAAAATTAAGTGTTGTAATCCTTTAAATTTATCTGAGCATAAAAACAATAAGTTCGAATTGCTCAGAAAAATGACCGTGAAACTATTAAAGCTTACAAATAATTTAACAAAAATCTTAAAACAGTGCCGTGGATATGTGAAAAGTGTAGAAAACTCGTTATTAATAATGTGGCTAAACGTAATACAAAATGTAACACCTCGCCTAATCCAGAGGATTGTGATACTAATTCTAATAGTGGTAGTCCTTCAAGTGAAAACTCAGACTCTGTTACATGCAGTACCAATTCAAATAACTTCCAAACAATAAATTTTGGAGCACATTAAGGCTCATTATTCATTTATAACTAAAGTAATCTATTTTTCTGATGGGGCTGTAACACAATATAAAAATAAAAAAAACTTTACAAACTTAAGCCATCACGAAGAAGATTTTAACCTTAAAGCAGAATGGAACTTTTTGCTACTTCGCATGGCAAAGGCCCATGTGATGGAATAGGCGGCACTGTTAAACGGCTTGCCAGAAGATCATGTTTACAACATCCGGGAATGATTATTAAAACACCTCAACAACTCTTTAATTGGGCCGTTGAGAATATAAAAAACATTAAAATTTTTACTTTAATTCTGTCCTGTACAAGGAAACCGCCGAAGATGCCAAAAACGATTTAATAAAGTCATACCAATTAATGGAACTCAAAAATACCACTCGTTTATTCCACAAGATAAAAGTACAAATAATAGTAAAAGAATCTTCAAATTCAAAAAACAGTTAAAACCTACAATTATGAAATTTAACAACAAATAATTATTTTAATTTTGCATTTATCAAATAAAATCAACTTATTATCTAAATATTTTTTGTAAACATTATATATAACAAAACAAAATATTTATAAAATTTTATGTTTTTTATAATCAAATCTTTAGATTTTAGATTCTTTTTCATAAATATCATTAAAAATAAAAGACATTATTTTGGAAAAAAGCTCATTATTTAGACCGGTAGTTCTTTATTATTAACTTTTTTTTTTTTATTTAAAAACTAAAAAATAACAACTTTTTATATGAAATATTTCACGTTTTTTTTAAAAAATCATTAAAAATAGAAAAATTCTTTGTCCCAGAAAAAGAGAACATTTGTTTAATAAATACTATTCTAAATTTTACAATAATTTTTTTTTTTGAAAATCGAAGGGGGAAAACGCACTGCAAAATGCACTTTAAAACTGCATTTGCATACAATTTTTTTTTTATAGTGGTAACTTTTAAACTGCAAATCATAAAATAGACCAAAACAGCTTTCAGAAACTTTTTAAATCTTTGAAAAATTCGGTGCACTTATGGAAATGTGGCTCTTCAAAGTTCACTACTTTTTCCATTTTGTTAACTTTCTGAAAAATGAAAAACGCTAATAAAATCGCGATCTTTAACAATTTTAAAAATCTAAAAACGCAAATGTATATTTGGCTCCATAGAGTCTCTCCGTGCAAAATTCGAAGAAAATCGGAAGACCTTCGGTCAGATTTGTGGCGTTTTCTCATGGAATGAATGATATGTATATCCTTAATAAACATTATTCAATGATATTTTACATAATTTGAAAGGTAATTTATTTTCATAGATTTATAACTAATACAGTATTAAATATTGTCCAATTATGTCTTAAACACTTGTACTGAATAACATATAAGTAATACTTTTTAATTACAGTAATCCCCGGTTAATTACCTCGTCAAAAATTTCACGAGTTTTGGATAATTATGCGGGGAAAGCATTTAAACGAATACGGTTAATTACGTCATAAGAGGTAATTAGACGAATACATTTAAATACCTCGTAAGAGTCAATTAAATGAATATGTTTTAATACCTTAAAAAATCAATTAGCCGAACCTATGTATGTTATTACTCTAAAACAGGTTTATTAAAATAACTTAAACATTTTATTAAATAATAATAATTCATATCACACAAAAAATTAAACAAGCAAGGAAACCCAACTCAACAAACAAACACGTAAACAAAAAGATTATTATAATAAAATGAAACTACATATTCAATTATGTATGTATGTATTCTGTATAAAAAAATGTTTGTTCATACTATGAAAAAATCAGCTGATGCTTATTTGAAATAATCCGTTTTTTTTGCGACATGTTACATATTTCGTTTTTAAAAATTGTCGTTTCTAAATTTTCGATTTCATGCGGATAAGTAGTTTGGGTAATTAAACGAAGGAAATTTAACGGAAATTTAATTTTTTTTTTTAGATTCAGAGTTGCAGTCAATGACTAGTTTGGGTAATTAAACGAAGGAAATTTCACGGAAATTTTTTTTCGGGATAAAATATTTGAGGTAATTACCCGAATTGGGTAATTAAGCGAAAGTTAATTAAGAAATCGGTGTAAATGAGCGTGAAAGGTAATTAAGCGTGGGGTAATTAAACGGGTTATACTGTAATACTGTAATACTATAATTTTATAATTTGTCACTAATGTCACATGAACAAAGGTTTTCAACAATTTCCTCCTGAGACCTCTGTGGACTGTCCTTAGGCGGTTGGTGGTATTAATGACGTCGATGTTTCTAGAACGATTGTAATAATTAATTCACGATTGTAATTTAGATTGATTTCGTCTGGATGTAGCATGTATTTACTTGCATCGATTCTAAAAATAATAAGGTGGTTAGTGCTAATTTCAATGAAAATAAAAAATTGAACCCATTAAGCGACTAATAAATGACCTGGAAATTGTAGATTTTAATTAAGTTCTTTTGTATTGAGGTTACATATTATATGTTTTATATTGGTTATTATGTATGTATATGTTTTGTATTGAGGTTAAATTGAGGTATAAAAAAAGACAATGAGTTTTCGAACTCACGGGCGATGTGTTAACAACTTTTTGCTACACGGTACCTGTTCGATTTCTATGAACACATTTGTAAATGTTGCATTGGAAAACAAAAAACAGCGTTCAATCATATGATGACGTTACATTTAAATTTTATTAATACTTACAATTATTTAAAGACAAGTGCAAGCACAAGTGTCATTATTTTCTTGCTTAATACTTTTTGTTTTATTCCCACAAAAGTCAAAGAATGCAAAGCAACAGACACTTGTACATACATACATACATTGTTATATTCGTACGATATAACCGAAGATCAACATAAAATACTTTTTTAATATTACTCCAAATTAATACTCCAAATTAAAACACTTAAATCTCGGCTCGCCGATATCGGATCGCCTTAATTTTTGGCCTAAACTCTTCGTCGAAACCCGCACTAGCTTTTTAATCCAAAAATTAATAAAATCGGCTATGAATTTCCGGAGAAAATCGCGTGGGAAAATTATATGAAAATCGCCCAATAATTACTTTCAATACCAAGCAACGAACAAACAAACGATGATTTACTCTTACAAACCTAACACTTGCGTGTATGTATTAAATTTATAGTTTACTGTCCTAGAGGCGCGCGTATAGATGTTAACACATCAATATTTGGTAAAAACACAAACAGTGTAATGATTTATTGGGTTTCGGTTGCGAAATATATTAATTAATAGGATGAATTTATTTTGCGAAACCTTAGGCTTCCAAATCTATTAATATATTCCATTTGTTCTCAATATATTTTCCTTCTGGAAAGGTAGGACTGTATAGAAAACATAAGGTGGTGACAAAAGTGTAGAATAGGATCCTATCAAAAATCCATTACTATTACGAATTTAAGGTATTTTTAATTGAAGTGTTTTCACACAATTAGGCTAACGATATGTTTTAAAAAATCTGGATGCATATATGGAAATAGAAGTAGGAATAAGTATAAGTTCAACATGTTATACGATTTGCTAAAACTTAAGGATATTAAAAGCTGTACTCTAGGTTCCCCTACGGCACAATAAACTTTCCAAAGTTTGCACATGCATAGTTAATGCTACCGTATATTTATCAATTACATTGCAACTTTTGGCTCATTGGGTAGTAATTGGTGAAAAATACAATACAGTAGCATAAAGGCTAGCTGAAAGCATAACGGCCAAGCGTACCGCTGCTGTGATTTTTTTACCACGTAACCGAAGCTATCAGTGATAACTAAGCACAGCATGTTTCTTCGTTCACAACAAAAAACTAATGGCCTAATATAAATTACCGGACCTTACAGCAGACTATGTGTTGGAGATTTTTCTTATTTTATTATGTAATTTGTTATAAGTTTGCTAATTTCTTTCAATTCTACTTTAATTTCTAAATCTTTATTAGTTTTTATTCATATTTGTTCATTTATCTACTTTTAAACTTAATTTATTATAAAACGTTAATATGTTGGGTCACCCTAACATGCAAATGTTCATTTATGACATCACAACAACATCATGTAATGTTGTTTACTACTTATTTTCGGTCCGCTTACTGCTGGTGTCTTGCCTTCATCAGTTGTCGGTCCGCTAACTGGTCCTATTGTTGTTGTTGGTTTGTCTCCACCAGTCGTCGGTCCCAACCATCAGTTGGTTGTTCTGTCCGTCGATGCATGCATACGTATGTACGTACGTAGATACGTTTGCATTGTCTATTGCCTATGTAGTTATTGAACTTTGTTTATTATGTCAGCTGATCCTATGAATTTTCGGTGCACAATGATTGTTGTTTGTGCAAATTTGGATATTGCAATTTTTGGAGATTTAAAAGTAAATGAAATGATTTACTTTCTGGCCCTTTTGTATACCAAACAACAATCGTTGGACACCAGTTAAATTAAAGAAGTCAACGTAGACAATTGTTTAACTGCCGTGCTGCTACACTAGTCAACAGTCAAAATGTACTCCGAATGCCATAATTTTTTCTGTGTAGATAACCTTGACATGAGCTCGAAAAACGCAATAAAATTTTTTTTTTCGGTTGGGTTTTTTTTTTGTTTTTTTTTTTTAATTTTAAAAATTTTTTTTGGTTAATTTGTTTTTGTATGAAAAATTGTTTCAGCAACTAACAAATCTCGTCAAAATATATACTAAATGGATGGTAGTAGACCCCAAAACATAAATAATGTGCGTCTTCATTCATCGGCTAGCTACAGCGGTCGTAATCGGTTGTTGAATCAGGAATTTTACAAAATTTTACCGAAAATGTTCAAGTGAAAGCCCTTTAAAGCATTTTAAAAAAATATTAATTCACAGAGTGCATTTTTTTTTTGTATTTTATACGCAATGTGGCAGGTTTTAGAAATCAAACAAGCTACTTTTTAAGAAAATCCATCAATTAATAATGAAGTTGTGAATTTTTTCGCTAAAGCCCTCAGAATCTAATTTTTAGTTCGAACATTGCATTACCTTTAAAATTATTTTACCTTTGAAATTATCTCACTAGTCAACCAAATGAAAAAATGTCATGTATTTCTAATGAAGTATTTTTTTCTGTGTAGATAACCTTCAGATGAGCTTGAAAAATGCAACAATCGCAGTGAGGGATGGCTCAATGTATGCGTACCTTTGCTGGTATGTATCACTTATAGATATTGCACATGGGTATGTTTACAAAATAATAACGGAAGGTAGTAATGTCACTACGCAACAATGCGTTTTGTTGGTCACTCTGCTACCTCTGCAACTACCTTAACCACTACCTGTTGTGCCTGATTTTATTTTAGGTATTTTAGGTATTTAAGGATGAATATTGTCAAATATCACTTACTTTCGCAAGTAACCTCAAACATTTGCGGAGAATACGTTTCTGAAAAAACAAGCGTTGTTTTTCACCTAAATTGAGAGATTCATTTAAAGAGAGCTTCAATTTACAGGTCTCAAACATAGATGAGCGGTGGACACCAAGTGCTCTATGTCCAAGGTGCTACGTAGAGCTAGCTGACTCAAGGTAAGTGTAGATTACAAAATTCAGGAACATATATAACTTATTATTGAAATTCATTCAGACGACAGCCGAGAATCAGCATGCCAATGCTTTGGAGAGAACCGCTTACAGATTGCTACTTCTGTCTTAGCAAAAAACCGGCGTGGGAAAAAATATACGATGGACTTACGCTGCTGTTTCAACAGGGACTTTTCCAGTGCAATTTTCCGAAGAACCAGTGGACCCGCAACCGTCCGTTTCAAGATGGGCATCTAATAATGAGGCGATAGATCCAACATCAGATCCGGAGACAGTAGAAACCACATCAGAATGCGAGTCAACATATACATTGCATGGATGTCAACGCTTATGTTCGCAAGCAGAACTGAACGATTGGATTAGAGAACTGAAACCCTCCAAGGAAGATGCAGAGTTGCATGCATCGCGCATGAAACAGTTCGGTTTCTTGGCTCCTGGTGTGGTGATAACAATCTACAGGAAGCGTCATGAACCATACGCAAGGTACTACACAAAAAAAGGCAACATCTGTTTTTGTAAGGACATTCGCGGATTATTTGGTGAACTCGGGTACTCTTACGATCCAGGAGAGTGCCGTCTTTTCATCGACAGCAACAAGCAGAGCCTTAAAGCAATTTTACTGCACAACGGCAACAAGAAACCCTCGATTACAATTGCTCATGCCGTTGACACCAAGGAAACATTCGAAGTCATGGACAATCTACTAAAGTGCCTTAACTATAAGAGGCACGATTGGAAAGTTTGTGCCGACCTTAAGGTTATCGGTATCCTTTGTGGATTACAAGGTGGATTCACAAAGTACTGTTGTTTTCTCTGCCTTTGGGACAGCCGCGATCGTCAACATCATTACACCAGGAGGAGTTGGACAGAACGAGTTAACTTCACTCATAAAAATATTATCATATAAAAAAATTTATAAAAATCCACGTTTTTCTCGGATCCAAAGTGGACTAAAAAGAAGAATAATATTATCATATAAAAAAATTTATAAAAAATCCACGTTTTTCTCGGATCCAAAGTGGACTAAAAAGAAGAAAATAACTTTTTTTCTAGGCTTTTAAGAATGGTCAGACGATTTGTATAACTCAAGCTTATTATAAAATTCTACAACTAAAAACGTGGGGCTCTATATAATTAAATGTCTTTATAGATTATTAATATACTCTTGAGAAGATGTATATAATTTACAGATTAGTTCTTGTGGAACTAGCTCCCTCAAGAGAGATTATGATTATTATAAAATTCTACAACTAAAAACGTGGGGCTCTATATAATTAAATGTCTTTATAGATTATTATTATACTCTTGAGAAGATGTATATAATTTACAGATTAGTTCTTGTGGAACTAGCTCCCTCAAGAGAGATTATGCCCCACGTTTTTAGTTGTAGAATTTTATAATAAGCTTGAGTTATACAAATCGTCTGACCATTCTTAAAAGCCTAGAAAAAAAGTTATTTTCTTCTTTTTAGTCCACTTTGGATCCGAGAAAAACGTGGATTTTTTATAAATTTTTTTATATGATAATATTATTCTTCTTTTTAGTCCACTTTGGATCCGAGAAAAACGTGGATTTTTTATAAATTTTTTTATATGATAATATTATTTTCTTCTTTTTAGTTTTCGGATATAAATCTTGCAATCGTTCTTCTGAATCTGAAAATTTTAATAAAATATAATATCAAAGGAAAACAATTTTAATTTCATAAATCTATTTATTTTTAATTTAAATCAATTTTGTACAAAATTCAAAACACATAACTCTTGCCTTCTCTGTTTCCAAATTTCCAAAGTTAATATCTATATTTGATAATTGGCGGACTCATCATTGGTCCAATAAGTAAAACATGAAACACAAACAAACACAAGACATTTACAAACATAAAGAGTTGACTTACCAGACGAGAAGCGAAATTATGGGTTATTTGGTGGCTGATAGTTTCGCATTCTTTCCATTTCTCTGATTGCTTTCTCGTTACATGGCTTCCTTCCAGTGAGCTTGCTGCTATCCAGCTCAGTAATGCGTAATCCTTCGAGAGATCTCACTCTGCTGAGTGCCACATAAGCTTGTCCATCTTGGAACAGAGACTCTCCAAGATAAACAACAGCATGATCCACCGTGCAGCCCTGCATTTTGTGAACTGTACATGCATAGCAGAGAATCATCGGCAGCATTCTTCGCTCAACTGTTCCACTATTGAATTTGGCTGGAAATTGGACAGCTCGAGGTTCAATAAGATGAATGCCATCCCGACCAAAGTCAACACGAACCGATGGTATATCCGTTTGATACATTTGGCCTCTGCGGAAATGAGGCCACACCACCTCAATAATATCTCCCATTGATCCATTGACAAGACCTTTCTCAAGATCAATATTTGACCGAAGCATAATTCTTGCACCAACAAAAATTTCCAGCTCTTGAGGCATTCCGCCAGTTTTGTTGATGTCTGCTGGCATAATCTTGTTCATATCGATTGTTTCTGGATTACGCGTATCAACCAGTCTGTCCTGAGCCCGAATCTTGCTAATTTGAGTTCCTGGTTGTCCTCTATAGTAGTCTAGCACAGCGTTGTTATGAGCATCAACCTGTTTTCTTGTAGGAAATATCCGAATTGCCTTGTTCAATGCAAAATCACCTGTTGGTTCTGTCAACATTTTCGACATAAGCAATTCAAAGTGTTGGGCAGACATTTCACCTATTCGTAGAGCATTAAGTAAATCTGCAAATGTTGTGTCTCCTTGCTGTCTCATATTTTGCGTCAGTTCAACTAATGAAAACATTCGCCATAAATGTGGAGCGGGCAAGAATATTCCCGGTTGTTCAAACACTTGTGCACCTTTAACTGGAGGCAGTTGCATTAAATCACCAAACAGAATTACGTTGATGCCTCCAAACGGTATGTTTTCCTTTTTCTTCAGCTGTCTAAGGCGCGAATCAATCATGCACAGCATTTCATACGGAACCATACTTATTTCATCGATGAAGATAAACTCGATATCTTTCCATTGTTGTCGCATAATCTTTAAGTAATTTCCTGTTAGTAATGGCATGTTTGGTGTTATGAAACCATCTTTCTGAACAGGTAATTTCAACAAATTATGGAGAGTTGTTCCACCAACCAATCGTGCAGCTACACCTGTCAAGGCACCTACTTTCGCTGCTGTTCTTCCATAACATCGGTTAACTTGGTTTTTCAGCGTGTTAAAGGTATAAGTTTTACCAGTTCCTGCTCCACCAGTAACAAACAGTCGGACACGATTTTCACTTCCATTAAGTTGTTCTTCTATACTGTTAGTTACAAAATTGTATAGCTCCATTTGTTTCGGATTCATACCATTACGAGCAGCTTGGAATTGCTCCTCTGTCATGTTTTGATCCGGTATTTCCTCCTCAAATTCAGCTTCGATATTCTCTTCTGGATCAAGAAGTTGAAATGCATGAGCCTGGATAAAGGCATCCTCTAACTGCTGATCTCGCTCTATAAAACTTTCCATGTAGCGACTCGTCTCTTTCAATTGAGCTTCACGAGCAATGAAAGCTTCACGAGCACTATCAAATTCTTCCAACAACTCACTTTCATTGAAATATGGTACATACTGCAGCAGACGACTGTAGAAATAATTATCTTGATCGGTATGCATCATAAAGAATGGCACTCTTACAACAGTAGGTACATTACGAATCACCATTTTAGAATTATCAGTTAGACTAATAAGTCTTCTTCTCTCTGACTGATCTTCCATTTCAGCATCGATACTTTCCTCATTATCTGCTGCACTTTTCTTATAATATGGCTCGAAAAGCATGGCGAATTCCAAAAGACACATATTCGCAAAGTCATAAGTTGGATGGCTTCGTGGGCGCTTCTCATATCGCTGAAATATATTTGAATTAGTTCCAACTGGTTCATTTCCTTCGTACCGAATCGTAAAGTATCGTTGCTCTGGCTTACGAGTATTCAGAAATACACACTTTCTTGAACTTTGGTGGAACGGTAAATGTCCTAATCGATATACGCATTCACACGCTGAAAGTTGTCTATCCTTTATAATGCGCATGCAGGCCTTGAACAATTGCCGTGACACATTACTTTCTTCTCGGCGAATATTTCGGATAGCCTGTGCAACACTTTCATTAAGATTTGTTGGCTCCGATTTGGCAATGTATTTTGCGATGTAATGAGCAATGGATTCATTACTTCCACATGGCTGGATGTCCATATTGCCGTCCCATAATGTTAAAATCGTGGAAGAGTAATTGTTAACCATGTTATCTTCAGCTCTTCGTTTTAAAATGCAAATTCGACCACAATTCCGAATAAATTCATTAGAATTCGTTGAAATAACTCTAGTTCGCTCCGATGCACTTCGCGGGAATCCAAATCTACAAGAAATGTTGTTGTTTTTATAGCATGTACTTCTGTGCTGATGCATTTGGTTTCTGTTTACAATATTATGGAGTTCGGAGTCTTCATTTTCTGACGGAAGATGGCATGAAACGACATCATCAATCAATTTCAAACCTTCATCAGTGTCAAATGATGGAGCATTTTCAATCCACAGGACCATGTGAATATGTGGACTTCCTCTGTTTTGAAATTCAACTCTCCACCAAAAGTCCTTAATTCTTCCACCTAGTACGTCATGATTATTTTTGAGATATTTCATAAAAGCATTGAATCTTTGCATGAAATGACGACTAACAATAACTGGGTAAAATTCAATGAGTCGTTGAGCTTCATCAATACTGATGCTACTGGGATCAACATCAGGTCTTCCATCTGCAATGAGCAACGCTCTTCGCATATCTGGCCAGTTTAAATCATTACAGCTTAATGTCATGAACCATGTTGGAGGACCAAGACATCGAATTCATGCAATCAACTCGTTATGTGCTGTTCTCCAATAAGCAGCTGAACCTCTCAAATTTCTCATGTAGAGATGCAGATCTTTAACTGCTCCTTCTTCTCCTCTAACTTTCTGTACACAAGCCGAAATTGTGGATTGTACTCGATGAAATTCAAACATAGACAGTGCATAAAATAGATAATCGTTTCGTTGGAAACGCGTATCTCTTCCAAGAATGCGGAACTGAAAGTAGTCCAATGGTGATATTTGAACTTCACGATCTTCTTTCAATCCGTTTACTCCGTACGGAAAGAGGAAATACCAAGAAAATTCCTCTGCTTTCATTTCATGGTTAACATTTACAATATTATTTGCTGTTTTACGCACAATTTCATTGATATTATTGCTTTCCACAAAAGCATCTTCCACATCCGGTGGAGCGACGTCTATTGGTGCCATTACAGATGTTTGTATATGAATGTGTTCTGACATTACCTCACCATCTATGTCAGGCTGATAGCGAATGGAAGCATGTTGTTGAACTTCTTCCTGTTCTTGTTGGGTAAATGCGAATTCTCGCGTTGCATGGTTTCTCAAGTATTTATCATTTTGCATAACATTTCCAACAATTTTCACATTTATGTAATGGATCGAAAACTGTTGATCTACTGGTCGAAGTACACGTCGACAAATGCGATGAAGTTCCTCAATTGTATCGCACTCGACAATGCAAGCTTTACCATTGTCATTTTTCAGTGGAGCGCCCTTTGGTCCACAAGAATGGGAATCGGTGAAATAGAACTTGTCATCCAAATGCATTAATCCTAGTGACTTCGAACATCCAACTAGAATTCCTGTATTACGATCAGAGAATAAATCTCGCATAGCATTCAGCAACGTTTTTCCAACAACTCCATCGTTCTTTCTATCAATTAAATTTCCTTGACACAGCCAATCATCGTCATAGTTCAAGGAAAATGCATTATCATACATTAGGAAGTCATGCTTGATAACGTCCAAATTACGGAGTTCCAAATAGCCACTATCTGGAATGAGCACAACATCTTTTCCCTTCTCTCTCATGAAGTAAGTCAGAAACCGAATTGTTGCATAGATGTTATCGCCTTCGAACATGTTTTTATTCAAAACATTTTTATCCCACTGGAGAGGCGACAAAATTTCAGCTCTCACAATATTAGCAATTGCCATCGCAAAACACTGCACTCCAGCATATCCGGACCGGAAAATATTGCTGTTGCCTTGATGCCAATCAGCAGTTAAAATTCTCGAAATGTTTCGATTTTTATCAAGTGGGATATAGGCACTTCGTCTTTCAACTTGTATAACATCATCTTCAATATCTTGACTTTGTACATGTTGCTCTTGCTGTTCTATTGGTTCAACAACACGTATGATGTCTTCAGGATCAAGTCTGGCAAAGTGATCGGTTTTAACATCACTGTATAAGGGGTTATTAGTCTGAAGCCAAGTCAATGCCTGATACACACGGTCACGAGATATTGTAAAATCTCTGGATCTGTTGAGATTTTCTAAAGTTTCAGTAACGACGACAATACCTGCATCATCGCTAGATCGGGGAAGCATTTCAGGCAATTTTTCTGCAACTTCAAATATATCCAACGCAAAGAGCGTTGCGTTTCCCTGAAATCCATATTGTCCGAATCGACCGTTAAACTTTATTACTTTAACGAACGGAATAATTCTAGCCAAAAGTCTCCGTTCTGGCTCGGTTAATGCACTAATGACATCTGGAATAATACCTGGATCTAAATTATTCCAGTAAGCCTTAGAAGGACATTTCTTCTTTTGGCCGTTCTTAAGATGCGTATTGCATCTGTGGCAAACAATCAGGACATCCTTATTTGCAAGTTCTTCTGGTAAATATGATTTTGCAACAACATTTCGATAATTTACTACCTGATTTGGGTAGCACTGCTTGAGACATATTTCGCAAATTCTATCGCAAAACGTATTTATTGCACGAATAAACTCATCACCATCGCTCAAACGATTTGCATATACAAGTCGTGAGCGTCGCAAGCATTTGTTATGCTCTTGCTGTGTTTCATTTGCTCGAGATTCTGCATTGCGTGATGCATTAGTTGCAAGGCGGTTTAACCGTTCATCATCATTCTCAACCGCACGAGCTAAAGCATGTCTTTCAGCATCAAGTGCTAGGCGAGAAGCCTCCTCATCGGGAGTTTGAGTCACACGAGCTAAAGCGTGTCTAACAGCATCAAGTGCAAGGCGAGAAGCCTCCTCATCGGGAGTCTCAGCCGCACGAGCACGAGCTTGAAAATCTTTCTTCTTGGTGAGACGAGCAATACGTTGTGTTTCAGTCTCATTTTCATCAGTTTTCTTGCGTTTGGCCAGTCTTTCTATCTTATCCTCGGCAGTTTCACGCAAACGCTTCTGCTGGTATTTATTTCGGGCTTTTTCCAAGCGCCGTTTCTTTTGTGTGGCAGTTTCTGGCATAGTAAAATACTCACCTGCTCTTTTTTCCAAATTCGAAATTCACTTAATTACTAAAGAAATCACTTAATTACTAATTTAATCACTTATTTGCTATTTGAACCACTTAAAAACTAAGTCACTATTAATTTTCAGTTTTTGCTTCTTATTCCACTTTCAATATCTCAATATCTATATCAATATCAATATCAACATCTATATTATGCCTTTAAAACTCTTTTCCACAAAATATCCACTTTAATTTCACTTGATTTTACTCAATTTTCTTGATTTTTGGTAAATTTTGCCGAATTTGATTTTGTTTTGTTTACTTTAACAAAAAGCGCGCAAATCAACTTCGTGGTTGGTTGATTGATTGTTTGGCACAAACCTGCTATTGTTGTGGTGTGTCATCGTATTCAACGTTGGCCTTGTGTTTGTTGTTGCTTTGCAGGCGTAAAAAAGTGATTTTGTCCATTTTGATATAATTTTCCCACGCGATTTTCACCGGTTGTTCGTATCCGATTTCATTAATTTTTGGATCAAAACGCTAGTGCGGGTTTCGACGAAGAGTTTAGGCCAAAAATTAAGGCGATCCGATATCGGCGAGCCGAGATTTAAGCGATTTTAATTTGCGATAATTTTACCCATTGTGTGCTGTACCATCATATTTATCGTTGGCCGTTTGTTGGTTCGCTGCTGCTGCCTAAAAGGTTTATGTCTGCACTAAGCGCTTAAGTAGGGCATTAACATTTAATACTGTTGCATACTTGGAGGGGAACACAATTGAAGAATTAGGTAATTAGTTGCAGCATAACCGGCTTATCTGGAGACATGAAATCTTTAAAATATTGCATTGTCACCGGAAGCAAGACTGTATAAAAAATTTCAGCTCGATCGGATATCAGGAAGTGGTCGAAAAATCGATCGCAAGATTTGACCTCCACAGACAGACATACAGGAAAGCAAGTTAAGAAAAACGTGGTAAAAAGGAAAATGTTTTTCTCCAACCTCTTCACATAAAGCTCGGACTCATAAAAAACTTCGTGAAAGCTCTCAACAGAGATGGTGAAGCGTTCGCCTATTTAAAAACCATTTTTCCTCACCTTTCGTCGGCAAAGATTAAGGAAGGCGTTTTCGACGGCCCGCAAATTAAAAAGTTGTTGCAAGACTAACAGTTTGAGCACATTTTATCACCAAATGAAGCTTCAGCTTGGAACTCATTTCGGCAAATTGATCCGGATTTCTTGGAAACAACAAAAGCTCAAATTACAGAGAGATCGGCGAACAACTACTCCAAAATTATAAAAAATTGGAGCAAATATGTCGCTTGAGATACATTTTCTACACTCGCACTTGGACTTCTTTCCGGACAACCTGGGCGATGTGAGTGACGAGCATGGCGAGCGATTTCATCAGCAAATGAAAGAAATAGAGCACCGATACCAAGGATTTTGGAACGAAGCTATGATGGGGAACTATATCTGGTTCCTGATAAGAGAAACAGACCCACAACAATATCAAAGGTAAAATGCAATGTTCGAACTAAAAAGTAGATTCTGAGGGCTTTAGCGAAAAAATTCACGATATTTTTGTCACCCAACAAATTTTTATTTTTTGTGTAATAAAAAAGAAAAAACCTTACCATAGACAAAGTTTTTGTTGTATTTTTCAAGCTCATCTGAAGGTTATCTACACAGAAAAAAATACTTCATTAGAAGTACATGACATTTTTTCATTTGGTTGACTAGTGAGATAATTTCAAAGGTAAAATGCAATGTTCGAACTAAAAAGTAGATTCGAGGGCTTTAGCGGAAAAATTATTAATTGATGGATTTTCTTAAAAAGTAGCTTGTTTGATTTCTAAAACCTGTCACATTGCGTATAAAATACAAAAAAAAATGCCCTCTGTGAATTAATATTTTTCTAAAATGCTTTAAGGGGCTTTCACTTGTAAATTTTCGGTAAAATTTTGTAAAATTCCTGATTCAACAACCGATTACGACCGCTGTAGCTAGCCGATGAGTGAAGACGCACATTATTTATGTTTTGGGGTCTACTACCATCTATTTAGTGTATATTTTGACGAGATTTGTTAGTTGCTGAAACAATTTTTCATACAAAAAGAAATTAACCAAAAAAAATTGTTAAAATTTAAAAAAAAAAAAAACAAAAAAAAACCAAACGAAAAAAAAAAATTTTATTGCGTTTTTCGAGCTCATCTCAAGGTTATCTACACAGAAAAAATTAGCGCATCCGGACTACATGAAATTTTTTTCATTTTGTTGAGTAGTGCTATCAATCGTTATTAACTTAGACAGTGTCCTGTCTGTTCCGCGTATAATAAAATCGTATTTAACTTTGACAGTGACCTGTCTTATAATAGATTAACTTCCGTGCTGCTAAAATCGTTTTAATTTTAAGTATTAGACAGTGACCTGTCTCTACATTTATTAAATTGTGAATTTTTCTTTATATCTTTAAATAAACGTTTTTATAAACTATTTTAAATATTAAAACAAAAGTGTTTTTATTTTGATGGCTCAAGGAGCCTAGTTATCTCTTACACTATGCAATATAAAAAATTGGAAGTATTGTTGTGCGCAAGCTCAAGCTTTACAATTTGTTAAATTATGGTAAATCACATACATACATTTTGGACTGCTTTACAGAACTTGCGTGTTGAAACTGAAATACGTTAAATAGGCTAGGCCAATATTTAATTGTGTAGACAAGTTTAGAACAAAATTGGCATAATCTAATAAAGAATAAAGTGGAAATTCTCTAAATTGTTCTGTGTTTTTGCCCTTCAAATATCTAAAATTTTCTTTAATTAGAAAAAATAACGGTTAACCAGAATAAATCTTTAGTTTCCTGTTTTCAAGCGTAGTTTAGTTTTTATCTCAAATCTATTATGATGTTCCGAGTTTCACAGAAATGCCTGCCCACATTTTTGTTATGCCAATTATTTCAAATGAACAACATTAGATTTGAATCTATTCTTGCGAGCAGAACTACGCGCAGAAGTATCGGGAAATCAAGCAAGATGGCCTCCCAAATAACTAAGAATGCAAGTGTTGACTCAGTTGGGCAAAATTTGCAAGATCTCGGTGTCGATGAATGAAAAAATTATATACATAGATAAATTATTACTCTTTTTTTATAAGTTATCGTAAAAGGATAAACCTCTTAGTTTCTGTAGTGTCAGTTGACATGTTGCTAAAGCACTTTTTGTAATTATTAGAAATTGAGAGTTTTCGTTGGTGTTAACTTACTTTTGACGTTCATAGTAAAAAGTGATTAAAAATAAATTTGAAATACTTTATTTGGGGGTTTGACCAATTCGGATTCATTTGAAATCACTTAATAAATATTTTCAACCCAATTTCGATTCACTTCAAATACTTTAATAAATATTTTTAGATCAATTGTGATTCGTTTCGAATGGGTTTAAAAAGACTTATTGAGTGATTTCAACTAAATAAAAATTGGATTAAAAAGAGTTATAAAGTGATTCGAAGTTAATCCCAATTGTTTAAAAACCTAAATAAAGTATTTTAGATTAATTTCAAATCACTTTATAAATGTTTAGAAAGCAAGTTCGATTCATTTCAAACACTTTCATAAATGTTTTTAGACCAGTTGTGATTTGTTTGGCATGGTTTTGGAAAATATGTGTTAATTAATTTCAAATGAATTCAAATTAGTTTAATAAAAACAGTTATAAAGTGATGTCCAATTAATCCCAATTGTTTAAAAACCTAACTAAAGTATTTCAGCATAATTTGTAATCACTTTATACAAGTTTTTTAAGCAATTTCGATTCACTTCATATACCTTTATAAATATTTTTAGACCAATTGTGATTCGTGTCGAATGGTTTTAAAAGATGCATTAAGTGATTTCAAATGAATAAAAATTGGTGTAAAAACAGATATAAAGAGAAACAAGTGAAATCAATCCTAACTATTTAAAACCGTAAATAAAATATTTTACATTAATTTGAAATCACTTTATAAATGTTTTGGAAGCAATTTCGATTCATTTCAAATATTTTTATAAATGTTTTTAAACCAATTTGTATTCATTTGAAATCACTTTATATTAAATGAAAACATATATTAAAATATTTGAAATGAATCGAAATTGCTTTCCAAAACCTATATATGTATATTTTCAAATTAATGTTAAAAATTTTATTTAGGGTTTTAAATAATTGGGATTGATTTCAATTATTTCTCTTTATAACGGTTTTTACACCAATTTTTATTCATCTGAAACCACTATTTTTACAAAAACATTTATAAAAGTATTTTAAATGAGTCGAAATTGCTTTCTAAACATATATGTAGAAAGTGATTTGAAATTAATCTGAAATACTTTCTTAAACAATTTGGATTAACTTGACTTCACTTTGTAACTGTTTTTAATCCAATTTGTATTCATTTAACATCACTTAATAAGTATTTTTAAAACCATTCGAAACGACTCCCAATTGGTACAAACACATTTATAAGGTATTTGAAGTGAATCGAAATTGGTTTAAAAACATTTATAACTTGATTTAAGTTTTGATTAAGTTTTTAAACAATTGGGATTAACTGGATATCACTTTATAACTGCTTTTATTAAACCAATTTGAATTCATTTGAAATTACTTACTACATCTTTTTAAAAACATATCAAACAACTCATAATTGGACTATTTAGAATGTTTTTAAATCAATTGTGATTCCTTTAGAATTGTTTTAAAAAGATGTATTAAGTGATGTTAAATTAAAACAAATGCTGTTAACCCATACATATGTACTTGGTCGTATTCGTCAATTATTCTCTTTTTGTGCTTTGATATTCAGACACATTTTAGAGATGGGATATTTACATGTTGCTTGGTACATTTAGGGATTATGTACAATGTTCAAAATCGTATTATTTCATGTCTCACTGTTTGACGACGTGAAGATTAGAAAATACGACAATATTATTGGAGTTGTGTAGTTCGCGAACGAACTAGTTCAATTGAACCGCTCTTTGTGGTGAACTGTGTGAACTAGTTCAAACCTTTCGTTTCTTTTACTTCAGCAGCTCACCAGTTCTTCCTATTTACATTCTTGAAAGAAAGAAACTGTTTTGAGCATGGGGTTTGAGTGTTGCCATTCTGTTCAGATGTAATGCATTGATGGCATTGCGTTAAATCTTTGTAATGAGCGTCGTAAATGTGTATACGTTGCAATTTTGGGCATAATGTCAAAAAGGATGTACAATAGGGCGGGTCGATTTATTTTTCGACAATTTCCCTATGATTTCCGTATTCTATGGGTTATTCCATGAAAATTTGCGAAAGGAACCATACCTCTATCGTTAAAATCGAGTCCCCTACTTTTTGTTGGTAGATTTTTTCCCAAATTGACGTTCGTATGAAATATTACCTACACGTTCACATCCATAACTCAAAAACTATCGATCGGGTTTAATCGCCAGTAGGCGCGTTGGAAAGGTGAGCTCATTTTGATCAATTTAAAAAATCTCCAACATTGGTCCAACGGTTCAATAGTTACGGGCATTTTTGTCCAAATTTTGGAGCATTATTCCATTTTTTTCATGATTTTGTCCAAGAATATTACTTTCATGGCCATTTTTTTGGCTCAATTTTTTTGACTTACGAAGCTTACGAACCTTACGTTACGACTGGACTGATTTCCGCTTTACATTATTGGTATATTTTTTCACAGGGTGCACACCCTGTGTTATGTTTGTTTATTTCTTTTTGTTTTTAGTTTCTTTATAGACTTCTTTATTTTTGTTTGTTTATAATATTCCAGTGTATGCTAGTTTTGTTTGAGCGTCATTTCAGTGAAGTGTTACTTGAAATAACTAACAAATAATCAAACTATTTTGAAATTTAGAAAAGATTTAAAGGTAAGTGTAAAAGCATTGCTAACTATTACAGTTAATAGTTATATTATTATTCTATGAAAAACATATTTAATTCTTTTAGTAACGGTTTAAAAACTGGATTCAGGGCCTGGTTCATCGCAAAATCCAACAGATACCCAACGCAGTAGTACATTTGGAGGGATATTTAAATTACGAAGTGCTACCGTTCGATGATCCACAAATTCCTTTACACATTCAAGGAACGGAAAGACATGTCCAATTGCTGGCTGCCAATGCTAAACGAGTTGCAGGAAAGAATGTAGAAGGCGCTATGGCGACGACATTAGAGAGCCGTACGAAAACACCCAGACTTGAAAGCAAACAAGACTTTCAGTAAAAATAATGTTTTTTTTCACATTTTGTCTTTTACTACACTCAAATTGAATATTTTTTTGATAATAGGTTGATAGATACTTTATTATCTCTTAATTTGAATTTTTGTAGAAAAAAAATAAAAAGGGGAAAAAAAATCAAAAAGTTGGTTTTATGTGTTATTTTGTTTTAGCAATATCGCATGAATTAATCAACCGAATTCGATAAATTTGGGCTTAAACTCTTCGTTTTGAATTGTAAATTGAATTAAATAATGGATTGAGCCAAAAAAAGGTGCCATAAAGTAATATTCTTGGACAAAATCATGAAAAAAATGGAAAAATGGTCCAAAATTTGGACAAAAATGCCCGTAACTTTTGAACTTTTTACCAACAAAAAGTAGGGGACTCGATTTTAACGATAGAGGTATGGTTCCTTCGGCAAATTTTCATGGAATAACCCATAGAATACGGAAATCATAGGGAAATTGGTGAATTTTTTCACTCCCTACAAATCGACCCGCCCTAATGTACAATAGTTGCTTTATGATAATGAGCGTGTTTTTTTATTCCCTGCTAAACTAATTTTTCGACCGCTTTCTATGGGGAGTTAAGCGATTTTAAGCGGCTCCCCATACAAAGTCGTTGAAAAATTAGTTTAACAGGGAATAAAAAAACACTCTCAATGTGTACGTGCAAAATAGCATTTATGTGTTGCCACCTAACTTTAAAGAGCCCGTTGTAAAATTTTCGTTCTTAAACAAACGAGTTCAATTCAAAGTCGTTTTTTTAGTTTAAAGTGTTATATTTTTAAAAGTTTACTTCAAGAAAGCAAAGCGTTATTTGGTTTCATTTCATTGAAGATGGAGACAAGAGGGCGAAATGCAATTATTGCAAAGTCTCAATTAGTATTGCTAGCTGTTCCAACGGCAATTTAACTCGGCATATTAAAACCAAGCATCCTTTCACGCCGATGAGATTGGAAAGACAAGAAGCAACACCTAGTATATTGCCCGCTTTAGAAACAGTTTCATTGTATTTAGAGAATACAGAAATGCCTTCCACTAGCTCAAGGGCACGGCCTACATCGCATCCCCGTCCTGCAACGCAGCCACAGCAGAGCATTACCCAATACATCCGCAGACCTCCTCCAAAACGTAAGGTAGAAGTAATAGACAAGCAAGTGCTTAAAATGATAGCCAAGGGGCACCATTCACTTCGTATTGTAGAGGAGCCGGAGTTTACAGATCTTATAACGGCTGTCTCATGCTGCCCTGGTTACACCCTACCATCGAGGAAGACGCTCTCAAACAATATTCTTCCCAGCGTCAATAGTGCGGTTTTGGAAAATGTTAAAGAATCCATTAGTAAAGCGCCAGCTGTGTGTCTTACCACCGATGGTTGGAAATCAAAAACAAACACCAGCTACATGGCAGTAACAGCCCACTTTATTAATGATGATACCGAGCTCAAATCGCACCTACTTGCTTGCGAAGAATTTGGTGAAAGGCATTCGGCGGATAACTTAGCCAGATTCATTAACGATGTGTTGGCGGAATTTAATTTATCCAACAAAGTAACGGCCATTGTTAGTGACAATGCAGCTAACATTTCTTCAGCCATACGTCAAGGTCTTTGGCGAGGAATTGGATGGTTTGCCCATTCTTTAAATCTTGTTGTCCAAGCCGCTCTTAAAGAAATAAGTGATATTGTGTAAAAGTAAAGCGCATAGTTGAATATTTCCACAAGAGCTCACACGCATTCAATGACACCCAGAAGCAAATGGACCTACCTGAGCTTAAATTAAAGCAAGATGTAACAACACGATGGAACTCGACATATGATATGCTCCGAAGAGTACTAATTCTTAAGGATGCGGTCATATCACCGTTCTCATTAACTCGACCAGATTTGCTATGCCGATTAGAGGACTGGGATTTAATAAAAGAAGCGATTCCCATACTAAACCACGTTTACGAGGTCACTGTAGAAGTATCGGCAGAGAAAAATGTTACGATTTCCAAAGTTACGTTGATGTGCCAAATTTTAGAGGGATATGTAGCTCAATGTAAATCTAACGAGTTTTTCAACAGAGACGCTACACAAGTAAATCGATAGGGACAGCAAACGACGCCATATTCTTTCCCGTTCTTTTGACATTTCTCTTCAGTAAGGTTTGCCATTTCATCGTGGAAAGATATACGAGCCAACAACGAGTCGAAATAATTAAAATTTACTACCGAAATTTGGAGTCACTGGCCTCAACTTTAAGAGCGCTTCGTCCAATTTATGGTCGGCTCATTTCTGGCTGAATGGCTTCGCCAATAAGCAAAATATGCATTATTGGTCAGACAGCAATCCACACGTAATCCATGAGTCATCATTGCATCCCGAAAAAATTACGGTTTGGTGCGGTTTATGGGCCGGCGGCGTCATTGGGCCGTACTTCTTCCGTGATTATCAAGACCGGCACATTACTGTGAATGCGAATCGCTACCGTTCAATGATAACCGAATATTTTTGGCCCCAATTGGATAATGTGGACTTGGAGGACATGTGGTTCCAACAGGACGTCGCCACAAGCCACACAGCGAATGCCACAATCAATTTATTGGAGACCAAGTTTGGTGAACGTGTTATCTCACGAAATGGCCCAGTCGATTGGCCGCCTCGGTCGTGCGATTTGACGCCGTCAGATTATTTCCAAGTCTATGGTCTATGCCAACAAGCCAGCCAGTTCAGCGTCTGGACTTCTGCAAGCGTGCCCGTGGTGGCCATGCAAAAGAAATCGAGTTCCATACATAATGGCATCGAACGTACTTTCACAGGAATAAAGAATTTCATTGGTATCTTTTTTAAAAAAACTTATATAGCGCTCTTATCAAAAAACTCTATACTAATAATGAAATAATAGGGATGCTTCAAGTCATTCAAGGTGAACTAGCTGTACGGTTTGGAGATTTAGAAACAAATGTTTTGTATAGTGAGAGCACGATTTTAGATCCTCGTTTTAATCGACTGGGATTTAAAAGCAGCACTAATTATGAAGTTGCAATAATGTCCTTGAGAGCGAACATTATTGTGCCCTCCACATGGTTTCAAAAACAATTTTAATTTTATTAACCCATTTAGGACAAGTTAAAAATTTTGATTTTTGACCTCGTCTTTTGTTGTCAAAAATGTCGAAATATCACCTACATTAAGGTATGTATAAATGTATATAGTCTTATGGACAGAACTTTCGCCTTTAACACAAAATATAGCATTCGCAAATAACCCTTCAAAGACTAGAGATATTCAAGTTTAAACTTCACAACTTTTTTTAAAATTTCGCTATATTTTGAAAAATAGAGTAAGAAAACAGAAACTGTAGGTCTTATATGCTTTTTTAATAAAGAATCAAGCAATGAACGATTTCATTGGTGCCATTACTTTTCACACCTATGCCTGTGAGTCGAGATATGCCTGTTTTTCTATATTTACAAAAACAATTTAAAAAAATTTACAAACATGCATGTATGTGTACTCAAATCAAAGGAAATCTTCTCACAATTTCATTGGTGGTATTGGTTCCTCTCTGCGTTGCTAGACCTATTTGAAAATCGATACATTTATATTCCACCTAGTCAGTGGGGTTCAAATTCCCTCTGTACCTTAAGTCGAATTTGGCGCAATTTTTTGGCGACTCACAGCCATCGGATGTGAAAAGTAATGGCACCAATTAAATCGTAAGACGTTATTTATGTTTATTCTGAGACCTATTCAAAATATTATCTTTTCGAAATAATTTTTATATTTTTTTAAACTTCAATATCTCTGGTCTTTGAAGAGTTATTCAAGCATATAATATTTCGTATTATATTTTAAAGTCTGGTCTATAAGACTATATACATTTAATATAGGATATATTTGGACAAAATTACGTTTTTGACAAAAAAAAAAGGCGTGGTCAAGAACCGAAATTTTGAAATTGTTCCTCAATGGGTAAATAAAGTTAAATTTGTTTGAAGCCATAAGGGGAGCATATCTGACAGCTCTCCAGCGATACATATATTGACCTAATCGGAATACTTATGCGAGAGATACTTATGCCAGGCTTTACGTTGAACCTTTGGATGCCCATATCTCGGAAACCGTGGACCGGGACAGGGAACAGGATATATTGTTAGACTCAGCGTAAGTAATTTCAGCGGTTAATTAGATTTTTGTACCGATCTCAGAGTTGTCGGTAAAGTAGACCTATGCCGAAAAATTAATTGCCAGACAGACTTGTCAATCCTGAACATGATCATCAGCTATCGTTGATGTTTATTGCCGGTTTACCGCCCTACTTGATACCAAGTAAGAATGTAATCAAAGCTGTTCGCATCACTACCATGTTCACAAAATTTTTTCAAATTCATCAGCCGGATAAAAAAACAGCAGACTGTCCTTGCAGGCTGTGTCATAGACACGGCCATTAAGTTTAACGTAGAATACGACATCCGATAAGACAGAAAACATATAGTAGTTTTCGCTTAATTGATCCCCGCATAATTGATTTACCCGCTTAATTGAACCGAAAAAACTGTAATGAAAAATTCCCATATAATGTATATGGGAAAATCCCCGTTTAAATGAGTTCCGTTTAATTGAGTTACCCTTTTAATTGACGCATAAAATAAAAACCCTTTTATGCAATCAAATACTAAAATTTTCGGTTAATTGTATGTATAAAAAAAAATTATATGTGGCAACTACTTACATCATATGTTTTCATATTTATACAAAAATTTTCCGTTAAAAAAAAATTATACGTGGCAACTATTTGCACATATGTTTTCATATGTTTACATTCTTCATATGATTTCTGAGAAATTCATCAGGAATTTGACAAAAGTAGTGCGAAAATGAGTGGCAGAAAACATACAAGTTTGAGTATTAAACAAAAATTAAATGTTATAGCCGACGTAAAAACAACTACAAAATATGAATTGTGTAAGAAATATAAGTGCTCCAAGGCCACCATTAACAGAATTTTAAAAAATAAAGATTCAATTGTGGAGCAATCAAAGACCAGCAAATTGTCCACCAAAAGAGACAGAAAAGGCGCTTGCGTGAATGTGGAGCGGGCTCTTTCATTATGGTTCAGCGGAATGCGGGAATCTGGTGCCATAATTTCACGTAACATGATTTTGGAGAAAGCGAAGAAGTTTGCTGTGGAAATGAACGAAGAATTCAATCCCAGTTCTGGCTAGCTTCATCGTTGGCAGAGCAGAGAAAGTATAACTTTAAGAAAACTTCAAGGGGAAGGTGCATCCGCTGACATTGATGCCGCAAATGTTTTTTTTTGGTTCGGCTTTACCAAATTTAATTTCGCAATATGCGCCCTCAGACATATTTAACGCTGACGAAAGCGGTCTGTTTTTCAGAGCATTACCTAAGTCATCATTAAGCAAAAAAGGGGACCAAACACGGGGCTTTAAAAGTTCAAAAGAACGTTTGACACTGCGCTTTATTTGCAACACGACCGGCGACTATAAAAAAGTTATAGTCATTGGCAAGTCGAAGAATCCACGATGCTTCAAAAATAAAACTTTGCCCCTGAAGTATTACTCTGAAAAGAAAACTTGGATGACACGAGATTTATGGTGTGAAATTTTGCTTTCTCTTGATGCGGAAATGGAAAAACAAGGACGCAAAATAATATTATTCGTTGACTATGCCTCTTCTCATAAGACATCAGCAGTTTTAACCAACATTGTCGTGCAGTATTTACCAGCTAATACCACATCAATAGCACAGTCGCTCGATCAGGGCATAATTCACTGCTGTAAGTCTTACTACCGGCAAATTGTAGTACGAAAACAAATTGCTGCTATAGAAAGTGGAAAAACTATGTGCGATTTCATAAAAAATTAATTAAATTATAGCTCTATAAAAATTGTAGCAATTTACACAATTACTTCCTCAAATTTTAGGCAAAGTTAATTTTATCTACTGAGAATATTATCTTGGAAGAGGAAGAACAGACAATGGAACTCAGTCTTGATGACGAACAAGAGCGCGAATTTGAAAATCATGTATGCTGCGACGATAACTTGCCATGCTGCGGGCAATGAAATTGTCCAAGATTCGACTTCAGACGCCACCGAAGAAGATGAAGAAGAAGGAATTGTTAATGATCCTCCTTCAGCTAAAGATGTATTTAACTCTTTGAACATCCTTCGTGAAAATTTCGTACCGAAAAACCTTTTTTCACACGAACTTGATAATATGGAAAAAAGTATTATCGAACAGTTTTCCAAACCAAAAAATCAAAGTCTGATTACAGCTTTTTTGAAACCTATTTAATTATTATATACATACATTATATTTCAACATGAATACAATGTACATACATATGTATATATACATACTAATATATCGCTATATATTGATCTTATTTTTTATGTGAAATTTATCCAAACTTAGTTCATTTTATGTTATGTTATATCTTTGTTTACCCTTTTATTTTTTTTAGTAAACGAACTAGTCATTGAACTTAAACCACGTAAAAAAATTTGGAGTTTGGCCTTTTACATTTCACTCTGTAAAATGAGTCCCCGTTTAATTGTGCGCACAGTGCAATTAAACGGGGTTGTTTTAATTGCGTCAGTGAATCAATTAACCGAGTATCGGATAAATGATTTATCCTCTTAATTGCATCAAAACCTGTGCATTTTTGAATACTCAATTAAGCGGAAATTACGTATAACAATAAATAACATAAGCAAATGAATTCATTTATTTGATAGTTACTTTTGATAATATACATAAGTTTATGGTAGGAAAAATAGGATAAATATGTTTTGTTTTGTTGTTGTTGTCGTATTACCTATACCTATTTACTTATACCTACTTACTTATACCTATTTACTTATACCTATTTACTTATACCTATTTACTATTACCTATACCTATTTACTTAAATCGACTATTTGTTGTTGTTGCCGCTATAGGAACTGTAAATTAAATCCATTATTAGGAATTTATACATTACATTAATATATACATATGTATAAGTATGTAGGTATAAAACTTACCTATTTGATTGATATTGGGTGCTGCCGCTGCTGTTGCGATTTGTTGCATATTTGTTGTTGATGTTGCGCCTACAAATTAATTAATATTTTTAATAAAAATATATATAAACAAGGGAACACAAAACTTACCTGAGTATTTATTTCTCTGCATAACAACCACTCGTTGCTTTCTTGTATTTCGTGTAGGTGCCATATTGATTAGTAGTTTTTATTTTAATTTACTAAACGTCAACTGTCAGCTGCTGTCAAACAGCATTGTTATTTTGCTTACTTGGCAGCACTTTCATTTTACATAAAAATGTATGAATTAATTTTTTCATATATTTTTTATAATTCTATATCCATGTTAAATTCAAATTCACATTTAACATTTTGTTTCACTTAAATACATAAGCAAATATACGATATTTCAATATTTCATCAATCAAAACAACAGCCGAAGGTTTGTGTCCACACTGAAACAGCATCATAATTTGTGTCTCTACGCTACAAACTCAAACACTCAACCAAACACCACACATATGTTTGAGTGTATGTATTTAAACAATTTTCATTTGAGAAATTTAAATATTAGGAAGATATCAACCAATATGAAATGTATATCAAACGAAAGATAACATCTTCATTTACCTACAAAAAAATTTTTAAAAAAAGTTATCTCGCCGTTTCCTCATAATCAATGAAATAAAGACAACAATCTGACATGACTCCCTATACCGTAAGGTAAGACGTATTCTACGTCAAAAGTTATTGACCAAGCTCATGTTCATGAACGACAAGTCTGTCGTTTGTTTAAGTTGTCTTATATCGACATTTGACTATTTTATTATTTTTATTGTTATGTGAACGACCTCGGTTACTGTTATTTCTTTCAATATATTTGTTGTAACTCCTGTCCTCCATCGCCGCCACTGACACCAACTGGGCGCCAAACACGACCACTGCCCCGAATCTAATTTAGCTTCAGGTATTGACTTACTTATGTAAATAAGGTACCACTTAGGACTAGTCTTTGCACTGGCCATGGTGGTTTTAATCTTGTACAAAATAAGTATATGTTCTCCAGTGATGGATGCTTTTTAATTTTTTCCTTCCTATCGTACAGTGCAAACCCTTTACAAATATTGGCAAACTGGTTGTACTCTACAAACAAAACAAAAAAGTACAATAACAAAATACACTGAATTTGACAGATAGAGCAAAATCAGCTGTTCTCAACACGAGATGACCGCCGAACTATTTATTCTGACGAATCAGAAACGGCAAAAGTAACTAAACGAACTAGTGAACTAAAAGAGCGAACTAGTTCGTTTCACTGAGCTGAAACAAAAAGAGCGATCTGCTCACTGAACTAAAACGCCCAACTCTAAATATTATACAATTATAATATAAAATTAAATAATTTATATGCCATCGGCTACATAAATGGTACTACATGCAGTATGTTCCAAAACGTGACGTTATATATTTGTACTTTTAGTAGTACAATTTTATAAAATGTTCCATCTCTAAACTATAACACATTAGTAACAAAGTGTTGCCATCTCCCAAAAATAACATGTATAGATAAATCTCAAAATGCTATAAAAGAAATTGAGATTTTGTAACTGTGGAACACTAGAAATACACTACAATTAATAATTTTATTTCTTAGGGAAGTTCTATCAAAAAGTAAGTGCTAAGACAACACAAATTATGCGAACATGGTAACACTGATACTTGGCGCTCCTTCTACCACATTATTGTATTTTGAGACGAATAGCGACAGACAGTTATCCACGGTTCGGCTGGGTCAATTTTAACAGTTTTCGCGAAAAGTACATTTAAGAACGGATTCAGTTTATGGCGTAACTTCAGGCACAATAAGAGACACGATAATTTGAATTTGCTCTCGCTATACTGAAATACGCTCAAAAATAAAATATTCGGTTTATATAACAAGATATCGCAAAATATGTAGATATTAAAGGTATTGTTATCGGTTACTACACTTTTTGTAACATCTTTTTATTTTAGATTTGTTCCCGAACATTTTTATTAGTAAAAATAGTAAATGGCAATCGCTTGATTGTAATCAAAATACGACTAAGATACTTATAAGTAAATAGACTCATCCGCCCCATGAATTATTTAAATGTGTAACTGTATTGGACGGTGCAGCCGATACTGCTATATTTTGTACTCGTTACTTTTGTTTACTTTATAGTCATTTTATATTATGTATGAGTACAATTGAACTAAATTATAGTTAATTTTGACACACATTTATATACTGAAAATAGATATATTTGAACTTAAGTTTAGTTCATTCACTCAGTACAATAACATAACATTTCAAAGACATTAGAATTTAGTAAATTTTACTAAATGTAGGCATATTTAAACTAAACCTTAGTTCATATTCTGAAACAAAAGAGTATACTAATTACAAGTAAACGTGGACGTTATATTAGTTCATTCACTAACTTACAACAGTATACTATTTTAAAGATAATTTGAACTTAATTTTAGTTCATTTAGGTACACGACATTAGTGTGCTATCTGTAGGTATATTTGAACTAAATATTAGTTCACGTAATATTGATACGTCTACTAATTAAATGTAAGTATATTCTAACTTAATTTTAGTTAAAATTCAGAGGTGTATACACCTACTTATAGGTATATTTGAACTTAATTGTACTTCATTTTTATTTTAATATATATACAGTAACAAATTGGAATACTACTTTGAAGTCAATATGACCTTAGTTCAAGATCAGTCAGTATACATTTGCAGATACATTTGAACTAAAGTTTAGTATTTTGTAGACTAAAATCTAAGAAAAGTGTAGTTACAGTAGCTCCAAGCGAAACTCATACACCCAGGGAATTATTTTGTTTTATATAAAATATATATTACTAATTCTGCTACCAAAGCAAAAATATTTTATTTTGTTAGTATATTATGTATTACATTTAACCGCAGACGAAAACTTTAAAAATTATCTCTATTTATTAGAATAAAAACATATATTCTATGAAGTGACAACTTTCAACGCAAAAGCCAAACTCGTGCAGTTCCAATTTTTTAGGCAACCCTGTACCTAATTGAAGCTAACTTCATATTATATGGGTAAAAGTATTTCGAGAAGTCCCTAAAATTAAATTTGTTTGCCGAATTTTGAATATTGTGTTATTTGTTTCGAAAAAGATAATAGACGTAGAAAATGTGACAACAAAGAGGACAAACCGGCGTTGAAGAGAGAAAATTAGTAAGTCAATATTTCGAAAACAATAAATGGTTTCAGGTGCGATCGTGGTTGTTTTATAAGTGTCCACATGCCATGGATTCACCAACCCAGAGTCTAGATATATATCCTATAGAGAATTTGTTAAGCCATGTCGATAGGAAAATTCACCAACTCACAATATCCTCCAAGGACGATTTGAAGAGAGCTCTTCAGGTTAATGGCAAAATCTTTAACCCAGCTTTTGTCAAAAAACTGGTTAAAAGTATTCCAAATATATTACAGATGGTAATAAAAGTCACAGGGTATCCCCTGATCAAAGAGCATGCATACAAAGTATTAATATTGAATAATACTTTACCTTTATATATAGTGTACGAGTTTGGCTTTAGCATTGAAATACGTAGCACGAACAACAAACAACCTCTCAAATATAGAGATCGATATATGAGGCAGAACTAGCTGAGGGTTACGAGTGGATATCGTAAATCTAAACATATCACGAAGTAATCTTGGTACGCCACTGGAAATTATTTTATAAAAAGTGAGCAGAATAAGCATCTTAATAAATAATTGGAACGGCACACCCAAAAAATCAATTATATGTTCAGATAAATGATCACGACGATTCAACCCATACACAAGTCGGACTATCATTTTAAGTTACATTTCCTTTCTGCTGAAACATTCTGATGTACCAGATACTACTGTAATGGGATGCTCTAAATAAATTGTGTTGTATACCGGCTTCTTAAGAAGCCGCTTGGTATATTGCCTGCAGCTATCAAAGCGCCAAGGCAAAAATAAAAATGAAAAATAAATTTAACTGTTTAAAGCCAAACTATGTTCGGCTGAGTCTGTTTATTTTCTGAATTTTAGTTTCACAATTTTTGGTTCTTAAATACTAAACTATCGGTATTTTGTTTTTGAGTGAAGTTTACATTAGGGGTGGCAAACTGTAATTAATGTGTACTAAAATATACTACAGTACCTCAATTCCGTAACCAATACACGACTTCAATAATACTCGTAGAAAAGCTGGTCTTCGCTTTAAATGCTGAGGCAGATACATACATATTGGTACAATACAACTTTCGATATTTAGTTTAGTTTACTTAGTTTATATTTCGTTATAACTTTTTTGCATTTATCTATCCAGAATACAATGATTGTTGAGTGTATGGCTAAAATAGCCATCACACACGCAAATGGATATTCATACTGTGCCCATCGGTATTTTATCTACCAATAACATATATTGTTATAATTTTCATATTTGATTTGGCACAGCTTAAACACAAATATTTACACAAAATCTTTGGTTTATTTTTAACTACAAGGAAGTAACTTTAAAATAAGTTTCAGCTGTTGAGAGAACCGGATTTATCCGTATTAAATTTGTATGTGTGATTCAAGCTGACATCCAACATTTTATCTAAAAACTTTGGTAAAACGTTAAAACACATTTTAGAAAAATTAATATTATGGGGTTTAGCTGTTTGGAATTTAGCGAAATTTAATAATAATAAGTCACATATTGATATTCAAAGTATTCGTGGATTATCGACATCTATTATGACCATTTCATAGAAAGGGATTTTGGAAGGATATGCCTGTTCTTGTTAAAAGTATAACGATTTAAGTTACCTTATAAACAAATTCGGCTAAATTTCAACTAATATGTGAGGTGGGAGATTTCTTTCTCATTTTTGCTTCTAAAAATACCTGCGAAAATTTTCGCTAACCTACGACAACTTCTTTCATTTTTGGTCAACTCTCGTGAGAAGTCTCGACACTGCGTCGGTGGATGTGATCGAAGGCGGCGATTCTATTCTTCTGTCTGAAAACAGGAAATGAAAATTAACCGCTTGCTACTAGTATGCCCTCAACCATACAAATGGCCGGTGATATTAACATGTTGTTTCTAGATAACAATGAGTCAGTCTATTGAGCAGTATTATTTGGTGAATCAATCTCCGGTCACAACAGCAGTAAAAACTTATAATAGGGCTTTAGATAAAAAATGTACAGAAAAGTGTGAACAAATCCCACAAGAGATAACTTTTTGTTCGTTAAATAACCAGTTCATGCAGTGAAGTTAATATAATTTAAACATTGAAAAATAAAATCGATTGAAAATTGTATTCACGGAAACACCACAACTGTTCAGAAACACTACAAAGATTTTCCACAAAGGCACAAAAATACACGCTGAAAAATCTGTATTTTGTTGTTGTTTGGATGCAAATATAAAGTGTGTCGCAAATATAATATATTTGTGTCCAAACACATTGTGTTTGTTATTCAATATTACATGTTTGAGACACAATGATTAATATGTTATCATATACATATGTGTTTGCGACTCAAGTACTATGTCTGGGTTTGTGATGCAAATACAGTTGTGTTTGTTGCACTGTTTATGCAATCTCGAGAGCAAGAGAATAAAAGAGGAACAACGGGAGAGTCCATTTTGAAAGTGTGTATCTGTGTTTTTGCATTATTCTCTGTCAGTGATTCGTGAATGTGCGTGCAAATTGTAGATGAAGTCATTATGTTTGTATTATTATGATGTATTGCGTCATCAATTCGGGCAGAAGACATCAAAAGCGCTTGATCAGTGAATAACGAATAAACGAAGGCTTGGACGGTTAAATTTTTTGTGATGTTGCTTTCATTTTTTGTGTATGTGTTTCGTATATATGTATGTGTGCTACCAAAGTGAGACCTGATTTTGTGGAAACAAACTGGAAAGGGCAACAACGTGAAGCCCTTTGTCTGTCCGAGCCTTTACTGAGAAAATCGGATCTTCGGACCATTTGTGAAATAAGTACAATATAAACACACAAGTAATTAATCCACGCTTGACTTGCATGAACAAGCCTTGTATATTGTTTGTGTACCAACGCACACTGATAACCAACGCATACCTGAAACCTTCTGAAAGCAAAACCGTGAGAGACAACAAAGAAAGGAGATGCAAAAGAACAGCAGATTCCCATTTCATGAAAAAAAAAACAAATAATGCATTCAGTGCAAGTAAACGTAAAAGGGGGCATTTTGATAAAATTAATTATAATAAACAATACATATATATTGAAATCAACGAATAATTGGTATCTAAATATTATTATGTTTGGGAGGAAATACGCACATGTGTATGTAGGTTTGGGGGAAACAGGTGAATGCTTCCACCTAAGTATATGGATGTTTGGGATGAAAAACTCATGTTTCCAGGTAAAAGTATACATGTTTGCCAGTAAACATGATACTGTTTAGATTTAAATACAAGTGAGTTTGGGACTTGCAAACATATGCATGTTTGAAGTGTGTTCCAAATATATACATGGTTCCTGCAGAATATGTTTGGGAGAATATATTAGAGAGGCCGTTATTTTTCAGCGTGTACAAATTGGCAAACTAATAATGAAATAACCAGTTTAGGGTGTGCAACGTTGGAACAATAAGGGTCAACTGCCACAAAAATACTAACGGGATGTTTTTTGTATACAAATCGAATACAAAACAATATACCCACAAGGCTTGTTTTTCATACACAAAACGAAGCCAACTAAAATTAACATTTATCAACCGTTCCGTTTTGTTATGATCATTTGCGTAACCTAACCACGCACATTTTGATTGCCGTACGAACGAAATGAACGGTTCGTAAAAGTTAATTTTCGTTCTCCGTCTACAAATATACATATGTGGAGTAGGACGTTATTTATATGTATTGCTTGTAATTCGGTTTTCGGGTTATGTCAAAATAAGAATGTTTGAAAAAAACTTGGTTTTCAGATTATCTGAGATATAAATATTCGAATTGGGTGGGAGATAAAAAATTAGCAACCTTCTACACCAAAGGTTGATGCTTAATATAATTGTATTACAGGATTTTCTAAACATTAATTTTGTAGTCAATTAGAAGAAATAATGATCCCCGTACCAAAGGCTTAGCCTAGGGACTCACAAGTTCTAAATCCGACCCTAACGCGAAACCGGCAATAAGCGTATTCTTATTCGCTTCTGGTTTAATTCCGTGCAATAATTCTAAGAGAAATGCCTCTAAGCTATAACGACCAACTTTATAAAGAACTGACATATCGGTAACATCTATACATTCTTGTCATGTTTGTCATTTAAAGTTCCACTATGTACTGGAATATGAACTATACTTGAGGCCATATACTGATGTAACCGGGAAAAATTATTATTCGATTCGATTTCGTTTCTTTTTTGGAAAGTAAAAATGAATATTAAGCGTGTTTTGGTTACACCGCTTGCTTATATATTCGCTTGTTTTGAATGAAACACATAGCGAAGACTTAGCGACGAGATTCATTTACGCTAAGTTTAAAAGAAAAAAAATTTTACATCTTTTACCGCTTTTAATCATTTTTCATATTTTTGAATAAAATGACTTCTCGCTAAAAAGCCGTTTTCTTTGCAACTTAGCAAGCGATAATCGTTTGCTTGTAACCAAAACACGACTAATGTTGGCTGAGAAATCGGAGACATGCAAACATTTTAGAGTTCGGGAAACAATAGATAAATATGTATAGGAAAATACAAGGTGACCCGGAAGCATATGTTTGCTTACGGGAAGAAATTAAAGGCCATATTCTTTTCACCTTGGAGCAATTTCCGAGCCGCAGTCTTTGACTTTTGGTTATGGGTTAGTCATTCCATATTCAGCACATACTGGAACAATTCTTAAAGCCTTCAGCCCCCAGCAACAATTACGTTGCTACATTTACGTTTATCTGTTTAATCATCATTACCCATCAATTGGAAGAACGTGCAAATATTTGAATAATTTATTAAAATTACGTATTTTACAAGTCAATAACAAGAGAAATTCGGGTTGAAACACCACTGAGGAAGAGCAAGCACTTAGATGGTTGTGCTTATATGCCATCTTAATTGTACTTTTTGATCCTGTTTTAGATAATTTATAAGAGGGATGCAAAGCCTAATACGGTAATACTTATTGATTATCTATTCATCAATATATGACAATTTGTTGCTAACATCACCGTTGTGAAGCGAATGTCCAGGTAATCAAGCGTTTGACGACGGGGGAAAAGAAATTGTAAATAATTATGGTATGTTTTATATAAAATACATATCGATGGTATTGGGTAAAAACGACCATTCTGAATTATTTTCTGGGTTTGTTTACCTTGTAACGACAAGTTAAATGGACCAAACTACTTGGGCATATCTGCATCGAAATATATAGATAGACAATTATTTGGTTCGAAGATCCCAACCATAACTTTCTGTAGCCATACCATGCTTTTTTGATGATCTATGCAAATCTGAGACACAATTGGAAACAGCAGATTTGGCCTTTTTATACAACACTAGCGATGTAGTACTGTAATTTTTTTCTAAAAAAAAGAGGTTAGCCGGAAAGTTTACCAGGAGTTTTGAGAATGGGTAGTTTTATAGATTTCAATGTGCTCTTTCCAAATTTCAACGTCGCCACCTAGTATCTTTGCTGCTCTCGCCGTCATACGCAAAAATTTGGCGCCTAAGATCAGTTTATTGACAATATTTCCTGACAATATTTCTATGCAAAATTAAAATAGAAGAAGTTTCCTACAAATTATATTATAACATTTTTTTTATCGTAAAATCAAGAAGTTTTGCATACGAGCGCCAGAAACCGTAGAGCAAATTGGAATAGAGAAACAATTTCTCTCATCTGTCATTTCATTTCGTCGTTTCTTCCTCGTTGGTATATGTAAATGAGAAACGTTCGACGAAAATAAACTCTCACCAATTGGAGTTACATGAACTGTTGACTTAACTTTTTCATTTCGTTCTGGTATAGAACAGTGAATATACATAAATGTATTTTGCACTTTTTTGTTGACTTTGCCAACTTGTCCTGTGTGTTTTGTACTAATGCCTCTATCTGGTATTATTGAACCCATTCATTCCACCATCCAACGTTTACATATAAAGTTATATGTATTGAGAGGATGAAGTTCTCTATTCTAATTCGCCCTATGGTCGCAAACCATTGTACAAACCCTTGACATTTAATTTTAACCCTTCTGCACAAATTGGGTCAAAATGACCCAATTTTGAAGTACAACCGTCGAAAATCATGTCTTAGGATGGCTGCAAAACTCAAACAAAAACTCAAACAACCACTCAATCCGTCGCAATACATGCAAAAACAATTTATGCAAACAACATGTTGTGTATAAGTATAAACACCCAGAATTAAACTTCTTGTCTTAAAATAAATATTGAATTTGTATATTTTATGTTCAAATAATAAAAAAAAAAATTAATTAACCGTTATACGGATGTGTTTTTCATATTGGGTCAAATTGACCCACAAATTGTTTATGAGGGGTATAATCTGAATTTGTGCAGAAGGGTTAACTGATTGCATTTGTCTTTTACATCGGGACTCAATAGAAATATTTAGCCTGAGTCATCAGTAACACGTCAATCGTTTCACCGTATCCTTTGCATTTATAGACCCATGGCTTTTTATGAAGTTAAATGTTTTACTTGTGCTAATCCATTAGAAGAAAGTGAACTAATTAAAGTGAAAGAATACGGATTGGAGACTTTTCGTAAGGCAAGTATTAAAAGTAAGGACAGCAGAGATACAATTTTTGGTGGGACTTAGGTCGATAGTGGTTCATTAGGTTATCCAGTTAGTCTAAAATCCAAATACTGATGCAGAGATCAAAAACGGAAAACGCGTCCTTCTTCAATTATACAGTTACAGTAATGCGAAATGTAAGGAAAGTACGAATTTAAAAAACAATTGATATGCATGATTCACAACATCAGCATTTAAAAGTATATTTAATATTGCGTCGCTATCAACAACAGAAGTAGCAGCACGACAATATTCGTTCCGGTATGGGAATGAACAAAATGCCAAACAATGTGGATGGGCAAGAAACAAACGAGAAATGAGAAACAAAACAAGAAACACTCGAGTCCCTAGCTTCAGAAAGCTTGTTAACACTTGCAAATGCAAAAAGAGATGCCAGAAATTCTGGGTTAAAGTGGTCAGTTATATGCATGATTTGAAGTGGTACCTGTGATAATTATCAAGTTCCATCACAAGTTAGCGATGATGAGGAAGAAACGGAGACTATTTTCGAGCAATACATCGAGAAGGATGATGAGTACTAATTTTCGGTCTGTGCAGTTTTGATCGGTACTGAACTCGCAACTCCTGTTCCATCAAGAACAGCGAAGCGAGGGAGAATGCGGTAAATTTTTGAATAGCGAATTGCATCAGTATGTATACTGAAGATATAAGACCATAAAAAATACGCCGCGTGCTCTACTTCAATGTGCTGTACAAATGAGTTTTGTGACCTAAACGCGTGTTGAAGCTATTGATTTTAGCTTTGATTTTACGAAAAAAATGTAGTTACATATTTTTTGGAAATGGGACATTGTCAAAAAAAAACTGTCTTTAGACTTCGTATTTCCAATATGGCGGCACTAGTGGCAAAGACACGATGTGGCAAAGTTGAAATTCGAAAAGAGCATATCGACATCAATAAAGTTACCCATTTGCAAGACTCCGGGATAACTTTTCTGGAAAAACTAACAAAACGGGCTGTACTAGGCAAGCATTACACTATTTTGTTGTGTTTTGTCTATAAGTGCACTATACTGTAATTTTTAGCAGCTAGATAGTTCCACAACATTTTTTTGGATTATTGAGTTTCTTCAAAACATTTGAATATTGAATTTATATTACTAATTTTTAATAATTTAACATTCAAAGATCAAGTCTCTTTAAATACATTATCATCGTTTTTATAGCTAATAAATGTTATTAGAATGGCTGTTTAAAATTATAACTTAGTTATTTCGAAATTGAAAGGATAATTAATTGATGTATTGACGGTCCGATATAAAATTGGAGATTCGGCATGGAATAGTGGGGAACGCACCTCCGTTGGAAAGTTAATTAACATATTATACACTTCCCAAGTTTAGTCATTTATCTGCAAAATTTGAGTGAGTTTCCTAAAATGGGTTGAGTTGTCGATCTATTATGTTTTTGTATTTTGTTGGCTACCTACAACTGTATATATAGGTATTAGGCCTGGATCCATTCTATCAGGCAAGAAGACTAACCAGCCCTGTGTTTAGCCGGTATGAAAGGTAGCATTAGACAGGATAGACTCGAGTCTGGCAGTGCGGGTCGTTACAAGTTGCATTTAAGTCATTACCACTAAATCTAATGGAACATAAGCGTCATCTGTATGTGAGAATGTAATTATATATGCACGTAGCAAAATTCGATAGGGATGGAAGCCAGCCAGATATGGCTTAATATCTATAAAAATGAAATGTCGTTGACATATGAACAGAAGCTCTTAGCATGGTGTCGACGTACATTCGAGCAGTATGTAACGATTTTAGCCTAGAAAGTTGTAAGTAACTTCGTTAATGCTTCTCCATGCGGCAAGTTTGTCCATATTTAACGTATCCAGTCTGCATACCCGAGAGGCAGCTAACAACTTTAATTCACAACAGACCAGCCATGCGTGCTCCTTATATTTTATCGCATCCAATATATTTTTTATCGACTGATAACTTTCCTACATGTCGATTCCATACGCAATTGGGATAGGAATCTTGGAATTATCGTCATAAAGCAGAACAACTTTCAGACTTTTCTTGGCTGAATCTATACAGATACGCCAGTCCTTGGGCTGATATTTGATATGTATTTCACAAAGTATGGCGGAATGTGAATAAATTGCAATATTTTCTCGTATTTGTTATTTATACATATTAATCTATAGCTTTCTTTTGTTATGTGACTTATAGTGAAATATTACGTAAAATACACTGTGACACAAATTGCAGTTTAATCTCTGCAAATCAAGCACCACTATAACGGTTCGTTAGAGTACCCAAAATGATGACGATTGCCCAAAGGATTTATTTCCCGAGCTCCCCCTCCCCCTTTTGTTATCTAATGGTCTTTTGTTTGGTATAACTCGAAAACAGATGTGCCGACTGAGCTGAAATAAATTCCGAAAAATTAAGAATTACCATTCCTTTAATCTATTCCTACAGTGTTTCTCTATATTAATAACAGTTTCGCAGATATAAATGAATTTATGAAGAAAAAAAATAATTTTTTGCCCAAAAAATTAAAATTTTTTGTTTTTTAAAATCCAAAACACGAAAACTGTGTCAAGGCTTATTACTTTTGCGTCAACCTACACAATTTATGAACAAAACGAGACATAGATCATGAAAAATCGTTTCGTTTTCAAATTGTGATTTTATTCGGTACTTTAGAACATCTGATGGAGGAAATAACTTAAATCTAACATTAATCTTTCATACTTCTACTTTCTATACATTAAACAATATTTTTAGAACTATCTTAATCTACCTTAATATGCTTACATACTGCAGCTTAGCTGCTTGCATATCTTAAATACTATAAATTTCTACCCTCTACCTGCAAAGCAGTACCCCCAAAACAGTACTATATAAAAGGGGTTAATCAACATTCTACAAGCTAATGACTACAAACTAAGGATTAGTAACTACTATTTACACCTAAGGCTACTATTTACATATATATAATATTTACAGGGTACGGTGCGGTTACTGAGCTACATTGTAGACAGTGTCGCCAATATCGGTCGTCCCTATTCTCCTATGGTAGGAGAGTAGCCTATCGTCAACAAAAAGTAACCCGTCCCTATTCAGTCCCTCCAGGCCGATAGGCGGTCCATAATTTGCCTCAAACTGTCTTCCCAGATCCCCGTCATGGTCCAGACTATGTTTAACTAAAGCGTTGTCCTAAGAGGCCGACCTCTCCAGAAAAGCCAACGCTCCCCTAACTAAAAATACGTCAATTCGGTCAAAGACAAATCTACAGGATGGTACAGTCCACGAGCCATCGTCAGCTCTTATCATCCGCAAACCCAAGCAGCTTGCAAGAATGCGTCTTTCCCATACTCTAAGCTTCTCCATCTGGTGGGAAGAGATCCCAAACCAGACTGGGAAGGCATAGGACATTATAGGCCTGATGATCTGTCGGTAGATGAAAAGTCTAACTTCGTTCGTCAGTCCCTCACGGCACCGGAGCACATTGAGGTAACTCGCGAATATTCCCTTCACTTTGGCCAAAGTTCGGTCAATGTGTCGGTAAAATTCGAAATTCGTCGTGAATAGGACTCCAAGGTATTTAAGAACCTCGGTATTTCCTATTCGGGCGTCCCCAACCCAAAGATCAGGTACGAATGCCCTCGCACTACGAAACAGCAATCGCCTTTTGCCCTTGATTATAGCAGCCTCACATTTGTTAACGTTCAGCTTAAGCCTCCACTTGTCGAGATATCTCGACAGAACCTCCAGGTACTCGTTAACCCTGGAGTTTGTGTTTCTGGCTCTTGCACCCGCCATGGCACCAAGTAAGTCATCAGCATATACCAGTAGCAACCCACCATCAGGCGGTTCTGGTAAATCACTGACAAAGATGTTGTAGAGTACAGGTCCCAGGAGTGAACCCTGTGGCACTCCCGCCACAACATCTCTAACGCTAGAGTACGCATCTCCGAAGTTAGTACGGAATTTGCGCCCCTTTGAAAAATCGACGAACGCGTTCCGCTTTTATTCACAATTAAGTGAAGGTATCTCATTTTGACAAGAATATTGATTTTTTGTTTTAATGATGGCTTTTAGAAGTTTAATTACTTTTTTACTTTAATATATTTATTCATATTAGAAAAGAACCTTTATGTATAAAAAACCAGTCTTACTGTAAAACTAACGGCGAGTTCTTTTAGCTGGCTGTTGAACTTCATCTTGATCATCCGAATTTAATTCACCACTACTCCCCAAAGGGTTTAAATAAAGGCTCTCGATATCAACACTTTGTTCTTCTTCTTCCCCTTGTACAGAAATCCCACGCACATTTCACCCTTAGCAGATGCGCCCATTCAGTTGAAAAATAACACGGTGTTACAAAAAATAGATTTTTTTCTGTCCTATGAACCAAATGCACATATTCGGAAAGAGGGAAAAAAAATAAAAATACATGTGTATCGTCGATTTTCATGTACACGTCAGAATTTTTTTTGATGTGTAAACATCTATACGCTGGAGGTAAAAATCTTTTTCACAATACAATCATAAATTTAGAGTAAGATGTGCGATGTAATCGTTATCCAATCGTAAAGCGTTATCAAATCGGTGTGAGCTATGTATGAGTGTATTAGTGTACTCATACGCTGCATACAATATACTCAACACCATCTAGTGTGCAATAGTAGCTACTAATTTTCACTAATTGTCGTAGGCAAATGAAAACAAATAAATAAAATGAATACAAAAACATTTAATTTTAATAACTTTTAAACAGATTTTTTGCACTTTTAATAAGAAATTTACTAAAGCAAAGCAAAATAAGGAAAACTAAAAACTAAACTTGTCAAATATAAGAGAAAATTAAAAACTAAAAGTCTTCTTCGTCTTTGAGATTGTCATTCATACTTAACAGCTGCATATAAGCACCATCTAGTGTGCAATAGTAGCTACTAATTTTCGAAAACCATTACTGTAAAATAACTACATGCATTACATTTCAGTAAACAGCTGATTAATAACTTGTCAACCGCAACAAATACAAAATAATAAAATATTTTACAAAACACCAAAAAAATTATAACTCAGAACACAAAACAACACGAAGTGTATCAAAGCTGAATGGAGGTACTGTTAATTCTAATAAAACTTCTATTAGATTCAAATATAAATTAAGATTATAACATATCTTCATTACGTACTGTTGCCTTACACTGAAGCTGGTGCACGACAATTGGGTAACAATTTCCATCTCATGCCAATTATTATGGGTGGAGATTTTAATACAGCTTTATCAAAATTTTATTTCTCGTTTTCCACTTGCATATGAGCAATTCTCCACAAACCCCAACAACTAATAATTCCACTACTATAGATACAGTCAAAATTGTAAATATGTATCTTATTTTAGTTACCATAAGCCCATATTAACTATTTGTAGTTAAGGCATTTACCATAGATGGGCACTTTGCAGTACTACTAAAATTTCAGTAAAAATAATTCTTTAGCTAGTAAATTTTTACTGATTACTAAAATATTTTTCAGCAATTTTTATAAAGTGCGTACATGATTATGATGAGGTGCATTGCATTTTCAGTAATCAGTAATGCCCGATTACTGATTATTATGAATACGGCCCTATGATTTTACTGGTAATGCAAATTAAATTTCATTATCAGTAAAAATTTACTGAATTTTTTCAGTAATCAGTAAATTTAGTGCTTACTGTAATTTTTTACGCAGTACATATATACTGCAGTGTGCCCATTTACTAACCAAATAAGTTAAATAAAACAATCAAAAACCAGCTAATTCCTATGTATTTACAATATTGAAAGTTTTGATACTTTTAATTGATTAATTAAAAAAATATACTAAAAGCATAAGTACTTCCAACTTCATTACTAGATGTTTACACATCTCCCTTGTGATCGGACTCACATTAATTTTTTTTTTAAGTTTGAAGTATAAAGCTGGTAGTGGCCTGTGTGAAAGCCTTTGGACCTATTTTTAACCCTTTTTCAGTGATCCAATCGAGCTGATTTTTTGCAGACAGACTCGTGGAAATGACTGTATCACGTCAAATTTTTTTAAAAACAATTTTTATCAATATTTTTGAAAAAAAAATATTTTTTTCACTTTTCTTAGCATAACTTGAAGGGACTCCAAATTTTTAAACTACTTAAGCGTTACGAAAAAAAAATGTTTTTTGACCCATACTACTCGATATAGTTGTAGTTAATCAATAGTAACCTTCTAACACTAAACAGTTTTTGACTTTTACATCACTTACAACTGGTCTGACAGATAAAATGAGGAATTGCAAAATTGTTTTAAGTTCTGTTGTGCGAAACGTATTTGTATATATTTCATCTGAAAAAAATGCAGTGTCCGACGCGAAATAACTTTTGTTACGTTTGTGGCTTATTCGCACCAAGTAAAAGTTTGAAAAATATTACTAAAACAGTGGTGAATTCGTTTCAGAAAATATTTAAGACTGCTTATGTTCCTTACTTGTGGTATACTCCGAAAGTCGTGTGCGACTATTGCTATAGAAATTTGTGCAAGTTTACTAATGGAAGGTCAACAATAAAGTACGCTGTACCAACAATTTGGTTACCACGCACGGAGCACTGCAATGAATTGTGCTACTTTTGTGTAACTTTTGCTCAAACAAAAGGGTACCAATACATTCACCGCAACAAAATTCGCTACGCTAATGTAGAATCGGTAATTCCAGCAGTTCTATACTCACCAGAAGAGCGTGTAGCGGCTTCTGTGGAGATTTTTGATAATGTTCCCGAAATAAGCGATGCAGAATCAACAGTTGTACCAACACTGCTAACAACTTTTCTTGCATCGAATGCGAGATGCGAGAGTCCACAAGTATCGGAATTTGTGGCAACACCCAGTGAAATTGGGACTGCAATGCCGCATTTAATAACGCAAGCCGACTTCAATCACCTCGTACGAGACGGAAATTTGTCGAGGAGAACAGCAGAACTCTTTGCATCACGCTTTAAGCAGTGGAATATAGTGGCGGCTGATTTTAAAATAACAGCCGCTCGTGGTCGAGGTACCACTATTCCATATGACGAATTTTTTAAATTGCACGAAGATCGGGAAAAAAACCTAGCTTATTGTTATGATATTGATTTGATGTTGGCAAAAATTGGTTACCCTCATATTTCAGAGGAGTGGCGCCTTTTCATCGATGCATCGGTCAACAGCCTTAAAGTCGTGCTGCTTCATATCGGTAACATACATCCATCTGTCCCGATCGCATATGCCACAAACCTCAAGGAAACATAGGAAGGCATGGAATTAATATTACAGCTGATAAAGTACAAAGAGCATAATTGGAAAATATGCAGCGATCTGAAAGTGGTCGGTTTACTCATGAGTGTTAAGCGTGGATTTCCAACCCACCAGTGCTTTTGGTGTACATGGGAAGGTCGAAAAAGAGATGAGCACTACACTGAATTTAAGTGGAAGCCGGGAACATGCTACAAAGTAGGCGTAGAAAGTATATGCATTGGTGCAGCCGTCTCAAATCAGTTTGCCTCGACTACACATTAAGCTCGGTCTCGTGTCAAATTTTGTTAAAAAACTGGATCGTGTTGGCGAGGCCATTGCAACTTTGCGCAAAATTTTTCCGAAATTGAGCGGCGCAAAGATTCATGCAGGTATTTTTTTTAAGAAGTCATTCAGTAACTTTATGTTTTTTAATGATTTTTTTGATTTAAGGTGTTTTCAATGGTCCGCAGATAAAAAAAATAATTGCAAGTTCTGAATTATCATCAAAATTAAATGCTATCGAACAACGTGCATGGAAAGGTACAGTTGCCGTTATTGAGCAGTTTCTTGGCAACAAACGAGCTGCCAATTATAAAAATATTGTAGCAGAAATGGTTTCGGCATATGGCGAAATGGATCCATTTTCTTCACAATCAATTAGATTTTTTCCCTGATGATTTAGGAGCTTGTAGCGATAAGCATGGCGAAAGGTTCCATCAGGACATTGCGGCTATTGAAAAGCGCTTTAAAGGAAAAGACATTACGCATACACAGAGGGAAATCGCCACATAAATTCCTAATAAACTAAAACAAATGTAAGAAGATATCTCTATGGTTTTTACGCAAGAAGGTGTTCTTCTTGTCTTTATTAGGTCGGCCTTCTTAGAATAATATAAAAAGAAAACTCTATAGAGAAACTAGGTTTTCTTCTTGATTCCATATAAGAAGAAATCTTATACAGCTATTAGGTTTTCTTCTTGAATTCAACTAAGAAGAAATCTCATACAGCTATTAGGTTTTCTTCTCGACTTAAACTAAGAAGAAATCTTATACAGCTATTAGGTTTTCTTCTCAACTTAAACTAAGAAGAATTCTTATACAGCTATTAGGTTTTCTTCTTGATTTCATCTAAGAAGAAGTCTCATACCGCTATTAGGTTTTCTTCTTGATTTCAATTAAGAGGAAGTCTCATATAGTTATAAGGTTTTCTTCTTGACTTCATACCAAAAGAAGTCTCTGGCTTTTCCACTTGATTCGCTTGATTCACCCCCCCCCACACCCCACCTAATGTATATTAAGGCTGAAATTTTGTTTTATACTTCATTATTATTATTAAACTTAAATTTATATGTTATAAAATTTTTTATTTCCAGTATTTTTTTCTTCTTAAAACTTTTAAACCGTTACATAATATATAAAAATTGGTGGGAGGTCCTTCAATATCATAAAAATTTATTAATTTATATAGTTCAGTACTATTATCTATTAAATATGCTTGAAAGTGGTTACTAAAACTAATTACATTTGATTTTCGTCCATAAATAAAAAATTCATTATTTTTGGTGATAAAATCAATAACTTCATAAGCTTCACATTCATTTAGAGTCACTACATGACCAATTTTAAATGTATTTCCGCGAAATGTTACTTCATTTATGCGTTTATAAAAACCAAATTCAGAAGGTTCAATCAAAGCAGCAAGATTTAGATTTTTTTGTAAATCTATATTTTCTGCATTATTAATAACAAAATCATTTTGGAAAAAATTATTGTTTTGTAGACAATCAGCAAATCTTAATAATGCTTTCATACACAAAGTAATTGGTACATTTATTCTTGACGTAATACTACGAGCATATTGTTTGTGCAATTGGTGCTGAGCTTCAAAACGAAAGGCCCATAGAAACTTCAGAGGTCCTAGTTTCTTAATGATAGTTGGGTAGTGATCAAGATTATGGTGCTTAGGTTTTAAAGTGTCGTTAAATAATTTTTGGTACAGCTCATTATGTTTCGTTATTAACGATTGAAGATCAATTAATAACTTATCATCAAAGTTAGGCAAAAGTAATTTATCAATTAAACTCACGAAAAGAATGAGAAACTGATATACCTCATCATTAGGACTAATTAAATCCCCTACCATTAATGTAAAAAAATGAATAAATGTTTTCATTTGCTTCGCATTCATTTTAAAAGAAGCATTTAATATATGTTTTTTTTCAATGGGTGGGCTTATATTAGCAATTTCAGTATCACCATACTGAAACATTTGTTTTCGATAGTTTAGCGTGTCTAATGATAAAAACTTTTTTTTATATACAAAGTAGTATACTATTTTCGACAAATTATATTTGCATACCCCTAAATATATGTCATGCATTATGTCGCACGCAATATTGTCTGTCACATGAAATTGTGATAAAGTATTGAAAACTGAAATTTCTTTAATACCAGTTTGTTTAGGATCATTACATAAAAGATCCGCCTCATAATTCGTCACATTTCTCAAAGAACTACTGATTTCTATGCAATCAGAATATGTATCTTTTTTGTGACGTTTGCATATCCTGCAAAATGACTGTGCAGAAAATGAACAAACATACCCCAGCACTGTGTTTAGTCCCAGGTTATCACCTATAATTTGAGACAATTGTATATACAAACGAAATAGTTTTGCCCCAGTCTGAATTTCCAGACCATCTTTTTGTAAAGTTCTCAAAACATCCAATAAAGGAGCTAATGCAGAGTTTAAACCGCAATCTTTAATATCCCTCGACTTTATGAAACCAGCAACAAAAATATTATTTATTTTAGGAATTTGGAAATTTGGTATGACTGGAAAATTATAATAAATTCCACATAATTTCTGCTTCCCAGACTTTGATCCAAGAGGATCATTTATTTCGAAATCATCAAGATACAGAAAGAGGGGAACAGTAAGTTTGTTTTCATCTATTCGGAAACTTTTCCATAGCTCACCATTTAGAATGTTACTATAGGTTTTCGTACTTTTTAGTTTTTGCATGTTATGCAAAGTAGCCTGTAAAACTCCTTCGCTTTCAAAAAATTTTTTTATTTGGAAAGGAATGTCAACAAATGAAATTTCTATAGTGTATTGCTTATGCAAAAACTCGTAGGTGGTTTATACAAATTTAGACTTTCTAATTGTTTGAGAAACTTATATTCAGTATCCATATCTGAAAATGGTTTAGCAATCTTTTCTGTTGCTTGATGAACTAATAAATGGTTTCCTTCTGATTCAAATACATTTTTTACTATTTCAGCAATGGGGGTTGTTATATATTTGGTTATCATATCTTGGATATCTAAAACCAATTTTCGTGACACCGTTGTATTGTTGTGAAGTTGAAGAAGAAATGCGATCATTAATTTGTTTATATCTGAAGAAAAGTCATAAATATATACTTCGGAAATACAATTGGTCATAATGACATTATTTTCTTTAACAAGAGTTGTGTTTGTGTTGTGAGGTAGTATTTGGTGTTGAATGTCATTTCTTTGTATTTCATTTTCATATTGAGTAGGCTGCAAGCGATTATCTTTTAAATGTTTATTAAGATGGCTCTTAAATCTATAGATGTTTTGAAAAGCTTGCGTACATTTGCTTTGTTTGCATAAATACTTGTAATTAACTGGTAGGCCGTGGTCTTTTTTAAAATGTTCTAAAATTTTGCCAACATTTTCGAAGCAACGTTGGCATTTAAAACAAATGAAATTTGCCATTTTTAGAATGAATGTACGTTCAAAAATTAAATTAAAAAAAATATTTACATGAAAAAAACTTCATTCTATTAAAATTATGAATTATGAATTAAATTAAAAAATATATATATATTATATACATATATTAAAGCTTACTTAGCAGGTTGGAAACATTCGAAAAATTTTCCGTTAAAATGTTATAGAAATACTGCTCCAAAAAAATCCAAACTTGTTTCGATTTTTTTGAGTATTCCAACTTGTAGACGTGGCACAATTTAATGATGGTGTCTACGCACTTCATAAATGTTACGCATTTGTATTTAATGCCGTCACAAAATACGTAGAAATGTTCCAAATTTTCAATTTTGTCACCGACGACGATTATCCTTGGTTGAATTCGCTGGTTTTCTTCTGCAAAGGATTTCACCAAAATCTCAATCGTCGGTTGGACATCATTGGCGCTTTTTAGGTGAATGACGAAGTCGTCTTGGGAATCGGTGATGGTGGGCTTATGGTTTCTGCTGATGCGGAGTGGTGGCAAAAGTGAGTGCAACAGCAGCGTCAAAATGCAATATTTAGAATCTAAAATATTGAAGACAGGATTAATTATAAATAAATAAAAAAGATATGTATATATTTTTACCATTAGATAGAGATTCGGAATGGGACAGCTTCTGGAACAACTCCTTTGATTCCAAATCTTTCAGCTCAGCAGCACACCCCTTCTTCAAGTCCTTTGAAAATTGCTCCAATTTTGTAAAAAGGCAGTTTACCTTTTCGGGAAACAATGTTTTGAAGTCAATATCGATAAGTTCGAAACCTATGCTGTCATTGTATCTAGGCCATACATTGACAATTTCTGTTAAATCACTGGCTTCCTTCAATTCTTCCAATCGATATTCAGATGTAGCTTCCCAGTACTCCTTTACCTGTTCCCAGGGAGCACAGTTGTTAGCCAGCCAACATTTTTTGACGTTGTATTCTTCTAAAATTAGAAACCAATTATTACCTATTATATAAACCTTAAATTAAAAACTGATGTTTTTATTATAACCCTCATTCGACCCTCATACAAAATCACACATAAGACCCTAATGGGTGAAAATTCACCCATTCGTTTTTAAATAAGAACAAGGTCGGATGAGGGTTAAGAAGACCAAGTAAGCTTAACAACAACTACCGAAATATAACTAAACTGTTCAAAAGGTGTATACACAAAAATAGGATTTATATTACCGTAGGAAATTTGTTTTTGCAATGGAATTGCTGGAATATCGCTAGATTGCTTTGGCTTGCTTAAATTTGTCCATCGCGAAAAAATCTTTCCAGTTGGATTCTTTTTGCCTATTTTCCTACTTAAAAAATACGTTTCCTAAAAAAAGAGAAAGTAATTCTGTTCTATAATTTCTGTATCATATTAATACAAAATTAATGAATATAATGATGAAATTTGGTTATAAAATTTATACCTCTTTCTCCGTTGGAAATTTTTCAGAAATGCCTTTTGCTATTGCAGACATGTCAGAATAAGACATTCTCTTTTTGTTCGCAATAAAATAGTCAACTATGCAGTGAGTCAGGTCTTTTTGATGCTGTCCATCCAAATAGCCCTTCCTCTCAAAAAATGACAGGACTAATTGTCCTTTTACAGTAACATTTAAAATATTACCAATGTCAGTTGCATTAAAACTTGATGCTGTTGACATTAAAGCAGTCGTTGGTGTGGGACTACATGATCTTGAGTTTGTACTACGTGTAAGATCATCAGATATTTTTTCAAGCCATTCCAATATGCGCGAAGAAGTATTCGTCGAAATGGTTTCTTTGTCGCATATCAATGGACAGCCAATCTGGTTTCGCCATTCTCTAAGACCAGCTTTAAACTTGACGAATTCTCCAAAATACCCCAAATTCTCAATTTTGCTAAAGAGCCGTTCAATATCTTCTATTTCCAATTTTTTCAGAACATCAACAGAAATTATTCCATTTGATCTCAAAAAATTGGATGTGACATCGCTTAAGCCCCAATATTTGAAGAAATTGTAAGTTTCTTCGAATTCCGCATCTGTGCACTGCAACGGTGTTAATTCTTCGCACATTATAAAATGGTATCTATAAAAAAAGGAAAACTTCAACGACATGGCAAATGAAACTGTACATAAAATTTCCACTTTGGGAAAAATTACAAGGCTCTGCAAACGGATTCTGGTAGAGAAAGGCGGAACAAAATTACACGTACATTCTCGTTTTGCATGGTTAAATCTGAAATTTATTTAAATATTTATTGAAAATTGGGAGAAATAGACGTGACCTTTGAACAAACAAAGTTGGGACCATGCAAAAGACGCGATACACGTGTAAGTTTTTTTCGCTTTCTCTACCAGAATCTGTTCGCAAAATCTTGTAATTTATTTTGGTTTTGTACTGTGTTAAAATTCAATATCTCCATGAAATTCCATGAACATTTGATAGAAGCGTAACAATTAAGTTGTGCAAAATAAGAAGTCTTCCTCTATAATTCCAATCCTAAGGGAAGCGTCAAAATCGTTCTAACTATGGAAGTTTCGATTTATTTTTGTAAAAGCGCACGCCTTTAAGGCGTATATTTTGTTGCTGTATTTATTTTTTACTGGCGCCGGACAGACTGTTTTTTTTCTACAATGTGTACAAAATAAGGGCTAAGCCTCAATTAGTCTCATTTTTAACTTTATACTTTTTTACTTTTTGTGATCAGCTGATCGCATTTTGTATGGAAATCACAATTTACGTTTTGTACAGCGCAATAAAATATTTTTCATTATTCTTCAACGTCTAGCTGCTTCTGCGAAGTACCTAGTTTGTTGTTCTTGGTGCGCAGCTATTTTTCGGCACACAAGCCACAACAAAAATGTAACCCTTCTTATGTACACATTGTAGAAGAGAAGCAGTCAGTCCGGCGCCAGTAATAAAGAAATATAGCAACAAAATATACGAGCAGATAAGGAGACAACTGTACTAAATGGTCATTTCCACAGTTATACCCAATATTTAGTGACGTTGCATTATATTTTTCTGTGGAAATGCCAGTATTTCAATATACTATAGGAATATTTTTCATACTTATTTTATAAATCTTACCTGTGAGTGTTATATTGTTTAATTTAATTACACTTATGTATATAAAAATTTTTTTTTAACACACTGATTATTTAAATTGCAAAACTGCACGCGTCACAATTATTTATTTTGTCCACTTAAACAACGTCCACTCGACACGACACACTAGCACTGAATGAACAAATCATAAAAAACAAACAATTTTGCAAGCTGCGCTGTTGGCGATAGACCGCAAAACAAGAAATTACAAGAATTGTTGTTATGCAAAAGATGTTGTTTGTTTAATAAAGCTGTTACATTTTTAAAAGAAACCCAATAAAAACAAGAAGATATGCCAATTGTATCGGCATTTCTTCTTATTTTTACAAGGTTGTCTTTTTAATTTATATTAAGAAGATACATTAACAACGTGAAGTAATGTAAACTACTAGATTATCTTCTTAGATTCTTGTAAGTAGAAATGCCGTTAAAATACCAAAAAAACTCGAAAAAATGGAGTTTAACAGAAATTAAGAAGAAATCTTCTAAAATATCATTAAGAAGGTTTTCAGTTAAAAAACAAGAAGATTTCTTCTTATAAATTACCGCTCTTCTTTCATCTTGCATACCCCTTTTTCTAAATTCAATTTAAGAAGAAATCTTATACATTTTATGTGGTACTTTTTCTCTCTGTGTAGGCTTGGCGAATACTGTTGGTCTATATGTCGCGATACTGAAGCAAATGCTTACAACCCCAAAAATAAAAGGCCTAAATTTCTTTAAAAACATTAAAATTTTTAATGTAACAATTCTTTATTTTTATAAAAAAAAGTAATAAAAAAAAATGGTTTTTTAACGAACTGAAACCTTAAAAAAAACGATAACCATTTTAAAAACCCAAAAAAATTTAGGTAAATCTGAGAATTGATAAAAATCAATTTTTTAAAAAATTTGACGTGATACAGACATTTCCACGAGTCTGTCTGCAAAAAATCAGCTCGATTGGATCTCTGAAAAAGGGTTAAAAATCGGTCCAAAGGCTTTCACACAGGCCACTACGAGCTTTATACTTCAAACTTAAAAAAAAAAATTTCGACGTGTACATGAAAACCGCCGATACACGTGTATTTTTATTTTTTATCCAATTTCCGAAAAAGTAAAGTTGGTTCATAGGACAGAATGTGTGTAACACGGTGTAAGTATTATTTATACGTGTTCATTGAATGATTTTTGTCATTCAACAGGCGCCTACGAACGCGAACAGTAAAAGTGATTTTTCTTCAGTTATGTAAAAAAAAATTTCTAAAGTGAAAACAGTGAATAAAATTTTCTTTCTATTTCTACATTAAAGTTCAAAATTAAACTTTGTGCCGGAAATATTAAAAAGTTTTGTTGTGTGTGGACATTTTGTATAACTTGGAAGAAACTGCACATCAGATAAGAGGAAACGTGGTACATTCCGTGCTGAATTCAAATCTGCGTACGAGCAATATTTTTCCCAGCCAGTATATTGTGATGTGGACTGGGCTCCCAAGACTGTTTGTGCAAGATGCTACGGGCTTCTTTTGAAATGTGCAAAAAGAGAGCTGAATGAAATGCCATTTGGCGTTCATATGATGTGGTCGAATCCGGGCGAGCATCAAGAATCAAACTGCTACGCTTGCATGAACTCCAGATTCAAGTATATAAGTCGAACCTAAAACAAAAGTGGTAAAAATAAAGCAACGGCAACGGGATACAACGGAGTGCGAAGCACACAATTACCACTTCCGCACTCAGAAGCTATACCGCTACCACCTAAATTGTCCAGTCCGGATCGATTGACTATAATGACAACTGAAACTGCATTCACCGAAGCATCAACGTCGTATTCGTTGTATGTGCCAGAAATAATACAAACTGATGAAGCAAATCGTCTACATCAAGACGAAATGGACTTCCTTGTTGCTCATCTTGGTTTGTCGCAACGAAATTCTGAATTCTGAATCTAACAAATGAGGTGGGAGATTTCACCAAGCTATTATGCCGATGGAAACTCAATTCAAAGGAAAGAAGAAGAAAGAAGTTTGCTGGTGGTCATGTAAGATAAACCTATTTAAATCTAGTACCAACGAAGGGGAAGAAGAAGAACAGAGTGTTGATAACGAAGAGCTTTAAACACTTTGGGAAGTAGTGGTGAATCAAATTTGGATGATCAAGATGAAGGTCAACAGCCAGCTAAAATAACTCGACGTAAGTTTTACAGTAAGATTGTTTTTTTCACATATAAGAGTTCTTTTCTAATATGAATAAATATATTAAAGTAAAAAAGTAATAAAACTTCTAAAAGTCATCATTAAAACAAAAAATCAATATTCTTGTCAACATGAGATACCTTCACTTAATTGTGAATAAAAGCGGAACGCGTTCATCGATTTTCATGATCTATGTCTCGTTTTCTTCATAAATTATGTAGGTTGATGTAAAAGTAATAAGCCTTGATACATTTTTCCGTTTTGGATTCTAAATGATTTTTAAAAACAAACAATTTAAATTTTTTAGGCAAGAAATTATTTTTTTTCTTCATAAATTAACTTATATCAGCGAAACTGTTATTAATATAGAGAAACAGTATAGGAGTAGATTAAAGGAATGGTAATTCTTTATTTATTATTTTATTTATTTCAGCTAAGTCAGCATAGCCGTTCTCGAGTTATGACAAACCAAAGACCATTAGATAACAAAAGGGGGAGGGGAGAGCGCGCCCGGGCCTCCCCCGAAAACGGGTAACTCAGGAAAAAAATCATTTAGGCAATCGTGATCATTTTGGGTACACTAACGAACCGTCATAGTGGTGCTTGATTTTCAGAACCACTGTTGCACTGTGATATTTTTCCAATATACACCAACGCCCTAGTATACAGTTTTGTGGGACATTTTAGCGCCAACTGAATAAGTACGAAATTAAAAATTAAATGGATTTTCAGTTTTGACTTATATTTGAACTTCAAGTTGAGTTCTGAGCCTTGGTGTATTCAGAGACTTGTACATTTGTACATTTTAACTTGTTTCGCCCCTGGGTCAGGGCTGTTTTTTACTTCTCTCCACAAAACGGGCATATAAGACCCATATATTGAGCAGCTAGAGTGTTAAACCGTTCCACAAAAATACATATTTTCTAAACCTAAAATTTAAGGATCAAATGGTTTGCTATGTGGATTCTTCATAAGAATGTACAAGTTGGGGGGGCTCTAACACCCTTTAATTACCACCGTATGTCAACTTTCAAAACGCCGGTACACGTAAACACTTTTTTTTACCCCCTCTACCAGAATCCGGTATCATTTTCGAAATAAAATTATTTTGTTGTAGAATGTTATATACAAAATCCAATTGCTGTAGTTTACAAAATGAAATATAGTTTTATATCGATATCTAAATGGATGGTATCCCATTTTTACATAAAATGTTTTTTTTTTTTTGTATTTCGAACGCATTCCAACTGACAGAAATAGTATTTTTCCATGGAAGAGTAATGCCTTGTTTCCACTACAGAATTATTCGTAATTCGCTCTCTCATTCCGAATTCAAACTGCAATTACCAACCGAATTACGTAATTCGCCATACACAATTCAATTTGAATTACCTTATGAATTACGAACAAATTATTGCCTTCTCTAATTCTATCGAAAGTTTATCGTAACAGCTGTCAAAAACAAACAAAAGCAAAAAAAGTAGATTATTAAAAAAAATTGTGATGTCCAGGAGAATATTGGTCACTGCGAATTTAACGGAGGAGGCAGAATTAAATACAGAAAGGTTGGTGGATATCCAGAAGTATTTTTTTTAATATTTACTCACTTTTAGCTGTTTCCATTCACCAAAATATTGAAACAAAAGAACTGAACAAATTACATGAGGTGTCAGGTGACACCCGGTTGGAGCGAAGTTCCTTTCGGTATATATTATGTACTAGTTAGTTCCAACACGCCTAAGGCGCCCGTTGAAAAATACGATAATTTAAATGGATGTTTAAGAAAATTTACTTTTTGTAAAATGATAAATTTTTTTAAGAAATCTTTTATTTACTGAATGCATTTCAAAAAAAAAAGTATATTTTTAGGTCCCTTTTTTAAGAATATGTATTATATTTTACCGAATGGGTCCTTTCATTAATGAGAGGTACTTCTTTTATTAAAACCTAATGTTTTTTTTAAGAAAACCTACCATTTTTAATAAGAAGTTCTTTCTGTAATAAAAAGCCTAAGAGTATGAATTTTTTTTACAAAGAAATTAATTTTTTAAGAACCGGTACTTTTTAAAGAAGTTGTAGTCTTTTTAGGAAAAGGTAATTTTTTTAAGAAAATGTACTACTTATTTTCAGAAAGGCTACTTACCTCAAGAAAAAAAGGAAAAGAAAAGGTAATATTTTATTTTTAGAAAAGGTACTTTGAAGAAAAGCAATTTTTGTAAGAAAATGTATTTTTTTAAGAGAAGGTATATTTTTGAAGAAAAGCATTTTTACGAAACATCATGTACAATTTTAAGAGTAGGTACTTATCTCAAGAAAAGTTATTTTGTTTTACAAAAAAAATACTCTGTAAAGAATAGGTAGTATTTTAAGGAAAGGAAAAAAATTACTTTTTTAAGAAAAGGTACTTTTTGTAATAACATTTACTTTTTTAAGCAAAGGTACTTCTTTAAGATAAGGTATTTTTTTAAGAAAATGTACATTGTTTAAAAATATCAATAGGTAGTTCTTTTTGAGAAAATTTACTTTTTTTAAGAAAACGCACTTACTTAAGAAAATGTAATTTTTTCACTTTGGCTTTTCTAAATTTACTTTTTGTTCGGTTCAAAACTACAATATGTAATAAACAGGCTCCACCTAGACAATTTCCCATTAAACAAAAAATATTGCCCCATATGTTAGTCTTGACACAAACCAGAACAAAAGTACGACTGTAAGAGTAAGTGTGCTGCCAAATGTAATTCCATGCTCAGGGTTGTACATCATGGATTTGCCAGTCTTGCACTTTGGGTTTTCTAAATTAACTTTTTATTTTGTTCAAAACTACAATATGTAATACACATGCTCCACCTAGAAAACTTCCCTTTCAACCAAACTAAAAGAACCCAATATAGTTTATAATAATGAGTTGCTATAAAGTAGTTAACAAAAAGTTGTTTAAAATTTTTTCATTTAGCCCCCATCCCGCAACGTGCGATAAGGAACTTCGTTCCAAAAGTAAACAACTGTCAGATCGACTTATGTATGTGTAGTGGAAACAGGGTAATTCAGAATAGAAATTCAAAGTGCGAATTAGGTAATTGGCGCTGTAGTGGTAACATGGCATAACTCGAACCGGAATTCACGAAAATAACACCTGAACAAAAAATTTCGCTTTCAAAGTTATTTGCGAGAAGGCTGGAAGTCACGATAAATCCCAAAAAACAAGACATCGTAATTACATAAGGCACTAAGAAATTCCTTGCGTAATGTTAATCTGCAATTGAATGTTGACGAATTTTGCACGCCTATTTGGTCAACTGAAGGTTCGTCTGCAAAAATATAAACCTTTTTCTAAAGGAACTCTGACCCAATGGATGATGGCTTAATAAGGGCTTAAAATAAAACGTTCTTAGTATTTGCAAGTGTTTACACGCTTGTCCTAAGCTGACTCACACTTTGAATGTCGAAAAGCATAAGCATTTCCCATAATAAATTATTTAAATATAAATTAACGAATACACTCAAAAAATTATATTAGTAAAAACAAATGCATAGACTGGTAAAAAAAGGATAAGCAAAGACGATTTTTATTACTGCAAACATAAATTTGTTGGTTAAGCAAACATTTTATCGGTATTTAATTAACATTACGAAGAGTTTGTTCGACAAATTGCGTGCAAAACAAATTGCCTGCTGATAAGCAGGACTCATTGTTTGCATACTTTATTTTTTGGGTGTATTGCCTCATCCAAACAAAGGGACACATTTAAACGTTCTGAAATTAGATGACATAAAAATCGCATTGCATAATTTGTTAAACTGGAAGGACAAACAACGAATACGTAAATAACAACAAATTTGAAATGAATATAATGAATTTGTTTGCTGGAATAAAGTGTGTGAGGGGAGGCCTGCCTTTAATATCTGCACAATAATTTAAATGCCACAACATCACTAACAACGATAAAACAGCTCAACAAATGCTATGGCGTCCTTGCTTCCATTCTCGTCGACGTTTTGAATTCCCACTTTGCTCCTGCTCTTGTTTTTGTTTGTTGGTTCGGCTGCAACTCAAACAATAGCATTTGAAGCTGACTTTCGGTACAAATGACAAGAAAATCCTTTGATACTTCCACAGTTATGGACACAATATTATACTCGAGAGGATATTTTCATTCTTAACAACTATTAAGCCCACCACCACCAGGCAACTCTGTGTGAGCCACCTATCCACATTTGAACGTAGATGTGTTGGGTGTTTGTGTGTTGATGAGTGCGCGCACCAAAGGAACTACTAAACAAGCACAACAAAATAAGGCAAAGCAAAATCCAGGATCCGAGCCATCGTGGGAACACAAAACAACGAACACGCAGTTTCAAAGGCAGACGGCAAGAACTTCAAACTCGCAAAGGCCCCCCTGGAACAGAATATAAACTCTCATTATTACGATAAAAATGTATGAGTGTGTGAATGAATGTCCTTACAAATAAACAAAACGCTCATACTTCTTGGCTTAGGTGTGGGTGCTGCTCGGGTAGAGGGCGTACAATTTAGCCGCAATTCGTTCGTTCCTTTCGTTGGCTCGGAGAAGTCATTGCGGTCATAAATAATAGTTATGTCGTTTTCCGTTTGTAATGCGGAATGAGAAAGATGAGGATGTGTCGGTACCGGACCAAGGCAGTGGAACTAGTGTAGTATTTTCAATGGTGAAACTCCAAATAACACCAGCCTTGTAAAGTATATTTTGTTTTTTTTATTTACGTGAATTTAAAAGACTTCCACGTTTGCATTTTCTGGAAAAGGAAGTTGATTTCTTAAGTGCAAAAGTTGTGAGTGATGTCAGTGGTTCAGCAAACGCACGGAGGGATATTTACAACTTATAGTTAGGCAACAAATCTTAAAACTCATTTAATTTAAAGCTGAAAAATCAAACTGCATAGAGTATCAGCACACAACTTTTGGGCTATTAAGACAGGTAGGTTTGGAATGTGTGGGTTTCATAACTATCAACACAAAATTTAAATAACATGTACACAGGTGGAGTCAGATGCCCTCAATACGTTTGGGGTAGAAAGATAAGCTTTCGCGACTGGGCCTCATTTGCCAACACCGATTATCTATCAATCTTAATTGCTTTTACTTGTTAAATAGATTACACTATTTAACAACCAAAATATGATCCAGTATCCACTATAGATTTTTGGTATATTATTACAAAATGAATAGAGGTTTGAAGTTTTGTTTAATTTCTACGCTCATTTTTCTTCTTTATAACGGCAACGCCACATATTTTCGCATTACTTAGAAACGGAAAGTCCAACTATGATCTGAAATCCAATAACGTATATATTATGTCAATATTCTTTGTAAAAGATCCATTGATAAATATTGATGTTGTTGGTAATTTAGCCCAGTGTCCTTGAAATTGTTCATTCAAGAAAGTCAAGAAAACTGCACCAAATTGAACAGACAGTGGGTAGAAATGTTACACAAATACATTGTGGAAAGCATTTCACTAAGCTGAAGATTTATTGGTAGGTTTAATCTCCAAAATTTTGAAGCGAAAAATTATATTATGGCATACCCTATCAGTTTGTTCCGAAACAGTTGACCAAATTGAAAACACAAAGCAATTTAGTTAAAACTATTCAAAAATATGAAACACACCCTTTTCCAAAAATATATAAATTTTTTGAAAATGTCCTTAAAAAATTAAACATTAAATAACTAAATGAATTTGCTTAATTTTGTTGGATACTCGTAGTGTAATTAACATACAAAGTGTTAAAAGCACGTTATTTGTAATCGAGAGGACATATTTTTGCGTTATTCAAACTTTTTTAATACTATTAATATAAGTGCATAATGATTGGCGTAGATCATTATAATAAACTTGATATTGGTGTCAAAGTATTTAATGCAGTGCCTAAAGCTCACCTGGGGCACATTCGCAGGACAGATTTCTGAGCGGGATTTGACTAAATCTTTATCTTTTCTAAGCTTCATTCTTACCGATAAACCTATATATTATGTCATTGAACCTAACTAATTCCAATTAATATTTGTAACTTTAAATTAGTATAAAGCTTCTCAAATTTGGTAATTTTTACGTTAACTATGAATTTGGTACTTTGGATCTTTGACCGTTTAGTTTGAAGACAATTAAAAAAAAATATGGCGAATGCCCCACTTCCATCATACATCACAAATAAATTCAGATCCATTTCTTAGTTATCCATGCGGATTAAGGGAGCCTAAAAATTGGGAGCCTTTTGTTCTCAATCATGTGCCTATGACTTTTTCCTCCACGTGGTGGTTTCAGAGCAACGGAACAATATTATTTTCTGGCGGCTGAAGTCAATGCTTTCCGATGAGCAACCTGAGTGGTTATGCGATCACTGAAGCGTCTCAGTTTAAATAGGTGACTGATGTCACTGAAACCCCCAAGATATCGGGCATACTCTTTAGTCCTTAGAAGGCGGATGAGCCAACATATGGGCCAACGGCGGATAGAAACCAAAAGAAGCAAATCCAGGTTCGACATATTGCATTGCGGTCAGCGTCTGATCCATAATGGGCGGCTGCAATCAAATATCCTGGCAGTAGGTAAAGTACAAAAATGCGCTAGACTGGTTTTGCCTTCGCCACCGTTCGTAATGGCAGTGAATATACAGAAACTAAAAAGAAACTATAAACAACCTCAATTTGTTGACGGCCTCCGCAAACGTTATAAGGACCACGATTTACCGATATGCATTTGGAATGTAAAACCTCTATATAGATCCGGTGCAAGTATCCAACTGGCAGATGTCCTCGAAAGTTATAAGGCTGACATTACCGCTATCCAGGAAATGCGATGGACAGGACATGGCTGCACAAGAAAAAGAAACCACGACATATACTACAGTTTCCATGGGAAAAAACATGAATTTGGTTGTGGGATTTGTAGTTGGCAAAAGACTGCGACATCTAGTCTCTAGGTTCAATCCTCGGAGTGAACGTATAGCCACAATCCGCATAAGAGCGAAATCTTTTTATATTTCCCTAATTTGCGTGCATGCCCCGACAGAAGTGAATGATGATGATGCCAGACGCATATTCAATGAGCTCCTAGAGGAAACGTGTGACCGATACCCTGGCCTTGCCATTAAGATTGTAGTAGAAGATTTGAATACTAAAGTTGGCAGGGAGAATGTGTTTCATCCACCTATTGGCAATTTCAGTCTACATGCTGACAGTTCCGACATAAAGACACCCACAAGGCTACTTGGGTATCCTCTGATCAAACAACGAAGATCTAAATTATCACGTGCTAATTGATGGAAGGCACTCATCCAGTCTAAGGGACGTTCGAGTGATCAGAGTAGTTAACATCGATTCTGATCATTAACTGGTAGAAGCAAAATTTCGGACAAGATTAAGTGAAGTGAAAATCGTACAAAACCAGACACAGAGAATGCTAGATATTGGAAAGCTGCAATTCCCAGAGCCTACTCAAGGAAGCTCTGGAAACTTTTGGTACTGAACCCACCCCCTCCCATGAACGATCCTGAAGCACAGTGGAAACTTATTTCCGACTCTATAAAAACTGACACAACAACCGTACTTGGAATTTTTCCACCATTTTCGGCCCGTATTTTCGACAAGAATTGCGATGTTTGTTTGGGTTATATAATAATGAGTAATTAATGTTTTTAGTGAAATTCAAACAATTTTAAAAGCTTTTACTTAATTTTGAATCAATGCTTAATTTTGAATCAAAGCGTAAGCATCCATCGATTTTCATGATCTATATTTCATTTTATTCATAAGATATGTCATGTTACGATGACGTAGTAAAGTTGAGCACATTCTGCCGTTTTAGATTTTTCACGGTTAATTGAAAAATGACGTTCACACGAGAGATATAAACAGAAGAGAAGTAATTAGTTACAATGTGAATAAGGCGGCTACTGGCCTAGAACGCTAATGCTGATGAACAGAATCGCGAACTTCGAAACGATCCTCCGCCAACATGAGTTCAAATCCCGGTGCCGACTGTTTACATTTTTTCTAATTGCCGAAATAAACCCCTCATCTTTATAGCTCATACGAAAGGGGAAAATACGAAATGAGAAATAATTTTAGATCGAATCGTATACATATAATAAAAACCACGTGGTAGATAGAGCCCAGCCATAAAAAGTAGAACACAAATAGAAATATGAAATAGATATGTTCGATTAATAAATTTAAATAAATTAAAAAAACAACCTCAGCACAATTGCACCTTTAAGTCAGTTAGAATGGTGAAAGCAAATGTTATAAAAATTGAATTTGTGTATGGGAGCCCGCTTAGGGGACGTAAGATAGGGGGTACGTAGGTTTAAAGAAAATTTTGGAAGGGAATCGTTAATTGGAGTTGATCATACATTTTACCCCTTTTGGGGCGGCTCCGGGGCAGTTACAGGGCTTACTGTGGATTTTTCCCTTTGATGAGCAGCCACTTACCACCACCCCCATTTGTTCAACCATGCAGTTTTTTATCCAACCTAAAAAATTAGGGGGTGACATGTATCCAAATCTTGTTACTAAGGATCTCCATACAACACTATCCCACCCCTAATAGACATATGGTATACAGTTACGTGGTACAGCTGTCAACTCGAATATTGAAATATTACAAAGATACCAATCAATTACTCTAAGATCCATTTTAAATGCGCTTTAGTTTGTATCCAATAAAACAATTCAAGATGACCTAGAAATACCATTTGTAACGGAGAAAATAAGAAGGTTTAGTGCTTACTGTTTGGAGAGACTGAGTACCCACGATAATCCATTGGCTATATCACTACTTGATGAGACTGAAATATTACTTTAATCTCATTTCCCTTGATTACATTTCTCTTCAAATGAAACTGATTTTATACATATAATGTGGTTTCCAATAGGTACTTGACAACTTTGAATTTACTTGGTGAACGCAATATTTCACTGATCATCTAACTGTTCTTTCCCTTTTTTTAGTAAACTCAACATTTTCATCATGGTAAAGTACACGAACTCCGAAATTCGAAGTGGGTAAGCAATAACAAGTTTAGTGCAAAAATTTGAGTCTACATATTCATTGTGTGATGCTGCCGTGCCAGTGAGATAACGGGTTGGTCGAAGTGACGAAAATATTGCTACCGTTCAGGCGTTCGTAGCAAACGAACCAAATCAGTCGATTCCGCTGCGTTATCAAGAACCGGGCATCGGCAAGACCACTTTATGGCGAATTTTGCGTAAAGAGCTTGATCAAGCTGACTCAAGAATTGAAGGCGATGGACCATTTGACGCGACGTACGTTCTCCGATTGGGCCCTGGAGAAGATGCGCCAAGATGATGAATTTGATCGCAAAATCATCTTCAGTGACGAAGCTCATTTTTGGCTCAATTTGTTCGTCAATAGGCATAATGTGCGTTATTGGTTTGGTGAAAATCCACTTGTGCTTCATGAATCACCACTTCATCCACAAAAAAATATCTGTTTGGTGCGCTTTGCATGCCGGCGGCGTCATTGGGCCGTATTTTTTCGTCGACAATAACGAACGTCACGTTACTGTGAATGGAGATCGTTATCGCGACATGATTACCGATTATTTTTGGCACGAATTGGAAGACATGGACTTGGACGACATGTGGTTTCAACAGGATGGTGCCACAAGCCACTCAGCACACGTTATGCCACAAGCCGACGACGTTGGAAGAACTCAGAGCCAACATTGAACGCGAAATAGCGGCCGTTTCGGTCGAAATGTGTAACCGAGTCATGGAAAATTGGGTCCAACGAATCGAACGCTGCCGATGTGCCCGCGTTGGCCATATAAACGCAGTCGAGTTCCTTTCATCGATCATATAGTTTTGGAAATATCTCAAATGGTTTGCATTTTATTTCAAAACAAAGTTGTCAAGTCCTTATTCGAAAACCCTTTATTTGTTTACTAGTTATAATGTAATTTTTAAATATTAGCTCCCGAAATCGTATGCAAACTGCTATTCTCAATGAAGATTAGCATACCTGTTAATTATTAGGTTTTCATAAATTTGTTTTAATTGAATTATTAAAAAAGAAGATATGGCGTATGTATGCATAACAAAATTTTAAGAAAAAGATTTGAAGAATGATAAATGCAGATTACTTTAAATTGTAAACTAGAAAACTTGGCTTTTTGCTCTTTTAGACTGCAGCAACGAGTTTTGATAACCTAGAATAAATTGGTTATAGAATTGGGTTATATATAAATCTGTTTAGGGTGCCATTATTCGGTACGAAAACTCGACAGTATCGACTGATCTACATGAAAGACCATGGAAAAAAAGAAAAGTTTTTGTTTGTGCTACTCATTAATCTATTTGCTTGTTATTTGTAGCAGACCATTATTGAAGTTCCACACAAAGGTGGACATACTTCTTGATTTTGGATTCACCTTAATTCGCAATCTATTCCGATCCTTTGCCATGTTTTCCACATCATTGAAAGAATATCCCAGTTGTCGTATGGCCGTTTCCACTGTACAATTACAGGTGTGTCCTGGTCATCCCCGTGCTTTTGTTCCCCGTGTGCTCCACTGAAGGGCTTCTCCGCAACGTTCGGTTGACCGTTCACTCAGAGTGTGCCCTATCTAATTCCACCTCCTCCTCTTGACCCCTAGCTACACAGTGGTTTAGTCACATTTGTCCCACAGTTCCCCGTTTGACATTGTATTCGCCCACCAGATCCTCAGACACTTGTTGGTAAACGTTTGGATTTCCGTATACCAGAACTGAGCCAATATTAGGATCAAATTCCAGCATTGTTTTTACAGGTTGATACAGAGGATGATCCCCACCTTCAGCTTTAAACATACAGCTCAGAATGTCGCGGTCAGCACAGCAATCTGCTGAAATTACACGTCCAAGGTAGGTGAAGATGTTGGCAGTCTCAATTATGTCATTGCCAGCTTTAAAATTGACATCCATCTTCAAAACAAATATAGGCGATTTGGTAATGATGACATTGATTGTGCTCTGCATGTTCGCAGTGATCATCATAAATTTCTCGTGTTAGAAAATCATGCAGAACTAGAAGGAACCTACGCCAGAGATTGTGTTAAACCGGTAGCATAATTTGCCATTACGGAGAACCCTGTAACGAAAGCAGTCGTATTGTACCTTTATTTAGCAGAATGGGCTTCCACAAGTTGCAATCAAGAAGATTGACGAGTGGCAACATTAAAAAGTTCTTCGCCTAATTATTCCATGCAACATCATCAGAAAATTATAACGGCGTCCAACTGCATAATCCCTATAACAATTTTTGGGATAATCGCAATGCTCTATATCGACAATTACCTCTTCGCTATAAGTCATTTATGCTAAGACCTAAGAATTGTGTGAATTGCGGTTTAAAAGAGCAAATGATTTTAAGTAAACTTCATTTATAGCATACTTCAAATGGTTTTCTTAGAAACTCATACCTAGCTGTCATGCGCTACATGTCACCTTCATTACAATCTTGAAAATGTAACCAAATTATATTACAATTTCCAAAATGCAAAAGAGAATCTCGATTTTGTTTCAAGTGCATTGCCGGAGGGTAAGCGGTTAATATGTAGTTTTTATCTGAGATATTGTGTGTGTATTCTACTTGACCCATATACGGATTTTTTTTGCTAACCACATCCTGTTGCTTCGACTGTTTTATCCGTCCAGACCTAATATTCATAGTGCTTCAGGATATATGTGTTTTGGATGAATCAACTAACGAAGCGCTCTACTTAGCAAATGTTACCTTGAGAGAAGCTAAAAATGTTGGTGAAGATATCCTAATTTTTGTAAAGCAACAAAGACTTGAACGTCAATTCTGATTCAGTGAAAAATAGTTCAGTATTATCATTTCAAAGCCAGATGTTAAGTGAATTCAACGAATGAAAAATAATAACGTTATGGAGAATATGTATCACAAGTGTTTGATCCGGCTATATTCCTTAATTTTGAAAACAGTTATTCTAAATACATTTGATGTACGCTGTAATTCAATAGATTTATTAGGGGCGTTTTTTTCGTAACTTATACACGTTAACTCATACAAAATCAAAACCTGCACGTTAACTTGTATAATTTTAGAAGTTGAGAATAACCCCGATAAGAGTGTTACCAAGTTCGACAGTGCTGTATGGAAAATATAAAATGTATGTCATTTCATTTCTTATATTTCCACGACGCTTCGAAAATTATGATTAAAATATAAGGGGTAGTTATTTTTTTTTATCAAAATATTTAAAAAGTTGTATAAAATATTTTTGGTTTTTTCTTCTCCAAGAATAAGGATTCCAAGGCAATAGTGGAGACCAAACAACTAAAGCAAAACTAAAAGGAAGTAAAGTGAAGAAGGAAGCCTATACCTTACCATAACTCGACAACATTCACAAGAACATCTTCGGTTCTGTCTATTGGCAATGTAACTTTTTGATACACTTTGTGTACTTTTTGGTACACATTTGAGGACTTTTATGCAGTTTTTTGGTGTAGTTTACGCACAAATCACTACACTTAAAGTTATTTTTGATGCATTTATGGTACAATTGATTAAATTTTTTGGTACTTATTACGTACTTTTGGAACATTTTGTGTAGTTTTTGTAATTTTTTGACTATATTGATGTACTTTCTGGTGGATTTCATGCACTTTATGGAACTTGTTATGTACTTTGTGGTAAATTGTATGTACTTTTATGTACATATAAATGATGTATGTACTCTCTGGTACATTTTATGTACTTTGTGAATAAATAGCACACCGATCCACATTCATTACTTCACTCCATTTTCTCTAACCTCTCTATAGAATAGCGTTTTACGTGTTGCTTCCTGTATGCTAGCTGCTCCCGAGCTCGTTTTGAGCCGTAAAACAGCACGCGGCTTGCTCGGGGATGCCTGTTTTATTTTATTATTTGCCCGTGCTCTCGAGTCGTATGTATATGTACCGAGCAGCTGCGATATTACGATGTTTGTCTTATTTCTAAATAGTGTTTTACACCAATATGGTACTAAAGTCCTGAACAATTGCAATCGAAATCTCATATTTGAATATTTCGTATAGTCAAACATCTACTTTTCAATACTGTATTTAGAAGTTAATTTACTCGAAATTTCCAAATGAAAATTTTTTTCTGCAATGTCAATGCAGAATAACCACCTCATATATTATATTATTTTTGGTTTTGACTTTTAAATAAACAAATTGACAAATAAAAATTAAAAATTATAGGAGGAAGCCAAGTTGAATATTCTTAACGTGTATGCGTTTTTTTCGTAACAGTTGATGTTAACTTATATAGGTGACGAAAAAAACGCCCCTATTGTAATTTTAAAATAACTTTGTTTAATTAATGGGAAATAAAACAGCAAGGAAGAAGAACGATTAGAAAATTCGTAACTTGGTGTCTAAAGTGAAATTACGAATTAAGGGCAACGAGGAAGCTTGATGAACTCTGTGTTGAGCAACATAAAAAATGAGTTGAGCAAATTTGATCAACCAATGGCAGGTAACAAATTAGAGCTACAGAAGCGGGAGATAGAAGAATTTAACCGCCGTAACGACGACACTGACACATATCAGTTCGAGTGAAGAGAAGAAATGAAGGTATCTGCAAAGGAAACAACTGTATTGACGAGAAATTGAATGAACATTTTCGAATGATGGACGGGAAACTAGAAAAGAAATTTTGTTCGAGGATGTCGACATTTATATCAAATAGAATTAAGAGGCCGAGTGCAAAAGCGCAATGAATCACTACAAGATTTTGCAAGCGAGATTTTGATGACTTATGTATCCTGGAGAGTCCCTCCCATTCTTGGATCAGTTTAAGATCGAGGCATACATCAACGGACTCCGCGATCCTGACTCAAAAAGCTACATTCGCTGAAACCCTGTCGTGTGCACTGACACAGGAGATAGCGAAATTCGCCTCCAAGCCCCAGATACAAAAAGTTAGAAAAATCGAAATGGATTGGTGCCATTAACGATATAATGAATGTGACCCAAACTCTTAGCAAGGCATTATCAGCCACGAATAAGCCCAGACCAAAGTGCTACAATTGCAACAAACCTGGTCATACTGCACGGAATTGTAGAGTCCTACGGTAAAGACCAAGGTCGAACTCACCCCAACGTGGTATCGAACGGGTGAATTATACTACAGCAAATGAATCGCCGTTCAACTAATACGAGCTAATCCAGAGGGGCATGGACTGGCCCGGAATTGACACATTGAGTACCTTATGGGGACAAAATGGTTCTCCACTCTGAACTTGCAAAGTGGTTATGGGCAAGTGAAAATCTGTGAGAAAGGTAAGAAGAAAACATTCATCAACGAAGTATATGGTGTATGTCAGTGCAAACTTATGCCATTGGGATTGAAATGGATTGTAACTCAGTTCGAAGAATAGTTCCCTGTTCCATAAAGAGGTAAATTCCTTGGGACATCGAGTGGAACAAAGTAAAGGAACAAAGGAACAGTATCAGTTTCGTACTCCAGATGGTTTATTCCAGGTTTCGCCATGGTCTTTACGAGTTGAAAATGAAAAATCGGCTGTATTGTTTGGCGAAAAACAGGAAAACTCCTTCCACCAACTGAAGAAATATGTATACGCGGTTCCTTTGCTCGCATAGCATGTCGCTGGCGAGAAATTCAATCACGGTATATATAGATGGTGTTCGCTCGCAAGTAATCAATGACCAAGAAAAAGTTTTAACGTACAACAGCCAAACACTCTCAATGCCAGAGAGAAACTACTACGTTACCCTTCTGGGGTACTGACACTCATATACACGGTAATGGTGACACCCTGTAACGTCCTCCATGCAAGCTCGAACAATTATTTCTGCAAATATGAAGATAAGAGGCCAACCCCCAATGGCATCGCTTCAGAGAGCCGCCAGATGAAAGCATCTTGGGCCCAGTTATGGGAATTGGGAATGGCCAAATAGTCATAAACTTAAATATGGCACCTTCCTTTACCCTTAGAAAGATGACCTTATTTTTTTATACAAAAAAGATAACCATATGTCTTAGAGGCATATGCTAGTTTGAGGTCTAATTAGTAAAGGTTCCAAAATGTTCTAAAATAAAATTGGTTTCAAATTAATAAGATTAAGTCTTGCTCTATAAAAAATGCTAAAGAAAATCCCTTAAGTTTTAAACTGAAAAACCGACGAACAGTATTCCCCTTAAAAATCAAAGAAATAAATAAATGCTTATTTGTCATACGTCTCAGAGACATAAGTTATCTCACTAGGGTAGCTGTCCGAGTGATGGAAATCTTGGTACGACCAATACCATAGAAAAGCTAAAGCAACGGTTCTACTGGGTAGGCCGATGGGATAGCGAATTTCACCCAATGTATGACAGCTAAGGTGCCAACGCGAAGAAGTCGAGATCAAATACAGCAATACAATTCTGGAGGACCCTTCACTCGCTCGCGGAACCAGTATGTCTTAGTAGTTATGAACTAATTGCGTAAACGGCCCGATACGATGTTTAAATTCAGGAGGCAAATACAATAATTAAAGTGGTCGTGAATAACAGGATATGCGGTGTTGGAATGTACGGAATGCGAAAAACAAAAACACCAATGCATCCTTAGTCTGACTGCATGGTTGAAAGATTCCACCGAACTCGTGAAGAATACCTGAGAAAGGTGGTCAGCCCAAATCAGAGAGATGTGGATGAAAACATGTCAAAGTTCCATTTAGCATACAGGTCAGCCACACCTGACTCCATCTCTCGAACACCCGCTAGATTAAGTTGCGGAACTGAGCTGCAGCATCTTGGAGATGTGGATTTCGGTACCAAACCTGCATCTGGCTCTGCAAACAACGATATCAATTACCAGGATATGGATCATCTTAATGATATCCACGAGTTTGTCCGCAACAAAATAGAGATGGTCAGTAAATATATTAAAGACTGTTCAACACACACCGCAAGAAAGGTTTATCTCAAAAAATGCAGACGCACTGCATACTCAAGATTGCCAATCGAATAAATACGCTTGTTTGTATAATTCACAAAAGCAAAAGTCGAAGATCTAAGATGAAGGTCGTGTATTTGGAAAGACTGACCCTGCATAGATCCTGGCGGTGTTATGATTAATTCTCAGTAGCATGCCAGTGTGGTGAATAAGTTGTCCACTATTTCGGGAAAAGATAGTAATACCGTCTACGGCTTTCTGTTAGTCCGAAAGATAACAGTAACGATATAACGACAACGAATCATCGATAAACAGGTTCTGGAAACAGGTGGAACCATCTAGAGAACCTAGCGGCGAGAAATAGAACTCGTCTAAATAGATGGAGCTGTTGGAGTTGTTGTTGAGATGTTGGAGGCACTTGGATTTAGCCTAAGAATAAATAAAATAATGAACGGTTCAAAATAAATAGTGATATCAACGTTGAGTAATAAAAAGAGGTTAAAAATTTTGAAACATAAACTTATTGAAAATCGTTAAGTTTGTACTATATAAATAAAATGAGAAGAAAGAAAACTGTTGTACTTATTGTAAATTAAAACGAGTCTTGTTTTATTAACGGGAAATAAAACACGGCAGATGAAAGACGATAAGAATATTCGTCACAAAATTGTTAATAATTGCAACTACTTATGTTCATTACTTACTAACGGTTATTTTTTTCATACAAATCAAGTGTAATATATGTACATATATGAAATTTCTGGAAAGCGGAGAGGACAGACTGCTGCCGAGACAAATTTAAATCTCATGTTGGAACTTTAACAGCCAATTCATGTAACTCAAACGAAAATGTATGCGAAAGAAAATCAGTCACTGACTTTCGTTCGTAATTGGATTCAGCTAAGGTTCTTTTGTTCTTTCGCACAACTTTACGTCTGTAACGTAAGCAATTTATAAGTTGTCATATTACATTGTGGCCAGATCAACAATTTCATAAATTTCCCAAAAATTCCCTTAAAAAAGTGGGATATTTTAAGGGATTTATCATAAAAAAATACAACTCTGTCTGAGAGTAATCAGCTTGATATAAATGAGAAGGTAAATACAAACAAACAAAAAAGCAAATAATATTTTTTTTATTCGTGTTGTGTTTTTTGTGAACAAAATAGACTGTCTGGTACTTCCAAATATTGGCACTCCCCTAGCAAACTCTGGATTCAGCTCCATGTGCTCAACCAACGCATGTAGCTGCTGCTGTGTAGACTTTCTATTGCTAAGATAATAATAATATACTATTATTTATTGACCACTTCCTATAATTATATTATTATTATTTACTTACCATTTACTCTCCGATATTGTAGTTTCCATTTTTTCTTTGTTTTTTGCCACAACAATTACTTGTAGTTGTTTACGCGATAACAAACAGACAAGTGACTGTTTTGACATGTAGGTTCGCATAGATGACAGCGATAAGAGATAGATAAATCAAAAATCGTACTAAAAGGTTTACGTATTCATTCGCATTGATTTTCTTTCGCTTTGTCGTTCTGATGACTGTTAGGTGAAACGAATATCAGCTGTTTGTCGTGTAGCATACGAAAGAAACGTTCGCATAAGATACATGAATTGGCTGTAAATGTTGAGTTTAGAGAATACACACTAATATTTGGCTAGTTTTATATATTTGTTATTGTCAATGTTGCAAGAGAATATTTTCAGGCAAACTGTTCTAAGTGTTTTTATTCTATTCGATAGAATGATCTAAAACGTTTCTTATATTACACAGGCTGACAGAATGAAGATTTTTTTCTGCGGTTCAACTTTTTGGAGTCAATTTAGATGTATGAGATAATGATGTTCTTCTCCTATAATTCACTTTTTTTGAATTGACTCGGGTTCTCGAGATAAACCGCTATTTTAAAAATGAAGGAGGTTTCACCACACATTTTAGCGTAACTCAAGAACAGTTTGTCCGATTTGGTTAAGTAAAAAATATGAAAATCCGCAGCTAAATTACCTTCAAGCTAAACCTCACTATTTTTTGATAAAGTCACTACTTTCGAAAATATTCAGAAACTTTTTCCAACAAAAAATTTTTTAGATTCATAAAAACTCACAAATGCTATTTTTTAATCTTTAGTTATAAACATAGATATAATAAAAGTAGAATTATTTCAATAAAATCGATTAACAAGTTTTGGTTTAATTCAAAATTGAGTGATTTTATCTCATTTTGATAAATTTTTTTATTAATAACAGAAATATTCCATAATTACAAGAAACACGAGTTAAGAAAACCGTTTCGTATGGGGTTTTCTTTGGTACTTTTTCTTGGGACAGTCCCGTTGTATGTTCCAGCAGTAATCTGCCATCATATGGCTATCCCATCGGCCTTGGTATTTTTCTTCATGATCTTGATGTCCTGGTGGAATCGTTCCCCATGCTCTTCACTATGCCGAAATTGTTAGCAAAATGCTCCAGAATTTCCAAAAACTAGGAGCTAATATAAGTATAAAAGTGCATTATTTGCACAGTCATTGGGATAAACTTCCTGACAACGTCGGCGATTATAGAAAGAAATTACAGAAACAGTGTCTGAATATTTTCGAAACTATTGACTTTATCAAAAAACATTGTAACGGGTTTTTCAACAAGACAAACAAACCGGTTTTAGATGCCAGTGAAATTCTTTATTCCTGTGAAAGTACGTTCGATGCCATTATCTATGGAACTCGATTTCTTTTGCATGGCCACCGCGGGCACGCCTGCAGAAGTCCAGACGCTGAACCCAATTTTCGACGGTTTTCAAGCATACATCGGCCGATACTGCTGCAATTTCAAGTTCGATATTCGTGCGAAGTTCATCAATCGTCGCTTGCTTGTTGGTATAGACCATAGACTTGGCGTAGCCCCACAGGAAATAATCTAACGGCGTCAAATCGCACGACCGAGGCGGTCAATCGACTGGGCCATTTCGTGAGATAACACGTTCACCAAACTTTGTTTCCAATAAATTGATTGTGGCATTCGCTGTGTGGCTTGTGGCGCCGTCCTGTTGGAACCACATGTCCTCCGGTAGCGATTCGCATTCACAGTAATGTGCCGATCTTGATCATCACGGAAGAAGTACGGCCCAATGACGCCGCCGGCCCATAAACCGCACCAAACCGTTATTTTTTCGGGATGCAATGATGACTCATGGATTACGTGTGGATTGCTGTCTGACCAATAACGCATATTTTGCTTATTGACGAAGGCCTCTGGCCTCTTAAGTTGAGGCCACTGACTCCAAATTTCGGTAGTAAATTTTAATAATTTCGACTCGTTGATCCATGATGAAATGGCAAACCTTACTTAAGAGAAATGTTAAAAGAGCGGGAAAAAATATGGCGTCGTTTGCTGTCCCTATCGATTTACTTTTGTAGCGTTTCTGTTGAAAACCACTTTAAATGTAACTTGAAGGTAATTTAGCTGCGGATTTTAAAATGTTTTACTTAATCAAATCGGACAAACTGTTCTTGAGTTAGGCTAAAATGTGTGGTGAAACCTTCTTCATTTTTAAAATAGCGCTTTATCTCGAGAACCAGAGTCAATTCAAAAAAAGGGAATTATAGGCTTAGATCGTCATCAACATATGCACCAAAATTTCCTTACAAACCCCGCACCGCAGAATCAGTGTTGCCCTGTGTTATATATCTTAAATAATATCACTAATGTTGAAAATTTCATTAGATCGAGTTGCAAAAGGTAAAGAAAATATGAAAGTTGTTAGTAGAAGTATGCAACATTGAGCATTTTCCATCAACTTTAGCTAGGTGAACAAATTTTTCAGATGATAAAAGTTTTACACATTAATTTCATAATAACTGAAACAAGAATCGTATTTGCTGTGAAACGGTAAAAACTCATTTCGTTTCGCAGCTTCAACAAAAAACGGAATCGACCCCCTGGTGGCAGGAGAATTTACAGTAACATCAAAAGGCCAATAAAGCATTGTATCCTCAGGTAAAGGCGCATGTCCTACAACCAGTTTGGAAGAAAATTTTTTATATTGAATGATCCGAAAGGGTGTCTACACATGAGTGTGACTTCAATTGTATACAAGGAAATAAAGGTGCGGATGTTCAAAGCTCATATGAAAATATGGGTGGTTTTATGTATTTTCTCAATATTGCGATTTTATCTCTGCCCAATAATGAGCTAAGAATTATCTAAAAAGGGTTCACAAATCTGGTGGTTCGTCCATAAAAATTACAATGTTTATTTTTCGGTCAAATAATGAGTTTAGGCGGCGGTCACCTCGCTTGATGACGGCGACACTATGGAGTATTTTGCCTTCTAAAAATACCGCTCGGAACCAGTGTAAAACTGTAGGCATAAGTGCGTGTAAGTGGGAAAGCAATGTGAAAGTAGTCCCAAATGATCACTATAGACATATAACTTGCTACTACGAACAATATTTAACTTCTCGAACTCATCTACAACGCTTATATCATCGTATCTATGCAGCAGGTTACAGTCTATGTCTTTGTATGTCCCGGAAATTTTCGCGTGAACTGTAGATCAAAAGTATATGGCTGGAATTCGACATCTGTCAAACTAAGTTGTTAAACCAATTTTTTTTCTGTTCAGTTTAAAGTCTGACATTAACGAAAATGGATCGCTTAACTATATCACACAACGCATAAAAATTATTAAAACCTACTACAAAAATGGTGATTCTGGCACAGTCACAGACCATTAGACTTTTTTTTTGTGTGGCTACGCGAAAGACCGTGTTTATGCAGATATACCTTAAACCACTTAAGAACCAACATTCGTCAAGTCATGGCTGAGATACCGCCCAATATGTGTCAAAAAGTGGTCGAAAATTACCTCAAAAGAATCAATGCTTGCAACACTTCGCGTGGTGGTCATTTAAATGATGTAGTGTTTCACACATAATGTCAACGTTCAAACTTTTTATTAAAAAGAAATATCATGAAAAATAATAATTTATGTCTTTTATTTACGATTACTTTTGAAACCGCAAAATGGATAACCCTATACTTAACAACGAGAAGATTTAAGTCGTTGATAATTCTAAGAATCTTGGCAGTATCTTCAATAATACTCTAACATGGAAAGATCATATAACTAACGTGGTTGGAATGACTTTTGGCATGCTCAGATTGTTTAACAAGACGCAATCGTAGACTCTTCAAATTTTCGAGAGTTACGTATTTAATACTCTTTGCAACTCTACTCTACGTTTTTAGTTGTGCTCCGTGAATTTCTTGCAAACAAGAGAACCTAGAACTTTTGCTCAGCGTAAGTTTGCCCCGAAGCGTTTCATGAGGCACCAAATAAAGTTGCTCAGTGTATCTATGCAGCAATTGTCAAAAAATGGCTGATAAAGTAAATAAACAAAGTAAAATTAAAAGAATATGCTTTACCCATTCCATTGCTTTATTTTTTTCACATAAATCAAAAACACTCTTTTTTTCAATACAAAAATATTGACATTGAAATCTCAAAAGTTTTCACGTTTCTTTTTCCAGGTTTGCTCAGCAAATTTGCCTCGTAAACTTTCCACTTTGGTGCAAGTCGCTTTGTATGGGACATTTGTTTCTTTCGTCGTTTGCTGTGCAAGTTTACGATGTTTTCGAGTTTACGAGGTTCTTTCGACCTTTCATGAAGACCACTACTGTTTTTGTATTATTGGGACTTAATTTCAAAGGTATCATACGTAAGTTCATACGTTTTTGGTAATTTTTTCGATTTTGGAATTCTCTTTTTAGTACTTGTTCCTTATTTATTTATTTTTTACTCTGATTTAATTATGATGACTTGCATGAACAAAGACTGTAAGGTTAGATCCGATACTGATACTTTGATTTCATACTGGTTGTGTGGTCGCTTGGTACATGTTAAATGTGTTGGCCTTTATGCAAGAGTGGCAGACAATCTTAGTGATGATAATGGTCTTCGTTGATGTTGTCTGGATTGTAGAAAATTAGATGTGGAGTTCTACAAATTTTTCAGGAGCATGAAGTCCGAGTTTTCTGATATGATAAGGAGCTTTCGGCTTTATCTGGTCGATTTTCTAAGTTTATTGGGATGTTCAATAAATATCCGGGATTGGAAGCCTCCTCACCAAAAAGGCAGAAGACGGCTAAGAAGTCCCCTCCATTGTTGGTAATTCCTTCCTCGCCGAATTTAATGGAAGTTAAGTCTCCAGCTCCAAGTTCAAGTGCAGTGAAATCTTCTGTCCGTTCTACTTTTGCTGAAGTCTTGTCTGTAGTTGCTATAGCTTCCACGGAGAGCGATAAGTCATCTCTTCCGGGTGGTAATCCCGCCCCGGTGCCAGGACCGTGACCGAGAACGTTGACTATCATACCGGCAAAGAAGACAGTATTTGTGTCTAGACTTTCGCCCGACACGACCGAAGAGGATATACGACTTTACATATCATCTAAATTAGTCGGGAATAATTCTAACGATTCTATACAGTGCTTCAAGCTGAAATCACAATTTTCAGAACGTAGGTCGTCTTTCAAAATGATTGCACCGGATGACCTATTTTACAAACTGGTGGATTCGGAATTTTGGCGTCGCATAATGCTCGTAAGGGAATTTGAGTATCGGGGTAATGGTGGGCGTGATTTGGTAGGCGTAATTTTACTAGATTACCATCTCGAAATAGGAGAGCTCCAAAACACTAATTGGGAGTTTGAATAGGGCGTATCAGAATGTTCGCGGTTTGAATACTAAATTGTCTAGATTATTTGTTGATAGCTTTGGTTAAGTTTGATGTCATTGCATTTTCTGAGACATTGCTTAAACCAAATGTTTTTAATTACGAGTTGTTCTGCAATAAGTACGTGGTTTATAGATAAGATCGTGTTGGTAAAATTGGTGGTGGTGTTTTAGTCTCAATTGAATATTCTTTATCTTCTGAGTTAGTTACAATTGATGATATTGGCGATCTTGAATTTGTTGTGGTGTCCATTAATTTAGGCAATTTGAAACTGTTTGTCACGTGTTCTAATATACCGCCATATTTGTGCTTTGAGGTATATCAAGAGCATATTGACGCTATTGCAAAAGCTATTGCAATAGCCAATAGAAAGAACCTTTGCTTGGTATTGGGTGACTTTAATTTGCCGTCTGTGGTAAGGGTGTCTTTATCCGATACCAATGCTCTGACTCCATCGACATCATGTGATTGGTCATCTGATTTTGCCACGAATATCTCCAAACTGAGCTTAGTTCAATTGCACGACATTCCCAATTCTATGAATCGAGTCCTTGATCTAGTTTAAGTGGATGTTTCTAACAACTTTGATATTTCTCGAATTGATCCGTTAATTTCTCCTGAGGATAGTTACCATCCAATGCTGGGAATTAATTATACATATGATACCATGCTGGTTGGTTGCAATTGCTCTTCGTCCTATGTTGGCCTATGCTTTCGCGTGCGAAATTTATTCTTTTGAATAATCTTATCTTTGATACTGACTGGCGTAGTATATGTCAGTGTGATAATGCTTTTGAATTTGAAATCGCCCTAGATGAATTCTATATTATTAATAGCTATATTTTTAAGTCTGGATAATACTAGTCCCCCATGGTCCGCAAGGGCTCTAAACAGTCTCAGGAATGTTAGGAATAGATGTTCGAAAAAGTAAACAAAATCTGGGCTGCAAGCAGACATGCTAGGTATATTGTTGCTAGGAGTGAATACAACTCTAAATCTCGCGAGAGTTATAGATTATATTTGGATAAATTGAAGGCTAATTTTAAACGGAACCCCAAATCATTCTTTAATCTAATTGTTTCGCCGATTTTTTCGCATCTATTTATTCCACCCGAGCCTATGATGTTACCAATTGATACCCGTACACTGTCCGCTCTACCATTCCGTTTGATGTACCTGTCGTAAATTCTTCGTGGTTGCTAGATAACTTGATCAGATTGAAAGCCTCAAATAAAGCTGGTCCTGATGGTATCCCGGACTCTATGTTGAAATACTGCTCGAATTCTCTCAGCTTACCGTTGACTCTCTTATTTAACGCTTCGTTGAAGTTCGGTCATTTTCCTGCAGGGTGGAAGAGCTCTTATATAATCACTCTCCACAAATCTGGTAGTTTAGTAAATGTTGCAAATTATAGGGGAACTACAAAATTGAGTGCCATTCCTAAACTTTTTGAGAAGGTAGTCACAGAGGTAATTTCTCATCATGTCTCCTCTATTTTAGATCCATGTCAACAAGGCTTTCGGAAGGGTCGTTCCACAGTGAGTCATTTGCTTCAGTTTTCCTCTTCTATTATTGACGGCTTTATTAATGGAGATCAAACTGATGTGATTTTGAACCGAATTTATTAAGGCTTTTGATAAAGTTAACCACAATTTGTTATTATATAAACTTGGTGCAATGGGGTTTATTTGTAAGATGCTGAATTGGATTAGTTCTTACTTAATGAACCGAGAACAGATGGTATCATTTGGTCGATCATTCTCAAGATCTATTTTTGTGTCATCTGGGGTGCCTCAGGGTAGTCATCTTGGGCCGGTTCTATTTTTGTTATTCATTAACGACTTACCCGCCTCCATAATGAACTCTAAATTGTTAATGTACGCTGATGACGTGAAGATCTATTTTTCTTACAAGGATCCTTGTCAATATACTTTACTGCAGAGGGATTTGTCTACTTTCCAGACGTGGTGCAAAGCAAATTTGCTGGAGCTTAATTTTGCGAAATGTAAGCATATGCTGTTCTGCAAGTCATCATTCTTTTCCGCAAAATACATTTTGGGTGGCTATGTTCTTGAATCGGTGGATTCATTTGTTGATCTTGGCGTTCTCTTGGACAGAAAATTGAATTTCAACTCCCACATAATTTCGACGGTAAACACGGCTTATGGCGTTCTGAACTATATTAAACATTGGGCAAAGGATTTTTCAGATCCCTACGTTACGAAAAATCTTTTTACTTCACCAGTCCGCCCTGTTCTCGAATATGGATCTGTTGTTTGGGACCCTCAGTACAATTTGTATGTTAATATGATTGAATCGTTTTGGATTTGGTTTTGGTTTTGTTCGTAATTATTATATATTATGAAGCCACTGTTATAATAATATAACTCGTGATGTACTTTTATACTTATTTATGTTAGTGTAATACCAACCGGTGAAGAATTTCTGCAGTTGGTTGTAACGTGTGAACTTATGATCCTTGCTCTCCCGTTATAGACCGGTCTATAACGTGTACGCTGTCCTCACGTTATGGGGACGAGACCTTCTCGATCGTAGTGGCGGCAATGGGCTCGCTCGATTTAAAAAAAAACAAACTTCTCTACGGCTGCGAGTTATTTGCAAATTTTAACTCTTGCAGCAATCGTAGACTCAAAGTTGCTTACAATGCCATAGTAAGATATGTCTACAAGATAAAAAGGTTCAAGAGTATCTCTGAATTCTCGAAGAAATTATAAATATTATCATTAAAATAAGAACACTACGATTTTTCACAAAATTATGTATGCCAAAACAGCATCATATCTTTATACCAAAATAAGATTTGCAAGATCTCAACGAGGAATTATTATTGTCCCTGTCGCACGGTATTATCAAGTATCGGAACGTCTGTTCTTCGTAAATGCAGCTCGAGTTTGGAATTCCCTCCCAGCGCATATTCAACGCACCGGCACCACCGACATCTTTAAAACATCACTATTCCAATTACATATGTATTATGGTAATATTAAACTTAAATGTAAACTCGTTCACACTTCTAAAACAGAATCACTATGCTGATTATCTGATGTATTTGTTATTAATTTTCCTATTTTGATTTCTTTAAATTTTTTAATGTTTTGAAAGAGAAAATGTTTTCCTTCATTTATTATTTACCTTTTCTTAGACTTATATTTGAAATATGTTTATACTCTAATTACTAAATATTATAACTGACATTGTACCTCCTTGTTTATTGTATCTACGTATGTCGTCACATACTGTAATTAATAAGAATTTATTCTTGCTGTATGTGAATATCAAAAAATAAATTAGTTTTAAGATTGAAATTGACTCACAGTACTAAAAATTTGGACGACTTCCAATCCAAGTTTAGCTTTTCCGCTAAAAGTCAAAACTTTCAAGAAACGAATTTTTAGCCCATCCAAAAGTAATAGCAAGAGCAAGAATAAATTGAATAAATAAGAGCAAATTGGTATCAACAATATTCTTCACTTTTTTCAGAACTTTGAAGTTCAAGAAAAAATAAAATTCTATTCAGAGACTATAGGAAAATCTGCATTATTCATGCCAGCAGAATTATGTATCGAATTGCTAAAATTAGTCGGACTTATAATAATTATACTTATACTTACTTGTAAAAACAAAAAAATTATGAAAATTAAAATTGATACGAGCAAAGTTCTTTCATTAAAATGCTGGGGAAAATGTTGATAGTTCCCAGTTCGCAGCACTTCGAAATTAAACTTATGTATACAACAACATTACTAAATGCTTCGAATTAATAAATGAAAATTCTGTAATTCCTTTATATTATTTTGATATTGATTCAACAGTTTTTTGAATACAGAAAATATTTATTCTAGAATATTTTTCTGAAAAACGGCTTCTACATTTAGTGGAAGTATTTTTCCGACAATAATAGGGCTTTATTTCGTGACAAGTGAAATAAGTACCTAAGAAAATGGGTTTATTTACTGTCAGAGTCGAAGTGGAGTGGTATATTTTAAAAATGCTGGTGTCGAAACCGAGCCTTGCAGTTTCAAAATGTTGGAGTCGGAGTCCTCCAATTTTCTCCAGACTCAATAGAAGTGGCAATGACACAAAAAATTTTCAAAGATGTCATATATATTTTTCGTTGCAGCAAGTTCTTCACTATCATCAACATATGGATTGTTCTCAAAGGGACTCAGAAGTTTTGCTAATAGAATAACGGGTATTCTCATCATATATAGGGGTTTCGTATGGCGACAGAAATGTGGTTTATAAAAGCAAGGTTTATAAAGTCTTGATAAAATTCCATTTGAAGCTGTAAGCTATTTAAAATTACATTCATACTGATGGATGGACGAAAAAAGTTCAAGCAAATATTCTTAGACTCGAAAATGGGTAAAGACCGTAATAAGAATACCTCGCAGAATTACGTGAAAGAAACATCCCCTATAATCTAGTACCTCTTGCCTGGATATGGCACCAAATGTGGGTTAATTGCCTCTAGTACATACAACAAAGCTAGTACTAAATATATAAGTACCCAACGAGTGTTTGGACTCAGTGGTGTCAGTGCTACCCCACATTGGATGGTGTGAATTTGTCCACTCTCCTTAGGGAACCTATCCTTTTTCTTCCTATATATGTTCGTGGTCCCTTTTGTTCATAAGGCATGTACGATCCGCCAAAGCAAATATTGGATCTAGGAGGTTCCTGGCTGACAGCAATTTGAAGATGCGCGATATTTTTACCAGACGTGCCCCTTTTCCCCTCCAAACTGTCTATACATATGCACGGTACGCATGATTCCCTTTATTGGGAGAATTATTTTTGACTAGATCCTCTGCTGTCATAAACAGCCGCCATTAACATGGAACACTTTTCAACCCTTCTGGAAGCGACCACCTCACAGGTACTCAAACAAATTCCAAAATATCAATATTCAAAACAATATATTAATAGTATTCCCATATTTAATTAAAATTTGAGACTCTATTCCTAAACCCTCCCCTTGCCTTGTCTGAGCAAATAAAAAAGTAACATTTTTTATTAAAGGCTTAGCTTAGTGAGAGCGTTGTAGGGGGTCAAAAATAAGGGATATATTCCTACTTATATATCTATTATCGATTTTCTTATTTGGGCAATATTTATACATCAAATTCTGTCATATGAATTGGTGATATCCAAATTTTTTCACAACTAAAAATGGGGCTGGCTTACCTGATATCCATTACCTAGGGTAATATGTGAAGGGCACTAACACATTCCCCTGTATATAGTGTGTAGATAATGTCAAAATACCGTTTCCCAGTCTAACTACATCTACAATGTGTACACGATCGCTACCAGATCCATACGGCCTGGCCACACAAATGTCACACGCAAATGTACCGTTGGGTTTGTTGGAAGAATACCTTCAATTTGAGTACCAAGAATTGGCTATTCGAGTTTTTGGACACTGTGGTACCCATGGTCCGTCCAAGAAAAATGTTTATACGTACTGGTTCACATACTTTACTTTTTTACCGACCTCGATTTCAGTACATTTGCAAAAAATTGTATTTTTGTCTATTTTTATGTTAATGATTTGAAGAAACTATTTTTATGTGAGATCAAATACTTTTTAAACAAATAGTTTTAGAACATGGGATATGGGACTGTTTGTGGCGGTGGAGAGTTTCTGATAGCCATTCACTTGGGAGTGGTCAGAAATGATTCCTTCATTGGGCAGTCCAAGCAGCTCATTACTTCCACGCAGTATGTCCTGGGCAATGGCAAAACAAATGAGCAGCAAATCAGGTTTAGTAGGTGACTGATGTCACTGAAGCTCATCAAACAATCGGGCCAACGGCGGATACAAAACCAAAAGAAGAAAATCCAGGTTCGAGATTTTGCATCCGTCTGATCGCCTGATCCATAATGGGCGGCTGCAATTAAATATCCTGGCCGCCGTTCATAATGACAGTGAAAATACGTAAACGAGGAAGAAAACATAAACAACCCCTATTTGTTGACGACCCCCGCAAACGTTATAAGGACCGCGATTTACGGATATTTACTTGAAATGTAAGAACTCTATATAGATCCGGTGCAAGTATCCAATTGGCAGATGTCCTCGAAAGTTATAAGGCTGACATTACCGCAATCCAGGAAATGCGATGGACAGGACATAGCTGCACACGAAAGGGAAACTACGACATATAGTACAGTTGCCCTGAAAAAAACATTAATTTGGTTGCGTATTTGTAGTTGGCAAAAGACTGCGACATCTAGTCTCTAGGTTCAATCCTGTGAGTGAACGAATAGCTACAATCCGCGTAAAAGCGAAATATTTTTATATTTCCCTAATTTGCGTGCATACCCCGACAGAAGAGAAAGATGATGATACCAAAGACATATTCTACGGGATCCCAGAGGAAACGTATGACCGCTGCCCTGGCCATGACATTAAGATTGTACTGGGAGAGTTTAAAGCTAAAGTAGGCAGGGAGAATGTGTTTCATCCAACTATTGGCAATTTCAGTCTACATGTTGACAGTTCCGACAACTGTATGATACTGACTGACTTTGCGCGGGAAAAACATGGTCACTAATGGTACAAGATTCCAGCATAAAGACATCCACAAGGGTACTTGGGTATCCCCTGATCAAAGAACTAAGAACCAAATTGATCACGTTGTAATTGATGGAAGGCACTCATCCAGTGTAATCGACGTACGAATGATCAGAGGAGCTAACATCGATTCTCATCACTACGCAGTATCAGCAAAGGTTCGCACAAGATTGAGTAGAGCGAAAATCGTACGAAACCAGATGCAGAGGAAGCTGGACATCGGAAAGCTGCAATTATCAGAAGTAGCCACAGCCTACCCAAGGAAGCTCTCGCAGTGGCACAGAACCCACCCCCTCCCGATGACAATCCTGATGCGCAGTGGAAACCCATTGCCGACTCTATAAAAACTGCCGCAACAACCGTACTTGGTTTCGAAAAACCGCTTCGCGATAAACCATGGTACGGTGAAGAGTGTCGCATTGCAAATGATGAAAAGAACGCTGCACGTATGGCAATGCTTCAGTCAATTGCAAAGCGAAGTGCAACTGTGCGGTATAGGGAGAAAAGAAAAGAGGTAAACCGTCTCTTTAGGCGTAAGTAACGGCAGTGGAGAAAGTGAGAGAGTGAGAAAATTGAGACAAACAGAAGGAAGAACGAAGCCCGAAAATTCAACCAAAAAGTCAAAAACGGAACTAATGGACATGGTTCAGGGCCCCTCTTCTGTAAAGGCAAGGACGGAAATCTCAGCGCAGATGTGCAGAGTATGTTGAGAATATGGAGAGATCATTTCTCCGAGCTACTAGTACCTGAGATATACAATGACGATGGGACAATCGATAACAATATGGACTACGACGTCGATTGCCCCTCTCCTAACCAAGACGAGGTCAGTACAGCTATTGCCCGGCTTACGAACAACAAAGCCGTAGGAGCCGATGGATTACCGGCGGAGGTGTTTAAGGCTGCCGGCGAAGAGCTGATAAGATGAATGCATGCCCAGCGATTGGAGTCTCAGTGTACTATGTCCAATATTTAAAAAAGCTGACCCGAGTATCTGTGCCAACTACCGTGGAATAAGCCTTTTATCCATAGCATGTAAGGTTATATCAAGTATAATGTGCGAAAGACTAACACCAATTATCGCTGACCTGATTGGACCATACGAGTGCGGCTTTAGGCCTGTAAAATCGACAACTGACCAGATTTTCACGCTACGCCAAATCCTGGAGAAGACCCACGAAATACAAATCGACACTTATCATCTATTTATCGATTATAAGGCGGCCTTCGATAGTCCGATACGGGAGAAACTCTATGAAGCAATGCCTGAGCTTGGTATTCCTGCAAAACTCATACGCCTTTGCAGGATGACCATGACGAACACCAAATCCGCAGTGAAAGTTGGGAAGGATCTTACCGAACCTTGTGAAACTAAGCGAGGCCTCAGGCAAGGCGACACCCTATCGTGCGATCTCTTTAAAATCTTAATGGAGATCAGTATGAGAAAAGCTGCAGTCAACATGAATAAAACCATCAGCGGCAAAAGTCACATGCTGCTCGCGTATGCTGATGATATAACGGGTCCGCCAAATAACTTTTTTTTTTTGAAAATGCTATAAAAAAACTACTGAATATTTTCTCAAATTTCTTCTTTTATTTGAAAGTACAATCCTTCCGGTTAATAATGGAAAATAATTTCATTCAAATGGCTGCCTCGGCTGGCCATGCAGTAGCTTCGCTAAGTGGGCCTGCGATCGACTTACAGAAGATGCCGATTTTGCCAAAAAAAATCATCTTTTCAGATGTAGCTCATTGTGATCCTGGCGGGTATGTAAACAAGCAAAACTGTCGCATTTGGGGCACAGAAAACCCGCACGCATACATTGAAAAGCCGATGCACCCAAAACGAGTCACTGTTTGGTGCGGATTTTGGTCCAGAGGCATAATTGGGCCATTTTTCTTCGAAAATGAGCAAGGAGTGGCCGTTACAGTCAATGGCGATTGTTATCGGGCCATGTTGAACGACTTTTTGTTCACAAAAATTGAAGAGGAGGATATTGGCAGCATTTGTTTTCAACACAACGGCGCTACGTGCCACACAGCCGAAGCTACACTCGATGTTTTGCGCCCTGTTTTTGAAGATCGCATTATCAGCCGCAGAGCTGATGTCGTTTGATCACCTCGGAGCTGCGATCTGACACCGTTGGACTATTATTTGTGGGGTGCCCTCAAAGATAAGTGTTACGCCGACAACCCAGAGACAATTGACGCTTTAAAGGACAATATTCGTGAAGCCATTGGTGAAATACAGCTGCACATAATCGATAATGTGCTTAAAAATTGGACCGATCGTGTAGGCTACTGCATGGCCAGCCGAGGCAGCCATTTGAATGAAATTATTTTCCATTATTAACCGGAAGGATTGTACTTTCAAACAAAAAGAGAAATTTGAGAAAATATTCCGTAGTTTTTTTTTATAGCATTTTCAAAAAAAAAGTTATTTGGCGGACTGCGGTTTTTTCGAGAATTGAGAAGAAGTCAGCAAAAGTGGGTCTGAAAATTAATGGTTTCAACGAGTAGGGCCTCCACGCGATTAGACCAAAGCGTGAGCGTTGATAACCGTTATAACTTCGAGGTAGTGGACGAATTTATATACCTCGGATCTGCCGTGAACAAAAACAACAACGTCAGCCTTGAGATCAAGCGGAGAATTGTGCTTGCGAATAGGTGTTATTTTGGGCTAAGCAAGCACTTTATAGATAAAGCCCTCTATCGAGTAACAAAAGTCCAGCTGTACCAGACTCTCATTCACCCGTCTTGCTTCATGGCGCAGAATCCTGGGTCCTATCGGAAGCAGACGAAACATCTGTAGGGGTCTTGCAGAGAAAAATACTCCGAAAAATGTATGGCCCTATAGTGCACAACGGGGAGTATCAGCGACGCATGAATCATGTGCTGTATGAGCTTTATCATGACATTGACATAGTTAAGCGGATCAAGATAACGTGATTGCGCTGACTAGGCAATGTCAATAGAATGGATGAAGACGAACCAACGCGAAGGGTTTTCGAAACCGAACTCGAAGGAAGACGAAAAATAGGAAGACCAAGACTCCGCTGGAGGGATCAGGTTGACGAATCCCTGCGTACACTTGATTGCCAACTGGATAAATAAATCAAAAGATCGCACAGGTTGGCGAAATATGTTATCTTCGTTTTGTAAGGTCCCTGACCCCCCGGGGTTGTCCGAGACCGGATAAGAAGAAAAAAGACACTGTCTATATCAGGGTCCATCATAAAGGGATCCAGCTTAAAAATGTGTGTGTACTAGTGAGTGTATTTTGAGTGCACTGAGTGCTACATATGTTGAGAAATATTTTTATATTAATATAAATTAGTTCGTATACATAAACATTTAACCCAATTAGTCCAGGCACCTCAAAACGATGCGTCTTTCCCTTCTCCTAAGTCTTTCCATCTAGGCGGAAGAGATTCTGAACCAAACACGCATAGGACATGATGGGTCTAATGATCTCATTCGATAAAACAACTGGAGCTAGAATGCCTGATAAGGAAAGCTTATTGAATGCTTTATTTATTATAAAGCCAATGCATCTAAAGTAAAGATAAAAAATAGCCTCCCAGAAAAATCAATTAATCTATTTGTAGTTTTAAAATACTATTTCACTGAAAAACTGTAGTAGTGTTTTTTTTTTTGTAAAACGTAAGCTTTGTTCCTATATGAACTACGAAAAACGACTTACTACTTAGGACTTACTTTACGATTTTTACCAGGGGTATCGATAATACAGCTCACCGACTAGTAGATGCAGCAAACAAAGTTCGAATAAAGTTTTATATTAATGGCAGTTAAATGATGTTTTATGTTAAATAAATCTAACGAAAATAGGAATTCCCTTTTATTGCTGTCAGTTTTATGTCAAACAAAGAGAAACTCGAACTCAATGAAATGCCCTACAAACTCGTCCCCATCGAGAGAACGTAAAGAGAGGAGGTTCTAATATGAATAATCGTGAAATTTTACCGTCTTTTGTGAATTCAATCGGAAAATATCTGACTGTTAAAGATGTTTTAAATCATCAAATTAGCGGTAGGCACCGATGTCATAAAAAATATATATAAAAATAAAAAAAATTGTATTGGACCACCTTAAGGATTGAAGATATATGGAAGAAACTGTTGGGGTCATACAGTTAACTGGGGTCATACAGTCAACTCCTCTTTGGTCACCCTTGGCGCAGTTAGAACGGTGGAAGGACATTTTATAAATAGTTAATTTTTGTGTGGTAGCCCCTTTAGGGGGCGAAGAAGAAATTTTAGGAAGTAACATTTAAAGGCAGTCTAAGGGCGACCCCTTGGCAGTTATGGGGCTGCTTGTGTATTTTCCCCCTTTCACCTATAACACAGATGCGTAGCCTTTTGCCACCGCCCCTTGTTCTTGGCTCATGTTTTTTTTCAAACCCCCGAAAATTAGAAGGTGATTTGTATCGAAATCGATAACACCCCTAATGTACATATTTGTAAATTTTATTGAAGTTACCTAACATACCATATCAAATCCATAAACCTATATATATGGAAAACTTGAAAAACAAAATTGCCTGTTATGATTTTGTGGATTTTTAGAATATACTAGTCCACTCACTACTTTTTCTCTCATAAAGAGAGACATGGTTAGGTGTAGGTATACTTATGATAGTGCTGCCTTGCACGCCATCCACTCCGTTTTTAAGATATGTCCACTCGTCCTTGAATCAAATTTTCTCCTTTGCAAATATATTCTGATGAGATATACGCCCATTCCGAACACAAATGGGTACAATGACATCCAGTGTCATTTTACACCTCTTTCGGCAACGTCGTTGACAGTACGTAATTTACGCTTCCTGGTAGTCGTCGTGCTATAATTCGAAGCATGCGAAAAATTGTCCAGTCTTAGGATCTTGGTTGCCACTGCTGCTCTTCGATATCATCCACGTCGTCTTCTTCCTCAGTATCTTCGTCGGACGATTCGTCCATCTCATCGTTAGATAATTCATTCTCGAATTTCTCTCTCTCGAATATATGAATTGCAGTCCCCATTTTCCGCTTGATATCGCAGGGTGTTGTCGGATCAAATAATGCAAGAGCAAATGCTTCATCAATCCAGATAAAAAAAAACTAAATATATTTTTATATACATAAGTTTGAGATTTTACATAATGTATTCCAACAAATTTAAACTAAATTATACATGAAAGCCACAATTCAAAGTTTTTCGTGTATAATAATGTAATTGTAATTGTAATTGTAATTTTCGTGTATGCAAAAATATAGTAAAAACCCAATATTTATTAAAGAAATGTATTAAGATATATTAGTTAGTAAAACTTCCTTTCAGAAGTAATCAAATACTATCAAGCATACAAATTTCTTATTTCCTCAAACCGCGCATTATTACAATTATATGCGAATCTCTGTGATAATTCGTCAAGCAGGGTACTAAGTACTTTCTGATTGCATTTTTCGTATAGACGATATGATGGTTTTTGTTTAGTTTTTGGTTTGTATTATCTGCAATTTCTTTACGTTGGTTTTTCCAGCTCTGGGATACCAGACAGGACAGTCATAAGCCATTATTGGCCTAATGCAGGTGTTACAAATTATCATTTGGTTTTTCTGTCGGCCAGAAAACTTTTAATAATTTTTTCCAAATAAATTGGAAGATTAAATTTGTGTAGTTTATATATTAAACCATTGTGCCAGACCGAATCAAACGCTTTCTCTATATCAAGCAGAACTACTCCGGTACTTTTTCTATTTACCATAACTCTCTTAATTTGGTGAATTGAGGAATGACCTTTTTTAAATCCAAATTGATGTTTATGTATTACATTATTTCTGTCACAGAAACTAGTTAATCTAGCTTGTACTACTTTTTCAAAGGGTTTATCCATAACGCTTAACATACTGATGGGTCTATAACTAGCAGGTGATTTAGGATTTTTGCCTGGTTTGAGAATTGGGATTAGTCTTGCATCTTTAAATATCTTGGGAAAATATCCATTACATAGGCACCAGTTAAATATTTTTGTCAAAATCCGAAAAAATAATTCGCTAATGTTTTTGAAAATAACGGGTTTAATACCATCTTTCCCAAGAGCGTTGTTGTTTTTAAGAATTTTGACATAAAAACTTAGCTCGTCTACAGATGTTAAATCCTCAGCTGTGTTGAGTGTAGTCCGTTGAGAATCAAGCCATCTAATGTGTTCTAGTGCCTTACGATCAGCTGTTGATGTCAGATGTGTTGTTGTCTGATGGGCTCTCTCAAACACGTCCGCTAATACGTTAGCTTTTCTCTCGCTCTCGCATACAGTTAAACCATCAACTGATAGTTCGTCAACAGGTCATTTCTTCGTTCTCAAAGCTTTATCTACTCTCCAGAAATTTTTGCAGCCAGCTGGTAGAGATTTCAAAAACGTGTTCCAATTTTTGTTTACATCAATGGTAATATGAGTATTTATCAGCATAGTGATCTGTGATATAATGGATTTCAAGAATTTTCTTCGATTAGTAAGATGACATCTTTCAAGTTTTCGTTTAAATCGTTTTCTCTGGTCAATAAGATATAAACTTAACTGAGAAAGTTTACGTTTCCAGTGTTGAACCTTGCGTTGGGGAATTTTGCCTGCAGCCTGCTGTATTGTACTTTCAAGGTGTTCCAAAATATTCTCTATATTTGTACATATTCCAGAGTCAACAAAACTTCGAATTGAGTTCCAATCTGCCAACCTATACATCGGAACTTTTAACTGATTTTCCGGTACGGAGCCATATATTTCGCATGAAATAGGAACGTGATCGGATGAAAGTGTACCTGGATGTGTGGTGATCTCCGATAATTGTAAACAGGAATTTGTCAATACCATATCAACAACAGACGGCTGAGTTGCAATATCATTTTGATTGTATCGAGTGTAATCAGTTGGAGCATGAACGTAGTAATTTCCCTGGAGTTGGTGACTGAATAACTGGTTGCCTGCTGTGATATTACGAAGACAGTTCCAACTGCAGTGTCGTGCATTTAAATCACCAAAGGTAAAGAATTCTTCAGATGAGTTGGTTAATATATTCATGTCACTTAAAAAATGTGGTGTGAGTTTTGGACTATACACTGAGATAAATCTTATTGAGCGGCTGTTTATGGAAATAATAATTGATAAATTTTCTATATTTTTAGTCCGTTGTGGTGTCTTGACTTGGTGTGGAATAGAACTGTTTACAGCGATAAGTACTCCTCCTCCAGGACTACTCCTGTCATTTCTGTAAACTTTAAAGTATGACAATTTAAACTTGTGATGTGTATTTAAAAAAGTTTCATTAATAAATAGTACATCTATCTGTTTTTCATGTAGGAAAAGTTCCAACTGTGCAATATCGGAACGATTTGTTATGCCCTGTGCATTCCATACTATTTTCGTTGCTTTGGTTATATGACATTCTTTAAAATCATTCCAAGTACTCTCATTTTATCAAACTTGTTACTACATTTTTGTAATGCATCAAGTGCTTCGAAGTAAATTTCAAGTAATTTCTCATTTGAAATGTCATTATCATCTGTAGGTTGGTATTCTCTGCTAGGTCTTGGATTCTGATTATTCAGCCAAGGCCAAGCGTTTATAACATTAGAATCGTTTGCTTTAAAGTTGGTCGGAATGTCTTTCTCCGAAAAAGAAAAAGTTGGTCTTTTGTTGCGATTTATTTTAATTTGCCGATTGTTAGTTGAAAGTCTTTGACGCACTTCCAAATACTCTTCTCTTGAGGGACATATTTTATCATCTGCGCGGTGATTAATATTTTTCTTATTATTTCTTTGACAATTGAAACAAATACAGGCCCTACTGAAGTAGTTTTACTTAATTGGCAGACGTAAAAATCATGCGGTTCACCACAGCCAAGACACACTTTTTCGAAAACAGTTTGCCCATGCCCATACATTGTGCATTTAGAACATTGGACTGGTCCATTGGCTCTTCGTAAGGGATTACGCCATTATATCACAATACCACACAAATATTTGATTCCTCTAACATCTTTCTTTGTGACCTGGTTATTGTCAAATTCAATCGGGTACAGGGCGTCATCGTTATTTGATTGTGACGTTTTCACCTCAGTTACACTAATTGGGTCAATGTTGAAAACACTCTTAAACTCTTCAGATATAGTTTGAATGCATAGTTGTGGGAGCCCAAACAAAATTAATTTGAACCTCTTTTGGTCTGTTATTGGGTGGGAATATAATTCTATTCCTTTAAGTTTGAGTTTAATTAGCATAAAGACTCTGTGTTCGGCATAACCTTTGTGCCAATGGACATTCTTTTATACTTTCCAGCATTTCCCAGAAGCTTTATTACATCCGTAAAGTTGTAACTGGGATCAACTACAATAGGTGGAATCCTACCAACGAGGGCGTTATTACTGCCCGTAGCCTCAAATGATTCCTCATCACTGTCCAGATCAGATAATGCCTGGAATCTGTTTCCATGCTATGCCTCAGCAGTTTTTCGTTCTTTAAATCTTGGAGTGCTACCCCAAAGCTTTTTACGCTTAGTTGCCTTGAAATTGTACAGGTCGTTTCAGAAGGAGAAAATTATCTCTATTAAACACTTTTAACTCAGCTGATTGTGTGTTTACAAACACGTCTATATGATATGAAGATCACTAGACAACTGATTTTTTTTCACATTAAAAGATTATTACTAAGTATAAGTACATAATTAGTCTGTTTTAAAAAAAAATTATTTCAATTAGAGAGAAATATGTCTACCACTTTCGGTGGTTGCAATGGAACTGATTGAAGATGTGTACATAGCCCACCACTCACGCTCACCATTTTCTCTTGCTAGCCTATGTTTTACGCCCTCTCATTTTTTCGACTGCTTCTCTCTCTATATCGTCATAGAAATTAGTTTCGTTACAATAACGAAATTGTTTCGTCAACTAAAAATATTGACAAACCTCCAAAATAATTATGTTATAAATATAAACTATAAAAAGTAAGAGATAAACCAAATACATATCAGTAGTTTAAATCTCATGACTTTATTTTTTTAATTTCTACAAAATTCAAATTAAATAAAATTCTTGCAGGAATGAAAAGTAAGTTGTTGCAGCAACGATATGAAAAATTGTCAAAGAAATCATGTATGACATGTTTCATAGCAGCGACTATACGACACTTTTCACTACAACAACGTAAAATCATTAACGAAAATGTTTCATCCATGCGACGAAGCGTGTTTCTTTCAGTGTACTATTTTACCATTTTAACGGTCAAAATATAAAAAAAAACATGACCATAATAATAATAGTTAGTCAAGATCAAGAAATTTCAGAATAAAATCAATAGACGAAATAATTTAACAAATGTGATTTGGAACAATAGCACGACTAACGATTTCCAATGAGAAAGTTGTACTCGATTATGGAAGTAACAAGGTGTGTTCTAATACTATGACCCTTCATAATACTAATGACCCTAGCAATACAACTGTGGTACTCCTCGGGGCAATGCTTGAATAATAACAAATTTTTCGAAATTAAACTATAAAACCATTTTTTGGCGTATATTTGTAAATTATTCTGTTGGTCCGTCCAGTCGAATAAACTTACAAAATATTTCTTTTGAAACAGTTAAAATTACTTTCCCCTGATTATAACGAATTGTAATTAGAAACTGTTTAAATATTTTATTTTCATATACAGCAAGTATAACAATGTAGTTAGAATAGTAAACTTTTCGTGTAATCTGTGTTGTGCAAGGCTTTGAATCATTTAAGGGTCCTGTAATATCATTCAGCACCATTGTCATGTTTGTTTGTGTGTGTGTGTAAAAACACTGGGATTTTATTATTCACTTCTGTGAACTTTTATGAAATTGTTGAAATCCCCGCGGATAGAAATACTCACTTTGTTTCACACGAATCATCAAACATGCACGAGTTACTCCCATCAACGTTGAAGCATCATCGCATCGCAGCATTGCTGGCGTTAAGGGCTAAAAAAGTTAAATCACTTTTTACTTTTGGCATAAGATCCAACAGCATCATTCATCTAAAATGGGGTCAACATTTATCTACACACGCAGTTGCACACATAGGTGTGTGTGTATATCTGTGTAATCGCGTGTATTACAAGTTGCAGCGGATGCAACAATAGACAACAAAATGCGAAATAAAAAGAATTGTATGCCCTGGCATGCATACATTTGTTGCATGTATATATACAACATATATATGTAGTTCGTTTTTATATGTTGCAACATAAAGCCACGGTAGTGTACAACACGCATACTGTCACATAGGCACACACACATACAAAAGGTCCTCCTAATCATTCGTAGGAACGTGTATGAAAAAAACGAACTAAATGTTTAAACACTTTCCTGGAATTCTCACCATTGCAATCGCCAGACCTAAAGTGTGCAACATTCAAATTCATTGTTGTCGCTGCTTCCTCGAATCTTGATGCCATAACACAACATAGTACTCCGCCATGGCAAACGTCCGACATTTTGGTAACAGTGATAGACCCAGCAGTGATGTTTCCATTTTTGCTGGTATATCGTTAATACTGTTAAAGGGTTAATATCCCAATGTCATCTGCATTGTGAGATTGCATGTATGACATTTTTCAATTACGTTTATTTCTCCATGACCAGGAGACTAAAACCTGAAGCAATTTAGCAAGAACAAATTGTCGATTGTGACTAAGGTATTCTCTTGGTTACCGTTGAATCGAATCGATGAATTGGACAATTTTAGTTAAAGTTATTTCGAGTAATTTAAATGAAAATTAATCTATTAATTCAAATCAATTAATTAAGTACACCGAGTAAGCAACCATTGCCAAATAAAAAGAGGTACTAAGGGTCATTATCACGTGTCTGGTTAGTACAAATTCACAGCCATGCAATTTCTATGCTAAGTAAGCACTGCTTCATATATTTCATATATTCTGTGCATATTAAATCAAGATTATGCTTCCCCAAACTAATTAGATTTCGAATTAAAATATCAAACGCAATCCACGCATTTACACAGGTGTATTTTGACATTTGACAAGTTTTCAAAAAACATCTGAGTCAAGTTCTGAGATAAATGTAGGACGACCACAATATCATGCATGCCATTAAGCAAGTGAGTTGGTATTTTGTGTAACTAATGGAACAAGGGGCGATAAAGAAATTCATACTCCAATTTTCTTTGTGTTTGGTATTCCAGGAGCAGACACGTGTAGCACCCTAGGCCTACATGCAAGCAGCGGCGTATTATAAGATGAATGTAAATTATAAGAAGTGGTAGGAGAGCTTAAGATGTGGCGTATAAGAGGGAAAAGGCAACAATGAAATGGAGGCTCATGAAGATCCCAACAAGTCGAGGGCAACAGCAACTACAGCAGCAGCAACATCAACGCCAAGAGCAGCAAATCGAAGGCACTTCCACTAGTCAGTGCCGAGTTAGTACAAGCCGACAATTCGAATACGTTAAATATGTCAGTGCCCGTCGCATCAGCAGCTTCCTCCCAAATGCCAACCTTTGCGATTGCTGCCACGGCCTGAAAGAATTTTTTTTTAAATTCCGCCCCTATTCACTATTATAAAAAACATCTCAACAAATTTTAATTTGAATGTTTATGTAGGAAAAGTTTAATTTGTTTATCCACAAATATGTTTATTTTGTTTTGGACACATACAGACATCGATGAGGTCGTTGAAGTAAGTAGTGGTACGTTTATTGTGGTTAATTGGAAAAACAGAGTTGTATACATATATTGATGGATTTTCAAAAATCTACGGGAAGTTTTATAGATTTCGACCTGATGGGTGCCGAAGGTAAATCTTAAATAATTTTTACAGCAGATGCATCACCGACAACTTCTATAACTGCCATAATTTGTCTGATGGCGATTTATTCTTAATCAGAGAACACATTTGGTCGCCTTGAAAAATTATAAGCAAAAGCATTGCCGTGGTGGAATGATCGTATGAGTTTCATAAAATTGTCACTTTTAAAATCTAAAGTCTCTACAACTGGATGATTGTTACTGAAATACCGCAACTAATAGAAATACATTGACGCTTTTAGATTACCGTGATTTAGATTAGACGTTACTTTAAGAAACTATTGATTAATATTGAAAGACGTTTGCACGAAAAAAAAAATGCCAAAATTAAACTAATCCCAATGAGACTAATGTGAAATAGTACGACATTTTTAATAAAAAAACACAATATAAATGCAATAAGTAAGGCCCACATCAAATTAGTTCTTGTGCTGCATTCGTGAAGTGTTAAGTGAAATAAAAAATAAAAACTCGGAAAGTTCAAACTTTTGGAAAAAGTTTTTAAGTCTTTTTAAAGACTTTCAAAAACTAAGAGATAATTGGCAAAAGAAAATTGTTTTCAATTTGCCGTCGGCAAGACGAAAAATTTTTCGGTGACTGATGGCTGATCCCAACGATGCCGGATTTACTCCGGTTACGGGAAAGAAGTCTAAGACAAGTGCGAGAGTTCTCTGTACAATCGAGGCAGCTAAGCCCGATGAGGAACTGGCCACAACGAGTAGACGAAGCCACTCTGACATAGATGCTCGCTTGGCAGATGTACTGCGGAGGGCTGAAAACCTCAAGACTGCGGAAGATACAGTCAAGAAAAGAAAGACTGAGGCGGATCTAGTAAGTGAAATCCGCCAGCTACGAATGGAAAATGCTTCGATCACCAAGAAATTTGAAGACGCAATGTGGAAAATCGAAGATCTGACATACATACCAAATCAATGATCTTGAAAAAACAATATGCCAGCATGCCACAGACGATGAAGAGTCCATGGATGAAGACACACCATGCTATACTGATATACATGATATACTGCTCGAGCTACAAGCCCACGAAGGAAATTGGATTCCGTGTAGCGCCGGCACGGAAGATGGCTGAGGCCATGGCGAATCAAAATCCAAAGGCGACAACAATTAATAAGAAGGATGGCCCCAAGACGAAATATGGCGCCAAAAAAATGCCGACCAGACGAGGTGGCGGTAATAATAACACTGTGTGTAATTTTTTAAGTCATGGCAAAATAACCATATACGGACACCACTACGTGATAAAAGACTAAAAAAAAAAGACCCGTGTCTCCCAATTTTTCCCAAAGTCATGCACTTTTTTTTTATGGGCCGCCAAAAATTTGGGGCCTCGGTATCATTTTCGTAAAATGTGATCATTTTCTCAGGCTCATATCTTGCAAACCGTTCAGGATTTCGGTGTACTCTCTGAGGCAAAGTTGTAGCTCTTGTCATAAAGAACAAAAATTGCGAACATATAAAATCAAACTTATGGATCCCAACAGGGAAGAAATGGACCACAACTAATAACACAAATAGTCAAATAATTGTGGCCATATTGGGATTATCGCAGCGACTTGCAATATTTTTGACAGCTTTTTTAAAGCAAAGAAAACTCACACATGCTAATGTTAACTCTACGGCGTACCGCAAACGACAAGCTGAATTTCAGATGCTCTACACTCTAAATTATGACAATTCGTTCGCTTACTGCAACGATATAAAAGCTTTGGTGGTAAAAATGGGAATGAACTACATCGCTAGTGAGTGGAGATTATTTATTGATGGTTCTGTTTCAAGCTTGAAAGCAGTGTTGTTGCATGTGTCGAACCGAAAACCTTCCATTCCGCTAGCAATGGGTATCAACATGAAAGAAAGCTATGAAAAATTGAAAGATATAATGGAAAAAATCAAATATTACGAAAATAAATGGAAGATTTGCTGTGATTTGAAGGTCATCAACATTTTGCAAGGGATCATCGATAAGGGCGGCATCCCAAAATTCTTTTGTTTTCTTTGTAATTGGGATTCACGCTCACCTCTGAATCAATTCCTATGTAACTCGTGGAGGACAAGAGGAAGTGTGGATGAACAAATACAACAACATAGACTGAAGAATGCACATGGTTCTGGCCAGGCATATTTAATTTTTTGCTACCTATGGACCTGAACAGGAGAAAAAGGAAAAAAAAAAATTAAATTAAAAAATTTTCGGCAAATTTTTCACTTTTGCGTGCTACCTAAACAGTGTTAAGAATCATCTCTAGGAAGTTTATATGTTCTAGAAATTTGTTTATTGAGATCTTAGGTAAATTTTTGTAGTTGATTGTTTCCTTGAATTTTGAACGGTTTGCTACCTATGGACCTGAACACGGGAAAAAAGGTAAAAAAAATCGAATTTTTTTAAGTTTTTTGCGATTTTGATCTGGAAGGTGAAGTTTTTTTGATTTTATATGTTCGCAACAAGAGCTACAACTTTGCCTCAGAGAGTAAACCGAAATTCTGAACGGTTTGCAAGATATGAGCCTGAGAAAATGATCACATTTTACGAAAATGATACCGAGGCCCCAAATCTTTGGCGGCCCATAAAAAAAAAAGTGCATGACTTTGGGAAAAATTGGGAGACACGGGTCTTTTTTTTTTAGTCTTTTATCACGTAGTGGTGTCCGTATATGGTTATTTTTTTCGTGTTGCACTGTGTAATAAGAAAATACCCGATATTTATGTGTATAATAATAATGTTCGTGCTGTAACTGCAAAAATTAAAGCCGTCTTACAGCGCGAGAATTTTTGCATTAGGCTAATGGGGCGGGGTATGCTGAACATTAGGGCGATGAGTATTGATGATTATACTTTAATTATTGGAATGTTAAAAGAGGGGGGGGGGGGGGGTTTGGGTATAACACTTATACCACCAAGTCGCAAACTGCCTTTGCGGCAGTAATTACGGGGTTATCCAACTCATTCGAGTAGTCGGATATTAAACTTTGCCTCGAGGGAATGAAAATTAAACTCACTACTATGAGAGTAGTAAAGCTAGGAGGCCACAAGTGGCTTATCCACTTGGCGCGGGATTCTGATATTGAATCCTTCCACATGATTAAATTTATTTTGCACTCTAGAGTGCACATACGTAGAGACGTAAAAAGGGGGGTTACGCAATGTAAAAATTGTAAGAGGTATGGGCCTGAATTGCGGCATGCCTCACCGCTGCTGTAAGTGTGCTGGATCCAACGCAGTGACGTTCCGTCTAAGGTGCGGAGGTGTTCTCTGAACACCCTAAAATATTTTGATAATCATGTTATATATTTTTGTAATTATTATATAAGTCCAAAAATATTTCAGCGACATATGTATATATATCCAACATTTATTCATTATTTTAATTTATAATACAATTGTGTGTGTTTCTATTGCACATATTTTTTTTTGTGTTTGTGGGTTTTTTTCTTTTCTTACTACAAGTTCTTCTACTTAACATTTTGTGTTGTTCCTGTTTATTTTTTTTATTGCTGTAACACTTTAACATTTGGTTCTATTTTTTAAGAGAACAATTTTAATATAAATTTCTTTTGCTAATGTTAATATATACATTTCATTGTGTATTTGAATTTCTAGAACATTATTGTATTCGTTTTTTGTTGTATGTGTTAAAGTTTGAACACTATTTTGAAACAAAATCAAATGTATATACATATTATCATTAGCAAAGCAAATAGGTATATGTATATAAAAATTGTTCTCCTACAGCATAGCACCACTGTTAAAAGTTTTATAGTAACATTCATTAAAAAAAAGAACGACAAAAAATTTTAAGTAGTACAGGTTCCCAGTCGGAAATTTGGTAAGGTACTTCCAATGGTAAGGCAAGTTTTAAATACTTCATTTTGTTGTTTACTAAAAGAAACTTAAAAAGGTGTGCAACACAAATCCAAAAAAAATCCGAAGCTCTTGCTATGCGTCGGCCAATTTTGAATACTTCATTTCTACGCTTACTAAAACAAACTAGAAACGGCATGCAAAGCCGAAGCCAAAAAACAGTTATGCTTGCTTACTTTTGTTGTTGGACGAAAAATAAAAAATTTCATTCTCTGTCATTTCATTTCTGCTACTGGCGTGAGACGGCGTTTTTTTGATTATAAATTACTATAAAATACATTTATTATACAAACAAAAATTTTAAATGCGTTTTTATACCTTACGCATACATTACACTGTAAGCGATAAAAGAAGTACTATTGCTTACGTTTTCATGTATCGAGAAGGGGAAAATGCATGCTTTTGGAAAGCATAACTTACAAATTCTTCCAAAAAGAAACCATATTCGGAATGCACGTTCTCAATATTGTAATGCATTACACTTTCATTGCCAAAAAGAAGTTATTGTGGTATTCAAACACGAAGTTTCTCGAGTGATAACATACATTACCTTCACTTTATTTTTAGAAACAAAAGTGGAAGCATGTATCATGTCTTCTTATCCTTTCAAAATAATGCTTACGACAGACGGCAATTCTTATAAGAAAGTAATGGGAATTCGTAAGGGAAGATAGCATCACTCTCGAACGGAAAGTAAGCATACTGTAACGCATTATTGCATGCTTCTTTTTCCTACTGGGTAAGCAAGCACACGTGATTTTTGGCTTCGGCTTTGCATGCCGTTTCTAGTTTCTTTTAGTAAGCGTAGAAATTAAGTATTCAAAATTGCCCTTTTTAGGATTTGCTTTGCATACCTTTCCTAGTTTCTTTTAGTAAACAACAAAATTAAGTATTCAAAACTTGCCTTACCATTGGAAGTACCTTACTAAAATTCCGACACGGGTAGTTATTTGTAGAATATTCATTTTACATCTGACTGTGAATGAGATCAGACGCATGTTGCAAAATGTTATGTGGATGCTCTATTGAAATTTGTTTAGATAGTCGTTTTTCCCGATTAAAAGTCGAAGAAAAAACTCAAATAATTGAAAATGGAAGGCCAACGCCAGAACTTTCAAATTTAACAACAAATAATAAAACTTTTATTAGACATTTCAAGACTTCTAATTATACGGAAAAGGCTTGGTTATGTGGTTGTACCATTATTAACAATTTTTTTTTTGCCTTGTTTGCTTTTCGCTTCTAAAAATGAAACAAGTGTGTGGACCACAGGTTAAAATGATTTAAATCATTTTACTGCTCCTATTGTAATGCATGTTTTAATAAAACATTAAACGTCTCGAGTTCATATTAGTAATACCTTGACATTAAAAATTTTGGAAAGGTTCGACTTGACGTTTTACTTGACGAACAAAAATACATTTCATTATCGAGACATAATGAACAAGTTTCAGAAAACCGAAATGTATTCGAACGCTTAGTCGATTCGGTATGTTTTCTTGGTGCACAGGAACTTGCATTTAGACGTAACGATGAAAAAGAAAATTCCAAATTATATGGAAATTTTACAATTAATTGCTAAATATGATAGGAAATTAGATTGTCATTTATCGACATCCACGATTTTTAAAGGCACTTCCAACCGCATTCAAAACGATATAATTAACTCTGTTAGTACAGTCATATTAAATAATATCGAAAAAGAGTTAAATGAGATCTTATTTATCGCAGTAATGCTGGATGAAAACACCCGATATAAAAAAAGTCTCAATAATCAATAATTTTTCGATATGTTGCCAAAATAGGTGTCGGTTGGTAGGAGGCGATTCTACAAATTTAAGGACGTAAGTGATGATCGTACGGCAGACGCAATTTCCCCAAAATTGATTGATTTAATAAAGGTTAAAAATATGGGAGGAAAGCTGGTAGCTCAACCCTATGATGGCGCGGCTGTCATGTCTAGTGAATTGAATGGCACACAGGCTAAAGTAAGAGAGCAGTTTTCTAATGCTATTTTTAGCCATTTGAATGCTCATATGTTAAATTTAGTTTTATCGCAATCTGTAAACTTTGTACAAGAATCTAAAATATTTTTTGTAACATTATAAAGGCTGTCTGCCTTTTTTAATAATAACTTATAACTTATTTCTTCGATCAGGTGGTAAAACGAAGAATAACTACTGTGGCAACAACAAGATAGAACTATTCCTCTAGACTTGTAAATATAGTCCACACTTATCGTTCAGATCTAATAATAGTATTTGAAGAAATGATAGAAGATCCTGATACTTGGGTGCAGTTTTTAGATTCATTTAATAGTTTTCATGCTAAATACCTTTAACGACATTTTTTGATACACTGATGTATTGTTTGATATTCTTAAAAAAAACTCTTTTGATATTCAATATTGCTGCGAAGATATTGAAATAACTAAGAAGCAAATATTAGCTAACAAACCAAAGTTTGATAGTATATTAATTATGGCGAAAGCTACTGCTCGAGTTTAAAGCGTAGAGAAAACATTGAAAATTTTCGATTTGAGGTACAAAAAAACATACAATCAAATAATTGAAACACTGTTTGAACAAATGAAAACTAGATTTAAATCTTTACAAAATTTAAAATAATTTGCTAAATTTAAAAAAATATGCAAGTTATCAAAAAATATTTCCGACGAAAGCATTTGAAAGCTTAAACAATTATTATGGAAATTTTTTTGATATCATTAAATTAAAAAACTAATTAGTTGTGTTTTATGCCCATTCGTATTTCTATGACATTGCTGTTTTTGACATACCAAGTAATTTAATTAATTTTGTTTTGTCGGATACTTTTTCTGAAGTATTGAAATTAAGCATGTTAATTTTAAAAATTCCAGTATCAACAAGTTCTGTTGAGAGATTTTTTAAGACTTATTCCAGAAACCAAATGTTAGAGGAAAGGTTATCAGAGTTAGCCTTAATTTCTAGTCTTTTTTAAAATTTTTAAAAAATACAAAAAATTTCTACGATGATGTGATTGAAGTTTTCATTCAAAAAACACGACGTGTTGAACTGGTTTATAAATAAAAAAATTAAAAAATTTCAATTTAAATAAAATGAAAAAACAAGAAATTATTACAAAAAAAATACAAATGTGATGATCGCTTCCTGAAAAAAGTAAAATAGAAAAAATATAATTTTTTTATATAAGTAATAATTAAAAAATACTAAAAATATATATAAAAAAACATAAAAAAATAAAAAAACCCTAAAAAAAAAATTAAAAAATATTAAAAAAAATAAAAAAAAATTTTAAAAAATATAAAAAAAAACTTGCAAGTGGGATTTTATCTATCGCGTCCTCGTCGTAGTCCTAGAATAAACAGAGACTAGACAGTTTTTTTTAAATGTGGAGAACACCCTGCTAAAAACTTCACCGCATGTCCCTGGTCACACGGCCCCGGAAAATGTCTCATTCCCACGAAGGAAGTGGGTGTGGGAAAATCACTGATCGGAATTATCCTTAAACCGGATCATGTGACCAGATGCGTGAATGGTTTGGTCGGTGGGCATGCAGCTAGCTCAAGGGAGTGCCCACTTAGACTGAAACTATTGCGTGAGAAGGTCGAAGCTAGAATTCGGCAGTTAGCCGCTCGTAGAACCGGCTTTCCGCGCAATAGTGGATTAGTTAATGGTGGGATTTCTTATGCTGCCCGTGGTGGCCACCGTATCGTGGCACCTCCGCTACAGGCTGACCATATTTCGGCAGCTTCTCCCACTGGAGTTACGCTGTCAGGGGCCATGGCTCAGTTTCAAATCGTTAACGCGGATTGTTCGCGCTTTTTTGGCATGGACTTTATGTCCTGCCGTGCCAAACTTGGCAATTTTTCGTGAGACTACGCGAACATTGCGGATGAGGGAGTGAAGGTCCAGGCTATCCTGGGTGTTTTGTTGGCTTTAGGGCCATTGCAAATATGTAAATAGTTAGTTTTAAGCTTAGTGTTTAGGTTTTTTATTTTTATTTTTGATGAAATTTTTGCCTTTTTTTTAGTTCCTTTTTTGGGCATTTTTGTATTATGGAAGTTTTAGTTTTAATGTGAAAATAAGCCTAGGTCGGTTTATTCCTTTAGCATACCCTTATAGTCCCGGGAAAATTGTTTCATGATAGGGAAGATTGAATGGAGTTTGGAGTATATAATATCTATACTTTTTGTACTAATTATATGGAACAATAAATATGAAATTAAAATTGAAAATTGAAATTGCCCACATCAAAAAATAACTACACGGTCAACACACCGTAGGCTAGGTGTTGGCAGCAGTAGATGAACAGCTCAGGTAGACTTACTAAAACATTGTAATACCACGTGTTAACGAATTTCAACGTTAGCGGCAATTTCTTTTGAGCAGTTTCTGTTGTTTCTTAATTTTTATTTTCTCATTTTATTTCACTAAACTCTTTAAGATATTGTGAATGTTACTACAAATTATTTTGACTTTGACTATTTTCTTTAAACGACGAGGAAGGGAGCCATCCTTCTAAAAAGTTTGCATATTTTGTTTTATTTTTGCCAAAGCACTTATAAATTTCTGCAAATTAAACTACTAACAACTTGTAATTTATATTTAAATCAGATGTTTATGCCCCTAACTTATACAAATTAAAGTAATATATAAAGTAACAGTGACACACCTTTCGAAAGAATATACTAATGCCAATATTTACATTAAATCGTTATAATTTTGGAAAAGAAATCGCTCCTTTTTTCCGATCATTAAATATAATTAAAAAAAATTTAGTTTGAAAAATAGCACAACATTCAAAGATTTCGTACGTGCCTGAGGCCTTGTGGTAATGGCAAGATTCGCGTCTTCGGTAGGGTTGACCTCAGGCCTAGGACGTGTCGCGCCAGTCCAGGACCGATTGTCCGTTTGTTATAGATAATTTGGTTTTAGGGCAAACCGCATAATATATTTTTTTTGTTTCATATTAAAGGTGAATAACAATTGAATTTTTAATTGTTGTGCGCTTTCTGGTTTTACACTCACTGATTCGGACCTACAGTTTTACACCGGTTCCGAACGGAGAAGGTTTTTCATGGCTAAGTGTTCAATAGTGTCGCCAGCACTAAGCGAAATGGCCGTTGTGAAAGAAATGTAATGTGGTCCGAGCAGTAATCGAACCGCGCATACTAACCATTCCACCACCGATGGTCACAGTGGCCACAAATATATACTAACAATAAAATATAACAAAAAGTCCAAAATACGTTTAAATTTAACAGTTTTTCATCAAAACGACATGAAAAATTTAAGTCAACAATTTGTGTAAGTCAATTTACGTCAAATAACTCTCTATCGCACAGACAGCACCACGAATAGTGTGAAGTGAAACGTCAGATCAGAAGAGTGACAGCTCTGTATGATATTAGTCTATAATATAAACCATTAAAAATGTAGTAGCAATGCTGAAAAAGTTAGTAGAGTTAAACGAATCTTGGTATCCGAGGAAAACGAAAAGGAGATCATGGATATCGATCTAAAAAGTGAGGAAACCGCTCGGCAAAACAACCGTTAATGCATCCGATTTATTTGCTGTGATAATTTTGTCTGCTTTTGCTTCGGGCCCCCTTTAAAATAATTACTTTTAATTATGTTGTGGTTTTCCTTTACAGGTTTTCTGATTTTTGGTATACAATTTATAGTGTCCGCGTCAGAGTTCTCAGGTGTCTGAAAGAACTACCACCATTCGGCGAGAGTAGCCGCGGGGAACAGCCAACAAACCGAAAGTAGGGAGACGATCCTAATAAAGACTTACATATATCGCATCAAATTAAGAGGCGGTAGCATTTCAAAACGCAGAAATTCGGGATTATGTCCGTGGGGAAGTGTACAGATTCACAAAAAGAGTATCGATGACCAGGGTATCATTAACTTGATCTATGTACTACTTGCGTCTGTCACTCAACTCGACATTCGAATAGAAGTTAGTACTTGCCAAGCCGCACATGTAGAAGCACGGACTATTTGCCCAAACATAGAATGCGATATTTAAATCCAGGCGAATAAAGTTTCCCACACCCGATTACATAATATGTATGCATTTATTATGGGAATGAGTACCTGCAAATTGAGTGCCACCACCGTATCATGTGAATGCGAAGTAGAAACTGATTCATTTTGGATTTTGTCTGCTCGTAGCCCACTGGATTTTCACAAATGTAAGCAGAACTGTTATGTTTGAATGGCTTATTATCGCTCTGTGACCTAAAATAATGCCACAATTTTAAGTAAATTCTAAAATGGACAATTCATTATACAGTTACATACATATGCAGGTAAATAAACACACTCGACAAAAATACGCCCAATACTAGGGTGTCCAAGAAACCGGCATATTTTGAAACCCGGGTTTCGGTGTGTTCGAAATAACTATTTTTAAAGAACCTGGTTTTCGAATTTTAATTTTTGGCAAATACTGGTGAAACCAATTTCGTTATTTTTTGTAATTAAAATGCACATTACATTCCACCTACAATAAAGTTGTTTATCGACTGATTCGTATTCCAATTCGTGTTTAAAATTCAAAACTGTTTGTAAATTTGATGAAAACGTTTAAATTTTAAATTGAAATTATATATTTCAATGACAGTATTTTGTTGGGCGACCTTTGATTTACCAATAAATAATCGAAACTGCTCGACCCTGAGGTCAGTTTTGGTTAGTATTTTCGACATTTCGCTACACCATTAGGTAGCTTCATCAGGAAATATGAATAACAGTGGGTTCAAGATCGAATACTTCGGATTATTTATTATATGTATTCTAATTTGGAACTACAAACCTTAAAAAGTTTTATTCAAATTCACATTAAGATTTGTCTGCTTAAAAAATGTGTCTTACAGTAATTTAAATTTTGGAAATTGGAAAAGCTTATTAAATTCTCATTCCAATTATAAAATCGTTTTGAAATTAGACAAAAAAGTGCTTTCAAGATGTTAAATCACATTTGAAAATCGAAATCATGTTCGTTAATTCTAAAATGTCATTAACATGCTAAAACATTAAATTTAATGTTTAGTTAACTTTATAATTGTTTCAATATTTTTAAATCGGTTGCCCGACATCAAATAACTGGTTTTTGAAAATTACGCTTCTTAAAAAAACTGCCACACAGTTAATGTCAAAACCCCGTTTAACCGATTTTTTGGTATCGGGTTTGAACACACTAGATGATACCATCGCCTATGGAAATTGGATTAATGTGTTATGTATTAGTCGTACAAGTAGAAGTCATACTCGAAGTTTGAGTGTCACATATGTTTTTGATCGAGAGTAAAAATCATTAAAAATGGTGCAACAAGAAACTTGTTTGCCGTTTCCTCATATTGACTGATTACTTTTGCGAACTATTATGAATATCAGAAAATAGTTTTCATACATACCGCGTACTTTTCCTCGGGTGTACAGACTTATGTGTGAACATGATGATTAGAGTGTCACGTTACTTCTAAATTTGTTGATTTCTGTCACAAAGCGACAATATGGAATAGAATACAATATAATTGCCACATCTAAGGAGGCCTTGACTCAAACTGATATGTCGAATCAAAGTATTCAAAAATATCACCTCTAAATCGCTTTGACTGTCCGAATATAAAGTTTAACAATTTGATTGACGTTTTTCGGCATATAGAATTTTGATAATTTCTGCCGGCAATGGTAAATTGGAACGGAATTTCATGAAGATATTTTGTAATAAATAAATAATTTTCACGTAAAGTCAAAATTTGTGCAATGTATATCCTGCACGACTGTGAACGTAAGAATAACTGCTCAATTCCCGCGCTGGCCACCTTTTATTCCCGCGATGACGGTAACTTCGCTTAATGATTTCGAAACTTTCGAGTAAATAACCAAGAAAAGACTTCTTAAAACAATATTCATCATCGGTGTACAAAAATCCCAATCAATTAGACGAAAAAAAAGCCGACAGCTTACTAAATTGTGCATAGTTCTCCCCAAACTCATCATTAGATGTAATGGGAACATTTATATATATACTTTATACAAGTGTTGCATCTGCCATTTCGATTAGTTGTCAATTGGTAAATTCTTCAGTGAACCAAAAATTACTGACAATTTAACATTTTATATAGTAAATTGACAATTATACCAATGTCACCAATTCATGCACAGTAGTAGGCGTCTGGTGATGAACTTGTCACGGAGTTCGAAACTAGTTATGCCCAGTGGCATGCTTTCCTGAACAATCTATTATTCCACCGAAAACCAAAGATTTTCACTAAGGAAAATTTATCGGACCTTGAAAGCTTGTTGTATAAACTTCTCACACATTACCATTCAAAACTAAATAAAACAAGGTCATTAAGAAAAATGCATACATAACCTAATACTACATAAAACTACTGAATATTTTCCCAAATTTCTTTTTTTATTTGAAAATACAATCCTTCCGGTTAATAATGGAAAATAATTTCATGCAAATGGCTGCCTCGGCTGGCCATGCAGTAGCCTACACGATCGGTCCAATTTTTAAGCACATTATCGATTGTGTGCAGCTGTATTTCACCAATGGCTTCACGATTATTGTCCTTTAAAGCGTCAATTGTCTCTGGCTTGTCGGCGTAACACTTATCTTTGAGGGCACCCCACAAATAATAGTCCAAAGGTGTCAAATCGCAGCTCCGAGGTGGCCAAACGAAATCACCTCTGCGGCTGATAATGCGATTTTCAAAAACAGGGCGCATAACATCGAGTGTAGCTTCGGCTGTGTGGCACGTAGCGCCTCCTGTTGAAACCAAATGTTGCCAATATCCTCCTCTTCAATTTTTGTGAACAAAAATTCGTTCAACATGCCCCGATAACGATCGCCATTGGCCCAATTATGCACCTGGACCAAAATCCGCACCAAACAATGACTCGTTTTGGGTGCATCGGCTTTTCAATGAATGCGTGCGGGTTTTCTGTGCCCCGAATGTGACAATTGTGCTTGTTTACATACCCGCCAAGATCAAAATGAGCTTCATCTGAAAAGATGATTTTTTTGGAAAAATCGGCATCTTCTGTAAGTCGATCGCAGGCCCATTTTTCCCATGTTTCCCAGCGTTGTTCAAGCGTATACACAACCATATTCGTTCAGCGGAAGGATAAAACTAATTGTCTGTCACTAGTAAGCACTAGTTGAAAATAAAACGTTAAATGGGGGACCCGTTAGAAATTGTAGAACAAATACCGTTTTAATGTATAAGAGTCTGCACCGAAATTTATAGTTATATTTTACTCCTTGTTACAAATACATCACTGCTCTGATAGAAATTATTCCACATGATTCATTGCGTGCTGTTGCGAGTTATAGCCACTTTTTTTATTTTGTCGATTTTTTGAAAAAAAAAAGTTTTCCATACGAATTGGACCACTTATGAGAAACCCTTAAAAAAACTCAAAAATTTGTTATTTTTTAGATTGGACGCTCCATTTCCGAGATTTCATATTACCCTGGGTAACCCAATACCCATCGTCGTGGGTAACTACCCATTATTTTCCCATTACCCTGAGGGTGATTATAATCGTAATGGGTAATTTCCCATTGTCGTGGGTAACTTCCCATTATTTTCCCCATTATCCTGAGGGTAATTGAAATTGTGATGGGTAATTCGCCGTTGTCGTGGGTAAATCCATAAATATGTCAACGATCGCTACCCATGCCCCACGGCAATAATAATAGGTTACCCGGGCAACCCATTCCCCACGAAATATGAACCCCGATTTATAAGTTTTATTGAACATTACCACAATAGTTTGCCAGTCTTACATTATTTATAGAATCAATGGAAAATTGTAATGCGAGCCACTATAACTTATATGTACATATTAACATGTTCTTTCACTCGATTCAAAGTGTGATATTGTGGATAGTTTATTTTGCGACATAAACGCTGACAGCGAATGTGCAAATGTTTTAAAACTGTCACAATTTGGCGGTTTCATTGGTTGGTCATTGGATGTCATGTGGTTTTCATTACAACCAAAATTCGGATGGTTTATTGTAATCGAAATGAATTCGTGGGAATAGTGTGGTTAAGTACCATATCAATTTCACCAAGCACCACCCACTCAAATCTCTCAAACAGCGACTGTGTTGTTTTTTAACAGAGGGATACAACAAATTTGATTATATGAGAATACTCGTATACCTACCTACTAATTAATAATAAATATTAATATTATTAATAACAAATAATTGCATAAATCCTACCAGATACTTTAGTCTTTTTAGTTCCTTTATTAGGAAATACAATTTTAAATTTCGTAACTTGTCTAGGGGGTGATATTGTTCACCATCTTGACTAGTTAGCTAAGAGAAGCTCTAAAAAGCTTCATTCATTGCGCAGATGAATAATTACGTTTCATTCCCACTATGAACATGATACATTGATGTGAAGAAAACATCATTTCATTATGATGTGATGAAAACATAATTTAATGGATATACAATTTCTTGCAGACTATGATTAAAAGTAATAATATAAAATATGAGCATTAGGTTAATTATAAATTATTTAATAACTGTAACCAGAAATAAGTTACATTTATCTTTTGATGAGCAATCTTCTATTTGCGGTTTTACCTCTTTTTATAAATCTAAGTTAATCTAAGGACTACTAAGTACAATTTTAATACGATTTAATACGACATGAAAAATATCATGACAAAGTAAATCTGGCCAGTCTATACCATTATTTATTAAATCAAAAACTACTAACGGAAACTGGAATTTTCTGTGATACTCCAAAGTGATACTAAAACCCTAGCTACAATCACTCTGATCTGATATGTCGCCTGGACTCATTCAATACAAGAGATATAAATATGTATTACAAGTGGACTGCAAACAACAGAAGCATACTCTAAATTTGACCTGACGAAAGCTGTGTCAATTAACTTTAATGTATTTGGATCAGAAAAATTCAAACAATTTATTTTCAGAACTGCAAGCATTTTATAAGCTTTTGGAACAAGAAAATCAATATGCGACACTAACAACATAGATAAATCAAACATAACACTAAGATCAAGATAATTGCAATGAAAACATTTCGAAATATTTAAATAAATACAGTTTGTCAACGAACAACATTCGGGCAAATGATTTAAATGGTTTTGTACATCAAAGACATGAAACATGAAGAAATAATAAAAGCAAAAGAGGATAGAGAAGATAAGAAGAAGAAGTCAGTCTGTTCTGTACTTTTATAAAAGTAAACTATGTATGTCATATTAGGATAAGTTAGTGAAGTCAGTTTCCATGTTATAGTTATTTACAATAATTGTAGCTATTATTTTATTTATACACCTGACAATAATTTATGACTTTGATTATATACATAATCAAGTAAGTGAGTATCGTCTGTGCAACAGTAGTTAAAAATCAAAAATATTAAACATGTTATTCTACAGAATTAATAAAGATTTTGCTCGTGAATATACCAACAAAAAACTGATGAAACTTTGGGATTACCATGGGATAAAAACTTTTGTTTTATTTGCATTACCAACAATTATCAATATTTTTGTAAATTAGCGACGGGATAGTGCACGATTTTTCGATTTCGATACAAGTCACGCCCTGATTTTGTGAGGCTGGGTAAAAAATTCATGAGTCAATAAATGGGAGAGGTGAGCTTGGGGCAAATGACACCTAATGGGTCTCAAAGGAGGGGGAAAAATACACAACAAGTCCCACAACTGACCGTTAACATTGTTCACTTTTATTGACGATAATAAATTTGCATTATTATTGAGCGTTAAAATACGTTCTTTTATACTTCGAAAATGTGAAAAAAGCTTGAAATACAACATTTGTTACTTGTTTTATGTGCTAAATGTTAGGCGTGACAGTTTCATTTTTGTAGTTCAATGCAATTAATAAACTATTCCAAAAATATCCCTGAAGATGTTAAAAAAGACACAACGAAGCGTCGCACATAGAAGTATTAGACTAAAAAATCCGGTCAAAATGATTTAATAGTTTGTTTTTCATTGTTATGAAATGAAACACGATAAAAAATAATAATTATTTTTTTTGCCTTTTTGAATGAGAGAGTAACAAGGGTAAACATCTTTCCTCTCGCCTTGGAAAAAAGTCAATAATTCATCATAATTAGGCATTTATTTTAACCCTCGGATGGGCAGTAACTCGAATGGGCAGTTACAGACTTTGTCGTCTGGCCAGACGAAAACGGTTATTGCACAATTACGGGTGAACAAGCGGTAGTTATGTTTTTTTTTAATGTTCATAATCAGAATATGTATATATATGTATGTTTGTGCAATATTTACTACTTTACCTAGAAAATACACTGGAAAAAAAAAAATTTTTGTTTTTATTTTTTTTAAGTTAAATTTTTTTTTATTTAGCATTTTTTAATGAACAGTTTTGTTTATTTTAATATATAATGTATGTATTTATGTAATTTGGTTTTATATGTTACTGGTTTGTACATTTTGAATGCATTTGTGACACTTGTGATGCACATTTGCGTGTGGGTGGCAAACGGGGTCGTCACATTGTGGGCAACGGAAGCGGGTTTTTCGATACTTGCGAGTTTCGCCAAGACACATAGCGCACGAACCAGGCCTATATACTTGTGGAGGTACCAGAATGGCTACTGGTGGCATATGGAATGATGTTAAGACATGCAAAAGGGTTTAATATGTGTGTATGAATGATTTATATATACATACCGCTCCATAGGTTTTCAAGGCTTCTTGAATATTAGGAAATCGAGTAATGTCACTTTCCAACTCGTCGCGTATGATAAACGAAGCTAAACCCGATATGTAGACCTTTTCTTCTTGGCAGTATACGAGCACAAAGAAACAGCATTGTTATACTGTCCACGAAATAATGTGCTGTACAATTCGCGGATGCTGGTTTTATAATTACGTAATTCATCAGGAATAAAGCGTTTGTTGCATCGAACAGTTCCAATAAGTGATAATCCAACTGAAATGAGATGTGCAGCCAAAGGCAAGGGGTAAAAAATTTACCGGTATAGATAGTACGTCCAGTGTAGTGATATTTCGAGACCAACTTCATGACAACGTTTTCGCCTTGATTTGTTTCGCTTTCTGCACCTTCAAATTTGCCTCTGTAAATTATCCCTGTCAACGGATAGTGTGATTTCGCATCGCAAATCCACCAGACTTTAATCCCAAACTTCGCGGGTTTGAACGGCGACGGAAAGGGAATAGTGTTCTTGTACAGGATGTTCCACTTCCAATTTATGTTCATCAGATTCCTCGCGAGTGTAATTTTCAACCACGAACTCAGTTTCCGCATCTCATGCATTTTTGTTCAAATAGTTCATATCATCGTCATCACTACGATCAAATGGATCTTCCTCATCATCACTGTTACATACAATGTTGGCAAATCTTTCATCTACCTCTTGTCTAGCCTCCGCCGATAATTGATTGTACCGTGTGGACCGTCGACAACTTCATCATCGGTAATAAATAAATCCATTTTCTACCACAAATAAAACAAAGCAATTAGCCAAACAAAAGTAGACTAAACGGGCAAATCGAAACTACCCAAAAAATCACATGCGCCAAAATATCAAACGAATTCACGATATTCACTGCTCGAACTTCAAATAAAGATATTTCAAATCACGAAAAAATAAATAGGGTGCCAAGATTTCAAATCTATATTTGAATTCACAGAATTCAATTCTTTCACAGTTCAAATATTGAAAATTTTATTTTGAAAAAGTAATTTTTTCTCAGAAATGATCTTTCGTCTGGCCATACGACACAGTTCAAATACGACGTTACTGACTTTGAAGCAAAAGTTGGTTCTACCAATAGTTACATAATGATTTAAATTCATTTTATTGTATTGAGGGACTCTGTATTTGAAAAGTCACGAAAGGGTTTCCGGATTGAGCGCATAGAAAAAAGTTATTAAGATAAAAATAACGATTTCGTCTGGCCAGGCGACGTAGTCAAACGGAGGGTTAAAAGAAAAAAATCAATCTGTATCACTGTTTTCGAGTTCACAGGTGAAAACACTTGCTTTTGGTCTTCCGTTTTATTCTGGTGCAGCTAAAGTCTACGCGATATTTACGGAAATGTTTGTTCCGGGCTTCAGTAGCCTCCTCTGATAGCCGTCCAATAGGTACAATGTAACTTGACTTGGGCGCTGTAGGTGGCAGTTGTGTGAGCAATTCTGTTGGTCACAATGTTATGATTTATTTTAACGAAATCTTCCATAGCAGCTGTTTCTGTGCGATTCCTTGCTTGTTATTCAATAGAGGTGATTTCTTTCTTTGTGATGGTATCCTTTGTTTCTTTAATGATTTTTCTTCAATCATCTTTCCTTTGAACTCTTTGATAATAGTATAAAGCTCCATTCTGGGAATTTTTTTCTTCAATCATCTTTCCTTTGAACTGTTTGATAATAGTATAAAGCTCCATTCTGGGAATTTTTTCACTCTTTCGAAAGAATCTACGCAAAAGAAAACAAAAAAATAAGCTTTGTCAATATAATTATAATCTCCTCGATACAGTTGAAGTACTATACAAAAATAGGGGGTACGTTGTGAGACTTTTTATTCATGTTTCTACTTCTTTAGACTCTACATTTTATGCCCACATAAACGTTTTGAGGCAACAAGGCGCGACTATACAAGTAAAAAATGTGGAAGAACCATAATAAAATATACTTGAGTGTATAGTACTAACCGTCTATATCCATGTCCGAATAGTTTATCTCCTCTTGTTTGCTACACGAAGCCATTTTAGCACAGAAAACTGATAAACACAAACGAGAGCGCCGATAACAAATACACGCACGCGTACAGTAAGATGACTGGGTGACTTTTGGGTGCGCTGGGATACATCAGTATTTTGACTTTTGAACGGATTTATGCCTATAATACTCCTTAGTGCGTCGGAGGAAAATAATGAATTGATTTTTTAGTTCCACTTTTAATATAACATCGTGCGACACAACTTTTCACCCATGATGGAAACTATATAAAAGTGAAACTAGAGACCATGCATAGTACAACTGCATACTCAGGTTTTTATTTCGTGATCTTGTCTCCTTTTTTCCTCCTCGCTACGACATTACACGTTGCTATAGTCCTCTATTGATGTTATGCTTCTTTCGGCAGCGTCGTTGACAATATGTAATTTACGCAATATTTCTAGGGCTTGCTGGTAGTCCTCGCGCTCTTCCAAGATTTCTGGATCGGTTACAATGAAATCTGTTTACAATCCGATGCATGCGAAAAATTTTGCTGTCTTACTCGTAGGTTTGACCTAATGGCCCAAATGGTTCTTCATGAGTTCGATTCACTCATTTCGATGTGAAGGAAATTCTTTTCTCACCTTCGGAGCCAACATGTACTGGACGATTCCGATCTGGGTGCCGCTGCCGCCGCTGCCGCCGATATCCTCGAATCATCCTCCGTCCTCGATATCATCCACGTCGTCCGATTCGTCGCTGTTTTCGTCGAACGTTTCATCTATAACATCGTCAGATGATTCTTCGTCGAATTTTTCTTTGGCTTCTTCAAATATACATTGAACGGAAAAGCATCGTCCTTGGGATGAAAATGTTCATCACCCCAACAACTTTTGTCACCGAAAGTGAGCTAACATACAGTTTCATTCCTGCTACGAAGATGTGTTCATCAACTGCGAATTGTTCGTCACCGTGATAAAAGTAAGGTTGTTGTTTCAATGAAATTTCATTACTGCAACAAATTTTGTTCGTTGCTGCAATGAATTTCATTATTGCAACAAATGTGTTAATTGTTGCAATGAATATTTTGAAGTGTGTTTGATATTATTTATTGGTAATTGTACATACATAGATACAATGTTAGTATTACAGTGCAGCTGTTTTGATAAAAATTTATTGAATTTTTGTTTCGAAAGTGGTCTTAATTCGGTAAATATATTATAGTCCTTCCACTCGTGTGGAGAAAGTTTATGGTAGTCGAGAGGTTGAGTGTCATTGTGGCCGTTGTAGTCAGGTCCTGCAATTAAAACCAAATATGGGGAATTTATTATTAATATTTATATTTAAGACATGTACATATCCAGTGATGTCTGTACTTCCGATGGACATATGCTCTACTTCCCAATGGGTTTCATCACAGTAATTGATCTATATTCACAACTTCGTTTTCCTTCCTTTTCCTTTCTTAAATTATGCAATTGTTGATGTTTTGAGGGATGGGTTATTTAATTGTAGCGCCACATCTCCCTGTCATTATGCCAGTAATCACTCTGTGAGCATTTGCTTCAACATTTCTTTTATTTATTTTAACCAGATTTGTTATAATTTCGATTGGATTCATTTCATTGTACGATAAATTGTTATTTTTTATGTTCGTCTAACTTGAAGCACTTTGTTTCTTTGACTTCTTCGTTTTCATTGACTTCGAATCCAAATGCCAATGAAACGAAACAAACGCGACCGAACTATGGTTAAAACACATAAACACGAACACATTGTTTCGGCTTGTATCATCATGCCCATACACACAAACACAAATGTTCTGTTACATATTTCGGGGTAGTTTTTCTGCTATCGATGCGTCGCTTTCCTTGGTGGTGTGTTGATCCTTGCATTCCTTTTATTTTTGTATTTAATTTATAGAAAATCAATTTCCACAAACGATTACAGTAAACACATAAATTCACACAATTTATTTTTCACAATAAAATATTATTACTGACAAATTTATTTAAATTATTCCGGCTGATAAATGTGTCTACTACTTTCGGTTGTTGCAAAGGAACTGATTTAAGATGTGTACGTGGCCTAGAACTTACGCTCACCATTTTCTCTTGCTGGCCTTGTTTATACGTTCTCATAGTTTTGGCTGCTTTTCTCTTTTTATGTTCATAAAAATTAGTTTCGTTACAATAACGAAATTGTTTCGTCAACCAGGGCCGCGTACGAAAGGGGGTGGTTTTGGGGGTTAAATCCCCCCCAAAAATAATTTTGGCAAACTGTAATTTAGTTTTTATTTAATTTTTATTTATACTTGAAAAGCCATCCAAAATGGATTTGCGTTGCCTGTACTCGGTCTTTACTTGTAATGCAAATTAAATTTCAGTAGAAATAGAAATTAAATTATTTGGGCTGAGGAAAAAATATAATATATGTATATTTGAACCCACCTCAAAAAGTCATATTGATGGTTAAAAATAATTTTTGTATTTATTTTTGGTAAAGTGGTTAAAACGCCCCCCCCCCCCAAAATTAATTCCTGCGTACGGAATAATGACACCTATAAATGTTGCCAAACCTCCAGAATACCTAAATAATAAAAATGAACAATAACAAGTAAGAGATGAACCAAATTTCAATAGTTTAAATCTCATGCACTTACTTTTTTTAAAATTGTTAACCCCTTTTTCTACAAAATTCAAATTAAATTAAATTGTTGCAGGAGCGAAAAGTAAGTTAGTGCAGCAACCAAATGAAAATTGTCAAAGAAGCCATGTATGAAAGTTTTCGTTACAGTGAAAACTAAATTGTCGGATATACGAAACTTTTCATTGTAACAACGTAAAAACACGTACGAAAATGTTTCATCAATGCGACGAAGCCTTATTCTTTCAGTCTACAAATTGCAGCCCCCATTTTCTGCTTGATGTCGAGACGAACAATGAATGGCACGCTTAATCATAACTTGCATCTGATTAGTGAGTGGGGCAGGGAAACCCGAGTCGAATTTAATGCACGCAAAACACAGTGTTGCAAAATATCGCACGCTGGTGACTCGACCCTGCCAATGATTTCAATGGGCGGCTTAGATGTTGGTGAAAGCTCTTGATGTTCTGGACATGAAGATACAATGTGAAATTCGTTGGAATAAGCACATTTTCAACGTGTCGAAAGAAGAAGCCTGGACTTTTTAAAGCGGTGTAAAAGATTTTTCACCCCACCCGATCTCCTCAATATCAAAACCACGTATATTCGGCCAAAAATGGAATTCAACTCTCATATTTGGGCTGGGGCTCCAGCGTCCACCTTGAAGCTCCTAGACCGCGTGTAAAAGAGAGCATTGAAGCTGATAAGCGACAGCAGTGTATCCAGCACTGTTGCCTCCTTGGAGCATCGACGAAATGTTAGCTGTGTCTCGGTATTTTATAGGTATTTTCATGGAAAGTGTTCCGCCGAGTAACATGGCCTCATTCCAAAAGTTAGGGTATTTAACCGTACGACGTGGTTTTCAAGTGAAACTCATACCTTTTCTCTTTCCCGGCCGTTGGATCGAACTGCGCATTACAGAAACAATTGGTTCTTCAGCCGAACTGTCCGTATGTGTAATAAGCTTCCGGCAAGCGTATTCCCCACTTCTTTCAACATCAGCAAGTTTAAGTCAAACATTAACAAGTACTTCTCTCTCTTTCCCCCTACTCCTATCCAAATTTCCAAGGTCCAATGCAATGCACTGCATTTATAGGGGACATCCCCTGAGTGTTAGTCTTCGCAAAAAAAGAGTACCTCTCTTCTTTGGTCTCTCATTCTCCATCATCTCCCTAGTACCTTTTTGATCAACTGTGCCATAGAATCCCCCTGATTCGAGTTGCTTTTGTACTTTACTCTTTGGTTTGACATGAAACGGACAGAAATAATAGGGAATGCGTATTTTCGTTCGATGCAACCAACATAAAATATAATTTCAAAATTTCTTACAAATAATTAACTTAAAAAAAATGTAAATAAAATAAAACACAAACTAATAAAAACATGGCAAATAATATAAACAATTGTTGATAGTTTTTTATTTGTAAACATTTAAAAAATGTTAGAATTGTTGAACTATTTTGTAAATGTGTAAGAATGTGACCTGATATTTTCGCTGTTATTCGAATTATTTCGAAAACTTTCGGTACGTATTCCTAGAGGTGACACTACTTAAAAAATTATATAAAAAAAAACTAAACAAGAACCCATTTTTATTTTTTGATATGGTATAGGTGAAGGATAAACCTTTCTAAAAAAATACTACACTGTAAAAAAACCCTTGATCTTTTTGGTTTTTTCGTTAGTTAAAATTTGTTTTTGTTATAAAATTTTTTACAGTGTATTTTTTTACAGTGTTATAAAGCCTGTTAAAATATCTTATTAATGATACCAAGATCATGGAAATCGGTTCAGCCGATTCTGAGTTATTGTAGTTTAAATGGAGCTCTTTTCGACCATTTTCGCGTTTTTTAGAAAACTTTCCCACTGTGGCACGCCCAAAAAATCCCAAAACAGTCATTTTTAAAAATGAGAGTTTGTTTGTATTGATCAAATTTAGCTATGGACAAAATTTCATCGATATCTGAGGTGGTCGGGTTCAAAATTTCAGTTTTATCTCGATTTTTAAATGAAAGTCATCATTGTTGTTTTCGGAACAAAAACATTTTTGAGCAGACATGCCTTTCGCCATCTATAGAGCATGAATGACGAGTCCTGGTGAGCTGAAATGATGATTGGGAATATTTTAACCAAGGAACAATTTAACGGTTTCAAGGAATTCCTTGTAGTTGTTTCTGGGTTGTTTTTCGTTCAGGTGATCCAAACATAATGACGTGATCTCAATTTGGTATTGATCTCGTATTTGGCTACGATTCGATCATCTTCTATGCCAGGACTGTATGGTTTGTCTTTAATATTTTCCAACTGGCAACCAGTGAACTCCAATCGATTAACCAATCCAATCGATTAACTTTTGTTCGCTTAAACGAACAATTTGCATCAAAAATGTTCTCGAGTACTTTAAAATGCCTGATTTCGAGTAATAAATTAATCAAGTAATTTATACCAATTAATCGAATAATTCGAGAATGTGGATATAATATTCTCATTGCAATATAGTAGGTGTTCTTAAGTATATAAAATATCAGGTTTCACAACATCTCCTCTTTTTTACCACTTAGGTCAATAAAGGTCAATTCCAAATAAAATAATGGAATGTCCATAGAGTAATGACGTATGGAGTAGCGATTTGTCCCAGGAAATTTACGAAGTGTGGTGTGGTTGCATATGGACGTTGCGTGTTGGAAAATATTGCTTAAACAGTACCAGATAGATGCAGTGACTCAAATCAACCAACAAGAAATAAGTCCAAAATACGTTTAAATTTCACAGTTTTTCATCAAATGAAAAATTTAAGTCTACAATTATTGTAATTCCACCTGGTGCAAGTCAATTTACGGCAAATAACTCGCTATCGCTCTGACCGCACCACGAATAGTGTGGAATAAAACCTAATCCTAACGTTTGAAAATAAACAGCAGATGTGAAATGGAAAATCAAATGCTATTTAATTTATTTAATTCCGCTCATTTCGTTTAAATCTTGCGAGAGTCTAGTCTGTAAGGAGTGTGTAGTATAGTATAGTGAGTGTGTACTGTCTATAGCCTTCATAAAAGTGAAATGAAGAACTGTTAAACAATAGGAAGAATATAGAAATGGATTGCATGATAGTGTGAATATTGAAACAAGTTTCTTTGTGGCCTTTGTTCCAAGTAGGAAGGTGTTGAGTTTAATTCTAAATTTTTAAGTAAATTCACGGAGCCTGTTATGTAATTTTGAGCTACGAAAAGTAAAGGGTGTCCCTAAATTTACGCAACATTTAAATTTGCTGCTATCGACGTAGAAAAGAGTTGGCAACCCTAAAAAAAGTTCAGGGTTAATAAAAATGGCAAATTACACGATAGAACAGCGTGTCTTAATTATTGAACAATATTTCAAAAGTAATGAAAGTTTTGCGGTCGCAATTACTGGTGTTACTGGTGTTCGATATCGTGACATGATAACACAGTTTTTTTTTGCCGAAATTGAATGAAATTGATGTGGCCAATATTCGGTTTCAACAAGACGGTGCCACATGTCATACCGCTCGTGAAACTCTTCAATTACTGCAAGAGACATTTCCAGGTCGCGTGATTTCTCGATTTGGTAACCAGAACTGGGCCCCAAGATCGTGTGATCTAACACCATTAGATTTTTTTTCTGGGGTTTTTTAAAATCACAGGTCTATGTTAACAAGCCCACAACCACTCGAGCTTTAAAGGAGGAGATTCATCGTTGCATCATCGAAATTCGACCAGATTTATGCAGAAAAGTCATGGAAAATTTAGACAAACGAATACTTATGTGTATGGAAAGCCGTGGAGGCCATTTGCCAGATGTGTTATTCCATAAATAACCCTATCCTATGTACTTTACGATTCAATAAAAATATTACCATAAGAAGAATAAAAAATTTGTTTTCTACTCAATTCAAATGTTGCGTGAATTTTGGGACACCCTTTACAAACTAGTTCTGCCATTTTAAAATGTAAATAATTAAAAGCCTGTCCGTATGATCTTGTTGCCGAAATCCAATAAATAATATGCAGTAATGGGTAACCGTCGGCCGTGCATTGGTTAGTGGCACATTCTGTTATATATGAGAACGTGGGCTCGATAACTGCTGTTTTTGTTGGCGGTAACATCGCCAAGTGATGGCGACACTCTCGGGTAATAAGCTATGCAAAAGCTTCGGACCGGTGTAAAACGGTATGTCCCAGACAGTGAGTGGAAAAACTTAAACATGCACGGCTTACTGATTGCGAGAAGAGATGTAATGGGGACGTATATACTTTTTTATAAGGTAGTGCACGCTTGTCAATTATCATTACCTGATATATACCTCACAAACCATATACATACAAGTAATTTAAAAATTTTAGCAAAATCGGTCATAAAATTCAAATTCAAATAAACGTAACTGGTACTAGCTCGGTCATCAAGAGGCTATACCACGGAAAAATGCAACTCTGTGATACAGATTAATAAACCTCACCTCAAAGCACTGCAACTACAAAGAAGAACATGGTGGAAATAACTGTATGTTCGTGTGTTGGATTTATAGGCCTTTTAGTGTGTGTTGATACTAATGGATCTTCGATCTATACTAATTCGCACAACGACGGTATCAATTCAGGTACAGTAGTTAGGCATCTGATGATGAACTTGTCACGGAGTTTGAAACTAGTTCAAAACCAACCATTTTTCATTTAATTATAGAAAAATGTTCCTAACCTTGTAAGCTTGTAGTATGAATTTCTCATATTTAACTAAAAACTAACAAAATCGCTCATAAAATTCAAATTCAAATAATTTGTGTTGTTGTTATACTATTGAGCGCTTATTGACCATAATTTAAAGATATATCTCCTTAAATTTTCAGATTCGTTATGTATGCTAGTATAAAACATGATACGGTCTTCACGAATCTTTGTAAACTATGTTGACCAAGGCACAATCTAAGGTCTGGTCTATAAATAAATATTTGTGGAGTAAAGTTTTTATCTTTAAATTTAGTTAATACTATTTGTTCACGTCGTCTATGCTGTTTCTGTTAATGATATGTTCTTATACCGGCTTTAAAGTCAAGTAAGTAAAATTAAACGAATAACTCGAGTAATAACAAAACTTCTGTCTTTTGTTCGATAATTGGAAACCCAACTCCTGACGCAGACCTTTTGCCGAATTTGGTTTCGAACACATGTTTAAATAGCTGTTCATAAATGTGATGTCTGTATGACAGATAGGGACGATCTCGTTCCAGTATTTCCTCAAGCAATAGTGACGAACCTTGGAATTAGCCAGCGTCCGTTGTTGTGGTGTGGAAGAAAATAGCTTGAAGCCTTCATCCTTCAAAAATCATTTTGTTGATTTTGTGTCCGGGTTGTCGAAGGGATTCCGATTCGAAGGGATTCCGATTCCGATTTCGTTTTATACTATCTCTTCTCGTTCCGTTCACGTTTTTTTTTCTTTGGATAAATTTTCGTCAACACCGCCAATGCATATTGCAAAAATTCAACGTCTTCCGGATCAGCTACCATTTCGAGTGCATTGGCATGTGCTGTATTAAAAAGATCATAAAATTTCTCGGCAAACACAGTTTCCTTTTTGCTTTGTGTTTCGCCACCTCTCAAAGTATTATTTTGCAAGTCTAGCTATTCAGCGACCAAAGACTCGACTTTTAGTTTCACACGGAATCTGTTTTTCGTTGCAATAAAGGCTTGACGGCAAAATATCATAACTGTGTTAGTCACGAATTGTTTTACGCTGCCGAGTGCCATAAAGCCGCATCTTGAGCATTTTTTCTAGAAGGCAATTTCGTTTTCATTATGCGACAAGCGATCTCAAACTGCTTCCAGCGCAGGTCAATGTTGCTACCATTTTTATTTTGATTAAATTTTTAATGTACTTTTCGCAAGTATCAAATCATAATTTGATTAATAATACTGAAAGTTCCGATTTACATATGTTAGAATGTTGTTTGCAACTTGGAAGCAGAATGGCTCGTTTCTCTGTGAACAATTTTGGCTTTCGTTGAGAATAAGTGGATGTTGAATGAGAATAAGTGGATGAATATACTTCGCATTTCCCACTGAAGTATTGTATGCAAAATTTTTCTCAAATCGATTTCTGATTTGGTGCCAACGACGTCGGTAGTCGCCGTGTTTTTAACATGACCATATATTTCACGGAGAATTTTTCTCTCGAATACTCCAAGGTGTTTTTCAACCGCTTGCGATATGACCCAAGTTTCGGAGCTATATGCCAGTACAGGTAAAATGAGAATCTAGCATATATTGACTTTTGTCTGTCGAGAGAGGGATTTGTTCTTAAACTGCTTGCTGAGCCCAAAGTAGCATTTATTTTCAAACACAATTCTCCCATTTTTCTCCAGGCTGACGTTGTTGTCCTTGTTCGCGGTAGATAAATTCATCTACAAAAAAATGATGTCCCATAACATCCCATGACGGGACTGTGGACCCCTTCTCACAATCAGTGAGATGTGCGCTTTCTAGTTTTACACTCCGAACAGTATTTTGAGAATCTTTTACATGGCTAAGTACTCGCTAGTGTCGCCATCGGCCGGAAGACGGGCCCCAGGAAATAACACCCCAATTGCAAAATGAAAATGGGTCCCAAATTTGGGGTTTGTTTTCATTAAGAAAGTGGGCCCCAAATTTCAAAATGAAATAGCCTCCCAAGCAATGATGGAGGCCCCAACAAATTGTGAAGCACGACCCCAAATATTTTGGTGTGGGCGGCCATCTTTTTTTATGGTTTAAACCGTTTAAAATTAAGGCCCCAAAAAGCGCAAGAGCGCCCCCAAAACAATTATTTGTTGTATACTGATAAAATTTGGGCCCAGATTTCATTGACTCTCTGGGGTGTATTTTCTTGAAATGTAATTTTAAAGAATAGAAATTGCACCCCAGGAAAATCGGCCCCAATAGAGAAAATCTGGTTTTGTTTTATCCGTCGATTTGATTAATTTCAGAATGAATATACAATACACACATAAACATATTACATGAAACATTAAACAAAATAAGATGCAATAGAATAGATATTTCAAATATTTTTCTCCCCTTTTGTGACGCCTCTGTTTTCTGTGTCAACATCAGTATTAAATTTTGTCCCAAAAAAAAAACGCGCGAAAATTTTTTTAATTTCTTTCTAAAACAGTAAAATTTAGTTTCTTAAACTTCAGGCGACGTTAGCTTTAGAGAAAGGACAAATTTCACTTGCAACATTCCTCGCGATTTGCATCGATTGCCATTTAAAAATACAAGCTGACGTCATACAGAAAACATTATCTTATAAATGTGCAGTAGTGCAAGATACAATGAAGGTCTACACCTAATAAAAATGATTGTACCTCAATATCCTTAATTTTTCATTTTCATTTTTAGAAGTGGGTTTATATTCGTAGTGTTCTTTTTAGTAATATGTGGGGCCTAATTTCATTTGTTATTTTGGGGTGCTTTTTCATTAAGTTTTATAGTAGCCATACGAAATTGCACCCCGAGAAATTACACCCCAATTTAGTTATGAAATAACACCCCAAAACATGAAGACGGATCCCAAATAAATTGAAAATGTCCCCCAAAAAATAATTGGGGTCCACTTTCATTAGGGCCCACATTCATAATGAAAAAACACCCCAAGTGTAAGCGAAAATGGACCCAAAAAGTGGACCCCAAAATTTCGTGTTGTTGTAACCTGTGTATTGGTTTGGGCCCGTTTTTATTTTGCAATTGGGGTGTTATTTCCTGGGTCCGTCTTCATTCCGCCGTCGCCATCACTACGCGAGGTGACCGTCGTCGAAAGAAATGTAAGGTGGTCTGAGCAGCGATCGAACCCACGTTCTCATGTACAAGAGCCGCGCACACTAACTATTGCACAACCGATGGCCACATTAAAATTAAATCGGTATGAAATCCAAACTGTTTCACTACGTATATCCCCACTCTGAAATACCCATGATCGATGAAACCCCCGTTGTGTTTCAGATATGACCACTCATTATCTCCAGAATTTCCCACATAAAAACTGAATTCTTTCACTACGGATATAACCACTTTGAAACAGAATCTGATAAAAGTGGATACCTGGGTTCCCAGGCTACCTTTCGTATTCCCAATATTGATGCCACCCGACCGTTTTCAAGATATATCCACTCATCTTCGCTAGAGTTTTATATATGAAAACTGAATTCATTCACTACGGACACGGCCACTCTGCAATCGAATCTGAAAAAAATGTGCATAAAATAGAATACCTGGACTCCCCGGCTACTTTAGTATCCCCACGTTTGGAGACTCATCCCACTCATCCTCTCTAGAATTATCCATATGAAAAATGAATCTGAAATCGACTATGAAAAAAGTGGGGATAGGATTAGATACCGGGCCTCCCATAATACTTATGGCATTCCCTTTCTGTAAAACGCGGGATTAAAATCCAAAGCGGGATGAAAAATCGAAAAGCGGGATAATCCCGCCAAAAGAGTAATGGTTGGTCAGGTTACTTATGACATCCTTTACGTTGGAACTACTCGCGCAATTAAAAATTGTCGTAATTCGGTGTTCCGGACTCTGTAAAATATTTTGGGTTCAAAAGAAACTGAAGAATCAAATAGCGGTAAATTTAGACACCGATTTCTGGGTTAACCTTCGTATACGAGGTATTTGCACGGGTAAAAAATTCGATATTCATTCTGTTATACTATAAGTCGTGAATCAGTCACTTCGCGTTATTTCTGTCGTTTTGGTAGTTTATAAAACGTTATAGCGGTTGCGTGAGTACCTGCGTTAGGTTACGTTATTTAATGGGTAGTCTATAAAATTCAGCGCAACGTATTCGATCACCTCAGCCGTCAAATTCAACACGCAACAATTCCTCGCGTTAGTTTAAGAAATTACAAATTTAAAGCAAAACGGCGATCGCGGATAGATTTTTCATTTCATTGCATATAAGTAGTTGCCAATATTGCTTACTCACTGAAATTCTTATTTACAATAATAAAATTATAAATGGAAAGTTGATATGAATAGTGGGTTGCAAAACTATTATAATTAAAGGGGTTTTCAATAAGAGCGCTACAAAAGTGTTTTTAACTAAAACAAAACCGGTTTTAGATACCAATGAAATTCTTTACTCCTGTGAAAATACGTTCGATGCCATTATTTATGGATCTCGATTTCTTTTGCATGGCCACCACTGGCACGCTTGCAGAAGTCCAGACGCTGAACCTAATTTTCGACGGTTTTCAAATATAAATCGGCCGATACTGCTGCAAATTCACGTTCGCTATTCGTACGAAGTTCATCAATCGTCGCTGGCTTGTTGGCATAGATCATAGACTTGACGTAGCCCCACAGGAAATAATCTAAGGGCGTCAAATCGCACGACCGAGGCGGCCAATCGACTGGGCCATTTCGTGTGATAACACGTTCACCAAACTTGGTTTCCAATAAATTGATTGTGGCATTCGCTGTGTGCCTTGTGGCGCCGTCCTGTTGGAACCACATGTCCTCCAAGTCCATATTATCCAATTGGGGTCCAAAATATTCGGTTATCATTGAACGGTAGCGATTCGCATTCACAGTAATGTGACGGTCTTGATCATCACGGAAGATGTACGGCCCAATGACGCCGCCGGCCCATAAACCGCACCAAACCGTAATTTTTCGGGATGCAATGAGTACTCGTGGATTACGTGTGGATTGCTGTCGGACCAATAACGCATATTTTGCTTATTGTCGAAGCCATTCAGCCAGAAAGATGATTTTACGATGAAAATCCGAATCATTTTCAAGTTGTTGCTCAGCCCAATTCACGAAAATACGACGCTTATGGTGGTCAAGCGGCTTCAGATCTTGCGTCAATTTGATCTTGTATGGATGTAGGCCAAGATCTTTTCGCAAAATTCGCCACAACGACGTCACAGAGATGCCCAACGCTTGAGGACGACGTATGAGAGACACATTTGGGCTTTCTTTAACTGAAGCCTCAGCGGCAGCAATATTCTCGACACTACGGGCACTTCTTTGTCTCACTGGCACGTGAATATTTTGTACTGTGCCTGTGGATTCAAATTTTTCCACTAGACGCTCAATTGTTGATCTGGTAGGACGATTATGACGACCATAAATTGGACGTAGCGCTCTTAAAGTTGAGGCCACTGACTCCAAATTTCGGTAGTAAATTTTAATAATTTGGACTCGTTGTTGGCTCGCATGTCTTTCCATGATGAAATGGCAAACCTGACTGGAGAGTAATGTCAAAAGAGCGGGAAAAAATATGGCGTCGTTTGCTGTCCCTATCGTTTTACTTTTGCCATTATTAAACATTATTGCAAGACAGCATACAAATAGATTGGAAACTTTATTCGACATTGCAACCCAAATTAACCTAGGTTTTACACACCTTATGTGAATTGCCTTAAATATTGTTGGTATTTGTAGTATTATAAACAATAGTATTCTTAAAATCTGTTAATCTATTGAAATATTTTAAATATTGTATATTTTATAATCATTTCACTGAAGATAACTTTTTCACTCAAGATAACTTTTTCTAATCTCTTATTCTTTATTTTAGTTGGGCAACTCTATAAACCACAAATGTCAGTAACGGTTTTCGTAAGCGAATATAATGGCTTTCGACTTTGGCGTTCGAGTTGGCTTCTGCGTTTACGTTCACTTTCGGGACTTTTAGAATACTACCCTAAATATATGATATTTTGTAGAAACTGTAAAAACAAATGACCCTACCTCAGTTATTCATAATTTCCTTTGAAGTTAAATTTTTTATACATGTACATTAATAGTATCTGCCGAGGTAAATATATAGGAAGTATATGAAAGTTTCCCACTTTATCCCTCAAACCTACAAAGAAATCATCTTAAATTATGAACGCAAACAATAAAAATGTAAAAACGGTATCGTAATCTGTTTGAAATTAAAAGTCGTTTAAACGATTGACAAGACATTCATGTACATTGATGGACAAAATATGACAATTTTCACACTTTGTTTATTTGAAGCAATGTACTATTTGATATACATAAGCCTGTCGTAAAATCCTTTGCGTTTAGTAGTCTTTGTGTCGAATGTATCAACCATCGTTTTTGATGCCACCACTTGTAGCCTGTCGTGGAAATTTATCAACCACCAACTCCCCATCTTCGTAGAGAGATTGATTGGCCTATAATGTTAAATTATCGTTGAAAACCATATCTAAAATGAACTCAATCGCAGCATTGAACCTAGGTTTTTGAGCTCAGATTCTTATTTGAGAGATGCATAGATTTTCATCCAAAATGAGTATAAATTCTTTACGTCGAAACTTCTTTACCTCACTATATGGACTATCGGTGAAATATATAATGTTTGCTGTAAAGGCTGAAATGACTTGATCTTAACAACCCACTCATCTTGATTCAAATATCTGGTATTTCAATCTTTTGTAGTATGATATCTACCATTTGGCTGATAGAAATATGGGGCATTGCAAGCCACGATATCTTTATGCCATAGTTTGCTTGTTTGGATGTTTTATACTGAGTGAAATTAGTGCGGCCTCTATATCGAAACAATTGTCCGTCCATATTTCGAGTAGTTCTCAGATTCGTGTTGATCATCTCAAAATTATCTCGTATTGGTGATGTGTTATCTTAACATCTCTTGTAATATGGCTGTCAAAGCGAATTAAGTGTAAAATGTCTTGATATCGTTTGAGAGAAATAATTGCACAATAAAGTGAAACCATTTATTTTCAATTCTAAGAAGCAAAATATCAAAAAAAACCCCTAACAAGAAAAATTCCTCGAAACTCTTTCAACTCGTTATTAGTCATTGGAGTTCAAATAACAAATATTTTGAAAGATTGCCGGTATTGCATTGGTAATAAATATCATTGACTTTGTTGTTAGAAAACTTGGAAATTTGCTCTAATGGAACAACGCTTGTTTTTGTTTATGAGACAATCGCTACACGCATATTTGATCTATGCATATGAATGTATGTGGCTTTATTTCCAAATGTTATTCGATTCCGAGATTAATTCAAATTATTGGAATATGCATAGAATATTTTTTACCTACCCGCGTAGATGCAATGTTTTTGAGCAAAACAAATTTGTCATGAAAGCGAATGTTAAAGGAAGAGCCATAACATTATATCTTAAAGTAACAACATTTGAGGAAACATTTTCTTCTCAGCCTTCAATTTCAATGTAATATTTCTTATTTTAATTTAATGGTTATTAATTTCTGTCATTTGCATAGACGTGCGTTTGTGCCAAGAAACACAATAAATTCCAAAGAATATTTAGTGGAGTCAACACTGCGTTGACAAGAACGACATCACGACGTGTCCAAGAGCTCGCACGTGGATACCTGCGTCAGACAGTGAAGAGTCTGTCATATGTCTCATAAGGGCAAGTAACCGCGACCTTTCATCGTTGGGTACATGAAAGTGATAAGGAAGCCAAACCTGACATCATTACCGACGAAGGTACACCGGCATGGGGAGGAGTGGAAGATAGGAATAAAAGGGAATGAGTATTTTATTTCGATTCATCCAACGCAAATCATAATTTAGCGTTCATTAGTATCAACCAAACACTATTTAAATTTGTTCTGCATGGTTTGATTCTCGTTGCTTATCGCTCTCTTACTCAGCTTTCTATTATTTTCCATTTTATATCACCATTGGGATAGTGGTGTTACCGCTACTGGTATGGAGACGGACACTGACAACATCTGGTTAGCTTCAGATCAATCAGTCTCGCTATAGTCTGTGAAGAGTATGATTGACTCATATTAACCAACCACGATTACAACAGGAACAAATCTACGGAAACCGCTCTAAACTTTTTGGTGTGCTACATTGAGAAATATATTTACATAAACGATTACGCTCTTGTCGCATTTGTCTACATATAGTGTGCGTTTGACAGCGCCTTAGCAGGATCGATAAAATCGGCTCTTTCACCACTTTGTGGTGATCATGGGATCATTGGATCGATCCTCGATCCCTGGATACACGACTTGATATCTAAATATGAATAGAGATACACCCCAAGGGTGAGCCTTATCTCAACTTCTCTGGAATTTAGGACTGAACAGTGTTTTAACAGAGCTAAGGGATCAGGTTGCACAGTCACAGCACATTCTGTCGACCTGGCCAATCCTGTGCAGGAGAATACCCCTCCACATGCGGAGATGTGCTCCTGAACTTAATATGGAGACTCTCTCAGTAGGCCACGGCAAATGGACTGGGTATAGAACCAGAGAAACCGAACTCGTTCTCCTTACCAGGAAACAGAAGATTCCGTGTATTCATCGCCCGCAGCTATATGGCTGAGAAATTTAACAGACAGATTTTATAAGATATCTACCTACGTGAGATTATCGACGGAAAGCTTAGTTTCAATCCAAATACTATGGATAGAATCAGTAGAACAACAGTGACACAAGGTTCGTGGAAGTGGGATATCGGAGGATAAGCCTATACCCGAAAATAGTTTACTGAATGTATGCAGCTGCTGTTCACCCGATACTGCTCAACGGCATTATTCTTTGGTGGCCCGAACTGGGAAAATCATCATACCTGTATTTGTTGACAAAACCCGAGAGAATAGCAATGGTGTCTATTACAGGGCTCTTCGCACAATCTCAATCAATGGTTTGCGGGTTATCCTCCATCTATCCTCCAGATGTTATGGGAAGCCAAATGGCGAATTTAAGGGATCCACTATAAAAGTCGACTATATAACACCCAATACAACGTTTGAGAGAATCTTCTTTAGAATATATTTAGGCTTCTAAACTGATGAAAACTATATGGCAGAGTAGAATTTGGAGTGTAATCTAAAGTGCTTGGTCTAGTCAACATTTTTTGACAACTCCGAAACTATTGTTCAGATTAAAATGTGGTATGGGCATAAGAATGAAATTTGGTCCAACAAAATCGAAGAAGCCATTTTCGAGTTATGATAAATGATGTGGACGAATATCTCCAAAAATTTAAAACCAGCTTGTTTTATATTTCTTTTCTACTAGCCTCTACCTGCAATTATGCTGAGGGCATTTGAATTCGAGCTAATCCAGAAAAACCCCAGTTTTGTGAGTTTCGATAAATACTTTCAGAAACTGAAGCCAAATCGAAGTGTGCATCGTATTGTTGTACTGTGTAATCAAAGAAAACTGTAGGTTAAGGTACCACTGCATAAAAAACGTGCAAGAAAAGTAATTTAGTCTTTCATTAATGCCAAATTGTAAATAGTATAAGAATATAAAAAATTTTGAAAATACTTATCTTAGATTATATTTTGTTTAATATTTAATATGAAAATCACAACCCGTAGGTATGTATTGCATTTTTTTTAAAAAAGGTTACTGAGCTGCAGATCAAAATTTCAGGACTTCTACTAACAAGTTCAGCTACAGTATACAAGACCAAAATGGTATGGGGTTTTACAAATCACACCCAAGATTTTTTTATGTCAATGTTTTCAAGACATTTTTTGAATCAAAAATACGTATTTTAAAATGTTTTTTTTAGGTTTTTTCATATTTGTCAATAAAAACCAACGCTTAAAACTGTGCAATATACATATATTAGGTACCAAATAATATACACAAAATCAAATGCATATATACTTATATATATACATATATATATATATATGTCGTAGTACTGTGTGTATTTGAATATAAAACGGCAAGCTTAGCCTCTTATGTCAAAGCTTGGGTGGAATCGACTGGCGCTACTGAATAAAGAAAGAGTGAAAAAGAAGGGAAATAGACATTCAAGAGACGGAAGCGGTAGTGGCGAGATCGAGACTGCCTCGTGTTTATTGTCAAAATAATTTTAAATGAATAAATGATAATAATTTAAATTAAATTGCTGATTTCCTGTAAATTCAATAAAAACATTCGAAAATGAATGAAAACCCGGCGTCAGAAGTGGGATTGCCCCAAGATTCGCTACAAGCTGCAAGCGAAGAAAAACGGCAACTGTTGTTAGAGCAACAAAATCGTAGTTTTTTGGCTCTTGTGAAAGCACTCAAACCGTCATCCAGCGTTTTATGGCGAGATTGAAAAGCTTGTCGACTGAGCAGAAAGCTGTATCCACAGTGTTAGTCCACCTTTCTCAGTTTGAGCCTAGAGTACATATTCTGGCTTTTACATATTCTGGCTTTCTTTGCTAAAACGATAACTGAAGGTTAAATAAGAAAGCCGTTACGCAGAATGAGGTGAGAGGCCCAGAGACAAAGAGGTACAAGGCATCAACATTATCGCCGTGCACACAATATTTTAAATGTGCCCAGCCGGGACATGCAGACACAAGGACGTCAACACGCATACTCCGAGTGTGGGCAACAACAATAATTTTAAAAATTCAGCCAAGCCAACTATAATCTGCTTCAACTGTCAAGATACCGGTCACTACGCATCAAACTGACCTAAGATTGGCCGCAAAAGGTTGTTGATAGCGCTGGAGTTTGTTCAACCGATCAACGGGTGGACTTATGTGCTGTCGGCACCTCCGCTGGAACATTGAACCACTTTGGAGAGGAATTTTTTTTTTTATGATTGTGGCTCAAAATATTCGCTGATTCAAGAACAATGAGTTGTAAATTTCGTGGTAAACGTAGTTGTAATTTAGTAACATGACAGGAATTGGCCACACGAGTGTAAATAGTACTATCCAAATTTTAACGGTTGTTGAAGTCGATGGTATAGTTCTACAAATTTTGTTTCGTGTTCTGCCAGATCCTTATCTGCGTCATGGAATGACGATCGGGCGCGAGGTTCTTAATCAAGGTATTGCAGTGCATATGTCGTCAGATCAATTATGTTTCAGTAGGATGAACTTTGTTTATCTTGTGAGGCTATTCCTCCACCTGGAGTAATAACCTTGTCGGGATGTGGGGGCTTAAGTGTGTCCGAGGCTGCCTAAGTGTGGCCTTGGCTGCGCGAACTAAAGGTTACTCCGGGCGGAAGTTGAGTCTCGTTGTACGTCGATCTGTTGATCAGGCCTACTTAAATAATGAATGTCAAGGAAGCTTCCCCGACATGGCGATTCTTGCGATTTTGGCGCCATTAGAATATCCAACGTTGAATGCAAAAACACTTTTAAGGTCAAGGTGGTTGGAAGCAGTGCCGAGGACCTAGAATGGCCAGTTAGTGTTTAAACAAACTGGTTCCTAACAGCTCCCTCCGACGCCAGGGTACGGGTCGGTAGTAATGAAATATGTTGCCCGGTCCAACTCACGCCGTCACTGGGGCGGCCTCTAGTAAATATATTTACTGGCATACTCGTGGGACTAACATGAACAAAGAACTTATAACAAAAACAGGAAAACAAAACAATGATAACAACACTGCAAACGAAACTGATTCACGAAACGATACTAATACGATATTTGAAACGGAACACAGGCTAAGCCACGATAGCATTGTGAAACAACACCATGAGATCGTTTCGATGATGATGAAAATGCAGAGTCGGGTTCATCATACTCATGGTTCTACAGGGGGTTGTGTCTTGACCCCTGTAGTAGAGTCTATGGCATGCACACAAAAAGCCAATGGCAACCAAAACAAGGATGATGAGGCGGACGAAACCAAGCGGGGCTGCATAAGCCCTCAGCCTTCAATAACAGGTGGTGACTCCAACTCTGATTCCCAAAGCGATAATAATGAAAATAACATTACCATTTTAGGAATTCCAAAAAATGACGAGGTAAATAGAATGGTCAATGAAGTAAGCGAGAGCATAGCGAAGCTATCAACACAAAAGAAACGAGTCTCGGGGGATCAACGCAGAAATATTGCACATAGGAACCGCTCAGCCAAACAAGCCGAAATACAGGACGTTCCTAAGGACCTGTCAGTGCCTCCCTCGACCTCAACAGAGGCTGAGAAGAGAAACTGATCACCTGAAAAGCAGAACACTGTCAAAATAATGGCAAAGAGGATAAAGTATTCCCCGCCATCTGTTAACGCGGAGACGCCCGAATCCCATATTACCCAGGGTATTCAACAGAGCTCCAGGGACAATAGGAGCAAAGCCGATGCGATTACCAGAAAGGCGATCACATCAGCCGAGAAGGAAAGGGCTCGTAAACACGAACCCTATCCAACTCGGAAGAGGAAGCTGAATATGAACACAGGCAAAGAACCACCATCCTACGCAAAGGTAGCAAGAAGGCAACGAAGAAGGCAAAAAGGAACGAAGGACGATCTCTGCTATGCAGTAATTAACAGCGGAAATCCAACTGGCTTAATACCGAATAACCAGCACCTAACCGTGGAGGACCTCGTCAACACGAAGGTTATGGATTATATAATGAAGGCCGAAAGTGGACCACATGACAGCTGGCCTCACAACACTGTGCGGAGACATTGAAGAAGCTTGTGGATGAAATCTCTGCCCCTGGGAAGGCGGTAAGCTAGCCCTCGTAAGGAAGAAGGACATCCCAAGGCTGACGAAGGCTTCCGTATATATAAAAGGATGGGGCAACAAGTTTGCATCGGACGCCATACTTAAAGTCATTGGCAAGCAAAACGCAGGACTAACCGTGGACAAATGGGTCGTTTTCCATAGGGAGGAGGGGCAGGAGGGCACTCTCCTTGTGATCGGAATAGACCCGGCATCCATGGCGAGACGGCAACCCACGCTCTCTTGGATAAAATTAATAAAGGTAAAATACACATTGCTTTAATACAAGAACCTTGGACCACTAAAGACAAGGTTATTGGATTAAATCATATTAATTACCAACTATTCTATACGAAGACGGGTTCCCGTCCGAGAACATGTATCTTATGCCATAAAAACCTTTGTTTTCTTTTCTCCCCAGAGTTGTCAACATCGGATGCAACAGAACTGAAACAGGGAGATTGGAATATTTACCTGGCATCAGTATACTTGCCATATGATTCGCCGACACTACCACCTTCGTCGGAATTACAGCGACTGGCAGAGAGAACCAGACAGGTAACAAAGTTTTAATAGGTAGTGACTCTAACTCTCACCACACGTCGTGGGGTAGTACTAACTGTTACCATTGGGGTCATACCCTAGTAGAATATTTGAATACTAACGACCTTTTCACACTGAATATTGGGAACAAAGCCACTTTTGTCAACAAGATTAGGGAGGAGGTGTTAGATATCACAATCTGTTCTAAACACCTAATATATGAGATTCAAGAATGGAGGGTTTCAAATGAGCACTCATTCTCGGATCACAGATACATTAGATTCAGGATAACACGGCCACCACCGAAACCGATATGTTTCCGAAATAAGACCAACACAGACTGGACAAAGTTCGTAAGCCTACTTAGGAATCGATTAGATCACCCTCAGCTCGAATACTCTAGCAGGGACGAACTAGACGACATAGTGACAAAGACAATGCAAGCACTAGTAAAGTCTTTCGAGGACAGCTGCCCACTTCGGGAAAGGAAATCGGCCCAAGAAAAACCCTAGGTTACAGGGGAAATACGAAATCTAGGGAAGAACGTCCGTAGACTTTACAATAGGGCCACGCGTAAGAAATCACCAGTATACTGGGAGGACTACAAGAGGAGTCTCAGTGAATACAACGCAATATTGAGAAAAGCGAGACGCAAGTCCTGGAGACTATTCAGTGAACAGCTGGATAGCGTCAACGACACGTCGAAGATGAAAATATTTCTCTCTAAGACCCACGTACAGGCGGAAACGCTAGTAGATGACACGGGAAAGAGAATGGATACAATGGAACAAACGCTTAGGCACCTGATGGATACACACTTTCCAAATGGGAACGCGGAACCCACAGGAGAATGGTCACAAGGTGAGAATGTAGTACATCAGTCGCCAATCATTACGGACCAAACGGACCAAAATCTATAAAGAGCTTCTCCCCATATAAAGCGCCGGGACCGGATGGTATTTTCCCGGCTATCCTACAACATGGGGTTGACCAAATAACAACCCATCTGGCAGGAAATTTTTACCGCATGCTTAAAATACGCATACACACCGAGAAACCGGCAGGAGGCCAGGGTAGTATTCATACACAAACCTGGAAAAGCAAGCTATGCAACGGCAAAGGCTTATAGACCAATTAGCCTCACCTCGTTTCTAATCAAAACCCTGGAGAGAATAGTGGACGACATGGTAAAAAGTGGAATACCTAGCGATATGCTGAAGTTTAGAAAACACGCCTATGTCAAAGGCAGATCAGTGGATACCGTACTTCATGAGGTAACCTACTACATAGAGCAATCTCTCAATGACAAACTATATTCACTCGCTGTATGCATTGATATTGAGGGAGCGTGGACCGGGCATTAAAAGACAGGATCAACCATATGCTAAGGAATAGATGGATAAACTGTGGTTCCCATGATGTAAATATTAGAGACAGAGTACAACGTGGAACTCCACAGGGAGGGATTATATCACCACTCTTATGGGTCCTCACAATACACAGTCTCCTAAGAAAACTTACCGATGAAGGACTTAAACCAATCTGATACGCAGACGACGTTATAATACTCTTAAGTGAAAGAACCCTAACCAATTATGCAAAGAGGCCGAGAGGGCACTGAGTATAGCGTATGAATGGGCACAGCTAAGGAGCTTAAATGTAAACCCGGACAAAACGGAAATATGTCTATTCACAAGGGAGGCGAAAATCTCAGAATGTGAAGAGCCACGATTCTTGGGAAAGACGATTAAAATATCCTATAAGGTTAACTACTTAGAAGTAATCTTAGATCGGAAACTGAATGGGAAGCACCACATAGAGGAAAGGGCTAATAAGGCCTACAGGTGCTGGTCGCTATGCAGAAGGGCTATAGGGTCCAACTGGGGCCTCAAACCGACTATAACACACTGGGTCTACAGAAGCGTAATCAGGCCCGTACTCACATATGCTTCTGTAGTATGGTGGACGGCAGTTGAGAGGAAATGTAACATGGCAATATTGCAGAGGGTTCAGAGAATGTGCGGCATTGGTATCAGCAGTGCAATAAGGACAACCTCGACAAGAGCCATGGAGACTATTTTATGTATCCAGCCAATCGAGATTAGAAACAAATACGAGGCTGCCCTTGCGGCAAAACGCCTACAAGCTACAGGTAAATGGATCAACAGGGATCTTACGTCAAAACACCAACGGATAACTGGGGCCTTAGTAGGGTACACGTAAGATACGAGTCAATCTGACCGAATACCCGAGATAAGGGTTAAGGCGAACTGCGTGACCTTAACGCCAACTAGAGACGCCTGGCAGAATCGGACCCTGGCACCAATGCCAAATGGGACTTGCTGCTACACGGAGCTAGCTAGGAGGAAAAAAGCTAGGAGAAAAAACGGGTCTAGGATTCCTCATTGAAAATCCAGCAACCGAATGCCATCTACGCCTCCCGGATCATAATACGAACTTTCAGGCGGAAGTTCGGGCGATTACCGAGTGTATCTAATGGCTCGGCGATAATACAATCCCAGCCGAGGCAAGTATATTCACAGATAGCCAAATGGCAATAAAGGCAATATCATCGGAAACTGTCAAATCTAGAACGGTCCTTGACGGTAACTAGTACCGTATAGGACTAGTATCATACTTTAGGAAGTTTGTTCCCAAGTTTTCCCAACTTATGGCCCCATTGTATACTTTGACGTTTGGCAAGGGTATAATTGATTGGAAATCGGTGCATGAGGCGATAAGACATCGGATAATAACCGATTTAACTTCTGAGCCTGTATTGACAATATTTGATCCTTCCTGTCCAATAGAGCTTCATACGAACGCCACCGCTATCGGATACGGTGCTGTTTTGATGCAGAGAAAGGATACCAAGTGGTTGGTTGTTGTCTATTATAGCAAGCATACTTCGGCTATAGATTCCAAGTCCCACTCGTACGAGTTGGGAAAGTCTAGCTGTTGTCAGTGCGATTAAGCATTTTAGACACTATTTGCACGGTCGTCGCTTTGGTGTTGTTACTGAATGTAACTCGTTACAGGCTTCACGTAAAAAGCTTTTTCATACTCCCCGAGTACATAGTTGGTGAGCTTTCTTACAGGCCTTCGAGTTTGAAGTTGTTTATAGGAAGGGGAAGGACATGTGTCATGCAGACTTCTTTTCAAGGAATCCACTTCCTTTTTCAGCTAAGGACGAGAAAATTGAGCCCAAGTACGTCGACATAACTGAGTTGTCTGATAATTGGCTTTTGACAGAGCAACGCACTGTGGGCAAAATGGTCGATCTAGCGTCATTTAATTCAATTTTCAAAGTGTTTAATTGCGCCAAAATTGTGTCTCAATGGATTACTAATATACCACTGAACTTATATAGCGATTCCTTTTAATTGCCATGATCTAGTTGAGCAGCTGTGAGCTGTCAAACACAACATATGTTTCAGCCGGTGCATCACTAAGCTTTAACATGTGTTTTCTTTGCATTGCCAAATTTTCTCTAAATTTACATTTGTCTCAATTAAGTGGAAGAGAAGTGGTTTTATTTATAGTTAGAGGTATGTATTAACTAAAAAAAATTTTGTTTGTGACCTGTGCATAAGTGTTGTAGAAAAAAATAGAGTTAAAGTTTTTCTCACTGCTATTTATAAGTGTGGCTGCGATGGCAGTAGCGGCCATTCAACATATCGACAAGATGTGGAATGCGACAACAATAATCTTAGCGATGAATACTTGTTTGCAGTTTGCATTGTCCCATTACAAGTGCAAAAGGGATGCGTGACAATTTGGGAAAATTCGCAACCTTCCTCATCTCGGTTCTGTAGGCCCTTAAAAATACTTTGTTCCAAGGAATCTGCAGAGTTGATTAGATCAGAAGTTGCTAGTTGTAATGACGAAATATCAAAAATTATTCAAACAAGCATTGGTAATTTCAAGATACACCATCAATTTCATTTAACGATGATAGATGGGAAAGCTTTTAGTGCTGTGGCAGAATCATCTTCCCAAGTGTGTGGAATTTGCAAAGCCTCCCCCAAGTTAATGAATGACGTTGATGCTGTTAGATCAATAAAACCCAAGGCGCATTTATACGAATTTGGACTATCAACACTTTGAATGTATCCTACACATATCTTATATGCTACATATTAAAAAATGGCAAGTTCGCGATGCCGATAAACATGCTGTAAAAGAAAGGAAATTGTATGTTCAAGAAGGGTTAAAAATACACATGCTTTTGCTTGCTGGTATTCCAATGGCTGGTTGCGACAACACCAATAACGGCAATACAGCCAGGCGATGTTTCAGAGAACCAAAATTAGCACCCGAAATAACCGGAGTGAATGAGGAGCTACTTTACAGATTCAGTGTCATTTTACGCTCGATTGCTTGCGGGCACAACATCGATATTGAATCTTTTGGGCAATATGCTTTACGGACCGCAGAACTTTTATCACACAGTATCCTTGGTTTTATATGCCGTGTTCCATACAAATTAATTAAATTAGGAACGTGTTTCTTCTTTCAATGGTTTATTAGAACTAAACTTTTTTGTTTTCTCAAAAATATTTATAAAATAATCAAAATACTTAGACATACACACTGTACGACAACTTATGCCATATTGTCCAGTGTTAACTATCCCCTCACTTAAGTGAAGGCCGTCCACGGTCTTATTTAGGGCAGTTTCTTTGCATATTTCAGCTTGAGTCAATCACGTCTTTTCATCCATCGTTTAATAAGAACCATTGAAGGATAAGATGATGCAAGAATAGAGAACATGATGTAGCCGTATAAGATGGATCACGTCTTTGTATTCCTTTTCAGTTCACCAACATAACGTAGGCTTTCATATTCATTACATTCAGTAATGGTGGACCTGCATTTTCTCATTGGTGAAGGCATTTTTAGTAAAGATAATAAGGTAGATAAAATACAGCCATTTCATCTTCTATGACATTGGCCACTGAATCAGTAATAATAATTCCATCATCAATTTCAGATAGTATTTCTAAATAATCCGTAGAAGGTAGACGATAATGTGGGTTGGAAGTTATCAACTGAGTACATTCCGGTTTCTCAGTGGGATACAATTTTGGATAAGAGGAGAGTTGGGTAACTTTTCCAAAATGGGGAGATAGGAATATGATAATTTTCTTTCATAATGTTTTAGGCTATGGGTAATTAATTATAAAACACAAAAAATCTCAAATTTATACAAATTTAACATAAGTTACATCAACTAAAACTAGGATATTAGTATTTGTGCATTGCTCATAAACAATTTCAAATCAAATCGTTCCAAAATAGTCGAAATCACAAAATAGTTTTAACCAAGGTTAAAGATAATATTAGGTCTTCAAAGTTAATTAAAATCATTCTACTCCTCGATAGTAGGATGCACAAAAATCTAGTAGTGCCAATTTGATCTTTTTTGGTATTCACAAGGGTTATGTTAATATAGAAAATAGTACGATTGGTTGAATTTCTATAAAAAAAGGATTTGTCCTAAAAGAGGTCAAATTATCTTAGATTGTCCTTATGGACCACCCTTCTTCTAATGAGAATCGTCGTTCCCATATCAGCTTCTATCAGAGCCGTTCTTATTGTTTCAGAATTTAAAGACCTTTCATTATCGCCAAAGATTACTCTTGTTTGGGGAAAGATGTTCATTAATTGAAGTATAGGCTCCTTCACATCTGCGATTGTCCTAGACTGTATCGGTTGTACAACAGCAAATTTTGAAAATGTATCCACACAGGTCAGAAAAAACTTCCTATCGGTGGAATTAATATCAATATGAAGAACTTCACCGGAGTAAGAAGGTATAGAAGTCTCTCCTATAACATGTTTTCCTGGATGTCGTTTATACTTAGATTTTGAACAAGTCTTGCAATTAGCGACTATTTCATTAGATAATTTAGTCATTTTGGGGAAGTAGTAATCTAACAGTATTTGTTTAACATTTTCCTGTGCCGCTCTATGAGCCCGATTATGTTCTGTTACTACAATTTCTCTTTGTTCACTTTTGTCAAAAATGTCCAAAACAAATTTACAAGAATATCGAAATTTTGTTGCAGGGAAACATTGAATCAAATCATGCTGAATGTGAGCTAACACAGGTAGCTCGCAATGTATTGCGTTTACTACACCCGTATTTACCACATCTTGAATTTTTGACAGTAGTGAATCCCTATCGGAAAATTGCACGATGTGTCTGGTCTTATTCCCGAAAAGTATAAAATTGCGGGTAGTAGGAAATTCAGCCTCTTCTATAATAATTTGATTTCGAAAACAGTTTACTGGTTGGTCGGTACTTTCTATAGTATAAGTAAGTGACGTCCTCTGTTACATAAATGTGTTGTCGAGATAATGCATCTGCAACCAGATTTTCCTTTCCTGGTTTGTAAACTATATTTGCATTGTGCTCGTCGACAAAAGCTTTCCTGCGTTTTATTTTCGCATTCGGATTACGATCTGAAACCGCGAATGTCAATGGTTGGTGGTCCGTAAAGATATTAAGGGTTAATGTCGGAGAGACTTTAAGGTCCAAACTATAGCTAAAAGTTCTCTCTAGTTTGTGGCAAAATGTAGTTCATTTCCTGTTAACACTCTCCAAATCATTGTTATAGGCCTTCCATCTTGCGACAAAACGGCACCAAATGTCAGGTTATGGCTTTCGAATGTCAGCGTTACGTCCTCTGAAGTTAAAATATCGCTTATTTTATGGAAAGCTCTCAATTCATCATCTTGAAGATTTATTAAAATTTTCTTAGATTGAGTAGCACGTATTTTGCCGTTTTCGCCTTTTAGAATATCGGTTAATGGCTTTGCTATTTTCACAAAGTCTTTCATAAAACACCGATAATAGCTAGCTAGGCCAAGAAATGATCTAATGGCAAATAATGTAGTGGGTTCAGGATAGTTTTTAATTATATCGATCTTGGTTGGAGATGTTTTAATACCTCCCCTTGACACCGTAAATCCAAGGTATTCTACTTCTGTTTTAAAAAAATTTGATTTTTCGATCGAGACCCTCATGTTCGCTTCGAGGAGGCTCTTAAGAACGCAGTCGATATGAGTAGCATGCTCTTCTTTGGTCCGTGAAAAGATAATAACGTCATCTACATAGACATAGCAAGTCTTGCCAATTTGTTCCCTAAGAACATCATCTATTGCTCTTTGAAACATGCTGGGGGCATTTTTCAGCCCAAATGGCAATCGGCAAAACTCATACTTGCCATTGTTCACGGAAAAGGCAGTTTTTTCCCTGTCCCTTTCAGCCAGTTCTATCTGGTGAAATCCAGATTTTAAGTCCAATGTTGTAAAGTATTTCGCTTTGCCCAAATTGGACAAAATCACTTGTATATTTGGAACAGGATATTTATCATCAATTGTTTTGCCATTGACCTTCCGAAAGTCTATTACAAGACGTTTCTTCTGGTTTCCCAAATGATCAACTCCTTTTTTGTCAACAACCCAGACCGGGCTATTGAAAGGTCACCTAGAGGGTCGAATTATGCCTTCAGCCAAGAGTTGCTTTATTTCGGCATTAACAAAGTCAGCTACACCCATCGGGTATGGGTACAGCTTTGAGTAAATAGGCTTTTCGTCCTCCATTTTAGTGGTAGCAACGATATTAGTGTTGTAAGGCAAAGCTTCGTTAGGATCTGCAAAAGCCTTCAATCTATTTCTCATCATCTTCTGAAATTCTGCCTATACTGCGAAAGGTACATCTATTTTGTCAATCTCTAAGAAATTGACATCATTGCATTCGAAAAAAATCATTTTCTCAGAACCATAGTTATAAAGAATTTCCCCTTTTTCCAAATCAATTCTGGCATTGATTTGTTTAAGCAGATCCAAGCCAATGATTCCATCGAATGTAGATAACGACTTTAAAATAAAAAATGTTGAATTTTTGCCAAATAAATTTATGTAACATTTTTGTTTCACGGAATCTTGACCGTGAATAGAATGAACCAAAAACGGTGTATTGACAGGCATTAATTTTGTCAGTTCCGCTAGTGGTTTTATATAATTTTTAGAAGCCCCAGTGTCAATTAATAATTTGATGGTCCTTCCTGCTACAGTCCGCCTTATGAACGGTAACAGGGATCTACCCCTAAAAAATTAACATAATCAGTAGATTCGACCACCTCATCAATTATATCCTGAGACTCTATCTCAGCCAAATCACTATATTTTTCTTCTTTCTGAGATTCCTGCGAATGAGTTTGTTGACTAATATTGTAAATCTTCTGAAATTTAGGACCTCTATTCCTGTCGGATACTGTGTGCCGCTTAAGCTGGTTATCCTGTGACCAGCTTTCATTAACTCCATTAGTAGGCTGTCTATATCGAGAAGTTGATGGATCTATGTCCATAGGAACAGGTTGGTCTCTATGGTAAGTCTGAAAATTTAATGGAAGGTTCCTGACATAATATGGATTCCTGTGTCGGTATGAATAACCATGGGCAATATTGCCATGATCTTCAGATGATTTCACCTGTATTTTATTAGTAGTATCTGTTCGGATTTTTTTGTCATCATTTCTATTAGCATATGTTGTCGCAAAAACATATCGTTCGGGATTTGCTTCGACTTCTTGAGCCAGTGCGAGAGCAGTAGGAAGATCGGACGCGCGAGCCGAAAATAGTACGTCACATAAAGGTTTCTTAAGACCGGATACGAAGACACAAAGTGCATCTTGTCTGTATTTATCATTAATAGTCAGTGCCATTGCCTTATCATGTGTCATGAGCGACTTGTTGGTCAACAACGAAAGTTTTCGTTCAACTTCGTCATAAAATTGAAAAATTGTTTTATTGCCCTGCCTCAGTGTGCTAAGCTCTTGCTCAATTAGATAGATGGGGCGTTTATCAGCATAAGTAAAATCTAATCTGGCTATAATAGCCGAAAAATTTAAAACTGTGTTAAATGATGCCAAAACCGCATCTGCTGGACCCTTAATCTTGTTCCGTATTATCGCAATAGCTTGGTAATGTTTCGAACTGCCATTATAATTCTCGAAGCCTTTATAGGCAGTATGGGCTGCCTGTCTCCATGACACATAATTGTCAATCTTTCCCTCAAATTCAGGCAATGATTTTACAACATCCAGTGGTTCATTGCATGTAATTGAGGAAATGATATTAGCTTCTTCGTAAGTGTTTCCCTCCGTTTTTCCCGTTGGGATAGAGGCTATTTGATGTGATAGCTCCTCAATTTTTCTTTCGAATTCTACTTTCTGAGCTTCTGTCGTTAGACGTACTGCAGATTCTAATATTTTGGAAATTTCGTCCACATTCATTTTTTTAGATTTTTCTTCCTTATTAAGGTTTAGATTCCGGAATAAATTATGTATGTAAGTCTTCTACGCTCATATAAAATGAAAACACAAAAAACACACACAAATTGACACCAGCTTTTGATATTAGTTTTTGATATTAGAAAAACTTCAAAAATTTTCACTATATTTATGCAGATGAGCAATACACTTACATTTCTTTGTCTAGAGATTTGCTTCCAAATTAAAACTATTAGCATCAATCAAACGTCCATACAAATCACTCAAATGTTTTTAAAACATGGGTTACTTCCATCCACTTATCGCTTATTCTTTCATTACACTCAATTCCACTGGCTACTACTAGAAACCACTGGTTCGTTTTTATATGACTAAATAAGTTTTAAACGTAATTTAAAAGACATTATCATCAAGCAACTGTAATTTAAAATACATTAGCATCAATCAAACTTCCACATATGTCACTCAAATATATTTAAAACATGATTTCCTTCCAGCCACATATCGCTTATTCTTTAATTGCACTCTATTCCCTATGTGCAAATATGCCAAGTCGATCAACTGAGGAATCGATACACCCTGTAAAATACTTTAAAAACAGAATATCCTGCAGTCAAACAAATTCCAAATAATTAAAAGCATTTCCACATTTCACCGCTTGGCATCCAATTCCACAACCTGCCTTTGCATTGCCTGAGCAAATGGAAATGCAAAAATTGTGTATGTACTTATACATTGCAAACAATGGTAGTTTTTTCATACACATTAGATAAAGTAATGCAAATTAAAATCCAATGCAAACTAAATAATTCCAACCTGTTTGTGACCCCAACTATTGTACTCAAACGTATTTCGTTTTTGTACAAACGTGTTTGAGAGCTTCGAACCTCAAATGCCGCCTTGTTGTAGTTTTTTATATAGTGAATGTTTAACACAGTGATAGAAAAAGGAATGGAGTCTAAATACATGGGATGTGATACTATTTTTTCTTGTATTTGTTGTCGAGTTAAGCAAGAATTCAAACAACCACAAAATCTTGACTTACTGGTAAAAACCCGTGCCTTTTGCAGTTATAAGGCTGTAACTTAGGTAATTATCAACCCATTTCTATATAGTCCCAAAGGATTTAGAAATAAGAGCCTTTAGACCTGTCGAATGGTATATACGTTATTTAATAAGGACACTTAAAAAATCACTATTTATTTAAAAAAAAACACAATTTTTCAATTTTGGCGAAATTTTTACACATTACTTTAGAAGTAAACAGTATCACTACTAAACTAACGAGTAAACCGCAACTTAATTTTTCCGTCGGTAATTGACTGAGATATTGAAGTTTTCGTTAAAAATAAATTTTTGCAAGAATTACAAAAATCCACTCAGCGCTTAACTCATTTTTAGAATATTGTTTTTTTTTATGTTTTGTTAATGACTTCTTTATCACCTTTAAACTGTCTACATAACACAACGATTGCAATTTGAAATAGAAATGTGCGACAAAGGTAATAGATTTTGCTATATTTTGTGGGTTATTTACTGATGTCTGTCATCGAGGTGATTTTAAAGGCAATATTAATGTGGTAGAAGTGTACAATAAATTCTTCAATCGCTCTTATAATACCAGCCGGTGGAACGAACAAGAATTAATTTGTGAATATTGCTGTGCAACAATAAAATAATTCAAAGTTCAAGATTCACTTGTTTTTTCCTTTTCGGCGCCTATGACTAGGCATCAGTCGCATCGTAAAAGAGTCGATGGCTACTTTTGCCAAACCAATGTGTCAGGCGCAAATGTTGTAACAGCTACCAAACCAATATCTTTGAATGTTGATGTTTCCAAATAAGAATTTTTTTGTTAGAAGTTTTAAGACTGATGAAAATGGCAGGGATCTCCTGTATTTCGTAGATATACCCATATTATTTGCGGCAATGAATCACAATTATTTATCGATGGAACGGCGATCCGAAAAAGTACGACAAACTATTCGCGTTTTCGAGAGGAATTTCATACGAAAACGAATTCGATATGAGTCCGTAACGGACGTCCATTGCATGAGGCACCAAGTAAAGCTGCTCAGCGTATTTGTGTTCAAACCATATCAGCTGACCAAGATGGATACAAAAGGTGGTAGCAGTAGCATTTGTATGTGTTATGTCTGTGTACTTTTTCTACTGTTCTAGTGCTATCACCTTATTTATCCATCCTAGTCAGCTGACAACGAAATGTCAAAAGTTTGCACGTTTCTCCATCCCACGTTTGCGCAGCAAATCTGACTTGAAGACTTTCCACTTTTGTGCAAGTCGCTTTGTATGGGAAATTTCTTTGTTTTGACGTTTGCCGCGTAAGTTTGCGAGGTTTACGCGTCTACGAGGCTCTTTCGAGTTAGCATGAGGGCCACTAAAGTCTTTGCTGTGCAGTTTCAAATAGCAAAATAAAATCATCATTGGTTTGACTGTAGACTACTAGTGTAGGTCGTGACACTGCTGAATGTAATTGTTAAGCAATTTTTTTATTCAGTTGCCAAATCCAGTAACGTCGACTCTAATGGAGTTAAAAATAACTATTACTCCAATATTTTTTCCATCTTGTAGTTTATGAATTACAGGGTGAAATCTATAGGAAAATAGCAAATAATAATCATTTGAATATTTAATGCACATGTAATCTCAAACTACGCAAACAGATATTTCTCCCTTTTATCCAGTTTATCTTTGATGGAGTTGATCTTTTTCGGAAATGACATCACCGTATGCAAATAATATCAGCAATTTAATGAAAATAGTGCGAATTTTTAGAATGTTGTGGGGGACATTTAGAACGATATTGTTGTTTTGCATTCTACATTATACGGTAAGTGTAAACCTAGAATGCCCATAGCGCACTGCATGCGAGAAGCCCTCCCAATTCATTGTTTAACTCAAACTTTAAAACGTTTCGCAAAAACAAAAATTTTCAGAAATTATAGACTTTATTTTTATTATGAGTTATGAGTCAATTATATTAAACTTGTAACTACTGAAAATTAATCGAAACGACGTAGCAAATCAAGTGACGGTCAATATTTCTTCAAAATTATTGTATAATTACTACGTGCTTTTTCCATTTTCTGAACAAAATATCTCAATAACCATATTTGTTATCCTAGATGTGTCTGCAATTTTTTGTAGGTGTTAGTCCTTTGTCTATAATATAAAAAAAAACAATGAAAATAATATTTACAGTTTAGCCAAAGTTGACCTCCGTTTCTGGGGCTCCTTTGGGTTCTGTGCGCCTTCAATTTGCGAACTACAATAGTACAGCACCTCAAAAATATAAAACTACATATAAAGTGGACGAGCCGTTTAGAAGCGACTGAATGTTTCAATTGTTTTTTCAAGAAATCCTTTAATGAAAACCGGCACTGGGAATTATTTTGTGAACGTCACTCAATAATTTAAAAACACAACATTTTTCCACGCCAATTTTGGTACTACACGTGCAACAATTAGGCAGATAATTGGCTTGTGATATGATAAATCTCGAAAAACATAGCAGATCCTTATAAAATTTGTTATTTGACAAATATATGGGAGAATTTACTACTCCAGTCCGGACCCTTAGGATTGGTCGGCAACAAAATTTATTAAAAAAAACTCCGTACCTATCTCAAAAAAATAGTTTGGATCGACTATTTTAAATTTAATTCGGATCCAATGGATAATGTACGGTGAGGGCGTGACTCTGTTGTTTCACCCGACTGAAATTGTTGTAGTGGATTATTATAATACTTTGTTATTGAATTTACTGAAAATTAATTTTTGTCACAATGACAAATAATATAAAGTACGACAACGTATAAATTCAGCGGCACATCGCAAATATTCCTTGCAGTAACAACAAAATTCTACGAAAATTTACATTATCTCAATGAAGATTTACGTTTTATTGACAAATATACATGTTAACTTTTGGCAAACTATTTATTAGAATATCACACCTCTTTTTGCTACATGCAAAAAAATAATATAGTATATTAAACTGTATCGAAAATAATAGTACTGCAGATACGGGGTTTGGAGAAGAATTGGAGACAATTATAAACAGTAATACGCTAACAAAATATCATGAAAATCAAATAATGCTATGCACGCGAAATATCACAGTGAAGTTTAAAAATATAGAAGGTGGGCTGAGCCACACTACCTCAAGGACGATCAAAAATAGAGGAACGCCTCTAGAGGTATTTAGCACTAGATATCGTCTAGTTTGATCAGTTTGCAAAGTCGTAGCATATCCTGACGGCCTGGCAAGTGCAGTCAGTACAATTTAGGCGTAGGTGTTCGGCTTTCAAAAATACTGAAATTTAAGTATTTTCAAACGTTTATATGATCAAATTTGTGTATCTCTAGTACGTTTAATAAATGGTATAACATGTTGCAATTTATTAAACAGTTGTTAAGAATTGACGGTTAACTGAAAGAAAAAATGTAATCCTTTAGATTGTCTTTTGTGATATCTCGTAAACCAAAAGGATGCAATTTTTACAATCGAGTCTAATTTTGTCGCGATATCGTCAGAATTTTTATAATTTAAACCTCAACTTCTCAAAAAGGTGTTGTGCTGGAACAAAATTTAAGCCAGTATGAACACGAGACACAACTTAATTTGATCCTAGAGCGCTGCGTAACCATGAACTAGTTCCTGTGTGTTATTGCAGTACGTAATTAGTCGATTTTTATTTAGCAGACATACCTTTTTATTCCCCACATTTAGATTTAGATTTAGATTTACCCATTTGTAAGAATATGTATTTTATTTCTTTAATGAGAGGTACCTCTTTTATTAAAAGCTAATGTTTTGTTTTAAGAAAAGCTACAATTTTTAATAAGAAGATCTTTCTGTGAGAAAAAGCCTAAGAATATGATTTTGTTTTACAAAAAGGTGGTACTCTTCTTAGGAAAAGGATATATTTTTAAGAAAATTTACTTATTTTCAGAAAGGCTTCATATCGCAAGAAAAGAAAAGAAAAGGTATTATTTTATTTTTAAGAAAAGGGATTTTTGTAAGAAAATGTATCTTTTTTAAGGGAAGGTATTGTTTTTTTTGAAGAAAAGGTGTTTTCTAAGAAGAATAGGTACAATTTTAAGAGTAGGTACTTATCTCAAGAAAAGTTATTTTGTTTTACAAAAAATGTACTCTTTAAAAAAAGGTACTATTTTAAGAAAAGGCAATTTGTTGGAAGACAATGTACTTTTTTAAGAAAAGGTACTTATTTAAAAAAAGTAATTTTTTTAAGAAAATGTACTTTTTGTAATAAAATTTACGTTTTTAAGCTAAGGTACTTCTTTAAGATAAGGAATTTTTTTAAGAAAGGTACATTGTTTAAGAACATCAATAGGTATTTTTTTGTGAAAATTTACTTTTTTTAAGAAAACGCTCTTACTTAAGAAAATTTAAGTTTTTCAAACTTCTTTCACTTTGGCTTTTCTAAATTTACTTTGTATTGGGTTCAAAACTACAATATGTAATACACCCGCTCCACCTAGAAGTCTTCCCTTTAAACCAAACCAAACCAAAATTACCCAATATATTTATTTGATAATAATGGGTTGTAATAAAGTAGTTAAAACAATTTGTTAGAATTTTTTCATTTCGCCCCCATCCCGCAACGTGCGATAAGGAACTTCTTTCCAACAACAAATACTGCCTGTTTAAAACCAATGGTCTTTCGACATGATAAAAAAGAGTTGTGTATGAAAGTGTTCCAATGTTAGTGCTTGGTATTCTTCAAACATATGTATAAAGGAATTCTCATTAATATGATGAGTGATCCTAGATATATATTTTTGATGAATTCACCGAAAACATACCAAAAACGTCTGCTGATGAAGATCTTGACAAGATCCGCAATAGCTATACAGCCAGCCTTGGCATCATTGGAATATTTTTGTGCTCGACGTTTTTGAAAATTGTATAAAGCTAATAAATAAGCTTTATATTATTTAAAAAGGCCTTGAGCTTGAACAAGTTTAGAAAATTGTAATTTTTAAAAAGTTTAAGATAGTCAATACTCTGGCCCATTTTGTATAGCCTTTATTTAGTATGCCGTTAGTATTGTCTCGTACCGCGTCCCTGTTACTCGATCCTTACTTACTTGTAGTATCCCAAATTTTATATACAGTGGACGTCCACTAGTACGAATTATATAATGTCAGGCCTTTTCGTAATGTTGGAAAATTCGTATTATTGCACATGCAGATAGTTTAACTTAAATAAGTTTTTTATTTAAAACAAAAAAACTTAAAAAACATTAAAGTAAAAGTCAAATCAATAGGTGTTAAAACATAAACAAGAGTTGCGCCTTCTGTTGGCTTACAGTGCAAATGGTTGACTTGGATAACACTGTGATAGTTTTTGACCCGAAAAAAATGAACTTTGATGAATCCTTTTCGAACTATTAGGGGGGAGTCCCCTGAGTGCGAAAGTACATTTGGAAGTGTCAGATTGGCTCCAGTTTTTGAGAAATCGGTATATATGGATATAGCTAAGTCTGCGCTATTTAAACAAATTTTACCGGCCATAGGCCAATTTTTTTTTGGCCTAAAAGGGCTTAAAAAGCTTATTAAAATAGAAAAAACAAATGTTTGCGCTCGGTCCAACTTCTTGAGATATGGGCCTATAAAGCTTGAGTATATAATTGGCCATATCTCACATACTTATGATCCGATCTGGTTCCGGTGAATATCATTACAAAAACCATTAAAAACTCTTTAAATCTGCATATAAATATATTACATTTTATTAACCCATTGGGGACAAATTCAAAAAATACGATTTTTTAACCTCACTTTTTACTAAAAATCTGATTTTCTCAAAAAACAGCCTTAATAAACCTATTTTCTACCCAGACTCAGGTTGTAGGCTACACTTAAGGCTTTCTTTTAAGGTATAATACTTCGCATTAACCCTTCTAAGACCGGAGATATTTATGTTCAAAGTTTGAAATACAAGAAAAAATTAAAGTTTTTTTACTTTTTTCCAAAATTTTATTTATTTTCCTAGCATAGGCCTCAAGTTAAGCTTCAAAATCAAAATATTGGACTTTTAGATATTTTTTTCGTTTTTTTTTTAAGTTAATTAATTATAATTAATCAACTTTAATAAAATATCTTTGTATATTTTGTATGTCAAATTTTGAACATAAATATCTCCGGTCTTGGAAGGGTTAATGCGAAGTATTATACCTTAAAACAAAGCCTGAAGTGTTGCCTATAACCTGAGTCTGGGTAGGAAATAGGTTTACTAGGGCTGTTTTTTGAGAAAATCAGATTTTTAGCAAAAAAGTGAGTTTAAAAAATCGTATTTTTTAAATTGGTCCCCAATGGGTTAATAAAATGTAATATATTTATATGCAGATTTAAAGAGTTTTTAATGGTCATTGTAATGATATTCACCGGAACCCGATCGGACCATAAATATGTGAGATATGGCCAATTAGATACTCAAGCTTTAAAGGCCCATATCTCAAGAAGTTGGACCGAGCGCAAAATTTGTGTTTTCTATTTGAATAAGCTTTTTAAGCCCTTTTAGGCCAAAAAAAACTTGGCCTATGGCCGGTAAAATTTGTTTAAATATCGCAGACTTAGCTATATCCATATATACCGATTTCTCAAAAACTGGAGCCAATCTGACACTTCCAAATGTACTTTCGTACTCAGGGGACTCCCCCCTAATAGCTCGAAAAGGATTCATCGAAGTTCATTTTTTCGACTATCACAGTGTAATCCGTACTTGCTACAAATTTCATATAGATATTTTCCACTTTCACTGTCTTCTATAATTCTTAACTTATTTTGTAAAGAAATTTGCTTCTTTTTGACTTCTTTTACCTTAAACATTTTGAATGTATCAAAAATAGGACACGCGACATAAGACACTTGTTATCCCTATAAAATTTCGTACCAATTGACAAATAGCCAGTTGACCGCAGAAAAAAATAATTAAAAAACTTCAAAGTAAAACTTATAACAAAAAATACAGTTATTCGTATTATCGAATAGCAAGAAATTTTTTATTCGTATTATAGAACTGCCAATGCAAAAAAATTTGCCATTCCTACTATTGGAAATTCGTGGAAACGAAAGAACGTACTATTGGATACCCACTGTAATTCGGATTTAATTTTGTTGCTCCTATTACTTGATGTGGTTTGTTGTATGGAAATTATATATAAGTATACACTGCAATTATTAGCCTTTGGTAAGTATTCCGAATTCATAAACTATATTTAACAAAGAATGAACAAGTATACGAAGTTTCACGCAATTTTTTGTAAGTTTCAGACTTTAACTACGTTTTGACTTGGTCAGACATTTTGTTTTATTTCAGATGGCAACCTGTCCGCCACATTTCTTAAATCGTTATAAATAATTTCAAATGATTTGATTACTGCTCAAGTATGAAAATTCATTTACTCTTTTCGGTGAATACAAATTAAACTCCATCAAAAATCCTAGCAATTGTGAAGATTTGCATTGGATTACACTGTGTGTAATTTTTTAAGTCTTGGAAATATAACTACGTGATAAAATACCAAAAAAAAAGACCCGTGCCTCCCAGTTTTGCCCAAAGTCATGCACTTTTTTTCATGGCCCCGAAAGATTTGGGGCATCGGTGTCATTTTTTTAAAAAAAGTGATCATTTTGTCAGGCTCATATCTTGGAAACCGTTCGGAATTTTTATTTACTCTCTGAGTGAAAGTTGTTAGAAAGAACAAAAATTGTGAACATATAAAATCAAAAAAATTTCATCGTCACGGTCAAAATCGCAAAAAAAAAACTTAAAAAAATTCGATTTTTTTTACCTTTTTCCACTTGTTCCAAAGGTAGCAAACCGTTCAAAATTCGAGGAAACAATCAACAACAAAAATGTACCTAACATCTTAATAAATAACTTTCTAGAACATATGAACTTCCTAGGAATGATTCTTAACACCGTTTACTTCAACATTGAGATACTATGCTATCTCACCGGCCGCAGCAGCACAGGCAAAGCAGTAAGCTCAGCACACGCATCAAGGGACGCAGCACCCAATATAAAAGCGACACGACGCTCACATCGAGGCATTACACACCGCGACGTCAACGAGAGCTCAGCGGTGAAAGTTATAGAGAAAGTGTTACAGCATAATTCGCACACAACATTGGCAACTGACAATTTCAATATGCAGTGAGAAAATATTGATTAATTTTGCTACGTTTGCGGTCATCAAATCAGAAAAAAAAGTTCTACAAGATTTTAGTAGGACTTTTTTAAATTAAAGTTTTTTGAAAATAATCATTTAAATAGTGAATTCAAGAGAGCATATAAGTTGTTTTTCGACGAAATAGACTTGGCCGGTGAAAATTATACACCTAATACAGTGTGTCGCCAATGTTATAACAATCTCATGAATCTCATAGTATGCAGTATTGAAAGCCGGTAAACTGGATTAATCAGCCAGGTGATCATGATGAAACCAGTTGCTATACATGCGTAAATTTCACATGTCGTCTAAATCGACATGATGAGAAGAACAAAATTTATAAAGCAACCTGAAAATTTTGTATCACCAAGGCCGGCAACTCCAGATCGTAGGACAGAATTTACAGGAATGACTAGAGCAAGTGGTGTTACTTATGAAGAACCATTTGATACCGATTATGAGCCCCAACTGGGAGAAGATGGACCACAACTAATAAAAAAATGGAAATGGATTTCATTGTAGCCATATTGCGAATATCGCAGCGACTTGCCATATTTTTGACAGCGTTTTTAAAGCAAAGAAAACTCACACATGCTAGTGTTAACTCTACGACGTACCGCAAACGGCAAGCTGAATTTCAAGGCCTCTACACTGTAAATTGTCCAAACGCATTCGACTATTTGAAAAGCGTTTTCCTAAAGCGTAGCGTTGACATACTAAAAAAAACGTATTGTAATAAATTTAAAACGAATTGTTGTTCACATCATTGTACTAACTATTTACATTATGTAAAATTGGGACGGCATTATGAGAAACTCAAATATTCATCAAGTTTAACAACAATTTCGTAAATTTTCCCTCAAAAAATCGATGAAATCCCCAAAAAATTGACGAAAGCGCCCTCTGGCGGTACTCAAAAATAGAAATAAATGTCAAAAATGGATTCGACGACCTAAAAAATCCCCAAATACTCATTTAACTAGAAGGAATAAAATTGTCTTCTACCTTTTTAGTCCAATATTTTTCTCGATTATTGAATATTAAAAAAAAACTTATTTCAAAAATCCGGGGGCTCGAAATTCATTTTAGAACTATGGTTTCTTCGGCAAACTTTCTTCAAATGACCCATAGAACAAGAATAGCGATGAGCCTTTGTGGCAAACAAATTTGACCCACCCTGATACACATATATTGTAATTAATCAAGCCTACAATTATACAGGGTGATTCAAGAAGTTTCGGACAAATTTATCCAGCTTATTCCTTGGCTCATTTCATGAAGAATAGTCCACTAGGACCATGTCCGAAAATGCAAGGGGTGCGAAATGGCAGCGGGTTAAAAATTTTCGGATTGGTGGTCGGAGGGTAGTAGGGTAAAGTTGCTAACTTCTGAGCCTGAGTTCGGATTTTTTTATTTTTGGGCTTGTTGGAAAGGGCAGAAAGTAGAAAAAAGTCAAATCGCCGAGATACAGAGCTTTTGGAAAAAAATGGAAAAGAAAAATTCACATAACCTCAATTTGCTCAGCCAGATGGCAGGTAACTTATGTTTTTTTAGCCATATCTCTTACCTTTCCAAAATGACCTAAACGAAGCCCAGAGGTCTTAACACGTTTAAGATTTTATTTTATTGAAATTTTTGGCTGAAGAATCAAATACATAAGGAAAAAAACATTTGATGTTAAAGGAAGTTTTCAATGTGGTTCCCATTTTCTACTAAACGCACCACAGGCTCAGAAGTTAGCAACTTTACCCTACTACCGTCCGACCACCAATCCGAAAATTATGAACCCGCTGCCTTTCGCACCCTTGCATTTTCGGATATGGTCCTAGTGGACTTTTCTTCATGAAATGCGCCACGGAATACGCTGGAGAAATTTATCCGGAACTTCCTGAATCACCCTGTTTTATGGCTTGCTGCTAATTTTACTCTTCCCTATACAGTTTCTTCCCTATGAAAATGTTTGAATATATTCCACAGATAAAGAGTACAATTTTAAATACTTTCCGTTCATATAGACATTCAATAGTTAATACTCGCCATATACGTTAAATGCTACTTTCCAAACCCGCTCTAAAAATGTTATTAAGACGCAATCATTAAACAGTTTTAGTTGAATGTCGAAAAGTTACGAAATGACCACAGTAGGTTTTTGTTTTATTTATCCTTAAATATGACTTCATTAAATATGACTCTCAATCAATGCCAGACATTAGATTAGGAGACTGCAAACACCCATATCTGCTCGAGATAATTGTTTTTAAATCGATTTGTCATTTCCAATCTGAATTTGAACTGCGTCTGACAGTTTAAAAGTTTCATTTGTTTGTGTACCTAAATTTCGAAAGTAATTATTTATTATAATCACAAACATTTGCAAAACAATCTTATGACATCGAATAAACTTTGCAAAACCATATCTACTGAGTTTGAAATGTTTTAGAAAATTACAAATAATGATATTTCAAAGATAATAAGGATCAAAATTTGGTGTTGTCTTTTTGATTCAGAAACATTTATTTGTCTACCGCTTGTAAATATTTTAGCTTTAACAATATAGTACACATATATATAATCAATGTATATACATATGTATAAGTATATAACATTTTTGTGTGAGCGACTGATGACACTGATGACAATGTGGACGTTGTACAATAACTGAGATGGAGTCATTAATTTTTGGTAAAGGATGTAGTCTTTAAGAATACGTATCTTTTCAAGATGCCGTCGTATTGTCATAATTCAAATATCAACGCTGTAATCTCTTCTTCACATATAAAACCAAAAATTGGATGTTGTAATTTCCTTTAAAATTTTGGGGATTTATCATGGACACCAGCCAACTGAAGCCTTCTCGCGAATAACTTTGTATGTCAGACTAGGTAAAAAAATCAGTGTCTGATAGTTTAAATTCGTTTCAAAGTGAAAATCGTTATGTATAAAAATGAGTTACCATCCACATCCAAAATTAATGGACTGTTTTCATAAAACGAAATTAAAACGTACAAACGATTCGATCGAAACTAAAAGGTAAGTACATAGGATTTCATAGGTCAAATTAGGTAATTCTTTTAGAAATATTTTAAAGGAACATGTGAAGGATGGATATCCTAAATAAATAACTATTTTGGCCGATTCGTTCGTTCGTTGGGATGCGTTTTATGAAACTAGCCATAAATGTTCTCTGTTTATATCTTAATGTTTCAAATACTAAAAGATTCTGCTTAATGTTAATAAACTTGACAATTAAAGAAACGAAAAACCACTAAGTTCGTACAATGTTTAAATGTAAAAATCCCTAGTGCATAATTTAGATTTTGTCACTTGCAACGTTTTCCCCGAGAAGGTTTCAATTGTTTGCCCAACATTTGTGTGGGAGGTACAAACATGGGCGTGGCGAATATATACATTTGTAATTGCTCAGTAGCTATGAACAAAATATTCCCCAGCATCAATTTTATTAACAACCGAAAAGTCCCTCAAATGGTGTATAGGGTGGGAGGGGGGGTAAACACCGGCGTGTGGCAAATTATTTGGTTTTACTATAAAGTAGTATGCGACAAAACATTGCCCGGTACCAAATTTCAGTAACATCGGTTGTGGTTTAAGCGAAATATTGTTTCGATGAACCGAAAAGTCGGCCAACTTATGTATGGTTGGTATCAGAACGGAAGTGGCAATATCACTCATATCCTATTGCAGTGTCACATTTGACTAAGTATTGTCTAATACCAAATTTTATAAAGACAGGTTCGGTGCTACGGTACTTTTCTTGTTTCGGTTCAGTGTTTAACGAAATAAAGTTTAATACCTAATTCCATTAAGATCGAAATTATTGCACGTGATTGAGGTACCAGAATGGTACCAGTTAAGTAAACATTTGCAAATTATCAACCAATGCCTGAATTGAACGCCACTCCCAAAATCACCATTATTTATTTTCCGACCTGGCAAGGCTAAAATACTTTAATTTTAATTGTAAAAAAAAAATGTACAAACTAATCGTTTTTAATTGTCAAATTATAATATTTTCTTAACGAAACCTTATAACTGTCAAGAAGCGTCCTTGTGATTATTATTGGATGTTGGTTGATCAAGCGCGGTACTTTGGAGTCAATTTAATCGTCAAATTTAAAGATCCCTAGTAGTTTTCACACCAAAAAGTAGGTTATAATTTATAAATATTTTTTTTACTATTAATTCTTATATTTTGATTATAAAAAAGTATAGGAATTTTAATATATGTAAATACATTTGCAAAATAAATCAAGTCTTTTATTAAGCTGGTGTATTTTATTCAAAATCCCGTGGAATCTACTAGCTCGGCCGATTGCCTTCTCAGCAGAAGCTAATGACATATACCAGAAGATTGTTTCAGAAGAAACATGATTTTGTCCAAAATGTGGCAATTTGTATCAGAACACGCTGCAAAATCTGTCTTTTTTGTTGCTTGGATGCAAATATAAAGTGTGTTTGGAGCTTGCCGCAAATATAATATACTTGTGTCCAAACACATTGTGTTTGCTATTCAATATTACATGTTTGAGACACAATAATTAATATGTTATTATATATGTGTTTGCGATCCACATATATTTATGTTCGTGATACAAATACAGCTGTGTTTGTTGCACTTTCTATTCTCTCGAGAGAGCAAGAGAATTAAATGGGGAGAGAGTCTACCTTGTAAGTGTGGATCTGTTTCATTCTCTGTTCCTTATTCTCTCAGTCAATGAATGTGCGTGCAAATTGCAGATGAAGTCAGTGTTTCTTATTTTGGCAGATGTATTGCGTTTTAGTTTCATGTATTCCGTCGCAAATGGTTCATCGGACAGAGGATATCAAAAGTGCTTGATCAATAAAAACAAGAATAAACAAAGGCTCGGACGTTTAACTGGTTTGTGATGCACGAGAATGAGGAGAGAATGTGGAAAGAACCCCTTGTCTGCCCGAGCCTTTACTGAGAAAATCGGAAAGGCGGACCATTTGTGATATATAATAGAAAAGCCACAAGTAATTAATACAGGCGTGGCTTGCAGGAACTGGATTTGATAACAAGCGCATAGTTGAAGCCTTCTGAAAACAAAGACGTGAGAGACAACAAAGAAAGGAGAAGCAAAAGAGCAGCAGATTCTCGTTTCGTGAAAAAAAATAATTAATTAATATTGTTAAAATTACTTATAATAAATAATACAAATATATTGAAATCGAAATATTATTATATTTGGGAGGAAATATGGATATGTTTCCCCGTAAGTATATGTATGTTTGGGGGAAACACACGAATGCTTCCACGTAAATATATGGATGTTTGGAATAAAGAACGCATATGTTTTTACGTTGTTGAAAAGCTGAAAATTTAATAATGTGTTGGGCCATCATTGCATTTTGTTACTTCTTTTAGACGAGAAGGCATGGATGTTTTCAGAGTTCGAACTGAAGTTATTTCTGTTTCCTAAATCCTCGTTTTCAAGAGTACCCACAAATGCTCAATCACGTAGAGATCTGGAGATTGCGGATGGTGATCCAGCTTCGATTGCGCATTATACAGCTGCCATTCTTTAACCAAGCCTTGTCATGCATGAACATATAATTTCCGGTTAATTAGCGTTTTTCAATACTTGGTACGAAATTTGTTTTTAAAATGTCAATATACATGTGCCGATCTATTGTCCCTTCTATAAACCACAGTTCGCCAACCCCGCTTGCTGCAATGCTGCTCCAAACCATTACAAAACAGCCTCTATGTTTCACTGTGGGGCTGTGTGTGGGGTTTTTAGCTGAAGTGCAGTATTTGGTTTCCACCACACTGTTGCAGGGCCAGTGACTCCGTGAAAGTGACTCGTGTCCAAAAGTTTGGATCGTCAATATGTTGTTTTTTATGATGTTTGGGTATACAAGACTCTTTTTTCTGTTCACTTCATTTATTAGAGTTTTCTTCCTTGCAGTTATGGAGGCTAAGCCTGCCTTGCAAGCAACGCCGGAAATATTGAGCATGTATTTCAATGGCGGCATGAAATATCGCCCAAAAGAAAAATGACCCAACAATTTTATGAAAAATCGCCCAATTTTTAAAATTGGGTCAAAATATGAATAAGAGCTCAAAATTACATATGAAATTTACCCCAAAAATAAATGCAAAATGACCCAAAAGAAATTTGAAAACTCGCCCAAAAATATTGGTCAATATTTAAAAAAAAAAAAAATTGCCCGAATTAATTGAGAAATTTTCATATGAAAAAAAGCCCAAAATCATAGTGAGAATGAAGTAAGAAACATATGTAGGAGTCCAAAACTTCAATATTTTCGAAAGATTAAATCACAGTCATTTATAGCCATTTGATATTGTGTTTAATTAAGTAAGCGCTGCAGTCAAAAAATCGCCCAATTTTGGAGAAATAATTGTTGCATAATGTATTGAAGCAAGTGCCGCAGGCGAAAAATTATTTATCGAAAATCGCGCGAGTTTTTCGAAATAATTTTTCATGTTTTGTTTTAGCGAGGGCCGGTATAGTAAAGTCACTTTTAAACAATCATGCTATTTTTTTGAAAAGAATTTTATATTGTGTTTAAGTGAGCGCTGCATACAAAAAATCGCTCGATTTTTTCCGATATGCTTTTTATATTTTGTTTTATGTAGGGCCGATGACTAAAAGTCGTATCTAAAATATCACGCGGTTGTTTTCAAATAACTTTTCATATTGTTGTGAAGCGCCGCTGGCGAAGAATTATTTCTACAAAATCGCGCGATTTTTGTTTTAGCGAGTGCCGCTGGCGGAAACTCAATTCATAGTGTTGTAGCAAAAAAAATTATTTTCAAAAATTTCAACAAAAAAGACAAAATGTAGATGGTTGCTAAGAGCGTTTAGATAAGTGACGGTTTCGTGAAGTCTCGCTTCAATTGTAATATCAGTTTTACTTAAAATAAGAAAACGCAAAATCGCAAACAAATTTCAGAATTATTCCGGATTATGGACCAATGTTTTATGAAAAAACATCCAAATGGGCAATTTTTCACAAACGTATCGAAACTCGCCCAAAGAAGGAAAATGAAATATTGCCCACAATTTATGAAATAATACCCACTTTTTCTGGGCGATATTTCATATGAAATTTCGCCCATATTTGTATGGGTTTTGTGTGGGCAAATGTTCATAAATTTTTTTGGGCGATTTTTGGTTGGGCGATTCTTCATTGCCCCATTTCAATTCCGCCGGTCTCACGCAAAATTTTGGCTAGTGTGACAACACAAGTTTTCGGGTTTTCTGCAAAATTTCTCACTATTTTCCTCTGCATTCGCTCATCAAGTTTGCTGGGCCGACCACTTCTTGTCTCACTCTGGTACGATCCAGTGATATTGTAATTTTTAATTATTGTTTGGACGGTAGCGTTACTCAACCCCAAAATTTTACCAACATTTGAAAATCAATTTCCCCCAACGTTTAAGTTGTTCAACCCTTCACGTAGTTGAGGAGAAATTTCTCTTCTTGTGGACAATTGAAGGCAAATATTTACATAAATTTTTACAAAATGCACACAATTTAACGTTGATCTTACTTTTCTTAACGCAATTGAACTATTGAACATAAATAAATCGTCCGTCCAATTTATGTGTGGGTGGTACCAGAATGGGGCGGAATTAAGACGGACCCCAGGAAATACCACCCCAATTGCAAAATGAACTTGGGCCACAAACCAATACACAGGTTATAACAACACGAAATTTTGGGGTGTAATTTCGTACATTTGGGATCCATTTTCGCTTACACTTGGGGTGTTTTAATGTGGGTCCCAATGAGAGTGGACCCCAATTATTTTTTGGGGAACAGTTTTTGTTGGGGTACTTGGGGTCCGTCTTCATGTTTTGGGGTGATGTTTCATAACTAAATTGGGGTGTAATTTCTCGGGCTACGATTTCGTATGGCTACTATAAAACTTAATGAAAAAACACCCCATAATAACAAATGAAATTACGCCCCAAATATTACTAAAAAGTAAATAAAAGTAAATTTTAATAAACTATATTTTACTGTTTTAGAAAGAAATGAAAAAAATTTTACTAAAAACAAATCGCGGATTTTTTTGGGAAAAATTTTTTGCCTGCGTCGCTACAACACACATTCAACAAAAATTTTACTAAACTTTATTTTACTGCTTTAGAAAGAAATTAAAAATATGTTTCCAAAAAAAAAAATCTCGCGATTTTTTTGGGAAAAGTTTTTTGCCAACGGCGCTTCAACACACGATCAACAAGAATTTTAATAAATTATATTTTACTGTTTTAGAAAGAAATGAAAAAAATTTTTACAAAAAAAGACGTCAAAAAGCGGGAGGCAAATATTTGAAATAAATACGAGTATTTTATTCTATCTTATTTTGTTAAATGTTTCATGTAACTTCATTCTGAAATAAATCAAATCGACGGATAAAATAAAACTATTTTTTTTCTATTGGGGCCGATTTTATTGGAGTGTAATTTATATTCTTTAAAATTACATTTCAAGAAAATACACCCCAAAGAGTCAATGAAATCTGGCCCCAAATTTTATTAGTATACAACAAATAATTATTTTGGGGTCCTCTTGCGTTTATTGGGGAATTATTTTTAAACGCATTAAAACTAAAAAATACAGCAGACAGTTGTCCGAGGCCTTCGGCCACGGACTGTCCCTGCAGGCTGTGTCAGAGTCACGGCCATTAAGTTTAACGTAGAATACGCCATCCGATAAGACAGAAAACATATATAACAATAAATGATAAATAACATAAGTAAATGAATTTATTTATTTGATAGTTACTTTTGATAGTCTACATAAGCTTATGGTAGCAAAAATAGGTTAAATATGTTTTTAAATTAAAAGAGTAAGGATAAATGATAAATAACAGACGCAAATCAATTTGATTTATATTTTTTATAATTATATATCCATGTTAAATTCAAATTCACATTTAGCATTTTGTTTCACTTAAATACATAAGTAAATATACGAAATTTCAATATTTCATCAATCAAAACAACAGCCGAAGGTTTGTGTCCACACTGAAACAGCAGCATAGTTTGTGTTCACGCTACAAACTCTTACACTCAACCAAACACCACACATATGTTTGAGTGTATGGTTTTAAACAATTTTCATTTGAGAAATTTAAATATTAGGAAGATATCAACCAATATGAAATGTATATCAAACGAAAGATAACATCTTCATTTACCTACAAAAAAATTTTTAAAAAAAGTTATCTCGCCGTTTCCTCATAATCAATGAAATAAAGACAACAATCTGACATGACTCCCTATACCGTAAGGTAAGACGTATTCTACGCCAAAAATTAATGCAGCCCCCACTAAAATATTTGAGGTCGTACTTCACGATTTTTTGGGGCCCTTCATGATTGCTTGGGAGGCTATTTCATTTTGAAATTTCGGGCCTACCTTCATAATGAAAACAAACCCTAAATTTGTGGCCCATTTTCATTATGCAATTGGGGTGTTATTTCCTGGGGCCCGTCTTCTGGCCGCCACCTGAACGGGTGTGGCAAAACCCCTCATTTTCCAAAGGTGGGTGGCAATTGTCTATTGCCAAACCTTATGTGTCTATTGATCCCATGGAGATCCCATTTTGAAATTTGGCTATGATGTAGTGGAAAATATGGACTTTCTTTTTGGTGGGGGAAATTAAAAATTAAAGATACGCTATGCCAGGATATACAAGGATAAAAGATATTTTGGCATGACTGATGTATCGACTATTATTGAAGCGGTTATTGCAGGCTGTAAAATGATATACAACGTTCTGAAATCCATTAACGCATTCCGAAGTTATACCATTTTTAAGTCAGGTCCTGTTTTCGGAAAGTGCCATACAATACCTACTTCAACGAACCATAAAACAAAATCTACTTTGAATATCCCTCATATTTAAGTTTTTCAACCCTTCACGTAGTTGAGGAGAAATTTCTCTTCTTGTGGACATTTGAAGACAAATATTTACAAAAATGTTAACAAAAAGCACACGATTTAACTGTGATCTTACTTTTCTTAACGCAATTGAACTATTGAAGATAAATAAATCATCCGTCCAATTTATGTGTGGGAGGTACCAGAATCAATTCTAAAAAAAATAAATGGTTTCCCATTACATCCCATGAAGGGACTAGGGAGAACTTCTCACAATCACTGAGCTGTGCGCTTTCCAGTTTTCACTCACTGATTGGGACCTACAGTTTTACACCGATTCCGAACGGTAATTTGAGAAGCTTTTTCATGGCTAGATACTTGATAGGGTCGCCGTCACTATGCGAGGTGACCGCCGCCGAAAGAAAATTTGAAGGTGGTCAGAGCCGGGTTCGAACCCAGGATCTCATGTACAAGAGCCGCGCACACTAACCATTGCACCACCGACGGCCAAAGAATCAATTCTGGTGTCATTGAATTCGTATGGACGAGGAGAAGCTACTGTCCAAATTTTATACCAATCAAAAGTGGTCGCGTTCGAAAATACTGAATTTTGTGTCGATTTTTTGGAATTACCGAAATCAGAGTGCCGCTCGCAAACATGAACTGATTTCAGCGAATTCGGTGCATAGTCCCTAATTGCCATTCACCCAGGGAACCTATCCAAATTCAGCTATTTATGCCAGTACACGCGTTTATATAACCCTCTCGCAAATGTCTCAGATAAATCTTTCCACAAGCCATTTAAATGGGGTACATAATAACTGCAAATACTGGAACAACTAAAAATCGACTATACAAATTTAGTACATAAGCTTTCCTTCTGTAAGCCAAATACCACTTTTCTAAATGTGAAATATCGGTGCATATTAGCCCATAAACATAATAATTTACAACTTATGACCTATGTTACAAGTTACGTACACTATTTTTAGAGCAGAGGTAATAGGGTTTGCCTCCCGGCACCGTTATATAGGCAATGGAAATAAACTTAAAATATAATAAACGAAGAAAATCCCTAACTGTTTACGACCCTCACAAATGTTATAAGGACCACCATTTAAGGATACCGTTGCCATTTTCTAACTGGCGGATGTCCTCGAAAAATATAAAGCAGACATCACAGCTATCCAGGAACTGCGATGAACAGGATATGGTTGTACCAGAAGGAAAAACTCCGTTATTGACTAAAGCTGCCATGAGCGAAAGCACCTACTTTCAAGGTTCAACCCAGTGAGTGAACGCATAGCCACAATCCGCATCAAAGTGAAATATTTCAACATCTAGTTAATTTGTATGCACGCGCCGAAAGAGGACAAAGACGATGAGGTCAAAGAATCATTTTATGAGCGTCTGGAGGTAGTATGCGAACGCTGCCCTGAGCACAATATTAAGATTTTTCTAGACGATTTCAATGCAAAATTTAGAAGGGAAAATGTCTTTCACCAACCATCGGTAATCACAGTCTACATGATACCACCTCTGATAATGGAATAAGACTGATAGACTTCGCCACTGCAAAGAATACGGTAATTAGTAGCACCCGATTCCAGCATAAGGACATACATAACACGTCCTGGTTATCTCCTGATCATAGAACGAAGAACAAGATTGATTACTTGGTAATAGATGGCAGGCACGCTTCTAGTGTAATGGATGCACGTGTAAAGCTAGATATTGGTAAGCTGCAAATAACGGACATATCAATTTACTACCAATAAAAGCTCAAGCTCCTGCTAGCACAGAATACCCCCCCCCCCCCTGAGGAAACAGATGCGCAGTGGAAACACATTTCCCATTCTTTGGAAACCGTTGCAAGCACTGAACTTGGCTATCATAAGCCATGGTACGACGAAGAATGCAACTGATGAAAAAGACGCTGCACTTATGGCAACGAATCAGGTAGTTACAACGCGTGCTGCGAGAGGGCAGTACAAGAGACTGAGAAGGGAGAAGGAGGGAAGGGCGGAAAAGATGGGAGTGGGAGCAGAGGGAGAGTGAAAAGACCGAATTGTGTGAATAACGAAACCCGAAAATTTGTCCAGTGGGTAAGAAGATCGAATACAGTTAGTCCCTGTATAATGTAATGTAATGTAATGGGCTGCTCTCCTTCAAATACGAGAATGGGAATCTGGTGACTGAAAAGAAGTGTGTGCTCAAAATGTGGAGAGACCTCTATTCAGCACTACTGCACTCAGATTCTTCCACTGAAGATCAGGAGGTAATGATTGTGGAAGACAATGTAGATGGCAAATCCCCCCCCCCCCCCCCCCCCAACTATGACGATATTACAACGGCAATGTTCCGGCCTAAGACTAATAAAGCCGGGGGTGTGGATGGGCTATGTGACCAAGTACTGCTAGCCCACACGCATCAACTTATATGGACATAGCTAAAATAAATAAATAAATGGATTCCCGTTACATCCCATGAAGGGACAGGGTTGAACTTCACTCTCTGATTGGGACCTACAGTTTTACACCGGTTCCGAACGGTATTTTGAGTAGCTTTTTCATGGCTTAATACTCGATAGTGTCACCGTCACTAAGCGAGGTGACCGCCGTCGAAAGAAATTTTAAGGTGGTCAGAGCAGGGTTCAAACCCAGGATCTCATGTACAAGAGCCGCGCACACTACCATTGCACCACCGACGCCACACGTGGACATAGCTAGGCGAGTCAAATTAGGCCACCTGCATTCTCTAGGCCATGTTATCAGAATGGATGAATATGAGCCAGCGCGAAATGTTTTCGATATCGTACCCGGTGGAAGCAGGAAAGGAGGACGACCAAAGCTCCGTTGGAAAGACCAGGCAGAAGAACACCTCCGTATCCTTGGCGTTACCAACTGCCGTGAAAAGGTGAAGGATTGAACCAATTGGAAGAATATGTTGAAATTTATTTGTTTAGTTGATTTATGTTTATTTGATATATGTACGACATCTGACCTCATGAGGTTGTAAAATAGTCAACAAAAGGGAGTAAAAGGTAATACATAGTCTAAAAAAGTGAGCCATATCTACATTGTTGTTTCGCCATAGCCACCATACAAATTGTACTAACAATGATTGGTGCAATAGATTCCACGGTACAATAATTTACCGATTTCAACGATTAGGCCAAGGCTGATATGTGGTGAAAATGTATATTATTTGACATGTTAATAAAGCTGGCTTCAAAATGTACATACATATATGTATTTAGCTTGATTCAATAGACTTTTATTATAAATAGGTTTCTAACACAAGGTGGCACAGGGTTTGATATTGTCGGCTTTGTCCGAAAGTAATATTAGTTGATTGCATCTTGGCGCCTGCCAATCTATCGCCCTGTCAATTTGTTTTTGTTAATGTTGTGATGTTTTTCATTGAGTTCCTAAATTCAGGATTTGATATTGATTAAATTGTATTAAGCCTGAGATGGGTTTCAGGTTCACGAGGTTATTTTCCAGATAAATATTTTAATATTTAAAAAATCAAACTTAATACGTGATGACTACAAGGCAACCAATTTTGCCCTTATAAACCACTCTTAAGTCTATTAGTTATTCCCTAGAGTTTTCATATTCTTGACGGAAAGTGATTTGCATTCAATTTCGTTTTGTGTTACATGTGCATGTATGGGCTGGTGTGAACTTTGCATACAATAAACATACACTCCACGCCACTTGAATAGCTCTCCCTTAACCGCTATTATTCCAAGCTCAATATTTCGTGAACTACTCGTTGGCAACTTAAATTTCCTATTCTAAATTCTGTCTCCAATTCTGCAATAGTGTTTATATTGTAGTATTTGAACGGTTGATTTTATATTTTTTTTTTTTTGGAAAATTGTCACAAAATATGACTGAATGAATTTTGTTCCACTTGCACAGAAAATGAGGTCATTATTTATTCCCATATCGGCATTTTGAGTGGTTTAATCATATTTATTAATGAATGTCTACAATTTAATTCAAATTAATGATTAATTTTGTCGAGTAAATAGTTAATAGGAGCTTATAATGTCAAAATCAAGGCCCACAAGGATTCGGGCCTATCTGCTGCGAAATGCTATCGACTCGTGAGTGGAATTATTTCGAATTTGGATATATGTACATAAGAAGCTACTGCGACAAAAAATTAATTGGAATGCTATGGAACCTGTAGAAAAAATAATATACGTCTGTTAGAAAAAGCAGAATAATGAAAGGCGGAAAAAATCGGATAGAACAATGGGGAATATACGTGTTAAATGTAAATAGTGTATGTGGTGGAAAACTACAAATAACGAGATCATTAGACTGGCATTATTGGGTCTAGAGGTAGAACAATAATTGCAATATAAATTTAAATAAGGCCACTAAAGGCCGCCCAAAATTTGGTTTGGACAAAGACTGGAGATATATTACATATGCACAAGAAAAAAAACTGCGACACATACTAGAGTTGCCATGAGATAAACATGAATTTGTTTGCGGATTTGTAGTTGGAAAAAGACGGCGGCATATAGTCTCTAGGTTCTATCCTGTACATGCCCCGACAGAAGACAAAGATGATGCTGCCAAAGACATATTCTATGAGCGCAGAAACATATGACGCCCCTGGCCATGCAATTAAGATGTTAATGCCAAAGTAGGCAGGGAGAATGTGTTTCATTCAACTACGTCTACACTGAAAGAAAAACGCTTCGTCGCATGGATGAAACATTTTCGTTAATATCTTTACGATGCTATAGTGAAAAATGTCGTATATCCGACAATTTGGTAGTCGCTGCAACTATAAATTTCATACATGACTTCTTTGACAATTTTTCATTTCGTTGCTGCAACAACTTACTTGACGTTCCTGCAACAATTTTATTTAATTTGAATTTCTATTAATAAAATAGATAAATAAATACAATGCAAGGAGCAACACGACAGCAAAGAAAGTGACACACCGATAGCAGAAAAACTACCCAAAAATGGGTAACTGAACATTTGTGTGTGTGTATGCGCGTGACGGTATAAGTCGCAACAAAATGTTCGTGTTTTTTTTCATAATTCGGTCGCGCCTGTTTCGTTGTGTTGGAATTTGGATTCAGGAAAATCGAAAGCCATACACACATTTGCGCGGGCAGTCGAAGTCAAAGAAAACGAATAAGTCAAAGAAACATAAAGGCTGTTTTTTGTTATATCATTAAGCTATCGTCACTTACGGCTTTCCAAATAAAACGATCCACACCACACTTAAAACTACGTAATAAAAATGCGATACGGCATCACGTGTGTACCAAGTGCCATTAAATACATGGCAGCAGTAAATGTTGTTGTAGTTGTAAGCAGCAACAACAGACATTTTAATTTCGTTCATTTGTTTCAGTTGTCAAACTCTACACAAATATATATCAACAATACAAGAATACAAAAAAGTATGAAAAAAAAATACAAGAGATTTTAAGAAGTGAAACGAAAACTTACGTGGAAAAAATGTAATCACATGTTTAAACGACTATACCTGATAGATAATTATACCATGATCAATACGTATGACATTTACCGCTCGTTGTTGTGAACAATTTAATACCAATTTTTTTTTCAATCGGAAATAAATATTTATCCTTCAAATTTAGGGATATAAAAGTATACGCAGTCTTCCATTAAATAAAATAATTTAAATTAACTGACCATGTGTAAGCCATTTTGCAAAATTCTGCTTTTGAGTCTCTCCTTGATAACGTTTTCATAACAACAATTTATCGAATATGAATTTTTGTTGCCACTTCTTGAAATTTAGCATGTGACAACATTGTCATTGCTCAAGTCGGAATTTAAGTGGGAAATTCAAATGCCGCGTACAAATTAAGCTATAATTAACTTTAGCGGGGTAAAAAAACACGCTTATAGAGTTTCAAGTACAACGAACATGAAAAATAATAATTCAACGTACAATAAAATGAATCCAATCGAAATTTTAACAAATGTGATTAAAATAAATAAAAGAGCAGTTGAAGAGCGATCACTGACTTAATGACGGGGAGATTTGGCGCTACAATTGAATATCAAAACCCTCAACTCAACAACAATTGCATGATTCATGGTAGTACAGACATAGATATGTAGATAACTTTAATATAAATATTAATAATAAATTCCTCGTATATATTTTTAATTGCAGGACCTGAATACGACGGCTACAATAACACTTAACCCCTCGCCTACCACAATCTTCTCCAGAGCAGTGTTTCAACATGGAATGAATATAATCTATTTAGCAAACCCCTGCAATCTAATACTAACAGTGGATTTATGAACAATTGTCAATAAATAATTTCAAACACACTTCAAAACATTCATTGCAGCAATGAAACAAAATCATTGTAGTAATGCAACAAATTCATTGCAACATTGAGTCAAATTCGTTGCACCAATGAAACAAGTTCATAGCGGTAATGAACAAATTCATTGCAGCAATGAAGCAAATTCCTTGCAAGAACGATACTTATTCATTGCAACAATGAAACAAGTTCATTGCAGCAACGAAATCAATTCGTTGCAATAATGAAGCAAATTCATTGCAGCAACAACCATACTTTCACCACAGTAACGAACAATTTGCAGTTGGTGAACACATTTTCATAGCGGGAATGAAACGTTACGTTAACTCATTTTCGATGACAAAAGTTGTTGAGGTGATCAACATTTTCATCCATGTGACGATGCTTTTCCGTTCAGTGTACATGTTGACAGTTCCGACAATGGTATGAGACTAATTGACTTTGCCGCGGCAAAATACATTGTCTTTAGTGGTACAAGCTTACTGCATAAAGACATCGACAAGGCTACTTGGGTATCTCACGTGGTAATTGATGGAAGGCACTCATCCAGTGTAATGGACGTACGAGCAATCAGGGGAGCTAACATCGAATTTGATCACTACCTAGTAACAGCAAATGTTCGCACAAGATTAAGTAGAGCGAAAATCGTACGAAACCAGACGCAAAGAAAGCTGGACATCGGAAAGATTCAATTACCAGAGTTGGTCACAGCCTACTCGAAGAACCTCTCGCAAGTTTTGGCACAAAACCCACCCCGTCCCGATGACGATCCTGAAGCGCAGTGGAAACCCATTTTCGGCTCTATAAAACTGCCGCATCAACCGTACTTGGTTTTGAAAAACCGCTTCGCAAGAAGCTATGGTGCGATGAATTCAGCCAATTGCAAAGCGAGCTGCGACTGAGCGGTATAGGGAAAAAAGAGAGGAGGTAAACCGTCTCTTTAGGCGTAAGAATGAAGATCGTAGCCCGAAAATTCTACCAAAAAGTCAAAACCGGAACTAACGAACATGGTTCGTGACAAGAATATGCGGGAAGTCTTGTTTTTAACTATTATGTAAAATAGGTCAAAAATGGTAAAATGTATAAATGCGGGAAAATCGTTTGGAAAGATTGGGAACGTGTTAATAGTAGATGTTTGCAATACTTCAAACAACAAAAGTTTTGCATTATTGAAAAAATCACAAAAAAGGGTAACTTACAACTTGTTAAAAATTGTGTCTGTGTGTAATAAGGGGGCAAAAATAAGGTGGAAGCTCAAAATGTGAGAAAAATAGGTCTTGATTACTTGAGGTTGTGCATGTTTTGGATCTAATAAAGAGAATGTTGTTCATAACTTTAAAGCTTTCTAGAAAAACACCTGTGTGTGCATTTAATGCCAGACAATTTTTAGTTTTGTATTGCACATTTCAATTTACTTATATTATTTGGAATTTTAACGGTTTCCCTTTTTATCCTCTACACAATAAATGCTATCTATATTTGTAACACATTCTCAATCTTCCACACAAATACTATTTTTTTACTGATTTTTCTCACTTATTGCAGTTTCTTTGTTGTACCTTGTGCCACATAATCTTTATTTTGCACAATCCCAACTATTGTGAACCTATTTCCGGAAATTTTGAAAATTGTCCCCATCATATACTTTTTTTACACATTCCCAACCATTTCAACGATATTTCTCGCATATTGCCCCCTTCTATCCTCTTTGTATCCACATTCACGACTTTTGTCACACCTTTCCAAACTATTTTCCTCGCATTTTAAAGTTTTAACATTTTGCCCACCTTTTCCCACATTCACAATTTTTGCCACATTCCTAACCTTTTCATACAATTTTTGTCGCATTTTGAATATTCACCATTTTCGTCCTCTTTTACCGCATTTTGTAGATTTGCGTTCATAATAACTCGATACGACATTTCTCGCATTTCAAAGTCATACCCCACTTGTCCCTTTTTTTAACACCTTCCCATCCTTTCACACAATTTGCCCCGTACCATAATTTATTCCAATTTGTTGCCGGCTTATCAACTATTTTAGATATAATACATATGTATGTACATCTTTCCTATACATTTAATAATTACAAAATATTCGGAAATTTTGACTCTCGAATCATTCTTTTTGAAATAAATCAGGAGCGACAAATATTTTCAAATCTTTGAAAATAAAAATTCGGCTCCCGGGCTAAAAATAAAACCCGGGAGTTTAAAAAATTGAAATCTTCAAAGAATTAAAAATTAAAATCCCTTACTGATTTAAATGTATCGAGCGATTCGAAAATGAATTTCTCTTCATAATCTGGAGAAAACTCTACGCAAATCTGCCCGTAAATCGAGACATCCTTAAGATTTTCTGGGCTATCATTTGGCGATCCTTTTTTTTTCTGAGAGAGAGAATAGTTATATTGAATGGAGGTCCATTATTTAGACGGTAACATGCTTCACAAACATTGAAACGATCGTCCAGCGAATGTGAGTTCGAATCCCACCCGCGGCATTTACATTTTTTTTCACTAACCGGGGAAAACTGATCTCGTATAGTCTTAAAGGAAATTACAACTTTAAACATAACGAGGATGTAAGACAACTAAATTTTAAACATATGGTAGGGCCAAACCAAAACAGAACGGGACAACTACAATTAGAATAGTTCGTTCTATAAATAGAAATTTCAAAACTTCTGCATCAGTGCGTGTATGTAGGAAAGCAATGTGTAAGTAGCGACAACCAATCACTCTGCACACAATCAATAAATGTCTTCGGTTAGTGACTTGTGTAAGTTCACACCGCAGTGGCTTAACGGGCTAGACTCTGCTGAAGATGATGCTTCACAAACATCGAAACAATCGTCCAGTGAATGTGAGTTCGAATCCCACCCGCGGCATTTACATTTTTTTCACTAACCGGAGAAAACTGATCTCTTATAGCCTTAAAGGAAATTACAGGCGTGTTTATATTGCCCTGGTGTCGACTGTAATCTCGTACTATGGCACCGGCTAGTGGCAACTTCGATGCCTTCGATTTATGCAACTGCATGCAACCTCTTTAGGCTTCAGTCGTTAACATTTCACTGTCGGTGGTGCAATGGTTAGTCTGCGACGTTCTTGTACATGATAAAGTGGCTTCTATCCCTGGTCTGACAAACTTCCATTCCATTTGTGGCCGCACACTGAAAAAACACCGCCTCTGTCACATATTCTCCCAAACATATTCTGCAGGAACCATATATATGTCTGGAACACAATTCAAACATTTATATGTTTGCATGTCCCAAACTCAGGTGTATTTAAATGCAAACATTAGCGTGTTTACTGACAAATATGTATGCTTTTACGTGGAAACATATACGTGCTTTATCCCAAACATCTATATACTTACGTGGAAACATATGCGTAAATTCTCCAAAACATAATAATATATAGTAACGAATTATTCTTTATTTATTAAAACACTGTAAGTAAAATTTGAAGTTTTGAAAAGACCCACAAAAACACCGAGACACCCCAACTAGTGTTTGGGTCATAGAATCATAGAATCATTTGGGTCATAGAATCCAGTTTTAAAAAGTTAGCTCAAAATAACGAGATATTTCGATTTTAAATTTGTAGTAGATTTAAGGTGATTTTTGATTTTATTTGAGGGAAAAACCGGCAAAGCTCTTGTTAAATCAATTTATATATAGTTAACGGTCCAGATATACGGACACTTTTAAGGGATACGAGTTTTTCTGATGAAACTGAAACTGAACTAAGCGCATGGAACTCAATTCGTGTGGTAATTGAAAACGTTCTTTGCAAAAATCGCTCACCAGAGTACCGTGATTATATTGACAACATGATGAAGTTTTTCCACAAACTTGCCGTTAATATGTCGTTGAAAATCAACATGTTACATGCACATTTGGATTTTTAAGCACGACAATTGTCCACAAAAACAGACGAAACTGGTGAAAGATTTTATCAAACTATAATGGTATTCGAAGACCGTTTCGCTGGAAAAACAATAGACTCAATGCTTGCCGATTTCTGCTTTTCGATTGCAAACAAAGAGTAAAAATAGAATAAATCCAAAAAAATTATAAAATCATCAAAATAAGAGCAAATATATTTCCATGTCCGCTTGAAAATGGACATCCATTATTTCTAGATATAAATTTTGACAAATAAATAATAAAAAAATTGATTTTAAACAAGTTTTTAAAGATTTTTCATTCCAATAAAATCAAAAATCGCCTTAAATTTACTACAAATTTAAAATCGTAATATCTCGTGATTTCGAGCTAACTTTACAAAACGGGGTACACTCACCACTGGATTCTACGATGCAAAATTAGGTTGACGTGTCTCGGCGTTTTGGTGTGTCATATTCACCTACTTACAGTGTAATTAAAATAAATAATTTATACAAAAATTTAAAATATTTAAAATGGCCCTTTCACATTTATTTACTGAATGCATTACTTTTTTATGAAATGAAAATCTGCTAAATATGCCTTGGTTATCTCTATGCGTTAGTATACAAACAATATACTTACATATATAGAAATCTAGTTCATGCAAGACAAGCGTATATTAATTAACTGTGTTTTTTTTTATTATATTTCACAAATGGAGTCACGTTGTTGCCCTTTCCAGTTTCTTTCCTCAAAATTGTTTCTCACTTTGGTAGTACTCATAAATATATGCGAAACAATTGCCAAACCAACATCACAAACCATTTAACCGTCCGAGCGTTTGTGTATTATTTTTTCACTGCGCAAGCGCTTTAGATATCCTCTGTCCGATGAACCATTGACCACTGAATACATGAAATTAAAACGCAATACATCACGCATATTCAGGAATATTTATGAATCACTCACTGAGAGAATAGTGCAAAAATACAGATCCACACTTAAAGATATACACACTCGTTGCTCCTCTTTATTTTTATTTATATCACAAACACATATATATTTGGGTCTCAAACACATATTTTATAACATATTAATCATTGTGTCTCAAACATGTAATATTGAATAGCAAACACAATGCGATTGGGCACAAGTATATTATATTCGCGAAAAGCTCCAAACACATGTTATATTTGCATCCAAACAACAAAAAACTACAGATTTTTCAGCGTGCGCTGACGTTGGTGACGCCCACACTATCGAGTAATTAGCAATTAAAATCTTCTTAAAATCCCGTTCGAAATAAATTTCAGTCAGTGACTTTACAGCTAGAAAGCCAACAGCTCACTGATGGCAAGCTCTACCCATGATACACTATTTATTTATTGATTTATGATACACTATTTATTTATTGATTTAATGTGCCAATCAATGTTGCACGCATCGCAATGCAGTTCGAAAACGTAGCGCAATTACAGGGCTCCTTCCTCACTAGTTCTAACAACGAATTTCGGAGAGGGGGTAAACAAATATTCAAGTGCTGGCCGGCGTTAACCTTTGATTTTTTTTTTATTTTATTGTTTAAGCTCAAGACCATTCTATACATCTATAAATAGAGATATAGTTTTTTGAAAAAGAAGATGGTTTGCAAATGCATCCTCATGAGTCCTGGCAAACCGTATAGCTATTTCAGATCTCACCACAGGTCTTCATCAGGGGTTTTTTGGAATACTGCTTTTCAAACTAAATGCAAATGAAAACTCATCTGAATTGAGAATTTTCCAATACGCAAGTGTTCGAAAAATATCGCAAGCAAAACACACAATAAAACATTTGCAAACAACTTCTTTCCATCTCCGGAGAACCATCGGTCCCCATTAGAAATGATTTTTGTTGTTGTCTAAAGCCCCGTATTCAGTTCTTCCGAAATTTTCGTAAGAAATTTTGTCATTTATCTCTAAACGGAAAATATTCCTGCGGAGAGTTACCACATATCTTCGATAACCCTCTACCTCCTGAATAAATGGGTACTTTTTGTTCTTTTTGTGGAAAGGGGTAAAAAAAACACAACTAAAACAGGGCTGAAATGAGTTGAAGTGTACTTTGAAAATAAGTTTATAATACACTAAAGCCCCACTCAACTGGAATGCCCAAAATAAGTCAAAACAAAATATCCCTTTAAAGGTTAATTTCTTACTTGTAAAATGTCCCACAAAACTGCATTTTAAGTGATTGATATGTATTGAAAAAATTATCTACCTAAACTTTTACTACAAGTCATCGAACAACAGAAAGATTTATATATATAAATAAAAGATCAGTATAAATTTGGGTATTAAAGCAAGAATTTATTTATTACATTTTTCTTTTACCCCTTGGCAATTCTTTGTCGTTATCAAACAATGTCAAGCATTTGTCAGCTACAAGAGACTGAATACTCTTCCATTTACAGCGTTCATGTTTGATGAAATCGTTCACCATGTTCGTCGGACTCTGTTGCCAACTGATGCTCAAAATAATCCAATTCAAAAAATGAATTTTCGTTGACATACAAACACCTCGTTTTTTATAAGCTCTTAGCATGGGGACGACGTACATTCGAGCAGTAGGGGCACGATTTTTGCCTGGAAAGTTGTAAGTAACTTCTGAGAGAGAGAATTTACTCAAATTCAGCGATTTTCAGAATACATCGTAAACAAAAACACCTGTTGTAATAAAAAGACAAAATTTTTCAATGTATTTTGTATGAAATTAAAGTTTCATTCATTCCTTCATTTTTCTTTGCTTCGTTATATTTTGGAAACAATGTCTACAGAAAATTTAATGTTTCTCCATTTGTATCCAAACATTTAACAAATTTTTTACCCCAAAAAATTTTATATTCAATGGTGGTAAAATACATTTTTCAGTTGGCTTATTGGTCTCGTCTAATGTGCCTTCCAAGGAGGAAGCTGGACATCGGAAAGCTGCAATTACCAGAGGTAGCCACAGCCTACTCAAGGAAGCTCTCGCAACGTTTGGCACAGAACCCACCCCCTCCCGATGACGATCCTGATGCGCAGTGGAAACCCAGTTCCGACTCTATAAAAACTGCCGCAACAACCGTACTTGGTTTCGAAAAACCGGTTCGCAATAAACCGTGGTACGATGAAGAGTGTTGCATTGCAAATGACGAAAAAGGCGCTGCACGTATGGTAATGCTACAGTCAATTGCACCGCGAGCTGCAACTGAACGGTATACGGAGAAAAGAAAGGAGGTATACCGTCTCTTTAGGCGTAAGAAACGGCAGTGGAGAAAGCGCGAGAGTGGGAAAATTGAGACATACGGAAGGAAGAACGAAGCCCGAAAATTCTACCAAAAAGTTAAAAACGGAACTAATGGACATGGTTCAGGGCCCCCCTTCTGTAAAGACAAGGACGGAAATCTCGTCGCAGATGTGCAGAGCATGTTGGGAATATGGGGAGAGCATTTCTCCGTGCTACTGGTACCTGATATATCCAATGACGATGGAACAATCGATCACAATATGGACGACGACGTCGATTGCCCCCTCCTAACCAAGACGAGGTCAGAACAGCTATTGCCCGGCTTAAGAACAACAAAGCCGCAGGATCCGATGGATTACCGGCGGAGCTGTTTAAGGCTGGCGGCGATGAGCTGATAAGGTGCACGCATCAGCGCATTAGCAAAATTTGGTTAGATGAATGCATGCCCGGCGATTGGAGTATCAGTGTGCTAAGTCCCATATTTAAAAAAGGTGACCCGAGTATCTGTGCCAACTACCGTGGAATAGGCCTTTTATCCATAGCATATAGGGTTCTATCAAGTATTATGTGAGAAAGACTAAAACCAATTATCGCTGACCTAGTGTGACTTTAGGCCTGGAAAATGGACAACTGACCAGATTTTCACGCTACGCCAAATCCTGGAGAAGACACGGGCTGCGATACTTCGATACGGGAGAAACTCTATGAAGCAATGCCTGAGCTTGGTATTCCTGCAAAACCCATACGCTTTTGCAGGATGACATTGACGAACACCAAATCCGCAGTGAAAGTTGGTAAGGATCTTACCGAACATTTCGAAACTAAGCGAGACCTCAGGCAAGGCGACACCCTATCGTGCGATCTCTTTAACATCTTAATGGAGATCATTATGCGAAAAGCTGCAGTCAACATGAATAAAACCATCAGTAGCAAAAGTCACATGCTGCTCGCGTATGCTGATGATATAGATATCGATTTTTTCGAGAATTGAGAAGGAGTCAGCAAAAGTGGGTCTGACTGTAAATGAGGACAAGACAAAATTAATGGTTTCAACGAACAGGGCCTCCACCCGATTAGACCAAAGCGTGAACGTTGATAACCGTTATAACTTCGAGGTAGTGGACGAATTTATATACCTCGGATCTGCCGTGAACAAAAAACAACGTCAGCCTTGAGATCAAGCGGAGAATTATGCTTGCGAATAGATGTTATTTTGGGCTAAGCAAGCACTTTAGAGATAAAGCCCTCTCTCGAGTAACAAAAGTCCAGCTGTACCAGACTCTCACTCAACCTGTCTTGCTTTATGGCGCAGAATCCTGGGTCCTATCGCAAGCAGAGGAAACATCTGTAGGAGTCTTCGAGAGAAAAATACTCCGAAAAATGAATGGCCCTATAGTGCACAACGGCGACTATCGGCGACGCATGAATCATGAGCTGTATGAGCTTTATCCTGACATTGACATAGTTAAGCGGATCAAGATAACGCGATTGCGCTGGCTAGGCCATGTCAATAGAATGGATGAAGACGAACGAGCACGATGGGTTTTCGAAACCGAACTCGAAGGATGACCAAAAATAGGAAGACCAAATAGGGATCAGGTTGACGAATCCCTACGTACAGTTGGTAATGCGAACTGGAGAAATAAAGCAAAGGATCGAACTGGTTGGCGAAATATGTTATCTTCATTTTGTAAGGTCTCTGACCCCCGGGGTTGTCCGAGACCGGATAAGTAAGTAAGTATGTGCCTTCAACTTTTGGCTCCCATTGCTTTTTGAATTATTGGTTCCCCTACTATCAGCTATCCCATTTGTATAAAAAGTATCCATATCTAACGTATGCAGCTTGCATACCTGAGAGGAGCTACCAACTTTTTAGTCGCAACAGACCCGACATTTGTGCTCTTCATGTTTTACTTATACATAACTTTCCTTCATATCAACTCAATACGCGATTGGATAGGAATCTTGGAATTATCGTAATAAATGAGAACAGCTTTAAGACTTTTCTTGGATCAAGATTCGCCAGTCCTTGGGGATATATTCGATATTTATTTCCGCCATTACCGTTGCAATTTGTAAACGTATTGGATGCGTTAACTGAAAAGTATCGCGGAAAAATGCCTTGGCGTTTACAAAACCAAATAAGAGTAACACCGAATGCTTAAATATATCGGCCCCAGCAACGTATTGCAGGAACCATGTACGTGTTTGCAAGCATTGATTTCTTGAATTGAGGATCTGCTGCTTTTTGTTCCTTTATTGTCTGTCATGTTTTTGTTTTCAGCAATTTTCAACAAACAAAGTCAAATTTGGGTCACAAATACATATATTATAACCTATTAATCAATGTGTCCCAAACATGTTAAACTGAATTCCAAACACAGTGTTATTGGGCACAAGTATAGTATATTTGCGGCGAAGTACAAACACATTGTATTTGTACCCAAACAACAATAAAAAGACACATTTTTCAGGGAGCCGGTTCAAGCAAATAAAGACTTCTCAAGTCTGCAACTAATGTTTCTGATTTTCTTTAGGCAGACTCAACTTCCATGCCAATACATTTAAATACTCTAGCGAAATTAGTATTTGGCTTGGGGCTTCTTCATTATCTGAGAGCTTAAGATGTTCACGTGGACTTCCTGGATGTAGCTCACGTGGTGGAAGTTTATCAGAATATGGTAATTTGAGAAAAAACAACATTTTTTGGGTGGCTGCTTCACGTGGAATGCCCCAAATGTAATGCAATTCGAACAGTTAATTGAGTCAGTAGTCGGCTAGCAGATTATGAGTTTTGTTTTGATTTTTATTCTTCATAATTTTTTGTTGCAGCAGATCTCATCAGCCAAAGTGCAGCTGGCAAGGTAAGGCGCGCCTCATTTGCGCAATGCGAATAAATTATAAAATGTTCTTTTATTTTTTATTTATAGATGTCATAATTACAGCTTTCTTTTGTTCAGTGACTTATAGTGAAATTTTACGTGGCATATTTTTTCAATACACACCAACCCCTCAAAATTCCGATTTGTGGGACATTTTAGCGCCAATTCTTAATAAGAAGGAAATTAACCCTTAAATGGATTTTCAGTTTTAACTTATTTTTGGAATTCAAGTTGAGTTTTGGGCTTTACTGTGTCTAGATATATTTTCGTGGTACATTTTAACCCATTACACCCATGTTTTAGGGGTATTTCCACCGTTTTCCACAGAAAGAACAAAAAAGACGCATATATTGAGGCGGTAGAGGGTTAATGTATTCTACAAAAATTTTTACATTTTTACATAAAATTCCTGAACATGTCCTACATTTAAATTGTAAGGATAACATGGTTTCCTATGCCGATTCACCATAAGAATCTGTTAATGGGAGAAAATTTCAGCCCCCACCCCTAAAAAAAAAAATTCAATGAGTGTTCGAACTCACGTGCGATGTGTTAACACCTATTTGTTACACGGTACCTGTTCGATTTCTATGAACACATTAGTAAATGTTACATTGGAAAATAAAAAACAGCATTCAATCATATGATGACGTTACATTTAAGTAATATTATTATTTAAAATTATTTAAAGACCAGTGCCAGCACATGTGTCATTATTTTCTTGCATAATACTTTTGTTTTATTCCCACAAAAACAAAGAGAATGCAAAACAACAGACACCTGAAAATACATACATTGTTATGTTCGTACATACGCTACACAAGTTCACACAATTTTCGTTGCTCTTTTGCCATCTCATTTTTACATAAGTATCAATACGTCATTATTCTCTTTGCTCTGAGAGTGCTCCGCACCCACATTTTAATTGACTTACCTTGCACAATAATAAAAAAAGGCGTTCAATCATATGACGATGTTTCATTTAAATAATATTAATACTTAACAACACTTAAAAATATTTAAAGACAAGTGTCATTATTTTCTTGCTTAATACTTTTTATTTTATACCCACAAAAAACAAAGAGAATGCTAATCAACAGACACATGAACATACATACATTGATATGTTCAGTGTTGCCAACTCTGCAGGAACGAAACGCGCCGTCGAAATACCGAAAAAGTGTTAAAACGCGCCAAATAACGAAAACAACTAGAAAAATCCCGAAGTGCTAAAACGCGCTTAATTAATAAGGTGGTTTCCAATAGTGACCATTAGATTTTGACAGTCCATGGCGGTTACGTTGTTTTATCTATTGTTAGTTTTCCTGTTATTTATTTTTCAGACAATACAGGCAAATCAACGTGGCGGCGAGCAACACGTGCGAATGATAAATCTTTATTATCATTAATTGTGGCGACGACACCCATTGTGTATCAACGGAGGCATCATCGCTCAGTACTTCTTCAATGACGATGATGGCATTACTATCACCGGGAAATGAGAGCGCTACCGATCACGATATGTGGTTCTAATAGGAACGCAGAGGCGACGTAAAATGGCCACAGACACCGTGCATTTTAACAAGTTAGACTTTTTCTTGTGGGTTTTCCATAAGTCGCGGATCTATGACAATAAGCCAGAATTCAGCTGGATCTATGCGCCAGATAACGAAAAATTTTACTCCAACCACCTAAGCCTCGCTGGTCATTTGAACGATGGCACATTCGTTGATATCTCACACGAAACTTATTTTTATTAATTTGTAAATTTCCCCTTTGGTAAATCCTTTCAGATGGTCAACCGAAGTAAACGATGTTTTGTTTGGAATGCAGATTTGATGGAACCAGGATTGTCTGACATTGTTGTTCTCTTGCATCTACAGGATTAAAAGTGGATTCTGCTTCCTATACCTTGCGATATTTTCGGAGATAACCAATACAAATATAGAATAAAACTTAGCATGTGTGGTCAATGAAAATGAATATATTTTTGTAAATACTTCGCCCGTCTTTCAGCGTAATGCATCAATATAAATTAACAGATGCTCAAGATCATTAGCAAGAAACATTTCATATTACAACGGGACCGACCAAAATACACAAAAAATTACATTCCTTAGCAAAATCGGTGTTGTATACAAAACGGGCTAAAGTGCTAAACAAAAACTCAAAACGCGTGCACATTACGTGTTTTTCCAAAAAAGCGCAATTGAAATTTTTTCCGAGTTTTGCAAGGTCAAAAAGTGCTAAATCTAGCCCCAAAAGAGCTAAATTGGCATCACTGGTTATGTTACACAAGTTCACACAATTTTCGTTACTCTCTTGCTATCTCGTTTTTATATACGTATAACTACATACGTCATTATTCTCTTTGCTCTGAGTGTGCTCCGCACCCACACAAGACAATTATTCGCTGCCTCTACATCAGTGTATGTTTTTTTCGCAGTCTGACAATCTGTGTTTCGTAGTCGGACAAATCTGTGTTCTATATAGGAGTGGGTCACCCTTGTCATTTAGGGGTATGAAAAATAAATGTTGGCCGATTCTGTGACCTATCGGCCCAGCCATTTCGGAATAGTTTAACGGCAAACAATGTGTGATCGCAGTCGGACAATCTGTGTGATCGCAGTCGGACAAACTGTGTTTGGATGTATTCTCTTTCTGAATTTAGGCCGTACCAGCGCCTATAGATGTTGACACGTCAAAAAATTCTGACGTAAACGCTTTTTTGCCTCCTCTGCCAGAAACCTTTTATTTTCGAAAAAGTTTCGTTTTATTCCACAGTGAAATTTGGCACGGTGTTCAAAACAAGTCGGCAACTAGCGAACCATTTTTCACTCAGAAAATTGTTTCTGCTCTGGTAAGGTACGGTTGTAAGGTTGTAAAGCAGACATGTGAAAACTGACACAAACGCATTTCAAATCAGTTTTACGAATTTTGCGACTGTGTTAAGTTGAACGGAGCAAGCAGAACAAAAGCAGAGAAAACAAAAGTAGTACACTGAGTAAAAAATTAAAATTAAAAAAATTAAAACTAAATCTTAAAAAAAAAATCAAATATCAACATCTCCAATGATTATTTCCATTTATGATTTTTGCCATTTACAAACATAAAAATTTCTTTATATTCGTCCATGGCAATTAAAATTTATTTTTTAAGTGTAGTGTTTTTTATTACAAATAATTTTGCTTGCAGAGCGATACGGTGTTGCTTGGTCAAATGCAGAACAGCAACTGACTTTGAATCGATAAACAAGCAGCAAGCTTTCGGACATGTTGGTGTGAAAAAACGATCAAGCTACTATCGGTGTGAAAACACGATGACTCAAAAGAGTACTAGCTGCACATCTATGTTGTAAAGTAAATTAAAAATAATTTTTTAGGTTGTATGATATTCAAGTGGTACATAACCTATTGTATTTTTTGTGCTAATCTGCTCAAAAATTTATATAAAATCAATTCTTACTGCTACTAATTCTATTCTATGTTGCTTTTGATTCAGAATTAAAAAAGACATATTTTTAAAAAAAAGTTAAATGTTTCTAATCACTCTGGTTCAAAACCCATTCATCATAAGGGCTAAGTGTGTTCTATTCAATTGGCGCTGAGTGTGTGTGTCTGAGTACATATATTTATTCGCCAGACCTTTTGCTCTATCAAATCTCCATTAATAAACTACATAAATCATAAACTGAAGTGCACTCTGGCACACTCACGCACTTCCTTAGGTACATCGCAGCCATCTAAGGAAACTACAAACTTCGGAGGGGGTGGCCAATTCTCATATTGGCAGGGACCCCGGAAAAATGCTCAGACAGGAAAATTAAGTGTTAACCATATTTCCACAGTCAATATATTCTCAGTGGGGACTAAGTTTTCATGATAAATCGTTATGACTTTATTTAAATTCACCATTCTTTTCCTCCATTCAATATTATTCACGTTACGCTCTTGCTCCGCTTTGTGTTTATTATATGTATGAGTACAGTGTTGTATTCGATTGGTTGCCGCTGATTGCTTCGATTTTATTGTTACAAATAATAACAACAACAAGGACCTGCGACCAGGCACATACATATGAATGTATGGACATGTTTACTACACCCGTACGTAGAGAGCATGAATACGAGGATGTGTTCTATATGTGTGTGTATAGTTGCCATCAATATGGAAATTGTCGTAAAACTCCTGGGACACAGCATCACCGGCAAACGGAACGAAACATATTGCTAAGAATTAACAAATTTATGACGTAATTCATTGTGAAATCATCATTCAGCAATTCATAATGACTTTATTTATGTTTCATACATTCGACAGAGACGCAGTATTATGTTTTTTTTGGTCGCTCGCAATGCGACATTTCATCATTTAATATATGTAGATGTAGTTCGGTAACACCCCAGTAGGAAATTTTGTCTTTAATACACTGTCAGAAATAGTTCCTTAGGACCATGGAAGTAGGTGGCGACAACTTATGTAACACATATTCCCGACATGACACTATTTTGAACTTCGAAGGCAAAAATAGTGAAGGGGCTGGCAATACATGCAAGACCGTCCAATTGACCAAGCAGGCAATATATCATGGCTGACTCTAACTTAAGCCAATGCTGAATGTAGATAAAAGAACTCCACTGCGAGTCACGTCTGTAGATTTTAGGTTTTTGTGTACATTGTACACCTAATAAATACCCTGAAAATGTGCACGTGTTTTTATTCATTTTCATTTATTTATTATTTTTGATATACATTCTAAAAATTTATGACATACTCGTACATTCCATAACTACAAAGAAATATGTATGTACTATACTATATGTACGAATGTAAGTGGTTTTTTATATTATAGGATTTCACTCAAACTCTCTACTTTTTTAACAACGCTTCCTTCATATCTTACTTAATTATGAGTGAATCAGATCCGATTCAAATATTTAAGTATATAGAACATGCATGACCCATGATCACGACATTTAGAGACATCTCGCGTGCATGTTGTAAAGTGATCACCACTATTGACTACAGAGGCGGATTTAAATTGCTTGAGGCCCTGAGCGCTGAGAAATATTGGGCCCCCAAAAGAGCATCCGAAATACTACTATAATATAAAATTTAAATATTTTTAATATATAATTTATAATATATAATAAAATTTAAAGTTTAATCCACTCTTCATTTATTATTAGTTTTGCTCATACCCTTTAAAGTTTAATTCAATTGTTATTTTTAATTCTTGTATTAGTTTACTTTATGAAATTTTATGCTTTTATTAAATAAATGTTTCACTTTCAAAGTTAAACAAATTAAATTTGTAAGAAAATGTTATAAAATCAGTGATTTTTACAACGAAATATTCCGAATCAACCGACACCCCGGTTTTGGGATGGACCGGATTTGCAGAGTCTTGGAAATACATATGACAAATTTAGGACTTGCTAGTAGACCCATATAAATGATATACTTACACCCCTATTCTGTGTATGTGGTAAGACGTCAAAATAATAGCTATGGATGTGTCAGTTGCCAAATCGATTAACTCCACTTTCCCAAAATTTTGGTATGTTAGTGTCTGTGGGTTAAACTAATGTACCCAGTTCATTTTGAATTTAACTATATGTGACCTGGTCTACGAAAAGGGAGCTTAAGTGCGAAAACTAGTTTTCTGTGAAAAAGCTGTTAAAAGTAAGCAACTCGTTTCGTCAGTTTCTCATTATCTCGTTAATTGTTCTCCGCGCCGGACGTCCAGTAAGTGTTGTTGTTAGTCGGAATATTATTATAGTTCATCGTGTAAGTTGCTAGTGTGGAACATTTAAAAAAGTAACACTGAAGAAGTGACGTTTACTGTTTCTGTTGATTATCGTCTTCGCATTTCGCATGAAATGAAACATGAGTGTTGATGAGGAGTTCAGTGCCGTATAAGCAAGTTAGGATTTTCTGCTTTTCACCACGTGAAAAAGCATCTCATCTTCCATCCGAATCAACCAAAAAGTGAAAATTGATTTTTTGACACCTAAGCCCCCTTTCCGTAGACCAGGTCACATATAATAGATACAGCTGTAGTGAAGTAATATATAATGTCAGTTTGCATTTATAATGAACGTGGAATTTGAAAACCCAGCGAAAATTTAAGTTTCTACAGGTAATTATTTGTGGAGTTAATCGATTTGGCAACTGACACATTCAAATTAACGTTAGATAAAAGACCAAAAAAACACTATTTAACGTAAACGTACGTACGCAAATAAAACAATACATAAGCATTACAACCCACTGTTGTCTGAAATAATCGAGTATGGCGGGTACAAGTCGTAGAAGTGTTAAAAGCACAACGATTATCTGTGGACAATGTAGAATGGAGGTGAAAGAAGGAAAATACCATTACATTGAATGTGATAAGTGCGCCAAAATATTCCATGCAGTGTGTACAAAACTAGACAAACGTCAATATGAACGATTGTTAAAGAATGACAGTGATGAATATGTTTGTCATTTGTGTGTTGATAATGATGGTACTGTACAAGAAGAATTTCATCAAATAAAAACAAAACTGAATAAGCTAGATCAGCTGTCAGAGTTGCAAGACTCAATGAAATTCATGTCATCAAAGTTTGATGAAATTTTAAAAGCAATTTCGGATAATAAAGTAAAAATCCAAAAAGTGGAAAAAGGAAATCTTCTTCTAAAAAATGAAATTAAAGCACTAAAAGAATCTGTGGAAATGTTGAATGATCAAAGAGTAAAGAATGATTACCTAATATTTGGTATCAATGCTAATGAGAAAACAAGTGCCACTGAAGCGGTTATTGATGTGTCGAAAAGTGTTGGTGTGGACTTATATATTGAAGATGCATATTTTTTGAAAAATAAAAATCTTCCAAGTGGAAAGCTGAACTTAGTTGTGAAATTTACGTCCAAGTCAACAAAGGACAAAGTAATGGCTGCAAAGCACAAATTTAAAGAAAATGAAAGCACAAAATCAATTTTTGTCAATGACTTTTTAAGTAAAGAATCTCTATATCTCTTGAACCATGCAAGAACCCTAAAAACCGTGGGATATCAGTCAATTTACGCTAATGGTGGTAAAATTTATGTAAAAAAAGTGATATTAAAAGACCGCGAATTATTAGAAGAGACGAAAAAGTCAATGAAATCTTTATGGAAGCGACTACTAATAGGTTTCACAGGCGTAAACCGATGCACCAGGAAGCTCCTCAAGTTGGTTCCGATGTATCTGAAGATGATGGTCAAGCACAATATATGTCTCCTTCATAATAAAGTACTGTTTTTGGAAATGAATTGTTGAAATTATCTTATATATTATGAATATTATGAATTTAAAAAACAATTGCTTCTCCAATTTTGAAATTTTTAATAAGCATCTAAGAAGTTTGAGGTCACAGTTCTTTAATATTATATCTGTTAACATGAGAAGCATTTCTTCCGTCGACAAATTTAATAAGTTCAAAACCGTGATAACAAAATTTGAGTTTTTGCCAAACATTATTGCTGTTCAAGAAACTTGGTTGCATACAGATTTAAAGCAAATGTATAATATTCCGGGATATAACGTCGTTCACAGCTGTAGAAATGATGGATATGGGGGTACGTCACTCTATGTCAGAGAATTCCACGTTGTGGAATTTTGTGAAAGCAAAAAATTTATTGATTCTATTAGAATTTCATTAGGTAACTTAAAAGTTAATGGAAGACCACTTAAATTGACTACATTTTATTGATCACAAGAGTGTGATCAAGGCACATTCTTGGACTTCATTGAAAATTTACTGCACATGAATCTTCGATTTCCTAGCATCATAGTTGGAGATTCGAACATTGATTTTTTAAATACTGCTGCAGCAGCAGACATTTGTAATACATTACATTATTTTGATTATCGGAACTGCCATACTAACATCACGCGGCCAGACAGTGGTTCGTCTATTGACAATCTTTACAGTAATATTTCGGACAAGCTGTTTATTGATTTTGTTGAGTGCGATATGTCTGATCACAACTTGATATCGTCCAAACTTAATTCGAGTATATCTACACCGAAAAAGATAAAATTCATAAAGAAACAGTGCGATTTCAACTCTGCTGGAAAAACTTCAAAGATTCACACAGAAATTAATTTCAACTGTTTCCAACTGTATTTCACATTGTCCTGCTACAAAAGAATTTAATATTCTTGTTAAAAATATGATTACTTCTTGGATAAATAACAATTTAAGTTCTCTCATAAAATTAAAAGAAAAGCTTTTGCAAAAGAGACGAAAGAGCCGTACAACCTTTCGTTCTGAGAAAATATTGGAAAATATAAGCAAAATTATAAAAAAGCTAATGTAATTTGCATGAAGGATTATCATCAGTCTAAACTTAAATCGGCGTGGCCGTCGGCGGTGCAATGGTTAGTGTGCGTGGCTCTTGTACATGAGATCCTGGGTTCGAACCCGGCTCTGACCACCTTCAAATTTTCTTTCGGCGGCGGTCACCTCGCATAGTGACGGCGACACTATCGAGTATCTAGCCATGAAAAAGCTTCTCAAATTACCGTTCGGAATCGGTGTAAAACTGTAGGTCCCAATCAGTGAGTGAAAACTGGAAAGCGCACAGCTCAGTGATTGTGAGAAGTTCTCCCCAGTCCCTTCATGGGATGTAATGGGAAACCATTTATTTTTTTTAACTTAAATCGGCGCAGGGTAACCCTAAGAACTGTTGGAACTTTCTAAATTAAACAACTGGCAGAGATGTACGCCCTAGATTGGAGTTAAAAAATTCGCAAGGCCAATGGCTAACAAGTGATAAAGAAAAATGTTATTCATTCAATGAATATTTTGTGAATGTTATCAAAGAATTGAAGGGGAATATCGTACAGCACCCTGGAGACAACTGGAATACATTTAATTCGCTTCGCCAATTCCATGTTTCGTTTGCCTTTTCAAGCACAAACATCGATGAAATCAGAAAAATTATTTTTTGGACTTGGAACCGACGAACTGTTCAGGTCGTGACACTCATAAATTGCATAGATATTATAGCTCCACATTTAGTAAATATTTTTTATTTGATAATATCTACTGGAAAGTTCCCAGATATTTTGAAAATTTCTAAGGTAACTCCTATTCCGAAGGATTCCAATGCACATACGGTGGACACATTTCGACACATATCTTTGCTGCCAATAATTGGCAAAATCTATGAAAAAATTTTATATAATCAGCTGTCATCATATCTGTATCTAAATAATTTACTCTACAGTAAGCAATATGGATTTAGGAGAGGAAGTGGTACCCAGGAAGCGATTGTGAATGTTGTAAATTACGCTTGTGAGGGTTTGGATAACGGTAATGGTGGAGTTGCAGGAGTTTTTTACGTCTTCTCGAAAGCATTTGATCTTGTTGATCATGAAATTTTGTTTCAAAAATTTAAACATTATGGGTTGGGAACAGGTGCGCTTAAACTTATGAAGGGCTATCTTGAAGGAAGGAATCAGTTTGTGGAGATACACAGCTGCAGGAGTGAAATGGTGAATGTGGAATATTGTGTGCCTCAAGGAAGCGTTCTGGGCACGTTACTATTTACGGTATACGTAAACGATATTTCGAATTTGAATTTGAGTGGTGAACTCATAATGTATGCCGATGATCTTAGTCTGTTTTATCCATATAAACATGATGCTATCTTGAAAGGTCAAATAGAGTCTGATGCCGAAGTAATTCAAGAATACGCTAGAATAAACAAGTTGGATTTGAATGAGGATAAAACGAAGCTTGTGCGATTTCGGCCTTACATCACTTGTGATAACCTTTTTTAGCATAGCTATTGGAGGAAAGTATGTGTTTGAATCATCTTCCATAAAATATTTAGGGTTGTATTTCCAGAGCAATTTGTCTTGGAACCTGCATATTCAGAATGTTAAACGCAACACAGCACCAGCAGCTGGTATATTGTATAAATTTAAAAACAAATTTAATAAAGAAACTAAGCTTATGATCTACCATGCACTAGTTCATAGTCACTTAAATTACCTTCCAATAATATACATGTGGTCACAAAAAGTGCAATGAATTACGATCACTTCAAAGAGCACAAAATAAAGTACTGAAAACTATATTTAACCTTCCACTGAATTTTCCCACACTTCCATTGTCTATATTTATAAAGAAATCTCTAAAACGACATTGCCAATTTACGGGTTGTATCAAATGCAACTTATAACTTACATGTTTAAATGCCTACATAATATTGGACACCACACTATAACATTTCGCATAAATCAAAATATAATTAACACTAGAAGCAGCTCAAATCTTCATATTAAAAAATGTAGGCTGGAAACGACAAAACAACGCATTGAATATGCAGGATGTTTATACTTTATTCCTCTACACAGTTTCTAAAGAATATTGAACGTATTTAGATTTTTAAATCCCGTTTAAAAATGCATTTACTTGAGACTATAGAAATGATTCTTTTGTAAACAGGATCTCGTTTATATCAAACATATTTATTTTTGTTGACCCAATGAGGAGCTAATTACAAAAACCTTTTTTAACCTCACTTTCATGCTTAAAATTATTTTTTTTTCAAAAACATTTAATATTATATATTTTTTGGCTGTTTGCGATAACAGACGAGACCTTACCCTTTTTAAAAGTATATTACTCACAAATATTCCTTCAAAGACCGGAGATATTTTCGTTAAATATTTTGGTAATACGTCTCGCGCGTTTTCCATATTTCTAACACAAAAGCAAGTTCTTTCTTCTTTCTGCTCCATTTCCATAGCACAAAGTAACAAAAGTCCTTTCTCCATTTAATTATGCCCTTTTGTCGTTTTGGTACAAACTATATTATTAATTTTTCCCGTATACAGTTTTATTGTTTATTTGTAGAATTCATAAAATGTTTTTGTATCAAGCGCTGTTACCTCCTCTTTGGCAGGTAACAGTACTGTTACTTTTGTCACCAGACAAAATGTGTCAGAATACCGATTTGTGACAATTGTCGCATTGCTGCCAAATAGTAACCGTGATGACTTTTGTAACCCTGTCAGAATAGGGCTGTTAATAGATAGAATCTTAAACATTCCTAATGATATACATATGTATAGTGTTATACATTTTGAAACCAGCATTAAAAAAATATAAAAATGAGCTTGTATTCTAATCGAACCCACTAAAAAGTGATCATCATTTCAGAGATACACAAATGAAAGAAGGACGACAGTTTGTGATCATCATTATGCACGGTTTCTGTTTAGTGCCGCAACCAACCTACAAATTATGAAAGGACACGGACGTGGTGTCACAAAACCCTGCTGTGTTCTGTTCACCATCTGTCATTTATAACAGGCCACAGAAGCTTTCGGCTGGGGACAAGAGCGTTATATTCTGTTAAATTTTAATAAATCCTAAGTAGTACGAAATTTTGACGCTGCAACCTTCTGTGATCTTATAGCGCTTTTCCCATTTGATAATTTCGTTTAATATACCGTTCCAAAAAAAAATACTAATGCTCCATACGTTGACGAAATGTAGAAAGAAAATGTTGTATATTTTATATCTCTTACCATTTGCTGGTTCACGGAATAGTAATTTTGTAACTCTCTTCATAAAACTTGTAGTCTACAAATTTCTTGTCAACTTTCCAAACTACACTTGTCGACAAAAAATACTAACCCAAAATGTGTGTAGGCACTTTAATAATTTTTTAAGTATTTGTTTTTTAGTCGTAAGGACCATAACAAACATATAAAAATTCCCATATTTCCTATACCGGCTTTCTAACTGCCAAAAAGCATGAAATTTACAAGAGTATAGAACTGGTAATTTCTCGTAACCGGATCGTCTAATCGCAATAACGACTCTATTTCGTGTATCAAAAATTAATTTTTAATTGGATTTAATATTTGAGTAGTCGCCAATACAACCTGATAATGGGTTATTGCTACCACAGATAAAGTAAATAATAGATAATGCGCAACCATAGCCAACTTTTTTCAATAGGTGCTGTCCTGCACTTTCACTGAAGTTTTCTATAATTGTAATTTTATCCAGAATTGTGGAAAATTTATGTGAATATAATTTAATAATTAATTAATAAGTAAATTTATAATTTAATCAAAGGAAAATATAACAAACTTTAAATAATTTTCCAAAATAAGCTTTTTCTAATATAAAAAATTGTTTCAACGGAGAAACGCCGTAAGCTTCATGTCATCAGCATACAGTAAACACTGAGAAAAGGTTATACTATAGGAAATATCATTAATAAATAAATTAAACAACAAAGGACCTTAAACACTGCCTTGTGGTATACCAGATATAGCAGAAAATGGGGTGGAAGAACATCCATCAATTAATACATAATATTTTCTGTCGAAAAAGTATGACTTAATCCACTGGAGAATTTTAGAATGAAATCCCATTTTAGCCAACTTAGAAACAAGTACATGATGTGAAACTTTATAGAAGGCTTTAGAGAAGTCTAAATAAATAGAAGTCACTTGATAGCCCTTCTCAAAGGCTGCCAGGCAGAAGTTTGAAAAAGTTAAAAGATTCGTTGTCGTCGATTTTCCCCCAATAAACCCATGTTGATTGGGAGATAAAACAGACTTAACTGAAGAGAAAAGGTATGATAAATAATGTATTCAAAGACCTTGGCAACAACGGGTAATTTAGAAATTGGTCTATAATTGCAAATATTTGATTTATCTCCGGTTTTGAAAATTGGTGTTATTGAAGATCGTTTCCACCTATCGATAAAATTAACCTCTTGACGTGATCTATTAAAAATTAAGTTTAGAGGCACGCATATGGAAGGAACACATTTTTTCAAAAGAAAAGTAGACAACCCATCACTGTCAAGTCTAGTACATTCAATACCAAAACGAATGTCTTTATCATCTACTTTTATAAATCCTAAATCTATACACGAAAAGACTAGTTCCAAAAAATGTTTGTTACTAACTTGGATAGCATCAGACTAATTAGACTGAAAAAACTGAGAAAATAGATTCACCAAATCCGAGGTTGAACTTGCGGATATATCCTCAAAATGCATGACTGATGGATAATTTCGACATGTATTCGTAAATCGAACATAATGCCAAAATGATTTTGGATTTTCTTTAATTTTATCCTGAAAACCCAGTACATAGTGATTGTATAAGAATTTTTTTAGAAAACAAAACTCACGAGAGTATTGGCAATACAATTGTTTGATAACCATATCATTTGTAGATTTATATTTGTTATGAAACTTATTTCTACCAAGGAAATTTATAGATTTTATGATCACGCGTACTACAATTAGCTCTAGTAATGGAATTAATAATTATTACAAATTCAGAGTAGCACAGGTCTACAGATTTATTCAAAAACAAATGTTCCCAGTCAAAATCCATTATAGCCTTATTCACAAAACCAAAATCACAGTTCTTAAAATATAAATAAACCGAATTAATTTTAGGAAACTTAAAAAGGATATATTATTTTCAAGTTTAATGTGATGCATATCCGTGCCATAGAATGGATGATCACATGATTGTATATCATAAGTAATATTTCTGCTAATAAACACTAGGCCTTGAATTCGATTTAAAGAATTAACGAACCTAATTATTTGACACAGTTCTATACTTAAAAAGCTGTCTATTAAATTAATTTCATAACAACTATTAACATTTGTAGCACACATACATATATTGGAAATAAGGGAAGATTGTCTAAATTAACTTATTTAGGCTAAAATCTCCTAAAACTATCAATTCTGAAGTACTATATTCATCAACAAGGTCCAAGACATTTTGAACACGGTCATCATATAATTTTTGAATATAAAATTCATAAAAATATTCAAGCTTTTAGTTCTCATCCCCGACATATTCTGATAGTAAATCGCCAATAATTCCTCATTATGAGAAGGAATTACATTTGTTTTGAAGCTGGATGACCCTTGTGAAAAAACTTAAAAGGACGGACCTTAACGTCCACTGGCCATAGCGATGGTTACAAGAGCTCATCATAGATCGCCGATGAGATACCCAATCATTAACATTGACATCATTCTTCACAACCCATCGACAAAGCAAATGATCTCTGCTGATTTCCAGATGATTTTCAATATATCGTAATATATGATCCTCCGTAACAGTTGGCTTGAATGACGAGATATGCAACCATTTTCTTCTATCCACAACATCAAGTTCCAAATTTTCGCTTTCTCCAACAACAAGAACTTTATTAGACCTTTTTCTGTTTGATACCTTAACCCATTCCAAATTGTTTGCTGGAATTGGTATATCACCTTCATTAGCAGTCTCATTACTCTCAAAGACACGAACAGAAAATAACTCTAACGAACCTTCAGCAGCAGCAGCTCGATCGAGCAGCAGCATCATGTACTATTGTTATATATCCTACAAAATCTACAGGTCTCACACTCGTCCCAGCAACAACAGTAGCTAAGTCCACAATATCATTAGCAACAATAACATCACTGGCAATTCTTCTCTCAGTACCATCAACGTCGAGTTTTTCTCGTTTATCACTGTTTGTAGCTCTATTTGCAGAAATTGAGTTATACAGACCATTAATTTAACCAACATTACCACACCAGTCATCAGGCAAACGACCTCTCGATGAACTTATACTAAAATCTACAGATTTGGCCATGATACAAATACAAGGTAGTAGCATTAGCATTTTTGTAATTTCCGTACCCAATTATTGTCAAAATCAGCTGATAAAAATGTACACATACATGTACAATTGTGAACACAGATTGATGAAATCAAAAGAGAACACACTCACACAAACAACTTAGACATTTACTGGGACGGTGAAATGTAAACAAAGGCAATCATATGGGCTTACGCTACTACCTTGTATTTGTATCATGGATTTGGCATTTTGCATATTCTCTTTAATAAACGAGCTTAACGAGCATCATGATGTTTTCGACTCTCGTAATTCCAAAGAAACCGCATTAACAGAATCAACTAAAGAGTTAGATGCATTAAGACACGTATCGCAGTCAAAAACAATGTTTTTGAAGTTTTTTAACAAATCAAAAGTTGGTTGTTCATAAATTTTTTAGCAAACAAAATTAAACTTTGCATTGAAGACATTACACTGAACGAATTTATCACTTCGAAGGGATTTGAAACAAACCGTACACAACGTTTTCGGCGTAGAGTGCATTATTAGCTTCTTATTCATACAAAGGTCAGACAGAGACTAAGTTTGGGACTTGCAAACATATGAATGCTTGAAGTGTGTTGCAAACATATACATGGTTCCTGCAGAATAATTTTTCTGAAAATATGTTAGGGAGCCAGTTATTAAGGCCGAAGGTAAGATTCTTGGCGAAACGTTCTTTTTTTGGGACGCTGAGAAGAGAAGCAGTGTCATGGTGAAGTGGCAGGAAGCTTCAAGCGGGTGGCTAAAGGCTGACCATAACATCTGTCAGTCCAACTCAGGCGAGATAAAATCTTTCCTGTCGGCAATTGTTTTCTCCAACACGAAACCGAATAGCACTCTGTTTTGATTGATAATTGTCCCTTTTCTTTTGTATTGGCTTAATTATTGCAAATATGATTCGCACTCCCTTCTTTTATTTTAATTATATGTCGTTCCATTGCCAGCGATGGCTTAGACTTGGTATGTGTTTATGCCAAAACCCTACTCCGAATTTAGATAAGCTTTAATCCTATCATTTTCCCCTACAGTGTTCATAGACATAGTACGCTGAAAAACACTCAAACCCATTCTAGCAGTGCTTCAACATAAGTCTCGCTGATCTTCAGTGTTGACTCTCTGATCACTGCTATTTTCTCCTCTGAAGCGCTAAGTTGAGTGATCGTAAAGCTATCCAGATTTTTACAATTAAAGTGAAATAAAACTGCAGAATTTGCAATACATAAAACACCCGATTTCTTAATCTTTTTTTTTATTCTGTCTTTTTTTTGAGAAAAATATTCGTCATAACGAATCATCCTTGCCGGCATAAACATCCTTGTTTTTTGGTCCTTCGAACCGGATAACGAATATTTGACTCAAAGGATCAAGTACTTACAGCAACGTTGGTGCCCAATATTTGCGGCGGATCCCGAAAATTAATTTGCGACACCAAATTCTAAGCGATTGTATGTGAAATTGGCGACACTGTGCGAAAACGCTACAGAAAGAAACGCAAGTAACTTATTTCCTAAAAGGTACGTTCCGCTAAAATTATAATAACCTTGATTTCGAACAAAAAGGAGAAAATCAATTTGTACAAAAACAAGTTCTGAGTGTTTCTGTTGCTTCCCACAAAACGGAGAAAAGAAACGGTAATATTCATTTGCCATCAACCTACAAAAAAATATCCCTCATTAATAAGCAACAAAATCCACATTTAAAAATAACATTAGCAATTCTTAACACATAATACATATATCATTATTTTTAACATAGTATCAGCTCTCAAATAAGCAACGCCAGACCTGTTCAGATATTAACACATTGCTGTAAAATATTGCATTCCTGTTAACGACTGTGTGATGATCATTGGAATAAGAGAGTGTCCATATTCTTTTCAAACTGTTCTAATATTATATCGTGCATAAATATACATACATATATAATATCTTCACCACATTGAGATGAATCTGTAATGAAAAATAATACATATCTCTTACTTCGTTAGATTGCTCCTCGTGATAACTACTACACTAGTAACAAACCATAAGAGAAATAAAAGCGATAATTATTGAGTGATAATTGAGTGAGATTACCATCGGGTCGCAACGTTAATAATCTTGTTTATTCTCTTTGAAATGTGGCTTTGTATCTAGTATACAATATTGTGACTCTTAAACTGAGTGATAATTATAGATTATTGTTCTTCTCTTTTAAGTGCTCTAATAATTTGTGTGTTTCTCTTTTCGAATACCTTTCTACTGATGGTTTAACATTATTGTATTAAGAGAAAAAACTTAAGAAATTCTATCGGATATAGTAATCTTTGGTATGTTTTATGCTACACCATTTCCATCATAAATATTATATGAGCACAAAGTAAATTTAAATTAAAGTGTACCGCTGTCCTCGCTGTTGAATTTTAAGTGAAACAATATCTGTTTTGGACGCATTAATAAATCACTCAATTTGTAGATAAATGGTTAAATTATCCAAACTTTTCTGAAAGTTTTGTTTTTAATTTTAGTTACATGTGAAAATACATGAACATAGAAATATTGCATGAAAACTAAAAGAAGAAAAACAATAATAAAATAGAACATTCAGCATCCGTATCATACAGTCTACCCCAACTACGTAACTTTCTACCCAAATCTAGTTTGTCTCAAATCAATTGACTTCTATACATATAAACTTAACTTGAATTGGCAATCAGGAGTTGCCTTCCTGTGATAATAATATAATTTTTTTAATTCGCGGCTTCGTTTTCAAATGGGTTTTGCATCCTCCACCATGTCTAATTTGCTAACTTTTATAAGATCTTCTGATCGTGTCATAGAATTTCAGGCATATTTTACTTCAATCCCTGAAGAACAGCATACGATCCACACTCTGGAAATTCAAAAGGAAGAATTCGTTCACCTTTGGGATTCCTTTAGGAATCGCTACGACGTTCTTCTTTCTACGATAGAGTCATCCGAAGAAGAAGTGGATTTAGAGAGTATAAAACGAAAATTTTTTGTTGCCTACAATGCTCATCTCACTTGTTTATCCAAGGCTAATGAATTAGTTGATAAATTTAGTTCTCAAAATGCGAGTGCAAACGAAGACATTCGCTCCTTGTCGAATCCCAGTATCTCTCTGCCACCCTGTGATACTGACATATTTGTCGGTGACTATGCCTCTTGGCCTTCATTTAGAGACATGTTCTCTGCCTTGTACAAGAACAACCGACGTTTAACAGGTGTTGAGAAACTTTGTCATTTACTTAAAAAGACACAAGGTGAAGCGCGAGCAATATTGACGACATGTCCTCTTACAAACGACGGTTTTGATATGGCTTGGAAGAACCTGGTTGAACGTTTCGATAACAAACGTGTCCTAGTAAATGCTCAACTTAAGGCTCTCTTTAATTTAACCCCTGTGCCCAAGGAATCTGAAGCGTGCCTTAAAAGTTTGCAGCGTACAATAAACGATTGCATTGCTAATCTTAAGTTACTTAATATCAATACAGATAATTGGGACATCATATTCGTCTACATCTGCTCGACTTGCCTTCCAAGCCTAACGCTAAACCAATGGGAGCAATCGCTTCAAAATAATTCGAAGCTGCCAACGTGGAATGAATTGGATTCCTTCTTAACCTCCGGGTTCTATACTTAGAATCTGTTGCCGACATTCGGGCAAATTCAAATATGAATGCTAAAATAGCCTCCAAAACACCCCAATGTCGGGAATCGAAAACGTTAAACATTTACCACACTAAAGTTGCGACAAATGCAAAGCCTTGTGTCATTTGCGCTGGTTCACATCCTCTACGTTTATGTCCTAAATTCCTTAGAATGTCAGTCAACGAACGTTTTACTACAGTAAAAGCCCAGAAAAGATGTACAAATTGCTTGGCAACCTCTCACGATGTTAGCAAATGCCAAAGTAAATATGTATGCTCCATGTGTGGTAAAAGGTATCATTCTTTACTTCATCGTACGGATACTTCTTCGCAAGTCAATGAAACATCAGGACAACCAAGCGTCTCTGACCACAACGATTTAAGAGGTAATAGCAATGTCTATTTCACTAGTTCTGACCACAGGTCTTCTACCTCTGCTGATGCCCCACAACTTCATCAATCGTATTCACCACAACTACAGTCCGCTCCATTTCAATCGATTATCCTTGGTACAGCTTTATTAGACGTTTGTGTCGGAGATTTACATCACACCGTTCGCGCCCTCATTGTTGGAAAGGAAATTGTCTCTGCCTTCTAGATTCTCTCAAACTGGAGTTATTGGTCTCAATAGTTCCTTAACGGCTACTTCTAACCAAATTTGTTCCGTGAAAATCGGATCGCCTATTGATAAGACTTTCAGCACCGAAGTAGATATGTTTGTTGTGAGGCAGCTCACTGGACAACTTGCATATCACTCTCATCGTCCCCTTATCAAGTCGAACTTTATAGACCTCCAAATGGCAGATTTCGATTCGCATTACGATTCTCCTGTCGAGATTCTTCTCGGCGGAGATGTTTATCCCCGAATACTTCGCGATGGCGTCCGATGGACTAGGGATAAATCTTTAGTTTCCCAACAAACAGTCTTTGGTTGGATTGTCACAGGAAAGGCTACAGCCGATTCGCCTCGCAATATTTCATCATTTTATAACGAAATTGTCCTCAGTGAACAACTAAAGCGATTCTGGGAATTAGAAGAATTCCCTAAGAAGATTCATATGTCTGAAGAAGACATATATTGTGAGAATCTGTATCAAGCTACAACAGTTCGAAACGAACAAGGCCGGTTTGTTGTTTCTCTTCCCTTCAAGAGAGAGTATCCTCATAAGATTAAGCTCGGCAAGTCTCGAAATATTGCTGTGTCGCAATTCATTCGAAACGAAGCACGCCTTAGCAAAAACCCCCAGAATAAAGAAAAATATGACAAGGTTATCACAGAATACCTGTCCCTTGGGCATATGACCCAAGTTAACCCCGAAATATCAGCCAATAATAGCACATGCTACTATTTACCCCATCACGCTGTATTGAAACCCGAGAGTATCACCACTAAACTCAGAGTTGTCTTCAATGCGTCAAATTCCTCCTCCAATGGTATAAGTCTTAATGATATTCTGTATCCAGGGCCAGTTCTTCAGACTGATTTAACAATCTTACTTCTGCGATGGCGCTAATTTCGATATGTCTTCAATGCCGATATTGAGAAGATGTATCGACAAATTCTTGTCAATCCCGATCACACGCCATTCCAACGAATATTACATCGATCAAACCCCCACGAGGAATTGTCAGAGTTCGAATTAAATACCGCCACATTCGGTGTGAACTGTGCCCCTTATTTAGCCATAAGAACATTGTTGGAACTAGCCAAGCAATGCAAGGCAACAAACCCCATAGTTTCTGAAATAATCAGAAAACATATGTACGTTGATGACGTACTGTGGGGTTCACATGATCTCGCACAAGCAAGTGACACACGAAATGAGCTGATTGCGGTCTCTGATTCAGCTGGATTTTCTCTCAGAAAATGGACAGCAAACCAGGTAAACATTTTACAAGATTTATCCCCGGAACATCTACTAGATGCAGATTTTCTGAAACTATCTGACCAGAGTACCACCAAAACTTTAGGTTTGAGATGGAACGCAGGCAGAGATTGTTGCTATTTTAGCCCCAAAATAACCCATAATCAGTCCCAAACTTCCAAACGAGCCATTTTATCCGAAATAGCAAAGCTTTTCGACCCCGCTGGCTGGTTGGTCCCTAAAATTATCTTCGCAAAGATGATAATGCAGCAAATTTGGAAGGATAAGGCCGATTGGGATGAAGCTGTAGAACCTAAAACGCTGGGACAATGGCAACAGTTCCTCGATGATAACCCGTATATAGCACATATTAGAATACCTCGATATGTTGACTACAATCCAGCCTTTTCTACTGAATTGCACGGATTTTGCGATGCCTCGGAGAAGGCATATGGAGCAACTCTCTATATAAGAGTGGAAACCCCCAATGGTGACGTCAAAACACACCTGTTAGCTGCCAAATCAAAGGTAGCCCCCGTCAAGTTTGTGACACTCCCCCGAAAAGAACTTTGTGGCGCATACTTAATGGCACAAATGATAAGTTCACTACAAGTTCAGCTAAATCTGGACAACAATAAATTATTCTTGTGGACCGACTCGACCATAGTTCTGGCATGGTTACAAAAGCCCCCTTGTCATTGGCACACCTTTGGTGCAAATCGAATTGCCTCCATCGTGGATAATGTGGGCAACAGCGTATGGTCACATGTTATCTCGGAAGACAATCCTGCTGATTTAGCATCGCGTGGAATCACGGCAAAGGAACTTATTGAGAACGATCTGTGGTGGAAGGGACCACCGTGGTTGAAGCTCCCACGCTCCAAATGGCCATCAAGTCCACGTATTCCGGAAACTAACGAAGATATTCGACCAATCAGATCTCACTTGAATCACATATTAGAACCTGACATTCTTACACAATTTTCTGATCTCTCCAGGGCTCTGAGAGTCATAGCTTATATCTTTCGCTTCTTTTATTTAGCCCACCCTGAACACCGAAAAACAGTGAGACATATTTGTGTCGAATTAAGCCAAGCGGAGATAAACTTTGTAAAGTCCCGCCTTATTATACAGTGCCAAAAAAGACACTTTCCCGAATATTCTTTACTTTCTCAAGGCCTCGAATTACCACGCAAGAGCAATTTGCTTACATTTAATCCTTATATTGACCCTCACGGATTTCTACGAATAAATGGAAGGCTCTCTAAATCTCCAATGTTGACCCTTGAGGAATGATTTCCGAAGATACTTCCATATTCAGGCAAATTTACGCGCCTATACCTTGAATCGGTTCATAAATACTCCATACATGGAGAAAACTCGCTTATGTTGAGACTTATGCGTAGCGAATTCTGGGTGCCAAATTTGAAAAATTTAATAAAAACAACTATTTTTAACTGTAAACAATGTACTATCCACAAACACCGTCAAAACCAACAAATAATGGCCGCCTTACCACCCGAAAGGACAGAATTATCTCGACCATTTACAAACACTGGTGTCGATTTTGCAGGTCCTTTTGACCTCAAATCATATGCGGGTCGTTGATGCAAAATGACAAAAGGATACGTCCTAGTACTAGTGTGCTTTGCTACCAAAGCCATACACCTGGAGGTCACGTCAGAGATATCTACTCAGGCTTTCATGGCCGCGTTTGCGGGATTCTTCTCCATGTATTCGCACAATGGCACCGCTTTCGTAGGTGCAGCCAACCTCATCGCTAAAGGACAATCCGAAATGCTCTTACAAATAAAACAAAAGCTCTTGTCCCAATACGCATTTCAATCCATAGAGTGGAAATTTATACCTCCGGGTGCTCCTCACATGGGAGGCTTATGGGAGGCAGGAGTGAAGAGCTTTAAATGCCATCTAAAAAAGCTCATACATTCCCAAAAATGTACCTTCGAGGAGTTTAGCACAATGCTTGCAAGAATCGAGGCTTGCTTAAATTCCAGACCCCTAAGTGCAATGAGCGAAAATCCATCAGAGATATGTGCTCTTACTCCAGGGCAATTCCTTATAGGATCCCTCCTGTTGACACCTGCAGAAACCGATTATTCTCTACACTCGGTGAACTATTCCAACCGATGGAAAAAGCTTAACATACTTCACCATCAATTTGCCATGAGATGGAAGGAGGAATACCTAAAAGAATTGCACAAACGAATCAAATGGAAATATCCACAACGCAATTTGGATGTTGGCGATCTAGTTGTCATAAGAAGGGATAACTTTCCCCCTAATCAGTGGCAGCTAGGTCGAATTGAGGACATTATACTTGGTTCTGACTCCAAAGCTAGAGTGGCCAAAGTGCGAACACTCAACGGAACGATCACTAGGCCAATCGTTAAACTAGTACTTCTTCCCAATCCAGAACAACAATAATTTTACTTATACTTTATTTTGTCATTATAGTTTTACTATGTCGACACCACCTAGACGTCTAAGAACAAATCGAAACAATACCGAAGACACATCCAACCATAGGCAGATTCAACTATCATCCAGATGACAACATAGCAACAATGATTGCAGATACTGTAATCGGAACCACCCATTGCGGAAATGCTTCCGCTTCCGCCGTCTTTCAGTGAAAGAGCGTATGAAGATAGTCCGCCAATATCGGTATTGCACGAATTGCCTTGCACATTCTCATGTATTATTAAACTGTCGGAGCCGAGAACGTTGCAAAATTTGCCTCTCCGAACATCACACGCTTCTCCATCCGAATAAAAATCAAAGGAAACACAAAAAGATAAAATCTACAGCCCACAAGCAGCCACGGACACAGCAACAAACCAACGACAGCATTATTGTTCCAACCGCAAAGGGTTCAAACTCACGGTCACCGACTGATTAAATTAGTGGAACTAGATCGTAGTTGAGTAGGGGAATGATAGGAATGGAACTCCTGGTTAGTGGACTGTATCGTTGGGGTTGGTGCTTTTCAGAAGCAGAGAATATTTATAACCGTCTGCAAGAGCGTTGTAGGAAAGGATGGTGGTTGCGCTAAATTAAATTGGCATATATGATTTCTCAGGTCGAAAAGAAATGATATATGTAATTTAGGCAACGTTTATACCATAGAGAAATAAATAAAACAAGTGAATTAATGCGAATTCAAGTGTATTTATTGAGGGTTTGAGATGCTCACCAGTGGGTTGTTGTAGATAAAGTAAAGTTTCTTTCCTTTTTACAAACCGAAGATGGTTCGGAGGTTTACAATATTTGTTTTAGAACATAACATTTAGAACATAACCATTCACAATATATCTGTGTCAAAAAGGAAAAACGTCTTAAGTGCACTTAGGAAAATATTGACTAAGTGCACTACCATAACCACTGGAGTCTCAATTACCTCAAGATCCAGTTTTTTCTTAATTTGACTAATGTATCAGGAAGTCATACACCAGATATTGTTTACATATCTAATTAAATGTAAGACCTTCTCATGGAAAATACCTCCTAAAGATGCATACATAAAAAAGTTGGAAATGCACATAAGTCGTTTTTCCTTTTCGGCACAGATATATTGTACTCAAACTGCAAAGATACAAACTGCAAAGATAGATGCAATTCACAATGTACACCTCAAAGTGGGAAATTTTCGTTATTAGTCATTTGACTACATTTCAGTTTATGGATAATTAATAGCAGATTCTTTTTCAATTATGAATATTAGGTTGAACAATTCAAACTTAGATATATTAAATATGAATTCATTTTGAAATTATGATATAAGTGTGACCAATTCAAGTTTAGATAATAAGTATGAACAAATCAAGGTTAGACAATAAGTATGAACAATTCAAGTTTAGACACCGACCATTATTATAAACTTTAATAATGGGCAGTAATGCTTCACACTATCTTAATTACTTTATTCTTTTTTTCGAATGAATTGCGAAATACGTATCTCTCCTGAATTTAAAACCAAAAAAATAGAATGAAGAAGAATTTTATATAAGAAAACACCTACTTTTGATAGATTCTAAGACTATATTGTAAGCGTTTGCAAATAAGATTAGTTTAGGTTATTAAGCAATAGCAGTACTGCAAGTGGGGCGGTATGTTTATGCCAAACTCCTACTCCGAATGTAGATAAGCTTTAATCCTATCATTTTCCCCTACAGTGTTCATAGACATAGTACGATGAAAAACACTCAAACCCATTCAAGCAGTGCTTCAACATAAGTCTCGCTGATCTTCAGTGTTGACTCTCTGATCACTGCTATTTTCTCCTCTGAAGCGCTAAGTTGAGTGATCGTAAAGCTATCCAGATTTTTACAATTAAAGTGAAATAAAACTGCAGAATTTGCAATACATAAAACACCCGATTTCTTAATCTTTTTTTTTAATTCTGTCTTTTTTTTGAGAAAAATATTCGTCATAACGAATCATCCTTGCCGGCATAAACAGTATGTAATTTCAGTGTTTTGAGTCAGATTGTTCGGGCATTGATTGAGTGGAAAGAACCCCCCGTCCGGTGAGTTTCAAGCATGCCGCTCAATGAAAACATAACTGATAAAACTTTGAAATTTTAAAAGAATAGCAATCTGCCCACATGACATAATGGCGCCCAACGTGGGGCCCCGAAGGGTCACAGAGTGAGTCTAGAGGTATCATACCTACGTTGACGTCTACTGTGTCGTGCACATGCCATAATGGCGCCCAACGTGGGGCCTCGAAGTTTCACAATGTGGATCGAGAGGCATCATACCCGCGTTGTCGCCTGGTGTGTTGTGGTGGAACGTAATATAGTAGCGCCAAACGTGGAGCCCGAGTCATGCTTTCAATAGTCTGTTTTTTTTGTAGTATGAAAAACTTAATTGTCTCTACGCGTTCTTAAGTCCCGTTTTAGGAGCTTTTTCAGTCCTAGACGCGTTGCGACGGAGCAGCCGCGGGGCAATAATGCTCTTTCTCGTAATATCTTTCTTTATGCTCCGTACTTCTGAAGTCTTGTCTCTGCGGTAATGTCAGGGGCAATTGCTCCAAGTGGAGCACAGACTTAGATATGTTTTGCTTGATCCATGCTTAAAATTAGTAGAGTAAATAGTAGGCGGCCTGTCTAATTTATGTCGCCAACCAAAGTGTAAGTCGCGGCGATGATTTTATTGTCTAACCGCGTTGCTTGACGCATATCTAGCAAGACTTGATGGTTCCTAACAGTAATATTGTTCATTGATGCAATGATGCCAGGCGTAAGTCCCGGTGAAGATATTCAGATCTAGCCACGCTGTGACGTCCTGTTGCACAGCGCCCATGACAAAACGGGTGTATACAATAGTTTGTTTTAAGGTTACGTGTTAAATTGCGCCTGCTACTAGCTATTAGTACCTAGGCTGAATATGGTGAAAGTATGTATTCAGTCAAACCTGGGAGAGGGAGTCATGGTAGGCGGTAGCTGACCCAATTCGTTTGCCCTCTTCTTGGTTCACAGTAGACCAACATGATTAGTTTGTCTGAGTTATATCACAGTTCGTGGTTATGTCATTTTGGAGAAATGATTTTTATCTTGCCTAAAGTTGCTCAAGAAACTTACCTACTTTTAACCTATTTACCACTTACTACGTTACGGATTTAAGTTCGATTTTTGTTTATTTGAGTTTTGCTTTTGATTTTTGGTTTTCGATTTTTCAGTTTTGACGATTTTATTTTTGAATATGTTTCGGTTTTATTGACATACAGTTTTGGTTATTCGATCCCGTTATAAGTCTCGATTTTCAATTATCGGTGTATATTTTTATATTTTTTGGATTTTAAGTATTTTGTTCAGCAATTTTGTGTAAAATTTTTCGAGAAATATTTTTGTGGAACAGTTTGACCATCTAGCTCCTCAATATATGGGTCTTTTATGCCCCTTTTGCGGAAAAGGGTAAGAACACCACTAAAACAAGGGCGTAACGGGTTAAACTGCGCAACAAAAATATTTCTCGTAAAATTCTAATATAAGTCCCTGAATAGACGAAAGCTCAAAACTCAAAGTAAGTTCCAGAAATGAGTCAAAACTGAAAATGTCTTTGGAGCTAAAATGTTTAAAAAAAATTGAATTTTAGGTGGGATGGTGTGTATGGAAAAAATATTATACGCAAAATTTCACTATAATTCATTGAACACAAGAAAGACGTAGAAATAAAATCTGTAACTAAATGGGACCAAATTTTAGAATTTATTTATATTGAGCTAATTTGGCGCGTCATTCGTAATCGTTTGGTATTCCCATGCGCAGGCTAGACGCAGGTTAGCGTGATGACGCCAACCGCTACGCATGTCAAAACGCCGCCATATTAAAAGTGAATAAGAATAGGCGAAAGAGTTTTGTGTATAAAGCAGTACCATCAGCCTTGCCACATTCTAATGAACTTCCAGTACCTGGGCTACATCCTGAAAGTCCTAGTCAACATCTTGATGGTACTACATGCGTTAAAACAGAAGCCAATGGCAGTGATTACTCGAGAAATGAACCAGCCCAAGTCCAATATTCATATCAGGAGAGCTTTTAAATGCATTGACACGGAAGCTAAGCCTTTCGAAAAATAAAACAGAAATATTATCTGCAGGCATGAAAATTCATCATCTGCTTCAATCTGGTGTTAATGTTACTTGTTTTCGTAAACTCCAAGACGTTTTTCTGTCATACTTTTCAGTTAAAGAATCCAACACATTTGCTAATTGCAACGATACTGAAGGCTTAATGACGGAAACTAATATCAAATATAACCCCCGAGTCTTAAAGCTGTACTGCTTTATTACGATAATTCAAAGATTCCCATTCCAATTACTTATGGAATCGACATGGCGGGTCTGTTGTGACTTAAAAATTGTTGGCTTCCTGTCGGATATGCAGGCTGGATACGTTAAATATGGATGCTTCTTATACCAATGGAATAGCAGATGGAAGGGGGACCAATATTCTAAACAAGAATTGAAGAACAATATAAAGGCAAGTGAATTCATTATCTTATAGTGGACATATGCTGGACATTGTTTGATGACGGTATGGAATTGCCAGGAGCTAAAGGACAAATGTAATAAATAAATGCTTGCTTAAATACCCAAACTTATAGTTAGTTGTTTGTTGTGTTAACATCTATAGGCACGGGTAGGGCAATCTACCAAAGTGAACACATGCAAACAACACACAGCATCACATACGTGGTTGTTGTGCCTGAAAATACGTATGATGGTATTGATGTAGCGGCAGCGAACAAACAAGGAGGTCGTGGTCGCCAAAGAGTATTGAATAGTATACAGAACTCATGGAACGAAGTGTATGACTCAAAAGCACTGGCGAAATCTCGCGAATGATTCAAAACGTATTATTGTTTTTTTGTCATAACTTGGTCCATTCATAATTTTAATGTGAAATTATCCATTTTTATTGAAATATTCTATAAAGACAATAAGACTCGTTTATGGTCTTCTACTCAGCCCCGGGGGTAGAAGATAATGGAACGTGGACGTATTCGTCTGAAGAGTCTCTTGGGATTCTCCTGGATACCCACTTTCCCAAAGATGACAGGAATGCTTGTCATCAGCCAGAAGAGTTAGGCGGAAACTCACCTAGCATAGAAAAAGTTCGCTCAATAGTGAGCAGAAAGAATCTGATATGGACCACTAGATGCTTTAAGCCCTATACTATATCAGCCAGACCTGACGCGATAATCCCCGCGCAACTACAGGAGGCACTATACCTGTCTTGTAGTAGGTTGGAGGCAATCTTCAGGGGCTGCCTTACGCTGGGAGTCATTCCTACGATTTGGAAGAAAGTCGAAGTGGTTTTCGTCCCGAAAGCGGCCAAATGCTCTCATGTCAAACCAAAGGACTTTAGACCAATCAGTCTATCATCCTTTGTTTTTAAGACATTTGGAAGGTTACTGGACATTCACGTTCGAAGTAATCTTCCACAGAATCTACTATCGAGTTCTCAGCATTCTTATATATCAAGGGCAGGTCAACTGAGACGGCTCTCCAGTCTATAGTCAGAATAATAGAGAACTCTCTTGAGACTAAGGTCTTCGCCCTAGGCACCTTCCTGGACATCGAGGGAGCCTTCAATACCATTCAACCTTCGGCGATTCTTAGGTCGTTACAGAATCTAGGAGTCGACAACTTAGTGACACGCCTAATTGGAAAGCTTCTGGTGGATAGATCCGTCAAAGCTGAATGGGGTTCTGTTACAATTGCTAGGACCGATAACAGGGGGACACCGCAGAGGGGAGTTCTATCTCCACTATTATGGTTAACTTCTGTCAATGAACTGCTTCTTGAATTGGACAGGACCGAATGCCAGGTCTTTGCTTATGCCGATGATATTCCTATCATCTGTACGGGTAGAAACCTCAATTTACTTAGCATTCGTACAACCAGCCTACTTAGTCTAATTTCGAACTGGACCGCTAACAACGGACTATCACTTAACCCACTTAAAACCCAGCTTTTCCTGTTCTATCCTAAATATAAAATACCGGCATTTGAACTGCCGTCAGTTAATGGGGTGCAATCACAGTTGACGGAAAAGGTCAAGTATCTGGGAATAATTCTCGCAGAAAATTGTCTTGGAAACCGAATGTGGAGGAGAGCGTGAAAAAGGCATCTGTTGCTCTTTACTGCTGTAAAGGGGCGAAAGGAAAGCGCTGGGGACTGTCTGCTCAGATCACCATGTGGATTTCTACGGCAATAGTCAGACCAATACTTCTCTATGGCATCGTAGTTTGGTGGAGGTCCCTCCAAAAGAAGTATATTCTGAATTCTTTGATGAAAATTCAAAGATCAGCACTGATTAGCGTTAGTGGGGCAATGGGCACGACGTCAGGTACTGCACTTAGTGCTATCCTGGACATTTGTACTCTTGATATCATGGCCGAATTGGCAGCCGATACGTCCCTGGTGAGAATCAGAGATTGTGGCGTTTTGATATCGGGGCATTCCGGACACGCTGAAGTACTACACCGGATCAAGTATATTCCCGTAAAAACGGGCTACTATATCCCCTACCTTCTACCAGCGACAAATCTAAGGACTTCTATTCCGAACAGGAATACCTGGGAAAAGTCACTGGAAGGGGATACCAGTAGTATCAGATTTTTCACGGATGGATCAAAGTTAGATGAGAAAGTAAGCCATTGGGGTCCATTCACCGGACCTAAATGTAAATATCTCCATCAAGCTGCTTATCACTGTAGTGTATTTCAGGCGGAAATTACCGCCTTACTGGAGGCTACTGCACTACTGAAAAGAAGTGTCACAACCCTCCGGAGAATATGTATCTACACAGACAGCCAGGCTGCTATAAAATCCCTGGAAACCATGCTTGGTACGTCCCTGACGGTGAAAGAATGCCACTCATCACTTAGGGTGATGGCATAGTATTTTGACATCAGGCTCATCTGGGTACCGGGACACAGCGACATTCCAGGCAATTGCGTAGCGGATACACAGGCTCTTCCGGCAAAAGAAGGTGTTAGTATGTCAATCTCTACCTGGCGTTTGCAGATCAGGCAGTGGGCCGATAATATGTTCATGGACAAGTGGAGACTTACTTCAACTTGCAAACAAGCAAGGGCCCTCTTGCCACAGGTGGGCAGGAATAGGACTAGGCAACTACTTAACTTGCCGAGAGGCAGGTTATCCACAATGATAGGAACACTTACGGGACACTGTCTCGTAGGAAACACGCCCTAAGATTGGGACATAGAAACTTTACTCTCTGTAGATGCTGCTTGGAAGAGGACGAGGAAATGACGAAACACCTTCTCTTGGATTGCCTTGCTCTGGCAGGACTGAGAAGTAGGATATTGGGTACACATTTAGTTAGCACCGTAGCCCTACAGGATATTCCTGTAGGTCTCATAGACAAATTTATTGAAAGGGCAAATCGGCTAGACGACTAATCAATAGTTGCTATTGAGGAAACTGCAGGTATCATAATGGGCTTCTTTAGCCTAAGTGTGCTAGACAGCGTGCTGTCTTGCAGCCTTTTTAACCAACCAACCAACTCAGACTCTACGCGACAGCGGGGAAAAAGTGCAATAAAGAGTATACTATTCAATAGTTTTTGTCATCGCTTTGTTTATGACAAAACAAAATCAATTATGTCAGTGACCTAACTATTGCTTCCTATTCAGTTGTATGCCAGTATTCAATCAAGCATGTCATCGTCGCTCCGTTTATGACAAAAAAAAACAATTATTTCATTGAGCTAAATATTGCTTTATTTATTTTAATAATATTACATCTAATGTTTAAGCAGATGTAGGAAAGAAGGAAGTGCAATAGCAAGAGACCGTTCAGCACAGAAACTATTCTTTTTTTTCAATATAACATTGACTAATGTGTTCATAGGAAACGAACAGGTATCGTGTAACGTAACAAAAATATGTTAACACATCGCCAGCGAGTTCGAACAGTTATTATATCTAGAGCTTTTGTATCTACCGTACAAAACGAAGATAACAAATTTCGCCAATCAGTTTGATCTTTTGCTTTATCTCTCCAGTCGGTAATAGCAAGTTTACGCAGGGATTCGTCAACTTGATCCCTCCAGCGGAGTATTAGTCTTCCTATTAGTCGCCTTCCTTCGAGTTCGGTTTCGCAAACCCTTTGTGTTAGTTAGTCTTCATCCATTCTATTTATATGGCATAGCCATCGCGATCTCGTTAGTTTTATTAGCTTAATTATGTCAATGTCGGGATATAGCTCATACAGCTCATGGTTCATGCGTCCCCGATATTCGCCGTTGTTCACTATAGGGCAATAAATCTTCCGGAGTATATTGCTCTCGACGACTCCCACAGATGCTTCTGCGCCATAAAGCAAGACAGGTTGTATGAGAGTCTGGTATAGTTGGACTTTGTTACTCGAGAGAGGGTTTATCTCTAAAGTGCTTTCTTATCCCAGAATAACATCTATTCACACGCACAATTATCCTCAAGGCTGACGTGACGTTGTTGTATTTTTTACGCCAGATCCGAGGTATATAAATTGATTCACCACCTCGAAATATAAACGGGTATCAAAGATCCACGGTTTGGACTAATCGCGTGGAGGCCCTGCTTGTTGAAGACATTAATATTGTCTTGTCCTCATTTAAGTTTTTAAAACTAAGAGAGGCCTCAACCAAGACGACACCCTATCGTCGGATCACTTTGACATCTTAGTAGAGATTACTATAAGAAAATCTGTAATCACATAAATAAAACCATCAACAGCAAAAGTCACATGGTGCTCGCGTATGCTGATGATGTAGATATCATTGGGCGCACATTTAGAATAGTTACTGCGGTGTTTTCAAGAATTGAGGACAAGACAAAATTAATGGTTTCTACGCGCAGGACCTCCACGCTATTAGACCAAAGCGTGATCGTAGATAGTCGTTATAATTTCGAGGTGGTGGGCGTATTTATATACCCCGGATCTGCCGTAAACAAAAACAACAACGTCAGCCTTGAGATCAAGCGGAGAATTGTGCTTGCGAATATACGTTAGTTTGAGCTAAGCAAGCACTTTAGAGATAAAGCACTCTCTCCAGTAACAAAATTCCAGCTATACCAGACTCTAATACAACCTGTCTTGCTTTACGGCGCAGAATCCTGGGTCTTATCGCAAGCAGACGAAACATCTCTAGGAGTCTTCGAGAGAAATATAATTGGAAAAATATATGGCCGTCTAGTGCAGAACGGCGAGTCGCGACGACGCATGAGCCATGAGCTGTATGAGCTATATCACGACATTGACATAATTAAGCGTATCCAAATAACTTGATGAGGAGAGATGAGGAAAAAGGTGGAACTGGTTGGCGAAATATATTATCTTCGTTTTGTACGGTCGCTGACCCCACGGCTTTGTTCGACGCAGAATGAGTTAGTAAATTGATGTTATTAGATAAAAAATATATTTGTGAGATTTCACAGTCGAGGGCAATGGGCGAGTGTGCTTTCTAAATTGACCGTAGTCATTTGGTTCTATTGTTGTCTGGCATATTTTGGGAAACTTTTTTATGGATTATAACCTTTTCGTGGAAATATTTTTAGTCTACAAATTCATTGTTTTATAGGAGGTTGTATAAACTGAGTTGGTTTGGACAAAAGTATACATAGGCTTACAAACAGAATATAATTGGCAATCAATCACCTAGCTGATTCCAAATTTCCCTTTTCATGATCAAATAGTACAAACTTATACCAAAGTCGATTATGCGATGGAAAGGATAGCGTTGAGGTGTAATAAAGAGTGTTCCGCGGTATTTGGTGAAATTGCCCCAAACTATACGAATACACAAATTGTCACCGGTATGGAAAAAATACGTGTTTGATACACTAGTCACCGGTGGAAATTACAACGTATTAAATTTATACCACCATTGGTCACCTCATCTCTGTCAAAAGGACACAGTGACACTGTTTCCATTCCTCTTCAAAAGAACTTAAGGTCGAATTTGTCATGGAAACTGGACCAAATTTCAATAAAGTCGCTATAAAGGAAATCGTGTAATATGAACGAATTTGTTTGCAATCAAATAGAAAAAGTCTATGCTGAATGACTGCGCAGCGAAACAACTATCTTAACTTGTTCGTGCTTTTGACAGTATCCTTTGATTCCAGTGAGATACACCTTACCCATACACAGTGAATGACGCCTTTTGATGTACACTCATTCTACCATTGGATGAGGCTGTCATATGAATTATTATGTTCTTGATTAATCCCCTCATGAATACTCCAAGAAAACTTTCACTTTTTCTTAATTGATGATGAAATATGATACCCGAGTGGATGACATTTTCTTGAAGTGTCTATGCAAGTACATACATTCGCATGTATGAACATGATAATCGAGATGATGGCATTTTCTTAAAGTGTATATGCAAGTATGTATAAGGTTGAACTGCTAAGGTGTTTATTAAATTATAGAAATTTATAATCGTTTTCTCTGCTTCACCACAGGACTATAAAACAATTTGTTATTTTGTGGAGTTTATTTAATTAAAAAATTGCCCCAAAGCTTATGCTAATAAAGTTATGCAAAAAGCAACGAACATTATATCATTAATCTTAATTTGGAATTTATTTACCTTTGCTAAATTTATCATGGCACAAGATTGTGTACATACATAACTACATAGTATTACTCATAAACAACACATCGCTTTGGGCGGTGGATTAGGCTTATTGTCGGTAACATTATTCGTTTACATTTCCCTAAATATCGCAAATATAGTTAATAAATATTTGCAGTTAGTGCTGCCACGTGTGGACTTTGATTTAGAAGAATATTTGATTAATTACACACAACCTTATTCACAGAAACCCAAATTAAAGTTAGCGGTTATATGAAATTTTCAAAAAATTACGACATTTTGAAATGACAATTTCTTAAATATACAAACTATCGGCAACTTTCTGGGTTTTTGGATTTGAAAAATAGTTCGGCAAAAAGAAGTCGGAATTCAAATCTTGCGAAACCTTGTCCAACTTGATTTTAACCCATTATGAGTTAGATTTTATTATTCTACCAACCCCTACCCCGATGTGACATAAAACGAAATCCCTCAATTTTAAATTTAAATCTCACTCAAATAAGCAAATTAAAATGTACAATCCGTTTTTGTATGTCGATTGAATATTCAGACGAAACAACGGCGAACTAAAGTGTTATAAATCCTATTTTCCTTAAAGGTGTGGCCGTTGGTGGTGCAATGGTAGTGGGCGCGGTTCTTGTGCATGAGAACGTGGGTTCGATCCCTGCTCGGACAACTTTAAATTTATACCGATGGCGGTCACGTCGCTTAGTGACGGCGACACAATCGAGTACTTAGCCATGAAAATGCTGCTCAAAATACCGTTCGGAACGGGTGTAAAATTGTAGGTGCCAATCAGTGAGTGTAAAACTAGAACGCGCACAGCTCATTGGTTTGTGAGAAGCTCTCCCTAATCCCTTCATGGGATGTAACGGGAAACCATTTATTTTTTTTTTCCTTAAAGGTTTGAAACTTTTCGTGTATACATTTCGTTGTCTTACCAGACAACTACATTGCCATTATGTTATATTTTTATTAATTTTTATATATAACATTTGTATTTTCTGCCAAAGAAGGGACCCCTACTTAGCAGCCGAACAAAATATATCAAATGTTGATTGTTTACCAAATTGTAATTCAACCCCATATTTTTTTCCAGAAGTTTGAAAGTATTTTTATGTGTTTGGTACACGCCTAAAAAATGATCCAAGCAACACAATGCAGGAACCATGTACATGTTTGCAAGTATGGTTTCCATGAATTGAAGATTTGCTGGTTTCTGTTTCTTTGTTGTGTGTCATTTTTTAGCTGTCAGCAATTTTCAACAAAGAAAGCAACATTTGAGTCACAAAAACAAATATTATAACCTATTATTCACTGTGTCTCCATTAGATAATATTGGATAGCAAACACAATGTGTTTCGGAACATGTACACTATACTTTCGACAAGCTATAAATACGTTATATTTGCCATTCAAACAAAACAAAAAAAAAAAGATATAGCTACAGAATTTGGTTAGCAGGAAAATCGTTCTATGTATCGAGTAGAATACAGACACAACATTTCTGAAAAAACCATCAACCTCTCGCAAGCACTTGAAGCAAAAGCGAGATGCAACTTCATATTTGGAAAATTTTAATATAATTTGGTTACATTTTCAAAATTGTAAAGATGGTGAAACATAGCATATGTCATGTCAGTATTCATATTTGTATGTGCACCAAAAGGTTTCAAGAAAGATATTGGAAGCATGCACTAAATGCAGTTTATTTAAATTTTAAAATATTCATCGTATTTTTTTGCTGTTTCTGCACCTTAAAACTGCAGGTACTTAATTTTAACAACTTAGCATAAATGGGTTATAGAGAAGAGACAATTGGTGACGCAGCGTGTCAAGAATACCCTGAGAAGATTGTATAGGGTACGTGCATTCGGGGCAGTAACTCAACAGTATCAACTTTTCGACATGAAAGTGCATGGAAAAATATCAAGTGTATTTTTTTTGATACGCATTGGTCTTGTTGTTTGTTACTTATGAATGCCATTGTTGAAGTTCCACACTAATGTGTATTGAAATCAAAAAAGTTTGAGATTACTTTTGTGTTTCGATACACTTTAAAGTGCGACGTCAATATTTAGCACAATTGAAAACAAGTGGATTAACCAGTTGCAAAATTAAAATTGCGTTCCCTTCAATATTCCATGTACTTCATTGTAAGAATTTGGATATCGTCGGATTTCCCTCCGAACTGGAGAAACCCTGTAACACTTTTTGAGAATATTCATAATGAACATTATCGGCAAGTTGCTGTTCTCCATAGTCCAAGTTGTCAAAAGTGTGTAGCTGCAGATTTAAAGATCAACAATAGTAAAAAATTAGTTTTCTACTTTGAAATTTAATGTAAACTGAATTTATTGCATTTTTCAAAGGTTTATTCTATTATTTAAGTTCTAATTTACTATTTTCATTCTGTTGTTCGACATTTTCTTTATCAATAAATAATCAATTTTCTTGGAGCTTGAGGTCAGATTTGCTGTTCTTGCATTTAGTTTCCTCAACAAAATACAAGAACAGCAAATCTCAAGGTCGGAGAATACTGACTATTTGTTATAATTTACATTAAGGCTACGAGATCATGTTTTCTCCGGTTAGTTAAAACAATTAAATGCCGCGGGTGGGATTCGAACTCTCATTTGCTGGACAATCGTTCGATGTTTGTGATGTCTTCAGCAGCGTTATGTGAATTTTTGTTTGTGAACATTATTATTGTTTGTGCGAACTCTCGTACCTGCCGTCGGTGGTGGAACGGTCGTGTGTGCTCCTCTTGTACATGAGAACGTGGGTTTGTTGCCTGCTCTGACCACCATAAATTTCTTTACACGGCTGCCACCTCGCTTAGTGACGGCGACACCATCGAGTACTTCGTCATAAAAAAGCATCTCAAAATACCGCCCGGAACCCGTGTAAAACTGTAGGTCCCAATCAGTGGTTATAAAACTTGAAAGCGCACAGCTCATTGGTTGTGAGAAGATCTCCCTAACCCCTTCATGGGATGAAATGGGAAACCATTATTTTTGTTTTTGGAATTTTTAATTTTATGATCGATTTTGTTATTTTTAGTTAACATATTTCTAACTGAATTGTTGCTGAACACCTGTAATATGCAACATTTCACCATTCTTTCAATCTTGGAAATGTAACCGAAGTATGTATATTAAAATTTTCCAAAGTGTGAAAAATTATTTCGTTTAATATCGTGAAAAATATCATCGTTTATATCGTTAAGGGGTTAATTGTTTTTTCTGAAATTTTGTGTGTGTATTATACTTCACCCATAGAAGAATTTTTTTTGCTAACGAAATCCTGAAGCTTTAACCTTTTTTCTGCCAGCCTAATGTACATACCCTCCGATTCACTTATTTAAACGCAATAAAAATATTCATAGCCATATTCAGCAGCCTGTATCTTTTGCAATTTGCAACCGATTGCAAAATGGAAATGCAAGCTAAACATCTTGAGATAGATACAAAACCATGACAATAGTGGTTTCTTAACTAAATAACTTTTTTTGACCAATTTATAAAAAAGTCCAAAAATTTGTAATTTTTTTGGTTCACTTGAATAAAGGCACTTTAACTAATTTTAATGAAAAACAGTTTTCCTTGTTTTTTAATTTATTTTACTTTATTTAAGAACTATTAGTCATGGGTACAACCGGCGTGTATATATTTTTATTATTTAAATTCTAACTAAGAATAAATTAAATAATACATTCCATTCAAAAATAAAAAATTAATTTAAAAAATAAATTATTATTATTATTTTAAATTAATGAGATGTTCAAAATTTTGCCACGTGCTTAACTCGACACCGAATATCAACGACAACAATGAAGAAAACATGCATACACTATATGATGCAACATAAAACACATCGTTTAAAAACAGAAAAATGTGCGTGTGTGTATAGTTGTAAAGAAGAATATAAAACGTACGAGCAATAGAATAAAGAAAATGGAAATAGAAACATAGACGAACTCTTGCCGAACTTGAAAAAAAAGAAAACTCAAAAATCTCCTCGAAACTGCAGCTTCACAATTTTTACAACTTGGATTACTTGCATTATGGATAAGAGCAACTTGCCGATAAAGCTCATTATGAATATCCTCAAAAACCCACCGGCGAACTGCTTAATGTGGTCCGGCCACAAAACGCATTACAATCGCAGTAAAAGTAACTGATTACTATCGCATACATTGGACGTAGAATTTTATGAAAAAAAGTTTTTTAAAGTTTTCTACTTTGAAATTTAAAGTAAACTGAATTTATTTCCTACTACAAGGGATTTTGGAACGAAGTTCCTTATCGTACGTTGCGCGATGGGGGCTAAATGAAAAAATTTTCTCCAAAAAAATACCTATTCATCTTCTTAAACAGAGTACCTTTACTTACAAAATACCTTATCTTAAAGAAGTACTTTTGCTTAAAAAAGTAAATTTTATTACACAAAGTAGGTACCTTTTCTTAAATAATTAATTTTTTAAATAAGTACATTTTCTTAAAAAAGTACATTATCTTACAACAAATTGCCTTTTCTTAAAAAACGTGCGTTTCTTTAAAGAGTTCAGTTTTTTTAAAACAAAATAACTTTTCCTGAGATAACTACCTACTCTTAAAATTTTAACTGTTCTGTCGTAAAAAAATAAACTTTTCTTCAAAAAAATACCTTCTCTTACAAAAAATACCTTTTCTTAAAAAAATTCCTTTTCTGAAAAGTACCCTTTCTTAAAACGAAAATAATACCTTTTCTCTTTTTTTCTTGAGAAAAGTAGCCTTCCTGGAAATTAGTAAATTTTCTTAAAAAAATAACCTTATTTAAAAAGAGTACCACTTCTTTAAAAAACACTTGATCTTAAAAAAAAGTATTTCCTTGTAAAAAAAATCCAATGAGTGTTCGAACTCACGGGCGAAGTGTTAACAGCTTTTTGCTACACGGTAACTGTTCGATTTCTGTGAACACATTAGTAAATGTTACATTTGAAAATAAAAGACAGCGTTCAATCATATGATGACGTTACATTTAAATAATATTAATATTAATACTGAAAATTATTTAAAGACCCAGTGCAAGCACTTGTGTTTTATTTTCTTGCTAAATACTTTTTGTTTTATTCCCACAAAAATCAAAGAATGCAGAGCAACAGACACTTGTATATACATACATACATTGTTATATTCGTACATATGCTACACAAGTTCACAAAATTTTCGTTGCTCTCTAGCTATCTCATTTTTATATACGTATAATACGTCATTATTCTCTTTGCTCTGAATGTGAACCGCACCCACATTTTAATTGACTTCCCTTTCACAATAATAAAAAACCAACCCGTAAAAAACATAGATTTTGACTATAAATTCGTTATATATTACCACGCCCTTTTGTCCAATCCCGCCCATATTTGCAGCAGATCTTCGAATATATACTCCTAACCAACATACCCAATTTTGTCCAAATACCGTTAACAGGAGCAGAAATAATGGATTTTTAATTTGTGATTTGTATGCGAGGTACCACGCCCCGTTATGCAATCCCGCCCATATTTTGACAGTTTATTTTTGTCTCCGCCATTAGTTTGCCTGCGAAGTTTCAGCTCGATTGGATCACGGGAAAAGGGTTAAAAATCAATCGAAATTTTTTCCGCATACATGCATACAGACAGGTGAAGTTAATATAAAGAATTTAAAAAGGCGTTCAATCATATGACGACGTTTCATTTAAATAATATTAATACTTAATAACACTTAAAAATATTTAAAGACAAGTGTCATTATTTTCTTGATTAATACTTTTTGTTTTATTGCCACAAAAACAAAGAGAATGCAAAGCAACAGGCACATGTAAATACATACATTGTTATGTTACTACATACGCTACACAAGTTCACAATTTCGTTGCACTCTTGCTATTTAATTTTTATATACGTATCAATGATGGTTTTTCAAAATTTTCATATTGTACCACGGAGGCAACGCAATTGTACCAAAAAGGCCCCAATTGTACCAAAATCAAAATATAAATTTTTATTTTTTTTAATTTATTTAAAGCAATACAAAAAATTTAAGTTTCAATAACATATACAATAAATAAATAAAATACATAATCTGTATTTTATGTAAAAAGAAAACAAAAAAATTTCGATAACATATTTACATATGAATTTATAAAGGGTTTTTCAACAGAGACGCTACAAAAGTTAATCGATAGGGACAGCAAGCGACGCCATATTTTTTCCCGCTCTTTTGACATTTCTCTTCAGTAAGGTTTGCCATTTTATCATGGAAAGATATACGAGCCTACAACGAGTCGAAATTATTAAAATTTACTACTGAAATTTGGAGTCAGTGGCCTCAACTTTATAAGATCGCTACGTTCAACTTATGGCCGGCTCATTTCTGACTGAATGGCTTCGTCAATAAGCAAAATATGCGTTATTGGTCAGACAGCAATCCACACGTAATCCATGAGTCATCATTGCATCCCGAAAAAATTACGGTTTGGAGCGGTTTATGGGCCGGCGGCGTCATTGGGCCGTACTTCTTCGGTGATGATCAAGACCGGCACATTACTGTGAATGCGAATCGCTACCGTTCAATGATAACCGAATATTTTTGGCCCCAAGTGGATAATATGGACTTGGAGGACATGTGGTTCCAACAGGACTGCGCCACACAGCGAATGCCACAATCAAATTATTGGAAACCAAGTTTGGTGAACGTGTTATCTCACGAAATGGCCCAGCCCAGCCGTTAGATTATTTCCTGTGGGGCTACGTCAAGTCTATGGTCTATGCCAACAAGCCAGCGACGATTGATGAACTTCGTACGAATATCGAACGTGAAATTGCAGCAGTATCGGCCGATTTATGCTTGAAAACCGTCGAAAAGTGGGTTCAGCGTCTGGACTTCTGCAAGCGTGCCCGTGGTGGCCATGTAGAAGAAATCGAGTTCCATACATAATGGCATCGAACGCAATTTCACAGGAATAAAGAATTTCATTGGTATCTAAAACCGGGTTTGTTTTATTTAAAAAAAAACTTTTGTAGCGTTCTTATTGAAAAAGCCGATATTAAGAAATTATGAATTATATTTATAATCTGTGTATTTAGGTATTACATTCAAAGAGATAAATTTTTTTTATATTATTCATGTTTAAATATAATTAACAGTTACATTATGTACAGAATGAAACATGAATTCAGCTTTACTCTAGTAATGAGCTTTTTTCTATTTCTGCATTCGTTATATTAATCTGCGATACAATTTTCGCTAATTGGACATCGTAACAGTTTGTCAAATTTGATGAGATCAAATCTTTACTTTATTTAAGTTACGATAATGTATTGATTGACCTGTAGTCTATTTCTCAGTTTTGTTTTTATCAAATTTTGCAAAGACAATGATCTCTCAACACAAGCTGAAGAATGTGGTATTGATAAAATACCTTGAACAATTCTGTAAATGTTTGGAAACATAGCTTCAGTCAACGTATTTTTAATGGTAGATATTTTTTTCCAAATTCTCCAAATCGGGTATGTCAGAAATCGCTCTATATTCACTGTTGATATTTTCAATATTTTCCATTTCATTAGGAAATAATTTTAACACAAATTGAACAATACTGTTAGACTCACCATTTAACACATGTTTTGGAGCAAATTTTTTAAAGTTGATGGAAAGAGAATATTGAAAGTTAAATTTGTCCATCAATTCATTTAACAATTTTATACAATAGTTTTTGACATTTTCTTTGAATAATAAAATTTGTTCATGCGGAACATCATTTTCAGATATAAAAACTTCAACGGCTGCACCACAGAAACAATTTTCGGATGGAAGCTGGCCATAAAGTTTATTATTATATACTTCAACACCGTCTATAGAAATTTCAAGAAATTTCTACAAATTTGCCTGTATAGAAGAGTTAATCTCTCGTGCAGTACAAGAACTTTAGTATCTACACCCTGCATTTCAATGTTAACTGCATTAGTAATTGGTAAAATATAGGAAAGAAATAGAAAATACAATTTCATAGTCATATCCTTTAATTTACTTAAAATAAATTTAGTCTTATCTTTATCTTTAAGTTCAAATTTAGAAAGTGTAAAAAAATACGTTAGAGGATTCCACTGTTCTAGTATTCTGTCAATAGCCGCTTGTCTGGACAACCATCTAGTAGGAACATATTTTAAGATAACGTGTTCCTCTGTATTATCTTTTAATATTTTCACTGTGTTTTCAAAAATTGTCTCCGCAGTTCCATTAGTCAAATGCACCAATCCCAAAAATCGATCGAAGCAGCGTCCATCATACAAACGTACTATTACAGCCAGACTTTTAGAAATAGTACAATCGGTATTCTCATCAATAATTATCGAATAATATTGACGTTGGCAAACATTGGCAATTTGTTATGAGTTGGTTGGACCAATACAATCTAACATATTTTTGTGATTTTCGCCGACTTACATGAAAATATTTAATTATGTTGGAATCGTCAATAGCATTATGCAATAGATTATTAAGATGATCCATAACACTGAATGGTAGATTATGTTCTATAAAAAAACTGGCAAGCATTAACTCCAAACGTTTAGCTTTTGCATTTATGGAATCGGCTGCGCTCGATTTTTCTACGAATTCGTCGATTTTTGGATTCCGTTTAGCCTCCTTTTCCAACCGTTTGTGACCTTCCGATTCTCCGTGTCTTTTTATGTGAAATTGTCCTCCATTAATTTTAGTATTACATAAAAAAGAATATTTGCCTTGTTTGCCGTCGTTGAGCCACGGATATAAGTCAGTCAGTCAATTCTGTCCTTATCTTTCTCGGCGTTTTTTCCTTTTTGGATTTATCAGCATATTCCGCAGGATGGCTGCAAGACTGGTTCCTAACTTTTAGTTTAAAAATGTCAGTAATTACAAATATAATTTGATTCATATTTTGTTGCAGTTACTTTTTTAGAAATTTATCCATTTCAACTGTTAATCTTGTATTACATAGTGTTGTATTAACAATTAGTGTTGGAAAGCGTTGATGTTGAATTTGTGAAGTCGTAGTGATGAGTCAACTGATATGAAACATATCATTAATTCTGATATTTTAAACTATTTATGTACATACTAGAATATGTTTTTTGACCGGAGAATTTGTGGAATTGTACCAAAAAAACCGCCGAAGTACCACAGTACTATTTCAGAAAATTTGAAATAGTACCAAAAAAGTATTGGGAGTACCAGTGTACTACTCAGAGTTCAATTCTCATCACTGATCGTATAACCACGTCCTTATTCTCTTTGCTCTGAGAGTGTTTCGCACCTACGCAATACAACTATTCGCTGCCGCTACATCAGTGTGTGTGTTTTTCGCAGTTTGACAACCTGTGTTTCGCAGTCGGACAAATCTGTGTTCTATATAGGGGTGGGTCACCCTTCTCATTTAGGAGTATGAAAAATAGATGCTGGCCGATTCTGAGACCTACCCGATGTGTATACAAAATTTCATACAAATCGGTCCAGCCGTTTCGGAGGAGTTTAACGGCAAACAATGTGTGATCGCTGTCGGAGAATCTGTGTGATCGCAGTCGGACAATCTGTGTGAGCGCAGTCGGACAAATTGTGTTTGGATGTATTCACTGTGTGAATTTAGGCCGTACCCGCGGCAATAGATGTTAACACATCAAAAAAAATGCATACTCTTAGGTTTTTTCTTACATAAAAACATTAGGTTTTAATGAAAGAAGTACCTCTCATCAAAGAAAGGACCTTATCGGGAAAATATAATACATATTCTTACAAAAGGGACCTAAAGATATACTTTTTTTTTAAAAAATACATTCAATAAGGAAAAAGTTTCTTAAAAAAAGTTTATAATTTTTCAAAAAGTATATCATTTTACGAAAAGATCCATTTAAATTACAGTATTTTTCAACAGGCGCCTTAGGCGTATTGGAAATAACTAGCACATAATATATAGCGAAAGTAACTTCGTTCCAACCGGGTGTCCCCTGACACCTCATGAAATTTTATTATTATTTTTGTGAACACTCGTGCCTACCGCCGGTGGTGCAATGGTAGTGTGTGGGGCTCTTGTATATGAGAACGTGGGTTCGATCCCTGTTCTGACCACCTTAAATTTCTTTCGACGGCGGTCACCTCGCTTGGTGACGGCGACACTATCGAGTACTTAGCCATGTAAAAGCTTCTCAAAATACCGTTCGGAACCGGTGTAAAATTGTAGGTCCCAATCAGTGAGTGTGAAAATTAGAACGCGCACAGCTCACTGGTTTGTGAGAAGCTCTCCCTAATCCCTTCATCGGATGGAACAGGAAACCATTTATTTTTTTATTGTACATGCTATACATATGTGTATATATTTTATTGAGGTAGTGCTGAGATTTGTATAGACTTCTAAACCGAAAGTGTATACGAAAATTTAAAGTTGTTATATTTGCACTCAAATATATGAAAGTTCGACAAACAGAAACCTGCCTCCAACCCCAATCTAAGTTTTGGCAATTAATAATATCAAAAAGTTACTGTAATCGATTAGGAGTTACGACAGTTATAGTCCTGAAAAAGCTATCAAACCAAATAATTGGATATTTGTCAAACGGCTTAGAACGTTTTAAATTTATTCCAAAGATACGTAGGGTCTAATATGTATCTTCCTATGAGTTACACTTATTTCCATATCAACTCAAAATTTAAAAAATTTAAGTAGAGGCAATAAACTGGTTTTGTTAAGATAGAAAATATATATAAATTCTAAATAAAGGACATATTTTTTATGATGGGGAAGAGTAAATGATGCCAAACTTTAGATAGATACGGGTCTTGGTTATTGTTTTGAATAAAAAAATTAAATTATGAAAATTTTGAGTCGTGCCCTTTTATCTGATAGTGTGCGATATACCCTCATCCCTATGGGTGCGAGTATAATAAATACTCGAATTACGCAAAAGTATTGAAATCTGTGAGCAAAATTATATAAAAAAAAATTATTTAACTTTATTTGGTCAACTTTACTTCAGTTTAGGCAATTTTTATTTATTTTGGAGCTCAATTTATTCCAGGTGTGAACCATATTGTTAAAAGAATGTTTATCTTCCGGCAAATATTCATGTTCCCGAATATTTCGTCCAGACTATTTAGTAATCAGCACCGAATTTTATTAAGATCGGCCATATGTTACCGTAGCTATAGCGTCGATCAAACAAATATCCGAACAATTTTTAATGTGAGTTGAAAAATTACACTTCAAAGAGCAGAGTGACGTTTGACGAAATATTGCCAAATACTAAATTCATGATCGGTTGTGATATATGCGAGTTATTCTGGTGACCATCCAAGCGTATATTCAAATTTTGTGTGTGAGGTACGAAATCAGGGTGGCGCAATCAATCGTTTTCAGAAGTTCACTGGGGCTTGACGAAGAGAAAGGGTTTGTTAAATACGCTATTTTCGTTAGTCTAACAATCATTTGCGGAATATTTAACAACACAATGGAAAAATAAATTTTGGAAGAAATATATATTTTGTGGAGGAAGTACCAGAATGTGCGTGGCTGAAAGGTTAATTTTCAACCCCAGACTAAGTTTCCATAGTTAATATTAAGTGTAAAGATGTCATTGTAATCGGTAGAGATATATGACAGTTATCGAATTAACCAACCAGACATCCAGAGAGACGGACATGACGGAATCGTCTTAAAAAGTCAATAAACGAATTTATAACTCCTCCTCCTATGTGTTGCTTTGGCGGAGGTTATAATTAAATGAGACTCCAAAAGCTCGTTGAAGCTTTTCATCTAAACACCTCACTTTCTTTCGGCGGCGGTCACCTCCCACAGTGACGGCGACACTATGAAGTATAGGGTTTTTCAATAAGAGCGCTACAAAAGTTTTTTTTAAATAAAACAAAACCGGTTCTATATACCAATGAAATTCTTTATTCCTGTAAAAGTACGTTCGATGCCATTATGTATGGAACTCGATTTCTTTCGCATGTCCACCACAGGCACGCTTGCAGAAGTCCAGACGCTGAATCCAATTTTCGACGGTTTTCAAGCATAAATCGGCCGATACTGCTGCAATTTCACGTTCGATCTTCGTACGAAGTTCATCAATCGTCGCTGGCTTGTTGGCATAGACCATAGACTTGACGTAGCCCCACAGGAAATAATCTAACGGCGTCAAATCGCTCGACCGAGGCGGCCACTCGACTGGGCCATTTCGTGAGATAATACGTTCACCAAACTTGGTTTCCAATAAATTGATTGTGGCATTCGCTGTGTGGCTTGTGGTGCCGTCCTGTTGGAACCACATGTCCTCCAAGTCCATATTATCCAATTGGGGCCAAAAATATTCGGTTATCATTGAACGGTAGCGATTCGCATTCACAGTAATGTGCCGGTCTTGATCACCATGGAAGAAGTACGGCCCAATGACGCCGCCGGCCCATAAACCGCACTAACCGTAATTTTTTCGGGATGCAATGATGACTCATGGATCATTTTCAAGTTGTTGCTCAGCCCAATTCACGAACATACGACGCTTATGGTGGTCAAGCGGCTTCAGTTCTTGCGTCAATTTGATCTTGTAAGTGTGTAGGCCAAGATATTTTCGTAAAATTCGCCACAACGACGTCACAGAGATGCCCAACGCTTGAGAACGACGTGTGAGAGACACATTTGGGCTTTCTTGAACTGAAGCCTCAGCGGCAGCAATATTCTCGACACTACGGGCACTTCTTTGTTTCACTGGCACGGGAACATTTTGTACTGTCCCTGTGAATTCAAATTTTCCACTAGACGCGCAATTGTTGATCTGGTAGGAGATCGATCGCGACAGTGATGAGTGACAGACGCATTACTAAGATCAATATCTATTATCGGTTTAACATTGAGAATATAACCAAGATCATAATCAACTCCTTTGAACATTATAAACTTTCCACTAATATCGTATAAATTCAACAAAAAGTGAAAAAAAACTATTTTGTCTAATTGTTATTATAACAAAATATAATGAACGAGCATAATGCTCACGAAACAAATAAAGAAGATGTGACAAACAATAACACTAATAACAATATAGAAAAAAGAAAGAGAAAGAGCGATACAATGAGTGTTAACACCCACTCTAAATACCTAAAATCTAATTACTACTCAGTGCTTGACATTGAAAATGTCCCACAACGTGATGATAAAGTATTACAACAGTTTGAAAAGCATGTAAAAGAATATAAAGAAAAAGAAGTTGAATACAAATCTCAAAGTGCTAGTCAAAACAAACCAAAAAGCAGTAGCAATGATACAGTGTCTCAAAACCAACACAATACTCAGACAAAGGTTCCACCAATTAATTTAATTGACATCGAATCAAAACATTTAATACAATTCATAAAAAATGGATTGAAAATAAATGAATTTAAAATAAAAGAATTTCGAAATAAAAAATCACTTTTTATGAACAATTTAAATAACTATGCCAGAATTAAAGCATACCTTGAAAAATCGAATGCTAAATTTTTCACTTTTACCCCAAAATCGGAGAAAACTAAAACCTACCTTTTAAAAGGGTTAAATGGAAACACCGATATTAAAGAAATATTAGAAGAATTAAATCAACATCAAGATGATGACTTACAGTTCATAAAAGTCAGTCAATTTTCAACAAAAAAATCTATACAAAATGGTTATACACTGCCAATTTTCCTGGTGCAGATAAGTCCAAATAGCAACATCAACAAGCTTAAGCAAATTAAAACTCTTTTATATCATTGCATCCATTGGGACCAATTAAAACACCCTGAAATACCACAATGCAGAAACTGCCAAGGATTTTTCCACAGCGCTACTAATTGTTTTTTACCACCAAAATGCGTGAAATGCGATAAAACTCATGAAAAAGGGAAATGTTCACTAGAATCGAACGAGAGGGAAAAACTTTATTGTGTGCTTTGTAAAAAACATGGTCACCCAGCATCCTACAAAGGTTGCGAAATTTATAGAAATCTTCAACAAAAACTAAGATATAAGGTACAAAATAAGACATCTAAGAATTTAAATTTATCTAACTTTAATGTAGAATCAGGAATAAGTTTTGCAGACAAAGTGAAAGGAAACAATACTATGGCATCTCAGATGAATTTTAACCCTACATTACCAAACTCGTTTATAGAGGAAATGAAAAATATAATGGTCAATTTAACTACTCAAGTCGTAAATTTACAAAAACAACTACAAATTCAAATATCTCGCGTAGATACTATTTTCTCTATGTTAAAAGTATAACGGCTTCTAACTCAACAACCACTAAAAGCCTAAAAATTATACATATAAATGTAAACTCGATAATAAAAATTAGCCGCAGGTACGAACTACAAAATTTGTTGGATAAACATAAACCAGATATTGTTTTATTAAATGAGACAAAATTAAACCCGAAACACAAATTACATTTCAATGAATATAAAATTATAAGGAAGGATCGAACAGGCTCATTAAGAGGGGGTGGTACAGCCATACTAATACGAAATAATATTAAACATAGCTACTACAGCAATAGTATAACAAATTCGTTTGATCTATTGGAAACCTGTATTATAAAAATTCCAATAAATGGAAAAAATTATATTTTTATAATTTCAGCTTACTTTCCAGCTGGAAATAACAATAATATAAAAACTGATCTTTATAACCTATTTGATTCAATTAGATTACAAGATAGTGAAAACTATTACATCTTAGCAGGAGACTTGAACAGCAAACATAAAGATTGGGGTAACCCAAATAATAATGTAAAGGGAAATAATTTAAAAAAATGGCTAAATGATTACGGAATCGAGTTCAGATGTAATTTATATGCATCCACTGTACCATCTTACCCTCGTTGCGGATCTTACTTAGATTTATGTATAGCAGACTCTAGGCTAAATATACATACGGAAAACGATACCCCAAACTGTCTCAGGACAATTGACTTCGACAGTGATCATAATGGTTTGGAAATAATAGCGACAATGAACAGCGAAAGGGAATTATTTACTTTTTCAAAGAAGATCCAATACTCCATTATAATTATAAAAAGACAAACTGGAAGAAGTTTGAATCCTTCATCATTAGGAACATAAATATGTTATCTAAAATCCCAAATTATAGGAACTTATCAAATTCAGAAATTGATTCTAGTCTTGAGAATCTAAATGAAGTAATTATTAAGGGTATAGAAAACTCGGTACCAAAATTCAAACACTTTGATTGTTTTTCGAAAATTACAAACACAGTAATTCAAAGACTGCAGGCAGGAAAAAGTAAACTTCTTACTCTGATCAAGAAACATAATAGGCTTGAACACACACTACCGCAGACAATGGTTCAAATTATAAAAGCGAAGTTAAAACTGATAAGAAAACTGCTAGATGAAAATTTCGCATTACAACTGAACAAAAAATTTCAAGGTAAACTGTCTCATTTAAAACCTTCAGATTCTGGTAATATGTTCATGGAAATAAAAAAGAGTTTCAAGAAAAGTAAACCTCTTAATATGCAATTTCTAAATTTACCGGGAAATGCGGCACACATCTTAACAAGGGCGGGAGTGAATCCGATGAATGCCGAAAAGGACAATATGAACTACTTTGTAATAAGAGATGAGGTACAAGTATTAGATGCAATAGGAGCATACTTCGAGTCATTCCACTCTCATAAAGAGATTGACAATGACAATACCACACACACAATAGTGACAGACAACTTTAAAGAATTCTTAGATATTAAAAATAGCTATGAGAAGAATCAGAATTATATTATGAAATATAATGACCAAGTGTTGTCTAATGATCTACATGAGGACCAATTAGGGAATTGTTTTATTACATTAGACCAACTGGTCTACGTTTTTCAAAATTTAAGAGGGAAGCTTTCTTCTGGCATAGACGCCATCCCGAATATAATACTGAAAAGATTGCCAAAAACTATAATATCGGAATATTGCACTTTGTTCAATAACATGATAAATAATGCATATTTCCCAAACATGTGGAAAACTGCAAAAGTGGTACTATTACCAAAAAAGGACAAAAATGCCAATGATCCGAAAAATATTAGAGCTATAAGTTTGCTTCCCAACATTAGTAAAATATTCGAAATATGTGTAAACAACACAATTCAAAAAATCTGCGAAAAGTCGAATATAAGCAGTGAGAAGCAATTCGGGTTCAAACACAAACACTCTACTGTTCATGCGATACATGTATTGACATCGAATATTAATTGGAACTGGAATAGAAGTTATTGTACAGGGGGGTGCCTAATCGATATGGAAAAAGCATTCGACAGTGTTTGGATACAGGGATTAATTTATAAACTTAAAAATTACAAATTTCCGACATGGTTAATAATCCTGATCTATAACATGATAAGCAATCGCCAATTTATAGTTTCTCATAAAGATAAAACAAGCACAAATAAATATTCAATGGAAAATGGACTTCAGCAGGGTACCGTGATATCTCCAACTCTTTTCAACATTTACTTACTTGAATTGCTCGACAAAACCGAAAATATAATTTCATTCGCAGACGACATAGTTATTTATCATGCGGATGATAAAATAGATAAAATCAATAACGGACTTCAGAATCAATTCGATATAGTCGAAAAATACACCATTGATTGGATGCTACGGATAAACATAAATAAATGCGAATCTATACTATTTAGACCACCTGTGGGAAAATGCAACTATGATGTGAGAAAAAATTGGAAAACATTTGGCATTAAATCAAAACTAAACAATATAATTATACCGAATAGCAAAGTAGTTAAATATTTAGGAGTCTACCTAGACAATTTCTTATACTACAACTTTCACATAAACGAAATTATTAGAAAAGCGACCAATGCTTACTTTATATACAGATCATTATTCCACTCCAAGTATTTATCTCCGCAGGTTAAGATAGTTATGTATCAATGTATGATCCGACCGATTATTACATATGGATGCCCCATTTGGTTCAATATATCTCCTTCAGTTATGGAAAAGATACGTGTTTTTGAAAGAAAATGTTTGCGAGCGTGTACTTCACTATACAGAACTCCACAAAGTAATTTCACAAAATATTTTTCCAATAGAACTTTATACACAAAAGCTAATGTGATTAGAATAGATAACTTTATGATAAATTTGACTAGACACCATATAATGAGATGCACACTTTGTGAAAATAACTATTTAATAAAAGCTCCGTATTTTGCTTTAGATAATTATTTGCTTAATACAGTTGCCAAGGGATACGTTCCGCCTGAAGCCTTTATACTGCTAGATAGACGAAAATATGTCCAAAACGAGCATGGAATACCGGTCTTTTATCATACTTATAGACGGGCCACTGATAAATCTATTCAATTTATAGAGTATAATGAGTATACGAAACGTTTCGACACAAGTGTATCAAATAGACACTTTTTATTAACATTAAACTGCTCGAAATTCTGGTGGTTATCCTGAAATAGTGCACACTATATTGTTTCCTTTTACTTTAAGACTATTTATTTTATACATCTCATATAATCACGTGATGTTTTTGTATACTTTTCATCACATATTTTGCTGTTATTATATTGTACATTTGAACAAGCCTAATGAGAACCAAAATTCTAAACATATTTATAATATTAACATTCATTGTACTAGAGCTCCCTCATAGGGACAGTGTATAATTTTAAATTGATACTATTACTATTGTTTATTGTAGTTATATATTGAATATTAATTTGAAACCAATAAACATTATGAAAAAAAAAAAAAAAAAATGTTGATCTGGTAGGACGATTATGACTACCATAAATTGGACGTAGCGCTCTTAAAATTGAGGCCACTGACTCCAAATTTCGGTAGTAAATTTCAATAATTTCGACTCGTTGTTGGCTCGTATATCTTTCCATGATGATATGGCAAACCCTACTGAAGAGAAATGTCGAAAGAGCGGGAAAAAATATGGCGCCGTTTGCTGTCCCTATCGATTTACTTTTGTAGCGTCTCTGTTGAAAAACCCGTTATATAGCCGTGAAAAAGCTTCTCAACATACCGTTCGGTATCGGTGTAAAACTCTAGGTCCCAATCAGTGAGTGAAAACTGGAAAGCGCACAGCTCTGTGATTGTGAGTCCCTTGTTCCCCTGTCCCTTCATGGGATGTAATGGAAACCATTTTTAAGAGCACCACCTCTGAAGGTCCAAAAATACATAATTTGTGTTTGAGGAGACTATAGCCCATTTCGCGGTACGAAGCTCAAAATGTTCATATATATATACACATTAGGGCGGGTCGATTTGTAGGGAGTGAAAAAATTCACCAATTTCCCTATGATTTCCGTATTCTATGGGTTATTCCATGAAAATTTGCCGAAGGAACCATACCTCTATCGTTAAAATCGAGTCCCCTACTTTTTGTTGGTAAAAAGTTCAAAAGTTACGGGCATTTTTGTCCAAATTTTGGACCATTTTTCCATTTTTTTCATGATTTTGTCCAAGAATATTACTTTCATGGCCATTTTTTTGGCTCAATCCATTATTTAATTCAATTTACAATTCAAAACGAAGAGTTTAAGCCCAAATTTATCGAATTCGGTTGATTAATTTATGCGATATTGCTAAAACAAAATAACACATAAAACCAACTTTTTGATTTTTTTCCCTTTTTATTTTTTTTTTCTACAAAAATTCAAATTAAGAGATAAGAAAGTATCTATCAACCTATTATCAAATAATATTCAATTTGAGTGTAGTAAAAGACAAAATGTGAAAAAAAACATAATTTTTTCTGAAAGTCTTGTTTGCTTTCAAGTCTGGGTGTTTTCGTATGGCTCTCTAATGTCGTCGCCATAGCGCCTTCTACATTCTTTCCTGCAACTCGTTTAGCAGTGGCAGCCAGCAATTGGACATGTCTTTCCGTTCCTTGAATGTGTAAAGGAATTTGTGGATCACTTCGTAATTTAAATATCCCTCCAAATGTTCATACGAATAACTTTTCGTAAACGGTGGTTCGAATAAATTGTATCGTCATTTAAATCAATCATATTTGTATATTCCGTACAATTAAAGTTTATAAGAGATTTTTTATAAACTCTAAGTTCCGTTGGGTCGACAATATCTCTTCGGTAATGTAAAATCTTCTTTATAGCAATGTTTCGTTTTCCCATTCTATCATCAAACAACATAGATAGCAAGATATTTTCTGAGTGTGCAAAATATGGATTATCTTGAATTACTGTATTTACAACTCCAAGTAAATTCGGTGGTAAAAATCGTGTCCAAGTAATAAATTTAAAAAGTAATGTACTACCGTATGCGGCAGAGCTATAATACTTAACATTGAAATACATTGGCGTGTATACTTTTATTATATAGTTAGCCAGAATTTTTAAATTTTCAGTTGGATTATTAGTTGTCACATACAACCGTAATAATCTATTGGCTTTGGTCAGCCAACGAGAATGTGCAATTGGCCCTGGTTTTATGTGAGACAAATCCGCAGGATCCACACCATTAGGAATTGCATTGGCCATTAACATCAAGTACCTCGAATCGGTAGATAATTCTTCTGGATTTAAATCACCAGGAGGCATATTTTCCAAAGCGATTTCCTCAAAATCGGTTACCACCTGAAAAGAAAACATAAAAGCTAAAAAATAGAATGAAAAATGGTAAAGAATCAGCTATAAAAATTACATACCGGAAGATTTTCACAATCAGCAATTTTTGAGTTCAACTTTCCGGTAGTTGATCGTGGTCCAGTGGTGGTTGATTTGTCTAAAGTGTCAAACAAATGCCTAAACGGAAGCTCGTTAAAGTGCAGAAGACACACAAACCAGTGCAGTGGTCTCTTTAACTGTTTTTCGAATAGTCGCAAAATTCCACCGTGTACGCCAGTATTTGTTGGTTCACCATCAGCGCATATGGCAATTAATGAATCGAGAGACAATTGGTTTTCTTGGAAGAATTCGATCAATTTGTTGACTTTGCTTGCCGCAGTTTCACTTTCTAGTTTTGTGTAGCCTATCAAGTTAGATTTTGGTTCCCTCAAAACAACTAGATGAGGTTCTTTAACCATCCTTGGATGCAACTTCTCATCAATTTTTTCTACAGTTAGAGCATAATTTTTCCTGCCGTCGAATGAAAATGATATCAAATTCGAGCCATCATACCGCTTACGAAGTGCGTCTTGTCTCCATTTTTCTCTTTCTCTACGAAGTTTACTTTTATCCATGATGACAAGATTGCCATGAACATCTTTTACGCCCAGGTCTTCCATCAGAGCTGTTGCCAATGCTGATCCCATTCTATCATGCACACCAAATCTGTCACACATCATTGCATAGTTTTTAGTATTGTATCTGGGAGTGTATGTTTGTGGTGGTAGAACTAATTCTGAACCTCCTCTCACATCAACTTCCATTTCGTCATAATGTGGTTCGTATGTAGGATCGTTGCTCACTGGGATTGTTGGTATAGTCATTGGTAACGTCTCTTCACTTCCACTATCGTGTTCCGGTATCGTTTGTATTCTGTCATTATATTGATCGCGCATGAAATCTTTTAAGTTTTCTGGGATAGATCCACATGAGCAGTCGTTTTCTTTCAAGTTGCATTTACATTTTCCAATGTTGAATAATTGGTTTTGTTGATTCTACGAATTTTTTGAATTCTGTTGCGCGTTTTACTCGTTGTTTATCTGCATTACTATATGCGTCAAGCAAATTATTCAATTTTCTAATGATGCTACCTTTGAGTATAAGTTCAATATTAAGTTGATTCCAAATTTCTAACAATCTGTCTGCTACTTGGGGAGTAAATGTTTTATACGAAAACATTTTGCTTTGGGCTTTTGAACGTTCGGCCAAGAAAAAATAGTACTTCAATATATCTCGTTTAGTTGACAGATTAATATCAGGTAATTCACAGGCCACGCCAAAAGAAAAAACATCATGAGAGACCAAATGTTGCAAACTACTGCGTTGGGTATCTGTTGGACTTTGCGATGAACCAGGCTCTGAATCCATTTTTTAAACCGTCACTAAAAGAATTAAATATGTTTTTCATAGAATAATAATATAACTATTAACTATAATAGTTAGCAATGTTTTTACACTTACCTTTAAATCTTTTCTAAATTTCAAAATAGTTTGATTATTTGTTAGTTATTTCAAGTAACACTTCACTGAAATGACGCTCAAACAAAACTAGCATACACTGGAATATTATAAACAAACAAAAATAAAGAAGTCTATAAAGAAACTAAAAACAAAAAGAAATAAACAAACATAACACAGGGTGTGCACCCTGTGAAAAAATATGCCAATCAAGAGCCAAAAAAATGGCCATGAAAGTAATATTCTTGGACAAAATCATGAAAAAAATGGAAAAATGCTCCAAAATTTGGACAAAAATGCCCGTAACTTTTGAACCGTTGGACCAATGTTGGAGTAAATTGATCAAAATGAGCTCACCTTTCCAACGCGCCTACTGGCGATTAAACCCGATCGATAGTTTTTGAGTTATGGATGTGAACGTGTAGGTAATATTTCATACGAACGTTAATTTGGGAAAAAATATACCAACAAAAAGTAGGGGACTCGATTTTAACGATAGAGGTATGGTTCCTTTGGCAAATTTTCATGGAATAACCCATATAATACGGAAATCATAGGGAAGTTGTCGAAAAATAAATCGACCCGCCCTAATACACATATATCAAAAACGGCAAAGGGGTTTTAACATATGATTGATTTGCCCGGTTCTAGATTACCATACTCTAATCGTTATACACCAATGCAACAATTTGACAAATTCACGCCAATTTGTATTTACTTATATATATAATATACTAATATAATATCATATCATATCATATAATATCATTCCATCGCACTATGGTACAGGAGGCTAATATTTTTGGCAAAAATAAAACGATCTGGAATGCATTTATTTTAAGTTGCGAGAAATTTTCTCTCAAAAGTTAAGCGTTTTAAACAAATTGTAATTAAGTCTTATATCTTCCTCATAAATCTATGATGCATTCTAGGCTTTTAAGCAGGAATCACAATGCAAGCGACAGTTGTAATAGGCGTTCGCACTGTAAGCAACAGTTTACTTCGAATCGAGATGTTATTCTAACAGGGGATACCAGTATTACGGAAAATATATCACGGCAACAATAAAATATATTTTGTTTCGTGTCCAGGTTAACACAAATGTATATCAAGGAAAAAGGAAGCCAGAAATTACAAAAACCAAATACATTTGAATTTTATTTAAATAATTACAACCTCTATTAGCTGTAGCATACTTCGAATGTCACAGCTTTGTATTTTGAATATTAAACAATGTTAACGTATTTCAACAAGACATGGGACTGTCCTTGGAGGAGGAAAGTTTCTGATAGCCATTCACTTGGGAGTGGCCAGAAATGGTACCTTCATTGGGCAGTCCTAGCAGCTCACTACTTCTACGCAGTATGTCCTGGGCAATGGCTTATCAGAAACCTCCGTCAGCTAGCTAAAGTGAGAAGGCGAAGCGAATGAGCCACCTGAGTAGTAGTGCGATCACTGATACGTCTCAGGATTATTAGGTGACCCTGTCACTGATCCTCTTCGGGGTAGTGGAAATATTCTTCTGTCCTTTGATGGCGGATGAGCCAACGGCGGATCAAAATTGAAGAAACCAAAATGCAGTTTCGACACACTGAAATCTGGTAATCATAATCATCCTGGCAGTAGGTAAAATACAAACCACGGTGGGCTGGGTTTGCCTCCCGCCACCGTTATATTGGCAATGAAAATACACGAAGAGTATAATGAACAAAGAAACCCCCCCAACTGTTGACGACCCTCGCAAACGTTATAAGGACCATAAATTAAGGATGTGCGAACGCTATACAGGACTGGTGCCACTTTCCAACTGCCGGATGTTCGCGGAAAATATAAAGCTGACATCACAGCGACCAAGGAAATGCGATGGACAGGATATGGTTGCACTAGAAAGAAAAACTTCGATATTTACTGCAGCTACCATGAGCGAAATCACGAATTTGGATGCGGATTTATAGTTGGCAAGAGTGTGCGACTGCGGATCATTACCTGGTGGCTGCGAAAGTTCGCACAAGAATGAGCAGGGCGAAAAACATACGAAGCCGACCACGGGAAAGCTGGATATTGACACGCTAAAAATACCGGAGATATCAATGTCCTATCGACAGAAGCTCTATCTCCTGTTAGAGCAGAATACCCCCCTCCCGAAGACCCAGATGCTCAGTGGAAGCACATCTCCTATTCTTTGGAAACCGCTGCAAGGACTGAACTTGGCTATGAAAAACCGCAGAAGGATAAGCCATGGTACGACGAAGAATGTCGCATTGCAACTGATGATAAAGACGCTGCACGTATGCCAACGAAAGAGTCAGTTACAACTCGTGCTACGAGTGAGCGGTACAAGAAGCTAAGAAGGGAGGAAAACCAACTATTTAGGCGGAAAAAATGGGAACAGAGAGAGATTAAAAAAACCCGAAATGTGCATGTCGCAATGTCGCATTGCAACTGATGATAAAGACGCTGCACGTATGGCAACGAAACAGTCAGTTACAACTCGTGCTACGAGTGTGGGGTACAAGAAGCTAAGAAGGGAGAAAAACCAACTATTTAGGCGGAAAAAATGGGAGCAGAGAGAGATTGAAAAAAACCGAAATGTGCAGAATGGTGAATCCCGAAAGTTTTTCCAGATGGTAAGAAGATTGAATAACGGGCCTAATAATGAGCTGCCCTCCTGCAAATACGAGACTGCGAATCTGGGGACTGAGAAGCAGTGTGTGTTCAAAATGTGGAGAGACTACTTTTCAGATTCTTTCACTGAAGATCAGGAGGAAATGATAGTGGAGGATAGTGTAGATTGTAACCCTCCCCCCCCCACCCATCCAAGACGAGATTATTAGAACGGCGATCTCTCGCCTTAAGAATAATAAAGCCGCTGATACTGATGGCGTACCCGCTGAACTTTTAAGGCAGGTGGCGAAGGACTGATAGCCCGCATGCATCAACTTATATGCGGTATATGGCTGGGGGAATATATGCCCGACGATTTTCAAGAAGAGAAAAGGAATCAGCGAAGGCGGGTCTTTCTGTTAATGAGGGCGAGACAAAATTTATGGTGTCAACGACTAGAGAAACCTCTCGACTTGGTCCGCACTTGAACGTTGACAACCGATTTAATTTTGAAGTGGTAGATGAATTTGTCTACCTTGGATCCGCCGTTAACAAGGACAACAACGTCAGCCTCATGAGGTTGTTAAATAGTCAATCAAATGTAATGTATTTCAACATATTTACTATGAACAGATTTCACAGATAAAATGACGGTTTATTATCCATCTTTTAATACAAATGTGTTCAATTTTCATTGATGGTTTTAAGCTTGAAAATGAAATTCGAAGTACAACGCCATTGCAGCTCGAGTAGAAGTAGACCTACTTCTACGACAAAGTTAAATAAAATGTTTGTACTAAAAACGAAAGGTCATTCTATGTATTGCTATTACTGAAAACGAGAGAGGATGATTTACAAAATTGTTGCTGGCATTGTGATTGCAACTTTATCCACCATTTAATATTATATAAATTGTACAAACCTCAATTTATAATAAATGTGATCCGTTTCAGGATGAGGAAAAACTTAGAGAAATCATTATAAAAAAAGAAATCATTAATATCCTTGAGAACCAGAAAATGCGATTTTCTCTTATTGACTATTTTATACCCCATGAGATCAGATGTCTTACACAAATTAATTAACCAATCAAATAAATAAGTTAAACAAATTTTAACATATTACCCCAACCTTCCTTCGCCTTTGCTCACCAGATTGTAACACCAAGTATACGGAGGGATTATTCGGCCTGGTCTTTCCAGCAGAGTCTTGGTCGTCCCCTTCTGCTGCTTCCATCGGGTACGTTATCAAAATCCTTCGCACTGGCTCATCTTCATCCATTGTGATAATATGGGCTAGCCAATGCAATTGGCGTCATTTGATTCGCCTCGCCGATTTATATTTACGGAAAATTTTATTCTCGAATACTCCCAGCTGTTTTTCATCCGCTTGCGATATTACCCAAGTTTCGGAACCATATGCCAGTAGAGGGAAAAAAAGAGACTGGAATAGCTGGACTTTTGTCTGCATAGAGATGGCTTTTTTTTAAATTGCTTGCAGAGCACAAAATAGTATCTATTTGCAAGCACTATTCTATTATCCTTTTTATCTGCAGGCTGACGTTGTTGTCCTTATTCACGACGGATCCAAGGTGGATAAATTCATCTACCTCTTTAAAATTAAATCGCTTATCGACATTCAAGTACACACCATCAATTTTGTCTTGCCCTCATTACCAGTAGGATCCACCTTCTCTGATTCTTTTTCCTTTCTTGAATATACTACAGTAACCTCTCACAAATTTCGCCCGGTGATGGGTGTGTCGCCCGCATACACCAACATAAGGCTTTTCGGGTTGATGGTGTTGTTTATGTTTACTGAAAATGTACCCGCTTGTGTCGGTACTCAAATGATATAAAATCGTATGAAGATACTGTCCATGGAAATCATGGTCGAGATCACATGGGTGCTCAGCTTGTATACTTATATGTAAGGTTCGATTCCGTGGAGGTGGAAAGTTTCTGATTGCCATTACTTGGGAGTGGCCAGAAATGATTCCTTCATTGGGCAGTCCAAGCAGCTCACTACTTCCACGCAGTATGTCCTGGGCAATGGCTTTTCGGAAACCTCCGTTAACTAGCTAGAGTGAGAAGGCGAAACAAATGAGCATCAAATCAGGTATAGTAGGTGACTGATGTCACTGAAGCTCATCAAACAATCGGGCATATTCTTTTGTCCTTAGAAGGCGGATGAGCCAAACATACGGGCCAACGGCGGATAGAAACTAAAAGAAGAAAATCCAGGCTCAACATATCGCATCCTGGTCAGCGTCTGATCCATAATGGGCGGCTGCAATCAAATATCCTGGCAGTAGGTAAAATGCAAAAACCCGGTGGGCTGGGTTTGCCTCCCGCCACCGTTCATAATGGCAGTGAAAATACAAAAACGAAACAGAAAACATAAACAACCCCTATTTGTTGACGACCCCCGCAAACGTTATAAGGACCACGATTTACGGATATGCACTTGGAATGTAAGAACTCTATATAGATCCGGTGCAAGTATCCAACTGGTAGATGTCCTCGAAAGTTATAAGGCTGACATTACCGCTATCCAGGAAATGCGATGGACAGGACATGGCTGCACAAGCAAAAGAAACTGCGATATATACTACAGTTGCCATGTAAAAAAACATGAATTTGGTTGTGGATTTGTAGTTGGCAAACGACTGCGACATCTAGTCTCTAGGTTCAATCCTGTGAGTGAACGAATAGCCACAATCCGCATAAAAGCGAAATATTTTTATATTTCCCTAATTTGTGTGCATGCCCCGACAGAAGAGAAAGATGATGATGCCAAAGACATATTCTATGAGCTCCTAGAGGAAACGTATGACCGCTGCCCTGGCCATGACATTAAGATTGTACTAGGAGATTTTAATGCCAAAGTAGGAAGGGAGAATGTGTTTAATCCAACTATTGGCAATTTCAGTCTTCATGCTGACAGTTCCGACAACGGTATGAGACTGATTGACTTTGCCGCGGCAAAAAACATGGTCATCAGTGGCACAAGATTCCAGCATAAAGACATCCACAAGGCTACTTGGGTATCCCTTGATCAAAGAACTAAGAACCAAATTGATCACGTGGTAATTGATGGAAGACACTCATCCAGTGTAATGGACGTACGAGTGATCAGAGGAGCTAACATCGATTCGGATCACTACCTGGTAGCAGCAAAGGTTCGCACAAGATTAAGTAGAGCGAAAATCGTACGAAACCAGACGCAGAGGAAGCTGGACATCGGAAAGCTGCAATTACCAGAGGTAGCCACAGCCTACTCAAGGAAGCTCTCGCAACTTTTGGCACAGAACCCACCCCCTCCCGATGACGATCCTGATGCGCAGTGGAAACCCAGTTCCGGCTCTATAAAAACTGCCGCAACAACCGTACTTGGTTTCGAAAAACCGCTTCGCAATAAACCGTGGTACGATGAAGAGTGTTGCATTGCAAATGACGAAAAGAGCGCTCCACGTATGGTAATGCTACAGTCAATTGCAACGCGAGCTGCAACTGAGCGGTATACGGAGAAAAGAAAGGAGGTATACCGTCTCTTTAGGCGTAAGAAACGGCAGTGGAGAAAGCGCGAGAGTGAGAAAATTGAGACATACGGAAGGAAGAACGAAGTCCGAAAATTCTACCAAAAAGTTAAAAACGGAACTAATGGACATGGTTCAGGGCCTCCCTTCTGTAAAGACAAAGACGGAAATCTCGTCGCAGATGTGCAGAGCATGTTGGGAATATGGAGAGAGCATTTCTCCGCGCTACTAGTACCTGAGATATCCGATGACGATGGGGCAATCGATCACAATATGGACGACGACGTCGATTGCTCCCCTCCTAACCAAGACGAGGTCAGAACAGCTATTGCCCGGCTTAAGAACAACAAAGCCGCAGGAGCCGATGGATTACCGGCGGAGCTGTTTAAGGCTGGTGGCGATGAGCTGATAAGGTGCATGCATCAGCTCATTAGCAAAATTTGGTTAGATGAATGCATGCCCGGCGATTGGAGTCTCAGTGTACTATGTCCCATATTTAAAAAAGGTGACCCGAGTATTTGTGCCAACTACCGTGGAATAAGCCTTTTATCCATAGCATATAAGGTTCTATCAAGTATAATGTGCGAAAGACTAAAACCAATTATCGCTGACCTGATTGGACCATACCAGTGTGGCTTTAGGCCTCGAAAATCGACAACTGACCAGATTTTCACGCTACGCCAAATCCTGGAGAAGACACACGAAAAACAAATTGACACCTATCATCTTTTTATCGATTATAAAGCAGCCTTCGATAGTCCGATACGGGAGAAACTCTATGAAGCAATGTCTGAGCTTGGTATTCCTGCAAAAATCATACGCCTTTGCAGGATGACCTTGACGAACACCAAATCCGCAGTGAAAGTTGGTAAGGATCTTACCGAACCTTTCGAAACTAAGCGAGGCCTCAGGCAAGGCGACACCCTATCGTGCGATCTCTTTAACATCTTAATGGGGATCATTATGAGAAAAGCTGCAGTCAATATGAATAAAACCATCAGCAGCAAAAGTCACATGCTGCTCGCGTATGCTGATGATATAGATATCATTGGGCGCACAATTAGAGAAGTTACTGCGGTTTTTTCGAGAATTGAGAAGGAGTCAGCAAAAGTGGGTCTGACGGTGAATGAGGACAAGACAAAATTAATGGTTTCAACGAACAGGGCCTCCACGCGATTAGATCAAAGCGTGAACGTTGATTACCGTTATAACTTGGAGGTAGTGGACGAATTTATATTCCTCGGATCTGCCGTGAACAAAAACAACAACGTCAGCCTTGAGATCAAACGGAGAATTGTGCTTGCGAATAGATGTTATTTTGGGCTAAGCAAGCACTTTAGAGATAAAGCCCTCTCTCGAGTAACAAAAGTCCAGCTGTACCAGACTCTCATTCAACCTGTCTTGCTTTATGGCGCAGAATCCTGGGTCCTATCGCAAGCAGACGAAACATCTGTAGGAGTCTTCGAGAGAAAAATACTCCGAAAAATTTATGGCCCTATAGTGCACAACGGCGAGTATCGGCGACGCATGAATCATGAGCTGTATGAGCTTTATCCTGACATTGACATAGTTAAGCGGATCAAGACAACGCGATTGCGCTGGCTAGGCCATGTCAGTAGAATGGATGAAGATGAACCAGCGCGAAGGCTTTTCGAAACCGAACTCGAAGGAAGACGAAAAATAGGAAGACCAAGACTCCGCTGGAGGGATCAGGTTGACGAATCCCTGCGTACACTTGGTATAGCCAACTGGAGAGATGAAGCAAAAGATCGAACTGGTTGGCGAAATATGTTATCTTCGTTTTGTAAGGTCCCTGACCCCCCGGGGTTGTCCGAGACCGGATAAGTAAGTAAGTCAGTAAGGTTCGATTTCATTTATTCCAAATTTTCATATTATACATTAAATATACTTATGCATACATATGTACCAATTTACAACTTATGGTTTAAATCAACAGGATTTACATGAAATTTTAATCATATCTAATAGGATTTACAACATAGTATTTCTTTAAAAATCACTTTGTGTTAACGGAAAAATTGGGTAAAAATCCATAATTTAATTAAAAACTAAAAATACATATGTCAAATATTATCTGCAAATATAGATGTGAATAGTTAGACTATTAGCTAAAAATAATCTGATATACCACAAACTTTTCTGGTTGATAAATTTCCACGATAAACTAGTAATTATACAAGTTATATCCCGACACCTCTTATTTTATCATAAGAAAGGTTTTTAATATTGGCAAAATAATTCTAATAGAGTCTTAGAATAGTCGGAATTTATTTTCGTAACGCGTTCCGTTATGAAGTACTTGAGTGTATTATCTCCATTGCTTATTGTTTATTACTTTTAAACATTTGCTCTGTATTATTTGCACCGTTTTTAGATGACATTTGGCGTCCTTATACCATTTTTTGTGATTATGGTTTAAAACTGAGCGTCGATTTAGAAGAGGCCGCAATGCTCTAAAGGATTTTACAGCTTTTACGCAAGCTGTTTCGATATGTGGACGAAATACCCAGCCGATGAGAATTATCTTAAGGATATCAAAAAAGCAGAAGTTTTGAAAGGATTGGGGAGAGGTTCTCACAACCAGTGAGATGTGCCCTAATTTTTCACTCAGTTCCGAACGGTATTTTTGGAAGCTTTTTCATAGCTAAGTACTCGATAAGGTGGGCAGGGCAGGGATCGACCCAACGTTCTCCTGCACAAGAGCCGCCCCAATAGCCATTTTACCATTAACGGCCACTTGCTGTGGAATTGCTGAAGTTTATTTAAGTGCGCCAATTGTTTGCTTTTAATTCTAACTTTCTTTTTGATATTTTTGCCAATTGCCAATGTTGGTGCAGAATTTTGTATTCGTAACAAATTTAAACGAAACTTTAATTCATGTATTAAAAAATAATAACACAATCTACAATATCTGCTACAATCATTACCTCCTGATCTTCAGTGGAAGTATCTGAGTAGTGCTGAAAAGTGGTCTCTCCACATTTTAAGCACACACTGCACCAGATTCGCATTCTCGTCCTTGCAGGAGGGCAGCTCATTATTCGGCTAGTTTATCGATCTTCTTAACCTCTGGAAAAATTTTCGGTATTCATTATTGAAACTGCACAATTGTGTATTTTCCGCCTAAATAGTTGGTTTTCCTCCCTTCTCAGCCTCTTGTACCGCTCAATCGCAGCACGTTTTGTACAATGCGTTTGCAATGCGACCGACATTCTTCGTCGAACCATGGCTTATCCATCTGCAGTGTTTTTTAGCCCCTTGCGGCGGTTTCAAAAAATGAGAGATGTGCTTCCACTGCGCATCTGGGTGCACAGAAGGGGGTATTTTACCCTAGCAGTAGATTGAGCTTTTGGTGATAGGACATTGATATGTCAGGTATTTGCAGCTTGTTAGTATCTAGCTTTTCTCGTTTTCGATTTCATACGTTTTTCGCCCTGCTCAGTCTTGTGCAAATTTTCGCAGCCACCAGGTAATGATCCGAGTCGATATTGCCACCTCGAATCACACGTGCATCCATTACACTAGAAGAGTGCCTACCATCTATTAGCAAGTGATCAACCTGGTTCTTCGTTCTCTGATCAGCAGATATCCAGGTCGCCTTATTTGTGTCCTTATACTGGAATCGTGTGCTACTAACTGAAAATGAATGAATGGTTTCCCATTACATCCCATGAAGGGACCGGGGAGAACTTCTCACAATCCCTGAGCTGTGCGCTTTACAGCTATCACTCACTGATTGGGACCTACAGTTTTTCACCGATTCCGAATGGTATTTTTGCGAAGCTTTTTCATGGCTAAATACTCGATAGTGTCGCCGTCACTATGCGAGGCGACCGCCGCCGAAAGAATTTTTTTTTTGTTTTTTTTTGAAGGTGGTCAGAGCAGGGTTCGAACCCAGGATCTCATGTACAAGAGCCGCGCACACTAACCATTGCACCACCGACGGCCACTAACTACTATGTTCTTTATTGTGGGGTGGTATAGGTGGGGGAGGTGGTATCATGTAGACTGTGATTACCGATGGTTGGTCGAAAGACACTTTCCTTTCCTAATTTGGCATTAAAATCGCCTAGAATAATCTTAATGTCGTGGTCAGGGCAGCGTTCATATACTTCCTCCTGACGATCATAAAATGATTCTTTGACCTCGTCGTCTTTATCCTCCATCGACGCGTGCACACAAATTAACGAGATGTTGAAATATTTCGCTTTGATGCGAATTGTGGCTATGTGGTAATTCACTGGGTTGACCCTTGAAACTAGGTGTCGCAGTCTCTTACTGACTATAAATCCCCATCCGAATTCGTACTTTCGCTCATCGTAGCTGTAATAAATATCGCAGTTTTCTTTCTGGTACAACCAAATCATGTCCATCGCATTTGTTGGATAGCTGTGATATCACCTTTATATTTTTCGAGGACATCCGCCAGTTGGAAAGCGGCACCCGTCCTGTACAGTGTTCGCAAGTTCCATGTACATACCCTTAAATCGTGTTCCTTATAAAATATATTTTACGTGTATTTTCATTGCCTCTATAACGGTGGCGGGAGGCAAACCCAGCCCACCGTGGTTTGCATTTTACCTACTGCCAGGATGATTATGCTTCAGATGCCCATTACACTATGCAACAAAATTGAGGTTTTTGCTTTCGAGGTGGACGAATTCTGCGCCAAATGATCATATTGGTGAGTATAGTCAACCCCCAAAAATGTAGACCGCTGCCAACACTTTTTTTATGGGCGTGGCAAGTTTGAATTTTCTTATCCGATACTGTCCGAGATAAATTTAAAAATCGAGTATAAATATTGAATTGAGGGAATTCTTGTGATAACATGTCTTCAGTGAAATTAGACAAGGATTATTTATGTGGAATATTCAAATGCTATATTTCAAAGTTTAAAGGGTCCTTTTCGTCCTTTATTCTTAATGTGTTCAAAATAAACCAGTTCAGATTTTAATTTTAAGATTTCATGCTTTAAATTTTTAAAAACGGATTAAAAGGACATATGCAAATTCAAGGTGAAGTATTCTCGTCAGCGAAATCCTCTAGTAAAATCTATTCAACAATAAATTGGCAGAAAATTTGGATACCTTGCCGGTTACTTTGGTGCATTTTTCTAGCCACTGTTTCAAAAAATAAAGACAGAGAATTTTGTTCTATGACGACCAATAATGAAATTTAATAAGGAATAAATACGTAAAGCATTCTGAATCCGTAGCTGGTAATTTTCGTGTAAATTTTTGGTACTTTTTAACAAAAGACGAAAAGGACCCTTTAACCTTTGAAATAGAGCATTTGACTATTCCACCAAAATAGTCCCTGTCAAACATGTTATCACCAGAATTCACTCAATTTAATATTTATACTCGATTTTTAAATTTATCTCGGATAATATCGGAGAAGAAAATGCAAACTTGCCACGCCCATTAAAAAAAGTGTAGCCATACAGCGGTCTACATTTTTGGGGTTTGACTACACTCAATTAGTGTGATCATTTGGCACAGGAATCGTCCACCCCCAAAATTGTTGTGACACAGTGTTAATGATCAGACGCTGACCAGAATACAGTGTGTCGAAAAAGGATTTTGGTTTCTTCAATTTTGATCGGCCGTTGGCCAGGGGTTTTGGCTCATCCTTCAGTGACAGGGTCACCTAATAATCCTGAGACGTATAAGTGATCGCATTACCAATCAGACTGCTCATTCGTTTCGCCTTCTCACTTTAGCTAGCTAACGGAGGTTTCCGATAAAGCTATTGCCCAGGACATACTGCGTGGAAGTAGTGAGCTGCTTGGACTGCCCAATGAAGGAATCATTTCTGGCCACTCCCAAGTGAATGGCTATCAGAACTTAAAATAATTTAAAGACCCAGTGCAAGCACTTGTGTCATTATTTTCCCACAAAAGTCAAAGAATGCAAAGCAACAGACACTTGTATATACATACTTACATTGTTATATTCGTACATACTCTAAGAAGTTCACAAAATTGTCGTTGCGCTCTTGCTATCTCATTTTTATATATGTACGTAATACGTCATTTCTCTCTTTGCTCTGAGAGTGCTCCGCAACCACATTTTATTGGACTTACCTTTCACAATAATAAAAAAACAACAACACCAACAACAACAACTACTACTGATATGTTGGTGATTTAATTGGGCTTGCTGTGTCGTGTAGAGTTGGGCATTTTAGTTCATTCAAGTGAGTGCTCTTTTTAATTCAGCTCAGCAGAATGAACTAGTTCATTTATTTAGTTCAGTAGTTCACGGAATCATTTCAGGTTAACAGTTCATACTAACTGTGACCTAAAGAGCTCAATCGGAGCAAATAAATGCGAAAATGGTCTGATTTTTGCAGATTTCTAGCGTTTTGGATACTGTGATATTTGTTTATACTAAATCGCACTATTTAAGATCGGATATCGAATGGCTTATACCGTTTCTGAAATATTGGCGTTTCCGTAATCTTTCTACATTTTGGAAGAAAAATGGTGATTAGCGCTTTAGTTATTATGTAGACGCCGGCTACATATACATTCCACAAAGATTTCAACATTGGGCACCTTTGTGCAAATTGAGTGAGACAAAGAGAGCATAAACTAGAAAATGGCTGAGAGAACTTCAAAACTGAAATACAAAAAACTGCTGAAACAAATGAACTACTGAAACAAAAGAGCGGAACAGTGTGAACTAGTTCATGTAGTTCATAAAAGTGAATCGTTCAATTGAACTAGTTCGTTCGCGAACTACACAACTCTAGTGTCGTGTAGTGTAAAGGCCTGCAAAGAACCATCCAAACACACTTGTTGCTTATTGTTCATTTTTATTATATCTGCTTGTTTCTGTTTCAGTAGCTTTGGATTGAGTGCGTATGGAATATTTCTCTTTTAGATATCGATGGAATAGGTATGAGAGAGTGAAAGTACCAAATATCAAAAATACTTGTATGATAACATACACAATAAACAGATATATCGGTATTCTTGTTATCTGTTCTTGAAATATGAGGAGAGCGTTTGTTTACTTACGTTAGACAATTTTGTTTTATTTTTTCTTAAAATTTGCCACAGATAAAACTTACACCATCACTTTTTGTAAAAACAATGGGAAAAGTAAGAGAACAGCATCAACGCAAAGCGTACGATCTGGAATATCCATATTAAATGGATATATCCATTTAAAAAAGAGGTACAACAGTTACTTCACTGAGTGGAACAGATAAGGAGAAAAAACTTCCACTACAATGAGAGCCAGAGAAAGAGATGATACGGTCTCTACCCAATCCAAAACGCATGAGCACATGTTGTGTTCTACTCTTTGTTGTATTTGTACCGATAATATCAGGTTCTTACTTGTTTTATCTGTTCGTACAAGTAAAATGAATGGAACGCTGTGTGCAGGCCTGCACAGGCCTTTAGTGTATGGGTGCTTGGTGTAGGGGGGATACAAAAAAGAAAAACTGTTAAGGGAATGCAAAGAGCGGTGAGTGTGAGTGTAAATTGTCATGGTGGAGGGTATATAAGCTTCGGCCCGGCCGAACTTAACACCGTTTCTACTTGTTTTTGTATACACCGGGCAATGCTGAACAACAAATGACTCGCTTTGTTTGGCTTTCAAATAAAATTTTGCGTGGCTATGCTTTATATCTCCGTTCAACAACAGCAACAGACACATGTACATTAATACATTATTATGTTAATACATACGCTATAGACACAATTTCGTTTGCCTCACCCCTGCCACACCACTCTTTCATTGCTTTCTTGCTCGCTCATTTTTGTTTAACACGTCATTATTCTCTTTCGCAGTCGCTGAAAATCTGGTTTTAGCAGCAGCATAAAATCTGACTTTGATAGATTTAGTCCCTATACGCCGCTATAGATTTTAACACATCAAAAAATACTAAGAGATATTATTTAAAAATTATAGTTGTATTGGTAAGGCTCATTCTTGACATTTATGAATGAAACACATCGTCATTGAAATTATTACCACGGCTTGGTTTACAGTAGCTCCTTCGATCTACCCAGTCTAAAGGAAAATCTATATCTGACCCTATCACTTACATTGATTTAAAAAATAACCAGCCTTTGCTCAGAAAGCCACCTTTATCTGTCATATCACTTGACTTTGAAAAAGCTTTTGATAAAGATGGGATACATATTATACTGGATCAGTTAGAGGAATGGGGAATAAATGCGAACATTTTCAACTATATAAAAAACTATCTTTAGAACAGAAAAATTATAGTCCGAATCAAATCAGCTATTTCAAAAATAAACTCTGTGTGGAACAGTATTACTCAGGTATCACCACTTTCAGATATTTTATTTCTAACAAGCTAACAAGCTATCCAACATTATATCACCACATAAAGGACTAGATTACGTTTCATTTGCCGATGACTTTTTTATATAATAAAAATCTGACTAAAATGAAAAACCAGAATATCAACTTAAACATCGTTATATCTGAAATCCAGAATTGGTGCGTGTATTCGGGTGCACAGCTACCCCTAAATAAATGCACACACCTTCATATTTGCCGGAAACGAAATTTTACATACTAACGGCTCAGCAATAACCGAAGTCAATACTCTGGAAATATTAAGAATTAACTTTAATAAAAGGTACAAGTGGCATTCCCATGTAGATTTCCTTATCAAATCTCTTAAAAATTGCATCAAAATCATTAAATGACTTTCTTGTCTTAAATTTGGCTGTAGCACATCATCTCTAATTCATGCCATTAAATCTGTATTCATCTCAAAAATAACTTATCCTATGCACGCATACGGATTTTCGCCAAAGAGTACTCTAAGCAAGATAAAGACTATATACAACTCTGCTATACGCCTATCTCTAGGAGCTTTCTGATCAACTCCAATAAATAACATGATGTATGAAGCTGATCTTATGACAATTGAAAACTATAGGGATCTAGCTACTACAAAACTATTCAAATCAATATTGATAAGCGGCCACTACCCTCTTTCTAAATTGTTAAATCAGTCATTACATGTAAAAAGCTTTTATAAAACACCTTCTATTTTGACACAAATTGTACAGGACTGTCAAATATCTAACATCCCCTTTAATATCAAACAACCTCAGATGAAGAAATTTCTAGTTTTGACCTTAGACCCATAAACAACTGACATCTCCCTTAATCAATTAAGCAAATCCTCAACCAATTCTGATATGTATATATCCCGATTCCTGGAAATGCAAAACATTTAGAAAAATTATAAATTTATTTACACAGTTGGCTCAACAACGTGTTTTGGCATTAATACTGGCAACAGTATTAGTTGTCTTTACCTCTTACCTGAATACAGTTCAAATTATTCTGCTGAAATTATTGCAATACATAACGCATTGCTCCCATTAAGAAATGTGAGGGCTAAATTTATAATATGCAATGATGCTTTGTCCACCTTAAACGCGATTAAAAACCTGAACAACGATCAATAATATCCGTCTCAAATCCGTCAAATAATCATCGAAAAACAACCCAATATAAAATTAGTATGGGTTCCCAGCCATTCTGGGAATCACGGCAACGAATTTACAGAGAAAGCTGCAAAATCAACATTGACTGGCCCCATCATTACAACGCCCAATTTGTTACAAGGTGATATTAAAAACTATATAAAATAATCATTTAATATATTTCAACTTGATTTTTGGAATAAAACGTGAGAATGGTAATGGAAAATCATTGCTAACAAATTTACAGCGATCGCAATATTTAAAAATTTGAATAACAAGACAATTCTAAGAACAGACCAATCAAAACTAATACGTTTAAGATTAGGTCACACAAAAATTTCCCACGGCCACTTACTTGATAATCATCTATCAAAACTATGCCCCTTTTGTGGATATGACAATATCCGCTTAGACCATCTATTTTGTAACTGCGTTCATATAAATAAATTTAAGTACTTTCTCCCCAACAGCGATTTCTTCCATTTAATTAATGCCAATATGCATATGCAACACAGCATCCATTTGCTATTTGAATTTTTAATAAAATGCAACCTCTATTATTCCATTTAAAATCGTAACCATTTATCTTAACAATTAATTGAAATCAAAACCTCTTAACTTTGTAACAGAATTTTTGTTTAAGCTTAAGGCCATCGATTTCATAGCTCTCTTTATTATACGGTTAATTTTAAATTACACGTATAATTTGTAAATAAATAAATAAATAGTTTAAATCGCAGTTACAGTTACGCCATCCACGTCATTCTCTTTAACTTTTGGGAACAAAAAGTCGCTGAGAATGGCACGGTAACACCCGCCATTAACGGTAACGGCGGATCCCTGCCAAAATCTCCACCAAAGAGTCAATCCTGTAGATGCATGGACTTTTCCTCGGCGACGGGTGGATTTGCCGAGCCCCAAATGTGACAATTTTGTTTGTTATCATAGCCCCCAAGGCGAAAGTGAGCTTCGTTGGAAAATATGGGGTTTCGGTCAAAATTTTAATCTTCAGCCATGCGAACTTCAGCCCATTCAACGAAGCGATGGTAACCCGGTCGGATGGTCACCAGGAGTAATTTCTGGGATTAATTGGGCTTTAAAGACATACGAGAAATATTCAATTACTGCGAACGGTGGCGAGTTGATGTTGATGGTTACAGCGGCAACCGTTTTTCACTGAGCGCACTGGACGAGAAGATACACGAGTTCTGTCCCAGTATGCAAGGTTTCGAGCTATCATTTCGTATTCTACTTCGAATCAACATCGAGTTTATAATATTAAATTTCTGCAGCAACTATTTTCTTCGAGAAAAACTTGATATTTCTGAATCGATTTCGATGAAAATAAATTATGCTTCTTGAGGTTAGTTTAGGTTAGGTAGTTTTCCAAGGTTATTTCATTAAAATTTATATTTGTTATGTCATATACGTATTTTGACAGAATACAAAATAATTTTCCATTAATTGAAATACACATAAAATGGAAACAATGACACGAGAAGGTAAGACAAAATTGCATAAATTATATTATAGGATACTCTCGGAAATTAACATAAATGCATTTTTTAGATCTTCTAGCCGCAATTCAAGCATTCATCAGAGAATCCGTTCGCCTGATGGCTTCAGTCATGCCCCAGATAACTGAGGAGAAAAGAATATAATCGGCATTGGAGCAAATTTTACCAACCTAGCAGTTTAAAGACAATCAAGATTTCGAGGCAGGCGAAGACCATTTCCTCACAAACAAAGTAAAAGTGCAATCTCTGGTAAATTGAGATAAAAATATGCGTGCATAGCATAACCCATTCAAAAGTATGTATATATATGCGTTGGTCATGGATAATGTGTGAAGGCCGCTTACCACTTCCGTATGCATAACGGCAATTTGTGTTGCTGTGTTGAGTGTGCCAAAAAGGTGCATTATGTGTTTTAAAAATGCCCATAAAATTTGCCAAAAATATATTAAAAAGTACATAGTCACAAAAAACTGCATAAAGTGTACCAAAAGAAACATAATGCACATCAAAAAAGTGCATAATGAGAACCACGAAATATAAAAAGTGTACCAAAATGTATACAGTAGGCATATAACTAATTTTTACGAAAAATTTGGCATACCACTACGTGGTGGCAAATGCGAGTATTGCACATGTAATGAATATCAACTTTTTAGGTGATTTGGGTTCAAAAAAGTTCCGCACCAAACGCGATTTCTAAAAAAAAATCAGATTTTTGTTTTTAATATTTTTATTTTAAAAAACAAATGTTTTCAATTGTTATATGAAATAAATTTTATGTTTAAAGTATGTGATGATTTACAAAATGTCTTGCATAATTGTAATTGCACGCTCTGCGCAGATGTTGCTCCGCTGAACTTCCTGAATAGCTGATGGTTTTTTGACCCAATGTCTGAGAAAACATTCATTTGCTTTTGTAAAGCCGGACAATGACTTTTGTAGTGTGGCGAAATTATTCTTGTTAAAAGCATGATCAGAAAACCAGACGTCGCTGCAAACATCACATATAAATTTACAAATAGGATATAATTGCTGCATTAATTGGTATTGCATTAAATTTTATATACGGAAAATATTTATTTTTCTGGAAGTATTTAAAAGCTTGGTTCAATTCACATAAGTATTGCATGTTATTTCGCCAATTAATGCTTTTAACCTTAATGCACTCTTTATTTTGTTTATAATTTTTTTCAGATCATCATAATTGTAAACTTGTAATAAAATTGTATGAAATATTGGGAGATGATGCTTTTCCTACCAATAGCTCATCCATGACATGTCTTAATATCAAATCTAGCACATGATGTTTACTACCAATATACTGTGGAGCGGATAATGAAAAGGATTTAAAAAGATTTTGCAGTCGTGTAATAACACCATGGTGTCTGCCAGTATTTACACTAGTTGTATCGCAAATTATCATTTTAATTGAGTTCACCAAGTCAAAATCACATAACATTTCTTTTATTCCATGAAATATCGTCGACGCTTTTCTATTTTCCAGAATTAGTACACCTGATTTGACTTCCTTAGAAGCATTTTTCAGTACTAAGACCTGATATTCTTTCCTTCCTATTTTTCCCCGTTAAAGTGCAAGTACCAGTTTTCATCTTTGAGAGTGGGTTTGAGCAGTTGTTCCTTTTTCTCTGCATTTTTAATGAAAATTTTATATATTTCAGGTTGGGATGGCGACAATTTATCTACTCCAGATTCAGACACCTCTTTACATATTTTTTCTGCCTTTGCTGTAACATTTTCATTCATAACGAAGTTTACAGCTGGTTTTATTGGTTGAAAGTTTGTTGTCATCATCCAACGGCGCGTAATCGGTATCTAACATTGAAATCGGAAAATGATGCAATTCGTCTGATTGTAGCACTCCCTTGTTTGATGTGATATCAAACATATTATTAATATTATAATTATAAGGACGTTTTAAAAAGTTTTGGTATGATGTTATTAATTTTTTCACATTTCTTTCAATAGATCTTGAGCTAAGTCTTTTCAAATTGAGTTTATCCCACAAAACTGAAAGTACAGAAACGATAATTTTTGTTCTTTTTTTCTTACAGTTTATTTCTTTGACAATGCTTTAAATATGCCAATATCAAACTTTTCTTTTGGCTTTTTACATAGTTCGAAAAATTTATTCTCCATATTTTGTATACATTGTTTATTATTATCAAAAATTTTTTCCAGGTATTACAATTATTTTGCAGACTTATATCACTTTTTTTAAACATTTTTAGTGATAAATTGAGTGATAAAGCCATGTTCGATGACGTTAGATGACGTAGTTCGTGACAAACGTCAAAAAGAACTGGGCTGCCACCTTTATATATGCCTACTATTAGTTAATATAGTTAAGATTTGAAGTGAAAAAAGTACGTATTGCTGCGAGTTGGCTACCCTGTAATTGAAATCACTTTGACAGATTTGTAAGAAATAAACAACAAAGCAAAACGTGAAAAACAGCTGATGGGATGACGTAACCTTTGTAGGAAAACCTTGAATGGCTATATGATCTGAAAAAAAAAGTAATTGCGTTTGGTACGCAATCTTTTTTGCAATTTCGAAAAAAAATAAATAATGGGAGTTCATACTTTTTAATGCTCTATTCGACTATGCTATGCCATATTTGCATTAACTGTAAAAAGTTATATACCTAGTATACAGTGTTCGAATAAAATATGTTGTTATTGGTTAGGTTTTTGGAACAAAAGAAACAACTTTTTTTGATACACTTTACCATGACCTTTTGGTAAATTGTCGGTATCGAAAAGTACCTTTTTAGGTACACTTGATGTTAATTTTGACACAATCTTTTGGTACAAAAAAGTCCTTTTTTGGAACACTTTCTATTATTGTTGTTCTATATTTCGTGCCAAAATATATTTTTGGTACACTTTATGTACGTTTTAAAACACTGTAAATGTACTATTATCTATTTATCAGTGCAAATAAATTTGTTTGTTTATGTTTTTCTTCTACAGAAAATATAGTTTTATCCATAGAATAATACATACCATAGAAGCTTTTATTCGCTCAATAAATTAAACGTCATAGGTACGATGGAAAGTAAACATTGTATGGTGGAAAATATGGGTTCAATAATACCAGATAGTGGCAATAGTATACAGCGATCAACAAAGGAACAACAACCGAATTTAGTGTTTTTGTGGCAAACTAGTTGTGTTAAATACAATACAAATGTATACCAACGATAAAAGTCAACCAACAAGTGCAAAATATATTTAAAATTTTCAGTTCTACACCAAAACGACAGGAAAAAGTTAAGTGAACATATTTTGTAACTCCACCTGGTGTAAGTTAATTTTAAATTTAATTGCTCTCATTTCTTGTAATATTATTTTTTTACGGATATGAAAGAGGTAAAAGCGGACAGAATAACTTTTTAAATGAGTATAGAAGTTATTACACTACGGTGTTTTTAGAGTCGACATTGCGTCCAAATATCGTCGATGTCGATGATTCTCCGAAGCGAAATAAAAACGACATATCGATTAAATTTCGTTCCGCAGAATCATCTTCATTTCAACTCTATATCACCTTGCAGAATTTATATGAAAACCCCTTTTCGGAACGGTATCGAATTCGATATCGATATAATTTTTAAAAATATCGAAGCATTTTCTGTACTTTGTCAACTCATTTTGCTTATTGGGTTATGTCCAATAAAGACCCGGATTGAAGAACTTGCTTCACAAATTGATCCCCAAAAGGCGTCGATGACACTCAGTTTCTATCGAACTTATTTCGTAAATGTCTTACAGTTTGAGTTGACTACTCAGAACTATATAATAATATTTCCCAATTTTCTTCAAGTGTAAAGTGACGCATTTCGTTAGTTTATAATCTTGTCTAAAAATGTACTAAAAATTAATACAATGAGAGATGGTGGGGTCACCGTTTTGTGTTTTCGTATGGCTTTGGCCGAATGCAATTACAGATTGTAAAAATATTTAGATTTTCTGGGCCAATGTGCATCATCCAAATTTTGCATTGTAAAAACGGAAATGATATCGAAATCGAGTTCTTTGCAGTTAGTGTGGGCGAGCTAATTGTCTGATTTCAAATAAAGACATGTTTATTTATATATAAAGAGTAGGAGTCACCTGATTCGACACAGCTATATAAGGTATATTTATAAAAAGCTGTATCAAACCATTGTGACCGTGTGTGGTACAATGGATAGCGTTCTCCACTCTTATTCTTAAGAACGCCGTTTCAATTCCATTCAGACAACTTATTTCTGCAACGGGCACGACAAACACAGTTCGAAATCGATGTAACAGTGGAGGTCAAAATCAGTCCATCTACAAAAGAAAGTCATCCGAAAATTTTAATTTTAGATAAAACAAAAATGTATCACTGTAATAAACTCGATATTTAACTTGTCTAAATTACTTGTATTACTTTAACGACCATTTTTTGCCTCAGTGTAAATATGCATATTCCAACTAAGCCTGACAAACAGTCATGTACCAGAAGCAGTTAGTTTGCATGTACTCATATACCATATGTACACGTGCCTGAGTGTTTGGAATTCACAAGAGGTAGAAGAACCCTCAACACATAAAAATTAATTTATAATCGTTTCCACTCGAGTTTTGTGCTATATATCAAACTGGCAACTGGTACCAGATTTCGAGACCTGATGTACGTACATACATACCCATACACACATAAGCATAAAGTATGTCCTTTCTATGCGGAAACTTTTTTCATGAATACGTAGATAACTTAACTAAAACTAGTCAGGGTGACCATTGCAATTTTATGCTTATTTCCTGTATAAAAATAAAGAAGACCTGATAAACGATGAACTCGCACATAAGTGTAGGTATCGCCAAATTGAAGTGATTTTATTTTTGTGGATTCCCATAAGAAGTATTCTCCCGGATTATTTAAATGCAAAACTCCATTTAGTTTTGGATATAACGGAGTTATTTCCAACGTGCCTAACGTCAACAACATCTCTGAACTTGTTTCAAACAAACAGTAGAAACCTCTAAAGTATTTTTCAACACTTGAATGGTTATTCTAGCAATTGTCTGAACTTTCGGCAGCTAAATTCTGGGCATTCAAGACATTGAGAAAGATGGAAATCCAAAAAAGTAGTCATGTTAAAATGCCACACAAAATGTCGTAAAACCCAGAACCTACTTCTGGCAAAGCTTAACGACTGACCGAACAGTCTATCAAAATGCTGACCAAATTCTGATGAAATGTTAAATACATATTTTTAAATAAAATTTTAATTGATAAACTTTTTGAATTCGTGGTAATAAAAGTATAAGTACTATTTCACACAAAACGTTGTAGAGACAAACCAAAGCTTAGAACATTTTGTTGCTTTAGTAAATAATTGCAAATTTGTATTTTAAGCCTGGTAATAAGTCAGTTTTTGCGAAATAAGTTTTTCATCTCATATTTCTTCGAAGCGTCATTGGTCAGCAACAAATCAAACTTGATTGTTCTAATTTCTGTATTATTATTGAGACATACATAATATTCTTCGATATTTTGCAAGCAGTTTTTTGTTTTTGATGTGTTAACATCTATAGCGGCGTATAGGGACTAAATCTATCAAAGTCAGATTTTATGCTGCTGCTAAAACCAGATTTTATGCTGCTGCTAAAACTAGATTTTCTGCGACTGCGAAAGAGAATAATGACGTGTTAAACAAAAATGAGCGAGCAAGAGAGCAATGAAAGAGTGGTCTGGCAGGGGTGAGGCAAACGAAATTGTGTCTATAGCGTATGTATTAACATAATAATGTATGTATGTACATGTGTCTGTTGCTGTTGTTGAACGGAGATATAAAGCATAGTCACGCAAAATTTCATTTGCAAGCGCAGTCGACGTTATGGTGACACACTAATACGTCAGCTACTTCGGACAAAGTATGTGTGATGTTGTGTGTTTGGTTGTTTCGTTGTTGTTGCTATGGCCAAACAAAGCGAGTCATTTGATGTTCAGCATTGCCCGGTGTATACAAAAAACTATTATTTTTTATATTCCAATGTAACATTTACTAATGTGTTCATAGAAATCGAACAGGTACCGTGTAGCAAAATGGTGTTAACACATCATCCGTGAGTTCGAACACCCATTGATTTTTTTTTTGATGGAGTTCTGTAACATTGCCCCTGAATTATTGATCATAGTACGTCCAATTACTACGAATTTTGCACCTTCACTTCATTTAACATGATTTTACATTAGGAGTAAAATCTTTTAGTATATGTGGTCACCTTAGCTGGAGGCAATAGAGTACCTGGCTTTAAATGGGCAATAAAGTTCGAAACATTTTTTAAATCATTCATATCTCTCTACTTCCTCCACTCAAGCTTTAGGGTTGGGTTGATGCACTAAGTAAATGGAGTAAATTGAGTACTGCATCATTATACAATTTAAATGCAAACAGTCCACTCTGACAATGTCCCATCCTGTCTTGTGCTGGTGTATCCTTGGTGCACATGCCAAATGTATGTGTGTATGTGGCAGAAGATATCATTCTCCCTGATGTGTTGGTGACATGACTCCTCCTACTCCTCATTACGCCACATCTACACTTGTAGGAGAACAAAAGTTGTTGGCCTTTTGTTCTGCTTGTCTAAGAACTTTAGAATGTTATCGAAGTGTCTGAACGATGTTCTTGAATACAAATGACATGTTGACTTAATATTTTATTCATTGAATTTCAACCGGAGAGCAATTTGACCATGAGCACTGCAGCTCATTTAATAGCATCTGCACCCTACATTAGTAGTAGATAATATCACTCAACAAATATTAAATAACTTGTGAAAATATTTAAATGGATGAAATTGTGGGGATTTGCAATTGTGCAATTGCTTAAGTAGTTTTATATGCATTGAAATCCTGACGCAAAATGTGTCAGAGTATCTGTGTTACAGATGTCATCCCCCCTGTTTATAACTGACTTGGAAAAATAATGTTGGTTTACTATCTACACTGTTGTGACGCAGATTCTGACGTAATTTTAATAAATTCTAAGTATAAGTAACTAAATGTAAAATAAATAATAAATATTCGCGAATAAAATAAGGGTTTCTTCTTAATCGACATAAATGTATTTGTTTTTAACAAGTTTCGAGGGTTTATCTTAATTGTTCTGTAGTTGACAGAAATTGGTGTTCCCATTTCGATACATCATAACATATAACAATTATTTTGTAGAAAAATCCCAGCACTAGCGCATCATAAATACATATCGATGGCTTAATATAAAAAGGGCCTAACTCGATTTTTTGTTACTTGACAGGAGAAGGAAAAAACTTAATAAAATCCGTAAAATTTTAGATACAACAAAAAGTTTTAATGCAATTTCCAAAAACGTGTTGCTTCTTTTTATTAAAACTTATATTAAAACTTTTTTTGTATCTACAATTTTACATATTTTATTAAGTTTTTCCTTAGCCTGTCAAGTAGCAAAAAATCGAGTTAGGCCCTTTTTATATTAAGCCATCGATATTAAATAAATTATGATTTTCAATTTTAGTATCGGCTCGAGGTCATAGGTATGAAAAAAGAAAACGAAGTTGTATAATTCTCCTTTTATCACATTTTATTTAGTATCCATATTTCGATGAACTTCGTTGATCATTTTCAATGATCTAATATGAGAAAAACACAAAAATTGTATAAAACATTAGTGGAAACAGTAAATAAAAAATTTTCCCTCAAGTACATTATTGTCCGTTAGAGATTATCGAGTGGGAAATCACATTAATATTTACGCATATATATGTATAATTACATTGTGAGATAACAAAAAGTACACAACTAGTCTTCTCTGCAAGCTTTTATTTTCCGCACAAATTTGTCAATTGTATGTCGGTAAACTTGTGCACATTGGTCCACATCGCGCCTGTAGTTCAGTCCTTTCCCAGGTGGAACGTCAATAATATGCAGCATTTCCCGAAAGAGACGTCGTGAGTAAATCTTCTCCTCAGCTAGAAGTTTCACTTTGTCAAAGTTTGGCCTGTGCCCAGTTAACGTACAGCGGGTTGCGAGTGCTGTTGTTTGTCCCAAAGACTTATAATGTGCCCTTTGGTCCGATTTATGTGATGAAATTCTCGTCCTCAGTTCATTCACTGTAGTGCCCACATATACCTTCTGGAATATTTTGGCTTTGCCCCCGTTGCACCTGATTCCGTACACCACATTTGGCCTGTCATCCGTATCGATTCTCGATTTCCCACTAAAAAGGTGATCTATGGTAAAGCTAGGCTTTGGATCTATCTAATATAATCTGTATTTCTCCCTGTCATAAATGCTCGAATGTTCGATTCTCTCAGAGAATCCCGGCACATACGTTATGGATTTATATATAATCTCCGGTCTAGTTTCATCCGTTGATGTTGTTGGTTTCAAATCTGTTCGCCTGCAAAATCGTCCGTACTTCCCTTTTTTCCCCCATAAAATTCAACGTCGCCTATTGTCAGCACTCTCTTATCGAAATTCCCGGCCGTATCTATTATCGTCCCTCTAGGATGCTCAGAATAATAATTTATCAGTCGTCCTGACGGTGTAGGGCTTTGACACTAGTCAACTTTTAAATTCCCATCTTGTCCCATAGCCATGCAATCAAGGTATGGTAATTGTTTGCCCTTTCCTCTTACACTGTAAATTGTAGTCGTCGATTGAAAGAATTGAGCGTGTCATCGTGTCCTCCACCTAAGATTTCCCAATATTTACAAAAGTAATCCCTCCATTATAATGTCCGCCATTATTGGTGACGTTGGAGAACTCTTAGGCAGGCTTGTAATTACACTGTGTACCTGCCCCGATGGGAGAAAAAGAGGATGACACCAAGGACATGTACAATGAGCGCCTAGAGGAAATATACGACCACTGCCTGGCCATAACAGTAACATTTTTCTAGGTGATTTTAATGCAAAAAGTGGCAGGAAATATGTCTTTGACCATCCATCGTTAAGTTCAGTCTACACACCATCACTTCCGATGACGGAATGAGACTATTACATTCAACCGCGGCGATTAACATGGTTGTCAGCCGTATGAGGGTATAGATATTGGGGTGTTCAGGGGTATGTTGGGGTGTTCAGTGTATTGTTGGAATATGGAGAGATCACTTCCACGATTAACTTGATCCAGGAGATTTAAATACAGACGAGGGTGTTTATCACATGCAGAACTGCAATATCTGTTAAAGCTGGCGGCTATGAGTTAGAAAGGTGCATACATTGGCTCATAATACAAACCTGGCTACACGAATACATGCCGACTCTAGGAGCCTTAATATACTATGTCCTGCTTTCTAAAAAAGGCAACCCGATTATATGTACAAATTATCATCGAATAGGCCTTTTATCGATCGCATACATGGTCCTCTAGAGCGTAATGCGCGAAAGATTTAAGACGTTTCTAGCAGACATGAACGTACCATATCAGTGTGGCTTTAGGCCTGGAAAATCAACTATCGAATACACATTCACATAACGACAAATCCTCCTCTTTGTAGGTAAATCGGCAGTAAAGATCTCACCGAACTATTTGCTACGGGGCAAGGCCCCATTCAGGGCGACAGACTATCATGCGATCTCTTCAACATATTAATTGAGATCATCGTGAGAAAAGCTGCCGTCAACACGAATAAAACAATCAGTCACATGCTGCCCGCGTATGCTTATGATTTAGACATCATTGGGCGAAATCTGCGAGAAGTTACTGCAGATTTTTCGAGAATTGAGAAGGAATCAAACGAGTACAATACACGAGCGCATAAAAGCGGTTCGGATCCGTTTCGAACTCGTATCGAGTCCACAAAATCATAAAAAAGCAAAATGTGAGTTCTTGAATCCGTTTCGAACCCGTTACGAGTCCGTAAAAGCATAAAAGTCGAGTCAGTGGTATTGCGATTTGGCGGATCCATTACAAGCCCGTAAAAGCATAAAAAAGCGAAATGAGTTGCAAAAACACATAAACTTAAAAACATAATACTAAAAGGAGGTAACTTTGGGTGATACAAAATTTTTTTATTTGTAAAAATTAATATACAATGTAATATATAATGAACAATTTCAGTGGATTACAGGTAGAAAATATGGTTCATTACATATTTCAATTTAAAATATCTTACATACATTGTTAGTCACATGCCGCTGCAGCTCAACTTCAAACCGAATGCTAGTATTTGCTAGAATATTTAAATATTTTTCATTAGTGAATAAGTTACATGCTACTATAGGGTGTTTTTCTAACTGTGTCAATTATGACCACTTTACCATTATCTACGTAACTGTCATTGTGATGTTGCAATGAAAAATAATAATTTTTGGTATGAAGGAATAAATACGAGCCATTCTTGAGTTCACCAACATTATTTAAGCTTGCTTGCACTATTCCCTTGTAAATTTGGTTACAAAAAAGTTTTTTTTCAATTTCATTTATTTCCAAAACAAAAAATATCCACAGAAACGGATCCGTCTCGAATAACGGATTCATATGGCACATTTGGGAGACAAAATTAATGGCTTAGACAAACAAGCCATCCAACTGATTGGATGAAAGGGTGATCGCTGATAACCGTTATTGCTTCGAGGTAGTGGACGCATTTATTTACCTCGGATCTGCCTTGGACAGCTTTAAAGAAGAGAAAATATGAAAGCCTACCCGTTGGGGGAAACATGTCGTCCTAATTATATAAGACCCTTAACCCCTCTGAGTTGTTTGAGGTCACCTAGTTACGTAAATACTCGATAGTGTCGCCATAACTAATCGAAGTGGCCGTCGTCGAAAGAAATGTAAGGTGGTCACAGCAGGGTCGAGCCCATGATCTCATGTGCAAGAGTCTCGCACACGAACCATTGCACCACCGACCGCCACTTTCCTTATTTAACAGGAAAAATAAAGAACGCATATTTAACAATAATTACCTTGGTTTTAAGTGATAAACATTTCGACTGGTCGGTAACTACTCGAAAAATTTATGTAACTATTTGGTGATGAATTAACAAGCAAAAAACAAGTAACAAAAAAACCAAATTATGTCATTAAAGTCAGTGTGGTAAGCCATTTGATGTTTGCTTCTTCGTAATTTACCACTCTAATTCCTCCTTACACTGACACTAATTCTAAAGTTCAAAATATTGTAAGCAAAGGAACAATTTAAAATTAACTCACCACTTTACCACTTCTGCTTCAGCCGTATGATGGCTGCTGGTTCGATCAATTCTGATGTTGTGATAATTGAGTTTTAAATATTTTGGATTGCACTTTACCGATAATTAATTAAGACAATCCTAATAACACTGATCTGTACGAAAATCGTTCCAGACTCCAGTGCTGCTGATTCGTACGTCAAATAACCAAAATCCAAATATAAACTCCTCTTTCCTCCATCACCCACCATTTTCAGTGAGCCCCTCCTCATAATTGTATCTCTTTTGAACCATTTTGTGACCACGTACATATGTGATTTGGATGGATGTATTGGATTATTTTCGCTTGTAGGGTAACAGGGGGAGCATTCGCAATCGTTCTCTTAACAAAACAGGTAATGTTTTTACATTTTTTTTTGTTTAAGGTCTTAAATTAGTAGAATTTAAATTTTACCCGTTTTATCCGGAATACCTCGCATATTTATATATAAATTTTAAGGATTTCCCAAAAAGCCCAAAAGGGTGAAACTGTCCCATCCATGGGTTAAATTCTCTAGCGGGATGGGGCGGAATCGTCAAAGGAAAAATAGAGTTTAAAATTTGTGGAAAACCAATTTTTTTATTTATTAAACAATGTCAGATAAAAAAGGAACTTAAATCCTATTAGTTCATCTAAAAGTAAAAAAAAGTCCAATATTGTATTGGTATAGGTCAACAAGGCAGTTCATTGTGTAAGTAACTAAATGAAGGTACCTGTGTTATTGATGAAAGGTTCAAATGGCAATTCGAAATATATTAATATTACTTTATATACACTGAACGGATAACCATCGTCACACGGATGAAAATGTTCGTCACCCCAACGACTTTTGTCATCGAAAGTGAACTAACATAACGTTTCATTCCCGCTATGAAAATGTGTTCATCAACTGCAAATTGAGGTGAAAGTATGGTTGTTGCTGCAATGAATTTGCTTCATTATTGCAATGAATTTGAGCCATTGTTGCAAGGAATTTGTTTCATTACTATAATGATTTTGTTTCATTGCTGCAATGATTGTTTTGCAGTTTGTTTAAAAATATTTATTGACGCGCATACACACACAAAAATGTTCAGTTACATATTTCCGGGTAGTTTTTCTGCTATCGATGCGTCACTTTCTTCGCTGTCGTGTGGCTCTTTCCATTCTGTTTATTTATCGATTTGATTTATAGATTCGCAAGTTACATAAACGGTCAAAACAAACACATAAATTCATACAATTTAGTTTTCACAATAAACGATTATTACTAAGTATAACTAATTAGTCTGTTTTAATAAATTTATTTAAATTATTCCAGCGGAGAAATATGTATGTCTACCACTTTCGGTTGTTGTAATGGAACTGATTTAAGATGTGTACGTGACCCACCACTCACGCTCTCCATTTTCTTTCGTTAAAGGATCAGCGCAGTTACCGGACTCAAACCTGATAGAAATCTTTTGGAGTTACATAAAATCTCAGCTCGCCAGTACCCAAATGCTCAAATGGTGCAAACGAGCTGTAGGATAGAGTAAACTAAACTTGGGATGCGATTCTACCAGAAATAAAAATGTTGCAACAGCATGCCTCGCCGTATACGAGCTCTTTATAAAGCCAAAGGCTATTGGATAAAATATTGAATTAGAAAACCAATAAATTAACATAAAATCTGAGTGAAAAATTGTAACCTTTGCATAACTTTACAAAATTTACTGTTCAATTTCAATATATCAACATAGAATTAAAATTGTGTTTGTTGTTATTCACGAGAGAGCAATAAACTGATTTAGCTAATTATTTTTTTTGTTTTTAGTCAAATATTTATAATATACAAATTTATTTCCAAACTGTGTCAACCTTACAATTTTGCTCGTCACTGTATAAACCATTTAACGAAAAATGTATTGGACTCTTATGTATGAATTTCGTAAATAAATTGAATTCTATTTCGATATTCTTATAAATTAGCGGGGTTTTGAAAAATAATTCCGCTAAATAAAATTTTTTGCCGGATTCTAGCGGATTTTTGGTAAATTTGGCGGTATGTTACAGAAGTATCGGTGGCCAAACATGTATGTTTACGACATGTAAGCAGTCAACGACTTTCATACCGTACACGACATTGCATGCCAATCGATGCGTGAGCGCCACGCACTTACTTCACTATACGAACCCAATGTGCTATTTGAATCCATTACGAATTCGAGACGGATGCGTTTCTTCTGACATTTTATCCGAAATGGACTTCCGTTACGGGTTAATAACGAATTTTGTTTCGTATAAATACCTCTCGAAATCGCGAATAATTTTTTGTACTTTTTAGTCTCCCTCTCTAACTCGTAATGGACTTTATATTCGACTCCGTTTTGGATTCGATTTTTGTAAATAAAATAGATTCGAGACGGATCCGTTTTATACATTTTTGTGGATTCGAAGCTGATTCTTTCTGATGTTTAAAAGATATTTAAAATGAAAATACAGTGTACATAAATTTTTACAAATAAAAAAATTCGTTGTCAGCTAAATTTAAATCGTTTTCCAATTTTTTTATGTTTTTTGTGTTTTATCAACTCAGATATGAATCTGCGACATTGAATATTTCACTGATTCGGTTAAATCGCAAATCGAAATTTCACTGATTCACCTTGTATGCCTTTACGGATGCCTTACGTAACTTTGCGCAATGTTTTTGACGTCTATTTTATGGTTTACACATTGCGTTGTTAGTGAATTGATAACGTGTAGCTTCTGCACTTTTTTTTGAAAAATATGCTAAAAGCTTCTTAGTACTTTTTAGGGAAATGGTTGTAAACTTTTGACTTTTCTGGCTCCATTTTTAGCATTTTTAGTCGATAAATTCAATTTTTTTATAAAGTGTATGTGACCTGCTCCACGAAAAGGGACCTCTGCGCCGAAATTTTTTTTTTACTTTCTGAGTGATTCTTATAAAAAAAACGCTCTTTCAAATGCCGCAAACCGCAAGGTTCTATGTCTTTTAGTGTTTTTACAAATCACCTGTAAAGATGCACATAATTAATGAAATATATGAAAAAATTAACGAAGCGCTTTTTTTAAACGCATTTTTCTCAATAACTTTTCGGCGCAGAGGTCCCTTTTCGTGGAGCAAGTCACATATCTGTTTTTTGGAACTGAACTCTGAAATAATGCTTATTTTCAACCTGGAATTGTAAATGTCCAGACCTCTTATTAATTTCATTAATTTTGATTTAGGGATAATATGACTCTAAATAACAAATATAAATTTGTCGGTTTGGGAATTTTGCCTCAAGTTTAGTACTGGTTAAAATGCAATAGACGATTCAACCGCCTAATTATTTTAATGATTTTAAAAACGAAAACACCGGTTACTTGGTTAACCGTTTTTGAGTTAATATGGTTGATTATTTCAAATTTGAATACGGCTTTTTAATTTTAGTTTTGAAATTATATACATTTTCTAGTTGTATAATTTAAGTATGGTTTTCGTACAAAAATGTGACAGTTAATATAATTTTTAATTTTACATATGGATTTAAAAGTTGTATATTACAAAATTTGATAAAACAAATAATTTAAAATAAATATAGTTTTAAAATAAAGATAAATTGTGAGTACGTGTTTAAAATTTTAATTTATGTAGTATTATCCGATACCGTTTTTACAATCTAATTCCAGAAACGAAATTTAAGAAAAAAAAACAACGTACCGACACGATAATGGTTACTCAACGGAACTAGAAACAGGTACAGAAATTTTAATCGGGTGAACCGACTTAAACATAGCCCACCCTTAGTTATCCTTTGGGTCCAAAAAAGGTTCATATTTTTGTGTTGGCAGGCGATCAACCTTCAGTTAGCCCTGGCAAATTTGCCCATATTCAATAGCAGTGTGATATCTGCAAAATCTTGTCTTATTACACGCAAAGGAAAAATTCGATCCTTCAAAACGAAATCTCAGATAACTGAAGTTCGTTTGGGGACTGTAGTTGGGAGAAACGAACTTATGTTAAGTCATACATGGTATTTCGTTTGGGAGAACCGAAAAATATTTGCAGCAAACGAGTTGCGAAAAATATAACCTGAAAAAACGTTTGCAAGAACGGAAAAACGTTTCCGCCAACTGTTCTTTCGGTTACAGTAACCGAGTTTTAGTTACTCCAAAATTAAAAAGGAAAAAATGTTTGAGAAAACGAAAAACGGTTCAAATTTAGTTGTCTTAGATCCTTGTTATGTTTAAAGTTGTAATTTCCTTTAAGGCTATAAGAGATCATGTTTTCTCCGGTTAGTGAAAAAAATGTAAATGCCGCGTGTGCGATTCGAACTCACATTCGCTGGACGATCGTTTCGATGATTGTGAAGCATCATCTTCAGTAGCGTTCAGCCCGTTAAGCCTCTGCGGTGTGTATTTACACAAGTCACTAACCGAAGACATTTATCGATTGTTCAGACGGCCGCCCAGCTTTTGTATGGGAGGGCGTAGTGACCTCGCCAATTTTCTCCAGTAAAGTACAAATTTACAGATTATTAAGCAATATCTGATTTGAAGCTAATAGCATACACTAAATATATCGATTTGTATGGGATGTACCAGATTTGTATGGGATGTATCCCTAACTATCTAAGTTTGGTTAAAAATAATTGCTAATGACAAATTGTCATTGTGATCGTTAAAGAGGTTTACGACAGTTACCGTGTTGACCAAACTATCCAGAGAGGCAGACGGGCATGGCACAAGTCTTAAAAAGTCCCAAAATGAATTGGGTCCATAGACATCTTACGTCTAATATGGCCTAATATTTTTGATTGTTTCAGTTTTAGCCCTTTTTTTTGCAAATTGCATTTTTTTTTTGCATGTTTTTTGAAAGCTTCTGGCAACGCTGATCTACAGCGTCCGACTTTTGCTATAATTGTTCTCACATTGTAATACTCTTTCAGTATATAAATTGTCATCATGGTTTAACCTCACACAGTTCGCCATTAACGCCGTTTTGTGGTTAGAATTAAGTCTGCGTAATATCCGATTGACCTGCTACTCCTGTTCTCAATTTGTTGTTGGTAGTTCCAATGTAGTATTTGTATTTACATGGTGAGGTTGCATTTAATCTTATATATGAGGAGGTTATTTTCAAAACTTGACTGTTTTTGCACAATTTGAGAAAATATGAATTTAACCCGAAATTTTGGATCATTATTAAAGACATCAAGATTATTCATTGCTTGGTACAGGATTCAAAAATTTAGAACTAATATGTTTGGAATAAGTCCAAAATATGAAATGGAATAATCTAGTTTTGACGCGGCTGATTGGAATAATCAACTTTTGTTATGTGCTCAAGAGGAATAATCATGCTTTGATTCAAACCACTGTGGATTAACCTTGATTTGCTAAAACTAATTAGGTATCAGAAATCTTATTTTGAATTAAAATAACCCGAGGTTCATCTTTAAATAATTAAAACTAAACAAAAATTAATCAGAGTATGTTTTATTTATTTTTAAATTAATTGATTAATCACATTTTGTCTACTTTTGATGAAATCATGCCTTTTATTGATTTTTTTCTGGTGTAATTATAAAGATTTCACACAATTTTTTCAATTGAATGCTACCACACAAAAAAATAAAAACAATCAGTTCTGTCAAAAGTGGAATAGTCAAATTTTGAAAAGAACCTCCTCATGTAAGATCTGATTTGTCGAGGGAATTTATCTTCGTCTTTATGCTAGTATAAATACTTTGGAGTGTGTGATTCGTCTTGTGTGCAATTTTGTAGTTGGTATCATCAACAAAATTTATATTTTTCCAATCTTTCCAAATATCCCGGTATTTATATAATAGATTTATATATAATTGGGGCCCTTGTTTTCTTTTCCCAGAAGTCTAAATATTGTGTGTTTTTATGGAAGCTATTTTGTTTTAAATAGAAAAAAAAAATATTAATTTTTTTAATAGTTTCTGCTAACAACAGCCACCCTGTGATAATTCAACCATGCATGTGTCGACACATTCTCATATCGCAGAGAATACACACCACACACATTTCTACTGCGACAATATCATGACTGGAATAAATAATAAGATTAGGCCACTGGTGCCTAAAACTGTTCTCTCTCTGCGCATCTACGTCACGTTAGCGGGTATGCATTAGTAAATTGTGAAATATGTATGAAGATTCAACAAAAACAATAAACTCAGAAGGAATTGTTGTAAATAGCTGTGAAACGTTTGTTAAAAATAAAAAAAAGTTTAGAAAAATATGATGACTCTTTTGAAAGGCTAAAAATTATATGAATATGTTAGTGTAACATTTTGGAGAATTTAATGTTTTTTGCAGGCAATTTTTTTCAGGAGATATTTTATAGACAGAACTACCATCAGTGCCCCGCTTAACATCTAAACAAATGCAAAACAAATTTTAGCTAACCTGACGTCACAGAGAGAGTGAAAGAATTCATTCGAACATAATGGACCTGTGCAATGCGCAATCTTATTATCTTCCATTCATGCGACAATTTCATGATCGATATTGTCATGGAGGAGCTACTGAATAAATGCATCGGAAATACGTTGACGAAATATGTTGACAACCTTTTTGGGGTAATTAAAAGCAGTGCAGTAGATAAAATTCACGATTGAAAAATAAACAGGGGAAATTCCTCATTTGGACAACCTGATATTTCGAAGGGAAAACAAATTATTGGTTGATTGGTACCAAAACCTACGGCGTCTGAAAGATTAGTTAATTTCCATTCAAATCATCCGAGGAAAATTATTATGAACACGGCCGCGAACTTATAAATAGAGTACTCACTGTGAGCGACGCGGAATTTCATCCCGACAATAAGCGTAAAATTAGGAACATATTAAATTTAATTCCTCTCATTTCCACAAACCTACGACGAAGAGTTTGAAATGAAATGTTAGATGAGAGAATAAATGGATCTATACCTATATTAGTCCATAGGGTGGGCCATATAAAATTTGGAATGTGAACCCCCCGTTAAGGGCACCTTAGACCAGCGGAATGTCGGGCCTACTTCCGAGTCGGGCCAACTCATCTCCCAGTGTAAGGTGAAGTCGGGCAGTCTGCCGTCTAGTCGGGCAAAAACCAAAACTAGTTTGATTTTCAGAAAGTCGGCCGAAAAGTCGGCTAGTGTACGGCGAAACAATGCCCGACAGAAAATTCGGCCTGACATATAGTCGGCCGACTGGTCCGCAGGTCTAAGGTGCCCTTTATTTCGAAGCAGATGAGCTTGAAGAGACATACAGGTTTTTCAACAGAGACGCTACAAAAGTAAATCGATAGGGACAGCAAACGACGCCATATTTTCTCCCGCTCTTTTGACATTTCTCTTCAGTAAGGTTTGCCATTTCATCATGGAAAGACACACGAGTCAACAACGAGTCGAAATAATTAAAATTTACTATCGAAATTTGGAGTCAGTGGCCTCAACTTTAAGAGCGCTACGTCCAATTTATGGTCGGCATAATCGTCCTACCAGATCAACAATTGAGCGTCTAGTGGACAAATTTGAATCCACAGGCACAGCACAAAATATTCCCGTGCCAGTGAGACAAAGAAGTGCCCGTAGTGTCGAGAATATTGCTGCCGCTGAGGCTTCAGTTCAAGAAAGCCCAAATGTGTCTCTCACACGTCGTTCTCCAGCGTTGGGCATTTCTGTGATGTCGTTGTGGCGAATTTTGCGAAAAGATCTCGGCCTACATCCTTACAACATCAAATTGACGCAAGAACTGAAGCGGCTTGACCACCATAAGCGTCGCATGTTCGTGAATTGGGCTGAGCAACAACTTGAAAATGATTCGGATTTTCATCGGAATATCATCTTCAGTGATGAGACTCATTTCTGGCTGAATGGCCTCGTCAAAAAGCAAATTATGCGTTATTGGTCAGACAGCAATCCACACGTAATCCATGAGTCATCATTGCATCCCGAAAAAATTCCGGTTTGGTGCGGTTTATGGGCCGGCGACGTCACTGGGCCGTACTTCTTCCGTGATAATCATGACCGGCACATTACTGTGGATGCGAATCGCTACCGTTCAATGATAACTGAATACTTTTGACCCCAATTGGATAATATGGACTTGGAGGACATGTGGTTCCAACAGAACGGCGCCAAAAGCCACACAGCGAATGCCACAATCAATTTATTGGAAACCAAGTTTGGTGAACGTGTTATGTCACGAAATGGCCCAGTCGATTGGCCGCCTCGGTCGTGCGATTTGACGCCGTTAGATTATTTCCTGTGGGGCTACGTCAAGTCTATGGTCTATGCTAACAAGCCAGCGACGATTGATGAACTTCGTACGAATATCGAACGTGAAATTGCAGTAGTATCGGCCGATTTATGCTTGAAAACCGTCGAAAATTGGGTTCAGCGTCTGGACTTCTGCAAGCGTGCCCGTGGTGGCCATGCAAAATAAATCGAGTTCCATACATAATGGCATCGAACGTACTTTCACAGGAATAAAGAATTTCATTGGTATCTAAAAGCGGTTTTGTTTTATTTAAAAAACTTTTGTAGCGCTCTTATTGAAAATCCCGTTACTTGTTAAAGACTGGACATTTATAAAATGGGTCGCTCTACGCTTGAAAAAATATTGGCAAATATTAAACACTTTCTTCCAAAGTTCTGTGTCTTCAACTCAAACGGTCCGAATTCTACGAAATAAATTCGATAGAAAGAGAGTGCCATCTACCTAGTTTGTGGAACAATTTGTGAAGCGAATTTGTCAATCCGTATCCTTAGTGGATAACAATTCTTGGTGTACATACACGCCCGGTGCGTTCAGTGGAAAATATTGCCGCTGTAGCTGAAAGTATGTACGAACAGCCTGCAACATCAACTCGCTACCGTTAGCAGAACTGAACTTTTCTAGCAGTTCTTTTCCCAGAATTTAGAGCGTTTTAACGGAAAAATCATATTTTCCGATGAAGCTCACAAACAAAATTGTCGCATTTGGGGCTCGGAAAATCCATACATCGTCGAGGAGAAGCCAATGCCATCCACACCAAGTGGGTGTTGGGTGTTGTTTTTGGCATGGCGTTATCATAGGCCGCCGAAACCGTCAATGCCGAGCGTTATCGTGCAATGCTCAGCGATTTTTTGCTCCCAAATGTTGAAGGCATGGCCTACCCTTTAGTTTCCCATTATATCCCATGAAGGCATCAACATTCTAAGAGTCGAATTAAAAATAAATGATGTGTATAAAAGCCATAGTTGTCCGTTTTGTAATAAAAACCGAAACCGGTTATTAACCGGTTTCTACACCTCGCTTTAACCGAAAACCGGTTTTCAACAACATTCTAAGAGTCGAATTAAAAATAAATGATGTGTATAAAAGCCATAGTTATCCATTTATTAATAAAAATCGAAACCAGTTATTAACCGGTTTCTACACCTCGGTTTAACCGAAAACCGGTTTTGCAGAAATTGCAAGAAGATGATCTTGACAACATCTGATTCCAACAAGACGGGACTGCGTGCCACAAAGCACGTGCAGCAGCCGAATTATTGCGAGAAAAGTATGGAGATTTGATTATATCAAGAAATTGTGACATTGAATGGCCTCCAAGAAGTTGTGGATTTAACACCATTAGCCAATTTCTTGTGGGGTTATTTCAAGTCATTGGTCTTCAGCAATAAACCAGACGCTCTTCAAGCTTTACAAGTCAATAAAGAACGTGCTATTCATGACATATGACTTGATTTGGTGGAAAAGTGCTCGAAAATTGGGTTCATCGAATTCGTTCCTGCAAAAGAAGACGTGGAGGCCATTTGAAAGACGTTTTATTCATAACTTAATTTTATCGATTGTATCGGGTGTTTCAATAAGAGCGCTATAAAAGTTTTTTTAAATAAACCATAACCGGTTTTAGATACCAATGAAATTCTTTATTCCTACGTTCGATGCGTAGCCCCACAGGAAATAATCTAACGGCGTCAAATCGCACGACCGAGGCGGCCAATCGACTGGGCCATTTCGTGAAATACCGCGTTCACCAAACTTGGTTTCCAATAAATTGATTGTGGCATTCGCTGTGTGGCTTGTGGCGACGACCTGTTGTAACCACATGTCCTCCAAGTCCATATTATCCAATTGGGGCCAAAAATATTCGGTTATCATTGAACGGTAGCGATTCGCATTCACAGTAATGTGCCGGTCTTGATCGTCACGGAAGAAGTACGGCCCAATGACGCCGCCGGCCCATAAACCCCACCAAACCGTAATTTTTTCGGGATGCAATGATGACTCATGGATTACGTGTGGATTGCTGTCTGACCAATAACGCATATTTTGCTTATTGACGAAGCCATTCAGCCAGAAATGAAATTCAGAATTCAGAAATTGGACTTAGCGCTCTTAAAGTTGAGGCCACTGACTCCAAATTTCGGAAGTAAATTTTAATAATTTTGACTCGTTTTTGGCTCGTATATCTTTCCATGATGAAATGGCAAACCTTACTGAAGAGAAATGTCAAAAGAGCGGGAAAAAATATGGCGTCGGTTGCAGTCCCTATCGATTTACTTTTGTAGCGTCTCTGTTGAAAAACCCTTTACTTCACATTAAATTAAAAACATTTGAATTACTTTAATAATTAGTGTGTTTTTTTAAAGAAATCATATCACTCAAATTCTAAAAGGCTTTATACACACAGGGAAAAGATTAGTTGAAAATCAAATCAGGCATTGGAAATTCCATGCTAAAGTGTATATTTTGATCAGAATTCGTAATTGTCAAACATCAGAATTATTTGTCGATGTTATTGATAGATTGAAAATTGGTCTTACTAAATACAAGTTGCTACTACCGAATTTTAGTTGTATTAACCAATTTGAGTATTTCGAAAACCTCATTCATCTGAAATGGAAGATACAACTAATAAAAGTACAATATTAGAATTCGTGTTCAAATATTAGTTACTGTAATCATAATTTGGCTTCTGATACAAAAATACTTGTTACAAAGTTATGTATTCGATTTTTCACAAGAGGCTTTGCTGTTAAAGAGAAACTACGTAGATTTGAATATTACAGGAGGACTTTACAGAAAAACTAATATTTTAAACGGAAAGTGCTAAATAAACAATAAAACAATAAAGTGTATAGATATCAGCCAGCGAAGAATACATATTATCATAAATTGAGGTGAAGTGAGACTTTTAAACATAATCGTTGAATATGAAGCCACTATTGCCGACTCCACAAACACATGCAAACAATTGTTTCTATATTTTCGATCAAACATGGGCACTAAATACGATCCCTGGTTGTAAATAATAATAATTTTGTTTAGATTTAAATGTAAAATACACAATGTTAGTAAAAAATATTTTTTCCTACTTTTTTCTATAAAATTCATCAGCATTAAAATGGTTGTGACAGCCATCAAATTCAAGTAATTATTTTAGTTGAGCATACCAATATATTATTTGGTACAACCGAATTAGTTTTTAAATTTGTCGTTCATCCAACTAATAGAATATTCACCACTACAGTATAATTTGATTGCTACAAATACATCTCGATCGACAGATCACATTTATTTATTGTTGCTGTGGCTTCAACTAAATATTGCAGTTCTTGCAACCAAAACTGAATTTCAAATCAGTTGATATGCACAACATTTGGTGATAAAGAACACAATTATTGGTAATCACAACTGAATAATGTGATAGTCCAAGGAACCGCCAAATTTTAGTTGGCTGTAAATATAGTCGTGACAACGAAACTCTTCTCTGTGTGTATATCCAATCGAAAAAATAAATAATTTTTGGAGTTTTCTAAGGGCTTTTCATAAAGTGGTCCAATTTGTATGGAAGAATGACAATTTTGCTATGAATGCTAAGATTAGTTAATATAAAAAAATGGCTATAACTTGTGTCAAATTCAAATTTAGTTTGTACTTACATATTTATGTATTTACAAATATGATAGAAAAGATTTTCGAATGAAAAGCACAATGTCTGTTGCTGTTGCCTATAATTACACAGAAAAAACACCCAAATGCGAAATTTCACAACTCAAGCAGTTTTATATTTGGATTCTAGCTAATGAACATAATTTTAACTCAAGTACACAAACTGTAGGTCGATAATTGAATATATTTCCATTACATTTACAATCAGCTTGAGTATAAAATTAATCCATCCTTTATAATATTTTCGACTAGAAGTGTACTTGTGCTGAGTACAAAGTTAATCCAAAATTTGTTTATTATTCCAATTATAGTCAATTTGACTACGAAGTTAATCAACATTTTACATATATTTTCAATTACATGCATAACACTAGGTCACAAATAACAAAATTTTCTCTGTGATTTCTTTCTAGCATACTTTTTCTCATTGATTTTGACCTACTAAACACGAAAATGAGTTTTAAAAATTTTTCTGTTGATTGGTTTTCGAGATACAAATTTTTGAACTTTTTTTTTTAAATTTTTGGAGGTACACTTACAACTTTGAGCATATCTTTCGTCTTCTTTGACGTATTTGATCCTACTACTACTCAAATTAAAGCAAATTGAGCCGTCTACAACTCATTCTCAGAAAATTTTCAAATCGGGTGAGTAGTTTTGATGTTGGCGGCTTAAAAAGGTTAAAAAACTGCGTTTTTTTAGTAAAAATGTGGCAGAAAAATTCATATAAAAATTCATATAAAATATAAAACGCGATGCTAACAGCGATTTTGGTTTTTTTACGTATAGCTGGCATTTTTCCAAAGAAAATAAGCACTTACTTAACAAAATCTGACAACAAATGGCGGACTTATAATTTTTTTGGTAAAACACCGAAATTCCGCTATTTCACGATATTTTGATTTTCATTATTTGCACAGCTAACCTACTAGGAGGGATCGAAAAAGCAAGTTTTTTATAATCCTTTTGGAATAGAACGGAACAGTTGCTCCTATACATAAGTTACTTCTGTTCAAAATTTCACCACCCTGGGTTAATGTCTTCTGTTCTGGCAAGGGACGTGAAATTTCAAAAATTTAGTGAAATCAGCAATTTTTTTTTTTGGAAATTTTTTTCAAATGTTTTAAAATTTTTAAATTAATATTAATAACACAAATATTTCATAATTGTAAAAAACCTATTTACAATACCGTAGGGACGTTTCGTCGATGTTTTTAAGAAAATGGTATAATGAAAATGCAGAACATAGAAACACAGGTGCATTTTACGATACGAATTTTGGCAAACCCACTTTACATGTACAAAATTGTTTGGAAAAAACGTTTACGTAATTTTTATGATTCTCAGAATTAAAAAAAATAAGTAATACACAAATAGTTATTTAATTTTTATGATTGTTGTTGCAGAGTAATATACGCTTCTGAATGTGCGTGGACGCTCTTCGTGTTCCTTTATGACTGCTACTCCGTTCACAGTCAATTAAAGGGAATTACACTTTTTTATTGATGTGTGTTTTCCCGATGGCTACCTGTATCGGATTTTTTTACAGAAATTCCCACCACATTTGTGAGTGGTCATTATTTGGAAACTTTTCCACAATTTGAAACGCACACTTGCTGAATCAGGTATATAGCCAGGTATAGTATTTATAGGTGTTCATTTATCGTTTTTTGTCATTCAACAAGTGTCTACGAACGCGAGTAGTACGAGTAAAAAGTGAAACAAATTGAATTTAAGTGCATATAATACCTACCCAACAAGTAAGACAATGAGTAAAAGACTACGTGTGTTCGAGTGTTTGAACAATCCAGACAATTTCTGCAATGTTTGTGGCGAGTTTATAAAGAATAATCACGCACACACGTTTACTCCAGCAGTGCAATTGCACTATTTGAATTATTTTGGTATTTCACCAAATATCACAGAATCATGGACACCTAAGTCGCTATGTGATCTTTGCTATATAATCCTAACCAACTGGGCAGCTGGCGGAAGGTAAGAATTTTTATTTAAACACATTAAGCAAAGCAAATATAGTAATTTATTTTAATTTTAGGCGCCATATGAAATTCGATACACCAATGATGTGGAAAAAGCCGCTATGACATTCCACAGACTGTTATTTTTGCCTCACCACAAACAGTGGGGTAGGGAGATTTTTAAAATGGAACTACGCTCAAGTGGGATCGTTTGCACTTCCAGTAGCACATTCGAATGATGTACCATATCCAGTGTGCCCTGGTGCATCTCTTCAAAAAGCAGAATCGTCAGATCAAGAGTCCGAGTCAAGTGCAAGCGAATTTGGGGCGTGCAGAAAGCGAAAATTACTGTCACAGGCCGAACTAAACGATTGGGTGCGCGATTTTGGTCTCACTAAGGAGAAATCCGAACTTTTTGCGTCTCGGATGGTACAGTGTGGATTTGCGGATTCAGAAGTGAAAGTAACAGCGTACAGGAAGCGTCACCAGCAGTATGCAAAATTTTATACAAAGAAAGACCAAATATGTTTTTGCAGCGACATTTCCGGCTTGTTCCAAGAGCTTCACCAAATTCACAACCCCAATGAATGGAGGTTGTTTATTGACAGCAACAAAGAGAGCTTGAAGGCAGTTCTCTTACATAATGGGAATGAAAAGCCATCTCTTCCTATTGCTCATGCGGTTCATTCAAAGGAGAACTATGAAACTATGAACATTTTGCTGAAATGCATAGAGTATAGCAAATATAATTGGAAAATATGCGCCGACCTCAAAGTTGTGGCCATTCTGTGTGGACTCCAAGGAGGCTATACGCGACATTGCTGTTTTCTGTGCCTTTGGAATAGCCGCGCTGATGATCAGCATTATATTCAAAAAAAATGGCCGGAACGAACGAAACCTGTAGTTGGAGAAGCGAATGTTCAGCGCAAACCACTAATAGAGAACTGTGAAAATATAATACTTCCGCCGCTGCACATAAAATTGGGTTTGATAAAAAATTTTGCCAAAAAATTGGACAAAGAAGGTGAAGCTTTTGCCTATTTACGATCAATTTTCCCTTACCTTTCGCTGGCAAAAATTAAAGAAGGAGTCTTCGCAGGACCCGATATAAAAAAAATGTTGAAAGATGAAACATTCCCGAAGCTGTTATCACCCATCGAAGCCGCAGCATGGAATTCCTTCAGGCTTGTTGTGGAAAACTTTTTAGGAAACAACAAAAGCCATAATTATAAGGACATAGTTGAGGATCTGGTAAAGAACTATGAAGCAATGGGTAGGTTTTTTTTGAAACAAATGTTAATTTAAATAGCGTTTTAATTCTCGTTTTTTTTTCATTTTTGGGTAGGAGTGCACATGTCACTTAAAATACACTTTCTGCATTCTCATTTGGATTTTTTCCCTGAGAATTTAGGAGACGTGAGCGACGAACATGGCGAGCGCTTTCATCAGGAATTGAAGGCTATGGAACGACGCTATCAGGGCATCTATGACACGGCTATGATGGGTGACTACATTTGGACCCTAATACGTGAGACCAATTGCAGCGAATACAAAAAAAACAAAGAAGAAGTCAGCTGTTTTTCCACATGGCATAAAATGTACAGTTATATCTTTGTTTCTACTCATTTTTTATGGGCGTTGATTTGGTTAATTTCGTTAGTTTAGCTAACCTGGCACATCCATTTCTAATTGTGCCATACATTGAGTATGTAGTGCTCTAAATAAATTAAAAAATAATATACTAAGACTAATTTGTTTATTTTAAATTAAGTTCAAATGTATTTATTCGTTTGCGTTGGGTAGGTAAGCTGTGCAAATAATGAAAATCAAAATATCGTGAAATAGCGGAATTTCGGTGTTTTACCAAAAAAATTATAAGTCCGCCATTTGTTGTCAGATTTTGTTAAGTAAGTGCTTATTTTCTTTGGAAAAATGCCAGCTATACGTAAAAAAACCAAAATCGCTGTTAGCATCGCGTTTTATATTTTATATGAATTTTTATATGAATTTTTATATGAATTTTTCTGCCACATTTTTACTAAAAAAACGCAGTTTTTTAACCTTTTTAAGCCGCCAACATCAAAACTACTCACCCGATTTGAAAATTTTGTTGTAGAGTTGTAGACGGCTCAATTTGCTTTAATTTGAGTAGTAGTAGGATCAAATACGTCAAAGAAGACGAAAGATATGCTCAAATTTGTAAGTGTACCTCCAAAAATTTAAAAAAAAAAGTTCAAAAATTTGTATCTCGAAAACCAATCAACAGAAAAATTTTTAAAACTCATTTTCGTGTTTAGTAGGTCAAAATCAATGAGAAAAAGTATGCTAGAAACAAATCACAAAACGACTGTTGGCTAGTGTAATAAAACGATAACACTGATAATTAAATTAATTATATTATTAGGGGTTTTATAATTATAAATTAGGAGGAATTACAAATTTTTAATAATATAAATATAAAGTAATTATATTCTTAAATGTCCTTTTTTTATTTTTTATTAGATTTAATATTTATTTATAAATATAAATATTCAAATTTTTATAATAAATATATAAAATTATAACTGTTTTTATATTTAAAATTTTCTAAATTTAATCAAGCTCAAGACCTTTTTAATATAAAGCTTATTTATTAGCTTTATATAATTTTCAAAAAATTCGAGCACAAAAAATGTTCCACTGATACCAGGGCTGTCTGTGTAGCTATTTGTATAACTATTGGAAGACGAAATCCAAACACAGTACTCGACTTCCTTTTTCGAAGTGAGTTATGTCATAGAGAAATAGGCAAGAGTTTATTTCCCTCTCTTTACGCTCTCTCGATGACGACGAGGTGGTAGGCCATTTAATCGAGTTGGAGTTGCTGTTGTACTATTTTACTCAATGGTTGGACATAAAACGAACAGAAATAAAAGGGAATGCGTAATTTCGTTCCGTGCAACCAACATAAAACACAATTTAGCTGTCACTAGTGGCAATCAAACAGAATTTATACTTGGTTTTCTGCATGATTTTCTTCTGGTGTTTATCGCTCGCTCGACTATCCACTCTGTTTTCTATCATTTCCCTACTTCATAGTCGATCAAGTGTGTCATGAATACCCTCAATTATGTACGACGAAATTCCGACCATGATTCCAGCATCCGTAAGAAATTTAATTTACAAAAATTTAACTGGTCATAACTTGTTTAATCAAAACGGGTTTGATTTGTAAGGTGGTAAGTATCAGAGAAGGACAACATGTACACAGATTATAAGTATACACTTTAATTCAGTAATATTTTTCATACTTGTGTCCATGGTAAAATTTTCTGTCGGGTAAACGCGTCAGCCCAGCTAAGTTGTGGTTTTTTCATCTTTTCCGTGGGTAAGCTGTCAAATTCCATGTTGTTTCTTTTTGTTTGTTAATAAAATGCAAAAACTTTAATCAAAATTCACTTTACTAGCATAGACTTTGTATCAAGTAAGACAAGCTAATACAATTTTTCGCATTTTGTGTACATAGTGTTTTTCATTATTCAGCTAAATTTGACAGCTTGACCACGGGATTGCTAATGTGACTACCTAATACAGGGTAACTGATGAATCTTGATACATTAAGAAACTCAAATAACTTTTTTTTCAGTGTATGAAATTCATTTTTCTTTCATGCATGTTAAAGCTCATTCAATTTTATTAAATATAGCTTAATTAGTTTTAAAAATAATTAAATTTAAATTCCCCCTGATCGTTGATGAATCTGCGGCATCTTACCAAAAAGTTGTTCATTACTGCTTGGAGAGTTGAGACAGGAATAGCCGCAATTGTTTCTCGAATGGATTGCTTTCATTCATTCAAATTTGTTGGTTTTGTTTTCTAGACTTCCTGTTTGTAATAACCCCACAAGAAAAAGTCAGGAGCAGTAAGGACAGGCGAACTGGGGGCCAACGGACTCCAGTAACCGTAACGGTGTGACCGTTTTCTTCGAAGAAGTAGGTCCCGACAATATAGCGCGATGAAACTGCACACCACACTGTCACACGAAGTTAATGCAATTCCATCTCATGGAGTATATGTGGGTTGGAAGCACTCCAAATTCGACAATTTTGTTTGTTTATGTTGCCGTTTAAATTTAAATGGGCCTCGTCATACATGAAAAGACAGTTCAACATGTTTCCGTCCTCTTCCACCATTTGAAGAATCTTCTGGCAAAATTCGAAGCGAATCGGGAAGTCTGCTGCGTTTAGTTTATTGGTTATTTCAATTTTATATGGGAATAAATTTAAATCTTTGTGCATAATTGACTATATATAAGCTTCTTGTCGAAACTCTTGGATTGTTTTGTATGGCAGCAGCTACAGCAGCGATTGTCTCCTCGGTCCGAACTGAAGGGTTTCGATGGTAAGGTCTTCTGTTGAATGTCCCATGCTCGGCAAAAATGTTAACAAGTCTCATTATGGTCCATCTGCTCGGAGGATTGCCGCCAAACGTGAGCATATACTCACTTTGAACCGAAACTATGGACTCCAGGGCGTAATAGCGACGGACAATCCAAATTCTTGTTTCAGTATCCCATTTATCCATTTTTGTTAAATCTAATAATCAATCTGCAAAATAAAGAAAAAATTATCCAGATTCATTAAAACTAACTTACACCAGGTGGAGTTACAAAGTATGTTCACTTAACTTTTTCATGTTGTTTTGGTGTAGAACTGAAAAATTTAAAGGTATTTTGTACTTTTTTGTTGACTTTTATCGTTGGCATACATTTGGATTGTATTTAACACAACTAGTTTGCCACAAAAACACGAAATTCGGTTGCTGTTACTTTATTGGACGTTGTTTACTATTGCCTCTATCTGGTATTATTGAACTCATGTTTTCTACCATCTGATGTTTACTTTCCACCGTACCTATGGCGTTTAATTTATTGAGATAATAAATGTATCTATACCTATATTAGTCTATGACCCACCCCTTATTTATTTATTTATTTTATTCAACCTATCTGTTCTCATGTATGTTTGATTTACCCAATTAATCAAAATCATCGTTGAGTAAATATTCCTTTGAACGTTTTGTACTTCTTTTTGGAGTGTGAATACGGTTTTTATGCATTTCTGCTAACATAAAATATACCACCATTAGTTCCGGAACTTACATCTACATAAATCGGAGTTAGCATATATGACTTTAATTGCCATTGGACAACGAATTTCAGCAAATTAACGGCTAAATAATTCGTTGGCAGTAATCATACTATCTGGGGTCAGTAATCATACTGGGCTATGAAAAATGCTTTAGGTGTGTAATTCTGCGGCGGGTAAACCGGGTACGAGAATTGAAATAACCGGTGAACCCGGTTCTTCGATTATAAAAATTTTTAGAAAACCGACCGAAATTCGGGTAACCGGTTAACGCACAATTTTGTATCTATTATGAATTCCCATTTTGTACAATAATAATCCCCGAAAACAATATTTGACCAATAAGCGATTCATACTAATGTCAAAATTTTTCGTTAAATTCAGATGCCATATTGTCAGTGCGGCTTCCGCAAATATTATCCTATCTGGTTTTCGCAATTTGAAGATGGCTTGGAACGTTTTTCGTCATTACCAAGGGCACTCGGGGATGTTGCCTATGTGTTACGCTTCTTTCATAGCACTCATCCACATCATCGGCGCAATTATAATTGTGAGACTGCCGCCATATCCACCCGAAACAACACAGTTATCAAGAGTATTTGCTCATACTGGATTGGACTTTGCCGGCCCTTTCGATATTAAATCGTGTAATGGCAGAGCATGTCGTATAACAAAAGGGTATGTTGTGTATTCGTTTGTTTTTCTTCTAGGGCGATCTATTTAGAGGCAACATCCGATTTATTTACTTTTCTCGCAGCTTTCAGTCATTTCGTTTCCAGATGCGGGTTTCCACTCCACTTACAGTCCGATAATGGTCAAACTTTTGTCGGAGCATCCAAGTCGATTGCCAGGAAGCATCTTCTCAAGTAATCTCTTCAAACTATTCTCTTCAACATTTAAACTGTCACTTCATTCCCCCTGGAGCTCCCAAATGGGTGGTCTTTGGGAGTTAATAGTTTTAAACAACACTTCCGGACGATGTTAGTGTTTCCATATACACTTTCGAACAGTTTCGAACGCTCTTGTCCAAAATTGAAGCATGTCTTAACTCAAAGCCAATATCTCCCATTTCGGAAAACCCTTCGGGTATCGCGGAGTTAACTCCAGGCCATTTCCTAATTAGTTCTACGATTCTTGTCCTTATTAATTCCCAACACAATGACGTCCGTATGTCAATATGTAATCGTTGGCAACGTCTGAAAGTTATCCATCACTAATTTTGCAAGCGATGGAAAAACGAGTATCTGAAAGAGCTCTACAAGAGAAACAAATGGAAGCAGCCAGAGGAAAATCTGAAGGAAAACATGCTGGTTGTCATCAAAGAGGACAACATGCCGTCTAATTCATGGCATCTGGGTAGAATAATAAGTGCTTATCCCGGTCCTTTTAATTTAGCTCGTGTGGCAGAAGTTGCCACTCAAACGTGTGCATTGGTACGTCCTGTAACCAAAGTCGTCTTGCTACCACAAGAATCGTCATAGATACTTATTTGTAATATTTATCCAACTGTTTGCATTCTTTCTTTCTTCTCATATCTTTACAGAATCATATCTTTACAGAATCAGTTGGGCGTAAACAGCGGATAGACGCCATTTATTTACCGTATTTGTAGGAAAATACATCCATTAAGAATGTTCAGCAAATTTCTCAATATGAACACGACAGAGAGGAAGGAAGTTATCAAAATATGGATACTGTCAGAATTATCTGACACATTCTCATTGTCAGGGCTCGTGTTTCAACCAGACTGGATGTAGATACTGCCAGAGGAGACACTATTCCCTGCTACACATGCATCCACGTCACAGTCGGACATCAACAAGACTATCATCAGCTCGTCGCTCATCTACGAGGGTATCTTACAAATCAACACAACGACCAGCGACATCAAAATCAGGCCGGCGTAGTCAGCCTACACCATTACCAGCAACAGCAAGGGCGTCACACATTACATCCCTGTCAATGTTGTTCAAGCAGAATGTCGTGACCCTACTACCAACTGCCATCGTCAAAATCGAAACGGTGGGCACAGCACATTCTGCCAGATGCCTTGTGGACTAAGGTACAAAGACAAGCTGTGTTTCAAAACGTTTTGTTGAAAAGCCCAATTTGACCACGTTGGAGCTGGACGAGAATGTGATGTGTCCAATAACCTTACATTCCTGTATTGAGCCCAAATTCACGTAAAAACAGTGTTGAAAGTCAGTAACCGCATCTATATCAGGACCCCAACTGAAACTCTTCCCGAATCAGTTCGGACCCTTTTTCAACATTTTCTATAAATCAGCCTCTATAGATATCCCTGGTCACGGTTTGAGATCCCTGTCCCACCGTCCCCGCCGGTCATCATTAGCTACCCGGTCAAACTTGACCAGCACCCGGCCGATTGTTCGGCAAAACAAAACAATTTGAAACATTTAAATACACAGCCTGAAACGAAAATCAATTTCATTCATTCATACTTCAAATATGGAAAAAAAATTATACAAAAACAAAGAAAATCAACAACCAACATCAAAAATTCCAATGAGTGTTCGAACTCACGGACGAAGTGTTAACACCTTTCTGTTACACGGTACCTGTTCGATTTCTGTGAACACATTATTAAATGTTACATTGCAAAATAAGAAAATAGAGTTCAATCATATGATGACGTTTCATTTAAATAATATTAATTCTTAAAATTATTTAAAGACAAGTGCAAGCATATGTGTCATTGTTTTTCAAAAAACAACGAGAATGCAAAGCAACAGACACATGTACATACATTGTGTTATGTTCGTACGGTTACGAGTAACAAGACTTCGTGTTTTAAGACAACTACTCGTTGGCACTACATCAATACCATCATACTTATTTTCAGGCAGACTGTAGTCTCTGTTTGATCCCGTACTTTTTTAATAGTAAAACTACTAAAAGAGAGTTTCACCAGAAATATCAAAATATTCTCTCCACGAGACCAAGTTTCAAAAAAGTACGAGAACGAAAAAATATTAAAAGAGGTAAAAATTATGTTAGAAATGTGTCCACTACATGGTCCTGGTCCGAATCATCCAACAGGCAATACCTCACACTGCTAGAATCGACCTGTTTACAATAAAAACAATGCATTTGCCGATATTAAATTATTTTCTCCAATTTAGTTTGATAATTCAAAAGACCTGACAATTTGCTACTTTTACTCGGTATGATTCTTCGAGTAAAAACTAGTAAAAAGTTGCGAAAGAGAAAACCATGATTTACTGTTCGCTCTTACACTTTTACTATTTTCTTGAGTGCGGGAACGCTTTTGCGAGTAAAAGTCATAAAAGTGGTAAAAGTAAGAAGTTGTAGTACGTACATACGTTAACAGAGCTTATAGTTGTACAACAAGCACATAAAATTTGCAATGCTAACGCTGCGTAGCTTCGAAGTAGATAACGCTGTGTGTTGTATGCATGTGTTGACATTGTTAGATTATACTCTACCCTTGCCTATATATGTTAACACATCAATGAAGCAATATTTATTTAGCTCACAGAAATAATTATTTTTGTTTTGTCATAAACTGAGCGACGACAAAAAGTATTGAATAGTATAGATAACTTATTGCACTCTTTTTCCGCTCTCATGTAGATAGTCTGAGGAAAGTGCATAAACGAGTCTTATTCTCTTTACAGAATATTTCAATATAAATGCACCATTTCGACGATTTTATTACATAAAACAATACAAAAGCATAAATGTTTCAAAACGTATCAATGTTTCACATCAAAATTATGAATGGCTTCTTCCAAACTTCTAATGAATCTAGTTACTCCGAGAAATTGGTCCAGATATTCACCCATTTTCACAAGCAGCATATTAAGGTCTAGTATATATTAAAAAGACTGCGGAAAGCAACATAATAAGAGTTGATGATATAGAGTATCTGGATGATTTTTGTCGAGAACCCGAACCCGTACCTAATGCTAATGATATTCTTGATAGATCTTCATATTAAATACATTCATTTTTCCTTTTATACAAATTTTAGTTTTAATTTTAATTTTATTTTCAAGCTTTTTTACTTTATTTTTAGTACTTTATACCATTTTAAATACTTTCATTTTTCCGTTTATATTACAGATTTACAGATTTCAATATTTTTTAAAAAAATTATCAATGAACAATACTCATAGAATTAGTTCCAGAGATAATGTTGCGAATATGGTTAGAGTTCTTGCCAATCAAAAGAAAGGTATTAAAATATGTCACATTAATGCTCAAAGCCTAAGGAAGGAGATTGACGAGTTTAGATTGATCTTTGAAAACGCACTTGTTGATCTTATATGTGTATCGGAAACATGGTTTGATTCTGAAATTACAGACTCTTCTGTTTCATTAAATGGATACAATTTACGTAGAGTTGACAGAGAAGATAGATATGGCTGCGTTGCTATGTACATAAGAAAGGGTATTTCTTTTAGTATAAAATGTACATCTAAGGAGAATTGTGACTTTGAGGACATCAATAATACAGATCCTTTAAATTTTGTTGAGTATCTATTTATCGAGGTAAACAATGAAAGTAGGAAATTGCTTGTAGGGAGTGTTTATAGGCCCAATGGAAATATTTGCACCAGGCGGTTTATTCGAACTTTGGAGACGCAAACGGCCTTGTACGATGATGTTATCATAGCAGGAGATTTCAATTCAAACCTTCTTGTAGATAGTAGTTTTTCTGATGACTGTGCCTCGCTTGGTTTAATATCACCTAACATCTTACTTCCTATACACTTCACTGCACGCTTTTCGATTTGTTTCTCGTGAGTAATAAAATTAATATACTACTTTATGATCAATTGTCTGCGTCATGTTTCTACAAGCATGATCTCATCTTCATGACATACAATTTCCAACTTGTTATACCAGTTGAGAGAATTACTTTTCGCGACTTCAAAAATATTAATTATATTTTTCTCGAGGACGAAGTTTTCAAGATTGATTGGAATGTTTTCTATTGTTTGATCTCTGTAGATGATCAACTCTCTTTTCTGGAGCAAGCCCTAAATTATCTGTTTGATCTAACTGTACAAATAAAGACAATAATTATTAGTTATAAACAAAAACCCTGGTTTTCGTCTCAAATTAATGATTATATCAACCAAAGACATTTTGCGTATGCACGTTGGAAAAGATTTAGAACAACAACATTACATGAGGATTATCTGGCTGCTAAGAGAAGAGTGAATAAGATGATTAAAAAGACCAAAACCGATTTTTATGCTGAAAAGTTTTCTTCCGCCATTGGCTCCAAAAGAACATGGCAAACGATACGCGAAATTGGTATCGGTATCGGTAAATCTACGAATCAAGAACCATGTTTGATTGATGCTGATTCAATCAATGAAAAGTTTTTAAATGTTCCTATGCTTCAAGCAGATCATAATTACTATATCAATAATTATTCGAACAACAATTCTGAATCTTTTCTTTCTTTTGCTGCAGTAGACCAATGTGACGTTCTATCTAGTTTATTGTCTATAGAATCCAACTCTATAGGATTGGACGGGATTAATCCAAAGTTTCTCAAGATTCTTTAACCTCAGCTACTTCCAATCATAACATTTTTCTTTAACAAAATATTAACTTCAAGCTACTTTCCATCGAACTGGAAAATTGCTAAAATCATTCCAATACCCAACGTTGGTTCCGATTACAGACCAATAGCTATTCTTCCATTTCTCTCTAAAGTGTTCGAGCTTATTATGCATAACCAAATAACTTCTTTCTTGGATAACAACCATTTGCTAACAGATCGTCAATTAGGGTTCAGAAAGAACCACAGCTGCATAATAGCCTTAGTTGATGTTACAGAGGAGATTAGAGAGAAGCTTGATGATGGCGAGACTACATTTTTAATACTTTTGGATCATTCAAAAGCGTTTGATACCGTGGATCATGATATTCTTTGTTACAAACTTAAAATTTTTTTTTAATTTCTCTTCGACCGCTACTCAGTTATTCTCAACATACTTACGTAACAGGTATTAGTTTGTTGAATCTAGTACCCTAAAATCAAAGGCACTGCCTGTAGCAAGGGGTGTATCTCAGGGATCCATTGTTGGGCCACTATTGTTCTCTCTGTACTCAAATGACCTCCCATCCATGTTAACAAATTGCAATGTAAGGCATCGGTGGTGCAATGGTTAGTGTGCGCGGCTCTTGTACATTAGATCCTGGGTTCGAACCCTGCTCTGACCACCTTCAAAAAAAAAATGTTTCTTTCGGCGGCGGTCACCTCGCATAGTGACGGCGACACTATCGAGTATATAGCCATGAAAAAGCTTCTCAAAATACCGTTCGGAATCGGTGTAAAACTGTAGGTCCCAATCAGTGAGTGAAAACTGGAAAGCGCACAGCTCAGTGATTGTGAGAAGTTCTCCCCCGGTTGTGATCTATTTGCTAAATGTGATACGGCTAGTAAAAGGCGACTGAACATTGCATTTAACAACGTAATCAGATACGTGTATGGGCTTAATAGGGGTTCTAGTGTATCAATGTTTTCATCTCAGCTATATGGCCTCTCTTTGGATAACCTTTTGAATGTAAGAGTTTTAACGCACGAAAATTTAAAGAAAATATTCTTAAACTATTTTCGGCATAACAATTGAAAAACACTTGACACATTTGATTAAATTAAATTATTTCCAATGTTTTATCCTTTGTTATTTTGTATTGTTTATCTTAAAGTGAATTTGTAACTACACAGAGAAAACAGTGCCTAATAAATCCCTAATAAAATAGAACAAAATTAATAAGATATCTCTATGGTTTTTTTTCAAGAAGACACTCGTATCATTTTAATTAGGGAAACCTTTTTGAAAAAATCAAGAAGAAAACTTATGGTTTTTATTAGGTATTCTTGTTGACTTATTTCAAAACGGAATTCTTCTTGATTATATTAGGCTGTCTTATTGATTTTTTCTAAAAGGTTTTCATCTTGATTTCATTAGGTTGTCTTATTGATTTTTTCAATAAGATTTCCACCTTGATTTCATTAGGCTTTCTTCTTGATTTTTTCAAAACGGTTTTCGTTTTGATTTCATTAGATTGTCTTGTTGATTTTTTCAACAAGATTTTCATCTTGATTTTATTAGGCTATCTTATTGAATTTTTCAAAACGGGTTTCGTCTTGATTTCAATAAGCTATCTTATTGATTTTTTTTAAACAAGGTTTTCTTCTAGAATCATTTATATTTATTATATTTAAATACACAAATATTTGTCCTTCCGATGTGTTGACTTGCCAACTGTTGACTTTCAACTAAAAGTTGAATTTATATTTGTCAAATATAAAGAACTAAGAAGTACAGTTATTAAAGACGACACATATACAAACATGCATACATATGTCACAGCCTACTACAGAGTTGGTAATTCCATTTTTCAATTTAGGTCCAAAGAGAGCTCCAAAAAGGGCCAAAACGACTTCGAAAGGGCCAAAGTAATTTTTAACCAAAAAATACTATTATATTATTTATTTAAATACAAATTTATTTAGTAAAAAAAATTGTTAGTTATATAAAATATGTAAGGAAAAAAATAATATTCATTCAAATTAAATATTCATTCAAACAAAATTTACTTTTTTGAGTTCATAAATTAAGATACAAATTCTTTCATATGTAACATTAAAATATTGTGTTTATTTACATTGAAAACGTAATCGAATATAGCCTCTTATTCAAACTCAGAATTTTTAATGTTTGTTTGTGTTCAGTTAAATCAAAACTATGTATATCATAATTTTGATTTCAACGACTTAAGATATTGTTTTGATTTGTTCCTATAAAAGATCAGTGTAATATTTTGTAGTCTGTCCCTAATTTTAAATTAGATTATATTTTGGACGGAAAACATCGTTCAAAGCTTTCAGAAGTGTGAAATAGAAAGGGCTCCCTACTACAACATAATACATAGTTTTGAATACTGGATAAATTAAACGGTTTATAGTATTGGACACCGCGTTTCATTAACTTTTTGAATTTAGTTCTTTTCGATAATTCTCTTTATTCGCTATTAAGTTAGGCCCTAATGAGCAAAGGGTTTAACTATTGTTAAATAGTGCCAAAACAGAGTTGACTGTGCCACGGGGCCACAAAATGTTAAATAGGGCCAAAAATGGCACATTGTGCCATAATTTTCCATCACTGGCCTACTATCGAAGTCTCTGCAGCAGAGAAATATTGCAGTGCAACAACGAAGAAGATCATGAAACAAATTGTCTCTATGTTGATTTATTTATATGAAATAACAAGCAAGCTAATATAATCAAGAAGATATCCTTATTAAGAAAATCAAGAAGATGATTTGCACATGATCATATAGGAACCTAATGAAATCAATAAGGAAAACCTTTTTGAAAAAATCAACTAGGTAGCCTAATGAAATCAATAAGAAATCCCTTTGTTTACAATTCTGAAGGAAACCTAATATAATCAAAAAGTGTTTCTCTATGGATTGTTTTTTTGGTGCCAAAAATAACGGAAATTGAGTAAAAAAAAATGTGAATAACAAGTTTCCTTTTTGATTTTATGTGTTTTTCTTCTTAATAAAATTAAAAAGATTTACAACATGAAAATAATAAGGAATCCCTATGAAAAAATCTTCGCTTCTTTCTTCTGGGATACCCCTTAGCCTAAAAACGTTTCATAGAGAAAATCCTCTTGATTCTATTAAGCACTTTTCGCTCTGTGTAGTTATTAAGTTTATTATCAATCTAAATTGTTTTTTGATTAAATTAAATTATCTCCTATTTCTTATTTTGTTAATCTAAACTGGTTTTTGTATCTTTGTATCTTCTAATCTAAATTGTTTTGTATCTTATATAAAAAGGATTTGTAATTAGTTATTATGTTATTAATGATTTATAACTTTACTTATAATCAGTTCCATACTGCCTTGTGTATGGAGCAATACAAACAAATAAATAAATAAAAATAAATAAAAAAAAGGTGCCAATGTAATAAAAAATTAAAAAATTGAATGTTGAAAAATATGTGGTCTGACGATCGAGGGAGGATGGGAGAATGCGTTGTGGAAGCCTTACTTACGTGCAAACTCAACTTGAACATGTCATACGGTGAATTTTATGACAAAATTAAACACGACAAAAAGATTCTGAAGAAGAGTAGGCGAATAATAAAACTTGTCAAATTTTTAGTGTTGTTTGTATTAATTGTACTTTATCTCTTTATCTTCTTAATAAAAAATATATTCACATTTATTAATATGTTTTCAGTTCTTAATAATTTTGATTGCATTTGAAATATGAAACACACAAATTAAGCGAAAAGCAAAACGAAAATGAGCCTCTTCCTCTTGGCTCTTCGTAATTATGGTAAGCCTATCTATAGATAATATTCTGGGCGCAAATCTTTACTCGCATATTATAAGTGATATTAGCGAGTTAGTCTTTCTACCACGCAAAACACTGTTTTTGGAGTCGTCATATGCGGAAATCTACCACTTTTTAACTAGCGTGAAGTTAGCCCACCATGGTAGCCCACATATTTCGATGGTGGGCTAACTTCACAGTAGTACATGGTAGTATGAAGTTGGCCCACCTTCAAATTTTATTGTATTTAAATCAAACCAAGCATATAAATTTCATTGCAATCAATCATTCATAATGTTCAAAATTGACATTGGAGATATCGAAAGGATACAAGGTCCGTTAAATGCATTGCCCATTAAATTGTATGATATTTTTATCGAACAGGTTTCCACCTTTATTTCCATACAATTCCCTGGTGTTAATGATAAGACATTTTTGGAAAAAATCTCAAGGACATTAAAAAAGGACTAGGTCTTTGAAATCCACGAAATCCAATTCCCGCGAAATATATGAAAACTCTCAGAAAATTAAAAAAAGTTTGTAACATTTTCACACTTTAATATTCACACATGGTGTTGGAAATACTAAGTGGAAATTTGGAAACAATTTCAAGGACATTGTAACAGGTCTAGGTCCTAAACTCGAAGAAAACCAATAGCCGTCATATATATGAAAACTTCTCAGAAAATTAAAAAAAGTATGGAAAATTTTCACGCTTTAAAATTCCAAACTGTTTTTAATTTTCTGACAGTTTTCATATATATGGCGGATATTGGTTTTCTTCGAGTTTAAGGACGTAGACCTGTTACAATGTCCTTGAAATTGTCTCACAAGGTCTCCTACTTGTCGTAGCTTCTCACAACAGTTGTTCGAAATTTGTTGTTGGCTTCCATATAAAACTAACGTACGACAAGTACAACATCGAAGGTATGTTTACTGATTGTCGTACTTTACTAGTGCTGTTCTTCTTGTACCGAGTTTGGTATTACCGAATACATTTGATAAGTAACATCACTACCATAAGAGCTGTTGATATTATTTATTACTTATTTTGTGATATTATTGTGTTACGTTACTGATGTTATTATTTTATCCTTTTCGTTTAGTTTCTTAATTTTAGTTTCGAAAAATGTTTTTCTTCAATCAGTTGCTTATGCAATCAGCTGGATACATACGACAAATTCAATAATGGTTGTTCACAACTATCGTACTTAGGCACGACAATCCAGTACAACATTACGAGAGCTTGTGAAAAATCTAAGTATGTCTGAATATTAAAGTGTGTAAATTTTTCAAACTTTTTTTAATTTTCTGAGATTCTAAGGACCTAGTCCTGTTCTAATGTCCTTGACACTTTTTATGAAATTTCTGCGTCGTATTTCCAACAACATACGAGAATATTAAGTGTGAAGATTTACCAAACTTTTATTTAATTTTCTGAGAAGTTTTCATATACACATATACTGGCAATTCGTTTTCACCGATTTTAAGGATCTTGTCTTGTTTCATGGTCCTTAAGTTTATATTTCTAAATTTTCTAGTAATAGTAAAACCATATAAGGAAAATAAAAAAATTGTATCTTTTTTAACCTTTGTGAACTTTTTCTGAAACCTACATTAAAAATGTTAAATTTCATCCTTTTTAAGGATCTCAGCGCATATCAATGTCCTGAATTTTAGAAATCCTGAATAATGTAACTAGAATTGACGTTAGAACTACTCCAATCGATTTGATCTACTTTAACGTTGTACAGAAAAGTGGGCCAGCCATGGTGAGCCAACTTCACTTCGGTCACTTTTTACTAAAAAAAATAAAATCATAATTTTTGTACTTATTAACCTGTAAATTATTTTTAAGTTCCATATTATACTTATGTATGTATGTATCATTTACCTTAAGAGAATTTGAATTCAGAATTTAATGTATTAATGTATCTACTCTTACCAATATATTTATAGTTATTTTGAATTGCGGATTATTCTCCTATAAAATATTATATACAATTTTTTTAACTATTTTGGAAGATGTATTATCTGCGTCGCACTGCAAGGCGGGCGGAAGGTTTATGTTAAAATGCATAATTTTGTATCTATTATGAATTCCCATTTTGTGCAATAATAATCCCCAAAAGCAATATTTGAGAGATAAGCGATTCATTCTAATGTCAAAATGTTTCGTTAAGTTCAGATGCCATATTCTCAGTGCGACTTCCGCGAATATCATCCTACCTGGTTTCCTATTACAAGTTCTGCAAGCGCACTGGTAAGACCTTTTTTCTGCTGCTCTAAATAAAGAGACAAATCGTCACAAAAATTTAATTCCATTTCTGTTGTTTGCTTTTCCTCTCCAACCAATTTCAATGCGTTGAATATTCTGCTTCACCATTATTGTGAAGCAACAAGCCAAAGAGATTATCTGTTTGACTTAGTTTTTACTCAGCGGATATTGTTTTTAGATTTCTGCCAGGCACTGATCTTCCAGCTTCTAATTCCTCAGTAGCAGACTGCTAGAGAGTAACACCCTGTATATAATGGGCAAGCGTTCATTACCCATTCCCTCCGGTGTCAACTGTGTATTGGAATATTGGTTTATATTGTTATATTTAGTTTAAATAAATGAACGACATACGACAGATAAGTTGGAGTTAATCGCATATATGAAAATTCGTTCTTCAGAAGCCCAGTCCGTACGTGGAATTAACTTCCGAATAGTGTATTTCCCAACAATTGTAACATACAAAGATTCAAAGCAAATATCAACAGACACTACTCCCTCTTTCCATCTTCCACTTGCACAATTTTCCTTCGCAACACAATACTCTGCATTTATAAGGGGCGTCCCCTGAGTGTAGGTTTAAACAAAAACAAATATAGGATAATTGTTGGGCTCTTCCGCACCAGTCATCATGTTGATCCATGTTTCGTGTAGATAGATCACAAAGTGAATGGGAAAATGGCCGATAATCAACTAGAAACAAACCATGAAGCAAACTAATCGCGATTTTTTTTCTGAGAAAAATTGTATACCCTAAAAGTGCCTTTTTGTGCTCCTTTATAAAAAATCACATGAGGTGTCAGGGCACACCCGGTTGGAATAAAGTTCCTTTTGCTATATATTATGTACTAGTTAGTTCCAACACGCCCAAGGCGCCCGTTGAAAAATATGATAATTTAAATGGATCTTTAAGAAAAGATACTTTTTGTAAAATGACAAACTTTTTTTAAGAAAATTTTTTTTCATAGAATGTATTTAAAAAACAGGTTCAAGATCAATAACTATTAAAAAGTACTTTTTCTATGAGAAAGTACATTTTAATGGACATATTAAAGAAGAAAGATGTTAAATTGATCATTATGGTGGATGGTTGGGAATATACCTAGTTGTGAATATTGATGGTTATGGCAAAGTATTGTCGTGGATGTTTTCGCACGTGTAGAAGTTTAGACAAGTCTCGCTTACTTGAGATTTGTTTATCCCTATAATGTGTGATGATATACCTAAATACTTGTGGAGAAGGGAGCTGATGAAATGCCTTGGTGGGCATTGGAAAAGCTATATTCCCAACCATCCACCATAATGATCAATTTCACATCTTTCTTTTTTACTGTTTCTATTAAAATGTACTTTTTCATAGAAAAAGTACTTTTTAATAGTTATTGATCTTGAACCGAACTATTATTTAAACATAACAACTCAAAAGATCGAATAATATAAACTCAAACGGAAAAAAGGTATTTTTAGGTCCTTTTTGTAAAAATATATATTATATTTTCCCGTAAAGGTGATTTTTTAAAGAGAGGTATTTCTTTTTATAAAACCTCATGTTTTTTTGAAGAAACGGTACTATTTTTAAGAAGAAGCCTGGAAAGTATTTGATGAATAATAAGGATATAATGATAGTTAATGCCGATAAGGGAAATGTGACGTTAGCTATCGTATAAGCAAATGTGATTATACATAACGAATTAACAATGTTGTAGGGAATACAGCTAAATACAAACTGATGGATAAAGATCCTACTAGCAAACTTCAAAAATTGAGCAATGATGCTGTAGAAAAACTTTAGAAAGCAGGAAACATAACTCAAATTGAAAAGAACCAACTTAAGACCAATGTGTCCACAGCACCTAGGCTGAAGGAGTCCCAAAAGTACACAAAGAAGATTTTCCGTTGAGACCACAATGTTCTTTCTTAATTCCCCTTCTTACGAGTTATGTAGGTACACTACGAACATACTAAAAAGGTATTTCCGATATTATGGCAAGGTATACTTGCAACCGTCGGTGGTGCAATGGTTAGTGTGCGCGGCTCTTGTACATGAGATCCTGGGTTCGAACCCGGCTCTGACCACCTTCAAAAAAAAACTCGCATAGTGACGGCGACACTATCGAGTATCTAGCCATGAAAAATCTTCTCAAATTACCGTTCGGAATCGGTGTAAAACTGTAGGTCCCCATCAGTGAGTGAAAACTGGAAAGCGCAAAGCTCAGTGATTGTGAGAAGTTCTCCCCAGTCCCTTCATGGGATGTAATGGGAAACCAGAAACCAGAAAATTTCTGAACATGGCTTTGGACCCTTTTTCAATTTATAAAAATATAACAACGAAAATCTTACAACTACAAAAAATACATATCGAAATCAAAAATTACTTCATTTTTGTCGCGTCAAAAGAAAGTGTACAATGCAAAAATTATTCATAAAAAAATTATTTCATTAATTTTTTTTTAGTATTCTTTTCGCTTTAAGAACAGCTTGTAATCTCTTCGGAATCCATTTAACTAAATTTGCGGGTATTTCAGGTGAAATTTTTTGCCATTCTTCCATTACAAAAGATGTGAGAAATCCTCTGTTACTTATTACTCCATTTCTTATTTTGCGATCAAGATGCCCCCACAAATGTTCAATCTGATTGAGGCCCGGCGACTGTGGAAGATGATCCAATTGTTAGGAGTGTGGTAAAGTAGACATGCATTAAATAATTTTGGTGTGTGCTTGGGATTATTATCTTGTTAAAGATTAAAATCCTATCCAAGCACAAGACAAACAACTCTGCTAGCCAAATTTTCTTTCAAAATACGAAGGTTAACTGTTTTAGTCATGGTTCTTTCAATAAATTCTAATTTCCCGACTCTGATCCCTGTAAGGCACCCCAAAACCATCACCGAACCCCCTCCGTACTTTATTGTAGATATTGCATTTTGTTCAGAAAATTCTTTGTAGTTACTTCTCCAAGTTTTGACGAGCTTTATTTAAAAAAAAAAATTCTAATTTGATCTCGTGGCTATGTTATGTTATTCCAGATATAAATGTATTGATTTTTGTGGTTATTAGCAAACTTAAGGCGCCGCATTTGGTTGGCTTTGCATACTAATATTTTTTTTCTTGGAACCCTACTATGAACCATTAGCTTGTAGTGCTCTAGGTATTGTTGTGACGCTGACGACAGTTCCAGATGTTGCTGAAATATCTGTCGAAATTTTAACTGAATTTTCAGCTGGACACTTACAAATTTCGAACAATGAATCGAATTTGAGCTTCAGTTAATATTTTCGGTCTGCCAGTTTTTGGACGAATTTAAAATTTTTTGAACTTTTGACACTTATCCAATACTGTGTTGTGGCTTAAAACTGTGTTGTGGCTTCTACCAATAACAGAACCAATTTCACGCAGTGAGTTTCCTTCTTAGGAAAATTTTACAGTATCCACTGTAGTTTGCCTACCCATTATTGGAAAATGTAATTAAACGTACAAATTTTGTTCGGTACCTACCGCTGATAGCTAATTACTGAAGCAATAGCAAGATAGAAACAAAAATGAAATTAATAATAATGGAAAAAATAACTCAACGGGGCCATAAACACAACTTTCATCAGACTTTCTTTTGACGCGACAAATATGAAGTACTTTTTCTTTTAGCTATGTGTTTTTTGTAGGTGTACGATTTTTCTTGTTCTTTTTTCATAAAGTCGTAAAGGGTCCCAGATCATGTTTAAAAAATATAATGAGTTGAATTAATTATTATTTTTTAATATTTAAATAAATTTGAACACATATTTAACAAAGGTGTAAACTTTCTTTTGGCGCTCACAGTATGTAGGTACAACTAAAAATAAACATAAGACTACAAGTGCAAAACATAAATCAGATCAAAAATATAGACACATCTCAACACAAAAAACGGCATTATCATCACACTGTGCCAACTTAAATCACTTACCAAACGTTCAAGATACGTCAGTTTTGAATAAGGAAAATAATTATAAACATCGATTTATTTTAGAAATGTTACAGATAATAAGGACTCCAATAGCGAAGAGAATAAACTTTAAAGCAGATACGGATAATGTAGCACAAAATTATAGACATTTAGTTAGCAAAATGTAGAACATTTCACCGAAAATTGTTTGGTGCATTATTGAATTTGTCATTAGGTAACATTTTTAATATATCAGGATGTAGCTTGTTCAATTAACAATTATGTATATACTTTTTTTCAACCAAACTATTTTTCTGGCTGTAAATTAGAGAAACTATTTCTACATAAATTTTTCTGGCTGTAACTTAAAACATTTTTCATATGACAAGAAAATTTTATCAATTGGTTAACTTTTTCATTTTTGTTATTGTTGTTTTTTCAAAGGACATAAGGAAGAAATTTTGTTTATTAATTCATTCCGTTTTCAATTAATAATTGTAATTTTTGTATTATTAATTGTAATTAATAATTAAAATGTTTGTAAGACAGTGTATTTTTTTAAGAGAAGGTATTTTTTGAAGAAAAGGTTTTTTTTAAGAAATGGGAATTTTGTTTTAGAATTGGTCCATTTTACAAGAGTGGGTAAATTTTTAAGAGTAGGTATTTATCTCAAGAAAAGTTATTTTGGTTCACAAGAATTGAACTCTTTAAAAAGTGGCAGTTTTTTAGGAAAAGGCAATTTGTTGGAAGAAAATTTACTTCTTTCAGAAAAAGTACTTATTCAAAAATAAAATAATTTTTTTAAGAAAAGGTACTTTTTGTAAGAAAATTTACTTTTTTAAGCAAAGGTACTTCTTTAAGATAAGGTATTTATTTTAAGAATAGGTATTTTGTTTAAGAATATAAATAGGTATTTTTTTGAGAAAATTTTATTTTTTTAAGATTTAAGAAAATTAAGATATTTAAGAAAATGTTCTTTTTTTAAACTTCTTTCCCTTTGACTTTTCTAAATATACTTTTTATTGGGTGCAAAACTACAATATATTAAATATTGATTACAGGCCCAACCTAGAAAACTTCTAATTAAACGAAAAATTTTCCGACATAAATATATTTGTCTAGACACAAACCAATGCAAAAGTACCCAAAATAGTGCATAATACTGGATTGTAGCATAATAGTGTTACAAAAAGTTGTTTAAAAAGTGCAATCCTTCTTCAAGGTTTTGTGTTCTCTTCTGAGAATGTTGTACTCAAAAAGTTCAGAAATATTGCATTTTCTGCCCACTCAGCGAGTCAAGTTGGAGAATGTTATCCGATAAAATGGTTGACTTTCTTTTATTTGGTTTGTGATTGCTTCCTCGTGAAGGTAATTGTTCTACCAGTTGTGTGGGACGCTAAACGATTTTAACTGGCTTCAGTTAGAATCACTTAACTTCTCAAACGAAGTGATCGATATATTTGTTTAGCGGGAATAACAGAAAATATCAATTGTTCTGGTATTTTGTCCACCAGTTTGTATGAAGGGTCGCTTAATATCGCTATAAATTGGTCGAACATTTTAATTAAGCGGGGTAAATAAAGCATGCTCAAAAACCAAAAAGAAGAATACAGCTGAGAGAAAATGCAACATTTTTATGCTCTTTTATCACCTCAAAAACATGCGACTTTGAAGAACTAATGGCAAGAGTCTTTAAATGTTGTCTCATACAAGGGCTCCATTAATGTTTAGAAACGAAATGATTTAAATTCAAATAGTGTTTGGTTGATACTAATGACAGGTTAATTAGGTTTGATACTGGCTGCATCGAACGAAAATTTGCATGATCTTTTCGTTCTGTTCGTTTTATGTTGACCCAGAGAATAACATATAATCGCAAGTCTAAATCTATGAAACTACCTCGGTGATCGCAAGAGGAAAATAACTGGTGGAAGGTGTGTTATATTATTGGGTGTCGCGTCCAAGAAAGAAAATCTAGTAGTAAGAAGTATTTTTGTAAAATATAATCAGTATTTTTTCCGACATTTGCGTAATGACATGGATTTATGGGATAACTGATGAACAATACAACCCTTTTCAAAACATCCCATATGGAATATACTTTTTAATGTTAACATGGATATTCTAAAATGTAACACTTTTTGGGGTTTCTTCAAATACTATCAAAAGTTTATAACATTTCAGGAAATTATTTTACGGAAAACTCGTCCGTATGAGTTTGAAGTATGCAATAGATGAAGGTTTAATTAAAATCATTTATACTTTTCTGAGTAGGATTCAACTCAACTATCTTTCGCGACATGTCAATAAAGTACGTTAAAGTAACACATACTTTTTTACGTGTTACGATATATAAGCTCTCGAATAAACGTATTTAAAGTTGTATTATTTCAAACGTTGAAAATTGTGTATAATCATGGCTATTGTTCTCCTGTGCATTGTTTTCACATTTCTTTTGCTGCCGTAAACCTTTGATATTATGTTCGATTTTGTGTCCATTTTTGTTAATATTCTTAAAAGCAAAATCTATAACTTTGAAATAATAATGGAAACCACTGACAGTATTCCATTCGGCGTACGGAAATACTGTGAAAATCAGCGAGGGCTTTGTCGATGCGGCAAAATAATGGTACACGTCATTTAAAATATTTGTGGTACCAGCCGCTATGTTCGTGAAAGTTTATCCAAATTTAACTTTTTACACAACGTGGTCATGATAAAAATTTGTATGTACCGAAAAGTACATAGTGTACTAAAAAGGTACAACAAAAGTTCCAATAAAGTACATAAAATGTACCAAAAACTACTTGGTACCCCAAGAAAGTACATAAAATATGGCTAAAAGTGCATAGCGTGCCATGAATTTTCTTGCATTTTTTGTGGTAGACTTTTGTACACTTTGATACAATATATGCAATTGTTCGTGGAACTTACCTGCTAGTAGCCACCATTTATGTACTTTTTATGTTTTGAAAATTGTAAGAACTTTTTGGTAAATTTTTTGTATTCATCGGTACACTTTATATACGTATTGGTACACTTTTTTTACATTGTTTGTAGTCTTCGCCAAATTTGCGAAGTATTTATCATAGTATTCAACTTTTTCTCCAACACGTGGTACAAATATACTGATGGAAACTCTATTTCAGTCAATGGCGAGCATTACAGTGCCATGACTACGGGCTTTTTATGGGCTAAAATGAAAGATATCACCTTGAACAATCTTTGGTTTCACCAAGATGGCGCACCATGCCACACAGGTCATCAAAAACATAGATTAATTTATACTAGACTTGTTAGCTCGCTCATCGGTTTATTGTCTGAAGGTAATCGAACTTGTGGAAGCTGCAAGTTTTAACGTCAAGATAAGAATTCTATCGCTGAGGTTTGATAAACACAGCCGAAATTGTTACAGTGAATGTTCAAAATATGTAAATATATGAACATCGTGAGTGTACACAATCAAAATTGGGGGATATTGTTCGAAGTTCGCAGAATTTGTTGTAGTTAAACAGCTGACAAAAGTTCGTCTTTTGATGGAAGAAGCGCAAAGTGAAATGGGACTGTTAAGAAATCTATTATAAATTAATCTATGATCATGCATTCGATCTATCGTGCTACCATGTATAAAATGAAAATGTAAAATTCAAATTCTTATTAGGCCAGTCAATATAATTTGTGCACCAATATAATTTATGACCTTAATATACAGTTAATCGACGAAAATTGCACTATAGCGAATACAATCCAGATCACTTGCAGTTATCTTGAATTGAGAACGAAACAAAGAAATTCGGAGAGGATAAATTGTCCAAAAGCACCACCATTATCACCAAAGAATGTGATCATGAAAAGTGTTTTATTTGTTCACATTCATCGTCGGAAATTTTCGATTTAGCAATTGGATCATCGAGGCCACATCCAAATTCATTTTGCTCCAAGATTCAGCTAATCGGTAGGAATGAGTAAACGAAAAATATATCTTTCAGAAAATCTCACGTGTGTCGTCGATTTCCATGTACACGTCAGAATTTTTTTTGTGTTTAAAGTTCTCTGATGCCACACAGGGAAATGGCTCCATATATTCCAAAAAAAAGAAGGAGTTGTTGGAATATGATGACATTTTATTTCTAAAAGTATAATGACAAGCCGGTTTCAAAATGGGTATCGGTTTTTTGTGCCAATTTCAGTCCGCTAAAAACCCGATTTTTTTTTATTAATTTTGTTAATACCTAAATATTTTATGCGGTAATTTCAGAAACACATTTTTTTGTACCGGTTATAGCTTTTATTTGTTTTAAATAAATGTTTTCACAATAGTAAAAATAACCAGTACATAAGTTTCAGTCGGGTGAACCGACTTAATCATACCCTCACCCTAAGTCATCCATTGTGTGGGAGTTCTGCTAAAGAGATTTTTGACAGATTGACGACATTGCGCTAAATATTATGGAATACCCAAATTAGTTAGTTTCCCTCCCAATATTTCTATGCGAGGTACAAAATGGGCATGGCAAGTTGTTGACAAAATTTTGATCAGTACCAACTTCTATTAAGATATGTTATGGTATATTGGAGATATCGAGTCGGCAAACCGCCAACTTTTGTATAGGACGTACGACACTGGGCGTGGCACAATAGTCAGTTATTACTTAAATAGTAGGTTTTAGCAAAATATTGCCTAGTACCGAATTTTATTGTCGTTTACGAGAGTTGTCGTGTCGATCAGCTGGTCACCCGCCCAACTTTTATATGGGAGGTATCAGAATGGGTGTGGCAAAACAGGTCATTTTCTTTAGGAATGCTTTATTTGACTAAATATTGACTAGTACAAACTTTCATAAAGATTGGTTCGATTTTGCGGGACTTCTCGTGCCGAACAACCAGACAGCCAAACAACTTTTGTATGGGAGGTACCACAATGGGCGTAGCAAAATCACCCTTGATTTAATCGGTGATTGGCGTTTGATAACGTGAAGCCTTATACCTAATTTCATTAAAGTCGGAAATGTTTCATGCGATTTATCGGATTGACAGCCCGGACGAACGCCCTGTTTTATATGGGAGGGCGTGACAATCTCGCCCATTTCCTCCAGTTAAGTAGGCATTTACAGATTATTAACCGGTGTGAGAGTTGAAGCTAATCAAATGTACCAGAAGAAAGCTTTGAAAGAAATATGATTTTGTGCTAAATGTGTCGATTTGTATGGGAGGTAACAGAACGGGCGTGGACAAAACGCCCATTGTCAAATCCCAAACTCAATATTCGCAAATAATAGTCACTGACAAAATTTCATTGTGATCTGTAAAGATTTACGGAAGTTATCGTGTTGACCAGCCAGCCAGACAGAGAGACGGACATGGCTCAAACGTCTTAAAAAGTCATAAAACGAATTTAGTCCAAAGATACTAACGGCCTTATTCATAAAAAGTTGTCATAGGTTTGTTAAAGGTTTAAGAAGGTAAAGCCCAAAAATTGTATTCATAATCGAAAAATTCCTCTGTTAAGAGTTCTCTAACGTCGCCGTTTTTGTTGAACGTTTAACCCTTCTTTAAGGCCATTTTATCCGGAATAATATACAAGTGAAACAACTTTTTTACATTTCACGCGTGCCGTACTTAAATATTTATGCGATATAAACACGTGGAATTATTTTGTGTATATTTGCAGCGTTTATAGTGTCACATTATCCTGCTAATCAATCAAATAGTTTCGTTCCAATTTTTATAATTTTTAAGCAAAATTAACTTTTGTTTACATAGTGATGTACATAAAATCAAAACATTGAAACTAAGACCTATTATCCTGTTTTATATTCGACTACCCAAAACTGAAATCCAATTCAACATGATTTTTTGACACTTCTTCTAAATTTATGAATATAGCAAATATTAATTGATCTTTTTATTGAATAGTTCTTTCCATTAATGTTTAAAATTTTGCAAAAATGCATTGACGCATTTAAATAAAAAAAAATTAATTCGGTCTATCTGCTATTGTTCATCTTGTTTTTGCATCACAAGCACTGCGAGAATACATAAAACAGGGTTGTCAGTAAATTATCTGTTCCCTAGTCAAAATACTCATTATGAGTACGGTTCTAATAAAACCTTCCCAAAATCTTAAAGCTTTCAATAACTGATGACTGCTTTAGAGGTAATTTAATGATTTTTTATGAATAAGGCCTATGGCTCCTCCTATGTGTTACATTTTTTTACGTATTAAATGATATATACCCCCATTCCTCTGGGTGATGGTATAAAAACTACGAGGATGGGCCCTTATGAATTTATTATCTCAGAATAAGCGAACGTTAAAAATTTCAATGTTTTTAAAGAAACTTAGGCCTTTTATTTTGGAGTTTGTACGCATTTGCCTTAGTATCGCGACAAATAGACCAGCAGTATTCGCCAAGCGTATGCGTAATGTGTTGTCCTTTAAAGCGCTTTTCAATATCTGCAATGTCCTGATGGAACCTTTCGCCACGCTCATCGCTACAAGCTCCCAAATCATCAGGGAACAAATCTAAATGATTGTGAAGAAAGTTGACCTTTAGCGACATTAAGATGTCCATTTCGCCATATGGTGAAATCATTTCTGCGACAATATGTTTATAATTGGCAGCTCGTTTGTTACCAAGAAACTGCTCAATAACGGCAACTATGTCTTTCCATGCTACTGAATGACTTCTTAAAAAATACCTGCATGAATCTTTGCACCGCGCAATTTCCGAAAAATCGCCTCGCCCCCGCCATCCAGTTTTTTTTTTATCAAAATTTGATACGGGACCGAGCTTAATGTGTTGAGGTGGCAAAATGATTTGAGATGGTTGCAGCAATGGTACGCAAACTTTTTACGCATACTTTGTAGCATGTGCGCGGTTTCCACTTAAATTCAGTGTAATGCTGATCTCTTTTGCGACATTCCCATGTACACAAAAATCAGTTTATTTTTTTAACAATAATTTTTGTATAACTCCGAGACAGTTGATTATATTGAGAATTGGTATTGGAATAGATTAAAGGCATTATTTTTATTAACTTTTAGTTATTTGAACTAAATCAAAAAAAGGTTCTCGAATAGTGTAACCGGTTAACCTAATTCCAGTCAGTTAACCGTACTTAGGTTCTGTTGAAATGTGTACTTTCGGAGAACCGGTTTTCCCGGATAATTCGAATCGATACACCTGTTTTCGGGGTTTAAAGAACTTTTACACAACGGATATTGCAACACTGAATAACAAACATAAAGACTGTTTAATTGCTCACAATGGTTGCTGAACCCATCAGACAAATAGAAAGAATTTTCCAATGAAGCAAGTTGTCGAATGGATGTATCTGCCAAATTCGTAGCTTATGACAACACAACTATTATGATAGCAGAAGTCCATTGAACAAGAACCAGTATTCAAAATCTTAATAAAATTATAGAACTTCAAACGAAAATTTACTCAACGAAGACTTTACCTATTTGGATATGTCAAACGAGAGAACAGGTAGGCTGAATAACGGTCACAAATGGTTAGTGTCCGCCTATTTCCTCCATGAATATAATATACTTCACAATCTGATGAAGTATCAATATAAATTAAAGTGATGATACACGTTTAGAGTATGTTCTGCCCACTAATCTATATGTCTGTAACCAGGGCAATAAGCCAACTTTTGTTACTATTTTGAATTTCCATAACACGCGTGGTGGGCAGCAAAATGCTGTTCCTGCGCTGTCGACACACATATAGTATAAGCTTTTTCATCTGATTTCGATCGGGGGCGGTCCGCTCTTGCTTTGGTTACATTTTTGCAATGTAAATGAAATACGCTACGTAATTGTTTAAAGATACATCAAATTGAACTTCGTTTTATTCTGCTTCTCATAAAAGCCCAATATGTTATAACATGTCAGTGGACATCACTGCTATATATATACAAGAGGTCCTTGGTGTTACCTTTGCATTACAGGACTACTTTTAATTGATCAACAGATGGAAGTTTCAACTGAGCATTAAGTTTCAATTGAGCATCCGAACCAGCTGAGTTTGACGATCTTACCTATGCCCTCTGCTCAGTTCTTAACTGATCACTTTGTTCCGCAAGAAGAAACCTGCGTGGTGGAACAAGGGTATGCAAACCCTAAGGTCGGAGCGAGACTGGAATGTGTACAAAATTTGACATACATAATATAAGAAAAAGTTATGATCTTAAAAGAGGAGATCTTGAAAGCATTTCTGCGAAGGTAATGAAAACTGTGTTGAGATTTCCAGACTGCCGTAAGGCCCTCTCGACCCCGGCGATGGAATGTGATGAATCAGTAGACCTCCTGCTTCATACATTTTCCAAGAAACTGGTCAGAAAACATAAGGTCCTAAGCACCGAACCACCGCGTCATCTGCCAGGTTGCGGGAATTAAGTACTGCACAAGTTCGTGGTCAAAAATACAATGTCTTTATTCTTAATTTTATGATAGTATAGTATATATATTAAAAATTGCAATACTATAAATTTGCTTATCCAAACAACAAAATAGAAAGTAATAACAAAAAAATAATTAGTTGTAATAATTTATTGCTTATCACCCTGCCAGTATTTTCTATCGCAGGCGTGACCTTAACATCACTTTTACAAGACGAACTTATCGCCGGCGATAATCGCATTTCTATCATTTAAGTGCTGTACCGCGCATGCGTTATTTCTAGACGTCACGCAACAGGACCTTGATATAGTTACGTTGAAGTTCCTGTTCAAACTAACTTAATTTTAATGCATTTTAAAATTCACTTCCAAGTGCCTTTTAGAAGTTACTGAATTGTGTCTAGTAGATAGACATTGTATTTTATTGACTAAATAATTGGAATTATTTTTTATTTTATAATTCAGTGTTTCATATTCGATTCAAATGTAAAAATTAGGAATAATAATAAAATAACACATTAAAGTCCGTAGTTTCAACGAATAGGTAGGATGTAATAACAACACAATTACATAATAATTATGTTAGTATTATATTAAATGAAAACAATAAAACAAATGAACACTAAACAAATATTTTAATTCAAAACAATTAACACGCACATCAACACAAACCGACCGCAGAAAATTCAAAACAAAAATGAACTTAAAATCGTGGGCGAAGACAAAAAGCCAATGCGACTGGAAAGTCAAGGCATTAGATTATTATTTTTTTTTTTTTAGTTTCCGAAGCAACGGCTCATATTTTTGTTTTAAATAAAAAACACAGTGCAATCGCCAAACCTTCTTCAAAGAAGATGAAACAGCGACAATACAACAAATTGTTTGTGTAAAATTATTAACTGTTAACTAACTTTTGCAAGTGACTTAAGCATGACGCCTAAGGTGATTGACGATGAGACTCACTTCAAAATGTTGGTAGAGTAATGTAAAATATATACTCGAGGTGTCGTTGAATTGAATTTGTCTGCTTTCGTTTTCCCAACGGTGACTGTTGGTGCTGTTGTTCTACTATTGTCTCAGTTCTCGGATGTGATGACATAACTCGGGAAACATCGTCATAAAAACACTCTACACTGGGCAATGGGAACTTCGAAGGCCTACAAATCACCTGGCTTCAGAACAGTTGTATAAAATGCATCAAGCTATCCCATATTTCCGCTCGATGGCAAGAATCCAAATTCCGAAGGCGGAGCAGTCATCGCATATTAGTCAAAAAGTCATTTGGGAAATGATTCTGGATCCTTGCTAATTCTCAGCTGGCCGCTCTTCAGCACTCTTACGGAATCTATTTAAAAAATAAATGGTTTCCCGTTACATCCCATGATGGGATTAGGGAGAGCTTCTCACAAACCAGAGAGTTGTGCGCGTTCAAGTTTTACACTCACTGATAGGGACCTACAATTTTACGCCGATTCCGAACTTTATTTTGAGAAGCTTTTTCATGGCTAAGTACTCGCTAGCGTCGCCGTCACTAAGCGAGGTGACTGCCGTCGAAAGAAATTGAAGGTGGTCAGAACAGGGATCGAACCCATGTTATCATAAACAAGAGCCGCGCCATTGCACCACCGCCGGCCAATCTATTTACCTTAAGGAATACGCTGTTTTCGCATTTGTCGACATAGAAGGCACTTTTAACAACGTCTATCCGGGGTCAATAAAATCGGCCCTATCGGCTCTTTGTATTGACAAGGGAATCATTAATTTGATATATGGACTGCTGACGCGAAGGCGTACAGACTCGTACCTGTATCACTCTAAATTCATCTCGAAGTGTGAATCAAGGGACACCCCAAGCTGAAGTTTTACCCCCACATTTTTGAAATTTAGCACTGGATACTGTTTTGCTAGAGTTGTAGAGATCAGATTGCACAGTCGTAGCATACACTGACGACATGGAAAACACTGTGCACTAGGGATGTACAGAATCGAGGAACCAGTTCGGCAGAACCGGTTCTTTACAATATCCGACCGGTCTGGTTCTTGCAGGAACCGAATCACTGTTCCAAACGAACCGAAAACGGTTCCAAATCAACCGAAATGCGGGTCGAAATGAACAGAAAACGGTTCTGAAAGGAACGAAAATCGGGTTCCAAAAAGACTGAGTAACGGGATAGTGTCAAAATCTCGATTTTCAAAATCCCGAATTACCAAAATCCCCTATTTTTTAAAAGGCCGAAATGTCAAAATCCCGAATTTTAAAAGGCTAAATTACAAAATCCCGAATTAAAATCCCCAATTATTGAAAATCATAACAGTAAAATTTTTTTTTAATAATCAATTTATATCTAAAAGGCAATATTAATTGCTATGGCTTTTAAATATTCTGTTTTATCCATACATTCTATTTTATTGAATACAGCCTTTAAATTTTGGTTTTTATGTTTGTTGCGGGGTTCAACGTTCCCCGATTTAAGCTTTTCGATTGCCGATTTAGCAACAATCAGCTCTTTCTCCAGATTTTCGATCAGACTGTAAAAACCGGGATGCTTTTTGCCGACAACAACTTTAAGGCGTCTTTTCCAAGCCTCGACGGAGTTTTGTGTGAGTGGGAAGTTTTCTTCGAGCATGTCACAGACCGACCAAAACTCGGTATAATACCGTCCTTCAATGTAATTGGAATTAATCCAACGAGATATTTTTTGGCATATTTATATGCAAAGTTGCGGTATAAGACTTCATAATATTCAGGTATTTTAGCACCCGGCACAAAAGCAAGGGCCCTTATCATCCGAACTTGCGAGCTAAATTCTTCTGAGTTGCCATACTTAGTACTTAAGCCCTCCTTCTGGATCTTGCGCCAAATTATTTGGCCAAAGTGGAACCGGTATCCTTTGCACTCAGCATATGGGAAAAATTCTTTTGCAGTGTTAATGATGGCTTTTTAAAAATTCGAAATTATCTTTAGTGGCTTTAAGTGTATGTTCCGTTCGCTAGCTAGTTTGGTAAGACTGAAGAAAAGTTCCGAATAGGCCTCTGCGGTCTTGCGACTCATTAAGCAGAAGACTAAGGGCAATATCTGGGCCAGAATGTAACCATGGAAACTAAAAATTTGAGTCATAATCAAAGGCACAACATGGAACGTTCCGTCCATCAACCAACATTGTGCTTCCTCCAAAAGCTTAAAACTAGACTGCGTGCCCAGTAAAATGTTTTTTTTCTCCGCCGAACTCCTTTTCATCCAAAACAAAAAGTTCTCCTTCCAGGAATTTTAAGTTTTCCGGAATATTGATTTCATCCAAAGTTTGCGGTTCATTCACTTCATTTGAACGAATGCGCTTGATCTTTATTTTTTGTGCAGCTTTGGTAGGCAAATAAACCCGGTAATTTCGATTAGAATCGGCAGCGGTATCTCTTATTATTTGACAAGGGGGATTTTCGCTACTGTTTTTAGCATTTGTTTTTAACGAGTTGTTACAATGCATCACATGTTTTTCATTAGCTACGGGCTCATGACTTCTTTTCTAATATATGTTCTTTTTTAATATATGTTCGTCGTTTACCATGATTGTGTGCAAACGAATTTTGCAGAACTTTTCTTTTCTATTTGCACAACACCAGTAACACACCACATATTTCAGTTGATTTCTCCAAATGGAAGGAATGAATTCAAATTAAGTTTTTGTTTGCCTTCATGTGGCCGTCGATGGTGCAATGGGTAGTGTGCGCGCCTCTTGTTCATGAGATCCCGGGTTCGACCCCAGTCTGACCACCTTAAAAATTTATTTCGGCGGCGGTCACCTCGCATAGTGACGGCGACACTATTGAGTATTTAGCCATGAAAAAGCTTCTCAAAAATACCGTTTGGAATCGGTGTAAAAGCTGTAGGTCCCAATCAGTGAGTGAAAAATAAGAAAGCACACAGGCTCACTGTTTGTGAGAGAAGCTTTCCCCAATCCCTTCATGGGATGCAATGGGAAACGGGTATTCCTTTATTTGATATGAAAATTTGAAAACTCATTTTTTTTTTTTTTGTGAAAAATTAGCGACGTTTTTTATTTTGAAGTACATATTTCCATATGCGAACTAAGACTGAATAATTTCTCCATATGTGATTTTATTTATAGATTAAATCCTGCGATTTTTAAAACCAAAACTGTACAATTATTCGGGATTTTGAAACTCGGGATTTTGAAATTCGGGATTTTGAAATTCGTGATTTTGTAATTCGGGATTTTGTATTCGGGATTTTGTAATTCGGGCATATGACCCCAACCCCTGAGAAACGATTCTAAAAGAACTGAAAAGCGGTTTGAAAAGAACCGTACAACAGTTCCAGAATATCAGGACTCGGTTGCAAGGGAACCAAAAGTGTTTGAGCGTACGAAAATGTGTATTTTTTTATCAAATTTTATAGTTTGGATAAGTACTTCGAGAAATTTCACATGAGAAGAAGTTTGCACTCGATGGCGCCAAAAATGCATAGTGTAATTATAATTGTCCTTGCATCACTTAAAACTAATATGATAATGATCATTATTATGTGATGCATTCTTAAGGATGGGCCAATCTACCAAATTCTTGGTTTGTGTATCACGTGTATAAAATACTTGAAACAAATACTATACTTGATTAAAAACTAAAATGATTTTATGAGTGACTGGAATTGTTATAGATGTGTAGGCTCGAATTAAATCCGCCAGTTTTAAATTACTAATTTTGTTATGTTTATGGTTGTTGATATTGCCGAAAGCAAAAGGGAACAAATGCTGAGTTAGCTGGTATGGAATACAACTGAAGTAAAATTTCTACATTGTTTTCTTGAATACAAAATATTGTAGCTTTTTTAGCATTTAGGTTGTCTTGTTCAGATTTATCGACATGACAAAATGGACACGCTGACTTAAGTAGAAGTTTGACCACTACCCCTAGGGATTACTGGTATTCCCTGCGTACAAAAAACTGACTATTGGGGTGTTCTCCGAGATAAAAATAATCGAAGAAATGGAAAGTAAAAAATAAAATAAAAAAGTTACGGTGAAAGGAACAATGACTCCAACGCCGGCGGTATCTGATCACCACACGAGTCATGCGCCGTCGATATCCAGCAATCGTGGTTCTACAAGAGGGGGTGCCTTGGCTCCTGTAGTAGCAAATGTGACAAGCACACCCAATGTCATTAGCGACAATTATAAGACTGACGACGGGGTGATACCCAAGGGGGACTCTAACAGTTCCCATTCTTCAAAAACAGGTGGGGACTCCAACTCTGACCCTTTAAGTGGGAACGACAATAATATTACTATTTTAGCAATTCCGAAGAATGACGAAGTCAGCAAAATGGTATCTGAAGTAAGCGAGAGCATAGCCAGGCTCACAACCAAACAGAAACGGCTATAAGGGGCAAAAGGACGGAAAATGGCGATGCTGAGCGGAGGCAAAGCGAAACGGAGGATGATTTGAAGTATCGGTCGCCATCTTCCTCGAAATGGGCAGAAGCTGAGAAAAGGCTCCGATTACCGGAGGAGTAGAACTGGGAAATCGGTGGCAAAAAGGAAAAGAGTTTCCCGTCATTCGGTAACTCGGATACACCCAAACCCAACAGTAATCAGAGTGTTCCACAGAATCCCAGGGACAAAAACCGCAAAGCCGATGAGGTTACTAAGAAGACTTGTACTACATCTAAATCAACCGAAGAGGAGAGGGCACGAACACACGAGCCCAAACCAAATCGGAAGTGGTAAGTAACCACCGACCTACGCAAAGATAGTTGGAAGGCAATACCGGGAAGATCTCTGCTATGAAGTCATCGATACCAAAAAACCAGCACCAAAACGTGGAGAACGTAGTCAACACGAGGGTGATTGAGCATGTCATGGAGGCAGAAGGTGGACCACACATAGAAGTCGTCAGCAATGGATTCAAAGTGGACGTGTAATTACTGCAGCTGGCCTCACAACTTTGCGCGGTAACCCTGGGAAAAGATAGTGTACCAGGGCAAACTGGCCCTGCCGGAAAACGGACATCCCTAGGTTGATAAAGGCGACCCTATGCATTAAAGGGTAGGGCAGCAAGTTCTTATCGGACGTCGTACTGAACGGAGAAACAATTGGCGAATCAGTGGGGGATCAGTCACACCTAAAAGAGAAGAAGGAAGTGACCTACCATATCACCAACTCCCAGAAAGACTGGAGGACCAATGCTGGAAGTCATCCACATTGTTTCAATCCACGAACCTTGGCCATCTCGGGACAAAGTTAGTGGACTAAATCACGTAAATTACGAACTATTCTAGGCGAAGACGGGTTTCCATCCGAGAACATGCAGATTATGTCATAAAAACCTTTCTTCTCCCCAGAGTTGTCAACAACGAACACAACTGTGCTTGCAACGGGGATCTGGCAATATGTACCTGGTGTCATGATATTCGCCGGCATTACCGCCTTCGTCGGAACTACAACGAATTGTTGACGAAATAAGTGACGAAGTAGAAATTTGTAGGTAGTGACGCTAACCCTCACTCCACTCTAACTGTAATTGTAGATTAAATTTCAGTAGAATTCTTGAATACTACCGACCTTTTGACACTGAGCATTGGGAACAAAACTACATTTGTCAGCTAAATTAGTGAAGAGCTATTAGATATAACAATTTGTTCCGAAATTCTTATAGATGTAATTCAAGAATGGAGGGTTTCTGATGAACTCTCATTCTCGGATCAAAGATACATAAGTTTCAAAATATCACAGCCCCCAACGAAACCAATAAGTTTTCGAACCAAAGCCAGGGCCACTATATATCATCCTCAATTTGACTACTCTAGTAGGGCCGAATCCGTCGGTGGTGCAATGGTAGTGTGCGGGGCTCTTGTGCATGAGAACGTGGGTTCGATCCCTGCTTTGACTACCATAAATTTCTTTCGACGGCGGTTAACCTCGCTAAGTAACTGCGACACCATCGAGTATTTAGCCATGAAAAAGATTCTCAAAATACCGTTCGGAACCGGTTTAAAACTGTAGATCCCAATCAGTGAGTATACAACTATAACGCACACAGCTCAATGGTTTTTGGGAAGTTCTCCTAAATCCCTTCATGCAATGTAACGGACAAACATTTTATTTTTTTAGTAGGGACGAATTAAACGATAAAGTGACCATACGAGCACGGGCAAAGTCATTCTAATAGCTGTCAATTTCGAGAATGGAAATCTGGCCAAGAAAACCAAAAGTTTGGGGAAAAAGTCAGCAGACTGCACAACACGTTTAAGCGTATACTGGGAGTGTTATAAAATATACCTCAGTGAAGAAAGGCGAGATTATTCTGCGAACAGGTGGATAGCATCAATGATACGTCGAGGATGAAACAGTACCTCTCTAAGCACCACATTCAGGCGGAAAATCTAGTGGACGACACAGAGAAGAAGATGGAGACAACCGAATGGGAATGCGAAACCCATAGGGGAAAGGTGACAAAATGAGAATGAGTTACATCAGGCGCCAATAATAACGGATCAAATGGGCAAAAGGGCTATAAAGAGCTTCTCCCCATATAAAGCGGCGGGACCGGATATAATCTTCCGGGCTATCCTACAGCATGCAGGTGACCTTATAGCAACTTATTTGGTAGGAATCTTCACCGCAAGGTTACAATTTTCCTACACCCCAAATAATTGGCATTATTCATACCCGTACCTGGAAAGGCAAGTAATGCGACCGCAAAGGCTTATAGACAAACCAGCCTCACCTCGTTTCAACTCAAGACCTTGGAGGATATAGTGGACGACATGTTGAAATGTGGAATACCAGACAACACGCATATGTCTAAGGTCACTCAGTTCAAACATAGAGGAATCTCTCTATAGTAAATTGTACATACTTTCAGTCTGCAATATTGAGGGTGCGTTCAACAATGCCCAGACCAAAACACTAATCGAATACTTCGACCAGTTTGAAGTAGACCGGGAATTGAGAGACTGGTTTGCGCAAATGCTGAGGAATAGATGGATAAACTTCGGTTCTCATGGCATAAATACAAGAGAAAGGGTGCAACGTGGAACACCACAAGGGGGTACTATACTACCACCCTTATGGTCATCACAATCCAGAATCTCCTGCAATACTTTTTAGAGGAAAGAATACTAATCAGTTATGCAGAGAGGCCGAGAGCGCACTGAATATAGCGATTAACTGGGCACAGCAAAGGGGATTACATGTTAACCCGAAAAAAATTTAAATATGTCTTTTCACACGCAAATTGAAAATCTCAGAGTTGGAAGAGCCTCGGTGCCATGATAAAACGACTAAAATTTCGATAAGGTTAAATATCTTAGACCGGAAATGGAATTGAAAGCACCGCATAGGGACAGGGCAAACAGATGTTGGCGGTAAGTAAATGGACCAACAGGTAGTACAAGCCCCAACAGCAACAAATAATGGAATTCTTGGTCAGTTATACGCAAGATGAGATTGAATGAATGCGAGTGAATGAATATCCGAAGTAAGAACTGAGGCGACCTGCGTAACTATAACGCTATCAAGGGACGATTCGCAGGATGGGACCATGTCACAAAGATTAGGTCTAGGATTTTTACTGGCAAATCCGTCGACCATAAGATACCTACGCCTCCCGAACCACAATACGAACTTTCAAGCGGAAATAATTTTTCCACTACTTCCAAAATCATTAGATTTTACGGGAAAACTTTGAATAATCTCTGTTTGTCCCTCTTTTATTCTCTTGCTCTCGGCAGAGCATAAACAGTGCAGCAAACACAGCTATATTTGTATCCCAAGCAGAGATATATTTTGGTCACAAAGAAATATATTATAACATACTTATCATTGCGACCTCAAAATGTTATATTGAATAGCAAACACAACGTGCTTGGACACAAGTATACTATATTTGCGACAAGCAGCAAACACATGTTATATTTGCATCAAAACAGCAACAAAATACAAAATTTTTCAGCGCGTTTGTACATATGTTTAGTACTTTCCCTTTCGAGAATTGTATTGTAGTGTCATTGTTGTTTCTATACAGGGTGTCCCCTAAACTTTTGTCTAAACTTAAACACGTGATAGCTGAGAACAAAAGCTACAATGTTTGTTCTTACGCCAATTGTCTAGGTGGCTTCGTTTTCGAGATATTCGTGTTTAAAATAATTGCATTTTTGAATGCATTTTCAATAAATGCATAATCTACGTTTTAAATGAAAAAGAAATATCATTGAACATTGCTTCAAAATTGATTTTAAATAATTTATTTTTTCTTTTGAAATGAAAACGAATTTTTTTTTTAAATGTTTTCAATTAACGAAAATTTTCAAAATGAGAGCCTTGTTGCGTTATGCACTTAGATAAGCGGTCTCTTATTTCAGTTGTAGTTGTATTAATAGTCATTTCCTGTCGCATTTGATTTAAAATCAATTTTGAAGCAATTTTCAATGATATTTTTTTTTCATTTAAAAAGTAGATTATGCATTTATTGAAAATGCATTCAAAAATGCAATTATTTTAAACACGAATATCTCGAAAACGAAGCCACCTAGGGCCTAGGCAATTGCCGTAAGAACAAACATTGTAGCTTTTGTTCTCAGCTATCACGTGTTTAAGTTTAGACAAAAGTTTAGGGGACACCCTGTATAAGTAAATAAATGGCTGGTTTAAACTAAAAATACTGTGTTTGAAATCAGGTGTATTTTATATCAATACATGATTAATTAATCGAAATTAGTCAATTAAACATAATTTAATATTACACTGGTAAACCAATTCACAAACTCTAACTTGCACTCCAAAAACTAGCTCCAAATGATTCAGTGGAGAAGAATTTATTTTGTGATGGCCAACACTTTATTGTAAAGTATATAGATGTATGAAATTTTCCTACATTCCCCTATGGACTAGATATTAGCTAAGAAGGATTTTTTTGAAAACGGATTATGGGCGCTAAAAATAAACGCCACATTCACAAGAATTGAACTCTTTAAAAAGTGGCAGTTTTTTAGGAAAACTCAATTTGTTGGAAGAAAATTTACTTCTTTCAGAAAAAGTACTTATTCAAAAATAAAATAATTTTTTTAAGAAAAGGTACTTTTTGTAAGAAAATTTACTTTTTTAAGCAAAGGTACTTCTTTAAGATAAGGTATTTATTTTAAGAATAGGTATTTTGTTTAAGAATATAAATAGGTATTTTTTTGAGAAAATTTTATTTTTTTAAGATTTAAGAAAATTAAGATATTTAAGAAAATGTTCTTTTTTTAAACTTCTTTCCCTTTGACTTTTCTAAATATACTTTTTATTGGGTGCAAAACTACAATATATTAAATATTGATTACAGGCCCAACCTAGAAAACTTCTAATTAAACGAAAAATTTTCCGACATAAATATATTTGTCTAGACACAAACCAAAGCAAAAGTACCCAAAATAGTGCATAATACTGGATTGTAGCATAATAGTGTTACAAAAAGTTGTTTAAAAAGTGCAATCCTTCTTCAAGGTTTTGTGTTCTCTTCTGAGAATGTTGTACTCAAAAAGTTCAGAAATATTGCATTTTCTGCCCACTCAGCGAGTCAAGTTGGAGAATGTTATCCGATAAAATGGTTGACTTTCTTTTATTTGGTTTGTGATTGCTTCCTCGTGAAGGTAATTGTTCTACCAGTTGTGTGGGACGCTAAACGATTTTAACTGGCTTCAGTTAGAATCACTTAACTCTCAAACGAAGTGATCGATATATTTGTTTAGCGGGAATAACAGAAAATATCAATTGTTCTGGTATTTTGTCCACCAGTTTGTATGAAGGGTCGCTTAATATCGCTATAAATTGGTCGAACATTTTAATTAAGCGGGGTAAATAAAGCATGCTCAAAAACCAAAAAGAAGAATACAGCTGAGAGAAAATGCAACATTTTTATGCTCTTTTATCACCTCAAAAACATGCGACTTTGAAGGGCTAATGGCAAGAGTCTTTAAATGTTGTCTCATACAAGGGCTCCATTAATGTTTAGAAACGAAATGATTTAAATTTAAATAGTGTTTGGTTGATACTAATGACAGGTTAATTAGGTTTGATACTGGCTGCATCGAACGAAAATTTGCATGATCTTTTCGTTCTGTTCGTTTTATGTTGACCCAGAGAATAACATATAATCGCAAGTCTAAATCTATGAAACTACCTCGGTGATCGCAAGAGGAAAATAATTGGTGGAAGGTGTGTTATATTATTGGGTGTCGCGTCCAAGAAAGAAAATCTAGTAGTAAGAAATATTTTTGTAAAATATAATCAGTATTTTTTCCGACATTTGCGTAATGACATGGATTTATGGGATAACTGATGAACAATACAACCCTTTTCAAAACATCCCATATGGAATATACTTTTTAATGTTAACATGGATATTCTAAAATGTAACACTTTTTGGGGTTTCTTCAAATACTATCAAAAGTTTATAACATTTCAGGAAATTATTTTACGGAAAACTCGTCCGTATGAGTTTGAAGTATGCAATAGATGAAGGTTTAATTAAAATCATTTATACTTTTCTGAGTAGGATTCAACTCAACTATCTTTCGCGACATGTCAATAAAGTACGTTAAAGTAACACATACTTTTTTACGTGTTACGATATATAAGCTCTCGAATAAACGTATTTAAAGTTGTATTATTTCAAACGTTGAAAATTGTGTATAATCATGGCTATTTTTCTCCTGTGCATTGTTTTCACATTTCTTTTGCTGCCGTAAACCTTTGATATTATGTTCGATTTTGTGTCCATTTTTGTTAATATTCTTAAAAGCAATATCTATAACTTTGAAATAATAATGGAAACCACTGACAGTATTCCATTCGGCGTAAGGAAATACTGTGAAAATCAGCGAGGGCTTTGTCGATGCGGCAAAATAATGGTACACGTCATTTAAAATATTTGTGGTACCAGCCGCTATGTTCGTGAAAGTTTATCCAAATTTAACTTTTTACACAACGTGGTCATGATAAAAATTTGTATGTACCGAAAAGTACATAGTGTACTAAAAAGGTACAACAAAAGTTCCAATAAAGTACATAAAATGTACCAAAAACTACTTGGTACCCCAAGAAAGTACATAAAATATGGCTAAAAGTGCATAGCGTGCCATGAATTTTCTTGCATTTTTTGTGGTAGACTTTTGTACACTTTGATACAATATATGCAATTGTTCGTGGAACTTACCTGCTAGTAGCCACCATTTATGTACTTTTTATGTTTTGAAAATTGTAAGAACTTTTTGGTAAATTTTTTGTATTCATCGGTACACTTTATATACGTATTGGTACACTTTTTTTACATTGTTTGTAGTCTTCGCCAAATTTGCGAAGTATTTATCATAGTATTCAACTTTTTCTCCAACACGTGGTACAAATATACTGCTGGAAACTCTATTTCAGTCAATGGCGAGCATTACAGTGCCATGACTACGGGCTTTTTATGGGCTAAAATGAAAGATATCAACTTGAACAATCTTTGGTTTCACCAGGATGGCGCACCATGCCACACAGGTCATCAAAAACATAGATTAATTTATACTAGACTTGTTAGCTCGCTCATCGGTTTATTGTCTGAAGGTAATCGAACTTGTGGAAGCTGCAAGTTTTAACGTCAAGATAAGAATTCTATCGCTGAGGTTTGATAAACACAGCCGAAATTGTTACAGTGAATGTTCAAAATATGTAAATATATGAACATCGTGAGTGTACACAATCAAAATTGGGGGATATTGTTCGAAGTTCGCAGAATTTGTTGTTGTTAAACAGCTGACAAAAGTTCGTCTTTTGATGGAAGAAGCGCAAAGTGAAATGGGACTGTTAAGAAATCTATTATAAATTAATCTATGATCATGCATTCGATCTATCGTGCTACCATGTATAAAATGAAAATGTAAAATTCAAATTCTTATTAGGCCAGTCAATATAATTTGTGCACCAATATAATTTATGACCTTAATATACAGTTAATCGACGAAAATTGCACTATAGCGAATACAATCCAGATCACTTGCAGTTATCTTGAATTGAGAACGAAACAAAGAAATTCGGAGAGGATAAATTGTCCAAAAGCACCACCATTATCACCAAAGAATGTGATCATGAAAAGTGTTTTATTTGTTCAAATTCATCGTCGGAAATTTTCGATTTAGCAATTGGATCATCGAGGCCACATCCAAATTCATTTTGCTCCAAGATTCAGCTAATCGGTAGGAATGAGTAAACGAAAAATATATCTTTCAGAAAATCTCACGTGTGTCGTCGATTTCCATGTACACGTCAGAATTTTTTTTGTGTTTAAAGTTCTCTGATGTCACACAGGGAAATGGCTCCATATATTCCAAAAAAAAGAAGGAGTTGTTGGAATATGATGACATTTTATTTCTAAAAGTATAATGACAAGCCGGTTTCAAAATGGGTATCGGTTTTTTTTGTGCCAATTTCAGTTCGCTAAAAACCCGATTTTTTTTTATTAATTTTGTTAATACCTAAATATTTTATGCGGTAATTTCAGAAACACATTTTTTTGTACCGGTTATAGCTTTTATTTGTTTTAAATAAATGTTTTCACAATAGTAAAAATAACCAGTACATAAGTTTCAGTCGGGTGAACCGACTTAATCATACCCTAACCCTAAGTCATCCATTTTGTGGGAGTTCTGCTAAAGAGATTTTTGACAGAATGACGACATTGCGCTAAATATTATGGAATACCCAAATTAGATAGTTTCCCTCCCAATATTTCTATGCGAGGTACAAAATGGGCATGGCAAGTTGTTGACAAAATTTTGATCAGTACCAACTTCTATTAAGATATGTTATGATATATTGGAGATATCGAGTCGGCAAACCGCCAACTTTTGTATAGGACGTACGACACTGGGCGTGGCACAATAGTCAGTTATTACTTAAATAGTAGGTTTTAGCAAAATATTGCCTAGTACCGAATTTTATTAAGATCGGTTGTAGTTTACGAGAGTTGTCGTGTCGATCAGCTGGTCACCCGCCCAACTTCTATATGGGAGGTATCAGAATGGGTGTGGCAAAACAGGTCATTTTCTTTAGGAGAGCTTTATTTGACTAAATATTGACTAGTACAAACTTTCATAAAAATTGGTTCGATTTTGCGGGACTTCTCGTGCCGAACAACCAGACAGCCAAACAACTTTTGTATGGGAGGTACCACAATGGGCGTGGCAAAATCACCCTTGATTTAATCGGTGATTGGCGTTTGATAACGTGAAGCCTTATACCTAATTTCATTAAAGTCGGAAATGTTTCATGCGATTTATCGGATTGACAGCCCGGACGAACGCCCTGTTTTATATGGGAGGGCGTGACAATCTCGCCCATTTCCTCCAGTTAAGTAGGCATTTACAGGTTATTAACCGGTGTGAGAGTTGAAGCTAATCAAATGTACCAGAAGAAAGCTTTGAAAGAAATATGATTTTGTGCTAAATGTGTCGATTTGTATGGGAGGTAACAGAACGGGCGTGGACAAAACGCCCATTGTCAATCCCAAACTCAATATTCGCAAATAATAGTCACTGACAAAATTTCATTGTGATCTGTAAAGATTTACGGAAGTTATCGTGTTGACCAGCCAGCCAGCCAGCCAGACAGAGAGACGGACATGGCTCAAACGTCTTAAAAAGCCCTAAAACGAATTTAGTCCAAAGATACTAACGGCCTTATTCATAAAAAGTTGTCATAGGTTTGTTAAAGGTTTAAGAAGGTAAAGCCCAAAAATTGTATTCATAATCGAAAAATTCCTCTGTTAAGAGTTCTCTAACGTCGCCGTTTTTGTTGAACGTTTAACCCTTCTTTAAGGCCATTTTATCCGGAATAATATACAAGTGAAACAACTTTTTTACATTTCACGCGTGCCGTACTTAAATATTTATGCGATATAAACACGTGGAATTATTTTGTGTATATTTGCAGCGTTTATAGTGTCACATTATCCTGCTAATCAATCAAATAGTTTCGTTCCAATTTTTATAATTTTTAAGCAAAATTAACTTTTGTTTACATAGTGATGTACATAAAATCAAAACATTGAAACTAAGACCTATTATCCTGTTTTATATTCGACTACCCAAAACTGAAATCCAATTCAACATGATTTTTTGACACTTCTTCTAAATTTATGAATATAGCAAATATTAATTGATCTTTTTATTGAATAGTTCTTTCCATTAATGTTTAAAATTTTGCAAAAATGCATTGACGCATTTAAATAAAAAAAAATTAATTCGGTCTATCTGCTATTGTTCATCTTGTTTTTGCATCACAAGCACTGCGAGAATACATAAAACAGGGTTGTCAGTAAATTATCTGTTCCCTAGTCAAAATACTCATTATGAGTACGGTTCTAATAAAACCTTCCCAAAATCTTAAAGCTTTCAATAACTGATGACTGCTTTAGAGGTAATTTAATGATTTTTTATGAATAAGGCCTATGGCTCCTCCTATGTGTTACATTTTTTTACGTATTAAATGATATATACCCCCATTCCTCTGGGTGATGGTATAAAAACTACGAGGATGGGCCCTTATGAATTTATTATCTCAGAATAAGCGAACGTTAAAAATTTCAATGTTTTTAAAGAAACTTAGGCCTTTTATTTTGGAGTTTGTACGCATTTGCCTTAGTATCGCGACAAATAGACCAGCAGTATTCGCCAAGCGTATGCGTAATGTGTTGTCCTTTAAAGCGCTTTTCAATATCTGCAATGTCCTGATGGAACCTTTCGCCACGCTCATCGCTACAAGCTCCCAAATCATCAGGGAACAAATCTAAATGATTGTGAAGAAAGTTGACCTTTAGCGACATTAAGATGTCCATTTCGCCATATGGTGAAATCATTTCTGCGACAATATGTTTATAATTGGCAGCTCGTTTGTTACCAAGAAACTGCTCAATAACGGCAACTATGTCTTTCCATGCTACTGAATGACTTCTTAAAAAATACCTGCATGAATCTTTGCACCGCGCAATTTCCGAAAAATCGCCTCGCCCCCGCCATCCAGTTTTTTTTTTATCAAAATTTGATACGGGACCGAGCTTAATGTGTTGAGGTGGCAAAATGATTTGAGATGGTTGCAGCAATGGTACGCATACTTTTTACGCATACTTTGTAGCATGTGCGCGGTTTCCACTTAAATTCAGTGTAATGCTGATCTCTTTTGCGACATTCCCATGTACACAAAAATCAGTTTATTTTTTTAACAATAATTTTTGTATAACTCCGAGACAGTTGATTATATTGAGAATTGGTATTGGAATAGATTAAAGGCATTATTTTTATTAACTTTTAGTTATTTGAACTAAATCAAAAAAAGGTTCTCGAATAGTGTAACCGGTTAACCTAATTCCAGTCAGTTAACCGTACTTAGGTTCTGTTGAAATGTGTACTTTCGGAGAACCGGTTTTCCCGGATAATTCGAATCGATACACCTGTTTTCGGGGTTTAAAGAACTTTTACACAACGGATATTGCAACACTGAATAACAAACATAAAGATTGTTTAATTGCTCACAATGGTTGCTGAACCCATCAGACAAATAGAAAGAATTTTCCAATGAAGCAAGTTGTCGAATGGATATATCTGCCAAATTCGTAGCTTATGACAACACAACTATTATGATAGCAGAAATCCATTGAACAAGAACCAGTATTCAAAATCTTAATAAAATTATAGAACTTCAAACGAAAATTTACTCAACGAAGACTTTACCTATTTGGATATGTCAAACGAGAGAACAGGTAGGCTGAATAACGGTCACAAATGGTTAGTGTCCGCCTATTTCCTCCATGAATATAATATACTTCACAATCTGATGAAGTATCAATATAAATTAAAGTGATGATACACGTTTAGAGTATGTTCTGCCCACTAATCTATATGTCTGTAACCAGGGCAATAAGCCAACTTTTGTTACTATTTTGAATTTCCATAACACGCGTGGTGGGCAGCAAAATGCTGTTCCTGCGCTGTCGACACACATATAGTATAAGCTTTTTCATCTGATTTCGATCGGGGGCGGTCCGCTCTTGCTTTGGTTACATTTTTGCAATGTAAATGAAATACGCTACGTAATTGTTTAAAGATACATCAAATTGAACTTCGTTTTATTCTGCTTCTCATAAAAGCCCAATATGTTATAACATGTCAGTGGACATCACTGCTATATATATACAAGAGGTCCTTGGTGTTACCTTTGCATTACAGGACTACTTTTAATTGATCAACAGATGGAAGTTTCAACTGAGCATTAAGTTTCAATTGAGCATCCGAACCAGCTGAGTTTGACGATCTTACCTATGCCCTCTGCTCAGTTCTTAACTGATCACTTTGTTCCGCAAGAAGAAACCTGCGTGGTGGAACAAGGGTATGCAAACCCTAAGGTCGGAGCGAGACTGGAATGTGTACAAAATTTGACATACATAATATAAGAAAAAGTTATGATCTTAAAAGAGGAGATCTTGAAAGCATTTCTGCGAAGGTAATGAAAACTGTGTTGAGATTTCCAGACTGCCGTAAGGCCCTCTCGACCCCGGCGATGGAATGTGATGAATCAGTAGACCTCCTGCTTCATACATTTTCCAAGAAACTGGTCAGAAAACATAAGGTCCTAAGCACCGAACCACCGCGTCATCTGCCAGGTTGCGGGAATTAAGTACTGCACAAGTTCGTGGTCAAAAATACAATGTCTTTATTCTTAATTTTATGATAGTATAGTATATATATTAAAAATTGCAATACTATAAATTTGCTTATCCAAACAACAAAATAGAAAGTAATAACAAAAAAATAATTAGTTGTAATAATTTATTGCTTATCACCCTGCCAGTATTTTCTATCGCAGGCGTGACCTTAACATCACTTTTACAAGACGAACTTATCGCCGGCGATAATCGCATTTCTATCATTTAAGTGCTGTACCGCGCATGCGTTATTTCTAGACGTCACGCAACAGGACCTTGATATAGTTACGTTTAAGTTCCTGTTCAAACTAACTTAATTTTAATGCATTTTAAAATTCACTTCCAAGTGCCTTTTAGAAGTTACTGAATTGTGTCTAGTAGATAGACATTGTATTTTATTGACTAAATAATTGGAATTATTTTTTATTTTATAATTCAGTGTTTCATATTCGATTCAAATGTAAAAATTAGGAATAATAATAAAATAACACATTAAAGTCCGTAGTTTCAACGAATAGGTAGGATGTAATAACAACACAATTACATAATAATTATGTTAGTATTATATTAAATGAAAACAATAAAACAAATGAACACTAAACAAATATTTTAATTCAAAACAATTAACACGCACATCAACACAAACCGACCGCAGAAAATTCAAAACAAAAATGAACTTAAAATCGTGGGCGAAGACAAAAAGCCAATGCGACTGGAAAGTCAAGGCATTAGATTATTATTTTTTTTTTTTTAGTTTCCGAAGCAACGGCTCATATTTTTGTTTTAAATAAAAAACACAGTGCAATCGCCAAACCTTCTTCAAAGAAGATGAAACAGCGACAATACAACAAATTGTTTGTGTAAAATTATTAACTGTTAACTAACTTTTGCAAGTGACTTAAGCATGACGCCTAAGGTGATTGACGATGAGACTCACTTCAAAATGTTGGTAGAGTAATGTAAAATATATACTCGAGGTGTCGTTGAATTGAATTTGTCTGCTTTCGTTTTCCCAACGGTGACTGTTGGTGCTGTTGTTCTACTATTGTCTCAGTTCTCGGATGTGATGACATAACTCGGGAAACATCGTCATAAAAACACTCTACACTGGGCAATGGGAACTTCGAAGGCCTACAAATCACCTGGCTTCAGAACAGTTGTATAAAATGCATCAAGCTATCCCATATTTCCGCTCGATGGCAAGAATCCAAATTCCGAAGGCGGAGCAGTCATCGCATATTAGTCAAAAAGTCATTTGGGAAATGATTCTGGATCCTTGCTAATTCTCAGCTGGCCGCTCTTCAGCACTCTTACGGAATCTATTTAAAAAATAAATGGTTTCCCGTTACATCCCATGATGGGATTAGGGAGAGCTTCTCACAAACCAGAGAGTTGTGCGCGTTCAAGTTTTACACTCACTGATAGGGACCTACAATTTTACGCCGATTCCGAACTTTATTTTGAGAAGCTTTTTCATGGCTAAGTACTCGCTAGCGTCGCCGTCACTAAGCGAGGTGACTGCCGTCGAAAGAAATTTTGAGAAGCTTTTTCATGGCTAAGTACTCGCTAGCGTCGCCGTCACTAAGCGAGGTGACTGCCGTCGAAAGAAATTGAAGGTGGTCAGAACAGGGATCGAACCCATGTTATCATACACAAGAGCCGCGCCATTGCACCACCGCCGGCCAATCTATTTACCTTAAGGAATACGCTGTTTTCGCATTTGTCGACATAGAAGGCACTTTTAACAACGTCTATCCGGGGTCAATAAAATCGGCCCTATCGGCTCTTTGTATTGACAAGGGAATCATTAATTTGATATATGGACTGCTGACGCGAAGGCGTACAGACTCGTACCTGTATCACTCTAAATTCATCTCGAAGTGTGAATCAAGGGACACCCCAAGCTGAAGTTTTACCCCCACATTTTTGAAATTTAGCACTGGATACTGTTTTGCTAGAGTTGTAGAGATCAGATTGCACAGTCGTAGCATACACTGACGACATGGAAAACACTGTGCACTAGGGATGTACAGAATCGAGGAACCAGTTCGGCAGAACCGGTTCTTTACAATATCCGACCGGTCTGGTTCTTGCAGGAACCGAATCACTGTTCCAAACGAACCGAAAACGGTTCCAAATCAACCGAAATGCGGGTCGAAATGAACAGAAAACGGTTCTGAAAGGAACGAAAATCGGGTTCCAAAAAGACTGAGTAACGGGATAGTGTCAAAATCTCGATTTTCAAAATCCCGAATTACCAAAATCCCCTATTTTTTAAAAGGCCGAAATGTCAAAATCCCGAATTTTAAAAGGCTAAATTACAAAATCCCGAATTAAAATCCCCAATTATTGAAAATCATAACAGTAAAATTTTTTTTTAATAATCAATTTATATCTAAAAGGCAATATTAATTGCTATGGCTTTTAAATATTCTGTTTTATCCATACATTCTATTTTATTGAATACAGCCTTTAAATTTTGGTTTTTATGTTTGTTGCGGGGTTCAACGTTCCCCGATTTAAGCTTTTCGATTGCCGATTTAGCAACAATCAGCTCTTTCTCCAGATTTTCGATCAGACTGTAAAAACCGGGATGCTTTTTGCCGACAACAACTTTAAGGCGTCTTTTCCAAGCCTCGACGGAGTTTTGTGTGAGTGGGAAGTTTTCTTCGAGCATGTCACAGACCGACCAAAACTCGGTATAATACCGTCCTTCAATGTAATTGGAATTAATCCAACGAGATATTTTTTGGCATATTTATCTGCAAAGTTGCGGTATAAGACTTCATAATATTCAGGTATTTTAGCACCCGGCACAAAAGCAAGGGCCCTTATCATCCGAACTTGCGAGCTAAATTCTTCTGAGTTGCCATACTTAGTACTTAAGCCCTCCTTCTGGATCTTGCGCCAAATTATTTGGCCAAAGTGGAACCGGTATCCTTTGCACTCAGCATATGGGAAAAATTCTTTTGCAGTGTTAATGATGGCTTTTTAAAAATTCGAAATTATCTTTAGTGGCTTTAAGTGTATGTTCCGTTCGCTAGCTAGTTTGGTAAGACTGAAGAAAAGTTCCGAATAGGCCTCTGCGGTCTTGCGACTCATTAAGCAGAAGACTAAGGGCAATATCTGGGCCAGAATGTAACCATGGAAACTAAAAATTTGAGTCATAATCAAAGGCACAACATGGAACGTTCCGTCCATCAACCAACATTGTGCTTCCTCCAAAAGCTTAAAACTAGACTGCGTGCCCAGTAAAATGTTTTTTTTCTCCGCCGAACTCCTTTTCATCCAAAACAAAAAGTTCTCCTTCCAGGAATTTTAAGTTTTCCGGAATATTGATTTCATCCAAAGTTTGCGGTTCATTCACTTCATTTGAACGAATGCGCTTGATCTTTATTTTTTGTGCAGCTTTGGTAGGCAAATAAACCCGGTAATTTCGATTAGAATCGGCAGCGGTATCTCTTATTATTTGACAAGGGGGATTTTCGCTACTGTTTTTAGCATTTGTTTTTAACGAGTTGTTACAATGCATCACATGTTTTTCATTAGCTACGGGCTCATGACTTCTTTTCTAATATATGTTCTTTTTTAATATATGTTCGTCGTTTACCATGATTGTGTGCAAACGAATTTTGCAGAACTTTTCTTTTCTATTTGCACAACACCAGTAACACACCACATATTTCAGTTGATTTCTCCAAATGGAAGGAATGAATTCAAATTAAGTTTTTGTTTGCCTTCATGTGGCCGTCGATGGTGCAATGGGTAGTGTGCGCGCCTCTTGTTCATGAGATCCCGGGTTCGACCCCAGTCTGACCACCTTAAAAATTTATTTCGGCGGCGGTCACCTCGCATAGTGACGGCGACACTATTGAGTATTTAGCCATGAAAAAGCTTCTCAAAAATACCGTTTGGAATCGGTGTAAAAGCTGTAGGTCCCAATCAGTGAGTGAAAAATAAGAAAGCACACAGGCTCACTGTTTGTGAGAGAAGCTTTCCCCAATCCCTTCATGGGATGCAATGGGAAACGGGTATTCCTTTATTTGATATGAAAATTTGAAAACTCATTTTTTTTTTTTTGTGAAAAATTAGCGACGTTTTTTATTTTGAAGTACATATTTCCATATGCGAACTAAGACTGAATAATTTCTCCATATGTGATTTTATTTATAGATTAAATCCTGCGATTTTTAAAACCAAAACTGTACAATTATTCGGGATTTTGAAACTCGGGATTTTGAAATTCGGGATTTTGAAATTCGTGATTTTGTAATTCGGGATTTTGTATTCGGGATTTTGTAATTCGGGCATATGACCCCAACCCCTGAGAAACGATTCTAAAAGAACTGAAAAGCGGTTTGAAAAGAACCGTACAACAGTTCCAGAATATCAGGACTCGGTTGCAAGGGAACCAAAAGTGTTTGAGCGTACGAAAATGTGTATTTTTTTATCAAATTTTATAGTTTGGATAAGTACTTCGAGAAATTTCACATGAGAAGAAGTTTGCACTCGATGGCGCCAAAAATGCATAGTGTAATTATAATTGTCCTTGCATCACTTAAAACTAATATGATAATGATCATTATTATGTGATGCATTCTTAAGGATGGGCCAATCTACCAAATTCTTGGTTTGTGTATCACGTGTATAAAATACTTGAAACAAATACTATACTTGATTAAAAACTAAAATGATTTTATGAGTGACTGGAATTGTTATAGATGTGTAGGCTCGAATTAAATCCGCCAGTTTTAAATTACTAATTTTGTTATGTTTATGGTTGTTGATATTGCCGAAAGCAAAAGGGAACAAATGCTGAGTTAGCTGGTATGGAATACAACTGAAGTAAAATTTCTACATTGTTTTCTTGAATACAAAATATTGTAGCTTTTTTAGCATTTAGGTTGTCTTGTTCAGATTTATCGACATGACAAAATGGACACGCTGACTTAAGTAGAAGTTTGACCACTACCCCTAGGGATTACTGGTATTCCCTGCGTACAAAAAACTGACTATTGGGGTGTTCTCCGAGATAAAAATAATCGAAGAAATGGAAAGTAAAAAATAAAATAAAAAAGTTACGGTGAAAGGAACAATGACTCCAACGCCGGCGGTATCTGATCACCACACGAGTCATGCGCCGTCGATATCCAGCAATCGTGGTTCTACAAGAGGGGGTGCCTTGGCTCCTGTTGTAGCAAATGTGACAAGCACACCCAATGTCATTAGCGACAATTATAAGACTGACGACGGGGTGATACCCAAGGGGGACTGTAACAGTTCCCATTCTTCAAAAACAGGTGGGGACTCCAACTCTGACCCTTTAAGTGGGAACGACAATAATATTACTATTTTAGCAATTCCGAAGAATGACGAAGTCAGCAAAATGGTATCTGAAGTAAGCGAGAGCATAGCCAGGCTCACAACCAAACAGAAACGGCTATAAGGGGCAAAAGGACGGAAAATGGCGATGCTGAGCGGAGGCAAAGCGAAACGGAGGATGATTTGAAGTATCGGTCGCCATCTTCCTCGAAATGGGCAGAAGCTGAGAAAAGGCTCCGATTACCGGAGGAGTAGAACTGGGAAATCGGTGGCAAAAAGGAAAAGAGTTTCCCGTCATTCGGTAACTCGGATACACCCAAACCCAACAGTAATCAGAGTGTTCCACAGAATCCCAGGGACAAAAACCGCAAAGCCGATGAGGTTACTAAGAAGACTTGTACTACATCTAAATCAACCGAAGAGGAGAGGGCACGAACACACGAGCCCAAACCAAATCGGAAGTGGTAAGTAACCACCGACCTACGCAAAGATAGTTGGAAGGCAATACCGGGAAGATCTCTGCTATGAAGTCATCGATACCAAAAAACCAGCACCAAAACGTGGAGAACGTAGTCAACACGAGGGTGATTGAGCATGTCATGGAGGCAGAAGGTGGACCACACATAGAAGTCGTCAGCAATGGATTCAAAGTGGACGTGTAATTACTGCAGCTGGCCTCACAACTTTGCGCGGTAACCCTGGGAAAAGATAGTGTACCAGGGCAAACTGGCCCTGCCGGAAAACGGACATCCCTAGGTTGATAAAGGCGACCCTATGCATTAAAGGGTAGGGCAGCAAGTTCTTATCGGACGTCGTACTGAACGGAGAAACAATTGGCGAATCAGTGGGGGATCAGTCACACCTAAAAGAGAAGAAGGAAGTGACCTACCATATCACCAACTCCCAGAAAGACTGGAGGACCAATGCTGGAAGTCATCCACATTGTTTCAATCCACGAACCTTGGCCATCTCGGGACAAAGTTAGTGGACTAAATCACGTAAATTACGAACTATTCTAGGCGAAGACGGGTTTCCATCCGAGAACATGCAGATTATGTCATAAAAACCTTTCTTCTCCCCAGAGTTGTCAACAACGAACACAACTGTGCTTGCAACGGGGATCTGGCAATATGTACCTGGTGTCATGATATTCGCCGGCATTACCGCCTTCGTCGGAACTACAACGAATTGTTGACGAAATAAGTGACGAAGTAGAAATTTGTAGGTAGTGACGCTAACCCTCACTCCACTCTAACTGTAATTGTAGATTAAATTTCAGTAGAATTCTTGAATACTACCGACCTTTTGACACTGAGCATTGGGAACAAAACTACATTTGTCAGCTAAATTAGTGAAGAGCTATTAGATATAACAATTTGTTCCGAAATTCTTATAGATGTAATTCAAGAATGGAGGGTTTCTGATGAACTCTCATTCTCGGATCAAAGATACATAAGTTTCAAAATATCACAGCCCCCAACGAAACCAATAAGTTTTCGAACCAAAGCCAGGGCCACTATATATCATCCTCAATTTGACTACTCTAGTAGGGCCGAATCCGTCGGTGGTGCAATGGTAGTGTGCGGGGCTCTTGTGCATGAGAACGTGGGTTCGATCCCTGCTTTGACTACCATAAATTTCTTTCGACGGCGGTTAACCTCGCTAAGTAACTGCGACACCATCGAGTATTTAGCCATGAAAAAGATTCTCAAAATACCGTTCGGAACCGGTATAAAACTGTAGATCCCAATCAGTGAGTATACAACTATAACGCACACAGCTCAATGGTTTTTGGGAAGTTCTCCTAAATCCCTTCATGCAATGTAACGGACAAACATTTTATTTTTTTAGTAGGGACGAATTAAACGATAAAGTGACCATACGAGCACGGGCAAAGTCATTCTAATAGCTGTCAATTTCGAGAATGGAAATCTGGCCAAGAAAACCAAAAGTTTGGGGAAAAAGTCAGCAGACTGCACAACACGTTTAAGCGTATACTGGGAGTGTTATAAAATAAACCTCAGTGAAGACAACAGAATATTGAGAAAGGCGAGATTATTCTGCGAACAGGTGGATAGCATCAATGATACGTCGAGGATGAAACAGTACCTCTCTAAGCACCACATTCAGGCGGAAAATCTAGTGGACGACACAGAGAAGAAGATGGAGACAACCGAATGGGAATGCGAAACCCATAGGGGAAAGGTGACAAAATGAGAATGAGTTACATCAGGCGCCAATAATAACGGATCAAATGGGCAAAAGGGCTATAAAGAGCTTCTCCCCATATAAAGCGGCGGGACCGGATATAATCTTCCGGGCTATCCTACAGCATGCAGGTGACCTTATAGCAACTTATTTGGTAGGAATCTTCACCGCAAGGTTACAATTTTCCTACACCCCAAATAATTGGCATTATTCATACCCGTACCTGGAAAGGCAAGTAATGCGACCGCAAAGGCTTATAGACAAACCAGCCTCACCTCGTTTCAACTCAAGACCTTGGAGGATATAGTGGACGACATGTTGAAATGTGGAATACCAGACAACACGCATATGTCTAAGGTCACTCAGTTCAAACATAGAGGAATCTCTCTATAGTAAATTGTACATACTTTCAGGCTGCAATATTGAGGGTGCGTTCAACAATGCCCAGACCAAAACACTAATCGAATACTTCGACCAGTTTGAAGTAGACCGGGAATTGAGAGACTGGTTTGCGCAAATGCTGAGGAATAGATGGATAAACTTCGGTTCTCATGGCATAAATACAAGAGAAAGGGTGCAACGTGGAACACCACAAGGGGGTACTATACTACCACCCTTATGGTCATCACAATCCAGAATCTCCTGTAATACTTTTTAGAGGAAAGAATACTAATCAGTTATGCAGAGAGGCCGAGAGCGCACTGAATATAGCGATTAACTGGGCACAGCAAAGGGGATTACATGTTAACCCGAAAAAAATTTAAATATGTCTTTTCACACGCAAATTGAAAATCTCAGAGTTGGAAGAGCCTCGGTGCCATGATAAAACGACTAAAATTTCGATAAGGTTAAATATCTTAGACCGGAAATGGAATTGAAAGCACCGCATAGGGACAGGGCAAACAGATGTTGGCGGTAAGTAAATGGACCAACAGGTAGTACAAGCCCCAACAGCAACAAATAATGGAATTCTTGGTCAGTTATACGCAAGATGAGATTGAATGAATGCGAGTGAATGAATATCCGAAGTAAGAACTGAGGCGACCTGCGTAACTATAACGCTATCAAGGGACGATTCGCAGGATGGGACCATGTCACAAAGATTAGGTCTAGGATTTTTACTGGCAAATCCGTCGACCATAAGATACCTACGCCTCCCGAACCACAATACGAACTTTCAAGCGGAAATAATTTTTCCACTACTTCCAAAATCATTAGATTTTACGGGAAAACTTTGAATAATCTCTGTTTGTCCCTCTTTTATTCTCTTGCTCTCGGCAGAGCATAAACAGTGCAGCAAACACAGCTATATTTGTATCCCAAGCAGAGATATATTTTGGTCACAAAGAAATATATTATAACATACTTATCATTGCGACCTCAAAATGTTATATTGAATAGCAAACACAACGTGCTTGGACACAAGTATACTATATTTGCGACAAGCAGCAAACACATGTTATATTTGCATCAAAACAGCAACAAAATACAAAATTTTTCAGCGCGTTTGTACATATGTTTAGTACTTTCCCTTTCGAGAATTGTATTGTAGTGTCATTGTTGTTTCTATACAGGGTGTCCCCTAAACTTTTGTCTAAACTTAAACACGTGATAGCTGAGAACAAAAGCTACAATGTTTGTTCTTACGCCAATTGTCTAGGTGGCTTCGTTTTCGAGATATTCGTGTTTAAAATAATTGCATTTTTGAATGCATTTTCAATAAATGCATAATCTACGTTTTAAATGAAAAAGAAATATCATTGAACATTGCTTCAAAATTGATTTTAAATAATTTATTTTTTCTTTTGAAATGAAAACGAATTTTTTTTTTAAATGTTTTCAATTAACGAAAATTTTCAAAATGAGAGCCTTGTTGCGTTATGCACTTAGATAAGCGGTCTCTTATTTCAGTTGTAGTTGTATTAATAGTCATTTCCTGTCGCATTTGATTTAAAATCAATTTTGAAGCAATTTTCAATGATATTTTTTTTTCATTTAAAAAGTAGATTATGCATTTATTGAAAATGCATTCAAAAATGCAATTATTTTAAACACGAATATCTCGAAAACGAAGCCACCTAGGCCAGGGGTCGGCAACCTTTAGTGACGGAAGAGCCAAAAGCTAAAATTTACAAAATTTCCCAGCTTTTAAAGAGCCACTTACATTTTTATTTCAATGTTATGGTATTTGATTAGGATTAGGTATAAAAATTTGATTTCTGATTCCAAATAATTAGATTTCAATATGAAATAATATTTATTCATATAGGAACATAAAAATGTTTGGCACAAAACATATTAAAGTATTTTATCTAGCTCTGCTAGAATAATTAAATAAGTAATCAAGTAATATGACTATAATTATTGAATAATATTTCATCATCAATGGGAGCATTGGCCTTGCATGTCTTTTGAAAGTTTGGTTAAATCTGGATCATAACTTGTTGTTTTCAGTTTCAAGCACGCCTCTAGATTTTTATTTGTTAGTTGGCTTCTTACTTTACTTTTTATTATATTCATGCAAGAGAACGTTTGCTCGCACGAATATGTTGACCCAAAGATCGTCAGTACTCCGAATGCCAACTTCTTCACCTCACTGTAGCATTCTGGAAGACTATTCTATGCATCAAATATGAGTGTCTCAACTCGAGGCATTTCTTTTAGAGCTGTCCACTTGTGCAGCGTAACGTTCATGCTTTTCTGAACCTCCAACTCTTGTAAATTGCTCTTGAGTTCTGTGAACTTACCACTCTACAACTGTTTGGTTTTCAAATCAATCAATTGCATTTGAAGCGAACCAGCATCAATTCCAAATGGCTCAATGCTGATCTCATTTGCATTTGTGTTGAGAGGATTCACTTTGAACGCCAGAGTACTTGCGTTTGTTTTGAATTGTTCAAATCTCTCAGCGAATCCATCCTTCATTTTATTTATCGTAATGCTGAAGTAATTCGTGTCAATAGTTACATTGGCTTCGTCGCGATATTGCTTCAGATTTTCGAAATGAAGTAATTTACCGCTCTCCATGTCTTCGATAAACAGAAGTAATTTATTTTCGAAACAAACCACTTCTTCAAGCAAGGCATAGGCTGGGTTTCCCTTTCCCTGCAGTTTTACATTGAGCTCATTTAGTTTACTTGTGATATCCACCATGAAGTTGAATTTTTGCATCCATTTGTCTTCTTTCAATTCGGGATGGACAATGCCTTTTTCATTAAAGAATGTTTTTATATCATTCAAGCAGGAAGCAAAACGTTTCAATACGCGACCCCTGGAAAGCCAACGCACTTTATTGTACAGAAGTAAGTCAGAATACTGGCTTTCTATTTCTTCAAGAAATTCCTTAAACTGGCGATGGTAGAGTGCTTTGGCCAAAATGCTGCTAATTCTCTTAATAACGAAGTTCATGACCTCAACCATTTCAGTCGGAAATGTTTCCGCACAAAGCGCCTCTTGATGAATTATGTAAAATTATTAGTAAAATTATTAAAATTTGTGCATGGAACTGGAGAGCCGCATCTTAATACCAAAAGAGCCGCATGCGGCTCGCGAGCCGCAGGTTGCCGACCCCTGACCTAGGCAATTGCCGTAAGAACAAACATTGTAGCTTTTGTTCTCAGCTATCACGTGTTTAAGTTTAGACAAAAGTTTAGGGGACACCCTGTATAAGTAAATAAATGGCTGGTTTAAACTAAAAATACTGTGTTTGAAATCAGGTGTATTTTATATCAATACATGATTAATTAATCGAAATTAGTCAATTAAACATAATTTAATATTACACTGGTAAACCAATTCACAAACTCTAACTTGCACTCCAAAAACTAGCTCCAAATGATTCAGTGGAGAAGAATTTATTTTGTGATGGCCAACACTTTATTGTAAAGTATATAGATGTATGAAATTTTCCTACGTTCCCCTATGGACTAGATATTAGCTAAGATGGATTTTTTTGAAAACCGATTATGGGCGCTAAAAATAAACGCCACATTGAATCAACGTATTAAACGTTTTGACCGAAAGTGTATACGTAGAATCATCTATCAGGAAAAAGTTAACAGAAAACACATTTTTAAATTTTGCTTCGAAAATTTATAATTGGGAACGGTAACATTGCTGATTTGGAGTTAAACCGAAGTTATGAGAGATCGGACCAATGAGTAGAAACTAGACTTATGGGAGTTGGAGCAGCAATCGAGATAGTAAATTTGATTATTTATAGTTGTAAAGAAACGGTAGAAGCTGGACTGGTTATGGTGGTATGGTTCATATTCCTGTCAATTGGTAGAGCTCAGTCCAGAAAACAATTGTCAGTATTCGAAATGGGATCTGCCGGAATGAAATGTGACGATTTAATCGACGCGTGGTATTCAATCAGATTTATGACTCTTTTCACGTCGAAACGTGCAAAACTAGAATCACTAGTACAGGAAAAATGGTCCACTTATAACACAGACTTTAGCCATGGACAGACATATCCAAATTTAAGACCGGGCGATAAAATAGCGGCTTGGGACAAAATCACATGAATCAAAACTAGCACCAAAGTGGTGACGCCAACATGATGATATTAGGGAAGTAGAATAAGAAAATTATAAAATTAAATACGTATATTTAAAATTAATAAATACTCGAATTAATATGGAAAAGAATTTACTTCAATTCTAATTGTGAACGGGAAATAAGAGCTTAATAGGAAAACAGGACCATATGTTTTTAATTTTGTTGTACATACAGACAAGGTACTACCAAAACTTTAATACGAGTTGTGGACTGGTAAAATAGTGTATTCGCATATATATCTGTTTGAGATTCGAATAGTGGAGACTCATAATATTTCTAGTTTATGAGGGGTGCCGTCCAGACCGTGTCACATCATACTATTCAGCCTGAGCTATTATGAGGAACTTGTGAGGTTACGTGTACTTTATGAAGAAGACGTCAACTAAGAATCTATTTTCCATATGCACCGAAGAGATGAGTGGTTAAAATGTTCTTACCGAAAACGTTTACTTTTCGGAGATGAGAATTTAATGCGGAAAACTTTATTAGATACTTTTATATATAAGTACATTACTTTTATATACATACGAAGTAGCGGGCATTTGCTAGTTTAATATATAATGTAAGTGAAAAAATTCAGCGGATTAGAGGTAGAAAGTATAGTTCATTACCTATTTTAATTTTAAATATCTTTTTAGTATGAGAACAAATCCGTTTCGAATCCGCAAAAATTGATAAAAGCGGATCCGTCTCGAATCCATTTTATTTACAAAAACGACCCCGAAGCGGATTCGAATATGAAAGTCGTTGTGAGTTCGAGACGGATCCGAAAAAGTAGAAAAAACAATTCGCGTTTTCGAGAGGAATTTCATACGCAGACAGATCCGTCTCGAGTTCGAAAACGATTCATATGACACACTGCGAATCTTTTCACTCAAAAAAAAAAGTTTCATTGTAAGTAAAAAATATTGTGGTTGTAAAAAAAATAATATATTATTTACCAGTTGTTAGAACAGACTTCAGCACAAGATACGGAAGAAATACATTCAAACCCTTTTTAAAGAACTTTTTAAATGACAATTTGATTAGAACTGATGTTATAAATAAATAAATGGTTTCCCATTACATCCCATGAAGGGACCGGGGAGAACTTTCTCACAATCACTGAGCTGTGCGCTTTCCAGTTTTCACTCACTGATTGGGACCTACAGTTTTACACCGATTCCGAACGGTAATTTGAGAAGCTTTTTCATGGCTAGATACTCGATAGTGTCGCCGTCACTATGCGAGGTGACCGCCGCCGAAAGAAATTTTCAGGTGGTCAGAGCCGGGTTCGAACCCAGGATCTCATGTACAAGAGCCGCGCACACTAACCATTGCACCACCGACGGCCACTGATGAACTGATGTTATAAAGATTAATAGTGATCCCGTTTTGTGGAATTTAAATAAAAACACGGGATTACATAAGTAGACAAGCCACGCCACAAAATAGCATTTCAAATTTCAAAAATTCCAAAAAACGTTTACAATTATAAGAAACAGCCATTTCAACGTTCTTTAAAAAACGGTGAGATTCAACGCCGTGAGGTGTTTGATATTAGGTAGAAGCGATGAAAATATGATTCTACCGGCGAATGGTTTAGTGACTGGTAAAACTCAAATACACGCGCTGAAGCTCACGGAAAGTTTGCAGACTAAGTGGGACTATATTATTATTTTTTATGGTTTATAATACATAACCCTGAGCATGATAAGTGACGCTAACTGAAATATCTAATTAATACTAAAAACAGTCAACTCCGCTGGTGTTTTCATTTACTGATCTCAAAATACTGGTCAACAATCAAAATCGTAGAAGTCCAGAATTTCGTAAAACTAATGTCTATCATGTGAAAGCTAGAGCAGTAATTCAAAGCCCTGTTAATCGAAAAAATTTTAAAAAAAAGTTTGTACAGAATAATTCCAATTATTTAATCACTCGCAATAAGAGGATGGCCATTTCGCGGACATTCAGAACAAATTGGTGATTGGTTTCTTAGGCACAGTAGAGCTTCTGGACTAGATTGATCAATGTGTACACAGCTTCATGCATTTTTTCATAGACTTAATGCTCTTGAATTATTGTCTATTGAATCCCAATTACTGCAAGAAATAAACTATGAAGATTTAATTTTCGTTTTTGCCCTAGCAAAACCCTGACAGACTAACTTCATACATATGTATTTTATTTTAATTTACTTTATTTTATTTTATTTAAATCCCCAAGTTTTTAAAGAAAATTATAACACTTGGAATACAATTTTTTTAAAACACACCCCATTCATGTATATAATTTTATCAGTTTTTTGTTTGCAAATTATAAACTAAGTTTTTTGTATAAATAACAAGACTGATATGATATGACACCAAAGATTGGAATAATTATATGTGAATAAAAAAACCTAGATCTATGTTTGTGTTCAAATTAATTAAAATTAATACACAATAATTTAGGTATTTCAAAATTATATATTTTATTTTGATAGTCAGTTATTGTTAATCAAAAAGGGAGGCATATCAAAGAGTGCCTAGGAAGGGAGCGGGCCCAAATCCGCCACTGTGTCCAACGCTTTCAGCGTAACAGATTTTCCTTTTACTCAGATCTCTATTCATTTGGCCCGGTCATTTCGATAAAATAATGTCCAATAATACTCGATGCAGCAATTCATTGCACCTTCCGGAACGCCTCAGTAATTTCTTTTTGATTTGTAAAAAGATTGAAAACTTGTTCCTGGTTTAATGCAGTTTCACCGCCTTAGTCTATTACACGATGTATATAAGGGTTTTTCAATAAGAGCGCTACAAAAGTTTTTTTTAAATAAAACAAAACAGGAGTAAAGAATTTCATTGGTATCTAACAATGAAATTCTTTATTCCTGTGAAAGTACGTTCGACGCCATTATGTATGGAACTCGATTTCTTTTGCATGGCCACCACGGGCACGCTTGCAGAAGTCCAGACCCTGAACCCAATTTTCGACGGCCGATACTGCTCCAATCGGCCGATACTGCTGCAATTTCACGTTCGATATTCGTACGAAGTTCATCAATCATCGCTGGCTTGTTGGCATAGACCATAGACTTGACGTAGCCCCACACGAATTAATCTAACGGCGTCAAATCGCTCGACCGAGGCGGCCAATCGACTGGGCCATTTCGTGAGATAACACGTTCACCAAACTTGGTTTCCAATAAATTGATTGTGGCATTCGCTGTGTAGCTTGTGGCGCCGTCCTGTTGGAAAAACATGTCCTCCAAGTCCATATTATCCAATTGGGGCCAAAAATATGCGGTTATCATTGAACGGTAGCGATTCGCATTCACAGTAATGTGCCGGTCTTGATCGCCACGGAAGAAGTACGGCCCAGTGACGCCACCGGCCCTTAAACCGCACCTAACCGGAATTTTTTGGGATGCAATGATGACTCATGGATTACGTGTGGATTGCTGTCTGACCAATAACGTACTTTTTTGCTTATTGACGAAGCCATTCAGCCAGAAATGAGCCTCATCGCTGAAGATGATTTTCCGATGAAAATCCGAATCATTTTCAAGTTGTTGCTCAGCTCAATTCACGAACATACGACGCTTATGGTGGTCAAGCGGCTTCAGTTCTTGCGTCAGTTTGATCTTGTAAGGATGTAGCCCAAGATCTTTTCGCAAAATTCGCCACAACGACGTCACAGAGATGCCCAACGCTTGAGAACGACGTGTGAGAGACACATTTGGGCTTTCTTGAACTGAAGCCTCAGCGGCAGCAATATTCTCGACACCGCGGGCAGTTCTTTGTCTCACTGGCACGGGAACATTTTTTACTGTGCCTGTGGATTCAAATTTTTCCACTAGACGCTCAATTGTTGATCTGGTAGGACGATTATGATGATCATAAATTGGACGTAGCGCTCATAAAGTTGAGGCCACTGACTCCAAATTTCGGTAGTAAATTTTAATAATTTCGACTCGTATATCTTTCCATGATGAAATGGCATACCTTACTGAAGAGAAATGTCAAAAGAGCGGGAAAAAATATGGCGTCGTTCGATTTACTTTTGTAGCGTCTCTGTTGAAAAACCCGTTATGTATTTCGAATTGCGATTCTCGACCAAAGAACTTTGCGAGCATTGTTTTGCTAGCAATTATTTCATCATCTGAATAAAATTATATAAATCGCATGACAAGCTATAGAAAAAAATTTCCGAAACAGACGGAATTTGAAAGAATATTCCACGCACAATAGCTGGAAATATTTATTTACCATATTAGTCTTGATTCCCAGTTTTCTTCATCTTGGTGGTTGACCTTCCTCTTCGTCGTCAATTATTTCTTTAGTCATTCTCTCTTACATTGCAAAAAATTGCTCAAAATTCAACGCACAGTCAAGTTGGTACGCATTTGGAATGTCTAAGCAAAGTTCGACTGACTCATTATGCTCAAGTCAACAAATTTATTCTAATCCTAAACAGATTCTTAATTATACCTTTAATAATGTCGCAGATTTTATTTTTTTCCACAAGTAGAAGTGACTCCGCCTACTATCCTAAATTCTAACATTTATTTAACCAATCGTATCTGGAGCAATCTGCATACCTTAAATATTGTTTATCGTTTTAACTCATGTGTTAACTGGATGGTCCACGCTTCTTAATATTGACCTTGTATATCCGGACACCATCATGTAGAATACCAATACCAAGAACATGGTAACCATTTCAAGAACGTCGGCTTAAGAGTTTAGCCGATGTAACGGCTTTAATTTTTTACAAACAGGAGTGGCACAACTAGAGTGTCCAAAACTGGTGAAGCAGGTTTTGATGGTACTAACCGTGGTCCGGTTTAAAAAAAACCTAAATTTCGAACAAACCTAAACCTTGTTATTTGACGTCGGGTAACAAGTTTTTACTCATTTTGTGTTAAATATCTTTAATCATTTTAAAAATTCAATAACTAAAAAGATATGATTTCCAAATTTTAATGAAATTTTCGAATTAAGAAACATTTCAACTATGATTGAACTATGATTGTAAATATCTGAATCCACGGCTTTGTGCATTAAGTAAGCTTTTCAAATAATTTTTATTTTTCAAATTTCATAAGTTAAATTCTTTTAATACATTTTTTAAAAGTAAAAGAATTTCCGTACATGGATATCCCTTACAAAGTTGAATATGATTTTTAAAATAAAATAATTTTAATATGAATTTAAATAAAATTTTGAAATTTTGTGGTAGATACCCATTCCAAATTAAACTACGACTTAAATTTGTATTTAAATTTTAAAAGTCATTATTCCGGTATGAAATTTAAATACGAATAAGAATATGAAACGTTCCCTAAAGAAATTTGTTGTAAGTTTCACCGGCTTGTACAAAAATGAAAACACGAAATCAATCATTGACATTTCTAACTAACCGAACTCCGGGTTTTAAAAAATTATGGGTTCACCAACAACATATGTACTAATTCCCATCGTGATACCAGAAATCGAGCAAGATAGTAGTGAGGCTGTTAGGTAAAAATGCGACAAAAACCTTTTGGAAAGGATAGGAATGTGTAAAAATTGTGAATGTGTATAAGACGGGTAATAAGGGTGCAAAATGGGTAAAGCTTCAAAATACGAAAAGAATCGTTTAGAAAGGTTATGAATGTGCAAAAATATTGAATACGGGTAAAAAGGGTAAAATGGATATTTCCCACAAACTTTAAAATGCGAGAAAAATCGTTTGGAGAGGAGAGGAAAATTGTGAATGTGGTTAAAAAAAGTAAAAAGAAGCGAATAGGGTAAAACTAGAAAATGCGAGAAGTCGCTTGCAATGGTTAGAAATGGGGCAAAATTTGTATTTGTGGATAAAAAGAGGGCAAAAGGGGTAAAACTAGACAGTGTGAGTGAAATCGTCTGGAAAGGTTCGGAATGTGGTTAAAAACGGGCAAAAAAGGTTCACTTGGGATAAAACTGTAAGTGCGACCAAATCGTTTGGAAAATTGTGAATGAAAAAAGTGTATGAAGTATGAACGAAGTACAGAAAATTTCTGTGCCGACACTATTATCAACACATTCCCAAGCTTTTCAAACGATTTTTCTCGCATTTTTACATTTTAACCATTTTTGACCTATTTTACAAACATATAATTTTTATGAAGAAGACTTCTCACATGTTTATATTTGGCTCTGTTTACGAACAAACACATTTTTTAACAAATTCAAATCATGTCCTCTATTTTTTTGCTTTTTAAGTTTTACCTAATTTGACTCTTTTTGAAGTTCAACCATTTTTTAGACCCTAAACTAGTTTGAAAAAATTCCCAATCATTTTAAACTCAATTTCTCGTAGGCAAAATGTTTACCCTTTCTATCCTTTTTTAGCCGCAGACACTCTTATTAACACATTTCCAATCATTTCAAACTAATGTTCCCATTATTTCAAGTTTTACCCTTTCCTTCCCCTTTCAACCATATATGTAAATAGTAATAGTATCTTATTCTCAATGATGGCAATTTTTTTGCATTTTCAAGTTTTATGTTTGTCATGTTCTGTTTACCCCTTGTTATGTTTTTTGCCCATGTACACTATCTTCAACATCTTCCAAATCATTCCACACGATATTTATTGCATTTTAAGGTCTAACTCTTTTTCGCCAAGTTTCACTCCTTTTTAACAACGTACACTATAATTAATATATCTCCTGTCATTCTCCAAAACAAATGTTGGTCTGCGTTTATTAGCTTCATTTAAACGTATAGTTCAATTATTAATCCACCTCTAGACCCAATCATTGCACACTAATAATCTCGATATTTGTAGTTCTTCACCACATATAATATTTACTTAATACTAATACCACTGCTTCATCCGATTGTTTAGCCGTTTTATAATTCTACCCTTTCGGAGAGACGTTTATTATTTTCTGCATCTTCCGCAACATTCCAATCGATTTTTGTCGCTCTACTCCTCTTCACTATAAAGCTCTCACTCCCAGTAAAATAAAAATTAAACTCCGAATCGAATTTTGATTTTGTATATTTGATTCAAATAAACAAAAATTTTAAAAATTAAATTCGCTCGAGATTTTAATTTTTTTAATGCCGGAGTGAGAGCTTTATATTGAGGAGGGCTGAATTTTTCGGCTCGCGAGTGGAATTTTTAATTACATCGTAGCAGCAGACATTGTGGTAGTTTTAATTAGCGACAACAAACATTTTATTTTCGATCATTCGTTTCAGTTCTCAAACTCTAGACAAATATATACCAACAATACAAGAATAGAAAAAAGTATAAAACAAAATAAATAGTGAAACGAAAAATGATATGGAAAAAATTAAATCACCTGTTTAAACGACTATACCTGCTAGATAATTCTACCATGATCAATATGTATAGCATTTACCGCGCTATCTTCAAATGGTGGTGTAATGGGTAAATGGGTGGTGCGCGCCTCTTGTACTTGAGATTCTGGGTTCGATCGCTGCTCTGACCACCTTAAAATTTCTTTCGACGGCGGTCACCTCGCATAGTGACGGCGACACCATCGAGTACTTAGCCATGAAAATGCTTCTCGGAAATACCGTTCGGAACCGGTGTAAAACTGTAGGTCCCAATCAGAGAGTATACAACTAGAAAGTACTGGTTGTGAGAAGCTCTCCCCGATCCCTTCATGGGATTTAAGGTATACTTAGTCTTCCATCAAATAAAATTATTTTAATGAACTTAAAATGTGTAAGCCATTTTACAAATTTCTGCTTTTGAGTCACTCCTTGATAACGTTTTCGTTCGCTATAAATTTTATTTAATATGTTGTTTATTGACAAGATATCGAATTAGATAAGCTTTTAGTTTATCCATGAAAGGTTTCGTACGTTAACAAACAACAAAACTATTGTGCATGCTTTAAAATGCATGACAATTATCCATTTTTCCGTTTCTGATAAATGCGTGGATATATGAATATTTAATCCCCCATAATTTTTTTTCAGGACACTGGTAATTTGTGAGATAGTACGTAGAAAATTCGTTCAAAAATTATTTATGTAATTGCGATTATATGTGTCCATATTTAATTATCTCCGATGTCTGAAATAAAGCAGTAGATTTGATTTCTAGTATATCAAACACGGCGGTCCCAACCATTATTTTAAATCTAATCATATCTAGTGTTCTTGCCAAAAACCATGACTCCACCTTACATCACGAAAATAGCCTCACTTGTTCCATGATGTTTACGAGTCATTACAAAAAGTAAACTCACCAAAAAAAATAAAATTTTAAAAAATTTACAGATCGCCATTATTGTAATGTCACCAATGTCCCTATAGTATCTATTATTTTGATTGAGCCAAATATTACAATATAACTATTTCATTCCTTTAGTCTTATCACTTTGATAAGATTTGGAGATGGTAGAATACTTAAGTTATCAAATAATATGATGCCATTTTTGGTATTTTACGATTTAAAAGACCACTATGGCAAACCAGGAGCCATCACAAGCTCCAAGAAGACAACGAAAAGGCAATCTGTATAATGTTAACATGAAACACATCATATTTCCACCGCAGATTATTGCGGTCATTTCTGGTATGACCAAAAATCTCATCTTCATTATGCCATAAATGCGGACTGAAATGTATAAGGCAGAAACTTCAATTTCTTTTGATTGTCTGTTATATGATTATTTGTTTGACTTATCTTTAACTAATAAAAACATTACCAATGGATACTGATGTTTATATCAAAGTTATTCATTGCGCCACACGTCCATAATCATAACCAACACCACGGTTTTGGCACCACGCCAGGACCGCTGCATCCAATGACCGAATTTTATGGTATCTAAATAAAAATAAAGGCATCTGTCGTTATTATTAAACGACGTAATTGCTTTTTAAATTATACCGTGGTTTTTGAGATTGATTCTATCGCCGGTATTGACAAATAATACCAGTTTGCTTTCGCACAGATCGAACTTTTATAAGGAGAATAAATTGATGCAGTTATAACCACATTATAAACTCGCATCTTAGGAAATCATTAAAGCATTACCATAAATACAACTAAGGAATTTGCAGTGAGCCAACTACAAATATAAAGGGCAATCGGGAACGAAAAGCGAATCAGGCCGCACTCGAAATTTTAAATATGCATCAGTTCTTCGCGGTAGATCTACTGATTACAGTTTTATGAGGTTTAAAAATTGAGCCTTTTCATAAAATGAAGTCTACATCACTTTTTTAATTTATGATATAAATAAGAATTGGAAGTAGGTAACGTATATACCTATAGTAGGTATATATGACGGTAGGTACCTATAATATTTTTAAGGAGCGGACATCGAGCCAGCGTAAGATACCCATTTTAGGGACGGATGGCTCTCCCAGAAGTGGTTCGTGGATACAAAAAAATTTTAAAATACCAATCGAAATTGTTGTGAATCTCGCAAAATGATTTTTTAAAATTACCGATTTTCGAACGATGCTGTCTGTAAATTTTCCAAGGTGAAAAATGCCTTATCTTTTAAACAACATTTAAAAAACTATAGCTACTTCTTTCGTAATAAAATTCAAAAATAACAGTAAAAGTTTCGTCAAAATTTTGCAATTTTTTGAGATTAGAAGAAAATTTGTAACTTAGAGAGCTTGTCACTTCCAAATGGTTTGCGATAGTTCAAGAATTAAATATTTTTCGAGAAGTGTTCTCAGCATGGCGGTGTTTTCGAAATTAAGATTTGAATAAAAATAGCCGAGCTATTAACACAAAACTAAAAAAAATTCCATGGGGTGTCAGGGGACACCCGGTTGGTGCGAAGTTCCTTTCGCTATATATTACGTACTAGTTATTTACAACAATATACGATAATTTAAATGAATCTTTAAGAAAAGATACTTCTTGTAAAATGATAAACTTTTTTAAAGAAAATTTTTTTTTATAGAATGTATTTTTTAAAAAGAAAGTATATTTTTAGGTCTTTTTTGTAAGAATATGAAAGATCCATTATAAAGGTAATTTTTTAAAGAAATATAACTCTTTTATTAAAAGCTAATGGGGATTTTAAGAAAAGGTACTATATTTAGGAAGAAGTACTTCTGTAAGAAAATGCCAGGATGAATTTTTCTTACAAAAAAGAACTATTTTTAAGAACAGGTACATTTTAAATACGTGGTACTCTTTATAGGAAACGGTTATTTTTTAAGAAATTTACTTATTTTGTTTTATTTTTAAGAAAAGGAATTTTTGGAAGAAAAGGTTTTTTTAAAAGAAGGTATTGTTTTGAAGAAATTGTGTTTCTTAAGCAATTGGAATGTTTTTAGAATTCGTCCATTTTCAAGAACAGGAACATTTTTGGAAGTAGGTACTTATCTCAAGAAAAGTTATTTTGTTTCAGAAAAAAGGTAGTATTTAACGAAAAGTTAGTTTTTTATGAAAAGGTACTTTTTGTAAGAAAATTTTTGGTTTTTTAATTTTTTTTAAGAACAGGTACTTTGTATTTTTTTTGAGAAAATCAACTTTGTTTTTAGAAACGGCATTTATTTAAAAAAAATTTCTTTTTTAAAACTTCTTTCACTTTGGCTTATCTAAATTTACTTTTTATTGGGTTCAAAACTACAATATATACTAAAATAGCTGGACCCGGCAAAATTCGTTTTGCCTTCAAAGTTTTTGTAATGCCAAAGGGTGAAGAAAATTGTTTTGTTCCATTATGTTTACAGAAAAGGAATAGATATGCTGGCGATCCGACACGAGATAATGCCACGTTTAATTGACAATGGGCAAATAAACCTATAGTTGACTGGAATATTATGAAGAAGAATGTAAAATAACTATTTCGTAGAAGTATGGTTTATCAATCTAGAGGTATTTTTTTCAATAGGTTTTTTTCACAGATTACGCGTGAGTTGTGTTAAACTTTATTTTTTTTCTTTTACCTCTGAGTGATCACCCTATATTTGTATAGATTTCGGTCGAGTGCTGATTTGTTTAAAAAGCTTCTCATTATACTATAATAGCTGAACCCGTTGCGCTTCGCTTCCCCTGATTTCTAGTTTTAATGAAACACATTTTTGCATTTTTCTAGTTATTCAAGTGCTTAGGATATACAATGTTTCTAGTTTTGGCATCTGGTGCAAATATATATAACTCTAAAAGTTTACCCATGCAACATATATTGTCCGTGGGAAATACACGGATTTGTCAAATTTTTTCCACAGACTTGAAGCGACTGCCCTGCGCTTTATTTACGGTCATCGCAATTGCTAATCGAATCGGAAACTGCAATCTTTTGAAATCGATGGGCACGCCTGTAGGTATCACGGGAATGCGTGGAATCAGGGCATCGGTTCCTTAATAATTTCCAGTGATTATAGTAGCCTCTAGAAGATTATTCTGATTTTTTTTTTCAGAAATGCATTATTGGGATAAAGGTATTTAGGATGCTCTCGAAACTGACTTCAATGATACTAATATTCACTCGTACCTGTGATCACATTCTTAGCTTCATAGTCTGACCTTTATAATAGCCGTATTTTCATTGAGTTTCCCCAAAAAGTAATTCGCTTCATATCAGTAGTACATGTACCGAACCTCACATTCCTACACTGTAGCTAACAATTGTCCGTACACCATGCGATTTGATTAAAATATTTTTTTAAAGTTAGAAGCATTAAACTTTAAAAAAAATATTTAAAACGAATCCGCCATATATTTTTTGAGATATATTGAAATATGTTCTCAAGTGCTCAATATTCAAATATTGACGTGTGTGGGCGGCACCTCGACCCTTTTTGTCAACTTGATTCCAAATAGCCTGCTCGTATTTGTAGGCTAACTGTAACATACTGTGAAATTTCAGGACGATCAAACTATTATTATCCCACTTCCACCGTCGCGGTAATTCATACTGTACCAACAGCACATATACCAAATCTCATCTACAGTTCATGAGATATACCCATTTTAAATTTCAAGTTGTATGGGCGGTGCCACCTCCTTCTTCTAATCACTACCAACTATAGCTAAGAACTATCACCAGGTCATCAGTACCACATTGTGAAATTTTCATAACAATCGGTCTATTAGAAAAGCCGTCAGATTGATTTTAAAAGGGTGCGTATTTCAAAATGTACAAACAACTCCTATAACTAATATCCTATTCATACTTCTGTTAGTTCATGAGATACAGCCGTACAAAGTTTTGAGTTGTTTGCCACGCCCACTCATCCGATGCCGCCCATTCTTTGTTGGATCACGAAATGCCAAATCATCCACACAAATTTTTAAGGCGATTGGTGAAACAGTCCTCCAGATTGGTCCAACTGGCGGGGCCACGGCCGCTTCATATAACAAAAAATTCAAGCACCCTATTATCAAAACAAACGGTCCAACCGTTTTTATGTCTATACGGCACTAAAAAAATGCAAACAAACAAACCAACAAACAAACACTAACTCAATTTTATATATGTAGATAGATAGATATTGGTTACAGGCGCTCCACCTAGAAAACTTCCCTTTAAACAAGAATATGCTAGTCTAGACACAAACCAAAGTAAAAGTACCCAATATAGTTGATAATAGTGGGATGTAATAAAGTTGTTTAAAAAAATTGTTTAATTTCATTGGTCGTCATTGGGCCGTACTTCCTCCGTGATGATCAAGACCGGCACATTACTGTGAATGCGAATCGCTACCGTTCAATGATAACCGAATATTTTTGGCCCCAATTGGATAATATGGACTTGGAGGACATGTGGTTCCAACAGGACGGCGCCACAAGCCACACAGCGAATGCCACAATCAATTTATTGGAAACCAAGTCTGGTGAACGTGTTAGCTCACGAAATGGCCCAGTCGATTGCCCGCCTCGGTCGTGCTATTTGACGCCGTTAGATTATTTCCTGTGGGGCTACGTCAAGTCTATGGTCTATGCCAGCAAGCCAGCGACGATTGATGAACTTCGTACGAATATCGAACGTGAAATTGCAGCAGTATCGGCCGATTTATGCTTGAAAACCGTCGAAAATTGGGTTCAGCGTCTCGACTTCTGCAAGCGTGCCCGTGGTGGCCATGCAATAGAAATCGAGTTCCATACATAATGGCATCGAACGTACTTTCACAGGAGTAAAGAATTTCATTGGTATCTAAAACCGGTTTTGTTTTCTTTAAAAAAAACTTTTGTAGCGATCCTATTGAAAACCCCGTTGTATGTTTAAAATTATTGAATTTTCATAAAATATTGGTATCAGTTCACTGAAATAGAATCGATTATTCATAGGGATGCTTTAATGAAAAGTTGTATACTCCCCACAATTGTATCGTTGCTGCAATACAGCTTGTCTTACAAGATTTGTTGAATGATAATCGTTGCGTTGCTCCAGAAACTCAATTGTTGTTTTTTTAGAGGAAAAAAAACTTAATATTTCAATTGTTAAGGTTTGAGGTTTAGGAATCTATGGTTATTTCAATACTTTATTTGTTAATTACTGTCTTTAGTCAAACATTTAAAGTTAACAAATCGAAACAGTTGATCCGACGCATCAGTCATTAATTCGTCGATACTGACTTGTATCAAATAAGGGCAACTGTATTTTTACACCAATGTTTACTAGCTTTTTAGCAACAATGCTGCACTATATAACTGTCAAACAGTCATTTGCCACAATCAAAATAATAAATTTTAATTTTCCCCCGAAATAACAACGTGGCAAATATTATAAAATGGGCAATCAAGGGTTGTTGATGTTTATATTTAGACATGATTCATATAGGGATGATTATGTTTCCAAACTAGCTTCTTACACCAACGAAACAAACCGCAACAATGGAACATATCCATCATAGTAATGAAACATATTCGTGGCAGTGACGAAAGTTTCCAGGTTAGTGAAATCATTTTCGTTGCATTAATGTATCTTCGTATATATCTAAGCATTAGTATTAGATTTATGTTATTATTTTAAACAAATGTAAACGTGTATTTTTTTCCAAGCTCAGTGATAATTTAAAACTATTTCCAAATCTGGCCTAGAACGCTAAGGCGCTGATGAGAAGATTTACAAACTTCGAAATAATCGTTCGCTAACGTCACATTTTTTATAATTGGGACCTACAGTTTTACACCGGTTCCGAACGGTATTTTGAGAGTTTTTTCATGGCTAAGTACTCGATAGTGTCGCCATCACTAAGCGAGGTGACCGTCGTCGAAAGAAAATGTAAGGTGGTCTGAGCGGGGATCGAACCCACGTTCTCATGTACAAGAGCCGCGCACACTAACCATTGCACCACCGAATATATATTTTTATTTTAAACGTTAATATATATTACCGTCAAAGGGCAAATGAATCATTTTATATAAGTATATTGAAAGAGGTCTTATTTCTTATCTGATCTTTGAAAATACTTCACAAAGTACTGCAATGTTATACGATATATGCCAAGTTTTCAGTGAAATACATATCATTTCGATAAGATACAAAATTTCAGAGATACACCCGATTATATATTCAAGCCATGTATAATTTAAACTAAAACTTTATGTACGAAATCGACACGAAAAGTTTCACTTCAGAATGTGTCACAAGGCGGTCAAAGTTCAAAATTAGTTTGTCGCCGCTAAACAATTATCGGTTGAATATAAACATAGCATGCTGTTTGCCATTGGACAGACAAGAGATAATGTATACAAAAATGCGTTAGTTTTATCCGCATCACTTATAGATTTAGATACGGTTGGAGTGAATGTTAGGTAAGTTTCTCAGAAATTAGGCTGCCTAATTTGAAATAGAAGTACATCTTCATCAGTATTAAATGCATCAGTATTAAAAGCATAAAAGATTTCATTACACATTGCAATACACATAACTACGTTAATTAAGATCTTTATACTGCTTTCCCCTTTTTGTGGTACAAAATTGAGATAACAAATTCGAAAATAGTTACAAAATATGGGACTCACATTTCAACCGGGAATTCCCGGGATCCCGGGAAATTTATTAATCTTTCCCTACATTCCCGGGAAATAAAAAGTCCGGGATTTGCATTCCCTATTTGAGATGAACAATTTACAAATTTATTGAAGTCAAAGTCATCCACACAACTTATTTAAATTCGTACCTACATATACACACATATTCAAAATATTGCAACAAATAAAAAAGATCAGAATTCATTAATTCAAAGTTTTGATTTAAAACTAAAAAAAAACCTATGATAAAAAGTATTACGTTCAACCAAGACATTTAGTCAAATCTCTAAAAATTGGATAATATTGGATAATAATAATCCACCTTTAAAAGAAAGTATTTTGTTGTCCGGTTTCGAATTTTGGTACAACATGTTGCTGTAAATCTTTGTACTAATCCATGGGGTTCGCAAAATCGAAATATCGGTCCCAGATGTTATCCAAATTCTAACAAAATAACAGCGAATAGCATTATGCAGATGAGGTTTGCACAAGATACGATTGGTTAAAAATACATTTTAATTTGTAGGAAATAAAAATCAAATTACAGACATTATTCGATGTATAAAGAAGAGATCTTTATGGGATTAGGCAAAATTCATTGGTTTGAGCATAATCAGATGGTTGGACTTTGCTTAGACATCCCAAATGAGTAGCAACTTGAATTTTGAGCCATTCTTTGCAAAGAAAAGGCGAACGACTAAAGAAGTCATTGATTGCGAAGAGGAAGATCGACCAACAAGATGCAGAAAACTGGGAAAAGGACAAAAATGGAAAATACAAATTTCCCAGCTGATGTACATGTCATGGGCCAAGGCCAAAGTGTTTCAAAATTTGTGGTTGCAAAAATTTTAAATTTTTCTGTGTATGATGTCGATGTTATTTTGCCCACACTTTGTGTGATTTTAATATATGTGACCTGGTCTACGGAAAGGGGGCTTAGGTGTCAAAAAATCAATTTTCACTTTTTGGTTGATTCGGGTGGAAGATGAGATGCTTTTTCACGTGGTGAAGAAGTGCTTAAAAATACGAACTATACTATACTATATACTATGAACTATAATAACACTAGGTCACAAATAACAAAATTTTCTCTGTGATTTGTTTCTAGCATACTTTTTCTCATTGATTTTGACCTACTAAACACGAAAATGAGTTTTAAAAATTTTTCTGTTGATTGGTTTTCGAGATACAAATTTTTGAATTTTTTTTTTTAAATTTTTGGAGGTACACTTTCAATTTTGAGCACATCTTTCGTCTTCTTTGACATATTTGATCCTACTACTACTCAAATTAAAGAAAATTGAGCCGTCTACAACTCATTCTCAGAAAATTTTCAAATCGGGTGAGTAGTTTTGATGTTGGCGGCTTAAAAAGCTTAAAAAAATGCGTTTTTTTAGTAAAAATGTGGCAGAAAAATTCATATAAAAATTCATATAAAATATAAAACGCGATGCTAACAGCGATTTTGGTTTTTTTACGTATAGCTGGAATTTTTCCAAAGAAAATAAGCAGTTACTTAACAAAATCTGACAACAAATGGCGGACTTATAATTTTTTTGGTAAAACACCGAAATTCCGCTATTTCACGATATTTTGAATTTCATTATTTGCACAGCTAACCTACTAGGAGGGATCGAAAAAGCAAGTTTTTTATAATCCTTTTGGAATAGAACGGAACAGTTGCTCCTATACATAAGTTACTTCTGTTCAAAATTTCACCACCCTGGGTTAATGTCTTCTGTTCTGGCAAGGGACGTGAAATTTCAAAAATTTAGTGAAATCAGCAATTTTTTTTTTTTGAAATTTTTTTCAAATGTCACAGCACTTAGCAGTTTTGATAAAATTTTTAAATGAATATTAATAACACAAATATTTCATAATTGTAAAAAACCTATTTACAATACCGTAGGGACGTTTCGTCGATGTTTTTAAGAAAATGGTATAATGAAAATGCAGAACATAGAAACACAGGTGCATTTTACGATACGAATTTTGGCAAACCCACTTTACATGTACAAAATTGTTTGGAAAAAACGTTTACGTAATTTTTATGATTCTCAGAATTAAAAAAAATAAGTAATACACAAATAGTTATTTAATTTTTATGATTGTGGTTGCAGAGTAATATACGCTTCTGAATGTGCGTGGACGCTCTTCGTGTTCCTTTATGACTGCTACTCCGTTCACAGTCAATTAAAGGGAATTACACTTTTTTATTGATGTGTGTTTTCCCGATGGCTACCTGTATCGGTTTTTTTTAAAGAAATTCCCCCCACATTTGTGAGTGGTCATTATTTGGTGTTATTTATAGGTGTTCATTTATCGTTTTTTGTCAGTCAACAAATGTCTACGAACGCGAGTAGTACGAGTAAAAAGTGAAACAAATTGAATTTAAGTGCATATAATACCTACCATTTTATTCAAATTTCCCATTACAGTTGCGAAATCAGATTTCATACGTGTAATTATTAACTTTGCATCCTTAAACATTCTATAGAAATCAATGTCCTGGGTCCTACACTTCACACATGACCAACGAAGTCCTTTTTCCAGATCAGAAATCATATCATATTGTCTTCCACTAAAACCTGCACAACTCAAATGAGCCTGTGCATCACATAGTCAACACATATAAACTGTTGATCACTATTGCCCTTCACTTTACATTTAGTATACAAACACGCCATCATGCGGTAGATAGTAAAAATGCGGGTAGTACAACGAGTTTCAACGTGTGCCTAAAAGTATACCCCCAGAATTTAGTGAAATCAGCAATTTTTTTTTTTTGAAATTTTTTTCAAATGTCACAGCACTTAGCAGTTTTGATAAAATTTTTAAATGAATATTAATAACACAAATATTTCATAATTGTAAAAAACCTATTTACAATACCGTAGGGACGTTTCGTCGATGTTTTTAAGAAAATGGTATAATGAAAATGCAGAACATAGAAACACAGGTGCATTTTACGATACGAATTTTGGCAAACCCACTTTACATGTACAAAATTGTTTGGAAAAAACGTCTACGTAATTTTTATGATTCTCAGAATTAAAAAAAATAAGTAATACACAAATAGTTATTTAATTTTTATGATTGTGGTTGCAGAGTAATATACGCTTCTGAATGTGCGTGGACGCTCTTCGTGTTCCTTTATGACTGCTACTCCGTTCACAGTCAATTAAAGGGAATTACACTTTTTTATTGATGTGTGTTTTCCCGATGGCTACCTGTATCGGTTTTTTTTAAAGAAATTCCCCCCACATTTGTGAGTGGTCATTATTTGGTGTTATTTATAGGTGTTCATTTATCGTTTTTTGTCAGTCAACAAATGTCTACGAACGCGAGTAGTACGAGTAAAAAGTGAAACAAATTGAATTTAAGTGCATATAATACCTACCCAACAAGTAAGACAATGAGTAAAAGACTACGTGAGTTCGAGTGTTTGAACAATCCAGAAAATTTCTGCAATGTTTGTGGCGAGTTTATAAAGAATAATCACGCACACACGTTTACTCCAGCAGTGCAATTGCACTATTTGAATTATTTTGGTATTTCACCAAATATCACAGAATCATGGACACCTAAGTCGCTATGTGATCTTTGCTATATAATCCTAACCAACTGGGCAGCTGGCGGAAGGTAAGAATTTTTATTTAAACACATTAAGCAAAGCAAATATAGTAATTTATTTTAATTTTAGGCGCCATATGAAATTCGATACACCAATGATGTGGAAAAAGCCGCTATGCCATTCCACAGACTGTTATTTTTGCCTCACCACAAACAGTGGGGTAGGGAGATTTTTAAAATGGAACTACGCTCAAGTGGGATCGTTTGCACTTCCAGTACCACATTCGAATGATGTACCATATCCAGTGTGCCCTGGTGCATCTCTTCAAAAAGCAGAATCGTCAGATCAAGAGTCCGAGTCAAGTGCAAGCGAATTTGGGGCGTGCAGAAAGCGAAAATTACTGTCACAGGCCGAACTAAACGATTGGGTGCGCGATTTTGGTCTCACTAAGGAGAAATCCGAACTTTTTGCGTCTCGGATGGTACAGTGTGGATTTGCGGATTCAGAAGTGAAAGTAAAGAAGTGAAACTGCAGCGAATACAAAAAACAAAGAAGAAGTCAGCTGTTTTTCCACATGGCATAAAATGTACAGTTATATCTTTGTTTCTACTCATTTTTTATGGGCGTTGATTTGGTTAATTTCGTTAGTTTAGCTAACCTGGCACATCCATTTCTAATTGTGCCATACATTGAGTATGTAGTGCTCTAAATAAATTAAAAAATAATATACTAAGACTAATTTGTTTATTTTAAATTAAGTTCAAATGTATTTATTCGTTTGCGTTGGGTAGGTAAACTGTGCAAATAATGAAAATCAAAATATCGTGAAATAGCGGAATTTCGGTGTTTTACCAAAAAAATTATAAGTCCGCCATTTGTTGTCAGATTTTGTTAAGTAAGTGCTTATTTTCTTTGGAAAAATGCCAGCTATACGTAAAAAACCCAAAATCGCTGTTAGCATCGCGTTTTATATTTTATATGAATTTTTATATGAATTTTTCTGCCACATTTTTACTAAAAAAACGCAGTTTTTTAACCTTTTTAAGCCGCCAACATCAAAACTACTCACCCGATTTGAAAATTTTCTGAGAATGAGTTGTAGACGGCTCAATTTGCTTTAATTTGAGTAGTAGTAGGACCAAATACGTCAAAGAAGACGAAAGATATGCTCAAAATTGTAGGTGTACCTCCAAAAATTTAAAAAAAAAAGTTAAAAAATTTGTATCTCGAAAACCAATCAACAGAAAAATTTTTAAAACTCATTTTCGTGTTTAGTAGGTCAAAATCAATGAGAAAAAGTATGCTAGAAACAAATCACAAAACGACTGTTGGCTAGTGTAATATTCCGACCAACAACAACACTTACTGGACGTCCGGCGCGGAGAACAATTAACGAGGTAATGAGAAACTGACGAAACGAGTTGCTTACTTTTAACAGCTTTAGTCTAGTTTTCGCACGTAAGCTCTCTTTTCGTAGACCAGGTCACATATGAATAAAATATTTTAAAATGGATGTTGCATTAAAAATAACACAGATTACACTTAATTCCACCGAAATTTAATCAGCGCCTACGATGTCACATTGGAAATAGTGTGGAGATAGAAGTACCAAAACACCTGTTAAAATTGGACTCTGATTAGGCTTCGTTTTCAAAGGTAATAGTTCTTATCTCACACTTTCTACTGATGTACGTATCGTATCATTGATTATCTTGCGATGTAGTTTCTTCAAATTTCTGCAGTAGGAAAACCGATGCCCATTTTATTATTTTTAAACGCTGTCTTTATTATTTTATGTAATGTCGAAAAAAAGTTTCACGCGATATATTGGACCACTATGGCCAACGTCGCGAATTTTACTCGGTAAAATTGGGGTTTCTGACAAACTCACGAAACAAAATTAGCATTTTCGAGTGATTTTCAAAGATCCTATAAAAGTCACACGAAACTTGATGTACATCGAAATGTTGGCAATGGTTAGTTCTAAAAACTTCCATATTCAGTTTGTCCATTGTTCAAGCACACGATTTTCCCATTCAAAATATAAACAAGTCAAAATACCATATTCAATTTTTGACGGCCCATAAAACTTTACTTTTACCTTTTTTTATTTTAGAGGTTTGTAGTACTAATATAGTCTGTATCTTTTCCGAATAACACTTTTCTCTGAGACGAAACACTCGCGTATGCAAATGAAAGAAGATCATTAAAAAATCACATGAGGTGTCATGGGACACCAGGATGGACCGAAGTTCCTTCCGCTATATATTATGAACTAGTAACCTAAAACACTCGTATTAACGATGATAAAAAAGACATAACAGATTACAAACAAGACTTACACAATTATTATTAAACACCTGAAAAGCAAATCTCAAACTGATTAAAAACCTATTAAATGAAAACTTTATATTAATAGGTAATAAAGAAATTCAGGAAAACATGGAGAGATTAGATCATAGAGACCCAGTAAGAATGTTCCAAGGTACGAAGATATTTAAAAAATTAAACCACTCAATTTAACTAAAATAGTTGTGCACGTATCTGAAAGGAATATACTAAGAAAATCTGGAATAAACGTGCAAGATCTAGAAAAGGATAATACGGGCAACCTAGTAATACTTGACCAAGAGGAAATGCATGATGCAATAGGAGCTTTTCTGGGATCAATACATTCATATAAGGATTTCGATGAAAACAATAATAATCAAGCTAGTCGGCATTCGCCAATGATATTGTTATTTATCATGCTGTTTTGACGCGAAAATTAAAGTGCTCGTTGTTATTACTAGAAATTGTATATTTTCCTCGGTTTATAGTGCTTTTCCATATACAATCAAAGTGTACAAGTGTTCTTAAGTGAATTTGGCATTCGATTGAATAGTATTGTGATTATTCCAAATCATTTGTAATAATATTCATCGATTTTAATTTGGTCTTGGCAAATTTGCAAGTTTTCCATTTGTTTATCTTTGGCATTTACCCTGTTTGTTGTTATTGTTTTCATCTGTCTTTTGATCAGTTATTTTGCTATCAAATTTTCTTATTGTTTAACATTTTGGGGTATACTTTTAGGCACACGTTGAAACTCGTTGTACTACCCGCATTTTTACTATCTACCGCATGATGGCGTGTTTGTATACTAAATGTAAAGTGAAGGGCAATAGTGATCAACAGTTTATATGTGTTGACTATGTGATGCACAGGCTCATTTGAGTTGTGCAGGTTTTAGTGGAAGACAATATGATATGATTTCTGATCTGGAAAAAGGACTTCGTTGGTCATGTGTGAAGTGTAGGACCCAGGACATTGATTTCTATAGAATGTTTAAGGATGCAAAGTTAATAATTACACGTATGAAATCTGATTTCGCAACTGTAATGGGAAATTTGAATAAAATGGGGTCACTTTTTGTTGACTTTGAATATGTCGCCTAAGCGTAAGAAATCGTCTTTGAGTGTAGATACTGGTAATTGTAATAGCCTATCGAATCCGTCTAATTTGATAAGTTTGCTTTCACCAGTCGTGGAAGATATTGTTGCCCAAAATACGCTTCCATCTGTAAGTGATTCTGTTCAAAATTCTGTTACTCTGAGTAGTCAGCCTATTGGTAATCAATCAGAACTATCTCCTCCTGCTGAGGTCATTCCAATTGGTTCTGTTTCCGTTTCTCAAACTCCGGCTTTGACTTATGCAAGTTAATTCTGCTGACACCATTCCTTAACATTAAAATCCTGGGCAAAAGGGTATTCACAACTTAGTTCTGGTGCCCCCTAGGAGGACAGTGTTCATATCTAGATTGGCATCTGATACTACTGTTGATGATATTGGTGATTATATCAGATCCAATTATTCTATTGTTGGTAATGATATTGCTGTTTTTAAATTTAATTACTCCCAACCAAGGGATATTTCTTCATTTAAAATATCGGTTCCAGGTAAATTTTTTGATGAGATTGTGAAAAAATCATTTTGGCCTGATGGTGTTTTGGTTCGAGAGTTTGTTCATAGAGATCGAAATCGTTCCGATGGGAATACTAGATTGCCACCCTCGGTCAATGTGCCAAAAAACTAGGTGCTTCAATTGTATTCCTATATCAAAATGTAAGAGGTCTTAATTCTAAACTGAAACATATTTATTTGAATAGTATTGATTGTGGTTATGGTGTTATATGCTTATCGGAAACCTGGTTAAAACCTAGTGTCAATGATTCTGAGATTTTTTACAAAGATTATCAGGTATTTGGGAAGGATAGAGTTGGAACGAAATCGGGCGGCGGTGTTCTCATTGCTGTACATAGTACCATTTCTGCTGAATTGGTCACATTTTGTGGGGACTGTGAGTCTGAATTCATTTGTGTACGTCTTCGCATTGGTGTAAGATCTGTTTTTGTGACTTGCTCCTATATTCGTCCCAGTTCTAGTATTGACATTTATATGGATCACCTTCGATTGACAGAATCAGCTGTTAACTTAATGGATTCAAATTCGAACATAATTTGTGTAGGTGATTTTAACTTACCATATACAACGTGGGTCTCTGTAGATGACTCTAACGGATGTTTACCTGTGTCTTCTACTATAATGAGTAATTATTGGGATGGCATTTTTGATTTAGGTGTCCATCAGTTAAATTTTATTAAAAATGTGAACAATAGAATACTGGATCTCGTATTTTCGAACAGTAACTGTATTTCTTTATGTAGAGTTTCTCCCATTGCCTTACCGGAGGATAAACATCATCCAACATTTAAATTTGCTCTTGATGTACAGGAAGAAAATTCTGGGTTAATCCAACGGAAAGAGCTACGTACTTTGAATTTTAATTTCGCCAGAACAAATTTTGCCTTACTCAGATCTTTTCTACATAATGCAAATTGGAATTATGATGGTGGTCTTGTGTGCAAAATTGAAAATTTTTATAATATTGTGAACTATGGGTTTTCTGCTTCAATACCTTATCATCCTTCAAGTTTGGAATCTGGGCCTGCTTGGTTCCCCAAAAGAATTAAGGGGTCTACGTAATTTAAGAAATAGAATGAAAAGTAGATATGATAGTTGTGGCTCATTAATTTATTTGGCGAAATACATAGTTGCTAGGAATAAATTTAACGTTCTTAATAGGAAATGTTACTCTTTTTATATCTCTAAAATGAGAAGAGTTCTACTGAAGAACCCGAAAAATTTTTTCACCTTTGTAAATTCAAAGAGGAAAGTAGTTGGTTATCCGCGTAGTATGCAATTCAATGGTTCAGAGTCATCAGATGATGCCGATATTTCTGATATGTTTGCTAACTTCTTCCGTAAAATATATTCTCCTTCTGTTGCTTTACTAAATTACCCCTATAATATTAATACGTTTAATGGCATTCCGGATATTCTCTTGTCTGAGGATGAAGTTCTTTCTGGATTGCAAACTTTAAAACATTCAAATTCGCCTGGACCTGATGGTATTCCCACATCAATTCTTAAAATGTGTGCTCATGAATTGTATATTCCACTCACAAATATATTTAATGAATCGTTGACATCGGGTAAATTTCCCTCTTATTGGAAATCAAGTTTCATAAGCCCACTTTTTAAGTCTGGAAGTCGATCCAATATTGAAAATTACAGAGGAATTGCAAAGCTGAGTGCAATTCCAAAGCTATTTGAAAAATTGGTTACGAATAGACTACTTCATTTTGTTGGATGTTTGGTTTCGCCATATCAGCACGGTTTTGTTAAGGGCAGGTCGTCTACGACTAACTTACTGGAGTTAACGTCTCATGTTTTTGCAGCTTTTCGGGATAAATGTCAGATGGATGTAATTTAACATCAGTAACATCTGGTGTTCCTCAAGGCAGTCATTTAGGTCCTCTACTTTTCGTTCTTTATTTAAATGATCTACCGTCTATAGTTAAATCCTCTAACATTTTGACGTTTGCAGATGATGTTAAGTTATTTATGCCTATATGCGATACTGAGGATTCCACCCATCTTCAATGTGACTTGGATGGTCTCACTAATTGGTGTTTGGTAAATGGTATGTCGCTAAATCAGGGAAAATGTAAAAAGCTTTCTTTTTGCCGTAGTACATCGTTGAATTTTGATTACCTTATTGGTTCTTATATATTGGAAAATGTGTCTTCTTTCATGGATTTAGGAGTACTTCTTGATCAAAAGTTGCGTTTTGATCTTCATATTGATTCCTGTATAGGCAAAGCCAGATCACTGTTAGCTTTTATAAAAAGATGGGCGAAAGAATTTGCGGATCCGTACGTCACTAAACGTCTTTTTGTCTCTCTCGTTAGACCTGGATTAGAATATGCTTGTATTGTGTGGTGTCCGTATAATGCCTGTTACATAAACCGCATCGAATCGATTCAAAGACAATTTTTACTTTTTGCTTTTCGTGGTCTCGTTTGGAACATTGATGATTTGCCACCTTATAAAAATCGACTGATGCTTATTGATCTTCCTACACTTGAAAAACGCAGGTATATGTTAAATGCTATGTTTATTGTAAAACTCATTAGGGGTTGTATAGATTCAAATTTTCTCGTGAGTCAAATAAATTTTAATGTTCCCTGTAGACAAACCCGATATTTCTATCCTATAAAACTACCGACTGTCCGTTATAATTACGATTACTACAATCCTTTTCGCCGCGTTTGCCTCATTCACAATGAGATCTATAATTCCTTACCCGCTTCAGATTCTTTGAATATAATTAAGCAACATTTAATTCGTAATTAATCGGGAACTATTATCCAGCTTTTGTTGCCAACCATTTTCCTCTGATAAACCAGTCCTGCTTCTATTAATCAATCTTATTATAAATTCTGAATTCTACAATGAATTGTAGCTGACGCTGAATAGATGGATGAATCATTAGCGGTTGACGCCAGATGCTGACATTCATGTCCCTCATCTCCATGTTCCAGATCTTCAAGTCCCTACTCTTCCTGTTTATCTCCCATTATGCTATTTTTATGTTCCTGTTTATCGTTCCACACATATTGTTGCGACGTTCCTGCTCCAGATGTGACTGCCTATGTTATCTCCTATGATTTTATCCTTAAGTTCCTGTGAATCATTCCACTAAAATTTGTGGAGTTTGTTTACCATTTCTCTTGTTCCTGCTCATCGCCCTGTTGTTCTACTCCACCTGATGTTCCTGTTCCTGTTCCTCATGTTCCAGATGTTCCTGTCCCAGCTCCTGTATTCCCACTGTTTTAATTATAAGTTATTTTTATTTTTTTTTATGTTTGTATTTTGTATTATTTTTTAACTATTTTGCTTCATTTAAATTATTTTATGATAATATTTTTATATTTATATTTTTCTTTTTTAAATTTTACAAATTTTCTTTATATTATTTTAATTGTACTCTACTCTTTTTCTTATGTTAAATGTATTTTAATTTTATTAAGTATTGTATGTTATTTCTACTACGTATATAATATAAATTTTATAACGTTGTTGAAAATATATTACCGGCTGTATCCTATTGAGGATTGTAGCTGTGAGATAAATAAATAAATAAATAAATAATAGTAATAAAGGACTTCAAAACGCATTCAACATAGTCGAGGAGTATGGCCTTGGTTGGCATTTAAAAATAAACACTAACAAGTGTGAGACTATTGTATTTCGGCCACCAGTAGGAAAATGCAATAACGACGTAAAACGTAATTGGAAACAATTCGGATTCAAATCAAACTTTTCGAATACGAGCATTGAGAACAAACACAAAATTAAATATCTAGGGATGCACCTGGATAAATACTTATACTTTTATGAACCTATAAAGTATGTAGAAAGCAAGGAAACCTTTTTTATAAAGTATACAGGCGTCTTTTTCATTCTCAACATATAAATTCCCGTGTCAAAACTATTATGTATCAAACATTAATTCGTCCTGTCATAACATATGGTTGTCCTGTCTGGATAAATTAAGGATGTTCGAAAGGAACTGTTTAAGAGCCTTTACTTCTCTGTACAGAACAGCACAAATTCAGTACACAAATTATATATCAAACAAGAAATTGTATAATTTAATAATGGCTCCCTACAAACAAATGAAAATTATTTAAGTGATGCATTACGAAAAGGGTTTGTCCCACCCGAGGCGTTTATATACCTGGGCAAACAAAAATATACCGAGGATACAAATTGGATTCCCGTCATATATCATATACACAGAGGGGCAAATATTAAAGCACTAAAAAGTACAACGTACAATGTCGGTGATTTTAGACACAATACTAACATATATAAAGTCAGAAACCAAAAAAATTTGTTGGCTATCTTAAAATTATTGTGTTATATAAAAAAATTTAGACTTAATTAGACCAAAGAATTTATTACATAAATAATACAATATTTATATATTTTTTTTTATTAAAAAATGTTCAGTAAATTGCTATCTCATATGAGTGTTAAATTGATTTCAACAAATTGAATTTATAAAACTGTACAAATCCAACATAAATGTTTATTAAATATACCCCAGATCCCGATCTGCTGACAATGCATATAAAAACAAAATATAAATTATTAAATTGCTGTTGTTTATTATGGAACTAAATTTTTTGTAATTACTTGAATTCAATAAACGTTATGAAACATTTTTTTAATATTACTCAAATTTAATCATTACCACTGAAAAAAATTTAAAACTAGTAATATGATCATTAGTATATCATTTTTATAATAAAACTTATAATGATTACGGCTCCTTACTTCCGTGGATGAAGGAACAACAGACAAAGAAAAGAAAGAAAAGACTGTCCAAATTTTCCAAGTTAGGAGTTACTGGTACAATTAAATTACGACCACTAGAAGCCTTTATTCCATCTTGGGGAGGACGAGATGTTCTCAGGCCATTTAAAAGTATGAAACATATCCTCCCACGATTTAAGTTTCGAACCAATAGAGACAAAATCAGAATTTAAAATTTGAAATCCTTTCTTGGCCTTCTTAAATAGCTTATAAAAGTCAAGATCGAATTTCATACACTTCCAACATGTTCATGCATAACGCCTTCCATTGAAGCCAGCACACTTCACATGGGCTATCACAAAGCCAACATGAAAGAAAACAACCCTCATATACGCCCCTGACTGTACAAATCTTTGCCACAGAATCCATTGGCATATTATGTCTAAGGTATGCAATAAAATAAGATAACAAAACGAATTTGTACAACTTTCAAATACTAAACACGAAATCCTAAAAGTATACTGGGTTGTATACTGGGTTATAGCATAATACGGTTAAAAAATAGATGTTCAAAATTTTTTTATTTAGCCCCCATCCCGCAACGACTTGCTTAAGCTGGATGGATCTGCGTGCACAGTCGTAATATGGCCTGGATATTGCAGTGCAGGGCAAATACCCTTCCACATGCAGAAATGGGCTCCATGACTAAAAATCTGTTGCCTGTGTGTAAATTCGGAAAACTAAGCTCTTTACCAGGAGATATATTGTTTCGGACTGCATACCAAGTTTAGCGTTCGATTCAGGTCGTAACTTGACCACACTTGCCTGGTGATAGTGCATTTTCTACCTTCAGAATATCTATCATTAATATTTCTGAGACCTACGGTTTTAAGTACCCAACAAAAAATTTTGAGAATTTGGAAGCAGTTGGGGGTTTGAGAAGGTCTACACTGCTTCCTGCTTCTCATATTCAATAAAGTAGGGCAGAATATAAAGTATATATAATACGAATTATGCTCTGATAAACTTTTTTAGAGAAAATTTTTTTGTATAGAATCAATGTTTTTTAAGTATATTTTTAAGTCGTTTTTGTAAGAATATGTATTATATTTTCGCCAAAGGGTCCTTTTTTAAAGAGAGGTACTTCTTTTATTAAAAGCTAATTTTGTATTTAAGAAAAGGTACTATTTTTAAGAAGAAGTACTTTCTGTAAGAAACAGCCAGAAAGTATGCATTTTTTACAAAAGTGTACTTTTTTAAGAACAGTTACTTTTTAAAGAAGTGGTACTCTTTTTAGGAAAAGTTTATTTTTTTAAGAAAATGTACTTATTTTCAAATATGAAAGGCTACTTATCTCAAGAAAAGAAAAGGTATTATTTTATTTTTAAGAAAAGGTACTTTTAAGAAAAGGAATTTTTGTAAGAAAATGTATTTTTTAAGAGAATGTATTTTTTTGAAAAAGGTTTTTTTTTAGAAATGGCAATTTTTTTAGAATTGACCCTTTCTTCGGGAATATGTACATTATCTCAATAAAAGTTATTATTATAAAAGGTACTCTTTCAAGAAAGGTACTCTTTCAAAAAATTTACTTTTTTAAGAAAAGGTACTTATTTAAAGAAAAAATACTTTTTTTAAGAAAATATACTTTTTGTAAGAAAATTTACTTTTTTTAAGTTTGTGTAAAAATATGAATAGAAATGTTTTTGAGAAAATGTACTTTTTTTGAGAAAAGGCACTTAAATAAGAAAATTTTATTTTTTTAAACTTCTTTCACTTTGGCATTTCTAAATTCACTTTTTATTGGGTTAAAAACTGTGATATATACTAAATACTGGTTACGAGCTCCACCTAGAAAACTTCCCCTTAAACATGAAATTTGCCAACATATGTGCGACTTGTAGTTAGTCTAGACACAAACCAAAGCTAAAGTAAACAATGAAGTTCATAATACTGGGTTGTAGCATAATATTGTTAAAACAAAAGTTGTTTAATCCCGCAAAGTGCGATAAGGAACTTCGTTGCATACACAGAAAAAAATAAAAATCAGCTTCAATTAAAAAATTTGTTTATTTGATTAATTTTTTAATTGATTTTGGTGTAATCACGAAATTGATAATATTAATTAAAGCTATTTGTCGAAAAAGCTTCAATTAAAAATTTGTAAATTTGATTAAAACATTTAGTGATTTTTTAAAAAATATTGATTAAGTATTTAACCAAGTTAATTAAAAAAATTATAGGTTTCTTTCGCGATTTGTGATTAAATTTTGAACTGAATCAATTAAAACCGTTATTGCTTTTTTCAGCATAAAACCCCCACCCCCTGCGACGACGCTGAACAAAATAAAATGTTATATTTTAAAGCGATTTTATTCACGGTTTCTCAGATACATGAGTTATATCTATAAAAAATTAAATTTTTTATAATTTGGATTCATAGTCGGAACTAATGTCCGGGTTTCTTAAACTATTATTGCATATTAAACATTTAACGTTTAAACGATTTGTATTAAATACAAAAAAATAGGTACATCTGATGGTTCTGGAGGAACATTCAATTTATCTGCTCCTTCCGCAGCAACAGTCACTTCATTGTTGCATTCATCTGTTCTGCATATTCACATCTTTGTTGGAGAAATGTATTGCTTTTATCCAAAATATCTAAGAAGGTGAGTCTTAAAGTTTTTGTTTACGTGAAATTTTTGAAAACTATTTTCATGTAAACAATTGTATGTGGTATAAGGCGGCAAATTGTGTCTTTTCAAGTGCATAAAAAATGTTTGGGGACAGCCGCATTTTTCATTGCAAACGAAACACTCAACGCAAGCACTCATTTCCAATAAAATGTATTCAAAAACACTTGCCAATTAAACACAATTACAACAAACGCAGTTTTAATCACGAAATAACACAATTTAACACTATTATTCTTTAAGTTCACAAAATAAAATCTTTCAATCAACAATAAACGAATTACAAATAACAACAGTGTAGTAGTATATCAACGACTTGAGCCGTACGAAAAGTAACGACGACGGCTAGTGACACACATATTGCCTCCCAACGGCGCTGTAAAATTTTTTACAAAAATTGTTTATATTAATAAAGTTTGTTAATAGCATATCATGCATGTTTATGTTAATTTAGAAAGATTCACAGCAACAGTTCGATAATGCACTCAAAAATGAAACATTTTTAGCGCCGTAGATTTGCGCCTTGCCAACTCCAACTTCTGTTGTAAACTCAAACATTAAATTGTAAAGATGTTTAAAAATTTAACTGATTCAATTTATTTTTAATTGACTTTTTTGAAAACATTTATTTTTTGAAAAAATCCAGTTATATGTTTAATTGAAATTTACTGCCCAATATTTTTTGTTTTTGAATTTTCTTTTGAATGTGTCATAACGTGACCCATCCTGGATATCCATCACAACATATTGTGATTTCAAATGGAAAGAATAGGAGATCGGAAGAAAATTTAATTGATCCAACTTAACGTTTTTCACAATTATTCAAGGTATGTTACCGCCACAGACCATGTACTCTTGTGAAAGTCATTTGCAAATCTGATTACTTTTGTGTGTTTTAAATTCATTATTTGTTTTATTCAAATGTCATTTATTGAGAATGATTCGCCTTCCACACGTTTAAATATGATTTGTCTTAAATGTTTAAGGTTTCAATCATTTATTGCCTTGTTGTTCTCTATACTTCTTCATGTAAAAATTATAAAAGGCTCTTTTGTGTTCATTATATTAACTTCTTAATCAGTTTTATGCTTGTAGTACATAAACGTTAACATTGTATATATACAAGTATACGGAGAATTTACTTGGTGTTCATAATCTTCATATGGAAATGGAGCTGGAGCATATTGCCTTAACAGGCTGTCATACTCAACTAAACTTAACATCTCAGATTTCTATGATGTTGTATTAAATTCGTGGATTTTGTTTTAAATTAATGTGGAAATTTTAATGAATTTTGGTTTTGTTTATTTAAAATATCCTTTGTTAAACTTTCTTAATTTTTTTGTTCAATAACCTCTGTATTGTCCTGTAGAAAATGCTGACATGTTTTGGGTTTTATCGTTGAGGTGCATTTATTTCTACTGTGCTTTGTCGGTGTCATTCACTCGCTGTAGCGAAAAGTTGCACGCTCAGGAAAAACGGATCTCTTGAAACGAAAGTGTTGGCGCTTCAAGGAGCACCAGCAGCAAACGCCACCACAAGTGCTGTAGAGAACATAAATGTTGTATTTTGCAACAAAAACTCAAGTGCTCACAACAGCGGGTGACACGAGTGTCAAAATTATTGGACTGTGATTTATTACATGTGAGACATTTCATTCGCGCACCCCCATGCCACACCGTCAACGGACCACATAGTCAACCTTCATACCAGTATGTGAGGCGATGGTTTTTTGTTTAAATACTATATGACAAGTTACGGGACCATACATACTCACATGCGTACACTCCGCGACATTAGATTAAGAACTGAAACCCAATTCCTTTAGCGAGTATTACCCTGCCTATATTCCTAACATGAGTTTCGGCTTAAAACTAATCATTTGTCCCAGATATATTATAACAATACATACATAATTCAACTATAAACTTTGATCAACCGATTTAGAGACTTCGTAAAATCTTTCATAATCATTTGGCTAAGGTTCAATTTTTGAGTGGAAAATCATCTTTGATCAACGATCAAACATATTTTAATATCGGAATTTATTTTTTAGGTTAATAGTTGATTTCTCTTGAAACATCCAAAGTCTGGCATTTACCACACCCTTCTATAATTGTTAATGTGAAGGATTATAATCACCATCCTAGTTCAAATAACAATAAAAATGCAACATTTAACTGCTAGTGCAGTTAGAATTTTGGTTCTGCTCAAATATTTAGAGATTTCATTGAATATTTTTTGTATTTTATCACTTTACGTTTCTTTTGAAAATGGCGTCAGCTTGATGCATTGTAACTATAAGCCGATAAATGTATGAATACCTGTTTCGCTATTTAAAGTCAGATCAAACATAAATCAAAATCAACTGATTACCAATTTAAATAACCGGTCAAAAATTGGGCCTCAGACAATTTGAATCTTTTTTGTTATAGGTTATACAAGTAATTTCTCTCTCCAACGTACTGACTGTTATATTCCATATTCCACATCCATATGATTCCAAATTCGCAAACGTAAATCAAAAGCTTAAAGTTAGGCTTGGCTATTAATATATTAGATATCTCAATGTGAAAAATAAAATTGAATTCAATGATAAATATTGCGTTTTGTTTTTCTTTGTATTTGACTGTACCTTCTAACTCACCAACCCAATTGATTGCAAATTTTTATAAAGTTTAATTAATTTAAATATTATTATAAATTATTTAAATATTAAAAATTTACGTTTTAGTATATTTCCATCACCTCCAAACCTACTTGCTTTAGTCAAATTTCCTCAAAACCCGTTTCCACTGCGGTTGAAGTTTTTCGGATTTTCGACGTTAATTTGACAGATTCATCTTTGATGTAAGCAAAGAAAAAAATTGTGCCAAATTTATAGTTTATTGTTCGACAGAAAAATATGGATGAGAGTAATAATGCTTGAACTGTATAAGTAAAATATTCCTTCTATATATACAAAAATGAAACGGTCCATGTGTGTAATAGCATCACGTGAGAACGGCTGAAGCGATTTAGCTGATGTTTTTTATTCAAATCGAAATTTTTAGGAGATGGTTTGCAAAGACAAACAAATTTAATTAGACAAACGGGCGTGGTACCTCACATACAAATCACAATATGTATATAAAAATGAGTTTGTGTTTGTTTGTTGGTTTGCAGTTTTTAGAACTGTATAGACTCGAAAATGGTTGGACCGATCTGTTTGAAATTTCCACAGAATGTAGCTGTGTGGTCGCTGGTGAAAATTGTTGATATATCAAGTGGGCGTGGCCCTCCATTGGACCTATTTGAGAAAACGCAATATCACCAATCGTCTTGAAAATTAGTAAAATTCGTGATGCAGCAAAAAATGGGCAGCATCGCATTCGTGGGCGTGGCATATATCTTGAAATTTTGTACAGCTGTATCTCAGAGGTATGAATATGATAATTGGTGTATAAGTTGTTCGTACCGTTCGAATTACAGCCAGGGTGAAGTGGCCGGTGCCACGCCCCGTTTTCAAAAATTGCTCTGACGGCATTTGTAATATACCGACTATTATGACAATTTCACAATGTGGTACTGATGACCTGCTGATAGTCCTTAGCTGTACTTGGTAGTGATTGGATAACGGGGGTGGCACCGCCCATACAACTTGAAATTTAACATGGATATATATCACGAACTATCTGAGGAACGAAGATGAAATTTGGTATATATGTGGTTGGTACAGTATGAACTACAGCCAGATTGGAAGTGGGATGTGCCACGCCCCTTTTAAAAGAAACCGTTATAACAGTCATAATAATAGTTTGACACGTCCAGGGTATTTGAAAGCAAGTGGGCAAAAAGTTGGTCAATATGTTGGTCACAAGTTGGTCAATATGTGGCTATTACATATACTATATCAAATAATTGTCCGTACACCACGCACTTCAGAACATATTACATTGTATCTCAAAAAATATAGGCCGATTCGTTTGAAATCTTTTTTTAAAGTTCAATGTTTCTAGCTTAAACAAAAATATTTAAATCAAATCGGGCACATATCTTTTGAGATACATTGACATATCTTCACAACTTCCTTGTGTACGGACAATTGTTTGATACAGTGTATACATATACTACATGCATATACTACTCATATGATACTCATATAATGAACCTAATGAAAATACTTACATTAAAACGGTCAGACTTAAAGCTGAGGAAGTGACCACAGATACGAATGAATACAAATATTATTGAGGTCAGTTTCGAGAGCTTCTTAAATATCTTTATCCCAATAATGCATTTTTTAAAAAAAATTAGAATAATTTTATAGAGACTACTATAATCACTGGAAATTATAAAGGAACCGATGTTCTGATTCCACGCATTCCCATGATACCTACAGACATGCCCATCGATTTCAAAAGATTGCAGTTTCCGATTCGGTTGACATCGCTTCAAGTCTGTGGCTTAAATTTAGCTTACATTTGAGATACCAAATCTAGAAATATTGTATATCCTACAGCACTTGAATAAATAGAAAAAAATAACAAAATTCTCATTAAAATTACAATTCAGGGGTAGCGAAGCGCAACGGGTACAGCTATTATAGTATAATGAGAAGCCTTTTAGACAAATCAGCACACTATCGAAATCTAAACAAATAATTATTTTACATTCTTCTGCATAATATTCCAGTCAACTAAAATATTATTTGCCCATTGTCAATTAAACATGGCATTATCCCGTGTCGGAACGTCAGCAGATCTATTCATTTACTGCAAACATAATGGAACAAAATAATTGTGTTCACCTTTTGACATTACAAAACTTTGATGCACTCAGAGAACTAATTGTTTGAGAAGAGGTTGTAGCAACCGTAAATTCGGCTGTTACCACGGAATTGAGGTTGCTACAACTGAATTGAGGTTGTCGCGACCGAATTTAGTTCCCATAACTGAAATTCGGTTGAAGCAACCTCGTTGCAAAATTGTTTCAGTTGTGACAACCGAATCTTCAATAATATTCGTTCTGTCAACTAAATTTTCTAAAATTTCGGTTGGAACTGCCGAATTTGGAATCAATTCGGATACGACAACCGAAATTGGCCCCCAATTCGGTTGGAGTGACTGAATGTGGCATATATTCGGTTGGAGTAACAGAAGTTGGCATCAATTCTGTTGTAGCTATCGAATTTGGTATCAATTCGGTTGCAATGACCGAATTTAAACTTATGTCGGTTGCAACGCCCGAATTTGGCGCCAATTCGGTTGCTGTAACCGAATTTCTAATTAGTTCTGTAGGTACAACCGAATTCTGTGTATTCTGTGTATTTCAAACCTGACGTTTAAAATTCTAAAAACAAATATTATGTTAAAGAAAGATAAAGAATGTATAATTATTGCTGTCCCGGCGATATCAAGGTTTTTTGTGGTTATTAAGAAAGGTAAGTAAAAATATTGTAAAATGCCTTTCTTATTTTGCAGAAAATATCCAAGCAGAAATGAAGAGTTTCCAAGTTTTTCAAGGTGAAAAATTAATTTGTTGGAATTTTAAATGTGGAGGAGTCAAACGACGCGTATTGAAGAGATGATTACGGGAACATCAAACTTTCTTTTATACGAAGGTGCTTATAGTCCCCTATCGGCCATTGAAGTATCGATTCGTAGTAATTTTTGGGAAAGGAAATATTTTTTATTTTTTGAGAAAATGGGGCTGAAACAACGCGACATGATGGACATATGTACATATATACAAAAAAATTTCACAGAGCATTTTTTTCGCGACGTAAATTTTAAATTTTATTTGAAATGTCATGTTTTTCAAATTTCAATTTCAGATTCGTAATCAGGTCTCCAAAAATTCCCCACGCACAGACATTTACCCGAATTGACTTCGTGTTCGACTTTTGGCTAGAAATTTGGCATTCTGTCTCACGGTGGGCCGTTTAGTTAGCAGCAGTGACACTAGTGATGAATTTGCCGTTTTCGTGGCTGCTCAAATAACGTTCCAAAGCAGTGAGTGGAAAAATAGAAAGCGCATAGCTCATTGACTGTGAGAGGGGAGACCCTGTCCCTTAGGGGCAGGGATGTACTGGAAATATATTTACTTGTTTTAATTAAAAATTGCATAATGGACATTAGAACCTGCAGTGTTTGTTTCCATGCACCTACAATTTAGAAAATTTGTGAATATTTTCTACAAGGCTGAATGTTAGTGAATGATTGACATTTTGACTTACGAATAACCTATAATTAAATTAAAATTAAATCTATAATGTTTTGAGTGAATTTGTTTTAGAATTCGTAACACTTTTACCAGCGCTTCATGAAATATGATTTATGTTTTGTTTAAAATATCGAGATAATCGTCCACCAGATGAATTGTTCAAATGATACCATCCAGAATATTGCAGTCACTGGAGACTGCGTGTGCCCAGCACTAGCCAGCAGGCAGACGTCTAATATGGAATCGTGTCTATTTAGGAACCTGGGTGAAATATCTCAGATTGGCGTAGACAGGATCAATAGCTTCTGGGAGCAAACTAAATGGTTCTCCGGTTAGGCTAACGTGTAAGGTCGTTAGCGCGTGGTAAAATAATGAACGAATAATATATATATGTCAAACTAAAGGACATTGATGTTGAAAAGTTTTGGCTTCAACCACAATCAGTTTATAAGCGGAAAGATATGATTGGCGTCAATTTATGAGTATGAGGCTCCAAGTTCGTGTGAGGGTATTATTCTCTGTCGCAATATGTCGCTAATGTATACTGATATGCCATATTTTCCGGAAAACCTTTTAATAAATTCATTAAGTCTGACCAATCCGTCAAGCCGTAAATCTACAAAAGTTGTATCAGAGAAAGAAGATAAGACAGAATGGTAAAAAGACACACACTTTTTAAAGCAGAAAAAAATAACAATATTTTGATGATTTAGTTGTGTTGGGTTACAACTTAAAAAGAATAAAAAACTATAAAAAATTAAGAAATCAATTGCACGCAAATAAGAATAATTTCCAACAAATTTGAAATTACGATCGGCCTTGAAACGGCACCTTTTTTTTGTTGACTATTTTACAACCTTATGAGGTCACACGTCTTACACATATTAATTAGACAAACAAATTTCAACATATTCTTCCAAGTGGCTCTATCCTTCGCCTTTTCTCGCCATTTGGTAACACCAAGGAAGACTTTCCAGCGGAGTCTTGGTCGTCCTCTTTTCCTGCTTCCATCGGGTACGTTATCAAAAATCTTTCGCGCTGGCTCACCTTCATCCATTCTGATAACATGGCCTATCCAACGCAATTGGCACACTTTGATTCGTCTAGCTATGTCCACGTCAGAATAGAGATTATATAGCTCTGCGTTCCAGCGACGTCGGAACTCGCCGTTTTATATTTTACGGAGAATTTGTCTCTCGAAAACTCCCAGGTGTTTTTCATCCGCTTGCGATATGACCCAAGTTTCGGAGCCATATGTCAAGACAGGTAAAGTGAGAGTCTGATATAGCTGGACTTTTGTCCGTCGAGAGAGTGCTTTGTTACTAAACTGCTTGTTGAGCCCAAAATAACATATATTTGCAAGCACAATTCTCTAGGCTGACGATGTTGTCCTTGTTCACGGCGGATCCAAGGTAGACAAATTCATCTACCACTTTAAAATTAAATCCGTTGTCAACGTTCAAGTGCGGACCAAGTCGAGAGGTTCCTCTAGTCGTTGACACTATCATTTTTGTCTTGCCCTCATCTTCGCTGATTCCTTTTCGATTCATTAAAATACTGCAGTAACACCTCGCAAATTTCGCCCAATGATGTCTATGTCGTCAGCATACGCCAGCAACATATGGCTTTTCGTGTTAATGGTCTTGTTCGTATTTACTGCAGCCTTTCTCATTATTATCTCCATTAAGATGTTGAAGAGATTGCACGAAAGTGTGTCGCCTTGTCTAAGTCCCCTCTTCGTACAGAATGGTTCAGTGAGGCCTTTCCCCACTTTCACTGCTGATTGGGTGTTGGTCAGCGTCCTTCTACAGAGGCGAAGAAGTTTTGCCGGAATACCAAGTTCAGACATAGCTTCCTACAGTTTTCCCCGTATGGGGCTATCGAAAGCAGCTTTGTAATCGACAAAAAGGTGGTATGTATCGATTTGCTCTTCGTGGGTCTTTTCCAGGATTTGGCGTAGCGTGAATATTTGGTCAGTTGTGGGCTTGCCTGGTCTAAACCCACTCTGATAAGGTCCAATCAGGTTTTCAATAATTGGCTTTAAGACTGATGCGGCGATAGTTGGAACAGGCACACGGATCACCCTTTTTGAATACAGGACATAATACACTGAGACTCCAATCGTCGGGCATAGATTCCCCCAGCCATATACCGCATATCAGTTGATGCATGCGGGCTATCAGTCCTTGGCCATCTGCCTTAAAAAGTTCAGCGGGTAGGCCATCCGAACCAGCGGCTTTATTATTCTTCAGGCGGGAGATCGCCGTTCTAATCTCATCTTGGTTGCGGGGGGGGGGGGGGGGTACAATCTACACTATCTTCCACTATCATTACCTCCTGATCTTCAGTGGAAGGATCTGAGTGGAGTAGTGCTGAAAAGTGGTCTCTCCACATTTTGAGCACACACTGCTTCTCAGTCACCAGATTACCATTGTCGTCCTTGCAGGAGGGCAGCCCATTATTAGGCCGGTTATTCGATCTTCTTACCCTCTGGAAAAACTTTCGGGATTCACCATTCATCCTGCACATTTAGGTTCTTTCACTCTCTCTCTGCTCCCACTGCCATTTTTTCCGCCTAAATAGTTGGTTTTCCTCCCTTCTCGCAGCACGCGTTGTAACTGACTGCTTCGTTGCCATACGTACAGCGTCTTTTTCATCAGTGCAATGCGACATTCTTCGTCGTACCATGGCTTGTTTTTGATAGCCAAGTGCAGTCCTTGCAGCGGTTTCCAAAGACTGCGCATCTGGGTCTTCAGGGGGGGGGGGAGGGGGGTGAATTTGCTCTAGCAGGAGGGAGAATTTCTGTCGATAGGTCATTGATATCTCCGGTATTTGTAGCTTGTCAAGATCCAGCTTTTCCTGTGTTCGGCTTCGTACATTTTTCGCCCTGCTCAATCCCGTGCGAACTTTCACAGCCACCAGGTAATGATCCGAGTCGATATTGGCACCTCGAATCACACGTACATCCATTACACTAGAAGAGTGCCTGCCATCTATTACCATGTGATCAATCTGGTTCTTCGTCCGTTGATCAGGAGATATCCAGGTCGCCTTATGAATGTCCTTCTGCTGGAGTCGTGCGCTACAAACTACCATGTTCTTTGCAGCGGCGAAGTCTATCAGCCTCATTCCATTATCGGAGGTGGTATCATGTACACTGTGATTACCGATGGTTGGTCGAAAGACACTTTCCTTTCCTAATTTGGCATTAAAATCGCTTAGAGTAATCTTAATGTCGTGGTCAGGGTTCATATACTTCCTCCAGACGCTCACAAAATGTTTCTTTGACCTCATCATCTTTATTTCGCTCTGATGCGAATTGTGGCTATGCGGTCACTCAATGGGTTGAACCTTGAAACTAGGTGTCGCAGTCTCTTGCATCCAAATTCGTGCTTACGCTTATGGCAGCTGTAGTAATAATCGAAGTTTTTCTTTCTGGTGCAACCATATCCTGTCCATCGGATTTCCTGGATCGCTGTGATGTTAGCTTTATATTTTCCGAGGACATGCGCCATTTGGAAAGTGGCACCCGTCCTGTATAACGTTCGCACATTCCAGGTACGTATCCTTAAATCATGGTCCTTATAACATTTGCCAGGGTCTTCAACAGTTGGGAAGTTTCTTTTTTCATTGATTATATAGTGTATTTTCATTGCCAATATAACGGTGGCGGGAGGCAAATCCAGCCCACCGTGGATCAGACGCTGACCAGAATGCAGTGTGTCGAAACTGGATTTTGGTTTCTTCAATTTTGATCCGCCGTTGGCCAGGGGTGTTGGCTCATCCGCCTTCAAAGGACAGAAGAATATGTCCACTACTTCGAAGAGCTTCAGTGACAGGGCCACCTAATAATCCTGAGACGCATCAGTCATCGCATTACCACTCAGGTTGCTCACTCGTTTCGCCTTCTCATTTTAGCTAGCTAACGGAGGTTTTCGATACTGCGTGGAAATAGTGAGCAGCTTGCACTGCCCAATGAAGGAATCATTTCTGGCCACTCCTATGTGAATGGCTATCAGAAACTTTCCACCTCCAAGGAAAGTCCCATGTCCTCTTGAAACGGCACCACAACACCAAAATTACAATTCTGGCGTCACCTAGGGGCACCGAAAATAATTGTGGTTCTGAAATTGTCTGTATTCAACATTTAATATTAGACTGGCAACGCCTCAAGTTATTTTTTTGTATGGGAACCGACCCACATCTTTTAATTTTTATGTATTCGTTTTTAAATTTCACCCTTTAATACATTTTTAACTAGATGGATTTAAAAAATTGATATATATTAAACATCCAATTAGGAATGTCATAATTGAGATGAAATTAAGGATGATTCCTTGGAAGCTGTAACAATAGAAATAATTATTATCGTCAACTGTTGTGAAGAAAGCGCGAGAGTACGAAAATTGAATCCTAAAGAAGGAAGAATGAGGCCCGTAAATTCTACCGAAAAGTGCAAAGCCGAACAAGCGGAAATGGATCAGGACCCCTCTTTTGTAGAGATAAGGATGGGAATGTACAGGGTATGTTGGTAATGTGGAGAGTTTACTTTTCTGCATTACTTGTCCCAGGAGCTTTCAATATGCATAAATGAGGGTTTATATCAAATACAGGACGACGGCGTCGACTGCCCCCTGCGTCGACTGCCCCCTGCGCTGTTTATGGCTAGCGGCTATAAGTTGGATAGGTATATGCATCAGCGCATATGCAAAGTCTGACTATAAGAACGCATGCCCAACGATTGGAGTCTCACCATACTACGCCGTGATTCCAAAAAAAGACGTCCAGAGTATATGTTCGAAATATCGTGGAATAAACCTTTTATTCACCGCATACAAGGTTCTCTCGAGGTAATCTGCAAAAGCCTATATCCGTTTGTTGCAGACCTCATCGGACCTTATAAGTTTTTTTTCGGCCTGGAAAGTCAACTATGGACCAGATATTCACATTACGACAAATTCTGGAGAAAACCCACGAAAAACAAATCGACACCTACCACAACTTTGTAGATTATAAGGCTGCCTTCGATAGCCCGATACGGGGAAAACTGGACCAAGCTATTTCGGAGCTTCGTATTCCTGAAATCCTGAACAAAGATTGTTAAAGATCTCACAGGTCTCGGGCTGAGCGATACCCTATCATGCGATATCTTCAATATAAGAGAACACGAATAAACTGCAGTCAACACGAATAAAACTATCAGTAGAGAAAGTCACATACGGCTCGCGTATGCTGATGATTTAGACATCATTGGGTGAAATTTACCAGTTATTTTCGAGAATTGAGAGGGCATCAGCAATTCCTGCCTGCACTTTTAAAGGAACAATCTCTAAGACAGTCTTCAAAATGCGCTGCAAAAATTAACTTACAATGCCCTATTGCGTGGCCGACGTTAAGGGTATTCTCGTCAGATATAAACTACCCGCAAAAAATTGTTCATGCCAAAAAGCAGTAATGGAAGCAGGAATGTCTTCGGAAGCATTTGCCAATGAACTTATAGAAACCATTTAGGAACAGTCGATAGTGCCAACTAAAAGTAGTATATTCACATATGCGAGTATAGATTTCAGAATAACTGACGTGCCTATTTCACGGCCCAAAAATCAATCTGTAACTTCGCTAATCTTTTATTACTTGAACACTATTTTAATCTCCCCGCCGGGTGGCATTTCCATGCTACTACACATGGAAATAGGAGCAAATTTGAAGAGAGGAGCTGCGTGAGCGATTTTCGATTGTTGCCTCAAAAGCCGCATACTAACAATAGATGCATTATATCAGAAAGCAACCGTTGCGTACTACTCTTGTCGGAAAATGTTCGGAAGCCGATGGGGTCTCCGACCGAAAATTCTGCTATGGACGTATACTAGTATAATCAGACCTACATACACTCTCCTACGGAGCAATGGTATGGTGGCCTATCGCTTGGAAGACGTCTATTGTCCACCAGACTGTTGTATAGAATATAGAGATCCGCTTGCATCGGCATAACATGTACAATGAGGACGTGTCCAGCTGAAGCCCTTAATGCAATGCTCAGATTATACCAATTGACCTTCACTTAACATATAGTCCGGCCTGGAGTGCTACCCGGATAAATGCTCTTGGAATCTAGAAGAGCATCGCATATGGACATGCGAGACTACCACAGACTAGCCCAAGGGAACTCAATATAACCACCGATTACGTTTGATAACCTATTCGATGTCAGGTTCCCCAGAAGAATAGAGTGGGACAAAGGGGAAGCACTGACAGGTTTTGACACCAAAGTATTTACTGACGGATTCAAAATGGAATGTGGAACCGGCTCGGGTGACTTTACGGAAGACGCAAGTCTGAATTTATCATTCAAACTCCCAGACAAGTGCAGCGTTTCCCAAGCGAAGCTACTGGCCATCAAGGAAGCCTGCGCCGAACTTACTCTTATACTACATTGGAATATTTGTAGATAGATAGGCGGCTCTCCTATCACTTAAATCTAACAACACTGCATCTAAACTCGTTAGTGAATGTAGGGAAAAACTTGTCGAGCTAGGTCGGCAAGCTAATGTGGTTCTTAGCAGGATACCGGGTGACAAGGGTCTACTTAGGAACGAAAGGGCAGACGAACTATCCAGGGCAGGAGCTTCCTTGAACGAGAAAAGGCCAGATGGGATAGAATGGAAACGTGCCATATATAACATTAGCCAAAATCTGGGGAACATATCAAGGCTAACTGCCGTGCTGACCGGGCACTGGGCAATCGGTAATCATGCAAGATGGCTGAATCTTCCATATAATGGCAACTGCCGTGGCTGCGAAGACGCAGATGAGAAGGAGACGGTGGAACATCTCCCCTATTGTTGTCCAGCTCTAATGAATAGACGCCTAAAGACTAAAGGTCGTCCCTTCCTACACAACCTCTCTGAGATACAATGGATTTTAAAAGAATTAAAAGCTCGTTTAAAAATACTTTAATCATTCCAGACACACTAAATTGTATAAATATGATATTAAAAACATTCTCTCAGGATGAGAAATATGAAATTTTTCCAAAGAGAAAGAGATCAAATCCTCCCAAAAAGCTAAATTGAGGATACAGAAAGATAATAATAAATGTTTTTTTTTAACTAGAAGATTCGTACTAATACAAAAAATAAATATTTATTAACAGTCGCAACAATGTTTAATGTTAAAAATATTCATTGTGAGTAAGTTTAACTTTTACGATAGTACGTCACAGGTAGCAAGATTTGAAATGAGATATCCTGAAAAGAAGGGAAAAAACTGTTTTATAAAATGATTCATTTATGTAAAAGAAAATTACCCTCCTTAAAAATATATTTAAAATGTATCTCACTGTTTAGACAAAATACTCGATGAAAATAGAGTACATTAATGTGCAATTTTGAAATTTGACAAATTTTGAGCCCCTGCTCTTTCGCGAGTTGTTCACTAAAGTGAATAAAATTTGACAGATTTCATCAAAACTTATGCGGCAATGCAGAACAAAAAATTCAGCAGAAACGGAACTCCTTTGTTTTATCCATAGAGTAATCTCAGACTAGAGAGAATATTTGGCTCATCTGACGTTTCCTTTCACACTCTTCGTGATGCAGTCGGTGTGATAGAGAGATGTTTGACGAAAAGTGACATACACCAGGTGAAATTACAATAACTTCTTGCTTTAATTTTTCATGCCATTTTGGTGAAAAACTGTGAAATTTAAATGTGTTTTTAACTTTTTTATTGACTGTTATTGTTAGCATACATTTGTGTTGTATTTAACACAATAATTTTAACACACAAAACGAAATGCGTTGTTGTTATTTTGTTCGTTGTTTTGAACCATTGCCTCTATCTGGTATTAGTAAAGCAATTCTTTTCAACATCAAACGTAAATATCACACCAGGCCAAATGTCATAAATTTGGTGGGAGAACTAGTAGATCTACTCTAAGTATTAATCTATGGTTTTATCCTGGCACAGTTGCTGTGAGTTTCTTCATATATATATTCTGCCTTAGTTTATTGCATACTAGCAAACCTGGCAGACGACATCCTGAATTTTAGTAGGAGGGAAAACTTATAACCTGTAGAACTCCATGAACTCCGATAAAATCGGACGAGTCGTTTAGAAGATTACTCACAAGCACTTTCACACTAATATTAGGTTAGATATAGATAAGAACCAGGAAGCACTGTAGAGCTTATCAACCCCACAACTGCTCCCAAATTATCAATATTTTTTGCGGGGTGGGGAGTCTTCCGGCGCCCCTCTTGCCCCGGATTATTCTAATTTTTTAGAGGTGAGCAGCTAAAATCCATTTTGGTTGACCAGTTGGCGTACAACTGGCAGGAGATCTACCGGGAAATTAACGTTGCGTCAAAATCTTATTTTCCTGTAGAAGATAGTCGGGAGTGTTCCGCGTTTTGACGTATATTCTGTTATTCAGACTGACGCGTCCAAGAACGACCTTGGTAGTTGTTATTGCAAAACGATATATCTGGTGCGTGGTGATGAGATCACTATTCAGCACTACTTCACTCAGATTCTTCCACTGAAGATCAGGAGGTAATGATTGTGGGAGACAGTGTAGATTCCACCCCCCACCACCAACTCAAGGCGAGATTACACCGGTAATGCCCCGGCTTAACAATAATAAAGCCGCTAGTGCGGCTGGCCTACGCGCTGAACTTTTTAAGGCAGGTGACGAAGTACTGTTAGCCCACATGCATCAACTTATATGCGGTATATGGTTGGGGAAATATATGCCTGACGATTGGAGTGTCAATGTCTTGTGTCCGGTATTCAAAAAGGGTGATCCGTGTGTATGTTCCAACTATTGCGGTATCAGTCTTTTATCCATCGCGTATAAGGTCTTGTCGAGCGTATTATGTGAAAGACTACGCTCCCCATACCGGGAAAACTGCACAAAGCTATGTCTAACCTTGGGATTCCGGCAAAACTCATCCGCTCCGGTAGAATGACGATGCCCAACACCAAATCAGCAGTGAAGGTGCACTGAAAGAAAAACGCTTCGTCGCATGGATGAAACAGTTTCGCTAATGTTTTTACGTTGTTATAGTGAAAAGTGTCGTATATCCGCCAATTTGGTAGTCGCTGCAACAAAAAATTTCATACCTGACTTCTTTGACAATTTTTCATTTCGTTATTGCAACAACTTACTTTTCGTTCCTGCAACAATTTTATTTAATATGAATTTTTCTAGAAAAATGGGCTAACATTTAAAAAAGTAAAGGTATGAGATCTAAACTATTGATATTTGGTTTATCTCCTACTTTTATAGTTTATATTTATTATTTGTTTAGTTTGGAGGTTTGACAAAATTTTTAGTTGACGAAACAATTTCGTTATTGTAACGAAAGTAATTTTTATGAAGGTATAGAGAGAGATGTAGTCGAAAAAATGAGCGAACGTTAAATAAAGGCTAGAAAGAGAAAATGGTTAGCGTGATTGGTGGGTCACGTACACATGTTAAATCAGTTCCATTGCAACAACCGAAAGTGATAAACATATTTCTCCGACGGAATAATTTAAATACATTTGTTAAAACCGACTAATTAGTTATATGTACTTAGTAATATTATTTTAATGGTGAAAACTAAATTGTGTGAATTTATGTGTTGGCTGTGATCGTTTATGTAACTTGAGAATCTATAAATCAAATACGTAAATAAACAGAATGCAAGGAGCAACACGACAATCGCAACAAAATATTAGTGTTTTTGTGCATTAACTATAAGTCGGTCGAGCTTGTTTCGTTACATTGGCATTTGGATACGAAGTCAATGAAAACGAAGACGTCAGAGAAACAAAGTGCTTCAAGTAAGACGAACATAAAAATTACAATTTAACGTACAATGAAATGAATCCAATCGAAAGTTTAACAAATTTGTTTAAAATAAATAAAAGACTAGAGAAGGAAATTTTTACAGAGCGATCACTGGCTTAATGGCGGGGAGATGTAGCGCTACAATTGAACGACATAACAACAATTGCATAATTTAAGAAAACAATGATGTGGTTCTGTGTTAATGGAAGTTTTGAACATGGATCAATTGCTGTGAAGAACCCCATAGGAGAGTAGAGCTTATGTTCATGGTAAGTGCAGACAGAAATATATATGTACATATCGTAAATATAAATCTAAATAATAAAATCCTCATATTTGTTTTTCATTGCAGGACCTGAATACAACGGCCACAATAACACTCAACCCCTCAACTACCATAATCTTTCTCCAGACGAGTAGAGCGGATATAAAATTTTTGCCAACTAAAACCATTTTCGAAACAACAATTCAATTTTTTTTTTATCAGAACACCTGCAATTTAATTTTAACAGTGTACTCATATACAATTAACAATAAATAATTTCAAACGCACTTCAAACTATTCACTGCAGCAATGAAACATAACCTTTGCACCCATGAAACAACTGCATTGCTGTAATAAAGCAACTTCATTGCTGTAATGAAACAAATTCATTGCGGCAATGATATAATTTCATTCGAAACAACGAAACCAATTCATTGCAGCAATGAAACAAATTCATTGCAGAAATGAAACAAATTCATTGCGGCAATGAAACAAATTCATTGCAGTAAGGAAAGAAATTCGTTGCAATAATGAATCATATACATTGCAGCAACAACAAACTTTCATCACAGTGATGTACAATTTGCACTTGATGAACACATTTTCGTATGTTTCGATGTTTTTTTTTGGAACGAAGTTATGGGCTAAATGAAAAAAATTAAAATATTTATTTTATCAACTTTATTACATCCCAGTATTATCAACTATATTGAGTACTTTTGCTTTAGTTTGTGTCTAGACTAACATATGGCGGGACATTTCTTATTTAGAGGGAAGTTTCTAGGAAGAGCGCCTGTAATCAATATCTTTCTATATATCTATATATATATATAAGTATAACTGGACCCGGCAAACTTCGTTTTGCCTTCAAAGTTTTTGTAATGCCCAAGGGTGAACAAAATTATTTTGTTCCATTATGTGTGCAGTAAATGAATATATCTGCTGGCGTTTCGACACGGGATAATGGCACGTTTAGTTGACAATGGGCAAATAAACCTGTAGAATTTAAAATAACTATTTGTTAGAAGTAAAGTATTTGTTTAGATTTCGATCGTGTGCTGATTTGTCTAAAAACCTTCTCATTATACTATAATAGCTGTACCCCCTGAATTGTAATTTTAATGAATCACAATTTTGTTATTTTTTTTTCTATTTATTCAAGTGCTCTAGGATATACAACATGTCTAGTTTTGCCATCTGTTGCAAATGTATATTAGTCGGAATGTTTACCTGCACGTGAACATGCAACATATATTGTCCGTGGGAAACACGGATTTGTCAAATTTAAGCGACTGCCCTTGCGCTTTATTAATGGTCATCGCAAATGGCAACAGAATCGGAAACTGGAATCTTTTGAAATCGATGGGCATGTCTGTAGGTATCATGGGAATGCGTGGAATCAGAACATCGGTTCCTTTATAATTGCCAGTGATTATAGTAGCCTCTATACGATTATTCTTAATTTTTTTTTAAAAAATGCATTATTGAGATTAGGATATTTAGGAAGCTCTCGAAACTGACCTCAATGATATTCATATTTATTCGTACCCGTGGTCACTTTCTTAGCTTCATAGTGTGACCTTTTTAATAGCCGTATTTTTATTGGTTTTCCCCAAAAAGTAATTTGCATCATATCAGTAGTATATGTACCGAACCTCACATTCCTACACTGTATGGCCGATATGATTCAAATATTTTTTTTAAAGTTAGAAGCATTGAACTTTAAAAGAATGATTTAAATCGAATCGGCCATATATTTTTTGAGATACATTGAAATATGTTGTCAAGTGCCTGGTTTACGGACAATTGTTTGATATAGTATATACCTTGGCCCTTTTTGCCAACTTGCTTCCAAATAGTCTGTTCGTATATGTAGGCCAACTGCAACACACTGTGAAATTTTCAGGACGATCAAACTATTATTACGACTGCTATAACGGTTTATTTTAAAATGGGCCTGGTACACCCCACTACCACTCTGGCTGTAATTCATAATGTATCAACAACATAAATACCAAATCTCATCTTCATACCTCTGATAGTTCATGAGATATAGCTATTTTAAATTTCAAATGGTATGGGCGTTGCCACGCTGCTTTATCCAATCACTACCAAGTATAACCAAGGACTATCAGTACCACATTGTGAAATTTTCATAACAATCGGTACATTAGAAAAGCCGTCAGTGCGATTTTTTAAAAGGGGGTGGAACCGCCTACTTACAGCCTGGCTGTAATTCATACTGTACCAACAACATTTATACAAAACCTCATCTTCTACCTCTGATAGGTCATGAGATACAACCATTTTAAATTTCAAGTTGTATGGGCGGTGCCACGCCCCTTTATCCAAACATTTCCAAATACAGCCAAGGATTGGCAGCATGTCAACAGTAAATTTTCATAACAATCGGTATATTAGAAAACCCCACAGAGCGATTTTCTAAAAGGGGGCGTGGCACGGCCTGGGTTACCCTTATCACTTAGGGCTATGAAAAATAGATAGTAGCCAATTATCAGACCTACTGAAGATGCGTGTCAAATTTGGTAAACATCGGTAAAGCCGTTTCGGTGGAGTAAGGTAACTAACATTGTGACACGAGAATTTTATATATATACAGATATTTTTATAAACTTATGAAACATTAAATACACAAATACATATACTTTTGATTTTTATTCGGTCAGAGGCCGAATTGTCCGATGTAATTGAATCCGTCGATAAGCTAATATGTTTTATTTACCACGTAACCAGCATGTTAATTAAAGCAGATCATATTTGATCGTTTACTCCAAATATTCAATGCCCTAATATAAATTACCGAACCTTACGGTAAACTATATATTCATTAGGATGCCAGTTTTTTCCCAGACCTTCAGAAAGAGAGACCAAAATCTGTTAATATATTCTAGTTGCTCCAAATATATGTTCCTTGTAGCAAAGTAGGACATTATCACTATTAAACTTTTGGTGGTGAAAAAAGCATAGAATTGAATTTCATAAAAAATGCATTAATATTTCGAATATTTCGAATTCTGGCACAGCCACATATCGTGCTTTAAGAGGAGATTATGGTTTACATAATCGTCCAACTACGCAAGCAACTGGCAAAATTGTGAAGAAATTTGAAGAGACTGGAGCGGGTTACAGATATTGTAAGGCCTGTGCATCATCGTTTCGCTCGGTCCGCTGAAAATATCGCTGCTGTAAGTGAAAGTGTTGCCGAAGACTTGAATGTGTCGATTCCTCGTCGTTCTCAGGAGTTAGGACTGTATTACGGCACATTATGGCGTATTTTGCATTTTGATCTACACCTTCATACATCCATATAAAGTCCAGCTCACGCAACACCTGAAGCCAGCTGACCATTCACAACGTCGTAGATACGTGGAATGGATGCTTGAACAACAGGCGATGGACTGCGATTTTTCGAACAAAATTTTCTTCAGCGATGAAGCACATTTCTCACTCGGTGGGTATGTTAATAAACAAAATTGTCGTATTTGGTGTTCTGATAATCCTCAAGTAATTGAAGAGAGGCCATTACATCCTGAAAAAGTCACTGTTTGGTGCGCTCTTTGGTCCGAAGGTGTGATTGGACCTTACTTCTTCGAAAACGACGATGGAACGACTGTCACAGTCAATTCGGAGCGTTATGGTCATATGATTACCGACTTTTTTGCCTGCTATTGAAGAATACGACTTGGAGAATATGTGGTTTCAACAAGACGGTGCCACATGCCACATGGCGCGTAATTTCTCGTCGTGGCGATATCAACTGGCCACCAAGATCATGCGATTTGACACCATTAGACTTTTTTTGTGGGGCTACGCGAAAGACAATGTTTATGCAGATAAACCTTTAACTCTTGAGCACCTAAGAAACAACATCCGTCAAGTTATGGCTGAGATACCGTCCAATATGTTTCAAAAAGTGGTCGAAAATTTGTAATAATATATATTTTTAGACCGACTTTGAACGAATAGAAATATACATCATATAATAACAGTGTTGGATGTATAATGTATCAATATATTCACGATTACGCCGATTTGCACTGCATCCAACAGGTTATATTTTGGATATCATATGCAAAATGTATCAAAGAATAAGGACCACTTACCAAAAAGCCCAAATATACAACAAATGTACCAAAAACTAAAGGGTCCGCCATCTAACTTTTTTTTTCAACTAGTGCTTATTTCGTGAATGGTAACACTTAGCTCATGTCTGATTTGACAGATAATTAGTTTTATCCTTCCGCTGAACGAATATGGTTGTGTATACGCTTGAACAACGCTGGGAAATATTGCGACATTACTTTGAAAATCATGGTAATGTTGCAGATGCCGATTTTGCCAAAAAAAATCATCTTTTCAGATGAAGCTCATTTTGATCTTGGCGGGTATATAAACAAGCAAAATTGTCGCATTTGGGGCACAGAAAACCCGCATGCATACATTGAAAAGCCGATGCACCCAAAACGAGTCACTGTTTGGTGCGGATTTTGGCCCAGAGGCATAATTGGGCCATTTTTCTTCGAAAACGAGCAAGGAGTGGCCGTTACAGTCAATGGCGATCGTTATCGGGCCATGTTGAACGAATTTTTGTTCACAAAAATTGAAGAGGAGGATATTGGCATCATTTGGTTTCAACAGAACGGCGCTACTTGACACACAGCCGAAGGTGCACTCGATGTTTTGCGCCCTGTTTTTGAAGATCGCATTATCAGCCGCAGAGCTGATGTCGTTTGGCCACCTCGGAGCTGCGATTTGACACCGTTGGACTATTATTTTGTGGAGTGCCCTCAAAGATAAGTGTTACGCCGACACGCCAGAGACAATTGACGCTTTAAACGACAATATTCGTGAAGCCATTGGTGAAATACAGCTGCACACAATCGACAATGTGCTTAAAAATTGGACCGATCGTGTAGGCTACTGCATGGCCAGCCGAGGCAGCCATTTGAATGAAATTATTTTCCATTATTAACCGGAAGGATTGTACTTTCAAATAAACTTCCTAGAGATGATTCTTAACACTGTTTAGGTAGCACGTGCCCGCGGACACCATATTTGCAGAATCAGAGTCAGATTCGGACGATTCGGACGACGATTTGGATCCACAACTTAAGAGAGCGCGATTTGCAAGTCCAGGGCCATCAACATTATAAACATAATACGAATACTTTCTTTAATATTTTTGTAATAGATAGCATAGTATCTCAATGTTGAAGTAAATAAAAAACAAATGAAATTAAAAAACGGTGTTAAGAATAATTCCCAGGAAGTTTATATGTTCTAGAAATATGTTTATTGAGATCTTAGGTAAATTTTTGTAGTTGATTGTTTCCTTGAATTTTGAACGGTTTGCTACCTATGGACCTGAACACGGGAAAAAAGGTATTCTGAACGGTTTGCAAGATATGAGCCTGGGAAAATGATCAAATTTTTACGAAAATGATACCGAGGCCTCAAATCTTTGGCGGCCCATAAAAAAAAAGTGCATGACTTTGGGAAAAATTGGGAAACACGGGTCTTTTTTTTTAGTCTTTTATCACGTAGTGGTGTCCGTATATTTTTTACACACAGTGTAATCTAAGGAGTACATAAACGGCTAATTAGGTCAATGGTCAACCTCGTTGTTGTAAAACTTGAATAGGCTGGTTAACCGTGTTATCAGAAACATATTATTTCGACAACAGTGTTCTCATTGTTAAAGAGAGAAATGTAAGTTTGTATATTAATGTTTGTATTTTGCATGTTTTGATATAAATATATTTGTTGGCCAGATCGTTTATTTTTTGCGCCTACAAAGTTGTATTTGCTTAATTAATTCTGCATTTAATGCATTTATCACAGATGTACCAAAAAGTACATATAAATGTGCCAAAAAGTATATAAAAGTGTACTTAATGGTACATAAAAGTTTACTAAAAGCTGCTTAAAAGTGTACCATAACTTACAATTAGCTACGAAAAAATTAAACAAAGTGTACCAAAAAGTACATCAAATTGTGCTGTGGAGTACATAAAACGGTACCAACAAGGGCGTAGCGAAATAACTCCCCATGAAATAACTCCCATGAAATAACTCCCAACGAAATAATTCCCACCAAAAATGAAATAACTTCCAATAACGAAAAAATGAAATAAGTCCCACAAAAAAATTAAAAAACTCCCAATAGCAAAGTGAAATAAGTCCCAAGACTTCTCCTACAGCACTTGTTATATGGGCCTTGTACAAACGCTCATTTATTTTTTTTGGGAGTTATTTCATTGTCATAACACCAGGAAAAATGTAATAACTCCCAAAAATGGATAAATCAAATGAAATAAATCCCACTTTTTTATGGAAATTTTTTGGAACTTATTTCAATTTTCTGGTGGGAGTTATTTCATGTGGGAGTTATTTCGCTACGCCCCAACAAGTACATATAAGTGTACCAGAAGGTACATGAGTCTACCAAAAATTTACATTTAGTAACCAAAAATGTTTACAAAGTGTAGCAAAACATAGATAAGTGTACCAAATGCACACAAAAACGTACCCAATAGTAGGTAAAAGTTTTCGAAAAGGTACATAAAAGTCTATTAAAATTTACCATTATTTACCAAAATATTTACACAAATTTTACCGAAAAGTACATACAAGCGTAACAAAAAGTACATAAGAGTGTACCCAATAGTACGTAAAAGTTTACCGAAAGATACATAAAAGTATGCTAAAAGATGCATATAAATAGTGTACCATAAACTTGCAGTGTCCGAAAATCGTCAGAAGAGTGTACCAATGAGTACCAAAAAGTGTGACGCACACGAACGCAAAGTCTACGCAAAGTCTACATAAAGCAAGCTTTATAACATGTGATGTATTTTGTATTTGATCTCACAAGTAGCGAGTAGGTTCGTTATTCTACTCTTCGTTTTATGCGTCGTGTCAAGAGTTTTGTTCCGACTTGGAATAAATTCAAATCTGTACTAAATACTCATTACAAATCTGTATAAAACGATAAGTAAATAGAATATTTATATAGAATAAATAAATCAAAATAATTAACACTTACCTCTTCACTCGTGAACACTCCTAAGCAGCTTCTCCTTATGTTGGCTTAAATATCTTGAAAAGGTCCAAATCTGTGTCACATATGAATTCGATTCATAGATGCATCTGTGAAAGCTGTTTGGAAATAATTAACATACATAGATTTTATTAATGATTATGGTAATTACTAAAACGAGCATTTTGTTTACTTACCATTAAGCATCTAACACCATATCTGTTAATATTAAAAAAATTAAAAGAAATACAAAATATTTTTCACCTTACCTACAAAAAACCCCATTGAATAAATATTTCATTTGTTATGACATAAAAATAAAAATATTAAAAAAAATAAGAAATAATTTAAAAAAAAAACATTTTTCGCTACAATGGTTTCCGTACACCTGAAATAATAATAAAAATTAAATTTTTTTCAAATATTTGAACATACGTCATGGCCTATCCATCAATAATTTCACGCTTAATCATCCTCGTCATAAATATTGTCTTTCTCTGGGAACCAATCCCCAGTCAACCAACGCCTCGAGGCTTTTTTCAGCACGGGTCCGTCAATACTCTAAAATAGATATGTTATGTCGGAAACACTTCAGTTCCATGTTATGGAACGCGAATGAATGTAGTTAAAATGTACTTTACAATAAATGCAATTCGGGCCAAATGTTGCCATAGTATTTTGACTACAATAATGTTCAATTTAATTTTACCATTTATTACTCGATATCGAAAATAGTTTTTGAAAAATCTTGATTTGCTATCAAAAAATATATGTTTTTTTTTGAATTTTTTTAAACATTAAAATTTTTTAGAAATGTATCATACCATATCTCAATAATAGCACAATTATTGAAAAAATTTTTTTTGTTTATTTCGACCTTTTACATAAAAAATTGGCCACATCGGTCCCATACGACCAGACTCGTATACCATCCAGTATGTCCAAACTTTTGGGGCTCATAGCTCCAAAAATAGGGGTTGGAACAGATTGTGTTGGCATTTTTTGCTTGAAACAACAAGTTCATCCTTCCCAAACAAAATTTTCGTGAAACTTGAAAAAAATCGATATATTTTAAAAATTCATCATTCGATATTGATATCTCGATAACTAACACAGTTATCGAAAAAATAATTTCGTTTGTTTATGTTTGTTTGTTGTGCCATGACACGACACCACACTTCGAATACGATCCCGTATGTCCGTAATTTGGTGGTCCATTACTCCGAAAATAGGGACTACCAGCTACTTTTTTATTTAAAATTTGTTGCTTAAAACAAAAATTTGTATCTCCCCAATCCCCCCCAAAAAAAAAAAACTTTTTGAAACTTTTGACAAAAAATCGATATTTTTTAAAAATTCATCATTCGATATCTCGGTGACTAACACAGCCATCGAAAATAATTAATTACTATTTTCTTTTTTTTTCGACTTTTTTTTACGTACAAAAGTTGTCACAGCGGTCCCATAAGACGTCACTACATTCGTAGTACCATCCCGCATGTCCGAACTTTGGGGGTCCATAGCTCCGAAAATAGGGATTGGGACCGATTACATTATTTTAAATTTGTTGCTTAAAACAACGGCTTTTGGAGGTTTCTACCTATACTAGATTTGTTCCCAAAATGCATTTTTTTGGAACCTTCAACCTTCTGTTATAACCTGTAATAAATAAATCTCGATCAAAAAGTTTTCCTACATATTTTGGAAAACCTGCTTATGAAAATTCGTATACGTATACAAAAGTAAAGTAAAGAATATGTTCGTACATAATGGTTTAGGAGCATTTAATTTATTTGGCCAAATTTGTTAACTTTATATGAGTAACTTTTGAACTAAAATCTAGGAATACTAAATTTTCTTGAACTAACTGATGTAATTTTATTTCCTCATTTCCAAGAAATTTATTTAAGGAAACTTGGATACGTATATTAAGTACATAACATCGTGTAGAATTTACTCAATTTAGGATAGTCTGTATTTCCAAGAAAACATGAACATAAATTGTGTTAAATTTCCTTATTTGAAGTAAAATTTACATATTGTGAACTAATTTTAAGTTCATTCTGAAATCAACGTTAGGAAATGCGGTTTTTGAGTATGTATGCAACATTGTTCTTCAGGAACATTTTATTCGATTAGGAATGTCGTTTGAACTTGGGCTAGACGCTGCTGAAGGTGATGCTTCACAAACATGGAAACGATCGTCCAGCGAATGTGAGTTCGAATCCCACCCGCGGCTTTTAGATTTTGTTCACTAACCGGAGAAAACATGATCTCTTACAGCCTTAAAGGAAACTACAACTTTAATATAAGTTAGTTTTATTTTTTAAAACAAAATTTTTTTAAACTAAAATGTAGAAATTTTATCTTTAATCAGGTAAAGTATTTATTGAACATAATGGACAACAACATAAAGCTAAATTATGTTAATTTTTTTATTTAAAGTTAAGTTTTACTCGAATTATGTACACTTTATTGAACTAAATTCTAGTTAACCCTGAACTCAAATTAAGGAGAATTGCACTTTGGTTGCAAAAAATCATATATTCAAATATTGCTGTATCCATTTTAAGTTAATTTTTAATGATATTTTATTTTCTTATTTTAAGGTCAAATGGTCTCAATTTTAGTTCAACATTAATTGAATTTCATTCCCTTTTTCCTGAATTATAGTTAATTTTTACTCCAAAAGAGTTTTTAAAATAAACTGTCGTAAAGTTTATACACATTTTTTGCCTGAGTTTAACACATTCTAAATGCAATGACAATTGTACTGCAGTTAAGAATTTTGTTTCCTAAATTACTCAGAAAATGATCACGTCCAGCCGTCCTTATTTTCAGTATATTTTAACTTAAAGGCATTATAGTTCTCTTACAAACCATGCACCGTATGTACTCAATTCAGGTACAACTAAAAACTTAATATTAGGATTTGGTATTACTTTCTATTCACGGCGATCAAAACATTATTTTTTCCATAGAATTTTCTATTTAGTATTATATAAACTAAAATCTACGAGATATTTTTTCAAGAATTTTTTTTAAGGTAATATGCTTTCTTATTATGAGTTTAGACAAATTTTACGTATACTCCGGTCAAGTAAAGTCTACCGAACTTAAGTTAAAATATCTAATTTTAAGTAAAAGTTAACCAAAATTGAGTAAATAATGTGAACTAGGAGATGTTTTTATTTTGAGTGCATCTTCGGATATATTTCATACTTATCATCCAGAGAGAATTTTTCTAAAACCATATCTATACTTTTTAGTTGTATGAATGCATGATATTTTAGGGTGCCTGGTATGGCTACAGCAGTTTAAAGCCTGCTTTCAATTCTTTTTTGCTATAATGCATCTATTGTTATTATGTAATTATTGGGGCAACAATCCAAACTAGCTCGCACAGCTCCTTTCTTCAAATTTGCTCCAATTCCTTCACCTGTAGATTGCAATAATTTGCATGTAATACAAGATTAGCGATGTTGGGTTTGTTTTTGAAATATTGAATTGCTCCATCCGTTATATAAAATATTTTTTTACCTGGTAGTGGATTTTTCAACAGACAATTAAATTTTTTTGATAACAATAAACTGCAGCCAAATCACGAGTCAGATTGTCTCACAAAAGTATCACACGTTAATGCTTATATTCACTACCAATGTAAAGTACGTAACGGCAGTAAATATTGTTATTTGGTTATTGCTCCAATGAAACGATTATGCAGCATTTTAGACTACCAGCTCATAGTTTTCCGCAAAGTCACAACTAGGGAATCAAATTTTTATTGAAAAACGAATTCCGGAATTTTCGGTGTTACATAAAATGAAATCCGGAAATCCGATATAATGCCATAATTGCAAAAAAATATTTCAAAAAATAAAAGTTTAAAAGTATTTCGAATTAAATAAAATTCAATTTTTATTTAAGTATTTTAGTAAAACAAAGCAAATTCAATGGAAAAAATAAAATACACGAAACAAAATCACTGAGAAAAATAAAATAATATATAAAGATATTTTGTTTTTTTTTTTTTAAAAGCTTCAGCACACACAAATTATCCAATGTCGTATCATTAAGACTTGTCCTGATTTTTGTTGAAAATGTTCCAGTGGCGGAAAATGCTCTCTCTGCTTCAACACTTGTTGGACGAATACACAATAGATTATTGTAAATAATTTCCAAAAGTGGTCCACGCGACCCACCTTCGTCCCAAAATTTAATTTCATTTCGAATTGCTGATTGAATTGATGTTTTTTTTTTAAGTTCTTGTTCTCGGGTGTAAAAATGACTGCTGGCTTTTCTTCTGTAGCAATTTCTCCACGGAGGGTTCAGTTTCACTTTCGTTAGGATCAAGTTCAAATTCTCTGTCAGTATCAGACTCAGCATCCCTTGAATCAACTTCCTTTCATTATAAGCGAAACCTATCTGTAATAGAGGCGAGGAACCGACCTTCATAACTTCGGTTAGGAGGGAAGTACTAGACCTAATTTTACTTCTCGGCTACGACTATGTAACTGTATGCGATTGGAGCGTACTTTCTGATCACTCATTTTCTGATCATAGATATCTACACTACAGTTCCACATAAATATCGAACCTCTGAAAAAGGAAGTTTTTAAAAATTGTAGAAAAACGGACTGGAACGATTATCGTGGGCGCCTAAGGAAACTCTTAGGTAACCATCAGAATATTCCGACTAATGTGCCAGAGCTGGAAGAACTAGCAAATTTACTGATGCGTGCAGGAACACGCTCAATGAATCCTGTAAGACCAGTGGTTATAATGCTTCCAAGGGTAACAAAAAACTTCATTGGTGGAACGTTGAGCTTCAGGATCTAAGATCGTCCGTTAGGCGGCTTTGCAACAAGGCCAAAAAGAGCGGCGATCAAAGGGATTGGGACGTTTACAAGATTAGTCTTAATCTATATAAAGGTGAAATCAGGAAGGCCAAACGGAAATCCTCGCGAAACATCTATGAATCCATTGAAGGAACCAACCAGACTGCACGCTTAAGATGCGTGCTCGCCAAAAACCCACAGTTTGGGGGGTCCTTAATGAAAGATGATGGAACGTGGACGTAGTCGTCTGAAGAGTCTCTTGGGATTCTCCTGGATACTCACTTTCAAAACGATGTCAGGAGTGTTGGCCATCAGACAGAAGAGTTAAGCGGTTAAAGTCACCTAGCTTAGAAAAAGTTCGCGCAATAGTGAGCAGAAAGAATTTGATATGGGCCATTAGATGCTTTAAGCCTTATAAATCAGCCGGACCTGACGGGATAATTCCCGCGCAACTACAGCAGCCACTATATGTACATATCTTGTAGTTCGTTGTAGGCAATCTTCATAGGCTACCTCATGGTGGGAGTCATTCCTAGCATTCGGAAGCAAACCAAAGTGGTTTTCGTCCCGAAGGCGGGCAAATGTTCTCATGTCAAACCAAAGGACTTTAGACATTTGAAAGGTTACTGGACATTCATGTTCGAAATAATCTTCCACAGAATCTACTATTGAGTTCTCAGCATGCCTATATCAAGGGCAGGTCAACTGAGATGGCTCTCCACTCTATGGCCAGCATAATAGGAAACTCTCTTGAGAATAAGGTCTTCGCTATGGTGACCTTCCTGGACATCGAGGGAGCCTTCAGTAGAATTCAACCTTCGGCGATTCTTAGGGCGTTACAGAATCTAGGCTTAATGACACGCCTACTTGGGAAGCTTCTGGACTCCGCCAGGGACAGTTCTGTCTCCACTATTATGGTTAACTTCTGTCAATGAACTGCTTCTTGAATTGGATAGGGCCGAATGCCAGGTATTTGCCTATGCCGATGATAGTGCTATCATCTGTACGGGTAGAAACCTCAATTTACTTAGCGTTCGTACAACCAGCCTACTTAGTCTGATTTCGAACTGGACCGCTAACAACGGACTATCACTTAACCCACTTAAAACCGAGCTTATCTTGTTCTCTCGGAAATATAAAATACCCGCATTTAAACTGCCGTCAGTTAATGGAGTGCAATTACAATTGACGGAAAATGTCAAGTATCTGGGGATAATTCTCGACGGAAAACTGTATTGGAAACCGAATGTGGGGGAGAGGGTGAAAAAGGCGTCTGTTGCTATTTAGTGCTGTAAATTGGCGATAGGAAAGCGCTGGGGAATGTCTCCTAAGATCACCATGTGGATCTATATGGCAATAGTCAGACCAATACTTCTCTATGGCATCGTAGTTTGGTTGAGGTCCGTCCAAAAGAAATTTATTCTGAATTCCTTGATGAAAATTCAAAGATCAGCACTGATTAGCGTTAGTGGGGCAATGGGCACGACGACAGGTACTGCCCTTAGTGCTATCCTGAACATCTGTACTCCTGATATCATGGCCGAATCGGCAGCCGCTACATCCGTGGTGAGAATCAGAGTTTGTGGCGTTTTGATATCGGGGCATTCCGGACACGCTGAATTACTACTCCAGATCAACCCTATTCCCTTTAAAACGGACTACTGTATTCTCTACCTTCTACCAGCGACAAATCTAAGGACTTCTATTCCGAACAGGAATACCTGGGAAAAGTCACTGGAAGGGGACACCAGTAGTATCAGATTTTTCACAGATGGATCAAAGTTGGGCGAGCAAGTAGGCTATGGGGTAAACTCACCGGACCTAAATGTAAATATCTCCTTCACGCTGCCTGATCACTGTAGTGTATTTCAAGCGGACATTACCGCCATACTGAAGGTTGCTGAACTACTGAAAAGTTGTGTCACAACCCTTCGGAGAATATGTATCTACACAGACAGCCAGGCTGCCATAAAATCCATGGAAGCCATGTTTGCTACGTCCCTGGCGATGAAAGAATGCCACTCATCACTTAGGGTGATGGCAGAGTATTTTGACATCAGGCTCATCTGGGTGCCGGGACACAGCGACATTCCAGGCAATTGCGTAGCGGATGCGTTAGCTAGACAGGGTACTAGGGCACAGGTTCTTCCGGCAAAAGAAGGTGTTAGTATGCCAATCTCAAATTGGCTATTGGCTAGACAACTAGTCAATAGTTGCTATAGAGGAAAGGAAACATCTTCTTTAGCCTAAGTGTGCTAGACAGCGTGGTGTCTTGCAGCATTTTCAAACAACCAAACTATATAGAGGGCGGATCAATAAGTCAGCGACTTTTCGAACTTCACTGGTAGTTATATGAAATGCACCACTGCTCCCATCAAGCACCACCTCTTAACAGACTACTGTCAAATTTTGAACAAGTTCCGTCTTTTACTTTGCGATTAACAGCTGTTCAAAACATACAACCTCGTGCATTTTTTTTAATTGAAAAAGTGAATTTCGAGTGCTCATTAAACATTGACGAAAAAATCCGGCAATCAAACCAAGAAAAAGCTTGATAAATCCTGTGACGGCTCTACACTATCGCTAAACTTTCTGGACGGCCAATTGAGATCAATACACCCGAAAATGTCGAAAAATCCGCGATATGGTATTGGCCGATCGAAGAGTAAAAGTGAGTGAGACTGTTGATGCCATAAAGCTACTAAAGGCAAACAAAAATCTGGTTTGGACAATGACTGGAAATATATTAATTATAGTGTACGTGGTTAGAGAGGAGTACAAATTTGCAATGAAAAGCAATAAAAATCGTTTGGAATGTGTAAAAATAATATTTCTGGGTCAAAAGGGGGATAAATTGGTAAAAATAGAACAATAACTGCAAAAAAAAAGAAATGATTACATATTTATTAAAAATAATATGTGAGGGTAAAAAGCTGTAGAAGGGTTATGAATGGTTACAACTTCAAAATGCGAGGCAAATTGTTCGGAATGATTTGGAATATGTTAAAAATAGTTTACGTGTCAATGGGTAAAGAGCGCAAAACAAACATAAAATCTGAAAGTGCAAAAACAAAATTTGCAACATTGGGAATATGTATATCAAAGATACTCTATGGATGAAAGTGGTAGAAAAAGGTAAAACTTGAAAAAAGGGGAACATTAGTTGGAAATGTTTGGGAATGTGTTTGCGGCTAAAAAATGATAGAAAGGGTACAAAATTGAAACACCGAGAAATGTAGTTTCTAATGATTGAGTATTTAAGCAAAATAGTGTAGTGTCTAAAAAATGGTTGAACTTCAGAATGAGCCAAATTAGGTAAAATTTAAAAAAGCAACAAAAAATATTTGAATTTGTTCAAAACCGTGTTTGTATTTAATAGAGCCAAATATGAATATCCGAGAAGTCTTCTTCATAAAATTTATATGTTTTTAATTCGTCAAACATGAGTAAAGTGTAAAAATGCGAGAACATTGTTTGGAACGTGTTAACAAGAGAATATGTGGATAAAAAGGATAAAAGGATCAAAAAGGCGTACCATTCCAAAATGCGAGAAAAATTATTTGGAAAGACTGGGAATGTGTTAATAACAATACATACGTGGATAAAAAAGGAACAAAAATTGTTAAAAAAATGGTTAATGGTTAAATTTGGGTTGGAATGGTTTACAACTTGTTAAAAATAGTGTGTGAGGCAGCAAAGGTAGCAAAAAATAACGGCAAAAGCTCAAAATGCGGCAAAAATAGGTATTGATTGCATGGAATTGTGGATGGTTTGGATCTAACACTAAGCATGTTATTCGTAATTCTGAAAATTTTTATAAAACACCTGTGTTTGCTTTTAATGGCAAAATTTTTAATATGCAATTATTAGTTTTGTATTGAACAAAATCATTTTATAGGGTACAACAAACGCATTTTAAGTGACGCTTAATGTGCTTTTTATTATCGTCATTTAAAACTTATAACAGGCTCAACTCCATTGTCGGCACTTTACGTAAGACCCAGTCTAAAGATTCGGAAAATAAAGATGACAATTAATCGTCTTTTGGTCGAAACCACCATCATGTTTCCTATCTTATTTCGAAATTTAAGGATTTCCTTGTTTACCCTCTACGCAGTAATTGTTGTCCATATTTGTAACATATTCTCAATCCTCCCTACAAACACTATTTACTGATTCTATGCAGATTTTTCTCACTTATTGCAGTTTCACATATTTTTTTCGACGAAAGTCACCTCGCTTAGTAATGGCGAAGATTACACGGTGCGATAGTCCGAAATACCTGGGAAGTGATAGAGTTTTGATGTAGGTGCTGTCGAGTGAAATAAGAATCGGCTTGTGAAATTTCCCAACCTTGGGTTAAAAAACCGGGTTTGCGTACCTTAGCGCACTTATAAGCCTGTAAGTTAGTTGATTATCAACCTATTTTCATTTTCTCACCGGAGTTACAAAGAAGAAACTTAGGTTTTTCAAACGATATATACATTATTTAAGAAAATATGAGAAGTCTGTGTGTATTTGTCCAGCAAACAGATATTTTTTTTTTTTTTTTTTTTATTTTTTTCCATTTTTTAACTTTGGCGATGATATCACACAGTATTTTATAGAGAAACCATAAAATTAGTATAATTTATTCAAAAGGGACGTTTCATAATGAGTAAAACGCAACTTTATTTTTAAACATCAGGTATTAATTAACTGAGTTATTGAAGTTTGTATTAAAACAAAAATTTTGCATAAATACAAGTATTGGTCATTCAAATCAAAAATATTTGCATGACCGTTTTTTTTGGATTCAGCATCATGCGTTTTTCTTTGAAGTAACCAGCAAAATTCTGAAATCATTTTTTCAGTTTTCCCTTCAAAGCGTTTTTCAATTGTAGCAATTTCTTGGTGAAAATGTTCGCCTTGTTCATCGCTGAACATTGCCCAGGGTGTCCAGGAAGAAGTCCCAGAACGAATGGAGAAAATGAGTTTTTAAGGACATGTTGCAGCCCACTTTTGTTTTGCATTTAATTATTTATTGCCCACAGTTGTTATGCAAATTTAGTTCTTATTATATGGCATATCTTCTCTCTAGCGTCCTAGGACAATTCTAGAGTTACAATTATCTTTTTAGTCAATTTAAAGGTCAATTTAAAGGGCTGGCCCATTTATTTATTTACAAATTACTTTGCACCTTATTTTTTAATTTTCGTGGGAAAAGGACATAAATACCCTGATCATTTTTTCTTAAACTAACTTACACACTAACCTACTGCTAAAACTTATACTAGAAAACAAAATAAACAAAATGATATCAAGAAACAAAACAAAACGCGGAAATTACAAAAAAAAGAAATAAAGTATAAGAGTTCGTTTAAATTTTTTTCACAATTCATGCAATACTAATTAGCCTCATTGGGATACATTATAGACCTAATTATCCTCGTCATGTGTGCCAAATCTTCTATGGTAGAGTAGAAGTTTACCCTCTTGGTTGTATAACATATTCCTATTATATAATTCCAAAAGCCCCATTGGACCTAAAGCCCCCTTTGCTCTTAATATGGCATCGAAATTATCGCCACTCAATTGACACTCACCAACTATGTCGTTATCGCTATCTTTTATCTTTCATCTTTCCAGGAAACCGATGGCTAGCTTAGTCATCCAGACGTCGATCCTTTCGACTTTAGCCGTTTTCGCTTCTTCGCGTAGATTGTTACGCAGGAGGGGCTGGTCCAGTTCCCCGATCCGTCAACTTTGGCTCTTAGGCCCAGGCATTACCTCAATATTTTCCTCTCTAACCTTCGCAATTTCTCCATTTGGCACGAACTTATGGTGAACCACGTGGGAAACTCGTACGCTATCAACGGTCTTATTATTTGTTCCCATCAGTAAATGCCATTAATGCATGGTTGGCCGATAGTCCCCTTCTGAAGGCAAATTTAAATTGTTTTACAATTTTTGCTTTTTCCAGGTGTTCATTGATCTTCTCCAGGATAAATTTTTAAAATAGTTTGCCTGTGCTTGGGAGCAGAGATATCGGTCGATAATTCTGTGTGTCCGTGGGGTCCTTTCCGGGTTTTAATATTGGAATAATTTTGGAGTGCTTCCACTTAGTGGGGAAGTAACCTATATTCATATAATTGTGGAAGATTATTGCCAAGGGCTTCCAATTTCTTTTTTCCGTTTTCCGCAGCACGAAATTCGGAATGCCGTCAGGGCCGCTGCTCTTTTTGTTGTTTAATTTTTTTAAGGCCTTCCGCACATCCTCTGGTGTTATGAATGTGGTGGTTGACTCGGTATTATTTGACCCATCGGATTTTTCTACCTCCGTGAATATTCTGTTGTTATTCCTTGCGATTTGTTATTCCTTGTATAGCCGCAATCTTTTCGCTATCGTGAGATCCGGTTTCTCTTGACAGTTGGATGGACTGAAATTTGTCCGCCAGCACATTCGCTTTGCTCTTGTCATCATCAGCAATTGCACCTCCACTGTTAGTCAGTCTGGGGATCCTCTTTGTCATTGTTATCCCAGCAATTCTTTTTATATTGTTGAACAAGAGCGGGTTTGGTTTTATGCTCTCCAGTTTTTTTTTACGTAATACAATTCCTCGAAATTTAGTAGTAGTTCGTCAATTATTTTGTTGATTAGTTCAGCGTTCAGGGTTATTTTCCTAAAGGGGTCGCTTGTCCTGTAAGCTCCTCTTTTCAGGCGCTTTTTCTGTTTAATCAGCTGAATAATATTGACTGGAAGTGGCAGTGTAGTTCCCCTGGATGGTGGTTTGATTTTTGGAATTGCTGAGTCCATGGCATTTTTGAAGGCTTCTCCTATTCTTTCCAAGGCTGTGTCTATTTCGCTGATTGTCATGTTTCTGTTCGTCGGTAGTTGTATAGTCATCAGTTCCGTATGCAGTTTGTTAGTGAAATCTCCTCTGTTCATTCGTTCGTAGTTGTAGATATCTGTCCGTCCCTGTTCTTCAAGTTCGTCAGTGTCAATTTGTATCTCTATGGCCCTATGGTCGGAGTCATAGTCCAAAGTTTTCGTAAGGTTCTGTCCGTGGCCCATTGGAACTAGTCCAATGGTCGTCATGAACAAGTCAATGTACGATTCGCCTCTTGTTGGGTCTGTCGTTCGTCTTCAGCTATTCGCTCAGTAGTTTGCCGTTGAAATTTGCGGTATTTCCTCCCCATGAGGGAGGCTTTGCGTTGAGGTCGTCTCCAATTATTATCTCTCTATTGCCTGCGACACTATCAAGTGTATCCAGGTCACTTATATTGTCCTGCGGTCTTAAGTAAAGAGCCATTACTATTGTCTCAATGCCGCTTTTGGTCTTTATCTGGACAACCGTTGCCTCAATCCCTTTGGTGTTCACTGTTATCCTTTCACACTTGATGTTGTCGCGCACGCAAATAGCCATTCCTCCTCCTCTTCCATGCATCCTATCTTGCTTATGGGTTGTCATAGCCTCTCAGCTCAAATTTGTGCCTCATGGACAATTTATGTTCAGCCAGCATTAGTATGTCTGGCTTGTTTTCGTCAGCAAAATGCTGTAAATAATTCCTCCTGACTTTGGAGACTATAGAGCTTGTGTTTATAAAGATTATTTTGAGGGCCTTAGCCATGAAGTCTTAGGCTCATCATTAGGCCAAATAGGGCCCTGGCTTTTTCCGAGCCATCCGTGATGCGGGAGTATTCTTCCGCAAAATCTCCTACCTTGTCTATGCAGAACATGAAATCTTTCCCCAAATATCTGGAGCAGTCAGCATCTATCATTTCAAACATCTGATTTGCCTGCATCATCGGCGTCTGACCTTTGTTAGTTATATATACTCTTGGAATTTCATTTCTGTTGCCATAAACTGCATTAGCATATGTTTTTCCTCCAGTTCTATATGCAGTGGGTATTCTTTTCGGGGTGTTGTCAATGCGGGTTCTCGCTGCCTTTCGTTCATCTAGTCTTTTCCTGACTTCTCTTCTTTTCAGGCAAAATTGTGAACTTGCCACATGTCCTTCTATGCCGCAATTTGCGCATTTGACTGGCATACCAATTGTTTTAACGATGACTCCTGTTGTCGGGTCTTTGGTTATAAATTCTTGGACATTTAATTCTTTATTAGGCACCTAGCAGTTCCCTGGGCCGTGGGATTGACTGCACTTGGCACACCTATACGGCATGCTGAAGTTAGAAGATATGTGGCCAAACCGTTGGCAGTTGCGGCACTGGACCAAACCTCCCCTTTTGTAACGCTCTACTTTGACCTCGCAATGTAGGATGCGCTTAATCGAAAATATTGGCTTCAGATCTGAATCGTGGCTGAACTGCACCAGCCATCGGTCTCCATTCAGCTTAATGATGCGATTAATTGTGTATTGTATCTCGAGTAGTTCAAGATAGTCTTTGACTTGTTCCACGGTGTACGTGCTCGATTTCTTGGAGCAATAGAAAAAATTTTGGAGCAATGGGATGCATTGCAGCTTCATTTTAGATTGGCGTCTACGAGGGAAAGATGTCAAAAAGCCCAGATTTTATCAAATTTGTTTAATGACCAAAATAAGTTATATTTCAGTTTTCTGAACGATGTTTCGAAGTCCGTTACTCAGGTAAACAAACTTTTTCAAGCAGATAACATGAATCCATTATAGTTGTACGAAGATTTGAAAGTATGTTTTTTGGGTCTATTGCGAAAAATAATATATTCAGATATTTTTGAGAATGGACAAAATGGAGACATAACCAATTTCAATTTTTCTGAATATTTAATCCCAACTGAGCGCCTTACTTTTTGATACAATTTTACACAATTTGCTTCTTCAGCCAAAGATGTTAAATTATTACATGTAAAAGAAAAGTGTAAATCATATGTTTTGGAGTTATGTAATCAAATAAAGGAACGCCTTCCAAACAATATACACATCATGGAACAAATGTCACTGTTTCCATTTTCAAATGCCTCGGTGGAACGAGCTTTCTCAATGTACAATGTAGTAAAGAACAAGTTGAGAAATAAAATTAACATTTCTACAGTTGAGGCTATATTGAGGGTGAGATATTCCTTAAATAACGGGTGTCATAAATTTATCTCATCTGTTGAAATGATCAACATATTTGTTGCTAAAACCTTATACAGTTCCAACGAAGCTGATGTAGAGAGCTTAGGGGCCTTTATTGAAGAGTAAATATCAAAAGTAAATCATATACATACAATGTATAAGATTGTTTCTTTAATTCCTGCTAAACCAATTTTTCGACGACTTTGTATGGAGTGCCGCTTAACATCGCTTAGCCCCCCATACAAAGTGGTCGAAAAGTTAGTTTAGCAGGGAATAAAAAAACCGGCTCTATGTCATACATATATCGTACAATAAAAATTAAAAAAAAAAACAAATTTTAGGGGTTTTTCATTTGTAGTCTCTCCTATTTTAGGGGGTTTTGTCGAAAATTTAGGGGGAAGGCCCAGAAAAACCTGGCAGCACTGCTGTGTACAGGTCACCAAGTAGCCAGAAAGCAGAATTTTGTGAAGTGTTTGATGACATTTTGGAGGAACTAAGCGACAAGAGCACTGACTTACTAATAGCAGGCGATTTTAACATCGATTGGAAAAAGGATGATTTCTATTAGCAAAAAATCGAGAATATTCTAAATGACAATGGTTTAAGGCAAATTGTTACTGAATACACAAGAATTACATCGTATTCAAAAACACTAATTGATTACATTATAACGAACAATGAAAATATAATTGTGGCCAACAATATAAATAACAAAATATCGAATCACGAATCGAATAATATGAAACTAGAACGCACACAAATTGCTCGAGAACAAATTAAAGTAATTGAAATATGTAATTATGATAAACCCCATTTAATAGAGAATTAAAAAATATAGTTCAACAAAAAAACCCTATGATGTGAACATTAAAACAATGTTTCTGGATGACTGTCTTGAAAATACAATTAAAAAGTTTAGGATCAGAAAAGTAATAAGCGAGAAACATAGTACAAATAAATGGTTTAATCGGCAATTAAATATAAGTATGCAGAAAAAAAAAAATTTTTCAATATCAAACAGCATTAATGTTAAATACAACAGAAGCATGGAATGACTACAAAGCATATATAAATGTATATAAAGTGAAAATCGAAAACGCAAAAAATAGATACACGAATAATAATATAAATAAAACTAAAAATCAAAAAGAAATGTGGAGAGAAATTAAGGACCTAATACTTAAGAAACCCAGAGATGTGATACAAAATGTGATATTTATTAACATAGAATATAAGGACAATTTTGAAATAGCAGAGAATTTCAATAAATATTTTATAAACAACATTAAGGAAATTCGAGACTCCATAGGATATGTGCAATATATAAACCAAGTAAATGCGATACACAATAAACTTAATTTCCGTGCAATAACATTGATAGAGTTAAAAAACATATGTAAGAATCTTAAAGGCAAACCTGATTACGATAACATTTCGACAAAGATTATTTTAGATAACTGGAATATAACTGGCTGTATTTTACTAGATATAATAAATAAGTCACTTCAGACAGGTACATTTCCCGAAAGCTGGAAACATACGGTGATAATACCCATTAAAAAGGTAGCTAAAACTATTAAGTGCGAAGAATACCGGCCAATTAATACATTAAAAACATGTAAAAAACTTAATGAAAAAGTGGTTAAAGAACAACTGGAGCAGTATATAGAAAAAAATGGAATTTTATCGGAATATCGATCTGGTTTTCGAAAAAAATGCTCGTGTGAAACAGCTGTGAACTATGTCATAAACCGGTGGAAATGCATGGAGAAGCAACAAAAAGTTTTGGCAATATTTCTAGACTTTAAAAGATCTTTCTAAACAATTGATCGAAATATACTGTTTGAAAAACTTTATAACTACGGAATTCAAGGGACTGAACTTAATTGGTTCAAGTCACACCTGACTAACCGAGAGCAAAGAACCAAAGTTAACAATGCAATATCGAGTACCATAAAAACGAATTCAGGGTACCTCAGGGTTCGATTTTGGGTGCATTGATATTTATTTTATACATAAATCACATGCCAAAAATATTGGAAAAAAGTGAAATAATATTATATGCGGATGACACTATGATTTTTACGGAGGCGGACGCGGAACAAAAATGTCATGAAAATTTAGAACACGATATGATAAATATAAATACTTGGCTTAAAATGAACAAACTAAAACTAAACGTAAGCAAAACAAAATTGATGGAAATTAGAATGAACAGTTGCATGGAGTTTCAAATAAACAACAAAATAATTAATAACGTTGAAAATATAAAATATTTGGGTTTTATAATAGATAAAGACTTGCAATTTAAAGACGATATAGAATAGATAAGAAATACAATTTCTATATTAACTGGAATAAATATTTACAACACTATTACTAAACCTCATTTCGAATATGGGTCCACTATATTATACACTTGCTGCACAAAATAACAAATTGATACTACAAAAACTTCAAAATAAAGCTAGGAGATCAATATTAAAACGCAATCAATATTCGTCTACAATATATGTATATGCTTAATGCTTTAAAATGGCTGAATATACATCAAAGACTTGAAATTAACACTCTACTATTTATACAAAAGTTAAAAAATGGGAATGGTCCAGAATACCTAATAAGGCAACTGCAATGTGTTGGGGAAGTACAACCGTACAACCTCAGAAATTCGGAGAACTTCAGACTGCAAAGGGTGTCTACCAATACATAAAAACCGTGAGAAATATCTTAATTTTTAAAAGAAAAATTATATTTTTTGTTAGAAACAAAGCAAATTGAATTATGTGAAATAATGATATTTTATAAATCGAATAATTTGTAAACTAAAAAGTATACTAATGCTACTTAAATAAATAATAATATTAATAAGATCTCATCGAACGATCTCATAGTACGAGGCGAGGCCACAAGCAGAGCGACACGTATAAATTAATCATAATAATTATTCACCCCTATTCTGCATTTCGATTCCAATCGAAATTTTTCTGTTTGGGAATTCTGGCATTCTGCTTTCCGTTTCGTTTCAATTTTTTACGATTGTGTTTGTTCTGCATTACGATCGTAGCTACGTTTTTTAAGTTGTTTTTTTAGTGACGGAGAGTCGATTCTTTTTTGTTTGTTTAGCTTCAAAAAATGTGTATTTAAAAAAAATTGGGTATAAATGCAATTGAACATTCATTATTGATCTACATATTTTTTTTGTTAAATTTGTTTTTTTTTGTGTTCTGCAAAAGTTTTATTTAATTTATTCTAGGTCGAAAACAACAACACCTGGCTAGTACGAAAAGCTGGCGAATTTACTGGTATCGAAGGAGGAGATTGCGTGTGAATACCATAAGCGATCCAAAGGAGAAGTGCAGGCATTGTGGGAAGAAGTTACCAAAAAATTTCTTATTTTTTGTTTCTATTTCATGCGTTGCACAGCGAAACAGCTGGTTTTGGAATACTTCTGCCTTTTCCTTTTTCTTGCGATTCAGTTTTTTGTTGGAATACCTTTTCACCGCATTGGCGTAACTGAATGCGGAAACGTAATCGAAATGCAGAATAGGAGTGTATATTAATTGAGATCATGGTGACAGAAGCTGCAGCATGCTGCTCGCGTATGATAATGATTTAGACATCATTGGGCGAAATCGACGAGAAGCTACTGCAGTATTTTCGAGAATTGAAAAGGAATTAACAAAAGTGATTTTGGCAGTAAACGAGGACATGAAAAAATGAACGGTTTCGACAAGCAGAACATCCACCCGATTGGGTTTACCGCGGAATTCTGGGTCATATCGCATGCTGATGAAACATCAATGCGAGTATTCGAGAGAGAGAACTGCGAGTAAAGAGGACGGATGCCACGAGCTGTATAATCTGCATCTCAAAATGGGCGTAGTTATACGTATCAAAATAGTGCATTGACGCTGGCTAGGCCATGCCATCAGAATGAACCAGTGCAAAAGGTATTCGAAGACGAACTCGAAGGATCTTCGCTGGAAACTGGAGGGACAAGCTGAAGATCGAACCGATTGGAGATATGTGTTATCTTCATTTTGTAAGGCCCTTGACCCCACTGATCTCACCTAACTAAGTACGTATGTATTAGGGTGATCAATTATTCGGGTTTTTGCGAAAACCGGGTTTCGAATTATTCGAAAAATGGCATTTAAAAAAAAAACCGGGTGCCTTTTTTGAAATTCAGAAAAAACCGGATAATCCGGTTTTCAAATGTATGCCAAATAACAAATTAAAACACAATTTTTGACAAAAAAAATTTTATTAAAAAATAACAGAAAACAATTCAATTATACTTATAAAAAGTAAACTTTTAGTTTAATTATAATTACAATGCAAAACATTACTGAGATCAGTTTGTTATTGTAACAAAGACAAACAAAACATAACAATTCATTTGTAAATACTTGATTATACATAAATATATTTAATTTAATCTTTAGTTTTTCCCTAAAGTAACATTTAAGAAATAAGATACAATTTAAGTGCTTGGGTGTATACCTATTTTTTTCTTTGGTTTTTATAAAACTTGACATTGAAAATGCCCTTTCACTCAATGTACTAATTGAACTTATTGTGTACAAGGCGTTTAATAATCTGTCAATGTTTTCAGTCCTTTTGCCGCTCTTATCCATATAAAAAATCTTCCAAAAGAAAATTTTTGGTAGATTTTTTAATGGTTGTTTTAGGATTTTGAACGTTTTTTATAGCGTTATTTAGTTCTGTTTCTATAGTATCTTCAGCGGCATCAACGATCATTTCGTCATTTGAATCTGTAAACGAATCATGTTCTTCAGTAAATAATCGTGAATACAAAATGGATGCCAACTCCGTTGTTTCATTTTTACTTGAATATTTTAGAAATGCGTCACTAATTGGGAGTTTACTCGTACTTAAATACAAAATGAGAGTATTCAGTGTTTGAACACGTCTTTCTGATATACGTCTTTTTTGAATTTCATATAAATTAACTGATAATTGGTTTTGAATTGTTGAAAAGTGTTTAAGTAAAAATTTAAAAATACCTTCAGCATCAGCTGAAGTCGAAGAGATTGCAGAAAGTGTTTGTATAGACATTTCCAAAGGTTTAAGGGTGTCACTAAGCACAGACAAAGTTGCGATATCATTTTCAATAAATGGTGTCAGTCCTAAGTCCAATAAAGTATGATTCACACATTTGTGCAATTTTAGAAATTGAGAAACCATATTGGCCACAGAATTCCGGTGCTTAACATCATGGATAAGTTTAAGCTCCATTTGTAATTTCTTTTGCTTTTCAGCCGACTTATTAAACATTGAAACGCATTTTCTAACACGTTTTATAATAGAGCTTACATTATCATTTAAAGTCATGTATCCATCTACAAAGTCGAAATAATTATTTGTAGCATTATCGTTATCATATTCTTCATCGTCGTTAGTATCCTCTTCACTGCCAATTTCGATATTGTTGACCACATTGCAGTTCTTTTTGTAAAAGCTCTCAACAACACAGAGATGAATGAGGTGATTTATGCAGAGCTGCGACTGTGAATCAATACTTCGGCCGTATTTCGCCATGACCGCTGCACCAACATGGGTCGATAGAAATCATATATTTTCTCCCATATTGTAGTCTCAGAAGCCGGCATCTTGACTTGTTTTGATTGTAAATAAGCGAGCACCACTCTAGATTTTTTTAGTGCACGCACAGCAAGTCCATCCTCAGCAACACAGTAGGGAAAAAATCCCACCAATAGTTTCTTTTCTGGAAACGTATTTAAGCATAGAACAATTTTCAACTGGTTTAACGGATCCACCCGCTTCTTCATTTACGTTGTGGTCTGCTTTGGTTGTTGCGTCAATTTTATGTACACTCCTCAAATGGTTCAGTAGAACAGAAGTCGAGGAACCCCTGCAACCTCATTGCTTAGGACATTGCCGGCATCTAGCTTTATCCTCCCCGTCTCGATCAAAATATTTCCATACAGAAGACATCTACATCCAAAAGAGTTGAACACCGTTGTAAGACAGTACAATATTTCATTATAAACCAAAAAACTTACCTGCTCAATGTTAGGTCAAACAATTTATTCACTATTTTAACTTTAATAAAAAAAATAGAGCTCTGCTTTTAAATTTTGCTGTTTGGCATGTATCAATTAATTTGTAAGAGTGTGAATGGAAAGGAAAACATGAAAAACAGATGTTTGTAATAGTTGCCAGATTTATAAAACTTACAATTAGGTAGTTCGGCCGAAACACTGGAAAAAAACATGTACGAGTACATATTTAACACAGTTATGAATAAAATTAAATAAAAAATATCGAACGCCAAAAAACTGAGATTCGACAAAAAAAATAATCGGATTATTCGATACTCGAAAAACAGGGATTTAAAAAAACCGACGGTTTCTGAAAACCGAACTGATCACCCTAGATAGTATGTACTTTAAAAGTTAAATTTTGTGTCAACAGAAGTAAATTAGGATTTTTTAACACTGTGCTAGTTCAAAACAGTAACTAGCGGAGCAACCTGCGGGTAAACCTAATTCGAGTACGATGAATCTGTGGTGAAACCCGTTTTTCTAAGGTAGCTCTTGTTTTGAAAATTATGGTTCGAAGTGACTAAAAATAACGCACTGTTTCTCATTGTCATACCGTTTATTAATTTTAACTCGATATACTTCGATCGAAAAAACATCTTATCGATGAACATCCATCGGAAAAAACTACTTGAGGGCGGATCAATAAGTCCGTGACTTTTCGAACTTCCCTCGTAGTTATATGAAATGCAACACCGTTTTCATCAAGTTCCACCTGTTAATAGACTACTGTCAAATCTTGAGCAAGTTCCGTCATTTACTTAGCGATTAACAGCTGGAAAAATGAACTTCGAGTGCTCATCAAACATTATTTTTTGCGAAAAAAAAACCGTCAATCAAACCAAGGAAAGTTTGATAAATACTATGGGGACTCTGCACCATCGATTTCAATGGTAAAAATGTGATTTACTGACTCGTTGTGGTCGCACAAGTACAAACGACGCTCAGCGTTCTGGACGGCCAGTTGAGGTCAATACACCAGAAAATGTCAAAAAAATCCACGATATGGTGTTGGCCGATCGAAGAGTAAAAGTCCGTGAGATTGTTGATGCCATAGGAATTTCATATGGCAGTGTAGTTTCGATTTAAATGATCAGTTGGGTTTAAGAAGGCTGTCTGCAAGATGGGTGCCGCGTTTGCCCTCAATTGACCATAAACGTAATCGTGTGACAACTTCAAAGGATGTTTGGAGTCGTGTAACCGCAATTCGAAGGAGTTTCTGCGGCGTTTTGTAACTGATGATGAAACATGGATCCATTACAGCACTCTAAACTCTAAATAAATGGGGAAAAATAAGCTTGTTTTCCAAAAAAAAAACTGTGTTTCATTCCAAAAGTCCCGGATTTATTGATCCGCTTCGTATATTTAAAAATTGTACATTAAAAGGAAACAAATGTGTTTTCTTAAAACGTTCCAAATTATGACCAACATGATCGGTATTAGATGCAAAACATACACAACAACATGTAATCAGGAACAAGTGTTCTCGCATTTTGAGGTTCGCCCTTTTCTCTGCCCCTTCTTACCCACAGACAATATTTTTAGAAAGTTATTAATCATTCTAACCTGATTTTTTGTCTTTTGAAGGTTAACCATTGTTCAATCATTCAAATCTAATTATATTTGAAGTTTTGTAATTTTTCCGCAATTTTATCAACATATAATATAATTAACACATTCCCAATGTTTCCAAACAAGTTATGCTCGCATTTCCCAATTTTACACCTTTTTGACTATTTTATTCTTTTTATCTACATATCCTATTTTCAACACATTTCAAACGGTGTTCCCACATTTTTACATATTACCCTTCCTTGGTCCATAATACCAACAAATAATATTTGAAAACAATATTTTTCTCGCATACTCATGTTACCCTTTTTAAGCACAAACACAGTTTTTAATTTATTCAAATCACCCATGTAATTTTTAATGCTTTTTAGGCTTTAACCATATTTAATTCTTTCTGAAGTTCTACCTACCATTTTTTAACCACTACACTATTTTTAATAAATTCCCAATCATTACAAACTAATTGTCTGGTTATTTAAAATTTTACCCTTTTACTACTTTTTTACTCACATACACTATTATTAACACATTGTCAATCTTTCAAAACTAATTTTCTCCTTATTTGAACTTTCAAAACTAATTTTCTCCTTATTTGAAGTTTAACCCTTCCCTATCCGTTTAACCACATACACTATTTTAAATATACAAATTCCCAATGATGCAATTTTTTACGGTTTTTACTCGCGGTTCAAATCGTTTCAAATGATTTTTCACGCCTTTTGAAGTTTTACCCTTTCATGACCCTTGTATAAGTTTTTATTATTACTTTTAATAAAACCCTTAATTTTAGTAAATTTCTAAGCATTTCTAAATATTTTTTTAAGTCATTTCAAGTTTCAACATTGTTCCAAATTTCTTTTTCGCCAATGTTTTTTCCCCTGTTTTAAATTTTTTTTCGTGGCCGTCAGTGGTGTTATGGTAGTGTGCGTGGCTCTTGTGCATGAGAACGCGGGTTTAGTCCCTGCTCTGATCACCTTAAATTTCTTTCGGCGGCGGTCACCTCGTTTAGTGACGGCGACACTATCGAGTACTTAGCCATGAAAAAGCTTCTCAAAATACCGTTCGGAACCCGTATAAATTGTAGGTCCCAATCAGTGAGTGTGAAACTAGAACGCGCACAGCTCACTGGTTTGTTAGAAGCTCTGCCTAATCGCTTCATGGGAGGTAACGGGAAACCATTTATGTTATTTTTCTTATCCTTTTTCCACCACATAACCTATATTTAATATATCCCCGTTGTCCAAACCCCCATTATCCAAACTATATATTGGTCTGCTTTTAGTAGACTTATTTAAACTTATACTCCAATTATTAGTCGAAATATAGACCCAATCAATCCAACCTAAATTTCTCGTTATTTCTAGTTGTTCACCACATAGTACTTATATATAAGTACTATTTACACTATTTAGGTACATTCCCCATTGTTCCATCCGAATTTTATCCGCTTTTTATATGTATGTCTTTTCTGATAGAAGTTGATTATTTCCTACACCTTCCACTACATTCATATATTCAAATTCGAAAAAATTGCACTCGCTATAATGCTCTCACTCCCAGTATAATAAAAATTAAACTCCGAATCGAACTTCTATATTTTATAGTTGATTCGCTCGGGAGCGGTTCAAATACACAAAAATTTTAAAAACTTAATTTGCTCGAGATCGGAGTGCGAGTTTTGTATTGAACAGGAGCTGCATATTTCGGCACGGGAGCGAAATTTTTACCTACTCTAAACACATTTACAATTAAAATCCATTTTTCAAAAAAAGACTCGTTTGAAAAAGTAAACATACAAATATTTATGCTTTAACAGAAAAATTAATAAAAAATCAATATCGAAAAACGGTTGGAAAAAATGGTTCGATATTTCGAACCAAATCAGAAGCACTATTTGATACATATGTATATCACAAAATGTATACGATTGAAAATCTTCCGCTCAGTTCTTCCCAAACCCGTTTACAAAATAAGTAGGCTACTAAAAGACAACTGAGTTACGAGTTCGTAAGTAACTGGACCGACACGAAAACGGTTTTATCAGAAATAATCAAAATATTGAACGTGTTTCTGAAATGTATAAGACTGATTTGTGATGTTGATGTGGTGATGTTGAGTACAATGCCTACAATCCACTAGGCCAATTTTCAAGTAAATTATCACTGTAGCACCGTGTAAATAAACAAATACCCCTTGATGAGGGCGAACAGTGAAATTCATACAGTTTACCTTCATATTAAAAAAGTTGTGGTTGTGCTCAATCGAATATCTCGGAGTGTAGCTATGTATGGCATATATTTATATACAAAATGTTTCTGTATATTGCATTCCTATGATGGTCTAGATTTTTCTTGCTGGTTATGCTTATATTTTGTTAGGTAGCTTTGACGAAGGATTTTTGTGCATTTACAGAAAATTTTTTTTATTACTTTTCAGGTTGAACCGCAAGTGGAAAATGCCTGTGTGTGAGTACGACTACTTGTGTATACATTGGTACATACTACATAAATTTGTATACAAGTAAACACACATCCTAGACTGTTCAAAAAATCGACTTTACGGAATGCACAAACTACAATGATACGATTAGTACTCGGAAACGAAAAATGTAAAAGATGCAACAAAACTTGGAAAGGTCTGAAAAATTATTAAATATTTTTGGGTATTCTTTCCCAATACAATTGCAATTCACATCCGAATTTTAATTGATCAGAGTTGTTCCAAAAAATGTAAAATTATACCCGTTTGAAATTCTTTGTGCACATGAATTTTCCATTACAAACTTTTAGCTTGATGTTTTATTTGAATGGGATAGTTTCCGAGTTGACAAATTAGCCTTGAAGACATTCAGGCCTGTTCTGATATCACATATTCTTATATCACTTAAAATCGCCCGCAGGTTTCAAATCACTCAGGTGACGCCGACTCATTAAATTATGTGTGCAATAAACCTCTCCGTAAATCCATGAGGCTTTTTGACTCTATTTGCACATTAGTAGATTTTACTCTTCCTAAACATCTTTTTGAAACTATTTTTCCGAATGTAATTTAAACTTCATATTAATGTAATTGCTAGTCTTAATGAAATGAATGAAACGATGAATACGTGTTCTGCAGATCACCCAATTTGAACGTTTTCGGCGTGATTGTAGTTTGTCGATATCACTCGGAAACAGGTGATTTTTTTGCACATGTACAATTTTAAATTTCCGCAGTTCGTTTACTGGCAGTGATTGCTTTGAAACGGAAGTAACTTCGGAAATCGACTGAACATCGCCAGTTTACAACACAAAATTTGCCACCAAAAGCTTTGCATTGCATTTTGTAAATAACAACGGATGATTACAAATTCAAGGTTGCCACAATTTTTTAATGATTATTCTTCCAATTTACTTACATTTGAATCTGCTGCAATTCTCAAACTTAAAGCTTTTAGCAAATTAAATACTTATACATTATTAATGTATATATAAAGGGTTTTTCAACAGAGACGCTACAAAAGAAAATCGATAGGGACAGCAAACGACGCCATATTTTTTCCCGCTCTTTTGACATTTCTCTTCAGTAAGGTTTGCCATTTCATCATGGAAAGATATACGAGCCAACAACGAGTCGAAATTATTAAAATTTACTACCGAAATTTGGAGTCAGTGGCCTCAACTTTAAGAGCGCTACGTCCAATTTATTGTCGTCATAAACGTCCTGCCAGATCAACAATTGAGCGTCTAGTGGAATAATTTGAATCCGCAGGCACAGTACAAAATGTTCCCGTGCCAGTGAGACAAATAAGTGCCCGTAGTGTCGAGAATATTGCTGCCGCTGAGGCTTCAGTTCAAGAAAGCCCAAATGTGTCTCTCACACGTCGTTCTCAAGCGTTGGGCATCTCTGTGACGTCGTTGTGGCGAATTTTGCCAAAATATCTTGGCCTACATCCCACAAAATCAAATTGACGCAAGAACTGAAGCCGCTTAACAAATCATCTTCAGCGATGAGGCTCATTTCTGGCTGAATGGCTTCTTCAATAAGCAAAATATGCGTTATTGGTCAGACAGCAATCCACACGTAATCCATGAGTCATCATTGCATCCCGAAAAAAATACCGTTTGGTGCGGTTTATGGGCCGGCGTCATTGGGCCGTACTTCTTGCGTGATGATCGAGACCGGCACATTACTGTGAATGCGAATCGCTACCGTTCAATTATAACCGCATATTTTTGGCCCCAATTGGATAACATGGACTTGGAGGACATGTGGTTCCAACAGGATGGCGCCACAAGCCACACAGCGAATGCCACAATCAATTTATTGGAAACCAAGTTTGGTGAACGTGTTATCTCACGAAATGGCCCAGTCGATTGGCCGCCTCGGTCGAGCGATTTGACGCCGTTAGATTATTTCCTGTGGGGCTACGTCAAGTCTATGGTCTATGACAACAAGCCAGCGACGATTGATGAACTTCGTACGAATATCGAACGTGAAATTGCAGCAGTATCGGCCGATTTATGCTTGAAAACCGTCGAAAATTGGGTTCAGCGTCTGGACTTCTGCAAGCGTGCCCGTGGTGGTCATGCAAAAGAAATCGAGTTCCACACCTAATGGCATCGAACGTACTTTCACAGGAATAAAGAATTTCATTGGTATCTAAAACCGGTTTTGTTTTATTTAAAAAAAACTTTTGTAGCTATCTTTTTGAAAAACCCGTTACTTTAAATGATTTTTTTTGCGACTTCAATTTATAATATTATTGTATTACACCTAATTTTCTCATGACTTTAATTGTTTCGAAAACCTTAAATCAGCTAACAACCCAAGAATAACAGAAAATCATGAGGTTACTTGCAACAGGGTAGTGAAATGATTTTTGTTAATGGACCAAAATGAGCAGTGGATTTTACCAATGTGTATTTTCTAGTATTTATTTCTTTAAAACACCACATTGTATAACTGAAGTGGATAAAGGACACTTCAAATAATATATTTCAACACTCTATTATAATCCTAAAAGTCAATTATGTATACAAAACAAGCATGTGATATGGTACCACTACCATTTTACAGGCAGATTTCTAATCACGTGATTTGATATCCGCGAAGTCATATCAAAACAAACCGAATTGTCAGAAGAATTTCATTATTTCCTACATGTCCTTACATACGACCTGTTCTTGGCATTTAACGGGTTTTTCCTTATGTGACAGAAATTGTGAGCGGGCTGACAATCTATGTAAGACCGTCCTATTGATTTGATAGCATTATGTCGTACCTGGCTCTTACTTATGGCAATGCAGAATATCGTTAGGAGAAGTCTTAAATCTTTTGTCAACTGCGTGTAGAATTTCGAGTTATTCAAAAACATAAAACTGCAAAAATTATATCGCATTTGAATAGTATTCTATAATTTCTCAGAATTAATTTCAAAAATATTTGAAAATACAAAGAATATGAAGAATAGTACACGAATATGCACAGTTTCAGGGAATTATGTGTATACATTAGAGTGCCCATTAAATACATAGAGAAATGGAAAAGTGTTATTTTTTCCACTCCCCGCGCATTTTCTAATAGATTGGGCATAAAAAATAATATACGTGCAAAATTTGTTCCATCGGATGCACTCCGGCCAGTCACCCACGACCTTTAGCCTCAAAAGTGGGGAAAAATTACGTCAAAGCTTTTATGAGCTATAACTCGTAAACCAGAAGACTGCCACAGAAATGCAAAATAAAATTTTACTCCTAGAAAATTTTGTCCTTTCTATGACCTTTCATTGTGTTTTCAGAGGTCAAACTTCAAATTTATGGCCACAAATTTTTTCACGCGGTTTTTTAAAATTTATCGATAAATCTATTTAGGTTTGGTCATCGCTAAAATGTAAAGTGTTATAAGTAGTTTAAAAAAATACATTTGGAAAACATATAGTTTATTCCATGATAGAATTACCGCAATTCAAACTTTAAATTCCAGTAAATTTTTTGTTATTATTTTAATCGATTACATGGTTATTCGTATTTTTCACTACACAAGTTACCACAGTTACTATTTTTTTTTGAATTATTCTTTATATGTAGATTTATATTATCTAAACAGAATTTTTCACGTATCAATATACATAAGCGACTTCCGATGATCATTTAAAAAGTCTGTGGATTGCTGTTTTTTCTCCTGTTTTACTAATTTCATGACATCGGTTTGCTATATATATGAAACAATGTATCTAATAATTAAATAAATGTTCTTTCTCGGACGCAATTTCTCTTATTTCTTAAATTGTAATATCTAACAATAGTAATTTTAACACCATCCTTTCGTTTCGTCGCAATTTCAAAGGACCTAGAAATTTCTATCAATTCATTTGTTACAACAGATGCGCGTCTTTAACATTTCTCTTTTCATCTTGTATTAAACGAACAAGTCTTCTGTTATTTGGAAGAATCGTTCCATCTAAACTACCTGTTTTCCTACAATAAAACATTAACCCGATCGTTTTATGCGTAATTTACACAAATATTTGGCTTTAAATACTTAAAAATCAAATAAACACAGCTGGATGTAACACTATTTTCCATTTTCAAAATTGATGTAAATATAAAAAAAATATGAAATTTGTTTCCCACAAAACGCACTTTCTTTCAAAGGTTTCAAACAATTAAATAAAAAGAAAGTCAAAGCTAATTATTGTTTTTAACGTGGTACAAATATACCTTAAACGCAAATCCGGAGCAAGGCAACAACAACAGGGATTTTGTTTTCGTACGGTGTTAGTCTTATGTCAAACTCAGGTGATTAAAAAAATAATTGAAACATCAAAAGCCTATATTTTTCAAATGATTGGCATGTGTTTGTTTCTTTATAAGTGTACTGGTGTTAGAGATCCAAAATGAGAATTTGACATAAGAGAACACACACACAAGAATAAAGTTTAAATCAGCTGTGCAACTGATTCTACCGTATATTTGTACCATGGTTTATAACAACGCCTACGATGTTAGTTTTTTTTTTTTTTAATATGTAAGGTTTATTTTTTCAGGGCTGTTTTAAAATATACACAAAATTTAAAAAAGACTGAAATCAGAAATCAGAGAACAGCTCAATGGATTACCTAATGAAGCTAAAGAGGTAATTCGAATATAACATTTCATATTGGACACTTGTTCAGAATATTTAATAAAGCTAATTTTTTAAATTTATTTTCGGTAACTCTGTCATGAAAGAAACAATATGTTTTCCAAACTAATTTTTTTTGAAACTACATCTAATACTTAACATTTTGGCAATAATCAAACCTAAATAGATTTATCGATAAATTTACGAGGGCCTTTTGTAAAAAATTTTCGGAAAAATTTGATGCGCGGGGAGCGGGAAAAATAACACTTTTTATTATATGGGCACTCTAGTATAGTACATACACATGAAAAGTACATGAATATGTATATGAATGAGCCCATTTCATATTATGTGAATAATACTTCTTTAAGATTTTGGTAATTAAAGGACATTTATCTCAAAGATTCAAATATTATAAGTGTACATATATGAGATGACACAAGATCACCACATTTGTCGGCGTCTTGCTCAACTGACCCTCTGATAAATAGTGACTTAAACCCCTATTATGTGTACGTGGTAACAATCAAATTGTAACCACAAAATTGTTACAAAGTTGTCACCGTGGTTTGTATCTGGTATTGTGACAACATGGTGACAACGTAGAATTCGAAAGCAGATAAAACAAAACAAAAACGTATGGTCTTCTGCCCAAAATGAACGCAGCAAGAAAGTAAAAGTAAGTATTTAATATATTTATGTTGTAATGAATTAAAATTAATAAATTATTATTTATGAAATTTGAGCGCACCGCAAAGGAACACCCGGAATCCAGAGATGCTAAGCAGAAAGAATTAACCTGCGCAGAAGGAAGAAGGATTTTACTTTAGCACCAACTCTTTGATCTAAATAAATAAATGGTTTCCCATTACATCCCATGAAGGGACTGGGGAGAACTTCTCACAATTACTGAGCTGTGCGCTTTCCAGTTTTCACTCACTGATTGGGACCTACAGTTTTACACCGATTCCGAACGGTAATTTTAGAAGCTTTTTCATGGCTAGATACTCGATAGTGTCGCCGTCACTATGCGAGGTGACCGCCGCCGAAAGAAATTTGAAGGTGGGCAGAGCCGGGTTCGAACCCAGGATCTCATGTACAAGAGGCGCGCACACTAACCATTGCACCACCGACGGCCACACTCTTTGATCTACACCAAAATTTAACCATCGCAAAAATGTTGTCCTTCTGCGATGAGTTCAAACAGTTGTTTTCCCCCGCGATCGGTACAACTTCTTGAGATATAGGCCTTTAAAGCTTGATTATATAATCGCTCATATCTCAGATATTTATAATCCAATCTGGTTAAAATGGGTACCATTACAAAGGTCTTTCTAGATTCTATAAACAAGTGTATAACATATTTATTTTAAGCTCACTTTTCTGTAATTTTTTTTTGATATTTTAACATCTATAGGCGCGGGTACGTCCTAAATTCACAAAGTGAATACATCCAAACACAATACTTCCGACTGCCCTCACACAGATTGTCCGTCTGCGATCACACATTGTTTGCCGTTAAACTCCTCCGAAACGGCTGGACCGATTTGTATGAAATTTTGTGTCCATATCGGGTAGGTCTCACAAACGGCCAACATCTATTTTTCATACCCCTAAATGAGAAGGTTGACCCACCCCTATATAGAACACAGATTAGTCCGACTGCGAAACACAGATTGTCAAACTGCGAAAAAACACATCCACTGATGTAGCGGCAGGGAATATTTGTTTTGTGAGGGTGCGAAGCACTCTCGGAGCAAAGAGAATAATGACGTGGTTATACGTATATGAAAATGAGATAGAAAGAGAGCAACGAAAATTGTGAACTTGGTAGCGTATGTACGAACATAAAAATGTTTGTATTTATGTACATGTGTCTGTTGCTTAGCATTCTCTTTGTTTTTTGTAGGAATAAAACAAAAAGTATTAATCAAGAAAATAATGAGACTTGTCTTTAAATATTTTTAAGTATTAATATTATTTAAATGAAACGTCATCTTATGATTGAACGCCTTTTTAAATTCTTTATATTAACTTCACCTGCCTGTATGCATGAATGCCAAAAAAATTTTGGATTGATTTGTAACCCTTTTCCCGTGATCCAATCGAGCTCAATCGAGCTGTAACTTCGCGGGCAAACTAATGGCAACGACAAAAATAAACTATCAAGATATTGGCGGGATTGGATAAAGGGGCGTGATACCTCCCATACAAATCACAAATTAAAAATCCATTATTTCTGCTCCTGTTAACGGTATTTGAAAAAATTGGGTATGTTGATTAGGTTTACATATTCTAAGATCTGCTGCAAATATGGGCGGGATTGGACAAAGGGGTGTAGTCATATACATATAAAGAATTTATACTCAAAGACTATGTTTTTTACGGGTTGGTTTTTTATTATCGTGAAAGGTAAGTCAAATAAAATGTGGGTGCGGTTCACTTTCAGAGCAAAGAGAATAATGACGTATTATACGTATATAAAAATGAGATAGCAAGAGAGCAACGAAAATGTTGTGAACGTGTGTAGTGTATGTACGAATATAACAATGGATGTATGTATATACAAGTGTCTGTTGCTTTGCATTCTTAGATTTTTGTGGGAATAAAACAAAAAGTATTTAGCAAGAAAATAATGACAAATGTGCTTGCACCGGTCTTTAAATAATTTTAAGTATTAATATTAATATTATTTAAATGTAACGTCATCATACGATTGAACGCTGTCTTTTATTTTCAAATGTAACATTTACTAATGTATTCACAGAAATCGAACAGGTACCGTGTAGCAAAAAGGTGTTAACAGATCGCCCGTGAGTTCGAACACTCATTGGATTTTTTTTTTCAAAGAAAGCCCCTATTATACTTATCTTTTGCTGGCTCCGATAATAGACAAGACCTTTACCGTTTCTAAGGTACAATTTACAGGTACATTTGGCGCTTTTTCTAAATTTTCAGAATTAAATAAGATTTTTCGACAACTAGCTTAGTAATCGAGTTATTGAATGCTAAAAAACCTATAAAAACTAGAGTTTGACTTCCGGGTTAAATTTTGTTTTTGACCTTGCTCTAACGCACTTCTGGTATGAACCACGGGCAAAGAAGTACAATGTAGAAAAAATCCCAATCCGAATGGAAGTGGTGTTTTTTGTTTATAGAAATCCATGAGCTCTTCGATCAAATCTGAACACGCTTTTTCGACAACCGAAAATATTGGACCAAATTTGTCTCCGGAATGTTAAACGGCCACTATCTTCTCGAAAACATCGCAATATACGCCTCCTTTTTGCTTACTGCTCCATTTCTATAGCACAAAATATCAAAAGTCCTTTCTCCATTTAATTATATCCTCTTGTCGTTTTGTAACAATTTATATAACGAGTATTTATTTTTTCCCGTATACACTCTTATTGTTTATTTATACAATTTATAAAATGTTTTTGTATCAACTTTCCTAAAAACAAAATATTTGTCACGCGCTGTCCTCTTTGGCAGGTAGCAGTGTTTGATACTTTTGTCACCAAAGAAATGTGACAGAATACCGACTTGTGACAATTGTCACATCGCTGTCAAATAGTAACCGTGGGACTTTTGTAACCCTGCCAGAATAGGGCTGTTAAGTATGACTTGTGTACATGTCATAAGTAGAGTATACAAATAGCCGTCATTTTTTAAAATCGAGTCTAAGATTGTTCGAATAATCAGAGTTTCAAGAAACCGGGTTTCGGTTCTCATTTTTGTTAAACCCTTGTAGATCAGGTTTTTTCAATTTTTGTTTTAAGTTGTATTACACATGTAGCTCTTACAATACATATGTTTAGCGACCATTTGATACTTATTTTTAGCGACAAATTTTAATTTGATAATCACGTTTTCATTTCATATTTTAATTTGATTAATACAAAATGTAAAAGTTTTATTCAAATTCACATTAAACGGGTTTAAATTCGAAAATCATACTAAAATTTGAATGAGAGAATGTCTATTAAGTTTAAAACACTTATTTATAAAATAACTAAAATTTTGAAATTTTAAAAAATGCTTGAAAAGTTTAATTACTTTGTATTCAAGTCATAAAATTATTTTGAAATTTGAATAAAAAAATTGTTTGAAAATGTCATTTATAACTTATTGAAGCAAAAATCATATTTGAAAATAGAAAAATTATATTTCTTAATTCAAAAATTTCATTAAAGTTCGGAAATTGTATCATTTACTATTAATTTTTAAGGATATTAACACAAATTGAGTTAAAACCCGTTCCCCGAAATTAAGTTCTTTAAAAACCGGTACACGGTTAATAGCAAAAATATCTGATAACCGTTTTTATTTGTCTTTCGGGTTTGGAGACTCTAGTCATAATGTGATTGCTACTATTGACAAGCTTTTTACCAAATGTATGAAAATGCTAGGGGGTGTCCATAAATTCCTTGTATGGGTGTTGATCGGAAAGTCAGCAGGAACTCTGAAATTTCACTTCACCTCACTTTACAACTAGGTTGAATTACACATTTAAATTAATATTTCTTAAAAGCAAACCTTTAAGGACCATTATTACCATTCCAGCTGAAAGAGGCCCGACAGTGATATATTTCAAATTCCTTACAAACTGGCAGCCATAACTGTTGATTTACTCTATGGTAAGGATAACCGGAGATTGTGGTAAAACCGTTATAAATAATATAAGTATAACCGCTATAATGTATTCTTATAAGCTGTGATGATATTCCCAAATATCGGGTGGTTAAATGTTAAGGGCCGATGTTGAATGTGAACCACACCTAAACGTCAAGTTTTTTTCTGCATTTCATTTGACATTTCTCAGTTTCAGACTAACTCAATTTGAACCATGGATAGATACACAATCGAACAACGAGTTAAAGTTATTCAGGCTTATTATGGAAATAGGCGTTCAAATCAAAATGCATATCGTGCACAGTGATGAGGCACATTTGCACCAATGCACCCACAAAGAGTGACTGTTTAGTGCGGTTTATGGGATGGCGGCATCATCGGGCCGTATTTTTTCCAAAATGAGGCCGGTCAAGCAGTTACTGTGAATGGTGTTTGCTATCGTGAGATGATAACGAACCTTTTATGGCCCGAATTGGAAGATATGGATGTGGACGATATGTGGTTTCAACAGGACGGTGCCCCTTGCCACACAGCTAACGAAACAATGGCTCTTTTGCGCGACAAATTTAATGGCCGTGTTATCTCACGTGGTGCCAATGTCAATTGGCCGCCAAGATCATGTGATTTTACACCGTTGGACTTCTTCCTTTGGAGTTATTTGAAAGAAAAGGTGTACGTTGATAAGCCAGCAACAATTCAAGAGCTAAAGGATGAGATAATTCGGCATATTAACGGCATAGAACCTCAATTATGCCTCAGCGTCATCGAAAATTTGGACCATCGGATGGAGCTGTGCCGCCGAGGTTGCGGCAGCCATTTGGCCGATATTTTGTTCCATACATAATTGAACCATACCATATTATCATAATAAAAAGAAATGACAATAATTTCCGCAATAATTTGTGTTTTATTCAAAATCAACATCGGCCCTTAAAATTTAACCACCCGATCCAAACAAAAAAATGATCCAAACAAAAAAATGGTTTCAAAATATGTTCATCCACGAAGGAAATACTAAAAGGTTCCCCAACCAGTGATCTGTGCGCTTTGTAGTTTTGCACACACTGTTTGGAACCTAAAGTTGTACACCGGTTCCGAACGGTATTTTGATAATTTTCTCCTTGACTAAATACCCGGTGACTACCGAAAAAAGAAATATATTTATAAAAACTATTTTCCATTAAAAATTATTTAAAATAAAGAATAAAAGTCTTGACTCGAATCGAGTTTGAAAAAACATGAATTAATGAATAAATATTTAGCATATCTTCATAATATTTATAAACTTCAATTTCTGAAAATATTTTTTCGTAAATATTTTAAACAATATTATAGTGTTTTATTTTAAATTATTTAGGAAAATAAATTTTAGTTTCCTATTGAAAATGTTGCCGGTATAATGTAATTTTTTTTAATGAAAAAATTCAAACTACTACAAGTTTTACTAATTTGGTTTTAAAAATTATATGCAAACTTGCAGAAAATCGGCGGTCCATGACTGCTTATTACTTTCTTATTACCTTCTGTTGAACACCCTAATGCAAAAGTACAAAATCGCATAAAGTACATGTATGTCGTTGTACGGATATTTAAAACATGAAGTGGTGGTTGACCATTTTGTTTTTTGCTGCAAAAGCCAAATGCACAGCTGTATGAATTTCTCAAATTAACAAAAAAACGTCTGTCGTTACAATTGTGTACCATCTTAAATTCATATGAGTTATTAAACCAAACTTTAAATACATAAGAATTCATTTATGCATTTACATACAGAGTCGGTAAACAATATGTGATTTTCATTTACGGAACTACAGATTTTTTAGTACACTCTATACTTTTACAAATGTATAATTTTATGAATAATATTTAGCATTACTTGTGATAATTGTATATAATAAAGTAGAAATAATCCACTGAAAATGACACATTAGAAATCCATAATAGCTACAAATTAAATGCCTAAGCCAAAACTGTTGCCATTGCGTTCAAGATTTATAACGAAACACATTATTAAATATTCTGAGCTGTTCTCTCAGTCGTTTAAAGGTTACGGTACTTGACATACAATCTGCCGCTAGAGGATTTGGACGTCTTTCCATTCGAGATTTTTATGTGAGCATTCTAGGCTTGATTTCTTCTTTAAAGCTAAGTGTCCAATATAGATTCCAATATAGAAATCGGTATTTTTGTTGTTGTTTGGATGCAAATATTGACGCAAATATATTATACTTGTGCCCAAACACATTGTTTTTGCTATTCAATATAACACGTTTGAGACATAATGATTAATGGGCTATAGTTTTTGTTTTTGAGACCCAAATGTGTTTTTTTTTTTGTTGAAAACTGCTAAAAACAAATACGAGACAGACAACAAATATATTGCCATATATTTCCGGGGGCCGATATTTTGCAGCGTGTAGACTGCAGAGACTCTACCTGTTGTGTGTACGCTACAACGTGAGCTCTACCATGCGCTCTACAGACTGCATACCCTGCAGGCAGTGATGCCAGAAGTAGAAATCTTGTGTGGGGCAAAACGTACAGATTTTTTATATTCCTGTGAAACGTAGGGATTTTTTAGACATATATTCAAAGAAAACGATACACATTTTAATGGAAAATTACATAGACGATTCGTTATTTATACATAAACGATCACAGGGACAACTAATGATTTCCTTAAAGTGTATCTGTGTTAGTTGTTTAAAGTTTCATCGCCGTCATTAAAAGTGTCCGGCTTTAATTTTATTTCTAAACATATGCAACAATTGTTTGACAGGTGTTTTGAAGCGTCAACGCAAAATTTTTTTAACATTCGCAATTTCTGCATATATAAAATAAATGTTTTAATGGAATACGTTTTTGCTGCGATAATTTTGTGAATAACGATTACAAGCAATTCCAACTTCGTAAAGTAATTAGTGTGCTTTGTATTTGTACTACGTTTAACATTGTTGTTAGCGTACTTTTCAGACATCGAAAAAATGGTTTCTTCTGATTCCTCAGAGACTGCAAACATTAAAGCAAAATTCCGTAAACAACGATTTCGCTCAAGTTGGTTGGCAGATGATGTTTTTAAAGGATGGCTGCAGACAGTTAAAGGCGATGAATACAAAAGCAAATGTAACTTACTTACTTATCCGGTCTCGGACAACCTTACAAAAACGAAGATAATATATTTCGCCAACCAGTTCGATCTTTTGCTTTATTTCTGCAGTTGGCAATACCAAGTTTACGCAGGGATTCGTCAACCTGATCCCTCCAGCGGAGTCTTGGTCTTCCTATTTTTCGTCTTCCTTCGAGTTCGGTTTCGAAAACCCTTCGCGCTGGTTCATCTTCATCCATTCTACTGACAAGGCCTAGCCAGCGCAATCGCGTTATATTGATCCGCTTAACTATGTCAATGTCAGGATAAAGCTCATACAGCTCATGATTCATGCGTCGCCGATACTCGCCGTTGTGCACTATAGGGCCATATATTTTTCGGAGCATTTTTCTCTCGAAGGCTCCTACAGATGTTTCGTCTGCTTGCGATAGGACCCATGATTCTGCGCCATAAAGCAAGACAGGTTGAATGAGAGTCTGGTACAGCTGGACTTCTGATACTCGAGAGAGGGCTTTATCTCTAAAGTGCTTGCTTATCCCAAAATAGCATCTATTCGCTAGCACAATTCTCCGCTTGATCTCAAGGCTGACGTTGTTGTTTTTGTTCACGGCAGATCCGTGGTATATAAAATCGTTCACTACCTCGAAGTTATAACGGTTATCAACGTTCACGCTTTGGTCTAATCGCGTGGAGGCCCTGTACGTTGAAACCATTAATTTTGTCTTGTCCTCATTTACCGTCAGACCCACTTTTGCTGACTCCTTCTCAATTCTAGAAAAAACCGCAGTAACTTCTCTAATTGTGCGCCCAATGATATCTATATCATCAGCATACGCGAGCAGCATGTGACTTTTGCTACTGATGGTTTTATTCATGTTGACTGCAGCTTTCCTCATAATGATCGCCATTAAGATGTTAAAGAGATCGCACGATAGGGTGTCGCCTTGCCTGAGGCCTCGCTTACTTTCGAAATTTTCGGTAAGATCCTTACCAACTTTCACTGCGGATTTGGTGTTCGTCAAGGTCATCCTGCAAAGGCGTATAGGTTTTGCAGGAATACCAAGCTCATGCATTGCTTCATAGAGTTTCTCCCGTATCGGACTATCGAAGGCTGCTTTATAATCGATAAATAGATGCTAGGTGTCGATTTGTTTTTCGTGTGTCTTCTCCAGGATTTGGCGTAGCGTGAAAATCTGGTCAGCTGTCGATTTTCCAGGCCTAAAGCCACACTGGTATGGTCCAATCAGGTCAGCGATAATTGGTTTTAGTCTTTCGCACATTATACTTGATAGAACCTTATATGCTATGGATAAAAGGCTTATTCCACGGTAGTTGGCACAGATACTCGGGTCACCTTTTTTTTAAATATGGGACATAGTACACTGAGACTCCAATCGCCGGGCATGCATTCATCTAACCAAATTTTGCTAATGAGCTGATGCATGCACCTTATCAGCTCATCACCGGCAGCCTTAAACAGCTCCGCCGGTAATCCATCGGCTCCAGCGGCATTGTTGTTCTTAAGTCGGGCAATAGCTGTTCTGACCTCGTCTTGGATAGGAGGGGGGCAATCGACGTCGTCGTCCATATTGTAATCGATTGTCCCATCGTCTTTGGATATCTCAGGTACTAGTAGCGCGGAGATATGCTCTATCCATATTCCCAACATGATCTGTACATCTGCGACGAGATTTCCGTCCTTGCCTTTACAGAAGGGGGGCCCTGAACCATGTCCATTAGTTCCGTTTTTAACTTTTTGGAAGAATTTTCGGGCTTCGTTCTTCCTTCTGTGTGTCTCAATTTTCTCACTCTCTCGCTTTCTCTACTGCCGTTTCTTACGCCTAAAGAGACGGGTTTACCTCCTTTCTTTTCTCCCTATACCGCTCAGTTGCAGCTCGCGTTGCAATTGACTGAAGCATTACCATACGTGCAGCGTTATTTTCAATGTAAAGCTTGTGGAAAATTGTTGAGTTGCGGAGGCTCTGAATTGAAAAATACGCTGCAACTAAACTGCATCTGAAAAATGTTGCAGCAATAAAGAAGTCGAGCAAATATTCAAGCTTTTTTCAATAAACAAGCAATAACTGTGGATGAAGATGTTGCGAATTTCGAAATACGAATAAGTATGTTCTTTGCTGAGCACAACGTCGGAATTCAAGTTGTAGAACATTTAATACCTTTACTGAAAGTAATTGTTCCAAATTCCACAATTATAAAGAACTGTCAACTAGGGAGAACGAAGTGTACGAAAGTTATCAGTAATGTTTTGGCCAGCGTGGAACAAGGGCAATTAGTTCAGAAACTTAAAACTACAACATTTTCTGTATTAGTAGATGAGAGTACTGTTGTTGCCAACAAAAAAACTATGTGTCTTCTTGTTCGATACTTTGACGAGCAAGGGGAAGAAACCAAAGTACAACTACTGGATTTATTGCATGTAGGAACCGACTGTACTGCCGACGCGCTGTATAATACATTTAAAACTTGTATCTTGGAGCACGAAATTCCTTATCATAGGACTCTGCTGTGATGGGCCCAATGTAATGGTTGGATAGCACAATTTCTCTTCGTGAAAGCTAATAGCAGATCGACCAGATGTTATAACCATCAAATGTATGTGCCATTCCGCTACTATTACTGCAAATAAAGCCTGTTTACAGTTGGCAAGACCACCAGAGGAATTAATACGGCAAATTGGAACATATATCTCCGCCAGCTCAAAAAGATGTGGTCAGCTGGAACAGTTTCAAGAAATGCTTAATGAGAAAAAGCGGAAGATATTGAGAACGTCAGATACCAAATGGTTATCTCGGCAAAAATGTGTGGAACGAATATTGGAAAATTGGCATGTCCTTGAAGAATATTTTAAATTTGCATCCAGCCAAGATAAATTAAAAGGAGCAGATTTAATATTAGCCGACATAAAAAATGAGTCTAACAAAAAATGAGTCAATATTTTAAATGCTCTTTTTCGAGCAAAAAAAACCATTCTGAATCGACAAAAATATTTTTTAAGCTGGGTCAAAACTTTATAAAAAAATTGGAGTTAACGTTCAATTGTGCCGTACGATCACCTAATATTACTTTGCCAATCGAAAATATATACGTCGGTCCTGAATGTGAAGAGCTGTTTAAAATCTTTTCCTCCATCAGCGGCCTACCAGGTAAAATCCGATTGCCTCAAGTTCTATATATAACCACTCTTGAGACGCAACGTCAGCTTCCTTTAAAACATGACTCGATTTTCAAGGAAATGGAATATTTAAACCCCGAATCAGCCATTGGCGGAGGCGACAAAAGTGTTTTCCAATTCAAGTTCTTGTGCCAAAAATTTGCAATTAATGTTGACATCTTACACAGGAGTGGTTAACGATGGAATATAACTTTTCTGAGCAAGAGACTTCAATGATAATTTATTATTTCCAAACTTTTCTAAACTAATAAAAATATTACTAAGTATGCCGCACGCAAATGCAGATGCTGAAAGGATTTTTTCAATTGTTACTGATGTTCGAACAAAGAAAAGGAGCAAAATCAGCCATGACGTGCTAAGTTCAATTTGTATTATTCGGTCGTATTCGTAAAGCAATTCAATGGACTGTACAAGTTTTAAATGTACAAAATCTCACTTTAAAAGACTGAACTCTAAAGATTTGTACAAATAAGTGTTATGTATTTTAAGTTTTTTTTTAGTTACTTCTTTTTAATGTAGAGATCAAAGTGTAGTTGGTTGTTAGTAACAAACCATAATCCATTTCAGATTTTTCGAAAAGTTGTTGATTGAAACCACTGTAGAATTTCCAAATTATAGTTCGAGGATGTTCGCCATAGGTGAATTCCATATGTATATACATATCGGCTTAATAATATACAGGGCGATTCAGGAAGTTCCGGACAAATTTCTCCAGCGTATTCCTTGGCTCATTTCATGAAGAAAAGTCCAATAGGACCATGTCAGAAAACACAGTGCAACACGAAAAAAAATAACCATATACGGACACCACTACGTGATAAAAGACTAAAAAAAAAAACAGCAGACAGTTGTCCGAGGCCTTCGGCCACGGACTGTCACTGCAGGCTGTGTCAGAGACACCGCCATTAAGTTTAACGTAGAATACGCCATCCGATAAGACAGAAAACATATATAACAATAAATGATAAATAAATAACATAAGCAATAACATCCATGTTAAATTCAAATTCATATTTAACATTTTGTTTCACTTAAATACATAAGTAAATATACGAAATTTCAATATTTCATCAATCAAAACAACAGCCGAAGGTTTGTGTCCACACTGAAACAGCAGCATAGTTTGTGTTCACGCTACAAAGATTACAACAATAAAAACCTGACATGACTCCTCATACCGTAAGGTAAGACGTATTCTACGTCAAAAAGACCCGTGTCTCCCAATTTTTCCCAAAGTCATGCACTTTTTTTTTATGGGCCGCCAAAGATTTGGGGCCTCGGTATCATTTTCGTAAAAATGTGATCATTTTCTCAGGCTCATATCTTGCAAACCGTTCAGAATTTCGATTTACTCTTTGAGGCAAAGTTGTAGCTCTTGTCATAATTGCGAACATATAATATCGAAAAAACTTCACCTTCCAGATCAAAATCGCAAAAAACTTAAAAAAATTCGATTTTTTTTACGTTTTTTCCCGTGTTCAGGTTCATAGGTAGCAAACCGTTCAAAATTCAAGGAAACAATCAACTACAAAAATTTACCTAAGATCTCAATAAACAAATTTCTAGAACATATAAACTTCCTTGAGATGATTCTTAACACTGTTTAGGTAGCACGCAAAAGTGAAAAATTTGCCGAAAATTTTTTAATTTCATTTTTTTTACCTTTTTCTCCTGTTCAGGTCCATCGGTAGCAAAAAATGAAATATGCCTGGCCAGAACCATGTGTTTGTCCAACGGTTAACACCGTTTAGGTAGCGCTTAGGTATCACGCGATCATGCACCGACAGCAGCAGCACAGGCAATGCAGTAAGCTCAGCACACGCAACAAGGGGCGCAGCACACAATATAAAAGCGACACGACGCTCACATCGAGGCATTACACAGCGCGACGTCAACGAGAGCTCAGCGGTGAAAGTTATAAAGTGAAAGTGAAAGTAAAAAAAGTGAAAGTGCTACAGTATAATTCGCACACAACATTGGCAACTGACAATTTCAATATGCAGTGTGAAAATATTGATTTTTTTTCTACGTTTGCGGTCATCAAACCAGAAAAAAACATCTACAAGATTTCAGAAGGAAAAGAATCTTTTAACTAGTGAATTCAAAAGAGCATATACATTGTTTTTCGACGAAGTGGACTTGACCGGTGAAAATTACACACCTAATACAGTGTGTCGCCAATGTTATAACAATCTCATGGCATGGTTGAGTGGAGGCAGAGGTACTATGAAGTATTGTAAGCCGGTAAACTGGATTAATCGCCCAGGTGATCATGATGCAACCAGTTGCTATGCATGCGTAAATTATACATGTCGTCTAAATCGACATTCTGAGAAGAACAAAATTTATAAAGCAACTGCAACAGCCACACTACCAGTGCTTGCACCTGAAAATTTTGTATCACCAAGGCCGCCAACTCCAGATCGTACTACAGAATTTACAGCAATGAGTGCAGCAAGTGGTGTTACTTATGAAGATCCATTTGATACCGATTATGAGGCCCAAAAGGGAAGAGATGGACCACAACTAATAACACAAATGGAAATGGATTTCATTGTGGCCATATTGGGATTATCGCAGCGACTTGCAATATATTTGACAGCTTTTTTAAAGCAAAGAAAACTCACCCATGCTAATGTTAACTCTACGGCGTACCGCAAACGACAAGCTGAATTTCAGATGCTCTACACTCTAAATGATGACAATTCGTTCGCTTACTGCAACGATATAAAAGCTTTGGTGGTAAAAATGGGAATGAACTACATCGCTAGTGAGTGGAGATTATTTATTGATGGTTCTGTTTCAAGCTTGAAAGCAGTGTTGTTGCATGTGTCGAACCGAAAACCTTCCATTCCGCTAGCAATGGGTATCAACATGAAAGAAAGCTATGAAACATTGAAAGATATAATGGAAAAAATCAAATATTACGAAAATAAATGGAAGATTTGCTGTGATTTGAAGGTCATCAACATTTTGCAAGGGATCATCGATAAGGGCGGCTTCCCAAAATTCTTTTGTTTTCTTTGTAATTGGGATTCACGCTCACCTCTGAATCAATTCCAATGTAACTCGTGGAGGCCAAGAGGAAGTGTGGATGAACAAATACAACAACATAGACTGAAGAATGCACCTTTAATTGACAATACTCAAGACATCTTGCTGCCACCGCTCCACGTTTTGGGAATTGTTAAAAAATTCATCGAAGTGGCTGTTGTAAATTGTCCAAACGCATTCGACTATTTGAAAAGCGTTTTCCCAAAGCGTAGCGATGACAAAATTAAAAAACGTATTGTAGTAAATTTAAAACGAATTTTTGTTCACCTAATTGTACTATTTACACTATGTTAATGTTTTCTTTTCTGTCTTTATTTTTTGTTTTCATTTAACAGGCGTACTTAATGGCCCTGACATTAGAAAGCTATTCAAGAGCAACTTTGATTCATCGCTTGATGAAAATCATTCAATGGCATGGATTTACCTTCAGCGTGTATGCACCAGAGTCTTGGGAGGGGATCGAGACGCGGAACCGGAAGCAAGAGAATGGGTGAAACAAATGCTGCATTATTTTGATATAATCGGCGCATCGATGACATTAAAGCTGCATTTTCTTCATTTTCATTTTGACGATTTTATCAAACAACTCCCTACCGAATCCGATGAGCAAGGAGAACGGTTTCACCAAACCACAATGCCCATGGAACAACGGTACAAAGGCAAAAACCTCGACGCATTGCTTGCAGAGGTATGTTGGTGGAGTTACAAGATCACCCTGTATGATGTTAATGAAGTATTTGAAGAAGAAAGAGCTGATGATGGAGGGCAGTCTGGAAGCAACGTGCCTGTGGACACCATATTTGCTGAATCAGAGTCAGATTCGGACGATTCGGACGACGATTTGGATCCACAACTTAAGAGAGCGCGATTTGCAAGTCCAGGGCCATCAACATTATAAACATAATACGAATACTTTTTTTAATAGTTTTGTAATATATAGCATAGTATCTCAATGTTGAAGTAAATAAAAAACAAATGAAATTAAAAAACGGTGTTGAGAATAATTCCCAGGAAGTTTATGTTCTAGAAATTTGTTTATTGAGATCTTAGGTAAATTTTTGAAGTTGATTGTTTCCTTGAATTTTGAACGGTTTGCTACCTATGGACCTGAACACGGGAAAAAACGTAAAAAAAACCGAATTTTTTTAAGTTTTTGGCGATTTTGATCTGGAAGGTGAAGTTTTTTTGATTTTATATGTTCGCAATTTTTGTTCTCTATGACAAGAGCTACAACTTTACCTCAGAGAGTAAATCGAAATTCTGAACGATTTGCAAGATATCACATTTTTACGAAAATGATACCGAGGCCCCAAATCTTTGGCGGCCCATAAAAAAAAAAGTGCATGACTTTGGGAAACACGGGTCTTTTTTTTTAGTCTTTTATCACGTAGTGGTGTCCGTATATGGTTATTTTGCCATGACTTAAAAAATTACACACAGTGAAATTCAAGGGTGCGAAATGACAGCGGGTTAAAATTTTCGGATTGGTGGTCGGAGGGTAGTAGGGTAAAGTTGCTAACTGCTGAGCCAGTGGTCGGATTGGTTTGTTTTTGGGCTTGCTGAAAAGGTCTTTAAGAGGGCTTTCAGAATCAATAAAAAAGTAGAAAAAAGTCAAATCGCCGAGATACAGAGCTTTCGGGGAAAAAATTCACATAACCTCAATTTGCTCGGCCAGATGGCAGGTAACTCATGTTTTTTCTGTTGAAAGATAGCCATACCTCTTACCTTTCCAAAAACGAAGCCCAGGCGTCTTACCGTTCCAAAGTTATGAACATTCTACTGAAATGCAAAAATATTTGATTTTGTTTTTGGAAGCGAAATAACAGCACACATTTATTTGTTTTTGTAAATTAACACTTCTAAGATTTTATATTATTGAAATTTTTGGCTGAAGAATCAAACACATAAAGAAAAAAAAACATTTGATGTTGAAGGAAGTTTTCAATGTGGTTCCCATTTTCTACTAAACACAATTGCAGCCGTTTGCGAACCACATCCGCCACGTTTAGTTCACTCATCTTTTCACGAACTTTCACCGCAGCTTCCTCAATGCGTGCAAGTAACTGCTCACGATTGTGGATCTGCACAGAGTACACACAATCTTTCATGTAGCCCCACAAAAAAAATCAAGTGGTGTGAGATCTTTAGATCGTGGCGGCCAGGCGATTGGTCCAGCTCGTCCAATCCAACGTCGAGGGAAAAAAACGTTTTTGCATTTCAGTAAATGGTCGTGTAACGGTAAGACCTCTGGGCTATTGGTTCTAAAAGGCCTCTAAAAGGCCTTTCCAGCAAGCCCAAAAACAAAAAATTCCAACGACCACTGGCTCAGAAGTTAGCAACTTTACTACCCTCCGACCAGCAATCCGAAAATTTTGAACCCGCTGCCATTTCGCACCCTTTCTTTTTCGGACATGGTCCTAGTGGACTTTTCTTCATGAAATGGGCCAAGGAATACCCTGGAGAAATTTGTGCGGAACTTCCTGAATCACCCTGTATTTGGAAATCAATAGTCTATTTTGGAGCGAGAGTGAAGAACTTTAGTTAATGAGAGAATTGATTAACGAAGTTTGGGTTGAGGTCATAAAATGAAAATACCAGCGGTTTCGACTGTTTTTTCAAGGTTTATTAAATTTTCCCAATATTTCGGTTGGCATCGCTAATCATCCTCAGGGTTCAATATACAAAAATAGATATAACATTAATAACATATTGATCACAAAACGCTTGCCAATAATTGCATGTATTATAAATCACAAAAATCAACTTTGTTTGTTTTCCCCGTGTTCGCCCATCGTGATTAGATATATTTGATCGCATCGGTTAAAGTCGGTCTTGTAATTGGGTCTTTTCTCCGAGGGAACGTTAATTATGTGCAACATTTCGAGTGAGTTTCCGCGAGTAATGTGTCTCCTCCGCTAAAATGTCAACGTCGTCAAAGTTAGGATTATAACCCGTCGCAGCACAGTGGGCCGCTAATTCCGTTTTCTGTTCCTTACGTTTATAGGTGGCCCTTAAATCTGATCAGTGGGAAAACAATCTTGTCTTCAATTTCGTCATCGTGGTGCCAACGTATACCTTTTGGCATACGTCAGTCTTATTCCAATTGCATTTTATCTGATATACAATATGAGACTTATCCTTTTCCGTCACTGTGGGCTTTGTCTGGCTAAATAATGTGCTCAGGGTATTGTGTGATTTCAGCGCCAACTCATATGACCCTTTGTCATAGATATCGGAATGCTTCATTCTCTCGGAATAACCAGGTATATACATCAGAGATTTGTAAATTTTCGGGGGGGTTCGTCTGGTTGATATTGTCCTCGTTCCATAAATTGTCGTGTGTATCAATTCCGATCCAGTAAACCATTTATTCACGTCACTCTACTGATTTCACTCCTCCTAGGAGTGGCCTCTGGGAAGGTATGCAATTAATGACGGCACCCTTTCTTCATGTTACAGAATCTTTTTCAGACATTTGTAACCTTAATGGTTGATCATCGGGACTGCTTATTATTCGCAGCTATCCTACTGTTCAGATATCCGCCACCTGCTGACTCCCATTGTAGTCTGAGCTGAGTCGTAAGTACCTAGAATAGGTATTCCGCAGGCACCACCTCCACGACGTGACTTGGCTAATTTCAAAACTTCTGACTCAGTGCGTGTAAGTAGGAAAGCAATGTGTAAGTAGCGACAACGAATCACTCTGCACAATCAATAAATGTCTTCGGTTAGTGACTTGTGCAAATACACACCGCAGTGGCTTAACGAGCTAGACGCTGCTGAAGATGATGCTTCACAAACATCGAAACGATCGTCCAGCGAATGTGAGTTCGAATCCCACCCGTGGCATTTAAATTTTTTTCACTACGCGGAGAAAACATGATCACTTATAGCCTTAAAGGAAATTACAACTTTAAACATTACGAGGATCTAAGACAACTAAATTTGAAAATCAAAATTCCGAACGGTTTGCACGTTATGAGCCTGACAATATGATCACTTTTTTGCAAAAATAACACCGATGACCCAAACATTTTGGGGCCCATAAAAAAGTGTATGACTTTGGACAAAACTGGGAGACACGGTTCTTTTTTATGGTCTTTTATCACGTAATGGTGCAATGCATTTAAAAAAGAGGCCAGACAGGATATAACTGTCAATAGCCACTTTTGTTGCACGAAATGTAAGCCCGTAATATCGGCGACATTTGATGCCATCAACCCGGAGCATACACAGCTAGCGAAACAGTGGTTTAATTGAGAAATCATTTTGGGAAGCAGCTAATTTCGCGTTCCGGACCTGTCAACTGGACGTCTAGATCGTGTGATATCAGACATCAGAATTTTTTATTTGGCGATATGTGAAGTCAAAATTCTTCGTCAATAATTAAACAAAATCTAAATGATTCACCCGTTACAACTCGTTACTCTCTTCGACACCAGCTCCACTTTCCTGTAAGCAATTCAATGTACTTCATTTATAAGGGGCTATCCCGTTTTATACAATACTGAAGTTGGTTCGAAAAGGCCTTATTAAGAAAGTGTTTGTTCATATCCCTTGAATAAAAAATTATTTAAAATTCCAGTATATCAAGGCAATCAACAACGGTTTCTCAGAACATATCTACCCCCTACCTTCAACCCTTCAATTGATCCCCAATATAAATTTTTTATTTTTTATATTTTTTTATGAAACCAGATCCTATTGCTCCCACGATACCTCCAAGAGGTGTGACATGTAGGTTCGACACACTTTTATTTCTCTCTCGCAATATTTTGTCCGAAAAGACTTGGCCTCTATCACTTTCTGTGCAAGTGGCAACTCTGAAATTTGCCATCTAACACCTATGTTTATTCCGATTATTAAAAATGGAGCGCTTTACGAAAGAATAACGCGTTATTATTGTGAAAACTTATTACAAAAATTAAGAAGTTATTCTGAGACCGCTCGCAAACTTCGAAGAAATTTCATTCGAGAAAGTGCAACTAATATGTCAACCATTCGAAGAGGGGTCAAAAATTTTAAAAAACTGGATCGGTTATAAACAATAGGACTCCTGTGCGTCAACGTCTCTTGAAATTAATGCTGCTGTAGCCGTGAGTATCGGTGAAATCCCGAAAACATTAATTCGCCATCGTTCTCAACAGCTTCCAATTTCACGAAGCACTACGCAGCGAATTTTGACAAAAGACCTCCACCTTCATCCGTACATAATTCAGCTTACTCAGGAGTTCAAACCAGCAGACCATGCAAAGCGCAGGGAATTCGTTCAATGGGTAATGGAGGAAAGTGATGTCAATGGCATTTTTTCAAAAAAAATCATCTTCTCCGATGAAGCGCGTTTCTATCTGAATAGCTTCGGTAATACACAAAAATTTTTGAATTTGGGGCAATCCATGAGAAACAAATGCACCCACAACGAGCAACTGTCTTGTGCGGATTTTGGTCAGACGACGTGATTGGGTCTTACTTTTTTGAAGATGAGGCCAAAATTGCAGTGACTTTACAGAAACATGATAACGAAGTTATTGTGGCCCCAACTGGACTGCATGGATCTGGACGACATGTGGTTTCAGCAAGATGGCGCCACATGAAATAATCAATTTTTTGCAGCAACGATTTCCAGAACAAATTATCCCATGAAATTCTGATGTCAACTGGTTTTGTGAAATCTCGGGTTTATACGAATAAACCAGAAACAATTCTTGAGCTCAAATCCGAGAGCGATCGTGTTATCGATGAGGTACAGCCACGTCTTTGTGAAAAAGTCCTGGAAAATTTCATGAAAAGAGTAATTTTTATTCTAAACTTAATCAGAAGATGTCTTCTTTACAATCCAATAAAAAAATAACAACTATATAAAAAAATACGAGGTTTGATTTCAAAATGAACAAGTGCATTCTTACTGAGACACCCTTTTAAGGAGGATCCTATACAAAATGCACATAAAACGACAAAAAGCAAAGTAAAACTGGTTCGTGGAGAATGAATGTGACCAGCAAAGCGTGATCCCAAAATTAGGGTATTTCAAATTGACGAACATGGTCTTGCGAGCAACACTCTAAGTAATTGTGCGAATAGAAGTCTCACGCACAATATTTGAGTTTTATTCAATTTTATGAAATCGAGAAGTCCGATTGTGAGCTCTTTAATTTGTAATGGGAAATTTCGATGAAATTTCAAACATATATTCTACTCGTTTCAATGACATTTGGTTTAGGTCGAAACTCTACAGGGTTCATATTTGATAGCTGCCTAAATTGGCTATCTGCAGTTTTGTGAAGAGATAGCTGTGTTCATGTTGGAATAACTTTCGAATGCGACTTTCGAATGCGAATGCGATTGTAACGACCTTGGTATCACCTGATAGATTTCAACCTCCTCTTTAGGAATAAAAAATAGAAATGGCAGGTATTTGTAGGCCAAGGACATCAAAATTTAGAAAATGTCCTTTGGCCTTGAATATCCTGAAAACGTATTTTTTAATTTTCTTAATTTTATTTTTAAAAACTTGCGCATACTTTTTCTAAAAGATGTACAAATTTCAGGATAGGTTCATTAGGGGTTTAGAAAATATTTTCGCTTTAATGTAACTTTAATGTAATTCGAAAATGTTTATACTAGTTCGACAATGAGAATGAAATTATTATTTTTTTATCATACGGTGGATATTTCTTCCGATTTTAGAAATTCTTTCGTGAAGCAAGAATATTTTGTCCTCGCCGTTACACGTTGGTATAGTCCCCTATTAATTTTACGCTTCTTTCGGCAGCGTTGTTGACAGCATGTATTTTACGCAATACTTTTAAGGCTACCAGCAAGTCTTCGCGCTTTTACCATATTTCTGGAAGGGTAAATCTGTTTGTCTTGATTCACTTGCTTCGATGCGAAGGTAAATCTATTCACACATTGGAAGCCAACAACATGGACTGTTCAATCACGATTTTGGTTGACACTGCCGCCGCTATACTTCAAATCTTCTTCTTCCTCGATATCATCCACGTGGCCTTCTTTCTCGCTGTCTTCTTCGGACGATTCACCCATCTCATCGTTAAATAACTCTTTCTCTCCTGCAAATACACGAATTGCAATAGCTATTTTTCGCTCGATTCCACGGGCGATACTCGGATTTAATAACGCAAGAGCAACAGCTTCACCACTAAAGCAGGCAATACACGACAAACGGCAGCCGATCGAAGAAACTTAATTTTAATTGTGTTACTTGCGTAGTTAACATGTGTGACGCGGACGATAAAATTGCGCTGATAGTAATACAGCAATGTTCTGTATATTCCTTACTACAATTTGCCGGTTTCTTCCGTCGATCTTCACCCCGCGAAAATTCACACCGAATGAAGTAATGTTTGCAAGCGAAGCCGCAAACGACCAACTTGCTTGCCATGCAAAGGCGCATGTTTGCAAGCCGAGCCATGCAAACAAGTCGACAAACTTTAAAATTTTTCAAAAACCTACGATTTGCTTGACAACAATACCATTAACGAGAAAAATTTCTACAAACTCAACCCGATCGTTCAAGCATGTTTGTCGTGTATGGCCTGCTTCAGGTTCCCTAGATATCTACAGAATTTCTTCACCAACTGTAGCGACACAATCTTATCAGTTGAAACATAACCAGCAATCGCATTTACATTTTACATTTTACAATAATAAGCAAATTTGATAAACTCTAAATATGAACATGACCTGCCTGCCGATTCTCATCAGAAACAATAATATAAAATATACACGATGATGATATGGATGATTACTATACTTATTATTAATAAATACAATAAGTTAGAGTTAAATAGAAATGTGTACATATGTGACTTGCTCCACGAAAAGGGACCTCTGCGCCGAAAAGAAGTTATTGAGAAAAACCCGTTTAAGTAAAGCAGCAAAATACAGAAAATAAAATAAAATAAATAAATGGTTTCCCATTACATCCCATGAAGGGACTGGGGTGAACTTCTCACAATCACTGAGCTGTGCGCTTTCCAGTTTTCACAAAATACAGAAGAACCACCAAAAAAGCGTGTTAGGTAAAAAAAGAGTAAAATTTTGATATTTTTGTAATTTTGTACCTTTGATATTAAACTTTTTTTAAATTTCAAATATTTATATATATTATCTGTTTATACCACATTTTTCAATTTTATCATTAATTATGTTCATCTTTACAGGTGATTTGTAAAAAAACTATAATACATACAAACTTGCGGTTTGCGGCATTTTAAAGAGCGTTTCCTATAAAAATCACTCGAAAAGTAAAAAAAAAATTTTCGGCGCAGAGGTTCCTTTTCGTGGAGCAGGTCACATATATAGTTTATATGTTATATGAATGGGAGTATGGTTTCTTTTAAGTCTTCTAACTTGATCAGTGTCATCTAACAGTGTGAGTGCCAATGTATTAGTATGACTACTTAGTCTTTCTAAATGCCTGCTGCTAACTTTTCTTATTTAAGACGTCACAAACGGTATTTTAAGGTCTTTATTCATTATTTCTTACATAAAAAGGAGCGTCAGTAATTGAACGTAAAGCTTTAGACTGAAATCTTTGCAAAATTTCTATATTAGAGTTGCTTGCAGTCCCCCAAAGCTCGATACCATAGGTCCAAATAGGCTTTAGTATTGGTTTCAGATGCAAAAATTTCCAGTTTTCCAGAGCGAGTTTCGATCTGGACCCGAATAGCCAAAACATTTGTTTGAATTTGTTGTCAAGTTGCTTCCTCTTTGCATTTATATGAACTTTCCACGTAAATCGTCGGTCCAAGTGAAGTCCTAGATATTTGACATCATCTTTGCTAGGAATAATCGTACCATTAAGGAGCACAGGCAGGCAGTTCTCTCTCCGTAAAGTGAGTGTAATGTGGTTTGATTTTTGTGTGTTCACTATAATATTCCACTTTGAGAGCCAGTGGTATAGACTGTTGAGTTGCAGTTGTAATATTCTTGAAGCTTCAGATGGCGATGGGAGAGAGCTTGCTACAGTGACGTTATCTCTAATTGGCATGTCATAGGTAAATATTGTATACAAGACTGGGCCAAGTACGCTGCCCTTTGGAATACCGACTTCTATTTTATAAATGTTGCAAACGTCATTATTGACTTTAACATAAAAGCACCTGTTACTTAAATATGACAGGAAAGACATTTAAAACGGAGCTGGAACAATATTTTTTAATTTGAAAAAGAGTCCATTGTGACAAACTTTGTCAAATGCTTGTTGTATATCCAAAAACACAGCAGACCAGTACCTTTTATTTTCAAACGAATTAGTTATTGTTTTAATTATTCAGTGGCATTGTTCTGGCGTTCCATGTTTATGACGAAAGCCGAATTGGTGGTCAGGGATGATTCTGTTTTTTTTCAAGAAGGGGCTTAAGGAGAGTCTTTCAAACATCTTCGAAAAAATGGGCAATAAACTAATTGGTCTGTAGGATAAACTACAGTTTCCGGCTTGGCAGGTTTTAGAACCATAATTATTTCCGCACACTTCCATTGTGAAGGAAAATGTTGTAGTCGTAGAATAGAGTAATATGCTTGATTGATAGATCCATTTGTCACGCAACACCTAGAAAATTCAGAATATCACTGTCATTTGAATTGGTGCAATGTGGTTTTAAAGTGTTATCTAAGTGATTTTTGTGCATCGGTTCTACACCATAAACCATTAGCATTTCTAATAAGAACTTTTCTTTTTACAGGACGTTTAGAGGCATTGTATAGCTCATGTTCTTTGTTTTTATTATGAGGCTTTAGTTTGCTGAGATACTGACCAGTATTTTTGTTTCTCTATTTAGAAAAGGCTTCTGAGCATAGTTTAATGGCAAGGTTCCAGTTTGTTTTATCCACGGGATTTCTAGTACGTTGCCAAACTCTTCTTAACCGTCGTGATTGTCTAATCATTTCTCTTGATACTGCAGATGTTCGACCTTTTAGACCAAAATTCGGAGATGGCTCTACAGTGCAGTTTTGTGACTTGAAATCATTATTTTCAGTTTCTGTTGCTCTGGTGGTGATAAACCAAGCACTCACGTAGTGCCATAAATCAAATGGTAACATCCCGGAGTCTATTCAATTTTTTTTTGTTCAAGCCTAGATATATTTGGAACAAAATCTTTTTTGGGCAGTGTATTCTGGTGAGCCGAAATTATGATTGGGAGTATTTTCACTATGGAGCAATAAAATGACTTGAAGAAATTCCTTGTAGTCGGTTCTGGGTTGTCTTTTGTTCAATTGCGCCAAACACATGAACTTTGTCTCCATTTGAACTTGGACTGACATTTTGGCTGCGACACAATCATCTTATGTGCCAGGACTGTGTGATTTGTGTTTAATATTAACCCATTGCTTTTTGAAACGGTTAAATATTCGCACTCCTGGCTTCGAACATTTCTTTCAATTGCAGTTCAAAAATATGATCTCTGAATGGCAAATAAAGAGGATCTCGTTCCAGTATCATTCAAGTAACTTTGGAATTGGCCAGGGTTCGTTGACGTGGTGTCGAATAAAATAGCTTGAACGCGGTTAGCGATTTTTCGCTCAAACAAAAGCCCGTAATCGGCCTTCGCAACACGTTTGCCATTTCCCGTACCCGATGGTATCTTTGTCACGTCCAAGAGCTGCTGTTCCCGTAATGTGTGACGATAGCAGGAAGTCGATGAATTTTTTTTCCGTCGCATTGCATGTCCGCCAACGTTCTGTCATCGTACACAATGAAAAATTTCGTTTCAGCCAATTAAGAGAAAATTGTACTTACTTTGTACTTTTTACAGATTATTTCATGGAAATTTTGAAAATCAAATTTTTGTATACTTTTACCTACAATTCGGCCGGTATTTTACCAATGGCACGTGTAATGTTGTCTTCCAAGGCAGCAATCATGGTTGGATTGGCCCTATAGATGAGAAAGTTCACGTGGCCCCACAAAATAGCGTCTAGTGTGGTCAAGTCCCACGAATGACGCGGCCAATTGACAGCGTCACAACGAGAGAGTAATTGATCACCAAAATCGAATCTCAAATGGTTCATGGCATGCAGTGTGGCATGTGGCACCGTCGTGTTGAAACCACCTGTCAACCAAGTCCAATTCTTCCATTTTACCAATCAAATTATCCTGTAGTGGTAAATATTATATTTGTTGTATCAACAAAAAATTTAAAAACTAATTTGGTTGTACCAAATAATATGTTAGTATTTGATACTTAAATATAAGTAAAATTATTATTATTTTTTACCATTATAATCATTTTTATTATAGTGATTTAAAAAAAAATTATTGCATACGAAAATTATTATTAATTTTCCTTATGGAAAACCCTTAGGAACCCGAAAAATTAGCTATTTTTTCGATCGGACGCACCGTTTCCGAGATATAGAAACTTTTTCAAAATATTTCATATTTTCGATCAAAAATGGGGATGGGGTTACCTATATACCTAAAGCTACCCATTATTTCTCCATATCCTCTGGGTAATGAGTAAACGTTCATTACCCATTCCACACGGTAATGTGTATGGGTTACACATGGGGGGTAAACACGATCTCTGTTTGTACAAATAATATATGTGTGTTTAAGTTAATTTGTGTCGCCCACAACAATAGTTCCTCCAAACAAGTGTCCACAATTTATGTATATTTGTGAAGGCGTCAATAGTGGCGTCAAATTTAACGATTGTGTTTAAAAGTCTCACTTCACCTCAATGTATGGTAGTAAAAAAAATATATGCGAAAAAATACATGCGACTCAGAAACTAGTGTCGTGAGATATCTCAACTGGACATATTCGTCTTGTCTATAACAGTAAAATATACATGGACTTTAATGATCTTATTTGGGTTTCCTATACAAAAATATATGTATTCTAACCATATTTTTCGTTGGATAGTATTTATATACAGTATTGTTTTTGCACAAATTTGTTTCTCACTTTCTGTTTAAAATAATATTTTTTCTGAAAAGTCCACGTGTAACATTCAGATATAGTTTCTCTTTTACAGTAAAGCCTCTTTATAAACCTCGTATACATACATAACTTTGTAACAACTGTTTTTGTAACAGAAATCATTTATTTAATTATTTATTTATTTATTTATATTATGGTTACAGTGACTAATATTTGAACACGAATTCTAATATTGTACTTTTTATGAGTTGTATCTTCCACTTCAGGCGAAAGAGGTTTTAGAAATACTCAAATTGGTTAATACAACTGAATTTCTGTAGTATCGTAACAACTTCTATTTAGTCAGACCTATTTTTAATTTCTCAATAACATAGACAAATGATTCTGGTGGATGATAATTATGAATTCTAATCAAAATATAGACTTTATCATGGAATTTCCAATGCCTAAATTGACTTCCAACTAATCTTTTCCCTGTGTGTAGCCATTCAGCGACCAATGATTGAACTTTTATTTTCACACGGAATCTCAATTTTGAATATTTAAAACATAAACTATTGATAACACTGTGATAGTTTTTGACCCGAAAAAAAAATGAACTTTGATGAATCCTTTTCGAACTATTAGGGGGGAGTCCCCTGAGTGCGAAAGTATATTTGGAAGTGTCAGATTGGCTCCAGTTTTTGAGAAATCGGTATATATGTATATAGCTAAGTCTGCGCTATTTAAACAAATTTTACCGGCCATAGGCCAATTTTTTTTTTGCCCTAAAAGGGCTTAAAAAGCTTATTGAAATAGAAAAAACAAATCTTCGCGCTCGGTCCAACTTCTTGAGATATGGGCCTTTAAAGCTTGAGTATATAATTGGCCATATCTCACATATTTATGGTCCGATCTGGTTCCGGTGAATATTATTACAAAGACCATTAAAAATTCTTTAAATCTGCATATAAATATATTACATTTTATTAACCCATTGGGGACAAATTTAAAAAATACGATTTTTAACCTCACTTTTTTGCTAAAAATCTGATTTTCTCAAAAAACAGCCCTAGTAAACCTATTTTCTACCTAGACTCAGGTTGTAGGCAACACTTCAGGCTTTGTTTTAAGGTATAATACTTCGCATTAGCCTTTCTAAGACCGGAGTTGGATGATGAAGATTAGCATTATATTTATGTAACGGTTATTTTTAAAAATTTTTCATTTCTTTGAATTAATTAACTTAAAAAAAAACCAAAAAAATATATAAAAGTCCTATATTTTGATTTTGAAGCTTAACTTGAGGCCTATGCTAGGAAAATAAATAAAATTTTGGAAAAAAGTAAAAAAACTTTAATTTTTTCTTGTATTTCAAACTTTGAACATAAATATCTCCGGTCTTAGAAGGGCTAATGCAAAGTCGTCTCTTAAAAAACTGTCATAAATGCAAAAATCATAAGCGTTTCTTTCAAACTCGCTTTCACCATGATAAATGGTGTAAAGTTTGCAATGGAATCACGAATACTGCATCTTCTCAACGTTGCTATTTGTGTAAATCAACTTCAAAAGACTTTAACAAATGCGATGTTGAAAAAGGAAATCAATAGTGATAACTTAGAGTTTGGTTTGTCAAGTTTGCATGCATGGATTCGATTCTTCGAGTGTTTTTTGTATGTAGCTTCCGTTTACGATTGGGACTGATAGTCGTTCAACCGAAGCCTGCTTTTGGGAGCTCGAATAATCGGAATACCGCTCGACGATTTTTGGAAAACTCAACCACTTCTTGTTCAATCACAGGGGTGAATGAAAACCTAATCAAACGTTTTCGTGTTATACTTTCGAGTGGCCCAGAAAGTATTCCGATTACATTTCAAGATTATGCCATACAAACAGCTGACAGCTTCGTACACTTCTACCCCTGGTATTATATACCAAATTCAATCCATACGATTTTAATTCATGTTAAGGAAATAATAAATTCTGGTCTATTACGAAACGGGAAAATTTCTGAAGATGCTCAAGAGTCCAATAACACCGTGTTACACACATTCTGTCCTATGAACCAAATTTACTTTTTCGGAAAGGAGATAAAAAATAAAAATACACGTGTATCGGCGATTTTCAGGTACACGTCAGAATTTTTTTTTTTAAGTTTGAAGTATAAAGCTCGTAGTGGCCTGTGTGAAAGCCTTTGGACCGATTTTTAACCCTTTTTCAGTGATCCAATCGAGCTGATTTTTTGCAGGCAGACTCGTGGAAATGTCTGTATCACGTCAAATTTTTTAAAAAATAGATTTTTATCAATTCTCAGATTTTCCTAAATTTTTTTTTTTTTTAAATGGTTATCGTTTTTTTTTAAGGTTTCAGTTCGTTAAAAAAACAATTTTTTTTATTACTTTTGTTTTATAAAAATAAAGAATTGTTACATTAAAAATTTTAATGTTTTTAAAGAAATTTAGGCCTTTTATTTTTGCGGTTGTAAGCATTTGCTTCAGTATCGCGGCAAATAGACCAACAGTATTCGCCAAGCATATGCGTAATGTCTTTTCCTTTAAAGCGCTTTTCATTAGCCGCAATGTCCTGATGGAACCTTTCGCCATGCTCATCGCTACAAGCTCCTAAATCATCAGGGAAAAAATCTAAATGATTGTGGAGAAAATGGATCTTTAGCGACATTAATATGCCCATTTCGCCATATGCCGAAACCATTTCTTGTACAATATTTCTATAATTGGCAGCTCGTTTGTTGCCAAGAAACTGCTCAGTAACGGCAACTGTACCTTTCCATGCACGTTGTTCGATAGCATTTAATTTTGATGAAAATTCAGAACTTGTAATTATTTTTTTTATCTGCGGACCATTGAAAACACCTTAAATCAAAAAAATCATTAAAAAACATAAAGTTACTGAATGACTTCTTAAAAAAAATACCTGCATGAATCTTTGCGCCGCTCAATTTCGGAAAAATTTTGCGTAAAGTTGCAATGGCCTCGCCAACACGATCCAGTTTTTTAACAAAATTTGATACGAGACCGAGCTTAATGTGTAGTCGAGGCAAACTGATTTGAGACGGCTGCACCAATGCATATACTTTCTACGCCTACTTTGTAGCATGTTCGCGGCTTCCACTTAAATTCAGTGTAATGCTCATCTCTTTTTCGACCTTCCCATGTACACCAAAAGCACTGGTGGGTTGGAAATCCACGCTTAACACTCATGAGTAAACCGACCACTTTCAGATCGCAGCATATTTTCCAATTATGCTCTTTGTACTTTATCAGCTGTAATGTTAATGCAATGCCTTCCTATGTTTCCTTGAGGTTTGTGGCATATGCGATCGGGACAGATGGATGTATGTTACCGATATGAAGCAGCACGACTTTAAGGCTGTTGACCGATGCATCGATGAAAAGTCGCCACTCCTCTGAAATATTGCAAACATCAAATCAATATCATAACAATAAGCTAGGTTTTTTTTTCCCGATCTTCGTGCAATTTAAAAAATTCGTCATGTGGAATAGTGGTACCTCGACCACGAGCGGCTGTTATTTTAAAATCAGCCGTCACTATATTCCACTGCTTAAAGCGTGATGCAAAGAGTTCTGCTGTTCTCCTCGACAAATTTCCGTCTCGTACGAGGTCATTGAAGTCGGCTTGCGTTATTAAATGCGGCATTGCAGTCCCAATTTCACTGGGTGTTGCCACAAATTCCGATACTTGTGGACTCTCGCATTCGATGCAAGAAAAGTTGATAGCAGTGTTGGTACAACTGTTGATTCTGCATCGCTTATTTCGGGAACATTATCAAAAATCTCCACAGAAGCCGCTACACGCTCTTCTGGTGAGTATAGAACTGCTGGAATTACCGATTCTACATTAGCGTAGCGAATTTTGTTGCGGTGGATGTATTGGCACCCTTTTGTTTGAGCAAAAGTTACACAAAAGTAGCACAATTCATTGCAGTGCTCCGTGCGTGGTAGCCAAATTGTTGGTACAGCGTACTTTATTGTTGACCTTCCATCAGTAAACTTGCACAAATTTATATAGCAATAGTCGCACACGACTTCCGGAGTATACCACAAGTAAGGAACATAAGCAGTCTTAAATATTTTCTGAAACGAATTCACCACTGTTTTAGTAATATTTTTCAAATTTTTACTTGGTGCGAATAAGCCACAAACGTAACAAAAGTTATTTCGCGTCGGACACTGCATTTTTGTCAGATGAAATATATACAAATACGTTTTCGCACAACAGAACTTAAAACAATTTTGCAATTCCTTATTTCATCTGGCAGACCAGTTGTAAGTGTTGTAAAAGTCATAAACTGTTTAGTGTTAGAAGGTTATTATTGATTAACTACAACTATATCGAGTAGGATGGGTCAAAACACATTTTTTTTTTCGTAACGCTTAAGTAGTTTAAAAATTTGTTGTCCCTTCAAGTTATGCTAAGAAAAGTGAAAAAAATATTTTTTTTTCAAAAATAATAAAAATTGGGGAAAATCTGAGAATTGATAAAAATTGTTTTTAAAAAATTTGACGTGATACAGTCATTTCCACGAGTCTGCCTGCAAAAAAATCAGCTCGATTGGATCACTGAAAAAGGGTTAAAAATCGGTCCAAAGGCTTTCACACAGGCCACTACGAGCTTTATACTTCAAACTTAAAAAAAAAAAATTCTGACGTGTACATGAAAATCGACGATACACGTGTATTTTTATTTTTTCGCCTCTTTCCGAATATGTGCATTTGGTTCATAGGACAGAAAAAAATCTGTTTTTTGTATCACCGTATAATAAGTGTATTAAAAAGTGCACAGCACATTTTACGAGAAAATGCACTATGGAAGACTTTTTCTGTTGTTGTTTATTATTCTGTGATCATCTGATGTTGCGTAGTAATTCCTTATTTCATATTTAATCAAAAAAATGTTGGAAATTTCTATCCATCATTATAATTTTAATTTAATTTCAGTATAAACCTAATTTTAAGGTAATCATTGCCATTTTAGTATAAATAAAATGTTTTTTCCATATAAGTCATCCATACTCGATCCGCTATTCTGATTTTTCAAATTTCAACTTCAGATTCGTAATAAGGGACCCCATAAACCCCCAAGCACAGAAATGTACCCTAATTGAATGCATATTCGAATGAATTGTCAGCCATATTGGATCCGCAGTAAAGTTTTTTCAAACTTTGGCTTCAGGTTCGTAATCAGTGACACCCAAAACCCCAGAGCATGGACTTTTACACGAATTGAGTTCGTTTTCTACTTTTGGGCAGAAAATTGGTATTCTGTCTCACGGTGCATCGGCATAAAAGTAATTTTCCGACTTTCTTTGAGTTTTCCGTTCACAATTTGTTAGTCATCAGATTTTTTCGCCAAATAAGAGAAACACATTTACTGTATAAGTATATTTATTTACCCATCTTCAGTTTCAATTATCAACTTCCACATAATTATCAATTTCACGTCATATTACTTTTTTTCTTGGATAAAAACAGTTTGTTTAATTGGAGTTTGAACCAAAGAAAACCATAAGAAACTACAAAAATGTATAATGGTTACAAAACGTACTTTCGCCTACTTTTTTCTGGGTTATGCAGAACACAGTACAACGAAAAAGAAACAGGCGCGTTCTGTTGAAAACAGAACGTCTGGCAAGCCTACAGTCATATATTTGGTTTGAAACCGTAATTGTAACTGAAACATCGTACCTGAATTAGGGTAAAACCGTCCTCTACCGCTTTGTCTCGTTTTTCAACTGCCACAGTGTTACACATCATAATGTAAACCCAAAAAAATTAATTGAAATTGTTGTCGAAATGAGACACTTTAACTTAATTTTGAGTGAAATTAAAACTTTTCATTAGACTTTAACCACTTCCGACTAGTGATAACACCGAACATTCTGTTGACCTTTTCGATTTTTATGAACTGTCGATAAATATAAAGAAAAAATGTTTACAACAACATTAATTTTTTTCAACCGAATTTACAGTTCTGAGACTAAGAGTGGATTAAAAAATTATATTCCTATAACTTGAAGATATTTCCAAGTCAGAGTGACGATATAAGAAACATGGACAAGTCGTTCGCGAGCTGTTGCGAGATTAAACAAATCGTTCGCGAGCTGTTGCTTTTATTAAATTTTTGGAAACAAAATTGACTGAGGAGCAATTTCCTCAAAAATTCGATTCGACGAAGGTTGACTTTAATGTACAGTCTGGTTCTTTTGGATAAAGGCAGCAATGCCTTGTGGCAATACTTATAGTTTACCGACAAAAATTCTCGGAATCCAACAATAAAAAAAATGTAGATGGATACTCCTGAGGTATTGTCAAATACAATAATCTAAAGTATCGTGACAGTTAATGAAATTGGCGGTTCCAATGAATGAATCCAAGCAAATGCAAAATCAAAAAACCGCATTTTATGGATTTATTTTCAATTTTTTTTACACAATTATAATAAATTAATAAAAAATACACAACAATCTTAATATTGTAAATGATCTCCACGCTGTGCAATTACTTGAATGATGCGATTTGCAAGTGAGTCGTGAGACTTGCGGGTAAACCACCACCAAGCATTTTCTATAATATTATGTTCAGGGGAATAAGGAATATTATGTTCAGGGCCACTGCATTAATTCCACGTTTTGACTTCCAATAAAAGCCTTTTCTATCCCGGCGGTTTGGATTGCAAATTATTCTGTAGCAGAATCCAAGGTAATGGTCCAAACAATTCTTTAAATTTTGGAAAAGCTGCGTCCAGTAGTCCTTTATTGGTGGTTCCCGTAATTTTTATGTTCTGATAGTTTAACTCCATTGCTCCAGAACTGCTGATCGCACCCCAGATCATTACCCCACCCTCGCAGCTGTGACGACGGGTTAAAAATCGTTTCTCCTTACGTAAATCATGAAAATAGAAATTATATCCATCAGGGCCATCAAGATTAAACTACTTCTCATCTGTAAAGACGAAAATTCTCCAGTCGTTCTGAATTGCTCCCTGTCCTATAGAGCACGCCATATAGTCTGGAAAATTGGGGTCCCTGGTTTTACGTGCGGCAGTTACAGGTTGATTTTTTAGTAATTTTGTCAGCTTCAAGTTCTTGCCACTCTAAATTACACGCCGAACAGCAGATTTACTGACTTTTACTCCGACTTCGTACTTAATTAATTTCGCATACTTAATTAATTTCGATTCCATGTCTTTCAGCTGCTGAAACCATTGTTGGCTTTCTCTCTCTTAATTTTATTGACGATATCGTGGTTGTGATACACATCTATTTTCACCTTCTTAGCAGCACTTAATGATTTTCCTATGTTAATTTTGTTTTCCTAAGGTGGACAAAGCTTGTCCGTTTTATCTTGAACTAAATATACTTTACAATTTATTGGACACAGAGTTGTCTTAAAAAATTCAGAGAAGCAGTTAACTTCGCAACTGCCATTATTCAACAGAACCATTTACGCCTAGCGATTTTTTGTTTTTCCTGTGCAATCTAAGAATGTACCGTTACCTTGCATTCCATAATATTGTTTGGATTAATATTGTCTGAAGTGAGACTGTTACTGTTATTGAGAGACGATTTTACAAAATGTATTTCGAATTTCTAAACAAAACTTATACCATTGGTATTAAAAAATACTGCCTTTATCCAAGTGAACCAGAGTGTATGTAAAATGTGATTAGTAATCTCTTCTAGGATTAACAAAATCATAAAAAACATTTATCCTTACAATTTAAAATGTCCACAATTTGTGTTTCCACCCGACCCTTTTATGTATATCAAACGTATCATTGTGGTTATTGAACCACATTTTAGCATAGTTTCATTAATATTAAATCTACAACATATATGCCTGAACTATCTGAAAGGATAAAAAAATCGGACATCTACGATAAGGGGAAATATGAATTGGCACTTGAGTCTCATCGTACGCTAAACGATCTATTCAGACGGACCAAATCGAAAATTGACAAGCCCAATGTGGTGTTTAAAATACCGTGTAATGGGTACAAGTCCAACGTGTGCCAGAACATATATGTTGGCACAACTATGAATAAACTGAAGACACGAATATCTGCTCACAAATCGGTCCAAAAAGCGCTCTATGAGCCCTTTGAACAAAAAACTGCACTCGCTGCCCACTGTACTTTAACTGGACATAAACCTAACTTTGACGAAGTGGAAATTCTAGCTGAAGGGAAAAATTACTCTCCACGTCTCTTGCAAGAAATGTTACATATATCTGTATAAGGCTTAACTGTAAGCGTAATACAGAGCGTTGTGTGCAATTGTATAGGCACACTATTCAAAAATTTAAGAGGAAAATCAAAATCAGTTGATTTAAGCCTGCGGAAACGTTTCGACGCATTTTGTGTTATCTCGCAATGTAATTACAAATTTGTATTCCCTTGAAAATAGAAGATATATATTTATCGTGGTTATTGTTTATATTGGTTTACTAATGTATAAAATACTTCGCGGTTTTACTAGCATTATTATGAAATTGACCAACGAAGTTGGTCGAAATATTGGTATTAACTAATAAAATCATGACGAAAAGGCAATCCTATACTTTGTTTTCTTTTTCACATATGACCTCAAGCCGAAACAAATCTGAACACACATAATTTGAAATGCCTACTATATATAGAACTAACATTAACTTAGGGAAGTGTACCGAAACCGCCCCACCCCCCCACAACAAACTACTGCTTCCGGAACAATGGCTTCCGAATTCCTAATACTGACATCTAATTTAACGCCGGTTAAGCATAGACCGTCACTTGGGTGTTATTGTAGATAGAATAAAAAGGCGCAAAGTCGTTCCATCTTGATAAAAAATAGTCTTTATAAATCGAAAGTTGTATGAGTTAATCAAATCATTATAAACTGGAGGGAAACGATATCCTCATAATATGTTCCCAATAATAGGCTCTAAAACTCTTTGAACTCGTCAATAAATCCATCGAAATAACTGGAAAGCCGTTCACAGTGATCGTAAGCAGATATACAGACACAAATTGATTTAAACATTTTTATATCTTAAGATTTTTCTATGTTCATTTTAAACTAGGAAGTCCCTTTGAGTGGTTTCTGAAGACACAAAAGTATCTTGAAATTCCTATCTTTCTTCGGTAAATTGTTATTTTGCTGACACTTTTAGGTGTAAAATGGAGCCAACTAGCGGACAATTCCATGCCATAGACACTATGTAGGACTTTGGATATTGTCGCAAAGTTCATGAATAAAGCGTCCCATTAATCATTAATCTTATCAAATTGCACATAAATAAGAACTAAACAATATTTGGGTTCTGCTTTAATGTATGTGTATGTGTGTTGTGTATCCCTAATGTAACCCAGACACGAATTTGTTGAAGCGCCTTTCTGAAGGCCTTCTCTCGCATGCAATGCATCTACCAAACTTCATTCTGTATGAACATATTCCAGAAAGCGTGCTACTTCCGTTCCATGTTCATGTTACCTTCCTGTATATGTAATTTTCGAAGGTTTTCCAAAAAAACGGTGAGTACATGTACTCCACTCATATATCCTTATTATGTTATGCACTATCTTCATACATTTTAGGCATTATCTTTCATACAATTCAGGCAAACATCCATCTTGCAGTGTTTGTACTTTTTAATCCACGTATTAGCATCGTGGTAACATTGTTTTAAAGCGAAAAATCAAAAAACATATTCTCGCAAAATCTATCAGAAAGGGGCTTTTGGATCGAACAATGTGTTTTTTTAAATAATAATAATAATTTAAATAATGTAAAATAATGTATGTATCGCGCAGCTTACCTAGACTGAAAGAATAACGCTTCGTCGCATGGATGAACCATTTTCGTTAATGTTTTTACTTTGCTATTATGAAAAGTGTCGTATATCCGACAAATTGGAAGTCGCTGCAACGAAAAATTTCATACATGAGATCTTTGACAATTTTGCTTTCGTTGCTGGAAGAACTTACTTTTCATTCCTGCAACAATTTTATTTAGTTTGAATTTTGTAGGAAAATGGGTTAAAAATTAAAAAAAAATAAGTGCATGAGATTTAATTCGGAGGTCTTCCAACATTTATGGTTGACGAAACAATTTCGTTATTGCAACAAAACGTATTTTTATGAAGATAAAGAGAGAAAAGCAGTCAAAAAAATGTGCGAGCGTAAAAGAGGATAGCAAGAGAAAATGGTGAGCATTAGTGCTGGGTCACGTACACATCTTAATTCAGTTCCTTTGCAACCACCGAAAGTGGTAGACATATTTCTCCGCCGGAATAATTTAAATAAATTATTTAAAATAGACTAATTAGTTATACACTCCGGTTCACTTATTTAAGGACACTAAAGATTCCACATTCAGCAGCCTGTATCTTTAGCAATTTGTAACCGATTACAGTTTTAAAATGGAAATGCAACCTAGACATTTTAAGATATAAAAAATCCAATGAGTGTTCGAACTCACGGGCGATGTGTTAACATCTTTTAGCTACACGGTACCTGTTCGATTTCTATGAACACATTCGTAAATGTTACATTGGAAAATAAAAAACAGCGTTCAATCATATGATGACGTTACAGTTAAATAATATTAATACTTAAAATTACCTAAAATAAAAACAACCAAACACACAACATCACACATCCTTTGTCCGAAGTAGCTGACGTATACGTGTGTCACATAACCACATGTTTGCCATATCAACAGCAACGAAACAGCCAAACACACAACATCGCTCATACTTTGTACGAAGTAGCTGACGTATTAGTATGTCACCATAACGTCGACTGCGATGGTTTTAGCAGCAGCATAAAATCTGGTTTTAGCAGATTTTGACTTTGATAGATTTAGTCCCTATACGCCGCTATAGATGTTAACACATCAAAAAAACTCATGACAATAGTGGTTTCTTAACTAAAGAACTTTTTTTGAGCAATTTATAAAAAATGTCAAAAAATTTTCTATTTTTTGGTTCACTTGAATAAAGGCACTTTATTATTTTTTTGTTATTTTTAAAGTAAGCGATGATTTATTGTACGGAGCGTTTGTTTATTACAATTTATTACATCTTAATAATTTTACGAGTCAAAATGGCAGAACAAAAAATTGTATTTTATTTACCGTTCTGAAGGATATTCTAACCGCGCAATAGCTAAACAAATTGGACGGAGCCCAACAGTTGTCTGGGGTTGGTTCTCTAGTAAGGTCTATGAAGGATGTAGACAATTTGATGACAAGGAGTCACTAATCCAGGGCATTAAGGGTGCTTGGAATAAAATTTCGTTGGATTACATAAATTCTCTTTATCTCTCAATGAAAACCCGTATATTTGAAGTTATTAAAATCGAAGGGAGTTGTACCCATCATCCATAGTTCTTGAATAAAGTAAAATAAATTAAAAAGACAAGAAAAACTGTCTTTCATTAAAATTAGTTAAAGTGCCTTTATTCAAGTGAACCAAAAAAATAGCACATTGTTGGGCTTTTTTTATAAATAGCTCAAAAAAAGTTCTTTAGTTAAGAAACCTTCCATTTCCATTTTAAAATTCTGCAATCGGTTACAAATTGCAAAAGATACAGGCTGCTGAATGTGGAATTTTTAGTGCCTTTAAATATGTCAACCGGAGTGTATTTGAATGTTACACGAGGATTTTTCAGAAAAACTAGTGTTTTAAACAGAAAGTGAAAACAATTTTGTGAAAAAAACAATGAAGTATATAGATATCAGCCACCGAAAAATATGGTAAGAATACATGTTCACATTTTACGCCTTATAGACGGTTGACATATCGTCGTACCAGAGTTATCTACACGTACATCCACAAACGTTTTTTTTTGGGAAATTGAATTTAAAGTTTCAGAAAGGTATATCAAAAAAATGGTATGAAAAAAGTGGTCCAATATTTTTTTTAGATATAATGGTGGGGATTCTTCATTGTTATATGGAATAATATAAATGGTCATGGAGAAAATTCTTCGAGTTATGGCAATTTTTTCCTTCAGCAAAATTTTGTCATTTAATCGTATACAACACTTTTTGTGAGAAATTGTTCAAAATGTGGGATAAACGTGGCAATGAACTAAAAGAAACATGTTAAAAAATGTTTACTTTTACATTTGTTTTTTAAAAACACTAAGATTCGTATTTGTATTTTTGCTATTTCATATGTTTTTTTTAAGATATGACCCAGTAGTAGAATCTCACTAAAAATTTCTGAATTGATTATTATAGTTAAAAAGTTCAGATGTAGAATAATTCAGACATTTTTAATAATATATTTCAAAAATATGTATATAAAAACAATTAATTAAAAGTCAATATACATCGCCTATTTGCTGAAAAATTACCAAACAATCTTTTTGAAATTGAGTTTGATAATTCAGTCTGAAATAAAATTTTACCAGAAAAAACAAAAGATATTGACAGTCTGTATGATTTATCTTCCGGAAGAAGATGTTAAATACTTTTCTAACTCAATATCTGGTTAATAAGAGAAAAGATTGCGTTTTTATTTTTTATTATTTATATTCAGCCGAATTTTCATAATGAAAACTTGTGTTCGAGTGATAAGATGTTGAAGATGGAAGAAGATGTTAAATACTTTTCTAACTCAATATCTGGTTAATAAGAGAAAAGATTGCGTTTTTATTATTTATATTCAGCCGAATTTTCATAATGAAAACTTGTATTCGAGTGATATACATTTGTCTTTATATTTTGATTTTTATAAATATTTTAGTTTATAACAATTATTGTTCTATGGAGTGCTGAAATTGAAAAATTAATTTAGTTTATGATTAGAATTCAGTTTTTTTTAAAAATTTATAATAAAGTCGTTAAAATAATTTTTTATTTGGACATACGTGGAGATAACGTAAGAATTTTTAATTCGCAAATTTCATATATTTTTCCTTGTATATCCACAAAATTGTGATATACGATGTTATACCGCGTTTTATTTTTTGTCTTTATGGATATACAATTATAAAACGCCTAAATATTTCATAATCTGTAAGAGGTAGCGACCTGGGGACTAGACAGATTGATAGCTCTTGAAAAACTACCATAGAAAGTGTTAGTATCTCAATTTTTGAGATTTTGTGATATACGTGCAGATAACTCCGGTACGACGATATGTTTTTCTATACGCAATCATTATAGTCCATGTATATTTTATTGTTATCGACAAGACGAATATGGCCAGTAGGCATATGTCACCACAATAGTTTCTGAGTCGCATGTGTTTTTTTATTTTACTAGTATTACCATAATTTGAGGTGAGGTGACAAATTTTTTGGTGTTTCTAAGCGTTTTTCATATAGTAGTCCAATTGGTATGGAAGAATTTTTTTTCAAAACGTCGCCAAAAAAAATCGATACGATTTGGACCAGTTTATGGAAATCCGTTAGATACCCGCAAAAATTAGTTGGTTTTTCGATTCGACGCTCCGTTGCCGCGAAATAGACATTTTTTCTAATTTGTTCATATTTTCGATCAACAATGGGGATGGGTTACCCAGGGTAACTCGTAATTAATAATTTTGTTTATATTTAAATATAAAATACACAATACTTTTTAGGTCCTTTTCTATAAAATTAATAATGGGTTAAAGCCTCAACAACTGATTGTGGCAGCCATCAAATTCAAGTAATTATTTGGTACAACCGAATTAGTTTTTGCGTTTTCATTGATCCAACCAATAGAATATTCACCACTACAGGATAATTTGATTGCTGGAACTAGAACTCGATTGACAGATCACAGCTATTTCTTGTTGCTGTGGCTTCAACTAAATATGTCAGTTCTTGCAACCAAAACTGAATTACAAATCAATTGATATGCTCAATATTTGGTGATACGGAACGCAATTATTGGTAATCACAAGTGAAAAATGTGATATACATTTTTGCAAACGTACATGTGTAAATTCTAGACATTTGCACAAAACATCTTGAATGGTCATTCAAGACATTAGCTTTTTTCCCGACATGTACGAAGTTGCCAAAGCCAATAAATTTCGAGTTCTAAAAAAAGTATTCGCGTTTGTGTGTGCAGCTGTAGATGACGAAAAACACAATTCTACTACTTCACATGTGTTGTCTTTTGTGCACACACAGCTACACACATACACGAATGGTCTGTCGACAGTGCCCAAAGTACTTGGTTGTCTCAACTTTGCTACAGTACAAAAACCAATCCTTGGCATTATTATTTTAGGAGAAATCCAGCTTAAGAGGGGGCGCTATTCAAGTGACCGGCAGTGTATAAGTAGATTGTGTTCTGGGACACTTAACTTAACACTACCACTCCGTCATTTTGAATACTAGTATCTTAGAGAATTTTCTTTCAATGAGCAACAAAACAACATATGTACACCTTATTAATCAGGCGTTCTGAATGAAGCGGTTGCAAGGCCTAGCTCTCCCATCTTACTGTGAGTTGCAAAAGGCCTGCAGAAGGCCTTCCAAATCATACATTCCTTTGCGGGACATACACAGTGTGCATATATGTGTGTAGCAATTGTGGGAGCCACGTCATCCTGGACAAAAACTGAAACAGAAAAAGATAATTTTTCGGGGGAAAAATGAACACAAATATAATAACCAAAAATTCCACATTGTAATGTCCTTTGTCGATTTCGGTTCCATTGTACATGGGTGTACGTTTGTGTGTATAGTGTAAAAGCGTGACACCCATTTATTGTGTGGTATCAAACAACTTTATTGTTCTGAACAGTTTTCAGTTGCATTACACCAAACCAGACCAGGGAACACAAGTATTTTAAGGCTTTAGGGTGTGCAACACTTGGTCGTCTCCAAAATGGGGTGATGAAGATGCTAAAGATATGTATTTATTTCCTAGCACTTCTATCCTGAACCGACGAAAATACTACACTACTACACTCTTCAATACTACACTCACAATAAAAATTGGTTGAGGCCGCCGAGTTAGCCTTAATCGAATTTAGAGGTTGTCAGTACCTCATTAGAGGTTGGCACAACCTCCTTAGAGGTTGTCGCTGCCAAATTAAAGCGTGAAATATTGCATACCTCTTACCTTCCCAAAATGACCTAAACGAAGCCCAGAGGTCTTACCGTTCCTAAGTTATGACCATTTTACTGAAATGCACAAATTTTTGTTTTTCTTTTTGGAAGCAAAATAACAGCACACATTTATTTGTTTTTGTAAATTAACACGTTTAAGATTTTATTTTCCAATCCATTTTCCAGTCCATTCATCAGTGCCTGAAAAAGTATGTAGTGTTTATAGGTATTAATTGATAGAATTTTGTCATTTAACAAGTGTCTACGAACGCGAAAAGTTCGAGTGATTTTGTCCGGTTTTTTAAAAGTGAATAACGACAAAAAAGTAAAAGTTTACGCTAATCTCTGCTGCAGCAACATTTTCGAGTACGTTGTGTTTCGAATTAGTAAAAATGGAAACTTATTCAAACGAAGAATTAGCAGACATTCATTACATGTATGGATTCTGTGATGGTATTGCAAGAGCTGCTGCGCGTGAATCGACGACAGCCAAACCGAACAACATTCAGTAAGACGCACCGCCGATTTCGTGAAGGCACGTTGTTTACACAAATGGAGCATCCCGGAAATGAACAACACGACGTTGCAGTTGAAGAGTTAATTTTGGAGGCGATAGACGAGAACCCAATGACAAGCACAAGACGAATCGCGGTCCAAGTTGGTGTGGCACAATCAAAAGTATGGCGCGTCCTTCACAAAGAAAAAAAACATCCATCCCATTTCACACCAGTTCAAGAAGTCTTGGCGGCCGATTTGCCACTACGCGTCAACTTTTGCCGTGAAATGTTGCAACGTGATGTACACGCATTTATGTTTTTACGTTCGATTGTGTGGACCGACGAAGCGCAAGACGGCATAAATAATTTCCATAATTTGCACGAATGGGCCCATGAATATCCCCACAACAACGGATTGTTGTGCGTCAACGTTTGGGCTGGCATCATCGACAACACCTTGATTGGGCCAAAAGTACTTCCGCCCACGTTAAATTCGCAAAATTATTTGGCTTTTTTGCAAGAAGTCATGCCAGAAATCCTAGAGGAAGTACCTCTTGCGGTACGAAATCATGTTTTCTACCAAAAAGATGGTGCTCCAGCGCATTACGGGCTTATTGTACGGGATTAGCTTAACACCAATTTCCCTCGACGTTGGATTGCACGAGCTGGACCAATCGCCTGGCCGCCACGATCTCCAGATCTCACATCACTTGATTTCTTTTTGTGGGGCTACATGAAAGATTGTGTGTATTCTGTGCAGATGATTAATCGTGAGCAGTTACTTGCACGCATTGAGGAAGCTGCGGTGAAAGTTCGTGAAAAGATGAGTGAACTACACGTGGCGGATGTGGTTCGCAAGCGGCTGCAATTGTGTTTAATAGAAAAAGGGAACCACATTGAAAACTTCCTTTAACATCAAATGTTTTTTGATGTGTAAACATCTATACGCTGGGGGTAAAAATCTTTTTCACAATACAATCACAAATTTAGAGTAAGATGTGCGATGTAATCGTTAACCAATCGTAAAGCGTTATCAAATCGGTGTAAGCTATGTATGAGTGTATTAGTGTACTCATACGCTGCATACAATATACTCAACACCATCTAGTGTGCAATAGTAGCTACTAATTTTCACTAATTGTCGTACATTATGTTATCGTAGGCAAATGAAAACAAATAAATAAAATGAATACAAAAACATTTAATTTTAATAACTTTTACAAAGATTTTTTGCACTTTTAATAAAAAAATTACTAAAACAAAGCAAAATAAGGAAAACTAAACACTAAACTTGTCAAATATAAGGAAAACTAAAAACTAAAAGTCTTCTTCGTCTTTGAGATTGTCATTCATACTTAACAGCTGCATATAAGCACCATCTAGTGTGCAATAGTAGCTACTAATTCTCGAAAACCATTGTTGTAAAATAACTACATTACATTTAAGTAAACAGCTGATTAATAACTTGTCAACCGCAACAAATACAAAATAATAAAATATTTTACAAAACACCAAAAAAATTATAACTCAGAACATAAAACAACACAAAATGTATCAAAGCTGAATGGAGGTAATGTTAATTCTAATAAAATTTCTATTAGATTCCAATATAAATTAAGATTATAACATATCTTCATTACGTACTGTTGCCTTACACTGAAGCTGGTGCACGACAATTGGGTAACAATCTCTATCTCATGTCACTTATTATGGGTGGAGATTTTAATACAAATTTTACAAACCCACAGTCGCAAGCTTTATCAAAATTTTCCACTTGCATATGAGCAATTCTCCACAAACCCCCACAACTAACAATTCCACTACTATAGATGCAGTTTTCCATAGATTTTTAAATACAATCGAGTCAAAAATTTAAATATGTATCTTATTTTAGTTACCATAAGCCAATATTAACTATTTGTACTACTAAAATTTCAGTAAAAATAATTCTTTAACTAGTAAATTTTTACTGATTACTAAAATTTTTTTCAACAATTTTTATAAAGTGCCTACATGATTATGATGAGGTGCATTGAATTTTCAGTAATCAGTAATGCCCGATTACTGATTATTATGAATACGGCCCTATGATTTTACTGGTAATGCAAATTAAATTTCATTATCAGTAAAAATTTACTGAATTTTTTCAGTAATCAGTAAATTTTCTGCTTACTGTAATTTTTAACGCAGTACATATATACTGCAGTGTGCCCATTTACTAACCAAATAAGTTAAATAAAACAAACAAAAACCAGCAAATTCCTATGTATTTACAATATTGAAAGTTTTAATACTTTTAATTGATTAATTAAAAAAATATACTAAAAGCATAAGTACTTCCAACTAAAAAAAATTTTCATTACTATATGTTTACACATCTCCCCTATGATCGGACTCACATTAATTTTTTTCCTTATGTGTTTGATTCTTCAGCCAAAAATTTCAATAAAATAAAATCTTAAACGTGTTAATTTGCGAAAACAAATAAATGTGTGCTGTTATTTCGCTTCCAAAAGCAAAAACAAACATCTATGCATTTCAGTAAAATGGTCATAACTTTGGAACGGTAAGACCTCTGGGCTTCGTTTAAATCATTTTGGAAAGGTAAGAGGTATGGTCATGTTTCTGGCTGAGCAAATTGAGGGTATGTGAATTTTTTTTCTCCAGCTTTTTTTTGAATTGATTCTGAAAGGTATCTTAAAGACCTTTCCAACAAGCCCACTGGCTCAGAAGTTAGCAACTTTACCCTACTACCCTAAGACCGCCAATCGGAAAATGTTGAACCCGCTGCCATTTCGACTTTGCTTCATGAAATGAGCCAAGGAATACGCTGGAGAAATTTGTCCAGAACTTCCTGAATCACCCTGTATACTATCGACCTGATTCATAAAATCTTGTGAGGTGTTTGACACAGTTTAAGATACATAAAACGTCTCTTAAACCTCTCACAACTTTTTATGAATAAGCCAGTTATATATACAGGGAGATCTTTAGGGTAACAAATTTGTTTTATATTCCACTTCCGACCTTTTTTTAAAGTCTCGGCCGTCATGGGCCACCGCACAAATTCTGACGTTTTCTACCTGTTGATATAGGTCCTAAACCATTTTATTTACAGACGCTTGCAGCATACATATCGCAAACGATCGACCTTGTGCAACTAACTTCAAGACTGTTGATATCAGCTTGGACATTTTCTAAAAAATAAGACTTTGTAACACGAAATACATAATTACAATATTTTCTTAATAACTACAAAAAAATAATGATATCGCAATTATACATTCTTTAACTTTTTTAAAAAATACATAAAATTGAAAATGAATTCTGTAATATCTACAGAGCTCGTGAGAAATTTGGTTACAGTAACCAAATTGACGCCAAATTCGGTTAGTGCAACAGACTTAAGGTTAAATTCAGTTATTGCGACGACTTGATACCACATTCGATAGTCACAACCGAATTGCCGTAAAATGCAGCTGTATCACCTGAACCGATGCGACATTCGGTTACTTCAACTAAATTATTTTTACCGAATTAATTCCAAATTTGGTTGTTCTAACCGGAATTTTAAACAATGTAGTTAACAGAACGAACATAATTGAAGATTCAGTTGTCACAACCGAATTAATTATGGAACGAGGTTGCCTCTACCGAATTTCAGTAGTGGGGAATAAATTCGGTCGTGACAACCTATATTCGGCTGTGGCAACCGCAATTCTCAAATAATTATATATTTGCGTGTAGGTAGCGTTTTGTAAGGGATGATTTTTAAAGTTTACAATCAGAGAGATACGGACGAGGCACGTATCACGCGCATTCAAGTCATAAATATATACTATCAATATCTGTTTCAATATGCGGAATTTATTGTTTAATATGTTTAATTAGCCCAATGGATATATTTCGTTACCGTAATGAATATGTCTCGCTGCCTCAATGCATATACTTCCTTGATATACTTAACCTGGTTCTTTGCAGAACTTGAAAATTATGATTAGGAATTAGCCATTTTCGTAAAATTCTGGCAGTAGGGTGAGAACTAGAGATGGGCACGACTCACATAAGTAGCGTGATTCACGTGAATCACGTGTGAACGTGAGCAGGGCCAAATTTTCCTCTCGTGAGCGTGCGTGAACGTGAGTAGCGAAAAATCTTCGTGCGGGAGCGTGCGTGAGTTAAATCTTTCCGTGAGTGTGCATGAGCACTATTTTCGCGTGAGTCACGCATATATCCAAATGGTTGATATCATTTACTTTATTGTTAAACAAAATATTTTTGGAAAGCTTCTTTTGTATTTCAAGGAAAACTCCTACAAGCGAAGGAGTTTTTTTACGTTTTACAGTGAGACCGATTGCAAAAAAGTGGTAATAATATCAGAACTTCTGAGCTATAGGTCCGATTGTTTTAAAATGTACTAAGTATTTGTAAGGGAGGAGTCAGGCTTTCAGAATCTGTTATTTAGAGGCATCTTGTTTCAACGTAGGTTCGCTACAGGGCCACAAAACTTTCATGGCATGTAACTTCTTAACTTGTAGCCCGATTGAAATGATATTTGTTGTGGTATTCTACTAAGTCCCACAAACCAAACACATGCAGAGTGGTGTCTCTAACCGCTACAACATTATTTGGAATCAAAATTTTAAAATGTAAACATTCACACTGACTTTTTTTTAGTTTTTTAGTAATAACATGGTCATTTTGAGTCAAACTGTAGTTTTACAAACATAGCTACATTGGCAAGACTTCAACCAAACGTAAGTTTTTTTTTATTTTTTCGTTTCTTTATTTTCTGCGACTGCTCATATGTTGACCAACTAGCAGATTTTTTCTTTTATATTACAACTTAATTTTTTTTTACATTTTAAAACGTAAGTTTAAAACATTTTTTAAATAATTTCAAACATGTTGGTAACCCATCTTTTCAAATTTTTTTTAAACTGAGAAAAAAAACGAAATTTGTTAGGAAAGGTACCACAATTCTTCCAAAATTTTTGTAAGAAAGAAATAAACTGTTGTAATTTTTTTAAGAAAGGGCCTTGTCAAAGGTGCTAAATGTAATTCAAAATATTCGGGCATTCACCCTCCAGCCAGCCTTGGCTGAAATTGAATGATTTTTTAACAAAATTTTAAATTGTTGAGTTTGGGAACAGTCTCGCTTGTTGATTTTCACATTTTTATAAACCAAATTCTAAACTGAAATGAGGTTAACTACAATTCAAAAAAAGTTTTGATCGTACGCATAATCTTGATCAGCAGAGTTAAATTTAAAAAAAAATCGAATTTTCAAAACAGATTTGATTTGTGAGTAAAAATACCACACTTGTGTCACTATTTCTCAAGTAATACTAATTGCATAAAATTTAACATACATTCAAACCCAATTTGCGTAGAATAAAAAAAATCTCAGATCCCGCGTGTTTTTGTTTATGCTGCTTAGTGGAATATCAAAAAAAAAAAATATGGTTAAAAGTTTATAATTTACATGTCGTGAGAGTTTGAACATCAACAACAACCTCACACTGTGTAGTAAAAACAGGGTGCATTTAGATACAATATTCTGAAAGCCTGACTCCTCGCCTATAAATACCTAGTACTACAGCGTAATGACGTATAGAGCTGTCATTGTTCTCATCTGAGCTTTCCTTCACACTATTCCCGGTGCGGTCGGTGCGATAGAGAGTAATTTGACGTAAATTGACTTACAACAGGTGGAATTAGAAAATTGTTGACTTAAAGTTTTCATGTCGACTTGTTTGTTGTCTTTTATTGTAGTATATATTTGTAGTGTATTTACACAACAATTGTAACTCACAAATGGAAATGCCATTGCTGATTTATTTTCGGATGGTTTAAGCCATTGCCTCTATCTGGTATTATTAAAGCAATACTTTCCAACATCCAACCGTCAATCTTCAACACACCAAATGTCATCAATTTACCGAGAGAGTTGGCGCCTCTATACGTCATTACTCTATGCCTAGTATATTCTAAAGCAATCTGACCAATAATTTAGGATTTCTGATATTATTGCCAGTAATTGGTCCCATTGTCCGTCTTGAAGAATACTAATGGAAATAAGATGCAAACTTCTTTGAGATTCAGGTGATAAAATGTTGTTCCTGCATAAAAGAGCTTAGTTTATTTGCTAAATTGATTAAAAACGACATTCAATTTAACTTACGGATCTACATTCAAGTATAGTAGTGTCTAATTCCTGAATTTGATCAAAATTAATGAATTTAACAACTTAATTTCCACGATCATTGTGTTGGATATATTTTTGATATTGATTTGAATATAAAGCAAGTGGTTCATGCAAAAACCCTGTTTTATTTTTTGAGTCATTTGGCGTGATTGTCGTGAATCACATGAATCACGCGTGATTAACGCGTGAATGTGAGTGGGATCAAATTCTGCTCACGTGAGCTTGCGTGAACGTGAGCATCGAAAAAATATTTGTGAGTGATTGACCGTTTTTCTTTCGTGAGCGTGTGTGAGTCAAAACTTACTCACGTGCCCATCTCTAGTGAGAACTCAAAAAGGAATTAAATTGCATTTAGCAACTTTGCTAAGGCCCTTGCTTTCAAAATAGTGAGAAATGCATAGCTTATTAAACTAAAATTAAAGAAATCTCTGAAAGAATGGTGGTATATTGTTGGTAACACTGCATTTTTCTCGGTTGACAAAAATAATTGCAGTTTGAGAAGTTGCCCTTAAGGGAACCACAGACTTTTCATTCAAGAGCATGAACCTGGTCGATAACTTTTTATATTTGAAAAAAATATTTGTGTCTAAAAATAATTTTGTGAACATGATGGCGATGCGAACATCTGCGATTACATTCTTACTTGGCATCAAGAAGGGCGGAAAGCCGAAAATAAATATCAACGACAGCTGATGTTAATGCTCATGAAAGACAAGTCTGTAGATCGCTTTACCGAAGGGTTTCAGATAATTTTAAAAGTTAAAAACAAGGAACTTTTGGTTTTGCTGTCAATGCAGCATTATTTTTAAAAGTATAAATTGGTTCAAAATAACAATTTTTTGCTAAAAAACGAAATCAGAATCAGTGCAATAAGTGATATTTTAAATTTTTGATTTCAAATCTTTATGCAACAGAAGAGGATAACACACGCACTACGCATTCTTGTTATTTGCCTTATTTAGTAGATTCTCAGAACAAAAATGTATTCAAAATCGGCTAAGAAGGTTAGAAGTTAAACGTTGAAGCAAATATGCCTACTTTGACACCCTGTATCACATTGAAAGTTGAAACAAGTGAATTTCAGAAATTCTGAAACCCTGATTCTTCCCGTACAAATTAAAACTATCCGAACAATATTGTAGAAGTTCTAAATAATTATAACTTTTTATGCAATCGACCCCACTCTGTGGCGTTGTGTCACTGAAGATAACTGCCCAGTTAATAAACTTTATACTACGTACCCATGGGTACCCAGGAAGATTTTCACGAATACCATTTTCCCCATACTATCTGCAATCCCTATGAATCTTATATTTGCAACGTAGAAGAGCCACATCATATTTGTATTCTCCTAAAATAGTTTACATTCAACCCCGAAACTCGAGATAGGTATGTATTTTTATTTCTTTTGAATGCGGAGGTGTTGAAAAGCCATTCTATTCAGAAATTACATTGATGCTGTGAAAGTGAAAAGGTGAGAGGTTGGTTTTGCCTCCAGCCTTGGGGTGAACTGCCTCCTTTAAACGCAACTGATGCTGTTGTTTCCTGTCGCAAGTATTTATATATCTACTTGCCACATAAATATTTTGTGTTTTATTATATTTTTGCTGCCGTCAATGTATCTAAACGTGTGAGTGGTTAGTTGCAAGTACCTTTATTTAAATTTATTGGTGCTGCAACTTTTTAAAATGCTCGTATTTCATATTTCTCAGCGAAGCTATTGTACGCACAGCAAAAAGGTGACTTCCCCTCCTGCGCGACGTTATAGACGAACTAAAGCATAAGAGGTTCCTGGAGTGGCTCACTTCAGCGACCCACAAACGTGAGTTGGGTGCGTTGATACTTTGACTGTTTCGCCGATTTCGCTGCTTTTCTCAGTGTTTGTAACAAATTGTGAACTTTTAACATCTCTAACGATATTCATAGAAGGTTGTGCTGTAATTGGTCTTTTAGAATTTTAAAACGAAACGAGCATAAAACTTTGCCGCTTTTTATGAATAAAGAGGGGTGGGAGCGTGTAAGTAGGTGTTCACCTATACATAAATTAACGTCAAATTATAGTTATTATTGCCACTTCCAAGGCAATAAGTTTAGAACGATTTACCTTAGCTTCAAGTCAAAAGCGGGATAAAATCGTTTACTAACTTAAATTTATCATATTTACTCAAGGGTTTACGGCCACAAAATTACGAATGAATTTTTAAACAAAATATTTTATTGCACAATACAAATATAAATATATTACATTAAAGTATGTCACGGTGTGCTTAAAAGAATTTTTAAGGGAAGGCCGTAGATCTTCGGAGTTATTATTCAGATGAATATTTAGGGCATTAATATAACTAAAAAAACATTTTTTGCATAATTGCAGGGTAATCATTTTGAAATTCGCGTTTTCATTTCAATGTGTTGTTAAGATAATTTATATAGAATTAGTACAACACTAGTCAGGAATACAATGGACTTTTACCCCGTCAGATAACAGCATATCCTACACAGACTTTATATAAAACAAAGTGTACATTTCCAAATTTGGCATATTTTATGATGACAATTTTGAAACAAACTTAATTTCATCCAACTAAATTTAAATTTTGAGTAGAAGCAAAACATTTGAATTAGAACTAGATACACCGGTGACGAGACAAAAAAAGCGGTGGGATGTCATGTATTAGGGCTGTCAATTGGCCTTCGGGATTCGCAAATTTTCAAAATTTGCGAAAATAAAAGCCCGGGAATTAAGGTTCCGGGCTTTAAATTAAAATTAATAGTCTGAAATTAACAACAAGGCGTTTATATTTATATTAGCCACAATTAATTTGTTCTAATCGAAAAATTATTTAGCATCTGACTAGTACGATTAACTAAGGCTGGAACAGCAGAAAACTCATCGAAGGGCGTTTAATGGAATTCAGTTTGTCATTTCGTCGTACCGGAGTTATCTGCACGTATATCACAAAATCCATAAAATTGAGATAAGAACACTTTCTATGGAAATTTTTCAAGATCTATCAATCTGTCTAGTCCCCAGGTCGCTACCTCCATAAAAACAAAAATAAAACGTGTTATTACATCGTATATCCCAATTTTGTGGATATATTTACTATGAAAAATATATGAAATTTGCGAATTAAAAATTGTTACGTTATCTCCACGTATGTGCAAATAAAAAATTATTTTAACGACTTTATTATAAATTTTTAAAAAACTGAATTCTAATCATAAACTAAATTAATTTTTCAATTTCAGCACTCCATAGAACAATAATTGTTATAAACGAAAATATTTATAAAAACCAAAATAGAAAGACAAATTTATATCACTCGAACGCAAGTTTTCACTATGAAAATTCGGCTGAATATCAATAATAAAAAAAATAAAGAAACCATTTTTTCTCTTATTAACCAGACATTAAGTTAGAAAAGTATTTAACATCTTCTACCGGAAGAATTATACAAACTTTCAATATCGTTTTTTCTCTGATGAAATTTTATTTCGGACTGAATTATCAAACTCAATTTCAAAAAGATGGTTTGGTAATTTTTCAGCTAATAGGCGATGTATATTGACTTTTAATTAATTGTTTTTATATACATATTTTTGAAATAATATTATTAAAAATGTCTGAATTATTCTACATCTGAACTTTTTAACTATAATAATCAATTCAGAAATTGTTAGTAAGATTCTTCTACTGGGTCATATCTTACCCAAAGCACAGTAACGTCAGTAATACTAAATACCTACTGAGGGTTAATTTCGAATAATAAAACAAATGAAATAGCAAATATATAAATACGAATCTTCGTGTTTTTAAAAAAACATTTCTTAACATGTTTCTTTTAGTTCATTGCCACGTATATCCTACATTTTGAACAATTTCTCACAAAAAGTGTTGTATACGATTAAATGACAAAATTTTGCTGAAGGAAAAAATTGTCATAACTCGAAAAATTTTCTCCATGACCATTTATATTATTCCATATAACAATGAAGAATCCCCACCATTATATCCAAAAAAAATATTGGACCACTTTTTTCATACCATTTTTTTGATATAACTTTCTGAAACTTTAAATTCAATTTCCCAAAAAAAAAAACCTTTTTGGATGTACGTGTAGATAACTCCGGTACGACGATTTGTTGAAGACATTTCCGGGTTTACAACGGACGGAGCGCCGTTCGTGGTAAAAATTTAAAACTTTCAGCTCCAAAGCAACAATTATGCATCCATCGCGCTATATTGTAGTTTTTAGTTATAAAAAAACCTACTGTTGCACGCTAAAAAATCGGTCCTTTTTTGTTGTTTGGATGCAAATATTACTTGTTTGTAGATTGTCGCAAATATAGTATACTTGTGTCCAATCACAATATTACATGTTAGAGGCACAATGATTATTAGGCTATAATATATGGTTTTGTGACCCACATATGCATTTTTTTTTTGAAAACTAATGAAACCAAAAACGTGACATATAACAAAGAACCAAAAAAGCAGCAGATCTTCAATTTATGAAAATAATGCTTGCAAACATGTGCCTGGTTCATGTAATATGTTGCTGGGGCTGTTTTTTTTTCAGCGTGGGCCATTGTGGAATTATTATTATATCTTTAGGACATGACGAAGAATTATAATCTTTCGCCATTTGTTTAGCAGGAATAAAAACGGCATTACAGAAAAATCCCACATTAGACCACTTATGGAAAAGGTCCGATAAATATGTACGTTAACGTCCCGATCTAAAACAATATCTGATAAAGGATTTAGCTTGTTGCATAAAACAATTAATGTTATCAATACAATAAAAGAAAAGGTCGACGCATTATGCCGATCTGACATGAACCTCTGGAAAGCAGATGCTATTTTGGCATTCATCAAGGAAGACATTTTAGCCATTAAATGAAATTTAAGCGAGGAGGTAATAAGACGAGTTGAAGAATAAATGAACGAAGAACAATTGATTCAAATCTTTAAAATTCCAAACATGTAAGTCTGATTTGAATGAGTTGTATAAACATACATGTATCATTTACACAAATAATTATATCATTATTACACAAATCGTCAACTAAGTACTATAAAGCTCCATACGCCATCAACTTAGTTTCGAAAAAACAGCATTTAAGTTTAGAGGTGAAAGTGGATTATAGAGCATCATTGACGCTGAGTATCTTAGCAACGAGCATCTTAGACAGCGTTCGAAAGAACAATATTTCAAACCCCTGTTTCTAATCTTAGCTTAAAAAGGTGAAATTGGCGTATGGAGCATTATAGTATTTAGTTGACAATATGTATGTATATTAAAAATAAATACACTTTTCGTTAATGTTTTGTTGTTTTATTCAATACTTATTTGATTTTTTTTTATAATTCTTACACTAAACATGAAACATAATCGTTCCGAAAAATCCCGGGCTCCCGGGATTTAATTTTTCAAAATCCCAATGCCCGGGCTTTTTAAAACTCAGTCCCGTTGGACATCCCTATTTGGTATTCAAGTCTAAGCTACTCAGCGTTGCCAATTCGGCGGATTTCCCGCTAAATCTAGCGGGGTTTTAATGACCTTCGTGGGAAGAAATGTGTTTTAATGGCCAGCGGAAGTTTTAGCGTTTTTTTCTGTGTCTGGAGGTAACAAAATTATGAAGCAACTTTAAAATGTTAAAAAGAGTTAATTTTCTCTCTGCTGAAAGTATTTTAAAGCAAAACAAAGATGGGATAGGGATGAATTACGAAGAATGGGGTAGGTCCTCTGGGTGAAATTGAAGTTATTATGGAAAAAAATATCTTTCAATTTTTCAAACTCGTTTACCAGCTGCTGCAACAAAAACGGTGGCTTTCTTGCTCCATATATATAAGTGTACAGACGATGTCGTCTTCTTTCAAGAATCCTGAACAAATCACGGCGGGCTTGTGTATTGAATATCCCTGATTACAGGCTTCTCGTTTCCAAAACCACAGGCAGGCCAAGAACAAGTATATTAGCTAAGAATAATTTACATGTGTTCCTTTCATCTAACTATAGTGATGGATAAGTTACCACTCGTTCCCGTTCTTTACGCGCACGTCAATGCACACTATACAGTATGGGAAAGTACCTATATGATATAACTGATAAAGGGAAAACATCCCCTACACTTTAAGAAGTCCTTAGTGACACCGTTGCATCACGTGGTATTTTAGGGCTGAACAAACGATGGAAGTTCTCTACTGAACATTGTTTTTGCCGATCATTGTTACATTGAATTATCACACAGTCTGAACATAGCCACTCTGTCGGCTCGAAGATATGTTCGTAAAATAATATGGACCAAGTACAGACCAAATCTAAATGGTGTTATGAGAACAATTCCCCTTTCGAAATCAGTTAATATTGCTGAGACTGATGATCGCAGACGCTCTTACCTCAGTCCTGAGCAGATCACTTGAATCTGCATATACAAACTGTTCCTCACGAGGTAGAAATAAACCTCCATGATTGGACAAGGACACTAACATCTTAAGAAGAAATTGCAGAAACGTTTTTTAAGGATAAGAAAGAGCTAATGACTTCCAAAAGGAATTCTTAGAAACATAACTGCGACAGAATCGAGAAAGAATCGGAGGGCATCCTCATTGCTCAAGGTCCTCTCGAGACTACCACTTTTGCGGGATATCTGAGAGAACAAAAAAGGGGTGTTGGCGACAGACAGTTCTGAATCGTTAGACCTCCTGACTAACAAAGCCTTCCCAGGCAATTGGTCCGCAGATGTACGGCCGGACTCACCGGCCAATCATGTCATCCCGTGTGCTGCAGGAAATATCGTACATAAGGAAACACTGCACTGGGCAATACGAAGTTTTAACCCCTCGAAATAACCTCACCCTGATGTTATATCACCATTGTAGTTACAAAACGGATTTCACATTTTGGCTCCCTGGCTCCTAAACCTTTATACATGCTGCATTAAGGAGACCTCTATTATAGTTCGATGGAGCGAATTCAATGTGGCAAGGATTCCAAAAGCTGGCAAACATCACACTTTAGTTCACAAGAATTCAGACCAATTAGTCTATCCTTAAAATGGCATTTGGAAGGATGATTCACTCATACTAAAGTTACTTGTCAGCTGTTCTCGTGTCAGAATACATACATCATAGCAACGCCTGCAAAAACCTATATATCTGAAAACTATATATCTGAATATTTACATTCTCGCATTCGCTGATATAGAGGGTGCTTTTAACAACGTTTTACCGGTGTCTATAAAATATTCCTTAGCGACAGAATTTGTGACCAGACGATCATATATTTGATATATGGACTATTCACGCGTAGGCGCATGGCTTCGTCATTGGGCCACACCAACTTAACCAGAAAAGTGATCATAGCAACTACCCAAGGGGGTGGTTGCAAAGTGGTAGTGGTGGTAACTGACGTCCTGGAAATTGCAGTACACGGAAAATATCCTTCCGCATGCAGAGCTATGATCCAGGACTTTATCAGGAGACTCTCTTAGTGGACAACGGACAATCCAAATAAATCCCATCTCACTATGTTTACCACGACGTAGGATGTTACGAATACGCGCCGTTACATCTATGTGGTATAGAAATTTGCCTTAAAGAAAATAGAAAATTCTTAGGTGTGATTTCGGACACAAAACTCAGTTTCTAACCTAAAACTGTGGATGGGATCTTAAAATCCATAGTGGCCTACTATTCGTACAAAGAGGTCATCGGAGGTCGTTGGGGCCTATCTCCGAAAATAGTTAATTGGGCGCCTACAGCTGTTGTCTGTATACTGTTAGTGTTTAACAGCGTTGTCATTTGTTGGCCGGTGCCGTAAGAACCCACGTACCTAAACCTACTGAAACAGGTCTAAAGAATGACAGTGGTATACATGACATCCTTCACTATGGACTATCGGTCCTTATGGTCACAGTCCGATTTTAATGGAATACATGGCACCAACGATTACCTTTGAGAGAAACTTATCCCCTATAATGGTAAAGTAGGGTTAGGAGTCTATACATCCGTGGTGGGTGTAGACCTTGGACGAAGGTTACCAGACAACTGTAGAGATTTTCAGACAGAACTCATGACAAGAACTCATGACTCTGGCTGGGGCCAGTCAGTTAAGCTGCCATAAAGTTTCTGAAATTTATATTCATGACTTCAAAATTTGCCCATACCTGCCGCGCATATCCAAATGAGAAGGTCAAGCAGTTTGATACACGCCCTATATGTGTGAGGAGGTATAGAATCATTTCAGGGAACCATATCATAAATGAAGTCGCGAGATTAGGGACTAACTCACTTGATCCACTTGATCTGGAGCAAGTGGGTACGCCCCTTACAACATGTTTCAAATCGAAGCTCTAGACTGGCGAACGAAAAATGGTCTGCAGGCACATATTGCAGGATCACCTAGCAGGTGTAAACACGTTATGATATTAATTGTTCGAAAACCTTAACATCCACTCAATAGGGGGCTATCTCTATGGTAGTAGCTGTGGTCACTGGGCACTGGGAATCTGAGCTCATAATTACTGCAGAAGATGCGGGGCGAAGAGTAGGATGAGCGTGTTGAACATCTTATATGGTCCTGCCCCGCATTTTGTGTAAGTAGAATACAATATTTATGGTCTTACATAATTTTGGTTCTAACGTATTGTTACGAATTTCCTTATTCGTCCTTTTTGCGTTGTTTTATTCCCAATAATAAAACAAGGTTCGTTTTTAATTACGATAATTACAACGGTATCACTTCCATTTATTTTACTTATATAGTACAACAATTTACTTTATTTACACCACTTTAATAAGTCTTATATAAAATCGCGTTGCTTACTTTACGGCGGTTAATCACGAACTGAACTCGCCATTCCAAAGACCTCCGCTAGTTATACCAACTCACCATACTCAAATGAAGGTATATCTAGCGAATTCAAGAACCTTCTAGATGTTGTTGTTGTTGCTTATCTTTGTAGAACAGTCTCGAACACAGGAGAATTATCTTTACTGAGGTGAATTCATGCTACAGGTTTAGCGAGCTGGTACGTTGTTACAGTGCATAGTTTCAGGCGCAGCACTGCCTGTTATTTGCAGCAAGCAAAAGCTTTTACTTATTCGTAAAAGTATATTCAAGGAGTTAACCTGAGTGACCTTAGATAATATTTGTGAAATACAAATTGGTTCGTCATGAACTAATCACCTCCCACCTTGGAACAACGTAATGGGCAATCATATTGAATGCCCCGTAACCACACCAGTCCAACTTACAAGGTCGGCCCCATCTACCTAACCTAACATTAAAGATTTTGTATATGTAAATAAATGCTAAGAAATTCATCATTAATTTTAAGATTTACCTGGTGGACCGACGGTGGTGCAATGATTAATTTGCGCTCCTCAAGAACACGAAAACGTGTGTTTGAGTCCTGCTCTGACCACCATGCACTTCTTTCGCCGACTGTCACCCCTTTTCGATCGATTCTTCTATTGGATCTCTTCTATCGATTAATTCGCCATGCGAAATATTTTTAATAAGTGGTTCGGATCCGGTGTAAAAATGTAGGTCCCACTCAGAGAAACTAGAAAGCGCACAGCTCTCCGCCGTTCTCTCCTGGAAAGCAATGGAAAATGTTTATAAACCTGTTTAAAACACGTAAAGAAACCAATCTCATTTTTCTTAAAATTCACCTTTGCATTACACCTGAATTTAATACCGTACTCCAACAAAGGATATTTAAATCCTAACTCATGAACAACATATGTATTAAACATTAAATAGACATGTCATTTCTTTCTAATACAATTTCATAAAAATTGACAGTAAGTCGTTCATGCTATTTCAAATATAGTGATGTCTTTATCTAGAATTTATCCATATTATAAATAGGATTAACTGCGCCAATGTAACTGTAGAATTACATCCACATTTATCAACTTATAGTTTCACTTCCCAGTTGAAAATTTCATATAGACGTCATCAATGACAAAGAACTGACATATCAGAGTCACTGCTGATTTTCCGACCCGCTCCCATACAAAAACCGCAATGACAACTCCCGACATTTTCATACATTTGGTAAAAAGTCAGCAGGAATTTTGAACAGTTTGTCAACAGTGGTGATATTAAGTATTGGCCACGATTGATGAACGACTCACATAGAACTACATATTAGTCCATTGTTAAGTTTTCTCCGTGAAGCCCAAGATCTTGTCTACCCCTATCTGAAATAATTCATCAAGGTCCCTAATGTGTATACATCTTCCTCCATGGTTCATGGATCCCCTGCTATCTACTATGGGCCAGATTTGTCTTGAATGTACATACTCGTAATATGTGACCCTTGTCGATTTCTCCAGTATCATAATATAGATATCCAATTCAGCTGTGACCCATTAGGAGTGATATTATTGACGTATATCGAATATTCCTAGCAGCCAACGATTCCACTATGTTTCCTTCGAATTCATGTAGTTCAATACCCGCCCTCAAGAGAACGTCTATCAGCCGCCTCAAAATCATCAGTAGGAACAATGGCAGGCTTGTTGGCATAAAGTCTTTAGGAACCGCGTCAGAGGCCTTTCACTCTTTGGGAATAAATGGTATTGGTCCTTAATAATATCCGTCTATGTTTAGGATAGGGTCGCACCATGGTCTCTTGTCAATAATTTACAATTCACCACTAATAAAAGTTTGCAACTATCGACTCATCGTTGTAGACGTATTAGTAATTCATCTTATTTTATTGTTATTATTGAATTAGAAGTAATTTTTTAATATTTAGGTTTAGAACTTTTTGATTTTAATATGACGTACTATACTTGTCATCTCAATTACATTATTCCAAAAGCATATTCGATGTTGTTTTCATCCGAAGAAATATTTTTTTAGTTTTCAGATCGATACACAAAAAGGTTATAATTTCTGATTTTCCTCGTTCCAACCTAGAGAGTGTATCTTTTAATTGTAACCCAATTGAGGCTATTCATGTAACTCGGATTAAGAAAGTCCAGAAATTCTTCCAGACGTTAAGGGACTTAAGGGTTTGAAACTGTGATAGTCCATTAAACCTGAATTTCGAACAATTTCAATAGCACCTTCTGATCTATGAGTGACCTTCTCATTCAGCGAGTTTCCAAGGAACTGGTTGTCAATCAATCACCACTAGAGATTGTCCACTGTCGAGAATATTTCTTCAGGTAATCTATACCAGTATATGTCCAATACCAGTGTTTTCCTTAGCCTCGACGTATTATGTATTATCCTTTGATTTGCAGAAGAGCATCCACTAGCTTGTTTTGAATCATCTCATTGCATTTTTATATTGCCCTAGCTCAACTTTGCATTTATCCCAGTTCTGCGTATCTGGTCGTCTGCATGAAGTTTTTATATCCGCAAGTTATCCATTCCACCAGAGGGGCTTCTTCTGCTCCCTTGTGTTTGTATTGGTCAATAGATTTTTAGCGACCTGTTGAGACCACTTGTGACCCTGTCCAACAGCAATAGTCGTGTTTTGGTTACAAGAAAGCGATTATCGCTTGCTAAGTTGTAAAGAAAACGTTGCAACCCAGGATTCTTGAATTAGGACTTTTGCTAGGTGTAGGCCTAAAGTAGAAGATGCAACTTGAACATGATATGGACTGGTCTGAAGAAACTAGAACATTTGTCCCTCCACCACCGTCATATCCTGTACGTCGTCAGACACCACAAAAGTGTATACAACAGTGTCACTATCACCAGTGTGTTGAATCGCATCTGTAGGCTTCGACAGATTGGTTTCGGATAAGGGGCAACCCTTTTCCTTATTTGCTAAGCGCTTTCTTTTTATGTTTTTCTAACATATTTTTCACAATGCGTACAAAAAATTAAACAAAATTTGGAATACCTTTTTCGAATTTGAAAATCGAAAAATTTGGATTGTTTTTTCGAATTTCTTGAACTGTATCACATTTAGTTTTAGAGATATTGCACTCAGTTTGTCTTTATTAAAAAGATTGATTGGGTGACTTTGATATGGCACCTAAGATTTGCTTATACCAATTACTGTTCGGTAGTAGTAATTATGTATTTTAAACTATTGTTTTTGAAAAAAATTTTGACTATTTTTTGTTTCAAAAGCGTTCTATGAATATCATACACAGTTGGAAATGCGAATCTGTTCCCCAAGTTCGCAGAGTAACTTTTGATACAGCCCGGTTGAGCACAAAGAAGGTAGTGCTAATTTAATGAAAAAAGTCTGATTTTCTAGTGCCTAAGCGTAAACAACTATATTTTTTCTCAACAACTTTAACAAAGTATGTTCGCAGTTTAAAAGGTAATCAAATTCTCTTGCTCATTTTGATATTTTTTGTTCTAATTGGAGTTCATTTGCTGGAATTATGTCCCAAACATCCCTTACAATACAGCACTTAGCATATAAATCGAATTACTGCAGTTGCATTACATACAGGTGGTACTGAAAGTCATCAAAGCGCAAACATTGGCATTATTATAATGTTTTTATACCTGAATACTAATAAAATTCGCCTCAGTATCAGCCGTGGGCCAATTTCAACCCTAGTTTTTTAACCTGGAATCACCTGCAATTTTTTGTAGGCCCCGTTAGTTTTATGTTTCTCATCGAAAAGACTATGAATTTTAAGTGAGGTCATAAAAACCTGATTCCCATTACATGCCATGAAGGGATATGGGAGAGCTTCTCACAACCAGTGAGGTGTGCGCTTTCTAATTTTTCACTCACTGATTGGGACCTACAGTTTTTACACCGATTCCGAACGGTACTTTGAGAAGCTTTTTCATCGCTAAATACTCGATAGTGTCGCCGTCACTATGCGAGGTGACCGCCGCCGGAAGAAATGTAAGGTGGTCTGAGCAGGGATCGAACCCAGGATCTCATGTACAACCATTGCACCAACGACGGAGAAAAAGTGATGTCATACCTAGTAATAAACAACATGTAGTTACCTTTTTCCAGCAGACATAATAAATGAAATACTCAGAATTCAATAATTCAATAATAATAATTAAGGGAATCTGTCAATAAAAGTAGCCATCTATATTGATTATAAAATACACGTGTATACTTATACTTTGTTAAGTTTGGTGTTCCAAGATCACTAAAATACAAATTAAAATGACAAGTTTTACACACTCTAATATAGTTTGGTTATTAAATATTGGATTCAAACGACATTTGTCAAAATTCTTAGATGTAAGAAATTTGAAAGAATTAGCGTTAAATGTGAACTTTAAACCACTGTGAGTCCCCAGGAATTAGTACATCTCCACTAACCGTCGAAATGTAATACACAGCCTCGTGATCCAGATGTCGTTTTCCCGAGTCTTCATCTCCATTCTGTGGTACTTCATCATTCTAAGTCGATAGGCTATCAACTGCCTTGTGTTGCTGATACCGTTTATAGTTCTTCAGGGCCAGCTGCCCACGGGCAAATGAGACCGGAGTTTTTTTGAAGTGGCAGAGACCCGTTGTTCAAAGTTCAAATAGAAGTGGACTCAACGGATATCCACTAATTCGGGTCCTCCGAATCGAACGGCGTCATTAGCTGTTTGCCCAAAGCTTTGGACCAAAAAAATTTCATACAAAATTTTAATTTGTTAATCAAAAAATTATTATTTTTTCTTCTTAAGTTTATTTATAACTGCGAAAATGTTAGTATGGCCACCGATTAAAGGTATTGTAATTGTTAATTTTTCTAAATTTGTTTAAACAAAATTGGATGAGGCGTTCTCGAGTATTAGTGACATATGTCTAAACTTGTCTCAAAAAATTAACTTTTAATCTATGTGAAACCATCATTATAGGCCAAAAAACTAATCATGTAGTTCGATTCGTAGTACCCGAATTAGCGTAAATCCGTGAGTACGCATATGTTTTCCAAACATTTGTTCAAAACCTTGCTACTTTTGGTTATGGGTGTTATTCCCCTCATCCCGCCAGAACTGCATTATATTTCTTTGTACTTTATTTATCTTAGGGCATGGCACTCATTGTCGCAGATTGCACATTTCACCGGCAATCCTACCCTTTCAGCCAGTTGTCCCGTAAATTGGTCAGATGAGGCTCAGCTGTGTTCAACTCCTTCCTTGAGACATTGCAGTTGCCCTCTTCATGACACTGAAAACTTTTCATGCAAATATCCTGAATTCTACAATTCGATAAGATATCTCTTGCGATTGCGATACTGCACAAGACTATTTTACCGAGAACGGCGAATTCGTATCCTGCAATGCAGAATGTACTACATATATGGAATAAAGGCTTGCTCCGTCCGAATCATGAGAAATATTCCCCAGCTATTAGTCAACTATTAGTTGCACAATTTTCCATATTTGAAGACTCATTGCAAGGTCTTCAAAATCATAAGAGCAAGACAGTGTATCTATCACAACTGGTGTGGTTTCAGTAGTAACTGTTATAATCTTTTGTCTATCTGGCCGATTACTTACATTCACATTACCCAGGAAATTTAATGTAGGTCAGTGTATGGAAAGTGGAAAGCTAAACCATTAAGCTGATCTGGTTGACAGGTTTACGGTACACAATAAATGATACGGTGAGTGTTTCTGGAATAAACAGCCTTGATTCGTCAAAGGGTCTGGGCACCGCTCGATCATATATATTGCGTTAAAATGATTACAGTTAGTACGAATATCAAATTTTGGGCATATACTACAAAAAAAAGCACAAAATACCACACTGTTGATATTCTGTTAAACAAATTCGATTAAACTACTCGTAGGAAGTAGAGCGTACATTTGTATTCGATCTGTTAATGCCGATAAAAATATGTCACGTGAATAATAGGCGGAGACACGCCCCTTTGTAACAAAACAAAAATCGTCACATCGGTGAAACAAAACTTTCTACAGTTTAGAGCATACTTTCAGGCTATAATACGTAAATATTGCACACTGAGGCATGACAAAGCCCATACAACAGAAAATTTAAATCGATTAGATGGAATGCCCTTTTTGAGGTATTACAATTTGTGAATAATTCAAAGAAAGTTTACAACGGCTTTGGATTTGGATTATACTCTTTAGACGATGATTTCCCGCCATTTTGAAAAACTAAAACGATGACAACCTCAAGCATTATTTGATGTATGAGGATGTGGTTTTATATATTTAATTGAAATTTATTCAGAAGTGAGAGTTTTAACGCATATACTAACAAATAAAAATCCATTCAATAGCCTTATACCTATACGTATTGGTTTGAAAATTCGACTGAATATGAATCCCTGGCGTGTCAAAGTTTCTCGATTACAGGGTCGTTATAGGACAAAGGGAGAGCCTCCATCTAGACTATTACTAAGCGCATTTCAGGAATTTATTGAGTTATGCGGATAATATTCGGATAATTAATTTATCTGTATGACACTATTCCTCATATGATCGCCTATAAACAGTGTTGGGATTTTTTAATTTGCATTGGATTTTAATTTCCATTAATGTTTCTACCGCAAATGCAAAACAATTACCATTGCTCGCAAAAAATTTTAATTTCCATTTGATCAGGCAATGCAAATGCAGGTTGTGGACTTAAATGCCAATTGTAATGAAGTATTGAATTTGCCAATTGTAATGAAGTATTGAATCAGAGATGTGAAGCAAATTCGATTACACAGTGCAACACGAAAAAATATAACCATATACGGACACGACTACGTGATAAAAGACCAAAAAAACAGACCCCTGTCTCCCAGTTTTGCCCAAAGTCCTCCAGGTTATTTTTTATGGGCCCCCAAAGAAGTCGGGCTTCGGTGTCATTTTTGCAAAAAAGTGATCATTTTCTCAAGCTCATATCTTGCAAACCGTTCGGAATTTTGATTTACTCTCTGAGGAAAAGTTGTAGCTCTTGTCATAAAAATTGTAAACATATAAAATGATAAAAACTTCATCTTCAAGGTCAAAATCGCGAAAAACTTTAAAAAATGTGCGAAAAATCGCCCAAAAAGCGTTTTTTATTTTCCGCTTTAACGAACAAATTAACTTTATGAAAAATGCGCCAATTTTCTTTGGACTGGTAGGGTTTACAGCGCTGATTAAAACCCGAAAGTTTTTTTAAGGAAGCCAATCCAACTTCTTAAGATATAGGCCTTTATAGCTTGAGTATATAATCGGTATATATAGGCCGGTATATATAGGCTTGAGTATATATAGGCCTTTATAGCTTGAGTATATTATCCGATCTGGTTGAGATGGGTATCATTGACAAGACCTTTGAAAACGCTATAAATCTGTATATAAATATGTTAATTTTTATTAACTCATTGAGGCAAATTTAAAAAAAAAAGGTTTTTTAACCTCACTTTTTTAATAAAAATCTGGTTTTCTCAAAAAACAGCCCTAGTAAACTTATTTCTTCCTAGACTCAGTAAAAGACAACACTTCAAGCTTTTTTTAAGGTATAATACTCCGCATTAACCCTTCTAAGACCGGAGATAGTGAGGTTTTTCTAACAAAAGTACTGTCTGGGAGCCAAAATTTCGCTTAAAAACAATTGAAATGTAAGAAAATAAGCGATTTCTAAAAAAAAAATCCAATGAGTGTTCGAACTCACGGGCGATGTGTTAACACCTTTTTGCTACACGGTACCTGTTCGATTTCTATGAACACATTCGTAAATGTTACATTGGAAAATAAAAAACAGCGTTCAATCATATGATGACGTTACAGTTAAATAATATTAATACTTAAAATTATTTAAAGACCCAGTGCAAGCACATGTGTCATTATATTCTTGCTCAATACTTTTTTTTATTCCCACAAAAGTCAAAGAATGCAAAGCAACAGACACTTGTACATACATACATACATTGTTATATTCGTACGATATAACCGAAGATCAACATAAAATACTTTTTTAATATTACTCCAAATTAAAACACTTCAATCTCGGCTCGACGATATCGGATCGCCTTAATTTTTGGCCTAAACTCTTCGTCGAAACCCGCACTAGCTTTTTAATCCAAAAATTAATAAAATCGGCTATGAATTTCCGGAGAAAATCGCGTGGGAAAATTATATGAAAATCGCCCAATAATCACTTTCAATACCGACTGCCAAGCAACGAACAAACAAACGATGATTTACTCTTCCAAACCTAACACTTGCGTATGTATTAAATTTATAGTTTACTGCCCTAGAGGCGCGCGTATAGATGTTAACACATCAAAAAAATTTTGGTTTCCAACCTTTAAACGTAAATAATTGTCAGTGAGGTGGCCGAGTGTGTGAGTGCACTGTACCTTCACTGATAGTAAGTGCATTATAATAAAAATTCTCAAACTGGTGGGTGAGTTCCCGTGCCCAAACTATCAAACAACCACCTGGTTGCAAACATCTGCATTGAATTCACATAAAAACAACCCAGAATATAAAAAAAATACCTGGAAACACATTGTCATAAAGATGAAATTGTGTGAACATATAAAATCAAAAAAAACGTCTATATAAAAACTACCTGGAAGCAAACATCTGCATTGAATTCACAAGGGACGCAGCACACAATATAAAAGCGACATGACGCTCACATCGAGGCATTACACAGCGCGACGTCAACGAGAGCTCAGCGGTGAAAGTTATAAAGTGAAAGTGAAAGTAAAAAAGTGAAAGTGCTACAGCATAATTCGCACACAACATTGACAACTGACAATTTCAATATGCAGTGTGAAAATATTGATTTATTTTGCTACGTTTGCGGTCATCAAATCAGAAAAAATAGTTCTATAACATTGCAAAAGGAAAAGAATCTTTTAACTAGTGCATTCAAGAAAGCATATAAGTTGTTTTTCGACGAAGAAGACTTGACCGGTGAAAATTACACACCTAATACAGTGTGTCGCCAATGTTATAACTATCTCATGGCATGGTTGAGTGGAGGCAAACATAGTATGAAGTATTGTAAGCCGGTAAACTGGATTAATCTCTCAGGTGATCATGATGAATCCAGTTGCTATGCATGCGTAAATTACACATGTGGTCTAAATCGATACGCTGAGAGTTAGTGTTACTTATGAAGATTCATTTGATACCGATTATGAGCCCCAACAGGGAAGAGATGAACCACAACTAACAACACAAATGGAAATGGATTAAAATACAATACTCAAGACATCTTGCTGCCACCGCTCCACGTAAAATTGGGAATTGTTAAAAAATTCATCGAAGTGGACGTTGTAAATTGCCTAAACGCATTCGACTATTTGAAAAGCGTTTTCCCAAAGCGTAGCGATGACAAAATTAAAAAAGGTATTGTAGTAGATTTAAAACGAATTTTTGTTCAGGTCATTGTACTATTTTCACTTTGTTAATGTTTTCTTTTCTGTCTTTATTTTTTGTCTTCATTTAACAGGCGTACTTAAAGTCCCTGACATTAGAAAGCTATTCAATAGCAACTTTGAATCATCGCTTCATGATTATAATCATTCAATGGCATGGATTTACCTTCAGCGTCTATGCACCAGAGTCTTGGGAGGGGATCGAGACGCGGAACCGGAAGCAGAGAATGTGTGAAAGAAATGCTGGATTTTCTTCATTTTCATTTTGACGATTTTATCAAACAATTTCCTACCGAATCCGATGAGCAAGGAGAACGGTTTCACCAAACCACAATGCCCATGGAAAAACGGTACAAAGGCAAAAAACTCGACGCATTGCTTGCAGAGGTAATATCAATTTTATTGATGCATTGTTTTGCATTCCTTTTTTGATTTCTTTTCTAATTCATTTCAGGTATGTTGGTGGAGTCACAAGATCAACCTGTATGATGTTAATGAAGTATCTGAAAAAGAAAAAGCTGATGATGGAGGGCAGTCTGGAAGTAACGTGCCTGTGGACACCATAAGTTCTGAATCAGAGTCAGATTCGGACGACGATTTGGATCCACAACTTAAGAGAGTGCGATTTGCAAGTCCAGGGCCATCAACATTATAAACATAACACGAATATTTTTGTTTAATTTTTGTAATAGATAGCATAGTATTGTAATGCCATCCCTGCTGAGACTACTAATCCCTACAACACTGAATCATTACTACTAAATATCCATGCTACTACTCTTTGTTACAACCCTAAATCTAAATGTCAACCCATACCACCTAAGGACTAAGATTAATAAAATCATTAATAGTATAACAATGAAACTTGCAACATGCCTTTTCACTTACGGGAGAAGGCTTTATAGTATCTCAATGTTGAAGTAAAGAAAAAACAAATGAAATTAAAAAAATTTCGGGAAATGTTTCACTTTTGCGGCTATCTAAGGGCTTCCTAAACGGTGTTAAGAATCATTCCTAGGAAGTTCATATGTTCTAGAAAGTTGTTTATTGAGATCTTATGATCATTCTTGTAGTTGATTATTTCCTTGAATTTTGAACGGTTTGCTACCTATGGTCCTGAACAGGGGAAAAAAGGTAAAAAAAATTTAATTTTTTAAAGTTTTTGCGATTTTGACTTTGAAGATGAAGTCTGTTTTGATTTTATATGTTCATAAATCTTGTCATGTTCTTCTTCATGACAAGAGCTACAACTTTGCCTCAGGAGGTAAATCAAAATTCCAAACGCTTTGCAAGATATGAGCTAGAGAAAATGATCACTTTTTTTGCACAAATGACACGGAAGCCCCACTTCTTTGGGGGCCCATAAAAAATCCTGGAGGACTTTGGGCAAAACTGGCAGACAGGGGTCTTTTTTTTTTTGGTCTTTTATCACGTAGTGGTGTCCGTATATAGTTATTTTGCCATGACTTAAAAAATTACACACTGTGTTATTTAATACACGTAAATGTATAAAGTTGGATTAGAATTCAGACCTTGTGCAACACTATCACTATTGCTATCATCAGATCCGGTTAACTCTGTTAGAACGAATGGGATACAACAAATATGTCATGATATAAAAAAGGCCGACCCAGAAGCCAATACAATTTCAAATAGTTTAAGGTTTAATACCTCTGATTTTTTTGTAGAAGACACGTGTCTACGTACATTTAGTTTGGATAACTAAATAATTTATATGTTTAATTTATATATTAATTTGCATATTTAAATGATATATATATATATTTTATTATATTATTCAAGCTCAAGCCCATCTATTAACAGAGATATAATTTTTTTTAAAAAGGATGGTGTTTTGCAAATGCATCCTCATGTTTCCTGGCGAACCATATAGCTATTTCAGATCTAGTTTGGAATGCTGCTTTTGAAATATTCATCAAACTAAATGCGAACGAAAACTCATCTCAATTGAGAATTTTTCACTATGCAAGGGTTCGAAAAATATCGCAAGCAAAACACACAAGAAAACATTTGCAAACAACTTATTTGCATCTCCAAAGAACCATCGGTCCCCATTCTTTACAGGCAGGACTCATGATTCCATTCTTTTTTACAAAACTATATCTCTATTTATAGAGATATAGATGATCTTGAGCTTAAATAATAAAATGAAAAGTACCAATAAAAAGGCCGAATAAATAAAAATCATCCCCAATAATACGAGTACATATATACATGTATTTAAATAATTTATAGTATAAAGATAATTTATAAAAACAAACAAATATATACATCTATTATATAGAAAATATTTCTGGCAAGCACACCTGGTAGGTATAAAAATAGGAATTTTTATTGATTTTGTATGGGGATAACCCAAATACAGACAGAGTGAAATTTGCCTTCGTTCGGTACGGTCGTAAGCAACTAAACGGAAATAACAAAATCAGCTTTTGAAGTTTACTCTTTATTTTGAAGTTTACTCTTTATTATTCAATTTCGCAATCTCCAAACAATTTGTATACTTTCGGTGTAAAGAACATTTCATTAAACAGAAACAGTGAAAGTGAATATGGCCCCCGGGCCTAGGTCCTCTGCTCGATACAAGAGCAAGACAAGCACACATAAAAGACTTAAACCTTCCTCTATAATGGGAGGAAATCTTAACTTTGAACGTGCCACAACATCACGTACCAACCGATATGCTTCTCTATCTGATCTTGACGATATGGAGGTCACACCAATATCAAATATGGTAAGCGAGGAACGGCAACCTAAGCCACCACCTATTGTCGCGGATAGTGTTGTACCACTCCGTGAAATTCAACACCTATTGGGCAATGATTGTGTTTATAAGCGCACTTCAATCGGAACAAAAATATTCCCAGTCGACTTGAAGAAATCCGAATTCTGCAAAAAAGTTCTTGCGGAGAACAAAATTGAATATCACACCTACAATTCGAAAGGAAATCGCCTATATTCAGTGTTCCTTTATGGTCTACCAAAGATGAATACCGCGGACATAACTTCTGAGCTAACCAGCTGCCATCTAACACCTACCTCAGTGACTGAGATTATCACAAAATACAGTACAATAAATAATGCTGTTTACAAAGTGCAGTTCAGTAGAAAGAACTTTAACCCAAGTAACCTACAACTCATAAAAACTATAGACCGCGTTGTTGTATCGTGGAAAAAACAAAAGCCAAAAAAGAACGGTAAACCCACTCAGTGCTGGAATTGCCTAATGTACGGGCATGGAGGGGAGCACTGCAACAGACGACCAGCCTGCATGACATGCGGCAATCAACGCCGAACCGATGACTGCCCGCTTAATAAAAACGAAAACAAACCAAAAGTCTTTACGTGCTTCAATTGCAAAAAATCTGGTAAAGAGAGAATTGATCACTCAGCCAACGATGAGAGATGTCCACTAAGAGCCGAATACCTGCAGATTCGTGCACTCGCAACAAACAGAACACCAAAGAGAAACATGTCCGTACACAGAAACTCTTACGTGCGCAGAAACTCTTATATCTACAATGAAGATGAGCACCCTCCCCTTGGTAGCATCATAAACACTGAGAAGAATAAATACACAAGCAGACCATCATATGCACAACAACTTAAAAAATCTGACAGCGAACTATTTAACATAGACGAGCTGTTTGATATTTTCACTTCAGCTCTCGACGAGCTTAGTAAATGTACAAATAAAGTACAACAAATACAAGTAGTTATGAGGATGGTCAGACATGCCTATGACATCGATTAATAAAATTCGAATACTTCACTGGAATTCAAATGGAATCTCCAACTATCCCAAACAAAAACAATTAGAGCTTCTATTAGAAGCCCATAACATTCATATAGTTTCCTTAAACGAAACATTTCTAAAAACTAACCATAAACCATTCTTTACCAACTACAATATTTTTCGTAACGACAGAACCGAATCAAGTGGTGGAGGTGTCGCCCTTCTAATCCACAGATCATTAGAATATAAAATCCTTCCTCTGACTAAAACATCAGCCATAGAGAACATGTCTGCTGAAATTATCATAAATGGACGAAAAATCATTATTACCACTGCATACTCACCACGATACACACCTGCCTTTCGGAATGACGTCATTGCCCTGTCACCCATAGATAAGGAATATATAGTTCTTGGTGATCTCAATGCTAAACATACAACGTGGAACTGTAGTTCAAACAACACCGCCGGTATTACGCTAAACTCACTCCAACACTCGAGTAATTTTTTCATTTATTATCCAGACAGCCCTACCTTGTATCCCCATCAACAACTCCGCATACCTTCGACAGTTGACCTGGTTCTAAGCAATTCTTCCTTACATATCAGCCTTGAAACTCTAGGGTACGAAGTCCCTTCTGATCACCGGCCTATCATATGCACAGTTGATGGTTCTACTTCTCCCATACCTACGCTCGAGGTTTTTGACTACAAACGCTGCAACTGGTTTTTATACAAGGATATGATAGACAGGAGCATTTGTACAAACATTAGAGCATATAGAACGATAGCTGAAATTGATGCTGATATTAATAAATTTATCGATACTATTCTCTCCGCAAGAAGCGCAGCTACTCCTAAAACCCAACATATAAATTCTGTCACATTCCCTAGAGCAGTACTAAGATATATTGGCACAAGAAACAAGTTTAAAAGGAAACAACAAAGAACATCCAATAATCAGCTAGCCACATTCTACGACCAGTGCACGAATTTTCTGACAAAGCATATAAACAAGAGACTGTATACTATGAGAAATTATAAGTGGAATAATTTCCTAACACGCATGAAGCCAGGAGACAAACGTTTTTGGACCCTAAGTCGCAATCTGAGAGGCAAGCGGAAAAATAATATATCTCACCTAAAATATTCAGATAAAAAACTCATCACTGACCAAGAAAAGGTTGAGAAACTAGCCGAAACGTTTGAACAAGCACATTATCTAACGAACGATTACTCACACTCCATGGAATCAGTGGTAAATTTTGCGGTTCATAAATTAAAGCGTGAACACCCAAGTAACTCCAACATCGAACATATAACTTCCACTGAACTGTCAAACGTTTTATCGCTTCTTAAGAATTCAAAATCCCCTGGTTTAGACAACATACCCAACATACTTCTGAAAAGGCTGCCAGCGAAGGCAATTGATTTACTAGTTACTATTTTTAACAGTTGTTTCAGCCTGAGTTATTTTCCAGTTGTGTTCAAAAAAGCCAAAATAATTGCAGTTCATAAACCCAACAAACCCAAGACTGATCCCAAAAGTTACCGGCCAATCAGTCTGTTGAGCAACCTGGGAAAGGTTTTTGAAAAACTTATATATTTCCGAGTTAACAATTTTGTCACAGATAACAATATAATATCAAAAGAACAATTTGGCTTCAAAAGAGAACATAGTACTATCCATCAAGTTAACAGAATAAAAAACAAAATAATTGCTCACAAACATAATAAAAGATCCACGGGAATAGTACTCCTAGACATTGAGAAAGCCTTCGATTCAGTTTGGCATAATGGACTTATATACAAACTTATCTTAACCAACCTTCCATTATACCTCACTAAAATAATAGCAAATTTTCTAAACAATAGAACTTTCTCCGTGGCGGTCAATAATACATTTTCATCGACAAAATCCATTCCTGCAGGACTTCCTCAAGGTTCCATCCTCTCGCCAATTTTATACAATGTATTTACATCCGATTTTAAACCCCCAAAGGAAATAGATGCGGCTTACTACGCAGATGACACAGCTTTGATTGTTTCGAGCAAACTTACGAGCGCCCTTCTTAAGAAAATGGAGAAAAGCTTAATGGCATGCAACAAATATTTGACCAAATGGAAAATAAAAATGAATCATGGGAAAACCCAAGCCATCATATTCCCTTACACAACTACTACAATTCCAAAACATCACCATCTATTAAAGGATCACGTTAAATACCTGGGTGTAACACTAGATAAAAAATTAAACTTTGGTAAACACATTGAGGATACCTGTGATAAGGCGATTAAGTCGATCAGAGCGCTTCGTTCTCTTCTACATAGACGATCCGCCCTAAACCATAAAAACAAAAACCTAATTTTTAAATGTGTCATAAGACCTATACTTTCATATGCCTCCCCTGTATCGCACAAAGCCGCCAAATATCGTTTACAAAAACTGCAAATAATTCAGAATAAATGTCTGAAAATTATCAATAACAAACATTGGAGATACTCCACACGCAGATTACACGAAGAAAGCAACTACGAGATTCTCGCTGACTTTATAACGCGACAAAACAATCAATACATCCACCGCACCTCAAACTCTTCTTATGAAATAATAAGAGATTGCAGAGACATTTAATTATACATATATATAAAACATACAAATTATAACACCCGAAATATCTAATATATCTCTAATTATATTAAATATAATTGCCAGGTATATTATATTGTATCTCCGTATTGTGTATTCAAAATTTTTGTCTCTCATATAAAGGTTTTTCCCATTTCTCCTTTAAAACTACATGAACAATACATAAGCAAATCATTAATGAAATATTAACTTAAAAATATTAGCTAGTATAAACATAAAGTCTAAGTATTTTAATTGCTGTGATATCTTTGATAAAGCTCAAAAGTGAATTTATGTATAATATCAATAAGTATATTTTGGATGAATAAATAAATAATAATAATAATAATAAAAAAACCCAAATACAGGTGCAGCATAGACCATAATGATTCTAAATCACAGTTTATAACTGTCGAAAAGATTGCATTGAGCATGAAGATAGCATTCGAAGTTACGACTTTTATATGAAAGAAATAGAATCAATAGGATGTAAGACTTCATCAGTGAAAGAAGTCACTGTCAGTGTGGAACAGTGTTCCAAATTTTCACATTACTGACAATAAGGCTTGCGACATTATGCATGATGTGTACCTTGGTACAGCTAAATTTAATATTTGCAAGATCTTAAATTACTTTATTTTTGAAAAAAAAACATTTACATTAGAGACATTTAATTACAGAAAACAAATGTTTGATTACGGACCAACAATGGTTGCAAATATTAGTGGTCCCATAGAAAAACATCATATAAAACAGTTTAATTTAAAAATGAAAGCATCTGAGGTAAAATTGTTTTTAAATATTGTTCTCTTAATCCTTTGGGATTTAATTGAAATAACAGATCCGGTCTACAATTTTTTGCTAACTTACATAAAACTCGTTGACATATTAGAATTATCTGCATCTGATCAAAGTATCTTAGGCAGTTTACACGATTTAGTAAAAGAACATAACAATTTCATCCCAGAATTTTTCAAGGAGTCACTTAAACCTAAACACCACTTCGTGGTTCATTACGTCAGAGTTATAAAACTTTTAGGCCCACTTAAATATACATATATAGAGTTTTAGGTACAAGAGCAAGCATAAAAATTTTAAGAAATATAGTCATATTATAACGTCTAGGGTTAATTTAGTATACACACTGGCTGTTAAAAATTAACTTAATTTAGCTTTTCATATTTTTAATAAAAACTTTTTTCAAGAGGATATTACTGACATAAATAAATTTGCGAATGTTGATTTGAGAGAACTTCCTTCTTATTCATGTCTTTGTTTATCATTGTCAATTGTAAACGAAGTAGATAAATAAAATATAAAGTCATACAATACAAAAAGGGTGACTTCGTTAAAATCAATTCTTAATTTTGGAAAATAATAAAAATTATTTTTGCATCAGAAAATCAAGCAAATGTTATTTGTCAAGAATATAAAACAACGTTTTTATATCATATTCAATCTTTCAAAATAGTGAAACCTATGAAATGCTTTTACGTTAAATATGTAAATGAAATTTCTTATCCTTTTAAGTAACGGAGAAAATGTAATTAGGCTATAATAATAATAAAATAAAAAAATTATTTTTAAATAACTATGGTTTTTGCTTTTCTTTTTCGTATTAAATGAATTTTTTTGAATCAACAAGCCAAGTTTTAAGAAAATCAACAGTGCGTACTATTTAAAACAACAATATTACTTTTAAAAAAACCAAAAGAGCTTACTTTTTAAAACAACAAGCCAACTTTTAAGAAAATCAACAGCGCTTTCTATTTAAATCAACAATATGACTTTTAAAAAAACCAAAGCGACTACTAGTTAAATCAACAAGGGTACTTTTGAATAAAGCAACAATGAAATCGCATTTGGTACAAATGCCGAAAGCTTTTGGGTTAATTTTTACTACGAAAATTGTTGGATTAAATGCTAGATTTGTTGGATTCATTAGTGTCTTTTTCTTTGTGTACATATATTCGCGCAATCTTCATGAGTGTTTTACACGTTAGAGTTTGTTACTTAAAACAAAATAAATATTAATTACCAATCGAAATCTTTGCCAATGTCGCAAATGCTTTACAAAAAAAATCGATGTTTTTTGTTTGACTGTTTTTTTTGTCTCTTAGAATATTCTGCTAAGCAAAAAAAGCTTAAAATAGGCTTAAAATTATGGAAGTAACAGGTCTTCCAAGCATAAACAATATCCAATAAGCCTGAATCCTCCTCTACACATCTTTAGTACATCTTTAAAAAATCCGACAACAGTTTAGAAGTTCTGATATTATTAGCAGTTTTTTGCAAACGCCCCAATTGTTCACGGTGGAACAAAGAATTAAATGAGCTGAAGAGGAAAGCAAGCAGTTCTTTTAGTCAGTGTTACGTCAGCAAGGACTGGAAGTCCTTCAAGAATGGAAGCCCTTCAAGTATAAAGGGACAGAAGAAATTCCGAGAGGACAGCATGGATACCCTATTTGGAGTCGATTTTAAGCCTCAAGGAATCCTGCAGATACAGCGATTTTCAGAAATCTAACATTTAATATTATAAGAATCCTCCATAAACAGCGGCAAGGTTTAAAAGTTTGTCACATAAATACTCAGAGCCTTAATAATAAAACTGATGAGTTCAGATTTCAAAACTTTAATTCAAAAGATTTTTGAGAAGTCGGATACTGCGTTTCGGATACTTGGCGAAAGGAGTCCACCCCGAAAATATTTATAGACTTTAAGGGGTGCAAAACATATAGGGCGGACAGGATACGCCATGGTGGCAATTTTCGTAAAATGTTGTCTGAAATCTAAATTAAGTTTGAAGTCGTGTTTGGAAGAAAATTTCTTCTTTCAGTGTCAAGTTACTAATTGGTTGCGTCTATATGCCCGATCGTTACGTAAATACCACTAACTTATTTATAATGCGAGAGAATTTAACAGTACATTTTACTAATATTGTGATATCTGGAGATTTTAATTCAAATATTATGGTTGAGTCGACATTGACAGACGAAATGCCATCGTTAGGACTAGAGCCTACAAACATTTCAATACCCACATACTACTCTTGTACTTCGAATTCATTACTCGACATTTTTTTTGTTGCCATTACAAATAAAATTATTCTCTATGACCAAATTTCTGCGCCCTGCTTTTCCAAACATGATTTAATGTTTGTAACGTATGATTTTCAATTTCAGTCAGTTGTCGAAAAATATTCATTCAGAGATTACAAGCACGTGAATTATAGTGTACTCGAACACAATTGCCTCTCATTTGACTTAAACATAATTTATAATTTAACTTCGGTAGTTGACCAATTATATCTCTTAAATGATAATATAATATTACTTTATAGCACAACTGTACCCATTTGAACGAGAATACTTTCTGCTCAGTCAAGACCATGGTTTTCTGATGCCATTAAATCTGAAATTAATAGAAGGAATGTAGCTTATACCCTTTTCATATTTACGGCGTTTCAGCTGAAACGCCGGCGTTTCGCTCTCTTTCGATGATTTCAGCGAAACACACTTTAATTGGCACTTATTTCCATACAAAAAAAAAACGCAAACATTATGCTCTTTTTACTGTAGTTAGTTTGAAACCACAGTAAAAATGAGAGAGAGCACAGTGTTGTACTCCAATAGTAGTTAAAAAAAGGAGTAAAATTAAAAAATTTCCATTGCTGGTTCAAAGCAAATGTCAGAAAAATGAGGGAAAACAAATCTGTTTGTTTACATTTCTAGTTTGCTTTGTGGTGTAAGTACTTATTGCAATGTGATTTATGAATATAATCATTTATATCTTTGAATGCATTCATTGCTTTATCATACAATGATATAAATTCTAATATTATAAAAATTACATTAATTTTTTGATATTATTTTATATTTCTTTATTCACAAATGTGCGTTTGTGTTGTTTACAGTCAATACAGAAAACACAAAACAGAAATGAGAAATGTCACATGAAACCACAGTAGTTAACAAAAGCACAATGTGAACACCATGGTTTCGAAATGATCTCAAGAGAGCGAAACGCCGGCGTCCCAGCTGAAACGCGGTAAATGTGAATAAGCTATTACATGAGATGTAAACGGTTTAAAACACACGGAAAGCACAATGAGTATGGATCAGCTAGAAGGGATGTCAATGCCAAGATTCGTATGGCGAAAATTGAATATTTCTCGAGGTGGTTTACTTGTGACTTGCGATGAGAGCAGAATTGGAAGGTGTTAAAGAATATCGGCATCGACAAGCAACCCATTGCTGAGGAATTCAAAATGAATTTCACTAATATCCGAAGAGTTAACATTGACCGGCCCTAATTTTTATGAACTTCAGAACGATAATTTAATGGATAATACCAATACTCTTGAGTTTCGTGTGTTAATCAATTTGATGTCTTAACGGCTTTCTCGCATATCAAGTATAATGCTTGCGGCGTAGATGGCATGGACCATAGATTCGTCAGAATTATTTTGCCGTACATATTACCATACAAAACTTATATTTTTAATACCATATGGTATTATATCGCACCCTAAATACAAAAGCGTCATAAATCAAAATTTCGAGATTTTAATTTTTTGCTTAAAAACAATCACTGAGGACCATTTCTATCTGTTGTAACAGTCTGGCGTAATCATCTCTTCCCTTTAGTTAAAAAACTCCAGGATCAATATGTCTACTTTTGAGAATTTTCATACATTTTTTAACTTTGCAACTTAGTTTTTTGTCTCTACTGAAAATATGTAAATTTTGAGTTGTGACACTTTTGTATTTAGGGTGCGATATATTCAAGTGTTTGGAAGTACTCGACAATTATTCCCATACCTAAAACTATCAATGAGTATCGTCCAATTGCTATATTATCCGATCTATCAAAAATTCTTAAGAGATTACTGCACGAACAGATTAATGGTTATGTGAAATTATATCTCATAAACAATCCGCTTTTCGACGCAAACACAGCTGTGTCACTGCCTTGGTTGAGGTATCGGAAACAATTCGCAAAGACATAGATAGTAAAAAATATAATTTCTTGTTCTAATGGACCATTCTAAAGCCTTTGACACTGTTAAATACGACATTCCTTGTTCAAAGCTTTCACACTTTTTTAATTTTTCCACCTTTTTATTCCTGTTTCTTTTCTCGATGTATATTAATGTGCAACTAATCATGAGTTTTCCTGCAGATCTGAGATCAGAATATGTTGGCCGATTAAACCAGGATCTTTCGAATATACACCGCTGGGCAACTGCAAGTAGTCTTTGTATTAATCCAATGAAATCAAAATGCATGTTGTTTCAACTTATGATTCTAATATTCATACAGGCAATGAAACAATTAAAATTGTTTCACATGCGGAAAATCTGGGAATCACATTTAATGATACCATAGCTTGGACCCATCATACACACGGATACAGAAGGATAGCATACAGAAGGAAGAACGAAGCCCGAAAATTCTACCAAAAAAGTCATAAACGAAACTAATGGACATCGTTCAGGGCCTCCCTTCTGTAAAGACAAGGACGGAAATCTTATCGAAGATGTGCAGAGCATGTTGGGAATATGGAGAGATCATTTCTCCCACCGAGTAATACTATAAGAGTGTGCACTAGTTGCTTTTTGTACTAACGAGTTCCGTTGAAGACTTGAGAAACATATAGAGTATAGGGTATTAAAAGAAAATGTGTTTTGTTCACTTTTGTTTTGCGCTATGATTCGCTTTCGATTTTCAGGATTTGTGTCGTGTTTCATTTACTTCCACTGAATAACCGTATTGCATCTAATTTGTTATTATATTTTATTGTTAGTTTGATCACTTTTTGCCACTTTTTTAATACAATATTTCACAAAACTACCCGAAATTAAGAACGCGCCACGAACGAAAAAATCAAAAAAAAGTGAAAAAATTTTAGCTGAATTCCAGTCACCTATCACCATTTCTTCTTTGAAAGCATATTCTCTATCTGTTCTCTAAGTACTAAATTGTACAGCTATCTCATCGGTACCCCCTGATTTATCTGCTTAAGAACAACAAAGCCGCAGGAGCCGATGGATTACCGGCGGAGCTGTTTATGGCTGGCGGCGGTGAGCTGATAAGGTGCATACATCAGCTCATTAGCAAAATTTAGTTAGATGAATGCATGCCCGGCGAGTCTCAGGACATAGTGTCTTCGAGTCTCGGTGTACTATGTCCCATATTTAAAAAAGATGACCCGATTCTCTGGGCCAACTACCGTGGAATAAGCCTTTTATCCATAGCATATATGGTTCTATCAAGTATAATGTGCTAAAGACTAAAACCAATTATAGCTGACCTGATTGGACCAGTCGATATCTGTCCAGATTTTCACGCTACGCCAAATTTTGGAGAAGACCGACGAAAACATATCGACACCTATCATCTATTTGTCGATTATAAGGCGGCCTTCGATAGTCCGATACGGGAGAAACTCTATGAAGCCATGTCTGAGCTTAGTATTCCTGCAAAACTCATACGCCTTTGCAGGATGACCTTGACGAACACCAAATCCTCAGTGAAAGTTGGTAAGGATCTTACCGAACCTATCGAAACTAAGCGAGCGTTTTTAAAAACAAAACCATCGAAGATTGTTATTATGAATTTGTTTGTAAGATGAATGAAATACCTCATTCTATGGTGCCGAAGGTTAAGCCAGAATGTTATAAATTGCCTTGGTATACCCCTGGCTTAAAAAAACTTAAAAATTTGAGAAATAAGTTTCACAACGTCTACAAATCCACAAATTGTGCTGAAAGTAAGACGATGTTTGAGCATTTTTCTACAGAATTTGATTTTCTAAATAAATTCCTGTACAGCAATTACATTGTACAATTGAAAATAAATTGAAAATAAAATAGTTACTAATCCACAATCATTTTTGCATTTCATAAAAGCTAAAAGTAGAAGCAGTGATTTTCCATCATCAATGTTCTGGGATGATAAATTAGCAATTTCTCCAGTTGAAAAGGCAAACTTGTTTGCCGATTTCTTCAAATCCAACTCTGAATTTGGGGTACCAAGTATTGATTCAAGTTTTTTGGATAGTGTTAACTCAATCACAGATTAAGATTTCTTTCAGTTTGAGGAATTTGATATACTCGCTGCCTTATCTGATCTCAAGGGTTCACCTAAACCTGATATATATGGACTTCCTACGTTGTTTACTAGGAAATGTAATTCGTCTATTTGCGGTCCGCTAAAATTGATTTTCAATAATTCCCTTAAAGCTGGTACGTTCTTAAACCAATTGAAAGTTTGCACTACAATGCCTATTCATAAATCAGCATCAAAAAATTACATTAGCAATTATAGACCGATATGTAAATTATCTAACGTATCAAAACTCTTGGAACATTTAGTTTATGATAAAACATATCATTCTATTTCCCAATTTTTATCTGAATCGCAGCACGGTTTCATAAAACATCCTTCAGCAATTAATAACCTATTAGTCTTTACTAATTTCTGTATCAAGTCTTTTGAGTCAGGATTTCAAGTTGATACACTCTATTTTGACTTTTGCAAAGCCTTTAACCCTAGAATGGTAAACATCGCCTGTGACGCGAAGCAATTTTTTTTTTTGCGATATTTCCTGGTCGCTCACTCGTATCAAAGCGTGCTCTCGTGCCAACTCAGTTGAGTGTTGTACGAGCTTGGGCACAGACGTGTTTTTATTTTCTCCATTGTGTTGCTGAGATATAGATAGATATATATTTTTGGTACATATTTGCTTGTGCATTTTTTTGTTTTTTTTTTTGCTAAAAATTAAAGTCTGTGTATAATTTTTATAGTTTTTTGAGATGACTACTTCTGAAGCTCAGCTACTAAAATGGCTGGAGGAGATATCGGTAGATGGAAGTGAACATGACGTCGATTTGGTAGTAGATTGACGTGACTGCTCGTAATTCTGACAATGATTCAGATGACCCCGGTATCAAAAAGGGCAAAAGATCAATATGTAATTTCTGTCCTCCGAAATTGAAGCGTATGAGCATATATTTCTGCGCAAAATGCAAGAAAACCTACTGCTTAGAGCACAGATCACCAAACTGTTGGCAATGCGAAAAAAAATGTGGGTAAAACAACCACAAATTTTATTTTAGTCTCAACAATTATTTTTAAGTTGTAAGCTTTGAATTATTTTTTTATACTTTAATTAGATCTCAGGTCTAGAAGACCCAGAAGTTTTTGTTTTATGTCAAGCTGTTTTTTTTAAATTTTTTTTTGTAAAAGATCCTTTCAAATAATCTAAAGAAATATGTGATCTACAAATACGCCTATAATATGTTTAAGCTATTTAAAAAATGAATTGTTTTTGTTTATTTTTGTAACCAAATATATAATGTAATGAAATTTAAGTAATAGAGTGTGTCGTGTTTGTATTGATAATGTATACTCCAATAGGTATACAGCAACTTCTGGTATACCGCAAGGTAGTATTTTAGGACCTCTTCTTTTTATATTATTTGTTAATGATATTGTATCGGCTCCATGAAATGTGGCCCCAGTGAAAAATGACCCCAAACCCAAAATGAAAAATGACCCCAATATTTTGTAGTACCTACAACAACACGTAAGTAAAAGGCCCAAACTTGTGTTGTTGTAGGTAGTACAAAATATTGTGGTCATTTTTCATTTTGGGTTTGGGTAATTTTTCACTGGGGCCACATTTCATGGAGCCATTGTATCATGTTTCCAATATTCCAAATTTCTCATGTATGCTGACGATTTAAAACTTTTTACAAAAATTTCTTGTCTTCAAGACTCTATTTTACTTCAGGAAGACATCAATCAATTGGAGTGAATGTATTGAAGTGATCATTTGGAGTGAATGGAATCAGTTAAAACTAAATACTGCTAAATGCTAACACCTTCCGTTTGCAAGGCGTATAAATGTAGTTAATTGATACTTATTTAATACCTAAAGTTGGTAATATGTTAGCTTTGGGCATAGGTTTTGATCCAAAACTGGTATTTAACTTGCATGTGGATTATCTAATGCCTAAAGACTTTCGGAACCCTAACACACGAAAATTACTATACACCGCTATTGTTAGGTCTAAATTAGATTATGGTGCCATTATTTGGAATCCCTACCATGATGAACGCATTAATCGTATTGAGTCATTTCAAAAGAAATTTATTAAATTCACATTGTTTGAAGTAAATTTCCATAGTCCAACTCCATCTTATGAAGCTAGATGCAGATTAATTCACTTGGAAACCCTATCTAGTCGTAGGTCCAAGTGTTCTGTATTGTTTTTATACAAACTAATTTGTGAATTTGGTGATTAACCGCCACTTCTTAGCTGCATAAATATTAATACTCCCTTACCGTGTCTTAGAAGTAATGAGTTTTTTAATACATCTGTTCATAGAAATAATTACTCTTCTTTTGAGCCTATATTGTGGTGTCTTAAGGAATATAATACTATTAATACGAATTGTTCAATTGATTTTTCGTTTTCACCTAATAGATTTAAAAATATTTTGGATTTATATTACTTTTAGTTAAGCTAGTCTGTAAGGATTGTAATCCATAGACATAAATAAATAAATAAACGGCGAGAATCGGCGACGCATTAACAATGATCAGTATGAGCTTTATCCTGACATTGACATAGTTAAGCGGATCAAAATAACGGGATTGCGCTGGCTAGGCCATGCCAGTAGAATGGATGAAGACGAACCAGCACGAAAGGTTTTCGAAACAGAACTCGAAGGAAAATGAAAATTAGGAAGACCAATATAGACAAATATAGAATACCCGCATTTGATCTGCCGTCAGTTAATGGGGTGTAATTACAGTTGACGGAAAAGGTCAAGTATATGGGGATAATTCTCGACAGAAAACTGTCTTGGAAACCGAATGTGGTGGAGAAGGTGAAAAAGGCGTCTGTTGCCTTTTACTGCTGTAAAGGGGTGATAGGAAAGCGCTGGGGACTATCTCCTAAGATCACCATGTGGATTTATACGGCAATAGTCAGAATAGATGTTATTTTGGGCTAAGCAAGCACTTTAGAGATAAAGCCCTCTCTCGAGTAACAAAAGTCCAGCTGTACCAGACTCTCATTCAACCTGTCTTGCTTTATGGCGCAGAATCCTGGGTCCTATCGCAAGCAGACGAAACATCTGTAGGAGCCTTCGAGAGAAAAATGCTCCGAAAAATGTATGGCCCTATAGTGCACAACGGCGAGTATCGGCGACGCATGAATCATGAGCTGTATGAGCTTTATCCTGACATTGACATAGTTAAGCGGATCAAGATAACGCGATTGCGCTGGCTAGGCCATGTCAGTAGAATGGATGAAGATGAACCAGCGCGAAGGGTTTTCGAAACCGAACTCGAAGGAAGACGAAAAAAAGGAAGACCAAGACTCCGCTGGAGGGATCAGGTTGACGAATCCCTGCGTACACTTGGTATTGCCAACTGGAGAGATAAAGCAAAAGATCGAACTTGTTAGCAAAATATGTTATCTTCGTTTTGTAAGTATTATTCCCTGACCTCCCAGGGTTGTCCGAGACCGGATAAGTAAGTAAGTAAGTAAGTCAGACCAATACTTCTCTATGGCATCGTAGTTTGGAGGAGGTCCCTCCAAAAGAAATATATTCTGAATTCCTTGATGAAAATTCAAAGGGCAGCACTGATTGGCGTTAGTGGGGCAATGGGCACGACGTCAGGCACTGCACTTAGTGCTATCCTGAACATCTGTACTCCTGATATCATGGACGAATCGGTATTGATACAACTTACATGTTTTGGAGGTGCAAATAAGCCACAAACGTAGCAAAATATTTTTCTATTTGGACACTCCATTATTTAACCGTTTGAACACTTACACACTATTTAATTAAAACTGTTTTTATGAAAAAATTATGCAATGTCAAAACAATTGTAGGTTTGCAAAATTATTTTACACGGGCCTCATTTTTCTATTTCGGCAACCTGTTACAGTTTGGAATTTCATTGTCATACTGTCTGTATATATTTGTGGCAAAATATCGTCATAATCTTTGAACCCGTTGACCGAATTTCCTAATTGTTTACACGTTACATCTGTTAACAATGCCAAGTATGTTAGCCGTCTTGATCAACTCGTGTGGGTGTAATCGGAACTTTCCCAAGTGATAGACAGCTGGATTCACATTAAAAATTGAATTGCGCGTAAAAAGTCAAAATGAGCTGATCTAGAAAAACTGGGAGATACGTATATTTTTGTTGAGCTATATTTTCAGAATCTGACCAGTTTGATCATGGGTGAAAAAACGTGTTGATCAACTCGTGTGGGTGTAATCGGAACTTTCCCAAGTGATAGACTGCTGGATTCACATTAAAAATTGAATTGCGCGTAAAAAGTCAAAATGAGCTGATCTAGGAAAACTGGGAGATGCGTATATTTTTGTTGAGCAATATTTTCAGAATCTGACCAGTTTGATCATGAGTGTAAAAATGCAATGATAGTGTCGTAGAATGTTTTTTTAGTTTTATTACTGGAAGGAACTCAACAATTTATTGTTTTAAATGTATTTGGACATACCTATGTGGTCGATATTGGTAGACTGAATCTGGAAAATCTACGGACAGCCGTCAAATTTTTTTATTTTTACACAACACAGAGAACTAGAAATATTGTATATGGGTATTTCCACAGAAAGGTCAACCTTTTCTCACATCACGTCACTCTCGATAATTACTTATATTTTAGGACCAGTTAGTTTGATTGTGTTATTTTATTTTAATAAATATGTAGTTACTTACATTCTGTATTTAGGAAAAGAATAGAAAACAATCGAACCACATGGTCATAAAATATAACCAAATAACGAGGGTGAACTGATGTGACATACGGTGGCACTTTCTCTGGAAATGCCCATATTCCAAAGCGTAGATAAAGGAAATAATAGATATAGCGCGACCATTGTCAACTTTGTTCACTAGGAGCTGCCCCATAGAATAACACATACGTAGATAAACTTATTCTCTCATCTGACGTTTCATTTCACACTCTTCATCGTAGGTTTGTGGAAATGAGAGCAATTAAATTTAAAATTAACTTACACCAGGTGGAGTTACAAAATATGTTCACTTAACTTTTTCATGTCGTTTTGGTGTAGAACTGAAAAATTTAAATGTATTTTGCACTTTTTTGTTGACTTTTATCGTTGGAATACATTTGTATTGCATTTAACACAACTAGTTTGCCACAAAAATACGAAATTCGGTTGTTGTTCCTTTGTTGAACCCATATTTTCCACCATCCAATGTTTACTTTCCATCGTACCTATGACGTTTAATTTATTGAGCGAATAAAAGCTTCTATGGTAAGTATTATTCTATGTGCTGCCCTGTACTACTGCCACTTTTACTGAAGTTTACCATAATTCTCATTGACGTTTATTCAAAATTGTGGGAAATTTTTGTGAAAGTAATTTCAACAATGGAAAATTTGCCAAAATTTATGTGATTTTACATAATAGCATTTCTCTCTATTATAAAACACTATTTCAAAGCTATGAGGTCGGTGTTGGGATATCAATAGGAGAAAACCCGTAAGACCGCCCAAAGACGAACATCCCGGAGCGCCTTTCTAATGTAAAAACTTCCCCGCTCAAAAACTGTAGCAACTTCTGTGATCGCAGATGCCAAAACCGTAAGAGTGTCTGAGGACTCTCAACAAGGAATGGACCAATTTATTACGACATAGACGGTGGTGACCAGGCTTTGGCATTCGATGGCCATCAGATATTCTACTTTAAGTAACGTGTTGAATTCTTGACATTTGTGTTGAAAATATTTTTTCCTTTTGATATGAAATTTTAGATTTTTATTGTCATATTTTTTACCTTTTTTGTTTGGGAACAAAACAAATCCCATTTATTGCTTTCAACGACATCTAGAAAATTACCCATTACAATAAAATGCGGGAAATAAAAAAACACACACGTTAATTGTGATATTTCTAACCAGTTCTGTGGTTGTTTCCTAGAGAAAAAGCGAAGCATTGTCGGGTCAGCAAGTAAGTTATTTAATTTTTTGTCAAAGCTTTAATGTGGCATTCTACATTACAAATAATGGAGTGCTGGGCTAACCTTTAATAGTTTTAAATTCTTGTTTTGTTGAGAAATTGGTTTATTCGCCTGATATTTTTGCTGTGTTTCTTGTTGAAAACTTTGCTGCTGTTGCTAATCGTTGCGCTGCTCCAGCGGTGGGAGTTTAAGGCGCTGAAAATCTAAATCGGTATTTGTGGAAAGTAATAGTCTTGACAAATCGAAAACTAAATCTGATAGTAGGTCACAGCTTTTAATCTTCACACATTTGCTCTTCTTGCCATTTATAGTTTGACAATCTACTCTTCATATACTTTACAGAGAATTCATACTCAATGGGATCTTCGCCTTCACTAAAATTTTAGTCATTTTCATGAATATCTTCTATATCACATATTCTCTAGCATCTGCGGTTTTACAGAAATCAAATAATACGAGGGTTGAATTATATGTTTCGGGACTTGGCAACCCTAGTGTTGCAATCTGGCAACTGACAGCTCTATCGTAAAGTTGGACATTTTGAGGTAATGCGTACTCAGAACGTTTTGATATACGGCCGCTATTTGTATTGTTACAGTAACTTTAAAGATTCACCTCGGCCCAAAAATGGAATTAAATCGTGAACATTTTCGTGCGATTATTTTTTACAACTTTCGACGTGGATTAACTTAGTAAAATTTTTGGCGATGAAGCTTCATCAAGGACCAGTGTTTATAGATGGTATGGTGATTTCAATTGTGGTCGTAGTTCACTCCAAGACGAATTTCGTGAAGGTCGTCCAAAATCACTGTTGTTCCGAAAACCATTGATGCTGTGCGCGAACTGATTGTGCAAGATCGTCATGTGACCTATCGTGAGATTGAGACAACCCTAGGCATTAGTGGGACCAGCATACATTCAATATTGCATAAACAGTTGACTGTAAAAAAAAATTTTTCACGTTGGATCCCACACAATTTGTCAATCGCTCAAAAAAGGCTCGTGTCGATTGGTCGAAAGAAATGCTCCAAAAATACGTTCGCGGTGCTTCTAAACACGTCTATGACATCGCGACAGGTGATGAATCCTGGATTTATGCGTATGAGCACGAAAGTAAACAGCAGTCAACTGTATGGGTGTTTCAAGATGAGCCAAATCCAACAAAAGTTGTTCGCGCCCGAAGCACTTCCAAGCAAATGGTCGCCTGTTTTATCGGAAAAACCGGACATGTCGCAACCGTACCACTAGAGCAACGCAGAACAGTGAATTCTGAGTGGTACACAACCATTTGTTTGCCAGTTGTCTTCCAAGAAATCAGGAAAACCAACCGCCGAAGACGGATCACCTTTCACCACGACAATGCGAGCTCTCACACATCGACTGAAACAACTGCATTTTTGAGCACCCAAAACATCGATTTGATGGGTCATCCGCCGTATAGTCCTGACTGACTTCTTTTTATTCCCGTACGTAAAAAACAAACTGAGAGGTCAACGTTTTTCGACACCTGAAGAAGCGGTTGCTGCATTCAGAATGCATGTTTTGGAGATACCTCTATTAGAGTGGTAAAAGTGTTTCGACAATTGGTTCAAACGCATGCAAAAGTGTATAAATCTTCATGGGGAATATTTTGAAAAACAATAAAGTGATTTTCGATGATTAATATTTGTTTTTGTTCTCTAATCCCGAAACATCAAATTCAACCCTCGTATATGTTCCAAACGTTCGTTCTTAGTTCCGTTAAATTTTATGCATTTATCGAAAATATTTAATAGTCCGTAGTTCCGATAATGAACCGGGTTTCTTTGTATGCTTTTGTTTTAACTACACTGTGCGATCGAATAACAAATAGTTTGTTTTAATATAGTTTTATAAAATTTTGTCCATTTCACACATTGCTTTTAATTAAATTGGATTTAGCATTAAATACATTTTAAAAACATAAATTCATTAAATTGTGATTTATAGCGAAGATATTGTAACAAATTACGGCGGATCAGTAAGTCCGTAGCTCAATACACTTAGTTCAATGTTTCTCCAATTTTTATATCCCTTCCAAAAAATAGGATTTGTCGAGGTCCATAAAATAGGCATTTGTATGATCAATAATTTCATCGTTGGAGCTAAATCTCTTTCCACAGAGCCATTTCTTTAGGTTTGGAAATAGGAAATAGTCACCGGGGGCTGAGTCCGGGGAATATGGCAGATGAGGGACAAATTCGTAGTCCAATTCATGTAATTTTGCCATTGAGACTACACACGTGTGCCCGGTGCGTTATCTTGAAGAAAATAACTTTTTTCTTCGCCATATGGGGCCGTTTTTTTTTAATCCTCGTTAAATCGGTCCAATAAGTTGGCACAATATTCGCCGTTTATTGTTTTTCCCTTTTGAAGGTAATCCATGTGGGTTATCCTCCGTGCATCCAAAACAACTGTTGCCATCACCTTATTGGCCGACAAACTTTCCTTAACCTTCGTCGGAGCCGGTTCACCGGGAGGAACCCATTGTTTAGATCCATGATCCATGTTTCATCCACAGTTATAAAACACCGCAAAAACTCCTTCGAATTGGGGTTAAACAACTCCAAACAATCCTTTGAAGCTGTCTCACGATTACGTTTATGGTCAATTGAGAGTAAACGCGGCCCCCATCTTGCAGACAGCCTTCTTAAACCCAACTGATCATTTAAATCGAAACTACACTGCCATATGAAATTCCTATGGCATCAACAATCTCACGGACTTTTACTCTTCGATCGGCCAACACCATATCGTGGATTTTTTCGACATTTTTGGTGTATTGACCTCAACTGGCCGTCCAGAACGTTCAGCGTCATTTGTACTTGTGCGACCACAACGAAAGTCAGTAAATCACTTTTTTACCATTGAAATCGATGGTGCAGAGTCCCCATAGTATTTGTCAAACTTTTCAGCACTCGAAATTCACTTTTTCCATTTAAAAAAAGGAAGAGGTTGTATGTTTTGAACAGCGGTTAAACGCTAAGTAAATGATGGAACTTACTCAAAATTTGACATTAGTCTATTAACAGGTAGAACTTGATGGAAACGGTGTTGCATTTCATATAACTACGAGGGAAGTTCGAAAAGTCACGCACTTATTGATCCGCCCTCAAGTAGTTTCTTCCGATGGATGTTCATCGATAAGATGTTTTTTCGATCGAAGTATATCGGTATGATAATGAGAAACAGTGCGTTATTTTTAGTCACTTCGAACTATAATTTTCAAAACAAGAGCTACCTTAGAAAAACGCATTTCACCACAGATTCATCGTACTCGAATTAGGTTTACCCGCAGGTTGCTCCGCTTGTTACTTTTTTGACCTAGCACAGCGTTAAAAAATCCTAATCTACTTCAGTTGACACAAATTTCAACTTTTAAAGTACATACTTACGTACTTAGTTAAGTGATATCAGTGGGCTCAAGGGCCTTACAAAATGAAGATAACACATTTCTCCAATCAGTTCGATCTTCAGCTTTTCCCTTCAGTTGATAACGCCAAGCACTAGCAGGCAATATTCCACCAGATCTTTCCAGCGAAGATCCTTCGAGTACGTCTTTGAATACCTTTTGTACCGGTTCATTCTGATGGAATGGCCTAGCAAGCGTCAACGCACTTTTTTGATACGCATAACTACGTCCATTTTGAGATGCAGATTATACAGCTCGTGGCATCCGTCCTCTTTACTCGCCGTTCTCTCTCACAAATACTCGCAGTGATGTTTCATCAGCATGCGATATGACCCAGAATTCCGCGGTAAACCCAAGACAGGTTATATGAGAGTCTGATATAGTTGGATCTTCGTTTCTCGAGAGAGGGTCTTAACTCCGAAGTGCTTGCTCAGCCCGAAATAACACATGTTTGAAAACAGAAATCTCCATTTGATTCCAAGGCTGGCGCTATTGCCTCTGTTCACGGCAGATCCGAGGCAAAAAAATTCGTTAAATACCTCGACATTATAACGATTACACTGTGATAGTTTTTGACCCGAAAAAAAATTAACTTTGATGAATCCTTTTCGAACTATTAGGGGGGAGTCCCCCACCTCCGGTCTTAGAAGGGTTAATGCGAAGTATTACACCTTAAAATAAAGCCTGAAGTGTTGCCTATAACCTGAGTCTAGGTAGAAAATAGGTTTATTAGAGCTGTTTTTTGAGAAAATCAGATTTTTAGCAAAAAAGTGAGGTTAAAAAATCGTATTTTTTAAATTTGTCCCCAATGGGTTACTAAAATGTAATATATTTATATGCAGATTTAAAGAGTTTTTAATGGTCTTTGTAATGATATTCACCGGAACCAGATCGGACCATAAATATGTGAGATATGGCCAATTATATACTCAAGCTTTAAAGGCCCATATCTCAAGAAGTTGGACCGAGCCCAAACATTTGTTTTTTCTATTTTAATAAGCTTTTTAACCCTTTTTAGGACAAAAAAAATTGGCCTATGGCCGGTAAAATTTGTTTACATAGCGCAGACTTACCTATATCCATATATACCGATTTCTCAAAAACTGGAGCCAATCTGACACTTCCAAATGTACTTTCGCACTCAGGGGACTCCCCCCTAATAGTTCGAAAAGGATTCATCGAAGTTCATTTTTTCGACTATCACAGTGTTATCAACGTTCACCCTTTCATCCAATCGGGTGGATGTTCTTCTTGTCGAAACCATTAATTTTTTCATGTCCTCGTTCACTGCCAAACACACTTTTGTTAATTCCTTTTCAATTCTCGAAAATACTGCTGTAGCTTCTCGTCGATTTCGCCCACTGATGTCTAAATCATTATCATACGCGAGCAGCATGCTGCAGCTTCTGTCACTATGATCTCAATTAATATACACCCCTATTCTGCATTTCGATTCAGTTACGCCAATGCGGTGAAAAGGTATTCCAACAAAAAACTGAATCGCAAGAAAAAGAAGAAGGCAGAAGTATTCCAAAACCAGCTGTTTCGCTGTGCAACGCATGAAATAGAAACAAAAAATAAGAAATTTTTTGTTGGTGAACCCATAGCGTTAAGCGTTTTGGTAACTTCTTCCCAGAATGCCTGCACTTCTTCTTTGGATCGCTTATGGTATTAACACGCAATCTCCTCCTTCGATACCAGTAAATTCGCCAGCTTTTCGTACTGGCCAAGTGTTGTTGTTTTCGACCTAGAATAAATTAAATAAAACTTTTGCAGAACACAAAAAAAAAAATTTAACAAAAAAAATATGTAGATCAATAATGAATGTTCAATTACATTTATACTTAAATTTTTTTTAAATACACATTTTTTGAAGCTAAACAAACAAAAAAGAAACGACTCTCCGTCACCAAAAAAACAACTTTAAAAACGTAGCTACGATCGTAATGCAGAATAAACACAATCGTAAAAAATTGAAACGAAACGGAAAGCAGAATGCCAGAATTGCCAAACGGAAAAATTTCGATTGGAATAGAAATGCAGAATAGGAGTGAATAATTATTATAATTAATATATGAAGGGTTTTTCAACAGAGACGCTACAAAAGTAAATCGATAGACAGCAAACGATGCCATATTTTTTCCCGCTCTTTTGACACTTCTCTTCAGTAAGGTTTGCCATTTCATCATGAAAACATATACGAGCCAACAACGAGTCGAAATTTTTAAAATTTACTACCGAAATTTGGAGTCAGTGGCCTCAACTTTAAGAGGCCAGCTTTAAGAGTCCTCAACAATCAGCGATGAGGCTCATTTCTAGCTGAATGGCCTCGTCAATAAGCAAAATATGCGTTCTCGGTCAGACAACAATCCACACGTAATCCATGAGTCATCATTGCATCCCGAAAAAATTAAGGTTTGGTGCGGTTTATGGGCCGGCGGCGTCATTGGGCCGTACTTCTTCCGTGATGATCAAGACCGGCACATTACTATGAATGCGAATCGCTACCGTTCAATGATAACCGAATATTTTTGGCCCCAATTGGATAATATGGACTTGGAGGACATGTGGTTCCAAAAGGACGGCGCCACAAGCCACACAGCGAATGCCACAATCAAGTTATTGGAAACCAAGTTTGGTGAACGTGTTATCTCACGAAATGGCCCAGTCGATTGGCCGCCTCGGTCGTGCGATTTGACACCGTTGGGTCTACGTCAAGTCTATGGTCTATGCCAACAAGCCAGAGACGATTGATGATCTTCGTACGAATATCGGCCAATTTATGCTTTAAAACCGTCGAATATTGGGTTCAGCGTCTGGACTTCTGCAAGCGTGGCCGTGGTGGCCTTGCAAAACAAATCGAGTTCCATTCATAATGACATCGAATGTACTTTCACAGGAATAAAGAATAACCGGTTTTGTTTTATTTAAAAAAACTTTTATAGCGCTCTTATTGAAAAACCCGGTGTCGTCCTGCTTGTGGCCTCGCCTTGTACTATGAGATCGTTCGATGAGATCTTATTATTATTATTATTTATTTAAGTAATATTAGTATACTTTTTAGTTTACAGATTATTCGATTTATAAAATATCATTATTTCACATAATTCAATTTACTTTGTTTCTAACAAAAAATATAATTTTTCTTTTAAAAATTAAGATATTTCTCTCGGTTTTTATGTATTGGTAGACACCCTTTGCAGTTTGAAGTTCTCCGAATTTCTGAGGTTGTACGGTTGTTCTTCCCCAACACATTGAAGTTGCCTTATTAGGTATTCTGGACCATTCCCATTTTGTAACTTTTGTATAAATAGTAGAGTGTTAATTTCAAGTCTTTGATGTATATTCAGCCATTATAAAGCATTAAGCATATATAGTATATTGTAGACGAATATCGATTGCGTTTTAATATTGATCTCCTAGCTTTATTTTGAAGTTTTTGTAGTGTCAATTTGTTATTTTGTGCAGCAAGTGTATAATATAGTGGACCCATATTCGAAATGAGGTTTAATAATAGTGTTGTAAATATTTATTCCAGGTAATATAGAAATTTTATTTCTTATTTGTTTAAAAAATCCAATTTTTTGCCGATCTTTCTGCATATATATTCTATATGGTCTTTAAATTTCAAGTCTTTATCTATTATAAAACCCAAATATTTTATATTTTCAACTTTATTAATTATTTTGTTGTTTATTTGAAACTCCATGCAACTGTTCATTCTAATTTCCATCAATTTTGTTTTGCTTACGTTTAGTTTTAGTTTGTTCATTTTAAGCCAAGTATTTATATTTATCATATCGTGTTCTAAATTTTCATGACATTTTTGTTCCGCGTCCGCCTCCGTAAAAATCATAGTGTCATCCGCATATAATATTATTTCACTTTTTTCCAATATTTTTGGCATGTGATTTATGTATAAAATAAATATCAATGCACCCAAAATCGAACCCTGAGGTACCCTGAATTCGTTTTTATGGTACTCGATATTGCATTGTTAACTTTGGTTCTTTGCTCTCGGTTAGTCAGGTGTGACTTGAACCAATTAAGTTCAGTCCCTTGAATTCCGTAGTTATAAAGTTTTTCAAACAGTATATTTCGATCAATTGTTTAGAAAGATCTTTTAAAGTCTAGAAATATTGCCAAAACTTTTTGTTGCTTCTCCATGCATTTCCACCGGTTTATGACATAGTTCACAGCTGTTTCACACGAGCATTTTTTTCGAAAACCAGATCGATATTCCGATAAAATTCCATTTTTTTTCTATATACTGCTCCAGTTGTTCTTTAACCACTTTTTCAATAAGTTTTTTACATGTTTTTAATGTATTAATTGGCCGGTATTCTTCGCACTTAATAGTTTTAGCTTCATTTTTAATGAGTATTATCACCGTATGTTTCCAGCTTTCGGGAAATGTACCTGTCTGAAGTGACTTATTTATTATATCTAGTAAAATACAGCCAGTTATATTCCAGTTATCTAAAATAATCTTTGTCGAAATGTTATCGTAATCAGGTTTGCCTTTAAGATTCTTACATATGTTTTTTAACTCTATCAATGTTATTGCACGGAAATTAAATTTATTGTGTATCGCATTTACTTGGTTTATATATTGCACATATCCTATGGAGTCTCGAATTTCCTTAATGTTGTTTATAAAATATTTATTGAAATTCTCAGTTATTTCAAAATTGTCCTTATATTCTATGTTAATAAATATCACATTTTGTATCACATCTCTGGGTTTCTTAAGTATTAGGTCCTTAATTTCTCTCCACATTTCTTTTTGGTTTTTAGTTTTATTTATCTTATTATTCGTGCATCTTTTTTTTTGCGTTTTCGATTTTCACTTTATATACATTTTTATATGCTTTGTAGTCATTCCATGCTTCTGTTGTATTTAACATTAATGCTGTTTGATATTGAAAAATTTTTTCTTTCTGCATACATATACTTAATTGCCGATTAAACCATTTGTTTGTACTATGTTTCTCGCTTATTACTTTTCTGATCCTAAACTTTTTAATTGTATTTTCAGGACAGTCATCCAGAAACATTGTTTTAATGTTCGCATCATTGGTTTTTTTTGTTGAACTATATTTCTTAATTCTCTATTAAAATGGGGTTTATCATAATTACATATTTCAATTACTTTAATTTGTTCTCGAGCAATTTGTGTGCGTTCTAGTTTCATATTATTCGATTCGTGATTCGATATTTTGTTATTTATATTGTTGGCCACAATTATATTTTCATTGTTCGTTATAATGTAATCAATTAGTGTTTTTGAATACGATGTAATTCTTGTGTATTCAGTAACAATTTGCCTTAAACCATTGTCATTTAGAATATTCTCGATTTTTTGCTAAGAGAAATCATCCTTTTTCCAATCGATGTTAAAATCGCCTGCTATTAGTAACTCAGTGTAACTCTTGTCGCTTATTTCCTCCAAAATGTCATCAAACACTTCACAAAATTCTGCTTTCTGGCTACTTGGTGACCTGCACACAGCCATTATTATAAAACACGTTTGCATGTATTTTGCCATATATGCGCTTATCCACAATTTAGCGTCACTAATTCTTTCACATATTTTTTTAATACTCCAATAATTTTTAAAATATATAATTACACCGCCTGTTCTAGTTGAAGTTGACAATGCAGCATTATGATCATAGTTTTGTAAATTTATTTCGCCTTCTTCTATGTTTTCCGTCAAATGAGTTTCTGATAATATTATAAAGTCTGGCTTATCCACAGCGGCAATTAGCTCCAGTTGATTAAAATTATTAAGAAGTCCCTCTATATTTGTGTAAACCCCATTTATTTTCTTTGATTGTTAGGTTACTACACCCATCATTCGCATTTTCATATTTAATTTATTTTTGTACACCGGGCATTCTCTACTATTGGTTACGTGATATTCGTTAGTTTCAAAAAGTTTTACTATGACCATTTTGCTATTTCCCATAATTTGGTTTTGTTTCTTTAATTTTTCTAATAATTCATTCTCGTCCATTCTAAAATTCATATCCGTTATCATAATCTGCATCTCAATTTGGTTTGGTACTCTTATTTCATAATTATCACTCATTTCACTTTGTGTTGCCGTTTTTATTTTGCCTCTTTCTTCATTATTCTCACTTTGAATAACTAATGTACCATTTTTTCTTTTCTCAACATTTATTATTTTTAAATTTACTGGGTCAACCTTTTTATTTAACTCCTCTTTTGTTTTTTCAACTGCCTGTTTTTCCTTTGGTTTTACAATTAATGGCACTTGGTTTATTGGGTCTGGCATCACTGTTTGTGCATACGACATCTTATTTGTTTTGACATTTGATTCTTTTATCACTTTCTTTATCTCGTTGCACATTTTAGCATTACTTTTCTCAATCACGTTGCATATTTCTTTGTTGTTGTTTTCATTTTCTCCTACATTTTGGAATAATTTTGTAACTTCTTGCATATTTTTTTCACAGAATTTTTGCACATTATCTATTTTTTGGCGTAGAATACGTCTTACCTTACGGTATAGGGAGTCATGTCAGATTGTTATTGTTGTAATCTTTATTTCATTGATTATGAGGAAACGGCGAGATAACTTTTTAAAAATTTTTTTGTAGGTAAATGAAGATGTTATCTTTCGCTTGATATACATTTCATATTGGTTGATATCTTCCTAATATTTAAATTTCTCAAATGAAAATTGTTTAAATACATACACTCAAACATATGTGTGGTGTTTGGTTAAGTGTTTTGAGTTTGCAGCGTGAACACAATCTATGCTGCTGTTTCAGTGTGGACACAAACCTTCGGCTGTTGTTTTGATTGATGAAATATTGAAATATCGTATATTTACTTATGTATTTAAGTGAAACAAAATGTTAAATGTGAATTTGAATTTAACATGGATATTAGGGTGGAGCAAGGGTTGTATGAAAAAAATTTTTTTGAGGATTTTCGCTTAGCTTGGGTGCGGAAAAGTTGCTAAAGACTATTAGGAATAACATTTCTATGAGGTCTTTTAAGATATTTTAACTGGAAATACCCCCATAAACTCCCCAAAGTTTTATGAAATGCTAATTTTTTTATATTATCTTGTTTCGGCTGGTTTAGAGATTATTTAGAGCAGTGACGGCCAACTCTTGTTGAAACGACGAAGTTTGGTCGGGTTTCACACACACGCAGCACGAACGTTTACGAAACAAACAAAAATTTAGAGGAAAAACAAAAAAAATTCAATCAGTTGCGTACCAGCATCAACAAAGGCAGGTTGTCGTCGCCTCTCTTTGTGGCCACCACTGATTTAGAGTATTATTTAGCTTCGCGTTTTTTGCAAAACAAACACATAACAGAGTGGACAATGCAAACGCGTAGCGTAGTCTGAATGTAACGGCAGTTTTTATATGTATTTGCTTCAGTAAATTGTAGACAAAATAAATCTTTTAGTTGGTTTTTGCTGTGATCTTATGCAGTCGTGTTTTGTTAAAATTGTAGAATGAGTTTACGTAACAAAAGTAAAAATTGTCATATATTTGGCGCTGGAAAAGAGCTTCCAAAAAATGCCTTACCAACATATGAAGACGTTATGAAATATTTTATAAGCGTTGCGCAGTCCAACGGAAACGTCTTTAGAGATTCCGCGAAAAAGGCCATTGAAGTTGTTGCATTAGACGTTGAAAAAATTTGGACAAGAGCTTCCATACCAATAATTAAGCATTGCACCATCGTAACGCATCTGAAAGCTTATCATCAGAAATACAATGCTATAAAAAAATATGCAGAAAATCAACAAACCAGTGATAAGTATAAAAACAAGCTGAAAATGTTTCAAAAACATAGCAAACTTATTTTTGATATTGCAACATGTAAATGCCAATTAAACACTAGTTGCGATTGCACAAAAGATCGAAAAATACCCATTAGGGAGAGGGAATTTTTAGCAGATCAGCGTGGTGCGAGGAAAATGATGATTGGGCCTGTCGATAATAAAACTTCAAAAGCAATAGTTGCAAGCAATGCTAGAAAATTGAAACAGAAAATGCTTGGAGAATCGTCTCAAATACCTGCCATCTCACTAACTTTGTCTTCAGATAACTTCCGTTCCAATAAAAATGTTACGAACATTGAAAACTACGAGGAATTTACTCCTTCTATTCCAACACCTAACGGTACACAAAATATTAATAGAACATTACCCACGGTAGCGAGAACTTTAGATCGATTCGGCATTTCGGATCGATCAGGAGCTGCTATTGTTTCTGCTACGCTTAAAGATTACGGTGTAATTACAGCAGAGGACTCATCAAATGTTATTGACCGCAGCAAAATACGCCGTGTACGCAGTCTAGCGAGGAGTCAGAGCATGAACGGTAATAAAATGGACATTGACTCATACATTGGTATCTCATTCGATTCACGCAAAGACAATACCATGGTATACGAGGACAATAGAAAATCAATTAAGATGGAAGAACATATTACGCTGCTTAAAGAACCAGGCTCTCAATATATTGGCCATATTTCTGTACAAGAATGTAACGCAAAACACATCAGCGAAAAAATGTTTGCCTTTTTATTGAAAAATGATTTACAAAAGAGTGTAGTTGCCATTGGCTGTGACGGCACAGTAGTAAACACTGGATATAAGTCAGGTATTATTCGCTCTTTGGAAGAAATGTTCAAACGGCCACTACAATGGCTCGTATGCCAACTGCATGCAAATGAATTGCTATTGAGACATTTATTTCAGTATTTAGATGGAACCACAACCGGCCCCAAAAGTTTCATTGGTCCAATTGGCCAGGGCTTGAAAAACTGCGAAAAATTGCTAATTCAACAGTTTGCTCTTTTGGAGTGCCATTTGCCAAATATCACAAAACATCCCAGTGATCTTAGTACAGATCAGTTGTATCTATTTGAAATATGTCATGCACTCAACACAGGTTATTGTCATGAAAAACTTGCAAAACGGAATCCAGGCAAAATGTGTCACTCACGGTGGCTGACAACCGCGAATAGAATTGTACGATTTTATATGTCAACAAAGGTTCCATCAGAGCAATTGTTGGCACTGACTAAATTTGTTGCAAACGTATATGCGCCGATGTGGTTTACAATTAAATCAAAGCCATCCTGCGTCTATGGAGCAATTCATCTTCACGAAACTATCAAATTATCGCGTTACCTTCCAAAAAACATGTTAATGGTAATTGATCCCGTGATTCAGCGTAATGGATATTTTGGCCATTCCGAAAACATTTTGATAGCCATGTTAATGGATCAACGTAGATCCATAAGAGAATTGGCTGTGAGACGAATTTTGAAATGTCGGGAAAGTACCTCAAACTTAACAATTCGTGTTTTTAAATTGCCAACATTTGATTTCAAGGCCTGTGACTACAGTGAGTTGATAGACTGGGAAAATATGTCAGAGCCACCAGTAACCAAAGTTATGAGCAAAGATGTTATTTTAAAATTTATTGAAAATGAAACGCATGACTGTGCCATTTCGGCACTTCGAAACATGCCTTGCCACACTCAAGCGACTGAAAGGTGCATAAAGTTGGTTACAGAGGCAAGCTCGGCTGTATGTGGACCTGAAAATCGTGAAGGATGGATTAAGAATACGCTAGAGTCTAGACGCCTAATGCCTGTGTTCAACACAAAAAAAGACTTTGTAGTCGTATAAATTTATTGAACGAATAAACACAACCAAATTAAAAATACTATTTCTATTCATTTAGTTATGGGGATAGTTATGGGGAAATAGTTGTTTGTGGCTGGACGCGTCCTTTTTCTGTATAACTACTATTAATAAAGTTATCACCAGCCGAAACAAGATAATATAAAAAAATTAGCATTTCATAAAACTTTGGGGAGTTTATGGGGGTATTTCCAGTTAAAATATCTTAAAAGACCTCATATAAATGTTATTCCTAATAGTCTTTAGCAACTTTTCCGCACCCAAGCTAAGGGAAATTTCAAAAAAAAAATTTTACTCCACCCTAATGGATATATAATTATAAAAAATATATGAAAAAATTAATTCATATATTTTTATGTTAAATGAAAGTGCTGCCAAGTAAGCAAAATAAAAATGCTGCTTGATGCTGTTTGACAGCAGCTGACAGTTGACGTTTAGTAAATTAAAATAAAAAATACAGCAGACAGTTGTCTGATTATGTACTTACGCAATGCGATTATCTAATGATCAGCGAGACATGGATGAATATCAGTGATCCAGTGCAAATGGAAGGCTAATTGATAGCAACGTTGGCGATATCTGCTTAGCAGAAATTTCAATTAATAACGAGGTCAAACTTGTAATTGGTACTGTGTATTTGCATCCAAATGTTTCTCAAGTAGAGAAGGAAATGATGCTGTATAGTACATTAATGAAATATTCCCCTTTAACTACGCAAATCAACAGAGACTTCCCCGTTGATACAGATGCCAGTATGCGTATTGGTGGTGATTTTAACACAGATATAACTTCAAATACCAGATTGGCGAAATATATGAGCGATACATTTAATTTGGAGTATATTCGAAACGATGCTCCCACAACTATTGATAACACAACCATTGACTTAGTTTTTGCGAGAAATTTGAATGTTAATTTAAAAACATATCTATCCTATTTTTCCTACCATAAGCTTATGTATATTATCAAAAGTAACTATCAAATAAATAAATTCATTTGCTTATGTTATTTATCATTTATTGTTATATATGTTTTCTGTCTTATCGGATGGCGTATTCTACGTTAAATTTAATGGCCGTGTCTCTGACACAGCCTGCAGGGACAGTCCGTGGCCGAAGGCCTCGGACAACTGTCTGCTGTATACTTTTTAAATCTCTCATCATATCGCTTTTCGATTGCTTCCAACAATATTTTTATTTCATTCTCATTTTGTTTAAGTGATGTTGCAAATTCATGTTTGTAATCAATTAGATTTTGTCTATTTCTGTTCACATCGTCTTGAATTTCTTTTAACCCTGCTGTTAGATTAGAAAAAACTTACGAATCTTAGATTGAGGGACCATTTGGTCCATACTGCAATTTTCATCCAAAATAATAATTTTATCTTATTCTTTGTAACTATTTTGGTTCAAAAATTTCTAAAGCAAGTATTTGACATATCAAAAACATCCGCTAACATATCAAAAACATCTTCTAAATATTTGACATGAATTTACATTCGCTTGGTAATGAAAAAATTTACGAATCTTAGGTTGAGGGACCATTTGGTCCATACTGGAATTTTCATCCAAAATAATAATTTTATCTTATCCTTTGTAACTATTTTGGTTCAATAATTTCTAAAGCAAGTATTTGACATATCAAAAACATCTTCTAAATATTTGACATGAATTTACATTCGCTTGGTAATGAAAAAATGTACTATTGACCAAATGGTCCTCTAACCTAAGATTCGTCATTTTGTATTTTTCTCAGTCCTGAATAAAGTTAGAAAATTTAATTTTCGCACATAACATTGTTTTATTAAAAGACCCCATTAGCAGAAAAATTTAGTCAGTATATATCACCGTTCCAAAGTTACAAGGGAAAACAGATAAAATTTGGACCAAATGGTCCTAATCTAACAGCAGGGTTAACACCATATCCACATTAGCGGTCTTCATGAAAGCTCGAAAGAACCTCGTAAACTCGAAAACATCGTAAACTTGCACAACAAACGTCAAAACAAACAAATTTCCCATACAAAGCGACTTGCACAAAAGTGGAAAGTTTTCGAGGCAAATTTGCTGGGCAAACCTCGAAAAAGAAACGTGAAAACTTTTGACATTTCAATGTTAATATTTATGTATTGAGAAAAAGAGAAGGTTTTTGATTTATGTGAAAAAAATAAAATAATGGAATAGGTAAAGCATATACTTTTAATTTGACTTTGTTTATTTACTTTATCAGCCTTTTTTTGACAATTGCTGTATAGATACACTGAGCAACTTTATTCGGTGCCTCATGAAACGCTTCGGGGCAAACTTACGCTGAGCAAAAGTTCTAGGTTTTCTTGTTTGCATGAATACCGCTATTATGTATATATTGTATACAATCATTGCATATAAAGCGCACGAAACCTCCCGTATCCAAAATTTTTGCGGAATATTGGTCGATTCCGGCACATTTAATATTGCAGTGGTATACTTTATCACACACTCCATTACATCGAATTCCAGTTTTTCCTCTAATCGCTGTTCTGCATTTACTGCATTCAGCCATCGCTACGCGATCTTTTCACACAATTTATCAAGTTAAAGTATACTTTCCCCATTGGAATTTATACTTTACTCAATGCTTGTTGTCTAATCTCTATCTTTTATTTTAAACAGTTTGAATTTTTTTTTTGACATTTTACAGCACTTTGATATTTTTGCGTCTTCAAAACAAAATTAATTTATTCACAATCCCAATCTTTACTGGCAGCCGTATCGAAGGCAGCCTTATAATCTACAAAGTGGTGATAGGTGTGGATTTGTGTTTCGTGGGTCTTCTCCAGGATTGGTCGTAATGTGAATATCTGGTCAATAGTTGACTTTCCAGGCCTAAAGCCACACTGATAAGGTCCGACCCGGTCTGCAACAGGACACAGTAATCTAAGATTTCAATCGTCGGGCATGTTACGTCAGCCTGATTTTGCAAATGAGCTGATGGATTCACCTTTTCAAATCGTAGCCGCCAGCCTAAACAGCGTAGTCCTCATTCTTCCTTCTGCAAGATTCAATTTGCTCGCTCTCGCGCTTTCTCTACAATCTTGTTTTCTTCTTAAAAATTCGTGTTTCATCTCTTCTCTACCGGCTCGCGTTGCAACTGATTGACGCGTTGCAACTGATTGAAGCGTTGCCTCACATGAGCGTCCTTTTCCCATACATTTTGACAACCGACAAATAGATAAGTATTTTTGCACGATACCCTGAGAATCAAGAAAAATTTCAGATGGTGGTGTTAGAGAAATTCGCCATTCACAGGAATTGTGTTTACAAATATGTATTGAATTGACGGTCTTACTACAACCGCTGATTTCATTTTTTTAAATTTCTTAACAATTTTCTGGTTGTCAAATTCAAATGTATTTTGTTTTTGCACATTTACTGTTTAGTTTCATGGTTGGTATAGATTTTTGTTATATTTGACAGAGTAGAAACCACAAACAAAAAGAAAATTATCTGTTGTTGGCTGATTATAATTGCTATCGTAGTAACATCACCTCTTCAATCCACCTTGTCTTGCTAACAAATCTGAAAACATTAGATGTTGCTACTTTTGATGCGTAATTAAGGAATTTATTTCGAATGTGAAAGAGCAAATACAAATTTGTATGCATTATTTGAGACAAGTTGCGTTAACTTTTCGGAAAGTTATGCAGTCATGTCAGTATGTAAGAAAAGTTGCTTCATGAAAACTTTACTCTGAGTTAAGTTGTCTCAGTCAAATTTTCCTACATGCATGTGGCCTTGTGTTATATGAGAAAACATGTCTGTATCAAACTTTTATGTGCGAATACTTGTGAAAACACAACATTTCTATACAAAAAATGCCCCCCTCCCCACGCTTTTTTTATAGGTAGAGTTGACTAAGTCAAACATTTATTATTAAACATCTATATTACATCGAGTTAGTGATTGAAAACTTAGAAAAATTGATGGAGATCTGCAGAAAGGACAGGACTAATGGCAACCAACCTATCGTTATGAATTTATGTGGTAAGATTGAAATTCCATTTTCGAAATATTTAATCGAACTTAAAAAATTGAATTATGACTAACAACCAGGTTTTGGTCGTTGCCCTTTTTGTAGTACTCTTCACCGCGCAATTGCTTTCCAATAATAACTACTGGTCGTTACAAAGTTGTAATACGAGTACAATCCTTCTATAGCCCATCTCACTGTTGTGAACACGCTGTCAAGTGGAAAAATTTGGCAATGCCTGGACTAAAATGTAGTTTGAGATATCTCGGTATTTTTTGGAAGATTACTCCGTTATCATTATTAAATGTTAACACTGTTTTGGTAGATCTAACATAGAAATATTCTGTTACAGTCACATTTGCATTGCACCGCCCCATAAGCGGGCGTTTCTTAGAAAAAAGTTTTAAAAGAAGCTTCATAACCGCGTATTGGGCCGGAAATTTTAAATAACCACATATCAAGAATTCTATAAATTGGTACTTGATGAATTGAATTGATGAAGGTGGAAGTGTGTGATACCATTTTGAAGATTTGCCCGATTCATTTGAATTTTGTTTATGAGGCATGAGGACGAGTTTTGAGTATGTATTACTATGTAGAAGGAAAGTTTCTTTTGAAAGCATGCGGACAGTGCCACGCCCCCTTGTACACAAATCAAAATATTTACAATTGCCTTTACACTTTTACTGTGAATTATTACTTTTTAGGGGATGATTTCTGGCTATACGAGATAGGGATTTGGAAAATCGACATTGCACTACCCATAGATAACAAAAGTTAACACGAACATTCTTGTGTTATTTTAGCATTTATGGTTGGAAAACTGATTTTGTACATGCCCTAGAACATAAAGTTCCAAAAAAGCATATTATTCTATGAGGATGTGAATTGGTAAATTCTAGAAGGAATTGTGTTTCATTTGAAGAAAATGCCAGTACCACACCCCATTTTTTACCAAAATATTCAATCGGTTTAACGATAGCGGAAATGTTAAATAAATAATTATTACGACCTCGAGATTGAGTAATTACATGTGTACAACAACTTTTTGGGGGATGAATGCTTCGTTTACGGAATGAAAGCCTTAGGTGAGTATATTAAAATCCCAGAAGGTGTTACCCATCTTAAGTCTCACTATTTTTTTTATGGCCTTATAAAATTTTTGTTTGAGCTGAAATAGTATTTGCAAAATGTCCAAAAAAGTATGATTGTCAATACCGAAGTGCATTTTCGAGAAAAGGTGTTTAGTGACATTGAATGAAGTTTTATTCGTAGGACATTTCAATTCCCTATATGCCCTTTTGGTCCATATTTCAAGATATATCAAAAAGTTCCGAGCAATTTATTTTATCACATTGTGATGTAGGTGTTGTTTTTGTTTGACGTGTTTGACGTGTTTAGTGAATGTGTTGTGGATTTCAGATATTTGTGAAAGTGATAAATAAATGATTGAGTGAATATTTTCGGTTTTACTTCGTTCTCATAGTCATGTCGTTGCGTAAAACACCTACGTTTCCAAAATTGACTGACCAAGAAATTTTAGCAATGATGGATTTAATTGCTACTGACGAAGATAGTACCGAAGATGATAAAGAATTGGATAGTGATGAGGAGGACGAAATTATAGACTACTGCTCTACTAATGATTATGTCATCAAAAAATACCTAAATCCGAGAGAGGCTCTTATTAATTCAATCGACTTGACTAGCCTGGATGTATTCTTAGCAAGAAAATCAGGCGAGAAACACTGCAATTTCCTCTGGTCCTGTTTCGTCGTCTTTAGTTGCATCACATTCGGCTCGGAATCGAACATTCAAACGTCAGCGTGAACAAGATGAACTGGAAGCAGAGGATAGTGGCCCGTCTGGTCCAACTTGTGGAGTGTTTGTCGGAGACATGATGCAGTTAGGAAATGATTCGTCAAAAATATACAGCTTCATGTGAATGAGATTATTTTTCGAGGTCCAAAAGAAATGCCAGTCGAGTTAACACCACTAAAACACCGTTTGATAGATTTGAATATTTTTTGACAAACGATTTACTCGACGTAAGTTCAACTTTACTTAGCTTCTTTCCTTCCCAGTTCTTAGTAGACCAGATGAAATTATATGCCCGTCAGCACGACATTGCGACTCGGTTCACTACGAATGGAGAGGAACTTCGTAAGTTCATAGGCATATTATTCTTCATATCGATTTACCGCTTTCCTAATGCACGGGAAAATAATCCCTTAAAGTCATAAGGAACACGATGCCTCGTAATCGTTTTGATCAGCTTCATAAAAGGTTACATTTTAACGATAACTCGTCAGCGATTGCCCGGGATCAACCAGACTGTGGCGGATTGTACAAAGTGAGGCCGCTCATCAAACACTTCAACGACAGATTTCAAACCGATCCTATGCCCCAAAGACTTTGTATTGCTGAACAAATGTGTTCCACAACAATTAAAGTAAATCCAACTCGCCAACATATGCCAGATAAGCCTCACAAATGGGGAACCAAGCATTTTGTTCTTTCCGATTCGGCTGGCTTGGCTTACGCTTTCGAAATATATTCCGGCGCTGGCGACAATATCAAACTGGCACATGCACCAGATCTGGGTGCTGCTTCAAACGTCGCGTAAGACTATCTCAGCATGTTCCGGACAATGTGACCAACATTATTCACTTTATACTTCGCCTGATTTGGTGATCTACCTACGTAGTCGAGGCATTTATAGCTTGAGAACCGTACGAGCAAATCGTGTTCCAAACATCAAATGTTGTCCTCCAAAGCTGATCACGCAAAAAAAATAGGTCGTGTCTATTCTGAGGAGTTCGATGGTTCAGCTTTTGTTGTTGAGGAATCGATCGATGTATGGCACGGTACAAAATTTTTAGTCTTTTATATCGCACCGTTCCTATTACCAGCCCCAAAAAGCAACTCGGTGGGATCGAAAGAAAAAAGAAAGCATTAGGATTGAATGGTGGCCGTCGGTGGTGCAATGGTTAGTCTGCGCGACTCTTCTGCATGAGGGTTCGATCCCTGCTCAGACCGCCGTACATTTCTTTCGACGACGGTCACCTCGCTTAGTGATGGCAACATTATCGAGTACTTGGCTATAAAAAGCTTATCAGAATGCTGTTCGGAACCGGTGCAAAATTGTAGGTCCCAATTACTGAGTGTAATAACTAGAAAGCGCACATCTCACTGATTGCGTGAAGCTCTTCTCAATCCCTTCATGGGATGTCAAGGAAAACCTTTTTTTTATAAGTTTGAATGCCCAATGATTATAAAAGTGTACAATCAGCATATAAGCGATGTAGTCTTGATGGATGGGCTAATTGGTCGGTATCGTATCCGAATGAACACTAGAAAGTGATTTTTGTTATCTTTTGGATATGGCAATGGTAAACGCGTATGTCAGTTACCACCGAATACACAAAACTGAAGCAAGGTGTCAACTTCCGTACTTTCGGTCTGAAGTAGCGGAGTCACTTTGGTTTGTGGGTTAGGTGCAGTCTTCTGGTCGATGACGACCATCATCTCATTGTGAATAGCCAGTTACCTCTTCATCGAAGGCTCTCCAGAGAACTTACTTGCCGGGGGATGGGGTGCGTTATGACCAAATTGGCCATTGGTGCCAGTTTCTAGATCGTACTGGTTAAAAATTATGCAAAATTCCCAGCTGCAAATCAGAAACCCAGGCTTTCTAAACAAAATGGAATTTAAGCGTCTGCAATTCTTCTACTAAAATGTGTTTTCTGAATTTTCACAAAAAAATTTCAATCCTTCAATCAGAAGAATAAGATATTTTTTGTTACATTTATTAGAAACAATAAAATTTTTTCAATTAATTTCATTTAAACATCATCATTTATTAAAAAAATTAGTCCGCTTTGCATGTTTATTTTCAACGTATTGTGGGGGTGTTTCTCCTTATAGCGGACTAAAGGTAAAAATAAAAATTGGACTTGTAATTTCTTAGTTTCGATCTAAAATTAGTCTTGAATGGTATTATCAGTTTAAAAAAATTGGGCATTAGTGGGTTAGTTACCTTTTTCTGTTTTAGAAATAATGGAACTGCTACCAAAATTAAGAAGGGCTATGAAGGGTTTTTGTATATGTGACTTGCTCCACGAAAAGGGACCTCTGCGCCGAAAAGAAGTTATTGAGAAAAACGCGTTTAAAAAAAGCGCTTCGTTCATTTTTTCATATATTTCATTAATTATGTTATGTACATATGTTGAAAACAACTGAAATTTATAGTTTATCAAGATTAATTCCCAAAAAATACTTTTTATAAATTAGGAAAATTGCTATAACTCCGAAACGGAGCATCCAAACAAAGCAATAACCAATATTTCTGTGTTTCCAAAGGTTTTAGAAAACTTGGGCCAAGTCATATCATAATTTTTTATTTCTAAAAATCCCCAAATGTTTTTTCTATGTGAATTAAACCAAATTTTAGTGCTTACGGCGAAGCACTAACGGAATGGAGGAAATTTCTATAACTTCTAATACGTTGAAATAAGATATGGTACACCATTCGCAAATCGAAGACATTTCAAAGATTTCCTTACCACAGAGCAGGTTGTAGCGCAGATAAAATTGCATATTTTTAGGCTTTACCCATTTCACTTTTTTGGAATTAAATCGAAAAATATAAAGTTTTGAAGGGACTGATTGGATATCCGAAATACAGATTCCAATGAAAAATATCGACATCTTGTCAAATTGGGCCACAAGTTATAAGATTCGCTTGAAGCCTTAAATTCTTTACTGTGGAACTTAAAACCAGATATAAATAATCTGCCAATGAACGGTAGGACGTTAAAAAACACAACCACAAAATCGTCTGTTCGAATATTACGGGTTGGTGAATATATTCAATATTGTTTAAACAATGTTTCTAGGAATTTGTCAACAGTTGCGTCTGTCACACTTATTTATTATCTGTAGGTGTTAATATTGATGACTTAACATGGCCCATACTAATAAGCATTAATAAATTTAAGTCAGGTTTAACTTAATTAATTAATTAATTCGAGGGGATTTTTTACAATAATGTTAAATATGGCGTTACCATTTGGTCATTTATGTATATGTGATGCTCATACCGGGTACAACGCCTGAAACAAATACATCCAAGCTAGCCCTGAAAGTAGAACTGATGCGTAATTTCGCCAGATATCGAACCAAAAGATCTTGCCCAGCTGTTTGCCCTGGAATACATGCATATTGTTTGGTGAGGTATTGTCAAAATGTTTTGAAAAGAATGTACTAGTACCAAACGTAAAACCTATAGTTTAAAAAAATGCAATTAACAGTTTTGGATAACCAACTATTAAAATTAAAATGCGGTATGCCACGTGTATTTGGACGAAACCCGTCAATTTATCTGTACTCGTCAATTTTATTCTATTCATTTGACTATCTAACATTGTCGCTAATTTTGTCCGTGCTATTTCCTGTTCTTCCTTTCCCCTAACGTTTATACAAAATCCTCCCCCTCCACGCTTATTTTAAAAATTTGGAAAACTTTCCTCTCTACTGGTTGTGAATGTTTCTGACGGAGTGAAAGATTCCACTGCACCACCTTAGGAATGTCTACATCAGTTTTATTAACAAACCACTTTTCATTCAATTTAAACCCTAAATTATTTTCCCGTAAATTTACAAGGGAATTAAGTTTCCTTCAATGTATTTCCTTTGTCCTATTATATTTCGATATTGTTATTCTATCCTCATATTCTGAAAAATATCTACCTAAATTATTTTTTTAGTATCCATCTCATTATTAGTTTCCCTTAGTAACATGGGCTTTGTTTGATTGTTAGATTGAGTAGTTTGTTGGGTAACTCTTGTGTATAGTTGGAAATATTTTGTTGAATAGATGGCAACCCATTGTCAGAAAGGATTCTATGTATATTCCTAGTTGAGTTTGTGATGAAATTTGGGAAACACCAGTTTTTCGACAACGTATTAGAAAAGTAATTGTTAACCTTATCATTACGACCTTGTCCCTGGTTGTTTTGAACCTGTTCACTATTGACCCTGTTTGATTATCCTTCTTGCATTTTTCGTATCCCTTTTTCGTGTGGATGTTTGGATGTGGAATATTTTGGAATATATGTATTTCGTTGTTCGGCCTTTTTGTTACCAATAAATAATCTACATTTTCCGGGCTTGAGGTCAGATTTGCTTTATGTTTGTATTTATTCTTCTCGATCCATCATCAGGAGATATAAACAATTAATAAATATAAAAACCAATTAAAAATAATGCAAAAATATGATAATATAAAAATGTTTGAAAAAAGTTTTCCGACCTTTTTTTTAAATTTTTCTGAAGTTACACAAACAAAAATAATGTTCGTAAAAAGTTCATATGAAATACCACAAATAAAAAATTTAGATCGATAAACAATTTGTGCCCAACAAGTTATACTTTTTACTAATTAAATGTCTGTAAATTTGGGCTACATTATTTGTATATCTTTTATAGTTAATTCTTTTCAATGTTGGTGTATTAATTTCCGAACTTGGGTTGATTCAATTGAACGACATTCCCAATTCTATGAATCGAGTCCTTGATCTAGTTTTAGTGGATGATTCTAACAACTTTGATATTTCTCGAATTGATCCGTTAATTTCTCCTGAGGATAGTTACCATCCAACGCTGGGAATTAATTATACATATGATACCATGCAGGTTGGTTGCAATTACTCTTCGTCCTATGTTGGCCTATGCTTTTCGCGTGCGAACTTTATACTTTTGAATAATCTTATCTTTGATACCGACTGGCATAGTATATGTCAGTGTGATAATTCTTTTGAATTTGAAATCGCCCTGGATGATTTCTATAATATTATTAATGGCTATATTTCTAAGTCTGTACCCAAGAGGCCAATAAGGGGTAATACTGGTCCCCCATGGTCCTCAAGGGCTCTAAATAGTCTCAAGAATGTAAGGAATAGATGTTCGAACAAGTATAAAAAATCTGGACTGCTAGCAGACTATGCTAGGTATATTGTTGCTAGGAGTAGATACAACTCTAAATCTCGTGAGAGTTACAGATTATATTTGGATAGGTTGAAGGCTAATTTTAAACGGAACCCCAAATCATTCTTTAGATTTGTTAACTTGAAGCGTAATTCGTCTTCCACACCTTGTAGGATCAAAATGAACGGTATTGAATATTCAGATGAAGAGTCTATTGCTAATTGTTTCGCCGATTTTTTCGCATCTATTTATTCCACCCGAGCCTATGATGTTTCCAAATCATACCCGTACACTGTCCGCTCTACCATTCCGTTTGATGCACCTGTCGTAAATTCTTCGTGGTTGCTAGATAACTTAATCAGCTTGAAAGCCTCGAATAAAGCTGGTCCTGATGGTATCCCGGACTCTATGTTGAAATACTGCTCGAATTCTCTCAGCTTACCGTTGACTCTCTTATTTAACGCTTCGTTGAAGTTCGGCCATTTTCCTGCAAAGTGGAAGAGCTCTTATATAATCCCTCTCCACAAATCTGGTAGTTTAGTAAATGTTGCAAATTATAGGGGAATTGCAAAATTGAGTGCCATTCCTAAACTTTTTGAGAAGTTAGTCACAGAGGTAATTTCTCATCAGGTTTCCTCTATTTTAGATCCATGTCAACATGGCTTTCGGAAGGGTCGTTCCACCGTGACTAATTTGCTTCAGTTTTCCTCTTCTATTATTGACGGCTTTATTAATGGAGATCAAACTGATGTGATTTTTACCGATTTTAGTAAGGCTTTTGATAAAGTTAACCACAATTTGTTATTATATAAATTAGGGGCAATGGGTTTTAATTGTAACATGCTGAATTGGATTAGTTCTTATTTAATGAACAGAGAACAGATGGTATCATTTGGTCGATCATTCTCAAGATCTATTTTTGTGTCATCTGGGGTGCCTCAGGGCAGTCATCTTGGGCCGGTTCTATTTTTGTTATTCATTAACGACTTACCCGCCTCCATAATGCACTCTAAATTGTTAATGTACGCTGATGACGTGAAGATCTATTTTTCTTACAAGGATCCTTGTCAATATGCTTTACTTCAGAGGGATTTGTCTACTTTCCAGACGTGGTGCGAGACCAATTTGATGGAGCTTAATTTTACGAAATGTAAGCATATGCTGTTCTCTAGGTCATCATTATTTTCGGCAAAATACATTTTAGGTGGCAATGTTCTTGAATCGGTGGATTCATTTGTTGATCTTGGTGTTCTCTTGGACAGAAAATTGAATTTCAACTCCCACATAATTACGATGGTGAACAAGGCTTATGGCGTTCTGAACTTTATTAAACGTTGGGCAAAGGAATTTTCAGATCCCTACGTTACGAAAAATCTTTTTACTTCACTAGTCCGCCCTATTCTCGAATATGGATCAGTTGTTTGGGACCCCCAGTACAATTTGTATGTTAATATGATTGAATCGGTCCAGAAACAGTTTCTCATTTTTTGTCTGTGAAATCTTCAATGGAACCCGAACCATAATCTTCCTTCGTATAGCAGTAGACTAGCATTGATCAGATTGCCGACTCTTAGTAGTAGACGTACCATGATAAACTCTATTACAGTTTTGAAGATAATTGATGGATGTATATGTTCTGAATTTCTGTTATCTAAGATTTTCATAAATGTCCCATTGAGACCCACGAGGTACTATAAACTCGTAAACATCGAGTTTCAGCGTTCGAATTATGCGTCCTTTGATCCAGTTAGGAGAATGTGTCGTGACTTTAATGAGCTATATCAGTTTATTGATTTCACAGGTAGTTGGGAAACGACAAAGTCTAGCATAATTTGTCATTTGAACCGATTGCATTAGTGCTGTATATTCGTTGACGTACATATGTAAATTTAATTTACTTTATCCTTACTATCTGGTCTGATTTATGATTTGGTTTTCGTTTTGCTCGTAATTATTATATATTATGAAGTATCTTATGTTAATATCTCGTGATGTGCTTTTATACTTATTTATGTTAGTGTAATACCAACTGGTGAAGAATTTCTGTAGTTGGTTGTAACGTGTGAACTTATAATCCTTGCTCTCCCGTTATAGACCGGTCTATAATGTGTACGCTGTCCTCACGTTATGGGGACGTGGCCCTTTCGGTCGGTAGGGGCGGGTAAGAGTGGCGGCGATGGGTTCGCTCGATTAAAAAAAAAAAAAAAAATTATTTGTAGCATTTCTAAGATATAACTACGTTTATAATTGTTTTCTTTATTCAATAAACAATGTATCTTGAAAGTTTGGGTAATGATTTAAACCAGCACATTGGGATGGTAATGCTGTTTTCTGTGTAGAAATGTGCCGGTGTTTTTGATCTCATTTCTGTCCCGCAATTCGTCTCTTTAGTTTATTTTTTGTCATATCCCATACAATGTATTTCATAAACTATAAAACACATATCAAATTTGTCCAAACTATCCTTTGTTTTACTAAATATTATACCTATTGGGTTATATGTTTTGTGTGCTATCCTATAATTATTGCCGTCAAATATTTTTGACCTACTTACCTATCCGGTGCCGAACATTCCAGAGGGTTCAGGGACCTTACGAAACGAAGATAACATATTTCGCCACCCAGTTCCACCTTCTTACTCATGTATACAGTTGGTAATACCAAGTGTACGCAGGCATTCCTCAACCTGGTGCCTGCAGCGAAGTCTTGGTCTTCCTATTTTTCGTCTACTTTGAGTTCGGTTTCAAAAATTCTTCGTGCTGATTCGTCTTCATCCATTCGACTGGCATGGCCTACCGAGCGCAATCGCGTTATTTTGATCCGCTAATCTATGTCCATGTCGGGATATAGCTCATACAGCTTATGGTTCATGCGGCGCCGATTCTCGCCGTTGTGCACTATAAGGCCATACATTTTTCGGATATTTTTCTATCAAAGACTCCTATAGATGTTTCGTCTGCTTCCGATAAGACCCAGGATTTGTGCACCATAATCAAGACAGCTTTTCTCAAAATGATCTTCTCGCTTAGGCGGAAAGATCCTTAACGACTTTCACTGCGGATTTGTCGTTCGTTAAGGTCATCATGCCATGGCGTATGGCATTTGCTGGAATACCAAGCTCAGATATTGCTTCGTAGAGTTTCTCTCGTATCGGTATATCGAAGGCCGTCTCATAGTCGACAAATAGATGATAATTTTGTCAAGTTGTTGCACCGAAGTTATATCATTCGACTTATCGTTCGCATGGTTTTAAATGTGTTTTTATTGTTCGAAACAAAAACATGAAGTTCGTTCGCCATTTAAATTTTGAGTGAGAAAGACAGTACGAGCAAGAAGTACATATAATATGGTTTTAAAGTATTGAAAGAAGAATACAGTATGAGCACGAAGTATATACTGTCCATTTCTTCCAACTCAGTTTCACAAACCAACCACTCGCTATAAAAATCACCCATTATTATTTGCTTGGATTGAAGGACTGTCGTTGTTTCTACAAGTGGTCTAAAACAGTCAACAAATTTTTGAGGAAACCTCCAATCAACTTCGAATTTGAAAAGAGTTATAGTATCAACACATTGCTTAATTTTTATTAAAGAATAAACCACTTCATATGCAGAGCTCCAGCGTCTTGTATTGTCAAGAAATGGCATAGGGCCCAAATATAATTCTCTCATTTTCGTTCGAATCCTTTTAACATTGTCTCTGCATGTATCTAGGTCGTTCTTGAATTGGTTTGTTACGTCGCAAAATGGCAATTGTGGGCAGCAAAGTCTACCACGGATAAGCTCTCCGATATTTCGCATGTGATCTGCTCATAAATATTTTCATCGAAGTTTTCATTTCTTTAAATTCTTGCAAAATTTTTGTTGTCGTAACTATATTTACCCCGTTATCAGTAGTTATTGCGTAAATTTGACTTATATCAATTGAGTAACGCCCAATAATATTTAAATCTTGCTCCTTCAAACATTCTGCAGAATGTCGTTCAAATAATTCGACCATGCAGGTAGTAATTATCACTATTTTAAAGATTTCAATAAATTGGATATTCACTCCCATAATACTTCTGTCAATCCGACTGGCAATGCCCAATTTTAGACATACGTATTTTTTACCAACCTGTCTTGTTATTGCATCTACAAGTTTTGATTTCATTAGCTGAAGGTGGTCCGCAATGGATTTTGAATTAAATTGTATATTATATGCGCTTGACCAAGGCTGCGATATGTTTTGAAATATGTCGTTATCTAGGCACCGAAACTGCATATGTAGTTGAGTTACCATTTGTCCTATGGATTTTACATACTCTTCCTTACTCATTTGCTAGCTCGCTTCTTTAACTTTTTTTTTTTAGATGATGTTGGAATGTTATCTTCCGGCATTTGGTCAATATTAATTTTGTGTACTTGAATATAATGACCATGGTCTTTTAAATTCTATCACATTGAATGCATTTGGCGCTACTTTTATCCGCACACAAATCTTTAACTGGACCAGAAGCCTTCTTGCGGCCCATACTAACACCCCTTATCTATAAACCCGAGTAACCGCAAACAATTAGCAAACTGCAATTTATAGAGGAAATTACAGAGCATACGTATATCCTTAACGATCACAAGATTTTATGAGTTTTATAAATGATAATTTTCCGAATTACCACAGGAATATTGTATGTTATGATTAAAAAAAGTTTTCTTTGGCTTAAGAAAAACGTTTTATTTTGCCTGAAAAGAAAAATATACTAAGTTTGATACGATTAAACAGTTTCTGATACAATTTTGTTTTGGTTTTTTCATCGTTTACGATAATTATTTCAAAAGATATTTTTCGATTTTCATCATGAGGGAAAAAGTATTTCAATTCAAACGGTTCAAAATTATATTTACTTTGTAATAAAGGATTTATATTAATTTTGCTATTGCATACCTTTAGGATCACATTAGTTTCATTTGTATATAATTTAGAACTGAGGATTGTGTCCGTGCTAAGTGCGCTCTTAACCATCTGTATTGCCTATATTTTGTCAGAATTTATCACGATTCCTAATTTTTTGAAATAAATCAAGAAATCACTTCGGCAGATTCGAGATTTGATATTAGATCGGGTGGTAATAAACTGCTGTATCATCAGCAAAAATTTAAATTTTGCAGCTGTCAAACTGAGGAGCGCCGGCGTTGTATAGTTTATCAAGAACTGGAGACAGACAAGAACCCTGAGGGTATCCAGCGGTGATTATGAGATGAACTATGACATACTATGCATACTTTAAATGTCCGGGAATATAAATTTTTTACTTTTATGAGTTCTATTGGGATCTTAAAAACCATAATTTCATGAATGAAGTCGTCGTGCTCTACATTATTATAAGCGGCTTTAATATCAAGCACTACAATGCCAGTTGACTTCTGCTGTTGGAAATTTTAATGAGCTGTGTCCCTTATTCTCACAAGTGGGTGGATAGTGTTATGTTCTCTTCTAAATCCAAACTGTTCTGGAGGGAAAATATTATTGGTTTCGATAGCATTTATTAGTTCAGATTTATTAACCTTTTCAAGAACTTGTCCAACAGATCATAGTAAACTAATTGGGCGATACGATGATGGCGATTCTGACGGTTTATTGGGCTTCCTAATTGGAATGACTTTTGCCTCTTTAAATTTTTGTGGGAAGTATCCCAATTTTAGACATCCATTTATCATTATTGTTAAATACAGTGTTACCATTTTGGCATAACTTTTCGGTTTTGGCACTTGGTTTTTGAAAAATTATGCCAAATGCCGTTTAGCACAATTTCCCCAAAATTTTTGCAAATTATTCCAATGTAAGTGTAATTTTTTAGCACAATATTTTCGGCAAAGCGACGGCTTCACAATACAGTGCACACTGTTTCTTATACATTATCCCACATCGAAACGTCTAACAGTTATTGTGTCAACTTGTGTGCATCAAAGACACATAATACAACTATGATTTCTCCACGAAGTAGACGATATGAGCACTGTTCTTCAGGATAAGTGGAACGGATTCCAAAAGCAATAATCTAAATCTTGGAAAATTCTATTCCAAGAAGATTGACAATATATTCTTTCAAAGATTTATTTAAAATAATACTTCTTTTAATACTTCTTTTTAAGTTGAAGAGTTAAGGTATAAGTAACCTGGCCACTCATCTCTATCTTTTAGCGGGATTACCCCGCTTTTTGCGCGATTACCCCGCTTTATGTGCGAATTTCCCTTATTTTGGGTGCCGCAGCCTGACTTGCGTTTATAATAACAAAATCATTTAATAGAAAATAAATCGCTTTTATTTATATATTTAGTCTTAATTTAACTAAATACATGTATTATTATTTCAAACCAAAACACTAGCTTTTTTAACCATTGTTTCCCGCAACCAGTTGGTCAGTTTAGGTATAACAGATGCTTAAATTTTCAAATGCAGATAAGCACCCATTTCTTGGAGTAACTTTGTGCCAATTTTAACACAATGGTTTCGCAAACGGCACAATTTTTGAGGATATTTGGCTCATTATTTAGTCAATCTCTGGCAAAACTGGGTAAATATTTAATTTCCTTCAGTGGGACAGCTTTTACGAAATTATTTTTGATGCCATCAATTCTCGGAGACTTATTGCTCTTTAAGTTTTTTATAATCAGTGACACTTTTGCCGAGCTAGTTCAGGTGCTCCTGGAAAGACGCAACTATTAGATACTATTATTAACTTCTCTTATCGTGTCAGGATCGGATTGGAGGTTGTAGAAGAATTAGGTGTAAATGTCCGCCCGAGGATTACGAGTTATGCATACAAAACATATTAAAAAATTATTATAAGTGGCTTCAAACGTTAATTTTTCGCTTTTGGGTGATGCGAAAACTCTATCAAAACTTCGATCGACTCTGAAAATTTTCAAATTTTAAATATAATATGAGCCTAAAATAAATTTTTAAATTTCACAAACAAAGCAATGGTTTGGGTTCTTTTTGAAACATATATAGGACAAGTATATAGGATACAAAAGAAACGCATTAAGCTGAAACATACTTGACTAGGCAGCACTTAAATCTGTGGATTTTTTTTTAATCTATTTTCCTGTCAGAATTCATTTCATTGAGTTTATGAGAAATCTAGTTACTAGATACTAGTAACCTGCATGAATGCACTCTCTTTTAGAATACATTCATTATCTCTCTGTACCAATACCAACGGTCCGACTAGTGTAAACAACGAAATGAAACGATACGTTCCTGTGTGCTCTTGGAATGAATGTTGTATGAATCTCTGCTCTGTTAACTACCCTGTCCGTCTCAATTCTGTTACCAAAACCCATTCGAATACATAAGAACTATTCGAATGAAAAAACGGTAAATTATGAGCGGTTATGGGTCTCATTTGCTTTCTCGTCAATGAAAAGATCAGAAACGTTGTGTGAAGACTAAAGAAAGAAATATTCGTTTTTTATGAGTTTAACTGGAAAAATACATATATATTAGAAAATGGAATCTATATCGTACTCTAATCGCTAGAATGAGAACTTTAACACATTCAAAAAACAAAAATGTATTTGAACGTGTGAAAATATATACTCATGCAGAACTCTACAACATACACAGGTGGATAAGTCTGGTAAAAACCATTAGCGCCTTTGATTTGGCGAAGCTCTGAAAGGAACCAGCCCCATTTGAAGCATGTAAACTTAGGTTTAGGCTAGGAGTATTTGACCGAAATACCTACAACAATAGCATCGCAAAAGCTGTGCTCTTTACAATTGTCGGAATTTGTAGTACTTATATTTGAAAAACACTGCGATATTGCATTTTGTTATGGCCCACACTCTCTATCGTTGGCGAAGCTGGATATGCCTAATACTATCTAAACCAATTATTCCTCAACACAAGAAACATATTTACTTTTTAAATTCTTTATATTAACTGCACCTGTCTGTATGCATGCATGCATGTTCCGTGATCCAATCGAGCTTAAACTTCGCAGGCGGGCGGGATTGGAAAGAGGGGCGTGGTACCTCCCATACAAATCACAAATTAAAAACCCATTATTTCTGCTCCTGTTAGCGGTATTGTAACAAAATTGGGTATGTTGGTTAGATGTACATATTCTAAAATCTGCTGCAAATATGGGCGGGATTGGTTGTCATTTGAAGTTTCTTGAGTAAAATGTGAAGTCTAGAGTAAAATATAAAATAAAAAACCATGCGTCACATATAAAGAATTTATAGTCAAAAACTATGTTTTTTTACGGGTTGGTTTTTTTTAATCGTATACATATTTTGTCTTTATTTTAAATGTTTACTTCGCATCTCTTTGAGATAGGAGTATTTTCTAAACGGGTGTGTTTCTATAGGAAAAGTTTTTTTTATAAAGGCAGAGGTTTTGGTCCATTAAGACAAATATCGGGTACACTATTCGTTGAAGAAACCATGGTTATAGATGAGCAATTTTGTATGGCGCCTGCACGACTAAAGCGTTGCTTCTGAATGAGTTGGATATTCTACAAGGAACGTCATTCTTATTTGGGTATACCACTGCAGAGTATTAGGGCAGAGTTCCGCCACCTCATCGAACGATATACTTCTTTTGGGCGACTTTATTTGCGACAAATATTTAAGAATAGGAGAACAGGATCATAGGAGCAGTTTGATGGACGAAATAATCTTGGATAAATGGAAATAATCTCGGCATCTATATTAAACGCCGTTATCGTCATTGATAATAAGACGACTAAATTGTTTTAATTAGTGGACGAAGACCAAAATGATTAAATAAACGCACAATGCCATTGATAAATTTTAACGAGCAAATTTACTTTAGGAGCAAATGACCTATTTTTTTGGCTTGTTTTGCCTGATAAGGCATTAAACAGTGACGAAAACAATGATTGAACGTATAATCTGGCATAAGTCAGCCATTTATTATCCAATCTGGTTAAAACGGGCATCATTATAAAGGTCTTTCTAAACTTTATAAACCTGTACTTAAACATATTTATTTTTAATAAAATGTTTTATAATTTATTAAAATTATTTAAATAAATAAATTGGGGACTAATTAAAATAAATTATTTTATAACCCCAACCTTTATACTCATTTTTTGGTAGGACACGATAATAGACAAGACCTTAAGTTCATAGTATTTTTATGTTATAAGGCTTTCTGAGTGGACGGCCTACGACCAGGCTTGGGATTTTCGGCTCTAGGGTGGGTCCGACACCGTCTTCGGCATAGTATTTTTGTGTTATGAAGCTTTCTGCGTGGGATTTTTTCTTCTGGGGTGGGTCCAACTCCAGATATGCAGCTTCGGCATAGTATTTTTGTTTGTACCGCTTTAAAGATAATTGCGCGATTTTTTTTTAAATAATTTTATTTTTATTTTATGTCGAAAAATGTATTCCAAAATGTTGGAGTAAATATCTCCGGTATTTGAGGGCCTTGTTTTAAAGTTGTAATACTACATATTAGTATTACAACTTTAAAACAAGGCTTGCAATATTGTTTTTAGGGTTTTTTTTGAAAATAGTAATTTCACACAAAAGTGAGGTTAATACAATTTTTTTTAAATAAATCCCCAATGGGTTGTTTACACGAAATATATTTACACAAAGGATTTATAGAGTATTAAAATACCTTTGTACTGATATCCATTTGAACCATATCGGGTTACAAATTCTTGAGAAATGACCGATTATATACTTAAGCTCAAGGACGGAAAAAATCAACTGGTGTTGAAATTTTGGTGTAGGTCACACAGTTACTCTTAAAGTAAGTTTATGCCAATTTTAATATTTCACTAATTATTACTTTTATTTAATAATTGTCATGTCAGTAGACATTTGTCAATTACACATTCTTTAGTAGACATTTCTCAATATAAAGTGTTAACTTGGTAACATTGTTATCTTTTGTTAGCTTTTCACTACATTTTTTTAAAACCGAACCTCGATAAGCTTAACAGGTTTTATAATTTTCCCCGATAGCATGTTCAGGATAGCATGTGTATGGGGAAACGTATATAAGTTACAATAAAACGTAACTAATATGTCAACACATTGTTTGTGTAAAATTAAATCTATGTAAAAGTGAAATACGACTTAAGAGCTTTTAGGGGGAAAACACTAAAGACACCCCGAAGACCACTGTGGTCACAATTACCGCCAGATGCAGTTTCTATATATTTCGACCGATATTTCAGAAGCGTATGTAGCAGAGATTTTTGACTTCACTGATTAAGGGCTAGAAATCCACAATGAAAAATCCTCTTAAAGTTGATCACCTAATTGGAATTGCATAATTGCATAGATAACGACGATGGAGCTATGAGCGATATTGAAAGTTGTGCGGTGAGCAACAAAACAGTGTTTCCAATACAGTGTTTCCTCCTAATGACTTTTAATTTTTCCCTCTTTCTAAGCCAATAAAAGCCGTAGTGGAATGCTGTCCAATGTAGTTATTTACAACAGCGTTGGTCTCGAAGATTGGAGGGAAATGGTATTTGAAGATATGTGGTCACGTTTCAAGTAGTTTAACCGCAATTAAAATAACGAGGTAAAAATCAGTTATGCATTATTACAGTTTAAATGGAATGAATTTATAAACACAAAAATAGATTTGTTTATTAAATATATAAAACAATACAACGGAACGGAATAACAATAACACTAGAATGGAATGGATTTTAAACCACTCGAAAATAATCTTCAAAATCTCTAAACTGATTATGATTAGCGTAACTGATTTAAAACATGTACGTAAGTAGTTAGAAAAGATTCTAAAAATCATAAAAAAGATTAATTTACCTTTTATGATTCCAAAAGGACTCAAAATAAAATTTTTTTTATTCCAAAAAGATTCTTATAAAAGAAGGAAATTAAATTTCAAGGGTCACATTTTTGACTCTTTTCTGAGTAATAAAAGCTCAGAAAGAGCGGACATTTTGAAACGCAAAAACACTCTTATTGCATGTTTTCCATTTGCAGAACTCATTTTGAAAACTATACCTCTATTAATATAGATAAAGGATGGTCTTGAGCTTGAATAATAAAATAAAAAAGTACCAATAAAGGACGAATAAATAAAAATCATCCCTGATGAATTTTAATAACGTGGAGCACGACGAAACTGCATGCAATTGTTATCGGGTGTAAGAATTGTGTTGTTTTTTAGGCAACATCACAAATCATGTTTAATAGATTATCTGAAGATGGAAAGATGCTTTTGCAAATGTTTTCTTCTGTTTTTTGTTGGAAATTTCCAATTGAAATAAGTTTTAATTTAAGTTTGATTTTAATTTTTAGTTTGATGAATTTTTCAATAGCATCATTCTAGGGAACCGCTGATGAACATCTGTGGCTAGATCTGAAATATCTATCTCTAGGAATCATCTCTCAGGAATCATTGGAATGCATTTGCAAAACTATTTTTTGAAAACTATATCTCTATTAATAGAAATATAGAGTGATCTTGAGCTTGAATAATGAAATAAAATAAAAAATAGGTATACATTTTTTACCCTACGCAAAATCCAAAAGAAAATATTTTTGGTTTTGTAAAAAACATAACCCTCATATTGATTTTGGGGGTTATGTCAGCCCATAATCGTGGGGGAAAAAATATAAAATTAAGCTATTTTTCGCGGACAAAATTGCGCCTCCGAGCTCAATTCAATATTCTATTTCAACTCCATGTAAATAACAAACAAACTTTTTGAACCCAGCATTTGCAACTACCAAAAATGTTGTTACGATTAAGTAAAAGCCTTTAATTGACTCCGATGACCAGTTTTTAAGTGGGTAGTTAACTATCGGGTTACTTAATCGTAATTTAAAGTTAATTAGAGGTTAAATATGCATTTTGTTTTCCAGTGGCGAGTTAATGTAACCCGTCATATATTTGTCGATTCTGGCAATCGTTGTATTCTTATTGAAAAAACCATCTGTTTTGAGCTAAACACGAAAACAAGAAAGAGGAGTAACCAAATGGAATTATGTAAAATATATGCAATAAATAAATGCATAAAATCGAAGTCATTTTAACAAAAATTTTTAAATAAAAAAACTATATAGCCGCATTAATTAAACTTTAGACGCTCAAAACAAACTTTTCCCATTTTGACAATCAGTATTGCTAATGCTATGTATTTAGCTAATGACAATGTACTTACATATATACGGTATTAGTATCATATGAAAGGTTCTTTTAAACTGCGTCTAACCCTGGGGTTACACTTTCAACAAGTTGCTTTCAACTCAGAATTTTTCACTAATACACTCACACATTTTAAAGTTGAAAGGCTGTTGCTTGCGATTTTCTCTTTCAACAAGCGTTTCAACCAAAGAGTAAATTTATAGTAGAGCCGCCATTTGTCTCATCTGACGTTTCCTTTCACACTCTTCGTGATGCGGTCGGTGTGATAGAGAGATGTTTGACGAAAAGTGATATACACCAGGTGGAAATACAATAACTTCTTGCTTTAATTTTTCATGCCATTTTGGTGAAAAACTGTGAAATTTAAATGTGTTTTAAACTTTTTTATTGACTGTTATTGTTAGCATACATTTGTGTTGTATTTAACACATTAATTTTAACACACAAAACGAAATGCCGTTGTTGTTATTTTGTTCGTTGTTTTGAACCATTGCCTCTATCTGGTATTAGTAAAGCAATTCTTTTCAACATCAAACGTATACATCACACGAGGACAAATGTCAGAAATTTGGTGAGTGAATGATTTTCTCTACCCATATTTACTCTATGGTTTCAACCAGTTGTTCAACTAAACAGCTGATTTGTAATATCTGTTGCAAATTCGTTTGCTTTGTTTGGTGGAAAAATAAATAAAGCGTGTGTGTTTTTTAAAACAAAAATTAAAGTGATTTTTTAACTAAAATATTTGTATATATGTAAAGGGTTCGCCATCTAAGGTTTTTTTGATGTGTAAACATCTATACGCTGGGGGTAAAAATCTTTTTCACAATACAATCACAAATTTAGACTAAGATGTGCGATGTAATCGTTAACCAATCGTAAAGCGTTATCAAATCGGTGTGAGCTATGTATGAGTGAATTAGTGTAATCATACGCTGCATACAATATACTCAACATCATCTAGTGTGCAATAGTAGCTACTAATTTTCACTAATTGTCGTACATTATGTTATCGTAGGCAAATGAAAACAAATAAATAAAATGAATACACAAACATTTAATTTTAATAACTTTTAAAAAGATTTTTTCCACTTTTAATAAAAAATTTACTAAAACAAAGCAAAATAATGAAAACTAAAAACTAAACTTGTCAAACTATAAGTCTTCTTCGTCTTTGAGATTGTCATTCATACTTAACAGCTGCATATAAGCACCATCTAGTGTGCAATAGTAGCTACTAATTTTCGAAAACCATTGCTGTAAAATAACATTACATTTCAGTAAACAGCTGATTAATAACTTGTCAACCGCAACAAATACAAAATAATAAAATATTTTACAAAACACCAAAAAAATTATAACTCAGAACATAAAACATAAAACAACACAAAGTGTATCAAAACTGAATGGAGGTAATGTTAATTCTAATAAAATTTCTATTAGATTCCAATATAAATTAAGATTATAACATATCTTCATTACGAAACTGGTGCACGACAATTGGGTAACAATCTCCATCTCATGCCAATTATTATGGGTGGAGATTTTAATACAAATTGTGCAAACCCACAGTCGCAAGCTTTATCAACATTTTTATTTGACGTTTTCCACTTGCATATGAGCAATTCTCCACAAACCCCCACAACTAACAATTCCACTACTATAGATGCAGTTTTCCATAGATTTTGAAATACAATCGAATCAAAAATTTATATATCTTATTTTAGATACCATAAGCCAATATTAACTATTTGTACTTACGGCATTTACAATAGATGGGCACTTTGCAGTACTACTAAAACTTCAGTAAAAATAATTCTTTAACTAGTAAATTTTTACTGATTACTAAAATTTTTTTCAGCAATTTTTATAAAGTGCGTACTTGATTATGATGAGGTGCATTGAATTTTCAGTAAACAGTAATGCCCGATTACTGATTACTATGTATACGGCCCTATGATTTTACTGGTAATGCAAATTAAATTTCATTATCAGTAAAAAGTTACTGAATTTTTTCAGTAATCAGTAAATTTAGTGCTTACTGTAATTTTTTACGCAGTACATATATACTGCAGTGTGCCCATTTACTAACCAAATAAGTTAAATAAAACAAACAAAAACCAGCAAATTCCTATGTATTTACAATATTGAAAGTTTTGATACTTTTAATTGATTAATTAAAAAAATATACTAAAAGCATAAGTACTTCCAACTTCATTACTAGATGTTTACACATCTCCCCTGTGATCGGACTCACATTATTTTTTTTTCAACTAGTGCTTATTTCGTGAATGGTATCACTTAGCTCATGTCTGATTTGACAGATAATTAGTGTTATCCTTCCGCTGAACGAATATGGTTGTGTATACGCCTGAACAACGCTGGGAAATATTGCGACATTACTTTGAAAATCATGGTAATGTTGCAGAATGTGTGCGAAAATTGCGTACGGATTTTGGAAAAAGAGAAGCACCGTCAGCTCTGTATGTTCGTTATCTTGTGAAAAAGTGAAAGAAACTGGCATCCTCATCGATAAACCAAAGCGTGAAAGCCACAAATAGTGCGTACATAATTGGGCCATTTTTCTTCGGAAATGAGTAAGGAGTGGCCGTTACAGTCAATGACGATCGTTAATAATAATGTGCTTAATAATAATGTGCTTAAAAATTGGACCGATCGTGTAGGCTACTGCATGGCCAGCTGAGGCAGCCATTTGAATGAAATTATTTTCCATTATTAACCGGAATGATTGTACTTTCAAATAAAAAAAGAAATTTGACAAAATATTCAGTAGTTTTTTTTTATAGCATTTTCAAAAAAAAAAGTTATTTGGCGGACCCGTTATATATATATAAAGTTGATCAACCTGTTGCGTGCAGCCTACGTCACAGCTGCCAGTTTTTACGAATTTTGACAAGCAAAAACCTTTCAACCAAAAGTTGAAAGTGTAACCCCGGTGTAACGGTGATAAATCATAATGTAATGCACATAATTTGTTCAGGAATATTTTGCAAAAAAATAGAATTTTTAAAATTGTGGTACGGAGATTTTTTAATTGAAATGTCAAATTAACATATTTTAATCTTTAGTCGATTGAAGTATGTTAATACGTGTTTCAGCTTTTTTGAAATTCGCATTAGTTCGCGATTTATCTAAAATTCAATACGGCGGGAACACTACGTTCTAAATGGGGCAAAATGGGTAACAAAAGTTTTCTTTGGAAAAGGAGATCATTGTTGTAAAGGTATACTATTTTTATTTTTTGATACATTTTCCGAGGTGCTCTGGACCATATTTTGAATATATAGTATTATTCCAATCTGACATTTAAATCAGAAAAATCTTCGTACCATAAACTTGAAATTTTTTGCAGAATATCCCTGAAAAATGCATGCCCAAGGACATGTTTTATATACCGTTGGATGCATCATAAAAACCCCTTTAATATAATACCAATATTGTATACATTGCCTTTAGGTAAAGTACAAATTTCTTTGAAAACTAAAAAAAGTATATTTTTTAAAAACGATCCAGCTCACGTGATCTTAATGCTAGACACGAAATATTTGTTGATTCATCATGAAACAAACCAAGGTAAATTTTGAGGGGTAGACAAAAAACACTTTTTCACCACCATACGATGTGGGTCGGTCTAATGTACATGTGTATGATGAAATGTGCAAATTTAAATATCCAGGGTATTTCACAAGTGACCACACTATTGGAAGATGCTCTTATTTTTGCAAATGGCCGGCAATATCAAATCTGTTTTGACATTTGTGGACTAGGGATGTAGAATACAAGTAAACAAGCCATGGAGCGATACACTCACCAAAGAACGCAGAATAATCGTGTCTATTTTTTTGCGTAACAATTCGTCTGTGGTGCTGGCGCAGAGCGAATACCGTCGCCGATTCCCCGGCCGTCCGCGCCCATTTATCCACTAACCTTGAAGAGTATGAGACCACACGAGACGTTGCCAGGAGTGGCCGGCCCCGGAGCGCCCATTCTGCCGAGAATATCGCCGCTGTTGCCGAAGATATCGAGCAGTCCCCGGAAACATCGACCAGATGCCGATCCTCGCAATTAGCCAGCAGCCGGTCGTCCCTATGGCGAATTTTGGTCAAAGACCTGCGCCCGTTCCCATACAAAGTCCAGTTCGTGCATCAGCTGCTGCCTGTCGACCGCCAAACGCGTGTAACCTACGCCAAAGCCATCCTCAATCTCGTGGACGATTTTTCCACCAAAATCATAATGAGCGATGAGGCTCATTTCCACCTCAGCGTGTACGTGAACAATGGACGAGGAGCCATTACACCCGCTCAAAGTGACTGCATGGTGGGCTGTTCACGCTGGAGGAGTCATCGGGCCATATTTTTTTCGAGAACGCCGCTGGTCAAACGACAACAGTGGACGGTGCCCGCTATAGGGCCATCTTAACCGAGTTTTTTCTGCCGCAATTCGACGAATTAGGACTGCCGGATATGTGATTCGGACGGAGCAACGGCACACATTGCGCGAGCCACATCCGATATTCTGAAGGCGGCGTTCCCGGGTTATATGTTATATGATGAAATTTATCAACTATTGATATTTTCACAATATGGCAACCCACGAATACATTCATGAATATTTGGTGATATTTCTCAACCATGTAAGTCGCGATATATATGTTACTGACTCAGATGTCGGAAGATTAAACGCCATTGATATAAGTATTTTTGCGGTACTACATCACAAGATTACTAAACATGTTATAACCTACAAACCGGAAATTGCTCATAAAAATGTAATACGACTCCAAAATTTCCAATACTTTTAATGGATACAATGGATGGACGGATGGCATCTACTTCATTTTTTACTCAGAAGTCTTTCCATTTTTGACTTCCCATCAAACTTTGTGGCCAAACATCTCAAAATTATGACGTGATAGAGAAAAACGGTAAGTGTTATTAGATTCAGCGTATCAAAATTACGCTGACTCGCTGTGGTAACAGACAACTGTGCGGTTTGTAGTTTTATATTCACGATTGTGTTCTACAGTTTTACACCGGTTCTGAAAGGTATTTTTATAAGCTTCTTCATGGCTAATTACTCGATAGTGTCGCCGTCACTATGCGATATACCGCCGCTGAAAGAAATTGTAGATGGTCATAGCAGGGATCAAACCCAGGATCTCATGTTCAAGAGGCGCGCACACTAACCATTGCACCACCGATGGCCACTTCATCGGAGAAAGACTCAACTAAAAACATACAATTGACAAATTGAGGGTTGTGTTCAGTTGACCAAATATTGCACCAAAGACTAGTCGTATACGTTTTGTTACAGCACAAAATAATTATATACATAGTATATATATGGGGCAAAGTGACCATGTATTAAAATTGAGGGTTGAAAACATTGTCAAATTTTTTTGAGTGATAGAGATATTGTGTTTTGCCCACGTAGTGTGTGATTTTTCTGCATTCCAAATCTGTTGACGTGAATAACTTTATCCTTATCCTAGAGAGTATAGCTGTTTCCTTAATTTTATTTTAAAAAACATGAAAAGCGTGGTACAAAATCGTAGTGATCCCCAAGTTTATTTGCCACGGACCAAAATGTTTGGTGTTTTGCCACGTACCAAAATGTTGTTTCATATACAGTGTAAAGTGAGCTCAAAATATTGGATTTAAAATTTTTAAAAACTGATGGGCTACACTGAAAGAAAAACGCTTCGTCGCATGGATGAAACATTTTCGTTAATGTTTTTACGTTGTTATAGTGAAAAGTGTTGTATATCCGACAATTTGGTAGTCGCTGCAACGAAAAATTTCATACTTGACTTCTTTGACAATTTTGCATTTCGTTGCTGCAACAACTTGCTTGTTGTTCTTGCAACAATTTCATTTAATTTGAATTTTGTAGAAAAATGTGTTGGAAATTAAAAAAGAGTTAAGGCATGAGTTTTATACTACTGATACTTGATTTATCTCTTACTTTTTATAGTTTATAACTATTTATTATTTATTTATTTTGGAGGCTTGTCAACATTTTTAGTTGACGAAACAATTTCGTTATTGTAACGAAACTAATTTTTATGATGGTATAGAGAGAGAAGCAGTCGAAAAAATGAGCGAGTGTAAAAAAGAGGTCAGCAAGAGAAAATGGTGAGCGTGAGTGGTGGGTCACGTACACATCTTAAATCAGTTCCATTGCAGCAGTCTAAAGTGGTAGACATATTTCTCCGCCGGAATCATTTAAACAAATTTGATAAAACATACTAATTAGTTATACTTAGTAATAATCTTTTATTGTGAAAACTAAATTGTGTGAATTTATGTGTTTGCTGTGATCGTTTGTGTAACTTGCGAATCTATAAACCAAATAGATAAATAAACAGAATGCAAGGAGCAACACGACAGCAAAGAAAGTGACACATCGATAGCAGAAAAACTACCCCGAAATATGTAACTGAACTTTTGTGTGTGTGTGTATGCGCGTGACGGTGCGAGTCGCAACATAATGTTCGTGTTCTAATCATAATTCGGTCTCGCCTGTTTCGTTGTGTTGGTATTTCGATTCAGAAAAACACGGAAGCCATCCATACATTTGTGCGGGCAGTCGAAGTCAATGAAAACGAAGAAGTCAAAGCACCAAAGTATTTCAAGTAGGACGAACATAAAAAATTGCAATTCAACGTACAGTCAAAAGAATCCAATCGAAATTTTAACAAATTTGGTTAAAATAAATAAAAGAGCAGTTGAAGAAAGCAGTGGAAGCGATCACTGGCTTAATGACGGGGAGATTTGGAGCTACAATTGAATACCAAAGCCCTCAACACAACAACAATTGCATGATTTCATGATTTATCAATGATGTGGTTCTATGTTAAAGGAGTAGACCATAGGGGAGTAGAGCTTATATTCATGGTAAGTACAGACATAGATATGTACATATCTTAAATAGAAATCTTAACAATAAATTCCACGTATATGTTTGTAATGGCAGAACCTGAATATGACGGCCACAATAACACTCAACCCCTCGACTACCACAATCTTCTTCAGAGGAGTGTTTCAACATGGAATGAATATATTTAGCAAATTGATTTTCGAAAACAAAAATTCGAAAAATTGTAATCAAAACACCTGTAATGTAATACTAACAGTATATTTATGAACAATTGTCAATAAATAATTTCAGACACACTTCAAAACATTCATCGCAACAATGAAACAAAATCATTGTAATAATGAAACATATTTATTACAACAATGCCTCAAAGAAATTCATTGCAGCAATGAAGCAAATTCCTTGCAAGAACGATACCTATTCATTGCAACAATGAAACAATTTCATTGCATCAACGAAACCAATTTGTTGCAATTATGAAGCAAATTCATTGCAGCAACAACCATACTTTCACCACAGTAACGAACAATTTGCAGTTGATGAACACATTTTCATAGCGGGAATGAAATGTTACGTTACCTAACTTTCGATGACAAAAGTTGTTGGGGTGATGAACATTTTCGTCCGTGTGACGATGCTTTTCCGTTCAGTGTACACCATTGGCCTTAAGCAATGAAACACAAACAGAACAATGTCAATAGATCATACCACAAGCAAGCTATGAAATATAAAACCACTCTCTTTTAATACAATCTGCTTTTAGATTTTTTTTTAGAATTAGGAAATATGTATGATAATAACCAACCCCCTAGAATTAAAAATAATTTGAAGACGAGTTTTTTTTCCACGCGTGTTTTTTTTACCAGTGTCTCCATTTATAGTCAGATCGTAACGTGTTATATATCACTGTTCTTCGAATGACAACAGCTACATATTCTACGTTGATCACTTTTGACTCTGACGTGAAGTTCTAGAAGTGGCTTCTGGAATCCTCGTTTTAATTCACAATTTTTTGTAAACGATAAAAAGGCTTTTACATTCTATGAAATTTTGTCTTTAACAGTATAAATCGTATTTTAATTCATAAACAAAAAAAATTTGCCGAGGTTTAACCTTCGCCCTACCTATACCCACCCAAATGTGGTCATTTCGGTTTTATTTCTCTAATAACTTTATTAATTTCGTTCCGATCTGGGTTATATTTTGGTTCACTAAACAAATTGCCAAGTTCTTTAGAATTTTGCCAAAATATAACAATATTTTTATTTTTTTATAAGGTTTGTTTACATTTGTTAAATTTCTATTATTCAATTATTGTTTAGGTATTTGCTTTTATATTCAGTGCCCGGCCAAACACTGGAAATATCGGCGCGATCAGTTTTAACACTTCAGGTGACGAAACAATTCCGTCTGCGCTTTATAAACTATACAAAACCGCAAACATGTAGACCAGTGTTGCTAGATAAACTTGGGCACAAATCGTCAAATTGGAGGTATTTTAGGAAATCGTCCAAAATCTTCAACACACAAAACTGCAATTATACCAAATTTTAACATTTCTGTGGCAAAGAGAGATTCTAAGCTTTTCTTAAAAAAAAAATTTAATAAAGCATTTTTACGTTATAAATTATGTAATAATAAATTTTATTATTTATAATTATAATAATAATAAATTTCATTAAGGTCGTTAATTTCAAAATATTTTTTTTTTGTATTTTAATAGAAAAAATAGTCATACACTTCTGTAATTAATTTATTTGGAACCGTATTCGAATTTAGATAAATATAAACATTTATTTTTCAAACGAAATTTCTGTCATTGAAACATATGAAAGAGAAATTAAATTTTCCAATCTCTTCAATAATTGGTCAAACAAGCAACGAACAGCGTTGGCAAACATATTTAGCCAGTTTACTCATTAACCCATAATTGGCTGTCATTCGATTCCAGGGTCCAAATTTAATGAAAGTTAAAACAGACAAGACTTAGGGCATTTATATTGACATGGTGTATCTTACATATGTATTTTAATACTCCTATGCTTCCTCAGTTCGTCGATTAAAATCATTTCTCGAGAATTCTCACTGCCTCTAGATATATTTTTAATAACTGGCGCTATTTGTAAGGGAATTTTATATTCAATACGTTATTTAGGTACCAACAATTTCAAATTTGCTATTGATCTGGTTTAAATATACTCGTAAATTGGCATTTCCGAAGCTCAAACCGTCAAATCTTAATTTTCTGGTTTTGGGCCTAAAAATCGTCAAAATGACGATAAATCGTTACTTCTGGCAACACTGATATGGGCGCAGTGATGCGAAAAGTGTTGTGTTGCGCGATAAGGTCGTGAATTTCAACAGTGTTTCATTCTTGAATATGATCTATTTTATTCACCTCACACGCGATGAATGTACACATTTTGTGGGAAAATGAAAACACTGTGATGACACACAGAGGAGGCTTCCGAATAGAAGTCATGGAACGGTAAATCAATTCTTAAAATAATAATACGACAATATCATAGTAACGAAACTTTTTAAAATTTAAATAAATTGAACTAATCGCGAATTCGTTTGGTATATTAAGGCTTTATTAAAAATAACAAATATTCCAATTATTTATGGAACACGATTTCACACATATGCTTTCCTGTCAGTCAAATTTTCCCAGACTTTGGTAACGGTTTCTTGTTCTATCTCAGAATGGCTAGAACGATATTATCCTCAAGGGTGTGGATCTTTTCAGGATTTTGCGCATAGCATCGGTCTTTAACTGCACCCCACAATATGGATTTGTTGATGAGCTGTGTGACATGGTTTCCTGTTGAAACCAAAGATTATCCAAGTTCATATATTCCATTTCAGCCCATAAAAAGTTTATAACCATGGCTTTGTAGCACTCGCCGCTGACTGAAATTGAATATCCTGCAGCATTTTCGAAAAAAATGGGCCAGTGATGCCACCACTCCAATATTCACACAAAACTGTCACTCTCTGTGGATAGATGGGCTTCTCGACTATCACGTGAGGGTTTTCTGACCCCCCAACTGCGGCAATTTTGTTTGTTGACATAACCGCCGAGAAGAAAATGAGCCCCGTCAGAAGATGATTTTTAGGCCAAATTTTATGTCCGAGTGAAGCTTCGGTAAGGTCCGGCCCGTATTTACCACCGTTGTTCAAGCGTAAAAGTATGATACAGACTGATAGTCAATATTTCGAACAGATAAAATCTATCAGTGACTAAATAACATATGATTTAAAAAGATATCTGTATTTGGACCACCCATTATATTCAAATGCAGAAACATTAATAAACGACATCGATAACGCAAATAGTCACTCTGTAATAAAAGAATAAATACAACAACCGAAACAAGTTGAAATTGTGGGACTTATATACAAGGTGGAGCAAAAGTAAACTTCCGATGTTTTTTGGCTGTAATTTAAAAAAAAAATGAAAAACTTTGATTCTTCTTGTGGATTATTTTTATTTGGTCTTTTAATTTTTTTTACATCAAGTCTAGAATATGATGTCCTGTAAATGGCCGCCGCCACAGTTGATTATCATTTGAGCCCTTTTTATGGCATTTTGACTCCTCCAGCGAAAACAGCACACCATACAGTGACTTTGAGCGGGTGTAATGGCTCTCGGTGGGTTACACTCGGATTTTCAGTGCCCCAGAAGCGTAAATTTTGCTTATTTACGTACCCGCTAAGATGGAAATGGGCCTCATGACTCATGATTATTTTTGATGAAAAATCATCTTCCTCCTGGTGGTGATTAAGGATGGCTTGAGCGTATGTTAGACGCGATTGGCGGTCAGCAGCTAACAGCTGATGCACCGTCTGGACTTTGTACGGAAACATCTTCAAATCTTGTACCAAAATTCGCTGTAAAGACCGTCGACTGATACCCATTTGCGTGGCACGACGTCTGGTCGATGTCGACGGCGCATCCATGACATCCTCGGCTACAGCAGCAATATTCTCTGCAGAACGGCTACTCCGGGGTCTGCCACGCCTGGCAGCATCTAGTGTTGTGCCAGTCTCTTCGAGGCGAGCGGCTAAACGTCGCAGTGTTTCACCAGTAGGCGTTGGACGGCCAGGAAATCTGCGACGAAATTCACGTTGTGCCAAAGTCACCGACCGATTATTAGTCAAATAAATAGTCAGCAATATTCCGCGTTCTGGAGCAGTGTAGCGTAACATTGTTTATTAACGTGTATTTCGCATGTGTTTACTACACAAATGTCAAAACAGAACTGACATTAGGGGCCAATCGCAAAATTTATAGCATTTTCTGATAGGAGTATTACTTTTGCGCCACCTTGTATATATAATGGCTCATAACATCTTTGTTTATCTATGAATTCTCTTCAAATATGATTTGTATGATATTTATATTCTTTTTAAGATCGTCAAGCTTTTTGAAAAATTATTTCAATAAATTATTTCTAACTTTTTTGATTTTGTTCTTGTATGGAAAAATTAAAAAATAAAAGACTAAAACGTTTTGCCTAGTGCCGATTTAAATACTACATTCTAAGTTACTCTAAACAGTTAGCTTGAACCTGAAACCATATTGGGCTCAATCGGATATTTCTACCTAAAAATATCGGCAAAACGGTAAACCTATCCATGACGAATAGTAGAATTTAAAAAAATATGTTTTTAAAACAATTTAACTGTAAAGTTTGTTGCTCCTGGTTTCTCGAGATTAGAAGACCAAAATACTCTAAAAAAAATGTATCGCTGGATTAGGACCTAATGGCTGCCAACTAATGATCTTGGCAACACCCATCTGAAATAATTCCTAAATAGGTAGGAACCAATGCCGGGCACGTGCAGAGGCGGTTGTTCAGTGGATTATTCCTCTTCCTCATCGCTACAGCTGCTAACTCATTTATTCTCGCTGCACGGCAACCTATCAGATTGTGACTCTTAAACAAGCATTAAGCGTGTTTTTTTTACCCCGCTAAAGTTAATTATAGCTTAATTTGTACGGGACAGCTAAGCGATATTACGTGGCATTTCAATTTTCAACTTAAATTCCGACTTGAGCTATGACAATGTTGCCACATGTTAAATTTCAAGAAATGGCAACAAAAATTTATCTTACATAAAGTTTGTTATAATTTTTTGCGAATGAAAATGTTATCAAGCAGAGATTCAAAAGCTGAATTTTGCAAAATGGCTTACACATGGTCAGGTCATTTAAATTATTTTATTTAATGGAAGACTACGTATACTTTTATATCTCTACATTTGAAGATACATTTTTATTTCCGATTGAAAACACAATTGGAATTAAATTGTTCACAACAACGAGCTGTAAATGTTATACGTATTGATCATGATCTATCAGGTATAGTCGTTTAAACATGTGATTACATTTTTCGTTTCACTTGTTAAAATCATATGACTAGTGTGAATACACACCGCAGTGGCTTAACGGGCTAGACGCTGCTGAAGATGATGCTTCACAAACATCTAAACGATCGTCCAGCGAATGTGAGTTCGAATCCCACCCGCGGCGTTTACATTCTTTTCACTAACCGGAGAGAATATGATCTCTTAGCCTAAGGGAAATTACAACTCATATGTATTTTGTTTTCATACTTTTTTGTATTCTTATATTGTTGGTATATATTTGTGTAGAGTTTGACAACTGAAACAAATGAACGAAATTGAAATGGCTGTTGCTGCTTATAACTACAACAACATTTGCTGCTACCATGTATTTTTTGGCACTTGGTACAAACGTGTTGCCGTATCTCATTTTTTTCACCCATTACAGTAAATGTTGCCACACTACGTAGTATTAAGTGTGGATCGTTTTATTTGGAAAGTCGTAAGTGGCGATAGATTAATGGAATATAAAAACAGCCTTATTGATTCCTTGGGCATGGCTAAAGACAGAAGGTTCATGGATATCATTCTATCCACTATTAATATGTGCTCCTCGTCCACTTCTCCAGCACCATCATATAGGAGCAATTTGGCTGGATTTGCTTACTCGTAGCCACAAACAGAGAATAGATTCGTTGTCACAACTAAATTTACAGCCAATTAAAATTTGGCGGTCCCTTGTTGTATCACATTATTCAGTTGTGATTACCAAAAATTGTGTTTTGTATCACCAAATATTGTGCATATAACTTGATTCGTAATTCAATTTTGGTTGCAAGAACTGAAATATTTAGTTGAAGCCACAGCAACAAGAAGTAAATGTGAACTGTCAACGAGTTTTGGTTCTAGCAATCAAGTTAGCCTGTAGTGGTGTCATTTAAATTTGTTGGATCAACGAAAAATTTAAAAACTTATTTGGTTATACGAAATAATATATTGGCATACTCAAATAATAATTAATTGAATTTATAGCCTGTCACAAAAATTTGTTGATTCCATATCCCATTATGAATTTTATAGAAAAGTACACTACAAAAATAATGTTTTATTAAAATTGTGTTTTTAGATTTAAATACAAACAGTTATAATTTAAAACTAGCATATGTATAAGTGGGAAATTAGTAATCCCATACTACCGGTTTTTGTTTTGTGGTCCAAAGCTTTCGGTGAGGATAATATATATATTCTCTATTGTTTTTCACAAACGTTTTCCCACTTTCTGTTTAAAATTATAGTTTTTCTGAAAAGTCCTCGTGTGTAACATTCAAATATAGTATATTTGTAACAAGTATTTTGTAATAGAAACTTAATTTTGATTACAGTGACCAGTATTTGAACACGAATTCTATTATATTATTTTATATGAGTTGTAGTTTCGATTTCTTATGAATGAGGTTAAATTGGTTAATACATCTTAATTTCTGAATTAATAACTTTTATTTAGCAAGACCTATTTTTAATAATTTATCAATAACATCGACAAATAATTCTGAGGTATGATAATTATGAATTCTAATCAAAAGTTAGACTTTATCATGGAATTTATAATGCCTAAATTGATTTCAAAATTATATTTGCCCAAGGGGCAATGGAATGCTAACACATTCCAATTATTGTGGAACTTATAACGTAGTGTCTAGTTTGTCCAACTCATATGATTTGCAGTTACCCTAAATGTTCATATGCCATAGCACCCACATGAGGTCAATAAATATCGTTCTGCTTGGGCAGATCAATATCACCCAATCAGTGAGTGAGAAATTAGAAGCTGCACAGCCCACTGGTTGTGAGAAGCTCCCCCAGTCCCTTCATGGGATGTAATGGGGAACCTTGTTTGTTGCGTATAGAAATTTAAAAATCCCTCTGTATGAGGTATTTCCGATCGAATAGTGGTTCCACTTTGGAGTAGTCGACAAATGCAGAAATATTGCTGAAGTTCGATAACCAACTCCGAACATACCCCATTGTGGGGTTACCTTTACATGATGGCATATTGCGAAGTAATCTGCATGTATATAATAACCGCTGGCAACAAATACATTATTACATTCAGTGAAGTAGTGGGAGTTCTGAGCAGAGCATCCGTGATGCATATCCTCATCGCTCTATGAAACTTAGTCAGTAGTGCAGTATTGTTCGACTTTCAAGCATCTGCCACCACACCATAACCGATAACCATAAACCACCACTATTAGATCCAGTGAATAATCCTCGGAGAAGTCCACATTCACAGCCTTTAGCTTTGTTGCTTTCCAAAATTACACACTGGTAAGAGGTCTTGTTTATTACTGACGGCAAAACTATCGAGTAATTGGTCAGGCACAAGCTTCTCCGAAATCCGTTCGGAGTCTATGTAAAACAGTAGGCCACAGCCAGTGAGTGTAAAACTAGACAGCGTACAGTTGACTGATTGTGAGGAGTTTTCCCCAGTCTCTTCAGGAAGTGTTACGAGACAATGTTTACTTATATTTAATTAATTGCACTGTGAAATGCATTAAAAGAGACATGGCGGGAGAGGAAAAATTCAGGTACAAGGAATCGAACTGTATCATTAGGGTTTTGATCTACAATTACGGTTTCAGACAAAATATCTGTAGGCTTTCCAGACGTACTATTTTCAACAGTACGAATAAATTTTTTGTTCGTTGTACTGTTTTCTGCATAAACCATAAAAAATTTGTACTTTTTATAGTTTTGTATACTTCTCCTTGATTCAAAACCCAATTAACCAGTGTTTTAATCCAAAAAACCGTCGGTGGTGCAATGGGTAGTGTGCGCGCCTCTTTTACAGGAGATCCTGGGTTCGATCCCAGTTCCAACCACCTTAAATTTCTTTCGACGACGGTCACCTCGCTTAGTGACGGCGACACTATCGAGTATATAGCCATGAAAAAGCTTCTCAAAATACCGTTCGGAATCGGTGTAAAATGTAGGTCCCAATCAGTGAGTGAAAACTGGAAAGCGCACAGCTCAGTGATTGTGAGAAGTTCTCCCCGGTCCCTTCATGGGATGTAATGGGAAACCATTTATTTTTTTTTTTAATCCAAAAACTCTTTTCAGTGTAGAAAAATGTAAACTTAAGTGAAATTGATAATTAAGTGGAATTTGATAATTGAAAATGAAGTGAGTACACAAATATGGTTAAATAGTGAATAGTTTTCTCTTATTTGGCGAAAGAAACTTATTACTGGCAATTTTTGAACGAAAAACCGAAAGAAAATCTGAAAGTTACTTTTCAGCCGGTGTTTTGAATCAAAGAGCCAAAAACAACTGCTTTCAGAGGTAAGCTTTGTTCCCAAAATTTGAAGCCCAAAACGTTTAGAACAAGTTTGTTGAAAAAATGTAATGGGCACAACCATCCAAATAGAAGCTAGTAGCTGTCAAAGGAGAGTCAGACTCGAAAAATCAAATAATATTCTCCTTGTTGCTCAAAATAAAAAAAAAACAAGTTTTATATTAATCCGAAATTGTAACTCAAAAAACTCAGACAAGTGCTATCATCGATCGCGAACAGACGTGTTTCTCTTGTGTACATTTGTTTACAACATACAAATTCAGTTTCAACTATTGCCTAGTTATTCCAATAACAACAAAGAACAGAGTCCGCGTGATTTAATGTGATTCTCGACGTGAAGTCCTTAACCACAGGTGAGCACCGCCCCACCAAGAACATGTTTGATACGACTGTTAGCGCCGCCCGTGAGATATCCGTGCTACCCCGCATAGAGGGGCAGCCAAGAGATCAGGAATAGGAAGCCTTACACCATTGGTATACACGATTACGTGGGAGAACAAACGCCCCGTATTCGCATATCCGCCAGCGCGACTTCTTTCTTCCGTCCACGAGCTACCAATTGAGTAAACTCTCTGTACATGAGCTACTCCTCCTTGGTAAAGAGTGAGGTACTATCCAAACCTCTTCCGTGATAAGGGCCACGGATCCCATATTTCGAGGATATGCACCTGCCTAGCATACTTCGTTACAAGTAACTGATATACAAGGCAACTACATAGCCTCTACCAGCGATTTTGGTGGCAACCACAGCCAGCACGATCTCCCACAAGGGGGCCAACACCACCCGTGCTACCAGATAGGCATACTCTCTGGTCCGAGTTTCGCAGTGAAGCTGCTCCCAGTTTTTACTTTGTACTAAGTAGGGGACTGGTCACCCCCGGCGACAAAAGCATCAATCGTGAAACAATTCTACAATATCAACACTAACAACAACATCACATGACATTGCCATTTAAATGCTAAAAATTGAAATTAAAACGGTCTAATAACTACAGTCAGACGGCTGCAGCTTTCTCACCAAGGGAGCAAGGCTGTTTCCACCTCTTCCGGTCAATAACAGCGACCGGCAGCCAATCTTCAGGCTTCGCCCGATGATGCCCCCGTGGGTCAACAACAACAACTGAAAGGGCACGAGTTCGAGACCTTCCACGTGTCAATCCCAAACAGCACACGGTACCAAAAACAGGCCTCTGGTCAGACCTCGCGGCTAATCCACTTCCAAATTCGACTCCGACGAAGTCCGGGACTGGCAATCCCTGTGTTCGCAGGGTTCAGCAGTACCGACAACGAGATCCTAAACGGCTGAATAACTAGCTTGAAAAAGCCAGGATCACGAAAAACGTTTAACCACTACAAAAGGGAGACACCGATAGAGACCAGTGAAACCCACAACAACAACTAAACCGTCCTAGCGCGCCGACTCGCGAAAACACGAGAGGCAAACACACAACGCATCCGGAGCCGTTCCAAAGTTCTTAGTAGGCTGACAGTCTTATAGGAGGGCCTTTGTGAGACACTTTTATCACTTTACGAAAAAATATCAGTCTTGTATCCCTCCACCGACTTCGTATGTATCTGAAGTTTCTACACGGGAAGTAGAACTTTATCAGACTTTATCAATAGATCGGCCACAGCCTGAAGTTGCATTAGAGATACTATATACGGCCTGAGAGACTTAAGTTACTAAAAGGTTGAGCGAGCCTCCACTGCAGTTTGTTCACTTCTTAGATGAGTAATGCTGTGTACCCTATTATCTTAATGACCTCACGCCAGTATTTTCGTTAGCCTCGACCACTTGGATGTACCTTATATTGATATGCAGAAGAGCGTCCACGAAATGCTCTTGGTCCGTCTAAACATTCTACACAAATTTGAAATTATTCCAGTCGTCGTTGCCTTCGAAAACTTGGCTTTATTACGCAGTCGTCGGCATCTCCAATGTCTACATCATATAGCCGTTTTCTTCTCCCTTCGCTTTGCACTTGAACTAGAGATTTGTAGCAACTTATAGAGATTACTCGTGACCCTCTCCGCTATATTTTCTATGCCATCAGTGCACTCTACCTCCACAGATGATTCTGATCCCAAAAAACACTAACAAGTCTTTTCATTATGGTTTTTATTTTCCAGGAAATATTGTTTCTCTTGGAAAACGAACTTAGTTTTTAGAATCCCGGTAGATAAAAACGAGTAAGTTAAGTTACGATACTCTATTACATAGCACCATCCAATATTTACAGCTCTTGAAAACACTAACGGCCTTATTCGTAAAAAGTTGTGAGAGATTTGAGAGATTTGAGAAAAACATCTCTCAACCCTCTCACAACTTTTTATGAATAAGGCGGTAAAGTTATAGCGTGTATCATGCCTTATTCATAATAATATCACTTCCCTGTAGGAAGTCTGGGGACAAGTGTCTCCATGTCACCACTTTTGTCAAGTATTATGGTGACATTGCCGACAATTTGTCTACAACTTGTCTACAAATATTTGTCCGGCTTTGATGGGTAGAGAAATTTATGACAAATGGACGTCAATGCTTCTTCTTCTTTTTCATTGTTTCGCCTTGTTTGGTTGTGAAAACACGTGGTGTCGCGTACATTTAGTTGGAAAATAATTTTAAAAAAAAAGTGTATTAAAAGACAGCTAATTTTTTTTAAAATGCAATTTTAATTTTGAATTTTACGTCTTTTTACTGGTTCCAATGTCTTCATATGGTTCCAAAAGTACCACCTAGTCAGTAGTTCTTGTGTCAGTAGTTCATTCTCAATGACAAGCACATGTTAAATGTCAATAGAATTTTACATTGCCTGGGGTATATTTGGTCAGTAGTACCGGTGACACAGTCAATAGTAAGTCAGTACTGTTTCACTATAGACATTTCCTACAGGGTTCACGCGATGGATTCATAACAAATATGTTATTTCTTATGTATGGCCATCGAACTTAATTTTTTTTTTGTTCATTAAAACAAAAGAGACTGGAAATATGTGAAACATTGCAAAATTATATTAAATAACTGTTGAAGAATTATCATTAATTTACCATGTCAAAATCCATAACCAAATTTTTCTTCTTTAACCTCTTAGCATCTACATATTCACCAAACCAACATTACTTTAACCACAACCATAATCAAATATTTGTATTACTTTATTAGCAGATTTTTAATTATAAAAAGATAATAAAAAGCTTAATATCTCAATACATCAGTTTGTAATTAATGAGTTTTCGAACTACATAGACGATACGATATAAATACATACATATCACAAAAAAATTGCTTGAAACTAGAGTATCGAAAACCGAAGTGCCGGTTTTTTAAGAAACGTAATTTTCGAACAAACAGGAGACCGGTTAATCAGATTTTACTTAATTTGTGTTAATATCCTTTAAAATATTGATAATAATGATATGATTTTCGACTTTTACTGAAATTTTGGAATTAAGAAACATGGTTTCTATTTTGAAATATGATATTATTTTTAAATAAGTTCTAAATGACATATCCAATTAATGTTTTTCAGAGTGATTTTATGACTTGAATTAGAATTAATTAAAAATGAAATTTAAAATAAAATAAATAAAAATTAAAATTATTTGATAACTAAATGTTTTAAACTTAATATGATTTTCATACATGAAAATCGTTTTCAAATTTGAAATTGGTTTTCGTTTTTAAATCAGTTTAATACGAATTTAAATAAAACTTTTAAATTTTAAAGTATATTAAACACCCATTTCAATTTGGAATATGAAATATATTTTTTCAAATGTAATGATTTATTCGACCTTTCGTATTATATTTAAAATTAAAATGTTCGAGCGTTAGGTCTATTTTAAATTATTTTATTCTTCACTATTTCAGTACCCAATGGGTAGCATCGTCAGGAAGATAAGCACAATTGATACTAAAAAATTTAATTTTAATTTTTAATTTCATTATTTTTTTCATTTATTTAATTTTTAATTAATAATTGTGTTTATATTACCGACGATGCTACAAAATGGGTAGGGAAATATTGAAGAATAAGAGAATTTAAAATAGACTTAGCGCTCGAATATTTTAATTCTAAATATGTAGTGTTTATTTAAAATTAAAACGTAATTAATTAACTACAGTTGAGAAATTTGGAGTTTTCAACACGAATAAGTACGAGTATATGAAACGTTCGCTAAACAAATGTATTGTAATTTTTACATGTGTAATTTAATTTAAAGCATAAAAATAAACCAAAAAACCGGTTTAACTGGTTTTTGGAAAATTGATTTTTCGAACAAATCGGAAACCGGTATCTTAAAAAATTCATTTTTCGAATAAACCGAAATCGGTTTCTAAAAAATGGCGGTTTTTTGGACACTCTACTTGAAACATTGCTTGGGTACGATTTTAAACGTTACATTCATTAAACCTGTTAGCGGGTGGAATATTTTCCTTTACCAAATCAATTGTTTTCAATGATGCAACCAAACAAAAGAAATGGGTTTTTTCTATAATTCCGCAGTAAGTGTCTGGGGTTTGACAAGACTTTAGATTTACCAAAAGTAGTTTATACGTGCTCTAAGTTAAATGTCCAAATCCAAAAAAAAATTAAAAATTATTTTAAAAAAATCGAGCGATTTTTTAAAATAATTTTTCGCCTGCGGAGCTTTAGATTTAATAAACAATTAACATATTCTTCGTAAATCTTCTCAGCCACTGTAAGTAAGTGAAAATGACACACCGAGACACGTCAACCTAATTTTGGATTGTAGAATCCAGTGATGTACCCCGTTTTCACGAGATATTTCTATTTTAAATTTGTAGTAGGTTTATTTGAATGAAAAAACTTTAAAAACTTGTTTAAAATCAATTTGTTTATTATTTATTTGTCAAAATGTATATCTAGAAATAATGGACGTCCATTTTCAAGCGGACATGGAACTATATTTGCTCTTATTTTGATGATTTTATAATTTTTTTTGGATTTATTCAATTTTTACTCTTTGTTTGCAATCGACCGGCAGAAATCAGCAAGCATTGAGTCTATCCTTTTTCCAACGAATGGATATGGATAATTGTCGTTCGTAGAAATCGAAATGTGTATGTAACATGTGGATTTTCAACGACATTTTAACGCCAAGTTTGTCGAAAGACCTCATCATGTTGTCAATATAATCACGGTACTCTGGTGAGCGATTTTTGCAAAGAACGTTTTCAATTACCGCACGTATTGAGTTCCATGCGTTGAGTTCAGTTGCATCTAACATTTCAGAAAAACTCGTATCCTTTAAAAGTTTCCGTATATCTGGACCGTTAACTACACCTGCTAAAAAAAATTGATATAAAATATATTGCAGTCACACATTTTTAGTTACACAAAATTACCCTCTTTAGTTTTTCAATTGGTAATTTTGGAAAAGCATTGTTTTTCAAGGATGGTAATGCATTTTCGTTAACGCGAAAAAACGCTTTAAAAAATTCTTTACAACTCCCAGCTTGATATGAAGATCCCGATGCATTATTTTCTGAAGCGGGATCAATGGTGGACGAATTACATTAAATTTGCCAACAACTTGAGAATCGCGATTTGGCCAATCTCGCTTTTCGTCTGGTTGCATTTTGCACGGCTGTCCCATTTACAAAAAATACACATGTACTTTGTATAGCCAGTTTGCATTCCAGCTAATGGTGAAAGAACCGTAAAATCACGTAAATTGTGTTCGTCATAAATGATGCGTTCCAGAATTAATTTCATGGTATCATACGACTCAAGCATTCCAAGACCATACATCAATGGCACTGGTTTAACGCTGCTGTTTTCAAATAGCAAGACTACTTTTAAGCTTCTGATTGAAGAGTCGGTTGGGTAACTTTTCGTATTTGAGTTGGGTCAGTTTTCGTTTTCAATGTGGGTAATTTTTCTAATTTTTTGGCCGATGTTTCATTTTCATTTGGGCTATTTTTCAATTTTAATTTTGAGTAATTTTTCTTTATGTCTTATTTCGTACCGCCGAATGAAATATTGATTTTTAAGGAAACGAAATAAACCCGAAATAACATTGGAGTTTTACTCCATATTTCCAAATAATGAGTTTATGAAAAAAAAATTCCAATCTCAATTATGAAAAAATACCCAAACATATGAAAAAATTCCTCATTACTGTTGTTAGTGTGTTCTTTAACAATTTTGGGGGCATTATTTAATTTCCCTTTTGGGGCCTAATTTTTGGCTCTATGAAAAATGCCCCAAATGCAAAAAGCCCCCAAAAAAACCAAAATTGTCCCATAAATTTTTCATACAAAATAAACAAGGGATTTTTTCGATATTTTTTATATGCAAAATGCCCCAAATTTCCAGGAACGAAAAATACCCCAATTATTTTTTGGGGAATTTTACAATTTTTTTGGGGCATTTTTCATTATATTATTTCTGTATAATGCAACCAAAAATCTTTAAATACTAGTTATTACAATAATAACAGTATATTTTGAAACACATTCGTCACATTATTTTTACAATTTCATTGCCAGTTCAATAATTGAGTAGTGCAGTGCGCGTCTTCATTCTTACGTCTGTTGTTTATAAAATAGTTATTCACCATGTTAATGGACCATGAATTTGCGCAAGGGGAAAAATTTGGTACCAAGCTACTTTATATTTTGGAAGAAAAACAAATGTATAAATTCAAAACCAAAACTACATCAAAGGCATACTATACTTGCTACATAAAAGGTTGTCCTGCACGCATGGAATTCATTCATAGTGAAAACATTTGTGTTGTTCCAAAAAAAAGTTCAAAACCACAATCATTCCGCAAATCAAGAATTTGCATTCGAGAATTTGAAAGTCATTGAAATCCGAAGTTGTACAGTCAGCAGGAGCAGTTGAATGTCCAAATGCATTAAGTTGTGTTCGCGCTGCATACAAGCTTTCGGCAATAAGGTAAGCATTATTGTAAACATCTTAAAATTATAAACAACTATATATCGTATTTTATAAAGTCGCAACGAATCCAATACCAGCTTTGAAAAGATTTCAAGATGACTACCATACTTGGGTCGGAAAGTATTTAAAAAATCTCCAAAATCTGGAAATTGTGGCAGCTTTTAATAGTGAGGACACTTGGACGCGATATCTCGAACTCGCGGCCGCAGCCGCACCACCGTCTGCTGATGAAGATCTTGGCAAGATCCGAAATAGCTATACAGACAGCCTTGGTATCGTTGGAACATTTTTATGCTCGACTATTTTGAAAGTAATATAAATCTAATAAATTAGCTTTATATTATTTAAAAAGGTCTTGAGCTTGAATAAATTTGGAAAATTGTACGTTTGGAAAACAGACCGAATAAAACTCCCGCAAGGGAAATGATGATATATTAATAATAATATATTTAAAATGGAAGCCGCAACCTTTATAACAGATTTTGAGCACGCCTTGCAACAAGCATGGCGAATTACTGTCAAGCAGTTCGCCGTAAAGTTTCTCAAAAGTATCGTTCCTTAGGCGCATATATACGTTCATCAAAAGATGCAAAAGATACGTATTACAAACTGCTCTCTTTACCTTTACTGCCACCGAAAGATATCATATTGTGTTGTAAAGGAACATATTGATAAATTCGATGAAAATGGGAAGTACAAATATTTTTTGTATACAAATTAATCACACTTATGCAATATTGTGTAAATATATAATTTACTTTTTTATGAAAGATGGATCCAGAATACTTTTCGTTATTTAAGCTAACGACAAGAAATACATCCGCCCTGGAGGCATACAATGGAGTTCTCGGTCGATTAATTCAAAGAAGGGAAAATTTGTTCAAATTTGTGGTAGTTCTTCGTGATGAAGAATATGAGAAGTCGAAAATTTTTCTATTTTATTCGAAAGGGGACGAAACATTGCTGCAAAGCGTTCAAAAAAAGTTTATACAAATAGAGCAAATAATATTCTGGAGGCATCTAAAATGTGGGAGCAAGGAAAATTGACAACATTTATGTTTTTAAATCGGTTGACATAATACCAAAATAAAGTTATAGATGACGACGTGCTTCCGAGGACGAGGACCAATACCAGGAAGAAGACTCTAAAACCGATAAACAGGGACCCACGACCCAATAAGAACGGATCCGTTCTCGGATCGTGATCGGATCAGCGAGCGGGAGAAATTCCTCTTTCGTTCTCGAAATGAGAATTGCGTCCGATCTCGCGAAATAAATTTGGACCCGATATCGAAACGAATTCGGACCCTATATCGAAATGAAATCGGACCCGATAGCGAAATGAATTCGGTTCCGATAGCGAAATGAATTCGGCCCAGATAGCGAAATGTGGTCGGATTTTAAATCATTACGATTGGTTCCGAAATCGAAACGGGAACGGATCCGATGTGTAAATCATATCGGATTCAGTCTCGAAATAATTTTGGATTAAAATTTGTACCGGAAAATGAAAACGCGAACAAAATCAATGTGAAGAATTTATTCGGTACAGCGTTACCTGCAACCACGTCGAAATAGTCTCAATTATATATTCAAAACAAATTACATTGAATACGAAAAGTTCCACAATGAGCACAATATATCACATATAAAAAAGGTTTTCAAAATAAAATTATTAAAAGATATATATTTTGTACCACTTATACACTAATATTATGTCCGATGTAAAATAAAACAAAATTTATAAAATATAACATAAAAATAATATGAAATATGGGATAATACTAATGCTTGGAAGTTTAAATTAATTAAAAATATTACAATAAATGTTCTTGGTTACTTGAATCGAATCAGCAAAAGCAGATCTGTACCGAATCCGAACGTATCAGTGAGAGCGAAATCCGACGCGTCGCATATAAATCAGATCCGAATCGGATCCGCGAAAGCGGAATCCGATGTGTCGGACTCAAATCTGATCCGAATTGGATCAGAGAAAGCGAAAACCGATGTTTCGGACTCAAATCGGATCAGAGAAAACGAAATCCGATGTTCCGAACTCAAATCGGATCAGAGAAATCGAAATCCGATGTTCCGGACTCAAACCGGATCTGAACCGGTTCAGAGAAAACGAAATCCGATGTTCCGGACTCAAATCGGATCCGAATCGGATCAGAGGAAACGAAATCCGATGTTCCGGGCTCAAACCGGATCCGAATCGGATCACCGTAAGCGGAATCCGACGTGTCGGACTCAAATCGGATCCGAGTCCGACTTTGTGCTTACTGGGGAATGATGCAATTCCACCGAGGGAATATGGTTTATGCATTATTTGCCAAACAGATCAGGCCAACACTGCCTTCCTGCCATGTAAACACATGAAATGTTGCAACGGGTGTGTCTTAAAACTACAAGCTCAATCTATTGCAATGAATGATAATAAAATTAAGTGCCCATGTTGCGAGAAGATGTCGAAGATGTAATAATGCTTTTCGTTCGATAATTACACCATATCCAAAAATGGAGTTAATTGTTTACTTTGTTTTTTATTTTGTGAATAATAAAGTTTTTGTTGGTTTTCTCCATTTACAAATTAGTTGTGCGCTTGTTTTTTGGGGTTTATTTCATATTTGTTGGGGAATATTTCATTAGGGTATTTTTCGTAAATTATTTGGGAGGTTTTTCAGAAATGTTGGGGAAACTTTCGTTGCAGAGTTTTTGGATAATTTTTCGTATTTCTCTCCATATTTTGGTTTTGGGGCATTTTTCGTTTTATTTCTGCGCATTCTGCATTTGGGGCATTTTTCTAGACCCCTTATCCTCAGTCACTGGGTCCATACCTTTGTTGCCTCCTCTACAAAACATTATTTTTCGGGTACTGGTGACAACTGCTCTCTGCCCCCGGGACAGATATTCGTGATTGCTTTGATTCGCGGGGCGAATACGATGGGGCCAACCAAATATTGGACCCGATCAGTTACAGGTTGATCGTAACTTTATCCCTGTCGCTATATGCAGTTAGCAGGAACATATTCCAACCGTTTCCGGCCAAGATTCAAGCTATGGGAATGCTTACGCCGCATAGGCGTTTGAAACGTTTGTAACTGGGGTTAATTTAGAGCAGCCTCATATTAATAACACAATATTGTTTGTGTTAACTATACATTTTTTTTGACGTATATTGTATTAATGCAATCTATTTTGCATTAGTTATTTTAATTGTTAAGTATAAACAATCCACTCATCATTCTACATTGCAGATCCATATCGATAAATAAAATAGTGAAGATCAATAAAGTAGTAAAGTTCAAGATTTTTAACAAAATTATTAAACAATCTCTATGCTAAGATATCTTGGGGAGCTTTTCTTCTGAGTCTTCTAATTAGAGAATTTCTGTGGAAATTCTGCTTGATTTAGTGTAAGAGTAAACGTGACTCGGACTGATTTAAATTCAATGACTGTGATCCTCCAATCGTATAGCCATGATGAGATATTATTACACACTAGTTGAAAAGCCCGTCAAACGACGGTCGAAGATCGTGAAAAAACCGTCTTCAGTGGTATTTAACGTTCTGACCATAAAATCTTCATTTCGTATTTCGTTTCTAAAAGCTACTAATCGTTGAGCACTAAATTGTGTAAAATGGCATAAGAACTTAATAAATCATTGAAAATTGTTTGCATATTTACTTTGAAAATATTTCTTTGAACACAACATTTTTTGTGAAAGTGGTTTTACATCCGGCCACTAACTTTCCTTGGAAGGGTCCGTCCAGTATTTTAACTTTGATATCCGCATCTCGCCTCGCTCTCGAGAAAGCCACATACAATTGCCCGTGGCTAAAGACAGGCTCCGGCAAGTAAATACCGACCTTTTCCAGCGTTTGGCCTTGCGACTTGTTGATAGTCATTGCAAAAGCCAATTTGATTGGGAATTCCCGTCGGCGCAAAACGAAGGGAAGATCCGGGTTTGTTCTAGCTAAATCCACTCGTGGGATGAAGACGCTCTTTTTTTCACTGCCTGCCAAAACTGATGCAACTATTTGATTTGGCTTCAAAACGGTAATTATCAGCCTAGTCCCGTTGCATAGTCCTCGTTTTGTGTTCAGGTTCTGAATTAACATAATTATCGCCCCAGTTTGTAATGACATTTTATGCACTGGCATACTTGGTGGCGTACACTCGTTCAGGAATTCTATAGGGTAATGTTGGTTGTCCTCATCACTTGAGTCGTCTATAGAATCGAAACTGAGGTATGTAACGGTATTGCCATTAAATAAACCCAATACCTTATTGTTAATTTCTTCAGTATCAGTATTCTTAGGGCATAAATTTGAATATTGGGCAACATTTTCAATGGTAAGGTGGTTATCAAATATTTCTTTGATTATGTCGTCCTTGCAAATGAGGTCACCTGGAATGGGAATGGTGTCATCAGAAAGTCCGTGGGTATTTCTCAGTTCTCCATTGTCAAGGCGTATTAGCCAGTCGCTAAAGTTTGTGTCAACGGAACGAACGTTGTTTTTTTAGGCGAAGAACTTGAAAATTCTCCCAAAGATCACCGAACTTGATGCTGGCCTCAACAATTGCTTGCTCGCGTTCCATTAGGAACAACAGGAAGAATTTGTCTAAAGTCTCCACCAAGTAACAGGACTTTACCACCGAAAGTTTTTGTATTCTGCATAATCTCATGTAGCAGTCGATTAATAGCTTTGAGTGCGGTGCTCGGAGCCATAGTAGCTTCATCCCAAATTATAATTTTGGCCTTCCTTATAATTTCTGCATCCGGTGACGTCATTCGCATTGATGAGGTGGAAGTGTCCACTTATGGAATGGGCAACTTGAACTGGGAATGGTATGTCCTTCCACCATCTAATAAATTGGCCGCAATGCCAGTTGACGCAACGGGTAGCCCATTGTTACCATCTCCACGTATGTGACTCAACAAAGTTGTGTATAAATAGAGTTACCACTTCCACCTGGGCCATCTAAGAAAAATGTTCTTTGCCGAAGACTGTCATTTCTAACAGCAGTCATTATGGAATCGAAGACAGATACTTGCTCAGTGTTGAGTGCATTCCTCATAGCACTGCCTTTATTTCGTTCGACAACCACATCGTAATAAGGAGCAGACATCTGCAGCATATCACATGAAGGCGTACGAAGTCCAAAGTCGTGACATCTTTTACCATGTGAATTTAGAATGCTCTGAATATCTTGTAGAACAAAATTGTCACAATTTACACAAAAATTGTCTTGACCTTGGTGAATGTTTATGTCTTCGCACAACTGTTCCTTATATTTCTCAAAAAGTTCCGCCGCATTCGATGGAAATGTGAAAATACACAGTTATGCAAATAATTCCCTTAATTGGCGAGGCATTTTTTGATCCGCTGCTTCTTGGAGTGTTGCGTCCCATGACGTGTTAAAAAATGATCGAGCAAGAGGACAATGCAAGAGTGTTGGTGCGGAGATATAAATTGTTCGCCTACAAGTATACAATGATTTGAAACATTTTATAACGTTTTTATGTAGTTGGCAACGCATTAACCTTCACCGCAGTGAGGCTAGCAAATTATTATGTAGTATGATTGGAAAATATTTAATAGAAATCAGTTTTATTTTGTAAAAGGAAAGAGTATAGTGAAACTAATAAAGTACAGGATGCAGAAGTTTTGGAGTAATGCCATTTTTTGCATTATAGTGGAAGAACTGAAAAATATTAAAAATTTCATAATCATATTTTTGTTTTCTTCTTTTTATTTACAATCTGTCGGTGGACAATAAGTACATCTGATAACATATTAACAATGACAGGGGTTATGCAGTTCAACATAACACAAAAACTATTGTATGTACACTATATTTTTACATATGTATGTATGTGTAAGCACTTAACCTATTCAATAGTTTACATATTTACAAAATTTTAAATTGCTACATGTATTATATTAGTTATATCGTATTAGTTTAAGAATAGTAAATCTAATACGTCTTCTGGTTTCCGTGGTGCTATCAAGTAGTCAAAAAGCTATAGGATTGACGTGGTTGATAAGGCGTTGCAGACATGTTTGGCTGACATTTCGTATTTCTTCATTTACAGAACGTATATCAAGATCCCTCCTTATTGATTTATTTCTCACAATCCAGGGCGCATCTGTTATCATATTTAACATCTTTGATTCAAATCTTTCGAGAATTTAAATATTTGATTTGGAGGCGGTTCCCCATAGCTGTAAGACCATACTTGTTTTAGAATTGATTTATAGATAATGAGCTTGCTGTTAATATTAAGCTTTGACCTTGGTCCCAATAACTAATAGAGTTTTCCCGATTTGGCCTTTACGAGTAGTTGCACTTGTTTGGCTTTAAAATGTGGCTTCATGTAAGTCGCCTATCTAGAACCATACCAAAATATTTTCCGGTTCTGAGTTCAAGTACTATAATTCCATTTAAATAAACTGGAGGACAGTCGAGCCGACGGTATGCGAATGTCTTGTGGCAACATTTTTCAGGATTTACTATGATGTTCTATCTATTTAGCCAAACTTCCAGTTCATTAAGATGGTGTTGTATGAATGCTAATACCTCTGCGTGCGATTCACTTGTAGCAATTACTGCTCGTTAGTGATACACCCTTATTGGTAGGGATGTCTGATGTAAATATAGTGTAGAGGATTGTTCCAAGAACACTACCCTGAGGAATGCCTGCTTTAATTTCTGTTAAGTCTGACCTTTCATTGTTTATTTTGACGCAAAAAACCTATGACTTAGGTAGCTTTTAAAAAACAGATAGTACGGGACTGGCAAAACATTTTTCAGTTTATATAGCAGGCCAGGATGCCACATTCGATCGATTACTTGCTTTATGCCAAAAAAGAGTTTTTTCTCAACAGAATCATTTGCAATGCGGTGAACCTGTTCAGGCGTACCGTAGTTGGATCTGAATTACGCAGAAATATCTTCCGAAATATTTTGGAGAACGTTACCAATAGACTAATTGGCCTGTACGATGACAGCAAATGTTCAGGCTTATTAGGTTTCCGCATCATAATGATCACAGCGCATTTCCATTGGGACGTAAAGTGACCAATTCTTAATATCGAATTTTATAGTTAAATATTTGGCAATGTTTGCGTCAACACAGTCGTATTCTACAGCTTTTCCTTTATTTAGAATTCTTATTTAATTTTGAAACTCACTTGGGGAAACAAGTTTGATGGGACAGTCCATAAAACTAGACATTGCTTTCTGCTTTCTGTAATTACTACATTCCGTTCACGACGTCTTTTGATGTAGTTTGTGGCTTCCACAGAAGGTGTTCCTCGTATTTAGAGTTATTAATTTCTTCAATAAATGCACCTATTCATCAAGCAGATTCCGAAGCTACTTTACTGCTTGTCTCCTTTTTTTGTATTTGTTGCCGTATCTCCTAAAATCTGATATAGTTGAATGTACGCACCATAGAGGAATTTAGGATAGAGTAATTTATTATCTCAATACTTTTAACGTCATAGGTATGATTGGAAGTGAACACGGGATGGTGAAAAGCATGGGTTCTATAATACCAGATAGAGTCAATAGTACACAACTGCCCACGAAGCAACAATAACCGCATTTCATGCTTTTGTGGCAAATTGTATGTGTTAAATGCAATACAAATCTATACCAACGATAAAAGTCAACAAAAAAGTGCAAAATAAATTTAAATTCCACAATTCTATACGAAAACCAAATGAAAAAGTTAAGTCAACAGTTATTGTACCTCCACCCGCCTTAAGTTAAGTTTCGTCGAATTTCTCTCATTTGTACAGACCTACGGCGAAGAGTGTGAGATGAAACGTTAGATGACAGAACGCAATGTTCCATCGTAGATTCCTCAATGGTACGCACTCAGTACAGTCATCTGGAGATGACATTCCAGCTGCTTTTGTGGTGTGTTCTGCGGCAAAATTTATATCAGATGTGGTCTTATTTGGTTGGCATCATATGTAGGCATATGTCGCTGCGTTTCAGTTCCAGTCTTTAACTGGGTATTCCTTTGTAAACTATACAGTCTAGTACAACGGGTATCTTGTTTCAGTCAGTAGGGTAGAATGTCGGCGTACCTGTTGATAGAGCTGAAATTCCACTTATATAATTTTCGGCCTTTTGGATTTAGAATCCTGGATCCACACAATTGATGTTTTGCGTTATAGACTCCACCAATGACAAATCGACCTCTAAGGGATTTAAAAAAAGTTTGCGTATACTTACATGGGACTGTCCGTGGAGGTGGAAAGTTTCTGATAGCCATTCACTTGGGAGTGGCGAAATATGTTATCTTCAGTTTGTAAGTTCCCTGACCTCCGGGGTGTTCGAGACCGGATAAGTAAGTAAGTAATATATCACAACTAACGGTATGTAAATTAATGATACAATTAATGACAAATTGATGATACAACTAAAATGATTACATTAGACGTAAATTTAATGTTAGTTGCCTGAAAGTTAGTTTGCTGTGCTCCGCTTAAAAATTGTACTCGTATATGCAATTGTTGTTTTAATCAAAATACCGGACCTGGCACGTGTAGTGCTATGTGGATGGTTCGTGTGGACAATGTCATATCCACTAATTGCAATATAACTCCGACTTGTACAATGTGTTTCAAAAATTAAGGGCATGTCTATAAAATTAAATTTATGACAAGTTTCGACTTCTCTGGTATGGTTGGAAATGCCATTACTTCTTGTGGCGTGTGACTATTCCTGACCGCATTTGCATAAGTGTAATGGTCTGACGGGATATTATCGTTTTGGTTTCCATTAAACATATGCAGTTTGATTTGTACTAAAAGAGTTATTTACTTTGGTTTAATTTGGTTTTGTTTTTGCAGTAGTTGCCTTTGTAGGTGACAGGGTGATATTGTAGAGGTGATGTGGGTTTCGGCAAAAGGATTTTGTGTGACTACATTTTTGGCATCGATGGCATTGAATCATTTCATTTGTTTTCATATGAGGTTTAATTTTCACTATAGCCTTAGCTATATCCCTGTAATTATAGACTTCCTTATTATTTTGCTTTGGTTCAAGATCACTTATGATCACACTTACACTTATGTTACTACTATTTCGAACTTGATGGTCATGGCTTTCTATTTCACTTTTGATTTCGGTTACAGGCGTTGAAAAACTCATACCTTTAAGGACGACTCTATAGGTTCTCTTCTGCTTGGGGTGGTATATTTATCGTCTAGATATTTCACCACTATTCTATAGGAATCAATATTTTTACCATAAGTCTTATTTGACGATTTATTTGGAAAATCTTATTTGTAGAAAATTTGTTATCATTAGCCTGATGTCCGAAACATTTGCGATTATTATTGGTGGAGATTTAACTTCATTTATTTCATTAATGTTTTGTTTTCCTTGTTGTCATCGTTCGTTTTGCTGTTTGTCTAGCGCTGTATGTATTTGCAAACCAACGTCGTCACTTTCGACTTCGTTGCCATCCACTGTGCCAGCAACTGGGGATTAGCCTCTGCAGCAGAACACTAATCCGTTTGTTTATTACTTTTTGTAAAGCAATTTCATAAAGTGTTGTTATTTTAAAATATTGTTTTAGTCGACAAAATGTTTTTATTACTTTGTTTTCAAAAATCAAATTGTTGGTCTTGCTCGCATTATACGTGTTCACAGTATCACTGTCAGAAAAGGCATCGTTATTACAAATGTATTTTATTTAAAAACAAAAATAATTTATTCACAATTTTATTTTTCTAGTTGTATTTAACTAAGAAGAAGATAGTGATTGCAGTTGTTACATTCCTTCCTTTAATATAACTTTTGCAGATATTTATATTAATGTGGAGTTACTCGAATTGGCTACTGAATAATAATATTTTCAAACCTAAAGCCCAAGCCTAAATTTACTACCACGCAGTAATACATTTATCCAAATTGCTGAAATTTCTTTCACCTGAAAATAAAAAATCTGAATTTAGAAAAATTGGACTTCATTGGTTTGGCTTCTGGAAGCATCATATCATCAATATCGACTTTATCATCATTATCCCTAAGCGGCCCTTAAACGTCCAACCTTGTATCTAACAGCAAATAATATTTACAGGTAACATCTTGGTGTCTCATGTTTACAACCACAATCACAAAGCCACAATACAAACAAAAAAACAATGTAAATCCAGTACCCAACGGTTAAAGTCGGACTGGGCCGACTATATGAGGCCTTACACCACTCATATAACTTTATAACTTTTGCAGGGACTATCTCACTTCTTGTACAAATTACATACAACAGCATTAAATCATATTACCATGTAGTACGATACAGTGTAGTTTAGTGTATAGTAATTGCAAATATTTTCGAGTCTAATTTTTTGTAGCTCGTGTTATTACAGAAAAATAAACTAATTAAATATTTTGAGCTGAGACAAAAAATTGCAAAAACCTTGTTTTAAACTAAAAAACAGATACCTCTTGATTTAAGACTATGTAAACGATAATACTTTAGTAATACTTTAAAATCCAAAATTTTTATAAAAATTTCTCTTTTTAATACCATTTAAAAAAGAAATACTAAAAATATTAGTGCAACTCATATCTAACCAACATATTTTTTAAAGGTATCTAAATACCTGGATTTGACGAATCCATTTTCAAAGATACTATTTTTATAAAAACAACTGATAAAGATACACTCGAATTGGCTTGGGCTCACGTTTTACCATTCCACTCCAAATTCGAGAAAATATTGAACTTTGAGAGAATTTTAGCAGAGCAAGTTAACAAAGTATACCTTTTTTATTGCCGGTTATTGATGTTGAAGTTGGTCTAATATTATCAGGTTTCCATCACTTTTAACTTCAATTATTGAACTAATTCTCTGTTTTTGTACTGTTCAACCCTCTGTATTAACACACATACCCTGCCATTGGTCGACATGGTATCCGCAGCCTCACTTTTATTTCAATGGAGTGAACCCATCGCCGCCACTTTTACCCGCCCCTACAGTTGGGAATAGTGGGGGTATACCGAAAAAAGTATATTTTTAAAAAATTTTGCAAGCTGTGGCAACTCTACAGCTTTGAAATTTGGTATATTTCGACAAAGGGGCACACGGTCATAAAAAATTTACAAAATTATATACTTTCTGACGGATGCGCAGCTCAATATAACAACCCGAAAAATTTTTCTAATTTAACATATCATAAAAGAGATTTTGGCTGTGACGCAGAATGGGTCTTTTTTGTAACATCACATGGCAAAGGAGTTGGAGGAACTTTAAAGAGAGCACCGGCACTCACTTTGAAATTTGCAGGGTGTGTAGATCACAAGCAAGGCTATTTGTGCTTAAAAAATAAAAAAAAAATAAAAGAGGCCTTTTTTTCACAAAATTAAACCCTTTTTTTCTGTAACAAATACGAATTCTTTTTTGAATTGATTTTCATTTTTATTTTAGACTCTAAAGTCTTACAATTCTTTCTCAAAAGAAATTATTTCAAAACCTGTTACCATTGGAAAGTTATAAGTATTCAAACATAGTCCCTTTGTCGAAATATCCCAAATTTCAAAGCTGCAAAGTTGCCACAGTTTTCAACATTTATTAAAAAAAATATTTTTTTACGTATACTCCCACTATTTCCAATACACTTACCAAATTTTATCAAAATCGGAGACCATGAGCAAAAAAACACGTTGATTTAAAACGAACTTCCTCTAACGGGTTTTTCAATAAGAGCGCTACAAAAGTTTTTTTAAATAAAACAAAACCGGTTTCAGATACCAATGAAATTCTTTATTCCCCTGAAAGTATGTTCGATGCCATTATGTATGGAACTCGATTTATTTTGCATGGCCACCACGGGCATGCTTGCAGAAGTCCAGATGCTGAACCCAATTTTCGACGGTTTTCAAGCATAAATCGGCCGATACGACCGTACGATATTCGTACGAAGTTTATCAATCGTCGCTGGCTTGTTGGCATAGACCATAGACTTGACGTAGCCCCACAGGAAATAATTCGTGGGATAACACGTTCACCAAACTTGGTTTCCAATATATTGATTTTAGCATTCGCTCTGTGGCTTGTGGCGCAGTCCTGTTGGAACCACATGTCCTCCAAGTCCATATTATCCAATTGGGGCCAAAAATATTCGGTTATCATTGAACGGTAGCGATTCGCATTCACAGTAATGTGCCGGTCTTGATCATCACGGAAGAAGTACGGCCCAATGACGCCGCCGGCCCATAAACCGCACCAAACCGTAATTTTTTCGGGATGCAATGATGACTCATGGATTACGGGTGGATTGCTGTCTGGCCAATAACGCATATTTTGCTTATTGACGAAGCCATTCAGCCAGAAATGAGCCTCATCGCTGAAGACCATAAATTGGACGTAGCGCTCTTAAAGTTGAGGCCACTGACTGCAAATTTCGGTAGTAAATTTTAATAATTTCGACTCGTTGTTGGCTCGTATATCTTTCCACGATGAAATTGCAAACCTTACTGAAGAGAAATGTCAAAAGAGCGGGAAAAAATATGGCGTCGTTTGCTGTCCCTATCGATTTACTTTTGTAGCGTCTCTGTTGAAAACCCCTTTATAACCAATACTGTATAATAAATAATAATTAATAATAAGTTACAAATCAGACCAGATAGTACGGAGAAAGTAAATTTACATATATACAGGAATATATAGCATTAATGGAATCAGTTCAAATTACAAATAATCCCAGACTTTGTAGTTTCCCAAATACCAGTGAAATCATTAAACTGAAATAGCTCATGAAAGTCACGACACATTCTCCTAATTGGTTCAAAGGACGCATAATTCGAACGCTGAAACTCGATGTGAATTAGTTTATAGTACCTGGTGGGTCTCAAAGGGACATTTATGAAAATCTGAGATAACAGAAACTATATTTTGTGATATTTCTTCGTTCAAAGTGACTATGGTATCAGAAGAAGTGAGTATAGTAGATGCCATAAAAGCAACCGAGAACACCCCACCAGATTTATTTAGAAGTGGCCGCGAGTCGGTGTTCAAAGTCAACGTCGCGCGTCTACGAGCATAATGTGCCTCTACCAAGCAAACGATTTTCTAATCGCGTGTTGAAAGTTCTTGGTTACTATCCTTGCGGATGTACCCAATTATATCCACGCCGGGAGAGGCATGCGCCCCTAAACTTAGTTGATCCATTCGGGATGAAATATATTATTATATTACATGCCTTCAAAACGCAGCTTTATTCTTTCCAGTATCTTATACCACCTTTGAGAAATCATCCGTTGAAATTCATTGGAATGGTATTTTTCGGCGAGCTAATTATAAAATTGAAGTCCTAATTTTTCCATTCAAAATACTTTCTGAGATTTTTAGATAAACTTAAATATATATCCTTTGAATTTCTGTTGAGAATTGTTTCCTATTACATTCCATGAAGTGACTTCAGAGAGCTTCTTACAAAGTTGTGCGGTGTCTAGTTTTACACTCACTGATTGGGATCTACATCATTACACCGAGGAGGAGTAAAGTAAATGAAGCGAGAATCTCATTGTGTAAAAATGTAGCGTGAATCCTATTGTGTGCATTAATATCGAAAATATCAGTGAATTATTTCTCAAAGTAGAAATGAGAAATTGGAAAGGTTAAAGCTGAATTTTGAAGGTGAGAGATAGAACTTTCCGAGGGTATAACAAGTTGTACCATTAAAGTTTAATTCATGATGTTATAACGTGCCGAATAGCTATAGCGCAGAAACTGTTTTTGAAGCTTCAGGATAAGATTTCTCGAAAATCTTATATGATTGAGAATTGCTGAAGTTATATTCGTTTTTAGCGCACCTCAAACCTTTAAAAAAGTATCCTCTAGTCTCAGGGTCTTATCTGTTTTCCAAATATGTAGACTTGTGAAATTCAAAAGTTTGACAAACCCAACGTTTGTGCCTAATGGCATTACCAAATTGCGGAAAAATTAGACGATTTAAGAAATTTAATACCGTTTATCGTCAAATACCTGAATATCAGTTCTTCTAAAAGAGAAATTAATTGTGATTTGATGTTGACATCTCCGTTGGATTATTTCTTAGAATTGTAATAATGAAACTCTGACGAATTTTCACTCTTGGTGACTGCTCGTCGTTGGTAATGACTTCATTATTTAGTTACAGAGTCGACATGACAGCAATTGTGTCCTTGTCATTGTTGACACTGTCTCATGTTGTTTTTTCATTGAATAGTTAATTAAGAAAAAGTTATCTCTTTAGAGCAATAAATGGATTCATTCGTTCTCATTTTCTTGTCAATTTGTTTGTGTCAACAAAAGCTTTGTTCTCTCCCCCAACCACGCGTTAATACAAAGACCTTATCGCACTCCTTGTCGCACCGGAGAAGTTTATATTCATGTTAATTTTATTTATAAGACTCACACTTGTTTACTTAATCATGGTGCTTGTTGCATTACAGCTATAGTTCAGTCGTATTTGCTTTCATGGCAACAAGGATAATGAACTCCCAAGTATTCTACTGAAGACTTATTACTAATAACAATACATAGTTCCTTTTACAAGGGAATTAAGACGACTAATACCAAGTGTTAGGTTTTGCAATTCGTGAATTCGGAATTACACGCGAAAGTGTGTACATCTGTTTCTAAATAACAACGGTTGTCAAGTGCGACCAGAACCCCGATGGACAAGTAACCCGCAAAGGTAACTAGAATTGTTTGTAATTTAAGAATTAATTCAAATTGTATTTTTCTCTTATACTGATAGTCATTTTCATCTATGCTTTAAATATGATGTTTGTCATTCCGTTTATAACACCTTCAAATATTATATGACACCATCTAAGGGCTACATACGAGTAACTAACCTCTTCTACATCAATTTTACATTGAAAATTGAAAAGGTTGTTGTTGTAACAAAAAATTACATAAATGAGAATTACATTGATGCAATGACTGCATCTATTATGAATTTTGGATCAAATATCAAATAATACGTAACTGGGGCTTAAACTATAGTTAGTAGTTGAAGCACCTCTTTACGTCATTCTTCCTTTTCAAACTCAGTGCCATTGGTGATACAGATTTGTAAAATTAAAATTGTTATCGTGTTGACATTGGAAAAAAATAATGGATTTTGCAGTGAAATGCCAACCGGATTGCGCTACCTATAATTTGCATTAATAGTGGTCTTAAGCCGGTATCGATAAGGTGTCAGTAATTGGCAAATAAGAGAATTCCTAATGTCAACGACATTGATCAATTTGGTATCTTGAAATTAATGGGTTACCTAATGTGATGGCCACTATATGACGAGGACTTCGACGTACACAATGCTAACGTGGTACACAAATCGGATATAATAAGGTTTAAGATGGATCAGAAGACACATCTGGCTGAATTTTCACCAATCTGTTACAAAAACTTGGGACATGGGACTGTCCTTGGAGCTGGAAAGTTTTTGATAGCAATTCACTTGGGAGTGGCCAGAAATTATTCCTTCATTGGGCAGTCCAAGTAGCTCACTACTTCCACGCAGTATGTCCGGGGCAATAGCTTTATGGGAAACCTCCGTTAGTTAGCTAAACTGAGAAGGCGAAACGTATGAGCAGCCTGATTGGTTATGAGATTTGAAGGCGGCTGAGTCAACACACCCCGTGGCCAACGGCGGATCAAAATTGAAGAAACCAGAATCAAGTTTCGACTCACTGCATTGTGGTCAGCGTCTGATCGAAAATGCAACCCACGGTGGGCTGGGTTTGCTTCCCGCCACCGTTATATAGGCAATGAAAAGTAAACGACGACTATTGACGTAACTATTGACGACACTCTCAAACGTTATAAGGACCACGATTTAAGGATATGCACCTGGAATGTGAGAACTCCATACATGACGGGTGCTACTTTCCAACTGGCGGATGTCCTCGAAAAATATAAAGCTGGCATCACAGCTATCCAGGAAATGATATGGTTGCACCAGAAAGAAAAACTGCGATATTTACTACAGCTGCCATGAGCGAAAGCACGAATTCGGATGCGAATGTATAGTTGGGAAGAGACTGCGAGACCTAGTTTCAAGGGTCGACCCAGTGAGTGACCGCATAGCAACAATTCGTATCAAAGCGAAATATTTCAACATCTCGTTAATTTGTGTGCACGCACCGACAGAGGATAAAGACGATGAGGTCAAAGAAACATTTTATGAGCGTCTGGAGGAACTATATGAACGCTGCCCTGACCACGACATTAAGATTATTCTAAGCGATATTAATGCCAAATTAGGAAAGGAAAGTGTCTTTCGACCAACCATCGGTGTCTACATTATATCACTTCCGATAATGCAATTAGACCAGAAAACAAAATTTTTGTGTCAAAATATATTTTTGCAAATCTCTTATTCATAGTAAAAATTTGCTAACTACGTTTGGACACAAATTTTTGTGCTCAAATTATTTTAAAGGTCCAATATCGACTTTTCTTTAAAAGCAGATTTTAGAAATACAAATTTAAATTGATTATTAGTTTTAAGAATGGCAACCCTATAATAATTCAAAATAAATTGGAAACAACCACTCAGAAATATAACAGAAACGTTTTGTAATTCAAAAACAAACACACAAAACTACGTCAAGAAATTTAAATTATTTATAAAAACGGAATTTTTTCAAAATAATATGGCAAAAAATGGAAATTGTTCAGGAAACGAAAAAAACATCCTGCCAAGCACACTGAAAGAAAAGCCTTCATACCATTAATGAATTCTTACATTGCATCAATGAAAAGTGTCATTCTTTTTGAGCCAATGTCGGGCTTCATTAATGCTATGAAGAATGTCACATTAAACGAAAAATGTTTCATAGACCTGAAATTAATGTAAACTTTCTAACCGGAATGGAACATTATCATTGTATTAAAGAGAAATGTTACATTGATATTATAAACCGTTCATTGATGTAATGAAAGATAGTCATTGATGTTATGATGATGCTATGAACATGTTTCATTATTGCTATGAGCATGTTTCATTAATGTAATGATCATGTTTCATTGATGGTATGAACATGTTTCATTGAAGGTCTGAATATGTTTCATTGATTATATGAACCGGCTTCATTGATGGTATGAATATGTTTCACTGATGGTATAAGACAGTTTCCATAACTAAATGCAATTTTAACTTTTATTTGGGAAAAATGCACCCCGCGTCATTTAAAAAAAAAACGAAAATAGAGCAAAACAAGTAAAAGTGTTAAATTCGGCTGTGCCGAATCTTTGATACCCTCCACCTTAGTGTTAACCAGCAAAATATTAAATTTTAAAAAGGACCTTTTTTAAGAAAATGTACTTTTTAAAAAAAATAAAAATAAGTTACTTGTTCACAAATGCAATTATTTGTTCACAAATGCTCACAAATGCAGGATGCTCACGAATGCTCACAATGCTCAAATGCTCACATGCTTAAGTAAAAAAATAAAAACCGTTTCCCATTACATCCCATGAAGGGATTGGGGAGAGCTTCTCACAACCAGTGAGCTGTGCGCGTTCTAATTTTTCACTCACTGATTGGGACCTACAGTTTTTACACCGATTCCGAACGGTAGTTTGAGAAGCTTTTTCATGGCTAAATACTCGATAGTGTCGCCTTCACTATGCGAGGTGACCGCCGGCGAAAGAATTTTTTTTTTTTTTTTTTTTTTTTTTTTAAGGTGGTCAGAGCAGGGATCGAACCCGGGATCTCACGTACAAGAGGCGCGCACACTACCCATTGCACCACCGACGGCCACATGCTTAAGTACTTAAGAAGAAATGTACTTAAGAAGAAATGTACTTGAGAAATTTACTTAAGAAATGTACTTAAGAAATGTACTTAAGAAATGTACTTAATGAAATGTACTTAAGAAATGTACTTTGAAATGTACTTAATATACTTTGAAATGTACTTTGAAACGTACTTAAGAAATGTACTTTTTTTAAAGAAAATTTACTTTTTAAAAAAAAATAAAAATAAGTTACTTGTTCACAAGTAAAATGAAAACGCATTTTTTAAAAATAAAAAAGCATTTTTTAAAGAACTGTTAAAAAAAACAAGCTGGGACGAGAGTTGAACCAACAACCCTCAGACTCCAACGCGCAACCCTTTACACATCAGGCCACAGCGACCTTAGATGAAGCGTGACAATTCCTATAAATGTATGAACACATGAAAGTACATCTAAACATTCTAAAGTACTTACCTATTATAAAGAACAACAAAGATTTTCAACATGGAAATTCACCACACGGCAAAAGGAGTAGTTTAGTATAAAACTACAAAAATTAATGTGAAAATTTTATGAGTTTTTTTACGTTTCCAATCATAAAATTTTTTCCAATGGACCAATTTCGCTGATTTTCAATACCAAACTGCTCAGGAATACGTGGAACATTCTGGCCAAAAACCAAACCGCGTTATCGCCGATTGAAGTCGTGAGAATGTTTTCAACAGACGGACAGACGGACAGACTGTAATAAGTCTGCAAAGTTTATTTGTTTTAATTTATTTATTTATTTATGTAATTAACAATGATGTTTTTTTAGCGTTGATATAGACTGCTAAATGATCGATGATGACGATGCACGCTCAACAGCTAAAACGGAAGTGATAGCATGCTTTTACAATTTTTGACATTTCTCTTTTTTCTTTGGCATGCTTGTGTTCCCTGTTGACATTTGTACACTTGTTACACGCATTTTTTTTTTTTTTTTTTTTTTTTTTTTTATTAAGGTATCCCTTTGGTGGTCGCACTAATCGACCACTTCTTGTCCTGATCTCTGTTCTGTTCTCTTCACCCTGAACACTATCACCAGAGCAGATGTCATTTTCCATTATTTGTGGTTGATCTATTATCTCCCTTGATCCCTGCACTGATGCACTATCACCATTCAAACAAATGTCTAACCCAATACTGCCTTCATTTCCAATATCCCTACTACTAGCATTATAGTCGTTAGGTAATGGTGGCATTCTATGACCCTCTGGTATATACTTCTCAAAACTACTTCCAACATTGTCCTCAAAAAGTGTGCCACTAGTATTACAATCAACATTATCCGTTTTAGCAATAAACCTCCGATTACGTCGAAACAATCTATCACTGTTGTCTTTAATTATATATGACCGATCACTAACCCTTTTAACTACCATATCATAATGCCACTCTTTACTATCCTTCTTAAAAATAACTAACTCACCGATATCAATTTCCGGCAGTGACTTCACATTTCGATCATAGTAATACTTTTGTCTTTCATTTTTTCTTTCAATTTTCTTCTGAACCGAATCTTCCGTCACATTATTTCTGGTTAACAATGAGCCTGCTACTGGTAGTTTCGTCTTAATTAACCTTCCAAAGAATAATGTGGATGGTGACATTTGCATACCTGCTAAAGGAGTCGTATTATATTCCAAAATCCTATACTGATATGAACCCAGATCACTTGCCTCATAAGAGCGCTTCAGTATGTTCTTAGCGATAGCCACACCTTTCTCAGCTAAACCATTACTTTGTGGGTATCGCGGACTTGAAAATCTAAATTGAATATTGAATTCCGAAGCGTACTTATCGAATTCTCTGGATCCAAAAGGACTGTTATCACACTTTATTATAGTTGGAAAACCAACTTTAAAAAATATCTGATTGATTCGGTCAATGATATGCCTCGAAGTCTTATCAAGCAAGGGTATCACTATCAAATAGTTCGAATAAGCGTCTATAATCGCTATAAAATCTCGACCAGCGTATTCAAATAAATCTACCGCCACTATATGAAACGGATATTTCGGCGATTCCTCTTGCATCAATGGCTCCTTTTGGTTGTTTCTTCGAAACTTTTCACAAACAGCACAGGACTGGATTAATTCCTTGATTGTATCACCCATCCCAGGCCAATAATATAATCCCCTGGCACGTGCTAGTGTTTTCTCAATACCAAGATGTGAGCTATGCAACCGCATAGTAATTTTGCCTTGCAATCCCCCCGGTATTACGAGTCTATGATCCAGTAATAATAGTCCATTCTCAACATGAAGTGTCGATTTAAACTTATGAAAATGTTGACTTATATCATCTAACTGGTGAAAATTGGGCCATCCGTTCTCAACATATGTACAAATACGACTATACTTCTCATCCTCTTTCAAAATGTTTCTATAATAGTTAAAATTGTCCTCCGATAAACAAACTAACTCCATTATCCTGTGTATTACACCTGACAAATTCTTTAACTCTTCTTCCTCCGGTAATTGAGCACGAGACAAACAGTCAGCAACCAACATTTCCTTTCCAGGCTTATACACAATATCCATTTGAGGATACTTTAACAACATCATGAACATACGCTGAAGACGCATTGTGACATTATCAATATCCCGTTTAACCAACGTCTCCAACGGCTTATGATCACTTTCAACTGTAAATTCTCGGCCGTATACAAAATAATGAAACCGTTGACATGCAAAAACTATCGCCAGGAGTTCCTTTTCTATTTGTGCCCACTTTTGCTCATTTTTCGACAGTGTCCGAGATGCAAATGCAATTGGGTGCCCGTCCTGAATTAAAACACATCCCAATCAGTCCTTGGAAGCATCTGTTTGAATCCTCACAGGTAACCGAGGATTATAAACTGCCAAAACAGGCTCGGATGCCATAATATTCAATAAATTCTTAAATTCTTTTTCATGTTCCTCATTCCATTCAAAATTAACATCAAGTCTTGTCAGATTACGCAATCCTGCAGTTATCTTCGATAGATTCGGTATAAATCTTGCCAGGTATTTCACTAGCCCAAGAAAACGCAACACATCAGCCCTATTCCCCGGGTTTTCTATGCCCAGAATGGCTTCACAGTATTTTCTCCCGGCTTTAATTCTATTATGTGATATATTGTTCCCCATAAATTCGACAGAATCCTTCCGGTATTGTATCTTCTCCGAATTAAATTTAACATTATTCTCCCTTGCCCTTTTTACTACCATTTCCAGAATTTTATCATGTTCTACTAGGTCCTTGGCACCAATCAAGATATCATCGAAATAAATATAAACCCCTGGAATGTCACCAAAAATCTTCACCATAGTTCTCTGAAACATTTCAGGCGCACAGCTAAGACCAAAAGGTAGGCGATTAAATTTGTATCGCCCAAACGGGGTCATAAATGTAGTCAAATCGGACGATGCCTTTTCCAATAACATATGCCAAAACCCACTAGTAAGATCAATAACAGTGAATATTATCGCATCGGCTAGCCCTGATGTGAGATCCTCAATTGTCGGGATAAGGAAATGTTCCCGTTTGACACACTCATTTAATGGTCTTGGATCCAGACAAATGCGTAACCGGCCATTTGTCTTCTCTACAATCTGTAGATTATTAACCCAATCAGTTGGGTAATCAACTACTGAAATGATTTCATCCTGAACCATACTATCAAGCTCCATTTTCAACCTGTCCATTAATGCATGTGGTATCCGTTTCTTATAGTGAAGCACAGGCTTCGAATTTTCCTTTAAATAAATCTTATATTCGCCCGGGAATCTACCAAATCCTTGAAACACATCACTGTACTTTCCAATAAATAATTTTGACGCCTCCGGCAATGCAACTTTGTCAACATCCATCCGTTTCACTAATTCAAATTCAATACAACTATCCAATCCAAGTATTGGTTCAAATTTGACATCAACAACCAGAAATAATACTCGTTTTTCACTCTTAGACTGTAAATCAAGACACTTTAATTTCACAGTACCAAAAACTTGTACCCTATTATTACTATAATCGTAAACAGGATAATCATTGTTGTCATTACAAATGTTAATTTTCAATCTTTTCATGAAATCTAAAGGAATACAATTCACATCTGCTCCAGTATCTATCTTAAATATGACTATCTCTCCTTCAATTTGATATTCCTTAGTCCATTTCATCCGGTTCGATTCTACTGACTTTATTCTAAAATAAGGTTCATTACTTAATTCTCTCCTCAATTTCACACAGTCGAAAGACATACCTTGAATGTCACCCCAAGCAATACTACCAATTCCCCGTTTGTTGCTGTAGCGGCCACTGTTATTGTTGTTGTCATCTTTCTTCGGATTCATCTGTTGATGTTTCCCTTTTTGACGGCACATTCTGGCATAATGTCCAACCTTCGAGCAAATATGACAAGCAATGTTCTTCGCCTTGCACTCACTTAAATGTTTTGGTGACCATGCATTTCCACAGTTAAAACAAAAACGTTTAATCGACTCAATTGATGTTGTTTGTTTCTTTTCCTCAGTCTCCAAACTTGCTATTAATGGTGTTTTCGACTCCAAAATGCTTTTGTTGAGACTTAGCCGCTTCATATATTTTACAGGTTTCAAGCACCTTTGCCAAATTATCATCTCTACCATCTAATAGCCTCATTTGAAGTTTTTTTTCGTACACGCCAATAATAATACGATCTCGAAGCATTCGCTCTTCATACAAAGCGCCACAGCTGCATTTAAACTCACAGAAGGGCAATTGCTTCCGTAGCTCTGTCTCAAACTCGTTTATTGACTGCTTCTCTTTTTGCGATATCATATTAAATTTAAACGACTCCATTGCAACGTTCTTTTGGGGCAGACAATAATCATCAAACTTCTTTATAACGTCATCCAATGATCTTTGCATTACTGCATCTCCAACTCGAACTTCACCGAGCATTGAATTTTGTGAGCCATCATTTGGGAAAAGAGTGTTATATATTACAGCACCTTGTTCACCAATCAACCATATGAATGTTGCAATCTTGCTTTTTTCTGGCTTTTCCATTTTCCCAGTTGCAATCATCCACACCATAAAATTCTGCTTCCATTTAGGCCATTCTGCAGCCATATTGGAAGAATCCAGAGAACGTGGTGTGCGATTTTGACCTTCATCCGCCATTTTCCTTCTTCTTTTAATATAATTGCACTTTATTTCTAACCACTTCTGACACCATGTAATAAGTCTGCAAAGTTTATTTGTTTTAATTTATTTATTTATTTATGTAATTAACAATGATGTTTTTTTAGCGTTGATATAGACTGCTAAATGATCGATGATGACGATGCACGCTCAACAGCTAAAACGGAAGTGATAGCATGCTTTTACAATTTTTGACATTTCTCTTTTTTCTTTGGCATGCTTGTGTTCCCTGTTGACATTTGTACACTTGTTACACAGACGGACATGGCTATATCGACTCCGGTTGTTATAAGGATCAAGAATATATTTACTTTATGGGGTCGCAAAGCCTTCTTTCTATATGTTACAATCAGAATGACAAACTGATATATACCCTCTATTACTTACAGTGGAGGGTATAATAAGGGGATTTCAAAAACCAATTTTTTTTTTGTCGGCCGGACGTATGGGGTCCATAGGGTCCAAAAATGGTCTGAAAAAAATGTTTGGGAGGCGGGGGGAGGGGTAGAACACACGATTCTAAGCAAAAAATTTAAAATGGAGAAGTTAGAGGAAATCCCTCTTTTAGGAGTTATGGGCCTCCAAAGTTTGGGCTTTTTGTGCCACGATTTTTTTCTGACGATTATTAAGTTTTCTGGAACGGGGCAAGGGAGAGGAATATCTCTGTTGAAAATTTTGGATTTCGGAATTTTTTGATTTTTGGGAAATTTTTTGGACCTTGTGGGTTCCAATAGGTCCGGCCGAAAATGTTGGTTCTGAAATCCCCTTATTTTGCTCGATTTTAGTTTTTTTAAATGGCGCGGGGTTCTGAATTTCAGCGTTTTATTTTTTTCTTATTTATTCCTTATTTCATACTGGCTCTCATATATTGTGTCACAGCTACTGCACATAAATACATAAATAATAGTTGCATAAATACATACATTTATACAAATAGTACCTACATATGTACATATTATCCTTTAACCAAATTAATGAATCGTTCAAAATAATGAAATTGTACATTATATTAAAGAAAGATGTTTCATTATTGCTTTTTAGAAAAAATATTTTAAAATTCAATTAAAATGAGTGTAATGTAAAGGATGGCCTATTTAATAGATTCTACTTTACTATGTCGATAAGATGTCTGCAAATTTTTCTCTATAGTTTCCATATTTACATGAAAAACATATTTCATTCCATCAATTTAAAAGGTTTCTTAGCATTAATGACGGTCCACAAATCAAAAACCGCAGCAATGAAGGAGTTCATTGAAGTAATGTAACATTTCATAGCATCAAAGAAACTTTTCATTGCATCAATGTAAACCCATTAATGTAACGAATTCATTGATGTTATGACGCGCTTTTCTTTAAGTGTAGCTGATTTGTTTATTTTGTCGATTATTACCATTTCATTTGATTAATAACTCATGACGTGGTTATGCAAGGGACATTCTTTGTATATCGAAATGTGGAGCTTGGCATAAATTCTGAGAATATTGAAAAAAGTCGTTGTGGCCAAATATGTCGCTAAATTCATTCTGCCGGGAACGTGTCGATATTTTGCTTATATTTTCCTCATATCTTATTCATTTATTTATTTATCCTTTATTTATTTTTTAGATATAAATTTTTTATTTCTGATTATTTCGAATAATTACCAAAATGCGGTAATAGCATGCGGACTTTGAATGCATGACATATGAGCACAAATTACTTACTTATCCGGTCTCGAACAACCACGAGGGGTCAAGGACCTTACAAAACGAACGCAACATATATCGCCAACAAGATCGATCTTTTGTCTTATCTCTCCAGTTGGCAATACCAAGTGTACGCAGATATTCGTCAACCTGATCCATCCAGCGAAGTCTTGGTCTTACTATTTATCGTGTTCCTTCGAGTTCTGCTTCGAAACCCCTTTGTGCTGGTTCGTCGTCATCCATTCTACTGACATGGCTTAGATAGCGCAATCGCGTTATTTTAATCCGCTTAACTATCTCAATGTGGGGATATAGCTCATACAGCTCATGGTTCATACGTTGCCGATACTCGCCGTTGTGCACTATAGGGCCATAAACTTTTCGGAGTATTTTCCTCTCGAAGACACCTACAGATGTTTCGTGTGCTTGCGATAAGACCCATGATTCTGCGCCATAAAGCAAGACAGGCTGTATGAGAGTCTGGTATAGTTGGACTTTTGCTACTCGAGAGAGCCCTTTATCTCGAAAGTGCTTGCTTAGCCCAGAATAATATATATTCGCAAGCACAATTCTCCGCTTGATCTCAAGGCTGACGTTGTTGTTTTTGTTCACGGCAGATCCGAGGTATATAAATTCGTCCACTACCTCGAAGTTATAACGGTTATCAACGTTCACGCTTTGGGCTAATCGCGTGGAGGCCCTGTTCGTTGAAACCATTAATTTTGTCTTGTCCTCATTTACCGTCAGACCCACTTTTGCTGTTTCTTCTCAATTCTCGAAAAAACCGCAGTAACTTCTCTAATTGTGCGCCCAATGATATCTATATCATCAGCATACGCGAGCAGCATGTGACTTTTGCTACTGATGGTTTTATTCAAATTGACTGCAGCTTTTCTCATAATGGTCTCCACTAAGAGGTTAAAGTGATCGCACGATAGGGTGTCGCCTTGCCTGAGACCTCGCTTGGTTTCGAAAGGTTCGGTAGGATCAGCCTTATAATCGACAATTAGATGATAGGTGTCGATTTGATTTTCGTGGTTCTTCTTCAGAATTTGGCGTAGCGTGAAAATCTGGTCGGTTTTCGATTTTCCAGGCCTAAAGCCACAATGGTATGGTCCAATCAGGTCAGCGATAATTGGTTTTAGTTTTTCGCACATTATACTTCATAGAACCTTATATGCTATGGATAAAAGGCTTAGTCCATGGTAGTTGGCACAGCGACTCGGGTCACCTTTTTTAAATATGGGACATAGTACACTGAGAATCCAATCGCCGGGCATTCATTCATCTAACCAAATTTTGCTAATGAGCTGGTGCATGCACCTTATCTGCTTATCGGCGCCAGCCTTAAACAGCTCTGCCGGTAATCCATCGGCTCCTGGGGCTTTGTTGGTCTTAAGACGGGCAATAGCTGTTCTGACCTCGTCTTGGTTAGGAGGGGGCAATCGACGTCGTCGTCCATATTGTGATCGATTGTCCCATCGTAATTGGATATCTCAGGTACCAGTAGCGCAGAGAAATGATCTCTCCATATTCCCAACATGCTCTGCACATCTGCGATGAGATTTCCGTCCTTGTTTTTACAGAAGGGGGCCCTGAACCATGGCCATTAGTTCCGTTTTTGACATTTTGGTAGAATTTTCGGGCTTCGTTCTTCCTTCTGTATGTCTCAATTTTCTCACTCTCTCGCTTTCTCCACTGCCGTTTCTCACGCCTAAAGAGACAATTTACCTCCTTCCTTTTTCTCTATACCGCTCAGTTGCAGCTGGCGTTGCAATTGACTGAAGCATTGCCATACGTGCAGCGTTCTTTTCATCATTTGCAATACTACACTCTTCATCGTACCATGGTTTATTGCGAAATCATATTTAAAAAAAATGTGGGTTTTCAAAACCAAGTACGGTTGTTGCGGCAGTTTTTATAGACTCAGAAATGGGGTTCCACTGCGCATCATGATTGTCATCGGGAGGGGGTGGGTTCTGTGCCAAAAGTTGCGAAAGCTTCCTTGAGTAGGCTGTGGTTAGCTCTGGTAATTGCAGCTTTCCCATGTCCAGCTTCCTCTGCGTCTGGTTTCGTACGATTTTCGCTCTATTTAATCTTGTGCGAACCTTTGCTGCTACCAGGTAGTGATCAGAATCGGTGTTAGCTCCTCTGATCACTGGCATTAAAATTTCCTAGTACAATCTTAATATCATGGCCATGGCAGCGGTCATACGTTTCCTCTAGGCGGTCATAGAATATGTCTTTGGCATCATCGTCTTTCACTTCTGTCGGGGCATGCACACAAATTAGGGAAATATAAAAATATTTAGCTTTTATGCGGATTGTGGCTATACGTTCACTCACAGGATTAAACCTAGAGACTAGATGTCGCAGTCTTTGGCCAACTACAACTCCGCAACCAAATTCATGTTTTGTTTCATGGCAACTGTAGTATATATTGCAGTTTCTTTTTCTTGTACAGCCATGTTCTGTCCATCGCATTTCCTGGATAGCGGTAATGTCAGCCTTATAACTTTCGGGGACACTTCCACTTGTTGGATACTTGCACCGGATCTGTATAGAGTTCTTACATTCCAGGTACATATCCGTAAATCTCTGGATTCTTTGATTGGCATAAGCTATGATGGTGAGCGAGCAAATACTGGCATAAGAAATGGAATTTTATGACGATTCGAAATGCAGTTAAACGGACCACAGCATTGGTTTGTCTGTCTTCGCCACTTTAACGAGCATCCGCTTCGACATTTGTTTGACACTTTGGGAAAATCATCCACCACTGCACCTCGATCCACTATCGGAACCTTTAGCAAACAAATTGAAATTTGTGAAAATCTTCCGGTATGTAATTCTCATAAAATATTTCTCTATTCGTTTTCTCTTCTACTTTCAGGTGGTAAACGGTTTTGAGATGATCACACTGGAAAATATATCTGATTTAAGTACTGTTGAATTAACTACCGACGCAATGTACTTGTACAAAATGGCACTTACAATTTATTCTGGTGAGGTTTCGGCGGATTTGTCCAACATTAACCCTTAAATGCATATAGTCTCAGATTTTTGCGAAAATGATATATATAATGAAATCCTATTAAAAAATAATAACTGCGTTTAAATTTTTGAAAAAAAAGTTATTTTGTTTATTTTATGAAGAAAAACTTGGTTGTATCTTTTAAGATACAATATGCACTCCCCGCTAAAATAACAACACATGAGAAAAACAAATACTGTTTACGATTTGAATAACAAAAGTTTATTTTTTATAAGTTGTATACATATATATATAGACATAAATGAAAAATATTTAATTTTATTGGTTGTGGTAATTAAAAAAACAGTTTTTATCAGCCGTGAGACATAGATTTAATTCACACTTACTGCAAAACATCTTTGTTTGACCTGTGCAACCTGGCATCTTGCATCTTCCTTTCTTACTTACGAGCGTCCAATGTTGTGTTCCGTCTAGTCTTACATCTTCGGGAGGTGGTACTTGCGAATTCGGCTTTTGTTTTTTTTTCTGGATTTCAGTTTCTATGTTTGGTCGTCGACGAACTGTAGTATGTTTTGATGAATTTTTATAATTGAAAAGTGAATCTGCCACTTCCAATTTGAAATCTATCAATCGTAAATTTTTTGTTTTTGCTTGATCTTGGTTAATTCTTTTGTAAAGAATCCATGCATTGATGCAGGTCATATCTAATAGGTGGTAAAACAATCTGTTTGTCCACTTTCTGCTTTTTAGAGTTATTTTGTGGCGGCTCATGGAACTATCCAATAGATCGACGCCTCCCATATTTTTATTGTAGTCTTTCACAATTTGCGGACAAGAGACCGTTGTCGATTTGTTTTGCTTTTTGTCAAATCTACGAACAAATAAACTTTCATTTGGCGTGATTGAGAAAAAGGGTGGCTTAGTTCCTATATAAGTCGAAACTAAATTGACAATTTTTGTATCCTTCCATGAAATAGAAGTCACATCTATACCATAGATACTAGCTACAAACTCCTGGCTGGTTCCTCGTTCAAACTTCATCATTGTTTTTTCTTCTGGAAGCTTGCAATTTTTTATCCTATTCCGTCGGATTGTACCAACAGAAAGAATTCCCTGGGTTCTAAGGTGTATAAGTAAAGGAATTGTAGTGTAGTAATTATCAAAGTATAATATGTAGTTTTTAAACTTAGGAACTTCACGAACTAACCTTACTACAATGTTTGCAGATGCTTGCAAATTTGGCTCTTCTGGGCGCATAGCTTCATTTGCTCCGGTATAAATTTCGAACTTGTAAGCATACCCTTTAGTATCACATAACACAAAAAATTTAAATCCCCACTTTTTAGGCTTGTTTGGCAGATATTGTTTCATATAGCTGCTCATTTTTGTCGAACACATTTGTTCATCTACAGACAATCTCGCTAACTTGGAAACAGAACCAAATGTATCATTTAGGGAGTCAACAACCGGCCTAATAAGGTAGAGTCTATCACGTTCCGGATCGTGGCGTGGTAGGTTTTTTTCTTTGTCATTAAAATGTAGATATTGCCTTATTTTTTCGAACTGGTTTACCGTCATTTGCTGCTTTATAACGTCTACTGATCGGTCATTATTGCTTGACCAATAATCTCTGGTATTTGGTAAATTGAAATACGTCATGTAAAACATAACACCAATAAATTTTCGCAACTCCGAAATACTAAAGGAAAACTTTTCATCTAATCCAGCATACCGTAGAGTTTCTTCAACTAAAAGGTTTTCTAAGCTTTCTGGAAATAAATAGCTCCAAACTTGATAAGGAGTTACTAATGATTGAATATCATCACTGAGAGAGCTATCTCCCCGAAAATCTACTTCTTTACTATGAAATTGCAAATTACCTTGTTTCCAGATTGTTTTTTCAAATGCTGAAGATTTAGGATCTACTTTTATGTCTTGAAATTTTGATGGAAATAAATTGAATGTCGAAGAACTTGTCTGAAGCTCTAAAGAATGATCTAGGGAAGCAGAAGGTCCTGGTATAGATTCAGAATTTTCTTTAGAAACAGGAGAGTTAGAAATAACCAAATTAGAAATAACCAAATTTGTGGTAGCACATTTTGTAAGTGCAGGTGACCTAATTTTTTTTGAAGCAGAAATTGGAGTACTGGTTTTAGAAAGGTTTGAAGAAGAACATTTTGCAGTAACAGGAGACAGAACAGAGGTCGTGGACTTGTTATCATAAATTGGAGTACTGGTTTTAGAAAGGTTTGAAGAAGAACATTTTGCAGTAACAGGAGACAGAACAGAGGTCGTGGACTTGTTATCATAAATTGGAGTACTGGTTTTAGAAAGGTTTGAAGAAGAACATTTTGCAGTAACAGGAGACAGAACAGAGGTCGTGGACTTGTTATCATAAATTGGAGTACTGGTTTTAGAAAGGTTTGAAGAAGAACATTTTGCAGTAACAGGAGACAGAACAGAGGTCGTGGACTTGTTATCATAAATTGGAGTACTGGTTTTAGAAAGGTTTGAAGAAGAACATTTTGCAGTAACAGGAGACAGAACAGAGGTCGTGGACTTGTTATCATAAATTGGAGTACTGGTTTTAGAAAGGTTTGAAGAAGAACATTTTGCAGTAACAGGAGACAGAACAGAGGTCGTGGACTTGTTATCATGTTTCATTAGGACAATAAACGAGTCATGAATTGAGTCATTCAACTCATAACTTAGTTCGGTTTCTTCAGAATCGATATTATTATCAATGAGTAACACGTTTTTTGTTTTAGTGGAGCATATTTGTGGAATTTCCCTTTCATCATCACTGCTTTCATCAGTGCTGTCATAAGGAAAATCTTCACTGTTGCAAAGTACTTTGCATATTTCATCATCGGTCATTCTTGTTTTTCTTTGAGTAAAAGCGTTCATAGTTATGATTTATATGTAAATAGAATAACAAAAATTCTGAATAGATAAAAGCAGCCTCACAATCAAATAATTGCACTGAATAAAATTAAATTATTTCCGTGGCAACCAAAGCAACCTCTCGTATCAAACGACTGAGAAAGAATAAAAAAAACCCAAGTAAGTGCACACAAGAAAAAAAAGCAACCTGTTCAAATGTTTGTGTTTTCAAATACAAACACAATGTACAAAAAAAAAAACAAAGGAATATTTGAAATTAGTGCGGAGTGCATAGTGTATCTTTTAAGATACAACCACTAAAAGTGATTTTGCAACTAAAGTTGGGGTCGCATTTGTTTAAAATTTTATTTATTATTAAAATACATATCACAGAAGGACATATTAATTTTTTGTCTAAATTAAAAATACTATTATTGTTAAAATGTGACTATAAAAATGGCTTTTTCTAAAAATATATGAATTTTAAAATTTTGAGTTTAACGTTATGTAAACCTAATAAGCTAAAAACAATTGGTATAAGTATGATTCAATATGATAGAAAATATAGTTCTGAGTAGTTGCTTACAATATGTTTTTAATTTTGTAAAGAAATTAAGGAATTACACTGTTTTTCTGGTTGTATCTTTAAAGATACATCATGCATTTAAGGGTTAAACCAGGGCCAATAAGCCATCTAAAAATTTAAAAATTCCGGCAAATTATATAATAAAACTGTATACGCCATGTACTTCAATATTAAATATTGCAACTCTGTCATGTACTGTAGTGTAATATTTTATAATTTCTTACGTTGGACTCAATATTTTGATTCGCATTTAGAGAATTTGTAAATATTGTTGTTAAAGAAATCGCGTATCATGCTCACTCAGAAAACGTTTTACTGGCAATGTTGTTCGACGATGAAAAAAAATACACGACTTAGCTCTTAAAAAAATTTTACACTATCGTAACCATGTGGAAGATCCGATGCAACTGAGAGTTTATAAGAAACCTACAATAAACTGCAATCGCACGAATTATACGAATATAATTGACATGAATGATATTCAATCATTTACTGTAAGCATTCCTTATGAATATCTACAACAATATCTAGAAGACAATAAGTGTGTTTTTTTTACCCCGCTAAAGTTAATTATAGCTTAATTTGTACGGGACAGCTAAGCGATATTAAGTGGCATTTCAATTTCCCACTTAAATTCCGACTTGTGCAATGACAATGTTGCCACATGTTAACTTTCAACAAATGGCAACAAAAAGTTAATTATGTTATCATTTGTTGCGAATGAAAATGTTATCAAGGAGAGACCCAAAAGCAGAAATTTTGCAAAATGACTTACACATTTTAAGTTCATTAAAATTATTTTCTTTAATCGAAGACTACGTATACTTTTACATCTCTAAATTTGAAGGATAGACTTTTATTTCCGATAGAAGACAAAATTGGAAATAAATTGTTCACAACAACGCTCCGTAAATGTTATACATATAGAACATGGTAGAATTATCTACCAGGTATAGTCGTTTAAACAAATGATGAAATTTGTCCCATGCCATATTTCTCTTCACTTGTCAAAATCTTATGTATTTTGTTTTATCCTTTTTTGTATTCTTATATTGTTGTTATATATATGTGTAGAGTTTAACAACTGAAACGAATGAACGAAAATAAAATGTCTGTTGTTGCTGCTTACAATTCCTACAACATCTTCTGCTACCATGTGTTTGTTAGGACTGTCTACAAACGCGTTGCCTTATCGCATTCTTTTCACCCATTACCGCAAATGTTGCCACATTGCGTAGTATTACGTTTGGATCGTTTTATATGGAAAGTCGTAAGTGGCGATAGCTTAAGGGAATAAAAAAACAGCCTTAATGATCCGCCGCTGCCTGATGCAACAATTCCCTTACACATACAAGGAAGGGACAGACACGTTCAATTGCTCGCTAACGTGTCCAAACGAGTTGTGAAACAGAATCAAGAACGAGTTATGGCTGTGACATTAGAAAGCCGTGAAATGTTCCCTAGACTTGAAAGCAAGAAGGACTTATTAAAAAAATAACTCGGTCTCTATTGTTTTCTTAAATTCGTGTTTCTGCTCCTTTTATTACTGAATTCAATTGAATTTTTTCATTTACATTTTATATGCTTTTATCCCTTAAGTTGATTTTTTAAAGAAAAGCAAAAAAGTAAAATAAGGAAAAAGTATGTTTTTTTCATTCTTTGTCTTAAATTGAATGAAATCGATATAGGTCGTGAATAAGTACCCCCCTTAAATTATAGCGCTGAACATTATGGGCTATTTAAAATTTGGGACTGAATTATTTAAAATTTGGGACTGCAACTCAAATATTCGTCAAGTTTCACAACAATGTCGTCAATTTTCCCCAAAAAAGGCGATAAAATCGCAAAAATTGGCCAAAGCTCCCTCTAGCGGTACTCAAAAATAAAAATGCATAACATTTAAATAGATGAAATCAAATTTTATTCTACCTTTTTAGTCAAATATCTAACTCAATTATTGAATATTAAAAAAAAACCCTATTTCCAAAATCCGCGTGCTCGAAATTTATTTTAGGACTATGGTTTTTTTCGGCAAACTTTCTTCAAATGACCCATAGAACAAGAATCGCGATGAGCCTTTTTACTTTTTTTCAAATATATTCAAATCTTCATATTACAAGAAATGTAAACTAATGTCAGACGACCACAGGAAGGAAAAATCTGAGGCATTCGCACCCTAGTAAGTGCAAATTCCATATTTTAGCTTCAGACATTTTTTCTAACCGATTGTTCAATTTTTGTCGCATTAAGTTCTTGCAAAATTTTCGTAAAAAATTTTGTCATTTATCTCTCACATGACAATGTTGTTGCTGAGTGTTACCACCTAACTTTGATTTGCCTTGCACATATTTCATTAATAATTCCTCTTGGCACTCTATTTCACTTTCAACTCACGTGTTATTAATTTTGTTTGTTAAAGTAATCAAAATATCAAAATTCCGGTAAAAAAAAAAAATATCAAACAATTATTTTGATTTTTGTAGTTCATTTTGCCTACGAAATTTTCGCAAAGAGCTGAGTACGAAAATTGCATAAGAACTGAATACCGGGATTCCGGCGAATTTTTAAAATCTCTTTACTCGTAGTATAACAGGAAGACTTTTGTGATTGTAGCTTCAGCCGTGTGACTGTTTTCAACTTCCGAAGTAATAAATTCGCGCTCGTTCAATGTCAAGTTTTGGGATTCTACCATCAGCCTTTTGGTGTGGGCAATGGAACCATTTAAACTTCCATTGTCCGACGATCGTCTTTCATTTTAAGCTACAGTTCTTCTGATAAAAAATAACCTCTGCCACCATACTGTTTTCTTACTGTGTTGTAGTGGGTGGAGATACAAATAACTGGGAAATTGTTGACAAAGGCATGGTAGACAAACAAGTTGTCATAGTAAATTAATTAAAATCGATAAACCGTAGGAAATTTAAAATTGTACCAATTAAGTGACTGGTATAGCATTCTATTTTCAAGGTCTTAATTGTACCAAAAATGGTACAATTGTACCAACTTTTGCATCCCTCAACCAGCAACCAAATCATTATTTAAAGCTTCGTTTGCTTTCACATAAAGCGTTACGATGAAAATTATAACATCACGATGTCAATTCAATTCTTTTTTGTTCAAATCGAGATGTGTTTGGAGCAAAAACCTTTTTGCGCAATATTGGCCTATCCCCATCGATCGAGCATGACTGATGAGTCCTGAAGGGCTGAAATGATGATTGGGAGTATTTTCTTCGAAGTAAGACGAATTCCTTTTAGTCGTCTTTGGGTTGTTACAAAAATACGGAAATTTCGTACCCATTATATATATGTCAAACTTCTCCCAACCACGCTCGATGTTGATGCCATTTTTATTAATGTCCATTTCGAAATATAATAATTTGGGCACTAACACTGAAAAGTTCTGAATTACAAATGTCAGAATGTTGTTTGCAATAATTGGCTCCTTGAGCCACCAAAATAATTAAAAACTCTTTGGGTTAATATTTAAAAACGAATATAATAATTGTTTATTTAAAGATATAAAAAAGTTAACAAATTAATAAGTTTACAGACAGGTCACTATCTAATGAGTTAAAACGATTTTACAGCAGCGCGCCTATTAAACAGTGATATCACTTAAATTTATTTTATTTGACTGGTGTTCAAAGATTGTTGTTTGGTATGTAAAAGGGCCAGAAAGTAAATCATTCCATTTGAATCTCCAAAAATTTCAATATCCAAATTTTCACAAACAACAATCATTGCACACCGAAAATACATAGGGTCAGCTGACAGAATAAACAAACTTCAATAACTACATAGGTAATAGACAATGCACCGACGGACGGAACAACCAACTGATAGTTGGGACCGATGACTGGTGGAGACAACTCAATACCAGCGTCAGTCAGCGAACCGACAACTGATGAAGGCAAGACACCAGCAGTAAGTAGCAAACAACATTGAGGGATGTTGTTCTTGTGATGTTGAAAAAGAACACCCAAAATATTAAAGTTTTAAAATAAAATTGAATAATAACATAACTAAATGAAAAAATATGAATACAAACTAATAATTAAAGCATAAATTAAATGAATCAACTAAATCATAGTAAATGACAAAATTAAATAAATGAAATCTCCAATAATTCCACTGTTTATTACTTAATTTTTTAATTCTAAGGAAAATAAAAAATATTCACACTAAGTTAAAATGTTTTTCCGAACAATTTGATCTACAATACTGTCAAATACTCAAAATCAGTGTCATAAAATTGAATGCAGTTTCTTGAAGGAAAAGTTTTTACAATTCATTCAAATCAAATAAAAACATTAATACTCATTATTCGGTAACCCAAACAAAAAATCGAAATTCTTGTTGAAATCACTTACATATCTTCACTTTATTTTGAATAAAAGCGAAAAGCATCCATTCATTTCAGTGATCCATGTCTCATTATATTCACAAAATATGTCGTCTTACGATAACGTAATAAAGTTGAACACTTTATGACGTTTTAAAATTTTCACGATAAAAAAAGGAAATATATTTTAACATAAATATAATTTTTTGGACCATTGTTTTTTTGTTGGTGTAGATCATGTTTAGATACATTTTGTACTGGACCCTCCTTATGTCTTACAGACAAAGGCTAAGTACTTTCCCCAAAATTTTGGGAGAGATAAATAGAAGTGGGTCGATGCTACATTTGACTCCCCTAGGAGGTACCGATTTCATAAACAAATTTATTAAAAATAAAAAAATGTGTATGTGTATGGGGGCATATAGGGGAGATATGTTCTGAGAAACTATTGGGGTTGAAAAAATATTGGACGTCGGTCATAGGGCACGTTTGGGGCAGTTAAAGCGCTGGGAACAAATTTGATTGAAATTTCATTTTTGTATTTGAGTCCCCTTAGGGGGTGAAGATAGGGGTAGGTATGTTTGGAAAAAACTTTGGGAGGGAAAAATTAATGGAGGCCGTTATACATTTCAAGGGGTGACTAAGGGGAAGATGTTGATTTGTTCCCCTTCACCAGCACCTTTGACCACGATGCAGAGTCATTTGGTCCGACCCCACCTCCTCTATTTGTTGGCTCATGATTTTTTTCCCCACTCACAAAATTAGGGGTTGACCCGTATTCAAATCTTATTACTACAGATCTCCATACAACACTACCCCATCCCTAGCGAGCAAGCTTCATTCGGTACGTCATATTATCCAACTTCAGGCAGATATGCAGAGCTTGGCGCTGAGATGAGCAGTATCGGTGAGTTTGTCCACAGGGCTCAAACAAAGGTATCAAGTGCCTTATCCTTTTGTCATTGAGGAAAGGCTACTTTCATCCAATTCAAGCCAGCTATTCGATCCAGTATCATGGATAAAAAAATTAAATTATCGGTTATCGTCCAGTGGCCCTGACACATAGTGTTAATTTGATACTCGAGTGTCCCAATATCTCTGTTATCGGAGTAGTGCATCTAGAACCTTTTTTCCTAGTGCTGTTCTATAAGAATCACGAGCAGCGAAATCTTCGCCGTCGTATTTTATGGAAAATGGTGAAATATCGAGCCTTATTTTGAATGCTCTCGTAAAGTTCTAGTTCCCTTCCACCGATTTCCATCAAGAGCCGAATTCGCCGGTTTTCCACGAGAATTCTCGGGGAGTTTGTCTAATTCCTCGACAGGTTGATCTCTCCAGGGTTGCCCGTCCGAGGAGACCTACAACTAATCTAATCTCTTCCTATTAAGGCTGTGAGAGGCCACTGTAAATATTTTAAAGCTCTATGATTGGCTCATAATGAGAGATTTATTTAGTTTGTCCATTATATCGTCAATGCTGTCAAGTGGCATATTCAACTTTTTGCACTTGTCCAGAGTTTTTAAAAGGAAGGAGTCAGACAGAATATGACTGATTTATTTGGTCATCAAAAAGATATACCACGGAAAAATACAACTCTGTGATAAATAAGTCGATTAAAACCCTGCAACACAGCGAGTATGCAAGACAAGAGAAGAACAAAAGAAGAACATGGTGGAAAAAAGCTGTCTGTTCACACCTTTCAGTGTGTGTTGATACTACGGGATATTCGATCGATACAAATTCGCATATGTTAATTGCATAATTCAGTTTGTATATATATGATTGATGATCTACCGATGGTATGAATTCAGGCACAGTAGTTAAGCATCTGATGATGAACTTATCACGGAGTTCGAAACTAGTCATGGCAGTGAGTGGTACTTAACTGCATTGTCTACTATTCAAACAAACCCCAACCATTATTCAGTTAAAGAAATATTCCTGACCTTGTAAGCTTGTAGTATGAATTTCTCTTACATTAACTAATATCTGATTTATGTTTATTTTAAATCAAATTTAAATTCTATACAACTGTCACTCACTCATCTTAGAAACAGAGTGTTCTCATACTGATGACGATGGGTAGTATAAAAAGTGTTTCACATTAATTAATTTCTCTTGTCACATAATGGTCTTGATCGGAACTGTGAACGTTCCATCTCTTCCATAGAAACAAATGTTTATAATCACATACTTGTATCTGCGGCGGTATAGTAGCGACAGTCTTGAAGTTTTGTGTGAGTTCCTTTGTTGTGAATTTGAACAGTCGAACCAAAACTGGACGGGATCAGAATATTGACACCTCTCATACAAAAAAAAATATTTATCATCACACATCAGCGGCAGTCTTGAAACTTTGTGTGAGTTACTTAATTTTTATAGGGATCACGACACTGGTTGCGCCACAAAAAAAACGGCTTTAGTTTACAATATCATTTACCCACATGAATCTGAGACATGGAAGTGTGTGCCCATTTGTGTGTCAATGCCAGTATCAAAATACTATTTCGTTGAATCGATCTACACTGCAACAACGGAGGAAATGTACAGTGCGCCTACTCCTAGGAAGCAAATAACGCTGGCATTTTACATCACTATTTTTATGTTGGGTTTTCATATAAAAACAGTTATATCAACCGGGTTATTCATTCTACAGTAACCCAGCTATGCGGGTGCAAGCCCAAATTTACCATAGAATGGGATCAGTGTTGTCAATTCCAGGTGCTGATCCTAAGTTCTTGCACGTTTAATTTATGGGTCAAACGGGTTTACAACATAGTAGCATGGACACGTCGAGACGTATTCTACGGTTGTTGCCGACGCCGATAACTATTGTACACCTATACTTATGGCGGCTTTCATACCGAAGATTCTTAAAATCGTACTTTGAATTTCAAGCAGCGTTCTTAGGAAAACAACACTGCTTCCACCATTTATTTTGCTTTGACTCGCTTTGCTCATAGACTAATAAACATACATAGATAAACTTATTCTCTCATCTGACGTTTCATTTCACACTCTTCATCGTAGGTTTGTGGAAATGTGAGCAATTAAATTTAAAATTACCTTACACCAGGTGGAGTTACAAAATATGTTCACTTAGCTTTTTCCTGTCGTTTTGGTGTAGAACTGAAAAATGTAAATATATTTTGCACTTTTTTGTTGACTTTTATCGTTGGTATACATTTGTATTCTATTTAACACAACTAGTTTGCCACAAAAACACGAAATTCGGTTGTTGATCGTTGTATACTATTGCCACTATCTGGTATTATTGAACCCATATTTTCCACCATCCAATGTTTACTTTCCATCGTACCTATGACGTTTAATTTATTGAGCGAATAAAAGTTTCTACGTATGTATTATTCTATGGTTTTGCTTTTGATATTTCTTGATATTTATATGTTTAAAAACTTAAAGAAACTAAAAAAATAAACGTCAAATATGAAAAATTAATTGAAGTATGTACATACACATGTATGTACAGACATAGTCATGTATATTTACACAAATTAAAAATTGTAGTATGCTTAGTAATAAAACAAAAATTGTCTGCTTTATGTATAAATTTGCAATAATTAAACTTCTGTATTGTAATCCTCAAAATGTATAGATTGTGCTAGTATAAAATTGTTAGCCAGAAAGTTGGAAGTTATTCATTAAAACCACAACAGAAGTCAGGACCCCATCTTTCAAAATTATTTACACAAATTTATTTACATTCAAAAGTATTTACACAATAGACAAAACATTATAGAACACCAACAAAAAAAGACACTGTGCAACAAGTGGTAGGGGTCAGTATTCGGCGGGGGTTCTGACTACCGGAAAAATTTATATCGGTCTCAAAAACAAGTTATACGTGTCCCGGTGTTTCACTGGGTCAAGTACAGGAATCGATATATATCGATTAGAAGTTGGTATCATGTTGTGGAATGTGTCTCGTGTGGGGCTCTTTTTTTGACATAGCTCGAGAATGACTGGTCCGACTTTGCTGCAAGAAACTTAGAAAAATTAAGAATTACAATTCCTTCAATCTGTTGATATACAGTATCTCTACATTAACAAAAGTTTTGCAGTTTTAAATAAATTTTTGAAGAAAAAAATTATTTTTTGCCTAAAAAATTTAAATTTTTAATTTTAAAAATCATGAAAAATCCAATGGGGTAAAGTGTCAAGTCTTATTACTTTCATAGATCACATATGTAGGTGTTATACAATGTGTTTATGTACTTGGTAGTTTTAGTTTTTAATTTGACATAGGACCCAGTCAAACAATTGTTTTGTTCCTAATCAATTTTGTTAAAATAATGTTTATTCTATTTTCAACCTTCAAACAATAAATATTGTTCCTTCCTTTTTTAATTAAAATATTATAAATTTTATTGAGCAATCACTACAACTGGCGATCCTGCCAGGAGCCATTGACGACCAACTAGGTATTACTGGCAATATATACATTTATATAGTGGCAATATATAAATGCAGGACAAGAATTACCGTAAGCAAAGAATCGAGATTTTAAATCCATAACCCCAACATCGATGAACGAAGCTGATTTAGGATAAGGTTACGAAGCTCTATTTTTGCATTCCTCTCCTCTGCAATATTGATTTATTGGAATACATTGGATTTATTGGAATACAAATTTCCAGCTGAAGAGTTCAAATAATTTCTACAAGCCTAAGAATATTCTAAGGGAATCAAGCAGGTCAAACATCTGAGGGAGCCTAATCAAAGTTAACGTTCAAATTGATATCTAAGATCCTGTAAGTTATCATTTACCAATCGGACTTAGAAAATATAACAGATTTAAGTTAGTAATTAAGTAATTTACGTTAAATTTAAATAAGTTTTTAGTGTCAAAGTTATTGTAGGGAGTAGCTGTAAACCACCCTCCTGCGAATATGGTTATGCGGTCGCCAACACATTCGGCGATACAAGCGAACTTTTCGCAATCAATTACAGAAAATAACACCGAAAACTGTAATATGCAGGCTTCAGGTCAGCCAATTCAACAAGTCTAATCCTCCTACCGGTTTTAATGCAAACGAACCACATATAAACGCGGAAATTGCTTCCGTGTCTGTAAAGCTTCCCCAGTTTTGGACTAACTGTCCAGAAGCTTGGTTTGTTCACGTAGAAATGCAATTTGCAACAAAAGGGATCACCCGAGGTACGACAAAGTTTGAACACGTTGTTACATCGCTACCCCAGGAAGTTATCATGACAGTTCTGGATATCGTCCAAAAACCAGTATGTAGTAGCTCATATGAAGATTTGAAGAAGTGTTTAATCGAACGTCACTCCATGAGTGAAAATAGAAGATTAGATAAAGTACTATCGGACGCAGAGATTGGCGATCGACGACCTTCCGAATTTTATCGATCATTATCATTACTCGCAGGTTCAAATTTTAGCAGAGACGTTTTAATTAAACTGTGGCTTAGAAAGTTCCAAAGAGTCTAAACGTTGCATTAACTGGCGCGAATGTGTCTGACCATGACGAACAACTTAAGCTGGCTGATAGAATTTGGGATGTATTACACGGAGATGAAATTGCTGAAATTAAGGGAAATTCTTTAGAATCGACACAAACGATTTCATCAAACTTTGGGAAAATAGTCGAAAATCTTGTGCTAGCTACGACGAATATATGCGAAAGTGTAAAGACCCTTTCAATAGAAGTATCTTCTTTAAGACGACGAATTGACGAGGAACCATATACGTCACGAAGAAGATTTGGCCCAAACAGGTCTCGATCCCGAAATAGATCGAACAGCAGAACCTGGCTATGTAGGTTCCACTATAGATTTGGCAATAGGGCCAATAAATGTGAACAGCCATGTTCGTTTACCGAAACTGGTGGACAGTCGACAAACTAAAGAGTACCATTGTAGCAGCGACGGACAATGGGTACATGACTTCTACAACTCGTCGCCTCTTCATATACGACAAGGTCAATAAATTAAAATTTTTAGTTGACAGTGGAGCGGATATTTCTGTATTACCCTCTACAAAGTTTAAGAATTTCAAGACTGAATCTGATGTGGTTTTGACGGCGGCTAACGGTTCTACGATCAAAACTTACGGGCGGAAAATGTTGAATATTAATCTCGGATTACGACGAGATTTTCCTTTTGTGTTTACTATTGCGAACATCTCAAAACCTATTATAGGTGCTGATTTTTTACACAAGTATGGTTTACTTGTAGACATTAAAAACCAGACTTTAGTTGACCCTCTTACTAAATTATCGAGCAACGTACGTTCACAAGTTTGCGATTTGTCTCTTCCGAAAATATTTATAGTTGATAACCAGTTTACGGAATTGCTAAGGCGATATCCAAAACTAACAGCAGAACCAGATTACTCAAAACCCGTTAAACACTCAACCGTGCATAAACTATCAACGAATGGGCCCCTTCCGTTTGTTAAGCCACGACGTTTAGACCCCATTAAATATAAAGCAGCTAAAACAGAGTTTGATTTTTTAGTGACGTCGGGCATTTGCAGACCTTCGAATTCGTGCGCCTCGTCGGCGCTGCATTTGGTTCCGAAGAAGAATTCTGACGATTGGCGTCCATGTGGCGATTTTAGGCGTTTAAATTGTGTCACTGTTCCGGACAGATATCCGTTACCGCATATTCACGATTCAAACATGAATATGAGAAACAAACGGATATTTTCCAAGTTGGATTTGGTACGCGCGTATCATCAAATACCAATGGCGGAGGAAGATATATTTAAGACAGCGATAACCACACCGTTTGGAATGTTCGAATTTGTTCGAATGCCGTTTGGACTAAGAAACTCGGCCCAAACGTTTCAGAGGTTCATCAACGAAGTTTTTAGTGGTTTGGATTTCACTTTTGTCTACATTGACGATGTACTTGTCGCCAGCGACAATTTAGAAGAACATTTGCACCATTTAGATATTGTTTTTAGACGTTTGGAGGATTATGGGTTAAACATTAAGCCAGGTAAATGCGTGTTCGGAGTTTCAAATGTTGACTTCTTGGGACATAATATATCCGAGCAAGGGATTTGTCCATCGGAGGATAAAGTTGCCGATATTCGGAGGTTCGAGAGACCAACGTCAGTTAAACTTCTCCAGAAGTTTATAGGGATGGTGAACTACTATCACAGATACATACCCAAGTTAGCGGAATTGTCTGCTCCGATTTATGAAATCGTAACACACTCATTAAAAAGTAGGATTAAAACATTAGAATGGAATAACGAAGCGATTTCGGCTTTTGAGCAAATTAAAACTTGTTTTGCTTCAAGAGTGCTATTGAATCATTTTGCCAACGATTGCAAGTTAACATTGACAGTAGATGCCTCGAATGTAGCGGTCGGCGGTGTATTACACCAGGTTCGTGGCAAAATGTCCGAACCTTTAGCCTTCTTTTCAAGGAAACTGTCTAGTGCTGAGCGAAAATACAGTACATTTGACCGGGAGTTACTCGCAATTTTTCTGAATGTGAAACATTTCAGATACATGTTGGAAGGGAGAATATTTACAATATATACGGATCATATGCCATTAGCATTTGCGTTAGACTCGAAAACGGAAAGAAGCCCCAGGCAAACCAGGCACCTGGAGTATATATCACAGTTTACAAGTGACATCCAACATATTAAGGGTGATTCCAATATAGTCGCAGATACGCTTTCACGTTCGTGGGAGGTCGATGCGTTGCAAGGTTCTAATATAAATTTGAAAATACTAAAGGAAAAGCAGGAAAGTGATTCAGAGCTAAGATCCATTTTGCAGAATATTGACGTACATTTAAATCTAAAATTGGTTAAGATGGGGGCATTAGATGGCGAGTTGTGGTGCGAGGTATCGTTGGGAAACCCAAGGCCTTTTGTACCGAAAGATTTACGGAAAGAGGTGTTCAAAAAATTACATTCAATATCACACCCAGGTATCAGAGCCACGCGCCGTCTGATTACCAGAAGATATTATTGGCCAGACATGAACAAAGAATTAAATGATTGGGCGAGAAGTTGTATTAATTGCCAAAAGTCAAAGGTCAGTCGGCACACGAAATCGCCGATCGTAAAAATAGACATTCCACAGGGTAGATTTGAGCATTTACATTTGGATATAGTCGGACCTCTTCCCCCTTCACGTGGCCATCGGTATATCTTAACTGTTATTGACAGATTCACACGTTGGCCAGAGGCATACCCTCTTAGGGACATTACTGCATTAACGATTGCGAAAACGTTCTTTTACAATTATGTCTGTCGTTTTGGTGTGCCGCTAACTTTGACAACCGATCGTGGAGCTGAGTTTACATCGAGCATGTTTTCAGAGTTGGCTAAGCTGATGGGTAGCCATAAAATAACGACAACCGCATATCACCCACAGGCCAATGGAATGGTCGAACGTTTCCACAGACAGTTAAAAGCGTCTTTATTGACCCAGGATCAATGCCAGAATTGGCATGAGTTGCTTCCTGTAGTGCTGCTTGGCCTCACATCAGTGTTCAAGGAGGACTTGCAAGCTACTCCCGCGGAAATGGTTTATGGACAATCTGTGCGGTTACCGGGGGAAATTGTCGTTTCGGGTTCATCGGTTACAAATTATACATTTCTGGATAAATTAAAAGATCACTTTAAGTGTGTTCGTTCATATTTGTCTCATCACGGTAATACAGATAAGGATGTCTACATCCCAAAGGATCTCTTTAGTTGCAAATATGTATTTCTGCGGGTGGGGGAAAAGCGTGCGTTACAACATCCCTATCAGGGGCCATACGAAGTAATCGAAAAATGCGACAAACATTTTAAAATTCACATGGATGGCAGGATAACTACTGTTTCGATTGACAGGCTGAAGCCTGCATATTTTGAGAAAGCTGCTGACAAGGGCTTCGATATTACGCGGAATGCAACCAAACGGGTCACTTTTAATATTCTTGACATCAATGCTCCGGGAGGGGGAGTATTGTAGGTGTTATACAATGTGTTTATGTACTTGGTAGTTTTAGTTTTTAATTTGACATAGGACCCAGTCAAACAATTGTTTTGTTCCTAATCAATTTTGTTAAAATAATGTTTATTCTATTTTCAACCTTCAAACAATAAATATTGTTCCTTCCTTTTTTAATTAAAATATTATAAATTTTATTGAGCAATCACTACACATAGATCATAAAAATCGATGAACGCATAAATTTATTTTCGTTTGCTTGCTCCCTTTACTTTCTTGCGTGGTGGTGGTCCGCCTTCTTGCTCGGAGCCTGTATCGGATGAGGATCTGTCTTCATCAGGAAAAAATCAATTGTTTTTAATCAGTCGGTTAACATCAATTTTGTGACCTGTATATTCTTCTTCTTCTTCATCATCTTCATTGTCGGGATCGTACGACTTTTGCACCACCAACAAATTTCAGCCACCAACGAGTCCAGGCTTTTGCCTTTATATCGCGTTTCCATGGGCATGGTCAGTTGATGGAAGCGCTCGCCATGTTCATCCGACTCTGAGGCTAGCTGCTTGCTGAAGTATTCGACATTGTGATGCAAGAATTACATTTTGAGACACATGTTCACTCCAACTTTCTGGAAGTATTGCAACATCTTGGTCACAAGTGCAGGGTAATTGTTCTATTCAAATTCAATTCAAAATATTTATTAATCCAAAAATACAATTTGACCTTACAGAGATATGTTACATAGTTGTGAGTTCTATCATTTGATATTTCAGCAACTGGAACTTAGTATATATTTACACTTGATAGCATTTTTATCATTTGGTTTTATTTACAATTCGTGTTTATTTAAAAGTAAAAAGGATGAAACACCTTATTTAATATTCTTAAAGTTAGGATTCAAACATAGAATACAAATATTAACGATACGGTCATTATTTGTTATAATAATTTACTATTTATAAATAGTTTTGGTTTGGTAAATTACTGAGATGTACTTATAATAATTCGTTACACTCTCTTAGAATTTCATAAGAAGAGTCTGCAATTTTTTGAAAATAATTTTAAATTCAACCGAGTTATGAAGTCGTTGATACATTCATATCCAGTTTCCTCATGAAGCATTATTGTGGAGTAACGCCAATGTTTTTTATTTATCATCTTCAGACATTTGTTGTGAATGATTTGCAAGCGTTTAATGTGAGACTTTGCTGCAGAGTAATTGTGTTCTATCGCATGACTTTCTTCCACCACGCAAGGTAATGATTGCCGACTAAAGCGCCCATAAATTTTTTTAATTTAATGAGCTACCGTATATCGGGCCCATTCAGAACACCTTCTATTTTGCTTCGCTGATTCGTGGAAAAATATTTTTAAACAATCAAGAATTGTCGGATGATTCACAATGGCCTTGATACAAATTTTTACAATTCATGAGGACGTTATCCATTGGCAGGAGTGGATCATTTACGCAGTTGTGTCCTTTCTCCTTTTAATCTCGAGTAAGCCAGTCATGCGTTTGGTATTGGTTTCCTTTAAATCGGGTATCCCACGGACGCAGGAAACACACGTGTTTCGTATAGCCTCCTTGGAGACCTCGTGGAATCGTCACGACTTTCAGATCAAACCTGATCCGCCACATGTGATCAGCGTAGCAAACTTTTTCCAAAATTATTTTCATGGAATCGTATGTTTGGTTTGGTTTTTTTTATTATGTTTATGTAGCAAAACCACATTCAAGCTCGATTTCGAAGAATCGATGAACATTCGTCAATCACCTGCGACGTTATTAAAGGTCATCGCTTCCATCAGTCCCTTTATATCGTGGCGGTAAACAAATGTGTTCCCTTCGCTGAGTGTGAATGGCAATTGTCGTCTTCGATATCCGGTGACTTTGACATTAGGTTCCAAATTGTTGCCTTCTTTCAAAAGCTGGGCAAGTTTTTCTGCTTCACGTTGAGAATAGTTTAATTCTCCAACAATCTTGTCCATTCCTACTTGTGATATTGGAATTATTTTGTTCGATGGGCCTGCTTCTGGTATTGTCTCATAGGTGACATCCTATTGATCCATTGTTGCAATAGAAAAATAAGTTTCTCTGTCATGACTTGGAAGCGGTGGAATTGGTATTTGATCCGTATGTGGATGAGGTGTTTGTGCATTTTTAACAAAGACGTAAGCTCTTTGTCTGAGGCCTCTACGATTTACTCCACATATTTTATTTGCACAAGCATAACAGGTGTCGGAATTGTGCTCTCCTGGATCAGTCCAAATCATTGGTACACCAAAAAAAAGTGAACCGTGTCTCCTTGGATCCACATGGTAAGAGCATTGTAGCTCGTTTTACAAATTTTGTCTGGGGCCCACGAAACACCGCTAATTATGTCGGAATCATACTAATGTTCACAAGCACGTTCCACTTGCTTAGTGAGTGATCCAGTATTTGTTGAAAGAGCTCTTTCACCACAAACGTAACAAAATAAATTGAGATTTTCTGAACAATTTGCACTCATTTCGATGTTATACTTTCGCTATTCCATCACTATGTTTTGTTGTTATTCACGTTTAAAACCCCGTAGAAAAATCAGTTGAACTTTTCGCGTTCGTCGCCACTTGTTGAATGACAAAAATTGATCAATGAACACCTATAAATACTACGAAGTTTTCAAAATTTAACTGACAGGTACTTCAGAATGGACGCATTTGTTAAGGGAGCATATATACTAGATTCTGGATTCAAAAAACATTTTATTATTGTGCGTTCATTTAGCATCATTTATGACATTGTTTACGAGCGTGTGCGGTTCAAATGTTTCAAAATTTTCCAAATAATGAGCACTCAAAAATGTGTATGGAATTTTTGTAAAAAATCATACATGTAGCCAACGAAAACACACACATTAATAAAAAATTGCACTTCCCTAGTTTCCCTTTAATTGAATGTGCACGGAGTAGCTACCGCAATCAGAAAAATTAAATAACCTTTTGTTTATTACCATTTTTTTTAATTCTGAGAATCATAACAAAAGTCCAAAGAAGAATTTCCAAAGACCAAATTTTTTAAATTCATTCAGTACGATTATCCATATTCATTGAAACAAAAAATCTATATTATTGTCAAAATGTGATACCTTGACATAATTGTGAACAAAAGCGAAACACGTTCATTGATTTTCAGGATCTATGTCTCATTTTGTTCATAGGTTATATAACTTTACTTGAAAATAATAAGACTTGACACATTATCCCGTTCTAGATTTTTCATGATTTTTAAAATAAATAATTTTAGTAGTATAAAAAATTAAATATAATATTTTTTTTGCTCCATAAAGTTATTTGTAACTGCAAAACTGTTGATTATGTAGAGAAACAATTTATCAGTGTATTATAGCAATTGTAATTCTTAATTTTTCTAAGTTATTTGCAACAAAACCGCGCGTGGTGCATTCCCCTGTATGATACTTACTAACATCAAATCGATATATCTCTATTCGTAGACGTTACCCAGCGAAACGCCGGGACACGTATAACCTTTTTTGGCCGATATAGCTTCTCCCGGTAGTCAGAACCCCCGCTTATTTTGGCTGTCGCACAGTGTAATTAGTAGCCGGATATATTTCCTTCAGCATCTATGACAGCTTGTAGTCTAGCTAGAATATAAGTAGATGCAAACAAATTGCGTACAAATTCGATTTCTAAGCTGTCCCAAATATTTATTATTTCATCAACAGTTTCCTCTCGTTTTCGGTCCATTACGATAGATCTCTGCCTTTTTATGAATGCCCATAATAAAATAAATGGTTTCCCATTATATCCCGTGAAGGAATTTGGGAGAGTTTCTCACAATCAGTGAACTGTGCGCTTTATAGTTTTATACTCACTGATTTGGGACCTACAGTTTTACACCGATTCCGAACGGTATTTTGAGAAGCCTTTTCATTGCTAAATAATCGATAGTGTCGCCGTCACTATGCGAGGTGACCGCCGCCGAAAGAAATTTAAGGTGGTCAGAGCAGGGATCAAACCCAGGATCTCATGTACAAGAGGCGCACACACTAACAATTGCATCACTGAATGCCTATACATGCTCTATTATGTACATCTGGACTCCGGGGTGGCCATGGAAGAACATCTTGTTCAACTTGATTTAAAAAACATTGTTGGTAACCATGGATTATTCAATATATACCTAGATATACTCTACCTGCCTGGTTTAGAGTGTCTTGTATTGATACTAGATCTCCAAATCCATTGTATGGGACACTTCCCCAAAGCATTGCGCGACCCCTGCCGAAACAATTGAGAGGTTGTACTGCTTTATGCTTCGATCGTTTCGAAAGATGCATATATGTTTTACCAAATGATCCTTCATATTGAAAACAAGACTCATCCGACCTTAATACATTGTGCCAGAACTGCAGTGGCTTATGGATATTCTCCATGGTAAACTCTAGAGTTTTTTGTTCGTTTTTTTGTGCAGATAAATCTATTACTGTTCTCACGACAAAGGTCTTTATATCATACGTGTTTAATCTTCTCTGAATTGTGGATTCACTTACATATTTTCGGATGATGTTTTCTGCCTCTGCAGCAACTTTAAGCGAACTTATGTTTGTTTCCCATATATTTCCGACCAGTATTGGCCCTATTTTGTAGGTTTCTGTAGGCTTATTTCTTCTTTACTAAATTGTAGCTTGTTCTCTGACATACTGAGTACTCTTTTCCCAAGTGTGATTCCGAGGAACCCCTTCCAAACTTCGATACGATCTCAACTCGCGTCTGGTCGGGAATACCTTTATTTTCACCATCATTTTAAACGTTTTTGTAGAAATATTTATTTTTCACAAAGATAAATTTGCTAACCGAAACAAATGGCGTGTTTTCAAAGATTGCTGAGTTTTAATTAAATTTCAGGAATGTGTAAAAGCTTTTGCGATACCAAATGAATATGTAAATAATTTTTTAATTTGTATAAATATATATGACTATGTCTGTATATTAAATTTTATTGGATATTAGTTAAAAGCTTGATAGCTTAGTATACAGCTTGGTGTGTTTATACTCGCATGTATTTCTGCGCAGAGTATTGTTCCAAGGGACTACATAAATAATATCGGAAGTAGATCAATCACATGACGCTCTTCAGTACTCTAATAATTTCCCGAACGATGAGGATGGACATCACTTTTAATTACGCCAAATCAATCTGTAAGTTAAACATATCAATATATTTGCAGCCTACTTAATGAAAGCATAAATGCTGTTAACAATTAGTTCCTTTTAATATCCTACATATTTTAGATGAGCCATCGAGTAAGAATGTAAGTTCTATGGCTTTCCGCGCACATAGTTTGAAGATTCGTCAAAACACCGACATGTTCTCAAATGCCGCAAATTATATCATATCGTCGACATATATGTCAAAATTGAAACAGAACGTCTGTTCTAAAGTTGATATCACGCCAAATAACGATCAGGCGACTGCAGCGAAAAATCAAAGAATGAGCAAAAACCATCATATTGCCAGCAGCATTCACAGAGAGTCCATGTGATATGCAAGGATATATCCAAGGCGCTTCGACGAGCATCTATATGCCGACTTACCAGACCAACCTGACGCACGGCTTGCAAATCAATGATCGCAAACTTTAACTTCAAGAGCGGCCTAGAATTCAGAGTATGAGATTCTTTTAACAAGCATATCTCATGAACTGTTAAATGAAATATGGCCAAGGAAAACTAGGCGTCGTGTCGTCGCTTACAGTACGAAAATATAGATTAAAAAATTACATGTTATATTAGGTGTTACGAGTATTCAATGTAGAAGAAATTACTACATCAATACTTTTGTCGGCATGACGAAGTCAGACGGGACAGCTAGGACTAATTTGTAGGTCAGTGGTTACCTTCGTTTCTTAGTTATTGTGGTTAAATTTGAATCACCGTTTTCAGCATCAGACACATATGATTTTGACCACAGCAAAACAATGGGAAACAAAATGCTTGATTGTATTTCTCATCCGACGTTTCATATCAATCTCTTCGCGTTGCGATCGGTGCGATAGATAGTTATTTGATGTAAATTGACTTACACAGAAATTATTGACTTAAGTCTGTCATTTCTTTTTGGTTAAGAGTCGTGAAATTTAAACATATTTTGGACTTTTTTGTTATCTTTTATTGCCTGGTGGCAAATTTATATTTTTAAAAACGATTATTTCAAAAAGTAATACAGGGTTCTCATTGGAGTTATCGATTGTGCGGATTGGTAGTCACGATGTCGCAGTGGTCGAGTGAGCATCGTGCGTTCGCTGTGGAGACATTTTTTAAGAGTAGTGATTCTTACGTAATTGCTCGTCGACAATTTTGTTCAATGTTCGGTATTCGGCGAATAAGTTATGGACCGAGTGTAAATTTAATTCATTCGTGGGTGCAGAGATTCCGCGCAACTGCTTCAGCTATGAATGTCCCACGGCCAGGGCAAAGTCGATCTTCAAGGACTCCCGAAAGCAGCAGTTGCGTGAAAATCCGTGACTTTCAATACGGAAAAGAGCAGCCTCACTGAGACTTCCAAGAGCGATTATTCATGAAATTTTAAAACAGGATCGGAAATTCCATCCTTTTAAAATTCAAATCGTTCAAGAACTGAAAGAAAGTGACTTTGATTTTCTCAAAAATTTTTGTGAAACGATGTTGGAGCGTTTTCGCACTGCAAACCCCATTTTTGGAGCGACGAGGCTCATATTCACGTCAACACACAAAACTGCCGTTACTGGTCTCCAAGAACCCGCAACCCTCGATTGAAACATTAAAAACCATTGGATTGCCCCAGGGTACCGAGGTCGCCCGATCTTACTCCCATGGATTGTTTTTATGGGGCTACATTTTTATGGCCGTCGGTGGTGCAATGGTAGTGTGCGCGGCTCTTGTACATGAGATCCTGGGTTCGAACCCGGCTCTGACCACCTTCAAATTTTCTTTCGGCAGCGGTCACCTCGCATAGTGACGGCGACACTATCGAGTATCTAGCCATGAAAAAGCTTCTCAAATTACCGTTCGGAATCGGTGTTAAACTGTAGGTCCCAATCAGTGAGTGAAAACTGGAAAGCGCACAGCTCAGTGATTGTGAGAAGTTATCCCCAGTCCCTTCATGGGATGTAATGGGAAACCATTTATTTATTTTATTTTTACATCAAAGAGAGGATTTATAATGACAATCCCCAACCTCTTGTGGCTTTAAAGGAAAATATTCGTTGAGCAATCAACTCAATTAAACCAAGTTTAGTACAGCGTGTGGTGCAGAACACAAGGCTCCGTTTTGAACAGTGTCTTCAACTCGACGGAAGACATCTGGATGACATACTCTTTAAAATATAAAATCTGCATTTCCATTCTATCGTTCAATGCTCTTAATAAAACTTTGTGTCAATTATTATGTTTTTTATTTAAGTTCGAAAATATAAATCTGCTACCAGACACCCTGTATTTATTTACACAAAAATGTGAACGCACAAAACAAAATGTCATTGCTATTTTATGGTTGGTTGGTTTGAACCATTGCCTCTATCTGGTATTGTTAAAGCAATACTTGGGTTAGAGTAACTCAATATTGGACAAATTTGTTTGCTAAAACTGCCGTTTATACCAAAATGGCCAAATTTTTGTCAAGACCTACTTGTGATTGTTCCACGCTTGGCAAAATTGTTTACGAGCCTCACCTTTTTGAACGAAAATGACCGACTCAAATGCGTGATAGTGGCGCACAATCCAAATTCTTGATTTATTATCCCAGTTGTTTCCTTAAATTGAAATTCCAATCACTGAAATGGAAAATGGAGCCAATTAATTAAACAGATAAAAGATTTTCCAGTTGTTTTGGTAGCAATATTCATCAGCCATACACAGATCCCAAGTTTCGCCCGCTTATATCAATCTCTTGGTCATCATGTTTTTATAAGTACGACCAGGGGTGTTCTATGCCAATGCTGTTCAACCTTAGAGTTGGAAAACATGCAGAATAAAGTAAGAAGAATAAAGTATTTGCCTTTCTGCACTGAACCAAAAGTACAAAACTCATCACTCGAGAGTGTATTTATGATAACTAAATCGAGGAAAAAAGGAAAAAAAGTGAAATAGAGCAAAATGTAATGCAGTATTAGTTTGCAATTAACCACACAAATTCACTATAATAAAGATTTTTCTCATTCGGCATAGCTTGCCAAGATTGTATTACTCAGTTCTCCAAATATTCCAGTGACTTTTCTTGATTTCCGGTCCAAGAATAACAGCTATTGCAGACTCTTACGGCCTTATTCATATATCATACAAAAGACGTCTCTCAAATCTCTGATAACTTTTGTACGAATAAGGCCGTTAGTTTATTACTCTGTGAGTGCGGCAGTTATGACATTTTCTGATATTTTATAGCGGACTGACTATAACAGAAAGTATTGTTGATACCCCACACGGTAATAACGCGCATAACCATCAGATTGCAGCGATCACATGACGGCGATTCTGCAGAACAATCTCGGACAGACCAGAGATGAATAAATCCCATAACCTATATTGGGGAATATGCCTCATCACCATTTGTGGATTTACTAAATCTCTTCATTGTGTTAGGCTTCCTATTCCACATAACCCGCTAACGATTTTTTTTATTATTAAACAAATCGCCTATGTGGTACGAAAACTCATTAACTACAATACTTAAGTATTGAGATATAGAGCTTTTTAGTATCTTTTTACAATTAGAAGTCTATAAATAAAGAAATAGAAACATTTGATTCTGGTTAGTTATTGGAATGTCTTAGAAGACCTTTTGGTATAAAAATTATTGAAAAATAATCTAATTATATTTGACGACAAAAAGTTGTGAATTGTAGATAATGATTTTTTCCTTATACAATTTTTTTTAAAACTTGCAATTAATGAATTTATTTTTAGATGACTTAAATAGATTTAGTTGTAGATATAAAAATAAAATAAATGGTTTCCCATTACATCCCATGAAGGGACTGGGGAGAACTTCTCACAATCACTGAGCTGTGCGCTTTCTAGTTTTCACTCACCGATTGGGACCTACAGTTTTACACCGATTCCGAACGGTAATTTGAGAAGCTTTTTCATGGCTAGATACTCGATAGTGTCGCCGTCACTATGCGAGGTGACCGTCGTCGAAAGAAAATTTTTAGGTGGTCAGAGCCGGGTTCGAACCCAGGATCTCATGTACAAGAGCCGCGCACACTAACCATTGCACCACCGACGGCCACAGTTGTAGATATACAAATACATATTACATAGCAAGAAAAACTGAGTTTTTAAAAAGGTAAATAAACATGAAATAATAGTGAATAATTTTTAAGGTTTTTAAATCTGAGTCCTTTTCTGTATCTTTATCTCCGATTCCTTTTGATGTCGGCAGGTTCATGTACCATTGTTTTATCTCTCTAGGTATAACGCCACAATCACATAGCTTTAATAAATCCTTCTTCGCTTCACTGGGCGGTAAAATTTCTTTGTAAGCTCTACGAAGCGTTACATTTTTGCGAGATCTTCATGAAGTCTAATACTAATTTTTCTAAATGGTCCCGTATGGTTGTACCTGTATAAAATAACTTCTGGTTGATTTTTTTTCATACCGGAAACACTTGACATTCAACCAGGATATTTTTTCCCATCCTCATCAACATTACGGTTTTTTGATTAATATCTCTAACAATGCATGAAGGTCAAATAAATCTGAAAATTTCAATTCTCTGACTTCGGAATTATCAATGTCTTTATTCTTGAATCTTTCCGACTTTATCGCCCTGAATATTTCGAGCCAATCATTCATCACAAACACCGATCAATATTTTTTTCTCGCTCAATCTCGGAATGCAAAATACATTGGGGTTCAAAGAGCTGTTCCTTTCTTCCTTTCTTTCTTGTTGAGTCTGCCAGATTAAATTGGGTGCATGTAGTGCACCAATCTTTCTTAGGTCTTAGGAATGATAGATTGTAGTCAGTACAAAAAATGTTTCTGTGGACATTTATTTTCACTGGTTTCGTTTTTAACGATGCACAATTTGCTTCATACAGCTCATGCATTTTTAAAATGGAGAGCGTTGGGTCTAAATACTTCTTTTGCGACGACTGTCTTACATAATGGTCTGGTACGATTGGAAAGCTTTCAACATATTGTTTTACTAACTTTAATGAATGGCTGGCAGTTTTATTGATACACTCCGCTTCACTTGAATACATTTTTAGAAAAAAAAATCACTAATAACTTTTTTCATGGTTCTCAGAAAAAATTGGTTATGATTTCGTTTTTAATGATATATAATAGTTAATTAAATTAGTAAAAATCAAGAGTTTACTCTGAATAGTTTACTTTTTATTTGCATTTTTTCGAAATAACTTAAAAAAAATCCTTTAAATTTCGATTCATTGGAATAGGAAATATAACCTGAAAACGCGATATATGTCAAATAATTGGTGGTTTTCGAAAAGAAATAAGTAAATTTGTAGTTTAAGTAATGAGTACTACCTCCTTATTGTTTCAAATAATCGATTTGGCATGCCGTCGTATAAACTTTATAAGTAGTTTAGGGATACTTGACTCCATGCTTCGTTTATGGCGGCTATCAGGGTATTTTTATCTTCGAATTGCCGACCAGATTCATAAATTTTGCGAGATAGCCAACCCCAAGCGTTTTCCATTGGACTAAGGTTCGGTGAGTAGGCAGGCCACTGAAGCAACTTTACATTTTGTTCGCTAATTCAATTTTTAACTATTCTTGCAGTGTGTATTGGTGCATTGTCATGTTGGTAAGTCCAAGAAATTGGTCCAAAAATGTCTGAAAATTTCGGAAAAGCCCTTTCCAAAGTCTGCTTATAGGAAGCTGAGGTCATTTTTTGCCGTCTGAAACTCGAGTTCAATAGTTCCATAATAACTTATTGAACCCCAGACCATCACACCCCCTTCACGGCTATGATGGCGACACAAAAAACGTTCCCACTTTCTTTGTTCATTGAGTGGTGGCTTCTTTTGGAGTTTCTTAAGGACTAAATGTTTTGAACTATTCAGGACTCTTCTCACAGTTGAAACACTAGCGTTTACACTTCTTTTGCTCGGATTTTCTTCGCACTGTCACTTGAATTGGACGCCACTCTTAGAATCATCCTTCTATCAGCTTCTGTTGGAGCTCTTTTTCGCCTTCCTTTCATATTTTTCCCGTAAAATATTGGGTCGCGCAAAAAATTGTAGACAACGTCCAGCTAAAATTTAAAGATTAATATTCAAATTAAACCTAACAATAAAAACATTGTCCTTTTTAACTCACATTTTTGATAACAGGGATGGTAAAACTAATTTACCTATTCAAATGACGCAAAATAAATGCAGTTTTTTCTATGAGAATGTAGAAAATTTTTATTTTAACCAAACGTCAAGAGCAAATTCTTCTTCTTCTTCACGTTATTAATTCACATTTAAATGGCCTTTCAAACAAAACTAACTGGTACTTTTTCTCACCGCTAAAACTAAAGTTATAGGCCTTTCTTTCTATAAAAAATGTATTACCTATTCAAGTGAAGCGGAGTGTATGACTTTGTTTGCCACGTTTATCTCTTCCTTGAAAAGATCCACCGAAATTGCACTCAGAAATGGCCGTATTTATATGACCATTTGAAATGCATAATGTTTTTTTCAAAAAACTTTGCACACACTCTCCATAACTCGCGTTTACCATTTGGTAAACTTTGGGAAGCTACCGAGATTTATGGCTTCCTGCACTAGTTCTTCGCATTATACCTGTAAATGGAACGCGTTTCAAAATAAATTCTTTCTGTCTTATTAACGGGTTTAGGCTCTTATGCTTTTTTAACCCCGATGAGGTCGTGTAGGGTAAACCGATTGCTCGATATTTTTTGTCGTGTTTATTTTGCACTTGCATGGCTCAGAGAGTTTCCTGCGACACAAGCTTTTAGTGGCAATGTGAGGCTCACCAACTTCAGAATCAATGCTCACACTAAAACACGATAGCATTGGAGATCTATCGTCAGATTCATTTTATTCCTTTGGTGTATTTTTTACACGTCTAAAGAATAGTGAAATTGTTGTTTGCTTGAACATCTTTCAAAAGGCGGACTTTAGATTACGTTAGTGCCAAAAAATAACCATCTGACTTAACCAGATTCGCTACTAGATGATATTATATCCGAAACAATTTAATATTTCGGCAGTCGACTCAGACGATGTATTTATAGCGTAAGGATTTACACATCTGGTTGTGTCTTTTAAAATGGAAGCATACAAGACCTAGTAAATAAAACAAAAAAAATGTACCTTAGGCGTAGGTCACTTTTTATTGACCCAAATCGGGGAACTAAATAATTCAAGTTGCCCAAACCTTTGAAGGGATTGGGAATATCCTCTTGCCTACACTGAGCTGCCCGCTTTACAGTGTTGGTCACACTGATCCTGACTTAAATATCTACACCAATTCCGATGTCTATGTTTTGAGAAGTTTTTTTATGTTTAATTACTCTGTGCAGAATTCGAGCAAAATTTAGACAACATTTAAAAAATTTTATAATTTTCTTTTAAAGATAATATAAGTTTAAACGGGTAATAAAGCGAAACATCATATTCCTACAATATAATCTCAAACAATATCTGTGTTAAGAAAATCTGGATGAAGAATCAATATTTGCAGCTTTGTTGTTATTCGAATACATACTGAGGAATTTATAAATGTCTATCAGTGTTTAAAAGTGATAGCTACAACTACATATGCCTTTTCGCTATAATAATAAAAGTGCATTTGGCGTTTTGAATAGGATTCATGAAACCCGTTTAAACTTCAACTGCATCAAAATTCGAAACATTTTACTTTAAAGGTCTGCATTTCCATTTAAAATGGAGATGAATGTTAAATGCTCATAATTCATGGATTAACAAATGGGCAACAAAATGGTTTCATTTCAATTCAAGTGGTGTTCCATAAAGTTGCATTTCAAATTAAGGACATCACTGTACATGTTCCTTTTTTCCAAATTAATACGTACTCACGTTTATGGTTGTGGTACTCTCCGAATTACATATTCCGCACCATTTCCATAAATAACAACGTAAACATCAATTTCCCGGAAAAATATTACTGCAGTTTTGACGAAATTATAGCAACAGAAAACGTAATGATTTCACAACTAGGGAATTACAAAATCCGGTTATTATAGAATGTGTACTAAAAAAATTACACATTTTCATTTTAAAAAATCTCATACGAAATAATTGATTTTGTTTTTGTATTAAAAAGTGGTTTAATTAATAATTTTTTATAAAAAAAAACTGCATCTATTAAAAAGCATATCTTCTCTTTATGACAAACTACATTTCAAATGTCCACTGTTTAATATCAAATTTGAAACAATTCTTCATATCCCATCAGACAAAAAAATTACTCAAAATAACTCGTAAAATTTACTTAAATAGTGTAGGGGTAATAAGAATATTATTCCAGCCCAACCCCTTTGTATTCGTGAAAAATCTTTAGAGTTCCTTCAGCAAAACTGATCCTAAAGGTTGAATATTGAGGTTCGTTAAACAATTGGTTTTAAGAATCACAACAATTCGGAGTTTTTAAACAATTTGTATAGAATAATTTATAAGTATTTGAAAGAGCCCTTAAATATAGTGTCTGTTCCTCGCTATCGACTGACATCGGAAATGTTATTGGTACTTCATTTTGGTTTGCAGTCATAACCCAACAAAAAAAAATTAAGTAATACTAATGCCTTTTCCACGGTTCGTATTTCGTGGGTAATGGGTTACCCTGGGTATTGCCGTGGGGAATGGGTAGCGATGGTTTACCCATTACCCACAGGGTATTGGGAAAATAATGGGTAGCTACCCAAGTCAAGGGGAATAACGATGGGGAATTGGACTACCCAGTACCCACAGGGTAATGGGAAACATAATACCCACGACAATGGGGAATTACTCTTCACGATTACCCTTCCCTCAGGGAACTGGGGAAAATAAAGATTAGCTACCCACGGCGATGAGTAATGGGTTACCCAGAGTAACCCATCCCCATATTTTTATCAAAAATGTGAAAAAATTGCAAAAAATTTCATAATTTCATAAAGTGGTTCAATGCGTATGGAAGATTTTTTTTTCGAAAAATCCACATTACGCTGTGGGTTATGAGTAATCGTGATGGGAAATTCCCCACTTTCGTTGGTAGCTACCCATTCTTTCCCATACCCTGTGAGCAATGGGTAAACGTTCATTACACATTCCCCACGACGATGTCTATAGGTTAAGTGCACCCAAGGAAACACTATGTCTCGGTTATGGTGATATTATGGTGTTTGCCAGAAAAAAATAGTTGTTTGGCACTAATGCTGTAGTTGTTCGTCCAAACGCAATATTTTCGATAGCTCAACGCAGAGGCGCGGCTATAATTACACTGAAAAAATTAAATTCATAAGGGTTCAAATTATCTGTTCATAAACTTTGGCTCATTCATTTTATGAACAAATTCCATAAAGCTATGACTAGATTTGTAAATTTAGTGAATCAGTTCATAACTATATAATGACCAGTTCATTGAAAAAGTTCATAAACCCGTTAATTTGTTCATATTTTATTTTTATCACAAATACAAAATAGCATCATTCCGAACAGTCGGTAATGACGGTTTGTGGCTAAACCTTTTCATTATATATTAACTTAAGAAAAAGTTAATTCTATTACTGAATACTTCATAAAGTTTCGGAAAGTTTCATGAAAAAGTTCATTGCGAGGATGTACTTTTCATTACCAATATGTACCTTTTATTTTTAGTGCAAGGTACCTGAGTTTTGGGTCCAGATGGGCGTAAATACACAATACAGAAATTATAATTTGTTCTTTGATTTGAATCAGAAATACAAATTCAAAAAATGTAAATGCCATTAGCAACTGTACGTATTTTAAAAACAAGCATTTGTTATCTGGGATTCACGTATTTTATATGTACAGATTTATAGAATTGTTAAGGGATGTGAGGAGGGGGTTTCGATGAAACAGTTGCTCGAATTGATAGTTGGAGTTATCGTAGAAAATATAGTGGATGGGAGAATGAGAAATGGGGATAGGTGCATGGAAAAATGCAGGTTACTCAATGCGTTCTTCACACATTTCCCGCCGTGCATCGAACCAAACATTGTAGAAATATATGCACTGGTAGTATTTAGCAACAGACAATTTGGTTTTGTTTCATTCGTTTCAGATGTCAAACTCAAGCTAAATGTTATATCAACAATACAAGTAAACAAAAAAGTACAAAAGCAATATAATACAACTAAATCGAAAAATTATACAAAAAAATTAACCAAATGGAATCACATCAACTGAGAGTAATTTTGAGGTCGGCAAACCCATGAAAATAGAGGTAACAAGTGGAGGAAATAAAAAGGTATTGGAGTGTTAGACTAAAATGATATGTAGATTGTAATTGTAACGAACATTTTGAATACTAGAGCTTTTCTTCATTCTCTATAAAAACTCTAACAATTCCACTGATTTTCTCAGGATTCCGGACCGGGAAAAACAACTGTTGCATACTCTTGTTATATTATATAGCTAGTGCCATTAAACTGTGAAATCCATTGCCCACAAATATAAAACACATAACAAAAAAAAAACTGTTTAAAAAAAGGCCCTATTAGATTTAATAAATTCAAATTAAGTTATTGTTCTCTTACCACAGTTATAATTGCTCGGCATTGTTTTGTTACTTAAACAATTTTTTAATTGTAACTCCTGTAATTCAGATTTTGACTTTAAATTTGTTATAATTTTTTTGATTTTACATTCACTCGTTTTTCATTTTAAAATAATCTTATTAATTTGAAATGTAATGAACCCGTCGTTTGTTGCCAGACCCACCACCATATTCTGAGGATGATGAAGGTAGAGAAAACGATAGTATACCAACGGATGAAGCAGACAGTGAAAGTCCAGGAGAAAGATCACATACAGCAGTATAGGAAATAAGGAGAAGTGAAAGGTTGATGAATAAATTTCTTGGATTCATAACAGGAAAGACAGTTTTTGTTGTTTCGAATTGTTTCTTGGACCCAATATCCTATAGTATAGCATTGTTGATAATTATTAATTAATAATAATTAATTAATTTTGATTATAATCAAAATAAGAACAAATGGCTGAAAGATGTGAATGTTGAAATTGAATCAATGCGAGTGAATAATATCTGGAAATTTGTATCACGTCCACAAATTGTAAAATTGCTGCAAACTAAATGGGTTTTTAGAGTTAAAGAAGATTCATCCACTTCGATTTAAGGCACGTTTGGTTGCAAAGGGGTTTCTTCAAACAGGTAGGGTAAAATACGGAGAAATTTTCGCTCCAATAGCGAAACTTAGCACTGTACCCATTATTTTGGCTGTCAGTATTAAGTAAAGAATGCATCTATAACAACTAGATGTAAAAGTCGCGCTTTTATATGGAGATTTAAGAGAGGATACTTTTATGGATATTCCAGAGGGTATTGAAGCTCCACTTGGTCATATCTGTAAATTATTAAAATCATAACAAAGGTCCGGATACCGGACTAAAAACATCAATCACTTTCTATTGAGTAATAGGTTTCAACGTTCAAACCATGATCCATGTGTTTATACAAAATTTGAGAATAATGTAGTTATTTACCTATTAAATTCTGATGTGTTAATTGCAGGAAATGATAACGCATGATTGAAATGCTGAATAATGAACTATGTGTTCCCTTTAAAATGTCTGATTGAGCTTTCTTCTGGCATGATGAAACTGAACTAACGTTCCTACATAGACAAGATTTTTGAAAAGTTTTCCATGGGTGACAGCACTGCTGTAAAAACCCCAATGGAGTCTCTGTCCAATTTTAGAAAACATCCATATCATGAAATGTTGGGCAGCCTAATGTATCTGATGCTAAGTGTTCGTCCAGATATTTGGTATCATATTGGATACATGGCCAAATTTCATTAGAACCCATGAGATTTGCTCTGTACTACGCTGAAGGGCATAGTTCTCTACCTTAAGGGAACCAAAGACTTGGATTGAATGTATAATGCTGATGAAGATAATTATCTTGCTGGCTTTGCTGACGCAGATTGGTCGTCTGACGTAGTGGATCGAAAATCTGTGAGTGGTTTCGTTTACAAAGGTTTTAGCTGTTCAGTATATTGATGCAGAAAAAAAGCTGACAGTAGTCCAGTGATACGAAGTATATACAAGTTTTGAATTTTTATTGAAATCCGTCGTCAGGAATTTCGCTACCTAGTATAGTTTCATCGATATCGTCTGTTCGAGAAGTCGAAAAAACTTAATTTAAATGATCCGAAATTGTTTTTTCTACCGGAGGCATCTATTGCTTCCTATAGCATCATTGAGGTTTGCATCGCGTAGACATCGTCATAGAAAAAAATTGGGTTGAAAATAGCTGTTGGAAAACTCGAACAGCGACCCAAAATGGTTAAGCAGTGCGGGGTCTGAAGCAATATTGAAAAGAGATATTATGATTGACCTGAAAATGATGACTGACGATAAACCTGTAACCTTATTCGAGGATAATGGAGGGTGTATTGGGATCGCTACGAATTTGGAAAGTAAACAAGTAAATCAAAATCATCGAATAAACACCTTGCCAATATATTCAAAAAGTTATTAGATGCACGCAAGCAAGACAAGTTTCGAAATGAGTTAAAATTAAAATATTTTGATTAACAGAGGATGTTGAATCACTGTAATTAAATAAAACTTTGTATTAAATTGTCATATTTTATTGTTTTCAATCAAGTACGTTTTGAAATGTATTTTATCAATAAAAAATCTGCTTGTTGATATAGGTACGTTTACTTCACTAACAATTTTTGTTTAAAATAAAGTAAAAAAAAAAATAAATGGTTTCCCATTACATCCCATGAAGGGACAGGGGAGAACTTCTCACAATCACTAAGCAGTGAGCTTTCCAGTTTTCACTCATTGATTGATTGGGACCTACACTTTTACACCGATTCCGAACGGTATTTTGAGAAGCGTTTTCATGGCTATATACTCGATAGTGTCGCCGTTACTATGCGAGGTTCGAACCCAGGATCTCATGTACAAGAGTAAGAACATAACATTTCTGCTGCTTAATATAAATCATGACTACCAACTTGTTTTTTTTTGTAACAATCCACGTCGAAAATTGTGAAAAATAATCGCATTTAATTCCATTTTTACCTGAGATGAATTTCTGGAACCACTGAAAAACCCAGATATACATAGACATTGCAAGTTTTAGTTTTATTGGTTATTTTCCAACCTCATGAGGTAAGATGCCTTACACATATTAATTAAATAAACAAATTTTGAACATATTTCTCCAATTGGTTCTATCCTTCGCCTTTTCTCGACATTTAGTAACACCAAGGATAAGTAGGGATTCTTCGGCCTGGTCTTTCCATCGGAGTCTTGGTCGTTGCCTTTTTCTGCTTCGATCGCATACGTTATCGAAAACCTTTCCCACTGACACAATTGGCTCAATTTGATTCGCCTACCTACATACATATATCTACAAATTATATAGATCTTGGTTCCAACGACGTCGGTACTCACAGTTTTCATCAACAGGACCATATATATATATTGCGGAGAATTTTTCTCTCGAATACTCCCAGGTGTTTTTAATCCGCTTCCGATTTGACCCAAGTTCGGAGCCATATGCTAATACAGGTAAAATGAGAGTGTTGTATAGCTGGACTTTTGTCTGTCGAGAGCGGGCTTTGTTCTTCTTGTTGCTGATCCCAAAATAGCATACATATATTTGCAAGCACAATTATCGTATTTATCTCCAGGCTGACGTTGTTTTCATTGTTCGCGGCGGATCCAAGGCAGATAAATTGTAGATTGTAGAAAATTGGATGTGGAGTTCTACAAATTTTTCAGGAGCATGAAGTCCGAGTTTTCTGAGATGGAAAAGGAGCTTTCGGCTTTATCTGGTCGATTTTCAAAGTTTATTGGGATGTTTAATAAATATCCGGGATTGGAAAAGAGAGCGGGTTCACCGAAAGCTTCCTCGCCGAAAAGGAAGAAGACGGCTAAGAAGGCCCCTCCATTGTTGGTAATTCCTTCCTCGCCGAATTTAATGGACGTTAATTCTCCAGTTACAGTTTCAAGTCCAATGAAATCTTCTGCCCCTCCTACTTTTGCTGAAGTCGTTTCTGTAGTTACTATAGCTTCCACGGACAGCGATAAGTCGTCTCCTCCGGGTGGTAATCCCGCCCCAGTGCCAGGACCGGGACCAAGAACGTTGACTGTCGTACCGGCAAGGAAGACAGTTTTTGTGTCTAGACTTTCCCCCGACACGACCGAAGAGGATATACGACTTTACACATCGTCTAAATTAGTCGGGAATAATTCTAACGATTCCATACAGTGCTTCAAGCTGAAGTCACAATTTTCGGAACGTAGGTCGTCTTTCAAGATTATTGCACCGGATGATCTATTTGTCAAACTGGTGGATTCGGAATTTTGGCCTCACAGAATATTCGTAAGGGAATTTGAGTATCGGGATAATGGTAGGCGTGATAATTTTGCTAGATTACCGTCTGGAGATAAGCCAGCTCCAAAAAACTAGTTGGGAGTTTGAATTTGGCGTATCAGAATGTTCGCGGTTTGAATACTAAATTGTCCAGATTATTTGTTGATAGCTTTGGTTTTGAGTTTGATGTCATTGCATTTTCTGAGACATGGCTTAAACCTAATGTTTTTAATTCTGAGTTGTTCTGCGATAAGTACGTAGTTTATAGAAAAGATCGTGTTGGTAAAATTGGTGGTGGTGTTTAATCTCAATTGAGAATTCTTTATCTTCTGAGTTGGTTACAGTTGATGACATTGGCGATCTTGAGTTTCTTGTGGTGTCCATTAATTTAGGCGATTTGAAATTGTTTGTCACGTGTTCCTATATTCCGCCATCTTCATGCTTTGAGGTATATCAAGTGCATATTGACGCTATTGCAAAAGTTATTGCGTTAGCCAGTAGAAAGGACCGTATTTTAGTATTGGGTGACTTTAACTTGCTGTCTGTGACATGGGTGTCTTTACCCGATACTAATTCTCTGACTCCATTGACACCATATGATTGGTCATCTGATTTTGTTACGCATATTTCCGAACTTGGGTTGATTCAATTGAACGACATTCCCAATTCTATGAATCGAGTCCTTGATCTAGTTTTAGTGGATGATCCTAACAACTTTGATATTTCTCGAATTGATCCATTAATTTCTCCTGAGGATAGTTACCATCCAACGCTGGGAATTAATTATACATATGATACCATGCAGGTTGGTTGCAATTGCTCTTCGTCCTATGTTGGCCTATGCTTTTCGCGTGCGAACTTTATACTTTTGAATAATCTTATCTTTGATACCGACTGGCATAGTATATGTCAGTGTGATAATTCTTTTGAATTTGAAATCGCCCTGGATGATTTCTATAATATTATTAATGGCTATATTTCTAAGTCTGTACCCAAGAGGCCAATAAGGGGTAATACTGGTCCCCCATGGTCCTCAAGGGCTCTAAATAGTCTCAAGAATGTAAGGAATAGATGTTCGAACAAGTATAAAAAATCTGGACTGCTAGCAGACTATGCTAGGTATATTGTTGCTAGGAGTAGATACAACTCTAAATCTCGTGAGAGTTACAGATTATATTTGGATAGGTTGAAGGCTAATTTTAAACGGAACTCCAAATCATTCTTTAGATTTGTTAACTTGAAGCGTAATTTGTCTTCCACACCTTGTAGGATCAAAATGAACGGTATTGAATATTCAGATGAAGGGTCTTTTGCTAATTGTTTCGCCGATTTTTTTGCATCTATTTATTCCACCCGAGCCTATGATGTTTCCAAATCATACCCGTACACTGTCCGCTCTACCATTCCGTTTGATGCACCTGTCGTAAATTCTTCGTGGTTGCTAGATAACTTAATCAGCTTGAAAGCCTCGAATAAAGCTGGTCCTGATGGTATCCCGGACTCTATGTTGAAATACTGCTCGAATTCTCTCAGCTTACCGTTGACTCTCTTATTTAACGCTTCGTTGAAGTTCGGTCATTTTCCTGCACAGTGGAAGAGCTCTTATATAATCCCTATCCACAAATCTGGTAGTTTAGTAAATGTTGCTAATTATAGGGGAATTGCAAAATTGAGTGCCATTCCTAAAGTTTTTGAGAAGTTAGTCACAGAGGTAATTTCTCATCAGGTTTCCTCTATTTTAGATCCATGTCAACATGGCTTTCGGAAGGGTCGTTCCACCGTGACTAATTTGCTTCAGTTTTCCTCTTCTATTATTGACGGCTTTATTAATGGAGATCAAACTGATGTGATTTTTACCGATTTTAGTAAGGCTTTTGATAAAGTTAACCACAATTTGTTATTATATAAATTAGGGGCAATGGGTTTTAATTGTAACATGCTGAATTGGATTGGTTCTTATTTAATGAACAGAGAACAGATGGTATCATTTGGTCGATCATTCTCGAGATCTATTTTTGTGTCATCTGGGGTGCCTCAGGGCAGTCATCTTGGGCCGGTTCTATTTTTGTTATTCATTAACGACTTACCCGCCTCCATAATGCACTCTAAATTGTTAATGTACGCTGATGACGTGAAGATCTATTTTTCTTACAAGGATCCTTGTCAATATACTTTACTTCAGAGGGATTTGTCTACTTTCCAGACGTGGTGCGAGACCAATTTGATGGAGCTTAATTTTACGAAATGTAAGCATATGCTGTTCTCTAGGTCATCATTATTTTCGGCAAAATACATTTTAGGTGGCAATGTTCTTGAATCGGTGGATTCATTTGTTGATCTTGGTGTTCTCTTGGACAGAAAATTGAATTTCAACTCCCACATAATTACGATGGTGAACAAGGCTTATGGCGTTCTGAACTTTATTAAACGTTGGGCAAAGGAATTTTCAGATCCCTACGTTACGAAAAATCTTTTTACTTCACTAGTCCGCCCTATTCTCGAATATGGATCAGTTGTTTGGGACCCCCAGTACAATTTGTATGTTAATATGATTGAATCGGTCCAGAAACAGTTTCTCATTTTTTGTCTGAGAAATCTTCAATGGAACCCGAACCATAATCTTCCTTCGTATAGCAGTAGACTAGCATTGATCAGATTGCCGACTCTTAGTAGTAGACGTACCATGATAAACTCTATTACAGTTTTGAAGATAATTGATGGATGTATATGTTCTGAATTTCTGTTATCTAAGATTTTCATAAATGTCCCATTGAGACCCACGAGGTACTATAAACTCGTAAACATCGAGTTTCAGCGTTCGAATTATGCGTCCTTTGATCCAGTTAGGAGAATGTGTCGTGACTTTAATGAGCTATATCAGTTTATTGATTTCACAGGTAGTTGGGAAACGACAAAGTCTAGCATAATTTGTCATTTGAACCGATTGCATTAGTGCTGTATATTCGTTGACGTACATATGTAAATTTAATTTACTTTATCCTTACTATCTGGTCTGATTTATGATTTGGTTTTCGTTTTGCTCGTAATTATTATATATTGAAGTATCTTATGTTAATATCTCGTGATGTGCTTTTATACTTATTTATGTTAGTGTAATACCAACTGGTGAAGAATTTCTGTAGTTGGTTGTAACGTGTGAACTTATAATCCTTGCTCTCCCGTTATAGACCGGTCTATAATGTGTACGCTGTCCTCACGTTATGGGGACGTGGCCCTCTCGGTCGGTAGGGGCGGGTAAGAGTGGCGGCGATGGGTTCGCTCGATTTAAAAAAAAAAAAAAAAAAAAAAAAAGATGTAGACTGCTGATTTGGTGTTGGTCAGCGTCATTCTACAGAGGCGGATCAGTTTTGCCGGAATCCGAAATTCAGACATGGCTTTGTAAAATTTTCCCTGTATGGGGCTACGAAAGCATCTTTGTGAAGTAGTGCTGAAAATTGGCATATCCACATTTTAAGCACACACTGATTATCTGTTACCAGATTCCTATTCACGTCCTACCAGGAGGGCAGCCCATTATTCGATCTTCTTACCGTCTCTGCTCCCGCAGCATTTTTTCCGCCCAAATAGTTGGGTTTCCTCCCTTCTTAGCCACTTGTACCGCTCATTTGCAACACGCGTCATAATTGACGGTTTCGTTGCCATACGGCTAGCATCTTTTTCATCAGTTGCAATGCGAAATTCTCCTTTTGCGGTTTTTGATAGCCAAGTGCATCAAAATCGACTAGAATAATCTTAATGTCGTGGTCAGGGCAGTGTTCGTATACTTCCTCCAGACTCTCATAAAATGATTCTTTGACCTCATTGTCTTTATCCTCTGTCGGTGCGTTCACACAAACTAACGAGAAGAAGCTGAAATATTTCCCTATAATGCGAATTTTGGCTACGCGTTCACTGAGTGGGTTTAACCGTGAAAGTACGTGTCGCAGTGTCTTGCCAACTATAAATCCGCAACCGAGTTCGTGCTTTCGCTCATGGCATCTGTAGTACTCGTAAATATCGCAGTTTTTCTTACTGGGGCAGCCACATTCTAACCATCGTATTTCCTGGATAGCTGTAATGTCAGCTTTAAATTGGTTGAGGACAATCGCCAGTTGGAAATTGGCACCCGTCCTGTATAGCGTTCTCACATTCCAGGTAAATACCCGTAAATCGTGTGCTTATAACGTTGGCGAGGGTGTTCAACAGTTAGGGGTGTTGTGCGTTTACATTTCTTGTGTATTTTCATTGCGTATATAACGGGGCGGGAGGTAAACCAAGCTCTTTGCACCTGGTATCACTTAACATTTCCTAGACCAGAAATTGAAATGGGAAACCTTGTAAATACAATACAAAAAATACTTTATATTAGGTGCGTTTTTTCGTAACTTATATACGTTAACTCATACAAAATGAAAACCTGCACGTTGACATGTATAATTTTAGACGTTGAGAATAACCCCGATAAAAGTGTTATCAAGTTGGACTTTGTTGCATGAAAAATATAAAATGTATGTCATTCCACAAAATATTTAAAAACTCGTATAAAATATTATTGATTTTTTTTCTTCCACAAGCAGAATTCCAAGACAATACTGGAAACAAACAATAACTAAAGCAAACGTTGTATGTAGTTTCTGGTACATTGTATGTACGTTATGGTAAATTGTATGTACTTTTCGTACAAATTATGGAGAATAAATGAGGACACCGATCCACGTCCATCACTTGGACCCATTTGCCCTTACTTCTCAGCTCGTTTGATTCGAAAAAGTGCGTTCGAAAATGCATATAAACAAATGCACGGACCTTGCAAGGGGATGACTGGGTGTTTTTTTTGTTTCTTCTTCGCACGTTCTCTCGAGTCGTATATTTTTTATGACTCGTGGCGATAGATCGGGCTGTAGGTTGTCTTTTACGATGCCCGGTGTATTTTTAATTTCAATGATACCCCAATGTAGCATTAAAGTACTGAACCATTGAAATCCAAATGTCGTGTTTGGAGATTTCGTTTACCCAAACATCTGTTTTACATTACAATAATTCAATGCTACTAACCAAGTGAGAGAATGCTGCAGCAATGTTAATGCAGTATAACCACCTCATATATTACATTGAGTTTTTTAGAATTTTGCTTTGTTTGACTTTAAAATTGCCGAATTGACAAATACAAAGGAAGAATTTTCGGATGAACCCAAGTTGATTACTCAACGTCTATGCGTTTTTTTCGTAACAGTTGATGTTAGCTCATATAGGTTACGAAAAAAACGCCCCTATTAAGAAAATGCGTTGCTAAAAACTTACCCGATATTTATTAACTTAAATATTTTATTTTTGTAATCATTCCGCTTCTGGAGCAGCCGCAAACACAACAAGGCGCTTCAACAAATGAGCGTATTCAGTGATGTAGTCTTAAAACGGGTATTTTTTGGTTGTTGGTTTGGATGAGCATTTGCATAAAGAAATGTCGACATATAAGGCTGCTCTAAAGGCTGTGTAGTTAAAAAAGCTTGAATTTTTTAACAAGTCACGATCCCAACAGACTGAGTCCAATGGGTTTCCTGAACTGAAAATGCAGTTTTGGGCATTCAGTATTCGCGTCGCCAACTCAGCGCGTTTCGCGCTAGACTTAACTCTTCTTAACAGCCCAAAAGTCGAAGTTTTAGCACGTTTTACTAAGATTTATTTTAATTTGGAGAATAACAAACATTTCTTATATTTAATAACTAAAATTTCCTTTAATCGTGGTCCTTAAAAAATTTAGTACTTTTGGTTTTAAAAAGATTTGTTTCTTTTGTCAGTTGCATATTTTCTTATGAATAATTGGGTTAAAAATCATAACGGATAATCAAATTGTTGCCATAAATATCAATTATTCAAAATTGGAGTCTTATTCTATTATAAAAACACTCATCCAATATTGTTTTGCTATATAACGGCATAATTTCATATTTTTTAAAAGTTTTTTTACGCCTTTAAATGTTATTCCATTACTGTTTATAACTGGTGTCGGACAAGTGATCGCCACCAGTGTTGATAACCTGTTGTGCCCCTTTTACTTCGTTTTCAATCAATTTGACGACAAGTTTTTGCACTCTTGTCGGTAAACCCCACAAAAAAGTAGTCTACAGCGATCAAATCGGGTGCCATTGCAAAAATGTCAACACCAGACATTAGGCGACCTGAAATCATATTCTTCAAATCGTCCGATGTCTCGCGACATGTGTGTGCACTTGCACCATATTGTTCGAACCAAATGTCGTCCAGTCGCAGTTCATCCATTTGCTGTAATACAATTTCGTTGGTCATGGTTCGTTTATTCCCCACGTCGTCCTCGACAAAAATTCGCTGCATCTCGTATTGCTGAACCATTTTTTGATTACTCCTAGTATTTATTTATAATGCACTGAATTGTTGTTTGTCCCTATCATGTGAATAAAACCGCTGTTATACAGACTTTGCGGATACCGATCAAAATAGGTGTTGCCTAAAGAGGCAAAAAGAGCGTTGTGTACAAAAAAAGGGGCCGTTGGTGTGGCAATTGTTAGTTTGCGCGCTTCTTGTACTTGAGATCCTGTACTTGAGATCCTCGATCCCTGCTCTGACCACCTTAAAATTTCTGCCAGAACTTACATGATGACAATATTAAGCACCAGCTACTGTACAAATTGGACGAGACAAATAGAGGATGGCCCCGAAAATGCCAGAGATAAAAATGCAGACCTGAATAAACAACTGCCGAACCCAAGAGAGCTACTGAAAAAACAGAGCGGAACAGTATGAAGTAGTTCTTCTAGTTCACAAGATTAAACCGTTCAATTAAACCAGGGTGTTCGTGAACTACACTGCTCTGATCAACACCAGCAATACCTCATCCATTGTTCGTGTTTCTTATCCAAGCTTTGGATAGTCTACGTTCAGTCCAAGCTTCTTGAAAAATATATCTTGTATATTTTCCCCCTTTATTTTGTTAGATCTTTGGTGGTGTATTCTTGTCAAAAGTTCATCCTCGTGAAATTCCATAAGTTAGTTCCGAAATGAGCTCCATATACCTAATTCTAACATGCAATGGTGACATTCCATATTCATAGTTACTGCTCATCACTTATTTAATCACAAAATTTTTTAAAGAATATCTGGATATTTTACAAGTTTCATATTTCAAAGCTGACGAGGTATTGTGGTGAGTTCGTTTAAAACTTTGCCCTCAATTATGGTAAGAAAGAATTGAGAAATTATAATATCACTTTTTCCCTTCTTGATTTCACTGATCAATTTGAGTTTTTCTATCGTTTGAGACAATATTGGACGGCCACTGTACTGACAATGGCCGAGTATTATTCCAATGTCCAGCTACTTCACTACTCAGCCATAAGGGAATTACAGAAGCCACAGACATATTTGCATCAGTACCATATTGTACAATGTGAGTATTTCTGCCTCCCCTTCAGGCAAACTTTAAATAATTCGTCTTGTACTATGACTAACCTAAGCAACAGTCCTACTTTTGGGGGGAATATCCCGTTTTCGATGTCTCACCCAGCCTTGGATCTCAATCCCGCGTTTTTGAGAAAAATCATGTTTCTTTCTCTTTAAAAATAGTAAGGCAGATCAGGCTTAATTTTTATTTCAATGAAATATATTTTATTTAAAATAATTTCTACTATTCAAATCATAGGTGTTCAAAATAATCACGCGCAAAAATTTGGATTCTGCATAAAATATGTAAAATCCACTGCTTGCGATCATTTCGCTGATATGGTTGGTTGGTTCGATATGTGACATGTTTTTCTTCGAGAGTATTACAGTGTTAACTATTTTGACGTAGTCTTATGTTTTGCCGCCTTTTTAATGTTAAAACTTTAGTTTGGCTTGGTCGGTTTCACTGTGTCAAATTAACATTTTTAAAGGAGAAACAAAATAAACATTTTGCATGACTTACAATTATTACGCTCACTGTATTTGTGTACGGAGTCTTTTCCGTTTTCTTGTCGCTTTTGTTTTCTATTTTCTATGCATTGGCTTGTCATTTGCAACGGTTATATATTACTAAAGTTTGTCGGCTCAAGTCGTTGGTAACCGCACCGATTAGGAGGGAAGGAAATTAAATAATGGCGCTCGCGCCTCTATTCCGATGCCACTCGGCAACAGTAGAATTTGAGGTAATCTCCAGGCGATCGTGTCGAAGTTTGTGAACTTCATCGTCAGCGGCTTAAGTTGTACACTATTGACAGTCTGTTCAAATGTTTCACCATCTGAAATACTTTGATAGAGCTGAATTGCCGATTTTTACATCTAGTGGCATTAAGCATTTCTTTTTTTTTTAAATTTTTTTTAATAATGGCAGATCTTCTCTTTATTAATATTTATATAATTAAATGGTTATATTCTCACTTATTTTGTGTGGAGAGCGAAACGATTATAAGCAGCACTTGAAATTTGCGCTAAATTGTTTAGACAAACGACTTTAGACATCGTTACTGTGAATTAAAAGATAACAAGAAGAAATAGTTAGGAAGCTATAATCGGTAGCTTGTAACGATTGACATTTTTCAACGAGTCATGAAAATCACACAATTTAAACTTCGAAAATAAAAAATTGAGAATATTAATTCAAAAATAAACCTTTTTACCTGGCAAAATTGGAGAAGGTATTATATTTTGTGAACAAGGCAACTCGTCATTTTGCATCGGACAAAGTTTTAGAGAAAATAATAAAAATATTTGTTAACCAAACTAATAATGGTAAATTAAATATTGAAAAAAAATATCTGCTTTTTTAAAACCAATTTGGAGTTATTACTTACTTTATACAAATTATATTTGAAATCTTTTAAAACCACGAAATCGAAAAACCTCACTTTCTAATCCCGCTTTCTAATCGAAAACAGATGGGCAGGTTAAGTTTTGCCTCTACCAATACCTCAGTTTCCTTTAAATGAGGCGGCATTGCTTCCGTTTGGGTAGATCCTATTTTTTGTATCCAATATAAATTTTAACATAATGACGATTTGAAGAGCTCCGTTAAATAAAGTAATTCGTATGGGAGGTGCCAGAAGGTTATATTTTAGACGCACTGAAAAGGTTTGTACTTGCCACAATTTTGTCATTGCTGGATTGTCATACCGGGTTTGTTGACCGTTGAACAACTCAACGCAGCTTTATTAATAAAATTGTTAAGTTCAGATCAGATTATTTATACATGTATAAGATTAAATCTTTTCTTCTCAAATAAACAACGTTAGTATGCAATATATTGATCTATATAATTAAAGTAGGTTGAATACAATAAAGACAAATATAGTAAACAAAAATACACTAAGAAATTTGAATCAGTCCATCTTAGTTGGAACTATTGTGACAGTCTTTGTAGTTTCCTCGTAGAATAGAGCAAAGGTGAATTTAAAATCATCTTCATCTTTATTTTGGGCTATTTGTAATATTCTGATATGGGATTGTGCGCGGGGCATTTCAAAACAAAACATTATACTCATATCATTGAATATGAATTTAAATAACATAAACATATTTTCAATTCTCAATTGGGATTTTCTGTTTATGAATGGATACAAAAGTTTTGTCTTCAAGGAAATTGTATCTACAGTTGCAGATACATGTATGTTTTCGAAATTTTTGTTTGGAGTCCAAAATTAGTCCTAAATATTAAATGTAAAATATTTTACTTTTCAATCCCATGGAACTTCGACTGTGGTAACGTTTACCCATCTTTGTGGAATAAAATTCTGCTTGAGTTTTTGCGTGAAGTTAATTGTTTTTGTTTTTATACTGATATCTACATCTGCATATCGATGATGGCTTAATATAGAAAAGCCGTAAGAGTAAAATCGGACCGATTTGGCACATTTTTTGTTTTTCAACGCAGTTTTTTAGTAAAACTAATTCTTTATTTGTTACTGCGATTTTGTAAAAAAATAAGATACGACCTCTCCGTTTTTAGTCATTGATATACATATATATAAAATGCTTGCGTTACTGACTCACTGACTGACTGACTGATCACTCCCCAGCCCAAATGGCTAAAGCTAGAACCTTGAAATTTGGCATGTAGGTACCTTTTATGGCGAAGGGATTTTCGGAAATTTGGATTGCAAGGTGGTAGAAGGGGAGTGCAACCGCCCATACAGCTCGAAATTTGTAATGGATATATTTCAAGAGATATTAGAGGTACGTAGATGAGATTTGGTACATATGTTGGCCGTACAAAGAACATTATTCTTTTGTGGAAAGTGTGTGGGGCCATGCCCCTTTTTAGAAAATCCTTATATCGGCCAAATTAATGGACCGATTGTAATGAAATTTTCACAGTGTGATACTGTCGTTCGGACCTCTATCATAGACTATATAAGAGAAAAATTATGTAAGGGCGAGTGGCACCGCCCATACAAATCGAAATTTGAATCGGTCACATCTCAAGAGCCTATAGGGGTATGAATATGTGATGTGGTACACATGTTGGTCGTACAATAAAAATAACTTTTCTGTGGAAGTGGGCGGCGCAACGCCGCTTTTTAAAAAATATGTATACCGCCCATAATAGTAGATCGCTTGTAATAAAATGTTCACAGTGTGGTACTGTCAGGAGCGCCTCTATCATAGGCTATATAAAAACATAGTCAGTTATAATAGAATCGGTCATATTTCACGAGCCATTAGAGGTATGAAGATGAGATTTGCTACATATGTTACTGGTACACGGAGGATCACGTCTTGCTGAGAAATGGGCGGTGTCACGCCCCTTTTGAGAAAATCGTTATACCGGCCATATTAATTGACCGATCGCAGTCCAAGCGGCTAAAGCTAGAGCATTGCAATCTGTCATGTAAGTTCCTACTGTGACGTAAGTGGGTTATAATTTGAGAAAGCGGCAAACAGGGGTAACAAAGTAGTAACCGCCTAAATCGAATGGCTGAAGCTGGAACATTGAAATTTGGCACGTATTTTCACTAGATTACATAAGCGCGGTATTAGACGGTAGAAATTCACACTTTTAGAGGGTAATCGGAGAAAAAGGAATTAACACGGGAGCAATCGCTAAAACCAAGCGGTTGAAGCTGAAATTTGGTCATAGCCTCCTGCCATGGCATAATGGGTTTTGTATGTAGGGTTATTTGGAAATCCTCACTGTTATGGGAAAAAAGGATTAAATTAAAAATTATGTCAAAGCAATAACAAATTTGGCAAACGTCTTTCTCTCATGACATAATATCGAGATAGAAATGGAATTTCTGGGCAATTACAGTAGACTGGGATAAACGTTTTTGGATTTGTTTTTATTTGTTGACTGCGGAAAGATAAATGGGGAAAAGTAACGAAAAAAAGTCCACTTTTAAAAGGTGTTAAAGAAGGGATTTATAAAAAGCAAAAAAAAAAAAAATATTAGATTAGCAAAAGAAGAAAATCCAGGTTCGACATATTGCATTCTGGTCAGCGCCTGAACCATAATGGGCGGCTGCAATCAATTATCCTGGCAGTATATAAAATACCAACCTCGGTGGACTGGCTTTACCTCCCACCACTTTTCATAATGGCAGTGAATATACAACAACGAAAAAGAAAACATAAACAACCCTTTTTCGTTGACGACCCACGCACACGTTATAAGGACTGCGATTTACGGAGATGCACTCGGAATGTAAGAACTTTATATAGATCCTGTGCAGGTATCAAATTGGCAGATGCCCTTGAAATTTATAAGGTAACATTACCGCTATCCAGGAAATGCGATGGACAGGACATGGCTGCACAATAAAAATAAACTGCGATATATACTAGAGTTTCCATGAAAAAAAAAACATCAATTTGGTTGCGGATTTGTAGTTGTGAGTGAACGTATAGCCACAATCCTCATAAAAGGAAACAAATTTAATATTTCCCTAATTTGTGTGCATGCACCGACAAAAGAGAAATATGCTGATTCCAAACACGTATTCTATGAGCGCCTAGAGGGAACGTATGACCGCTGCCCTGGTCATGATATTAAGATTGTACTACGAGGACTTAATGCTAAAGTAGGCAGGGTGAATGTGTTTCATCCAACTATTGGCAATTTCAGCCTACATGCTGACAGTTCCAACAACGGTATGAGACTGATTGACTTTGCCGCGGCAAAAACATGGCCATTAGTGGTACAAGATTCCTACATAAAGACATCCACAAGGCTACCTGGGTATCTCCTGATCAAAGAACGAAGAACCAAATTGATCACGTGGTAATTGATGGAAGGCACTCATCCAGTGTAATGGACATTCGAGTGATCAGAGAAGCTAACATTGATCACAATTTGGACGACGACGTCGATTGCTCCTTCCTAATTAAGAAGAGTTCAGATGGACTAAAGCGGGGCTTTTTAAGGCTGGCGGTGATGAGCTGATAACGTGCATGCATCAGTTCATTTGTGGTTAGATGAATCCATGCCCTGCTATTGGAGTCTCAGTTTACTGTCCCATATTTGAAAAAGAATAAGAATAAGCCTTTTATCCGTAGCATATAAAGTCCTATCAAGTATAATGTGCAAAAAACTAAAACCAATTATCGCTGGCCTGATTGGACTATAGGTCTGGAAAATCGAAAACTGACCAGATTTTCACGCTACGATAAATTCTGGAGAAGACCCACGAAAAACAAATCGACACCTATCATCCATTTGTCGACTATAAGGCGGCCTTCAATAGCCCGATATGGGATAACCTCTACGAAGCAATGTCTGAGCTTGGTATTCCTGTAAAACTCATACGCCTTTGCAGGATGACCGTGTCAAACACCAAATCCTCAGTGAAAGTTGGTAAGGACCTTACCAAACCTTTCGAAAGTAAACGAGGTCTCAGGCAAAGCGACACCCGTTCGTTCGATCTCTTTAACATCTTAATGGAGATTATTATGAGAAAAGCTGCATTCAATATGAATAAAACCAACAGCAGCAAAAGTCACATGCTGCTCGCGTATGCTGATGATGTAGATATGATTGGGCGCACAATTAGACAAGTTCCTGGTGTGTTTTCGAGAATTGAGAAGGATTATTGAGAAATGAGAAGGGCCTGCACGCGATGAGACCAAAGCGTGAACGTTAATAATCGTTATAATTTCGAGGGGGTACACGAATGTTTAGACCTCTGATCTGCCCTAAAAACATAAAAACGTCAACCTTGAAATAAAGCGAAGAATCGTGCTTGCGAATAGATGTTATTTTGGGCTAAGCAAGCACTTTAGAGTTAAAGCCCTCTTTCGAGTATCAAAGGTCCAGCTGTACCAGACTCTCATACTCTCTTTTCGACAGAAAAATACTTCGAAAAATGTATAGCCAAATAGTGCACAACGGCGTCAAGCGGATCAAAAGAACGCGACTGCGCTGGCTAGGCCATGTCAGTAGAATGGATGAAGACGAACCCGCACGAAGTTTTTTCGAAACCGAATTCGAAGGAAGACGAAAAATAGGAAGACCAAGACTCCGCTGGGGGGATCGAGTTGACGAATCCGTGCGTACACTTGCTATTACCAACTGGAGAGATAAGTCAGAAGATCGAACTGGTTGGCGAAATATTTTATCTTCGTTTTGCAAGGCCCTGACCACCCGGGTTGTTCGAGACCGGTTAAGTAGGCAACAGTAAGTAATTAAGTACTAAAGCCAAGAAATGCTGTAGGAAGACGGATGTTTTTTGTTGACAAAACGAATATAATTCAAGATTCAGTTCTCACAACCGAATTATTTATGAAACGAAGTTGCTTCAACCGAATTTCAGTTGTGACGACTAAATTCGGTTGTGACAACCTCAATTCGGTTGTGGCAACCGCAATTCGGTGGCAACAGCCAAATTTACGGTTTCTACAATACCTTTTCAATCAATTAGTACTCTGGTGTATGTAAAACTTTCACATATCACAGTAAACCGGTTTTCATATTGATCTCTCTAATTACGACATACACGTTGCAGCCAAACAAGAGGAACAAATTTGGCATCTGATTTAACAGCTACAAAATTGCATTTGTTAATATTTCGTGGCTACGGACAAAATTAGTGGAAATTGTAGATATGAGCAAATATTCAACGAATCATTTAATAGAAGTGCATTAGGTAGTAACGCTGGTTTCAACTGTGTGGTAAAGCATACACAACCAGAAATGGATGCGGGATATAAATGGTGCGTGGATTTAATATCTCTCAAAATTGCATCCCTTCTTTATTCAGATAATTCTTATCATTTTGCGAAACGTTCATAAATATTTAATAGAACTCTTCATCAACCAACCAACCAACTAAGTGGTACAAATGCGATAGTGATCAGGAGGAGTTTGTGAGGCATGGAGCCAGGTGGCAGGTGTGTTAGTGGTCAGAATCAATGTCCCTGTCACTCAAACTACATTCGTAAATTTTATGTTGTTTAGACACACTCACTGATTATTTTTACTTCAATTTGAAATCGGTGCTATTTGATGTACTTCTAAGTTGACTAATACGAGGGTTGCTATTTTTATTTCGGGTCCAGCAATAGAATAAACAATAACTTATCAACATCATTCATCATTATAAGAAACGATTTTATTGTTTTTCAGAATACTCTCCGGGGAGATGAATACACTTTTATATGCACTCAAACGAATTGTCAAAGCACATTTCCACCTACAAAACAAGGTTTTAGAACTCTTCAACAGCTGCTTCGGGTGACGAAAAACGTTGACCATGACCAGTTGGGTGCCATATCAGGCCTGTACGGCAGATGACCCATAAATTCGACATGCTGAGTGCTCAAATAGCCCATTGTTTCAGATGATGTGTGAGAGCACGCATTGTTCTGATGCAAAATGATCCATCTTCTCTTGTTGTTCTCTTTTATTTCTTCGAACACTGTTGGTAAACAGCTGGTGGTATGCCACTCAGGATTGACCGTTCTACGTTCCGTTGAAGTCACTGTGGCCACATGATCGGTTATACCGAAAAAAAGGCGCGGTCATTTGTTTCGGTGTGCTTGTTCAAGTACCGATTTTTGTTGGATTTAGCTCGTCTTGAAATACCCATACTGTCGAATGCTGGTTAGTTTCAGGCTCATATGCATAGATCCATGATTCGTCACCTGTGACGATGCTATGGACTGCTTTTGATTTACTGCGGTTGTATTTTTTCTTTGCTCCAATCGATACGATTATGTGGGATCCAACGAGAACAAATCTTTTTCACGGCTAAATGAACGTGCAATAACTTATTGATACTTGTCATAATAATGCCCAAGGATGCCTCATCTCACAGTATGTCACATGTCGGTCTTGCTTTGTCAGTTCACGCACAGCATCGATGGTTTGCGGCAAATCCACCGAACGTGGACGACCTTCACGAAATTCAACCTGGAGCGAACGGCGTCCGAAACTGAATTATTTGTACTAGCAATTTACAGTGGTTTTTGATGGTTCTTCATCACCAAAAGTCGAAACAGTTTGATTGAGTGAGACACTCTTGTCTCAATAATCCACACCGAAAATCGCTAAAAATCATCGCACGAAAATTTTCACGGGTTAATTCCATTTTTTTTTGACAGAGTAGAATTTTTCAACACGCTTTAAATACAACAAATTGTGCTCGTAAGTGAAAACGTTCTATGTATGTTTATGCTAAAAACATTTTAAACTTTCCAATGGAAGTTCCAGTTTGCATCTCGTCGTTCCGAACTTAAATTTTTTTTGCGAAATTGATTCTGAAGTTTCAACAATTTGTGTAAAAAACGTGGTGTGAAAAATTGGTCCAATATTTTAGTCAGTTGTAGTGCTTGCAATTCTACATCGATTAGAGTAAAAATATTCAAAGTCATGGATATAATTTTCCAATTTATATCCATTTTTATCTCTAAAATAATTTTATTGTATACCCCACTTTTTGGGAAATATTTGTATCTTTATGGAACATACGTGAAAATAAGCTGAAAACCCGCACTCATTTTTGTGCTCCGAAGTTCTCTCCACGTATATGCATTATAAAGGGTTATCCATTTTGCGGTTTCAAAAGTAAACGTAAATAAAATACATATAAAATATTTTTTTAATGATAATTCTTTTTTATTATAAAGTTTGAACGTTGAGATTATGTGTGAAACACTACATCATTTATATGACCACCACGCGAAGTGTTGCAAGCATTGATTCTTTTGAGGTAATTTTCGACCACTTTATGACACATATTGGGCGGTATCTCAGCCATAACTTGACGAATGTTGGTTTTTAAGTGCTCAAGAGTTTTATCTGCATAAATAGGTCTTTCGCGTAGCCCCACAAAAAAAAGTCTAATGGTGTCAAATCGCATGATCTTGGTGGTCAGTTGATATCGCCACAACGAGAAATTACGCGGCCAGGAAATGTCTCTTGCAATAAAACCATATTCGCTCGAGTTGTGTGGCATGTGGCACTGTCTTGTTGAAACCACATATTCTCCAAGTCGTATTATTCAATAGCAGGTAAAAAAAAGTCGGTTATCATATGACCATAACGCTCCGAATTGATGGTGGCAGTCGTTCCATCGTCGTTTTCGAAGAAGTAAGTTCCAATCACACCTTCGGACCAAAGAGCGCACCAAACAGTGACTTTTTCTGGATGTAATGGCCTCTCTTCAATTACTTGAGGATTCTCAGAACCCCAAATATGACAATTTTGTTTATTAACATACCCACCGAGTGAGAAATGTGCTTCATTGCTGAAGAAAATTTTGTTCGAAAAATCGCCGTCCACCGCCTGTTGTTCAAGCACCCGTTCCACGTATCTACGCCGTTGTGAATGGTCAGCTGGCTTCAGTTATTGTGTGAGCTGGACTTTATATGGATGTAGGTGTAGATGCGAATGCAAAATACGCCCTAATGTACCGTAAGACAGTCCTAATTCCTGATAACGACGAGGAATCGACACATTCGGGTCTTCGGCAACACTTTCACTTACAGCAGCGATATTTTCAGCGGAACGAGCGAAACGATGATGCACAGGCCTTACAATATCTGTAACCGCTCCAGTCTCTTCAAATTTCTTCACAATTTTTCCAATTGCTTGCGTAGTTGGGCGATTATGTAAACCATAATCTCCTCTTCAAGCACGATGTGTGGCTGTGCCAGAATCACCATTTTTGTAGTAGGTTTTAATAATTTTTATGCGTTGTGTGATAGTTAAGCGATCCATTTTCGTCAATGTCAGACTTTCAACTGAAAAGAAAAAAAAATTGGTTTAACAACTTAGTTTGACAGATGACAAATTCCAGGCCTATAGTTTTGAAACCACGAAATGGATAACCCTTTACAATAGGGTGGAGCGATAATGTATTCGATTTCTTATTTGTTTTTTTTTTTTTTTTTGTAATGACATAAAATAAAATGCTGACAATATGTGAGTTAATCAAACCCCTAAAATATTGTCTTCGTGTGATAATGTTTTCAGGTGTCCCAAATGTCCCAACATAACAAAAAATTGCGTGCTCCTGCTACACTACTTTGTATATCCGAAAAGATTATACTAAAACTTGTATTATATCGGGGAAAAAATTTCTGCATTGTTTAGAATTATTTTTCTAATATTATAAAATATACAACCACCTTAATATGGCGCTATTATTTATTATTAAAATGATTGTTGTTAAGAAAATACACTCAAAATAGGAATTAGATATTAAATTGATTCTGTGTGTACAAAAAATATGGTAAAAGAACAAAATCTCGCTCCGCCCTACTATACATGCTGTATGTTTAACCTGGCCAACTGGCTGTGACAAAAAAGCGGGACAATGGGTAATAAATGGTAATTTTTTGTTTTATTTCAAAAATTTGTTGTTATTTTAGATTCATATAGCGATGAGTCACGTAATAGCGCGGCGATACCGAAAAAAGCGCCGCAATCCCGCCAAAATCGGGGTGGTTGGTCAGGTTAAGTATGTTACAATTAGCCAGCACTTAACCTTTCAATTAACGTCTGACCATTAGAAGCCGAACAACCATTCAAAAATAAAACTAAACAAACTTTTTTTAGTTTTAAATTTTATTTTATACAAAATAAATGAAAAATTTACAAAAAAAAATTTCTGTTCCACAGAGGTTTGCTTTCCAACTTTTTTTGGCAATTCTTTCATTGACATCTGAATTCCAATTGTATCAATTTTTTCAGCTCTTTCTTGCTTCCGTTCGTTTTAAATTTGCCAAAAAACTTTCAATTGCTCTAATTTGATGAACATTTGCGGGGTTGTTTTCTTTCTCCACATAGTGAATATTTCTATCACCTAAAGTTTTAAGTGTAGCTTTCGCATAATGTGACGAAGCTAAATCAGGCCAGAATATTGTTTTATTACTCTTATAATACTTTTTAACAAATTTCTGGATAGCCGGAACACATTTTTCATTGTATACTTGGGCATTAACAGCCAGTATGTCCTTGAAAAACACAGGTTCGCTTAAATCACGTTCACTTATAGCCAACCATAACAAAACCTTTCCTGGAAACTTGAAATGCAGTGCATTGCATTGGACATAGGAGAAGGGGATACGAGTAGGGGGAAAGGGAGTACTTGTTAATGTTTGACTTGAACTTGCGGATGTTGTAAGAAGTTGGGAATATACTTGCCGGAAGCTTATTCCACATACGGACTGTTCGGCTGAAGAACGAATTGTTTCTGTAATGCGCAGTTCGATCCAACTGCCAGGAAACAGAAAAGAGATAAGTATCACTTGAAAACCGCGTCGTACGGTTAAATGCCCTAACTTCTGGAATGAGGCCATGTAACTCGGCGGAACACTTTCCATGATAATAGCGAGACACAGCTAACATTTCGTCGATGCTCCAAGGAGCTAAGAGTGCTGGATACACTGCTATTGCCTATCAGCTTCAACGCTCTCTTTTGCACGCGGTCTAGAAGTATATATTTCGATTTTTCAGGTACATCGTGACTGGAAGACTCAACTGTCAACTGTGAAATATGACTCGTCATCCATCACACATACATATATAATTTGAAGATGTTGAAAAATATTTTTGGGAAATGTTTCGAAATCATTTGTAGATGGAGCAACCTTTTTCTTTTTTTCTCAACCCCCATTTGTTCCAAATATTTTTTTTCAGTTGATTTATTACAATTATATTTTTTAACCAACTGAATCCAGTCAGCCTTTAATCTCGCTCGAACTTTATAATCTTGTAAACTGCAATTTTTACCCGATCCGCGTTTTCTTTCCACTGGTTTATTATTTAGAAATAAATTAATTGTATTATAAATATACGTGTTTTTTTAAATCCCATTTCTTTAGAATGTTGAAAAATTGATTTTTTTTGGTTTGTTTGGATTTTCTTCACAAAAATCTGCAGATCAACTTGCGACGGTATAACTCGTTTAAAAACATTTTGACAACTAAATGTGTTGTGATCCACGTGGTTAAACACATGTTTGGATTTTAATGGTCATACGTTACGACGTGTAGTATTTGCGTATTCTTTACGACCGATACTAAATTTTACCTGATTTCATAACTCAAACACTAACGGCCTTATTCATAAAAAGTTGTCATAGGTTTGTTAAAGGTTTAAGAAGGTAAAGCCCAAAAATTGTATTCATAATCGAAAAATTACTCTGTTAAGAGTTCTCTAACGTCGCCATTTTTGTTGAACGTATAACCCTTCTTTAAGGTCATTTTATCCGCATTAATACACAAATGAAATAATTTTTTGACATTTCACGCGTGCCGTACTTAAATATTTATGCGATATAAACAATTGGAAGTATTTTGAGTTTATAGTGTCACATTATCCTGCTAAGCAACCAAATAGTTTCCTTCCAATTTTTATCATTTTTAACCAAAATGAACTTTTGTTTACATAGTGATGTACAACCTATTATCCGGTTTTATATTTGAACTACAACCTATTATCCGGTTTTATATTCGACTACCCAAAACTGAAATCCAATTCAATATGATTTTTTGGCACTTCTTCCAAATTTATGAATATAGCAAATAGTAATTGATCTTTTTATTGAATAGTTCGTTCCATTAATGCTTAAAATTTTGCAAAAATGCATTGACGCAATTAAATAAAAAAAATTTAATTCGGTCTATCGGATATTGTTCATCTTGTTTTTACATCACAAGCTCTGTGAGAATACATAAAACAGGGTTGTGAGTCAATTATCTGTTCCCTAGTTAAAATACTCATTATTCTACTAAAACCTTTGCCAAATCTTAAAGCTTTCAATAACTGATGAATGCTTTAGAGCTAATTTAATGATTTTTTATGAATAAGGCCGTAATACTATGTATTAGTTTTGATATGAATTCAAATATACTATATAAATATTAACCAAATAATTACTGGTTTTTGGAACGAAGTTCCTTATTGTACGTTGCGGGATGGGGGGCTAAATGAAAACCTAAACAACATTTGTTTTAACACTAGTATGTTACAACCCACTATCATCAAAAATATTGTTTACTTTTGATTTGGGTTGGATCATAGAGAAGGAAATCTACTAGATGTATTGGAAAGTTTTCTATTCTATATTTAGCGTATATTGTAGTTTTGAACCCAATAAAAAGTAAATTTAGAAAAGCCAAAGTTCAGGACTGGCAAAAAATATTGCATTTTATTACAATTCCTTTTATTTGATAAAAATTCCTTTTCTTAAAAAACTACTTTTATTTAAAAAAAAAGAAAATTATCTTATATATGTAAGTGCTTTTCTTAAAAAAAAGTAAATTTTCTCAAAAAAAGCCTATTCAGATTCTTAGACAAAAACCTTTTCTTAAAAAATACCTTATATTGTAGAAGTACCTTTGCTTAAAAAAGTAAATTTTCTTACAAAAAGTACCTGCTCTTATAAAAAGTATTTGTTTTAAATAAGTACCTTTTCTTAAAAAAGTAAATTTTCTTGCAACAAATTGCCTTTTCTTAAATGCTACCTTTTCTTTAAAGAGTACCTTTTTGAGAAACAAAATAATTTTTCTTGAGATAAGTAAAAAAAATTACCCATTCTTGAAAAAAGGACAAATTGTAAAAAAAATCACATTTCTTAAAAAATACATTTTCTTCAAAAGAAATACATTATCTTAAAAAAAATACCTTTCCTTACAAAAATTATTTTTCTTAAAAATAAAATAATACCTTTTCGTTTCTTGAGATAAGTATCCTTTCTGAAAATAAGTACATTTTCTTAAAACAAATAACCATCTCCTAGAAAGAGTACCACTTCTTTAAAAAGTACCTGTTCTTAAATAAAGTACTTCTTTGTACAAAAAAGTTCATGAACTTATAGCTTCTTCTTAAAAATAGTACCTTTTCTTAAAAAAAACATTAGCTTTTAATAAAAGAAGTACCTCTCTTTAAAAAAGGATCTTTTCGGGAAAATATAATACGTATTCTTACAAAAAGGTCCTAAAAATATAATTTACAACAAAAATACATTCTATAAAAAAAAATTTTTCTTTAAAAAATTTTATCATGTTACAAAAGTATCATTTCTTAAAGATCCATTTAAATTATCGTATTTTTCAACGGGCGCCTTAGGCATGTTGGAACTAACTACTACATAATAATAGTACTTCGTTCCAACCGGGTGACCCCTGATACCTCATGTGATTTATATTTCTAAGCAGAAAAGCCGATTAGTAACTTAACGAGAGAGGTAACAATAAAAATCCGGTGTAAAACGAGTAAAAAACGAGTATTATGCTATGAACTGTTTTTTATTATTACAATGCAAATTTAACCAGTTATAATAAGATTTATTTAAACAAACGAATCCCAAATATTTGTATTTTCTACTTTCATCTATATAAATAAAAATATGACCGTTATTGACTCTATCCGAAATTTGTTTTGGGATATATTGGGTTTTCAATAAGAGCGATACAAAAGCTTCGTCAATAAGCAAAATATGCGTTATTGGTCAGTCAGCAATCCACACGTAATCCATGAGTCATCATTGCATCCCGAAAAAATTAGGGTTTGGTGCGGTTTATGGACCGGCGGCGTCATTGGGCCGTACTTCTTCCGTGATGAACAAGACCAACACATTACTGTGAATGCGAATCGCTACCGTTCAATGATAACCGAATATTTTTGGCCCCAATTGGATAATATGGGCTAAGAGGACATGTGGTTCCAACAGGACGGCGCCACAAGCCACACAGCGAATGCCACAATCAATTTTTTGTAAACCAAGTTTGGTGAACGTGTTATCTCACGAAATGGCCCAGTCGATTGGCCGCCTCGGTCGTGCGATTTGACGCCGTTAGATTATTTCCTGTGGGGCTACGTCAAGTCTATGGGCTATACCAACAAGCCAGCTACGATTGATGAACTTCGTACGGATATCGAAAGTGAAATTGCAGCAGTAACGGACGATTTATGCTTGAAAACCGTCGAAAATTGGGTTCAGCGTCTGGACTTCTGCAAGCGTGCCCGTGGTGGCCATGCAAAATAAATCGAGTTCCATACATAATGGCATCGAACGTACTTTCACAGGGATAAAGAATTTCATTGGTATCTAAAACCGGTTTTGTTTTATTTAAAAAAAACTTTTGTAGCGCTCTTATTGAAAAACCCGTTAGTATGATAATTTCTTTTTTTTTAAGTCTGTCAAATAATTTTTTCACACACGTGAAGATAACTCAATTTTTTTTTCAATTAAAAATTTTCATATATGTATTTATACCCTCACCCAAAGGCATGGTGGTATACATATATATATTATTTAATACGTAAAAAAATGTAACACATAGAAGGTGCCATATTAGACCCTTAGTATCTTTGGACGAAATTGGTTTTAGGACTTTTTAAACGTTTGACCCATGTCCGTCTGTCTATCTGGCTGGCTGGCTGCCTTGCTGGTCTACACGATAACTAGCGTAAATCTTTACAGAACACAATGACATTTTGTCAGTGAATATTATTTGCCAATACTGAGTTTCGGATTGAAAATGTTCGTTTTTACTACGCCCCTTCTGGTACCTCCCATACAAATCGACACATTTACCACAAAATTATATTTCTTTCAAACCTTTCTTCTGGTAGATGTGATTAGCTGCAACTCTCACATCGGTCAATAATCTGTAAATACCTACTTAACTGGAGGAAATGGGCGAGATTGTCACGGCCATTCTGGTACCTCCCATACAAAACAGGGTTTTCAATCCGATAAATCGCGTGACACACTTCACGTTATCAAACGCCAATCACCGATTAAAACAAGGGTGACTCTGCCACGCCTATTGTGGTACCTCCCATACAAAAGTTGTTTGGCCGTCTTGTTGTTCGACACGGGAAGTCCCGCAAAACCGTACCAATCTTTATGAAAGTTTGTACTAATCAATATTTAGTCAAACAAAGCTCTCCTATAGAAAATGAGCTGTTTTGCAACACACATTCTGGTACCTCCCATATAAAAGTTGGGCAGACGGCCGGTTGATCGACACGGTTGATCGGTACTAGGCAATATTTTGCTAAAAGCTACTGTGTAAGTAATAACTGACTATTGTGCCACGCCCAGTTTCGTACCTCCCATACAAAAGTTGGGCGTATTTGCGGTTTGCCGACTTGATATCTCCAATAAATCATAACCGATCTTAATAAAATTTGGTATTGATCAAAATTTTGGCGACAATTTGCATGCCCATTTTTGTGACTCGCATATAAATATTGGGAGGGAAACTAACTAATTTGGGCATTCAATAATATTTAGCGCAATGTCATCAATCTGCTATTGAATATGGTCACTTTTGAGTATGGGCGTTTTTTAACAGAACTTCCACGCAATGGATGACTTAGGGTGAGGGTATGATTAAGTCGGTTCACCCGACTGAAACTTGTGTTCTTGTTTTTATTGTATATCCACAATAATGGGTCATACGGTGTCATAACCCTATACATTTTTAGGAAAAGTGGATATACAAGAAAATGGCTCCATAATATATCAGAAACCATAAGAGATAGGGATCGATAGATCGAAAAAAAATTATCACAGGAAATAGTCTTATCTCATTTTTGTTTGTCTTTGTAATATACGTGAAGATAACTTCACTTTAATATATTTTATAACAAAATATAAAAAGCAATCCTCGTAGAAGGTAACTGTAGAGGAGAATGGTGACAAAGTATCCTTGACGGGATCGTGAGAGTTTGGTCAGACAAAGGCCACGAACGAATTTTACCTCGAATTTTTAGGTATGATCGATTTTGGTAAATTGTGACCAAATGCGAATGATACTTTTTCCAATTGTTATATTTCAGAAGCTGGCAAAGATACCAGTGAAATCCAGCTGTCAAACTATTCAGTAAGATTTTCTATTTCATCACTCATCGTTGCACGCCTGCCGAACGTGTGGAATTACTCTGTCAGGATCGAAATTGGTGCAGGGGGCAGCTTTCAAAAAAGTTTTTATATTAAATCTTCTAAACAGTGTTGCCATAACTGCCCTTTTCGTTGTTTTTTAGCACACATTTTTGGTGTCGGCACTGCCTGTTTTGAAAGAAGGTGCAAGGTGCTTTTGAGCACTTGTGTGCAAATAATGCAGGTTTTTTAGAGAGGATTTCACAACATATTATACACTGGGAGTCACTTAAAAAGGATTTAAATTTTTCAAACTTTGAATGCAAATATCATCTAAACTGGATATAGGCCAATTTCGTAATTGATTACAAATAAAGTCTATTCATGTAAAAAATTAAGAAGAATAATTTTTTTTTAATAGAACAGTTTTTTTAATTTACATGCAATAAATTAACGGTTTTTAAATACATCCCATGAATAAGGAATTGTTTGATATTGGTCAAGTAAACCATGACTCTTGAAAATACGGGAAAGGGCGCACTGAACTGGCAACAACGTTTCGAGGAAGGGAACAAATTTGCAGACTTGCCTCCAATTATTCCCCATTAATTTCTCGCCGGAAATTGCAAAAAAAACGTCACTTAATGCGAAACGTAAAGCTCAACACATTTAATTTCCCTACGTCACGTGATAGGTCCATTACGGATAGTGGACGGTCCTGTTGAAACATCTTTATATGAAGGGAACCTGACACTTGGCCGTCGGTGGTGCAATGGTTAGTGTGCGCGGCTCTTGTACATGAGATCCTGAGTTCGAACCCTCCTCTGACCAACTTAAATTTCTTTCGGCGGCGGTCACCTCGCATAGTGATGGCGACACTATCGAGTATATAGCCATGAAAAAGCTTCTCAAAATACCGTTCGGAATCGGTGTAAAATTGTAGGTCCCAATCAGTGAGTGAAAACTGGAAAGCGCAAAGCTCAGTGATTGTGAGAACTTCTCCCCGGTCCCTTCATGGGATGTAATGGGAAACCATTTATTTTATTTTTCTATCACTTTTACTATGGTTTGACCTCTTTTGGCTCGGATTTATGTCGAAATCGAACGCCTTCCGTCCAACCGGGTGTAGCTAAAGTGGCGGGCACTGAATCTTAAATGATCGCATTCCAGTCAAATAGCTTTAGCATCACAATTGTCTAGAAGTAGAGTTATTAATCTTCCAGTGCATTTTCGGGGGCCGGAAGAATGGGCGTAGCACATTGCAAAACTATTCCGCTTACCGATTAAGTGCTCTCTTATTTATGATTACCCCAATTTTAATGCCCCTGAATCGAATTTCCTTTCATTAGCGAAGAATACTCTATAAGGGGAACCGCTACATATAATTGTACTATGTTATATTCAGCTATTACGTCAGGGTGCTGATGAATTGATTTTTTTTCTAAATATAGCTTTTACACCGCTAACGAAGTAGAGGGCATTTTCTTGTTCCCTATATTCACGAGGTATATGGCTTCACTTCACCCTAATAATTGCTGTCAAAAATTTTTAGTACAGTTTCCATACAAAACTCTCTAAAAACCACTGAGACATTCAGGGTCGTGGCAGTCTATAGTATAACAAATCGCATCTCCATGGCGCTAAGACGCTTCCGGTAAATTCTGTATTATTTTATAAACAACCAAGAAACAACCCAGAACGTGTCACGCCGTCCTGTCATGTCTACGTAATATTTGGGTCATATGACACTTTTAGTTTTGGGCATAGCAACAGTAATATACATATTTATAAAAAAAAACACCTTCGTTAACAACTTTCTTATACCCAACACAGGCGTCATATCCCCCAAAACTCTAGAAAATCAACTAACATACAGAGATTTTTGGGCTTTATGACATCCGTAAATTGACCGAAAACGTTTTGAGGAAAATAACGCTACGCCCGTTTTTTAAGTGAATTTTTCGTGGAATTTTAAGGCATCTTAAAAAAGTACCTTAAAGCCGGACTCTTGTACATTCAAATACTAATAGTCAATAACTAGACAAACACAGTTTTTTGAACTTTTTCAAATTCTTATTTGGCCCAAAATACAAACTTCAACAGGCTGTAAAAAATAATGTGACCTGAGGGGCGCATGTTGTTTCAGAGTTTTAATATACCCATCAATGGCTTCAATTCCTTAAAGGTCTTCCTCTTTTCAGCAGACTTTTCTGCTGTGTTTACCAACATATTTTTTTGAGTCCATAACTGAGTAACAACCTTGTTTTATGTATTCTCTTCCTGTTTGTGATGTACAGACACGGTAAACAGTAACCGATATACCAGCTAATTAAAAATATCATTTAAACTTCGCAACACATTGAAACATTTTAAATATTAATTAAATATAGATTAATTATATCGTCACTGCGCAAGCAAAAAGATTTGTGCAATTTTTCCCAAACAAAATGTAGTGCATAATTGGGAACCATGTGCATTCATATTGGTATCCAATCGATTAACCATTTTTCGATTAATCGAACAATTTGTGTCAAACATTTACTCGAGAACTTTAAAACGACTGATTTCGAGTTTAACCGATTTCGATTAATCGAATAAACAGAGAAAACAGTTGGTCATGTACCACGTTCCGAGAGTTTGTGAAACCCATGATTTTTAAACGCCCATGTTTCTCAGAATGGTGTGCTGCATTCCGAGTGAACCAACTCATTCCAAGTTCAAGAGATGATAGCTTTGTCCACAATGTGTCTCGAACTGTATTCAATAAATATCACAAATAATTACACATATGTTTAACAGCAGAGCGTCACAAACTCTCTTAAGTCGAAGACGGCAAATGAGTCTGTAACATATTAAAGGCCATGACCCACTATCAGATTTAGTCTTTGGATCTGTCAAGGGTACTGGTGTGCATATGTATATACTGATTTTGACAGACACAACGCAAATCCGTTGATTTGATTGAATAGTATGTCAACACCTTGCGTTACCTTACGGTGCCATGTTATGAGCCGACAGATTAATCAACTTGTGATATCAACATATGTTTGGAATTTCTACATTAAACGACTTGTGATACGATATCATCATTTATGTTTGTAATTTTTCAATGAATGTATTCATAATAAAGTTAAATGTATGTTAATCTGAAGAATCAGTTTAAAATCAAACACCAGTCGGGGTGAATTTCGTTCTAAGGGTGGACAAATTAATGTCTTTTTAAAAACTTGAGCCATTTTTAAATAATCTGGCATCCCTTCTTTTTCGAATATACAAAATTGATAAACAAAGGGAACTTTTTTAACTTCGTCCTATTTTATTTACAACATTTTGTTGTTACAAGTATAAATTAAAAACATATTAAATTTTAAAAGCGTAGTTTATTTTAACGTGTATATGCTAATTAAAAGAGATAAAAACATGCGGTCGGAATGTATCACAAGTATTTGTTGGTTTTTTTTTATTGTTGTTTATTTTGGACCATTTACGCATACATTGTTGGTACTATAAATAAAAAAAAATAGATTGTATAATATAGTGGAATAATACATAGCCCTGTAATCGGAAACTCAAGTACATTTAATATATAATATTATAATTTTGCTTATCGTTTAAATATCAGGATATGTTACATATGTAGGCCCTATGTTTGAGGATATTTGAGTTGCATAAATGAAAAAATTACAAAAACATTACTTTATTATCTAAGGAAAAAATAAAAGCTAGTTTGGGCAAGTAAAAAAGAAAATTTGGGTAATATATTTTTATTTATTTTGCACCTTTCAATGAAATATTTATTTGATACGCTGGTATCGAATCTTGTGTCGTTGTTCATTAACAGGTCACTGTTGACAGCTTTCACATCAAAAAATGGGTATACCATTTTCATCTTGTATAAACTCGTTTTGATCGAGATAAATAAAGGCTTCTGGAGGTACATGGCCTGTTACTAAAGTTTTACGAATATAGTCGTCATTGGTGTAATAAGGGGCTTTGATCATATTATTCGAGCAGCATTGAGTGCTCTTGGCGATGTGGTTCCTGATTAATTTAATTATGAAATTATCAATTCGTATTATATTTGCCGATTTATAAAGCCTTCTGTTGGAAATGTATTTTGTGTAATTGGTCTGTAGTGCCATCTCTAATGACACATTCTACACACCCCTGCTATAATAAGTAACATTTTATAAGCTACTACCTTTATATACAACCTATAAACTACTTGTACTTAGATATAGTGGAATGGAAGAAACCCTAACAAAGTTGAGTAATACTTGTGACATTGAACCCTAAACACGTCTTTTACCATTCTGAGTAACACAGCCTTTACACGATGCCATTTTTTAACCATGCAATTTGCGTTAAGGGGCGTAGAGAAGCCAGAAGGGAGGAAAAAATGGCACGAAGTGCCTCGGCATCGGGTTTCGTGAAATTTTATTGCAATTCTCTTTGTGCTCTTTCCGCATTTGTTATGATTTTTATATTTGATGTTATTGTTTCTTTCATTCTAGTTTTCGTGTGTTGTGTTACCTTGTTAGAGGTAACGTGAAATAATTTAGCAGAATTTAAAAAAAAAGACATAAAATTTAATCAAAAATAATAAAGACAAATTTCATTTCTTCGTTCGAAAAAACAATTTTTAAACTTATGTAGAACAAAATATGACCGCTTACAAAATGAACAACACACACAAGAACACTCACTAAAGAGAAATGTTAGAAAAAATGGCAAGCAGTAATATCATGAGATGGCAACGTGTAAAGGCACGAAGATTTACGCTGCAATTTCAAAAGAGAACTCATAAAAATGGCAGCTAAAAATGGCATCGTGTAAAGATGGTATAAGGCATGATATTATATGGCGACCGTGACAGTCAAGTAAGACTGAGTGCGCGTGTGTGAGTGTATTAAAGTGAAAAATGAATTTCAGCTGAAGGAGGAAAGAAAGACTTTTACTTTGCAAATTCTCTGAAATGTTAAACAAAAAAAGAATAAATGTCTACATGACAAAAAAAGTAGCAAAACAACCATAGACACAGCCACATGCAACTCCACAGCACATGATGAATAAAACTTTGTGCATCAATAACATAAAGCATTAAAATACAAAATATGCCACGGAAATTAACGGGGAAAAAAGTGAAAAATAAGAATAACAGAAAAAAAGGAAGAAAAACAACAAGAAAGACATTACAACAAAATGGTTACCACCATATTCATCTTTAAGCACCATGAAATACTATAAAAATGTGAGCCACAGTACCACATTTTAAAAATCTACAAAATAACGGTAACGTCGGATGATAGTCATCGACGACATGGAAATAAATAACAACGAGTACAGAACAACGTGCAAATAAATGAGACAACGAATATACAACATGCAAATGGCAACATGCAGAAACGAGACAACAGCGATGTGAGTGACTACAACGAATTTACTACATAAAGGAGAACAAAAACTGATGATCTTCAACAACATCAGACCACGAACATAAGGAAAATGACGAAACAACAACAACAATCAACATGGAAAAAAGCAATCAACAACAAAAACTTAAGTATCATATACATACATATAAACCACTTACATTATATTGAATATTTATACATACAGATTATAATATTATTTAAAAAAAAAGAAAAATCACTAATTATGAAAACATAATTACAGAAAATACACAATATAACTAAATGGAAAACTAATTAAAACAACAGCGAACAAAAATTAATTACAACTTAGAGAAAACTGAATTTTTCTAAAAACAAGCTGAAGTGAAATCATACATAATAACAAATTTATTTTAATTATTCTTTAGAATGCTTAAACTAGAGAAAAATTTAAATTTAGGGAAACCTGAAAAGGGGAAAGAAATTTACACTGCGAGAACTAAAACACAATTTTGAACAACAGTGCCAATCATAACTACTCATACTACTACTACGAAACGTATCATTTATTCTACACAATTAACAGGAAACCAATTCATACAATGAAATATTATTTCGATAAATAAACAAAACTTCTAAATTATTTTGACGTACTGTTTTTTCAAGTTCAAGGGTTTTTCAAGTTCAAGTGTTTTTCAAGTTAAAGTATTTTTAAAGTTCAAGTGACAACATCCAACATTATAGGATATTAATACCAAAACACAAAATATTCTTCTATTTTTCGATATTTAAATGTCAGAATTTCAATTTGACTAATTCATTGAGCAAATCAAAAGGTTTTATCGTGTCAAAAAATTAATTTTGCAAAAAAGACTAGTTTCAACGAAAGAAATAAAAATAAATGAATACATTACTTCGTTAATTGAAACTTATAATTCAATTTTGACCTACACTGAAGAATTTTATGAGAATCTACAAGCGGATTGCAAGAAAACAGTTTCCTCTAAAATAAAGCATTGCAGAGAAATACTAGTGCGGTGTTTTGGAAAACTCGGTTGTAGAATATGAGTTCCAGAAAAATTCGAATTGTTTGGAATCGTAGTCAGGGATATTCTCACAGATAGCGAAGACGATTCAGACAGTACTGAATCAGAATTTGAAATTAAATCACAAGAGACAGATAATTTACCAGCACAATTGACTATGGCTACTATTGAAACAAAACGCTCTTTTATTAGCACGTGTGCTTCAATAATAAGAGAAAATTATGATGGCAATCCACTAACTCTCGTAGCTTTCTTAGACAAAATAGAACTCATAGAAGAGTTAACTGAAGCTTATTTAGTACCAACTCTTTTTGCATTCCTAGAGGCGAAAGCAAGTGAAGCTAGAGGCGAAAGCACGTGGAGCTTGGCAGATAATATTACAACCGTAGCGGATATAAAAATAGCATTGAAAAGCAACATTAAACCCGACAATCCTAAAGTAATTGCTGGGAAAATAGCTGCCTTGACGGTAAGAAATAACAATTATGCGGATTTTACAATGCAAGCAGAAGAACTTTCAGGTTCATTAAAGCGGTCTTTGGTACTCGAAGGGCTTTATTTTGCCCACGAAATGGCAATTGAACAGACAGTAAGTGTTTGTCGGCTAAATGCGAAATCACATTAAGTGAAATTAATACTAGCATCATCACAATTCTCTGATGCAAAAGAAGTGGTAGCAAAACTTGTAGTTGAACAATCAAACGAGGTAAAAGAACAACAAATTTTATCTCTTAGGGCCCAAAACCGATGTAAATACAATAATAATCGATATAAAAACCAGTGGTGTGGAGTCGGAGTCGGAGTTAGGAGTCGGAGTTTAGCAACATTTTGCAGGAGTCGGAATGGGAGTGTTTTTTGCATCGACTCCGACTCCTATTTTTTGTGTAATGAATTTTTTAATTTCTTTTACAATTTTAGTTTTTTCTTCCTTACTTACTTACTTATCCGGTCTCGGACAACCCCGGGGGGTCAGGGACCTTACAAAACGAAGATAACATATTTCGCCAACCAGTTCGATCTTTTGCTTTATCTCTCCAGTTGGCAATACCAAGTGTACGCAGGGATTCGTCAACCTGATCCCTCCAGCGGAGTCTTGGTCTTCCTATTTTTCGTCTTCCTTCGAGTTCGGTTTCGAAAAGCCTTCGCGCTGGTTCATCTTCATCCATTCTACTGACATGGCCTAGCCAGCGCAATCGCGTTATCTTGATCCGCTTAACTATGTCAATGTCAGGATAAAGATCATACAGGTCATGATTTATGCGTCGCCGATACTCGCCGTTGTGCCATAAATTTTTCGGAGTATTTTTCTCTCGAAGACTCCTACAGATGTTTCGTCTGCTTGCGATAGGACCCAGGATTCTGCGCCATAAAGCAAGACAGGTTGAATGAGAGTCTGGTACAGCTGCACTTTTGTTACTCGAGAGAGGGCTTTATCTCTAAAGTGCTTGCTTAACCCAAAATAACATCTATTCGCAAGCACAATTCTCCGTTTGATCTCAAGGCTGACGTTGTTGTTTTTGTTCACGGCAGATCCGAGGTATATAAATTCGTCCACTACCTCGAAGTTATAACGGTTATCAACGTTCACGCTTTGGTCTAATCGCGTGGAGGCCCTGTTCGTTGAAACCATTAATTTTGTCTTGTCCTCATTCACCGTCAGACCCACTTTTGCTGACTCCTTCTCAATTCTCGAAAAAACCGCAGTAACTTCTCTAATTGTGCTCCCAATGATATCTATATCATCAGCATACGCGAGCAGCATGTGACTTTTGCTGCTGATGGTTTTATTCATATTGACTGCAGCTTTTCTCATAATGATCTCCATTAAGATGTTAAAGAGATCGCACGATAGGGTGTCGCCTTGCCTGAGGCCTCGCTTAGTTTCGAAAGGTTCGGTAAGATCCTTACCAACTTTCACTGCGGATTTGGTGTTCGTCAAGGTCATCCTGCAAAGGCGTATGAGTTTTGCAGGAATACCAAGCTCAGACATTGCTTCATAGAGTTTCTCCCGTATCGGACTATCGAAGGCTGCTTTATAATCGATAAATAGATGATAGGTGTCGATTTGTTTTTCGTGTGTCTTCTCCAGGATTTGGCGTAGCGTGAAAATCTGGTCAGTTGTCGATTTTCCAGGCCTAAAGCCACACTGGTATGGTCCAATCAGGTCAGCGATAATTGGTTTTAGTCTTTCGCACATTATACTTGATAGAACCTTATATGCTATGGATAAAAGGCTTATTCCACGGTAGTTGGCACAAATACTCGGGTCACCTTTTTTAAATATGGGACATAGTACACTGAGACTCCAATCGCCGGGCATGCATTCATCTAACCAAATTTTGCTAATGAGCTGATGCATGCACCTTATCAGCTCATCGCCGCCAGCCTTAAACAGCTCCGCCGGTAATCCATCGGCTCCTGCGGCTTTGTTGTTCTTAAGCCGGGCAATAGCTGTTCTGACCTCGTCTTGGTTAGGAGGGGGGCAATCGACGTCGTCGTCCATATTGTGATCGATTGTCCCATCGTCATCGGATATCTCAGGTACTAGTAGCGCGGAGAAATGCTCTCTCCATATTCCCAACATGCTCTGCACATCTGCGACGAGATTTCCGTCTTTGTCTTTACAGAAGGGGGGCCCTGAACCATGTCCATTAGTTCCGTTTTTAACTTTTTGGTAGAATTTTCGGGCTTCGTTCTTCCTTCTGTATGTCTCAATTTTCTCACTCTCGCGTTTTCTCCACTGCCGTTTCTTACGCCTAAAGAGACGGTTTACCTCCTTTCTCTTCTCCCTATACCGCTCAGTGCGAGAGCTTCCTTGAGTAGGCTGTGGCTACCTCTGGTAATTGCAGCTTTCCGATGTCCAGCTTCCTCTGCGTCTGGTTTCGTACGATTTTCGCTCTACTTAATCTTGTGCGAACCTTTGCTGCTACCAGGTAGTGATCAGAATCGATGTTAGCTCCTCTGATCACTCGTACGTCCATTACACTGGATGAGTGCCTTTCATCAATTACCACGTGATCAATTTGGTTCTTAGTTCTTTGATCAGGGGATACCCAAGTAGCCTTGTGGATGTCTTTAGGCTGGAATCTTGTGCCACTGATGACCATGTTTTTTGCCGCGGCAAAGTCAATCAGTCTCATACCGTTGTCGGAACTGTCAGCATGAAGACTGAAATTGCCAATAGTTGGATTAAACACATTCTCCCTTCCTACTTTGGCATTAAAATCTCCTAGTACAATCTTAATGTCATGGCCAGGGCAGCGGTCATACGTTTCCTCTAGGAGCTCATAGAATATGTCTTTGGCATCATCATCTTTCTCTTCTGTCGGGGCATGCACACAAATTAGGGAAATATAAAAATATTTCGCTTTTATGCGGATTGTGGCTATTCGTTCACTCACAGGATTGAACCTAGAGACTAGATGTCGCAGTCTTTTGCCAACTACAAATCCACAACCAAATTCATGTTTTTTTTCATGGCAACTGTAGTATATATCGCAGTTTCTTTTTCTTGTGCAGCCATGTCCTGTCCATCGCATTTCCTGGATAGCGGTAATGTCAGCCTTATAACTTTCGAGGACATCTGCCAGTTGGATACTTGCACCGGATCTATATAGAGTTCTTACATTCCAAGTGCATATCCGTAAATCGTGGTCCTTATAACGTTTGCGGGGGTCGTCAACAAATAGGGGTTGTTTATGTTTTCTGTTTCGTTTTTGTATTTTCACTGCCATTATGAACGGTGGCGGGAGGCAAACCCAGCCCACCGGGTTTTTGCATTTTACCTACTGCCAGGATATTTGATTGCAGCCGCCCATTATGGATCAGACGCTGACCAGGATGCGATATGTTGAACCTGGATTTTCTTCTTTTAGTTTCTATCCGCCGGTGGCCCGTATGTTTGGCTCATCCGCCTTCTAAGGACAAAAGAATATGCCCGATTGTTTGATGAGCTTCAGTGACATCAGTCACCGACTATACCTGATTTGATGCTCAATTGTTTCGCCTTCTCACTCTAGCTAGCTAACGGAGGTTTCCGAAAAGCCATTGCCCAGGACATACTGCGTGGAAGTAGTGAGCTGCTTGGACTGCCCAATGAAGGAATCATTTCTGGCCACTCCCAAGTGAATGGCAATCAGAAACTTTCCACAGTCCCATGTCCTTCCTTCATAAAATATAATTCAAAAAATTTCATAAAATAAAAATTCATAAACTACAAATTCCCGCTGACTCATCTCTGTTATTGTGTCATTGACTTCCAAAACAAACTATCTCAAGTGAAAAACGTTCCAAATTAGATAAAGAATCATTGAGCAAAGTCCAATTTTTTACTAAACTAGATGAAATACTAAAATTTGATCGAAAAAGTAAAATGGAAGCAGCTGAGGCTATTAACTTGTACCCAGCCGATATAAAAGCTATATCATTGCAAGTGACTGCGCTCCCTCCAACACAGGTCAGTGTGGAAAGGATTCAGGATTAAAATTTATTAAAAGCGACCAAAGAACGGCAACTAAAGATGATTTAATGGAGTCAATAATGTTTTTAAGACCAAACACTTAATAAATAATATCTTTTTCATCTTAATGTAAACATAAAAAAGCTAGTAGTATTTAAATGATTAACTTTTTTAACTTAATGCATTTTTTTTACTTAAAACTTGACCAATGAAGTGTATTATTTTTAAATGTTATTTTTTTTAATAAATTTATTTTGAGTTAATTTATCTAAAAGATGTTAATGTAAAAAATGAAATTTTTAATTTACTTATTATTAATTAATAAATATTGAAAATATAAAGTAAGAGTGTGCAATTTTTTGTAGGGTTTAAGTTTGGAGTCGTAGTAAGAGTTGGAGTCGGAGTTGGAGTCGGAGCAGGAGTTGAGGTATTTTTATTGAAGGAGTCGGAGTTTTTTTGATTTTGGGAAAATCCACACCACTGATAAGAACAATGCCTACAGAGGGAACAATGATAACCGATATGGAAATAACTCATACCGCGGAAATAATCGTGGAAACGGAAATAGTCGAAACTATCGAAACCAAAACAATAACAACTCTAATAATAATTCATCATACAATGGTAATTATGGATACAATTATAGAGGAAATTCTGGGAATCGATATTCACAGAATAGCAATCAAAGAACTCGGATGCCGCTCAACAAGAGATGTTGAGGGGCGGCGAAAACAATTAGATATCAACAAAAATACCTCTCCTACTGATTCGAAAACACAAATCTTCCAAAAATCAGTGTATAGTTTGAACCTTAACTACTCAGATTTTATAAAAGTAATCTGTTCAGATACAAACCAATCATGTACATTCCTAGTAGATACACAAGCTGACATATCTTTAATTAAAATCTCAAGTTAGCACCAGATATAATATTGAATCGGAATGAGATTATAAACATTACCGGTATCACAGTTAACGCGATAACTACTTTAGGAACCATTTGTACAAACCTAATTATTTCGAATTATTTAGTTCAGCAAGTTTTTCACATCGTAGACGATGATTTCAACATACCAGCTAATGGTATCCTTGGAAAAGATTTCCTTAGAGACAATAAATGTCGAATGGACTACGAAAACATGACTTTAACAGTCGTAATAAGAAATCAGGAACTACAATTACCAATACTTGTATAATACCACCAAGATGCGAGGTGTTTAGAATTTTTAATCTGTGTAAAGTTGAAGAACCAATGATTGTAGATGCCCAACAAATGTCGAAAGGAGTTTTTATTGGAAAAGGAATCATAGATTGACAAAACCCAGTCATACGCATGGTCAATACAACTGATGAATTTCAATACATTCAAAATGATAAAATAAAAATGGAAAAATTAGAACATTTTTACATATATTCCATTAATGAGAATAAGTATAGCACAGACCGAATTAATAAACTGAAAAATGTACTAATCGAACAAATGCCAGCCACTGTTGAAAATGAATTAATGTAAATATGCGAATCATACGCAGATAATTTTGCTCTAAAAGATGACAAAATGTCGATAAACAACTTTTATGAGCAAAAATTCAGATTAACAGACCAGACACCAGTCTACAAAAAAAACTACAGACTTGCGCATACGCAAAAACAAGAAATAAACAGACAAGTTAAAAATTCGTTGGAAAACGATTTAATCGAACCAAGTACATCAAATTTTAACTGTCCATTGATTTTAGTACCTAAAAAGAGTTCTGACAATCGAAAATCATACAGAATGTGCGTAGATTACCGATCTGTAAACAAAAAACTAATTGCAGACAAATTCCCATTACCACGTATTGACGATATTTTAGATAACTTAGGTCGTGCGAAACACTTCTCAATCATTGATTTATTTTCGGGATTTCATCAAATTCCAATACATCCAGATTCGCGAGAGTACATCAAATTTTAACAGTCCATTGATTTTAGTACCTAAAAAGAGTTCTGACAATCGAAAATCATACAGAATTATGCGTAGATTACCGACCTGTAAACAAAAAACTAATTGCAGACAAATTCCCATTACCACGTATTGACGATATTTTAGATAACTTAGGTCGTACGAAACACTTCTCAATCATTGATTTATTTTCGGGATTTCATCAAATTCCAATACATCCAGATTCGCGAGAGTACATCAAATTTTAACAGTCCATTGATTTTAGTACCTAGAAAGAGTTGTGACAATCGAAAATCATACAGAATTATGCGTAGATTACCGATCTGTAAGCAAAAAACTAATTGCAGACAAATTCCCATTACCACGTATTGACGATATTTTAGATAACTTAGGTCGTACGAAACACTTCTCAATCATTGATTTATTTTCGGGATTTCATCAAATTCCAATACATCCAGATTCGCGAGACGTTACAGCGTTTAGCACTGACAAATGATCTTTCAGATGGAAAGTTCTTCCATTCGGATTAAATGTGGCACCTAACTCATTTTCAAGAATGATGTCCATTGCATTCTCAGGATTAACACCAAATAAAGCATTCTTATAAATGGTTTTTCAATAAGAGCACTACAAAAGTTTTTTAAAATAAAACAAAATCAGTTTTAGATACTAATGAAATTCTTTATTCCTGTGAAAGTACGTTCGATGCCATTATGTATGGAACTCGATTTATTTTGCAAGGCCACCACGGGCACGCTTGCAGAAGTCCAGACGCTGAACCCAATTTTCGACGGGTTTCAAGCATAAATCGGCCGATACTGCTGCAATTTCACGTTCGATAGTCGTACGAAGTTCATCAATCGTCGCTGGCTTGTTGGCATAGACCATTGACTTGACGTAGACCAACAGGAAATAATCTAACGGCGTCAAATCGCACGACCGAGGCGGCCAATAGACTGGGCCATTTCGTGAGATAACACGTTCACCAAACTTGGTTTCCAATAAATTGATTGTGACATCCGCTGTGTGGCTTGTGGCGCCGTCCTGTTGGAACCACATGTCCTCCAAGTCCATATTATCCAATTGGGGCCAATATTATTCGGTTATCATTGAACGGTAGCGATTCACATTCACAGTAATGTGCCGGTCTTGATCATCACGGAAAAAGTACGGGCCAATGATGCCGTCGGCCCAGAAACCGCACCAAACCGTAATTTTTCGGGATGCAATGATGACTCATGGATTACGTGTGGATTGCTGTCTGACCAATAACGCATATTTTGCTTATTGACGAAGTCATTCAGCCAGAAATGAGCCTCATCGCTGAAGATGATTTTCCGATGAAAATCCGAATCATTTTCAAGTTGTTGCTCAGCACAATTCACGAACATACGACGCTTATAGTGGTCAAGCGGCTTCAGTTCTTGCGTCAATTTGATCTTGTAAGGAAGTAGGCCAAGATCTTTTCGAAAAATGCGCCACAACGACGTCACAGAGATGCCCAACGCTTGAGAACGACGTGCGAGAGACACGTTTGGGCTTTCTTGAACTGAAGCCTCAGCGGCAGCAGTATTCTCGACACTACGGGCACTTCTTTGTATCACTGGCACGGGAACATTTTGTACTGTGCCTGGGGATTCAAATTTTTCACTAGACGCTCAATTGTTGATCTGGTAGGACGATTATGACGACCATAAATTGGACGTAGCGCTCTTAAAGTTGAGGCCACTGACTCCAAATTTCGGTAGTAAATTTTAATAATTTCGAATCGTTATTGGCTCGTATATCTTTCCATGATGAAATGGCAAACCTTACTGAAGAGAGATGTCAAAAGAGCGGGACAAAATATGGCGTCGTTTGTTGTCCCTATCGATTTACTTCTCTCTGTTGAAAAACCCTTTATATGTTGAATATTATTGGTGCATTGACTGTTCCTTGCTGAAGGTCATTTACTATGCGAAACTTTTTCGAGCTTGTTCCATTTCGATTGCATCCTACAAAATATCTTTCGCTTAACATATTATATAGAAGAACCATAAGTGGAATGAAAAATTGTATTTTCGTAATTTATAAAATAAATCAGGTATCCATATGCTGTCAAATCCTTTTGAAAGTCTATGAAGCAAGCTCCTGCGTATAAATTTCTATTAAAATTCCAATGTATATTAGAGACAAGCGTGTGCGTGGGTGACATGGATTGTGGAATGGTTGTATTTAAAACCATCACTATACCGTGTTTATCTAATAATTTAATTATTCTCGTGTTAATACAAACTTCGAAAATCTTACTAATGTTTGGAAGAAGAGTTATGGCACGAAGATTTTTTGGGTAACGAGACAATTTTACCAATTTTCCAAGCTTGTGGAAAGTGCGAGTTTTTCATCATATTGTTGAAAAGTTTGCAATATATGAAAATTTATTTTTCGGGTAGATTTTTATGAACTATAGGCTTCTTTAGCCTAAGTGTGTTAGACAGTGTGCTGTCTTGCAACCTTTTCAACCATGTTTGGGATATTGTCAATTCCAGAAGATAGTTTTCCCTTCAAGCTTCTGAATATATAAATTATCTTGTCGTTACTGATGAAATATTCATTATATTTGTCCTTGCCATAGCCGAGAAGTTTGAAATATGGATTGGACTGTTGTCAAATGTTGATTTTGCTTTTAAAAATCTAGTGAAACTTTCCATGACTTCTCTGTGTACGGTACTTTCCGTATCAATATCCTTATACGCATAAATGGATTCTAATTACGCACCCACGGTGTCAAGAATTTGAGATTTGTCCTTTACGAGAAATTTACCAGAAGTATCTTCTATCTCCAACATTTTTGGATTGATATTAACTTTTTCGAGAAGACAGACATCAGATTGTGAAATACGTATAGTTTCAATTTCTTGTGAATCATAAGTACTATATTGTTTTCTTGCTTCAGAAAACAATTGTAATGGGTCCCTGGCACTTAAGCTAGTTAGCCTGTCATTATAGTGCTTGTTTACTGATAATATAATGTTTTCCTGAATTAGGTTTCGGATTAGTTTTAGTTTGCATTTGTGTATCATAGGATTCCCATATGGTAAAAATATTGTGTTTTTTAATCGTTGAAAGTAGTTTATCTTTCTCGTTTTGCAATCTTCTGATAATAGGAACAGTGAACTTGTAAAACTGATCCTTGTTCTTAAATTTTGGTACCGTTTGCTCAATAGCAGAAATTATAATAGTGTTAAGTCTTTCATCTTTTCTTTTCAGTCAATCATCGTTCGAAATATGCATATTTTCTGGTACATAGAATATTAATTATTCAAGAATATTAATTATTTTATTTTGAAATGATCTCCAATTTGTCTTCCTGTAGTTATGATTTATCTGTAAAGTGCTTGCTTCGCCCAAAATAACATATCTTCGCAGCGCAATTCTTGGCTTGATCTCAAGGCTGACGTTCTTGTTTTTGTTTACGGTAGATACGAGGTATTTAAATTTGTCCACCACCTCGAAATTATAACGGTTATCTACGTTCACGCTTTGGTCTAATCGTGTGGTGGCCCTGCTCGTTGAAACCATTAATTTGTTTTGTTACTATCAGACCCACTAACACCGTAGTAATTTCTCTCGTTGTGTGCCCAATGTTATGGATATCTTTATCATCAGCATACTGCTGCTTTTGCTGCTGATGGTTTTATTCATGTTGACTGCAGCTTTTGTCATAATAATGCCAGAGGGGCCGCTTAGTTCCAAAAGGATCGGTACGATAGGTGTCGATTTGTTTTCCGTGGGTCCTGTCCAGGATTTGGCTTAGTGTGGAAATCTGGTCAGTTGTCGTCTTTCCAGGCCTAAAACCAGCCAGCAGTAATTGGGTTTAGTCTTTCGCACATTATACTTGATAGAACAGTATATGCTATGGATAAAAGGCGCATTCTACGGTAGTTGGCACAGAGACCCGGGTCATATTTTTTTACATATGGGGCATAGTTTTTGCTAATGATTCTAATGAGTTTCGGGCTTCGCTCTTCTTTCTGTTTGTCTCAATTTTCCCACTCTGGCGCTTTCTCTACTACCAGTTTACCTCCCTTATTTTGCCCCTATACCAGTCAGTTGCAGCTCGCGTTGCAATTGACTGAACCATTGTCATACGTGCAGGGTTCTTTTGATCATTTGCTATGCGGCACTCTTCATCGCACCATGGTTTGTTGCTAAGCGGTTTTTCAAAACCAAGTACGGTTGTTGCGGAAGTTTTTATAGAGTCAGAAATGGGTTTCCAATGCCCTTCGCTATCGTCATCGAAAGGGGTTTTGTACTGTACCAAAACTTGTGAAAACTTAATTGAGTCGGCTGTGTCTACCTCTGGTAATTTCTGCTTTCCGATGTCTAGCTTTCTCTGTGTATGGTTTCGTACGATTTTCGCTCTGCTTAATCTTTTGTGAACCTTTACTGCTTCCAGGTATTGATCAAAATCTCTGATCACTCCTACGTTCATTACACTTCACGAGTGCCTTCCATCAATTTCCATGCGATCAATTTGGTCCTTCGTTCTTTGCTTAGGGGATACTATTTGGAACTGCTTTGATAAATATAATTTAAGAAAAAGGGATGACCTTGCTGCTGAAATACAAAGAATAATAGAAGACATTGGACGTTTTTCCATTACCGTCGGCTGGTATATGCCCATCCTAAAATGTCTAACTTTTTCTCACTTGTATTAGGTGAAACTTGAAATTGTTATGGCAAAATTTACTCTCCAAAAATTGGTATGTATGTATCAGTGTATACTTCAGGGTGTGATTTTTGTTTCTTTTGAATAAATCTTAAACGGTCCAATATTTTATAACAATATTTTTTATTGGTTTATAACAATTATGTATGGCTAAATTTTTTTTCCAATTTTTCATATTACGGGTGACATTGCTCCACTTTCTTCAATAATGTTGTGCTTTAGCATTTTGTGGTGTACGTACGCAAGGATTTCGGCCAGACTTCAGTTTATATCCAAGTTTTCGCTATTCGACGCACCGGTTCCGAAATACATCATTTTTTTATTTTATCGAATTTCTTCCATTGCCGAGATTTTGGTGAATAAATATTATTCCGAATAAATTGGACCACTTTTCCAGGAATCCTTAGAATCCCCGAAAAAATTTTATTTTTCGTTTCTGGGATATAAATATAACTTTTTATTTTTCCATATTTTGAATTTTCAAGCGACAGCACAGCTTTAAACTTTGATTCAATGCTGTGTTCGACTGCAACTGCAATTCTGTGATAATCGGCAGCGTAAGTAGAACCCAACTGCGTAGATGGATGATATAAATGATTTTATTGTTCTTATTTGCTGTTTTCTATTGCGTATTTATGATTCTTAGTCGTATCTAACCAATTACTAATTACAATTACATTCAATTTCAAACACTGGCCTTTAATCTTGCACTGTTGCATAATACCACATAGAAGCGTTAGTACAAATTGAACAGAAATGTGTATCGTACTAATAACAAAAGTCAACAAAAAAGTTCAAAATATATTTAGGGCATTCCATGCCAAATCATCGGGGTTTTGACCCGATCCCCTTCGATTTCGCTAATATTTTGGAATGTTTTGTAACGTATTGAAAGCAACTAGCACATAAATGTCCAGCCTTTTATTCCAAAGTAGATTTGTGTAATCGATTTTTTAAATTTTAGAATTAACGATAGACTAGTGATAAATTTTCCAATTAACTATAGACTAGTGATAAATATCGATATCTGAAAAAAGTAAGGTATCAGTAGGGTATCAGTCTTTAGATGTAGGGTTAGAAAAACATCTACAACATTTTTTCAAAGTAGTTATTAACGTTTAAAATTAAAATCGACTTCTCAAAACGCTCCGATTTTATTAAAATTTTTTACAAAAATGTTACTTTTTATTACAAAACTTCCAAGCCGCAGTTCCAGACGTGATTACAATTATTTCTATTTTTTTCGAATATTGAAAATTTTTTTTATTTTTAATTTTTAAACTGATTTCTTTAAAATGTCACTATTTTGTCTAAACACCATCCTAAGGCAATTCTGGAATAAGGGACTAAATTATTTTAATTAAATTAAAATATCATATTGTATTAGATTTTATAAAGGCTCAATATTACAAATGCATTTTCCAGTCACCGATTGTTTCTTGGATGTTTTAATTGCACTATGATGTGTGAACTTATGTGAATGCGGAACCGTCTTTACTTCCACAATATAATTTGATACTGGCGTAATTTTATGGATTTTTTGTGTCGCTAGTATTGCATTTCTGTAGCGAGCTTCCTTCCAATTTATTCTTCAATTTTTGAGAATGGGATATTAATATTAATTAAATTTTGTGACACCAACAATTGTGTTGGTGTTAATATTTGCAGAAGGGATAGCAACTGCAAACTAGCACGTGCGGACACCCTTTTATCTGTTCCGCTTAATCTATTACAAGGTCCTTTGCCGCGTGCCGTTGCCAAAAATTCCACTCCGCATTGATGCCACAGTCTGCTTTATAATAACACATTAATAAACTGTTTGTAATCTTTATATTACTGAGGCGCACCATTAGAGAAGAAAGCAATTTCGTGCACTTCGGATGACAGAGATTTAATAAAATTGATGATAACTCCAGAGTAAAGATTAACAGCAATAGGATCATGATTGAAGCAATCAGAAATTATAACCATACTTTCATGAGTTAATTCATTACCTATCTTGTAATAAATATCTGCAGTGTAAACCATCGCTTGATCGTTATTCCAGTGGAATATGTAGATATTTACGTATTAATAATTTTAACATCTATTAATTTGCTATTTAAGACCTTACCAGTTTTCTTTGCAGGTATTGGTAATATTCCTTAGACAGCAACAAGATTTTTGCTATTCGTATCATATGCTCACTCGTACCTATTACGTCAATAATCTTATTAATACTCCAATTTGACGCAGAGGAGTCAAAACTTGTATGCGCGAGGATCTGCTTCTATTATCATCATTAAATTTATCCCTTAATTTGTAAATAATATCAGCAGCTTCTGGATCGCTGAATTGATAACTTACATTATTATTATGATGTTGATTGTTGACCTTTTATATTATCTCGGTTTAATTAGTTTGGCTTGAGGTCATAAAATGAAAATACAAGCGGGTTCCACTGTTTTTTCAAGACTTATTAAATTTTCCAAATATTTCGATTAGCATCGCTAATCATCTGCGGGGTTCTATATACAAAAATATTTAACATTAATAACATAAAACGATTGCCAATAATTACATGCATTTATTATAAATCGCAAAAAACAAATTTCACGTTCGCAGTTTACAAATTTACAAATTTTACACATCCCTGACGTATATACCTGGTTATTCCGAGAGACTGAAGCATTCCGATATCTATGACAAAGGGTCATATGAGTTGGCGTTGAACCGTGAGCAGATTAATAAGCCGGGCAAAGTCCAAAGTGACGGAAAAGGATAATCCTAATATTGTATATCAAATAAAATGCAATAAGGATAAGACTGATGTATGCCAAAATGTATACGTTGGCACCACGATGACGAAATTGGAGACAAGACTGTCTTCCCACAAATCAGATTTAAAGGCCACCTATGAACCTATGGAACGGAAAACGGCATTAGCGGCCCACCGTGCTGTGACGGGTCATAATCCCAACTTTGACGACGTTGACATTTTAGCGGAGGAGACACATTACTCACGACGACTCACTCTCGAAATGTTGTACATAATTAACGTTCCCTCAGAGAAAAGACTCAATTACATGACCGATGCGCTCAAATCTAACGACACACAATAAGCAAACACAGATAAAACATACTACAATACGCAAGCTTGACGCAAGCTTGCACACTGCGAATGAGTAAGTTGTTTTTTGTGATTTATAATACATGTAATTACTGGCAATCGTTTTGTGATCAATATGTTTGTTATTAATGTTAAATATTTTTGTATATAGAACCCCGATGATGATTAGCGATGATAATTGAAATATTGGGAAAATTTAATAACTCTTGAAAAAACAGTCGAACCCGCTGGTATTTTCATTGTATGACCTCAAGCCAAACTAATTAAACAGAGAATTTACATTATTTTCAACTCCTAATGCTGTTTGCATAACTTTGAGCGTCACGAGTAACTTTATTGTTTAAATTCGTATCAAATACCTTCTTCTTTGCAGAGATCGGAGATTGGTTCAATAATGCTTGATTAATAGACGGAAGAGTAATATCGTAGTAAGTTCAGACAACGACGAAATTGCGGTGCTAACTACATGTGTTCCGAATATCCCACTTTTAAGTCCTGCCAAAGCAGGGCAATCGAAGAGAAGGAGTTTCGTCGTTTCCTTGTCCTCTTCCATGCAGCATCTACAGAGAGTGGAGTTTATATGTCCCAATCGTAGGGCGTATTTTCCTACAAGACAATGTCCCCTAAGTGTTCCTATCATTGTGGATAACCTGCATCTCGGCAAGTTAAGTAGTTGCCTAGTCCTCTTCCTGTCCACGTGTGGCCAGAGGACCCTGGCTTGTTTGCAAGTTGAAGTAAGTCTCCACTTGTCGTTGAACATATTATCGGCCCACTGTCTGATCTGCAAACGGCAGGTAGAGATTGGCATACTAACACCTTCTTTTGGCGGAAGAACCTATGCCGTTGTGCCCTGTCTAGCTAACGCATCCGCTAAGCAATTGCCTGGAATGTCGCTGTGTCCCGGTACCCAGATGAGCCTGATGTCAAAATACTCCGCCATCACCCTAAGTGATGAGTGGCATTCTTTCACCGTCAGCGACGTAGCAAACATGGCCTCCAGGGATTTTATGGCAGCGTGGCTGTCTGTGTAGATATTAGCATCTTTAAATTCGTCGTTAACATTTTGATCCGTCAATTGGATTACCGTCACTTTTTTCTGTCAAAACGTCAGCATACTGTTTAAGTAATATTTTAAAACATGCAGTACACACGCTATCATAGATAGACAAAGGGTAGTAAATTTAAATTTCTGACTACTCAGGCACCCTTCGTAAGGACGTATCAACAGTGCGTCTTTGAATATTCATTACATTGAAACAACAATTGGAAAATTTCGGTATTGTAATTGATTTTGAACAAGAACTTAAGAAACAATCATCCGGAGCACACGACAGATTCCCTTTACATATGAAGTTTCCGATGAAGAAGTCGACATGGTAGAAAAAAACACGTGACCAAGGATTTTTTCTCTTCCGGACTGTCAATTTAGAAATTTTCCACTTTTTCAAAAGCTGCAATGGAATATGGAATAGCGCTATAAGAATAAAAGAAAATAAAAAGCCAACGAAACTTAATATTGTGAGAATCACAATAAACAGAAAAGGTAATAACAAAGATTGCTAAACACATTTAATTAAATCTAGAAGTGTTAGTAATCAGTTTCCAAATTTGCTTCGTTTACCCTAAAATAGTGATTGCAACAGCTTAAGATTTTAGGGGTACGAAGAATTCTGTCGAAGGTCGTAGTGGGCTAGAAAGTACTATGTATATTCTACTGGCGCTTAATTAAGTTTTCCAATACAATCAGCAATTACTAAAACAAATTATTTTTTTATTCATTTAGAAAAGTGTATATGATTTTACGACTAAAGCCAAGTGTCGACTATAGAGTTTTTTGCGTAAAGCTAAAGAAAAATATCACGTGGAGAAGTGTATATACCCCATAGAGCGCTCTACATCAGCTAACTACAAACTCTACGCCAGAGTTTTCTTGTCAACAAACTCTAGAGTGTATACATAATTTTTTTGTGTTTGGTAAAGCACTAACTATATAAACTCTACGCTCTATCAAACTGATTTGATAATTTTGTTCTCTCTACAGTAGAGTTTTAATGAAAAATGTATGTCATTTCTATTTATTTGACTTCCGACGTCTTTCAAATTTAATATTATTGTACTTTTGTCTTCGTATAATTTAAATTGGAACTTAAATTGAATTTGGAACGGACATTCTATCACAAAAAATGGCAACGCCTGCGAAGAAATCACGCGGTAAATAGTGAGTTATTGCAAATAAGTTTTGTTCACTTGTAACGGGTTTTTCAACAGAGACGCTACAAAAGTAAATCGATAGGGACAGCAAACGACGCCATATTTTTTCCCGCTCTTTTGACATTTACCTTCAGTAAAGTTTGCCATTTCATCATGGAAAGATATACGAGCCAACAACGAGTCGAAATTATTAAAATTTACTATCGAATTTACGTCCAATTTATGGTCGGCATAATCGTCCTACCAGATCAACAATTGAGCGTCTAGTGGAAAAATTTGAATCCGCAGGCACAGTAAAAAATGTTCCCGTGCCAGTGAGACAAAGAAGTGCCCGTAGAGTCGAGAATATTGCTGCCGCTGAGGCTTCAGTTCAAGAAAGCCCAAATGTGTCCCTCACACGTCGTTCTCAAGTGTTGGGCATCTCTGTGACGTCGTTGTGGCGAATTTTTCGAAAAGATCTTGGCCTACATCCTTACAAGATCAAATTAACGCAAGAACTGAAGCCGTTTGACCACCATAATTGTTGTATGTTCGCGAATTGTGCTGAGCACCAACTTGAAAATGATTCGGATTTTCATCGGAAAATCATCTTCAGCGATGAGGCTTATTTCTGGCTGAATGGCTTCGTCAATAAGCAAAATATGCGTTATTGGTCAGACAGCAATCCACTCGTAATCCATTATTCATCATTGCATCCCGAAAAAATTAGGGTTTGGTGCGGTTTATGGGCCGGCGCCGTCATTGGGCCGTACTTTTTCCGTGATGATCAAGACCGGGACATTACTGTGAATGCGAATCGCTACCGTTCAATGATAACCGAATATTATTGGCCCCAATTAGATAATATGGACTTGGAGGACATGTGGTTCCAACAGGACGGCGCCACAAGCCACACAGCGAATGCCATAATCAATTTATTGGAAACCAAGTTTGGTGAACGTATTTTCTCACGAAATGGCCCAGTCTATTGGCCGCCGCGGTCGTGCGATTTGACGCCGTTAGATTATTTCCTGTGGGGCTACGACAAGTCTATGGTCTATGCCAACATGCCAGAGACGATTAATGAACTTCGTACGAATATCGAACGTGAAATTGCAGCAGTATCGGCCGATTTATGCTTGAAAACCGTCGAAAATTGGGTTCAGCGTCTGGACTTCTGCAAGCGTGCCCGTGGTGTCCATGCAAAAGAAATCGAGTTCCATACATAATGGCATCGAACGTACTTTCACAGGCATAAAGAATTTCATTGGTATCTAAAACCGGTTTTGTTTTATTTAAAAAAACTTTTGTAGCCCTCTTATTGAAAAACCCGTTACTATTGAATATTTAAATATAAAATGTTAAAACCGATGGAGCTCTACCATGCGACTCTACAGTAGAGAAAAAAATCTATAGTGGACACTTGGTTTAACAATATTGTAAATTTAAAAAAAAAATAATTAAAAGCAAACTTTTTATTAAATAGTTGCATATATTTTGAACTGATTGAGCAAAATAATACTAAAAACGTTAGACAAAATGTGAAATATCACAAAATAAAATAATTTCATTTCATTAAAATAATAAAATCCATTAATCTAAAGTTGTTTTAATGTTTTTGGATGGTATTTAGTCAAGAAAGTTAAATTATAAATAAATACTTAATTGCATAAAGAAAAGTAAAAAAACAATATTGGAAAAAAATATAAACAGTTCTTATCACATCTCAAACGGCGAATTAAAAGTTCCGTAATAAAGAGCACACTTTTTGGAAAAAGTTGAAGAAGTCTAAGGTTTCGGACCTTTTGAAATATTCGATTTTAATTTTTAAACGTTAATAACTAATTAACAATTACTCTGAAAAAAATTGTGTTTATTTGTTTCTAAAACTACTTTTAAAGCCGAACAAAATGATACCCTACCTTTTTCAGAAATCAATGTCTAACGTTAATTGAAAATTGTTTGCTCAAAAATTTAAAAACTCGTTTACTCAAAATTAATTTGGAATAAAAGGCTGAACGGCTGCTAGCTGCTTTGTATACGTCCCAAAACATTTTAAAAAATTATCGAAATCGAAAGGGATCGGGCCGAAACCTCAGTGATTTGGCATGGAATGCCCTATTTACAATTCACAGTTCTCCATCAAAACGACATGAATAAATTAAATCAAGAGTTTTTGTAACTTCACCTGGTATAAGTCAATTTGCTTCTAACACTTGTGATCCGCATCGAGCCAATGCATTAGACTGTAGACTTCTAATGATAACAAAAAGGATTTGAAAAAAATGGGCGGGCCACGCCCCCTTTTTCCAATGTAATGGCAAATAGTACTTCCCGACAAGCTACCTTCACTAAATTTGGTGTGTAGACTTCTAACGATAACAAAAAGGATTTGAGAAAAAATGGGCGATCCACGCCCCCTTTTTCAGTAGCGCGCATAAAAGCGGAAGGGCGAAAATATTTGTAAATTCAACATTAAATTCATTAAATTGGAACTATCACCATACAACTTGGTGAATAATCTTTTAGCAGTAAAGGGAAGGAAAATGGACATGCCACGCCCTTTTTTCATATAGCTCCCTTAAAGTTACCTTTTCAAAAAAAATAAATAAAAATAAAAAATTGATTTAATTTTTATTCGGTTAATAACATATTTTTAAATATCCGAAAGCAGCTATATTAATGTTTATGGGTCAATCTGAAAAAAGGAAAAAAATTATCAATGTTCATATATATTGCAATAGGTGATGTCGGGCTTAAAATACCATAGTCAGTTCCTTCGTTTTCTTCCGCTGTCAATTCTATCGAATAATTAGCCAACGACTCTACGCTATCGTCAGATATATCAGAGTCATAATTGCTGGCGCAAGCTTGTTGAGATGTGGAAGGACATTTTAAAAAGTCCAATTACTTTTTGAGAAAACGGAAGTTTTTTCGACTTATTTGTTCGTTCCGTTAAACATATACTTGAAATATATGGGTCGGAGCTATCCACAGTTCTATGATACATATCAAGTATATTGGGTGCTCTTGAATCTTTTCTAGCGTGACCAGTTCGATCCTTTTTATAAAATTTGTTACGCGCCTCAGATGCATTTTCTGCAAGACATCCTACGGGAACTATTGAAGCTTCTTTTACTTGTGAAGAATGTACTACTATTTTATGTATTGTGGCCGACATCGTGTACCATTCATAATTTTGGAAAAATATTTCAGCGGTTTTAATGCAATGGGCACGAAACCTATGAGCAACAATTTCAAATTCGGCGGAAGAGCTATTAAAATGATATGTAAATGCTCTAAAAAATTTAAATTTAAACCAGTTATCGACGCTAAAAGTGCGGTGCGAGAAAACGCCCTTCCGGCTGTGTTGCCGTCATTAGTGTTGCCGGAGCCAATTGCTTTGGGCTTATCAACATGTAGACCCATTTGAAGCCAAAAGTCATTTTGCAGTTTATGTTTTCTTTCTGCGAGGATTATCTTGTCTTCAGAACTACGAATTTGCCATTTTTTCAAATGAAGTTTGTATTACAGCTTTAAAACAAACTCGAAACAACGAATCCACGCATGCAAAGGGCTTAATGCATATTTTAAAGTGTCTGCATTGGGTTGAAAAACGGGGAATCAAAGTTCCTTATAGTTCTAAACTGCTTTGGACCGGCCTGGCAAATAGGGCACTGCTGCGCGCTTTTTGTTTCAGTTAACACATTCAAGACTTTTCCATCAATTAATGTCATATATAACTTGAATTTGACTGTAATTTCTTTCCCATTCCTTAATATGTATTGAAGAGGTTTCGAGGCCTTAATCTGGTTGTCCATGTTATTGTTTTGCTTTAGAATGTGCTCTTTTGTTTCCTTTACAAACTCCACTTTTAAAGGTCTGCAAAACCGTACTGACTGGGATGTTCGATTTATCCAAATAATTATGCCTGTTGAAGATATCATTTTTATTGGTATAACTGATGTGACAAAAAGAGATTGATCGAAGCTTTCCGATTGATTTGCCTCAAATTTTTGCTTAAAAAAGCTGTGCCCGGCGAACCATCAAATCCGTAGCTTAAAATTAGGATCGATTCTTCTACATCAATTGAACGCAACACTTCTTCTTGATAAGCCAAAATTCATCTCGCTGTGTGGTCAACCAAATTTTGCAACAACACTTCAGCACAACGTTCATTAGCTTTGATGTCATCCGGTCTACATTTCAACTTGCTCTCATAAACTTTGTCATAACTTGGATAAATATTGCTACCGTGACTTATATTTACTTGACGCATATTAAGGTACTGCTTTTTAGTTAACTGGTTTTCTAGCAAAAACGTTAAGGCTTCTTCAGGTGATACTGAGGTCGCTTCTGAACGGTTACTACTAACAGCTTCTCGAGTTTTAGATGCTCGGGTTGGTGAAATGGATACCTGGTCTAACACAAATTTTTATTCTGTGTCCTTCGATTTGTTTAAAGATAAAGAGGCAGCACGAATTAATAACATTGTGTTATCACCTTGCTGTGATGCAAGCTTGGAGGCCATTTTCCTTTTATTTCTTTCCTTACTTTCATCATAATTACTTTTAGGGCGCCCGATTTTGTTAGTTTGTCTCGGTATAACAAAAACTCTTTCGCGTGCTAACCATTCTTTCTCATATTCCATAAACACTTTTGCGCTCCTGGCATGCTTATGCCATTTTAGTCTAATATAATTATTTATGTTTCGAGCTTTAGCACAAAGTATCTTGTTCAATATATCATCAACTTTATGTGAAATCTTACTTTTTAAGAAATTTTGTTGTTTTCCAACCAAAATTCAAACATTTCCCAGTTTTTGAACTTGAGTGTTTTTGAAATAAGATTGAATTCTCATGAGTTTGCAGAGTTTTGCTAACAATTTTGAAGCTACATAACAACTAAGTTTCTCATGAACAATTACATGTATGACTCTCTTTTAACAAATGTTAATAACGTAAGTTCTACTCCACAAAAAACAATAAAACTCTTTAAGTTTTCACAAAAAACATGTCGTTTTTAAACCATCGAAATAAGTACTAAAAACAAATATATTTCAAAATATGTTTACAACGGCTAAAGATACATACCTTGAGTATTAGAATCCATTTTCACTTAGTTTTTTAAATGACTACTTCACCACTGACAATACTTATTGTGATAAATGTTAGTATTAACAGCTGTTTACACAGAAACAGGGTTGCCGACTGTCGTAATTTTTGTTCATATTTTCTGCCCAATATATTGTGAACTGAACACCATAAAAAATTTCTTTAAAACCTCAAGTTGAAAAGTGGACTTTATGCCGCCAAATTTGAAAATTCGGCCATAGTGCAATGGCGAATAATTTTGAATGAAACGTTAGAAAAGCGATACTTTCTTCATTTCAAACAATCAACTGTATACAGTAACACCCTCGACCAAAATCGCAGCAAAATCTTTTCAGCATTGTACCAGTGTGAATGTTTTCATAAGATCCATTGTCAGCAATTCATTTGCAATTTGGATGTGAGACAGATAAGAGACGACAGATTTATGCGATTTCAATATAGCGTTTAAGAACTAACCCATCGACATTTTACGGTTCCCAATGATACCGCAGCTTTTACATTTTAATTATTTATAATATGCCGTGATATGGATTAAACCGCTTACGTCGTTCGCTTGTCAATTTTTAATAAAATTCATGACGGTTTCCTGACACTGTCATGTCAAGAATCAACAACTAACCTTCCTCCCTCGACAGCGTCGTATGCACATATGTATGTAGCAGTAAGTGGAATCATGTACGACATACATCTCTTAACAGTGACTTCAAAAAGTGTTCCCTCAATTTCTTTTTTTAATTTCAAGAACATACGAATTAAACTTTTGAACGGGCTTAACTGATACCTGCACGTGTAATAAATGATATCAAACGAAGGGCATTGATTGTAAACAGGAGTTACTTACTGTGATCGTCGGTAAACAAGGAAAGTAGCGATATCACATACATTATGTACAATAAGCCATTGTCATAAACAACGAAAGGACGCAATGCCGCGGCGGCAAACATATCCGCTCGAAGACCGGTACGGATGATAGTAGAAAAATTTCAGTTCCAAGATTTAATCTGTATAAAATCAGAAACTCCTTTCAACGTTAGATCCTTAATTTACACAAGTTTCGAGAATGTATTGAGCTAATGACATTTAACGAAACTTAATATCTTGAATTAAAGGGCAACAGTATAAAATATACAATAATAGTATAGCAAGATGTACTACACTAAATCACACATTACAATTTTAGAAAGACTGCTTTACCAAACATTCATCATGTTAAGTGACCTGAGCGCCTGTACAGATTCTCAAAATGGACACAAAAATCCCTACAATGTTTTTGGGAAAATATCGTTATGTTACATAGCTGTTGTTCTATTTTATATTTCGATACACTTTTAAGAAATCGTTTAGGTAAATCGCTCTTTACCTACAATATATTGTGATATGCATCAAAGGACAAACTGTGGAGAATGTTCAACATTTTTGTGTTACTGTTTATACAATTACACACGTATATTTGTATAAGGCGAAGTGGAAGTTATTGAAAAGTTTGAAGTGTTTTGATTTCATTTTATATATGGATGAACTTCTGTCGAACAAACAATCATGAATCGATTACTCCAGGACCGTTTGAGTTGGAATGCGTATGTTTGTTATTTTTACGATAATTGTATTTGTTCAGTGTTGTGTACCATTTTCGTATACATGGATGTTTACGCACACACATTTACAAATATATTGTATATATAAATACATTATATATACGGAGAGTCATAACCTAGAACGATTTTGAGTTGTCGAAGATAAGAAATGAGTAGTAGAGGGAAGTAACATACCAACGAACGACAACAGTCAGTATGAGTTATTTCATAGAGAAATGACGTCTAGAGAAGCGATTTGACTCAGTAAATTTACGAAGTTTTGTGTGTGGCATATAGACATTGCATGTACTATTGCTTTAATAATACCAGATATTGGCAAGGGCTCAAACCAATCAACAATAAATCAGCAATTGCATTTCGTTTTGTGCGTTAAAAAATAAAATATAACAAAAAAGTCCAAAATATGTTCAAATTTCACAGTTTTTCATCAACAACAAATTTTTTAATTCCACCTAGTGTAAGTCAATTTACGTCAAATAACTCTCTATCGCACCGACCGCACCACGAAGAGTGTGAAACGAAACTTCACATGAGAAAGATGGCAGCTCTATATGATATTACTCTATGAGTTGTCTACTCATAACAGAAGTACGAATTTCCAACGTTTACTAATCGACAATATCGTATTCTAAATTCCAATTTCTTTGACGTTTTCTTGATCTGCTACTATTCACAAATAGGCGAATTATTCTAAAATATCCGCTATCAGATATTCTAAAATATCCGCTGTCAGATAGAGAGAAGAATGTGGGTGTTATTTTGGGTCTCTCTGCTGGTTACTTAACATTAAACACAGAGTTGAGAAGGCGCAGGGTGCCTTCTGCGCTTGCAAGAAGACATTTAGTAGAACATGGGGTTTAAATCCAAGGATGTTAGGGATGTACTCTAACATTAACATTACAGAGAACAGCATGCGATGGCGTGACAGGGGCATTTCGGAAGTGCTCCCTGCTGCTCTCAATACGGTGCTGACTTACATCCGATTGAACAACTTGCAAAGAGTGTAGCCGCCAAACGTGCTCTGTGGCTTAGAGAGTTGAAATTGTGGGTCCAACGAAGCCGTGGCCATAGTAGGATTCTGTGCATTTTGCGTAGTGAGTTAATGCCTAACCTGACCAACCATCCCGCTTTTGGCGGAAGTATCCCGCTTTTCGAAGTCTTATCCCGGCTTGGATTTCAATCCCGCTTTATGCAGAGATGTACCTCTTTATGATGTTTTTGTCTTAAAATAAAAAATACAAAATTTTCTACAGTCACAATCTGCTTTTTAAATCAAATTACCAGAAGATCGTTTCAAAGTTTGTGAACTTCATCACCAGAAGCGTAGCTGTCGGCTACTGAGATCTGTTCTAGTGTATTCAAAAACTGGCTGTCCAAAAATTTCGGTTTTGACGTAGAATACGTCTTACCTTACGGTATGAGGAGTCATGTCAGGTTTTTATTGTTGTAATCTTTATTTCATTGAATTTGAGGAAACGGCTGGATGAATTTTTTTAAAATTTTTTTTGTAGGTAAATGAAGATGTTATCTTTCGTTTGATATACATTTCATATTGGTTGATATATTTCTAGTATTTTAATTTCTCAAATGAAAATTGTTTAAACACATACACTCAAACATATGTGTGGTGTTTGGTTGAGTGTTTTTGGTTGCTCAACATTGCTTAGGAACATGTATCTAGTAAAAAGTGAAACGAACAGCAAGCTAATGTTGCTTGGCAACATGTATCTAGTAAAAAGTGAAACAAACAGTAAGCTAACGTAATAAAGCTTTTATGCGAAAGCTTCAATAAAGCTGTTGTAACATTAATTTTGAATTGTAAAGCGTAAAGCTTTCACACAACGCTCGAATTCTAATGCGAAGGCTCGATAAGGTAAACCTTTTTTAATATTAGGGCGGCCCTCTCAACATTCGCAGAACTTATTTCAATAAAAATATTAATTAAAATACATAAATTAAATTAAGTTTAAAAAAATTGAACATAATATTTTTTTTTTTAAACGGACTTGAATCAAATGCCGTTGGTAAATATAAAAATTACAGCAGACAGTTGTCCGAGGCCTTCGGCCACGGACTGTCCCTGCAGGCTGTGTCAGAGACACGGCCATTAAGTTTAACGTAGAATACGCCATCCGATAAGACAGAAAACATATAAAACAATAAATGATAAATAATATAAGCAAATGAATTTATTGTTATATATGTTTTCTGTCTTATCGGATGGCGTATTCTACGTTAAACTTAATGGCCGTGTCTCTGACACAGCCTGCAGGGACAGTCCGTGGCCGAAGGCCTCGGACAACTGTCTGCTGTAATTTTTTGGTTTCTTGAATTATTCCGATTTTGGTGAAACTTGTTTTCGGTTAAACCGAAGTGAAGAGACAAAATAGTAAACAATGCGTTTTGTAAACATCGTTTAATTTAATACAGTCTTTTTGAATGTTGAGATCGACTGTCGAGTACATAGTCATGAAGAAACTTGTCAAATACCATTCGGAACCGATGTAAAACTGTAGGATCAAATCAGAGTGCGTAAGGCTAGACCTTCATGGGAAGTAATGGGAAAACAAGGGTGTGCCGTGTAAAATTTGGAATATAATTTCGCTTTAAAAACTACACTAATAGACATTTTTGTGGAATTATGATTTTATTGATAAAGCCTATAATGGATAAACATATACATATAAACAATATATGAACATAAACATGAAAAACAACATCGTTCAAATGTCTTCCATGACTTGCTTTACAGTACCTCAGTCGATCAACCCAATTTTCGATTGTTTGGACCTCTACTTCGTGTTTTGAGGCCCTAATTGAATCGGGATTGTTTGCGTAATACTTATCATTCAGGCCGGTCCAGAGGTAGTATTTGAACGGGTTCAAATCGCTACTGCGAGGCTGTCAATGCACTGTCGAGTTTCGGCTGATTTTCGAACACAGTGCACAGAAGATCGATTTTAACGTTGGCTGTGTGGCACGTAGCGCAGTCCTCTTGAAACCATACGCCGTCCACGTTATACTCTTCAACTTTTGAGAACAAACAAACGCACGGTATCGCTCGCCATTGACGGTAATGGCGGCTCCTTGCTAATTGTCAAAATTTATCGATGGGACAAAAATAGAAGGAGAATTAGAAGGAAATTTAGTGAGAAGTTATATTTGGTAAAAATTAAGAAAAATACAAAATTATAAGCCTGTCGGACCAAGCCTTCTGGTACCTCCCATACAAAGCTATACCACCCTATCATTCCGTGTGAATCTACTTTTCTGACCTCCAAGATGTCTCTACCAAATTTGGGGAAAATCGGATCGCGGATTCTGGTACCTCCCATACAAAAGGTGAAATGCGTCTCGAATATTTATCATGCTCTAACACGCTACTACACTACCCGAATTCTACCAAACTTTGAATAATATATATTTTTCATTGTCAAAAACTCTCTGCAAAATTTGACAGAAATCGAACCATGGGTTCTGGTAGCTCCCATACAAAAGATGCAAAGGACCTTGAATATTTACCATCCCTAACACCCTATTAGACCTCCCGGATTCTATAAAATGTTGCATAACATATTTTTCTCATTATTAATGATTAATTTTGATCAAATTTTGCAAAACGTAATTTTCTATTTTACTTACTTACTTAGCTCGCCATTACAGCCGATGTGTTAGGCCAGGAGCGTTACAAAAAGAGGATAGCATATTCCTCCAACCGACTTGATCTTTAGCTTTTTCTCTCTGTTTGTATCTTCTCGTGAAGTTTTTCTGGTATGAGATAAGCGCACTCTTCTAATGTTTTTATGGTTCGCTTCTATTGCTTCTTAAGACATACATCCTGGGTAAAAAGATGAATAAAAATAAATTTATAATAAAGAAGTTTTTGATTTATATGCATACCTATTGGTAAATTGAAGAACTCAATAACATCACATCCATGAACTAGAATTTTATGGACAGTGGTTGGCATATAATACCACCCATAATGTATTAAATACGTATTTCGAGTGACTCTTAACAGGTCCTCTAAGCTGTTTACATTTACTGGCGATCCACAAGATAACACCGTTAGTATAATTCCAAAGTTATCAATAAGTCCCTTATCAATGCCTGTAATTTCGGCCGCAACGTCACTGTTGGAATAAAATCTTCGAGCAGTGTTTCCGTCATTAGTGTTTCCGAATCCATGTTTTACTTGGTCAATTATTAGACCTGTTCTTCTTTTGAATTCATTTTGATTTTTTTTTTATTTAACATAAACTCATCTCTATTTTCTTTACCGACTCGCCAAAGCTTAAAAGATAGCCGGAAGCAATATGTATCAACCACTCAAAAAATATTATCCAGCACTGAAGGGTTGAAAGTCCAAATTTGTAGTTATCGGCATTTGGAATTTTTGATAAATTTAAATTATTCATTTCAGTAGGGCTTGCATTGCAAATAAAACACCTACTTCCCGCATTTGTTTCGGTTAAAACATTTGCCACTGCACCGTCAATCATTGTACAATGCATGTCGTATGTTACTTCCACAATTGCACCTTTCCTTTCTAAAACATCACACTCTAAATTCTCAATACTTTCCCCAATCTCACGGCAAATCTTCCAAACAAGGACTGGATTCGCCTTTGGAAAATAAATTTAATAGGCCTACAGAATAACATAGAACCTGGAGTCTTATTAACCCAAAAATCTTCCTTTGATGTTAAGTTTACCAGTCTGTAACGGAAAAATTAATGTTAAAAATTATACATATTTACTAATTAAACACATGGTTAGTTACCTTAGTGGCACAAATGCAATAAAAAACAAGAATTCATATGTGTGACTTTCATTATCAAATGCTTGCTTATAACGGCTATGGCCAGAGCTACCATCCATACCCCACTTGCAAATCAAGGAAAGCTTACATGCTTTATCTTGCACATCACAAAGTTCACAAATACTTTCTGCTGTTCTACGCATTAAAGTTTTTAAATCGACTTCAGCTGAAATTTCATTTACTCTTATAGGTGGTAACAGTGTTTTCCTTTCGGTTTGCAACGCATTCAATGATGGCAAACAATTAGGATGCAATTCGTTGATTACTTGACGCAGAACTATGTATTTTCTTTCCGATAGATCTAAATCTATATAAAGCTCCAACGCTTTTGCTATTGGCAAGCACTTTTGATTACAGTTCTTGTTTTCGGTAACAACTCTGCAATTTTTAGTTTTCATTGTAGTTTGATCAAATATTTTGGTTGGTCTGCCGCGCTTTTTTGTTCTATATAACTCGACAAAAACATTATTATTACTGGTAAGGGGGAGGAGAGGGGGTACAAACTTGAAGTTGGTATTCTTCTTAAGGTCTTCTACATTTCTTACTCAGAAGTCAAACTTCAATTTTGAAGCGTTCTGCCTCTAATTCAGTCTCAAAAATATTACAGTTGTTGACATCCCAGCAAACTTTGGGGTCAAATATCTCGAAATTTTGACGTGGTAGAGAAAAACGGGAAATGCCATTAGATTCTGCGTATCAAAATTATGCAGGTTCGCTATGTTTCACTCAATTCAGATTTTTGGTCACACACAGTGTAATCTGTCACTAACTGTGTTGTCATTAGTTCCGGAACTTACGTCTAAGTCGGAGTTGGTAGATTAGACTAATATTGCCTTAGACAACTTATTTCAGCAAATTATCGACTAAAAAATTCGTTGGTGTTGTATTTTGTGTCTATCTGATGGGGTCAGTAATCCTAGTGAGCTATGAAAAAGGCTTTATGTTTGTAATTCTGGGTTGTTATATCAGTTGTTTAAAAACCGAAAAACCCGGTCAATCGACTTAAAATATCCGGTGAAACCGTTTTTCTTTGTTCGAGATAAGAATATTTTAAAAATCGGTGTACGGTTGCCCGGCCGAAATTCGGTTAACCGGTTGCGGGTTTGAATATAGTAAACTTTTCAAATGTGCCACTAACTGAAATAATTTGATAGGGTTTTTTTTGTCGATTTTTCTTTCTATTAATCTGATACTGATCTGATTACCGTCGAATGTGTCACAAAAGTGCCGTAACCAGACGCTTATTATGGGCAAAATATTTAAACAGATCTCAGAGCGAACTAATTTCAAATTACTGTGGTGTCGCAAACTTCAAACTTTGGTTGAAAGGAACATTTAGCTACTGTAATATTTAATGATAATAATTTTTGTTTCCAGCTTTTACAGTCACCCATTCTGTTTTTATATATTTTGAAAAAGTTCGTAATATTCGCGGTAGCGTTATTGTTCAGCCTTATACCATAAATTGTGCCAATGGTAAATATAAGGTTTACCAACTTCTCTGATAAACACTTGATATCCCAAATAACATTGCAAAGACTATTGTATTTGATTCCGACATCCATGACGACGATATTGCTGTAATTAAAATTGACTTACTTCACGATTTCACAGAGGTCCTTCTGGAGAGCATACATAAGTAAAAAAAATCTTACTTTAGAAATGAGTTTTATTGAAGTATTTATATACTATACAGGTAATAAAAATTATGTGTTCTAACATCACAAAAAAAATCACAATTTCTTTAAATAATCGAATCTCCAAAGTTTTCACGAAATAATTGGGTTGTTGCACGTCTTGTTGGAACCAGATTTTGCCAAGATCAACTTCTTCCACTTTCGGTCATAAAAAGTTGGCCAAGTTGTGGTTTGAGACAGTCCCAATTATTGACAACGTCTTAGAACGACCTGAACAACAGCAATATTTACATTACTACCAGCGGTTCATTGTCTTATTGGCACTTGAACATTATTTAAAGAAAATGTATGCTCGTAATTTTCATCAATTCGATGAATAGCGGGCACAGGTGGACGATTATTACGACCATAAAACGCCAAAAGCGCACGAAAAGTTGCAATTGGAGAACGATTATTTTGATACAAAAAATTTTATAATTTGTAAACGTTGTTCTGCGTATATCTCTCCATAAATTACAGATCATGACATACTACAAACTGGAAAACCATATATTTGACTTAGTGCGGGACCCCTACTTTAATTTCTTTTAATTTAACTGTGTAACAATTCAATACTTAAATATTTATAAAAGGTTCCGAGTGGCAATATTTGAAAATCGGATAAAATTTAACTAAACATCGTCTGACTGCATTTGGTTACGTTCAAAACCGAGCCAAAATTAATGAATTACCTATACTTTTTCCTTAGTAATCAGTGGGTGAAACCGACTATAAAACGCTTTCTATTACCTAATACTGGAATTAGTGTTTTTCCAAAAGGTTATGATTTCAATAGTGTGGGGAGGACATATCTCTAATTTTATAAATTTAGAAAATTGTAAGTTTAAAAACATACCGACTAAAAACTCCCGCAAGGGAAATGATGAAAAAACAGAAATTTAGCACTCAATTGTGCGCGTTATGAACTTACTTACTTACCTATCGGGTTTCGAACAACCCTGAGGGGTCAGGGACCTTAGTTGGTTGAAAAGGCTGCAAGACACCACGCTGTCTAGCACACTTAGGCGAAAGAAGCCCATTATGATACCTGCAGTTTCCTCCATAGCAACTATTGACTAGTCGTCTAGCCAATTTGCCCTTTCAATGAATTTGTCTATAAGACCTACAGGAATATCGTGTAGGGCTACGGTGCTAACTAAACGTGTTCCAAATATCCTACTTCTCAGTCCTGCCAGAGCAGGGCACTCCAAGTGAACGTGTTTCGTCGTTTCCTCGTCCTCTTCCATGCAGCATCTACAGAGAGTGGAGTTTCTATGTACCAAACTTAGGGCGTGTTTTCCTACAAGACAATATCCCGGAAGTGTTCCTATCATCGTGGATAACCTGCCTCTAGGGAAGTTAAGTAGTTGCCTAGTCCTCTTCCTGTCCACCCGTGGCCAGAGGACCCTGGCTTGTTTCCTAGTTGAAGTAAGTGTCCACTTGTCCTTGAACATATTATCGCCTGATCTGCCAACGGCCGGTAGAGATTGGGATACTAACACCTTCTTTTACCTGAAGAACCTGTGCAGTAGTACCCTGTCTAGCTAACGCATCCGCTACGCAATTGCCTGGAATGTCGCTGTGTCCCGGTACACAGATGAACCTATTGTCAAAATACTCTGCCATCACCCTAAGTGATGAGTGGCATTCTTTGACCACCAGGGACGTAGCAAACATGGCTTCCAGAGATTTTATGGCAGCCTGGCTGTATGTGTAGATACATATTCTCCGGAGTATGGTGACACTACTTTTCAGTAGTTCAGCAGTACTTTTCAGTAGGGCGGTAATTTCCGCCTGAAATACACTACAGTGAGCAGGCAGCTTGAAGAAGATATATATATTTAGGTCCGGTGAATGGACCCCATAGCCTACTTGCTCTTTGATCCATCCGTGAAAAATCGGATACTACTGGTATCCCCTTCCAGTGACTTTTCCCAGGTATTCCTGTTCGGAATAGAAGTCCTTAGATATGTCGCTGGTGGAAGGTAGGGGATACAGTAGTCCGTTTTTACGGGAATAGAGTTGATCCGGTGTAGTAATTCAGTATGTCCGGAATGCCCCGATGCAAAACGCCACAAACTCTGATTCTCACCAGGGATGTAGCGGCATGATATCAGGAGTACAGATGTGCAGGATAGCACTAAGTGCAGTACCTGACCATTGCCCCATTAGCGCTAATCAGTGCTGGTCTTTGAACTGTCATCAACGAATACAGAATATTTCTCATTTGGAGGGACCTCCACCAAACTACGATGCCATAGAGAAGTATTGGTCTGACGGTTGCCGTATAAATCTACATGGTGATCTTAGGAGACAGCCCCCAGCGCTTTCCTATCGCCCCTTTACTGCAGTAAAGAGCAACAGACGCCTTTTCACCCTCTCCGCCACATTCGGTTTCAAAAAAAAAAAACAGTTTTCTCTCGAGAATTATCCCCAGATAGTTGACCTTTTCCGTCAACTGTAATTGCACCCCATTAACTGACGGCAGTTCAAATGCGGGAATTTTATATTTCCGAGATAAGCTCGGTTTGAAATGGGTTACGTGATAGTCCGTTGTTAGCGGTCCAGTTCGAAATCAGACTAAGTAGGCTGGTTGTATGAGTGCTAAATAAATTGAGGTTTCTACCCGTACAGATGATAGCAATATCATCGGCATAGGCAAAGACCTGGCATTTGGCCCTGTCCAATTCAAGAAGCAGTTCAATGACAGAAGTTAACCATAATAGTGGAGACAGAACTCCCCCTGCGGTGTCCCCCTGCTAACGTTCCTAGCAATTGTAACACCACCCCATTCAGCTTTAACGGATCTATCCACCACAAGCTTCCCAATTAGGCGTGTCACTAAGTTGTCGACTCCTAGATTTTGTAATGACCTAAGAATCGCAGAAGGTTGAATGTTATTGAAGGCTCCTTAGATGTCCGGGAAGGTCCCTAGAGCTAAGACATTATTTTCAAGAGAGTTTTCTATTATGCAGACTATAAAGTGGAGAGCCGTCTCAGTTGACCTGCCCTTGATGGCATGCTGAGAACTCGATAGTAGATTCTGTGGAACATTACTTTGAACATGAATGTCCAATGACCTTTCAAATGTCTTAAGAACAAAGGATGATAGACTGATTGGTCTAAAGTCATTTGGCTTGACATGAGAGCATTTGGCCGCTTTCGGGACGAAACCCACCTTGGTTTGAATCCAAATGCTAGGAATGACTCCCAGCATAAGGCAGCCCCTGACGATTGCCTACAACCAACTACAAGATAGGTATAGTGCCTCCTGTAGTTGCGCGGCCCATTTAATGGCCCATATCAGATTTTTTCTGCTGACTATTGAGCGAACTTTTTCTAAGCTAGGTGAGTTTCCGCCTAACTCTTCTGGCTGATGACCGACACTCCTGTCATCGTTGGGAGAGTAAGTATCGAGGAGAATCCCAAGAGACTCTTCAGACGAATACGTCCACGTGCCGTCGTCTTTCATTAAGAACCCCGCACACGGCGAGTTTTTAGCGAGCACGCATCTAAAGCGTGCAGTCTGGTTGGTTCCCTCAAAGGATTCACAGAAGTTTCGCCCGGATTTCCGTTAGGCCTTCCTGATTTCACCTTTATATACATAGATTAAGACTAATCTTGTAAACGTCCCAATCCCTTTGGTCGCCGCTCTTTTTGGCCTTGTTGAAAAGCCGCCTAATGGACGATCTAAGATCCTGAAGCTCAGCGTTCCACCAATGAAGTTTTTTGTTACCCTTGGAAGCATTATAACCACTGGTCTTACAGGATTCATTGAGCATGTTCCTGCACGCATCAGTAAAAATGCCAACTAGTTATTCCACCCCTGGCACAGTAGTTGGAATATTCCGATGGTTTCCTGAGAGTTTCCTTAGGCGCCCACGAATTTTCCTATAATTTTTAAAAACTTCCTTTTTCAGAGGTACGATATGTATGTGGAACTGTAGATACCTATGATCAGAAAATGAGTGATCAGAAAGTATGCTCCAATCGGATACAGTTACATAGTCGTAGCCAAGTAGTAAAGTTAGGTCTAGTACTTCTAGACCTCTATTACAGATAGTCAAGGTTTCGCTAATAATGAAATTAAAAAGAGACTCACCTTGATCATTGGTGCCGGCACTCTCCCATATTGTGTAGTGCGCGTTGGCATCGGCACCTATAATGACGCTAAAATTCCTTCTTTTTGCCTCCGATACAATATCCCTGACGCACTTCGGAGGGGGTGATTCGGTATGGTCGTGCGCCATGTACGATGAAACTAGCCAGATGTCCCGCTGGCCGTTTTCCAGCGAGAGGCTGATGGCGCTTGTATCGCTATCACTCAAATTCTGCAATATAAGAGCATTAAATTTGTTTTACTGAGTATGCAAGATCTTGGCCTACCTGCGGTTGATAGGATTAAGGTCCTGTATCCATTGCACCTGATACCACATATACTATCATTAACCGTCCATGGTTCTTGTATCACGGCCACATCGGCTCCACCCTTAGCAAGATGAAGAATGAGGTTGGCAGTTGCTGCCTTACTGCGATAAAGATTTATCTGCAGGACTTTCATCGTCTACAAGATCTTCAACACTGGGTACCTCGATCACTGTTGTCTCGTGATCACCCTCGTTAGTGATGGATCCATCTCGGAGACAGGCAGAGCGGCCCCACAGGTCGATGATGCTGCCAATGTCGTCATCCAGTAGTGCTTCTTCAGCATCTACCGCCATTTCAGGACGATTTCCAGCAATTACAGCTGTGACTTCCGACTTCGACTCGGCCAGTTTGCCAATCAGCGTATCCACTTTGTATATCCTGAGGGGTACACTCATGAATCCAAACCGAATTTGGCCTTTGGACTCCTCTAGGGATTTTGAGGAATCCTGGTTCAGTACCAAAACTACCTGCCGGGAGGTTCCTAGAGGGTCCTCAACCTTGACCACCTACCAATCCTTTGCAGGAATGGAGGGATTGCAGTGGTTGATAATCTTTAGGATCTTCAGTGGGTCAGTAGATGAGTTTGACGGGACCCAAACCCTAGCCCTTGGTCTACAAGGTATATCATTCCTATCCACGGCTTTTAGTTTGTGCCCGGAAAAACCTCAGCTACCCGACTCATGGCGGACTTATACAATCGCGCTGCTCGTCCATCAGAGCAGCCGATAAGATTACTACTTCCCTGGATCCATCCAGCGTCTTTGCAGATTGGCACAGGACCAGGGTTGTCGTTGACAATGTCCACGAACACCGTAAGAACCGCTCATTCTACGAGGCGCCATTTATCCTTGGGGAGTTTTGCAGGAATACCAAGCTCAGACATTGCTTAGTAGAGTTTCCCCCGTACCGGGCTATCGAAGGCCGCTTTATAATCGACAAATAGGCGATAGATGTCGATTTGTTTTTCGTGGGTATTCTCCAGGATTTTGCGTATCGTGAAAATCTGGTCAGTTGTCGATTTTCCAGGCCTAAAGCAACACTGGCATGGTCCAATCAGATCAGCGATAATTGGTTTTAGTCTTTCGCACATTATATTTGATAGAACCTTATATGGAATCATTTATGGATAATCCACGGTAGTTCGTACAGAGACTCGAGTCACTTTTTTTCAATATGGGACATAGTACACTGAGACTCCAATTGCCGGGCATGCAATCATCTAACCAAATTTTGCTAATGAGCTGATGCATGCACCGTATAAGCTCATCGCCGCCAGCTTTAAACAGCTCCGCCGGTAATCGATCGGCTCCTACGGCTTTGTTGTTCTTAAGCCAGGCAACTGCTGTTGTGACCTCGACTTGGTTAGGAGAGGGCAATCGACGTCGTCGTCCATATTGTGATCGATTGTTCCATCGTCATTAGATATCTCAGGTACTAGTAGCGCGGAGAAATGATCTCTTCATATTTCCAACATGCTCTGCACATCTGCGATGAGATTACAGAAGGGGGCCCATTAGTCCATTAGTTCTGTTACTGACTTTTTGGTAGAATTTTCGGGCTTCGTTCTTCCTTCTGTATGCCTCAATTTTCTCACTCTCGCGCTTTCTCCACTGCCGTTTCTTACGCCTACAGAGACGGTTTACCTCGTTTCTTATCTCCCTATACCGCTCAGTCGCCCTGCAATTGACCGTAGCATTTCCATACGTGCAGCGTTCTTTTCATCATTTGCAATGCGACACTCTTCATCGTACCATGATTTATTGCGAATCGGTTTTCGAAACCAAGTACGGTTGTTGCGGCAGTTTATATAGAGTCGGAAATGGTAATTGCAGCTTTCCGATGACTAATTTTCTCTGCATCTGGTTGTGTACGATTTTCACTCTACTTAATCATGAGCGAACCTTTGCTGCTACCAGGTAGTGATCACAATCGATGTTAGCTCCTCTGATCACTCGTACGTCCATTGCACTGGATGAGTGCGTTCCATCAATTACCACGTGATCAATTTGGTTCTTGGTTCTTTGATCACGGGATACCCAAGTAGTCTTGGTGATGCCTTTATGCTGGAATCTTGTACCACTAATGATCATGTTTTTTTTTTTGGAAAGTCAATCAGTCTCATACCGTTGTCGGAACTGTCAGCACGTGGACTGAAATTACAAACAGTTGGATTAAGCACATTCTCCCTTCGTACTTCGGCATTAAAATCTCCTAGTACAATCTTAATGTCATGGCGAGGGCAGCGGTCATACGTTTACGTTAGGAGCTCATAGAATATGTCATCGCTATCATCATCTTTCTCTTCTGTCGAGACATGCACACTGTGGCAGCCTGTGTCTGGACACACATACTTACAACCATGCCAACAAACACACAGCGGCGATCAAGTGCATTAGTAGAAAGAGAAAGAGAGTTAGCCTTGTATCAACAACCGAACGTGTAATATCGATATGCTTGTATCAACAAGCATACAATAAATGTGTAAAAAGTATTTCTAATAAATCGGCTTATTATTGGACAGATTTGGCAGGTTATTACATTGCACTATGGCCAAAATTGCGATTTTAGCGGCAAAAAGTCAGTTTTTCAACTACAAATTTTTACAAGTTTTTAGATGGTGTTCAATACCCAACATATTGATAAGTAAACACCAAAAAAAATGGTTACTGCTGGCAACCCTGTTTAAGAACAAACAGCTGTTAATGTTTACATATCTTTTAGCACGTGTTAATACAAGTGAAGCAGTACAATTTTTGTAAAATTAAAAAGTTTTTTTTTAATAATATATTCTTATAAAAAAAAACCTGTGTAAATATGAGTTGTAATACTCGAGGTGAGTATTTTTACTATATACAAATATAGTTTGGTAAATGTTTGTATTTCGTACTTATTTTGGTGGTTTTTTGTGTGTATTTTTTTTTGTGAAATTTTAAAGAGTTTTATCGTTTTTCGTGGAGTAAAACTAAAAATATAATGAAGTGTCATTGGAACTATTTACATGTGATTGTTTGTAGACAACTTAAGTTTTATGTCATGGTAAAAGTGTATGCATTTGACTGCTAATGAACGCATTTTTAATATTTTTGCAGAAACACTTAGGTTCAAAAATGCTGAACTATTTGAGTTTTGGTTGAGAAACAACAGGAATGTTTCGAACTAAAAAAAAGGAAAGATTCCATACGAAATTGACAGTGAATTAAGTAAATTAATATGTACTAAAGCTCGGAACTTATCTAATTTTATTAAACTAAAATGGGATAGACAATCCAGAAATGAGAAAGCATTTAGAAAATATAATAAGGAATGGTTGGGTCGAGAAACAATTTTTGTTATACCCAAAAAGATTAATGCTATCGGGCGACCAAAAATTAGTTATGTTGATAGCGGCGAAAAAAAGGAGATTAGCTTCCGAATTAGCTTCCCAGCAAGGAGACAATGCGCAATTATTAGTTCATGCTGCCTCTATATCTGCCAAAAAATCCCACGCAACGGATTTGAAATTTGTCCTACAACAAGTTGCTATATCTCCAAACCGGCCATCCAAAATTCGAGAACTTCTTAATACTAGCCGTAAAGAAGTTACGCCAGTATCACCTGATGAAGCTTTAATGTTTTTGTTAGAAAACGGATAAACTAAACAGCAGTACTCAAATATGCGTCAATTAAACATAAAACACAATAGTAGTATTTATCCGAGTTATGATAAAGTTTATAAGAGCAAATTGAAATGTAGACCTGATGAAATCAAAGCGAATGAAAGCTCTGTCGAAGTATCGTTACAAAATTTGGTAGACCACACAGCTAAAAGAATTCTTGAATATCAAGATGAAGAATTGTGTACAATGGATGTTGAAGAATCGATCCTAATTTTGAGCTACGGGTTTGATGGTTCTACCGGTCACAGCTTGTTTAAACAAAAATTTGTGGAAAATACTTCGGAAAGTTTCGATCAGTCCCTTTTTGTGACATCAGTCATTCCAATAAAAATAATTTCATCAGCAGGTGATAATATTTGGGTAAACCGTACACCTCAGTCAGTACGCTTTTGTAGACCTTTAAAAGTGGAGTTTGTTAAAGAAACAAAAGAGCACATTTTAACTGAAAACCAAAACATAAATAAACAGATTGAGAAGTTGGAACCACTACAATACACAATAAGTAATGGGAAAAAAATTAAAGTAAAATATTATTTATATATGACATTAATAGATGGGAAAGTCTTAAATGTGTTGACAGAAACTAAAAGTGCACAGCAATGCCCCATCTGTCATGCAGGTCCAAAGCAATTTCGAACTATAGGAAACTTAGATTCTCCTATTTTTGAAGCGAAGGCTGACGCTTTGAAATATGGAATAAGCCCTTTACATGCGTGGATTCGTAGTTTCGAGTTTGTTTTAAAACTTTCATACAAGCTAGATTTGAAAAAATGGCAAGTTCGTGGAACAGAAGAGAAAAGAATCATGGCAGAAAAGAAACAAACAATTCAAAAAGAGTTTTTGCTTCAAATGGGTCTTCATGTCGATAAGCCGAAAGCAAATGGCAGTGGCAACACCAACGATGGCAACACAGCTAGAAGTGCATTTTCTCGCACGGACCTTTTAGCATCTATTACTGGTACAAATATTGATTTGTTGAAAAATTTACACATAATCTTAATTGCTCTCTCCTCTGAATTTGAAATTGATGCTCAAAGGTTTCGAGATCATTGCATTAAAACCAGTGAAATATTTTCCAAAATTACGAATGGTACTCGATGTCTGCCACAATACACAAAATATTAGTGCATTCGTCACAAATAATTGAGGCTTCAGTAGTACCCCTAGGTTGCCTTGCAGAAAATGCATCTGAAGCGCGAAACAAATATTATAAAAAAGATCGAACTGGTCACGCTCGAAAGGATTCAAGAGGGCACAACATACTTGAGATGTATCATAGAGCTATGGATAGCTCTGACCCATACATTTCAAGTTTATGTTTGCAAGAACGTACCAATAGTTCAAAAAACTTTCATTTCCTCGAGAAGTCATTAATCTTTTTAAAATGCCTGAATTGCCACCAGAACTGTTATTACCTTCAACATCTCAAGAAGCCTCCAGCTGCAATTATAGTTCTGATTCTGATGTTAGCTTAGAGTCGTTAAATAATTATTCATTGGAATTAGAAGCGGATGACAACGAATAACACACCATGATTAATTAAGCCCTATATCTTTTGAGAATATGTATCCATTATTTTATTATTTTCAGATTAATCCTTCCAACTTCTTTAAAATTATAAATTTATGAATTAAAAAATAAATGAATTTCTTGAAACCATTCAATATTTTTTTTAATAGTGGGCGTGGTCCGCCCATTTTTTCTCAAGTTGCTTTTTTCTCAGTAGAAGTCCGTATAACTATTTTGGTGAAGCTACCTTGTCGGGAAGTACTATTTGCCATTACTTTAGAAAAAAGGGGGCGTGGCCCGCCCATTTTTTCTCAAATCCTTTTTTTTAACATTAGAAGTCTACACACCAAAATTGGTGAAGCTAGCTTGTCGGGAAGTATTTTTTGCCGCTAAAATCGCGATTTCGGCCATATTACATTGGCGACGAGTGGAAAAAATCAAATCATATTTAATTGTTTGAGAATTGTGGAAACAGTAACTTTTTTTATTGGAAACGTGTGTGCGTAAAAGAAACGGTTTGTATGCAATTACGTTCAAGGAAAAGTGAATTTTAAAGGAACATAAAAGAAGTCGGGAAAAAATCCAGACAGAATAGTGAGGCGTGTTTAAACACGATTACTGTTAGATGTGTATGTTAAAATCTGGCAAATATCGGAAGCCGTGTTTTGGAATACAGGCTAAAAGAAAACGTGATAATCTGACAAAGGTCAGAGGCAGTTTGCCCATAAATGTATTGTTATCTGACAAAGGTCAGGGGCCGTGCGTTGTACGCAAGCTAATATTCGGTGATATGACAAATGTCAGTTGCATTTATGTAGGAAGAGGAAAACAATAATCTGACAAAGGTCTGACTGTAATAATAATTAATTTTACATTCCCGGTGAGGGCCGGAAAGATAAACAGCCATGGCAGATCTAATGAAACCATTTTTGTGTGATTCGATTGAGAAATCATTGCTGCGCTCCGAGTGGGAAATATGATTACGGTCCTTCCAGATCTACGTAGATGCAGAAGAGATCAGCTCCGTTTTGAGAAAACGGAACAAATTACTCCATCTTGGTGGCCCTCATTTGCAGTCGGTGGCATATTCATTACCGGGGGCAGTAATTCCCTATGATGAGGTAAAGAAAAACGATGTGTTCACAGTTTTAGTTGGAAAACTTAACGAGTATTTCACGCCAAAAGGAAATTCAACATTTGAACGACATCTCTTTAGGAACATCTCTCCCTTGGAAGGGGAAACTTTTAACAAATTTATTTTACGATTGCGTCAACAAATAGCTAAGTGCTCCTTCGGCACGACCAAGGCAATGATAGAGGAGATTTGTATAAAAGACAAAATTATCGATGTATGGGCATCATTAGACCTTAAACGTAAACTGTTGGGAAAAGAATACAGTCTGGAAGAGAGTCGACGAACAAATTGGCAAGCAGTCACAATCTATGGTGACCAAATCCGATGCAGACATTATCAGCAAAATCGATTCACGTAGAATGCGAACAAACTGTAGTAATTTCGAATGAGACAGATTCGGCCGCACGCACTGACCATGCTGAAAACGGCTTAAACTGTCCCGCTCAAGAAAAGAAATGCAATCGATGTTCTCGTGTAGGCCATTTCGCTCGTAGGTGTAAGACAAAACGACAATTTGTGCAGGGTAGAAACTCGGAAGCGAAGCGAAGGCGCATTGAGATTCGGTCTGTCGAAGACAAGCAACCTGATACTTACCCCGAGAGTTGCCGTAGTGACTGTTGTAAAACCATAAGTGACAGTGAGATGGATGAAACGGTGGTTTGTCAGATTGGTGGCCACCCAGTCTCGTTGATCACAGACTCCGGATCTCGATATAACCTGATAAGTCACGCGGATTGGCAATTACTGCCGGGAAGAAAATCAACGGTGTTTAACATTCGCACGAAGTTGACGAATCAGTTTCGTGCATACGCTTCTGAGAAATTACTTAATATAAGTTGCATTTTTGAGGCCCAATTGCCATTAAAAAGAATCCTGAGATGATTGCCACATTGTATGTCATTGAAAATGGGAGACAATCATTATTGGGAAGAGAAACGGCTATAAAAGTCAACGGTTTGAGACTTGGTTTAAACGTAAATCGAATTGACGAATTCAAGCCGTTTCCGAAGTGTAAAAATGTGACTGTTAAATTGTCCGTTTACCCCAAAGTGATGTCTGTTCAGCAGCCGATGCGGCGTGTTCCCGTTGCTCTGGAAGAGAAGGTAATTAACAAACTGGGGGAGGCGCTGAATCAAGTCATAATCGAGCCAGTCTATGGTCCAAGTGCCTGGATCTCGCCGTTACTAGTGGCGTTTAAGGAAAATGGCGATATCAGGTTATGCGTCGACATGCGTAGAGCAAATAAGGCAATATTAAGGGAAAATTACCCGCTACCGACGTTCGACACATTTATGACCAAGTTGAAACGAGCCAAATATTTTTCCCGACTGAACCTCAAAAACGCTTACCATCAATTTGAACTCCACGAGGATAGCAGGGAAATTACGACATTTATAAGCATTCGAGGCTTGTTTCGTTTCAAACGACTTCTGTTTGGGGTAAGTTCTGCCCCTGAAATATTTAAACGAATGCTCGAGGAACTACTGGAGCCGTGCCCGATCGCCGTGAATTACATCGACGACGTCATAATATTCGGAAGTAACGAGGACGAACATGACAAAGCGGTCCGGTCCAGGCAGTACTTACAATTTTCCGTGATAATGATGTATACTTGAATGACGAAAAATGTGTTTGGAAGACACAAAGGTTGAAGTTTCTGGGTCAGGTATTATCCGACCAAGGCGTTGAGGTTGATCCCGAAAAAGTACGGGTAATATCATCGTTTAGAGACCCTAGAAACAAGAAAGAAATGCGAAGTTTCGTAGGGCTAGTCACATATGTGTGCAAATTCATTCCAGATTTGGCAAATTGCACGGAGCCATTAAGACGTCTACTTAAGACAGGTCATAAATTCAGTTGGGGTGTAGAGGACAAGCAGGCTTTTGAAGGTCTTAAACTTAGGCTGACCGAGATACCAAATTTATCTTATTTCGACCCAAAACGTAAACTCGTTTGATTGCTGACGCTAGTCTCGTGGCTTTGGGGGCTGTACACGCGTCATATCATTTGCCAGTAAGAGCTTAAAAAAAAAGATATTCGCAGACGGAAAAGGAAAGCCTTGCGTTGGTCTGGGCAGTGGAGAAGTTTTACTATTATTTGGCGGGCCTTGTATTTGACCTGGTAACTGATCATAAGCCGCTTGAGCCTATTTTTAAGCCTACGGATTGAAAGATGGCTCCTACGTCTTTAGTCTTTCAGATTTAGAGTGGTCTACAGGGCTGGCAGAGAAAATATTGCTGACTCTTTATCCAGGCTTTGTCAAACGACGAACACCAACTGTTTTGATTGGAAGGGTGAGCAAAGTATTTTTCACGTCGTATCAAGATTTGTGCCTACTGCGCTTTCCATTTCTGAAGTTGCGGAAAAAAGTGGAGAGGACTCCACTTGCGTGGAACCCCGCAACGTCCAACGCGTTTTACCCATTCCGTTTCGAGTTGTCGACACTTGGAAATATACTTTTGCGCGGGACACGGCTAGTTATCCCTAAACCACTACGACTGAGGGTCCTTGAGCTAGCGCATGACGGTCATTCTGGAGAGTCGGCCATGAAACGCAGATTAAGATCAAAAGTGTGGTGGCCCCTAATTGATCGCGAAGTAGAGAATTGTGTTAAGGCTTGCAGGGACGGCCTTTTAGTATCACAACCATCAAACCCAGCACCACTGCACAGACATCCGTTTCCAACGGGTCCTTGGATCACACTAGCTACTGACCTTTTAGGTCCGTTGCCAAATAACCAGTATGTACTTGTTTTCATCGATTATTATTCGAGGTATATGGAGTTTAAGCTCCTTCGTTCGATATCATCGCATACAATTATTGACTCGATGAAAGAGATATTTTGTAGACTAGGACCACCAAACCAGCTGAGAACCGACATCGGCCGGCAATACGTGAGCGCGGAGTTTAACCAATATTGTCAGGGCAACGGTAAGTCCTTCTGCAGGAATGTTAGCCACCTGAAGAAGGTGCCAGCAGCGACGGTCGCGGAAACTATTCCAGATTCTGTGGAGTTCCAGCCTTCATCTTCGGGTAGTCAGCATTTTCCTCAGATGTTCGATCCAGACAGTCAACAGCCGAGTAATGTGCCCGGAGAGAAAGCATTGTCCAGTGGACCGGGCCTCAATGTCCATCTTAAAAACATTGGAGGGATGTGGCAGCCTGTGCCTGGACACACATGCTTAAAACCATGCCAACAAACACACAGCGGCGATCAAGTGAATTAGCAGAAAGAGGAAGAGAGTTAGTCTTGTATCAACAACCGAACGTGCGATATCGATAATTTGTGTCTTGGATAATTAAAGCATACACTAAATGTGTAAATAGTATTTCAAATAAATCGGCCTATTATTGGACAGATTTGGCGGGTTATTACACACACAAATGAGGGAAATATAAAAATATTTCGCTTTTATGCGGATTGTGGCTATACGTTCACTCACAGGATTGAACCTAGAGACTAGGTGTCTTTTGCCAACTACAAATCCGCAAACAGATTCATGTTTTTTTCATGGCAACTGTAGTTTATATCGCAGTTTCTTTCTCTAGTGCAGCCATGTCCTGCCCATCGCATTTTCTGGATAGCGGTAATGTCAGCATTATAACTTTCGAGGACATCTGCCAGTTGGATACTTGCATCGGATCTATATAGAGTTCTCACATTCCAGGTGCATATCCGTAAATCGTGGTCCTTATAAGGTTTGCGGGGGTCGTCAACAAATAGGGGTTGTTTATGTTTTCTTATTCGTTTATTTATTTTCACTGCCATTATGAACGGTGGGGGAGGCAAACCCAGTCCACCGGGTTTTTTCATTTTACCTACTGCCAGGTATATTTGATTGCAGCCGCCGATTATGGATCAGACACTGACCAGGATGCAAAATATGGAACCTGGATTTGCTTCTTTTGGTTTCTATCCATTGTTGGCCCGTATGTTTGGCTCATCTGCCTTCTAAGGACTAAAGAATATGCTCCATTGTTTGATGGGCTTCAGTGACATCAGTGACCTACTAAACCTTATTTGCTGCTCATTTGTTTCGCCTTCTCACTCTAGCTGGCTAACGGAGGTTTCCGAAAAGCCATTGCCCAGGGCATACTGCGTGGATGTAGTGAGCTGCTAGCACTGCCCAATGATGGAATCATTTCTGGCCACTCCCAAGCGATTGGTTATCAGAAACTTTCCACCTCCACGGACAGTCCCACGTCCTACGCGTTATGAAGTACTGTACACAAATTGTTACATGTACCCCGGGTTTTTCTTTTACTAATTTCAATCAAATAAGAATCATTCAAATACACAAATTATTTCACTCGAAACATGGATGAAGATTCATACTGTTACGGACGTATTTCTAAAATTGTTTATAACAATGTATCACTAATAGTATAGCTTATTATTATTTATAAGAAGACATTTTATGTTTCATAGAATCCTGACTGTCTCATGTGCAAATGATTTTTGAATTTATATGGAATTAGTGAACAATAAACTGTTCACAGGTGCATACAATTGTTTTCCTCATTGCATATTTTTTCGTCAAATACAACAGATCCTGAATACCGCTACTATTAGTTAGCTTAAACAATCTTTCGGGTAAACATATGTGTATGTAACTTCTAAAAAACAGTTCAATTGTTGTTTCATCTTCGGGAATGCGAATTTATTTGAAAGGTCATAAAATTACTTTATTATTTCTTCGTCACTCTTAGAAATTAAGTATTTTGTTTTGAACTATTATTAAGAATAATTTTTACTGTAACTACTCTACTACTGCTTTTACATTGTAATAGGTAAAATATACAGTTCAAATTTATTGTGGGAAGTTGATGATGGACTGAACGAAAGTTCGAAACGCGATATTGTCTTCATTGGCTAGACAAAAATTCAGCCTTTTGCATAGACCTTTTGCCACCACAATTAATGATTTATAATAAAAATGTAATTTAGTATTTCGTTGGTCTTTTAAAGTGGTTAATTAAAAAAACATTAACGTTGGAAATGTATGCTATAACAAAATGTTAAAAGCAATAACAATTCAGAAGTAATTTCCTAAATGTAATTTCCGTATCCCTTTCCGCCGTCCTTCTGGAAAATCAATTGATTTTTTCATTGGTTCACAGCCAAACAATAAAGTCATTTAACGACTCGGCGATTAATTACTCCAATATTCTCACAAAATGTACAACTGAGAAGGCAATTTCAATTTCATATAAATACGGTTACCTAAGTAACCATCATGTGCCGTTGTTGTTGTAATAGAAGCAAAAAATATACCGTAATTGAAATCTTATCAGTGACAATTTAGGAAGACACCTTTTCACAGTGATGTCGGCGTGATTACGTTCGTATAGTAATTACGATTAAAGTAATGCGAGAATTTCCAAATACACCATAGGCATTTTGAAACAGTGTCGCAATAAAAATACAAATACTTAGACGAACTACGCCGCTTATAAATTTAAAAATATCGTGTTTGAGCTAAGAGCTTTGAATGAAAATTAGAGAAGAAGCAAATCTCATTTTTATCAAAAAGCATTTTGATACAATTCGTGAAGCTGTAATGACTGTAATTATTATATGTATGCACAATTAAATATGCTTATTTATATATGTATTACATATAGAAATACATGAGTACCTTCGGATATTTCCCTAAAATCAGACGCAGTTATTTTAAAAAATAACAGCGATTTTCTTTTGTAAATAATAGTTTTTTAAAACAATCGCATTAGGATTAGATAAATAATAACATATATTTTTGGTAGCCAATGGAAAAAAAAAATATTTCAACAAATTTTAATGAAATTTGTTTACAAATTCTTCAAAATTTATCTCACCAGCATAAGGTTAGAAAAAAACGAATAGATAAATCATGGGAAATATCAATTTCTAATTACAATATAAAGAATTTAAAAAAATTTGGGTTCTTCCATGTTTATTTAACATTACTTCATATAATTATATGTAATTTCTCAATAAGTTGCAGAGACAACTCGTCCCGAGCCTTTTAATAGCAGCTATTCACAGCTAATTATTTTCGAATTGTGTGCCAGACTCGTAACCTTTTCCTGAAAGCAGTACCCACAATTTCAAATCTATATGGAATATGGGCGCCATGCCATATATTTTGACCGTCTAAACTAAACTTTTTGTTGTCTGAAAAACTACGCTGTCATATCTTCTTCAAGTGCTCCCGACAACACTGAAGGTCTTTATATTTACGGATGTTTTTAAGACGCCAGGGATTCTTTAGTTCTTACCGCTTTAGATTAGAACTAAAGCATTACAATTAACCCGCTTTACAGTATCCAGGCTAGAGGAAACCCAAGTTCTTGCCCTTATGTCAGAAGCAGAGTTGTTATAATTAGGCGCAGTTCTCACGATGGCTTTCCAAAATAGCAATTGCACAGAAAAAAATTGTTTTCAAATACTTACTTAAATTGTTAGCATCCAGTCAAAGGCAAAGAGCAGATGCAAAAAGCGACATGGCATTAGTTAATGCATGAGAAATTCAGACCACACACTTACAAAGTCAGGTTGGTGATTGTTGGAATAATAGGCAATCCAGTTAAGCACACTCACTGGCATGACTAGTTTCGAACTCCGTGACAAATTTATCATCATATTCCTAACTACTGTGCAATAATTGATACCATCGGTTGATCATTAATCGTACAAGGTGACGCAAAAGTAATCCTCCTATCAGAAAATGCTATAAATTTTGCGATTGGCCCCTAATGTCGGTTCTGTTTTGACATTTGTGTAGTAAACACATGCGAAATACACGTTAATAAACAATGTTACGCTACACTGCTGCAGATCGCGGAATATTGCTGACTATTTATTTGACCAATAATCGGTCGGTGACTTTGGCACAACGTGAATTTCGTCGCAGATTTCATGGCCGTCCAACGCCTACTGGTGAAACACTGCGACGTTTAGCCGCTCGCCTCGAAGAGACTGGCACAACACGAGATGCTGCCAGGCGTGGCAGACCCCGGAGTAGCCGTTCTGCAGAGAATATAGCTGCTGTAGCCGAGGATGTCAGGGAAGCGCCGTCGACATCGACCAGACGACGTGCCACACTACAGAGCAATGATCAACGAGTTCTTTTTGCCGCAACTTGATGAATTGGGATTGGAAAACATGTGGTTCCAACAGGACGGTGCAACGGCACACACTACACGTGCCACAACCGATATGCTGAAGGATGCATTTCCCGGGCGCCTAATCTCCCGTTTTGACGATTTGCACTGGACAGCAAGATCTCCTGATTTGACCGCTCCAGACTTCTTTTTGTGGGGCTTTTTGAAGTCGCGGGTTTATGTCAACAAGCCTCAGACTCTTGCAGCTCTTAAAGACAATATCCGTCAAGAATGTGAGGACCTATCGCCGGAAGTTTTGGCCAAAGTGATGGAAAATGCCATAAAAAGGGCTCAAATGACAATCAACTGTGGCGGCGGCCATTTACATGACTACATATTCTCGACATGATGTGAAAAAAATTAAAAGACCAAAAAAAAATAATCCACAAGAAGAATCAAAGTTTTTCTTTTTTTTTTTAAATTACAGCCAAAAAACATCGGAAGTTTACTTTTGCGCCACCTTGTATATATACAAACTGAATTATGCAATTTACATGTGCAAATTCACGAACTTTCAGCGCAGCTTCCTCAATGCGTGGAAGTAACATGTTTAATTCGGTCATCTTTTCGTGAACTTTCACCGCAGCTTCCTCAATGTGTGCTCACGAGTGTGGATCTGCAGATGACCGAATTAAACATGTCCGATTTGGATCGCAAACGGCTGCAATTGTGTTTAGTAGAAAACGGGAACCACATTGAAAACTTCCTTTAACATCAAATTTTTTTTCAGAGGTTTTTATCAATAACTTTAGTCTGAATCCAAATCAAATCTTATTCATATATTTGTATATACATATTTTCTAAATTACATGGAATTAGATTCTAGATGAAAAGTTAATTTAACTAAAACTCTGTAAATTAAAATAAATTTTGAATTTAAAAAAAAATATTAAATAAAAACAAATGTTTTTTTCCTTTGTGTTTGATTCTTCAGCAAAAAATGTCAATAAAATAAAAATGTAAACGTGCCATTTTACAAAAACAAATAAATGCACGCTGTTATTTCGCTTCCAAAAAAAATTTTTGCGTTTCAGTCAAATAGTCATAACTTTGGAACGGTTCATTTAGGTAATTTTGGAAAGGTAAAAGGTAGGGAAATTTTTTAAGAGAAACAAAACCATAAGTCATCTGCCATCTGTATGAGAAAATTGAGGTTATGTGCTCGTTCTTATGTATTTTTCCCAATTTTTTTTAAGCTCCGTATATCGGCGATTTCACTATTTTTAATTTTTTTTTAATGATACTGAAATGTCTCTTAAAAGCCCAAAAATACCGACCATTGGTTCAGACCTTAGCAATTTTACCCTAGTACCCTCCGACCACCAATCCGAAAATATTCAAACCGCTGTCATTTCGCCCACTTGTATTTTCGGGGATTGTCATAGATGGACATATTTTCATGGAATGAGGAGCCAAGGACTACGCTGGTGAAATTTGTCCAGTCGTGACTGAACCACCCTGTATATGCAATACTTTTTCGGAAGTCGTTGTGAACAGGATTTAATGAACAAATTTCTCTTTAAACTATGCACTTTCAACATGCGTATTAGTTTATTTTCTAAAAAATATATGCAGGCAAAACTTGTTGGCTTCACGGGAATAGATAATCTTAAAATTTTAAAATAATAATCTTAAGAATAATGATGAATGAACAACAAACTAGGACTTTCAATACTAATATTCGAAATTTCGAAAAAAGAGAATATATGAATTGTTTAATTTACTGTTTTCTGCATTTCACATATTTTTGGATTAAAAAAATTGATAAAAGCTCATTCCGGTGAGCTAATTTTAAATTAAACTGCACTCAATGATTACTACTGATATTAATTTCGTATTTCAAAGGAAAGATTTTATGAACTAATAAATAAGAGGTATACCATGTCAAACTGGACAACAATTTTCAAGGAACTTTAACAAATAATAATGTAATCATCTCTAAAAATTTTAAAACAATTTAAATATTTCGAAATCGAAATTGGCATAAATGAGATGTAAAACACTAACATCTGTCAAGTCAATCCTTAAATACAAAGTAAACTAATTTTAAATGCCTAAACTGGAGCAAGCAACGTTTGCGTTTTTTCCCGAAGAAAGGTATAAATTATTTTTAAAAGAAGTACGTTCCTTGAAAATTTCAGAAAAGTCCGCGCCATGTTGGTTTTTTTCCAGTTTGACTTGGAATGCCCAAATACGAGTATGGACATATAGGGATGATATATACGTATACATACATATCGTGAAGGCTGAGTTTTGTAGTCCGACATGCAGTTGTATTGTCGTGATTGATTTCCGGTATTTTTTTATTAAAAGTGTAGCGCATAAAAGAATTACTATCACACTCACGATATCTTTAGACGACATTTTTTCATGACCATTTAAGGCGATTCTGCTATGCTCGTCTGGCTGACTGGTCATGATGATACCTGCTGTAAACGTTCACCTTAACCATACCTAACCTGACGAGCCGTGCCGCTATTGGCGGGATTGTCCCGCGCTTATGTGCCTCATCCCCACATGAATTTAAATAAAAAAATATTTTATACAAACTAAAATGTATTTTTTACAAAATGGACTTTTTTGAGTTTTTTATTCAAAACCAAAAATTTTAACTTTTTCACATACACTCCGGTTCACTTATTTAAAGGCACTAAAAAATCCATTTTCAGTAGTCTGTATCTTTTGCAAGTTGTAACCGATTGCAAAAATTTTAAAATGGAAATGGAAGACAGACATCTTGAGATATAAAAAAATCATGACAATAGTGGTTTCTGAGCAATTTATAAAAAAAGTCCAAAAATGCGATATTTTTTTTGGTTCACTTGAATAAAGGCACTTTATTATTTTTTTTAATTATTTTTAAAGCGTTTGTTTATTACAATTTATTACATCTTAATCATTTTACGGGTCAAAATGGCAAAACAAAAAATTTTAAATCTAGGATAAGGATATTCTAACCGCGCAAAAGCTAAAAAAATTGGACGCAGCCCAACAGTTGTCGACAATTACATCAAGAACCCCGAGGGGTATGGAAAAAATTTTAAAGGAAGGGTTTCATTGTCTTTATCTACGTATGAGAAAATAAAAATCATCAGAATTGCTTCTAATTCTGCCTTATCCTTGGCAAAAATAACATCTTGGAGTGGAAGCGAGCAAGTCATCAGTACGCAGAGTAATTGAGAGCTGGGAGTATCTTAAATACCTGAAGTTACAAAAACAGCGGTCACTTAATTAATGCTTCTCGTAAGGAAAAGCGGCTTCAATTCCCAAGAGACTACATGGTATGGGATGTGTAGCCAAGAGGTCATGTAAATGACTGGAGAACCGTTGTATTTACGGATGAGAAGAAGTTTAATTTCGATGGGCTTGATGGCTACAACTATTATTTCCATGATCTGCGCAAAGAAAAGCGTTTTTTGAACCAACATCACAACCGAGAGTGCGGCGTTATGGTGCGTTATGGTTTACTTATTTTAAGAAAATGTTATTTTTTTAAACTTCTTTCACTTTGGTTTTTCTAAAAACTACAATATGTAATAAACAGGCTCCACCTAGAAAATATCCCCCATATGTTATATGTTTAGACACAAATCAAGCCAAAAGTACGAGTGTCAGAGTACGTGTTCTGCCAAATATAATTCCATGTTCAGGGTTGTACTTCATGGATTTGCCAGTCTTGTAGTTTGGATTTTCTAAATTTACTTTTTATTGGGTACAAAACTACAATATGTAATAAAGAGGCTCCACCTAGACAACATCCCTTTAAACCAAATCAAACCAAAAGTACCCAATATAGTTTATAATAATGGGTTGTAATAAAGTAGTTAAAAAAGTTGTTTAAAATTTTTTCATTTAGGTCCCATCCCGCACCGTGCGATAAGGAACTTCGTTCCAAAAAATAGCACATTTTTGGACTTTTTTTATAAATTGCTCAAAAATAGTCCTTTAGTTAAGAAACCACTATTGTTATGATTTTTTTATATCTCAAGTTGTCTAGCTTCCGTTTCCATTTTAAAATTCTACAATCGGCTACAAATTGCAAAAGATACAGGCTGCTGAATGTCCCGCTTTTTGGTCACAACCAGCTTGACAGGCTAGTCATGCCGCATTTTAAATAGGCTGTATCGGTTCAGCCCTCATATAAGTGTGTCTCTAAATCTTGGTACGAAAGTTCCGTCGGTGGTACAATTGTTAGTGGGCGCGCCTCTTGTACTTGAGATCCTGGGTTCGATCCCTGCTCTGACCACCTTAAATTTCTTTCGGCGGCGGTAACCTCGCATAGTGACGGCGGCACGATCGAGTATTTAGCCATGAAAAAGCTTCTCAAACTAACTTTCGGAGCCGGTGTAAAACTGTAGGTCCCAATCAGTGAGTATAAAACTAGAAAGCGCACAGGTCACTGGTTGTGTGAAGCTCTCCCAAATTCCTTCATGGGATGGAATGGGAAACCATGTATGTATGTAAAGTTCATGGAGGATCGATTTGTCTAGGAATAAAATTAAATGTTGCACAAGCCATTTAAATGACATATTCAATAAGTGACCAACAAATTGGTCACATAGGTAGTTAAAATCAAACTTGCTACTATCTGCTCCAATTCGGTATATCAGTTTCCAGAGACCAATGATGATATGTTTTGAAAATTGAACCACCGGCTGCAGCGGAGAAAAATATTAACCCAACTCGACGATAATTAGGACATACGCTTGTCATAGCCCAAACAAAATCAGAAACCATGGAAACATTAAAAGAAGGAAAATATTGTTTTAAAAAAAGTGAGTTAACGTAAATTATTTCATAGACTTTTATGGAAAATATGACATTTTGGTCTACATTTTCATATAGCCCCAATGCAAATTGAGCCAAACACTCTTCGTACTATCGACTCACGAGCAGAGATACGATGATATTTTACTTTACTGGTTTTTGAACTGACATTTGTGCAGAAAATTCAAATAATTTGGCCCATGTATGCTCCAGAGGTTACAAACATTAACCAATTTCAACAAAATTTATTGCAGAAGACTGATCCAAGGATGCTCGTATTTAGAATGGCCTACATTCGTCCACTTTCTGATATAGCTGACATACAAATCATTGGTTGGCTTTTAGTTGCTATCATGCCAGCCCCTTTCGATGAAACAGCTGATAGACTTGGTTGTTGAAAAATGCATAGAGGACAAAGTGACTGGGAGACTGAGTGTTAGGTCAGTGGAAGTCAACTAAATTCTAAACAAAGTCAACTAATGACATTTAAAACAAATTTTTATGTTCTAAATGATTGAATAAAAAACACGAATTATCTTTAATTTCTATTCTTATTTGGTAAAAATTGTAACGGTAATTAAAACAAGATCAAAACTGCAATTAGCCCAAATATTACTTACGAATCTCAAACGCTCATGCACACTCTTCATACATACAAATAGGTTAACCGGTTATTGCCGACGTTTACCGGTTAATTGGTTTTTGAATTTGTGTTGAATATCCTGAAACAGTTTAATAAAAAATTATATGATTTTCGAATTTTAATGAAATTTTGGAATTAAGAAACATGATTTGTATTCTCAAATAAGATTTTATGATTCAATAAGTTAAAAATGGCATTTGCAACCAATTTGTATTCAAAGTTGAATATGACTTTATGATTGATAATACACTGTGGTTCATCAGGATAGAACCAATAGAATTTTAAGGAAAAAATATCTATAAATTGTGAATACAGAAACCATATAGATTCCAACTTTTCAGAGAAATAATAAAACCAGCTTTTGGCTATTTAATTACAAAACTTACTTTTCTGTCATTGTGTGTAATCGTGTGGAAATTTTTTTTGGTTCAACAAAATAGAACCACATTTTACTGGTCTTATAATTCAAACAACTTAAAAGTTTTATAAAAATTCAAATTTTGTTAATATTTTTTAATTTTTACTCAGTTTTTTGCATTTAAAAATTAAAATCTTTTCCATACATGATGAACAGCAATTTCTTTGTTTATGTTTCTCTTCATCCCTTATATTGGCAAAATTTCCCATTGGTTCCACGGTTCGAAACCATAGAAAAATATTTAAATTTGTTTCAACATTGCAGACATTAAATTAACTCACACGGTAGGAAAACAGAAAAAAAGGGATTTGATATGTGATATGTGTGGAATTAGCTTTCTTTCAATGAATTGGAGGGGATGACAACACAATTGATCCCATCGTCTTACGTATTAGAACCCTTATTACATTACGATAAGCATAAAGGTAAGGGAAACTTCTCAAGAGGAATTTAAAATCCCTTTATTCGACGCATAATACGGGAGCGCACATAGAAGTGCCCATAAGCATTGAAGGATAATCAAGATAAAATTATTATTGAATTGTAATCAAACGTTGGCATTGTTAATACACATGTAAAGATTTAATTTTCGATTCAATTGGAATTGCATTAAAACTCTTACGTTACTAAATTTATTAACAATAACAGCCACAAATGTGCAGGTTTGCGTGGACTTGTGTTCTTCAATGGGGTTCAATGTACAACCACCGGTTTCAATTGAGCCAGTTTCGTTTCTAAACCAGTTGCAGACTTTTGGTTTGGAGGTAAACAATCATAAAAACAACAAAAGCAAAAACATTCAAATAACAATTAGTGGCAAAAACACTTGTTTTCGTAGCAGTAACAACAATTAAATAGTTTAATTAATTAATCAACAAACGAACGACTTCATAGCACCATTCCGTAAAAGGCAATCACCTTTTGCTGAGAAGTCATACAAAATATCTTCAATATTCCCTCACAATTAGAACAGAACAGTAAATGCTCGCTTAGCCGACTGTTCACCCCTGTTGGCCATACTGTATTTTCCAAATTAGTTTCTCATTCTGTTATGAATCAAATTGACTCTCCCGCTAGTACACGGATGCATCTATTGTAAATTTAAGTCATCGATCGTAAAAGCCCACGAATGTGTTTGGGGACATTTACTGTAGCTCCGTATCTGTTTGCTTTATTTGCACTCAGTCGTAAATAAATACTACATCTGAAATGGGTTCACTGTGAATCATAAACGTCTTCCAAATCTAATCAATCGTCCACATACAGAGAGATATTATTTTCGTAATCGTTCACCAGCACTTTCTTGGACTCACGTCGTTCTTTATCAATAAAATTTAACAGTTTTTATCTTTAACAAAAGGCAAAGTTGTAATTCAAATAATTATACCTTTGGGACGGACAATAAGGCAGTGTATTTCCATAAAATGTTTTTTGTCTGGGTGAAATCAACAAGTTCGTTACCGCAACAAAATGCATAATTGTGATTATAACCCTTGTACGGGGTTACACACGAAAGTGAAGCAATAGGTAACATTACTCTCTTTACCCAGGGTTAGCTGCGTACAAAAAAATAGATGAGTAAGGTATTCAACAAACCCGTTTGTTGAAAAAATTGAGTTAAATGCAAAATTTTTCCTATTTGATTCAACTACTATAAGTAGGTTTATCAATATTGCAATGTTGAAAAATAGTACTTAAATTTAAATATTTAAATTTTCAAAAAAAAAACTATATTTGAAACAAGATAACAAATATTTCATTCAATCAACTGATTTTTGTGTTTGTGTAGTTCCAATATATTTCCAACATTTACATAGTAAAGATTTATCAATCGAATTCAGTTTTCGTTTGTATTTAGTTGGATGTATTTACAAAAGCATCATTCCAAAAAAAACTGCTGACGAAGATCTGTGGCTACATCTGAAATAGCAACACAGATTCCCTGGAATCATGATGATGTATTGTGCAAAAACTCAAAGAAGTAAAAATTTTTTTTTAAATTTCATCCGTTATTTAAATTTTTAGTCATATCAGCGCAGACTGACTTCAGCACCTATTTTTAAAAATTCAAGGCACAGTAAAACTTCTTGGCACAAAAAATATTAATTAAGACTTTGTTTAAGCACAAAAATTCGAATCAACTATTCGAGTAATTAATTGACTGAACTTTCACTTGAGCCAATTATTTGTGTACTTGAAATTACAAAATAGGCTTTAAATCAAATTTAGTTGAAAAGTGTTTTGAAAATTATTGTACTGGTAGGTGTTGAAACAATTCTCATTAAGTTGAGTTTTGTTTATTCCTATAAGGAAAGATGACTGTTGTCATCGAAATAGCGACACACTTATTGAATTGTAATTACCATCGTAATCGTGATCATTGGATGTAGTTGAAAATAAGTGTAAAATGTTAATTAGTTCCGTTCTCAAGTTGATTTAATGCGTACACGCTGAAAAATTGGTATTTTGTTGTTGTTGGGTTGCAAATATAACGCGTGTTTGCAGTTTGTCGCAAATATAGTATACTTGTGTCGAAACACATTGTGTTTGCTATTCAAAATAACATGTTTGGGAGACAATGATTAATAGGTCATAATATATGCATTTGTGACCCAAATTAGGTTTTGTTTGTTTAAAAGTGCTGAAGACAAAAACGTCAAAGGCAATAAAGACACAAAAACCCGCAGATACTCTATTCACGAAAGCAATGCTGGCAATCATGTACATGGTTCCTGCAATATGTTACCCTTATTTTTCAGCGAGTATATAAGAATAATTGAAAAAATAAATACATTTGTGATTTACATTTAGTCGAAAATATTATAAAGATTGTTTAACTGTATATACAAGTTGATGGTAAATTTAATTTAAATATATTCAATTTTCGACCTACAATTTGTGTACTTGACTTAACAATTTTTTTAGCTAAAATCCAAAAATTAAAAAAATCGCGTTTGACTATTAAATTTTTTCTGTGTAAGACCTTTACTGCATTGATCATTTCTTCGCTTCGCCAACGAAAACAACTATGTGTTTTTTATTAACTTTTCAGGAAAGCAAACAAACTAAAAATTTCTTGGAACATTTGTTCTACAACTCTGTCTTTGCCATACACTTCGAAGCCGATGCAAATATCAGGAAAGAGCTGCGTGAGCGGCTGAATAAATTCTACTGCAACCCCCTTTCGTTTTCGCAGTGACAATTTGATTACTGAATTTTTTTTAAATTTTCAATATTTTGCTTTATCAAGCCAACAACGTGTTTTAGTGAATCCGCGATTTTTGTATTCAAATTTTAAAATAATTTTTCTGTGCGTACTGTGAGTCAAGTGTTCAAACGGAGAAAATCACAGTAGGCCGTGTCTTGAAGGCAACATAAAATAATCGTGAGCGAGGATGTTATGACTTGAAAGACATACCTAACAAATGGACAAAAACATATTCATACAAATATCGCAGAAATCGTTGACGACGAAGTAAGCGACATTGTGAATGATCTTGTCGTTTACGACGAAGTAAGCGACACTTAATACTCTTGTCATGCACGATCAAGTTATCGACATTGTGAATGACAATATCTTTGACAAGAAAGCAGAAGACAATTTCTGCTATAAAGTATTTTTTCTATATTGTCTTTACTTATACATTTGACTGCAGTTGTATTAATTCATTAAATCTGAATAATAATTTGTTGTACATATGAATGTATTTCGTTGTTTAAAAATAAAAATAAATTAAAATACTAATTGAACTAATTCAATTCAAAAATATAGTTTGAATAAAATTATAATAATTTAATTAAAGATTGACCTTATCGATCTGGGGTTCACATTCAACTGAATTGTTTTACTTCCACGTGTTATTTTTATTTGTTTGTGGTTGCAGACAAAACTATAACAGTGTTTCTATTATTTTACTCCCAAAGATGTAACGCATTTTCAAGGGAACTAGTCAAACAAGTTTAATAGACGACAACGTACAAGACATCGTCGCCCATAATGTCGATTTTGCCTACAAATGCAAACAATTTCTTAAAGGCGGCTTTGAAGAGAATGCCACCACAGACACTGTGGCCTGCTAGGCTAGTGTGCTCAACTACAAGCTCTGATCACATTTAAAACTGAGCATACATGACTCGCATGTTCGTTCGATCGGTTGGAATATCGTTGGCCATACACGGCAACCGGATCGAAAAACATAATTTCAACTGTGGACGTCGGTAACTAAAGATGGGAAATAAAACAGCGGATGATGCCACTACACTTTCTTGTGTACGAAGGATAAATAATATTCTGTTCCACGATTTGTACTTTTCTATTTTATTTTTGTAAACATCACTCTTCGTGTTCCCATTGTGATGGTCGACTTTTTAATAAACTCTTCTAAAACCACGCCACTTATATCCAAGGGATCTATAAATCGACTTTCTACTAATTAACTTTTTGTGGGAGAAAGTCCATATCGACTTTCGTTTTTTTTCGGCTATTCGTTTTTTGTTGCCAGATCTATGTAATATGGATTATCGTTAAAAAAAAAGGAAAGAACAACATACAGATATGGTACAAATATAAATCTAGAGTTGTAAAAGTCATAATTTGTGCTACTCAATTCCAGAACAAATGGATATAAAATTTTACATTTTTCGGACTGTAGTCAAGAACGTCCGACATACTAAACAAATTGCTTTGATTTGTAAGAAATTTTATCGGTATGAAATTTAACCGGACTGAAATAAATTTAAGGTATTTTTCTGCAGTATAAAAAGAATATGTGATTTATGGTGCTAATTTAAAATATAGTTAGTAAAAAAATTAGGACAAAGGATATTGTTCAAAGTTCTAATAAGATCGAAACCAAGACAAACTTTTTTTAAAGACCTAACGTTCGTTTTTATTGTATTATTTTTTTATTTTATTAGTCTCTATTAGTCCAAATAGAGATATAGTTTTTTGAAAACGATGTTTTGCAAATGCATCCTCATGATTCCTGGTAAACCGTAGAGCTGTTTTAGATCTAGCCACAGATCTTCATCAGCGGTTGTTGCTGCTTTTGAAAAATGCATTAAACTAAATGCAAACGAAAACTCATCTGAATTGAGAATTTCCACGACGCAAGTGTTCGAAAAATATCCCAAGCTTGCGGTTTGCAATCGCAAGTATACGGTTTGCCAGTAGTATACGGTTTGCCATTTGCAAAACATCTTTTTCAAAAGACTATATCTCTATTTACAGAGATATGATGGTCTTGAGCTTGACTAATAAAATAAAAAAGTACCAACAAAAAGGCCGAATAAATAAATAAATATCAGACCTAACGTTCAAAGCTTACGCGGATGAATACTTGCTATTGTAAACCGACATATCTTCGGAAGCTGAAAATAAAAGAAAAGTCACTTTTTTCTACACAATATCACTGGATCTTCACTGTGGAGTAAAGCAAAAACCCCTCACGGACCAGTCCCATACAGTGCCCTTTCTTTGATTCCACAAAAACAATAAAGGTGAACTTGTTGATAACACGATTTTATCAATCTCTATTCTCAATCCACTTAATCATCTCCAATCAACTCTGACACACGCCTGTATACTTTCAATTAAAAAATACTGTTTCGACACAAATAGAGTTGTTTCAATTCAACGTCGTCGTCAATTCTACTTACAAAATTCCAAATATGTGTCGACAGTCGTCGTTAGTGATTGATAACGACTACTCAAATATCGATTTTCAACGGCATAAGACTACCTCTCATAGTGGAAAGTGGTAGTGTAAGACCACCCCATAATTGGCTTTTAAAAATTTTCGAATTTCGCCACAAATTTAGTTTTATCGTAAAGGTGAGATGTCAAACTTAATAATTTGTCAGAAATTACTACACGTTTTGTCAATAAAAGTATTGGAAATTATCGACCGAATTCACTACTTTCTTCTCAAATGATTTATGAATATACAAATACAATATATCCAAAGGCATATTGTGAATATACATATTTACCATTTCAGTTTAGAAGGGTTATACCTTTTTGGAAAGGGAATTTTATTACCAGATATGATATTGATAAATCTGAATCATGTAGCGTTTTATCAAGGTTGTTAAAAACTTCTGCAAGATTTTTACTAATTAGCTACGCTTAGCTATGCGCTATATCACTTTAAAGCTTACCTTATTATTAAAATCTCTACATATATAAAAATTACGTGTATGTTCGTGATCGTTAAACTCAAAAACTACTGGACCGATTTTGACCAAATTTTATATGCATGCTCTATGGGCCGTGAGTAGTGTTTCTGTGTAGTTTGAAGTTCGTCCGACAGATAGCGCAATATTTAGTTTTTTCGTGTTTTTGCACCGTAACTCAAGAACTCGCTGAAGGCGTTGGGTGCTACATAACCTCTTTTCGTAAAAAGTGCGTGGGAGACAAAAAAATTTCCATAATTTCCATAGTTAGGTGGCGCTGCAAAGTAGGTGGCGCTGATGTCGATTTCGATTATTTATGAACCGATTTGATTCAAATTCGCAACATATAATTCTTAGGCAAAAGTAAAGGTTATTATTATTAATCATTGTTTACCATCTGATGTTATAAATACTTTTGAAGGCAGGTCGTAGTCTGCCGGGTCAGCTAGTAATGTATAAAAAATAGCTATACACTCTGCCTAAGCAGAAGCTACACACACAACAACAATTTTAAACAGCTCAATCATCATGTAAAACATTTCTTACATCTGATTTTTAAAATAGCTTTGGATTTTTATATCATATTAACAGGCAATTTTTTGTGTTATTTGTCGTCTAATTATAATATATGGATGGTTATATGGTCATACTTAGACATAATATAATATACATACGGATTGAAACTAACAAACACATTGAATATACATACTGAATATCCTAAACATTTGTTAGCAATGCTGTTTGTTGATTTCGCATTAGTAGCTTCGAAGATTTGTATTAAATATGTATATATAACTTAAAAATATAAATAATCAACGTTTTCGCTAAATTTAAAAATAGAAGTCTAAAAATGCGAGTAAAAAATCCACAAATTCCTTTGTGAAAAGAGTAAATAGTGTCAACTAGTAGGTCGTTGAAGTCGAAAGAGAGTAATTTCATTTAGTTTTCATTTTAAAAATATTAGCCAGTTTAACACGTGTTATTTAAGTAGCAATAACACTGGAATAAAATTAAACTCTTTCGAAAATAACAAGGTTCTGACAACGGATTGTGGTAGAGGAGTTAAAAAAAATAACCTGTATCGGCGTTTTGAAAGTTTACGTCTGCATTTTTTTTTAAGGGGGTGTGAAATTTTCCCCACTCGGCATATTCTTATGAGGAATCGGCATAGGAAAGCAATTTATCATTACATTTTAGGTATAAAATTGTTCAGCAATTTTATGCAAAAATCTGCGAGAAATTTTTTTGTGGAATACTTTAACCCTCTACCGCCTCAAAAATATATGGGCCTTTATTGGAAAAGGGTAAAACCTCCCCTAAAGCAGGAGAGTGACTGGTTAAAATGTACTCTACTATAAGTTTCTTAACGTACCAAAGCTCAAACCTCAAATAATGCCTAAAATAAGTCAAAACTGAAAATCCATTTAAGGGTTAATTTCGTACTTATAGCGAGTAGGCGCTAAAATTGCCCACAAAACTCTATTTTAGGGGGTTGGCGTGTATTGAAAAAAATCCAATGAGTGTTCGAACTCACGGGCGATGTGGTAACACCTTTTTGCTACACGCTACCTGTTCGATTAAAAATAGCGTTCAATCATACGATGACGTTACATTTAAATAATATTAATACTTACAAATATTTAAAGACAAGTGCAAGCACGTGTGTCATTATTTTCTTGATTAATACTTTTTGTTTCATTCCCACAAAAAACAAAAAGAATGGAGAGCAACAGACACATGACCATACATACATTGGTATGTTCTTACATACGCTACAGAAGTTTTCGTTGCTCTCTTGCTATCTCATTTTTATTATTATTCTCTTTGCTCTGAGAGTGCTCCGCACCCACATTTTATTTGCTTGACCTTTCACAATAGTAAAAAACCAACCCGCAAAAACAGTTTTTGACTATAAATTCTTTATATATGACCACGACCCTATGTCCAATCCCGCCCAAATTTGCAGCAGATCTTAGAATATGTACACCTAACCAACATACCCAATTTTGTTCAAATACAGTTAAGAGGATCAGAAATAATGGATTTTTAATTTGTGATTTGTATGGGAGGTACCACGCCCCTTTCTCCAATCCCGCCCATATTTTCATCTTGTGTCATCGCCATTAGTTTGCCTGCGAAGTTTCAGCTCGATTGGATTACGGGAAAAAGGTTAAAAATCAATCAAAATTTCTTCGTCATACATACATACATGCATACAGACAGGTGAAGTTAATATAAAGAATTTAAAAAGGCGTTCAATCATATGATGACGTTTCATTTATATAATTAGGGTGTTCACGAAGGACTGCTTATCAGCTCATGTGCTTATCTCGCCAACAACAAAATACATTGAAATAAAATAAGCAACTTTGAGCAACCTGTGCCTTTGGCAAAAGCTTATCAGCTTATCAGCTTGTTTGTAGTGTTGGAAAATACCAAAAATTTAACTTGCTGACAACACTAAAAACACGAAGTTTTAGCAAATGGCATCTCAAACTTTATATTTAAGTATTGGTGGCACTGGTATTTACATCTGTTTTTTGTTTATTAAAAAAACAATCAAAATGAGCACAAGTCGGGGGGTCGGGGAAACCTATGTCTACAAACGCAAAACCATAAATATTTGCATCGTATACATTTCTGACTACTTACCTTTAATGAATTCAATTTTCAAAGTACTCATATTGACTCTGAAGTCCATAATTTGTTGTTTAATGCTCTGCTTAGGCATTTTACAAACAATTTCAATTGTACATTGATGGTTTTGATTTCATTTATCGAACAGCTGATTGAAAAAAATAAGCAGATAAGCAGATAACCAACATGGAAGGGTGTTCACGTAGCCCAGAGCTTATTTTTCATCTTTTCAGCACATAAGCTGATAAGCAGCCCTGCGTGAACAACCTAAATATGTATTAATACTTAATACCACTTAAAAATATTTAAAGACAATTGTCATTATTTTCTTGCTTGATACTTTTTATTTTATACCCACAAAAAACAAAGAGAATGTAAGCAACAGACACATACATTGTTATGTTCGTCATACGCTACACAAGTTCACAATTTTCTCTCTTTCTATCTCATTTTTATATACGTCTAACCACGTCTTTATTCTCTTTGCTCTGAGAGTGCTTCGCACCCATTCAATACAACAATTCGCTGCCGCTGCATCAATGAGTGTTTTTTTTCGCAGTCTGACTACCCAGCGGACCAAAACTTCGTATAAGATATCGCATACGAGAGTTACGCGAGACTTTTGCGGGTAAAACTCTCGAAAACAGATCTGAAAACGATCGGAAAATGAATCATCAGTCGCTCAGTTTGTGGCAGTAAAAGCTTCGTTTACGATGTCTTGCAAGAGATTCGTTTGCGAGACTTTTGCAATATCTTTTGCGAGAACAACACGAAAAATAAAACAAAATGCAATAGCCAAACTTTGTTGTTGTGTCGTGTGCCTGCATGTGTGTGCCTCAGTTTGGCGCACGATAGAACGACAACAATGTTTAGCACCCGTTTATAAACCAGTTTGCAAATATTTGGGCGAGTTTAATTTCTCCCCCGGTTTTGGTCCGGTAAATACTCGCTTCTGAACCCGTTTGCGAGCATTTAGCGTAACACTCGCTAAGGCTCGGTTTTTTGCCCGCTGGGTATCTGTGTTTCGCAGTCGGACAAATCTGTTTCCTATATAGGGGTGGGTCACCCTTATCATTTAGGGGTATGAAAAATAGATGTTGGCCGATTCTGAGACCTACCCGATATGTACACAAAATTTCATACAAATCGGTTCAGCCGTTTCGGAGGAGTTTAACGGCAAACAATGTGTGATCGCAGTCGGACAATCTGTGTGAGCGCAGTCGGACAAATTATGTTTGGATGTATTCACTTTGTGAATTTAGGCCGTACCCCATAGATTAATACTTATAGTAGATCTACTAGTTCTCCCACCAAATATATGACATTTGGCCTGGTGTGATATTTACGTTTGATGTTGAAAAGAATTGCTTTACTAATACCAGATAGAGGCAATGGTTCAAAACAACGAACAAAATAACAACAACGGCATTTCGTTTTGTGTGTTAAAATTATTGTGTTAAATACAACACAAATGTATGCTAACAAAAACAGTCAATAAACAAGTGTAAAACACATTTAAATTTCAGAGTTTTTCACCAAAATGACATGAAAACTTAGAGCAAGAAGTTAAACATCTCTCTATCACACCGGCCGCATCACGAAGAGTGTGAAAGGAAACGTCAGATGAGCCAAATATTCTCTCTAGTCTGAGATTACTCTATGCCGTACCCGCGCCTATAGATGTTAACACATCAAAAATGTTCTACGTAGAATTTCACTTTGAGTCACGGAATAAAAGAAAACTGTAGATATATTATCTATAAATACAAGATTACTATAAATTTGGGTATCTAAGAAAGAATTTAGTTATTGCATTTTCCTTTTAGCTCTTGGAAATTCTATGTCGTAATCAAACAATATCCAGCATATGTCAACTACAAGTGAATGAATACTCTTACTATTTTAGCGTTCTTCAATAGGTTCACATGTTTGATGAAATCGTTCACTATGTTCATCGAACTCTGTTGCCAACCGATGCTTAAAATAATTCATATGGAAATTCGAAAAATAAAAAAAGTTTCTCAAACGCACTTATCATGGTGTCGACGTGCCTTTGAGAAGTGGGGTAACGATTTTTGCCTGAAAAGTTGTAAATACCTTCGATAATGCTTCTCCATGCGGCAAGTTTGTGTGGTGAGAGTATATGCTCAAATTCAGCGTTTTGCATAAGTTTTCGTATGTCCGGGCCAACAAAAACACGTGTTGCAAAGAAAAGACATACATTTTAAAATTTATTTTTTATGAAACCAATGACAAAAATTAAAGTTTATAGCATTCATACCATATTCTATCTTTGCTTCGCTAAGTTTTGGAAACAATAAGCGTGGTTGCGTTACACCGCTTGCCAATATATTCGCTTGTTTTGTATGAAGCATTTAGCGAAGACTTAGCGAGAACTTGCGACTAGAATCATTTTCGCTAAGTTGAAACAAATTTTTTTTGACATCTGTTACCGTTTTCAACCCTTATTCATATTTTCGAATAAAATGACTTATCGCTAAATTGCCGTTTTCCTTGCATCTTAGCAAGGGACAATCGCTTGCTTGTAACCAAAACACGACTAATGTCTTCAGAAACCTTAATGATGTTTATACAAACATTTAACAACAATTTCTAACACCAATTTGTTCAGTTGGTACCAGCGAAGGATGACGGTATTGTGCTCGCCGAATGTCCCTTCAGTTACAATACGTGCTGCAAGTGAGCGGTACAAGAGGCTGAGAATGGTGAAAAACAAGTATTTATTGGGGGGGGGGGGGGGTATGACAGTGGGAGCAGAGACAGAGTGAGAGGACAGAAATGTGCACGATGGACAATGAACCCCGAAAATTTACTCAGGGGATTAGAGGATCGGATAACGGGCCTAATAATGGGCATCTGGTGACAGATAAGCAGTGTGTGCGTAGGATGAGGGGGGACCACTATTCCCCACTACTCCGATTAGATTCTTCCACAGAGCATCAGGAGGTGATAATTGTGGAGGACAGTGTAGATTGAAGGAGGAATGTGAGATTGGAACGGCAATCTCCCGGCTTGAGAAAGGAACTGCTAGTCACCTGCATCAACTTATATGAAGTATATGGCTCGGGGTATCTATGTCTGATGATTGGAGTCTCAGTGTATTATATCCTATATTCAAAAAGGGTGAGCCGTGTGTGTGTTCCAACTACTGCGGATTCAGTCTTCTATCCATCGCGTATAGGATCTTGTCGTGCGTATTATGTGGAAGACTAAAACCAATTGTTGGAAATCTGATTGGACCTTATGAGTGCGGTATTAGACCAGGCAAGTCCACGACTGACACGAAAAGAAAATCGATACATACCACCTTTTTGTCGATTACAAAGCTGCTTCCGATAGCCCCATACGGGGAAGCTATGTCTGAACTTGGGATTCCGGACTGATCCGCTTCTGAAGAATGACGCTGACCTACACCAAATCAGCAGTGAAAGTGGGGAAAGACCTCACCGACCCATTCTGTACCAAGAGAGGACTGAGACAAAGCGACACACTTTCGTGCAGTCTCTTCAACATCTTAATGGAGATACTAATGAGAAAAGCTGCAGTAAATACGAACAAGACCATTAGCACGAAAAGCCATATGTTGCTCGCGTACGCTTAAGACATAGACATCATTGGGCGAAATTTGCGAGAGGTTACTGCAGTATTTTGAAGAATCGAAAAAGAATCAGCGATGGTGGGACTTGCTGTTAATGAGGGCAAGAGAAAATTCATGGTGTCAACGACTAGAGAAACCTCTCGAATTGGTCCGCACTTGAATGGTGACAACCGATTAAATTTTGAGGTGGTAGATGAATTTATCTACTTTGGATCCGCCGTTGGCAAGAAAAACAACGTCAGGCTTGAAATAAATAGCAGAATTTTGCTTGCAAATAGATGCTATTTTGGGCTCAGCAAGCAGTTTGAAAACAAAGCCCTCTCGCGACGGTAAAAGTCCAGCTATACCAGACTCTGATTTTACCAGTCCTGGCATATGGCTCCGAAACTTGGGTCATATCTTAAGTGGATGGGAAACACCTGGGAGTATTCGAGAGGAAAATTCTCTGTAAAATATATGGTCCTGTTAAGGAAAACGGCGAGTACCGAAGTCGTTGGAACCCTGGGCTATATCATTTATATGCTAACGTGGACACCTCTAGCCGAGTCAAATAAGGTCAGTTGCGGTGGCTAGGCCATGTTATCAGAATGGATGAAGATAAGCCTGCGCGAAAGGTTTTCGATAACGTACCCGATGGAAGCAGTAAAAGAGGACCGCCAAGACCCCGACGCACAGTGCGGTGATCAGTGGGAATAAATCAAAAAATTTTAGATTACAAAAGCTAACAAATTATATATCAAATGATAGGTAAGACTTTCATTAAGAAGAATCCAAATGTTCATTGCAATATAAGAAGTTTTGAATAAGCTACAGGCTTTTAAAGTTCAAACTTTTTATGGGTTTTTTTGTGGACTTTTCGATTTTGCGCATCATTCAAAGAAATTAATGCTGTTAGCACATTATTTACACTATTCAAGTAATTTTTGGAAATTTTTTATAAAAAAATATGTAAATATGATCAAAAAATTATGAATAAATCATGAAAAATGTTTTGTTTTTGACCGTCAAGAAGAAAAATGTCCAAATATGTCCAGTTTCATTTCAACATTTTACTTTTGTATGATTTGTTATCTTTTAGAATCTTATTTCACTTCATCCGACTTTTTCCGATTCTTCGAGATATCGCGTTTTAAAAAATGGTCTAAAATGATATTTTGCAATTTATTTTGCTTATCTTTTATTTTATGTTTTATACTGCTCACTACCAACTTTTATTTTATGTTTTATACTAAGTTTAAATATAGACGTTAATTTCCTTCATTTCTCTTTAAATGTATCAATTTTTATGTACCTTACGACATGTCCGTCCTTCCAATGCTAATAGGTAATGTCTGTTTGTTTTGTTTTGTTCATTGCTGTAGTCAAGCTTTGTTGTATGTAAAAGCTTTTCAAGATAAAGCTTCCTTCGGCTTGTGTTGTTTTCTCTGTTCATTACCCTGATATTGTCAAACTCAGCTGAGTGATAATTCTTGCATGTCTGCTTTGCGCTCTGTCATTCGTTTTTCCAGTGATCTTTTCGTCGTTCCAATGTAAACTTTTTAACAGTCTTTACATGCTATTTCGTAAATAATAGTGCTTTGTTGTAGTTTGTCTATTTGTGTTTTTGTTTTTGTTAATAGTTTAGTTAATAGTTTTTGTCATAAGCAAATTCGACGTGCTCGCTTAAGCCATACGCGGAAAAGCTCCAGAGAAAATTCAAATAAGGATTTGATAACGCATATGTTGATTGCAACAGACCCTCACCTATCATCAAACAGAAGTATTAAATTTAAGAACAAGATTTATGAGGAAGACCTCGTTTTCATGTCCTATATTGAGAGCGAAACAAATGAAAATATAGATTAAAAACACGTATATTTTTATAAAATAAGCAAAATTTTTTTTTTTTTTTGGTTTTCTTTTATTTAATATTGTTAACTAAGTTAAAAATAAAACTTCAACAATACAAATATATTTTTTTTTTTTTTAAAAAAAAAATTTTACACAAACTGCTACATTTTGGTAGAAAAAGTGCACAAAAATTTATATGTATATCTTTAAAAAAAAGATATTGACAAACGGTTTTCAATATAAAAAATTTAAAGCCTCCTTCTTACAAAACCAATTTTTGTTTTGTTTTTTTTTACTGGTTTTAATAACTTTAAAATTAAACTTAAAACGAGAAATATTCATTTATTTTTAATTTTGAAGCTTATTTTAAGCGCAAATAATTGAGTTACGTAAAATCCACTTTGATGTTTGAAATCAGTGACCCAGATATTATAATCATGCAAAATTGCATAACAATCGAACGACTCCTTGTATTTTTTCCTCACTTTTGTATGGGCTCAACGGACTGTGCGACGGAAAGACCAGGCCGAAGAATCCCTCCGTATTCTTGGTGTTACCAACTGGCGTGAAAAGGCGATGGATAGAACCAATTTGGAGAAATATGTTAAAATTAGTTTATTTGTTTGTTTAATTAATATGTGTAAGACATCTGACCTCATGAGGTTATATAATAGTCAATAAAAGAAAAAAAAAACAATGAGTGTTCGAACTCACTGGCGATGTGTTAGCACCTTTTTGTTAGACGGTACCTGTTCGATTTCTATGAGCACATTAATAAATCAAATGATGACGTTTCATTTAAATAATATTAATACTTAATAACACTTACAGCCTGTTTCTCTATCTCGAACGAATAGCTAAGCGAATGAAAATCAGTCGCTCACATTCGACTCAAATTTGGTTTATCTAAGTCGAAATTTTCATTCGCCTGACTTCATGTTTGTTCCTAAGTGACAGCACATTCGAAATAGAGAAACCAAAATTTGTACTGAAAAATGTTATGTGTTCATTCGACTTGAAACGACAAGATTGTGAGACCCAAACCAACTTTCTTTCGTATAGAACAGGAACGAAAACTTTCGTTCGAGATAGAGAAACAAGCTGTTAAAAATATTTAAAGGCAAGTGTTATTATTTTCTTGCTTAAAACTTTTTGTTTTATTCCCACAAAAAAACAAAGAGAATGCAAAGCAACAGACTCATGCACATACATACATTGTTACGTTCGTACATACGCTACACATGTTCACACAATTTTCGTTGCTCTCTAAATATCTCGTTTGTGTATACGTATAACCACGTCATTATTCTCTTTGCTCTGACAGTGCTCCGCACCCAATCAAGACAACTAACTATTCGCTGCCGCTACATCAGTGTGTGCTTTTTCGCAGTCTGACAAAACACATGTTAAATCTGTGTTCTATATAGGGGTGGTTAGTAGGGGTATGAAAAATAGATTTTGGCCGATTCTGAGACCTACCCGATATGCACACAAAATTTCATACAAATCGGTCCAGCCGTTTCGGAGGAGTTTAACGCCAAACAATCTGTGTGATCGCAGTCGTATAAACTGTGTGTCGATGTATCTCTTCCCGCGCCTATAGATGTTAACTCATCAAAAATGTCTCTTCATATTTTGGCTCCCATTGGATTTTGAAATATTGGTTCCCTTCCATTTGCTATCCCATTTGCATAAGATGCATCCATATTTAACGTATCCAGCTTGCATACCCGAGATAAGCTAACAACTTTTAAGTCGCAACAGACACGCCATTTGTAACCTTCATATTTTACATCATCCAATATAGATTTTATCAAATCATAACTTTCCTTCAAGTCAACTCCATACGATATTGGAAAAGGAATCTTGGAATTATCGTAATAAAGGAGTACAGCCTTCATTAAGAATTCAATATCGTTGCAATTAGTAAACGCGTTGGATTCGTTAACGGGAAAGTATGCCAGAAGAATGTCTTGGCGGTTACGAAAACAAGTAACATTAACACTGTTCAAGTCTGCAGTTATATTTCTGATTTCTTTTTAGACAGAGCATTTAAAAGATCTTGCGACATTTCCTGAGTAACCACTACCAAAGGCTTCTGTTCCAACTAGAGAATGCATCCCGGGAATTCCCACCCGGGAATATCTTTAATACTTTAATATCTCTTGCCGTTAAAGGTTAAATGTATCGTTTTATATCTTGAAAGAGGGTTTATTTCGAATCTGATCTGTGCAAATACTTACCAAAATATTGCAATGTTTATATATATCAAGTTTTTAGTGATATATATATCATTTCGGTAGGATACAAAATGTCACAGATACGCCCGATTTTATAGTCAAGCTTTGTAGAATTTAAACTAATTTCATAAATAAATTTCTATTTCAGGCATGTACGAGTACATATCTACTTTCATCACAGCAATTGTTGTTGTGTTGAGGGTACTGTCGTTCAATTGTTACGCCACATCTCCCCGTCATTAAACTCGGTGTTGAAACACAAAAACACCAACATTTTGTTGCGATTTGTACCGTCACCCTCATGTTCAGCTACAAATTTCGTGGTAGTTTTTCTGCTAACAATGCGTCACTTTCTTTGCTGTCGTGTTGCTCCTTGCATTCTGTTTAATTATATATTTTTCACACAATTTATTTTTCACAATAAAATATTATTTCTAAGTATACAAAATTATTTAAATTATTCATGCGGAGAAATATGTCTACCACTTTCGATTGTTGCAACGGAACTGATTTAAGTTGCGTACGTGACCCAGCACTCACGCTCACCATTTTCTCTTGCTGACATCTTTTCTATGCTCACTCAATTGTTTGACTGCTTTTCTCTCTTTATCTTTTCAATAACGAAATTGTTTCGTCAACTATGAATGCAAACCTCCAAATCAAATAAGAAATAAAAATTAACTATAAAAAGTAAGAGATAAACCAAATATTAATAGTTTAAATCTCATGCATTTACTTTTTTAATTTTTAACCCATTTTTTTACAAAATTCAAATTAAATAAAATTGTTGCAGGAACGAAAAGCAAGTAGTTGCAGCAACGAAATAAAAAATTGTCAATGAAATCATGTATGAAAGTTTTCGTTGCAGCGACTACCAAATTGTCGGATATGTGAGACTTTTCATTGCAGCAACGAGAAAACATTAACGAAAATGTTTCATCCATGCGACGAAGCGTTATTCTTTCAGCGTAGAATATAAACATAGCATGCTGTTTGCCATTGGACAGATAAGTGATAATGTATAAAAATAATGCGTTAGTTTGTTCACTTATAGATTTCGATATGGTTGAAGTGAATGTTAGGTAACTGTAACAGAAATTAGGATGCCAAATTTGAAATATAAGTAAATCCTCATCAAATATTAGATTTCGTTACACATTGCAATACACATAACTACGTCGGAGTACTATGTAAGATATTTGTACTGTTTTCCCCCTTTTGTGGTACAAAATTGACATAAAAAATTCTCAAATGTTACAAAATAAGGGACACCCATTTCAACCGGGAATTCCCGGGATCCCGGGAAATTTATTAATTTTTCCCGCTTTCCCGGGAAATGAAAAGTCCGGGAATTTGTATTCCCTAGTTCCAACGCATGTAGGGGCATCAAGATGTTGACTAGGACTTCCAGGATGTAACTCAGGTGGTGGAACTTCATCAGAATGTGGTACTGGATGCAAGGCTGATGGTACTGATTTATACACATAACACTTTCGCGTATACCTATTCAAATTTAATATGTCGGTATTTTGACATACGTAGCAAGTGGTGCTGTTATGTTCACCTGGGTCTAGCCAACGCATGGGCATACCAAACTGCATAGATTTTCGTGACCTACAGCAAAAATTAAACAAATTAATTAGCGCAGTGTGAATAAATTACAATATTTTCTTATTTTTTTAATTATTCCTGAGATATTAATCTCCAGCTTTCTTTTGTTCGGTGACTTTTACGTAGAATAATTTTCCAATACACACCAACCCCCTAGAATGCAGTTTTGTGGGACACTTTAGCGCTCGGAATAAGTTCGAAATTAACACTTAAATGAATTTTCAGTGTTGTTTTATTTTTGGCATTCAAGTTGAGTTTTTAGTTTTGGTGTGTTAAGAAACTTATAGTAGAATTTTATGAGGAATATTTTTGTAGTACATTTTAAGCCGTTATACCCCTGTTTTAGGGGTATTTTTAACACTTTCCACAAAAAGAACAAAAAACCCCCATATATTGAGGCGGTAGAAGGTTAAAGTATTCCACAAAAATTTTTCTCGTAAAGTTGTACATAAAATTGATGATCACATCCTATGCCTTAAATGTAAGGATAACATGGTTTCCTATGCCCATTCATCATAGGAATGTGCAAAATGGGGAAAATTTCACTCTTCACGCCAACTTTCAAAACGCCGATATACGTATATTTTTTCTAACCCTTTTACCAGAATCCGTTGTCGGAGCGTTGTTATTTTTTTGTGTTTCACAGTGTAATTAATAAATCATCTGTTCTTTATATACTGTGTATTTGTTTCTGTGAAGAATTAATTAGAAATTAATCGTTACATTAATTGAAACATGAATCATTTCAAATTTACAGTGCGTCAATTAATTGAAATCTACTTATATATTGATAGCGGTAAGAAGACACAAAGTTTACTCAAGTTTTCAGAAGAAAATAAATAAAGAAATAAATGCTTTCCCGTTACATCCCATGAAGGGATTAGGGAGAGCTTCTCAGAACCAGTGAGCTGTGCGCTTACTAATTTTTCACTCACTGGCTGTGACCTACAGTTTTACACCGGTTCCGAACGGTATTTTGAGAAGCTTTTTCATGGCTAAATACTCGATAGTGCCGCCGTCACTAAGCGAGGTGACCGCCGTCGAAAGAAATTTGAGGTGGTCGGAGTAGGGATCGAACCCACGCTCTCATGCACAAGAGCCGCGCACATTACTATTGCACCACCGACGACCACCGAAGAAAATACACAGTATATTGTGAATAATGGAAAAAGAACATTAATGAATTAGCAAGATTGCAATTTTTCAGTGCGTAAATTAATTGGAATCTATATTGAAACATTAATGAATTTGAATCAGCGATGTAAGATATTTGGAAATATTTACTGAAGAAAATGTTGAGTGGTTAAATAGAGACTTCTGCCGAACTTTACAAAACTGTACGGGAAAACGAGGAGGACCCATGAAAATCAACAAACCAACGTAAAAATTCTTCCTTACGTAAAGTGAAATGATTTGAAAAAATATGTGGTGAGTATTTCCAAAGCTTACAATTGATCGGCGAAGAAGATGAGGCAAAATTTATTGAATTACTAAAATCTTTTTCACAACTTAAGACGAAGTAGATTCTAAATTAGAATTAGAGGTATTACGTTTATTTATTGATCAAGATCTGGCAAAAGAGCAAATCATATAATTGAGAAATTTTATGATGGAAAATAGTATACAGATCTTCCACCATATTACAAAATTAAGGAAGCAACAAAAGTTGCCCCTTTCCTCCATCATCACTTGAAATAAGAAATACCTAAGCTACAGTAAAGTGTTTGCAAGATCTACCGCATCACACAACAACCTGGATTATTAATACATGGGGAAGCATTATAAAACATTTAGGCAGTATTGCCTTTTGGTGGGCTGTCAGAAAACGCACAAGAATCGTGCAATAAAGATTACAAAAACTTCTGCTTGCATCACTCTCGAAAATGTTCACGATCATTCACTAATGACGATATTGTTAACGGACTTTTGTACCACACACTATATAAAACAAGTAAATGTCAAACGAATTTTCTTAGATAATCTCTGGCTTAAAGTCGCTCATATTAAAATATTTAATGGCAAATATATTACAGATTATCTCTGCATAACTAAACAAATTTATCTCCAAAAACAAACAATTTACCGATTTGTATGCAAAAATGCCCAACATTTTCCACTGTGCGTCGTTTGGAGCCGACGACGACAACCGTAAGTAACGCTTTTTACTAATAATAATAATTTTAGGGATTTCTTGTATTTTTTTGATTTTCCGTGCCATCCAGCCAATCATCCTCGCGGGAGCTAGAAAAATCGGTGTGAGACATTGGCTTATTTTTGATTATATTGTATGGGAGGTTTCAGAAGGGTCGTCACCAGAACGCCCATTTTCAGTCCCGAACTCAGTTTATTATATTTATTTTATATTTACTCGTATACATTTGATTTGGATTGCATCTATTTACCATTTTCTCTGTCGGAATAAATTTGTTCGAACATATGTATGTTGTGAGTATTGCATTTTATTGCTTAACATGATTTTAATGCCGAAATGCTCTTTCGAGACAGATATTGCTACTGTGAACAGCAAACACATTGTAAACTGTCATCGACAATTATTTAATGTGAAAACTGCCACCAGAATCCTAGTAATCGTAGTCAGTCGATTCATCCGCCAAGAAGAGTCACAAGAAATATATGTTTATTAATAACCAATTTGCGTTGAAAAATTGTGTGTAAAGTGTAGGCCCATCCATTTTATTTGGGAAGTGTCGCTAGATCCATCCACTATTACCTTTATCCATTTTTATTTGCAATCTATCATTAATTATGACATTGGTAGATCTAAAATACTTTACATAGTATATACGAGTACAACATGTGAAATCTGAGCCATATCTTTTCCTACCTATAGGGTAGCTAGTGTACCAGTAACTGCTACCTAATTTGTTCTTGTTTTTTATTATTACACTCTGGTAGAAAGATTATTAGTTGATTTGCAGCTTCGAAGTCTTCTTTCAGATGATGATGCTTCGAGCAACTGTAGGGCTAATGTGTTGGTGTGGTTTGATAACCTCTTCGCAGACCGTTGGTTAGTTTCACTGATTTCCTGTTGGACAGTATTTAAGTGAAAGTAATGTGTGGAATTTTATTTAAGCATTCGCAACTAACGGCAAGAACTTTGATTAGGAGCGCAGAATAATATCAATATTTGTTTTTGAAGCTGAACCCCATATTTCAGATCCATATGGCCTCATAGGTCTAATGACTCTGTAGTTTAGACGAAGTTTGTTATCCATCAATAGTCTTGCATTTCATTCTTTCAGCCTGCAATTTAATAGCTGTTTCCGCTTATATGTGTTTTTGCCAAGAAAGTCTTCGGTCTAAGTGAACGCGGTGATATTTAGCACTTTCGGCTTGAGGTAATGTCGCATTGCTGAGTGTTACTTGTGGGCATGCCTGTGGTGTTAAGGTAAACGTAGCCATTAGCCGCCAGAAGTGACACAAGTCGTCGTTTTTATTTAGATGGTCTTAAAGACGTCGAGAAGCGAGACTATGACTATTAGACTGTACTCGGAGCTACCAACTACCGTTATAATTTGATGAGAATCCAGTAGTTTTAATGACACCAAACGTGGCCGTCGGTGGTGCAATGGTAGAGTGCGCGGCTCTTGTGCATGAGAAGGTGGGTTCGATCCCTGCTCTGACCACCTAAAATTTCTATCGAGTACTTAGCCATACGACACTATCGAGTACTTAGCCATGAAAAAGCTTCTCAAAATACCGTTCGGAACCGGTGTAAAATTGTAGGTCCCAATCAGTGACTGTAAAACTAGAACGCGCACAACTCACTGGTTTGTGAGAAGCTCTCCCTAATTCCTTCCTGGGATGTAACGGGAAACCATTTTTGATGTGTTAACATCTATACGCGCGCCTCTAGGGCAGTAAACTATCAAACTAATCCATACGCAAGTGTTAGGTTTGTAAGAGTAAATCATCGTTTGTTTGTTCGTTGCTTGGCAGTCGGTATCGAAAGTGATTATTGGGCGATTTTCATATAATTTTCCCACGCGATTTTCCCCGGAAATTCACAGCCGATTTTATTAATTTTTGGATTAAAAAGCTAGTGCGGGTTTCGACGAAGAGTTTAGGCCAAAAATTAAGGCGATCCGATATCGGCGAGCCGAGATTGAAGTGTTTTAATTTGGAGTATTAATTTGGAGTAATATTAAAAAAGAATTTCATGTTGATCTTCGGTTATATCGTACGAATATAACAATGTATGTATGTATGTACAAGTGTCTGTTGCTTTGCATTCTTTGACTTTTGTGGGAATAAAACAAAAAGTATTGAGCAAGAAAATAATGACACATGTGCTTGCACTGGGTCTTTAAATAATTTTAAGTATTAATATTATTTAACTGTAACGTCATCATATGATTGAACGCTGTTTTCTATTTTCCAATGTAACATTTACGAATGTGTTCATAGAAATCGAACAGGTACCGTGTAGCAACAAGGTGTTAACACATCGCCCGTGAGTTCGAACACTCATTGGATTTTTTTTTTTAAACGTGACAATATTTTCCGATTCATAAAAGTTTTTCCCCTCAAACGTTTACAGTTTTTTGTGGTTCTGTCTTTTAATCCATATGGGATATAGGCGTATTGAAGTTGTCTACATTTATTTCTGCCGATTTGGCATATTATAACCATAAAAAAAGTATTCTGGAATGGATTATTTACTCGTTTCTAGCACTAGTCAGGAACAGTATGTCTACTACGGTACCCCACTTTTTACGAAACTGGGATAATTAATCCCACTTAGGTGTGGACAGAATGAGGTAGCGGGTAATCTCGTTCGCCCATCTTATCATAATAAACGAAAAGCCTAAGTGAGTTGTTGATCAGCTGCTGCTAATACCTAACCTACCCGGCCTAAATCCCTATTCAGCCCATTTAATGATACCCTCTCACTTTCCCATTTCTACGCAGCATATACTATACAATTCTCATTTCTGTTGTGATGGATAAAGGCAAACAGTTTGTTTTATTGCCAAATAATAATGGTTGTAAAAAACTTACTAACTTCAGGAATAGCGTTGTATATAACAATTTCATGGTGAAATTAAGTAAAAATCGTCATATCAGCAACGCACTCATTTCGTATATTTTAAATGTTTGACAACTCAATACAGAATATAAGAAAAAGATTGCAAATAATACTGGTTTTGACTTGAAATACAAAATGTCGATTTAAATAAATAAATAATTAAATGGTTTCCCATTACATCCCATGAAGGGACCGGGGAGAACTTCTCACAATCACTGAACTGTGCGCTTTCCAGTTTTCACTCACTGATTGGGACCTACAATTTTACACCGATTTCGAACGGTATTTTGAGAAGCTTTTTCATGGCTATATACTCGATAGTGTCGCCGTCACTAGGCGAAGTCACCGAAGTCAGGAAAGAAATTTAAGATGGTCAGAGCAGGGATCGAACCCCGGATCTCAAGTACAAGAGGCTCGCACACTACCCATTGCACCACCGACGGCCGATTACATATGTCGATTTACATATAATTAAGCCTACATGTAACACACAACCCTACGTGGAGGTGAAAAGTTTCTGGTACGCATTCACTCGGATGTAGCCAGAAATGATTCCTGCATTTGACAGTCGAAGCAGCTCACTACTTCCACTCAGTGTGTCCAGGGCAATGGCTTTATCGGAAACCTCCGGTAGCTAGCTAAAGTGAGAAGGCGAAATGAATGAGCAGCCTGATTGGTTATGTCTGACCCTGTCACCGCAGCTCTTTGAACTAGTGAACAAATTCTTCTGTCCTTTGAAGTCGGATGACCCAACATCCCTGGCCAACTGCGGATCAAAATTGAAGAAAACAAAATCCAGTTTCGACTCACTGCATTCTGGTCAGAGTCTGATCCATAATGGGCGGTTGAAATATGCTCATCATGGCAGTAAGTAAAATGCAAACCACAGTGGGCTGGGTTTGCCTCCCGCCACCTTTAAATAGGCAATGAAAATACACAGAGAAAAAAATAATGAACAAAGAAACCTAAAAATGGAAGGTGAGAACACTTTACAGGATGGGTGCCACTTTCCATCTGGTGGATGCTGACATCACAACTATCCATCAAATGGGATGGACAGTATATGCTTGCACCAGAAAGAAAAACTTCGTATTTACTACAGCTACCATGGGCGAAAGCACGACTTCAGGTGCGGATTTAAAGTTGGCAAGAGACTGCGACACCTAGTTTCAAGGTTCAGCCCAGTGAGTGGACGCATAGCCACAATTCGCATCAACGCGAAATATTTCAACATCTCGTTAACTTGTGTGCACGCAACGACAGAGGATAAAAACAATGAGGTCAACGAATCATTTTATGTGCGTCTGGAGGAAGTATGCGAACGCTGCCTTGATCTCGAAATTATGATTATTCTAGTCGACTTTAATGCCAAATTGGCAAAGGGAAAAGTGTCTTTCGACCAACCATAGGTAGTCCCAGTCTACATGATACCACTTCCGATAATGGAATAAGACTGATAGACTTCACTGCAAAGAACATGGTAATTAGTAGCACACGATTCCAACATTAGGATATACAAAAGGCGATTTGGTTATCTCCTGATCAGAGACAGAAGAACCAGGTTGATCAGTTGCTAATATATGGTAGGCACTCTTCTAGTGTAATGGATGTACGTGTGATTCGAGGTGCCAATATCGAATCGGAATATTACCAAGTAATAAAACTCCTATCAACTAATGCTCACTCTCCTGCTAGAGCAGAATACTCCCCTTCCCGAGGACACAGAAGCGCAGTGGAAGAACAACTCCCATTCTTTGGAAACCGCTGCAATGAATGAAATGAATGAACAGATTTTACGCAACCTGTTCCGGGTTTCAGGCATGAGAATAAACGCAAGAAGAGCTAGAATGGCACGAGAGTTCCAGCGTGCATTGCAGATGTTTGGGATCTGCTTAAACTTTACAAAAGGGACCTCACTCCTCTCAGTGAAGTGACACAAGACACGAGTAATCTCCTAAATCTCAGTTTTACCATTGCTGAAGGCTGCTTTCAATTGATCATAATTGCTCATCAAATCCTGCACAAAAAAGTACTCGATGTTTGGTGATTTAGTCGACCCATGAAGCTCATCGTCCATGACAACGCGATCCAGCACATGCTGCTGGCAACTGATGAACTTGGGTTTGGTATGGCCTTTCTCTTCGAACATTTGCTGCAGTCGAACTACAACGCCTTTCTTTTTGCCGGTATTCACGCTTGTTGTATCGGCAACAATCAGCACAATTGATCCCCACAGGTTGAATTCATCTAACACATTCTGGAGTCCTTCTACGATTGTTTCAGCTTTCCCATCTTTCAATTTGAGCGCAGTCAACTTAATTTCTTTAGATTCATTCTTGAGGACCACAGCCTGATATTCAAAGCTCTCAATGTGTTTGCCGTCAAAGTGCATGCTCCACTTCTCCAGATAAAGCGTGCTTACCACGTACTTCTTCTGTACCCGAGCAGCTTCCTTGTAGATAGCCTTGTGGATTTCTGACTTACATGGGGTTGGGATTTCAATGCCCTCAGCGGAAAGGTGGTGGCACACCGTTGCTGCTTCCTGGGACGACACCTTTGAGCTTAAAACAAGGTGTCTTGCAATGTCTGTTTGGTTATGCTTCCTTTTGCTCGTTGATGCTGCATTGTCGTCCTCCCAAGGACTATCTGTATACTTGCCGAATGAGTCCGTGAAACTTTCGGAACAATCAGGTATCGCTGAACTGGTAAGTGTGGACACAGTCGCTTCCATTGCCCCCTTTCGCTTGGATGGGTGGATGGATTGCCGTTGGAATAACCAACGCGGCTTTGTTCTCAATTTGCAGTTTGTAGAGAATTTCATCCTTTTTGCACATCCATTCGCCTTTTACCTGGGTCATGTCAAACAGTTCCTTCAATGAATCAAAGTTTTGTTTTTTTCTGCAGTGCTCGTAGTCTTCCAGAAGTTTTGTTAGTTTTGCACAAATGACTTTATCAGATATATGCGGGAATTTCAATGTTTTGCTGCATAGGGCTTTAAGCTCTATAGCAATTAGACCGATTCCCTCTCTCCGTCCTTTGGCAGTGAACTCAAGAAATTTGAAGCGTCCAATGACGTGGTTTTTCAGGGGCGTGCGACTCCGTTCACTCAATGGTGCTTCACAATTGCCACGTTGCCTCTTCTTGATGGCGCTTGAAACTGGACTAGGTTCTTTGTCCAGGTTGCCTTGTTCTTGTCCGTGTTAGAAGAGCTCTTCTTGAATGACATGTTGTATTCTACTCAACAACTTAAATGGAAAAGGCCTTGCCGCTATTAAAGGCCTTAATTATACTTAATTCACTATTCACTTTTAAAAAACGAAACTACTTGTACTCTTCATGTTCGTCGCCACTGGTTGAATGACACAAATCGATCAGTGAACACCTATTTATACTACGTATTTTTCAATATTTTACTGACAGGTACTTATGAAAGGACGCATCTTTTTTTACGGTGGGTACTCGTATATACCTTATTCAGCACGTGTGCGTTGAAAATTTTTCAAAACTTTCAAAATAATGACCGCTCATGTATGTGGTTTCTGTAAAAAAAATCATCCCTAACAGGTAGCCAACGGAAAAACACACATCAATAACAAAATGCACTTTCCTTTTTCCCCCTTAAATTGAATGTAATCGGAGTAGCTACCATAAAAGAACCCGAAGAGCAATACAGCTTAAATTTATTAGAGTTTATTAGTTTCCTACCACAATCATAACCTTTTGTTTCTCACTAATTTTCTTTAATTCTGAGAATCATAAAAACGTCGTCAACGTTTTATCCAAAGAGATACATTCGATTCAAAATGAGATACCTTCACTTAATTGTAAAGAAAACCGAAAGATGTTCATCAATTTCTATTATCAGTATCTCATTTTGTTCATAGGTTATGTGGCTTTTCGGTGGAGCAATGGTTAGTTTGCGCGGCTCTTGTACATGAGATCCTGGGTTCGAACCCGGCTCTGACCACCTTCAAAAAAAAATTTCTTTCGGCGGCGGTCACCTCGCATAGTGACGGCGACACTATCGAGAATCTAGCCATGAAAAAGCTTCTCAAGTTACCGTTCGGAATCGGTGTAAAACTGTAGGTCCCAATCAGTGAGTGAAAACTGGAAAGCGCACAGCTCAGTGATTGTGAGAAGTTCTCCCCAGTCCCTTCATGGGATGTAATGGGAAACCATTTATTTATTTTATTATGTGGCTTTTCGTGAAAATTATAAGGCTTGACACTTTTCTCCGTTTTAGATTTATATGATTTAAAAAAAAGAAAAACTTTTAATTTTTTCACAAAAATATCATTTCAAAGTGGTTTGTGCGTGACCTTTTTCAATATATAAATAGAATTAACGTTATTTTACTCATTAATAGGCAAACGTTCATTCAATCGTGCAACAGGACATAATTTTTGAGAAAAAAAATCAAAAAGTCATCACCCTAATGCTGACGACATAGACATCATTGGGCGAAATGAAGTAGGAAAGCAAAGTGTAAGTAGCGACAACAATCGCTCTGCACAAAATCAATAAATGTCTTCGGTTAGTGACTTGTGTGAATACACACCGCAGTGGCGTAACGGGCTAGACGTTGCTGAAGATGATGCTTCACAAACTTCGAAACGATCGTACAGCGAATGTGAGTTCGAATCCCACCCGCGGCATTTACATTTTTTTCACTAACCGGAGAAAACATGACCTCTGACAGCCTTAAAGGAAATTACAACTTTGAGAGAGGTTATAGCAATATTTTCCAGAATCGAAAAAGAATCAATAAAAGTGGGTCTTGTTGTTAATGAGGGCAAGACAAAATTTATGGTAGCAACGACTAGAAAAACCTCTCGAGTTGGTCCACACTTGAACGTCGTGGTAACTGAATTTATCTGCCTTGGATCTGCTGTGATTAAGGACAACAGCGTCAGCCTGGAGATAAATAGAAGAATTGTGGTTGCGAATAGATGCTATGTTGGGTTCATCAAACAATTTAAGAACAAAGCCTTCTCTCGACAGACAAACGTCCAGCTGTACCAGACTCATTTTACCTGTGTTGATATATGGCTTAGAATCTTGGGTGATATCTCATGGAAAACATCTGGGAGTATGCGAGAGAAAAATTCTCCGTAAAATATATGGTTCTTTTAAATAATACAACCAGTACCGGCGTACACTGATAGAAAAATCCATTCTAAAAGGACCGAAATCAGTCCAAAATCAAGACCATCCATTGACAAAAGTAGGGTATGACCATTTGATCGTAAATCATGGCCAGATGGTTTTGATTTTAGAATGTTTTTTACGAACGCCGCGTTGCTTTTAGAACATTTCGTACATTATTCGAGACTATTTTGGTCTCTTGTTAAGACCGCTTTTCTACAATCAGAATGGTTCGTTATTGATTTAACACCATTTTGGTCTCATTTTAAGACCGTTTTGGTACATTTACAACGGTTCGATCTTGATTTGAGACCATTTTGGCCTCCGTTTAAGCCTGGTTTGTTACAATTAGATCGCTTCGTTCTTAATTTGAGACCATTTTGGCCTCCTTTTAACACCGCTTTGTTACATTTAGAATGGTTCGATCTTAATTTGATACCGTTTAGGTCCCCTTTTAAGACCACTTCGTTAAAATTAAAACATTTCCTACTTGATTCGAGACTTTCTTGGTCTCTCTTTAAGAGCGCTTTGCTACAATCAGAACGGTTCGATCTTGATTTGGGACCTTTTTTGTCTCCTTTTAAGACCGTCTTGATACATTTAGAATAGTTTGATCATGATTGGAGACCATTTTGGTCTCCTTATAAGTCGGTTTTGTTATATTTAGAACTGGTCGATCTAGATTTAAGGCCTTTTTGGTCTACTTTTAAGACCGGTTTGTTACAATTAGAACGGTTCGTTCTTGATTTGAGACCATTCTTGTCTCCTTTGATGACCGCTTTGTTACATGTAGAACGGTTTGGGTGTGATTTGAGACAATTTGGGTGTCCTTTTAAGACCTCCTTTTTACATTTAGAATGGTGGATTCATTCTAACATCGTTTTGGTGCTATTTACCTACGGCTTAATTATACAGATATAGTCATCTATATTTACACAAATTAAAAATTTCAGTCTGCTTAGAAATAAAACAAAATTTTGCTGCTTTGTGAATAAATTTCCAACACAAAAACTTCTGTATTTTAATACTCAAAATGTATAGATCATGCTAGTTTAATATTTTTTAGCAATTAACTTGATAGTTGTGGATTAAAAACACAAAAGAAGTCTGCACCTCATCTTTCAAAATTATTTACACAAATTTGTAGACATTCAAAAGCATTTCCACAATAGCATTTCCAACAAAAAAAATTATTAGTAGCCGGATACATATTCGGTTTTAATGTCCTTAAACGGATATTTGCAAAAGTTTAAGATACATTTCAAATCTTTTTGGCTTTCGCTTAATTGTAAACAGCCTTCACTCGTTGCTGATATTGTTGATGTCAATGAAGAAAGTTAATATTGTATCTCTACAACTCTGCAACGAGGCATTGCGCTTTGTTGGTGAAGGCTAAGTGAGAAGCTAATTGGTTTTCGTTTTAGATAATCTACTATCCTGAGGATATTTTGTTTATTTTCTACAGTTGAGTTTTTGACCAAAGTTTCTTCATTTTGTGTTTGATTGTAGGATAACTGATTTTCTTGTACTAAACTAAAAGCACTCGTATTATTTGAGTTGTTACAGCTTATTTCATTTGATTGGTTCTTTTCATTTGTATGTGTTTTTTCTACAGGCATTCGAAAGTGTCTAAAGTTAGTAAAAGTTTGGATGCATTTATTTTGTTTGCATTGAAGTCTTAAAAGTTTTGTAGATAATAAATGGTCGTTTTTGAAATGAGTTATAAGAAGTCTTGCTTCTGGATATTTTTGTCGACACTTAAATCATATGAACATCTTGCATATAATTCTTAGTTATTATTTAAAGCAGAATAAAACATCGAATATAGTCGAAATTTAAAAAAAAATCAAATATTGTTGGAAGAATTTTGGATATTTTATAGACAGTACTTGAAAAGTTTTAAAGCAAATATCAAGACCTTCAATACAAGAATTCAATTTAAATAACTCATTATCAAAATACACGAAAAAACCGTTTTTAAGAAAATGTACTCTTAAGAAAAGGAATTTTTGTACAAAAATTTTTTTTAGAGAGGGTATTTTTTTGAGGGAAATGTTTATTTTTAAGGAATGGGAATTTTTTTAGAGTTGGTCCTTTTTTCAACAACAGGTACGTTTTAAGAGTATGTACTTGTCTCAAAAAAGGTTGGTTTCAAAAAATAGGTACTCTTTAACGAAAAGATAGTTTTTTAAGAAAAGATAATTTGTTGTAAGAAAATTTAATTTTTTTATTTAAAAAAAAATTACCTTTTTAAGAAAAGGTACTTTTTGTAAGAAAATTTACTTTTTTAAGCAAAGCCACTTCTTTAAGAAAATGTATTTTTTTTAAAGAAAAGTTACTTTGTTTAAGAATATGAAATAGGTATTTTTTTTTTTGAGAAAATTTACTTTTTTGTAAGAAATTGCACTCATTTAAGAAAATTTTCTTTTTTTAAACTTCTTTCACTTTGGCTTTTCTAAATTTACTTTTATTGGGTTCAAAACTAAAATATATACTAAATATTGGTTACAGGCTTCACCAAGAAAACTTCCCATTAAACAAGGAATTTCCCACCATATGTGAGACATGTAGTTAATTTCTTTCTCTATGATCCAAGCCGTTAGTCTAGACACAAACCAAAGCAAAAGTAAACAATATAGTTGATAATAGTGTGTTGTAGCATAATAGTGTTAAAATAAAAGTTGTTTAATTTTTTTCATTTAACCCCAATCGCGCAACGTGCGATAAGGAACTTCGATCCAATAGAACGGATTGCCTCAGCAGTAGAACGGACGATCTTAAAAGTAGAACATATGGTGTTAATAATACACCGGATGGTCTCAGAATTCGACGTTTCTTACAGTTGAATGGATGGCCTTAAAAGAAACACAGATGGTCTTAAAACTAGAACGGACGTTCCTGGAAGTGGAGAGAACGTACTTAATTTAAGCACACCGGTTCTATTTTTAATAACGTTCGGAAATATTTAATTTTAAAAACAAATTGTATTTTTTCACGATAAAACATTCTTATTTCAAGAACGGAAAATCGAGAATAAATGGACTTAAAATTAGTACGATCGGGTTTGAATTTGGAACGTCTTTTTCTATTAGTGTAGTTGGCACTAAGAGCTATATAATTTGTATTCTGAGGTGGACATAAATAGACGAATCAAATTAGGCGAATTTCTTTGTCTAGGCCATGTTATCAGAATGGATGAAGATGAAAGGTTTTAGATAACATAACCGATAGAAGCAGGGAAATAGGATGACCAAGACTCCGATGGAAAGAGGCTAAAGAATCTCTCCGTATCCTTGGTGTTACCAACTGGCGAAAAAAAGGCGAAGGATAGAACCAGTTGGAGAAGTATTTAATGAATATAAATTATTTATTAAATTTGTTTATTTAATTAATATGTGTAATGCATCTGACGTCATGAGGTTGTAAAAGAGCCAATAAGTAATTCAAAACCGAACCCGATTAACCGGTTAATCACATTTATATCAAAACAAGCCTTTTCCAAATATATCAGTCTCCAATAATCCGGATTTAGCGGTTCTCTTGTGCCTGTTATCCGGTTATTTTCCCCAATTTTGAAATACTGATTTTCCCACAGATTTAACTTAATTTTGAGGGATATTGCTGACTGTCGGCATATCTCCGGCCTTTGAGATTCGCTACGAACAATATCAAAAAAAAATTTAAAGCACAGTTCGTCTTATAAATAGGTATTCCCATCAGATTATAGACAACAAACTAGCTATGACCTATAACTGGCCCTAATTTTTCCTCAAAATATGATCCCAGAACTTTTTCGACATGATCGACATGGTGTTAGTAAATATCTAACCGTAGGAAGATCACATTTTTGTTTCACCATCAGCATAAGGTTTTTGACTGGTAGAAGATGTATAGTATCCATAAAAAATAAATATTTTAAAACAACTTGCATTAATATTGCTGAAAATGCGTTGGCAAATTTTATAGCCTGTTCAGCGAACTTTTGTATGTAAGCAGACGTGCGATTGCTACCCAGGCGATCAAGTTTATATTTGAGTTTTTGTTCCATTTTCGTTCGGGAGTGAATGCTCATTTTACTAGCTGCCCTTATGTCAAAGTAAATTGTTGCCAATGTGTTATTCTTGTTGATTTTAAAAGCTCTCTCTATTGGAAAATACCTAAATTTAGCAAACTGCACGCAACACTGCTCTATCAGCTGTTTAATTGGAAGCAGCTGATTGCAGACAAAATAAAATGAACAAACAACAAATTGCAAGAAAAGTGGGAAAAATTAAAGTTAGTGAAGTAAGATAATTAAAGTGTTTTTCAAATGATTGCATCCGTGGCATTTGGGGCGACATGTAGCGACTTTTTTTGTTAGAAATATCTATGTTAAACAACAATTTTAATTAATCTTCTTGTAAATGCGTAAAGAAACAATTTGTTAACAAACTAACGATTGATATTTTCTGATTGTCTAATCTGACGTTTTGTTTCGTTCGTGTTTGATTTCGCTGAACCAAATTTGTTAAGCAAAACGACAGCTCTTTTCGTTTCACTCAAAACAAAGCGTAAAAAACCAAAAGTTGTCTTCGCTAGTCATTGGGCGTACGAAAGGTCAAAATTTAAGTTACAAAAACAGGCTATTAGTGTTTATATATTTCAATGAGTTTTATTTTGGTTTCCAATATATGGTGTGGCAGAGAAAAAAATTAATACACTAATCGAACATGAAATTTGTCAACTCAATTACTTTTATATTTGGATTTTAGGTAATAGAAAAAATTGTTACCAAATTGTGGGTCGGTAATAAACTATACATTTCAATTAAATTTATAATCACCTTGAGTATAAAGTTAATCAATCCTTTATAAAATTTTCGATTAAGTACAAAGTTAATCGATAATTTGTTAATTTTCTCAATTATGTACGTAATCATTGGAGTATGAAAGTAATCAACATATAATACTTTATTGCAAATAGACTGGAAATCAACATGAGTACGAAATTTTGTGTTTATTTTCAGTTTCATGCATAATCAACACGATTAATATGTTAATTAGAATCCAATATTTGTTTCACAATTTTGATGCCGACAAAGACATCTCATCAGCTGCCTTTTCCAACAAGTATTTGAGTATATTATCATTCCTTTTAGGGATAAACAAGACTCAACTTAGTGAGAATTCTTTCAACACATACTATTACGAAAATTGTTAGGGATAAACAAGACTCAACTTGGTGAGAATTCTTTCAACACATACTATTACGAAAATTGTTAAAGTTCTTTCATACTATATTTGATTTAGTGTATTAAATCAAGAATTTTTTAATTTCAAGTACACAAATAATTGGCCCAAGTGAAATTTGTTCAGTCACGTACTAGAGTAACTGAGTCAATTAAATTTCTGTATGTCCTTAAACAAAGTCGTAGTTAATATTTTTGGCCAATAATTATTTCTATGTGTTAATGGAAGGTTTTTCATTTGGCCAAGATATTCAAAAATATAGGGCAAAAAAAGGAGAAATTTTCAAACAAATTATTGTGTCCAAATATTTCGAGGTAAAACGAGGAAAAACGGATTTCACCCAAAAAATATGTCCAGTAGAAAAAATTCTAAGTTTTACAACCACTGCAACGGTTCAAATATTTCTGATGGCCCCGGTAGTCAACTGCTAGTAGGATTCTGTGAGTAGGATTCGGAGTCAGGGGTATAAACCATATTGGATAAAACCAGTTTGTTTTAGCTTTAAATGGATTTATCGTGGGTTTCTTGGCTTCCCATGCGAAGTAGGCAATGTGTTTATGGCATCTTAGTTATGTATTGTTAAATTCTTAGTATCATTTAAAATAAGAAGAAATGGAATTAATGAATATTAATTTCAGAATTTGTCATTCAAGAAGCAATGCAATACTATGCTGAAGTTATTGGAAAATGTACAGTAATTATGGCAAGTACTTTATAAATATATCAAATGTATTTTCTGTACGTTAGTTCAAAGTGGCAGTTCATTATTAATAGTTAATATGGTGAATACGTTATCACTGCTACAACTCTAAACGGTACTGATTTATTTACGGGGGCTAAATGAAAAAAAATTAAACAACTTTTTTTAACACTATTATGCTACAACCCAGTATTATCAAGTATATTGGGTACCTTTGCTTTGGAGTTGTTGCAAATTTTTTGTTGTGTGTTTTGCTTGCGATATTTTTTGAACACTTGCATAGTGGAAAATTCTCAATTCAGATGAGTTTTTGATTGCATTTATTTTGATGAATTTTTCAAAAGCAGCATTCCAAACAACCGCTGATGAAGATCTGTGGCTAGATCTGTAATAGCTATATGCTTTGCATTTGCAAAACATTTTCTTTTAAAAAACTATATCTCTATTTATAGAGACATAGATGGTCTTGAGCTTGAATAATGTAATAATGAGCATATTTTCTTAAAAAATAACCTTTTTCTAAAAAGATTACCACTTCTTTAAAAGTAAAAAAGTACTCCTTTGTAAAAATAATAGTACCATTTCTTAAAAAAAGCAATAGCAATACTTAAAAGGAGTACCCCCCCTTTAAAAAATTACCTTTTCGGGAAAATATAATACATATTCTTACAAAAGGGACCTATACAGGGTGATTCAGGAAGTTCCGGACAAATTTCTCCAACGTACTTCTTGGCTCATTTCATGAAGAAAAGTCCACTAGGAGTATGTCCGAAAATGCAAGGGTGCGAAATGGCAACGGGTTCAAAATTTTCGGATTGGGGGTCGGAGGGTAGTAGGGTAAAGTTGCTAACTTCTGAGCCATTTTGTTTTTTATATTTTTTTTTTGTCTTTTCTTAAAGATCCATTTAAATTATCGTATTTCTTAACGTGAGCCTAAGATGCCTAATATATAGCGAAAGGATCTTCGTTCCTACCGTGTGTCCCCTGACACTGTACTTATATAATAATGTTTGACACACTATTCGAAACTGTACCATACACAAAAACTTGAATGCAACAAAATATATTTTATTTCTTTAAAAAAGTTCTTTTAAGTAGGAGAAAACAAACTGTTTAAATGGTTTATGAACCTTACACTTCAATCATTTGTCAAATAACTTTAGATAATACTGAACGCACATTCCATCCTTATGCTTAACAGAAGTTGTGGTGACTGCTTCCAACTGGGCCAGTTTAGATCAAAATGGGCCTCATCAGACATAAACAAGCAATTTATCAAGTTGTTGTCTTCTTCGGCCAATTTCAATAATTTTTTGGATTTAACTTGCATGTAATTTGGACTTTCTTCGAAAACAAGTTTAAGTCGTCATGAATTATCAGTTGTAATGACTGTCTGCTAACTCCAACTTGCGCCCATAAGTTTCGAGTCGAAACGCTTGGATTTGCCTAAATTGACGATACTACAGCCGCGATTGTGTCTTAACCCTGAACATAGGGATCTCGATGGTACGGTCTTCGTGCCACGCTTCCGAATTCGGCAAACATGTTTACCCACCTGATATCGGTTCATCTACTTGGTGGAGTGCCGCCAAACTACGGTCTAAACTCCGTTGAATGGAAATGATGAACTGCAAAGCATGGTAGCGCTGCACAATCCAAATTCTCTTGTTGGAATCCCAAGCATTCATTTAAATAAATCTAAATAGCAACACGCAAAATAAAGAAACCAAACAGCCGATTACTCACACAGAAAAAAATTATTACGTTTTGGTTTTGTAGCACGATTCGCGCGCCACCCTTTACTTATAACTTATATCAACGTTTGTTTAATTTTTGAGCAGGGTCTTTCCGAATCATATCTAAATTAGACTTGGAAATAGACAACTACTAATACACATTTACATTTGTCAAATATTTATGCATTTCTTGCAATGTATTATATTGAGTTACAAATTAGAAAACAAAACATTTTTTATATTTATTTCATATTTTACTTTGGATTTATGTGTGCCTAAGATACACATAAAAATATATGTTCCTATTTATTGTTTTGAATAGACCAAAATTATTCATATACACAGTGGATACCCGCTAATACGATATTTTGTCCAACCCATTCGTAATAGTGAAATATTTCGAATCTAATTAAAATGCAAACTGTTATATTTTTCTTGTCTTTTTATGTTTTAAAACAGGAAACAAAAGCAGATAAAATTAGTTCAATTAAAAACATACTTAAAAATAATAATATTAATATGATCTAAACTAAGATTTTAGTCATTGACAAAACCATATATTAAGCAGTAACGATTATTTATTAGAATGTGTTTGGAACTGTCAACATTGACAACTGCCAACATTGTTGCATTAATAAAAATGACTTCATTGCATGAACATTTGTAACCTTTAACTGTGTCGTTTCTGAAACTGTAACGTTCTCCTCAACACTATCATTATCTGGCGTGTTTATGTCGCCTCTTCTGGATCATCATTATTCAACCCAAATAAATCGGTAGAGTTGAACTCGACATGATGCCAACTCTAATAATTCATGCATTTCAATATGATGCTCGTAACAAAAGCTTCTTAAAAATATTTCGTTCACATTCATAACGTTGGCCGGCGAAAAATTATCAAATAAAAATTCACGACTCGAAAATTTATTAATACATATCGTCGTTCGCAAATTATTGTGCTCTATACCGCAAAATAGGAAATATTGAGATATGACTGCTTTTCAGACAAACTTTTCGAGATCTGTCGATCTGTGTAATCAGCTTGCTCTTATTATTCATAGTTTTTGAAATATGAGGCATCGACTTTGTACTTTACAACACTTTAGGGACAAGGTTCTTAACCTATTGTGTTCTATATGCAAAATATTGACCATATAGAAGAAAATCGGATCAAAAATACGAAATTTAAAAAAAATAAACTATTTTGTTCTTTATGCAAGTCTGTCTTCAATAATAACAGAAGACGCATTAGTTCACAACAACCAACATGAAAACAACAACTGCATTTCGTGTTTATGAGATTTAGGGTGGTATTCTATAAGTCGTGAATCAGTCACTTCGCGTTACTTTTGTCGTTTTCGTAGTTTATAAAACGTTACAGCTGTTCGGTGACTACCTGCGTTGAGTTACGTTATTTAATGGGTAGTTTATAAAACGCAGCGCAACGTTTTTGATCACTTCAGCTGTCAAATTGAGCACGCCACAATTCTTCGCGTTGGGTGAAGAAATTACAAATTTAAAGAAAAATGTCGATCGAGGATAGGCAGATGGAAATATTTTGCATATCATTGTTTATAAGTAGGTGCCAATTTTGGCTGAAATGCATTCGGCGGATAAAGCTCAGTCAATTAATTCAAAATTATACTGTTTACGCACTGAAATTCTTATTTACAATAATAAATTTAGAAATGGAATGTTCAAATAAATAACACGTTGCAAAACTATTTTAATTATATTTAAAAATTATAGACATCAGTTGATGTTGACAATAATAAATAAAAGAACCAATACATTACAATCAATACATACCGCCAAATGGCACGTGTTTTTGAAAAGACAACTAATTTAATATAGATGGGGAATTTTATTGGGCATTGAACCCCAAAATAACATAGGCTTTTTACTCAGTTTATGTGATTATTATTGGTATTTGCAGTATTATAAATAATAGCAATCTTAAAATCTGTTGATCTACTGAAATAGAGCTAAATTTGTTAATATTTTTCATTCTGAGCATTTCACTCAAGATAACTTTTTCTGATTCATAATTGTTTATTTTAGTTTGGCAACTCTATAAACCGCATATGTCAGTGACAGCTTTCGTAAACAAACGCAAGCGCGAAGTGATATATAAACTACCATTTTTTGCGTTAGCTTCTGCGTTTACGTTCACTTTCGGGACTTTTAGAATGCTACCCTTAGATTTTGTGTTAAATACAACACAATTGTATACTAACAGTAGAAGATATCAAAAAAGTTAAAAATACATTTAAATTTCACAATTCTCCACCAAATCGGCATCAAAAATTTAAGCAAACAGTTGAAACCCAGCCGCAAATAACATTTTAAGTGACAAAATTTAATTGTTCACAAGAGACAACAATCTATTTAAACTAGTGGGAACTTTGTCTTTGTCTATTTCAGATCTGGATATACTTCCACTTTTATTAACATTAAACAGGAAATTATTTTAACTAAAACACACTCGTCATTTAAAAGCTCATTTTAAAAACTTACAGAAAATTTTCATATTAAATGACAAACATCGGGCATTTAAATTCCATTTAAATTGAGAATTTTTAACTGTGAAACTGAGCCTAACTGATTTAGAAATTTTAATTTTTACGGGTTTCACATTTAAATAAGGTCTTATATCCAAAATAAATTGCGCGATACTACGTTTTAATACACACACAGCTTTTTTTTCACTTTGAAACGGATTTAAAATGTCAGAAACTGATATTTTTACTTAGTTTTACATTCAAATAATCTGCCTGAGTAATGCGATCTGGAATTCACGAAAAAACACTTTTACAAAAATTGTCGCTTACATCGTTATTCGCGGTTGTGCTGCAGTTGTTGTAACACCACTTATTGCAAGCAGCGATGCCAACCCGAGGGATAATTCCATTTTTAAAGGATTTTCAAACACAAATGGGGTAAAAAGAGGGATTAAGAGATTTGAAGGATATTTACTAAAAAATCTTCGAGCTATATAATTTTGTACGGTTTGCTAAAATATGTCAATTTTCTAAATTCATGTGTACAAAACCTTTTTTTAATTTCGTTTTGGTAAAAATGACATACAGTCGTGATAAAGTTACCGATACTGATAACTTATATTGTAATGTAGGAGAAGTTCATACTATAAGTCTAAAAGTTCGGAACAATAACATATGGTTAGTTTTATTAGAATGAAGGGCAATCTGGGAAAGCACACTCACTGACAGAATTAGTTTCCAAATCCATAGCAAGTTCATCATCACATGCCCAAATACTTTACCTAAATTGCTGTCATTCCAACAATTGTATATACATCCTGAAAAATCTTTGTTTGTTTTTGTTCTTTGGGTGCAAACCCAAACATGGTTTTGTCTGTTGATAAAAACGAGACAGACAACGAAGAAACAAGAAATCAGCACATCTTTAATTCACAAAAACAATGTTTGCACTTATGTAAGCATATGAATGTTCCCAACATATACATGGTTCTTGCGTAATGTTAGAGGGGCCGTTTTTTCAGCGTGTATACAATTTATCTATGAAATGCACACAATCGAATAAGCCCCGATCGAGGGTCCCTAATTATCAACTCACCCTCGATGTTCTTCTTTCGTCAGCCATTCTCTAGAACACACAGTTGCATATTTGTGAGATCATAGTTTTTAACAGGGTTCGTATTTCGTGGGTAACAAGTTATTATTATTGCCTTGGGGAATGGGTAGCGATCGTTTACCCATTACCCACAGTGTATGGGGAAAATAATGGATAGCTACCCACGAAAATGGGGAATTACCCATCACGATTAGCCATTACCCTCAGGGAAATGGGGAAAATAATGGGTAGCTACCCCCGACGATGGGTAATGGGTTATCCAGGGTAACCTATCCCCATTTTTGATCGAAAATATGAAAAAATTAGGAAAAATCTCTATATCTCGGAAACGAAGCGTTCAATCGAAAAAATAACCAATTTTTGCTGATTTCTAAGGGTTTTCATAAAGTGGTCCAATTCGTATGGAAGAATTTTTTTTCGAAAAATCGCTAAAATAAAAAGGTGGCTATAGATCGAAAAAAAGTGATGCCATATTGGAGACACCCATTGGTTAAAGCCTCCGAAGGACGTAAAATTTTTATTATTTTTTCGATTGGACGCACTATTTTCTAGTTATAGCCAATCGGTTACAAATTGCAAAAGATACAGGCTGCTGAATTTTTAGCGCCTTTAAATAAGTGAACCGGAGTGTATAATCAAGACTTCCAAATGCTGTCGTGAAGAAAATGTTCTGTCAAAATTTTGAAAATATAATTTTCTAATTATGCTCATCATCAACACATCGTTTGAGCCCCATATAGAAAATATTGTTTCCCATGTGTTACTTTACTGTTGTCTACTGTTGTATACAAAAAAGATAGATGTTCGTGTCATCAGCTCTTCAAGAAGCATCTTTTGAGATCATCTTTTGCTCTATACGCGTTATTTCTTGTTGATGATAACAATTAGAGGTTATTCTTACCTACATATAACAATATCAACCTTCGGTTAGCAATGAAAAAAAAACATTGTTTCCCATTACATCCCATGAAGGGATTGGGGAGAGCTTCTCAAAGCCAGTGAGCTGTGCGCGTTCTAGTTTTACACTCACTGATTGGGGCCTACACTTTTACACCGGTTCCGAGCGGTACTTTTGAGAAGCACTTTCGTGTCGCCGTTCCCAAGCGAGCCGACCGCAGTCGTAAGAAATGTAAGGTGGTCTGAGCAGTGATCGAACCCACGTACTCATGTACAAGAGCCTACATACATACTACCGTTGCACCACCCACGGCCAGTTAGCAATTAATATTTTCTTCGCTATCAATTGCTCAATTTTAAAGCGGAAACATTTTTTACAGTCTGTTTTATTTAATTTTTTTGTTTACTATTATTTGAAATACTTAAACTCATAAAAAAAGCAATAAAAAAGAACGTAATCTTAATTATACATTGATTTTTAATTCTCACAATCCTTTTTTATATTTTGTTCTACATGCTACAAAATAAGAAGAGCTTCGTAAATAAGTGCATGTAGAACAATAATTTTTTTTTAAAACGCGTCCTAATCTTAGACGCGTTTCCAAAGACGGCAATTTTTTTGACAGAAAAAAACTTGCCTTGATAAGAAAGTTAGGTCAAGTTTTTCCGTTCAGTTTTTTTTAATTACCAACTAAACTTTAACAGAGATTTACTAAAAAAGCATTTTTGTCATATAGAACACAATAATTTACGAACAACGATATGTCACAGGGAACGTTAAAAGTGACCTACGGCTAAAATACGATTTTTGCATTTTAGGTGATTCTTACAGTAGACAACACGCTCTTTCTAATGCAACAAACTGCAGCTTCAAAACATACACTTTTGATAAAAAATAAAGCAAAAAAGGATGTGATATGACAAACTTTTCTGCAATTGATCCAAAATTGTTCCGAAATTAAAGATGCAGGAATGCATCTAATTCGCAATCTTACTTACTTACTTATCCGGTCTCAAACAACCTTACAAAATGAAGATAACTTATTTTCGTTCGTCTTCATCCATTCTACTGACATGGCCTAGGCAGCGCAATCGCGTCATTTAGTTCCTCTTAACTATGTCAATGTCGGGATATAGCGCATACAGCTCGTGGTTCACGCGTAGCCGATACTCACCGTTTTTATCTCGAATACTCCTACAGCTTTTTCGTCTGCTTGCGATAAGACCCAGGATTCTACGCCATAAAGCAAGATAGGTTGTTGAGAGTCTGGTACAGCTAGACTTTTGTTACTCGAGAGAGGGCTTTATGTCTAAAGTGCTTGCTTAGCCAGAAATAACACGTTTTGACGTTTTTATTAATCGCCTGAATGTTGGATCAGCCATTTTTATGATTTGAATTTTGACTTCAAATTCACAATCAACCACCCCAAATCTCCTGAATTCTAGTGTACATAAAAAAAACATATTGAATCAACTATTCTGAATTTTACAATTCTACAATTTCACAATATTACACAAATAGTTCGCCATATTGGATCCGCACATTTTGAATTTTCAAAAATTAATACCGGATTCGTAATCAGCGTAAACCCCCGAACTAACGAGTTTCAAGCCATAAAAGCGTTCAAGCGGATCAAAATTAACTTTTTAACTTCACAGTCCCATAGGTCCCTTTAACTTTACCTGTCACATATAGGTTTTTCACGCAAAGTACTTAAAATTACTCAAACCATCACGTAGGTGGGTACGCTATATCACGTTTTCGGTATCCCATACAAATCGACTAACGTAATATACAGTCTTGTTCCAAGCAAATTATTCAGATCTATATAAACTTATGTATAAAAATTAATGTACGGATTTTGCACGGGCTAAACTCTGGATCTACTGGACTGAATGAGATTAAACTTCCATGTTAAATTTGTATTCGCCCAACTTAGGTTTTTGTTAATAGATGGCGCTATTGTTCCATATAAGTTCCATATAACAATATTGAATATTTTTTTCGGCTGGGCGAAGTCTGCTGGGTCAGCTAGAAAATTTATAAAATAATCGAAATTCAAAGGTAGAAATATTGGCTGAAATATAAAATAGTCATTCTAAGGAAAGAATTAAAATTCTATTTACTAGATTTTATAAAAAAAAGTATATCCGGCTTCTGCCGTGTTTTTATTTTATTCCTTGATCGTTAGCTTAAAACTAGTTTAACACAGACTTTCCTGACAACTATACCTAGATCTTCTGCTCCTGACGATGAGGCATGATCCCTTTTCATATTACATCGGAATTTGCCGTGATACTCCCATTCATATTACTTGGGAAAGTGGTGTAGCGATGTTTTTTATGTCGTCGGAATGTGGGGTGATACTACCAACACAAACACTTTCTCCAGTGGAACGACGATTTCTGGTGTGACGCAATTGAAGATTCGAGTTGGGTCGAGTGTTGTAATTGGAGAATCGGGTGGACTTTTGCAGGTGAGTAATCTATTGTGTAACTCCGGCCGTCGATGGTGCAATGGTAGTGGGCGCGGCTCTTGTGCATGAGAACGTGGGTTCGATCCCTGCTCTGACCACCTTAAATTTCTTTCGACGGCGGTCACTTCGCTTAGTGACGGCGACACTATCGAGTATTTAGCAATAAAAAAAAGCTTCTCAAAATACCGTTCGGAAATTAAGTATGTAAAACTGTAGGTCCCAATCAGTGAGTGTAAATCTAGAACGCGCACAACTCACAGGTTGTGAAAAGCTCTCCCTAATCCCTACATGGGATGTAACGGGAAACCATTTATTTATTTTAACTCTTACACCCTTGACACTATCTTGCAGTAAATGTGAATAATTCGTAACTGAAAGTAATATTAGCATTATTACTTATACGAACAATCTGTGACGGAAACAAGAATCCTAATATTTAATTATTATTCTTTAAAATTTAGTTTTAAAAAATATTACGTATGTTTTTAATTAGGAAATTGTGATTAATATATTCAGCAAATTTGAGCACCGCTTATTACTATTTATTGAATATAAGTTTTGTTACTGTTTTCATAACTAGCATACATATTTTCGCAAGTTTGTAGGTATGAGTACTATGTGAAGGATTTTAATATCCATTTTTTTCCAATCAATTGCTTCAAAATATTTTGTTATTTGTTGAGACTTTAGTTTAATTCTTTTAAAGCTGCTGTGAAATTTTATCAGCAATATCATTAGATGCGTAAAAGTAGGATGTTATTCAAAAACTTTAAAATTCTTGTACCTAAGTATGTCACAACGCTGACTTTCTTTTTCCCCTTAGTAAAAAGTGTAACACATCACACATCATATTTGTAGAGATGGTCAATGTCTGCAGACTTTAACATTTTAAAATCTTATCAGTTTTCGGAGTATTGCAGTCTCAACTGCTTCTGCCAAGAATGTATAACATCGCAGAATTTTGTGAAGGACTTTACTTTTGTGCGATGCAGAATTCCAGATATCAAAAGTACCACGCAGAAACATTTCGACCATAGAAACTGCGATATTTTTGCTTTTATCAAATTTTAGCCTAATTTAAAATTGTGTACCCAGAATTAAATTGTCAAAAAATTATCATTTAGAGCAACTTCAACAAGAACCCATAGTAAACAACAATAACATAACCCCACCAAATTAAAACTGTATTAAAACCATAAAATATTTGAGGGGGCACAAACCGACAAACGCATAATACACCCGCGATAGTGATATGAAAAGTAGAAACACCAACAACGTGAACAAACAACACTTGTTACAAATTAAAACACTAATCATCGAATACAGCGCGGCGAGTACTTGCGTGTTATTTTTGTTTTTGTTTTATGTTACGATTACTTTGTTTTGTTGTTTCATTTTCTTTTCCCTCAGAGTCATCACCACCCATTGCCGCCCAGTACAATGTTACTCTCTCACTCTCTCTCCCACCTTTTGTCGCTCTTTCACTCATACTAAGCTGTGGGAGAGCATATTGCATTATTTATTAATACGTCAGATAAGTAAACACACTCTCTGACACAACGATAATACACACGATCAGTGTTACCAGTATAGCATAATTAATGTTTTTTAACATAATTGACTGGAAACATGTTACTATAGGGTTTTTTTTTTTAATTTTCCTAAAATTTGGAATTTCCCTCCCAATAAACACATTCAAACTTGATTTTAAACTTAGTTTTCAAATCAGTTTGAAGTTTTTTGAAAACATTTTGCTAGAGATTGCCACCAAAACTATTTGCCAGCACTGTAAATGGGTGGATTTTAAATAGTAATTTAATATTCAAATACATGCATCGCCAAATACTTTAAAACAAGAATAGTGACTCTAAAGTCAATGCAAGGAATATGCTAAGCAATCGTGATTTCAATTAAACAAATTTCAAAATAACAAATAACATTTTCCAGCGCTTATTTATAGAATATAGAAAAATGTTAAATACGTAGAAGAGCTACAAATGAAACTCTGCTTTACATACCACTTAAACAAGGACTTCAATAACCAATTTATGAACCTATCTAGGTATCTAGAACCTAACTATGTTAATACTTAATTCTATTATTGCAGATGATCAAAGGACAAGTTTGCAGCTCCATCAGATGTAGAATTTTAGAACTCGAAAAACTTGATATATTAAATAAATTCTTATTTTACAAATAATGCATTCGATGCTCCCAATTTATAGCCTTATGTATCTAATCCGACAAAGTTCCTTTTAAATATATGCATTTCATAATTACGGAAAATTCCAAGTAACTGTGCTCCTTCTAAATGGGGGATTGTAATTGAAATACACGGCTGAATAAGCGCATATTAAAACTGTTTTAAATCTGGAATTAAAGTACACTTTAATATTCGAATTGAATTCAATGGTTAATTTCACTGGAGATTGCAATTGTATTACATTGTTATTCAAATATAATTAAACACTTGAAGCCCAGTACGGAGCTGAACTTGAATTTCAGGTTGGCATATAAGCTCAATGTAAAGTAACCAACTTGAATTTCATGTTTAGAAATTTTCAGACGACTTTAAGTTTGGTAGTACGCATTTGAAAAGGAATTCAAACGAAGTCTTTGAAATTTTTTTTACAACAAGCGTGGGAGAATTTTTTCCCTTAACTGAAATAGAAATTAATGTTCTGACAATTAGGTCAATGAATTTGTGACATTTGAATGAAAATTGTTGTCATGGAGTAATTATTATAACTAGAGAGAATCTTTGACTCATTTGACGTTTCCTTTCACACTCCTCGTGGTGCGGTCGGTGTGATAGAGAGATGCTTCACGAAAAGTGTGTTACACTAGGTGGAATTGCAATAACATCTGACTTTAATTTTGCATGTCGTTTTGGTGAAAAACTGAAATTAAAATGGGTTTTCCACCTTTTTATTGACTGTTATTGTTAGCATACATTTGTGTTGTATTTAACACAATAATTTTAACACACAAAACCAAATACCGTTGTTGTTATTTTTTCTGGTTGTTTTGAACAATTGCCTCTATCTGGTATTATTGAAGTAATTATTTTCAACATGCAACGTTCATATCACACCAGGCCAAATGTAATTAATTTGCTGAGAGAAATGTTAAGTCTAGTATAATAATTATTCTATGATTTTTCAGTATAGAGATAAACGAAAATTTTTCAAATGTAAATTACCGCGCTTGAAATTGGCAAATATGGCCCAAATCCAAGTTGATATATTTTGGGTATATTTTTGAACAATTACCGACACATTAAGCTGAAAATTCCCGGCATCAGTCAAAACATTTTATTCCGAATAATGAAATGACAATATGTTCTTCTTATGAATCAACATACATCAAAACCCAGCAAAAATTTGAGCATGCCAAAAGGCAGTAATAGACAGAGCAATCTCTTAGGAAGCACTTGACAATTCGCTTATAGAAACCCATTTTTCGAACAAAGTTCCCCTTAAGAGCCGTCGATAGTGCCAACTATAAATAAAAAAATAAATCGTTCCCAGTACATCCCACGAAGGGACAGGGGAAAGCTCCTTACAATCACTGAGCTGTGGGCTTTCCAGTTTTCACTCACTGATTGGGACCTACAGTTTTACACCGATTCCGAACGTTATTTTGCAAAGCTTTTTCATGGCTAAATACTCGATAGTGTCGCCGTCACTATGCGAGGTGACCGCCGCCGAAAGAAATTTTAAGGTGGTCTGAGCAGGGATCGAACCCACGTTCTCAAGTACAAGAGCCGCACACACTAACCATTGCACGACCGACGGCCACAAAAAGTGTCCCACAACATCCCATGAAAGGATTGGGGAGAGCTTCTCACAAATCAGTGAGATGCGCGCTTTCTAGTTGTATACTCACTGATTGGGACCTACAGTTTTACACCGGTTCCGAACGGTATTTTGAGAAGCATTTTCATGGCTCAGTACTCAGTAGTGTCGTCATCACTAAGCGAGGTGACCGCCGTCGAAAGAAATGTAAGGTGGTCTGAGCAGAGATCGAACCCACGTTCTCATGTACAAGAGCCGCGCACAATAGCCATTGTACCACTGACGGCCAAAAAGTAGACACAAGAAAATTCTGATAAATCAATTCGTTTTCGTTTATGAATAAAAATTTGTTTAATGTTGTAATTTCCTTTAGGCTAAGAGATCATGTTTTCTCCGGTTAGTGAAAAAAAAATGTAAATGCTGCGGGTGGGATTCGAACTCACATTCGCAGGACGATCGTTTCGATGTTTGTGAAGCATCATCTTCAGGAGAGTCTAGCCCGTTAAGCCACTGCGGTGTGTATTCACACTAGTCACTAACCGAAGACATTTATTGTGCAGAGTGATTGTTTGGCACTACTTACACATTACTTTCCTACTTACACGGACTGATGCCGGAGTTTTGAAAGTTCTATTTATGGAACCCACTATTCTAATTGTACTTGTCTCCTTCTGTTTTGGTTTAGCCCTACCATATGGTGAAAATTTAGTTGGCTTAGATCCGAGTTATTTTTAAAGTTGTAATTTCCTTTAAGGCTAATAGATTATATTTTCTCCGGTTAGTGAATACATTTTTTTATTTAAAATATTTAGTTTTTCATATTAAAATGGAGCCATTTTTAATCAAAAATAAAGGCTTGGATTTTAAAATGTTGGAAGGTATTGTTGAAACCCAAAAATAAAATAAAAAGTTTTTTATTTTTATATATTAAAATATTAAAATTGTGCTAATTTAACTCCAAAAATCATGCATTAATCCAAGTAAAACTGTCTTATGACAATGCTTCTAAATAATAGCCGTAAACGCAAATAAAAAAGTTTTGTGTTGTGCACAATTTTTTTGGAGTTTCTAGCATAACTCCTTTTCATTTTTTACCATTTTTTTGTTTTTGTCACTTAGCATAATTTGTTTGTCAGCATATGGCAACACTGCAATCGATCTACAAAGGCAATGGATACTTGTATGTATTTTGGGCGAAGAAAGTACTCGGAGTGTTTCCCTTTTGGGTAGCGCTTTAACAAATTCAGTGTGAACTGTAGACGCACCAAGGTGTGATCGTGGTGTTGTGTGCGATATTGTAGATTTAAGCGGGCTGAGTACAACCAAAACGTGATAAATGTAACGACGAGTCAGTGATAAACCGCAGAATGTACGCACTATTGTGTGACTGTGATAATTGAAAACGTCACCACTGATTATCGGTCATAGTATCAACAGCGAGTGGAAAACCTGAAAATAGTACGAAGTGTTATCGAATCATCAAGTAGATTTTAAATAAGCAAAACAACAAATAATCAATTGCATAGTGAAAAAATACGCCGATGGTGGAAACAAGTAAACCAAATAAATTACGATTAATTAAAACAATCAGCCAAAGTAAAATAAATTAAAGTGTTTATCTCGATTGTAAATTAATGAATGAAACACATAGCCATATCTACAATGAGGGGCAAAAGTATTCGTTCGAGTACTTATGAACATATATAAAACGTAACTTGATGATAATTTCATTTAAATAATATTAAAATTGGGTAGCAATAATAATTTCTTAATAGCAAAACGAAGAAAACCTGAGTCTCAACCCTAATGAAGCTGTTTTAATTCATAAATCAAATAACTCCTGTATTAATTCCAACAATAAATTTTGAGGTTATTTTTCCGCCACTTAGCTATAGTCCTTTAAATAAAGGGAACGATTTCAGTTATCAAATGCCACTGTGCCACTTTTATATGTGCGATAGTTTTCTTTAAGCTTCAAATTAAAAGAACAATAAGAAATAATTTTTCTTATAGTTCAAATGGTATTTCATTAATGGAAGCCATTAATAATCATTTTGAAATATTTGTATTTAATAAAATAAAATACTTCTATAATTATAAATATATATATATACAAAACGCAATCAATAAGCCTGTTTTTTATTCACTGCTAAACTGCTTTTTCGACGACTGTGTATGAGGTGCCGCTTAATATCGCTTGGTTCCCCATACAAAGTCGTCGAAAAGTTAGTTTAGCACGGAAAACAAGACAGGCTTAATGTTTCTATGTCCGTTATAGACTTTGAAACCATCCAACCGATGTGATCCAAACCGGTTTTATTATAAAGCCAATAATGCGAATATGGTTTTAGATCAGTAAATCAATGCTTTACGCGCAATTGGTCCACAGTCGATTTTCGACTTTTTCCATACAAAAGTTTCCCAAATTTTCAATTTGAATTCTCAAATAACACGAAAGAATAAATAAATAAATATACAAATATGTAAGTAACAACTGCGTTACTTATGTCAATTATGTCAATGTGGGCGGGTGAGCGTGTAAAAGTGTTTTGTTTTAGGGCTAGAAGGCTGAAAATTTGCTACAGGTATACCACTGACGACGGGGAACATCAATTTCGTGCCGGATTTTAGTTTATCTGTTTGTTGGCGGATGGGCGTGGCATATGTGTTTTTTAGAGATACAAGGCTAACAGTTCGTACATATGTATACACCCGACGAACGAGAAGAATGATTCGAAGCCGGATTTTTGTTCTTCGGTGTGTTGGCGGAGGGGCATGGCAAATGTGTTTCCATGAGCTTCAAGGCTAAAAATTGGTTCATATATACTACTGACGACGGAGAAGATCAATTTGAAGCTGGAGTTTAGATTTTCGGGTGGAGGGTGGGTAAGGAAAGCAAATGTGATTTTTTAGAAACTTAGAAACTGATGGAGGAAACGCGTATTGGTTGGGGCTCCGTGTAGTTTGAGACAGTGCGTTTTCTCAGAGATTGTTAAGTGTAAGCGCCTGGAATTTTTGCCAAATATTAGGATCCTATAAGTATTTATAAAAAGTTTTGAGAAATTTGAGAGACGTTTTTTGTGTGATAAATCATCTCTCAAAACTCTCATAAGATTTATAATAAGTCTCTATAGTAGAAAACTTTACATGTTAGTTTGGGCAGTTTAGCTGCCTTATTTGGAGCTACAGAGAGTAATGTGCTTTCGGAGCACAACAAAAAGTTTTTTAGTGATATGGAACGATCCGTTTTACGAAGTGTGTAATTGATGGAGTAAATTGTAATTTCCGCCAACGATTTGGCAGGATTCATTATAAAGAAATCTTTTGTGTTTTATAAAGGAAAAAAAATTAGGGTAGATATAGGTAATTTCCCCGTTCAGGTTGGTGCACAATTTCTTACACCTAAGCGCATACCTAAATGTGTGTGGTTTTGTATATTTATTGGAATTCAGAAAAACGTATTTAGGCAGAACGAAGTCTGCTGGGTCCCGCTAGTAATAAGAATAAATTAAAAATGATAAAGTTGTTGATAAATAATTAATTTAAACTAATTTTATTTAAATTTGGCTATACGGTCACGAAGGGAAAGAATTATAAAGATGATGATGGATAATGTGCGGCATCGAAATTTTTGCACAAAGTCTACCAACTTTTCCCATATCAAATTTTGGCCGATGGCAATTTATTCTAAACCACTGTGCGACGTCCACCAATTTAATGCCATTAGCTTATTTTGTATATATAGTTTTGAATTATTTGTTTTGTATGACGACGTCAACGAACCGGCATTTGTACGTAAGTACGAGCCCCAACAGTCGGTTAGAACAACTGTGTCTTATAAACGTTCCACATATTTAGTAAACAAATCAAATCATAAACAACCCAGTTGAAAAATTTGTCTTGAAGACATAGTCAGCAGGATTTCCTTAGGAGGTGCTGACACTTTATAGAAGACATGTTCATGACATGCCACTAGTGTTGCCTTGGGTGATATAAATTGTGAACGGGCTGACAATCTATGAAGTCATGACTGACTCTTACTAATGCCAATGCTGAATATCGATAGACGAAGTTACTGTAAATAAATTTCAAGAAACTGAAAAATGTATATTTCAATTGTATTTCATAAATTTTCGGAAATAATTTCCAAAATGTTTGAAAATGTATTCAAGAATATGCACATTTTCAGGGATTATATGTATATATGTATGTATGTACATGAAGGTACCGATGTCTTATAAAATCGTGTCCCTTAACATCCCATGGAGGGATTGGGGAGAGCTTCTCACAATCAGTGAGATGTGCGCTTTCTAGTTTTACACTCACTGATTGGGACCTACAGTTTTACACCGATTCCGAACGGTATTTTGAGAAGCATTTTCATGGCTAAGTACTCGATAGTGTCGCCGTCACTAAGCGAGGTGACCGTCGTCGAAAGAAATTTTAAGGTGGTCGGAGCAGGAATCGAACCCAGGATCTCCCGTCAAAGAGGCGCGCACACTAACCATTGCACCACCGACGGCCACCGATGTCTTATTATCAATATAATATTTATATCAGCTTTTTTTAAATTAGAGGTCAACCATCTCAAAGACTAATATAATAATTATATATATAGGAATGACACAAGGTCACCACATTTGGAGACGTCGTGGCCAACTGACTCTCTGATGAATTGCGACTTAAGGACGACTTGTGTACATGTCATAAGGTAATCACCACTACTGACAAACTTCGGAACATTTCTGCTGACTTTTTAGCAAATGTATGAAGATGTCAGGGGGTGTCATGAAGTTTTTTATATGGCAGCGGATCGGCAAGTCAGCAGGGACTCTGACATGTCACTTCTTAGTCACTGATAATGTAGTTAGGAAATTTCCAACTGGGAAGTGCACAGAGTTAAATGTTGGCAGGGCTACCTAAGACCAACCAAAGTTATGCCCGTTCAAACCCGATTGTATGGTACCCTACACCACCGTGTTTCTTGACCACCAATGGTTAGCGTATGTAAATGCGAACTTGGATTCCATCCCCGCTCCTTTTCTTTTGGTGACCAATATAAATCATCTCAAACACCATTCTGAAATAGAAAGAGCACAACTCACTACTTGTGAATATGTCTTCTCTATCCCATCATATGATGTAACGGGAGAAATAAATAGTTAGGTATTCTTTACATTTAAATTGGAGCTATATTGAAAAATTGATCTAGAAACTAAAGTTGGGCACTTTAGTTTATTTTAAGTGGGTGCTCTGTTTAATTCACCTCCCAGCAAAAATATAATGCAGTAGTTCCAACGGCTCTACCCCTTTCAGTACTACCAACGAAGTACTATGTGTGGATTTTCGGCATACAGGAATCCGAAATTGCATTACAGATATTATGGTTTTTGTCGGAAGAAAAAGATTATCTGCCACTAATGCTGTTATTGTTCGTCCAAGTTCAATGTCTTCGATAGCTCGTTGGTGAGATGCGCGGCTGGCAATCAAAACGCTTGAGTTCGAATCCCGGTCCCGGTCGGGGAAAAATTGTTACAGAAAAATTAATAATTAATTATTTAAACCCTCGCTACACAACCCCGTAATTTGTATGGTATACTTTCAGGCGAATACAATTTAATTCCGAAAATGTAGGCAACAAATGTTCGTTCGTTGTACTTGCCACATTGGGCAATTTTTCTTTAAATAACTACAAATTTAATCGACACATTGCAAATCGCTTTAAAGTCAAAGTTTCATTTGGTGAGATTTGAGACCAGCTGCCGTTTTCTAGTCGGACATGCTACCATCGTGCTAAGTTTTGTGCTGAATCGTCGCGCTAAGGAACTGAATTTATTCCACTTAAAAGTATCCAAATTATTGGGAGTACTACCCTCCAAGGACAACACTATGTAAAAAGCGGCGTTGCAGCACCCAAATTTGCACTACCTCTTACCCCGTAGTTCTGGTGGAAATTCTGGTAATTGGTATACACTTTTTTTGCTGGGCTTAGTAAAGTGAACTAGTTCGTTCAGTTTGTTCATTATGATATTGTGCAACATATGAGTTTTGAGTTATACAGCTCCTTTCATGTTAATTTTCCGCTTTAGTTTAATAGGTACTTTACATGTTAGCAAAAATGCATATCTCCGAATAATTGTGGCTAGTCGTGAAAATTGTCCAATTTTTTTCAATTTCTAAGGTGCTTGGACAATGGGGTTGTTATTGTAGAAAATTTGATAGCCTGTAAGGAATTATTGTCTATAGACTGAATAAATGAAAAGAAAGTAAACCGGCATGTTGAGATACCGTTCTCTGCTTTCGCGATATTGTGTTATCTGTAGTCTTTTTCAAAGTTTGGAACAGAAATAGGTTGGTGGTTATTAACAATAGTGAATCATGCAATGAATTTAGATCGAACTCTATTATAAAAGGCTATGTATTAATTGTCATTGAAACGGATTAGTATTTGCGATAGTTGTAATCTGTAGTGTCAAGTTTTTTTCGAGTATATTTATATACGAGCTAAATAAACTCAGCACAGATTTCGCCAGTTTTTAAAAGAAATAAAATCATCTAAATAGAATATGTTAAAAAAAATCATAACTAATCATCAATCAATCTCAGTTGAGCACACGCCAGGATGTTTACAACAAGGGCAAATCAACATGTTTGTCTAAATAAAGAGATTGGCATTAGTCTATATAGAGGGTGTCTTTAACAACGGCTTACCGGTATCGATAAAATCAACTCTAACGAAAGTTTTTTGTTGAATTTGATATATGAATTACTTACCAGAAGCCGCATAATATCGACCGTGAATCACACGACTTTGACTAGAACTATGAATAGAAAAACAGCCCAATGGCGATTCTTGTCGCCAAATCTCTGAAATTTAGCACTGGCTACTACTAGGTGGCCGTCGGTGGTGCAATGGCAGTGTGCGCGCCTCTTGTACATGAGATCCTGGGTTCGATCCCTGCTCAAACCACCTTAAAATTTCTTTCGGCGGCGGTCAACTCGCATAGTGACGGCAACACTATCGAGTATTTAGCCATGAAAAAGCTTCTCAAAATACCGTTCGGAATCGGTGTAAGACTGTAGGTCCCAATCAGTGAGTGAAAAAGTGGAAAGCGCACAGCTCAGTGATTGTGAGAAGCTCTCCCCTGTTCCTTCATGGGATGTAATGGGAAACCAGAGCTGGAGGAATCAGGTTGCATAATCAGAGCATATTCTGGTAACCTGGCAATTACAGCGCAGATAAAATACCCTTCCACATTCAGAGTGTGCCACGGAGAAAAGGGCTGGGTGTGATTCCGACGAAAACCGAGCTCACACTTCACTAGGAGCAGAAGGTTTTTTATATTAGATAAATTGCCAACACGATTTTGAAAGACTTCTAGATGTAAGTCTCCACCAAAGCTTTGTTTCAAGTCAAACAGTATGGATAGTATGGATATATTCGCTTAAATGGGTCATCGGGGGACGATGGAGGCTATACCTGCAAATAGTTTAGTTATATATATACATACATAAGTAACTGTTTTCCAATCAAAATTTCGGTTGTGGAAACATCCACTTGTCTACGTCTGTTGACGTAAGTTACGAGAATGGCAATGGTGTGTCATTCGCTAAACCCCTACCGAGGGTTTGGCTGTTATCCTCCATTTATTCCTGGGAAGGCAATTGGTGGCACTGTCGGCAATCCGTCTTAGAGACACCTCGCGATATATCAAAAGCCCACATGGTAGCAATCTGCGACAATCAACAGTAGAAGTGGACAATCCACGGATTACATGGTACACATATCTACCACTGAGAGCAACTTCTCCACTCGTATTCGAGAGAGGTACGACTTGCAAAGACGCATACCAGGTTATAGAGAGTATTTGGGCTTCTACCCTGATGCCTAAAGGCATTCTTAAAACCTAAGATCGCAGATATGAGATGGTCTGGAGGCACAAAATGCACAATCACCGGGCAAGTATGGTCATTAGAGTGGCATTGAAATGTATGAAGAAAATAAACTTTAATTTTTCGTAAAAGCCCAGGCGGATTATTGTAACACTTAGTCTAAAACGTAAATGGTGAAAATTTGAGCTAAAAAAATTCAAATAATCGTAAATTCATGAAATTACCTGCAATTTCTCAGAGAATTCGCTTTGTTTGTGCTGATTTTGATAAAAACCAATCAAAATATTGTTATAAAAAAGTGAACTATATCCCAAATAAATTTTACAAAACTTAACCCTTTTGTGCCCAGCGGGTCAAAATGACCCATATATTTTATTACATACATACATATATCAAAACCAAGATACAACTTTGCTTTGTGGATTTTTTATTGAAATTCATTTCGCAAACTATTTAAATTAGCTTCCTTCGAATATTGCTGTTTATAATTGTGTACAACCTGAAAATTGAAACAAAAATATAGGGTTGATATTTGCTACAGAACTATTATAAGATTTTAATATATATTATCATTGCCTTGAAAAGTTAGTGCCTTTGTTTTTCATCTGTTGTAATTTTTCAATGATAATCTTGGATTAGTTTTATCCCTCTTTCGGCGCAGTCGTTAACAATTTTTATGTTTTGAATAATTTCCTTTCCTTTCCTATATTCTTCAATATCATTCCAAGTACTTGGACCTCTTTCTAAGAAATTGGTTGAAATCTTAAATCTTTTTAAAAGATGCATTGTGTTTTTAGAGAACAATTCTCTCAAAATAGATGAATTATCCCTGTCAAAAAAGTTTTTAATATTGTCTTGTTTAATCAAAACCTTTTTTGGAACATCTTCACATTCGTCTTCATTTTCTTCTGCATTATAAGCCAAACACATTTTTTCTGCCAGCGTGACTTTAGTTTCTATGTCGATTCTATCATCGAATAAAGCAAATCCTACACATTCATCGCTTAGGTAATATAGGTGATTAATAAACTTAGGAACAGCTTTTTCTGATATTTTTTTTTTGAATAATTTATACTTTTCCATTTTCCGTATATATTTAATATCGTTTAAAGGCGCTTGTTCAGTCTTATCTGCATTGAACCAGAAGGGCGAATAACACTTAAGAATGAATCCAGCAACTTCAATCAATCCATTCACTTCAGATTCGGTTATTTCTGGAACCTGGTTTTGAAACATTAAAATTTTCAAACAATAGATAGCCTTAGCCATCCACCTGGCTAAGTGCATTGCACCAGGCTTCGCAAATTTCAATCCCCGGGGTGGAGTTCCTCCTAAGAAAATTATTATTAACTCCAAAAATTCTTTGTAATCACTGCGCGGAAGGTCATCCTTAATTTTTTTTATTCGCGAAATCTAAAATCTCATCACCTTCATTGCCTAAAATCTCTTCTATTCGCGGATATGACAATCCCGTCAAAAAATTAGTGTGATTTATATTTGGCCAATATTTCTTAAACTTTTTAAATATTACAACTTCAGGTCCAGTTGATACCCCCATTCCTTCCACAAACACAGCTGCTAACACTATTTCAAATATATGATGTCTGCAACCAAGGAATTTAATATCTCGTCCGATTCTCTTTTCTAAAATAGTGAACGCCCCTTGAAATTTGCCTGTTCGATGAAGTTGTATCGAATACAAACGCCTCTGTTTTTTCTAAAACCTGATTCTCCTCTAAAGTATCATATATAGCAGATGCTATTTCTATTCCAGTCTTTTCTAAAATAGTGCACGCCCCTTGAAATTTGCGTGTTCGATGAAGTTGTATCGAATACAAACGCCTCTGTTTTTTCTAAAACCTGGTTCTCCTCTAAAGTATCATATATAGCAGATGCTATTTCTATTCCAGTTCCAGATGGAATATCAGGCATATTTAAAATGTGTTCAATTTTTGGAGCCGTTGCTATTACTAAAAGACGATCTTCGGTTTTCCCTGTTAAACCTGGCAATAGTTTTGTATCCCAGTGTATTGTTAGGGGTTGAGATTCTTTGGTGAATTTTGATACAACGTTTATACTATTTTCTTTTCGTAACTCATCCCTTTGATGACGTATTGAATTACGGTTTATAATGAAATCTGACGAACTTGCGCCAACGGCATCTAGAACAGCTGTTATTATGTGGACTGCATCTCTTGAACTAATCTTTAATTTATCCAAAACGGCCGCTAGTCTAGGAATTAATATCTGTTTGCAAGCCCTTTTTTATGACATCCTCATTTATTGTTTCAGTATATTCAACATCCTGACTTTCAGTCGATTCGCCGTTTTTTGAAGCATCCGAACATAAAGAGTCGTAAGTAACAAAACCTGCCATAATTTGTTTAGTAAGACATAGGTAAAAGTAGGGGTTTATTAAATGTACCGTACCTTTTGAAGTTGATGGGGTTTCCTGAAACTGTTGCTTCCTAAGTATTTCCTGTTGTTGGCGTTTTATTCTTCCTTCTTTTGTAATATTACATCAATTCCTAGCATGCAACCCTCACGTCCTTTAAGTCTTTGTCTGATCAAACAGTGTTTGTCTTCCTCGATTTTCATAAGATTGAGTGCATCCACATGAGCCATGTCAAATAAATCATTAAGTGAGTTGTTCCAAGATTCTAACTTCTTTTTGTAACCCTCAGAAGTCCTAGCCTTATGTTTCGATAATGTCCTCCAATTATTGTAAATGAGCAATGTTTTTTCAGCGTTTATACTTTTTTGGATGGGAACGCGGGCTTTCTTAACAATTAGCACGGAGCACTCTTTAACAATTAGACGAGCACTCTCCTTAATACTTAATTTCGCCACTTTTGTATGATGAAAAAAAACTCTAAGGCAATCCAATTTTGATGGAAGCTTACTGCCAGTTAAATGGTCTTTTGGATAACCAATTAAATAAATTTCACTTCGTACTTTTGCCATATTTTAACTCACAAAATTTAAAAATCAGATAAAAATCACATGGACAGACTTAGTTTACTCGAGTGCTAAAAACTTTCATCTGCTGTTATCGCTTTCCACATTACAAGTTTCATAGTTTACAAAAATTTGAAAAATCTAGTACTCCGTGACTTTATTATTCATAAATTCGTTAATTTGGAATATACTTCGAATTAAGGGAGAGTACACGAAAAATGTGGCATACGTTAAGGCTTATATCTATTGTCATCATTGCATACACGTTTTGTGTATTTTCAAATATTTCAACAAAATAGTTTTTACATGCCTAATAAAAAAAGGTCACTTTGACCCCCTTGGTACAGAAGAGTTAAATTTACTGAAATGTATTTTGGGATATAGTTAACATTATCTAAAACTATCATTTGGATGGTTGTCATCAGAATGAGCGCAAACATAACAATTTTTTTTATAAGTTGTAAGCAATTTGCTGAATTTAGGTCAATTTGAACTTTGACCCACGGGTTAGAGTAGGGGCACGGGTTAGAGTTGGCCGATTTAGCTCAAATTTTCACCGTTCATGTTTTAGACTAAGTGTTACCATAATTCACGTGGGCGTTTACGAAAATCTAAAGTTGGATTTTCAGTGCCACTCTAATGGTCATGCTAGACTTGGCAACACGATGTCTCTCTCTGTGCTAGTAGCTGTGATCACTGGACAATAAAATTGGAGTGTGAGCTCACGATTAGTGCTGAAGCTGTGGTGAAATATCTTAAAGGCTACAGCCCAGCCCTTTTTATGAGTAGAAAACAATATCTAGGAAGTTAGGTCATGTTGGATCTAACAGACATTCAGGGAGAATGGTCTTAGACACTTTTTGCAGGGTACTAATTTCCAGGTTTAACGAAGGGGATGGAAAATGACGTACCGTGGTATCACAACGCTCCTCATTGGACTAAGTTTGCCAATAGTAGCAGTCAATATAATAAACTGGATAGAATAAACTGGATAATACCATCTGCACAATTAGTCCGACATCTACTTTCCGTGAAGTTGTATTTTTAATTTTATGTTACATTGGAAATAAGGAAAGATATCGATTAAAAGAAAAGCACCTAAATTGTATTTTATGCTTGAAATACGACTTTTAAAGGAGAATAATTTTTTATAGTTTTTTTTTTGAAATACCACCGATATAAACACTCAAAATCGATCTCAAAATTAAGAATAAAGTATTATTATAAATTCTATAGTTTTCCCCAATCCCATGTAATTGAAAGCCACGTTTTTTTAGTTTTCCATTTTGTCATAAAAACTCAAAACGATTATTAACCGTTTTTTACCCATGGGCTTAACCGAAACCCGGTTTTGCCAAACTGAAATATTCGAAGAAACCGAAAACAGAAATTTTTCAAATCCCGGTTTCTTTAAATACACTCGTTCTTGGAGTATACAAGCAGCTAGCCAGATATAACTTTTACACTAATCCGTCTATTACCAGTTGCAAGAACTTTAGTAGCAACAATACATGCCGCACTGGGTAAAAAAATCCGCTGCTCCGATTTTTCTGAAAATATCAACAAACATTGTACTTGTAAAACCATTTTATATCAATATTAGGAAAGAATTTGCAAATATGTATTTACTGAGATCTAACCATTCATTTAAATGTGTTTAATTCAGAATTGACTAGACCGATTTTAGACTTCGAAATTTGGTTTCAATGGTCTTTCAACATTCTACGACTTCATTGCACCAGATAACATAGTTGTCTATAGATTTTAATGTTTTTGTCAATATTTGTAAAAGTGTTTTGTTTACTCTCTATAATTTTTTATGCGGGGCATCGTTTCAGTTATATTACTTTTACTACTTCTGAACACGTTTGAACATACATATATACTTATATTTGAATCCAGACGGGCTTAAAGTAAATCTTAAACTTCGGAATTATTAGTCGGCTTCTCAGAAGCAAATACACGAAGTTTAGAAGAAGGGATATATATTCAACATAATGATATTGGATTCATCCTGTTTTAATTCAGGGTACCACACTCAGCACCAGATTTCATTGCATGTGACACATAATAATTTTGAGAGGTAATAACTTTTGTCTTTTCCTTTGGTTCGAGTAATATATTATTATTTGTATTTATTTTTTATTTCTTTGATTGGCAGAACATTAAGAATACATTTATTTTATAGTTCAATTATAAGGCATATGTGGAAGTCATAATTAATATAATTAAAATAGTAGTAATAGTCTTAAATCGAAACATACAATATATCATATATCTATGATGTGAATATTTTAATATTAAACACAAATGGTATTGCAAATTTAGAATAATGTATCAAAAGCATTGCTATACTCAGAAAAACACTTTAAATCCAGTACAAGGGAATTTAAAATTAAAAACTGTATTGAAAACTATTTAATTTTAAAGTTTACACTTTAAAAGGTAAATAATTAATGTTAAAACTTTGAATATTAAAGGGAAAACTTTACATTTTAATATGCGCATTTTCGAATACAATTTAAACACTTTTGATTTTAAAGTTCACACTTTTAACCCAATTTAAAAATGTTTGTATTGAAATTAAAAGTTAACACATTCAATCTCAAATTAAAAGCGTTTACTTTTAATTTAAGAGTGAACACTTTCAAATGCAAATCAAAAGTGTTCAATATAAACTTTAAAGAAAACACATTATTTTATTTGTTTATAATCAATATTTTTTTATTCAAACAAATTAAAATTAAAATTAATTTTATATATATGAATTAACTTATTTATAACTCATTAATAACTCTTTAAATAAAATAAGAATTTAAATTAAGAATTTAAAGATTTTAAAGCATATGTCCAAACTTTCAATAAAAGAATTTAGTTTGTACATAGTTTCGTCAAAGTAAATATAAAAGCTTTTAAGATCGTTCACAGAGTCTTCTACCACAATTGCAAACGGTTGTACAGTCAATTTATTATAATATTATTTACCGATAAGTTATTTTGTTCGTCTTCAGTAATCGCTAATTGTTGTGAACTGCAATACGAAGCTTTCATTAGCATCTTTAACGGTGGCTTTCTTTTTTGTTTTTTTTTTATCTGCACTAAATCTTGCTGAAGGCAGCAGAACTTAATTGAGAAAAATTGTAAATATGTAGCCTTGAAAATCTAAAAAAAATATTTAGTGTGGATGGTACTACATTTACAATTCGAAAAATCAAATCGAGTAAAAAATAAGCATTGAGTTGCCACAAAATTTAAAAATTATTTAAAGATTAACTGAAGAAATGAGGCATTTAAACTCGTTTAACGATCAGATCGCAAGTTTTCGTATTCCAACTTTGAGGTTTCTGTACGGTCACTATTGCGATAAAAAAAAACTGTAAGGTCATGTCTTTATATTTTCAAAGGTGCTCTTTCTGATGACATAAATTTTAATTTCTAAAAACTGGGGTATTTGATTAAAAAATCATTTTTTTTTTTAATTAAATTTTTTTTTAATTCTTTGAAGTTTGCGAGCGGTCTCAGCATAACTATACATTTTTGTAATCAATTTCCACAATTATAACGCAGGCAGAAGAATCCCTCCGTATCCTTTGTGTTACCAACTGGCGAAAATATGGCGAAGCATAGAGCCAGTTGGAGGAATATGTTGAAAATTGTTTAATTTGTTTGTTTAATTAATATGTGTAAGATATCTGACATCATGAAGTTGTTAAATAGTCAATAAAAGTAAAATAACGCAATGTTCTTTCGTAAGTGTACGAACACAATCGGAGCTGTAACGTAGGCTTTGACAATTTTTACATGTATTCTTATGGAAGAAGAAAAAGAGGTGACGTTTGACGTCGCTTCTGGCGTAGAGGATACAAATTAGAATTATTTTTATTTCTCTGACGTCAAGAAGGCAGAGTGTTGCCAGCTTAATACAAAAATTGTTATGTGTTGAAAAAGTTTTTCTATTTTTCTGACAATTAAAAATAAATTATTTTAATTTTCTTATAGCAATGTCAACAGGAATTGTAAATTAATATTCTTAACAGTCTTAACAGTCAGTGCAGTTTTTCTCCTTCCGGCCTGTAGAAAATACTTATTTAGGTATAATAGCTGATATTGGTATGTGTGCGTGTTACGGACCAAAAAATAAAAAGTAATCAAGGGTGACAAATTTTGACGTTAACTGATTGTGTTTATTGACAACTTATTTTGAAATGACGGCAACGTTATTGCCCTGACTTTGGATATACAGGGTGATTCAGGAAGTTCCGGACAAATTTCTGCAGCGTATTCCTTGGCTCATTTCATGACGAAAAATCCACTAGGACTATGTCCGTAAATGCAAGGGTGCGAAATGGCAGCGGGTTCAAAATTTTCGGATTGTCGGTCGAAGGGTAGTAGGTTAAAGTTGCTAAATTCTGACCCAGTGTTCAGGCCTCTTAAAGATATTTCCAACAAGCCCGACCAGTGGCTCAGATGTTAGCAACCTTACTCTACTACCCTCCGACTGCCAATCCTAAAAGTTTGAACCAGCTGCCATTTCGCACCCTTGCATTTTCGGTCATGGTCCCAGTGAACTTTTCTTCACGAAATGAGCCAAGGAATACGCTGGAGAAATTTGTCCGGAACTTCCTGAATCATCCTGTATACTAAAGAGCTCCACTCTTAATAATCGGAATAAACATATGTGGCCACTTATAAATTTCAGAGTTGTCAAACTTTCCCATAGATGTCCCAGTTTGCATCTGGCAGCAATAGTTTTGTCAGGACCCAAAATATAACTAGAGGGTTGTACTTGATCAGTTTTGTGTTGGAGTAAAGATGCAAAAAGAAAGTTCATATTAGAATTACAGTTATCCCTATGGATTGTTCAGATAGAGCATTTGCGAATTTTAAATCTTCAAAATTATTTCCAGTAGCTAAATAACTGACTTGGAGCGATATGATTTCACATTATAAAGTAGTATCCCTGAAAATTTCTGAGCGACTAAATAGTAAATTATTTGATGAACGTATTTATAACGTAGTCTGAATATCTTTTTGAAAGTAGTTTGAATATCTCTTGGTTCATTAATTCTTAGTTCACTTAACAGATATTCATATTACATTTCCATAGCGAAATCTCATTGACTTCATAGAGAAAATCTTATTGAAACGTTTTAATAGTTTTATATAGAGGATTATATTATAATTTGTGACATTTGTGACATCTATATAAAATGTTGTTTTAATAATATATCCAGTAGGGTGATGACTTTTATACAACCTCGTTTCCCTGTATCATATTTAGATGAATTTTATTTAAGATTAGATAAAATATTACATATAAGGTGATTCGATTAAAAAAACCTCACGCACAAAATTATTTTAAAATTTTTATTTATCAGCATTTTGGGCAATTTTTTGAAGTCACTGTAAGCAGATATATAATTGAACACAAGCTTTAGAGCCACATATATGTATCATTACATAGGATCATCAAACACACAAGGCAGATAAATATTCACGTTGTCATTGGAGATGATGAATCTCAGTGGGAGGTTGTCCTTGTTGCGCCAGGAGTTGCATATGTCTTACAGAACTTTGATCGCGCGCTCACAGCACTGGTTGCTTCATCTGTTTTCCAGTGGGTCTTCAAGCATTTAGGAGCTGTTGGGTAGTCATTCAGAGCTTCAAATAGGTCTTCAAAATCTTCAGCGCGGAACAATTGACTACTAAACCAATGATCAGCCCATGAGTAAGAAATGGATGAACAGGTATTACGCAATCTGTTCCGGATTTCTGGCATCAGAATAAACGCAAAAAGAGCTAGAATGGCACGAGAGTTCCAGCGTGCATTGCAGATGTTTGGGATCTGCTTAAACTTTACAAAAGGGATCTCACTCCTCTCAGTGAAGTGACGGAACCAACGAGGGAGGTGGAAGAGAAACTTCATGTCGGCTCTCCAGCAGCCTGTTTCCTTAATCTCAGAGTTATCATTGCTGAAGCCTGCTTTCAATTGATCATAATTACTCATCAAATCCTGCACAAAGAAGTACTCGATGTTTGGTGATTTAGTCGACCTATGGAGCTCATCGTCCATGACAACGCGAAGAACGCGATCCAGCACATGGTGATGGCAACTGGTGCACTTGGGTTTGGGGTGACCTTTCACTTCGAAAATTTGCTGCAGTAGAACTACAATGCCAGTCTTTTTGCCGGTATTCACGCTTGTTGCACCGGCAACAATCATCTCAATTGATCCCCACAGGTTGAATTCATCTAACACATTCTGGAATTCTTCTGCGATTGTTTGAGCTTTCCCATCTTTCAATTTGAGCGCAGTCAACTTAATTTCTTTAGATTCATTCTTGAGGACCACGGCCTAATATTCAAAGTTCTCAATGTGTTTGCCGTCAAAGTGGATGCTCCACTTCTCCAATGAATTCTTCAATCTTCCAGTCTTCCAGAAGTTTTGTTAGTTTCGCACAAATGGCTTGATCAGATATATACGGGAAGTTCAATGTTTAGCTCCATAGGGCTTTAAGCTCTATAGCAATTAGACCGATCCTCTCTCTCCGTTCTTTGGCAGTGGACTCAAGAAATTTGAAGCGTCCAATGACGTGGTTTTTCAGGGGCCTGCGACTCCGTTCACTCAATAGTGCTTCAACCATTGCCACGTTGCCTCTTCTTGATGGCGCTTGAAACTGGACTAGGTTCTTTGTCCAGGTTTCCTTGGTCTTCACCGTGTTAGAAGAGCACTTCTTGAATGACATGTTGTATTCTACTCAACAACTTAAATGGAAAAGGCCTTGCCGTTATTAAAGGCCTTAATTATAATTCACTATTCACTTTTAAAAAACTAAACTGTTTGCGCTCTTCGTGTTCGTCACCACTAGTTGAATGACACAAATCGATCAATGAACACCCATTTATACAACGTTTTTTTCCAATATTTTACTGACTATATACCTGATTCAATTTTTCAAAACTTTCAAATTAATGAAATACTATGATTTCTGTAAAAAATCATCCCTAACAGGTAGCCAACGGAAAAATGCACACCAATAAAAAAAATATACTTTTACTTTTCCCCCTTAAATTGAATGTAATCGGCGTAGCTACCATAAAAGAACCCGAAGAGCAATTCAGCTTAAATTTATGAGAGAAACCTTTTGTTTCTCACTAATTTTCTTCAATTCTGAGAATCATAAAGAGTCGTCAACGTTTTTTTCCAAAGAGATACATTCGATTCAAAATGTGATACCTTCACTTAATTGTAAATAAAAACGAAAGATGTTCATCGATTTCTATGATCAATGTCTCATTTTGTTCATAGGTTATGTGGCTTTTCGTGAGAGTTATAAAGCTTGACACTTTTCTCCGTTTTAGATTTATATGATTTAAAAAAAGAAAAACTTTTAATTTTTTCACAAAAATATCATTTCAAAGTGGTTTGTGCGTGACCTTTTTCAATATTTAAATAGAATTAACGTTATTTTAGTCATTAATAGGCAAAAGTTCATTCATCCGAGCAACAGGAAATAATGTTTGAGAAAGAATCAAAAAGTCGTTAGCCTAATATCCACATATTATTTCAAAATCGTTCTAGAATGAGCTACATCACATACTTTTTAAGAGATCCACATAGAAACAATACGTTTTCCTCTTGATATTATGTGGATAACTTCTTGTTGTTAGCAAATAATTTGATTTTCCCTTAACACAAAAGTGATTTCACTCTTCTTGTGTGGGATTTCCACATCGATTCAAAGAGATTGATTTTAAAAATATAACGAGTTCTTCTTAAAAATACGTGGTTACTCGTTAAAAACAAAGAGATAGTCCCTATGGTTTTGTTGTTCTCAACACAATCTCTGACCTTCTAGGTATTGTTGATTACATTTTGATGGAACGCTCTTATACCTGATAGAAAGAATGAAATTATCGTATGCCTGGTCACAAGACGTTTCTATAGTCGGAATTAATATTTTCTCTGATAGTCACTTACTTACTTACTTACTTATCCGGTCTCGGACAACCCCGGGGGGTCAGGGACCTTACAAAACGAAGATAACATATTTCGCCAACCAGTTCGATCTTTTGCTTTATATCTCCAGTTGGCAATACCAAGTGTACGCAGGGATTCGTCAACCTGATCCCTCCAGCGGTGTCTTGGTCTTCCTATTTTTCGTCTTCCTTCGAGTTCGGTTTCGAAAACCCTTCGTGCTGGTTCATCTTCATCCATTCTACTGACATGGCCTAGCCAGCGCAATCGCGTTATCTTGATCCGCTTAACTATGTCAATGTCAGGATAAAGCTCATACAGCTCATGATTCATGCGTCGCCGATACTCGCCGTTGTGGACTATAGGGCCATAAATTTTTCGGAGTATTTTTCTCTCGAAGACTCCTACAGATGTTTCGTCTGCTTGCGATAGGACCCAGGATTCTGCGCCATAAAGCAAGACAGGTTGAATGAGAGTCTGGTACAGCTGCACTTTTGTTACTCGAGAGAGGGCTTTATCTCTAAAGTGCTTGCTTAGCCCAAAATAACATCTATTCGCAAGCACAATTCTCCGCTTGATCTCAAGGCTGACGTTGTTGTTTTTGTTCACGGCAGATCCGAGGTATATAAATTCGTCCACTACCTCGAAGTTATAACGGTTATCAAGGTAACGCTTTGGTCTAATCGTGTGGTGGCCCTGCTCGTTGAAACCATTAATTTGTTTTGTTACTATCAGACCCACTTTCGCTGATTCTCGATAACACCGTAGTAATTTCTCTCATTGTGTGCCCAATGTTATGGATATCTTTATCATCAGCATACTGCTGCTTTTGCTGCTGATGGTTTTATTCATGTTCACTGCAGCTTTTGTCATAATAATGCCAGAGGGGCCGCTTAGTTCCAAAAGGATCGGTACGATAGGTGTCGATTTGTTTTCCGTGGGTCCTGTCCAGGATTTGGCTTAGTGTGGAAATCTGGTCAGTTGTCGTCTTTCCAGGCCTAAAACCAGCCAGCAGTAATTGGGTTTAGTCTTTCGCACATTATACTTGATAGAACAGTATATGCTATGGATAAAAGGCGCATTCTACGGTAGTTGGCACAGAGACCCGGGTCATATTTTTTTACATATGGGGCATAGTACGCTGAGACTCCAATAGCCGGGCGTGCATTCACCTATCCATATTTTGCTAATGATTCTAATGAGTTTCGGGCTTCGCTCTTCTTTCTGTTTGTCTCAATTTTCCCACTCTGGCGCTTTCTCTACTACCAGTTTACCTCCCTTATTTTGCCCCTATACCAGTCAGTTGCAGCTCGCGTTGCAATTGACTGAACCATTGCCATACGTGCAGGGTTCTTTTGATCATTTGCTATGCGGCACTCTTCATCGCACCATGGTTTGTTGCTAAGCGGTTTTTCAAAACCAAGTACGGTTGTTGCGGAAGTTTTTATAGAGTCGGAAATGGGTTTCCAATGCCCTTCGCTATCGTCATCGAAAGGGGTTTTGTACTGTACCAAAACTTGTGAAAACTTAATTGAGTCGGCTGTGTCTACCTCTGGTAATTTCTGCTTTCCGATGTCTAGCTTTCTCTGTGTATGGTTTCGTACGATTTTCGCTCTGCTTAATCTTTTGTGAACCTTTACTGCTTCCAGGTATTGATCAAAATCTCTGATCACTCCTACGTTCATTACACTTCACGAGTGCTTTCCATCAATTTCCATGCGATCAATTTGGTCCTTCGTTCTTTGCTTAGGGGATACTATTTGGAACTGCTTTGATAAATATAATTTAAGAAAAAGGGATGACCTTGCTGGTGAAATACAAAGAATAATAGAAGACATTGGACGTTTTTCCATTACCGTCGGCTGGTATATGCCCATCCTAAAATGTCTAACTTTTTCTCACTTGTATTAGGTGAAACTTGAAATTGTTATGGCAAAATTTACTCTCCAAAAATTGGTATGTATGTATCAGTGTATACTTCAGGGTGTGATTTTTGTTTCTTTTGAATAAATCTTAAACGGTCCAATATTTTATAACAATATTTTTTATTGGTTTATAACAATTATGTATGAGATATAATACAGGCTAAATTTTTTTTCCAATTTTTCATATTACGGGTGACATTGCTCCACTTTCTTCAATAATGTTGTGCTTTAGCATTTTGTGGTGTACGTACGCAAGGATTTCGGCCAGACTTCAGTTTATATCCAAGTTTTCGCTATTCGACGCACCGGTTCCGAAATACATCATTTTTTTATTTTATCGAATTTCTTCCATTGCCGAGATTTTGGTGAATAAATATTATTCCGAATAAATTGGACCACTTTTCCAGGAATCCTTAGAATCCCGGAAAAAATTTTATTTTTCGTTTCTGGGATATAAATATAACTTTTTATTTTTCCATATTTTGAATTTTCAAGCGACAGCAGAGCTTTAAACTTTGATTCAATGCTGTGTTCGACTGCAACTGCAATTCTGTGATAATTCATTGCCTCGCTCGGCAGCGTAAGTAGAACCCAACTGCGTAGATGGATGATATAAATGATTTTATTGTTCTTATTTGCTGTTTTCGATTGCGTATTTATGATTCTTAGTCGTATCTAACCAATTACTAATTACAATTACATTCAATTTCAAACACTGGCCTTTAATCTTGCACTGTTGCATAATACCACATAGAAGCGTTAGTACAAATTGAACAGAAATGTGTATCGTACTAATAACAAAAGTCAACAAAAAAAGTTCAAAATATATTTAGGGCATTCCATGCCAAATCATCGGGGTTTTGACCCGATCCCCTTCGATTTCGCTAATATTTTGAAATGTTTTGTAACGTATTGAAAGCAACTAGCACATAAATGTCCAGCCTTTTATTCGAAAGTAGATTTGTGTAATCGATTTTTTAAATTTTAGAATTAACGATAGACTAGTGATAAATTTTCCAATTAACTATAGACTAGTGATAAATATCGATATCTGAAAAAAGTAAGGTATCAGTAGGGTATCAGTCTTTCGATGTAGGGTTAGAAAAACATCTACAACATTTTTTCAAAGTAGTTATTAACGTTTAAAATTAAAATCGACTTCTCAAACCGCTCCGATTTTATTAAAATTTCAGCTGTACTTTTCAGTAGGGCGGTAATTTCCGCCTGAAATACACTACAGTGATCAAGCAGCTTGAAGAAGATATATATATTTAGGTCCGGTGAATGGACCCCATAGCCTACTTGCTCTTTGATCCATCCGTGAAAAATCGGATACTACTGGTATCCCATTCCAGTGACTTTTCCCAGGTATTCCTATTCGGAATAGAAGTCCTTAGATTTGTCGCTGGTGGAAGGTAGGGGATACAGTAGTCCGTTTTTACGGGAATAGAGTTGATCCGGTGTAGTAATTCAGTATGTCCGGAATGCCCCGATGCAAAACGCCACAAACTCTGATTCTCACCAGGGATGTAGCGGCATGATATCAGGAGTACAGATGTGCAGGATAGCACTAAGTGCAGTACCTGACCATTGCCCCATTAGCGCTAATCAGTGCTGGTCTTTGAACTGTCATCAACGAATACAGAATATTTCTCATTTGGAGGGACCTCCACCAAACTACGATGCCATAGAGAAGTATTGGTCTGACGGTTGCCGTATAAATCCACATGGTGATCTTAGGAGACAGCCCCCAGCGCTTTCCTATCGCCCCTTTACTGCAGTAAAGAGCAACAGACGCCTTTTTCACCCTCTCCGCCACATTCGGTTTCAAAAAAAAAAAAACAGTTTTCTCTCGAGAATTATCCCCAGATAGTTGACCTTTTCCGTCAACTGTAATTGCACCCCATTAACTGACGGCAGTTCAATTGCGGGAATTTTATATTTCCGAGAGAACAAGATTAGCTCGGTTTTAAGTGGGTTAAGTGATAGTCAGTTGTTAGCGGTACAGTTCGAAATCAGACTAAGTAGGCTGGTTGTACGAATGCTAAGTAAATTGAGGTTTCTACCCGTGCAGATGATAGCGATACCATCGGCATAGGGAAAGACCTGGCATTCGGCTCTCCCCAATTCAAGAAGCAGTTCATTGACAGAAGTTAACCATAACAGTGTGAACAGAACTCCCCCTGCGGTGTCCCCTCCTAACGTTCCTAGCAATTGTAACACCACCCCATTCAGCTTTGACGGATCTATCCACCACAAGCTTCCCAATTAGGCGTGTCACTAAGTTGTCGACTCCTAGATTCTGTAATGACCTAAGAATCGCAGAAGGTTGAATGTTATTGAAGGCTCCCTAGATGTCCGGGAAGGTCCCTAGAGCTAAGACATTATTTTCAAGAGAGTTTTCTATTATGCAGACTATAAAGTGGAGAGCCGTCTCAGTTGACCTGCCCTTGATGGCATGCTGAGAACTCGATAGTAGATTCTGTGGAACATTACTTTGAACATGAATGTCCAATGACCTTTCAAATGTCTTAAGAACAAAGGATGATAGACTGATTGGTCTAAAGTCATTTGGCTTGACATGAGAGCATTTGGCCTCTTTCGGGACGAAACCCACCTTGGTTTGATTCCAAATGCTAGGAATGACTCCCAGCACAAGGCAGCCCCTGACGATTGCCTACAACCAACTACAAGATAGGTATAGTGCCTCCTGTAGTTGCGCGGCCCATTTAATGGCCCATATCAGATTTTTTCTGCTGACTATTGAGCGAACTTTTTCTAAGCTAGGTGAGTTTCCGCCTAACTCTTCTGGCTGATGACCGACATTCCTGTCATCGTTGGGAGAGTAAGTATCGAGGAGAATCCCAAGAGACTCTTCAGACGAATACGTCCACGTGCCATCGTCTTTCATTAAGAACCCCGCACACGGTGGGTTTTTAGCGAGCACGCATCTAAAGCGTGCAGTCTGGTTGGTTCCCTCAAAGGATTCACAGAAGTTTCACCTGGATTTCCGTTTGGCCTTCCTGATTTCACCTTTATATACATAGATTAAGACTAATCTTGTAAACGTCCCAATCCCTTTGGTCGCCGCTCTTTTTGGCCTTGTTGAAAAACCGCCTAATGGACGATCTAAGATCCTGAAGCTCAGCGTTCCACCAATGAGGTTTTTTGTTACCCTTGGAAGCATTATAACCACTGGTCTTACAGGATTCATTGAGCATGTTCCTGCACGCATCAGTAAAATTGCCAACTAGTTATTCCACCCCTGCCACAGTAGTTGGAATATTCCGATGGTTTCCTGAGAGTTTCCTTAGGCGCCCACGAATTTTCCTATAATTTTTAAAAACTTCCTTTTTCAGAGGTACGATATGTATGTGGAACTGTAGATACCTATGATCAGAAAATGAGTGATCAGAAAGTATGCTCCAATCGGATACAGTTACATAGTCGTAGGCAAGTAGTAAAGTTAGGTCTAGTACTTCTAGACCTCTATTACAGATAGTCAAGGTTTCGCTAATAATGAAATTAAAAAGAGACTCACCTTGATCATTGGTGCCGGCACTCTCCCATATTGTGTAGTGCGCGTTGGCATCGCTAAAATTCCTTCTTTTTGCCTCCGATACAATATCCCTGACGCACTTCGGAGGGGGTGATTCGGTATGGTCGTGCGCCATGTACGATGAAACTAGCCAGATGTCCCGCTGGCCGTTTTCCAGCGAGAGGCTGATGGCGCTTGTATCGCTATCACTCAAATTCTGCAATATAAGAGCATTAAATTTGTTTTACTGAGTATGCAAGATCTTGGCCTACCTGCGGTTGATAGGATTAAGGTCCTGTATCCATTGCACCTGATACCACATATACGATCATTAACCGTCCATGGTTCTTGTGTCACGGCCACATCGGCTCCACCCTTAGCAAGATGAAGAATGAGGTTGGCAGTTGCTGCCTTACTGCGATAAAGATTTATCTGCAGGACTTTCATCGTCTACAAGATCTTCAACACTGGGTACCTCGATCACTGTTGTCTCGTGATCACCCTCGTTAGTGATGGATCCATCTCGGAGACAGGCAGAGCGGCCCCACAGGTCGATGATGCTGCCAATGTCGTCATCCAGTAGTGCTTCTTCAGCATCTACCGCCATTTCAGGACGATTTCCAGCAATTACAGCTGTGACTTCCGACTTCGACTCGGCCAGTTTGCCAATCAGCGTATCCACTTTGTATATCCTGAGGGGTGCACTCATGAATCCAAACCGAATTTGGCCTTTGGACTCCTCTAGGGATTTTGAGGAATCCTGGTTCAGTACCAAAACTACCTGCCGGGAGGTTCCTAGAGGGTCCTCAACCTTGACCACCTACCAATCCTTTGCAGGAATGGAGGGATTGCAGTGGTTGATAATCTTTAGGATCTTCAGTGGGTCAGTAGATGAGTTTGACGGGACCCAAACCCTAGCCCTTGGTCTAGAAGGTATATCATTCCTATCCACGGCTTTTAGTTTGTGCCCGGAAAAACCTCAGCTACCCGACTCATGGCGGACTTATACAATCGCGCTGCTCGTCCATCAGAGCAGCCGATAAGATTACTACTTCCCTGGATCCATCCAGCGTCTTCGCAGATTGGCACAGGACCAGGGTTGTCGTTGACAATGTCCACGAACACCGTAAGAACCGCTCATTCTACGAGGCGCCATTTATCCTTGGGGATACGTCCATCCCGGAACCTACATCCAAGATGACAATGATTAGGCTATCCTTCGCGACATCACTAAAGCACCTGCTACGCAGTGGGTGGCTTTGATGACTCATAGATGAGGGTCCAGGTTTTATATCCTCCTCCACTGAACACTGTCAGGGACCTTACAAAACGAAGATAGCATCTTTCGCTAACCCGTTCGATCTTTTTCTCTATCTCTCCAGTTGGCAATACCAAGTTGGTAATACCAATACTCAGCATACGCGAGCAGCATGTGACTTTTGCTGCTGACGGTTTTATTCATATTGACTACAGCTTTTCTCATAATGACCTCCATTAAGAAGTTAAAGAGCTTGCACGATAGGATGTCGCCTTTCATGAGGCCTCACTTGGTTTCGAAAGGTTCGGTAAGATCCTTACCAACTTTCACTGCGGATTTGGAGTTCGTCAAGTTCATTCTGCAAAGGCGTATGAGTTTTGCAGGAATACCAAGCTCAGACATTGCTTAGTAGAGTTTCCCCCGTATCGGGCTATCGAAGGCCGCTTTATAATCGACAAATAGGTGATAGATGTCGATTTGTTTTTCGTGGGTATTCTCCAGGATTTGGCGTAGCGTGAAAATCTGGTCAGTTGTCGATTTCCCAGGCCTAAAGCCACACTGGTATGGTCCAATCAGGTCAGCGATAATTGGTTTTAGTCTTTCGCACATTACACGGTGTTACACGGTGGTTTTGTCCTATTAACCAAATGCACATATTCGGAAAGAGGGGAAAAAATAAAAATACACGTGTATCGTCGATTTTCAGGTACACGTCAGAATTTGTTTTTTTTTTAAGTTTGAAGTATAAAGCTCGTAGTGGCCTGTGTGAAAGCCTTTGGACCGATTTTTAACCCTTTTTCTGTGATCCAATCGAGCTGATTTTTTGCAGGCAGACTCGTGGAAATGACTGTATCACGTCAAATTTTTTAAAAACAATTTTTATCAATTCTCAGATTTTCCCCAATTTTTATTATTTTTGAAAAAAAAAATATTTTTTTCACTTTTCTTAGCATAAATTGAAGGGACTCCAAATTTTAAAACTACTTAAGCGTTACAAAAACAAATTTTTTCTGACCCATCAAACTCGATATAGTTGTAGTTAATCAATAGTAACCTTCTAACACTAAACAGTTTTTGACTTTTGCAACACTTACAACTTTTGCTCAAACAAAAGGGTACCAATACATTCACCGCAACAAAATTCGCTACGCTAATGTAGAATCGGTAATTCCAGCAGTTCTATACTCACCAGAAGAGCGTGTAGCGGCTTCAGTGGGCATTTTTGATAATGTTCCCGAAATAAGCGATGCAGAATCAACAGTTGTACCAACACTGCTATCAACTTTTCTTGCATCGAATGCGAGATGCGAGAGTCCACAAGTATCGGAATTTGTGGCAACACCCAGTGAAATTGGGACTGCAATGCCGCATTTAATAACGCAAGCCGACTTCAATGACCTCGTACGAGTCGGAAATTTGTCGAGGAGAACTGCAGAACTCTTTGCATCACGCTTTAAGCAGTGGAATGTAGTGGCGGCTGATTTTAAAATAACAGCAGCTCGTGGGCGAGGTACCACTATTCCATATGACGAATTTTTTAAATTGCACGAAGATCGGGGAAAAAACCTAGCTTATTGTTATGATATTGATTCGATGTTTGCAAAAATTGGTTACCCTCATATTTCAGAGGAGTGGCGACTCTTCATCGATGCATTGGTCAACAGCCTTAAAGTCGTGCTGCTTCAAATCGGTAACATACATCCATCTGTCCCGATCGCATATGCCACAAACCTCAAGGAAACATACGAAGGCATGGAATTAATATTACAGCTGATAATGTACAAAGAGCATAATTGGAAAATATGCTGCGATCTGAAAGTGGTCGGTTTACTCATGGGTGTTAAGCGTGGATTTCCAACCCACCAGTGCTTTTAGTGTACATGGGAAGGTCGAAAAAGAGATGAGCATTACACTGAATTTAAGTGGAAGCCGCGAACAAGCTACAAAGTAGGCGTAGAAATAGTAGAGAATCTACCATTGGTGCAGCCGTTTCAAATCATTTTGCCTCCACTACACATTAAGCTCGGTCTCGTATCAAATTTTGTTAAAAAACTGGATCGTGATGGCGAGGCCATTGCAACTTTGCGCAAAATTTTTCCGAAATTGAGCGGCGCAAAGATTCATGCAGGTATTTTTTTTAAGAAGTCATTCAGTAACTTTATGTTTTTTAATGATTTTTTTGATTTAAGGTGTTTTCAATCGTCCGCAGATAAAAAAAATAATTGCAAGTTCTGAATTTTCATCAAAATTAAATGCTATCGAACAACGTGCATGGAAAGGTACACTTGGCGTTATTGAGCAGTTTCTTGGCAACAAACGAGCTGCCAATTATAGAAATATTGTAGCAGAAATGGTTTCGGCATATGGCGAAATGGGCATATTAATGTCGCTAAAGATCCATTTTCTTCACAATCATTTAGATTTTTTCCCTGATGATTTAGGAGCTTGTAGCGATGAGCATGGCAAAAGGTTCCATCAGGACATTGCGGCTATTGAAAAGCGCTTTAAAGGAAAAGACATTACGCATATGCTTGGCGAATACTGTTGGTCTTTTTGGTTGCGATACTGAAGCAAATGCTTACAACCGCAAACATAAAAGCCTAACTTTCTTTAAAAACATTAAAATTTTTAATGTAGCAATTCTTTATTTTTATAAAACAAAAGTAATAAAAAAAAATTGTTTTTTTAACGAACTGAAACCTTAAAAAAAACGACAACCATTTAAAAAAAAAAAAATTAGGAAAATCTGAGAATTGATAAAATCTATTTTTTAAAACATTTCACGTGATACAGTCATTTCCACGAATCTGCCTGCAAAAAATCAGCTCGATTGGATCACTGAAAAAGGGTTAAAAATCGGTCCAAAGGCTTTCACACAGGCCATTACGAGCTTTATACTTCAAACTTAAAAAAAAAAAATTCTGACGTGTACCTGAAAATCGCCGATACACGTGTGTTTTTATTTTTTATCCCCTTTTCGAAAAAGTAAATTTGGTTCATAGGACAGAATGTGTGTAACACGGTGTTATACTTGATAGAACCTTATATGCTATGGATAAAAGGCTTATTCCACGGTAGTTGGCACAGATACTCGGGTCACCTTTTTAGTAGTCAAGTAGTCACTCTGATAGTCAAGCTTCCATTAATTCCCTGGAAACTGTCTTCCTGAATTCGATAACTGCTCCCGCCTGTCTCAGATCTCTTAATCAGATGGCTGAACAGTTTAATATTCACCTTTTTTGCATTTGTCTGATGTTAGCATCCGCTGTCTTGAGATTTTTAAATCAATCAAAGTAGTTCAACGGGGCTTTCTTCCTTTGTCCCTGTGGTATTATAATGGATCCCAAGGTTTAAGTGAGCCAGTCATGCAGGCTGCCACTCTAACCTAACCACTCTGTGGTTTCATATAGTACGTGAATACCAAAAGCCAAATAAAATCAAACTGGTTTTGATTTTGTTTATCAATTAGTTATCAAAAGCAAATCAAATCAGCAAAGCTAAAATTGGAACCACTGTTTCGGGGTCACGTTGTACTATTTGTTTAATTCTTTTTAAATTGACCAAGTAACATTGTATACATGTACGTATATCCATTAATTGCTAATAAAGACGATGTTATAAATTGAAATTGATTGAAGTTTGTTTGTTATGACTTGTTGGAAATTTTTTGAAAATTGCTATATTTTTCCTATACATTGTGTACATAAATCATACCAATGTTTGGTGTGTCGGGTCACACAAGCTGCGCCCATGTCCAGCGTTGCCATACTTTATATTACATATGGGAAAAAATTTAATCGTTAGAAGGCAACCTCCTGAAAGTGAACTAACATATGAGGCAAGAATATGCTGGGTAATAACCCCAAAACAAAAAATTAAATAAACCCCAATAAAATAAAGCCCAACAAAATATGAAATAAGACCCAAGAGAAAAAAGGAAATAAAACCCAAATATAATGCAACAATCCCCAAAGATGAAATGAAATAAGCCCCAAAATTTGGGCTATTTTTCATAATGAAATTACCCCCAAAAAGGATGATAAAATAACACCCAATGAATAAACACCAAAAAACGAAATAAGCCCCAAATCAATTTATTAAATTGTTATTTATTGAATACAAGCTTCACATGTCCAAATATATAAAAACAAATTACAAGAAAACTTGTATGGTATCGATAACTGCCTGACGGCAAACTGGACATTCGAACTTTTCATGTTCTTTTGCAATTGCATTTACCTGCAGCTTCAGAACGCATTCACTGCAGATTTTCATGTGCTTACAAGGTACCAGATGTATGTTTGGCTCTTGTACAGTACAAATAACGAATACTTTCACTTCTAAATTAGCCGTATGCTCTGGTGTTCCTACTTCCTCCTCTTCACACTCTTCCTCCAAATAAGTGACGTTTTCAAACAAATCATCTTCTGGATTCATGCGCCTTAGACAAAATTTCAACGAGAATTGAGAATGACAATACAAATTTCTTTTTCTACTACTTCACTAAATAGTTTCATTCAATCCTAACTGCATTTATTGCGGTTTCGATTTACAAAAATTCATTTTTTAACAAAATGAAATAACGCCCAAATAAAATGGAATAATTCCCAAAAGCCAAAAAAAAAAAATATTTCCCAAACAAAATTGTTTTGGGGGTTATTTCGGTTGGGGATTATTTCATAATGAAATAATGCCCAAAAGTGGGAATGAAATAACACCCAAAAAATATGAAATAATCCCCAAAAGATTTTTCCTAATTTTATTGGGCGTTATTTCATTTTCTTGTTTGGGGGTTATTTCATATGGGGGTAATTTCGTAGCGCCCCATTTTTTATATTCTCAAATTGAGAGCCCCACATACAATTTTTGGAGGCATATGCCAACAGTAATAATAAATAGGAAAGGTCTGGAAAAAGGTCATAAGATCATTCAGATTAACTCCCTAAATTTCTGCTAGATACAGCATAAAGTAAGATCTTACACAATCTCACTTACTCGCACGCTACGAAATAAAATTACTCTTTAATATCAGGATTTCAAATTCAATGAAAAAAAATAAATATATCCCTTACCTGTCCCGCCTTTGAATGTCTCATCCCGGCTTGAACCCAAAATAACTTAAAATGAGGGACAGACTTAAAAGAAGACAGAAATATTTTTGGAATGGAATTTCTTTTATTATAATCTGATACAAAGTCTCATGACATTTATTTTTTAAGTACGATTTCCGGCATATGCCCGCCGCGGCTGCGAGTAACTTGGTCTATTCGATCAGTCAAATTTTTGACTACTTTTTCCAATGAATCTGGTTGGATGGCGTCAATAGTGGCTTAATACTTCAAGAGTTGCAGATTTGTCGGCATAATCCAGTGCCAGTGAACTGGATCACTTCTAGAAATAAAGTTGTCACCAAATTGATGTTGGAACAAATCGTTTGTTAAGCGCGTGGTATGGAAAGTTGTGTCGTCTTGTTGGAACCAAATGGCGTTGATGTTTAGCTGATTAATTTTTGGAAACAAAAATTTAATCTGCATGACCCCATTCACGCTCGCCATTCACCTTAACGGACGCTCCTTGATCATTTCGAAAGAAATAAGGACAGATGATGATGCCGCCAGCGTGTAAACTGCACGATTCAATAGCAATACGAAGTTCTTGCTCACTAGGCCGATTATTTTAACCGTAAAATGGACGATGACCTCTATGAACTTCGAGATTTCTTTCAAAGTAAATTTCCACAATTTGAAAGCGTTGTTGCAGCGTTAAACGATTCATGATGACTTGAAAATCCTTACTGCACAGAAATGTCAATACAGTTTGACATTCTCAGCTGTGAAACCATAGTAAATAAAACCCAGCTGTGAAACCATATTAAAAATAAAAACCCTATAGAAAAGGAATCGCTATATTTTTATATTTTAACTAAATACATTTATTTTACCCATACATGGGGCAAATTAATCATATGACAATTATAATTTGTTGTTTCATTTGAATTTCCTGTACAAATGAAATATCAAAAAACGTTCAGTACCATTGGCAATTGTATTTATTTTCAAATCATTTGGTTTAGTTTTCAAATATTTTGGTTTTCAAATATTTTATACTTTACAGGTTTATGAATTTGAAAGTAATACGAGGCAATACCGCAAACTTCTACATATAAAATACTTTAAAAACAGAATTGCCCGCAGTCAAACAAATTCAAAATAATTAAAAGCATTTGCATTGCCTGAGAAAATGCAAATTCAAAATTTTTTAATTGTCATTGCGAACAATGGCAATTCTTTTACATTTGCATTGGATAAAGTAATGCAAACTAAAATCCAATGCAAATTAAAAAAACCCATGTATGATTTTACCTCATGTTTTATTTAAATTCTAAAATCACCGCTTTTACAAAAGCGTGAGTCCAATCTTTGCTTTAGGGAGTGTGGGTGAGCACAATTTTCGCGTGAGTCACGCATATTTCAGAATGGTTGATATCATTTAATTTCGATTTTCTTACTACTTTGTTGCACAAAGTATTTTTGGAAGGCTTATAGTAACATTTCCCTCTAACAAAGCGTCGTTAATCATCTTCTATATTTCAAGGAACTCTACTGCAAGCGAAGGAGTTTTTATACGTTGTAAAGAGGGACGGTTTGCAAAAAAGTGGTAATAATATCAGAACTTCTAAAATATATTTGTAGGGGAGGAGTCAGGCTTTCAGAATCTGGTATTTAGAGGCACCTTGTTTCAACATACTTTTCGCTACAGGGTGTCAGGGTGACAAAACTGTCGATAACAAAACTGTCTTCTTAACTTGTGGTCTGATTTAAATAATCTTTGTTTTTGAGATTCTACTGAGCCGCACAAACCAAAATCATTTAGAGTCGTGTGTCGTCTCTCTAACCGTCACAAAGATATTTGGAATGTAAACATTGGCACTAACTTTCTTCAGTTTTTTGGTAATAACTTTGTCATTTTGGTCAAAATATAGTTCTAAAAACACAGATACATTGGCAAGCTGCAACCAAACATAAGTTAAAAACTTTTAAATTTTTTAAAACCGGGTGGTAAGGACAACTTCTCAAATTTAAAATGTTTTCAAACTGAAAAGAAACGAAATTTGTTAGGTAAGGTACCATTATTCTTTCAATAGTTTCTCATTTTTTTTGTAAGAAAGATATAAAATGTTGTATTTTTTTTTAAGTAACGACCTTGCCAAAGGTGCTAAATGGAATTCAAATATTTTTGGCAGAAAATTAATGATTTTTGAAACAAAATTTCCAATTTTTGAGTTTGGGAAAAGTCTCCCTTGTTGATTAGTAAATTTTTTTAATCGAAATCCTGGAGGTTAACTACATGCCAAATTTTTGATCGTACGCATAATAATGAGGTTAACTACATGCCAAATTTTTGATCGTACGCATAATCTTGATCAGCAAAGCTCAATTTTTAAAAAAAACTCGAATTTTCGTAACAGCCTCTTTTGGAAGTAAAAATCCCACACTTGTGTCACTATTTCTCAAGTAATATTAATTGCATTAAATTAAACATATATTCGGCTATAATACAAGATAGCGGTATTACGTTGTTATGTACAGGGGGCGGCATATTTATTTTGGTACCATTGTCCGTCTGGAAAAATACTAATGGAAATGAGAGGCAAGAACATTGGTTTAGGATATATTTTTTAATATTGGTTCGAATATAATGCAAGTGGTTCATGTAATAAACCTGTTTTATTTTTCTGATTCACGCGTGAATATGAGTAGGATCAAATTCTGCTCACGTAAGCGTGCGTGAACGTGAGTACTGAAAAAATCTTCGTGCGTGACTGTCTTCCTTTCGTGGGCGTGCGTGAGCGTGAGTCAAAACTTACTCACGTGCCCATCTCTAATAGTCAGGCTATATATGCCCCATAGCAAATTGAATAATATTCAACGGTAGGTAAACATTTGTTACTCTCGATGCTACAGTTGCAAACACGCTTCAGGTAAATACGATTACGATCTCCAACAGCGTTTGGATCGTAAATATGGTCCGAACTTGGAGCAACGTTGCAAGAGGTTTCAAAAAGTACGGCTAACTTCCTTTGAAGATATAGTCATCATAGTGGTCTGTTGGCTTCCAAGCAATAGTTGCCCTACAGATTTATATCGGAACTATTTCCTGCGACAAATGGTCGAGTCGGCCGTGTCAAAGTCAAGACAAGTATACACATAGTATACAAAAATCAGTAGCTAGAGTGGCAGGATTATACGTATAAATGTTGACAAGCAAATGGATCCCTAAATCGCTTACATGGGGGGAGACAGTGATTCTGCTGACACTGCCTCATTTACTCCGACTACCTTATTATTGTATTAAAAAATTACAAGAGGTGTCAGGGGACACCCGGTTGGAACGAAGTTCCTTTCGCTATATGTAGTAGTTAGTTCCAACACGCCTAAGGCGCCCGTTGATAAATACGATAATTTAAATGGATCTTTAAGTTAGTTAGTTAGATTTATTGAGCCTTTTTTAAAACAAATTAAGAAACATGCTTACCCTAAGTTTACAAGTAGTTTCTTAGGACTATAATGTATTATCCTAATTGTATTTAAAACAAGATAACAGTTCCATACTTTTTAATAATTATTGGTAACTATATAAATATACATTTTATCATATAGACAAATACGCCCTTGCTCCCGGAGCTACTTTTGACATGAGTGTTTCACCCAAATAGTATACTTATAACTACAACTAATACTTACTAAAACTAAACTAAAACTAACTTAAATAATAACCTTAAATAACTACTAAATAAGGATCGAAAGATAGAAACATTTCAATTTGAAGAACAAAAATCTAGCCACGATGCGTGGCAGGTAGAGTTTTATCATAAAAAGCATGGCATATAGGTATTGCAGTGTTATAACTTGGCAAAGGTTCATTAAGATATCCCAAAGGGGATAAATAATTTATATTCGACCAACTAAAATTTCTTTGGGCATCGTAAATTTTCGAGACAAATTCGTTCTCGTGAGTTGTTACCCTGTTAGCAAATCTTTGAATAATATCACAAACATAAATACCGACTGGCGTGACTTTCGAGTTTTCATATACAAACGAATTTGAGTAGCGCTTACAGACAGCTTCAAAATTTTTCCCAATACAGAATCTTAAAATTTTTCTCTCAAAAATTTCAATTTCTCTCATCACGGTAGGAGATATGTGGAACCATATTGGAAACCCGTACAATACGACTGGTCTCAAACACGTTTTATATATTAGAAGTTTTAAGCTACGTTGCATTTCCTTGTTTTTTAAGATTCTTGAAAACATTCCTAGAATTTTGTACCCCTTTCTCAGTGCACTTCTAGCATGCTTATTAAATTTCAACAACTTATCGAAATTAATACCTAAGTACTTTATCCCATCTTTGAAGGGAATTTCCTCGCCATCCAAAAAGAGCTTTAACTGTTTGCTTTCCGGAACAACAAAATATTTACACTTACCCGATGCATTGCGAATACAAATAGCCTCGCTTTTCCCCACATTTATCCGTATCCCCCAGAGGTCATAAAACCTTTTAACTTCCATAAGATGCGTAGAAACAGCACGCAAGGCAGCAATTGGTGACTCATTGTGCGCGTATAAAAGGCTATCATCGGCGTACAACAATGCAGTAGAACTAGGAGTATTATGCGGAAAATCACTCATAAGAATATTATACAAATGAGGGGCCAAAATGGAACCCTGAGGCACCCCACACTTGACCTCCCCAAAATCAGAAACCATATCGTTGTGTTGAATACAAAATAGCCTATCAGCAAAAAAATTTGCAAACAATTTCACAACAGCTTTGTCAAAACCAATTTGAACCATTTTATATAATATGCCATCATGATAAGCTTTATCAAAAGCCTTTTCAACGTCCAGTGAAACCGCCACCGTACAATGGCGTTGCCGGAGATTGCAAGTAACGTCATTCGAGAATTTCAACAAAGCGTCAACCGTGGAGTGTCCTTTTTTAAACCCAAATTGCAACTTTGGCATATATGATTCAGTCAAGCCTTTGTCCATCTTCTCACGAATCGCCCTTTCAAAGAGTTTGCCTAAATTAGAAAGCATAGATATCGGCCTTAAATTATTAATATCACTACTATTCCCTTTTTTTCGAATCGCGACAATCTTCGAAATTTCAAGGGCCTTTGCAGGAAGTTTCCTGATAATAAAATTCGAAACACCATCCAACCCCGAAGACTTCTTATTGTTCGTATCCTTCGATAACCTTTCCAATTGTCCATGACCAATAAAAACTGGACACGATTCAGTATTAAGTGCCGAAAAGCCTGTATCAAATGTACGAATATTTTCCGCAGTTTCGGAAAGAATACTGCCTACTGTAGTTTCAATATCAGAGAGGTCTCTCTCCGGAGCAGAACCACTATAAACGTGGGAGAAATGACATCTCAACTTTTCCACCATTTCGGACTCGTCGTCCACAATCTGCCCATCTACCTCAAGTAACTTTATTATAGCCCTCCTGTTATACGTAGTCATGTTAAATATTTGTCTGTGAGCAGTTGGTCCTGGCTTAATGTGTCCTAACCTTTTACCAAAATTATCAGACCGGTCTCGTGCCACCTGCTTTCCCATAATGACGCCCAGCAACTGGATCTGTTTAGATAATAACAGATACTGCGGATTTTGTCTGTTCAAAAACTGATGAAATAATTTCTTCAATTGCCGTTGCCAAGTGTATTTTACCCTGAGCATATGCGCTACCAAATCTGAAGCAACAAAGTTTCGATCCTTGGTCCGAATTCTCTCCGAATGTAAATTGCACACGCTATTAAGGGTGGACGTAAAGTTGTCGACAAATGCATCAATTTCCAAGTTCGAAAGATTTCTGAAGGGGTCCGGAAAGTGATCCATAATCTTCTGAACTAACTCATTACGAAAATTTTGCCAATTTGTCCTCTTGTAAGAGGTATAGGTTCGAGGAGGAAGCAACATTATCTCAAAATTAGAAAGTTGCACGTTCAATTTGATCGGAAAATGATTCGAAAAAGTGGGAAGACTACAAATTTGTAAACGGCCATTGTCTAAACCCGCGCTAACCAGAAAATGATCTAAAAATGATGAACCATTTGGATATGAAGGGGAAGAATTGGAAAGCTGTTTGAAGTGTAAGGAGAAATTCTGCAACCAATCGAAAAACACATTGCCATTCGCGTTTGCCACCGAATCACCCCACGAAACATGCTTAGCATTAAAATCTCCACCAATGAAAACACAGTTGAAATTTTGAGAAAAATTACTTATATCCGACAAACCTCTATATAAACACCCACTGTCGAAATTGCAGGGAATATAGATTGACCGAAATAGAAATGTTTTCCGAATTCCCCCCTCAATAACATTAACGCTCAAAAAAACGCTCGGGAAACTTAAATTCGGTATATTAACCCTCGTAAACCTGAATCTATGGCGAATAGCAATTCCAACGCCCTGAGAACTACTATCCCTAATAAAATTAAAGTTATCCAACTTAACCTTGTGGCCTTCTTTCAAATGGGTCTCCTGTATAAAAGCAATGTCTATGTCATTAAGATTCAATGTTCGCCAAAGTTCCACTTTACGACTCGCTTCCACGAGCGATCTTACATTAAAAGTTAACATATTTAAGTTCTTAAGGGTCATATTGTGATTTTATTTCATCCATAAGGCGCAGACATTGTCTTTTTGCTTCCGATTTAGAAAGATTTCCGTACACTTTTATAAAGTCTGAGATTTTTTGCTCCAGTGAAACAACTTCCGGCTGAAGAATTTTCTGTGCAATCTTTAAGAACTCGTTAATTAAAGGAGTTTTGGGAAGAGACGATTCAGTGTGCGAAGTCGCCCCAACCTGAAAAAGACTAGCGAACGATTTATTCGGAACTACATAACTATTCAGTGCCGCAACAATCTTTTCAGAAGCCTCTTCTTTTCTCCCCCTTACCTGGTTTCGCAAACTATTCTTCAATTTAACATACTTGGCAAAAGCCGGACAGCCCCTATAGCTTGAAGGGTGACCCCGCTTCTCACAGTTAGTACAATACGGTAAATTCTGCTCACTAGACAGAAACTTGCACTGCCCTGGTTCGTGGTCAACATCACACTTAACGCAGACATAAGTTCTATTACAATTACGAGACAAGTGTCCCCATTGTTGACAACGCCAACATTGAACAATTTTTGAATTCGCTTTCGGAGACTCCCATGTAACTTTCTGATGAAGCAAATACTTTATGGCAATGATCTCACTAGGAGACTTTCCTGAGAATAGAGTAACCAAAAAAAGACCTGTATCGATATTGTTTTTCCGTGAGAAGTTAGTTGAAAATGTTGTTACTGAGTCAACTGTGCCAGGAACAAGCGCGCTCAATTCCGATTTAATCGCATTTAAATCTGAACCATGATATAACCCTCGCAATACAACGCTCACTTTCTTCAGCTCTTTCGGCGTAAATGAATACGATTCTATTTTCTTTTCCCTGAGAAGCTGCATCATTTCCGAATGCACAGTCGCATCCTTTAAATACAGCTTGCTCTTGAACTTAGTCTTATTCACAATTTTGTAAACCACATTCTTAGATTTCAATTGGTCAACTAAAGTATTAATATTCACATTAAATAAGAAAATAGGAGGACAATACAAAATCGCCTTATCATTTGGGACAGATGTACTTTTCTTATTTATAACATTTGCCGGTTGCAACACGGGATAATCCGTTTCTATTTCCAAATCCCCTAATATCGCATAATAATTATCACTACTACTAGCTACGTCAGAATTAATAGCATTACAGAGATGATAAATCTACCTTAACATCCTCATTAGGTCTTTTGCGTTTACTCTGCACGTTTTGGAACCGGCCATCATCACCATTGTCGGGAATATAGTCGCATTCCATTTCCTTGCCCTTATCTGCCGGAGTTCGCTCCGCAACGCTATCTTCCGATATTTTAGAAGGGATTCTGATTTCATCAATAATATTGACTTTCTCCTTAGGAACTGCTCCATTAGAGGGATTTGTCCTGACCAAGCTGGTTGGTTTTTCCAAGTTGTCGTCTTTGAAACAGGCTTCTTTAAGCAATTTCCCAATAGATGGTTTCAAGTTTCGGCTGTTTGAACTTTTATCCGGAGGTAATTTCTCCGATGGACCAGTGGCTCCCCAAAAAATAGGAGGATCCATCCCACAAAATTATCAAAGCGGTTATTTACCGAATAATTTAGAAATGGAAATAGAAGAATTTATTCTGTTCCCAATATGTATTTATTATTTTATTTTTTTTTTAAATTATACAGAACACGAAAAGCACGTCTGTTCGAATTGAAAACTCAATGAAAAATCATGGATCTTTAAGAAAATATACTTTTTGTAAAATGATTAACTTTTTTTTAAGAAAAATGTTTTTTTTTATAGAATGTGCTATTTTTAAAAGTATATTTTTAGGTCCTGTTTGTAAGAATATGTATTATATTTTCCCGAAAAAGTAATTTTTTAAAGAGAACTGCTTCTTTTATTAAAAGCTAATGTAGTTTGAAGAAATGTACTTTTTGTAAGAAAAGCCATGAGTATGAATTTTTTATAAGAGAATCTATTATTTTAAGAAATGGGAATTCTTTTTACAATTGGTCCTTTTTTCAAGAATAGGTAAATTTTTAAGGGTAGGTATTTATCTCAAGAAAAGCTATTTTGTTTGACAAAAAAGGTACTCTTTAAAGAAAAGGTAGTTTAATAAGAAAATGCAATTTCTTGTAAGAAAATGTACTTTTTAAAGCAAAGGTACTTCTTTAAGTAAATGTTCTTTTTAAAACTTCTTTCACTTTTGGCTTTTCTAAATTTACTTTTTATTGGGTTCGAAACTACAATATATACTAAATTAGCTGAACACGGCAAACTTCGTTTTGCCTTCAAAGTTTTTGTAATGCCAAAGTGTAACCAAGAATACAGTCGGCAAAAATATTTTGAAGAGGAATGTAAAATAACTGTTTGTTAGAAGAATTTGATTAGATTTCGATCTTGTGCTGATTTGTCTAAAAAGCTTCTCATTATACTATAATAGCTGTTCCCGTTGCGCTTCGCTACCCCTGAATTGTAATTTTAATGAAACACAATTTGGTTATTTTTTTTCTATTTATTCTAGTGCTCTAGTTTTGTCATCTGGTGCAAATACATATATGTAAGTCTGAAGGTTTACTCACACGAGAACATGCAACATATATTGTCCATGGGAAAAATACGGATTTGTCAAATTTAAGCTACAGACTTGAAGCGACTGCCCTTGCGCTTAATTAATGGTCATCGCAAATGGTAACCGAATCGGAAACTCGTCAACTTGAAATCGATGGGAATGTATGTAGGTATCTTGGGAATACGTGGAATCAGGGCATCGGTTCCATTGTAATTTCCAGTGATTATAGTAGCCTCTATAAGATTGTTCTGCATTTTTTTTTAAAAAATGCATTATTGGGATAAAGATATTTAGGAGCTCTCGAAACTGACGTCAATGATATTCATATTCATTCGTACCTGTGGTCACTTTTTTAGCTTCATAGTCTGACCTTTTCAATAGCCATATTTTCATTGGTTTTCCCCAAAAAGTAATTTGCATCATATCAGTAGTATATATACTGAACCTCACATTCCTACACTGTATCAAACAATTGTCCGTACACCAGCCAGTTGTGAACATATTTTAATGTATCTCAAAGGATATATGGCCGATTTGATTCAAATATTTTTTTAAATCGGCCATATATTTTTTGCGAAACATTGAAATATGTTCTCAAGTGCCTGGTGTACGGACAATTGTTTGATATAGTATATATAATAGTCAAATATTGACGTGTGTGGGCGGCACGCCGTCCCTTTGTGGCAAATTCCTTCCAAATAGCCTGTTCGTATCTGTAGGCCAATTGTAACATTCTGTGATATTTACAGGACGATCAAACTATTAACGGTTTCTTTTAAAAAGGGCGTGGCACATCCCACTTCCACCCTGGCAGTAATTCATACTGTACAACAATATCTCTATCCAATTGTCAGACCGATTTTTGAAAAGGGGGCGTGGCACATCCCACGTTCGCCCTAACTTATATACCAAATTTCATCTTCATACCTCTGACAGTTCATGATATATAATTATTTTAAATTTGAAGTTGTATGGGCGGTGCCACGCCCCTTTATCCAATCTTTTCCAAGTATAGCCAAGGACTATCAGCAGGTCATTGGAACCTTATCGGTGTGCTAGGAAAGCCATCAGAGCGATTTTTTTAAATGGGCGCGTGGCGCCGCCCACTTACACCCTGACCGTATTTTGTACTGTACGAACAACTTATATACCAAATATCACATTCATACCTCTGATAGTTCATGAGGTACAGCCGTACAAAATTTCAAGATGTATGCCACGCCCACTATTGCGATCCCGCCAATTTTTTGTTGGATCACGAATTTTGCTGCCAAATGCATCCACACAAATTTTCAAGGCGATTGGTGAAACAGTCCTCCAGATATTGCGTTTTCAAAAATAGAGTCCAATGGGCGGGGCCACGCCCACTTGATAAATCAAAAATTCAAGTACCGTATTTTCACCACCGACCACACAGCTACATTCTGTGAACATTTCAAAAAGATGAGTCCAACCGTTTTCGAGGGTATACGGTACTAAAAAATGCAAACAAACAAAACAAACACATCTGATTTTTTTTAATACATATTACTTAAATTAATCATTACCTTTGAAAAAGTCTTTAAAACTCATAATATAATCATTAATATGTAATTTTTATAATAAAACTCATAATGATTACGGTCCCTGACTTCAGTAGATGAAGGAACAACAGACGACGACGGTTTCAGAGATAAGAGAAGACTGTCCAAATTATCCAAGTTAGGAATTACTGGCATAATTAAATTACGTCACTAGAAGCCTTTTTCCGTCTTGGATAGGACCAGATGTCTTCAGGCCATTTAAATGTATCAAACATATCCTCCAACGATTTAAGTTTCAAACTAATACAGACAAAATTAGTATTTAAAGTTTGAATTCCTTTCTTTGCCTCCTTACATAGCTTAGCTCCAGCGAAGCCCGCTTTTCTTAGCCGTAATTATATCATAATGCCTTCCATTGAAGCCAGCACACTTCACAATTTCACAAAGCCAACATTGAAGAAATTAACCCTTATATATGTCCCTGACTGTACAAATCCTAAATCCTAAAAGTATGCAACATAATACTGGGTTGTATACAGGGTTATAGCATAATACGGTTAAAAAAAAGATGTTTAAAATTTTTCATTTAGCCCCATCCCGCAACGTGCGATAAGGAACTTCGTTCCAAAAGTATTACTGCTTTCTCCTATCTAACCAGTATTGCCAGGGACCAGCTAAAAAAATTATGCTAAATGCCTTCAAATATTGTGCAGCATTCAAGCCAGTACGATATGATAAAAATTGGTGTTTTAGCTTTTTCTTTCGAATTATGAGTACCAACGACATATGGAAATAGTAAATATGAAAAGTATACAAATAAATACATCCCATGAAGGGATTCGTGACATCCTCAAACAATTGGTGGGAAGAAGTATGTATAAACACGACAGTTCCACACAAATGTTAGTTCTACTAGGAAAACTATTTTTTAAATATTAAAATGTTAATACTTATTATTCCACATTTAGTTGTATCAGTTTGAATAATTGTGTTCGTTTATTGAAGTCTTTAAATAAAATCCATTTAGCGACTTATTTAAAGAACTTCTTGGGGAAAATTATATGGAGTTTTATTACAGAGATCGATACGTTGTAATTTAAAATGTTAACTTAAAATTTATATGACAAACACTTGACGCTTCGCAAACTAAATTGGCCTAATTTTTCGAAACATCAGTGCCTAAACCAAAACAGCACCAATTATGGCGACTCAGATTCTCACGTCTTTCAAAAGAAGTTTGTGCACATTAGTGTGGCCCCTATGTCTATGGACATTTTTCAACGATGAAAATGATCCCACCCCCAGTTTTGTTCATTTGCTCCCAAAACTGGTGTGTGCAAAACTTTTCCACGATCGGATAACTCTAAGACGCTTAGAAATTTTTTGAACTAAGGTAATAAAATTATTCACGGTTGCATTCCCTCGTGTTTTCTGTTTAAAATAATGTCGAACTATAGACAGATTATATAGGCATTTGACCATTATATGTCTATCCGAAGTCATCACCAGTCAAATAGAGAAAAATTTAAAAGGGTATTTTTTAGTTTTAGGTATAAAGCCGTGTGGACTATGAATTCAGAAATCTTTTAAAATAGTATGGGTGTATTGAAACCAATTTGATGCATAAAATAAGGTATTATCTGTTAACGTAGTACACTGGTTTAATAATCACATTTGGGGTACGATGTTCAAAATTGTAGAAAAATATTTTTCGTATTCTTTTGGAATAAAATTTTAAATTTCGAATATGTTCCACTGTTTTAGTAAAATGAAATGTCAACAATTATGTTTAGAAGACATATTGTTATATTCTGAACTTGCCACAACAACCTCATTCATCCGCAAACATTAATAAGGGATCGTCGCACAGTAATTCAGAATTGATTATCATTTGCCAAATTCAATGTCTTTTGATCCAGTAAACATTTTTAAGTTCTGTAAAAACTCGATTGTAGGCAAGGATTCAAGGATTATTGCTATATACATCATTGAAATTTTCACAGTGGGGTATATTTCAGAAAAAATTTCAAAAGTTGCCTTCTTTTTGTTTTTGTCGATATACTGGAAAATAAGAGTTTTGGATTCATAATGAGTGTAATAATGCGTAAACCAATTTAAAATTTTTTCGTATTAGAGATACTTTGAAAATCGAAAAATGTTAATCACTTTTTCCGAAGATATTGCACTCAATTTTTCTTTAATAAAAACAGTGATAGTTTTGTTTTGTTTTTTATACCAAATTCAGTTCGTAGCACTAAATATTTAAAAAAAAAACATCGTTTTGAAAAAAAATAGACTCTTGACCAACATAACTTCTTTGCTTCAAAAGCCTTCAATGAATATGATACACAGTTGGAAAGGGTGATCTTGCCCCACTTTCCCGGGGTAATTTTTGTTACCGCCCAATTAAACTCATAAAAGGTATTACTAATTTAATGAACAATTCTGATTTTTTTGTTCTCACACGCAAATAACTATTTTCTTCTCAACAACTTTACAAAAAAATTACTTTTCTTGGAAATTAAATAATTTTCCGAAATATACCCCACTGTGTGATTATCAATGTTGACATGTCGCAAAAGTACCTGATTCCTTGTCCACAATCGGAAGTTTACAGAACTTAAAAACGTTTTGTAGATCAAAAGATATTGAATTTGGCCAATTTAAATCGAATCTAAACCATTGTGCGCCGATCCATTATTAATATTTTGTAATTCTATATAATTCGATAATCTTTGAGTGTAAATGAAGTAGCTGTGGCAAGTTCAGAATGGACCAATAGGTCCTGTAAACATAATTTTTGACCTTTCATTGCACAGAAAAAAATTCTATGTATCAGACAATGTCGCGTCCGATTTCAATTGAATTTTTTGTATAATTTTCAGTCATAGAAATAGATTATCTTATGTATCAAAACACGATTTGTTGTTTTTCATCCTACGGTTTTTGTAAAACTGAAAATTAATTCATTCGTCTCAAGAAATTATTTGTAAATATTACAAATCTTTAATTCTTATTTTCAAAGAATTATATTTGTCAATCTTGGATTCAACAAATACATTCCTTGTTTTAATTAATTTTATGAATGGAGTAACGAATTACAATTAGATTTTTCTCAGTATTAAATAAAAAAATTGGTAAATTGTTCAATTAATTCCTACAATTTTCAAGTGATTTTGATGGATACATACAACTTAATTTAAACTTAATTTGCTTTCTGGAATATTTTTGAGCAAATATTTCGGTTTTTAAATTGAATTTTATGACTGATTGCGTTAGTTTTCAGTTAATGTATGGGAAATTCATACTACAAGCTTACAAGGTCAGGAACATTTCTCTAATTGAAAAATGGTTGGGTTTTGTTGGAATAATAGACAATTCTGTTAACCACAGTTACTGGCATGACTCCGTGACAAGTTCATCATCAGACGCCTAACTACTGTTCCCTAATTGATACCATCTGTTGATCAGCAATCGTATATATGCAAATCGAATTAGTATCGATCGAAGATCCCTAAGTATCATCAAAAACAAAACTCTCTCGTAGGCTGTGACGTCACAAAAAACTCATCAGAATGCTTTGAAAAATCATATATATCGAGATAAAATTCCAACAAATATGAAGTGGTTAAAAATTCTAATGTGACCGTCGGTGGTGCAATGGGTAGTGTGCGCGCCAATTGTACTTGAGATCCTTGATACACTATCGAGAATTTAGCCATGAAAAAATACCGTTCGGAACCGGTGTAAAACTGTAGGTCCCAATCAGTGAGTATAAAACTAGAAAGTCACAACTCACTGGTTGTTAGAAAGCTCTCCCCGATTCCTTCATGGGATGTAATGGGAAACCATTTATTTTTTTTTTTAAATTCTAAAGTTTGAATTCATTTTACTAATTCATTAACGAAGTTTTTTATTTGAACTAACTGTGAAACATTTAGTGGATTAAGCAAAAATATTTTGTTGTAAAACTAAATAAGTTGAATTTGAAAATCTATTAAAAAAAGTATTTTGATTTCAAGAATTTTTTCTTCAATTTAAAGAAATGAATGTTTGACATCCAGAAATTGAATTCATACAATTGTAATTATTTGATTTTACGAATTCTGTTTTTTTCGTGTATACTTTTACAATAGAACATATGCAAACCCCAAATCGGAATACTAAAGTAGTGTACTAAAGTAACATATTATACCTTATTTTAAGCCTCAAAATGTTTTCAATTCAGCCATATAATTTTCATGGCGCATACAACTTTATACCAAAAACAAAAAAAATAACGTTTTCAATTTTTCTCTATTTGGCTTGAATTGGCTAATGACTTCGGATAGACACATAATAATCTCCAATTTCCGCCAAATTTTACATAATCTCTCTATAGGTCGATAATATTTTATACAGAAAACATGAGGGTACGAAACCGCGAATAATTTTATTACCTTATTTAAAAACAAAAACAAATGAGTGTTCGAACTCAAGGTCGATGTGTTAACACCTTTTTGTTACACTGTACCTGTTCGATTTCTATGAACACATTAGTAAATGTTACATTGGAAAATAAAAAACAGCGTTCAATCATAGGATGACGTTTCATTTAAATAATATTAATACTTAAAATTATTTAAAGACAAGTGCAAGCACATGTGCCATTATTTTCTTGCATAATACTTTTTGTTTTATTCCACGTACACATGTACATACATTGTGTTATATTCGTCTAAGCAAACTATTCGCTGCCGTTACATCAATACCCCATCATACGTATTTTCAGGCAAAGACTATTGTTGTACAACAACCACAGATTATTTTCAATGCTAACGCTGCATAGCTACGACGTAGATAACGCTGTGTGTTGTTTGAGTGTGTTGACTTTGTTAGACTATACCCTACCCGTGCCTATAGATGTTAACACATCAAAAACGTATAAGGGTGACGCCTACGAGGTCTTTAGGGCGTTTGCGGCACTCCTTACAGTTATCCGATCGGGAAAAATTTTGCACACACCACTTTTTGGAACAAATGATCAAAACTACACTCCGCGAAATAAATATAAAGGCACAACCATTTTTCGTTTTTTTTTCAAATGTTTTGAGGAATTTTCAAGTTTTTATTTTATATTGTATGTATTAGTCCTTTCAAAATTAAATACTTTTCAGGAAAAATACTATGACTATAACTTATTCAAGGTGAATCAATAAAAATAAAATAATTACTAGTGCGAAATATTTAAGTTTTATTCAATGGTCCAAAAAGTTTCGTGAGACATTTGATCACCATTATCGCTGATAACTTCTACTAAGTATCTTAGCATTGAGTTTATTAACGAATGAATCTTCTCAGGATCAGTTGTTCCATTTTCTGGTATTGCTACTCTTCGACCCTTGCATTCTTCAGCTGGCGTCCTGGGTGGTAAACTTGGGTAGGTAAAATAGACCAGAGGTTCTCGATCGGATAGAGATCAGAACTAAGTGCATGCAAGCCGAGAGTTTGTATTATTTCTGGACTCCAGAAACTTTGGAGTTTTCTTAGACCGATGTACTGTTGCGTTGTCCTGCTGGATGATAAATTCTGGGACACAATTTTCCTCTCCAGAATTAACTAAGACGACATCCAATAGTCGAATATAAAACTCGGAGTCCATTTTTGGGGACACGAAACATATTGGAGTTGTTCCTGTATAACTCATACCTGCCCAAACCACAAGGGAGCCACAGCCACAATTTCGCCGCTGACGCATAATTTTGGAAAAATCTCTGGAACGCCAATATTATTTGTCCGAGCCATCATGTTCATCCAAATTAAATTTTTTCCGTCGGAAAATATCGCCCCTCATCCAAAAATATGTAAATTTCAGAGAATTTAAATGTGGCTAATTCGTGTGTTGGCATAAGATCAAGTTTTGCATACTTTTTCCCATATGACAGTATCAAGTCGCGTTTCATTATTTGTTGAACACGACACAACCCTGCTCCCAAGCTCAATTCAGCAATAATTTCCCTATCGCTGAGGTTTTCTTTAACAGCAAACCTTTTGATCTCTCTTTTGGCGCTGAAACTGATCAGTGGTGTCCTTCCTGGTCGTTTTGTGTTTCCATATTTTATAAAATTGTAAATAACACGGCTAGATCCTTCCAATCGCCTCGAAATTTCCCGATTAGATAGCCCTTGATCGTGATAATCTTAAATTTGTCCCTTTTCTTCTATACTTAGGTACTTTCCTCCAGGTATTCTTTATAAATAATTTTTTTTTTAATTTGACCTACGTTAATTTTGAAACAGTAAAATAACAACCAAAGAAAACTCACTTCTGTTTGAATTCCTATTTACTACTGTTCGAATTCGGATGTTGCCTTTATATATATTTCGCACCAGAAACAGAAAAAACAAAATCACTTTTCATTCAACTTGTAAAAGAGATCGATCGATTAGTTATATTCTCTGAGATAATATACCTAATGACACTTATATGCACTAAAATTCTATACTATAAACCCAGAGCATTGAGGGTACCAAGAAAAAATATATGGCCGTCGGTGGTGCAATGGGTAGTGTGCGCGTCTCTTGTACTTGAGATCCTGGGTTCAATTCCTGCTCTGACCACCTTAAAATTTCTTTCGTCGGCGGTCACCTCGCATAGTGACGGCGACACTATCAAGTATTTAGCCATGAAAATGCTTCTCAAAATACCGTTCGGAACCGGTGTAAAAGTGTAGGTCCCAATCAGTGAGTATAAAACTAGAAAGCGCACAGCTCACTGGTTGTGAGAAGCTCTAACCGATTCCTTCTAGGGATGTAATAGGAAACCATATATATACATATATATAAGAAAAAATATATTGCCTTTATAATTATTTCGCTAGGTGTATGGGGTGGGAGCTTAACTTTTCTAAAGTTGAAAAATAGGGGCCACACTTGTACACATAAAGTGCATACTGTATACGTGTTCAAACTTTCGTTCACTCCAGAAGGGCGCTATGTAGTGTGCACAACAAGATACTAAGTTTTGTATTTCTGTGATGCTCCTATCATAACCCCCAGAACTAGTGGGTTACTCCCTTACATTTGTTTACACTGGAATCTACCCGGACTGGTGGACATCCAGTTAGACGGGCATATAAATGCAAATGCAATATACATATGTAATAATTTGGTGGATATACAGTGGCCGACAAAAGTCTACATACGATCCCAATTTCCGCTACCTCTTGAGTCCGAAAACATTATGAGGCAAACTAATGATGCAGTTTTGTTTAAAATCTATTTTTATTAACAGAACGCTAAAAAATTTATTTACTGCAATATACACTCAAAAATAATTCACGAAAAACGGAAGAAGTGCGTTGACAAAAGTCTACATATGGCTTCGAAACTAACATAAGCAACTTAATTTATGAATGAAAAATTATACTGATTATTAAATCTATAAATTGGTTGGCACACCACGGGCATCTATAACTGCATGCAATCATCTGGGCATTGAAACAACAAATCTTTCCAACTCAGCATTCGTTTTCAAGCTTCTCATTCAGTATTGGAACACTAGTAGTCCCAATTTGTTTGAATTTACGTACTTTACGTTCAATAAGCTCCAAAACGTGCTTAATAATATTTAAGTCTTGGATTTAACGAGGAGTGTACAATTTTCGTGAGGCATAATAAATCAGAAAATCGTACACGCTATGAACGGAGTGTTTTGGTTTTTTATCTTCGGGGAAAATCCAAATATAACGAATATAGAAAATACCGACCGATGCTTTCAAAATTTATCCTAAGGCTAATTTATATTGGAAATAATCCATTTTACTCTTAATAAGTAACAGATTTCCAAATCCTGATACACCGGCGGCACCCCAAACCTACACGCTGCCCGTAACATGTTTAACAGTACGGTCTACGTCTTTCGGATTCATTGCTGTAGTAAATTTACTACAAACTTTGGTTCTCCCGTCATTTCCAAATTAATTACTTTTAGTCTTATCCGTAATCAATACTCGTTTCCAGAAATCTGTGCCTTTTAGGATATGCTGTTGGGAAAATTCCAAGCGAATTTGCGTCTTTTTTTCCGCGTATAATGGATTTTTGCATTCAGTCCTGCTATGGTAACTATCATTATTCAAAGTGCATTGAATTAATAGTGAATGCACTATAGTATCTTATTTTATTTACCAACCCTTGGGCCTAATTTGGGGATTTAATTATCAGATTTTTGTCCACTTCTCCTAAAGTAAAGTTGGCATCTCTGGTGTTTAAATTCTTTGGGCGCCCACTGTCAACAGCTTTTTTTAAATTTATTTAATATTATCTGCTTTTGATTTTCTTAAATTTAACTGTTTTGATATTTAACCGAAGGTTTTCTATATTTCACAACTATGTGTCGGACAAAACTTTAATTTTTTTTTCTATGAGCCACTTTCACAATTAAGTATTTCTTGAATCTAACCAAACTCCAACTAAACACAATTTATTGGATCCTAATGCAAAGCACAATAATAAAATTCAGCCAACGGGGCTTCTCTAACCATTCAGCAGCGCCCAAAATCATACGGTATCGCCGTATGTAGACTTTTGTCAATGTTTTTTTTCGTTTTTCGTGAATATTTTTTAAGCTTGTGATATTATATTATAAAAAAAAGGTTTCAAGGAAAACTGCATCATTACTTTTCTCCATAATGTATTTGTACTCGTCTGGCAGGAAGAATGAGGATCGTATGTTGACTTTTGTCGGCCACTGTATGTATATTCCTCATTTCTGGTAGTTACAACCCGCACCAGGGTCTTGAATCTGACACTCAACCGTGTAATTTATCTGACAAAAAAGGCCACAGCTAGGCAAAAAAGTCTGTGTTAGTAACGAATTTTCTAAAAACCCTAGTACGGGAATTGCAGTCCGAATTAAACATACCCTCATCCTACGTCATTTGCTGCCGACAAAGTTTAAATAACCTGAATGTATTATTTAATACAAATTGAATTAGGAACTTTTGTGTTTTTCTGTATTTATCGTGTAAAGTACTCAATTGCTGGCTGAACTTTTGTATGTCAGGCACCAAAATCGGGTTTTGAAAAGTTAACAATTTTCAATTACAGAGTGGTTTGACAAAACATTTCTAACTACCAAATTCCATTAAGCTATATTAAGCTTGGTTAAGCAATTGCGTCAACCAAAAAGATGGTCAAAAAATAGCGCAAGAAAACCAAAATTTTTCTTTAGATGGCTGGTGTTTGAAGAAATATTCCATATTGCGACTGTTCACTAAAAATATGTTTGATTAAGACTTCAAAAAAAAATACTCTATCAATATTTTGAAAATACTTTTTTAATGTTTATGCTTATCATGACACGTTATTTGTGACGCATATTGACGAAACCAAATTGTAACCAAATACACTCGAAATCGAAACTACAACGGCCGGTTGGGACCTATAAAAATTATTGCAAAGCAATCAGCGTCTTGGGAAATTGGAGTGACAGGCTGAGCTACTGCGAATCAGGCCGCGTCAGCCACATGGGTGAAATTGTGTTCCATAAATAATTGCATTATTTGTTATTTCGAATAAAACCTTAATATACCAAAATAGTTAAGATCAGTTTATTTAACTTTGAAAAGATACTTGTATTTGGACCACCCTGTATACGCCAGATAAGTGGTTGATTTAATATTTCAGTGACAAAAGCTATTTGCATTTAAAGTCTTATTAAGATTTAATTGTTAATAACTAATTGCGCGTTTAAAAAACATGTTAAAAACTTGGCCTTAGTGTTAGATGTAATTGATTAGTTTTGCACACGTGTGGTTTGCAATTTATAATAAAATAATAATACAAATATGTATGTAACATTGGGCAGACGAACACTTTTGCCCCGTACAGTCTGAAAACACGCGCCTTAATACAATCAACTCTAGTACGTTAAAATTGAAAACAACAAGAATAACACACAATTACTTACTTGGTGCTTTGAATTGTGTATCAATTAGATGTAAAATGCACGTTAAACAATAATACTAACATAAATAGCAACAACTACAACGGAAATATATTAATAACACAAAGTTTCAAACAAAACACGCAAACATGTCAAAGTACCAGAAATTAACAAACAACGATACAACGGCAACTCTGACTGATGATGACGATCAACACTTTGTAATGTTTAACAATGACGATCACAATCTCCCCTCCAGGCCCTTCTATGATGTTGATAATGGTCATGATAATGATGCGAAAGATCTCATTCAGTACAACGACACCAAAAATGATGACGACGACTACGATGACAAAAACAATGTAAACACCTGGAAAAATAACCATATGACCGGCAAAGTCAGCATCATGAATGGTGGCAACAGCAGCCACAGTCGCCTCAGGTGCACAAGTGGAAGTAGCGACAATTTATTAATAACACCTCTGGATGTTGACGATGGAAACACAATGGAAATTCCGCTGCTGCAACACAACTACGTCAATAACAACAATAATAACAATAACCATAACGACAGCTACAACAAAAACAAGGTAAATAGAAAAATTTTATATATTTAGTTGTTTCTCCCCGTTATTTTTTTTATCATTCCAAACGGCGATTCATAGTAGGTGAGGAGGGTGAAAGTGGTAATAAAACTAGGACTTCGATATAAAACTCTGCACTAATTTTCTATATTGGGAAAACTGTGATAAATTATTGTTGGTGCTTTGTTGTTTCTACTCGTACAATAGAATTTGACTTGCACAAAGATGTACATTAGAGTGATCTAAAATTGGTAACGAAGAGGAACGTACCTAGGGACTTGAAATACAGAACGCAAATGTATGCAGATTAAGGTTCCTTTGGATCAGCAGTTTATAGGTGGTCAAACGGCATGAGTAAAGACAAACAGTAATGCAAATATTTTTTAATTAATAAGAAGATGTTAAAGTAACAAAATAACAAAATTATTTTAAAGTGACCAACTAACTAAAGAAATTAAAAGATTTGGGAATATTTTAGCAGTGGTTGATACCGATCGCAGTCGTAATCATATTCAAGATGCATATTCGTTTGTATTTGTGCAGAGTAAAAAATATAGTGCGTGTATAGTGCGTGCAAGTCGAGAGTACTGTGCCACGAAAAAGCACGAAGTATATATTCAAAATAAACAAGTAAAAGTGTTAAATTCGGCTGTGCCGAATCTTTGATACCCTCCACCTTAGTGTTAACCAGCAAAATATTAAATTTTAAAAAGGACCTTTTTTAAGAAAATGTACTTTTTAAAAAAAATAAAAATAAGTTACTTGTTCACAAATGCAATTACTTGTTCACAAATGCAGGATGCTCACAAATGCTCACAATGCTCACAAATGCATTGCTCACAATGCTCAAATGCTCACATGCTTAAGTACTTAAGAAGAAATATACTTAAGAAATGTACTTAAGAAGAAATGTACTTAAGAAAGAAATGTACTTAAGAAATGTACTTACGAAATGTACTTAATGAAATGTACTTAAGAAATGTACTTTGAAATGTACTTAATGTACTTTGAAATGTACTTTTAAACGTACTTAAGAAATGTACTTTTTTTTAAGAAAATGTACTTTTTTAAAAAAAGTAAAAATAAGTTACTTTTCACGAGTAAAATAAAAAAGCATTTTTTAAAAATAAAAAAGCATTTTTTAAAGAACTGTTAAACCAAAAAAAAAACAAGCTGGGACGAGAGTTGAACCAACAACCCTCAGACTCCAACGCGCAACCCTTTACACATCAGGCCACAGCGACCTTAGATGAAACGTGACAATTCACATAAATGTATGCACACATGAAAGTACATCTAAACATTCTAAAGTACTTACCTATTATAAAGAACAACAAAGATTTTCAACATGGAAATTCACCACACGGCAAAAGGAGTAGTTTAGTATAAAACTACAAAAATTAATGTGAAAATTTTATGAGTTTTTTTACTTTTCCAATCATAAAATTTTTTCCAATGGACCAATTTCGCTGATTTTCCATACCAAACTGCTCAGGAATACGTGGAACATTCTGGCCAAAAACCAAACCGCGTTATCGCCGATTGAAGTCGTGAGAATGTTTTCAACAGACGGACATGGCTATATCGACTCCGGTTGTTATAAGGATCAAGAATATATTTACTTTATGGGGTCGCAAAGCCTTATTTCTATGTTACAATCAGAATGACAAACTGATATATACCCTCTATCACTTACAGTGGAGGGTATAAAAACAGTTAAATATTGGGAAATTTATCTTTACGTATTATCTTTACGTCCGAGGTAGAGAAGGAAAAATGTGCGCAATTTGGCAGCCCTCGTAAAAGAGAACCAAAAAGTCGACGCTATTCATTCAAACGCATTTCTCTCTCACGTCATAACTTATTTCATAATTTTTACAGGCTTATGTATTTAAACATGGTTGGAATTTCTATAGTTAGATACAATAACATCGTCAAGAAACTGCTCGTTTATAGAAATATTTATCGAAGAGTGTATGTATGCTGCGAAAAATGCAAAACTGTTTTGTCCCTATTTCGCATCCTTTCGTTGGTACACAAATTTCTCTAAACATAGTATATCCTTTTACCTAATGTTTTCAGTGTATACACTATTTTTATATTTTCGTGTTAGGCCGTGCTTTTTCGTGCCTGCGTGTTGTGCCTTTGCCAAAATTTAGTCGTGCGTGCATGTGCGTGTTTGCTATTAGCAACTTCGTGTTTGTGTAGGTTCGTGCCTAGAAAATTAGGCTCGCGCCCATCTCTAGTTAGGAGTAGAGTTGGGTAGTTCACGAACGAACTAGTTCAATTGAACGATTCATTCTTGTGAACTAGATGAACTAGTTCACACTGTTCCGCTCTTTTGTTTCAGTAGTTCACTTGTTGCAGTAGTTTTTTGTATGTATTTCATTTGTGCAGTTCCCTCCGCCATTTTCTAGTTTATGCTCTCTTTGTCTCACTCAATTTGCACAAAGGTTGGTAATGTTGCAATCTTTCTGGAATGGATATGTAACCGGTTTCTACACAATAACTACAGCGCTAATCACCACTTTTATTCTAAAATATTAAAAGATTACGGAAACATTAATATTTCAGAAACGGAATAACCCAATCGTTAAGTCGATCTTCAATAGGACGATTTGGTATAAACAAATATCACAATATCTAAAACACTTTGAAGTTGAGCTGAAATGAGCTCTTTAGTTCACAGCTCATATGATGTGTTAAGCTGAATTCATACAATGAACTAGTGAACTAAATGAATGAACTAGTTCATTCTGTTGAGCTGAACAAAAAAGAGCGTTCACTTGAATGAACTAAATTTCCCAACTCTAGTTAGGAGCCTTTATATAAGGAAACTAACATATTCCTTTAACCGGCTCGACCATTTGCCTTTTTCTCCCAGTGCCAATACCAAAATCTCGAAGAGATTTCCTTCGAGTACATCTTTCTATACCTTTCGCCCTCATTCTTTCTGTTCCATTCAAGTGTCATGTCCCAGCCAGCGTAGTTACGTTATTTTAATTCGCTAAAACAACGTCAATATCAGGAAAGAGTTCATACGGTCCGAGGTTCATACGTCGTTGATACTCGCCCTTGTCTATTTTAGGACCATCTATTTTTAGGAGTATTTTTCTCTAGAACATTCCCAGGGCTGCTTCCTGAGAGTGGGCTATGACACAGTATTCTGCGACATACAGCAGGGTTTCCAATAAGCCCTAGACAACTTTTTTTTAAATAAAACGCAAACCATTTGAGATATTTCCAAAACTTTATGATCAACTTGAAATACAATGAAAACATTTATGAATGGTACTCGACTTTGTTCATATGGCCACCGCGAGCACATCGGCAGCGGTCGATTCGTTGAACCCAATTTTCGATGACTCAGTCACACATTTCGGCCGTAACGGCCGCTATTTCTCGTTCAATGTCAGCTCAGAGTTCTTCCAACGGCGTCGGCTTGTTGGCATAGATCAATGATTTGACGTAACCCCAAAGAAAAAAGTTTAGAGGCGTTAAATCGCACGAAGGAGGCCGCCAATTGACTGGTTCATTTCTTGAGATAGCACGCTCACCAAACATACTCTTCAATAAATCGATTGAAACGTGTACTGTGTGGCTTGTGGCACCGTCCTGTTGAAACCACATGTCATCCAAGACCATGTGTTCCAATCCGGGCCAAAAATAATCGGTAATCATGGCGTGATAACGCTCGCCATTCACAGTAACGTGACGATCGTTATTGTCGACGAAAAAATATGGTCCAATGACGCCGCCGGCATACAAACCGCACCAAACAGTTATTTATTGTGGATGAAGTGGTGATTCATGAAGCACATGTGGATTTTCACCAAACCAATAACGCCTAGTTTGCTTATTGACCAACCCATTGAGCCAAAAATGAGCTTCGTCACTGAAGAGGTTTTTGCTATAATCTTGGCGCATCTTCTCCAGAGCCCAATCGGAGAATGGTCCATCGGCGTCAATTCTTGAGTCAGCTTGATCTTGTATGGGTATAAACCCAGACCTTTACGCAATTTTCGTCATAAAGTGGTCTTGGCGATGCCCAGTTCTTGAGAACGCCGCGGAATCGACTGATTTGGATCGTTTGAACGGCAGTGATATTTCGTCATTTCGACCAACACTTTGTCCCATTGGCACAGCAGCATCACACAATGACTATGTAGACTCAAATTTTTGCACTAAACTTGTTATTGCTTGTCTACTAGGGCGAGAATAACGACCGAAAATTGGAGTTAACGCTCTTAAAGTTGCGGTCACCGACTCCAAATTTCGGTAGCACATTTTTATAATTTGCATACGTTGTTCGGTCGTATACTTTACCATGATGAAAATGTTGAGTTTACTGAGAAACGGAAAGTAACAGTTAGATGATCAGTGAAATAGTGCGTTCACAAATTAAATTCAAAGTTGTCAAGTACCTATTGGAAAACCCATTATAAAATTTTGGTATAGCTGGATACTTGTTTCTTGAAAAAGGGCTTTATCTCTGAAGTGTTCGGTTAAACCGAAATAACACCTGTTTGCAAGCACAATTATCCGTTTGATTTCACGGCTGGCGTTGTAGTTTTTGTTCACGACGAATCCGAGGGAACTTCCTACTATGGTCATGCTTGTTGAAAGCAATAATTCTATCTTGTTCTCATTTATTATGGAAATCATGGAAATACAGTAGTAACTTCTCGCAAGTTTCGGCCAATAATATTTATAGCTTTAGCAAACGCAAGCGCCATGTACCTTTTGTTGCTGATCGTCGATTTTTTTTTCGTGAGTTTTCTCCAGTATTTGCCGTAAAATGAATATCTGGTCGGTCACGGATTTTCTATGTCTAAAGCAACACTGATTTGGTCCAATTAGGTCTGCAATAAATGGCTTTAGCCTTTTGCACATTATGTTCGAAAGGACTATATAAGCGATAGTTGGGGAATACACGCTGAAAAATAACGGCCCCAGCAACATATTGCATGAACCATGTACATGTTTGCAGACATTGTTTTCGTGAATTAAAGATCTGCTGCTTTTTGTTTCTCTTTGTCTGTCACGTTTTTGTTTTCAGCAGTTTCAAAGAACAGAGCCGAATTTGGGTCACATATTATAACCTATTAATCACTGAGTTCCCAACATGTTATATAGAATTGCAAGCACAATGTAATTGGAAACAATCGCGCTATATTTGCGACAAGCTCTATTTGCATCCAAACATCAACAAAATGCAACTTTTTCAGCGTGTGTCATACATGGGGAAAATTAGCTATTTCACAATTATTGTTTATATTCTAATTTGAATTACTTCTACAAATGTAAATTCAAAAAAATATAAATTCCATTGGCAATTTTCAAAACATTTCCTTCATATTTGGTAATTTTGGTCTTCAAATATCTTTTATGTACAGATTTATGAATGTGAATTTACTACGACGCAACACCAATCGAAGCTACAAACCTCTACACATAAAATACTTTGAAAGCAGAATTGCCAGCAAGCAAAAAACAAATTAAAAATAATTGAAAGTATTCCCATATTTCATTACAATTGTCGTCGATTCCACAACCTGCTTTTGCATTGCCTGAGCAAATGGAAATTCAAAAATTGTTTAATTGTCGTTACGAACAATGGTAATTCTTTTGCATTTGCATAAGATAAAGTAATGCAAATTTAAATCGAATGCAAATAAAATATCCCAACGCTGGCTCCTATATTTGGGTCAAATTTTTTTAAATACAGGTTATACTCGTAGTACCGTAATACTTTAAACACCCTGCATGCATTCATCTAACCAAGTTTTGCATATGAGCTGCTTCATGCAGCTTGCTATCTCATCGCCTTCAGCCTTGCACAGCTCAACCGGTAGCCCATCAGCAACTGCGGCTTTTTTTGGTTTTAATTGCTGTTCTGACCGTGTCTGGATACAGAGAGGACAATTTACGTCATCATCCATCCAGGAACAAGTAAAGCAGAGAAATTTTCTCGCCATATCCCCAACAAACTCTGTACATCTGCGACTACATTACTGTCCTTATCTTTACAGAAGGCAGACCTGATTCGTGGCCGTTGCTTCGACTTTTCATTTTACGATAGAATTATCAGGTTTCGTTCTTCCTGCTGTCTGTTTTAATTTCACACTCTCAAATTTTCTCCACTGCAGTGGTGCCAAAAGCTCCCAAAAATGAGCTAAATGTAAAAAAAACCAAAATAAAAAAGAGCTAATTAACAAAATAAACAAATACATAAATCAAATTTCAAACAAAACACACATATTTCTAAAGTCACAAATTTTTGGAACAAATTGTTTTAGTGGTCGGACCAAAGAGAACAAAAAAAGGTTACATTTTAACAACGACATCGACAATTCATTATTGGAGTGATTTAGAAGCATATAATTTTAGTTGCATATGTAGCACTCCAATACTTAGGTGACGATATGTTTTGTGCCAAATACTATAATACGCCCGTAGTAAAAAAAATCATGAGGATTTCTGAATACAATATTATATAATAGTGATGATAAAGTATGTACACACATAGAAAAGAGTCGTTGTCACAACTATATTTACAGCCAACTAAAATTTGTTGATTCCTTGAACTATCACATTATTAATATTAGTTATACATATTAGTTATTATACAGGGAGTCTGGTAGCAGATTAATATTTTCAAACTTAAATAAAAAACATAACAATTGACACAAAGTTTTACTAAGAGCATTGAATGATAAAATGGAAATGCGGATTTTATTTTTTAAAGAGTATGTCATCCAGATGTCTTCCGTCGAGTTGAATACACTATTCAAAACGGAGCTTTGTGTTCTGCGCCACACACTAGTTCAATTATCTCATGCGTGGGTAAGGCACACCAAACAGTTACCCTGGGGCAATGCAATAGTTTTTGATGTTTCAATCGAGGGTGGAGACCAGTACCGGCAGTTTTGCTCATTGACGTGGCCGTTTAAGTGAAAATCAGCCTCGTCGCTCCAAAAAATAAGAGTTACAGTGTGAAAACGCTACATCGTGACTGACAAATCCGCACAATCGATAATTCGAACGGCGCCACCCTCCCCCTGCACCGTTTATTACTTTTTGAAATAATCGTATTTAAAAATATAAATTTTCCACCAGACACCCTGTATAACACATTTCGAAATTCCCCACACAAATTTAGTGAGCTATTAAACTACCAACGTATAAAAAAATATTATTGTGCTGCCACATTTATTGAGTTAATTGTCGGCTGAGTAACCAATGATTGCAATGTAGTAAAAGGTTAACCAATCAATGTATTTTTCAGTGCTCTTATTTATTAAATGCACACTTTCTTCATCGTGGCCGTTAGTTGTATGGATAATTTTTTTTTTTTGATTTCTTATATTCTCTCCCCCCAAAAAGGTTCACTTTTATGTAAAAAAACTACCAAAAAATTTCATAGCGATAAGTTGTGTTTTAGGGGGTACGTCCGCCCCTCAAAGTTGGCCTTCAAGCCATTTATTCAAATGTAATTTGTTTGTATATGAGTATCTTTTTAAAACAACATTTTAGGAGAATACGATGTACGGCAATATTTTAGCTCCTCTAGTCAACAACATTAGCCTCAAAGAAGGTTTTTTGCTAAAATTAATATCTTAGGAAATAATGAAGAAAATAACCAACAAAAAAACCAACCAAAATTATATTAATATTTTCTTTGTTTTATGCTATACAAGACGCAACTATATTCTGATGTAGATGAAATTTGGTTCATAGTTTCTACTGGGAACAGGATTAGATGCCAATGAGATTTTGTAAGGACCTACCAACCTTTCAATAAATACCAATATTGCCTTCATATTGTAAGTTTTGATAAATCCCATATGGTTCTTAATTTAAGTAGTCATTAGGACAATGTCACGGAAACATATTAGGCCTAGTAACTACATTTATTGTTTCGCAAGTTAATGCCTCAGTTAGCGGAACATGTATGAAAAACAATACGCACATTTAGAGTGATGGCTAATAAAAATATATAAATGGTAATTGTTGGAAATAATAACATTTGTTTTTGACAATTGTGTCAATTAAGTTATAATGCTTTTTAAGCGAGTGTGTATTGTTCGTTGTGTAAAACTATACACAATGAATAATTTGATGTGCATTTGAATCTTTAAACGTCCATGTATGTATTTAGCATACATGGTGCAGTTTAATTAATAAAACAAAACAAAAATGGATGTAATGGGACATCCCATGAAGAGATTGGGGAAATCTTTTCACACCCAGTGAGCTGTGCACTTTCTAGTGTTTACACTCACTGATTGGGACCTACAGATTTATACCGGTTCCAAACAGTATTTTGAGAAGTTTTTTCATTGCGAGGTGGCCGTCGTCGAAGGAAATGTAAGATGATCAGAACAGGGATCGAACCCACGTTCTCATGTACAGGACCCGCGCACACTAAGAAGTGCATAAACATGTTCTTTAATAATGATACTTCTCACTTAATTGAATGGGGTTTTTCGTTAGAACGAATTTATGATTTTCTCAACTCCCTACGGCTAACAGTGGGAACTTTTAGATAAGTAGAGTTGGGCTGTTTTGCTTCCAAGCCGTTCAATTGTACTTATTTTAAAAGATTTTATTTGATGTCCGGAAATTATGATTTTCAAATATTTTATATGTACAAGGTTATGATGGATTTGAAAGCACTCCGAGGCAATACAAATCGTACATTTAAAATACTAAAGGTAATCGAAAGTTGGTGTATCGATATATACATTATTGTTACATCCACTTGTGAAGGTCCCACAACTTTGGAAACGTATTTGTCGCATTTAAGTCTTTTGGTTTAGAAGTTTTCTTCTATTTGTTGTAGAAATTCAAGGATTTAAGCATTGCTTGTGATGTATTGCATACATACTTATATGATAGACAAAGTATCTTCACTATCCCAACGGAGTGTTGGCTGTTTCTGATGCCTTTGGAACATAGGTTTAACTAAACAGGGCAATGACGTCATTAGGGCACTTTACTTTCTAAAATGCTTAACAATTTTATGAAATTTCAGTTTTTTACTTTAAATTTTTCAAATTTTAAAACAGAAATTTAAGGAGTAAAAAAATTCGGATACCTATATAAAGTATATGTACGGCATATACGGTATTGACGGCGAGTTACGCTTATTTTCTATTACCCTTACTATAAAAAAATTATAATTTTTGCATATTTCATTACAATTGCCATCCGATTCCACAACCATGCATTTGCATTGTCTGAGTAAATGAACATGCTAAATTTTTGATTTGGAATTGTGAACAATGGTAATTATTTTCCATTTGCATTAGATAAAGTAATACAAATTAAAATCCACAGCAAATTCAATACACCCAACACTGCTATTTAGTGTGTATATATGTATTTGTACATATAAATAAATACAATATAAATACAACATTGAATTTGTTACAAATTGATAAATACAAAAAAAAAATCACTTAATTTAAAATAAACATGATAAATTGTGTGAAATGGATGTCGATAAGGACATCAACATCATTATCATCACAATCATCATCGTCAATATTGGAACTCATAATGATGTTGTGTAAAGACCACCAAACGCGTATTCGCTGAAAATTAATATTTACATTTACATTTAGTTTAGTTTAGATTATTGCATTTGAGTTTTCATTTAGTATGTCAGTCCAATTTTAATTGTATTTCATTCCTTTGCAGGATGGACCAGAATACATCTGCCTGTGCCAACAGAAAGGATTTGCATGCAACCTCAACAGCAAATCCACACAGACCGCTAAATCAAAAATCCTTTGGGCCATTGGTATGTGTTGCATATTTATGGTAAGTGATGATGCTACTACTATTGCTTCCAGGTCTCTGTTATGAAAGATCAACAACTATCGTACAACGTGCGGACACATACCCAGTTACATACATCTGTAAATATACATGTGTACATGTATGTTTGTGTCTGTAGATCCTTACAAAATTATGTGTACAATTAGGGTGAGTCTTTTGGTGCAGTTGTACGAAGCAAAGCGAGTTACGAAGCAATTTACAAGCCTTATATGTACTCGTATAGTACAGGGTGGCTAAAGAATGTTGGTACATTAAGAAACTCCAATAACATTTTTTAGATTCATATAAATAATTTGTTCTTTATTAATTTAAAAATTAATAAAGTTCAATTAAGTAATTTTAATGGTTTTTAAAAATAATTGAATTCAATGGCATGTACACGTGTGCGACAGCTTATCGGAAGTTATTCATCGCGGGCTGGAGGGTAGCAGCGGGAATTACCTGAATTAGCGTTAGAGTAGATTACTTGAACTACATTTGTGGGATTTGGTTTATACAGGGTGGGCCAACTTGGACTGACTTATTTGAAATGCTTATAATTTTTGTATTTTAAAATTTTTTTATTTAATTTTTTTTGCAAATGAAAGTATAAATTATAAATTATTTTTGAGCTAAGTATGAAAAATTACATATTTTAGATGGCGTCCATTCTCCTGTTGGCAGTTAATGGCTCTACTCAATACATTTTGCATTAGCAATTTCTGCAATTGAGCAATTTCTGTGCGAATATTCTGCTTTAGCTCGTGAATATTTTGTGGTTTGTTGACGTAAACTCGTTCCTTCAAGAAACGCCACAAAAAAATCTGGGGCCGTCAGATGGCCACGCGAAATCTGTATTTTTTTGAAATTATTCGGTAATCGAAAAGTTCCCGCAGAATTGCCATTGTGGCTCTTGCGGTAGGAGCTGTAGCTCCATCTTGCTGGAACCATATGTTACGATTACTGAGAACTAACGGACGTAAAAAATTTTCCAACATGATCCGGTATACCACCCCAGAGACGGTTTCTGGCTCATTAAGTTCATTTTCGAAGAATTATGAACCAATAACTTTATCAGCGATGATTCCACTCCAAACTGTGCATCTGACAGGGTGTAATTGTCGCTGATGCAATGCTCTCGGATTCTCTGTACCCCAAATTCGGCAGTTCTGCTTATTCATATATCCATTTAAATGGATGAAAAATGCTGACGGTATTTTCTTTGCGTTGTAGCAATTGATCGTCCGGAAACATAATAAAATTCAACAATTTTTACACGTTCTTCCACTGAGTATGGTGACATTATAAAATTTTATAAAATTCTGTATTATCTGCAGAAAAAATAAATAAAAAAAATTACAAATACAAAAATTGTAAGCATTTCAAATCACTCAGTCCAAGTTGGCCCACCCTGTATAATTATGTGGTGGCAAGGCATAACAGCGTGACCACAGAATTCATGCTTGCAATAACACCACATGAAAAAATGGAAGCAGGCTAACGAAACTTGAAATTTCCTGATATCACCTTATTGGGAAATTATGACCTAATTATGTGACCACGCAGAATTCCGCGAAACCACACAGAATTCTGCAAAACAAAGTACTTCAATAACTTTAGGTACTGGGCTCCGTTAACCGTAACAGAATGACCAATTTGTTCGAAAATGTAAGGCCCCACAAAGCAGCTTGACGAAATTTTACACCACACCGTCTGATGGAAAATCTATGTTTTAGATTCACACCATATCCGACAATTTTGAATGCCAACATTGCCGATTAGATCAAAATGTGACTCGTCCGACTTGAATATTCAGTTCAAGATGCTTTCGTCCTCATTCACAATTTAAATGAGTTCTTGGCAAAATTCCAAGCGAATCGGCAAGTCTGCTGCATTCAGTCGGCTTGATATTTGAATTTTGGAAGGCAATTAATTTAAATCCTTTTGTAGAATAGTCTGTAGTCACTGTTTGCAGTAAACATTTACCTGTGTCTGAATTGAGAAACATCAATGATAACGCTTTAACAAATTGCTCACGATTCTCTTTAACAAATTGCTTACGATTCTCATTATATATAGTCCAGCTGGGCGAAGGAATGCTATTTAACGAGCGCCTAAACTCTCTTTAGACTGAAATGACAGACTACAATGCGTTATATTCATTTTCCTTAACTAGAAAGACAAAATGCGGAAATAAAATACATTGAATTACACAGAAAACCAGTACATAAGTTTCAGTCGGGTGAACCGACTTAATCATACCCTCACCCTACGTCATCCATTGCGTGGAAGTTCTGTTAAAAAACGCCCATACTCAAAAGTAACCATATTCAATAGCAGATTCACATTTCGCTAAATATTATTGAATACCCAAATTAGTTAGTTTCCCTCCCAATATTTATCTGCGAGGTACAAAAATGGGCATAGCAAAATTTTGATCAGTGCCAAATTTCATTATGTTCGGTTATGATTTATTGGAGATATCGAGTCGGCAAACTGCAAATACGACCACCTTTTGTATGGGAGGTACTAAACTGGGCGTGGCACAATAGTCAGTTATGAATTACACAGTAGCATTAAGCAAAATATTGCCTAGTACCGAATTTTATTAAGATCGGTTGTAGTTTACGAGAGTCATCGTGCCGATCAACCGGTCATCCGCCCAATTTATATGTGGGAGGTACCAGAGTGGGGATGGCAAAACGGATAATTTTCTATAGGTGAGTTTTATTTGACTAAATATTGACTAGTACAAACTTTCATAAAGATTGTTTCGCTTTTGTGGGACTTCTCGTGAAGAACAACCAGACGGCCAAACAACTTTTGTATGGGAGGTACCATAATGGGGGTGGCAAAATCACCCTTGTTTTAATCAGTGATTGGCATCGGATAACGATAAGCCTTATACCTAATTTCATTAAGGTCGGAAGTGTTTCACGCGATTTATCGGATTGACAACCCGGTCGAACACCCTGTTTTTTATGGGAGATACTAGAATGGGCGTGACAATCTCGCCTGTTTCCTCCAGTTAAATAGGCATTTACAGATTATTACCCAGTGTGTGAGTTGAAGCTAATCACATTTACCAGAAGAAAGGTTTGAAAGAAATATGATTTTGTGTTAAATGTGTCGATTTGTATGGGAAGTACCAGAAGGGGCGTGGTCAAAACGCCCCTTATCAATCCCAAACTCAATATTGGCAAATAATAGTCACTGACAAAATTTCATTGTGATCTATAAAGATTTACGGCAGTTATCGTGTTGACCAGCCAGCCAGACAGACAGGCAGACAGACGGACATGGCTCAAACGTCGTAAAAATTCCAAAAACATACGGGTGAGGGTATAACAAAGTCATTGTGGTTTGTTTTGGAGCAACATTCATGACCCACCCTATATTTGTTTAAGAGTTTTGGAAATGGGAATATGTTTTGCGGTTCTTCGAACAGACTCATTCTATAGACACAGCAATTTTCAGCTTTTTAGATCTAAAAATAGTCGACATGCCCACCCCCACCATAAAATTGTTGACTTTCGAAATATCATTAGGCAAATCAATGAGTGTAAAACTAAAAAGCGCACAGTTCACTGGTTGTGAGAAGATCCCCCAATCCCATCATGGGATACGAGTATAATAGGAAACCATTCTTTTTTATATTTGGAAATTTTGAAATTTGAGGTGCCAATTTTTATATAGAAAATGTACAACTTGTGGCTCTACATTATTATATGGGTGGAGTTATCTGCAAACCGGGTCATACAATTTAATTAGACTTTTGGAGAAAACAATGACGAGGACATATTTCAAATTTAAAGCTTAAAATATGTTTTGCCTTTCGTGGCCGTCGGTGGTGCAATAGTAGTGTGCGCGGCTCATGTGCATGATAACGTGAGTTCGATCCCAGCTCTGGCCATCTTAAATTTCTTTCAACGGCAGTCAGCTCGCTTAGTGACGGCGACAATATAGAGTTTTTAGCCATGAAAAAGTTTCTCAAGATACCATTCGGAACAGGTGTAAAATTGCAGGTCCCAATATGTGAGTGTAAAACTAGAACGCGCACAGCTCAGTGGTTTGTGAGAAGCTCCTACTAAACCCTTCATGGGATGTAACGGGAAAAAAATTTTTTGCATTACAAATGAATTTATGCCTGTCAAAATATCTTGCCTATGGCCGAAGTTAGGCATGTTTGAAGGCATTGGGTATTGCACACTCAAATAGACTTATCCCAAATTTGAGTTAAAAGGTAATTTGAATATGGTTAATTTTTAACCAGAATTAGGTATGGAAAAAAATTATTTTGCCATTACATCCCATGAAGGGATAAGCGAGAGCTGTTCGCAATCACTGAGCTGGGCGATTTCCAGTTTTTGCTCACTGATTGGGGCCTTCATTTTTACACCGGTTCCGAATATAAGCAATTTCATTGCTTATTACTCGATAGTGTCGCCGTTTCTAAGCGAGGTGGCCGCCGTTGAAAGAAGTGTAAAATGGCAAAGCAGGGATCGAACAAACGTTCTCTCGCATAACAGCCGCGCACACTAACCATGTCACCACCGACGGCCACTTGCTATGAACTTGAAATAATAGTTCAAGTGTATATTCTTAGTCATAAGTATCATTTGCTTAGATTGAGGAAAAATGTATCTTAGTTGATAAAACACCGAATACAGAATTGTGTGAATAAAATAATGTTAAGTTCAGATTGATGTTACCAAATCCTAAAACTAGATTATTTCTATTATAATTTGAATGCATTTAAATTAAACAGCCTGTTTCTTTATATCGAACGAAAATCAGTCACTCACATTCGACCGAAATTGGGTTTCTTCCTCTAAATCGAAGTTTTCGTTCGCTGCACGCATTGTTTGTTTCCAAATGATAGCACATTCGAAATAGAGAAACACAAATTTTTACGGAAAACTTTTGAATTGAATTGAGTTCTTTATTGAGACTTCGTTATTTTCAGTAATATTTATGTAATAATCTTATATATCTGTAACATTAGCCATCTTCTAATTGTAATGTATTTTTTTAAGCCGATAAAATGTGCGAAACAGTTTCTTACTGTTTCATAAAATTGCAAATGTTCAAGAAACAAGTTTTGGAAAAATTTATATATTTTCCTCATTCGATTTGAATCTAGAAGACGAACGAAACCTTTCGTTCAAGATAGAGAAACAGGCTAAAATTATATTAAAAATTAAATAAATAAATAAAAAAAAGATATCAACGCGGCTTAAAAATTGTTTGATGATCCGATTCGCAGAGAATCCCACATATAAGTACTATACAAAATAAAAACTTGGAAAATGTCATGAAATATTACTTGGGAAATAATGTTTCAATTAGAAAATGACAGTGGAAAATAGACCAAAAGTCATTTGGCAAATGTGAATTTTTTTTAAATGCTTGAATTTTATTTATAAATTATCAGTTCACCGTTGGATATCATGTAATAGGTGAGCCTGAAACCAGCGAAAAAAGACTCACCTTAATGTACTTTACTTACACATGTATGTATGAATGACCGCTTGTAAAAAAAAATGCTGATAACAATAACATCACCGGAGTTGTTACCACCTACCTACATTCCGGCATATTTATTGTTTTTGTTTCCAACAGCAATTTCCTTATACTGCTCTCTTTCTCTTCCTATCCGTTTCTGTAACTCTCCCATGTGTGTTCGTCCTTTCTTTACATCTACATGTAGATTGTTGAATTCCTGGGTGGTTATATAGCCGGAAGCTTAGCCATTATGACGGATGCCGCACATTTAGCATCAGATTGCATTAGTTTCGTTATTGGTCTGGTGGCCATCTGGTTGGGCAACAAACCGCCGGATGGAAAAATGTCATTTGGATACAAACGCTTAGGTACGTACAACAACTACACTCTGTTGGTAAATCCAGCACACGTTACTTAGTATTAAGTGTATTTTTGCCAAATATATGCACGGATTCAAAGCTGTGACTGTATAGGGATGATGATGCTGTTGTGGAGTAGATTTGTGGAAATGGTTAAGAAATAGTTTAGAGTTACTATTGTGGTATTATCTCTAAGGTATGTATATGGCATAGGATCTACAAATTCCGGCGCTATTCGCATCTTGTGTCAATACTTACGAGTATTAATTTATATATCTCTATATATTTTTTAAGATTTTAATGTTGGTGTTTTCATGTTAAAAGACACAGTAAAATGTCAAAAATATAAAAAACTACTGTGATATCGAAAGTGAACTAACTATATCAAATTTAAAGTAAATAGCTTTAAAATGAGCCACCATTCTTTCAATAACATCTTCTCGTTTTTATAATATGTCAGTTTGAATATTCGCAACTCAGCACTCAGTATGTGCTAAGCAATCTATTTTTTAAGAAACATAATACTTCTACTTCCAAATTTGAGATAGTGAGGATACAAGTTGTTCGGTTTTATACGGAATCCCGAAAAGATATGCTTTTTGGACATGATCAGTGAGGCGTATGAGTTATTTTGAAGTAGCTTCCCAACAGTAAATAAAAAGTAATCTGATTTTAAATAAATTGCTTTACCAATACAATAACTTATATTAGGAGGTTCCAAACTGCACCACTGCAGTGGTCCAATTCGTATGGAAGAATTTTTTTTCGAAAAATCGCCAAAAAAAAAAAAGTGGCGATAACTCGAGAGCGGTGCGTCCAATCAAAAAAATAATAAAAATTTTACCTCCATAGGTAGCTTTAACCAATGACATCACTTTTTTTTTTAAAAAAAATCGATAAAAATAAAATTTTTCAAACAAAAATCGTCAAAACGCCCTCATGTTTATTTCTCGGAAACGGATCGGATCGTCTAATCGAAAAAATATCAATTTTTTGCCATAAAATGATCCAATTCGTATGGAAGAATTTTTTTTTCGAAAAATCGCCAAAATAAGAAAGTCGAAAGTAAATATGAAGAAAATAAGTGGCTATAAATCGAAAAAAAGTGATGACATATTGGAGACACCCATTGGTTAAAGCCTCCTATGGAGGTAAAATTTTTCTCATTTTGGCGATTTTTCGAAAAAAAAAATTCTTCCAAACGGATTGGACCAATTCTTCCCCCTTAGAAATATGAAAAAATGCAGTATTTTTTTGATTGGACGCTCCGTTTCCGAGATATAGAGATTTTTCCTAATTTTTTAATATTTTCATATCCGTTTGTCCTTAGAAAGCGGATGAGCCAAACATATTCGCCAGCGGCGGGCAGAAACCAAAAGAAGAAATTCCAGGTTCGACATATTTCATCCTGGGCAGAGTATGAGCCATAATAGGTGGCTGCAATCAATTATCCTGGCAGTAGGTAAAATGCAAAAACCTGGTGGACTGGGTGTGCCTCCCGCCACAGTTCATAATGGCAGTAAATATATTAAAACGAGAAAAAAAACATAAACATCCCCTATTTGTTAACGACCCCCGCAAACGTTATAGGACCACGATTTACGGATATGCACTTGGAATGTAAGAACTCTATATAGATCCGGTTTAAGTATCCAATTGGCAGATGTCCTCAAAAGTTATAAGTCTGACATTACCGATATTCAGGAATTGCGATGGGCAGGACATGGCTGCACACGAAAGGGAAACTGCGACATATACTACAGTTGCCATGAAAAAAAACATGAATTTGGTAGCGGGTTTGTAGTTGGCAAAAGACTGCAACATCTAGTCAAAAAGTTCAATCCTGCCAGTGAACGTATAGCCACAATCCGCATAAAAGGGAAATATTTTTATATTTCCGTAATTTATGGGCATGCCCCGACAGAAGAGAAAGATGATGATGCCAAAGACATATTCTATGACCTCCTAGAGGAAACGTAGGACCGCTGCCCTGGTCAAGCCATCAAGATTGTACTAGGAGATTTTAATGCGAAAGTAGCAAGTGAGAATGTGTTGCATCCAACTATTGGCAATTTCAGTCTACATGCTGACAGTTCCAACAACGGTATGAGACTGATTGACTTTGCCGCGGCATTAGTGGTACAAGATTCCAGCATAAAGACATCCACAAGGCTACTTGGGTATCCCCTGATCAAAGAACTAAGAACCAAATTGATCACGTGGTAATTGATGGAAGGCACTCATCCAGTGTAATGGACGCACGAGTGATCAGAGGAGCTAACATCGATTCTGATCACTACTTGGTAGCAGCAAAGGTTCGCACAAGATTAAGTAGAGCGAAAATCGTACGAAACCAGACGCAGAGGAAGCTGGACATCGGAAAGCTGCAATTTCCAGAGGTAGCCACAGCCTACTCAAGGAAGCTCTCACAACTTTTGGCACAGAACCCACCCCCTCCCGATGACGATCCCAATTTCCCATTTCCGACTCTATAAAAACTGCCGCAACAACCGTACTTGGTTTCGAAAAACCGCTTCGCAATAAACCGTGGTACGATGAAGAGTGTCGCATTGCAAATGACAAAAAGAACGCTGCACGTATGGTAATGCTTCAGTCAATTGCAACGCGAGCTGCAACTGAGCGATATAGGGAGAAAAGAAAGGAGGTAACCCGTCTCTTTAGGCGTAAGAAATGGCAGTGGAGAAAGCGCGAGAGTGAGAAAATTGAGACATACAGAAGGAAGAACGAAGCCCGAAAATTCTACCAAAAAGTTAAAATCGGAACTAATGGACATGGTTCAGGGCCCCCCTTCTGTAAAGACAAGGACGGAAATCTCGTCGCAGATGTGCAGAGCATGTTGTGAATATGGAGAGAGCATTTCTCCGCGCTACTAGTACCTGAGATATCCAATGACGATGGGACAATCGATCACAATATGGACGACGACGTCGATTGGCGCCCTCCTAACCAAGACGAGGTCAGAACAGCTATTGCCCGGCTTAAGATCAACAAAGCCGCAGGAGCCGATGGAGTACCGGCGGAGCTGTTTAAGGCTGGCGGCGATGAGCTGATAAGGTGCATGCATCAGCTCATTAGCAAAATTTGGTTAGATGAATGCATGCCCGGCGATTGGAGCCTCAGTGTACTATGTCCCATATTTAAAAAAAGGTGACCCGAGTATCTGTGCCAACTACCGTGGAATAAGCCTTTTATCCATAGCATATAAGGTTCTATCAAGTATAATGTGCGAAAGACTAAAACCAATTATCGCTGACCTGATTGGACCATACCAGTGCGGCTTTAGGCCTGGAAAATCGACAACTGCCCAGATTTTCACGCAACGCCAAATCCTGGAGAAGACACAAGAAAAACAAATCCACACTTATCATCTATTTATCGACTATAAAGCGGCCTTCGATAGTAAGCTACGGGAGAAACTCTATGAAGCAATGTCTGAGCTTGGTATTCCTGCAAAACTCATACGCCTTTGCTGGATGACCTTTTCGAACACCAAATCCGCAGTGAAAGTTGGTAAGGATCTTACCGAACCTTTTGAAACTAAGCGAGACCTCAGACAAGGTGACACCCTATCGTGCGATCTATTTAACACCTTAATGGAGATCATTATGAGAAAAGCTGCAGTCAACATGAATAAAACCATCAGCAGCAAAAGCGACATGTTGCTCGCGTATGCTGATGATATAGATATTATTGGGCGCACAATTAGAGAAGTTACTGCGTTTTTTTCGAGAATTGAGAAGGAGCCAGCAAAAGTGGGTCTGACGGTAAATGAGGACAAGACAAAACTAATGGTTTCAACGAACAGGGCCTCTACACGATTAGACCAAAGCGTGAACGTTGATAACCGTTATAACTTCGAGGTAGTGGCCGAATTTACATACCTCGGATCTGCCGCGAACAAAAACAACAACGTCAGCCTTGAGATCAAGAGGAGAATTGTGCTTGCGAATAGATGTTATTTTGGGCTAAGCAAGCACTTTAGAGATAAAGCCCTCTCTCGAGTAACGAAAGTCCAGCTGTACCAAACTCTCATTCAACCTGTCTTGCTTTATGGCGCAGAATTATGGGTCCTATCGCAAGCAGACGAAATATCTGTAGGAGTCTTCGAGAGAAAAATGCGTCGAAAAATGTATGGCCCCTATAGTGCACAACGGCGAGTATCGGCGACGCATGAATCATGAGCTGAATGAGCTGTATCCTGACATTGACATAGTTAAGCGGATCAAGACAACACGATTGCGCTGGCTAGGCCATGTCAGTAGAATGGATGAAGACGAACCAGCACGAAGGGTTTTCGAAACCGAACTCGAAGGAAGACGAAAAATAAGAAGACCAAGACTCCGCTAGAGGGATCAGGTTGAAGAATCCCTGCGTACACTTGGTATTGCCAACTGGAGAAATAAAGCAAAAGATCGAAGTAGTTGGCGAAATATATTATCTTCGTTTTGTAAGGAAGGCAAAGTGAGAGAGTGAGAAAATTCTATCGAAAAGCCAAAAACGGAACTAATGGGCATGGTTCAGGGCCCCCCTTCTGTAAAGACAAGGACGGAAATAACATCGCAGATGTGCGAAGTATGTTGGGAATGTGGAGAGATCATTTCTCTGCGCTATGGGTACCTGAGATATCCAACAGACAACGTCGACTGTTCCCCTCCTAACCAAGTCGTGGTCAGAACAGACGATATACCCTGGGATATTGTGTTCATTCTCTTTTGGTAACGCTACGTAAATTCATGTGTTTCAGACGATGAGTCCCTGTATACAATAGTGTGGGTCGAAAATAAGGTTGGGTCAGTCACCCCCTAGATTTAAAGATTATCTGGAGACAATTTCAGCCTTTTTAGTTTTTTATATCCTGTGTTGCGATTTTAAGTCCGATTGGAAAAAGAAGCATATCGTTGTTCAGGTTTTGACAATTTTGACTGCGACGTGAAATTGGATTAGTAACGTATATATCTCGTTTTCTACCACCCTAATATAGCATTTTTTTGTAACAGTAGGAAAGGGCTTTAAAAATTGTGAAATATGTGCCTTAGAAGTACTCAGTTTGGTTTATAAACAATAAAGTTACAAGCGATTTAAAATTGTAAAATATACTCAAATTGCTACCGGCTGCTGCAAACTTTGTTTTTCAAATAAAAGCTCTGCGAAGAAATAGGACTGACAATTTTGTCAAACTTACCGGATATTGGCTACATGCTAGAAGCTCAGGTCCAAGAACAGACGGCCAAATGCCTGGTCCTACGTGTTTACCGCAGAATTTGGTTAGCAGCGCTTTTAGAGGAAGCTCGTTGAAATGAAATAGCCAGACATGCCACTGTAATGGGCGCAGTAAGTATTTCTCCATGCACGCGTTAACTCCTGTTTTGTGTCCCGTGTTTACGGCAGTTCCATCGCAACTTATAGCATCTAAAAAATTTATAGCATCTAAAAAATTTAGAGAATATCTAGAATATTTTTTTTTTACTCAGATGCACTAGATGTTCAACCATTTGCTTTTTTAAAGTTTTGTCTTTTTCCCATTCATAGGATATGTATTTCAAAACGGCATCGGTGGATGCTGCGTCTTTGGTCTCTCTTCTAAATTTAGATCTTCCCTTTGAATTGTATATTTTTTCGATAATAAGACTGTCAAGGTAAGCCAATAATTCCTTAGAAACATCCTCTCAATCCTTTCTAGCTTTTTTTGCATATCTTGATATCCTTAATTAATGTTGTGGAAAGTAACCTTTTTAACCTTGCATACCGTGCCGGAGTCTTCCCTGCGCGTTGGAAGGTTGCTAATGTCCAGCCAATCTCTAAAAAAGGTGATACAAGTAACCCTGCAAATTACCGCCCAATTGCAATTTGTTCTGCGCTCTCGAAGGTTATGGAGAGCATGGTTAACCACCATCTAGTGAAATATTTTGAGTCCAATAACCTTCTTAACGATCGGCAGTATGGCTTCCGTAGAATGAGATCTACTGGAGACCTGATGGCGTTCCTTTTGGAACAGTGGAGTCGATCCATCTACCGGCTGGGTGAGAGTAAGGTAGTGGCTCTTCATATTTCCAAGGCCTTTGACAGAGCATGGCACGATGTACTCTTGTCAAAGCTCGCTGCTTTTGGTGTCGGTGATAATTTCACTCGATTTATATCGAGTTTTCTCAGAGATCGCACTATACGAGTTGTTGTAGATGGGGTTTCATCCGACGAGCATAAATTGACTGCAGGTGTACCACGGGGCTTTGTTCTTTCTCCATCTCTTTTTCGTATTTTCATAGACGATCTCCTTGGTCAGACTGTGAATCCAATCTACTATTTTGCGGATGACAGTAATCTCTGTCATTCTTATTCATTCGACCGTATGCCAAGTCATCAAGAGATTGAAGTCAAACGCCGGACGATGAATAAAACACTCGGCCGGGTTCTGGTGTCCATTGTTGAATGGGGTCGAATAAATAAAGTAGATTTTAATGCGGGTAAGATCCAGTGTTGTTTGTTGTCCAATAAGCGGATTGCTGACTCAGGTGTGTCGTCATTGTCTATGGACGGTGTGGATATTGATGAATCAGACGCTCTTGATGTTCTGGGCATGATGTCCGTTGGGCAAAACATGTATTTGAAAGATGCAGTCAAGTGTCTGGGCTTTTTAAAGCGGTGCAAGAAATACTTCACTCCATCTGATATTCTCAATATCTACACCACCTACATCAGGCCAAAGATGGAATATAACTCCCATATATGGGCAGGTGCTCCTAGGACATCTTTGGAGCTTTTCGACCGTGTCCAGAGGAGAGCGATGGTGTTGATAGGGGACAGTAGGGTATCCAGCTCTATTGTCGCCTTTGAGCATCGTCGAAATGTGGGTTGAGTGTCGCTGTTATATCGATATTGCCACGGTATGTGTTCCTCGGACATCCGTCAACTTATGCCAGACGTGAGGATATTTAACCGAGGCACGCGCCTTTCCCGGAACTATCATCCGTTTTTTGTCGAGTGACCGGTTAACCGCACTACACACAATAGAGAAAATCTGTTCTTCAGCCGTACAGTCCGTATGTGGAATATACTTCCGGCCAGTGTATTTCCCACCAATTGTGACATACAAATATTCAAGGCAAATGTCAACAGACACTAATTCCTCGTTTCCTTCGCGAACACAATGTACTGCATTTGTAGGGGGCATCCCCTGAGTGTTGGTTTGATAAAAACAGAAGTAAAGATCCAAAACGATCGGAAGTACCAGTGCGATCCAATGCCAAAATTTTACCATAAGTTTCATAACACACCATAGGCATGCGTTGAACAAGGACATCTTCTCCCTTAAGAAGTGTGCGATTTGTGGTTGTATTGCACAATCGAGATGTACTGATGCTGTAAAGAATTGTAGGTTCATGCATTTCGCTTGCATTCGATCTTTTGCCATGCTGGCACAAATGATAGAAATTAAACAATTTTATATTTAAAGTCAATTTGAATGCCGCCATCGAATAGCATAGTAGCAATACCTGTCGAAGCTATCGCTACTTGCATTTGAGACCGAATATCAGCTACGTAACACCAAGCTACTAAGAAACTGATTTTAGAGCAGTTGTACTACTGACAATAGCCGATTATTGTTCAGCAACCAATAATGATGTTAAGTTCAATGTAGCAATAATGAGGAGTTTAAATTTAACCAAAAATCCAACATTATAAAATATTTGCAATTTGAATGAAGTGTTGGAAATATTCATAAAAATTATAAATATAAGAGGCAAAAAACGACAGGTTGTATTGGAAATTTGAAGCAGAAAAAATGATTGGAAACTAATTACAAACACTTAAAATCTTCTAGTATGTCATAAACCAACATTGAAAGAACGAGAATTTGAATTAGATTTTTTGATTACACTCCCGATTAGATGATTAGAACCACTTACATTTCGGGTTTTAGTAGACCATATCATTTTAAAGCATTTGTAGATTTGTCAGCATTTTCTTAAGATTACAAAAATAACACCAACAGCATTGAAGATTAATGCAACCATATTATAAAGTCCCTTTCCAAAAAGAGACAGAAAATAAAGGTTTAGTTAAAAAAATGTGGTGGGTGAGCGCTCACTTGCTGAAGCTAAAAATCGCACCTAGTTTGGCTTTTCTAATTGTAGTAAATTAATACCACACTGAACGGAAAGCATCCTCATAGGGGCGAAAATGTTCATCACTCCAACAACTTTCGTCATCGAAAGTGAGCTAACATACACTTTCGTGCCCGCTACGAAAATGTGTTCAGCAACTGCAAATTGTTCGACACTGCAATGAACGTATGGTTGTTGCTGCAATGAATTTCATTCATTATTGCAACGATTTTTTTTCATTGAATTCGTTTCGTTACAGCAATGAATTTGTGTCATTGTTGCTATGAATTTGTTTCATTGCTGCTATGAACTTATTTCAATGCTGCAATTATTTTATTTCATTGCTGCAATGAATGTGTTGAAGTGTGTTTGAAATTATTTATTGTTTGGTGTGCATAAATACACTGTTAGTATTACATTGCAGGTGTTTTGATAACAAACGGCTGGAGAAAGATTATGGTAGTCGAGGGGTTGAGTGTTATTGTGGCCGTTGCATTCAGGTCCTGCAATTAAAAACAAATATGACGAATTTACTATTAAAATTTCTATTTAAGGTATGACTTAAGTCTGTACTTACCATGAACGTAAGCTCTACTCACGTATGGTTTTCATCACAGCAATTGATCTATATTCAAAATTTTCTTTAAGATAGAACCACATCGTTGTTTCTTAAGGCATGCAATTGTTGTTGTGTCGAGGGTTCTACCATTCAGTTGTACCGCCACATCTCCCCGTCATTAAGCCGTTGGTCGCTCTGTAAGCATTTTCTTCAACTGCTTTTTTTTATTTCAACCAAATTTGTTAAAATTTCGATTGGATTCATTTCATTGTATGTTAAATTTTTGATTTTTATGTTTGTCTTACTTGAAACACTTTGTTTGTTTGACTTCATAGTTTTCATTGACTTCGAATCCAAATACCAATACAACGAGACAAGCGCGACCGAATTATGGTTAAAACACAAAAATACGAACATTTTATAGCGAGTTACATATTTCGGAGTAGTTTGCTATCGTTGCGTCACTTTCTTTGCTGTCTGCTTATTTATCTATTTGATTTCAATTTACAAAAACGATCACAGCAAACACATAAATTCACACAATTTATTTTTCAAAATAAAAGATTATTACTAAGATAAACTAATTAGTCTTTTTTAAAAAATGTCTTCAATTTATTTCGGCGGAGAAATATGTCTACCACTTTCGGTTGTTGCAAATGAACTGATTTAAGATGTGTACGTGATCCACCACTCACGCTCACCATTTTCTCTTGCTAGCATCTTTTCCGCGCTCGCTCATTTTTTGACTGCTTTTCTGTTTTTCGATTCATAAAACTTAGTTTCATTGCAATAACGGAATTGTTTCGTCAGCTATAAATGTTGGCAAACCTCCAAAATAAATAAATAATAACAATTAACTATAAAAAGTAAGAGACAAACCAAATACCAATACTTTAAATCTCATACATTTATTTTTTTTTTTAATTTGTAACCCATTTTTCTACAAAATTCAAATTAAATTAAATTGTTGCAGCAACTAAAAGTAAGTTCTTGCAGCAACGAAATGAAAAATTATCAAAGAAATCATGTATGAAATTTTTCGTTGTAGCGACTACTACCAAGTTGTCTGATATACGAGACTTTTCATTGTAGCAACAAAAAAACATTAACGAAAATGTTTCATCCATGCGACGATGCGTTATTCTTTCAGTGTATAATAATATATTCATTTGTGTTGAATTTATAAGATATAACAATTGTTTAAACTTTGAAGACCGAGATGAGCACTCATTTTATGGAGTGACTGTATGTAGATATAACAAAAATTAAACTGAAAACTAGAATTGACAAAAATTTGATAACAACTACAAAGAGATTTCTACACAAAAAATAGTACTAACATCCCATTGGTAGCATACATTTGTATTGTATTTAACACAATTATTTTAGCACACAAAACGAAATACCCTTGTTGTTATTTTGTTGGTTATTTTGAACCGTTGCCTCTATCTGGTATTATTGAAGCAATTCTTTTCAACATCCAACGTTCATTTCACCAGGCCAAATGCCAAATGCTGTTAAGTTTACTATAACAATAAATCTCTGCTTTAAACTATTACCCAAACTTCCTACATGTATTAGTTTTAAATAAGAAAATATAATTATAAATGTATTTAAAGTATATGTCAGAAATACTACATACATATAATTAACACGCCTACATTTAAAATAATTAACTTTAAAACAGATACCGATAATGTAGCGCAGAATTAAAGGACATTTATTTTGTTAGAAGTAGAACATTTTCTATGCTAAAATCTTCGTTTCAACATTTGTTTTGCGTATTTTTTTATATAAACTTTATCAGTGCAGTATTTTTTTGTAATTATTATTAATTATTTGTAATATTATTTGTAATAATTTGTTAATTTGGTTAATATTTATGAGATGTTGCTATACAATGGTGTAGCGAAATATCGAGAATAAAAACCAAAACCGACCTCAAGCTCGAAAAATTTGGATTATTTATTGGTAACAAGGTCGAACAACAAAATAGAATCCCAGAATATTATTTTTTTTCTTTTTGGATCTGGTTTTCGTTGTTATAGTAAAAATTCTGGAAATATTGTAAGATATTTTTCACCTGGATTTAAGGTATGTGCCATTAAAAATTAAAACTGTAATAATGATATTTTTAAGATGAACTATACGGTACAACTATTTAAGTTTTCAAATGCGAAACGACCACTAATTTTTTGGAGTGACTGTAAGTAAATATTTTCCTTTTTAATAACAAAAGATAGCATTACCGACTATCTGTATATCAATAGTCAGACTGGAGATATAAAGCCTTGAAATTTGAATGTGTCTCCCCTTTTTTAAAAAAAATTACTGGTTCCAGATTTGCGAGCACTTAAATTTTCATTAAAATCGAAAAATTTATCCTAAATTATTATTATATTAACAAAATTATATTAACAAATTGGAAATATAAAACCTCGCATATCTATACCATGGGATAATGTTGGGTATTTAATGAATGGTACTGAATTTATTTGTTAATAACACAAAAGGACGGCCTCAAAGACAAACCGTTATGTAATGTTATCAATAATTTGCTTTATGATCGTTGGACAATAAATAGCGAACGTATCACTATAAGAGTGGGCTCTTCATTTGGGATATTTAGGTCATACTACACCGACTTCAAATACTGATAAGGTAATATGTCAATATGATGTCAAATCTTGGTTGTCAGCTGGTCAATGGCTAGTGTCCGCGACTCTGGTATATGTGATCGTGGTTTCGATCCCTGTTCTAACCACCTTACATTTCATTCGACGATGGTCACCTCGCTTAGTGAGGGTGACGTTACCAAGTAATTAGCCATGAAAACGCTCCTAAGAAAAAAACGTAAAACTAAATATCCCAATCAGTGTGTGCAAAACCAGAAAGCAAATAAGTCTTTATCCCTTTTCCCATTCAAGGAATGTAATTGGGAAACATTTTGTTTATTTTATACAAATCACTGATAAAATTACCAATCTTTTTACATGTACTATTGATCAGATAATTAAAACCACTTAAATTTCTGGTTTTAGTAGGCCATATATTTTTAAATTTTTTGTCAACAGCTAAAACGTTACTACCATCAAAAAAGAAAATTTTTTAAGATTACAAAAACAAAAAAACGACATTAAAGTTTAATGCAGCAGCAGTATACAAGTCATTTCCCAAACAAATAATAAAAAATATCCGTTCATATGATTAGAATCAGTTGACTAATATTAATTAAAAATTCATTTTTCTATAATTAATATTTAGTTTCTTCATAATATCGTAGACATTTTACTTCATATTTACGTATTTTTATTGATTCATAAAGTGCTGTTAAATAACCCGAAGAAATCTCATTGCACGAGTCGTTAATGGTTTGAATTAGTGGTTCTTTATCGTCGAGTTGTCTTCCTCCTCCATAAACCTTGCCCGAAAGCCAACCCCAAACATTTTCAATTATGTTTAGGTCGGGAGAATATGGTGGTCAATTAAGAAGTCGAACATTTTGGTTTGAAATTAATTATTTTACAACTCTGGCATTATGAATAGGAGCATGATCTTGTTGCAGAATCCATGGAATCGGTCCAAAAAAATCATTTACTTTAGGGAAAGCTGATTGTAACAGAGTCTTGGAAGTTCTCGAGTCATTTTTGAACTTTGAAATTCTAAATCGATTGTGCCGTAACCCGTTATTGCACCCCATACCATAACTCCAGCCTATCTGCTGTGTTGACGATTAAAAATAGCTCCTCTTTTCCCGTATCGTAAAAGTAATAATTGTACCCATCTGAACCATCTAAATTAAATTCATTTTCGTTACTAAAAACCACAGTACGTCATCATTAACATGGCCTCTTACTTGAATGCCCCATGTCATATGCTCTCTAGCAAATTTTTGCGCACATTATTCAGCGGAAATTTTTTCTTGAGTTTTTTTCAATTCCAGGTACTTGCAATGGCTCTGTCAATATACTGTCCTGGATTTCAACTTCAGGCCGTATTTTTGGTGCTGAAAGATAAGAGTTGACGCAATTCTCAAGATTATTCTCTTTCTTAAGGCGGCTGGAATCTCGCCTTTGTAATTCTTTCCATAGGTTTCAACACCTTTTATGTTTTGTATCCTTGCGAATGATATACATTGATTCTGGCTCTATCCGCTATGTTCAAAATAATATTCTTGTTCATTTTTCACTTGTGCTTATTAGAAAGTAATACTTTTCTTTGTTGGGTATATAAATCAAATGCTATTTCGTGCAAAAAAAATCACGAAATTCGTATTAACGGAAAAATTTTTATTTTTGTTGTGGTAGCATCTAAACACAACTAAACAACACATAGCGTTATCTACGTCGAAGCTATGCAGCGTTTGCATTGAAAATAATACGTGGTTGTTGTACAACAATAGTCTCTGCCTGAAATAAAGTATGATGGTATTGATGTAGCGGCAGCGAATAGTTGTCTTAGAAGACGAAGTCTTACCACTCGTAAGCTTACGAACGTAACACAATGTGTGTACATTAGGGCATTTCACCAAAGGCGTTTTTTGCGATTTTTGCAACTCTTGAAGCGGAATATTAAAGTTTGTAATCTAAAAGAATTTCGAAAAATTTTTGGATTTTTTGACAATGCGTATGCGGAGCCGGAAATAGATTTTATCAAAAAATTAGGTTATGGAGAAAAATTTTTTATATTGTTTTTTTCTGGTGCTTTTTGCTCGTACAACTAAACAATTCTCTTCTTAATGATCCGATGCCACGACAAAAACATTATTTGTGTGAAAAATGATTATATTAAGGACCACTTTGATAGTCTTAAAAGTACAAAATTAGTTTTTCCTAGATTTTTGAAATATCTTTAAAAGTTTTCAAAATTTTGAGAAAACGATAAATTCTTTAGAAAGATAAAATACCTTTACTTTGGTGTATAGAAGTTTATATCTTACTTGTGGAAAAATATTGAAAAAAATCAAAAATAGACAAAATAAATTTAATTTAACACTATTGGAATTTTAAAATACTTAAAGTCTCGGCCATTTTTTACATGTAACAAAATATTCAAAAGTAAAAACGTAGAAAATAGTACTTGCCGACTACGAAAAAAACATTCCATCCATAGCTGGGCCAACTCTTAAAACGTTTTCGTCATGCTTCTGGTATCTAAGTGAAGCTCTTGTAGGCTTTGCATTTTTTGACCCTAGGGTAACACCTGATCAGAAATCTTGAATGTCTTTACAACAGAAAGGTTGTGATAATCCAATAATCCGATAATAATAACAATAAAGCCATCGTTAATTTGAAAGAGATTTCAAAAATTGAAATTCATAATTTTGTTACCTCAAACAGTAAAAGGGTTTTTGATGAATTAAAATTACCCACTTCCTTTTTTTCGAAAGATACACACTTATGGGCAGTTGATGATGACTTTGTTACTGCAAAGAAAAAAATAGAAAAACCATGAGTTGTGAATGATTTATCAGAAAGGGGCGTGGCATCAGCAACAATATATAACAAAAACATTACAAAGAATGAGGTTGATTTTCAAATCTTATTGATTAGCGTTGATAACAATCGAAAATATATACCTAATGTAAACAAAAATGTCATTGAAAAAGCTCTTAAGAAACCATTTTGAAAATACTACTTTAGAAAATTATAACCATACTTTTCTCGATTTTGTATATAAAACAAATGGAATTTTTACGGATACATGTGGTAATTTTAGATACAAATTTAGTTTTTAATTTTAATTTGTTCAATAAATATATTGATTTTGTTTATTTAATATCTTTTAATTTTGTATGGGAATACAAACATATTGATGAATTGAATTATTGATATTTTTATTAATAAACTGTATTTTAAATGTTTTTTACTTAACCAAGAACGAAACTTAATGAAATTCTTTTAAATTTCATAAAATTTGAAAAATAAAAAAAAATCTGAAACTTTAATTTTTTTCTTATATTTTTCTCGCAAGTTAGATAATTTAAAGATCTTTCTAATGAATTTAACATCTTCAAAAAATTTTGAAAACTTTTGAAGTTATCGAGGTTTGAAATCTAGGAAAAAATAATTTTGTACTTTTAAGACTATAATAAGACTATAATAATTGTTAACACCAATAATTGTTTTGTCGTGGGATCGCATCATCTTCAAAAAATCCAAAAAAAAATTTAGAAATTCTTTTAGGTCACAAACTTTAATATTCCGCTTTAAGAGTTGCAATCTGTTTTTTTTGTGAAACTCCCTAATGTACATGTGTCTGTTGCTTTGCATTCTCTTTGTTTTTGTGGGAAGAAAACAAAAAGTATTAAGCAAGAAAATAGTAATGGCACATGTGCTTGCACTTGTCTTTAAATAATTTTAAGTATTAATATTATTTAAATGAAACGTCATCCTATGATTGAACGCTGTTTTTTATTGCCCAATGTAACATTTACTTATGTTTTCACAGAAGTCGAACAGGTACCGTGTAACAAAAAGGTGTTAACACATCGCCAGTGAGTTCGAACACTCATTGGTTTTTTGTTGTCTTTTTTGGAAAAAAGGGGTATACACTGAAACCTCAAGGTGCAATAAAAACAATCTATACAGCCACATCGGCCACTATACCAGCCATAACTTTAAATTAAATGGAAATGTAATTGTATCCATAGTAGTTATAAAACCACACATTTTCACCTTAATCTAACTTTAATCACGTTTAGTTTTTGATTCATTCGTATTTATATTATTTAAGTTTTAAAGTAAAGTTGTCTATTTTAAATTAAATGCAGAACAATGAAATATTTTCCGCTCCGTTTGCTTTACATATGCATACATACGTTTCTGTCAAATTGAGCCACAGTCTTCCTAGGTTTTTTTATGTAAATATCAGCATATGAATGTTAATTTTAGAAAATTAGTTATTTTGCATTTTAAACACAGTCGCATGTGTTTACATGTAATGTTTGCTAAAACTTTGTTTTCAATTGAATGTTGGTATTTACAGAGGTCATGGGCGCAATAATATCCATACTGAGCATTTGGATTCTAACCGCAACACTGGTCCTGGTGGCCATACAGCGCATCTTCTCCCATGACTACGATTTGGATGCAGACACAATGATGACCATATCTGGCATTGGAATTTTAATTAATATTATGTAAGTATGAGTGTGTGTGTTTGCGAGGTGTCAAGTTGTTTTTGTTGTTTTCCCTGCTGCTGCTATTTATGCTAAAATGAGAATTATTTGCAAAATATTTATTTTGCATAAATTTATAGAAATAATACAAACTTGCACCAATAGCTGTGGTAGGACGAACGTGTGTCATTCAATTTAATTCCTATGTAAATATTATTCTATATTTATTCTTTCAATATTTTCCAGCATGTTTTTCATTTTACACACTACGTCGGATGGGCTACCAGAAGGTGGCATAGGTGCTGCTCATGGCCACAGTCACAACCAAAGCCACAGCCATAGCCACAACCATAATCATCACGGTCACAGTCACAGTCACCACTCGCACCAATCACCATCTTCACAGCACCATCGACCCAGTAATGATAACAGTCATCGGCACTCTGAGCTTTCAGCGGGGTCAGTTGTTACAACGGGCAGCCCACATTCAGACACGGGTACTGGCAATTGCGATGGGTCTGCTGTTAACACCAGTGGGACAGCAACATCAATAGAATTGCCGTCTGGGCCATTGCTATTGAACGGAAATGGTTTGAAACACGAACAAGATGGGTAAGAATTTATTGAAATAAAATGGCTTTGCGGCCATTTATTTAAATGCCAACATTTTGAATGCGATAAAATAAGTTTTTATTTTTAGTTCAAGTCCCATAAATTGCCAAATAAACATTCCATTACCTATTTTATCAGGTCTACGACGGGCGGTGCCTTGTCTTTTTCAAATATGAGCAACACAAAAGTAGCCCAGTTGCGAAAACAATTAACTCAATTTTAAGCGTTAGGAAAGAGATTGAGACAAATGTAGTAAGGATGTTTTTGAATGTTTTATTAAATAACATCTGGTTGGAACTGAGCAGGTCGACAAAAGTGAAACTGAATATCGAACAACAATCTATTAGTATTTTTTTAATAGAAATAATTAGTTAACATACTACAGACGTTGAAAATTTTTAAATCATCTAATGAAAAACATTGTGTCGTAATGAATTGGTATAAAGGTTATGCAGATACAGAGACCTAATGCCGCTAAAGCTGACATTCTCAAAAACTTGATACTTTTTTCTATAAATTAAACTTTTAATCCGGTTATATTTAAACAACGTCTGTTTATTTTGGCAATACTTAGTGAAATACTTCAGTGATCCTTGAATCTTCCTAATAATGTATCATTTTAATTTACTTTACTTTTATTGACTATTTTACAACCTCATGAGGTCAGATGTCTTACGCATATTAATTAAACAAACAAATTTCAACATCTTCCTCCGCCATGACAAATCTCTTCAAAATGCCGTTTGAAACCGGTGTAGAAGTGTATGTCCCAATCAGTGAGTGTAAAACTAGAACGCGCACAGGTCAGTGGTTGTGATAAACTCTCCCTAATCCCTTCATGGGATGTAACTGGAAACCATTTATTTATTTATTTTATTTATTGGGCTATCGAAAGCGCCCTTGTAATCGACAAAAAGATGGTATGTATCGATTTGCTTTTCGTGGTCTTTTCCAGGATTTGGCGTAGCGTGAATATTTGGTCAGTCGTGGACTTGCCTGGTATAAAACCACACTGATAAGGTCCAATCAGGTTTTCAACAATTGGCTTTAGTCTTTCACATAATATGCTCGACAAGACCGTATACGCGATGGACAAAAGACTTATGATATGCGAAGTGCCCGCCGCCGATAGAAATTTAAGGTGATCAGAGCAGGGATCAAAACCAGGATCTCATGTACAAGAGGCGCGCACACTAGCCATTGCACTTACGATGGCCCTTTTTGAACACAGGACATAGTACAATGAGACTCTAATGGGCAGGCATAGACTTTCCCAGCCATATACCGCATACGAGTTAATGCATGTGGGCTAGCAGCCCTTCGCCACTTGACTGAAAAAGTTCAGCGGCTTGCCCATCCTCACCAGCATCTTTATTATTCCTAAGTCGAGAGATCATCGTTCTAACTTCGCCTTGATTGGGTGGTGGTACAATCTACACTGTCTTCCACAATCATTACTCACGCGTTGTAACTGACTGTTTCGTTGCCATACGTGCAGCCTCTTTTTCATCAGTTGGAATGCGACATTCTTCGTCGTACATGGCTTATCCTTCTGCGGGGTTTGATAGCCAAGTTTAGTCCTTCCAGCGGTTTCGAAAGAATGGGAGATGTGCTTCCACTGCTCATCTGGGTCCTCAGGAGGAGGGGTATTCTGCCCTAGCAGGAGAGAGAGCTTTTGTTGAGAGGACTTTGATATCTCCGGTATTTGTAGCTTGTCAATATCTAGCTTTTCCCGTATTCAGCTTCGTACGTCTATCATTACAGTCCAAAAAACAGGTCGGGGAGAGCTTCCCCCAGCCAGTGAGCTGTGTGCTTTTTAATTTCTAGAATCACTAATTACGACGCATTGCTTTACACCGCTTCCGAACGGGTTTGGATTAAGAAGCTTTCCATTGCTAATTACTCGATACATATTTAAAATGTATTTACTATTCTTTGGAAAACAATTGTCTATAGTACCTAAAATATGTAGTATTATCATAACTTAAGATTAAGGTGAATAATTTCCCTTGCTCGTCCTTTTTCCGATTGGAAACGAACATCTGTCAGATTGTTTGCTATGTAAGTCCAACAAAATATGCAAACGTGGAACGAAATTCTCCATTTAATAGTTTGTGCGTTGATATATTTATGTACATATACTATTTAATATTCACACGACATCTTACAGCGACGCAAATCCTCTGTTAACGTAAAACTTACAACATATAGACGTTCGAATCCACTCATTCGAAACAGAAAAAAGCAAGGTAGTAAATTATCCATCTCATATTCATTTATGAACAGTAATATCCAAAAGAACCGCAACGTTCTTCAGTCCGCCAAATTTATTTAAACCACAATAATGGCGATTTCGTTCCTATGAAAAAAAATCAAAATTTTTTCTGCCCTTTGCCCTACTTTGCCCTAAAAGTGTCTTTCTGTGTTCGTTTGTGAAAAATGTGCAACCCTACTTAAAGGTTTTGTGTTCTTTTCTGAGAATGTTTCACTCAAAAAGTGCAAAACTATTGCATTTTCTGCCCTCTCAGCGAGTCACGGGTGACCGATAAAACGGCTGACCTTCTGTTATTTGGTATGTGTTCTTTGTTCTAATTAAACTAATTTTTTGCGTTTTTAATGGGGTTTTGATTAAACGACTGTTCGACTTGGTAGTTGGGGTACTAGTAAAAAGTAGAGTCTAATGAGAGAATAAGCGGTAAGTGACTGGAGGTAAACCGTGGTTTTAATACATTTTAATGATATTTATGGACGTTCGACTGACGACATTGCATTTTAAATTACGTTTGATTAATGATAAGAACTTTCAAATTATGTTGGACGCTTGTTTTGTAATCTAAAAATCGGATTCTATGAGAACTCCAACTATTTCAGTGACTTGCAAAGATATCCGGTCCAAGAAAAAAGGCTGTTGCACACTCTTCTTATTATACTGTATGGACTTTTCCAATCAAAAGACGTCGAAATAGATGATAACGAATACAAACAAATAATGTTGTTTGCAGCCTGGACTTTTTCGACCAGTTTTTTTGGAAACTCGTTTAAAGTCGTGATTCACTCGTGAATGTTAGTGGGGCCAAATTTTGCCCACGTGAATGCGCGTGAACGTGAGTAGCGACGAAATCTGCGCGCATGGTCGTGCGCATGGTCGAGTCACGCCTAATTCCGCATGTTTGATTTCATTTAATTTCGAGTTTCTTACTACTTTATTAAAAAAAAAATATTTTTGGCAGACTTTTAATATGATTTCATATATATCACTCCAAGGAGCTTTGCTACAAACGAAAGAGTATTTTTACGTCACACAGTCGGGCCGATGGAAAAAAATTAATAATATTCAAACTTCTATACTATTGGTCTGATGGTTTTCGAATGTACGAAGGATTTGTACGGGAGGAGTCAGGCTTTCAGAAACTGGTAGTTATGAGCACCCTGTTGCAACATACCTTTAGCTACAGGGTGTCAAAATAGATCTTCTTGGTGATGTTCAAATTTTCAGGGCGAGTAATTTTCAAACTTCTAGCCCGATTTCAAAGTTTTTTTTTATTTTTGGGATTCCACTAAACAGCACACACAAAAACCATGTAGAGTCGTGTGTATCTCTAACCGTTACAAAGATATTTGGAATCGAATTTTGAATATGCCAATTTTTGCACTGATTTTCTTTAACTTTTTTAGGTCAGCCAAATGTTTGTTTTAATTTTTTTAAATTACTTCAAACCTGTTGGTAACAACAACTTCTGAAATTTAACATTTTCTTCAACCTGAAAAAAAACAAATTTGTTAGAAAAGGTACCATCATTCTTCAGAAAGATATACAATTTCGTAGTTTTTTTTTTTAAAGCAAACCCCTTAGAAAACGTATGAAGTGTAACTTAAAACCTTTTTGGACATTCACCCTACAGCCAGCCTTGTCGTTTTTTATATTTTTTCTAAATCACAATTGTAGACTGAAATATTTTTAACTAACTGAAATATTCAAATAATCAATCCCGATCCTACACATAATCTTGGTCGGGAGAGCTCAATTTCATAAATTTCCATCGGCCAAAATTCAACATCTCTTGATCTATTAAATACTTTTAAGTTCTGTAAACACGCGATTACAGGCAAGGAGGCAAGGATTAATGCGATATATCAACATTGCAAATCGGACCGTGGGGTATATTTCAGACAAATTTTAAAATTTTCCAGGACAACATATTTTTCTACAATTTTGAATATCGAATCCCAAGGCGGATTATTAAAGCAGTGCACTAAGGTAACATGTTACACCTTAATTTAGGCACCAAAATATTTTCAATTCAGCCATATTATTTTCAATGATTTCTGAATTTATATCCCATTCAACTGTATACCAAACACCACAAAATTTTGTTTTAAAATTGTCTATATTTGGCATGAATTGGCTAATGACTTCGGATGGACATATAGTGATCTCCGACTTCCACAAAATTTTACACACATAATGTCTCAATAGTTAAATATTGTTTTGTACAAAAAACACGAGGGTACGCAACCGTGAATAATTTTATTATATTATTTAAAAAAAATGCCTAAGGGTGATGCTGGCATGATCTTTAGGGCATTGGGGCACGCCTCAGAGTTATCCGATCGGGGATCAAGTTATCACACACCAGTTTTTGGAGAAAATCAACAGAACTGGGGGTGGAAGCAAAACATGTCCATGGCTTCCAAATCTCCATACAAATAAATAAGGGCCACACTAGTGTACATAACTCCAATGCTTCATTCCGCAAATCTGTCAGCTGTATACCTTTATCATGCTCAAGTTCTTTTTGTTTGCATTTGATATTTGATCGGCTTTTTCCACATGCATTTTAGATTCATCATTTTCTGACAACGCTAAAATCTCACGTTCATTGTCAGTATTGTAGTTCTATTCAATCGATTCATTTAAATTATCATTGGTTAAACTTATGTGCATAGTGTTTTGAACAAATTCCCTCATAAAATCCACTGTTATGCTGTCTTCTGGTGTTTCTGCAGAACTTAAAATTTATCCAAGGACAGGGATGCAGTTTTCATCAGATATTTTTGATCTGCAAGTATTAATTAATAACTTCCTCCCGACGGTTGACCCAAAAATTTTTAAGTAAAATACATGCGTCTTTTAATGTGAATGACTTTAGTGCCTTATCGTAATCGCCTCCTCCTGCCATTATATGGCATAGGAGTGACTTTTTACACGAAATTTTGGTTATACTAACGGTATTTTGGTACATGGGTTGAATTAAACTGGTGCAGTTCGGTGATAAAAAGAAGCATTTATAATTTTGATGAGAAAGTTCTGTGGGATGACACGGTGCATAATCTATAATGAGCAGGACCTTTCGTTCCCGATTGTTTTCAGATTGGTATGATTTTACTTGTGGAACAATAGAATTGTGAAACCATTCCGAAAATATAAATTAAGGCATCCAACCAATCTTAGTTGCATAGTACTCTACTGGAGGAACAATTTTAAATGAACGCGGCTGCTTTGATTTCCCACAACTGTAATACGCAATTTATGATCTCCAGATTTATTTGCAGAGCAGAAAAAAGTTTATCGTTTTCTGGGCATTTTTCTTCCGGGAATACATCTTTCTTTAGCATGTATCAAAGTTTGGCTCGGAAGTAATTTCCAAAAAAGTGCGGTCTCATCGCATAAACCTTCTCTAGATTGTAATTGTTTTAACTGCAGTATGAATTGAGGTATTAAATGAGCTTGGCTTGATAGTTTTTCACCACAAATTTTTAAATAACGACGGTTGAATCTTGTCTTAAATTTTTGATACAATCCACATGAAGCACTAAATGATTTTTCACTACCATACAAATCTTTAAACACCTTTTTGCATGAAATTTCACGCAACAAAATGTTCTCGCTGCTTTAAAAACCAAGAGTACAGGACTTCTTCGAATTCGGGAAATACGCAAGCTCTTAGAGTTTTACGCAATTTTAAATTTTTAGCGGGAGATTTCGCAGAAATACTATACTCAAAGCAAAAAATTAAAACTTACTTATCCAAGTAGTAGCAGTAGACGTTATTGTTGTTGTAGGCAGCAACACCAGGCATTTTCTTTTTGTATCAATCGCTTAAGCTGTCAATCTATACACGTAAGTATACCAACAACACAGGAATACAAAAAAGTACAAAAGCAAAGTACATTGAGTTTGACAGCTGAAACGATCAACCACAATGAAAATATTTGAAACAGCTGTTCTAACGAGTTTACCTTCCTTATTTTACCATGAACTCACATATCAGTTGTAAGCGTATTTCATACAAACCTTTTTAACCCATTAGGTTGTTTAAATATCAGAGACAGCAGCATGTCCTACTTGGAATTGGTTGGTCTTAACCTGATTTTTCCTCTTTCTGTGGTTGTATATTATTTTGGTGCAATGGTTAGTGTGCGCGGCTCTTGTACATGAGGTCCTGGGTTCGAACCCTGCTCTGACCACCTTCAAAAAAAAATTTCGTTCGGCGGCGGTCACCTCGCATAGTGACGGCGACACTATCGAGTATATAGCCATGAAAAAGCTTCTCAAAATACCGTTCGGAATCGGTGTAACACTGTAGGTCCCAATCAATGAGTGAAAACTGGAAAGCGCACAGCTTAGTGATTGTGAGAAGTTCTCCCCGGTCCCTTCATGGGATGTAATGGGAAACCATTTATTTTTATATAGGCAAAGTTTTATGAGCGTGTTTTTACTATTCATTTTATGTGTGGTCACTCGTACTAAATCACAAACAATTAAAAAATATGCAAACTCTCTCTCAGTAGCGATATTCTGCCCGCTGTAATACGTTAAATTCCCGATACAACGTTGAATTTCTTTGAAAACATGAGTAAGACCACTATTACACGATGAATTTATCCCTGCAAGAAAATTCGTGAATTTTACATTCGTTAGGCAAGAGGTGTAGAGAAGTAAGAGAGGAGGAAAAACTGCCATGAAATGCCCCCTTACTTCTCTACACCTCTTGCTTAACGAACGTAAAATTCACGAATTTTCTTGCAGGGATAAATTCATCGTGTAATAGTGGTCTAAGTCAAGAAATTCGGATTATAGAATTGCAATTGATTTGGACTACAGAATACCTAATGCTATGAAAGTAAGCCTCCGGATTACTGGATTTTCGTATTGTAGAGTAGCCGGATTCTCGAATTACTACTGTACAACTTAGTAGAAGAAGAAATATCCTTTCCAACTTTGTATAATATGTCTACCTAAGGCATTACAGCAAGTAAAGTTAACGCACGCAATGGCAACAATTCGGCTTGAATTGACAGATTCTGCACCTTACCTGGTACGGTGGGCAATTTGATAAGCTTCCGTAAAAGACTGGCGATCTGAATAAAATTTGATATAAAGCTATATTATGTACACGCCAATCATTTACTGAAAAACTTTTATTTTTCCGCCCCCAGCGTGGTACCTTCTCCATTCAAATGTTTGGAGGCACATCTACTTTTTATACAATAACCCGTAAAATACTGGTTACCTGAATGACATTTGGTATTAACCTAGATATTATGTCAAACGGCAGTCACATACTGCAAATGGGTGATTTTGCTACTCCCATTAAGGACCTCCAATACAACAGATGTGCGGATGTCAGGGCGGTCAACCCGACAGATCCCGTAAAACACAACCGATATAAATTAAATAGGGTGCTGGTCAATACTTTTTTAACCGTAACTGTACACTTGAACATGGACGACTTGGCCTCGCCCATTATGGTACCTCCCATACAATTTTGATGGATATGCTAAATTCCGAAAATGTTGACTTTTGATGGAAATGCTGAACTTGGTGTCGAAGTCGGCCATATTTTTACGACTCCGACTTCACTACACAGATTTTTGCAAAAATAAGGAAAAAATTAAATTTTTTTTTTTTAAATTGTATGCAAAAATTATATTTGAATTTATGTATGTATTACCTCAATCTTGCTATTATTTCACACAGAAATAGTGAAAGAAGTGCGCGATTGGTAGATACAATTTTGATTTCAAAAAGCTATAACGAGTATATAATTTCCAGTCGGGTGAACCGACTTAATCATATCCTCACCCTAAGTCATCCATTGCTTGTGAGTTCTGTTAAAAAAAGCCCATACTCAAAAGTGACCATATTCAATAGTAGATAGACATTGCGCTAAATATTATTTAATACCCAAATTAGTTAGGATCCTAGGAGGTTAAGTTGTTGCCAAAATTTTGATCACTACCAAATTTGATTAAGACTGTTTGTGATTTATTAGAGATATTGAGTCGGCAAACCGGAAATACGCCCAACTTTTATATGGGAGTAGCTTCTAGCAAAATATTGCCTAGTACCGAATATTATTAAGATCGGCTGTAGTTTATGAGAGTTATCGTGTCGATCAACCGGTCATCGCCAACTTTTGTATGCGAGGTACCAGAATGGGTGTGGCAAAACCGCTCATTTTCTATAGGGAAGTGATATTTGACTAAATATTGACTAGAATAAAATTTCATAAAGATTGGTTCGGTTTTGCGGGACTTCTCGTGCCGAACAACCAGACAGCCAAACAACTTTCGCTGACAAAATTTCCTTCGGATCTGTGAAGATTTACGGCAGATGTCGTGTTGACCATCCAGCCAGCCAGACAGACTGACAGACGTACATGGCACAATCGTCTTAAAAAGTCGTAAAACGAATTTCGTCCAAAAATACTAAGACCCTTACATGGTTCCTTCTATGCGTTACATTTTTTTCCGAATTAAATGATATATACCCCCGTCTTATATGTGAGGATATACAAATCAACAATCGATAGTTTTCCCTACTTCGAAAACTGAAAATTTTGTTTGAACATCGCCCATTGTTCTTAAGCTGCGCAACAGCTGTCCTGACCTTGTCGTGGTCAATCGATGTCGTCGTCCAAATTGCTATCGATTCATTGTATATCTCAAGAGTCAGTAGCGCGAAGAAATGATCTCTCATCTTGGAAGCCATTTCCGTCCTTGTCTTTACAGAAGAGGGGCCCTGAACCATGGCCATCAGTTCCGTTTTTTTTACTTTTTGGTAGAAATGATGGTAGAAATGGTAAAAATGAAATGGTAAAAGTGTGAGGAAAACCGGGCATCGTTAACTTGTAGCGCGTCGAAGTCAACATTCAAATTTAAGAAAATATGTACATACAACACAGTAAAAAACTGTCATTTTTATTTAGCTGGTGAAGAATTGAAAGAAAGTAAACGGACAACGTTAATATGTTGCACCTTAAAGTCGAAGCTCAAATTTAAGTGAACTAACTGAGACGTTAGCAATACATACATCTCAGAACTTTGATCTCGGGGCACTAAGCACGAAAGCCAGTTAAACTAAAACTTCATTATATTAATTTTGTAATGCTTCATAAAAATCCATCGAAAACCCAGCAATTCTCTAAAATCTTTTTATAAAAACTATATAATTTCTTACTATTTGCACACTTTTCCTTAAATATATAGTAAAGGGTTTTCCAATTTGAGTGATGTGATTTCTTTTAAAAAAATCCAATGAGTGTTCGAACTCACGGGCGATGTGTTAACACCTTTTTGCTACACGGTACCTGTTCGATTTCTGTGAACACTTTAGTAAATGTTACATTGAAAACTAAAAAACAGCGTTCAATCAAATGATGACGTTATTCCCACAAAAATCAAAGAATTCAAAGCAACAGACACTTGTATATACATACATACATTGTTATGTTCATACATACGCTCCACAAGTTCACAAAATTTTCGTTGCTCTCTTGCTATCTCATTTGTATATACGTATAATACCCTGCAGTTCGAAAAGTAGCTAGTGGCTCTATGTTATCAGTTATTTCATTAGCGAAAAGCCTGACTAGCTACTTGAGTGGCTACAGGTAATGCTATAGTTCGCCTTTTGATTATTATAAGTATGAAAACAAGGAAAAAACAATGTACAATGAACCGTTATCCCGGTGATTTGTTGGTTGCTTGGATATTTTTGTGTGTTGGCGTCAGTTGCTATTAAACGTTAGTAGAAGTATCATCGTGACAGCCTACGTGGGTTGGGTTAGAAGTATAAAAAAGTGCATTTTAATATTTAGAACGGTAAAATGACAAGCAAAAGACAAATGAATCGTTTAATAAAAAAAGAAAATGATCAAATTGTGCAAAAGTTTGAAAATGTAGAAATAGAATGTGGTGAAGATAATGAAAAAGATTTATTCCTAATATTAATTCATTGTGGTCCGGCGAATTCATCAAGTGGATTGTACTAGTCAAGTAGTTAGTACAATGTTGTTATATATTTCGTCAATTCCATGTAACTAGCGATCTGCATGGTACATTGTAGTGCAGAGGGTAGCCACTGACTACCGTCAATGACATCCCCATGTTAAATTCGTCAGTGTAAAGTATTGCTGGTAGTCTGGCGGGTAGTTAATGGTAATTATTGGTAGTTAGGGAAATAACTAAAAATTCGTTAGCTACGTCGACTGCACGGACGTCATTATTCTCTTTGCTCTGAGAGTGCTCCGCACCCACATTTTATTTGACTTACCTTCCACAATAATAAAAAACCAACCCGTAAAAAACATAGTTTTTGATTATAAATTTTTTATATATGGCCACGCCCCTTTGTCCAATCCCGCCCATATTTGCAGCAGATCTTAGAATATGTAAAGGTCCAATTAGTCTCGACGGTTGACGGTTGACGTTCTGCTTAATATTGCGCGGTTAGTCATGACGGTTAGACGGTAGAAAGACAAAACAAAACCAAAAAAACTGATCGAAGAGCATTTGTACAAAATATAATTTGCATGCATGAGTTTTGTGTTCAAAAGTGATTGTGTCAAAAAAAACATTAAAAATAAAATTGTGGTTGCCGTGTAATTGTGTATTGCCGCGCACAAAATGTCGAAGTAAAAGCAATATCAATAACAGCTGATCGGTCTTGATTCTGCAACCTGCAGAAGTCTACCGTCGTAAACCGTCAATTTTAGTTGTCTCTCTCTAACACACGCAAAATACAACCCCAACTCAAACAGCTGATCGCTTACCGTCAACCGTCAAGACTAATTGGACCTTAAACCTAACCAACATACCCAATTTTGTTCAAATACCGTTAACAGAAGCAGAAATTATGGATTTTTAATTTGTGATTTGTATGGGAGGTACCACGCCCCTTTATCCAATCCCGCCCATATTTTGACAGTTTATTTTTGTCGTCGCCATTAGTTTGGCTGCGAAGTTTCAGCTTGATTGGATAAAGGGAAAAGGGTTAAAAATCAATCCAACATTTTTTCGGTGCGCATGCATGCATGCATACATCCATGCATAAAGACAGGTGAAGTTAATATATGTAAAGAATTTAAAAAGGCGTTCAATCATATGATGACGTTTCATTTAAATAACATTAATACGTAATAACACTTAAAAATATTTAAGACAAGTGTCATTATTTTCTTGCTTAATACCTTTTATTTTATACCCACAAAAAACAAAGAGAATGCAAAGCAACAGACACTTGTATATACATACATACATACATTGTTATGGTCGTACATACGCTACCATAGACTAATACATACCTAGATAAACTTATTCTCTCATCTGACGTTTCATTTCACACTCTTCGTGATGCGGTCGGTGTGATAGAGAGATGTTTGACGAAAAGTGATATACACCAGGTGGAATTACAATAACTTCTTGCTTTAATTTTTCATGCCATTTTGGTGAAAAACTGTGAAATTTAAACGTGTTTTAAACATTTTTATTGACTGTTATTGTTAGCATACATTTGTGTTGTAAAAACGAAATGCCGTTGTTGTTATTTTGTTCGTTGTTTTGAACCATTGCCTCTATCTGGTATTAGTAAAGCAATTCTTTTCAACATCAAACGTATACATCACACGAGGACAAATGTCAGAAATTTGGTGAGTGAAAGATTTTCTCTACCCATATTTACTCTATGTACGCTACACAAGTTCAAAATTGTCGTTGCTCTCTTTCTATCTCATTTCTATATACGAATAACCACGTCCTTATTCTCTTTGCTCTGAGAGTGCTTCGCACCATAGAGTAATCTCAGACTAGAGAGAATATTTGGCTCATCTGACGTTTCCTTTCACACTCTTCGTGATGCGGTCGGTGTGATAGAGAGATGTTTCACGAAAAGTGATATGCACCAGGTGGAATTACAATAACTTCTTGCTTTAATTTTTCATGCCATTTTGGTGAAAACCTGTGAAATTTAAATGTGTTTTAAACTTTTTTATTGACTGTTATTACATTTGTGTTGTATTTAACACAATAATTTTAACACACAAAACGAAATGCCGTTGTTGATATTTTGTTCGTTGTTTTGAACCATTGCCTCTATCTGGTATTAGTAAAGCAATTCTTTTCAACATCAAACGTAAATATCACACCAGGCCAAATGTCATAAATTTGGTGGGAGAACTAGTAGATCTACTATAAGTATTAATCTATGGTGTGATCGCTGTCGGACAATCTGTGTGAGCGCAGTCGGACAAATTGTGTTTGGATGTATGTATTCACTTTGTGAATTTAGGCCGTACCCGCGCCTATAGATGTTAACATATCAAAAAACAGATAAATTGTTAAGGAAATTCAAATGTTTTTTTATTTAATGTGAAGTAGAATCGATACAATTAAGTTCGGATTAAAACGTCTTTCAAATGGCCCCCACGTCTTCTTATGCAGGAACGAATGGAATGAGCCCAATTTTCGAGCACTTTTCCCACTAAATCAAGTCGTATGTCATGTCATGTATAGCACGTTCAGTATTGACTTGTAAAGCTTGACGAGAGTTTGGTTTATTGCTAAAGACCAGTGACTTCTAATAAACCCATAAGAAATAGTCCAATGGTGTTAAATCACAACTTCATGGAGGCCATTCAATGTCACAATTTCTTGAAACAATCAAATCTCCAAACTTTTCTCGGAATAATTCGGTGCTGTATGGCACGTAGCAGTCTTGTTGGGACCAGATGTTGTCAAGATCAACCTCTTACAATTTCGGCCATAAAAAGTTGGGTATCATCGATCTATAACGCTCTCCATTGACAGTAACGGTGTTACCAGCTTAATTTCGAAAGAAGGACGGATCGATGATTCCACCATACCAAAAGCCACATCAAACTGTCAATTTACGTGAATATAATGGTTGTTCCTGAATAAATTGTCGATTTTCTTCGCCCCAGAATCGACAGTTTTGTATATTTACCGCACCACTCAGATGAAAGTGAGCCTCCTAGGAGATGATTTTCTTAAAAAATAGTTATCGGTTTCAAGTTTTTCCAAAACAAAATCAGAAAATTCATGACGTTTACGGTAGTCCAATGGCTTCTTGAGAGATAACGATTTTAAACACCTTTCTCAAAATCCGCCAGGTTGTGGTTTGAGACAGTCCCAATTATTGACAACGTCTTGGAATCGATAAATTGCAGTCTTCAGAAACACTTGCCTGAAAGGCAGTAATATTTTCATTACTTCGATCAATTCTTTGTCTTCTTGGCACTTGAACATTATGTAAAGAAAATGTATGCTCGAAATTTGCAACAATTCGACGAATAGCGAACACAGGTTGAGGATTATTATGACCATAAAATGGCAAAAGCGCACGAAAAGTTGCAATTGGAGAACGATTATTTTGATAAAAAAAATTTAATAATTAAAACATTACTGTATACAATGAAAAAAAATACTGATCATGACGTACTACAAATGGTCGAAACGTCAATTAGAAATCATATCACCCAAATTACAAAACCCCTTATATAATTTTTGCCGCAAGTGTCACAATATTCCACACAGCACTGCTTGAATTTCAAAAGCAAAATAAAAATTTCATTCTAATCTGCTCGATTAACATAGATTCTATTTTAATAATCTCTATAAATGCTCCACTTTATTATTATCTTGAAAATATTCATTAAAGAAAACTTGAGTGTATTGTGAGTTCATTCATTATTTCTAAAATGATGCTTACAATTTTATTATATCTTCAAAATACAGTGCAACATTTTCAACAATTTTCAAAATGATAGTAATTTTACACTTTTCGTATCTTCTTTCCATCCTTTTCAGCAACGGAATTAATTTAAACCTACGCGCAGCTACAATTCATGTCATAGGTGATTTAGTGCAAAGTTTTGGAGTTTTTGTCGCATCAGTATTAATTAAATTCTATGTAAGTTCGATAAGAGATACATGTTTTACAAGTAACAATTACCCGAGCTTTAATCGATTTTTTGTAGCCTGGAGCTAAATTCCTGGACCCACTATGTACAGTATTATTTTCAGTGATTGTCATCATGACAACCGTCAACCTATTCAGGGAATCAATGTACATCATAATGGACTCAGTACCACAGGGCCTGTCTATGGCTGATCTCGAAATGGATTTATCAGGAATTGAAGGGGTCAAGTAAGTTCAACATTCCGTCTGCGTGATCCACGCTCGGAGGCACATCTTAATTGTAACTTTCTTCCTTCAACATTAGAGCAGTGCATCACTTGAACGTTTGGAATCATACCTCAGACCATAGCATATTAATGGCCCACATAGTTATAGGTAATTACACAACTATCAATTGACCCCATACCACTTCATGTTCTTGTACTTTCAGATTTACTTGTCGATAGCAACGTGGTCCTAATGAAGGCAACACAATTGGCCAGTGGCCCGAAGTACAACATGAAACACAGCACTATACAAGTTGAACGTGTAAACTCATAAATCGAATGAGAATACTTGTAACAGAAACACATGCATTCATTCGTTCAGGGGATACATGTTTGCATGTTTTTAAGTATCTACCATCCGCTGCATCTGTGGGATGCGTGTGGATAAAGTACAAGTACAGGGAATATGTTCTTTCGTTGGAAATATTTTCCTTTTTGCTGCTTCTCATAATTAAAGGTCAAATCGTAGTAAAAAAAAACTGTAGTTAATGAGACACCTGCCTTATGGATATGTAAACAAATATAACTACTTTAGTATGAGAGTCTGTTCTGTGCATAGGAGATTTTGTTTATATATACAAATATGGGTAAAAACATAGCAGATGTGTCAATTCATTTAGGAAGATTGAGATTATTTGAGATAATTTGGGGATAAAAGGAGTTCCTATTTTCTCCTTGTTTATAATAATCAAAATTATAGTACCTTATATATTTTGTGTAGACATTTATTATTCTGTCACCCCTCATATGCCAAATAAATATTCGCTATTTTAGTGTCGATACCAAATTACATTAATTTCTCTAAAATGGCATACTGCCTTAGTTTCGCTTCTATTTTATACTCTTTTCTATTTTGAAACTAAACACACATGATTTTCTTCAAATAAAAACAATATAAAGTGCAGGAATATTTTCAAAACCGTCCGTAAAAGCTAAATGTTCAACAAATTTAACTGTCAAAACTACACATATTCTGCTTAATTTTTACCCATATACATGAATATAATAAGTAACTATATATATAATTAAAAAAAAAATTATCAACTCTAACATAAAATTGCCAAATACAACAATATGTACCCATTTTTAGAAGTCATAAGCACTTAATTGATAACGGGTTTTATAGATTCATTTGAAATAGTGATAAGGTTGTTCGTGGATTTTCGTCTTGTAGTTAACGTATAAACAAATTAGTTTTAGTTCTTAATCAGAATATTGCCCCTCAAAAAAGTGGGCTGTCGTAACAGCCTTTCATATCTGAGACCTCCAATATCTGACAGAATCGATATTCTGTTTGGGTTTTTTCTTGCAATAATGCACATGATCATAAAAATCACCCAAATTATTCCGAAAATTCTGATGGAAAATTTGTAAAAAAAAAATTTAAATAATTCAGCCATTTCTAAATGGCTGGACCGATCAGAATTAAAATTCACATGGGCATTAGGCCGCACCTAAAACAAAAAGTTCGCCGTACACCTTCGAATATGTAACATTATTGCAAGGCAGTTTCGAAATATTTTTAATTAGTCATCCACATCCATTAATTAAGACATCCACATTCAAGTTTTCATGACTCAAATAATCCACGATGTTCTTCTGGATTCCCAATGCAGTGCTGTCAGTGGACGTAGCATAGCCAATGAATTTGGAATCTGGCTCTTTGACAATGGCGATGTGTTCTTCATTCACAACAACATTTAGCGTCACATTTGCCTCAGTTACTCTTTTCAAAGTTGGCTCTTTCTTGCCATCGAACGAGATACACGTTAATAATTGATGACATCTTGCCGCGACTTTTAATTCCTTACGGAACTCAAAATATTTTGTTTGTGTTGATGATAAGCCCGTCAAAGAACTGACATATATTTTCGGCTATTTCTGCAGATAACTCTTCTTGGCTTTTGAGGTAATCGACCATTTAAAATCTTTTATCAACATGGTCGCAAGCAAGGCACCGTAGCGAACTGAAGTGTCGCTACGATTCAAAGCCGAACTAAAATTAAGCAACGAAATGTCGGCCACCGTAAATTTTGTTTTTAACGTCTGTGAGAAATCATCAAAATTGTCTTCATATTCTTGCTCTTTATCGCTGTTTGGTTGATACCCAACAGTGTTGAACTCGGTAGACACCGCATTCGAAGATGCAACAATTGAGGGCATTTGTATACCGCCACTTTTCATCCGCCACAACATCATCTAAAGTCTTCAATCGTGGACCCCACTGATCGATGGAAAAACCTTTCGCATCGTCTGGGATTTTATCAGACGCGGTGCAATTGCATGGAATTATTCTTTCAATGCCACACTTACAACGCTAAATCAAGAACAATCTATTCCGGACTTTTGATCATTTTATAGTAATCGTCCAGTAGCTTATCCAAACGTTTACGAACAACTGATACCGATATAATAGGAATGCCTTCGAGCTGACACAAAAGGCTAATACTTCTGAAAAGTTCTCGTTTAAAAGCCCCCAACTTTCTATTTGGATCAGTGTTATGCCGCATATAAAGGGTCCGCCATCTAACGTTTTTTTTTTCAACTAGTGCTTATTTCGTGAATGGTAACACTTAGCTGATGTCTGATTTGACAGATAATTAGTTTTATCCATGGTAAAATGAGTAAGGTAAACTCGTTAGAACAGCTGATTTCAACATATTTCTTGCTTAGGTGTTACTCTTATGTCAAATTCACATGCATTTTGTTTGTGTACTTTTTTGTTTACTTTTACAGTATATACACACATGAAGAAAATTTTACAGATTATGGACACCAAACAAAAGCGAAATGCCTGTGTTTGTTGTAATACTTCCTAGTGCGTTTACCTTACTTATTTTACCATGGTTTTATCCTTCCGCTGAACGAATATGGTTGTGTATACGCTTGAACAACGCTGGGAAATATTGCGACATTACTTTGGAAATCATGGTAATGTTGCAGAATGTGTGCGAAAATTGCGTACGTTGCGTACGATCGCATTATCAGCCGCAGAGCTGATGTCGTTTGGCCACCTCGGAGCTGCGATTTGACACCGTTGGACTATTATTTATGGGGTGCCCGCAAAGATAAGTGTTACGCCGACAACCCAGAGACAATTGGCTATTGGACAATATTCGTGAAGCCATTGGTGAAATACAGCTGCACACAATCGATAATGTGCTTAAAAATTGGACCGATCGTGTAGGCTACTGCATAGCCAGCCGAGACGGCCATTTGAATGAAATTATTTTCCATAATTAACCGGAAGGATTGTACTTTCAAATAAAAAAAGAAATTTGAGAAAATATTGAGTAGTTTTATTTTATAGCATTTTCAAAAAAAAAAAGTTATTTGGCGGTAATTTGATGTTTAATGCTGGAGTTTAATTTAATTTGATGTTTAATGCTGGTTGGCTGGAGTGCCGTGCCAAGTCTTCTCCTTGCTGGTGGTAGCCCGGGATATGCCGGTAAATTCCTCGCCCGGTGGTTTGGCATTGGCCGGAAAGCCGTATCAATAAACTTCTCCTTGCTGGTTGAAACTGTGAAGTTGGTGGTGGGGGTTGGCCGTAATACCGTATCAAAAGACAAAAAAGATATTACGCATCAGCTGTCAAACTCACGTGCATTTCATTTTTGTACTCTTTTGCATTCTTGTGTCGGTACGCATTCGTGTAAAGTTTGACAACTGAAGCGAATAGAACAAAAACTAAATGACTGTTGTTGCTGCCTACAACTACAAAAACTCATGCTGCTATTACCATGTATTTAGATATTATTGTACCATGCTCCGTTTGCTAAGTTACACGAAAACGGCTATTTAGCGATAAGTCATTTTATTCAAAAACTTGGAAAATGGTTCAATATGGTAAAAGAAGTCAAAAAATATTTTAAACTCGGCGAAAATGATTTGTGCCCCTAAGTCTTCACTAAGTGCCTTCATACAATACAATTGTAGTGCTCCTTAATAAATTTGTAGTGCTCCTCAAAAGCTACAAAAACTTGCGAGATATTTCGGAAAATATATTTTCTTTTTGGAAAATTTTGCCTTATTGCTTTCAGATATTTGAGAATATCTTTGTTAAATGAAAAGCAATATAAATTTTGGCAAAAGTATTACTTTAAAAACAGCACATTATGCACAATAAGATAAACCGATGAAATTAATTGTTTTGTGAGGAAATAGCACGGGTTTAAAGTCAAAACATTAAAAAAAAATAAAAATAGTGTTACCATTTTTGTGGAAAAGGTACCAGCATATATATATATGTATATCAATTCTAAAGGAAATTGTTTTCAAACATATTAAGTTGTTATATGGATTTGAAACATGGCTAAATGTAGACTAACCGCCTTATTCATAAAAAGTTGTGAGAATACGGCCGTAATTTTATGGATACCAGTGTTTCCTATTTTTACACAGCTTTCTGCAGATCCCGCTAAATTCTGTAAATTTATTATATTCTATGTTTTATATTCATTATTTTATAAATTATATTCAGCGAAAAATATATCGACGTGCAAAGCTGCCTCACGATTTCTTTACCTAATTCTGATATCTGCATGTGTTCCCAACCATACATGGGGAAAATTAATTATATGACAATTATAATTTGTTGTTTAATTTGAATTTCCTGTCCAAATGCAAATTCAAAAAACCTTCAATACCATTGGCAATTATACTTATTTTTAAAGAATTTCCTTCATATCTGGCAATTTTGGTTTTCAAATATTTTATACAGTACAGGTTTATGAATTTGAAAGTACTATGGACAGCCACAAACCTCTACATATAAAAAAAAACTTTAAAAACAGAATTGCCAGCAGTCAAGTAAATTCAAAATAATTAAAAACATTGCCATATTTCATTACAATTGGCATCTGATTCCACAACCTGCATTTGCATTGCCAGAGCAAATGCAAATTCAAAATTTTTTAATTGCCATTGCGAACAATGGTAATTCGTTTGCATTTGCATTAGATAAAGTAATGCAAACTAAAATCCAATACAAATTAAAAAAAACCATGTATGGTTCCAGCAAAGCACGTTAAAAGGTTAATTTATCTAGGAACAAATATGAAAAATTCCTAAAATTTTCTGTAAACTTCAATTTTTTTTTGTGTGTGTTTTGGATTCTGGGATTGTGTTAGGACATATGTTTGAAAAACATTCATGGCTTTAAATCTACATTATATGGGTAAGCACGCTGCCAAATTTCGTTGTCATATCTAATTTACTTCTATATTTTTTGATACCTAAACGTAAATTAATTCCGAAACTATGTATTGGCTCCTGCTCGTGAACCTGTAGGCCAAGGATTTCAAATAAGAAGATAATTCCCAAGTTGGAATAAAAACTGAAACGAATTCTACTTGACTGCAATGGCAAGGCGAGCTTTACTTATTCAAGTGTTGTTAACGACTGATGCTGTGGTACCCCTTGGAACTCTTCTTGATTGGTTGATAAGGTCGATAATATCTCCTCTTGAGTTGTACTTGTTATTTGCAGATTATTCCTCGCTTCAGATAGTGCCCTTGTAGCTATTTCTCTTGTTGAATAATTCAAACATTATGAATTTTATAAATTCATTATCCCTTGATGGTTTGTGATGAAACTTTTGTGCAGTTGTCCTCCTTCTAAGCTTTTGGTGTTCTGATGCTTTACCGGTATGGTAGCTGGAAAGTTATGTCTTGACACTACGAGCTTGAGATTATGATGTGGTAATTATAACTTCCTTTGACAGAATCCGGCTAGAAGGAACATATGTTGGCTCTAAGTCGTGAACCTGGAAGCTAGCGATTTCAATAAAAGTTGAAAGTTCGAATAAAAAAAGCCAACCCAATTCCAATTCCATTCACAAAAAGAGTCGACTTCTTTATTGAAGTGTTGCTAACGACTTAAAAATAAAATAACAAAAGTCAGAAAAAAGTAGTAAAAAGTAATGAAAATTGCTCAAATTTTATAACTTGTTGCACTAAAGACATATTGAAACCCAATTTATTGGACAGGAATTTCGGTTTTATCAGGACAACGACCTGAAAAATAAGTCGAGAATTGTTCAATCATGGCTAATTTGGAATTGCCCCCGCTTGTTGCAGCCGCCACCACAATCATCTGACGTCAACGTCATTGAGAACTTATGGAGACAATTTTGGGTCAAAACGTCTGCCGACATCAGATTTCCAACAAAAAACTGCCTTAAAGATGTGTTAAAGGAGGAATGGACAAACGTATCTCCCTAAACTACTCGAAAGTTAGTGGTATCGATGCAAAAGAGGCTTAAATCAGTCATAGATCAAAATGGAGGCCCCCATACTAAGTTTTTAAATTAAATACAAATTTTATATTTTTACTTTATACATTGTTTATGTTAGCGGGTTGAAATAAGCTGTGACTATCTACGTTCCTATATTTTTAGTTTTTCACGAAACTACACATTTTATTTTTACGAACTATACATTTGATAATGAATAAGATTTATTTTTTTTAAGTTTTGAAAATATTATAAACACCCAATTTAAAATGTTGTTATATTTCCTTCCGTTTAGCTATTATAACCACTATAACCTGCGAATTTTTGCTGGTTGAAATAAGCTTTGAAGTAGGAGTAGGAGGCATAGAACTTTAAACTCTCATGGTAATAAAAAAAGAATTTCCCGTGGTTATCGCGGCCAATTGTCTCTCTTTCGAGAGACCACCAACAGTCGAAGAAGAATCTGAATTTGAATTAGGGACAACATCATCACCAGAAACAACATCATTAGCTCTACCACCCAAAAGTTTGTGAGCAGGCTGATCCACTGGAGTAACATTATCAGGAGGAGCTGCCACAGATGCACTAACTTGTAAAATTGGGAGTCATAGGAACATGAGATAATCATTTTTACGTTCCCAGAATCCTTTTCCTCTTAGGATTTCACAACATATTCTCAGCAAGATAAACATTTCCTCCATCACCTTCAACTTGACGCTAAAGACAAATTACAAACACCCTCTTCAGCCTCGTTGAACAACCTACAGCAATTCACTACAATTCCAGAGCAGCCCGCTCTCCTTAGCAATCTTATCGAAATTTCTACCATTGCAGGCGGCACACTTCACGTGGGTATGAATATTGCGCAGCCAGCACCTAAGAAAACAGCCAAGCTAGTAGTTTGTGACAAAACAGTCTTTGCACTGCGGATACATAGTCAAGTTTGAAGAATGCATTTGAATTGACAGCTGTAGTGTAGCCTGCAAGCAACATGATAGCCAATTTTATTTTCAAGATGCCGTCGTCAAATAAACAGCTTAAAATTGCTCAAGAAATAAGCATACATATATGTTTTTCTTTACATATTCCAGACATTAAGGCTGTTTTTTTTATTCCATTAAGCTATCGCCACTTATGACTTTCCAAATAAAACGATCCACACTTAATACTACGAAATGTGGCAACATTTGCTGTAATGGGTGGAAAGAAATTCGATACGGCAACTCGATTGTAACAAGTGCCAACAAATACATGGTAGCAGTAGATGTTGTTGTAATTGTAAGCAGCAACAACAGACATTTTATTTTCGTTCATTCGTCTCAGTTGTTAAACTCTACACATATATATAACAATACAAGAATACAAAAAAGAATAATAACAAAATACATAAGATTTTGACAAGTGAAACGAAAAATGACATGGAAAAAATTTCTTCACCTGTTTAAACGACATAACATTTACCGAGCGTTGTTGCGAACAATTTAGTCCCAATTTTGTTTTCATCGGAAATATAAATCTTGTCATCAAATTTAGAGATATAAAAGTATCCGTAGGCTTCCATTAAATAAAATAATTTTAATGAACTTAAAATGTGTAAGCTATTTTGCAAATTTCTGTTTTTGAGTCTCTCTCCTTGATAACATTTTCATTCACAAGAAATGATAAAATTGATCTAAGATAACTTTTTGTTGCCATTTCTTGAAATTGAACATGTGGCAACATTGTCATTGCTCAAGTCGGTATTTAAGTGGGAAATGGAAATGCCACTTAATATCGCTTAGCTGTCCCGTACAAATTAAGCTATAATTAACTTTAGCGGGGTAAAAAAACACACTTATTGTCATGTCACCAGAAATTGATTCATCGGTATTTATTTTTAAATCATGCAGTCAATATGACGAAAGATTCATATTCCATAGAATTGTATGGTTTCTGCAAAGATCTATGAACCACAACACAGCACTATTTATATTAGTTTTATCCATTATTTCTTGCGGCAGAGTCTTTATATAACATAACACAAAAATTTATTAACAAATTACAAATTTATTTATCTGTGATCAGCTTTTTCACTTGACCGTCAACATGCAACACGACTTGGAAGGAAAAATTGATATGAAGTCGATGGTCAAGTTTTATAAGGTGAGTAAAAAAAGGTAAAAAGTGTGAGTGTTCTGCAATTCAAAAAACCAAAAAATTAACGTGTAACCCCCGAGTTAGCAGCACACTCCATTTACATGCAAACGTATGCCTAAAATTAGGCAACGACTCTGCGAATTTATCAGATAAAGAAAAAGATTGCAACACAATATGCCCACAATTACTTACACAGGGCAACACGAAAAAAAATAACCATATACGGACACCACTACGTGATAAAAGACTAAAAAAAAAAAGACCCGTTCTCCCAATTTTTCCCAAGGCTCTGGCCAGGCATATTTAATTTTTTGCTACCTATGGACCTGAACAGGAGAAAAAGGTAAAAAAAAATGAAATTAAAAAATTTTCGGCAAATTTTTCACTTTTGCGTGCTACCTAAACAGTGTTAAGAATCATCGCTAGGAAGTTTATATGTTCTAGAAATTTGTTCATTGTAAATTTTTGTAGTTGATTGTTTCCTTGAATTTTGAACGGTTTGCTACCTATGGACCTGAACACGGGAAAAAAGGTAAAAAAAAATCGAATTTTTTTTAGTTTTTTGCGATTTTGATCTGGAAGGTGAAGTTTTTTTGATTTTATATGTTCGCAATTTTTGTTCTTTATGACAAGAGCTACAACTTTGCCTCAGAGAGTAAATCGAAATTCTGAACGGTTCCCAAATCTTTCCGAGGCCCCAAATCTTTGGCGGCCCATAAAAAAAAAGTGCATGACTTTGGGAAAAATTGGGAAACACGGGTCTTTTTTTTTTAGTCTTTTATCACGTAGTGGTGTCCGTATATGGTTATTTTGCCATGACTTAAAAAATTACACACAGTGTTACCAGCAATAACCAACAATAAAAGACCTTAGATTAGAACAACAATATATAATATCAAAAAGAAGAAGCAAGAAACTGCCATCAGTTAGCCGACGGTAGAAATACAAAAACAAAATGAATGAAAACAAGAAACAAAGTTTCGAGGAATCACAACACAAAAAAATTAACTAAGCCTATAGCCCATAGAATAATACATACCATAGAAGCTTTTATTCGCTCAATAAATTAAACGTCCTAGGTACGATGGAAAGTAAACAATGGAATTTTTGCCGGCGGCGGCTCAATTTTCGGCTTGCAGTCAACAATGTTTTTGGTCGTGTAAAAACAGTGTTAGTGCGAGTGTTAATTGTAATTGTTAAATAACAAAAGAATCACAATTGCAAAAAGGCACAAATAATTACATTTCTGATTTAAAAGTTAAATGTAAACTTCATTCCCTTTTTAAGTTGCAGGCGATGTTTAGCGTCATGTTCGGAGATACAGCTCATACTGCGAGAGGCACAATGTTATAGGTATTTCAAATCAGTCAGTCTTGTCTTGGTTTGTGCAAATGAGAGCAATTCGGAGTTATATCAGGTGGAGGTACAAGAACGGTTGACTTAACTCTTTCATTTCGTTTTCGTATGGAACTGTGAAATTTAAATGTATTTTGTACATTTTTATTGATTTTTGTCGTTGGTATACATTTGTATTGTATTTAACACAACTATTTTGCAACATAAATACCAAATTCGGTTGTTATTAGTTTGGTGGACGTTGTATACTGTTGCCTCAATCTGGTATTATTGAACCCATGCTTTCAACCATCCAATGTTCACTTGCAACCATACCCATGAGAATAAAAATATGAGAGAATAAATTACTCCATCCTAAATTCCTCTCTGCCGTCTGTACAATAGAATAATACATACCATAGAAACTTTTATTCGCTCAATAAATTATACGTCATAGGTTCCATCGCAAGCATGGTAAAATAAGTAAGGTAAACGCACTAGGAATTGTTACAACAAACACAGGCATTTTGTTTTTGTTTGGTGTCCATAATCTGTCAAATTTGCTTCATGTGTGTATCTACTGTAAAAGTAAACAAAAAAGTACACAAACAAAATACATGTGAATTTGACATAAGAGTAACACCTAAGGAAGAAATATGTTGAAATCAGCTGTTCTAACGAGTTTACCTTACTCATTTTACCATGATCGCAAGTAAACACTGGATGGTGGAAAATGTGGGTTCAATAATACCAGATAGTGGCAATAGTATACAACGATCAACAAAGGAACAACAACCAATTTCGTGTTTTTGTGGCAAACTAGTTGTGTTAAATACAATACACATGTTTACCAACGATAAAAGTCAACAAAAAAGTGCAAAATATATTTAAATTTTTCAGTTCTACACCAAAACGACTGGAGAAAGTTAAGTGAACATATTTTGTAACTCCACCTGGTGTAAGTTAATTTCAAATTTAATTGCTCTCATTTCCACAAACCTACGATGAAGAGTGTGAAATGAAACGTCAGATGAGAGAATGAGTTTATCTATGTATGTATTATTCTATGCTCTGTATATACATATTTTATTTTTTGTTTCAAATGATATTTTATGTTTGCGCTTTCTTTTAACTTTTAATTTTATCTTGCTTGTTGTTTTATAAGATCTTGAGGTAAATTTTTTAAATTAGTATTAAAAAAAAGTTGTTTGTTTCCTTTTTCATTTTTTAATTTTTATTTGTAAATATATAAAATTCGAAACAAAAATCTTTATCAGAAAATGTGAGAAAAGATTTATGAAATGAAAATTTTTAACAATATAACACTTTTTTGTCAATCAATAGAAATTTTGGCAACCAATTCACTTTACCCGCATATGCCAGATTTTTTGCCCATGGAGTGTGAAAAAGCTCATTATGTCAAAATATAATCCATTTGAGGTGTATAGCTTTATAAGATATTCTCAAGGTAAGACTTCAAGCTTGAATTTGCGGTATTATTTGTCTCTTGAACCTTTTACACCCCAGAATAATGATGATATATTTTATATTCCAAAATAATTGGGAAAACTGCAGCCGTTGTGACGGGATTTAAAAACAAATAAAATTAGAGAACGGCGAAATCACCCATTTTGAAAAATTATTTTAAAACCATCGCGCGAATTTATTGAAATAATTTTTCAAAATATGGGTTTTTGAGCTTGTGTACCTTTGGTGTTTCCAGGGTTCATGAGACATATTGTACCGTGGTTCATATTTTGCCATGAGTATTCTCCCAAAATGTTTGGACCAAAACTTGAAACCGCCCCACAGTGGCTGAATGAAATCGGAATAATTAGACGTTGGTTCAAAGGGGTTTACATAATCTTCCCAATGACAACCCTATCCGATAATAAACCACGAAGATATATATATATATATATTATATTGAAAATTGGAACGACTATATCTCGGAAACTATGTGGTTAACCCTAAAAAGATATCCTTATTTTTTATAAATTACATTAACGCTTTTAAGTACACCTAACGAAAAAATCGGCGGCTACGAGTTAATCGGCTCATATTTTAAGCCGATCAAATCGGCGACGGCTTGAAGTATATAAAAACTACCGGCGGCTCGTCGGCTCAAATTCGCTCGGCTTGTTACTCTGACAACAACCGAATTTCGTGTTTTTGTGGCAAACTAGTTGTGTTAAATACAATACAAATATATACCAACAATAAAAGTCAACATGAAAATGCAAAAGACATTTAAATTTTTCAGTTCTACACCAAAACGACACGAAAAAGTTAAGGGAACATATTTTGTAACTCCGCCTGGTGTAAGTTAATTTTAAATTTAATTGCTCTCATTTCCACAAACCTACGATGAAGAGTGTGAAATGAAACGTCAGATGAGGGAATAAGTTTATCTACGTATGTATTATTCTATGCTACAGCCACACGTGGCAGTAACTGGCTGCCAGTTGAGTGTATCCAGTGAAGGAATAAAGTCAACATACACCTTACAATTTCGAGTTTCGACCAAAACAATTTTTACATACATACATGCGTTCTTAAAGCGCAAGAAAATAAGTTGATTCGTAGGAAAAAATTAGATGAAACATTATTTCAAAGAAGTTATTAGTAATAAATTGGAATGTTGTCAGGAAAAAAGTCTACATGCAAGATGGTAATTCCCACAACTACGCAGGAAATATTGAAAATTAAGGGGAACCCCCGTTTTTCATGTACTATTCGGTAGTTGTTAGTTGTTGTTGTACTATTCGGTAGAAGTGAAAATGGAAACTGGAAACATAGTTGAGCTTGCAGTTAGAAAACAAAAAAATAATACTTCGAAATTAAAACAAATCTTATGGAAAGAATGATAAAATCATAGAGTAATATACATAGTGTCTACAACAGCTTCTTCTCTTGAACCGAAAGCCAAGATAATTCAGTGGAAAAGTTGAGCACAGTTATACAAACTTGGCAACCCTTGCAGAATGAGAAAAATCTTTATTTTCATAAATTTGTGTTTTAATTGCAACCTCTATAAATAATTTTACTCTAACACTTCATTACATTTTGCTTTATTTCACTTGTTATACCTTTCTTTCTCGATTGAATTATCACAAAAACACATCAGTTGATGAGTTTTTTACTTTTGGGTCAATGCACAAAGGCAAATGTGTGAAAAACGTATTGAGCAACCCTACCTATTTCCAGACACCTATCGCTACTTCTCTTTCTTACTTTATTCTGTATGTATTTCCAGCTCTAAGGTTGATCAGCTGTGGCATAGAACCCCCTGGCTAAAATTGTCAACTTAACTCGTTCTACTGTGCAAGCAATAATAAGATATTACAAAAGTAGTGGTACAACCAACATCAATGCATGATCTGGTGGACCAAAAAAAAATTGGCGGAACTGTCCAAATGCGTTCAAAATACATACATACGTGAGAACGCCTTTAACAGCAGAGTAGTTGATACAGGGTGCCTCCGAATACAATTTTCTGAAAGCCATACTACGAATGTCTGGTACATTCCAGGCAATGGCATAATGTCCATAAAGAATACTGTTGAAGTATTAGTGGCTAAACATGTACAAGTGTGAAGAGTAAACGATCAAACCAGACACCATACGCAACGTATTCGTACCAACTTCAATTTGAGTAACTACAAATGGATACCGTCGATGTCCAGTATCCGCACATAGTCGTACATGCATAACGAAAAGTGGTCACAAGTATCGGTTGCGTTGGGTACTACTTAAGCATGAAACACATAGACGACGACAGGCTACCGACCACAACCTGTCAAAAATAAAATACATGCATTTATATGCAAGTGCATATTTTAACGACGGCAAGGCGACACGACTGCAGGTTGTTGTCTATGCTACTTATGTAGCTGTAGTTGAATTAAACTAATTTCTATTTGTGTGGGCGACAATCAACAGGTTAGAGCTGTCAATGCCTGAAGTGGCACCACTGACAGAATAATCAACTGTTTTCACAATTTTTGTTATGTTTGTAATAATATTTATTAAATATTCTCCAGACATTTTATTTTCTTCTAACACAAATAACACAAACGTCAACATTACAGATCAGCTGTTTACTTTGCAGTTGCCGTCTTGAAAATAATTCAGTAGCTGCCACACGTCTACATTTGCAGTCAGCGGCATTTGTAGTCGTGTGTTCATGTAGCCTGTCGTCGTCTATGTGTTTCATGCTTTATACTTATCGAAAGTAAACACAGCCACTCTAAAGCATAGATAAAGGAATTAACTACATATCGCACATGCCGCGGGAAATTTATTGTTCAATGGGATATTTTCTAGATGGAACTGAATGCAATAATTACAACGTTTGATCCCAAACAAAATATACCTTGCAAGATGAATTTAGAACAGGTGATAACAATACTTGTTGTAGCTAACATCAACAGGGATATTTGTTTTGTTTTTTGGTCCGTTGCTCTCAACTCAAATTAAACACAAACGAACACCAACAATAACAGTAAACAAAACGACATAATCGAAATAACAAAATTTCAAATTGAAATTGGGGAACACGACATAAAAAATCCAATGAGTGTTCGAACTCACGGGCGATGTGTTAACACCTTTTTGCTACACGGTACCTGTTCGATTTCTATGAAAACATTCGTAAATGTTACATTGGAAAATAAAAAACAGCGTTCAATCATATGATGACGTTACAGTTAAATAATATTAATACTTAAAATTATTTAAAGACCCAGTGCAAGCACATGTGTCATTATTTTCTTGCTCAATACTTTTTATTTTATTCCCACAAAAGTCAACGAATGCAAAGCAACAGACACTTGTACATACATACATACATTGTTATATTCGTACGATATACCCGAAGATCAACATAAAATACTTTTTTAATATTACTCCAAATTAATACTCCAAATTAAAACACTTCAATCTCGGCTCGCCGATATCGGATCGCCTTAATTTTTGGCCTAAACTCTTCGTCGAAACCCGCACTAGCTTTTTAATCCAAAAATTAATAAAATCGGATATGAATTTCCGGAGAAAATCGCGTGGGAAAATTATATGAAAATCGCCCAATAATCACTTTCGATACCGACTGCCAAGCAACGAACAAACAAACGATGATTTACTCTTAAAACCTAACACTTGCGTATGTATTAGTTTGATAGTTTACTGCCCTAGAGGCGCGCGTATAGATGTTAACACATCAAAAAATTAAGTTAGTTGTTCGAATAGCACAACGTAGAATACGCCATCCGATAAGACAGAAAACATATATAACAATAAATGATAAATAATATAAGCAAATGAATTTATTGTTATATATGTTTTCTGTCTTATCGGATGGCGTATTCTACGTTAAACTTAATGGCCGTGTCTCTGACACAGCCTGCAGGGACATTTATTTTTGTAGTTTTTCCAAGTGTCTTCAACAAATGTTAGAAAAGTACAAGTTTTTAAATGTAATTCAATAGAAGAAGAAATAGTCTGTCTAGTACATTCTAGATATCCATACATAGACCAGTACATTCTAAAAGTTCTGATATTATTACCACTTTTGTGCAATCTAATTCTTCCATGGCCTAACTGTATTTTGTGCAAAAACTGAGAGTATATGTTATTTTAAATTGTTGCTTATGTTGATGTCGCTCTCTTTAAAACATACCAACAAAAATGAATTAATAGTTTAAGTAGAGATAGAACATGTGTTTAAACATTCGCAATTTGCAATAAACATTTGTTCACTTTGGCTCTTAAACAAACTCTGTTGTTTAAGCCAATTCATTTTAGAAGAAATGTGCAGAAACAGCTGAAGTCATTATAGGCTATTTAAATAAATCAAGTTTTTATGGAAACATTTTCGTAAGTATATTTATGCACTTATTAACAATGAAATGGGGTTTTATTACATAAATAAATATTTTGCCATTAAATCACATGCGCTTTCCAGTTATCACTTACTGATTTGGACCGACAGTTTTACACCGGTTTCGAACGGTGCTTTGAGAAACTTTTACATGGCTCATTACTCTATATAGTCGCCGTCACTAACCGAGGTGGCCGTCGTCGAAAGAAGTGTAAGGTGGTCAGAGAAGGGGTCGATCCCACTTTCTCTCGCACAACAGCCGCGCACACTAACCGTTCCACCACCGACGGCCACATTACGACTTAGGAAAATATTGTTTTATTAAAATTGTTAGAGAAATGGGGATTTCACGTAAATATATAGTATTGTTAGTAGAATATGATAGCATACTTAACTCAAATCTTTGTTAAGTAGAGTTAGGCGGTAATCGATAGTGACCACAGAATTTTGCTAGAGCAATTCAGTAACTTTTTTATTTTATTATGCAATCTCAAGACCTCTGTGGCCGTCGGTGGTGTAATGGTTAGTGGGCGCGCCTCCTGTACATCCGATCCTGGGTTTGATCCCTGCTCTGACCACCTTAAATTTCTTTCGGCGGCGGTCACCTCGCATAGTAACGACGACACTATCGAGTATTTAGCCATGAAAAAGCTTCTCAAATACCGTTCGGAAAGTGTAGGTCCCAATCCGTGAGTATAAAACTAGAAAGCGCACAGCTCACTGGTTGTGAGAAGCTCTTGCAAATTCCTTCATGAAATTTAATAGGAAGCCATTTATTTTTTATAATCTCAAGGCCATTGATACTTACTTACTTATCCGACAATTGCATTAATTTGATCCGGAATGTCGGGATATAGCTCATACAGCTCATGGTTCATGCGTCGCCGATACTCGCAATTGTGCACTATAGGGGTATAAATATTTCGGAGTATTTTTCTCTCCAAGACTCCTACAGATGTTTCGTCTGATTGCGATAGGACCAAGGATTCTGCGCCATACAGAAAGACAGGCTGTTTGAGAGTCTGGTACAACTGGACTTTTGTTGCTCGATAGAGGACTGTATCTCTAAAGTGCTTGCTTAGCCCAAAATAACATCTATTCGCAACCACAATTATCCGCTCGATCTCAAGGCTGGCGGACACCTCGAAATTATATCTGTTATCAACGATCACGCTTTGATCTAATCGCGTGGAGGCCCTGCTCGTTGAAACCATAAGTCATAATTTTTTCTTGTTCTCATTTACTGTCAGACCCACTTTTGCTGACTCCTTCTCGAAAACACTGCAGTAACTTCTGTAATTGTGCGCCAATGATAACTATATCATCAGCATTGGCGAGTAGCATGTGACTTTTGCTACTGATGGTTTTATTCATGTTGGCATGTTGTCGATATTTCAGGCCTAAAGGCACACTGGTATGGTCCAATCAGGTCAGCTATAATTGGCGTTAGTCTTTCGCATATTATATTTGATGGAACCTTATATGCTATGGATACAAGGCTTATTCCACGGTAGTTGGCATAGTGACTCGGGTAGTACACTGGGACTCCAATCGCTTGGCATGCTTTCATCTACCCAAATTTTGCTTATGAGCTGATGCATGCACCTTATCAGCTCATCGCGGCCTGCCTTAAACAGCTCCGCCATCCATCGGCTCCTGCATCTTTGTTGTTTTGTTCGTCTTGGTTAGGAGGGAGGCAACTGACGTCGTCGTCCAAATTGTGATCGATTGTTCCATCGTCATTGAATATCTCAGGTACCAGTATCACGGAGAAATGATCTCTTCATATTTCCAACATGCCCTGCACATCTGCGATAAGATTTCCGTCCCTGTCTTTACAGAAGGGGGCCCTTAACCATGGCCATTAGTCCTGTTTTTGACTTTTCGGTCTTCGTTCTTCCTTCTGTATGCCTCAAGTTTCTCACCCTCGCGTTTTCTCCACTGCCGTTTTTTACGCCTAAAGTGAAGGTTTACCTCCTTTCTTTTTGCCCTATACCGTTCAGTCCCAGCTCGCGTTGCAATTGACTGAAGCATTGCCATACATGAAGCATTTCAAAACCAAGTACAGTCGCCGCGGCAGATTTTATAGAGTCGGAAATGGTTTTGAGAGCTTCCTTGAGTAGGCTGCGGCTACCTCTAGTAATTGCAGCTTTCGCATGTCCAGATTTTTCTGTGTCTGGTTTCGTACGATTTTCGCTCTACTTAATCTTGTGCGAACCTTTGCTGCTACCAGGCAGTGATCAGAATCGCTGTTTGCTCCTCTCATCACTTGTACGTCCATTAAACTGGATGGGTGGCTTGCATCAATTACCACGTGCAGGCCCGGCAAATAATGTGGGTATGGTGGGTAGTTATACCCACACGGAATTTTTTGGGTGGGTAATTACCCACCCGGTAATTATGTTGCTAAAATTGTAAGGTTCGAACCATAATTTACTTCAGTTTAATTTAGCGATTGGTCTCCATTTAACGCAATTGTACCACCTTTTTCATTCCTGGTCTGTTCAGTGACATAAAATACATATATTCATAATTTTAGTCGCATCCCTACTCATGGTACAACAAGAAAGGCAGAACATAAATAAGAACAGCTGACTGAACTTTTTTCATTTGTCGTGATTCCTTTTGCTCAGGCTCAATTATCAAAAATTTGGTTTACTTTTGGTTGTGTTTCTGTTTCTTGTGTTACTTTTATTTTGTTTCTCTCAGGGTATACCTTTCCCATAAAGTAACAATTTAATATGCATAGAGTAGCAATCTTGCTGATCTGACGTTCGTTTTGTGGTACTCGCTATTGGGTCGATGGTAACGTTTACATATCTAAATGATTTTTACCGTAGTAGGTGGTGTTTGGAGTAGATAGTTTTACTTGTTCATGGCGTTGTGCTCCAGAACTGTAAAATTTGAATGTTATTTTCAGTTTTTTTTTTATTCTATTGTTGGTGTTCATTTGTATTGAATTTTTGAGAATTTCAAAATATGAGTTACATTAATTTACCATCTCTCTCAGCCTATTGCCCGACAAGGTAAAAAAGTATTTTTTTGAAATTATCGTTTTAGTATAATTATTTTAATTTCTATATTGCAGATGGGTAGTAAGAATAAAATCGTTGAAGACTATTAGAGCTAGTTTCTCTGAATTAATACAATTTTTTTAGATAGAGATATCGACATTTCGGCGTCAGCCAAGGTGTCAGGATATTTTTACTACATGGCGTCGTTTGATTGCATATTTTTTGTAACAATGATGATTAATATATTTTACCGCGTAGAAATATTAAATACGGACTTGCAAAATTATAATCTCTGTGTGATCGAATCACTTGAAAAGATTAAAACAGTAACTGATATTCTGTGCAGATCTCGTAATACAAAGTAATTCAAAGAGCCACAAATTCCGCGCCAGCATAAGATCCCGAAACGTCTTGATCCAGGGGGTAATGAGTGTTTCAATTCAAAACACCAGAAGAGTTTTATAGAAATCAGTATTTTGAAGCTTTCGACCAGTTAATAATGTCGCTTAAAAATCGCTTTGAAAACGACTCGGCGATTTTTTGGAATTATTAGAGCGATGTCGATACTGTAATAAACTTTTTTAAAGACTTCAATAAAGAAAGACTCTTAAGCGATCAAAAAATTCTCCTGGAGTCATTGAAGAGGCAGAACGAAAAAGTAAATTCATTAAAAGGGATCGTTGAAATGAAAGAAGTTTTTACAAAATCGTTTGAATCACATATCCATTTTGCATCCTTATCCAGATAAATGTCAAAAAATTTATTTAAACTTATTGGTTAATCAATTTATAACAAAATGCTCGAAGAGGAGTGCAGTTTTTGCTTTAAGCAAATTATAACAATAAAAAAAATTATTTTGGAATGACAGTGCCGCCATCTGTCGAAAATTTGTCGTACCAACTCAGAAACCTTCGTGGGCTCATGCGCAACAACTTTGCATAGTTTACGATTCTATAAAGGACATATAGACAAGCATTAATTTTTATATACATATATAGATAAAAGGTGTGGTGCTTGTTTTATTCGTCGCAAGGGCTGATGTTTTTTGTAACTACCCACACGGGCTGAAGGCGAACTGCCGGACCTGGCCACGTGATCAATTTGGTTCTTCGTTCTTTGATCAGGGGATACCCAAGTAGCCTTGTGGATGTCTTTATGCTGGAATCTTGTACCACTACCATGTTTTTTGCCGCGGCAAAGTCAATCAGTCTCATACCGTTGTTGGAACTGTCAGCATGTAGACTGAAATTGCCAATAGTTGGATGAAACACAATCTCCCTGCCTACTTTAGCATTAAAATCTCCTAGTACTATCTTAATGTCATGGCCAGGGCAGCGGTCATACGTTTCCTCTAGGAGCTCATAGAATATGTCTTTGGTATCACCATCTTTCTCTTCTGTCATGGCATGCACACAAATTAGGGAAATATAAAAATATTTCCCTGTTATGCGGATTGTGGCTACACATTCACTCGCAGGATTGAACCTAGAGACTATATGTCGCAGTCTTTTGCCAACTACAAATCCGCAACCACATTCATGTTTTTTTCTCACTGCAACTGTAATATATGTCGCAGTTTCTGTTTCTTGTGCAGCCATGTCCTTTCCATCGCATTTCCTGGATAGCGGTAATGTCAGCCTTATAACTATCGAGGACATCTGCCAACTGCATACTTGCCACTATATAAAGTTCTTACATTCCAAGTGCATATCCGTAAATCGTGGTTCTTATAACGTTTGCGGTGGTCGTCAACAAATAGGGATTGTTTATGATTTATTTGTCAGTTTTCTATATGAACGGTGGCGGGAGGCAAACCCAGTCCACCGGGTTTTTGCATTTTACCTACTGCCAGGATATTTGATTGCAGCAGCCCATTATGGATCAAACGCTGACCAGGATGAAATATGGGCATTTCCAGAGAAAGTGGCACCCTATGTCATATCACGTCACCCTCGTTAATTGCTTATATTTTAGGACCATGTGGTTCGATTGCTTTCTGTTCTTTTCCTAAATACAGAATGTAAGTAACTTCATATTTAGTAAAAGAAAAGAAGACACTCAAACTAACTGGTCCTAAAATATAATTAATTATCAAGGGTGACGTGATGTGACAAAAGGTTGACCTTTCTGTCTTTCTGTGTAAATGCCCATATGTAGAAACTGGATTTTCTTCTTTTGGTTTCTATCCGCGGTTCTTCTAAGGACAAAAGAAGATGCCTGATAGCTTGATGAGCTTCAGTGACATAAGTCACCTCCTAAACCTGAGACATATCAGTGTGACCGCATAACCAATTAGGATGCTCATTTATTTCGCCTTCTCACTAGAGTGCCCAAAAAACCGGAATTTTTCATAAACCTGTTTAGCGACCATTTCATATAGTTTAAAAAAATATAAATAAATGGTTTCCCATTACATCCCATGAAGGAATCGAGGAGAACTTCCCACAACCAGTGAGCTGTGCGCTTTCTAGTTTTATACTCACTGATTAGAACCTACAGTTTTACACAGGTTCCGAACGGTATTTTTGAGAAGCATTTTCATGACTAAATACTCGATAGTGTCGCCGTCACTATGCGAGTTGACCGCCGTCGAAAGGAATTTTAAGGTGGTCAGAGCAGGGATCGAACCCAGGATCTCAAGTACAAGATTCGCGCACACTACCCATTGCACCACCGACGGCCATATAGTTATTCCATTTCATATAGTTATTCCTGTTTAAAACTCAAAATTTTATAACTCTCTTTAAATTTGACAATCACGGTTTATTTTTAAATTTAAATTTAAATCATATTAAAATTTAGAATGCGTGGTTAATATAAAATTGAAAAGTTTTATTCAAATTCATGTTCTGCTGATTTAAATTTCAAAATCAAATTTCAAATTTGAATGAGATTATCATGTATGAAAATAGTAATTTCAAAATATTTATTATAAAGTAATTTTCGTTATGAAATTAGGGGGGAAAAATTTTCACTTCTTGTTCAAATCAAAAAAACCTTTTCGAAATTTAAATAAAAATATTGTTTGGAAATGTCATTTAGAATTTATTGAAGCATAGAATCATATTTGGAAATGGAAATTATGTTTCTTAATACAAAATTTCATTAAAAATCCAAACTCATATCATTTATTATTTTTTTAAGGATATGAACACAAATTGAGTAGAATCCGGTTAATCGACACCAAATAACGGATTTTCGGTTTCTTTGGAAATTACGTTTTAAAAAACCCGCCAAACGGTTAATGACAAAAACCCCGGTTAACCAGTCTTGATTTTGGACAGTCTACTTCTCACTCTAGCTAGCGAATGGAGGTTTCCGAAAAAGCCATTGCCTAGGATACACTGCGTGGAAATAGTGAGCTATCAGAAACTTTCCACCTCCACTCATTACTAAAGCTCGCCGCCTTGGTAGATACATAAAAACTTTTACAGGTAAAAATTCGTAGTACTTATAGCAGTTACCGGAAAATTAAATTTTGAAATTTTTCCTTGAATATAAGTAGTATTTAAAGATATTCATTCGCCCTTTTTCCCAATCAACAAATATTTACGGAAACAAAAGCGTGTTATTTTATTATATTGTGATGACTGATTGCCGACAACACTGTGTGGCAGATTAGAAATATCGAAAAACTATGAACACTATTTCAACCTTCCACTGATTCCGAATATAGACTGGGTGCCAAAGTTCGCGTGTGGATCATGTGTATTCGCGTTGAATTGAAAGAAGAAAAATTTTATGTGATACCGGCATTTCATGGCTACCGATCAACTCAGTAGACTTGCCTCTACCCGATACCATTTACTAGAACGTTGATAAATTTTTCGACTACAACAGTGTAATTATTCGATATGTACGCCTTTTCTCGCCTTTTGAAGTTGTCCCCTTTTGACGACCATTGACAATTTCTAACACCTTCTCACTCTTTCAACCAATTTTCCCCTACCATCAAAGTTTACAATTTGTTGTCCCCTTTTCTATTATTTCAGACAAACGTAGATACATATTTTCCATACATTAATTTTATAATTAAATTGTTTAAAATCTTTTAGAAGTAAAATTTGGGCACGACGCAAAAATACAAGGTTTAAATTTCCACAGAATTAATGGTTAAACTCCCTTACGGATTTAAATTTTTCGGTTTCTAATAAGTCTGAGTGATATGATTTCAAGTGACGTTTCGGCCATGTAGTTTGTCATGATCTGGCATTTTTTTTCATTGTACTCAGTAAAGTTTAAAATTTCGTCATGGGGAGATATACGCGAGAACGCGAGTAGTAATCGTCCACCAGTGCTCGCTATTCGCCGAACTGTTGCAACTTACGAGCGTAGATTTTCTTTACATAATGTTCGTGTCAATAAGACAAAGAGCCGCTCGAAATAATGAAAATATTGCTGCCGTTCCGGCAAGTGTTGCTGAAGACCGCAATTTATCGACTCAATTGGGGCTGTCTCAAACCACAACCTGGCGGATTTTGAGAAAGGATTTGGGCTTCTTATGGCCGAAATTGGAAGAAGTTGATCTTGGCAACATCTGGTACCAACAAGACGGTGCTACGTGCCACACAGAACTGGCAGCAACCGAATTATTCCAAAAAAATTTTGGAGATCCTTTATTTCAAAAATGGTGACATTGAATGGCCTCCAAGAAGTTGTGATTTAACACCATTAGACTATTTCTTGTGGGGTTATTTTAAGTCATTTGTCTTTAGCAATAAACCAGACTCTCTTCAAGCTTTACAAGTCAACATTGAACGTGCTATTAATGACATATGACTTGATTTAGTGGGAAAAGTGTTCGAAACTTGGTATCATTCAATTTGTTCCTGCAAAAGAAGACGTGGAGGCCATTTGAACGACGTTTTATTCAGAACTTAATTGGATCGATTGTACTTCTCACTAAATAAAAAACATTTGAATTTCCTTAACAATTATTGTGTTTATCATTCAAATTGGAAACTCTTGTAAATGTGTATGTAATAAGTTTTCAATTTCTCATATATGTTTCTAATAGGGGGCCGGTCAATAAGTCCGTGTCTTTGCGCAGTTCCCTCGTAGTTATATGAAATTCAACACTGCTCCCATCAAGTACCACCTGTTAGTAGACTACTGTCAAATTTTGAGCAAGTTCCGTCAATTATTTTGAGTTTAACAGCTGTTCAAAATATACAACCTCGAGCATTTTTTTAAAAATGGGAAAAACTGAATTTCGAGTGCTCATTAAACATTATTTTTTGCAAAAAATAAAACGCCAATCAAACCAAGAAAAACTTTATAAATACTATGGGAATTCTGCACCATCGATTTCAATGGTAAAAAATTGGTTTACTGACTTTCGTTGTGGTCGCACAAGGACAAATGTCGCTGAACGTTCTGGACGGCCAATTGAGGTAAATACACCCGAAAATGTCGAAAAAATCCACAATAAGGTGTTGGCCGATCAAAGAGTAAAAATGTGTGAGATTGTTGATGCCATAGACATTTTATATGGCAGCGTGGTTTCGATTTTAAATGATCAGTTGGGTTTAAGAAAGCTGTCTGCAAGATGGGTGCCGCGTTTGCCCTCAATTGACCGTAAACGTACGGGTGCATACGTGTGTTGTCTCAATTGCAAAATTCCATGAATTGGGCTATGAATTGGTACCTCATCCTCTATATTATCCGGATTTAGCCCCCAGTGACTATTTCCTATTTCCAAACCTAAAGAAATGGCTCGGTGGAAAGGGATTTAGGTCCAACGATGAAGTTATTGATCAAACAAAAATAGAAGAAACGTTGGACTAAGTTTATTGAGCTAAAGGGAGATTACGTTGATTTTTTTTAGAAAAAAAAAACTGTGTTTCATTCAAAAAGTCACGGTCAAAGTCAAATCATTGATCCGCCCTAATGCAGGTAATATATATTCTAATTACAACAGTTCCTACTACGTTTCCCTTATTTATTTTACCTTCTAAGCAATCGTATCTGTACACGTCCAAGCATTCCAGTTGCATATCCGTAACTCGTACTTATAACGTTGGCGGGGGTCGACCAGCCGTGATATGCAGTTTACCTACTGCCAGGATGGATTTCTCACAGCCGCCAATTCTGGGTCAGGCGCTGACTAGGACGAAACTTCGTCTAACCTGGCTCTTATTATTATCTTCCTTGCGCTCATCCGCCATTGTTGGGTCGTCTTTCTTCTCAGGAGAGAAGATAAACTTATGTCAAACAGGCCTTGGGTACTTGCATATTTTTCAAGACTACACTGGCAATGTTGAGTCATTATTATCTATTTAGTTATATATTTTTCGTTTTTTGTTTGCCAGCTAAAATTTGTTTTTTAAGCGACCACAGACTTGTCATTCATGAGCATACGGTAGGTCGATAACTTTTTATCTGGCTGATGAATTTGAAAAACTTATGCTAAAAAATATTTTAAACATGATAGTGATGCGAACAACTTCGATTACATTCTTGGTTGGCATCAAGCTGGTCGATACACCATCACCTATAGCTAATGTTCATGCTCATGAATGACAAGTCTGTGGTTCGGTTTTATGGCGAAGCGTAATCGAAACAAAATATGGAGTTACCTGCTATAAATTCCGGTCTAAATGCGGCATTAGATTTTATAATAGATTTGGAATAAAAGGTTTTAATTAATTACTTTTGAAATGGCAGACGTATTTAAATAAACCATACCTAAGAATATTTTATATTTGTATTTTCATGCAACAATTTTGTAAAGTTAAGAATTGTAAAGTAAAGAAGTGGAACAAAATGCAAGTAAAGAATTTAGAATCTGAATTAAACTTATGGCATTTCAAGTCCACTTAAAAAATCTATGTGGTAGTACACTAACTCATCATCTAATATAACTGCTTTAATGCTATACTAATGCTATATTCCTGACAACGGCGTATATTTTGGAACGGAAAGCATAACCTTTATTGCAATTTTTATAAAGCTGAAAGCTCAGAAGTTTCATAATTTCTCCACAAGTAAATATATTATAAAGTAGAATATCTATGTACATATGTATATAAACGTACACCTCATAGAGTTATGTCACCTAGAGCTGTCATTCTTCTCATCTGACGTTTCATTTCACACTCTACCTGGCGCGGTCGGTACGATAGAGTAATTTGACGTAAATTAACTTACACCAGGTGGAATAACAAAAATTGTCGCCTTAAATTGTTCATGTCGCTTTGAAAAGCTGTGAAATTGAAACACATTTGGACTTTTTTTTTATCATTTATTGTCAGTATAGATTTGTGCTGTATTTGCACATAGAGAAATACTTAAGAGTTTCCATTACTCTCTTCGTTGCCACTTCATGACGACGAGGTAGTAGGCCATTTCATAGAGTTTTATTTGCTGCGGTATTTTACCAATTTTACACTTTCGTTGGACATAAAACGGACAAAAATCTAAGGGAATGCGTATTTTCTTTCAATACAAACAACATAAAACATAATTTAGCTGTCATTAGCATCAATAAACACTATTTAAAATTAGTTCCTGTCTTCGTTGCTCTCTCATTCTCCATCATCGGCCTAGTAGCTTTTCGATCAGCTGTGCCATAGAATCCCCCTGATTTACACCAGTGGTCACCGTCCATAGCCCCCAGGGGCCGAACACGATCGGCTTTTTACACGTACACCACACGAACGTCAACAAAAAGCATATCAAAGAGCGTATGAGAGAAGAAAATTTCATTCAGTAGCACATTAGCTTTCAACGAAGAATGGTCATGCCGCTTTGTTCTGGATTCAGTACAAATACACCAATCCATTCACATTTGATTAGTATTCTCTTTTTAGCGACCACTGATTTACACAAAAATTTTATCGCAGAAAACGAAATGCCGTTGCTGTTTTCTTGTTGGTTGGTTTCAGATATTGCCTCTATCTGGTATTATTAAAGCAATACTTACCAACATGCAACGTCCATATGCAAACGTCCATATGCAACGTCCACACCAAATTTCGTAAATTTACTGAGACAAATCGCTACTCTAGATGTCATTACTCTACGGTACACCTTAATAGATGTGGGCAAGTGCGTGTAATGGTACACGGAAAGAAAAACCTTTCGTCGCAGAAATTAAACTTTTCATTAGTGTTTTTATGATGCTGCAGTGAAACGTGTCATAAATCCGCCAATTTGGTTGTTGCTGCAACGCAAAATTGCATATATAATTTTTCGACTCTTCGTTGTTTCATTGATGCAACAACTGAATGTTCGCTGCTCCAATGAATACATTTATTGCGAAAAACACTTGTGAAGTTGGCGAAATTGATGTTTGTGGAACGAAGCTGACTTTATAGAAAAATTATATATTTTAACAAATATAAGCAAAAAAAATAGGCAAGATGAGCGAACACAATAGACAAATTACAGGCACTCCAACTTTAATGTTTGTGTATCAACTCGTGTATTGAAAAAACCGTTTCTTTAAAAATTTCGGTTGTCAGTTTCTGCAAGTATTCCGATTTTGGAGCAACCGTTGTTTGGTTAGACCGAGGTATAAAAACCGGTTAATAACCAGTTTCGGTTTTTATGACAAAATGGAAAAAACGGTTTTGAATTTTGAGATCGATTACCTAGTACATAGCCATGAGAAAGCTTGGTATTACCGAAGAGGTGTAAAACTGCATTCCTGTCATGAGATGTAATGGCGAACTAAGTGTGGGCCGTGTAAAATTTCGAATTTAATTTCGAATTTTTTTTTCTTTCGCGAAGACGAACACTCAGGGGATGTCCCCTATAAATGCAGTGCATTGCATTGGGATTAGGAAAAGGGGAGTAGGCGGAAAAAGAGAGAAGTACTTGTTAATGTTTGACTTTAACTTCTAAGAAATGGGGAATAAACTTGCCGGAAGCTTGTTCCACATACGGACTGTTCGGCTGAAGAACGAATTGTTTCTGTAATGCGCAGCTCGGTCAAACGGCCAGGAAACAGAAAAGGGATGAGTTTCGCTTGAACACCGCGTCGTATGGTTAAATACCCTAACTTCTGGAATGAGGCCATGTAACTCGGCGGAACACTTTCCATGAAAATACTTATGAAATAGCGAGACACAGCTAACATTCCGTCGATGCTCCAAGGAGGTATCAGTGCTGGATACACTGCTATCGACTATCAGCTTCAACGCTCTTTTTTGCACACGGTCTAGAAGCTCCAAGGTGGACGCTGGAGCCCCAGTCCAAATATGAGAGTTGATTAAAAAATACTAGCATAGACATAGTACCTCATTCCCACTTTTTCAGTACATTTTCGATTATTTGGGCCTCTCTTTCCAGTTTTAAGGCCTTAATGGACTCGGCACTGTTTACTTAACACTTATCGTTCACTACGCTCCGAAGACAATAGTCCAACGGGTTGAAATCGTAGCTGCGAGGCAGCCAATGGACTTCCGAGTTTCGGTCGATTATGCGATTTTCGAACATACTGCGCAAAAGATCGATTGCAACGTTGACTGTGTGACCCGTAGCGCCGTCCTGTTGAAAGCATACGCCATCCATGTCATGCTCTTCAACTTTTTGGAACACAAAGTCGCTGAGCATGGCACGGTAACGCTCGCCATTGACGGTAGCGGCCGTTCCATACATATTTACGAAGAAAAATGAGCCTATGATAACGCCATGCCAAAAACCGCAACCAAACAGTCACTCGTTGTGGATGCATCAGCTTATCCTTAACGACGTGTGAATTTTCCGAGCCACAAATGCAAAAAATTTTGTTTGTTAACGTAGCCGCCGAGGTGAAAATGGGCTTCATCGGAAAAAAAAATTTTCGGTAAAAATGCTCATCTCGAGCCAAGCGATGCTCAGCCCATTCAAATAAGCGGTAATGCATCACGAAAACGGTAATGGTCACGAAACTTCAACTCTTGGACTAAGTGGACTTTATAAGCCTTCATTCCGAGGTTTGTATGCAAAATTCTGCGAGAAATGTTAAATTGCTGCGAACGGTGGCGAGTTGCTGTTCGAGAACAAAATGTCCACTCACCGCATTGGACGAGCATGTACACAAGTTCTTTTGTCCAATAACGACCCGGATTGGTGAACTCGCATCGCAAATTGATCCACAATCTGGGTTGACGCCACTCTATTTCTATTTTCAGAAACTTGGAAGAAAGTTTTTAATATTTCCCAATTTTCTTCAAGTGTAAAGCGATCCATTTCTTAAATTTCTGACCTTTAACTAACAATCTGTCAATTCATAAATGTCAAATTGGCCATCTGCTTCGAAATAACGGGGGGTCCAATTTCCAAATTGTACATGGAAAAACTGTTTACTTGCTTATTTATTTGTTATATCCATCCTTTCTGTTCTCACATTTGACTTACCCAATTAGGCAAAATCAATGTTGGGTAAATATTTCCTTGGACGTTTTGTACTTATTTTTGGATTCTGAATACTGTTTACTGCTTTCAGCATTTCTGCTAATATAATATCAGTGTTGTCATTAGTTATGGATCTTACATATAAATCGGAGTTGGCAGATATGACTTCTATTTCCTTGGACAAGTTATTTCGGCACATTTTTGGTGAAATAATTCGATGTCAGTCTTTTGTCTCTGCGTTGTTATATCAGCTGTGTAAAAACTGAAAAATCCGGTTAATCGGCTTGAAATAATCGGTAATACCGGTTCTTCGAAAATAAATTTTGTTAAAAAACCGATGTTCGGTTAACCGGCCGGAATTCGGTTAACCGGTTCGGGTTTGAATACACTAGTATCAACCAAGGTAACCTAAACCGACAAACCGGGTGTATTACCTTACAAATAAAATAAGAGATAAGACAATAAAATAAGAGGTAAGACCTTCTCACAACCAGCGAGTTGTCTTGATTCACGCTTACTGATTGGGGCCAATAGTTTTACACCGGTTCCGAATGGTATTTTGAGAACCTATTGGTTATTGATATTGATAGTAATTACTTGAACTGAGAAATATTTTTTCGAGCTTTAAGAAATATTCTAACTAAATCCAAAAATTTAACTATTTAAATAAAATCCTACTATTTAAAAGTTACCTGAATTCCCTACTACTATTTTCTACAGATTAATTTCTTATAATTTTACCCGACGTGCAAATTGAAGTTAGTTTTAAGGCTATTGTGGATAAGGAATTCTATGTATAAACAAGGAATATACACTTTAAAATATAAAAAAGAAGTTTCCTTTGAAAGTTAATACAAAAACCCTGTTGCATTTGTAACAACCACTATTTGATGAGAATCTGTCTCTAAATAAATCACATTTAAACATTTTTAATTCCAATTCATTAAGTTCTTTCTCTTGTTACTTTCTCTATCTTAAACGCTATACAAATTGCATTATTTCTCACAATATAAGATAAGATCTCAATTTCTCTACACTGCAGAAAAGTATGCCTGCCATCAGTTGTAACCCTGTACAACAGCCGCAAAGATAAAGCTGTCCGTTACTCCCTTGTCTAATTATTACACCGGGTTATAATATGTAATTATTTGCTATTTGGTTTTTGAAAATTGATAAAACGCAGAAAACTTCTTCAAGTGAATGAGGTATTATTTTTGACACGTGTAATATTGTCTTCCGAGGCAGCACTCTTGGTAGGTTTGTGCGCCTATAGACGACAGACTTCACATGCCCTCACAAAAAATAGTCTAGTGGGTCAAGTCAGACAATTGACGCGATGGTATTGCGTGCAATGAGGTATGTTGCACAGTCATGTTGAAACCACAAATCAGCCAAGACCAATTATTCCATTTTGGGAAAAAAGACCATGATCATCGAACGGTACCTTGCTATATTGACCATAACGGAACAATGATGCCGCCGGCCCATAAACCGCACCAACCAGTGCCTTTTTTCAGAGAGCATTGGCAGTTCTTGTACAGCCTCTGGTTGCTCTTCGGACCAAATATGGCAATTCTGTTTATTGACGTACCAATTGAGCCCAAAACTCTTCACTGAAGACAAATTTTCGATAAAAATTAATTTTTCAAAGAGCACGATCATATAACTCAATCATTTGCAAGCATTGTTCGCTTGTAGGTCTATTCCTGACGAAATGGCAAGGTACACTGAACAAATTTGACTTTGACACATGTCCCGAATTACGCGTACACTGGCAAAAAATACACTGAAAAACCAAGGAGACTAAAAATCACCGCTGTTGCAAAATTGAATGCCGGTTTTTAAACAATTTGTTTTTTCGAATAACGTATTCCTAATCTAAATTAATTCCAGTTAACGTATGAGAAATTCATACTACAAGCTTACAATGCTAGGTTGGTTTTTGTTGGAAATAATAGACAATTTAGTTAAGCACTCCGTGTCGAACTCCGTGACAAGTTCATCACCAGATGCCTAACTACTGTGCCTGAATTGATACCATCGGCAGATCATCAATCGTATATACTTATATACAAACAGAAATATTTGAATTTACAAATGCGAATTAGTATCGATCGAAGATCCCTAAGACCAACACACACACTGAAAGGTCCACAATTTCAACACAAGAACAGAAAATTTTTTTCCTCCATGTTCTTATTTTCCTCTTACTTGTTAATTCCTATTGTTGGAAGCATAGAGTGAGATATAAAGAGTGTGCATTTGTGTTTCAGGTCCACCAAATTTTCGTCGAAAGTCACTGTAATAACGGCAGTTTTGATCATAGAGAAATACATACACAGAGAAAATATCTCGCTCAGCAAATTTATGACATTTGGCCTGGTGTGATATGAACGTTGGATGTTTGAAAGAATCGTTTTAATAATACCAACTAACAAGCAAACAAAAACGACATTTCGTTTTGTGTGTTAAAATTATTGTGTTAAATACAACACAAATGTATACTAATAATAAAATATAACAAAGAATTCCAAAATACGTTTAAATTAAACGACATGACGAACTTAAGTCAACAGTTCTTGTAACTCCACCTGATGTAAGCCGACCAGCTCCTATCACACCGACCGCACCCCGAAGTGTGTGAAATTAAACGTCTGATGAGAGGAATGTCACCTCTATACATTTGAATTGCTCCATGGTTTTGCTCATAGAGTAATATAAAGTATAAAGAATGTGCATGTGTGTTTCAGTTCCATCAAATCCTCGTCGAAAGTCACTGGGCTAACCGCAGCTTGTTATGCCAGTTTGGTTTTGACCAGGGGGTTTCGTTGACACAACTAATCGACCTACAAGCTGCAAATTTGATACAGAATACAACTTCAAACAGAATGAGTGTTCGAATGGAAAAAACTCATTTAAAATTTGATTTTATTGACATGTATGACTTTTAAAATAACTTTATATGCAATAAATTAGTTTTGATTTGAAGAACACCAAAATTTTCTTTAATTTTTATTTGTATTACCCACAAATTCTGGCAGAAATAAAAAGCTGCCATAAAAAACACAGAAAACGTATCAAAAATGTCGTTGGCCCAGTGACTTTCGACGAGAATTTGGTGGAACTGAAACACACATACACAGTCTATATATCTAACCATAGACTAATCCATACCTAGATAAACTTATTCTCTCATCTGACGTTTCATTTCACACTCTTCGTGATGCGGTCGGTGTGATAGAGAGATGTTTGACGAAAAGTGATATACACCAGGTGGAATTACAATAACTTCTTGCTTTAATTTTTCATGCCATTTTGGAGAAAAACTGTGAAATTTAAATGTGTTTTAAACTTTTTTTATTGACTGTTATTGTTAGCATACATTTGTGTTGTATTTAACACATTAATTTTAACACACAAAACGAAATGCCGTTGTTGTTATTTTGTTCGTTGTTTTGAACCATTGCCTCTATCTGGTATTAGTAAAGCAATTCTTTTCAACATCAAACGTATACATCACACGAGGACAAATGTCAGAAATTTGGTGAGTGACAGATTTTCTCTACCCATATTTACTCTATGTATCTAACTATTGGTTTGATACATTTTTTAATGCCAGTTTTTTCTGGCAGCATTTGAAAGTAATACAAAAAAAAAAATAAAAGAAAATTGTTGTGTTCTTCAATTCAAAACTAATTTATTCCATACAAAGTTATTTTAACAGTCAGAAGTGCCAATAGAACAGTGTTGCCAGTTTAGCCCTTTCAGGGCATTTCTAGCTCTAGAGTAATGCCAGATAGAGCTGCTATTCTTCTCATCTGATATTTCCCTTCACACTATTCGTGGTGCGGTCGGTACCATAGAGAGTTACTTGAGATAAATTGACTTAATGGAATTACTAAAATTGTCGACTTAAAATTAAGTTAACAACCTGTGGCCTAAATAAGCATTTTCGAACGCACTTTCCCCACATTTTCATTTGAAATCATAATTGCTACTTATTTCATTTCTATTTATTAAATGTGTGAAATATAATTATCTCTTGCAAATATTAGAAAATATTCGAAATACTACACTATGCGTTGTCACTCAAACTCTTAAAGTTTTCATACTCCTCGTATTTCTCTTAAATTCAAATTCAAACTTCCATTTTGTATGAAAATTCGTAAAAACTTAAGTTCCACGACCTAAAATTTGGTATTTATGTATTATAGTATTAATATTAATGTTATGTATTTTGGCCGGTGGTGCAATGGCTAGTGTGCGCGGCTCTTATACATGAGAACGTGGGTTCGATCCTTGCTCAGATCACCTTACATTTCATTCTACGACGGTCACCTCGCTTAGTGATGGCGACACTATCGAGTACTTAGCCATGGAAATGCTTCTCGAAAACTGTTAGGAATCGGTGTAAAACTGTAGGTCCCAATCAGTGAGTGTAAAACTAGAAAGCGCACATCTCACTGATTGTGAGAAGCTCTCCCCAATCCCTTCATGGGATGTTAAGGGACACCAATTTTTTTTTAATATATATTTTATTATAATATTTATTTATTTATTCTGAACCCTGCTCAGACCACCTCACATTTCAGTCGACAACGGTCACCTCACTACGTGATGGCAACACTATCGAGTACTTAGACATGTAAAAGCTTCTCAAAATACCGTTCGGAACCAGTGTAATGTGAGAAGCTCTCCTCAATCCCTTCATGAGATATTATGGGACACCATTGATTGAGTGGAGCTTTTAATCTTAATAAAAATGTAACCTTACTTTTTTGGTTCCAATTTTGAAAATTGTGCTTTTTGAAATTTTTTAACAGGTTTTGTTTGAAATTTGATTTATTTGTGTATTTTGTTATTTAGCTCTTTTTTGATTTTTGCTGTTTTTTTTTGACAATTTAGCTCTTTTTGTGAAAGCTTCTTGCAACACTGAAATAGAATCAAATTTAAAGTCAGTTTTTTCTATTCGCCTATGGCTCATTCTCCTTCAAATGCTATCCTGTAACAAATTTGCAGCTTGGAGGTTGAACAGCTGTTTCATCGAAATCTCCTGTGTTGTAGCAAAGTAAAAGAAATGGGTTCAGTGGGAACATCATTTATTTTTTTTACGTTAATTTGTTTTATGTGTTCGTTTGTTAATTTACAAGCAGCATGAAAAGTAAATCGACGAATAAATGTCATTCAACGACGAATCCAATGACATGAAATTGCTCCATAAGGATTTTTTACCTACTTTCGACTTCAAAATCTCCACAACTCCTTTTGGTCCAATAAGAGTACTTTCGGGTTTGACTCACCAAATTTTATGTGAGAGGTTTTTAATTACAACACATCGTCAGCTGAGAATTATTTTGGCGCACTTACCAAAAAGTATGATTCGAAAAGAACGGCAAAGAAGTTTTGTACTAATTTCTAGTCGGAAAATGCTTAATCCTTATAGGGGCAAATGTTTTGAACTCAAATATAATTTATCTTTCAATTACATACAATATCTCAAAAGTTATTAAGCTTTTACTGAAGTAACATATTCTGGTTTTGTGGCCCATAGGAACCTTTTTTTATAAGTTGCTCTTTTTGTTCGACGTGGGCCCAAATTCATGCATATTATGTAGGTGTAGTCCAACACCGTCGTCTACTTTTAACACGCCGTCAACTAATGCGGCCCGTGTTTGGTTTGGTGTATGTTTCGTGAACCAAAACAAATCTAAAGGATTTTTTTGTAAGTTTTGAATGCAAAATTTGACGCATACGCCAAACAGCGGCCTATTCGCCAGAGTAATGATTTTGAAACTTTAAAAATGTGTATGTAGATCAAAGTTGATACAAAATATCTCAGAATTGGTGAGATATATCGAAAAACGGATTTCGGAATCACTATTAATACCTAACTCCATTTCCCTAAAAATGGTTTCTAGGCCTAAATAATTCGCAGCTGACGACATGGCAAAATAAATAGGGTAAGCAATAGGAATTGCAGGACTTTTGGTTTTATATCAAGGGTCGACCTTGTCAATATCAGCTGATCGAAATTGACAAGATTTATCTATTGTTAATTTTTGTGTAATATGACTGAAATATATGTGCCCGAAACTAACTAAAGCTTTCACTGCATTTACACCGAAAGATTGACAATCCGTACGCAGATTAAATACATTTGTTTATATGTTCTACAAACAGCCCGTCAATCTTTCGGTGTAACTACAGATTTATTTAATTATTTTATAAAAAGTACTCTTACGCCGAAAAAAATTCCTTTCGGATGAATACAAAAAGTCCCCTCGAAAATTATCAAATATCATCACAGTTTTAACTGCGTAGTAGCAATAGAGTTCGGTCAGAATTTAAAGAACTGTTTATTGTTCGACCACTTACGACCGTGGAAAGACCTCATTTGGAAACGCATCGATCGGTATGTGTTTGTGCGTGTGTATAACCGGAGACAGTGCAAAACGAAAAATGTCGTCTATTCTTTAACGTTAGTTTGGTCATGGATGCTGCAACTGTGAAGGAACATGATAAATAAGTATAGGAGAAAACAAAGTTTTTAGTTTCTAAAGTTATACAAGTAGAAAATAAAATATTGCAGACACTAAAAATCACCGAATAGTTTTTGCAACTGAATCGAAGAGAAATTTGAACAGCAGTTACAATTAGAAATAAAGAAACTTGGCAAAATAACAGAATAAAACGTCAACAGTTGAAAACTTGGCCAGGGTGATTTCACTTGCTGACTTGTGACAACATTTACTCACAAACCATATACGACAATCTTTCCCCAGATGTCTTTTTCCATGAAAATAATTCTCAATATGTGTGTTTCCTGCCAGAGCGGAAGGCGTTGGGTCGACCTTAGGTCCTGACCCTAAAACGGGGGTTCCGGTTCTCCGTCCGGACCATACAGTCCGCTGCATTACTCGTGCAGTAAAGGGGCACACGGCTAGCGCCAAGGAGTGTCCACTGCGTCAAAAATTATTTCGCGAGAGAGCTGAAGCCAGGAAGCGACGCCTCGTCGTTCCTGGAATTTCAACAAAATAATGCCTAAACAATAATTTCCCCTCCTTAAAAGATTTAGTGAGTTGGAGTGCCAAATGGACTCAGATGTGAATTATTTCAAAATAAAACAAAATATTGAATAGTCATATCAGAAATTGAACATTAATTTCAGTAATAAAATATACTGATCCCAATATTGTTACTGTGAATTGTTATAGCAGAAATGAAGGATATTCATAGCAGCAATGAAATATATACATAGCATCTCATCAATAAAACAGTTATGCAGCTACGAAATATATATATTCATTGTATCAATGGAAATATTCGTCACAGAGACGAAACAGTTTCAGTTAATGATCACATTTAATTTGAGGTGATGATACTGTATAAGTAAATTAGATCACTTTTGATGACAGAAATTATTGGAGCGATGAACATTTTGATACCTCTGACGGAACTTTTCCGTTCAGTGTATTATCATCAGAAGTTAATGTTAACTTTAATTATGATATACCTGCATACGTACATACATACATATGCACACACTTATGTACAATGCACAAATGTCTGACAAACAATCCTTAAATGACAGCATAACAAGATAGAAACGCTGATGGTGCAACGTTTGCAATTATGACTTAAAAATGCAATCGTTTTTATTTTTTACTCACGGCTGCGTCGTTCGTTGACAAGAAAACATGGTAGAAATGAAACAAATTATATTTTTACAATAATAACTTTGAGGATTACACCGCCGCACTGATGTCAAGGATATCTATATGAATTCATATATACATATACATATACTTATAGATGTATGCGTATGGATGCATGAGTAAGTGTTCAACTGAAATAAATGTAAGATTTAATTAATACGTTGCATATTAATATGTTAACAAAAAATATTACAACTACTCGTATAGTAATGACGATTACCACATAACAACACAACTTAAGGATATAACACAACCATCATCTTCTCTTCCTCATACAGACTCAAATTTATACAGCCGTCGCAAAATTTAACCCGCAATTATACCGATACAGTGGTTTGAAACCGAATTTTTATATTAATATCATTCTGTTTAAATGCCTATCATAGGTCACCTTTTAAAATATAATTAAATCCGCTTAAAATGAAAAAGCCAATAAACTTAAAGAGGGGCGATCAAAAACGGATTTTTTAAAGGCCCGTTTCTCAAGCAACCTATTTGCTTAGAAAGTATTTCTAAAAAAGTTCCCACAACTGTTTGCCATATAATGTATTTACAGTTTTTATTATAACTCGTTTTGAGTTGAAATCACATATCGTATAGACCATAAAGTAATGACGTATAGAGTAGCGAGGCTTCGCAGTAAATTGATGACATTTGGTGTGTTGCAGATGGGCGGTTTGATGTTGGAAAGTATTGCTTTAATCAATGTCGAATCTGTCCAAGAGCTGTGAATATTAGTCGCCGTTGATTGTTTTTACCCTTTTCAATATCTCCATGATCTTGTTGGGCTACTGACCCACCATGGCCTTCTTTGGTACAATTTCGCCCGGAGAAGTCCACTGCCTTATCGATGATATCTGGCGTGATGACCTCTTTTGGCCGACCAGAATATTCGGCGTCACTTGAGCTGGTACGACCACAACGGAATTCAGTAAAATATTTTTTCACCATTGGAATTGATACAGATTCCACATAAAATTTATCAAGCCTTTCATTAGTTTCGGTGACGTGGTTTTACAGAAAAAGCCATGCTTGATGAGCACTCGAAATTCTGTTGTAACATTCAGGAGGAAATTCACGAGGACGCAGATTGCTTAACATTTTGCAGCAGTCTACTTACAGATTTGGTTTCATTTCCGGTTTGTGATTTCTTTTCGGGTTTTTCGATTTACATATCAAAATTATATAAAAAACTTCCGAAAAAATAATACAAAATCAACATGGCATACAAAATTTAATTAATGGTGTATTATTCTCTGATTAATAATAACATTTTTACAGAAAAGATTACAAAGTCAAAACAGTTGTATCTTGTGTTGATTTTGTAATAATTTTTCGGAAAAATGTATATACATATATTTTTGATATTTTATATTATTCGATCTTTTAGTTGTTATGTTTTCATAAATTGTTCGGTTCAAGATCAATATCTATTAAAATGTACTTTTTCATAGAAAAAGTACTTTTTAATAGAAATATTAAAAAGAAATGTGTGAAATTGATTATTATGGTGGATGGTTGGGAATATAGATATTTCAATGCCCTCCCAAGCATATCATCAGCTCCCTTCTCCACAAGTATTTAGGTAGGTATTTAGGTATATACATATATGAATATTGATGGTTATGGCAAAGTATTGTTGTGGATGTTTTCGCACAAGTAGGAGTTTAGACAATTCTCGCTTACTTGAGATTTGTTTATCCCTACAATGTGTGATTATATACCTAAATACTAAATAATGATATTTTTGATATGTTAATCGAAAAACCTTAAAGAAGCCACAAACAAGCCGAAATTCACCAGAAATGAAACCACAAACCGGAAATGAAACCAAATCTCGGGTTTTTTAACGTTCTAGAAAGGGTCTATGCGGAGTCAACGGATCATTGGCTTGTAATTGTGCGAATCGCAGTATCAAAATGTCGTGTTTTTACAGCGCGAAAAAATATCGTGTGTGTTTTAAACGATAATTCGGTAGTGCAAGCTTCGACGTACGAGGGCGGTTTGAAAGCTGAATGATTTTTTTTAACTTCCCTTGTAGTTGATTGTATTTGATAAAAATTGAAAGATGACAACCTCGCGAATTTCCTCCTGAATGTTAGAACTGAATTTCGAGTGCTCTTCAAGCATGGCTTTTTCTGTAAAAACACATCACCGAAACCAATGAAATGCTTGATAAATTTAATGGGGAATCTGTATCAATTCCAATGGTGGAAAAAATGTTTTAATGAATTCCTTTGTGTTCGTACCAGCACAAGTGACGCCGAACGTTCTGGCGGCCAAAAGTGGTTATCACGCCAGATATCATCGATAAAGTGCGTGGAGTGACATTAGAAGATCGGATGTCCGGCTGCTGCGTATGTTGGCATCTCAACTGAGCGGATACATCACATTTTTCATAAATATTTTCTCATGAAATAGATATACGCGCGATGGGTGCTGCGATTACTAACACTCGACCACAAATCTAAAAATCTACAAAAACAGTTAATATTTTGGCGAATTTAATATAATTAATTGAAATGAATTAAATTGAACTGAATAGAATTGAATTGAGTTGAATTTAATCGAATTGAATTGAATAGTGCAGAATTTAATTGAAATGAATTGCATTGAATTGAATTGAATTGATTTGAATTGAGTGGAATTGAGTTGAATTGAATTGAACTTAATTGAATTGCATTGAATTGAATTGAACTGAATTGAATTTAATTGAATTGATTGGAATTGAATTGAATTGACTTAAATTAAATTGAATTGAATAGAATTGAATTGAATTAAATTTAAATTGAATTGAACTGAAGCGAACTGAATTTAATTGAATTGATGTGAATCGAATTGAATTTAATTTAATTTAATTTAATTTAATTTAATTTAATTTAATTGAATTGAATTGAATTGAATTGAATTGAATTGAATTGAATTGAATTGAATTGAATTGAATTGAATTGAATTGAATTGAATTGAATTGAATTGAATTGAATTGAATTGAATTGAATTGAATTGAATTGAATTGAATTGAATTGAATTGAATTGAATTGAATTGAATTGAATTGAATTGAATTGAATTGAATTGAATTGAATTGAATTGAATTGAATTGAATTGAATTGAATTGAATTGAATTGAATTGAATTGAATTGAATTGAATTGAATTGAATTGAATTGAATTGAATTGAATTGAATTGAATTGAATTGAATTGAATTGAATTGAATTGAATTGAATTGAATTGAATTGAATTGAATTGAATTGAATTGAATTGAATTGAATTGAATTGAATTGAATTGAATTGAATTGAATTGAATTGAATTGAATTGAATTGAATTGAATTGAATTGAGTTGAACTGAATTGAATTGAATTGAACTGAATTTAATTGAATTGAATTGAAATGAATTGTATGGATTTGAACAGAATTGAATTGGATTGAATTGAATTGACCTGAATTTAACTGAACTGCAGCGAATTGCATTGAATTGAATTGAATGAATTGAATTGAATCGTGCTGAATTGAATAGGTTTGGATTGAACCGATTTAATCTGGTTTTCCTTCACGAACTCCCTAGACTACGGATTTAATTACATTTTCGAAGGTGTGTTTCGCTATTAATGTGATAGCAATGCAGTTGAGAATGGCAATCCGTGATTTCTTTTTTTCCTTGGTTCATGCATTTTAACAACATTTTTGCGGTTGTATTGCTCCTTGCATTTCGTTTATTTACTTTTTTACTCCATTTCAAGATATACAAATGATCATGACAAACACATGACGTGTTTTCACGACTGTTATCGGGTACAATTGTACTTTCTTTCCTAAACGTTTTTTTTTGTAGTTTTGGACAAACAAAGTAGAAAATGAGAACATCTCTTTTTCAGCCTTTTTACACTTTCAACTCATATTTTTAAATTGAATGTAAACCAATGTAAATATTTTACATGAAAATATTTACCGACCTCACAATGTCACATAAACACTAATAACACAGTGATACAAAAGTGAAAGATAAAAATATGCAGAGGTTCTCATATAGCAATTCTGTTTTGCTGGAGTCCATAGAGTACGGTAATACTTATACTTTTTCTCGGACACTTGGCTTAGTAACTTTTTTACAGCAAATTTAGTGAAATGAGAATATTGCTAAAGTTACTAGTTGAAAAATTTTCGAATTTTTTGATTTGTATAAAAGACCTCAGTTTTCCTTTTACACAAAAATAAAGTCTTGAACAAAATCAATATTCTCTCCAACAACAATAGCGATGTTTACAAAAAACAAAAATAAAATGCAATCATTTCGAAGAAAACACCAAAAAAGCTGAAAAATATTTTATGACAGAACTTATAATAATTCATTAATTTTTAAATCAATTTTTATACACTTACATGTTTTAGAAACCTACTTTAATATAATTTTTTTTTTTCAAAAATAAAAATCAATTTGCTGCCGCATGATCGAATTAGAGAGTGAAGAAAATGAAACTTTAAAAAACAAATGTTTTTTGATTTACTTAAATAACCGTAACTCAGCCATTTTTTAGCCGATTTGCAATACTTTAGTTTTGTTTGAATGGAAAAACTAAGATCTTTAAAACACATGGAAAATATCGAAAATCGGTTCAAGGAGGGTAAAGTTAATGTTTTTTGAACTTTAATTTTTAGAAATATTGTCGTTTTACTTAATTTGGTGTTAAAAAGTTACTAAACGAAGTAACCGAGAAAAACTATAAGTATTTCGGTACTCTATGGACTCCAGCAAATCAGAATTGCTAAATGAGAACATCTGCGTATTTCTTGTGTAGCACTGTGAAATTTAGGTTTGTAAAGTATATATTCGCCGCGATCGATATGTTAACACATGCACGTAGGCCGGACTTATATAAAAGAACCATAGGCCCCGAAGATTAAGGGGCCCATTTTGTTGAAGCAATTATCGTTTTATTTTTTGTATGTACGCAAGTGTCACACAAGAGTCCCAACAATTGTGGGCATTTCGGACGAATCACATAAAGGCTTTTGGGTAAGGGGGACCAACTTTTGGTATGCAATAGAGGTACGCGTTCTTCTTTCGTAAGTTGCACTTGCGCAGAAAAAAATGGCACTACATTTTAAAATTGTATACTAAATGTTATACAAGCTCAACGAGACGACTTTATCTAACTATGTACCCCATCCCGTCTGTCCTTCCACGTCTGTGCCAACAAAAAAAAGTATGAGGTAGAGCCGCAATTTCTTACTTTATTTTTATCGTCTTCAGAAAAAAGAACCGATTCTCAGACGTCCTTTTTGGAACAGGTGTGTGATTTCAGTTATTAAATCTGGCATCTAAACCCGGTTATTGTCACCATTCACCACAGGACGCTAAGGAAAATCACATTCACTAAGGAAAATTTATCGGACCTTGAAAGCTTGTAGTATTAACTTCTCACACATTATCATTCAAAACTAAATAAAACAAGGTCATTAAGAAAAATTCATACATAACCTAAAACTACACAAAACTACTGAATATTTTCTCAAATTTCTTTTTTTATTTGAAAGCACAATCCTTCCGGTTAATAATGAAAATTAATTTCATTCAAATGGCCGCCTCGGCTGGCCATGCAGTAGACTACACGATCGGTCCAATTTTTAAGCACGTTATCGATTATGTGCAGCTGTATTTCACCAATGGCTTCACGAATATTGTCCTTTAAAGCGTCAATTGTCTCTGGCTTGTCGGCGTAACACTTATCTTTGAGGGCACCCCACAAATAATAGTTCAACGGTGGCAAATCGCAGCTCCGAGGTGGCCAAACGACATCAGCTCTGCGGCTGATAATGCGATCTTCAAAAACAGGGCGCAAAACATCGAGTGTAGCTTCGGCTGTGTGGCACGTAGCGCCGTCCTGTTGAAACCAAATGTTGCCAATATCATCCTCTTCAATTTTTGTGAACAAAAATTCGTTCAACATGGCCCGATAACGATCGGCCAAAATCTGGACCAAAATCTGGACCAAATCTGGACCAAAATCCGCACCAAACAGTGACTCGTTTTGGGTGCATCGGCTTTTCAATGTATGCGTGCGGGTTTTCTGTGCCCCAAATGCGACAATGTTGCTTGTTTACATATGATCAAAATGAGCTTCATCTGAAAAGGTAATTTTTTTTTGGCAAAATCGGCATCTTCTATAAGTTGATCGCAGGCCCACTTAGCGAAGCGAAAACGCATGGGATGGTCAGTTGGCTTCAACTCCTGAACCAATTGGACTTTTTATGGCGTCATACCAAGGTCTTTATGCAAAATTCGTCCCAATGATGTCTCCGAAATGTTCAATTGTTGAGAACGACGGTGAATTGGTGTTGATGGCGCTTCACGCACACTTTCTGCCACAGCAGCAATATTCTCGGGTGTACGCACTTTTTTTGGTTTTTCACGCTTTGGTTTATCGATGAGGATACCAGTTTCTTTCACCTTTATCACAAGATAACGAACATACGGAGCTGACGGTGCTTCTCTTCTCCCAAAATACGTACGCAATTTTCGCACACATTCTGCAACATTACCATGATTTTCAAAGTAATGTCGCAATATTTCACAGCGTTGTTCAAGCGTACACACAACCATATTCGTTCAGCGGAAGGATAAAACTAATTATCTGTCAAATCAGACATGAGCTAAGTGTTATCATTCACGAAATAATGGCGGACCCTTTACATGAGAACGTGGGCTCGATCGCTGCTATGGTCACCTTACATTTCTTTTGACGACGGTCAGCTCGCTCACTGATGACGACACTATCGAGTAGATAACCATAACCATAACTTGGGAGAGGGTAAATATTTTTCTAAATAGAAGGTAAAAACATAAATTTATGGCCATATTTTTGCGTGCAAGCACCGCAATCGCTAGATGCAGTTATATCCTATTTTTTTCTTTTCTCTTAGCTTTTTTCCATTTGTAATAATTTGAATTTTTATTTGCAGCGCATCACAAATTTCACACTTATCTTTAGCAGGTTGTTTAAATTATGAACTAAAGTTAGTTTCAAATATATTATAGTAATATTGTTTCTTCACCAGTACCAATTTCTCTAGACTTGTGTCGAACTCGTTCACTAGTTCTCGAACTCGTTCATTTAAAGTGCCCGGGTATAAAAATCACGAATATACTCGCCGTGTCGAAGATGTGCATTATGTTCGTGAGGGCGATGTCTGGTCACCCTAAATGAACTACATATATAATTCATGAACTACCCAACTCTAAATTTCTCTTCTTTACAGTGTATAAAATAGAGTTAATACATGATTTTAATGGTTAGATCTTGATTGAAATATCGTTTTGTAGGATTATGTATTCTACTATACTGGCTGTAATAACTTGGAAATGACTTTATACGACTTCATGACTTCATCAATTTTATTAGTTGGTATGTAGTTACGATACCTCTATTATCGTGCAGTAAATTAACATAATCACTCGAAGACCATCTGTCTATTAGATGATCACTTATGTGGCAAGTTTCTTTAAAATATTTTTTGCACATACGAGATTCTTGGTTATGATTTCAAATATAAAATGTTTTCGAATGGAATCTTGGAGTTCTTATATTATCTTTAGAGCGACGTCTTTTTACTGGTGAAATTTTGATTGAGTCACGTATATAAATATTTTGGTTGTCAATACTACTTAGTTTGAAAAAAAATGGGATCGTTAAATTTTTTCTAAACCTGAGTCGGCAATAACTTTGTTTATCTTCAAATAGTTTAGCCGGCATTATGTGTCTACTTGCATTAGTTCGTAATCGTAATCTATTCAGATTCACTATATGTATTGCATTTCCATTTTTTTGAATCTCGAGTACCTTTCCTTCCAACCATTGAATAATTTTCTTCAGTGGGTTACACTGAATTGCTATCTAAATCAGACGAAGTGTCGTAAATACAAAAACTTCTGCTTGACCTATTATGATGATCTCTTGAAAAATCAGGATCTGGGTCCACAGTGTGCATGTCGTTTTAAAGGGTACCTTGATGTTTTTAATACCAAAAAATCACTTACACATATTTATTATTTTTGTATGTTATGACATTTGATTGAACTTCGATTTATAGCTTCTATTCACCCGAGTAAGTGTGTCTGCATTTTTTGTATTTTCTAATTTCTTAACTAACGGAATTTTTGATATTTACTCACTCAATCTATTTTTATGTGTTAACATCTATAGGCACTGGTAGGGCAATCTATCAATGTGAACACACGCAAACAACGTTAGCATCACATACATACATGGTTGTTGTACAACAATAGTCTCTGCCTGAAAATGAATATGATGGTACTGAGGTAGCGGCAGCGAATAAACAAGCAATTCGTCGTCGCCAAAGATTATTGAATAGCGCTTTAATTTTCTTCCAAGACACATTAAGCGAATGGTTGTGATTTTACTCCAAAAAAAATCTATCACAAAATGAGAATAAACTAACTGGCAACAGTACCAAAGTCATGTAGCTGAACTATAAGAAGTTTGAACTACTGGCAACTTAAAAGTCAATATTCGAATTCCCACAGATGTCGTCTAGCATATGGTAAAATATAGTAAGATCCTTTCAGAAAATATATATGTTTCTCTAACTTGTACATATTAAAGTTAGGGAAACATATCTACGCAGGAAAGTTTGTGGTAAAGTTTTCCGAGGTAGTATACTTTAACGTTCACTCAAAATTAGAATTATTATTATTAAATTAGAATATTACCATTTTGCTATTTTACAAATGCAATTGCACTATTTTTGAAACTCTTTTTAATTAAAAGTCTCAATGGAAACCAATTTTTACAAACCTTAACAACCTGCTAACTAGAGGCATTATAAAAAATGCTTCGAGTTCCAAACTGATTTATTAACCCTATCTAACCTAACCCTATGTCACATCGCTGGCAAAAAAATAGAGCTGAGCGAAGTACATCGTTTCACGGTAACCAATGTCTACGACAGTGCTGCTACTATGGTGTTGATAAATCCGGCCACTTTGGGAAACCGAATTTTAATATATTCCGAAAAATCTAGTTTTTGAAAATCCGGCTTTATCGGTGTTTTTTTTAAGGAAACACCAGGTTTTCACCTGTTATGGTTTTTAGACCCAAGTCTTACGAATTGTAGTTTTTTTTTTAAATCGAAAAAGTAAATCCGTTAATCGTAAAATTCACTTTAAACCAAATGTGAGAAATAATGGAAACAAATTGAGAAAATCCTGAAATCTTCTGGGAACCACATTGAAAAATCTCAATCAATTCAAAATACTGATAAACATTTTTCTATCAAAAAAAAGTATGTAATTCGTTTTTAGTTAAACTTTATGGGGCATTTCAAATTTTCAAAATTCAAAAAAATTTCATAACTTACATTTTTTTCTGAAATACGTTCATATTTGGCTTAACTGTACTTGTAGTAGGTATGAAAGTATTTTTTTATTTTGATATTTATAAATAAAGTTATGGGCATCGAAAGTTTTGCCGTGTTTGAGATTTGGTTTTTTCAAATTTCATAAAGTTTAAATTTGTTGATGCTCGATATGGACAGTTTTAGGCCCCTTTCTGTGCAGCAGAGAACAGTTTGATTGCCTTATTTCATGACTTTGAATGCAATCACACAAAATGAGCATATTACTGTCAATACTTATCATTTCAGTATAACAACACATGACACAAATCAGAAAAGTGATTGTGACGAAAAGCATGCAATGTCTTCTGTTTATCCTACTAAACACTCACAAAAGCAACGAATGTTTAACGATTGGTATGAATGGTCTCAATGCTTATTCAATAAAACGTAGATTTTTTTCTATTTTATTATATTTTTGGTGTTTTAATTTTTTTACTTTAACAGTAAGAAAATGTGAAGATATACATATATAGGGGTTTTCAACAGAGACGCTACAAAAGTAAATCGATAGGGCCAGCAAACGCCACCATATTTTTTCCCGCTCTTTTGACATTTCTCTTCAGTAAGGTTTGCCATTTCATCATGGAAAGATATACGAGCCAACAACGAGTCGAAATTATTAAAATTTACTACCGAAATTTGGAGTCAGTGGCCTCAACTTTAAGAGGCCAACTTTAAGAGGCCTCAACAATCAGCGATGAGGCTCATTTCTGGCTGAATGGCTTCGTCAATAAGCAAAATATGCGTTATTGGTCAGACAGCAATCCACACGTAATCCATGAGTCATCATTGCATCCCGAAAAAATTACGGTTTGGTGCGTCATTGAGCCGTACTTCTTCCGTGATGATCAAGACCGGCACATTATTGTGAATGCGAATCGCCGTTCAATGATAACCGAATATTTTTGGCCCCAATTGGATAATATGGACTTGGAGGACATCTGGTTCCAACAGGACGGCGCCACAAGCCACACAGCGAGTGCCACAATCAATTTATTGGAAACCAAGTTTGGGTAACGCGTTATCTCACGAAATGGCCCAGTCGATTGGCCGCCTCGGTCGTGTGATTTGACGCCGTTAGATTATTTCCTGTGGGGCTACGTCAAGTCTATGGTCTATGCCAACAAGCCAGCGACGATTGATGAACTTCGTACGAATATCGAACGTGAAATTGCAGCAGTATCGGCCTATATATGCTTGAAAACCGTACAAAATTGGGTTCAGCGTCTGGACTTCTACAAGCGTGCCCGTGGTGGCCATGCAAAAGAAATCGAGTTCCATACATAATGGCAACGTACTTTCACAGGAATAAAGAATTTCATTGGTATCTAAAACCGGTTTTGTTTTATTTAAAAAAACTTTTGTAGCGCTCTTATTGAGCGCGGGTCAAATTGTATGGAACGATTTTTTTTTGATGAAGCGTATAGAAAAAACGTAATCTATGGGTGATTCTGAGAAATTTTTCGCAAGAGACCATAGCTCTAAGTCGGATTTGGAGCCCCCCAAGAGGTATTTTTATCACCTTTCAGAATCTGTATTGATACCTGTAGAATAAGTTAATTTTAGGCTATTTTTCGACAAAAACTTCTTAATATCTCTACTAAAAATAAAAAAATATTTGTAAATACCTTTTGGGGGGCTCAAAATCCGACTTAGAGCTATGGTCTCTTGAGCAAAATTTCTCAAAATCACCTATGGATTAAAAAAAATTAAACCGCCCTAATATGTATGTATCATTTTTCATTAAAAAAATTAGAATATTGAAATTAAGATTTGAGAAATTCTCTTTAAATTTAGTTAAGAACATAACAATTTAAAAAAATTAAATAAAATTGAAGAAATTCAGTTTTTACAGGATATTTACATGAAAATACTTTTAACAACAAGAATGAAAAAAAAACAAGTTCATATATAATTAAAGTTCATATTTAATTCTCTTTTAGATTTATAACAAATAAATAATAAATATACATAACTAATCAAAAACAAGGAGCATAAAGACAAAAACTAAATGAGGTATAAGAATAATTACATGTGTCATATCAAAAATGTTCATACATATTTAAATATAAACTGAGTTCAAAAATGGAATATTCTTAACTGATTTCGGGCCCAATCCATTTATTACTTTGTTATTTTCATTTTGAATGAGAGAAAATATTTTCCAAATTTTGCTTTTCGTATTTTTTTTGATGGTACGGAAAACACCGTCAATGAGTGGTGTGAATGGTTTTGTTTTGGTTTTATTACTGTATTGTGTCATCAATTTATTTTGTTGCTTGACATTAAACGGCATGAGTTAATGATGAGTGCCAAGAAGGCAATCATCAAAATCAGTAAATGTATGACATAGCAACAACACTAGTTATTGTTGTTGAATGATAGCATGGCAAAAGCAAAGAATATGTGAATGCATAATAAAAGCGAATAGTTTCATTCTGTTATCTGCTGTGCAGCTACCGTTGTGTCTGTGTGGGTTTAGTGAGGGAACTTCTATAGCACACCATCGCAGCTATTTCAATGTGAATTTTCATCATGATCGAGCTATCTGATTCAAAACGGCTGAATTTTTGAAAAATCCTTCAATGTGTATGATGGCGCTTTAATGCGATATTTCATAAACCACCCTACATAAACAACATGTACTTATAATTTATATATCTTTCGAACTACTGCCTGCCACTTTTTTAATTTTGTAATGTATTCCAAGTATACTTTTAACTAATTTCGAATGAAAAAAAAATAAAACAAAAATAAATTATAATAATTAAAACGAAATATGGCTAAGTTAGAAAAATTTTGTTTTGAAATGGTTATATCCGGTTTTTTACATAAACTCATACTCAGTGCGCCAGGTATGTACATTAATTTACATATCTTTTGAACAAATGCCTGTCACATTTTAAAACTTCTAGTATATTATACTTATAAGTAAAAATCCAAAAAATATTGCTAAGTTACAAAAAATTTTGGTTTGAAATGTCAGTTCCGGTTTTGCACATGAAGAAAAATATTTTTTTAAATTTCATTTTATTCCGTAAAAGAGCAGACAATTTTCTGTATCAATTGCGCACCTTATTATTTTGTTTATTTTTATAATTCGAAAAAATACTTAAAAAAAACCAAAGTTCATAAACGTCAAAAGTTTACTGTGTTTATAAACATCACACAAAAAAAAAATACTGCGTACTCAATTTCATACCTACTACAAGTACTGTGCGAATTCTGTACTATATCTTATTGTACTATTTATGTACCGTACATTTCTACACATCCCTAGTACCATTATTTTAAACGACACCAAAAAGGAGAAATGTTAAAACTTTTAAGTACTAAATTTAGATGTAAGAAATACCGTTAGTTTAGTATTTAAACAGAACAATTTTCAATGAAAAGGATAAATTAAAAAACAGACTTCAACCCATTTGAGTCATGGCGCTTTTGAGTGCCGACAAAAGGAAAGGGAGAAACTTTATAGCCTGTAGCGTTTTTAAGCGCCGGCATTTTACGAGGTAGGTCCTTTACAAGGAGCATCAAAGATCTTGCACCCTTACATCATCACAAAAGTATCTAAAACAATTATGGTGTTGTCTTTCAAATTTATTTTGGTTAATTAATTATTTTTTCATATTGACAAAGAAAATTTTTTATTTCCCGCTCTTTTTTGAAAGGAAAAATTTGTGATATGGAGTTTTTTGAATTTTTTTGAATTGTTAATTATCAAAACATAATATTTGTTCCCTGAAGAAGTCGCCCAATGTGGAGACGAAATATTGGAGATAAATAAGCAAAACAAATAAAAGATCTTAAAAGAATAAGAATAGTTTCAATTGACGATCGTGGAAAACTTTATATATTACAAAATTAATAAAAATAATTAAATTTTAATTTTACATATACGAGCAGCAAAGGGCGTACCCACGGGTTCTCCAGCTTCACCGATTGTTGCAGATGCTATAATGGAGGCATTATTGGATACTGCTCTCAGCACATTGGGGGAAACCCCGAAAAACTAGACGAATCATTAGGAGAACTGAATTTGGTGACACAATTACCGCTCTAAATTCATTAAACAGACTGTTACAATTTACAATATAAAAATATTAGTGGCATAGACTTCTCTACCTGGATAATCTAAGAAAACGCTCTTAGGTATGAAAACCTACACCATAGGGTCAAATAGTAAATTTTAGGTCCAAACACTCCAGAAGGATTAATATGAACACAGCTAGCAATTTGATAAGGAGAGTATTACGGATAGGTGACATTCAAGTTCATGGGCCGAATAAGGAGAACATATGGAGAATACTTCAATTAAATAAATTCCCAAGGAAGATCTATGAAGCTTCAGCATATTTTAAAATCTCTGCAATGCGAAACATTGCAAATGGCATATTCATTCGTAGACCGGCAGTTAGCCCAAGAAGTACTGTTTTCGAATCCGTCCACATCATCTTTCGTCGTACTTTAATGCCGTGGAAATCACTTGTTTTCTTGTAGTCCTGCACCGGTGGCCGCTGCTTGCAAGTATAGCCGAGATATTGAAATCGGTCGAAGTGGAGCCATCTTCGATTTCGATGCAATAAATTGTATCTCTTGTGGCCGTCGGTGGTGTAATGGTCGCTTAGTGACGGAGATACTATCGACATCCCAATCAGTGAGTGAAAAACTAGAACGCGCACAGCTTACTGGTTGTGAGAAGCCCTCCCTAATCTCTACATGGCATGTAACGGGAAACCATTTATTAATTTTATACATTATTTAATTGCATCCAAATTTTGATTGATATCCAAATTTTGCACAACAAAATTTCATTATTACAAATACGATTACACATACGACTACACATTTGACATTTGACATACTGATGCCTGCCTCTGTGCAACTATATAATATCAATTAGTTTATTCCTATTTTTTCTGCATTGAATAATGTACATAGAAAATAATAGCAAATGCCCGCTACTTCCGTAATATACTATATAAAAGTATCTAGCGCAATTTTTCCGCACTAAATTTGTATCTATGAAAACTATACTCTCAATTCTCAAATATCAATTTTCCTTTGAAAATCACAGCATTTAGTCCATGTTTTCAAATTGCACACAAATAAATTAGTTGGCATCTTCTTCATACAGTCAACATAACCTCAAAATTTCATCATTATAGCTCTTCGCGTTAACTTAGAATGTATAACATTCTGCGACAGATTTTGATTACTTTGATTGAGTGCCGAGACTATTTCTGCCGCACCAACATCGGTTATTCAAATGCTCCTAGTCTGCTCCAACTTCTATAAGTCTATGTTCTAGCAGTTGGTCAGAAATCTCATTAATCTGTCGTCCACTATTAAAAATTTTCGAAACAATTCCTCTAACCTGAGATCTACACTGAAAGGGAATAAACACTCCAGATGTTGTAAGCCCCAATTTCCGTGTCTGGTTAGGATACTATCGACTTAAAAAAAAAACATAGAAATCCAGTATCTGTTATTTTTTTCCTCTCAGATGATTCTAAGAGCACGCTTTCGTAAGCTTGTAGTATACATTAACCAAAAACTAACAAAAAATTGGTCATACAAATTCAGAATCAAATAAACGAAACTGAGACTAGCCAGGTCATCAAATAAAAAAATGCTATACCACAGAAAAATACAACTCTGTGATATAGATTAAAACTCACCTCAAGGCATGACAGAAAAAAGCTGTCTGTTCTGGTTTTTGGCATTATAGGCCTTTCAGTGATGTTGATACTTAGGGATCTTCGATCGATACTAATTCGCACATGTGAATTGCAGAATTGAGTTTGTATATATGCGATTGATGATCAACTGATGGTATCAATTCAGGCACAATAGTTAGGCATCTGATGATGAACTCGTCACGGTTAGTGTGCGCGGCTCTTGTACATGCGATCCTGGGTCCGAACCCTGCTCTGGCCACCTTAAAAAAAAAAATTTCGTTCGGCGGCGGTCACCTCGCATAGTGACGGCGACACTATCGAGTATATAGCCATGAAAAAGCTTCTCAAAATACCGTTCGGAATCGGTGTAAAACTGTAGGTCCCAATCAGTGAGTGAAAACTGGAAATCGCACAGCTCAGTGATTGTGAGAAGTTCTCCTCGGTCCCTTCATGGGATGTAATGGGAAACCATTTATTTTATTTATTTAATGTACATATTGATTAGAATTACTATTTTGACAAATTTTATGTTTAAAATGATCCAATCTGTGATTTTCTGAGATACTTAATTGTATGTAGTACTTGTATTCACACATTTAAATTTTTATTTTGACAAGAATCACGAGTTCGAAATGATTTACCTCTTCAAATTTATATTACATCATTGTACTCTATTGAAAAAATCAGGTTTTTAACGAGGCTTTCACTCTCGTATTGGCACTCTTTTTCCCTGTACAAAAGCATATACAGCCAGTTCTTGGCGGTGACAAATAAATAAATAAATAAATATATAGCAGAAACGCATTTTGTGCACTTCGGATGACAGAGATTTAACGAAATTTATGATAACTCTGGAGCCAAGATTAGCAGCAATAGAATCCATGATTCAAGGAGAAATTATAACCATACTTTCATGAGTAAGTTCCTTATCTATCTTGTAATAAATACCTACAGTGTGAACCGTCGTTTGATCGTTTTAAATAAATAAATATTTTCCCATTACATCCCATGAAGGGGCTGGGGTGAGCTTCTCGCAACGAATGAGCTGTGCGCATTCTAATTTTATACTCACTGATTGGGACCTACAGTTTTACACCGGTTCCGAACTGTATTTTGAGAAGCTTTTTCATGGCTATATACTCGATAGTGTCGCCGTCACTATGAGAGGTGACTAACGTCGAAAGAAATTTAAGGTGGTCAGGGCAGGGATGGAACCCACATTCTCATGCACAAGAGCCACGCACACTACCATAGCACCACCGACGGCCACGAGCCAGCCTAATAATTGCAACAAATATCTTGGTTCGCCTATCTGGTATCCTACGATAGCAGTTTTTTTCTATTAATGTGTTTCAAACACCCTTTTTGAAATTAACCCTGTAATTCAAAAAACTGCACTTATGTGACACATTTGGGCGTAGAAAATCAAATAAGTCCATATCATATACTTTGAAAAATTACCATTGAAACCAATCGCTGAACGGAAAGCAGCAATACGTAATTAACACAGTTTATCCATATTTTCCCAAAGGTACTCATTTGACCATTTATTTTTCAGTGAAAATGTTACTGTTGCTACCGAAAGTTTTGGTTTTATTTTAAAGCCAGGCTCATGCAAGTCTGTACTATTCATCTGACACCAAAAACATGATAATGTGCTATTGCGTTCAAGAGATACGCTAACCTTTATTTGTAAATTACTAAAAGTCGTAAGTTCAATAGCCAACGAAATGCGAGTTTCGTTTCAGGGGGTTTGTGCGGCTAAAGTGTTTTCGTGCTGGAATATTTGGGAATTGACCAGTAAAATATACTAAGATATTTCAAATAGTCAAGAAGTTAATAAACATTAATACTAAACAAATGTTTTTGAAACAGTGTAGAAACCAGTACAGAAATTTCAGGCGGTTGAACCGGTTTTAACATACCCTCACCCTTAGTCATCCATTTGATTCATATTTTTGTAAATTCGCTCATGTTCCATAGCAGATTGACCTTCCGCAAAATATTATCTAATTCCCAAATTAATTAGGACCTTTTGTGTTTTTGAGGATTTATCATGACTACCTGCCAATTTTCCGAGCAAAATTTGTATGAGAGGTTCGAAAATAGGCGTGAAAAAAAAGCAAATTTTAATTTCACTGTAGCTTTTGTCAAAATATGGGCTAGTGCCAAATTTTGGCTGTGTCTTAAGGGAGTTATCGTGTCGACCAACCGGATTGCCGACCAACTTTTTGTATGGAGGTAAAAAATGATCGTGGCATAAAGGTATATTTTTTTTGTTATAAGATTGCTTTTGACAAACCATTGCCCAGAACCAAATGTTGTTTATATTGGTCGTGGTTGCGGACAATAGCGTATCAATCAATATGACAGACACCCATTTTTTGTATGGGAGATACCAGATTGGGTGTAGGAAAATCACCTACATTTCACAGCAGAGTGGCGTTTGACGAAATATTGCCAAATATAAAATTTCATAAAGGTTGGTTGTACGAGTATGTTGCCGGAATTATCTTGTCAAACAACCAATCGGCCACAACTTTTGAATGGGTGGTACCAAAATGGGTACGGAAAAATCTCCCCTGTGTTGAAAGTTGACAGGACTTTGGCCTAATTCGTAATTTTCATTAAGTTCGGAAATGTTTTACGCGACTCATCGCATCAGAAATCTGTTCGTTGATGGTGCAATGGTTAGTGTGCGCGACTCTTATAAATGAGAACGTGGGTTCGATCCCTGCTCTGACCACCTTACATTTCTTTCGACAACGATCACCTCGCTTAGTGATGGCGGTACTATTGAGTACTTAGCCATGAAAAAGCTTCTCAAAATACCGTTCGGAACCGGAACAGAGTAAGTTTCATCCCAAACTAAGTTTGGGTCAATAATAATCACTGAGAAAATGTTATTGTGATCGGTAATTTACGGCAGTTATAGTGTTGACCAGCTAGCCAGCCAAACAGATAGAACGTGGCTCAATCGTCAAAAAAGTCCTAAAACGAATTTCGTCCAAAGATACTAGGGGTCTAATATGGTGCCTTCTATGCGTAATATTTTTCCCCTTACTAAGTGATATATACCCCCATCCGGATAGGTGAGGGTATACAAATTCGTCAGAAATAGAACAGACTAAGTCCAGTTCGAATAAACGGTGGTTCACACATTACGGTATCAAAACATTCTCATTAAAATTTATGTGTTGATGCAAATATAAGTGGAATGCAAGCTAAAATAAGTCTGGGCCAAAAACCACTGTGCCACAAACGTGTGAGCTGGCAGCACCGTTCAATGAGTGCAACATCCAACAACCACATATACGAGTAGTTGGTGATTGCCGCTTATGCATGCTAGCGATAAATGCGTTGAGCTTAACAATATTACTCCAGCCAATGTCATTACAGACACCAAAACTATCTCGTAGTGTGAATATCCGTACGCACTTTCAGCTTCTGGTTGAACGAGGGCAACTCTTTAATTGCGGTTGAATGAAATATTAATCTCAAATTTAGGCTGTCGTTTGAAACTTTCCTCAGACCTCATGGACCGTGTTTACTATTGGCCGCGGATGGTGGTCGATATTTCCATGCGAAGTGGTCCTCTGAGATAGAGTAATACCTCTGAGATAGAGTTCTCATTGAACCTATGTATTGACGAGGTGTATCTAAGGGATTTTCAAGCTGTATTATATCCCACCCCTGAGTTTTTGCACATGCCTAAAGAAAAGAATTATGTATACCGTGGTCAGTGTTGAACCAACGTGTGCACTCTAAAATATCCTAAGATCATTTAGCTAATATCCTGGAATGTATGTTAGATCAAAAGATAAGTAAGATCCTAAATATTATCTCCTAGTAGAGGGGCACGTCATTCACTGCATCCCCACATCACAGTAGTCACGTAATAAGATCCCAAGTATATACGCGTGTCTATCTATCCAACAGCGTCCTCAGATTACAGCCGCTAGCATGGATATTATGTTTTGTGAACAGTTCAGGCCATGATAGGGCAATGTCTGTCTGGTGATCCTGAACCTTGTGCCTCTTGAACATCTCTGATAGCTTCGGTTGTGAGCATGAATTACATTAACCACGTACTCAATATCCAGTAAAACAAGTAAGGTACTCCCTAGTCTCGCAAAGTTATCCCGTCTATAGTAGCCTGGAACGCTTGTGTGCCCCGGTACCGATATAATATGATTATCCCACGGCTGGGTTACCTGTTTCACAGATGCGCGGCAGTTGTGGGCAGTATTTGAAGTCAGAAATGCAGATTGAAGAGTTGTTTATAATAACACTTCTCAAATTTGGGACCGCATATAAGATGAGTATAAATCTGCTTGGCCATATTATTTAGAGATGCGCGGCAGTTTTCGGCAGTGTCAGGAAAATATATTGCATAGATTTTATAACCATCTGACTGTTAGGAGAAGTACCGTACGCAGGACTTTATTTTGGGGGGCCCAGCTTGATATTTAAGTTCAAAAATAGCCTAAATTAAAAAACCACCAACTAAAGAACCAAAATTAGAATAAATCCCAATATTCTGGACGGTGTTGACTTCTCGTCGCAGACAGTAGCCAACTTCTCGGAATGTCATAAATTGAAAAGGAAAACAATAGTGTGGTAGCGTTTGTCCAAGGTTTGGGCCACCTCTGTAAGACAAACTCCAAAATATACGTTGTCATTGGAGTCAACAGATTCGAATCCTTATAATACCGCGTATGAGCCTCTTTTTCTTCCGCCTGTTTAGGATATGAGTGAATAAACTTCCACTTATATCAATTTAGTAACTGCACTTATGCAATGCCAGGAGATTTGTAGGGTTTATAAGTAGATGCGCAGTAGATCGATAGGCCCCGATAATGTGAGAATGAAAAATGAATATGCTGAGATGACCTCGTAACTGCAAGACTCTCGTTGAAACACAGTCTGTGGTACCCCCGACTGGGAACCGGTTCCAACGACCAGTCCGTATGTGGAATAAACTATCAGCGAATAATTTCGGTAATACTTATGATATCAGGAAGTTTAAATTAAATATCGAGAAATACTACACCTTCTTCGCTTTTAGTCATACACTCATTGACCAAACCCAACATAATGCAATGAATTTGAAGAGATAAATCCGTGAGTTTTGGTTAACATTTAAAAAATAATTAAAAGTTTTGTTTCTGTTAATAAAATTTGATTATGTTATAACTACTATAGTTAACATACAGCAACAGTGCAAACTAGTATATTGGCCAAAAAATGCAGCCATTGGAAATGCTAATGTTTTATCAAACAAATAGACAAAATCCTCAACGTAAACTCGATCCACGAATTTTAATGCTAAACCTGAAATAACCACAAAACCCCTTTCATATTATTATAATATTATATACATTGTCTTTAGTTAAAGTACATACTTATATTTCTTTGAAAAACTTAAAAAATATCTTGTTTACCAACGGTCTAGCTCACGGGATCGTAATGCTAGACACGATATATTTTGGGAATCATCAGAAAACAAACCGTGGTACATTTTGGAGGGTGGACGACAAACATTTTTTTCCCAACCATACAATGTGAGTCGGTCGAATGTATATATTTTTAAATTTTAGTTGCTGGGAAATGGCGAAAATGCACAGTATTACATGGTACCGACCGGCAAATTAAAGGAAGCTTTCAGCATCAAATAAGTAACTTTCAGCTTTAAGCAAGGATGTAAGTTTGGTCCTTATGGACAGATAAATGAAATTACAACTAAGTTTATTTGATTTTCTGCATTGTGCAGTGCCCTTAGAAGATCCAGAGAATCATGCCGACAGAAGTTCCAAAGAATCTCGAAAAGTCAAGCATTATTTGCTTCGTAATGAGCTTTGCAACAGTTAAAAAAAATAAATAAATAAATGGTGTCCCATTACATTTCATGAAGGGCCTGGGGAGAATTTCTCACAATCACTGAGCTGTGCGCTTTCCAGTTTTCACTCACTGATTGGGACCTACAGTTTTACACCGATTTCGAACGGTAATTTGAGAAGCTTTTTCATGGTAGATACTCGATAGTGTCGCCGTCACTATGCGAGGTGACCGCCGCCGAAAGAAAATTTAAAGGTGGTCAGAGCCGGGTTCGAACCCAGGATCTCATGTACAAGAGCCGCGCACACTAACCATTGAACCACCGACGGCCACTGAACCACCAACAGTTACAGATTTCAAATTCCATTCAAACTATAGCTGCAACTAGGTCAGCTGTAAGTAGAAGATAACTAGAGGAAAACGAGGACTGCTAGATCAAAAAATTCAAGGCGGATCAACTAATTTGGAGCGCTTTCCGTTATAAGCACAACCTACAGTTTTTGGATAATGTATGAGAAACTCATACTACAAGCTTACAATTGAAAAATGGTTGGTTATTTCCCGGTTCTTGAATGACTACACGATATTATCCATATTAAAAATGGGAGTCGGCGCGATGTACGAAACCGCTTACTCGCGTATTCATTATAGTCGCGCACACCAACCACTAATCCACCAACGGTCACATATGCATATGACCGACCATCATTTTCCAGTAACCATCTTCTCATTGCAGTTAAAGTGCAGTCGCAGCTCGTACGCACCCACAATCGCGGTTTGTGCAACACTTTTCGCCTGAGTAAATTTAAAAATGTTCAAATTTGCTTGTGAAGAATTACAATTAATTACAGACCTTTTTTGTTTCCCATAAGCCAAATGTGCCAATGAGGTTTGGTGTTAAAGCTTTAACACACCGCACCCACTTCCACCCACCAACACGGAGCTCAACAGAATAATACCTCTATCAGCCGGGAACCCACTTTAATGCGTATCCAGTCATGCATTGATGCGGCCATTACGCTCAACATTCACACTCGCAAATTGTGAATTGCAAATGCAAATTGCAAGTTGCATGTTGCAATTGCAGACGATGCACTTGAATATCCTGCTATACATGCAAATAACGTTGTACATACATATGTATTTATATTCGTTGGTATGTGTGATTTAAGTACATTCGAGGGTATGCAAGAATGTTGGGGCAATGTATGGGTGCGGGTGGGGTTGCATTAAGCAATCGCTGGAGTATTTTGTAATTGAATTGTTAAGTATTTACGAGTGCACAACAACTCTGTGAGTGCTTTTTGTATGACCCAATGTCAGTTGGTCATTTTGTACGGCATTCAGGCATTGTCACGATTTTCCTGGATGATTTATGTTCCATTAATAATGATTGCAAATTGACACGACTCATTTTCATTTGAATGGAACCAAGGTGGAAATAATAGAAAATCAAGAGTTCAAAAGGATATCTCAAATACAGATTTTATTTACAAATTGAAAAGTTGAATATTATAAAGTTTGAATATCACAATAGTATAAAATGAAAACTTTATACGATTTGAAATTACACTATTCAACAAACTGGGCCTGAACTTCCGATGATTTTTCCAGATGTTGGAAGTCTAATTACCAAAGTAAAACCACTAAAGAATATGCCTCTGATATTTACCACCAGGTTGGAGATAGAGGAAAAAGTATGTGTCGTCACCTTGTAGGTTAGACATAATTTTCTTGGTACAATTCTAACAAACGAATAACGCAATTCAAACAAACGAATAACACTGTTGTAATTTTTGGCATAACATTTTTGTATCCAAGTTCTAGTAAATTGTATCGGTTAGAGCAAGTCTAATGAGTTGATCGGTACCCATGAAATGGGTCACATGATCTATGAATAAAATGAGACATGGATGATAAAAATCGATGGACGCGTTTCGCGCTTATTCACAATTTAGTGAAGGTACCTCATTTTGTCACGAATTGTGATATTTTGTTTGGGTTGCGTTTGGTGAGTAATACAATTCGTGACAAAATGAGATATCTTCAATAAATTCTGAATAAGAGCGAAACACGCCCAAGGATTTTTATTATACATGTTTCAATTTGTTCATAGGTCATGTAGGTTTACAGTGCTATTCTCGACGGAGTGACAAGGGTATTTATCGTGACAGAAAATAAATTTGTGACAAGGACTTCAATTTGCTATTCTGGATGTCAAATGAAAGCTCGTTTTATTTTAGTTGACAATGATAGTTATAACGTTCTCAGTAGCACATGACAATAAAAATATTGTGTAAACAAACAGCAGAAAATTAGAAAAATTGCTATATCTCGCAAATGGAGTGTCCAAACGAAAAATTATAATGGTTTCCAAGGGTTTTAGAAAAGTTGGTTCAATGAATATGCTAAAAAGATTTGGCAATTTTGCAAAAAATTTACGATGTGAATTCAACCAAATTTTCTAAAACCCTTGGAAGTACGAAAAATTGGTTAATTTGTAGTTTGGACCCTCCGTTTAAAGGATATTTGTATGTGGGAATTTTTGTAATTTGATGGGATGGGATTTCCATGCAATCCAGGTTTTTTCTCAAAAGTCTAAAAGTAATTACACTAATTATTTTTATGAATCACACAATTTTCAGAAAAACCACATTGACTTGGTGCATATTTTTGAATTTTTTATGAAAATGGTTCTATAAATGCATATTTTTTTTGCATATTTAGAAAAAACTATATCTATGTCTTACAAAATTAGGCAAAATTGTCAGCCTTCAGGAGAGGCTCAAACTGACGCCAAGAAATTAGTCGAAGATACTAGAACATGTGGCCGTCGGTGGTGCAATGGTTAGTGTGCGCGACTCTTGTACATGAGATCCTGGGTTCGAACCCGGCTCTGACCACCTTCAAATTTTCTTTCGGCGGCGGTCACCTCGCATAGTGACGGCGACACTATCGAGTATCTAGCCATGATAAAGCTTCTCAAATTACCGTTCGGAATCGGTGTAAAACTGTAGGTCCCAATCAGTGAGTGAAAACTGGAAAGCGCACAGCTCAGTGAATGTGAGAAGTTCTCCCAAGTCCCTTCATGGGATGTAATGGGAAACCATTTATTTTTTTTTTTACTAGAACATGAAAAACTTAAAAATTAATGAATGACGGACCCATGGAACCAGTTGGTACAAAAAAAGGATTGCCAGGACGATGTGCTGGTTTTATTTTAAAATAAGCCCAAAAAAATATATATAAAAATTGTTGATAACTCGATGAGATACCGGGTCAAACGCCGGCTTCATATCTGAAATTAGGGTTAGTTGAGTCCCCAAACGATGCACCACAAAACACAAGAAAGACATCAGTAAATTTTCGAAATGAATGCCTTTCATTTCAGTAACCACACTTGCCTATTTTTTCCCGCGCCTAAATGGACCCATATTTTAGACGCTGTAAGGCTCATATGTCTGACTGATTTAAAAATATTTTTTCGTATTCTATATTTTTCTCTAATTTCGCTTTTCTACCAAGTTGTAAGCTCCGTCGTAGGCTGGCAATTAAACGTTATTGACAACGTATTGCTGAATTTTCAATGTGATGATTTTGTTGTTGCCTTGAGTAATAACAAATGTTAAAAAACATATTTATAAATGCATTTGTTTTAATTTTTAGGCAAATTTTGATCTTTTACAAGCATGTCTTAGGAGCATATTGTTGAACAATAAAGCATGAAAACCCCATCCCTAGTAATTAGTATTTGTTAGGCAAAGGTATTGCCAGATTGAAAAATTATGAATTTCAATTGTTTTCAACAAACACAAAAGCTCTTAATAATGTAGTTTTTAGTTTTGGTAACAATGATATTATTTTTAAATCAAAAAAGCTTTAAACTTGTCACAAAATTTCAGAATAGGTAATTGAAATGCCAGTGACAAGAATTCAATGACAATAAACTCATGAATGACGGTTATCACGAATTCGAGAATAGCACTGTTATTAGTTTAAACTAATAAAACTTTACACTTTATTTGTAATAATAAACATTTTGACGTGACAACGTCTTAAATTAGGTTGCGGCTGGGAGTCACTTATGAAAAAGTGTAACGCCCGGTAACGTTACGATGAGTCACCGAACACAAGTAAACGCAATGTGTTTACTTGTGTGCCAGAAACGATTTGCTTTGCTGGCTTCTAGTGGCTGTTGGTCGGTGGTGTGAGTGTTTTTGTTTTTTGGCACATCATATATATGACGACTGAGCAAGTATGTATGTGCGTATATATGTGCGTGTGTATGAATATTGATTTAGATCAGTCTGCATTGGATAAGGTATTATTTTTTGTTTTTTTTTGTTTTTTGTTTTTTGGCTTTATGATATGTGTAGTGTATGTTTGTGTGTAGAAATTTTCATATGAATTAGGTAGCCAAAACGAAACAGAGAGCTGCGGTCGGCTTTAAAAACGATATGCGAATATGATGAATTGAAATACTTTTTGGTTAGTAAATTATTTTCTTTTGTTTTTTTATAATAAAAGAAATGTTTATATTTTATAATAAAGGATATGTTTATTGTTTATAATGTCACATTTGATAATGTGTTCATAGAAATCGCACAGGTACCTAGATGGTGTTGAAATTACTTCTATTTTCCTAAACCATAAGTTTCAATAAATGTTAAAACATCGCCCGTGAGTTCTAACACTCATTGGGCAAGTGAGTTCATTGCACTCCTATTGTGCAATTTAATTATATTCATATCAATAAATATTCTACCGAGAAAAAGACGTTGTCACGTAAAATCTTCGCCCGTAAAACCGACTTTACAGGCAACAATTTTTTAATTGTATATTTTTTTCACCATTTTTTTATAACTACGAAACTGTTGATTACTTTGGGAAATTGTATAGAAATAGATAAGGCATAGTATAGGAAGGTATTGTAACTCTAAATTTTTCTAAATTTATTCGAACAAAGTCGGAAAGCTCGCTCTCCATTAATGATGACATCTACTTTACTTATACATACAAATTACCATGTTTAAGATACAAAGTGTCTTTATGTGCAATTTAGGGTGACTAGACACTTTCAGATTATATTACTAAATTCACAAGAGTTGTTCAGGTTTACCATGGCTACAATTTTCCCGAATATTGTAAGTGAAAAATTTGGAGTCCCTTGAAGTTATGCCGAAAAAAGTGAAGATTTTTTTTTTGAAAACAAAGTACAGGAAAATCGGAGAATGGCAAAAATCGATTTTTTCAAAAAATGCACTTTCCACAGACATTTCATGGGTATAGACCAACTCAGCAGACTTGCCTCTAACCAATACAATTTACTAGAATATTGGGTACGATTTTCGACTGCAACAGTATAATCAGCCATATTTCGTTGATTAAACAATTGTTAAGTAGACAGCTGTTATTGGAGTTTTCTTTCCTCATATTATCTTCCAACATACATATATTTTCTCTTCAGTTCTAGTGAGATCTGTGCGGTTGCACTCTTTTTCCAGTAACTACAAGAATTATAATGTTGGATCGTATTTTGCTATTTGGCGTTAATATATTTTATAATATAAGTAATTTATTACAATTTGATGACAATATTGTTTGTTTAATAAATCTACTGTGTAATCAGCTGTTAGGAGTTATTCTTATCTGGCATTTGTGGTTGCTCGCAACCTTCGTATGTCCCATCAATAAAAATTTGCTTTTGCTCAAGCTTCATTTGAAAGCGTAGGGTAAAGTAGTTTGAATTTTTTTCAGATTTTTCGGAAGAGGTCACGGATGTCGAATTTCACCCAAAAATCCCGATTGCGCTAAGTCCAAACCTTACCTATAAATGTATAAAGCGAAAAAGTCCAAACTCCCAAAAGTGATCCTAAAACCGAATCCAGTATTTTATTCCATGTTATACTCGTATTACAATGATTTCAAAAATTAGCTAGAATAGCACACAATTGCATATAAAGTTTTAAAGTATTATTTGGTTAACATTTACAGAAAGTTTTTGGCTCTCCTGTAAAACTTTAAATATTGGACTTAGCGCCTTTACACTCTTAGGTTGCGATATGTTATTTATAGTCTTTTTCCAATCTGATGTCTTATTCAAAAGTTAGTCCAGCATGAACACACAACAAATGATGCAGATGAGCAAATTTGGAGCGCATTAACATTGAAAAAATTCCAATTAGTTTGAACGAAATAATAACGGAAGTTACGAAAAGCAATGAAACTTATTCATTTTTGTTGTGTTACATTCATGATGATACAAATTCAACAAGGCAACGTGGTGAAGTTATAAAAGTCAAGTCAATCTTTTTAAACGCGGGTCTTTAAACCATATACAAAGGACGCATATACACAAGCACGCCTTTTCTTGTGAGAAGTGTTGCTCGATACATTCTTAGGATTAAATGGGAATTTACATTTGGTTAATTTTTAAAATAACTACAATGTTTGACATGTGTTCCAGCGAATATTGTGAAGCCTACAACTGATTGTATCGCTCACGGTAGGCCTTTGAGTTTTTGTTTCCCAAGAGCGACACATGTGAACAATATGGAACAAGCAATAGCATATGCATATTAGACCGACTCCACTACTATAAAAAATTATCAGTCTGTCATGAATGCTAACTGAAACTTCATGTGTGTAATTGAAATTTCTTTAGCATTTCACTTATTTTGTCCGAGGACGTTACAGTTCGACTTGCACAGTGAATGATTATGCATGTTTGTACGCAGTTCCTACGTTGGAGTGCTTAATTTTATGCAGTTATCTGTACACATTTATGTATACTTTTTGTACAATTGTGTACACGTTTTGTGCTTTTCAGAAGCTTTATATACTTTTGTGTACACTGTTTGTACTATTGTTTACACTTTGTGTTTTGTGTACACTTTTTGTACTTTACTGTAACGCGACGTCTTCTTTACAATCTACACGATATGTTACCCCACTATATTTCCGTTACAGAACAGGTAGCTGATCCGGCTTTCAATATCCTCCCATGAAAAGGTTTCACTTTCCATAAAAGTTTTATTTATACAAGTAAGGGTGCGTACACAGTGGCTGATTGTTGACGAGCCGAGCCGACTGACGCTTATGCCGAGAACTTGTTCATTATGTTTTTCAATTTTTTATATGTATATTTTATTTACTTCTTTTATTACATTTTTTTTTTTAAATTTTGTTTATGTTTTTTTTAATTTTTATAATTTTATTTAACTTTTATTATTTATTTAAATTTTTTATTTTTTTGTTTAATTTTTATTTCATTTTTTAATTTTTATTTTATTTTAAATTTTTATTATTTTTTAATTTTTTGATTGCATGTTTTATTTACTTGTTCTTAAATTTTTGTTTTCAATTTTTTTTATGTTTTCCAAACAAGTTGAAATCATAACAACATAACATAAACAATGTTTTCGGCGCTGAAATACGCTTTGGAACTGTTTTCTCGCACTAAATCAGCTTTGCGCTTTGAACAGCTCGGCGTCCACTATGTCCTGTTCGCGCTTATTTCTACTAAATTCCATAGGACCAGTTTTCTCGCAGTGGTTCTCGCAATAAGCGTCAGTCGGCACAGCTCGGCAACAACCGGCCACTGTGTACGCACCCTAATGAATATGAAATTGATAATACAGAAAAGCCACCGCTGAAATACATTTTTCTAAATTAAAAATGACTAGGTTTCCAGGAAATCTTGCTCACTGACTTAACTTGTTTCGTACTCTGTTGCAAGGTTATAATCAGGTGCAAATCTACTGGGACGGAATTGATAAAATTTAAATATATGAAACGATTCGAAGATTTCTAAGCATTTATAATTGAAATTAAGCGCATTGCTCGGAAATTCTTAAGCCGCAAGATCAAGATTCAAGATTCCGATCAAGATTCAATTTCACATGTACGTAGCTAAGGTCTCCTGCTACACCCAAAATAAAAGATACATCTTCTTCATCTACATCTTCATAATGATCTTTTTACGAAAAAGTAACTAATGAATAAATTTATTAAAATTAGGAATCATGTTTCACACTAAACCCCCACTCTTATGAAATTTATTCATTAGTCAGAAAAAATAAATTATCTATGAAATTGTGTATCTATTTTACAGGGCTTAATGAAAACATTCATGTATTTAACGAAACTGTTCTTTGCTATTATTTTCATACAAACGTACATAAGTAATAATGAAACTTCTCATAAGTTTAATGAAATTATTCAGAATATTATGAAGTATTTACTAATACAACTAACTCTTTCTGAAATTTTTGGTTAATGTATGAGAAATTCATACTACAAGCTTACAAGTAAGGAAAATTTTTCTAATTGAAAAATGGTTGGAAATAATAGACAATTCGGTTCAACACACACTCACTGGCGTAACTAGTTTCGAACTCCGTGACAAGTTCATCATCAGATGCCTAACTACTGTGTCTGAATTAATACCATCGGTTGATCATCAATCGTTTATATAGTATCAACGTATACTTGAAACGCCTATAATTCCCTATGCGTTCTCGCATTGTTGCAGTGCTTTGAGGTGAGTTTTAATCTACATCACAGAGTTGCATTTTTCTGTGGTATATCAACATACACTTGAAATGCCTATAATACTGACCAGCGTCATCATCGGTTGCTCGGAATGATGCTCATGAAACAATCATCAAGGTATAAGCATAGAAAACTCTAAATGGAATGAGAATTCTTTAATACGAAGATGATTATGAAAATATCAAAAAACAGGAAAGAATTTTGTATTTGTGTTAAAAAAATTATGATCAAATTAACGGGCTTATGAACTTTTTCAATGAACTGGTCATTACATAGTTATGAATAATTTTTTTAAATTTACAGAACTATTCTTTATTGAAATTAATGAACCAAAGTTTATGAACAGATAATTTGAACTTTTATAAAATATATTTTTTAAGTGTAGACAAGTTGACATATTAGTTGCGTTTTTTATACGTTTCCACATACATATGCTATCTTTTACATGCTATCGGGGAAAATTATACCTGTTAAGCTTATCGGAGATAGGTTGCAAAAAAATGTATTGAAAAGCTAGCAAAAGATAAGAATGTTACCAAGTTAACACTTTGTATTGAGAAATGTCTACTAAATACTGTCTACTGACATGACAATTAATAAATAAGGAGAATAATTAGTGAAATATTAAAATTTACATTAATTTACTTAAAGCGCAATTGTGTGATCTGCACCAAAATTTAAACAACGTCAGAGTTTACTGCGCTGAATTCAGAAAGTTGATTGTTTCCTTCCGCTCGGCCCAACTTCTTGAAATATAGACCTTTAAAGCTTGAGTATATAATCGGTCATATCTCAAGAATTTATAACCGAATATGATTCAAATGGATATCAATCAGTACAAAGGAAGTTTTATGCCCTATAAATCTTTTGTGTAAATATATTTTGTTTAATTAACCCATTGGGGGTTTAGTTAAAAAAAGTGTTTTAACCTCACTTTTTGTGAAAACTACAATTTTCAAACAAAACCCTACTGTACATATTTTCTTGCTAGACTCCGATAATAGACAATGCTTCAAGCCTTTTTTGAAATTGTAATACTACATATTAAAAATTAATGGCTTCCCATTCCATTCCATGAAGGGACACGGGAGAACTTCTCACAATCACTGAGCTGTGCGCTTTCCAGTTTTTACTCACTGATTTTTACTCAGTTTTTACTCACTGACCTACAGTTTTACACCGATTCCGAACGGTATTTTGAGAAGTTTTTTATGGCTATATATTCGATAGTGTCGCCGTCATTATGCGCGGTGACCGCCGCTGAAATAAATTTTAAGGTGGTCAGAGCAGGGTTCGAACCCAGGATCTCATGTACAAGAGCCGCGCACACTAACCATTGCACCACCGACGGCCACAATACTACATATTAACTCCTCAAATACCGGAGATATTAACTTAACTTTAAAAATTTGTCGACATAAAATACAAATTATTTTAAAAAAATAGCGCGATTACGTTTAAAGCTTTATAGACAAAAATACTATGCCGAAGTTGCGTAGCTGGTGTTTGACCCGCCCCAGAGGAGAAAATCCCTAAGCCCGGACGAAGGCCGGCCACGCAGAAAGCTTTATAGCACAAAAATACTATGCCGAAGCCGCGAAGCCGGTGTTGGGCCCGACACAGAGCAGAACATCGCAATCCCGGCCGAAGGCCGTCCACACAGAAAGCCTTATAACATAAAAATACTATGGCCATATGCTATATGCCGTCCACGCAGAAAGCTTTATAATACAAAAATGCTATGATCTTTAATTTTGAAGTTTAATATTTAATTTAAAATTAAATTTAAAATAAAAACAAATATAAGTTAAATAAAAGTAAATGTGTTTATTGTATTGAGGAATAATTGGTTTAGATTGTATTCGGCATATCCATTGTTTTCAAATATACCAATTTCGACAATTGTAAAGAGGAAAGCTTTTGCGATGCTATTGTTGTAGGATGTTCGGCCGAATCCTCCTATCCTAAACCTAAATTAGCATGCTTCAAATGGTGCTGGTTTCTTTCAGAGCTTCGTCAAATAGTAGACGCTAATAGTTTTTACCAGACTTAGCCGCCTGTGTATGTAAAAAGAGTTCTCATAAACTCAAATATGGAAGTCCAAAATGTACATTATGTCATCAAATGTTTTAAATTTTTATTTATTTTTATTTATTATTTATTAAAATTTTATTTATTTAGAAATGAATTCTGACAGGAAAATATATAAAAATAATTCCTCAGATTAAAGTGCTACATAGTCATGTATGTTTCAGCGGAATGCGTTTCTTTTGTATCCTATATGCGTGTCCTATATATATTTATTACAAAAAAAACACAACCATTATAACTTCATAGAGCCGCACACTGGGAGTCTATATTTGACTTCATCTGCCTTCGAAGAAATATAAAACTTTGACTTTTGCTTTTATTGAAAATATTTTTTTACTTACTTGTAGCCGTACTCAAAACTGGCCCATTTAAAATTGCTCTTATGGGAAAATTTTTGCTTGTTTCCAGTTATTTGAATATATCTTGACCATATGGCAAACAGTGTTATAGTATAATATTAACAAGAGCATATGTTGTAAAAAAAGTGGAAATTCTTTGATTTTTGAGAAAGTAGCACGCATTTAAACACAAAAAACTCCAATATTTTCACGCTTTTTGGAAAAAAGATTTAACCACATTTTAATTAATACCAGAGGAATTTGTTTTCAAATATATTAAGTTTATATGTGTCTTTCAGACATAATTAAACATTGATTAATGTTATGGACACCAGAGTTTCCCACCTATCACTTAGCTTACACCCGAGCCCTCTAAATTCGGTCGAATTTAATAAATATTCATATTTTGGGAAAAACATCTCGACGTGCAAAGCTTTCTCAAGATTTAATTCTGATATCTGCATGTGTTCCAATAAAGAACGTTGAAATGCTAAACTACCTAGAAAAAAAGTGTTTAAAATTCCTATAATACGAAATCAAACTTTTGGGGATTTTAGATTTTATTTTTGGAATTCTGCGAGTTATCGAAAAGTTAATTTTAGGGTGTTATTTTGGACTGTACATTACAGGGTCGAGGAGCCACGGATATCGTAGTCTACCCAAGACAGCCGCCAACGTAAAAACTTTGAGCCGCATTCAGACGGCGCGCCGCCGACGACCATCAATTGGTTCAGCCACCATCGCAGATGATATATGGTCGGCTCCGCTCTTTGGCCATGAACACATCAATATTGTCCTTCGTCAGAGATAAACTGCTATTTGAATAGAGTCATGTTTTCTCATCGATTATAAAATCGTGCATAAACTCGTTTGAAATTAAACATTGCAATAAAATTGTATCAGGGTTGTACCACGCGCCAGACGGTAGGTAACTCGAAAAACTAAGAAGGTAACAAAATAAATTATATATTGTAGTTTGTTACATTAGGTGTGGTAAATTACACCCTTTAAGCGTTCATCATTAAAACTCATAAACACTTAAGCTCTTTTAACTACATTTTGACAAAAGAGCAGCAAGGAAAATGAGCTTTTACTCCCGAGCGAAAAGAGAACAAAAACTCAAATAACATCTTCATCGCCTGGGTAGCAATCGCACGTCTGCTTAGATGAAAAGTTCGATGAGCAGGCTGTTAAATATCATATTTTTTTACATAGACTTCATACGGACACATGAAATTCAAGTTTATCTGAGTACGGGGCTTAAACAGTGGAATTGATGCCAAATTCAGTAGAATGAGGTAATTTAAAATTATGAGTTTATCAAATTTCGGCGAAATTACAAAATTGCTCATAATCACCCCGTGGAAAGGTCTCATTAAGCGATTTCTGTGCCTAACTTCACACTGCCAGGAGATTTGAGAGTACTTAATGCAACGGTCCAGAGATACAGTACAATGTAATTTTGGACCTGAAGATATCTACTGAAAACTCCGTCATTTTATTGTTTTCATATTTTATTTATTCCATTTAAAAACCGAATAAACAACGATTATTTTATTTTCCATTACATCCCATGAAGGAATTTGGGGAGAGCTTCTCACAATCTGTGAGCTGTGCGCTTTCTAGTTTTTATTCTCACTGATTGGGACCTACAGTTTTTACACCGATTCCGACGGTGTATTGAAAAGATTTTTCATGGCTAATTACTTGATGGTGCCGCCGTCACTAAGCGAGCTGACCGGCTTCGAATGAAATGTAAGGTGTCCAGAGCTGGAATCGGACCACATTATCATGTAAAAGGGCCCCGCGTAGCCGCTAACCACTGCTTCACCGACATCCACCAAACATAATACTAGACGCCACTTAACATAATACTAGATGTCTGCTTCACAGACATCATCAATCAATATCATCATCATTTAATTGACCATGCTCCTTGAGTAGCATTACATAAACTATGCAAAAAGTATGAAATAATCGAGATATGATGCGAGAGATAACTGCGTTTGAGTGAATTGTTGTCACTTTTTGGTTCTCATTAACGAGGGTTACCAAATTGCGCACATCTTCTGGTTGTTTACATCTTGATCGTCTTTGAAAGATCAACTATCCTCAAAACAATCGTTACCATGTGAGAATGTAACAGAAAGGATCGGAGGGTAGAGAAGAAAATTTACTCACGGAGTGGATTGCCAACAAAAAGCGAGTGATGCATCTCGTTTCTCTGTTCTCTCTCTCTTACTCTCTTCGTTGAATATTTCAATACACGAGCAGTGTTTTGATGATGTTATAGTATCTATCTATAAGTTTAGAAATTCCAATCATGTTTAAATAAAATTAAACAAAGTCTGCAAAAAGTATGAAATAATAAAGTTATGAAATGAAATCAAGAAATGCGTTTGAGTTTCATCCTTTTGAGTGTAACAAAGAGGATGTACAAGTAGAGACGAAAAAACAGGCGCAATTTGGCAACCTTCGTAGAAGAGAAGATTGGCAACACTCTTCTTAACTTGTACACCTTCTTTGACTATAATAGAAAAGAGGCCATGCAGGCAAAAAGATTTTTGCTCTTGTTGTTGGACTAATTGTCTCTAAGGTTGAGTTGGTACTGAGGGTTTTCCATCAACACCAATTCGCATATGTAAATTGTACAGGGTGGAGCGCGGTATTTTGCACTGTTGGTCGAAGAGAGTGGAGATTGTGCGTGGCTTATAGTGGCTGACGGGAGATTTGTATTCGTCTGCGTTTCAGTTGCCATCATGCATTGGACACGCGAGGAGAGGTCATTTTGTGTTGAAGCGTATTTTACAAATGCCCACTCGATCATTGCAGTGCAGCGTGCTTTTCGTTTACGATTCCCCCACGCGGAAGTGTTCCTGGACGGCAATCAATTGTAAATTGGGTAACTTCATTGAGAACAGCAGGGAATGTGTCATGTGTACGCACTGTGTGGTGAGCCATATCACGAGTAGGCATCTTTGGCCCTTAGAGTTCATGAAAACTTCAGCAAACGTATGCGGCAGTGTGTGTCGACATTTGCCAGATACACTATTTAAAACCACGTAATTTACAAATTCCCTTACTGTTCAATATAATTAAAATATAAAATAAATTTTTCTAAGGTTCATAATTTTTTTATTTCATTCCCAAGTAAGCAAATTATCGCGCTCCACCCAGTATATAAACTTTGTATATACACGATTGATGGATGATGGAAGAAATCCAAATAATTCTCACTTAGAAAAATGTATCTGAACTTGAAAGCTTGTAGTATGAAACTTCTCTCTCTCTCTCTCATCCATTATCATTCAAAACTAACAAAAAAAAAGATCATCACAAAAAATTCTAAAATATTTTTTGAAAATTTAAAAAAGACATTTTAAATATAATTATCTTTATTAATGTAGACCTTATAAATTCTTAGATTGCATCTATAGTGATCTTTAATTTGCCCGAGCAAAAATTTCGCTACAAAATATTTGAGAGAGTCCATCTACTACCGAACCATTTTTTTCTTGAGTCGGTCTTCTGTACATAAATCAGAACATACAAATGCGACCATTTCGGTAGATCCTACCACACCCGCAAAATATGAAATGAAACAAATATCAGAGAAAACTGGTAATTCAGTCAGTCGACAGCCAACGCTTAAAGAGTTTATATCGAAGTTCGTAACTCAAAAAGAATCATAATTTTTTCGACATTTGAGCATATTGATACGGTGGCAGATAATTTTAGTAATTGAACAATAATAATGAATTACTAAACGTTCCATCACAAAAAGTGAGAAGTTAATAGAATATGATAAAATATGAATAATTTGCAGATATTTGCTGATGAAATGAGACTTACTTCATCTACCAATTATTACACGACTGGAATGTGGGATCCCGGGATTGCCGCCGCCGCACTGAAGCAATAGTCACTAGTCGCGACCCGCTTTTCAGCTTTATCAAGTTCCGAGTATTTCATAATGTGAGCGTTTTTTTATAACTAATAAATATGTTCAGTATTTAAATAAATTTCCCATTCGCGCTACTGTAAATATTAGTTGCTGTTTTATTTTGGATAAGAATAATTTAAAATTGAATTACTGGTTGATTACTCTTTATTCCCTACAGCGGGGGGTCCTCATAATCTACCGTAAAGCCAAGCTACTTTTCCACAATATAATACTGTAATTTTACTTGCACAAATTGGGGAACGGAACCTGCAGTTTGACGGTGCTCCCGGGCGTAAATGATTCCATGGATGATTATTCGACGTTATGCTTCCAAATCTTGATATTTGTTCATATGTACTATCTCATGAACATTTTGGACTGAACTTGTCGCAATCAGTGTGCAGACTCACTGATCGCGACATACACGTTTACTCTGATTCTGAAAGGATTTTATTTTCTTTGAGAAGCTTTTTATGATTTGTTAGTATTTAATGCGAGATGGCCGCCCCATAGGTGGTTTAAGAGTTTTTAAGCCGTTTTGCGGATTTTAATCATCAAAATTGAGGACTAAGAACAATTGTTATTAATATTTAAAAAAACATTGTCATTAAATAATATGTTAACAAAAGGTTAAGAGATTTCTTTGGGGTTTCAGCGCCTCTTTATACAGCAAACCACTTTAAGAATTTACAAAAATGTTTTTAAAGCTCAAAATATACTAAAAGGCTAATAAAACTGTGTCTTCATTCTCTCAAAAAAATAACACTAATTCTACGTGACACATAATTTGCCTGCCAAAACTTGGATGCATCCCAACAAAAATTATTAGAAGTATGTATTCCCATGTAAATCAGTTTTGCACTAGTTCCAAAAATGAAATATGAACGTTTTATCAACTTCCAAAGAATTCTTCTTAAACTATGTTGTTATGAAAATGTGGTCTCATCTTTATGCTTGATAAGGATTTAAGTTTAAAAACGTAGTTTGTTATAAAAAAAAAAACACAACTGCATACCCATGTTCTATATTCCACCGTGAATTTGATTAACTTGACATGTTCACGTGGAATAGACATTATTTTGGAATATGAACCTTAGGGTGGGCCAATTTTTTTGCTGACCAAGAGTATAACAGAAACGCAATCTACGGCAAATTTTATGAAAATGTTACCAAGAAACCATGGTTCTAAAATCAAAATCGAGCCCGCGATTTTTCACTTGAAAATTTCTATACATATTAGCGTAAAAAATCGACCCAAAAGCCATTCTTTTGAAACTTGATACTGTTCGATTTCGATGAAATTTTAACAGCCTTTCCAAAGACGTTTATTCTAGGTCGAAACTCCCCACGATTCATGTTGTATAGCTATGTAAAGTTGGTCATCTGCAGCAGTTTTGTGAAGAGATACCTGTGTTAATGTTAGAATAACTTTTGAATGCAATATTATATTTGCCATTTGTATTTTTATTCCTAAAGAGAAGGTTAAAACCCATCAGGCGATACCTTGATCGTTACAATCTGATATCGCATTCAAAAGTTATTCTAACATTACTCAAAAACGCTACAGATGACCAACTTTACACACACTTACTTTGATATATGTGTGAAATTTCATCGAAATCGAAGAGTATCAAGTTGCAAAAGTATTTCTTTTGGGTCGGTTTTCTACGTTAATGTACAAATTTCCAAGTTAAAAATCGCGGGCTCGATTTTGATTTTAGAACCTTGGTTTCTTGGGAACATTTTCTTAGAATTTGCAGCAGATTACGTTTCTGCCCACCCTAACGAACATTTTTTTTTTGTAAACATGTTTTTTCCATCAGGAACGTAACATTGTTAACAATCATGGCTTATTTAACTGCAAACGAACAAACAAAATAATCTGCTACGCATTAATAAGTGTTTATACTCATTGATGCGGATCTACAGTTTTATGACGGTTCCGAACGGTATTTTGAGAAGCTTAAAAAATAAATAAATAGTTTCCCATTACATTCCATGAAGGAATCGGGGAGGGCTTCTCACAACCAGTAAGCGGTGGGCTTTCAATATTTATACTCACTGATTGGGACCTACAGTTTTACACCGGTTCCGAACGATATTTTGAGAAGCCTTTTCATGGCAAATTACTCGAAAGTGGCGCCATCACTAAGCGTGGTGACCGTAAGCTAAGTTGGTCAGAACAGGGATCGAACACACGTTCTCATGTGTAAGAGCCGCATACACTAATCATTGCACCACCGACGGTCAATATACAAAAACAAAATGTTGGAGGACCCCACGATTTCATTCTATCACTTGCGGCCATTTTGTGAATTGTATTTTTTGTATCTCGTACTGTGTGAATTTCATTACTTATATTAGTAGCAAAATCTGAAGGAAAATAGTATATAAATTATATTCATTGTGAATATTTAATTTTCAAATAATAATTTGAAATACTGAGGATACTTCTTGATCCTTTATATGCAGCTCTTTTTTTGATGGTTGACCGTTTTGACAACTCCAGTTTAATATCGCATTCGAATGAGATTTTCTGAAATTTGTTGCAGATTTGTCTGCATTGTGCGGAATGGATAAGGATTCGTATAATGCTCATAACGCCCTTCCTGTCTCTGAAAGTTTCAGAAAGTAAGGAAATTTAATGAGTATATCATATTACCACTTGGAGGGAGAACTTCTTGAAATTTCATCCGCTGCAAAAGTGCCTAGACTTATTGCATTCGCTACCCTTCCAAGCGATGAAGGCGCAAGTTTCAACAACAGTTTTATATATTAAGGCCGACTTCTCCAGATAATGTTTGTTACGGCAACAGCAACACAGACATAGCAAATCTTGCTGAAGTGAACAAAAAAATTAATTCGTTCTCAGGTCCTAACAACTGTTTGTATTAAATTGCATTTAAATTAATAACATCGGATTCTGGTAGAGGGGGCAAAAATATACGTGTGTCGGGGTTTTGTAATTTTACGTCAGCATTTTTTTTAAAGGTGAGGGGGGGGGGGGTGAAATTTTCACCCTTTGGCACATTATTATGATTAATTGGCATAGAAAACCATGTTATCCTTTAATTTTAGGTATAGGATGTGTTCAGCAATTGTACGTAAAAATTTACGAGAAATATTTTTGTGGAATACCTTAATCCTCTACCGCCTCAATATATTGGTATTTTTTGTTCGTTTGTGGAAAAGGGTAAAAACACCCCTAAAACAGGGGTGTAACGGGTTAAAATGTAGTACAAAAATATTCCCCACAATATTCTAACGTACCAAAGTTTCTTGACGTACCAAAGCTCAAACCTCAACTCGGATGCCAAAAGCAAGCCAAAACTGAAAATCCATTTTAGCGTTAATTTCGTACTTATTCCGAGTTAGCGCTAAAATGTCCAACCAAAACTGCATTATAACGGGTTCCTGGGTATTGGAAATATAAATTTCACTATAAGTCACCGAACAAAAGAAAGCTGTAGATATAATATTTATAAATAATAGATCAGGGAAAATGTGGGTATTTACGCAAGATTTTATTGAGAACACTTTTCTTTTAGCTCTTGGTAAATCTCAGTCCTTATCAAACAAAGTCCAGCATATGTGAACTATAAGAGAATGAATACTCTTCCCTTACAGTGTTCATCAACAGGTGCAGATGTTTGATGAAATCGTTCACCGTGTTCATCGGACTCTGATGCCAGCCAACTGATGCTCAAAATAATCGAAAATAATTTTATAATTTATATATTTTTACTAATTTTAATAAAAATATTTTAATAATTAAAATAATTTTTTCAGTTGATACCAGCGGTAGATGAAGCATATTGTTTTCGCATAATGTCCCTTCAACTCTTGGCTCCCATTGTTTTTAAAATATTGGTTCCCCTTCCATGTGCTATCCCATTTGTATAAAAAGAATCCAGAATTGCCAGTGCTCTCGAGACGTATATGCATACCCGAGAGAAGCCAACAATTTTTATGTCGCAACAGACCCTCCATCCAATATAGAATTTATAGAATCATAATTTTCCTTCATGTCAACTCCATTCGCAATTGGAATAGGAATCTTGGAATTATCGTAATAAAGGAGTACAGCTTTAAGACTTGTCTTGGATGATTGGATGGATTTTTTGCGAAAAAACCAGTCACTCAATCCAATGAAAAGCTTTATAAATACTATGGGGACTCTGCACCATCGATTTTAATGTTAAAAATTTGTTTACTGAATTTCGTTGTGATCGCACAAGTACAAATGACTCTGAACGTTCCGGACGGCCAATGGAGGTCAATAGACCAGAAAATGTCGAAAACATCCACTATATGGTGTTGGCCGATCGAAGAGTAAAAGTGTGTGAGATTGTTGATGCCACAGGCATTTCATATGGTAGTGTGGTTTCGATTTTAAATGATCAGTTGGGTTTAAGAAAGCTGTCTGCAAGATGGCTGCCGCGTTTGCTCTCAATTGACCATATCCGTACGGTTGCACACGTGTGTAGTCTCAATGGCAAAATTCCATGAATTGGGCTACGAATTGATTGGATTTAGCCCCCCGTGACTATTTCCTATTTCCAAACCTAATGAAAGAGCTCGGTGAAAAGATATTTAGCTCCACCGATATGAAATTATATTATATGAATTATTGTACCTCGAAAAATCCAAGTTTTAGGAAGGGATACAAAAATTGGAGAAACGTTGGACTAAGTGTATTGAGCCAATTAATAATAATAATAATAAAAAAATAATTTTTTTTTGCAAAAAAAAACTGTTTCATTCAAAATGTCACAGACATATTGATGCCCTTTATATTTCTGATTTCGTTTCAGACAGACTAGGCTACCGTGTCAATAGAGTTAAATACTGTTGCGACATCAATATCGGGCTTGGGGCTGCTTCATTTCCTGTGTAAACACTACTACCAAATGTATGTTGACTAGGACTTCCAGGATGTAGCCCAGGTGGTGGAAGTTCATCAGAATGTGGTAATTTGAGGGAAAAACATTTTTTGGGTGGCCGCTTCACGTGATATGTCCAAATGCAATGCAATTCGAAGAAGTAATTGAGTCAGTAGTTGCCTGGCTGATTTTGGATTTTCTTTTGATTTTGCTCCTTCATAGTTTTTTGTTGCAGGCCGATGGATCTGGTCAGCAAAAGTGCAGCTGACAAGGTATGGCTCGACAATGTGAATAAATTACAAAATTATCTCTATTTTTCATTTATTCATATTATTCTTTTTTTCGGTGGCTTACAGCGAAAGGTTATGTAGAATATTCTTGCAATACACACCAACCCCCTAAAATGCAGTTTTGTGGGACATTTTAGCGCCAACTCGAAATAAGTACGAATGTGAACACATCCTATACCTAAAATGTAAGGATAACATGGTTTCCTGTGCCGATGCATCATAAGAATGTGTCAAAGGGGGAAATTTCACACTCCCCCCTTAAAAAATGCAGCCGCACAGTCATAGACTAACACATACCTAGATAAACTTATTCTCTCATCTGACGTTTCATTTCACACTCTCATCGTAGGTTTGTGGAAATGAGAGCAATTACATTTTAAATTATCTTACACCAGGTGTAGTTACAAAATATGTTCACTTAACTTTTTCATGCCGTTTTGGTGTAGAACTGAAAAATTTAAATGTATTTTGCACTTTTTGTTGACTTTTATCGTTGGTATACATTTGTATTGTATTTAACACAACTAGTATGTCGCAAAAACACGAAATTCGGTTGTTGTTCCTTTGTGGATCGCTGTATACTATTGCCACCATCTGGTATTATTGAACCCATATTTTCCACCATCCAATGTTTACTTTCCATGGTACCTATGACGTTTAATTTATTGAGCGAATAAAAACTTGTATGGTAGGTATGTGTTATTCTATGCGCACAGTCACAAAACGCCAGCACACGTATATTTGTTACCCTCTCTACCAGAATATTTTGTCAGAACCTTGTTATTTTCGAAAAGTTTAATTTTTTTTACAGTGTAATTTATATGTATCTTTTACAGGAAACTTTCATTCTTAAAAAACATGGATTCAAAAAGATTTATACATTATATGGTAATAACAAATTGGAAATTTAGTTTGTATATTTTTTTAAAAATTCAAATATTCCACAGATAACTTTAGGGGCATTTTTTTTCGTAACTTATACACGTTAACTCATACAAAATGAAAACCTGCACGTTAACATGTACAATTTTAGAAGTTGAGAATAACCCCGATAAAAGTGTTACCAAGTTCGACTTTGTTGTATGGAAAATATAAAATGTATGTCATTCCATTTCTTATATTTCCACGAAGTTTCGAAAATTATGATGTAAATATAAGGGGTAGTTAATTTTTTTATCAAAATATTTAAAAAGTTGTATAAAATGTTATTGGTTTTTTCTTCTTCAAGAAGAAGGAGTCCAAGGCAATACTGGAGACCAAACAACTAAAGCAAAACTAAAAGAAGTAAAGTGAAGAAGGAATCCTGTACCTTACCATAACTCGACAAGATTCACACGGCTCTGTGTACTTGCTGCACGTTATGTAATTTTTTAATACACTTTGTGTATTTTTATGTACACATTTGACGAGCTTTATGTACTTGTTTGGTGTAGTTTTCGCACCAATAACTACACTTAAAGTAATTGGATTTACGGTACAATTGATTAAATTTTTTAGTACTGGTTCATTTTCTGTAGTTATTGTACTGTACTTTCTGGTAAATTTTGGTAAATTTTATGTACTTTTAGGTACATATAAATGATGTATGGAGTTTCTGGTACATTTTATGTTATTTCACTCCATTTTCTCTTACCAATGTACAGAATAGCGGTTTACTTCTCGCTTCCGGTACGCTAGCTGCTCCCGAGCTCGTTTGAGACGTAAACTAGCAAGCAGCTTGCTCGGGGACGCCTTCTTTTTGTTTTATTATTTGCCAGTGCTCTCGAGACGTATATGTTGGTTATGTTTTTACATCCGACATCTACCGAGCAGCTGCGTGTTTACGATGTTTATTTTATTTTTAAATAGTGTTTTACACCAATATGGCATTACAGTTCTGAACCATTGCAATCGAAATCTCATATTTGAATATTTCGTATATCCAACATCGGCTTTTCAATACTGTATTCAGAAGTTCATTTACTCGAAATTTAGAAATGAAAAAATTTTGCTGCAATGTGAATGCAAAATAACCACCTGGTATATTACATTGTTTTCTTTAGTATTTTGTTTTGGTTTTGACTTTTAAATAAACAAATTGACAAATAAAAATGGAAAATTATAGGATGAAGCCAAGTAGAATATACTCAACGTCTATGCGTTTTTTTCGTAACAGTAGATGTTAACTTATATAGGTTACGAAAAACACGCCCCTCTTGAAACATTCAAAACTGATGCGCAAAAACAGAACTCTATTGCTCTAATAATAAAATCAGATTTTTTTTACAACCTGTGGCGGCTTTAAATAAGTTAGAAGATTCAATAGACGAATCAAATGAGTACGAATGTATAATTGAATCATATTTCCTTAATCACTTAATATAATGGTAGAAGAAAAGTGAAAACACTACAAATAATACCACCTTTGTTTTGTTAAGAATTTTTTTTAAAGACTGAAATGATTAGAGTTGTTACTGGAAGACGTGGAGTACGGTAATGTTTATCAGATGTTTATCCTTAGAAGACAAGTGCATAAAACGTCTTGAATGTCCGTTCAACATATTTCCTTTTTCTCAAGCATGTACTTCAGCGGAGTTGCGAAAACCAAGTACTTCAGTGTTCTGCAAAAACAGCAGTCGTGTTTGTGATTGAAGCCCTAGGGCACAAAAACACAATACTACTACTTCTATTTCGCTCCAAATTTATTCCAATGGGCAATGATGATTTTTCTGAACGACCTCCTACTCGCAGAATGTCATCATCGTCCAGAAATATCGTAATTAAAGACTTGATAATTTATTGGATATTGGTAATATTATTAAGTTTATATTAAGTTTATTTGGAAATGTCGAAGTAAAGAAGATGCTTCATTTAAGCAATTCATCTTTCAGTATTATGGCGAATCTACTGATGTGAGCCACGGTTCGAAGTAATTCAATAAAATTTGAACTATTTTCTATTAAATCCTGAATAACACTTCGCTATGATTTTGTATTTATTTCCTTCACACGAACTCGAATTAAATTGACTTTAACATTTTCTAAGTTCCTTATCCAAGCCAATGCAATCGTAGGCTCACTGCAAGCATATACTCGTACTTCACGATGCATAACTTTCACTTCCAGCTTCAAAAAAGTCTTCTTATTTTTCATCGCATTGCAGCAAAGGGTGTTAATGTTCCACGTATTCTGGTATACTATTCAACCGCGCCATAAGCAATCCCATGTATTTCCAGCTTGTTATTCGTTGATATCTCTTACACTATTCAACTCCGTCGTTAAGCCTGGATTTAATTGTGTATCCCACTCAATATTCATCGCCCACAATTTTTGGATAAATAGCTTGGCCGTAACTGTTACCTGTGCAAGCCAACCAAGGTGATCATACATTTTGGCCACTGTTTATAAGGCCTTGTTTGCCCGCATATGGTCTCCACCGTTGTCTCAATGTTTTGACAGATTCATCCACTTGTATTCGCCAATGCCATGGTCTCCAGCATCATATAGAATGTTTGATTCGTTTGTTAGCCATTTTAAAATGCTTGCGCCTCAGCGTCTTTTTCATCCTAAACAGTTGCATGTGTCGAAGTTTTGACTTCTGTTCCAAGAACATATTTTTTCAATTTATTCTCTGTCATATAAAATTCCATTTCGTGTCGCCAAAACTGATAAGTTTGCCAATTGAAACAATGGAACTGATAAGTTCGAGTAATTTCTGCCATGCTTACCGTAGATTCAGGCGCAGCTGTGACCAGTGTGTATCAGAATTATCATTGCGATGAATATTATCTACGGATTCAAAGGATTCTGCCGAAGACAATTCTGTATTTTTAGAAGAACTTTCCATAAATTAATTTCAATTATTTTCTCAGGAGCTGTGGTGAGCGAAATCCTGGGCACAAAAACAGCTGCGGATCAGTTTCGAACCCATTACGGGTTCGTAAAATCATAAAAATCGAACTTTGAGTTCTCGACCACGTTTCGAACCCGTTACGAGTCCGTAAAAACATAAAAAGAGAATATATGACATTGAGATTTGGCGGATCCGTTTTGAACTTGTTACGAGGCCGTAAATACATAGAAAAGTGAATCAGTGAAATTGCGATTGAACGAATCCATTACGAACAAGTTACGAGTCCATAAAAACATAAAATAAAACATAAACTTAAACACAAGAACTTAAAAAACGATTTAAATTTAGCAGACAACAAATTTGTTTTATTTGTAAAAATTAATATGTAATGTAAGTGGAAAAGTTCTGTGTATTAGATGTAGAAAATATTACCTATTTTAATTTTCAATAACTTTTAAATATCAGATCGAATCCGTTTCGAGTCCGCAAAAATTCATTAACGTGGATCCGTCGTTTTTCGATTCGAGAACTACAGATACGAGGTACTGATATAGATATTATTATTGCAAGTGGTTGTTTGGTTGGCTATCCTAGGGAAATCGCAAAGACGGTTGCAAAAGCTACTAAAAATGGTACCAAAAAAGTACCCAAAAAATACAAACACATTACCAAAAATAGTACCAACAAAGGGATATCTGACAAGTTGTATCAAGAAGTGGTGAAACCAACAAAAAAAGTACCCAAAAATTTACTGAAATGTAAAAAATACAAAAATTGTTATTAACGGAGAAATGAACGGAGAAAGATACCCAGAAAACCCAAGTATGATCACATAGATGTTGAAAAACTGAACAAAAGGGTACTAAAAAAGTACATAAAAAGTACGAATAAAAAGTACAGAGGATAACAAACAGACTATAATAGAATTAGCAAAGAAGGAAGCAAAAGGTACAAAAAATAGTACCCAAAACGGTACCAAAAAAAGTACAATAAAAGTAAATAAAAGTACCATTTGTTGTGAAATGAAGTCCCCAAAAATCATAATTCCATCTCCAACCGTTTGGTTTTCATCCTTCAACAGTTTAAATCTTAAATCACATATCTCCGTATGTTTGCATTATAAGAGGAATGTGCAACCCAAATTTCATGATTCGGTCTTCAGCCGTTTGGTATTCACAGTTTTACCATTTTGGTCCCGGTTTGCCCCATTTCTTTCCCTAAAAGTAAAAATATTTAAGTCACTTATCTCCCCCCACCGTTTGTATGCGCTAAGAGGAGTGTACACACCAAGTTTCGTGATTCTGACTTTAGCCGTTTGGATTTTAGCGTAGTACCAATTTTGTGGCGTGTTGCCCCGTTTTTCACCCTAAAAGTACAAATTTTTAAAATCCACTTTCTCCCCACGTTTCTAGGTGTTAATAGGAATGTACACACCAAGTTTCGTGATTCTGTCTTTAGCCGTTTGGATTTTGGTGTAGTACCAGTTTTATCCCTTTTTGCCACATTTTTGTCCCTTAGTGTACGAATTTCAAACAATCCCTTCTTATCTCGCATACAAAAAAATTGGTTTCCCATCACATTCCATGAAGGAATTGGGGAGAGCTTCTGACAAACAGTGAGCTGTGCGCTTTCTAGTTTTAAACTCACTGATTGGGACCTACAGTTTTACACCGATTCCGAGCGGTATTTTGAGAAGCTTTTTCATGGCTAAGTACTCGATAGTGTCACCGTCACTATGCGAGGTGACCGCCGCCGCAAGAAATTTAAGGTGGTCAGAGCAGGGATCGAACTCAGGATCTCATGTACAAGAGGCGCGCACACTACAATTGCACCACCGAGGGCCACCTCGCATATTTACCCCAAAAGGATGTACAGTCCAAATTTCATTATCCTACCGCTAGCTGTTTCGCCAGGGCGCTGATGAATCAGTCAGTCAGTCAGTCAGTAACGCAACAATTTTATATATATAGAAAACGAACGCGAAACGGATTCGAATATGAAGTCCGTTGCGAGTTCGAGACGGATCCGAAAAAGTACAAACAATTATTCACTTTTTCGAGAGAAATTTCATACGCAGACAGATTCGTTTTGTGCTCGTAACGGATGTCCGTTTAGGACAAAATGTACGAAGAAACGGGTCTCTCTGGAATTCGTAACGGATTCATACGATTTGTTCGTTTCACTTCGTATATTTTGTGATTTGATGTAAACACACTTACACGAAAGTGTGTGTGTGTACCCCGAAGTACTTTGTTGTTTCAACTTCGCTGTCGTACATGTCTTGAAAATAAAAAAATTTATTGAATGGCCTTGCAGATGTCTAGTATACACACATTAATGAACTAGGCTTATCATAAAATGTAATTTAGTATTAGTTTAAGTTAGTTTAAATATTTTCACTGAGGTTTTTGAAATATTTCCTTCAGTATCATTTTCCAAATATATAAAATCATCTAGTTTAAATCTGTTGTTAATATCTAAGAAGAAAAATAAATATCCTTGAACTCTTTACATTGTGTATATTATGATTTGTTAGTTGTATATAAAAATACTAGCTGAAAAGCCCGATACTTCGTTATCGGTAGTTTTATGAACTTTTTTTAAGAGTTTTCTGTGTTACATAATTTAGTTTAACTCGTTTGTAGTGGATATTTGAGACTTCAACAAAAAATGTGGTAATAGTAATCGAAATATTATAATATTATTTTTTTATTATGTGTTCAATACAAAAATAAATTTAAGTTAAATTATAATATATTCGCATAATATATTGTAGTAGTTAGTAATCATCGTTGATTAATTTACTTGCGAGTAATTCAGTAAACATAAGCCTTCTTCGTTCATAGGAAATATTTAACACAAATTTGTTTGATAGTATCTATTCACGGTAAAGCTATTATAGCAGCAGGAGACATTAATTGCTATGCACGTAATTTTTCAGCGAAGTACCTCCTGGTATACAATATTGGTAGTTTTTCCACTGGCTGTGAGGACATATAAATTTTTGGATGAACTAACTCTTGAGCATTCCTCACTCAAATCAATTCTAGCTACTGTTAGAGATTGGCCTTGGGATTTGTTAATCATTATTGCAAATGATACTTTAAGAGGGAACTGCAGTCTCTTAAATTCGAATGGATAATTGGTAGGTATGAGTGGAATGCGTGGGATAAACACTGACTCTCCTTTACCACAACCAGTTAATATAACCGCCTCTATAACGTTTCTTTGTAGAGATTTGATTCGCAGTCTGGTACAATTGCAGAGTTTAGGTGGTTTGAAATTTCGTAAATGCATTACTGGAGTGCCTATTTTCAGGATAAGTATATATATCGGAAATCCTGGAGGATTAAGAGAACTAAAGAATTCGACAGGATAATGAACAGCATCATCAGTTTGTAAAACACTATCTATTGAGACGTATTGCATTTCGGGAGAGTCGAAAGATTTAAGCAACTCTTCATTAATAATAGCTGATCTATCATTTTTGGGTGTTAAGATACCACGTTCACAAAGCCAGTCGTTTGTTCTGTCATTGATATTTGTTACACTCAGAGAACTAATTGTATGAGAAGAGGATGTAGCAACCGTAAATTCGGCTGTGTCGGTTGAGATATGCTGTAATCGTCTGTACATATGTAGAACGGTTTGGGACCTACATCAAAATGATGGCCGGGACTTCAAGGTCAGAATGATTTAAATGACTTTATTTCCACGCTTTCTAATATATGAGTACAAGAAAACAAATCATCACATAATAGTAAAAAAACATTTAAAATTAATTGGTGACACTATGTAAATTCGGTTGTAACAACCTATAATGAGGTTGTATCAACCGGCGTACCGTCATTTCGCCCAAAAGCGAAAATGACGTATCGCCCAAAAAATTTCAATGTTAGTTGTTGTTGTCCAGAAAAATCGGAATTTTGGGCGTTATGACATGATTTTTTGGGCAATATGACATTTTCCCAAACCAACAACGATCTATGACACATCCCCCAAAAATAATAAAAAAGGAAACAATACCCAAAAATAATGACACATTTGTAAAAGGAATTGAGGTAAATTTTCTAAGTAATTTGTAAATAATACGTACATACATATTTATTTCACATTGTCAGGAGAAAAATAACAAAACGTTCTTGTTCGATATGGAATGCCTCTATAACTTCCAGAGGTGTTTTTGGGGATTTTAAAAAAGTTGGCGATGCAAGTCTATTCAGAGTTCTTTGTCCCCGAGAGTAGACCAGTTTTTGAGTACTTTCCTGATTCCTGCAGAAAAAATTTTATTTAAAGACAATTATTTTATTTGACTCAATACTATTTAGCCTCGCCACGTGGGAGGATGGGTCGCGCTCGCGGTGCGAAACGCGTGGGCGCGGCGCGACCAATCCTTCCACGCGGCGAGGCTAAACCAATTTTTGAGTACTTTCCTGATTCTTGCAGAAAAAATTTTATTCAAAGACAATTATTTTATTTGACGCAATACTGTTGATCCTCCCTCCCGGCGATGCTCAACAGCTACACGACAATGGCAAAAACGACTCAGGAATGCACTAAATATTACTTCTTCAAACAAAAGCCCTGCAAATTTACCGCTTAAAATTACAAGCACCCTACTTCATTGGTTAGGTCATTCGTTTTCATACCAAAGGTTAGTAGATCATGCCTACAACGCAGAGCCTCAGAGGTGTTCCAAATATAAATATAACGACTAACTAGTATGTAGCACCATTATATGATGTAGGGTGCTATTACTGCTATTCCGTTGTGGTAATATTTGTACAACGTAATTCTTTTCGTAAATTACATTTCGCATAAAAAAATGTGTACGTCAATGTTTTTGGGCGATATGCCATTTTATTTTGGGTCTTATGTCATTGCTATTGGGCGATATGTCATTTTAGTAATTAGTGTTTTGGGCGATTTGACATATTTGGGCTTTATGTCATTTTGGTGTTTGGGCGAAATGACATTGGGCGAAATGACGGTACGCCGTATCAACCTCTAATGAGGTTGTGTTAACCTCTAATGAGGTTGCGTCAACCTCTAATGAGGTTGCGTCAACCTTTAACGAGGTTGTCAACCTCTAATGAGGTTATGTCAACCTCTAATGAGGTTGCGTCAGCCTCTAATGAGGTTGTGCCAACCTCTAATGAGGTTATGTCAACCTCTAATGATGTTGCGTCAACCTCTAATTCGGTTGAGACAACCTCTAAATTCGGTCACGGCTAAATCGGCTGTCTCAACCGAATTTTTCTGTGAGTTTTTACAACTTGGCCGAGTGCTAGTGTTATTGTTAGCTTCCCAACATTTTCAGGATAGGTTCCATCACCAATTTTGGGAAGAATTTCGGAAAACTCTGCATCTGTAGTATCTGCTCTTAAATGTACCCTCATATTTTTTTGAAGAGAGAGTTTAAAGGTGCTCTTATTAAATCAGCTCGTGTTCCTCTAGGAATTACTGGGAGAGTTTGTCTGAAATCACCAGCAAGAAGTACTGTTATTCCCCCCATTACATAATTACTTGATTTTATATCTTGAAGTGTTTTGGATAGTGCTTCGAAATGAACTTTGTGTGACATAGTGCTTTCATCCCAGACAATGAGTTTACATTCTCGAAGCACTTGCGCTAAGTTACTTTGCTTTGATACGTTGCAGACCGGATTTTCTAAGTGAATTACATTCAATGGAAGTTTCCAATAATGTTGCTGCTATGGCTGAAGATGCAACTGCTAATGCAATGTTAGCATTGCTTCGAACTTTAGTGAGTAGTAAATTTATCAGATACGTTTTTCCTGTACCACCGGGAGCATCAAGAAAATATATTTTGCCAGCTTCAGTCTCAATGCTCTGAATAACTTGGTCATACACTATTTTTTGGTCATTTGTAAGAGTTTCTTCTCTTATGGCTACTTCTCTTCTTAAAGTTTCTGTATCATAATTCGTTTCGATCAAGTATTCTCTGTTTGGCTGATTACTTTCCGATCTTGTTGGTTGAGGTAAATCATATTGGGCTAAACCTTGACCACCTATAGATTTCACTGCGTCATCGATTAGAATAAGGCATTTATCATAAACCTCGTTCATATTTTGTATTTTTTCACCGTTTAACTCTAAATCCATAAGTCTTTTTATATCTTCAGAAAGACTGTTTCTGTTTTTCCCAAACAATAAGAGCATTTGATAGTTGACAAAACACCAACATAATTGTGAAAAGATCACGTAGTTTAACAGGGTGATCACTCAAAGCTGCTTCTATAAGTGCATTATCCCAGTGTTTATCGTATTCCAGCAAACCTAAAGCTGAACATACTGATTGGAAGGTTTGATGCACTACACTATTTACAGTTTTTAGGTCTGCAAATGATGTTGAACCTTTAATCACATGTAAAATCATTCGGTATTATTCGGATGAATAGTATAAACTCTTCCTAAGGCGTCGTCTTTTTTAATATTTTCCCATCCGGCAACAATTTTTCCTCGCTTTCTTCTTTCGAACTTGCTATTCTTCCACACATAATATGAACGAACTTCAGCATATAACAGCGTTTTAGCAAAATCATCAGTTTTACATAGTTCAAAAAAGGCTAAAAGTGTTGTCTTAGGCGGATTGTAAATTTGTTGCATCAAGTTTGAAGATGTGAAGCACACTCTGGCCGTCTTCGAGGTGTACAGCGAGATGGAATATGGCAGGATATCTTTCATGTATCGGGAAAGATAATATTCTCCAGACGGCTTCTGAACTCCTTACTTATTTGTTGCTATTTCATCTCTTTCGCTTTGTATGGCAAATGCTGCCTGGTCGCTACCTTTGTTTACATATTTCCAAATATATTTCATAGATTTTACAGAGGTACACATTTCGACGTTAATGTGTGCGCCAAATGTACGCAACAACACTGGGTTATACGGAACCACCCAACGGTTGTCCAGCTTTGAAACCACCATCGTCCGAAGATCTTCTTCGATATTTGGGGTAAGCATCATCTCCTGTTTGTGTATCGTTTATTAACGATCGAGGATATTTTTTTGAACATTTACCTTCTCTCATGCATGTTGCGTTTGAGTTATGTGAACCTCAAGGACCATGAATCATGTTGCTTTTAACTATATCATACAGAAGAGGATCCTTTGAGGGATCTGGTATTTCAGCGCGTATAACAGTGTCTATTAAATCTGGTGAAATGCGTACTTCTAACCATACCAATATGTGTACATGTGGTAATCCGCGCTTTTGCCATTCTACCGAGTATATAAAGCACCGTGGTTTTCCAAATATGTGGCCTTTGGTTAAAAGAGCACTCAACTTTTTTACTTTCAAATGAAATACTCTGGCAATAAGGTCATTGCGATCATGTTGTTTTTCTGTAGTTAGGAGCGCTTTTGCGATGTCTGGCCATTGTGGATTGCATGCAAAAGTTATAACAAGGTCAGCTCGACCAAAATGGCGAACATATGTCAAAGCGTCTTGGGTTTTTTCATGCATGTACCGAGGGCCTCCTGTAAAAGTAGATGGAAGTACTACAATTTTACCAAGCTCCGCTGGATGTCAACCAGAAATTGACTGAAGAGGGAACGATAACGGATAATGATAGTATCTTCATTTGGCCTTATCATAATACGGTATGCGTAAAAACACGCTGCAGATACAGTTTTGTTTTGCAGAGGGCGTCTTGTAATTGGGCCTCGCATAGGTATGTTGATCGCATAGCCATCTTCACCTCTGCAAAACATAAGTGGGTATTGCAAGGTGTCATAAGATCGATGAAGTTCACTTATTCTTTGTAATTTGTTGTCGTGGCTTTGGAGAATGATGTCTCGTTTTTCAAATTGCTGACCAACAATTACAACAGCCACTTCACTACATGTCGGCGCATTAAAACGGCCCGAATGAACTGAAGCAGGCCGTTTATCGGCATGAATTACAACTTGAAAAGATTCACATTGCTGTGGTAATCTTTCAATGGTGGTTTTTAATTCTTTAACGTATATGTCAACTTCGTGTAGCATTCGTTGTAGTTGCACCACTAAACCTTGTTTTATTCCAGGGAAGTTCTGACATCTTAACCCAGCTTCTTTTTCGGGTTCCCCCACGATTTTGTTGAAGTGGCAGTAGACTACCAATCAAATGATATACTTGCCCCTGAACCTTAAACGTTGGCATAAAACCGCTTTCAACAACATGAGTAGCACCAAATGAGGTCATTTGAAAGCTGCCATTATATTTACGAATGTTCTGCATAAAGTGTGTGTTCAGGGTGGTTATCCATTATTAGGCTACGCAGAAGATCGGGTTGGCTTTGAAGTGGTTCTAACTGTACTTTCCCACCGTTGCACACTGGGGCTATAGATGTGATTTGGTTCAAAACCACCTAGAAGTCGCAATATTCATCAAAATTGAAAAATCCTTGAAGGAGAGCATTCGTTGTGACATACTTAAGAATGTAACGAAGCCTAATTTGTTGAATACGTTATTATAAATTTGCTCCGAACAAAGTTGGCTCGAAAAATTTAATTATTTGTTAAAAATAGAGATTTCACAGCTATGAACAAGATTGAATGGTTTAGATCACAATAAAAAAAAGTTTTGAGTAGGTTTGTTAAATAAGCATTATATACATGAATGTATATACCTATTTGTATGTGTATATATGTATATATATTTCATCTGTATGTGTATATATATACACAAAAAAAAAACATAAAAATCTAAAAACAAAAAAAAAATCTAAAAACAACAAAACAAAACAAAAAAATCTGATATATATATATACACACATTCAGATGAAATATATATATATATACACATACAAATAGGTATATACATTCATGTATATAATGCTTATTTAACAAACCTACTCAAAACTTTTTTTTATTGTGATCTAAACCATTCAATCTTGTTCATAGCTGTGAAATCTCTATTTTTAACAAATAATTAAATTTTTCGAGCCAACTTTGTTCGGAGCAAATTTATAATATCGTATTCAAGAAATTAGGCTTCGTGACATTCTTAAGTATGTCACAACGAATGCTCTCCTTCAAGGATTTTTTAATTTCGATGAAAATTGCGACTTCTAGGTGGTTTTGAACCTGCAGGCCACAGTGTGCGTTGCAGCATAACCCTGCTGACTCATCAGAGCATTGCAGTACTTGCATATATGACTCATTTATCCAAGGTCTGTTGATTTATCGTTTTGATAATTAAAATCAGGGTTGTATGCCATTGCCGTATCCGTCTTAGTTCTCCATGGAAGTGACCGTTTTTCTCTATATTGTGATTGAGACATTCTATTCATTTCTAAATTCCTTTGCTGGTAAGTTGCAACCGCAGCTCTGTGAACTTCCGGATTGTTTTTCTGGTAAGCTGCCACTGCTGATCTGTGAACATCTGGATTGTTTTTTGCATATGTTTTTGAAGCAACTTTCTGTTGTTTCATTCTTATGTTGGCAGTAACTCTTGAGCGACATTTTCGAGAAGTTTTGTTACATTGACGTGATTCACACAGCAAGTATGCATCAAAATGGCCTTCCGATAGATCTCCAGTAAATTTATGGCTTCTTACCTACTTCCCTCAATTCCAAAACTTGTATATAACTGACCCTTGGTATAAACTTCAAAATAATACGGGTATATTTGTCCTGCTGCAACCAACTCACAAAAACTACCATATGTAGAGGATGAAGATATCTCGCAGGCGTACTCATTGCGATTAGGGTAGTTATTTCCAAAGTTATCGTGAGTCATAATATGATAATCTTCCCAGTTAGCCACCACATGATTTACAATTTCTTCCCGAATTTCTTGAGCAAAGATTTGAGTACCGTACATAAGGTAAGAAATTGCTCCAAAAAGGCAGGCCCCATCTTTGTTTATTGGAATTACAGTGTGGGCAATTTTAGCCCCAATTATATTTATTAATTCAGTTTCCATATTAGAATAGTAATCCTGCGGCTATATGTACGTTCACCTGGGAGTTGAAAGCATAGAGTAATCTCAGACTAGAGAGAATATTTGCCTCATCTACGTTTCCTTTCACACTCTTCGTGATGCTGTCGGTGTGATAGATAGATGTTTGACGAAAAGTGATATACACCAGGTGGAATTACAATAACTTCTTGCTGTAATTTTTCATGCCATTTTGGTGAAATACTGAAATACACACCAGGCCAAATGTCATAAATTTCGTGGGAGAACTAGTAGATCTACTATAAGTATTAATCTATGGTTGAAAGTCTCAGAATTCGTTAAAATTGGCACAAAATCAACCGCGTTTTATTAACTGCTACAACTTATAGAAAACAAACACAGATGCTGCAATCAGCTGTTTTGTTGAACAACTCTTTGATAAAAGTGAATGTTAAGGACACCGCCTAAACGTATGCAACAAAAGTGTAATATTCAGTGCAGAGTGTAGACAAACGACAAATAAGAAATGAATGCAAAATAAAAGCAAACAACTATAAACAAACAATAATAAGCGGTTTGGCCTGGTCGCCAAGGGGAAACTGTCCCCCCGTTTACTCGCTAATTTACCAAGTTTCTGGGCTAAACTGCAAATAGTACCATACCAGGGAGTAATGGCATATCCGAATTAACAAATATTGAAAATTTCAGCTTTTTAGCCAAAGGTGTTTGGGCAGGCCGCCATGGGACAGACTTTTCCGCTTTTTGCCCCTCCCCGTAGGAATTTCCAAAACTCCCGTCGTAGCGGATGTCAGCGCTAAAGGATGGACCTCCATGCCAAATTGCAAGTTCCTAGCTCCAGCGGTTAGGGCTGGGCGATGTTGAGTCAGTCAGTCAGTCAGCAACGTTATTCATTTATATATAGAGATAGATATAAATTGAAACTGAAAAAATTCCAGTGCTTGTTTTTGTTTATTTAGTAACTTAGAACCATTTAGTTTTTTTTTTTGTATATTCTAATAAAAATAGGGAGTCGACGACAATAATATAATGGAATGCTTAACTGGGATTAAAGGAGAAAGGTCGCGAACTACCACGCGGCTGTTATTGCTAGCGATTGGAATGCTCCACCCAACTAAGACTCAAAATAAATTTGGATCTTTCCATTCAAAGGAAGATACAAATACATAAATCAAAGATTTTAAATGAAACAGCAAAAAAAAAAGTAATACAAGATATTTCTGCGCAGATGATATTGTTACAGTAGATACCAACGATGCATTAAGAAAATGTTATTGGTCAAATTTATGAAATATATTAAATTTTCACACATCCTAAAATTAATTTATTTACTTACCCTCTCCTCCATAGCATTGCATTTTAAAAATATAATCTCATAAGCCAGATTCAATGATTTTGTTTAATCTCGACACATTTTATTTTTGACTCTCAGTTTACATATTTAATTTATTAAATAAAATGTAAGGCATTTCCACAACATTGTAAACAGTAAATTAATAATCAAAACAAATTACAAATATGAATTGGGGTTTCACATATTTAATTATAAACTATTGTCATACGTGACTACATATTTTATAAACAAACGATAAAAGATAAATTTGGTAAAAATTCAAAATATGTAATATCAATTATGTCCATTCAAACATATTTGTTTATTAAATTCTTTAATAACTATTGCACACATTAACACACACACATATATATATATATATATATACTTCTAATAATATGCGCAGTATGTAACAACAATTATATTTATCGTTTTATATTATTTATATTTTAATATGTATATATTATATTCTGTAAAATTATTTTTAATTAAAAATACAAGGAATGGGAATTGGGTAAGTAATTCATTACAAAGGTGTACATATGTACTAAGGATTTCAATACATGAGTCGGATTTACGGTTTTGGGAACCCCGATAAATGCAATATTTAATTTTATAAATAATTTTGTAGCATGTAAAAGTTTGAAATACTGGGGTCTAATTATGTAAGAAACGGTATCTAATTCATTAATATTCATACATATGGATAGTGCTGATCATAGAACCATTTAAAATAAATTTCCGACAAATTATAATTTTTACACAATTAATATTAAAAAAGCCGGCAGTGCGGTTTTGACATAAAACCGGTTAATCGGTTTCGGTTTTGAATTCTCGAATACAGACTAAACTGTTTGATTTGTATTATATCTTAAATCAATTATCATATTACTTATTATTAGATAACTTCTAAGGTCGTTAGTTGCTCAGATGCTTTACAAATTGAAATGTCACATTTAGCTAATTACATTTGTTTTCCACATCCATGGTTGATATAGTTGTTCTATATTAAAATTATGTGTAACTTTTTCGTTTAAATTAATTGTGATTTTTATTTTTGTTCTCTTCTGATATTAGTAAAGAAGAAGAAAATTAAGCACATGCTGTCCTCTAAAACAATCACAGTATGACAGACTACTTAGTATATAGACTGAAAGAATATTACTGTTTAATGTTTGATAATCTCACGAAAATTGGAAAATATTAGTAGAGTACTGTTGAATACTTGTGACAAATAAAGAGAGAGAATGATGCGATTAGGAACAATTCTATTAAAAATATACAATTTATATTGCTCATGTTAACAATTTGCCCAATTTTAATTATTTTTTCTATATCCTGCTTTTTTGCAGAAATTATTTCCTGGTCAGTAGATCTGTCTATTGTGACGAACGTAGATCTTGTAGTGGCTCCTTCTTATACCCAATTAATCATAAAGGGTGGACCTTGTAAATCGAATTTGAACCCCCTGATATTTCGAAGCAGATGGCCAATTTGATATTTATGCAGTGACGGATTATTAGTTAAAGTTTATAAAGTTCAATTAGCGCAAAAACTGAAACCGATGCTTTTAGATCGCTAGGTTGAAAATGAGCATTTTTACCAAAATATCATCTTTTCCGGTGAAGCTCATTTTCATCTACATTAACAACCAAAATTGTCGTATTTGGGGCTCTATAAATCCGCCAGTCGTCGAGGAGCAGACTTTCCATTCACAACCAGCTGCTGTTTGGTGCGGTTTTTCGCCACTACCATCAATGGCGAAGGTTACCGTGGCATTCCCAGAAACTACTTGTTCCCAAAAATTAGTTTGGCCTTAGTTTGGCGATTTTTAAAAAAAATTCTAACCATTCGAATAGGACCACTTTACGAAAACCCCTTAGAAATCCTCAAAAATTGATTATTTTTCCGATTGGCCGCTCTGTTTCCGAGACAAGGAAATTTTTTCTAATTGTTTCATATTTTCGATCAAAAATGGGGATGGGTTACCCTGGCTCCCACAAGCTTCCGTTTGCGTAACAAGCCGGTGACGCATAAAATACATATGATACTTGCAGTGTTCATACATCTTGGCAATAGAAAAAATGCCAGCCTATATTGTAAAAAATAATAAGAGACAAATGGTATTCATATTACTTTGGATAAATTATGTAGATGTAAAAAATAAACTCAATAAAGAAATTTGTATACACTGAATAATCTGTCCTTTTTTGATGTTTGGATGCAAATATAACGTGTGTTTGGAGCTCGTCGCAAATATACTACACTTGTGCGCAAACACATTGTGTTTGCTATTCAATAGTACATGTTCGAGGCACAATGATTAATATGTTATAATATATGAGCTTGCGACCCAAATATATATGTGTTTATGATACAAATACAGCTGCGTTTATTGCACTGTTTATACTCTCTCGAGAGCAAGGGAATAAAAGAGGGGTTATTGAATTATTCTCTCAGTCAGTGCTTCATAAAAATTCCTGAATATACGTGAAAATTGCAAATGGAGTTGCATGTATTCGGTCGTCAATGGTTCATCGCTCGATCAGTGAAAAAAAATAAAAAACAAAGGCTCGGACGGTTAAATGGTTTGTGATGTTGCTTTGGATTTTGGGTATGTGTTTCATATATATGCATGTGTGCTACCAAATTAAGAAATGATTTTGAGGAAAGAAACAGGAAAGGGCAACAACGTGAAGTTCTTTGTCCGAGCCCTTTACTGAGAAAATCGGAACGGCAGCCCATTTGTGAAATATAATTAAAAAAAAAACAGAAATAAATAATACACAAGTAATTAGCATGAACTAGATTTGTATATACTTAAGAATATTGTTTGTGTACCACCGCATAGTGATAACCATCGAATAGTTGAAGCCTTCTGAAATCAAAAACGTGAGAGACAACAAAGAAAGAAGAACCAAACGAGCAGGATATTCTACATAATTTCAAAAAAAAAAATACAAATAATGCATTCCCTGCAAGTAACGGAAAAAAGTTTGAAATCGTTTAATTTTTGTAGTAATTATTTGTAAATGTAAATTTATATTGATAAAATTAATTATTCGATTTTAGATTTGTTATTCGATCTTTAAGATGTTATTTTCTTTAATAATTTTTCCGGTTCAAGATAAATTTCTATGGAAAAGTATTTTTATAACAAAACGTAAATTTTCATAGAATTTATTATTAAAGAAATAATGTGAAATTGATTATTATGGTGGATGGTTGGGAATATAGCTATTTCAATGCCCACCAAGGCATATCATCAGCTCCCTACTCCACAAGTATTTAGATATATCATCACAGATTATAGGGATAAACAAATCTCAAGTAAGCGAGAATTGCCTAAAACTCCTACTTGTGCGAAAACATCCAGTTGTGAATATTGATGGTTATGACAAAGTATTGTGGTGGATATTTATTAACCCTATAATGTGCGATGATATACCTAAAAACTTGTGGAGAAGGGAGCTGATGATATGCCTTGGTGGGCATTGAAATAGATATATTGCCAACCATCCACCATAATAATCAATTTCACATTAGTCATGTTTTGGTTACAAGCAAGCGATTATCGATTGCCAAGTTGCAAAGAAAACGGTTTTTTAGCGAGAAGTCATTTTATTCAAAAAATGAAAAATGGTTAAAAACGGTAAAAGATGTTAACATTTTCTTGTTTTAAACTTAGTGAAAACGAATCGCGGCGCTAAGTGCTTCATACAAACAAGCGAATATATAAGCAAGCCGTGTAACCAAAACACGCTTATTATTTCTTTAATAATACATTCTATAAAAAATTACTTTTTGTTCTAAAAGTACTTTTTCATAGAAATTGATCTTGAACCGGAAAAATTATTAAAGAAAATAAAATTAATCATAATAAATAATTCAAACGTACTGAATTCAAAGAATAATTCATTTCTAAATATTATTATATTTAGAAGAGAATAGGCACATGTTTCCATGTAAGTATATGGAAGTTTTGGGGGGTACACGTGAATGCTTCCACGTAAGTATATGGATGTTTGGGATAAAGAATGCATATGTGTTCACGTAAAAGCCAGTAAACATGCTATTGTTTGCATTTAAATACAAGTGTGTTTGGAACTTGCAAAGATATGAATGTTTGAAGTGTGTTTGGAACTTGCAAAGATATGAATGGTTGAAGTGTGTTCCAAACATATATATGGTTCCTGCTGAATATGTTTGTTTTTTTCAGTGTGTACTTATTCAAGCTTAACAATAGCGCAACGTCTTTTCACTCTAATCGGGACTTGGTAAGTCTCCATAACGAATAATTTATCGGTAAAATGGAATTAGGAGTGCGTCTAACTCCCGTCCGTCGCGGCCTTAATAAATTAGTTCATCAAAATTGGTGCAGTAGGTAGGATATTTAACAAATCGTTGATTATCCGTAAATAAGAACCGAGAAAATGAATATTACTCCAATGCAACTGTAAAAAGTACACCACGCAAGGTCGTTTATCACACGACATAAGATCAGTGAAATTAGTGGAAATCTACGAAGAAGATGATACGAAAATTACACGATGGCTCTAAATGCGGCAAACCCTGGTCTCGCAGCGGCCGCAACAGCAGGTGGATCATTACATCTAAACCCTTGGAGGTATTTGAAGGAGACTGAAACCTTTGATGGCAGAAAGTAAATATCGCGATATTTTGCATGAATGTCGATGACATAATCCCTACGTTGACGCAATACAACAAGAAATCGTGGCGAATGTGCATCAACATCATGAAGAGTAAGGTAACTGGAAAAGCTCGACGAGCTTTGAACATTCATCCGCATCTGAAGAAGTAGAACGGCATCAAGACCATGCTTCCAGCCAATTACGCAGGATTCCAAACTTCAGATCAGCTATATGAAAATCTGAGAGGAGTCCAATACCGTGGCAATACCCTAGACTACTACAACTACTACTATTTGTACACAAATTAGCTTTGCTGAATCAACGATCTGTAAGAGATTTAGAAAGAAACATCCAGATCGGCTTGAAAATATTTATAGCACGCCTACCAGTCGATCTAAGGACAATGCTCTGTGCCCTGAAACCACAATCAATGGAAGAAGCAATCCATGAACTTAGTCAGTCAGGACTCCTAAATGAGGAACGATTAAAGAAACCTAGAGATGAACAAACTAAAAGCAATAGGCAATAGCAATAACCAGCAACAGCAAAACACCCAAATAAAGGGTTTTTCAACAGAGACGCTACAAAAGTAAATCGATAGGGACAGCAAACGAGGCCACATTTTTTCCCGCTCTTTTGACATTTATCTTCTGTAAGGTTTGCCATTTCATCTTGGAAAGATATACGAGCCAACAACGAGTCGAAATTATTAAAATTTACTACCGAAATTTGGAGTCAGTGACCTCAACTTTAAGGGCGCTATGTCCAATTTATGGTCGTCATAATCATGAGGCTCATTTCTGGCTGAATGGCTTCGTCAATAAGCAAAATATGCGTTATTTGTCAGACAGCAATCCACACGTAATCCATGAGTCATCATTGCATCCCGAAAAAAATACGGTTTGGTGCGGCGGCGTCATTGGGCCGTACGTCTTCCGTGATGATCAAGACCGGCACATTACTGTGAATGCGAATCGCTACCGTTCAATGATAACCGAATATTTTTGGGCCCAATTGGATAATATGGACTTGGAGGACATGTGGTTCCAACAGGACTGCGCCACAAGCCACACAGCGAATGCCACAATCAATTTATTGGAAACCAAGTTTGGTGAACGTGTTATCTCACGAAATGGCCCAGTCGATTGGCCGCCTCGGTCGTGCGATTTGACGCCGTTAGATTATTTCCTGTGGGGCTACGTCAAGTCTATGGTCTATGCTAACAAGCCAGCGACGATTGATGAACTTCGTACGAATATCGAACGTGAAATTGCAGCAGTATCGGCCGATTTATGCTTGAAAACCGTCGAAAATTGGGTTCAGCGTCTGGACTTCTGCTAGCGTACCCGTGGTGAACATGCAAAAGAAATCGAGTTCCATACATAATGGCATCGAATGGCATCACAGGAATAAAGAATTTCATTGGTATCGAAAACCGGTTTTGTTTTATTTAAAAAACTTTTGTAGCGCTCTTATTGAAAAACCCGTTATTACTGTTTGATAAGGCATTAACATATGTAACATAGGTTTTTCTAATGTAAACAACAATCAAATGTGCATTTAAGTTAGAATTGTTTTTGCTTTAATTTCGTAACGGTTCTATTATAGTTCTAAACTTTTCCTAGACGGTACAATAGTTATTTATTTTTGATTTCCACTAAAAACAGCAATTTAAAATGTTGTAATTTAAGATATTTTCGTGGTCAGGGCTCGATCTATACTGAAACTAGACCAAATCGATCCATATTTTGATATAGCCCCACACAAAGGACCATGTAGATCGGGCTTCCTAAGGATCATATACTGAGTATTATATACTTTTTTGAAAAAATTTGGCACGGAGTGTTTGAGTTAAGCCATAACATTTTAAGTGAAACTGGTCGGCATCCACACATGTTTTGATATAGCCACCAGTCAAAGGTTCCTCCCAATTTTACTTCCTGAGACTCTAAAATCCACATAGTTCTTTCGATTTTGGAGAAAAATTGGATTTATCCGATTAACATAATAATCGAATCCATGCTTCATGGTTGAACATAAACCTTTCCAAATCACTCTAGACCATGATGCTCCGAAACTGAATTTTTTCACAAATGCATATGTTGCTTGATTCCAAAAGCAAATGTAAGGGTGGTGTAGGATAACATACAGTCGGATCCACCAGACTTTGGCTCTTCCTTACTGATTTAATTCTAGGCGAAGTAACAAACAAAAAAGTTTGTTCTATGAATTACTATTCATACCGTTTGATGTTTCGTGATGATTCGATGAATTACTATTCATACCGTTTCATGATTGGTGACATGTATGTAAAGATTGAATCGGAACGTTTACCGTATATTCACTTGAATCAGAAGAAACTACGATCTGAAGAGTACATAAATTTGCGTGATGCACTAAACAATGATGACAATGCAGAGTTATAATATTACCAGCAACATATACAGGCAGTCCACGCCACATGCAAGAATACGCACAAGATGCAATGTTATACGTTCGCCAATACGGACGTCCTGATTTGTTCATTACATTTACATGTAATCCCACATGAAGTGAGATTAAAGAACACCTATGTCCCGGTCAATAGCCAGTAGATCGTCCGATATTATTGCACGGATTTTCAAACTCAAATTGAAATCATAAATGGATTTTATGATTAAACATCAAGTATTCGGAGAGACACGTTGTTGGATTATTCCATTGAATGGCAGAAATGAGGATTACCTCATGCCCATATGGTGATATGGTTGATCAACGAAATTACTCCCGAGGAGATTGATAATGTAATTTCAGCGGAAATTCCAGATTCAACTGTCGATCCTGAAATATTTGAAGTAATAATCAAAGACATGATTCATGGTTTTCATATTTTAAGCCACGTCATTATCTCAATATCACAAGACGAATGAGTAAAGTTATCAAAAACAAAATAGCAATAAGGTAAAAAACATATTAATATTAATTAATTACCAAATTTAATTCTTCTTACTATTATTATATTTTGTCTACAGTTTAGGAATAGCGAAGCATTGCCGGGTACGCTAGTTATTTTATAAAGAAACCATAATACTCTTGAATTTATTCAAAAGGGGCGTTTCCTAATCAGAAATACTCAACTTTGTTTTTAAAAATCCGGTATTAATTTACTGAGTTATTGAAGTTTTTATTAAAACAAAAAATACAAGAAAAACACTATCACTTCCCAGGTATTTATACTTTAGGTCTTTTTTGTATCACTGTGTAATTTGTCCCAAGAGCAGGGAACGAAGGGGTTTCTCTTTGAAGCTGGGGTATACTTAGTGGTCGCCAGGTGATCCTTACATACCATTTATTTTTGAGAGAAAGAGTAGAGTGTTTCCTGTGGCGGAATCGGCGCTGACTCGTGACGAGGCCTGACGTCGGTTGGTCGTTGCAGTTGACGTGGTCGATGGTTCGTGGCAGATGACGGGACTTCTGCTGACGTGCCCCTTAGATGGCCCGGCTTTAGAGACCGTTATGAAAACTTTTGTATATTTGATAAACAGGTGGGCAGCCTCTGCGTATACTATGGTAGGGGTGAAAGTGTGGATTACTTACACCAGGGAGGAAGGTAGGCCCCACATCTCTCTGGCTCGAACCAGGAGCAACCAAAGGCAAGCTGGGACCAAGTCCAAGACTCCATAGGCAGGGAATCTCTGGCTTGAACCAGGGGAACAAAAGACAACATGGGAACGGGCTGGTACCAATTTCAAGACCCCACAGGCACGAAATCTCTGGCTTGAACCAGCGGGAGAGGTAGGCAACTAGGTCGAGACCCACAGGAAAAGTGTCTCTGGCTTGCACCAAGGGAACAAAAGATAATACGGGAATAGATGGGTACCAAGTTCAAGACCCCACAGGCAGGAAATCTGTGGCTTGAACCAGCGGGAGAGGTAGGCAGCAAGACCGATACCCTACAGGCAGGGAATCCCAGGCTTGAACCAGCGGGAACAAAAGACAACACGGGAACAGGCGGGTACCAAGTTCAAGACCCCACAGGCAAGGAATCTCTGGCTTGAACCAGCGGAGAGGTAGTTAGTAGGAAAGAGACTTGCCATTACTACACTATATACGGTGTCTAAAACACCACTATGACCCAATCGCCCCGAGTACTAAGTTGATCCGCCTTTTACACACTTAGCGCTGGTGGCAGATGTGATCGTAAGTTTTAGTATCAGCTGATGATCAGTTGCCGACAAGTTTAAACATGCAGACTTTTGGCTCGAATTTAGTAATTAATGCAATTTAGGGCTTTCATAATACCCAAAGAGAATTTTGAAGTTAAATAGAACCTAAATTGTTAAAAAATCTAAAAGCAGGTAATGAAAACCGATATATAATAACCCTCTAGGAAGCCGGCTGTTTTGACCACGCCACTTTTGGTATCATGTTTAACGGGAGAAAAAGACCGAGATTGCCACGCCCATTCTAGTACCTTCCACTTTTGACTTCTTGAATGACTTTATATGCAATATATGAGTTGATTTGGACGAACACAACAATTTTCATTTAATTTTTTTTTGTATTACGACCAATTCTGGCATAAATATAAAGTGTATCAAAGCTACAATTATACCAGTCACTTTCGATGAGAAACTGGTGGATCTGAAAGTCTCATGCACACTCTTTACATATAACTCTTTATTCTATGAAAGACTAGCTTTATTACCGTTACTATCTTCCTTATCTTGACTATTATACAACCTCATGAGGTCAGATGTCTTACACTTATTATTTAAACAAACAAATTAAACTAATTTCAACATATTTCTCCAACTGGTTCTATTTTTCGCCTTTTTACGCCAGTTGGTAACAGCAAGGATACGGAGGGATTCTTCGGCATGGTCTTTCCATCGGAGTCTTGGTCGTCCTCTCTTCCTGCTTCCATCGGGTACGTTATCGAAAAACTTTCGCGCTGGCTCATCTTAATCCATTCTGATAACATGGCCTAGCCACCGCAACTGCCCTAATTTGATTCGCCTAGGGATGTCCACGTCAGTATATAAATCATATAGCTACTTGCAAGCACAATTATTTATCTCCAGGCTGACGTTCTTGTCCTTGTCAATGCCGAATCCAAGGTAGATAAATTCATCTACCACTTCAAAATTAAATCGGTTGTCAACAATCAAGTGCGGACCAAGTCGAGAGGTTTCTCTAGTCGTTGGCATCATCAATTTTGTCTTGCCCTCATTAACAGCAACACCCACCTTCGCTGATTCCTTTTCGATTCTTGAAAATACTGCAGAAACCTCTCGCAAATTTCGTTCAATGATGTCTATGTCGTCAGCATACGCCAGCAACATATGGCTTTTCGTGTTAATGGTCTTGTTCGTATTTACTGCAGCTTTTCTCATTATTATCTCCATTAAGATGTTGAAGAGATTGCACGAAAGTGTTTCGCCTTGTCTCAATCCTCGCTTGGTACTGAATGGTTCGGTGAGGTCTTTCCCCACCTTGACTGCTGATTTGGTATTGGTCAGCGTCATTCTACAGAGGCGGATCAGTTTTGCCGGAATCCTAAGTTCAGACATAGCTTCGTACAATTTCGGTATGGGGCTATCGAAAGCAGCTTTGTAATCGACAAAAAGGTGGTATGTATCGATTTGCTTTTCGTTGGTCTTTTCCAGGATCTACACTATCGTCCACTATCAGTTCCTCCTGATCTTCAGTGGAAGAATCTGAGTGAGAGAAGAGAATCCACATTTTGGGCACACACTGCTCTCAGTCACCAGATTCCCATTCTCGTCCTTGCAAGAGGGCAGCCCATTATTCGGCCAGTTATTCGATCTTCTTACCTATTCGTAGGCTATTCGTAGGTTTCTTTTAAAAGCGTTTGTGTGTTGTTGAAGTTTTTGGACAAGTTTTCGTATTCGTTTATTTTTCTCAGCTAGCAATCCAAGATTCGATTGTTTGAAGTTTGTCGCTAAGATTTTTTGCTGCTATAACTGGGTTTATCAGTATTCCAGTTCTGTGAACGGTGATAGTTATAATTATAGTTATTAGAAATATTTCCAGAAAATAATATATCTGACTTAGGAACAGAAGTTCAGATTTATAACGAAACAAGTGAATTACAAAATTCCCCTGTGCCAGCCTCCAACCAAACGTCGGGTTATCCTATCTTCTACTCAGATCAACATCCCGTAATGTTAGATTCCTAATTGATACGGGATCGATGGAATATTTATTAACGAAAAATCATTGTTACGTTAAAGACCATAAAGACCATTAAGACACCCTGTTTCGATCAAAACAACTGCAGGAACCATTTAGGTTACCCATATCGCAGTAATTCCAAAAGACTCTCTCAGAATTCCCTTGAAAAGGATACCACCTTTAGGCTATATACTTTCCATAAATGTTTTGATGGTACAATGTAAATTGTAAAAAATTATACTTCGAGGGAACGATGAAAATTGAAAAGGAAACCAATAATTTAGGTGCATTATCGGAAATGTACCACATAGAAACACTAGGAACAACGCAAGAACAATTGCGAATAGAATAGCTTAATTCTGAGGAAGCTAAATCTATAAGAATCTTACTTCAAAATATTGAGGACATATCATATCATAAGACTTAACATTCTTGAATGAGGTCAAACATGAAATAGCTACTGGAGAATTAGGCTATATTTACAAGAGAACATACAGATATCCTGTAATCCATACACAAAAAGTTGAAAGACAAGTACAGGAAATGTTAGAGCAGAAAGTAATACAACATAGTTCATCGCCGTACAATGCACCCATTTGGATTGTATCAAAAAAAGAAATAGGAGAATTTGGAAACAAATAATGGAAGAGAGTTATTGATTACAGAAAATTTGATATGGTAGCTAAGGAAGACAAATGTCCTATACCACGTATAGACAATATTTTGGAGAAGTTAGGATGAGCCAATTAGTTTTCTACATGGGATCTTACGAAAGAATTCAGATAGAAGTTCACCCTAATGACAGAGAAGAAGACATCATTTTCCACCCATTATGGACACTATGAATTTATTCACATTCCTTTCGGGTTGAAAAACGCTCCGGCAACGTTTCAGAGAATGATGAATAACGTTCTTAGAGAGCATATTAGTAGAATATTTGTAATATACATGGACGATATATTAGATTTTTTTCACTTCCTTAAAGGGACACATAGACAATCTCGGAAAAGTTTTCAACACTTTAAGAAAAGCTAATCTAAATCTTTTTTGGCTTTTTAAAAAGGGAAATAGATTTTCTTGGTCTTGTGGTGACCAAAGACGGAATAAAACCCAATCACAAATGAGTGGATGGTATTAAAAAACAAAGTATTCCTAAAACCATTAAGGAAATTCAACGTTTCTTAGGTTTAAATGGATACTATTGGAACTTCATACCTGATTATGCGTAAATAACCAAGCCTGTGACACTAGGACTAAAGAAAAGTGCAAAAATTTATATAAATAACAAAAATTATATGGAATCATTTGAAGAACTTAGAATAATACTAATGTCAAATAGGGTATTACAATATCCAAATTTTGAGGAAGAATTCAATTTAACAACCGACGCTAGTAATTTTGCTTTATCCGCAGTCATATCCCAGAGTAAAGGACCTATAGCATTTGTGTCAAGAACTTTAAATAAGCATGAGATTAACTACAGTACCGTGGTAAATAACACCTAGCCATCGTGTGGGCTACCGGACAATTTCGACACTACTTATATGGTAGAAAATTTAAACTTTACGCGAACCACAAACCATTAGTATGGTTAGCATCATCCAAACCAAAGATGGAAAATTAAATTAAATGAGTACGAATTTGACATAGAACACGCACAAGGAAAGAAAATAAAGTAGCTGAAGCTCTATCGCGAATGCGAGAAATAAATGTATTACAAGGAATGAAATATAAATGCGAAATATGTGAAAAACATACATACATAAGGAAGGATCATCTTAAAAGACATATAGAAACCCGTTTAAATCAAACACTGGAATGCCCTAAATGTCCAAAAATATTTGAAACAACTTATGTGGTAAAACAACATTTAGCTAGGTACAAACATAAAGAATCAGTATCCCAGGAAGTACTCACAGGAAATTCAAATGAAATTTCTACTGAGGCGGAAAACCCCTTACAATATTTTGATAATCAAATAATAGTGCGGAACTCCAATGAAAACAATACACTGGAAACAAGTAGGTTCGGAAAATACAGAACGATTTACTCATGTTCGGTCATCAGCCCTCATATAATAACGTAAATATTACATCAGGCTATGACCAGCAAATATGTTTCAATATATTGTGATAATTTAACCGATTTATTGAAAATACAGATGGCTTTTAAAGAATATAGGGAAGATCCCAACAATATGTTAAATTTTAAGATAATTTTGACTACAAAATTCTGTGAAGAAAAGGATTATAAAGAATTGTTGGAGATAACAGCCAGACATCACAGATTTGATAATAATCGCCCAGGAATTGAGAAAACCTACATTTAATTAAAAGGCAAATATTATTACCCACATTTTAAAAAAGAAATAACCAAATTTATTATTATCAATTGTTTAATATTTTTAAATTGAGAGAAATCTATTAAAACTCCCATTTGAAAGAACGGAAATGGAATAGCCGGATTTAAAACCGAGTTATGAGCGACTTCTTCGAGAAAAAAGGAATTGAAATTCACTTCACTCCTCCTCGCACTCATACCGGACACTCGGACATAGAGTAATTCCATGGTATGAGCACATACGAATATTTAAAGCTCCTATAGACAATAACGATATCGCTTATAACATAGATCTTTTTCATTTTTAGATCACCTGATGATTTACAGAGAAATGTATCAAAGAATCCACGAAAAGAAGGAAAAAACGTTAGAATACGAGAATAAAGACAGGAAAGATGAAGATGAAGACATTGAATTTAGAAAACACACCGCAGCTCAAAAATTATACCCAAGATATAGGCAAATAAAAGTGACCCAAATCAATACAACGAAATTCCGGAATAAAGATACTTTTTTGCATAAAGACCAATTCATTAAACGAAGGAAACTTTCCAGGTCTTTGGAAGTTCTTTGTGATGATCCTAATGATAATATCCCGGGTATAAGCTCAAAAACTTGTGGTAACTAATCTAAACCAAGGCAACGGATATAGCCGTATACAAATAGGAGAGGTACAGCTTATCGACGATTACATTACAATTCGTCACATATTTAACACAACAAAATATAAAAATTACGTAAGTTAGAGGCAAACCAATATGAAAATACATATATTAACCATCAACTAGATCATATTACCAATCAATTAAAATGACTTAAAGTAAAACCAAATAGACAGAAAAGAGGTCTGATAAATGTATTTGGCAAATGGTTGAAATATCTATACGAGACTATGGACAATGACGATTGGGAATAAATCGAAAACAAAGTACCAACTATGACAGAAATAGTAAATTCGAATTTTGATGATCAATTGACTAATCCGACACAACTCCATAACGAACAATCCAGGATACTAATTCAGCAGTATAAGACAATAAAAGAAATGGACAGCAAGGATGGATGTCTACTGTGGGATCCTACCTATTTAGGGACATGTAGGAACTATCTCAGAGAGACACTATTTGTTGTAGTTATTTACAGTGTGTTGAAAAATTCATCTCGGTCAAAAAATGGAATTAACCTGTAACAATTTTCGTGCGATGATTTTTTACGATTTTCGGAGTAGATTATCGAGACAAGAGTGTCTCAATCAAATTGTTACGACTTTTGGTGATGAATCACTATCAAAAACCACTGTGAATTGCTGGTACCAAGAGTTCAGTCTCGGACGCCGTTTGCTCCAGGAAGAATTTCATGAATGTCGTCCAACTTCGGTCATTTTGCCGGACACTATCGATCCTTTACGTGAACTGATAACCAAGACCGACATCTGACATACCGCGAGATTGAGGCTTCCTTGGGCATTAGTATGACAAACATCAATAAGATATTGTTTTTGTGGTCGTGAAAAAGATTTGTTTTCTTTGGATGCTTGAAAAAAAGGCTCGTGTCGATTGGAGCAAGGAAATGTTGACAAAATACAAACGCGGTAACTCAAATACCGTCGTATAAAAAAAGTTTCACGTTCCCGTAGTTAGCTTTTCAATACGCAGGTACCTCAATTAAAAGTATTTAAAATAGCTACACAAAATAAAATTGTGTATAACCCAAAAGAAAATTTTCTTTGAAAAGATACCTGACTTTAATACATACAATTAAAACAATTTCACAAGAAAGACAACATTTAACGATATAATTTTTATATGATTCCATCTGCAATTGCTTTTATTAGTGACACAATTAAACAAGACGGTGGTCACTTTCCTAGAAAGCTAATAGGCCCAATACTCGACACAAGCATGCTGACCCAATCAAGTGTTTGTGCAATCACGCTTTGACATACACCACACCAGCATGATTGGTCAATATTCATTTGTTTTCAAATAGTGTGTGGAAAAAGTCGTTATGTAAAGTGACGAAGATTCATCAATTTCTTTAAATTTTGTTGTAACAAATATTTTTCAGCTCCCGGTTACAATAATCGTCACTTTTAATTTTCCACAAACACGGCATCGACTCATACAATTCGAGGAATTCACCCCAAAAAATTTTTTAGTTTGAATTCATGTCCGCGCGGTGTTTATTGTTTGAAAAATGCTACATGACTGTGCCAATTTCACAACACACGACACAAGCATTTATTGCTTTCAACGACATCTAGAAAATTACCCATTGCACTAAAATTTTCCCAAGACTTGTGCTTCATCTATTAGTTTACTTTATCTATGGTTAAAACTAACAATCTTCGAAACGAACGTCCGCCAAAGTGAGTTCAAATTCCAGTTCCGACTGTTTAACTTATTCATTAATTGCAGGAAACCCTGATCTGTTAGCTCGCAGTAAAACTAAAAATCTACTAATTTGACGATAGAATTGAAACAACATCGAAATATTTCGTATTCACTGATTGTAATTATATTTATTTCAAGCGCAATATATACGAGTATAAGATATGCTATGTTTTCAAGGAAAAGTCCCTAAACATTAAAATTAACAAAACATTAAGGATAATCCTTTGACAAAACGAAGAGTAGTTACGTATTCGTATCCCACTGCCCTCCCCCCCCCCCCCCCTTCGTTACAGAAAATACTGACGAAACAGTAAATAAGTACGTATCGAGTGACAATTTTGCTATCGTACAAAATTACTATAAGGCTCAATTTTTGACTGGTTTTTTAAATTGGTAATCAGTGGATTTTGATTTATGTTTGATCTGACTTGAAATACGAAAAGAGTTTTTAAGTGGTTTGTCAAATAATCTTTCTACCTATTAGACAACAATTGCAAATGCTACGAAAAATAGCCGGTGTTCATCGTTACAAGCATCAAGCTGATGCCATTTTCAAAGGAAAATTGAAGAGATAAAATAAAAAAAAAAAAGCAGAAATGAAGTTTTAACTACACTACTAGTTAAGTGATACGTTTTAATTGCATTGTTATTTCAACTAGGATGGGGATTGTAATTCTTCACATAAGCAATTAAAGAAACTTTGTGTTTGTTGTTATTTTTGTTTTCTGCCAAAATCATATGAGCACTTGATCATAGTTTAAATGCATGCTTAAACAGCAATCAAACATTAACCTTAAAAATTAATTCAGAGTTCAAGCTACGATTGATCGTTGATCAAAGATGATTTTCCACACAAAATTTAGGCCTAAGTCTTTTAGTTAAGTTAACCTTAAGATCACACTGAAATAATAAAGTGCATATAGTTTAAGCTATCGGTGTGTTTTTATTTTAACCATAATTCGCACGCTAACCATTGCGATGGTATAGCTTATTTTTCTTCAGCGATAAGTCGAGAGACTGGACTAGCAAAATGTGGAAATGATGTGCTTCCTTAACAGTAAAAGTATCGTTGTGTGAAGTCATTTTAAAGACTTTCGTTATTATGAGAGTAGATCCTTTCCACACATAGCCAATGACCCACTACCTTACGCAAGATAGAACTCCAAACCAGATAAAAAAATGGTGTCCCATAACATCCCATGAAGGGATTGGGGAGAGCTTCTCACAATCAGTGAGGTGTGCGCTTTCTAGTTTAACACTCACTGATTGGGACCTACAGTTTTACACCGGTTCCAAACGGTATTTTGAGGACCGTGAAGCGAGGTGACCGTCGTCGAAAAAAATGTAAGGTGGTCTGACCAGGGATCGAACCCACGTTCTCATGTACAAGAGCAGCGCACACTAGCCATTGCACCTCTGACGGATAGCTACCAGACAGCTATGAAAATTCGTGCAGCAGAAATGTTGCCTTATCCATTGCACAGCTTGCAACATTCAGCCACTGTCAAAAAATGCGTACATTATACCAATCGTCCGCAGTCCTTAATAAAATATCTTACAAAATTTAAAAAAATTTTCTAGGTGCAAGTGAAATATATAGTACCGGAACACAATTGATTTAGACTGAACATACCTTTGATTTGTAAACATATTTGTAATTTTGCGTACTCTGAAGTCCCACTAACAGCCAGTTTTTCAGTCAGTGCTCATCTTCGCTTTATATTTAAATTGTGGTTAAACAGCGAATTGTGTTTTCAGTTAATGGTTAACATTGATTTAACCACCCTGTAGGCAGAACCATGTGAATCAGGGGGATTCTATGGCACAGTTGATCGAAAAGGTACTAGGCCGATGATGGAGAATGAGAGAGCAAAGAAGACAGGAACTAATTTTAAATGTTGTTTATTGATACTAATGACAGCTAAATTATGCTTTATGTTGTTTGCATTGAACGAAAATACGTATTCCCTTTGATTTCTGTCCGTTTCATATCCAGCGAACGTGTAAAATTGGTAAAATACAGCAGCAAATAAAACTCTATGAAATGGACTACCTCATCGTCATGAAGAAGCATCGAAGAGAGTAATGGAAACTCTTAAGTATTTCTCTATGTATGAATTTGACTATCACATTACTGATTACTGATAATGACAAATGTTAGATTTTATAAAATGCAATTTTCTGTTTTGAGTATTTGTTTGCATTTTTCAGCCTCGATCGGTAAATTGTTGCGCATATATATGGTTTTACACATATTTTTGTTAAGATTACTTCGACTTTATTAATTTATTTAATATTTTACATAAGTCCATTTGTTGTTCTTTGGTGTTTTGGTCTTAAGCCCGAAACAAATATTTTTCCCAAAAACAATGCAAGGATTGAACTACATTAACTCGTCGCTGAAAAAAATTAAACCTTCAATTACGATTAACTAGTCCTATTGTCAATTACGCTTCTAAAACCTGCACATAAATAAGGATGCGTAGTATAACCGGGGATACACTAATTCAGAGTTCAAATTTACAGAGTTATATTTAATATATAAATAATTTAGTGCAAGGGATGTGTGCTAAACGGGTTATATTTCAACACTAACGTACTAAATCTATAGCGTTGGCTACGTGATTGATTATAAATGACTGCGCCAAACATATTTAACCAATAATCAAATGAATTACATTGTATATTAGAGCCACAGTCTGCAAAACAAAATTTGTACCAGTTGAGCACCAACATTGTTTTGAACACAATAAGTGAGAAGTTAATAGAAAGTGGCAAAATGCAAGTGATAATAACATGTGAATAGTTATGAAAATAATGTTTCCATTCTGAAGCAAATTCTGAAATCCAAAAACAAATAAAATGTTAAAGATAAATTAAACGGTTAACGACGTGCTGATATTATATATGATTTATTTTCTTCAGATTTCTTGCAGTTAGAGGGGACTCCGCGATATTGTAGAAGTCCAAGCTGTTAAAAGGCTGTCTGGAGAAGTGGAGAAATACAACAATATTAATTGTGAGATGATATCGTCATTATATTAATGAAGAAGGCTTTTTTTACTAGGGTTTTATAAACCCAAGTGAATAAATATTACACGAACATTAATTTTACAAGAAAAAAGTGTTCCCTTACTTATAATTCATTATACAATTCGTAACGATTAGATATTTATACCGTTTATGACAATGCATATGTTAATGTCAAAAAGGGTTAAGCTTTTTTAAACAAAATAACAGACAACAAACAAGTGAAACAAAATGGCAAACAATGAAATGAGATACTGGTATTCAAAGCCATTTATCCAGGTTAGAGCAGCCATAATATTTTCACACCAACATGCTGGTTCGATTAAATAACAACAAATAAAAGTTTAACATAATTTAGCAACATATAACATTTTTATTTTAGCATCAGCTGTTGATTTAGCGATAGAAAATAAGAAGCAAATGCATCGAGTTCTTTGCACTAGTACAATTAGCCATATCTGGTATCCCAATATGCACAAAAACGGATGCCGATCCCTTTGTAACGAGTCCGGAAAATCATAAAAAACCGAAATGTGAGTTCTCGAACTTGTTTCGAACTAGTAACGAGTTCGTAAAAACATTAAAGTCGAATCAGTGGAATTGCTATTTGGCGGATCCATTAAATAAATAAATAAATGGTTTCCCATTACATCCCATGAAGGGATAGGGGAGAGCTTCTCACAATCACTGAGCTGTGCGCTTTCCAGTTTTCACTCACTGATTAGGACCTACAGTTTTACACCGATTCCGAATGGTAATTTGATGGCTAGATACTCGATAGTGTCGCCGTCACTATGCGAGGTGACCGCCGCCGAAAGAATTTTTTTTTTTTTTTTTGAAGGTGGTCAGAGCCGGGTTCGAACCCAGGATCTCATGTACAAGAGCCGCGCACACTAACCATTGCACCACCGACGGCCACTGGCGGATTACGAGCCCGTAAAAACATAAAAAAGCGAAATGGAAGTTTGGGAAAGCAAATTTGAAATTGCAAACATTACGCGAAGAAACTAAACTCGTAGCTAGATGTACCGAGAGAGGTAGACACACCCCCCTCTTCCCTTCATCATCTCTTCACATTTGGCCCAGAAATAGTTAACATCTCAGAATCATGTCTGAGTTGCTAAAACACATAAACTTAAAAACATAATTCGAAAACGAGTTAAATTTAGGTGATAGTAATTTTTTTTACTTGTAAAAATTAATATATAATGTAAGTGAACAACTACAGCGGACTAGATGTAGAAAATGTAGTTCATTACATATTTTAATTTTTAATACACTCCGGTTCACTTATTTAAAGGCACTAAAAATTCCATATTCAGCAGCCTGTATCTTTGGCAATTTGTAACCGCTTGCAGAATTTTAAAATGGAAATGGAAGCTAGTCATATTGAGATATACAAAAAGACATGACAATAGTGGTTTCTTAACTAAGGAGCAATTTATACAAAAAAGTCAAAAAATGTGCTATTTTTTTGGTTCACTTGAAAAAGGCACAATAATTAATTTTAACGAAAAACAGTTTTTCTTGATGTTTTAATTGATCTCAGAACTATTAGTAATGGGTACAACCCCCTTTGTTTGTAATAACTTCAAATATATGGGCTTTCATTGAGAGATAAAGAGAATTTATGTAATCCAACGAAATTTGATTCCAAACCTTCTTCATGGCCTGAATTAGTGACTGCTTGTCATCAAAGTGTTTACCTCCTTCATAGACCTTACGAGATAACCAACCCCAGACATTTTCGATAATGTTTAGATCTGGCGAATAGGGTGGTCAGTCAAGAATATTAACATTTTGGCTTGCAATGAACTACTTTACTATTCTGGCGTTGTGTATATGGGCAATATCCAAGATATGGGACCAAATAGTTCACTGAACTTCGGAAAAGCCGATTCCAATAACGTTTTAAAGCTTGCACCAGTCATTTTTGCACTTTGAAATTCAAAATCGATGGTGCCATAGTACGTAATAACACCCCACACCATAACGCCACCCTCTCGGCTGTGATGTCGGTTCAAAAAACGCTTTTCTTTGCGCAGATCATGGAAATAATAGTTGTAGCCATCAGACCCATCCAAATTAAACTTCTTCTCAACGGTTCTACAGTCATTTACATGACCTCTTGGCTGCACATCCCATACCATGTAGTCTCTTGCGAATTGAAGCCGCTTTTCCTTACGAGGAGCATTAAGTGCCGGCTTTTTTTATAATTTCAGGTATTTAAGATACTCACAGCTCTTAATTACTCTGCGCACTGATGACTTGCTCGCTTCCACTCCAGCTTGAGCTCTTATTTTTGACAAGGATAAGGCAGAATTAGAATCAATTCTGATGATTTTTCTTTTCTCATACGTAGATAAGGGCAATGAAACACTTCCTTTCCATACCCCTCGGGGTCCTTGATGTAATTGTCGACAACTGTCGGGCTCCGTCCAATTTTTAGAATCAATTCTGATGATTTTTCTTTTCTCATACGTAGATAAAGGCAATGAAACCCTTCCTTTCCATACCCCTCGGGGTCCTTGATGTAATTGTCGACAACTGTCGGGCTCCGTCCAATTTTTTTTTAGCTATAGCGCGGTTAGAATATCCCTCAGAACGGTAAACAACAAGATTTTTCCGATAGATTTAAAAATTTTAGTTTTGCCATTTTGACTCGTAAAATAATTAACATGTAATAAATTGTAATAAACAAACGCTCCCTACAATACATCATCGCTTATTTTAAAAATAAAAAAAAATAATAAAGTGCCTTTATTCAACTGAGCCAAAAAATACCACATTTTTGGACTTTTTTTTTATAAATTGCTCAAAAATAGTTCTTTAGTTAAGAAACCACTATTGTCATAATTTTTATTATATCTCAAGATGTCTAGCTTCCATCTCCATTTTAATATTCTGCAATCGGCTACAAATTGCAAAAGATACAGGCTGCTGAATATGGAAGTTTTAGTGCCTTTAAATAAGTGAACCGGAGTGTATCTTACATACATTATTAGGCACATACTACTGCAGCTCACCTTCAAACTGAATGGAATATTTCAACATTTTCCATGGGTAAAATTTCATATGAAATCGAATTCGTCATGAGTTCGTAACGGGTGTCCGTATCGGACAAAATGCCCGAAGAAACTGATACGTCTCGAATTCGTAAAGGGTTCATATGACACATTGAGATGTTTGAAGTATTTTAAAGTATATTAAAACGATCGTGGCGGTGAACCATATTTCCCGAAACCAGTGATATATAATACAGCAGAGGTTAATTTGTTTTAAGCATCGGGAATATAAAGTTATCATTGTAAAGTTTATTTGGGCTACATCAATGATTCTGTTTCGAATTGTCTTTTTAGGATTCTATTAATTATCTATCATTCTAGACTTTTCCAAATATTCGAAAACCATATCTTGGCGTTGTAAGCATTGTGCAATTGGATAGCAGATCCATTTTCTGAACTCATTACCATTAAGTATTCTGTGAATCACATGAATAAGCAAACCAATTATACAAACTCGAGTCGAATTAAGCATCCTAGCGAATTGTAGGAAATTTATATCAATTTTTTATAATAAAGGTCAAACTAAATACTCGAATGTTTCTTGTTATCTTGTAAATAAGCAACTACTTTTTTTGAATCACCTGAATAAGTACTTACGTAAGTACGGTATGACTTCAATTTATAGTGTTTCCACATTGGGTCAACAACAAAAATTAAATAATTATGGTAAACAATTTCAACAACATGGGTCGTGGAAAACCTCTTGACACACCACCTAAATGTAAAAAATCCTAATTCTAAAATGAAAAGGATTTAATGCTGTTGAAATTGTTGTTAAAATATAAAGGGGAAAGTAATTCTGTATAATTATTAAAATAATTTTTTATTCTTTTGTTCGACCTTTTCTGTATCAATAAATAATCAATATTCTTCGAGCTTGAGGTCAGATTTGCTGTTGTTGTATTTATTTTCCTCGATATTTCGCTACTCCTTTGTGTAGCATCATCAGGAGATATAAACAATATTTAACAATTAAAACAAAAAAAAAATATTGTTTATATTGCTTTAATTGTTAAATATTGTTTATGTTCTAGTTTTACACTCACACTCACTGTATTTTGAGAAGATTTTTCACGACTAAATACTCGATAGTGTCGCCGTCACTATGCGAGGTGACCGCCATCGAAAGAAGTTTAAGGTGGTCAGAGCAGGAATCAAACCCCCCGTTTTCATGCACAAGAGCCGCGCACACTACCATTGCATCCCCGACGGCCACAAATGCGGCAAGAACGTGGTGTTAATGACTTCGTATGTACAGTATGTCATATTTTAAAGTCGAGCCAGAACCTTGTTTGTCGGAAATTGCCGAGAAAAATCAGCCCTTAAGTCCAATCGTAAGTTTCAGCGACTAGAAGTCGCCAGAAACACTATGACATGGTCCCATAAATGGTTCCAAGTTGTGCTTTCTGACGAAAACAAATTAATCTCGATGAAGCCGATGGATATAGCTTTTATTTCCATGATCTAAGAACGAAGACCTGTATCTATTTAAAATATATAGCAGGAGAGGTGGATTTATGGTTTGGGGTGGAAAATATTGTTATGGTACCATTGACTTAGTATTTGAAAGAGAAAAAACTACGGAAGCGTCATATAAAAAGATATTGGAAGGAGCATATTCGAGGTAAAGCAATTTATATGGACCCATTGAATGAGCTTACCAACAAGATAATGCTCCAACTCATACTAGCTGAATTGTGAATCAGTATGTTCGTAAACAGAATGTGGATCTTTTGAATTGGACGCCCTATTCCCCAGAACGGAATATAATGCAAAATGTATGGGGTTGGATATCAAGAAAAGTATATGAAAGAGGCAAACAATTTGGGACAAAGAGGCCTTGAAAGATTATATAGTGGAAGCTTGGAGTTCGATATCCTTAGGGGATATCCTGGAGTTCGATATCCTTAAATTAGTTAGTTTCATTACCGTGAATCACACGTAAATGTATAAGTATGTAAAGTTTAAATTAATCAGGTGATTCGTGCGTGAACGAAATCAATCTTCATACTGGAACGCAAGTTTTGTATCCCACGTATCGCAACTGCCAACATTAAGGACGTAATATATCAAATAACAGAAGTTGTTAATCAAACCAAAGTTCAGGTCAATGACAGAAGTCGTCGTCTCTCTCTCTATCTCTTTACAAATTATATTGCCCTCCCTCTAAAACTGCCTACACATATTTTGTGTATTTCATTCGAAAGTAATTCGGTTTCTTTAATTTATTTATTTACTCAGCTAAAAACAGCTGGGATAATATAATTTTACATATCTTCAGTTACAAACTAAATACAAAACTAAAGTATATTAATTAAATTAAAACAGTAATCAGGAACAAAATTAAAAAACAAATAGTAATAAATTCATGCAGGAGATAATAGATTGAACATGGACAATATTATCAGAATTATTATATAAGTACATAAAGACTACTATGAAGGTAAGAATGATATGAATGGAATAGGAATGAAAAAAAAAACAGTAACAAATGAAGTTGCAACAGATGCAGAAGGATAGAAAGAGTAGGAACTGCTGAAGTATGTGGAGCAGGAACAAATTAAGTAAAAACATATGACGCAGGAACAGATAAAGCAGGAACAGATGGAGCAGGAACAGATGTAGCAGGACAGTTGAAGTAGGAACTGATGAAGCAGGTACAAATGAAGCGGGAACAGATAATACAGAAACAGAATTAGCAGGAACAGATGCATAAGGACAGAATATGCAGGATCTGATGAATCGGGTGAAGCAGGAACAGATAAAGCAAGAACAATGTCACAGGAACAGATGAAGACGGAACAGATACAGCAGGATGACAATGAAGCAGCAACACATGCAGCAGGACATATGAAGGAGAAACTGATGATTTAGATTGAGCAAGAACAGATGAAGCAAGAACATATGATACAGGAACAGATAAAGCCGGAACAGATGGAGCAGGAACATATGTAGCAGGACAGATGAAGTAGGCGCTGATGAAGCAGCAACAAACGTAGCGAGAACAGACGACACCGAAACAGATTAAGCAGGAACAGATTAATGAGGACAGATGAAGCAGGATAAACAGATACATCAAGATGAGAATGAAGCAGGAACAGATGAAACAAGACATATGAAGCAGGAACTTTAGTTCGGAACCTAAATTCATTCACATTATTTCTCGAATGAAATCTTATATCTGGCAATTCTAAGCATTAACAGTCATTCAAAATCAATAATCGCTCGTTTAATTACTTCAATCGAATCCGATAGAGAGAATAGGTGGTGGAACTCATTAAAAGTATTGCAAAGAGTAAAAATTGGATTAAAGGATTCGTAGTTATGTTTGAACGCGGATAGAAAAAATTGAACATATTATCTAGAAGGTCTAAGAGGAACATTAAAGTTCAGTGAAGAGACCAAATATGCTGAATTAATTTCTCCATTAATTAGTTTCACCACAGTTGTAATCTATGAATATAGAGAGGTAGGTTCGAAGAGGAACTCCAACCAAGATAGCGTAAAGCAAAAAGTAAAAACTGCTTCTGAACAGATTCGAGTCGATCAATATAGCACCTATAATGTGGAAACCAAACTATTGAACCGTGCTCAAGAATCGGCCTTACAAGGCTAGTATACAGTCGCTTTGACAAATACGGATCATCAAATTCCCGGGACCAACGTTTTAAAAATCCTAACAAACAAGATGCCCTACCTATACAAGTATCCATATGTGACGAAAAAGTAAGTTTACTATCAAGAGTCACACCTAAGTCGCAAAACTGAGACACATTATCACCAATCTTGTAAAAAGTTTCCCAACACATCCTTCTGTTAAACGACATTTTTTTACATTTACTCAAGTTAAGAAGCATAAAACTACAATCACACCATTTAACAAAACTTTTAACAAATGACATTCTTTCACAGACTTCATAGACAAATACAATTTGACATCATCTGCGTATATTAGAATCTTTGAATGATTAATAGCCGACGGCAGGTCATTTAAAAACAAGTTAAAAAGAACAGGCCCTAAATGACTGCCCTGAGGAACACCAGAAGAAACAAAAATCTGTCGCGATAAACACCCTTTAAATGACACTGACTGAGTTCTGCCAATTGAATAAGAAGACAACCAATGCAAAAATTTTGATGAAAACCCCATCATATCAAGCTTCATGAGAAGAAGATTATGATTAACCTTATCAAAAGCTTTACTAAAATCTGTATATATCACATCCGTCTGAAGTTTCGAAGAAAATGCTGAAAAACAAGTGAAACAAATTCATGTTGTTGAGGGGAAATAATACTTTTTAGCAAATGCACAATTTTAGCCGCAACTAATTTTTCGAAAAGCTTAGGAATTGCACTCAACTTAGCAATACCCCTATAATTTTCGACATTTGACCTAGAACCATTTTTATGCAACGGAGTAATGAAGCTTTGCTTCCAAAAAGAAGGAAAAACACAAGAGGAAAGTGAGCGATTAAACATTCTCGTCAAGGGAATATACAATGGCTCAGCACAATTCTTAAGAACAATAGGCGGTACTCCATCAGGGCCAGGGGAATAATTGGACTTAAGGGATAGAAGTCCCACATACACTTCATTAAAAGGTAAAATAAATGAAAAAAAATCACAGATGAAAGATATGGACTTCTTTGAAGGAACACATGCTCAAATATTGTTCCCCCAAAACAATTATTTGTCTGTCTTGACTTTTTGTATTTTAGTGTTGTATAGTTTTTTAACAACTATCCATAGTTTTTAACATCATATCCATAATATTTGTGTGAGGTTTATTAAACGGTTTTTGTAAGAAAATGTTTTTTATTAAACATTTCATAAAACTTACGAATTATACAAATTTATTAAACAGGACTTTTTGAGACAAATTTGATCAAATTAAACTAACTGCTAACTGTGCCTAATAAGGCGTTTACATGCACTTGATCTTGCAGATCGACTCGATACTCGACAAATCACTCTCTTATCATGTGATTTCTCATACATTTTTCTCGATTATGTTATTATCATTTTAACCGCAGAGTTGTATACGCGCTTTCAGTATGATACTTACTATGTGAAATGGAAATAGAAAAGTAAAGGAAATATACTTCACTGGAAATGTACATTAATGACATGATTAATATAAAAGGACAGCTGATATTGTTATTTTCTTTAATTTCAAAATACCAACAAAATTCGAAATAAATTAGACATAAATAAATCTTTAATTACAGAATTGACAGACTGACTGACAGAATTGTATGATACAAATCATCATGCCATCACCTCGTATAATTCCATAATAGGATCATGAAATTCAAAAATGTGAATGTGTTTAAAATTTGGTTTGTCTAAAACGTATGAAACAGAGAACAATAACCAAGTAGTAGCAGTAGACGTTGTTGTTGTAACGTAACACGTAAATAAATTATACCAACAAGACAGGAATACAAAAAGTACAAAATCAAAGTACATATGAGTTTGACAACTGACAAACGAGTTTACCTTCCTGTAATTATACCATGGCAGGAAAGTTTCCGTATATGTATTAGAAACTCATTTACCTTTAAAGTTGTAATTTCCTTTAAGGCTGTAAGAGATCATGTTTTCTCCGGTTAGTGAAAAAAATGTAAATGCAGCGGGTGGGATTCGAACTCACATTCACTGGACGATCGTTTCGATGTTTGTGAAGCATCATCTTCAGCAGCGTCTAGCCCGTTAAGCCACTGCGGTGTGTATTTACACAAGTCACTAACCGAAGACATTTATTGATTGATTGTGTGTACCTTTCATTTTTTAACATATACGAGATGCTCCAACTCTCTCATCTGACTGTCTGTCGGCCATTTTGCGTTAACATCGCACAAAATCCTCAATTTTTAAGTTTATGCATTCACGATGTTCATATATTTGTGCTTTGTTTATCAAACTTCAGCGACAGAATTCTTATCTTAAATCCAAATTTTTCATCTTCCAGACATTCGATTCCCTTCAGTCATAAAATTAAGAGCGAGTTGGAGCATCTCGAATAATATTAATCTATTGGCTTGTCAGTAATCTGCATTGCCATTATGTTTACTTAAAATTTCTGGTAATATTTTCATATGAACTTTATATTTTCTGCCAAAGGAAACCCTACTTAATCTACTTAGCAGCCGAACAAAATAAAGATTGGAAGTTTTTATGTTTTTGTCAGTTTGAGATGGTACATACATACATGTGTATGTAGGTGTAAATTATATATTAAAGTGTAAATGTTGTGATTTGTACAAAATTCTACAAACATTTCATACATTTATCCCCAAACCATAACGTTTTTTTTGATCGTCTGATTTTGACGTTTCGCTTTTTTTGGTTTCGTGAAAATGCATTGGAAAAATAATAAGGTTTTACGTTTTCACTCAAATATATGAATGTTCGGCATTAAGAAACGCCTAACACATATCGTACGTAGTATTGACGAAGGTATTGAGTAATTCGAAATATTTAAGTATAGGGTTTTTCAATAAGAGCGCTACAAAAGTTTTTTTAAATAAAACAATACCAATGAAATTCTTTATTCCTGTGAAAGTACGTTCGATGCCATTATGTATGGAACTCGATTTCTTTTGCATGGCCACCACGGGCACGCTTGCAGAAGTCCAGACGCTGAACCCAATTTTTCCAGCAGAAATCGGCCGATACTGCTGCAATTTCACGTTCGATATTCGTACGAAGTTCATCAATCGTCGCTGGCTTGTTGCCATAGACCATAGACTTGACGTAGCCCCACAGGAAATAATCTAACGGCGTCAAATCGCACGACCGGCGCGGCCAATCGACTGGGCCATTTCGTGAGATAACACGTTCACTTGGTTTCCAATAAATTGATTGTGGCATTCGCTGTGTGGCTTGTGGTGCCGTCCTGTTGGAACCACATGTCCTCCAAGTCCATATTATCCAATTGGGGTCAAAAATATTCGGTTATCATTGAACGGTAGCGATTCGCATTCACAGTAATGTGCCGGTCATGATTATCACGGAAGAAGTACGGCCCAGTGACGTCGCCGGCCCATAAACCGCACCAAACCGGAATTTTTTCGGGATGCAATGATGACTCATGGATTACGTGTGGATTGCTGTCTGACCAATAACGCATAATTTGCTTTTTGATGAGGCCATTCAGCCAGAAATGAGTCTCATCACTGAAGATGATTTTCCGATGAAAATCCGAATCATTTTCAAGTTGCTGCTCAGCCCAATTCACGACCATACGACGCTTATGGTGGTCAAGCGGCTTCAGTTCTTGCGTCAATTTGATCTTGTAAGGATGTATGCCAAGATCTTTTCGCAAAATTCGCCACAACGACGTCACAGAGATGCCCAACGCTTGAGAACGACGTGTGAGAGACACATTTGGTCTTTCTTGAACTAAAGCCTCTGCGGCAGCAATCTTCTCGACACTACGGGCACTTCTTTGTCTCACTGGCACAGGAACATTTTGTACTGTGCCTGTGGATTCAAATTTTTCCACTAGACGCTCAATTGTTGATCTAGTAGGACGATTATGACGACCATAAATTGGACGTAGCGCTCTTAAAGTTGAGGCCACTGACTACAAATTTCGGTAGTAAATTTTAATAATTTCGACTCGTTATTGGCTCGCATATCTTTCCATGATGAAATGGCAAACCTTACTGAAGAGAAATGTCAAAAGAGCGGGAAAAAATATGGCGTCGTTTTCTGTCCCTATCGATTTACTTTTGTAGCGTCTCTGTTGAAAAACCCTTTATTAATCATTGTGTCTCAAACATGTAATATTGAGTAGCAAACACAATGCGTTTGGTCACAAGTATATTATATTTGCGACAACCTGCAAACTCATGTTATATTTACATCCAAAAACTACAGATTTTTCAGCATCTAGAGAAAATTGTCCCTGATGTAAATCGTTTTTACGTCTTACCTGTCTATTTCTTAATTTCAAATATCAAAAACTAGTCAAATATTGTATAAAATAAAATGCTCTAATAATGACATTGCCTTGCTTAACAAGAAAGGTTCACAAAAGGCGGCATTTACAGCGAACATGCCGTTGCGATATAGAAATTCTTTATTATCATATTGTTGCGATAAATGCTTTGCCGGTTGAGGTTTACAAACTTTAGAATGTTAACAAACAGGGTGGTTTATATTTAAACTTGACTATCTTGATAATGTAGGCTGTCACTTCCAATTGAAAAGCTACCTCATTACAATCTCACCACTACCAATATTTCGAATATAACAGAACAGATAAAAACTAAGCGATGGTTGTGGGAACAGCTGTCATAACTGATATATGGCGCCACTGCGAGAAGCAGGCACATACGCAAGGGTGGCCCCCCTCCCCCCACGGAATTATTTCCTCCAGTAGTAATTTTTGAATGTAAGCTAAATTTCAAGTTGGTCCCCCACGAAAGAAAATCCTGCGTACGGTACTGGCGAGGAAAATAAACATTCTCATTTAAAATGCGTAAAAGTGTACACTAAGACTAATTGTGAATGTTCAGCTTGAGTTTATAAAGTGAACTGTTGTGCTTATTGTAATTTAAAACGAACCTTGTTTTATTAACGGGGAAAAAAACAACGCTAAAGCCGAATAATTTGTTAATTCGTGAGATTGGTGTCAGAAGTGAAATTACGAGTTAAGAACAACGATAAATTTTGATGAACTTAAAGTTGAAGAACTAAAAAGGAGTTAATCAAATTTTGTTCACCCAGTAGCTGCATGCAAGGTAGACCTAAACAAGCGGCTTTTAGAAAAATGTAAGCGTCTGTACTTTGGCATAGTTCGAGTGCATAGGAATATATGGAGGTATCTGAAAAGGCAGCAACTGGTAGTGTGGATGTTTCTACAAAAAAATCCCAGAATTATTACTTGCAAACTAGACGAACATTCAAGAATGATGGATGAGAAATTTGAAAAGTAATTTAACGAAAATTCTAGAATTGTGAACGAGAAATTATGCGGGAATTCTAGAATTATTCAAATTCGGAAGTTGTCAGCAATATGGAAATGCAAGTAAACGAGCTTTTTGAGAAGGTTGAACAGAATTTTGACAAAGTTGAGCAAAATATCGAGTATTTCCAACAGAAGTTTGAGAAAGTCGAACAGAACTTAAACAATTATGTGATTGAATTGCAAAGAAAAATTTATGATCTTCAGCAACAAGAGGGTCTACGTTAGTATGAGGAATTTCCGAAGGTTCTAAAAATACCCCAGTTTTGATGGCTGTACCCCATACGAAGTCTTTAAATACCAATTCAAAGTAGAGTTGATTTTGGAAATAAAAAGCAGCGCAGCAGAAAAGTTACAGAGCATCTCCGTCAGTGCCAGGAACAACTACGATTAAATACTGGCTGCGCTATAACGCACGTATAGTGGCGATCAGAAGAAAGATTTATAACGCATAGAGACAAGAGGCTGCTTGAAGAAGCATAACAAAATAGTTGAGGTGGTACATTGGATGTTGACGACTAATCTATTCTTGGATCAATTTAAGATCGAGACATTCGTCAACGGAATTCAAGATTCTGACATAAAATATGTTACATTTGCCACTCAAAAGGGCATATTGTCCGAAACGGTTTCGATTGGATTGGCACAGTTCTAAAAATCGAAATGGAAACGGAAGCAGGCGAATTAAAGGGTGCCATTTGCGATCTCAAATATATGACCCAAACTCTCAGCAATGCATTTTTAGCCTTAAATAAGCTCCAATTGTGGCAAGTTTGATAGAGAGCCAAAAAAAGGTCAAGATCGAACCCATCCCAACGTGGAAACAAGCAGATAGATCGTACTAAACCAAATTAATATCGGTTAAACGAGCTAGCCCAGAGGGGCATGGACTGGGTCCCACAGTCGAGGACAACAGGATCTCCCTCTCAATAATACAACAGAAAACCAATAAGCTGGCAGTTTGAGGATTTATCGGTGCGCGGAACTGCATATTGACTATGAGCACAGGCGCGTCACAATCTATTATTATACCCGATTTGATTAGTTATTATGGAATTGTTAGATGGCGTAAAACTCCGCACAGCGATAGCTGTGCAGTCCATTCATACTTACTTACTTATCCGGTCTCGACCTTACAAAACGAAGATAACATATTTCGCCAACCAGTTCGATCTATTGCTTTATTTCAGCAGTTGGCAATACCAAGTGTACGCAGGGATTCGTCAACCTGATCCCTCCAGCGGAGTCTTGCTCTTTCTATTTTTCTTCTTCCTTCGAGTTCGGTTTCGAAAACCCTTCGTGCTGGTTCATCTTCATCCATTCTACTGACATGGCCTAACCAGCGCAATCGCTTTCTTTTGATCCGCAATGCCGGGATATAGCTCATACAGCTCATGGTTCATGCGTCGCAGATTCTCGCCGTTATGCACTATAGGGCCAAACAATTTTCGGAGTATTTTTCTCTCGAAGACTCCTACAGATGTTTTGTCTGCTTGCAATAAGACCCAGTTGGACTTTTGTTACTAGAGATAGGGCTTTATCTCTAAAGTACTTGCTTAGCCCAAAATAGCATATATTCGCAAGCACAATTATCCACTTGATTTCAAGACTGTCGTTGTTGTTTTTGTTCACGGCAGATCCGAGGTATATAAATTCGTCTACCACCTAATCGCGTGGAGGCCCTGTTCATTGAAACCATTAATTTTGTCTTATCCTCATTTACCGTCAGACCCACTTTTGCGAACTCCTTCTCAATTCTCGAAAAAAAACCGCAGTAACTTATCTAATTGTGCGCCCAATGATATCTATATCATCAGCATCCGCGAGCAGCATGAGACTATTTATTTTTTATTTTCTTCATTAAAGATTAAGATATTAAAGAGATCGCCTGGCCTGAGGCCTCGCTTAGTTTCAAGAGTTTCGGTAAGATCCTTTGCGACTTTCACTGCGGATTTGGAGTTGCAAATTCGTATGAGTTTTGAAGGAATACCAAGCTCAGATATTGCTTCGTAGAGTTTCTCCCGCATCGGGCTACCGAAGGCCGCCATATAATCGATAATGCATGCATTTATCTAACCAAATTTTGCTAAGAAGCTGATGCATGCACATTATCAGCTCATCGCCGCCAGCCTTAAATAGCTCTGCCGGTAATCCATCCGCTTATGCGGCTTTAGTGTTCTTAAGACGGCAATAGCTGTTCTAACCTGAACGTCGTTCATATTGTGATCGATTGTCCCATCGTCATTGGATATCTCAGGTACCAGTAGCGCGGAGAAATGATCTCTCCACATTCCCAACATGCTCTTCACATCTGGGATGAGAATTCCGTGCATGTTTTTACAGAAGGGGGGCCTTGAACCATTTCCATTAGTTTCGTTTTTGACTTTTTGGTAGAATTTCGGGCTTCGTTCTTCCTTCTGTATGTCTCAATTTTCTCACTCTCGCGCTTTCTCTACTCATAAAGAGACGGTTTACCTCCTTTCAATTCTCCCTATACCGCTCAGCTGCAGCTCGCGTTGCAATTGACTGAAGCACTGCAATACGTTCAGCGTGCTTTCATCATTTGCAATGCGACACTCTTCATCGTACCACGGTTTATTGCGAAGCGGTTTTTCGAAACCAAGTACTGTTGCCGCGGCAGATTTTATAGAGTTGAAAATGCGTTTCATGATCGTCATCGGGTGGGGGTGGGTTTCGTGCCAAAATGTGCGAGAGTTTCATTGAGTAGGCCGTGGCTACCTTTGGTAATTGCAGCTTTCCCATGTCCAGCTTTTTCTGTGTCTGGTTTCGTACGATTTCTGCGATATTTACTCCTCTGATCACTCGTACGTCCATTAAACTGGATAGTGCATTCCATCAATTACCACGTGATCAATTTAGTTCTTCGTTCTTCGATCAGAGGATACCCAAGTAGCCTTGTGGATGTCTTTATGCTGGAATCTTGTGTCACTAATGACCATGTATTGAAGCGGCAAGTCAATCAATCTCATACCGTTGTCGTAACTGTCAGCATGTAGACTGAAATTGCCAATTGTTGGATAAAGCACATTCTCCCTGCGTATTTTAGCAGGGCCTCCACGCGATCAGTACAATTTTAATGTCATGGCCAGGGCAGCGGTCATACGTTTCCTCTAGGCGCTCATAAAATATGTCTTTGACATCATCATCTTTCTCTTCTGTCGAAGCATGGAAATATAAAAATACTCAAGAGAAACTCACAAGATTGAACCTAGATACTAGATGTCGCATACGCTGGGGCTACGATTTGTGTTTTGGAGTGTTCGGACACATATAGTGACATTTGATGGCGATAATTTTTGTAGAACATTTTGACCACGCCCCCCGTCATTTTGGAGCAGTTTTTTTGCGAGTTTTCAAAAAAAAAAGTAAAAATTATGGTTATACGTGACAGTTAGAGGGTTATTTTGTTCCACAAAAATGTTTATTTGAATCTTTTCTATAAAACTTCTGAACATAGTTTGTACAATTTTGCATGCCGATATGTTGCAGGAAAGTTTCTAGGGGCGGAAACTTTGACCCGTCCTAAAAAGAAAATTCTGATCCGATCTGGCAAAACGCCGATACACGTATATTTTTTTAGGCGTTTCTAGCAGAATCCGTTGACAGAACCCCATCATTTTGAAAAAATCTAATTTTGTCTCACAGTGTAATTAGCGCATACTTTAGTTAAGGTCTAATGTGGAAATTCTACTTAATGTGGGATACGACAAAAAACCACTAACATTGCCACCAAACACGGAAACAATATTGTGTGTCCGAATGGAGTCAGATTGTAGGTAACTGAACCGGCCAGTATAAAAAATTAAATCATTACTCTACTAAAAGCTCAAAGCTCTACTAAAATCTCATACCGCAGGATACTTGCTTATATGAGTCCTGAACTTGCCCAGCAACGAGGAGGTGATTGGTGACCCTAAGAATTGCAGAATGTACCGAGGCGACCATCAACCGTAAAGTTAATCATGACTCCAGAAAAGTACCAGAAAGCAAGAAGCAAGAGATCAACACAGGAGAAGCTATAAAATATGCGCTCAGGAGTCTCCCACTTGCAAAAGAAATGAGGTGAAGAAACTTGTGGCTGAAATACAGAAAAATGAAGTACCCGAACCCTCGTGAAGTCTATGGAACTCGCCGGTGGTACTATTGAACTACTATTGCGTGGATTATATAAAACTGAGGGATGTTAACAAAAGGAAACCTATCCGCTACCAAGAATTGGTGACACATTGGAGATGTTGTCAGGAACAAAATTGTTCTCCACCCTGGACTTGCAAAATGGGTACTGGCAAATGTAAATCATCAAGAAATATACAGAGAAAACTGGATTCAGCGTAGGAGATAGTCTGTGGCAGTTCAAATTTATATGATTTGGACCCTGTAATGTTTCTTTGGGCGTGTAATGGAGCTTTATTAAACAGACTTCATTGTCAAATGTACTTGATGTCCCTAGACGACTTCATTGTCATGAGAAAAACGTCCGATGAATAACTGAAGAGTCTGAAAATTTCCTCTATTACAGAAAGACTTAAAGTACCTGGACATTTTCACCTACGAAGATTAAATCCTGACGGCAAAAGACTGGCCACTGAATCTCACATAGAGTGCGTCAAACACTCGCACAAGTGTCTTTACCGTTAGTTTTCCAGCTAAGAACCAATTATTTAGTTCTAAGACTCCTACACTTCAAGAAATTCGATGGGCAACTTTCGCGTTGAATTAATATACTTCAGAGCTATGAATTCTGTATTGATCACCGAAGGGGGGGGTAATGCTGATGCCGTGTCACGTCGCACAGTGGGGTTTTTGATGTCAAAAGTGGGAATTAATTCGAGGTAGCTTTTCCCTGTTTATAGTTTTAACTTTTTTCAGTCAAATTCACTTGAAGACATACAACTAATCAATTTTTAAAAATTTGTTAGTGCAGATTTTATTTGTTTTCCATTAGTTAATTTACAACAAAAAAAGAAGAATGAATATTCATTTAAAAAGTTATATCTCTTATCCGATTCTTAACAATTATTATCATCATCATCATCACCATCATCATCATCAGTATAATTACTATAGGTATCATTATCATCAACACTGGCATTTTCTTCACCATCAAGATTTGACTCAAATATCAACAATTGAATTGCTTCCATAGGCAAATTTTGGGGTTTTTTCTCTTTTAATTTTGTCATTTCTGATATTACTGGATCCGAAGTAATTAATAGTCTTTTAAATATGTCTTCATCTGACTTGTAACAAGAACATTTTCGCGTAAAATGCTTTCTAACATTTTTAAAATCTTTGTTTCGAGCTTCTTGCGCTTCTTCCGACAACTGTCCAATTGGAAGTAAAGAGTGGTTTATTATTTCTGCTCCATGTATTAAATATGTGTGCATGACATATAGTACCAGGGATACGTTTTAACATAATACCTTGCGGTATCGAGACTGAAATCTCGAAAGGCTTGAGTGTTTATTTCAATCCCGCTAGAAACGGTAACCATAATTGTGTGCATTTGTCTTATCAAATGTTGATCCAATTTTGTGATTTACGCTGAAATGACCGCATTTTTGAAGAAGCGCCGAGCTGTGTTGCCGTCATTCGAATTACCAAACCAGGGTTTCGGATGATCAATGATAAAAACAGTTTTTTTTGGAATTCCTCTTGAATACGTGTTTTATTTTTTGCAACAATTTGTTTTTCGTTGTCCGACCTAGCTTGTCATTTCTTGATTGGAAGCTTATATGCCAAAAAGAGCAGGCATTCAAAAAATGTTTTTGTTATTTCTTTGAGTATTTTTGAAGCTTTTAATTTGCCATCTGCTCTCAGACTCATTTGTGTCGCGTGTGCCAACAAGTACGAAGGAATTGCTTTCCTCAAAGCCATAGTGCTCTTGTTTTTGCTTCGTTCACCACAATCTTCGAACTGAAACTCCTTTCTGCCACGTTTCACACTAGATTGACGAGGAAAACCTATTGAGAAATCTAGCCATGACTTATTATTCAGAACAAAACGTTCTTTCATTCTCAAAGTTGAAGCCCAGCGAGTCTTGAACTGAAAACAAAAAGCATTCATCGTTTCATTGCAAACTTTTATATTATATTCGCTAGGCAATAAACGTTTTCGCATTTGTTCTTTAACAAATTCCAATTTTCCATGGATATTTTCATAATCCGACATCATCATTATTGGAAAAAGCTCTCGTTGAGAAATAAAAATCGTATTCGAGGATGTGCCTGTGATTAAATAAAAGTTAATTATATAAAAAGTTAACAAAAAAAAAATACGAAGATCAAAGACAAAGACAAATAACTACTGTACTGTACTGTACTCGCATGAAAACAAAAGCAACAATAACACTAATGTTTTTATTGGTTTTTACAAAAAGTTGAATATATATACTATGTAGGTGGAAAAATGAATTTCCATTTAATTTCAATATGTGCAAAAAAAAAGCAGACAACTTTTTTATACTTGCTTTCAAAAGAGTTTATAGTTTTAGAAACAAAAAACTTTCTACTTAATTTGGATTTATTCACAACTATTTGTCGACATATTTCCGGAAATCCTCTAATTTGAAGACTTACGAGCGAAATTAAATTAAGAATAATAACACAATTCACACATAGAAACAAAAAAAAAATAAAAATAATCTTACTAACCTGAGGCTGAAGTTTCCATTATTATTTTTTTAATTATCACTTCAGAAAATACTCAAAACTAATTTTTAAGACACCAATAATTTACATTTATATTGCATGCAAGGAAAACGTAAAATAGCTCAAACTTCAAACATTTATAGTGACAATTTTTTTTTGCGCTAGTGATGTGGAATTTTGTGTATTTTTACCGACTATAATCATCAGGGTAGCAACTTAGAATCTATCACCTCAAGAAAATGTGTAAGTTGTACGGGATTCGCACAACAAGAAAAACAATATGGTATCCCCAGTCTGACGGCAGGGTAGAAAAATATAATCGAACTCTTGAGGAAAGTTTGAGAAAGATGGTTAGCGCAGGTCAAAGAGATTGGGATGATCACATTCCGAAGTTCCTCTTGGTACACAGGTCTGCTACTCGTGACTCAACCACTCGTACACCTGCGAGAGTCATTTTCCGAACTGTACTGATGTTGTCTGGAGATTTGGAGTATGGTACTAAACCAGCGTCTGGCCATGCTAATCTCCAAATCTTAACAAACAGGGTGGTTTAAACTGCTACTTTATTATCTTGATGAAGTTACTTACATATGACTAAAAGTAGGCTGTCACTTCCAATTGTGAAGTTATCACATTTTAATCTCCCCACTACCAGCATTTCGAATATGCAAGAATGGATTTCGATTATACCAGAATAGATGGCAACTACGCGATGAGTCTGAAAACGGTTGTCCTAACGGATACATGGCGCCGCTGTGAGAGGGATCAGGAAACTACGAAATGACGTTGTTCCTAGGTGTTGAACTTGTATAAATAACCAATACGCGTCGAGATTGACTCACCCTGATTTAAAATGCGTAATAGTATAAATAGCTTTTATTGAGTAAAGACTAGTTATGAATATTAAGTTTGTGTGAACAAAGGAAACTTGTTCATACTGTAACTGAAAAGGAACCCTGTTTTATCAGTTGCAAATAAAACAACGCCAAAGACTAATAATTAGTAAATTCATAGCAATAGACGTATAGGAGTGAAATTAAAAAAGAAGCAATAAAACTTCTTGCTCAAAATACGACCTTCACAAATTGGTATAACAAAAATGTCGTAGATATACGTCAATCCTCGATTACCCTTATCGTTTGGGGAGAAATTTATGTGTGATTGCCTTGAATCACTTGATTTTTGTGTCCGTAACCAACGCCACTGGAATTACAACAAAACAAAGGGAGATACAATTAGTTGCGCTTCTTTTTTGATAAGCAAAATTTGTTCCTCAATTTTAATCATCTCAAAATTAAACAGACAAATATCAATTAAACAAGTTGTTAAAAATCCTGTGCTATTCGCGCTTAATGATTCAATTAATTTGAAAAGAAGAATATATTCCAGTGGAAGTTAACCCCAAAGATATTAACTAAAATAACTAAGAATTGGGGCTAAAGTCTCAACACTAGTAAAAAAGTGAATTGTCAGGCTCAAAATACGTGACCACAATAAACAGTTTGGATTTAAATTCACCTGTTAGTCAAGAAATGACATAACCACATGATGGAAGTTATTCGGAGACAAGGGGCTGATATTCCAATGTTGGAGCAACTAATAAATATACTTCAAGTACAACAACATAAAATACAGCAGTTTGACCTCAACATGAAGATCAGATGCTTTTAAATGTATGACTTTTGTAAAGTCCGTGGATGCAGTGTGTCTTCCATGAACTAACAAGTATCGACTTTAGTAGTGTCAATAGTAGTGGGCAAATTACTTCTCAACTCTGGAATTGACCAACGATTTTTATCATATTGAAGTTAATCCTGAAGACCGGGAAACCACTACTTTTTCCACTTTCGACGGTCATTTCGAATTAAACAGGATGAAATCTTTTGGGATGAAAATCTCTCCGGCAATCTTCTATCGTATGATGTAGAATGCTCTAAGGGCACATGTTAACAGAATCTGCTACTGAGCGACTTACTAATTTTTGGTACATCACAAATGAAACATATAAGTAGCTTAGGGAAAACTAAGAGGGCTAATTTAAACGTATCGCTAAATAAGAGCGATTTCTTGAAGAATGAGACAGATTTTTTAGGGTACGTGGTAACTCCCTCTGGTATAATACCGAAGACCTGTAGCCAAACAGTTTAAGAAATTCAATTTCGTAGGCATAAGCGGCTATAACAGAAAATCAATTCCGAACTACGCTCAAATTACGAAACTTTTGATAACTAGGTTGAAGAAGGATTCCAAGATCAACAAAAATGGTCCTGATTTAATTGTGAACACTCCTAATGTCTGAAATGATACGAAGATACCACAATTTTTTTTATTTATTTTAAAACCTTTACTCTCGCAACAGCTGTAAGTAATTTCGCTATAGGAACAGTGCTGTCAGAAAGAGATCGCCCTCTATTATTTGCATTTAGGACTCAGACTCTTTGCATTTAGCGATTGTTTGGGCAAATACTAATCACACACTATTAATTTGGTTATCTTATTTACAGAAACCTAATCGAAGATTATTATATTGCTGCTAACACTGTTGTTGTTTTTGACATGCAATACTTGAAGGGACTCGAATTTTTTCACTGACAACATTTAGCAGAATTGTAGCCACGGTAAACCTGAACAACTTTTGTGAATATATTAATAGAATCTGAACGTATACAGGCACCCTAAATAGCTCATAACGCGTTTCGCTCTTATTCAAAATTTAGTGAAGGTATCTCATTTTGTCCCGAATTTTGATTTTTTATTTGGGTTGCATAATGATGAGTAATAAATGGTTTTAGTTGTATTGAATGAACTTTAAAACATGTTAGACTCTAGTTTCCAATTCCATTTTCAGATTCCAGCATAGATCAATCAAAAGAGAATCCAATCTTTTGCCACTGTACGTACCAGTGTTCCAACTGCCCTGAAACCTGGTGAAATCTCTCGTCAGATTCGCTTGGTAATTGCTGACCAAATTTGTCCTGGTGATAATGCAAAAAATGGATCTTCAAAAACATATTCATACCGATGGTTTCAAACGAAGTTTTCCACTCGATTAATGCCATGTAAATTTTCTACGATGGATTTTTCACAGTTAAAAGCGTGAAGTTTTTCGCCTTTCAGAACATCGCTACAAGTAACGTTTTTGAACGTAGACAGTATGCAATTATTCACCTGACTTTGTCATTATTTTACTCAAAAGAGGAAATATATTCTGCAACCGTTCAAATGCTGGCTCGTTGTTCCGTGCTACCACACACAGGGAAAAGATTAGTTGGACATCAATTCAGGCATTGGAAATTCCATGATGAAGTCTATTTTTTGATTAGAATTCATAATTGTCAAACCTCAGAATTATTTGTCGATGTTATTAATAGATTAAAAATAGGTCTTACTAAATACAAGTTGCTACTACCGAACTTAGGTTGTATTAACCAATTTGAGTATTTCAAAAACCTCATTCATTTGAAATGGAAGATACAACTAATAAAAAGTACAATATTAGAATTCGTGTTCAAATATTAGTCACTGTGATCATCATTTAGTTTCTAGTTTACCCAGGGTAACCCATCCCCATTTTTGATCGAAAATATGAAAAATTAAGACAGATTGTCTGTATTTCATTTTCGATTGGACGCCTCCGTTTTCGAGATATAGAAATTGTTTCATATTTTCGATAAAAAAAGGGCACGAAATACGAAACCTGATTACAAATAATAATAATTTTGTTTATATTTAAATATAAAATACATAATTTTAATAAAAAGTTATTTTTTTTTACTTTTTTTCTATAAAATTCATAAGGTTATGACAGCCATCAAATTCAAGTAATTACTTTAGTTTAGCATACCTATATATTATTTGGTACAACCGAATTAGTTTTTACATTTTTTGTTCATCCAACTAGTTGAATATTCACCACTACAGGATAATTTGATTGCTAGAACTAAATCTCGATTGACAAGATCACATTTATTTCTTGTTACTGTGGCTTCAACTAAATATTGCAGTTCTTGCAACCAAAACTGAATTACAAATCAATTGATATGCACAGCATTTGGTTATACTGAACTAAATTATTGGTAAAATCACACCTGAATAATGTGATATTAAAAGGAACCGCCAAATGTTAGTTGGCTCTAAATATAGTTGTGGCAACGAATCTCTTCTCTGTGTGCAGGCATTTAATGAAGTTCTTTACAAACCCCAGTTTAATGTGCAATGGAGGCAGGAGATTTCTTTCCATCGGGACAAGTTCCCAATTGCTTGACCGATTGTGTGGGTTTTCCGTGGTAACCACTCCCGTTTTCAATACTGTGCCTTATATTTGGAATACCATTCGTATTGGACGGAATCCAGAATTAACTGCATTTTTGTATTGTCCAGAAATAGGAGTACTACTTTGAGGCTGATTTTCGAACTGTCTAAAAGCAACCGCCATTCATCTGGTTGTATGCGTAATTCATGGTCGACATCAAGCCAGGAATGTCATTGTAATACGTGAATGAATTGCTTTCGTTGCGTGAGAAATACGTCAAGAACTCAAGCTGGCGGCCGCGACCCCATAAATTTGTACACCTGGTGCCAAGATGTTGACCACTTTCAGTTGTTGAGCGAGGATGATAGACCGTGCTTAAGACAGCTTAAGTTTAAGTGTTATTATGTCCAAGCGGTGCTGCTATATTTCAATGCGATTGCCCGGCTGCGTGATATCGGACGGATTCTAACGGCTCTCACTTGATTGTGGCTCAGAATTGTCGACGTTGGTATGTAACGGGTTTTTCAATAAGAGCGCTACAAAAGTTTTTTTAAATAAAACAAACCCGGTTTTAGATGCCAATGAAATTCTTTATTCCTGTGAAAGTACGTTCGATGCCATTATGTATGGAACTCGATTTCTTTTGCATGGCCACCACGGGCACGCTTGCAGAAGTCCAGACGCTGAACCCAATTTTCGACGGTTTTCAAGCATAAATCGGCCGATACTGCTGCAATTTCACGTTCGATATTCGTACGAAGTTCATCAATCGTCGCTGGCTTGTTGGTATAGACCATAGATTTAACGTAGCCCCACAGGAAATAATCTAACGGCGTCAAATCGCACGACCGGCGCGGCCAATCGACTGGGCCATTTCGTGAGATAACACAACTTGGTTTCCAATAAATTGATTGCGGCATTCGCTGTGTGGCTTGTGGCGCCGTCCTGTTGGAACCACATGTCCTCCAAGTCCATATTATCCAATTGGGGCCAATAATATTCGGTTATCATTGAACGGTAGCGATTCGCATTCACAGTAATGTGCCGGTCTTGATCATCACGGAAGAAGTACGGCCCAATGACGCCGCCGGCCCATAAACCGCACCAAACCGTAATTGTTTCGGGATGCAATGATGACTCATGGATTACGTGTGGATTGCTGTCTGACCAATAACGCATATTTTGCTTATTGACGATGCCATTCAGCCAGAAATGAGCCTCATGATTATGACGACCATAAATTGGACGTAGCGTTCTTAAAATTGAGGCCACTGACTCCAAATTTCGGTAGTAAATTTTAATAATTTCGACTCGTTGTTGGCTCATATATCTTTCCGTGATGAAATGGCAAACCTTACTGAAGAGAAATGTCAAAAGAGCGGGAAAAAATATGGCGTCGTTTGCTATCCCTATCGATTTACTTTTGTAGCGTCTCTGTTGAAAACCCCTTTATTCTGAATTGGGACTCTATTGTCTTGGAACCGGAACTGCATCTGAATGTGTTAGTGGAGTTTGTGCAGATGCAACACTTTAATATTGCAACCATTTCTATTCAAGCCAAATACATTATTCACTATACGCTGCACTTATCATTTTGACCATTTGGCTCTGACCAAATCATTGGTAATACATATGGCATTTTACTATAACGGTTATTCTTCCAATTATTCAACGCGTATGTACATGATCTACACTCGACATAGGCACCCAGTCTACTTTATGAATCACTGGGATCCCGGGATTGTAATAAGTATATCCCGGAATTTTTCGGGATTATTATTATTTTTGAAAAATATAAAACTAAAAACAATGACAAAAGTTCAGTGTGGTGTTATTTTTGGAAGAGTCGAAATGTGCACCTCAAGCAAAATGTAAATTGTGCAAAAAGGGTTTAAAAACCAATGGCGGCTCTACAAAAAGTTTAATAACACATCTTAACGTAAGTTAATTTTGGCATTTGTACACGGAAAAAATAAACCCAGTTTGTCCTTGGTGATTTTTGATGTGTTACCATCTATAGCGGCGTATAGGGACTAAATCTATCAAAGTCAACACATGCAAACAACACACATACAGGGTTTCTGCTGCTGCTAAAACCAGATTTTATGCTGCTGCTAAAACCAGATTTTATGCTGCTGCTAAAACCAGATTTTCTGATACTGCGAAAGAGAATAATGACATGTTAAACAAAAATGAACGAGCAAGAGAGCAATGAAAGAGTGGTGTGGCAGGGGTGAGGCAAACGAAATTGTGTCTATAGCGTATGTATTAACATAATAATGTATGTATGAACATGTGTCTGTTGTTGTTGTTGAAGGCCAATGGGCTTGCGCAGTCGACGTTATGGTGGCACACTAATACGTCAGCTACTTCGTACAAAGTATGTGTGATGTTGATATGGCAAACATGTGGTTATGTGACACACGTATACGTCAGCTACTTCGGACAAAGTATGTGTGATGTTGTGTGTTTGGTTGTTTCGTTGTTGTTGCTACCCTGCAGTCGACGTAGCTGACGAATTGTTAGTTATTTCCCTAACTACCAATAATTACCAGACTACCAACAATGCTTTACACTGACGAATTTAACATGGGGATGTCATTGACGGTAGTCAGTGGCTACCCTCTGCACTACCATGTACCATGCTGATCGCTAGTTACATGGAAAATATATGTAAAATATCTAACAACATTGTACTAACTACTTGACTAGTACAATCCGGTTGATGAATTCGCCGGACCATAATGAATTAATGTTATGAATAAATCTTTTTCATTATCTTCACCATTATTTTCCTACATTTTCAAACTTGTGCACACAATTTGTTCCTTTTCATTCTTTATTAACCATTTCATTTGTCTTTTGATTGTCATTTTACCGTTCTAAATATTAAAATTCACTTTTTTTATACTTCTGACCCACGTACGCTGTCATGATGATACTTCTACGAACGTTTAATAGCAACTGACGGCAACACAAAAAAATAACCAAGCAACCAACAAATCATAACGGGATAACGGTTCAATGTATTGTTTTTTCCTTGTTTCCATACTTATAATAATCAAACGGCGAACTCTAGCATTACCTGTATCCACTCAAGTAGCTAGTCAGGCTTTTCGCTAACGAAATAACTGACTACATAGATCCACTAGCTACTTTTAAAACTGCAGGGTATGGCCAAACAAAGCGAGTCATTTGATGTTCAGCATTGCCCCGTGTATACAAAAACAAGTAGAAACGGTGTTAAATTCGGCCGGGCCGAAGCTTATATACCCTCCACCATGACAATTTACACTCCACTCTCCACTCTTTGCATTCCCTTAACAGTTTTTCCAACAGGTACCGTGTATCAAAAAGGTGTTAACACATCGCCCGTGAGTTCGAACACTCATTGAATTTTTTTTATAAAGGGGTTTCCAATAAGAGGTGTTATTTTGGTATTCAAAGAAAAAATCACTTTTTTGAGATAAATGATCGGATGTTTGTTTCATAATAAAGAGCAAGGTATGCCGTTAATAATGAAAAACAACATCAGCCAAATGGCCACCACGACCACGCTTACAGGACCATATCCTTTTCATGAAATTTTCCATAACCAAATTGCAAAGTGGATGCCGTATGTCCTCGATAGCCTCACGAACTCTATCTTTGAGGTATTGAATCGACGCTGGGCTGTTGGCGTAGACCTTATCTTTCACGTGGCCCCAAAGGAAGAAGTCGCAAGGTGTTAAATCACAAGATCTCGGTGGCCAATTGTGATCATCTCTTCGAGAGATAACGGTCCGGAAAAGAGCAATGGTTTCGTTGATTGTGTGTCTTGTGTGTTTCGTTCTTGTGTTAACTGAACTTTATAGGCCTTAAGACCCAAGTCTTTATGCAAAATACGGTGTAATGCCCAATTCCAAAGAATGACGAGGAATGGACAAACCTGGGTTTTCTTCGACACTTTGGGCTACAGCAGTTGTTCTTGAGGGACGTTCAAGAGGTTTAATTCTTCACATCACTAACTTGTCCCAACAGCTCGAATTTTTCACCAATTTCTGTATTGCGGTTCGACAAGGTGCTTCACGACGACCCAAAAATGCTTTAGTTTTGTGAACTGTGACTGCAAGATTTTCACCACTTTTGTAGTGAATTTTAATAATTTCCATGCGTTGTTGGAGCGTGTATCGTTCCATTTTTAGTAATGGCGTAGTTTCTACTTGTCAAATGTCAAAGAATAAAAGCTTCAAAAGTGACAGCTACCGAAATACAGGGTGATTCAAAATAACACCTCTTGTTGGAAAACCCTTTATGAAGACAAGAAAAGGTGGTATTATTGCCTAAATCAAAAGTGTAAACCACACTACCAACAGCAATGCTGAATTTACATTCTAATGTTGGCAAATACCCTGCTTCTTATTTGTATATCAAGAACTGCGGCGAGGCAGCAGCATACCGACTAGACACCGTGCGTTAAAGCGAGATGAATAGAAAGCTATATAAGTTTGTATTACTACGGTGTCGCTGGGTATGTACACCATTAATTTGCGAAAGGAAAAACAAAATAGGAATTTTGCCAAAGTTTCTCAGCGTCCATTTTATTAAATGTCCCAAAAAATAGTGCAAATTTTCAATTTCATAAAGAATTGTTAGTAAAAATTTGATTTCCAAGTGTTTTTAATAGCCAACACATTTTCATTAGCCAATATTCTATTGTCAAATTTGTGTAATTAGAAAAGTGTCTTGTCTGATTGTCTCTTGTGAAACACTCGATCAATGGAAGTGTCGTCGTACGCCCTTAGTCAGCGAAATGTTTTTAATAAGCGATGAAAAAATTGCCACTTTGTAGAATATAAATGTGTGTTCAAACTTTATAGCAAAAGGTTTGATAGTTTTATCTCATCTTTAATCACAGGAAAATTGAGGGAACGTGGTTGGAGTCAACGACAGAAATAAACCAAGGGTGGAACTGTATGTCAGGAGCATGGGCTTTCTCTATTCTAATATTATCGTTTGTTTAAATGTTATTGTAGGAAAAAAATCTGATTATTCTATAAATGATTCTGTACTAAAACACAACCAATGTAAATATTGAAAATATGGGAATAAAATTAATATAATTCACCTACACTAAATTCTATAAATTGCCTTTCTCTTTGGGTAAATATACAAGCAACTGACACTATGGCTTGACAACGTAAAATTGCCTAAGTTAATTTGTAATATTGCCCAATTAAATAGCTGACCCTATGTTGCCCAGTGCACTGGCTGATATCAGACCATGCATTTGGGTAATTATACACAAAGTTTTTTTCTGTGTATGTCTATTATACGGCTTACTCTCCAAAAATTACAAAATTTATTGTGTCGGGTAGAACATGTTATTTTAAGCAAAGAAAGTAAAATAACAAAATCGGGGCAAATGCATAGTTGCATAGCGCACAGCGAAAAAATTTGACAGATCTGATACATATCTCTCAGATTTTGAGTTTGCATGATGCTCAATGCTCAGAAATCTATGGCAAACACAACATTGTACCCCCATTGGAATTAGAAATTTATTAGCCAAAACGTATATTATGCCTGTTTTATTGTATGGTAGCGAACTGTTTGCTAGCTGTGATTCGCAAAGTAGAAGAAAACTTAACGTCACTTTCAATAACGTTATACGCTATGTTTACGGTTTAAAGAGATACGACCACATTTCGTCCTTTTCTCATCAGCCCTATGATATAAGCTTTGACAATTTGCTTAATATAAGGGTATTGGTTTTTTTACACAAAATCATCAACACAAAACAGCCACTACACCTCTATAGACGCATTACTTTCTCCCGTTCATGTAGAGGAAGGAAACTTAATTCATTCAAATATAAGACTCACACTTCAGAATGGCAGTTCTTCATAAATGGAATCCGTCTCTGGAACACGCTCCCAAATAATATACAGCTAATAAATAATGTACTGCACTTTAGAAATATTATTACTGATCTGTATTCTTAAGTTTTTGTTTTTTTGGTTTATAATTTTTGTTGAAACTCCTTTGATGGTGATTAATGATTTATGTGCTTTTTTTTGACTATTTTCCTTTTCTACGTAATTATAACGGAATTAATTTTCTTTTGTGTTTCTTTTAATAATGAATATTTTTCTTAAATTTGATTATGTTACATGTTTCTATGCTAATTGTTATTATATTTATGTTTTAAAACAAACAAAGTTTTTTTTTTCTTATAATTTTTGTTACAGTTATCTATGTCTTTATGTTTTTTCTGTCTTATTTTACACTAGTCGTAATTTGCGTTTTAAATGCCTGTGCTGCAATATAAGACTTATGTCTTGTGTACAGGAACTAATTAATCAATAAATAAATAAATAAATAAATAAAAAAAAATTTGAAACGGGCCAAAACAAACGTTAATAACCACTTCTATTTAAATACTTTATCATTGTTCACAATTTTATTTGTTCTCTATTATATTTTTTATTTTATATCTGTTGTACGAGTATTCTATTTGTCACTTTGCAGACCGATGATTTTGCATTGTCCAAAATTTATAGTGTAAATCGCAAGCAGAATGATACAACGAACGGAAGAGAGTTTCATTCCCTTTCTATATCCGTAAATCGTTTCCTTTGAACTAACAGATTAACACGGTCTTACGCAGACAAGAAACGAACTACTCAAGATATGAAAAAGGGACTCCCATTTATTGACTGATGACGAAATGCTCAGGTAAAAAAGACATTAGCCTCACATTGATCAGCCTAGGCGAATAAAACATTAAAATACATACAACGAAACGTAGAAACAATACACACTCACCACAGGATGATTTGTGTAATTATATTTCAGTTTTACATACCGTAGTAAACTCATTTCGATAACAATATTTGTATATATTCCGATATAAATAATCCATTCGTTTTATTAGGTACGTAAGAGTATTGAATATTCTGAGGACCATTATTTTACAGTGTTCAAAAATTGCAAAGGATATTGGGGATGAAAAATAACAAATCGCAAAGCAAATAACATTGCTCCATAAGGACCAAGCTTAGAAATAAACCAACTTACGATTCTGCACGTTCATTAGTGAGAATAACACTTTCCTCGCTTACATTTGTGTTTATTCATTAGGGTGTACTGAAAACTCACTGTCTGATTTATAAATTTATTAATTGTCAATTACATACATGTACACATATGCTAAATTATCTTGTGTCGTGCAAACGCAGGGCTAGGAATGTTAGTACGAACATTATCAAAGTAGTTGTTTAAGATAGACAGGAGTGTTTTTTCAAATAAAGTTGAATCTAAACCTGTACGCTGACGTGTTTAATTATCTTCATGATGAAATTAGGGATTACCTTAAAGGTTCCACAGGAATTAAATCATGTTGGCATGGCACTAGCGACTTTAAAGCAGATTCTGCACCAACGCTCCTAGTCCATGATGTAGTAAACGTGAACGAAAGACAAAGATTGTGTATGAACAAGGCAAATCTGACCGGGATTGAATATGGGAAGATCTGCGAACTTTATGGCTATATCTACGTAGAAAGTTTTAGTGTTTGTACCAGTTTTGATGGGACCTAGTCTGATTGGTGGACATGGGCGTTTTCAGGGGCATGTCTGCTATTGGATCACACTTTTTGGTAGAAATATCACATTTAGGCTTTTATAGGATTTACAGCATCTTGGAGCTAACGTAATGGATTTCTCTTGGGGCTAGCGTAATCTCATTAGCCCGTTGTAACGCAATGGACTAAAAACTTATCGATTTCCACCAATTCATAACCAATGAAATTGATATAGACATTATGTTTAAGGGCTATTAATTAATGTGTATTTTGAAGATGTTAAAATGAAAATATATGTGCCAAATCCGCATGGAAATGTTATACATAGATGTTTTCCTATACAACAACAAAGTAAACACATAAAGTATGAAATAAATACATATACAACTGAATGTAAATTATTTACGCAAATTACAATTTAAAAAAACATGTAATCTAGTTGCAAACAAAAATACAGCAACGTAACATGTTGACTAATAAAATAGAAGTGTTTAATAATTTTTAAACACTACACTAACACTACATTAACCTGAATCTGAACTATTGAAATTTATAATCAATACTTTTATAATGATAGATATATTGACTATATATACGAATGTGTTGGTAGAATATTTAACAAGTAACAAATTATAAAGGAAATAAGATATACGTAGGAAACTATGCAAATGTAAAGTTTAGAAAGTACTAGAGCTTAAAATATTTGACTACAAATGGAGACAAATTCAAATTTTGGGCTTAAGTCCCCCTCAAATGAGGTCAGAATTCAAAATTTTGAATTTGGCCCACTTCGAAAATCAGATAATTGGTCATAACCCAAATTTAACTATTAAACTAGAAAGAGCACAGCTCACCGCTTGTAAGAAGCTTTCCCCAATTCCTTCTTGGGATGTAATGGGATCCCATTGTTCCTTCTTTTTTACCATAATTTAAATAAAATCGGGTTTCTTACATACATTATATATTTTTAACATCACCATAAAAGAAAAATTGGTTTTAAAAAATCGCCATATTTTGTTAACGAACTTTCGCTATTGAGCTTTACGCGTTTACTTTATTTGAAAATAAATCAAATAAATAAATGATTTCCCACTACATTCCATGAAGCAATTGCGGAGAGTTTCTCACAACAAGTAAGCTGTGAGCTTTCTAGTTGTATACTAACTGATTGTGACCTACAATTTATACCCCGGTTCCGAATGGTATTTTGAGAAGCTTTTTCATGGCTAAATACTCGATAGTGTCGCCATCATTATGCGAGATGGCCACCGACGAAAGAAATATAAGATGGTCAGAGCAGGGATCGAACCCAAGGTCTCATGTATAAGAGCCGAGCACACTGCCATTGCACCACCGATGGCCACCACATTCTGAGATATATGTAGATTAAAATTCACCTCAAAAAAATGTAAAAAAAAGTCTTACATGAATTTTAAATACTTTACAAATTTAGACAAGGATTCAGATATGTCCTTATTCCAACACTCTAGTACTGGGCACTAGTTCGTACCAGTTGAAATAAGTACTTACTAGGGAACCACCTCTACTTACTTTGCCAACCCTAAGCAATGTATTTCATCATTTCGTTTTTTTGCATGAAATGTCCGCAAAAAGGGTCAATCGGCACCACATCGTTTACCGCGAACTAGTGAATATGGGGCCCCATGAAAAGGGGGGTACACAGGTAATAGCTTTAATATAATTTGAAGTTCAATTTTTATATTATATTATATTAGTTATTATTAGTTAGTTTTCATATAATTTTTCATTTATTTCATATTTAATAATTCACAATTGGTGTTGTTGCTGTCTTCATTTTCATTTTTGGTTTTGTTGCACCTGGAGTTTTCAAAGTATGGCTTCTTCTGAAGCTGCAAGGCCTTTCGGAGTTGTTCCTCAGCTGACCCAGTCCCATCAACCAAATTGATTGCATCTGAAAAAATCTAAAGTAATTAATTAATTGATGCCTAACTCCCATTACAATGAATTTAATAATACCTACCAAGAAATACTCCACTATATATTTATTTGCACTTGACTCCTCTCAACTGTACTGATTAAACAAATTAGCTCAACTGGCAAATTTGTTTTCGATCATTGTGAAAGAGCAGCAAGCAAAACGAAAACAAACGGTAATAGCTCACAAATATTCTTTCAAACACTCATACACAGCCTGAAAACGAAAAAATTCATAGGCGAAAAAAAGACACAACAAAAAAAATCCAATGAGTGTTCGAAGTCACGGCCGATGTGTTAACACCTTTTGGCTACACGGTATCTGTTCGATTTCTGTGAACACTTTAGTAAATGTAAAAAACAGCGTTCAATCATATGATGACGTTACATTTAAATAATATTAATAGTTAAAATTATTTAAAGACCAGAGCAAGCACATGTGCCATTATTTTCTTGCTCAATACTTTTTGTTTTATTCCCACAAAAATCAAAGAATGCAAAGCAACAGACACTTGTATATACACACATATATTGTTTTATTCGTGCATACGCTACACAAGTTCACAAAATTTTCGTTGCTCTCTTGCTGTCTCATTTTCATAGACGTATAACACGGCATTATTCTATTTGCTCTGAAAGTGCTCCCCTCCCACATTTTGTTTGACTTACCTTTCACAATAATAAAAAACCAACCGTAAAAAACATAGTTTTTGACTCTTTTTTGATTCTTTATATATGCCCACGCCCCTTTGTCCAATCCCGCCCATATTTGCAGCAGATCTTAGAATATGTAAACCTAACCAACATACCCAATTTTGTTCAAATACCGTTAACAGGAGCAGAAATACTGGATTTTTAATTTGTGATTTGTATGGGAGATACCACGCCCCTCTATCCAATCCCGCCCATATTTGTACAGTTTATTTTCGTCGTTGCCATTAGTTTACCTGCGAAGTTTCAGCTCGATTGAATCACGGTAAAAGGGTTAAAAATCAATCGAAAATTTTTTTTGCATACATGCATACAGACAGGTGAAGTTAATATAAAGAATTTAAAAATGCGTTCAATCATATGATGACGTTTCATTTAAATAATATTAGTACTTAAAAACACTTAAAAATATTTAAAGACAAGTGTCATTATGTTGAACGGAGATATAAAGCATAGCCACGCAAAATTTCATTTGCAAGCCGACGTTATGGCTTGCGCAGTCGACGTTATGGTGACACACTAATACGTCAGCTACTTCGTACAAAGTATGTGTGATGCTGTGTGTTTTTTTCTCAGTAGTTCGGCGTTCGCTTACCATAGGGTCAGTGAGAGCATGTGCGCATACATTTTTTTTACTCGGTGGTTCGGCGTTCGCTTGCCATAGGGTCAGTCATGTACGGAGTAGTTAGGTATGAAGTTCAAGCATGGCTAATCGACATCTGCAGGGATGCTATAGCTCCCAGCAAAAATTGTTTACAACCTGTTGCCCACATCACATGTTGGGGAACAACTCACTTGTAATGACCTTCCAGTTCAATACTGGTTCCGAGGAATAAAATAAATAAATCCATCAGAAAATACTACCAACAGTTGACATAGTGTTTGTGGTAAGAAATGTGTCACTTCCGATGCTATTGTTGGTTTAAACGCAATGCTTCCATAGCTCAATCCATACGTGCGAGTTTACCGATACGTAACTGATTCGTCGTCACTGGACCACTGATCCCTTCGTCACTGGAAATATTGACGAAGTAATTAAATAATATATACCAAATAACAGTTTTGGCGTACGAAGCAAACAACCAAAATCGTTTCCGTTTCCTTGCCTTGCACAAGAGAATATCCGTGCACAAGAGAATATCTGCGCACCTTTCGCTTGGGTCAGTCTTAACATCCCAATCAGTCTTAACATCCCGTTCAACAAATTGAAACGCTTCAGCTTCGCATTGGGTGTTTTGTTTATTTATAACTGGCGCAGTCGAAGTGAAATTAAATTCTTAAGTATTTAAAGTTGGAAGCTTCTCATAATAAATAAAATCTAAAATTAGAATACCGTTTAGGGATGCTGATAATATAAAGAACCTTTTAAGACGTTTCCGATTTGAATTAATATTGGAAAATCAAATTCAACTAAAACTGAGAAGAATTAATTGGAAGCATTCGCAAATATGTCCATACAAGACGTATTTGATAAAAATAGAGAGTTAGATCCCAATATCGCCATTAATGAATTGGAGAAAATAATCAATCAAATGCAAAATGTTATTTTACAACAGAGTAGCAGATACAGCAACATCAACAACAATAGCAGCCGCTGCAATAACAACAAATAGGACTACAACAACAGGAAACATATAAAATTAATATAAATCAAGTTAATAAGTGAACATAGAAAATTATAACCACTGGAATCTAAATTCCTAATACAATTTATAAATTCTGTGGAGTCTACAATTAATCTGTACAATCATAATACAAATCTCATTGAATAAAGCATCCAAATTTTGGCGAACGATAAAATATGTGGGGGTAGTGGGTATAAAGTATAGTAATTAGCTAACTTTAGATATATTTAGTAATAGTAGAACTAGTAGGGTAAGGAATATTAATGAGATATTGCATTTTTTTGAAAAGGCAAAATTTAATTCTGCAGAATATGTTTTTGTTTCGTAACAGCCATGGATTTATTAAGCTTTGTGTGTATACCGAGATTTAGTTAACATTCGCTCGTTTCTTAAGGGCACATCTTAATGGAGACGAAACTATGATGTGTATAATCCTTAGATATTCCAAATCTGGACGAAACTATGATGGGTATAATCCTTAGATATTCTAAATTTGGACTATTACCAGATACAAGTTGAATGCACTATGAACATGTAACCCTCAAAAATGCTGGACAATGTTCTAGTAATAAATTTGAATAAAACTTTTCTGATAGTAATTGTAATACTCCTGAAACTACTATGTAATATGTTGGAAGTTAAGTCAGCCTTAAGATCACATTCAAGAAAATAAAAAGCACTACTTTCTGTGTTTCATTTACTTATAACTCGAGCGGCCGAAAATCAATGTTCAAATTTCCCCATAAATCGGCTCCGATTGTTTTTATTACCTCCTCTTTTCTACATTCCCTTCACCCATTTCCTCAGTTTGTATTTCACATCACATCTTTGAACGAAATGAAGTTAAAGTAAAGGTAATAAACAAAAATCAGTCTCCCGTTTTTTTATTATAGTCGCTAGTGATGGAGATATGAAAACGCTTTAAGAAAATCCCTCTTCAATAACTGTTTCCCGGTAAAATGGTTTGTCAATATGCTTAGAATTTCCATATTCTGCACAAAACACAGAATCCTCGAAAATCAATTTTATATCTTCGGGTGTATTGGGATTTGTATACATCCTGCTATTACGAATCCTATGCAATTGTCTTCTCATTTTGGGAAAGGACACCATCTCGGACAAGTTCTCGGTCTTTCCTACACTTCCTTTCCTTTTGAATGAGGTTTCATTAATGCATCCACTTTTTACTTTAGCCAATATTTTAAACTTCTTCACCAAACCTTCTGGAGGAGCTTGATTATGATGATAGTCGTCACTCAATTGTTCACAAACACCATCGTTTTTTAAAGCTACGGTCACATGGCAATCATCAAAGTACCATATGTACCGAGTGTACTCTTTATAAATATGTCTTTGTTAAAATATTTATTTGGAGTCAGTTAGCACGAGAAGTTTGGAATTTCTACGAAATCCTCACATAAATTCATAATTATACTGTAAACTTTCCATTTTAAAAGTTTTGCTTCCGACACAGGTACAATTTTTCAACAAATGTTATTTTATTCTTCCACTCAGTTTTAAGATAACCTACTGACTAAAAACGCAATTCCCCTGGATTTCTTGAACGGTTTTCATTTCAGTAGATTTGTGAATTTTGTTAAATCGTGTCAAATCGTACCAAAAAGTCAAAAACGGAACTAATGGACATGGTTCAGGGCCTCCCTTCTGTAAAGACAAGGACAGAAATCTCATCGCAGATGTGCAGAGTTTGTTGGGAATATGGAGAGATTGCCGTCGATTGCCCCCCTACTAACCAAGACGAGCTCAGAACAGCTATTGCCCGGCTTAAGGACAATAAATCCGCAGGAGCCGATGGATTACCGCCGGAACTTTTTAAGATTGGAGTATCAGTGTACTATGACCCATTTTTAACAAATGTGCCCCAAGTCTCTGTGTCAACTACCGTGGAATAAACCTTTTATCCATAGCATATAAGGTTCTATCAAGCAGAATGTGCGAAAAACTAAAACCGATTATCGCTGACCTGAGTGGACCATACCAGTGTGGGTGTAGGCCTGGAAAATCGGCAAATGACCAAATTTTCACGCTACGCCAAATCCTTGCGACGACCCACGAAAAGCAAATCGACACCTATCATCTAATTGTCGATTATATGGCGGCCTTCGGTAGCCCGATGCGAGAGAAACTCTACGAAGCAATATCTGAGCTTGGTATTCCTGCAAAACTCATACGCCTTTGCTGGATGACCTTGACGAACACCAACTCCGCAGTGAAAGTTGGTAACGATCTTACCGAACCTTTTGAAACTAAGCGAGGCCTCAGACAAGGTGACACAATATCATGCGATCTCTTTAACATCTTAATAGAGAATATTCTGAGAAAAGCTGCTGTCAACATAAATAAAACCGTCAACAGCAAATGTCATATGCTGCTCGCAGATGTTGATGATATAGATATCATTGGACGCACAATGAGATAAGTTACTGCGGATTTTTCGAGAATTGCGAAGGAGTCAGGAAAGGTGGGTCTGACAGTAAATGAGGACAAGACAAAATTAATGGTTTCAACCAGCAGGGCCTCCACGCGATTAGACCAAAGCGTGAACGTTGATAACCGTTATAATTTCGAGGTGGTAGACGAATTTAAATACCTCGGATCTGCCCTAAACAAAAACAACAACGTCAGCCTTGAGATCAAGCGGAGAGTTGTACTTGCGAATATGTAGATGTTATTTTGGGCTAAGCAAGCACTTTAGAGACAAAGCCCTCTCTCGAGTAACAAAACTCCAATTATACCAGACTATTATACAACCTGCCTTGCTTTATGGCGCAGAATCCTGGGTATTATCGCAAGCAGACGAAACATCTGTAGGAGTCTTCGAGAGAAAAATACTCCGAAAAATGTATGGCCCTATAGTGCACAACGGCGAGTATCGGCGACGCATGAATCATGAGCTATATGATTTATATCCCGTCATTGACATAGTTAAGCGGATCAAAATAACGCGATTGCGCGATTGTCAGTAGAATGGATGAAGGCGAACCAGCACGAAGGGTTTTCGAAGCCGAACTCGAAGGAAGACGAAAAATAGGAAGACCAAGACTCTGCTGGAAGGATCAGGTTGACGAATCCCTGCGTACACTTGGTATTGCCAACTGGAGAGATAAGGCAAAAGATCGAACTGGTTGGCGAAATATGTTACCTTCGTTTTGTAGGGTTTTGTAAGGTCTCTGGTTGTTCGTGACCGGATAAGTAAGTAAGTAAGTAAATAGATACATGCAATATGATTACTACTACTTATACATTCACATATCTACACATTTATTTTTCCGTGTAGAATTAAATGCAAATTTCTCAAGCTGAAATTCAGGTTCAACTCCGTACAGTGTAAGTATAATGTAATACTGTATAAACAGTTTCTGGCGCATAAATCTCATTTCGTGAATTTTTCTTTACATTTAAATGTAGTGTTTCTCATATATGCAAAACTTTTTTACCCCTTTTTTTTTTATAAATTTAAACTAATTCGAACAGTTCTCACTTACAGAAATGTTAAAAACAAAAGCAAAAACTTGATATATTCCAACTGATAATGTTTAACGTTAGCTTAAAGTAATTTGTTGAACAAATATAACACTGTGATAGATTTTGGCTAATATTTTCTAAGACAAGGCCGGGGAGAACGGTTTTACCATAATTCAGAAACGAGGAATCGAACTGTATCATTAGTTATTTGAGTTGGAATTGAGGTTTCAAATAATTTTTTTTTATTTAGACTAATAGAGTGGATTGTTTTTGATTTTCCGACTTTGACTCTCATTTGAAAATCACAAACTTTTTTTTTTGACTTGAACCACGATTTTGGAGCTCTTTGATTCAGAAAATCGGCAGAAAAGTAATTTTGCGACTTTCTTTGAGTTTTCCGTTCACAAATTGTCAATTGCCGGATTCTTTCGGCAAATAAGAGAAAAACTTTCTCTATAAAACTATATTTATGTAGTAATCGCCGTAAATCGACAAATCGACATTTGGATAAAAAATACTTTCTTTAAAAAATAGTACGTCTGGCTAAGCCTACATATATTTTGTATGAAACCGTAATTGTAAGTAAAAAATCTAATGATGCAGTTCGATTTCTCGTACCGGAATAAGGGTAAACCCATCCTCTATCACCTTGTCTCCTTTTTCGACATCCACATGTATTCAATGGCAGAACATGAAGAATATCTGGTTCCTTGCATTAAAAAATTTGCTGGGGTTATGTGTTTTCTTGGACGGACATCTTTTTCCGAAACCTCTAAATCACCATTAAATTTAACATCTTTGCAACTTATATTTATTAATTTACGTTGGGTACAGAGAACAGGATGATCCAAATTTTGGGGTACGCAAATTGGCATGGACTAGCATAGTTAGACTATTCAAAATAAACAAATAAACATAAACGTATACATTCATTTACTATTGCTAGAGTGTGAACCACCTTCTGACTTTCGAGATACGCCAAAGCTGCCCATCTCTGGTCTGTATTTAGTTTTTGTAATTTGTTTAATAACTTTCATGACCTACATACATGATTATCTCGTATAACTTACATACTTGCTATACAAGGAAAGCGATTTAGAGTCCACCACTTTTTTTATTAAAATTGTGTAAACTATAACAAAATTCAAAGGACTCTTTAAAGTTAATTCAAGACAAATCCCATGTAAAATGTTGTTTTTCCATTTCTCAAACACCCTCGTCAATTATTCACTTCCTGCCGCAGGGTCCAGTCGCAACATGTTTCACATGTCCTGTCTTGAATGATTTTTCTGTTGTAACAGATTTTAATTATAAAGATTTATCAAACCGTACACATTAATTAATCATGAACAAATAACTATAAATTATTGTCAAAAATTAAATTCAAAGTTGCCAAAGACTACAGGGCCAAATTTGTGCAATTTGACTGATTTAAAATGCACTGATAATAAAAGATAATAGTTTAAATGACTATGTGCTGTTGAAAACACATTCCAATGCCTTAATATAGGGTAACTTATAAATGCGAAGGAAAACTAATTATTTCAATTTTATTCTTTATAATTTTCAAGCCATTAATTACAATTGTATGAAGGTAATGATAAAAACCAAAACAGTATTTATGATTAATGTTAAAACACGCTGTCCGTTTCAAAAGGGATTCCATTTAAGTATTCAAATCGTTGATCTCGGTAACGAGCGAATCTCAGAATACATGCAATTTTTCTAAAGTGGAACTTAAAAAGAAAGAAGCGGTATGCATTCGTTTGTGGGGTTTGCGTGTTTCTTGTGCTACTAACAAATATACTCTCAGTCATTACATTCAGAAATGGAATATGTTATCCTTTAATTTTTGTATTGGGTTTCAAGGCATTTTATTTTTACGGTGACTGGACAGGAAAGCCGTCTAATTAGGGTTATTAGATCATACATACAGCGACTTGTAATCATATCCTGCGTGAACGCTCATGCTATGTGGTTATAATGGAAAGGTGGACGAGACATATCGGACGCCTTCAAAACTGACACAAGGTCTCAATTGTTGTGTCAGTTTTGAAGGCGTCCTGTCTGATTGATGGGCATACTTAAGTTGTGGAAAAAGAACAATCCACAGAACATTTTATCTGCAAGTGTCCAGCACTTGCCATCTGCACTAGCCATCAGGGATCTGGGAGATTTCGCTTTTAGATTTTGATACGGTTTCGAGCTGAATGTAGAAACTAAATGACTTTTCGGTTATGCTAACATTCAGTATCGTTATCCCGCAGAAATATTTAAATATTTAATTTGGTCGTTCCTCGTCTGTAACCAACACTTTACTTAACATTCTGCATACAATCAATTAAACAGCGAATATTTTATATCACAATAATTTCATATAACCTGCTATATTAAACTTGTGTACAATTTGATGCAAAACTGTTTAGAACATATAAAATGCTGGTCAAAAAATTTCCCAACGCGTCCCCGCCACCAACAAATTTGGATCTCCTCACTCTGCCGATAAAATTGGCTTGACTTGACCCGTTGGCTTGATTTGACCCACTGACCCGTTTTTACGACTGATTCAATTTTAAAGGTTCAGTTAATACAAAAACAACATATGCTTCTGTGGTATGTAGGACGGCAGTTGAGGGGAAATGTAACATCGCAATACTGCAGAGGGTTCAGAGAATATGCTGCATTGGTATTAGTGATGCAATAAGGACAACCTCGATAAGAGCCATGGAGACTATTTTATGCATCCAGCCAATCGAGATTTGAGTCAAATCGAGAAAATGAGTCAAGCAACAGGTGAATGAATCAACTGGGATCTTACGTCAAAGCACCAACGGATAATTGGGGCCTTAGTCGGGTACATGCAAGATACGAGTGAATCTGTCCGAATACCTGAGGCGAATTGCGAACCTTAACGCCAACTAGAGACGCCTGGCAGAATGGGACCCTGGCACAAATGCCAAATGGGACTCGCTACTACACGGATGGCTCAAAGCTAGGGGAAAGAACGGGTCTAGGATTGTTCATTGAAAATCCAGCAACCGAGTCTCATCTATGCCTCCCCGATCATAATACAAACGTTCAGGCGGAAGTTCGGGCGATTACGGAGTGTATCAAATGACTCGGCGATAATACAAACCTAGCCGAGGCAAATATCTTCACGGATAGCTAAATGGCATTAAAGGCAATGTCATCGGTATCTGTCAAATCTAGAACTGTCCTTGACTGTAAGAAGCTGATAAGCGATTATTCTTTGCACGGCAGACTCAACATCATCTGGGTGCCGGGGCACAGCGGAGTATTCGGCAACGAACGAGCGAACCTCCTAACAACGAAAGCCAGGAAACTCCAAACGGTGAGGCTCAGTTGAGTAAATAGGCGGACTCGGCACATATAGTCCAGTAGAACCAGGAATCAGTAGGCAGGGTGACAAAGATCATATGGGGAGACCTAGATGGATTTCGGACAAAAGGTTTGCTGAAACTGGGAAAATCTGAAATGAGCAGTATGATGGGCTTGTTAACGGGCCATTCGGGATTACGGGCCCACCTGTACCGTATTGGACTAGTGGCGAATAGTAAATGCAGGGCATGCATGGAGGACGATGGAGCATTTCTCATGCCACTGTCCGGCCTTCACACAAGCTTGATCCAGATATCTTTTGGACAGTACGATACCGGACATGACCAAACTTGTGGGTATGGACTGGAACAACTTAAGAAATTTCGCGAATAGTACCGAATTCCTATGAGAGATATAGTAAATTAGTAGGGTAAACTTAGAGCGCACAACAGGTCGAGTCAGCGGCTTAAGTGTATGTATGGCTACTGACATGGGAAGGTTTTAGAGTGCTCCTTTTGAACACTCAACATCGCACCCCTTTTTTTTAATTTGCATTGGATTTTAATTTGAATTACTATATCTAGTGCAAATGCAAAAGAAGTACCATTGTTCGCAATGACAATTAAAAAATATTGAATTTGCATTTGCTCAGGCAATGTGCATGCAGGTTGTGGAATTGGATGCCAATTGTAATGAAATATGGAAATGCTTCTAATATTTTTGAATGTTTCTAATGTTTTTGACTGCTGGCAATGCTGGTTTTAAATTATGTTATATGTAGAGGTTTGTGGCTTTGTTAGGTATTGCCTCATAGTGCTTTCAAATTCATGAAAGTGCCATTGTATAAAATATTTGAAAACCAAAAGTGCCAGATATGAGCGAAATGCTTTGAAAATAAGTAAAATTTTTTTGAATTTGCATTTCGAAAAGGAATTCAAGTTAAACTTCAAATTATAATTGTCATATAATAAATTTGCCCCATGTATTTAACTAACTAACTAACTAATACATAAACATCCCAAATTTTTACAAAACTGGCAAAACCAAGAGCCGCCAATTTAATTTTCCAGTTGTGCTGTCGCCTTCGATAATTTGGCCTCGGCACGGAATTTGTCTATGCACCAAGTTGCCACCTGATATGTTAATTTAATCTCAAATTAGGTGGTATTAAATCGTAGGCTCTTGCCAGTCTTGCAAAAATGTTGAATGTGTTTGAGATAAATAAATAAATAATATTTTCCCATAACATCCCATGAAAGGACCGGGGAGAACTTCTCACAATCATTGAGCTGTGCGCTTTCCAGTTTTCACTCACTGATTGGGACCTACAGGTTTACACCGGTTCCGAACGGTATTTTGAAAAACGTTTTCATGCCTACGAACTCGATAGTGTCGCCATCACTAAGCGAGGTGACCAGAGCAGGGATCGATCCCACGCTCTCATGTACAAGAGCCGCGCACACTTACTTAACTGAACCTTAAAATTGGAGCAGTCTGTCAAATCGGTCCAGTCGGTTAAATCGACTCACATTTTAAGGCGATGAGAGTCAATTATACCGGCTACGATGTGAACGTCAAACAATTGTTAATGGCAGGAACGCGTCGTAAAATTGTTGATGTGCCTCCGTCCGTCAAAGAGATGATTTTGTGAGTTTATTTTTATTATATTTTTTTTGTACTTAGCAGTGTTGCATCAAATTGTACACCAGTTTAGAATGAGGTTAAAATTAAACCTCATTATTTCAGATTAAAATTGTAGGAGTAGTATTCGGGTCAGCGTGGGTTAACGCAGTTAACCTTCGAAATGCGCTAAACTTGATCGGTGTAAATGCCGTAATACCCATAATGAGTTTTTAAGGGTGACATAAGTGCCCAATTTTGATCCGGTGGTACAATATTTCACTTACAAAATGCTAAATATTTGAATGTATTGTACAATTGTCAAGTTCATTTACAAATACTACTTTGAGAAGAGATATTGAACTAACGAAATTTTGTGCGATGGATATTCCACATCAGCTCTTATTTAATATTACAATTTCAGCACTTTAAAAATTGTAAGTTTTCAAGTCTACAGCAGTTGGAGTATTGGAAGTAAAGACTTTTGTCAGAAAATAAACGATTAATAGAATTTTTAATTTTTAAGGTTTGTCTGATCCTCAGGGACAAATCCCCACTTATGGCAACCCTACTGATAGGTTTCGGTACGACTACTCGTATATTACCAGATACGTGGTGCTGGAAATTATGGTTATATTGTGGTAAAGAATAGATTTTAATCGATATGTCCTTCTGAACATATTTCGACGTAGACATCCTACAAATACATAGATGTATGTTATTTTCATCGTAGTACGTTTTTTTTCAAATATCGAGTCGTTCGCTATATTCCCATCCATGGGGATGGGAGCTTTTATCATTTGATCAATTTGCATCTTTGAATCAATTTAGTCTAATTGGAGCTTAAATGGCTAATTACTTGAGTGTTTCCTGTTTCTCGCATTATTTAATTGATTGTCTGTCATCGACGGTAAAAACTAATTTCTGTGGACAAATATCCTTTGTAGATTGACACACCCAAATTTTGAATTCACTTCGACAAATGTAAATTGAATTGGACGCAGAATGTCCGCTTAAAACTCTGAATGAGACTCGTGATACTATTGGAAACACTGTCAAATTTTGTATCACCAGGTAAGGGTTTAAATATACTAAACGACCACAATTATGATTAAAATTAGAAGAAATAGTTGTAGTTATAGGTAACGAATAGGGCCCCTTACATTGAAATTAGCCTGAGTTGAACTTACATGCGGGCCATACACAACAAAACACTTATGTACATATGCTTTGGTTCTTGTAATGATTCATGTTTTCTGTGCATATGTTTATCATATTAATTCTGTGTAGGGCAAAATTTAATCCGATTATAAAATAATCAGTCGAAAGAATTCAACCTAAGGGTAAATCTAAAATGACCATACGTACCACATCGTCACAAGTTTACATGTAGACTGGTATGTATGAATGAATGTCTGACTATTCATTATATACCGTCTAATCAAATTGACTAATAGTTCAAGCAAAATGTAATCACATACACAATATGTGTATGTATATGAACGTACACGGACTCATTCAACCACACAGCTATGCAATCAGGCATAAAAAGGATTTAAACTTATTGTCACGCTTGAGTTGATTTTGTGAAAATTCCTATATTTTTTCCTTTTCTTTTTAACCAAAGATATTCTAAAGGAGAAAAGGAACAATAATTTATGACATTTTAATTTAGAACTGAATACACCAGCACACACACACATAATATCCTTGTCATAGCACGAATATGTATCAGAGTGACCATGCCAAATTTCAAATTAATGTTGTGGTTTGCAGCTGTGAGGAAATTGTAATTATGGCATTTCCGGTTAATAGGATGGGATTGCTAGGTGAATGTATATGCGAAGGTTACTTACAAATGTAGCACGAAGTTAATAAATCCCATATAATTATCTGGGAGCCATAAACTGGGATATAAGATTGATAGACTTCGCCGCTGCAAAGAACATGGTAGTTAGTAGCACACGGTTCCAGCATAAGGACATACACAAGGCGACCTGGATATCTCCAGATTGATCACTTGGTAATAGTTAGATGACAAGCACTTTTCTAGTGTAATGGATGTACGTGTGATTCGAGGTGCCAATATCGACTCGGATTATTACCTGGTGGCTGCGAAAGTTCGAACAAGACTGAGCATGGCGAAAAACGTAAGAAACCGAACACAGGAAAAGCTGGATATTGATAAGCTACAAATTCCGGAGATATAAATGTCCTATCGACAGAAGCTCTCTCCTGCTAGAGCAGAATACCCCTCCTCCCGAAGACCCAGATGCGCAGTGGAAGCACATCTCCCATTCTTTGGAAACCGCTGCAATGACTGAACTTGGCTATCAAAAACCGCAGAAGGATAAGCCATGGTACGACGAAGAATGTCGCATTGCAACTGATGAAAAAGACACTGCACGTATGGCAATGAAACAGTCAGTTACAACGCGTGCTGCTAGTGAGCGATACAAGAAGCTAAGAAGGGAGGAAAACCAACTATTTAGGCGGAACATATGGCAGTGGGAGCAGACAGAGAGTGAAAAAACCGAAATGTGCAGGATGACTGGTGAATCCCGAAAGTTTTTCGGGAGGGCAAGAAGATTGAATAACGGGCCTAATAACGGGCTGCCCTCCTGCAAGGGTGAGAATAGGAATCTGGTGACTGAGAAGCAGAGTGTGCACTTTTCAGAACTACTCCACTCAGATTCTTCGACTGAAAATCAGGAGGTAATGATAGTGGAAGATAGTGTAGATTGTACCCCCCGACGATTGGAGTCTCAGTGTATTATCTCGTGTATTCAAAAAGGGTGATCCGTGTGTCTGTTCCAACTATCGCGGTATCAGTATTTTATCCATCGCGCATAAGGTCTTGTCGAGAGTATTATGTGAAAGAATAAAGCCAATTATTGAAAACCTGATTGGACCTTATCAGTGTGGTATTAGACCAGGCAAGTCCATGACTGACCAAATATTCACGCTACGCCAAATCCTGGAAAAGACCCACGGAAAGCAAATAGATACATACCACCTTTTTGTCGATTAAAAAGCTGATTTCCATACGAGGAAAACTGTACGATCCGCCTCTATAGAATGACGCTGACCAACACCAAATCAGCAGTGAAAGTGGGGAAAGACCTCACTGAACCATTCTGTACCAAGCGAGGACTGAGACAAGGCGACACACTTTCGTGCAATCTCTTCAACATCTTAATGGAGATAATAATGAGGAAAGCTGCAGTAAATACGAACAAGGCCATTAACACGAAAAGCCGTATGTTGCTGGCGTCTGCTGACGACATAGACATCATTGGGCGAAATTTGCGAGAGGTTACTGCAGTATTTTGAAAAGGATTGGAGAAGGTGGGTCTTGCTGTTAATGAGGGCAAAATTGACATCGACTAGAGTAACCTCTCGACTTGGTCCACACTTAAACGGTGACAACCGATTTAATTTTGAAGTGATAGATGAATTTGTCTACCTTGGATCCGCCGTGAACAAGGACAACGACGTCAGCCTGGAGATAGATAGGGGAATTGTGCTTGCAAATAGATGTTATTTTGGGCTCAGCAAGCAGTTTAGGAACAAGGCCCTCTCTCGACGGACAAAAGTCCAGATATATCAGACTCTCATTTTACCTGTCTTGACATATGGCTCCGAAACTTGAGTCATATCGCAAGCGGATGAAAAACACCTGGGAGTTTTCGAGAGAAAAATTATCCGTAAAATATATGGTCCTGTTAGAGAAAACGGCGAGTGCCGATGTCGCTGGAAAGCAGAGCTATATAATCTATATTCTGACGTGGGCATAGCTATCAAATTAGGCCAATTGCGTTAGCTAGGCCATGTTATCAGAATGGATGAAGATGAGCCAGCGCGAAAGATTTTCGATAACATACTCGATGGAAGCAGGAAAAGAGGACGACCAAGATTCCGCTGGAAAGACCAGGCAGAAGAATCCCTCCGTATCCTTGGTGTTACCAACTGGCGAGAAAAGGCGAATGATAGAGCCAGTTGGAAGAATACATTGAAATTTGTTTAATTTGTTATTTAATTAATATGTGTAAGACGTCTGACCTCATGAGGTTGTGAAATAGTCAATAAAAGTAAGTAAGATTTTACTGATGCTCACCCAGATATCGGGTATATTCTTTTGTCCTTGGAAGGCGGATCCACCGAGCTGTTACTTGTATGGCTTGATCGATCGTAGGTCGCTGGGCGAGATCAATGCTGCCTGGCAGGCTGGAGTGGATCGCAGGATTTCTTTGAGTGGACAAGCTCCTCATTGGCGTAATTAACGGTCACTGTGATGCTGGAGGCTTCACTCGCAACTGGATTGTGAACGGCGTTGATTAATGTCGTGTTTGTGGTGATGAAGAATAGGTGGAGACCATTAAGTACCTTCTATGTCAATGCACAGCATTATGGCGTAGGCGTTGCCTTTGATTTGGTTGTTTCAGGCAGGGATCCTAGCCTCTTTGCATGGTGTGGCTATTGACGATTTTATGGCATTTTCGCGGGGTATGCCTTGGACCCGCGCAGGTGATACCATCATCTGATGATTTGTCTATTGGTTCTTTCTACCCCACTGGAAATCTGTAAAGGTAGACCTTGACCTGCACATGTGGATCCTCATCTTGGATGGTATTGTATTTGTTGTTTAGGGCTTCGCAAGTGATGTATGTATATATAAGTATATACTGGAAACATAATCGAGTGGCTCTTCTGATTGTCCTACGTCTATCTATCCATCTATCGTAAATTTTTCACTATTCGTGGAGCTGGCCCCCTTCTCTCCCCTTCCATCTCACCTTTCTCCTCATATATATGGGCAATCATATTGAGTCTACCGACATCAGAGTGTAGTGACGATAAGTTGAATACTGTCTCTTATTGGCACGTATCCTCCACCTAAGCAAACCTAGCATCGATTCTCATCACTATCTGGTAGCAGCAAAGGTTCGCAAAAGATTAAGTAGAGCGAAAACGTCCGAAACTACACGCAGAGAAAGCTAGACATCGGAAAGCTGCAATTACCAGAGGTAGACACATCCTACTCTAGGAAGCTCTCTCAACTTTTGGCACAGAACCCACACCCTCGCGATGACGTTCCTGGAGCGTAGTGGAAACCCACTTCCGACAATATACAATATACAAGGTTCTCTCAAGTATATTGAGTATGTGGCTTTAGACGTGGAAAATCGACAACTGACCAGATTTTCACGCTACGCCAAATCCTGGAGAAGACCCACGAAAAGAAATCGCCACCTATCATCTATTTGTCGATTATAAGGCGGCCATCGATAGCCCGATACGGTACAAATACTACGAAGCAATGTCTCAGCTTGGTATTCCTGCAAAACTCAAACGCCTTTGCTGGACGACCTTGACGAACACCAAATTCGTAGTAAAAGTTGGTAAGGATCTTACCGAACCTTTCCGAATTGAGCGACGCCTCAGACTGAGTGGTACCCTACCGTCCGATCTCTTTAACATGTTAATAGAGATTGTTATGAGAAAATCTGCAGTCAACATGAATAAAACCATCAACAGCAAAAGTCACATGCTGCCTGCGTATGCTGGTGATATCGATATTAATGGGCGCACAATTAGAGAAGTTACTGCGGTGTTTTCGAGAATTGAGAAGGAGTCAGCAAAAGTGGGTCTGACAGTAAATGAGGACAAGACAAAATTAGTATTGATATCTGCGGATAGAAATTAATTAGGGTGAACCTAAAACCCAGTTTTGTGAAAATTCAAACGTCGTTGATCCAAAAAATGTTTACGCGAACGTGAAACTTTGTTTTAATATTAATGTCATTGTCAAGTGTAGTATACCCTGCGTGCTATAATTTAATCTTGGCGGTTTTTGTCTCATTATTCTCTTTTTTCTTAGCGGAGGTTATAACCTCTGTCAGAGGTGAAAATTATGATGTTTTTCTGATTGGACACACCCTTACGGACAAATTTTTATCCTCACGATTTTTTTTTAACTAACCCATTTCACGTGATCCATTCGAGCTGAAACTTCGCAGACAAACTAAGGGCGACGACAAAAATGAACTATCAAAATATGGGCGGGATTGGACAAAGGGGCGAGGTCATATATAAAGATTTTATATTCAAAAACTATGTTTTTTACGGGTTGTTTTTTTTTCAATTTTATATTCGTTTCAAAAAAATCCCACTGAATTGCGACCATCTGAAAGCACGGGTTGATCCTACTACTTGGTTTCTGTAATAGCTGCATAATCCGACCGCAATTCAACCTGTCCGGTAGCCTTTTCCTGGCAAGCTCTATGACTAGAATAATGAATATTTACCAATTCGAAAATGAAAAGCAACTGACACACCACTGGTCAGCCACTCGGGGTGTTCAACGCTGTCCCTGACCAACAATCTTCAGCCTCAATTGGGGCCTCATATAGGACAACCTCCTAACCAATTCTTTCTTATATATTATTCAGTGATATTTCGCCAACACGTGATGTCCCCTTTATATTCACTCATGGTTATCCTATAGTGAGAGCTAACCAACAGTTATAGCTGTCAGTTTCTTATTGAATCTGAACTATATTACTGTTTAACTCAAAAGCACGTTGGATAGTTTTATATTGAAATTTGGAAGTTTGACCCAAGTCATCAGAAATAAAATGGCGTATCTATCATTTACAAACTAATATCAGGACTGTCTACGTCATCTGCATATGAAAACATCATAAGGACAATACTTCTAATTGTACTTTATGTGTTCTGTGTCGCGTCCTCATTATTTTCTCAGAAAATGTATTAAAACTAGCTTCCGATTGATTGTCATCTTGTTTGAGATAATCTTTGGTATCAAATGGGTCAGATATGCCCTGATACAAAAGTATTTTGAACACCAACCTAACAGTGCCTTGCACAATGTTCTGAACAAAACTGGTCAACCCAAATCTAAAGTTACTAGAGCAAGGCATATTGCATTGCCCATCTTTCCAGCCATTATATTTATTCTAAACATCAATGGGTCCCTGACGAACACATGTTGATTGCGTTATCCTGTCTACAGGATAATTGGTGAACTTTTCTATTGACTTCAAACTCGTTGTTTGCATAGTACATGTGTGTATTAGTCTTAATTCATTTAAATTTAACGTGACATGCAAACACAAACATAGATACATAGTATATACATACGTATGTATGAAGTATCCAGGTACTTCCAGTACAATTGGGTTTTTAGGAGTGAACATTGATTTATGCAATTTACATACATTAATTTTATTACAATCTAAACATTAAGCTCTCATGTTTCACATAAATCAAAACTGAGTACTAGAGCTCAACACTTTTTCAATTTTTAATGGATTCCATGCCTTAAAACATTTCACTTCTGTTTCCAAGGCACTACGAGTAACGGGTGGAACAGCCGCACCCCATTTGAAGTGTTTGACAGAAAACTTGGTCGTTTGTAAACGCATTAGCGATCAATTCCTGCACTGTGGAAGATTTTGCTAAAATTACAAATGGCTTATACATAATCGTTTTAAATGGACGAAGCTGGAAGAATCCAAAATACAGAGGAAATCTATGGTTCTCAGCAATTTTTTTTCAACTCGAGCTTCGTTGTGTTTCATTGGAAAATATTCGAGGGGTTACAAATCTTTTAAATTTGACAACGGTATTTAATTTTTATCGTATTAGTTTTTAGAAATATACAAACAAGGAAAGTAATAAAAATCAAATAGAAATAGAAAAGGAGAAGTAAAAGATTGTGACTTATGGCCAGTTTCACAGTTGAAAATTCTCCATTTAAATTAACTTTAAATGCCCCATGTGTGTCATTCAAATGTCATTTTATATGAAAATACTCTGGGAGCTTTTAAATTGAGCTTTTGGATGACGAGTGTGAAACTCGTCCTTAATTAATTGGAGTTAAGGCAAAAGCTGTATATACCTCGCCGTTTTGTTTTTATTTCATTTGATTGGTTTTATTCAATGGAAATACAATTCCCTACAAACCATGATTAAAAGTACAAATCATATCTGTACGTTAACTTAATTATAAATTAAATGTATCTTTGATGATTCCAATTATATTTGAGATTTGAACGCATTTTGCAAATAAGTTAGTAGAATTTAGATGACGAAATGTACTGATTAAAGGACTACCAAGTGCAAAATAAGTACGATGCCGTGGAAAACTATCCCCATACTCTAAGGGCGAGTTTCACACTCGTCATTTAAAAGCTCAATTTTAAAGCTCAAAGAAATTTTTCATATTAAATGAGCCATTTAAATGGAGAATTTTCAACTGTGAAACTGAGCATAAGACTGAAGAATGTATGCCATTATTCATGAAATCAAAAACTATTAAAGCAGATTGGAAATGTTGCGTCAGCAAACCTGGCAACAATCGTTTAGATCGATATGGTGCATGTTCAGTAGGGTGGCAATGAAAAGTCCACTTTCATAACTTTGCAAGCCCCGAGCGGATTATTTTCCCCTTTTGGTCTAAACCTTGCGTGGTCAAAATTTGAAGCAAATCGGATAACTCTAACATACGCCGCGTTGCTACTATTTTGTTCGCACTGTTTGCCAGTAGATTTGCAAGAAATTTTTGGAAATTCTTGATAGTAGATAGTTGATAAATGTTTGAGCAGACGAAACCAGTTTGCGAGTTCCAACTCTGAATTTGAATAACGGTCGATTTTTAGAAATTATAAGAAATCAGGTTGTTGTTTTTTTTTTTTTTTAAAAATGCATCTAGATGAAAAATGATAAAGCCGGACATAAATACCTTTTAGTTTAAGTCTATTTGGTTCCCTTAAAGTATAACATGCTATACTTTCTCAAAGTTTTCATGATCAGCTGGTACGACAATTTAGGCCGCTTCGATGAAAAATCGTTTCAGTTCAAAATATAAGGTTTGTGCTGAGGCCAGAAGTATAAAATCGGGTTCTACAATTGAATACAATAATCTTTTGCTTAACCCGGTTTCAAACCCCCGGTTTTAAATATCGGTTCCAAAAACCTCAATTGAAAATTTGTGTGGACAGATATGTGGGGCAGCCGTATAAATCGGGTTTTAATTAAGCGAAACCTTTTCAGTTTTATTACAAATAGGGAAATTATAGGAGATATTTTACTTTGAACAACAACTCTGATAAGGGATATATTTGTAATTTGTTAGCATAGATATCATACATGGTTTTTTTTTAATTTGCATTGGATTTTAATTTGGATTACTTTATCTAATGCAAATGCACAAGAATTGCTATTGTTCGCAATGGCAATTAAAACATTTGAATTTGCATTTGCATTGCCTGGTTGTGGAATCGGATACCAATTGTAATGAAATATGGGAATGCTTTTAATTGTTTTGAATTTGTTTGACTGCTGGCAATTCTGGTTTTACAGTATTTTATATGTAGAGGTTTGTGGCTTCAATATATATTGCCTCGTCGTATTTTCAAATTCAAAAACCTGTAAAAATAAAATAAATGGTTTCTCATTACATCCCATGAAGGGACCGGGGAGAACTTCTCAGAATCACTGAGTTGTGCGATTTACAGCTTTCACTCGCTGATTGGGACCTACAGTTTTACACCGATTCCGAAAGGTATTTTGAGAAGCTTTTTCATGGCTATATACGCGATAGTGTCGCCGTCACTATGCGAGGTGACCGCCGCCAAAAGAAATTTGAAGGTGGTCAGAGCAGGGTTCGAACCCAGGATCTCATGTGCAAGAGCCGCGCATACTGACTATTGCACCACCGGCGGCCACATGGGGTAAATTAATTATATGACAATTATAATTTGTTGTTTAATATGAATTTCCTGCTCAAATACAAATTCAAAAAAATTTCAATACTATTGGCAATTATACTTATTTTCAAAGCATTTCCTTATTTATTTTATACAGTACAGGTTTATGAATTTGAAAGTACTATGATTCAATACCTATCGAAACCACAAACCTCTGCATATAAAATACTTTACAAACAGAATTGCCAGCGGCCAAACAAATTCAAAACAATCTAAAGCATTCCCATATTTCATTACAATTGGCATACGATTCCACAACCTGCATTTGCATTGCCTGAGCGAATTAAAATCCAATGCAAATTAAAAAAAACCAAGTACATGTGAAGGAAATGCTTTGAAAATAAGTACAATTGCCAATGGTATTTATATTTTTTTGAATTTGAATTCAAATTAAACTACAAATTATAATTGTCATATAATTCATTTGCCCCATGTATGGTAGATACACACCATTGGTATTTTAGTTTAACGGGTTTCAGCTCATAAACCCATCTCTTTATACATATAGACCGAATCACAAACACAAAAGCTCAAAATGTACCTTGGTTTGTTTTATGATGATTCCCAAAATATTTCGTGTCTAGCATTAAGACCCGGTGAGCTGGGTCGGTTTTAAAAAATATATTTGTTTAAAAGCTTTTCAAAGAATTTTTTACTTTAAATAAAAACAGTGTATACAATACTAATATCATATAAAAGGATTTTTTGGGATTGGTGGGAAATATTTTGGAAACAAGTGAGAGCATTACGAAAAGCTGATTCGGGTTGGTTAGATGATGTTGTATTTCTTGGTTGAGAGTCGTTTTTAGCGAACGAAGGGAAATATGTATCATTCAATAATTTTTACGATTTAAACACCACCCGTTGTAAAAATGGCAAGAAGGAGAATTCTTCAGCTTCTAACTTTTCTGGAAGACATATTCCAAGGTTGAGTCATAAGTGAGTTTGCAAGCATTTTTGTGAGCGAATGCGCCAGATAAAATATATACATATATATATATGGTTTCCTATTACATCCCTTGAAGGAATCAGGGACAGCTTCTCACAACCAGTGAGCTGTGCGCTTTCTAGTTTTATACTCTCTGATTGGGACTTACAGTTTTACACCAGTTCCGAACGGTATACTGTAATTTTTATTCTGTCACCTCCAAGATTTTAAGACAGACGTGAGTTCATTTGATGAAATACCTTTTTTACAAAAATTAACGTGAACACTTTCAGAAACAAAGACTCATAGGAACAATCTTCTGAGTCCGAAAAAAATAAAAAAAAGAGTCTCAGAACCTTCTGAAAACATATCAATAGCAGTATTTTTGAATTTGAAAGTGTCTCCTCTTTCAGGAGTCAGAAGGAGTCATAAATATGAACCTGCGAATTTAATTTCCTTCTCTTTTAAGAGATTTTTTAGACTCATAAAACAGTCAGCTTTTTACAATATTTCCCCAAATTATTTCAAATCATTTAAAATTACTTTATGATGCTTTTCTGAATCTTTTCAGATTTTTCTGAGATCATTTTTGAATGCTCTAAAGTTTCTCTCATTCTATTTATTTACAAATTAAAAGGGCGAAACTATAATATATATTTAATTAACAAATATAATTTTTGTATTTATAATTGCATCCCATTTAAATTGTAATAATGTAAAATTGCAAATATAATATTTAATAATAATAATACGTTCTTCAATTTTGGGGTAACGGTCCACTCACAGTTGTACTTATTGTAGCTTGATCAAGTATTTGCAGATTTAATTTTCCCTCCAATCTTCGAGTGCAAGACTGCAGTAAATATCCGTATGCGACAGCATTCCACTATTCCATCGTCGGCACCTTTGATACAAAACTCGCGGCAAATATTTTTGTTACATAAATTTTAGATGAACACAATTTTATACTAAAAACTTTCTGACAAATTGTTTTTAAAATGTAAAACTGTATTTTAGGCTTATTTTATATCAAAAAATGTTTGCTTATGCAAATAACCTTCTTTTTCTTTCATTTATTACTTTTTTCTGATGAATTTTTTGAGCGCTCAGAAATCAGTCATGAAAAAGTGAAATTTTTGAATGTTATTTGTATGTATATTAGGGTTAGTCACTTTTTTAACTTTTATCGAATATCACAATGCTCTCGCAATATGATATAAGGCATACAAAAATATGAAGAACTGCGTCCTTACGTCTTGATATTGCAAAAAAACCTTCCTCGCCAAATGCAATTACTTTTACTCAAACCAGATTTATGCACTTTTATTTTTTTTTTGTGATTTGTAAAATTAGGAAAAACAATTTCCGTTTTAAATATTTCGTGTAGCTATTATTAGTTCAGTTTAGTACGCTGATTACGAATCTGTTGTTCGATCACTAATTGGTCAGTATGGCGATTTTAAAATTGGTCTGAAAATGAGTTTAATTTTTTTTGTGATTTTTAAATTTTAAGAATTTTTTTTCGTTTTAAATTTTTCATGTGGCTGCTCTTAGGTAACTTTGGTAGGCTCATTTTGAATCTGGGGTTCGATCAATAATTGGTCATTCAGACTCCGGCATATGGCATGCAATTTGCCTAATGAACAGTTTTGCTCAAACTTTACACTAAAATCGCTATATCTTGAAAAATAAATCACCATTTATTCATGATTCATGATCAGCGTTCCAAACCTAAATAAGAACCGATAATTGAAAAATTAAAAACGAAAAAAAATTCTTAAATTTTAAAAATTACAAAAAATTAATTTCTTGCTCAAACCGCAATCAGCGTACCAATCTTAACTAAGAACCGCCACAAGAAATAATTAAAAGGAAAAAATTGTTTATATATTTTAAAAATCACAAAAAAATTAAACTGAAAATTTCTGGTTTGAGTAAAAGTAATTGCATTTGGTGCAGAAGGTTTTTTTCCAATATCAAAAATGTAAATATATTATACACCGAGAGCATTCGCCGCAAAAAAAGTGACTAACCCTAATGTACATATAACTATTTATGAAAATTTCCCTCTTTTTTCTCATTCTTTTGTGAATCATTTATGAGCCTTTATAAACCCTCAAATAAGAATCAGAAAAAAATTATTTTCAGTGCATAAAGTGTGAAATGCTGATAAAAAAGTTGCCGAAAACTTTATTTGATGGCTCCAAATTATGAACCGTCAGAAATTACTCATATTTTGAACTCTGAGTGTCTGAGCGCTTGCAAATTGTTCTCTGGGTTTTCAAATTATTTCCAATATAATCAAATTAGTTTTATTCATTATGATTTTTATTTGAAAAATCAGGTTTAAAGGATTATTATTAATTTTTATTATACCACTCCACACATAATTATTATTTTTGAGTTTTATACTCTCCGAAAGCAACAATTATTTTCGATTTCTATTATATCGCTCAGAAATAACAATAAATTTTGATTTTTATTCGGTTTTTTTTTTCAAAAACAGTTGTTGAAATCTTTTTCAACTAAACATCAGAAATAAAAATCATTTAAAGGCTTTTTTAAATGAAATTCGGAAATAAAAATCAAAGAAAGACTTTTATTTTTTTATTTATCTTTTATCTATTGTGACTTTCAATAAAAGTCTTTTTCATTTGTTTACATTATCATTATTGCACATGAAACAAAAGTGCACGCTGAATAATCTGTCGTTTTTTGTTGTTTTGATGCAAATATAATTTAAGCTTGTCGTAAATACTTTGTCCAAACATATTGCGTTTGCTACTCAAAATTACATGTTTGAGACACAATGATTAATATGTTATAATATATATATGTGTTTGCGACCCAAATGTATCTGCGTTTGTGACACAAATACAGGTGTGTTTGTTGCACTGTTTATGGTCTCTCGCAAGCAACGAGAATGTCTATCTTGTAAGTGTGTATCTGTATTTTTGCATTACTCTCTCAGTCAGTTACACTATGCACCAAAATATAGGTTTTTGCTTTGGGGGTGGACGATTCATGCGCCAAATGATCACACTAGGTGATAATAGTCAAACCCCAAAAATGTAGACCGGTTTATTAGAATTTTCTTACCCGATACTGTCCGAGATAAATTTAAAAATCGAGTATAAATATTGAATTATGTTTTCATAAATACAAGCGCATAAAGGGTTTTATGCCATTTTTGTTTTTACTTTTGGTGGAATTTTATGACATTTTTTGAAAAGAGACAAAAGGACATATAAATAATAAAGAGAAACTTCTTATACAAATACATACATACATTCATATTTGTTTATAATTTCTAATTTTAAGATTTAAATTTTTAAAAAAGGACTAAATGCACATATGCAAATTCAAGATGAAGGATTCTCATCTGCGAAATCCTCTAGTAAAATCTATTCCACAATATATTAGTAGAACATTTGGATATTTTGCCGGCTATTTAGGTGCAGTTTTCTTGACTTTGTTGCAAAAAAGAAAATAAAGATAGAATGTGAGAAACGACTTTGAATGAAAACAAAAGTCAGAAACGAGTTTGAGCAAAGAAACTGGAAAGGACAACAACGGGAATCCCATTTTCTGCCCAAGCCTCTACCGAAAAAAACGGAATGGCAGACCATTTGTGAAATATAAAAAAAAACCTGGTCGTGCATAAACCAGAGTTGTATATAAGTATATTATTTGTGTACCAACGCATAGTGATAGCCAAGGCAAAGATAGCCAAACCTTCTGAAAAGAAAAACGTGAGATACAGCAAAGAAAGGAGAAGCAAAAGAGCAGCAGATTCTCATTTCATAAAAAAAGTAATGCATTCAGCAAGTGAATGTAAAAGGGTCATTTTAAATATTAAATATTAAAATATATTAAATATTTTGTATTAATTATTTATTTTAATTCTAACAAATGAAGAAAGAAAGAATAATTCGTTACTAAATAATATTATGTTTGGGAGAAAATACGCATGTTTCCACGTAAGCATATGGATGTTTGGGATGAAGCACGCATCTGTTTCCACGTAGAAGCATACATATTTGTAAGTAAACATGCTGATGTTTGCATTTAAATACACCTGGGTTTGGCATATAAATGTTTGAAGTATATTCCAAACATATACTTGGTTACTGCAGAATATGTTTGGGAGAATATGTTACAGAGGCCGTTTCTTTCAGCGTATAAGGTAAAAAAAAGTTACACACCTTAATCATAAAAATAAGAAAATAAAAGTTTATTGCGTAATTGGATAGATACACGCTAAAAAATCTGTCCTTTTTTTGTTGTTTGGATTCAAATATAACGTTTTTGTAGCTTGTGCATTCAACATATCATATTTGGGACACAATGATTAATAGGTTATAATATCTGAATTTGTGACCCAAATGTGGCTTTGTTTGTTGAAAAACGATAAAAACGAAAACGAGACAGACAACAAAGAAACAAAAAGGCAGCAGATCGTCAATTCATGAAAACAATTCTTGTAAACAGGTACATGTTTCCTGCAACATGTTTCTGGGGCCGTTATTTTTCAGCTCGTAGAGTCGTAACAAGTGTATTGGACCACTTTAAACATTTCTAGCGAATTTCCTTCAGAATGATTATTTTAATTACAATTTCAATCAATAACAATTATTTTCGGTCCCTGGTTTGATTCGTATCTCAAATATGTCTCCTTTCCCATATAATCTTCCGGCTCAAGACCAATGTCATGAAAAAGTACTTTTTATATTAAAAAGTGAATTTTAATAGAAAATAATGTGAAATTGATTATTATGTTGGATGGTTGGGAATATATTTTATTTTTAAAAAGTATGTTTTGATTGATTAAGTGATTGTTCATGGCGTTCATCTATGAAATATAATACATATGTGAATATGAATTGTATCATTCATTTCTTTGTTCAAAAATCCTCCACTGTTCGATGACTGGTTGATATAAACGATGAAATGTGGATGGAAAACTCTCTCCAATTCCTTCGCTAATAACAGCAGGCTGCGAACACGTGTCCTTCATTCGTGAATGTAATCAGGTACTTGTGAAAGCATTCGCATCTGCAATCGAATCCGCTTTATACCAAAATCCAATAAACTTGTTGAAAGTGAAGAACGTGCACTGGAGCAGAACACACACTCGTCCCTCCATTCAGTGCTTCAATCACTCATTGAATATATTCATTTTGGACCATAACTCATAAGTTGGTCAAATCTCCAAAAATAAAAAATTGGTTATTGAAAAACATCAATGGGATTTTAAAAGCATAAGCCATAACACACACAATGAAGTTATATATTATGAACCCACACGATTGTGTCTATTTGAGGAATGTTACTTTATGAATGGTTAGACCAGGTCGAAACTTAATAATATTACAATCAAATATATGACGTAAGTGTGGAACAAAAGATTAACGGAAAACTTTTTTAATCCAACAATTTAAACTTGCAAAAGGGATTAAAATCGCATCGAAAATACATCGATATTTCTAAATACTAAATCGATATCGAATTCGATATCATCGCGAAAAGTAGCGTATTTAGATTTTATACTGAATCCCAAAGTCAACGTGAAATTTAATCGAAATGTGGTGGAAATGTGGTAGACTTATATTATATACGATATCGATATACCTTCATGTCGATATCTATCATAAAAGCTAAGCAAGAATATTTAGATTTTAAACATTTAATAGGAATGTTTATTTTTGTTCTAACGAAGAAATAATAAAATTTGAAAGCAACACAAATAATGAACTTCAAAGAAAAAACGGAAGGAAAATTAATTAAACAACTAATTGAAACAATAGATTTTATATTTTATCTTTTTCTGTATTTTTTAATGTTTTAAATGTTTTGGTTCTGCATTTCGTTTCCTATTATCAACATATTCATCTCCGAAAGCAGTTTGGTCTTTCCCATTCTCTTTATCATATTTATTTTTATTAACTAAATTTTCAACTTCATTTTCGTTTGAAGTTGCTCCATTTGCGTTCTTTTGTTCCCATCGAACATTTTTTGATATTCGGCTGTATATCCTCTGCATTCCTTTCGGATTCATTTATATTTGTGGCATTTCATTTTGATTTATAATAGATGTTCATTTGCTTTATCCTATCGGATGCAGTTTGAATATGTCTCATCGTAATTTTTTCATATTCGCTTTCTGACGAATATTCGCTTTCTGCCTTTGTCGCTTGCTTAGTAGAACTTATTTTCCTGTTCAAGAAACAAATAACTTAGTGCGAAAAGTGGGAAGTATCAAGCTACCTTTATCTTACTATTTTATATTTTACCTAAAAATATGCAACATAAATTGTAAATTCAATATTAAAATATAATATGGGATTTCATCGTAAGCTGTCAAATTTATATACATAGTTATGAAATGTCAAAAAGTTTTTAAACAAATTTGAAGTTTGAATTTAAATTTATGTGACATACGAGGTATCCGAAGTATTTAATACAGCGTTCGCACTGGCATAGATTTTCTTGATTTTGCCACTTTTGTTGATATTAAGCAGAAATCAAGAAAATTTCCTTGATTTCCATACATTTTCACAGACGACAAATCAGGTATTTGTTCTTTTTTTCTAGGAATCAGGAAAAAAATGCTTGATATGCTTTATGCAACGCCGACTTTATATTTTTCTCCTTACTTAGGTATTTATTGTTTCTCAAGCATATATTTTATATACTTTTTTTGTTTACTTTTATTCCTGGAATACATTTGTGTTGAATTTGATTGTGGAATAATACCAGATAAACCAAAATGCCCTATGTTGTAGACTTGGTATGTTTCTTGTCGTAGTAACACTACCTCGACAATGCGCCTTGACTTTCAAGCAAATCAGGAAAAAAAACCAATGCGAACTCTTCGGATTTTGTTAGCACAATTGATACGAAATCGGGAAAATATTTTGTAGTGCGAATGAGCTATAAGAGTTTGAATGCAAACCTCATAGTTTTTTTCCTACTAAATATATGTTTGGATTTAAATTTACGAGGTTTCATTACGGGTTTGAATGAAACTCTATAATCATACATGAGTTTTTTAATTTGCATTGGATTTTAATTTGGCAATGCAAATGCAGGTTGTGGAATCTGATGCTAATTGTAATGAAATATGGGAATGCTTTTAATTATTTTGAATTTATTTGACTGCTGGCAATTCTGTTTTTAAAGAATTTTATATGTACAAGTTTGTGGCTTTGATAGGTATTGCGTCGTAGTACTTTCAAATTCATAAACCTATACAGTATAAAATATTTCAAAACCACAATTGCCAGATATGAAGGAAATGCTTTGAAAATAAGTAAAATAGCCAATGGTATTGAAAGTTTTTTGAATTTGCATTTGGACAGGAAATTCAAATTAAATAACAAATTATAATTGTCATAAAATTAATTTGTCCCATGTATGCCCATAATAAAGGGAGAGACGCTACAACAGTAAATCGATAGGGACAGCAAACGACACCATATTTTTTCCTGCTCTTTTGACATTTCTCTTCAGTAAGGTTTGCCATTTCATCATGGAAAGATATACGAGCCAACAACGAGTCGAAATTATTAAAATTTACTACCGAAATTTGGAGTTAGTGGCCTCAACTTTCAGAGCGCTACGTCCAATTTATGGTCGTCATAATCGTCCTACCAGATCAACAATTGAGCGTCTAGTGGAAAAATTTGAATCCACAGGCACAGTAAAAAATGTTGCCGTGCCAGTGAGACAAAGAAGTACCCGTAGTGTCGAGAATATTGCTGCCGCTGAGGTTTCAGTTCAAGAAAGCCCAAATGTGTCTCTCACACGTCGTTCTGAAGCGTTGGGCATCTCTGTGACGTCGTTGTGGCGAATTTTGCGAAAAGATCTTGGCCTACATCCTTACAAGATCAAATTGACGCAAGAACTGAAGCCGCTTGACCACCATAAGCGTCGTATGTCCGTGAATTGGGCTGAGCAACAACTTGAAAATGATTCGGATTTTCATCGGAAAATCATCTTCAGCGATGAGGCTCATTTCTGGCTGAATGGCTTCGTCAATAAGCAAAATATGCATTATTGGTCAGAGAGCAATCCACACGTAATCCATGAATCATCATTGCATCCCGAAAAAATTACGGTTTGGTGCTGTTTATGGGCCGGCGGCGTCATTGGGCCGTACTTCTTCCGTGATGATCAAGGCCAGCACATTACTGTGAATGCGAATCGCTACCGTTCAATGATAAACGAATATTTTTGGCCCCAATTGGATAATATGAACTTGGAGGACATGTGGTTCCAACAGGACGGCGCCACAAGCCACACAGCGAATGCCACAATCAATTTATTGGAAACCAAGTTTGGCGAACGTGTTATCTCACGAATTGGCCCAGTCGATTGGCCGCCTCGGTCGTGCGATTTCACGCCGTTAGATTATTTCCTGTGGGGCTACGTCAAGTCTATGGTCTATGGCAACAAGCCAGCGACGATTGATGAACTTCGTACGAATATCGAACGTGAAATTGCAGTAGTATCGGCCGACTTATGCTTGAAAACTGTCGAAAATTGGGTTCAGCGTCTGGACTTCTGCAAGCGTGCCCGTGGTGGTCATGCAAAATAAATCGAGTACCATACTTAATGGCAGGAATAAGCAATTTCATTGGTGTCTAAAACCGGTTTTGTTTTATTTAAAAAACTTTTGTAGCGCTCTTATTGAAAAACCCTTTATGAGAGTCTGGTATAACTGAACTTTTGTTACTCGAGATAGGGCCTTATCTCTAAAGTACTTGCTTAGCCCAAAACAACATCCATTCGCAAGCACAATTCTCCGCTTGATCTCAAGGCTGACGTTATTGTTTTTGTTTACCGCAGATCCGAGGTATATAAATTCGTCCAACAACTCGAAATTGTAACGCTTATCAACGTTCACGCTTTGGTCTAATCGCGTGAAGGCCCTGCTCGTTGAAACCATTAATTTTACCTTGTCGTCATTTACTGTCAGACCCACTTTTGCTGACTCCTTCTCAATTCTCGAAAACACCGTAGTAACTTCACTAATTGTGCGCCCATTAATATCGATATCATCAGTATACGCGGGCAGCATGTGACTCTTGCATCTGATGGTTTTATTCATGTTGACAGCAGCTATTCTCATAATGATATCCATTAAGATGTTAAAGAGATCGCACGATAGGGTGTCGCCTTGCCTCAGGCCTCGCTTAGTTTCGAAAGGTTCGGTAAGATCCTTACCAACTTTCACTGCGGATTTGGTGTTCGTCAAGGTCATCCAGCAGAGGCGTATGAGTTTTGCAGGAATACCAAGCTCAGGCATTGCTTCGTAGACTTATCGGACTATCGAAGGCAAATCGGCAAATAGATACTAGGTCGTGTGTCTAAAGCCACACGGGTATGGCCCAATCAGGTCCGCGATAATCGGTTTTAGTCTTTCACACATTATGCTTGATAGAACGTTATATGCTATGGATAAAAGGCTTATTTCACGGTAGGGTCAGACTCGGGTCACCTTTTTTAAATATGGGACATAGTGCACTGAGACTCCAATCGTCGGGCATGCATTCAATTAAACAAATTTTACTAAAGAGCTGATGCATGCACTTTATCAGCTCATCGCCGCCAGCCCTAAACAGCTGCGTCGGTAATCCATCGGCTCCTGCGGCTTTGTTGATCTTAAGTCGGGCAATAGCTGTTCTGGCCAGTGTTGCCTGAGACGGACTAAAAATTTAGGCCAAATGCCCCTAAAATTGCAAATCTATTATGTTAAAACTGGTGTTTGTTGTCGTAGTATCACTAAACTCCAATGCGAAAATTTCAGATTTTTTAGGACATTTGATGCGAAATCAGTAAAATATTGTCCAGTGCGAATGAGCTATAACGTGTTAACGATAAAAATCGGTAGTTAATTTGTCAAAATTCATAAAATTTCCGAATTTTGTTAATTTTGCTTCGTCGCATGGACGAAACCGTTTCGTTAATGCTTTTACGTTGCTACAATGAAAAGTCTTGTGTATCCGACAATTTGGTTGTCGCTGCAACGAAAAAATGGAAACATAATAAATACCTTTGATAATTTTACATTTCGTTGCTGCAGCAACTTATTTTTCGTTCTGGCAACTATTTAATTTTATTTGGATCGTGTAGTAAATATTAAAAAAAATTAAATTCACGTGATTTAAACTTTTGATATTTGGTTCATCCCTTACTTTTTATAGTTTACTTATATTATTTATTTATTTTTTATTATTTATAAATTGTTAAAAAAAATAGTGGAAAACACCAGCAAAATAAACAGTCGTAACAGTGTATTTATATATAATTGACAATAAATAATTTCAAACACACTTCAAAACATTCATTGCAGAAGTGAAACAAAGTCATTGTAGTAATTAAACAAATTCGTTGCAACAATGACACAAATTCGTTGCACCAATGAAATAAATTCATTGCAGGAATAAAACCTATTCAATGCAACAATGAAACAAATTCATTGCAGTGAAGAACCAAAATTCGTTGCAATAATGAATGAAATTCATTGCAACAACAACCATACTTTCATCACACTGACGAGCAATTTGCAGTTGACAAACAAATTTTCGTAGCGAGAAACGTTAGCTAACTTTCGATGAAAAAGTTGTTGGGGTGATGAAAATGTTCATCGTTGTGACGAAGCTTTTCCGTTCAGTGTATGGTGTGGTCTTTTGTTAAAATAAGTTTTGAAGCGAGATCTTATATTCTCTTTCCCCCATATTATATTAGACCCAAATTTGGGGTCGTTTGCATTATGAAAATAGGCTCCAGGAAATTACAACACAAACTGTCGAAACTATAAATTGAAAATATCCCGCAAAAATATAATGGCGCTTAACTTGATTATTCGTTTATGAAGGTAAGAAAATACATCCCAAAAAAGACAAATAGGTTCCAATATTTTGCGCTGCTGTTCTCTGTGTAAAAGTGGAGGCAATATTACTTTTTTGAATTATTTAAATAAAGGCGAAAAAATTCAAATTTCAAACGGCATAATGGTACAAATTATTTTCTTTTCATTCGCATAATTTTTTGTAGAAAATCAAAAAGTGAAGCAAATTTTACAGATCTATAAAACGCTTTTCCTGCAAATCGTTCTCCTAATATTTAAATAAATAGTTTCCCATTATACCCCACGAAGGGATAGGGAAGAGCTTCAGTGAGATGTCTAGTTTAATGAACACTGATTGGGACCTACAAGTGTACAGCGGTTCCGAACGGTATTTTGAGAACCTTTCCAAAGCTATGTGCTGTGTGACAAAATAAGTGACTCGCATCGATTTAAAATGTGAGACGATTTGAATTTTTGACCCGATTTTAAAGGTCTGTTATTAAGGAATCACAATTTTGTTTTTATTGAAAACCTCTGTATTACTCCAAATTCTGAATGTGTAGAAAATGGATTTTATATCTACTCTCACAAAAACTGTTTCCCTTTGACTTTTATTTGCTATAAATAAGTTTTTATATGAACGACCATTCATGTTACGTCAAAATTTTGACATAAATAAAAAGTGTATCAAAACTAGAACTAGCCCAGTGGCCACAGACAAAGATATAAAGACTGTGCATGTTATAGCGTAATGTCATATAGAGCTGCCATTCTTCTCATCTGACATTTCATTTCACACTATTCGCGGTGCGGCCGGTGCGGTAGAGTTATTTGACGTAAATTGACTTACACCAGGTGGAATTACAAAAATGTCGTTTTGGTGAAAAACTGAGAAATTTAAGCGAATTTTTGTACTTTTTTTCTATATTTTACTGTTACTATATATTTGTGGTGCATTTACAAAAAAATTGTTAACGCACTACATTGTTTGAGTCATTTCCTCTCTCTGGTATTATTAAAGCAATACTTTCCAAAATCCAACCGCCCATCTGCAACACACCAAATGTCATCAATTTACTGATAGAATTGACTACTCTATACAATATTACTATATGATGCATGTGTGTTTCAGTTCCACCAAATTCTCGTCGAAAGTCACTGGGCTAACGAAAGTTTTGATATGCTTTTTATGCCATTTTTTAAATAAAGAAAATTGTAGTATTCTTCAAATCAATTTATTTTTTAATTTATTGTATTAAAAGTTATTTTAAAAGTCATAAGTACAAATAAAATCAAATTTCAAATCAGTTTTTTTTTTCAATTCGCCTATCGCTTTATAATTCTATCCTGTATCAACATTCCGGCTGGGAGGTCGATCCAGGGGGTTTCGATGACACAACTTGATTTTATAGGCACGTATGTTTTTTAAAATAACTTTATATGCAATGAATTAGTTTTGATTCCAAGCCTAAAACAATTTTCATTCATTTTTACTTTATTACATCCACATTCTGGCAGAAGAAAACGGGCATAAAAGACTGTATCAAAACTGCCGTTAGCCCAGTGACTTTCAATGGGAATCTGTTGGAACTGAAACACTCATGGGTGCCAGTGTCTTTCGACGAGAATTTAGTGCACACTCACACTCTGTACATATTACGCTATGGAAAACTGATTCTATTATAATGACGAAGTGTAAATAAACTAATGCACTGAGTTGCCATCTGGCAAGTCAATTCTATCTCAAATTGGGCAGAGTAAAAAGCTAAGGTTAGAAAACAAAGTTATTGCTAACTAACCTCTGATAAACTGCATAATGCCTGGTATTACTCTTCATTATCATTTATCCAATAGTGTAATGCCGTATTTAGATCAGAGATCGCAGATAATTTACCGATAACCTATTTTTTTAACCTGGTGGAGTTTTTCCCAACAAGTTGATATTTTGCTAGTTTTCCCAAGATGGTTGAATTTTTTGGAGCTTTGGCAGTGTTGCATCTATTTGTACGCCAGTTTAGAAAGAAGTTATCAAAATATCATTCAGATGTTACATATTAAAATTGCATAAACAATTTTTTGGGGTAGCGTGAGTTAACAGAGTTAATCCTTGAAATGAGCTAATCTTTGTCTGTGTATAACATTCGCTTAACTGATTTTCAGTGGTTATATTGATTATTGATATCAATGCCTTAAAAAGAAGAATTATATGAGGGTAACCCTCGTTCGATTGGTTGACATCAATAAAAAAAGGCAAGTGCAACATTCTCTCAATTTAGTCAAACATTTTTTTATATGAACGAAATCATCATAAATCTGAATGTTAAGTTAAACTGCTTTCGTTGACCTAATGTGATTTGATTCCGTGTTTTACTTTGTTGTCAAAAATCAAGTCAGACAGGCAGCTAGCTTTGCATACAGTGTGCTCAGAGCATAGAGAAATACTAAAGAGAAAAATGAGAATTTTATTTCCATCAAATCTAGTCGAATGTCACTGGGCTAACGACAATTTTGATACAGTTTTTTTATGCCATATTTTTTCTGCCAGAATGTAGATGTAATTCAAATAAATATCAATGGAAATTGTTGTGTTCTTCAAATCAAAACCAATTTATTGCATATTAATTTATTTCAAAAGTACTTTTTTATATTATTATTCAAGTCATAAATATTTTAAAAGTCATAAATGCCAATCCAATCACATTTAAAGTCAGTTCTTTCATTTCGTCTATCGCTCATTCTCTTTCACATTCTGCCCTGTATCAAATTTGCAGCTAGGAGGTCGATCAGCTGTGTCATCGAAACCCTCTGAGTTCAGTGAAATGTGCACGTGTGACTCAATCAACAATGTTTCAGCTTCAAAGTATTTCAGTTCCCAATGTTCTGGCGCACTTTAAACCAGGGGATTTCGATGACACAGCTGATCGACCTCCTAGCTGCAAATTTGATACAGGGCAAAATGTGAAAGAGAGTGAGCTGACTGACTGAGTGAAACTGACTTTAAATCAGATTTTATTCGCACTTATGACTTTTAAAATAAATTCAAATGCAATAAATTAGTTTTCATTTTAGGAATACAACAATTTTCTTTCATTTTTATTTGAATTACATCCAAACTGTGGCAGCAAAAACTGGCATAAAAAATCTGTATCAAATCTGTCGTTAGCCCAGTGATTTTCGACGATAATTGGCTGGAATTGAAACACTCATGGCTACTCTTTAGTATTTTTCTATGCATTAAACAATTTAAAAATTAAAATTGTCTATGAAACTTGGTTGATATGAAACCGAACTGCACAAATTAAACATTTGGGATCAAATTAGTAGATTCGTTAGTTATCTATTACCGACACTTTATAATTAGGGTTTCGAATGAACGCTTTTCTATGCAGTCTATTGCAAATTCATAGTACTTCGTAAACAATAGTGCGTACGATCACACAGGAACAATTATACGTTTTGGCAGGAAAATAAAATTTTTTCAACCAGGTCCTTTTACATATGGAAAAACTCATTTTAATCCGGTCTTTTGATAAATGCGTACTTGTAGGTTACATACAGTGCATTTTGAGCAGGCGGAGAGTAACATTATATTGCGGTTTAATATTAAAAATGGGATGAATATACGAGTTACCTTTCATTTGCGTGCACGTTAGTTTGTGGTAGAAATTAATTTAAAAATAACTTCAATAAAATTGGCCAAGCGGTTATTTATTTTCAAACTTCACAATGGAATTCAGCAATTCAACTCATTTGCTGACAGTGGCATTTAATATGTATATAAGTATATATCACTTACTATTTCTTTACTTATACATATTACCAATGTAATCCTGTATCTTTGCAAGTTGCAGATAGTCCTTCATTATTTGCACTTTTGCAAACATTTAAGACCTTTAATCTTATATTTCAACTAATTTTGCAAGAATCTTAAGTTCGGCATTGTAAGATGTTGTTTGCAAACTTTGTCTGTTTTTGAAAAGTGTAGTGATATGGAAATATTCATGGCCCTCTCGCAGTGCTGCTTAACTTAAGGGTACAATTTTTACCATTCTTCATAATTACTGATGTATGTCCAACATTTGCATCTACTTTCATAATGTTATACTAAAGTGTGTCATGTGCTAAATCTGCAATAGAATAATAATCTTTGTGTATAACTCTTTACATATTTATGATTATTCTTATCATGTTACAATTTAAAATATTGATTGGATGTTCTTTTGCCCAAAATTTCTATACTGTTGTATCATTATTGTATGAAAGCTGTCAGTAATTGGAATTTATCACTGAAAACTATTCAGGTGTATGCGGAAAAGTTATCTACATTCACGTACAAACATTTTATAGAATAACCAAATATGGATAAAGTTAATATTGATAAAAACTAATTTCATAATATAGCATTTATACATAACCTAATCCATGTACATTAGACCGACTCGCTAGAAAGAGATGAAATTGTGACTGGAAAAAATACCAAACGATTCCTAAAATATTGTTAACAAAAATGCTTTACATTTTCGTAGAACTAACATTTGCATGTTAATTCAAAGTATGATATATGTAAAGGTAACATTTGAAAATCTACTCTTTTCATTTGAGTACACAATGAATTAATTCCCATAAATTTAAATAATACTTTAAATCAGAATAAGACTTTCCAAAACATCATTAAATGCCAAAACCACATATCACCATTTGTCAGAAAACAACTATGAAAACTCTGCATTACAACCAATATGAAATTGGTTGGGGTGCGTTTGCATTGTGCGTGGTCATCATACCGCACCCTAACTCCAACAGAGTCATTGCTCAAAATTTAGAAATTTTCTGTAGAGGGAAACAATTATGGAAATATTCGGGATTATTTGCTGAAAGGGACGAGAAAATATCAATAGATTTTTAAAGCGGACAGAAATGGTGCTTGATAACACTAGGTCACAAATAACAAAATTTTCTCTGTGATTTGTTTCTAGCATACTTTTTCTCATTGATTTTGACCTACTAAACACGAAAATGAGTTTTAAAAATTTTTCTGTTGATTGGTTTTCGAGATACAAATTTTTGAACTTTTTTTTTTTAAATTTTTGGAGGTACACTTACAATTTTGAGCATATCTTTCGTCTTCTTTGACGTATTTGATCCTACTACTACTCAAATTAAAGCAAATTGAGCCGTCTACAACTCATTCTCAGAAAATTTTCAAATTGGGTGGGTAGTTTTGATGTTGGCGGCTTAAAAAGGTTAAAAAACTGCGTTTTTTTAGTAAAAATGTGGCAGAAAAATTCATATAAAAATTCATATAAAATATAAAACGCGATGCTAACAGCGATTTTGGTTTTTTTACGTATAGCTGGCATTTTTCCAACGAAAATAAGCACTTACTTAACAAAATCTGACAACAAATGGCGGACTTATAATTTTTTTGGTAAAACACCGAAATTCCGCTATTTCACGATATTTTGATTTTCATTATTTGCACAGCTAACCTACTAGGAGGGATCGAAAAAGCAAGTTTTTTATAATCCTTTTGGAATAGAACGGAACAGTTGCTCCTATACATAAGTTACTTCTGTTCAAAATTTCACCACCCTGGGTTAATGTCTTCTGTTCTGGCAAGGGACGTGAAATTTCAAAAACTTAGTGAAATCAGCAAATTTTTTTTTGGAAATTTTTTTCAAATGTCACAGCACTTAGCAGTTTTGATAAAATTTTTAAATTAATATTAATAACACAAATATTTCATAATTGTAAAAAACCTATTTACAATACCGTAGGGACGTTCGTCGATGTTTTTAAGAAAATGGTATAATGAAAATGCAGAACATAGAAACACAGGTGCATTTTACGATACGAATTTTGGCAAACCCACTTTACATGTACAAAATTGTTTGGAAAAAACGTTTACGTAATTTTTATGATTCTCAGAATTAAAAAAAATAAGTAATACACAAATAGTTATTTAATTTTTATGATTGTGGTTGCAGAGTAATATACGCTTCTGAATGTGCGTGGACGCTCTTCGTGTTCCTTTATGACTGCTACTCCGTTCACAGTCAATTAAAGGGAATTACACTTTTTTATTGATGTGTGTTTTCCCGATAGCTACCTGTATCGGATTTTTTTACAGAAATTCACCCCACATTTGTGAGTGGTCATTATTTGGAAACTTTTCCACAATTTGAAACGCACACTTGCTGAATCAGGTATATAGCCAGGTATAGTATTTATAGGTGTTCATTTATCGTTTTTTGTCATTCAACAAGTGTCTACGAACGCGAGTAGTACGAGTAAAAAGTGAAACAAATTGAATTTAAGTGCATATAATACCTACCCAACAAGTAAGACAATGAGTAAAAGACTACGTGTGTTCGAGTGTTTGAACAATCCAGACAATTTCTGCAATGTTTGTGGCGAGTTTATAAAGAATAATCACGCACACACGTTTACTCCAGCAGTGCAATTGCACTATTTGAATTATTTTGGTATTTCACCAAATATCACAGAATCATGGACACCTAAGTCGCTGTGTGATCTTTGCTATATAATCCTAACCAACAGGGCAGCTGGCGGAAGGTAAGAATTTTTATTTAAACACATTAAGCAAAGCAAATATAGTAATTTATTTTAATTTTAGGCGCCATATGAAATTCGATACACCAATGATGTGGAAAAAGCCGCTATGCCATTCCACAGACTGTTATTTTTGCCTCACCACAAACATTGGGGTAGGGAGATTTTTAAAATGGAACTACGCTCAAGTGGGATCGTTTGCACTTCCAGTACCACATTCGAATGATGTACCATATCCAGTGTGCCCTGGTGCATCTCTTCAAAAAGCAGAATCGTCAGATCAAGAGTCCGAGTCAAGTGCAAGCGAATTTGGGGCGTGCAGAAAGCGAAAATTACTGTCACAGGCCGAACTAAACGATTGGGTGCGCGATTTTGGTCTCACTAAGGAGAAATCCGAACTTTTTGCGTCTCGGATGGTACAGTGTGGATTTGCGGATTCAGAAGTGAAAGTAACAGCGTACAGGAAGCGTCACCAGCAGTATGCAAAATTTTATACAAAGAAAGACCAAATATGTTTTTGCAGCGACATTTCCGGCTTGTTCCAAGAGCTTCACCAAATTCACAACCCCAATGAATGGAGGTTATTTATTGACAGCAACAAAGAGAGCTTGAAGGCAGTTCTCTTACATAATGGGAATGAAAAGCCATCTCTTCCTATTGCTCATGCGGTTCATTCAAAGGAGAACTATGAAACTATGAACATTTTGCTGAAATGCATAGAGTATAGCAAATATAATTGGAAAATATGCGCCGACCTCAAAGTTGTGGCCATTCTGTGTGGACTCCAAGGAGGCTATACGCGACATTGCTGTTTTCTGTGCCTTTGGAATAGCCGCGCTTATGATCAGCATTATATTCAAAAAAAATGGCCGGAACGAATGAAACCTGTAGTTGGAGAAGCGAATGTTCAGCGCAAACCACTAATAGAGAACCGTGAAAATATAATACTTCCGCCGCTGCATATAAAATTGGGTTTGATAAAAAAATTTGCCAAAACAAAGACAAAGAAGGTGAAGCTTTTGCCTATTTACGGTCAATTTTCCCTTACCTTTCGCTGGCAAAAATTAAAGAAGGAGTCTTCGCAGGACCCGATATAAAAAAAATGTTGAAAGATGAAACATTCCCGTAGCTGTTATCACCCATCGAAGCCGCAGCATGGAATTCCTTCAGGCTTGTTGTGGAAAACTTTTTAGGAAACAACAAAAGCCATAATTATAAGGACATAGTTGAGGATCTGGTAAAGAACTATGAAGCAATGGGTAGGTTTTTTTTGAAACAAATGTTAATTTAAATAGCGTTTTAATTCTCGTTTTTTTTTTCATTTTTGGGTAGGAGTGCACATGTCACTTAAAATACACTTTCTGCATTCTGATTTGGATTTTTTCCCTGAGAATCTAGGAGACGTGAGCGACGAACACGGCGAGCGCTTTCATCAGGAATTGAAGGCTATGTAACGACGCTATCAGGGCATCTATGACACGGCTATGATGGGTGACTACATTTGGACCCTAATACGTGAGACCAATTGCAGCGAATACAAAAAACAAAGAAGAAGTCAGCTGTTTTTCCACATGGCATAAAATGTACAGTTATATCTTTGTTTCTACTCATTTTTTATGGGCGTTGATTTGGTTAATTTCATTAGTTTAGCTAACCTGGCACATCCATTTCTAATTGTGCCATACATTGAGTATGTAGTGCTCTAAATAAATTAAAAAATAATATACTAAGACTAATTTGTTTATTTTAAATTAAGTTCAAATGTATTTATTCGTTTGCGTTGGGTAGGTAAGCTGTGCAAATAATGAAAATCAAAATATCGTGAAATAGCGGAATTTCGGTGTTTTACCAAAAAAATTATAAGTCCGCCATTTGTTGTCAGATTTTGTTAAGTAAGTGCTTATTTTCTTTAGAAAAATGCCAGCTATACGTAAAAAAACCAAAATCGCTGTTAGCATCGCGTTTTATATTTTATATGAATTTTTATATGAATTTTTCTGTCACATTTTTACTAAAAAAACGCAGTTTTTTAACCTTTTTAAGCCGCCAACATCAAAACTACTCACCCGATTTGAAAATTTTCTGAGAATGAGTTGTAGACGGCTCAATTTGCTTTAATTTGAGTAGTAGTAGGATCAAATACGTCAAAGAAGACGAAAGATATGCTCAAAATTGTAAGTGTACCTCCAAAAATTTAAAAAAAAAAATTCAAAAATTTGTATCTCGAAAACCAATCAACAGAAAAATTTTTAAAACTCATTTTCGTGTTTAGTAGGTCAAAATCAATGAGAAAAAGTATGCTAGAAACAAATCACAAAACGACTGTTGGCTAGTGTAATTGTTTTTAAGCAAAAAAATTAAAACCTGAATCTGACCAAAATACTAGAATCTTTTTAAAAATTAATAAAATTTACTAAACTTAATTTCATTTTATCAAATTTTTCCATTATTTATGGAACACGATTTCATTCATGTTGCAGCTCATCCTGTCAGTCCAATTGCCCAAGACTTTGCTGACGGTTTCTGGTTCTATTTCTCGAATGGCTCTGACGATATTAGCCTTACGTATGTGGAACGTTTGTTGTAGGCCGTCGGTGATGCAATGGGTAGTGTGCGCGCCTCTTGTACAGGAGATCCTGGGTTCGATCCCTGCTCTGACCATCTTATATTTCTTTCGGCGGTGGTTATCTCGCATAGTGACGGCGACACTATCGAGTACTTAGCCATGAAAAAGCCTCTCACAATACCGTTCGGAACCGGTGGAAAACTGTAGGTCCCAATCAGTGAGTATAAAACTGTAAAGTACACAGCTCACTGGTTGTGAGAAGCTCTCCCCAATTCCTTCATGGGATGTAACGGTATACCATTTATTTATTTGTATTTATGTGGAACGTTTCTGGATCATTCGTATAGCATCGATCTTTAACAGCACCCCCCACAAAAATTGTCGAAATGTGTCAAATCGCAGCTCCAAGACGGCCAATTGACATCGCCAAGATGGCTGTTAAAACGATTACCGCACTTAGTGCGCAAAATATCGATTGTTTGATGAGCTGTTTATCATGGTGTGCCATCCTGCTGAAACCAAAGATTATTCAAGATCATATCTGTCATTTCCGCCCATAAAAAGTCCGTAATAATGGCTCTGTAGTAGTTGATTCAAATCCGAATCCGGTTAACCGAATTCTGACCGGTTTACCATACGTCTGTTTTTGAAAAATTTTTATTTTTGAAGCACTGGTTTCACCGGATATTTCCAGTCAATTAACCGAGTTTTTCATTCTTACAAAAATTGTTGATAGCTCAATATGGATATATTTTGCAAAACTACCTTTTATAAGTTTTAAACAAGAAAATTGACGAGTTGCATGTAATACTTTTTGGGAATATTCGTAATGAGCTATATCGGCAATTACTTTTTCTCTATTAACCATTTTTGCTGAGATGTCAAAATTATGTAGCTGCAGTTTTTAAGAGACCAAAAATGTTTTAAAGAGCAATAGCAGAAAAAATACTAGGTTTTAAAGTAAAGAAGATATTTCAAACGTGTTGCTAAAAATCCTTTTGATGTGTTAACATCTATAGGAGTGATGCCCACATACATATTATAGCATAAGTATCGGCGATTTTCAGCTCCATTAACTATCACATTTTTTTTAATTAAAACTTCAAAAATTAATTTATAATTTTTTTGAGATCCATTGTTTTTAACAATTTCTTTTAATCATCTTAGAATGGAAATTCCCAAATTTTGGATAATTTCTTTTGGAATCCGTTCCACTTATCCTAGAGAAGAGTGATCAAATTGTCCCTACTTCGTACTTTTCTCTGTCATACATGTATTACTCTACAATGAACAAGAAGATTTTCCCTGGAGTTTATATCTGGATCTTCATGAAGACCATCTATCGAATTTAGACCATTTCACAAAACTCACATCTTGATATTGAAGGCACTGTACGGCCCAAAACGAATAATTTAAAGTTTGTTAACAATCGCCTATATTTTTACTGCAGGTACAAAAAGTACATTTCATATCGCTTTTTGCATTCCTGATTTCAGGAAGCCTTTTGGCATCGCTAATAGTAAATTAATTTATAAGGAATTTTGCCATTTATCTCTATATGGGAATTTTTGAAATGGTCAACCTATTTCTGATATTTAATGAATCACATTTTTCCTTTTAGGCTTGTGGAGTTACTTTGTTTTGCAAAGTAGTTGAAACATCAAATTTTCTGTACCAAACAATTGTTTTCGTACGAAATTACTTTAGCATACCAACCCTGTAATTGGTTTTGTTCACAAAATGTTCGCCAAGAGATTAGGAGTACTAGGCAAATACAACGATATACCGATAAATATGCTGTAAAAATAGATTTTTCAGATAAATTAAAGGGAGAAATTTTCAATACAAAAAATTGTGCCGTGTGCAACAAAAAATGTGCTAAAAAACTGAACTAAAATTAAAAAAATTTGAAAAATATTGAAAAAATTGTGCTAAACGGCACTTGGAAATTTTTTTCAAAAACACAAATGCCAAACCCAAAAAAATTGCACCAAAACGACATAAATTATGCCAACATAGTAACACTGATTGAATAGCATAGAGAAGTCATGGAACGAATTGTATGACTCAAAAGCACTGGTGACATCTGGCGAATGATTCAAAACGTATTACTCTCTCAAAATCAAATCAAAGGAAATCTTCTCACGATTTCAATGGTGGTATTGGTTCCTCTCTACGTTGCTTGTACCGTGTGCTAGACCTATTTGAAATTTATATTCCACCAATTCAGGGGGTGTTCAAATTCCCTCTGTACCTTAAGTCCAATTTGGCACAATTTTTTGCGATTTTTAAAAAACGTATAGTTCTCCATTTCGTCATAAAACCCGAAATTTGAATGTTCGAAGAAACCAAAAAACAACGTTTTTTAAAACCCGGTGAATACACTATAAGTACATCAGCCACATTTTTCTTGTTTGGATACAACAATAACATGTTTGTAGCTTGTCTCAAATATAGTACACTTGTCCAAAAACATTGTATTTCATATTAATATTATATGCTGGGCGATTAATAGGCTATAGTATATGTTTTTCTGAACCAAATGTGTCTTTGTTTGTTGAAAAGTGCTGTAAACCAAAAATTGGCAGTCAATATAGAAACAAAAATGAAGCGTATCTGCATTTCATAAAATCAGTGCTTGCAATCATATACATGGTTCAGAAAATATGTTGCATGGCCCGGCGTGAAAAGATATTATCAACAACTAACGTCGCCAATATCGGATTGTAATATTGGGTAAAAAGTACAAATACAAAAACAACTAATAATTTGTATCGACTTTCTATTTATGTGTGCATGGTAGAATAAAGAAGGTAATCTTGTTGGAACAGCTAATTATGTAAAAAATACCATATCGAGTTCATTACGGTGTATCGGAGCTGAAGTGTTATGTATGTATGATAACGAATTCGATATCGCGCTTTTACATAATTAGCCTACTGGTTTCAACTTTTTTCTCGTTTCTGTGTTTCTCTTATGTTAAACCCACATGTATTTGGTTTGTGATTTATATTCGACAGAAAATAAATTTAAAACAAACAGAATATGTATATTGTTGCCGACAACAAATACATCACCTACTCCCACTACCTTCTTTATTCCACCATGGATGTACATACATATCTAAGTAAATCCCTTCCGACGCACAGTGCTTCGTTACATAAACAAAAAATTGTACATAAATGATATCTAAAGATAGCAATACTTCCCATATACTTATAAATGAAAAGACTGCCTTGAAGTTAATTTGTTTTGGAGCCACGAGATGGCGATAAATTTTTACGTTTCAATCGTATTTGCAAAAATGGATTTTGACGGGTACGTTAAAACAATTCTCAAATATTCCTTTTTCAACAAAATTGTTTCATTTTCCTGTGTTTCTTAAAATATTGCATTGGCAATAAAGGAAAAATAACAAGTTAATTACTCTGCAGAAGGTAGCCTTCGCAAGGTAGTAACAAAATATTTTAAATTTGTTCCCAAATCTAAAGTTTTGCAAAAGTTTCATTCAGTATAGAAAAAAAATATATTTATTTAAATTCTTTTTGGGTTAATGTATGAGAAATTCATACTACAAGCTTACAAGTCAGGAACATTTTTCTAATTGAAAAATGGTTGGATTTTGTTGGAAATAATAGACAATTCAGTTAAGCACACTCACTGGCATGGCTAGTTTCGAACTCCGTGACAAGTTCATCATCAGATGCCTAACTACTGTGCCTGAATTGATACCATCGGTTGATCACCAATCGAATATATACAAACTCAATTCACATGTGCGAATTAGTATTGATCGAAGATCCCTAAGTATTAACATACACTGAAAAGTGGTTTTTGTTTTCAGTTACAGGTAGTTTAACTTGCATTTTATGCGATGAAATAATAAAATTTCGATTTTTTCCCCTAAAATTAAAAATAAAAAACATAAACGGCAAAATTCATCATATTTCAGTGCATTTTCCCGTATTAATGGTAATTTAAAGTACTTGCAGTAAACAAGAAAAAATTTAGTTTTTGTCATAAAAAATACTCCTAACCAGAAATGTATGCGTATCAAATTTACCCTATAATCGTATAAGTCTCTTCCGGAAAATTCGTAATTTTTAAATGTTGGTCAAATAAATGTGTTAATATAAATTAGAATTTTCTTCAATGTATTTTTGATCAATAAGTTCACTTTAACATCAAGACAAAAAAAGTGCGCCTTTTTGCCTAAAACTGGGAATATAAGCAATTTTTTACATACGTTAAATCACAATTTTTGTGAATAAAATTACCCAATTTTGGCAAATCAATATTACGACGAGAAAAATTAAAAAAAATTATATTTATTATACTTATGTCAATTCTGTGTTTACCAGAAATTGTAGTGGTTACTAAAAAAATATACTTTTTACCATAGAATGTTGGGATACCCCGTATAGATTGCGCGATTTCTCAGAGAGGCATCTGCTAGGGTGTACTGTAAATTTTTTTTTCTGAGCGGGGTCTCAAACGACGTGTAATGAAGAGGTGATTAAGGAAACGTCAAACTTTTTTTATACGAGGGTACTTTTAATCCCCTACCGGACAATATATATATATATATAATTTTGGACAATATGGAGCTCAAATGACTTGTGATGATGAACATATACAGAAAAAAATATTTTGAAAATTTTGTCAGCGCTTTTTTTCACGACGTCATTTTGAATCTTTATCAGGCATTATTTGTAATCACCTCTTTAATACGAAATTCATTTGAAATTGCAAAAAAAAAGGGTTTTTCAGTATGTACTCCCTAATCTGCAGTGCCCCAAGTGGACGCACCTGCAATTTTAGTCGATTACACTGTGCAAGTTATTGAAAAACAATTACGCGGACTCGACGGACTTACACTAATTCGAGTCCTACGAATCGAACTGCTTCATTAATTTTTTGACCCATAATGATGGTTACATACATAATTTATTTTTTTAATATCTTACTCAGAGGCTGCGATTTAGAGCTCATTTTTTTGGACAAGTTTCTACATACATATGTCACCATTACTCTAGAACGCCTAATCCGATTTTGTTTAGTCAAGTTTCGAAAAATTAATAATTACAATACCTTTAATCTACACCTACACTATTTCCTAAGATAAGCAACAGTTTCGCAGTTATAAATAAATTTATGAAGAAAAAATAATATTTTTTGAAAAAATATTCTATATTCTCCGAGCTTGAGGTCAGATTTGCTTCTCTTGTATTTATTTTCCTCGATGTTTCGCTACTCCATTCTGTAGCATCATCAGGAGATATAAACAATATTTAACAATTAAAACTAAATAATTGTGAAAAATTCTGTCAATATAAAAATATTCGAAAAAAATTTCCCGCCTTTTTACAAATTTTCTGAAGTTACACAAACAAAACTAATGTACGTTACAAGTTCCTATAAATTAACCCAAAGAAAAATATTAGTTCGATAAACAATTTGAGCCTAAAAAGTTCTACTTTTTACTAATTAAATGTGAGTAAATTTGGGCTACATTAGCTGTATCTGTTTTATAGTCAATTCTTTTCAATGTTGTTGTAATAATTATTTGTTGCATTTCTAACATATAACGACATTTATAATTGTTTTCTCTATTCAAAACCAATGTATCCTGAAAGTTTGGGTAATGATTTAAACTAGCACAATGGGATGTTAATGCTGTTTACTGTGTAGAAATGTGCCTTTATTTCTGATCTGATTTGTGTCCTGCAATTCGTGTCTTTAGTTTATTTTTTGTAGTCCCTACATATACTTTGTTACAAATCTCGTTGTTATTTCCTTTATAATGTATTTTATACTATATTACATACATATATAAAATTTGTCCAAACTATTCTTCGTTTTACTAAATATTCTACCTGTTGTGTTATATGTCACGAAAATAATCATTATCATCAGGAAATCGTGAAATTGTAAAAATTTTAAAGAATTTCGTGGACAATTGGGCCGTTAGTATGGGAGGTGCCATAAGGTGTGAGCGGATTGAGCTCAAATCTCGCATAAAATGGACAAAGGTATAAATATTACGCTGCTCAAAGTTTGGAGTAAATCAAATGGTGGAATAGGGTGTTATTGTGTGATGAATTGTAGGTTCCATTGAACCCTATATATGGAGGTACTAGGAGCCGGTAACCGATTTTTTCAAAAGTTTCAGTCAAACGTGGCGAAAGTGAAAATATTGTATTGGACTGTGGTGGGCTTCAGTAAGGCTATGAAATAGGGTGTTATAGTGTGATGATTTTTAGACGTCCGTTGAAGCCTTTGTATGGGAGGTACCAGAACAAGTGACATGTACCATGAATGATGAACAGGATGAAATGATGGCATGAACCATAAACATGAATTTCGCACAAAAATGGCAGCAATACAAATCTTAAGAGGTGCAAAGTTTTGAGAAAACCCTACGATCTTGAAGGGTGTCATAGTGTAATGAAATTTCACATCTCATTGGACCCTTTGTGTAGGTGGTACTGAAAGCCGTTGTCTGATTTCTCCTAAAATTGTAACAAATGTGACGGTAAAAATTTTATGTCGGGCTGAGTTTAGCAAACATCAATAACCCAATAGGGTGTAATGGTGTGATAATTTATCGAAGTCCAGCGAACCCTTTGTATGATGGGTACCAGAATAGGTGGTCCGACTGTCTGAGCATTAATTTGTAAAAGTTTGGTCAGAATCAGGGCATCCAATAGGTTGGTATAAAGTAGAATGATGAACTTTTGAGGCTCCGCAATAATTAGTATGGGTGGTACTAGAAAGCGTGGTCCGATTGGCTCCAAAATTTAAATTCACAATTTAAAATTTACAAATTCACAAAATTTTAATTCACAATGACTAAACACACGTTTACACATTCATCTGCGTCTACTGTTTCTATTTTTAACCCATCGATGTAGTATGGTGACGGAGCACTATGCGACGGGCACTTGAGTATGATTTATAAATATGTGTGGTATTATTTACAACTCATACGACACATCGTTCTATGAATGATTGCTTAACATTTAACAGGAAATCCCCAAAAATATTATTATTTGCCTTAAATGACAAGGATTCATCATTAGATTTAGTCAGAAAATACATGCGTCCAGCTGTAAGCAGACAGTATGATAGAGATTATGTGTAAACAGAAACGAGAATATTATCTGACGTTATTTGTCCATGTAACAAAAAAAAGTTATCCATGGGTGAAATCAAACATTGTGATCAAATTTTGGCTTACAATTGTACGAACAACGAATTTTAATTTAGAATCGTTAAGTCTCAGCAAACAAGTATTTATTTTAAGTTGTACCAATCTCTTTTTGGTAATAAGAACCAAAATAGTTACAAGTCAATATTTTAAATTTGCATACAAGAAATCAAATGGAAACAAATACATTCATGATATTTCCCTTTTGTATTTCCAGTACAAATTTGTGTCAATGAGTCAAAGCAAAACCTCTCTGATTTTGAGAAACAGCCCCGGTTCTTGCATGGGATACAAATTGAGATAAGTTTTGTGCTAAGATTTAACATTTTGCTTTTGTTTTAGAAACCGTTTTTTAAAAAATATCTGCCCCAGAAAATAATAATATATCAACGCAATACATCAAAATATCCTACTGTATTTCTTCCTCGTTGAAGCCTTAGGTCGTAAGGATAGCTATGGAGTTTAGAGTTGTGTAGTCTACGGACGAATTAGTTGCCTGAACGGTTAAATTTCCTAAACAATTTGAACTCATTCACGCTGTTCGGCGCTTTTCTTTCAATAGTTAGTTTGTTTCAGCTGTTACAATTGCGTACTTTAGTTTTTTAGTTATCGTTGCCATTTTGTAAACCAAGCACACTTTGTCTCAGTCAATTTTAGCAGCTTGTACCTAATGTTCTCATTCTCGGGAATGGAATGTGCAACCGGCCTTTACAAATTAACCACAACGATACTAATTTGTATTAGAACTGATTTCAATTTCTTATGATCTAACAGGGATTTATTCGAATTAGTGCACAATCTAAAACGGACTTGAACTCACATTGGCGGACGATCGCTTCGAAGTTCGTGACTCTTCTCATCAGCGCTTCTCAATGTGCTCGGTCAGGGAACGCATATTAAAATTGTTCACTAATTTGAAGTTTATTCCTTCGTGTTTCTGCTCATTTCTATCATTCGTGTGAATGGTTTTTATCATTACAAAACACGCTTTCCTTTATTATCTAGAAGCTCCTGTGTTGATGTATTAAACGAATTATATAATTATAATTCATATGTTGTCGGTAGAGTTCTATAACATGATTTCTTCCTCATATATGATTGGATGTGAATTGATCTTACTAGACGAATATTTCAATTTCATGCGAGATAATAGATCAGGTATTCTTTCAAAATATTAAAAATTATATGAAATCGTAATCGTATACAAAACTAATCAGCGAATACATGCGTCTCGTTTCACAATTGATTCGGTTGTGCCATCTGAATCTTCAATTATATTTGTTCCATCAACTAACTTACTTACTTACTTATCCGGTCTCGAACAACCCTGGGGGGTCAGGGACCTTACAAAACGAACATATTTCGCCAACCATTTCGATCTTTTGCCTTATCTCTCCAGTTGGCAATACCAAGTGTGCGCAGGGATTCGTCAACCTGATCCTTCCAGCGGAGTCTTGGTCTTCCTATTTTTCGTCCTCCTTCGAGTTCGGTTTCGAAAACCCTTCGCGCTGGTTCGTCTTCATACATTCTACTGACATGGGCTAGCCAGCGCAATCGTGTTATTTTGATCCGCTTAACTATGTCAATGACGGGATATAAATCATACAGCTCATGGTTCATGCGTCGCCGATACTCGCCGTTGTGCACTATATGGCCATACATTTTTCGGAGTATTTTTCTCTCAAAGACTCCTACAGATGTTTCGTCTGCTTGTGATAGCACCCAGGATTCTGCGCTATAATTGGACCTTTGTTACTCGAGCGAGGTCTTTATCTCTAAAGTGCTTGCTTAGCCCAAAATAACATATATTCGCAAGCACAATTCTTCGCTTGATCTCAAGGCTGACGTTGTTATTTTTGTTTACGGCAGATCCGAGGTATATAAATTCGTCTACCACCTCGAAATTATAACGGTTATCAACCAACGTTCACGCTTTGGTTTAATCGCGTGGATGCCCTGCTGGTTGAAACCATTAATTTTGGCTTGTCCTCATTTACCGTCAGACCCACTTTTCCTGACTCCTTCTGTAAGGAGGGTTTACTTAATTTTGTCGACCACTGTAGAGATTACCTAGCTAAAGGCTTTCGCTGCTATGTTGAGAGAATATGATCTGTTATCATTACTTTTGAGAATTCGAACCAGACCGGGTATTTGCTTCTGTGCAGAGTCTGACGAGAGAAAAGACTTGCTTTTTGTATTCTTGGACGTTTGTGTCATTACAGGATACTTCTAAATGGAGACGTTCTCAAACCTACGCTTTATCTCCGCTCGATTCAGGCTTTGGATGGCTCAGTGGAAGCAGATCTGGCTTGCAGCCAAGAGGTTGCAAGTTCAATTCCTTGCCAGTCCTGGATTATTTTTTTTATTTTTTTGCAGTTTATAACAAATTTATTTACCTGGATAGTGCAACAGATGTTAGTACTAAAAGAGAAATTGCATAAGGAAGGAGGATTTGAGTGCACTAACACGTATATAAAGGTACATGCTGCTTAGCAACGACATGCACGTTTCTATTTTTAGAAAAGGCTCCAAACCTGTTTGTTTTTGAGTTACTTTGTTTAGATTTTGGTTTACTAGTGGTGACATTGTTGACCCGGCTAACTTTCATACTTCGAGCTTCGCTTCCTTAGGCGAGTAATTTCTTTTGGATTTTGGGATTCCGCCTAGTAACAAGTTACAATAAACAGTGGCAGAGTATTTCGGCTTTGATTCTGTGTGTTAAATTAAGCGATAAAATTAATGTTTTAAATCCTCAATTATCCAAGCCATCAAATACGTTTTTGGATAAATTAGTAAATTAGCGGAAACTAAGGTAATGGTGGAAAAATAGTAGGTACAAATCGAAAATTGACAAAATTTTTTAAGGTCATCATTTATATACCGGAACGAAGGAAAAGAGGAAAGGAAAACCGAAACATAATCCACCATCCAAAAGAAAGACTTCGGAAGAAACCCTAAACTAGAACCCAGTGAAGACTATCCATCGGGAAGAGAAAATTCGTTTTAGTGCGCAGATTACATGAAGTGGTGATCACATTGATCAAGGCCCAGTACAGTTTGCCATTATATACCTCTCCAATTGTCCACCGAAAGAGACAAATTTCTCCTCATTTGCGTTGGTCACAATCTTGCCGCTGAAATGAAGAGGCTATAGACGTACCCGGAAGTTAGAGAAGTGGTCCGAAACGTTGACGCGAAATCTACCAGTGATCAGTTCTTCAAGAAAAGACGGACACGATCTCAATTTATCCCGGAAGACAAATTATACCGCTAAAGTGGCAAGCTACAGTTAACCAGGTTATGTTGCCTAACTCTATCCGAAAAGTGTCATATTGTGCAGATTCGATGATTACTAGTGACGACAACCCTCGGGGCCCTTATATTCATTTTCTTTCACCATATCAAATTTAGAGGAACCGGCACCAACCCATCTTCCCCGGAAACAGTTTTAATTAAGTTGAAGTCGCGAGTTTAGTGATGGTTCTGCTAAATATGTATACATGTTACTGGAAAGCGTCCAAACTAGCATTATAATATAAAATAAACCATTATATAAGTAGTATGAAAAGAAAAGTAAAGATAAGTACCTAATTTGTAATTTAATGTTATATGCAAAATTTCTGATCCTTTTGAAACTCCACGCAACACCAGCTGTGAGATCGATCCTCGAGGCCTCGACAACCATCTAATACACACAAAAGTGTATTATTTGTTTCATAACCCAAATCAAAAATTTTGCATAAATTAATAGGATTTCTTAAGCGTATCTTTTCCTAATGGGACAAATTCAAAGTAACATTTCAACTTTCTATTATATCATTCAAACCAGTATATCATACAATCATAAGGTTCCAGACTTTCGTTAATTTTAACTGACTTCGGTCAATAACCAAGGTTAACAAGTAGTCATGTAGTTACCTACTTTTTAAAACCACTATAGATATATATATAGATATCTGTATGTACGTACATGCATATGCCCATATCTTCATATACATACATATCTATGTAACTTTTTTATTTATAGATATCTTTGTTTTTTTTTCTACAAGTATTTAAACGAATGCGTCTGCTTTTCATGCAAACATACATCGGTATAACATTATGTATATACATACATATATTCAGATCTTCTATTGTTAACATCTAATTATTTCCAATTTATGTTACTAATCCCTCCAACCCACTGTTGACCGAACCTATAACATAGTACACCAGCATCAGTTTCAAATGTTAATTTGAGAGAAGTGAGGCAAACTGTAAAGGTACGTTTTTTTGTGCTTTTCGGTTTTGTTTGGTTTCAATTGCATAGGTTCTTTACAATTCTAGTACGTAATCGTAGATACAAATGTTAACAGGAATGTTATTGCTTAAGGCTTATTTGAATTCATGAATAATGCCCTTATTATGGATTGACAACTAGACAGAAACTAGTTGTAATTTGAAGACTAGTTGTAATTTCGGTATTATGATTTACAACCAGTAACACAATTCGTCAGTTTTCAGTTGTGTTGTCATTTTGTAGCTATTATGACTCACAACGGTTGTCATTCACAGCTGTTAGATATTATATAAACTGATCAATTGTGTTACTGGTTGTAAATTACAACTAGTCTTCAAATTACAACTAGGTTAGGTCTAGTTGTCAATCCATAATAATGGCATAAATGTTAAATTTTAAAATGAATCTGTAAGCTACATTTTTTTCATGATGGTGGATATCTGAAGGTAACAAAAGTTGCGTTTGGGGTCTTACCAACATTTACGGCCACTAGGACCATGGTTGGGAGATTCGGGTAACGAGGCTTAAGATTTCATAATATCTACGAAATCAATACGACAATGTCGACGACTGATACTTAGTTCTTTTTACTTTTCGATTTCTGTTCTGATCACATAGGTATTAGACCTTAGTATGTTCCGAATCGGCCCTCCAAATTTGAGTTGTTTTTAGTATAAATTTCTTAGGGAGTCTAAAACAAACATTTTGTTTATGTACAAATTTGTAGCATAAAGGGTACAAAGCGGAAACGAACCCTGCACCCGTCTGTTAGCTAGTTATCAATGGCTCCCGGTCTGTTTTGTGCTGATATAGTATTATAACTTAATATACATTAACAGCTGTCTACAAATTGGTCGAAAAGTGGCATTTCAATTGCGGTTCCCGGGAACAGTAATGAACATTTATCTTTAACTTTTCGAACTACGCTTTTTGGTACATTAAAATAAATAAATAAATGGTTTCCCGTTACATCCCATGAAGGAATTAGGGAGAGCTTCTCACAATCTGTGAGCTGTGGGCATTCTAGTTTTACACTCACTGATTGGGACCTACAGTTTTACACCGATTCCGAACGGTAGTTTGAGAAGCTTTTTTTGGTACATTACACTTCTCAATTCTCGAAAACACCGCAGTAACTTCTCTAACTGTGCGTCCAATGATATCCATATTATTATCATACGCGAGCAGCATGTGACATTTGCTGCTGATGGTTTTATTCATGTTGACAGCAGCTTTTCTCAGAATAATCTCTATTAATATGGTCAAAAGATCGCACGATAGGGTGTCACCTTGTGTGAGGCCTCGCTTAATTTCAAAACGTTCGGTAAGATCCTTACCAACTTTCACTGCGGATTTGGTGTTCGTCAGGGTCATCCTGCAAAGGATGAGTTTCTCCCGTTTTGGGCTATCGAAGGCCGCCTTATAATCGACAAATAGGTGATAGGTTTTTCGCGGGTCTCTCCAGGATTTGGCGTAGCGTGAAAATCTGGTCAGTTGTCGATTTTCTAGGCCTAAAGCCGCAGGGGTATGGTCCAATCAGGTCATCGATAATCTCTTCAATTCTCCGCGTGATCTCACGGCTGACGTTGTTTTTGTTTACGACAGATCCGAGGTATATACATTCGTCAACCACCTCGAAATTATATCGGTTATCAACGCTCACGCTATGAGCTAAGCTGCTCGTTGAAACCATAAATTTTGTCTTGCCTCATTTACTGCCAGACCCACATTTGGTGATTAATTATCGAAATCACCGCAGTAACCTTTCTCATTGTACGCCCATTGATATCTACATAATCATCAGCATACGCGAGCAGCATGTGGCTTTTACTGCTGTTGGTTTTATTCCTGTTGACTGCAGCTTTTCTAGTAATAATCTCCATGTTCAAGAGATCGCAAGTCAGGGTGTCGCCTTGCCTGAGGCCTCGCATAGTTTAGAATGGTTCTGTAAGATCCAACTTTCACTGCGGATTTGCAGTTCGTCAAGGTCATCTTGCAAAGACGTATGATTTTTGCAGATAAACCAACCTCAGATATTGCCTCGTAGAGTTTCTCCCATATCTGACTATCGAAGGCCGCTATATAATCGACAAATAGTTGATAGGTATCGATTTGTTTTTCATGGGGCTTCTCCAGGATTTGGCGTATCGTGAAAATCTGGCCCGTTGTCGATTTTCCAGGCCTAAAGCCAAACTGGCATGGTCCAATCAGGTCACCGATAATTGGCTGTAGTGTTTCGCACATTATACTTGATAGAACCATATATGGTATAAACGGTATTATTCCACGGTAGTTGACACAGCGACTCGGGTCAACTTTTCTAAATATGGGGCATAGAACACTGAGATTCCAATCGGCGGGCATGCATTCATCTAACCAAATTTTGCCAATGAGCTAATTCATGCACCTTATTACAGCTCTGCCGGTAATCCATCGGCTCCTGCTGTTTTGTTTTTCTTAAGCCGGGCAATAGCTGTTCTGACCTCGTCTTGGTTAGGAGGGGCAATCGTCGTCGTCGTTTAAATTGTTATCGATTGTGTCATCGTCATTGGTTATCGCGAGTGCCAGTAGCACGGAGAAATGATCTCTCCATATTCCCAACATACTCTGAATATCTGCGATGAGATTTCCGTCCTTGTCTTTAAAGAAGGGGGAACCTGAACCATGTCTATTAGTTCCGTTTTTGCCTTTTTGGTAGAATTTTCGGGCTTCGTTCTTCCTTCTGTATGACTCAATTTTCTCACTCTCGCGCTTTCTCCACTGCCGTTTCTTTCGCCTAAAGAGACGGTTTACCTCCTTTATTTTCTCCTTATAAAGCTCAGTCACAGCTCGCGTTGCAATTGACTGAAGCATTGGCATCCATGCAGCGTTCTTTTCGTCATTTGCAATGCGACACTCTTCATCGTACCATGTTTTTATAGAGTCGGAAATGGGTTTCCACTGCGCTTCATGATCGTTATCGGGAGAGGGTGGGTTCTGTGCCAAACGTTGAGGGAGCTTCCTTGAGTAGGCTGTAGCTACCTCCGGTAATTGCGGCTTTCCGATGTCCAGCTTACTCTGCGTCTGGTTTCGTACGATTTTTGCTCTACTGAATCTTGTGCGAACCTCTGCTGCTACCAGGTAGTGATCAGAATCGATGTTAGCTCCTCTGATCACTCGTACGTCCATTACGTCAATTACCACGTGATCAATTTGGTTCTTAGTTCTTTGATCTGGGGTTACCCAAATAGCCTTGTGGATGTCTTTATGCTGGAATCTTGTACCACTAATGACCATTTTTTTTGCCGCGGCAAAGTCAACCAGTCTCATACCGTTGTCGGAATCGTCAGCATGTAGCCAATAGTTTGATGAAACACATTCTCCCTGCCTTCTTTAGCATTTAAATCTGCTACTAAAACCTTAACGTCATGGTCAGGGCAGCGGTCATACTTATCCTCTAGGAATTCATAGAATATGTCTTTGGCATCATCATCTTTCTCTTCTGTCGGGGCATGCACACAAGTTAGGGAAATATAAAAATATTTCGCTTTTATGCGGATTGTGGCTATACGTTCCCTCACAGGATTGAACTTAGAGACTAAATATCGCAGTCTTTTTCCAACTACAAATCCGCAACCAAATTCATGTTTTTTTCATGGCAACTGTAGTATATGTCGCAGTTTCTGTTTCTTGTGCAGCCATGTCCTTTCCATCGCATTTCCTGGATAGCGGTAATGTCAGCCTTAGCACTTTCGAGGACATCTGATAATTGGATACTTGCACCGGATCTATATAGAGTCCTTGTGGCATCAGTCACCTACTAATCCTGATACACAGCAGTGATCGCATAACCAAATCAGGCTGCTCATTTATTTTCGCCTTCTCACTCTAGCTAGGTAACGGAGGTTTCCGATAAAACCATTTCCCAGGACATACTGCCTGGAAGTAGTGAGCTGCTTGGACTGTCCAATGAAGGAATCATTTCGGGCCACTCCCAAAAAAATGCTAAAATAATAAAAAAATGCTAGAAAAAAATGCTATTTTTTTAATTGCTTTGAAACAAGTGTTTAAAATTATTTTATTACTTTTTGCAATTAAATTGCAAATAAGGAGATCTGTAGTAATATTTTCAGTTCATTTTATACTACAACTATAAAGAAAAAAGCTAAATAAATAATAAATTGATTTTTTTTCATAAAAATCATAAAACTTTAACAAAACAGAGTGGATTTTTAAAATTCATAGTCAACCACTTTTAAAATTACATTGCAAATGAGAGATCTTTATGTATTACTATAAAAACAAAAAAAAAACCTTTCATCAGTTACTAAAAATAATTAAAAGTTAATTGTTTTTAGTTTTGATTTAATGTTTTTCTCGACATTGTAGATATTTTAAAAAATCCAATCATCTTCAACATTATTTTCATTGTTGTTGTTGTTGTCATCATAACTTTCAGTTGATCCAATCAGCTTAAGATAATTTGTTGGAACATCATATTGATAACAGCATTTTTATACTCGTTTCAATCCATATCTAAATAGAAATAAATTAAAGTATTCTTTTTTTTAATTAAAAACTAAAAACATTACCTAACGGCCAAAACTGAATTAACTGTTAACAAATTTAATCGGTTTCGAATGTTAGTTTTTACAAGATTAATTTGGCTAAACACACGCTCTACGTCAGCATTCGACCAAGGAAGACAGAGTAATTTAAGCACAAATTTGGAGATTTTTTTAAATCGATAGTTTCCACCAACATCGCTGTATGCTTAAAACTCTGCCCAAAAAGATACCGTATTATCTGTATTTATATATTTTATGTACTGGATATTTGAATATTGCTCTTTAATTTTTCAAATTTCTTCCTCATCAATATTAAAAAGTTTTAAAATTGGCAATATGTCTTCTTTTTGAGATTTTAAAATATTTTGTGCCGAGAAAAAGTCAATGTTTTGCAGAATTTTAATATTTTCTGGTAATCTAAAAAATAATAAAAGGTATCAATTAGTATTTATTCTATCGAGAATTTTTTAAAACTTTACACTTACCTTTGTTTTAATTGATTCATTAATCCAACAACAAAATTGATGCAATTATTTCTAATATCAAGTTCTTTGTTCTTGTTTATTTTGCCAGATTTTTTTAATTTTTCGATATATGACTCAAACTCAGGCCAAGGCAGTATTTGTACGAAATAGATTCTTCGAAATCATCGAATAATACATCAACATTATCGTTATCTAAAATCTTTCTTTTAAGAAAGTTGATTAGTAAAGTTATTTCTCCCAAAAGACGTGTTGGGTCGTTTTCATTGCTCTGAAAAACTTTGTTCACAATTTGAACTTCATGTAATATTGGTTTCAAAAAAGATAAAGATGAATTGTTTCATCCTTGTACATTTCATTTAAGATTTTAGCTTTGTGACATTTCTCATTGGTGTTGGCGGTTCCAAAAAATAAAATAATATTCTTGAAAGAGCAATTTCTACAGATAACCATCTTGTATCTGAAATCCTGGTGATTTTTAAAGGTTCCTTTAAAAGAAAATAGTGATTTTATAAATATTAAACTTTAAAATTATAAGTACATACTTTTCCATTTAAATTCTCGTATAAAGTTTTATAGGCAAATTGGCGATTAGAGCTCTTGGAGAACCAATTATAAGTTTCATATACAAGAAACTCTAAATTTGTAGGTAAAAAATCTTTTAAAGACTGGTTTACAGCCAGCTGCAGAGAATGGCACACGCACTTAACCAAGACCAAATCAGGAACATCCCTTTTTAAGGCAACGTGGACACTTTTATTTTTTCCAATCATGACATTAGCATTATCGGTACCAATTCCGACTAAATTAGTAATATTTAGTTTAAATCTTTTTAAAGCTTTTTTTATACAAATTACAATGCTATCGGCCGATCCATTTTCGAGCTCCTCAATTCACAAAGGTGTTGAAACAATTTTACTTTTTTTTGTTGCTAAAATATATTATTACCAATCCTTAAAAAGGAAATAAAGTTAGTAATAAATTTTAGTGATGTTTTATAAAAACACCTAGTTATTGAAATAAACATACCTAAAATTTTTGTGAAAGACACATCCGTTGACTTGTCGATTAAAATACTATTATATCCATTCCCGATATCATTTGCAAAGTTCCTCGTTGAAATGGGGACCAAGCACATTTTTGATTACTTTACTGCATTTTGTTTGATGTAGCTTTAGTGATGGGCAATAGAATTGAGCTTTACACCCTTCACCCAAATGGTCCACTGGTGCAATCGAGCTATGTACAGCTATGTACATACTTTAAGTTGCCTCCTGTTGTTGAAGTTTATAATTTATTTGTTTAAAAGGTATTGGTTTGTTTTTTATTACGCGTCCAAGAGCATTTAAATGTTTTTTTGTTTCCGAGTGCTGCTCTAAACAACTAATTTTTCAGACTCTGCTATCCAATCTTTAAGATTTGGTTGCGTTAACCAATCTTTGCGGAATTTTTGACTGTATAATTTACTCATTATTACAGCTTAACAATTTTTTTTTTATAATTTATTATACTTTGAATTTGAACAAAAAATACACGTGATTGCTTGTTTTTTTTTCTTGCTTGTTTGGCTATGTTTGTGCGTATATGTATGCAGATGTCACTTTTTAAAAGTGTTGCCGTTGCGCAATAAATATCAATATCAGTGTTGTATTTTTTAGTAGTAAATAAAATATGGTTTTTAGAGATTTTATGTCGGGAAAAAATTCCCAAAATATTGTTTTTTTAGACTAACAATGAAATAACATAAATTTCGAAAAAATTGTAAATATTTCCGAAAAAATGCTAAATATTTTCCAAAAAATGTTTGAAAAAATTCAAAAAAAAAAATGCTAGGAAATTTCAGAAAAATTCTAAAAAAAAAAGTGCTAAGTGCTAACTTAATTTGTTTCCTGCTAAATGAGTTTCAAAAATGCTAAATCTAGCAGGAAAAATGCTAAATTGGCAACACTGTCCTCCACGGACAGTCCCATTGTATATAAATTCGGTTGCAACAACCAAATTTGGTATCAGTTTCAAACACAGCTCGTCACAATTGGTGTGGTGACCTATAATGGCCGAGACTTCAAAAACGGTCAGAAGTGGCATGTAAAAATATATTGTTTTCCTAAATCTTACCCTATATAAAGTGGATTATATCGTCGCTTTGTAATTATTTATACGAATAATAATTATCACTAACGGTCGATTTCACCGTGTTCAGTTATCTTTCTCTTTCTTTTGATTGCACATACATACATCAATATGTAAACAGAAGTTAATTTTGGTTAAAAATTTTATTTGATTTGGCAGGCCAATGTGACATTATAAACGCCGCAGATATACAGAAACTAATTCCACCTTTAACAAACCTACGACAAGCTTTTATATACGAGTATAAGGTTGTAAGTACAATTATAAATACAGGTTTAGAAAATCTTGTAATATAATTGAACAGTGTCTGGAAACATAGAATTCTAAACACGTGGGATACTGATTTCTTTAACCCTGCTGTTAGATTAGAAAAAACTTACGAATCTTAGATTGAGGGACCATTTGGTCCATACTGCAATTTTCATCCAAAATAATAATTTTATCTTATTCTTTGTAACTATTTTGGTTCAAAAATTTCTAAAGCAAGTATTTGACATATCAAAAACATCCGCTAACATATCAAAAACATCTTCTAAATATTTGACATGAATTTACATTCGCTTGGTAATGAAAAAACTTACGAATCTTAGATTGAGGGACCATTTGGTCCATACTGGAATTTTCATCCAAAATAATAATTTTATCTTATCCTTTGTAACTATTTTGGTTCAATAATTTCTAAAGCAAGTATTTGACATATCAAAAACATCTTCTAAATATTTGACATGAATTTACATTCGCTTGGTAATGAAAAAATGTACTATTGACCAAATGGTCCTCTAATCTAAGATTCGTCATTTTGTATTTTTCTCAGTCCTGAATAAAGTTAGAAAATTTAATTTTCGCACATAACATTGTTTTATTAAAAGACCCCATTAGCAGAAAAATTTAGTCAGTATATATCACCGTTCCAAAGTTACAAGGGAAAACAGAAAAAATTTGGACCAAATGGTCCTAATCTAACAGCAGGGTTAATATAAATTTTTTTCGTTTTATGTTTAAATGCGGACGAAACTTCATTAAAGTGCAATATATTTATTTGCTGCGCGTCTTTCGACCCACTTGTTTACCATATTCAATGTATAATACAATAATATTAATATACAATAGAATAATTTCGTAATATATAAATGCCAAATGAGGAAATTTCACGTTAAAGCAGCAAAATGGAAAACATTTCGCGCAACACAAATTTCTTGCAACAATTCCCACACCCCACACTTTTGTGCATAAGCGTGTAGCTTCAAGCCCATGTTGTGTATCCATATCTCACTGGTCTCCACGCAACTGACAGCATTAATGGAATAATCAACAAGTACTTATGTATCAAATAATAGAAGTTGTTAAACAAAGCAAGGTTAATGACAATGAGAAAAGCTGTTTCCGTCTCGTACGCTTTGCAAGAATTATAAATTTGCTGAATTAACAAACTTCGTGTACAAATCTGCCGTCTTTAGAAATATATGAAATTTCTGTAGTTATGTCAGTCTCACGACCAATTCAATTAAATAAATTGTTAAAATTAAAGTTTTAAATTTGAATTTTTTGTTTTGAATTTTGTTCCCAAAACAATAAGCTGCTATTGACTATAATGATTCTTCTGTGTTTAATTAGTTTGGCTTGAGGTCATAAAATGAAAATACCAGCGGGTTCGACTGTTTTTTCAAGATTTATTAAATTTTCCCAATATTTCGATTAGCATCGCTAATCATCTTTAGGGTTCTATATACAAAAATATTTAACAATAATAACATATTGATCACAAAACAAATTACTTAAGAACTTTTTCAAAACAATCCATCACATTGAACGTAGATATATATCATACATAGGTGTTTTAAATTTGCATTACATTAATGCAAATGCAAAAGAATTACCATTGTTCGCAATGGCAATTATATCTACAAATTTTGAATACTTAGTTGCTCAGGCAATGTAAACGCAGGTTGTGGAATCGGATGGCAATTGTAATGAAATATGGAAATGCTTTTAATTATTTCGAATTTACTTGACTGCTGGCAATTCGGTTTTTAAAGCATTTCAGAAGTAGGGGTTTGTGGGTTCGATATGTTTTGCCCCGTAGTAATATCAAATTCATAAACCAGTACTGTATAAAATATTTGAAAACCAAAACTGTTAATATGACGGAAATGCTTTGAAAATAAGTACAATTGCCAATGGTATTTAATTTTTTGCAAACAAAATATTACATGAACTAACTAATTCAAACAAATATATTTGTTGACCCAATCAGATATTTTCGAGGAAATTTAGATTTCGAGGACTTACAAATTATTTAATTGAGTTAACTAAAAAGTTAACCGATAGGAAATATGAATTAAAATATAATACGAAGAAGACCGTGCGTAACAGAATGACAACTATGCGTAGTACTAAGATCGTATGCTATTATTTTTGCACAATTTGTACATATCGAAAGTCTACCTAGGAGAGAAATGTTGTGAATATTGATGGTTATGGCAAAGTATTGTTGTAGATGTTTTCGCACAAGTAGGAATGTAGACAATTCTCGCTTAGTTCAGATTTGTTTAGCCCTATAATGTGTGATGATATATATAAATACTTGTGGAGAAGGGGGCTGATGATATGCCTTGGTGGGCATTGAAATATCTATATTTTCAACCATCAACCATAATAATCAATTTCACTTTATTTGTTTAATAAAATATTCTATGAAAATTTACTTTTTGTTATAAAAGTACTTTGTCATAGAAATTGATCTTGAAACGGAAAAATTATTAAACAACATAAAATTTTAAAGATCGAGTAATGAAAACTAAAACGCAAGAAAAAATTTAAATCTTTCTCTTTTAAATGAAAATCTCTCAAATTTTAATATGATTTTCGAACAGAAATGTGGAAAAAAATGTGAGTAAAACGTATGTCCAACACGCATTTCAAATTGGATTATGATTTAAATTTGAAATTTTTATATAAAAATGTGTTGTCAAATTTAAATGGAGTTGTATAAGTATTTATATGAAATGGTAGCAGTATATGAAACGGTCGTATACGGTATACTAGGTGATACATGAGTAATTTAATTTAAAACAAAACCCCGTTCCACCGGTTTTTTGTCAACCGAAAACCGGTTTATTGAAAAACTGAGTTTTCCAACAAACCTAAAACCGGATTTTAAAAATGCCGATGTTTTTTGATACTCTAGTCGCTGATGTATAAACTCGTGAAATTTGGACAACATGTCTTACGGCGTCTATGTGCACTATGGAGTGAATATTTGAATTATAATTAAGTTCAGCGGAACGGCAAAATATTGTTATCGCGAAGTCGGTAGAAATATAGGACGAAGTCATAATGTGGTAATGAATTATATTAAAAGCCGAGAAAGCTACAATAAACATTGTAAACGTCGTATGCACACAGCTTTAATACCTGAGGACACGCGAACAAATTCTTCAATTGCCCCAAATTCAGCGCATTTCACCTCAAAATAAAAGTATGGTTGAAAAATTTGTTTTTGTCCAGCTTCATTTGATACCTTATAGGGTAAAGTATTTTTGAGATTTTTTTCATATTTTTCGGAAGAGATTTCGGAGGAGGTCGCGCAAGTCGAATTTCCCCCAAAAATATGGTACACCGGACATTGTTTGAATTTTACTTAAATCTCGGTCCATAACCACGATTTTTTTAGTTTGTAAATCAACAATTTCGAAGCTAAACGTCCAAACTTTTATTGTACATGCATAGACTAGAGGTGTGCGCGTGTTAATAAAAACATTTTATTTCAGTGAATTTTATAAAATTGAATTTTAATGCACTAAAATGTAATTTATTTCTGATAAAATCAAATTATTCGTTCCTTAATAAAATAAGACTATTTCCTTCTTAATAAAATAAAAATTATTGTTTCTTTTAAACAAATATTTTCAGTGAGCGTGCGAGTTACATAACAACTACTTATACGTATATATTTGAGCAGACATACATACATATAAGAAACATAGAAACATATTTTGCACCTCACTGCAATCCACTCCTTAATGTACTGTATATACATATGTACATACATAGATGAAACATATAAACATATTTTGCACTTCACTGTAATCTGATAGTATTGTTTTTGTGTACAATCACAATCCCATAACTGCCACATTGCTGACTCTTGATTTTAGCTTTAAGTTATACTGAATTGAAGATTAGCGACAATTCATATCTTTAAGTTTAAAAATTCTTGAGTGAATAAAGTTTGATCAGTTTGAAAATAACCACAAACAACCGAAGTTGTTTAATTTCATGAGTGCCGCATTCGCATGATTTTATCTAAAGGTCAAATTAAATCGAACCTATATACCTAAATCGAAATAAAAACAGTGGTATGTTCCAAAGAACATAAAAACTTATAAACAAAAGTGAATTAACTATCTTACTTGAAAAAAAAATGAATCCTGAAGTAACAGCAACGGATCGAACAATCAGAATGTCTTATCCTAAAACAGGATGCCACAATAAAGGAGCAGCAACAACAAAATGCTGCCCTTCAAAACCAAATGGAAACTCATTTGCAAATTATGCAACAACAGAAAACGGAGTATGACATGAAAATCCAACAAGCTGAAGCTATTTTGCAACAACATCAACAACAATATCAATCACAGCCACAGTTACAACACAACACAACATTTGGCGTGGATACCAATTAAAAAATAAATAAATTAAACCAAATAAAACCATTTGGTCCCAAAAACAACCTATCCTCTTTTATAAAAACCGTCGAAAATCTGATTGGATTATGTGGCAATGACTATGAACATGGTAAAATGAGTAAGGTAAACTTGTTAGAACAGCTGATTTCAACATATTTCTTGCTTAGGTGTTCCTCTTATGTCAAATTCACATGCATTTTGTTTGTGTACTTTTTTGTTTACTTTTACAGTAGATACACACAAGAAGAAAATTTGACAGATTATGGACACCAAACAAAAACAAAATGCCTGTGTTTGTTGTAACAATTCCTAGTGCGTTTACCTTACTTATTTTACCATGACTATGAACTTCAAAAGTTTGGAATAAAAATTATAAAAGAGCAAAAATTCTTTGGAAAGGTGGCAGATTCAATTAACCTTCTAGCAGACGACGCCAGCTGGAACGACATCAAAACTCAACTAATAAAGGATTTGGGACCACAAAAGGCTTACTCTTCGGTAATTAATTATTGTAGAAGTATAAAGATAAGTAACCTAAATGAATTATTTAAAATATTTATAGAATCTAAGTATAAACTTAACGACACTTATCTGTATGACGAATCAAAACCTGACTTATACTCTCCACAAAACGTTAACTGAAATATTAATAGATAAAATAGACGGACAATTTAGATCTTGCATTATAGACGAAAAACCAACACTGGAGTCACTTTATAAAAGATTCTCTCAATTAAAATTATTATATGATAAAAGGGCTATGGATTATAAATCAAGAAAAATAACTAATACAAAAAACAACACAAACAGCTATAGTGAAAAAAAGTAACTGATACAAAATTCAATAATAAACTACATTTTAATAAGAAACCTTCAAATAACTACCAAACCAACAACGTTCAAAACAAATATGCCGGTAACTCTCAGTCCCAACAATATGGAAATAGTCCCACACCTATGGATATAGGAAACTTAGAAGACAATGCAGAAAATGAAGTAAATTTTCTTTCAAGTCCACAAAACGATTACTACTCCTAATAACGGTGACAATAGGTAATAAAAGAGTTACTTGCTTAATTGACACCGGCGCGGAAACTAGTATTATGAAACCAAATCTGTTCCCAAATGAATTTTTGGAAACACAACTAAATAAGCCCTCCATGTTCCGAACACTAAATGGAATCAATTCAACATTAAAAGGCATAATAACTACAATGCCTAAAGAGTTCAATATTCCTGGTACATTTTCGTGGAAAATAATTAACTTTACAGGTAGAAAATATGATGCAATTATTGGCCAAAATTTTCTTATTCCACTGAAGGCCAAAATAGATTTAGAGAAAAAATATATTGACATATTGGGAAGGAAAATCCTATTTGATAAAGAATCTCCATATAATATAAACAGTATCCAAACTATTAACGATACAAAATTTCGAACAATCGACGAATTAAATTTAAGTAATTTAAATAACGAAGAATACTTAAAACTGACAAAACTATTAAACGAATATAACGACTTATTCTATAAAGATGGCGATATTTTAACATGTACGGAGGAAATTCAACACGAAATCCCAACCACTATTAATACACCCCTTTATTCAAGAACATATAGATAATACCCTCCAATTCACGAAAAGGAAATCCAAAATCAAATAAAGGAAATGCTCTCTCAAAATATCATTCGGGAAAGCAGTTCTCCTTTCAACAGTCCTCTATGGATAGTCCCGAAGAAAATTGTTAATTCGGGTATCAAAAAGTGGAGACTCGTTGTGGATTATAGGAAACTCAACGAGTTTACGAAAACGGACAAATTTCCTATTCCACATATTCGATAAATTGGGTAAAGCACAGTATTTTTCAACCCTCGACCTTGCAAAAGGTTTTCACCAAATTTTAGTAAAACCGGAAGATAGGGAGAAAACTGAATGTTCCACTCCATTCGGCCATTATGAATTCATGAGAATGCCGTTTGGCTTGAAAAATGCCCCATCAGCCTTCCAAAGGCTCATGAACTCCGTTTTGAAAGACTATATTTATAAAATTTGCGTCGTATACATAGATTATATTCTAATATTTAGCACATCCTTAGATGAGCATTTACCTAACCTGAAGAAAATTTTCAATGGGCTTCGGGAAACTAAATTGAAAATACAAATTGATAAATGCAGTTTTCTACAACACCAAACTGAGTTTTTAGGGCATATCCTCACACCTCAAGGTGTTAAACCCAATCAGAAAAAGGTTGAAATTATCCAAAATTTGAAGACTCCAAATACTCAAAGGAAAATTAAGTCTTTCCTGGGGATGACTGGGTTTTACCGAAAATTCATAAAGAATTATGCCAAAATTGCATTCCCAATGACAAAATTTTTAAAGACAAATTAAAAAGTCAATATTAATGATCCCAATTTCATTGTAGGTTTTCAAAAATTGAAAGCCATTCGTATAAACCCTCCCATATTGAGGTACCCAAATTTCAATAGAAAATTTAAACTTATAACATATGCTAGCAATTATGCATTGGGGGCTGTTTTAACACAAGATGGCCATCCAATCTGTTATGCATCCAGAACACTTAACGACCATGAAAAAATTATTCGACCATTGAAAATGAGCTCATAGCTATAGTGTGGGGCATTCAGTATTTTAGACCTTATCTATACGGAAGTAGAATTTGATCTCAGTACGGATCATCAACCACTTAAGTGGCTACATGCCAAAAATAATGGCAAAAATATTAACCCCAGATTACAAAGATGGCTTGTCCCCCTTATGGACTATAATGCCAAAATTGAATACATTAATGGAAAATAAAATCATATTGCGGATTTTCTTAGTCGTGTTGAAGAGAGAGATTCAATGCATTCTCAAAGGCAAACAATGCATCCTCAAAGGGAAAATGTAAACGACATTTTCCCAATTTTAACCACAGTTATTAATCGCTTACTGAATTACGAATTACTGAAAGGAAAACTATAGACTCCATGTGTATATTTGATAAAATCAGAATCTTTCTAGATAACGATGACCTAAATTCCCCAGGTATAGGTAATTATCTCAAACAATTTCCGCTTAAGGGACAGGTTGCAGTGTTTTCAAATATCAATGAAGGAAAATATTACCAATTTCAAAAAGTTATAGAAAATTTATACCAGAATAGAACTGATGTAAAATGTTTTAAATGTTTATATTTCGCTAAAGACATTGAAGATATTGATGAACTGAAAAAACAAATATCATTATATCATAAATATGAAACCGGCCACTCCGGAATCAACCCAACATACGAGGGAATAAAACATAAAATATATAACCCCAAGTTAAAATTAACGATTCACGAAGTAATTAATAACTGCGATTACTGCACATCCGCGAAATATGGTAGGAACCCAATAAAACCGAAATTTCACCTTACACAAAGTCCTCCCACCACTAATGAAATAGTACATGTCGATACATATGTAAACATGAAACAATCGTTCATTATCTTCATAGATAAATTCTCTAAATTTGCAATTCATTTCCACCTTCCGGACAGGAACAATCTAACCATAATTCAAAAACTAAGAGAATTTTTAGCTATCAAAGACAATGTAAAAAAATTCGTATTCCACAACGAGTTCAACACACTCAATGTTCGAAAATTCTTAGATGATAACAATATATTATACCATGCAACAAAACCGAATAGCCACACGGGAAATTCGGACATAGAACGGCTTAATAATACCATAACCGAAAAAATTAGATTATTAAACCTGGAAGACAACATACCAATCATATCACAAATGGCAAAAGCAATTAAATGCTATAATAATTCTTTCCATTCATCGATCAAATGTACTCCCTTTGAAGTGGAACAACATAAAATAGAGCACAATATAATAAAGGAAAGAATTGATGCAAACAAAAATAGAGTACTAAATAAAGAAAACGAAAAAAGGGAAGAATATATCGAAAACAGAAGAGAGGGCTACATAAAGAACTATGGAAGTTTAAGACATAAGGAAGTACCAAAATAAAGAAAACAAGCACTAAATAATATACATCCTTCTAATATCAAACGCCCTTTTAAATTTTCAGAAATTCATTTGGATAATAATTGCCCTGATGATCATCCCAACGACTAAAGCTTCACTACAAGTGAACACACTTCATCAGAACAAAGGATTTGAGATAATTAGAATTATACCAGTGGAAATAATTAAACAAACCATTACTATACTTCATTTAATAGACACCAATCAATATTATAAGGTAATAGAAAATATAGAATTAAAAATAACAAATTTACATATACCCCCAAATAGTCTTATTGAAAGTCAAATACAAAGACTAAAAACTAAAATTAAATCAATTACCCCGAACCTCCACATACAGGAAAAAGAGATAATTACTAAATATTATTGGTTCAGCACAGAAATTTTTGTTTGGTACTATGGATAACGAAGATAGAAATAACAATTTAACACATTTAAATTTATTATCCGAAAATAATCACAATGCCATAGAAAACCTCAACAAACAAATCACAGTAAACGATCATTTTCAAAAAAGTATTGATTTGCTTCAGTCCACTATGCAATCAGATCGCGACACAATCAATACTGCCATCGAAAATTTAAAAACGAAAAATAATCATATAGCAGTTCAAGTACTATATGCAAACATTATATTAAAACTTAATTACATTGAAGATAAAGTTAATCAAATACAGAATAGCATTGCTTCAGCTAGGAACCACATATTACACCCAAACATACTTACATCTGACGATATCATGACTTATGACATTGACTTTTACAAACTTCAACTTATAAAACTAGACATTATGTATTACAAAGATGATTTATTAGTTATTGTCCTAAAAATACCTTTAAATTTTTATTCCTCAGATTTAAGGGCAATATTCCCAATGCCAAATTCAAACTTTTATGAAATAGATGATAATGTAGAGTATTTTGTAAATGTTCAGAACATATATTACACATTCAAAGAAATACGCCATTAAAATATTTAGACATAAGTTCAAGCTGTATAGTAACGGAAAACTGCAAGTTAAGGGTAAACAAAAAATTTCAAATAATAAATGTCGATGATGAAACAATAATAATAAAAAATGCCATAAGAAAAAAATTAATTCAAAATTGTGACGATAGGGAATTGACTTTGAATGGAAATTATTTAACATCCTTTTATAATTGCGAAATTCAAATTGATAATTTTATATATCTTAGTAAAAATGAAAGGGTATTTGATAAATTTCACTATGAAACCGATATAAATGCATTTACAGAAAATTTCAATATGTCGTTCCAAAATATATCACTTTAAAAAAATTATCAAAATATAAAAGAAATAAAAGAATTAAAGTTACATAAAAATATGGAATAAATATTTCAATGACAATCACAATTATTATTATAATTATCAGGGCAAGGACTTCATGTAAATACATGTTTGTTGTCGTTAGCCTGAGACAAACATAAAGTAAATATCTTTACGAATCAATAAATTTGCTGTAAAATGGCATCGATTTGTAAGTGCATATTTTTGGATATTTTGCTTGAAATGCATGTTTTTGCATATTTTGCTAAAACCGCATATTTTCCTACATATTTTTTAAAACGAAATGATTTTTTCTTTGTTTTATTTCTTTTTATCGTAATTTTTTTTTTCATAAAAACCCGTTTTCATTTTTAATATTTCTTTGATTGCCATTTTTACGGAGTTACACATTGAAGCATTTTTATAGTGTATATTTATAACAGCCTAAAACTATGTGCTGTTTTTATTTCTATTTTTTGTTACTTTATGTTTACCCAGTTGCAGTAAAAGGTACTTTTCATTTATTTATTTCTGATTAATGCTAAGACACGAGTAGTATTTTGCAACCATAAAGCAATATTTGAAAAAAAAGATCACATATTTAAAGGCATACTAAAAAAAATTTAAAAACAATACAATTTAGTGCAACTGTGTAAATATTACAGAAGACAAAAAAGAAACTAATTTTTTGACATTTCACTTTGTTGCCTTGTTTAAAAAACCTTGAAGAGAAAAAAAGTAAAAACAACGTTTATACAAGAAGAAAATACTATTAAATATAAAATTACCGATTTATGCTGTAAGTATAATCCAAAAACTAAAAATTATTGAATAAATAAATGAATATTTTTAGAAAAAATGCCGAAAGAACAACGAACAAAAGCTAACCTTTTACTTAAGTATGTTTCAGACTACAAAGATGTCTTTAAAACAGATGGAAAGGTTCTTTTTTGCAAAGTTTGCAATAAAAGTGTTACTTTTACTACAAAATTTCAAGTCGGTCAGCACCTTGAAAGCCTGAAGCATAAAGATTTGTATGACCGAGCTACTCCAAAGGTATCGGAACCTCTAATATCTAGCAAATCAGCTTTAGGGGATAAAACCAGTGTATTTAGTTTGGAATAATGTGATGCTTTGGTGTCTGCCGATATACCCCTATATAAACTTTACAACCCACAGCTTAGCATTTTTTTAAACAAATACACCAATGAGACCATACATTCGGAAACATCACTTAGAAAAACTTATCTTGACAAGTTGTACACTATCCAACTAGGTAAGGTAATAGAAACATTAAAGCCACATAATTTGTGGGTGTCCATCGACGAAACGACAGACATTGAAGGACGTTCTGTTGCCAACGTAATTGTTGGGATTTTGAATACCGAAGAAGAGCAGAGTAAACACAAAATTTTTGCTGAATGTGGTACAGTTGGAAAAGGTGGATCATGCCTCAATTACTCGAGCTTTAAATGGCTCGATTTCGCTTTTAGGAGAAGATTTTAATAAAAATAAAATTTTACTTTACTTGACCGACGCCGCGCCATATAAACTTATTTATATATATAAATAAATCTTTATCTTAAGTTATACTACTTTTTTATACTGTTTTTACACGTTTTGTAAAATATTAAAACCAATAAGACTGAGTTTAATGTTTGTTATGTTTTTTTTTTGTACTTTTAAGTTAAATAAATCAATTTTAAATACATATTTTTTAATTTTTTATTGCATATATTTTTGGATTTATAGTGCATGTTTTATGTACATAAAACGCGATTTTTAGTGCATGAACTTCCTTGCCCTGATAATTATTATACTAATTTGTTTTCAAAAGAAAAATCAAGTAAAAATTAAGATAAATGAACCTTCTCCTAAAGTAAAAGAAATTGAAAAAAATATGAAATTGAAGAATAAGTAATTAAATTCAGGAGATTTTTTTAACAAAGGGTAGAGGAGTTACATATAACAACTACTTATACGCATATATTTGAGCAGACATACATACATATATGTACATACATATATGAAACATATACACATATTTTGCACTTCACTGTAATCTGATAGTATTGTTTTTGTGTACAATCACAATCCCATAACTGCCAGATTGCTGACTCTTGATTTTAGCTTTAAGTTATACTGAATTGAAGATTACCGACAATTCATATCTTTAAGTTTAAAAATTCTTGACAGAATAAAGTTTGAGCAGTTTGAAAATAACCACAAACAACCGAAGTTGTTTAATTTCTAAGTTGCGTGACGTGAGTATTTTTCTCCGTGAGCGTGCGTGAACGTGAGAAAGTCAAAAATAATGTTTCGAGAGCGTGCGAGACATGAGCAGTTTCTATCGTGAGCGTGCCTGACCGTGATCCAAAATTGCTCACGCGCACATCTCTAGCATATGCCACCAGTTTTGCCAATGATTTTGCTCAATAAGGTACCATGTATTACATTTTTTCGTAAATTTTGAATAAATTTTGTAAATAGCGCTTTATATCTTTAAAAATTCCTATAAATCTTTAAAAAACTAATGATGCACTTTAAAAGACTTATAAATTCCAAGCAATTTTGTAGAAAAAATTTTTGAATTTTCAGTTACTCTTCTAGAGTTATACCATTTAAAAGCTTTATACCCATTGTATGAACCTAAAACTATTATAGATAAATAATTATTATCATTAGTTTTTCAAATTTTCGTAGAAATTTTAAAAGTTATATAGCGTTATTTACAAAATTTCTCCAAATTTTTTGGGGCACTCTAATCTACAGCTCCTGAAATCTAAATAAAAACCTTCACTAAACGCAGTTTGTCAACAACAACGCCTTCAATTTGTTAAAGACGACTTGGCATGAGATGTGCCAAGCCTCTTAAGTGACAGGTACTGGCGAAAATATATACTAAAGAAATTATTAAAGCAATAGAGTGTTCCTATATGTATGGCATGTCTAGTAAGAAAACACACGGATTTCTATTTTGAAATCTTAAATTGACCGCCCTACTCACTCGATTTTAACAGTATTGAAAATGTGAAATGAGGAAAGCAGTCTCCACAGATGAGATTATTGAAGGACCAGAAACTGCTTGGACTGAAATTAATCCTGACTACCTTAAATCACTATAAAGTAAATAAATAAATGGTTTCCCGTAACATCCCATGAAGAGATTTGGGAGAGCTTCTCACAAACCAGTGAGCTGTGTGCGTTGTAGTTTTACACTCACTGATTGGGACCTACAATTTTACACCGATTCCGAACGGTATTTTGAAAAACTTTTTCATGGCTAAATAGTCGATAGTGTCGCCGTCACTAAGCGAGTCATTTATAGATGGAATATTATTCTGAAAATGGTAAATGTACGCACTGTTAAATTAATATTCAGATAAAATAATTACAATGAAATCAATTTTTTATATTAACAATGTATATTTGTTTAAGTTATAAAATAATTAAAATGTGTTTCTATTCAGTTGAACCAAAAAAAAACGAAGAATTTTCCACACGATTACACACATCAAGGGTTTTTCAATAAGAGCGTTACAAAAGTATTTTTAAATAAAACAAAACTGGTTTTAGATACCAATGAAATTATTTATTCCTGTGAAAGTACGTTCGATGCCATTATGTATGGAACTCGATTTCTTTTGCATGGCCACCACGGGCACGCTTGCAGAAGTCCAGACGCTGAACCCAATTTTCGACTGTTTTCAAGCATAAATCGGCCGATGCTGCTGCAATTTCAAGTTCGATATTCGTACGAAGTTCATCAATCGTCGCTGGCTTGTTGGCATAGACCATAGACTTGACGTAGCCCCACAGGAAATAATCTAACGGCGTCAAATCGCACGACCGAGGCGGCCAATCGACTGGGCCATTTCGTGACCAAACTTGGTTTCCAATAAATTGATTGTGGCATTCGCTGTGTGGCTTGTGGCGCCGTCCTGTTGGAACCACATGTCCTCCAAGTCCATATTATCCAATTGGGGCCAAAAATATTCGGATATCATTGAACGGTAGCGATTCACATTCACAGTAATGTGCCGGTCTTGATCATCATGAAAGAAGTAAGGGCCAATGACGCCGCCGGCCCATAAACCGCACCAAACCGTATTTTTTTCGGGATGCAATGATGACTCATGGATTGCGTGTGGATTGCTGTCTGACCAATAACGCATATTTTGCTTATTGACGAAGCCATTCAGCCAGAAATGAGCCTCATCTCTGATTGTTGAGGCCACTGACTCCAAATTTCGGTAGTAAATTTTAATAATTTCGACTCGTTGTTGGCTCGTATATCTCTCCATGATGAAATGGCAAACCTTACTGAAGAGAAATGTCAAAAGAGCGGGAAAAAATATGGCGTCGTTTGCTGTCCCTATCGATTTACTTTTGTAGCGTCTCTGTTGAAAAACCCTTTAGATAGAAAAGTACCATTATAATCTATTTCAACCTTTTTTCATATTAAATAGTCTAAAAGGAGCATTCCACAGAAAATTGTAAAACATGACTACGAATTAAAATGTGTTTTCAGGTCAGATTTTTTGCATTAATGTATTATACAGATATCATAATTTAGCATACAAGATAATTTTTCAATCGATTCAAGTTGTTGGTGTGTTTTTTTTTAAACAAAAAAGACACAAAATTTTCTTTATACTAGTTGAGTACTTGCCACATTTATTATGTGATTTTTCTTATTATTTGTAACTACTTATGTAAAATTTACACCAGTTATTAAATGAAACACATTTTACGTCTTGAAAACTCCTATTGGTATTAAAATGTTCCTTTAAACTATTGAGAAATACCGGGACAAATCAGGTGTTATTTGGTGTCCCGTACAAAGGAACTTTAGTTTATCCACTGTTTTTCCGCCAAACCACGTTAACAGTTTTACTTTGATTTTTTCACTTGAAGCTATTTATTGGTGACGTGTTCAGTAATGAAGTATTTGCCAAAATTCGTACAGCTGACACTTGAAAACTTAACCCATAGAATAACAGATACTATAGAAGAACTTATTCTCTCATCTGACGTTTCATTTCACACTCTCTCGGTAGGTCTGTGGAAATGTTTACATACACCAGGTGGAGTTACAAAATATGTTCACTTAACTATTTCCTGTCGTTTTGGTGTAGAACTGAAAAATTTAAATGTATTTTGCACTTTTTTGTTGACTTTTAACGTTGGTATTCATTTGTATTGTATTTAACACAACTAGTTTGCCACAAAAACACGAAATTCGGGTGTAGTTCCTTTGTGGATCGCTGTATACTATTGCCACCATCTGGTATTATTGAACCCATATTTTCCACCCTCCACTGTGTAATTTCCATCGTACCTATGACGTTTAATTTATTGAGCGAATAAAACCTTCTACGTATGTGTTATTCTATGACTTAACCATTTATAATGTGTCCCGTACAAACGAAACATAAAAATTTGTGATTTCTCAGCGATAGTTTTAATTTTGCCAAAATGGATAAATCTATTGAAAGTAAAAGTACGCTGCGATATAGAAAATGTAGAAGCGAGAAAGAAAAGAATGATCCGGATTTCAAAAATAACGACAGAGAACGAGTTAGAAAGTGTATAAAAGGAAAAGCCAAGGTAATGATGTCAGACGAAAAAGGCAAGCGAAGGAAGTATGAAAGAGATTGAAAAAAAATTCAAAGAGCTAAAAAATTGTTAGAAAGTCATGTCAGTTCTGCTAAATCCGTCTCAAGTATTAATGTGCGTGATGAAAACTGATTTTTGGCGAATGATAAACACTTCCCATACAAATGTAAGCAAACGTATGCAAAAGCAGTTAAGAAGTGTCTTCAAAGTTTGTTTGCCTACATCGCCGAGGAAGCAAAAAGCTTTAGTGGAGGGTGTGTCAGAAAAAATTGTCTTGAAACTTGAGGACAAACTCAATAAATCTTTGAATGAAACATTAAGAGGCGATGATACGGCTGCAGCAGTAAAAGATTTTTATTTTTGTCCAGATGTTGTGTATGCATGCCCAGGTAAGAACGATGCAATGACAGTTTGGATAAATGGAAATAAGATGACATTGCAGAAGCATTATCTCACCATGTTCTTGCGAGAAGCTTTTTATATATTTAGAGAGGAGTTTCCAAATAAGCAAATAGGGTTTTCTAAATTCTGAGCACTGCGGCCGAGAAATGTTTTACTGCTAAATAACATTCCATCAGAACAGTACAAATGCATAATACACGAGAATTTCTTTCTAAAATTAAAGTGTATGAAGATAAGCTACGGCAATCACTTCTGGAGCAACATTTTATGTGACTCGGCGCTTAACTCAAACTGCTGGAAAAATAGCTGTGAGGTATGTAAAAGTGGAAAAAAAACTAAAGCCACTTGATGATCCTGCAAAAATAATTACTTTAAAACAATGAAAAAAAGAAGACTGTCATAGAATCAAAATGCAAACAGAAGAAATAAGCTCAGGTGAATTGCACGAAATCTTAATTTTACAGCTACCAGAAGTTCTGTATCACGTAAATACAAAAAGAACACAAGCAGAAGATTTCCAGACAGACAATAGTAACACAAATGTGAGAATTCTACAAACTGATTTCGCTATGTCTTATATATGTGAGTACCAGAACGAAGTTCAATCAGCTTTGTGGAACAGAGGAAGTGTTACTCTTTTTACGGCTGCTACATTCTCTACTTCGCAATGTAAAACATTCGTCATCTGCTCTGATACAAAGCACAAGGATAAGGTAAGTATTATTACATTTGTGACATATATATATGACAAAATTTTTTGCCACAGGTAATAACGAATATTTTAAAGAAATCATCTGGAGTGATGGTCCGTCTTCAGAATTTAAAAACCGGTTCATGGTCACGTTATTGATCTTCCTTTCCGAAAAATATAAAAGGCAATTCGAATGGAAATATGTCGCCACTTCTCACGGTAAGGGCGTTATTGACGGAGTCGGTGGCAACGTAAAGCGACTTGTAAGCCAAAAAACCCGAAATCAAGGTAGTGTCACCGTTATTCAAAATGCAAATGATTTCGCTTCTTTAGCAGCCACACTAGTTCCCTCAACAAACATTTCCTGCATTTCGGAGTCTGAAATAACCCAAAAAATTCAACATTATCATCCTTGGGAACATACAAAGCCTGTGCCTGGAATATCAAAATTTCATCATATTATAGCTAATGGACATGAAGTGACATGCAAAAAACACGCTCTAGATAGCGACTACATAAAATGTACTTTTTAAAAGTGGTTCAAAAGTGGTTTCCGTACATGTCCCGTACAAACGCAGGAGTCCCGCACAAACACTTTTATTATAACTTTGCTAATTTTTGTGTAATAAATATATTCTTATACGTTTATTGTTTTTTTATTACCTTGGTTCTAGGACAACAAAACTAATTTTTTTTTAGCAATTCATATTAATTTCTCTACAATTTAACACGGCAGCAAGTGTCTACGCATCGTAGTATAATTACAATGTCCCGTACAAACATAAACATTTTATTTAATTTTTCACAAATGTGCGTATAATTGTCAAACAAGAAATTATCTATTATATAGTATCTAGTCTGACAAATATAATCTACTGGAAGTTTTGCCCCATAATATTGTTACGAGTAAGTAAAAGCTTTTGCGTGCTGTTAATGACTCTACTAACAGTATGTAAATAACAGGCGGTTAGTGCTGCGCCTGAAAGTATGCATTGTAACAACGTACCAGCTCGCTAAACCAGTAGCATGAATTCACCTCAGTAAAGATAACTCTCCGCCATTCGAGATTGTTCTACAAAGATAAGCAACGACAACAATGTCTAGAAGGTTCTTGAATTCGCTAGATCTACCTTCAGTTGAGTATGGCGAGTTGGTATAAATAGCGGAGGTCTTTGGAATGGAGAGTTCCGTTTGTGATTAAACCCCGCAAAGTAAGCAACGCGAATCGATAGTAAAATATAAAACTTGTTAAAGTGTTATAAAGAAAGTACACTGTTGTACTGTATAAGTAAAATAAAAGGAAGTTAAACCGTTGTAATTATCGTAATTTATTGGGAATAAAACAACGCAAAAAGGACGAATAAGGAAATTCGTAACAATTTTTTGGAGTTTTTTTTATTTCACATTTAATCGTCAGAAATGCGTACGATTTGTCCCGTACCAACCGTGGAATGCTCCAAAACAGGTTTTATTATTTCTCTGCATAGTTGGAATCTATATGGTTTCTGCATTCACAATTTATAGTGATTTTTTACTTAAAATTCTATTGGTTCTGTCCTAATGAACGGCAGTGTACGAATGGCGGTGGTAACAAAGGGAGCGTAACCCTAAATCATAAATACATACGTTTCGATCACGCACATAAAGCTATAAACGTGAAATTTGTACAGCATGTACTTTGAAAAATCCACAAAGAGAGTCCAAAATCCTAAATCAGAATTTATGATTGGATACTAAATTAGAATTTAACAGTTGGGAGTACAGCCATAATCATCACAACACGACATTAAGATTTCAATATCAGATACGAAAGAAGTTTTGAAAATACGAATTGGGGTGATAAAAGGAGCTTAGCTGACCATAGTAAACTAACTTTTACCGGCTATAGCGAATATAGACAGTATCGTATCGTGAACAGCAGTTGGTCTTTAAAGCAGTGACGTGATATGAGAAAGTATTTTTCGAAATTCTCAATGTGAATTAAAGTTAACGCTTTCCAGCCAGACGTGTGCAGTGTTGTCTATATATGTTGCTTTAAAGACTGAAATTGTAGATTGAGATGGACGGCAGTAGATGGAAGGAAGTTTGAATATTGAAATGGGGACGTCAAAAATGGGGTGTGGCTCATTATCAAAAAGGATCATATTCTGATCAATCGCTTAAATCTAGAAACGTAATATTTGGCAAATGTTATAGGCAGAGGTGTGATGTCACATTACATTTATTTTAAGATTCAAAATGATTCCTCAGTATCAAATTTTTATACTTCAGCTGAGAGTGACTTTTTGGAAATTCAAATTCTTGGTGGGAAAGAACGATGAAGAGAAGAGGGCGTTGTATAAAAGTGTATTAATGTGCCAAACATGTTCACCTCGCACCTCACTGTGGAGGTTAAACATGAATCAGATTCAACCTCGGCCCCGGCTTGCGAGTTGCCAGATTAAATTTTTGGCTCGGGAGATTAACATGTGTAGCTTTGAATTAAAATCTTAAAATTTTCTAAAATGCGAAGTTAGATCAACTGGAAGTTGAGTTGCTCATATACATAGTAACTTTCCGATTGAACTGTTGTACATACTGCGAGCGAGGTGACAATCGCACAAATTCTCTGATATACAAATAGCGTGAGAAACTGATTACACCTCGAATGGATCCTGGTTATATTAAACTAAACGTCAGATATGGACGCCTATGTTTTGATTATATCTGTCTCGAAACCAAATTGTTAATTTACAGTATGGACCATGAAACTAAATGATTTACTATTAAGAAATCGTAAAAATCCTTAAATAATAAATTTTCCATTGACATATAATAAGATTTGAGGGAAATGTTTTATCTTCCCCCAATTAAGAAGATTAAGGATATTTTAAATTATTTACTTTCGCACACACATATATGTATATACCGAACACAACTACCCAGCAAACAATTGGAAAATGAACCTCCAGACGAATCACAAAAAAACCACCGATGCAAACTAGGAAGTTTTTTTATTATTAATTTGATTTGTTATTTTAAATTTTTATACTTATTTTTTTTTTAAAATAAAAGATAAAAAAAAAACTAAAATCGTTTCCCATTACGTAACATGAAGGAATTGGAGAGAGCTTCTTACAAACCAATGAGCTGTGCGCGTTCTAGTTTTATGCTCATTGATTGGGACCTACAGTTTTACACCGGTTCCGAACGGTATTTTGAGAAACTTTTTTCATGGCTAAGTACTCGATAGTGTCGCCATCACTAAGCGAGGTGGCCGTCGTCGACGGAAATGTAAGGTGGTCAGAGCAGGGAACGAACCCACGTTCTCATGCACAAGAGTCGCGCACACTAGCCATTGCACCACCGACGGCCACTAAAAGATATCGAACCGTTTTTTTCATTTGACATTGTTATCTTGAAAGTTTTGTGCTCAAATTTATCAGAGGTAAAAATAATATATATGTTAGTTGTCACCTAAGTAAAGAAGTATTTGAGTTCTACTCATAAAGTAAAAAATGGAATTCGATAGATTGAAAAAATCAACATTGGCACTGCCGTTTCGGGAGATATATTCGCTGATGTTGCACTATTTTTCGCACTACCCGCAACACTGTTAACAATATTCGTGAAAGTTGTGGTAATTATTTTTTAAATCAAAAATTGTTAACGAACATATGAAGAGCAAAGACAATATTGAGGCCTGACCATCATGGGGGTCCAACAGGCATATGGTGAGAATGCCACTTTGACACCCCCAGTGATTTAAGCGGTTTGACACAAATAAGAATTTGTATGTTAACCCATTAAGGACAAGACTCTCAAAATTACCGTAGAATGTTGAAATTTTTAGCACACGCTAGTTTTAAGCACCTAAATGCAAATCAGATGAAAAAAATTCAAAATGTTGACAGAGGGCGCCATTGGAGCCTGTGACGTATACGTCACATTGGTCCTCATATGTACTTAGTGCAGACATACATAAAACTTGCTATGTTTTTTATTATAAGCGTTATTATTTTTGGCTTTTATTTTTGATTTAATTTTCATAAACTATTTTGCGTTTATTGAACAACAGAAGAAACATTAGGTGAATAAAAAATAAATTTGGTGGTACACATTTTAAAATAAGGTTATTACGAAAGAAACTTTTTTCATTTATTGAACAATAAAAGGAACTTCAGGTGAATAAAAAATAAGTATGGTATTCTTCAATAAAAAGTTATTACAAAATAAAGTAAGGAAAATGTAATTAAAAACAAAACTAGTTGACATTTATAAAATGATAACGTTTGAAGCATTTAGTACACAAACCCACATTACATTTTCCGCACATGGTTATACACACCGTTGAGCAATTATTTCCTTGGCATCGTCGACGCTTAGTATCTGGAATTACCTCTACAAAGTGATCGAGGCCATCGTATCTTTGGGTCGTGCCTTCAAGTTCACTTTTCGGCCTACGATAACCAGCAGGCGGCTTTCTAATGCCAAGGCTACCACAGTAATGGCTCGAAATAGCTCGACGAAAATCAATTTGTGTCATGCCTGAGCCGCTTTTCCGATGCAAAAGCCAAGCGTTGTTTATTGATACATCAATAAGCCAAGTAAATATCCGACCACCACCATTTTTTGCCTCTTGCAGCGATTCTGTATGCATTCACATTCTGATCCATGCGATCTGTACCTCCCATCGAAGCATTGTACATGGCAACTGCACATGGCCGGGGTACTTCAATTTTTCGCCGTTGTTCTCGTGAATATCTACCGACTTTAGATACTGGATCTTTTCCATAAATAGTTGAAGCTACTGAAACAACAGCGTTGTCGATCCATTTCGTTACATATATGTTAGCACCTTCCAGTTTTATGCTCTCTATGTGGCCACGTTGTTTCTTTTTTAGTGCCTTTTTGTCAGGCAAAGGGCAAGATTTGGGTATCATTATTTCTCTTATTGTCCCAGTGCCATGATAGCCGCGCTGTTTTAAACCAAGCAAAACACGAGTCGAAGTAAATAAGTTATCCAAGCTTATGCAATACGGCATATGTCTTTTTTCGTCATCTAGATCATCCAGCATAGAAAATAATGGCGCTGAATTTTTTCCATACAATTCAGGATAAAGCGGTCGAATGCGTGGATTTGTGCCTTGATACATTTCGAAATTAATGAGGTATCCTAGGGGTGTATTCAGGCACCACATCTTATACCCAAAACGCAGCGGTTTTCCTCGTATAAATTGCTTACAACCATGCCGACCGTAATACTCCACCATAGACTCATCGTACGAAAGATCTTGTTCCGGATGAAAGTTACTGAGGCATCGTTTTTTCACTGCATCAGTAATTGGACGAATCTTCCAAATTTTGTCCTCATGATCTTCCAAGCTGTTATCTTTGAAGTGCATATAGCGAAATATGATTTCAAATCTATTGCGGCGCATGCTTTCGCTAACCATTGGGCACAACATATCTGTATCCTCACACCAATAATCTCTCTTTTTAGGCCGGGATGTGTATCCAGTGACAATCATAATGCCAATAAACACCTTCATTTCATTTACTGTAATCTTTGGATTTTGACCTTCTAATTGCACTGAGTAAGCATTGGTTTCATCACATAGCATCTGCACGACCTCATCATCAATAAACTTTTCAAATTGTTGATGTGGCAAAAGTCCGGAACAATCGGTGTAATTTGGATCAGGGAAAAGAGGTTTTGATGTACTAGTGTTACTTTCAACCCAAACCAATTCAGTTTCTTTATGTATTTTAGCTCGTGGGCCATTTTTTTTGGAAATATTTTGCCTCTTTCTGTCTTTTTTACGTACTGAAATCTTTTCAGGTGTTTTATTGAACGCGTGCGTAATTGGTTCTACCTCTGGAAAGGATGTTTGTAGATTCGGTGACGATGAGGACTGCCCTGGAGCATCACTCAATAAATCAGTTTTTATGTTTTCAAAAGAATTTTGAAGAACATCCCTGATTAAATTGGCAATATCGTCATCTGCACTATTCACTGAATCATCTACAGGAATGTCATCGTCGTTGGCGTTACACACTAATTCACAAGGCGCTTGTAACTGCTTCCTACTCAAATTATCTATAGTACCGCCACAGTCTTCATCACCTGAATCTTCATCGGATACCTGAGAATAATTGGGGGGCTCTAGGTACACTTTATCAACATCCTCGTCATCACTTTCTAAGCTTTCCAGATAATTTAACATTTCATCCGTATTTTTGAAATATCTAATAAAATAAATAAGGTAATATGTGTACTTGCGCTGTATATGGACCAATGTGACGTTTACGTCACACAGCTAAAAATCATTATGAAGCACGAATAAAATTAAATAATTTTTATTTTTTTTTATGCACAATTTATCTACATTCCATTCTGACTAATGCTGCATCAAAATATTTTTTTTATTTGCACTCAATTAAAACACACAAATACACTTACCTTTTGACTTTTGCCATTTTCGATTTTTTCTGTCTTTGCAAATTACCCACAAAATTAAATCTACATCAACACGTGTTTTCACGACTGAAGATCAATTGCAACTGAAGCGATTCCGTACGTTAGACTTTTGAAAAGATCATGGCACACTATATATAATATTTGCGAAGGCAACTTTTTTTTTTTGAACCAAAAAAGATGGGCTACGCTGTCGTGACGTATACGTCACATTGGTCCTGAATGGGTTAAACTAGAATTGTCTATAAATCTTAGAATGTTCTATTATATTGCATGAAGGGTTTGGGGAGAGCTTCTTACAATTTGCAGATTCCAAAAGGACTTTGCTTTGAGAAACTCGTTCACGGTAAATTACTCGATTGTGTTCTTATCAGTAACTGAGGTAACTTTCGGCATCAACAATCACCCAAAGCCTAACAATGTAGGCTAATTTATCTCCACCCAAAAATTAATTTTAACAATTTTGAAACTCGAGTTGTTTCAACAATTAATATACATACATAATCACTTATATTTATATTTGAATTTTCAAATAACGAATAAAAATATAACAAGTAAATGGTATTTATTTTATTTGGAAAATAAAATAATTATTTTTTATTCAAAATACCAAATAGATAGATATCTTTTCATTTGCTATTTAAATTTTATTTTTGCCCAACACCGGCTGGGGTTTTTTTATTGCCGATATGTTCTTTATATATCTAGTATGATATTTTGGTGATGTCACTAAGCTATATTCATGGTAATGAAGTGGAAATATTGCGATATTATCTTCTGCAAGTATTGCTTGCAAGCACCGCATTCCGGTAACAGTTTCTCCTGATGGGAGGAACTTCCGCAATACGAAAGTTATTATTGCTGAAATATAATTTTTCTATTAGCCGTTATGATGGAGATATCGGCGCAATATTGCTTTGTTTGCTGGGAACACATTAACACCCATAGAACGTGGGAACAACTGCAGAGTCTACTTTCTCCATTACATGAGTGTGTAACTGCGTGTGTGTGTGTGTGTGTGTGTGTGCATGTGTGCTTCGTAATGCACACACACACACACATGTATTTGCGAATGTTTATATATTTATTGTTATTAAGAATTCTAAAACATTTTCCATAAGTACATTCTGAGCCATGCAATGTTAGACAATATAAGACGATACGAAAAAGATATGAATATTTTCAGTTCCATTTTCGTTTGAGGCTGGGAAAAATAGATTGTACTGCCAGAGAAGTAAAGAAGTACCCTCATCGCTTCATATACGCATATCTGTATGTATACACGTGTTTGTCCTCCCCCAAGACACATAAAGTGAGTTAAGTTTTTATTTGCGTCAACATTATTAAATCAAATAAAAAAAGAACAAAATGCTTTCTGAAGGCATTAACAAATATGTCATATACATGTATATACATCTTAACATGTGAATGCCTAGAGCACAAACATACACACATATGTATATATCACACATACATATGTATAAATACACATATGTAAAGTATACCTGCACTCACAATATGATTACCAACACATTCATACAAATGCGATTAAATTAAACGATATTGTCATTACATTTTCAATTATTCGAAAAGTCTCCCTCCTCGCTCTGAAACACATAACAAAATCACAAGTCGAGAAATAAAAATATGTAAGCGGCTATAATTTAAAAATATTTAATCATTTAATTCTGTACAATTTATACGGAGTGAGTAGAAGAATCAAGTTATATTAATATCAGTATTGGGATTTTTATCAAAATCAATATCGCAGTTACAAAACAGAAAATTTGAATTTAAATTTGCACGGTTGTGGAATCGGATGCCAATTATATTGAAATATAGGAATGGTTTCGATATACTGCTTGGAATTTGTGTGGTTGCCGACAGTTTTGGTTTTAAACTATTTTATATATAAAAGTATGTGGCTTTGATTGGAGTTGCCTTCCATTCTTTCCTCACATATATGTGACTTGCTCCACGAAAAGGGACCTCTGCGCCGAAAAGAAGTTATTGAGAAAAACGCGTTTAAAAAAAGCGCTTCGTTTTTCCGTGTTTTGCGCATGGTTATGCAACTCTTCATTCCACCTGATCATCTGGCGATGTATTTCGACTCTCTGCTACTTTGTACGATGTTCACTATGCACTGTTGCCACCAAAAAAGCGTGTTAGGAGTAAAAAAGTGTAAAATATTGATATTTTTGTAATTTTGTACCTTTGATATTGAACTTTTTTTAAATTTCAAATATTATATATATTATCTGTTTATATCAAATTTTTCAATTTTTTCATTAATTATGTTCATCTTTTGTAAAAAAAAAACTAAAAGATATAGAAACTTGCGGTTTGCGGGACTCAGAAAGTAAAAAAAAAAATTTTCGGCGCAGAGGTCCCTTTTCATAGAGCAGGTCACATATGTATATAAAGCCTTAAATGGAAATTAAAAAATAGACAATGACATTTCATATTTGTTTTCAATCAAACCAGTGTCTTCGCCCCCAATGTTATAACACAAGAAAAACCGTACATGTAAAATATAGCAGAAACATTTTTATTTTAGTTATATTTCTTTAGGTCTGTAGATTACAATCCTTAAAATAGTTATTACTAAATCTAGTAAATATAAATACAAAATCATATTAATATTATGTATTTTACCGCTCTACAAAATAAAACTTCTGATTGCACACATGACAAATATTAGTAGATTCTGAAAGAGGGGCAAACAATAAAATACACATATATCTAGGGTTGCCAGACGTACTGTTTTCAGCAGTACGCGTACTTTTTTTTTACTAATTGTACTTCTGACTGCATAGCATCTGAAGAAGTACGCAAAAGTACTTCTTTTTAGCCTCTGTACGTCTTTTTGTACTTTTTTTTGTTTAGCCAACAATATACAGGGTGATTCAGGAAGTTCCGGACAAATTTCTCCAGCGTATTCTTTGGCTCATTTCATGAAGAAAACTCCACTAGGACCATGTCCGAAAATGCAAGGGTGCGAAATGGCAGCGGGTTCAAAATTTTCGGATTGGTGGTCGGAGGGTAGTAGGGTACAGTTGCTAACTTCTAAGCCTGTGGTCGGATTTTTTTGTTTTTGTGCCTGTTGGAAAGGCCTTTAAGAGGCCGTTCAGAATCAATAAAGTCAAATCGCCGAGATACAGAGCTTTCGGAAAAAAATGGAAAAGCATGTCATGTCAATACAATACAATAAAAAAATAATAACAGTCTCAAAAAATACGTGTTTTATTTTACAATTAAAAAGTGCATTCTTACTGAGACACCCATCATATATGTATATTAGGGTGGGCCGATTTGTAAGAACAAAAATTTGTCGATATTATGCCATCGATTTTTCGATAGTTTTTGGCATGAGGAAAAAAAGTTCCAGTACGACATATCAAAAAAATCATTTTCGAGGCACCCAAAATTTTAATTTTTTGACTATTTCCCAACTTTAATTTTAAGGGGTTTTTAGTCGGTAACACGGTGCGACAGTCCAAACTACCTGGGAAGTGATAGTATTTTTCCTGTAGGTGCTGTCGAGTGAAACAAGAATCTGTTTGTGCAATTTCCCAAACACCCGCAAAATCTTGGTTAAAAACCCGGTTTTGCGTACCTTTACGCACTTATAAGCCTGTAAGTTAGTTGATTATCAGCCGGACTTAAAAGAAGACCTGTCAAACGATATATACGTTATTTAAGAAAATAGGAGAAGTCTGTGTGTTTGCTGGACAAATCAGTCAATTTTTTAAATTCTTTTCGCCATTTTTCAACTTTGGCTATAATTTCACACATTGTTTTATAAAGAAACCATAATACGCTTGTCTTTATTCAAAAAGGACTTTGCCTAATGAGTAAAACGCAACTTTTGTTTTTAAAAATCCGGCATTAATTGACTGAGTTATTGAGAAGCAAGAAATAAGAACCCATGCCCTGTTTTCAACAGGCTTTATTGCAATTTTTAAAATCTGTACAATTTAAAAGTGTTCTATTTGTGGACCATTGAATATACCTATGAAAATGTAATTGCTATAAATCAGGTCATAAAAACGTTCTTAAAATAAGTTACCTGATTCAATTATGGCATCGGATAATTTTGGGAAAATTTGTTTCAACATCTTAAATGATACACTTTCTTTGTTTAGTGTTCGTATGCTGCTTCGGATCAGACCAAGTTTTATATGTAAAGCAGGATATTGAATTCATCTATCACAAATTTTAGACGCGCCTCCCATTCGAAATTTGTATAGTGCAAATCGTTTTTGCGACCCTCCCAAACACACAAACACATTGATGTGAATAAACTTGTTTTACTCCAGTTAGTAGCGCCACAACTGTAAGATCACAACAAACGTTCCGTTTGTACTGTTTGTAATTTATAGCAACTAAAATTATTTTCATGTTTTCGTAGGTCTCTAGCGACGATGACAGTATTACGTATTTAGCCATGAAAAAGCTTATCAATAATTCCGTGCGGAAAACTGTAAAACTGTAGGTCCCAATCAGTGAGTGTAAACCTAATACGCCCACAGCTTACTGGTTGCGAGAAGCTCTGCCCAATCCGTCCATGGGATGTAATGGGAAACCATTATTTTGTTCATAGTAAATAAAAGACCTGAGAGTCTTATATTCAAAAATTAATTTTGTACACACAGGGAAAAGATTAGTTGCAAATCAATTCAGACATTGGAAATTCCATGATAATGTATATATTTTGATTAGAATTCATAGTTATCATACATCGGAATTATTTGTCTATGTTATTGATAAATTAAAAATAGGTCTTACTAACTAGAAGTTGTTACTACAGAAATTAAGTTGTATTACACAATTTGAGTATTTCTAAAACCTCAGTCATCTGGAATGGAAGATACAACTCATAAAAGTACAATATTAGAATTCGTTTTCAAATATTAGTCACTGTAACCATAATTTAGTTTCTGTTACAATACCACTTGTTATAAAGTAGCGTATTCGAGTTTTCATAAGAGATACTATATTTGTATGTTGGACGAGGACTTTTCAGAAAACTATTGTTTTAAACAGAAAGTGAGAAACAAATTTGTGAAAAACAATAAAATCTATAGGTATCATCCACCGAAAATTTGTGATAAGTATACTTATAAGTATACACATTCACATTTTACACCGTATAGACCACTAATTTGATATGGTGTGAACAAAAACAACGGTTGACATATATTTTTCTATACGAAATCAAAAGATGGTCATTAAAATCCATGTATATCTTATTGTTATCGAGAAGACGAATATGCCCAGTTGATATATCTCACCACAATTGTTTCTGAATCGCAGGTATTTTTTCATTTTACTAGTACTACCATAAATTGAGGTGAAGTGAGACTTTTAAACACAATCGTTGAATCTGACGCCTTCACAAACATGCAAAACATTATAGACACTTGTCTGGAGGAACTATCATTGTGGATGACATAAATCAACTTAAACGTACATATGATATTTTTAAATTACAACTGTTTTGTAAATGGTTACATTGTTCGTATTCTAGTGATTTTTTATTTGAAAACTGTTAGTTTAACGGATTTAAAAAAAGTGATGCCGTTTGAAATGCATCCATTGATTAAAGCCTCCAATGGTGGTAAAAAAATCATTTTTTTTTGCGTTTGGACGCACCATTTCTGAGTTATAGCCAATTTTTTATTTCTTATTATTATTTTGGCCATTTTAAAAAAATCCACGTGAATTGGACCATTTTATGAAGAACCCTTAGAAACCCTTATTAAAAATTAGTTATTTTTACGATTTGACGCTCCGTTTCCGAGATATAGAAATTTTTTCATATCTTCGATCAAAAATGGGGATGGGTTACCTAGGGTAACCCATTACGCTCAAAATGCAAACCCTGGTTAAAAATAATAATAATTTTGTTTATATTTAAATATAAAACACACAATTTTAATAAAATATAATTTTTTTAATTTTATTTCCATAAAATTCATAACTTAACACCAATATATTATTTGGTATAACCGAAATAGTTATTACATTTTTTTATTGATCCAAATATTTCAGTTCCTGCAACCAAAACTGAATTACAAATCAATTGATATGCACAACATTTGGTGATACGGAACACAATTATAGGTAAAATCACACCTGAATAATGTGATATTCCAAGGAACCGCCAAATGTTAGTTGGCTCTAAATATAGTTGTGACAACGAATCTCTTCAAAAGCGAACCACAGACTTGTCATTCATGAGCAAGAGCTTGATCGATAACTTTTTGTCTGACTGATGGGTTTGTAAAAATATTACCCAAAAATGTTGTGAACTTGATAGTGGTGTGAACAACTTCGATTACATTCTTACTTTGTAGCAAAACGGACGGTAAACCGACAATAAACATCAACGATAGCTGGTGTTCATGCTCATGAATGACTAGTCTGTGGTTCGCTTAAATGTGTATTACACTTGGGGGATACTTATGTAAAATCGGTATCGAATTCATTATCGTTTTGTCGGTAGTGACGTTTAATATGTGTTCATCAGGGATGATTTTTATTTTTACGGCTTTTTATTGGTACTTTTTCATTTTATTATTCAACCTCGAGGCCATTCTATATCTCTATAAATAGAGATGTACTTTTCATAAAGGATAATTTTCATAATTGGATTCCTATGATTCCTGCCAAACCGTATCGTAATTTGAAGATCTACCCACAGATCTTCATCAGAGGTTGTTTGAAATGATGCTATTGAAAATTCATCAAACTAAATGCAAGCGAAACATCATTTCAATTGAGAATTCACCATTATGCAAGTGTTCGAAAACTATCGCAAGGAAAGCACACAAGAAAACATTGTTTCCCAATGTTTCCCATACAACCTAATTAGAGGTTGTCACAACCTCATTAGCGGTTACCACAACATCAGTAGAGGTTGCCACAACCTCAATCGAGGTTGTCACAGCCGAAATAGAGGTTGTCATAGCCGAAATAGAGGTTGTTCCAGCCGAATTAGAAGTGTTACACCCGAATTACAAGTTGTTAAAACCGAAATTAGACAGTGTGACAAATTAGTTTGTAAATATTTTTTTTTTAATAAGTGATGATTAATTTTCCTCTATTCTTATAAAAAAATTATAGGGTAATATTTAAGGTAACACACTTGTTATACATGCCACTTCCGGCCTTTTTGAAGTCCCGACCATCATGGGCTGGCCACCGCACCAATTTTAGCGTTTTGTATTTGTTGATTTACCTACACCGGTTTATTCACTGACAATTGCAGCAAATCTCCAACGACCGACATCGAAAAATTCAAAACTGTTCAAATAAATTGTTTTAATACAAAAACCATCATTACAAAATGTTTACTTACCTTTCGTAATAACCGAAATGAAATCTTTATATTCCCGCAACAGCAACAATTATAGATTCTTTATCTTCTTCTTATATAATATTTGTATTTGGAATTTTAAGTCAGGTTTGAAATACATTGAATTATGTTGAGGTAACCGAATTGCAAATAAATTCGGTTGTACCTAGAGAATTCATGATAAATTCAATTACAGCAACCGAATTGTCGCCAAATTCAGTGGTTGCAACCGACTTAATGCTAAATTCGGATGCCAAATTTTGTTGTTGCAACTGAATTAATGCCAATTTCGGTTATTCCAACTGAATTTGGTACCAATTTCTGTTGTCGTATCCGAATTAATTCAAAATTTGGTTGCTCCAACCGAAATTTTAGAAAACTTAGTTGACAGAACGAATATAGTTGAAGATTGGATGACTTAGGGTGAGAGTATCGTATGTTTACACGACTGAATTGTATGCACTAGTCTGGTTAATTGTCATCCCAAACTTCTTTTCTGACATATGTTGAAAAATATGGCAGATGTTTTCGAACTTTGTTACAGGTTTTTTATTTTTTGAAGTAGCTCAATATAAGTACAATAAGAATACAATTATTTTATAGTCCAAAAGCGTACTTATACATACATATTAAAACAAGAATTGAATTGGAAGTTACTTATATATAAAAATTGTTGATTATCTGATAAAAAAAAACGGGAGACAAAGATGTTGAGATGGAATAAAAGATGAAACTCGAAAATTAGGATTGACATTTCATAAATTCACTTATTGTTATTCATAATTACGTATGTAGTATATGTATAGGGCTAGGTTTTTTAGGGTTTTTTAATTTGCATTGGATTTTAGTTTGCATTACTTTATCTAATGCAAATGCAAAATAATTACCATTGTTCATTCGGTTGTACCTACAATGCAAATGCAGGTTGTGGAATAAGATGCCAATTGTAATGAAATATGGGAATGCTTTTAATTATTTTGAATTTAATAATTTGCCCCATGTATGGTATAGGTACAGCCAGTGGTGCAATGGTAGAGTACGCGGCTCTTGTGCAAGAGAATGTGGGACCGATTCCTGCTCTGAACACCTTAAATTTCTTTCGACGGTAGTCACCTCGCATAGTGACGGCGACACTATCGAGTACTTAGCTATGAAAAAACTTCTCAAAATACCGTTCGGAACCGGTGTAAAACCGTAGCTCCCAATCAGTGAGTGTAAGACTAACGCCCACAGCTCACTGGTTTGCGAAAAGCTCTCCCTAATCCCTTCATGGGATGTAACGGGAAACCATTTTTTTTAGTATTCCAGAGTATAGTAAAATAAGGGTCGTGCATTTTGCAGACGCGTACGAATTTGGGCTTTTTGGGATATGGAATGAGTTGATTTATTATTAAGGAGTCTGTGTAAGAACAAACTGTTTCTGGGTCTGAGGCAGTAATCCGTCTTTTGTAAAAATGAAATGCAGAAGTATCTGCTTACATTATAAACGTAGCGAGTGGTATTGTAGGCAATAATTGGTAGGTCATGCTGACTATGGCAGCCAAATTTGCTGTAGACTTCCGCATTGTAGGTGATACACAGAATAATAAATAACCTGAAGCACAAGTTTGCGTTTTAAATCTATAGGAACAAATGAACTACTAATTCTCGAGTTGCGACAAGTAAGGTACATGCCACTAATGATACTATAAATGTGATCTTTGCAGGTCAAAGATGAATTGATGTAGAAGCCACGACATTAATTTTATCGACGAACTTAAATGTCGTTTGCCCCATATAAATAGATTGAAGAGATCTTAAATCATATTGGATATGTTTAACAGGAAGAACTCACGACCCTGCCGGATTCAGAGTCCGCTTGGTAAATAGAGCCCAGTTACGAAACGCCTGAAGATCATCATGCACTGAGAAACCATCATTAATAAGCATTCTGAAAAGGAGAGGCCAAAAAAATAGAGCGGTTTGATACTCCAGAAGAGATATTCCTAACAGTAGTTGAACATTGGGCGTCGGTAATGCAATGGTTAGTGTGCGCGGCTCTTGTACATGAGAACGTGGTTTCGATCCCTTGAATGATGTGATGGCGATACTATCGTGTACTTAGCCATGAAAAAGGTTCTCAAAATTCCGTTCGGCACCGGTGTAAAACTGTCTGTCCCAATCAGTGAGTGTAAAGCGCACACCATATAAGTTATACCATTCATGATTGTTGGGTGAGATCGTTCTACATCGATCATAATATTATATTTTTATTTTCGATTTTTGTCAAATTTCTAAAATATTGAAATTGCGGGCCACCCTAACATTATTTTGCCGCAACAACATACCATCAACCATCTTCAAAGCCGCAGTCGTACAGGTATGTGGTGGGATTAGAGTGTCCAAAACCGAAACCGGTGATACCGGTTCTTTTGCTCTTAACCGTGTGCCGGTTTTTTAAAAAAACTTAATTTTCGAACAAACCGGAAACCGGCTATTTATCGTCGGTTAACCCGTTAACTGGGTTTTACATAATTTGTGTTCATATATTTAAACAAATTAATAATAAATTATATGATTTTCGAATTTTAATGAAATTTTGGAATTAAGAACCATGATTTCTATTCTGAAATATGATTTTCCAAAAAGTTATAAATGACATTTTCAAACAAATTTTTTAACCAAATTTCAAATGATTTTATGTCTTGAATTAGAAAAATCTACAAATTATTTAAGAATTAATTCAACTTTCCCAAAAATTTTTTCAAATTTAAAAATTAAAATCATTTTATAAATAAATGTTTTAAACTTAATAAGGTTTTCATACATGAAAATCTCCTTCATATACGATTTTCTACTTCAATACGATTTTCGAATTTAAATCAGTTAAAGTAAATTTGAGCAAATCTTTTAAATTTTATATAAAACGCGCATTCCAAATTGGAATATGACATAATTGTTTCATTTAAAATTAAAACGTAATCGTCATATTTAAATAGAGTTGTGAAATTTTGAGATTTAAACACTAATAAGTATATGAAATGATCGCCAAACAAATGTATTGTAAGTGTTACATGTGTAATTTAATTTAAAGCAAAAAAAAAACGAAAAAACTCACTTCCACCGGATTTTTGCCAAAATTAAAAAACTAAAACCGGTTTCTTGAAAACTTGATTTTTAGAACAAACCGAAAACCGTTTTCTTGATAACTTGTTTTCTCGAACAAACCGAAAACCGGTTTCTTGAAAACTTCATATTTCGAACAAAGCGAAAACCGGTTTCTTGAAAACTTGATTTTCGATCAAACCGAAAACCGGTTTCCAAAAAATTACGGTTTTTTGGACACTATATGGGGATAGACAACTATTAAAGGAAATGCACTCATTTATATGATTGCTTCTTAACGACTCCAGCGATTTAGATAGAACTGGTAGTATACTAATAGACTTAATGTATTTTGGCCTGCTAGTTAGATGATTTGCTATCACCTGGTAACATATTGACAATTTTCCATAGCCTCGGAAAAACTGAGGTGGTTAATTAATGGCTGAGGTACAATCAAGAGTTACATCCAGACAAGCCCTTCTATTTCATGCACGAGGTGCCATATCTCAGGTACAAATGTAGTAGATCCTAGATAACGGTAGTAGAACTGAAACAGAATTAAATAAAGCAAAAAACATTGCACTAAATTAAATAGGATCTAAACACAGCAAAAAATTAATAATAAATGCGTAATAAGAAATAAATTAATAATAAAAAAACAATTAAATTAAGTACATAATTGAATGATGAATAAAAACAAACTTGCAAAAGGATAGGAACAATATTTGTTTCTATAAAAAATGAAAAACACATAATTACTCGTACATTAATCATCTGAAACACAAGTTGATTTGTTTGTTTCTTATATTATTTGAATCAAACTACAAACTACAACTCAAAACCAAACAACAATAAATCTGTGAATAACATTTGTTGAAAAGTGTCATAAAGAAAATAGTTTACTATTTGGAAATTGCTATAGGAAAATTTGTGAAAACTACAATGTCGATAGGAAAATTCAACAAACTAACGAAAGTACTGTGCTAATTCAAAAGTTCGCAGACCACTTTTTTCCCTCATTCCACATATTCCCTTCCAAATTCATCTCAATTTCAATTTGTGAAATCATTCTTTAGTGGTCTGATAGAAATATATTTTGAGGATGACAAAGTAGAACGATCTTACTAATAGACTGCAAAGGACTATTGGCTTAAACCGTCGAAGGTATTTTACTAATTTTGGTGGACTCAATCGGTATCAAATAGCAGACATACCGGCGAAGACCAACCAATCAGTCGGGGTACTATCAAGCAATTGGATTCGATTTCAGGCATTATTAAAAGCAGGGTGTTTCGATGACACAGCTGGTCGACCTCCTAGCTGCAAATTTGATACTGGATAGAATGTGAAAGAGACTTAGCAATAGGCGAATTGAAAAAGCCTACTTTCAATTTGATTTTATTGATACTAATGAATTTTAAAATTACTTTATAAAAATCATGGTTTCCAATTACATCTCATGAAGGAATTGGAGAGAGGTTCTCGCAACCAGTGAGCTGTGCGCTTTCTAGTTTCATACTCACTGAATGGGACCTACAGTTTTTACACCGATTACGAACGGTAATTCGAGAAGCTTTTTCATGGCTAAATACTCGATACTGTCACCGTCACTATGCGAGGTGACCGCCGTCGAAAAATATTTATGGTGGTCTCAGAGCATGGATCGAACCCAGGATCTCATGTGCAAAAGAGGCGCGCACACTAACTATTGCACCACTTATCTTTCTATTCAATACATAAGTTTTGATTTGAAGAACACAATAATTTTAACTTGTTTTCTTTTGCATTACGTCCAAATTCTTGCACAAAAAACTGGCATAAAGAAATGTATCAAATCTGTCGTTAGCCCAGTGACTTTCGAAGAGAATTTTATGGAACTGAAACACACGTGGTTTGTCTTTAGTATTTCTCAATGGTTAAAAGCATGCGGGAATTTTTCAGGCGCCTGGAAGAATTTAATTTATAGCGAAAGTCAATAGACACAATTATCGCACTCCTTTGGATTGGGGAAAAAAGAAAAATAACTCCTGATGCATTACTCGGGCAGGCGAGATATTAGAATGCTCGACGACCTGGTGACCATATTATCTCATAATAGTATGTCAATAACTCAATTTTATCGTACTGTATATCAACATCAATAGTCAATATTATTATTATTGCTTGCCTTCATTATAATGAAGCTTGGTAAATATCGCCAATTGATATAAAAAGAAAGTTGTACACACCATCGTCAGGGGCCTTAAAAGAGAGCTGCCTATAGTGCTAGCCGCTTCTGCTTGGAGTTCTTTGCCATTGCAAATTTGATTAAAATTGTAGTATATACATTAGGGTGGCAATGAAATGTATGGAGGAAAATATATTTTCGAATTTTAATAAACCCCAGGCGGATTCTTGTTCCTTATGGTCTAAAGCTGACTTGGTGAAAACTTAACCCGAAGCCGAAATCGTGTTATAGCTTATTGAAAGCGTATAGACTTCAGCTAGAAGGTATTGGAATCTACGTTAAATATTTTCTTCATTTAGATAAAATTTTTGGGGGGAATAAAACCGGAAACCCCAAATTTTCATTTTTGTTAAAAATTTAAAATTTTTTCAAATTAAAAATGGGAACCCTTAGAGTGGTCGGATTTGACTCAAACTTTATCCATTTTATATTCATTTTAAACTAAATCAATGTGCAAATTTATTTCAAATGCACCGAGGAATGAAGATTTTCTAGTGTACACGAATTTTCACCCAAAATGCCAAAATCCGAAAACTTTGACTAAAATGCGGCACGGCTTAGAGTTGTCCGATTCGGCTCAAATTTTCACCAAGCCAGGTTTAGACCATAAGGAACAAGAATCCGCCTGGGGGTTTATTAAAAGTCCGAAGCTGTTTTTCATTGCCACCCTAATATACATATTAGAATGCACCATGCTCAATTTAAAATTCGCAGCATGGGAGCTTAGGTCAACTACCAACCTAAACAATACCATATTACATAGACAGGGATTCTTCCTAGAGTTAGCTAACGTCAATAAGGCCGACAATACCCCTACGTATCCATACGATTATGTTCCCTTCAAACTCACAAAACTTTAGTCAACGTTTTGGTCAAAATTTTACTCAGAAAAGTTTAATCAGAAATCAACACACGAACCTCAAGAATTATCCCGCGAATAATAGTCAACCATGGAAGTTACAACCAATAGACGTGGACGGGTCTATGTAAACAAGCCAGCTTTGCTACATATCCTGACCTCAGATCAATTCTCCATTTAAAATACCAGCAAGAGCGTGTTCCAAACCTATAACACACAAAACGTTGCGGATCCTCAATCACGCGAAGGAACCATTGGCGGTCGACGTGAATATAACAAAATTATGAATATAGAAGAGGTTGGAGACTTCTGTAACTCTATGATTATGGAATTGAGGATAACAATGGCCCAGATGATTGCTCCTTACGGGTAAAAAAAGTAGGATTTTTTTTTGGAACTAGTTCCTTGTTGTTATACGTGCACATGATCGGAGTAGTATTCATTACACCGGTAGTAATACAGATTACATCCAATCGGTAACGTTTTGATTACTTACACCTGATACTTATTTGAACTTGTTCGGCAAGGACATCGATCCCATTAAATTTTACATTTTACAAGATTTACAATGATTCTGAGAGGGTCAATAACAACTTGAATGATTTATTCTTTAATTGTTTATTTATTTATTATTATTAGTTACACTATAGAAGTTTAAAGTGAGTAATTGACAATAATCTTACGATATAATGAAAAAATGTTTAAAATAATATAAATAAATACTCTTCGCTGGAGATATAAAAACATATTAGGGGTAATTATTAGTATACTTTATATAATTTTGAAAATTTTTTGAATAACGAAAGTATGTTTGAACAATAGCAAATCACAAAAAAAACAAAAACATATTTAAAAAATAAGTAAAAAAATGGCAAATTAAAAAATTACATTTTAAATGTATAAAAATAATACAAAACAAGAAAAAAGAAGAAGAAAAGGAGAGAAGGAAACGAAGGATCCATTTGCAGCCATTTATTCTGTAAACGATTTATTCTGTAAAAATATCGAAATGTAAATAACATGGAAATTAGATTATGTCCTCTAACAAACTATCAAACATCACGTCTACTGTGAATGGTCAGCGGTCACGGAAATCTTGTTACCGTTCCTGATGAAAAATTTACATTTTACGATAGTTTACTACAAATGTAGAGGGTGAAATTCACTAAAGTAGCGATACCGACTTACGCAAGAATTTATATTTATAATTATTTTAGGGTTTTGAAAAGAATAGTCAATAAAGAGATTAGCAAGCTTCTATATAATGAGGAAAACTTTCTATGCTTATATCAACAGAATGATAATACGCAGTCATGAGGAAATTTTTAAGTCTTTAGATTCTGCGAATATGAAGGTCCAGCTGGATATGTGAAATTTCTCTAAAATCAAGGTTTCTTGGATTTGAAATGCCCGACAGTGGCTCACGAACAATTCAGAAGACAGTAGAGGCCATAGCTGATATGACTAATCAACTGACTTCCAACCTAAGGCGACTCAATGGCATAACATTCATGTCGGAATCTAGGAAGACAAAATGCCTTGCGCGATATGGAAGAAATTGCTGGAGACGTTCTGAAAAATGCGGTATAATCAAGAGCGGTAATCCTTTACTACCCGGACTACCGATGCATCCAGTGCTGCACTTGGTGCAGTACACAACCAATTTCGAGAGTTCTGTGTTTGAATATTCTCTGGAACCATCTGCAAGGCACTGCAAAGGTTGTAATTCATACGGACCACATATAGCCACTTATGAATGAAACGATGGAACGCAATCCTGGAGGAGTACTTTTATGAAATTTAACACCAACCCGTTTGGACCAATGTAGTGGCAGACACTGCTTCCGGATCCCTTGCCGAAACACCAACTCCGTAAGAAGCACGGGCACGAGAGCCCTGCAGACGACCTCCTTCCGAGTATATACGACCCAGTATAGTAATATAAAAACGGCTTTCAGGACCAATTTTTCTTTGCAAGAGAAAAAGTTGAATCTTATTAGTTTAAGATTATTTTTCTCGGATGTCATAGGCACGTAATCGATGAAAGGGAATCGCCCAAACAAATTTAATTAGTGTATTGAAAAGTTATCTGGACTCATCGATTGTTAATTGCATCAAGACTCCCGAATATACAATGAGTGAAATTCAATAAATTTTAACCTGATAAATTCGAAATTATAAATCACGGCTTTACAAATTACGGAGACTAGCCAGGAGAATATTTCAACCGACGGCCACCGAAGAGTCTATCAAAACACAGCATAGAATTAACCCCACATTTTCAGAGTTGGGTTCCTTTAAAAGATTTTGCTTTTTATATTCCGCTCCGATAAGGGAACTTGATCTTTTTATTAGATCCCAGCTATTCTTACTTCCATAACTGGATTTGTAATTTCCTCATACTGTTTGCCAGAATAGGGCGCGAAAGAGTAAACAATCTGAATGAACTAATTGATCTAAAGGTCCAATTGCACTGGATATGGGAAAGGAATTGCAAGAATTAAATGAAATGGATAAAAGATGTGAAAGAGATAAAAGAAATAGATGAATTAAAATAATAATGGGAACTAAATAATATGGATAAATCTTCGACGTTAGGCAAAAAGGTATTAAGTCAAAAAAATGCAGTTTGAGTTTTTGATTGGGTGTAACTCCATATTTTGGTTCCCTTTCTTTCGGTATCAATAACTTCAGTCTAGTACAATTGCTTCCAATCGTAATCATTTTCTCTTTAGGCATTAAGTGTTTGGTATTATCGTCTTATGTTTATTTAAGTGTTTCTGACCGATGCCTTTGAAACATTTAAGATTCTTTCTAAGGACATAAGTCAAAGCTATGAAATTTCCCAGCTATGGAAATTGAACATTATATACGACTTATGGAAAGAAGGACGAGAAAATTTTGATGGCCGTCGAATTTATGATACGTAATTTTGCAATTTAATACTCGCCTTTAAAAACCCAAAAGTGCACAACTGTTATAAGTGCGACATCCTTTAAATACGCAATGAAGTTGCTGCCACTCAGGAAGAAAAACAAGAAACAGAAATCGACCTCGACATCCACCAAGGGCAGGCTACTGCAGCGTTTGGTGACAAAAAACAGATGAGCTTGCGGCGCAAGACAACACAAGAAAGAATTGCTTCAGTTTTGATCTACAGCAATGTCGTCCAACCCTATTTGTTGGATCGTCGGTAGCATCAGCAGTTCACGATAATGCTACAGGAGAGTCAACACACTATATGTGGCATGAAGCTCTAGTTTCTTTAGGGGGAAACGAAATAGCTTCCTGCTTATATGCTCATTTGAAGAAGGTACCTGGTGGCGTTTCCGATGTGACATTTTACTCAGACACATGTGGGGGATAAAACGAAAAACTGAATGTAGCGGCAAATGATTTTAATGGATCAATTTAAGTTCCCCAATTTTACCATAAACCACAAGTTACAAGAAGAATAGCTTAGTGAGTTACAAAAACAGTGTAAACCATTCCGAAGATTTCAAGACTTTTTATCCTTAGGAGAGGAAAGCATGAAAATCTAAAAGATTATTCACTGGAAAAAAAATAAAACTTTGGTCCCGATATCCCGAGGAGTAAAAATGGATTTGTGCTCTCTTTTAAGTTTGATACCACCTGTGTTCCACAGATCCTAAGAGAAATCAACTACAATAGAAAGTAATTTTGAGGTGCATCAGACTGGTTATGTTCCCAACTTAGTGGAAGATGAAGGAGAAGAGGCTACAGGACGGATAGCCGATTATGTAACTCGGGATGGGGGCAATCATAGTTTCGTGCAATCAACTCCAGGGGCATCCACTAATGACATTGACAAGTTTTGGAATCATGTCGGTTCCAGTGTGCTAAAGACCACTGATCAAGGAGAAGAGCCTCCGGAAGTTCGAATGGCTTTCACCACAGTAGGATTTATTGCAATGCATTGTCTTAAATTTATAAGCAGAAAACCGCAGTCTGTGTATAGATCCATGAGCTTGAGGATGGATAAACACTTTCGAGCAATCTATACAATTCCTACTGGATTTCCAGACTTGGCACCACCACACTATTATCCAATTGGACAGTTAGAAAGAGTGTTGGAGTCTCCGGGCCCAGATGTATTAGATATATTATCAATATTACTGCGTAAAAATATTGTCATCAATTGTGCCCTGTCCGCACCGGTCAAGGAAAAAGGGATTCTTTATGGGGCTTGTTTCACCCATATAGGTATGCATTTTGCCCCCATTAAACATCTTGAGCAAACATCTGTGGCCCTTGGTATTCCCACCAAGGACTTTGCATCCGTGATGTATACTAGTCTCACCAAAACCTCTATTGACAAGAGTTTGAGATTGAATTGCAATGGATAAGCCAATCTCGGGACTGACATTAATGGGGAATACTTAAAATGTTCCGACCCAAAATACTTGGCGGTTCTGTCGTATATACGATAGTGTCCACTTCTCTCGGTTCAACGTAAGGACAAATAGCCATATCATTATCAGATGTGCTGCTTATTTATCAAATAACGACAGAGGGGAGTCTATCGGAAAAATTACCATCCTCCAGTCAGAGGCAGCACGAGAGACATTTGAGAGGGAGGAAATTGTGGCAAGCAGATACATTCAATCTATGCGTACATCTTAAGACGTAGGCGTGACCGCACCTGCCAAAACAGACGATTTAAGGATCAACACTTGTCCAGACAACATCTTCTAACATCGACAAAACTCTAAACCTACCGCGCCAAAGACTTCTAACGTGGCTACCCTCAACCCACCGTAGGCACAAATTGCACGCCATAAGATTTAAAAAAAACCTGGATTTAAACTCTCGTTGGCGGATGATTGTTCCGAAGTTTGTGACTCTTTGTCATCAGCGCCTTAGCGTTCTAGTCCAGATTTGAAAATTGTTTTTAAAATATTGTTGTGATTAATATGTTTCATTGATGTAAGAAGGTGGTTTGGAAATTTAATCATCCATATGTGAATGATGTACAAACATTAACATCAATCAGCCTTTTGCTGCCCATTTTATAAAATTTTGACTTCGCTATTTCGTGGAAAAATTCAAATTTATTACTTTTATTTTGATAAATGACGTGTTTGAATATTGTTGCAAATCAGTATCGGCGATCGTATTACTGATACTTTGCAGTAAGACATTCATTATGTTAACATTAAATGTTTCACTAAATACAGTAATAAACAAATAAAATACTGAAAAAAACAAAAGATACCCAAACCTCAAAACTGTAACCTCAAACCTTAACAACTACAATATTAAACTTTTTCCTTCTCCAAAACGCAGAATTGATGTATTCGTTGCAACAACAGCAATTGAGTTGTTGAAGCAGCGCAACAATGGGCTTTCATAAAATCTTGTGGAACATGCTTCATTGCAGTAACGATGCAATCATGGGGAGTTGAAACTTTTCATTCTAGCAATGTAAACCAACTATGGAAAATGTCGCATTTCTGCTAATAATCATTTTAATTTCAATGAAATGATAGATACTACTGATACTTTCGAAAATTCAAAAATGTAAAACTTATACAATACACAACTGCAAGAAGAGCTTGAGCTTGATTACACTGTTTTGCTAAAAATAATCCATTGTATTGTTTGTAAATTTCCCGGGATTCCCGGATAAATTTCAATTTCAATTTATATAATCATCTTTATTATTCATTTGCTTTTACAACTACATATGTATATACAATTTATGAGATACTATTCGAGTGAATATTGCAGCAATTGAAATTTGTAATATTTAAAACTACATTATGTACATACATCATTGATTTATTCAAAGGGAAAATAGGAAAACCTTTATATGATCCCGGATAAAATAACCGGGAAATCGGGAATTCAAATTTAAAGAAATGCATTCTCTAGTCTGAAGTAATTGATTGCAATTATGCCATTCCTAACAACATTAATAATGTTTCTGAAATCAATTTCATCAACTCCTTATTTAGCTGTGATATGCGCCAAGTTAACCCTGTTTTGAATAAACTTAATGATTTGAAATGATTTTTCAATTTCTCCACCGAATGCTCATCATTCGGCGCTGTGCTTAATATACCATTTTATGAATATTATTGTAAATGTTATTATCAAGTTTTTCAAAATAATTATAATTCATGCGATTGTAAGTATAGAAACATGTTACTGATTGCTGTAAATTGGTCGAAAATGGTTGGAAAGTGAAATTGTTTCCATCTGTTATGAGGAATATTTGAAAACTATTAATGACATTTACAAAACTAATATTGAGGCATTACCGCCTAAGATCTATAAGCTTCCCTGGTATACTAGGGGTTTGAAAAGACTTAAAAATGTAAGAAATAAATACCATACCAAGTTTAAAGCAAATAATAGGGCTCAGGATGCGAAATGGTGTGAGCAATACACCCGAGAATTCAACTTTTTAAATAAGTTGTTGTATAACCAGTACATTTTAAGTTATGGAGAATCCATTAAGTATAATCCTAGGCGTTTCTGGACATTTATTCAATCTAGATGTAGTATATCCTCGGATCCTTCATCTAGTACATTCAATTGTGCTCTATCAAATTCTTTATGTGGAACTGTCAATCTGTTTAATTGGCAGATAGTGATATTAATATCGATGATTCTGTATTTAGTAAAATTGTATCCATTGTTGACATTTCGCACTCAATATACCTGATGATGATATTTTTCCGCAATTGATAAACTTTCTTGTACATATAAAATTGATTCAGATTGATTCATTATTGTTGCCAGTAAATATGATATTCTCCAAATCAATTTCTGCTGGATATTTTATTCAGAAATAGAAGACTACCACTGTAATTCCTGTTTGTAAATCTGGCAATAAGAATTATGTATCGAATTACAGGCCAATTTTGAAACTTTATATTAATCCTGCATTGTAATAATAATTTTCAACAGTGTTGCCAGGTAGATGCAGTTTAGACTAACATGTCAAAGGCCTTTGAAAAAGGCCTTCATTCTAATATTTTAAATTGGTTCAGATCCTATTAAATGAATAGTATCGTAGTTGTGTTGTTTGTATTCAAGGAGTATTTTCAGATGAGTATGTCCCTACATCTGGGCTTCCACAAGAGAGTATGTTGGAACCTTTTTTTATTGAATTTGTATGTAAACGACATTGATTCTTTTATTGTTAATGCTTGGCATCTTTTGAACGCGGATGATCTAAAAATATTCTTAACCGCTCGATAATTTAATGGTCTCGATTTGCTAAAAGATTTTGCTGAAAGAGGATATTGTCAGATTTAGTACATGGTCGGCTAACAATGGGCTACATATTAATCAGTCTAAGTACTTTCCTGTTTCTTTTCATAAATGTCGCAACATTAATATGACTCAATATACTAAATTATTTAACAGCATTTTAGAATCGGTTATGGAAATTCGTGACTTAAGGGTTATTTTTGCTGTTAAGTTTACATTTACACTTCACCTTGATTATATTAATCCCAAAGCTTACTCCTCGATGTACTTCATTCGCAGAAACTCTGCCCAGTTTACAGATGCTTAAGTTAAAAAAATTAGTTTTTCGATAGTTTCACGCTCTACGTTGGAATACGCTTAGTTTATATGGAGGCACACGGCTTCAATCCACATAAATCGTATTGAAAATGATCAAAAGTCGTTTACTAAATTTTCATTAATCTCTTTAAAGTTTCCTGGTTCACTTCCATCTTATGAGAGTAGATGTTTGATCATACTCTTAAAATCTATAAAATCTAGGAGAGATAAAGCCAGAGAACTAATTGATTGAAAAGAGGTTGCCACAACCGAATTGAGGTTGTCACGACCGAATTTAGTCGTCATAACTGAAATTCGGTTAAAGCAACCTCGCTTCACAAACAACTGAATCTTGAATTATATTCGTTTTCTCAAACAAAATTTCTAACATTAAGGTTGGAACCACCGAATTTGGGATTAGTTCGGAAATTGGTACCAACATCGGTTGGAGTAAGCGAATGCGGGATCAATTCCGGTACAACAACCGAATTTGCCATCAATTCAGTTGCACTACCGAATTTGGTATCAATTCGATTGTAACTACCGAATTTGGTAGCAATAACCCAATTAACCCTTAAATTGGTTGCAACAATCGAATTCGGTGTCAATTCGGTTTCTGCAACTAAATTTATCATGAATTCTGTAGGTTTAATTTTCAATTGGGTTATACCACAACATAATTCTATATATTTAAAACTTGACGTTTAAAATTCTAAAAACAAATATTATATTAAAAGAAGTTAAAGAATGTCACGGCCATATCAAGATTTTTTTGTGGTTACTAAGAACGGCAAGTAAAAATATTGTATTCACGGTTTTTGAATTAAATCGTCTTATTTTATAGAGAATGTCCAACAGATATCCCGAGGTTTGAAGCTTTTCAAAGTCGGTCGTTTGAGATATGCTGCAATCATCTGTGTCCGAAACGGTTTAGGACGTAAATCAATAGATACAACACGCCAGAATTGGTGCGGTGACCCATGATGGCCGGGACTTTAAAAAAGGTCGGTAGTGATATATAAAATAAATGTGTTACTCTAAAGATGACCCTATACAAATGACTTTACTTTCTCGCTTTTTATAAGACTACTGGAAAATGAGTCAGTAGTTAATAACACAGTGCAAAACCAAAAATATAACCATAACCATATACACACAGTGAAATAATAATAAAAACAATTTCGGGAAAATTTTCGCTTTTGCGGCTACCTAAACGCTACCTAAGCGCTACTAAACGGTGTTAAGAATCATTCCTAGAAAGTTCATATGTTCTAGAAAGTTGTTTATTGAGATCTTAGGTACATTTTTGTGGTTGATTGCTGCCTTGACCTATGCTACCTATGGACCAGAACAGGGGAAAAAGGTAAAAAATATCAAATTTGTTAATGTTTTTTTGCGATTTTGACCTTAAAGATGAAGTTTTCTGATTTGATATGTTCTTTATGATAAGATCTACAACTTTCCCTCAGTCTTTGTCTTTTATCACGTAGTGGTGTCCGTATATGGTTATATTTCCATTTCTTAGAAAATTACACACAGTGTAATAAAAAAATGTCAAAATTCATATGTGGCACTATCTAAATTCGGTTGTGACAACCTCTAATGACAACCTCGAAATGCAATAATCTGATGAGGTTGTGACAACTTCTAATGAGGTTGTGTTAACCTCTACTGAGGTTGTGTTAACCTCTAATGAAGTTGTGACAACCTGTAATGAGGTTGCGTCAAGCTCTAATGAGGTTGTATCCACCTCTAAATTCGGTAACGTCTAATTCGGCTGTTTCAACCGAATTTTTCTGTGAGTGTATTAGCTCTTTAATGATTCTTCATCGTATCTTGAATAATTCTGTGGATTGTGCTGAATTGCTATCTTTTAGTATACAGTTTAATGCTTCTTGTCGTTCACTTCGTTATTAATGTCCTTTTTTTATTTGTATTCATACTTCTTTCTAATTGTGCTTTAAATGAACCATTGCTTAGGGGGATGATGTTGCATAATTCATTATATAACTCATTAGATTTTACTATTCCTATGAATAAGTTTACACTACTTCTTAATAATTTAATTAACTAACTATTTACTTTATATCTTTAAGTTGCAAGTGGGTATGTAATTATTGTCTATAGACTGAATAAATGAAATGAAATGAAATTTTTGTAATTTGCACTTCCAGAAAATCGTGGAGCCAATCTCCCGTAGATGGTCCCGAAATACAATGGGAGGCCAAATAAAACATTTATTATATTTTCACTGTTAAATAAAGAAGCAGTATTTAAGTAGTGCGTCAAGTGTTTTAATACTAATATTCATTATTGATTAACATAACCGTTACATTGTCTTATATAGTATAACTGAAGTGTGTAGTTGTACATATAGTAATTCTTTGTCAATCGTGGAATTGTCAATTAGTTTTGTAAGAACAAAACAATTAGTTCAGTATTCTATGAGCATTTGATAATATCAAGTCATGATATTTTCAATGTTGGGGCGGTGAATTATCAACAAAAATATACGCAAATTTAACCTTATTCAAGAATTCAAGTGCATTTTTATTAACGTGGGAAATTTTTTCTCAAATTAATTACGCAAATTTCCTCAACAATTGTTGTTCAATGTGAGTTAAATATTACCGAGATTAAGGAATAATTTACGAAATATAAGTACGAAAATTCAATAATGTAAGTTAATTAAATATAAAACAAGGTGTATATAAAACATTATACTTGTGTTCACTTGAAATTAAATAGAGTTAACGATGCTCATAAATTGAGTACATATTATCGACAAAAATCCTTGCTGGGTTACTAACAAATAAAATGTTGCTGACACTGTTAAGTGTGTAGCAAAAAAGGAAAAACAACAGGCGGATTTAAAGGAATTACAAGTTATGTGAGAGAAAGAAATGGTTAAGAATTTCATCGTAAAAATCAATCAAACTGATTTCACATTCAAATAAAGCACGACGTTCTTGGAAAAAATGTCGGGAGTACTTTATGGTGTTTAATTTATACACTGAACTGGGAATATTTTTAATTGCATTCTTCCATCAATTTTCCCACTAGGCATAATTCCGAGTAGAGAGTTTTTCAATGAATATACTGATTAATGAATAAAAGGAAATCGGTCTTTTACTGATCAACAACATTAAATGAATTATTTTCAATCAAATTCAACAATTATTATCAGTATAACTGTCCATTTATGCCGATTTTTTTAAAATATGAATTAAAACAATAGAAACTACATCTCGTATACAACAATCTTAATCAAGAACTTCACAAAACTGAATCTGATTTCTTAAAAATGTTAGGCTAATGAATACAATGGTTTGATATTTATTTCGCGAAATGTTGTTTATGTCGACCGTATTTAAGATGGGGTGTATCCTTCTCGCTTATTCACAATGTCGTAACACTATGTAACAAATTTCAGGGTTTTATTTTGTGGTGGATAATTAATTCACCAAATGATTACACTAGGTGGTTGTAGTTAAACCCCAAATATACAAAACTCTGTGTAGCTACACTCTTTTCTGCCAAAATTAGAGTGAACGACCAAGTTGTTCCTCTTATTCATGTCAGAGAAATCAGTCAAGGATTAAAAGGTAATTTTCATTTGTTTTAATAATTTGTTTCTAATTCTTCGACCTTTATTTTATTAATTATTCTCGGCTAATTATTCCAGCTTAAGATCTCTTCAGATTTCATAAAACTTTTTTGTTTTTTCGATATCCTTTGGAAATCTTCTTCAGGAAAGTTATTATATTAATTATAACAAACAAACATCAATACAAATTAAAATGAAAATTTTTGACAAATTGTGAAAAGTAATACTATTTATACATATTATAATACAGTAAAGTTTACAGAAAGTAGAAATATTAAATTGAGCAAAATTTTAAAATATTTTAAAACATTTGTGTTAATTTATCCTATTATTAACCTATTTGTTTTTATTAATTAAGATTCTAGCATTTTTTGTGAAGTTATACGTATCTACTTTCTTATTAAACTGCGAAAACTTATAAAAAACTTGCGAAATTAGCGAAAAATTACCAAAATTTTAAACAAGTTACAAAATTACCTAATAATCACTATAACCAAAATAAACGGCCAAAAACAATGTTACAAAACGCCAAATTCGCCAAAATCCGCAAAACCTTGCCAACCCCATTATGACAACGATTTCCAACATTAATTAAAAATCGCCAAAGCTCTAAAGAGTAAGAAAGCTCACAAAATCACTAACATTGCAAAATTTCAAGAAATTGCAAATTTGATAATAAACTCTAAAATTTCCTAAATTGTTAAAAATAAAACCGCGAGACCGCAAAAATTCGCGTCCTTTGTTTTAATTTCCCCTATTATCAACATTTTTATTTTTATTTAATAAACATCTATAATTTTGAACTAAGTTATCTGTGTCTACTTTAAAATGTATTCTTTTTAATCTGTAATATTTCTAACATATATCTACGTTTTTTATAATTCTCTGTGTTTAGAATAGATGTATTTTCGAAATCTGTTTTCGTTGTTGAATTATAATTCCTATACTTTTCCTACATATACTTTCTCACATTGTTCAATATCATTACCACCACATGGTATTTTATATACTAAATTTGACATATCTGATTTTTTTAAATCTATCTTTAGTTTTTGTAAATAGTCTACCAACATTATTATTTATCTTCTGTGTCATTTTATATTTCCCTTTATTATATATGTTTGAGTTTTCTATCCTTTCTAAAAACCCAGGTACGTAAGTTAATGATTTATAAACTTTCGGTTCTAAAATTTCATCCCCATTGCGGGATTTTCTAATATTGTATTGTCTTATTAATTTGCAAATGAGTGTATTAGGAAAACTATTACCTATTAATATGTTTCTAATTATTTCTTTATTTTTCTTATGGAATCTATTATCACTTATGTCTAATACTCTATCTATTAGATTTTTGGCTGTGTTAATAATAATTCTTTTCGGGTGTTTTGAAAAATAATTTATAAGTCTACCTGAGCAAGTTGGTTTTTGATACCAATCTATTAATAATTTATTTCCTTTCCTTATCACCAATGTGTCCAAATATGAAATTGAAGAATTCACTTCTTTTTCAATAGTAAACTTGATGCTTTGATCAAATGAGTTTAAAGTTGTTAATAAAATGTCAATCTCATTCTCTTTCACTATACAAAATAAGTCAACTACATATTTTATTATTATTTTAAGTTTTACTGTCAATTTTTCTAAACATGTATCTAATAATTTTTCCATTACGATATCTGCTATTATTGGAGATCCTGGAGAACCCATAGGAAGTCCTTTTAGTTGTCTATATATTTTTTCATCTTATTGAAAATATCTATCATCAACAATGCAGAATTTTATAATTTGCATGAATAAATTTTTAATTCATATTTGTTAACTCTGAAATCTTGTTCCAATTTTCTTCTATAATTGTAATGGCCAAATCAACTGGAATACTAGGAATAAACGACACAACATCAAGTGATATTAATTTGTCATTATTTTCAAGCGAAAGACCCTTTAATTTATCTTTAAATTGTACCGAATTGCTAACATATATTTACAATTTTCTGTTAATTTTTTAAGGAAATTTACTATGTATTTACATAAATTGTGTGAAGGTGAATTTAGTGATGAACAAATTGGTCGTAATGGAAAATTTTCTTTATGTATTTTAGGTAAACCATATAATCTTGGTACAACCGCTACTGAAGTTTTCAGTCTCACTTTATCTACTGATGTTATTATATTTAATTTAAAAAGTTCCTCAATAAAATTATTGTTAAATTCCTGAAATCTGCTTGTTGGATCCTTATCCAATACTTGAAAAGTTGTACTATCGCTTAAAATATTTTGAATTCTAGATATGTAGTCTCTTTTATTAATTGCTACAGTCGTGTTTCCCTTATCTGCGTTTAAAATCATTATTTCCCTATTATGTTTAAGAAACTTTAGACTATTATTCACTTTATTTATTGTAAATTTATCTCTACCATTTAATGTCATTTTGTTTATATGATAATCAATTACTGTTACAAAATTTGACCTTGTTATTCAATTATTCAATTCAATGTTCTCAATAGTTTCTATAAAATCTTCTCCCTCTGATATAACCTTTAGCATTGGAAACTCTTCTCTATTAACCGGGAGTGCGTGTTTTTGTCCTAAAAACAAAATCCACTGTACATCTTCTGGGATATCTATACCTGTTTTATTCACAAACCATTTTCTATTAAATTGATTTCCTAATTCTCTCTTCTGCAAATTAACGCAATTATCAAACTTCTTCTTATGTATCAGTTTTTCTTTTTTCACTAAAACAAAGTCACGAAACCTGTCATTAAATGAGTAGCTAGTGAATCAAAAAGTCCTTAAGATTTGTCAAATACGAGAATGACTTATCTATAATTTGAATGTATGCGGAGGGTGGCGCACGAATTGTGCTACAAAAACAAAACGTAATGACATTTTTTATGTGCGAGTAATCGGCTTATTTTTTTATTTTGTAGGCTACTATTTAGATATATTAAAATGAATGCTTGTTATACTGAAAAGAGGATTTGGATAATTCAACGGTTCCATGCTTTGCAGTAATTCAGTTCCGTCCAAAGGGAATTTAGGCGGGAGTTTGACGGCACTCGTCCAAATCGATGGAACTATTCACTGTGTGGTGCGTAGTTTCATCAAGGTGCATTGTAGGGCCATACGTCTTTGAAAAACGGTGTAACAGTAACTCTCAATGGGGACTAGAGGTAGGCACGGGCCGTGCTTTTTGCTGTGCCACGCGTGTGCACGATGAAATTTGAATTTCGTGCGTGCGCTGGCCGTGTTTGTGTGGAGTAAAAAAATATCGTGCGTGTACGTCGAGAGTTCGTCCATGATTGGCAATATTACCAATAGAATGCACCTCTGTAAGCTGCAGCTCCTCATGCATGTGAATTTTTCATAGCAGCAATGAAACAAATTCGTTGCTGCAATGAAACATATTCATTCCCGCAACAATCACATCATTGATGGACAGATTTTTGTAGCGGGAACATAACAATACTTTAGCTCAATTTCGATGACAAAAGTTGTTAGGGCGACGAATTTTTGCATTCACGTGACGAAGCTTTTCTGTTCATTATAGTAAACGAATTAAAAGAAATTGCAAATCACTTAATTAAACAAGATCATAGAATCGACTCTTTAGAACAATTATCTGATCTTTTAAGTATGCAAGTATATTACAAAATATTAAATACATATTTTACCATAACATCCCATGAAGGGGCTGGGGAGAACTTTTCACAACCAGTCAGCTGTGCGCTTTCTAGTTTTACACTCATTGATTGGCACCTGCAGTTTGACACCGGTTCCGAATGAGAGAGAAGCTTTTTGGTGATGGCCTAGTACTAACAAATGTAAGGATGTGAGGGTCGAACCAACGTTCTCATTTACTAACAATTGCACCACCGACGGCAATATATTATAACAACTCAAATGCCATTTTTAATATACGAATTCCTAACTAGTCATTAGAAAAATATTCCATATACAATGTAATACTAAACACGGCATTGCTCTACTTTAAAAATTGCAACGTCGAGATAAATGGTATCACATATGAAGACGACCACGAAATATACTGGGCCGAAACGTATGTTCCGCCTCTATCTCCTAACAAGATCCAAACAAACACATTTGAAGTACTCAGCTTCCAAAAACTAAACGAACATAACAGTTACGATAACCCCAATTAAAATCATTATCTAATTATTCTTCTTTACCCTTCTACCTTTCTTTTCACATTTATTGAAATGCAAGGTTGCATTATTTGGTCAATTCGAAAAAACACTATTACACACAAACAAACATTTTATTAAAGAACTTTTATTCCAACGAATTCCAATTCATTTATGTTGCAACAGTTAAAACCATTGAATTGTTTAGCTGGCACTATCACTACAAAATAATGCCGGATGTTCTGCAACATGCGCCTCATTTATTCATAACAATAAGTAACTACATGAAAATGCTAATATTAAGTTTAGTTAATATACTCAGTTCGATTCGGTATCAGCCAAATGAATAAAATAATAAATTACTTAGCAGAAGCTAAGATAGAAGAAAAATAAATAATTGTTTTTTTTTTTAAAATTCCGAGTAACGGAAAACAAAATTGGGACGAGGATACAATAATGTCAAACCCTTTGACAAAACCACCACGTTATTGGTTATAAAATTATAAAAGTGACAGTGTAAAAAAACTAAATTTTTTTTTACAAATAAAGTCTGACAAAAATGAAGAAAGTGAACTGTGAAAAAAAGAGGATTTAAGTTAAAATCCAAAGCGAAGCCACATAAAAAATTGACATAAAAATAAACTATTGAATTATTATCTGAGTAAAAGTTGAAACCCAAAATGAAACCACATTAAAAAATTGGCATAAAACAATAAACTGTGATTGAATTATTCTCCGAGAAAAGTCAAAGGCAAAATAGTGAAGCCGCATAAAACAAAAGTATTCTGGTAAACCCAAAAAAAGAAAGCCTAGAAGAAGACCTAATAAGAGGACCCTGAAACCCAAACCCCAAGAAGAAAAGGACAACCCAAAAAATAATAAATAAAGTAAGAATAAGATATTTATTAAAATAAGTTATAAGATATTGATTAAAACTGTAAATGAGGTGTCCAGCGGTAATCGATATTTAACAATTTTTGTATTCTCTTTATAAAATTTATTTACAATAAACTCAGCCCAAAATATTGCTGCGAGATAGAAAAAAATTAATAGTAATAAATAAACATAACACGGAGCGACTGAAAATTTACCCATTTCCCCCTATAATTATCCTCTCCCTTTCATAAAAAAAGTACACTGAAATGGCAAACCGAAACCAAATACAAATAAATAAATAAATAAATGGTTTCCCATTACATCCCATGAAGGGACAGGGGAGAACTTCTCACAATCACTGAGCTGTGCGCTTTCCAGTTTTCACTCACTGATTGGGACCTACAGTTTTACACCGATTCCGAACGGTATTTTGAGAAGTTTTTCATGGCTATATACTCGATAGTGTCGGTGGTCAGAGCAGGGTTCGAACCCAGGATCTCATGAGCCGCGCAGCGCACACTAACCATTGCACCACCGACTGCCACCAAATACAATTGGACCCAATAAAATACTTGAGCAATATCCCTCAGTATAATGGCAATAGGAATGATTTAATAACATTCACTAGGTTTATAGATAGAGTTCATCCGTTACTTACGACATATGATCAAGTATCACTAGTTTTTTCTGATATAATACAAAGCGGCATAATACAAATAACATAATACAACATACAAATGACATAATACAAATAAAAAGCGGGAGAAGTCCTATAAATAAACACACAGGCACAATCTTGGAACTCCTTCAACGGAGTCTTGGAAAACTATTTTGGGGAAAAGAAAAGTTGCGGAGAACTTTTCGATGAATTAAGAGCAGTTACATTTAATAGAACAACAATAGAGTTTTATAATGACGTAAAATATAGATTAAGACGACTTTGTAATAAAGCAACTTTCGTTCTTTTGGAAGGCGATGCTGCAAATCAAGTCGCGATTAATAACCAAAGGTCAGCCTTACATATATTCAAGAACAAAATGCCTGAACCAACGAGGACTGTTTTTGGCTGTACCAATAACCTTAAAAGAAGCAATGAACATTTTGTTCGAGAATGGATATGACCGAATGGGAAAATATGGCCCTAAAAATAAAAAAAACAGATGAACGAAAACCAGGATCAAAAAATCATCCGGAAAATACCAATGGAAGCAAGAATAATAATCAACATTTTAACAATTATAATAATCAACAAAATTACACTGGTCTACAAATTTGAAAAGAAAATTTGACTGCAGAAACGAAGCATGGTTTTCAGCTAATCTGGGTGCGCTGAATTCGAATCTAACATCAGAATTGGGATATCAAGTATTGTTCACTTTTTATCGCATGCTGGCAATACTGTAAAACAGCCAACACTGACACTACAATTTTACAATTATTAATTTGACAGAAACCCACATTCATTCTAAATCTTCATAATAGTAGTGTTGCAGAACGGCCTGTAATGAATTACATTAAACAACACGGCCTAAAATTACATTAAACAACACTGCCTGTTTCGATCAGCTGCGGCCGTGTTCATTACATTATTTTTTTCTTTATTGTGAATTTACATATTTATGTTTGTCGTTTATGTTGTAAGCCGCGTTAGGCATTCTTCTTTGTTCTCTTTCGTTTGGCGCACTAAATTCGGTGACAAGATCACCATTAGTTTTAATTATATTTCGGTCGCCAGAGAAGGAGGTGCAAAATTGCGGTGAGTATTGTGTGCTATTTTATTTTGTTATTTAATTTATATGTTTTTTGTATTTAGAAATCAACGATCGTGCAAGTTTTTGTATTTTTAACAGCGTTTCAGCATGTCAGGGAGATCGTGTGTTACTAATTCAAGCTATTTTTGCTTTGTGTGTGGTGAATATTTGGTTGGACAAAAAGGATATGCAATATCAGAATCATTAAAATATGCATATTTACATTATTGTTCTGTTGCTGTAAGAAACTTGGACAAACCGTGGACTCCGACAATGTTTTGCAATAAATGCAGAACTGTTTTATACAAGTGGTCAAATGGCGAGAAGATCTATTTAGATTTTTCAATTCCAGTACTTTGGAGAGAGTCAAGTAATCACCAAACCGATTGATATTTCTGTTTATCAAAAGTTGCTGGATTCAATATGAAAAATCGAAAAAATATTACTTACGCGAATGTTTCATCGGTTTCCAAACCAGTTCAACGTCCACCAAATGATCCATTACCAGCCATTCCCAATGCTACGACCAGTGAGTCCGAAACATCTTTCACCAGCATTGGTAGTTTGTATGAGGCTGCGGATGAACGCCATTTAGTGACTCAAGCTGAGCTGAATAATTTAATTCGGGATTTACATTTAACGAAGGAAAACGCAGAATTACTAGATTCTTGCAGTTGGGACAAAAGTAACAATATATAGAGATAGAAGCTTGGAATTGCCTGCATATTTTGAAAAGAAACACTCTATTCTATACTGTACTGATGTTGATGGTTTATTTCAAAAAATGAACCAGCCATATGACAAAACTGAATGGGAGTATTTATTGATGGCTCTAAGTACAGTTTAAAGGCTCTTCTTTTGCATAATGGGAATAAAAAACCATCCATACCAATTGCTCATGCCATTAATACAAAGGAAAATTACGAATCAATGAGTGAAATTTTGACATTACTCAAATACAACGATAATAAATGGGCGATCTGTGGTGACCTTAAGGTGTGTGATTTAATTTTCTTTATATATATAAATAGTATAGACCATCGTAAATAACTGTTAATTAAACTGTTTCAGGTCATTGGTTTGTTGACTGGTATGCAAGGAGGTTTCACAAAATATTGTTGTTTCGTTTGTCTATGGGATAGTCGCGCTACATGTCATTATTACGTCATAACAGAGTGAAATTCGTGACACCGAACCAACAAAATACCAACGACGTTCAAAAAACGCCATTCACTTTTGAAAAATCATTAATTTTTAAATAAAACGTATGTAAAAAACGAATAAAAACGTTTTTTTTCTTCTCGAAAACCTGACGTGATAGAGAAAAACCAATTACAGATTCGAATTCAGCCCACCAAATTACCCTAGGAAAGATATTTGGTTGCACCAGTCAAAAAGCTTGTAGACCAGTGTTATCAGAGGGAAAACAACAATAAACGAGAACACAATAGAAATAACAATCAGCATTTTAAGAGAAATAATAATCGACAAACTATCGTATAGACAAAATAACCACGGAAACATTGAAAATGATAACCCACAATTTGACAATAATCGAAACCCCCATCAACCAGAACCTATGGAAATGAACAACGTTGAGAATTTTCAAGAAGCAGCCTCAACGGAAAACTTCCATATCAATGGCTTAATATACAAAGGCCCTAACTCGATTTTTTGTTACTTGTTACTTAATAAAATATGTAAAATTGTAGATACAAAAAAAGTTTTAATGCAATTTTTAATAAAAAGAGGCAACACATTTTTGGAAATTGTATTAAAACTTTTTGTTGTAACTAAAATTTTACGGATATTATTAAGTTTTTTACTTCCCCTGTCAAGTAACAAAAAATCGAGTTAGGACCATTTTATTTTAAGCCATCGATATATAACGGTTAAATCTAAATTAGGTCGATTGAAATTCATCATCGATACAGGGGCAACACACTCCATAATTATGTAATATTATAATAAACCCCGGATTATGCCATCCTAAATGGAAGACACCCTGTAGATCTATAAATATTAAAACACTTCAAAATACCGTTAAAATATACGAAAAAGTATCAGTTCCAATCTTCGAAGAATTTGGTGGTACACCAGATATGAAAATAGAATTTTTGATCTGTAAATTCCATGACCAATTTAACGGTTTAATTGGAAAAAATATATTGAAAAATTTGAATGCTATAATAAATTGCATTCGCTACACCAATGATGGCATCGAATACTACTTTAAAATGAATGGTTTATATGAAGTTAACTTACCAGTTGAACAAGAAGAGGGACTAATATATAATCCCCAAATTATATTGAATTAAAAAGAAGTTGAAATATTGGAAGGAGTATATGAAGTTGAAAATTATAAAATATGTGCCCTTGTAGACGTAAAAGGAGATTTTCCAAGGAAAGTTATATTAGAAGCGCAAGACACCGACAATGTGACAAGAGAAAATTTGTATACGCTTGCAACCAACGAAACAGAAGAATCAATTTTTGAATATATTCGAACAAATCATCTCAATCAAGAAGAAAAACGAAATCTCTTACCAATCATTAAAAAATTTAAGAATATTTTCTACACAGAAGAAAGCGATCTATCGTTTACAAATGCCATGAAGCATGAGATAAGAACTGTGACAATATTCCTATCGCTGCAAAAACATATCAATATCCATATGTCCATAAAAATGAAGTGAAAAGACAAATAGAGGAAATGTTAGACAAAACGATAATTAGACACAGTCATTCGCAATATTCAGCCCCAGTTTGGATAGTGCCCAAAAAAATGTCAATACTTCACAACGATTGACCTAGCAAAAAGCTTCCTTCAGATCGAGATACATGAAAGGGGCATACCGAAAACGGAATTTAGTGTAGAATGCGGTCATTACGAACTCCTTAGTATGTCATTCGGGCTGAAAACAGCAACAGCCACCTTCCAACGTCTTATGAATAACGTCCTAGGTGATTTAATTAACAAAATCTGCTTAGTCAATTTAGACGATATTATCATTTTCTCGACGTCATTACAGGAGCACTTGGAATCACTTTCGAAAGTATATAAATGACTACAGGAGGTGAATCTGAAAATACAGTTGGACAAGAGCGAATTCATGAAAAGGGAAACAAATTTCCTTAGTCATGTTGTCTCAGATGAAGGTATCAGACCTAATCTTGAGAAAATAATTTGTGTCCAGAAGTTTCCTTTACCATCAACGTAGAAGGAAATTAAACAATTCCTTGGTCTAGCCGGATATTACCGGAAATTTTATAAGGGATTATTCGAAAATTGCTCGTCGTCCCATGACAAAATGTCTAAAAAAAGATGCAAACGTTGAAATCGAAAATCTTGAATACAATGAAAGTTTCGATTCACTTAAAAGGCTATTGGCAAATTCTCCTGTCTTAGCTTATCCCGATTTTGACGAAAAATTCATTTTGCAAACAGATGTAAGTAATTATGCTCTAGGAGCAACATTATCTCAATAAGACCATCCTATTTGTTATACAAGTAGGACATTAAACGGCGCCGAGCAAAACTACAGTACAATCGAGAAAGAGTTACTCGCAGTCGTTTGGGCCACAAAATATTTTAGGCCATATTTATTTGGTAGACGTTTTATTATCGAAACAGACCATAGTCCTCTAACATGGCTATTTTCAATTAAAGAGCCTACCTCAAAATTGGTAACATGGAGGTGCACGATTATAAAATCAAATATAAGAAAGGTTTATTAAACGGCAACGCAGATGCTCTATCTAGAGTTGTGTTTATAAATGAAAATGGGAATGAAAATGAATATGAAAACGAAAACGAAAATGAAAATGAAAATTAATTGCCAAATATAATTGAAACTGGAAGTCCATTAAATTTTTATTGTACTTAAAATAAAAAATGAGCAAATCTTCAAAAAACAGCCGATAGATGATCTCTGCGAAAAATTTCGATGAAGACACAATCATAAAAAGAGCACTTAAAAAATAATGACAGAGGGTTTTATGAAAACTTCAGCGTACTGAAAACTGAAATTTACCATCCACAATTGAAATTGCGTATAACACAATATATAAATAACTGCGACATTAGAGTGGCATTTTTTTGTATGAAAATTTTTTTTCTTTCTACTCAAGGATTGCCGGGCCGCATATTATGCCACTTGATGAAAAAATGTTATGCTATAAATTTGGGGAAAATTGGACAATGTTAACACGTCGCGCCCGAAGGTCAAAGTTCAAAAATTTTGAAATTATGTTGTTCTAAGTGACAGATTGTTGCAATATACTTATTTTTCGGCAGATTTTTGCGAAACTTGGTGGGTTTGCAACACAGAAGTTACTTTGTATCTGGTAAAAATTTAGGCAACATGGGGCAACGTTAACACGTAGCGCCTTTAGGTCAAAGTTTTTTTTTTTTTTTTTTTTTTTTATTTTTTTTTTTTTTTTACCAGATAAACAACAAGTTCATAGTTACAATTCTACGAAGTTTGTGGTAAAAATCTGGTAAAAAATGAGTATGTTGCTCGAAGCTGACTATTGGAAATACATAATTCATCAATTTTTGAACTTTGACCTTAAGGAGGTAAGTGTTAACGTCGCCCAATTTTGTCCTAATTTTTACCAGATTAAGAGGAACTTCACTGTTACATTTGTACCGAGTTTCATAAAAATCCGAATAAAAATTAGTATGTTTCTGCAAGTTGTCTATTGGAAATAGATCAATTAAAAATGTTTCAACTTTGACCTAAAGGCGCTACGTGTTAACGTTGCCCCATGTTGCCTAAATTTTTACCAGATACAAAGTAACTTCTGTGTTGCAAACCCACCAAGTTTCGCAAAAATCTGCCAAAAAATAAGTATATTGCAACAATCTGTCACTTAGAAAAACATAATTTCAAAATTTTTGAACTTTGACCTTCGGGCGCGACGTGTTAACATTGTCCAATTTTCCCCAAATTTATAGCATAACATTTTTTCATCAAGTGGCATAATATGCGGCCCGGCAATCCTTGAATTTCAAAAGTAAGGGAAAAAATGCCACTCTACTGCGACATATATAATAAGGAAGAGTATGACAGAAGGCCTGTCAAACAAAAATTCGAGTTAACTGAGACTCCCGAAATCCAGGGGAAATAATACATGTCGATAATCTAATACATTCATCGATAAATCTAAACATGCACAAGCCATAAAAATTAAAAGCAGATCGTGGATTGATTTTAAAACAGCATTTACGCATGCATATCTAGCCACGGTTGTACGCATCAGAAAACTAATTGTTGATAACGAATTGGGATTCATAGCTTTACTCCTCCTAGAGCAGGAAATAGAAGCTCATTACACTTCGGATAGTAACCGTACGTCTAATGCGGACGTAGAGAGACTCCATAATATTATAAATTAACATGCCAGAACATGCCAACAGAAATACTGAATCCGTTGAGGAAAAAATATACAGAATAATAATGTACTACAATAACACAATTCAATTTACTACGGGAAGGAACCCTAAAGACTTCAAAAATGGTACATTAAATCATGATGACTATCCCCCAATCGGGGATAAAATTATTATTTTAAAAGGAAGAGCAATGGAAAAGTTAAACGAAAATAGGAAAGATATACATATTCAAACAGGACCAGTATATTTGAAACACGAAAGAGATGGTCAGAACCACTCAAAATTCTGGAAAATTACAGTAACCCAAATAGACAATGATCACGTTATAACAGACACTAACCATAAATACTACAAATCACATATTAAGAGAAAGAAAAAAACTACAAAATATAAATGACGAACCTACCAAATAACAAATTTCTTTTTAGATGACACCTTTATTGCTTATACTTCTCTTGACCTCTACTCTAAGAGTTACACACTCGCAGACTATGAGTATACACGATCTATCTGAAAACGAAGGATACATCCCAATAAAAGAGGGCAACATAAATATTATAGATCGTTATAATAGAGTATTTCATATCGTTAATCTAAGTAGCTGCTATAACACTATAAAAAAAAAAAAATAAATGGTTTCCCATTACATCCCATGAAGGGACTGGGGAGAACTTCTCACAATCACTGAGCTGTGCGCTTTCCAGTTTTCACTCACTGATTGGGACCTACAGTTTTACACCGATTCCGAACGGTAATTTGAGAAGCTTTTTCATGGCTAGATACTCGATAGTGTCGCCGTCACTATAACACTATAGAGAATATAAATAAAAATATAAAATTATTAGATAGTCCCATATCAGATTTACAACCATTAATAGACACAAAAAAAGTTAGACAATCTAGCGCCACATTTTAGAAACAGGCGTGGACTGATAGACGGTTTAGGTAAAGGCATCAAGTTCATAACGGGCAATATGGACATCGAAGACAAAGTAGAAATAAGAGCCGCTCTTACAAATCTCACGAAAAGCACTGACAAGAATTCGTTTGAAATTGATAGTTTAATAGAAGTAAGTGAAACACTTTCTTCCCAAATCCAAAACATCACGGGACACATAAATAAGCAACAATATATTGTCGGGAAATATATTAATAAATTTAAATACGAAGTCCAGAACAGGATATCGACACTAGAAGATGAGGTAACGTTTTTGAGGCATCTGTATCAAATTGGTAGCGATATAAATCTGTTAAAGAATCACATAGATGACATTGGCCGAGTCATTTTTACTAATAAATTAGGTATCATTCCTACAGACCTCTTAAACGAGGAGGAAATTGAAGTAATAGATAACTTTGAGACATACGCTTGAACAACGCTGCCAAATTATCCAAATTTACTTTGAAACTCAGTTGGAAACTGACCCGTTGTTTTATCGCCAAATTGTGTTCAGCGATGAGGCTCATTTTTGGCTTAACGGGTTTGTTAATAAGCAAAATTGTCGTATATGGAGTGAGACCAATCCACAAGAGACCCTCCAGACTCCATTACATTCAGAAAAATACACCGTTTGGTGCGGCTTGCACGCTTGTGGCATCGTCGGACATTATTTCTTTAAAAATGAGGCCGGAGCTCGCGTTACGGTCAATGGAGATCGTTACCGTACCATGATCAATGATTTTCTGTTTGAAAATATGGATGACATTGATCCAGACGAGATGTGGTTTCAACAGGATGCCGCTACGTGCCATACGGCGATCGCAACCATCGACTTATTGAATCAAAATTTGGCGATAAGTTGATTTCGAGAAATGGACCTGTCAATTGGCCTCCAAGGTCGTGCGATTTGACACCTCTCGATTATTTCCTGTGGGGCTACGTTAAGGCACTGGTTTATGCTGATGGTTTATGCTGAATTGACGCCTTGGAGGCCAACATTGTTCGTGTTCATACGGCCAGCAGTGCTCGAAAAAGTGGTCAGAAATTGGACGTCCAGAATGCGCTTCGTCAAGAACAGCCGCGGTGCCCATATGCCAGAAATCATTTTCAAATGGTAATGCCACATATTGATCTTTCGAATAAAAAAAAAAACCTTACTAAAATTTAATTTTTTGTGTTATTTTTTTACAATTTGAAGTTCTATCGAGCTTGAAAAAACACCCTTTATAACCCCAAATAGAATCATTATTTAATTATTCTTCTTTACACTTCTACCTTTCTTTTGATATGTATTGAAATCCAAGTTAGCATTATTTGTTCGATTCGAAAAGACTCTATTACATACAAACATACATTTTATTAAAGATCCTTTATTTCAACGAAGTTCAATTAATTTATGTTGCAAGAGTTAAAACCATTGAATTGTTTAGCTGGCACTATCATTACAAAATATTGCCGGATGTTCTGCAACATGCGCCTCATTTATTCATAACAATAAGTAACTACATGAAAATGCTAATATTAAGTTTAGTTAATATACTCAGTTCGATTCGGTATCAGCCAAATGAATAAAATAATAAATTACTTAGCAGAAGCTAAGATAGAAGAAAAATAAATAATTGTTTTTTTTTTTAATTCCGATTACAGAAACCAAAATTTATAACTTCGAGACAGAAACACAGTTACAAGCCAGAGACAAATGTGTGGCATCACCTACTTCAGCATCGATAACCATTCTAGTACTTACAACAACACCACTAATCTCAATCCTCCTCATCCTCATCCAACACTGAAATTTTTTGCTCCTACCACAATGACTTCATTATGGCCGTCGAAGTTACATCATATGCTGCAACAACAACAACGACAGTAACCCAACAACCTCGCACTAAACCACCACGATCATCGTTTTAGCGATCGTTGACACTTCCAAACCAATAATGGCCATTGATACCACTCAATCCATATGCAATGCCGCACCATCAGCATTACTAACGGATGCACAACAACAGCCAGACGGATTTCTCAGTACTAAGGAATATGCATAATCAATAATTAAGTCATTATGTGTTCTGTAGAAAAGCATAATAAAAAGTAGTCATCATTACTAAGTTCGATTCAATAGACTTTATTACAGTTTTGGTGTTAAAAGCAAATAGTTGTGTTTTTATTCCAGCTCCAGCAGGGGAGTTAAAGTGTATTTTGTTGGTCATTAAATTCTTCAATAACATAAGTCACGCAACATTATGTTGACATTGGATACCTACTTGAACAGTGGGATTGAGAAATAACAGGAAGACGCATGTTGTTGACGACATGTCTACGGATGTCGCAACGTTGGATAGCAATTGCAATTGCTGATACTGCACAGAGTTACTTTAATAATTTTTAATTAATTGTATTGAGTTTACTTCAAATTTATGAATTCAATAAAGAGGTTGACACTCAAATAAAAATATTTTTAGTTAATGTATGAGAAATTCATACTACAAGCTTACAAGTTCAGAAACATTTTTCTAATTGAAAAATGTTATTTATTTTTCATAATATAAATTTATTTAATTTATACATTTGTGTTGTATTGAAGACAAATATATTCTTGTTGGATGTTTTGTACTAATGCGTAATAAATACTAATATACTAATGCTATTATTAAAGCATTAGTCTAGTTAAAGTCTAGTCTAGATTACTCCATGAATTTCGATGAGCTAAACAGATTGTCATTTCCCCATTTTCAACAGTCTTTATTTCACAAGAGGTTCTACTCTACATCCGCTAAAATAATTTTCAAACAGAGTAAATTTACAATTATTGTTAATAATACTAACCGGTCCAAAAACTAGCCGACCTGACGTACATTTGGTGCCAGTAGTTTGTAATAAAATATTTTGGTGAAAAGTGGCTACGTTGTTTATTAGTATTTTTATTTGAGAAATCAAAAGTAAACGATCTCAGTGAATTTGTAACAAAATCGTTGTCCATTACATCCTACGAAGGGATTACAATCACTGACTTAGGTCACTAAGCAAAGTGACCGCCGGCGAAAGATATGTTAGGTGGTCTGAGCAGGGATCATACCCTCGTACTCATGTAGAAGAGCCGCGCACACTACCACTGCAACACCGACGGCCACAAGAATTTGTAAACATGGAAAAAATTGGTCACCGTTATGTAATTCAATATTTCCATTTGAAAGGTCTCAGTCCAAGCAATATTAAAGCCGAGCTAGATTCTACTCTGGGGGGTTATTCGATTAAAACCAATAATAGTTTGCGGTAATTTGTGGAACTGGAATAAAACTACAAATTTCTGGTAAAAGACATGAAACTTGTCATAAAAACTTTGCAAACAAAAGTATTGCATACTTTTAGGCCAGCTATTTATTCCATATTGAATATAACAAAAATTTATTCACAATTATTCACACAACAAAATTGAGATAAATACAAACAAAACCATATGATTTGTGGGATGAGCAAATGAATATTTTATCATTTTGTAGTGAACATAAGGCAGAACAACAAAATTTTGCGATTTTAATTTTCAAATTATTTAAAAATATCATGTGACCCGCTCCACGAAAAGGGAAGTTATTGAGAAAAATGCGTTTAAAAAAAGCGCTTCGTTTTTCCGTGTTTTGCGCATGGTTATGCAACTCTTCCTTCAACCTGATCAGACAAAGGTGAAAAGCAGCAAAATACAGAAGAACCACCAAAAAAGCGTGTTAGGAGTAAAAAAGAGTAAAATTTTGATATTTTTGTAATTTTGTACCTTTGATATTGAACTTTTTTAAATTTCAAATATATATCGATGGTGTTGCGTAAAAAGGGCCAATCTGCTCTTTCCAATTGTCTGTAAGATATTCATAGATTATAACGTAGCAAAAATGGTTATGGCTATAGAAAGTTATGGTTGGGTTCTTCGAGCAGTATAATTATCTACCTATTTCGTTGCAGATAGACCCAAGCAGTTTCGCCCTTTTGACTTGTGGTGACAAGGTAAACAAAATCAGATCGGCCTTCGTAAAAAAATTCAGATTGGCCCTTTTTACGCAACACCATCGATATATATACCATCTGTTTATATCACATTTTTCAATTTTTTCATTAATTATGTTCATCTTTACAGGTGATTTGTAAAAAAACTAAAAGACATAGAAACTTGCGGTTCGCGGCAATTGATAGAGAGTTCCTATAAGAATCACTCAAAAAGTAAAAAAAAATTTTTCGGCGCAGAGGCCCCCCTTCGTGGAGCAGGTCACTTATATTATTATCAAAATGAGTTTGTTTTCGGTTTTATATGAAGAACTGTAAGTGACATAAATATATGTACCTTAAGCAACCATAGTGCTCATTAAGACAACAGTAATGTATAAGTAACCAAACTGAGGAAGTGTCAAATTCCAAAATGCTTGCTCGTGTAAAACTGTTGTGCTTGCAGTTTCCCACACCAGCAAAGTAAAGACACAAGCAGTTTAGATTAAGCGAAGCACAATAATCTTTGGTTTGAATAAAACAGTCTTGACTGAGACAAAGAACTTAGCACTTCGTGTGTGTATTTCATTGGCGCAGTCGATCTCTTAAACGAACTTATTATCTCTTACCGTAAACCTAAGTACTATAATATAGAAATAGTTAAATAAAACAGCTGTGAACGTTGAAAAATTTACAAAAAAAGAAGCTAAAACATAATTTATGGACGAACTTGAAAATTTATTGAAGAAAGTGTCATTAAACGAAACAACTAATATGGAAAATAAAGAAAAACGAGAGTTCGTCCTACAAAATCTAAACCTTGTGGAGCCATTTAATGGCCAACAAAACAAACTCGCACTTTTTGTCACATACATTGATTCCCTGGTGGCAATAATAGTGACTATGAGTGCAGAAGACAAAGTTGCATTTTTCAATGCCGTGCAACGGAAACTGACTTGTTCCGCAGCAGATATACTACGGAGGGAGAGCCCAGAGGACTGGAAAGCATTAAAAGCTTTACTAATTGAAGAATTCGGCGAGTGTAAGCATATTAGCACATTAATATTAGAAATGAGTAAAATTAAGTTCAAAAATAGTGTGAAAGTATACTGCAATTTATTAAACGACGAAATTTGTAAAATAAAAGTGAAGAATGTGAATTAAAGAAACGATTTTATTATAATGAAATAGACAGGTTCAGTGTTCAAATTTTAAAGGAAGGTTTGCCGACTCATATAACTGCACTGCTTAACGGTAACCTAGTGTCAGACTTTAAGACTGCAATTAAAGTGCTAAGAACAAGCGGGACATATTCCTTCGAATACAAGGATCTAATTACAGAAGAATAGCACCATCATCTTCTAACAACCTTCAAAATACTAGCAGTCAACATTACCAAAATAATTGGAGTACGCCTCCACAGTTTCTTCCCCAATATTCATACAACCCTAATCAACCAATCGCAGTTAACCCATTTATCAGCCTCCAGAATCAGACGTTTTGGTGCCCCAATCCCAATGGAGCCAGATTCGCAGAATTTTCACTTTATAGCCCCGGGAAACAATTTATATAGATCGTAATCCCTATTTGTTCCTTATTGACACGGCATCATCCGTAAGCTTAATAAGAACTAATCCAATATCACATATAGCTGAACAGACTATCTCGATAAATTTGCGTACAGCTAGTGGAGCTGTTACTGTAAACAAATTTCAACGCATTGGCATAGGTAACAAACAGCTAATGCTGTACGTTTGTGATTTGTCTGATAATTATGATGGCCTTCGAGGCTACGACTCCTTGAGGATTTTAAATGCTTATTTCGATATCCCTAACAGTAATCTGTTTCTAGACGGATTCCGATACCCTGTATCGAACTCCATTACTTCTAAGGAGAATTATGCATCTATGATCGGCGAGCTAAATGTTCGTGAATTAATACATGACGAAATACCAAAATTTTGTCTCGAACACCTTAATCGGGAGGAATATAAGTCTTTGCAAAGGCTTCTTGCTAGGTATAAACATATCTTTTATAAAGAAGGCGATGATTTGACCTTCACACACTCGATACCTCATAGTATTAGGACAGTTCATGAAGGCCCAATATACAGTAGATCGTATAGGTATCCAGAAATTCATAGGGAGGAAGTAGATCGGCAGATAAAAGAGATGTTAAGGCAGAATATTATTTACCACAGCACTTCTCCTTACTCTTCGCCATTATGGGTGGTACCGAAGAAGCTAGACGCTCCGGAGAGGTAAAGTGGAGAATCGTAATCGACTATCGCAAGTTGAACGATGTCACTATTACAGACAAATACCCAATGCCCAATATCGACGACATATTGGATAAACTGGGGAAATGTCTCTATTTTACTACCCTCGATTTGGCCAAAGGTTTTCATTAAATACAGATGGACCCATCTGATAGGAAGAAGACTGCCTTCTCTACCAAAAATGACCACTACGAATTTCTTAAGATGCCGTTTGGGCTTAAAAATGCCCCCTCCACTTTTCAGAGGTTGATGAATACGATCTTGGAAGATTGAGTGGGGAAAGAGTGCATAGTCTATTTAGATGATATCATATTCAGTACTTCACTCCAGGAACACATCGAATCGGTCGAAAGAGTGTTCAGGAAATTGTCTGATGCGAATCTAAAAGTACAACTGACTAAGTGTGATTTTTTTCAAAGAGCGGCAGAATTTTTAGGCCATGTCGTAACCTCAGAGGGTGTGAAACCAAACGAGAAAAATGTTAGTGCTATTTTGAAATATCCACTACCCAAGACAGAGAAAGAAGTGAGACAATTTCTAGGTTTAGGAGGATTTTACGGAAAATTTATAAATAGTTTCGCGAAAATAACAAAACCGTTGACAGTCTGTTTGAAAAAGAGAGGAACGGTCGATTCCACAAACAAAGATTTTATTAGAGCCGTGGAAAGCATAAAGATCTTGATAACCAAAGAACCTATTTTGGCTTACCCCGACTATGATAAGATATTTACACTTACTACAGATGCGTTAAATTTTGCTTTAGGCGCCGTATTAAGCCAGCAAAGTAGACCTATCTACTTTGCAAGTAGAACACTTAACGAGCACGAGATTAATTACTCCACAATAGAGCGTGAACTATTGGCACTGGTTTGGGCCACGAAATATTTCCGACCATATATATATGGCAGAAAATTTATCGTTAATAGCGATCATAAACCTTTACAGTGGCTTCATAACCTAAAAGAACCAAATAATAAGCAGCAAAGGTGGAAGATACGACTGAATGAATATGACTTTGATGTAAAGCATATCCCAGGTAGAGAAAATCACGTAGCTTATGCTTTATCAAGGATTAGACTAGATGAATGCAATATGAATCAGGACGAGGACAACGCAAACTATATTCCAATTTCAGAGAGAATTCTAAATACATTTAGGAACCATATAAAAATTGTTAAAGTAGATAAGAATCAAACCACAAAGGTAAGGGTTTTTACCAACGTTGTAACCACTATAACGTATAAAGAACTATCTGATGAAAATATTAAGGATCTTATTAAGGAACATCTCATGCGGGGAAATACCGCCATTTTTATCCCAGAGGAAGAAACTTTCCACCGAATTCAGGACGTTTACAAGGAACCTTGAACAAACTAAGACGAACAAATTAGTTAGACCTACGATGGAATTGAAGACCTCAGTGAATATTCGGAATTCAAAACCATCGTTATAGAGATTCACTTAGAAGGTCTACATCAAGTAATAGAGAAAAGTGTAAACATTTTTAAACAAAAATATTACTACCCCAATTATGTTAAAGAAATTTCAAAAATTATAAACAGCTGTGAATTGTGTAACCTATGCAAATCCGAACATATCTCGAACAAACTACCTTTTAAAGTCTCCCCTCCAGTATATGAAACTAGGGAGAAATTTGTTGCGGATTTTTGGCAGTGGAATAAGGAATATTATCTAACATGTATCGACATTTATTCTAAATTTGCGTCAGCGGAAAAAGTTTCGAACCTTAACTGGCTGGAAACGAAAAGAGCGTTGCTTAAAATTTTTAATACGATGGGGCCTCCGAAGACCCTTAAAATTGATCAAGATCAAGGCATGAATAATGTGAATATTAAGCAATGGTACGAACAGCTGAAAATTAAGTTAGAAGTAACCACGGGAAAAACCGGTTTTGCGGATATTGAACGATTGCATAAAACTCTTAACGAAAAGCTCAGAATTATAAATTCTTCCAGAGATAAATAAATGAATTATATGAGTGTTAAACAATCTATTTTCGTCTATAATCATAATATTGATCACTCTAGCACGGGGGATCCATCAGTTAATACACAGAATATAAAGGAACGCAGAATCCGTAATGTTAACAAAACACGACTCGAAAACCCCATTGACACTGAGTATGTCAATGCGGAAAATAGTAGGAAAAGGCTATGTAAAATAGAAAATCCATTCAGAAAAGCAAACGTTGTACAACAGGAAGAAGATAAGGAACATTATGTTGTTAGATTTAAGAATAGAAATGTTAGGAAATACAAAAATCAAAGAAACTAACGAATGATTCTGATTGCAGGCAAAGGACCGAAACAGACGGGCCAGAAACACTTACACCTACAGCAGAGTCCTAAAATTTTATATTTAATGTGCTTATTGCAGTTTATTCCGGGCCAAAACGCCCAACTTATTAATATGCATAACATAGCCGACAATTACGGTTACGTCATTATTGATCAAGGGAAGATTATAAATCCTGCAGAGTACGAGAATCGTATAATAGTCGTGAACAATACAGAGTTAGAAGAATCATTTAACAATTTATGAATTTCATTAACACGCTTTCCTGCAAACGAATATTATATCCAAGTACCTGCAAATGGCTGAGAAGGAGAAAGAATTGTTCGTTAAAAGACATAAGCGAGGCCTTTTTAACGCCTTCGGTAGTAGATTAAAATTTCTTTTTGGTACTTTGGATAATGAGGATAGGCTTTTAATCGAGGAAACCGTACTTGACATAAAAAACAAAGTAGATAACCAAATTTTGGATATCAGTAAAATAATTGATAATGTAAACACTGGTAATGCTTTGTTGAATGATCTGAAAAACGCAACTAATGCCCAGCAAAATAGACTTGTAGAGAAAATAATATCCGACACCTTTCTTGAAAATGTAAAAATGTATCGGGAACATGTCCAGGATATTCAATTGGGAATTCAGTTGGCAAAACTAGGTATCGTTAATCCAAAACTTATCGATATTAACACTATATCCCATTTGAACAATGAACAATTCGATTTTATTGGAACATCAGTTTGGATAAATGAAGATATCGTCTATTTTGTACATTCTATTCCTAAAGTCTTTAATACATATTATAAGTTTAAAATATTGCCTGTACCAGATAATAATAAACAAGAACTAAACTTAAGCCCAGAACAAACCTATGTAACGAAAAATCATAAAATTTTTGAAATTGTAAACACAAAATTAATAGAAATTAAAGACAATTGCCTGGAAAACTTACTAAATACAAAAATATCAAACTGCACTTACAAGACGAAAAATGAAGAAAATATATAGTTTGTACCACCAAATGTAATCTTGACGAAAAGTCGTAAAGAAATTATGATTAAACAAAATTTTAATGATTTAGAAATAAAATTAAGCGGGAACAATGTTATAGTCTTTGAAAATTGTAAAGTTAAAATTGGGTCGAAAGTAAACTAAGTACCGTAATTCCTAGCATTGTACCCTTTGTTAAAAATAACGCAAGTTTAAATAAAAATTCAGTCGATTTCATCACTCAAATAGAGATAAGTAAACACTTTACTAAGTATAATTCTTTAAGCCAAAAGATCAATATCATTTCAATATCAATACTTGTTATAACTTTAATTTTTTTAATATGTCTATTACTGAAGGGAAAGATAACACCCTACTTCAAGAGGAAAAATGTAAAAACGTCAATGAGGACATTGACATATCCGAAGAAGGGAGGAGTGATATAAATATACCTTAAGCAACCATAGTGCTCATTAAGACAACAGTAATGTATAAGTAACCAAACTGAGGAAGTGTCAAATTCCAAAATGCTTGCTCGTGTAAAACTGTTGTGCTTGCAGTTTCCCACACCAGCAAAGTAAAGACACATGCAGTTTAGATTAAGCGAAGCACAATAATCTTTGGTTTGAACAAAGCAGTCTTGAAAATGCATCAAAAAAAGACCAAAATAAAAACAAGAGGACCAACTTGCTTGCTCTTTTATTGGCATACCAGCAATGCTTACAATATTATTTAACAAAACATAAGTAAAAATGAGACGTAAAGATTTCTAAACATTAACAAAAAGTGTTTCAATTCAATTTGCACATACATACATAAAACAAACTAACATGAAATTTATACACACATATAGTTATAAATGTATATAATTCACATACATGACTAGTATTACGTTTTTGCAACAAAAAAATATGATGGTGATTCTATTCTAAACCCAGCCTATGTCTTTCACTGACCAAACGTAATGAGGCTCTGATTTTTGCGCACAAAGTTCTTTGGACAGCATTATATTATTGATTGAACTGAACTCTAATTTATTCCTTAATTTGGTTTTGATAAGAGAAAGTTCAAAAAATTTACGTTCTGCTGCCGCCGAACTATGTGGAAGGCTCATTAAATCATATATAAAATCAGTCAATTCTTGAAAACATTTCTCATCCATACCGTTTAACTAACTTTTCCCCAAAATACGCAAACGTCCATATCAGGTTTAAGATTACTGTTTAAAAGTCTTAAGAGTTACCATTGTGTTAAAATAATATATATATCACATTAAATTAAATGAGAAAAATTGCTTACTAAAGGCATTATTGACGTCTGATAAAACTTTGTTTGGAGTAAATATGCATAAATTTTTTAAATCAGTTCTTCCAAAGTCAAACCGTTGCTGAATTTGTTTCAAAAATTCAACGTAAAAGTTTAAAATATTTGTTTTAATTGTGATTCGTTGCGAATCCGTAAAGTTATCGCTTTCAAGAAAGTTTTCTGCTCTACTTCCTATAAAAATATTTTTTGCTTGCAGATATTTCGTTTTGTCATGTATATTAAAATTTTCCAGATAATCAATATTTTTTACAAAGTCGTTATGCATAAAATTACTCAAAAGTAGTTTAAAATGTACTTCAATTTGGGAGTACAAAAAGGGTAAGCGAACTTTTTCAGATTGGAACTCTTTATTCAGGGTATTAATTATTTTCAATACGTAGGCCAAAAACAACATGTAAACATTTAGTTCCGGATCACCCAAAAAAAAAAAAAAAAAAAGCGCTTCCCACTGTTCATTAATCCGTGCAATCACACTTTCCAGATCTAACCAACGAGTAAAAGAAATTCCAAGTATTTTGTGTGGTTTTACGCCACAATAATCCTGAAATTGCTTGAACTCGTTGATTCGCTTTGGGCTGTGTGAGAAAAATTTCTACACAGCTTTTCAATTTTCGCTGGTAGCTGTTTGTGGCAAGTGCATTTGATGTAAAATATATTAGTATCATTTTTTAATTTCGTTTTCAGCCCATTTAATTCGCCGGCCATCGTATTAGCTCCGTCAGTTGCTAGCCCTATTAAATTACTTAGAGGCACACTGTGCTTTTCACAAAATGACTTTATCGTTTGGTATATTGACTCAGAATCGCTTCTGGTAAGTTCAATTAGTGATAAAAATCTGTCACGTATGGTATTCGATAACTTATCAAAATACCTTACCACCAGAACCAGACACTTTTTTGTTGATAAGTCCGTGGTTTCGTCCACAATCAACGAGAATTTACACGTTCTGAGATCCGATACTATTCTGTTCATTGCTTCGTTCCCTAAAATCTCTGCTAGCAGGGTCGATGTTGTTCTGCCGCAGCGTAAAGACTGAGCTATTTTTGAGTCCGGACAACACACGGCTAGCAAATTTGGCAAATAATCCATAAGGATAAATGGTGCCATAAGGATAAATGTGCCATTATGAACATTACTAAAGTGATTTCTTGGTCACTTTTTGAACATGGCTTGATTGCTCTGTGTGTCGTTTTAGCTTCCCCATGTGGTTCACCATGGACTTTTCGCAAGCAATGCAGTATGCGCTCCCATTTAGCTCTTTGAGCCAATTAAATTGGGTTAGCCATTCTTTCCGAAATTTGCGTCTTGGATCCTTTTTTCGCCAGCTGTGTCGCTAAATATAGAATAGGTAATCAATTACATGCTCGTTCCATGAAATACCTACTTATGTATTTATTATCTTTCACTGCCATCGCTTTCGATTGACTGCGTGTGAGGCCGTTGTTCTGCAACCTTCGCCTTCTTTATCAACACACATATCAATATCAACATATCAATCAATGCAAAAATTGAAATTTCTTATCCACTCAAATGAGTCTTTAACTTACTTGTCCATGGTAAATTATTGTCTAGTTTTACTTTTACACAAACAATTACATACTTATAATAAAATATTTGTTACGCTGCAGTTGATTTGTCAATTTCTGATTTGTAAACAAAAGAAACAATTGACCAGTGTTGTCAATTTAGCTTTTTCCCGCTAGATTTAGGTTTTTTTGACTGACAGTTAGTATTGCTATTTGATTTACTACTGTGCGTTGGTAACATTCGATTATATTTTCAAGTGTTGTCAACGAATCAAATCTTTCGCTTTATGTGAACAGTATTGATTTTCGTAAATAAATTTTTAAAGGCGTGATGAAACACTCAAAATTTGTTTGTATCATAATTGTAAACATTTTCATAAAAGGGACCAAATCAGAAAAAAATGGACCAGTGGACCAAACGTAGAAAAAAGGACAATTTTTGGTCCAATTGAACCAAAGTGGCAACCGTGGTCTTGACTGAGACAAAGAACTTAGCATATCGTGTGTTTATTTCGTTAAGTATTTCATTTGTATAAAGAAATAATTAATTGCAATGTAGAAATTAATTTATTAAACACTTTCATAAAAGCCAAAAATTCGAAACTTTCTATAGATCAAGTTTAAGATGTTAAAAAAGCCATTCGAAAGCGGTTCCTTAGTCATTTTAATGATAGATGGCATAAATGTCGAGTAAATAAACAAGATTTTTTTTAAAACAAATGAAACGTGGCTGAAAGGTAAGTTGTGAACGACATAAAATTTCCAATAGAAAAGCAATACATCAACAAAATTACTAATTTGTTTAAATTTTGCATTAATATAATATTTCTAGTTAGGAATATTTCAAATGAGTGCTGAGGTGCTTGATAATCTACATAGTTGTTCCAAAAAAGTGGGAAGGTCAGCTAAAAACTTTGAAGATTGCAGCGATCGTGTAAAAGGTTTAAAGTTGCTGATTTGGCATCGCAGTATACAGAGGAGCATTTGGTTATGGCGAGTAAAGTATCGGATGGAAATGTTTCAACTCCAAATTACATTCCGTCATCAATTGCATTAGCAATAATAATAATGGATGCAGAGCTTACGAAGTTCCAGTATGAATGTATCAAAATTGGTTTTAAAAGCAAGGATACAATTTTTTACCGCCCTATAAAAAGGTTGCTGAAGAGAAAGCAAAGTGTTATCCCGATGATATGAAAATATCAGATGCTTCTGTTAGCTTGCACAGCGAAACCTTCCGAAATGAATCAATTAGCTACAATCTCATCTAATGATGGAAATAAGTCGCGACGTTCTTTCTCCAACCCGGCACTCGTTGCCGATATTACCGGAGTTTCCGAAGAGTTGATAGACTGCTTCCGAATAATATTACAAATAATATCGTGTGGCCTTAAAATCAATTCGTATAAGTTCAAAAACTATTCTTGGGATATGGCAAAACTGTTTGTTGGCAAATATGGTTGGTATTACATGCCAGTAACCGTCCATAAAATACTTATACATGGAAAAGACATCATGGATGCAGCATTTCTTCCTATTGGTATGCTAAGTGAAGAAGCGGAAGAGCGGAAGAAATAAGGACTACACGAAGAATAGGTTAATTTTTGCTAGGAAATGCAGGAGAGTTTCGACAAACACAGATATTTTTCGTCGCTTATTGGTTTCAGCAGACCCTTTTATAACCAGCTTAAGGCATGAGCGATCCAAACAGGATTTGGAATGTGATGATGTAGTCAAAGAAATGATAGATGAAGAATAAATAAAGTTTTTTGTGGAATGATAAATAAACTATTAAAAAAAATCTTATCCATGTTTCGACAAAACTTCGCATGCACCTTTTTGTATTCTATAAAGTGTCTGTAACAAAGTTGAAGCCTTTTGTTCGGACAGGAAAAATTTTATGCGAAAAAATCGATTTGGATTGTATGAGCGGTGGGCGGTGGGTGTGGCCGAATTTGATAAAATTCTATTTTTCCTTAATTTAGTCAATATAATGCTCGGTGCTAACTTTAAATGATCTGGGACCACTCCTTGTAGTTATTGCACAAAAATGTACGAAGCCATCCCACTGTGCACCGTAGTGGTCGACCAATCGAAGTGTAAAAGCCAGACACGGTTATGAAAATCCACACAATGGTATTGGATAATCGTTGGCTGAAGGTTCATGAGCTAGCTGAAGTGATAGGCATTTCAAAACGTGATATACATCGTATATTGACCGAAGATTTGAAGATGAAAAAGCTGTGCGCAAGATGGGTGCCTCGTTTACTTTCATTAGAGCAAAAAGAGTGTTTGGCAAAGCCGAATTTTTGAGTCAATTTATGACCATGGATGGGACATGGTCAAAGCAGTGGACTTGAAGCAGTGGACAAAGCAGTGGACTTGAATGGGAGAATCGTGTCCAAAGAAGAGCGAAGACGGCTCCATCTGCAGGCAAGGTCATGGCGTCTATTCTTTGGGATGCCCATGGGATAATTTTTATTGATTATATTCAGAAAGGAAGCACCATGAACGGCGAATATTATGGTAATTTATTGCGCCGTTTAAGTGATGAAATTGTGGAAAAAATGCTGCCATTTGGCGGAAAAGGAAGTGTTGTTTCAAAAATACAGTGCAACATTGCAATCATCCACTATTGCGATGGCCAAAATTAATAAATTAAAGTCCGATTTGCTTCATCACCAACAATGAAGAGGTAGAGTCTGCGGTTGATGGCTATTTTAAGGAGTTTGAGAGTTCTTACTACAAATAGGGTATCTAAGCTATTAAATATCTATGGAAAAAGTGTATCAAGCTAAAAGGAGATTACGATGTGTTGAAAAATAAAGAAAATTTTTCCCGACGTTTTTCCCCTTTAGTTAACGGAAAATTTTGTTACAGAGAGTTGCCACATATTTCTGATTTACCTTGGAAATATTTCATTAATAATTCATTTTTGAACTATATTTTATTTTTAAAGCATGTGGTCTTACTTTTGTTTTCTAAAATAATCTAAATGTCAAAATTCCTGTCCCAAACAATTATCAAACAATTGTTTTCGTACGAAATAACTTTGGCGTAACAACCCTGTGATTGATTTTGGCTACGAAATTTTCGCAAAGAGCTGAGTACCAAGCAAATGAAAAGTGAGCGGAATTTTCGGTTCATGAAAATTTCGTTATTTTTTATACACGTACTTCTTATGGCCGTCGGTGGTGCAATGGTTAGTGTGCGCGGCTCTTGTACATAAGATCCTGGGTTCGAACCCTGCTCTGACCACCTAAAATTTCTTTCGGCGGCGGCCACCTCGACACTATCGAGTATATAGCCATGAAAAAGCTTCTCAAAATACCGTTCGGAATCGGAGTAAAACTGTAGGTCCCAATCAGTGAGTGAAAACTGGAAAGCGCACCGCTCAGTGATTGTGAGAAGTTCTCCCCGGTCCCTTCATGGGATGTAATGGGAAACCATTTATTTATTTATTTACTTCTTATGGCAACGAAAATTTCATAAAAACTGAAAATCCGGGCTTTAAATGAAGACTTTGTTAATATTACATCAAAAAAATATGGTAATAATCAGTCTGGAACGGAACTTGAATCAATGAACTTGTTATCACTTATAAATCGCATATTAACTATTGCCTCTTCTATGGGCACAAAGGTTTTAATTATAATCATTCAAAAAACTACCGCAATGGGAAATATTTGACAATACACATTTATTAATGTAAGACCCCATTTACATGACGCCATTTCTTCAATTCTCTTTTGAAATTGTTACGTTAATCATCTTGCTCTTATTCGTCTTTTATACGATGACTTACGACCCGGGGACTTTGTGTTCATTCTATTTTGGTAACGCTTCGTAAATTCATGTGCGTTCAGACGACGACTTTCTGAATACAACTATATCGTAATAATCTCAAACTCGACATTTTAAAAGATTAATGAACAATGGCTCATAAATTTGCAATTGTATTGTTTTAATTTATTAAGGAATTGCTTCAAAACTAATTTTCACCACTTTTTGTATACTGTCACTTTACCGCCATCTCAAAACACGAAAGTGATGAAAGAGAAATATCACAATGCCCCCTGAATTTCCAATTCGTGACACTGCCTGCAATTATCTGAAATATTTTGTTGATGCATGTCATGGTACAATAATATCTACATGGTAATAGCAGCGCGCGTTGTTGCTTTGCAACGTCCGCAACCGAAAATACAAACTTTTTTGAGAACACATTGACATTGTAAAGAAAAGTAACACTGTTCTTTAAAGTAGGAAACAACAATTTTGAAAATGTAATGGGAAATGGTGTTGTGCTTTAGAAGTAGTCATATTGTAACACCATGGACCTCACTATAACCGCACAGTTGGAGTCCAATGTTGTCCCAACAACAAGAAGAATTTTAATTCATATTAACTTTTGACGAAGAGCTGTCGTTTTGCTAGTCGTCACTTACGGGGTTGCATTTGGCTAAAACAGACATGTTCATATTAGAAATATATAAGAAACTGCTATAAATCAACGCTAGACTAACGAGTGACTAAGCCTAAAAAGCATTCTAGTTAGACGTTCGTTGTACGGAGACTACCCTTTTGTTTAAGAGGGATAACGTTTATATGTAGGGGGAGCGGTGTGCTCCTGAGCAAAAAAATCTACAAACCAGCATTCAGAGTGAGCTCCAACATTCAGACTGACGTCTTTGCTCCCAAAAATTCTTTCAGAAAATTCAAAAAAAAAATAATAATAAATTATATGAATTTCGAATTTTAATGAAATTTTGGTTCTTAATTCCATGATTCTATTCTCAAATATGATTTTATGTTCCTAAAAGTTCTAAATCACATTTTCAAACAATGTTTTTAATCAAATTTCAAAATGAATTTTGACTTGAATAAGAAATAACTACAAATTATTTAATAATTAATTGAACTTACCAAACTTTTTTGTTTCAAATTTAAAAACTTCAAATATTTTATAAATAAATGTTTTCAACTAAATAAGATTTTCATACATGAAAATTTCTTTCAAATTTGAATATGATTTTCAAATTTAAATCAGTTTAATGTACAAGTTTTGTTTAATGAACAAAACTTTTCAATTTTATATTAAACACGCATTCCAAATTGGATATGATGACATAATTGTTTTATTTAAAATTAAAACGTAATTGTCATATTTAAATAAAATTGTGCAATTTTGAGTTTTATAGTATATGAAATGATCGCTAAACAAATGTATTGTAAGTGTTACATGTATAATTTAATTTAAAGCAAAAAAAAAACCGAAAATACCCGGTTCCATCGGTTTTTGCCAAAATTAAAAAAAAAATCTTGTAATCTTGATTTTTCGAACAAACCGAAACCCGGTTTCTTCAAAACTTGATTTTTTGAACAATCCGAAAACAGGTTTCCAAAAAATTACGGTTTTTTGGATACTCTAGTACGAACGTATCGTCCGCAACGCAGGAATTACCCATATATAGTACATTTCTGTTGAGTTTGACAGTGAAGTAAAATCAAACCAAAACAAAATGTCTGTTCCCAGTAAACAATTTGTCCCGAATTCGGTCAGAAATCTGTCAGGCATTCTGCACAAGTTGCCGAGTCTGATGCCGATGTCGGTCAGACAAAGTACAGAAAAATGTATGGGCGGTTGACAAGAATTCGGAAAGTTTTGTCGGAGGAAATTCGGAAGAGTGTGCAGAGTTATCCGACAGATTTTTGTGAGAATTCTGAGGGAAATTCTGAAGGATTTTTAGACATAGCTGAGCGAAGTCGGCGTAAACATCCGATGCTGGTCCAACTTATCCGATCATTTTCTGACCCTTTGTCCGATTTGTCGTACCAAGTTCGGAGAGAAATCTGAAAATACATCCGATAATCGTCCGACTTTTCGGATCGTTTTCTGACACTTGGTACTATTTGTCGTAGTAATTTCGGAGAGACGTCTGAACAAGCATGTGAGAAAGTTCCGACTTTGCGGATCATTTTCTGACCATTTCTCAGACTTTTAGTACCAATTTGGGATAGATATCTGAAAAATATCCGACTTTTCCGGACATTTTTTATTATTTTTAAACGTGTATTTAAATAGACCAAAATAAATATTGCTCAAAAATGTACTTCATTGTACAAAAAAAATTAATTCATTTCATGATATTTTACATGAAATTAATTATTATTGTTATTTGACGACCGCGACGTTTTAATCACTTGCTTGCTCGTTTGTAACTGAAGACAACAAACAAAATGATGCAGACAAAATCAAACAATTCACCGAAACTATACAGTAAAAACATTTTCGGGGAATTCCCTTGCTGGCGCATGGTTACGGAATGAAAACAAAATCAAATAGAATAAAAAATTCACTTCAGAGAATGTGCAGAAACGTCGCATGATTTTCGTATGGAATTTCAGAGAATGTACAGAACCGGCTGACAGAGAATGTACATAAAACTCGTTTAATTGATTGAAGGAATTTCAGATATTTCGGCTAATTGTCTTATATATAATTTAAGAGAAATTAAAGACGTCCGCAACGTTTATTGGGTTGATGTCTTGCGTTTTAGTTGTAGTAGTACCAACACCGACGCAATAAATCTTGCTTGACACAAATCCGAAAGGGTCAAACTAAATATCATAACATTCCGTGGCAAGTCATGCGATTTTTCGAACCCCTCATTCTTAGGGAAAAACACAGCAAAAATGACGGCATCTTAATGTGATCTAAGACTCATTGTTGATTAACGAACTGCAAATAATACCAAAAAATATTATTAAAATAAATAAATAAATGGTTGCCCATTACATCCCATAAAGGGACTGGGGAGAACTTCTCACAATCACTGAGCTGTGCGCTTTCCAGTTTTCACTCACTGATTATTACTAAAAAATATTATTACCATGTTAAAATAGTAGTCACAAAAGTATACCATGCCTAATTTTGGCTCACAGTTTGCAATGAATACAAATTACCCCATTGGAATAGTACATTGTACCGATATTTGCAATATTTTAAAGATACCTTAAAATATAATTTAAGCCAAAGAATTGGAATAATTATAACAAATTAAATTATCGTCAAATCAGTTAACTTTATACAAACAGAATGTATTCCATAATAAATGGTTACAATGATAGATGATACTTCGCTGCACAGATGAAACTTATTCATTCATGTTTTGCGTTGCTGCAATGAAAAATTTCGTACATCCGACAATTTGGTTATTGCTGCAACGAAAAATTGCAGACATATATGATTTCCTTGATTACTTGTTGTTCTGTTGCTGCAACAACTAACTTTTCATTCTTGCAACAACTTTATTTATTGTAAAGTTTAGAGAGTAAAGACTTAAAAATAAAAAAAAGTAAGTATTTACATGAGACTTAATAATTTGGTTTATCAATCACTTTTTGAACATTTATAGTTGGCAAAATACTCTTAGGGATTAGGGAAATATATTTTAGGAATTAATTGAGAATAAACTTAATATTGAGTAATATACTTTTAGTATGAAATGTAGTTTCCAGTGTGATGCGAGATCTTACAATACTCGTAAACGGTAGTCTGCATCGGAACTATCTTAAATATTGTCCAATTGACATACCACCAATAAAATTGATCTGTGTTTCAAATTGGGTGAATATTTGACTTTTAACACAATAAATTTAAGCCGAAAATATTTCTAAATTAACTATTATTTGTGAAAAAATAATTTACAAAAAATATTTAAATAAAAGCGCAAAAATTACACGAAAAATTTAGCAAAACAAAAACTAAGTGCGACTTAAACTAGAACAATCCCCTTTGACCTAAATATCCAGGTCAATTGTAACCAGAGCTACGAATTATCTCGGCTGTAAAGAAAAGAAAGTCACCAGAGCAACAAATGACTGGGCATCAAAAAAGCACGGAGGTACTAAGGAACGATTGAGGACAAATCAAACCAACAACTTTGTAAATCAGTAATTTAAGAATTTCGAATAAGGAGCATTTGTACGTAGAACCAAAAATATTTTGTAAAAAAATGCTCGTTATCAGTTAAATGAATAAATTCCCTAAGTGTACACACATTTTTCTAAGTGTACATGCTAACGATTTTCGTTTATTGGTTTCGTGAATTCAAAGGATAATTTAGATTTTCGTTTGTTGGTTTTGTTAATTCAAAGGATAATCAGATGGTGGACGATCTTGGTATGATACAAGTTGATAGAACGTACAACGGCAACATAAGTTAAGATAATTGGTGGGACGGCATAATACCAACAATGCCAATGACAAGATATCACTTACAGGTACTGGTAGATTCTGCTGCCTTTAACACACAGAGGCACATCTTTGAAAAACCAGTAGATATTATTAAACTGCGCTTCGATGAAATCGCGGTCACGACACCTGGAGTCGGTGCATAAAAGGAGATAGATATTATAACAGGACGAGTGACTGGACATAGTAAAATCTTTACCAAATGTTGAGGGTAAACAATAAACTTAGGTCTCATGGCACCACGGGGAACATACCGCGTATACAATTTTCGAGGCTTATGGAGGTAGCCCGAAACATAAACATAACAATAAATAAACGATAGTGTTTAAAGCTTGTATTGCTCTTCTGGGCTTTACTTACTCTGCCAAGCGTCCCATTTATCGTACAAGAGCTCTCTACCCCTCGTCAGGTAAATATGAGACTTTTACAATACTACGACGAGGATGAGGAGATACTGAGCCTCCTTACAAACAAAACTATTATGATATACAATAAGACAATTGCTGCATCGATCAATGAAATGTATAGGATGGGCGCGCTACACGCGTTTATCTCATAGGCATGGAAAGAATTTAGTGTATGTAATTCTTTAGGCACAGCTGATCGATTTGGTTTCGGCCTTGGCATTTGCATAAAGGGCACCTTAGACCAGCGGATTGTCGAGCCGACTTTCGAGTCGGTCCAACTCATCTCCCAGTGTAAGGTGAAGTCGGGCAGTCGGCCGACTAGTCAGGCAAAAATCAAAACTAGTTTGATTTTCAGAAAGTCGGCTAGTGTAAGGCGAAACAATGCCCGACACGAAAGTCGGCCTGACAAATAGTCGGCCTTCTGGTCCGCAGGTCTAAAGTGCCCGTAAGGCGTTCAGTGTATCCGCGAACGATATTTGTTAGCAAGTAAATACGCTACTTGCTTGCTCGGGCCGACTGCCCGACTAGTCAGGCAAAAATCAAAACTAGTTTGATTTTCAGAAAGTCGGCTAGTGTAAGGCGAAACAATGCCCGACACGAAAGTCGGCCTGACAAATAGTCGGCCTACTGGTCCGCAGGTCTAAAGTGCCCGTAAGGCGTTCAGTGTATCCGCGAACGATATTTGTTAGCAAGTAACTACGCTAAACCTTCGCAAGGATGAAGAGACACAGTGCAAAGACCTACATACTGTTGCTGGAAATCGAAACAATTAGGATTTGAAAATAAATCCCCACAATGACAGGAACTAGTGCAACCAATGGACGACGGTGAATCAACACGTTTTAGGTAGTCAAAATTTTAATATGATGACAATCAGACCCCGGTACAGCATTATCAGGCTCAGTAAGATGGAAAAGCAAAAGCCAGATTTAATGGACCGAAACAGTAGAGTGTTAATCTTCTTTCTCACGTATGACCACAATTGGATCAGTGGCAACAAGAGTGCGGATGTTTACATTATTGCTGAAGATGAATTTGATCCGGTTATTTTCTTAGAAATCACTTCATGCTACCATTCATAGAAAGAACTATAGCAGGGAGGACAACATTGTTAATAGGTACGTGTTTTGGTAAGAATTGTATAATGCCTATAAAATAACTAACGCATGTTGACCCAGTATATAGATAATCCGCTTTTAGTGAACTCAATTCACGGCTTCACAGGTCAAGGACATAGAAGTACACCTAGTAATAGCGGACAAATTCAAAGAAATTATAAAAAGATTGTTAGGAGGCCATCGCCACTTTTGTTAATTCCGAGATAAACAGATTTTTGAAGATCGGTAAAGAAAGGGCTGCTACATGACATCAGGGTTGCTGGCGGGTTGCTGGCAAAAAGGGCAAAAATTATCTCGAAAATATTAAGAAACGGCTAGTAATACATCTCAAAAAAAAACTGAATCGAATAACTATTGATGATAGGTACCCCGTTCCAAGAGTGACAGTGAAATAAATGTAAGGTGGTCAGACCATGTTCTCGGATACAAGACCGCACATACTAACCATTGCATCGCGATGACCACGACCGCTTTAATTATAACCCAATTGGGAAATATAATATGTCTTCGGCGACTTTGGCCTAAATATAAAAAAAGACAAGAACAAATGTAAATGTCATTGTTGTTTAAGGAAATGCAGATTCTTCTCTAGAAGAAGACCATGCCTCATTTTTGCTCACAGTTTGCATTGAATACAAATTATCCCATTGAAATAATACATTGGAATGATACTTGCAATATTTGAAAGAAACTTTAAATATTTTTTAAGCCAAAGAATTGGAATAATTCTAATAAATTAAATTAATGTCAAGTCAGTTAACTTCATATACACAATATACAATTACAAGTGGATTCAAGGATAGTGGAACGCTTCATTTGTTAAGAACGGCTCGTAACAGAGCTGATGATAAGTACGACAATTCTAGAATTGTGTAATACATTCAAATCTGGGCTAGGTAAGGTATTCTATAACGCTAGATCAAAAATCTCTTGATCTCGCTCTGAAAAGCTTTTTCGAATGTAAACTCGAAGTATGAATTTTTCAGACTTCCCTTTGGTTTAAAAGATGGGACTAGTATTTTTCAAATAGACATTTATGATATTCTAAGGTCACGAATAGGAAAACCATGTTATGTTTATGTGGACGACGTAATAATTTTTTCTAAGAACGAAGTGGACTATGTTTGATGCAGTTCGTGTATCTTGTATAGATCGTACAAAGCTAACATGAGAGTTTCCAGTGAAACATCTCAGTTTTTTAACGATAGTGTTCAATATCTCGGCTTTAGTATAATTAGGAGATGCGTCACTATTAGACTGTTCAAATACCCGACATTTTCGGAAAACCGTTTCTCGAGTTATTCGAAAATCAAAGTTTTTCCAAAAACCGATATTGGAATATCCCACCGAGGTGAAAACCGGTTTAATAGGTTTTTTTAGAAATTACAACAAAATATAAGTTAACACATAATAAACTCGAACCCCTCCTACGTAAAACCCCCTTCTCAGCATTAACAAGCGCAGACAGTTTCTTATGTTGTTTTGCAACATCCGCTCGTCATCCACAAGCAATATCCTGTTTCTTATATTTCTTACGAAATACTCTCCGTCAGCCACTGTGCTATATCAAACTATCATCATTTAATTGGAAACACACCATGCCAAAAACTGCAACTCAACTGCATGTGCACTTTTTGGTCAGAAACATTTCGACACATAATTACGTGGAAGTCACTCCACGATGGGAACATGCAAGCTTTGCACTTTTTGGTAAAGAACTGTGTCAACGCAAGTAAGCTGGCTGAAGGAAATACAAGATTGTTTTAGTCTAAGTCTGGCATTCGTTGAATAAAGTAACACCACTTCTCGTCAAAACGTAATCTATCTTAATTGGCGCCCGAGCGAAAAGTAATTAAGTAGTAACTAAGTGTTAATAAAAAAAGCATAAAATCTTTAAATTTAATATAAGCAAGAATAAATAATAAGTGAAAGTGGAGACATAATAACAAGTTAAAAGGGAAACAGTAAATAAGTCCTTATAAAGGAGGAAAAACATAAGTCTTAAAAAATTAATATAAGAAATAGTAGCTGATTAAAAATAATAATAACAGTTTAAATAATTCCTTGTAAAAAAGAAGGAAATAAAAACTAGCTAATACAAAAAGCTAAGTAACATAAAAAGAAAACTTTAAGTCAGCATAAGCAATAAGTGAGTTAACAAATTCTTGTATAAGAATAAAAAACCATTGCAAAGGGAAACCTTGATAAAAAATCCTTGTAATGGATTACAAACCAGTGGAAAACGATTTGACGAATCCGTGTCGAACACAAGCTGCCATTTGGAACGTGCTGTGAGGAAATCGATAAGAGGAAAACGAGCCAGCGACTCCAGGGTAGGGGCCCCCAAGTAAATCATGAACGGGACGATTTTGAAAATCAGCCATGCTCTGCTAGTGTAAGTTATTAAATTTATTATTACTGTATGACAATTACTGAATTAATTAATGTTAATTATAATATAATAAATAAGCAAGAATAATAATTGTGAAACTGTTACAATAATAATCAGACAACTGAAAATATAAGTACGAACTTCAAGCAGTTAAAAGTGGAAATTGTATACGTAAATTAAGAAGTGAATACATAAAAAATTCAAATATTTGTAAAGGAAATTATCTTTTTTTATCTCGCGGAACTTAAAACAAGAAAATTTTCGAAAATGTCAAATCCGGCAAATCTAATTAGGCCACCTGTTCTTGTGCCTCAGGCGCAGAACGATAATGCCGCTCGGAACGCAGAGCCGGCTAACTTGGATATTATAACGCGCGAAAGATTGTCAAATATGATCCGCGAAGAGGTTATTAGGCAGGCGAACCCTCCATCAGATTTTGTGTCGGCTGTAAATGAAATTATAAGGCCGGAATTTATGAAAAATTTGGCGGACATGGATAGAATACCAGATATCGTGAAGTGTCTCAGAGATTTTTCAGGCGTCCCAGGAGAATTCAGCTCCTGGAAGAAAAGTGTAGAGCGAGTTTTGAAAATCTATAACGGCCTTAGGGGCACCCCTCGTTATTTTGGAATTATTAGCGTCATTAGAGACAAGATAACTGGCAGTGCGAACACTGCATTGGAATCTTACAGCACTCCTCTTGAGTGGAATGCCATTTCGAGATGCCTATCCCTTCATTTTGCAGACAAGAGGGACATAACTACTCTCGAATATCAATTATCCTGTCTGGTTCAAGGTAACAGATCAATTCAGGAATATTATCATGAAGTTTACAAACATCTATCTCTTATTCTGGACAAAATATCATCTGTTCAGATGTCACAGGAGTCCATGGCAATTTTGGCCAAAACATATAGAGATAGGGCACTAGACACTTTCATACGAGGTTTAAATGGAAACCTCCGTAATCTCTTGGCTATTAGAGAACCAGCAGACCTTCCACAGGCACTGCATCTCTGCCCAAAGTTAGGAAATCAGGAAATAAGGGCAAGCCATGCACAGATTTCCCAAAGTGCGATAAGGAAAAATTCCTACCCACCTCCACTACCAAGAAAGCCTAATTTGAGTCAGCCTTTTTACCCTCAACTTGCACATTTACCACAATCAGGTCGACCCTGTAACAATCAGACATTTCCTACATTATTTTATCAACCTTTACCATATCGACAAATGCCTTTCCAACAACCCAATCCTCGAGTGCCTTTCCAACAACCCAATCCTCAAATGCCTTTCCAACAACCCAATCCTCATTATTCCCTGCCAATCCCACCTCTTTCAGGACCACATCGTCATATGCTACCACCCAAACCTCAACCAAGACCAGTTCCAATGGATATAGATCAAAGCCTACGCACCAGAAACGTTAATTACATGAACAGGCCCAAGGAAAACAGTTTCTACGGAAAACTACCGGGACCAGAGCAGCAACATCCCGATAAACACCAAAGGAATTTTAACATTGAAACTACTGAGGAGGATAGTGATCCGAATGATAAACAAATAATTTGCGCTAACAACCCACAACCGTGGAATTGCGAATATCCCTACGATCAGGATTTACAATTGAATCATTATACTGAAACTCAGCCACAAGTTTTCGATCCGCAGTATTATGCTGAAGCATATCCAGAAGCTGCGAACACCTCGCAGTATGAATGTCGGGAATTTTCCGACATACATTTTTTAGATTAACTCAGTCATCGCTCCCCTATTTTGAATGTAAAACGGAAGAAGGAGCAATTTTAAAATTTTTAATAGATACTGGCTCGAATATTAACTACATTCAGCCCATATTAGCAAATAATCCTAAGAAAAACAATCAAATTTTTTTCGCGAGCACCATTGCGGGTGACGTTCAGATAAATACACATGTTGTCATAAACCTTTTCGGGCTCAAAAGCATTCCTTCCCCTTAAATTCTTCGTGCTTCCGACACTCAAATCTTTCAGCGGTATTTTAGGAAACGACAGCTTGAAGGAACTCTCAGCTGTCATTCACACCAAGCATAATTACATGACTATTATGGATAAAATTAAAGTTATATCAAGCAGCTAGTCTCAAGAGCGGTTAATAACATATGTTTCGACACTAAAAACTCTTTGTCTGGCGAATGCTTGGCCGTTGAGGAAATCACGTCCAAATTTCCGAACCTATTTGCAGATCCAATTGAGAAGCTGACATTTACAACAGCAGTAGTAGCCGAAATTCAAACAATAAATGACAGTCCAGTTTATAGTAAATACTATCCGTATCCGATGTCATTGAAAGCGGAAGTCGAAGGGCATGTACAAAAACCTTTGGAAGATGGTATCATCAGGAAATCTAGATCCCCATATAATGCCCCTGTATGGATTGTTCCAAAAAAGCCTGACTCTCAAGGCGACAAACAGTACAGAATGGTCATTGACTACAGGAAGCTGAACGAAGTTACAATTCCCGACCGCTATCCTATGCCTGAAGTTGAAGAAGTTCTGGCCAATCTAGGTGGTAACAAGTATTTTTCTGTCCTGGATTTAAAAAGCGGATTTCACCAAATCCCGCTAAAAGAGTCAGACATGAAAAAGACTGCTTTTTCTATAAAAAACGGGAAATATGAGTTCACTAGACTACCGTTCGGATTGAAAAACGCATCCGCAATTTTCCAGAGAACGCTGGACGATATTCTAAGAGATCACATAGGCAGGACCTGTTTTGTATACATTGACGATATAATTGTGTTTAGTCCAAATCGAAGAGACCATGCTGAACATTTAGCTACTATTTTTGGAACACTAGAACATGCCAATATGAAGGTACATCTTGGTAAATGTAAATTTTTTCAAACTGAAGTCGTGTTCTTGGGATTTACTGTGACTTCAAATGGACTCACTACAACACCTGCGAAGATAGAGACTATCAAAATTTTTCCAGCACCACGAACAATTAAAGATCTACGATCCTTTTTATGTCTTGCTGGGTACTACAGGAGGTTTGTCAAAGATTATGCCAAAGTTGCAAAACCCCTGACATCCCTTTTAAGGGGGGAAAATGGTCGTCATTCTAAGCATAAGTCATCTCTAAAGTTGATTGAATTAAATGCCGAAGCAAGAGAGGCCGTTGAGAAGCTGAAAAATATTTTGATATCGAAAGCAGTCATGTTGGCTTACCCAAAATTTGATAAGGAATTCGAGCTCACAACCGATGCCTCCAACTTCGCATTGGGAGCTGTGATCTCACAAGATGATAGACCAATTACCTTTATCTCCAGGACATTGTCAGAGTCTGAGGAACATTACGCAGCAAACGAAAAGGAAATGTTGGCGATTGTTTGGGCTCTGGATACCCTGCGGAATTATTTGTATGGCTCGGCAAAAGTTAAAATTTTCACGGACCACATGCCCCTAACTTACGCTTTGAGCAACAAGAACAACAATAGTAAACTTAAACGGTATCGGGCAATATTAGAAGAATACACTATGAACTATGAACTGAAATACAAACCTGGAAAGATGAACGTAGTAGCTGATGCTCTATCCAGACCACCTAATCCTATACAGATAAACTCACTCACAGTCACTCAACACAGTCATGAAACTTCTGCTCATAACCTTATTCCTATGGCTGGATGCCCCATTAATGTTTTCAAGAATCAAATATTTTTAAAGATTGGCAAAGAACATTCGTACGAGTTTAAGATAATATTTCCAACCTACCACCGACACCTGATTACGGAACCAACTTTTGATGAAGAAAATTTGGTTGGTATACTGGGAAAGTATTTGAACCCATCAGTGATAAATGAAATATTTGCAGAGGAAAGAGTGTTTGGTATTATTTGCAGAGGAAAGAGTGTTTGGTATTGTGCAAAATTTATATGCAGATCATTTCAGACTCTACAAAATCCGGTATAGCCAAACCCGCATAGGGGACATTACAGATCCCACTGAACAATTTGAGGTGATGCTTAAAGAGCATCAAAGAGCACATCGGAACGGTCGAGAGAACAAGATGCAGCTGCTGGAAAAATACTACTTCCCCAAGATGAATGCAAAATTAAATTCCATCGTTAAGCAATGTTCTGTCTGTAGAGAGCAGAAATACGATCGTCGGCCGAACAAGCCGGAGCTCGGTGAAACTCCAATACCAGAGTATCCAGGGCACATATTACATATAGATATTTATAACACCGAAGGAAGGTTCGTACTGACAGCGCTGGATAAATTTTCAAAATACGCACAGACCAAGGTGATAAAATCGAGAGCGGTTGAAGAACCTCTCCGTCAAATTCTGTTTTCTTTTGGGATACCAAAAGTTGTTGTTATGGACAATGAGAAATCGTTCAATTCAGCGACAATAAAATTTATGTTAAACGATCAACTAGAGATTAAAATTTACAGGACACCTCCATATTCGAGTTTCGTTAATGGCCAGGTGGAAAGATTCCACTCCACACTGTCAGAGTTAATGTGCTGTCTAAAAACCAAGCAAGTGCATGGTTCCTTTGAGGAGCTAATCGACAAGGCTGTCTACGAATATAACTGCAGCATCCATTCGTCAACGAATAAACGCCCAATAGATGTGTTTTTCGGAATACATTTCAAATCAGACCCTAAAGCGTATGAAAAAGCTAGAATAGAGGCAATTGAAATCCTAAAAGCTAAACAAGAATATGATTTAAAGCACCACAACAAAAACAGGCAAAAAATCGTAACGTACAAACCAGGTGACACTGTGTATGCCAGGATAAATAAAAGGCTAGGATTAAAGCTATCAAGCAGATATAAACCGGAGGTTGTAAGGGAAGATCATACCACGACAATTCTAACAGAGTCAGGGCGAATTGTTCATAAGCATAACATTCGTAGCTGAACCCCAAACTCCTTATGCAACCTATTATACAAACTTCACTATTGAGTTTTCGGAGAATATATGGCTATCCTAGCCATGGTATTTATCGAGTTAAGAACCACTACATCAACTATGCCTACATTAAGGTGGTCCAACATCATATGGCAAAAACTCACGTTGAATGTAAAAGCCAAGAGACCCCCCAATTCTTTTCTATTTGATAAAAGAACTAAGGAGCCAAAATTTCAAGGTCATAAGTCACTTTGAAGTCGGGAATTTTTTTTCAACTTTTGAAAAAATTTCAAGACATCTTAGTATACAAAAACTTAAATTTATTTGGTTAGTTTGCATAAGAAATAATGTTACAAATAAGTACATTTTATAGTGAAGACCGTAATAAAAATGAAGTCTTTAAATTTTTTTTTTGGAAGTGGATGGATTCTGTAGGTTTTCTACAACGGCCTTCTTTGTTGGTTCAGTTGGAAATTGTTTTCGATTAGCCTCTACAATCTGCAGCAACAGATGTTTTTCGTCCTCTTCATTTGTTATGAGTTTATTAAAATCTTGAAATAGTTTAACACCTCTTTCTGCGATGTCATTGACCACTTTGATTTTATTTACTATATTTTTTGCCTCTTTAAAATCTGGATTCTGTTCCCATTCACTTGGGTGTGTGTTTAAAAAGCTTTGCTTAATGTTTAGCTTAGTAAACAACAACATTGTTCTACTATTAGCAAAATCTGCCAACTCACATTCATCACTTAGTAAATTGGCATTTCCTCTAATCATCCTGGGCGGTGCAGGGACAGATATCTTATTCACTAGGCTCACTTTGTTTTCAAGGCTCACTTTCTTGGAAAAGAGTGATAACCCGACCAGTTCGTCGGATAGATACCACAAATATGGCTGCAAGGCTTTTTTGATGGTTCTAGCTATCTCTCCATCAATTGCGCTGTATTTCCCAGCCTCTTTCCAAAAAATTAGGTCGTTGAAAGCTGCATTGGCGCTGATTGGCGCTTCAACCCAGTTTTTTACGTACAAAAGTGCTCCGAAACGGACAAATCTGTCCAAGTTTTCTTTCTCCTTGTTTGTGAAATGGTAAAGTCCTTGACCTTGGAAAAGGTACAATTTATATGCATAAATAAGCTTAGCCATCCACCGAGGGTGGTGTATAGGCCCAGGTGCTGTCCAGTGAATTTTCTCTATTGGTTGTCCCAACACCAACAGCGTCAGTTCAATAAGTTCGAGGTAGTCATCTCGAGGCTGGTCTTTCTTACTTAAATGATGTAGCAGGGACTCGATGGCACTGTTTTTTAACTCAGCTTCTCCAGGGGAAAAATTTAATGGTGTGTAATCTGATCGAACAACTGCATTCCATGATTCCTTCAACGTTTTAATTATGGGAGTTTCAGGAGAGCTTGAAGGTCCAAAACATAATGTACATACTTTGCTCAAAATGATTTCCATTATGTGATGGCGACACGCCAGCCATAGAAGTTCTTTGTTCAGCTTATTTTCAATGAAAGTGCATGCACCACTCTTGACACCAGTGTTGACGGCTGTTGTGTCAAAGCCCATACCAATGACTTTATCATCGAGATCCCATCTTTTAAGACTTTTAAGTACTGCACCTGCAGTTTTCAAACCTGTTGCACTATTCAATTTTGGCACCCCCAGCAGTCTCTCATTTCCACCAGCATAGGAAACTAGCACTGGTAGTCTATCTACTTTTTGTGAACCTAAAATGTCGGGCAAGATTTTGCTGTCCCAATGAACAACAATTGGTTCTTTAATGTTTAAGTTTGATTTCATCTCTTTTGCAAAATTCTGCCTTGCTGCTTTTCGTTTCCTTTTTATAGAACTTCTTGAAAGGGGCAATACCTCAGGATCATGCCCAAGTGCGGCGGCAATAGGTATGATAAGCCTTACAGCTTCACGATCGGAAACTTTATTCCTGTCTAAGGCCCCTGCCACATTCATGTCAAAAAGGTTCTTCTTAGCTTTTGGTTTAGAAACATCATCGCTCTTCCCACCTAAAACTTTTTCTAAATTTTTTCGGGACGAAGGTTGATATAATTCACCATCAGAACCATTTTCAGAACGACTTTGGCACTTGAACTATCATTTAAGTCATCATCGGGTGGATTAATAGAAGAAGACTTTGATTTTGCAGCAGAAACAGACTTTTCTCTTCTCTCCTCTTCTTTTTCAAATCTTTCTAGTGCTCTTTCTTGCTTTTTAATATACTCTTTGTCTTCAGATGAAATTATCATTTTTCTCTCAGTTCTTTGGTCAATTAAAAAATCTTTGTCTTCTTGTATTTTCATGAGAATAAGAGCATCTGAATGGGCAATGTCAAAAAGCTTTTTGATTTTGTCTACAAATGATTGCTCGTTTGTTCTTTGTTTTTCGGTTATTCTGCCTTTATTTTTCTTTAAAAGTAGCCACTGTGAATGCACACTTTCAAGTTTTTCAATCGAATCGCAGGTATATGTTGTCGGGATTAGGGCTTTGCTCCAAACTTCATTCAACTCTTCAATTGTGCTATGACTAGCGTTCCTGACAGATTTTATTTCACTTAAAAAAAAGTGAAATCTTAACAAAACTTCTTTTGTTGTAGGCAGTTGGTTCTTCTTTGTTAATGGTTCTAAGTCCTTAACACCGATTAAGTAAACACTGTCCGCTTGACGCGTCTTAAGTGCATCCATTTATACTGAAATATAGTTCACACCTGAAACAAAAAAAAAATGCGTTACATACCCGAAAGTAACAAATATTTTAACTTTTATAACAAACAAACAAAAATTTACTAAATGATAATGGGGCATCTCGCCGGTGACTTCTGATATGTGGCTCTCTCTTTCGATTAATAGAACTGGACAACTTATGTTTGGTTTCCCGTAGGCGAAAAAAAAAATATCACCACATAAAATGTGTGAGTTTCTGGAAGGTTGAATGTCACGGGTTCTTAATGGGGAATAAAACCTCACTGTTCAGCGTTTTAATATTTTTTTCACTCTTTATTTGATTGTTGTTTTTACAATTTGCGCTAACGTTCAACTTCTTATAATTTTATTTGCACTTTAACTTTTCTCACTTTGGCTTTTGTTAGGAAAAGAAATACACGAATAACCAAAAATTACTTTGGCGCCAAAAAAGTAAACTACCCGCCATGAGATTGGTTGCATTTTTTAGTAGCACCTGTCAGTTGTCACTGTTCCTAGTAGTATTTAACAGGCTGCTAGTATTCCTCTCCACGGGGCAGCACGTTAACAAGAGATCGCATATGTGAACACGTAACTTAAGTGTTTTACAGAAATTTATGAAAACTAAACGTTGTTGAGCACTGCCTTCCATATGCTCTAGGGTGCTAAGATTTTGCATAGATTATTCTTTTATTAGATGTAACAAAATGGGAGGGTCTCTAGGTATCTAAAATAAACTTGAGTTTTTTGAACCACACTAGCCTACATGCTTAATTTTGATTTGTATTGTCCCTCCGTCTCGGTTCATTCTTTTGGAATACCGAAATTGTTTTTGTGGACAATGTAAATTATTCCCATCTATCCGATTCCTAATTTTCCCCCGATTCCTAATTTTTCCCCATTTTTTTTCTTCCACTTTGACTATTAGGTCATTTTTAGCATTAGCGTCAGCAGAACTGCAGATTCATGACTACACCGCTATGCATCTCATCCCTATCCATGATGGCTATGTGAAGATGCAGGAAGGCTCATTGAAATTTATTCACCTTATTGACATCATGCAGTATGACCAATTTATTCTTGAAATAGAAAAACTTATTGATGCCAGAATCCCTAAATCAAATTCATTGTATATGGTGCTGAGGCAGGAGACTGCGCACACGAGGGACATTTTAGATGCCATCATTCCGATAAGGAAACGCAGATCAATTAACGTCATAGGGAAAGCTTGGAAGTATATTGCTGGTAGCCCAGATCATGACGATTTGGAAACTATTAATGAAAACTATTAATGAAAACCTAAATAACCTGATCGGTAATAACAATCAACAAGTGATAATTAATCGAGTATTTAATGATCGTTTGAGTAACCTAACAGAATTTGCGATTAAATTTGTAAACTATATAAAAGAAGATAATTTCCTAATTACTGATGTCATAATGAACATTCAGACTAGAATAAGACTTATTAAAGATGAAATAACAAATGTAAAATATGCTCTCCAATGGGCTCAAAGTAATGTTATAAACTTTGTTTTGCTGAACAAAAAAGAACTGAATTATGTAATTAGTAAGCTTAGTGTGGGAAAATTTCCATTTGATACTGCCGAAGAGGCACTAGAGTTCTCAGATGTGAATGTATTGCACAACTCAAGCACAATAATGTACGTGGTTAAAATGCCACTTGTATCCGAAAATGTTTATGAATCACTTATATTGAAAGCAGTAAAAAAAGATAATGTAATTCTATTTCCAAAGTATAACCAAGTCTTACGAAACAATGATAATTATTATCATCTTGAAGACAATTGTAAATCTCATAATGAAATATGAGAAATAAGAATTTGTAACGGCCACAACTTAATTGATTTGACACATGAAAAATGCATAACAAATTTATTAAGAGGGGTTAACTCATCATGTATTTTTGCTAATAGAGAGAATATCACAACTGGTGATGAAATCAGACCGGGAATTCTGTTGTTAAACGATTTCCATTCAAATGTCAAGACTTCTAACGGTGAATTTCCTTTAAACGGTACTTTCCTCATTAAATTCAGAAATGAGACTATTACAATTAACAATAAAATATTTCGCAGCATTGAAATACCTTCATTAAAGCCGATACCTACCGTAGCGCAACCTGCACCAATGGAGCAGGAAAGGTTAAACCTTCTTACAATTGAATCCCTGCAAGCCCTTCACCTTAATAATACGCATGCCATTAGATCACTTCAACTTGGTGAAATGATTAACACGTCTTCGTCTGTGACTCTTCTATTCTTGATAATTCTATTATTTGTTATGGCGAGATATTTTCGTAAAAGGAAGGTTAATGTTATCGTTGGTAATGGAGAAATTATCCACCAGCAATACTCTCCGTCAGCCACTGTGCTATGTCAAACTATCATCATTTAATTGGAAACACACCATGCCAAAAACTGCAACTCAACTGCATGTGCACTTTTTGGTCAGAAACATTTCGACACATAATTACGTGGAAGTCACTCCACGATGGGAACATGCAAGCTTTGCACTTTTTGGTAAAGAACTGTGTCAACGCAAGTAAGCTGGCTGAAGGAAATACAAGATTGTTTTAGTCTAAGTCTGGCATTCGTTGAATAAAGTAACACCACCTCTCGTCAAACCGTAATCTATCTTAATTTATACTTATATCATATTTGAAGAAAAATTTCATCTGTATAAAAACAATAAATTATTTGTTCGATTTTATGTTCAGTTTTTTTAATTTAAAGTTTAACAAAGCTTATTATTATTGGTTAAATGTAATTTTCAATTCTCTTTTTGAATCTATCGAAGGTGTCAAATTTGTCATATAAGGTGTCAACCTCATTATTATTGTATTTGATGGACGGATTTATAACGACGCATATTCTTTCATTTCAATCATTATTTAGGCTATCATCCAAAATTGTTTCCCATTACATCCCGTGAAGGCATTGGAACGAGCTGCTCACAACCAGTGAGCTGTGCGCTTTCTAGTTTGCACTCACTGACTGGGACCTAGAGTTTTACAACAGTTTCCTTTTAGTTCTTTTTAGAAAAATGTAGTAAAATTCGTCGAAAAGACGAGTCATTGCTTTTAAATGTTCTACACTATTTCACAGTGAGATTTATAAAATATCAATTCAATTTTAAAAGATATCAATTGAAAATCTAAAGTCTGATTTGAAATTCAAAAGACATCAATTGAAATTTAAAATATTAGTCGTAATGTAAAATACATCAGTTACAATTTAAAGACTTCAATTTAAAAGACATCAATTATGGGATGTGGGAACTTCTATGGGTTCACGAAATATAAACTAAAGTAATATGTGAACCATCTTCATGCTGCTGATAGGTTTGTAGGTTGAAGACGTTAACCTCCAATTAATGATCAAAATAGGAGACAGCGAAATTTCCATATAGCGATATGGGAACATCTCAGATATGAGGATGAAATACAGAGGAAAGTTTTAGTCAGACATTAGACGAATATATACAACCGTTCTCCTCCGTGACCTACATGGAATGTTAGTTCGACTCCAGAATCCTAAGGATACTGGTTGGCACTGGGTCGAACAAGAACTATATTCAACCAAAACTAGTTCAGAATTCTTTCCATGACAAAACACCATTTTATGCCGATTCGGTGGCCAAATTATACGGCTTGGATGATATCATGGTAAAACCTTGTTTACTTTCTTCTCTTAAATCATTTGTTGCAATCTTTGGAAATGCCAGTTTGAAAGATTTGCCAGCTGATTTTGATACAGACAATGATGCCATAGCTATAACAGATGATATTAATATTAATATAAGACAATCTTCTTCGGAAAACGTAAACTCAATTGAACTGAGGAATAGCCAATCTACTCTCAGATGAGAAACTTTCATATATTACTAGGGTATATGCTGAAATTCGCAAATACCGATACCCTGGTTTATTCGCATTTTTCAAATGTAGGCGGAATAATTAGACCTTCCAAGTCCCAATACAACTCCACTCCAATAGTTAAAAAAATCTGACACATCTGGATAAACGAAATATAGAGTGGTACAGAATCCGATTCCTAATATTAACGACGTTCTGTCACAATTAAGCAAAAGTAAATTATTCGCCGTATTAGATTTAAAGATCGTTGTCTATCAGATTCCACTTAAGGAAGCCGACACAGGAAAAAACGTAAAGAATGATTCGTGTCGCAGAAAAACAATTTTTATTTTATTTTATATGATTCGATCTCTCTATGACCGTCGGTGGTGCAATGGGTAGTGTGCGCGCCTCTTGTATAGGAGATCCTGGGTTCGATCCCTGCTCCAACCACCTTAAAATTTCGTTCGACGACGGTCACCTCGCTTAGTGACGGCGACACTATCGAGTATATAGCCATGAAAAAGCTTCTCAAAATACCGTTCGGAATCGGTGTAAAACTGTAGGTCCCAATCAGTGAGTGAAAACTGGAAACCGCACAGCTCAGTGATTGTGAGAAGTTCTCCCCGGTCCCTTCATTGGATGTAATGGGAAACCATTTATTTATTTTATGATTCAGTCTGCAATTGTTTTTATTAGAAGATTTTAGGTTTCCTGCGACCTGAAACATCATTTCATTTCAGCAATTAATGAAAAAAATTAAAGACAAAAACTGAGATCTCAGTTCCTACTGTTTAATTTTTTCATTAATTGCAGAAAAACCTGATTCAAAATCTAAATCTTCTTTAATCTTTTTTTTGTTCAAAGTGTTAAGTTGCCTATCTGAAATCTAGGCAATTAGTATCGCCTTTTCCATTTAATATTTTAATATTTATTTAATTACTTATATTTAATTATTTTTTTAATTATTTCAACTCAGACTTGTAATCCTGATTATCATCACAGATTTCTAACCGATATTCCTCATTCGGATTAAACCGTACGGTTCAGAAAATATAGATCGTATAGATAGGACAGCCAAATAGCGTGAAGACCCCCCAACTTAAAGCGATACAAGAATGTGAGTCAAGCGATACAAGAATGTGAGACGCAGGGGGAGGAATTTATTTCCTTAACTGACGATTTTTGAATATAGTGTTATTTTTCAATCTACATTTCAAAGAAATCCTGCGTACGGTACAGATTGTGATTTAATAGTGCACTGCCATCCCATTCGGAGCTATATTTAAAGTTATCGGGAAGGGAAGATAGTTTACAATTAATTGCAAATGTTGTACCGATTTGATAGCTGGAATGGTTGTGAATGGCATCACAATACCTGGTAATAATAAAAGTGGTGACAATGACCGAAATATAAAGAATGAAAAAGACAAAATAAACCATTATTAGTACACATATATTCTTTGTTCTTTAATGAAGTGCAAATAGTATCATCTATATTATTATGCTTTAATAGTAAGCGCCAGCGTCTTAAGAATTAAGATTTGCTTAATTTTAGCTCACAGTTTGCAATGAATACACAGTACATGATTGTACTTGTACATTTTAATGATACTGGCTACAGTTAAAGGGACCTTAAAATATTATTTAAGTCTAAGGATTGGAATAATTCTAATAAATTAAATTAGTGTTAAATCAATTGTATAGCTTTATAAATGGCTGATTTATTTTTGCAATTAGAATTAAATCCTAAAAAAACGTATCAACATTCAGTCAAATAAATTTATGATCAGACAATTAAGTGACAATTTCGAATTAAATGAATCAAGTGCAAATTCATTCATAGTTTACATTTCAATTATTTTCGACGTTCATACGAACCAGAACTTGTTATACCTACGATCCATAATCAGAAGGTAAATCGTTTCAAGACATCAGTTTCGTCATTCCTTTTTTGGCGGAACAATTATTTAAACAAACCGGAACAACTGGGAAATTGATCTGGTACTAATATTCACTCATAAATATACAAAGTCTAAGTCAGGTGGAAATAGAAATTGATACACCCAAAGAATAACGCTTGGTCGCATGGATGAAACGATGATATTCGATGTTTTTACGTTGCTACAATGAAAAGTCTCGCTGTATTGGTATTTGGATTCGAAGTCAATGAAAACGAAAAAGTCAAAGAGACAAAGTGTTTCAAGTAAGACGAACATAAAAAACAACAACTTGTCGTACAATGAAATGAATGCAATCGAAATTTTAACAAATTTGGTTAAAATAAATAAAAGATCAGTTGAAGAAAATGCTTGCAGAGCGATCACTGGCTTAATGACGAGGAGATGTGACGGTACAATTGAAAGACAGAACCGTCAGCGCTACACCAATTGCATAATTTATGAAAACAATGATGTGGTTCTATGTTATAGGAAGTTTCGAACATAAATTGCTGTGATGAAACCCATAGGGGAGTAGGGCTTATGTTCATGGTAAGTACATACGTACATAACTGGGTATGTACATAATGGTTAGTCACTTTTTTAACTTTTTTCGAATATCACAATATGGAGAACTGCGTCTTAACTTTTTTGATATTGCAAAAAAAAACCTTCCGCACCAAATGCAATTACTTCTACTCAAACCTGGTTTTTTCAGTTTTATTTTTTTGTGATTTAAAAAATTTCATTTTCGTTTTGAATTTTTCCTGTGCCTATTCTCAGTTAAGTTTGGTACGCTGATTACGAATCTGTTGTTCGATCACTCAATGGTCAGTTAGTTTTCGAGCTATGCCGATTTTAAAATTGGTCTGAGAAAAAGTTTATTTTTTTTGTGATTTTTAAAATTTAAGAAATTTTTTTTCGTTTTAAACTTTTCATGTGGCTGTTCTTAGGTAACTTGGGTACGCTCATTATGAATCTGTGGTTCAATCACTAATTGGTAATTCAGTTTCCGACATATGGCATGAAATTTGCCTCATGAACAGTTTTGCTCAAACTCTTCATTAAAATCGCTATATCTGGAAAACTAAATGACTATTTGTTAAGCGAACAACAGATTCGTGATCCGCGGTACCAGACCTAACTAGGAACCGCCAATTGAAAAATTTAAATCGAAAAAAAAATTCTTAAATTTAAAAATCACAAATAAATTAAACTTTTGCTCAAACCAATTTTAAAAACGCCATATCTTGAAAACTAAATGACCACTTATAGATCGAACAACAGATTCGTAATCAGCATACAAATCTTACCTAAGAACCGCCACAAGAAATATTTAAAAGGAAAAAAAAGAATTTTTTTATATATTAAAAATCAAAAACAAATAAAACTGAAAATATCTGGTTTGAGTAAAAGTAATTGCATTTGGAGCGGAAAGTTTTTTGCAAAATCAAAAATGTAAAGATACAAATGTTCATATTTTTTCAACGTATATCATACTCCGAGAACATTCGCCGCAAAAAAAGTGACTAACCCTTAATGTACATGTCTTAAATAAAAATCTTAATAATAGATTCCTCATATTTGTTTTTACAGGACCCAAATACAACGGCAACAATAACCTCGACTACCATAATCTTTCTCCTGATGAGTGGAATGATACACTCTATTTAGCAAATTAAGACCATTTTCGAACAAAAAATTCAAACAATTGGTATCAATACACCCGCATTGTAATACAAACAGTGTAGTTGTATTCAATTAACAATAAATAATTTCAAACATTCATTGCAACAAAATCAAATCAGCAATGAAAGAAATTCATACCAGCAATGAAGCAAACTCATTGCAGCAATGAAATATCAAAATCAAATTCGTTGCAATACTGAATCAAATTCAGAGCAGTAGCTACCGCTCTTTCATCGCAGTGACGAACTATTTGCAGTTGATGAACACATTTTCGTAGCGAGAAAGAAACTGTACGTTAGATCACTTTCGATGAAAAAAGTTGTTGGGGTGATGCACATTTTCATCCCTGTGGCAATGCTTTTCCGTTCAGTGTAAAGTATCGGAAATAGCAAATACTAAACGTTGGAAAGATAGTGCTACCCATCCTAAAATTCATGAAGCAATCATCGGACCATGAGGTTCTCAAGTAAATTCTACTCAACCAAAAACTTGTTATCTAAATTAGAAATGTAACCATAATATTGCGATGGACAAATTTCGCACTAAAATAATCGATTCGTCTAACGCCAAACTTTCTTCACTTAATACGGTCTTGAATTTTACTGCGATAATGGCAGGATTAGATCAATGTTACGTGTTCTCGAAAATGAACTTAGCATATTGCAACAGGGTCAAAGGTCGATAACACAATTTACCTTACCTTACACTGATTATCAATAAGTTGAAAATGACATACACTGGTAAAGAGGAAGTTATTGTGATCCTAAACGAGAGAGCTAGGGAGAACGCGTTGCGCGTATTCATTTCGGGTCTTCGTCGTCCCATTTCCGATATTTTATTCTCGGCAAAACCAATTGATTTGCCAACAGCATTGGCAACGGCGCAAGAACTTGAGACAAATCATATACGTCATGAGTTTGCTTCCACATACACAGCAGGCAACACAGTTAAAACCAAACGTCCTCCTCTAAACGCGCCCGCTGCGCCGCACCCATCTTTCAGAAGTTGGCCGGAGAAGAAAAATCCCCATAACATGCCAACACCAATGGCAAACGGCCGCTACCACCCAGTCTCAACGACAACCAATGAACGATAGTTAAGGATTCAAACGACCATACCAAGATATCGGATCAAGTAGAGTTCTGCCCATGCAAAAGTCTTAACGGGTTAACTTCATGCCTGAGACATGTGACAATGGCGAAAACGCATACGAAGACGAAGAAATAGGTAGTATAAGATTTCCCGACGGAAATGAAGAAGCCTCTACAACATCTGATATGTATGAAGAACAACTTATTTTTTAGACTAAAGACACCCATACCGTTTGTTAAGAAAACAATAGACGGCAAAGAGCTAAAAATTGTAATAGATACAGGTAGCTCTAGAAACTTTATAAAACCATTTGATTTTTTGTCAGGGATTGTTCCTCTGGAACACCCTTTCTCTGTTAATTCTGTAAACGGATCTAATTTAATAAAAAAATAAGTGCAGAGTAGTTATCTTTGGCCACGTCACAACCTTTTACTTACTACCTGACGGAATTTTAGGTTACAAATTCTTAAAGGAAATCGAGGGTATTTATTATTGACACAACAAATGAAAGCATCAAATATAAGAAAGGAAGGAAAATCTTCAAAGAACAGCAACGCCAGTATATAAATTTATTAGCATTAGATTTACAGACAGTTCCAGAACAAGTCAGAAGTGAATTTGAACATATGATAACCATTAACCTAATAGAGCATTGACATATGTGTCGTTTATTGTAAAAGTGGTGTAACTCCATATTTTTGATAAATGCATATTTTTGTAGAATAGTATCACATTTAGTCATATTTTTGGTAGTAACGGTGAAGAAACTGCTATATTTGCACCAAAACCCCATAGATGGCGTTACTAGTTTACTCGCGGAAGTAAAACTGCAAAATATTCACAATAAGAGTGAAGTAAGTCACATGTCCGTTTAATAGTGAAGTAAGTCCGGAGTTCGTTCACTTTTATTGTGACTAATGTTTGACAGGTGGTCATCTACTGTGCAGTAATATTTATAAAAAATATCCTAAATAAGTATTGAAAAGCTTGTTTCCATAAATATGGAGGATTTTAGTGATTCCGGATTGGAATATGAGCCGTCTTCCGAGGGAAACTGTTCTGAATCAGATTCTGGTAAGTTTGTATGAATTTTGTTGTTTTTTAAGGTTTTTTCTTTTTTTTTTACATTTTTGTTGTATTATCTTATATTCGTTTTTAACAGATAAAGACAATGATGAAATTATTAATGTAGATAATAACCAGCCAAATCTTCAAATTGAACCTGGACCATCTAAAAAACGTTCCCTTCACATTGACATTTGGGTAATTAATAAAAGGAAGTTATTGCGCAACAGTGGAAAAGAATATTTGACTAAAACGGGAGTGAGAAAAGCTGGCAAAAAATTGAAAATTTTGACTGTGGATGTCCTAAAAAATGTGGTACTTTATTTACAGAAAATGAAAGAAGAAAAATATTTGAGTCATTCTGGAATTTAAAAGACTTTAATTTGCAAAATTCTTATCTTTAGTGCAAAAAACAAGAGTTAGTCGGAAACGTCCTAAAGATGGGTCTCGTGTGGAAAAAAAGGTGTCGTTTAAATATTTCATCAAGTCTGGTATCAAGACAGAGTTAGTCTGTAAGAAATATTTTCTGAAAACATTTCAAATAAGTGATGGAAGATTATATCGGTGCCTCTCAAAAAATGATGTCTCGCAATTCATGGATAAACGAGGCATAACTAGCTCCCGAAAACTTGATGATTCGGACATTATTAGACATATCCAAAGTTTTCCTGCTTATCAAAGCCATTATACTCGAAAGAGTAATCCTAATAGAAAATATTTAAATCCTGGGCTTACCATTCGTAAGATGTATGACCTTTGTAAAGAAAAATGTGAAATTGAAATGACTGAACCTAAGAAATTAAAGTATTATTACAAAATATTCAACACTAAATTTAATCTCCATTTTAAGGCACCACGGCAAGACACATGCAAGACTTGTGATGATTTGAATTTAAAAATACAAGGAGCCGATGATGAAAATGCCAAGAAAGATTATGAGTTCCAAAGAGAACTTCATCAACAAAAAACAGATTCAGCAAGAGAACTGTTACAGACTGATTCGAAAAAAACTGGTGAAGCATACATACTAACTTTTGATTTGCAGAAAGCTTTAGCTTTCCCAAAATTAACAACGTCTGTGTCATATTATAAAAGAAATCTTTATTTGTATAATTCAGGATACATGAATGTCTGGGACGAAACTGAAGGTGGAAGAGGTTCTCAAGACATAGCAGCATGTCTTGTTAAGCATTTAAAAAAGTATGCGCCATTGCAGAAGCATGTCATTTTATATTCCAATTCTTGCACTGGACAAAATCGTAATATAAAGACAACATTTTCTCTTTTGAAGCTTGTACAAGATCCTGAGACTAGTATTGACACCATAGATCACAAGTTCCTGGTATCGGGACATTCTTATCTACCCAATGACGGGGAATTCGGAATAATTGAGAGTGCTAGTCGCCGTCATCATCAAATTTACAACAAAGACCAATGGGTTGAAATTATAAAAACAGCCAAACCCAAAGAACCTTTTTTTGTTGTTGACGAAATGAAAACTGCCGACTTTTTAAGTACCGCGGCCTTGGAAACTTCTATTACAAATAGAAAAAAACCACTTGCGGTTACGACTTCATCTGGTTGAATATTAGATGGCTTAGATTTGAAAGAAATCGCGTATAATTCACCAATACACGTTGTTGGAAAAAAGGTTCGGACGAGTATGGCAACCCTAATCATCAAGTTGTTATCGATTTTAGAAAGTTAAATAAGAATACCATACCGGACAAATATCCTGTGCCGAATATAGAAGTGATTTTATCCATTTTGGGAAGACCAAATACTTTTCCACACTCGACTTAAAATCTGGTTTCCATCAAATTAAGATGGCAGAGCCCGACAGATGCTCTCTTGAACAATGGCAAATATGAATTCCCCTTTGGCCTCAAAAATGCTCCGAGCATTTTTCAAAGGGCAATAGACTACATTTTGCGTAGTCATATTGGAAAAATCTGCCAAGTTTATATGGATGATATAATTATTTATTCTTCAGATGAGAACAGCCATCTAGAACATGTAGGTATCATTCAGGGATGAGGGTTTCACCCGAAAAGTCAACATTTTTCAAACCAGGCTTGCCTTTCTTGGATTCACTGTCACGTCAAATGGGATTACGACTCATTCGGATAAAGTTAGAGACATTTTAAATTTTCAGACTCCCAAAACCTTAAAAGCTGTAAGACTCTTTTTAGGATTAGCAGGATATTACAGACGCTTCATTAAGGACTACGCTAAGATCGCTAGACCTAGATCTAAATATTTGGGACGCGAGAACGGACATGCCAAGATTTCGAAGAAAGTGAAAATAAAACTTGACGACCAAGGGCTATTTGCTTTTGACAAATTGAAGAAAATATTAGCCTCATAAGACGTCTTACTTATATACCCAGATTATAATAAAACATTCGAATTGACAACTGATGCGTTCTCTATGGCTTTAAGAGCCGTTTTGTCTCAGGACAACAGACCAATAACCATGATTTCGAGAGTACTCTCTGAAACCGAATCCCATTACGCAACCAATGAACGAGAGCTTGTACCTATCGTTTGGGCTTTGAAAAAGTTGAGAAATTTCTTAAATGTCGTTACTGGTGTTCACACCTACACCAACCGTCAGCCTTTAATTTTCGCAATGTCGGATACAAATCCGAACAACAAAATGAAGAGATGGCAAGCATTTATTGAAGAATTTTCGCCGAACTTTTTCTACAAACCCGGAAAACAACGTGGTAGCCGACGCCCTTTCAAGGCAATGCATTAATAATACAACGGATACTGAAGAAGAAACCGTTCACAGTGAAATCTCACTTACAAATGTCATTATCAACACAAAATATCCGGTCAATTAATTTAAAAATCAGTTGATCATATCAAAGGGTCTTTCTCCGTCAAAGAGCAGGAAAATAATTTTCAAAATATTCTTGAGACACACTATTACATACTTTCTCAACTGCTAGCAGATGTAGTAGATACCACAGGGACAAAGTCTGTTCACTGCGACCCCTACGTTAGCGCAGATACAAGATGTTATCGTATCTCCATTTCCTTTTACAAAATTTCTCCACACGGAAAAAATGGTCATTGATATTGTTAGGGAAGATGATCAGCTTGTTATAGTTACTAGTTGTAGTAGTACCAACACCGGCGCAATACATCTCAAATCCGAAAGGGTCAAAACTAAATGTCATAAATTTCCATGGCAAGTCATGACATTTTTCCAACCCCTCTTTCTCAGGGAAAAAAGCAGCAAACATGCCGTCATCTAAATATGGTTAAGACTCATTGTTGATTAAGGAAATGCAAATAATACCAAGAATATTATTACCATGTTAAAATAGTAGTCTCTAAAATAGTAGTCTCAAAAGAATACCATAACTAATTTAGGCTCACAGTTTGCAATGAATACAAATTACCCCATTGGAATAGTACATTGTACCGATATTTGCAATATTTTAAAGATACCTTAAAATATAATTTAAGCCAAAGAATTGGAATAATTATAATAAATGTATTCCATAATAAATGGTTACAATGATAGAAGAACGCTTCAGATGAAACTTATTCATTCATGGTTTGCGTTGCTGCAATGAAAAACTTCGTACATCCGACAATTTGGTTATTGCTGCAACGAAAAATTGCAGACATATATGATTTTCTTGATAATTTGTTGTTCTGTTGCTGCAACAACAACAACTAACTTGGAAAGTTCTTCGTTTTATTTATTGTGAAACTTCGAAGTGAAAGTAAAGGCGAGAGTAAAGTAAAAAAAAAAACTATGTACACGAGACTTAACATTAGGTTAATCTCTCACTTTTTCAACATTTATAGTTGGCAAAATACTTTTAGGGATTAGGGAAATATATTTTACGAATTACTTAATATTGAGTAATGCGAGATCTTACAGTAATCGTAAACGGTAGTCTGCATCGGAACTATCTTAAATGTTGTCCAATTGGCATACCACCAATAAAATTGAACTGTGATTCAAACAGGGTGAATTCAAGTTTCAAATATTAATAAATTTAAGCCAAAAATATTTCTAAATTAACTATTATTTGTGTAAAAAATAATTTACAAAAAATATTTAAATAAAAGCGCAAAAATTACACGAAAAATTTGGCAAAACAAAAATTAAGTGGGACTTAAACTAGAACAATCCCCTTTGACCTAAATATCGAGATCAATTGTAACCAGACGAATTGTCTGGGCTGTAAAGAAAAAAACCAGGAGGTACTAAGGTACGATTGACGACAAATTACGAATAAGAAGCATTTGTAAGTAGAACCAAACATATTTTATAACAAAATGATCGGCAAAAGGCCAACAATGCCAATTACAAGACATCACTTACAGGAACTGGCAGATACTGCTGCCTTTAACACACAGAGGCAAAGCTTTGAAAAACAAAAAGAAATTACACTGTAAGTAAAATTTGAAGTTTTGAAATGACACACAAAAACACCGAGACACCCCAACTAATTTTTGGGTCATAGAATCCAGTGGTATACTCCGTTTTAAAAAGTTAGCTCAAAATAACGAGATATTTTGATTTTAAATTTGTAGTAAATTTAAGGTGATTTTTGATTTTATTTGAGGAAAAACCTGCAAAAGCTCTTGTTAAATCAATTTATATATTTTTTTTCGACAAAATGTAACCGCTGAAATAATAGACATCTATTTGGAAGCATAATTAGTTTACCTCTTACAATTATAATAATTTTGGGATTCGGGATTTTGGGATTGGCATCCCTATTACAAAAAGATGCTACAACATATATATCAAAGTGTTCACTTTGAAAGATTAGTCCCTACCCGCCGCTATAGATGTTAACGCGAAAAATTAAATATGTTTTGCTTTCTGTGTGGAAAATTTACACCTACAAATCATCGACAACATTTGGTTGAAGATGCCCTCAAAGCTTACAATCAGTATTTTGTGGTTACCCCCGCTGAAGAAATGCGAACTGTTGATCATGCACCTGAATTTACGTGCATCACATGTTTTAGTGCATTAAACAAATGGTGGAAATTACGGCGATATTCGATGCCATTTGAACTTCCAATGATATGGACCGATCCAGGGGAACATGATACAGAAAATTGCTACGCGTGCAAGAACGATGTAAATGGTCTCAATGGAAACAGTAACTTCACTTAGATAGACTATATATGGAATACACAATAATTTATTCTTATAGAACGATCCGGTTTAATATACAAAGGTGTGCCAAGTGCTCGCGTACCAGTTCCACACAGTGATGAATTACCAATATGATACTACGTCCTATGAAGTACAATCACAAACTTCAGCAACATCATTACATCATGCTGATTCTGATTACCTTCAGCCAGTTATACAATATCCATCATTAATTTCGCAGGAACATTTAGATAGAATCGTTCGAAATCTGAAGCTATCTGAAAATAATGCAATGACTTTGGCTTCGGAACTAAGAAGCGTCAACGTGCTGGCACCAGGTGTAAAAGTTACATCTTACAAATACCGGCAAAAACCATATATGCCTTATTTCATGCTTTCCGAGGACGCAGCTTATGCATATTGTCAAGGTATTCCCGGTTTAATGAAGAAAATGGGATTCTGCAACTAGAAATCATCTTTATGGCGTCTTTTCATAGTCTCTTCAACCAGAAGCTTAAAAGTAGTCTTGCTATTTGAAAACAGCAGCGTTAAACCAGTGATGTTAGCTCTTGGAATGCATGAGTCGTATGATACCATGAAATTAATTCTGGAACGCATCAGTTATGACGAACACAATTGGCGCGTAAATTGGGATTTTAAGGTTCTTTCACTATTAGCTGGAATGCAAACTGGCTATACAAAGTACATGTGTATTTTTTGTAAATGGGACAGCCGTGCAAAATGCAACCAGTACAAAGAGCGAGATTGGCCAAAATGCGATTCGCAAGTTGTTGGCGAATTTAATGTAATTCGTCCACCATTGATCCCCCTTCAGAAAATAGTGCTTCTTCATATCAAGCTGGGAGTTGTAAAGAATTTGTTAAAGTGTTTGGTTCGCGTTAACGAAAATGCATTACCATACTTGAAAAACAACGCTTTTCCAAAATAAAAAAAAAAAAAAAAAATGGTTTCCCATTACATCCCATGAAGGGACTGGGGAGAACTTCTCACAATCACTGAGCTGTGCGCTTTCCAGTTTTCACTCACTGTTTGGGACCTACAGTTTTACACCGATTCCGAACGGTAACGGAAGCTTTTTCATGGCTAGATACTCGATAGTGTCGCCGTCACTATGCGAGGTGACCGCCGCCGAAAGATTTTTTTTTTCAGAATTATCAATTGAAAAATTAAAGAGGGTAAATTTGTGTAACTAAAAGTGTGTGACTGCAATATATTTTATATCGATTTTTTTAACAGGTGTAGTTAACGGTACAGATATACGGAAACTTTTAAGGGATACGTGTTTTTCTGAAATGTTAGATGAAACTGAACTAAACGCATGGAACTCAATTCGTGCGTTATTTGAAAAAGTTCCTTGCAAAAATTGCTCACCAGAGTACCGTGATTATATTGACAATATGATGAAGTCTTTCGACAAACTTGGCGTTAATATGTCGTTGAAAATCCACATGTTACATTACTTGCACATTTCGATTTTTACGAACGACAATTGTCCACAGAAACAGACGAAACTGGCGAAAGATTTCATCAAACTATAATGGCATTCGAAGACCGTTTCGCTGGAAAAAGAATAGACTCAATGCTTGCTGATTCCTGCTGGTCGATTGCAAACAAAGAGTAAACATTTAATAAATCCAACAAAATTTATAAAATCATCAAAATAAGAGAAAATATAGTTCAATGTCCGCTTGAAAATGGACGTCCATTATTTCTAGATATAAATTTTGACAAATAAGTAAATAATAAAAAAATTGATTTTAAACAAGTTTTTAAAGTTTTTTCATTCAAATAAAATCAAAAATCGCCTTAAATCTACTACAAATTTAAAATCGAAATATCTCGTGATTTCAAGCTAACTTTTCAAAACGGAGTACACCACTGGATTCTACGATCCAAAATTAGGTTGACGCGTCTCGACGTTTTGGTACGTCATTTTCACCTACTTACAGTGTTATTAAACTGCGCTTCGATGAAATCGCGGTTACAACACCTGGAGTCGGTGCATAAAAAGAGATAGATATTATAACAGGTCGAGTCACTGGATATAGTAAAATCTTTACCAAACGTTTAGGTCAAACAATAAATTTACATTTCATGGCACCACGGGGAACATATCGCGTATAAAATTTTCGAGGCTTATGGAGGTAGCTCGAAACATAAACATAACAATAAATAAACGATAGTGTGGTCATCATTTATTGCGGTTGTAAAGTTTAAAGCTTGTTTTGTTCTTCTGGACTTTACCTACTCTGACAAGCGTCCCATTTATGGTAAAATTTACCTTACAAACAAAACTATTATGAGATACGATAAGACAATTGCTGCACCGATCAATGAAATGTATAGAATGGACGCGCTACACGTGTTTATCTCAGAGACCAGGAAAGAATTTAGTATACGCAAATTCTTTGGGCACCGCCGATCAATTTGCTTTCGGTCTTGGCATTAGAGGAAGGCGTTGAGTGTAACCGCGAACAATATTTGTTAGTAACTACGGTAAATCTCGCAAGGATGAAGAGAGACAATGCACTGACCCACATACTGTCGCTGGAAATCGTTCATTTGAAAACCAGCGAAATAAAATTCCTGCTTTAGCAAACAATTAGGATTTAAAAATAAAATTCCACAATGACAGAAACCAGTGCAACCAATGGACATCGGTGAACCAAGACGTTTTAGGTAGTCAATAATATTTTAATATGATGACAACCAGACCCCTGTGGTGCATATCAGGTAAGATAGAAAGACAATGAAAAGCTTGACCATTGGTTCAGCCAGACTTACTGGAGCGAAACCATAGAGTTTCTCACGAATGGCCGCAATCGTATCAGTGGTAACAAGAGTGCCAAGCACTTGCAGATTCAAAGGCTGCGGTTGTTGACATGATTGCTGAAGATGAATTTGATCCGATTATTATATCCTCATCCATAGGTTGGGGGTATATATCATTTAATACGGAAAAAATGCATCGAAGGAGACACTTTAGGCTCTTAGTATTTTTGGACGAAATTTGTTCTACGACATTTTAACCCTTAGACAAACACATGGTTCTGGCCAGGCATATTTCATTTTTGAGCGTTAATTAAACATACTTCTAGTTTAGGTAGATACCTGTATTTGCCGGTAGCCGCCTAAAATATTGTTGGCTTTCTATTGTTTTAAAAAAAATCAAAAATATCGTTCCAACACGACGAAAACTGCAAAAAAAACTGTACACTGGTAAAGAGGGAGAACAACGAGAGACAAGCCAAGGCGAAAATGTGCTCATGAGTTTGGCTAGTCGATACACCAACAGCGGCAGAACTATTATTGCTGATAACTTCTGTACAACATTAGACGCAGCTAAACGTCTTTCGTCGATTGGACTAGCATACGTTGGCACCATTAGATCCAACAAAAGGTGTCTTCCCAAAGAAGTGAAAAAGACAGCAAACGGCCAGTGCTTTCATCTGTGTTCGGTTTCTATGATAATCTTGTATCACTGTGCAGCTACGTTCCAAAGAAGAACAAAGCAGTAAATCTACTATCCACTGTGCACTACACCGAGAAAGTTGAAGGCGTAGCAAAAAAACCGGAAGCTATATTATTTTTCAATTCAACAAACAACGGCGTTGATACAATGGACCAAATGGTAACGCATTACTCCACAAACCGGTCAACCAGACGTTGGCCATTAGCATTTTTTTGCATCATGATAGACGTCATGGGATTAGCCGCTTGCATCATATGCAATGAAAATACAGAAGGAACGAGTAAAGAGAAGTGACGAATGTTCTTCAACACGCTGAGTAAACAATTGGTGCTTGCTAATACCAAAAATCGCATGAACAACAACCATATTTTTGGACAACATTCAACTCGATTGGCCATTGAATCTTTCTTTGGAAGGCCGTTAACTATTCCCAGCAACATGCTGCCTAACCAACAACACGGCCCTAGTACACTGAATTCCAGAAAAGATTGCAGAATTTATGCCACGCAAGACGAAAATCTGCGCAGGAAGACACGTTTTTACTGCACCAAATGCACTAATCCTGCGTGCCAACAAAATTCTACAGTTGATTATATTTGTTTTTCATGCATTCCACAAAATGAATAAAATTTTTCTTACATTTAGGTAGTTAAAGACAAAAATAATAAACGAGCATACTTAGAAATTAAAAGTTACGGTACCCTTTACGCCATACAAATGCATAAAAACGTCTGGCCAGGCATATGTGTTTGTTCGAAGGTTTCATAATATGTGTTTGACGGGTGGTTAAGGCGATGTCCGTTAAGGCCATGTCCGTCTGTTTGGCTGGCTGGTCAACATGATAACCGCCGTAAATCTTTATAGATCACAATGAAATTTTGTCAGTGACTATTATTTGCCAATATTGAGTTTGGGATTGAAACCTCCCTATGGGTGCCTCCCATACAAATCGACGCATTTAGCACAAAATCATATTTCTTTCAAACCTTTCAACTCTCACATCGGTCAATCATCTGTAAATGCATACATATCTGGAGGAAATAGGCTAGATTGTCACGCCCACTCTCGTACCTCCCATACAAAAGTTGGGCGTATTTCCGGTTTGCCGACTCGATAAAAAAAATTGTTTCCCATTACATCCCATGAAGGGACCGGGGAGAATTTTTCACAATCACTGAGCTGTGCGCTTTCCAGTTTTCACTCACTGATTGGGACCTACAGTTTTACACCGATTCCGAACGGTATTTTGAGAAGCTTTTTCATGGCTATATACTCGATAGTGTCGCCGTCACTATGCGAGGTGACCGCCGCCGAAAGTAATTTGAAGGTGGTCAGAGCAGGGTTCGAACCCAGGATCTCATGTACAAGAGCCGCGCACACTAACCATTGCACCACCGACGGACTCGATATCCCCACTAAATCATAACCGATCTTAATAAAATTTGGTACTGATCAAAATTTTGACAACAACTTGACATGCCTATTTTTGTAACTCGAATGTAAATATTGGGAAGGGGAAAGAATTCCCCAAAACCACTTAGGATCGTAACTAATTTGGGTATTCAATAATATTTAGAGCAATATGAATATGGTCACTTTTGAGTATGGGCGTTGTTTAACATAACTCCCACGCAATGGATGACTTAGTGTGAGGGTATGATCAAGTCGGTTAACACGACTGAAACTTATGTACTGGTTTTCTTAGCAATCATTTCATGCTACCATTCATAGAAAGGACCTATAAAATTACTAAAGCATATTGATCCAGTGTATAGATTATACGCTTTTAGTGAACTCAATTCACGGCTTCAATACCATTAACGAAAAATGTACTGTTAACACAGGTCAAGGACATAGAAGTACACCTACTGTGACAACCCTATCAGGGTTGCTGGCGGGTTGCTGGCAAAAAGGGCAAAAATTACCTCGAAAATATTAAGAAACGGCTAGTAATACATCTCAAAAAAAAACTGAATCGAATAACTATTGATGATAGGTACCCCGTTCCAAGAGTGACAGTGAAATAAATGTAAGGTGGTCAGACCATGTTCTCGGATACAAGACCGCACATACTAACCATTGCATCGCGATGACCACGACCGCTTTAATTATAACCCAATTGGGAAATATAATATGTCTTCGGCGACTTTGGCCTAAATATAAAAAAAGACAACAACAAATGTAAATGTCATTGTTGTTTAAGGAAATGCAGCTAATACCAACAAAAGTATTATGTTAACGTAGTAGTCTCTAGAAGAAGACCATGCCTAATTTTTGCTCACAGTTTGCAATGAATACAAATTATCCCATTGAAATAATACATTGGAATGATATTTGTAATATTTGAAAGAACGTTTAAATATTTTTTAAGCCAAAGAATTGGAATAATTCTAATAAATTAAATTAATGTCAAGTCAGTTAACTTCATATACACAATATACAATTACAAGTGGATTCAAGGATAGTGGAACGATTCATTTATTAAGAACGGCTCGTAACAGAGCTGATGATAAGTACGACAATTCTAGAATTGTGTAATACATTCAAATCTGGGCTAGGTAAGGTATTTTATAACGCTAGATCAAAAATCTCTTGATCTCGCTCTGAAAAGGATTGGGGGAAAACAGCTTTTTCGAATGTAAACTCGAAGTATGAATTTTTCAGACTTCCCTTTGGTTTAAAAGATGGGACTAGTATTTTTCAAATAGACATTTATGATATTCTAAGGTCACGAATAGGAAAACCATGTTATGTTTAAGTGGACGACGTAATAATTTTTTTTAGAGGACGAAGAGGACTATGTTTGATACAATTCGTGTATATATCGTATATATCGTTCAAAGCTAACATGAGAGTTTCCAGTGAAACAAGGAAAGTGTTCAATATCTCGGCTTTATTATAATTAGGAGATGCGTCACTATTACACTGTTCAAATACCCGACATTTTCTGAAACCCATTTTTCGAGTTATTCGAAAATTAAAGTTTTTAAAAAAACCGATATTGGAATATCCCACCGAGTTGAAAACCGGTTTAATAGGTTTTTTTAGAAATTACAACAAAATATACTTATATCATATTTGAAGAAAAATTTCATCTGTATAAAAACAATAAATTATTTGTTCGATTTTATGTTCAGTTTTTTTAATTTAAAGTTTAACAAAGCTTATTATTATTGGTTAAATGTAATTTTCAATTCTCTTTTTGAATCTATCGAAGGAGTCAAATTTGTCATATAAGGTGTCAACCTCATTATTATTGTATTTGATGGACGGATTTATAACGACGCATATTCTTTCATTTCAATCATTATTTAGGCTATCATCCAAAATTGTTTCCCATTACATCCCGTGAAGGCATTGGAACGAGCTGCTCACAACCAGTGAGCTGTGCGCTTTCTAGTTTGCACTCACTGACTGGGACCTAGAGTTTTACAACAGTTTCCTTTTAGTTCTTTTTAGAAAAATGTAGTAAAATTCGTCGAAAAGACGAGTCATTGCTTTTAAATGTTCTACACTATTTCACAGTGAGATTTATAAAATATCAATTCAATTTTAAAAGATATCAATTGAAAATCTAAAGTCTGATTTGAAATTCAAAAGACATCAATTGAAATTTAAAATATTAGTCGTGATGTAAAATACATCAGTTACAATTTAAAAACTTCAATTTAAAAGACATCAATTATGGGATGTGGGAACTTCTATGGGTTCACGAAATATAAACTAAAGTAATATGTGAACCATCTTCATGCTGCTGATAGGTTTGTAGGTTGAAGACGTTAACCTCCAATTAATGATCAAAATAGGAGACAGCGAAATTTCCATATAGCGATATGGGAACATCTCAGATATGAGGATGAAATACAGAGGAAAGTTTTAGTCAGACATTAGACGAATATATACAACCGTTCTCCTCCGTGACCTACATGGAATGTTAGTTCGACTCCAGAATCCTAAGGATACTGGTTGGCACTGGGTCGAACAAGAACTATATTCAACCAAAACTAGTTCAGAATTCTTTCCATGACAAAACACCATTTTATGCCGATTCGGTTTTCAAATTATACGGCTTGGATGATATCATGGTAAAACCTTGTTTACTTTCTTCTCTTAAATCATTTGTTGCAATCTTTGGAAATGCCAGTTTGAAAGATTTGTCAGCTGATTTTGATACAGACAATGATGCCATAGCTATAACAGATGATATTAATATTAATATAAGACAATCTTCTTCGGAAAACGTAAACTCAATTGAACTGAGGAATAGCCAATCTACTCTCAGATGAGAAACTTTCATATATTACTAGGGTATATGCTGAAATTCGCAAATACCGATACCCTGGTTTATTCGCATTTTTCAAATGTAGGCGGAATAATTAGACCTTCCAAGTCCCAATACAACTCCACTCCAATAGTTAAAAAAATCTGACACATCTGGATAAACGAAATATAGAGTGGTACAGAATCCGATTCCTAATATTAACAACGTTCTGTCACAATTAAGCAAAAGTAAATTATTCGCCGTATTAGATTTAAAGATCGTTGTCTATCAGATTCCACTTAAGGAAGCCGACACAGGAAAAAACGTAAAGAATGATTCATGTCGCAGAAAAACTATTTTCATTTTATTTTATATGATTGGATCTCTCTTTGACCGTCGGTGGTGCAATGGGTAGTGTGCGCGCCTCTTGTATAGGAGATCCTGGGTTCGATCCCTGCTCCAACCACCTTAAAATTGCGTTCGACGACGGTCACCTCGCTTAGTGACGGCGACACTATCGAGTATATAGCCATGAAAAAGCTTCTCAAAATACCGTTCGGAATCGGTGTAAAACTGTAGGTCCCAATCAGTGAGTGAAAACTGGAAAGCGCACAGCTCAGTGATTGTGAGAAGTTCTCCCCGGTCCCTTTATGGGATGTAATGGGAAACCATTTATTTATTTTATGATTCGGTCTGCAATTGTTTTTATTAGAAGATTTTAGGTTTCCTGCGACCTGAAACATCAGGATTTTCTGTAATTAATGAAAAAAATTAAAGACAAAAACTGAGATCTCAGTTCCTACTGTTTCATTTTTTCATTAATTGCAGAAAAACCTGATTCAAAATCTAAATCTTCTTTAATCTTTTTTTTGTTCAAAGTGTTAAGTTGCCTATCTGAAATCTAGGCAATTAGTATCGCCTTTTCCATTTAATATTTTAATATTTATTTAATTACTTATATTTAATTATTTTTTTAATTATTTCAACTCAGACTTGTAATCCTGATTATCATCACAGATTTCTAACCGATATTCCTCATTCGGATTAAACCGTACGGTTCAGCAAATATAGATCATATAGATAGGACAGCCAAATAGCGTGAAGACCCGCCAACTTAAAGCGATACAAGAATGTGAGTCAGGCGCTTACGCAGGGGGAGGAATTTATTTCCTTAACTGACGATTTTGGAATATAGTGTTATTTTTCAATCTACATTTCAAAGAAATCCTGCGTACGGTACAGATTGTGATTTAATAGTGCACTGCCATCCCATTCGGAGCTATATTTAAAGTTATCGGGAAGGGAAGATAGTTTACAATTAATTGCAAATGTTGTACCGATTTGATAGCTGGAATGGTTGTGAATGGCATCACAATACCTGGTAATAATAAAAGTGGTGACAATGACCGAAATATAAAGAATGAAAAAGACAAAATAAACCATTATTAGTACACATACATATATTCTTTGTTCTTTAATGAAGTGCAAATAGTATCATCTATATTATTATGCTTTAATAGTAAGCGCCAGCGTCTTAAGAATTAAGATTTGCTTAATTTTAGCTCACAGTTTGCAATGAATACACAGTACATGATTGTACTTGTACATTTTAATGATACTGGCTACAGTTAAAGGGACCTTAAAATATTATTTAAGTCTAAGGATTGGAATAATTCTAATAAATTAAATTAGTGTTAAATCAATTGTATAGCTTTATAAATGGCTGATTTATTTTTGCAATTAGAATTAAATCCTAAAAAAACGTATCAACATTCAGTCAAATAAATTTATGATCAGACTATAAGTGACAATTTCGAATTAAATGAATCAAGTGCAAATTCATTCATAGTTTACATTTCAATTATTTTCGACGTTCATACGAACCAGAACTTGTTATACCTACGGTCCATAATCAGAAGGTAAATCGTTTCAAGACATCAGTTTCGTCATTCCTTTTTTGGCGCAACAATTATTTAAACAAACCGGAACAACTGGGAAATTGATCTGGTACTAATATTCACTCATAAATATACAAAGTCTAAGTCAGGTGGAAATAGAAATTGATGCACCCAAAGAATAACGCTTGGTCGCATGGATGAAACATATTCGATGTTTTTACGTTGCTACAATGAAAAGTCTCGTTGTCTTGGTATTTGGATTCGAAGTCAATGAAAACGAAAAAGTCAAAGAGACAAAGTGTTTCAAGTAAGACGAACATAAAAAACAACAACTTGTCGTACAATGAAATGAATGCAATCGAAATTTTAACAAATTTGGTTAAAATAAATAAAAGATCAGTTGAAGAAAATGCTTGCAGAGCGATCACTGGCTTAATGACGAGGAGATGTGACGGTACAATTGAAAGACAGAACCGTCAGCGCTACACCAATTGCATAATTTATGAAAACAATGATGTGGTTCTATGTTATAGGAAGTTTCGAACATAAATTGCTGTGATGAAACCCATAGGGGAGTAGGGCTTATGTTCATGGTAAGTACATACGTACATAACTGGGTATGTACATAATGGTTAGTCACTTTTTTAACTTTTTTCGAATATCACAATATGGAGAACTGCGTCTTAACTTTTTTGATATTGCAAAAAAAAACCTTCCGCACCAAATGCAATTACTTCTACTCAAACCTGGTTTTTTCAGTTTTATTTTTTTGTGATTTAAAAAATTTCATTTTCGTTTTGAATTTTTCCTGTGCCTATTCTCAGTTAAGTTTGGTACGCTGATTACGAATCTGTTGTTCGATCACTCAATGGTCAGTTAGTTTTCGAGCTATGCCGATTTTAAAATTGGTCTGAGAAAAAGTTTATTTTTTTTGTGATTTTTAAAATTTAAGAAATTTTTTTTCGTTTTAAACTTTTCATGTGGCTGTTCTTAGGTAACTTGGGTACGCTCATTATGAATCTGTGGTTCAATCACTAATTGGTAATTCAGTTTCCGACATATGGCATGAAATTTGCCTCATGAACAGTTTTGCTCAAACTCTTCATTAAAATCGCTATATCTGGAAAACTAAATGACTATTTGTTAAGCGAACAACAGATTCGTGATCCGCGGTACCAGACCTAACTAGGAACCGCCAATTGAAAAATTTAAATCGAAAAAAAAATTCTTAAATTTAAAAATCACAAATAAATTAAACTTTTGCTCAAACCAATTTTAAAAACGCCATATCTTGAAAACTAAATGACCACTTATAGATCGAACAACAGATTCGTAATCAGCATACAAATCTTACCTAAGAACCGCCACAAGAAATATTTAAAAGGAAAAAAAAGAATTTTTTTATATATTAAAAATCAAAAACAAATAAAACTGAAAATATCTGGTTTGAGTAAAAGTAATTGCATTTGGAGCGGAAAGTTTTTTGCAAAATCAAAAATGTAAAGATACAAATGTTCATATTTTTTCAACGTATATCATACTCCGAGAACATTCGCCGCAAAAAAAGTGACTAACCCTTAATGTACATGTCTTAAATAAAAATCTTAATAATAGATTCCTCATATTTGTTTTTACAGGACCCAAATACAACGGCAACAATAACCTCGACTACCATAATCTTTCTCCTGATGAGTGGAATGATACACTCTATTTAGCAAATTAAGACCATTTTCGAACAAAAAATTCAAACAATTGGTATCAATACACCCGCATTGTAATACAAACAGTGTAGTTGTATTCAATTAACAATAAATAATTTCAAACATTCATTGCAACAAAATCAAATCAGCAATGAAAGAAATTCATACCAGCAATGAAGCAAACTCATTGCAGCAATGAAATATCAAAATCAAATTCGTTGCAATACTGAATCAAATTCAGAGCAGTAGCTACCGCTCTTTCATCGCAGTGACGAACTATTTGCAGTTGATGAACACATTTTCGTAGCGAGAAAGAAACTGTACGTTAGATCACTTTCGATGAAAAAAGTTGTTGGGGTGATGCACATTTTCATCCCTGTGGCAATGCTTTTCCGTTCAGTGTAAAGTATCGGAAATAGCAAATACTAAACGTTGGAAAGATAGTGCTACCCATCCTAAAATTCATGAAGCAATCATCGGACCATGAGGTTCTCAAGTAAATTCTACTCAACCAAAAACTTGTTATCTAAATTAGAAATGTAACCATAATATTGCGATGGACAAATTTCGCACTAAAATAATCGATTCGTCTAACGCCAAACTTTCTTCACTTAATACGGTCTTGAATTTTACTGCGATAATGGCAGGATTAGATCAATGTTACGTGTTCTCGAAAATGAACTTAGCATATTGCAACAGGGTCAAAGGTCGATAACACAATTTACCTTACCTTACACTGATTATCAATAAGTTGAAAATGACATACACTGGTAAAGAGGAAGTTATTGTGATCCTAAACGAGAGAGCTAGGGAGAACGCGTTGCGCGTATTCATTTCGGGTCTTCGTCGTCCCATTTCCGATATTTTATTCTCGGCAAAACCAATTGATTTGCCAACAGCATTGGCAACGGCGCAAGAACTTGAGACAAATCATATACGTCATGAGTTTGCTTCCACATACACAGCAGGCAACACAGTTAAAACCAAACGTCCTCCTCTAAACGCGCCCGCTGCGCCGCACCCATCTTTCAGAAGTTGGCCGGAGAAGAAAAATCCCCATAACATGCCAACACCAATGGATGTTGACCCGGGCAAACGGCCGCTACCACCCAGTCTCAACGACAACCAATGAACGATAGTTAAGGATTCAAACGACCATACCAAGATATCGGATCAAGTAGAGTTCTGCCCATGCAAAAGTCTTAACGGGTTAACTTCATGCCTGAGACATGTGACAATGGCGAAAACGCATACGAAGACGAAGAAATAGGTAGTATAAGATTTCCCGACGGAAATGAAGAAGCCTCTACAACATCTGATATGTATGAAGAACAACTTATTTTTTAGACTAAAGACACCCATACCGTTTGTTAAGAAAACAATAGACGGCAAAGAGCTAAAAATTGTAATAGATACAGGTAGCTCTAGAAACTTTATAAAACCATTTGATTTTTTGTCAGGGATTGTTCCTCTGGAACACCCTTTCTCTGTTAATTCTGTAAACGGATCTAATTTAATAAAAAAATAAGTGCAGAGTAGTTATCTTTGGCCACGTCACAACCTTTTACTTACTACCTGACGGAATTTTAGGTTACAAATTCTTAAAGGAAATCGAGGGTATTTATTATTGACACAACAAATGAAAGCATCAAATATAAGAAAGGAAGGAAAATCTTCAAAGAACAGCAACGCCAGTATATAAATTTATTAGCATTAGATTTACAGACAGTTCCAGAACAAGTCAGAAGTGAATTTGAACATATGATAACCATTAACCTAATAGAGCATTGACATATGTGTCGTTTATTGTAAAAGTGGTGTAACTCCATATTTTTGATAAATGCATATTTTTGTAGAATAGTATCACATTTAGTCATATTTTTGGTAGTAACGGTGAAGAAACTGCTATATTTGCACCAAAACCCCATAGATGGCGTTACTAGTTTACTCGCGGAAGTAAAACTGCAAAATATTCACAATAAGAGTGAAGTAAGTCACATGTCTGTTTAATAGTGAAGTAAGTCCGGAGTTCGTTCACTTTTATTGTGACTAATGTTTGACAGGTGGTCATCTACTGTGCAGTAATATTTATAAAAAATATCCTAAATAAGTATTGAAAAGCTTGTTTCCATAAATATGGAGGATTGTAGTGATTCCGGATTGGAATATGAGCCGTCTTCCGAGGGAAACTGTTCTGAATCAGATTCTGGTAAGTTTGTATGAATTTTGTTGTTTTTCTAACCTCAAAATGTAGCATGAGGTTTTTTCTTTTTTTTTACATTTTTTTGTATTATCTTATATTCATTTTTAACAGATAAAGACAATGATGAAATTATTAATGTAGATAATAACCAGCCAAATCTTCAAATTGAACCTGGACCATCTAAAAAACGTTCCCTTCACATTGACATTTGGGTAATTAATAAAAGGAAGTTATTGCGCAACAGTGGAAAAGAATATTTGACTAAAACGGGAGTGAGAAAAGCTGGCAAAAAATTGAAAATTTTGACTGTGGATGTCCTAAAAAATGTGGTACTTTATTTACAGAAAATGAAAGAAGAAAAATATTTGAGTCATTCTGGAATTTAAAAGACTTTAATTTGCAAAATTCTTATCTTTAGTGCAAAAAACAAGAGTTAGTCGGAAACGTCCTAAAGATGGGTCTCGTGTGGAAAAAAAGGTGTCGTTTAAATATTTCATCAAGTCTGGTATCAAGACAGAGTTAGTCTGTAAGAAATATTTTCTGAAAACATTTCAAATAAGTGATGGAAGATTATATCGGTGCCTCTCAAAAAATGATGTCTCGCAATTCATGGATAAACGAGGCATAACTAGCTCCCGAAAACTTGATGATTCGGACATTATTAGACATATCCAAAGTTTTCCTGCTTATCAAAGCCATTATACTCGAAAGAGTAATCCTAATAGAAAATATTTAAATCCTGGGCTTACCATTCGTAAGATGTATGACCTTTGTAAAGAAAAATGTGAAATTGAAATGACTGAACCTAAGAAATTAAAGTATTATTACAAAATATTCAACACTAAATTTAATCTCCATTTTAAGGCACCACGGCAAGACACATGCAAGACTTGTGATGATTTGAATTTAAAAATACAAGGAGCCGATGATGAAAATGCCAAGAAAGATTATGAGTTCCAAAGAGAACTTCATCAACAAAAAACAGATTCAGCAAGAGAACTGTTACAGACTGATTCGAAAAAAACTGGTGAAGCATACATACTAACTTTTGATTTGCAGAAAGCTTTAGCTTTCCCAAAATTAACAACGTCTGTGTCATATTATAAAAGAAATCTTTATTTGTATAATTCAGGATACATGAATGTCTGGGACGAAACTGAAGGTGGAAGAGGTTCTCAAGACATAGCAGCATGTCTTGTTAAGCATTTAAAAAAGTATGCGCCATTGCAGAAGCATGTCATTTTATATTCCAATTCTTGCACTGGACAAAATCGTAATATAAAGACAACATTTTCTCTTTTGAAGCTTGTACAAGATCCTGAGACTAGTATTGACACCATAGATCACAAGTTCCTGGTATCGGGACATTCTTATCTACCCAATGACGGGGAATTCGGAATAATTGAGAGTGCTAGTCGCCGTCATCATCAAATTTACAACAAAGACCAATGGGTTGAAATTATAAAAACAGCCAAACCCAAAGAACCTTTTTTTGTTGTTGACGAAATGAAAACTGCCGACTTTTTAAGTACCGCGGCCTTGGAAACTTCTATTACAAATAGAAAAAAACCACTTGCGGTTACGACTTCATCTGGTTGAATATTAGATGGCTTAGATTTGAAAGAAATCGTCCTTTAGAATTTCAATTTAAAGAAACATTAAATCCAGACACATCCTTTTACATAGTAGATTTATGTAAAAAAAAAACAGGGACGACCTGCTCACATCTACAATATTCAACAAGACCCACTCTATTCGTGAAGGAGACCAGTCACTAACACAAAAAAGAAAGATATGATTGACCTTCTACCCTACATCCCACCGGTTTACCACCATTATTACAAAAATCTTCCCATAGATATACCAACTCGTTCAAGTACACGTAATGCCGAGGAACGTTCATCTGATGACGAAATTACATATGACTGAAAAGCAACTTATCACTTTAAGAGTGAAGTAACTCCAGAAAAGAAACTTTAAGTTCGTTTATTAAATTTGTTTAAGTTAATTACTATCAGTTACTACAAATTATTATAACTTTGATTTGTATTAAACAAGAAATAATAAAGAAACACTGAAAAAAACTATTGCTTTTTTTCCTACACAAATGATTTCTCGAAATTTAATAACAAGGAGATAATTCACTATTACAATGAACGACACATATACCACTAATGTTTAGGCAAAACTTTTTACAAAATCAGAGGAACCAATATATTCGAGGTCATACCCGTACCCGGCTTCAGTAGCTGAATTTGTCAACTCTGAAATGGAGTCATTACTTAGGGATTGTATAATTAAAAGTCTTCTTCCGCGTATAATTCACCAATACACGTTGTTGGAAAAAAGGTTCGGACGAGTATGGCAACCCTAATCATCAAGTTGTTATCGATTTTAGAAAGTTAAATAAGAATACCATACCGGACAAATATCCTGTGCCGAATATAGAAGTGATTTTATCCATTTTGGGAAGACCAAATACTTTTCCACACTCGACTTAAAATCTGGTTTCCATCAAATTAAGATGGCAGAGCCCGACAGATGCTCTCTTGAACAATGGCAAATATGAATTCCCCTTTGGCCTCAAAAATGCTCCGAGCATTTTTCAAAGGGCAATAGACTACATTTTGCGTAGTCATATTGGAAAAATCTGCCAAGTTTATATGGATGATATAATTATTTATTCTTCAGATGAGAACAGCCATCTAGAACATGTAGGTATCATTCAGGGATGAGGGTTTCACCCGAAAAGTCAACATTTTTCAAACCAGGCTTGCCTTTCTTGGATTCACTGTCACGTCAAATGGGATTACGACTCATTCGGATAAAGTTAGAGACATTTTAAATTTTCAGACTCCCAAAACCTTAAAAGCTGTAAGACTCTTTTTAGGATTAGCAGGATATTACAGACGCTTCATTAAGGACTACGCTAAGATCGCTAGACCTAGATCTAAATATTTGGGACGCGAGAACGGACATGCCAAGATTTCGAAGAAAGTGAAAATAAAACTTGACGACCAAGGGCTATTTGCTTTTGACAAATTGAAGAAAATATTAGCCTCATAAGACGTCTTACTTATATACCCAGATTATAATAAAACATTCGAATTGACAACTGATGCGTTCTCTATGGCTTTAAGAGCCGTTTTGTCTCAGGACAACAGACCAATAACCATGATTTCGAGAGTACTCTCTGAAACCGAATCCCATTACGCAACCAATGAACGAGAGCTTGTACCTATCGTTTGGGCTTTGAAAAAGTTGAGAAATTTCTTAAATGTCGTTACTGGTGTTCACACCTACACCAACCGTCAGCCTTTAATTTTCGCAATGTCGGATACAAATCCGAACAACAAAATGAAGAGATGGCAAGCATTTATTGAAGAATTTTCGCCGAACTTTTTCTACAAACCCGGAAAACAACGTGGTAGCCGACGCCCTTTCAAGGCAATGCATTAATAATACAACGGATACTGAAGAAGAAACCGTTCACAGTGAAATCTCACTTACAAATGTCATTATCAACACAAAATATCCGGTCAATTAATTTAAAAATCAGTTGATCATATCAAAGGGTCTTTCTCCGTCAAAGAGCAGGAAAATAATTTTCAAAATATTCTTGAGACACACTATTACATACTTTCTCAACTGCTAGCAGATGTAGTAGATACCACAGGGACAAAGTCTGTTCACTGCGACCCCTACGTTAGCGCAGATACAAGATGTTATCGTATCTCCATTTCCTTTTACAAAATTTCTCCACACGGAAAAAATGGTCATTGATATTGTTAGGGAAGATGATCAGCTTGTTATAGTTACTAGTTGTAGTAGTACCAACACCGGCGCAATACATCTCAAATCCGAAAGGGTCAAAACTAAATGTCATAAATTTCCATGGCAAGTCATGACATTTTTCCAACCCCTCTTTCTCAGGGAAAAAAGCAGCAAACATGCCGTCATCTAAATATGGTTAAGACTCATTGTTGATTAAGGAAATGCAAATAATACCAAGAATATTATTACCATGTTAAAATAGTAGTCTCTAAAATAGTAGTCTCAAAAGAATACCATAACTAATTTAGGCTCACAGTTTGCAATGAATACAAATTACCCCATTGGAATAGTACATTGTACCGATATTTGCAATATTTTAAAGATACCTTAAAATATAATTTAAGCCAAAGAATTGGAATAATTATAATAAATGTATTCCATAATAAATGGTTACAATGATAGAAGAACGCTTCAGATGAAACTTATTCATTCATGGTTTGCGTTGCTGCAATGAAAAACTTCGTACATCCGACAATTTGGTTATTGCTGCAACGAAAAATTGCAGACATATATGATTTTCTTGATAATTTGTTGTTCTGTTGCTGCAACAACAACAACTAACTTGGAAAGTTCTTCGTTTTATTTATTGTGAAACTTCGAAGTGAAAGTAAAGGCGAGAGTAAAGTAAAAAAAAAAACTATGTACACGAGACTTAACATTAGGTTAATCTCTCACTTTTTCAACATTTATAGTTGGCAAAATACTTTTAGGGATTAGGGAAATATATTTTACGAATTACTTAATATTGAGTAATGCGAGATCTTACAGTAATCGTAAACGGTAGTCTGCATCGGAACTATCTTAAATGTTGTCCAATTGGCATACCACCAATAAAATTGAACTGTGATTCAAACAGGGTGAATTCAAGTTTCAAATATTAATAAATTTAAGCCAAAAATATTTCTAAATTAACTATTATTTGTGTAAAAAATAATTTACAAAAAATATTTAAATAAAAGCGCAAAAATTACACGAAAAATTTGGCAAAACAAAAATTAAGTGGGACTTAAACTAGAACAATCCCCCTTAACCTAAATATCGAGATCAATTGTAACCAGACGAATTGTCTGGGCTGTAAAGAAAAAAACCCGGAGGTACTAAGGTACGATTGACGACAAATTACGAATAAGAAGCATTTGTAAGTAGAACCAAACATATTTTATAACAAAATGATCGGCAAAAGACCAACAATGTCAATGACAAGACATCACTTACAGGAACTGGCAGATACTGCTGCCTTTAACACACAGAGGCAAAGCTTTGAAAAACAAAAAGAAATTACACTGTAAGTAAAATTTGAAGTTTTGAAATGACACACAAAAACACCGAGACACCCCAACTAATTTTTGGGTCATAGAATCCAGTGGTATACTCCGTTTTAAAAAGTTAGCTCAAAATAACGAGATATTTTGATTTTAAATTTGTAGTAAATTTAAGGTGATTTTTGATTTTATTTGAGGAAAAACCTGCAAAAGCTCTTGTTAAATCAATTTATATATTTTTTTTTCGACAAAATGTAACCGCTGAAATAATAGACATCTATTTGGAAGCAGAATTAGTTTACCTCTTACAATTATAATAACTTTGGGATTCGGGATTTTGGGATTGGCATCCCTATTACAAACAGATGCTACAACATATATGTCAAAGTGTTCACTTTGAAAGATTAGTCCCTACCCGCCGCTATAGATGTTAACGCGAAACATTAAATAAGTTTTGCTTTGTGTGTGGAAAATGTACACCTACAAATCATCGACAACATTTGGTTGAAGATGCCCTCAAAGCTTACAATCAGTATTTTGTGGTTACCCCCGCTGAAGAAATGCGAACTGTTGATCATGCACCTGAATTTACGTGCATCACATGTTTTAGTGCATTAAACAAATGGTGGAAATTACGGCGATATTCGATGCCATTTGAACTTCCAATGATATGGACCGATCCAGGGGAACATGATACAGAAAATTGCTACGCGTGCAAGAACGATGTAAATGGTCTCAATGGAAACAGTAACTTCACTTAGATAGACTATATATGGAATACACAATAATTTATTCTTATAGAACGATCCGGTTTAATATACAAAGGTGTGCCAAGTGCTCGCGTACCAGTTCCACACAGTGATGAATTACCAATATGATACTACGTCCTATGAAGTACAATCACAAACTTCAGCAACATCATTACATCATGCTGATTCTGATTACCTTCAGCCAGTTATACAATATCCATCATTAATTTCGCAGGAAAATTTAGATAGAATCGTTCGAAATCTGAAGCTATCTGAAAATAATGCAATGACTTTGGCTTCGGAACTAAGAAGCGTCAACGTGCTGGCACCAGGTGTAAAAGTTACATCTTACAAATACCGGCAAAAACCATATATGCCTTATTTCATGCTTTCCGAGGACGCAGCTTATGCATATTGTCAAGGTATTCCCGGTTTAATGAAGAAAATGGGATTCTGCAACTAGAAATCATCTTTATGGCGTCTTTTCATAGTCTCTTCAACCAGAAGCTTAAAAGTAGTCTTGCTATTTGAAAACAGCAGCGTTAAACCAGTGATGTTAGCTCTTGGAATGCATGAGTCGTATGATACCATGAAATTAATTCTGGAACGCATCAGTTATGACGAACACAATTGGGATTTTAAGGTTCTTTCACTATTAGCTGGAATGCAAACTGGCTATACAAAGTACATGTGTATTTTTTGTAAATGGGACAGCCGTGCAAAATGCAACCAGTACAAAGAGCGAGATTGGCCAAAATGCGATTCGCAAGTTGTTGGCGAATTTAATGTAATTCGTCCACCATTGATCCCCCTTCAGAAAATAGTGCTTCTTCATATCAAGCTGGGAGTTGTAAAGAATTTGTTAAAGTGTTTGGTTCGCGTTAACGAAAATGCATTACCATACTTGAAAAACAACGCTTTTCCAAAATTAAAAAAAAAAAAAAAAATGGTTTCCCATTACATCCCATGAAGGGACTGGGGAGAACTTCTCACAATCACTGAGCTGTGCGCTTTCCAGTTTTCACTCACTGTTTGGGACCTACAGTTTTACACCGATTCCGAACGGTAACGGAAGCTTTTTCATGGCTAGATACTCGATAGTGTCGCCGTAACTATGCGAGGTGACCGCCGCCGAAAGATTTTTTTTTTCAGAATTATCAATTGAAAAATTAAAGAGGGTAAATTTGTGTAACTAAAAGTGTGTGACTGCAATATATTTTATATCGATTTTTTTAACAGGTGTAGTTAACGGTACAGATATACGGAAACTTTTAAGGGATACGTGTTTTTCTGAAATGTTAGATGAAACTGAACTAAACGCATGGAACTCAATTCGTGCGTTATTTGAAAAAGTTCCTTGCAAAAATTGCTCACCAGAGTACCGTGATTATATTGACAATATGATGAAGTCTTTCGACAAACTTGGCGTTAATATGTCGTTGAAAATCCACATGTTACATTACTTGCACATTTCGATTTTTACGAACGACAATTGTCCACAGAAACAGACGAAACTGGCGAAAGATTTCATCAAACTATAATGGCATTCGAAGACCGTTTCGCTGGAAAAAGAATAGACTCAATGCTTGCTGATTCCTGCTGGTCGATTGCAAACAAAGAGTAAACATTTAATAAATCCAACAAAATTTATAAAATCATCAAAATAAGAGAAAATATAGTTCAATGTCCGCTTGAAAATGGACGTCCATTATTTCTAGATATAAATTTTGACAAATAAGTAAATAATAAAAAAATTGATTTTAAACAAGTTTTTAAAGTTTTTTCATTCAAATAAAATCAAAAATCGCCTTAAATCTACTACAAATTTAAAATCGAAATATCTCGTGATTTCGAGCTAACTTTTCAAAACGGAGTACACCACTGGATTCTACGATCCAAAATTAGGTTGACGCGTCTCGACGTTTTGGTACGTCATTTTCACCTACTTACAGTGTTATTAAACTGCGCTTCGATGAAATCGCGGTTACAACACCTGGAGTCGGTGCATAAAAAGAGATAGATATTATAACAGGTCGAGTCACTGGATATAGTAAAATCTTTACCAAACGTTTAGGTCAAACAATAAATTTACATTTCATGGCACCACGGGGAACATATCGCGTATAAAATTTTCGAGGCTTATGGAGGTAGCTCGAAACATAAACATAACAATAAATAAACGATAGTGTGGTCATCATTTATTGCGGTTGTAAAGTTTAAAGCTTGTTTTGTTCTTCTGGACTTTACCTACTCTGACAAGCGTCCCATTTATGGTAAAATTTACCTTACAAACAAAACTATTATGAGATACGATAAGACAATTGCTGCACCGATCAATGAAATGTATAGAATGGACGCGCTACACGTGTTTATCTCAGAGACCAGGAAAGAATTTAGTATACGCAAATTCTTTGGGCACCGCCGATCAATTTGCTTTCGGTCTTGGCATTAGAGGAAGGCGTTGAGTGTAACCGCGAACAATATTTGTTAGTAACTACGGTAAATCTCGCAAGGATGAAGAGAGACAATGCACTGACCCACATACTGTCGCTGGAAATCGTTCATTTGAAAACCAGCGAAATAAAATTCCTGCTTTAGCAAACAATTAGGATTTAAAAATAAAATTCCACAATGACAGAAACCAGTGCAACCAATGGACATCGGTGAACCAAGACGTTTTAGGTAGTCAATAATATTTTAATATGATGACAACCAGACCCCTGTGGTGCATATCAGGTAAGATAGAAAGACAATGAAAAGCTTGACCATTGGTTCAGCCAGACTTACTGGAGCGAAACCATAGAGTTTCTCACGAATGGCCGCAATCGTATCAGTGGTAACAAGAGTGCCAAGCACTTGCAGATTCAAAGGCTGCGGTTGTTGACATGATTGCTGAAGATGAATTTGATCCGATTATTATATCCTCATCCATAGGTTGGGGGTATATATCATTTAATACGGAAAAAATGCATCGAAGGAGCCACTTTAGGCTCTTAGTATTTTTGGACGAAATTTGTTCTACGACATTTTAACCCTTAGACAAACACATGGTTCTGGCCAGGCATATTTCATTTTTGAGCGTTAATTAAACATACTTCTAGTTTAGGTAGATACCTGTATTTGCCGGTAGCCGCCTAAAATATTGTTGGCTTTCTATTGTTTTAAAAAAAATCAAAAATATCGTTCCAACACGACGAAAACTGCAAAAAAAACTGTACACTGGTAAAGAGGGAGAACAACGAGAGACAAGCCAAGGCGAAAATGTGCTCATGAGTTTGGCTAGTCGATACACCAACAGCGGCAGAACTATTATTGCTGATAACTTCTGTACAACATTAGACGCAGCTAAACGTCTTTCGTCGATTGGACTAGCATACGTTGGCACCATTAGATCCAACAAAAGGTGTCTTCCCAAAGAAGTGAAAAAAGACAGCAAACGGCCAGTGCTTTCATCTGTGTTCGGTTTCTATGATAATCTTGTACAAGGTGGCGCAAAAGTAAACTTCCGATGTTTTTAGGCTGTAATTTAAAAAACAAATTAAAAACTTTGATTCTTCTTGTGGATTATTTTTATTTGGTCTTTTAATTTTTTTTACATCAAGTCGAGAATATGATGTCATGTAAATGGCCGCCGCCACAGTTGATTGTCATTTGAGCCCTTTTTATGGCATTTTCCATCACTTTGGCCATAACTTCCGGCGATACGTCCTCACATTCTTGACGGATATTGTCTTTAAGAGCTGCAAGAGTCTGAGGCTTGTTGACATAAACCCACGACTTCAAAAAGCCCCACAAAAAGAAGTCTGGAGCGGTCAAATCAGGCGATCTTGCTGGCCAGTGCAAATCGCCAAAACAGGAGATTAGGCGCCCGGGTAATGCATCCTTCAGCATATCGGTTGTGGCATGTGCAGTGTGTGTCGTTGCACCGTCCTGTTGGAACCACATGTTTTCCAATCCCAATTCATCAAGTTGCGGCAAAAAGAACTCGTTGATCATTGCTCTGTAGCGCTCGGCGCTTCCATGACATCCTCGGCTACAGCAGCAATATTCTCTGCAGAACGGCTACTCCGGGGTTTGCCACGCCTGGCAGCATCTCGTGTTGTGCCAGTCTCTTCGAGGCGAGCGGCTAAACGTCGCAGTGTTTCACCAGTAGGCGTTGGACGGCCAGGAAATCTGCGACGAAATTCACGTTGTGCCAAAGTCACCGACCGATTACTGGTCAAATAAATAGTCAGCAATATTCCGCGTTCGGGAGCAGTGTAGCGTAACATTGTTTATTAACGTTTATTTCGCATGTGTTTACTACACAAATGTCAAAACAGAACTGACATTAGGGGCCAATCGCAAAATTTATAGCATTTTCTGATAGGAGGATTACTTTTGCGCTACCTTGTATCACTGTGCAGCTACGTTCCAAAGAAGAACAAAGCAGTAAATCTACTATCCACTGTGCACTACACCGAGAAAGTTAAAGGCGTAGCAAAAAAACCGGAAGCTATATTATTTTTCAATTCAACAAACGCCGGCGTTACTACAATGGACCAAATGGTAACGCATTACTCCACAAACCGGTCAACCAGACGTTGGCCATTAGCATTTTTTTGCATCATGATAGACGTCATGGGATTAGCCGCTTGCATCATATGCAATGAAAATACAGAAGGAACGAGTAAAGAGAAGTGACGAATGTTCTTGAACACGCTGAGTAAACAATTGGTGCTTGCTAATACCGAAAATCGCATGAACAACAACCATATATTTGGACAACATTCAACCCGTTTGGCCATTGAATCTTTCTTTGGAAGGCCGTTAACTATTCCCAGCAACATGCTGCCTAACCAACAACACGGCCCTAGTACACTGAATTCCAGAAAAGATTGCAGAATTTGTGCCACGCAAGACGAAAATCTGCGTAGGAAGACACGTTTTTACTGCACCAAATGCACTAATCCTGCGTGCCAACAAAATTCTACAGTTGATTATATTTGTTTTTCATGCATTCCACAAAATGAATAAAATTTTTTTTACATTTAGGTAGTTAAAGACAAAAATAATAAACGAGCATACTTAGAAATTAAAAGTTACGGTACCCTTTACGCCATACAAATGCATAAAAACGTATAGGGGGGTCTGGCCAGGCATATGTGTTTGTTCGAAGGTTTCATAATATGTGTTTGACGGGTGGTTAAGGCCATGTCCGTCTGTTTGGCTGGCTGGTCAACATGATAACCGCCGTAAATCTTTATAGATCACAATGAAATTTTGTCAGTGACTATTATTTGCCAATATTGAGTTTGGGATTGAAACCTCCCTATGGGTGCCTCCCATACAAATCGACGCATTTAGCACAAAATCATATTTCTTTCAAACCTTTCAACTCTCACATCGGTCAATCATCTGTAAATGCATACATATCTGGAGGAAATGGGCTAGATTGTCACGCCCACTCTCGTACCTCCCATACAAAAGTTGGGCGTATTTCCGGTTTGCCGACTCGATAAAAAAAATTGTTTCCCATTACATCCCATGAAGGGACCGGGGAGAATTTTTCACAATCACTGAGCTGTGCGCTTTCCAGTTTTCACTCACTGATTGGGACCTACAGTTTTACACCGATTCCGAACGGTATTTTGAGAAGCTTTTTCATGGCTATATACTCGATAGTGTCGCCGTCACTATGCGAGGTGACCGCCGCCGAAAGTAATTTGAAGGTGGTCAGAGCAGGGTTCGAACCCAGGATCTCATGTACAAGAGCCGCGCACACTAACCATTGCACCACCGACGGACTCGATATCCCCACTAAATCATAACCGATCTTAATAAAATTTGGTACTGATCAAAATTTTGACAACAACTTGACATGCCTATTTTTGTAACTCGGATGTAAATATTGGGAAGGGGAAAGAATTCCCCAAAACCACTTAGGATCGTAACTAATTTGGGTATTCAATAATATTTAGAGCAATATGAATATGGTCACTTTTGAGTATGGGCGTTGTTTAACATAACTCCCACGCAATGGATGACTTAGTGTGAGGGTATGATCAAGTCGGTTAACACGACTGAAACTTATGTACTGGTTTTCTTAGCAATCATTTCATGCTACCATTCATAGAAAGGACCTATAAAATTACTAAAGCATATTGATCCAGTGTATAGATTATACGCTTTTAGTGAACTCAATTCACGGCTTCAATACCATTAACGAAAAATGTACTGTTAACACAGGTCAAGGACATAGAAGTACACCTACTGTGACAACCCTATCAGGGTTGCTGGCAGGTTGCTGGCAAAAAGGGCAAAAATTACCTCGAAAATATTAAGAAACGGCTAGTAATACATCTCAAAAAAAAACTGAATCATATAACTATTGATGATAGGTACCCCGTTCCAAGAGTGACAGTGAAAGAAATGTAAGGTGGTCAGAGCATGTTCTCGGATACAAGACCGCACATACTAACCATTGCATCGCGATGACCACGACCGCTTTAATTATAACCCAATTGGGAAATATAATATGTCTTCGGCGACTTTGGCCTAAATAAAAAAAAGACAACAACAAATGTAAATGTCATTGTTGTTTAAGGAAATGCAGCTAATACCAACAAAAGTATTATGTTAACGTAGTAGTCTCTAGAAGAAGACCATGCCTAATTTTTGCTCACAGTTTGCAATGAATACAAATTATCCCATTGAAATAATACATTGGAATGATATTTGTAATATTTGAAAGAACGTTTAAATATTTTTTAAGCCAAAGAATTGGAATAATTCTAATAAATTAAATTAATGTCAAGTCAGTTAACTTCATATACACAATATACAATTACAAGTGGATTCAAGGATAGTGGAACGATTCATTTATTAAGAACGGCTCGTAACAGAGCTGATGATAAGTACGACAATTCTAGAATTGTGTAATACATTCAAATCTGGGCTAGGTAAGGTATTTTATAACGCTAGATCAAAAATCTCTTGATCTCGCTCTGAAAAGGATTGGGGGAAAACAGCTTTTTCGAATGTAAACTCGAAGTATGAATTTTTCAGACTTCCCTTTGGTTTAAAAGATGGGACTAGTATTTTTCAAATAGACATTTATGATATTCTAAGGTCACGAATAGGAAAACCATGTTATGTTTATGTGGACGACGTAATAATTTTTTTTAGAGGACGAAGAGGACTATGTTTGATACAATTCGTGTATATATCGTATATATCGTTCAAAGCTAACATGAGAGTTTCCAGTGAAACAAGGAAAGTGTTCAATATCTCGGCTTTATTATAATTAGGAGATGCGTCACTATTAGACTGTTCAAATACCCGACATTTTCTGAAACCCATTTTTCGAGTTATTCGAAAATTAAAGTTTTTAAAAAAACCGATATTGGAATATCCCACCGAGTTGAAAACCGGTTTAATAGGTTTTTTTAGAAATTACAACAAAATATACTTATATCATATTTGAAGAAAAATTTCATCTGTATAAAAACAATAAATTATTTGTTCGATTTTATGTTCAGTTTTTTTAATTTAAAGTTTAACAAAGCTTATTATTATTGGTTAAATGTAATTTTCAATTCTCTTTTTGAATCTATCGAAGGAGTCAAATTTGTCATATAAGGTGTCAACCTCATTATTATTGTATTTGATGGACGGATTTATAACGACGCATATTCTTTCATTTCAATCATTATTTAGGCTATCATCCAAAATTGTTTCCCATTACATCCCGTGAAGGCATTGGAACGAGCTGCTCACAACCAGTGAGCTGTGCGCTTTCTAGTTTGCACTCACTGACTGGGACCTAGAGTTTTACAACAGTTTCCTTTTAGTTCTTTTTAGAAAAATGTAGTAAAATTCGTCGAAAAGACGAGTCATTGCTTTTAAATGTTCTACACTATTTCACAGTGAGATTTATAAAATATCAATTCAATTTTAAAAGATATCAATTGAAAATCTAAAGTCTGATTTGAAATTCAAAAGACATCAATTGAAATTTAAAATATTAGTCGTGATGTAAAATACATCAGTTACAATTTAAAAACTTCAATTTAAAAGACATCAATTATGGGATGTGGGAACTTCTATGGGTTCACGAAATATAAACTAAAGTAATATGTGAACCATCTTCATGCTGCTGATAGGTTTGTAGGTTGAAGACGTTAACCTCCAATTAATGATCAAAATAGGAGACAGCGAAATTTCCATATAGCGATATGGGAACATCTCAGATATGAGGATGAAATACAGAGGAAAGTTTTAGTCAGACATTAGACGAATATATACAACCGTTCTCCTCCGTGACCTACATGGAATGTTAGTTCGACTCCAGAATCCTAAGGATACTGGTTGGCACTGGGTCGAACAAGAACTATATTCAACCAAAACTAGTTCAGAATTCTTTCCATGACAAAACACCATTTTATGCCGATTCGGTTTTCAAATTATACGGCTTGGATGATATCATGGTAAAACCTTGTTTACTTTCTTCTCTTAAATCATTTGTTGCAATCTTTGGAAATGCCAGTTTGAAAGATTTGTCAGCTGATTTTGATACAGACAATGATGCCATAGCTATAACAGATGATATTAATATTAATATAAGACAATCTTCTTCGGAAAACGTAAACTCAATTGAACTGAGGAATAGCCAATCTACTCTCAGATGAGAAACTTTCATATATTACTAGGGTATATGCTGAAATTCGCAAATACCGATACCCTGGTTTATTCGCATTTTTCAAATGTAGGCGGAATAATTAGACCTTCCAAGTCCCAATACAACTCCACTCCAATAGTTAAAAAAATCTGACACATCTGGATAAACGAAATATAGAGTGGTACAGAATCCGATTCCTAATATTAACAACGTTCTGTCACAATTAAGCAAAAGTAAATTATTCGCCGTATTAGATTTAAAGATCGTTGTCTATCAGATTCCACTTAAGGAAGCCGACACAGGAAAAAACGTAAAGAATGATTCATGTCGCAGAAAAACTATTTTCATTTTATTTTATATGATTGGATCTCTCTTTGACCGTCGGTGGTGCAATGGGTAGTGTGCGCGCCTCTTGTATAGGAGATCCTGGGTTCGATCCCTGCTCCAACCACCTTAAAATTGCGTTCGACGACGGTCACCTCGCTTAGTGACGGCGACACTATCGAGTATATAGCCATGAAAAAGCTTCTCAAAATACCGTTCGGAATCGGTGTAAAACTGTAGGTCCCAATCAGTGAGTGAAAACTGGAAAGCGCACAGCTCAGTGATTGTGAGAAGTTCTCCCCGGTCCCTTTATGGGATGTAATGGGAAACCATTTATTTATTTTATGATTCGGTCTGCAATTGTTTTTATTAGAAGATTTTAGGTTTCCTGCGACCTGAAACATCAGGATTTTCTGTAATTAATGAAAAAAATTAAAGACAAAAACTGAGATCTCAGTTCCTACTGTTTCATTTTTTCATTAATTGCAGAAAAACCTGATTCAAAATCTAAATCTTCTTTAATCTTTTTTTTGTTCAAAGTGTTAAGTTGCCTATCTGAAATCTAGGCAATTAGTATCGCCTTTTCCATTTAATATTTTAATATTTATTTAATTACTTATATTTAATTATTTTTTTAATTATTTCAACTCAGACTTGTAATCCTGATTATCATCACAGATTTCTAACCGATATTCCTCATTCGGATTAAACCGTACGGTTCAGCAAATATAGATCGTATAGATAGGACAGCCAAATAGCGTGAAGACCCGCCAACTTAAAGCGATACAAGAATGTGAGTCAGGCGCTTACGCAGGGGGAGGAATTTATTTCCTTAACTGACGATTTTGGAATATAGTGTTATTTTTCAATCTACATTTCAAAGAAATCCTGCGTACGGTACAGATTGTGATTTAATAGTGCACTGCCATCCCATTCGGAGCTATATTTAAAGTTATCGGGAAGGGAAGATAGTTTACAATTAATTGCAAATGTTGTACCGATTTGATAGCTGGAATGGTTGTGAATGGCATCACAATACCTGGTAATAATAAAAGTGGTGACAATGACCGAAATATAAAGAATGAAAAAGACAAAATAAACCATTATTAGTACACATACATATATTCTTTGTTCTTTAATGAAGTGCAAATAGTATCATCTATATTATTATGCTTTAATAGTAAGCGCCAGCGTCTTAAGAATTAAGATTTGCTTAATTTTAGCTCACAGTTTGCAATGAATACACAGTACATGATTGTACTTGTACATTTTAATGATACTGGCTACAGTTAAAGGGACCTTAAAATATTATTTAAGTCTAAGGATTGGAATAATTCTAATAAATTAAATTAGTGTTAAATCAATTGTATAGCTTTATAAATGGCTGATTTATTTTTGCAATTAGAATTAAATCCTAAAAAAACGTATCAACATTCAGTCAAATAAATTTATGATCAGACAATTAAGTGACAATTTCGAATTAAATGAATCAAGTGCAAATTCATTCATAGTTTACATTTCAATTATTTTCGACGTTCATACGAACCAGAACTTGTTATACCTACGATCCATAATCAGAAGGTAAATCGTTTCAAGACATCAGTTTCGTCATTCCTTTTTTGGCGGAACAATTATTTAAACAAACCGGAACAACTGGGAAATTGATCTGGTACTAATATTCACTCATAAATATACAAAGTCTAAGTCAGGTGGAAATAGAAATTGATACACCCAAAGAATAACGCTTGGTCGCATGGATGAAACGATGATATTCGATGTTTTTACGTTGCTACAATGAAAAGTCTCGCTGTATTGGTATTTGGATTCGAAGTCAATGAAAACGAAAAAGTCAAAGAGACAAAGTGTTTCAAGTAAGACGAACATAAAAAACAACAACTTGTCGTACAATGAAATGAATGCAATCGAAATTTTAACAAATTTGGTTAAAATAAATAAAAGATCAGTTGAAGAAAATGCTTGCAGAGCGATCACTGGCTTAATGACGAGGAGATGTGACGGTACAATTGAAAGACAGAACCGTCAGCGCTACACCAATTGCATAATTTATGAAAACAATGATGTGGTTCTATGTTATAGGAAGTTTCGAACATAAATTGCTGTGATGAAACCCATAGGGGAGTAGGGCTTATGTTCATGGTAAGTACATACGTACATAACTGGGTATGTACATAATGGTTAGTCACTTTTTTAACTTTTTTCGAATATCACAATATGGAGAACTGCGTCTTAACTTTTTTGATATTGCAAAAAAAAACCTTCCGCACCAAATGCAATTACTTCTACTCAAACCTGGTTTTTTCAGTTTTATTTTTTTGTGATTTAAAAAATTTCATTTTCGTTTTGAATTTTTCCTGTGCCTATTCTCAGTTAAGTTTGGTACGCTGATTACGAATCTGTTGTTCGATCACTCAATGGTCAGTTAGTTTTCGAGCTATGCCGATTTTAAAATTGGTCTGAGAAAAAGTTTATTTTTTTTGTGATTTTTAAAATTTAAGAAATTTTTTTTCGTTTTAAACTTTTCATGTGGCTGTTCTTAGGTAACTTGGGTACGCTCATTATGAATCTGTGGTTCAATCACTAATTGGTAATTCAGTTTCCGACATATGGCATGAAATTTGCCTCATGAACAGTTTTGCTCAAACTCTTCATTAAAATCGCTATATCTGGAAAACTAAATGACTATTTGTTAAGCGAACAACAGATTCGTGATCCGCGGTACCAGACCTAACTAGGAACCGCCAATTGAAAAATTTAAATCGAAAAAAAAATTCTTAAATTTAAAAATCACAAATAAATTAAACTTTTGCTCAAACCAATTTTAAAAACGCCATATCTTGAAAACTAAATGACCACTTATAGATCGAACAACAGATTCGTAATCAGCATACAAATCTTACCTAAGAACCGCCACAAGAAATATTTAAAAGGAAAAAAAAGAATTTTTTTATATATTAAAAATCAAAAACAAATAAAACTGAAAATATCTGGTTTGAGTAAAAGTAATTGCATTTGGAGCGGAAAGTTTTTTGCAAAATCAAAAATGTAAAGATACAAATGTTCATATTTTTTCAACGTATATCATACTCCGAGAACATTCGCCGCAAAAAAAGTGACTAACCCTTAATGTACATGTCTTAAATAAAAATCTTAATAATAGATTCCTCATATTTGTTTTTACAGGACCCAAATACAACGGCAACAATAACCTCGACTACCATAATCTTTCTCCTGATGAGTGGAATGATACACTCTATTTAGCAAATTAAGACCATTTTCGAACAAAAAATTCAAACAATTGGTATCAATACACCCGCATTGTAATACAAACAGTGTAGTTGTATTCAATTAACAATAAATAATTTCAAACATTCATTGCAACAAAATCAAATCAGCAATGAAAGAAATTCATACCAGCAATGAAGCAAACTCATTGCAGCAATGAAATATCAAAATCAAATTCGTTGCAATACTGAATCAAATTCAGAGCAGTAGCTACCGCTCTTTCATCGCAGTGACGAACTATTTGCAGTTGATGAACACATTTTCGTAGCGAGAAAGAAACTGTACGTTAGATCACTTTCGATGAAAAAAGTTGTTGGGGTGATGCACATTTTCATCCCTGTGGCAATGCTTTTCCGTTCAGTGTAAAGTATCGGAAATAGCAAATACTAAACGTTGGAAAGATAGTGCTACCCATCCTAAAATTCATGAAGCAATCATCGGACCATGAGGTTCTCAAGTAAATTCTACTCAACCAAAAACTTGTTATCTAAATTAGAAATGTAACCATAATATTGCGATGGACAAATTTCGCACTAAAATAATCGATTCGTCTAACGCCAAACTTTCTTCACTTAATACGGTCTTGAATTTTACTGCGATAATGGCAGGATTAGATCAATGTTACGTGTTCTCGAAAATGAACTTAGCATATTGCAACAGGGTCAAAGGTCGATAACACAATTTACCTTACCTTACACTGATTATCAATAAGTTGAAAATGACATACACTGGTAAAGAGGAAGTTATTGTGATCCTAAACGAGAGAGCTAGGGAGAACGCGTTGCGCGTATTCATTTCGGGTCTTCGTCGTCCCATTTCCGATATTTTATTCTCGGCAAAACCAATTGATTTGCCAACAGCATTGGCAACGGCGCAAGAACTTGAGACAAATCATATACGTCATGAGTTTGCTTCCACATACACAGCAGGCAACACAGTTAAAACCAAACGTCCTCCTCTAAACGCGCCCGCTGCGCCGCACCCATCTTTCAGAAGTTGGCCGGAGAAGAAAAATCCCCATAACATGCCAACACCAATGGATGTTGACCCGGGCAAACGGCCGCTACCACCCAGTCTCAACGACAACCAATGAACGATAGTTAAGGATTCAAACGACCATACCAAGATATCGGATCAAGTAGAGTTCTGCCCATGCAAAAGTCTTAACGGGTTAACTTCATGCCTGAGACATGTGACAATGGCGAAAACGCATACGAAGACGAAGAAATAGGTAGTATAAGATTTCCCGACGGAAATGAAGAAGCCTCTACAACATCTGATATGTATGAAGAACAACTTATTTTTTAGACTAAAGACACCCATACCGTTTGTTAAGAAAACAATAGACGGCAAAGAGCTAAAAATTGTAATAGATACAGGTAGCTCTAGAAACTTTATAAAACCATTTGATTTTTTGTCAGGGATTGTTCCTCTGGAACACCCTTTCTCTGTTAATTCTGTAAACGGATCTAATTTAATAAAAAAATAAGTGCAGAGTAGTTATCTTTGGCCACGTCACAACCTTTTACTTACTACCTGACGGAATTTTAGGTTACAAATTCTTAAAGGAAATCGAGGGTATTTATTATTGACACAACAAATGAAAGCATCAAATATAAGAAAGGAAGGAAAATCTTCAAAGAACAGCAACGCCAGTATATAAATTTATTAGCATTAGATTTACAGACAGTTCCAGAACAAGTCAGAAATGAATTTGAACATATGATAACCATTAACCTAATAGAGCATTGACATATGTGTCGTTTATTGTAAAAGTGGTGTAACTCCATATTTTTGATAAATGCATATTTTTGTAGAATAGTATCACATTTAGTCATATTTTTGGTAGTAACGGTGAAGAAACTGCTATATTTGCACCAAAACCCCATAGATGGCGTTACTAGTTTACTCGCGGAAGTAAAACTGCAAAATATTCACAATAAGAGTGAAGTAAGTCACATGTCTGTTTAATAGTGAAGTAAGTCCGGAGTTCGTTCACTTTTATTGTGACTAATGTTTGACAGGTGGTCATCTACTGTGCAGTAATATTTATAAAAAATATCCTAAATAAGTATTGAAAAGCTTGTTTCCATAAATATGGAGGATTGTAGTGATTCCGGATTGGAATATGAGCCGTCTTCCGAGGGAAACTGTTCTGAATCAGATTCTGGTAAGTTTGTATGAATTTTGTTGTTTTTCTAACCTCAAAATGTAGCATGAGGTTTTTTCTTTTTTTTTACATTTTTGTTGTATTATCTTATATTCATTTTTAACAGATAAAGACAATGATGAAATTATTAATGTAGATAATAACCAGCCAAATCTTCAAATTGAACCTGGACCATCTAAAAAACGTTCCCTTCACATTGACATTTGGGTAATTAATAAAAGGAAGTTATTGCGCAACAGTGGAAAAGAATATTTGACTAAAACGGGAGTGAGAAAAGCTGGCAAAAAATTGAAAATTTTGACTGTGGATGTCCTAAAAAATGTGGTACTTTATTTACAGAAAATGAAAGAAGAAAAATATTTGAGTCATTCTGGAATTTAAAAGACTTTAATTTGCAAAATTCTTATCTTTAGTGCAAAAAACAAGAGTTAGTCGGAAACGTCCTAAAGATGGGTCTCGTGTGGAAAAAAAGGTGTCGTTTAAATATTTCATCAAGTCTGGTATCAAGACAGAGTTAGTCTGTAAGAAATATTTTCTGAAAACATTTCAAATAAGTGATGGAAGATTATATCGGTGCCTCTCAAAAAATGATGTCTCGCAATTCATGGATAAACGAGGCATAACTAGCTCCCGAAAACTTGATGATTCGGACATTATTAGACATATCCAAAGTTTTCCTGCTTATCAAAGCCATTATACTCGAAAGAGTAATCCTAATAGAAAATATTTAAATCCTGGGCTTACCATTCGTAAGATGTATGACCTTTGTAAAGAAAAATGTGAAATTGAAATGACTGAACCTAAGAAATTAAAGTATTATTACAAAATATTCAACACTAAATTTAATCTCCATTTTAAGGCACCACGGCAAGACACATGCAAGACTTGTGATGATTTGAATTTAAAAATACAAGGAGCCGATGATGAAAATGCCAAGAAAGATTATGAGTTCCAAAGAGAACTTCATCAACAAAAAACAGATTCAGCAAGAGAACTGTTACAGACTGATTCGAAAAAAACTGGTGAAGCATACATACTAACTTTTGATTTGCAGAAAGCTTTAGCTTTCCCAAAATTAACAACGTCTGTGTCATATTATAAAAGAAATCTTTATTTGTATAATTCAGGATACATGAATGTCTGGGACGAAACTGAAGGTGGAAGAGGTTCTCAAGACATAGCAGCATGTCTTGTTAAGCATTTAAAAAAGTATGCGCCATTGCAGAAGCATGTCATTTTATATTCCAATTCTTGCACTGGACAAAATCGTAATATAAAGACAACATTTTCTCTTTTGAAGCTTGTACAAGATCCTGAGACTAGTATTGACACCATAGATCACAAGTTCCTGGTATCGGGACATTCTTATCTACCCAATGACGGGGAATTCGGAATAATTGAGAGTGCTAGTCGCCATCATCATCAAATTTACAACAAAGACCAATGGGTTGAAATTATAAAAACAGCCAAACCCAAAGAACCTTTTTTTGTTGTTGACGAAATGAAAACTGCCGACTTTTTAAGTACCGCGGCCTTGGAAACTTCTATTACAAATAGAAAAAAACCACTTGCGGTTACGACTTCATCTGGTTGAATATTAGATGGCTTAGATTTGAAAGAAATCGTCCTTTAGAATTTCAATTTAAAGAAACATTAAATCCAGACACATCCTTTTACATAGTAGATTTATGTAAAAAAAAAACAGGGACGACCTGCTCACATCTACAATATTCAACAAGACCCACTCTATTCGTGAAGGAGACCAGTCACTAACACAAAAAAGAAAGATATGATTGACCTTCTACCCTACATCCCACCGGTTTACCACCATTATTACAAAAATCTTCCCATAGATATACCAACTCGTTCAAGTACACGTAATGCCGAGGAACGTTCATCTGATGACGAAATTACATATGACTGAAAAGCAACTTATCACTTTAAGAGTGAAGTAACTCCAGAAAAGAAACTTTAAGTTCGTTTATTAAATTTGTTTAAGTTAATTACTATCAGTTACTACAAATTATTATAACTTTGATTTGTATTAAACAAGAAATAATAAAGAAACACTGAAAAAAACTATTGCTTTTTTTCCTACACAAATGATTTCTCGAAATTTAATAACAAGGAGATAATTCACTATTACAATGAACGACACATATACCACTAATGTTTAGGCAAAACTTTTTACAAAATCAGAGGAACCAATATATTCGAGGTCATACCCGTACCCGGCTTCAGTAGCTGAATTTGTCAACTCTGAAATGGAGTCATTACTTAGGGATTGTATAATTAAAAGTCTTCTTCCGCGTATAATTCACCAATACACGTTGTTGGAAAAAAGGTTCGGACGAGTATGGCAACCCTAATCATCAAGTTGTTATCGATTTTAGAAAGTTAAATAAGAATACCATACCGGACAAATATCCTGTGCCGAATATAGAAGTGATTTTATCCATTTTGGGAAGACCAAATACTTTTCCACACTCGACTTAAAATCTGGTTTCAATCAAATTAAGATGGCAGAGTCCGACAGATGTAAAACAGTCTTTATTGTGAACAATGGCAAATATGAATTCCCCTTTGGCCTCAAAAATGCTCCGAGCATTTTTCAAAGGGCAATAGACTACATTTTGCGTAGTCATATTGGAAAAATCTGCCAAGTTTATATGGATGATATAATTATTTATTCTTCAGATGAGAACAGCCATCTAGAACATGTAGGTATCATTCAGGGATGAGGGTTTCACCCGAAAAGTCAACATTTTTCAAACCAGGCTTGCCTTTCTTGGATTCACTGTCACGTCAAATGGGATTACGACTCATTCGGATAAAGTTAGAGACATTTTAAATTTTCAGACTCCCAAAACCTTAAAAGCTGTAAGACTCTTTTTAGGATTAGCAGGATATTACAGACGCTTCATTAAGGACTACGCTAAGATCGCTAGACCTAGATCTAAATATTTGGGACGCGAGAACGGACATGCCAAGATTTCGAAGAAAGTGAAAATAAAACTTGACGACCAAGGGCTATTTGCTTTTGACAAATTGAAGAAAATATTAGCCTCATAAGACGTCTTACTTATATACCCAGATTATAATAAAACATTCGAATTGACAACTGATGCGTTCTCTATGGCTTTAAGAGCCGTTTTGTCTCAGGACAACAGACCAATAACCATGATTTCGAGAGTACTCTCTGAAACCGAATCCCATTACGCAACCAATGAACGAGAGCTTGTACCTATCGTTTGGGCTTTGAAAAAGTTGAGAAATTTCTTAAATGTCGTTACTGGTGTTCACACCTACACCAACCGTCAGCCTTTAATTTTCGCAATGTCGGATACAAATCCGAACAACAAAATGAAGAGATGGCAAGCATTTATTGAAGAATTTTCGCCGAACTTTTTCTACAAACCCGGAAAACAACGTGGTAGCCGACGCCCTTTCAAGGCAATGCATTAATAATACAACGGATACTGAAGAAGAAACCGTTCACAGTGAAATCTCACTTACAAATGTCATTATCAACACAAAATATCCGGTCAATTAATTTAAAAATCAGTTGATCATATCAAAGGGTCTTTCTCCGTCAAAGAGCAGGAAAATAATTTTCAAAATATTCTTGAGACACACTATTACATACTTTCTCAACTGCTAGCAGATGTAGTAGATACCACAGGGACAAAGTCTGTTCACTGCGACCCCTACGTTAGCGCAGATACAAGATGTTATCGTATCTCCATTTCCTTTTACAAAATTTCTCCACACGGAAAAAATGGTCATTGATATTGTTAGGGAAGATGATCAGCTTGTTATAGTTACTAGTTGTAGTAGTACCAACACCGGCGCAATACATCTCAAATCCGAAAGGGTCAAAACTAAATGTCATAAATTTCCATGGCAAGTCATGACATTTTTCCAACCCCTCTTTCTCAGGGAAAAAAGCAGCAAACATGCCGTCATCTAAATATGGTTAAGACTCATTGTTGATTAAGGAAATGCAAATAATACCAAGAATATTATTACCATGTTAAAATAGTAGTCTCTAAAATAGTAGTCTCAAAAGAATACCATAACTAATTTAGGCTCACAGTTTGCAATGAATACAAATTACCCCATTGGAATAGTACATTGTACCGATATTTGCAATATTTTAAAGATACCTTAAAATATAATTTAAGCCAAAGAATTGGAATAATTATAATAAATGTATTCCATAATAAATGGTTACAATGATAGAAGAACGCTTCAGATGAAACTTATTCATTCATGGTTTGCGTTGCTGCAATGAAAAACTTCGTACATCCGACAATTTGGTTATTGCTGCAACGAAAAATTGCAGACATATATGATTTTCTTGATAATTTGTTGTTCTGTTGCTGCAACAACAACAACTAACTTGGAAAGTTCTTCGTTTTATTTATTGTGAAACTTCGAAGTGAAAGTAAAGGCGAGAGTAAAGTAAAAAAAAAAACTATGTACACGAGACTTAACATTAGGTTAATCTCTCACTTTTTCAACATTTATAGTTGGCAAAATACTTTTAGGGATTAGGGAAATATATTTTACGAATTACTTAATATTGAGTAATGCGAGATCTTACAGTAATCGTAAACGGTAGTCTGCATCGGAACTATCTTAAATGTTGTCCAATTGGCATACCACCAATAAAATTGAACTGTGATTCAAACAGGGTGAATTCAAGTTTCAAATATTAATAAATTTAAGCCAAAAATATTTCTAAATTAACTATTATTTGTGTAAAAAATAATTTACAAAAAATATTTAAATAAAAGCGCAAAAATTACACGAAAAATTTGGCAAAACAAAAATTAAGTGGGACTTAAACTAGAACAATCCCCCTTAACCTAAATATCGAGATCAATTGTAACCAGACGAATTGTCTGGGCTGTAAAGAAAAAAACCCGGAGGTACTAAGGTACGATTGACGACAAATTACGAATAAGAAGCATTTGTAAGTAGAACCAAACATATTTTATAACAAAATGATCGGCAAAAGACCAACAATGTCAATGACAAGACATCACTTACAGGAACTGGCAGATACTGCTGCCTTTAACACACAGAGGCAAAGCTTTGAAAAACAAAAAGAAATTACACTGTAAGTAAAATTTGAAGTTTTGAAATGACACACAAAAACACCGAGACACCCCAACTAATTTTTGGGTCATAGAATCCAGTGGTATACTCCGTTTTAAAAAGTTAGCTCAAAATAACGAGATATTTTGATTTTAAATTTGTAGTAAATTTAAGGTGATTTTTGATTTTATTTGAGGAAAAACCTGCAAAAGCTCTTGTTAAATCAATTTATATATTTTTTTTTCGACAAAATGTAACCGCTGAAATAATAGACATCTATTTGGAAGCAGAATTAGTTTACCTCTTACAATTATAATAACTTTGGGATTCGGGATTTTGGGATTGGCATCCCTATTACAAACAGATGCTACAACATATATGTCAAAGTGTTCACTTTGAAAGATTAGTCCCTACCCGCCGCTATAGATGTTAACGCGAAACATTAAATAAGTTTTGCTTTGTGTGTGGAAAATGTACACCTACAAATCATCGACAACATTTGGTTGAAGATGCCCTCAAAGCTTACAATCAGTATTTTGTGGTTACCCCCGCTGAAGAAATGCGAACTGTTGATCATGCACCTGAATTTACGTGCATCACATGTTTTAGTGCATTAAACAAATGGTGGAAATTACGGCGATATTCGATGCCATTTGAACTTCCAATGATATGGACCGATCCAGGGGAACATGATACAGAAAATTGCTACGCGTGCAAGAACGATGTAAATGGTCTCAATGGAAACAGTAACTTCACTTAGATAGACTATATATGGAATACACAATAATTTATTCTTATAGAACGATCCGGTTTAATATACAAAGGTGTGCCAAGTGCTCGCGTACCAGTTCCACACAGTGATGAATTACCAATATGATACTACGTCCTATGAAGTACAATCACAAACTTCAGCAACATCATTACATCATGCTGATTCTGATTACCTTCAGCCAGTTATACAATATCCATCATTAATTTCGCAGGAAAATTTAGATAGAATCGTTCGAAATCTGAAGCTATCTGAAAATAATGCAATGACTTTGGCTTCGGAACTAAGAAGCGTCAACGTGCTGGCACCAGGTGTAAAAGTTACATCTTACAAATACCGGCAAAAACCATATATGCCTTATTTCATGCTTTCCGAGGACGCAGCTTATGCATATTGTCAAGGTATTCCCGGTTTAATGAAGAAAATGGGATTCTGCAACTAGAAATCATCTTTATGGCGTCTTTTCATAGTCTCTTCAACCAGAAGCTTAAAAGTAGTCTTGCTATTTGAAAACAGCAGCGTTAAACCAGTGATGTTAGCTCTTGGAATGCATGAGTCGTATGATACCATGAAATTAATTCTGGAACGCATCAGTTATGACGAACACAATTGGGATTTTAAGGTTCTTTCACTATTAGCTGGAATGCAAACTGGCTATACAAAGTACATGTGTATTTTTTGTAAATGGGACAGCCGTGCAAAATGCAACCAGTACAAAGAGCGAGATTGGCCAAAATGCGATTCGCAAGTTGTTGGCGAATTTAATGTAATTCGTCCACCATTGATCCCCCTTCAGAAAATAGTGCTTCTTCATATCAAGCTGGGAGTTGTAAAGAATTTGTTAAAGTGTTTGGTTCGCGTTAACGAAAATGCATTACCATACTTGAAAAACAACGCTTTTCCAAAATTAAAAAAAAAAAAAAAAATGGTTTCCCATTACATCCCATGAAGGGACTGGGGAGAACTTCTCACAATCACTGAGCTGTGCGCTTTCCAGTTTTCACTCACTGTTTGGGACCTACAGTTTTACACCGATTCCGAACGGTAACGGAAGCTTTTTCATGGCTAGATACTCGATAGTGTCGCCGTAACTATGCGAGGTGACCGCCGCCGAAAGATTTTTTTTTTCAGAATTATCAATTGAAAAATTAAAGAGGGTAAATTTGTGTAACTAAAAGTGTGTGACTGCAATATATTTTATATCGATTTTTTTAACAGGTGTAGTTAACGGTACAGATATACGGAAACTTTTAAGGGATACGTGTTTTTCTGAAATGTTAGATGAAACTGAACTAAACGCATGGAACTCAATTCGTGCGTTATTTGAAAAAGTTCCTTGCAAAAATTGCTCACCAGAGTACCGTGATTATATTGACAATATGATGAAGTCTTTCGACAAACTTGGTGTTAATATGTCGTTGAAAATCCACATGTTACATTACTTGCACATTTCGATTTTTACGAACGACAATTGTCCACAGAAACAGACGAAACTGGCGAAAGATTTCATCAAACTATAATGGCATTCGAAGACCGTTTCGCTGGAAAAAGAATAGACTCAATGCTTGCTGATTCCTGCTGGTCGATTGCAAACAAAGAGTAAACATTTAATAAATCCAACAAAATTTATAAAATCATCAAAATAAGAGAAAATATAGTTCAATGTCCGCTTGAAAATGGACGTCCATTATTTCTAGATATAAATTTTGACAAATAAGTAAATAATAAAAAAATTGATTTTAAACAAGTTTTTAAAGTTTTTTCATTCAAATAAAATCAAAAATCGCCTTAAATCTACTACAAATTTAAAATCGAAATATCTCGTGATTTCTAGCTAACTTTTCAAAACGGAGTACACCACTGGATTCTACGATCCAAAATTAGGTTGACGCGTCTCGACGTTTTGGTACGTCATTTTCACCTACTTACAGTGTTATTAAACTGCGCTTCGATGAAATCGCGGTTACAACACCTGGAGTCGGTGCATAAAAAGAGATAGATATTATAACAGGTCGAGTCACTGGATATAGTAAAATCTTTACCAAACGTTTAGGTCAAACAATAAATTTACATTTCATGGCACCACGGGGAACATATCGCGTATAAAATTTTCGAGGCTTATGGAGGTAGCTCGAAACATAAACATAACAATAAATAAACGATAGTGTGGTCATCATTTATTGCGGTTGTAAAGTTTAAAGCTTGTTTTGTTCTTCTGGACTTTACCTACTCTGACAAGCGTCCCATTTATGGTAAAATTTACCTTACAAACAAAACTATTATGAGATACGATAAGACAATTGCTGCACCGATCAATGAAATGTATAGAATGGACGCGCTACACGTGTTTATCTCAGAGACCAGGAAAGAATTTAGTATACGCAAATTCTTTGGGCACCGCCGATCAATTTGCTTTCGGTCTTGGCATTAGAGGAAGGCGTTGAGTGTAACCGCGAACAATATTTGTTAGTAACTACGGTAAATCTCGCAAGGATGAAGAGAGACAATGCACTGACCCACATACTGTCGCTGGAAATCGTTCATTTGAAAACCAGCGAAATAAAATTCCTGCTTTAGCAAACAATTAGGATTTAAAAATAAAATTCCACAATGACAGAAACCAGTGCAACCAATGGACATCGGTGAACCAAGACGTTTTAGGTAGTCAATAATATTTTAATATGATGACAACCAGACCCCTGTGGTGCATATCAGGTAAGATAGAAAGACAATGAAAAGCTTGACCATTGGTTCAGCCAGACTTACTGGAGCGAAACCATAGAGTTTCTCACGAATGGCCGCAATCGTATCAGTGGTAACAAGAGTGCCAAGCACTTGCAGATTCAAAGGCTGCGGTTGTTGACATGATTGCTGAAGATGAATTTGATCCGATTATTATATCCTCATCCATAGGTTGGGGGTATATATCATTTAATACGGAAAAAATGCATCGAAGGAGCCACTTTAGGCTCTTAGTATTTTTGGACGAAATTTGTTCTACGACATTTTAACCCTTAGACAAACACATGGTTCTGGCCAGGCATATTTCATTTTTGAGCGTTAATTAAACATACTTCTAGTTTAGGTAGATACCTGTATTTGCCGGTAGCCGCCTAAAATATTGTTGGCTTTCTATTGTTTTAAAAAAAATCAAAAATATCGTTCCAACACGACGAAAACTGCAAAAAAAACTGTACACTGGTAAAGAGGGAGAACAACGAGAGACAAGCCAAGGCGAAAATGTGCTCATGAGTTTGGCTAGTCGATACACCAACAGCGGCAGAACTATTATTGCTGATAACTTCTGTACAACATTAGACGCAGCTAAACGTCTTTCGTCGATTGGACTAGCATACGTTGGCACCATTAGATCCAACAAAAGGTGTCTTCCCAAAGAAGTGAAAAAAGACAGCAAACGGCCAGTGCTTTCATCTGTGTTCGGTTTCTATGATAATCTTGTACAAGGTGGCGCAAAAGTAAACTTCCGATGTTTTTAGGCTGTAATTTAAAAAACAAATTAAAAACTTTGATTCTTCTTGTGGATTATTTTTATTTGGTCTTTTAATTTTTTTTACATCAAGTCGAGAATATGATGTCATGTAAATGGCCGCCGCCACAGTTGATTGTCATTTGAGCCCTTTTTATGGCATTTTCCATCACTTTGGCCATAACTTCCGGCGATACGTCCTCACATTCTTGACGGATATTGTCTTTAAGAGCTGCAAGAGTCTGAGGCTTGTTGACATAAACCCACGACTTCAAAAAGCCCCACAAAAAGAAGTCTGGAGCGGTCAAATCAGGCGATCTTGCTGGCCAGTGCAAATCGCCAAAACAGGAGATTAGGCGCCCGGGTAATGCATCCTTCAGCATATCGGTTGTGGCATGTGCAGTGTGTGTCGTTGCACCGTCCTGTTGGAACCACATGTTTTCCAATCCCAATTCATCAAGTTGCGGCAAAAAGAACTCGTTGATCATTGCTCTGTAGCGCTCGGCGCTTCCATGACATCCTCGGCTACAGCAGCAATATTCTCTGCAGAACGGCTACTCCGGGGTTTGCCACGCCTGGCAGCATCTCGTGTTGTGCCAGTCTCTTCGAGGCGAGCGGCTAAACGTCGCAGTGTTTCACCAGTAGGCGTTGGACGGCCAGGAAATCTGCGACGAAATTCACGTTGTGCCAAAGTCACCGACCGATTACTGGTCAAATAAATAGTCAGCAATATTCCGCGTTCGGGAGCAGTGTAGCGTAACATTGTTTATTAACGTTTATTTCGCATGTGTTTACTACACAAATGTCAAAACAGAACTGACATTAGGGGCCAATCGCAAAATTTATAGCATTTTCTGATAGGAGGATTACTTTTGCGCTACCTTGTATCACTGTGCAGCTACGTTCCAAAGAAGAACAAAGCAGTAAATCTACTATCCACTGTGCACTACACCGAGAAAGTTAAAGGCGTAGCAAAAAAACCGGAAGCTATATTATTTTTCAATTCAACAAACGCCGGCGTTACTACAATGGACCAAATGGTAACGCATTACTCCACAAACCGGTCAACCAGACGTTGGCCATTAGCATTTTTTTGCATCATGATAGACGTCATGGGATTAGCCGCTTGCATCATATGCAATGAAAATACAGAAGGAACCAGAAAAGAGAAGTGGCGAATGTTGTTGAACACGCTGAGTAAACAATTGGTGCTTGCTAATACCGAAAATCGCATGAACAACAACCATATATTTGGACAACATTCAACCCGTTTGGCCATTGAATCTTTCTTTGGAAGGCCGTTAACTATTCCCAGCAACATGCTGCCTAACCAACAACACGGCCCTAGTACACTGAATTCCAGAAAAGATTGCAGAATTTGTGCCACGCAAGACGAAAATCTGCGTAGGAAGACACGTTTTTACTGCACCAAATGCACTAATCCTGCGTGCCAACAAAATTCTACAGTTGATTATATTTGTTTTTCATGCATTCCACAAAATGAATAAAATTTTTTTTACATTTAGGTAGTTAAAGACAAAAATAATAAACGAGCATACTTAGAAATTAAAAGTTACGGTACCCTTTACGCCATACAAATGCATAAAAACGTATAGGGGGGTCTGGCCAGGCATATGTGTTTGTTCGAAGGTTTCATAATATGTGTTTGACGGGTGGTTAAGGCCATGTCCGTCTGTTTGGCTGGCTGGTCAACATGATAACCGCCGTAAATCTTTATAGATCACAATGAAATTTTGTCAGTGACTATTATTTGCCAATATTGAGTTTGGGATTGAAACCTCCCTATGGGTGCCTCCCATACAAATCGACGCATTTAGCACAAAATCATATTTCTTTCAAACCTTTCAACTCTCACATCGGTCAATCATCTGTAAATGCATACATATCTGGAGGAAATGGGCTAGATTGTCACGCCCACTCTCGTACCTCCCATACAAAAGTTGGGCGTATTTCCGGTTTGCCGACTCGATAAAAAAAATTGTTTCCCATTACATCCCATGAAGGGACCGGGGAGAATTTTTCACAATCACTGAGCTGTGCGCTTTCCAGTTTTCACTCACTGATTGGGACCTACAGTTTTACACCGATTCCGAACGGTATTTTGAGAAGCTTTTTCATGGCTATATACTCGATAGTGTCGCCGTCACTATGCGAGGTGACCGCCGCCGAAAGTAATTTGAAGGTGGTCAGAGCAGGGTTCGAACCCAGGATCTCATGTACAAGAGCCGCGCACACTAACCATTGCACCACCGACGGACTCGATATCCCCACTAAATCATAACCGATCTTAATAAAATTTGGTACTGATCAAAATTTTGACAACAACTTGACATGCCTATTTTTGTAACTCGGATGTAAATATTGGGAAGGGGAAAGAATTCCCCAAAACCACTTAGGATCGTAACTAATTTGGGTATTCAATAATATTTAGAGCAATATGAATATGGTCACTTTTGAGTATGGGCGTTGTTTAACATAACTCCCACGCAATGGATGACTTAGTGTGAGGGTATGATCAAGTCGGTTAACACGACTGAAACTTATGTACTGGTTTTCTTAGCAATCATTTCATGCTACCATTCATAGAAAGGACCTATAAAATTACTAAAGCATATTGATCCAGTGTATAGATTATACGCTTTTAGTGAACTCAATTCACGGCTTCAATACCATTAACGAAAAATGTACTGTTAACACAGGTCAAGGACATAGAAGTACACCTACTGTGACAACCCTATCAGGGTTGCTGGCAGGTTGCTGGCAAAAAGGGCAAAAATTACCTCGAAAATATTAAGAAACGGCTAGTAATACATCTCAAAAAAAAACTGAATCATATAACTATTGATGATAGGTACCCCGTTCCAAGAGTGACAGTGAAAGAAATGTAAGGTGGTCAGAGCATGTTCTCGGATACAAGACCGCACATACTAACCATTGCATCGCGATGACCACGACCGCTTTAATTATAACCCAATTGGGAAATATAATATGTCTTCGGCGACTTTGGCCTAAATAAAAAAAAGACAACAACAAATGTAAATGTCATTGTTGTTTAAGGAAATGCAGCTAATACCAACAAAAGTATTATGTTAACGTAGTAGTCTCTAGAAGAAGACCATGCCTAATTTTTGCTCACAGTTTGCAATGAATACAAATTATCCCATTGAAATAATACATTGGAATGATATTTGTAATATTTGAAAGAACGTTTAAATATTTTTTAAGCCAAAGAATTGGAATAATTCTAATAAATTAAATTAATGTCAAGTCAGTTAACTTCATATACACAATATACAATTACAAGTGGATTCAAGGATAGTGGAACGATTCATTTATTAAGAACGGCTCGTAACAGAGCTGATGATAAGTACGACAATTCTAGAATTGTGTAATACATTCAAATCTGGGCTAGGTAAGGTATTTTATAACGCTAGATCAAAAATCTCTTGATCTCGCTCTGAAAAGGATTGGGGGAAAACAGCTTTTTCGAATGTAAACTCGAAGTATGAATTTTTCAGACTTCCCTTTGGTTTAAAAGATGGGACTAGTATTTTTCAAATAGACATTTATGATATTCTAAGGTCACGAATAGGAAAACCATGTTATGTTTATGTGGACGACGTAATAATTTTTTTTAGAGGACGAAGAGGACTATGTTTGATACAATTCGTGTATATATCGTATATATCGTTCAAAGCTAACATGAGAGTTTCCAGTGAAACAAGGAAAGTGTTCAATATCTCGGCTTTATTATAATTAGGAGATGCGTCACTATTAGACTGTTCAAATACCCGACATTTTCTGAAACCCATTTTTCGAGTTATTCGAAAATTAAAGTTTTTAAAAAAACCGATATTGGAATATCCCACCGAGTTGAAAACCGGTTTAATAGGTTTTTTTAGAAATTACAACAAAATATACTTATATCATATTTGAAGAAAAATTTCATCTGTATAAAAACAATAAATTATTTGTTCGATTTTATGTTCAGTTTTTTTAATTTAAAGTTTAACAAAGCTTATTATTATTGGTTAAATGTAATTTTCAATTCTCTTTTTGAATCTATCGAAGGAGTCAAATTTGTCATATAAGGTGTCAACCTCATTATTATTGTATTTGATGGACGGATTTATAACGACGCATATTCTTTCATTTCAATCATTATTTAGGCTATCATCCAAAATTGTTTCCCATTACATCCCGTGAAGGCATTGGAACGAGCTGCTCACAACCAGTGAGCTGTGCGCTTTCTAGTTTGCACTCACTGACTGGGACCTAGAGTTTTACAACAGTTTCCTTTTAGTTCTTTTTAGAAAAATGTAGTAAAATTCGTCGAAAAGACGAGTCATTGCTTTTAAATGTTCTACACTATTTCACAGTGAGATTTATAAAATATCAATTCAATTTTAAAAGATATCAATTGAAAATCTAAAGTCTGATTTGAAATTCAAAAGACATCAATTGAAATTTAAAATATTAGTCGTGATGTAAAATACATCAGTTACAATTTAAAAACTTCAATTTAAAAGACATCAATTATGGGATGTGGGAACTTCTATGGGTTCACGAAATATAAACTAAAGTAATATGTGAACCATCTTCATGCTGCTGATAGGTTTGTAGGTTGAAGACGTTAACCTCCAATTAATGATCAAAATAGGAGACAGCGAAATTTCCATATAGCGATATGGGAACATCTCAGATATGAGGATGAAATACAGAGGAAAGTTTTAGTCAGACATTAGACGAATATATACAACCGTTCTCCTCCGTGACCTACATGGAATGTTAGTTCGACTCCAGAATCCTAAGGATACTGGTTGGCACTGGGTCGAACAAGAACTATATTCAACCAAAACTAGTTCAGAATTCTTTCCATGACAAAACACCATTTTATGCCGATTCGGTGTTCAAATTATACGGCTTGGATGATATCATGGTAAAACCTTGTTTACTTTCTTCTCTTAAATCATTTGTTGCAATCTTTGGAAATGCCAGTTTGAAAGATTTGTCAGCTGATTTTGATACAGACAATGATGCCATAGCTATAACAGATGATATTAATATTAATATAAGACAATCTTCTTCGGAAAACGTAAACTCAATTGAACTGAGGAATAGCCAATCTACTCTCAGATGAGAAACTTTCATATATTACTAGGGTATATGCTGAAATTCGCAAATACCGATACCCTGGTTTATTCGCATTTTTCAAATGTAGGCGGAATAATTAGACCTTCCAAGTCCCAATACAACTCCACTCCAATAGTTAAAAAAATCTGACACATCTGGATAAACGAAATATAGAGTGGTACAGAATCCGATTCCTAATATTAACAACGTTCTGTCACAATTAAGCAAAAGTAAATTATTCGCCGTATTAGATTTAAAGATCGTTGTCTATCAGATTCCACTTAAGGAAGCCGACACAGGAAAAAACGTAAAGAATGATTCATGTCGCAGAAAAACTATTTTCATTTTATTTTATATGATTGGAGATCTCTTTGACCGTCGGTGGTGCAATGGGTAGTGTGCGCGCCTCTTGTATAGGAGATCCTGGGTTCGATCCCTGCTCCAACCACCTTAAAATTGCGTTCGACGACGGTCACCTCGCTTAGTGACGGCGACACTATCGAGTATATAGCCATGAAAAAGCTTCTCCAAATACCGTTCGGAATCGGTGTAAAACTGTAGGTCCCAATCAGTGAGTGAAAACTGGAAAGCGCACAGCTCAGTGATTGTGAGAAGTTCTCCCCGGTCCCTTCATTGGATGTAATGGGAAACCATTTATTTATTTTATGATTCAGTCTGCAATTGTTTTTATTAGAAGATTTTAGGTTTCCTGCGACCTGAAACATCAGGATTTTCTGTAATTAATGAAAAAAATTAAAGACAAAAACTGAGATCTCAGTTCCTACTGTTTAATTTTTTCATTAAATGCAGAAAAACCTGATTTAAAATCTAAATCTTCTTTAATCTTTTTTTTTGTTCAAAGTGTTAAGTTGCCTATCTGAAATCTAGGCAATTAGTATCGCCTTTTCCATTTAATATTTTAATATTTATTTAATTACTTATATTTAATTATTTTTTTAATTATTTCAACTCAGACTTGTAATCCTGATTATCATCACAGATTTCTAACCGATATTCCTCATTCGGATTAAACCGTACGGTTCAGCAAATATAGATCGTATAGATAGGACAGCCAAATAGCGTGAAGACCCGCCAACTTAAAGCGATACAAGAATGTGAGTCAGGCGCTTACGCAGGGGGAGGAATTTATTTCCTTAACTGACGATTTTGGAATATAGTGTTATTTTTCAATCTACATTTCAAAGAAATCCTGCGTACGGTACAGATTGTGATTTAATAGTGCACTGCCATCCCATTCGGAGCTATATTTAAAGTTATCGGGAAGGGAAGATAGTTTACAATTAATTGCAAATGTTGTACCGATTTGATAGCTGGAATGGTTGTGAATGGCATCACAATACCTGGTAATAATAAAAGTGGTGACAATGACCGAAATATAAAGAATGAAAAAGACAAAATAAACCATTATTAGTACACATATATTCTTTGTTCTTTAATGAAGTGCAAATAGTATCATCTATATTATTATGCTTTAATAGTAAGCGCCAGCGTCTTAAGAATTAAGATTTGCTTAATTTTAGCTCACAGTTTGCAATGAATACACAGTACATGATTGTACTTGTACATTTTAATGATACTGGCTACAGTTAAAGGGACCTTAAAATATTATTTAAGTCTAAGGATTGGAATAATTCTAATAAATTAAATTAGTGTTAAATCAATTGTATAGCTTTATAAATGGCTGATTTATTTTTGCAATTAGAATTAAATCCTAAAAAAACGTATCAACATTCAGTCAAATAAATTTATGATCAGACAATTAAGTGACAATTTCGAATTAAATGAATCAAGTGCAAATTCATTCATAGTTTACATTTCAATTATTTTCGACGTTCATACGAACCAGAACTTGTTATACCTACGATCTATAATCAGAAGGTAAATCGTTTCAAGACATCAGTTTCGTCATTCCTTTTTTGGCGGAACAATTATTTAAACAAACCGGAACAACTGGGAAATTGATCTGGTACTAATATTCACTCATAAATATACAAAGTCTAAGTCAGGTGGAAATAGAAATTGATGCACCCAAAGAATAACGCTTGGTCGCATGGATGAAACATATTCGATGTTTTTACGTTGCTACAATGAAAAGTCTCGTTGTCTTGGTATTTGGATTCGAAGTCAATGAAAACGAAAAAGTCAAAGAGACAAAGAGACAAAGTGTTTCAAGTAAGACGAACATAAAAAACAACAACTTGTCGTACAATGAAATGAATGCAATCGAAATTTTAACAAATTTGGTTAACATAAATAAAAGATCAGTTGAAGAAAATGCTTGCAGAGCGATCACTGGCTTAATGACGAGGAGATGTGACGGTACAATTGAAAGACAGAACCGTCAGCGCTACACCAATTGCATAATTTATGAAAACAATGATGTGGTTCTATGTTATAGGAAGTTTCGAACATAAATTGCTGTGATGAAACCCATAGGGGAGGGAGTAGGGCTTATGTTCATGGTAAGTACATACGTACATAACTGGGTATGTACATAATGGTTAGTCACTTTTTTAACTTTTTTCGAATATCACAATATGGAGAACTGCGTCTTAACTTTTTTGATATTGCAAAAAAAAACCTTCCGCACCAAATGCAATTACTTCTACTCAAACCTGGTTTTTTCAGTTTTATTTTTTTGTGATTTAAAAAATTTCATTTTCGTTTTGAATTTTTCCTGTGCCTATTCTCAGTTAAGTTTGGTACGCTGATTACGAATCTGTTGTTCGATCACTCAATGGTCAGTTAGTTTTCGAGCTATGCCGATTTTAAAATTGGTCTGAGAAAAAGTTTATTTTTTTTGTGATTTTTAAAATTTAAGAAATTTTTTTTCGTTTTAAACTTTTCATGTGGCTGTTCTTAGGTAACTTGGGTACGCTCATTATGAATCTGTGGTTCAATCACTAATTGGTAATTCAGTTTCCGACATATGGCATGAAATTTGCCTCATGAACAGTTTTGCTCAAACTCTTCATTAAAATATATATATATCTGGAAAACTAAATGACTATTTATTAAGCGAACAACAGATTCGTGATCCGCGGTACCAGACCTAACTAGAAACCGCCAATTGAAAAATTTAAATCGAAAAAAAAATTCTTAAATTTAAAAATCACAAATAAATTAAACTTTTGCTCAAACCAATTTTAAAAACTCCATATCTTGAAAACTAAATGACCAATTATAGATCGAACAACAGATTCGTAATCAGCATACAAATCTTACCTAAGAACCGCCACAAGAAATATTTAAAAGGAAAAAAAAGAATATTTTTATATATTAAAAATCAAAAAAAAATTAAACTGAAAATATCTGGTTTAAGTAAAAGTAATTGCATTTGGAGCGGAAAGTTTTTTGCAAAATCACAAAATGTAAAGATACAAATGTTCATATTTTTTCAACGTATATCATACTCCGAGAACATTCGCCGCAAAAAAAGTGACTAACCCTTAATGTACATGTCTTAAATAAAAATCTTAATAATAGATTCCTCATATTTGTTTTTACAGGACCCAAATACAACGGCAACAATAACCTCGACTACCATAATCTTTCTCCTGATGAGTGGAATGATACACTCTATTTAGCAAATTAAGACCATTTTCGAACAAAAAATTCAAACAATTGGTATCAATACACCCGCATTGTAATACAAACAGTGTAGTTGTATTCAATTAACAATAAATAATTTCAAACATTCATTGCAACAATGAAACAAAATCAAATCAGCAATGAAAGAAATTCATACCAGCAATGAAGCAAACTCATTGCAGCAATGAAATATCAAAATCAAATTCGTTGCAATACTGAATCAAATTCAGAGCAGTAGCTACCGCTCTTTCATCGCAGTGACGAACTATTTGCAGTTGATGAACACATTTTCGTAGCGAGAAAGAAACTGTACGTTAGATCACTTTCGATGAAAAAAGTTGTTGGGGTGATGCACATTTTCATCCCTGTGGCAATGCTTTTCAGTTCAGTGTAAAGTATCGGAAATAGCAAATACTAAACGTTGGAAAGATAGTGCTACCCATCCTAAAATTTATGAAGCAAACATCGGACCATGAGGTTCTCAAGTAAATTCTACTCAACCAACAACTTGTTATCTAAATTAGAAATGTAACGGGTGTTTTTTATGCTCCAGGCCGATGTTTTTTTTTAATAAATCTTAAACGGTACAATATTTTTTATTAATATTTTATTACATGAAAGATTGCTTTATAACAATTATGTATGAAATATAAAAAACCCGTTTCCCATTACATCCCATGAAGGGATTAGGGAGAGCTTTCCATGTGTATGAAATATAATATCGGCTAAAAGGCCGCCTCTGGCCTCTGCGCTAACGGGTGCTCTTTTAACCATATTTTGCATAACATTTTAGCAAATTACAGGTTTATTGCACCAATTACTTCAACAATGTTCTTCTTTAGCATTTTGTGTCATACGTACGCCCAGACTTCACTTTGTCTCCCAGTGTATACAAAGTTTCAAAATTCTTTACAACCAAAAAATCCCGCAAAATTCTTCGCATTTTTACAATTGATAAAAATAAAATAAAATAGATAAAATCTTTTAATAACTTCATCACGTTGTTGGTGCATTAATGCTCCATAATATATTGTTATCGACTGCTCTGCACAACTGTCAAATACAAACTGACAAATGACAACTAAATAGAAATGGGGGTACATCGGCCTGGAACTTGAAACACACCATGTACTAAGTTGTTCACGCAAAATATCAGCATCGTGTATTGAGCATCATTTTAATGCTGCTAAGAAAAATGCAACGACTAATCAAATTGAAGGAAGATATGATCAGTGTTTGTCTTCCGTCGCTCAATTTCCGAACAAAACTGGATTTTTAGTGTAAAATAAACATAAAAACAGAGAAAAATATAGTCGTCATCACTGATATGATTCTGACCAATTTCGCAACGAAACAAATTAATTTTGGTCAATATTTTGCACGTTGCCCATCTCAGTACTCGAGTTTACGGGCTTTTTGGTTTAAACGGACAACATCCAGTAACAATTTGTCCAAATTGTTGCTGTAATGCCTAAATAAAAACGGGACAATGCTAATCAAGAAAGTTCTATTTGACTAATGCAACGAAAGAATGCTGTACAACAGTTTTCTATCAACAATATTTTGGTAAACAATGTTCTAACTGGAATATTTTTCAAGTGGTTTGGAACACAAGATTCTATTTGGTTGTTAGAACTTTGTTAACCAAATTATGAAGTTAGAAGCTTGTTGCAGTGGGTATCTCGTAAACGATAAGAGACATCTTTATGGCGATAGCAGTAATCGAAAGATCATACCCAATTTAGTACGCTTCAATATTCAGATGATTTTAGCAACAAATTTAAGTTAGAACCTTGTTGTTCTAAGGTCGCGATTTATTTTCGCATGAATATTACTTTGTTAGTGCATATTAAACCTACAAATTAATAAATAAAACTCAAGTGGTTTCTTTAACAAAAATATCCAATTTATTTCTTGTGTGTATTTTTTCCAACATAAACTGTATACAAATGACTTCTCGTCAACAGCAGAGTTATCGAGTGTTACTTCGTACAATTTTGATTCGATGTCATGATCCAAAAAGTCAACATTTCTATCAACGTCTGGCGATCACGACATCAGTGATTAGGCCCCTGTTTTACCCATATGTTGTATTGCTCTCCAACGATCTTCTATCTCTATTATATTGGTACAAATTGAAACTAAAGTATGTAAGTGAAGTAAACTACTATATGAATTGGCTGGCAGTAAAGTCACACTAAATAATTCAAACACTCAATATATCATGTTGTTAAATGTTATTCAATCCTGAGTCTGAACGGTGATTTATCAAGAATGAACCCGAAAAGATTTAAGGGGTGATTTATAAAAAAATAAATATGGAAATAAATTATGCCTTCTTTTGTTATATGTATTCTATTTCTTTAGCAGTAACTTTTTAGCCTAAAAGTAAGATCTTTGGATTATTGTATGTCAGCCAAAGTAATACAATTTTTGTGCGTGTACATTCTCTATTTGCAATATCTCGTAAGTTTATGATCAATGTCAAAACTAGCTGTGTGGACGAATTATGGTTGAAATAAAAACACTCATATCGCGTCAGCTATCTGAACTTTAATATTTCAGTGTAGAAATGAGCGATATTTTAGGAGCGGTGATTTAATAACCGTGAGTGAATAATCACTGGTAACTGCAGTTATCGAATGTGTCAAGTAGCCGTTACTTTCAATGTCGTTCTTTTTTCACGGCTGTCGATCTTTCACTATATTCTCGTTCATGATAGACCTATTTGTATGTAAATTAGACCGCACCACCTTACAGGTAAAAAGGGTTCGCCGTACACCTTCGAATACACAGAAAAAATAACCATCGGTATTATTGCCTAGTTTGAGTTTGATGATTTGTGTATTCTGCAAGTGGTTTTAAAAAAGAACAAATTTCTATAAAAAAAAATCTATATTGTAAAACTTTTGTAAGTAGACAAGTGCGATGGGTCACATATGTATGTATATTGATCAATGGAGTGTTTTACTAAGCCACAGAAAATGTACATCTCTTAGCCACTTTAAGAATAGAAAATTGTGTCCTTTGTAGAAACGAACAAATTTTCTACCGAAGTGTTTAATACATTTATCTAATAACTAATATATTTCTTCACAGGGAACGTGACTGGAGTCTTCGCCAGTGATATTTTCTGCATCAAAAGTTATTGACCTCAACTACCCTATTCTAGTACTTACGCATCATATATCAGTTGCTAATACCCAAATGTACCACTGTAATATCGAAAGAATCGGAGCATGGTACAAAAATATCTACATCCATGGTAATAGCAGCATCTGTTTCTGTAGTTGTTGCCAGCAGCAACAGGCATGAAACTTTACACGAATGCATACCAACAACACAAGAATGCAAAAGAGTACAAAAACAAAATACATTTGAGTTTGACAGCTGAAGGGAAATATCGTACGAAAAAAAATTAAATCAGCTGTTCAAACGACTTTACCAAGTATATATTATTATTGTACCATGAATCGGAGCAACACTAATGGCTACCAAAAATAGCAACTCCGTTCATGCCAAGTTTTTGTTCACCCTTTTCCCTCTAACTACAAAAAGTTTATATTCATTCGCGTTTTAAAATCGGAAAAGTTCAGTGCCAAGAGCCAAAATAAAATAGCAGTTAAAGTTGTGTTTAAAAGTAAAAGTGAAATAATAGTGCAGTATTGCAAATAAAATTGTACATTACTGAATAACACCCAACCAATATTGTGTTGGTTTCTTTGCCTCAACACCTTTGTGTGTCTTTTGATACGGCATTACGGCCAACCCGCACCGCCAACTTCATAGTTTCCACCAGCAAGGATAAGTTTATTGATACGGCTTTCCAGCCAATACCAAACCACCTTACGAGGAATTTAACGGCATATCCCGGGCAACCAGCAGCAAGGAGAAGACTTGGCGCGGCACTTCACCCAACCCCATACCAAAAACCTAAGAAATGTATTTTACGATCACATCAATAAATTACCGACAAAGTGCGATGTTATTAATCATTCATAATACTGATGATCCAAATCGAAAGTTGGGTGCTTTTAAACGAGAAGTTTTAGCGTTTTGTGGCAGCGCGCAGGCATTCCTATTATATCAGTGTCAGCTGTTCGTAAACGTTTGGATAAGCTTCTGGACGATTACTATAAAATTATTAAAGTCCATTGAAATACAATGTATATGAGTGGAATACCTTGTTCTTGATTTCGTGTTGTAAGTGTGGCATTGAAAGAATAATTAGTGGCAACTGCACCGCGTCCGATAAAATCCCAGACGATGCGAAGGATTATTTCATCGATCAGTGTGGTCCACGATTGATGACTTTAGACGTTGTTGTTGATACAACGTCGATGAAAAGTGGCGGTGTACAAATGCCCTTAATTGTTGCATCATCGACTGCGGTGTCTACCGAGTTCGACACTGTTGGGTATCAACCAAACGGCGATGAAGAGCAAGAATTTGAAGAAAATATTGACGATTTCTGACAGACGTTAAAACCAAAATTTACAGTGGCGAACATTTCATTACGTAATTTTAGTTCGGCTTTGAATCACAGCAACACCTCAGTTCGCTACGGTGCCTTGCTTGCGACCATGTCGATAAAAGGTTTAAAATTGTCGATTATCTGCAGAAACATCGAATATATGTCAGTTCTTTGACGGGCTTATCATCAACAAAAACAAAATATTTAGAGAACGTGTGAAGTTCCGTAAGGAAGCAAAAGTCGTGGCAAGATGTTTTGCTTCGGGCTCATATGCATATATCCATGATTCGTCACCTGTGACGCTGTTATACACAACATTTGAGTTACCGCGGATGTATTTTTGCAACATTTCTTTGCTCCAATCGACACAAGCATTTTTTTAAGAATTCGTCAAATTATGTGGGATCCAACGAGAACAACTCTTTTTCACGACCAGAGGCAATAACTTATTGGTGCTAGTGATACGATACTAATGCCCAAGGAAGCCTCAATCTCATGGTATGTCACATGTCGATCTTGCTTTATCAGTTCACGCACAGCATCGATGGTTTCCGGCAAAACGACCGCAGTTGGACGACCTTCACGAAATTCATCGTGGAGCGAACGGGACTCTTGATACCAGCGATTCACAGTGGTTTTTGATGGTGCTTTATCACCAAAAGTCGAAACAAGTTGATTGAGACACTCTTGTTTCGATAATCCACGACGAATATCGTAAAAAATCATCGCACAATTAGTGTTCGTAAGTGAAAATGTTTTATGCATGTTTATGCTAAAAAATTTCAAACTTTCCAATGGAAGTCAACACTAGTACTGCCAGGAACCGAAATATTAATAGCAACCCTCGTATCTGGGATGTCTTTAAACAGTACTTGTATTTTTAACTGATGTTAGGCAAAACACTGTTCTTAATACAACAAATTAGAATTTTACATCCTAATTTGTTTTATTTTTTTAATTCTGCACAAGTTATTCCAATTACGTAGTTAGGTACGAAAGTTAACTCCATGACACATGCCTGATTAAAAACACTTAATGCTGCAAGTTGTCGCATATACAGAGCCACTACTGTGCTTAGTATTTACTAATTTGAACCCAATAAGAATAGAAAGAAATTAGTGAAAATTATTAAAAAGCATTTTGTTTTTTATTTAAATCAAGCAATTAGTAAGAGCTGAAAAACAGAAGGGTGGCCAGTTTCATATTTTTCAAAGTGCTTAAATGTTAAGAGATGAAAATTAAACTTAGGCGTAGTAGTTCTACTCATACATACATACAGACATAGGTACTAACTAGCTAAATGCACAAAACCAAAGATACAATTCAGTATTAGATTAGAGTCATGTTAAGTAACCAAAGAAGAAAATAAAAAAAAAAACAGCAACAAAAGTTAACAAATAAAGAATAAAAATAAAATACGCAAACGTCTTAAATTTAAACACAATTTCTTTATAAAATATCTTAGCATAAGGATGTATATGCGCGTGTGTGTGTGTGTGTATGTGTGTGTGTGTGTGCTTTCGTACGCCATTAGAGGAAATAACGTAAATAACAAACATACCAACTTACAAACGAAGTAGTAGAACGAACACAATTCGTGTGTCCATGTTTCGTCTGGCAATGTATGGTCGTGTATGTACGTGGTGTGTGTGTGTGTGTTTGTGTGTGTGGGGCAGTAGTTGAAGTAACACATACATACATACATACATTGTTTCTGGCTGTTGTTATTACTGTTGGTGTTTTTTATGTTCATGTCCTACCAGTTACTACTGGATGTTGTACCGAAAACCACGAACAACGACGACGCCGATGATAATGATGATGATGAGAAAAGGATGCATATGAATGCCCTTCGTCTTGTTATTTTTGTAGAGAGTGTTATAGTAGTTTTTGTTGGTTATTTGGTTGGTGTTTTCATAAAATACAGATAAATTACAGAATATCATCTCATAAATATCTACGATGTATCCTTCTTTGGGGGGATACTATGCTCGTATCGCCATAAACTAAAGATTCATTTCCAGGCGATAAACTGCCAACACTCTCGGGGCTACCACGATTGGCTGAAATGAAAGAAGCAGAACACAAACAAATGAAATAAAAATAAAGATAAAGATAAAAAAGATATGTTTGCGCAAGTGAAACCAAACAAAGATCTGATGCCTCTAACCAAATACGAACGAGGTAGAAATAAATATAGTCGCATGTAACTGCATACACATTTATGTATGTATGTGCACAAGTATCTTGGGTGACCCCAACCACAAAGGACCTCATCATTTGGATGTCACATAAATATTCAAATAAATGTCCATCACACGATTCTTCTCTCACAGGGTGTGGAGTGGGAAGGGAGCGTAGTGGATACGTAATCTGTCCGGTGGGCAATGGTAGGAGAACGAACGAACGAATTATTTTTTGATTAAAAATGTACAAAATACAAATAATGAACCGGGGCATTAAAAAACATACAGTAGCTGGTAAAAGAATTAGAACCCAAATAACAGTTTCCATATTATAAAACATTAGCTGAACCGGCAGACTTCGTCCTGCCGCCAAAGGTTTTCAATGGTGTCATCGCCACTAATGAATTCACACATTTTATATGGAACAAACACACCATCACAAAAGTGTGCGTAAAACGCATATGCGTAGACAGTTTTCGATATTTTTGTTTTAAACCATCAGCGAATGTAGTCCTTTTTCCAACGCAAGTATTGGTTTGTACATCGGTTGAGCGGTGCTCGAGTTATAAAATGGCGAACATAGGACAAATTATTTAAATATACAGTGGTGGCCAAAACAAATGCAATCAAATGCATCTTTTATCAAATATTACGTAAAAAGTTTATTTTCTTAAATTTTCTTTTAAAATTTCATTCTTCATTGCTTTAAAAATAAGAACAAGGGAACTACTCTATTCATTCTTGATTTTCGGTGGCCAACACATATGAAACTAATAAAATCGTGCGCAGTTCAATGCAAATAAACTGAATATTTTGTTTGAAATCCGTTGTTGTCGATTACAGCCTGACACCTTCGAGGCATTGACGCTATTAGATTCTCAATAACGCTTGTTGGGATTGATTTGCACGCATATTCCTGTCGTTGAAACAAAATAGCAGAACTTGTAAAATTTTCTCGGTAAATTTTTAAGTTTATGATTTCCCGAAGGAATTTAAATCTGGCGATTGTGGTGGTAACTCTTTTTTCGGCAAACCACTATTTAACCACTTTCGATGAGTGTTTGGGGTCGTTGTCTTGCTGGAAGACCCATCGCAATGGCATATTTTATTATAGCCCCACTCCATTACGCTTCCCGCTCCATGTGCTACGATTCGTTTTCCAACTGGTCGTCTTATAATTTAAATGGTCTTCGGCAAATTACAAATGCTTTTGTCGTTCCTTTTTAAAACGACCTCTATTTTAACTTCAATAGATGGAAAAAGACAAACCTACACTGAATGGTCCAACAAATCTGCAACGCAGGCGTTCTTTTCATTAATATGAGGAACAACAGACCAAAACAAACTGAAAAAAGCTGTAATTTAGAACAAAATTGTGGAGTCTGTGCATTGTGACAAATATTTAAAGTCTTACTGGCCGTATTAGTATTTATTTCAATTTAATTGCATCGTTTTTGGCACAAATTTACAAACTTCCAGAGCCTCTTAAAGCCATTCAATATTAGTTGCATATGTTTTGGCCACCACTGTATATAGATTTGTGAACATACTGGGGGATATATATTCTAGCATTCTATTCTATATTAAAAATTCCATTTTCAATTTTACATAACATGTATGTATCATAATAATATGTATGCAATATATATCAGATGAAAATCAAAAATTTACATTTGAAATATAAAATACATTAATTGAAAGCAAATGAATTGAATTCAAGACGTAAATTGAAATGCAAAAATATCAATTGCAGTTTAAGACATCAATGAAATTTTAAATACATCAATTGAAATTAAAAATAAATCTATTGAAATTAAAAACAAATCAATAAAATTTTTGAGCATATTAAAAAACGTTAATTGAAATTCAAAACACATTATTGAAATTTAGAAGACATCAAGTTAAATTTAAACGACATCAATTGAAATTTAATACAAATCAATTGAAACTTGAATCAGATCAATTTGAACATTAACATTCACATTAATTGAAACTACAAACACATAAATTGATAATTGAAGCACATTCATCAATTAGATTTTGAAACACATCAATTGAAATTGAAAAGATTTCAATTGCAATTTAGAACCCTAGGATCTTATTCATAACACGTATAAGGCGTTTGTTATTTGCCATCTTTTGTACGACAATGTTGCTTGTCAAACATTTTATAAGTCTACGAATAATGGTCCCCATTGTAAAATCGATTAATGACATTTGAATTTCTAGTGACGAATTTTCAATTTCAATTGATCTTTTAAAATTTTGTTGTCTTTTAAATTTCGATTGCTGATTTTTTAAATAAAATAGAACTAAAATTTAAAAATTTTAATTGACGTTTTTTTATATTTCAAATAACATTTTAAAACTTCAATTGATATTTTTAAAAATTATATGGATATCGTTTGAATTTCACTTGGAAATGGTGCAGTTTAGACATTCGCAGCTACGGGATTGTAACGAGTGATTTGTTGCTATTTGGTTTTTCAGTGTAAAGTTTTTGCCAGTGGATGCGTAATTCGCGACATGTGTCAAAGTCAAAAATGTCATATTTTTTTCGCCCGGAGGCATCTGATACTTAAAAAAACTTATTAGTAATATATTTTTGAAAAAATATTTGTTTTAATGTTACTTATTTTTAGAAATTTGATCTAAATATGAGGTTTTTGTCAACACCATCAAGAGCGCATAATGGGGAGGTGGCTGAACAATATAATTATTTGTTGATAAATGTAATTATATCGTCATAGAAAAAAATTTGGTTGAAAATAGCTGTTCGAAAACTCGAAGAGTGATTCTAAATAGGTTGCGTTCGCATACACCGGTAGGTCACGTATGGTTCGATCGGAATATAAGTGGCGCACCATACACAGGTTGGAGCAGTATAGCAACAACGTTCTAAAAATTAACTCGTTCTCCATTCGCGACCGTAAATTTATGCGTGGGAAAAGCAGGCATAATATGAAAATGGTTCCAAATTTCCGCCGCTGTGCTATTATAACCTGGGGTTCTATGAAAACGGTTCAGTAAAAAAAAACATTTTAGTAAAAAAAAAATTTTAATTTTAAAAAATAAAAATATTTCAAAGTCTTCCAGGGTACCAATCAACTGGAATTGTACTTTATGTGCTTTATACTAGACCGACTCACAAAAAGAAGTTCCTTTTGTCCACCCCTCAAAATGAATACTGGTTTCTTGTATGATGATTCCCAAAATATTTTGTGTTCAGCATTAAGATCCCGTGAGCTGGACCAATTTTAAAAAAATTATATTTTTTAGTTTTTCAAAGAATTTTGTACTTTAAACTATGGGCAATAATGTATACACTATTGGTATCATATCTAAGGCTCTTTTAAGGTGCGTCCAACGGTATGTATATAAAACATGCCAAACCATGTCCTGAAACATAATTTTTACAGGGACATTCTGCAGAAAATATAATTCTAAAGTTTTTGAACGGAGATTTTTCTGACTTAAATGTCAGATTGATGAATTTTAATCGTTTGTCGATATATGTAAGTAAATACGTGAATCAGTTTTTTGTGAAATTCTCACTATATAAAACGGTATTTATTACAATTATTGATTTATGATAAAATATGAAAGAATAGTTGCATAATGAATAGAGTCAGTTGTAAAAACCATCCAAAATATTGAATATCAAGAAACTCCAGCAAGGTTAAAGTGCACAATTTGAAACAGGATTTAAAGATACGACCGAATAAAACCAGACAAAGTTCTTTGTATGCCTAAAGACGATGTAAGTTTTTTTTTTTTACCAGGACATCGTTATACGTGGGCAACGGGTTTTTGTTTGTGAGTCGATTGCTCTGCAAAATGTTGGAGACTATAAACTATACATCACTAAAGGTGAGCCTTTTTACACAACTTTACTTTGATCAACGTAAATTTTACACGGGAAACTACTTCTTGCCATGTTGCATTAAAATGTAACAAGTGGAAAAGCTTAAAAACAATTTGCTTGCGAAAATATTTATGAACAATTTAAAACTTACCAAAAGGTGAGCGGATACTCTGCGGCGATGGACTCATTGGAGAGGCGGAATTGCTGCTCTGCGAACATCCGGATTTGTTTTTCATGGATGTGGAAAAAACTGAAAAGATTTAGGAAACAAGGGAGAATTAGATATAAAATATGTAAGGTATGGCGTATAAACATTTGTATGCAAGGAGCTTTTTATAAAAAAATTAATGCGAGAGACGTGATTTTGCAGTCGGTAAAATACTCAAACTGCATAAAATGATATAAAGGGTTTTTCAATAAGAGCGCTACAAAAGTTTTTTTAAACAAAACAAAACCGGTTTTAGATAGCAATGAAATTCTTTATTCCTGTGAAAGTACGTTCGATGCCATTATGTATGGAACTCGATTTCTTTTGCATGGCCACCACGGGCCATTAAAAATCTTACCAAAAAAACCGTTCGGAACCAGTATAAAACTATCGGTTCTAATCAGTGAGTGTTAAAACAAAAAACCACACAGATCACTAATTGTGAGAAGTTCTCCCCTGAATTTCATGGGATATAACGCGAAAATATGTTTTCTTTTTCTGTATTGTCTCCTTTTGTAAAATCCCAAAAATATTTAAGTCTTCCTTGGATGTTCAATCACAGGGAAGAGTAACAATGATTTCTACCTGTATATTATCTTTGTCCATACGGGCGACAATATTAAGTTCACAACTTGTTCACCAACCGCACTTTACATGGATTTGGCAGAGGTATTTGCTAACATTTGATGGTGATTGAATACGATAGTATCTTAAGTGTCCATAGACGATGATTCTGAATAACGATTCAATCGTGTATATGTTGATGCACGCTTTGCTACACACGACGATTCTTCTTCGTATAATCACTCTTTTTTGTTCAGCTTCCGAGCCGCAAGGCTGTTGCATTGTCTACTATATATTTGTCAAAACTATCCATTTGTTCGTCTTTTTTATTTTTGTTCATGTTTTCGCGGGATTTTTTATATCTCACAAAGCAGTAAGCGCACGATATACACCAATAAATTCCTAAGGGAATCCTTTTTAATTGTTTTTGTTTCGTCAGCGGACATGTTTACACTTTCGTTTTTTGACACAAAATGAGCAGTTTTACCACACACAATGATTCACGAGTGCATCAGAATCGCGCATCGAGCCAAAATATCAAATTATTTGATTTTCGTGATTGATTCATGCATCATGTCAGGGTGACACATACCTTCATATTTTCACTTACACTTACACATACATGATTCACGATTCAGAACAATCGTGTATGGTCACGGTAAGACAATTGCCGCCGTCCTTGACTTTGTAATTTGCTAAAACTTATTCTTCAGCCATGCTGTGCAAAATATTAAAGATTTTCAGAATACATGATCCACATGTGCTCAAAACCGGATACGGATCCGTTTCGAACCCGTTACTAGTCCGTAAAAACATGAAAAGGCGAAATGCGAGTTTGGGGAATCCACGGACTCTTAACCCCTCTCCTTTTGGCGGCAGATATTTTTGCTTAGAACATTTTATGTCGCCGATTCATATGGGAACCTGAAACAAAAATTGGCTTACAATGAAAATTAGAACGGATCCGTTTTGAAACCGCAAAATTAATCAAACTGAATCCGTCTCGAATCCATTTTGAAAAAATCCAACCTGAAACGGAAGTCCGTTGCAAGTTCGAGACAGATCCAAAAAAAGAAAAAAACAATCCGCATTTTCGGATCTGTTCATACACAAACAGGTTCGTTCTGTTTCCGTAACTTATTTCCGTTTCAGACAAAATGTACGAAGAAGCAAGTCCATCTCGAATTCGAAACGGATTCATATGACACATGGATGTTGGAATCAGTTAATCGTTAGAAATCGATTATCTCAAGACTTTTGTAAGGTGAGAGAGAAGTTATTTGATTTAGGGGTTTTCCTTTCTCAGGAAATTTGTTACTCCGGGAAAATGAAATTTATTTTTGGGTTTTTATATTTGGGAACCGGGAAGATAAATAAATTAAGGACGAAAATATATTTGTGCATAAATAATTTATTTAAAATGCTATATGCAAATTATTTACAAAGGTGAATAATTGAAATATCGGTCTGAAATGTATTCCAGATGTAGTACACTAGCATTTTCTTCTTATTTTATATAACTCCACTTGGTTTTGGTATTTAGCCCAAAACAGATGTTTGTACCAGTTAGAATACAAGGGTTGCCATAATCGTTACCAATAAGAGGGCTTAAATTTACTCGTCACTGAAAAACAATAGTTTAACCCTTAACAGAGGGTATCCTGGATACCTCGTCCATGACACAGCTGATCGACTATGAAGTATGAAATTGATAGAAAACAGAGTAGATGGGTGAGAGAGTGATAAGCAACCACAAGCAAATCATGCATGAAACTAAGTTTAAATAGCGTTTAATTTATACTAATGACAGCAAAATTATGTTTGATGTTTGTAGCATCGAACGAACATATGCATTCCCATTTATTTCTGTCCGTTTTATATCCAACCAAAGAGTAACATACAAAATTGAACGCGAGTTTGGTTTTGTGCACCTTTAACGCGCATAGTACAACAATAATTTTTTCTGGGCAGAAAATTTTTCAATTCAGAATTATTTGTTTCAACTACGCTATCCACCAAAAAAAATTCGAAAGCCGGCTGATAAAACATTTAATAAATCCCAAAATGTTTGACACAAATTTTCAGTTTTTAGTTAAACGCCTTTAATCTCCAAATTATATTACAACTACTTTAGTGCATTACCAACACTGTATCTGATATTGTCGCCTTTCAAAATAGAAATTAGTTTATATTGGAATTAGTTATAAACGTGTGTGTTTTAATTTTGACAGGTTGTCGCTCGTAGCTTGCTGTCGTCTATGTGTTTAATGCATTACGAGTCAAAATGGCAAAACAAAAAATTTTAAATCCATCGGAAAAATCGAAAATAGACCACGAGGGGTATGGAAAAAATTGTAAAGGAAGGGTTTCATTGTCTTTATCGAAACGAAAAATCATCAGAATAGCTTCTAATTCTGCCATATCGTTGTTAAAAATAAGAGTTCAAGCTGGAGTGGAAGCGTGCAAGTCATTAGTACGCAGAGTAATTAAGAGCTGTGAGTATCTTAAATACCTGAAGTTACAAAAAAAGCGGTCACTTAATGCTCCTCGTAAGGAAAAGCGGCTTCAATTCGCAAGAGACTACGTGGTATGGGATGAGCAGCCAAGAGGTCATGTAAATGACTGGAGAACCGCTGTATTTACGGATGAGAAGAAGTTTAATTTGGATGGGCCTGATGGCTACAACTATTATTTCCATGATCTGCGCAAAGAAAAGCGTTTTTTGAACCGACATCACAGCCGAGAGGGTGGCGTTATGGTGTGGGGTGCTATTACGTACTATGGCACCATCGATCTTGAATTTCAAAGTGCAAAAATGACTGGTGCAAGCTATAAAACGTTATTGGAATCGGTTTCCGAAGTTCAGTGAACTATTTGGTCCCATATCTTGGATATTGCAACAGGATAATCCCCTACGCACAACGCAAGAGTAGTAAAGGAGTTCATTCATAGACAATTTGATGACAAGCAGTCACTAATTCAGGCCATTAAGGATGCTTGGAATCAAATTTCGTTGGATTACATAAATTCTCTTTATCTCTCAATGAAAACCCGTATATTTGAAGTTATTAAAACCAAAGGGGGTTGTATCCATTACTAATAGTTCTTAAATAAAGTAAAATAAATTTAAAAAACAAGAAAAACAGTTTTTCATTAAAATTAGTTAGTGTCTTTATACAAGTGAACCCAAAAAAAATAGCACATTTTTGGAAATTTTTTTATAAATTGCTGAAAAAAAGTTCTTTAGTTAAGAAACCACTATTGTCACGATTTTTGTATATCTCAAGATGTCTAGCTTCCATTTCCAGTTTAAAATTCTGCAATCGGTTACAAATTGCAAAAGATACAGGCTGCTGAATATGGAATTTTTAGTGCCTTTAAATAAGTGAACCGGAGTGTATATTATACTTATATAATCATATCTTATTGCTGATAATGAAATTTGAGTTGTAGTACCAGTAAACTTTTACTGATTAATTAAATAAATAAATGGTTTCCCATTACATAACATGAAGGGCCAGGGGAGAGCTTCTCACAATCACTGAGCTGTGCTCTTTCCAGTTTTCACTCACTGATTGGAACCTACAGTTTTACACTGATTCCGAACATAACCCACCCGAACGGAATTTAGCTTTTTCATGGCTAAATACTCGATAGTGTCGCCGTCACTATGCGAGGTGACCGCCGCCGAAAGAAATTGTAAGGTGGTCTGAGCAGGGATCGAACCCTGGATCTCATGTACAAGAGGCGCGCCGACTGATTACTGAAGATTTTTACTGGTACTGAAAAGTTTTAACACTTCGCTGTTCATTAAACAGTTATATTAATATCTGAATTGGTACAGTTGTTCGCATGGAGTGTGTTTCCACCGATTCGGCAAATTAATTCCACGAAACAATTTTATACCTGGCCGAAAGAGACACGATGGTAAATTGTCTAAAGATTGAAAACGTTTTTATAAAATTCAATACCCCCATTACCCTTATCTATGACCCACCTATGGGTAGAGGAATACGTTATAGCTAACCTAACTGAAGCTGTCATACCCAGCAAAATGAGATTTTCCCATTATGTCAGCAACACTGTTGCTATTTTAAAAAGGTAGATATGAAGGGTCAATGACAATATACACTTGGAAATGTGGTAGAAGCCAAATGATCAAACGAAAACGTTTTCAAGCTCACACACTTCTATCTATACAGTTGTGGTAAAACAAAATCTCGAAAAAGTACAGGTTTCGTCGAAATACTCCTTTTGGGGCAATTTACACTCAAATAAATCAAGTCGTTATGTTATAACGAATGCCTACAAAATATTCGTTCCTTAAATCTCTGGAAGCAACTGGCAAGCGTATACATACATACATATATCAAAGAGAATCCTTATTACAATAGTAAATTAAGTTATTAGCTTAATCAGCTAATTGTGATGTCCATTGACATCAATCCTAAGAAGTCGTACATAAACAACACAATACATTGGCTGAATCTCCTTCATAGTTGTGCTGCAAGAAAAACTCAGGTTTTCCACAGACCAATTTTGGTTTTTTTGGACAGACCCACTTATAGTTTATGGTTAATAGACAATTAAGTCCTAATCCAGAAGAAATATGTGTTACTACTAATGATCTGCCCGGGTAAAGGCAGTGGCATTAAGTAAAGGACTTTAGAAGGCACCTTCCTGTAGGTGGTTGGTTTAACATTTAGCATCCATTAAAAAGAACTCAACACAGCTAAATTTGTTTGTTGTCTAAAAGGTGGCACAATATGGAAAAACATAGTGGGAGTTTGGTTTGTGGTTTTTTCTTCTCTATATGCATTAAGTACTTATGAATACATACACAAGCAGACACATACATACATACATACATGTGAGTATGTTGGCATGCTCATACTTATGTTAATGGAAACTGTAACACCTAACGCCGTGTCTCTATCCCCCAACGACACTTTATTTGTGTAATTAATTTGCATTTAACCTCAAACGACTTTATAAAACAATTTTCAGAAAGTCGACAGGTACAAAACATAAACAGATCCAGTCCCACCAGCCAACCGTCACATTCTAAATGCTGTAGTACCTGGAAATAGTTGGTACTTCATCCGCCACCAGGCTTGAGAGAGGGGTTTGGTGGGAAGTAATTAAAATGTGGGTTACACGCTAATGAATTTAAAGCACACTGAGATTTCGTTCTGCCCCGTGTGCTTCCACCTAAACAAAAGCGAAACAGGAAAAAATAGAAAAAGTAAACACGCTCAACTTGAGCATAGAAAGAAGAAGCTCTGCAAACAAACCCAAATAAACTAGCTAAAGGTAAGCAACCAATTCACCACCCCTCTTACTCTCTCTCTCTCTCTCACTCCCACACTCAACGCTCTGTTTGTTGTCTTGTTGAATGTTGTTTTATCAATAAATCTAAAACATCGGAGGCTGGCAGAAGGCGGCTGTGGTGCGCCAACGAAAATGCCATCATCGACATCACATCATCAGTTTGAGGATGATGAAAATGTGGACGGGATAACGATGAGGATGCTCATCCATCCATTCGTTCATTTATAAAGTCGAGCGAATTCAAAGAGTATTTGCATCTGATTCGGCGTTAGTAGCAAGTACTCGAACTAGGATTATAACATGCTCTAAATATTGAACAATCCACTTCATCCTCCACATCCCTGGAAACCACCACTGATCGTAGGGATGTTTAAGGATAGCATTTAGAGGGTGGGGTTTGAGGAAACTTTAAGCAAAACCTAGAACGCTTCGTTGCATTTGACTATGGGATACATGGCATATTTGTTGCAGCACATCAAGCCGTTGTGGAAGCACTTAATCAATTTTCTGTAAGGGATAACATAAAACTACCTAGTCTACAGGCGGGTGATTAAAAGAGGCGATGGTGGTTTGCCTCATAAATAGGAGACAAATGTTTCTTCCATTTTGACGAACTCGTCGGCAGTCAAACTGGGCCTATTTCTTATGGGCGATAATGGCGTGTGAATTTAACACTGTGCAGAATAATAAAGTACAGTGCATGAATATTCCAAGAGGATTTTACATGTCATGTGAGAGGGCAGGCTTTGCAGAACATAGATAAATTTCCAAATTTTGTTTGCTTCATCAATCGTTATAAAAGTTTGATTTTCAATCGTAACCCACCCAGTAGAATCATTATTTTCTATTTATATATTTATTTATATTTTTATTAATTAAAGCTAGTGGACAATATTCGTGTATCTGTTTAATTGTATGAGATAAAGTTTAAAATGCACGAAATTCACATCCCAAAGTTAGTATACAGGACGTACGATATTTTGATTTGTATTTTAAGATGCATGTGATTCATTTACCGCATTATAAGAAATATGTATTTAGTAGGGTATCCCTTATATTTTATATTTTTTGAAGTCGTGATTGCATTGAATCTACCAAATGCTCGGATACTGAACTTGGAATTTTCCACCAGTCTTCCACAATAATATTTTTGAAATCATCTCTTCCTTTTATCTTCAGTTTTCGTATTTGACTACCAAGATCATCCCAAAGGTACTATATGGGATTGACACCTGTACCCATGTTCTGTAACTCTCAAATCGAGGAAATTCTCGTATGGAACATGTGGAATGAAACAGAAAAATGGTGAATTAGCACAAAACCCCTTTTCTCACATTGAACTGTGTCTGAAACTTTATTTTGTGAGAACTTTCTGTCATCTGTCAAATTTTCTCGCCTCACTGAAAAAATGCGATAAAATCGGTGCCTGTCAAGTACTCGAAAGAGAAAAAAATATTTTCAACTGTCAAATTTACTCCCAAATCAAAACATTGTGACAACGACAAAATGTATTAAATTAAAACTGAAAATTGAAAAAAATTGTTTAGTTTTTCGGATTTATACAGGGTGATTCAGGAAGTTCCGGACAAATTTCTCCAGCGTATTCCTTGGCTCATTTCATGAAGAAAAGTCCACTAGGACCATGTCCGAAAATGCAAGGGTGCGAAATGGCAGCGGGTTCAAAATTTTCGGATTGGCGGTCGGAGGGTAGTAGGCTAAAGTTGCTAACTTCTGAGCCAGTGGTCGGATTTTGGAAAGGTCTTTAAGAGGCCTTTCAGAATCAATAAGAAAAGTAGAAAAAAGTCAAATCGCCGAGATACAGAGCTTTCGGAAAAAAATGGAAAAAAAATCACAGAACCTCAATTTGCTCAGCCAGATGGAAGGTAACTTATGTTAGATAGCCATACCTCTTACCTTTCCAAAATGACCTAAACGAAGCCCAGAGGTCTTACCGTTCCAAAGTTATGACCATTTTACTGAAATGCAAAAATTTTTGTTTTTGATTTTGGAAGCGAAATAACAGCACACATTTATTTCTTTTTGTAAATTAACACGTTTAAGATTTTATTTTATTGAAATTTTTGGCTGAAGAATCAAATACATAAGGAAAAAAAATATTTGATGTTAAAGTCATGTTTTAGATTTTGCGTCTTCAGCCTGCGTTAATCGTTAAATTCTCTTTTGAACACCCTTCGTAAATCACGACCATTTACACTCTGCCGTCCACCCATGGGTTCTTTATCATCTAATCGGCTGTTCTGCTTCTTACTTACATATATTCGTATACATTAATTTTTCAAACAGATATGATTGATTTTCATGTTGCTGATATTTATTAATCAAAGTCTCTCCGCGAATTCTTGTATCTACGCATTTTACTTAATATTTTTCGATTTATTTCTATTCATATTATACAAATAATCAGAAAGTAATCTACGCAAACGATGTTCTCCCTTCAAAAGCAGAAAGAGTGTTTAACAGCATGGCAGAAATACGAAAGAGAGTAAAGAGAAACATCAAAAATCCTCTCAAATTCTCGTCTCGTGCGTGTTTGTTTAGCCCTCTTGCTTCTTCCCACCTCTTGCCAACCAAACTCAAAAGTCTTGGGTGAAAGTCACGGGTGAAACCCATAATCTAAAGGGTGTCAAAGGAAGTTTTCAATGTGGTTCCCATTTTCTACTAAACACAATTACAGCCGTTTGCGAACCACATCCGCCACGTTTAGTTCACTCAAGCAGAAATAGCAAAAAAAATTTAAAATTAATAGATCTTGCATTTGTCGCTTGATAAAGAAATATCGGCAGACTGGAGAAGTAAAAACTGAACATTTAGGTGGAAGACCTAGAAAAACTTCCATTCGGACAGACCGTCAAATTATTAAGATGTTACAAAAAAATCCATTTATTTCATCCAAAACAATTGTAACTTTGTTAAACCTCAGTATCCATCACAGCACAGTACGAAGACGGGCTGTCGAAAACGATTTGAAAAGTTACAGACCAGCCAAGAAACCTTTGCTTACGAAAAGACATCTGAAAAATAGGTGAGTTTTTATTTTTAGTATAATAAAAAGTAAAATCACATGTCGAGAAACGGTGGAATTATTTGTTTTATATTTTCTCGATGTGAGAAGTTTTTACATAAGTTACAGAACATGGGTACTGGCGATTGAGGAGAAGTTTTAAGTTATGATGTGTGATACAACAGCGATTTCTTCACAATGAGAAACGTATGCTTCTGATCATTGTCCTGTTGAAATATGAAAGTTGTTTCCCGACGTAATTTTCAGTCCTGTTCTGATATCACGACGATTTTAAACCACGAGCGATTTTAAGATCACGCCGGTGATTTGTAAGTGTTCCGAATATCACGTGATTTTATATTTTTCGGCGTTATTTTATGTTTTCGAAATCACCAACCGAACAGCTGATTTTGTAGTTTGCTTTGCTTTGTTTCTCACTTACTTTGCTACCCAATATATGTTTGTGGTCATATTTGATAAAAATTTGTGAATTTGATATTGGAAAAATTGTAAATACCTGGAGCTTTTTTGTTCAGATTTCTTAATTTTAATTATTTTCATTAATATTTATTAATTATTAGTATTTATTAATATTTTCATTCTCGAAAAGTAAAGCACGGGACAGGCAAAGAGGAACAGAACATCACGAAAAGCAGAAGAGTAATTAATGATGAACAAATGTGAACCAAAATAAACGTAATTTTTTGAAATTGTGAAATTTATTTTTTTTCTGTTAAAACAACTTATTTTATTATTAAAAAAGAAAAAACATTTAAAATTATGTTTCCTAATAATTTATTAAAAGATTTACAATAATATTTTTGCATAAAACAAGCAAGTGATCTGTGTTCACTATCTGACTGGCAAGATTTTCCAGCCTCTTCTTCAATTTCTGCCTGTATTTCCGGTGCACATTTCATTGGGTTTGCCTTAATTTGTCTTACAATAATCCTTTCTTCTTGGCTGATAAACACTGAGACTCAAACGTTCCTGGCATTCGTGAAAATTACAAAGTGTATACACATTTTTGTGATACACTGTAAAATAGTTTTTACAAGAATTGATATTGATTATTTCGGTGAATGGTTGGGAATATATGTATCTACATATTTCGATGCCCACCATTAGCATTCTCTACCAATATTAAGGTATATTTTCACTCTTTATAGTATAAAAAAATCTCAAATTAATGAGAAGTCTTTCAACACCTACTAGTGGGGAAACATCCAAAACAATACTATACCGAAAATATCAATATTTACCACTTCTTGAATATGCAGGCTTTTCATTGGCAGTCAGACCATAGATGTTGTTGTTTCAAAAGAGATCGAGTACCATGAGATTGGTATTACAGTGTACCGCATGTGGACTATTTCTACTTTTCGTAGACTTTATTTTATTGATATAAGTCATCTCTATAATTAGACCATAAATGATCATTTTGAGCCACTGTTCGAGTTTTCGAACAGAAAATTTTTACTATTTTCAATCCAATTTTTTTCTATGACGAGGCATAAGCGATGCACAACGCAATGATGGGCTCAGGGGGTGTTGAAAAAACCTTATATTTAGACCAAATTTCTAAATGGAAAATAAGACATTAAGTTATTTTTTCAAAATATATTACTACATTCGAAGAAAAAGCTACGAATAAGTTTCGTCGAAGTACCACATGCCTGCTGTAATCTGTAATCTGTGCTCTCATTAGAAAAATGGCTAATATCAGTTATCGCGAACGGGTTTTAAATTTGCGGCAACTGTAATTGTGTACGTGTTTGATGCAAACGAGAACTCGTTTGCTATAACATGATACCCATTTGCGATATATGAGTTTAGTTGTGAGAACTACATGAACGGTTGCGATTAATAAACTAATACAAATCAATCAAAGTATTGTTGTGGTAACCGAACTATAAACGTTTTTTTCTTTGCTGGTTGAAATGGTAACTTTTCAACTCCTCATATATGAGGTAACGAAATTCTGACAACGGAATTTAGAACAGCGCACCCTAATTCCCATCGAAGTCATTTTCAATAAAAAAATATCCTACTTTTTCCAACCCGGCTCAAAATGGGTTAATAAAATTATAACGAAAAAAAAAACAAAATATATTTTATAACAAAACAAATCATATTTTTATAAAAACTTATAAAATAGAACGTTACATTTCCGGAAAATCATCACAATGATAAATATTCATTTGAAAAACTTTTAATTATTTATTGAACCCTTTCGACTCCAATAGCAACTTCACTTGTAACATAACCTAGCTGATTTAGCGTCAAAGGTTTGAAGAATAATATTCAAAACTAACTAAGAAAATGTAGCCATTACTGTCATGTTATTGTTGTAAAAGTCGACAACTTGTGTGTGGTAATTTTAAGTGATAATTCGAGTGTTTATTGAATTACACCGAGCTGCAACATAGATGCCCAAGGAATGACATTATTTTTTCCGATGTAAAGGGCGATTTTTGTTATTTTGATTTTCAGTATTTTTGTCAGTTCACACGCGATTCGCAACATGTGTCAAAGTAAAAAAATGTCAGTGTGTCATTCCATTTTAGCATGAATAGACTTAAGAAGGTACAACCCTCGCAAATCACTGAGTTTTATTATCAAAATTCGTGCTCTGTGAACCCTCCGTTCCACAAGCTACGTCCATTTTATGAGGCGACGAGGCTCATTTTTGACTCTATGGGTACGTCAATAAACAGAATTGCCGAATTTGGGCCGAAGAGCAACTAGAGGCTGTTCCAAGAGCACTCATGTACTCTGAAAAATGCACTGTTTGGTGCGGTTTAGGGGACGGCGGCAACATTGAACCGTACTTTTGCAAGGACGAGGATGACCGCAACGTTACGGTCAATGGAGCATGGTACCATTCCCATACCATACACACCCTCGTGCATTTTTTTTATAAATGGAAAAAAAGTGAATTTCGAGTGCTTAATGTTTAATTATTTTTTGGGAAAAAACCCGTCAATCAAACCAAGAAAAAGCTTGATAAATACTATGGGGGCTCTGCACCATCGATTTCAATGGTAAAAAACGGTTTACTGACTTTCGTTGTGGTCGCACAAGTACAAATGACGCTGAATGTTCCGGAAGGCCAATTGAGGTCAATACACCCGAAAATGTCGAAAAAATCCACTATATGGTGTTGGCCGATCGAAGAGTAAAAGTGCGTGAGATTGTTTATGCCACAGGCATTTCATATGGCAGTGTGGATCCGATTTTAAATGATCAGTTGGGTTTAAGAAAGCTGTCTGCAAGATGGGTGCCGCGTTTGCTTTCAATTGACCATAAACGTAATCGTGTAACAACTTTAAAGGATTGTTTAGAGTTGTTTAATTGGTCTACGAATTGGTACCTCATCCGCCATATTCTCCGGATTTAGACCCCAGTGACTATTTCCTATTTTCCAAACCTAAAGAAATGGCTCGGTGGAAAGAGATTTAGCTCCGACGATGAAATTATTGATTAAACAAATGCCTATTTTATGGACCTCGAAAAATCCCATTTTTGGGAAAGGGTACAAAAACTGAAGAAACGTTGGACTAAGTGTATTGAGCTAAAAGGAGATTATGTTGAAAAATAATTTTTTTTTGCAACGCAAATTCACAATATTTTTTAATTGCCATTGTGAACAATGGTAATTCGTTTGCATTTGCATTAGAAAAAGTAATGCAAATTAAAATCCAATGCAAATTAAAACAAAACTATGTAGGAAGTATCAAATACGTTAATATGATATATTTTTTCCGAACATTATATTGGCAAAATAAAGCAAATGATTCATATAAAATTGTCTTTTGCAAGTAATTTTTCTGTGATTGTAGTGAGTCTTTAGGGCATCTTAAGCGATGAGGGCACGACCATATTAAATCGCTGACGACATATCCGTGACAGTTCATGGCAATCGTCGACGAAATGTTCATACAAGTGGCCAACATGTCGCAAATGAGTTATTGCCATATATTGGGAATCTTATCAATAACGACATACCTGACGACCAATTGTCCGACATTTTTACCAATATGGTCAACGACAATTAGATTGGCAAGGATATCCGGTATGAGATGGAAATCGATCGATCGAATCGAATACGATTTGATACAATAATGATATTTTTTTCTGCAAATAATGGATATAAATTAATTTATTCGTCTTTTTCTGCCATTAGATAATGTACATATGTATTAGGAATTATGCCAACAAAATTCGTCCAATTGTATTCGGTTTTGACTCGATCGATTTTCATCACATGCCGGTATATCCCATAATGTCTCCATAGAGAGTACAATTAGCAAACATTGCTTCCTTAAATGTAAACGTCAGTTTTATGTCGAATTATTAACATTAAATTGAAAATAACCTTCTCGCTACGATGTACAAGTTAACTGATAATTTTAATAATCGATCGTTTTCTTATCAAAAGTAATCCTCCTATCAGAAAATGCTATAAATTTTGCGATTGGCCCCTAATGTCAGTTCTGTTTTGACATTTGTGTAGTAAACACATGCGAAATACATGTTAATAAACAATGTTACGCTACACTGCTCCAGAACGCGGAATATTGCTGACTATTTATTTGACCAATAACACAGGGCAACAGTGATTCTGCGGTGCGGGGTTTGTAAGGAAATTTTGGTGCATATGTTGATGAAGATCTAAGACTATAATTCGCTTTTTTTGAATTGACTCTAGTTCTCGAAATATACCGCTATTTTAAAAATGAAGGAGGTTTCACCACACATTTTAGCATAACTCGAGAACAGCTTGTTCGATTTGGTTAAGTAAAAAATTTAAAAATCCGCAGCTAAATTACCTTGATGTTACACCTACAATGTTTCTTGATAAAGTCAATATTTTCGAAAATATTCAGAAACTTTTTGGAAAAAAAAATTTTTTTCCTGCAAAATTGAAAATTTTTTCTTTTTTTAAAATTCATAAAAAATCAAAAATGTCACAAATACTGTTTTTTGATCTTTATTTATAAACATAGATATGTCACAAACAAAACAAGCCATATTTCAATAATATCCATTAACAAGTTTTGGTTTAATTCACAATTTAGAGATGGTATCCCATTTTGATAAAATTTTTAAATGAATATTAATAACAAAAATATTCCATAATTATAAAAAAACACGAGTTAAGAAAACCGTTTTGTATGGGATTTTCTTTGGTACTTTTTGTTTGGACAGTCCCGTTGTAGGTTCCAGCAGTAGTCTGCCATCATATGGCTATCCCACCGGCCTTGGTATCTTTCCTCCATGATCTTGATGTCCTGGTGAAATCGTTCCCCTTGTTCTTCACTATAATCGCCGAGGTTCTCAGGAAATTTATCCAAATGACTGTGCAAATAATGCACTTTTATACTCATATTAGCTCCTAGTTTTTGGAAATTGTGGAGCATTTTGCTAACAATTTCGGCATAGTTTTTAGCTTTGTTATTCCCCAAAAAGTTTTTGACAACTGATACAAAGCTTATCCATGCTTCTACTTCCACCTGACTCATGTGATTTGTGAAATCATCGATGTTTATAAGAGTACGGATTTGTGGCCCGTCAAAAACGCCTGCTTTTAGCTTTTCTGTACTAAGACCAGGAAATGTTTGACAAATATATTTAAAGCAATCGCCATTCGTATCGAGAGCTCTGACAAACTGTTTTATAAGGCCAAGTTTAATGTGGAGTGGTGGAAGAATGATTTTTTCTCGACTTATCAAAGGTTCATGAACGATGTTAACTTTTCCTACAGTCATGTTCATTCTTGATGGCCAGTTTGTCCTGCTCCAGTGTTCATTTTTTGCACGACTGAAAACAGGGATATTTAGTGTATCCACTTTGCTGACCCAATAAAAAGTTTACCATTTTTAAATCTACACAGACGGACCACTTGTGTTGATGATATGAAATCTTCTCTAACACCAGTTTCACGTTTTCATAGTCTTCTTTAAGTTTAGTCGAATGACCTATTGGAATCGAAGCCAATTTATTTCCATTATGTAGTAACACACACTTTAAACTTTTTTTTGAGCTGTCTATAAAAAGTCTCGTCTTTAGGGTGGTATATTGGAAGGCCCATTAAATTTAAAAGCCCAGAAATATCATTACAATATACAATACCGTTCGCCTCGGTAAAGAATGGAAGGATGTCTCGCTCTCTATTTCGGTAAGTAGTTATTGTTACGCCAGGCTGAATGCAACGTTTTTCTTTTAGTCTTGATGCAAGAAGTTCAGCTGATTTTTTCGATAAATTTAAATCTCGAATTAAGTCATTCTGCTCACCTTGAGAAAATCCTTGAAATGTAGAACTGCATTCTTCGAACTCATACTCACTATTGCTGTCATTGTGACTATCTAACATTTCAACATCATTAGAATATTTGGCCGATAATGAAGTAAATACCGGTATTGGTAAATTTTCACTATGCAGCGTTGGTGGCTTAACGGATTGAACGTTTGGGTAGAACCAAGACCGCTTTTTATATCGGTTCATGCCTTTTACATTTACAGCGCAAAAGTAACAATCATCAAGGTGGTTTCTTGGCTCTGCCCACGCCATCGGTATTCCAAACGGAAGCCCTTTGCGTTCTCCTTTGCTCCAATATCGAAGTGACTCGACACAAGTTTTACAAACTTTATGTGGGACCCAACATTTGTCTTGTTGTCGAAGTTCTTGTCCAAAATAAGCCCTATAAGCTTGTTTTACAAAAGCTGTAATATTATTTAGTTGCTTTTCTGCACAATATTTACCACATATGTAGCAGAAATGGTCGGGGTTATTAGCACAAGATTTACGTAAAGAGCTCATCATAAGCAATGCCTTATAAATTGAGTAATTTTATTATTTTTTAATATTTTTTTAATTTTATTGTGGATAAGTCTTACCTTTTCACTTTCAACACTAGGATTAACAAGGTATTACAGTTCAATATTTTTTGACATATGTACGTATTTATTCACTTATCTGTCACATATCGTCTATTTGGCCTACTTAAGTTGTTATAATTATGTGTCGTGATTTTTATAGCTGTTATTAATATTGATTTGTGTTATTAATATTGATTTAAAAAATTTATCAAAATGAGATACCATCACTTAATTGTGAATTAAAGCAAAACTTGTTAATCGATTTTATTGAAATATGGCTAGTTTTATTTGTAACATATCTATGTTTAAAACTAAAGACGAAAATATAGCATTTGTGACATTTTAGATTTTTTATGAATTTTAAAACGAGAAAAAAATTTTCAATTTTCAATGAAAAAAATTTTTTTTGGAAGCACTTTCTGAATATTTTCGAAACTATTGACTTTCTCAAAAAACATTGTACGTGTAACTTGAAGGTATTTTAGCAGCGGATTTTCACATTTTTTACTTAACCAAATCGGACAAACTGTTCTTCAGTTATGCTAAAATGTGTTTTGAAACCTCCTTCATTTTTAAAATAGTGGTTTATCTCGAGAACCAGAGTCAATTCAAAAAAAGTGAATTATAGGATAAGAACATCACTATCTCATACATCTAAATTGACTCCAAAAAGTTGAACCGCAGAAAAAAATCTTTATTTTGTCACCCTGTGTAATCGGTCGGTGACTTTGGCACAACGTGAATTTTGTCGCAGATTTCCTGGCCGTCCAACGCCTACTGGTGAAACACTGCGACGTTTAGCCGCTCGCCTCGAAGAGACTGGCACAACACGAGATGCTTCCAGGCGTGGCAGACCCCGGAGTAGCCGTTCTGCAGAGAATATTGCTGCTGTAGCCGAGGATGTCATGGAAGCGCCGTCGACATCGACCAGACGACGTGCCACGCTACAGAGCAATGATCAACGAGTTCTTTTTGCCGCAACTTGATGAATTGGGATTGGAAAACATGTGGTTCCAACAGGACGGTGCAACGGCACACACTGCACGTGCCACGACCGATATGCTGAAGGATGCATTACCCGGGCGCCTAATCTCCTGTTTTGGCGATTTGCACTGGCCAGCAAGATCGCCTGATTTGACCGCTCCAGACTTCTTTTTGTGGGGCTTTTTGAAGTCGCGGGTTTATGTCAACAAGCCTCAGACTCTTGCAGCTCTTAAAGACAATATCCGTCAAGAATGTGAGGACGTATCGCCGGAAGTTTTGGCCAAAGTGGTGGAAAATGCCATAAAAAGAGCTCAAATGACAATCAACTGTGGCGGCGGCCATTTACGTGACATCATATTCTCGACTTGATGTAAAAAAAATTAAAAGACCAAATAAAAATAATCCACAAGAAGAATCAAAGTTTTTAATTTTTTTTTTAAATTACAGCCAAAAAACATCGGAAGTTTACTTTTGCGCCACCTTGTACAAGTTATTGTGTCTCGTAATTTTTTGTTAATATTTCGCCCCGTTTGTTGTTTTTCTACAAAATTTCTTTTAACGATAACGTCAAATTGTGTCTGATGGGTGACAACCTAAAGCGATAATCGCTCACCATATCGTCAATAGAGACCGACAGTATTTTGTAAGCGACAAGAAAAATATTTTGTCATGCAGCTGGTCGTTAACAAAAATTTCCATTACAACTTCATTCAAAGACAGTTTAAGCGAAAAAAATCAATATGTTTAGCAGAAATCGTTTGACGACTACTTCCTCTAGGACGATTTTGCCAAGTGGGTAGAATCAAATTGTACTCACGTGAGCGTGCGTGAACGTGAGTATCACAAATATCGTCCAGCGTACGTGACCGTCCTCCTTTCGCGAGCGTAAGCTAAAACTTAATCACATGCCCATCTCTTCAGTTGGGTAGTTCATGAACTACCTAGTTCATTTAGGGTGACCAGACATCGCCCTCATGAACAGAATGCACATTTTCGATACGACCGGTCACCTTAAATGAACGATTTCCGAGAACTAGTGAACGAGTTCGACACAAGTCTACCCATCTGTAATTTCTATCAAACATTAAGGCCCTAGGATTTCCGCATGACCCACTGTGTGGTTGCCTTAAATGCCGTAGATGACTGTGATGGAATCCAGTGAAACTGAGAGTACGATATCAAAGGCACAAACATGCTGCTGTTAAAACAGTAACCAGTAGATTGTAGTGACAGTTATGAAAGGGAGTTTGCAAACGATTTTTAAGAACAAATATCTCGAAGGCAACATAAAACCCCAAAGAGTGGGCAAGGAGCTGAATGTAACGAACAGGTAAGTGAGTGACACACAACAACTCAATTTACTTGGTTATTTCTATCGGTTAACAGGAAGTTGCATATTATGTATGTCACATGCAATTTCCGCCTGCAGCGAACCATTAAACCCAAGAGAATCTAACGCACACACAAGCACACACTCAAACTATTGCAGGATTTAGGCAAAGTTGTCATTTACACTTTCTTTGGCTCAATTGTACGTGTGTATGGCTGTGTATCTGCCAGACTTTAGAGTCAGTCTATTAGCCAAAGTCTTTGGAAATTGAGTAGCATACACAAGCACACGCCCAGACACACCCAGCCAGCCAGCCACTAATTTGTGGCATATGCCGTTATTGTGACTAACACCAACAACGTTAGCAGTCAGCCGCAACACCAGCCAGAATTTCAGTCGACACGACGATGAACTTTAACTTCAACCAAGCCCAAAGGCCCAGACCGAATAATGGCCATGCTACTAAAGAAAATGTGCCGATGATGATGAATTACGACAACAATATTGAAATCCCGTCAACGCCACACAACTTGGCACGACGTCAATATCCGTGCTCTTTCCTCTTAAAATCGGTTTCCTTCCTGAAAGGAATAAAGATTATGGATGATGGAGCGACATAAAGAAAATGCCATTACATGCGTTATATTTATTGAGATGAAACATAAACTAATTGAAAGGAAGAAAACTCAAGCGTAAAGCTGGCGACGCATATGCATATTGTGCTGGCGCGGCGCGGCGCGGCGGTGAATATGTTTTGTGTGTGAAGTCCAAAAAACAGAACCAACAAATGATAACGAACACATCAATAAATTTAACGGCCATCACCAACAACAATTTATAAATACGACACTGCTACCACTGGCACACTTCCATGAATATCCCACCCAGAATGCGAAATAAAAGGACGAATCAGCCGGTCCACCATGACTTGAAGGAACGCGGACTTTTTCGTTGTGTTGAACGGAAGTGTACAATTCCAACAAAAGGAACAGCAAATGCAGTCGAAGGGATAACACGTCGCAGAAACAACAACAAAGGCTCTACAAAAAAAACAGTCAACACCGACCGAGTAGATGTTTACACGAAATGAAAATTCCAAAAATTATTCGATACATAACGTGATTACTTGAATCCAAGTTCAAATATGAAAATTACCCCCCGTTAAATTTTATTCCCCGTGTTTTAATTGAAGGATTCACATGTTTCCATAGTCATAATTATTAAAGACGTTACTGTCATATCTTGATTTTGGATTTATAGTACGGATTGCCTCCGCTTTCTTTCCCAGAGATATTAAGCCAAAAAATAACCTTCCGTTAGATAAGAGTTCTGGGGTGCAAAGGTTAGAGCGGGCAACTCTTGGTCGTGGGTCCCCCGCTCATTCTCAAGCGGAAAACAGTGAGAATAAATAAAAGTAAAGTGGTACTTCTTAAACAAAATCCAGTATAAGCTAAATTTCCACTATAGAAAACGTTTGAAACTTTTAAAATTTGCATCCGACTTTAAAATTTTCAAGAAATTCATATCGTTACTTTTAAATAAAAAAATTTTGCAAATCTGTCATCAAAGTAAATACAAAAACTGTATGTATGAATATAAGACGAAAAATCCAAATATATTTTTAAAAAATCACCACCAATTTTATGTACGATATGAATAGGTTTTGAAAGAACCCTTTTCTTCTTCCTAACCTAAAATCCTTCCAAAAAACTTAATGAGTTAAACATTCTCAAGTACTCGGACTAACCTGAAAACGTCTACTCAGATTCACAATTTTGAGGGTGTTTCACAAATTTTTAAAATTGTTCTGTGATGTCCTCAACCACACCCCTGAACACCCCCAGTAGGTCGGTTTTCAATTACAACGAAATTGTTCGTTTTTTAGCTCCGTGTAATCATGTTTAAATCTGTTTTCAGTATACGGATAATTCGAATATATTCACCAAAAATTTTAAATTATCTTTAAAGATGATATCACAGTTTTAAAGAGTATGACCCACACTGCACAGACACTCCACAAACATCAGTCCCAACTCATAATACCCTGTTATGGGGTGTAGTATCATCTTGTGGGTTATAAAATTCATCCCCAGCAAGTGTGATTAATGTATTGTTGCTTTAAATTTAGTATTGTGCTAATGACTTCATGTTTCCCATTTACTTTGCGCGTTTTTCTTCACTTTGAGTTTGAAAAACTTTCAAATATAAAAAAGTATCCGTAGGATATTCCGGAAGGAGAAAAAGTTTAACAACGCAAAAATACAAAACAAGAATCCATCTTACGAAACACTAAGGAAAACAAAAGAAGCAACGGACTAAGACAGTGGACAAAAAAAAACTGGCGCCATGTGGAAAATAATTAGCGATAATTAAACATATTTTTAAAGTGTCCTTTAAAGACCCACTAAGTCGTATTTTTTGCCCATTGTTATAGTTGGTGAGGGAACAGGATGTTCCCAATATACAACCATACACCCAGTACCCACTACAGAATATGGAGGACACCCAAATAAATATTACTCCATTTGTAGTTTAGGTTGAGAAGATTGATTATCAGACTTAATTGGAGGATTTAGACGAAATGGACGTTGGCTCTATAAGCACTAAAGAAGAAGCAGAACAGGAAACAAACAAGAGCACAAAACAACACTTTCTTCTCACACATTACACAGGCAAACAATAGAAGAAGGTTGGTCTTGGAACAGTGTATAGTGGCAGTATGCAGTAGATTTTATTCCATTGGTCATGGCCATACACTTCAAATAAACCGTCAGAGCTTTGATATTCGTTCTTGGTCATCTCTTAAGTTGGTTAAGTAGCAACATTAAAGATGGCTAACCTAAAAATACACTTGGCATGTCCTTGGCATGTTCCATTGTAGTGCAACAATATATGGGATGCGATTTTTGTTAATGACAAACACTATTCTACATAATTACATACATATGTATATGGTCAAACAATCTTAATTTAACAAACTTGATTTGAAGATATAAAATTTATTGAGTAATTTTTTGAATTACAATAAGACACGCAACAACTTGAGTTGTTGGTTGTTAAAGATTTAAATGCAAGAACAATTTTACTGAAAATTCAACTAAAAATCTACAGGTCAAATGCTTTGAATAACTAAGCATCTCCGATGATGGCGGACATCATGATGGAAGTTTTGCTGGATACGACACTTGGGACTCGAACGAAAACTCCGAAAATCTTGACATATTTATAGTTATTGGGAGAACTGAGTTGGAGGGCATATTGGGGGAACTTAACTCCTTCAATCGGCAAGTACAATTCACAGTGGAGGTGTTAGAGGATCATATATTGCCATAGCTGGGTAGTTTATTTATAGGACAAGATAACAATGTAAAACTTGACTGGTATCCAAAACCTACGGCATCCAGACGATTGATAGACCATTGTTTCAAGCATCCAGGCGGACGATGATTAATACTGCAGGTGACTTTGTCAAAAGGGTAATACGGAGAAGTGACATCGAATTTCATATGGGGAACAAGGGGAGAATACGGTAAATTTTGAGGATGACCAAAAACCAAAACCATCGGCCAAAACTCTCTGAGAGACATTCGAATATGTACGACGGGAAGTAATATAAATTGGCACCAAAGCCCAACTTCACACTGAATCAACTTTTCAGCAGGATCAAATCTAGAATGTGCTATACAGGATCAAGTGCAACGGGCACAGGTTCAACACATACCAGAAAGTATATGTAGGCACTATAATGAACGTACTGGAAACGAGAATATCATCACACAAATCGGACCAAAGGTTTCTCTAACTGTAAACCTTTGGAATAAAAAACAGCACTCGCTGCCCAATGTACTTTAACTGAACACACCCCGAAATGTTGACGAAGTGGAAATTTTAACTGAATTGAAATGTTACTCACTACGTCTCTTTCAGGAAATGCTGCATATTATTGATGTTCGAACTGGGAAAATACTCAACTTCAAGCGTGATACAGACGATGTGCGCAAGTCTGACAAATTTAGGCGAAAAACTAGGATCAGTTGACAAAACATTGCAGTTTGGACCTCACACGTAATTATACACATTTACATATATTGAAAATTTCATGCTTTATAGTCTCGATCGGAGCGAATAATATTTGTTTTGAAAAATGTGTTTATTCATTGTACTAAATCCTTGAAAATTATCAAAATATTGGACGAAAATAGACAAAATTGTGATAAAAAGAAAAACATACAACATTGTTTTCATTTTATTTCCATGACCTCGAGCCGATACTAAAATTAAACTCATAATAATTTGAAAGGTCAACTATACACACAACTAATATTTAAAAAATGATTACCAAATTAATTGAAATTAAATAAAAGATATATAATTACAATATTTGAACTGCCGCATTGGGTGTAATGCCAGTCATATAAGATCAATTGGAATGGGTAGCAACGTCTCTGTTAATCGATTGCTTAACACAGGTGTCAGCAAACTATGGGCCGGGATCCGAATCTGGCCCGCAAGTTCATTTTCTATTGGCAGTATAGTAATTTAGGGAATTTTTAAGAAGGAAAAACACACTAAAGTATATTTCTCACTGCCCTACTTACAAATGTAAACAATTTCCTAAACCATAAATATTAAATATTTAGTAACTTTTTGTCATCCTCATGTAACTAATACATATCGCAGGAACCATGTACATGTTTGCAAGCTTTATTTTCGTGAATTGAAGATCTGCTTCTTTTTGTTTCTTTCCTGTCGGTCCCGTTGTTTGTTTTCAGCAGTTATCAACAAACAAAACCACATTTGGGTCACAAAAACATATATTATAACCTATTAATCATTGTGTCCCAAACATGTTATATTGAATAGCAAACAGAATGTGTTTGAATACAAGTATAATATATTTGCAACAAGCTATAAACACGTTATATTTGCATCCAAACAACAAAATAATACAACTTTTGAAAGTTTGATTGAAACCTAAGTCTGAAAATGATTTTTAAGATTAGAGTAATTCGCACTAATTCGTTTTTGATAGTGACTTAATATTTCTTTAAAATGTTCAATCTCCCGGGAAACTATGGCCCGAGGGATTATTTGATATTAAAATGATGAGTTGGAAATATTAAAATGTTAAATGCAAACATTACAATGGTTGCGTATAAAATGGAAAAATTACAAAATACGGTAAGCGTTTGCATTTTATAATTTGTTTCCGTTCGTCTTGTACAGTGAGGGATTGCATATATCTGGTGTAAAGGGTTTGTGTTTGGTTGTTTGCCTCAATGTGTTTAATGGGCTTATGATCTGTTTTATAACACGAATTTGAACGAACGAATCGGCCAAAACTAAAGCGGAAATAAATAGGATCTCATGGGTCAAATGAGGTAATTCTTTTAGAAAATTGTTAAGGGAACATGTGAAGAATGAATATCCGAAATAAATAACTTATCTGACCTTCATATTTTCAATTTAATTTTGATTGATTCGTTCGCTCGTAGGAATTCGTTTTCTGAAAACATGCCATTAGTTTATTGCTTCTATGAATTCTTTAACCGGCCTATCTCCATTTATTGTACTTTGGTGTACACTTTACCTTTTTACTTTTGTGAATACATTTTGTATTTTTGTGTACAAATTTGGTAACTTTTTGTACACTTTTGTGTATAAATTTTCTATTTCTGGTTTTTTTTTGAAAACAATTTTTTATAGACAATTTTTCAAAGCAGTAGGTTTCAATTCTAATGAAAAACTGAGTCGGAATCAGGAATCATCAGATCAAATTTCATCTAACCCAGAAAATGAACCACCAATTGAATTTTGCCCACAAATTTTAATGAAGGCAAAACTAGAAAACCTAACAAAATCTTATCGTAGTGTAAATAATAAAATAAAGGAAATTTTACTAAAGATGAGTGGAACACTCTTGTTTCTAATATCCAAGTGTAAATGTGCGCTAAATGTAAAGAAGTCCTGCAAATGTCTAGTAATCTTAAAAATTGTCATTGCGTGCTTGGGAGTTCTATTTATATAATGATCAGACTGGACGGAGGATGCGTTCGTTGAGTTTAGAGTTGAAAAAGTGTTACACCAAAAGTGTTAAAACAAAAATCTAAATTTCGAGGTCATTTACATTCGGAAGTTCATAATTTAGATATCATTGGAAAGGCAATCATTTGCGATTTTCATGAAGGGTAGGATTTTGGAAAAATGTTGGCAATAGATATACTTTTAAATAACTGTCAATAATATTTCAATTACTTGAGAGAACAATAAAAAAGTATATAACATTTAGTAAGTTTACAAAGTGTCATACTGAGAAAAGAAGCTTCAAATTGAATTATTAAGTGTCAACATACTATAAAACATATTAGAGTTATATTAATATTTCTGGAAGTCTGTACGAAAAATCACTAAAAAATGGCATTAAAACGTACAGAACTCAATAAATTAACAAAAAAATATATTTAAAAAAAATATATAAAAAAAAAAATAGAGGTCATACGGTTCTACTCAACCAATAAAAATTTTGGGATAATGGGCAATATTAAAAAAGTTTCACCCAAAAAACATGAATAACCCTGCTACTACGTTGAGGTCATTAGATGACCCAAATCGTATTTAACATTACCGTGTTTCTAACTGGTGGAACATACTTGAAAGTTCATCAATTATTGAAATATATTGAATTCAATATTGCAAGTGTTTACACATATCATGTTCGGGTCATTCTATGACCCCGTATCATTTTTGTAAAACTAATAATAAATATATAATATAATAAATATATATTATATAGGATGGTTTTTGCATTTGTCGTTCACCTCTTTCGTGTATTACATGACAAGAAAACAAACAACAGAAGATTGGCCCCAAAACGCCCAAAAAAGGCATGGTTGTAGACAGAAAGTCAACAAAACCCCTTATGCAAAGTCATCGTCTGAAACATCTCTCTGTTGCGAATGCACTGGAATGCGTTTACAGTTATCAAGTCTTAACTCCCTGTGGTATGAGTTTCAGGGACGTCCTTTTTTGAGAGCAATCATGTCTTTGGAGCTCACAATTGGCTGAGGCTAGAATCACAATTATTTCCAAATAGTCACTAAGCACTGTGAGTTATCTAATTGTCCGGATACTGAATACAATCGTAAAACTTAATTTTTAATAAACATAGAATCGAAGCGCTTCCAAAACCCAGTTATCGGAACCGATACATAAAAACCGGTTTTAAGCCCTGTTTTCAGTAAATAGTTTTAAATCTGATTCTCTTAATAATTTCGTTTACAATTAATCTGTATTTCGGAATGTCGGAGTTTTTTGGGTTTGCATGCTCTTTATATGCCATATTCATCGAACTTTTCCGAAGTGGGTTACTTTGACCTTGATCTCGCCATCAGAACGGCAGCCAATCGTTGGAATCTTACAGACTTCCACTTGACGGCACTTTTGTTTTTGGTGATCCCATTTTAAGACCCATTTTTGGGGAAAACAGAAAAAACCCAAATTTTTGATTTAAAAAAAAAACAAGCTTTTCTTTCATTATATAAAAATGGTACCAAAAGTTAACAGACTTCTCTCAAATTTAAAGCATTAACAGACTGGGTGTAACTCAATGGTATTTAAACATTTTATTCGTATAGGCCAAATATTTAAAATTTTTGGCTGAACACAAAAAATTTACTAAAATTTGCGAAAACCAAAAACTTTAAGCTCGATGCGTCACGTGTTCTCATTGCCGGATTTATGTAGCTCAAATTTCCAGTACATAAGATTGGATTTTACTGCTAGCACATATTTCCAAGCATTGTTTTCATGAATTGAAAAGCTGCTGCTTTTTTGTTACTATGTTGACTAGCACATTTTTGTTTTCAGCAGTTTTCAACAAACAAATCCACATTTGGGTCACAAAAACATATGTTATAACCTATCAATCATTGTGTCTCAAACATGTTATATTGAATAGCAAACACAATGTGTTTGGACACAAGTATACTATATTTGCGACAAGCTACAAACGCGTTATATTTGCATCCAAACAACAAAAAATTTTGTATTTTCAGCGTGTATTTTTTGGAAACAGACATTGTACCTGCAAAAGGATATATTTATACATATATCAAAGACTAGGAAAAAAATGTACAAGAAGGGGCAAAAAAGTAATCACACAATGTGTTTTTGCTGTAATTTTTTTTAAAGATAAACTTTGGTTCTGCTTGTGAAATTTATTCCATCAATTTGAGAAAATGATATCGGCCAAGTGGTCACCGCCAGAGTTGATGGCCATATGACATACGACAGGATCTCGCATTCTTGGCGAATATTCTCCTTAAGGGCTTCAAGAGTCTGGGGCTTGTTGACGTAACCCGCGACTTCAACAAAACCCATTAAAAGAATTCTAGAACGGTTAAATCGGCTGATCTGGCCTGGCCAGTGCAAATCACTAAAACGAGAGATTAAGCGACCCGGAAATGCTCCCTTCAAAATAACGGTTGTGGCTCGAGCAGTGTGCGTCGTTGCACCATTCTGTTGGAGCCACATGTTCTCCAGTCCCAATTCATCCAATTGAGGAAGAAAAAGTTTGGGTAAGTGTGGCTCTGTAGCGCCCGCGGGGTTCTCAAAAAAATGGCACGACAGCACACCACGTCAGAGTGTACCGTCTTCGTATTATTTCCGTTTTAGTTAATATTATTCGATGTTTTAGTTTTCATGTTCTTTAATAATTGTTCGGTTCAAGATCAATAACTATTCAAAAGTACTTTTTCGATGACAAGTACATTTTAATAGAAAATATTATTATTAACGCTAATCTCATGGCAATTGTTGTTTCTTTCTTGAAACAACAACATCTATGCAATGGCTTTAGATGAGCGCATGCATAAGAAAGAAATTTTGTGAACATTTATGGTTCTGGCAAAGTATTTATTGTGGATGTTTTCACACAAGTAGAAGTATTGGGACAATTCTCGCTAAGTTGAGTTTTGTTTATGCCTAAAATGTGTGATGACATACTTAAATACTTGTGGAGAACGGAGCTGATGATGTGCCTTGGTGGGCATTGAAATAGCTACATATATTCCCAACCATCCACCATAATAATCAATTTCACATATTTTGTTTTACTATTTTCTATTAAAATGTACTTTCTCATAGAAAAAGTACTTTTTAATAGCGATTAATCTTGAACCGAACAATTATTAAAGAACAATGTCAAAATATTTAATATAAAATTTTTGTTTTCAATCAATTTCAACTATTTTGACTGACTATTTTCACAATTTTGCCACGTACCTAATCCTTCCAGAACATTTTTTTCGCATTTTGAAGTTATACCTGTTTGCCCCCTTTTTACCCTCATTAGTAGTTTTTTGCCACATTCCTAATCTCTCCAAAAGATGTTTCTCACAGTTTGGAGTTATACTTTCTCGCCACCGTTGTCACCATTGTTTACCCACATTCCTAATATTATCCAACGAGTTTTCAAGCACTTCGAACATTTACCCCTCTTTTTGGACCTTTGTTACACACACATTCACAGTTTTTTCGACATTCTCAAGCTTTCCAACCTATTTTTATCTTATTTTGAAATTTACCCTTTTTACTATTGTTTTTACCCACATTCACATTTTTACTACATTCCTGATCATTCAAACAACTTTTCTCGCACTTTGAAGTTGTACCCCATTTGACCCCTTTTCCAACAATCCTAATCTTTCCAAACGATTTTTCTCACATTTTTCAAATTTGCTCTTCTCGCCCCCCTTTTTACCCACATTCACAACTTTGACTACAGTCATAATCATTTCAAACTAATTTTATTGTTATTTGTAGTTTTACTCACATACACTATTCTTAACACATTCAAAATCATTCAATACGACTTTTCTCGCAGTTTAAAGTCGTACCCCACTTGTCCCCCTTTTAACATCTTCCCATACTTTCCAACAATTTTCCTGTATGATAAAATTTTACAATTTGCTTCCGCTTTTCTATTATTTCACACATATGTATGTAAATTTTTCGTATTTATTTAATAATTGAAAAATATTCGGAAATTTATTTAAATCCATTACCGATTTACATTTTTCGAGCGAATCGAAAACAAATGGCTTTCCTGACTCTGCTTTATACTCAATATTTCCGGGGTCAGGTTTGACGGTGTTTCGATATGATTTGGAATTAACCGCTACAAACAGTTCAGTTTTTCTTTTCTTATCCATTGAAATCTAGTGATTACTGAACTTCTTAAGAATCTGAACCACCAATGATCTGAAAACTTCTTAACTCTTGGGGGCGATCAAATCCGAACACTTCATTCATTACACAATATTTGGAAAAACAGGATTTTTGAATTTTTTAACGTCACTTCGGGAAATTGTTTTTTTAATCATTACATTTTTACAACAATTTGGCAACAATCAACCAGGACGAAACACATTTATTGATACTTTTTAGATATTCAAGGAAATCTATTCAAGGATAGCGAGAATCTAGAAATAAGTGCATCGTTCAGACTCTGCAGTATATGCAGTCTTATATGGAACACTTTCTCCTAGTACTTAAAGACACTAGAATAATTCACAAACATCCACATGGACAGTTGCAAAGTACAACGTTTCCCTTTTTGCAGCCGCCCAATATTGATTACGAACAAATATACAAAACTTTAAATCTCAAACATTAAACAAAACAATAGAAATAACAAAAGAATCACAAATTTGTTTACATATTTTCTGATTAAATATGTATGGCTGAATGTACACATAACTCCTGATCAAGGAAGGAGCACAAATCACAGATTACTTTGCAATTCTATCCTATTATTCACAGTTTCGTTATTTGGATTTCAGTCGCATCTCCTAAAATATACGGCCGAAAAGGGCTTTCAAACGTTGTGCCAACATTTTTAGCATTTCATCGAAGCGCAACAACAGCCCGCCCTCCTTCCAAAGCGCCCCCAATAAAAGAAATTCGAAGGACAGACAAAACAATTTTATAAATTAATTCCGCCCAACAAAAGAAGAAATGGGTCGGTTGTTGCACGACCCTTAAATGACAATTAAATTGAGATGTAACAGTTGAAAACAAAATAAACACCAGCTAACAGTCGACAAACGAGTAAATTTTTTATAACTGAAATAATTGAAAATTAGTTGAAATTCCTCGAGAGCTGAAAAATGTCCTTTGCTTATTTGTTTATTTATCTGTTTACTTGAAATGTGAATTTTTACTTGAAGTTCGCAACCGATAGGAAGATATTTTGCAAGGCTTAAAAGCAAGGAAATGAAGCATAATAACTTAGTTTAAATTTACAATTTCCCAGTTATGATGGATATATACTAATCACTAGTGCAACAAATACCCTGGAGATGTTGGTAAGGGGACATAGCAAAACATAAAGAAATGTTGCGCAACATATGAAATATATGGGGAGTTCGGAAGGGTTACGTGACATTAAATCTTATATTAGAATGAATATAAATCGCGATAAATCGTAGCTGGAGGAAACTCAGATTAGAATGAACAAGTTTTGGAACCATTCAGCTAAAATTAAACGCTGATTAGAATTTATCTTTTTTGTTGTTTGGATGCAAATATAACGTGTTTGTAGCTTGTCGCAAATATAGTATAATTGTGTCCAAACACATTGTGTTTGCTATTCAATATTACATGTTGGAGCCACAATGATTAATATGTTACAATATAAATTTTTGTGACCCAAATATGGCTTTGTTTGCTGAAAACTGAAAGAAACAAAAAAGCATCAGATCTTCAATTCTTGAAAACAATGCTTGCACGTAAGTATATAGATATTCCAAATATGTACATGATTCCTGCATAACGTTAGAGGACAGTTGTTTCCAGCGTATACGAAGACTGAACAACACACGACAGTGTCGCCGTCACTAAACGAAGCGGCCAACTTCGAGGAAATTTATGCACGTACCCCCGCGTATGAACACAACAATATATAATTCAGTAAAGTACAAGTTCCGAAAGTAATTGAACAAAATATCCACCTGATTCGTTCACTGTAAGAGCTATTTAATTGCAAAGTTCAGTTATTGTAGCTGCTGTAGCAGAGCTCGTATTTACCCCCCCTCCCAACCACCATGTGTAACCAAATACACATCGTCGTGGGGAATGTGTAATGAACGTTTACCCATTACCCACAGGGTATGGGGAAAATAATGGATAGCTACCCACGGAAATGGGGAGTTACCCATCACGATTACCCATTACCCACAGAATAATGGGTGGTTAACCATTAGCCGGTGTAACCCATCCGCATTTTTTATCGAAAATATGAAAAAATTACTATATCTCGGAAACGGAGCGTCCAATCGCAAAATTAACAAATTTTTGAGGGTTTCTAAGGATTTTTCATAAAGTGCTTCAATTCGAATGGAAGAATTTTTTTTAAAAACTCACCAAAATAAAAAAAAAATACAAAAATAAACAATGGCTATAACAGGAGGCTTTAACCCATAGACTAATACATACATAGATACTTTTATTCCCTCAATAAATTAAACGTCATAGGTACGGTGGAAAGTAAACATTGGATGGTGGAAAACATGGCTTCAATAATACCAGATAGAGGCAATAGTTAAACGACGTCCAACAAAGGAACAACAACCGAATTTCGTGTTTTTGTTGAAAACTAGTTGTGTTAAATACAATACAAATGTATACCAACGATAAAAGTCAACAAACAAGTGCAAAATATTTTTAAATTTTTCAGTTCCACACCAAGACTACATGAAAAAGTTAAGTGAACATATTTTGTAACTCCGCCTGGTGTAAGTTAATTTAAATTTAATTTCTCTCATTTCCATAAACCTACAACGAAGAGTGTGAAATGAAACGTCAGATGAGAGAATAAAAGTATCTATGTATGTATTAGTCTATGCTTTAACCAATGGGTGTCTCCAATATGGCGGCATCACTTTTATTTCGTTTTATCGCTAAAAATAAAATTTTTCGAATAAAAAAAGTGCTAAAACGCCCTCATGTCTATATCTCGGAAACGGACCGTCCAATCGAAAAAATAACCAATTTTTCCGGTTTCCAAGGGTTCTTAATAAACTGGCCCAATTCGTAGTTTTGTAATTTTTTTTCCAAAAAATCGCCAAGATAAGAAAATCGCTAAATAAAAAGTGGCTACTCGGAAACGGTGCACCAATCGAAAAAATAATAAAAATTTTACCTCCACCGGAGGCTTTAACAAATGGGTGTTTTCAATTTGGTATCAGGATTTTGAAAAAAAAAACGCTAAAAATAAAATTTTTCGGATAAAAAATTATCTTGGCGATTTTGATTTTTTTGGACCAGTTTATGAAAAACCCTTAGAAGCCGGAAAAAATTGGTAAATTTTTCGACTGGGCGCTCCGTTTCCGAGAAATGGGCATTTACCTGTGGGAAATGGGTAATCGTGATGGGTAATTTCCCATCGTCGTGGGTAGCTACCCATTATTTTCCCAATACCCTGTGGGTATGGGTAATTCCCCATTGTCGTGGGTAACTACCCATAATTTTCCTCATTACCCTGGGGGTATTGGGCAATCCCCATTCTCGTGGGTGCGTGGGTTGCTACCCATTATTTTCCCTATATATACCCTGTGGGTAATGGGTAAACGATCGCTTCAAATTTCCCACGGCAATAATAATGGGTTACCCACCAAATACAAACCCTGTGCTGCAGTGATGCTGGTAGCTTAACTTTATTTGCCTGGAAAAACATCACGAACTAAACATAGTCCCATAACATCACTTCAAGAAAACCTGACCTTCTTTGCAGTATGAAGACATTCACACAGACCCATTTGAAGTACCTCTGTGATTACGGCACATATCATCTAGAGTGTCCAAAAACCCGGTTATTTTAAAAAGTCGGTTATCGGTTTAACCGAAAAATCCACTATTCTAAAACCCGGTTTTCGGTTATGGGCTTCTCCTAAAACCGGTGAAACCGGTTAAACCGATTATTTCGATTTAAAAAAAAAAGAAAGTAAGTTACATTTTTAAACATTTTATTAAAAAAAAACAACAAAATTATGAAAAATAACAGTTCATTTTCAATAAAGGTACATAAAATTCAGCGTTTTACACTTGAAATAATTTTATAAACATAAAATTGTGTTTACATACATATGTATCGTCACCTAAAATGCCCAAAGACGTAACCCTCATTTTCAAAATTTTACAGGAGAAGCAAAAAACCTTATAAAATCCAAAGTATTTCAGTTTTAAACGCGTTCATTCCACAGCTTACCTTAGGAACTTGGAACTCAACTATTTTGCCCATATATATTTTAGCGCGGAGTAATATATTGAATCATTTCAGGTGACGGTATGTAAGTGTTTGTAGTAAAAATGGTTTGGGTTAGATGAATTCATTTATATCAATATACTACAAAACTTTTTCTGATTATGAATGCTGATTGCTTTTAAAAAATATCTTACAAAAATTATGCAGTTCAAATGACTATTCTTTAGACGATTTTTTTGTTTATTTTTGATAAAGCTTGAACTGGAAAATAATCGCTCGCTAAACGTTGAAGTAGGACTAACCGTCAGCAAAGCGTTATATAAATTATTCAGCTTCTCTGTTTTATTTTTGGTTCTGTCAAAAAATCCGAAATCGTCGTACAGTGTACTTCTTTCATTTTTTGAATCGCACTTGGGATTTGGTATGCAGTTTATTGTTTGATTCAAATCAAAAACTAAACAACTGGAGTTTTCATTATGGGAATTCATATCCAAATCGGAACTATAAATCAGAAGCGTAGTCCTTGGTCTCAGTTTTTGACGAATATTTCAAAACATTATCATTTTGTGGAAACTTTCCGGAACTTAAATATATTAGTAACGTAATCATTTTTTTTACTCTTCTCTCTTCAAGTCTTGACATCAGACGTTCACATAAATCCTGTGCGAATCTGTTATTCAATTTTTTCAAATTGTTAAACAAAAATGTATGTGTTGCTTCGGCTTCTATCAATGTTGCAGAGTTCTTTGATAGTTGTTTTATAGCTAGTACAAGCGGCTTCAATGATATCTACACTTAAGGATGTCAACGTCTCTATTTCGTTTGGCGTAAATGGACTTAATTGTAAATCTAGGAGTTCATGATTAACGCATTTGTGTATGCGAAGGAACTTGTCTATCATATCTGACATTGAGCTCCATCTGCTTTTAACATCACAGCTAAGACGAAGCTCTTTTCCTTCTTGATTTTTAACAAATGATTGTAGTTTTCTTTGTTTTTCAAATGACTTATTAAACACTTTTACGCACTTTCTAAGTTTATTTATAACGCAATGGATATCAAGCTTTAAGTCCAAGTCATTATCTATTTCCATAAAATCTTCTTCACATTCAGAGTCTCCAGAAAAACTGTCTCCTTCATCTTCGCTAACATCATCTGTCGTTGAATTTTTCTTTGCATATATAGTATCCACAACACTCAAGTGTATTGCATGATTCTGACACAACTGGGATTCTGCCGAGATGTTCATACCATATTTTTTCATAACTGCGGCACCGTCGTGTGTAGAACAAACCACATCCTTTTCAATATCAATCATGAATTCTTCAAGTCGTTTTGTAACTGATTGTTGAACATTAACGGCAGAGCCAGCAATTTTCATTTGTTCAAGACCCAGATTATGTATTTCAAACGACTGATTGATAGGATCATAAGTTCTTACCGATACGTTAATATGTTTATAATTGGAAATGTCGGCCCACTCGTCGACGATTATTGAAAACCTTCCATTATGTGCATTAACAGAGTTTAACTTTTGAATAACTACACTTTTTCTCTTATAATATTCATCTTCTATTAAACTCCATATTGTGGAAGCACTAGCTGGCATTTTCATTCCTTTTAAATTTAGCAACGAGGTAATTGCTGTCGCATACTTTACGGCTCTAACGGACAAACCATCCTCAGCTACACATTTGGCCAATATTTCACCGATACCATTGCAGGCTTTGTTTGCATATTTTTCTAATGAATTTTGATTAGATGTTGAATGTTTTTTTTATTAATTGTGATATCGGTGTTTTTGTTTCGATATCAATTTGGTGAACATGTCTTAGGTGATGTATTAGAGATGAAGTTGAGGATCCCCTGCAAACCAATTTTCTTGGACATTGGGAGCATAATGCTTTGTCGGGTTCCGTGGCGTCTTTCTCAAAATATTTCCAGACCGAGCTCATATTCAATTGCAGATAGTATTCTGTTGAACAGGCAAGAAATATAATATAAATACATATATTGCAGAAAAGTTTGTTACATACCTCGACTTTGATTAAAATAATCTAATTATCTTATAAAACTTTCCCGATTTTCTACTTTTATCTTTCTTAACACAACACTATAACCAAAATTCACACTGAAATTTTCGTTATATTGAGTGAAGCTGGTTGCCGAGTTTCGGAAGTGTTCGCAATAAAACAATAATGTTGTGTTGCTTCGGCTTCTATCAATTTTTTTCGCCACGTTGCATCCTATACAATGAGCGAATGTATAAGATGCAACGTGTGCCACGCATACGCCGTAACACGTACGCTGCAAAACGTTCACAGAGACTAAATGATGTTATTATATTTAAAAAAAGTTTGTGGTTGCATTGTTTTCACTCGAAAAAACCCGGTTAACCGACATAAGGTAACCGGGTTTCTCGATTAACCGAAAATTACAATTTGGCAATAACCGGCCAACGGTTATGGGTGAAAACCCCGGTTAACCGGTTTCCGATTACGGTTTTGGACACTCTAATATCATCTAATCTAAACACTCACCAAATCTCATAATAGGATAAAGGCGAAATATATGTATAATCATCACGTAACTCACAGATAAAGGAAATAATAGATATAGCGCGACCATTGTCAACTTTGTTCACTAGGTGCTGTCCTGTACTACTGTCACTTTCATTGAAGTTTCCGATAATTCTGATTGACGTTTATTCAAAATTGTGGGAAATTGTGGAAACAAGGGAAATGTGAAAAAATTTAAATGATTTTATATAATAGCATTTGTTTCTTATATAAAAATCAATTTCAAAGCCATGAGGCCGGTGGTATATCTATCAGAGAAACCCCGTAACACCGCCCCCGTAACAACATGCCCGAACGCCTTTTTAATCTTAAAACTTCCCCGCGCAGAAACTGCATCAACTTCTGTGGTCGCAGATGACAAAACCGTTAGAGCGTCTGAGGACTCTCAACAAGGAATGGTAGCTGCATAGACGGTGGTAACATGGCATTGCAATTCGATGGCCATCAGATATTCTACTTTAAGTAACGTGTTGTATTCTTGTTTCGAAGTGATATTTTTGTTGAAATTTTAGAATTTTAATGTTTTAATTTTTAGTGTGATGGGTAATTTTCTAGATGTCGTTGAAAGCAATAAATAGGATTTTTTTGGTTCCCAAAAAAAGTAAAAAAAAATATGACATTAAAATGCTAAAATTTCATATCAAACGAAAAAATAATACTCAACAAAAATATCACTTCGAAACAAGAATACAACACGTTACTTAAAGTATAATATCTGATTCTTGATTTGACTGATTCTTCCAAAAATACTGTGTTATCACGCGATAATAGTTCTCACCCACACTCACTCAAGCAACGATTGGATTCGCGCACTAGGATTTTTTTCGCTATTCACGTTCACGCACGCTCATGTGATAAAATTTTGATCCTACTCATTCTTACGCGTGAGTCACGCGCGTTTTACGGCAATCACGTAACTCGAGCCCATCTCTACTGCCAACAAAATGTAGAAAACAAAATCATGTTGTTGCAACTGTGGTAAGCGTTACAAAAAACGACGTGACCACCCTAATAATATCTTTTCACAAAAATATTGAATATTTTCAAGCTTGATATCGACTCTTGTTCTAACTTCAGCTGACCTAATTCAGATTTCTCATTGATGACGACTTTTTGGGGGCAGAATGAAATCCTTAGGTGAGTATATTAAAATCCCAGAAGGAGAATTCCGAATCCTAAAAATCCGAATGCAACATGTAGTCAAATGACTTCATCGTCGCTATCACATTCAACCTCGAGTATATTTTATAAATCAGATAGTTCGGATCCAAAGCTTTGAATGATCTTATAGAGAAATAGAAATTCCGAAAGAAAATCGGAGCTGCTTGCATCTCGCTTAAGAGATCAAAGTTTCTTACAAAATAATGTCAATTCAACAGTCCCACTGTAACCAGCATATGCCATACATCGGTTTCTGTACATCTAAAGGCAATCAGCCTTAAGGGACCCTTAGTCCAGTGGATAAGTTGCTCTACTTCAAGTTGACATCAACTGCGATTACTTCGAATTTCCCGGGAAGAATAATTTCACGAAATTCTGCAGCAATTTTCCCGCCAAGATGACGAGAATTAACGCCTTGGGACTATTTTCTGTGGAGCCATCTCAAAGATAGAGTTTATTCAAATAAACCAGAAACAATTAAAGCCATGAAATACAAAATTTGGCTTGAAATTGCAGATATAGAACCACATTTAATTCCCAAATGTCATCGAAAATTTCACCAAAGGAATCGACTTGTGTAGACGTGAACGCGGGAGATATTTGCAATATATCATTCATCATTCAGAAATTGTAGACCCTCTACTAAATATACATGTTACTAAACAGATGATAAATTTCCATTCAAATTGTGTGTTTAATTTTATTTTGGAAAATAAACTCGAACTTGAAAGAGACGCCGTACTACATGGAGCACGACGAAGATAACTATAAAGAAGGTGCACACATTTCTCAATCGGTGTCTGAGGGAAATGCTCCGTCTTTACTGTTCTAATAAAAAGTATATTGAACACCTCTGGCATGGCTTAAATAACAGCCCAATTGAATTGAATATAGATAAAAGAAAATGGGCTTGGATCGATCATATATTTGAGCGGCCAACGTGGACATTGCGACAACGGCACTTGAATGGAACCCAACTCCGGCATCAGGAAATCAAATTAAATGACTTGCCAGAACCTGAAATCGACGGAGAGATCTCCTTAACGCCCTATGTTATTCGTGAACCTTTGATTTAAACTTTGTTGTGTTATGCTTTGTTTGATTAAATACAGGACTTAACAATATTCACGAGCCTTAATAATACATATATGTATGTATGTAGGTACATTAGAGATAAAGATACATAAATTATTTTCTGAACAATTTTACAAATCAGCCATTTACGAGATATGCCCAATCGTGGGTACAGCAAACAGGACGTTGTAAGGATATGTTATTTACAAGAATATGTAGATTGTATTGTTTACCCCAGTTCTGTAAAGTTACAGTAAATCTTAAATTCTTGTATTAGCCGAATTTACCTTCATCATTACGAAAAGATAATCGAAGCTAAAGTTAAAATTGTTCGACCTATTCGATTTTAAGCCAACTGTGATTTTGGAGTCCTCCCCTAGTCACAAGGTAAATTAACACATACATACACATATAGAAACAAAAGTTTTTCAAAATAAAAAAAAAATCTTTGTTTTGTTAAATTTTTCTCTTGCGTAAAGTTTGATAATTCAAAAACATTGCCAAAGGACCAAATTACCCTCATTGGGTTTGTTGAAGGTGTTCTCTTTGTTATCATGGAAACTGAAAAGAAACTTTTCGATTTTGCACCACTCCTCCTCCCACCAATATCTCCGGCAACCTGGTAGGTATCGCATGCAACAAAGAGGCAAATTTTGTAGTTTTCATATTAAGTTGCAAGCAAGGAGGAGAAAAAACTTAAGTCACTATAAAATATTAAAAGGAATTTCGTATTTCTTACTTGGCTTATCACTTTCAAAAGTTGTCGCTGACTCATTTCAACTGCCACCACTACAACAAACGAAGAAATATTTAGGTACAGGTGGGTGCAATGAAATAGCAGAATGGAAAATGATTAATTACAAGCTCAATAGTTTTAGCCGGGGGATTTTGGTAGTGTAATTTTTAAGTTATTATCCCTAAACAACAACGACGTGCAGTTGTGAAATAGTATATCGTTTCTAGCTCAGTGAATTAGCTCCTTTAAGGCAGGTTGTATATAAGTATATATATATGTATAAGTATACTCTATATATTTCAACAAAATAAAACAATATAAAGCAATATTACAATACAAAATTTAAATAAAAGGTTCACGAAGAAGGGTTCATGATGTAAGGGTATTAACGGGACCAAGGTTCATATACGCTGAAAATTATCGGCCCCAGCAACATATTGCAGGAAACATTTACATGTTTACAAGCATTGTTTTCAAGAATTTAAGATCTTCTTTGTTTGTTTCATTTTTAGTTTTAGCGGTTTTCAACAAGCAAAGCCACATTTGGGTCTCAAAAACATATATTATAGCCAATTAATCATTGTGTCTCAAACATCTTATTTTTAATAGCAATCACAATGTGGTTGGGCAAAAAGTATAGTATATTTGCGAGAAGCTACAAAAACGTTACATTTGCATCCAAACATTAAAAAAATATATAAGTGGTGATTTTTCCAGGAACAACTTTTTCGACGCACTTTTATACCACTGTGCGTTGGTTATACCACTGTGCGTTGGTATACATACACATATCTTAATACATACTAAATAAACCAAATATAAAATACATGTATCTTTAGAATAAATGCTGCTCTTCCGTCGATCTCAAATGCACATATAAATTAGTTTGAACTAAAGTTTACTTTTTTCGCACTTTATTTTCGATATTTTTTGTATATTTTTTTTATCGCGTTAAATTGATGTTGGTGTATGATGGGGCTGCCGACTCCCACTGCGAGGAGAGTGGTATTTAGTTGTAAGCCAGTAGAAGTCGGTGGCAGGAAGAATTGAACTCAAGTCATAAATAACAATTTTAGCGTGACCCCAACATAGTACACACGTATACGAGTATTAACTTGATGACTTGCTATTGGTTCCTGGAGTGTTATGAGAGTTTCTGTGGTGCACCGACAACATCATCGCCAGCAGTAACAACAGTGAACGTTAAGGAGAATATTTTGCCACGTAAAACGCAAACAGAAAACGACCAAAATAGAAAGTGCATCAAGGAAGCGGAAACAAAACTTTCGAAATTTACTCGAAAAATATTACAGAATTTTTGAATTTACTTGTAGCGTTTCCCCACACCTCGCTATATTCCACCCTCCATAACCACAATCACATCTAATATCGCGGTGAATGTGGTTGTGTATGTAGTTGTTGTGATGGAACTGATTTTAGTACGTTCCTCTACTGAGTTCCATAGTAGACAAACTTGGTGTTAGAAAAAAAAAACTGAGCATTTGGTTAAGGGAAATTGTTAATTAAACTTACCATCAGTGTTTATTTGAGTAGCACCGCTTGAAGGATTCAAAAACAAATACACTGCAAAAAACAAACAAAAACAAGGATCAAGTTAACTATTTAAAACTTTAAGAAACTACAAAAGTTATTCGGTGATGTAATAATTTTTAAGCAAAATGTTTATAATTGAAATGTAGACAGTAAAATCAAATCAGTAAATACCAAAATTGGGCTTGTCTAAGATGCATTTGCATTACTTTAGTTTTATATTACACTTTTTCACAATTACAATTTAAACATATGGAATGTTGTAGAATCGAATGAAATGAAATCAGATAATTCTAATGAAATTTAGTTCTGCTGATAATACTTATACATGGGTACATACACCTTCACTACCTACAATAATGCATTTGATATTGATATTCCGGTTGTCGTCGTCGTCATAAAACAACGTTGGCTTGTTCTTCATTTGAAAATTAGTATTCGCGTACGCGCTGAAAAATAACGTCCCCAGCAACATATTACACGAACAATGTACATGTTTGCAAGCATTGCAACAGAAGATCTGCTGCTTTTTGTTTCTTTATTGTCTGTCATGTTTTTGTTTTCAGCAGTTTTCAATAAGCAAAGCCACGTTTGGACCACAAAAACCTATATTATAACCTATTAATTATTGTGTTTCAAACATATTATATTGAATAGCAAACACAATGTCTTTGGACACAAGTATACTATATTTGCGACAAAACATATTTGCATCTAAACAACAACAAAAATACATTTTTGGAAAATATACTTTGTTAAAAACACACACACATTCAGCGTTAATTCAAATACGACTAGAGTGTCGAAAGTGACGGTTTATCGGAATTAATCAAATATATATGTAGATCAAAAAAGGAAATTTATTTACGCACGTATATTTTCTATAAAAACCGATGAACCACTATTTTGGACACTACTGTAGACACATATTTGGTATGTGTATCCGCCGCTTCCTCAATATCTGTCTCTGCCAACAACTGAGTCCGGAACACGACCACTGCCCTGAATCCAATTTAGTTGCTGATATTGATTTACTTGGCCGATCTTGTGCATGAGATCGTGGGTTCGGTCCCTGCTCTGACCACCTTAAATTTCTTTCGACGGCAGTCACCTCGCTTAGTGACGGCGACACTATCGAGTACTTAGCCATGAAAAAGCTTCTCAAAATACCGTTCGGAACCGGTGAAAAATTTGTAGGTCCCAATCAATGAGTGTAAAACTAGAAAGCGCACAGCTCACTGGTTTGTGAGAAGCTCTCTCTAATTCCTTCATGGGATGTAACGGGAAACCATTTATTTAAATAAGGCCACTTAAATAAGAGCCACTTTGAACTACTGGCTTCGGTGTCGTCAGTGTCAGGTGTACATCAGTAAATACGTTGTCTTTACTCTAGCAGTTTCCTTTTTGCATCACATACGCCTGCCCTGCTCGCTTTCAGTTCAACAAAGTATGTTCTCCACTTTACTCGCAAAACTGACCAACGAACACGCGTAAGGTAACGAAACGTACTGTTCAAATTCTTCAATGTAGACGAATTTTCCATGGTGAATTTAATGGAATCATTTGGCACCCATCATTTCGTCCTTCCTTTTACAAAACTTGCAGCTCTTAGACCTGGCAAGACTGCATGCATGTTCCACCGTTAAAATAAATAAATGGTTCCCAATACATCCCACGAAGGGACAGGGGAGAGCTTCACACAATCACTGAGCTGTGCGCTTTCCAGTTTTCACTCTCTGATTGAGACCTACAGTTTTACACCGATACCGAACGGTATTTTGAGAAGCTTTTTACATAGCTAAATACTCGATAGTGTCGCCGTCACTATTAAGGGCTCGTATTTCTTCATCGTTTCCATACGCCTGTTCTGGTAGTAGAAAGCGTCAAGAACAAATAACTTCCATGTCTGACTCCCACAGATGGGCGCGAGTCACGTGATTGGCGTGAATCACGAGTAAATGTGAGTAGGTCCAAATTTTGATCACATGAGCGTGAGCTCTACATAACCCAGCCAGACAAATTAGGTGCGCTCCAAAAAAGGAGCGTGTAGGGACTCCCATAGCGCTTCCCAAAGAATTGTTGCGAAGTTTAGCTCCGCATGGGATTGTTTTAAGAGTGTCGAATCATGACATACGAGTTTCTTACCGAAAGAAATATTAAAAAATTTTGTAGAAACAAAACAATCATTGAAATATACATACACATACATACTTCATTTTCTAAAAAAAAATATTTTAAAGAAACCCAGATTGCATTGCAGGGAACATTGAAAATGCCTTATGAAGATGTCTTGTTTTTAATTGTTCTGATTTTCGGAGGTGTCCTACTTTTTCAAAAATTAGGGACGAAAAAACACTCATTTAAGGTCATTTTTAACGTGCTGTTTTCTCCGGCGGATATACTTCTTTGCGACTCATTTAGGAACCTCCCTAAGAGCGTTAGCGTACTGTGGGGGAGTCCTATCGGAGCACCTTGCTGACTCCGTTGGTTGACTGGGATGTGGCGAAAAAATCTTCTTTTGAGCGTGCGTTAGTGAGTCCAATTTTTGCAAGAGTCAGTGTGCATGAGCACTATTTACGCGTGAGTCACGCATATTTCAGAACGTTTGATTTCATTTAATTTCTATTTTCATACTACTTCACTAAATGAAGTATAGAAGACTTCTAATATCATTTCCCTCTAACAAAATGCTAATTTTCGAAAATTTTGACTTTTGATGGAAATGCTAAACTTCGAGTTGGAGTCGTCTAAATTTCTACGACTCCAATTACGACTCCGACTCCAGGCAAATATCCCAGGCTCCGACTCCAAAACTCCATTGGGAGCTGAATCGAACAAAGAGACCAATGTCTGATGATCGAGTCTGCTCATTCATTGCGGCTGAGTAAATGGCGGATATCAATATCTCAAGAATATGGCGTCGACAGGCAAGAGTTAAAATATTACCATTATACTTTTGCCGCAGTTTTTGACACGCTCCAGATTTATGTCCAGTATTGACACTTGTAATATCAAACGAAATGCATATGACGTGCTCCTCAATATTCCACTCCCTTAACTGCTTTTCTATGTCAGAAAATTGTTCATTCTGGTGCCACTTTCTAGTAGTGCTACACCCAACACATTAGTTGACTTTCCATTCTACACTACCACTGAAAGTTTGTCGCTATTTCCATCAATTGTGCGGCATTTGGGAAGGATCTTTCCGTCCCAGTGTAAAATCAAAAAATCATTTGATATGTATGTCCCATACATGGGGCAAATTAATTACATGACAATTATAATTTGTTGTTTAATTTGAATTCCCTGTCCAAATGCAAATTCAAAAAACTTTCAGTACAATTGGCAATTGCACTTATTTTCAAATCATTTCCTTCATATCTGGCACTTTTGGTTTTCAAATATTTTATACGGTACAGGTTTATGAATTTAAATATACTACGAGGCAACACGAGGCATATAATATATTTTAAAAACAGAATTCCAGCAGTCAAACAAATTCAAAATAATTAAAAGCATTCCCACCCATATTTCATTACAATTGGCATCTGATTTCACAACCTGCATTTGCATTGCCTGAGCAAATGCAAATTCAAAATTTTGTAATGGCAATTCTTTTGCATTCGCATTAGATAAAGTAATGCAAATTAAAATCCAATGCAAATTGAAAAAAACCCATGTATGGTATAATAAAAAATAAATGGTTTCCCATTACATCCCATGAAGGGACCGGGGAGAACTTCTCACAATCACTGAGCTGTGCGCTTTCCAGTTTTCACTCACTGATTGGGACCTACAGTTTTTCACCGATTCCGAACGGTATTTTGAGAAGCTTTTTTCATGGCTATATACTCGATAGTGTCGCCGTCACTATGCGAGGTGACCGCCGCCGAAAGAAATTTGAAGGTGGTCAGAGCAGGGTTCGAATCCAGGATCTCATGTACAAGAGCCGCGCACACTAACCATTGCACCATCGACGGCCACGTATGGTATGTCCTCACAAAAAGTTTTGTTTTATATCCTCGGCAATTTCATGTCTAATCTTTCTACGTTTCCTGAAAATTATAGAAGATGATACAGGAACTTTCGCCGGAACCTGTTTTAAAAAATGTTCGATGGTTAGAACACTCTCGCTGCCTCCGCGTTGCTTAAACCTGCACTACTTGCAACGAGTTGTGGTATTAAAGGTGTCCTTGTTTGTTTTTTTTCTTTTCGGCACATAGTTATAGCTAGTTACAGGCAGTGTCTAGATTTGATTGAGCTTCTACTGGAGCCGAAGTTTTACATGAGCGGACCAAATGAGATGTAGTTGTTGGGTTTTTCAGCATTGTATCGAACTCACATTTAACATTGTTTTGAAAGGAAATTGAATTTTGAAACGATTAATGCTGCGTTTCAACTTCAAAAACTTTTCATTTTCGTACTATAAAATTGTTGCTCTGCACGGGTACTTCTTTTCGAAAAATGTACTATTTTTTAGTACTTCAGACGCAACGATAGATAGGATTGTTTTTGTGGAATTATTAAGGGCAAGGGGTGAGGAGAGGGGGTAACAAGCTAAGGTTAGTAATCTTCTAAGGGAACTCTACTTTTCTTACTCAAAAGTCAAACATTAATACGGAAGCTTTCTGCCCCTAATTTAGTGTCAAAGATCTTAGAATTTTTGACTCCCAGCAAATTTTATGGCCAAATATCTCAAAATTTTGACGTGATAGAGAAAAACGGTAAATGCCATTAGATTCGGCGTATTAAAATTCTTTGTTTCACTCAATATAGATTTTTAAAGGGCAAAAATTAAACACAGTGTAATGGGAATATTTGTTAATTATAATAAATCCATTGTCAATTCTAATAAAACCATATTGAAGAAATATAGTTTAGTTTGTTTCATTTAATTTTGATAACGAGACTTGTATTTGTGCGAAAGTGTATATTGGCGTTTAATTTTCAAAATGAAAAATCTATAAAAATTTTAAATTGTTGTGACTGCAAACCTGTACACAAAATTATAAATAAATTATTTGAATCGTAGATGGATCCGATACTACTATAGAAATTGATCTATTGTTGATAGATTGTTTTCCTTATTTTCTACCACTTTGATTTAGCTGCCTAAAATTCTTGTCTAGATTAAACATAGAGTAATATTACCCGAGGTACCATCTTAATTTTGTGTCATTGATGTGGCTGCACTATAATGTTGACTGTTGTTATGCATGGTCACAGTAACGCCAGGTGAAAGCAGTAGTACAAAACATTCTATACTCGTATGACAACGAGAACGTTATTTTGTGTTTGTGTGATGCGAGTACGATAGTTTTGTCGAATACAACACATATGTATAAAGAAATACTTTTCCATTACATCCCATGAAGGAACAGAGGAGAGCTTCTCACAATCAGTGAGCTGTGCGGACTTACAGTGCTTGGGACTTATAGTTTAAAGCATAATTAGAAGTATGAATACCAATATAAAAAGGACAGTAATAACGAAGTGAACGAGAAGGAGCATTAAACTGTATAAAAGATAGCAACTCAGCACAATCCACATAATTATTCAAAATGCGATGAAGAAACATTAAAGAGCTAATATCTCTTCAAGATTTGAAATATTTTAAGGATATGAGCTAACATCTACTATCATGAGATGGAAGTGAACCAGGAAAGTTTAAATAGATTAATGCAATTTTAGACTTTTGAATCTTTTAAATACGATTTATGTGGATAGAAGCTGTTGGGCTCCATATAAACGAAGCATATTCCAACTTAGAACATGAAAATGTCGAAGAAACAATTTGTTTACGTAAGGATCTGTAAACTGACCAGTATTTCTGCGAGAGAATTACATCGAGGAGTAAGCTTTGGGAATAATATAACCAAGGTGCGGTTACTTAAACTTAACATCAAAAATAACCCCTAAATCACGGATTTTCGAAACTGACTCTAAAATGCGGTTAAATATTTTATACTGATTTGCTCTCACCAGTTAGTCCAGTAAAGTGCAGGAAACAGCTGCTGCAGTTTAGATCTTTAGGGTATTTTTAGCTCATACCTTTTGACCGCTGCTCAATTTTTTTGTTCATGTTAGATTTTTGAATTGAAAAAACTGTTGCATTTTTCGGACCAAACGCTATTTTAATATTAATTCCTCAATTTGTTAGCACTTGTTGTAAAAACGTTTCTGTAAGTATTTTGCAGATTTTTCACACCAATCAACAACCATCCAATGATATTAGCAGTATAAAATTATAATAAAAAAATCTGGCATTACAATTATTGTGGACGTGATCGTATCTTCCCCATACTGTAGTCGGATGGACAAAAATAAAATCTTGTTTTGCGTTTTAAGAGGCAAACGAATTGGTCGAGAAAATCTGGGGAAAGTTAGTATTTTAGTTGCTACTCTATTTCAAAATCGTATTTCGGATGGTTACGTATTAAGCGGTTAATAAGTTGAAACAACTACAAAAACTTTTCACTCCATACCCAAATCAATGTTCATCTGACTGTAAATTGACACAGGTTACACATTGACAATAACCTTTGCGCACTCTAAGATAACCGATAGCGACCAACCCAAAACGCCAAAGAGTTTCATAAAACACTTTATAAAGTTATTGTGTGATAAGAAACTATGAGTGCATTGACAGTTACCTTAATGGAATAGTCGTATAAATAAGCATAAAAACCCACAACAAATTGAACTCCAATATGAATAAAAATAAACTGAACTTGAGGATATTCAAATACGATAAGCTACAGCAGTTCTTCATGTCTATTCTACACTGAAAAAAAACTCTTCGTCTAAAGGAAAAAAATTGTATTTTTCATGTGTCTATATGCTAATATGGAAAGGTTCGTACATTTGACGAATTTGTCTTTGAAGCAAGATTTCATACACCGTTTTTGGGTCGTTCGTCTATACGTGTAACTGTCCGTGGGAGTGGTCAGAAATAATTTCTTCATTGGGCAGTCCAAGCAGCTCCCTACTACAATTGAGCAGCAAATCAGGTTTACTAGGTAAATGATTTCACTGAAGCTCATCAAACATTCGGGCATATTCTTTTGTCCTTAGAAGGCGGATGAGTCAAACATACGGGCCAACGCTGGATAGAAACCAAAAGAAGAAAATCCAGTATATTGCATCCTGGTCAACGTCTGATCCATAATGAGCGGCAGCAATAAAATATCCTGGCAGTAGGTAAAATTCAAAAAGTCGGTGGACTGGGTTTGCCTCCCGCCACCGTTCATAATGGCAGTGAATATACAAAAACAAAAAAACAAAACATTAACAACCCCTATTTGTTGACGACCCCCACAAACGTTATAAGAACCAGGATTTATGGATATGCACTTGGAATGTAAGAACTCTATATAGATCCGGTGCAAGTATCCCATTGGCAGATGTCCTCGAAAGTTATAAGGCTGACATTACCGCTATCCAGGAAATGCGATGGACACGATATGGCTGCACAAGGATAAGAAACCGCGATATATGCCATGGTGTTGCCAGGAGAAAAACATGAATTTGGTTGTCGGGTTTGTAGTTGGCAAAAGACTGCGACACCTAGTCTCTAGGTTCAATCCTATATAGCCACAATCCGCATACAAGAGAAATATTTTTATATTTCCCTAATTTGTATGCATGCCCCGGCAGAAGAGAAAGATGATGATGCCAAAGACATATTCTATGAACTTCTAGAGGAAACGTATGACCGCTGCCCTGGCCATGACATTAAGATTGTACTAGGAGATTTTAATGCTAAAGTTTCATACAACTATAGGCAATTTCAGCCAACCTGCTGACAATTCCGACAACGGTATGAGACTGATTGACTTTGCCGCGGCAAAAAACATGGTCATTAGTGGTACAAAATTCCAGCATAAACACATCCAAAGGCTACTTGCGTATACCCTGATCAAAGAACGAAGAACCAAATTGATCACGTGGTAATTGATGGAAGGCACTCATCCAGTGTAATGGATGTACGAGTGATCAGATGAACTAACATCGTTACTGATCACTACGTGGTAGCAGCAAAGGTTCACACAAGATTAAGTAGAGCGAAAATCATACGAAACCAGACGCAGAGGAACCTGGACATCGGAAAGATGCAATTACCAGAGGTAGCAACAGCCTACTCAAGGAAGCTCTCGCAACATTTGGCACAGAACCCACGCCCTCCCGATGACGATCCTGATGCACAGTGGAAATCCATTTCCGACTCTATAAAAACTGCCGCAACAACCGTACTTGGTTTCGAAAAACCGCTTCGCAATAAACCATGGTACGATAAAGAGTGTCGCATTGAAAATTATGAAAAGAACGCTGCACGTATGGCAATGCTTCAGTCAATTGCAACGCGAGCTGCAACTGAGCGGTATAGGGAGAAAACATAGGAGGGTAAACCGCCTCTTTAGGCGTAAGAAACGGCAGTGGCGAAAGGGCGAGAGTGAGAAAATTGAGACATACAGAAGGAAGAACGAACCAAAAAGTTAAAAACGGAACTAATGGATATGTTTCTGGACCCCCTTTAAAGACGAAAATCTCATCGCAGATGTGCAGAGCATGTTGGGAATATAAAGACATCATTTCTCCGCGCTACTGGTACCTGAGACATCCAATGACGATGGGACTGGTACCTGAGATATACAATGACGATGGGACAATCGATCACAACATGCACGACGACGTCGATTGCCCCCACCTAACCAAGACGAGGTCAGAACAGCTATTGCCCGGCTTAAGAACAACAAAGCCGCAGGAGCCGATGGATTACCGGCGGAGCTGTTTAAGGCTGGCGGCGATGAGCTGAGAAGGTGCATGCATCAGCTCATTAGCAAAATTTGATTAGATGAATGCATGCCCGGCGATTGGAGTCTCAGTGTACTATGTCCCATATTTAAAAAAGGTGACCCGAGTATCTGTGCCAACTACCGTGGAATAAGCCTTTTATCCATGGCATATAAGGTTCTATCAAGTATAATGTGCGAAAGACTAAAACCAATTATCGCTGACCTGATTGGACCATATCAGTGTGGCTTTAGGTCTGGAAAATCGACAACTGACCAGATTTTCACGCTACGCCGAATCCTGGAGAAGACACACGAAAAACAAATCGACACCTATCATCTATTTATCGATTATAAAGCGGCCTTCGATAGTCCGATACGGGATAAACTCTATGAAGCAATGTCTGAGCTTGGTATTCCTGCAAAACTCATACGCCTTCGCAGGATGACCTTGACGAACACCAAATCCGCAGTGAAAGTTGGTAAGGCGACGCCCTATCGTGCGATCTCTTTAACATCTTAATGGAGATCATTATGAGAAAAGCTGCAGTCACCATGAATAAAACCATCAGCAGCAAAAGTCACATGCTGCTCGCGTATGCTGATGATATAGATATCATTGGGTGCACAATTAGAGAAGTTACTGCGGTTTTTTCGAGAATTGAGAAGGAGTCAGCAAAAGTGGGTCTGACGGTGAATGAGGACAAGACAAAATTAATGGTTTCAACGAACAGGGCCTCCACGCGATTAGACTAAAGCGTGAACGTTGATAACCGATATAACTTCGAGGTAGTGTAACAATTTGTATACCTCGGATCTGCCGTAAACAAAACCAACAACGTCAGCCTTGAGATCACGCGGAGAATTGTGCTTGCGAATAGATGATATTTTGGACTAAGCAAGCACTTTAGAGATAAAGCCCGCTCTCGAGTAACAACAGTCCAACTATACCAGACTCTCATACAACCCGTCTTGCCCCACATCTGTGGGAGTCTTCGAGAGAAAAATACTCCGGAAGATTTATGGCCCTATAGTGCACAACGGCGAGTATCGGCGACGCATGAACCATGGCCGTATGAGCTTTATCTCGACATCGACATAGTTAAGCGGATCAAAATAACGCGATTGCGCAAGCTAGGCCATGTCAGTAGAATGGATGAAGACGAACCAGCACGAAGGGTTTTTTTTCCAAACCGAACTTGAAGTAAAGCGAAAAATAGGAAGAGCAAGACTCCGCTGGAGGGATCAAGTTGACGAATTCCTGGGTACACTTGGTATTACCAACTGGAGAGATAAGGCAAAAGATCAAACTGGTTGGCGAAATATGACACCCCGGGGTTGTTCGAGACCGGATAAGTAAGTAAGTGTACTCGGACTCTGATCCGTCTCAGGATGACTTTCTACATCTACGAAGCGATTTCAACGGAATTTTGTAAACAGCCTTAGATTGTTTGAAGGACTAATCGGTCAAAGTTTTGATATATATTCATACCCAATGTGTCGTAAAAGATTCGTCCTAAGCTTCTTGGTTTTGTCTATGAATTGAGTAAAATTTTACAACCATGACTCCACAGGTTACGAATCTTAATCGCTTTCAACGAAATTTTGTTAATAAGCTTTTCATTTTGAAAAATAGATCTCATTGGTCAACTTTTTGATACAGCATCCATACAATTTGTACCAACCAGTGGTAATATCTGACTCCAGATTTTACAAATATTAACCTAAATTGTGTACATAAAGGTGGGGCACAGATAGCGCTTTCGAAATGTAGGTGCACGTGTCGATAAATTGAGTGGTCGTAACACAAGTATATTTTTACAAATTAAATAAAATGAACTAAACTTAATTCATTTTGGAATATTATTAGTTTAATACACCCAGAAAACTAATTGATTAAAAGGAGGTTGTAGCAACCGTAATTTCGGTTGTTACCACCGAATTGCGGTTGCCACAACCTCGTTTCATAATTGATTCGGTTGTGACAACTGAATCATGAATTATATTCGTTTTGTCAACCAAATTGTCTAAAATTTCGGTTGGAACAACCGAATTTGGAATTCATTCGGATGCCGCATCCGAAACTGGTAACAAATTCGGTTGGAGTAAATGAATGTGGCATCAATTCAAGTGGAACAACCGAATTTGGCATCAATTCAGGTGCAAGAACCTAATTTGACATCAATTCGGTTGTCACCAACGAATTTGGTATCAATTCGTTTGTAACTACCGAATTTGAATGTATAATTGTTCCCGTCACGGCGATATCAAAATTGTTTTGGTTGTGGTTATCAAGAAAGGTAACAAAAAATATTGTAATTATGGTTTTTGTATTAAATCGTCTTATTTTGCAGAGAATGTCCCAGCATGCTGAGCTGCAATCATCTGTGTACGAAACGGTTTAGGACCTAAATCAACAGATACATGCGGTGACCCATGATGGCCGGGACTTTAAAAAAGGTCGGTAGTGGCATGTAAAATAAATGTGTTACTCTAAAGATTATCCTATATAAATAACTTTATTTCATCGCTTTCTAATGTTTTTTATAAGAATACTGGAAAATAAATCATTAGTTTATAATAAAACATAATTCCAAAATTCATTTGTGACACTATCTAAATTCGGTTGTTATCGTACAACCTCTAATGAGGTTGTGTTGACCTCTAATGAGGTTGTGTTGACCTCTAATGAGGTTGTGACAACCTCTTATGAGCCATTCGTGAGATAGAACCTGAAATCATCACTAAAGTCCTGGAAAATTGGACTGACAGGATGAGCTACTGCGAAGCCAGCCATAGCAGCCACATTAATGAAATCGTGTTCCATTAATAATGGGAATTTTTGTTATTTCTACACTCACAGAAACATTCGTTTAAGACAGCCGAATTAGCCGTAACCGAATTAGAAGATGATACCACCCCATTAGAAGTTGACACAAGCTCATCATCACAAGCACCTCATTAGAGGTTGACAAACCTTCTGAGGTTGTGTTAGCCACTGATGAACTTGTGTCAACTTCTAATGGGGTGGTATCATCTTCTAATGATTTTGTCACAACCTCTAAATTCGGTTACGGCTAATTCGGCTGTCTTAACCGAATGTTTCTGTGAGTTTAGAAATAACAAATATTACCATTATTTATAGAACACGATTTCATTCACCGCACCGCACCGCACAAGAAAAAGTCTCAAGGAGTCAAATCGCAGCTCCAAGTGGCCAATTGGCATCGCCAAGAGGGTTGATATAACACGATTGCCGAACTTAGTGTGCAAAAGATCGATTGTTTGATGAGCTGTGTGATATAGTGCGCCTGCCGAAACCAAATATTATCCAAGTTCATATCTGCCATTTCAACCCATAAAAAGTTCGTAATCAATGCTCTGTAGCGCTCGCAGTTGACTGACACGGTGTTTTCAGCAGCATTTTCGAAAAAAATAGGTCAGTGATGGCACAACTCCAAAATCCACACCAAACTGTCATTCTCTGTGGATGCTTTCGACATTGGCTTTGAGTCCTTCTTCTCGACATTGGCTTTGAGTCCACTATCAAGACTGTCTCACGAACTTTTTGTACAAACTTGCGTCCAGTACGCGCAGTGGGTTTTCTTGCACTTTGGTCCAAAACTTATTTTCTACAAACGCACAGGTTGGGTAACACAGCACTCACTTAGGAAATATGTGTAAGGTGATTCATTTTGGTCCGGGGAGGTGGTACGATACTGACTGATAGTCAATATTTCGAACAGAAAAAATCGATTGATGATTTAAAAAGTATTTGGACCACCTATTGGCTGGCATGCAAATGTACACATCTAGCTTTGACCCTCGCCACTGGCTTTCCATGCTAAAGTGTAATAAATTAATTTTGTCAGTAACGAAACTAAAGGAAGGAAATGGCGATGACCACCAACGACAGAATTATCGGACATACAAAACGTATCATTACCGCAATGTAAGCACATTATCAAAAAAATACTTGCGACGAAGCGTTTTTTGATTGATGATCAACCGATGGTATCAATTCAGGCACAGTAGTTAGGCATATGATGATGAACTTGTCACGGAGTGTGTGTTGAACTGAATTGTCTAATATTTCCAACAATTTTTCAATTAGAAAAAAATCGGTCATAAACATTCAAATTCAAATAATTTAGTAATGATTTTAATTTGTTTTAATTTTTATTAAATTGTTAACTATCAACAATATTTTTACTAATAACCAATTATTTCCTTTTCATTTTCAAACATTGTGAACCAACACTATTAATGAAATTCTGAACGTTAACTATAAGATTTTTTTTTGTTGTGTAGAAAGTTAAAGTAATTCCGAGCGATCAGCGATGCACGTAAAAATTAAAACGAAATTGCATGTACAGCGACATCGCTCACAAAATAGTATCTTCGCTCAGCAAATACGTAACCACAACAATGAAGTTTCGAATGGTAACCTCGCTCGAAATTGCCAAATAGTTCAATAAACTTCAGTAACGGTCTTCATTTGATTAACTGAGAGAGCCAACGGTATTAGAATGCCATTCAGGTTGCTCATACGGACGATACTAAAACGTATTTGTTGGTTCGACCCGCATATTTTATTTTTGCAGTACCCGACATATCTTACCGGCTTTCCAATTGCCACAACCTGGAAAGGCGACTTGTAGGAGAATTTGAAAACCTGCCATGGAGAGGATGAAATATAATTTTGTAGTAATTTTCCCAGTTTTCATAAGGAAATATTTTAAACTAATATGTCTGAAAAATTTTGGCATAGAACTGGCTGGGAGGAAATTACATCACATGGCTTCTTGGTTGTCCCCTGATAGAAATGAGAGGTATCACACAGGAAGTCTTCGAGAGAAAAATACTCCGGAAGATTTATGGCCCTATAGTGCACAACGGCGAGTATCGGCGACGCATGAACCATGGCCGTATGAGCTTTATCTCGACATCGACATAGTTAAGCGGATCAAAATAACGCGATTGCGCAAGCTAGGCCATGTCAGTAGAATGGATGAAGACGAACCAGCACGAAGGGTTTTTTTTCCAAACCGAACTTGAAGTAAAGCGAAAAATAGGAAGAGCAAGACTCCGCTGGAGGGATCAAGTTGACGAATTCCTGGGTACACTTGGTATTACCAACTGGAGAGATAAGGCAAAAGATCAAACTGGTTGGCGAAATATGACACCCCGGGGTTGTTCGAGACCGGATAAGTAAGTAAGTGTACTCGGACTCTGATCCGTCTCAGGATGACTTTCTACATCTACGAAGCGATTTCAACGGAATTTTGTAAACAGCCTTAGATTGTTTGAAGGACTAATCGGTCAAAGTTTTGATATATATTCATACCCAATGTGTCGTAAAAGATTCGTCCTAAGCTTCTTGGTTTTGTCTATGAATTGAGTAAAATTTTACAACCATGACTCCACAGGTTACGAATCTTAATCGCTTTCAACGAAATTTTGTTAATAAGCTTTTCATTTTGAAAAATAGATCTCATTGGTCAACTTTTTGATACAGCATCCATACAATTTGTACCAACCAGTGGTAATATCTGACTCCAGATTTTACAAATATTAACCTAAATTGTGTACATAAAGGTGGGGCACAGATAGCGCTTTCGAAATGTAGGTGCACGTGTCGATAAATTGAGTGGTCGTAACACAAGTATATTTTTACAAATTAAATAAAATGAACTAAACTTAATTCATTTTGGAATATTATTAGTTTAATACACCCAGAAAACTAATTGATTAAAAGGAGGTTGTAGCAACCGTAATTTCGGTTGTTACCACCGAATTGCGGTTGCCACAACCTCGTTTCATAATTGATTCGGTTGTGACAACTGAATCATGAATTATATTCGTTTTGTCAACCAAATTGTCTAAAATTTCGGTTGGAACAACCGAATTTGGAATTCATTCGGATGCCGCATCCGAAACTGGTAACAAATTCGGTTGGAGTAAATGAATGTGGCATCAATTCAAGTGGAACAACCGAATTTGGCATCAATTCAGGTGCAAGAACCTAATTTGACATCAATTCGGTTGTCACCAACGAATTTGGTATCAATTCGTTTGTAACTACCGAATTTGAATGTATAATTGTTCCCGTCACGGCGATATCAAAATTGTTTTGGTTGTGGTTATCAAGAAAGGTAACAAAAAATATTGTAATTATGGTTTTTGTATTAAATCGTCTTATTTTGCAGAGAATGTCCCAGCATGCTGAGCTGCAATCATCTGTGTACGAAACGGTTTAGGACCTAAATCAACAGATACATGCGGTGACCCATGATGGCCGGGACTTTAAAAAAGGTCGGTAGTGGCATGTAAAATAAATGTGTTACTCTAAAGATTATCCTATATAAATAACTTTATTTCATCGCTTTCTAATGTTTTTTATAAGAATACTGGAAAATAAATCATTAGTTTATAATAAAACATAATTCCAAAATTCATTTGTGACACTATCTAAATTCGGTTGTTATCGTACAACCTCTAATGAGGTTGTGTTGACCTCTAATGAGGTTGTGTTGACCTCTAATGAGGTTGTGACAACCTCTTATGAGCCATTCGTGAGATAGAACCTGAAATCATCACTAAAGTCCTGGAAAATTGGACTGACAGGATGAGCTACTGCGAAGCCAGCCATAGCAGCCACATTAATGAAATCGTGTTCCATTAATAATGGGAATTTTTGTTATTTCTACACTCACAGAAACATTCGTTTAAGACAGCCGAATTAGCCGTAACCGAATTAGAAGATGATACCACCCCATTAGAAGTTGACACAAGCTCATCATCACAAGCACCTCATTAGAGGTTGACAAACCTTCTGAGGTTGTGTTAGCCACTGATGAACTTGTGTCAACTTCTAATGGGGTGGTATCATCTTCTAATGATTTTGTCACAACCTCTAAATTCGGTTACGGCTAATTCGGCTGTCTTAACCGAATGTTTCTGTGAGTTTAGAAATAACAAATATTACCATTATTTATAGAACACGATTTCATTCACCGCACCGCACCGCACAAGAAAAAGTCTCAAGGAGTCAAATCGCAGCTCCAAGTGGCCAATTGGCATCGCCAAGAGGGTTGATATAACACGATTGCCGAACTTAGTGTGCAAAAGATCGATTGTTTGATGAGCTGTGTGATATAGTGCGCCTGCCGAAACCAAATATTATCCAAGTTCATATCTGCCATTTCAACCCATAAAAAGTTCGTAATCAATGCTCTGTAGCGCTCGCAGTTGACTGACACGGTGTTTTCAGCAGCATTTTCGAAAAAAATAGGTCAGTGATGGCACAACTCCAAAATCCACACCAAACTGTCATTCTCTGTGGATGCTTTCGACATTGGCTTTGAGTCCTTCTTCTCGACATTGGCTTTGAGTCCACTATCAAGACTGTCTCACGAACTTTTTGTACAAACTTGCGTCCAGTACGCGCAGTGGGTTTTCTTGCACTTTGGTCCAAAACTTATTTTCTACAAACGCACAGGTTGGGTAACACAGCACTCACTTAGGAAATATGTGTAAGGTGATTCATTTTGGTCCGGGGAGGTGGTACGATACTGACTGATAGTCAATATTTCGAACAGAAAAAATCGATTGATGATTTAAAAAGTATTTGGACCACCTATTGGCTGGCATGCAAATGTACACATCTAGCTTTGACCCTCGCCACTGGCTTTCCATGCTAAAGTGTAATAAATTAATTTTGTCAGTAACGAAACTAAAGGAAGGAAATGGCGATGACCACCAACGACAGAATTATCGGACATACAAAACGTATCATTACCGCAATGTAAGCACATTATCAAAAAAATACTTGCGACGAAGCGTTTTTTGATTGATGATCAACCGATGGTATCAATTCAGGCACAGTAGTTAGGCATATGATGATGAACTTGTCACGGAGTGTGTGTTGAACTGAATTGTCTAATATTTCCAACAATTTTTCAATTAGAAAAAAATCGGTCATAAACATTCAAATTCAAATAATTTAGTAATGATTTTAATTTGTTTTAATTTTTATTAAATTGTTAACTATCAACAATATTTTTACTAATAACCAATTATTTCCTTTTCATTTTCAAACATTGTGAACCAACACTATTAATGAAATTCTGAACGTTAACTATAAGATTTTTTTTTGTTGTGTAGAAAGTTAAAGTAATTCCGAGCGATCAGCGATGCACGTAAAAATTAAAACGAAATTGCATGTACAGCGACATCGCTCACAAAATAGTATCTTCGCTCAGCAAATACGTAACCACAACAATGAAGTTTCGAATGGTAACCTCGCTCGAAATTGCCAAATAGTTCAATAAACTTCAGTAACGGTCTTCATTTGATTAACTGAGAGAGCCAACGGTATTAGAATGCCATTCAGGTTGCTCATACGGACGATACTAAAACGTATTTGTTGGTTCGACCCGCATATTTTATTTTTGCAGTACCCGACATATCTTACCGGCTTTCCAATTGCCACAACCTGGAAAGGCGACTTGTAGGAGAATTTGAAAACCTGCCATGGAGAGGATGAAATATAATTTTGTAGTAATTTTCCCAGTTTTCATAAGGAAATATTTTAAACTAATATGTCTGAAAAATTTTGGCATAGAACTGGCTGGGAGGAAATTACATCACATGGCTTCTTGGTTGTCCCCTGATAGAAATGAGAGGTATCACACAGGAAGCGACGAACAAGAGGCAGCATTTTTTTAATGAAAATTATGTGCACCTACGCGTAACAAATTGAATGATTTAATTATGGATTTTATATACTTTGTTTGTTTCCAACGAAAGAATTTTTAAAAAATAGACTCACATTTCAACGATTTTTCGAAAAATAAAATAGCATCTAACAAATATGGGGCAAATTAATTCCACGGTCATTATAATTTGTATTAGTTTAACTTGAATTACCTCTAAAATGCAAATTGGCAATTGTACTTGTTTTCGCAGCATTTCCTTCATATCCGGCAGTTTTGATTTTCAAATATTTTGGATTATGAATTTCAAAGTCTTAAGTGGCAACACCAATCGAAGTCACAAACCTTTACATATAAAATACTTTAAAAACAGAATTGCCAGAAGACAAACAAATTCAAAATAATTAAAAGCATTCCCATGGTTCATTACAATTGCCATCCGATTCCACAACCAAGCATGTGCATTGCCTGAACAAAAAATTCTTTTGCATTTGCATTAGATGAAGTAATGTATATTAAAATCCAATTAAAATCCAATGAAAAATTAAATAATATGTACCAACATTGGTGTATAATATATAATATTGTCGAAAAGTTCAAAAATCCTGATCAAGCATACTTTTCTCATACTTTTCCACTATTTTATATGAAAAATTATTCAAAATAAAAAAAAAATTTACATTTCAAGCAATTACTGAAAAATTAAAAACATATTATTCTGTTGAATTTTGACACTTTTACTGCAAGAATTCTACCATGAGCAAGAATTCAAATGCCGTGTAAAATATTTATTTAGTTTTTGATTATATTGTTAGATATTTACTAATTGTTATTTTAAGCTTTGATTTCCTTATCGATAATAAAATGGAATCAGAAAAAATCGAAAAGGGCTCACGTCGTTTTTGTCGAAAAGGGCTCATCTCAGTAAACTTAACAGCTGTTTTTCAGCACTCTTATATTAAAAGAACATTTCAGTATTTAATGATGCAGTTCAATGGTTAGCTCTTTGAAAAATATTTGCGCTCTCAAATTCCATACCGACTGAGAGGTTTTCAGTTTTTTGTCTCTTCTGCAAAATTCGAAAAACTGACATGAGGTTTTTTCGAATTTAGTGATTCAATTAGGTTCCTTATAAATTACGATTCTACTCATTTTTTACGCATATTTCATATTCACAATTATTATACATTCAACCCTTTACTATTACTTGACGTTGCCTACTTTTGAGCGCTTAAACACAGACTTACTCGAACTGTGTCGCTAATCGCTATTTACATCAGTCACAACTCCCGATGAAGCGTGAGTCAAACATATTCCCGACATCTATTCTCGATACATCAGCCAATAACGCCATATATTCTCGATGCGTAGCGATTTCATCTACTGAATTGTCTATTGTCTATTATTTTCAACAAAAATTCAATTAGAAAACTGTTCATGACTTGTAAGCTTGTAGTGTGAATTTCTCATGCATTAACCAAAAAATAATTTGTGATTATATCGAATATACCCATTCAAATTCCAATTGATTTAAATCCACAGTTTAACAATTTTCAAATTTCAATGTTATTAAAACTAAAAAATCTTAATCTTGTCATATTTGAAAACTCTCTTCTTTTATAATCATTATAACGAAGAAGTAAACATGAACTATTTTTGGTTCTCGCGCTGGTTTTACATGAGAATACACACAATTGTAGATTAATTGACCTTTGAGTAGCTCATATATCGCACATATCCCCATCCCATAAAATTCCTCTTCTTCTCTTCACATTTCGCAAATTATGCAAAACTCCATTTAAATATCAACATAATTTAAATCTTGTTATCTTTACAATAGACATTTCTTTTCGAATACTTACACCAAACTGTAGCGGCTAGGACCACAATGGCGACAACGATTAAGCCAAGATTCGACAATAATTTAACCAATAATGCCGACGACGTATTAAACGGTTGGCTGGAGCATTTCTGCAATGTTGTCGGTCCAAGGACGGGTATCTGAAAGGAAACAAAGAGAGAACAAAACATCATTTGAGGACAAGAACGTAATATTCTACCGAAAATTTAATTTATTGTTGACTAAAAAAATGCTCATGATTCATTTTTATTTATTCTTCTTCTTATTTTTGAAATGAACAAAAAGACAAGGCCAACCCAAAAGAATTTTATGATATATCGAGGAGAAGAAGTTCGCCAATAATTAAAACCGAGAAAAACAAATGTGTACGCAGAAGAACTAAAGTATCGAACCGAATGAAATGAAGTTAACTTATCCCTTCGTTGATCGTACAATAAATTTATGTCATCGATTAAATAAACTTCCGCCTCTGGCTTTGTACTTTTGTTTTTACTGTGTTGCAACACAAATTGCATGCTTCCGTTTCCGCCGAACAAACGACAAAAGAACAAAACACGAAAAAAAACGTAGTGGTGGTGCATGCACGAAAACTGATGGCGAAGAAGACGAAACAAACATTGGTAATAACAATGACACTCATACACATGCATACAAATGAACCAAGTACGATGTAGTAAGAGAATCAATAGGAATGATAAGCTGGCAAAGTGTACCAGGAAGATATTTAACAAAAAAATTATAATAATTCGTAGCAGTAACGCAATGAAAAATGCAAGTCAATTTAAAACTACACAGATAGTCACAACCTACTACTAATGAAATTAACATTCGGAGCTGCTTAAGGAAAAGCGGCACATCACACAAAAAAATAGATGACAAATATATTCAACAAACGCACTTGTTGAAAACAAAACTTAAAATCAATAATTGTTTGAATTTGACTCGAATCACTCTTGACTCTTATCCCTATTTCATCACGCAGTCGAAAATTGAAAATTGTTAACAACTATTTAACCTTGTATAAAATATGCGCAAATATGTAAACGGTTTTTTGTTTTTTATAGGCCAACAACATGCCGCCATTGTCTTTGACATAATATATTACATATTGCTCATGCCGTCGGTGGTGCAATGGGTAGTGTGCGCGTCTCTTGTACTTGAGCTCCTGGTTTCGATCCCTGATCTGACCACCTTAAAATTTCTTTTGACGGCGGTCACCTAGCATAGTGACGGCGACACAACCGAGAATTTAGCCTTGAAAATGCTTCTCAAAAATACCGTTCCGAACCGGTGTTAAATTGTAGGTCACAATCAGTGAGTATAAAACAAGAAAGCGCAACAGCTCACTGGTTGTGGGAAGCTCTCCCCGATTTCTTCATGGAATGTAATGGGAAACCATTTATTTATTTATAGCTCATGCACGCTGAAAAATCTGTATTTTTTGATTTTGTTGTTTTGATGCAAATATAAAGTGTTTGAAGCTTGTCGCAAACATAGTATACTTGTGTCTAAACACATCGTGTTTGCAATTTAATATTACATGTTTCACACACAATGAATAATAGGTTATTAGAGGGCGGTCCCGAAACTAGCCGACCTAACAAAGAAGACGCAAAAGAGTTGGGAAAAATGTTCTTTATTGAAACGAAGTTCCTTATCGCACGTTGCGAGATGGTGGCTAAATGAAAAAAAATTAAACTAACTTTTAAACACTATTGTACTACAACCCAGTATTATCAACAATATTGGGTACTTTTGCTTAGGTTTGTGTCTAGACTAACATAGTATGTTGGAAAATTTCTTGTTTAATGAAAACTGTCACTGGTCAAAAGGGTCAATGTACACGCTGAAACATCTGTCTTATTTTGTTGTTTGGATGCAAATATAACGTGTTTGTAGCTTGTCGCAAATATACCATACATGTGCCCAAACACATTGTGTTTGCTATCCAATATAACATGTTTGAGACACAATGATTAATAGGCTATAATATATGTTTTTGAGACCCAAATGTGGTTTTGTTTGTTAAAAACCGCTAAAAACAAAAACGAGACATACAACTAAGAAACAAAAGGGCAGTAGATCTTCAATTCATTAAAACAATGCTTTCAAACATGTACATTAGGGTGGCAATGAAAAAACAACTTCGGATTTTTAATAAACCCCAGGCGGATTTTTGTTCCTTATGGTCTAAAACTAACTTGCTGTAAATTTAAGCCGAATCGGACAACTCTTAGCCGTGGCGCATTTTCGGATTTGGCATTTTGGGTGAAAATTCGTATGCACTAGAAAATCTTCACTCCTCGGTGCATTTGAAAAAAATTTTCACATTGATTTAGTTTAACCTGAATATAAACTGGATAAAGTTTGAGTAAAATACGACGACACCCAGGTTCCAATTTTTTATTTGAAAAAATTTGCAACTTTTGACAAGAACGAAAATTTGGGTTTATTTCCAAAAATTGTATCTAAATGAAAAAGTATTTAACTTGGATTCCAACACCTTCTAGCAGAAGTCTATACGCTTCCAATAAGTTATAACACGGTATATTCATGCAACGGGTTCATGGTGTTATCGTGCGGCAAAGTAGGCTAAATATCTCGAGGGAAAATCGCCAAGATGGCCTTATAAGAGTACCACATTATAAAAATATCAAATTATAAGTTAGAAACATAAGCTATGTGCTCAAACCGATTCTATTAAGTCTGATGTGACAGTTTATTTACAAAAACCGGGTATAAAAACCAGCTTAAAAATCCGGGTTTAAATCTCGGTTTATATCTCCAGGTTTATAAAAACGAAACGGCAAACCGTTTTATATAAACCGAGTTTTAATTGCGGGTGTTAACCCGGTTTTTGAACTCGGTTTTTTCAAACCGGGTTTTAACCGGGTTTTTAAAACCGGATTTTGTAACCAACTGTCACATCAGATTTAATAGAATCGGTTTGAGCACATAGCTCATAATATGGTACCCTTATAAGGCCATCGTGGCGATTTTTCCTCGAGATGGCCTACTTTGCCGCATGATAACACCATGAACCCGTTGCATGAATATGTTATATCTTATTGGAAGCGAATAGACTTCTGCTAGTCGGTATTGGAATCCAAGCTAATTTTTTTTTTAATTTAGATACAATTTTTAGAAAAAAACCGAAAAAAACAAATTTTTGTTTTTGTTAAAAATTCCAAATTTTTTCAAATTAAAAATTGGAACCCTTAGAGTGGTCGGATTTTACCCAAACCTTATCCAGTTTATATTCAGGTTAAACTAAATCAATGTGCAAATTTTTTTTCCAATGCACAGAGGAGTGAAGATTCCGAAAACTTTGACCAAAATGCCGCACGGCTTAGAGTTGTCCGATTCGGCTCAAATTTACACCAAGTTAGTTTTAGACCATAAGAAACAAGAATCCGCCTGGGGTTTATTAAAACTCGAAAATATATTTTCCTCCATACATTTCATTGCCACCCTAATGTACATGTTTCCTGCAATATGTTGCTGTTCGGCAGTCGAAAACTCAATTTAAATCTATGGACGTAAAGATTTTGTTACAATTAGTTACATTAAAATGAAAAAGTATTTTTTTGTCACGAATACCTATTCTAATGATAGCAATATTGGGCCGTTTTAATGAAAAGTTTTCTGTATTTCCACAACAATCTTCACATTTTAACACGTGTTTGTTATTGTCATATGTTTACAGCAATGTAAAAAATATAAGTCGACACTACAAATTAGGATCGATTACTGTGATATAAAAAAGTTCAGCTGTTGAAAATGTTATCTGCATGCATGATACACGATTTGCCCCCATCTTGGTTTTCAAACTGGAGAAGATACAATGAAAATAACGCGCTTGTACTTTTGAGTTAGCAGGATGTAGATTCAAGATGATATCCCTGTGTGTACGTTCCTACATTAAAATAAAGTACAAAAGTACCAATTTAATATATCATACCCGGCGGCAAATAGTCAATATAACTATCACGACGATGCAGCAGAGTGAAAAGAATTGGTGGGTCACAATAAGTGGCAGAGTTGAATCGAAATCACGAGCGCACAAACACACTCATGCAAACAATCAACACAATCAGTTGCATGTGCATCCTAGCACACACACACACACACACACACACACACACTGGTGCAGCAAGAGATTTATAAGCACGATGTGCTTTTGTTGTCGATGCCTTTGAGCGTTCAATATAGAGTGGGAAATGCGCTGGGTAGAAAGAAGGGCAATAACAGGGGCCACAGCAACTGCATCAATGTCGCAATTGTATCCAACTACCGTATCTCTTCAACTGCACACAAGTGGTTAAGTTTATTAATCGGAATGTTTTTGTTTTGCTGGCCCGAAAGGAAACAAAATTACACAATATTGATGAGATGTTGCCAACGAAATGAGAATAAAATGTTTTCCAGCTGCCAGCAGTAGCAACAACATAATTTGTTTCTGTTTTTCCACGTTTTTATCCTGTTTCGTTTTTCTTCGTTGTCTTATTTGTGCGCTGCATTGTGTTTGTTTGTGTTGCATCATGATGCAATACAAGTGCGTCGTTTTCTGTCCCGTAACAGATTTCGATTTAACGAAATCTTTTGATTGTCCTTTCATAATGAAGTCCCCCATTGCTTTGCCCGTCTTCTGCAATCCCTTGCAATTATATTTTGTTCCATCGCATTGTGCAGATTTTTGAAATGGTCAAAAATGGAAAATTACTAAGGAAACTGAACAATGTCCTTTTGGCTTGTCGCATTGTGTAGGGCAAATTTTGCTGTCATATTTCCATTTGCCAGAAGGACGACAAGTTTATTCCTTAACAACGAGCAGTAGCAACTGTTTTCTTTCACACACAAATAACAAATTGCAAGGCTGCTGCATCCAATGTCAATTGTCCACAGCGTTGCTGCCTCAAAGAAATTGAAATTGAAATCGAATATTTTCATATTGTAATTGCAATATTTAGCAATAAATGATGTCCTTGTAAAATTAAAGACGCTACAGGTCACCAGCACTAAGGAAACATTCCAAATTTTCTCACGTTCGATTCGTTATCGAATATCGAAAGTCATTTACGAAAAGATGATGATAAATATAAATTGTGTTATGAAATTGAGTTAAGTGGTTCAATTTGATATTAACAATAATGAGGGAGATGCCAGTTGACCGCCTCATTAAAATTATACAAATGATGATAAATGATGTCATAAGGAAAAGTCCAATGAATGTGTCAGTATGTCGTCTAGTAAGTACTGCTGTATTATATCACGAAGGATACTACGAGTAGCTGGGTTCTTATATCAGTTACACACTTCAATACAGTTTAGACAAGTGAAGAGGTATCAGGGTTGAAGTCATAATGTTGGCTAGACCTTATTAGTAAAGCTGCCTAGGAAACAGGGGCATTAATATCCTATTAATATTTATTTTGAAACAGTAACAATTCCGTAAAAAACATCATCATGATGTGTATGACCGACATCATTATAGCAAGAATCGAGGTACTTGTTGATGAAAATCTGTACCGGCACTTCGAGGACATCACACTGAAAAAATGTTCATAATTAGTATAAAATCCTTCAGATATATAATTAATTTCTTCACTACTTTTCAGCCAAATATACATTCCATAGGATTTCCAAAATATTTCATAGGATTTATGATGCATTTTCATAGTCTCTATGAAACGAAATCTATGAAATTTGTTCGTGATATTTATGAAATATAACCCTGTGAGTCTGTCGAACTTGGATACGGCTTCGGCCACGATCGATGAGCGATGAGGGATTGACTGAGTGAGTGACTATTCATCGAGCGATTACTATCAAAATTGGCATTGTCCAGTGCGGTTTTACACTGTGTGTAATTTTTTAAGTCATGGAAATATAACCATATTCGGACACCACTATGTGATAAAAGACCAACAAAAGGACCCGTGTCTCCCAGTTTTGGCCAAAGTCATGCACTTTTTTATGGGCCCCCAAGGATTTGGGGCCTCGGTGCCATTTTTGCAAAAAAAGTGATCATTTTGTCAGGCTATCTTGCAAACCGTTCGGAATTTTGATTTACTCTCTGAGGCATATATAAAATCAAAAAAACTTCATCTTCAAGGTCAAATTCGCAAACAGCTTTAAAAAATTCGAGTTTTGTTTTTACCTTTTTCCCCTTGTTCAGGTCCATAGCAAACATGGGTTTTTTTAATTTGCATTGCTTTATCTAATGCAAATGCAAAGAATTACCATTGTTCGCAATGACAATTAAAAAATTTTGAATTTGCATTTACTCAGGCAATGGAAATGCAGGTTGTAGAACCGGATGCCAATTGTAATGAAATATGGGAATGCTTTTAATTGTTTTGAATTTGTTTGTCTGCTGGCAATTCTGGTTTTAAAGTATTTTATATGTAGAAGTTTGTGGCTTTAATAGGTATTACCTCATAGTACTTTCAAATTCGAAAACCTAGACTGTATAAAATATTTGAAAACTAAAATTGGCAGATATGATGGAAATGCTTTGAAAATAAGTACAATTGCCAATGGTACTGAATTTTTTTTGAATTTGCATTTCGAAAGGTAATTCAAATTAAACTACAAATTATAATTGTCATATAATTAATTTGCCCCATGTATGGCCCATAGGTAGTAAACCGTTCAAAATTCAGGGAAACAATCAACTACAAAAATGTACCTAAGATCTCATTAAACAACTTTCTAGAACATATGAACTTCCTAGGAATGATTCTTAACACCAATATTAGGTACGCATGAAATGTCTGTATCAAGTCAAATTCTCCGAAAATTTTTTTTTTCAATTTTTTCAGCATAACTTCAAGGGACTCCAAATTTTTCACGCACAATATTTATCAAAATTATAGCCATGGTAAAGCCTGGTATTCAGCTTTTATGAAATTTTCGTTGCCATAAGAAGTACGTGTATAAAAAATAACTAAAATTTCATGAGCAGAAAATTTCGTTCAATTTTTATTTGCCTAGTACTCAGTTCATTGCGAAAATTTCGCAAGTAAAAGCAATTACAGGGTTGCTACGCTAATGTTATTTCGTACGAAAACAATTTTTTGATAATTGCTTGAATACAATCTGAACCCGTCTAGTCCCCCTAAATAGCATATAAACCCCACTTTGTATCTTAATAATTGTCATTTGTATGTACATAGTATATGCCATCATTACTCGACAATGACGTGTCCGATTTTGTCCGAATAAATTTAGAATTATAATACCTTTAATCAATTCCTACACTATTTCTCAATGTAATCAACAGTTTCGCAGTTATACAAAAATGAATGGTGAAAAGAAATATTTTGCTTAAAAAAAATAAAAAAAAAGTTATTAAAAAAAAAACAAGAAACATAAGAAACGGCAAAAAGTGTAAATTTTTATAAGTTTATCCTAAAGACTCATGACCTATGAACAAAATGAGACGTGGATCATAAAAATCGATGGACGCGTTTCGCTCTTATTCACAATTTAGCTAAGGTATCTCATTTTGTCAAGAAACGTACACGCTGAAAAATCTGGCTTTTTTGTTGTTTGGATGCAAATATAACATGTGTTTGGAGCTTATCGCAAATATAATATACTTGTGCCCAAACGCATTGTGTTTGCTATTCAATATTACATGTTTGAGACAGAATGATTAATATGTTATAACATATGTGTTTGCGACCCAAATATATCTGTGTTTGTGAAAAAAGAATAAACAAACGCTCGGATGGTTAAATGGTTTGTGGTGTTGCTTTGGTTTTTGTGTATGTGTTTCGCATATATAGTGGTGTGCGATGAAATAGTCACACACTCGTCAAAACTTTTATTCTCTGCAAATCAGTGGTCCAAGATGTTTCATGTCAAGAAATTCTGAACCTGATTGACCGGTCCTCTGCTGAATATAATGCCGTCATTTTTAATAAATTTTGTACACTACTGTTCTCCAGGTCAGTGTCAGTATTTTAAAGGCTATGTAATGACGTGTGCTATAAAATAGAGTCAATTACACAAAAATATTTTTTTTTTCTGAAATGGTTAATGGTAGTTTGGATTTGAATTTGAAAACAAAGTTTAGCTTCTAAATATGATTAATGTTTATTAGTAGCATTAATAAATTGTCATTATTGACCTTCCAAAATGGGCCGATGTAAATATTGCAAACATGAGCGCCAAGAAAGAATAAAAGAGACGATAAAAGAATTCACAAATTACTGACATAATTGGATGCTCAAAGAAAATGTTGGAGACTGGAATAAAATATAACCCCAATCCAGGAAACAGACGGTAAAACCCTGAAAATTACAGAACATTTGGAACTAAAAATATTGCGCCACGTAGAGTTCGACTTTTGTTACCTCTTCAGCCCTTAAAAGGCAATACGATCGGGATGTTGACACCTCTACATTAAGAAAAATGCTAACTAAAAACAATTTAAAGGCAAAAAGTGTCCGAAAAGTTCAATTTCTATTCAAACGGAACGTTCAAAAAATTTTCCATTTTGCCAAGGAGCATGTGAAATAGTCCGTACGCAAATGGCGAAATATTTTGAGGACAGCTGAAACTAAAGTGAGATTGGGTAATTATGATAAGAGTAATCTTCCTGTACGAATACCTTCCAACACCGAATTCAGGCCCCAGAACACAATCCAAACAGTTAAACATGGTAGCTGAAACATACTGGTACGGGGTTGTTACTCTTACATTGGGACAGAACCATCATTCCAAATTGAACAGACAATGGACGCTGCATATTATACCACTGTATTAAAAAAACATCATGATGCCTTGTGCTAAATGGGAAATGCCGCTGCAATGCGTGTTTCAACATAATATCGACCCCAAACACACATCGAAGCGAGCAAAAGCTTCGTTTGAAAATAATAGTGTCATAGTTTTAAGGTGGACTTAAATCCTATTCAGAATTTGTGGCGGGACATTAAAGTGTCTATCAAAGGAATAAACCAATTTAATAAAGATGAGCTTATTTATGACACTAGTACAATCGGCGTGGAAAACATGACTTGTGGAGACTTGATGATTCAATGTCAAGGCGTTGCTTAGCTGTGATAAAAAATAATAGTTATTTCTTAAAGTACTGAGATAATATAAAGGATTAATGAAACATACATTTTATTTGACACATCTATTTATTCTAGTTCAGATGATGAATCGCGATGACTCTATTTTAATTCACAGGCAAAACGGGGCATTTTGAAATATTTTGTTTTATACCTAATGATTTAATTTTAAATTACGACATTAATGTTCTAAAATGTTATATCTAGTTCTTAATTGAACAATTAAAAATAAAAGTTATAAACAAAATTTAATTTTTCTACATTTGTTTTTGTTTGGAAAATGTTGATTAGTGTTGACTCTAATTCATCGCACACCACTGTACATATGTATGTGTTCTACCAAAGTGAGAAACGATTTTGAGGAAAGGAACTGGAGAGGGCAACAACGTGAATCCATTTTTCTGTCCGAGCCTTTACTGAGAAAATCGGAACGGCGCACGGAATAATAGGGGTTTTCAACTTTCCAATTTCAAAATTTTAATGATTTGGTTTTGTAAAGAAATATTTGGATAAGAAAATATTTATGAAAAGTGAAATTTTGTATTTAAAAAAACTAACAGAAGTCAACGGAAATTTATTCAATTAAATTATATTAAAATTGTTGTCCAAATAAAGAACATTTTTTGTGCGTAAGTTTATAGCTATGGCTTTTGTTTTATATTTTGATGAAAATATAGCACTTACTTTTTTATAAAAAAAAATTATTGAAATTGGAAAAGTAAACTAATTATTATAATTTATCAAAAATTATACTAAAAAATATCAACTTTTCACTTTTAACTATAAAAAAATGAAAGGTCCGAGTCTGTACTTTCAATTAACATCGTAACATTTCAGTAACATCGATTTTAATTTCAAAAGTCACTTCCAATATTTCATACAAATGCTCAATAAGACAAAAAATTGGGCCTACTTTCAGGCTTTCGGGAATTAAAGCTTGAAACGATTTATAAGTGAAACATTATTTTTACGAATATGTAATGACATTTCAAACGAAATAAAAACATATAGTTTTCATGGCTTAAAATATATTAAATTTCATTGATATACTTATATAGTTCATATTAATATGAGTACTTTTTCGTTTTTATACAAAGAATTAAGCGAGGAGCTTATTAACAGTGCTCGCAATGTTGATTCATTGACTGAATATATAAAATCGAGAAATTCAGGTGTAACTGATGAAGATGTATCGCAGCGGTTTTTACCTTTATTTAATAAAAGGTGGTTTGCCGCAATTCAAAATATTGCTCGTTTTTTTGCAAGCAATTCAGTTTGGCTTACAAGTGAGTTTTCGGGTAACAAGTGTAGTAAACTATCTTATTATCTTTTTGTTATTTTTAAGATGCATTTGAAGTAGCATTACCATGCACCTCCTCATGTGAAAGTAGAGTGAAGGGGAGAAAAACAAAAGCTTTTAAGGAATGGAGTGATCGCGCGAAACGGTATAAAGCTGCAGCCACAACAACAACTTTCACTGGCAAGTGAAATGATTGAAAAAGAAAAAAACCCGCAGCCCTATATTGATTCTTCAATTGTATTAGCATTAATAATGGATACTGATTTAACAAAGATGCAATACAATACCATAAGAAACGTTTTGCAATCTGAAGGGTAAAATATTCTTCCACCTTATAACAAGCTATCAACTGAAAAAGAAAAATGTTAGCCAGAAACAAAGATTACAGGAAGTATCGATTGATGTTTTCGCGAACGTGTGATCGATTTTCCACAAATACTGATGTATTCAACAGACTTCTTTTCTTATAACTTCGGATCCTTACATAAGTAGCATAAGGTGTCATTCGAACAAAATTTCCTTAGAACTAGATCCCATTGTTAAAGATATGGTGCTTGAATAATATTACAAATAAAAACTAACACAATTTTTCACAATATTCAATTAAAACATTGTATATTATATTGGATTTTTATCAAGCTGAAAAGTATAAATAACCTCATTTGGCGTCTCAATATTGGCAACACCATTTTTTTCATTAAAAAGGATTAAAAAGGGTATATAACTGTATTTTATATCAATTTGTTTCAATGACTTAGGTGTTACACACTTTAACTTGGCATACTTGACTAGAAAAGCGGCATGCATTTGTGCGATATTTTCGGTGTATTTGAAGGCTAATATATTTCGCGGAGGGTTGTTGGGGATATTCTCTTCTTTTGTATGGACACAACACATGTTTAACTTTTGAATACAAATTAAAATTTTTTAACTTATATGAAATTTTCGTATGATTCTAGACAGGGAAGAAAAACACCTAAAATCTACAACTTTCAATGGGCGTAAAATCTAAAGTAGGCGTGGTATCCCCAATATGTTTAATTTTTTTCATAAGGAGACCTCAATTAAGAAGTGTCCCGAATTTCAAGTCCCTAGGTCCAAAAATAAAAATTTTGCCAAGTGCAGTTATATGGGAGGTGGGTGTGGCAGTGGGCGGTTTTCCAAGATTTTTTCAAAATTTCTTAATTTAGCCCAGAGAAGTGTTTCTGCAAAATTTCATTGCTGAACGACCACTCCTTCTATTTTTTTTTCACGAAATGTATGGGGCGATGCCACTGTGCGGCGGACCATTAGTGAAATATAATAAAAAAAACACAAGTAATTAATACACGCTTGTCTTGTATGAACTAGATTTGTATGTAAGTATATTGCTTGGGATAGTGATAACCAAGGCATAGTTGAAACCTTCTGAAAAGAAAAACGTGCGAGACAACAAAGAAAGGAGAAGCAAAAGAGCAGCAGATTCTCATCTCATAAAAAAAAGTAATGCAAGTAAATGTAAAATATTGTTACGAATAAGTAAAAGCTTTTGCTTACTGTTAATGACTCTACTAACAGTATGTAAATAACAGGCGGTTAGTGCTGCGCCTGAAAGTATGCATTGTAACAACGTACCAGCTCGATAAACCAGTAGCATGAATTCACCTCAGTAAAGATAACTCTCCACCATTCGAGATTGTTCTACAAAGATAAGCAACAACAACAACATCCAGATTCTAGAAGGTTCTTGAATTCGCTAGATATACCTTCATTTGAGTATGGTGAGTTGGTATAAATAGCGGAGGTCTTTGGAGTGGAGAGTTCAGTTTGTAATTAAACCCCGTAAAGTAAGCAACGCGAATTGATAGTAAAATATAAGCCTTGTTAAAGTGTCATAAATAAAGTAAACTGTTGTACTGTATAAGTAAAATAAAAGGAAGTTATAAACCGTTGTAATTATCGTAATTTAAAACGAACCTTGTTTTAATATTGGGAATAAAACAACGCAAAAAGGACGAATAAGGAAATTGGTAACAATATAAATATTTTAATTTTTTGTAATAATTATTTATAAATGTGGATATATATTGAACAAATTAATAATGATAATAAAGAATAATTCGTTTCTAAATATTATTATTTTTGGGAGAAAATACGCATATGTTTCCACGTAAATATATGGAGGTTTGGGGGATACACGCGAATGGTTCCACGTAAGTATATGGATGTTTGGGATGAAGCACGCGTATGTTTCCATGTAAAACCATACATATTTGTCAGTAAACATGCAAATGTTTGCATTTAAATACACCTAAGTTTGGGACTTGCAATCATATGAATATTTGAAGTGTGTTCGAAACATATACATGGTTACTGCAGAATATGTTTGGAAGAATATGTTTTGTATATATACGATTGATGATCAACCGATGGTATCAATTCAGGCACAGTAGTTAGGCATCTGATGATGAACTTGTCACGGAGTTCGAAACTAGTCATGCCAGTGAGTGTGCTTAACCGAATTGTCTAATATTTCCAACAAAAATTAATTTAATTTGTTTTAATTTTTATTAAATTTTTCAACTATCAAAAATATTTTTACTAATAACCAATTATTCCCTTTTCATTTTTAGTTGTCTTAGATCTTTGTTATATTTAAAGTTGTAATTTCCTTTAAGGCTAAGAGATCATCTTTTCTTCGGTTAGTGAAAAAAATGTAAATGTCGCGGGTGGGATTCGAACTCACATTCGCCGGACGATCGTTTCAATGTTTGTGAAGCATCATCTTCAGCAGCGTCTAGCCCGTTAAGCCACTGCGGTGTGTATTTACACCAGTCATTGTGAACCAACACTATTAATGAGATTCTGTACGTCAACTATAAGATTTATTTTTGTTGGGTAGAAATTTAAAGAAAATCAAATTCAAACACACAATAGATTCTGAGCGATCAGCGATGAACTTAAAAATGAAAACGAAATTGCATTTACAGTATCTTCGCTCAGCAAATGAGTGACCACAACAATGAAGTTTCGAATGGTAACCTCGCTCGAAATTGCCAAATAGTTCGATAAACTTCAGTGACGGTGACTTAATTAACTGAGAGAGTCAACGGTATTAGAATGTCATTCAGGTTGCTCATACGGACGATATTAAAACGTATTTGTTGGTTCGACCCGCATATTTTATTTTTGCAGTACCCGACATATCTTACCGGCTTTCCAATTGCCACAACCTGGAAAGGTGACTTGTAGGAGAACTTGAAAACCTGCCATGGAGAGGATGAAATATAATTTTGTAGTAATTTTCCCAGTTTTCATAAGGAAATATTTTAAACTAATATGTCTGAAAAATTTTGGCATAGAACTGGCTGGGAGGAAATTACATCACATGGCTTCTTGGTTGTCCCCTGATAGAAATAAGAGGTATCACACAGGAAGCGACGAACAAGAGGCAGCATTTTTTTAATGAAAATTATGTGCACCTACGCGTAACAAATTGAATGATTTAATTATGGATTTTATATACTTTGTTTGTTTCCAACGAAAGAATTTTTAAAAAATAGACTCACATTTCAACGATTTTTCGAAAAATAAAATAGTATCTAACAAACATGGGGCAAATTAATTCTACGGTCATTATAATTTGTATTAGTTTAATTTGAATTACCTCTAAAATGCAAATTGGCAATTTTATTTGTTTTCGCAGCATTTCCTTCATATCTGGCAGTTTTGGTTTTCAAATATTTTGGATTATGAATTTCAAAGTCTTAAGTGGCAACACCAATCGAAGTCACAAACCTTTACATATAAAATATTTTAAAAACAGAATTGCCAGAAGACAAACAAATTAAAAATAATTATAAGCATTCCCATATTTCATTACAATTGGCATCCGAGTCCACTTGCATTTGCATTGCCGGAGCAAATGAAAATTCAAAATGTTATAATTGTCATTGCGTACAATGTCAATTCTTTTACATTTGCATTAGATGAAGTAATGTAAATTAAAATCCAATGCAAATTCAATAATACCAACATTGGTGTATAATATATAATATTGTTGAAAAGTTCAAAAATTATTCAAAATATTTAAAAAACATTTTAAATTTAAAGCAATTATTGAAAAATCAAAAACATTATTCTGTTGAATTTTGAAACTTTTACTACAAGAATTCTACCATGAGCAAGAATTCAAATGCCGTTCAAAATGAAGTGTTAAATATTTATTTATTTTTTGATTGTATTGTTAGATATGTACTAATTGTTATTTTAAGCTTTGATTTCTTTATCGATAATAAAATGGAATCAGAAAAAATCGAAAAGGGGTCACGTCGTTTTTGTCGAAAAGGGCTCATCTCAGTAAACTTAACAGCTGTTTTTCAGCACTCTTATATTAAAAGAACATTTCAGTATTTAATGATGCAGGTCAATGGTAAGCTCTTTGAAAAATATTTGCGCTCTTAAATTCCATACCGACTGAAAGGATTTCAGTTTGTTGTCTCTCCTGCAATATTCGAAAAACTGAGATGAGTTTTTTTCGAATTTAGTGATTCAATTAGGTTCCTTATAAATTACGATTCTACTAATTTTTGTAAACAAATTTAATATTCATAATTATTATACATTCAACCCTTTACTATTACTTGACGTTGCCTACTTTTGAGCGCTTAAGCACAGACTGACTCGAACTGCGTCGCTAATCGCTATTTAGATCAGTCACAACTCCCGACGAAGTGTGAGTCAAACATATTCCCGACATCTATTCTCGATACATCAGCCAATAACGCCATATATTCTCGATGCGTAGCGATTTCATCAACCGTTCATTGTGAGATCATGCTCGAAGCACTTTCACGGCATAACTGGTCATGTGCAATAAATCCGTGAACTGAGGGTAACGAACCCAGAGAGAACCATTCTACAGTTGTGTCGTTCATGAACTATATAGTTCATTTAGGGTGACCAGAAAGCACCCTTACGGACATAATGCATATGTTCGAAATGGCAAGTATGTTCGTGATTGTTATGTCTGGGCACCTTAAATGAACGAGTTCCAGAACTAGTGAACTAACTCTCTCACATCAGCTCAATCAAACTTGTAGTATTTGACCAGCAAAGACATTGATTTGATGGGTCCACCAGCATTACAGCCCCGATTTGGTACTTAATGATTTAATTTTATTCCTGTACATTAAAAACAAATTGCGTGGTCAACGTTTTTGGACACAAGAAAAAACGGTTGATGCGCTCAAAACGATTTTTTGGAGCCACCTCAAAAGTGCATCGAAAATTGGTTCAAACTCATGCCAAAGTGTATTGATCTTCATGGAGAATATGTTGGGAAGAAAAAAAACCAATTTCGGTCGTCAATATTTGCTTTCATTATTAGGTCAGAAATATATTATTTCATTATTAGGTCAGAAGTATATAAAATGTTGGAAAAGTAAAAAAAAATTTTTAAAAATGTAGTAATATTATCATAGAGTAATGACGTATATAGACGCCAACTCTCTCAGTAAATTTATGACATTTGGTGTCTTGCAGATGAGGGTTGGATGTTGGAAAGAATAGCTGTAATAATACCAGATAGAGTCAATGGCTCAAACCATCCAACAAGTAGACAGCAACGCAATTTCGTTTTGTGCCTTAAAATTTTTATGTAAATACACCACAAATATATACTAACAATAAAATATTATATAAAAAAAGTCCAAAATACGTTTAAATTCCACAGTTTTTCATCAAAACGACATGAAAAATTTAAGTCAACAATTTTTGTAATTTCACCAGGTGTAAGTCAATTTACGGCAAATTACTCTATCGCATCGACCTCACTATGAAGAGTGAGAAAGGAAATGTCAGATGAGAACAATGGCTGCTCTATACGTCATCACTCTATGAACATTATTGTATTTCATGTGTCTGAATAACAAAACAAACAAAAGGACCAATATCAAAAAGTTTATTTTCTTTTATTTACAAAAATATTAAATATCTGTTTTATCATATGACTATTTATCAAGTAGCAAGGAAGCATCCGTGATGATGTCGTATTACCACAGATAAAAGTATCATGCTTAAAAACTGTCCATTCTACCGGAGAACCTTTATCACACACCTCATTGGTGTTGTGGTATTGACGACACTTTTTGTAAAACTATAATTTATTCAGTGCAAATACACATAATAAATTATGCAGAAAACACCAAAAGCTGCTCGTTATCGATTTATGTTTATTCATAAGACAAAGAACACACAGTTTGCCATGAATCATCTTCATTTGCTTTGCCTTCTTGTTTGTTTATTTGCACAGTAAAGTTTAAATTTTCTTTTGTTGAAGAGAAGAGAAATATTTTAATTAAATTCTCAAAGAGCAATAACAACTAGAACAACAAAAACAAAACAGCAACAAATTTGTTTGCAAACTTTATGAAAAAACATTTACTTTAAATAGAAAAAACTATTAAAATTAATCCAGAGATTACAATATTAAAACAAAAACAACACACCCACATGCCAACACACACCTAGACGTACGTTTACCCAAACAGGAAACAGGAAATAAAACGACCTAACACACTCTCACTCACCAGTGCATCGGTCAATGCTAACACACAAAAACATTCGCTACGTTTTACTGTAATTCTTGATAAATAACGAAAGAAAGTGAGCTAGTTCACACATACACACACACGCACATTCATACCCACACGCAAAGTTTCAGATAATTTTATAAATTGCTGATGTCGGTCGAGGTGGACCATGCAGGCTATATTATACACACAACACCATTGTTCATAATAATAGGTACACTCTCACACTTTATAACTTAACTTTAAAACATACACACCCATCCCTGTATGAAACAACTCGGTATTGTATGTAGTATATCTCGATAATTGAAGTTATTTGGTGTAAATCTCATGACAAATGTAGTAAATTAAAAAAATATAACTGGTCTACTATTTATAACTTGGTCACAAGATTTAAATTATGGCATATCGTTAGCAGAAACGCAAAACCACGTAACTACAATTTTAATTTCTATTTCCTAGAGAAGAAACAATCCTGGTAAAAGGGTGAGGAAGTAATTTTTCAATTCAAATTTTTAAATCTTTGCTAAAGTAAAGTCTTACCTTCAGTAAGATTCGAAAAAATACTGGCAAACTGAATTTTTTGTATATTTTTATAAGATTTTATTTCAACTCCTTTGAACAAAATGAAAATTGTAGTTACGTTCTTTTGCATTTTAGGTGACTATATATTTTTACTGGGTACAATCAGCAGTTATAATCAAACAACAATACCAGAAATAGCTCAGCTGGAGTCGAAGAAGGTATCAAAATTGTTAAGAATAAAGTACTCAAAAAAAACGTACCTTAATTCGAATCCTCCGATAGACGCATTAAGGTGCGATACGCAATTAACTCACTGATTTCAAAATGCCATCACTGAGACAGAATCATATGAAGAAATGTTAGGCAAGACATTTTGCTTGGTTTCTAATTTTAACATGAAATGTACCTGCACACAAGAAAAATAATTATTTAGCCCCAAAAGTATTTCGTTTATAAGTTGGTACTGTTCCCGCAAATAAAGTAAAGGGACTTCTTGTGTTGTAACTAGAGTGTCCAAAACAGAGCTGTTAACCGTGTGCGATTTTTTAAAAATCGTAATTTCGAACAAACCAGTTACCGGTTATTTGTCGTCGGTTAACCGGTTTTTTCTCCATTTGTGTTAATATCCTTAAAAAAAGTTAATAACACTGTGCAGGTCGAAAAAAAAACCGAAGTGCACGCAACGGATTTACACTAATTCGGATCCTACGAATCGAACTGCATCATTAGTTTTGTGCCCTATAATGATAGTTTTATGAAAATTTCTTCATACACAATTATAATTTTTTAAGCAAAAAAATTATTATTTTTTCTTCATAAATTTCTTTATAACTGCGAAACTGTTGCTTATCTTGGGAAATAGTATAGGTATAGAATAAAGGTATTGTAATTGTTAATTTTTCTAAATTTGTTTAAACAAAATCGGACGTATGAGGCGTTAACGAGTAATGGTGACACTTGTCTCTAAAAATGAACTCTAAATCGCTGCCTCTAAGTAAGAAATTAAAAAAATTAATTCTGTACGAAACCATCATGATGATGCAGTTCGATTCGTTGGACCCAAATTAGTGTAAATATGATTTCTATTCTCAAATATGAGTTTATGCTTCAATTAGTTCTAAATGATATTTCCACACATTTTTTTATTAATATTTCAAAATGATTTTATGACGAATAAGAATTAATTCAGAGTAAATTAAGTCTTTTAAACTGTTTTCCAAATTTCAAAAATAAAATAATTTTATAAATAAATGTTTCAAACTTAATAAGACTTCTCTTTCCAATTTGAATATGATTTCGAATTAAAATTAATTTAATGTGAAATTAAATAAAACTTTTAAATTGTATATTAAACACGCGTTCCGAATTGGAATCTAATAAAAAAAAAATTATTTAAAATTAAAACGTAATTGTCATATATTAATAGAGTTGTGAAATGTTGAGTTTTAAATACGAATAAGTATGTGAAATGGTCGATATCTAAATTTATTTTATGTGCTTGTTGCAGAGTTGTATAATGTCATTATAATTCAGTAATGTTTATCTTGTTTGTTTCCGTTCCCTGGAAATTGTTACATTTACATTTGTTCTTATACGGTTAACATAATTGCGTACATTACCGCTTAGCCTAACTTCCAGTGCAATTTAGGCGAATTCGGTTTAAGCTCACTTAATGTCAAGTCTCGTCCACGGAACTATTAAATGTTTTGTTTGTGCATAATTGTTCATGTTGAATTGAGTACATTAACCTCTTGTTATAACCAGAATAATGAGATGTGTTATATGAAATATAAAGTCAAATTTTAGACAAAACAAAAAAGCATTTCTTCCTGAAATCCTCCTACAGTGAGTGCTACATGTGTAATTTAGCTTAAAGAAAAAAAAAAACGAAAAAACCGGAACCACGGGTTTTTGCCAAAATTTAAAACCAAAAACCGGTTTCTTGAAAATTTGATTTTTCGAACAAACCGAAAACCGGTTTCTTGAAAAATTATTTTTCGAACAAACCGAAACCCGGTTTTTTGGACACTCTAGTTGTAACCAATGAACAGAAAAACTCGGCTCGCGTGCCGAATCTTAAATAATTCGTTCGTTTTATAATTCAAAATCCGAGTTAAAAATAAGATTTATATCGACAATTATTATTTTTGGTCTTATCAAATACATAATTCGGGGGCTACCGAAAAAGAGCATTGCCTGTGTTGGAAAACAATTTCAGCAAAATTGACATTGATAGTGGCAGTTGATAAATACAAAATTGACGAAAATTTCAAAATTTGCTAGACAATTTACAAGCAATAAGTATTACATGTCATTATGAAATTCCTAAACTACATCATAGAAGCTTATAATTTTTTTTATCAGCATTCTCATGCAATATAATGTTGACATTGCATTCGGAAAAAATACACTATATAAAAACAATTTCCCAAAATAAGACATCAAAACAATTCGTAAATAAAAATCAACTTGTACACAAAATTTTCATAATTTCGTGTTTGTGTGTTAACATTGCTGTATTAAATACAACACAAATGTATACTAACAAACACAGTAAAAAAAAAATTAAAAAAAACACATGTAAATTCCACAGTTTTCCACCAAAACGACATGAAAAGTTCTTATAACTCAATTTTCATCCAACTCTATCACACCGACCTCTCCACGAAGAGTGAGAAATTAAACTTCATATGAGATAAATGTTCCCTCTATATATTTACTCTATGGATCAATCTCATGAATTGCTTCCCATATCTTTGAGAGAATACAAGTTTAGACAAACACACACACATATTGCATTGTCTCTTGAATTGATTCTGTCTTCTTTCAACAAAAACAAACAATCAAATCCTAATGTTAAGGTCGTAGTGCAACAAATGTGATGGATCAGTCGATTGACACGAGGGACTTGCAGTGATGCTATCTGGGTTCAACTCCATTTCAGAGGAAGCGCAAGCACACTATAAAGTTTGTACTTAAATTTCAATAAAATACTTCGATTAATGAGGGTACAATTCTATTCAAAATAAAACTTATTCTGTGAAATATTACTCGTTTGTGTTAAACAAAACATAAGTTTGTTGCAAACATTATTCGTCTCTCGTAAGATTTTTTGAGTTTCGAGTTATTATAACCCGTTTCTGGTAAACGAAAGAATAGTTAATGGAAACGCTTCTCGTTTCTTGCAAACGTTTTTGAGTTTAATCAGGGGGAAACCATGACACAGCTGATCGACTATGTACTAGGAAAATGGTAGAGAACAGAGTGGATAGGCGAGAGAGCGATAAGCAACCAAAAGCAAACCATGCGGCAAACTGAGTTTAAATAGTGTTTGATTGTTACTAATGACAGCTAAATTCGGTTTTATGTTGGTTGCATCGAACGAAAATACTCATTCGCTTTTATTTGTGTCCAACCAAAGAGTTCTTACGGTTTAATTACCATACACCGCCTGTTGTAAACGCTTTTCGGCTCTCGCTTGGCTGGCTTTCGCTTGTTAGGGGAAGTGAAACGCTTTCACGCAACATATGTGTCAATTTCCACTTTCGTCATAAATTTGGCGCGACTGTTTCGCTTGTAAATGATGGGTAAAAATACCACGAATACACTTTACATGTATCAAGGATATGTTGACTGTGTAAAAAGTAAATTAAGGAAGTGTTTTCTATTAATTGTGTTACATATTTTTTTAGAACAAGAAAAGCACATCAAACCCTCTTTGTTGCACTGTGATAATTCATTTTCTTTTCATTTTGACACAAAAAAGGAAGAGCGAAGAGAACGCAGCGACGTGTGTTTACTTACTGTAGCTAATCATATGTTTCTTTGCAGAAGTAGGCTGAATCGAAAAAAACTTCCAAACTTGTTATTCACATGAAATAATTCACTTTTACGGAATGAAAGTGGAAATTCAAACGACATGTTTAATTACATTCCATAAACGAAGTTAATTTACCCGTGATTTCGTTTGGGCGTAACGAATTGATTTCGTAACTTGTGCGCGGCATTTGGGGATACATTTTGTTAAAACTGGATACATTCAAAAGTGTTTCACACACGCTGAAAAATCTATCGTTATTTGTTGTTTGGATGCAAATATAACATGTGTTTGGAGCTTGTCGCAAATTTAATATACTTGTGCCCGGATTGTGTTTGCTATTCAATACTGCATGTTTGAGACACAATCAGCCTTATTACGTATGTCGTTGTCGTATTTCGACTACGACAGTTTTGTAAAAGATTAAAGATAACACGCCAACTTTGTCTTTAATCTTTTACAAAACTGTCGTAGTCGAAATACGACAACGACATACGTAATAAGGCTGAATGATTAATATGTTATAACATATGTGTTTGCGACCCAAATATATCTTTGTTTGTGATACAAATATAGCGGTGTTTGTTGCACTGTCTATGCTCTCTCGAGAGCAAGAAAATAAAAGAGGGGAAACGAGTATGTATATCTTGAAAGTGTGTATCTGGATTTTTGCATTATTCTCTCAGTGCATAATTAATAAATAGTCCTGAATGTGAGCGTAAATTGCAGATGAAGTCAGTGTTTATAATTTTGGCTGATGTATTGCGTTTTAATTTCATGTATTCAGTCGTCAGTGGTTCAACGGACAGAGGATATCAAACGCGCTTGATCAGTGAAAAAAGAATAAACGAACCCTTGGAGGGTTAAATGGTTTCTGATGTTGCTTTGGTTTTTGTGTATGTTTTTCGCATATATTTATGTGTGCTACCAAAGTGAGAAACGACTTTGAGGAAGAAACTGGAAAGGGCAACAACGTGAATCCCTTTTTCTGGCCGAGCCTCTACTGAAAAAATCGGAATGGCGGACCATTTGTGAAATATAATAAAAAAAAACACAAGTAATTAATACACGCGTGCTTGTCTTGCATGAAATAGATTTGTATATAAGTATATTGTTTGTGTACCCACGCATAATGATAACCAAGGCCAACCAAGATGAAACCTTCTGAAAACAAAAATGTGAGAGAGAACAAAGAAAGGAGAAGTAAAAGAGCAGCAGATTCTCATTTCATAAAAAAAAGTAATGCATTCAATGCAAGTAAATGTAAAAAGGGTAATTTTAAATATTTTAAATTTTTGTATTAATTATTTATAAATGTGAATATATATTGATAAAATTAATTATAATAATAAAGAAAGAAAGAATAATTCGTTTCTAAATATTATTATTTGGGGGAAACACCCAAATGTTTCCACGTAAGTATATGGATGTTTGGAATGAAGCACGCATATGTTTCCACGTAAAAGCATACATATTTGTCAGTAAACATGCTAATGTTTGCATTTAAATACACCTGAGGTTGGGACTTGCGAACATATAAATGTTTGTCAGACAGGCCAAAAGCTTCGCGGATTATCGAATACAAAAATTGTCACATATTGTCTACTCAATAAAATAAATAAATAAAAAAAAAAAGTGTGTTCCAAATATATACATGGTTCCTGCAGAATATGTTTGGGAGAATGTACATTTTTTTAGTACATTTTTAAAGTACATCGCTACAGTTTGAAATCAATATTGATTTCGAAAGTATAAATCATATACTTATTCAACGGAGGAGGATCTTCCGATTAACTTTATTATTATTTTACTAAAGCAAAAACATGGACTCATTTCAATAGCTGTAAATGCGCAAAATGCTTCATACATAGTATACCTTTGAGATATTAAATGTGTCATAACTTGAAACCGTACTTATTAATTTGAACACATGTATACGTACATACAACCTATATGTACTACTAAATAAGTGTTATTCACAATAACATAAGCATTCTTGTTCCTGTAACACAATGATAAAATACAACATTTGCTTTCATGTTAGAAATTGATAAAAGTACTTCAAGTAATGACCAGCACAGCACTGAACAGTATTTTGAATTGATCAATATTTCAATATTAGGATAGGAACTGTATTGCATATAATAAAAGGGGTATCGCTGCAAAAACTGCAACAACACGCACACTATTTACTCAGCACAACGTCTAACTTATTTCAGAACCCCCAGCCATATTTCAACAGGCCAAATTAAAGTAAAAATGTAATTTGATAATCTTACTAATAAAAAGTGCAGTGTCAAACTCGAGGTCTTAATATGGTGCCACATCCATTATCAGAATGAAAGCAGTAATTTAGGCCTGCTTAGTGTGTTCCGTTTATCGGGGATCGGAAAATAAGCTTTATCGAAAACGATAGCATATAACTGTGCGCCTTCTATTTTTAGACTCAGTGATCAGGACCGAAAATTGGTTCATTGTATCCGAACCATAACTCTACTTTTGAGACGCTTTTTCATGACTAATTACTCGATAGTGGCGCTGTCACTAAAGATATTGACAGACTGTGCTATCAACTGCAATGATTTGCGTTGTAACTGTCAAAATCAGTATATGTGAAAAGCAATAGTCTTGACAGATCCAAAAACAAAATCTGATGGTGAGTCATGGCCTTAAGAAAGGTATTTGCCATCGAAATAAATTAAAGATGGTCAGAACGTCGTTGGAGTGTATACTGGTTTTTTTTTTTTTTTTTTTTTTGCTCAAGCTTTAATTGCAAGCTTATAGGGTAAAGTATTTTTAAGAATTTTTTTTAGATTTTTCGGAAGTGGTTTAGAGGTAACGCAAGTCGATTTTCCTCCAAAAATCGGGTATTCCATGCGTTTTTTGAATTTTACTTAAAACTCGGGCAATAACCACGATTTTCTTAGTTTGTACGTCATTTTCGAAGCTAAACGTCCAAACTTTAATTGTATATGCACAAACCACCAGTTTTGGCAATGATTTTCCTCAATAAGGTACCACGTATTACATGTTTTCGTAAATTTTGGGTAAATTTTGTACATAACGCTTTATGTCTTAAAATTCCTATGAAAATGTAAAAAACTAACGACGCGCTTTAAAAGACGTATAAATTCCAAGCAATTTTGTAAAAACAAACTTAGAATTTACAGTTACTGTTCCAGAGTTATACCATTTTAAATCCATTTACCCATATTATAATCTATTTGCTATTTTTGCATCGGATTTTCTTTAAATGTCTATGAAAATTGCAAATACTAATGATGCACTTTAAAAGATGGGCAAATTCCAAGCAATTTTCTAAAAAAAAATTGAATTTGCAGTTACTCTTCCAGAGTTATGCCACTTTCAAACTCTTTACCTATTGAATGAACATAATAATAAAGGGGTTTTCAACAAATTTACCACCGAAATTTGGAGTCAGAGGCCTCAACTTTAAGAGCGCTACGTCCAATTTATGGTCGTCATAATCATGAGGCTCATTTCTGGCTGAATGGCTTCGTCAATAAGCAAAATATGCGTTATTGGTCAGACAGCAATCCACACGTAATCCATGAGTCATCATTGCATCCCGAAAAAATTACGGTTTGGTGCGGTTTCTGGGCCGACGGCATCATTGGGCCGTACTTCTTCCGTGGTGATCAAGACCGGCACATTACTGTGAATGCGAATCGCTACCGTTCAATGATAACCGAATATTTTTGGCCCCAATTGGATAATTTGGACTTGGAGGACATGTGGTTCAAACAGGACGGCGCCACAAGCCACACAGCGAATGCCACAATCAATTTATTGGAAACCAAGTTTGGTGAACGTGTTATCTCACGAAATGGCCCCGTCGATTGGCCGCCTCGGTCGTGCGATTTGACGCCGTTAGATTATTCCATGTGGGGCTACGTCAAGTCTATGGTCTATGCCAACAAGCCAGCGACGATTGATGAACTTCGTACGAATATCGAACGTGAAATTGCTGCAGTATCGGCCGATTTATGCTTCAAGACCGTCGAAAATTGGGTTCAGCGTCTGGACTTCTGAAATCTAGTTCCATACATAATGGTATCGAACGTACTTTCACAGGAATAAAGAATTTCATAACTTTCATAAAAAAAAACTTTTGTAGCGCTGTTCTTGAAAAACCCTTTGTTATAAACTGTGTCTTTTTTCATCGAATTTGCTTTGAACATTGTATTATTGAAAAATCTACATGCGCTAAGTAACGACAAAGAATTAGATGTAGCAATTGAAGATTGCTTGCAAACATATATATGTTTCCTGCAACATGTTCCTGGGGCCGATTTTTTTGCATGTAACTCTTTGTTGTTACTTAGCGCATGTAGATTTCCTCAAGAATGTAGTGTTTAGAGCAAATCCGACGCAAAAATAGCAAACAGTTTATAACTCTGGAACAGTAACAGAAAATTAAAATACAAATTCTACACAATTGCTTGGAATTTATTTGTCTTTTAAAATGCATCATTAGTTTTTTACATTTTCATAGGAATTTTAAAAGTTAAAACAGCGCTACTAACAAAATTTATCCAAAATTTACGAAAAATTTAATACGTGGTACCTTATTGAGGAAAATCATTGCATATACAATAAAAGTTTGGACGTTTAACTTCAAAAATGTTGACGTACAAACTAAGAAAGTCGTGGTTATTGACCGAGTTTTAAGTAAAATTCAAAAAACGCCTGGAATACCCGATTTTTGGAGGAAATTCGACTTGCGCTACCTCTAAACCACTTCCGAAAAATCTGAAAAAATTCTTCAAAATACTTTACCGTATAAGCTTTCCAATCAAGATTGAGCAACCATGAAAATCGAAAAAGAAAAAAATTTTGGGACACCCTAGTGTACACGCCAAGAAAAATCTCGTTACCCCAAAACGAAACCTCAGATATATGAAGTTCGTTTTGGGGATGCAATTGCGACAAACAAACATTAAACATTAAATATATCACATCCTCTATGATAAATGTCTAAAATAGTTTCTGTGAACCGAAAAACTCAAAACTTGAAAAAAACATTTACGAGAAACGAATACAGATTCCATAAAATATTCTTTCACTTACCGCAAATGAATTGTAATAATTTCAAAATCCCTAAAACTTTTACAAGAATTTTCATCGTTAAATAAGTAAAGAGAGATGTTTTTAGTTATAAATTTGTTAAATATCTTACGTTTTCACATCAATTTTTTATTTAGTTTTATAAAAAAAAAACTTTAACTCTTCGTTTAACTCGACGTTGTCACATATTTTACGACTGTTTCTGACGAATTTCACACTCAAAAACGACATACAAAATACCACAATTTGTAATAGAATTCGACAGCGTCGTATTTCAGTCTCACAAACAACATTGACGATACCATATTTATAAAACGACAACGATTCGACGTGGCTACGTGATTGTAATAATAACGTATTCTTTGCATTTGCGTTGTACTCATCACTCACGCGTCTCCCACTGAACCATCGCAGACGTTGCACGAGGTCGAATAAAACCTTAACATGAGGATTTGCTTGGTTGTTTTTGTTAAAATCCGAATAGGTACATCGGATCCGAATCAGCGGCGGATCGATTCTCTAATATGATTTTGAGATCTGGTCCGTTCTCGGTTCGGGATTGGATACGCAAGCGGATGTAATTCTCTTTTCGATCTCGAAACGGGAATTGTGTCCCATCTCGAAGTCATATCCGGTCTGATGTCGAAGTGGTTTCGGCTCCGATATCGAAATGAGATCGGATCCCATCATATCGCCTGCGATTTCGAAGCGAGAACAGATCCGATGTGTAGATCATATCACCACAAAATATTTTACATTACTTCTATAATTATACAATATACAAAACAAAATAGATTAAACGAGTGCATCAGGACTACATTTTGCATGCATATCCATTGAAAATAGTCATAATGTAAACTAATCAGTGAATTTCGCTTATGAATTGTGTTGTTCGTTGAAACTAAGCAATTATTTACGCAAAGGACTGTTTTAATTTATTCCGCATAATCATTGGCTGCCCAGCAGGTAGATTAAAATGTAGTAGATATATTTCAATGCATTCCGTAAGACTTGGGTCCGTCTGCATTAACGATTTCTAAACACTGTGTTGCTCATACGCATATTGACATCGACAAGCGTTGGGAGGGTAAGAAAGAAATAGTTAAAAACAAATTTAAATTAAAGTTGTTAACAAAAATATTTATAATAAACTTTGTTGAATTTTACGGATAAAAGCCGAATTTGGGGCAAAAACTAAGTAAACTTTTAAGGGGATACTACTCGAACACACACATATTTGTATAGAGAACATTACTTATAGATTGCAGGATATTACACTCACTACACATACACGCAGATGTATGAATAAATAAACTCTTTCTATTTAGGATGCATAGAATCGGATAAAGATGCAGCAATTGCTACGCAACGACACGAACAGTAACTGCTGCTGGATCAAATGAAACTACAAAATACTGACAATAAAAAACATGTAAACTCATAAAGTTCTTATCGCTGTTTGCACAAAAACTATTCCAATACCAATACGAATTAAGTAAAGTTCTGGCCATGGAACAGAGATCAGTAGCCGCTCTTCGTTCCATTTCATATTTCTAGGCAACCAGCCAGAAGAATAAATAGCCACAACAATGGTAGTAACACCACGGAGGTTCAAATGAGAATAAAAACAATGAGGAAACAAAAGTAATTTTGTGTAATCAGAAACATATGAAAGTGTGTTAGGAGATATACAAATACATAAGCATAATGAAATTAATTAAACTATAAACTGCCCTGCCAGCAATTGGAAGAGTCGTTCTCATAGAGTAAATCATACTAGGGAGAATATTTGGCTCATATGACGTTTCCTTTCACACTCTTCTTCATGCGGTCGGTGTGATAGAGAGATGTTTGACGAGACGTACAAACACCAGGTGGAATTACAAGAATTTCTGACTTTAATTTTTCTCATGTCGTTTTGGTGAAAAACGGTGAAATTTAAATGTGTTTTACACTTTTTCATTAAGTGTTATTGTTTTATTTAACACAATAATTTTAACACACAAAACGAAATACCGTTGTTGTTATTTTGTAGGTTGTTTTGAAGCATTGTCTCTATGTGGTATTATTGAAGGATTTTTTTTCGACATCCAACATTCAATTACACCAGGCCAAATATCATAACTTTGGTGAGAGAACTATTAAGTCTACTATAAGTATTAGTCTATGGTCGTTCAATAGCCCACCACCAAACGGCACTTCTTATTTACTTAATTGACTGATATTATCGAACTTAAGCTGCCCGTAGACCTCAAACATGTGCGCTGGATTGGTGTGAAGCTGTTATGATACACACATAGGGATGCCAAACGGGAAATCACGAAATCCCGGGATTTTTCAGGATTATTATTAATTTTGAAAAACATAAAACTAAAACCAATAACAAAAGCTCAGTGTGGTATTATTTTTTGGAAGAGTCGAAAGGTGCACCTCAAGCAAAATGCAAATTGTGCAAAAAGGGTTTAAACACCCATGGCGACTCTACAAAAGGTTTAATAACACATCTTAGCGTAAGTTAATTTTGGCATATGTATGTCTATTATACGGCTTACTCTCCAACAATTATAAAATGTATTGCTTCGGGTAGAACATGTTATTTAGTAACATGTTAAGAAAGTAAAATAACAAAATCGGGGCAAATGCATAGATTCGGAGTTAGGGACCCCAAAATTTCGGGTACTTTTTCCAATAACGTACCGTGTAAAGTCATTGATATCACTATTTTCTATAAAACAAGTCATAACAAACTTAAAAAATTATGTAGGATTTTTCGATAAGTCGCTTAGTTATCGAGTTATCGGATGTTTACGTTTCTCAAACAAAAATTTAAAAAAATTTTCAAATATTTTTTGTTTTTGTTTGGAAAAAAATATTCGAAAAATCGCGCGATGTTTTTTAAATAATTTTTGTTTTTGTTTGAGAAATTCGATAACTAAGCGACTTATTAAAAAGTGCTACCTTATTTTATGAGTTTGTTTTGAATTGTTTTATACAAAAAAACTGGTATCAATGGCTTTACATGGTACGATAACACCATAACCCGCTCACATATAAGAAATTTCGGAGACCATAACTCCGAAACTATGCATTTGCATCGATTTTGTCATTTTACTTTTTTTGTTTAGAATAACGTATTCTACCCCCCTTGTGGTTGTTTTTTGGAGTGTAAGCCGTACAATAGACCTGTTCCCAAAAAAAATAAAAAATAGAATCCCGAAAAATTCCGGAAAATCCCGGGATCCGAAAAATCCCGAAATCCCGGGATTTTTTAAAATCAATCCCGTTTAGCATCCCTATACACACATCACAGCGATCCACAAAACTTCACTTCGAATCTGTTTTTGACGCATGAAGATGGATAGCGATAGTGACAACGCATCTACTTACACACTCCAGTTCACTTATTTAATGGCACTAAAAATTCCATACTTTAAAATGGATATAGAAGCTAGACATCTTGAGATATAACAAAAATCATGGCAATAGTGGTTTCTTAACTAAAGAACTTTTTTTGAGCAATTTATAAAAAAAATAATCCAAAAATGCGCTATTTTTTTTTGGTTCACTTGATTAAAGGCACTTTAACTAATTTTAATGAAAAACAGTTTTTCTTGTTTTTTATTTTATTTTATTTTCTTTAAGAACTTTTATTAATGGGTACAACCCCCTTTGTTGTTAATAACTTCAAATATACGGGTTTTCATTGTGAGATAAAGAGAATTTATGTAATCCAACGAAATTTGATTCCATAAAATTGTCTACCTCCTTCATATACCTTACGAGGTAACCAACCCCAGGCATTTTCGATAATGTTTAGATCTGGCGAATAGGGTGGCCCGTCAAGAATATTAACATTTTGGCTTGCAATGAACTCCTTTACTACTATGGCGTTGTGTATAGGGGCATTATCCTGTTGCAATATCCAAGATATGGGACCAAAGAGTTCACTGAACTTCGGAAAAGCCGATTCCAATAACGTTGTATAGCTTGCACCATTCATTTTTTCTCTTTGAAATTCAAGATCGATGGTGCCATAGTACGTTATAGCACCCCACACCATAATCCGCCCTCTCGGCTGTGACGTCGGTTCAAGAAACGCTTTTCTTTGCGCTGATCATGGAAATAATAGTTGTAGCCATCAGGCCCATCCAAATTAAACTTCTTTTCATCCGTAACGGTTACAAATACAACGGTTCTCCAGTCATTTACATGACTTCTTGGCTGCACATCGCATACCATGTAGTCTCTTGGGAATTGAAGCCACTTTTATTTTTGACAAGGATAAGGCAGAATTAGAAGCAATTCTGACTATTTTTCTTTTCTCATACGTAGATAAAGACAATGAAACCCTTCCTTTAAAATTTGTTCCATACCCCTCGGGGTCCTTGATGTAATTGTCGACTACTGTTGGGCTTCGTCCAATTTTTGTTAGCTATTGCGCGGTTAGAATATCATTCAGAACGGTAGACATCGATTTTAGTTTTTTCCGATAGATTTAAAATTTTGACTCGTAAAATGATTAAGATGTAATAAATTGTAATAAACAAACGCTCCCTACAAAAAATCATCGCTTACTTTAAAAATAAAATAAAAAAATAATAAAGTGCCTTTATTCAAGTGAACCAAAAAAATAGCACATTTTTGGACTCTTTTTTATAAATTGCTCAAAAAAAGATCTTCTTACACTATTGTCACGATTTTTTTATATCTCAAGATGTTTCCATTTTAAAATTCTGCAATCGGTTACAAATTGCAAAAGATACAGGCTGCTGAATATGGAATTGTTAGGGCCTTTAAATAAGTGAACAGGAGTGTATATTAGCTTTAATGGTGGTACACATGCCTGAACAAAAAGTTTGAGATTATTGCGGTTCAAATATTTTGTTGTTTCCCACACTGCTGGTTGTGTGCGAAAAACATCGATAATTCTTTCAAAGAATTTTTTGCTTAAGCCCGGTATTCAGTTTTTATGAAATTTTCGTTGCCTTAAGAAGTACGTACTATATAAAAAATATCGAACTTTCATGATAAGAAAATTCCGCTCACTTTTCATTCCCTTGCTACTCAGCTCTTTGCGAAAATTTCATAACCAAAATTAATTACAGGGTTGTTACGCCAAAGTTATTTCGTACGAACACAATTGTTTGGTAATAGTTTGGGACCTGAATTTTGCTATCCGTCTCATCTGACGGAAGCGCACTTCTGTCAGCAACATCGACCAAAATCTTCCATTTTTAATTTTGTGCATTCAGGGGTTGTTGAAGATGACTTGGCTTTAAAAAATTCAGTAGAATTAATCGAAATGGTAGTTGTACTACTTTAATGGCCAGTGGTTCGTTTCTGTGGTTAAACATCAAATTGTTTTTTTCAGTCAATGGTTAACAATGCTTTAACCAGCCAATATTGGTTGGTTAACCTGTAGTCGGACCATATGATTTTGACAATCACGCTACTGTTGTCAAAATGATAAATGTTAGACTGTATAAAATACATGTGTTTGTTTTGAGTAATTGTACTCATACTTTGAGCCAAGATCATTAAACCTATAATGCCTAAGAGTGCCTTAAGGCAGTGGTCCCCAACCTTATTGTCGCCGCGGACCGGTCAACATTTTATAATTTTAATAGTTTTATTATCATAACCGAAAATAAACAACGTGTTTCTCAATTCTCAAATGATCTTGGAATTAATTTCAATTGTTCTCAACGAAACCCAACATACAGTATTCATTAAAAATGTACTGTATTTTTGCCATTAAAGCCCCAAGAGTGCCTAAGATACTTATTTATTTATATTTATTCCATGCGGTAAACGATCGTTCGTACTGACTTGCAAATCATTTTTTTGAAATCAGAGGCCCAAATTTACCCAAAAAATTATTCTCGTAATTATTACACATTATTTTAGAATCCAGCATTAGAGGGTTAAATTGTTACGATTACATAGTTTTTTAGACATTTTTTTAAAAAAAGATTTGGATTCTATTCTCTGCATTTCTTATTTTACATGATTTCTTGTAATTGTTCCTACTGGTTAATTTGGTATTTAGCGCCAAACAGATGTTTCTCCAATAAGAATACAAGGGTTGCCATTCGTTAACAATATGACGGCTTACATTAACTCGCAACTGAAAAACAAAATGCAAAGTTAACTCCTAATTAGCTTTCAATTACGATTAAGTAATCCGATAGTTAACTACCCACTTAAAAACTGACCTACGAATTCTAGTATAGTGCGCCAAACTTTTCACTAAAACTTTTTAATTTATTTGTTCTTTTAGTCCTTTGTATTGCCTTTTTTAACATTTTTGCTTATTCACTGCACCAAGGACTAAAAAAATTAAACCATCTAACCTTAAAATCGATAGAAATTAATAACAAAACAAATTAAAATAATTTATGGTCGAACTCTACCGTAAACATTACAAACAATTTACTTACTTTAATATCTTGCATCGTTGTAGGTGAATGAATATGTACAAACACCTGGTCATCCAATGGTAGATCCTTCACTATTTGTATCTTGTACTGTATGGATCCATGAGCTTTTGTATGTGTTGATACCTTGAGTACGGATGAATCCGACGGTTTAACCTGAAAATATAATTAAAATAATAAAATTTAAAAAACAACAATTTCACATAGTAAAAAAATTAAACCAAATCTATTAAGCAATTTCAAAATTAAAACAACCAAAAGAATTTCCCCTGAGCTATTTGAAAATGTGGCTTATCTTTTACTCGTAACAAATGGCTACGAACAATTTGTCAGATTCTAATTGAACCAATATTTTAATACCAACAGAGAGTTGGGTATGTTGTATCGCCGACGAAACTGACATACTTTTCAAAATGGACTTAAGACAGTTATCCTTGTACAACATGTGTGCACATTTTATAAATATATCTTAAACTATAACCACAAAAATAGCTTATACAGGACAATGCAAACAGAACATATAAAGGATGTCTCAGTAAGAATGCATTTTAATTTTAAAATAAAAACACGTATTTTGTGATTTTTATGGGATTGTAAAGAAGACATGTTCCGATTAAATATGGAATAAATAAAATATCCGTCAAATGGCCTCCGCGGCTCTGTTGACAGTCACGAAATTTACCATGACTTTTTCACAGACATATGGCTGTATCTCACCGATGACGCGTTGGATCTCGGATTTGAGCTCAGGAATTGTTTCTGGTTTCTTCGCATAAACCGGAGATTTCACAAAACCCCAAAGAAAGATATCGCAGTCAGTTGACATCAGCATTTTTTGAGATAATTTGTTCTGGAACTCGTTGTTGCAATAAATCGATTGTTTCATGCGCGGTGTGGCAGGTGGCACCGTCTTGCTGAAAGTACATGTCGTCAAGATTCATGTCGGCCAGTTGGGGACACAAGAACTCCGTTACCATGGTCGTGTAACGAACCCCCGTTCACAGTCACTGCAATTCCGGCCTGATCTTCAAAACAATAAGGTCCAATCACGCCGCCTGACCAAAATCCGCACAAGACAGTTGCTCGTTGTGGGTGCATTTGTTTCTCATTGAATGCATGAGGATTTTCTGCTCCCCAAATTCGACAACTTTGTGACTCACGAAGCCATTCAGATGGAAATGCGCTTCATCGAAGATAATTTTTTTTTTAAATTCGCATTCGCATTCACTTTGCCCCATCACCCATTTAACGAATTCCCGGCGCTTTCCATGGTCTGCCGGTTTGAGCTCCTGAGTAAGATGAATTTTGTACGCATGAAAGTGGAGGTCTTTTGTAAAAATTCGTTGCTTAGTGCCCCTTTATGTAGTAAGACAGACCTAAAAAGTGTTACAGCCAAAATTTGTTAATGTTAGTTACGGCATTAGGGCCCTCGTAGGTTTAATGCAGCGACTACCAACATTACGTCTAACTGTAGTTCTACGTATTGAATCGGAAGTCATATCTTCTTGAATACACTCAGAGAACTAATTGTTTGAAAAGAGTTTGAATTGCGGTTGCTACAACCAAAATTGTGGTAACCATGACTGTATTTTGTCCCAACAGTCGAAATTCGGTTGAGCAACCTCGTCTCGTAATTGATTCGGTTGTGACAAGCGAATCTTCAATTATATATCAACGAATGTCTCTATAATTTCGGATGCAACTACCGAATTTGGAATTAATTCGGAAGCAACTACCGAATTTGGAATTAATTCGGATGCAACAGCCGAAATTGGAACCAAATTAGGTGCAAGAACCGAATTTGGCATCAATTCGGTCGCAATAACCGTAACTTGGTTGCAATGGCTGAATTTGGCGTCAATTCGGTTGCTGTAACCGAATTTCTCATGAATTCTGTTAGGGCAACGAAATTCATTTTCAATTCGGTTACAACGTCATAATTCTATAAATTTCAAACCTGACGTTCAAATTTCTAAAAGCAAATATTATATCACAAAAGCTTACAAAAAAATTATAATTGCTGTGGTCAAGGTGATATCCAGATTTGTGTGTGTTTATTAGGAAAGGTAAGTAAAAATATTATTAATAGCGGTCTTCATGAAAGCTCGAAAGAACCTCGTAAACTCGAAAACATCGTAAACTTGCACAGCAAACGTCAAAACAAACAAATTTCCCATACAAAGCCACTTGCTCAAAAGTGGAAAGTTTTCGAGGCAAATTTGCTGCGCAAACGTGGGATGGAGAAACGTGTAAACTTTTGACATTTCGTTGTCATCTGACTAGGATGGATAAATAAGGTGATAGCACTAGAACAGTAGAAAAAGTACACATACATAATACATGCAATTGCTACTGCTACCACCTTATGTATCCATCTTGGTCAGCTGATGTGGTTTTGAGCACAACTACGCTGAGCAACTTTACCTGGTGCCTCATGCAACGGTGCGAGTGAAACTTGCGCTGAGCAAAAGTTCTCGGCTTTCACGTTTCCATGAATGCCGCTATTGTTTCATTTATCAGCGTGTAGAACAAGCAATAGTCAACAGTTCAATTGTTCAAGGCCGATCGTTTGAGGTGTGCTGCAATCGTCTTTTTTTTTGTAGAAAGGTTTAGGACCTAAATCGATAGAATCTGACGTGTCAGAATGGGTGCGGTGACAATGATGGCCGAGAATTCACAAACGGTGGGAAGTTGATGTAAAATTAATCATATTTTATTATTTCGTACAGCCACTAAATACACAGACTTGGATTCTCTTCTATGTAACTCCAAAAAGAAATCAACTAGTCTTGTCAATTAACTAAGATCTGTCCCAGAAAAAAATTACCCCTTAAAACAGATATTTAAAAATAGTATTTAATATTTTATTTAAGCTTAAACACATTAGCCTCCTTCTTTTCGTCCAGTATATACAAGAAGTGTATACTGATCGAAAAGAACACATCGCCTTTAAGCAAAATTAATTTGACAGCACTTTTTTCGACTGTCAACTGTAGCAGTTGAAAAATAGAAATATTGGGCATTTACCCGAATGTATTTTTGTTTCTTTATTTGTCACTTTAGCTGTGCCAGAGCTTCTGGCCTAGAGCACACATTTTTGCCTACAAATCGATAAAACGTGAGTTCAAACCTCAAAGAAGGCACAAAATTAAAAAATTTTTTTAATTATTTCTCGTACTAATTACTCTATTTTTTAACATAACTCATTTACCAGCATATTAAAAATAATAAAATCATTAAACGATAGTTAAAAATTAAACATAAAATTAAAAAGATATGCGACTTAACTAGGATTCGAATCGAAATCTCGCGGTTGTTAGTTGCATGTGTTGCCCATCATGCCACCTTTGAATTTCAAACGGCGAGACAATACTTTAGTACAGTAAAATTTGAGTCTGTCTCAGGGAACGCTGAAAATCTTGAAAATAAAAAATGTTGACAAGTTCACATTTTCATTTATTTTACTTTTGTAGAAACCCGACAACTCTACTATCCACTGCTCGACTTATAGTGGAAAATTATCGACTGTAACGTATACACTTTTCATTTGTATGGGGAAACGCGTATATTAGACGAAAAGAACGAGGCTATTATTCCCATTTAGTAAGTTATATTAATCTAAACAACATAAATTAATTGGCATTAATATTAATATTATAAAAACGACGAACTTCTCTGTTCCGACCATTCACTAAATTCCGTACAACATTGTCATCTACAGTATCGTAGGCTTTTCTACATTTATTTTTAAATGTTATAGCGGTTTTGATACTTGTTCTCATAGTAAAACAAACGAGTAGTAGCAGTAGAACAGCTGATTTAATTATTTTTGTGACATTTGTCGCTTCATTTGTCAAACTCATAAGTATTTTGTTTTTGTACTTTTTTGTATACATGTATTATTGGGATACATTTGTGTAGAGTTTGACAACCGAAGCGAATGCATCAAAAACAAAAAGTGTGTAGTTGTTGCCCAACTACAATAACGTACAACTACAAATACTACTTAGCGCCCAGTATCGCTGAATAGGCCGCAACTCAGGGTAGTTGGGTGGATTTGGCTCTTTGGTTACATATTTTACATTAGAATCGACATACCATTCCAGAGTATTTTTGAGAGGCTGGTAGCAATATGGGTCCAAAATAACACACAACCTGTGTGGTTATTAACAAAGTAATTTAGACCCACCTCTAGGTATACTTCGATATAAAATTTGAATTTATGGATCCCTCAACAACAATTTCTGTGCTTCGGCGTTTGGAAACTTTGTAAACATTGTATGGTGGTAACGTTCCTCAATCGTCTGTATTTTGCAATATAAAACTTATGTCCAGGAAGATTCGTTATCTATAAGGGGCCGTTCAAGTATTACGTTAGCACTATAGGGGGGCGGGGGGATCTTTGCTTTGCTTATTTTTGATGACATGGGTGGTGGGGGGTCAAGATGGTGATTACGTCAGCATGATGGAAGCGCAGTAGCTGTTGTTACTGTTGTAGGGCAAGAACAACATGCATTTTGTTTCTGTTAAAGTTAACTTATATTGTCAAATCAATTATGTATGTGCTACTGTGGAAAAACACATACAAACAAACAAATATGTATACGTGAACAGCATTTGACAATTTAAATTAACCAGAAATATATAAACAAAAGAAAATCAGCTGTGCAATGCGTTCGCCTTACTAATTCCATCATGAGTAATTATTTACTTTTTTAACTTAAGAGCTTAGCTTACTTTTGATGACAAGGTGTAGTGGGGGGGGGGGGTTAATAATTGTAATAAATCTGCTTACGTAATACTTGAACGGCCCCTAACCACGCAATCACACTTTGTTAATTACTGTTCATATAAGGCTTCTCGTTACTAAATTTTTGTTTTTTTATGTTTTTAAATTTAATTTTTGTTTTAGCCTCTGCACGGTTAATTTTGACGTTCCTAATATCTAGGCGGCGTCTCTGACTGAGATGTTGGGTTTTCGACGAAAGCTACCAATGATTTTTGATGCCACGTTTTTGTCACTTGGACCAGCTTTTCTGCTTGTTGATCCCCCTTGCGGTAACTTCCAACTACAAAATACAACGTGTGTCCAAACACATTGTGTTTGCTATTCAATACAGAAACACAATTATTAATGTTATAATATATATGTGTTTGCGACCCAAATATATCTGCGTTTGTGATGCAAATACAGCTGTTTGTTGCACTGTTAATGCTCTCTCGAGAGCAAGACAATAAAAGCGGTACAGCGAAAGAGTCTATCTTGAAAGTGTATCTCTATTTTTCCATTATTCTTTCAGTAAAGCGCCCTGGAAACTATCAAATAAAATCATCAACGCTTTGAATGTGTGCGTGTACTCGTCTTTCGTCGGCTACACGTACGCGTTGTCGGCTATGATTGATGAAAATCAAAAAATTTTAATTTGATGGCGTATTATTTGATCGTCTCGCAGTATGATTGACCACAACAAGCTCAGTTATGTAGTGAAAGCCGACATGGACAAGTGCGCGTATGACAAAAAGTAGTTGACTTCAACTCTTCTAAAAGATTTTCATGAGTAAACATATTCCGTTGTTTATTTATTTACCTATATATTTGTTTTTTCTTCTTTTTTAATAAAATTGCTGTAAAAGCTAACAAAAGTAAATCATCATCCGACGACGACATAGTAAACAAACACAACGAACTTAAAAACAAATTGTTGCTGATTGACGTATTGATTTGAACGTTTGCGGGCAAGACACGAGCGCACCACACTCACACATAGACACTGATTGATGAAATTATTTGATCGTCTCCAGGGCGCTTAAGTACCCAGTAGGACAAATCGTCTCACATGATTTGATGGTCAACGATGTCTTTAAGACATTACGCTGACGACATATGTCGCTGAAAAAATCTGGAATGATCCAATACAAAAATTTGTCTTCGAACAATCAATTCATAGACAAATTACTTAACTAATGATTAGTAAATGCCCATCGACGACAGTCTGGGCGATAAAAATCGTGTTCATTCGCCATAACACTTCGCTGAGCACAAGCTGAGCGACCAAACATTAACGTTGTCTTCGACCGAACACGTATAACAACAAGTTCTAAGAAAGAAGAGTACGTATGTTAAACGTCTTCAAAACAAATAAACAAAAATAAACGAAGTAGCGGGTCATTAACGACATAAAGGCAAAAACGTGAGAAAAATATTCAGTGTGTCTATAAAATTAGTGCTGGATGGTTGTGTTGACGATGAAAGTAATTTTTAAAGTGTGAAGTAATTTTGACAAAAAACCATCGTAATGGCCTTCAATTACAATGGGACTAAAAATAGGTGTTTTGGGAACATACTGAATGCTTTATATGGTAAGTAAAAATAAAATATAAATCATTATTATGTTACTATACTTTATAATCAAATCTAATTACTTTTCTTTAATTTTACAGAAGCTACCAAAACGGAGGGGAAATCGTATGAAGATTTTGTGAAGGAGCTCCGATCAATATCTAGGCAGATGACAAATACAACAAATAAGGAAAATTCCCCGCCTAGGCAACAAAAACTAATTTACCATAATTTTTTTAATTATATCTTTAAAGTTTTTGACGTAGAATACGTCTTACCTTACGGTATGAGGAGTCATGTCAGGTTTTTATTGTTGTAATCTTTATTTCATTGAATTTGAGGAAACGGCTAGATGAATTTTTTTTAAATTTTTTTTGTAGGTAAATGAAGATGTTATCTTTCGTTTGATATACATTTCATATTGGTTGATATATTTCTAGTATTTTAATTTCTCAAATGAAAATTGTTTAAACACATACACTCAAACATATGTGTGGTGTTTGGTTGAGTGATTTTGGTTGCTCAACATTGCTTAGGAACATGTATCTAGTAAAAAGTGAAACGAACAGCAAGCTAATGTTGCTTGGCAACATGTATCTAGTAAAATGTGAAACAAACAGTAAGCTAACGTAATAAAGCTTTTTTGCGAAAGCTTCAATAAAGCTGTTGTAACATTAATTTTGAATTGTAAAGCGTAAAGCTTTCACACAACGCTCGAATGCTATAAGATAAGACAGAAAACATATATAACAATAAATGATAAATAATATTAATTTATTGTTATATATGTTTTCTGTCTTATCGGATGTCGTATTCTACGTTAAACTTAATGGCCGTGTCTCTGACACAGCCTGCAGGGACAGTCCGTGGCCGAAGGCCTCGGACAACTGTCTGCTGTAATTTTTTTGTTTGGGTTCTGTTTGAATAATGAATTAAAAATTAAATATATGTACTTATATGTGCAACAGCAACTTAAAATACAATGCGTAAAATTTTCCACTGTAGGTGATATGGGTAACTACAATGTCGTTGAAACAATAATCTGGTCGTCGCCGATCATATAGAATTTTTTTTTGATGTGTTAACATCTATAGCGGCGTATACCAGATTTTATGCCGCTGCTAAAACCAGATTTTATGCTGCTGCTAAAACCAGATTTTCTGCGACTGCGAAAGAGAATAATGACGTGTTAAACAAAAATGAGCGAGCAAGAGAGCAATGAAAGAGTGGTGTGGCAGGGGTGAGGCAAACGAAATTGTGTCTATAGCGTATGTATTAACATAATAATGTATGTATGTACATGTGTCTGTTGCTGTTGTTGAACGGAGATATAAAGCATAGCCACGCAAAATTTCATTTGCAAGCCCACGGGCTTACGCAGTCGACGTTATGGTGGCACACTAATACGTCAGCTACTTCGGACAAAGTATGTGTGATGTTGTGTGTTTGGTTGTTTCGTTGTTGTTGCTATGGCCAAACAAAGCGATTTATTTGATGTTCAGCATTGCCCGGTGTATACAAAAAAACTATTATTTTTTTATTTTCCAATGTAACATTTACTAATGTGTTCATAGAAATCGAACAGGTACCGTGTTGCCAAAAATGTGTTAACACATCATCCGTGAGTTCGAACACTCATTGATTTTTTTTTAGAATTTAAATATTTATTGTCCATATATTCGTTTACAAGTTTTCATATGTTATTCTAGATAATATTATCTTTTCCCCCAACGTCTTATGACTATACTAGGAATATATATCTTATACATTAAATTTAAATGCCTGTAAGACCAGCCCATTTACACTCACTCTTGCGTTAATATATTAATTTTCATTCAGTTCAGTTTTCGCGGGAAAAGGACCAAAAAACCCGGATATTTCTTGACTTTAAAACTACACTAAGATCAGGAGAACAAAACAAAATAAAGAAACTCAAGAATGAAACTAAAAACAAAAGGTGAAAATAAATAAAGTAAAGAGTTCATTTCGTAAAGTAATATAAATCAAAATCAAAATTAAATAACAAAGTTTGACATTATCCTCCATAATGGAGTTTTCCAGTATTATCATCAGGCTCATTGAGCCGTGTTCCGATCATATATCCCAAACTACGTTTATATTGTCGTCAGCGACAATGTAGACGACATTTACATGTATGTAGTGTTCAACGATGATCTGAGCGACTGTGTCGCTAATCAGGACTTGCACGACTTTGCGGACAGTTGTATGAAAATTTCGTCGATGATTTGTATGAACGGTCACCTACGTGTCTGCAACGAATTAGTATGGTCTTGCACCTATCCTTGAGGATGTCTTGAAGACGTGGCCAACTGGGTTATTCATAAAAATTCCTGAATGTGTGTGTAAATTGCAGATGAAGTCAGTGTTTCTTGTTTTGGCTGATGTATTGCGTTTTATTTTCATGTATTCAGTCGTCAATGGTTCATCGGACGGAGGATATCAAAAGCGCTTGAGTGAAAAAAGAATAAACAAGGCTCGGTCGGTTAAATGGTTTCTGACGTTGCTTTGATTTTTGTGTTTTTCGTATATACAATGTGTGCTACCAAAGTGAGAAACGATTTTCAGGATATAACCTGGAAAGGGCAACATTGTGAAGCCCTTTGTCTGTTCGAGCCTTTAATAAGAAAATAGGAACGGAGGGCAGTTTGTGAAATATAATAAAAAAATGCAAGTAATTACTCCACGCTTGTCTTGCATGAACTAGATTTGTAAATAAGTATGTATATTGTTTGTACCAACGCCTAGTGATAACCAACACATACGCCCATGTTCTGTATTCCGAATTGTTGTAAAAGTGAAAATTTTCACAAAAATGGCGTTCTTGACGTTATTTTCACAAGACATTTTGTGAAATTGTTTCTCAATCAAATGTTGTTGTGAAAGTAAAAGTAAATAAAATTTTCTGTATCAAAAATGTAAACTGTGTAAGAAAGAACATTACAGAATGAAAGCCGTGTTTGTTTTTTCTTAACTTGGTTATATCCACATATCGCAAATATATCCACATAAACACGACGGGATATGTGAGACAAGCATGAAAAAACTATTATTTCCTAACTTCTATACTTTTCAATGAGTACAAATTCTAATTATTCACTCAAAGTCTAAGTGAGCAACGGTGGCAACTCTTTGATATGTCATTTTGCTTTGTTTGTTTTTGGCTCTCATATGCAAGTAATAATTTGGAAGTTATAAACAAGGAAGTTGCATGAAGAGATGTAAGTATTTTAATAAAATTTATGTTTATGAATAATTATTTATATTTTATTTGTGTTTACAGGGGAGAACACAAGACAAGAAGTCAGGAGCAGATTCAATAACCGTTCTGTTTGTTTTTCTCTTCTATAATTTTTGGGAGCAAAACATATGTTTTGCAATTCAACTGTGTAAAAACGGCCACTTAAAAAGTAAGTTCGAAAAGTGAAATCTCAGAACACCAAACTCGAATACTTGTGAATTAAAAATGCTTTACGAAATAAAAACGAATCGGAATGCAACACATGGGTGATAGTTGAAACCTTCTGAAAACAAAAACGTGAGAGACAACAAAGAAAGGAGAAGCAAAAGAGCAGCAGACTCTCATTCCATGAAAAAGAAATTAATAATACATTTAATGCAAGTACATGTAAAAAAAATACCATTTCTAATTAATTTTTGTTATCAATAATTTATAAATGTGGACTCATATTGATAAAATTAATTATAATAAATAAAACATATATTGAAGTCAACGAATAATTCTAAACATTATTATGTTTGGGAAGAAATGCGCATATGTTTCCACGTAAGTATCTATATGGAGGTTCGTGGGAAACACGCGAATGCTTCCACGTAAGTATATGGATGTTAGGGATGAAGACCGCATACGTTTCCACGTAAACGTTTGTTTGCATTGCATTTAAATAGAAGTGACTTGCAAACATATGAATGTTTGGTGTGTGTTCCAAACATATACGTGGTTCCTACATAATATGTTTGGGAGAATATGTTACAGAGGCCGTTTTTTCAGCCTGTTCTCATAACACGTTTAACTGTTGAAACTGACACAACCTCACGAATTCTAGAGTGTGGATTTCTAAAACTTGATCGGGCGCCATCTTACTAATTTTATTTCTTCATTTGTTTTTATCGCAAAAACTTGACAGATGAAAATAAGATATATTTCGAACCGTTATGTAACAGTGTTGCCTATGTTATAGACTTAAAAAATTGGTCAATTTTTTCTGGGACAGACTTTATCTCTCTCTTAGCATTACTTCTCCAAATTCTCAACAACAGATATAAACAATATTCCCGACATCAGAGTTTTGGAAGTAACATTTGAATTCAAATGGTTATGGTGGTCGATTTTAGGATCTAGATTTACGCGTACATTTTGAGATGTGTTGTTTATTTTGAGAATGAATCCTCACAACATTTACATTTGAAAACGTCTACGCACAGTCACGGATCAGTGTTTCATTTCTTTTGTCACCTGAATATAACACATACAATTTATCGTAGATGTCAGAAATTTAAGCTTTAAACGAAAATTCTTATTTCCTCTTTTGTTAACAACCCGTCTGTAAAAATACAATGCATTGACGCTAAAAATCCATTTGAGAGCTGACTGTAAGCATAGCCCAACATTTACAGAACATGTCAACAAATAGTACAGTGGGTTCGTGAAAATATCATGTTTGTAGTATCGAGTAGGTAAAACTGCTGACAAGCCAAATATTTTATTAAAATCAAGTGAAATTACGCTCAAGCAATAATCTAGTCTACTTATTGGTTTAGTAACACGATAGTTATGACAGTTATTACGTCTGCGATCATCTTCGATTCTTAGTTAAATTGTGGTTAAATTTGAATTGAACTAGTTACGAGGGCAAAAATAGTCAACGAGTATTGTTTCATTAGGTTCGCCAACAAAACTCCAATGGGATATTTTTTTTTATAATTTTCCCCAAAACTTAGGGGAGGGCATTTATTGGGGATGCAATGCATTGGACTCTGATATTAGGGATAGGAGCAAGAGGAATAGTGTTTGTTTGACTTAACCTTGTTGCCATATCAATAGGGAATACTAAGGTTCCTGTTTATATTTTTCAGCTAATACTGATGATCGAAGATTTTTTCTTTTTTGAAATATTCTCCATAAGATCAATACACTTTTGCATGCGTTTTTGAAGCACTTCTGCCACTCCAAAATATGCGCTTTGTTGAATTTGGTCCGTCGTGGAAGACCCATACAGTCGATTACTGTGCAGTCTCAGGTTCATATGCATAGATCCATAATTTGTCGTCTATCACTGAATTTTATCAGCAATCCTTTTTTTGCAGGCCAAACGGTATGTCACATGATGATCTTGCAATACCTGTTGACGCACAACATCGATGTTCTCGTGCACAGCAACCTATCTTGAACAACCTGCACGCAATGCGTCCGAAGCAAACGTCGGCCCCAATTCATTCGCTTTTTATGCTTTTACAGACTCGCAAAGGGTTCGAAATGGATCCGGTAAATCGTAATTTCACTGATTCACTTTTCTACGTTTCTATGGAGTCGCAACGTAAATAGCAATTTCGCTGGTTCACTTTTCTATGTTTTTACGAATTCGTAACGGCCACGGGCACGCTTGCAGAAGTCCAGACGCTGAACCCAATTTTCGACGGTTTTCAAGCATAAATCGGCCGATACTGCTGCAATTTCACGTTCGATATTCGTACGAAGTTCATCAATCGTCGCTGGCTTGTTGCCATAGACCATAGACTTGACGTAGCCCCACAGGAAATAATCTAACGGCGTCAAATCGCACGACCAAGGCGGCCAATCGACTGGGCCATTTCGTGAGATAACACGTTCACCAAACTTGGTTTCCAATAAATTGTGGCATTCGCTGTGTGGCGCCGTCTTGTTGGAACCACATGTCCTCCAAGTCCATATTATCCAATTGGGGCCAAACATATTCGGTTATCATTGAACGGTAGCGATTCGCATTCACAGTAATGTACCGGTCTTGATCATCACGGAAGAAGGACGGCCCAATGACGCCGCCGGCCTATAAACCGCACCAAACCGTAATTTTGTGTGGATGCAATGATGACTCATGGATTACGTGTGGATTGCTGTCTGACAAATAACGCATATTTTGCTTATTGACGAAGCCATTCAGCCAGAAATGAGCCTCATCGCTGAAGATGATTTTCCGATGCAAATCCGAATCGTGGCGCTCTTAAAATTTCGGAAATTTTAATAATTTCGACTCGTTGTTGGCTCGTATATCTTTCCATGATGAAATGGCAAACTTTACTGAAGAGAAATGTCAAAAGAGCGGGAAAAAATATGGCGTCGTTTGCTGTCCCTATCGATTTACTTTTGTAGCGTCTCTGTTGAAAAACCCTTTACGTAGTAGGGGCATAAATACTGTTACATACATTTTGGGCTATAAAACAAAAACTAATGAACGTTTTTGGATCAAATTTTTATTATCAGGGTTGTCATGGTGGTTTTACTATTACTATACTAAAGATTCTGAGAGATTGCAGCTACCCACTTGGGTTGCCGGAGACAGCGTATGTAATTTTTTTTTATTGTGAGTTTACTTTTAAAGTTTCTTTGCAGATCTGTAGCTAATTATAGGTTAAGCAAAGAAGCATTTCGTATGGTCCTTGACACTATTGAAGGGCATTTGTCGCGTTCTAAAATAATTCTGATTTTGCATCTTGCTATTTCGTTGCGGTTTTTAACGGAAGGATCTTTTCAGAGATCAGTCGGTAACGATTCAAGTACAGTTTCGGAAGAAGCACAGTATGAACAAATTTTTGGAAATAGGTCTATTTTACGGCGTACACTCCAAAAATAACCATTTTTTGAGGGGGGCAGAACACGTTATTTTAAGCAAAAAAAAGAGATATGGTCCCCGAAATTTCGGATGTGTGAGAGGGTAATGGGGTATAAAAGAAGTCAAAATTAACTCAACAAATTAGCTATAATTTCTCGACAACTCGCTTAGTTATCGAGTTATGGGGTGTTGAAATTTTGAAAAAATATAGAATTTTTTATTAAATTAAGGGATTTTCTCCTCTGGGGTAGGTGTAACACCGGCTTTGCGGCCTCGTCATGGTATTTTTGTGGTACAAAGCTTTATTTTTTTGAGAAAAGTAAATGAAAATAATCGATAATTTTTCTAAATTTCAACAAACGGGGGTCCATAACTACGAGACTATGCATTTGCTCCTATTTTGTTATTGATTTTTTTTGCTTAATATATCATGTTCTATCCGACGCAGTATTTTTTTTTTTTAATTTTTGGCGAGTAAGCCGTATAATAGACATTAGCCCTATTTTGGGGCTTTCTCTTAGGCTGGTGCTGAATCTTGCTGGAAAGGAGTGTTTTTACTGAGGAACACTAGTGCAAATATAAAGTTTTTGTGATAAAGGTTATACAATTTTATACTTATACGAGTATAAAAAGGCTTAGTTTTCAATAAATTTATTAAAAACAAAGACTCCATTTAACTCACGGTATTTAACTTGTGGCCGTCGGTGGTTGAATGGTTAGTTTGGGCGCCTCTTGTACATGAGATCCTGGATTCGATCTCTGCTCTAACCATCTTAAATTTCTTTCGGCAGCGGTCACCTCGCGACACTATCGAGTATTTAGCCATGAAAAAGATTCTCAAAATACCGTTCGGAACCGGTGGTGTAAAACTGTAGGTCCCAATCAGTGAGTATAAAACTAGAAAGCGCACAGCTCACTGCTTATGAGAATCTCTCCCCAATTCCTTCATGGGATTCATTTTGTATTTATTTTCATTTTATTTATTTTTATTTAATCATTTCCCTGCGGAAGTTTTTTAGTCGGTCTGTTTTTTAAACTTAAAATTATTTAAATTTATTCAAGCTCAAGACCTTTTTAATATTTAGCTTATTTATTAGCTTTATATTATTTTCAAAAATGTCGAGCACACAGTGTTTCAATGATACCAGAGCTGTCTATTTCGGATCTTCCCAAGATCTTCATCAGCAGACATTTTTGCTATGTTTTTGGGTGAATTCATCAAAACTGTATGTATAGAAACACTCATCATATTAAAGAGAAATACTTTTCACATATGTTCGAAGAATAACAAGCACTAACACTGGAGACACTTTCATGCACAACTCATTTTTTTAAGTGTAGTGTAGTATATTTAACGTACTGAACAACTTACTTTTTACGAACATTGTTTATTGTTGTTTGGTTTGAAAACAGAGCAAATAATTTATACAAAAAAAACGTTTTATTTTTGTACGCAACTTTTGGGTGATTGTGAATCACGTGAGTAGGATCAAATTTTGGTCACGTAAGCGCGCGTAAACGTGAGTAGCGAAAAACATCTTCACGCGTGAACGTACGTGAGTGACCTTCTTTCTTCCGTGAGCGTGAGCCAAAACTTCGCACGTGCCCATCTGTAGTCTGTAGTAGGGCGGGTCAATAAGTCCGTGACTTTTCGAACTTCCCTCGTAGTTATATGAAATGCAACACTGCTCCCATCAAGTACCATCTGTTATTTTTTATTATTATACATTATTTTTTGCAAACAACAACCGTCAATCAAACCAAGGAATAAACCAAGGATAAATACGAGTACTATGGGGACTCTGCACCATCGATTTCAATGGTAAAAAAGTGGTTTTCTGACTTTCGTTGTGGTCGCACAACTACAAATGACGCTGAATGTTCTGGACGGCCAATTGAGGTCAATACACCCGAAAATGCCGAAAAAATCCACGATATGGTGTTGACCGATCGAAGAGTAAAAGTGCGTGAGATTGTTGATGCCATAGGCATTTCATATGGCAGTGTGGTTTCGATTTTAAATGATCAGTTGTGTTTAAGAAAGCTGTCTCCAAGATGGGTGCCGCGTTTGCTCTCAATTGTCCATAAACGTAATCGTGTGACAACTTCAAAGGATTGTTTGGAGTTGTTTAATTGGGCTACGAATTCCTACCTCATCCGCCATATTCTCCGGATTTAGCCACCAGTGACTATTTCCTATTTCCAAACCTAAAGAAATGGCTCGGTGGAAAGAGATTTAGCTCCAACGATGAAATTATTGATCAAACAATTCCTATTTTATGGACCTCGAAAAATGCTATTTTTTGGAAGGGATACAAAAATTTTAGAAACGTTGGACTAAGTGTTTTGAGCTAAAACGAGATTATGTTGAAAACTAAATATTTTTTTTTTTGCAAAAAAAAAACTGAGTTTCGTTCAAAAAGTCACGGACTTATTTATCCGCCCTCGTATTTATCACACAATTAATATTTACAATAAATTTCTTTGCAAATGTCATAAGTTCCTTGACCTAACATAAATTTTTGTTTGTGGTAGGGAAAAAATTCCCCAACTCCTGTTATAACAACCCTGTAATAGACAGAAAAAGGTGAAAATTCCGTTTGCATTTCTTTTAAGCTGCGTACTACCAAACGGAAATTCGCCTGAAAAATTCTGAACCTGAAATTCAAGTTGTTTCTTATATAGGGTTTATATGGCAACTTGCAATTCAGGTTCAGCTGCATACTATGCTTAAGTAATAAAGCAGATTATCAAAGCGAACCCGTTGAGAATCAGTGTCAAATAGAATCTACCGATCAGCCAGTTTATAAACAGAAAGTAACAGCTCATGAAATAAAAAATGATTGTGTAGAAAGAATGATCGTTAAAAAAAATTGAGTAGATACAAAATTGCAACTCCGTGTGACGGCCTAATCACACACGTCACATTCACTTCAATTGCCATTTTAAACATCACACACTAAACAAATTAGAAACATGCCGTAAGATTTTCGTCAATATTTATGTATAATTCAACACAAACAATAACTATTTGAACAACAATTATTCGTGAGGTTTTTTATTTAGTAAAAGGGTTGATATCGGAAAATACCAAGAATGGGAGAGTGACTTACATGACTCAGGCACCGCACAGTGGCGCCATTTGAGTTTTTTCGTTGCAAAAATCATAACTTTTGAACCAAATGAGATAATCAAAAAATTTAAAAGGCATATGATAGACAATTGATCAACCTATGAAATGAGTGTTTGAAAAGGGTTCTACGCCTTTTAGGTGCCTACTTATGGGTTAGCAAAGTTGAAATTTGTGGAAAAATCAATTTTATGGGAAGTATAATAAAATGTTTTTTAACATTTTAAATGTTTTATGTTTCTTTTTAAAGGTTTTTATGATTTAAAATTATTCCAGAAAAGATTTACAAAAAAATGTTTTTTTTTTAAATTTTTTTAAATTCTTTGTAAAATATTGCTCACAATTTAAAAAAAAATTTTGATTTGAGTGAAAATAATGTTAAATTTTTTATTTTTATTATAGTTACGCAATTTTGAAATTTTTAAATACTACAATGTTAATGCTATACATATTAAGTTATTAAGTATAAAAAAAATTCAACTCTAATAAAAAAAAATTATAAAATTTTACAAACTTTTTTTTTTTCAATGTAATGTTAAATTTTGTATTTTTATATTTACATATTTTTGAAATTTTTAAGTACTACCATATTAATGCTATACATATTAAGTCTAATGAAAAATGTTGTGTATTTTTTTAAGGTAGTATAAGATTTTTATTAGTTAGTTCTCTTCAAAAAAGTCATAAACATTGGGAGCTATATCTAGTAGACTTAACATATCGGAGCAATAATTACGTTCTTCCAAATCCTTTCGAGATCATACGTATCGTCGTGATGAATAAAGTGGGTCTGAAGAAGCCGCTAACATATTGAATAGGTCTTCATTCTGTCTAATCCGGGAAATCTTGCAAGTATTAGTGTTTCTAAACTTTTTGTAGTCTTTGTTTTTGCATTCCTGGGCTTCTTCAGACAACTCTCCAATTGGTAAGCACTGATACTCAATTAAATTTTTACCATGAGCCAAAATCTTATGTACCGTAGGGGTAAGTTTCTTTTCAGGGTACAATTGAGCCAAAAGTTTGGCAGTTTTTTATGCATACTCATCAAACTTTGGGCCATTCACCATTTCTTTAGAGTTAATAACATTAAGGATAACAGCCAACCTTTTTATTATATCAATGTTGACACCAGTAATTCGAGATGTTACCTCATCATTTTCAAAAAAAGTCCTAGACATATTACCATCATTGGTGTTTCCGTACCCCTGCTTTGGGCAGTCTACTTTTAGTCCAAGGTTCTTAAAAAATTCCTCTTGTATTATTATTTTTCGAACAAACTGTTTTCACTCATCAAAACATTCTCCCTCTCGCGAAATAGTATATGACAGTTTTAAAATAAACTCCATGCACCTGATTCTTGCATGTAACGGAGAAATTCCGTATTCATAGTTTTCCTCATCATTTGAATCGTCAAAATTTTGAAAGTCTTTCTGTGTCTTTTTGCAAATTGCGCACTTCAAAGTTGACGAGGTATCTGTTATTACGTTTAAGACTTTACCATCAATCATTGTAAGAAAAAATTCAAAATATATTAAAACAGTTTTTCCATTCTTCATTTGAACAACAGTAGGCGTCAGTTCAGAAATTTGCTCTTTTATATTGTTAACAGTAGATTTGATTACTTCTGAAGACTCCTTTGCATATTGAAAAAAGATGGGTCGGCAAAAATGAACTGATGATGGACGAGGATTTTTCCAATGCTCAGAGATTTCACTTCTAAGTCGTAAAGGAACAACAGAAGCCATAAACATATTTGCATCTGTAATAGTTGTGTCATTTATTGATATTGTTTGTTTATAAGCACTTTGACCGGATGATCCATCACATCCCCACTTATTTATCAACGTGAGCCTATCTGGAAGTAATACTGCCTCCCCTTCAGGTAAACTTTGAATAAGGCGTTTGGCAGTATGATCCATCAAATCTTGAAGTTTTACCTCTACCGATACTTCGATTACCTTTACATTAGATGGCACTGTTTCTTTTTTGGCAGATGTTACTTTTTTGTATCCAGGAAGAATATTTACATTATGATGCTTTAAAGAGGTTCGTAAAATATTATACTTTTCCTTTGACAATCCCAAGTCCATAAACAACGCTAAGGCTTCTTCCATGGTATACTTTGTTGGTGAAGCATTTGGTGGCGTTGGAATACTCTCTTTTATTCTGTGCAATCGTAATGGGCTTGCAATCGCTACTACTTTTGTAATGTCAGATCTTACCTTTTCTTGGTCTTTAGCATACTTAATGGATAACGCTTCCGACAAATGTGCGGTAGATATTACATCTGTAACACCCTGAAGCTTCCGTTTTCTTGTGAACGATGAACACTCTTCCAAAAATTTTGATGGTCTTCCTCTGATTCGGTCAGCAGATGTATGAGCTTTTTGTGAGTTTTTAAATATTGTTAATTCATTTAGCCAGGGAGAATTCTTTTTCATGAAGTTTTTCGTTGTACGGCTGGAGGCTTTCCATTTTGCTTTAACGTACACGGGCTTTCATGTACACGGGCAAGTATTGGCACCCAATTTCAAGAAAATAAGTTAGAGTATTAAATACTTAACAACCTCTGTTTAATAGTTCCCGTCACAAACCGTCACTTTTTTTGTTCTGTTCTATTAAGTGTGAAAAAAGACCCAAATATCATGTGTTTGCGAAATTGCGCCTGACAAAAAAAATATTGGACCGAATAACCCTTTTTCTACATCGTCTCATTGGAATTAACATACCTTTCATCCGACACCAAAAAATTAATGATTGGTTGCATAGTTTGCCTAAAATTCAATTCAAAAGATGATATTTTTTTTTAATTTAAACATTTTTTGTAAGTCTTAAAAATTGTCAACTTTGATTGACTCTTTTTATCCGATTTCAAAAATTTTTTTGGATTCTTAATCAGAAGTTCTCTATCAGATGTAATTATTCATTTTATCATATTCTTCTGTCAAATTTTTGATTTTTGCAACGCTTTTAGGGAAAAGGCGCCACAGTGCACCGTAGGTATCGCCGATGTTACAAGTACAAGTATACACAAGTAGGAAAAAGTACTTAAGATACTTCTATATTGAATACTCATTGACAATCATTGGCATATTGTAGAACGTAATGACTTAATTTCTGTTACAATTTGAATTTTTCTAAAGTTTATTCCATTATTGAATTTAAAAATGCGTGGCGAGTGAGATCCTTTCAAATGTACTGCATGTACTGACAATGTATCTATAATGTTTTACTATTGACAAAATATATACTGTTCTATTATTCACAGTATTTTTCGGATCATTTTATCGTTTCGTTGGAAATCTATGACACATTTAATGCATTTGGCTTACAATAATAGTTAGACGTCTATCAATGACACAGTCCACCCACAACAAAGTGAATGAGCGGTGGCCATATCAAATGTATAAGCGTTATTGGTGGGACTAGAGAAGAGAGGAAGGGAAATGATTGTGGTGTCATTGTTATTCAGCTGTACAATCGAGCGTTTTGTGATTCTCGTTTAAATTTAACTATAAATAAAGAGTTTTTTTTGCCCCCAGCGATGGACTTCCGCAACGAAATCCATCCTGTAACTGGTATCTGATAAATGTGTAACTGGTATCTGATAAATGTGTCTATGTGTGTATAATACAGATGTATATACATTGATGTTTGTGTATGTGCAGTTGGATGCCCATATATTGAATGGAGGAGGTGACATGTAGTGCATCGATACACTTTCACTCTCTTCCACACGCAAAATTAAATTGTTTTCCATTTTTATGTTTGGTTTTTAGAATGTGACATAATCTCTAAATGGCTTTTTGCTACATTAATTCCTATCGAAAAACTTTCAAAGATTTGTTTCCTAAAGAAAAACAAAACAACATTGAAATGCATTTTAAAGCGAAACCTCTGCATGCACAAAACCTACAGTGATGAACAAAACTTGTATTAATTGTACATTATTAATTTGTAAGAAATTCATAACTTGGAGATGAACTAACTCATCCCGATTTATATTCCTGTAGGTATCATGATGAAGCTGGCTAACCGTCCTGGGTTTGGCGGTATTGGCCCGCTTTTCAGAATCCAAGCCCGACTTGAATCTAAAATAACAAACTAAGTAATACATGCAAAATACACGCTTTATTTTATATCTTTACGGGGGCGGACGGATCAATAAGTCCGTGACTTTTTGAAAGAAATAAAGTTTTTTTTCAAAAAAAATTTTTTTTTAACATAATCTCCTTTTGCTCAATACACTTAGTCCAACGTTTCTCCATTTTTAGTATCCCTTCCAAAAAAATAGGATTTTTCGAGGTCCATAAAATAGCCATTTGTTTGATCGGTAATTTCATCGTTGGAGCTAAATCTCTTTTCACCGGGCGATTTCTTTGGGTTTGGAAATAGGAAATAGTCACTAGGGGCTAAATCCGGAGAATATGGCGGATGAGGTACCAATTCGTAGCCCAAATTTTGCAATTGAGACTACACACGTATGCACCCGTACGTTTATGGTCAATTGAGAGCAAACGCGGCACCCATCTTGCAGACAGCTTTCTTAATCCCAACTGATCTTTTAAAATCGAAACCACACTGCCATATGAAATGCCTATGGCATCAACAAACAGGTGGTACTTAATGGGAGCAGTGTTGCATTTCATATAACTACGAGAGAAGTTCGAAAAGTCAGGGACTTATTGACCCGCCCTTGTAGCACCATTATCATCATCTCAAGTTATCCTACAGTTAAAGCTAACTAAAAGTTTTGCAAAAAACTTCTTTTTAAAAAACTATATCTATATTGAATGGTCTTGAGCTTGAATAATAAAATAAAAAAGTACCAATAAAAAGACCGAATATATAAAAATCATCCCTGATGACGTAGAGCAAGGCGTAACTGCATGCAATTGTTATTGCCTGTAAACATTGTGTTGTCCTTTAGGCATTTCTAATGGTTCTCTGGACATGGAAATAAGTTGTTTGCAAATGTTTTCTGGTGTGTGTTGCTTGCGATATTTTTGGAGCACTTGCATAGTAACAAATTCTCAATTCAGATGAGTTTTCGTTTGCATTTAGTTTGATGAATATTTCAAAAGCAGTATTCCAAACAACCCCTGATGAAGATCTGTAGCTAGATTTGGCTATACATATTTTTAAAAAACTATATCTCTATTTATAGAGATATAGAATGGTCTTGAGCTTAAAAATCATCCCTATTCAATATTCTTTAATTTTGAACTTTAATGTCTCATTGAAGGGTAAATAATAACTCATTCTATATTCTTGGAAGAGGACTTATTTATTATCTGCACGTGGGCAGGGCAGCTAAGGTAAGACAAGTGGGATGCTGTTGCTCATTCAAAACATGCCTGAGCCGACTAGACAATATGTCCTTCTATACCTACTAAGATCGTGTGTTCGGTTATAATGCTAAAATATAGCATTAATAATAAATAAATTTGAAAATAATTCTCATACATTTCATTCTCAAAGGGAATGCCTTCTAGCAGGGTGTTTCTTTGGAGGTCAGAACGCAGCCCTGACATAATAAGGGAACGGTGCTGGCCTCCTTTTAGTATAGCGACCTATGTTAATTAGAAATGTGGGGTGGACCTTCTCACTATCTTTTCAGGCCTGCTAGAAGGCATGCAAACCACCACTTTTTGCTGGTGGGATTAGATTGGCATAATTTGATGTTTTATGCAAAAATGTAATGGTGAATAGTTGGGAAAATGGGACGACGTTGAGCGGCGTTTCGAGATCAAAGTTAAAATTTTAGGAAAATTTGTATTTCAACAATCGTCACAAGGACAACTAATAATTTCCCGTCTGATTTTTATGAAACATAGAAAAATTGTTAAACTGTTATTACATGTTATCGGAATACGCTAACAAGTTGTGTTTCGAACTCAAAAATGTAAGTAAAATAGGAAATTTGTAGGGAAAACGTAAATTTAAAAATTTTGAATTTTGACCTTGAGGCCCTACGTGCTAATATTGTTCGATTTTCTCCAACTTGTCCCGAGGTAAACTATAACTACAGTGCAATAATTATACCACGCTTCATTAAAATCCTTAAAGAAATTTGCTAGAAGCGGTTTGTTAAATGTATGTATATGATTTCCCAATATTTGTTACACGAAGTGTCATAAAAATTTCGTCCAGCGCTCCTTGAAAATCAAAAATTAAAGACAAAAAATTACACCCTAGTATAGGATTGTAGAGTTAAACAAGATGTGTCCAGTTTGCACGTTTGCTTTTTAACTTGTTCACTAACAAGTTGTTAATTGGTAGTTTGGTTGTGCAAAAATAAAGTTTTCTTGTGTATCAACACACAATTTTTGTTGCTTTTAGATTCATAGGAATCCGACTGCGTTTATCCCCCAGTGTACGTCGTCAATATGTACGCATATATACGTATATGTATGCATGTGGATGAGTGTTGAAAAGTCGTGGCTCAGCTCATGTATGAATGTGGGTATGTGTGTGTGTGGGTATTTGTAAAATCTAAATTCCCAAGATTTATAAAGTTGGAACTTAGTTCCATTTTAGCAAATTTAATGTGCGTAGCAATCTAACTTTGTCAAGGAGTAATAAAAATATCTGCACCGCCTTATGATCCCTGAAGGAGTTAGTGGGTTGTGTGGTAAAAGGTGGGCTCACGACGATGGTAGATGGTAAAGTTTGCTTGTATTAGTGGTGCTTGCACTGGGTCTGTCATAAATAAGTTTTATTATCCGCTTGTAGTTTAGAAAGAGGATGTTATTAATTATGGCAATGCAAATCTTGCGAGAGGAATCAACAAATTCCCAAAAGAAGTTAACAATTTTAAAGGGTTATAAAACGTTTCGCAATAGGTGCAGCTATATTATGTTGTTTTATCTTTAGATAATTCTCTCTTTTTTAGTTTTCTGACAATAAAGGTAAATAACCATGCCAAATCGCCAGCATCGACGTCACACGTGCGACCTGAATCCAACTGACCTGAATCTAACTGAAAATCTGATGTGTATTGCAATGGAGGTAAACGAGAGAAAAAACTATTTTCGTTTCTCACAAACGATTTTTGATTTCAGAGTAACCATATATTATGGCTGAACTGGTAGAGGTTGACGCAGTAGAATTTGTTATAATTTTTCAGACTAACAACAGGCATTTTGTTTTGGTTTCAAGACTCTAACTGTCAAATTCAATGCAACTACATACGAACAAAGAAAGTAAACCAAAATGTACCATAACAAAATACACTGTATTTGACTGATAAGAGTCATAAGTAGGGATGGGATTTCCATGCCAATACATGTTTTTCTCAAAAGTCCAACAGTAATATATACTAAGCGTGTTTTGGTTACACTGCTTGCTTATATAATCGCTTGTTTTGTATGAAGCACTTAGCGAAGAGTTAGCGAGAACTTAGCGATTCGAATCATTTTCGCTAAGTTTAAACAACTTTTTTTTGAAATCCTTTACCGTTTTCAACCCTTATTCATATATTTTAATAAGGGATAATCGCTTGCTTGTAACCAAAACACGACTACTAATTATCTTGACGAATCACACAATTTGCAGAAAAATCACATTAACCTGTTAGTACATATTTTTGAACTTTTTATTATAAATGCATATTTTTGCATATTTCAAAAAATATATCTATGTATAACAAAATTAGGCCACAAATTTAGTCCAAAATATTAGAACACGAAAAGTTATTGGAAAATTTAATTAGTTTAAAAAGTCGATAAATTTGATAATAAATGCTTTCGATATTATTTGTTCGCTTTCAATACAGCAATAAAAACGAATCGAAAAAAAAAAACAAATGAAAATTTTTATATAATTCGCTTAATTATCGTGATTAACAATTTGAAAATAAATTCTTGGTTTTTTTGGTTAATTTTTCAATACACCTTTAAAAATATGTAGCCGGGAAAAAATTTCGAAAATTCTCTTAATTACCAAGGTATCGAAATTGAAAAATTTATTAAAGTTCAATTAATTTGGAACCTAAACAAAAATGTTAAAATGCTAATGTTTATTATTTGTTTTTATAGAATCCGATTCTAGAATATTTTACAGATGTAAACGAGACCGGTTTTAGGAAGTTTCACCTCTGCGGAGGGTTTGGCACCGACTTCGCTGCTTCGGAATATAAAACTTCTTTCGATTCCTTTTTCGGTATTTGACCCTCTGGGAAGGGTCCAACGCCGTTTTTGCTTCTTCGGAATAAAATTTTTGTGTAATAAAGATTTAAGGTACATAGCGCCGCATGCAAATTTCTCGCGCGATTTCTAGAAGAAACCTTGTAGCAATAATTCACTTTATTCACTCACTTTTGAGTTGAGTACCCGCACTAAATGGTAGGAGGTTTCCGATTCTCAAGTCCCTATATCGTGGTGAATTACGGTTATTTGAGTCTTCAGGTGACGCCCCACAAACATAAAGGCACCATTAAATTTGTGAAAAGAATGAATTTCATTTCAGTATCTAGACTTTCCTGTTTTTAGCCGCGCCTACATTTTGTTTTTACCGGATTTCAACAAACAAAACCACATTTGGGTCTCAAAAACATATATTATAACCTATTAGTAATTGTGTCTCAAACATGTTATATTGAATGGAAAACACGATGTGTTTGGGCACAAGTATAGTATATTTGCGACAAGCTACAAACACGTTATATTTTTGCATCCAAACAAACAACAAACACAGATTTTTCAGCGTGTACATATATTACACATACTTATATTAAAACGTAAATACCAGGGCGTTCCCCCGGTCGCCCAAACCACTTAGTATTATTTTTTAACCAAAATTTAAAAAAAAAATTCCCCTTCTAAGAAACGCCATAACGAGTAGCATATCGGATGACATCGTGGAAAATAAATGGCACTCCACCGATCAACCCAGCCGAGTAAAATTAACGAAACAAAAATATGATTTACGAACCGTGTTATATTTTCAAGAATGCTTGATGTCGCATATTGTTTTTGGTGTAATTGATCAAAAAAGGAGGAGTCGATGACAATCCAATTTAAGCGTAATCATCGGATAAATATTTCAAGTCATTTGTATCAAGTTTCTTTGCATTTTTTGGGTTATAATCATTGGATCCGCTTCATTTATTGTTATTAAATGTATAAATCTCAATCAATTGGAATTTTTTTTACCAATCGCTGTTTTTGTGCATCCTGATTTCGCTTTATGCTATTAAATTAATAAATTAATAATAAATGCAATGTTTTTTGTTCATCTTTTTTGTATCAGAAAGTGCATTTTTTAGTCAGCAGTTATTACAGATGTTGGCCTCTGTTGGTTGTCAGGTTCGACAGAGGCGTAAAAAAATTAAACATTTTATAAATTTAATATGTATATGTGAATGTGATTGGGATTGTGATTGGATGTGGTGTCCTTTTTCATCTGACTATATTTGCATGGGAAATGCTGATAGTTCATTGAATAATTTAGCTAACAAAAAATAATATATGTATTAAAACAAAAGCTGTACAATTAAAAACGCTTTGCTGGCATAATTTATATTAATGATATAATATCCGGTGGGCTGAAACATTTATTAAGCTAATTTTTTTCTTTTTTTCAATACTTATCATGAATATTCTGTTATAAAAAATTTACAAAAACATTTCAACGGCTATTTGCAAGTGAAATGTGTATGACACAATTTTTATTTCATTTCACGTTTTTTTTTATGTAGAAATAATTTTTGTATTTTATAAATAATTAATAAGCAAAGTATTTTATACTTATATATTCAATATCCGGGCCAAACTGTGGAATAGTGTATAGTTTTAACATGATTTCTGTTCGTGTGGTTTAGTTTTCTGACACACAAAGGTAGGTCTCAGCTAGATTCAGGAAGTCGCAGGGCCTGTCTCAGCAACAAAGTAAATCCGCCTAAGTAAATATATTTATATATTTGAACTACTTTAGCTATTAAGTGGCTTAAGAATTAAATTTTTAAGATTTGGCGGTCATTGCATCGAATCAAGATAATGTTTACCAAGTTTTGCTACAACAACCGTGTTTTTTTTTATTTCACGCTAAACTAATTTTTCGACAACTATGTATGAGAAGCCGCTTAAAATCGCTTAGATCCCCACAAAAATTGGCCAGCGGGCTGCCAGTTTATGAAGTTCAACAGTAGGACTTCCAGTTTATGAAGTTCAACAGTAGGACACCAGAGTTATGTCCATGTGAAATTGCATCTTGATCGGACAAGCCATTTAGAAATGGCTGAACTATTTCAAATTATTTTGAGAAATGTCCAAATGTGCCCTGTGTATATCCAGGGGAATAATTAACAATGCATTGGATGGGTAAAGTCATACACTAAACAACACTTTGTCGTCGCTGTTTTCTATATCTCTTGTAATTTTTGAGATAATTGGTGTGAAAGTAGGGGTACCGCCAACCACCGATAAAATCGGACTAAATTGTTTGTATTTAATATTGATAAAATATAAATTTTTTGAAAGATTATAAATCACTTTTTGTACCCCACCAGAGGGTTTAACAAAAAATCTGTTTGATGTTCTTTCAGGAAAAAACATTTTAAAAATTAATTTTTTTCTTAATTGACCTCAAGTTTATATTTTTAACATAAATAATAAATACAAAAAAATATATATGTGCAAACAAAGGTAGTTAATACACGCTGAAAAATCTGTAGTTTTTTATTATTTGGATGCAAATATAACATGTGTTAGGAGCTTATTGCAAATATAGTATACTTGTGCCCAAACGCATAGTGTTTGCTATTCAATATTACATGTTTGAGACCCAATGATTAATATGTTATAACATATGTGTTTGCGACCCAAATATATCTGTGTTTGTGATGCAAATACAACCGTGTTAGTTGCTCTGTTTATGCTCTCTCGAGCGCAAGAGAATAAAAGAGGGGCAACGAGTGTGTATATCTTGTAAGTGTGTTTCTGTATTTTTGCATTATTCTCTCAGTGAGTGATTCATAAATATTCTTGAATGTGCGTGCAAATTGCAGACGAAGTTAGTGTTTCCTATTTTGGCTGATGTATTGCGTTTCAATTTCATGTACTTAGTCATCAATGGTTCATCGGACAAAGGATATCAAAAGCGCTTGATCAGTGAATAAAGAATAAACAAACGCTCGGCGGTTAAATGGTTGTGTGTATGTGTTTCGGATATATTTATGTGGCTACCACAGTGAGAACGATTTTGAGGACAGAAACTGGAAAGGGCAACAACGTGAATCCCTTTATCTGCCCGAGCCTCTACTGAAAAAATCGGGATGACGGACCATTTACGAAATATAATAACAAAAATACAAGTAATTAACCAAAAGTAACAAGTACCAACGCATAGTGATAACCTACGCATAGCTGAAACCTTCTGAAAACAACGTGAGAGACAACAAAGAAAGGAGAAGCAAAAGAGCAGCAGATTCTCATTTCATAAAAACGTAATGCTTTCAGCAAATAAATGTAAAAAGGGTAATTTTAAATATTTAAATTTTTTGTATTATTTATTTTAATTATAATAAATACTCTGCACATCTGCGATGAGATTTCCGTCCTTGTCTTTACAGATAGAATTTTCGGACATCGTTCTTCCTTCCGTATGTCTTAATTTTCTCACTCTCGCGCGTTCTCCACTGCCGTTTCTTACGTCTAAAGAGACGGTTTACCTCCTTTCTTTTCTCCCTATACCGCTCAGTTGCAGCTCGCGTTGCAATTGTCTGAATGAATCATTACCATACGTGCATCGTTCTTTTCGGAAATGGGTTTCCACTGCGCATCAGGATCGTCATCGGGAGAGGGTGGGTTCTGTGCCAAAAGTTGCTGGAGCTACCTCTGGTAATTGCAGATTTCCGATGGCCAGCTTTCCCTGTGTCTGGGTTCGTACGATTTTCGCTCTACTTAATCTTGTGCGAACCTTTGCTGCTACCATGTAGTGATCAGAATCGATGTTAGCTTCTCTGATCACTCGTACGTCCATTACACTGGATGAGTGTCTTCCATCAATTACCACGTGATCAATTTGGTTCTTCGTTCTTTGATCAGGGGATACCCAAGTAGCCTAGTGGATGTCTTTATGGTGGTATCTTCTACCACTAATGACAACGTTTTTTGCTGCAGCAAAGTCAATCAGTCTCATACCGTTGTCGGAACTGTCAGCATGTAGACTGAAATTGCCAATAGTTGGATGAAACTAATTCTTCCTGGCTACTTTGGCATTAACATCTCCTAGTACAATCTTAATGGCATGGCCAGGGCAGCGGTCATACGTTTCCTCTAGGAGCTCATAGAATATGTCTTTGGCATCATCATGTTTCTCTTCTGTCGGGGCATGCACACAAATTAGGGATATATAAAAATATTTCGGTTTTATGCGGATTGTGGTTATACGTTCACTCACAGGATTAAACCTAGAGACTAGATGTCGCAGTCTTATGCCAACTGCAAACCCGCAACCAAATTCATGTTTTTTTCTCATGGCAACTGTAGTATACTGTCCTGTCCATCGCATTTCCTGGATAGCGGTAATGTCAGCCTTATAACTTTCGAGGACATCTGCCAATTGGATACTTGCACCGGATCTATATAGAGTTCTTAAATTCCAAGTGGATATCCGTAAATCGTGGTCCTTATAACGTTTGCGGGGATCGTCAACAAATAGGGGTTGTTTATGTTTTCTTTTTCGTTTTTGTATATTCACTGCCATTATGAACTGTGGCGGAAGGCAAACCCAGTCCACCGGGTTTTTGCATTTTACCTAATGCCAGGATATTTTATGGATCAGACGTTAACCAGGATGCAATATGTCGAACCTGGATTTTCTTATTTTGGTTTCTATCCGCCGTTGTCCCATATGTTGGGCTCATCCGCCTTCTAAGGACAAAAGAATAGCTTGATGAGCTTCTGTGACATCAGTCACCTACTAAACCTGAGACATATGTATCAGTGATCGCATACACAATCAGGCCGATAAAGCTAGTGAGCTGTTTGGACTGCCCAATAAAGGAATCATTTCTGGCCACTCCCAAGTGAATAGCTATCAGAAACTTTCCACCTCCACGGACAGACCCATGTCCATGTTGTTTAAAATAACACACGTAAATAAATATTGAAATTAAAATAACAGTAATTTCTAGTTTTGGCTTTAATTATAAAAAAAATTCAAATGTAATTGATTGTTGGATTTCAGCACCTCCAAATAACAAAATATCGGTGATATACAAATTTAATGAACTCAAGATTGGAGAAATGAAAAGGATAAATTTTTTAATGTTAATATGAAAAAAATTTGGAAAGAAATCAGATATGGTAGAAGTGTTTTTGAAAAAAAAGAATATTGTAAATGGTTGAGTTGGACGGTTTTTGACCTCGATAATGTAAGTTTTACAATTTTGTATATTTAATTATAAATTTAATCAGTATGGTAATTGGCAACCTAGCACAAGTAAAATTTGTTTTAAACAAGTGGATGACAGGGAACCACAGGGGATAGGAATGAATATACTGCCAGTAACAACATCAGCCACTATAAATTAACAAAAAGCGCGAGAAATAACAACAATAGACAGAGAATCAGCAACAACCATTCAAACAGACACAACAAGAAAACTCGGCAGACGAAAAAAAATCCTATAATGTGCCTTCTTCCAAACCAAAAACTCGAGGAAGTAGCTAAGCTTATTGAAGCCACTTCGCTTGAGGAAATAAGATATGCTGCCAATAAATTGAAAAGAAGATCGGAACTCGACTAGTGAAAGCCAATATAATCGAAAATGTTTACCAGTTTCAAAAGCTTTGGCCCTCTATATGGATTTAGATTTATCGGAGAGAAATGCAAACAATTAATGAAATACATCCTGATTAGTTACCATCTTAGTATGCGTTACGAAGAGAAACCCATAAATTGGTACCAACTATTACAGCAACTGACGTTTCAGCAGAAGTAAATTTAAAAATTGATCCGCATAGAACTGCAGAAGGTGTAGTTGAGTTTTGTGGCGCACAAGGTGACAAAAGTAAATTATCACTGGAATTCAAGTGGGGCATGGATGGTAGCTCTGGTCATAGCCGCTACCCAATGTGCCATATGAATCCGTTACGAATTAGCGGCGAATGCCTTTCTTCGGACATTTTGTCCGAAACGGACTCATAACGAATTCGTTTTCGAAAGACATTCCTCCTCTCGAAAACGCGAATCGTTGTCAGCTAAATTTAAATCGTTTTAGTATTTTTTTTAAGCTTTAGTGTTTTCTCAACTCAAATATGAACGGTTTCGAAAGGGATCCGCCAAATCTCATTTTGACTGATTCGCTTCTTATGTACTTACGGACTAGTAACGGGTTCGAAACGGATCCTCCACATCGCAATTTCTCTGATTCGATTTTTTATGTTTTTACGGACACGTTGCGGATTCGAGACGGATCCGCCATTCACAGTTTAACTGATTCGCTTTTTTATGTTTTTACGGACTCGTAACGGGATCAAAACGGATCCGCATCCGTTTTTGTGCACATTGGGTACAAACAAAAATTTGAGAGTGCCAATCATACTAATGAATTCATGTTTTTCCTAGGCATTTGTTCCACTTAGGTAAGTAAATAACGATTCATTTCTTTAAATCTTAATTTTTAATATTGACTTTATTTTCAAAGAATGATTAACTTGACTGCAAACAAAGTTATACTCGTATGGATAAATAAAACAGCATCATCTACGATGTTTTGCAGACCAATTAAATTTGTATTAGAAACGGAAATTCCAAATTTAGTTCGGAAAGTCTTCCATGAATTTGATGATAACATAAAAAATCTTGAGTGCGATGTCATTGAAGTTAAGGGTACAATTGATGAAGTTCCATATGATATGAATTGATATGTTTGATGGTGCAGTTGCAAATGTTTTGATCGATACAAATTCAACAAGTAGGTGTTTTATTTGCAAAGCTTCTACGACAGAAATTAACAACATCACATTTTCAAGAACATCAATTGTTGACAACTACAAATATGGGATTTCAACACTTCATTGCTGGATCAAGTTTATCGAATACTTGCTACACGCTGAAAAATCTGTATTTTTTTTTTGTTATTTGAATGCAAATATAAAGTGTGTTTGGAGCTTGTCGCAAATATGATATACTTGTATCCAAACACATTGTGCTTGCTATTCTATATTACATGTTTGAGACTCAATGATTAATATGTTATAATATATGTGTTTGCGACTCAAATATGTCTGTGTTTGTGATACAAATACAGATGTGGTTGTTGCACTGTTTATGCTGTCTCGAGAGCAAGAGATGGACAACGAGAGAGCCTATCTTGTAAGTGCATCTGTATTTTTGCATTATTCTCTCAGTCAGTGATTCGAAAATATTCCTGAATGTGCGTGCAAATTGCAGATGAAGTCAGCGTTTCTTATTTTGGCTGATGTATTGCGTGTTAGTTTCATGTACTTAGTCATCAATGGTTCATCGGACAAAGGATATCAAACGCGCTTGATCAGTGAAAAAAGAATAAACGAAGGCTCGGACGGTTAAATGGTTTGTGATGTTGCTTTGGTTTTTCTGCATGTGTTTCATATATATGTATGTTTGTGTGCTACCAAAGTGAGAAACGATTTTGAGAACAGGGCAATAACATGAAGCCCTTTGTCTGTCCGAGCCTTTACTGCGAAAATCGGAACGGCGGACCATTTATGAAATAAAAATCAGAAGTCATTAATCCATGCATGGCTTGAAAACAAAAACGTGAGAGACACCGAAGAAAGGCGAATAAAAGGAATAGCCAATTCCAATGTCATGTAAAAATAACAAATAATGCATTCAATGCAAGTAAACGTAAAATGGTCCGATTTAAATCTTTTAATTTTTTGTATTACTTAGAAGGGACACAAATTCCGTTACTTATATTTTGGGCTATAAAACAAAAACTAATGAACGTTTTTCGACCAAATATATTTTATATATTTCTTGATACAAAGAAAATTTTCATTCAAAATGTCCGACCTTGGCCTTCACGCATGCCATAAGTCGCATTGGCCTATCATCAATAGCTGAGTCAGATACCCCATCATAAGAGACACCCCACCAGCCCATGACTGCAGCTGGATGGTGACCCTTTTCGACCCGTGGGATGAGTTCAGATGTTTCTTTAGATGATCGTGCATAAACCCTATCATTTTGTTTGTTAAATTTGTCCTGTACGGTAATAAAGTTTTCAGCCGTAAACAAGATTTTTCTATGGAAGTTATCAGCGTACTTTACCATAAGACGTTTGGATTTGTCTATCCTATTTTTTTGTTTAAAGTTGAAGTCAACAAATGTCGTGTACGGCATTTGAAGGGTCCAAGTTCCAAGTCTTTTTTAATAATTCGACTCATGGACTTTTGCGTGATTTTCATCTAACAGGCCATGATTTTCTGTTTCCGGAGAGCATTTCGTTGAATTCTTGCATTGACGGCTTTGATGACTTGCTGTGTCCGAACGGTATGTGGGCGCGGACGGTTTTTTATATCTCCAGTCCCCTCGAACAATTATATGCAACTGTAGACGAACATGCGACTAATGCCGAGCGGGCGGAGCTTTTTTGAAAATATCGTTTTTTTACTTTCCACACTTAAAAAGTGCTATAACTGCAATACGGTTTTCCTTATCTGACCACTCCATGGTGAAAGTTGACACAATTTCAAAATCCCATAACTGACTAACGCTATAGAGGTAAACTTTCAAAAACCATATGATAATAAAAGGGTAAAGGGTAATGCAAGAGAATTTGGGACTTGCAAACATATGTATGTTTGAAATGTGTTGCAAGCATATAAATAGTTCCTGCAGAATATGTTAGAGAGGTCGTTATTTTTCAGCGTGTACATATTGTACATATTGGCCGTCGGTGGTGAAATTGTTAGTGTGCGCGCCTCTTGTACCTGAGATCCTGGGTTCGATCCCTGCTCAGACCATCTTAACATTTCTTTCAGCGGCGGTCACCTCGCATAGTGACGGCGACACTATCGAGTATATAGCCATGAAAAAGCCGGTGTAAAACTGTAGGTCCCAATCAGTGGGTAAAAAAACTATAAAGCGCACAGCTCAATGGTTGTGAAAAGCTCTCCCCAATTCCTCTATGGGATGTTATGGGAAATCAGTTTTTTTCTCTAATATTTCTTACCGCCTTCCTTTAAAAGTTTGGCGGGTTAGTAAACACAATAAACAGTTCTTAGAGAATAAATCAAGGATACAAAATCAATTCAGAAGAACAGGACTAACAATTGATCAAGTTAAGCCTGGATTCGGCAATACCAATGAAGGCAATACAGCTCGCCGAATTTTTAACGACAATTTTTAACGAAATTGCGCCCGAAATTACTGGCATTGATAAACGTCTTATTGAAATTTTTGCAACAATATAGTATCAATGGTGTTATCTTGTGGAATGCCAATTGACGTAAAAACTTTTCAGGACCTACTAATAATAACAAGAAATATATATTTAATACATTACGGGTGGTATTACATGCCTAGTATCGTGCATAAAATTTTGATATATGGAAGTGACGTTATTAAATTTTTCAATTTGGCAATAGGTAGTATTTACGCAATATAGTTTTTTTTTTACAAAAGCTGTTAAATTTCTTACAAAAATCTATAACAACATTCTTCATTTGTTTCATTTCAGGGTGTCTATTAAGCCGGGTCGCTCCCTATGGACAAAAAAAAAGTTTCAGTTTGGCACCCCTAGTTTGAAAGGTTAGCCCAAGAGAATCTCAAAACCAAAAAAAAAAATTGCCACGCCCCAAAATACCGCCCTTTTTGTTTTTTATGTCCTGTGTCGCCATTTGAAGTCCGATCGGGACATGTGACATATCGTTGTTCATGGGTTTAAAGCAGCTTTATTTTCTTTATAGATCACATTCAAATTAATTGTTTAATTCAAAAAATATTTTTTTTATTTTTATTCCCACCCACCCTAAGGTACAACAATTTTTATACATTATAAAAGCTGCGTAAAAATAATGAGCATTTTGCTTTTGATGCACTTACTTTAATGCATAAACAAAAAAGTTAACGCGTCTTAAAGTTATGGAAATAAGTCAATAATCCCAGTTTCAGACATTTCATACCTATTGTTTTAGCTAAAATAAGCGATTTTTGATACATTTCGATAACGTTAAGACGCGTTAACTTTTTTGTTTATGCATTAAAGTAAGTGCATCAAAAGCAAAATGTTCATTATTTTTACGCAGCTTTTATAAAGTATAAAAATTGTTGTACCTTAGGGTGGTAAAGAAAATAAAGATGCTTTAAACCCATGAGCAACGATATGTCACATGTCCCGATCGGACTTCAAATGGCGGCACGGGACATACAAAACAAAAAGGGCGGTATTTTGGGGCGTGGCAAATTTGTTTTATTTTTGTTTTGAGATCCTCTTGGGCTAACCTTTCAAACTAGGGGTGCCAAACAGGACTTTTTTTGGCGACCCACTCTAGTGTCTATCGGAAGAAGCATTGGAAGCCACCCATAAAAATTTAATAAAATGTTCGATTGTCTCATACGAGGAAAATATCAAGAAAATATACAAATATGGATTTGATGACATATTTACTGTTGTCTTCAGATCCTGTGTTACCATCAAAAAGGAGTCTAAAGCGAATGAAAAATACGGCAGTACTTGCAGAAATTGAAAAATATTTTTTAAATCAAAATGTATAGGTTGATATAGAAGATATAATTGATTCTTCTTTGAGCGAAGACTGGTGGTTCGAAAATTCAAGTGATGATGATTAGTCAAATGTTTAATGGATATATATGTTTTCAAATACAGGGTTTTCCAATTTGAGTGATTTAATTTGTAGTATGTCATGATCTGTAATTTTTTGTCTTTTTTCATTGTACGAGTATTCAGTAATGTTTACAATTTCATCATGGAGAGATACGCAAGAACAACTTTTGCAAATTATTAAATTTTTTATCAAAAGGTTCGTTCTCCAATTGCAACTTTTCGTGCGCTTTATGGCGCATTTTATGGTCGTAATAATCGTCCATCTGTGCTCGCTATTCGTCGAATTGTTGCAAATAACGAGCGTACATTTTCTTGACATAATGTTCAAGTGCCAATAAGACAAAGAACCACTTGAAGTAATGAAAATATTGCTGCCGTTCAGGCAAGTGTTGCTGAAGACCGCAATTTATCGATTCCAAGACGTTGTCAACAATTGGAGAGCGGTATAGATGAATGATAACCAACTTGTTATGACCGAAATTCGAAGAAGTTGATCTTGACAACATCTGGTTCCAACAAGACGGGGCAACGTGCCACACAGCACGTATAACAACCGAATTATTGCGAGAAAAGTTTGGAGATTCGATTATTTCAAGAAATTGTGACATTGAATGGCTCCAAGCAGTTGAGACTTATTAGGTTATTTGAAGTCATTGGTCTTTAGCAATAACCCAGACTCTCTTCAAGCTTTACAAGTCAATATTGAACGTGCTATTCGTGACATACGACTTGATTTAATGGAAAAAGTGCTCGAAAAATTGGGTTCATCGAACTCGTTCCTGCAAAAGAAAACGTGGAGGCCATTTGAAACATGTTTTATTCAGAATTTAATTGTATCGATTGTACCGTACATTAAATAAAAAACATTTGAATTTCCTTAACCATTAGTGTATTTGTTTTTTAAATAAATCATACCACTCAAATTGGAAACCCCTTTACAACCGAATACTTCCAATACAAAAGTTGTATTTTATCGTTCTAGGGTATGACAAATTAGGAGTATGGTAGTAGAAAATCGGGTATCTGAAGTCACTAGACAAAATTAACCTCGGAATTTAAATTGATGTATGGGTAACCTAACTAACTGGTTAGGACCAAAAGTGGGACACAATGAGTAAAACGCCGGAATTTTTTGGTTTTAAATATAAAATTAAATAAAATGGGCGTATTTAGTTCAAATAAGACTAAATATATAAAATTAAAGGTTTTATTTTGTATACAATCATTTTGATATTTTAGATTCAAGTTGGGATAAGCTATCAAAACGCGTGTCAATCCAACAAAAAACGGGACGGTTGTTACGTTTATTTATGGGAGAATTGTAGCAGTCGCCGATACAAGTTCAACGATATATTACCTGCCACGATCGGATTTCAAACAAAGAAGCAGTAACAACAACAACATTTTGGCGCTATGTAGTTTTGTATTTCTGAAATGCTCGGCATTACAAGCTTCAAAATTAGATGGTGATCCCACAACTTTTTGTTTGAGACCTACTAAGTATTCCCAAAACCAAACCACAATATTTTTGGCATTTGGTTCTTCAGTGTTAAGTTTCTGCCAGTTCTCGCGTGATTCATGGCAATGTATCATTTCATCATGAATAGAGTTACCAACGGGCTACACTGGCAAATCATTGAGTTTCATAATCAAAATTCGTGCTCTCCGAGCAGGCTATTCAAGACATTGTTCCAAAATTTCGCACCAGTTTCACTCTATTGGACATCAATCCACCAACTCGTATCCGTAGAGTGCGTACCGAGAAGAATATTGCTGATGTATCCACCAGTGTCAAAAGTAAATGGCAGGTATTGATTTATCGATACAAATAAATATTTGTATTATTCAAATTTCTTTTTTCCTAATTTTTGTCAAATTATAGTAAGAAATCATTTATGAGGATTTAATTTTTTTTAATTATTATTATTATTTTGAAATCGTGTTAAAAGCAATTAGTGGGAGAGTTAGAAAACGGAACAATACCGTATTTGAGGCACTCGACACAGGGTTTGCATTCTTACGCACTCTATCAACAATCACACGCACTTCGTGTATTTATTCGATATTTTTGGGTGTATTGACCTCAATTGATCGTCCAGAACGTTCAGCGTCATTTGTACTTGTGCGAGCACAACGAAAGTCAGTAAACCTATTTTTTTTGCAATGCAGAGTTTTCATAGTATTTATCAAGATTTTCCTTGGTTTGATTGACGTTTTTTTTTCGCAAAGGTGGTACTTGATGGGAGCAGTGTTGTATTTCATATAACTACGAGGGAAGTTCGAAAAGTCACGGACTTATTGATCCGCCTATCGCAAACATGTCTCTCGATGTATGTAATCATTTTGTTTCTGATTAGTTTTCACTTCAATTAATAATTGTTTATAAAGCTTATGTTAAGCCTATGTTATGATTATGTTATAAAGAATATGAAGTCATACATCCACAATGTCCATATCAAGGAAGGCTTCGAAGGCCATTGTGGCCTTGAGGGCTTCCAGGATCTCGGGCTTGTTCACGTAAACACGGGACTTCAAAAAACCCCACAAAAAAAAGTCTGGAGCGGTTAAATCGGGCGATCTTGCGGGCCAGTGCAAATCGCCAAAACGAGAGATGAGGCGACCCGGGAACGCCGCCTTCAGAATATCGGTTGTGGCTCACGCAGTGAGTGCCGTTGCTCCGTCCTGTTGGAACCACATGTCCTTCAGTTCTAATTCGTCGAATTGCGGCAGAAAAAACTCGGTTAACATGGCCCTATAGCGCGCACCGTCCACTGTTGTCGTTTGACCAGCGGCGTTCTCGAAAAAAATGGCCCGATGACTCCTCCAGCGTGAACAGCGTCCCATGCAGTCACTTTGAGCGGGTGTAATGGCTCCTCGAGCATCTCTCGTGGATTTTCGGTGCCCCAGAAGAGATAGTTTTGCTTGTTCACGTACCCGCTGAGGTGGAAATGAGCCTCATCGCTCATTATGATTTTCCAATCATTATGAACAAAAATGCCATAAAACGAGCCCGTATGATAATCAATTGTGACGGCGCCCATTTAACCGATATCGTCTTCTCAACTTAACCAATAAACTTCTATAGTTTCAGAAAAACGTAATCAAAAAACGGAATCGAAGTTACTCATTTAGAAAAAAAAATGAGAGCCAAACAACATCGGATGACGTCTTTTGAAACACCTTGTATCGGGTTTTTCAATAAGAGCGCTACAAAAGTTTTTTTTAAATAAAACAAAACCGGTTTTAGATACCAATGAAATTCTTTATTCCTGTGAAAGTACGTTCGATGCCATTATGTATGGATCAGGATTTCTTTTGCATGGCCACCACGGGCACGCTTGCAGAAGTCCAGACGCTGAACCCAATTTTCGACAGTTTTCAAGCATAAATCGGCGGATACTGCTGCAATTTCACGTTCGATATTCGTACGAAGTTCATCAATCGTCGCTGGCTTGTTGGCATAGACCATAGACTTGACGTAGCCCCACAGGAAATAATCTAACGGCGTCAAATCGCACGACCGAGGCGGCCAATCGACTGGGCCATTACGTGAGATAACACGTTCACCAAACTTGGTTTCCAATAAATTGATTGTGGCACTCGCTGTGTGGCTTGTGGCGCCGTCCTGTTGGAACCACATGTCCTCCAAGTCCATATTATCCAATTGGGGCCAAAAATATTCGGTTATCATTGAACGGTAGCGATTCGCATTCACAATAATGTGCCGGTCTTGATCATCACGGAAGAAGTACGGCCCAATGACGCCGCCGGCCCATAAACCGCACCAAACCGTAATTTTTTCGGGATGTAATGATGACTCGTGGATTACGTGTGGATTGCTGTCTGGCCAATAACGCATATTTTGCTTATTGACGAAGCCATTCAGCCAGAAATGAGCCTCATCATAAATTGGAAGTAGCGCTCTTAAAGTTGAGGCCACTGACTCCAAATTTCGGTAGTAAATTTTAATAATTTCGACTCGTATGGCGTCGTTTGCTGTCCCTATCGATTTACTTTTGTAGCGTCTCTGTTGAAAACACCTTGTATAAGTGTTCCAAAATAATATTTCATATGGCTCACAAAGTTACGAAGGACGGTGAGATTTCAAAAATAAAAAATCTATGTTCAAAGTGTGAAAAAAACAAACGCCAAATATGTAATTCTAATCGAGAGCAAACCAAATAAAATACACATCGACTATTGTGAATATCAACTAATCCAAAAGTAATTCAGAGTAAAAAGTCAGTTCATGAAAAAAGTAGGTTTTGAAATCACTAACAAGTGAGTTGAAGTTGTTAATTGATTTATATTCCGTCATTCAATTAGCATTAAGAACAAATCAATGGAAGGTCAGAAAACTCACTTCCTTTGTTTAATTGTACACAATACCAAGTTAATATCGTACATTTGCCATGGATGTGACTCATTCGCCTACGTCTGCCTGATCATAAATCAGATGACCTCTCGCTCTCATCAAAGTATTTAAGGGACAATGGATGTGATACCTTAACTCACATAATTTCCTTCCTTATCGATTCTCCTCAATCGTCTCGAAACAAATAGAAAACTAAAACCTATGAACACTTCACAATTTACCCAAATGTTTCCCAATCCTGTCCATTTAGAGAGCAACACACAGACAACTATGTGCTTCCTCAACTACTACGACTTATAACTATTCAACTCTGGCAATAAAGGAAATCAAATGTTCAACTTTGCTCAAGAGGGATAACTCTTCGTCGCCGAAGTAGAAAAAGAAATAGAGGGATAATAAAAACTATTTGTGAATATTATTGAAACTTATCATACTCGCATTGATATTTGTACAAACACTTTTCCCACTTTATTTTTAAGGCAATTCTTCGTCCAAAATAGCCATATCCTGGAGAGGATGAACACAAACTTTTGCAATATAGACAATTCAACAACTAAAATACAGGATGGCCACATGATGACGATGATTATATCCGTGCTAATAAGGAAAAGTGGCCTATGTGCACTTTCTATACTTTGCAGGAGAGCAATTTTGAATTTGAAAATATATTTAAAATACTATTCTGTTGTTAGAGTCCGCATAAGTTGGGAATATACCAGTGAATCATTAACATACCGAGTTGTAAGTTTAGGAGTCACCGCTGAAAATAAATTTTTCCAAACTAAAGTGTGGGATTTTGGCATTAACACTTTTCTTTTCAAAAGAAACATTTAATAAAATTAATTTAATTTTCCCATTGTTCCAATTGTTTTTGTGGGTTTCGTCCAGCCGCTTTCGATAAAACAGCTGAAATAGTTTTTAGTTGGAAATTTAATACACGATAGAGTGTGAGGAAGAATGAGTGATAGGCGATTGGTAAAAGATCGTTCTGCAGATTACCCAATTTTGGGTTTTCGATATCGCTCGGATACAGTTGGTTTTCTGCACACAAAGAGGAAAACAACTTGAAATAATCTTTATTGGCAATGATTGCTATAGATTAAAATACTACTCGCTCTTGCTGTTTTGACTGAAAGTAATCGAACGTCGCAGACGATTGATAAACAAAGCTGAAATTGTTACTGTGAATGTGCAAAATATAGGCATCGTGAATGCAGAAAATTAAATATGGAAGATTATGTTCGATGTTACAGAAAATTAGCTCACAAACGTTGGATTCATCTCGAAAGAAGTATAAACTGAAATGACAGATGAGAGAGTTGTGGCATTTCGTACATTCTTATATGGTAATACATGCCGATTACTTTAAAAACGAAGCAACTTAGGGCTGAGCGTCCAATGGAGACGACTAGAGTTGGGTAGTACATGAACTATATAGTTCATTTAGGGTGACCAGACATCACCCTCACGAACATAATGCACATGTTCGATATGGCGAGTATGTTAGTGATTGTTATGTCCACGCACCTTAAATGAACGAGTTCGAGAACTAGTGAACGAGTTCGACACAAGCCTAGAGACGACAGAAACATCATAAGTTAACAGCTCTAAATTGCCAACAATACCTTTGTTTTCAGTTTGGTAAATAATAACAGACGACTACAAAATCAAGGTTGCCACACTTTTGTACTGTGTATTCCTACAATTTATTTACATTTGAATCTATTGCAATATACAATTATCAAACAAATATTTAAAGTTTTTAATAAATTAAATACTTTATTAACTTCACTTTAAATGATGATTTTGCGACTATAATTAATAATATTATTGTTGTATTACACTTACGTCTCTCATCTCTGGCAATCGTCTATTTTGCCGACAATGTCAAATCAGCTGCTCATAGATTAAAATACTATAGGATCACCAAATCGCTGTTTTATTTTTGACTGATGGGAAGCGAACTTATGGAAGTTGCAAGCTTTAACGTCAACAGAAAAATTCTGGCACTGAGGTGTGATAAACACAGCTGAAATTGTTACTGTGAATTATGATAAAAATACTCATGGTAGACGCAGGAGGTGTTGTTGTAGCTGATGGCAAATTGATGGCAACAACAATATAATTTTGATTTTGCTTCTCACTTACGTTGTGTCAACACATACGTATACCAATATTAAATGCAAACTAATTCATACAAAAACAAAATAGATGTCAACTTGTCAGTTCGAAAGTGATTTGCAATGTAAACAAAGCAAATCAGCTGTGGTTATGAGTCACTGTGAATGTTCAAAATATGTAAATACAGGAACATCGTGAACATGGTACAATAATATCTTCATGGTAATAGCAGCGCGTGTTGTTGTTGTTGTAGGCAGCAACAACAGGCATTTTGTTTTTGTTCTATTCGCTTCAGCTGTCAAACTCTACACAAATACATACCAACAACACAAGGATGCAAAAGAGTGCAAAAACAAAATACATGTGAGTGTGACAGCCGAAGCGAAGAACCTCATGAAAAAAATGAAAACAGCTGTTCTTACGACTTTACCATGAACATATTATTGTACCATGATCGTGAATGCAAAAAATTAAAACGTGAGAATTTTGATGGAAGTTCGCACATGTTGTTGCAATTAAACAGCAAACCAGCTGAAACTTCAGATGAGACCGGATAATAAATCTATAGTATTCTAATTTAAGCAGCTTCCAACCAAAGAGAAACAGAAAATCACGAGAGAAGCCGCAATAGGAGAGAGAAATGTTTTGTTTTAAATGCCAAAAAGAAGGAATGCTTTTAAAACTGAGTATTTTTTAGTATATATTCTTGTAAAACTGTGTAGGTAGCCGCCAAAACCCGAAGTTTTTCTCAATGGATTTGAAAAAGTTGCGCGGCGTAGTCTTGCTTCATCAATTGCTGAACAGCAACTGATTTGATTTACTTTGACGAAATGACAACAAATCAACAGCCGATCGTTTATCATCGTATATCACCATAGAGAAATAGAAAAGAGCTGCTATGCCACTCTTCGTGTTCTCTTGATGACGACGAGATAGTAGGCCAGTTCATCGAGTTCGAGTTGCTTTTACAATTTACTCTTTAGTTGGAGTAGAGTTGGGTAGTTCATGAACTATATAGTTCTTTTATTGTGACCAGACACCACCCTCGCATATATGTATAATGCACATGATCGATATGGCGACTGTGTTCGTGATTTTTATGTCCGGGCACCTTAAATGAACGAGTTCGACACAAGTCTAAGTTGGACCAATACGTACAGAAATAAAAGGAAATGCGTATCTTCGTTCGATGCAAACGTCATAAAACATAATTTAGCTCTCATTAGTATCAATCATGATACAAATACAAGGTAGTAGCGTCAGCCCGTATGGTTTCCTTTGTTTACATTTCATCGTACCCAGTAAATGTCAAAGTTGTTTGTGTGAGTGCGTTCTCTTTTGATTTCATCTATCTATGTTCACAATTGCACATGTGTGTGTACATTTTTATCAGCTGATTTTGACAATAACTGGGTATGGAAATTACAACAATGCTAATGTCACTATCTTGTATTTGTATCATGGTATCAATCAAGCACTTTTAAACCTAGTTTTCTGCATGGTATATAATCTGTGTCTGCTTTGGTCTCTCATTCTACATCATTTACCTACATAGTACATTTTCGATGAGCTGTTCCACAGAAACTCCTGATATCCTTAACTTCGCAGTAGCAGTATATTTTTGCTTATTCCCACGGGAATAGGAAGTTGAGAAATGCCCGACACTGTTGTAAAACAACAAATTTTATAACTGAAGTAAATAAAGAACACTTCATATTATACAGGGTGGCGCGCGAATCGTGCTACAAAAACAAAAAGTAATAACTTTGGTTCTGTGAGCAATCGGCTTATTTTTTTTTTTTTTCGCGGCTGTAGCATCTTCAATTCAGACAAATCCAAGCGTTTCGACTCGAAACTTATCGGCGCAAATTGGAGTTAGCAGATGGTAATTACAACTGATAATTCTTGATGACTTAAGCTTGTTACCGTACAACGTCCAAATTACAAGCAAGTTAAACCCTCCGGATTTGCCTATTCGCCTGGAATTTTGCCAAAAAATTGCTTGTTTATGGGTGATGAGGAGCATTTTGATCTAAACGGTAATGTAACCACGCCAACTTGTCGTATATGGAGTGAATCCAACTGCACCCAGAAGGTGTCACTGTGTGGTGCGCAGTTTCATCAAGGTGCATTGTGGGGAAATACTTCTTTGAAGAAAACTGTGTAACAATAACTGTCAATGGGGACCGTTATTTAAAGATGTTGAAGGAGTTTTTGAAGTAAAACTTCTATACGGAGGGGTAAACATTTTTTAATGCAACGGAACCGGAAGTTTGTAATGTAGCGGAAGCTGTTACGAAGTTCCCCAAAAGTATGCAACGTAAATCATGACAAGGGAGGTGAAGAGTAGAGTTTGACGATTAAAACAAAAAAAGAGAGTGTGCTTTAAGACCACACAACTGAAGTAAAACTTCTTTAGCTCCATCTACATGTTTATATATATGTTTGTATATGTCTATATGTATAATGTATACAGACATATAATAATTTTCTACAAATGTTTAAATTTAAATTCCGTTTCCATTGATAAATAAACATATTTGAGTTGAATTTTTATTTATTATTTGTTTTATTATTTTTAATCATTATTTATATTATTTTCATTATCGGATACATGAGTAGTTACTGTGGTTGATTGTAAGACTGAGACAATAGGCTTATGGTATGAAAAATATGATACATATGTTTTCGAATGAAAATTATAGCATGCCGTCCCAATAGAACGCAGAACATCTGCCATTGCCATGAATAATAATAAAACAATTATTGCAAAACGAAATCATTTTCCTTTAGTATCAGGATGTGCCATGACAATTCACAAATCTCAAGGTGGAACCTTCAATGAAGTGGTTTATGAATACCAAAGGACTCATTCTCTGCCACTACTATATGTTGCTCTATCAAGAGTAACCAGCATTGAAGGATTGTACATAGTGCCAAAAGATAATGATAATAGATTTTATCATGGTCGAAAAAATTATACATCGGTCATATCTTTACAAGATGAATTTCGCCGATTATCGTTGAATACATTGTCAACATTAGGAAGAACGATTCTTGATTTCATGCATGACAGGAAAAAGTTGTCCATGGTTACTTTCAATTGCCAAAGTCTCAGAAAACACGTGGCGGACTTGAGCGATCCCGTAATTGGTTCAAGCAATATTTTGTTTCTATCAGAAACTTGGTCAAATGACGATGATAATGTTGACATCCCGAATTTTGATTGTATTGCAAAATTTAAACGTAAAAATGTTAGATCAGCAGGAGTGGCAATTTATCAGAAATCAAATGATACTTCAAACATTGTAACTTCGAACATGGACATTTTATTAAGACATATTACTGAACTCGATATTGGCCAGTCATCAATTGGTGATATATGTGCTGCTCACTGTGATTTGGACGATGGACAAACATCATAATGGTAGTTGTTTACATTTCGCCCAATAACACAGTCAATAACATTATAAAGTTTATATATAAAAGACTTATGATTTACGGTCGAGTAGGCTCTGAAGAATTAGGAGAAAATTATCATACGTTGCCACTCATTTTAGCAGGAGATTTCAATGTTAATTTCGCATCCGAAGATGGACAACTCTTCATAAACTTTCTTCGAGATAAATTAGAACTTGAAATCAATAATAACCGAAATGAGCCTACCACACGACATGGAACAACAATCGATGCAGTTTTCTCTAGATTTCTTTCTAATTTTCATTCGAAAACATATGTATCATATTTTTCATACCATAAGCCTATTGTCTCAGTCTTACAATCAACCACAGTAACTACTCATGTATCCGATAATGAAAATAATATAAATAATGATTAAAAATAATAAAACAAATAATAAATAAAAATTCAACTCAAATATGTTTATTTATCAATGGAAACGGAATTTAAATTTAAACATTTGTAGAAAATTATTATATGTCTGTATACATTATACATATAGACATATACAAACATATATATAAACATGTAGATGGAGCTAAAGAAGTTTTACTTCAGTTGTGTGGTCTTAAAGCACACTCTCTTTTTTTTTTACCAGAACTGCGCCGAAGACTTATCCGTTTCAGCAGCATTTTGGTTCCAGCAAGCTGGAGCAGCTGCACAAATAATAGCCTGACCGGTTTTGGTGGACCTCCAACGCCAATTCCCAAACAAATTAATATCCAAAAACTCCACTTTCATCTGGCCACCAAGGTCACCTGACTGCACCAGATTTTTTTATGGTGTTGGAGTTATGGCAAGCAAGAGGTGTACAAACCGAAACCAAGGAATTCTACTGAATTGTAGCAGTCCATTAAAACAATAATTGAGGTGATCCCGAATTCAACCCTTCAGGTCGTAATGAATAATCAAGTGGCATATGCGTGGATGAGCAAGGAATGACCAAACCAATTAGTTACATAAAATAAAATTTAATATTCTATACGGTAAAAAAAAATAAATACATTGATTAAAAAAAAGTTATTTGAATTACTTATTGTAGCACAATTGGTATTTCCACACTTTATTGTAATCTTTCAAGTCAATTGTGTATAAAAGAAGAAGCATGTGATTTGGTACCGCTGCCAGTTTACTGGCAAATTTCTAATAAAATTATTTGTGTACAAACCACCTTTTCAATAATAATAAATATTCTTTAACAGTTTTCTGTGGCCGTCGGTGGTGCAATGCGTAGTGGGCGCGACTCTTGTACTTGGATTCGATCCCTGCTCTGACCACCTTAAAATTTCTTTCGACGGCGGTCACCTCGCATAGTGACGGCGACACTATCGAGTATTTAGCCATGAAAATGCTTCTCAAAAATACCGTTCGGAACCGGTGTAAAAGTGTAGGTCGCAATCAGTGGGGATACAACTAGAAAGCGCACAGCTCACTGGTTGAGAAGCTCTCCCCGATTCCTTCTAGGGATGTAATGGGAAACCATTTATTTATTTTAATAGTTCTTCGGTGCAAGATCAATTATTATTTAAAAAATATTAGGAAATTGATTATTATGGATGGTTGGGAATATAGCTGTAACCGCCACGTCCCACTTACTATTGTGAATTATACTACGAAATCGAATTATTTTGTTTGTCAAATCATTGTACCCAAATTATTATTGAAATGCCATTTATATTGAATTGCCTTCCACGCGGTCAATTAAGGTTTTTTGCTGAACATTTCATGTTTGGATCCATTTCTTGCAATTTTGTTAAACAGTTGTAATCTATTCCTGTTACCATGAAGATTAGAAAGCTCTATATTACCATACTAAAAAAGCATCTTTGATGTCCGTATTTAATGTAATTCATTACACGAATTTTAACGTTTAACAAGAAGCTAATAAAAATTGGCTACTGTGCCACAACCAACTTCAGTTAATACTTGATGTTCACAATCTTCATAAGGGAATAATAAGCTGGAGCAGACTCATCGGACAATAGCTAAACATCCACGCGCTGAAAAATCTGTCCCTTTTTGGTGTTTGGATGCAAATATACCGTGTGTTTGGAGGTTGAGTTAGTATAGTATACTTGTTTCCAAACACAACGTGTTTGTTATTCAATATAACATATTGGAGACACAATGATTAATATGTTATAATATATCGGGTGTTTTTTTTAGGGGTATAGAACTTCGAATTGAAATAAAACACAAGAAAATCGTTTTAATGTCCATCAATTTGGCTTTATTGGAAGGATAATTTTATGCCATTAATGTTTAAATATGATTTCGGGCATGTGGCCGCCGCGGCTGGCTCGAATAAAGCCAATTCTACAGGTCCAATTTTCAACCACTTTTTCGAGCATATGGGGCCGTATGTCGGCAATAACGCCACGAATGTTGGCTTCCAATTCCCCTAACGTTTCTGGTTTGTTGGCGTAGACGAGCGACTTTACATATCCCCAAAGAAAATAATCCAATGGTGTCAAATCACACGATCTTGGTGGCCAATTGACAGGTCCATTCCGCGAAATTATGCGCTCATCGAATGTTTCCTTCAATAAATCGATTGTGACGTGCGCTGTGTGGCATGTAGCGCCGTCTTGTTGGAACCACAACTCATCCACATTCATGCCATCCAATTCGGGAACAAAATAGGTTATCATGGCTCTATACCGGTCTCCATTAACGGTAACTGCCTCTCCAGCATTATTTCGGAAGAAGTATGGCCCAATGACTCCACCAGCCCATAGAGCACACCAAACAGTCAGTTTTTGTGGATGTAATGGCGTCTCAAGGGTCTCATGTGGATTCTCTTCACTCCAAATGCGGCAATTTTGCTTGTTGACGTAGCCATTCAACCAAAAATGAGCCTCATCACTGAACAAAATTTGGGATGAAAATGGACGGAGCTTGCGGTAAACTTCGCGAACTGAACCATTATTTTCGAAATAAATTTGCACGATTTGCAAGCGTTGTTCTTTTGTCAACCTGTTCATGATGAAATGGCAAACCAAACTGAACATAAATGACATTAGAGTTGCCAGATTTGACCACAAAATGCCAGTTTTATCTCTATTCGAAAAACAAACCTCTAAAAAAAACACCCGATATATTTATTAGATTCCTGCATGAATGGACTCTGTGTAAACAAGCAGCCTGAAACGTGTAAACAATAGAACGAAACGAGATATGCCTCTGTTCTGTTCGAATGAATGTTGTTTGGGTCTGTCCTCTGTTAACCACTCTCTTCGTCTCAATTCTGTTACGATAACACAATATTGCACTTAATAAATATTCGAGACTGTAAATAACATTCGAGTGCATAAGAGAGTCTCGAATCACATAACGGGTAATTATTGTCTCGTTTGTCTTTTTGCTTTGTTTTCTTATTAATGAAAATATCAACAGCGTTTAGCGAGGTAGCCAGAATTTGTGTTTTCAAAGTGTAAAGTGTAAAAAAAAGAATAAATAGTGAAAATAAAATATGGACCTTGACGATGTAAGTACATTAATATAAAACAAATTATTAAAATTATTAAAAATAAAAAATTTACCATAATTTTTAAAATTTTTAAAAATTGTTTTTTCCAGACTTTAAGATCCCAAGCTAAATTTCTTTCCGAGTGTGACCTTTTTTGCTGGATTTCACTCTACCCTACTGTACATATGTATTTTTATTTTGCTTTAATTAACTTATAAGATATTCTTATTTTACCCAGAAAATGGATTATGATTTGTATTTCAATATTAATAAATATAGTATGATATACAATAATGTTAAATCGGACACATTTGTTTCATTTGCAACAACTTCAATTTATTTATTTGCCACCCTATTCTATCTTTCAAAGAAATCAAAGCTTTAAATAATGCCAAAAACTCAACCCCATCGACATATTTTTTTTTAATTGTCTCACGACCACATCTCATTACTCGAGTAGTTGTGCTCGTCTCTAGAGACCTTTTACTCGATCAACTTACAACTCGTTCATACCCAAACTCGCTCATCACGGTTCCATTCTGTTTCGTTCCCCACGCTACTTGCTAAGAGGAATGCTTGTGGGTGCCGAACTCTTATCGTTAGATTGAGTATATTTACGCATTCGTAAACAAATGAATGTGGTCGAGTGTGTGAAAATGTAGGCTCATGCAGGAGTCTAATATATATATGCGTTTGTAACCCAAATATAACTGTGTTTGGGATACAACTACAGCTATGTTTGTTTCACTATTTACTCTCTATTGAGTAAGTATACATGCTGTGGAAGAAATGTATATTACACGTTAAAACATCTTCCTTTTTGTTGTTTGGTTTTTGTGTTTTGGTGGTTGTTAATCAATATAACATGATGGAGACACAATGATTAAAATGTTGTAATATATGTGTTTGTGTTCCAAATATATCTGTGTTTACGATACAAATACAGCTGTGTTTGTTGCACTGTTTCTAATCTTTCGAGAGAAGGAGAATTGTAGAGGTACATAGAGAGATTAGATACTTGTAAATGTGTGTAACTGTATTTTCCCATTATTCTTTAAGTCAGTGATTCATAAATTTTGGAGATGAAGTGAGTGTTTCTTATTTTGGCTAATGTATTGCGTTTTAGTTTCTTTCACTCACTGGTCAATGGTAAATCGGATAGAGGATATTTATACCGGGCTTGTCTTGCATGAACGAGCTTTGTATACACATAAGTATATTGTTTGTGTACCAACGCATAGTGATAATCGTGATTTAAAATGTAGCGTTTAGCGAAGTTGAAACCTTCTGAAAACAAACCTGAGAGACAATAAAGAAATGAGAAGCAAAAGAGCAGCAGATTTTAATTTCATAAAAACAAGTAAGTTTAAAAAGGGCGTTTAAAATCAATTACTTTTTCTATTAATTGGTTATAAATGTGGATTTATATTGGTAAAATTATTTATAATTCATAATATAAATATATTTAAATCACAAAATAATTTGTTTCTGTTATGATTGGGAAGCAATACGCACATGTTTCCACGTAAATATATGGATGTTTGGGATGAAGCACGCGTGTGCTTCCACGCAAAAGCATACCTGTTTGCCAGTAAACATACTAATGTTTCCATTTAAATAAAAGTCAGTTTGGGGCTTTCCAACAAATGAATGTTTGGAATGTTTTTGAATATGTTACAGAACCATTTTTTTTTTCAGTGTGCACAACAATACTTTGCCATAACCGCATAACTCGCACAAGTAAGAGTTTAGACAATTCTCGCTTAGTTGTTTATCCCTATAATGTGTGATGAGATCCTAAATACTTGGGGAGGAGGGAGATGATAAAATGTGTTGGTGGGCATTGAAATAGCTATATTCCTAAGCATCCACCATAATATGTAATCAATTTCACATTATGTTTTAAATAATATATTCTACGAAAATATTCTTTATGTTATAAAAGTACTTTTTCGTGGAAATTGATCTTGAACCGAACAATTATTAAAGAACATAATATCTTAAAGATCGAATAATAAAACTAAAATGGAATGATAATAAATCACATATCCGTGAAGTGATATCAGAACTGCACACGAATCCTCGTCTATGTTTATGTAAGTTGTTTTAGTTAAAACAAATATTGGATTTTGGAAAAATACCAAGTCGACTTATGTTTTTATTCCACAATAGAAATTATTCCATGTGAAGTTTTAGCATTAACTGGGATAAGTCAAAAGTCTCTGGGGTATAACTTACTTTCGACTAAGGGCATCGTCATGGTACGATTAACCAATTTTGTACTAAGAGCTCTTAAGTCGTTTTTCCTTGTTGCCACAGATATGATGAAACGTCGACGGACGAAGATAGTGGAAGTGATAGTGTGTATGATAGCCGTTTCAACGGAAGGAAACATCAGTAAATCTATGGCAACCACTAAAAGCTCCTGTAGAGAGGGAGGATATTGTCAATTCACATGTGGACACATAGACATGCGGCGGACAGACAAGCATGCAGACATCGATTGAAACTGACAGATATACAAAAATCTAAAGTTTTATCTAACAAATAAAAGAAAACGGAAATCGAACACATTTAAATACAAAATGCCGATATCATTCCAGATGCATGTCCATTGAACGAAATGGAATGTTAACATGTAGATGGATATGCTACGACCACTGGGAACAATAAAATCGAAAACCATGATAACGTAGAATGTGGAAAAAAGTTTTCCAACCATTAGTATTACAAGCAGATGTACTAAACTAAAGTTCTTGTTGAGGAGTTAGTTCTTTCCGGCAGATAACAAATATTTGTAAACAAAAATCATCAGATTGGTGTAAGCAGACATAACAAATAATTTAATAATGGATTACTTATTCTTGGCAATTGAATGTTAGTAGTGAAGTTAGGGGCAATACCAAGTTCTCAGTTCGTAGAATATTGAGTAGAATATAGTGTAATGGTAAATATATATGTAAGTAGTGTAGTGGTAAATTGGAGTATGGTTGACGTGAGGGGATATTTTAATGAACACATTTTTTATAATTTTATAATTAATTTAATTTTACGATTATTGTGCAAGAAATTGTTAATATTTCAAAAATTTAAAATATTTTGTATGGCAAAAAATCTCCGTAATATTTATGAAACATTCTTCATTATTTGCCGTAAATGAAGTTTTTCGTAAATTTTAAAAAAATGTATTCATAAACCACTCTTCAATGGTTGAATGGCAAATTAAATTTTCGGCATTGTTCGACCATTGCATGCTAAAGAATTCTCATTGCATTAGGATATTTTTGCATTTAATAGCATCATTCACAACAGTCCTTCATGAGGATATGTCGCTAATATTAAATAGCTTTATGGTCTGCAGAATTCACAACGATGTATTATAACAGAGCAATAGGTAAGAGTCGTCATCCCTCACTTTAGGTTCTCTCGATGACGACGAAGTAGTAGGTCATTTCATCGAGTTCGAGTTGGTCTTTGATTAGACATAAAACGGACAGAAAAAAGGGGAATGCATACTTTCGCTCGATGCAACCAACATAAAACATAATTTAGCTGTCATTAGTATCAATCAAACACTATTTAAACTTAGGCTGGTGTATGGTTTGTTTCAGGTTGATTATCGCTCTCTCGCCTATCTAGTCCGGTTTCTATCAATTTCCTACTTCATAGTCGATCAGCTGTGTCATTAGTATCCCCTGATTATAATTATATGGCAGGTTACATAAATTCTATGAAAATGCTCCAAAGGTTGTATATATTTCATTTTTCAGAATCTATAAAAACCTATCAAAGATGTTATGAACAAATTTCGTCTCATGGAATCTATGAAATTGTTTCATAGATCCTATGAAAAAATTGAATTTCGTAATACACTGCCGCTCTATTGAATAGCGTCCCCTCTTGAGTGTTTCTTCAGCTTGCCTTCTCCTCAAATAATAATGCTAATGCATTGATTGTGTTTTGTTACAAAATAGTTCGTTTAATTACAAAAACTATAACATAAGATTGTATTAATTTTATTACCGTGACTCAAAAAAAAATAGTATTCAAAAACTCAAGTTAATTTTTTGGCTCACTTGAATAGGGGGGGCTATATTTATTTCGGTTTATACACGAGCCATTTCTTCAATAATTCATGTCTAACACACAAAAATAATTATTATTTAATAAAATAATATATTTAATTTATTCCGTTCTTATTTAGAATGCATTCATATGTCCTGTTTGGTAGGGAATCAGAAATTCTTAATTAGGTCCATGGAAATGCATGACAAGGTGTGTTTAATTGCATCAGTGAGTTTGGTTTTATTACAATACTGCTTCCCTGGCTAGTATATCTTGTGTACAATCCACCCCCACACAATTTCGATAATGTTGAGGTCAGCCGGTATGGTATGGAGGCTCTCGACGTTCAATCCACAGTTTAACGGCTCTGGCGGTGTGGATAGAGGCGTTATCTTGCTGAAACGTCCACTCCAAGTTTCCAGAAATTGCATACGGCTTTAGTGTACGAACACAATAGGAGTGATAACGTAGGCGTTGAAAATGTGTACACGTATTCTTATGGAAGAAGAAAAAGAGCTGGCGTTTGACGTCGCTTCTGTCGTAGACGACAAAAATTAGAATTATATTTATTTCCCTGGCGTCAAGAAGGCAGATTGTTGCCAGCTTAATACAAAAATTACTAGTAACACATAGTGTTCTATTACACGATGGCATTTCTGGCGGGCATATTTTTTGGTTCTCTTTTTTTATAGTTGCTACGTAATTCATCGAGCTATTACACGTTGAAATTTCACAATACGGAATTATTGAATTACACAGTGCAACACAAAAAATTTTGATTTTGATTCACTCTCAGAGGGAAAGTTGTAGCTCTTGTCCGGCTTACAATACTTCATACTATGTTTGCCTCCACTCAACCATGCCATGATATTGTTATAACATTGGCGACACACTGTATTAGGTGTGTAATTTTCATCGGTCAAGTCTACTTCGTCGAAAAACAATGTATATGCTCTTTTGAATTCACTAGTTAAAAGATTCTTTTCCTTCTGAAATCTTGTAGATGTTTTTTTTCTGGTTTGATGACCGCAAACGTAGAAAACTAAATCAATATTTTCACACTGCATATTGAAATTGTCAGTTGCCAATGTTGTGTGCGAATTATGCTGTAACACTTTCTCTATAACCTCACCTCACCCTGCTCACTCGTTGCCGTCGCGCTGTGTAATGCCTCGATGCGAGCATTGTGTCGCTTTTATATTGTGTGCTGCGTCCCTTGTTGCGTGTGCTGAGCTTACTGCTTTGCCTGTGGTGCTGCGGTCGGTGAGATAGCATAGTATCTCAATGTTGAAGTAAACGGTGTTAAGAATCATACCTAGGAAGTTTATACGTTCTAGAAAGTTATTTATTGAGATCTTAGTTACAGTTTTGTAGTTGATTGATTCCTTGAGTTTTGAACGGTTTGCTACCTATGGACCTGAACAGGGGAAAAACGGTAAAAAAAAATTGAATTTTTTAAAGTTTTTTGCGATTTGACCTTGTAGATGAAGTTTTTTGATTTTATATACACGAACTACAACTTTCCCTCAGAGAGTAAATCAAAATTTCGAACGGTTTGCAAGATATGAGCCTGACAAAATGACCACTTTTTTCTAAAAATTACCCCGAGGACCCCCACCCTTTGGGGGCCCGTAAAAAAAGTGCATGACTTTGGGCAAAACTGGGAGACACGGGTCTTTTTTTTGTCTTTAATCACGTAGTGGTGCCCGTATATGGTTATATTTCCATGAATTAAAAAATTACACACAGTGTTATCAAACCATAAAATATCAAAATCAAGACAAAAACGGAAAATACACAGACAAATTGAGAAAAATTCCCGGAAACACAATGCCTAGGCATTTCATGGCATATTTTCGTCCTCCCTTACTTCTCTACACCTCTTGCCTAGCGAACGCAAAATTCGCGAATTTTCTTGCGGGGATAAATTCATCGTGTAATAGTGCTCATAGTTTTTTGACAATTAAAATTAAATTATTTAAAATTTCTGAAAGAAATGTGAACAGGAATTGTAAATTTGTATTTTATAGGGTAAAAAGAACAGTCGACGCAGTTTTTTCCTTCCGACCAATAGAAAATAATTGGTGTGACCAATTTTGACGCCAAGTGATTGTATTTATTTATCGACAAAGTATTTATAGTTGACGCCAACGTCAAAGTCCAAATACGTTTAAATTTCAGTCTTTCATCAAAACGACATGAAACATTTAAGTCAAATAACTCTCTATCGCAAGGGGTCCCGATTCGCCAGCTATTCAATTTAGTACTTGGAGAAAAGATAGAGAATATGCTTTCAAAGAAGAAATGTTGATAGCTGACTGGAATTCAGCAAAAATGTTCCGCAAATAATCAACTGTTTTTCACTTTTGTTTTGATGTTTTCGTTCGTGGTCGCGTTGTTAATTTCGGGTAGTTTTGTGAAATATTATATTAAAAAAGTGGTAAAAAGTGATTAAATTAACAAAAAATAAATAAATCAAATGCAATACGTTTATTCGGTGGAAGTAAATTAAACACGACACAAATCCTGAAAATCAATATTCAAAAAAAAGGGAAGCATAGCGCAAAACAAAAGTGAACAAAACATATTTCCTTTTACTACGCTGTACTCTATATGTTTCCCAAGTATTCCACGGAACTCGTTAGTACAAAAAATAACTAGTGCACACTATGTTACTCGGCAGTGTATACAGTCTGTAGAGCGCATGCTAGAGCTCTATTCAAAATTTCTTTATAGCGGCACCACGTAGAGCAGTAACGTGGTAGAGTCACGGTGTAGTGTACACAAAACAGGTAGAGTCTCTACAGTCTACACTCTACTAACAAACCCCTATAGTGGCTTTACAACCCATTGATGATTTTTATAGGGTGCGCAAAAATTCGCTCGTCAACGATTAAAAATACGATCTTTTCGTATGAGCACATTTTGCGGTTATATTTTAACGCGATAAATACTTAAACGAACGAGCGTTCGCCACAACTTTGCCATGGGGTTCGTTGGTGAGTTTACGTATATACACTAGAGTGGCATTTTTTTGTATGAAAATTTTTTTTTCTTTCTACTCAAGGATTGCCGGGCCGCATATTATGCCACTTGATGAAAAAATGTTATGCTATAAATTTGGGGAAAATTGGACAATGTTAACACGTCGCGCCCGAAGGTCAAAGTTCAAAAATTTTGAAATTATGTTTTTCTAAGTGACAGATTGTTGCAATATAATTATTTTTCGGCAGATTTTTGCGAAACTTGGTGGGTTTGCAACACAGAAGTTACTTTGTATCTGGTAAAAATTTAGGCAACATGGGGCAACGTTAACACGTCTGCCGAAAAATAAGTATATTGCAACAATCTGTCACTTAGAAAAACATAATTTCAAAATTTTTGAACTTTGACCTTCGGGCGCGACGTGTTAACATTGTCCAATTTTCCCCAAATTTATAGCATAACATTTTTTCATCAAGTGGCATAATATGCGGCCCGGCAATCCTTGAATTTTAAAAGTAAGGGAAAAAATGCCACTCTAATATAAATAAAAATAAATAAATAAATGGTTTCCCATTACATCCCATGAAGGGACCGGGGAGAACTTCTCACAATCACTGAGCTGTGCGCTTTCCAGTTTTCACTCACTGATTGGGACCTACAGTTTTACACCGATTCCGAACGGTATTTTGAGAAGCTTTTTCATGGCTATATACTCGATAGTGTCGCCGTCACTAAGCGAGGTGACCGTCGTCGAAAGAAATTTTAAGGTGGTTGGAGCAGGAATCGAACCCTGGATCTCCTGTACAAGAGGCGCGCACACTACCCATTGCACCACCGACGGTCACTCTAATATACACATTCCAAACGAAAGAGCTTACAACAGCGGCCGTTGGTGGCGCTAGTGAGAGAAATCATTCCAGGAAATGTCCCACCAACGAAACGGAACATTCCAACACTCGCGAACGCTTTATTACTCGTGATAGATCGTAAATGATTTTACTCACATCGTAACTTTATCGCTCGCGATAAATTGGAAGCAATTATCGCCGCCAGTAGTTGTGAGAAAGAGCGTATTTTAATCGTTCTCTGCACCCTGGTTTTCCTATAATTACAATTTCATCAGTTAGACTTTGAGCTTATACGATTTCTTTTATTTTTTTCGGTTCATTAGGCTCTTTATACAATTTACTTAGTTCCCATTTTTATTTAATTCACTTAAATCTTTCCTCTCTGGCAGATCCATTGTCCACTTAAAAAACTAAAACTCTAAAGTGTATTGGTATACCTGAAAACTAACCTGGAAAGCATTGGCGGCATGGAGAAAAAAATCCTACAGCACTTGTTGTTGGAATAATGAATTTCACTGTTGATGCTTATGAATCTTTCCTTCAAAGTTCGTATAAATATGAATTGACGATATACCGATGGTATCAATTCAGGCACATTTGTTGGGCATCTGATGATAACTTGCCACGGGGTTATAAACTACTCATGATGCCAGTGAGTGTGGTAACCTGAAATGTCTTCTATTCTACCAAAAACCATTTAACACTTAGGATATGTCGTATGTCTGGCCAGTTAGCTAGTACAGTAAAAACTTCTTATACACGTCCATGTAAAAATTTAAAAGTTACGTATGTTAGGTCTGTCGAACAGTTTGAAACTTTACATTTAAGCTCGTAAAATTTTTTTTATATCGATTTCCAGTGAGACATCTGTCTTGTCTTTTATTTTTCTGACAATATAACAGTTTTCCACGACAATATGTTACCCAAACGAAAAGGGTGAGGAGCAACCACGACAACGACCAAGAAACGTCGTTCCGTTGGAATCTAAAAACTTTTCGACTTTTCCTTTTCAAAGTTCTACACATGTATCTATGTATGAAGTGGAATCTTGTGTGAAGTGGAGACCAGGATAGACTGAGTGCACTTAAACTCGATTGTAAAGTGATGTCCACAAGTCATTCCGTCCGTATAAGTGTACTCTATTCCTCCAGTAGAGTCCTCGTCTTTGTCCTACAAAAAACAAAACAATTCGAACACAATTAATAATAGTCAAGAATTTTATAGACTTGACTACTATAAACATAAACAAAATATCGATTGTTTTTTGCACTTTCGCACAATTGACAAGGATGAGGACCAAAAAAAACTTGTATTGTTGAACAATGATATAACAAATTTTCCACTTGAAGCTGAACTTGGTTGAATCCCAGTGGATATATGGATGAATGAATGACGGATGACATGAAGAAACTTTTAAAAATGCTTTCAAGAACTGTGGAATGAAGAAGCCTTGAGCAAAGGTGAAAAAATACGTGTATGATGACATTTGAAATAGAAAAATCAAGGATTAGTTAATAATAAAGTTCATAGCAATTCTCAATCTAAATATAAGTACACCTGTAGGGACAAGGCAAAAAGATATTGAGATGAGTAACATAAATCTCTACAAATGAAATTTCCAAATTTTCCAAGTATTAAGATCACATTTGTCATACTAAGATCCATTATCAAAATATCCACTTAGAACACTGGTGATGTTGATAATAATGAGGTAATTTTCAAAAAATTAAAATAACGAGGGGTTTAGTCTGTCATACATTGCGTTTTATCTGGTAATGAACACCTGGTTAATTTAAATTAAATAAAAGTGTAAATACGAAAATATTAACGTTTAATCAACATTAATTTTTAGAAACGTTTGTATTGATATTACACCTAAAGAAAATACAAATTTATAATATAAATTAATAAATTTATAAATATATGTAAACTGTTCACTTAAAACTAAACCTGAGTAGAAATATTCTAGAATGTTATGCGTATTTATTTAATTATTTATGGTTAGTTTTTCACTCAGTGGTGATCTTCGTTTCTTAATTAAATTGTGGTTAAACATCGAATTGTGTTTTACAGTCAACGGTTAACAATAATTTAACCACCCAATGCTGGGTGGTTAAATTGTAGTCACAACCATATGATTTTGACAATCACATTACTGATTGTCAAAATGATAAATGTAAGATTGTATAAAATACATGTTCCTGTTCTGAGTATTTGTATACATACTTCGAGCCTAGACAGTCAAATTGTTAAAATTACCTCGATTTTATGCATTTGTTTCTTATTTTACATATTTTCATTTATTTGTTCCTCTTTGTTGTTTTGGTATTTAGCGCAAAACATATGTTTTTTTTCAATAAGAATACAAGAGTTGCAATAATCGTTAACAATATGAAGGTTTACATTAACTCGCCACTGAAAAACAAAATGTAGTTAACTCCTAACTAACTTTCAATTACGATTCAGTAATCCAATACTTAACTACCAACTTAAAAACTGGCCTTTAATAGTTTAAATAATCACACTTGTATTTGTCGCACATTCACATCAAATTTTCCAGCGTTGAATTATGACACTTCATGTGTCCTCGGTCGGTGGTGCAATGATTAGTGCGTGCGGCTCTTGTAAATGAGAAAGTGGGTTCGATCCCTGTCACCTCGGCGACATTATCGAGTACATATCCATCGAAATGCTACTCAACAAACCGATCGTAATCAGTGTAAACCTGTAGGCCGACCCCAATCTTACTTACTTACTTATCCGGTCTCGAACAACCCTGGGGGGCAGGGACCTTACAAAACGAAGATAACATATTTCACCAACCAGTGCGAATACCAAGCTCAGACATTGCTTCATAGGGTTTCTCCCGTATCGGGCTATCGAAGGCCGCTTTATAATCGACAAATAGGTGATGGCGACCGGTCATAACGCCCAACGGTCACAACGGCCAAATTTTCTTTTGGCCCTTATGACCGCTCTGGGCCTTATGACCGCTCTGAGGGGCCAAATTTTTTGGGCGTTATGACCATTGTTTTTGTTTCTTTTTAAATTATGAGGAGTAGTAATTCAATATAAGCAATGGTTAGTAATTCAATATTTATTATTGATATTTTGAAAATATGGTACAAGACCTATAAGCATCCTGCTTACATATGTCAAACCCTTTAATTATTTTGTCCGCCGGAAGATTAGTAAATCTAATGTCATTTTAAATATTCGCCTTACGTCCGCGGTTGATTTTACGGCTCACGCTAGTTCACTCATCTTTGCCAATTTCCGTCTCAGTGCCTGGCAGTAATGAAACGAGCATCCCTTCCGGTGCACTTTTGGAAAAACTTTTAAAATAGCATTTCGACGCGCTTTTTCGAAGCCCTCAGAGCGGTCATAAAGCCCAAAAAAAATTTGGGCGTTTTGACCGTTGGGCGTTATGACCGGTCGCCGAGCTGATGCATGCACCAGCTGCGCCGGTAATCCATCGGCTCTTGCGGCTTTGTTCTTAAGCCGGGCAATAGCTGTTCTGACCTCGTCTTGGTTAGGAGGAGGCAATCGACCTCGTCGTCCACGTTGTGGTCGATTGTCCCATCGTCATTGGGTATCTCTGGAACCAGTAACGCGAAGAAATGATCTCTCTAGATCTAGAAGACAAGTAAAACTATCACTTTTCCTAGAAATTTCCTGATATGCCATAAAAAATGACGATCACTCTTCTGGCACACACATTTTCCAGTAACGCCTCCAAAGCACTTCTACTAGTAATGAAAACTCTTTTTGTCTTGCTGTACGTTTTCTATAGAAAAGTGTGTACTGTTTCTATAGCAAATACTGTTTCTATAGAAAATACTGTTTCTATAGAAAAGACTGTTTCTATAGAAAATACGGTTTCTAAGAAAATACTGTTTCTATAGAAAATACTGTTTCTATAGAAAATACGGTTTCTATACAAAAGACTCTGGGAATAAATTTTCTTTTTCCGTACAAAATTTCGCATATAAAATATATTTCGATGACACTTTTTGTATCTAAAATCACAAATAAATGTATATCGCAGTATAATTTTCTGTAAAAGTGTCTGACAGTACACTTTTTTATAGAGAAAAGTTATGCAGTTTAATCCGAGATATAAACACTATGCGATTAATGGAAGGTTTTGGATTAGGACCTCAACCAAACCAAAATATGATGAAAGTCCATGGACGTGGTATCACAAAACCCTGCTCGGTGCTGTTCCCTATAATCAGTTCTGTTCTATATAACGGGTCAAAGTAGATTTCTGCTGAGGGCCAAGGGTTTATTTCTAATTTTATTTGAATAAATCGTAAAAAAAATTATAGCAATGAAATAGTTTGATCACTCCCTGTAATTTGAGTATCAGCACTTAGTATTTTGAATGTGGGCACAATTTTCGCTTATCTAGACCTTTATTTACTTTTATTGAATATTTTACAACCCTATGAGTCAGATGTCGACAAATGGTGTCCCGGAACATCCCATGAAGGGATTGGTGCGCTTTCTAGTTTTACACTCAACGCCGTGAACAAGGACAACAACTTCAGCCTGGAGATAGGAGAATCGTGCTTGCAAATATATGTTATTTTGGGCTCAGCAAGCAGTTTAGGAACAAAGTCCTCTCTCGATGGACAAAAGTCCAGCTATATCAGGCTCTCATTTTACCTGTCTTGACATATGGCTCCGATACTTGGGTCATATCGCAAGAGGATGAAAAACACCTGGGGGTATACGAGAGAAAAATTCTCCGTAAAATATATGGTTCTGTTAGGGAAAATGGCGAGTACCGACGTCGCTGGAACCAACCAAGAGCTATATAATCTATATTCTGATTATCGGATGTCTGATGTCCACAGCCAGGCGAATCAAATTAGGCCAATTGCGTTGGCTAGCCCATGTTATCAGAATGGATAAAGATGAGCCAGCGCGAAAGGTTTTCGATAACGTACCCGATGGAAGCAGGAAAAGAGGACGACCAAGACTCCGCTGGAAGGACCAGGCAGAAGCCCTCCGTATCCTTGGTGTTACCAACTGGCGAGAAATTGCGATGGAAGAATATGTTGAAATTTGTTTAATTTGTTTGGTTAATTAATATGTGTAAGACGTCTGACCTCATGACCATAGCCGGACCTTTTAGGCGTTTTGTCTGCCCAATGGAGGTCATAAAACCCAATGGAGACACAGATTAGCGTTATGGCCTCCCTTTTGCCGGACATATCGCCTAAATTAGTTGTGGACGTTATGTCCGCCTCAAAGCGAGCCGTAAGGGCGATATGTGACACGTAAGTATTGAAATCATAATATGATTTGAATTATATTTCTTCAACGAATCCAACAAATTTGTCGGCAAAATGGGCATAGCGTAAGGGGGGTTCCATTTGCCCTCGTGTTTTTTGAATTTCGTTGAAACAGGGACGGCAAATTTTAGCGTGCTTGCAAGCCTTCATGAGGGTGTTGTTTTTCGGACTCCCTGGATCCATAGGTCCGTGCGCCAAAAATCTTTTTAATTTTTCACGTTCCTGTATTTTAATATTTGCTAAACTCCTCCCAATCTACCGCAACCAGCAACTGAATCTGCGTTGGGTGGCATGCATTGAGGATCGAGTACAATTGCCGCGATAACTTGCCTGGCTTACTGGGATTTACTTTCAAATTTTAACCTATCTTTTATCCATGAATGCAAATGGCTCAGCTAATTTCTGAAATTTGGTCTGGTGTGATATGAACGTTGGATGTTGAAAAGAATTTCTCTACTAATACCAGATAGAGGTAATGGTTCAAAACGACCAACAAAATAACAACAACGGCATTTCGTTTTGTCTGTTAAAATCTCGTACAACACAAGTACATATATACTAACAATAACAGTCAATAAAAAAATGTAAAACATATTTAAATTTCACAGTTTTTCACCAAAACGACATGAAAAATTAAAGTCAGAAGTTCTTGTAATTCCACCTGGTGTAAGTCACTTGTCGTCAAACATCTCTCTATCACACCGACCGCACCACGAAGAGTGTGAAAGGAAACGTCAGATGAGTCAAAGTGTCCCTCTTTAAAGAATTACTCTATGTTAATTATCTGACAATTATAATTTGTAGTTTAATTTGAATTACCTCTACATATGCTAATTCAAAAAAAAAATATTTTCAAAGCATTTCCTTCATATCTGGCACCATGGTAGAATAAGTAAGGAAACTCGTTAGAACTAGTTTTTGTTGCCTAAAACTACAACTGGCACTTTTGGTTTTCAAATATTGTATATGTAAAGGTTAATGAATTTGAAAGTATGTACTACGAAGCAACACCAGTCGAAGCCACAAACCTGCATTCAAACCAATTTAAAATATTTTAATGCATCCCAACATTTCATTACAATCGGCCTCCGATTCGACTACCTGAATTTGCATTGCCTGTGCGAACGGAAAATCAAAATTTTTTTTGCCATTGCTAACAATGGCAATAGCATTTGTATTGGTAAGGAGGTTACAAAACGATTATGTTGTTTAGATGAAAGTGGGCTAAAGGCGCAAACAAACTAACAAACGTGCATACTAAAAATCTTAGTGGTAATTACCAAAAGAAAAATTTTATAAAATAATTAATCCATTAGTAACTAAACAGTGAAGTTGTCATTGCGCACAGTCCTCAATAACACTGTGCGACAGTGAAATTAGGGCCTCAACGAAACCAAAAAATAGTGAAAGGCCATTGACGATGTATCAGAAAACCCCCCTCGGTTTTTTGCCTTGGTCATCACAATTTGTTTTACAGTCCAACGAAGATTTCAGCTATTGATCAAAGCTGTAATTCTGATTATACTTCAGTATATTCTAAACCGTTACAAATTTTTCACTACAACCTTCTACAAAATTGTAGCTCATTGATCGTTGCACAATGTTGACTAATACACATTTTGTAAACAATGCACCGTCACTTCGTCAAATGGCGAAACGTGAAACCAAATTTGGTCTTTTTTGGATTTCTTGTAATTTTCCAGCACATGGTAAATAATTTGGGGTAACTGTTTTAGAAATAATAACAGCCCACAAAATACTTGATAATTTTGCAGAATACACTAATCAACAAAAGTTGTATTTAGTACTCTAAAACTGGTGCATAAATGTAATATTTTATAATTTTTTTTCGTTTTTCGCTTTGAAGTTACCAAATATAATCAAATAGATGTGGCCATATTCTGCAAAGTTGTAGTGTTTAAGATCATATGAATATACTTATGCAATGCGGTCAAAACACTAACCAACAAAAGTGTCATTTAAAGTACTAAAATAATTATACCAGTTAAGCTATACAATTGCAACTACAAATATCCAGAGTTTTAGATCAAATCATTTTCAATATTATTGCCAAGAAACGAACCCACAAAAATAGTTGTTCAATAAAATTATTCAAAAAGATTATTGCAATTATACATTAATTACTACATAAATTATAGTTTAAAGAGTAGTGTCAACTAAAGCATAGAACGAGTCAGCTTGATTTCTTAACAAACAAAACATTTCAAAATACGTACAGTACTTGTAAACATTTTTTACTACACATCTTCCCTAAAACGTAACAACTGCCAAAGCAACCCAAAATTGACGAATGATTACTCGTTTTTGAGGGAATGGTACGAAGTTGTTGATTCACAGCAAATCATCAATTCACAAGTGTATCAAACTAACATCTATGTTATAGTGCTCATGTTGTTTATGCATGGTCTATCCTCGCGCTACAAGCTATAATAACATGAACACTGTTCTATTGCACTTGCTGCCTTCTGTGTCAGTGTGGCAATGAAACATTGAAGGAACGCGGATAGCAAAACATCGCTCTGTGTAGTAATTGATGTGCCTGTGTATGTATTAATTTTTATACTTTTTTTAAATGTTTATATGCAATTTCATAGAACTTTCTTTCTTTTTATAATATTTTAAGTCTATTTTATGGATAAATGAATTGAAAATGTGATATACATATGTACTTATAAATTTATTTTTGTATTTAATACCAGATCTACGTGAATTGTTTTGATTAGTTTTTTATTGGTACTATTTTTCTTTTGAAGTATTCCAAGTTTTTTTTAATGTTTTAAGTTTAAAGATGTTTGTAGTTAACCACATTAAATAATAAATTAATATTTATATTACTTCTACATTAAAGAAATCTTTCTTTCCATTATGTTTACTACATCAAAATAGCTTAATAACTTTGTAAAGAATATACATATGTTTGTATATAACAGCAGAAATGTTGTATAATGCTTAATTTAAAACAACACAACAGTTGCTATTGCTTTCCACAATATTCTACTACTTGTGCTTTGTTACTGTGATACACATATGTTATCTACAAGCGCTACAAGCTATCATAACATTGATAATATTCTACTGCACTCGCTGCCAACTGACAGTGTGGCGCTGAAACGATGAAGGACAGAAAGAGCGCAATGCCACACAAGCATGCTCTCGAATGATTCGATTACACTTCTCTCAACGCAGCACGTGGTTGATCGTTGTATACCGCGTGTTTTGTAGTTCTTTTTGTTGCTTTGATTGAAGTTCTACGTTGTATGTTCAAATCGTTCCTCAGCAGTAACTGCTTAAACATTAGTTGTGAATATTAGGCAGCACTTGAAATGGGAACGAGTTATTTGAAACGGATTCAACTCAGCTTGTTTCAGATGTTTAGTGTCAACGAAGGACGAAGGAAATTTTCGGTGACATATACACTTTAAGTTTTTCAAATGCTTCCCGCATTGACTTCACACTATTGCTCTAATTAGCTGAACGAGTTTTTCCTAAAAACCCCAGAATTACGCATTTTTTTCCATTGAACAACTATTTTTGTTGGCTTGCTCCTTTGGCAATAATATTTAAAATAATTAGATCTAAAACTCTGGACAATTATTTGTGATTGCAATTGTATAGCTTAAGACGCATATATAATAATATTAATACTTTAAGTTACATTTTTGTTGGTTAGTATTTTCACCGTATGGTAAAGGAACTTAAGCAAAACAACTTTTCAGAATATGGCCAAATCTATTTGTTTATATTTGGCAAGTTGTAAGCAAAAAAACGAAAAAATTATAAAATATTATGTTTTCTACACCAATTGAACTTTTGTTGATTAGTGTATTTTGCAAAGTCATTATTAGTTGCATAGTTTTTCCTTCTAATACAGTTACCCCAAATTCTTTACCGTGTGCTGAAAAATTTCAAGAAGTCCAAAAAATATCAAACTTTGTTTGACGTTTCGTCATTTGACGAAGTGACGGTGTATTTTTTACAAAATGTATATTAGTCTGCAACGACGAAAGACCTACAATTTTGCAGAAGGTTTAAATGAAAAATATGTAATGGTTTAGAATATATTGAAGTATAATCAGAAGTACAGCTTTGATCAACAGCTGAAATCTTCTTTGACCTATAAATAAAATTGTAATGATCTGGGCCAAAACCGAGAGGGGTTTTCTGATACATCACCAATGAACTTTCATAATTTGTTGGTTTCGTTGAGGCCCTAAAGAAAAACTGCTCATGTGTCGCACTGTGTAAGTAGTAGTAGAGTAAGTTAACATCGGTGGAATTATACAGCAATAGTCAGACCAATACTTCTCTACGGTATCGTAGTTTGGTGGAGCTCCCTCCAAAAGAATTATATTCTGAATTCCTTGATGAAAATTCACAGATCAGCACTGATTAGCGTCAGTGGGGCAATGGGCACGACGTCAGGTACTGCACTTAGTGCTGTCCTGAACATCTGTACTCCTGATATCATGGACGAATAGGCAGCCGCTACATCCCTGGTGAGAATCGGAGATTGTGGGGTCATGATATCGGGGCATTCCGGACACACTGAATTACTACACCGGATCAACTCTATTCCCGTAAAAACGGACTACTGTATCCCCTACCTTCTACCAGCGACAAATCTAAGGACTTCTATTCCGAACAGGAATACCTGGGAAAAGTCACTGGAAGGGGATACCAGTAGTAACAGATTTTTCACGGCTGGATCAAAGTTGAACGAGCAAGTAGACTATGGGGTCCATTCATTCGGACCTAAATGTAAATATCTCCTTCAAGCTGCCTGATCACTGTAGTGTATTTCAGGCGGAAATTACCGCCATACTGGAGGTTGCTGAACTACTGAAAAGTAGTGTCACAACCCTCCGGAGAATATCTATCTACCAAGACAGCCAGGCTGCCATAAATGTTTTCTACGTCCCTGACGCTGAAAGAATGCCACTCATCGCTTGGGGTGATGGCAGAGTATTTTGACATCAGGCTCATCTGGGAACCGGGACACAGCGACATTTCAGGCAATTGCGTAGCGGATGCGTTAGCTAGACAGGGTACTACGGCACAGGTTCTTTCGGCAAAATAAGGTGTTAGTATGCCAATCTCTACCTGTCGTTTGCAGATCAGGCAGAGGGCCCATAATATGTTCAAGGTCAAGTGGAGACTTACTTCAACTTGCAAACAAGACAGGGTCCTCTGGCCATAGGTGGACAAGAAGAGGACTAGGCAACTACTTAACTTGCCGAGAGGCAGGTTATCCACAATGATAGGAACACTTACGTGACATTGACTTGTAGAAAAACACGGCCTAAGATTGGGACATAGAAACTCCACTCTCTGTAGATGCTGCATGGAAGAGGACGAGGAAACGACGAAACACCTTCTCTTGGATTGCCCTGCTCTGGCAGGAGTGAGAAGTAGGATATTCGGAACACATCTAGTTAGCACCGTAGCCCTACAGGATATTCCTGTAGGTCTTATAGACAAATTTATTGAAAGGGTAAATTGGCTGGACGACTAGTCAATAGTTGCTATGGAGGGCTTATTTAGCCTAAGTGTGCTAGACAGCGTGCTGTCTTGCAGCCTTTTCAGCCAACCAACCAACCAAGTTAACATCGTTTTAGGGTGTGAACATATAGAATATGCTAGGAAGTACTAGGACATTGTAGTCAGTATTAGAAAACCTTGTGAATTTACTATAAATATTTAGTCGGATAATCTAGCTGTGAAGTTATTTTAATGTAAACTTCCTTTAAATTATTGTTTTGAATATGCAATAATTATGAATGAAATGTTAGTGCGAAATTGTATATGATGTCCCCTTTCGTAAGAGACTTTTCATTTGTCTTAGAACACTCCAAATAATGCATCCATGTGTAAGAGTAATCTTCGGTAGAAGTTTCGTATCAGAATTGGAAATTCACAATCACATCCATGTAAAAGTTTGTCCAACAATAATACATTTGTATTCCAAGGCCTTTGTTTTAGTATAATTAAAATAACTTTTGGAATTGCCAGCAAAGGCCATTGTTTTCACAGACAATAACACAAACCAACATTTGTATTTGGTACTTCAGTGACAACACGCTGGGTATTGTACTTGTTAGAAAGATATCTGAAATTTACCTACGAATCAGTTCCAAGAATTCTCAATGCAACCATAAAACATCATGGATCATTAATTGTCAACGACATTTTCGATGGATGCACAAAGTCCTTGCACCACATGCAGACTCCACTCCACTTCATTGTGGACGGACACGCATGATGAGTGTCTCATTTCAAAATAGATTGTACAGCTGTAAAGCAACAAACGCACACACATATGAAGTGAGACTTGGGCAGGAACATTTGCAGGGAGTTCAGAGAGAGAGAGAGGGAGTTAGGGACAGGGAACATTAGCAATGGACTTGAATTCCCTCAATGTGAGTTTGCAATGAGTGCAATAACAATAATGTTATGTTGTTTAACAACTAAGCACGGAAACGGAAATGGAAATGGAATAAAAGTGTAAAGCAATAGAGAGACAAAGGAGAGAGAGTGAAATACAACATAGAAATAATAATACAAAACCATTCAATCTAAAATAGTTTCATTGTCCTTTAACATTGGACAAAATGAAATGTTCTTGCCCTCGTAGTTGTTGTCAAACACAAATGGTTGTAGTGGAACAGAGCCACGGCTGGAACGAACGAACAATTGTTGTCCTCCATCCGTTTCTGCCATTACAACGCATAATCATTTAACAACCATGCAAACAACCTGGAACGGCGACAGAGCAACGATATCGCAACCAAATGCATTTCAAAATAGAAACTAGAGGAAGGAGCTGTAAATAGATAAATGACTTGTCGAGGACAAGTAGTGTTGGTTGTCCAGCTCCCTCCATTCAGGAAACGATATAATGGTGAAACACAACTATGGAAAAGCAAATGAAAGAAAAATCCTTCCCTAGATTCTTTGTCGTAATAACACCAGCACTTGCATCATATAACACCACCTACCACCATCTACGACAACAGCAAACAGATCATTTATGGAGTAACTTCCTTGCTGGAACGTACAATAATTTAAAAGGATTATGTGATTTTATGGTCATTTCTAAAGATGTATTTTCATACGACCGTCCACAAAGGAAAGCAAATGACAGATGTTTACCGGAACTGTTCAAAGTGATGGCAATAGTGGCTTCCAATTGGTGAACAAATGGAACACAGCAGCATTATGGCATAATAATGGATGCATGTAGTTACATAAACTACTTAACATAGAATGTTTCCTTCTGCTCCAGAGCACTAAAATTATTATAGATTTCGTCAAAAGGATTCAATTTATTGCGAGACATTGTACAAAACGAAAGATGGCGGACAATACGGGTATTTTGTGCCACAATTTCCTTAGGGATTAATATGTGGAAGGGACATGCGACAAAGTTTCTGATTGCCACTCATTTGGCCCATGAAGAAATCATTTCTGGCCACTCCAAGCAGCTCACTACTTCCTAGAATAAGTTGGTAAAATGCAAAACCACGGCAAGCTGGGCTTGTCTTCCCCACTGCTATGTGGGCAATGAAAATACAAAATGAGAATGACAAAAAAAACTCCTTCTATTTGTTATAAGAACCACGATCGATAGAACCACAATCCAACTGCCAAATGTCGTCGAGAATTATAAGGCTGGCATTACTGTTATCCAGGAGAGCAAGAACTGTGACATACATATACAACAGCTGCCATGAGAAAAAGCATGAATTTGGTTGCGGATTTGTAGGTGACAAACGACTGCGACATCTGGTCTCAAGGTTCAACCCCGTGAGTGAACGGCTATACGGCTAACATCCACATAAAAGCGAAATACTTTAACATATCGCTAATTTGTGTACATGCACCAACGAAAGAAGAAGACGATGACACCAAGGACATTTTCTATGATCGCCTAGAAGAAACATACGCGCTGTCCTGGCCATGACATTAAGATTGTTCTAGGTGATTTTAATGCTGAAGTCGGCAGGGAAAATGTATTTGACCCAACCATCGGGAAATTCAGTCCACACGCCATCACTTCCGATACCGGAATAAGACTGTTAGATTTTGACGCGACGAAAAACATGGTCGTCAGTAGTACGAGATTCCAACATGAAAACATGAAGACATCCACACGGATACTTGGAAATGTCTTGATCAACAGTGGAAGTACAATTCCCACTCTATGGCGACTTCTGCGGTCATCGTACTTGGTTATGGAAAACAGCTTACAGACAAACCATGGTACGTTGAAGGGTATCGCATAGCAAGTGATGAAAAGAACGGTGCATGTATGGCATTGCTTCAGTCAGTTGCAACGCAAACCGCGACAGACCGAAATAAGGAGAAGAGGAACCCCGTTTGTTTAAGAAGAAAAAAACTGTTGTGGAAACAGTCCGAGAGCGAGCAAATTGAATCTTGAAAATTATACCGAAAAGTACAAAGCCACACCAACGGCAACGGCCACACCACACCCCCCTTTTGTAGAGATACGGACGATAATCTTGTCGTAGATGTGCAGAGTATGTTGGGAATATGGAGAGATCACTTCTCTGCTTTCCTTGTTCCAGGAGACTTCACTAAATATGAGGGTGTTGAACACATTCAGGACGATGACGTCGACTGCCCTCCTACTAGCCAAAGCGAAGTTAGAACTACAATTTCTCGACTTAAGAACTACAAAGCCGCTGGTGGTGATAAACTACCGGTTGATCTGTTTAAGGTTGGCGGCTATGAGTTGCGTACAGCAGCTCTTATGCAACATCTGGCTGGACGAATGCTTGCCCGACAATTAGAGTCTTAGAATCCTGTGTCCTGTTTTCAAAAATGCGACCCGATTATATGTACCAACTATCGTGAAAGTTACAAAAACGCCTTTTATCTACCGCCCACTCGAGCGTCATGTTTGAAAGGCGAAAGCCGTTTGTTGCAGACCTGATCGGACTTTATCAGTGTGGCTTTAGGCCTCGAAAGACAACTATCGACAAGATATTCATATGGTCGAAAAACAAATCGACACTTACATCATTGTAGATTATAAGGCTGCCTTCGAAAGCCCGATACGGGAAAAACTGTTCCAAGCTATGTCGGAGCGTGGTATTCCTGCTTAGCAGACACACCTTTGTAGAATAACACTGACCGACACGAAATCTTCAGTAAAGATTGGTAAAGATCTCACCGAACCATTTATTACAATGCGAGGCCTCAGTCAAGGCGACACTCTATCATGCGATCTCTTCAACATATTAACTGAGATCATCATGAGAAAAGCTGCACTCAACACGAATAAAACTATCAGGAGCAAAAGTCACATGCTGCTCGCGTATGCTGATGATATAGACATCATTGGGCGAAATCTGCTAGAAGTTACTGCAGTATTTTCAAGAATTGAGAAGGAATGAACAAGAGTGGGTTTGGCAGTAAACGAGGATAAGACAAAATTAATGTTTTAGACAAGCAGAACTTTCACCCGATTGGACAAAAGGGTGAAAATTGATAACCGTTATTAAGTAATTTCGAGGCAGTGGACGAATTCGTTTACCTTGAATCTGTCGTAAACAGAAGCAATAACGTCAGCCTATAAATCAAACGGAGAATTGTGCTTGCAAACATATGTTATTTCGGTCTGAGCATGGTACAATAATATCTACATGGTAGCAGCAGCATGCGTTGTTTTAGTTGTAGGCAGTAACAACAGGTATATTTTCTACGCAAAAACAAAATACATGTGTTTGACAACTGAAGAAAAAAATCGCATGAAAAAATTGAAATCAGCTGTTCAAACGACTTTATATAATTGTACCATGGGTCTGAGCAAACACTTTAGAGATTAGATCGTCTTTCGAGAAACGAATAGTCAACTATATCAGACTCTCATAGAACATGTCTTGGTTTATGGCGCAGAATCCTGGGTCATACTGCATGCTGATGAAACATCACTGGGAGTCTTCGAGAGAAAATGCTTCGAAAAATATATGGTCCGATAACACAGTACGACAGTGGTTGGTACACATGAGAAATGTTAACAGAATATGAAAATAGGTTTAAAATAAAGAAATACGTGTCTCGGCGTTTTGCTGTAGCACGTCAGAATTTTGAGAAAATCGATTTTTAAGATTCGAAGGACCGTGGAGTTACCCCTGGCAATGTAATACTATTATAAAAAGTTTTATAAAAACATAATTGGATGAACCGATTTTAATGCTTGAGCCAGTTTTGAAAAGGGAATTAAATTTGGATGTTTTTTTTTTTATTAAAAAAAAACAATTTTTTCTCCGCTAGATGGCGCTTTAATTTTCATGTAAAGTTAAAAAAATACAAATCCTGAAGCTTATTTTTTAACTTTACATGAAAATCAAAGGGCCATCTAGCAGAGAAAAAAATTGTTTTTTTAATAAAAAAAATTCAAATTTAATTCCCTTTTCAAAACTGGCTCAAGCATTAAAATCGGTTCACCCATTCTGTTTTTATAGAACTTTTTATAATAGTATTACATTACAAGTAAACCTCCACAGTCCTTCGAAGCTTAAAAACCGATTTTCTCAAAATTCTGACGTGCTACAGCAAAACGCCGAGACACGTGTTTCTTTATTTTCAGCCTATTTTCATATTATGTTAACATTTCTCATGTGCACTCAAAAAAATTTGATTTTGTCGTACTGTGTCACAGAGAACGGCGAGTATCGACGACGGATGAACCAATAGCTGTATAATAAATTACAATAGCGCATTTACACTTGTTAGGTCATGTCAGTAGAATGGATCAGAAAACTTCGCTGGAAAGATCAGGTGGAATATTGCCTGCGAGAGCTTGGTGTTAGCAACTGGAAGAGAAAATCTGAAGATCGTGCCGGTTGAAGAATTATGTTATCCTTATTTTGTAAGGCCCTCGAACCCTCTGGTTTATTTGAGGCCACATATAAGCAGGTAATTATGTGGAAGAGTGGGTGCAATATTATTCATTATGAAGACGTTAATCAACAATAGCAATGTGCCTCTGTAAGCGGTATTGTTTGAGTTCCATCTTGTATAACCATCAGGAGGCACGTAATCATCACTCGAATCAACTTCATAATCACATCCCTCATGTTAGAATGTGAAAAGAGAAAAAGAAAACTAAAACACACGTTTAGATAAACGGCAACCAGAACAAATTGAGTTGAGTGGAATGTAAAATGAATTTCTTTACATTTTCTCTGGTGACTACATTTGTAGGCAACCGACCAGGAGGTGGTAATTTTAAAATTATGACGTGGAACCAGCATTAGTATCAGTTTTTGATGCTTTCAGAAGCTAAATCTTCTAGAAACACCTTTTTAGAAAGCTACTGTTGCCCACTGTTTCTCCTTTTACAAAGCATCTTTCATCTATCGAATTCTGCATAAGTAACGGGTTTTTCAATAAGAGCGCTACAAGTTTTTTTTAAATAAAACAAAACCGGTTTTAGATACCAATAAAATTCTTTATTCCTGTGAAAGTACGTTCGATGCCATTATGTATGGAACTCGATTTCTTTTGCATGGCCACCACGGGCACGCTTGCAGAAGTCCAGACGCTGAACCCAATTTTCGACGGTTTTCAAGCATAAATCGGCCGATACTGCTGCAATTTCACGTTCGATATTCGTACGAAGTTCATCAATCGTCGCTGGCTTGTTGCCATAGACCAGACATGTGCAAACTGACACAAACGCATTTCAAATCAGTTTTACGAATTTTGCGACTGTGTTAAGTTGAACGGAGCAAGCAGAACAAAAGCAGAGAAAACAAAAGTAGTACACTGAGTAAAAAATTAAAATTAAAAAAATTAAAACTAAATCTTAAAAAAAAATCAAATATCAACATCTCCAATGATTATTTCCATTTATGATTTTTGCCATTTACAAACATAAAAATTTCTTTATATTCGTCCATGGCAATTAAAATTTATTTTTTGAGTGTAGTGTTTTTTATTACAAATAATTTTGCTTGCAGAGCGATACGGTGTTGCTTGGTCAAATGCAGAACAGCAACTGACTTTGAATCGGTAAACAAGCAGCAAGCTTTCGGACATGTTGGTGTGAAAAAACGATCAAGCTACTATCGGTGTGAAAACACGATGACTCAAAAGAGTACTAGCTGCACATCTATGCCATAGACCATAGACTTGACGTAGCCCCACAGGAAATAATCTAACGGCGTCAAATCGCACGACCGAGGCGGCGAATCGACTGGGCCATTTCGTGAGATAACACGTTCACTTGGTTTCCAATAAATTGATTGTGGCATTCGCTGTGTGGCTTGTGGTGCCGTCCTGTTGGAACCTCATGTCCTCCAAGTCCATATTATCCAATTGGGGCCAAAAATATTCGGATATCATTGAACGGTAGCGATTCGCATTCACAGTAATGCACCGGTCTTGATCATCACGGGAGAAGTACGGCCCAATGACGCCGCCGGCCCATAAACCGCACCAAACCGTAATTTTTTCGGTATGCAATGATGACTCATGGATTACGTGTGGATTGCTGTCTGACCAATAACGCATATTTTGCTTATGAGCCTTTGATAATGAGCCTCATCGCTGAAGATGATTTTCCGATGAAAATCCGAATCATTTTCAAGTTGTTGCTCAGCCCAATTCACGAACATACGACGCTTATGGTGGTCAAGCGGCTTCAGTTCTTGCGTCAGTTTGATCTTGTAAGGATGTAGGCCAAGATCTTTTCGCAAAATTCGCCACAACGACGTCACAGAGATGCCCAACGCTTGAGAAATATGTGTGAGACACACATTTGGGCTTTCTTGAACTGAAGGCTCAGCGGCAGCAATATTCTCGACACTACGGGCACTTCTTTGTCTCACTGGCACGGGAACATTTTGTACTGTGCCTGTGGATTCAAATTTTTCCACTAGGCGCTCAATTGTTGATCTGGTAGGACGATTATGACGACCATAAATTGGACGTAGCGCTCTTAAAGTTGAGGCCACTGACTCCAAATTTCGGTAGTAAATTTTAATAATTTCGACTCGTTGTTGGCTCGTATATCTTTCCATGATGAAATGGCAAACCTTACTGAAGAGAAATGTCAAAAAAGCGGAAAAAAATATGGCGTCGTTTGCTATCGATTTACTTTTGTAGCGTCTCTGTTGAAAAACCCTTTATTTTAAAATTTCTCAAAGGTCAATTGTATATGCCCTTCATAAGACAGTGATAAAGGACGCAGAATTTCCGTCGTGCTCATCAGATGACTATGGGATTTTAACTTAAATAAATTTCTGACCAAGTCTGGTATCACAACTGTTATCATATCGGCATTGTGTCAGTATTGAATTTGTAATTACAATACTGGGCAGGCTCTGATTTTTTATAAGGTACTTACAGCACGGCGAATATTCTGATTTGATTGTATTTGCTGTACAGTCGGAGCACCATATGTTTATTAATTCCAACACTTCTTGCCAAAACTGGCAAGAACGGTGGCCCAATGGTCCTCCAGTGTTATCGTTTCAATATACTACCCTCGCCAACACTGGGTCAGCACTTTGCCGACCGTATTTTTCTGCCAGGGACTTTCCCACTAATTATCTCGAAACTTCTAAGCGAAATGGTAAGCATGGGCACACCATTGTATTGTGGCACATCACCTATCCAATGGCATACACATTATTTAATAAAACTCTAGTGGCGACACAACTCATTTTGGAGGCATATGTAAACGTTGAACTCTTTGTGGCTGGGTCAAACAATTGGTGTCGAACTTACACATATACATTGGTGACACGTATAGTGAAAAATAAATGAAATGCTGTTCCCGAGACCGTCACCTTAGGTGCAATAGTCGCCCACACTAACAATTGCACCACCGATGCATGTGACAATAAATAAACATGCAACAAAATTACGGTCGACAAAATGTGGATTAATAAAATATAACTAACGTGGAGTCAAGAAATGTCTGACGATTGTTAAGCGAAACAAAATAAATTTACTGAATGCAGTAATTGGATTTTACAACGACATATAGCTAGAACCAACCATGTGCTTGTTATTCACCTTTGTGACAAAACATTATTGTTAACTAAAACAAGTTAAATTTCTTCAGGGATTTCGATTCATTTCAAGAAATGAAGTAACACTTTGTCGCCCACCTTCCCCCCCACTGCCATATAAAACCAAAAAGAAACAATAAAATTGTGCTACGAATTCCCATGATGGATAAATGACAGTACTTTTCTCTCTTTGAAAAGAAAAAACATTAAAAACAGAAATAAAGAAAGAAAAAGAAACTTTCCATGTATTGCTTCAATCAATCCTTCGATTTAAAATAAAAGACAAAAGTTCTGCTGTGTTTCTTTGTTCGAAGAAGGAAGGCCAAAGGAAGAATAGTGTTTCCACATATTGCACATAACTACGTATACTCAGGCGCAAAAGTATCTGCATTAAATTGTATCCATTCAGTCGAGAAACTTTTTAGTTCCAAGAGATATATAATGGCAGATACTACAACTTCCGCCGTTACAAAATATAAAATTATATCCTTTGTACAAAAAAATCACTTTTGGTTCTATATAAATACCCGCCTGTGAAGAGAATTAATTCTAACCTAGTGATTTTACTAGACGCAAAGCGGGTGACTGCATTACCATTTAACAGCCACCGTTAGTTCGTTCCTAGGGAATAGTTAATTATTCTAGTGCATCCATATATATTACATTAGAACCGCATACACGATAAAAAAAATTCGTCTTTTTGTTGTTTGGATGCAAATATAACGTGTTTGTAGCTTGTCGCAAATATAGTATACTTGTGTCCAAACATATTGTGTTTATAACAATATTGTCAATATAACATGTTTGGGATACAATGATCAATAGGTTATAATATATGTATTTGTGGTCCAAATGTGGATTTGTTTATTGAAAACTGCTGAAAACATAAACGTGACAGACAATAAAGAAACAAAAGCAGCAGATCTTCAATTCACGGAAACAATGCTACATGTTTACCTGGTTCCTGCAATATGTTGCTTGGACCGTTATTTTTCAGCGTGTATATATATGTATATACATATTAATAAATGAATGTGTCGGTAATACACGAGAAGAATTTAAAATTCTCCAAATGTTTCCTCAAAGACTTTGGTTATTATCATCAGGGTACTAAAAATTCTTAAAATCCATGAAGGATGCTGGTAAATGGATCTGGTAGAATAAGGTCACAACTAACATTAGAAGATTGTATAATTCGATCCGGACTTAAGATTTGGACTTTTTGCAATAAATATAGAGAAACTGTAGTAGACATTAGTAGCCTGCATGAATGCACTCTCGTTTAGAATACATTCATTATCTTACTGTACCAATACCAACGGTCCGAATAGTGTAAACAACGAATTGAAACGATACGTTCCTGTGTGCTCTTGGAATGAATGTTGTATGAATCTCTGCTCTGTTAACTACTCTGTTCGTCTCAATTCTGTTACGACAACACAACATTTTACTCAATAAATGTTCGTGAATGTAAAAACCATTCGAATACGTAAGAACTATTCGAATGAAAAAACGGTAAATTATGAGTGGTTATATGGGTCTCGTTTGCTTTCTCGTCAATGAAAAGATCAGTAACGTTGTGTGAAGACTAAAGAAATAAATATTCGTTTATTATGAGTAATAAATATATATTAGAAAATGGAAATTGATGAAGTAAATTATTTTAAAAATAATTTATTAAACATTAAAAATATGTAGTCCTCAACTCAATCGGCCGCTGTGGGTGAAGAAAATAGTATTGTTTCACGAATTTCAAGGGGTGAACTCGTTTTGAAGGAGAAAGAAGGCCGCAGCAAAGTTTGGGAAGTTTAATTGTGGATGGAGACGGCAAAGAAATGAAATATGTCAGTTGCAATAACTACAAACAAATTTTGAAACATTCAACTTCGACATCAAACCTAGTGAGGCATAAGTGCTACATTTCTAAAATTGACTTAATTTTAATCATATTCTTTATTCCAAAGAAATTAGAACTTCAAATCATACCAAAACAGCATTTGCTTTTGTTACGCCTTTTTTAATATGTCTCATGAATACATCTCATTATTCGAACAGTTCTGCTTGTCTCTAAAGACCTTTTACTCAATCTAGTTAATACTCTTTCATTGTGTTTCGTACTCGAGGCAACACGCTCAGAAGAATTGTTGTATGTATCGTACTCTAATCGCTAGAATGAGAACATTAACACATTCAAAAAACATGAATGTATTTGAATGTGTGAAAATGTATACTCATGCAGGTCTCTAGTAGACATCATAGATAAAGTAAACAAATAGATGAAGCACAAGTGTTGGGAAAATTTTAGTGTAATTGGTAATTTTCTATATGTCGTTGAAAGCAATAAATGGGATTTTATTTTTCCAAAAAAAAAGTCAAACAATATGACAATAAAAATCTAAAATTTCATATCAAAAGAAAAAATAATTTTCAACAAAAATATCAAGAATACAACACGTTACTTAACGTAGAATATCTGATGTCTATATCCTATATAAAGTGGCCGTCGGTGGTGCAATGGGTAGTGTGCGCGCCTCTTGTACATGAGATCCTGGGTTCGATCACTGCTCTGACCACCTTAAAAATTAGTTTCGGCGGCGGTCACCTCGCATAGTGACGGCGACACTATCGAGTTTTTAGCCATGAAAAAGCTTCTCAAAATACCATTCGGAATCGGTGTAAAACTGAAGGTCCCAATCAGTGAGTGAAAAATTAAAAAGCGCACAGCTCACTGGTTGTGAGAAGCTTTCCCCAATCCCTTCATGGGATGTAATGGGAAACGGTTTTTTTTATATCCTAATAAATTGGTTCTTCCTCCGGTTTAACTACCATTCCTTGTTGAGAGTCCTCAGACACTCTAACGGTTTTGGCATCTCCGACAACGGAAGTTGGTAGCGTTTTTGGGCGGGAAAGTTTTTAGTTTAAAAAGGCGTTCCGGCATGTTCATCTGTGGGCGGTCTTAGGGGTTTTCTAATAAAATCTTCTATATAAAATCATTAAAATTTTGTCACATTTCCCTTGTTTAATTTACTTTCACAAAAATTTCCCACAATTTTGAATAAACTTCAATGAGAATTATGTGAAACTTCAGTGAAAGTGCCAGTAGTACAAGACAGCACCTAGTGAACAAAGTTGACAATGGTCGCGCTATATCTATTATTTCCTTTATCTATGGTAGACATAACCCTGACCTCTGAACAATCGCTTGTAAGGAGCTGGAAGGTACTCCGTCTGTAATCACTGTACAATTGGTTTTACAATGGACTTTACGGCGGGGTCACAAGGACCCATTAAGACCATCCTGGAAGATTTGGCTGGGGAAATTTCAGTAGAGTATCGGTATTGTAGGCCAATTCCTGTACCACAAAGGACGAAAAATGATACGTGCCCTCTAACCTTCCCGGGTAAGAGGAGCAACATGTTTGGTGGAGGATGGCGTTGAGTGCTCTACGGAAATCCCCCAGAAGGCTTTTCAAAACGTCCAAGAGATTAAAGCGAAATCAGACTGGACTGTGTACAAAAACAGTTTAAATCTGTTGAAAATGGGGCCTTTAAGGCCTTTGGATCAGCTTCTATGAGTCTATAACAGAGTTTAATGATACACTAAGGACTCCAAGATTTAAAATTGATATCAACAAACATAGCAAGGCATTGGACGAGAAAAATTATATCACAAAATCAGGGTTCGTATTTCGTGGGTAATGGATTCCCTATTCGAGGGGAATGAGTAGAGATCGTTTACCCATTACCCATGGGCAGTTATCCATCACGATTATACATTACCCACAGGGTATTACTCACAGCACTTGGAATTATCCATCACGATTACCCATTTCGCACAGGGTGTTGGGGGAAAATAGTGCTAGTTACTCACAGCAATGAGGAATTAGCCATCACTACCCACGACGATGGGGAATTACCCATCACGATTAATAATTACACATGGGGAATGGATAGGCGGTTTTTACACATTACCCACGGCTTTGGCGTAACGGGTTACCCAGGGTAACCCGTCACCATTTTTTGATCGAAAAATGAAAAAATTGTTGTATCTTGGAAACGGAGCACCCAATCGAACAAATAACTACTTTTTGGTCGATTTTAAGGGCTGTTCATAAAGTGGTCCAATTCACACGAAAGAATTTTTCCCAAAAAATAACCAAAATATGAAAATCGCTCAAATATAACAATTATCGGCCTTATTCATAAAAAGTTATGAGAGGTTTAAGAGATATATTTTGTATGATAAAGCATCTATCAAACCTCTCATAAGTTTTTATGAATTGGGCCTTATATATGTCATTCGTTCCAGGAAAGAAAGTTGAAAATAAGTGATTTTCTGAATTCACATCCTCCGATTTTGTTTATATTGACAACAGAGAGACTCTATGGAGCCATTAAGAGAATCCCATTATCAGATATTTGAAATTTAAAAAACTCGCGATTTTATTCGCGAGTTTTATTTATAAAGAAAGAAAAAGAAACTTTCCATGTATTGCTTCAATCAATCCTTCGATTTAAAATAAAAGACAAAAGTTCTGCTGTGTTTCTTTGTTCGAAGAAGGAAGGCCAAAGGAAGAATAGTGTTTCCACATATTGCACATAACTACGTATACTCAGGCGCAAAAGTATCTGCATTAAATTGTATCCATTCAGTCGAGAAACTTTTTAGTTCCAAGAGATATATAATGGCAGATACTACAACTTCCGCCGTTACAAAATATAAAATTATATCCTTTGTACAAAAAAATCACTTTTGGTTCTATATAAATACCCGCCTGTGAAGAGAATTAATTCTAACCTAGTGATTTTACTAGACGCAAAGCGGGTGACTGCATTACCATTTAACAGCCACCGTTAGTTCGTTCCTAGGGAATAGTTAATTATTCTAGTGCATCCATATATATTACATTAGAACCGCATACACGATAAAAAAAATTCGTCTTTTTGTTGTTTGGATGCAAATATAACGTGTTTGTAGCTTGTCGCAAATATAGTATACTTGTGTCCAAACATATTGTGTTTATAACAATATTGTCAATATAACATGTTTGGGATACAATGATCAATAGGTTATAATATATGTATTTGTGGTCCAAATGTGGATTTGTTTATTGAAAACTGCTGAAAACATAAACGTGACAGACAATAAAGAAACAAAAGCAGCAGATCTTCAATTCACGGAAACAATGCTACATGTTTACCTGGTTCCTGCAATATGTTGCTTGGACCGTTATTTTTCAGCGTGTATATATATGTATATACATATTAATAAATGAATGTGTCGGTAATACACGAGAAGAATTTAAAATTCTCCAAATGTTTCCTCAAAGACTTTGGTTATTATCATCAGGGTACTAAAAATTCTTAAAATCCATGAAGGATGCTGGTAAATGGATCTGGTAGAATAAGGTCACAACTAACATTAGAAGATTGTATAATTCGATCCGGACTTAAGATTTGGACTTTTTGCAATAAATATAGAGAAACTGTAGTAGACATTAGTAGCCTGCATGAATGCACTCTCGTTTAGAATACATTCATTATCTTACTGTACCAATACCAACGGTCCGAATAGTGTAAACAACGAATTGAAACGATACGTTCCTGTGTGCTCTTGGAATGAATGTTGTATGAATCTCTGCTCTGTTAACTACTCTGTTCGTCTCAATTCTGTTACGACAACACAACATTTTACTCAATAAATGTTCGTGAATGTAAAAACCATTCGAATACGTAAGAACTATTCGAATGAAAAAACGGTAAATTATGAGTGGTTATATGGGTCTCGTTTGCTTTCTCGTCAATGAAAAGATCAGTAACGTTGTGTGAAGACTAAAGAAATAAATATTCGTTTATTATGAGTAATAAATATATATTAGAAAATGGAAATTGATGAAGTAAATTATTTTAAAAATAATTTATTAAACATTAAAAATATGTAGTCCTCAACTCAATCGGCCGCTGTGGGTGAAGAAAATAGTATTGTTTCACGAATTTCAAGGGGTGAACTCGTTTTGAAGGAGAAAGAAGGCCGCAGCAAAGTTTGGGAAGTTTAATTGTGGATGGAGACGGCAAAGAAATGAAATATGTCAGTTGCAATAACTACAAACAAATTTTGAAACATTCAACTTCGACATCAAACCTAGTGAGGCATAAGTGCTACATTTCTAAAATTGACTTAATTTTAATCATATTCTTTATTCCAAAGAAATTAGAACTTCAAATCATACCAAAACAGCATTTGCTTTTGTTACGCCTTTTTTAATATGTCTCATGAATACATCTCATTATTCGAACAGTTCTGCTTGTCTCTAAAGACCTTTTACTCAATCTAGTTAATACTCTTTCATTGTGTTTCGTACTCGAGGCAACACGCTCAGAAGAATTGTTGTATGTATCGTACTCTAATCGCTAGAATGAGAACATTAACACATTCAAAAAACATGAATGTATTTGAATGTGTGAAAATGTATACTCATGCAGGTCTCTAGTAGACATCATAGATAAAGTAAACAAATAGATGAAGCACAAGTGTTGGGAAAATTTTAGTGTAATTGGTAATTTTCTATATGTCGTTGAAAGCAATAAATGGGATTTTATTTTTCCAAAAAAAAAGTCAAACAATATGACAATAAAAATCTAAAATTTCATATCAAAAGAAAAAATAATTTTCAACAAAAATATCAAGAATACAACACGTTACTTAACGTAGAATATCTGATGTCTATATCCTATATAAAGTGGCCGTCGGTGGTGCAATGGGTAGTGTGCGCGCCTCTTGTACATGAGATCCTGGGTTCGATCACTGCTCTGACCACCTTAAAAATTAGTTTCGGCGGCGGTCACCTCGCATAGTGACGGCGACACTATCGAGTTTTTAGCCATGAAAAAGCTTCTCAAAATACCATTCGGAATCGGTGTAAAACTGAAGGTCCCAATCAGTGAGTGAAAAATTAAAAAGCGCACAGCTCACTGGTTGTGAGAAGCTTTCCCCAATCCCTTCATGGGATGTAATGGGAAACGGTTTTTTTTATATCCTAATAAATTGGTTCTTCCTCCGGTTTAACTACCATTCCTTGTTGAGAGTCCTCAGACACTCTAACGGTTTTGGCATCTCCGACAACGGAAGTTGGTAGCGTTTTTGGGCGGGAAAGTTTTTAGTTTAAAAAGGCGTTCCGGCATGTTCATCTGTGGGCGGTCTTAGGGGTTTTCTAATAAAATCTTCTATATAAAATCATTAAAATTTTGTCACATTTCCCTTGTTTAATTTACTTTCACAAAAATTTCCCACAATTTTGAATAAACTTCAATGAGAATTATGTGAAACTTCAGTGAAAGTGCCAGTAGTACAAGACAGCACCTAGTGAACAAAGTTGACAATGGTCGCGCTATATCTATTATTTCCTTTATCTATGGTAGACATAACCCTGACCTCTGAACAATCGCTTGTAAGGAGCTGGAAGGTACTCCGTCTGTAATCACTGTACAATTGGTTTTACAATGGACTTTACGGCGGGGTCACAAGGACCCATTAAGACCATCCTGGAAGATTTGGCTGGGGAAATTTCAGTAGAGTATCGGTATTGTAGGCCAATTCCTGTACCACAAAGGACGAAAAATGATACGTGCCCTCTAACCTTCCCGGGTAAGAGGAGCAACATGTTTGGTGGAGGATGGCGTTGAGTGCTCTACGGAAATCCCCCAGAAGGCTTTTCAAAACGTCCAAGAGATTAAAGCGAAATCAGACTGGACTGTGTACAAAAACAGTTTAAATCTGTTGAAAATGGGGCCTTTAAGGCCTTTGGATCAGCTTCTATGAGTCTATAACAGAGTTTAATGATACACTAAGGACTCCAAGATTTAAAATTGATATCAACAAACATAGCAAGGCATTGGACGAGAAAAATTATATCACAAAATCAGGGTTCGTATTTCGTGGGTAATGGATTCCCTATTCGAGGGGAATGAGTAGAGATCGTTTACCCATTACCCATGGGCAGTTATCCATCACGATTATACATTACCCACAGGGTATTACTCACAGCACTTGGAATTATCCATCACGATTACCCATTTCGCACAGGGTGTTGGGGGAAAATAGTGCTAGTTACTCACAGCAATGAGGAATTAGCCATCACTACCCACGACGATGGGGAATTACCCATCACGATTAATAATTACACATGGGGAATGGATAGGCGGTTTTTACACATTACCCACGGCTTTGGCGTAACGGGTTACCCAGGGTAACCCGTCACCATTTTTTGATCGAAAAATGAAAAAATTGTTGTATCTTGGAAACGGAGCACCCAATCGAACAAATAACTACTTTTTGGTCGATTTTAAGGGCTGTTCATAAAGTGGTCCAATTCACACGAAAGAATTTTTCCCAAAAAATAACCAAAATATGAAAATCGCTCAAATATAACAATTATCGGCCTTATTCATAAAAAGTTATGAGAGGTTTAAGAGGTATATTTTGTATGATAAAGCATCTATCAAACCTCTCATAAGTTTTTATGAATTGGGCCTTATATATGTCATTCGTTCCAGGAAAGAAAGTTGAAAATAAGTGATTTTCTGAATTCACATCCTCCGATTTTGTTTATATTGACAACAGAGAGACTCTATGGAGCCATTAAGAGAATCCCATTATCAGATATTTGAAATTTAAAAAACTCGCGATTTTATTCGCGTTTTCATTTTTGAAAAACCTAAAAAAATGAAAAAAGTTGTGAAGTTTGGAGAGCTATATTTTTTTAAGTAGATGGACTATTTCAAAAATTTAAAAAGTTTCTGAATGATACGGTTGTCTATTTGTAGAATTCGTACTCTAAAAATGAGGGCTTGATTTCAGAAATGCATTTTTATAGCAACTGCACTTTTTGAATGCATTTTCCACTTCTTTTTCCCCCTATGATTTTAAAAAATTTAACATCATTGCAAAATTCAGAATTTTTTATAAAAAAGACAAGTAATCTTTTTTTGGAACAAGGCAGCTTACTATTTGTAATGATTTTTTAAAAAAAGACTTACTTGATTTTTCATATAAAAAAAAAATAAAATTTAATTTTTTTTAGGATTTTGAAAATGTTTGTACAAACTATGAAAGAAATTTATTTGGTATGTAACTTTGAATTGCTATATTTTAAACAGTTTTTGTCGCATTACTATTATTTAAAAAGTTACTGTAAGGTATTGTTGTCATTTAAAGTGTGTTTTTCTAAAATAATGCTGATTGAGAATAATGCGAATGCAATTACTTGTAATATAAATGCTATTTTTGGATGCACTTTGCAAAAAATTCTAATGTACAGAAAAAAAATTGTTTTTCTTTTGATTTTTTTGTAAGTAGGGTTACTTTTTGATGCCAAATACTTATTCCTAGGAAACTACATGCTACTAGAATTGGATGATGAAATACTTCTTCCCTATTTCATCATGTATTGTGTTCAGCGTGTATACACACCTATGTACACATTTGTACATATGTGTGTACAATTCTGTGACAAGCAAAAGTAGCAAAGATCGAATAAAACTATTAGTTGGACCGAGATGAATAATCATTAAAAATAGAAAAATTCTTTGTCCCAGAAAAAGAGAACACTTATTTAATAAATACTATTCTAAATTTTACAAAAATGTTTTTTTTTTTTTGAAAATCGAAGGGGGAAAACGCACTGCAAAATGCACTTCAAAACTGCATTTGCATATCATAAAATAGACAAAAACAGCTTTCAGAAACTTTTTAAATCTTTGAAAAATTCGGTCCACTTATGGAAATGTGGCTCTTCAAAGTTCACTACTTTTTCCATTTTTTTAACTTTTTGAAAAATGAAAAACGCTAATAAAATCGCGATCTTTAACAATTTTAAAAATCTAAAAACGCAAATGTATATTTGGCTCCATAGAGTCTCTTCGTGCAAAATTTGAAGAAAATCGGAAGACCTTCGGTCAGATTTGTGGCGTTTTCTCATGGAATGAATGATGTATTTTTTTATGCTGATAATGACAGGTCATGATCGTGTGTATTTTAATTTTTTTTTTCAAAATGCACTAGGAATCGACCCTGCCACGTCCGGTAGGGGACTATTAGTACCCTGGTGACGTTGCTGAAATCAGGTCTCCTATGCGCATCGAAAACAACAACACTTTCAATACTGACGCGTAGTTTTGGCGCTGCCTGTAGATACATTTTTCGTTTTTCTGAGTTAACAGAAATTGCATTCATTCTTATCCAGAGACGTGTAACTTTAAGTTATTTTGCTTACTTTTTCGTAGACAAAAAAGGTCATTTCATTCATTCTCATACGAGTTTAAATGCACAAAATACCACAAACAGTGCAGAAGACGCACACATTCAGAAAGCTTTGAAACACAGCTTGAGCAAAGGGACAGCCAGCAAAGTGGCCAGCTAGCTATGGACAGATAACAAACTACGAAATGACTTGCTGACTGACTAGCACACAGTCAAGACTAACTGACAGTGACAAGAATCAAGTTAAATGCAATTGCGGGCATAATGGGCAATTGCCTCATATGTGTGTATGTGTGCAAGACTGTGAAGTGAATAAATTGTCCAAGAACTATGACCATCACCCCGCACTCTATCCCAAATATGCCGCAAAATGACCGTATCAAGAGGGAGAAGGCAAGTACGATATTATTTCTGTAAATAAAAGTGGATTTTGCAAGATTTAAGTTATTCCATACAATATTTCATAGCAGTTTTGACTTTGCTCCTTTATTTCCAGTCTCTTCCTCATCCCACAGTTTGCAACTTTCTGAAAAGTAAATAGTTATAATAAACTTTGTGTAACTTATAAGAGGGGAAGGCAAACAAAGCTCTCAAAACAAAAGAGGATGAGTATATTTTTGCTATTCTGATGAATGAACGTAGACAAAATTCTGTTTATTATATTTTTATTTAAGAATTATTTTATTGGAAACTTTTGTGCAGCACAAACAATATAAAACTAGATGAATAAATTCAAAACAATTTCTACACGTAATTATAATGCAAATATATTTTCAATTTTGCACACAAAGCGTGGAAAACGATGTTGCTAAGACCACATTTTCTTAAGACCTTGCAGTTTGATTGACTATTTCGAAAGATACAAATTCCTACGTACGCCCACACGAACGCACAGTAGAAACAATAGGGGTAAGTTTTTAAAAAGTACAACAAAGAAATACCAAGTTTCTAGTTTCGTGAATGTTGCAAAAAATGTTCTCTGTTGAAATTTGAATTAAGTCAGTCAAAAAATTCTATTTGAACAAGTTCAAAAACTGATATATTATTTTTGCAACTACTTCAAGGGTATGCAGACAGATGTGGAAACTTTTACATCTATGACCAAAGCACACTCTACGTACGACTATCATGTAGCACCACCCCCAGGGAAACACCACATTACGAATGTCTCTTCTCAATTAGTTTGGGGCCATAATTTATAAGCTTTTAGAAAACTTAGTACCGAGTTTGGGAAGTAAATGTACAGAGTGACTATAACGGATCATCATGTCGTACCGCATAGAGAGAAAGGGAGATAAATACATACATTTTTTTACATTTATATCATGAACCTTCAGATTTGTTCAATTCGACAGCATAAAACAGATTGAAATATAATAATTTCTCACAAAGGAGGAATAAAAGTGAACATCTTTTCGAACTGTCAGGCGATTTAAAAATGTTCCATATTGTAGTAACAGCTTAAGAATATTTGAAACAAGTTTGTTATAAATCCTGAAACAAAACAACAAACAAAAGGTCTGGCAAAAATGTGAAAATATTTAGTAAATTAGATGTCATCTTACAATAGTAAAGTGAATAACATTCACTCTTACCAACTTCGAACATTTCGAGTTGCATCTGTCATTAGACAAGCTATCCATTACATATGAACTGGAAAGTTGTAATCCAAAATCCATTGGCCACTCATATAGTAGTTACAACAACATTATTGGTAATTATATCAAATTAATTATGTACATTAAGCCGGGGCGAAAAAAATTTTTGAAGCTACAGATTTGGTTCGCAAAAAACACAATTTCTGAAAAGACAATTAACCCCTTAACATCTCGCAATGCACTTGAAATAAAGACGATATCCCATTTTCATTTCATTTCATTTATTAGTCAATGGAAATACCAATTCCTTACAGACTACGATTTAGTAACAAATTGTACAATAAAGTATTTTATATAAAATTAAAACCAATAATGTCAATATCGATGTATATGTAGACTTATACAATGTATTGTTATAAAAATGCAATCCAAAATTTGAAGCAAACGTTTTTTGAAACAATATTTGGATATGCAAAACTCTATTTGTGGGTTTGATTTCTTCTGTTGATTAACATTAATATCATTAAGATATATTAAAGCTCGTGTCAATGTACTATTAAGCCCATAATTAGTATGGTGGCAAGGCACATTAAAAAATTTCATTATATCTTAGACTTCTAGGAGGAACATTAAATGGAATTAAAGAAAGCAGATCTGGGCAGTCAATACCACCATTAATAATATCAAAAACAAGCATAACAGACTGGAATTTCCTCCGAAATTCTAAAGAAGCCAACCCCAACCATGAACATTTTATTTCATAAGTATGTAATGGATTTACCATCCGTACTAAAGAAACAACAAACTTCATAAATTTTTTCTGAAACTTTTCCACACGAGCAACATGAATGTCACTATGTGGACACCAAATAACAGAAGCATATTCTAACTTCGATCTGACAAATGAGCCATAAATCAATTTGAGTGTGTTAGGATCGGAAAATTCAGAACAATTTCTTCTGATGAATCCAAGCACTCTATATGCTTTAGGAATACTATAATATAAAGGGTCCGCCAAATAACTTTTTTTTTTTTGAAAATGCTATAAAAAAAACTATTGAATATTTTCTCAAATTTCGTTTTTTTATTTGAAAGTACAATCCTTCCGGTTAATAATGGAAAATAATTTCATTCAAATGGCTGCCTCGGCTGGCCATGCAGTAGCCTACACGATCGGTCCAATTTTTAAGCACATTGTCGATTGTGTGCAGCTGTATTTCACCAATGGCTTCACGAATATTGTCCTTTAAAGCGTCAATTGTCTCTGGCTTGTCGGCGTAACACTTATCTTTGAGGGTACCCCACAAATAATAGTTCAACGGTGTCAAATCGCAGCTCCGAGGTGGCCAAACGACATCAGCTCTGCGGCTGATAATGCGATCTTCAAAAACAGGGCGCAAAACATCGAGTGTAGCTTCGGCTGTGTGGCACGTAGCGCCGTCCTGTTGAAACCAAATGTTGCCAATATCCTCATCTTCAATTTTTGTGAACAAAAATTCGTTCAACATGGCCCGATAACGATCGCCATTGACTGTAACGGCCACTCCTTGCTCATTTTCGAAGAAAAATGGCCCAATTATGCCTCTGGACCAAAATCCGCACCAAACAGTGACTCGTTTTGGGTGCATCGGCTTTTCAATGTGCGGGTTTTCTGTGCCCCAAATGCGACAATTTTGCTTGTTTACATACCCGCCAAGATCAAAATGAGCTTCATCTGAAAAGATGATTTTTTTGGCAAAATCGGCATCTACTACAACCATATTCGTTCAGCGGAAGGATAAAACTAATTATCTGTCAAATCAGACATGAGCTAAGTGTTACCATTCACGAAATAAGCACTAGTTGAAAAAAACAACGTTAGATGGCGGACCCTTTACATGCTGAATGAAAGATAAGGATGAGTCTAAAACAACACCAAGATCAAGGGTAGATTTTATTGATTTCAAAATATAGTTACCTATTTTGAAATCAAACTGAATTGGATAATGAGACCTAAAATAAGAAACTTGTACACATTTAGAGAGATCTAAAGGAAGGTCATTCAAAAGACACCACTCATTTAAGTGTTCTAAGTCAATTTGCAGATCAAGGACATCCCGCAGTGAGTCCATTTTTAGAAATATTTTTAAATTATCAGGATATAAAAGAAATTTAAATTTAGTGAAACATGAAGAAATGTCGTTTATAATTAGGATGAAAAAAAGTGGTCCTAAGATGCTACCCCGAGGAACACCAGATGTTTGCGAATATGGAGTAGATAAATATGAATAAATTTTAATATAATTTGGTTACATTTTCAATATTGTAAGAATGGTGAAAAGTGACATATGACGTTAGGTATGAGTGTGCACAAAAAGATTTTAAGAACAAACCTCATTTTAAGTAAAAAATAAATGCAGTAAGATTGTTCCTGACAAGTGACGGTTATCTATAACTTATGCGGATGATTGGTTATATTGTTCGGAATTAAAATATCGTATTAACTTAAGAAATTTGATTGACAATTCACAGTTTATGGATGACAGAAGAAATGTGTAATAGGACAAACAGCCGTTGTAGCGTATTAACAAATAGTATAGGGTTGCATGCGGCTGGGACGGGAATCCGAGCTTATCAACATTTATACAATAGGTGCATGGAATAATTATGAGAACAATTGTTTTATGTTGCAACTCCTCAACCTACATGGTTGCAACTTATTAAAAGCCCATTATGATCAATATTGACGTCCCACATTGAGCTGTATTGAAAATCCAAAATAATTGTCAACTTTTCTGTTTTCGCTAAACCTTTGTGTGGAACTTCAATAGTCATCATAGAACAAGATCAATGAGTTCCCACTAAAGGCCTGCAAAGAACCATCCAAACGCACTTGTTGCTTGTTGTTCATTTTTATTTTATCTGCTTGTATCTGTTTCGCTCGCTTTGGATTGAGTGCGTATAGAATATTTCTCTTTTAGATATCGATGGAATAGGTATGAGAGAGTGAAAGTACCAAGTATCCGAAATACTTGTATGATTACATACACAATAAACAGATATATCGGTATTCTTGTTATCTGTGCTTGGATATGCCACAGATAAAACTTACACCATCACTTTTTGTAAAAAGAATGGAAAAAGTAAGAGAACAGCATCAACTCAAAGCGTACGATCTGGAATATCCATATTAAATGGATATATCCATTTAAAAAAGAGGTACAACACTTACTTCACTGAGTGGAACAGGTAAAGAGAAAAAAATACAGCAGACAGTTGTCCGAGGCCTTCGGCCACGGACTGTCCCTGCAGGCTGTATTTTTTGCTTATATTATTTATCATTTATTGTTATATATGTTTTCTGTCTTATCGGATGGCGTATTCTACGTTAAACTTAATGGCCGTGTCTCTGACACAGCCTGCAGGGACAGGACAACTGTCTGCTGTAATTTTTATATTTACCAATGGCATTTGATTCAAGTCCGTTTACAAAAAAAAATATTATGTTCAATTTGTTTAAACTTAATTTAATTTATGTATTTTTATTGAAATAAGTTCTGCGAATGTTGAGAGGGCCGCCCTAATATTAAAAAAGGTTTACCTTATCGAGTCTTCGCATTAGCATTCGAGCGTTGTGTGAAAGCTTTACGCTTTACAATTCAAAATTAATGTTACAACAGCTTTATTGAAGCTTTCGCAAAAAAGCTTTATTACGTTAGCTTACTGTTTGTTTCACTTTTAACTAGATACATGTTGCCAAGCAACATTAGCTTGCTGTTCGTTTCACTTTTTACTAGATACATGTTCCTAAGCAATGTTGAGCAACCAAAAACACTCAACCAAACACCACACATATGTTTGAGTGTATGTGTTTAAACAATTTTCATTTGAGAAATTAAAATACTAGAAATATATCGACCAATATGAAATGTATATCAAACGAAAGATAACATCTTCATTTACCTACAAAAAAAATTTAAAAAAAATTCATCTAGCCGTTTCCTCAAATTCAATGAAATAAAGATTACAACAATAAAAACCTGACATGACTCCTCATACCGTAAGGTAAGACGTATTCTACGTCAAAAACTTCCACTAAAATGAGAGCCAGAGAAAGAGATGATACGGTCTATACTCAATCCAAAACGCATGAGCACATGTTGTGTACTACTCTTTGTTGTATTTGTACCGATAATATCAGGTTCTTACTTGTTTTATCTGTTTGTACAAGTAAAATGAATGGAACGCTGCAGGCCTTTAGTTCCCACAAACTAGAATCAAAATTAGTTTTATCATGCCCTTGAATGTAAAAAACCAACCCGTAAAAACCATAGTTTTTGACTATAAATTTTTTATATATGACCACGCCCCTTTCTCCAATCCCGCCCATATTTGCAGTATATCTTAGAATATGTACACCTAACCAACATATCCAAATAATGGATTTTTAATTTCGCCATTAGTTTGCCTGCGAAGTTTCAGCTCGATTGGATCGCGGGAAAAGGGTTAAAAATCAATCCAAAGTTTTTCGGCATGCATGCATGCAGATAGGTGAAGTTAATATAAAGAATATAAAAAGTTGATATTGTTGAGTTCTCGTCCCGACTGCAGATTCGCTATAGAATTTTTTGGGAAAATTCTTAATGAGCTATATCGGCAATCCTACAATGCAATCTGGCCGAATATGCTGCGTTGACCCCATCACTCGTTCAGCGATCAATCAAGTCATACAGGTAACAAATCGATGGATTAACAGAGGTCACCATATCAGCAGAAGTACAACCCGCTTTAGCAAAACGATTTGCTTCAACGTTACCTGCAATATCACTATGCCCCGGAACCCAGCATAGTCTCAGCTTGACGGATACTACACTGTTAAGAATTCGCTTACAATCCCTAAAAAAATTGGATTTACATATATTCGACCTGATCGCACTGAGGGCCGACTTACTTCTCAACGCAGGTAATGTTGTCCCCCTCGGGGTGCAACGACGAGTTCGCAACCTCGGTCACCGCCCTCATAATCGTCAATATTTCAGCTTGAAAGATACTGCAGTTCACACTGAACACCAACGATAGACTGAGTTGAAGGTCCTAACTGAACTCCCGTATCCGTCACCATTTTGGATCCATCCATAAAGATTAGATAACCAGACAGTAAGAGATGTATACTACCCTCCCAATCACTTCTATCTCGCATAATTATCTCTGGGCACAGGCCAAAAACTACTGTCGGCAGCATACAATCAGGCACTTGACTCAAAAACCGCCTTGGTGATTCTCGATCAACTCATGGAGAAAGTTAGCAAGCCGCCTAGGGTCATGTTTCCAGAGATCCAATTCTCTCAAACGAAGGGTGCTTCTAGTAGAACACCGTCTCTCGTAAACATCAAGGGTAGTAAGATTCAGGATATTGTCCAATGCCGCCTGCGAAATACTCCTCCTCGCCCGACTGATGCACATCCACGCAGTGCGTTGAACCTTACCAAGCATTTTTAACTTGGGGCTATTCCCCAAAGCCTTCCACAAGACCAAGCAGCCATAAAAAGTTACAATTGGGCCCACAATAGCCAAATACAACTAATAAACGGTCCTCGGACACAGTCCCCAACTTTTACCGATGGAATTCCGACAGGCGTAGAGCATCTTCAATCCCTTCTTCATTCCTTCGTTAGAAGTTATTTCGCCTCAGAAGATAGAGAGAACTCAACACCCTCCAACCTTGGCCTCCTTAATTCTCCGATCATTCGCCGGATTAACACCCAAAGCACATCGCCTAGTCCAATCCGACAGCTCACCCAATCCGACAACATTTCCTGCCGCCAAGATTGGCAACATCATCCACAATTCTACGCCCTCTTAGTTCGAAATCCATATGCATGCCATCTACCACTAAAAGCCACAGCAGAGGGGATAACACTCCACCTGCGATGTTGTGCACCTTATAGTCGGCTTCCTAACAGAGCCAGAGTCGAATTATTTATATTTTATTATATTTATTATATTTGCAATCTATTCGACAAGATGCAGTGTCAATCCAGGAAATCCCTTATGGCGCCAGATGACACATTCCTAAAAGCACCTTTCATATCCAAGAAGGCAGCCACAGTGAAATCTCCATACCACAAGTTGAGCTCAAGATAGCCCACAACATCTTGCAGAGCAGATTTACCGCTGAGGTTGGTATCCTGCCTACCACTCAAGTAGCACGGACCAATTCGATTCCTAATATACAAATCAATCATTCTCTCCAACACTTTCAATAGAAAGGCTGCGAGCTTGACTGGTATATACTCCGTAAGACAGATATGACTAGTCTTACTCGACATGGGAATAAAGACAACCAGAGTCTCCTTCCACTTATCCAGTCTCTATAGATACTCCTATAGATACTAAGAAGATGTGGGGTGACAAAGGCGGTAAATTTTTGCACATACCTAGATGACGTATGCTATATTTCTCCATCTTTACAATTTTGAATTATATTCAACTTTTCAAATTTTCAATCAATTAATCCCAATCTCAATTAATTGTTTTTCTGAGATTTTATGTGTGATTCTACTTAACATATAGACCGATTGCTTTTGCTAACCAATTCCTGTAGTTTCAAGTTTATTAATTCGTTCCGGCCTACTGCGTAGTTTGACGATAGGTCCCGCCCATTCTAAGACTAACAAAGAACCATTGTTAGTTTTGTTATCAAATTATTTATACGTAAAAGTGATAAGATAAGTTCGTTGTCAGTTTTGTGACATAAATTTAATAAAAATTTATATATACATAAATTACATAACTCTATAATTACTTACCTCAACTTTTTGCAAAACTTTGTCTAACCCGGTTATAGTCAAGTCTTGTTCTTTAGCATCGTCGGAGACGAAAGCTTCCGGTATAACTTTGATGCCCGGTACAAATTTCAATGAAATATTGTCAGTCAAACCATTGGGAAGCGATACCTAGCAAAGAGAAGAAGAAATTCAAATGTTTAATACAAATTTAATCGAAGTTGCAGAGGATGTTAGGAAACTCACCTCCAATTCAAAGTGGACGTCATTTGTCTTAACTATGCTCAAAATATTATTGAAAGTGGTTTTTAAATCTATTTGGCAGGCATAACGACCGGATTCCGATTCAAAAACTGGCGAGACCTTGTAATGCTCTAAAAGTTTTTGACCCAATGCCTGTTTGGATTTCAGAGAACAAGTAAATAACTTTACAGGAATTTTCTCCAGCACACTCGAACATTTCGAAATATTCTTGGCCACCTAGATTGTGGTAGAAATGGGAAAATTGCAAATCAAGACATGAAATAAACTTAAGAAATCCCAATAAAATTCAGTCATCTTTTATTACTCTCATTAAATCATACGTAAATGTCTTAAAGACAACTGAATTGCATTGAGAAATCGTAAAATAAAAAATGGGATCGAATGCAGCAGACGTAGCAAATCTTACCAAATTTGTAAACTTATCCACTTGCAAGTGGTTGCGTACAACAAAATGTCCTCGATATAAAGTACCACTAAAAATATCATAAGATTTTTCAAATTGTATCTGAAAAGAAAGAATATGCGAATAAGAACAAATTTATAGCTTTGCTTTCTCTTTTGAGTCATAACATAAATACGGGGTTTACAAGGAAGTATCCCACATTGAAAAGGAGCATGTTGGTACAAAAGGGAACGTATAACTAGTAATAACCTCTCGCAACGCCGTTTCGCTGTTCTACATTCTACACTAATTGATTAACTTGCCAACATTTGGCCAATATGCAGACTGGTATTTGCTGGTTTTTTGTTCCATTCAGTTTAATATTGACTTTGGCGGAGCATGTTCTTCGATTGGAACGTTTCCCCTGCGATAACACACATACATATAATGCAATAAAAAACGATTAACAGGAGGAGAAAAAAATTCGACTCGAAATTGAATACAAATAAAAGTGAAACAAGAAAAAAAAAATAGAACAGAATGTGGAAATTGCAATAGTCAAACTTTTTTTACATACATATAATGTTGGAAAAATAACGAGGGAATGTACAGTTGTGGCATCAATAAGAAAAACGCTCATCATGCGTTTGGGTTTTATAACTATTACGTATTTGCATACAGTGACTCAAAACGCTTTTCATTTGATTTAAAGAGGGGCAGGGCAGTGTATAAATAGACGGGCAGAGTAATATGGCTGAAAAACGCTTAAACAGTTTAACGGTACAAACAAATTAACGAGAATATGAATCAGAATAATTTAAAAAAATAAGAATCTAGACCATATTTGTTATTCTAAAAAATAAAAATTTGTCTGTGCACAGTATAGGAAAGTGTTTTGGGCATTTTACATCGTACTTCACAATTCTTCACAGATATGAAATTATTTTTATATTCCCAATAAACAATTCGAAGTTATATCCCCATGGCATATTTATTTTTTTATCGGCGTGAAACTTTCTCCTTATTCGTCCCAGAGTTGTACATGGGACGAATAAGGAGAAATACTCCTATTGAACAATTTTAATACTTAAATACGGCAAATACTCCTATTGAACAATTTTCCGAGAAGGACGATTTGATTTCTCGAGCTGAGATTGAACGACCGACACAAATAATATTAACACATCCGAGGCGAAAATATACAAATCGACAACATATATTCCTGCACCTCGTTTCTGTAGTTCTCGAATCGAAAAAGGTTTCACATGAAACATGTGAATTGAAACAAAAACGCTACGAATCGGTACAAAAAACCGTTTCTCACATGTGACTGTTTCTACAACATTTGTTTTGCGAAAACATTCAGTCACGGACTGTTTTTTTTTCCATGCTTATTGGAAACATGCGAGAAAAAGTGTTTCTAAAAAGTAGGAAGTCGAAAAATATTAAATTTGAAACGTCAAAAATACTCACAAAACAAAACAGTGCGAGATTTTGATGTTGTTTCTACATAAAGGCTTTTAAGAAATTTGGAATTTATATATTAAATAGAGAAGGCAAGAATTATACCATTTTGTTATGTATTTCAATTAATTTGTCCCAAATATTACAGAAAAATCAAAAAAGCAAAAAGAAAATATAGTTGAATGTATGTCAACTAATTTAGAATTTGCAAGAGACAATTTGGAGGGTGAAATTCCAACACAAACTGTAAGGAGCAGTGGGAATGCCTTCAAATAACTTACTTATTACTTGACAGCATTCTTGGAATATTCCAATAAAAACGTTATCAGTGTTGCCTCTTTTCGCATTGATATACAGAAACACGTTTTACTCACAAATAGAGAAACGATGGAATTTTTTTGTGAAAATATAAAAGAACCCCTACCTAATCAATATTATTATAAAACTTTTTCGATTCGAGAAGTACAGAAACGAGGTACTGGACTATCTGAAAGGATAAAAACTCGGACATCTACGATAAAGTGAAATATGAATTGGCACTTAAGTCTCATCGTACGCTAAACGATCTATTTAGCCGGATCAATTCGAATATGACAAAGAGGACAAGCCCAATGTGGTGTATAAAATACCGTGTAATGGAGACAACTCCAACGCATGCCAGAAGGTATATATTGGCACAACTATGAATAAACTAAAGACACCAATATCTGCTCACAAATCGGACCCTAGGACCTTTGGAACAAAAAAAAACTGAACTCGCGGCCCCCTGTCCTTTAACTGGACAAAAACCTAACTTTGAAGAGGTGGAAATTCTTACTGAAGAGAAAAATTACTCTCGACGTCTCTTTCAAGAAATGTTACACATAATCGACGTTCCAACGGAGAAAGTGCGTAACTTTAAGCGTGATAGTGTATACGCACACTATTCAAAAATTTAAGAAGAACATCAAAATCAGTTGGCAAAAGCTTGCGGAAAAGTTTCGACGCAGTTTGTGTTATCTCGCAATGTAATTACAACTTTTTATTCCCTTGAAAATAGAAAGTATGTACATATATGTATATTTATTGTGATTGTTGTTTATTTTGATTTACTAATGTATAAAATATTTTGCGTGTTTTCCTTGTATTAGATCCTTGAAAATGACCAACGAAGTTGGTCGAAATATTGGAATTAACTAATGAAATCGTGACGAAAAGACAATCCTATACATACATGATCTTGTGATTTTTTTTTGTCCAAATATTCACGCAAAATGTGATATGTACCCGCCCAATTGAGATACACATCCTTAGCCATGTCACGCACTTTCATACTCTAATCTTTCAATATCATTCCATGGATTTTATGGACAATTTCTGGCATAACGATCTCTTGTGGGTGACCTGAATGTTCGTCGTCAATTGTGCGAGCTGGTACAACCACAGCGGAATTCAGTAAACCAATTGTGCAGTCCCCTAGTATTCGGTGACTTCTTGCCATTTGGTTTATGAAAATTGAAGAAAACACAAAAAATTGGTACGAGTGACTGAAATATTTTTTTGGAAGTTTATTTCATTCAAATGTTGGCCACGGCTACGCTTCACATGGTGCATTCTGAAGGTCAAATTTTGGCACATATTTTCCAGCATTTCATTATACTCGGCTCTCAATTGGTTCATGGTATCGCGTGCATGTGACACCTCCCAGGTGAAACCACATGTCAAGCAAGTCCAATTCTTCCATTTTAAGCAAAAACAAAAAAGTCCGTGATCATCTAACGGTACCTTGCTCCATTGACCGTAAGGGTGCGGCCTTCATCGTCTTTGAAGAAGTACGGTGCATTTCAGGGCAACTCTGTTTATTGACGTACAGATTGACCCAAAACTGAGACTCGTCCATGAAGATAAAAACTTGCGAAACGCATTTTTTTTTATTTTATTATTTAAACACATTTTTCACAAAGCACGAATTTTGATTTAAAAAAAAAATGTCAATGATTTGCTAGTGTTGTTCGTTTGTAAGTAGATTCCTCATGAAATATGTATGTCAAGGCAAACAGAATATTTTTGTCTTTGACACATGTCACGAATCACGCGTGAACTGCTTTAAGACTGAAGAGCCGAACAGCCAAAAAAAACACCCTTTATTTATTAAGCCTTTCTAGCTTGATGAGCACAAGAAATTCACTTTTTTACCATTTTCGTCGAAATTAACGAGGTTGTCTGTTTGTTTAAAAGTTTACAGTAGTTTAGTAACAGATGGTAGTTGACAGGAGCAGTGTTGATTTTTAATTAAATACGAGGGGAGTGCAACAAGTCACGAAGCTTTCAAACTGCCCCCGTAATTGTATCAGATCATAAAAAATATAAAAGATTAAACAGTGCTGAACTCGGTGACATACAATCGAATTTGACAAATGGTTATAATAACAGGCTTCAAAACTCGGTTTTAAAAAGACCCGGTTGCGCTAAACTAACTCGATTTATTAAATATGTAGAAACTGCTCTCAGAACTGTTTTCCCAATCCGGGAAACGCGAGTTCATTAAAAAGTAAAAAATTGCTGCATACATTTCGTTACACCCTACTGCTAACCTATGGAACTTCCGAGTCTTTTAATGTTAATAACATTTTCTTTATAGCTCAACTGGAAAGAGTGTATTCATTCAAACTACCACAGCTGTGTACATTACGTTGGCACGTACGACGTCCAAGGCGTATTGTTGTAGCACAGATGTGGTATTTTATGCCTCATTGTGTGTGTGTGTGTGTGTGTGTGTGTGTGTGTGTGTGTGTGTGTGTGTGTGTGTGTGTGTATGTTAAAATGAAAGGTATTACTTACCACATCGGCATCACGAACTTCAACATCATATTTTATAAAATTGCCGCTTGCCTTATCGCCATTGGTAACGAGCACTTTTTCGCCCAATTTATAACGATTTCCAAGTACTCTGCCAACTCCTGCAATCAAATAAAAACGTTCCGGGTACAAGTACCCAAAAATAGAACAGAACAGAATAGTTTAGTTAGTAAGTGCAACCAAAATGTTAATATATATATATATAATACAAAGTGATGTTTGCATTGCCTAGTTGACTGACTACTTGACGGGCTAGGGCTGGCTTATCCAGCTCCATGCGACCGATTATTTTTGCATGTTTTTCTTCGATGACGATAGCAGAAATTCAACTGCACATCTATGTATGTATATTTACAAACGTACATATGCACGTACATGGGTACCTTTCTAGACCCCCCACGGTTATGAATACTGGCTGCTGGGGGAACAGAGGCTTGACTTAGTATTGAGTGTACGAATGGTTTTTAATATTTGCCATTAGTTTACATTGGATTTGTGGTAAATTTTGTATGCATCATTCCCATGAAACTAATGCCAAACTACTAAATAACTATATATGTAGGTGCTGAAGGAAAGAGATTCGTTCCCTCCCTAGACAATGAATGCAACGGATGCGAATACAAATGAAAAGCGAACAACAATATGAACTACAAAAAAAATTGAAAGAGTGTACATGATATATAATAAATGCTTGAACGTTCATGTACACTTGCTAGAAAAAGTCTGCGTACAAAGTAAGCCATAACTTGTAATGACACGAAATTGTATTCAGATATGAATATATATGTACACTTGCATATGAGGCGATCAGACTTCACTTAGTGTATGTGGATTAAACTAATGTACTCATTACATTTTGAATTTAATTATATAATACAGGATGGAGAGCGGTAATTTGCTTATTTGGGAATGAAATAAAAAAATTATGAACCTTAGAAAAATTTATTTTATATTTTAATTATATTGAACAGTAAGGGAATTTGTAAATTATATGGTTTTAAATAGCGTATCTGGTAAATGTCGACCTTCGTTATCCACACACTGCTGCATACGTTTTCTGAAGTTTTCATGTACTCTAACAAGCATGTCGGCTGGTGAAGGTGTCTGGGGTTTGTTTCACTCCAGTACCACATATTTTGTTTGTTTACACACCCACTGAGGTGAAAATGTGCCTCATCACAACGTACAGTGGTGTGCGATGAAATAGAGTCACACACTTTTTTTCTCTGCAAATCAGTGGTCCAAGATGTTTCATGTCAAGAAATTTTGAACCTGATTGACCGGTCCTCTGCTGAATATAATGCCGTCATTTTTAATAAATTTTCTCCAGGTCAGTGTCAGTATTTTAAAGGCTATGTAATGACGTGTGCTATAAAATACAGTCAATTACAAAAAAATATTTTTTTTTTGAAATGGTTAATGGTAGTTTGGATTTGAATTTGAAAACAAAGTTTAGCTTCTAAATATGATTAATGTTTATTAGTAGCATTAATAAATTGTCATTATTGACGTTCCAAAATGGGCCGATGTAAATATTGCAATCATGAGCGCCAAGAAAGAATAAAAGAGACGATAAAAGAATTCACAAATTACTGACATAATTGGATGCTCAAAGAAAATGTTGGAGACTGGAATAAAATATAACCCCAATCCAGGAAACAGACGGTAAAACCCTGAAAATTACAGAACATTTGGAACCAAAAATATTGCGCCACGTAGAGTCCGACTTTTGTTACCTCTTCAGCCCTTAAAAGGCAATACGATCGGGATGTTGACACCTCTACATTAAGAAAAATGCTAACTAAAAACAATTTAAAGGCAAAAAGTGTCCGAAAAGTTCAATTTCTATTCAACCGGAACGTTCAAAAAATGTTCCATTTTGCCAAGGAGCATGTGAAATAGTCCGTACGCAAATGGCGAAATATTTTGAGGACAGCTGAAACTAATGTGAGATTTTGTAATTATGATAAGAGTAATCTTCCTGTACGAAGACCTTAAAACACCGAATTCAGGCCCTAGAACACAATCCAAACAGTTAAACGTGGTAGCGGAAACATAATGGTACGGGGTTGTTACTCTTACATTGGGACAGAACCTTTATTCCAAATTGAACAGACAATGGACGCTACATATTATACCACTGTATTAAAAAAAACATCATGATGCCTTGTGCTAAATGGGAAATGCCGCTTCAATGGGTGTTTCAACATAATATCGACCCCAAACACACATCGAAGCGAGCAAAAGCTTCGTTTGAAAATAATAGTGTCATAGTTTTAAGGTGGGCTTAAATCCTATTCAGAATTTTTGGCGGGACATTAAAGTGTCTATCAAAGAAATAAACCAATTAAATAAAGATGAGCTTATGACACTAGTACAATCGGCGTGGAAAACATGACTTGTAGAGACTTGATGATTCAATGTCAAGGCGTTGCTTAGCTGTGATAAAAAATAATAGTTATTTCTTAAAGTACTGAGATAATATAAAGGATTAATGAAACATACATTTTATTTGACACATCTATTTATTCTAGTTCCGATGATGAATCGCGATGACTCTATTTTAATTCACAGGCAAAACGGGGCATTTTGAAATATTTTGTTTTATACCTAATGATTTAATTTTAAATTACGACATTAATGTTCTAAACTGTTATATCTAGTTCTTAATTGAACAATTAAAAATAAAAGTTATAAACAAAATTTAATTTTTCTACATTTGTTTTTGTTTTGAAAATGTTGATTAGTGTTGACTCTATTTCATCGCACACCACTGTAAACGAAATCGTAAATGAAAAGCACGCTACTCTGCAATGATCGAGTGCGCATTTGACAAATAAGCTTCATCACAAAATGACCTCTCCTTACGTGTCCAATGCATGATGGCAACTGGAAGGCAGACGAATACAAATCTCCCGTCAGCCACTATAAGCCACGCACACTCTTCACTTTCTTCGACAAACAGTGCCGCCGCACCTAGCATTGCAAAAAAGCAAATTACCGCGCTCCACCCTGTAGATACAACTTATATATGAAATCTATATATATGTATAAAAGAATAACGTTACTGACTGACTGACTGACTCAACATCGCCCAGCCCTAACCGCTGGAGCTAGGAACTTGCAATTTGGCATGGAGGTCCATCCTCTAGCGCTGACGTCCGCTAAGACGGGATTTTTGGAAATTCCTACGGGGAGGGGCAAAAAGCGGAAAAGTCTCTCCCATGGCGGCCTGCCCAAACACCTTTGGCTAAAAAGCTGAAATTTTCAATATTTGTTAATTCGGATATGCCATTACTCCCTGATTCATAAAATTACTGATAACGAAGTATCGGGCTTTTCAGCTAGTATAATATAAAGGGTGTCCCAAAATTCACGCAACATTTGAATTGAATAGAAAACAAAGTTTTTATTCTTCTTATGGTAATATTTTTATTGAATCGTAAAGTACATAGAATGGGGTTATTTATGGAATAAAACATCTGGCAAATGGCCTCCACGGCTTTCCATACACATATGTACGTATTCGTTTGTCGAAATTTTCCATGACTTTTCTGCAGAAATCTGGTCGAATTTCGTCGATGCAACGATGAATCTCCTCCTTTAAAGCACGAGTGGTTGTGGGCTTGTTAACATAGACCTGTGATTTTAAAAAAAACCCCATAAAAAAAAATCTAATGGTGTTAGATCACACGATCTTGGGGGCCAGTTCTGGTCACCAAATCGAGAAATCACGCGACCTGGAAATGTCTCTTGCAGTAATTGAAGAGTTTCACGAGCTGTATGACATGTGGCACCGTCTTGTTGAAACCAAATATTGGCCACATCAATTTCATTCAATTTCGGCAAAAAAAACTGTGTTATCATGTCGCGATATCGAACACCAGTAGTTGCGACCGCAAAACTTTCATTACTTTTGAAATATTGTTCAATAATGAAGACACGCTATTCTATCGTGTAATTTGCCATTTTTATTAACCCTGAACTGTCAGCTGTTTATTTTTTTAGGGTTGCCAACACTTTTCTACGTCGATAGCAGCAAATTTAAATGTTGCGTAAATTTAGGGACACCCTTTACAATGCTAGTTTGAATTTATACAGAACCTGGAATTTTAAAACACACTGGAAAGTTCAGTTTCTAAAAGGTTTTTTGGCACATCCATATATGGATGCAACCATACACAATTATTTTGCACCCGATTTTAATGAAACTTTTGTGAATCGTTGTACTAATAGATGTCCATGATATACATAAACAACGTCCCCATAGTGCAGCCAGTTATCATTATATAGGGCGTCAAAGCTCGAAATTTTTACAAAAAATATTATGAAGTTATCATGTTCAACTAACAGTATCTCAAAATAGAGCAGTCGGATACTGATGACCGTTGATTCATATCAAAGGATTTTTAAAGTAATTATTGGCGAAGATATTTATTATTAAATATATTACATATTATTACAATATAAATTAGTTTTTGTGGTTTTCTAATTTTGTTGTTAAGGGTTTAAGATTTTAGCAAATTACGACACGTTTAATTTTTTTCAGTCACATTCAAAGCCCTTTTATTTTCCTACAAAATAGACAGAGTTCGAGACCCAACTCAATACATTTTTCAGTCCTCTGAATCTGTTGTTTGGATAAAAAATACAACGTGTTTGTAGCTCGTCACAAATATAGTATACTTGTGTTCAAACACACTGTGTTTGCTATTCAATATTACATGTTAGCGACATGTAACAGGCATTTTAAGACTTTTTGTGACGTAAATGTTGATTTGTTTGATGAAAACTTCTGAAATGACAGACAACAAAGAAACAAAAAAGCAGCAGATCTTAAATTCATGAAGAGAATGCTTGCAAACATATACATGGTTCCTGCAATATGTTGCTGGGGGCGTTATTTTTCAACGTGAATATATAGCACACGGTATTAAGTACTCAATATGTCTCATTCTATTCAAAATGGGCGCAATAACTATTTGCCTTCTGGTACCTCCAATATAAAAATACGAGGGCGGATCAATAAGTCCATTTTTTTAACAATAATTTTATCGTTGGAGCTAAATCTCTTTCCACCGAGCCATTTCTTTAGGTTTGGAAATAGGAAATAGTCACTGGGGGCTAAATCCGGAGAATATGGCGGATGAGGTACCAATTCGTAGTCCAATTCATGGAATTTTGCCATTGGGACTACACACGTGTTCACCCGTGCATTATCTTGATGAAAAATAACTCTTTTCTTGACCATATGGGGTCGTTTTTTTTAAATCCTCTTTAAATTTGTCCAATAAGCTGGCATAATATTCGCCGTTTATTGTTTTTCCCTTTTGAAGGTAGTCGATGTGGATTATCCCGCGTGCATCCCAAAAAACTGTGGCCATCACCTTATTGCCCGACAAACTTAAATTGGCCTTCTTCGGAGCCGGTTCACCCGTAGAAACCCACTGTTTAGATCCATGATCCATGTTTCATCCACAGTTACAAAACGCCACAAAAACACCTTCTAATTGCGGTTAAACAACTCCAAACAATCCTTTGAAGTTGTCACACGATTACGTTTATGGTCAATTGAGAGCAAACGCGGCATCCATCTTGCAGACAGCTTTCTTAAACCCACCCGATTATTTAAAATCGAAACCACACTGTCATATGAAATGCCTATGACATCAACAATCTCACGCACTTTTACTCTTCGATCGGCCAACACCACATCGTGGATTTTTTCGACAATTTCGGGTGTATTGACCTCAATTGGCCGTCCAGAACATTCAGCGTCATTTGTACTTGTGCGACCACAACGAAAGTCAGTAAACCACTTTTTTACCATTGAAATCGATGGTGCAGAGTCCCCATAGTATTTATCAAGCTTTTCCTTGATTTGATTGGTGTTTTTTTTTTTCAAAAAAATAATGTTTAGTGAGCACCCGAAATTCACTTTTTTCCATTTTTTAAAAAATGCACGAGGTTGTATGTTTTGAGCAGCTGTTAAACGCAAAGTAAATGACGGAACTTGCTCAAAATTTGACAGTTGTATATGAACGGGTGGTACTTAATGGGAGCATTGTTGCATTTCATATAACTACGAGGCAAGTCCGAAAAGTCACGGACTTATTGATCCGCCCTCGTAATTTTCAGATGAACGCATAAAATGGAAGTTGTCAAAACCTATTAGAGTCTGCTTAAACCGAATTTCAGTTGTGCAGGATAAAATCCACAATTCGATTGTGGAAAACTGTAATTAGGTGGCAACAGCTGAAGTGTGAGTGAACTGTGAGTGTAGACGAATGGGATTTTCCTTCGTTTCTACTCGGGCTAATTTCTGTGAGATGGTGATATTCGGTTATTTTTTTGGGGGGACAAGTACTCTACTTTACTTTCTGGGCGAATCCAGACCCCTGTGGATGAAATGATTGGATGGAACAGTGGCGGAAGGACATAAGTCCTAGTGGGCCAGATTATGATTGAATTGTGGGGGGAGCGTGAAACGTGCCACGAAATAGAACACATTCCTCCATCCAAAGGGTGATGGGCAATTTTTAGTTGTCTGAATTATTTGTCTTCCTGCCCCGTTGTACGCCATCCAATGTTGACTACGAGGGGGCTCGGGGTGACTTTTTTTATTTTTTAGGATGAAAATAAGTTCTGCATATTTGGTGTTGGGGGTAAAAATCCGACATTGCGACCTGGGGATAACATGGCGGTAACAGTTTGATATGGATGAGGTGGCGTGATAGCTTGGGGGAAAGTGACGGAGGGCCCCCCATATGGAGCCAAACAAGGATCGGACAATGTATTTAGGTAATTTAAGGGAAGAATTTGAACAGTGTGCTGGGGAATTGGATGTTGGCAGGGAGTACTGCTTCTAGCGAGACGACGATACCGGGCACTGTGGGAATTGTGAGGCTTTGGCTGCTATATGGTGTACCTGGAGAACTGCGGACCGGATCTCGTTCAAATGGGGCACCTGTTGAATCTGGTTCCATGCTCAGGGGAGTGGCCATCTGGCTGAGCAAATTAAGGTTATGTGAATTTTTTTTTCTATTTTCCGAAAGCTCTGTATCTCGGCGATTTGCCTTTTTTCTACTTTTTTTTATTAATTCTGAAAGGCCTCTTAAAGACCTTTCCAACAAGCCCAAAAACAAAACAAAATCCGACCACTGGCTCAAAAGTTAGCAACTTTACCCTACTACCCTCCGACCGCCAATCTGAAAATTTTGAACCCGCTGCCATTTCGCACCCTTGCATTTTCGGACATGGTCCTAGTGGACTTTTCTTCATGAAATGAGCCAAGGAATACGCTGGAGAAATTTTTCCGGAACTTCCTGAATCACCCTGTATATCATAAACATATTTTCCACGAATATAGTTGCGGTACAGGTTGTACCCAGACTTTTTCTGGCAAGTGTACATATTGTTACGAATAAGTAAAAGCTTTTGCTTACTGTTAATGACTCTACTAACAGTATGTAAACTTCAGGCGGTTAGTGCTGCGCCTGAAAGTATGCATTGTAACAACGTACCAGCTCGCTAAACCAGTAGCATGAATTCACCTCAGTAAAGATAATTCTCCTGTGTAGGAGAATGTTCTACAAAGATAAACAACAACAACAACATCTATTTTCTAGAAGGTTCTTGAATTCGCTAGATATATGTACCTTCATTTGTGTATGGTGAGTTGGTATAAATAGCGGAGGTCTTTGGAATGGAGTTTTCAGTTTGTGATTAAACCCCGTAAAGTAAGCAACGCGAATTGATAGTAAAATACAAGACTTGTTAACGTGTTATAAATAAAGTAAACTGTTGTACTGTATAAATAAATAAAAGGAAGTGATACCGTTGTAATTATCGTAATTAAAAACGAACCTTGTTTTATTATTGGGAATAAAACAACGCAAAAAGGACGAATAAGGAAATTCGTAACATTGGTGTCAGAAGTGAAATTACGAATTAAGGACAACGATGAAGTTTGAAGAACTCAAAGTTGAACAACTGAAAAAGGAGTTGAGTAAATTGGATCAACCGACAGCTGGTAATAAGGTAGAGCTGCAGAGGCGATTAATAGAAGAATTCAAGCGCCGAAACATTGACATTGATACATACCAGTTTGAGTGTAAAGAAGAAATGGAGGTATCTGCAAAGGAAGCAACTGGTAATATGGATATTTCTACGATGTTTGCAGCCATGATGGAAAAGTTTTCAAAATTAGACGAATACTCTCGAATAATTAACACGCAACTTGGCGAGAATTCTAGAATTATGAACGAGAAATTTGGTGAAAATTCTAGAATTATGAACGAGAAATTTGGCGAGAATTCTAGAATTATGCAGGAAACATCAAACGCCACAAATGACAAGCTACATGAAATTTCAGAAGCTATGAATAACATGGAGATACAGGTTAATGATCAATTCGGAAAGGTCGAACAGAAATTCGAGGAATTTCAGCAGAAGATCGAACAGGTCGAACAGGATGTGGAGGAAAGATTCGCCGAACTGGAAAGAAAGATGAATGAAATCCAGTTGCAAGAAGGGCCAGTGCGAGTAATTTCTGAAGGCTCTAGTAGATTGAAAGCTCCCAGTTTCGATGGCTCTACACCATTTGACGTTTTTAAATTCCAATTCGAAATGGTCGCAATTAAGAACTTGTGGAACAGCAACGACAAAGCCGTTGAGCTAATTTTAGCACTGAAAGGCAACGCAGCAGAAGTCCTTCAGAGCATTCCCGTCAGTGCCAGAAACAACTACGAGGATATACTGGCTGCGTTACAACGCAAGTATGGTGGCGATCACAAGAAGGATTTATATCGCATGGAATTGAGAGGCCGAGTGCAAAAGCATAATGAAACGCTTCAGGACTTCGCAACCGAGGTGGAACGTTTGGTGTTGATGGCATATCCTGGAGAACCCCAAACTTTCCTAGAGCAATTTAAGATACAGGCATTTGTTAGGGGCATTAACGATCCTGACGTTAGATATTCGGTGTATGCCTCACAAAAAGCTACATTTGTGGAAACAGTTTCATTCGCTTTGGCGAATGAGACGGCGAGGGTTGTTGCCAGTCAACAGACATATCATGCGCGAAGGGTAGAAACGGAAGGCAAATCAAAAGATTTGAAAGGCGCCGTTAGCGAACTGAAGGAAGTGATTCGGATTCTCACGAAAGCGCTATGGCAAGCAACAAAATTGAAAGGTGACAGTCATGGCGAACGTGGCCATATAGGGCGTGACTGTAGAGACCTGAGAAAACGGTCAAGAACTCCAGCGATAGCGGCCGATACCGGACGAGTAAATGACCGTCCACATGTAATCGAGCCTAAACAGGATTTTAAGGCTGAGATCAAAGAGCAAATTATTGACGTCCGATCCCTGAGAATTGAATCCGACGACGAGTGGTTCACGGCACAGAGAAGTGATCCTGTATTGGCAAAAATTATTTTGGCAAAGGAAGAGGATAGACAATTAACGCGGAATGAATTCGCTTCAGAAAGCCCCGTTTTAAAATCATATTGGGCCCAGTGGAATAGCCTGAGATTGCTAGATGGCTGTCTATACCGTGTATGGGAAAGTGAAGATGGTAAAACGGAGAAAAATCTAATTGTGGTACCTGCCTTGAAAGTGAAAGAGATAATTGCAGAATCTCATAATGGTCCGAGTGGTAGGCACCTCGGAAAAGGCAAAACTATGGAGAAACTAAGGGAACGTTTCTATTGGGTTGGTCGTCAAAAAGCTGTATCCGAGTGGATTGCAGGCTGCACCCAGTGTATGACAACTAAAGGACCAACGCGGAGGAGTTGCGAACAGAGACATCAGGAGAGCCCAAGTGCTCCCTTCGAGCGAATATCCATGAGTGTGGCTGGTCCATATCCAACAAGTAGCTCTGGGAACCAATATGCCCTAGTCGTTATGGACTACTTCAGTAAATGGCCCGAGGTGTACGCTATTCCAAATAAAGAAGCGAAAACAATAAGCAAAGTTATGGTGAACAACTGGATAAGTCGTTTTGGTGTCCCTTTAGAACTGCATTCGGAGCAGGGTAGAAATTTTGAATCTGCGATCTTGAAAGAAATATGCGAGAGGAGTGGAATTCGTGGTATAAGAACGACATCAGTGCGTCCTCGGACTGACGGTACGGAAGAGAAATTTAATCAGGCTCTTGAAGAATATTTGAGCAAGATCGTCAGTAAGGATAGAAAATTCTGGGACGAACGCATACCAAAATTCCTTCTAGCATACCGGTCGGCCACCCAGGATACCACTGCCCGAACACCAGCTAGTGCCGTCTTTGGGACAGAGTTAAAGCTCCCTAGAAATTTGGAGTTTGGCAACTGCCTAACATCCGACAGTGGGGAGAATGATGGTATCCCAGGGGAGCATAGCGAACTTCACGAGTTTGTTCGCAGCAGAATGAAGTTGGTCAGTAATAAGATGAAAGCCAGGTACGACCAAGCGGCAAATTCCGAAGGATTCCATGAAGGCCAGCTAGTTTTACTGTTCAACCCACAGCGCAAGAAAGGTTTATCTCCAGAACTTCAGACTCACTGGGAAGGCCCTTACAGGGTTGTAAAACGACTAAACGACGTGGTTTATAGAATCCAGAAAAGCCAAAGTCCAAGAGCTAAAATGAAAGTCGTGCATTTGGAAAGACTAGCTCTGTATGGAAAACGGAGGGTTGAGCCTGCTCGGGACGAACAGGCTTAAGTGGGGGGCAGTGTTACGAATAAGTAAAAGCTTTTGCTTACTGTTAATGACTCTACTAACAGTATGTAAACTTCAGGCGGTTAGTGCTGCGCCTGAAAGTATGCATTGTAACAACGTACCAGCTCGCTAAACCAGTAGCATGAATTCACCTCAGTAAAGATAATTCTCCTGTGTAGGAGAATGTTCTACAAAGATAAACAACAACAACAACATCTATTTTCTAGAAGGTTCTTGAATTCGCTAGATATATGTACCTTCATTTGTGTATGGTGAGTTGGTATAAATAGCGGAGGTCTTTGGAATGGAGTTTTCAGTTTGTGATTAAACCCCGTAAAGTAAGCAACGCGAATTGATAGTAAAATACAAGACTTGTTAACGTGTTATAAATAAAGTAAACTGTTGTACTGTATAAATAAATAAAAGGAAGTGATACCGTTGTAATTATCGTAATTAAAAACGAACCTTGTTTTATTATTGGGAATAAAACAACGCAAAAAGGACGAATAAGGAAATTCGTAACAATATGTATATCGTATGTATGTAAGCCGTATTCGTTGGACCCGTGAACGGCAAGGAAGTGGCCCGCCCGGTTATAGTGAAGATGATAATGATGATGATGCTGACACAAGTATGGAGCTCACTAGCTTGTATGACGGATATATGTACTAGAACTATTTAGCAACGAAAACGGACGGTAAAGATGAAAAAAGTATTATATGAAAAGTTAGTAATTGGGTTTTCCCCATTCTTGCTGAATTAATAAGTGCTTGTTGGGCACCACCAATTGTGAAGTTATGCAAATATTGGGTTGCAACTTGAATTGGATGTAAATATAAAATGAAGAAAACGAACCAAAAAAAAACTAATGTTTTGCAACTGCTTTCACAGTAAATTCATACGCATGGGACAAGAGCATACATTGTTGTGTTCTACTTATATTTATTTGAAAATTAACATCTTTTGAATATTAAAATGAATTTTTTGAAATGTATCACTTAATGGCCCAATAGAAATTCTAAAGTAGTCGGGCCCCATAGGACCTTAAGAGTAGTTCAGCAGTCAAAGACTTTTGTGGTGGCAAAAACATCACAATATTCGCACATGTGGTGGTATCTTAAAGCAGCGTGTTCAATAGCTTTAGAGAGGACGTAGTTCCTAATGAGGAAATTATTAGTAATTAGCTCAGGATTAATCCGATAAACATATCTAAGCAACTTCATCAGATTGTGTGTGGAAACAGTGCCACTTAATACGACAGCCGCCTTAGTGGCAACATTACTGCTTCTGATGTTTTTCAATACTTGAAATAGACATTAATTTTAGCCTGTTTTAAGCTTCATCCTTTTCCTTTTCAGCATTATGGCAATATTGTCATGGCAAATGGGAACGTGTGCACTATTTGATTTCCAAAAATTAAATTAATGTATTCCATGTTAATTATCCTTTTATAGATAAACAAAGTGATACATAAATATACTATACAAAAAGGCATGTTCTGATATCAAATTGTGATTTATTATCACTGAAAAGGTGATCATACTATATTTTTTTAAATCACATGATTAGCAGTGCTATTCTGACCGGCCTTAGCAGTGCTTTCAGGAGCCGGCCTTGTCAAATTCAGCTGATCGAAACTGTCAAGATGTATTTATTTCAGGTTATATCAGGAGGAATTGTTGTAATTTTGGGCAACTACCACAAGGACTAGATACATCTTGGAATTGGTATAAACAACATTTGACAAGGTCGGACCACGACAAGAAAAAATTTAAATCAGCTGTTCTAATGATTCCACCCGTCTAAACGAAAAAGTAACCAATTTTTACTCGTTTCCAAGGATTGTAGAAAAGTTGGTCCAATTCACGTCGTAAAAAAGTTTGACGATTTTTAGAAAATAAAATATTACCATGTGAATTCAACAAAGTTTCTATTTCTTTAATTTGATACTCCGTTTGGGAGACATAGACATTTTTCAAATTTGTAATAAGTTTTTGTAAGTGTACAAACACAATTGGAGCGATAACGTGGGCGTTGAAAATTTTTACATTCATTCTTATGGAAGAAGAAGAGTTGGTGTTTAACGTCGTTTCTGGCGTAAGCCACAAAAATTAGAATTCATTTTATTTATCTGGCGTCAGGAAAGCATAATGTTGCCAGCTTACTACAAAAATTATTATGTGTTGAAGAACGTTTTTTAGTTTTCTGAGAATTAAAATTAAAATATTTTTAAATTTTCTAAGAAATATGATTCGGAAATAGTAAATTCATATTCCATAAGTGAAAAATTACAGTTGTACAACTTCGCGATGACCTTCTGAACGTGGACTGTAAAATGAGTGAAACTCCCGAAATTGTAATCGACAAATCCAGATAAGAAACAATGAAATGAAAACAAGAGAAAAACACCAAAGGTACAGGTTTCGTTTGTGTGGACTTATTGATTAGGAAAAGCCTTCTGCATACCGCCTTAACTGTTGCTGCGCAAGTGAAGTTGCCCGTTGCAGAAGAATATTCAAAGCCATTACAACGTAAATTCAGCAATACAGTAATAAAAAACAGTATTCAGAAGTGGGGACAACTGGTATTTTGAGTGAAAACTTTTCCTGCATGTCAGGGAAAAGATTAAGAGTTGCCAGAATTTAAAGAACATAAAAAAAGCAAGGATTTCAAATTTACTTATAATTAGAATACTAACAATTCATTTAATTCATAATTAGTTAATAAAGAGAAATTTATGAACTGGCTTCAATAACAGTCGATGTGATTTGTGTCCTTCCGGTCTGTGAAAAGTACGAATTTAAGGATAATTGCTGAGATTTGTGTATGTGTTAGTGGCGGACCATGAAAAAGTAAACAGGGGTGACAAATTGTAACGCCAAGTGATTGTGATGAATCGACGCCAACGTTATCGCCCTGATTGTGGTTATACCCTAAGGCAAATGAATGGTATTGCCAGATTGGTAAATTTTGAATGTCAGTTGTTTCAACCAAATACAAAAGCTCTTCATAATGCGTTTTTCAGTTCTGGTTGCAATGACATAATTTTTAAAACACAAAAAGGTTCAATCCACTGACGAATTTAGTATACACACACATTAATTCTCTCAATAAATTAAGAGTCATAGGTATGGTTGCAAGTGAACATTGGATGGTGGAAATCATGGGTTCAATAATACCAGATAGAGGCAATAGTACACAACGTCCAACAAAGGAACAACAACCGCAATTCGTGTTTTTGTGGCAAAATAAAATAAATAAATAAATGGTTTCGCATTACATCCCATGAAGGGACAGGTTTTACACCGATTCCGAACGGTATTTTGAGAAGCTTTTTCATTGCTATATACTGTGGGATCTGTGGGATCCAACGAGAACAAATCTTTTTTACACTTAAATAATATATGCTGGTGGAACTAATGTCTAAAGTTGACTCAAACTCACCGTACGTTACATGACGATGTTGCATTAGCAGTTATAATGGATACACCCTGCTTTAACGCAAAACATTTCCCTGTTGCGACTTCTCTCGTGACTTTCTGTTACTCTTTGGTTGTCAGCTGATTTGAGATCGTCGGAAAAATAGATTATTGTCAGAGTACAATAATAATAATATATGCTGGTGGAACTAATGTCTAAAGTTGACTCAAACTCACCGTACGTTACATGACGATGTTGCATTAGCAGTTATAATGGATACACCCTGCTTTAACGCAAAACATTTCCCTGTTGCGACTTCTCTCGTGACTTTCTGTTACTCTTTGGTTGTCAGCTGATTTGAGATCGTCAGAAAAATAGATTATTGTCAGAGTACAATAATAATAATACAATAATACATAGTACAGAGAGGTACAATAATACAATATTATTTTTAATTGAAGTCGTAAAATAATCATTTAATGTTTAATTACATTAACAATGTATTTAATTTGTTAAAAATGTTAAGTATTTATTTGATAATTGTATATTGAAGTAAACTCATATGTAAATGTTGTGTTGTTAGCTGACGATGTTTCAGTCGCCTTCATGGGACGCGCAGTCCGAAGTTGTCTCCTTTTTAAATCAGTCAGTGCCAATAAAAGTGATGCAGGCCATTGTTTTCCTCTTTTTTTAAATACAAATTGGTAAATAAGTTAATGAGATCTGTTTTCAAAGAAACATGTGGGAAAAAATCAGCTTTACCCGACTGATATCGAAGAATCAAAATCACGCCGAAAACATTATAATTGGGTGATCTGCAGAACACGTATAAATCACCTGAGTGATTTCAAACCTGCGAGTGATTTTGAAACAGTGTTATTAAACAAGGCCTGAAAAGCATATTTGTACAAAACGAAAGACCAGTGCCGTTTTTTTTTGTCATTTCACATCATTTAAAGTGTAAACACAGACCATCATGGATGCTTGAGAATATGTCAAAATACTTGAGGAAGTCATGCTACCTTATGCACCTGAAGATGTGCAACTGATTTGGGTCATGCAACAAGACAATGACCCATAACATACCAGCAAAAAGGTAAAGAAGTAGTTTCAGTACAATAGGGTCACTTTGATGGAATTACCTGCTCAATCCCTTGACTTGAACCCAATCGAAAATTTATGGGCTGATGTCAAGCGAACGGTCTCCGAAATAAAACCGACCAACAAGAATCAACTGTGGCTTACAGTACTGCAGGCCTGGCACTCCATTCCATTGGAAAGGTGCTAGAACTTAGTCAATTCCATGGGAAGACGATGCAATGCAGTTATTTCCAACTAGGGCAACACAACTAAATATTAAAAACAATACGTACGAATACATAATCAAAATACAACCGCAGTTATCAAAATTCACACAGTTTTAATAATTTTGCTCTCAGATCAGAATGTGCAGTGCTATTATTTTTAATGATATTATTTTGAGATTTTTGGGAAAAGACGAATTTTTTGTATTGTTTGAATTCAAATGGTCATATTTTTAAAGTTGTAATTTCCTTTAAACATATTTTCCCACACTTTAAATAAAATTTAAAAAAAAAATAGAATAGAAAAGATTTTTTTCTTAAACTTTCTTAAATAAAAATGTTCCAATGATACCAAGGCTGTCTGTATAGCTATTTCGGATCTTGCCAAGATCTTCATCAGCAGACGTTTTTGGTATGTTTTTGGTGAATTCTTCAAAAATATATATCCAGAAACACTCATCATATTAATGAGAATTCCTTTATATACTCGTTTGAAGAATACCAAGCACTACCATTGGAACACCTTCATGCACAACTCTTTTTATCATGCCGTAAAACCATTGGTTTTAATCAGACATGATTTGTTTTTGTTATGTCATTACAAAAACAAGAAAACAGAGGGTTGCCATCAACAATATTATTGTTTCAAGCTCGCGGTGCTCTTCGTCAACTTTCATCATTTCCCTTACGGGAATTTTTATTCGGTTTGTTTTCTAAAACTTAGAAATTTATTCAAGCTCGAGACCTTTTTAAATAATATAAAGCTTATTATCTTTATATTACTTTCAAAAAAGTCGAGCATAAAAATGTTCCAATGATCCAAGGCTGTCTGTATAGCTATTTCGGATCTTGCCAAGATCTTCATCAGCAGACGTTTTTGGTATGTTTTTGGTGAATTCTTCAAAAATATATATTCAGAAACACTCATCATATTAATGAGAATTCCTTTATATACTCGTTTGAAGAATACCAAGCACTACCATTGGAACACCTTTTTAAAATAAGGTATACTAGTGGTGCTACTATTGGGACAGAAACTGTACGTCCCAAAATTTAAGAGTCTAAAGATTGTAACTTAGCGGTACACGTACTACAATGGTCAATCACCTATCCAGTCGATTTGGTGCAGAGTAGAATATTGGCCGCCAGACAGGAAGTGGCTTCTTGGGACAACACTTCTATCGACGAAAATCGGATGTTGGCTGCTCGAAATATCCAATGCGAAAGAGAACGATGGAAGAAAAGATTTGGCAACAAACGCAGACGACCCACTGCGTATAATGAAGGTGATTTGGTTCTTATTGAAAACGAACGTCAAGCTACTGGTGATTCTCGGAAAGTAGAACGAAGGTATTTGTTTTGTAAGTCAAGTCCTCGGAAACGATATGCATTTGATTGAGGATATACCTGGATTACCGATGAACTCCCGAAAGTTTGATATGTCTTCAGTTCTAATAAGATGAGAATGCGCTGTGATGGTTCGCCTGATTTGGATATCGACGATGACAAACAAGCCGATGACGGAATGAAACCAGAATTTGCCGAACTGTAAAATTGACAAGTAGTATATTCCTTTTATTTACAACGCTATCCGTATTAACAATGTGCTAAACACGCCGTTTTAACTAAACAAATAACCTGGCGTTTACACGGGACAGTATTGATACAACAGTAGCAATACATTCACACTATTTTACTACCACACTAACATTTCTCTTGCCTCGCCACTGTCTCTGATTTTTCGAAGACATTAACTTCGGCAAGCGACTTGACATAATCGGTCAGATCGATGACAAACAAACTCAGAGCACGAAATTTACACGAAACGACACTATCGGCGGTTGCTTAAAACTGTACTGTCTTTATCGTCACAAAAACAATATCACAAACAATAAAACTAATACAAGATAGGCCGGTCTGGAACTGGTCTGGAACGTATACAAATACGTTGGATACTATTACACGATAGCACGCTCAATCACTTGACAATAGTTTCAGAAAGGGTAAAAGCACTGTAGATGCCACAGACCAAGTAATACGTATTTCCAGTGATAACACTCGATGTAAAAAAAATGCAATCAACACATTCAAATATGATTTACCGAAAGGAAGGTGCATACTTCAATGTACATACAATAGAGGTCTGCATCGAATATAGTAAATACACGCTCTCTCTCTCTCTCTCTCAGAGCGTAAGCAGTGAAGTGAACTGTTAATTGCCAAATAGCAACGAGTAAGTTGCCGTAACCATAACCGCTTGCTTATATAATCGCTTGTTTTGTATGAAGCACTTAGCGAAGACTTAGCGAAAACTTAGCGACGACAATCATTTCGCTAAGTTTAAGAAAAATTTGTTTTTTGACATCTTTTACCGTTTCCAACCATTTTGCATATTTTCGAATAAAATCACTTATCGCTAAATAACCGTTTTCTTTGCAACTTAGCAAGCGATAATCGGTTGCTTGTAACCAAAACACGACTAATATGTGTTCCGAAGAAAGTGAACGTATAAAAATGTAAATACCAAAAATAAAGTACTGCAAGTATGACGTTCACTTCACTTGGTACCTCGAGTACTTTCAGATAATGAATAATGTTCAGATGAAGATAATGTTGCTGATGATGACTTTGAGGGTTTAAAAGAATACGAAATTGGGGCTGGTGTCCCCCATGAATATGTGTTACGTAAATTGTTGTGGAATGTTATGTATGGGGGCGCTATTCTGAATTTTGTATTGCCAAAAGTAGCACATTTTATAGGACTAGTTAACGATATTGCGTCGTTAAAACGAACAGCTGCAAAAACAGAAACTACACCCATAATGGATGGTATACATAATATAATCCTGCGTAGAATATAACGACAAGACGTCGCACAGATCAATCGAAACTTACGACACCTTTGCCATGATTCTGGATGGCAAACTGAGCGTTCGCAAACACGCGGAATATGTAAAGGAATTGTTATGATCCAAAGGACAGAACAAGAACGCTAATAAACAGCGGAAAACACTCGCAATGCGAAACAAATATATTGTTATGATTGATTAGGAAGGAAGTGATGGGAAGACATGGACTTGGAACTGTGATAAATAACAATGGTGACAGGCTCATAAATTTCCCCCACAGAAATATTCACAAGTATAGAAGTATATGGGAAACACCTGATGGTCAAACCTTCAATCAAATTGACCATATACTTATCAGTAAGATGTATCTGGGTTCCTTGCTGGACATCAAAACTAGACGTGGTGCTGTTATTGATAGCGACCACCAATTCTAAGGGGTCACCTTCCATCTCCGTCCAGCGACTGTCACCGGTATTAGAGGCAAAATTGTAAAACACAATACAGACCGCCTGCAGTACCCATCCATATCTATGATGTACGATCAAACTCTACGCTCCAATTTGGCACAGGACAGTCAAAATACGTGGTCAGGCATTGTTCGAACGCTGAAAGAAACAGCCAAGGAGGTTCTTGGCGAGAAAAGATACGTGAATAAACCTCGGATTAGTGCAGAATCCTGGACCGAAAATCAGAATCATGTGCTATTCCACAATATTCGTATACGATCGAAGACACCAGCGTTAAAAAGGCACTTAAAATCAGACTATCGGCAATCAGCACGTAAAGTGGGTTACATGGTCCGTTAAGATTACGACAATTACCTGAACAGTATAGCGAAGGAAACCGAAAAAGCTGCGAATACAGGTAACCTCCGTATTGTGTACTCTTCAATAAAAAAAAACTGAGCAGCAACAACAGCAGGAGTACTGCATCGTTAGAACCTAATGATGGCACGGATATATCATCACCAGATCCGCGATGGCGTGAATCTTTTATGACACAATCTATACTTTCGGATGATGAAAATCCGTGTACCTCTTCGGCACCATACTCATGTCGCAACCCGATAAGGGATATTTCAACCGAACCCCCTCTCACAAAGAGATGGAGGCGGCATTTGGTAAAAGGAAGGATCGCAAATATTCTGGTCCTGATAATATTCCAGCGGTGGTGCATCAACGTTAGCAGATGTTTTTACGCCAGTCATCAGAAGTGTGGATAGACAACAAACCTTTACGGAGGGGAAAGAGGGAGTGGCTATTACTATCCCGAAAAAATGTGATCTAACAGTTTGCAGGAACTGGATAGGTATTACATTGCTAAATGCAATATGCAAATTAATTGTGACCCTTATTCTTCAGCGGATCTCGACGGTGGTGGGGCAAACGAGCAGGCGGGTTTTAGACCTGGTCGTTCATGTGCCGACCACGTGAACGCACATTCACCGGAAATTCGGTTGTTGCCACTGAGTTGCGGTTGCCACAACAGAATTGAGGTTGTCACGACTGAATATATTCGGTTGAAGCAAGCTCGTGTCATAATTGATTCGCTTCTGACAACTACATCTTCAATTATATTCGTTATGTCAACTAAATTTTCAATAATTTCGGTTACAACCACCAAACATGGAATTAGTTAAACCCGAAATTGGTGCCAAATTCGGTTACAGCAACCGAATGGAAGATACGACTCATAAAAAGTACAATATTAGTATTCGATTCCAAATATTAGTCACTGGAATCATAATTTAGTTTCTGTTTAAAAAACACTTGTTACAAAGTTATGTATTCGATTTTTCATAAGAGGCTTTGCTGTAAACGAGAAACTATTTTTCAATGTTACACGAGGACTTTCCAGAAAAACTATTATTTTAAACAGAAAGTGAGAAACAAATTTGTGAAAAACAATAAAGTATACAGGGTGATGCAGGAAGTTCCGGACAAATTTCTCCAGCGTATTCCTTGGCTTATTTCATGAAGAAAATCCACTAGGACCATGTCCTAATTTTCGTTCAAAATTTTCGGATTGGCGGTCGGAGGGTAAAGTTGCTAACTTCTGAGCCAGTGTTTGATTTTTTTGTTTTTGGGCTTGTTGGAAAAGTCTTTTTTGAACTTTTCTTCATGAAATGAGCCAAGGAATACGCTGGAGAAATTTGTCCGGAACTTCCTGAATCACCCTGTATAAATATCATCCACCGAAAAAAATGGTAAGTATACATATTAACATTTTACGCAGTATAGACCCAGAATTTTATATGCTTTGAACAAAAACTACGATTTATATATATTTTCTTATAAGAAATCAAAAGAAGGTCAATAAAAATCCTTGTATATTTCACTGTTATCGAGACGAATATGCCCAGTTCATACATCTTACCACACCAGTTTCTGAATCGCATGTATATTTTATTTTACTGGTATTACCATAAATTGAGGTGAAGCGAGAATTTTAAACACAATCGTTGAGTCTGATGCCACTATTGGCGGCTTCACAAACATCTGCAAAAAATTGGGTACAAGTGTCTGGAGGAACTATTTTTGCGGATGACACAAATTAACTTAAACATGCATATGATATTTTTAAAATATAACTATTTGTAAACGGTTACAGAGTTCGTATTTGCCGTTTTCGAGATAGTGACATGTTTTCATATTTTCGATCAAAAATGGGGATGGGTTACCCAGGGTAACCAATTACCCACGAAATACGAACCCTGGCTACGAATAATAATAATTTTGTTTATTTATATTTAAATATAAAATACACAATTTTATAAAAAAAAAATTTTTTGTTTTGCTTTTTTGTCTATAAAATTCATAATGGGTTAAAAAAGCATCAACAACTGGTTGTAAGCGCCATCAAATTCAAGTAATTAGTTGGCCATGCCAATAATTATTTGGTACCACCGAATTAGTTTTCACATTTTTCGTTGATCCAACTGATAGAATATTCACCACTACAGGATAATTTGATTGCTATAACTAAAACTTGATTGACAGATCACATTTATTTCTTGTTGCTTTGGCTTCAACTAAATATTTCAGTTCTTGCAAACAAAACTGAATTACAAATCATATATGTATATGCACAACATTTAGCGATAGGGAACACAATTATTGGTAAAATCACACCTGAATAATGTGATAGTCCAAGGAACCGTCAAATTTTCGTTGGTTGTAAATATAGTTGTGACAACGAATCTCTTCTTCTGTGTGCACATACGAGTTTTGTTAAGCATAAGGGTCAAATACAGCCGAACCCCTAATCTCTTGAGGACAGGGGACGTGACCCCCTACGAGGGTGTGAGTACATATTCTCGAAATAAATACTACCCATCTTGATGAAATGAAGAAGCGGTACCCGACAGGCCTGGGAAGGTTTCGTGGGACTTACAGATGATAGTGCGCTTTCACTATGTCAAAAAATCTAAACGGTAAACCGAAGAGAAGATCATACTGTTTACTTTCGAAATTAATTTTCCGTCTATTGTATACAACTTTATTTATATCAACAAATTTTAAGGGTTCTACCATTCACAATAGTGTTTGTTTGCGTGTGTTCCCATTTATATCACATTTATATCCAGGATAATTAGCATAAATAACCCCACTTCTTTTGTGCTATTTTATTGTGTGAATTTGAGCGACATGGGACTGTCCGTGTAGGTGGAAAGTTTCTGATTGCCATTCACTTGGGAGTGGCCAGAAATGATTTCTTCGTTGGGCAGTCCAAGCAGCTCACTACTTCCACGCAGTATGTCCTGGGCAATGGCTTTTCGGAAAGCTTCGTTAGCTAGCTAGAGTGAGAAGGCGAAGCAAATGAGCATCAAATCAGGTTTAGTAGGTGACTGATGTCACTGAAGCTCAGCAAACAATCGGGCATATTCTTTTGTCCATAGAAGGCGGATGAGCCAAACATACGGGCCAACGGCGGATAGAAACTAAAAGAAGAAAATCCAGGTTCAACATATCGCATCCTGGTCAGCGTCTGATCCATAATGGGCGGCTGTAATCAAATATCCTGGCAGTAGGTAAAATGCAAAAACCCGGTGGACTGGGTTTGCCTCCCGCCACCGTTCATAATGGCAGTGAAAATACAAAAACGAAACAGAAAACATAAACAACTCCTATTTGTTGGCGACCCCCGCAAACGTTATAAGGACCACGATTTACGGATATGCACTTGGAATGTAAGAACTCTATATAGATCCGGTGCAAGTATCCCATTGGCAGATGTCCTTGAAAGTTATAAGGCTGACATTACCGCTATCCAGGAAATGCGATGGACAGGATATGGCTGCACAAGGAAAAGAAACCGCGATATATGCCATGGTGTTGCCATGAAAAAAAACATGAATTTGGTTGTCGGGTTTGTAGTTGGCAAAAGACTGCGACATCTAGTCTCTAGGTTCAATCCTGTGAGTGAACGAATAGCCACAATCCGCATAAAAGCGAAATATTTTTATATTTCCCTAATTTGTATGCATGCCCCGGCAGAAGAGAAAGATGATGATGCCAAAGCAATATTCTATGAACTCCTAGAGGAAACGTATGACCGCTGCCCTGGCCATGACATTCAGATTGTACTAGGAGATTTTAATGCTAAAGTAGGCAGGGAGAATGTGTTTCATGCAATTATAGGCAATTTCAGCCTACCTGCTGACAATTCCGACAACGGTATGAGACTGATTGACTTTGCTGCAGCAAAAAACGTTGTCATTAGTGGTAGAAGATACCACCATAAAGACATCCACAAGGCTACTTGGGTATCCCCTGATCAAAGAACGAGAACCAAATTGATCACGTGGTAATTGATGGAAGACACTCATCCAGTTTAATGGACGTACGAGTGATCAGAGAAGCTAACATCGATTCTGATCACTACCTGGTAGCAGCAAAGGTTCGCACAAGATTAAGTAGAGCGAAAACCGTACGAACCCAGACACAGGGAAAGCTGGCCATCGGAAAGCTGCAATCACCAGATGTAATCAGAGCCTACTCAAGGACACTCTCGCAACTTTTGGCACAGAAGCCACCCCCTCCCGATGACGATCCTGATGCGCAGTGGAAACCCATTTCCGACTCTATGAAAACTGCCGCAACAACCGTACTTGGTTTCGAAAAACCCCTTCGCAATAAACCGTGGTACGATGAAGAGTGTCGCATAGCAAATGACGAAAAGAACGCTGCACGTATGGTAATGCTTCAGTCAATTGCAACGCGAGCTGCAACTGAGCGATATAGGGAGAAGAGAAAGGAGGTAAACCGTCTCTTTAGGCGTAAGAAACGGCAGTGGAGAAAGCGCGAGAGTGAGAAAATTGAGACATACAGAAGGAAGAACGAAGCCCGAAAATTCTACCGAAAAGTTAAAAACGGAACTAATGGACATGGTTCAGGGCCCCCCTTCTGTAAAGACAAGGACGGAAATCTCGTCGCAGATGTGCAGAGCATGTTGGGAATATGGAGAGAGCATTTCTCCGCGCTACTAGTACCTGAGATATCCGATGACGATGGGACAATCGATCACAATATGGACGACGACGTCGATTGGCCCCCTCCTAACCAAGACGAGGTCAGAACAGCTATTGCCCGGCTTAAGAACAACAAATCCGCAGGAGCCGATGGATTACCGGCGGAGCTGTTTAAGGCTGGCGGCGATGAGCTGATAAGGTGCATGCATCAGCTCATTAGATAAATTTGGTTAGATGAATGCATGTCCGGCGATTGGAGTCTCAGTGTACTATGTCCCATATTTAAAAAAGGTAACCCGAGTATCTGTGCCAACTACCGTGGAATAAGCCTTTTATCCATGGCATATAAGGTTCTATCAAGTATAATGTGCGAAAGACTAAAACCAATTATCGCTGACCTGATTGGACCATATCAGTGTGGCTTTAGGCCTGGAAAATCGACAACTGACCAGATTTTCACGCTACGCCGAATCCTGGAGAAGACACACGAAAAACAAATCGACACCTATCATCTATTTATCGATTATAAAGCGGCCTTCGATAGTCCGATACGGGATAAACTCTATGAAGCAATGTCTGAGCTTGGTATTCCTGCAAAACTCATACGCCTTCGCAGGATGACCTTGACGAACACCAAATCCGCAGTGAAAGTTGGTAAGGATCTTACCGAACCTTTCGACACTAAGCGAGGCCTCATGCAAGGCGACGCCCTATCGTGCGATCTCTTTAACATCTTAATGGAGATCATTATGAGAAAAGCTGCAGTCACCATGAATAAAACCATCAGCAGCAGAAGTCACATGCTGCTCGCGTATGCTGATGATATAGATATCATTGGGCGCACAATTAGAGAAGTTACTGCGGTTTTTTCGACAATTGAGAAGGAATCAGCAAAAGTGGGTCTGACGGTGAATGAGGACAAGACAAAATTAATGGTTTCAACGAACAGGGCCTCCACGCGATTAGACCAAAGCGTGAACGTTGATAACCGTTATAACTTCGAGGTAGTGGACGAATTTGTATACCTCGGATCTGCCGTGCACAAAAACAACAACGTCAGCCTTGAGATCAAGCGGAGAATTGTGCTTGCGAATAGATGTTATTTTGGGCTAAGCAAGCACTTTAGAGATAAAGCCCTCTCTCGAGTAACAAAAGTCCAGCTATACCAGACTCTCATTCAACCTGTCTTGCTTTATGGCGCAGAATCCTGGGTCCTAGCGCAAGCAGACAAAACATCTGTAGGAGTCTTCGAGAGAAAAATACTCCGAAAAATGTATGGCCCTATAGTGCACATCGGCGAGTATCGGCGATGCATGAATCATGAGCTTTATGAGCTTTATCCTGACATTGACATAGTTAAGCGGATCAAGATAACGCGATTGCGCTGGCTAGGCCATGTCAGTAGAATGGATGAAGATGAACCAGCGCGAAGGGTTTTCGAAACCGAACTCGAAGGAAGACAAAAAATAGGAAGACCAAGACTCCGCTGGAGGGATCAGGTTGTCGAATCCCTGCGTACACTTGGTATTGCCAACTGGAGAGATAAAGCAAAAGATCGAACTGGTTGGCGAAATATGTTATCTTCGTTTTGTAAGGTCCCTGACTCCCCGGGGTTGTCCGAGACCGGATAAGTAAGTAAGTAAGAATTTGAGCGTATTTAGGGATAGTGAGCGCAAAGACAAAATGGCTTGGCATTTATTGTTCATGAAATGGCGCAGTCCGTCCTTGTTTAGATAAATCCCTTAAAAATAAGTGTTGCTTGTTTTTTTTAAGAATTCTCATTGGTTCGTTCCACAATGTTGGTAACACAAAAAAAAATTTGCAAAAATTTCTAACCATAAAAATTCTCTGAAAGCACCGCCAGAGAAATATAATAAAATCTTTCCGAACGGCGAGAGGCTACATCGACTTTGCAGTTGTGCATTAGAATTATACATAGAGCCACTCATCAAAGTCGTCCGAGACTTCAATAAGTCTAGGTAATGTTTACGAAATACTACGAATGTGTACGAATATGGATTGCAGACACTGTCTGCTTAAACAAACAAAAATGCAATTGTGCATCTGTCGCTGTTCAATTGCATTTAAAACTGTAATTTTTCAGGCTTTGTAAAATGTCCAATAAAAGTCTCATTCATTGTTGTGGTCGCTCTACATGTGTCAGTGGTGCAACGCTCTACATGTGTTGTTGGACTATTTGAGTATCCATCATAATGCGTTCGTACAGTAGATAGATATGTATGTATGAATGTGTATAGATAAAAGTACAGATGATATCAAAGTAATAGCATCACAAAGAGCTTTCGATAAAAATCTACTATTGAAATCCTTTGTTCCGATCGGCCTCGATTGTGAAGAACTATGTACCGGTGATTTCACCACCTCCATCAAACACACCAAACCATTGCGTTGTCTGGACGTAATTATTTCTCTTGACCGCTCTTCGGGGTTCTTTTCAATCCAAGTACAACAATTTTGCTTACTGACTTGTGCAGTTGTTTGCACCATTCTACCATAGAGCAATAGGTAAGAATCGCCATTCCCCTCTGTATGTTCACTCTATGACGACGAATTAGTAGACCATTTCATCGAGTTCAAGTTACTGTTGTATGTTACTCTTTGGTTAGACACAAAACGGACAGAAATTAAAGGGAATGAGTATTTTCGTTCGATGCAACAAACATAAAACATAATTTAGCTGACATTAGTATCAAGCAAACACTATTTAAAATTAGTTTGCTGCATGGTTTGTTTCTGGTTGCTTATAGCTCTCTCGCCTATCTACTCTGTTTTCAATCAATTTCCTACTTCATAGTCGATCAGCTGTGTCATGGATTCCCCTGATTCGACACGAGGATATTTTGAAGACTTTGTCAAATTATGTATTCGTTGGTACAATCTTTTTTTACGGCTAAATAATGCATGCTGGTGGAACTAATGTCTAATGTTGCCTCATACTCACAGTATGTCATGACGATGTTGCATTGTCAGTTTTTGCACAGCATCAATGTTTTCTGGACGAAATTCGTACTTGAGCTAAGTTCGACCGCGAGAAAACTCGATATACTAGCGTGTCATAGTGGCTAAGGATGGAGCTTCGTAGACTTAATTCCATTTTTTGCTGTCACCCAACTTTTAAGTAACTGTTAACAGCACAAATCCCGCTCAAATCACAAAACATTCTACATAAAGTTATGGTCAAAAATGTCGAATTTAGAATTGGAAATATCAGCTGCCAACTAGCAACAGTTAGGGTTGCCAAGGCTTACAATATACCTACATTTCTTTTGACCTCGTTTAGTGACTACGACACTATGGAATGATTGGCCATGGTAAGGCTTCTTAAAAAAACCTTTCGGTTCCGGGATACAACTGTACTCGTAGGTCCCAGCCAGTGAGTGTAAAACTACAATGCACACATTCCGCTGATTGTGAGAAGTTCTCCCATGTCCCTTCATTGGAAATACATAATGGGAAAACATTTATGTGTTTATTAATCACAACTCTAGACTTTTTCCATTGGGGCTACGTAAAGCCCAAATACTACATGGATAAGACAGCTACGACCGAGTAAGATTACTCGCAAAATTCGCGAAAATTTGAACTCCATAATGGCCCATGTTAACTACAGTTTCAGTCAATATTTTAAAGAAATAATCTTCTTATTTTCGAAAAATGTACCTAAAATTTATGTACCACACTTTAGAGAAGACAATGACAGACAAAGAATTGGATTGGAGAAGAGAAGAGAGACAGAAGACAATGACAGACAAAGAATTGGATTGATGACAACCATGTCAATGTGATACAATAGCTTGCATATTCTGTAGATGTAAACCCCATCAGAACCACCGTACAGAAATAGGTGTGTTATAAAACAGTATTGCTACTCCAAGACTCGGCAAATTGAATGGCAGATAAAGGTGCTGATATTTTGCTGTCCTTTACTATGTTATGTATTACCTAAATTCGAAACAACCTCCATTTATAGTTGTATGTTTCTCACCTAAATGAGATTTGCCACTCGTGTGGTGCTTCTTTTTTAACAACTGCTGTATGTGCTTGACGCCAGTCATAATGAGCAATGGGACATTCGTCTATTATGCTTTTATTAATCGGGGGAGGAAATTATGACGAGATGTCAACACCCGCTTATACTCAAACAGACTTTTATAGTACACTAGCTGATGCACACGTCACGAATAAAACAAAGCAAAATGCCATCATATGACCCTTGAGCCAGTAACAAAAGTAAAAACAGGGTTCGCACGAGATCTGGCTGGCCAATAATTGCTGAGGGAGTTGAATGGACGTTCGTTCGTAGTATATTGACGCTTTGGTCACCAACTGCCGTAACTACCACCAACATCATTTTACAGCAGAACAATTTTGATGTTATTCTCACTATATTAGCTATAGGGCAAATAAACCCCCGCTAAACTAATGTTTCCGCCACTTGGAGCTAAGCGATTTTAAGTGGCAAAAAACATCCTATTGTTACAAAAAAATTGTTTGACTTAAGTTTATCTAGCATTTGAATGTCGATGGAATTGGTGGTGTGGTATTGCAGTTTAATGGTTCAAACAGTTCCGTCAAGTGATAACTGTTAACTAAGTAGATCTATAAGGAGTATGTAAAATATTGATGGGTCCTTTTGAATTTAATGATACTTGATACCCATACACATCTGGCCTATAAAAATTGTTCCGTTAGACAACATTCCACGTCGGTCACGAGCAATCGGAGGTCAAACTGACTGGTTCACCCATGGAAATACATGTTGGTGGCAGAACCACCAGCCGTCGGTGGTGCTATGTCTAGTATGCTCAGCTCCTGTACATGAGTACGTGGATTTGATTACTGATCTGACCACCTTACATTTCTTTCGACGACGGTCACCTCGCTTAGTGACGGTATCCTTAACGATTACTTAGCCATGATAGAGCTTCTAAAATTCCGTTCGTAATTGATGTAAAACTGTAGATCCCAATCAATGAGTGTAAAACTAAAAAAGCGCGCACCTCACTGGTTGTGAGAAGCCCTTCCCAATTCATTCAAGAGATGTAAGGGGAAACCATTTTTTAATAATTCCGAAGCTTTATGCTGTTGTTTTAATATATATATGTTTGTTTCTGAAACAACAATAATTAAAATGCAAGGAATACAAATATTTTTGTTTTACAGAATAATGATTTAAAAACATTTGAAAATTAATGCCGGTCCATCTCGGACCCTCATGGTCATTGAAGGATTATACAGCGAAGTTTTCTTTAATTTCGTTTGCATTATAATTAGAGTATTCAAAACCGAAACCGTTTAACCGAATTCCGGCCGGTTAACCGTACGTCGGTTTTTTAAAAAGTGATATTTTCGAAGAACCGGTTTCGCCGGTTATTATTATTATTAACCCGGTAATACTGATATAATATAGCAGAATTACAAATCTAAATCCTATTTCATAGCTCACTATGGTTACTGACCCCATCACACAGACACAAAAGACTTTGTTAACGATTTATTACGGCGATAGTTTTCTAAAATAAGTGGTCCAAGGCAATGGAAGTCATATCTGCCAAGTCCGATTTAGATGTAAGTTCCGGAACTCATGACAACACAGAAATGCATAAAACAAATTTGTTACAAAGCTGTCACCATTTTTTGTATCTGGTATTCTGGTAACACGGTGACAACGAAAAATTCACCTCGTAGCAAATAATTCACCTCACAATAACAGGTTGTCAAAAGCAGGGACAACAAAACAACAACATATGGTTTTCTGCACAAAATGAACGATTTAAAAAAAAGGAAAATTAAGTATTTAATGTATTTATGATTTATTGAATTAAAATGAATACATTATTATTTAAGGAATTTGAGCGCACCGCAAAGGCACAGCTGGAATGCGATATTGCCTTTCTCAAGGAACATGAACCAACATTGAGGAACGATGCCAAGCGGAAAGAATACACCTGTACATCCGCGCCAAATAGAAGAAGAAATTTACTTTAGCGCCAACTCTCTGATCTGCATCAAAATTACACCACCGACAAAAGCTTATGCGCTGAGTTCAAAAAGTTATTTCCCCCCCCGCGGTCGGTCCAACTTCTTGAGATATATGTCTGTAAAGCTTGAGTATATAATCGTTCGTATCTCCGGTATTTATAATCCGATCTGGTTGAAATGGGTATCATTACAAAGGTCTTTCTAAGCTCTATAAACCAGTGCATAAACATATTTATTTTTATTAACCCATTGGGGAGCCACTTAAAAAAACTTTTTTCAACTTCACTTTTCTGCTAAAAATTATTTTTTTCTTTCAACAAAATGCGCCATTATACTTATTTTTGGCAGGTTCCGATAAAAGAAAAGACTTCAGCCTCTTTTAAAGGTATATTACTCACCAATATCCCTTTAAAGACCGGAGATATTTACGTTAAAAATTTTGTAATACATTTCGCACTTTTTCAATCTTTCTAACACAAAATCAAATTCTTTCTTCTTTCTGCTCCATTTCCATAGCACAAAGTAACAAAAGTCCTTCCTCCATTAATTATGCCCTCTTGTCGTTTTGGTACAAAATATATTATTAATTTTTCCCGTATTCAGTTTTATTTTTTACTTGTAGTATTTAGAAAATGTTTTTGTATCATCTTTCCGGCAAATAAAACAGCTGTTACGCGCTGTTACCTCCTCTTTGGCAGGTAACAGTTTTTGTTACTTTTGTCACCAAAAAAATGTGTCAGAATACCGATTTGTGACAATTGTCACATTGCTGTCAAATAGTAACCGTGGTGACTTTTGTAACCCTGCCAGAATAGGGCTGTAAATGTGCAGTCTATGTTAATGACACCGTGTTAAAAAAAATATTTTTTCCAAGTTTACTCAACAGCTGATTAACGTGAAAAATAAATCGAGTAAAAATACATGTGAACACTTTTTTGGCGTAGAATGATAATCAGACATTATCATGATAAAACGTTGTAAGTAAACGAGTTACATATTAGTCTATTTTTGTACATAATTTTTCTGTATTGCAGAATTTATGTCAAGTTTAAGTTTTTCTTACCACATTATATATAAGTACTTTGTTGGTCTGGATTGTTTTTTTTTTTATTTCCGAACTGTAAAAAATCAAATCCTAGCGGCGTGGATATAAAAAACTATCAAGATTTAGGCTAATTATGTGTCGTGGTGAAAATGGAGAACAAGTTAAACTAAATGTATTCCTCATTGTAGTCTTAGTAGAACTTAATTTCACTAATTAAACAAGAAATACACGATTATAAATATACTTGAACCGAGACTTACCTGTTTGACTGTCTATCGCAATAATTTGCTCATCCGAACTCATCCAAATCGCCGACAATGGCATTGGGGAATCAAAGCATATTATGTCACCGACAGAGAAAATTGTCTAAGGTAAACATTTTAAGGAAACCCCGCACCAGCAGCAAGCACGGAATCGGAAACGGAATCATTGAAATAGATTTTGAATGTTCGTAACGCCAGTATTACCACCCATCCACATCAGTATTATCGTCAATGGTGTCGTTATTCGTTCATTGTTGTTGTTTGTAGAATGTAAAATCAACATGTTGATTATACAATAGTATTGCAGACCGTGATGGAAGTAGAGGGAGGGTGCATTGGAAAATCATTACAGGCACCATCCAACCAACAAACACAGCATAACGTTAGCAAGGAGTAAGAAGATATGGCGTTGTAGTTGTTACCGCAGGATGCATTTTAGTATCAGCAGTAGTTTGTGTATGGGACATTTGTGTTATAGTACATGACATTAGGATGATGATTTCCATGATGATATCGGCGGCGGCAGCAACGACGACGAGGACGATGACGGCGACGTTGATGATGACAATGACGAGGATGTTAACACCAATGCATACATTTGCCATTGAGAAAAATCGTGTGCAAAAATAAAAATAAAAATCAAGTTAGTTGACATTACCAAAAATAGAAAGTGGATGTGGAAACAAAAAGAACAAACATATAAAACAAGTTGCACCTTAGTTGACACTTAGATATTCAAATTAAATTGTATGTTAAATGAAATAAACGAAATCGGTTTGGTTTATCTAAACCGACTTACAAATAAATACGATTCTTAGTTTGGGGTGGCTTTGTTTCTGCTGAAGGTACATTCGTGTTTACATTACAAAATGCCTCAAATAAGTAGTGGCATTAACCTAAAAAGAATGAAACCTTTGGGAAAATATTCCGGTTTTATATGACTTATACAACTTAACCAGATGATCCTTGGTTTTCCATTCACATGAAGAGATAGATGAGAGCTACCCATAATTCGCGAGTCAGGTTTCTAATTTCTTGACTCACTGAGATGGCTTATATGGTTGCCAGAGCACAGGCACATTCCAGGAATCCGCAGAGCAAATGCTTTGTCAAGACTAGGGACTACCGTACAGGTTACACTGGTGATGGAACGTGTAGTCATTCCCCTAGCACCTTGTAAGCATATACAGTGGTGGCCAAAACATATGCAACTAAGATTGGCTGCCTTTAACAGGGTCTACAATTGTACCACAAAAAGCACAATGATATTTCAATAAATAATAAACGGCATTAAGATTTTTAAAAAAATTCAGAATGTACAGCTTTTGTTTACATTTCCAAGTTATCGGTATTTTTATCGATAAATATTAAAATCGGTGTGAACAAAACATATGCAACTCTCCAATTTTGTTTTAAATAACGTCGTTTTTATAATTTTTTAGATCGCTGTTCTAACTAATAACTAATTAGTAAGCCTGTGTAAAGGGATTTGTAGGAATATTCAGTATTATTTTGTTATATTTTCCTATTGAAGCTAATATAGAGTTCGTTTTAAAAGGGCGCGCGATAAATTCGTATTTGACCGCAGACGAAAAATTCTGACTGCATATTCTTGTGGCATATCATAGAAAGGCATTGCCGAGAAATATAATGTTCATAAAAGTTCAATATCTCGCATTATTGCTACTTAAAAAAAAACTTCAGAAATTTGTATTCCACACCAAGCTGGTCGACCGCGCAAGACAAGTGATCGGACGGACAATTTGATCATCAGACACGTGAAATATCAGTTTCTGCTCGAACAATTCGTAGACGTCCTTTGCAGACCACTCTAATCGAACGAAGTCCTGCAAAGAAACTGCTTATATCAACTTGTAATCAGAAAAAGCGTTCGCAGTTTGCTTGAGACTATTTATATTGGCTAGGAAGTAAATGGAGGGCTGTGTTGTTTAGTGACGAATCAAAATTTTATATTATTGGCAGCAATGGCATGTGTGACGTACGACAACTAGTAGGATAACGCATCGATGCACTTTACTGCAAAAAGACGGTCAAGCATGGAGGGGGAAGTGTAATGATGTGGGATGCTTTTCTGGTGCTGGTGTTCGTCCACTGCATAAAATTTATGGCATTATGAACCGATTTGTGTAGAAAGACATTTTAGAAATGGTAATGCTTCCATATGCCGAGTACGATATGCCATTGTGGTGGGCCTTCCAGCACGACAACGACCCGAAACACTCATCGAAAATAGAGTTACGGTTATGGAATGGCCACCACAATCACCAGACTTATATCCCATCGAGAAACTCTAGGAAATCATAAACCAAAAAATTGAGTGGGAAAATTGTACAAGTTCTGATATTTTGTTTCGACGACTGAAATATGCGTGGAAATCAATCCCAACAAGCGTCATTGACATACTAATAATATCAATGCCTATGTCAGGCTGTAATGGACAACAACGGATTTGCTAGAAAATATTCGATTCATTTGCTTTGAACTGCGCTTGATTTTATTGGTCGCATATGTTTTGGCCACTGAAATACAAGAATGAATATGTATTTTTATTCTTTTTCCTACATTTTTCTAAATATATATGGAGTAGATCCCTTGTCCTTATTTTGAAAGCAATAAAGTATAAAATTTAAAACAAAAAATTCCCAATTTTATTTTCAGAAAATTTTTACGTAATGTTTCGTAAAAGATGCATTTTGGTTGCATTTGTTTTGGCCACCACTGTACATATATATTCCATATAACGGTGGAGGAATAATGCACAGTCTTGCATTTTTCACTGTAGGAATAGCTTTTAATTACCAGGCTAATGCCAGTTATGTTTGAACACCAAAAACCAACAAAAATCGGTCATGAAGTAAAATGCAAACGTAACTGACATTAGCCCTGTCAGTGAAAACTATTACCACATTGGAAAATGCAATACTGTGTGTTATAGAATAAACTTAACCTCAAAGCTCTGCATCGCTGCGTGAAAGCAGGAGGAAAAGAAGAACAAGAAGAAAAAAGCTTTCTGTTCTTGTGTTAGAATAATTGAACTTTTCAGTATTTTCATACTTAGGGGTTTCCGATCGTTACTAATTGGCATTTGGAAAATTTCTCATAAGAGTTTGTATATAAACGATTGATGATCTACCGGTGGTATCAATTCAGGCACAGGAGTTGGGCATCTGATGATGAACTTGTCCCGGAGTTCGAAAATAGTCGTACCAGTTAGTGTCAGGTCTCTTATTCCAATTAAATTAGTTAATGATTAGTGATCCAATTAGTTAGTGATTGGTCTCTTATTCCAACAAAACCAACAATTTTAACTTAGAAACAAGTTTCTGACCTTGTAAACTTGTAGATGAATTTCTCACACATAAACTGGCCATAAATTAAAATTTGAAAAAAAAAACTTTTCTTTTCCAAAAATTTGGTTTCTGAAAGGATTTATCTTTTAACTTGTCTGAAGTCAAAAATGTTTAAATGCAATAGATATTGTAGCTCATCCAAAAGTAAGGTTGTATATCTTCCAACATCTGGCCAAATGGCTCAAAAGAAGGATTTGAATTATGATTTATTGAGCGACATTTCAATTAGATATAAGAATATTGTTTGTTTTTAACTATTAAAAAATTCAAAAATATACTTTCTTTCTTAAAAATTGTGCACCTGTATTCCTATACCTCGACAAATAATTATATATATAATTATAAATAATTTCTTTCCATCTAAAAACTAACGGCAATTTATTTTTGACTGTACTCAATTTGTTTGCTTATAACCACTCTCTCTTTAACATGTGCATTCTTATTCGATGGTTCTTTATTTGGGGTCCGGTTATCTGAGGATTTGCTGGAAGTTTGTAATACAATAGAAACAAAATATACGTGCACTAAACCTCTGCAATGAATGTCTTGAATGGCATATCAAGACATTCACTTCAAAAGCGAATGCGTCAAATACAACATCCACTGCTAACAAAGCAAATTAGTATTTATGAGATATATTATGAGAAGCAAAATGCAAATTAAATGCGAACCAAAACATTAAACGTTCAAACAAATCAAACAAATTTGAAGCAGAACAAAAGTACTACTTTTCAGAGAACACTGAAATGAGTACTCATCACTGTGGTTCCAAATGTAAAAACAACTCTGCTTGTGTGATTAGAGTGGTTTCGTACACATATACACTCCGGTTCACTTATTTAAAGGCTCCAAAAATTCCATATTCAGCAGCCTGTATCTTTTGCAATTTGTAACCGATTGCAGAATTTTAAAATGGCAATGGAAGCTAGACATCTTGAGATATACCAAAAAAAATTATGACTGTAGTGGTTTCTTAACAATTATAAAAAAGTCCAAAAATGTGGTAGTTTTGTTTTTTTGGTTCACTTGAATAAAGGCGATTTAACTAATTTTAATGAAAAACAGTTATTCTTGTTTTTTTAATTTATTTTACTTTATTTAAGAACTATTAGTAGTGGGTACAACCCCCTTTGTTCTTAATAACTTCAAATATACGGGTTTTCATTGACAGATAAAGAGAATTTATGTAATCCAACGAAATTGGATTCTAAGAATTCTCAATGGCCTGAATTAGTGATTGCTTTTCATCAAATAGTGTACCTCCTTCATAGCCCTTACGAGATAACAAACCCCAGACATTTTCGATAATGTTTAGATCCGGCGAATAGGGTGGCCAGTCAAGAATATTAAGATTTTGTCTTGCAATTAACTCCTTTACTACTCTGGCGTTGGGTATAGGGGCATTATCGTGTTGCAATATCCAAGATATGGAACCAAATAAAGGGTCCGCCAAATAACTTTTTTTTTTTGAAAATGCTATTAAAAAAAACTACTGAATATTTTCTCAAATTTCTTTTTTTTATTTGAAAGTACAATCCTTCCGGTTAATAATGGAAAATAACTTCATTCAAATGGCTGCCTCGGCTGGCCATGCAGTAGCCTACACGATCGGTCCAATTTTTAAGCACATTATCGATTGTGTGCAGCTGTATTTCACCAATGGCTTCACGAATATTGTCCTTTAAAGCGTCAATTGTCTCTGGCTTGTCGGCGTAACACTTATCTTTGAGAGCACCCCACAAATAATAGTCCAACGGTGTCAAATCGCAGCTCTGAGGTGGCCAAACGACATCGGCTCTGCGGCTGATAATGCGATCCACATCGAGTGTAGCTTCGGCAGTGTGGCACGTAGCGCCGTCCTGTTGAAACCAAATGTTGCCAATATCCTCCTCTTTAATTTTTGTGAACAAACATTCGTTCAACATGGCCCGATAACGATCGCCATTGACTGTAACGGCCACTCCTTGCTCATTTTCGAAGAAAAATGGCCCAATTATGCCTCTGGACCAAAATCCGCACCAAACAGTGACTCGTTTTGGGTGCATCGGCTTTTCAATGTATGCGTGCGGGTTTTCTGTGCCCCAAATGCGACAATTTTGCTTGTTTACAAGCCGCCAAGATCAAAATGAGCTTCATCTGAAAAGATGATTTTTTTTTTGGCAAAATCGTCATCGTCTGTAAGTCGATCGCAGGCCCACTTACCATGATTTTCAAAGTAATGTCGCAATATTTCCCAGCGTTGTTCAAGCGTATACACAACCATATTCGTTCAGCGGAAGGATAAAACTAATTATCTGTCTAATCAGACATGAGCTAAGTGTTACCATTCACGAAATAAGCACTAGTTGAAAAAAGACGTTAGATGGCGGACCCGTTAGTTCACTGAACTTCGGAAAAGCCGATTCCAATAACGTTTTATAGATTGGCACCAGTCATTTTTGCACTCACACCATAACGCCGCCCTCTCGGCTGTGACGTCGGTTCAAGAAACGATTTTCTTTGCGCTGATCATGGAAATAATAGTTGTAGCCATCAGGCCCATCCACATTAAACTTCTTTTCATCCGTAAATACAGCGGTTCTACAGTCATTTACATGACCTCTTGGTTGCACATCCCATACCATGTACTCTTGCGAATTGAAGCCGCTTTTCCTTACGAGAAGCATTAAGTGGCGGCTTTTCTTGTAATTTCAGGTATTTAAGATACTCACAGCTCTCAATTACTCTGCGTACTGATGATTTGCTCGCTTCCACTCCAGCTTGAGCTCTTATTATTGACAAGGATAAATCAGAATTAAAAGTAATGCTGATGATTTTTCTTTTCTCATACATAGATAAACAAAACCCTTCCTTTAAAATTTTTTTAAATACCCCTCGTGGTCCTTGATGTAATTGTCGACTACTGTTGGGCTCCGTCCAATTTTTTTTGCTATTGCGCGGTTAGAATATCCTTCAGAACGGTAGACATCGATTTTAGTTTTTTCCGATAGATTTAAAATTTTTTGTTTTGACATTTTGACTCGTAAAATGATTAAGATGTAATAAAATGAAGTCATCGCGTATTTTAAAAATAATAAAGTGTCTTTATTCAACTGAATTTGCTCAAAAAAAGTTATTTAGTTAAGAAACCACTATTGTCATGATTTTTTATATATCTCAAGATATCTAGCTTCCATTTCCACTTTAAAATTCTCGGTTAGAAATTGCAAAATATACAGGCTGCTGAATATGGAATTTTTAGTGTCTTTAAATAAGTGAACAGAAGTGTATTAACCAAAATCACTGAAAAAATTATCTTCTTTGTTGGAAGCTGATTTAGCTACCGAATTGAATTTCTTTCAAACTCTCTTATAATTTCTATCATTGTTCGTGTAGTCTACGACGAAATGCCGATGGTGATCGGCACATTGTATATTTGGTGTATTCCTGTACATTTGGTGTACTCGGTGTATTCTTGTATATTCCAAAACATTTCAATAAGAGAAGCAAACAGTGTACAAAATTCATTTCGAAATAGCAAGTGTGGTACTGCGTTTGGATTTCATTTTATAATGCTCATTCTTCAATCATTCATTTGCAAAAAGTACTAATTTATAGAGTGCAATGAAACAAAACTAATGCGTAGACGTATAAATGAATGTATTGATGCAGAGATTTAATGTGCACTGGCAAACATTCGCATTCCTGAAGCTGAAAAGTGAACATATATATTTTTCATTCGTGTTTAATACGAAATATCTTCTCGAGGGTGAGTAATTAGCTCAGTTTGATTACTCGAAAATTTGTGCAAATTTTTACTGAATCGTCTTCGTTTACTCCAAAAGTCCAGTAAATGATAGACAGAGAGCGAAAATTTTGACAGTTCGTTGTTAGAGATCTTACAAATTTTGGTTGGAGAAATGTTGGCCAACAAAGATTTGCATGGTAGAACGGCTGTTTGAAATCAGCTGTGTTATGTAAACAACTAAAAGTGAAAACTAAATTAACAACGGCAGGATAATTACAAATACGTTTTATATATTTTATTGAATACATATATCCATAGAGTAATACTTAAGAGTTTCCATTACTCTATTCGATGCCTCTTCATGACGACGAGTTAGTAGGCCATTTCATAGAGTTTTATATGCTGCTGTATTTTACCAATTTTACACTTTCGTTGCACATAAACCGGACAGAAATCAAAGGGACTGCGTATTTTCGTTCAATGCAAACAACATAAAACATAATTTAGCTGTCATTAGTATCAATAAACACTATTTAAAATTAGTTCCTATCTTCTTTGCTCTCTCATTCTCCATCATTCGCATAGTACCATTCCGATCAGCTGTGCCATAGGATCCCCCTGATATATCACTGACATTTAGAAAGAAAATGGAAAGCAAACTGTGCAGTGGAACTCAGCAAATTCTGGTAAACCTACGACGGCATAATTGGACAACTGTGGCAGTAGATATGTAATGTAACTAACGGGGTTTTCAATAAGAGCGCTACAAAAGTTTTTTTAAATAAAACAAAACCGGTTTTAGATACCAATGAAATTCTTTATTCCTGTGAAAGTACGTTCGATGCCATTATGTATGGAACTCGATTTCTTTTGCATGGCCACCACGGGCACGCTTGCAGAAGTCCAGACGCTGAACCCAATTTTCGACGGTTTTCAAGCATAAATCGGCCGATACTGCTGCAATTTCACGTTCGATATTGGTACGAAGTTCATCAATCGTCGCTGGCTTGTTGGCATAGACCATAGATTTGACGTAGCCCCACAGGAAATAATCTAACGGCGTCAAATCGCACGACCGAGGCGGCTAATCGACTGGGCCATTTCGTGAGATAACACTTTCACCAAACTTGGTTTCCAAAAAATTGATTGTGGCATTCGCTGTGTGGCTTGTGGCGCCGTCCTGTTAGAACCACATGTCCTCCAAGTCCATATTATCCAATTGGCGCCAAACATATTCGGTTATCATTGAACGGTAGCGATTCGCATTCACAGTAATGTGCCGGTCTTGATCATCACGGAAGAAGTACGGCCCAATGACGCCGCCGGCCCATAAACCGCACCAAACCGTAATTTTTTCGGGATGCAATGATGACTCATGGATTACGTGTGGATTGCTGTCTGACCAATAACGCATATTTTGCTTATTGACGAAGCCATTCAGCCAGAAATGAGCCTCATCGCTGATTGTTAAGGCCTCTTAAAGTTGGCCTCTTAAAGTTGAGGCCACTGACTCCAAATTTCGGTAGTAAATTTTAATAATTTCGACTCGTTGTTGGCTCGTATATCTTTCCATGATGAAATGGCAAACCTTACTGAAGAGAAATATCAAAACAGCGGGAAAAAATATGGCGTCGTTTGCTGTCCCTATTGATTTACTTTTGTAGCGTCTCTGTTGAAAAACCCTTTACATGCCAAAATGTATGTAGCAAAATATAAAACCACATCAGCTGTTCGAACAATTTTCTTCACAATTTTGTTTCTGGTTGAAAACGCGATGATTTGATGGAGAACGCGAAGATCAAACAAAGGGAAGAGTATTAATTCTCTTTTAGCTGACATATGCTGGACGCTGGTTGGTAACGACATAGAAATACCAACAAGTAAAGGAAAAATGTAGTAAATAAATTCTTGCTAAACCCCAAATTTATCTTCTTTATTTATAGGTATTAAATTATTTATAGATATTATATTTAAATTTTTCTTTTGTTCGGTCACTTATAGTGAAATTTTTCGTAGAATAATTTTTCCAACACACACCAACCCCCTAGAATGCAGTTTTGTGGGCCATTTTAGCGCCAACTCGGAATAAGTACGATATTAACCGTTAAATGGATTTTTGACTTGTTTTTGTCATTCAAGTTGAGTTTTAAGCTTAGGTGTGTTAAGAAACGTATAGTAGAATTGTATGAGGAATATTATATAAATTTTTATATATTGATATTATACCCTTTTCGACAAAAAGACCCATATATTGAAGGTTCAAGTATTCTACAAAAATGTTTTTTTTACATAAAATTGCTGAACATATCCTATACCTATAAATATCTCTTGAACTATAAATGTCTCTTTAAGTACAAATGCCTCTAATAGTGTTTATAAACATATTTTTGATCTCCGTGTCCACAAAGTTTTTGTCGAAAAAATTACAGCCGTTAATTGTTAGTAGTGAAAGGGAGTATAATTTCTACCTATATGTGTAGTTAGATCCCAGATCACGAGAGTTACGATATAAATTTCTTCCTCAGTGCTATTTAGAAGTACGATTAATAAACAATTAAATTTTTTTGTCGAGAGATTCAAGTTATTCTGTGTAAGTTTTCTGTGCAATCTTACAATTTTTAAACTTTTTCACACTGCGACTCACAACAATTTTGCATCAAAGTTATGATAATTTTGAACATTGTCTTAGCATTTATTTATTGATTGGAGGACAGCACATGGAGAAGAATGTTTTTCATATTAAAGTCCACTGGTTGTCAAATTCTAGTCAATTATTGATTCATTCGATTCCACTGTTATTTTGCATACTAAATGTATTCTATTTCGGGGTTTTCGTTTAGGTTTTTGAAAATTTACCAGCGACTTTGTTCACTCAAAAAATTCGTAGCTCAGATATATTCAGCCTTATTACGTATGTCGTTGTCGTATTTCGACTACGACAGTTTTGTAAAAGATTAAAGATAACACGCCAACTTTGTCTTTAATCTTTTACAAAACTGTCGTAGTCGAAATACGACAACGACATACGTAATAAGGCTGATTTATACGATTTAACGATTTTGGAAAGTGGAATATTTGCCCTTTTCAAAGACATATTGTCCTATTGGTACAATTGAAATGTGTGGAGATTTATGTGTGGAGATTTATATTTGAATGTTTTAAAATCACAATGGCATAATTGTTATATATACATCTTATTTTGGTCCGTATTCCAATTCCAAATAAAACAAGATTAGGGCCAAGATGTTTTATTAATGAAAAGCATTATCTTGCATCATTTTAAGAAAAAAACTTCACCCACCAAACGCATTTTCTAAATCAATACAAAAAAAAATTAAAAAAAATTAAAATTTAAGTAATTTTATTTCATATCATAACGAGTTATTAAACTTCATATACAATGGTTATATTAAAAATAAAACACAACAATATCATAGCATCCATTTAATTACTATTGTAGGATACAAATTTTAAGTTTAAAGTACGTGTAGATTTGCAAAATGGGTATATATCCTGGACAATTTTTATTGCACGTTCTGCACAAATATTGCTCCTTTGCTGATTTTTGATGAATGAATCATCTTGTACCCAATGTTTAAGAAAGCATTTCTTGGCGTTTTCGAATCTTGCTAATGATAGGTTTAAAAGCTGAAAATTATCTTCGTTGAATTGGTGATCTGAGAACCATATATCGTACCATTGACCGCAAATAAAATCACAAATTGGGTATAACTCAGCCCGATATTATGGTATTAGTATAAAAGCTAAAAGTGCAAGGATGGCCCTCGAATTCCGTCGTGCATTGCTGATCGGCGGAATAGTTTTAAATTTTATAAATGGAAACTTTTGGTTTTTTTGAAAATATCTGAATGCATTTCCTAATTCAAACAGATACTGCATATCATCGCGCCACTTTATGTTTTTGGTGTCTATTTTTTCTTTATTTTGGGTATAGCTTATCTTGAGTTCGTTGTAATTGTTGATTAATTCTGGTATAAAATTGTAACATATTTCGGGAGATGACGTTTTTCCTCCGAGCAACTCATCCATAACGTGCCTTAATATTAAATCTAAAATATGGTGTTGACAACCAACGAATTGCGGCGTATTCAATTTAATTGATTTAAAATAGTTTTGCAATTGAATAACTACTCCATTTTTATTCAATGTGTTTACTGCTGTTGTATCGCAAATTATCATTTTTATGCATTCGTAAAGTTCGAACTTACTAAGAATATCTTTTATTGCATGAGATATAGAATTCGCTTTTCCATCATCCAAAACCAGTACTCCAAGGTAGATTTCTTTACTTTCATTTTTTAAATCAATCACCTGAACTTCTTTACCATTTATTTTTTTGCCATCAAAGTGCAGACAACAATTTTCTTCTTTTAACTGCTTTTTTAATAATTCTTCTTTTTGTTCAGCTGATTTCATAACTGCCTTATATATAGCTGGTTGCGAAGGTGTGGAGATTTTAATTCCAGATTGAGCCAATTCCTCACAAATTTTTGCAGCCTTTCTTGTACTTATATGAACTTTGTTCACAAGCTCCACAGCTGGAACTGTAGATTGTGGATTCCGTGTTAGTCGTGCTGGAGGTTTATAATTATCCGAAATGTTGTCTTCAAATGTATAACTTGATAATGATTCCAAATCTATTTCTTTTGATTGGAAATCTAGATCTTCAGATTTGAAATCTGCCACTTCGTTAGTTATATTAAAAATGTCTTCAAAATTAACACCACTTTTTTGCTTTCGTGAATATTTATGATAAAGTTGAATTAAGTTTTCCACTTTTCTTTTCACTGATCTTTTAGTAAGTTTTGGAATACTCATCTTTTCCCATAATGTGTGTAATTCACCAGATATTGTAACATATCTTTTATTTTTACTTTTTACTGATTTTGCTTCCAATTATTATCTTTTGACTAGGCATTTTGTTCAATTCGTATAATTGGATTGGGAATCATTCGAGACATCGATAAACTGTTTTGGAATGTGATTAATTGTTTCTCCCAGATTTTGGAATTTTTCTGAACCACTATTACACTTTTCTTATAAGACATATTGAAATGCAATGAATCACGAAGCCAAATTATTAACAATAAAGGTGGCTATACTCGAAAACGCGTCGAAGAAGCTAAAATTTCCATTAAAACTAAAATAAAGTTTGACAAAATTGTTTTTTGTTTTCATATTCATATTCTAAACTTCATCGCTGTTGGTGGGTGAACTTTTTTGACGCTATCGAAAAAGTAAAAACGTATTTCTTCATAGTTTTTAATAGCCTATTGGACTATAGTATGCCAATTTTGAAATTCGCAAAAATTGTTAAAAGGTTATAGCCCTACTGTACATGATATTCTTCAAGAAGTACAATTTCACTCATAATCAAATTGTACTCTCTTTGTCCCGCTTGGGAATGTCAAGCGATATTGAAATCACATCAAGAAAAGTGGAATAACTTTCACAATTTTCATTAGAATTGAAAAAATAATAAATCTCTTTTGTTTCAGAATAAAATTCTACTTAAAAATGCATATAGCCATCCCACAAAAATTTTAATTTTCAATGCGACAGTGTTATTTATTTTATTTTTGCAAAAAAAAAAAATAGCACCGACCCGAAAGATGCGTATTCAACAACTGAACGTTAACGTTAAACTTTTTTATACGAGGGTACATATAGTCCTCTACCGACCGTTGTAGTTTCGATTCGTGTATTTTCTCAAAAAAATCATTTTTTTTTTTGAATTGTGAATTCTTATTATTGATCAAGCATTTTGGGAAGAAACAGTATATGCATGATCCAGATTTCAAAATGCTGCCATGAAAAAAACCTATCAAAATTTTTAAATTATATTTTCCTAATTATGCTCACCATGACACGTCGTTTGAGTTCCAGATTGACTAAAAACATATGTAAATCATTTTAAATTTTGCAACATAAATTTCGAAAATATACTTTCGAAAACATAGAGCTCTATTACACGATGACATTTCGTGCGGGAATATTTTTCAGTTCCCTTTTAAAGTTGCTACGTAATTCATCGAGCTATTACACGTTGAATACACAAAGAGAAATTGAAATAATATCCCCGAAAAACAATGCCAGGGCATTTCATGGCATTTTTTCCTCCTCTCTTACTTCTCTACACCTCTTGCCTAAGGAACGCAAAATTCACGAATTTTCTTGCGGGGATAAATTCATCGTGTAATATTGCTCATAGTTTCGAAAAAAATTATGAAACCAGTATTAAACGCCGGTTCCACAGGTTGTTCGAAAATTAACATTTGTAAAAAAAACTCCTGTCCAAAAAGTATTTATTTTATTATTTATTTATTTAGCTTATAATTATAAATTCCATGCTAAACTGGATATGAGCAATAGCGTCGGAGGCCTTCAGCTCAAAGATACAATTAGGATAATCTTAAACATTAGTATTACATTTTCAGATGAATTTGTTTATACTTATATATATTTGTATAGATTAGAAATTTTCAAACTCAATATTTTGAGGGGATGGATTGGAAAGTGGATATAAGGGATCAGAATCTTGAAAAATTGTTGTCCGAGCAGCTAATATTTTGGGGCAGTCCTTAAAAAGATGGGATGGGTTCGTCGGGTAATGCAAATTGCAAACGCATACCGGTGTGCTATTGTTGTTGAATAATGAACCGTGTGTAGCTATGGTATCTCCCAGGCGAAGTCTTTCGAATTTTGTATAGTCCAATCTTCTAACTATTGTTTGATCAGTTAAAAAATCGTAAATGGTTTTTCGATCAATATGAATTTTCTTGTACCAGTTAGATGTTAAATTAAAAGTGTTAACCCGATCGTTATCGGTATACTGTTTATTGATATATCGTACTAAATCCTTTCTATGAATATTTTGTGTTGTGTGCAGTGGGTGTTTGAAGGCTATCTTAGCTGCATAATCAGCTAGTTCATTACCTAGTATCCCAATGTGACCGGGGACCCAAACTAAAATGATGTTTGGAAAATTTTGAATCAGTTTTGTTCTTATATTTAATGAATACTAATCTTTATTTAAAATATTATCAATAGATTGTATTGACGAGAGCGTTCTTAGAGCCATCAGTATATAGGAATTCGTAATTTTGTAATCTGTCCTTGATAATTGAAAACATAGCTTTGAACTGCGTTGCATCGGAGTTGGATTTCAGAAATTGGTGCAAGGAAAGGTCAATAGATCTGTGATCAAGAGTCCAAGGTGCAACGCGGATTGTATTAACAAAAGTATTCTAAAGTGGTATGCTGATTTTATTGCAGCTAACTATTGTTCTGTAAATTGCTGAAGGAACTTTTGGGATTTTTCTATTTTCTTGACAATTTGGATTATGGGACTGTTAGTTCCATAAAGCAATGAACGAAAATTGTTTGTCGTTTGCAAGTTTATTTGAGTGTTCAATGTTAAAACATTGCTTTCAAATAGCATGTTGTTTATAGGTGTTGATCGCAACACCCATAGTGATATTCTTACTGCCGAATTCATTACAGTAGGAATTTTTTTAAGTAAAGTGTTGGGAGCTGAGCCAAAAATTGATAACCGTTAATTAATTTTGTAAATTATTAAGGCTTTAATTATTGAAACAAGGGTGACCGTATTGCAGTTAAATTGTCGACTTGCAAGACATTTTATAATATTAAGGCGATTAGATAGAGTAGTTGTTACGTATTCTATGTAATCGTTCCATTTATAACGCTTGTTAATAAATATACCTAATATTCTTAATGAATCAACCTTTGTTAATAAAAAATTGGAGGAACGAATGTTACAGCTGCAATTTTTCAGTCTACATACTATATGCAGATACTTACATTTAGTTGTAGAGAGCATTGCTCCAGAATAGTCGCACCATATGTTTATATTATTGAATAGGTCATCCAGATTTAAATTAAGGTTATTTTCTCTGGGAGAGCGTATTATTAAATTGAAGTCATCTGCGTATGCACAGAAATCCACTTTCTCATTGTTTTCAATAATTGAGCTAAGTTTATTGTAGGCAATAACAAAAAGAACGACCGATAAGGGGGAACCTTGAGGGATTCCATTGTGCAAAGGGAGGGAATTTGAATAATCGTTCGAAGTCAAGCGATGTGATAGTGGCGTGTTTCAGAGACAATTGGTAATTTGGTAGTCAATATACAGTCAACTGTCAATTGTCGAGCTTCCCTTTTTAAAACCAAATTGTCTGTTATTAATTAGTTTATTGGCTGTAACAAACCACCATAATCTATTGGCTATGATTTTATCCATCACTTTTGATGAACAAGACTTTAAAGAGATAGGGCGGTATGAATTTACCACTGTTTTATTGGATTCCGTTTTGAGTATGGGTAGAACAATACTGTTTTTAAATTGTTGGGGGATGTAGTTTGAGAATATATTATCATATAGCTAGAGTAGTCTTATCTTAACAGATTGTGGTAGCATTTTCAACATGGGATAAGATATTCTGTCCCTACCAGGGGTTTTCCCCTTTAATTTATTCAAAGTGGAAGTTAGTTCTGAATAGGTTATTTCTGTCTCTATTTGCATCGCCGCGGGGCAGGGAGAAAAGGAAGGAGGATTGGTTGTCATATGCTTCTTATTTGTTCTAAAACTGTTGGAATAGTTTGAGTCAGATGAATTGTTTGACCAAAACTTGCAAAATTCATTAGCCATTTCTCTTCTGTCAGTAATTTGTATGTCCGAATGATTGATCGCAGATATACAGTGGATACAGTGGATACAGTGCTTTGTTTTATAACCGCTTTGACCAGATTTGTCCTGTGGGTGTATTTGGGTTAATGGACGAAGTCAATGAGAAAATGGATTACTTTTTCGCTATTTTTATTTTCCTTTTGTATAAGGCGTTTGCACGCCTGTAATTTAATAAATTGCTCTGAGTCATATTTCTTTTAAACAGGTTCCAAAGACTATTTTTTACCGATTTAAGTTTCTCTAACTCACTGTTCCACCATGGGACTTTTCTAGGTTTGTTGGTACAAGATATATTTGCAGCTTGTAACACAATTTTACAAATATTTGCAGTCTCTTTGTTAATATTTTCTGATGTTGGTCTGATTGCTTCGAATTGGTCACAGTAAATTTGATATTTATCCCATTTGGCATTCTTTGTAATAAATTTAGGCTTAACCAAAGTATTCTGAACAATGTTGTTTGGGAATAATGAGATAAGAATTGGAAAGTGGTCACTTCCACAAAGATTATCTTCAATTTTCCACTTTGCTTGGGTGAGCAAAAAGTTAGGTCAATATGTGAAAATGTCCCATGTGTATTTAGATGAGTTGGAGATTTGTCATTTAATAAGACAAAATTGGAGTTGTTGATGAATGTAGACAGAATATTTCGTTTGCGGCTATTAGAAGGTGAACCCCAGTTTTTGTGTGGACTGTTAAAGTCGCCAGCAATAAGTGATGGAGTGTTAAGGGGTAAGAATACATTTTCTAGGTTCCTTTCATTGAAAATTGCTGTAGGTGGGATATACATAGGTACTTAAAACGTTGAATTTAATTTTTGAATCTACTTCTACACCTATAGAATCAAAGTCGGTTGCTACTGTAATTTGCCTATGTTGTAAAGATTTGTGTACTAATATTGCGGTACCACCATATCTATCACCACCATAGGTAGACGTGTTAATGTTGTATGAAGAGTAGTTAATAGGTATAGGAATGTTGATGAGGGAATGGATATGCGTTTCTTGGATACAGATAACTTTTGGACTATAAGTTTTAATTAATATTTGAAGTTCATTAAAATTATTCAAATAGCCGTTAATGTTCCATTGTATAATATTTAAAGTCATTTACAACTGAAATATGGAAAATAAAGTTTGGTATATACAGAATAGTATGTAGAATTTAAATTGTTGTGAACAGCTATTTTGGTATGACAGATGAATAATGCGGGAAGTTTTTCGTACAATATATTCTGACGGACAAAAGTGAAACATTTTAATTCTTGAATGATTAAATAATTATGTTTTAGGAATTTAGGGAAGAGAAAGACGAGCTTACGTTTGATGGCAATGATGTTTTTGCAAAGAAGAGAAAAATATAAGAATATATTTGAAAGAATAGGAAGTATTAAACATTTTAAGAGAATATATAAAGAGAGGATGTATCTGTTAATCATAATGAGTAAATATGTATAATTTAGAGCCTGTATGAATTTTTACAGAGTAAACAAGGTTTTTACAATTTACGCTTTGATCTTCTTGTAGCTTCTTTAGCCTTTTCTCTTACTCTCTTTGATGCATTCTTTGGAAGAATAATCGGTCAATTCGTTGTTTGAAATGAGTTCCTAAGTTGATCGGTTTCTATTTCTGATTGGGAGTTATCTACGTCGCTCGTGACGTCAGAGTAGTCTTTTACTAAACGTGGTTTGGTGGATTGTGATAGCGGAGGCAAATTTTGAGAAGAAGAGGGTAAATCGTTGTTGAAACTTTTTGCGATAGTTGAGTAAAGAGTATTCTGTAAGGGGTGTCGTTGGTAGTAAATATGAGCAGCTCTTTTTTACCTACTTTTTCCAAAGTAGAGACTGTATTTCTTTTTCTTTAAAAAAAATTGGACAATTTTTATCATTTGTTGGGTGATTGGAATCTGTTATGTTGGAATTTTTGCAATTGATACAGGAAGATGGGTATGTGCATATTTCATTAAACTCACCACCTAAGTGAAAGGCTTTGGAGCATTTTCAACATAATTTTTAATTTTTGCATACTTTAGCAGTGTGTTTCAGTTTTTTCAGTTTGTACATTTCAGTGGTAGTGGTATATACATATGTGCGTACTCTAACCTTTTCATACCCTATATCCAAATCGGAAGGAGTATTTGTTAAGGCAAATGTTAGTACAATGAGACCTGTTTCTCTTAGAGTTCCGTCATCGTTTTTCAATATTTTATTAACATGTGTAACATTTTGGTTTTTTAGTTCAGATAAAATTTCAGCTTCATCTATTCCACGTAACTCATTGGAGTAGATTACGCCCTTGACGTAGTTTAATCCAGGGTGTTCTTTTATTTGAATTAGAATTTGAGGAGATAGTGATGTGAGTTGTATTAATTTATTAGCTTGGCTGAGAGATTTAGTTTGGATAAGAATGGTGCGATTAAGTAGTTTTTTGCATTGTTGAACTTCACCTTCTGCTACATTATCGATCACTTTTTTGATTAAAAAGGGAGACAGTTTAGTAAGGGTAACGTCACATTTAATTCTTTCCATAATCAAAAACTTCCCTCCAGGGGAGAGAATGGATAGTTTTTTAGTTTTATCAAAAGTTATTAATGGTGTTAATCCACCACCTCGATCTGGAGGTTCGTTCATTTTTAATGCTGATAAATGCAGTCACGTTTTTTAAGAAATTTGAGACAATAACTTAGTTTTTATTGTAACAAAAATCAAAGAATTAGAGTCAGAAGCGTGATCTAAAGAGAGAACACGTAAAGTTTAGGTATATGAGAGCACGTTGATTATTCTAATTACAATGCTTATAATAAAAGAGCTGTGGAGTTTTCTTAAAACGTTGAAATCTCCGACTCCAAATCCTTAAAATCCTGAACTCCGAGTACCACTCCAAAAAAGTCGCAATTCCGTTTAAGACAGCGGATCAGTTTTTCGGTTAGTGAAAACAAACTGGGAACAGTCCACAAATAAACCAAAACATATTTCCATGGTTTTTCTTGTACCAATTATGAAGAAACACGTGAATATAAAAAATTAGCTTTCTACTAAATTAATTAATAAACAACTTTGTTACAAGTCATGTCCTTAATTTTCTTCTTTATCGTACAAAAAAATCGATGGTCAAAAATGGGTCTCTACTAACTGATAACACTAACTTACTGATAACACTAACTAACTGATAATACTAACTAACTGATAACAGAGTTGACAATTCCAGGTAGCTGAAATTTAAAACTCAATTTTCCAAATCCCGAAGACAACACATGGTTAAAGATGCGTTTAGTAATATCTTTCAAAATAGTATGTTTCATTAACTAGTACTAATTGCACTGTACAACAAATTGGAACTGTTTCCAATTTAAAGTTGACTGGTTATTGGTATTTGTGTTAATTTTGGGCTGCTGTGTGGTCTGACATATGTATATAGTAAAATTGTATGGCCAATATTTTTGAAGACCATTTCATCCCCGCCCTCCCTCTTTTTTAGGGCTGTTTATTAGGATTGGTTAGAATGGAGCCAATTACCGTTATGTGGGGGAGTAACAGGGTTAATATCTTCCACAAAAATATTGGCCTTAATATTTTCTACAAAGTTGCCGAACATACCCTACACCTCAGATGTAAAGAAAGCACTTTAATTCCACGTAAAATAAAATTCCGAAGTGGTTTTCAAAACGACGACACACGTATATTTTTTATTGGTTTCCTCTACAAGAATCAATCGTCAGAACCCCGTAATTCGTGTTGTACTGTTTACAAAAAAAATCTGGAAGGGCTTCCGAAATATTTCTAGAATTAAAGTTACTCAAAATGTTCTCCAAATTGCATTGCATGATGTCGGTACCTATCTTTATAAAGGGTCCGCCATCTAACGTTTTTTTTTTCAACTAGTGCTTATTTCGTGAATGGTAACACTTAGCTCATGTCTGATTTGACAGATAATTAGTTTTATCTTTCCGCTGAACGAATATGGTTGTGTATACGCTTGAACCAATGCGTTTTCGCTTCGCTAAGTGGGCCTGCGATCGACTCACAGAAGATGCCGATTTTGCCAAAAAATCATCTTTTCAGATGAAGCTCATTTTGATCTTGGCGGGTATGTAAACAAGCAAAATTGTCGCATTTGGGGCACAGAAAACCCGCACGCATACATTGAAAAGCCGATGCACCCAAAACGAGTCACTGTTTGGTGCGGATTTTGGTCCAGAGGCATAATTGGGCCATTTTTCTTCGAAAATGAGCAAGGAGTGGCCGTTACAGTCAATGGCGATCGTTATCGGGCCATGTTGAACGAATTTTTGTTCACAAAAATTGAAGAGGAGGATATTGGCAACATTTGGTTTCAACAGGACGGCGCTACGTGCCACACAGCCGAAGCTACACTCGATGTTTTGCGCCCTGTTTTTGAAGATGGCATTATCAGCCGCAGAGCCGATGTCGTTTGGCCACCTCGGAGCTGCGATTTGACACCGTTGGACTAGTATTTGTGGGGTGCCCTCAAAGATAAGTGTTACGCCGACAAGCCAGAGACAATTGACGCTTTAAAGGACAATATTCGTGAAGCCATTGGTGAAATACAGCTGCACACAATCGACAATGTGCTTAAAAATTGGACCGATCGTGTAGGCTACTGCATGGCCAGCCGAGGCAGCCATTTGAATGAAATTGTTTTCCATTATTAACCGGAAGGATTGTACTTTCAAAAAAAAAAAAAAATTTGAGAAAATATTCAGTTTTTTTTTTATAGCATTTTCAAAAAAAAAAAGTTATTTGGCGGACCCGTTATATATAATTCTACAGCACGTGCGTTTGTGACTGAACGCCTCCTAAACTTCTGGACCGATTTGAATAAATTTTTTTGTATGCGTTTGGGTGGCGCCCTGGGCGGTTTAGATTTACTATTCGGTCCAATTGGACAAAGGGGCGTGGTACCTCCCATACAAACCACAAATTAAAAATCCATTATTTCTGCTCCTCTGTCTTTCATTTCATACTTTGGTTAATATCCTAATCGCTTGAAATATTATACAGGACAACGTCTGCCGGGACAGCTAGTTGACAATATAATATCAACATAACACCGGCGTCGGTGGTATAATGGTAGTGCGCGGCTCATGTACATGACAAGGTCGGTTCGATCACCGCACTTTCGAGGTTGGTCACCTCGTTTTTACAACGGGATGGGATGTAGCGGGAAATATTTTTTTTAAGCCAGAATCATTTAATATTAACTTTCCGCACCGTGATGAATCAAAAACTTTAGTCAATGTAGAACAACAGTTTCCAGTTTAAAGATCGTCATAACCCTATCTCAATCGCAAAATAATTTAATTCATACTTCTGTTTTATAGTTCTCAAATTTGTTTTATCTTTTTTAACGGGGACTTTTTCAGCCCGATTTCGACTCCAGCAAATTTCCTGAACTCCCTACTTCTGAACTACAACTTCGACTCTGAATCCACACCCCTGTATGTACACACTGAAAAATTTGTCGTTTTTTGTTGTTTGGATGCAAATATAACGTATTTGTAGCTTGTCGCAAATATAGTATACTTGTGCATAAACACGTTGTGTTTGCCAATGAATATAACATGTTTGGGGCACAATGATTGATAGGTTATAAAATATGTATTTGTGGCCCAAATGTGGCGTTGTTTGTTGAAAACTGCTGAAAACAAAAACTTGTCGGACAATAAAGAAACAAAAAGCAGGAGATCTTTAATTCTCGAAAACGATGCTTGCAAACATGCACATGGTTCCTGCAATATGTTGCTGGGGCCACTATTTTTCAGCGCGTAGTTCCAGTAGCATTTTAATAAAATTAGTTAACGCCTTATCCTCTCGCTGATGCAAATGTCCCACTTTCACCACTTTTATTACAAATGTGACATTCTCAAATATAGAGGCCTATTTTCGAATGCAACTTTAGCACGGAACATGAAATAGAAAAAATTGTACTCGATGTACACATGTAATGGGTTTTCCAACAGGTACTTGACAGCTTTGAATTGAAACTGTTACTTTCCTTTTTTTTCAGTAAACTCAACATTTTCATCATGGTAACGTACACGAACGAACAAAGTATGCAAGTTATAAAAATGTACTACCGAAATTCGGAGTCGGTGACCGCAACTTTAAGAGCGTTAACTCCAATTTTCGGTCGATATTCTCGCCCTAATAGACAAGCAATAACAAGTGTAGTGCAAAAATTTGAGTCTATATATTCATTGTGTGATGCTGTCGTGCCAGTGAGGTCGGTCGAAGTGGCGAAAATATCGCTGCTGTTCAGGCGTAAGTAGAAAACGATCCAAATCAGTCGACTCCTCGGCGTTCTCAAGAACTGGGCGGCGTCATTTTTTTCGTCGACAATGACGATCGTCACGTTATGATTACCGATTATTTTTGGCCCGAATTGGAAAACATAGACTTGGACGACAAGACGGTGCCACAAGCCACACAGCACACGTTACAATCGATTTATTGAAGAGTAAGTTTGGTGAGCATGTTATCTCAAGAAATGGACCAGTCAATTGGCCGCCTCGTTCGTGCGATTTAACGCCTCTAGACTTTTTTCTTTGGGGCTACGTCAAATCATTGGTCTATGCTAACAAGCCGACGACGTTGGAAGAACTCAGAGCCAACATTGAACGCGAAATAGCGGCCGTTACGGCCGAAATGTGTGACCGAGTAAACGAAAATTGGGTCCAACGAATCGACTGCTGCCGACGTGCCCGCGGTGGCCATATGAACGAAGTCTAGTTCCATTCATAAATGTTTTGATTGTATTTCAAGTCGATAATAAAGTTTTGGAAATATCTCAAATGGTTTGTGTTTTATTTAAAGATTTGAGATTTGAAGATTTCTTTCAAATTCTTGGAAGTTTTGACATATATTCATTCCCAAAACGATTAAAATCACAAATTAAAATAGTTTATTAGACCTCCAAGTTAAAATTAATGTGTTGTGCATCTTGCCTTCCAAAAGGTTTAATTAACTTCACTTGGGATATTTTTGGAACGTGATCTGCATTTGTTTGGTATTTCAATTTTACCAGCCGAATATCTGCGATGTCACACCCAAGTAAGTGAGTTAGATACATCTTCAGCAATACTCCTGTCGATATTAAAAACCATTTACTTATTTTTGTATGAATCGTTATGGTAATAGCGTTGTTATTGCCTTGCTATCGATTGTCAGAGTATGAAATTTGATTGCATTTGCAATGAACAGTGTGCACAGGTATTGACTTTATCATTACGTACCATACACTTTTGTAGGTAATAAAATTGTATTTCATTGTCATTATTGTATTTTGTACTATTTGCATTATCAGTTGAGCAAAGGAGCAACGATAAGGTGTAGGTAAAGGAATTCAATAGAATGCTTTGGAAATGGAGGAGAAATACTGTTTTGCCGCTCCGCATAGAAAGTATAGCTTCGTTTGAAATATTCAATAGTGCTGCTATAACGTTGTATTTTATTTAAAAATTTATAAATTATTAATTTGATATGGAAAAGACACAGACAAACTCAATAATATATTCCACAGAATAGTTAGTAGCTTTGAAACAAATCACGTAATAAAAATAAAGCTTAATCCCTTAAATGATACTTTTGCAGAAGCTGTTGCTTACTGCTTATCGAGATGTCAATAAAAAAAGTAAATAAATTGACAAATAAAATAATGATCATCTACAATAGAATTACATACATCGTGCAGTGGCAACCAAGAGAGGAGCAACAAAAATTCCATTAGGGTTTGCATTATTGTATATTTTTCTAGTACGAGTACATCATGTTGCATTGTGCAGCAGCAACAGCTTGTGCTGGTGGCATGACGACTGCATATAAAGGGTTTTTCAATAAGAGCGCTACAAAAGTTTTTTTAAATAAAACAAAACCGGTTTTAGATACCAATGAAATTCTTCATTCCTGTGAAAGTACGTTCGATGCCATTATGTATGGAACTCGATTTCTTTTGCATGGCCACCACGGGCACGCTTGCAGAAGTCCATACGCTGAACCCAATTTTCGACGGTTTTCAAGCATAAATCGGCCGATACTGCTGCAATTTCACGTTCGATATTCGTACGAAGTTCATCAATCGTCGCTGGCTTGTTGGCATAGACCATAGACTTGACGTAGCCCCACAGGAAATAATCTAACGGCGTCAAATCGCACGATCGAGGCGGCCAATCGACTGGGCCATTTCGTGAGATAACACGTTCACCAAACTTGGTTTCCAATAAATTGATTGTGGCATTCGCTGTGTGGCTTGCTGTTGGAACCACATGTCATCCAAGTCCATATTATCCAATTGGGGCCAAACATATTCGGTTATCATTGAACGGTAGCGATTCGCATTCACAGTAATGTGCCGGTCTTGATCATCACGGAAGAAGTACGGCCCAATGACTCCGCCGGCCCATAAACCGCACCAAACCGTAATTTTTTCGGGATGCAATGATGACTCATGGATTACGTGTGGATTGCTGTCTGACCAATAACGCATATTTTGCTTATTGACGAAGCCATTCAGCCAGAAATGAGCCTCATCGCTGAAGATGATTTTCCGATGAAAATCCGAATCCGTAAATTCCGAATCGTAAATTTTAATAATTTCGACTCGTTGTGGCTCGTATATCTTTCCATGATGAAATGGCAAACCTTACTGAAGAGAAATGTCAAAAGAGCGGGGAAAAATATGGCGTCGTTTGTTGTCCCTATCGATTTACTTTTGTAGCGTCTCTGTTGAAAAACCCTTTACTATTGCCATTTCTGTTGTGCCTTAAGTCGTCTCAACAAAATTCTCTTGCCATCTACATGCATGTGAGGGTGTCCAAAATGCACTCAAGATTAAATTGTAATTGGATTGGGCTCGGGATATATGGTATGTGGCTAGAGTATTCAAAACCGAAACCGGTTAACCCAATTCCGGCCGGCCGGTTGAGTAAAAATGTAATCATTCTTTTAATGAAATTTCTAGTTTTGTTGAGTTGAAAGTTAATCAAGAGTTAATTAATTTTTCAAGCACTGTTATGGTATTTAAAAAACCGAATGTTGATTTTTTTTTAAGAGCTTTTTTAACGTAAAAAAATCTCCGGAAAATGAAATTTAACTCTTTTAATATCTACGGTTGTTTTTGTATTAGGTAATGTTGAGGGTAAAGAGCAAAATCAAACGGCAGAAATAATAGCACTAAAATGCTGTTGTGTTCCAAAACTAGATTTCTGTTACTATTTAGGAAGTAATTTCTAAAGTGCATAAAGAATCAAGTGTTTTTAAGGATTTAGTCGAGTCGATCAAGAAAATTACCAAAAATGTTTGCAGCGCCGAGAAAAGAGGGACCATTAAAAAATGATTTTAGACGGAAAAACGTATGATGAAATTTGAAGTTTATTGGGCTGTTTAAACAAAATGATACCGCAATGCCATAAATTTTGAAGAAAGAGGCGAATAACGTGGAAGAAAATCCGTAATGTCAAGTTAATTGTGAAACGGTTAGATCAGCGGTTAGCAGCCGTTTAAAACTGCTTTCAAATAGCGGCATGCATTGAAACAGTTCGAGCTCGTTTACGAGAACATAACCTCCATGCTTGTAGCCCAAGAAAAGTTCTGCTTTTAAGTGGAAAAAACGTGACCAAAAGTATGCAGTTTGCAAAAGAGCACTTGAATTTGACGGCATAGAAATTTAGAAACATTTAATGGACTGATGAATTATGGAATCGTTTTGTTTGGTGGAAAAGGCTCTCGCTTTTATGTAAGGCGACTACCGCATACAGAGAGTACAAACCCCGATTCATATGCAAAATGGTAAATGATGAAGGTTCAAGCACAATGGTAAGGGGTTGCTTTTCGTATCACGGAGTTGGATCCATACTCTGGATAAGAATAGTAATGGCTCAGCACATTTATGTTGATATTCTTAAAACGTGATGCTGTCTTATGCAGAAGAAGAATTGCCTTTGTTGTAGGTCTTCCAACAAGACAACGACCCCAAATATAGAAGCAAAAAAAAAATTTCTTTTTTTATTTGAAAGTACAATCCTTCCGGTTAATAATGGAATATAATTTCATGCAAATGGCTGCCTCGGCTGGCCATGCAGTAGCCTACACGATCGGTCCAATTTTTAAGCACATTATCGATTGTGTGCAGCTGTATTTCACCAATGTCTTCACGAATATTGTCCTTTAAAGCGTCAATTGTCTCTGGCTTGTCGGCGTAACACTTATCTTTGAGGTGGCCAAACGACATCAGCTCTGCGGCTGATAATGCGATCTTCAAAAACAGGGCGCAAAACATCGAGTGTAGCTTCGGCTGTGTGGCACGTAGCGCCGTCCTGTTGAAACCAAATGTTGCCAATATCCTCCTCTTCAATTTTTGTGAACAAAAATTCGTTCAACATGGCCCGATAACGATCGCCATTGACTGTAACGGCCACTCCTTGCTCATTTTCGAAGAAAAATGGCCCAATTATGCCTCTGGACCAAAATCCGCACCAAACAGTGACTCGTTTTGGGTGCATCGGCTTTTCAATGTGCGGGTTTTCTGTGCCCCAAATGCGACAATTTTGCTTGTTTACATACCCGCCAAGATCAAAATGAGCTTCATCTGAAAAGATGATTTTTTTTTGGCAAAATCGGCATCTACTGTAAGTCGATCGCAGGCCCACTTTTCAAAATAATGTCGCAATATTTCCCAGCGTTGTTCAAGCGTATACACAACCATATTCGTTCTGCGGAAGGATAAAACTAATTATCTGTCAAATCAGACATGAGCTAAGTGTTACCATTCACGAAATAAGCACTAGTTGAAAAAAAAACGTTAGATGGCGGACCCGTTAGTTTGAAGACAATTCGATTAATGTCATGGAGTGGTCCGAGCAGTCTCCAGACATTAATCCGATAGGGAATCCTTCGGGTGACGTTAAAATAGCTGTGTCTGAGGCGGAGCCAAAAAAAAAATTAAGATCTTTGGGCTATAGTTCAGGAGTCATAGTAAATTCAATGCCGATACAATGTGCTGCCTTTATAAACAGGGTCATGCAACTAAATACTAAATTGATTTCGTCGTATTTTAATATATTTCAATATCTATATTTTATTATTTTCAAATATTATTTTTTTGACTTTTTTATTTTTTTGGCATTTTTGAATGACAGTGTGTGTTCCCGGATTCGTTTTAAGTAGTATTTAATTTTTGCAAATATTTTATGGAAATATAAATAAAACTTGGAAAATCGAATTGCCACTTTATATAAAAGGTTGTTGTCTTTCAATCTCGGAAAATTAGATATTCAACCCACAGTGCTATTATTTTTACCGCAGCTGTATAACCAAATGGAGTACGAAGTTAAGTAACATTTAATATCTTATTGCAATTATATGTGTAATCAACTTAGGGCGAAATTAATCGTGTTGATTATGTAGATATATACTGAAATCTCGATCGATTTGCGATTTGTATCCACCCCATGAAATTTTTTTTTTTCGGTCAAATATTAAAGCAGTATTGAGAATGTATGCCTAGATCAGAAATGCAAACGGCCTTGTAATAATTGGTGCCGTTTGTATTTATTTATTTCCGGATTTTTTACATCAATTTCTTCAGTCAAGTACTGAGTAATTAAAGTAATTGTATCGTATTTTTGTGTTCAGACAAGGGTTTAATTGATATTTTTTTGGAAATAATTTTTGCAGTGTATGTAGCAGAAATCCAAAAAACAATAATCAGTATTCACAAACCAAAAAGAAGTACAATACGTTCAAAGGAAAATTTACTCAACGATGATTTGGCATACTAGGATCGGTTGAATAAACTGTATAAATCCAGCTGTACAATTAGCCCTAGGTCTACTTTCAAATAATAATTGTATTAGTTTTAGTTTTTTATAACAACATCGATCTCAAAATTCAAAGACTGAATTAAAAATAAAACATTTTTATAAATCGTATAGTTTTCCATTTCGTCATAAATCCCGAAACCTGTTATTAACCGGTTTCCTCTCCTCGGTTTAACCGATAACCGGTTTTGCCGCAATTTGAATATTTGAAGAAGCCGATAACCGACATTTTTTAAAACCCGGTTTTTTTAATACACCATATATGGCCCGTCTTGTTGAAACCACATATCCATATTCATATGATGAAATTTAGGAACAAGAAAACTATATTGTCATGTCGCGACATTATTACCATTTACTGGTATTGCCCGCATTTCGAAGAAAAATTGTTCGATGATGGCTACAGCCCAAAATTCATACCAAACAGTGGTATGTTGTTGATGCATTCGTTCATAGATAAACAGACAAGAGCCGCTTTCCCTCTCTACACGTTCTATTGATGACGACGAGGTAGTAGGTCATTTCATCGATTTCAAGTTGCATTTGTAATGTACTCTTTGGTTGGACATACTACGGACAGAAATAAAAGGGAATGCGTATTTCCGTTCGATGCAAACGACATAAAACATAATTTAGCTGTCATTTGTATCAATCAAGCACTATTTCAACATAGTTTGCTGCATGGTCTATATTCTCTATGTCTTCTTTGGTCTCTCATTCTACTTATGCATCATTTCCCTAGTAACTTTTCGATCAGCTGTGCCATAGAAACCCCCTTATTCGTTTCGTTTCTCAACAATCACTCGTGTATTTTATGAAGCCCTAATGCGAAACGAAGCCATCAAGATGAAAATGAGCCTCATCGCTGAAGACGCTTTCGTTCGAAAACCCTTCATTATTTTTAAAATATTTCTCAACGATGAGAAAGCGTTATGCCCAAAATTTGACGACCCCGGCTCCAGCAATTTGGAAATACACGACTCCGAGGATGGCGGTATATACACTCCGGTTCACTTATTTAAAGGCACTAAAAATTCCACATTCAGCAGCCTGTATCTATTACAATTTGTAACCGATTGCAGAATTTTAAAATGGAAATGGAAGCTAGACATCTTGAGATATAAAAAAATCATGACAATAGTGGTTTCTTAACTAAAGAACTTTTTTTGAGCAATTTATAAAAAGAGTCCAAAAATGTGCTACTTTTTTTGGGTCACTTGAATAAAGGCACTTTATTATTTTTAAAGTAAGCGATGATTTTTTGTAGGGAGCGTTTGTTTATTACAATTTATTACATCTTAAACATTTTTCGAGTCACAATGGCAAAACAAAAAATTTTAAATCTATCGGAAAAAACTAAAATCGATGTTTACAGTTCTGAAGGATATTCTAACCGCGCCAATAGCTAGAAAAACTGAACGGGGCCCAACAGTTGTCGACAATTACATCAAGCACCCCGAGGGGTATGGAAAAAATTTTAAAGGAAGGGTTTCATTGTCTTTATCTACGTATGAGAAAGAAAAAACATCAGAATTGCTTCTAATTCTGCCTTATCCTTGTCAAAAATAAAAGCGGCTTCAATTCGCAAGAGACTACATGGTATGGGATGTGCAGCCAAGAGGTCATGAAAATGACTGGAGAACCGTTGTATTTACGGATGAGTAGAAGTTTAATTTGCATTTTTTGAAACGACATCACAGCCGAGAGGGCGGCGTTATGGTGTGGGGTGCTATTATGTACTATTGCACCATCGATCTTGAATTTCAAAGTGCAAAAATGACAACGTTATTGGAATCGGCTTTTCCGAAGTTCAGTGAACTATTTGGTCCCATATCTTGGATATTGCAACAGGATAATGGCCCAATACACAACACTAGAGTAGTAAAGGAGTTCATTGCAAGCCAAAATGTTAATATTCTTGACTGGCCACTCTATTCGCCAGATCTAAACATTACCGAAAATGTCTGGGGTTGTTATCTCGTAGACAATTTGATGACAAGCAGTCACTAATTCAGGCCATTAAGGATGCTTGGAATCAAATTTCGTTGGATTACATAAATTCTCTTTATCTCTCAATGAAAACCCGTATATTTGTAGTTATTAAAAACAAAGGGGGTTGTACCCACTACTAATAGTTCCTAAATAAAGTAAAATAAATTAAAAAAACAGTTTTTCATTAAAATTAGTTAAATTGCCTTTATTCAAGTGAACCAAGCACATTTTTGGACTTTTTTTATAAATTGCTCAAAAAAAGTTCTTTAGTTAAGAAATCACTATTGTCATGATTTTTTTTTGTATATCTCAAGATGTCTAGCTTCCATTTCCATTTTAAAATTCTGCAATCGGTTTCAAATTGCAAAAGATACAGGCTGCTGAATATGGCATTTTTAGTGCCTTTAAATAAGTGAACGGGAGTGTATACAAAAGCTCTTCATAATGTGTTTTTTAGTTCTTTAGTTTAGTCTTGTCACAACAATTCCGGAATAGGATATTGAAATGCCAGTGACACGAAACTCATGAATGGCGGTTGTCATAAATGCGAGAATATCACTGTATTTGTCACAGTTTAATGAAATAAAAACACAAAACATATGTGAGATACGTATAGGTATATAGACATTGTAACGATTAAGAAAAGTCTACATTTATACTTAATGCGTAAATTAACATAATGTAAATAACAGGGCGATTAATTTTGCGCCTGAAAGTATATGCTTACAACAAACCAGTTTGATGAATACGCTGCAAATTCGTTAAGATTTCAAAATGGCAATACCCATAATATTTGTTAAAATTTACCGTTCTTTGATAGACATTGTGTTGTGCCCTTAATATTGTTTCTTGTGGCGAATATTAAATTAATCCCACCGATGTTACGTTTGGGCAGTCGGTAGATAGTGTGTTTGTTGTGAAAAAATTAAAAGTTTTGGAAGTTTTGAAAAATTCGACTAAAAAGGCTCATTCATTAAGTCTGTTCGCGTACTGGATAATTTGTACAAATTTGTACAAATTATTACTATTTCTTACTTGATAGTGTTCGTTTACACCAAAAAGCCAGTAACGAGAGAGCAAGAGAGATTATTTTGACAGTTCGATGATAGAGAACTTGCAAGTTTTTACTGGAGAAATTTTTGCCAGTAAGAATTTTCAAGTAATTACATATGTTTTAAAACATATGTTTTATGTAAACAAACAAAATTAGGACGTAGAAAGAATATAAAATAATAAATTTATCATTGGAATTTTAGTTTTTAAGAGAAAATGTGATTTTTGAATGTTTTCTTATAAATCTTTAAGTATTTCTGTTGAAACAGAACACAGTTTAGGTGATTTGTAATGTTTTGTTCGAATTGCGTTTGTTGGTTCTTCCAATGTTTACATTGCATATCAGCTGTTTACATACAAAGTTCTTATTTCTTGCAAGTTTTTACTGGATGTCGTTCGCGTACTTTTTGTTATATTTTTTACTCAGAGAGCAAAATCATTCTTTCTCTCCGAAAACTAGTTACTTGATAATTTTTACTGGAAAAGTACTCGAACACAGCTATTATCAAATACATTTTCAATTTGTGGAATGTTTCTAAGAATGATTGCTTCTCAAGTGAATATCATATTTATATTTATCGTATGTATTGTGTGTTAGCTGATCACTTATAATGCCTTCTTTGCTAAACCACATTGAAATGATGATAAGAATAACACGAAGGATTACAATTTTGTCGCCGTGTCTTTAAATCATTTTGTTTTAAACAGTAAGAAGCCGGGATTTGTTGAGTTTTCTGCAACCCTTAAAAGCTTACCTGCCTACTAGAGATGTGCGCGTGAGCGGATTTTCAATAACGAATGCTCAGGACCTCCAGAACAAATTTACACACGCGTTCGCTCACGAAAATCTGTCGACCTTTCGTGACCATGCACGCTCACGAGACAAGAAAAACATATCACAGTCGACCGCGCACGGTAAATCACGATATTTTAAGTACCAAACGCTATTTTCCTTTTCTGTTCAGTTTTTTTTTTTAATTGCTTATGAATATAGCGCAATCTAAATAGCGCAATACATCCAAATGTAGTTAATACATGAATAAACGAAATTTTTTTTTTTTTTTAATTTACTGAAAGAATTTTTCAATCAATCTGAATGCTGGAGCTCACTCTGAATGCTGGTTTGTAGATTTTTGTTGCTCACGGACACAAATAAACGTTATCCCTCGTAAACAAAAGGGGAGTCTTCGTACAACGAACGTCTAACTAGAATGCTTTTTAGGCTTAATCACTCGTTAGTCTAGCGTTGATTTATAGCAGTTTCATATGTACTTCTAATATGAACTTGTATGTTTTAGCCAACTGCAACCCTGTAAGTCACCGCTTTTGTTAGCAAAACAACAGCTCTTCGTCAAAAGTTAACATGAATGCGTTTGCTTCATAGCCACTCGTTCGACTTAGTTTTGTTGGAGTGTTATGAATTAATAATCGTCAGTCAGATGAAAGCCGGAGGCCAACTTTAAAAAAACGTTTTGGAAGAAATTAATTTCAGGGCAGATCCAGACCGTTGCGGACGTTGATCAAATTGATATTAAAAAAAATTACTCCGGTATATTCCCATCCCATAAATATAATAATTCTAAATACATATATTCAACAACACCTACTAGTGCGAAAACATTCAAAACAGTATTGTATTGTTGAAGCAATTCTCGTTAATTTGAGAATTGTTTATCCATATAATGTGTTATGATATACCTAAATACATGTGGAGAAGAGATTTGATGAGATGCCTTGGTAGGCATCGAAATAGCTATGTATATTCCCAACCATCCACCGAAATAATCAATTTCTCTGCTTCTCGTAAAAACTATTGAAAAAACATAAACTTTTACAAATTGATAAAGTGTGGGCACACCTACGTTAGTTAAGATGTTTGTACTATTTTTCTCTTTTGTGGTACAAAATTGACATACAAAATTCAAAAAAAGTTACAAAATAAGAGACACATTTCAAACGGGAATTCTCGGGTCCCTGGAAACAAAAAAGTCCGGGAATTTGCATTCCATAGTTAAGACTCAAAACTGTAGAACTAAGGTAAATTTTATTTTCCCTTATAAAGGGGATAATTACAGCCTCAATGACTAAAATAATGAATAAAATGCGACCTCATCTTAACCGGTCAACACTTATGCAACCCTAACGGCCCAACCAGCCTTTTCTATAGGCTAGTCAATTTTTGGCGTAAGAAAGCTGAAGCTATGCATCGGAAGTCGGCATGTGTCATTACGTAATACTACAACTAATAATAAAAGTTCCTTGAACTGAATTTGTTTTCTATCCACTACTAACTCTAGCATTCTTGAAATAGTTCCACACTGTGTCTGATGCCTATGTCTGTTTTACCATGCTTAACTCCAAAATTATACAGAGCGACCCAAAATGTATCACCCTGCCAATTTATTTTTTATACTTGTGAAGTAACCAGGTACAGAATACACATTTCCACAAGCCGTGAAATGCTAGACGCATAAACAACTTGTGACTACCGTCGTCAGTGATTTTGGCGCAACGTGAATTCCGGCGCAGATTTTCCAACCAATTGGTCATTGCGCGTTATGGCGAAAGACTTGTAAATTTACCCCTACAAAGGTATGGACATGGTTACTGTGACTGGTGGGCGATAAAAAAAATTATCAACGAGTTTTTATTGTCGCAAATGATGAATTGGGACTGGAGGTCATGTGGTATCAACAGGGAGCGACAATAGAAATCTTATAGAATGCGTTACCGGGTCGTCTAATGTATCACTTTTTGAAATTCGTAGTGGCCGAAAGATCCCCCGATTTGACTGCTAAAGACATCTTTCTCTAGAAGCACTTAAAGAGAGAATAGTTGGAAGAAAAATATCCGACTTATCACCCAAAGTTCTCGCCAGTAGGATTGAAAGTGTCCAAATGGTCATCAAGAAATGCGAGGCACACTGTACCAATATCATGAAATAAATATTTAAAAAAAAAAAATATGAAATTATGTTGTTTAATTTAATTTTATTTTTGAAGTCTTCTGTTATATCATTGGATTAGTGAGTGAACAACTTCGTAAGAGATAGGCGCTTTAAGAGAGTTAATGTCAGCAACCGTGCCAACTAGAACTGACAGCAATTTGGTGTTAAATCCCAAAATATGTACTTCGGACCCGCCATGGCATTCGCCTCTATATTTTATGTTGCAAAATATGAAAAAATATCTCTGGGCGTTGCTATCTCCAACAGGATCTATCCGTGTTGCAAATTCCCAACACGTATTTTTTCTTGTCCATTAATCTTTGTGGACTTCTAATTCATTTCATAACTTTTGACCACTAATTAACCATAACCTTTTTGTTGGAATCTTTTTTGCCTGGGGGTTACATACAGGAGTTAACAGCTGTTGTCGTCATACAAAGTATTAATATGAAGCTTAAAGTAAGCTTGCTTTTTGTTTTTTTAGTTTATAAATTATTGATAATTATTTTGTAGAAACTTGTAATCATACAATAATAAATTCTAATTGAAACTGAATTTTAAAAAAAATTGTTTCCCATTACAGTTTTACACCGGTTCCGAACGGTATTTTGAGAATGTATACTCGATAGTTTCGTCGTCACTATGCAAGGTGACCGGCGCCGAAAGAAATTGAAGTTGGTCAGAGCAGAGATCGAGCCCAGGATCTCATGTAGAAATTATTTTATTAGAAATTTTGTAACCATATTTTTGTATATGAAGCGATATAAATAAAACAAATAGAACAAAATAAATATAGCAAAACAACACCGGGTAATGTTTTTGCGGCACCGGGTATCATTCTTCTAAAAAAATCTTTCAGGATTAATTCCCTGGAAAGATGTTATCGCCATCAACGTGTTATATTTGCACAGTTTTAGACATGGTTGTTCCAAGTAGATCTGAATTGTTGTTTTTTTTTAAATTGTTAATTGGTGTTTTGCTTCAGTTAATTTTTCAGTTAAGCGGATAAGCGGAGTTTCATCTCTGAGTAAATTTTAAAAATTAAATTAAGGAAAAGAGGTTGAAGAGTTTTCTACTGATTAAGTTACTGAACACCTATTTAGATCAATTTACTATAAAAATAAAATGTTTTACGTGTCAATTCCTTTTGTACTATGTCAATTCCTTTTGTACTGTGTCAATTCCTTTTTTTTCAATACGCATTCGTTTTGGGGTTTTACTTGCACTAGGTGATTTTGGAAATGTTCGAAAAACTGGTTTTGCCCCAAGATTACCATTAACAAATCAAGAAATTAGTGAAATTCGAGAAATAAGTTAATTCTAACAAAATTTCGAAAATGTTACTTCACATGAAGACAGGTAACATCTACTTTTGTGGAATGATGGAGGAAAGTGACACGAAATGAAGGTGGAAGTGGAAACTGGCACATGGACGAAATACTTGTATATCAAATAATTCACAATTAAAATGGTTTTTTAAATAATTGTACTCTAGTCTAATCGATTTGTACTCTAGTGATTAGTTCGGCTTAAGGTTCGAACTTAAGGCGAACTAATCACTAGAGTACAATCGAGAAGATTACAGGTCAACTATACCTAAATATTAAATAATTTTATTCTTCAATATTCCGGTGCCCTTTGGGTAGCATCGTCAGAAAGATAAACACAATTATTAATTACAAATGAAATGAATTAAACCAAAAAATTTCCTTACTTAATCAAATATTAAAATTAAACATTTTCCTACATTTTTCGAAACAAGTCGATGTTGTTCCAGACAGTTGAATTAAAACTTTAGAGCAAACCAAATCAAAATTGGTGCCAAAATCAAACTCGTTAACAAGCCAAGACATGTCGTTTCAATTGAAAAACAATAAAAAAATGTTCCCCAAAGTGTTGAGCAATTGAAATTTGATGAAATGTAAACTTTCTCAAAAGCTTCTGCAATAGTTGACCCATAAAAAATCAAGCCAAACAAAATAAAATAAAATATGAAAACTTTGCCACCTCGTACGATTTGTTTAAGGATTTATCATTTTATTTTGAAAATGATTACATTGATTATAAGTGGAGCTCTCGACGTTTTTAGCGGCAACATTAAAATGAAATTAATTTCAAATAGAATTGGAGTCATTGAGTTACATTTTTTCGTAAAATCGTATTCGTTTTCAGGGAATGTCTCATATAAGTATATACATATGTGCATAATGACATGAGGGAGTGATGTAGTGTTCCACTACATTAGGTTGTACACCACATAAACATAGATAGTACATAGGTACAGAGAAACGACAACACCCATATTACATAAATCAATGATGCGGTTTGTTCTTTTTGTTTTCTTCTTCATTCATACATTCTTGTTTTCTTTAAAGTAACAAAATGTAGGGGAATATTTTCAATTTAAATGCAATATGTTGGATTGTAAGATGGTGACTTACCTTGGTAGGATAAATATGTTTAGAATCACCAACTGACAGTTTGATATAATCCTCAGCATGTTTTACTCCCGTAGCATCCTTTAACCCTATGGAAATCATATTGCTCGTTTCACGTGGCAGATTTATCTAAAATGTACACAACAAACAGCAAAACATAAAATAAAAATAAACAAATATGATTTACTATAATTTAAAAGAACGCCAACATGTGTCTAACAAATAACTCAGCAAAATCTCTTCGTGGATATTAAAGAACAACATCCACAATGTAAAATGATGAATCCCAGAGGAGTAGTATGTGGCTTTAAAAGGACTCCTACAAAATGAATTCGATATGATGGGCTAGTAGTAGGTTGAAGCATTGAATCTTTCGAACTTACAAAGCTGACCACCGCCCATGCACAGAAAGGAAAATAAGAAAACGTAGCCAAGTGGGATTATGTAGCAACGTAACGCATTGCATTTTTATTTTGTTATGTACCACACCAAGCACTGATAGTCAGTCGTGGTGACACCGTCATCATGACGTTACTTATGGATAAAAATACCTATGTGTGTATTTGGATGTGAATATACCTCCTCCACCTAACGCCATCTGAAACTCTATCGTGAAACAACTACAGTAACTACAGTAATGATACGTTGAAAATATGTGACACAGTATGGGTCATTCGAAAAGCTTCTAGCAAACGCATGGTTACATTTTGTGCTCTCGTTATAATCATAGAATCACCCATTCGGTTGCAGATTTGCTGCTGTGTGATAGTGGCACGACAAAACCAAGTTTATGTGGTTATTGCACCAAAGAGTATGAAATCAAAACTATTATAGAAAAAAATCTTCATGGCTGAGATTCTAAGATGCTTATAGTGGAATCATATTTTTTTCATTTCTCTCTATTTTTTCCTGTGCAGGAAGAAGTTTCTTTGTAGAAGTTTTGCTTTTTTAGGACTAGGTTTACGTGCGGTTAGAACAGTTGAAAACTTGTGGCCAAAATACGGTCACACTGCATCAAAGATGTTACCTAAACTTATTTCCACAACGAATTAAACGTACAGTATGTCCTATGAGAAATACCCCAGATGCAATAATTGCTAAGCAAATGTTTGTAAAAACACAGCGATTTGAAAACCAAGGGCTGGGATAATGTGACAAGTATGTTACACTTAACCCATTCGTCAGGAGTAGTGTTTTAAAGAACAGTAGCAAAACAATTGAACATCTCACTCAACCCACTCTTCCGTTAACCATCAATCGATTTCATCCGCTTTTTGTAAACACGTATATTTAACCTAGAAGTAGACCCATTTGTATGCCAAGTTATAGGTTGAAAGTAATAAGCACAGGTAATTTCGTATTTAACCCAAATACCAACTATTTATATTGGTCATGGTCGCAATCCAAAGCTTCAATAAAATTTTGAACAGCCGAAAAACCTCGGTGGTTGCCGTGTTCGGCTCTTTTTACAAATAGACAGATAACAGACTAAGAAACCAGATTTTGGACAAGCAGCTTTCGAATGAGCTGTTTTTCGAACGAATGGAAATTAGTTCTTAGTGAACAAAACGCAGAATGAACTAGTTTAGGAAAAAACGTATTTTCTTTTTATATTACATGAAGGAAAGAGTTACTCACAACTAGTGCGCTTTATATGTTTAGGCTCAATGATAAAAAAAAAAAACTAAATTGAACAATTTTTCCCTCAAATGTTGTTCGAAATACTATACCCAACAATATTTCATGAATTGATTTACTAGAAGCTAATTTCAAAAAAGTACTTGTTCTGGAATAGTAATAACATAGAGTAGTGTCATATAAAGCTGCCATTCTTCTCATCTGACATTTCATTTCACACTAGTCGTGGTGCGGTCGGTGCGATAGAGAGTTGTTTGACGTAAACGGACTTACATCAGGTGGAATTACAAGAACTGTTGACTTAAATTTTCCATGTCGTTTTGATGAATAACTGTGAAATTTTTGGACTTTTTTGTTATATTTTATTGTTTGTATATATTTGTGGTGTATTTACACAAAAATGTTAAGGTACAAAACGAAATGCCGTTGATGTTTTCTTATTGGTTGATTTCAGTCATTGCCCCTTATTGCCTTTACTTTCCAACATGCAACGTCCACATGCAACCACACCACACTTCGTAACTTTACTGAGATAAATCGCTACTCTATTTATTTATTTATTTATTTTTATTTATCGTTCAGGTTTACGGATGTGAGTGTAAGGTTGTGGAACTAACATATTTATATTTTAGACGGAATTCATAGGTACACTATTAATATATTTGATAATTTTGTTCCATCATATGGTAATTCGTTTCTACGAATGACACTGTAAGTTTGCGGTTTTTGCTCTCATATAATGGAAATGCAACAAAAATATCCCAGAATAGTTTTAAAATCAAAATGAAGATTGAACTTTTCCACAGGTTTTTCGTCTTGTCTTTTAAACTAGCAACAAACAGTATTGAAGTTGAACTCGAACCTGATGACAAGACACCTAAGGGGTAGATGCATATAATATATGTGTGTATATAGTATACCAGAAAGAAAAATATATGGCAGAGCATAATCTTGGTTTATTCTACGTACAAGCAAACAACTACAGCAAAGCTAATTAGGAATGTATCTTCGACTAAATTTTAAGCACACGCTGTTGTGCGGAGAATAGAGAAAAGTTTTCGAACCGGAATCTGTAATGTTTACTTACCGCAACAGTTAAGTTATTTCCAATCTGCACATCTACAATATCCTTATGAGACAGATCATATTTTAAGCCATTGACATCCTCGATATTGTGTGAGAACTCGTTGCCTAAATTGTCATGTAATGAAACTTTCAATACGAAATTCATGCCACGCGGTATTCTCTCTTCGGGATGCTTCAGTTTTATTGTGGGATATTCCAGTGACGCTAAAATGTACTGGACATTCTTAACCTCAATTCCAATAGCTAAAGTTTGGTCAAATGTTTTAGCCTTTTTATGGACGAAATGAAAAGACAAAAGTAAGAATACAAAAATAAACAAGTGTTTGTGTACGAATGTGTACATTTTTGTTACAACATGTGTACATACTATAACTAAATCTCGGCCCAATGTCTCCTGTGAGCGTACTATACCATCTGGTGTTACTTTAACAATGGAACTGCTATCACTAGATAGTCTATACAGAACATCATCCAAGTTTGCCTTCAATTGAATAGAACTACGTGGCGCCAACAAAATGCAATCTGTTGTTATGTGTTTTGGGGATTCCAGTTCGAGTATTTTGAAGACTAAATAGAAAAAAATACACAACAATGTATTGTTGATTGAAAGAGAAGCTCAATTATTTTGACATTCACTTACCAACGACTTCGACAAACGTGGATATTTTCTGACCACCCGGCAGGGTTATGGTTGCTTGAATTTTTGCCTTACCGGGATTTAAGGCTTTAACACGGACGGAAATCAAGTCTGTGTCAGAATATTCAATACCTGAAAGCAAACGATTTAGAATTTAAATTAGAAATAACTTGGAATATCTCGTATTAAGTAAATTTGTTTTAACTTTGTTATCAGGTTTGGAAATAATAGTCGTAGTATTTCAAAAGAATTAATACAGTCGAATTATGACAACGGCAAATGTAGCTAGGATAATTGTTTAGTAAGATTTTTAGCAATGTATGTCGTACCCAGTCAATTCTCAAATAAATATAAGAAGTGTATAGGTTGGTTGTAATACTCAACGGTTTAATGCAATGATGGTCAACCTGGTCCCTACCGCCAACTATTGAGGGCCCCATAATTTTTCTTATTTGTTACGCTTGATTTTATTACATTTAATTCGTCAAGATGTATTTATATCATGTGGTATAATTACTACAACGACAACAGCTATTGTAGTTTTGTTTGATTTTACTAACTGCCAAATTCACGGCAAATGTATACCAACAATACAAGCACAAGTATAAAAAAAAATTACAGCAGACAGTTGTCCGAGGCCTTCGGCCACGGACTGTCCCTGCAGGCTGTGTCAGAGACACGGCCATTAAGTTTAACGTAGAATACGCCATCCGATAAGACAGAAAACATATATAACAATAAATTCATTTGCTTATATTATTTATCATTTATTGTTATATATGTTTTCTGTCTTATCGGATGGCGTATTCTACGTTAAACTTAATGGCCGTGTCTCTGACACAGCCTGCAGGGACAGTCCGTGGCCGAAGGCCTCGGACAACTGTCTGCTGTAATTTTTATATTTACCAACGGCATTTGATTCAAGTCCGTTTAAAAAAAAAAATATTATGTTCAATTTTTTTAAACTTAATTTAATTTATGTATTTTAATTAATATTTTTATTGAAATAAGTTCTGCGAATGTTGAGAGGGCCGGCCGAATATTAAAAAAGGCATTCGAGCGTTGTGTGAAAGCTTTACGCTTTACAATTCAAAATTAATGTTACAACAGCTTTATTGAAGCTTTCGCAAAAAAGCTTTATTACGTTAGCTTACTGTTTGTTTCACTTTTTACTAGATACATGTTGCCAAGCAACATTAGCTTGTTGTTCGTTTCACTTTTTACTAGATACATGTTCCTAAGCAATGTTGAGCAACCAAAAACACTCAACCAAACACCACACATATGTTTGAGTGTATGTGTTTAAACAATTTTCATTTGAGAAATTAAAATACTAGAAATATATCAACCAATATGAAATGTATATCAAACGAAAGATAACATCTTCATTTACCTACAAAAAAAATTTTAAAAAAATTCATCTAGCCGTTTCCTCAAATTCAATGAAATAAAGATTACAACAATAAAAACCTGACATGACTCCTCATACCGTAAGGTAAGAATTATTCTACGTCAAAAAGAAATACATCTGAATTTAACCGTCAATTGATGCAACAATTTGAACAAATTTAAGTCAGCTGTTTTAGCGCTACTGCCTAATATTAATACTCGTATATCTTGTGTTTTGTTTTTTAAAGTTTTTACCATTTTTGATCTAATGGTGTGGGCTGAAACGAAAAAGCTTCAAATTTGTGTGGGGAAATGTTAACATCTTTGGCAAATTGATTGAATATTACTTTTGGAATTTGTATTTTCTTTTCCACTTTGTACGTTTCTCAACCGCAAGACGGTGACAATAAACATGACACCACTTGCATGAATTAAGTAAGGCACCAAGTATTTTTCGAGTTCAAGTGCGACACACGTTGCACGTGTCTCATATGCCACACCATTTCACATTCAACCACATGATGTCTTGCAGCATGAATTGTGGAAGGCGTGAAAAAGATGACTACGTATATAAGAAAATCTGCTGATAATGATAACTGTGATGGAGTGAAGTTTCTCATCTTGATGGTTCTCCGGTTCGAGAGTGGCCATATCTTTATTTTGTCAGTTTTCAACCTAAATGTTACAAAAAAAAAATTAAGTCCATATTTGAAAAAATGTTTGGGACATACGTCCCATTGGTCGATAATAGGGTAACCATTCAATTGATCATTATTCGGTTAATCGTGTTATAAAATTAACCGAACATTTTAATAATTAAATTTGTCGATTAACGATTAACTCGAACAAATCAGTGCGATTAATCGATTAATAAAACAAAAGCACGTGTTTATGGCAAGCAGTCCACCTTTAAACACTCCTACAATGTGGCAACTCATATAACAAGTATTTGCGAACAAATTTCATAACTACACACATTTCGAACAGATTTGATAGTTTATTGAGAGAAAGCGTCGCACAGTGCTTTGGCTCATAGACATAAATAAAAAAAATTGTCTCAAAATTGGTTCCTTAAATTGGGTGTAATAGTCTGATAAAATTTCAAGACCCACTGGTCACTTTGTATGGGGGGTATTAAAAAAACCTGGTCCGATTCTGCTCAAATTATATACAATAAGGATAATAGTCAGAAAATTACAATTTGTAAAATTTTTGTAAAAATTAATCAAACCAATAGGGTGTTATAGTGTGATTTAGTTTCAAAGCGACCCTACTCTTTGTATGGAGGTACCCGAAAGCGTGGCCCTTTGGTACCAAAAGTCACTAATTTTCAAGTTGCTGCAACTACGATTTGTGAATTGTACCTACATATATTTTATACTTTATAATGAAGTTGCTTTTGTTACGTTTTGTTTTGTTTTAATAAATGTGTGAACACTGTTTTCTTTTTTTTTTGGTTTATTTTATTCGAATAATCAATTAATCGAATAATTTGATTGCGTTTTGTTCGGTTAATTGTCAGACTGAAATTTACGATTAACGATTAATCGATTAATCAAAAACCCCGATTAAATGAGTACCCTAGTCGATAAGTGTAAACATATACAGTGGTGGCCATACAATTAGGAACGCCACTTTAGATTTTGTATTGCATAACAGAATTACGAGTACTTCCCTAAAACGAAAATTAAAAAACAACATATCCATTATTGTAGGACTCACTTGTTGCTATATTTTCTACAAATATGCACTCCGGTTCACTTATTTAAAGGCAGTAAAAATTCCATATTCAGCAGCCTGTATCTTTTGCAATTTGTAACCGATTGCAGAATTGTAAACCTTACGACATAACCAACCCTAGACATTTTTGATTATGGTTAGATCTGGCGAATAGGGTGGCCAGTCAAAAATATTAACATTTTGTCTTGCAATGAACTCCTTTACTACTCTGGCGTTGTGTATAAGGGCATTATCCTGTTGCAAAATCCAAGATATGGGACCAAATAGTTCACTGAACTTCGGAAAAGCCGATTCGAATAACGTTTTAAAGCTTGCACCAGTCATTTTTGCACTTTGAAATTCAAGATCAATGGTGCCATAGTACGTAATAGTACCCCACACCATAACGCCGCCCTCTCGGCTGTGATATCGGTTCAAAAAACGCTTTTCTTTGCGCAGATCATGGAAATAATAGCTGTAGCTATCAGGGCCATCCAAATTAAACTTCTTCTCATCCGTAACGGTTACAAATACAACGGTTCTCCAGTCATTTACATGACTTCTTGACTGCACATCCCATACCATGTAATCTCTTGCGAATTGAAGCCGCTTTTCCTTTCGAGGAGCATTAAGTGGCGGCTGTTTTTTGTAAGTTCAGGTATTTAAGATACTCACAGCTCTCAATTACTCTGCGTACTGATGACTTGCTCGCTTCCACTCCAAGATGTTATTTTTGACAAGGATAAGGCAGAATTAGAAGCAATTCTGACTATTTTTCTTTTCTCATACGTAGATAAAGACAATGAAACCCTTCCTTTACAATTTTTTCCATACCCCTCGGGGTCCTTGATGTAATTGTCGACAACTGTTGGGCTTCGTCCAATTTTTTTAGCTATTGCGCGGTTAGAATATCATTCAGAACGGTAGACATCTATTTTAGTTTTTTCCGATAGATTTAAAATTTTGACTCGTAAAATGATTAAGATGTAATAAATTGTAATAAACAAACGCTCCCTACAGAAAAATCATCCTTACTTTAAAAATAAAAAAAAAAAATAATAGAGTGCCTTTATTCATTTTTGGATTATTTTTTTTATAAATTGCACAAAAAAAAGTTCTTTAGTTAAGAAATCACTATTGTCATGATTTTTTTTATATCTCAAGATGTCTAGCTTCCATTTCCATTTTAAAATTCTGCAATCGGTTACAAATTGCAAAAGATACAGGCTGCTGAATATGGAATTTTTAGTGCCTTTAAATAAGTGAACTACATTTTCTTATATATCTCTAAAAGTCGATGGCCATGCAATTAGAAACGACGACAAAAACAATATGTTGTTCCCAATTTTACAGAAAAATATAATAAAATAATACAAATGACGCTTAATACTTTATATGGTAGTCCTTATTTCCTTATTTTGTATGACATCGGCCAATCTCTGTGGTAAACTTTATACCAATGACCAGCATCGCGAGGATGATATCGATTCTCCAAACTGCCTTAATATTTCGAAAATTTTCTTCACTATTTCTTGGGGTTTTTGTTTCTAATTGTCGTTCGACATCTGGACATTAGTTTTCAATTGAATTTAAGTCCGAACTTTGAGGTGGCCAGACGAAAACATGGGTATGCTTATGCATAAACCATTGTTTCACAATTCGGGAAGTATGCTTAGGATCGTTGTCCTGCTGGAAAATATATGTAGCTGACATAAGTATTTTCTAACGAAAGGTTGGTCTATTCGACCATATATGCTGTGAATAGGGCCAACGCCTTACCAAGTAAATTCACCCCATACCAACAAATTACTTCCTCCGTGTTTAATGGTCTTTATGGTGTATCTAGGATCCAACGATTTGCCTAGTGGTCGTCTTACGTAAGCCTTTCCACCCGAACCAAACAAATTAAACTTTGATTCCTCGCTCCAGGGTATTTTTTTTTTCAAACGGTTTGCAATATGTTTGCTTGAGACGTGCGGCATTTTTCGTGCAATGCCTCCATGCAGACCAGCTTCTTGTAATATACGTCTATGGTTCCAGATAAAATGGTTCCCGATATTCTGCGAGATTTGTTGCGTTGCAATAGCATTAATTTCAGTTCAAGTCAAAAATGGGTTGGCTTTATGGACCCTACAAATAACTCTATCGTCATATGGAGTGGGATTTCTTGGCATTCGACTTCTTAAAACTTCCCGTATTTTAAAATAACCTTATTGTCAGAATATATTTTTTTACAGCAAAATCTGTTTGATATGACTGAAATTTATTGTTTTTCTTTTTGATAGCAGCGCACAATTAATTCGCGTAGTGCTGGAGTGCTTGACATTTGTTGCCACATATTTGTACTGAATTGAATTGTTAATTAATAAAATGTTGGATAAAAAATAAAAAATATAACTTATGTTGAAAATAAATTAAATTTCCACTGTTTACGAATGCGTTTCTAATTATCTGTCCACCCTCAGAAACACGTGCCACTACAGTTTTCACAATTGTGAGAAATATTCAAAAGTTATTGTTGATATTTAGACATCCAACAATATATTGACCTAGGGTGAGAATATAACGGGAGTTACCAAAAAGAGGGGCAATTTATAAGAAAGTTGTGAAAAGAAATGTAACTTTGAATACATCGTTTCTAAATCTATGACCACCACTGTATATATGTATACATAATTCCTCAATGCGGACAAAAACGAAAACTATTTTCCGTAAACAAGGCACAGTTGTTCAAATGTTTAACTATTTTATGTTACAACTATTACAACTATTTTATATTACAGTTGAGTATTTCGAATGTTCCGATCTGAACAATTAATCGAATTTTAACAGTTTTATCGGAATAGTGCAGAAAGTATGAGAGAAATTTGTCAACATAATACAGATCCTAAATGTATGTAAAAGTGAAGACGACAAAAACCAATACAGAAATTTCAGTCGGGTTAACCGACTAAAACATACCTTCACACTGTCATCCATTGCCGCCGAGGTGTATTAAAACATCACGTATATTCATCCTTACGTTGAAAGAATGGGGGTGGCAAATGTAACAATATTCAATAGCAGAGTGGCATTGCGCTAAATGTATAAATAGGATCCTAAGTGATTTTGGGGATTTATCGTGACTACCAACCAATTTTCCGTCCAATATTTATATGGGAGGTATAAAAATGGGCATGGCGAAGTTGTCCATTTGTTATTACACAGTAGATGTTAACAAAATATTGATCAGTACCAAATTTTATTAAGATCGGTTGTGGTTTGCGGGAGTTATCGAGTCGGCCAACTGGAAAGCCGCCCAACTTTTGCATTTGAGAGACACAGAATAGGTGTGGCAAAACCACACATTTTCCATAGGAGAGAGTCATTTGATTAAATATTGTCTTGTACGAGGGTTGAATTTTATGTTTCGGGATTTGGCAACCCTAGTGTTGCAATCTGGCAACTGACAGCTCTATCGTAAAGTTGGACATTTTTGAGGTTATGCGTACTCAGAACGTTTTGACATACGAGCGCTGTTTGTGTTGTTTACAGTAACTTAAAAGATTCATCTCGGCCCAAAAATGGAATTAAATCGTGAACATTTTCGTGCGATTATTTTTTACAACTTTCGACGTGGATTTACTCAGCAACAGTGCATGGATGAACTTAATTCAATTTTTGGCGATGAAGCTCCATCATGGACCAGTGTTTATCGATGGTATGGTGAATTGAATCGTGGTCGTAGTTCACTCCAAGACGAATTTTTTTGTTTCAGCTGTTGTTCCAAGAAATCAGGAAAACCAACCGCCGAAGACGGATCACTCTTCACCACGACAGTGCGAGCTCTCACACATCGGCTGAAACAACTGTATTTTTGAGCACCCAAAACATCGATTTGATGGGTCATCCGCCGTATATTCCTGACTTGGCACCGAATGACTTCTTTTTATTCCCGTACGTAAAAAACAAAGTGAGAGGTCAACGTTTTTCGACACCTGAAGAAGCGGTTGCTGCATTCAGAATGCATGTTTTGGAGATACCTCAATCAGAGTGGCTAAAGTGTTTCGACAATTGGTTCAAACGCATGCAAAAGTTGGCTCCATAAAATGTGGCCCCAGTGAAAAATTACCCAAAACCCAAAATGAAAAATGACCCCAATATTTTGTACTACCTACAACAACACGTAAGTAAAAGGCCCAAACTTGTGTTGTTGTAGGTAGTACAAAATATTGGGGTCATTTTTCATTTTGGGTTTGGGGTAATTTTTCACTGGGGCCACATTTCATGGAGCCGCAAAAGTTTATAAATCTTCATGGGGAATATTTTGAAAAGCAATAAAGTGATTTTCGATGATTAATATTTGTTTTTGTTCTCTAATCCCGAAACATAAAATTCAACCCTCGTACCAAATTTCATAAAGATTGTTTCGGTTCGCGGTAATTATCTTGCCGAATAACCAGCCGGACGAACAACTTTTGTATGGGAGGTACCAAAATGGGCGTGGCAAAATCACCCTTGACTTAATCCGTGACTGGCGTTTGATGACATAAAGCGTAATACCTAAGTTCATTAAGATCAAAAGTGTTTCACGTGACTTATGACATTGACAACCCGGACAACCATTAAGCTTTTGTATGGGAGGTACCAGAATTGGCGGGGCAACCTCGCCAAATTTCTCCATTTGAGTATACATTTACAGATTATTAACCAATGTTTGAGTTTTAGAAGAAACATGATTTTGTGATAAATGTGTTGATTTGTATGGGCGGTACCAGAAGGGGCGTGGGCAAAACTCCCATTCTGAATCCAAAACTAAGTTTGGACAAATAATTGTTACAGACAAAATTTCATTGTGTTCGGTAATGATTTACGGGAGTTATATCTTGCTGAACAACCAGCCAGCCGAAAAACTTTTGTATGAGAGGTATCAAAATGGGCGTGGCAAAATCATCCTTATCTTAATTGGTGACTGAAGCCTTATACCTAATTTCATTAAGATCGGACTTATCACATTGACAACCAGAACGACCATTAAGCTTTTGTATAGGAGGCTCCAGAATGGGCGTGGCAACCTCGACCTATTTCTCCAGTTAAGTAGACATTTACAGATTATTAACCAATATGTGAATTGAAGCTAATCAGAAAAAGGTTTTAGAAGAAACATGATTTTGTACTAAATGTGTCGATTTGTATGGGAAGTACCAGAAGGGGAGTGGTCAAAACTCCCATTTTCAATCCCAAACGAAGTGTGCACAAATAATAATCACTGACAATATTTCGTTGTGATCGGCCAGACAGACAGACATTGCTCAGTCGTCTTAAAAAGTCCCAAAATGAATTTCGTCCAAAGATACTAAGGTTCTAATATGGCTCCTTCTAGCAGTTACATTTTTCCCACATTAAATGATATATACCCCATGCCTATGGGTGAGGGTACAAAAATCTTGATTTGGACAGCGATTATATAATCTATCTGAAATATTACAATAATGTATTTGATTCTTGATCAGAAATTAAAGCCGATAATTTAAATGAAACCATTTTCTAAATCATTTCTAAAATTTTGTTCACAATTGAAGCTCAACATCGCCAGAACTCATCAAATGCCCAAGGGTAACGGAAAATATTATTTCAGAAGCTCATATCTCACGTCGACCTTCTTAACAACATAATATATTTACCAGTCCATTATGACTTAGTTGTTATTTAAGATTCCTTCTTTAGAATAATTATATTCTTAAATTCCAAATGTTGTAATTCTCTAAAAATAATACTATGGGAACATGAAAAAACGTCACCGACTAATTTGTCATATAAGTCCCATAACAGTTCTGAGCCTTTTAGGAAGAAAAAAAAAGATGTATACAAAGTAACTTGGTATTCCTGATGAGGAGAAGATACCAAATGATATGATACCGAAAAAGATACACCCTAAAATTGATGCAAACAAAACCAAATATTTTGACCTTAATGAATATGACTTTAAATAATATATCCGATATGAACTCGGTATGACTTGGTATGACTGCTTCAGTATAAGTTGATGAACGCATTGCATTTTTTTACTGCTATGTTACTGGAAGGAGTTCGACAGTTTGTACACTATTGCTCTCACAAAATACATTTTCAAAAACTTCCTATCTTTATTCTAAATCTGATTAGAACAAGAAATTTTGGGAACGTTACAGACAAAAGTCTTACTATTTAATTGTTCATTCGTAGTATCATAAGTATATTTAGGAATACAAATTGGAAGGCTCGAAATAAATGGATAAAGGATTTTGGAATGTGTGTAAGCTACTAAAAACTAAAACTGGTTTCCGAACTAGAGAAGGCGAATGTTTTTGCAGATGCATTTTATTCAAATCATGAAGTGTTTCAAAATTTAGGCAATGTAAATCATGATCGTATGGTCCGAGAAGTGATTGACGTTTTTGATGTTATAACTACACCTGACAGCGAACAATTGTCGGACACAGACGTAGAATTGGAAATATGTCGTCCGCAGAAAATATAGGCTTCTGGATTAGATGAAGTTAATTATAAAATGTTGAAACACATGAATCGAAATCCAAAAATATATTTAGCTTCTATATACAACGCTTGAATCAAACTTCACTAATCTCCTGACACGTGGAAATCTATACCAGACAAGCCCTCAAAACTATAGATCAATTAGTAGTTTAGGAAAAGTGTTGGAGAAAATCCTGAACAAAAAACGTATCCATGAATAAGTGACAGGAACATATTACCGAGTGAGCAAATTGGATTTAGAAATTCCCTAACCATTGTTCACCAAGTAAAGCGAAAATGCAACGATGCACAGTGGGGCCGATTACACCATATACATCTAGAGACACCCTGTTGTTACGCAGAACAGGGTGTCAAAGTGAACCACTTTGGTGATGGTCATGTTTTAAAGAATTGTAACTTCTAAAATTTTTAGCCGATTTTTAAGATTATTTGATGACGAAATCTTCGAAGAGTTAGCAATTATTTCTTACTTACTCACTTACTTATCCCGTCTCGAACAACCCCGGTGGTCAGGGACCTTACAAAACGAAGATAACATATTCCGCCAACCAGTTCGATCTTTTGGCTTATCTCTCCAGTTGGCAATACCAAGTGTTGTCGAGCTGAATCTCAATATTGTGCTCTTTTTACCGCGATTTAAATCGATCAACTTATCGAGTTCTCGTACGCAAGACATGTTACTTTTTTTAAAGGTATAATACACTTCAAATACCGAAGGTATTTTAGACCGCCTGATTACGTAGAAATGGGCGCGGCGGCGCATAACTTTTAGTTTAATCTTTTGTATAATCGGTCAATTAAAGACATTGTCTTGATTTACAACACACGTTGCAACTACAAGAAGCAACAAAATATATACTACACACAACTGCAATCAGAGTATTCCCTACTAACAGTGAGCTTAAACGTTTAAGTTTCATAGATTAGTCAGTTTATTCAACCTTGGTTAGGTTAGCTTAGGCAAAAATTGCTATAGGCACACTCCAATCATACCTCATTCCGATATGTGGCTGACGAAGTGACATACATTAGTCCTTGGCGAACCAAGTATTACTCGGCAAAAAGTTATAAGGATGATTCAACTTAACTAACTCAATGTTTTAGATCCAACATGAAGTAAGATCCTAGATACTGTATCTCACTCATAAGAAGGCCGGCGTAGCATATGCCTTCTGCATCCCCCCAACTTCCGCAGTAATCGTGTGCTGATATTCCAAGTCTACACGCGAGTCTGCCTATTAAACAGTGCCCAGTAATCATAGCTACTACCGTAGAAATATTTTGTCTAGGAATGAATACCAAGTGTACGATTCAGGTCATAACGTGGCCATACTGGTCTGGTGATCCTGCAATTTGTGCATCAGGACCATCTATCATTCGCATGTCAGAGAGCTTCGGTTTTAAGAAATAGCTTGCATGGAGAAAGGGGCATACCCACATGCTCCATATCCAGTGGCACACGTCAGGTAGTCCCCAATCATACCAGCTCAACCGCTTTACAGTTCCCTGGAATGATGATATGCCCCGGCATGGTGAAGTTGCGCAGCTGTTCTTGAGGTCAGGAATACAGATTCTCAGAATAGATGTAGAAAACCCAGGCGGTGATGACGTTTCGACCCAGCCAAAGGGCACCTTCTCAAATTGCCATGAATTCAAAGTCAAAGTCATTACAATGATCTGGTAGCCTTTGTGAGAGGTATAAACCCAGCTCTTTACCATAGATTACAAACCCTAATTTGCAATTTAGTTTGGAGCCGAAAGTATAGAAGCCTAAAAAGCTTCGAGAACCTCAAAGATAGAAGTGGATGTCATAATCGGCTCCTATTGTGCATTGCCGCAGAATCCTTAGAATCGTCGCCTATTGTGCATTGCCGCAGATTCCTTAGAATCGTCCCATGACCACATGAGCTGGTGATCCATCGCAAAGAAAGTCTTATGCAGATTCCCGACGCTTTAGCTATTTTCCTTTCCAGCAATTTTGCGGGTTATATGTGGAGGATCACCCCCAAACCCTCGGTAGGGGTTGTGCGAAAGGCACTCGTGATACCCACCATTGTCATACTCTGGCCAGTACGGGTAACCAAACGACAGTACCATAAAGCAATATAGAACGGATAACAGCTGCATATAACCAGTAGACTATTTTCGAGGATAGATCCCGTCGTTCTCTGATGTCCCTTTTATACGATGCTATTCATAGTGTTTGACTTGAAACTAAGCTTTCTGTTCAGAATCACGCCTAGATGTCTCTACCACATTAATACAATGGCTGAATAAACGGAAACTTCTGCTTCCCGGTAAAGAGCCCGAGCTCGGATTTCTGTGATTAAGTCCTGCAATGAAGTCCTGGAACATCTCTGCATATGGAAGGGTATTCACCTTGCACAACAATTTCCAGGTCGTCAGTGAATAACTGTCAGACTGTGCAAATCTAATCCCGCCATCTGTAGCCATATACTGTCCAGTGCTAATTTCCAGAGAAGTGGAGATCGAACTTCCGCTTCGGGTGTCTCTTTATTCACACTTCGAGTTCAAGTCGTGTGACACAGGAAATAGGTTATGCGTAAGCAATTCATTTATCAAATTAATGATTCTCTGGTTCCATACAGCTGGTTTTATCGAGCCCGGAAAGACGTCGTGAAAGCCAATTGCGGCAAGAGTACATTCCTTCATGTTAATAGATTAATCTATGAAACTCACTAAAGTGTGTTTCCGTAGATTATTGACATTATTGTAAAAGTGCAGGCATGCGGACAGCTCAGAAGTATCTACTCCTATATGATCGTTCACAGATATGAGTCAACCATCCTCTCCAATGCCTTCAGAAGAAAATATGAGAGACTGATTGGTCTAACGACTTTTGGACTAACATGCGATGGTTTCTCCGTTTTCGGAATTTGGATTCTCTCCATATAACGGAAATATAGGATAGCTAGATACAGCTCATATAAAGTTTCAGAAGCCAAGTGATTTGTAGGGCTTAAACTGCCTATTGCCTGTATTATGTAGTGTTTATTTTGTCATGTTTCCTGCAACCTGCGAGATGACGTGGTTGCTGGGCGAATACTGCCTTATGTCTTCGGGCCAGTTTCCTGGAAAGTGTACGTTAAGCAGGAGGTCTACCGATTCAACATTCGATGTCGTCCATCGCCCGGTTTGTTCCAGATATCCTAGAGATGTGAGAGTCGTCGAGAGGACTTTGCGCAGTCTGGAAGTCTCAGTCGCGGAAATGTTTCCAAGAACTACTTTTTGAAGATCTTATCTCTTATATTATTTACGTCTCTCTGACCACCATGGTCCAGTATCTGCATAGGGCAAATAAGCTGAGGAATGTTTTGTAATTTTATTAGGATTTTGAATACTCTGTTTAATTAGTTTGGCTTTAGGTCATAAACTGAAAATACCAGGGGGTTCGACTGTTTTTTCAAGATTTATTAAGTATTCCCAATATTTCGATTAGAATCGCTAATCATGATCAGGGTTATACTTATATATACAACAATATTTAAGATTAATAACATATTGATCACAAAACGATTGCCAATAATTATTATAAATATATATAAATCACAAAAAAAAAACAAATTACTCGAACGCAGTGTGCGAGCTTTCGTCAACTATTGTCTGTTTTATCTGTGTTTGTTTATTGTGTGTCGATATATGTATTTGAGCGCATCGATCAGTCTCGGTCTTGTAATTGAGTCTTTTCTTTGAGGGAACGTTAATTATTTGCTGCATTTCGAGAACAAATCGTCGTGGGTAATATGTCTCCTCCGCTAAATTATCAACGTCGTCAAAGTTAGGATTATGACCCGTCGTAGCACAGTGGGCCGCTAATGCCGTTTTCTGTTCCATAGGTGTATAGGTGCCCTTAAATCTTATTTGTGGGAAGACATTCTTGTCTTTAATTTCATCATAAATACTGTTTATTGTTTTATGCTTTTCTGTCAACTTACTACTTGTATTGTCATTAGTTCCCGAACTTACATCTAAATCGGAGTTGGCAGATATATCTTCTATTTCCATTGGTAAACATATTTCGGGAAACAAGTGGCGAAAAAATTCGTTGGCAAAGTATTTTCTGTCTGTCTGATGGGTTTAGTATAGTAACCATGTGAGCAATTTAACAGAATTTAGGTTTGTTTTTTGTGTTGTAATATCAGTTGCGTAAAAGGTCTTCAAAAGCTGAAAACCGATTAATCGATTTAAAATAACTGGTGAAACCGATTCTTCGAGAATAATAATTTTCACAAAACCGAAGCGCGGTTTCAGTTTTGAATACACTAGTATCAACCCCAAAGGAGGCATATGTAAAGCTTTATAACACAAAAAATTTATGAAAATTCATTTGAACTTTAATATCCCCTGTCTTTGAAGGGTAATTGGTAAATATTATACCTTAAAAAAGGTTAAGGTGTTGTCTATTATCAGAGCCTACTAAAAATTAGTATAATAGGGCACTTTTTTGAAAAAAAAATTATTTTTATCAAAAAAGTGAGGTTAAAAATAGTTTGTTTTAATTAGCCCCCCCAATGGGTTAATAAAATTAAATGTGTTTATTAACGGATTTATAGAGTCTAGAAAGACCTTTGTAATGATACCCATTTCAACCAGATCGGATAATGAATAGCTGATTTATGCCCGATTATACCTTCAAGCTTTGGAGGCCTATATTTTGGAAAATAGGGACTAGCGCACTTTTTTTTTTTTTTTTATAAACATTTAATGCCCAATCAGGCCAAAAAATAGGGCATTTGGTGCTGAAGTAAATTTGCTCCCTAACAAAGTTTGCGGCAGCTCAAGTGGTTTCGTCGCCCCGCGTAACTGCCTCCTTGCAGACGTTTGTTGTAGTTTCTCTTGCTCCCCCCGGTCCAGTTCATTAATTCTTTAATTAAGTTTTATTTTCTTAAAGTGATTTGCATTTAGAATCCAAAACTAAACGTCAAAAAGCAAAACAGCTGATTTCGAAAATTCGTAATTCTCTCCCTTATAAGGATAATAAGGGAGAATTATTCCGCCTGTTTAGAATAAGAGGATTTTTTTCTCGAGAAAATGAAATCCGCCGGGAAAAAAATCCGATGGAATATTCAGAATCGGGCTGAAAATGTATGTCAAATTAACCTTCACGGTGGACAAACATGCACATTAATCGGAGGTATCGTGTATTCCCCGCTTTACAGTTTGTCTATAGTTCATTCATTGTCATCCAATGTCGCTCCTTGTCGTTCGTTCTATTTCCGACTTATGCACTACTTATGTAATTTCTGATCCTTTTCACACAACATTTGAATATGTGAATATGTGTTGTGCGCCGAAAAATTGTTTTTTTACTTTTTGAGTAATTCTTATAGGAAAAAAACGCTCATTCAAATGCCGCAAACCGCAAGTTTCTATGTCTTTAGTTTTTTTACAAATCACCTGTAAAGATGAACATAATTAATGAAATATATGAAAAAATGAACGAAGCGCTTTTTTTAAACGCGTTTTTCGCACAACATCCCTTTTCGTGGAGCAAGTCACATATATGTATGTATTCTGAATTGTCCTATATGAGGTTCCCTCAGAAATTAACCCTTTTACAAGAACAAATTTTTTTTCCAACAAAAAGTTTTGCTTATCCCACTTTATAAAACAAAATATTTGAAAGCAGTGTATAAATGATAAAATCTTACTTATAACATCAAATCAAACCGAAAATTGAAGATAACATCTGTTTTTCCTGATTTTTCTGGCCAAAAATAGATAATCGACCTGCATTTGACCTACGGCAAAAGAGGCTGATTAGTCTTTTCAATTCAGGGCTCTTCTGGGTGGATGTAAAATTAAGTTGTTTGCTGTGGGCCGTTCGGTGTCGATTTCCATTGTGTTTAATACATATTATGTTGAGCCTTGAAATACAACGCTGTTATTATCTACCTTAGAATTTAACACAAACACCTTCGGCCGAACTCTAGGACTAGTCACATCAATCGTGGTGGGATACATAATAATACCGACTCTCAAATTGCTTGGATCACGGCTCTCGATCGAAATTTTGTACTTGGTTGTCCCCCCAAAAGCGGCAGAGTCCAATAACGTACAATGAAAACGTGCAAATGTCTGAAAAAGATTCTGCGACTTGATGAAAGGACGTCGTCAGTTCTTGAGTATCTTCCCACACCATAGTCATTTTGACGCGATGCAGGGGCTTAATTGTACGTATAGTGGCCATACTGGAGGGAGCATTTATTGTCCTGCACGGAACTCCCATAGGGCCACCCATGCCAGACACGTGCTGGTACACGAACTAAGAACTACCCTTCTCAGGCTGGTAGCGTGTGTCTATCTCTTAATAGGGCGGCTACCACTAAAAATCCACAAGCGTCTTTCCTACATTAGGCGGCTCCGTGGGCTGCGTCTGCCCTATAGTAGGTAACAGTTCTTTTTGGCCAGCAAGTGTTTTTAAAGAAACTTGTCGCTAGCTTCTCCTCTCCGACTCCAGGGAACAGTTCGGTTGTAATTTATTTGCCTAGTGTGCGCAAACCGTCACTGCGCATGATGGTCCAACCCTTACGACACAATCGTGGGATCAAAATGTCACTTTCAAGAAAAAAACATATCGAAAAAAATTCCTCGATGAGGTCGGCCCAAAGAGGGTTGTGAATGTCTTAAAAAACGTTGCCCCGCCTAAACAATCAATAGCTACAGCAACTAAATTAGACCAGTCCGTCAAGTCAGGCGCGACTGTCTCTAAAAACAATTTGATGGCCAACACGAAGACCGGGAAGCTAGCTCCCGTCACAGTCTCGGAATGGAGTAAAGTACTGGCAAACAAGGCAAACAAGGGCTCCCCGTTACCTCATTACGACTCTAGCGAGAGGCTATAGGGTTATTAAATGCATGGACGAGTTCCCGAATGATTCCCTGAAGAGGTCTTTCGCTACAGTGAGCGACGCCTAGAATGATATCAGTCTGAAACTGATCCCGGCGCAGGAAATTCCTGAGGCCTCGTGCACGGATTTGGTTACCCAAAATGAAGGGTGAGGGTCCTCAGCTCCTGGGGTGCCTACGGGTTATGATACCGGCTGTCCCGATGGAAGACTGGTCCGTCATCCGTAAAGATCCACCCAGCGACAAGAGCATGAGTTTAGTCCTTGCTATCACTGACGCGGGCGCCGCCGCTCAAGGAAGCCTGCGCTGAACTTATACTACAACGGAAAACAGAGCGCATTGGAATATTTGTTGGTAGCCAGGCGGCTCTTTTATCACTTAAATCTAACACTGCATATAAAATCGTTAGTGAATGTAGGGAAAAACTTGTCGAGCTAGGTCGACTGGCCAATGTGGTTCTTACTTTGATACCAGGCCACAAGGGTCTCCTTGGGAACTAAAGGGCAGACGAACTAGCCAGGTCAGGATCATCTTCCACCGAACTCCATATGATGTCAGTCGCAACGACTATAGGGTCGGTTAAAAGAGGTATTTTCCTGCATTACCTTGAACAAGCTAAGACCAGATAGGATAGTACGGAAGCGTGCCGCATATCCAGAAACACATTGCCAGAATATAACATTGACCGGACTAACTCCCTGATTAGCCGAAAGCGGGGGAACATGTCAAGGCTAATTGCCGTGTTGACTGGGAACTGGCCAATCGGTAATCACGCAAGACGGCTGAATCTTGCGTACAATGACCACTGCCGTGCCTGCGAAGACAGAAGTGTCTGCCCACAGTGGGCGGCTGTCTGGTTAACGTTTGTTTGACATGTTATCACAATAGTAGTTATAATCTAAACTAAGTCCTCCAATCCGGAGTGTCACGCGTAACGTGCCTGGATAGTGGATAGTTTGCGGTCGGAGGTATCTGACAAGTTCTTGCTAAACTAAAGCAGAAGAAAATAATCAAAAACAATAATACAATCAGACGGAGGGCAGACCGCTGGGCCTAGAGTATGGGGAAAACCCTCTGATGCCAATATGACAGAGTCCACTAATATGGACGCAAATGAAGCGCGACCTGATGTCAGGTACGGCGTTGTCAGTACTCTTGGGAGGACGTCTGGTACACTTGTCGGTTCACCAGTCACAGATAGAAAGAATGCAAAGAAAATGTAACGACCGTCGTTAGCTCTTAGTATTATCAATAGAAATTGTGATGTCGGTGTTATTGGCAACCAAGACATTACATCGGCTTCCGCATCGAAACAACCGGAGAAGAGAATGACCCCGAGAATGGCCCCGATTTTGGACATTTTGGAATTTGGCAGGAAGATGTAGTCATTCTGAATGATAAATGGAAATATGTTGTGGACGATTCCTCAGTATACGTTCAGTTCCTCCACGGCGTCTCGACGCCGGTTAAATGATAAATGGAAATATGTTGTGGACGATGTCCTGTCGGTGGTGCAATTGCTAGTGTGCGCGGCTCTTGTACTTGAGATCCGGAGTTCGATCCCTGCTCTGACCACCTACGGTTGGTTCCAAGGCCGAACAAAGTGGTAGCGTTTGGAGATCAGCGGTCAGTAGATTACTACACTGCAGCTTTGAAAAAAAGTACTAGCACTTGATGTTGTTCGGATGGAGGACCTCCCATCTAGACCAGGGCACATACCTGGATCCCAGGCAGCCCACTTGACATGGAGGGAATTGAGTATATTCTCAAGTATAGTAACGCCGAATGGGAGAGGCAGATGGTTTCCGTAGGCACGCGGTGTTCATTTTGAACGAGTCACTGCCATTCTGAAATAATCCGGTGGCGTGGTATCGTTTGCTTTTGGGGAGATGGCCCTGAAGATCTATAAACAGGATCAGGAATATTGGTATTCAGGTATAAAAACATTATAATAATATACCAAAATGAAAAGAGAATTTTATCACATTTTCAGCTGTATACTTACTGCCTTATTCATAAAAAGTTATAAGAGGTTTAAGAGACGATTTATCATACTAAAAACGTCTCTCAAACCTCTCACAACTTTTTATAAATAAGGCCATTAGTTTTTTAAGGCTGGTAAGAAATAAAAATAAAGTTATTCACGTTTTGGGACAGAAAATTGAGAAATTTTTCGTCAAATTGACCTTATCTTCTGAAGGTTAAATTTGGTGCAACAACTTATCCTACTTATCTTGAATCAAAGTCAAAATATTTTTCAAAAACAATAGTTTTTAAAATATTTAGTCGCCGTGTTAAACCCAAGAAAGTTCTCTTGAAGTATTGAAGGACATTTCAGTGCAATACAGTTCAATAAAGCTGAAAAACGAAATAAATTTTTTTCAATTTTCAACATCCGAAAAAAAATATCTGTACGAGTAATACGAAAAAAAAATTAAAATTGTTTGGTACGCATTATTTCTTTTTATTTTCTTTAATAACAAAAGTGGTCAACTTTGGAACTTTGTTAACGGCATATAGCGACAGCACCAAATTTGCGATTTGTCTGAAACTAAACGGATCCAATGTTTGGTTGGTCGCATCGTACATGCCCTATGATTAAAACGGGCCACAAACATATGTCCCGAGGATAGGAGATCAGTTGTCATCAGTACCCTTAAGATGTCTTATAGAGGAGGCAAAAATGGTAGGTAACCCATTGATAGGGGGCACTGACGCTAACACAAATCACCCATTATGGGATAGCACTGACACCAATGAGAGGGGCGAAACACTCATGAAGTATCTACTAGGTACAATCCTTGATATATGTAAAAGGTTCTATGAGCCGACTTTTGCCACCAGCTCCAGGCAAGACGTCACCTTTGCAACGGAGGAATGGCATGTCCATTATGATAATTCACTCTTTGATCATAATTATATTGGATTCCAGCAACGTGTGGAAGACTGACTTGGTCTAAAACACCTGTGGAGATAAGGCGCGTAGATGACATAGATAATGTAGCGGACAGGGACACTAGTGCTCTCAACAAGTCTCTACAAGAAGAAGCCTCCCTGGAGGAATGGGGAACTTGCAGATATAAGGAAGTCATGCCGACAACTGTTTAACAGGGTCAAGTCGTCGAGAGATAAGCAGGACTTGGATAATTACAAAGTTGAGCTAAGGCGAAATAAGAATGCATCCACACGGACGAAAAGAAACTCATGGATAATCTTCTGCAAATCAATAGATGATACACCCGAGGCGTCGATACAAATAATACGACGATAGGATACCTTATGGGCAACTCGATGAACAAGAAGATCGCTGCATGTGAACATACTCCTCATAAATCAGAAGTTGCCATTAAAATTATTAAAAGATCCCGATTTAAATGGATTATCGGAAGCTTCAAACTCTTTAAGTCTACCGAGCCCGACATGGTATCACCAGCGGAACTTTAAGCGGTGGCCGAACTATTGATCACCTCGTTGATAAAGTTATACATCGCTTGTATAAACTTCAGGTACATTTCTAGAAGATTGTGGGATACAAGAGTGATGTTTTTGTTCCCAAAGCGGCAAAGGCTCTCACACTGCTCCTAAGCCTGCCACCGTTCCTACTGAAGACTTTGGAACGGCTGATATGCAAGGGCAGGTCTATGAAGACAGCACTGCATGAACTGGTAGGAAACATAGAAAAATCGTTGTCTGCTAAATGTTGTGTTAGACTGTTACAGAAATCGTTGGACATGTCAAAATTGTAATTTGGTGAGAGAAGATGGAATAGTGTAAACTTTCTCTAATTTTTTGATTTTGCTCAATTCATTTTGAACGGCAATAAAATCTTTTATTTCAAAACTTGTTTTAAATGTATATTTCAAACAGAAATGTAAGTTTTTTAAATAATCATTTCAAGAAAACTTACAAGAGATTCCAAGTAATTATTAAAGTTCTTTTTAATATTTCATTAGATCGACAAATCAGGCGCAATGATACAAATTATAAATGAGACTAAATAATGTCTCATAACATTTTTAAGCACTGCATTTCTTTCAGTGATACGCATTACATACATAATTGGGATAAAACAACAATTAAAATTGAGAACAAATTTGGCGGATGTATGTGTGAAATATTTGTATTGCACTCTTAGAAGTAAGTGTAAGTTGACAGGATTTTTAATGGTTAAAAAACAAAAATCTTTTGTAATGGTTCCACTTTAAGGACCAATAACTCAGAAACTAGTGCTCGTAATCTTCATAAATTTGATTTGTGATATCTAAAACATTTTTAATATAACGCATATATTACTTTCCCCAGATCCTAATTAGTACTATTTCTGACCAACCAGACCGTTGCAAAATCTAGTCTTTGTTCACAATTTGATGTTTTGATGTTTTTGCATTTTCCAAAAATATTAGTGTAAATCGAAAGAATGCTCGTACGATTACTTTGTTGCAATAGCTATAAGGGACAAGTATTCCAGTACCTCAGTTATTTAACGGACTTTGGGCGGAAGGCCGGTTAAAAATGGGGATAAGTGTAAACTCGGCCAAAACCGAGCTCGACCTTTATACTCGAAGGCATAAAATGCACACCGTGGAACCAGTCACTTGGAATGGTTCTGAAATTAAGCTTGTAGAGTATGGCAAATACCTGGGTGCTATTTTTGGCATCAAGCTCAGTTTCAGACCCAACATAATGGAAAGGACAAAAAGGCGACGAAAGCCTTATTCGAGTATATATACCTGCAAGAGGGGTATGGGTTGTAAATGGGGACTTTCTCCGAGGATTGGTCACTGGATCTATACAGCGGTGGTGAGACCGATAATGCTCTATTGGGTTATCGTGTAGTGGCACGTGCTTGAGAAACCCACCTACTGCCTAAGGTTCAGAGAATGGCAACGATGTGCATCACGGGTGCTCTGCGCATCACTCCCACTGACGCACTGAATGTAATGTTATACTTGTTGCCGGTAGTAATTATAGGTAGATAGATTGTTCCAACTCTCACAATGGGGCATCGTCGGAGTCGGTCATGGAACAGTGCTGGAAGGTACTCCCAAGATTCCTACTTTCGTTTACATTTCACTCCTACATATGTATGTACACCTATATACACACATTGGGGATTGGGGAGAGCTTCTCACAAGCAGTGACCTGTGCGCTTTCTAATTTTTCACTCACTGATCCCTTCATGGGATGTAAGGGTAGGGAGTGTTTGCGGAGTGCACTTATAAAGGGCGTCCGAAAGAGCTCCGCATGGGATTGTTTTAGAAGCGTTGACTCACATTGTCATTTTATTATCTTCGTACTCCAAGAAAGGAGCGTGTAGAGACTCCAACAGCGCTCCTCGAAGGAGTGTTTGCTGTGCGTACTTATGAAGGGTGTTCGAAAGAGCTCCGCATGGGATTGTTTTATAAGCGTTGACTCACATTGTCATTTTATTATCTTCGTAATCCAAGAAAGGAGCGTGTAGGGACTCCAACAGCGCTCCTCAAAGGATTGTTTACGGAGTGCGCCTATAAAGGGCGTCCGAAAGAAGAAATATTAAAAAATTCTGTAAAAACATAACAATCACAGGGAGTACCCTCGCGTGGAACTCCCTGTTTCATAGACGACCACGGGGCCCTTCTTTTTGAACACATTGCATCTTTACAGACGTAGATAGACGTAGAAGATTAATATTAAAAAGTCTTCGGCCACAGAAAAACCTGTGAATTCCCCCGAGCCCACGGGCTCTTCCTCGAGCATTAGTGCTCGTAAGTCTTCTGCGGTCACACGCAAGGGGGCCACTGCAACTGCGAATAACGCGGGCGGTGGTCAACCCTCCCCAACTACGGGGAAAACTAAAAATCTCTGCCCCTCCCGGAAGCGGAGAGCTGATCTTCGACTGGCCACTAGATTGGTTAGCCAACTCTCTATACGACCAGTCGCCGCACTCACTCCTGCACAGGTAAACACCTTGGAGTGGGCTAAGGGCGTCTGTGAGGGCTCCAAGTCTGTAGGGACAAAGCCTCCACTGGCTGTTACTAAAAGACCCAGTGCTCGGCAGGCCCTTTAGTGATGTCGCGAAGGACAGCCTAATAATCATTGGCGTCTTGGACGAAGGTTCCCAGGATGGACGTATCCCCAAGGATAAATGGCGCCTTGTAGAAGGAGCCCTTCTTACGGTGTTCATGGACATCGTCAACGACAACCCTGGTCCTGTGCCAAACGCGCTCAATGAGTCCTGTCAGACCAGTGGTTACAATGCTGCCAAGGGTAACAAAAAACCTCATTGGTGGAACGCTGAGCTTCAGGATCTAAATTCGTCCATTAGGCGGCTTTTTAACAAGGCGGGGTTCTTAATCAAAGATGATGGAACGTGGACGTATTCGTGTGAAGAGTCGCTTGGGATTCTCCTGGATACCCACTTTCCCAACGATGACCGGAATGCTGGTCATCAGCCAGAAGAGCTAGGAGTGAGCAGAAAAAATCTGATATGGGCCATTAGATGCTTTAAGCCCTATAAATCAGCCGGACCAGACGGGATAATTCCCGCGCAACTACAGGAGGCACTATACCTATCTTGTAGTTGGTTGGAGGTAATCTTCAAGGGCTGCCTTATACTGGGAGTCATTCCTAGCATTTGGAAGCAAACCAAAGTGGTTTTTGTCCCGAAAGCGGACAAATGCTCTCATGTCAAACCAAAGGACTTTAGACCAATCAGTCTATCATCCTTTGTTCTTAAGACATTTGAAAGGTTACTGGACATTCACGTTCGAAGTAATCTTCCACAGAATCTACTATCGAGTTCTCAGCATGCCTATATCAAGGGCAGGTCAACTGAGACGGCTCTCCAGCATAATAGAGAACTCTCTTGAGAATAAGGTCTTCGCTCTAGGGACCTTCCTGGACATCGAGGGAGCCTTCAGTAACATTCAACCTTCGGCGATTCTTAGGTCGTTACAGAATCTAGGAGTCGACAAGTTAGTGACACGCCTAATTGGGAAGCTTCTGGTGGATAGATCCGTCAAAGCTGAATGGGGTGGTGTTACAATTGCTAGGACCGTTAACAGGGGGACACCGCAGGGGGAACTTCTGTCAATGAACTGCTTCTTGAATTGGACAGGGCCGAATGTCAGGTCTTTGTCTATGCCGATGATATTGCTATTATCTGTACGGGTAGAAACCTCAATTTACTTAGCATTTGTACAACCAGCTTACTTAGTCTGATTTCGAACTGGCCCGCTAACAACGGACTATCACTTAACCCACTTAAAACCGAGCTTATCTTGTTCTCTCGGAAATATAAAATTCCCGCATTTGAACTGCCGTCAGTTAATGGGGTGCAATTACAGTTGACGGAAAAGGTCAAGTATCTGGGAATAATTCTCGAAAGAAAAATGTCTTGGAAACCGAATGTGGAGGAGAGTGTGAAAAAGGCGTCTGTTGCTCTTTACTGCTGTAAAGGGGCGATAGTATAAGATCACCATGTGGATTTAGACGGCAATAGTCAGACCAATACTTCTCTATGGCATCGTAGTTTGGTGGAGGTCGTCCCTCCAAAAGAAATATATTCCGAATTCCTTGATGAAAATACAAAGATCAGCACTGATTAGCGTTAGTGGGGCAATGGGCACGACGTCAGGTACTGCACTTAGTGCTATCCTGAACATCTGTACTCCTGATATCATGGCCAAATCGGCAGCCGCTACATCCCTGGTGAGAATCAGAGATTGTGGCGTTTTGATATCGGGGCATTCCGGACACGCTGAATTACTACACCGGATCAACTCTATTCCCGTAAAAACGGACTACTGTATCCCCTACCTTCTACCAGCGACAAATCTAAGGACTTCTATTCCGAAGAGGAATACCTGGGAAAAGTCACTGGAAGGGGATACCAGCAGTATCAGATTTTTCACGGATGGATCAAAGTTGGACGAGCAAGTAGGCTATGGGATCCATTCACCGGAACTAAATGTAAATATCTCCTTCAAGCTGCCTGATCACTGTAGTGTATTTCAGGCGGAAATAACCGGCATACTGGAGGTTGCTGAACTACTGAAAAGTAGTGTCACAACCCTCCGGAGAATATGTATCTACACAGACAGCCTGGCTGCTACAAAATACCTGGAAGCCATGTTTGCTACGTCCCTGATGGTGAAAGAATGCCACTCATAACTTGGGGTGATGGCAGAGTATTTTTACATCCGGGTCATCTGGGTACCGGGACACAGCGACATTCCAGGTAATTGCGTAGCGGATGCGTTAGCTCGACAGGGCACTACGGAACAGGTTCTTCCGGCAAAAGAAAGAGTTAGTATGCCAATCTCTACCTGCCGTTTGCAGATCAGGCAGTGGGCCGATAATATGTTCAAAAGACTTACTTCAACTTGCAAACAAGCGAGGGTCCTCTGGCCACAGGTTGACAGGAAGAGGACTAGGCAACTACTTACCATGCCGAGAGGCAGGTTATCCACAATGATAGGAACACTTACAGGACATTGTCTTGTAGGAAAACACGCCCTAAGACTGGGACATAGAAACTCTACTCTCTGTAGATGCTGCATGGAAGAGGACGAGGAAACGACGAAACACCTTCTCTTGGATTGCCCTGCTCTGGCAGGACTGAGAAGTAGGATATGCGGAACACATCTATTTAGCACCGTAGCCCTACAGGATATTCCTGTAGGTCTTATAGACAAATTTATTGAAAGGGCAAATTGGCTGGACGACTAGTCAATAGTTGCTATGGAGGAAACTGCAGGTATCACAATGGGCTTATTTAGCCTAAGTTTGCTAGACAGCGTGCTGTCTTGCAGCCTTTTCAACCAACCAACCAAGAGTCCGCATGGAGTCCTTGCGGGTTGTCTAAATAAGCGTGTAGGGACTCCAAAAACACTCATTTAAGGAGTCACTGGGGTGCATTTTTCCAAATATTTTGAGCGTTGATTTCTCCGGCGAATATGCTCCTTTGGGACTCCTTCCTGACCCTCCCTAGAAGCGTTAGCGCACTGTATGGGAGTCCCATCGTGGCACCTTGCGGACTCCGATGGTTGGCTGGGTAGTGATGCAGTGGAATATGTTATTATTAGTCTCGCTCAATATTCTTGAAAATTTTCCAAATCTTCAAATTTTTAAAGATAAGGATGCCTTCATGACGCCAAGGAAGTAAAACGAGGTCTATATTTTGAGGCTTGTGCCAGAAAATATGTTAGACGCCAACTCCTCTTCTACTTCGTTAAGAATACATAGGAATATTTGCAACGCCTACATTTCCACGCCACTTTCGTTGGATGGCACACTAATATATGAAATAAAAAATTGCATTCGACAATTTTAAAAATATTTAATATTTTAAAAATATTTAAATAAATATCAGAAATTTAAAGCGTCGAGGCCTTCGTCAGATAGTCCATTGATTTATTGGAGAATCAACTTGCCACGTTGTCGTTGTTCACAGTTATTTTTAAACTATGTGTCAAAAGTTCGTAATTTGATTCATATGACCGTTATATACTATTTGTATTAGAATAGTCGGGATTTCCGGGGATAGTTTTATAACACTTCCGCTATTCGGGATTTCCCGATCGACATCCCTACTTAATATATAGCGGAGAAACCTGTATCATACTGGAAGCAGTTAAAACAACTCTAGGAGTTTCCCTGAATAAAGTTTTTCAACAAAATATATGGACCTGGGGGCAACGTCGTCGTATGAATCACGAGCTGAATAACTTATGTCCCGACATCGACGTAGTTAACGAATCAAAATAAAAGAACCAATGAACAAAACGAAACAGGAGAAACTACAACAATGAGTTGCGTTGTATAAACTTCATCATTAGTGACTGTAAGTCGGAAAGTGACTTGTAGTAGTGGTGAGTTCGAGAAGTAGTCGGTAGAGTAACAGACTAGACGCTGCTGAAGATGATGCTTCACAAACACCGAAACGATCGTCCAGCGAAAGTGAGCTCAAATTCTAACCACGCCTATTTGGAAATACATTCACTAACCAAAACTGATCTATTAGCTCAGAAGCAATTACACCGTTCTTACAATAACTAAGATCGAATGCAATGAAAATTTAAGTAAACAAAGTAAATTATATAGTGATCTGATGAATTGTTAGTTCCGTATCTGTTCCTGAAATGATGTTCAACCAGTCAGGCTCATCGTAGAACTTTTTTTGTATGAACATTTCGTGAGCATTAAGGCAAATCTTTCACCGTCAACGCTGTATCATAGTTCAATAACAGAATATTTCATTAGTTGACATACCAGCATCTGCAAAGACATTATAAATATTTATAACATCCGGTTGATTGGTTGACCAAGTTATGTGCATATTTGATAATGTGCCCAATATCATCGGCGATAAGTCAGGAGCACCTGCAAAATAAAAAAAAAATATAAATTTTTAGATGTTTACTCTTAAAGCAGATATTATATTATTACCCCACACGGAAGCTGGCATCACAGCACCACTGCGTATCCTTATAAGAGGTATTTTTATTAGTATGGTAGTTAATGGTACCACATGGACTTCAACTGTATCTTCCGACACCACCACCTCTTTGCCATTGATAGGATTCATCATGACACATTTGCCTATAATTTTGGTATCGCCTAATTTGAACGCAGTAACAATGGCCGATTCCATGGCTGTAAATGAAAATATTTCATGATTATATATTTGCAACGTATTCAACAGTTATAAACAACGTACATATGACCTTTTTGTCCTGAATTTGATAGACAATGTTTACATCTGGTTGTGGACCACCATGGTAATAGATTTGTACACTTGAACCGACGACCAAAGTCGAGTTGCGCGGATATAAACGCAATGGAGGAAATACCTGTGGATTGATATATTATTGGTTAGTAATAGTTTTTGCAGCAGAACATTTTCCGACTAACTTGGACATTGATGGGCTCACTGGATATTAACATATCCCCGCTGCCTGAATTGAACACAATCTTTGTTTCACCCAATTTGTTGCCGGTTATAGTGTATCTAAAATTAGACATATTTTCTTAATTAGTGATCTTATTGACGATTACAAATATTAGTAATTAAAACGACCACACAACAATTTTGCAGAAAAAATAACACAATTTTTACAGTTGATAAGAACTTGCCTAATTTCTCCCACATCCAAGCCAAATTGTTCGCCCAGTTGAAGACTTAAAATGTTTGAATTAAAAATCTCTTCAGACAATTCATAAATGTGCAGATTAAAAGGATCAATATGTAATAGATTGTCGTGGGAATCGTATAGTTTGACAATGGCCTCGATGGATTTGGTACGTTCTACTCGATCGGCCGATTCAACGCGAATAATGCCAATACTGACTACAGAAATCGACAGATATGCTGGTTCATTCATCAAGCAACGATCAATCAATTCGAGACGAGTCTGTTGAAATATACAATATTATGATATATTAAGTTATAATATGGTTTAAATCACTTACATGTCCCATACGTAGCGGAGTAACAACCAATTCCTTTTCTTTATTATCGAACTCTACTTTGACGATGCCGGGCTCGGACAATTGAAAATCGTAAAATCCACTACCCTGAGTCATAGGAATACGCTCTTTTCGGTTTTTGGCCAGAAATATGCTTATATGATCGGATTTGAAGAAGGTACTATTAACCGCCATAAATCGTATTTCGTTCTCAATCAGTGGTGTAAATGCTACTCCTGTCTTGGGCTATAAAAACACAAATTTCAATATTAGGTTCTTACCAGTTTGTTAACAAATTTAGTTACATACATTATTAATGCTAAATGGAGGTTCTTCTGGGTAAATATCTTGTTTCCTCAGCACCAGATCATCATACTTTGTGACCACGCCTTTAATGCGGAAGTTTTGAGCCACTTCGTTTAGAGTAGTAACTAAAATATCTTTGCCTGGCAATCGTATGCCCTCAAGAAATTCCTCCTCGGTGTGCCGATGATGTATTATAGCACCACTGTGATAACGCTGCTCTCCAGCAGCAAATTCCCAGTCCACGAATAAAGAAGTAATGTTCATTAGTTTACGATTCTTAGAATCCTGTACCTCAATTTCTAACTCGAATTTGTCATCTTGATCTTTCAATTGAAGTAACGCATTTTTAATTTCCAATGGGCATGACGAACGCAGCTGCTCCGTAGTGTATAGATTCAAAAATCGCGGCTTAACACAATGGATGTTTGTCTTTATTGAGGAAGGGTGAGGTTGAAAGTTTGGAGTCAATAATGCATTGAAGACATTAAATGTTAGAGCAGTTTCGCCCACTTCGCGGCACAGAATTGTAAAAGCATATAGGTTGTTTTGCGTGTCGAACTCAATCTCTGACACACGAGCAATATTGTAATCATAGTCAATTCCTTTAGTTAGTTCGGCTTCCAATGTATAGATTCTCTGAGGTCCATTTGAGTAGATTACATTACGGGATGATCCGATTGGTAAAACAACGTGATTTTCAATGGGATTCAAAATTGTCAGCGGTTCGAAAACACTAAGCGTAACTTCGTCCTTTAGGACCTTTTCTTGAAATTTGTAGGATAGCGTAAGGTGCGACAGACCCATAGCTGTGCTGCGAAGATAAACGACTTGACATGCGCCTGGAACCAATTCCTCGCCAGCAGCAGAGCCGGCATTGTAATCCACCTGGAAAATCTGATTGGAAAACTCAAAATCAAACACGAGGTTTTCACATTTCGTAAATGGTGTCAGGGTCTGGTTGACATAAGCGTATACTGCTACATGCAATTGAACATAATCCTTGAGCGCTGTTTCAAAATTGTACTTTATGATTTCCAATTTAATTGGTGGCACAAAGTAAACATCTGCGAGACGAGTAATTCTTTGATTCTTAGCTAATGCTACTTTGACATGGCCATGAGCAGTGAGAAGGGAATTCGTCGCTATGTCAAAAGTGTCGTAATTGGTTTTGGAACCTGAGTCACGTATCACAGTGGTAGCTAAGCCGTTTTGCGATATATGGAGTAGACGGGGATGGTGCGACATCCAAACATAAGAACCATCTCCACCTTTTGCTTCGAACTGGATCTTTTGAGTTTTAATTACATTTGGGTCATAGGGAAGTATGACTTTAGTAGGCGTCAAAATCAGTTCACTGTAGATTTGTAATTCAGCTTGAGCTGTTAACTGAGAATGGCGAGAATTAAAGTTAGGCATATAAAATACGTAAATGACATATTTACCTCCTTGAAGGAACCATAGACTGGGGTAACGCCTTCTCTAATTGCTTCGCCGTATAAACGTGAACCATTCTTGCTGCGTTTTTGCACTAAGAAGAGCATTTCATCCAGTTCCGAACTCACCGAATAGCGTGAACCCAATGTAATTTTATGATCATCGCTGTAAAAAGGGGAAACCATAAATTTGTTTTTGTTTTAATTTAAATAATAGTTTGTTTTTGGCATATTTTCCAGCAATATTTTTAATTTTAGTTCTAAAATAACTTATTATGGAATAGATTATTTGGAACGAATCTTTCGTATACGCAGTGAGGTTTAAAACTGTAATGAGACTGGGAATAAGTATATATTTATTTCATGACACCCTAGAAATATTGTCATACTTTATTAACGAGACTGTATTATCGCTCCTAGTCAGAAATTGAAGATGGTACAAAAAAGGAGTACTGGCAAAGCACTGTCTCTTTCAAAAAGCCAGTAGTTTGTCAGTACTACTCTTCAGTAGTTTGCCAGTATTAACCTAACCAAATCTATCTTCATTATTATTTATTATTATTTATTTATTTATTTATTGAAAACATATTTTATAAATAAATTTATAAAATACAAAAGGAACAGGCGCAGGGTAACCAAGACCATATGCGCGCATAAGTGTAAAAATTATATAATTAACTAAAGTGTTTAATAAAAATGTTTATATTCATACATTGTTTACCGAAATTCAAAAGAAGTTTGTAGTAAAATATGATGAAGATTGATTTAGACATTAGATATAGCATGCCTGCTCAAAGCTTGTAAAAATTTGTTGAATTGATGGTGAGTCGAACAGTCTAAAAGGATCGGTAAAGGTTCATCGACTCTGGATATGGGGCATTCCGTCAAAACGTGTCGAATATCCATGTTGCAGCCGCAGTTGTCACATTGTACATAATCGGAATTATCGTAGTAGTGCCCCGAATTGAATAGTGCTTTTCCAACTCTTAGGCGGGCTAACAAAATGCGTTGATATCTATTATATTTATAGTGGTAATTTGGTCTATTTATTATAGTCTGGATTGTGGGATCTCAGAAAACTTTGAGAATTTGCCCATTCCGCTCGGTGTTCCATTTTCTGTATTGTCCTAAAAAGGTTATTAATTGTACGATCAAAGCAGGGAATCTCAAATATCATCGGCAAGTTGATGGCTTCCTTGGCTGCATTATCAGCAAATTCATTTCCTACTATACCAATGTGTGATGGTACCCAAATCAGTTGAATTGGGTGCAATATAGAAACATTTCTTACAAGCTTGTCATATTTCCCCCTTTTGTTGTGGAGATAAGCCGTGATTACACTGAGGCTGTCCGTGCATATAATTGTTTTCATTTTAGTAATTTAATTAATTTTTATGATTTATTGTCAATATATACACAAATTTTAGCTTCACAAAACCTAAGCAACTTTTCAATATTTTGTATACAACTCCTTTATTGTCGAAAACCTCCTGATTTCATGAATATTGTTCATTGTTTCTCTCGGAATAGATTTACATTCGTGTTTTAGAGTTTTTATAAGATCTTCGAGGTTGCTCAAATGCCATCCACCAAGTTTCCAAAAAGATTTTCAATTGGATTCAAGTCTGATGATTGTGCCGGCCTATCAAGGACTGAAACCATTTTGACATAAAGGGTCCCACCAACATTACCAGAGAAACACGTCAAGGCCATCACACTACCTCCACCATTCTTCACAGTTTTTATACAGAATCATGGTTCCAGCCGTTTTCTTTTTGCGGCGAACGAGACACATCCCATCAGAGCCGTACAAATTAAATTTGGATTCGTCTCTAAACAACACAGTTGACAATTTTTTTTTTCAAAACGTTTTTATGACCTTTGAACCAATACCGCTCTGTACGAACCCCGTTTATCCAAATGTTTCTCTAAGCATAGGTTTTTTGATAGGTGCATAACTTTTCAAATCATTTTCCGCGGCTGTTTTGAAAATTTTTTCAAAATGTTTAAAATATGAATGAATTTTTTTGTTACTTTTAGTTGCGCTCATCCCGCTTACCGCGTTTGCCGACAGAAGATCAGTCAAAACAAAAAACAGTGTAAAAACAGATATTACAAAGACATGGTAGAAATAAAATGGTAGATGCAGTACGACAACAAATACAACAAGCCAAAAACAACAGGCATTTTGTTTTTGCTCAGTGTCTGTGTTGTGTCAAGTCAGCTGATAGAAAAATGATGAAAATGTAAACAAATTTGCAAAAAGTGCCATTTAGAAAATGATTGAATGTTATTTGATATATTGAAAGTGTTTAAGTGTGAAAATTAAAACGTTTCTATGTAATTTTTGCAGAGAAATATTTCAAAAACAGCATTTGCTGGCGAACGGGGTTGCTGACAAACAAATGTAAACAAACTTTGACATAAGAGAAAAACTTACTCGCACTCAGTCCAGAAAAAAGTTCAAATCAGCTGGGCTAGTGCTTCTACCATTTCTTTGTACCATGGTCAAAGATAACATAGGATGAGAGCATCTTTTTGCGCTCACCCCGCGTGCCGCGCTCTCCACCGTTAGAAGACAAATCAAAACAAAACATTGAAAGTGCAGACATGTCAAAAGTAACATCAGTGCACAATAATAGTTCTGTCTGCGTACACATATTTTGCATCATTTTGTGCAAAATGTTGCAAAATCTTGCAAAATGTTGTCTGCGTACTCCAAATCTCTTGCAGCGAGAGAGCCAAAAAGAGATTTTTTTGACAGTTGGAAGTTAGAGAACTTGCAAAATGTTGCTGGAGAAATTTCTACTTGCAAGATTTTGCAACTAGTTTGAACAGCTATTTTTATTTACTGTTTGAATGAAATAATTTTTGTGAAATGAAAATAAAAATTTAAATTTAACAATGACAGAGGTAAATAGTTAGAATTGTGTTGATTTTTAACGTTTATAATAAATTATAATAAACAAAACATTTTACTTCATGCTAGAAACGTGCAAATATACAATGCGACAGTGCGACACATATGATAAAATTCGTTTGCTTTGTTATTTCAATTGTTTACACACCGATCAGCTGTTTTCTTGCAAGATTTCACTGGATGCTGTCTGCGTACTTTTTGAGATATTTTCAACCGAAAGTAAAATTGTTCTTACTCTCCCAAAAAAAGTTACTGAGTATTTGCTACTGGAAAAGTACGCAGACAGACCTAATGGCATCAGTGATCATGTGGGTGATACAGTGACAAAAAATTTAAAGTCGTCAGGAACTATACCAAAAAATTTAAGTATGCAACAGATGGAGAAAACGTTTTCTCCAGCTATTGCTGGCGGTAAAGAGAAGTCACCAAGTGTTGACAAATTAGTGAAAAACCCCTCGCGGGAAACACCTATCGTCGATAGCGCCACTAACTCAAAAGTGGCCGAATCTAGGACCGTTCAAACCGGTATGGACCGATACATACTGCTGAAACGGAAGTCAAGTCCATTAAAGGGTAACACGAATAAAATTAGTAGAGCGGAGGGCACTTCTAGGCCATGGACCCCTTATCAAAAAATCGTTTCGCGCCACTATACAGGGACGACGAATCTCGCGATTAAAGCTTGCCTACGGCAACACGCGCTAAACCGCCTCCAATTTACTTACGTGAGCGCAGTTCTAATGACTTGGTTACGAATATAACGAAAGTCATTGGAACTAACATCTTTCACATTGTTCCTCTCCGAAAGGGCAAAATACACGAAACAAAGGTTCAGACCAACGACGAGAAAAGCTTTCGTCAAATAACTAATTATTTCGATAATGCGAAAAAAAATTATTACACATACCAGTTGAAAAACAGCAAGGGCTTATGTGTAGTAGTTAAGGGCATCGAGTCTGATGTTGAATCGAAAGAGGTTATGTCCGCATTAGAGGAAAAAGGGTTCAGTGTACGCTCGGTGATTAATATTTTTAACAGGGACAAGATCCCCCAACCTATGTTTAAGGTAGAACTAGAGCCAGACGCAAGAAAATTGAAACGCAATGTGGTTCATCCAATTTATGCGTTGGAATATTTGCTGCACCGTCGAATCTCTGTGGATGAGCCCCACAGTGCCTATACAGTGCCAAAATTGCCAGGAATACGGGCACACGAAAAAATACTGTGGGTTGCAAACAGTATGTGTAGTTTGTGGTGATCTGCACAAATCGTCCATATGTTCGATAAAAACCCAAGAGAACAAAAAATGTAATAATTGCGGGGGTAATCATACTGCCAACTACAGGGGGTGTCCAATATACAAGGACCTAAAAAAAAAGTGGATGGAAAATTGAGGACAGTTCGTGCTCGTGAATTCAAAGCCCCAGAGTTAGAAATTAGATCAGTTTATATTCCACAACGGGATAATGAAATTAGGACAACTTCTGATACCATGACATACGCTAATGTTCTCAAACAGACCCCTCATATGTCTGCTGTGCAGCCGGCAAGTGGCATAGAGAATATGATAAGACAACTTATGCAAAGTATGAACATGTTCATGTCGACAATGCAGTCAATGAGAAGTCAAAATCAATTAATTCAAGCCATTATTAGTAAAAAATATGTTACTTCCTAAAAATTTGTACATGGAACGCAAATGGTGTTAGTAAACACAGACTTGAATTGGCTAATTATCTTGCTGATGAAAACATAGACATAATGATCTTGTCTGAGACGCATCTAACAGATAGACATAATTTTAATTTACCTAATTACACATTTTATGGCACGAACCACCCCGATGGCAGGGCACATGGAGGTACAGGTGTCCTTATACGCCAAAGAATTAGCCACGATTTGTTAGAAAGCTACTCGGAACAATATTTGCAAGTAACTACTGTTCGCGTCTCAATTTCTCACGAGACAATTACAATATCGGCAATTTATTGCCCCCAAGATTTTCGATATCGAGTGATACGTTTACGAGCTGTTTTCAAAGACTGGGGCACACATTTTTAGCCGCCGGAGATTATAATGCCAAACATACTCACTGGGGCTCCCGTCTAGTAAACCCAAAAGGCAGACAATTGTACAACTGCATCATGTCTCGACAAAATGGGATCGATTACCTATCTCCCTGTCAGCCAACGTACTGCCCGCATGATCGTAACAAACAGCCTGAGTAGTGCGTAAATGGCAGTTTTCCGTTATTTTATTTACTTCAAATAAAATTTAAATAACTTAAATTAGCGTCAAATCTTGGAGAAGTACACAAATGGAAGTTTTTAATTTATTTTTTGTTCTAAGTATAAATTTAAGTTGTTATTGAAATTTGTAATGCAATATATATATATTTTCCAAATTAATGTTTAAATAATTTTTAAATTAGCGTCAAATCTTGGAGTAGTTCAAATATGGGAGTTTTAATTTATTTTTTCTAAGTATAAGTTCTAAATTGTTAATGTTATAAATATTTTATTATGTAGTAGCTCAATTGTTGTAGCACATTTAACCATAAATGGCATTACTGCTTGGTTATTGAATGAATAAATTAAATTAAATTAAATTAATTGACTTTTCCATAATTAGGGGAATTTCAAAGACTAACGCGTCGGCAACAACGTCCACCGGACTGTCTTCAGACCATTCCCCTGTTATATTCTCAATTAACGCGGTTTACGAGATAGAATCCCCTTTGATGCTAACATCTAAGAAAACGAACTGGCTGAAATGCAGAAAATACGTAAGCAACCATGTCCCAATTTTGAACAAAAGTAGTATAGGCATTGAGCTTGATATTGAAAATCACATCACCAATTTTAACTGTTTGCTCGAGGGTGCAGCCCTTCACGCAACCCACTTCAGGACGATAAACAAGAGCACACATTCACATACACGAATGCAGACATAGAATATTTGATAAACCAGAAACGAAGGGTCAGGCGAGACTGACAGGCATATAGATATCCCCTACTACAAGTCTTCGACTCAAACTTGCCGCAAGAAGACTACGAGTAGCTTTGAAAAACGACGATGATCTTCAACATGGAAAATATGTTGAGGGATTGACTCCCACGATATCCGCAAATTTTTCTTTGTTTAAGTCAATAAGAAATCTTAAAACGCCAGTTGAGACAAAGTTTCCTTTACGTGACATAAATGGTGACTGGGTTACAACAGATGAGGGAAAAGCTAAACTTTTTGCAGAGCACTTGAGTGAAGTTTTCCGTCCCATTACATGTACTAACAGTTTTAGTCCACCGAATGTAGCGTGCAACACGGCGACATCTATAGTCCCATTGGATATAACGGTCGGGGAGGTTGTTATAAAGCAAACAGCAAATCCTAGAAAAGCTCCTGGTTATGATCTAATAACACAGAGGCTGATATCAGAACTTCCGCTAATAGCTATCGAGTTCCTCGTAGGTTTGTTCAATAATATAATAAAATATAGCTACTTCCCTAATGCGTGGAAAATGTCTCTAGTGAAAATGATAACGGGTCCGCCAAATAACTTATTTTTTTTGAAAATGCTATAAAAAAAACTACTGAATATTTTCTCAAATTTCTTTTTTTATTTGAAAGTACAATCCCTCCGGTTAATAATGGAAAATAATTTCCTACACGATCGGTCCAATTTTTAAGCACATTATCGATTGTGAGCAGCTGTATTTCACCAATGGCTTCACGAATATTGTCCTTTAAAGCGTCAATTGTCTCTGGCTTGTCGGCGTAACACTTATCTTTGAGGGCACCCCACAAATAATAGTCCAACGGTGTCAAATCGCAGCTCCGAGGTGGCCAAACGACATCAGCATCACTTTTTTCACAAGATAACGAACATACGGAGCTGACGGTGCTTCTCTTCTTCCAAAATCCGTACGGAATTTTCGCAACATTACCATGATTTTCAAAGTAATGTCGCAATATTTCCCAGCATTGTTCAAGCGTATACACAACCATATTAGTTCAGCGGAAGAATAAAACTAATTATCTGTCAAATCAGACATGAACTAAGTGTTACCATTCCCGAAATAAGCACTAGTTGAAAAAAAAACGTTAGATGGCGGACCCTTTATTAAAGTCAGGAAAGGACAAAACTTTAGCTTCATCATATAGAGCGATAAGCTTGTTACCATGCCTATCAAAACTCTTCGAGAGAGCATTTCTTTCAAAACTTAAAAGCCTCACTTCGCTTCATAATATCATCCCTGATCACCAATTTGGCTTTAGGGAGGGCCATAGTACTCTACAACAAGTAAATCGATTGACCAACGAGATTAGAAAAGCTTATGAAAAAAGAGAATATTGTTGTGCTGTATTCTTAGATGTTGCACAGGCATTTGACAAGGTCTGGCATGAGGGTCTATTACATAAAATTAAAAAATATCTGCCAGTTAATACACATTCCCTCTTCGAAAGTTACTTGGAAAATAGATATTTCAGAGTCAAGCAGGGAGAGATAATTACGGATAAATACAAAATGTATGCCGGGGTCTCGCAGGGAAGTGTTCTCGGTCCTTTTCTTTTTCTTATGTTTACAGCTGACCTCCCACGAGAAGCGATCTGCTTACGTCTACATTTGCAGACGGTATGGCAATACTGAGCTCTCATAGAAACCCATGTAAAGCCGCCGAAAATCTTAGCTTACATCTCCAAACAATCGAATCTTGGATTGCTAACTGGAGGATAAAAGTAAACGAGATGAAGAGCAAACATATTACGTTGACATGAAATGCAAGAACTTGCCCACAAATACAACTCAACAGTGTACCAATTCCCTTATGTGATGATATTACTTATCTGGGTATACATCTAGATCGTAGACTGACCTGGAAAAGGCATATAGAAGCCAAGAAGACACAAATAAAGCTGAAGACGCATCAACTGCATTGGCTACTTAACTCGAACTGAAATTAGAATATAAGGTCCAGATTTACAACACTGTGATTAAGACTATTTGGTCATATGGGTCCCAGATATGGGGAAAGAGAGATTTCCCATCAGGTTTATAAATCAACCAATCCCTGACGCCATAATTCAGAGGCCCGCTTAAACAACAATTTAATTAATAATGATTGAATTAAACTGATTAGAATATAAGATTCGAATACTCTTTAAGAGCAGATTCAATAAAAAAAACCAACAGTATGAAAAAAAAAACTTTTAGTTTAGTTTATTTGTTATGTAAGTTTAATAACGTAAAATTAGAATAAATTAAAAAAAAACAAACAAGTAAAAAATTAAAATTAAATAATTCTTTGCAAAACTTCAATTAGTACTCGGCAAAAGCTGAATCATGCGGTAATGGTTAATTTACGAGGGTTGCTATTTATATTTCAAGAACTGGCAATACTAGTGTTGCCAGATGCAAACTGGAAAGTTTGAAAATTTTTGGCATAAACATACCGTCACCTGAAATGCCCAAAGACGTAACCCTCAAAAAATAAAAACTGTTTTTTTGATTGAATATAATACTCCGCGCTAAAATATGTATGTGCAAAATAGTAGACTTCCAAGTTCCTAAGGTAAGCTGTGGAATGAACGCGTTTAAAACTGAAATACTTTGGATTTTATAAGGTTTTTTGCTTCTCCTGTAAAATTTTGAAAATGAGGGTTACGTCTTTGGGCATTTTAGGTGACGATACATAGAACGTTTTCACCTACGAGCACTATTTTTTTCCATTTACAGTGTTTTGAAAAAATCATCTCAATCAAAAAATATAATTAACCCGTGAAAATTTTCGTGGGATGATTTTTTACGATTTTCGACATGGATTATCGACATGTCTCAATCAACTTGTTACGACTTTTGGTGATGAAGCACCATCAAAAACTACTGTTAATCGCTGGTACCAAGAGTTCAGTCTCGGACGCCGTTCGCTCCAGAATGAATTTCGTGAAGGTCGTCCAAAATCGTTTGTTCTGCCACAAAATATCGATGCAGTGCGTGAACTGATAATGCAAGATCGTCATGTGACATATCGCGAGATATAGGCATCCTTGCACATTAGTTCCACTTCAATACATTCGATTTTGCATGAACATTTGGCTGTAAAAAAGATTTGTTCGCTTTGGATCCCATATAATTTGATAATCGGTCAAAAAAGGCTCGTTTTAATTGGTGTAAGGAAATGATTAAAAAGTTCGAACGTATATATGCGTCTGAGCCGGAAACAAAAGAGCAATCGACCGTGTGGGTCTAAATCCAACAAAAGTTGTACGTGGAAGAAGCACAGCGAAGCAAATGGTCGCCGAATGGGCCACTGTAGCCACTTAAGTCTTCGGAGAAATTCGTAAAACCAACCGCCAAAGACGAACCATTCTCCATCATGACAATCAGCCTTATTACGAATGTCGTTCTCATATTTCGACTATGACAGTATTGTAAAAGATTAAAGATAACATGTCAACTTTGTCTTTAATTTTTTACAAAACTGTCGTAGTCGAAATACGAGAACGACATTCATAATAAGGCTGAATGTGAGCTCCCACACATCTCGTCAAACAGGTGAATTTTTGAGCAGTCAAAACATCGCATTGATGACTCATTCTCCGTACCGTCCTGATTTGGCATCCAATGACTTGTTCTTGTTCCCGAATATCAAAGGCAAACTCCGTGGTCAACAATTTACGAGCGCGAAGAGCGTTCAAAAACCATGTTTTGCAGATGTCTCAAGAGGAATGGCAAAACTGCTATGACAAATGGTTTGAACGAATGTAAAACGTCACCTGAAATGCCCAAAGACGTAACCCTCAAAAAATAAAATCTGTTTTTTTGATTGTATATAATACTCCACGCTAAAATATATATGTGCAAAATAGTAGACTTCCAAGTTCCTAAGGTAAGCTGTGGAATGAACGCGTTTAAAACTGAAATACTTTGGATTTTATAAGGTTTTTGCTTCTCCTGTAAAATTTTGAAAATGAGGGTTACGTCTTTGGGCATTTTAGGTGACGAAAAGTGCATTGATCATCAAGGGGAAAATTCTACCTACCCGTGATGATTATTTGATTTAGTATAACTTTTCGAAAAGTCTCATGTGATACATTCACTCCACAGTGATTTTTCATCTCCTGACCTAAAACTCTTGTACTGGTATGGGGATTATTATTGTACACAGTTTTTATTATTTTCTTTTTACCACGTCGTGTCAACTTTTTTGGTCTGCCTGTTAATTGCTTCAATTCAGCACGGTTTATAATGTTGTATACTGATCATAATTTCAGTGAAAACAATTCAGAAAGCTCGTTAGCTGATTTTCCTTTATAATCAGCCTTATTACGAATGTCGTTGTCGTATTTCGACTACGACAGTTTTGTAAAAGATTAAAAATAACACGCCAACTTTGTCTTTAATCTTTTACAAAACTGTCGTAGTCGAAATACGAGAACGACATTCGTTATATGGCTGATTTTCTTTTCAAACTGTATTTTACTGTTATGAATATCGATTTTTTTTATTTTGCAAATATTTGTTGCCAATAATGAAATAAATGAAATAGTCCTTTATTTTTTTAAATTGATATCTTTTAAAATATTTTTTATTTTAAGAAATTGCTACAAAAGTTGCTTAGGTTTTGCGCAATACTGTATATACATTAGACCCACTCACCAAAAAAGAATTATTTTGATCACCCCTCAAAGTGTACCTCGGCTTGAGATTTCGTGTCTAGCTTTAAGATCCCGTGAGCTGGACCATTTCTAAAAAAGGTATTTTTTTTTTAGTTTTTCTAAGAATTTTGTACTTTAGCTGAAGACAATCACCCTTATTATGCATGACGTAGTCACGTCGAATGTTTGTCGTTTTTTAAATACGGCATTACCGATGTCGAAATTCGACTCTGTCGTATGTCGACTCTGTCGTATGTCGTTTATGACTATGGAATTCGAGGAAAACAGTCGTAGAGAATTTTACTGGTGACAACGTCGAAAAATAAAAAAAAAATCGGAAAAGTGCGCAAAATTTGAAAATAAAAAATGGATAATATCAAAATGTAATTTCAATTATTAGCTTTATATCAGATATATAATAAAAAAAATATTTTAATACATATTTAAGGATGAAAAAAACTACACCCAAACAATTTGAAACTCTTGTCAACTTTATGATGCAAAACGAGCCATTGGCAAAGGGATACCATAAAAACACGGAGATCACAGATTAAAGAAAAATGGAACGATCTGAAACGAAAGCTCAATACTGTTGTGCAAGGCCTACATTGAAATCATTTCCAGCACTTCCTTCAGCAAGGATTCGCATTGTTGCTGCTAGTCGTAATGTCTTACTCGCTCGCATTGACCGCAACGATTCTGGAAGTTTACTTGATATTGTTCGTAGCACGTGCCGGAAAGCGCCCTTGTTCAATCTAAAGTTGGTCATAAAAAGCACTCTTACATTTTAATTTGCAGATGAATGCACAATAAACTTACATGGAACTTGGTAGAGTATATATGTATGTATGTTAGACTGGAACCATAATTGTATCCAATAATTTATGAGTTATCTGCCCTGGCATTCATGTTCTTCATTAGAAGATGAGCCACACTTGGCATTTTTTTATCATTTGTTTTAAATTTAACTAAAGAAACACACGACCGCGATTACAAAAACTTGTTAACTTTGATTTTTTTTCCATCAGTTGATCTGTTTTGGTGGCACGATGACACACACATAAATTGTAAAAATGTGCACCCACAATATATTACAAAAACAATCACGTCGAAAGTATTATAGTTGCGCGCCTGAAAATATGAGTACAAAAACGACTGAGAAATGACTCGAAAATGATTACAAAAACGACTAACAAATGACCCAAAAACGACTCATAAATGATTACATGATGACTCGAAAGCGACTCGAAACTGACCAGAATAGCGACTCATAAAAGAGTCTTCAAGAAGAGTCGCGGGTGATCACAAAATGAGCGCATTTATGCTCGTTTTTATCGGGCAGGGGAGTCATAAAAGACTCATATATGATCAAAAATTTCACAAAATGCTAATAAACAGTAACAATTCGACTACGACATACATAATATGGAATATTAGTGTTTGGAATATTAGTGTCATATGAACGGTTGTTTAAGGAGCGCCCAACGGTATGTAAAAAGTGTCAAAGCATTTCCTGACACATCCTTTTTCTCAGGGATATTCTGCAAAAAAAATTGTCTGCACATTAAAAAAACCTTTCATATGATACCATTTTTGTATACATTGTCTTTAAAGTACAAAAATCATTGAATTTAAAAAAACAAAACCTTTCTTAAAAACGGTCCAGCTCACGGGATCTTAATGCTACATGAAATATTTTGGGAATCATCAGAAAACAAACCAAGGTACAATTTGAGGGGTGGACAAAAAACACTTTTTCCCACAATAGAATGTGAGTTTGTTTAATGTACATACTCACTTAAAGTTATAAACGTTCGGTTCCTTTTTCATGTGATACGTGTAAAAATATATGAGTAAAAATGCGCTTCCACCTGCGTTCATACAACACCATATAAGTACCGATCCTGCCTTCATTTAATTTTCTTCATATTTCGATTTGATTAAAAAAATATATATTTTATCGTATTGTTAATCACGATGTACTATGTAAAACTTAGAAAAATGTATTTACTATATTTAGTGAAAATATATTTCAGAAAATGGGTCTGCTATCTAATTACGTATTTACACAGGACATTGACCCAAGGAATAATGTCTACAACGCCAAGATGTAGTTTTTTGTTAAATAGCCTAAATTCGATGGAAGTTCTTCCACAAATCTCCAGAAGCGACAAGTGAATGCTGAACTAGTGATTGATCACTGTTCTCCATAAATATGCCAAAGTGTTTGAAATAAATTGTTAAAAACAATAGATCTCAAACAAAAGTTTAAATTTATTGTTTTAAAGTTTTATTTAAAAAAATATATGCGTGCGCTCACATCTCCCCTTGTTTGGCCTTTGATTTAAAAATTCTAAAAATATTTTAAGTTAGTCTTTTTTGGAATAAAAATTTTTTATATTAATTTATAATCTGTAACAAACTGTTTATATATTCTCAAGAGAGAGAAGCACCCATTTTTTCTTGTGGCTGAAGCTTGCTTTTGTTTAATATTTTTGCAAGATTGAAGGGTTTTTCTTTAACACTTCAACGATGTCTAGAGACGAGATAAATACTTATATACAAAAGTGTGGCACTTATTTGTTTGAATATTTTTTAGCGATGAAAATGTTTTGCTCCACCCCCCAGTTTTGTTCATTTGCTTCAATAACATTTTCGCCGGATCGAATAACCCTAAGGGGTACAGTAAACACCCTAAAGATCTCGCAAGCATCACTCTTAGGCTGATTTAAATAAGGCAATTGTTTTAAATAAGGTAATAAACTTATTCGCGGTTGCGTACCTTCGTGTTTTTTGTATAAAATAATACTTAAGTACAGAGAGATTATGTGTGTAAGATTTGGTTTAAATCGGAGATCATTAGATGGCCATCCGAAGTCATTAGCCAATTCAGGCCAAATAGAGAAAGAGTGAAAACCGAATTTTGTTGTCTTTGGTGTAAAGTTGTATGGGCTATGAATTCAGAAATCTTTGAAAATGGTATGGCTGTATTGAAGACAGTTTGAAGCTTAAAATAAGGTATAATATGTTACCTTAGTACAGTGCTTTAATAATCCGATTTAGCGTACAATATTCAAAATTGTAGTAAAACATTTTTTCCTGTTTAGTTGTTTTAGATCCTCGTTATGTTTAAAGTTGTAATTTCCTTAAGGCTGTAAGAGATCATTTTTTCTCCGGTTAGTGAAAAAATGTAAATGCCGCGGGTGGGATTCGAACTCACATTCGCTGGACGATCGTTTCGATGTTTTTGAAGCATCATCTTCAGCAGCGTCTAGCCCGTTAAGCCACTGCGGTGTGTATTTACACAACTCACTAACCGAAGACATTTATTGATTGTGTGCAGAGCGATTGTTGTCGCTACTTACCTTCCTGTTCTTTTGGAACAAAATTTCAAATTTTTCATATGCTCCTTTGTTTAAGTATAATGAAAGGTCAAAAATTATGTTCAGAAGCCATATTGTTACATATTGAACTTGCCACAACTGCTTCATTCATCCTCAAACAATAATAAGTGGTGGTTAACAATCGATTTCAATTCAAACATTTTTATTCAATTCAAACATTTTTAAGTTCTGTAAAAACCCGATTGTATTCCAGTATTATTGCGATATATCAGCTAAAAAATTGCACAAATTTTGTTCCAAAAGACTAGGAAAAAGTATTTTATACAATTTTTCAGATTATTATCAGATTATTAAAGCACTGTACTAAGGTAACATATTATGCCTAATTTTAAGCTTCAAACTGTTTTCAATACAGCCATACCGTTTTCAAAGACTTCTGAATTCGTAGCCCATACAACTTTATACAAAAGACAAAAAAATACAGTTTTCAATTTGTCTCTATTTGGTTTGAATTGACTAATGACTTCGGATGGAAGTCTAATGATCGCCGATTTCCACCAAATTTTACACTCAAAATCTCCCCATAGTTATATATTATTTCATACAAAAACACGTGGGTACGCAACCGCGAATAAATTTATTACCTTATTTCAAAAAAAAATGTCTAAGAGTGATGCTTGCGAGAGTTTTAGGGCGTTTGCCGCACGCCTTAGAGTTATCCAATCGGGCAACAATTTTGCACACACCAGGTTTTGGAGCAAATGAAAAAAAAACTGGGGGGTGGAAGCTTAAATTTTCCAAAGTTGAAAAATAAGGGCCACAACACAATAATGTACATACATAAATTTAAAACTCAGTGTGGATTTTGCAGATACCACTTAAAATTAAAATATTTCATAGACTTTATTTTCAAATACTATATAAAGAATGAATCATAATCTCTGTTATGTTGCTTTTGTTTTACTTTCTGTTTTTTTGTGGATAGCCTGTATAAAGGGTGAAATATCATCTGCATTTCCACAAACCGCGAAGTTGTTTGTACAAGAATGCATGAATACACATAATTAGCACATGGCACAGTGAGACCGTATAGAAGACAATTGAGATATGGGAAAGGAAAGGGTAGTTCAAAAATACAAAGGGCATTCTGAAGCAGCGCATTGCACGCCGCAATTTTTTGTAAGTGCTGGACATATTTCTTGACTTTGGTTATGGGAGACTGCACCGAGCCCACAGGCAACCCAAAGCTTTACGTTTTTAGCGTTCAGTGTTGTTTATTTCGCAGCGGCGTTTATGAGCGATTGTATCTTATTGAAGACACTTGTTAATTATAATATACTGTCGTTTTTTAAGTATTATTTGTGAAGTACTATAAAAATCATGCATGAGTCATTTTTCCTTGTTAACAAACGGCCTGCAGATCAAAGTGATTTAGTAAATACGACATATGACCCGACAATCAACACCAATGGATTTTTCGACAGTTCTATATTTATCCGAATTTGATATAAGTAAAATAAAATAATAAAAACTGAAAAACAAATATGAACAAAGTTGCAAGTAGGCTTACTTTTAAATTAAGCCCTAACATTAGCAGAAAATTTAAATTTCCATTAGGCAAAGAACTTGAAAAATATTTGGAAATTTTGTTTACGCGCGATACATACAACTGTAAGTATTTAACTATAAAAAGTTCTACTTTAAAGATGAGAACCTTTGACACTCTATAATCATAACCTTTATGCTTATTAAATATGCCGCTTATGTGGCTTATCAACTTGATCCGTAATATCGGAGCGGGGAAGGAAAGCAATCAAAGAATGTAACTTATTGTAACTAATTTAGCCTTAAGAAGGCAAATTTTGAGACATCCTTTAAACTTACTGTGTATACAAGTCTACGGCAATTTCGTGTTTCTCTCCCTCCACTGTTATCCAATTGTTGTGTGGCAGCAGACTAAGACCAAGCTTCTTAGGGCTGGCTACAGTCAATCGAGCACTTGGGACGGAATTCTTCATAATTTCACTGTCACCGGTTGAACTGCCATCATTGCGAACATTTCTATCCCGGAGCACGACAATCGTGCTACCAGGCTTCAAACTTGACGCCGTTACACCTTTGATACTGGCCACGGCCCCATCATCGATTTCCAAAAAGTATTGATTGTTTAAAGAGATTTCCTGCAATCTACCTAATTTTAGTTGCAATATACGAAAATTTATAGTGTCGCCGGGTAACATATAGACATCAGATGGTTCTAAAATGATATTGGCCAGAACGTTAATGTACACCATAATGTTTTGGACATATCCATATTCAGGATAAGGTAGATTCACTGTAACCTACAAATACCAAGCGCAATTAGATTTAAAAACACCCATTGATGTAACGCGTAGCTAACTTACCTTTGCTGTGCCAGTATTTATGCCCTCTAATAAAACCATGTAGCCCTTGAGACCTTGTGCCTCAAACTTTTCCAGAGCTTTCGGTACTTCATGATAGGGGCTTTCGGCAAATGTCAAAAACCGCAGCGCAGAAGACCAGTCTTTAGTATCTTTATTTAAAGATGATAGCACCCAATTGAATTCTACGCCCTCCAACGTGGTAAACACATTTCCTTGAGAGTCTTCTGCGTGCAGAACAAACGTCTCAGGCGCTTCCTCCAGAAAAAGTTGTCGCGTGGTAGTGATCACACCCAGCTTATCGATGACATCTAGAATAACATCACATCGCAATGACTCGCCAGACGCAACATTCTCGGCCAACACAATTGCCGTGTTTCTGCGACGTTCTCGTGTTAACACAGTCACAGTTGCTTCATTGGAACATTCATTCTCGTCATCTTCGTACAGCGGCGTTATTAATATTAAATCCTGTCTTGAGGAAGTCCTGCAATGCAAAACACAAATACATCGATTAGCGTGTTAAGGTTAAGTTGCTTCGCATCTATGCCACATTAAGTTCCAAGTGACATTGATGCCTTTCTAGTCGCCTTACTAAAAACCGGTACACAGGCGCGACAATTGCATTACCACCACAAATTTATGCATGCAATCCTGTATTCGGATAGAATCAAGTACTGGAACACTCACCATTTGAAACAGCCTTTATCACTAACTTGCAGAGTAAAATTTATTGAGATTTTGTCAAATATGGGCAGTAGAACTCTGGGAAAGTTCAATTTTGTACTGTCTGAGCAATTTAGATTGCAAAATGCTAGGAAGAATAGCAGCGAAATAACTCCTAGTTTACCCATTTTACGCGCGTCGCCTCCTCATGTACAAATTGCACGTTAAAATAAAATTCGCATTCGTACGAAATAAACAGCGCGCGGGAAGTTGACAACCCAAATGAGCCAAAGTTAACAAACAAATTTTTTGTGAGAGAGATTGACAAATAGGAGACAGTAGGCGTGTTTTGGGTACACCGGTTGCTTATATAATCGCTTAATTTGTATGAAGAACTTCGCTGCACGAGAAATTGTCAGATTTATTTGTGTAGATCTTTTACCATATTCAACCCTGTTCCATATCTTTGAATATGACCATGGTATAATTAACTGTCGGGTAAATGCGTGAGCCCAGCAGATTTGTGGTTTTTTCATCTTTTCCGTGGGTATGTTGTCAAATTTGATTTTGTTTCTTCTTGTTAGTAATCAAAATGCAATTTATAGAATTGACTTTGCATCAAATAAGATAATCTTATTAAATTGTTCTCTTTTTGTGTACATAGTGTTATTCATTATTCAGCTAACCACGGAATATGACATCGTGAAATAGCAGTTTTCTATGCAACTTAGTAAGCGATATTCGCGTGCTTGTAACCAAAACACGGCTATTGTGAAGTCTCTCAGAGAAAATTTGTTTATACTGAAGACGCAGTATTGCCAGGTGTGAATGATGTTATGATAACTTTATTATATGGTAACACTTGACTGCAGGCTGTGTGTTCAGTGAAAACAATTCGGAGTGGTAAATTGTGTTGAATTTATTCTTGAGTGGTGCTGATACAAGGCGAATTTACTAAGGTGGAAGCAATCAAGGGGTATCGATGAGACAGCTCAAGGGGTATCGATGAGACAGCTGATCAAGTTAGTACTTGGAGAAAAATAGAGAATGTGCTATCAAAGAAGAAACGGTGATTGGGACTGGGTTGCGTGGTGTGATTTTCAAACTTTGGCAAAGCCAAAAGCCAAAATGTAATGAAATGATAGAGTAAAGTTTTTTGTGTAGATCCCAACTAACATGCAAATTGTTAAAATTAAAGATTGCTCTCATTCTCTATTTGTTTTCCTCGTGAGTCTCGGAACTCGTTAGTACAAAAAGCAACTAGTGCACACTCTTAATAATATTACCCGATGGTCTCATCGATATCCCTTGCTAGAGACAAATGCGTCTGAGTGAATCGTGTCGACTTTTTGGTTCTCTTTTACGAGGATTGCCAAATTGTATAATTACATAAACTATGCAAAAAGTATGAAATAATCAAGATATGGCACTAGAGAGTAATGCGTATGAGTGAATCGTGTCGACTTTTTGATTCTCTTTTACTCGGGTTGCCAAATTGCGCACATCTTCTGGTCGTCTTTGCTCCTACCAGGGGGATTCTATGGCACAGCTGATCGAAAAGGTACTAGGCCGATGATGGAGAATGAGAGAGCAAAGAAGACAGGAACTAATTTTAAATAGTGTTTATTGATGCTAACGACACCTAAAGTATGTTTTATATTGTTTGTATTAAAAGAAAATACGCATTCTCTTTGATTTCTGTCCGTTTTATGTCCAACGAAAGTGTAAAATTGGTAAAATACCGCAGCAAATAAAACTGTATGAAACGGCCTATTACCTCGTTTTCATGAAGAGGCAACGAAGATAGTAATGGAAACTCTTAAGTATTTGTCTATGCTCCTACCATGTTTAAGTCAAAAACGATGTACCAGAAGGGAATAAAAAAAAATATGAAGCCTGTGTTAGATAACACGGGCGCATAGGTCAGACGTAGAATACGTTAGTCATTTTGCAATTAAAATATATGAATTAAATATAATTTTTGATAAATGATTTAAATCTATCAAATTTATCTTTAATTTTTATGTTAAAAATTTAGGATAGTTTTTAACAAAATTTGGGTACACTTTATATCAATTCGATGCACTTTTGAAAACAAGTGTAAATACTGCATGTGGCAACACTGGTTCTGTAATGTTCAATACATAAAATACAAAGCATATGAAAATTAATACAAAATTTGAAGGAGTTAAATTTTGATTTACTTATAGAATCAAAAAAATTATATGTAGCAATATGATTATTTAAATACAAATCAAAAGAAGACATATTATATATGTTACGACCATACTTGAATTTTCTTCAATGCATGCATAAAGTATTAAAAACTTATAATGAAAGTGACAAACATTTTCTCAAAATTTTGTGCTCCAGATCAACACCCCTACCTTACCGTATAACGTATTCTACGTTAAAACTGATGCAATTTGGCAACCCTAGTAGAAGAGAACCAAAAAAGTCGACGCGATTCACTCAATAATAACTTGATTATTACATACTTTATGTAATTTTATTTAAATTTGGTTGGAGTTTTAATATTTAGATACAATATCATAAGAAAACTGCTCGTCTATTGAAATATTCAACGAAGAGAGTAAGAGAGAGCAGAAAAACGATGCGCTTCACTCGTTTTCTTTGTTGGCATTCGACTCCATGAGTAAATTTTCTTCTCCATACCATAAGTTGCTTTATGTAACAAGAAGATAATTGTTTAATATAGACTGAACAAAGTATTCTTGGGTGAACTACATACAAAACATAGATGAAGAAACTTAGCTCTATTTCAATAGATCAGAAGTTTTTGAGAATGTTATTGATTAGAATACTTCAAATTCCAACAATACATAAGAAAATGACAATAAATAGTCTAAAAAACATATAGGGGATTCACATGGTCTCCTAAAGTCATAAGTCGTAAAGTCATATTTAACAAATTAGTACATACGACTTATGCATGTGAGCAGCATGTTGTATGTGCTAAATCATAAGTCATAAAAACGTCAAATAAACGTCAAGCAACAAAAGAAAATTATTAAAAAAAAAAAATTAAAAACTGCCAACAAGAAGCGAAAAATATAAAATTTTTACGGTTTTGTGTGAAAAGTTTGTGCACAAAAACTTACCGAAGTAGTTTCTTCTCCTTCCATTTGTCCAATTTTTTTATTATTTTACCAATTAAAATTAATTCTTGAGTTAATGTTGTAGAAAAATGCAAAATTTCTTCAAAACACAACAATATATCTGATTAAATAGTAAACAAAAAACAGCTGACACTGAACATACAACATAGTACACTGGAAAAACAGACATGCTCAGGTTGTATAGTCGTAACATATATTTACATGAAGACTACCAACAACATATTTACAACTGTTGTATTATTTTAGCATATACGATAAATACAACACAATAGTACACCATGTGAACTCCCTAATAGTCTATTTGTGGTTGCAATGTCTAAGAAATTTTCCGACCTATATTTGTCTATATTTATGATGTATGGGTTGTTTTTTTTTTTAATAATGCATTAAACATAAACTGATGTTTATCACTTTCTGAATATAATAACAATATTTTTGAAACTCGTCCTTTATTTGAATTTTCCATTTCTTATTTTAATATTGTAAATAAAAATTTCAATGAGTAAACAAATTAAAAATATGTATAAAAGAATTGAATGGAATTTGAAGCAATTCAAATGAATTTGGGAAAAATGAATTGCAATTCAATTTCAATTCAATCAATTGTAATTCATTTCCAATTCAAATTTGAATTGGAAATATGAATTGCAATTCATTTCCAATTCATTTGAATTGAATTAATTGAAATGAATTAGAAAAATGAATTGCAATTCAATTCCTATTCATTTGAATTAAATTGATTTTGAATTAATTGAAATGAATTAGAAAAATGAATTGCAATTCATATTAATGAAGTCAAAAATAATTTGCAATCAATCAAAGTAAACAAGGTCCAAACACCTTCTTTCTTCAAATATTAGTTATTTTGGTTTAGGCATATCAAATTATCATTTAATTTATAATTAAAATAATAATATTTGCAGCGTTTATAGTGTCATATTATCCTGCTAAAGCCCGGTATTCAATTTTTATGAAATTTTCGTTGCCATAAGAAGTACGTGTATAAAAAATATCGAAATTTCATAAAGCGGAAATTTCGCTCACTTTTCATTTGCTTGGTACTCTGCATTTAAAACAAATCGGAGTGATTAGAGGAATTATAAATGAAATATTTGCAAGATAAATCAAAGGCAGGTGGTATCTCTTCGCATAAAAAATTTTCGTTTAGATATAAATGACAACATTTCTTACGAAAATTTCGAAAGAACGCAATACGGGGCTTAAGCGACCAAATAGTTTTCTTAAATTTTTAACATTTAAAGCCCCGTTTTCAGTTCTTGCGAAATTTTTCGTAAGAAATTTTGCCATTTATCTCTAAACGGAAAATTTTGTTGCGGAGAGTTACCACCTATCTTTGATTTACCTTGCAAATAATTCATTAATAATTTCTCTTCGCACTCCATTTTATTTTTACCACCACTCCATTTGTGGTATTACTTTAGTTTGCTAAAATTATCGAAATGTCAAAATTATCAAACAATTGTTTTCGTACGAAATACCTTTGGCGTAATAACCCTGTAATTGATTTTGCTTACGAAATTTTTGCAAAAAGCTGAGTATCAGGCAAATGAAACTTACTTACTTACTTAGGGGGGGGGTTAGGGACCTTAGAAAACGAAGATATTATATTTCGCCAACCAGTTCGATCTTTTGCCTTATCTCTCCAGTTGGCAATACCAAGTGTACGCAGGGATTCGTCAACCTGATCCCTCCAGCGGAATCTTGGTCGTCCTATTTTTCGTCTTCCTTCGAGTTCGGTTTCGAAAACCCTTCATGCTGGTTCGTCTTCATCCATTCTACTGATATGGCCTAGCCAGCGCAAACGCGTAATTTTGATCCGCTTAACTATGTCAATGTCGGGATATAGCCCATACAACTCATGGTTCATGCGTCGCCGATACACGCCGTTGTGCACTATAGGGCCATACATTTTTCGGAGTATTTTTCTCCTACAGATGTTTCATCTGCTTGCGATAAGACCCAGGATTCTGCGCCATAAAGCAAGACAGGTTGTATGAGAGTCTGGTAGAGTTGGACTTTTGTTACTAGAGAGAGGGCTTTATCCCTAAAGTGCTGCTTAGCCCAAAATAATATTTATTCGCAACCACAATTCTCCGCTTTATCTCAAGGCTGACGTTGTTGTTTTGGTTTACGGCAGATCCGAGGTATATAAATTCGTCCACCACCTCGAAATTATAACGGTTATCAACGTTCACCCTTTGGTCTAATCAATTAAAATACGTACATACATACTCCGAAAAAGTTAGCATTAACTCAATAGATCAGTAGTTTTTGAGAATGTTATTGTTTATACCACTTCAAATGCCAACAATATTTAAGAAAATACCCTTAATTAGTATAATTAACCTAGCATATTTTTAGTTACAATGTCTAACAAATTTTCAGATCTATACTAAATATGTTGTCTTTACAGAAACACGTGCATTTGACTATTTTTATGACGTCTTTGATATTTTTTTAAATAATGATTTAAACTTTAACTGAAGTTTATCACTTTAATAATAATAGTTTTGGAACTCATTGTTTATTTTAATTTTCCATTTCTAATTTTAATAGTGAAAATAAGAATTTAAGTGAGTAAAAGCTCATTCAAGCTCATTAGTCAACTAAAACTCTCCTATAGAAAATGAGCTGTTTTGCCACACCCATTCTGGCACCTCTCATATAAAAGTTGGGCGGATGACCGGTTGATCGACACGATAACTCTCGTAAACTACAACCGATCTTAATAAAATTCGGTACTAGGCAATATTTTTCTAAAAGCTAAATAATAACTGACTATTGTGCCACGTCCAGTTTCGTGTGTCCCATACAAAAGTTGGGCGTATTTGCGGTTTGCCGACTCGATATCTCCAATAAATCATAACCGATCTTAATAAAATTTGGTACTGATCAAAATTTTGGCAACAACATGCCATCAAAAATCAGCTGTTTATTGAAATGAAATCCCATAAACTGCGAAATCCCGGCATACCTGAACATAGCTTTATGGAGTTTGACATTTATAATCCCGAAAAAGCGATAATCTTGGTAGGTGTAACTGCAGTTTAAAAGCATGTTCAGGTATACCGCATTTCAGATAAACAGATTCTAAAATCTCCTTTGAAATCTAAAGTGTTCAGGTATACACATTTTGACATTCGAGTAGATTTCGCCTCATTTTGACAACGACTTGTTTACATTTATTTTGTTTATAGCTCATTCAGACTGGCAAATTTTTAAGCGTTTTCATCTTAAAACTCGCATTGAAAACTTGGCCGTTCACAATTTGCTTTTTGACGTTTACGTCGTTTTGCAATTTTTGAATAACAAAAACAAAAAATTTCCAAAATTGAAACTGCACACGATAATTCTAACTTAAAAATAAAAACCTTTTTCGTTCGCAATAATGTCCAGTTTGTCGTGTGCTTATATTTATTTTCCGTAAAAACAATTTAATTGTTTCATATTGTATGCTATTATATTTTGTGTCTTTAAAATGCATTTCATTAAAATGTTTAGAAATTAAATATTTTCACTGTCCGTCTGTCAATGCAAACAAATAGTTGTCAGTTCTTCTTCTTTCACTAGTAAAAAAATCAGCAGGAACTGATTACCACATGGTTGTATTGCTAATTTGAGAGTTTTTGAGCGTGTTTTTGACAAAAATACGCTGTGAACGCGTTTTCATTTTGTATGGCAAAACCTTTATTTTTAGCGAGGTTTTGACTGAAAACAACATTAAACATGTTTCAAAAACAGAATCGAAGTTTTTCATTTAGAAAAAAAAATGAGAGCCAAACAACATCGGATGACTTCTTTTGAAACACCTTGTAGTAAATTACGATCTGTCAAATGTAAAGAAAAACAAAATCAGAGCACGAAATTTACACGAAACGACACTATCATCGGTTGCTTCAAACAGTACTGTCTTTATAACTTTTTGACCACTAATGGCCAGTTTTTCAGTCAGTGGTGATCTTCGTTTCTTTGTTAAATTGTGGTTAAACATCGAATTGTGTTTTTTAGTCATTGTTTAACTATGAGTTAACCACCCAATGTTGGTTGGTTAACTTATAGTGAGGACCATATTATTTTGACAATCAAATTACTGAGTGTCAGAGGGAGAAATGAAGATTGTATAAAATACATGTTTTAGATTTGCGTATTTGTACACATACCTTGAGTCAAGATCGTTAAATTGTTGCGCCTATATAGTTTTTTACACATTTTTGTTAAAATGACTGATTTTATGCATCTATTTCTTATTTTCAGACGTCCAAGCCGAGCGGCGCAAAGCCGGCTTGACGCCGCCGCCGACTTTAATTTTAGAGCATTAGCCGCCGCCCAACAATGCGGCTGCTTTCGGCTAATATTTGCTAGCCGACTTGACCAGCTTAGTCGATATATTGAAAATTTAATATTGATTTATATATATTTGTTTCCTCTAATATATTGTAAATATTCCCATAAGTACTATTCGGATATTTAACATTAATCTGGCAGCCTTATAATTTTAAATTACGCTATGGCAACACTTGCAACTATAGGAATTGGAAAAACTGCCGTTATTATTTTCACTATTTTTTGGTGTACGTGTTTATATGTATGTGATAATTAAAGTCTGCAAAATGACGCAAAAAAATATTAAAAGTTATTTTTCAAAGGAATTTGCCAAAAACAATCTGGAGAATCTTCTAATTACAATAAATACATATTGCACTCCGCTGATATTGCCCACTATGATAATCTTTTTACACGAAAGTCCGAGTTAAAAGAAAAAGCTAAAGTTGTTGTCAATGAATGTGGAATGTCTGAGTGCTGGAAGTATTTCGGAGATATGTACATTGACAAAAGAAAAATACTTGAACAATATAAATTTTGCAGATTATGTTTTGATCAAGAGAATATGGTTTTAAAAGGGTAAGTAATTTATCAGTGTAATATGTTCATATATATGTATACTTAGACTAAAGTATAATTCTATATCTAGTTTTGGGAAGTCTACTTCAACAAGTAACTACTTGAACCATTTACGTTCAATACACAATATTGATGTCAAGTCTGCCAGCTATAAAAAAACGAAGTTATGACTAAAAATGCTTTAAGTTCGCAGACAACAAAAATCAATAAGTTTCAAAATGCACGTCGTTTGGCTGAAATGTGCTGCATAGATTTGCAGCCATTTTCTATCATAGAAAAAACTGGATTTCAAAAATATGCAAAATTTTTAAACCCTAAAACTACTTTTCCTAGAGCTTATACAATTTCAACAGCAGCACTGGATGGATGATCATAAGTCGTAAAGTCATATTTAACAAATTAGTACATATGACTTATGCATGTGAGCAGCATGTTGTATGTGATAAATCATAAGTCCTAAAAACGTCAAATAATCGTCAAGCAACAAAAGAAAATTATTAAAAATCAATAAGTTTCAAAATGCACGTCGTTTGGCTGAAATGTGCTGCATAGATTTGCAGCCATTTTCTATCATAGAAAAAACTGGATTTCAAAAATATGCAAAATTTTTAAACCCTAAAACTACTTTTCCTAGAGCTTATACAATTTCAACAGCAGCACTGGATGGATGATCATAAGTCGTAAAGTCATATTTAACAAATTAGTACATATGACTTATGCATGTGAGCAGCATGTTGTATGTGATAAATCATAAGTCCTAAAAACGTCAAATAATCGTCAAGCAACAAAAGAAAATTATTAAAAAAATTTAAAAAATGCCAACAAGAAGCGAAAAAGATAACATTTTTACGGTTTTGTGTGAAAAGTTTGGGCACAAAAACTTACCGAAGTAGTTTCTTCTCATTTCATTTGACCAATTTCCTTTTTTTTATTATTTTACCAATTAAAATTAATTCTTGAGTTAATGTTGTAAGAAAAATGCAAAATTTCTTCAAAACACAACAATATATCTGATTAAATAGTAAACAAAAAACAGCTGACACTGAACATACAACATAGTACACTGGAAAAACAGACATGCTCAGGTTGTATAGTCGTAAAATATATTTACATGAAGAATACCAACAACATATTTACAACTGTTGTATTATTTTAGCATATACGATAAATGCAACACAATAGTACACCATGTGAACTCCCTAATTATGTTTTAACGAATAATTTATTTTAACAGAAAGTATCTGACACCAGACAAGAAATGTGGGCATTTTTATCAATCTCGTCATCAAATGATGAAAATGATCCACTAGAAATGGAAATAAGAAAATACTTTCCTGTGAGTGTAGAGCCAATTGAAAGTATTGATTGGTGGATGGAGAATAAAGAGGTAACTATTAAATATAACACGCTTAATACTTTATTAACTTATTTCTTCAGCTTTCTCCAAATGTAGCAAAGTTAGCTAATGCATGTTTCGGAATACCAGCTACATCTGCCTCTTCGGAGCAGGCTTTTTCCGTTGCTGGGGCATGCGTAAACGAGAAAAGAAGTCGGCTAAACCCCACAACTATTAAAAAGCAACTTTTTGTCCATGATAATATGAAGTTAGTAGAGTCAATACTAAATTCAAAATAAACATTTAACAAATATTTAATTTTAATTTTGTTGTATACTAGTATAAGTTGACTTTTTTGATTTTATAGTCTTTAAGTATTTAATGCATCTAGTCTTTCAACTTGCATTATTTTATGTTTTGTGTTTAATGTTACCAAGTAAATGAACTATTAAAAAAAACAATAAAATTTGTTTAAGAAGAATCTTCGGCTCAAGCCGGCTTAGAGCCGCCGCCGACCAATTTTTGCCCAGCCGCCGCCGACGACTTTTTTGCATCGACTTGGACCTCTGCTTATTTTACATGATTCCATTTTGATTGTTCCCCTTTGTTGTTTTGGTTTTTATTCCAAAACACACTTTTTTCCAATAAGAATACGAGCGTTGCCATATTAGTTGACAATATGGCGACTAATGCCTTGTTCACGGTGCCACGAAATTTACAATTTCGGATTGAAATTGTCGAACGAAATTGAAATCGTTCACACTGGTTTTGAGCAATTTCGTTGAAAAATTACAACTGTTTGTTTACAAATATTGCCATTAGTAAAATTTTAGTGCCTGGGCACAATAACCAAAATTCTGTTTGGAAATGAATGAAAACAATAAAATAAATGAATGGTGAACTTTAACATGAATCACTGATTCGCCACGGTTTATAGTTTATTTTCACTAGCCTATTTCGATGTAAACTTAAAATTTCAATCTGATGAATGAGGCGGCATACAATTGTTTTGTTTTTGTTGTAATTTTAGTAACCACGTGTTCGGTGAACGAAGCCGACCCATAATTATGAAAGGCGTTGAAGCTACAAAAAAAATTAATCGACTGCGGCAACTGAGTTTTTATTAAATGTATTTTTTCGGCAGACGTTACTTTTAGGTTCATCTCGTTGGTTGTGTAATAACTTTAGATATTTTTTTAATAATTCGGGCCTTTAAATGCAGCCTAATTGATAATATCGGCTAACATTTTAAGTCGAAACACGCTTTAAAGACGGCGGCGTGTACTTCAAAAAAAATATCTACGACGGCGGCACAACAGAAAATATTCTGTCGACTTCGTTCTCTTGCATATGTGCAAAAAAGAGTACTAATTTAATTTTGCTGAGTAAAAACAGCGTTGTATACGACAATTTCAAGTCAATTTCAACGAAATTGTCGTAAATATCTCAATTTCGTAGTTGTCAAAATATATGCGAAATTGAGCAATTTCAACTCAATTTCGGCCCAAATTGCAAAATACATCAATTTCGCGGCAGCGTGAACAAGGCATTACATTAACTCACCACTGAAAAACAAAATGCAAAGTTAACCTCTAATTAACTTAGAATTAAGATTAAGTAATTCGATAGTTAACTACCCACTTAAAATCTGGCCATAAGTGTCGCGTGTAAACGAAGTGTCGCGTGTAAACGTACCGTTAAACCAATGAATCAAAAACAAAACGTATATGTGTTGCCTACAACTACAATAATGCCTACTGCTATTACAATGTAGATATTTCGGTTTTGTATACTCTGGTTTTTGTCTATCTGGCATCTACTTGATAAATAGTATCTGTATTACTTGTGAAAACAACAGATACTTCTCAGATACGCTTCAAAAGTTGAATTTGAAAAGTTTTTTTTTTGTATAATACATGTTTATAAATATTATTTTTCAAAAGAATTTTATACTTGAAGTGAATGTGGAAATCAAAGCGCCGCAGGCCAAAATTTTCGCGCGAATTTCCCAAAAAAATTTTCATTTTCCTATAGCTTCTAAAAGAATAAACACCTGCAAGAAGATAAAGTGAAAACAATAAGTGATTCACTTTATCTTATTGTGCACTTGTTAGACTGTTGCGTAGTCGCAGGCGAATACCTGTTGTGTCAATGTTGCCACATTGCAAATACAGAAATAATTTTTCAACTGTATACCAGATTGATAAAGAACTAATTATATATAAAATTGCACGATTTTAGTAAAAAAAACTTTCGTTTTATATGAAAACATTAATCTTTTATTTGAATAGTATGTCCACTTTAAAATGATATGAAACCATTCATATTTTAAGGCAAATTATAACGGTTTTAACAAAAAACCCTGTTCCAAAAAACATTAATTTAGCTCCTGTTCGTAAGGGGGTTAACATTTTTTTTTACATGATAGGAAGGCGTTTGGTCAAGCTTTCTATGCGAACTTCCGGGTCGAATATCTCAAGAACCGGTTACGTGCCGCGGAATTTTTTGCATTTTTAGAGTCAGCTTGTCGAGTTCTACCAACTATTAGCCCCAGAACGCAAATTCGATAGCAGGCCGTGTCCTGTACATAAGCCTATTTGTGATTTCTAATACATATTCTCAACTGTTTTGTCTCACACTGCCCCATCTAATGGCACCGTTATCCTCTACCCATAATTTAGAAATGACTGTTGACCATATACTAATGCGTGCTATTTGGTCGTATATGCTACACTTTATGAAGCATATATTAAAAGAGACAATGTATGAATGTACAAGTAGTATTTAATAGTAAAGTGGACGAGAAACGAACATTATTTGATTTCGCTATCTATTCTAGTGTTGTTGGTCTACTTGGCATTTACACGGGACAGTTTTAGTCCGACAATAGCAACACATTCACACTAGCGGCATTCATGCAAACGTGAAAGCCGAGAACTTTTGCTCAGCGCAAGTTTCCCTCGCACCGTTGCATGAGGCACCAGGTAAAGTTGCTCAGCGTAGTTGTGCTCAAAACCATATCAGCTGACCAAGATGGATACATAAGGTGGTAGCAGTAGCAATTGCATGTATTATGTATGTGTACTTTTTCTACTGTTCTAGTGATTTCACCTTATTTATCCATCCTAGTCAGATGACAACGAAATGTCAAAAGTTTACACGTTTCTCCATCCCACGTTTGCGCAGCAAATTTGCCTCGAAAACTTTCCACTTTTGAGCAAGTCGCTTTGTATGGGAAATTTGTTTGTTTTGACGTTTGCTGTGCAAGTTTACGATGTTTTCGAGTTTACGAGGTTCTTTCGAGCTTTCATGAAGACCACTACTATTTTACTACCACATTTACACTTCTTTCACTTGCCTCGCCACTGTCTCTGATTTTTGACGACAGTAACACCGGCAAGCGATTTGGCGTAAGCGGCCAGCGGTGAAGTTTCTTGGTAATTTGAGAGAAAACAAAGCAATACATCAGAAAAGACCGTACAAATTGGGAATATATGTATATTTTGATTTGAAGATTTTGGTAAGTTTTATTGAAGTATTGTTTCTCAAGATGAAAGTCAATTTACATCAAATAACTCTCTATCGCACCGACCGCACTACAAATAGTGTGAAATGAAATGTTAGGCAAGAAGAATTTACAACAGTGGTGGAATTACAAAAATTTTTGACGTAAAATTATCATGTCGTTTCGATGAAAAACTATGAAATTTGGACGTATTTGTTATATTTTATTGTTAGTATATATTTATTTGTGGTGTATTTACGCCCAAATTTTTAAAATTTTTTGATGGTTGGTTTTAGCCATTGCCTCTTTCTGGTATTATTAAAGCAATACTTTCTATCATGCAACGTCCATATGCAACCACACCACACTTCGTAAATTTATTGAGACAAATCGGCACGAAATTTACATGAAACTACACTATCATCGGTTGCTTCAAACTGTACTGTCTTTATAACTGGCTGGACGGCTACGTCACTCAATTTTTTTCTTTTTGACAACTAATACATATTCTCAACTGTTCTGTCCGAAGTGTCCCAAAGACGATTTAGAATTAGACGACCAGAAGATGTGCGCAACTTGGCAACCCTGGTAAAAGAGAACCAAAAAGTGCTAGGAGTTCACTCAAACGCGTTTCTCTATCGCGTCATATCTTGCGTATTTCATACTTTTTGCATAGTTTATGTAATTTTACTTCAACATGGTTGGAATTTGTATAGTTATATACAATAATACTATCAAAAAGCTGCTCGTATATTGAAATATTCAAAGAAGAGAGTAAGAGAGAGAGTAGAGAAGTACTAGGGTTGGCATTTGAGTGAAGAGAAATTTTGACTGTAGCGTCCCGTGCATGGCAGCTTGAAAAGGTAGAAGCAGTACTACAAAAATTACAACAAGGCAACAACAACCAGCATTCTTGTTTTTGTTTGGTGTGTACGGCCACAAAACAAAGGTAAACAGTAAGCCTGTTTTTTTATTCCATGCTAAACTAATTTTTCGACCACTTTGTATGGGGAGCTAAGCGATATTAATCGATTTTAAGCGGCTCCCCATACAAAGTCGTCGAAAACTTAGTTTAGCAGGAATTAAAAGAACAAGCTTAGCATTTGACAGCTAGTGTGCACCACTTTGGCACCACGCCATAAAAAAATCAGCTGTTCTTATACCACAACCTTCTTGAGCAGCCTTGGTCCCGTGTAAACGTGGCGTTAAACCATTCAATTAAAACAAAACGTATGTTGTTGTTGCCTATAACTACAATAATGCCTACTGCTTTTACCATGTAGATATTATTGTACATTGAGTATTGCCAACTCCATGAATATCAGCCGTTTGCTATCAATGCAATGTGAATATACTTGAGTTGTTTATTTTTCGCTGAAACTTTTCCGACCAAAATAGTTTATAAATATTTTAATAATGTCGGGCAGTGAACTAGAAAGTACCGAAAACGATGAGAAGTCGTCGAAGTGTAGGAAATTTCACCTTAAGAAATTGAAAGAAGTTAAGGAACTGCCTCTGGAGCATTTATATGGTTATGTCGAGACTCTCCATGGGTTGATAAGAACGCACGAGAAGAAACTGAAAAAATACAAAGATAAAATTCGCAAACTGGTATGAATTGTCTGTTTTCTAGTATAAGTATTGTTTATTTTAACACTATCATTAATAGCTTCAAAACGGCGGCAGTTCGAAGGATTCCCCAAAAAAAGAAAACCCTTTGCCCTCCATTCCAACTCCTCAGGCACAGGAGACAGACGGCCCAACAGAAAAGGCAGAAATCAGCGATACAGAAAGTGAGTTAATTTTATTCTTCTATTATAGGTAATTATATTATATAGGAACGTGTTAATTGTCTGCTGCATCAGTCGCAACGACTTGCGACTGCCGCCACTAATGCCGCACCTCTTCCAGAGCCATCTTCTGAAAGCATCATGTCAAATTCGATGTTAGCATTCACCAATTTCTTCATTGTCGCGCGCATATATGCATCAAATTTTGGGTGGAATCGGTAGACAGACCCATCCACGCCTACAACCACTTTTGGTTCATTAATTTTATTTATAAGACCGCTTATTCCCACTGCCACCAAGTTTGCAGCTCGTTGCGACACACATTCACACATATAGCGGAGTTTTTGGCAGTCCTCCACGGAAGCCTTTTCAATCCCGAATAACTGCTTGATGATGGCACGAGTGTTCTTGCAGTCTGGAAAGTTGTCAGCTTCAATGTCTGATATCATACTGGTTTCAAAGCATCCAATTTCATTTGTTAATTTAATCAGCATGTCCTCCTTGTTTTGCGATAGCACAAATATCAAATTCTTCTCGAGAGCTTTAATAAGAACGAGCCGTACAAGTTCTCCCAAATACATGCCTAAAATGATAAAACAGTTTGTTATTTAGCAAATATTTATTTTTGTGAAACTGATTGGCCTTTAAAATGTATCTTTCGAATGTCAATTACCATCCTATACAAATTTGATAAAATGCTAATGTCTACCTGGAAGTAAGTATTGGCCAACTGATATTTGGGTGTATTTTGCTTATACTCTGATATATAATTTAAGAAACCACTTCTTTGACGTCGATCTCTGCGTATATTTTTGGAACTTAAGTACTGATTTTATTTCAAATTAGGGTCAGCTTCAGTGGCATTCTCCTATTAACACTAGGAACTAAAAAAGGAAAGGGAAAAATCCAGTTTGCTCTTTTGATATGTTTTAGCAACTTAAACGTTTGTCTTCTTTTCAGAGTGGTCAAACTTAGGGAATCGAAATATATCTAGGGGAATTATCATTTTCTAAATTCATCTAAAACATCTTGAACAATTTAGAGGGTACTTAGGAATCGACTAGATCATCCCCAACTCGAATATTATAGTAGGAACGATAAAGTGACAAGGACCACGCAAGCACTGGTAAAGCCTTTCGAAGACAGCTGCCCACTTCTGGGTTCCAGGGGAAATACGAAATCTTGGGAAGAAGGTCCTTAGAGTTTGCAACAGGACCACGCGTAAGCAACTACCAGTATACTGGGAGGACTATAAAATAAGTCTCAGTAAATACAACGCAATATTGAGAAAGGCGAGATGCAACTCATGGAGACTATTTAATGAACAGGTAGACGCGTCAACGACATGTCGATGAAAAACTTCCTCTCTAAGACCCACGTCCAGGCAGAATATCTAGTAAATGACACTGGGAAGAGAATGGAGACAATGGATCAAACGCTAAGGCGTGAATATGTAGTACATCAGACGTCAATCATTACGGACCAAATGGTCCCCATATGGAGCAGCGGACCGGATGGAATTTTTCCGGCTATCCTACAACATGAGGTTGACCAAATAATAACCCATTTGGTGGGAATTTTCACCGCATGCTTAAAATTTGCATACACACCAAAGAATTGGCAGGAGGCTAGTGTAGCTTTTATACCTAAACCTGGAAAGGCAAGTTTTACAAAGGCAAAGGCTTACAGAACAATTAGCCTTACCTCGTCTCTACTCAAATCCCTCGAGAGAATAGCGGACGACATGGTGAAAAGTGGAATACCGGACGATATGCTGAAGATCAAGCAACACCCATATGCCAAAGGTTGATCAGTGGAAACTACACTTCATGAGGTAACACACTACGTTCACACGTACTACACTACATACTTCGTACACACTGTAGGCATAGAGATTGAGGGAGCATTCAACAATGTCCGGACCGAAACACTCATCCAATCCTTAGACCAGTTTATGGTGGCATTAAAAGACTGGATCAATCATATGCTAAGGAATAGATGGATAAACTGTGGGTCCCATGACATAAATATTAGATACAGGGTACAACGTGGAACTTCACAAGGGGGGATTTATATCACCCCTCTTATGGGTCCTCACAATACACAGTCTCCTAAGGAAGCTTACTTAAACCAGTCTGCTATGTATACGACGTTATAATACTTCTTAGGGGAAAGGATTCTAATCAAATATGCAGAGATGCCGAGAGGGCTCCGAATGTAGCGTACAACTGCGCACAGCTATGAGGCTTAATGTGAACCCTTACAAAATGGAAATATGTCTACTCACATGGAAAACGGAAATCTGAGTTTTAAGAGCCACGATTTCTGGAAAGACGATTAAAATATCCGATAAGGTTACATACTTATGGGTAATCTTAGATCGGTAATTTAATTGGAAGCACCACATACAGGACAGGGCCAACAAGGCCTTCAGATTTGGTCGCTTTGCAGAAGGGCCTCACGTTGGCTTTATAGAAGCGTAATTAGGCCCATACTAATATATGTACATAGTAACATCTGTAGTGTGGTGGATGCAGTTGAAAGGAAATGTAATATCGCGATACTGCAGAGGGTTCAACGAAAGTGCTGCATTGGTATTAGCGGTGCAATGGGAACAACCTATACAAGGGCCACGGATACTATTTTATGTATCCAGCCAATCAAGATTAGGGTCAAAAGATTAATGCATCAACAGGGATCTTACGTCGAAACACCAACGGATAATGCAGGCTTTGGTGGGTTACACGTAAGATACGAGTGAATCTGGGCGAATACTTGAGCTCAGGATTAAGACGAATTGTGTGATTTTAACGCCAAATAGAGACGCAAGGCAGGATGGGATCCCCTGGCACAAACCAAATCGGACACGCTGCTACACGGATGGCTCAAAGCTAGGGATTTTTCATTCAAAATCCGACAACCGAAATCCATCTTCGCCTCCTGGATCATAATAGGAACTTTGAAGCGGAAGTTCGGGCGATTACGGAGTGTATCAAACGGTTCGGCGGTAATACAAACCCAGCCGAGGCAAATATCTTCACTGATAGCCAAATGGCAATCATGGAAATATCATCGGAAATTGTCAAATCTAGAACGGTCCTTGACTGTAAGAAGGTAATAACTATTATTCCAAGCACGAACCTGCGAACCTCCTGGCAGCGGAAGCCAGGAAACTTCAAACGGTGAGCCTAGAGAGCGCGAAACCTTTTAGGGTGACGAAGGCTGCGTTGGGTAAATGGGCGGAATCGGCCCACAGAACCCTGTGGAACCAGGAAACAGTAGTAGATCCTATGGGGAGACCCAGATAGGTCGAGGACAAAAGGTTTGCTGAAACTGAGAAAGCCTGAAATTAGCAAAATTATGGGAGTCTTAACGGGACATTCGGGATTACGAGCCCACCTGTAACGGATTGGACAAGTGTATAATAGTGAGTGCATGGCATGCGTGAAGGACGATGGAGCATTTCGTATGCCACTGCAAGGCAAGGTATATATTGAACAGTATACTTCCGACATGATCAATCTTGTGGGAATGGACTGGAATATCTTAAGGCATTTCTGTGAATAGAAACGAAACTAGACCACTAGCCCGAAGCCATATCAACCCCAGTGAAAACTCCAAAAAAAATCAACAGAGTCCACATCGCGCAGAGAGACCAGACTATTTGCAGAATACCATCCAAAGTATCGCCGTCGCCTTCGTTGTAGGGCTGGGCATTGACAGTGCTCTATGGTCCACCTACTTTTCGTCCTAACCTCCAATTCGTCTTCATCTCCATCCCCTCTTCGTCTCTACAAACGCGCCAGTAGTCGATCACGTTTGTATTCCAGTTCAGGGCTATTAAAAATGTTTAGTGTTATCTAATTTAATTTAATTTATTTATTTGATGGGCAGAACATTAAGAATACAATTCTTTTATAGTTCAATTCTGTGGTCACAAGGCATAACAGCATATGTCTATTATTCAACTTTTTAGGAGAGCTTTTTAAGGGTTCAAATTACATTTGTATTGTAGTGATTGGTCGAGAGTTGCTAATAAATCTTTTCCAATATCTTTGGATCTACAAATTAGATTATTCATATTTGGATTATATAGTGTGTAGTACGATATATACAGCTCGATTCTCGAAAAATTTAATGTGAGCATAACTCGAGTTATGCTGCTATGCCTTGTCACCACAGAATTATAAGGCATAGGTGGATGCAGGGACGTACGCAAGAGGTTAATAGGTGATTTTTGAATTTAGTGCTATTTTTCAACCTAAATAAATATCAAGCTGGACCCCCCACCCCCCGAAATAAAATCCTGCGTATGGTAGTGAGTGGATGTCATAATTAATACAAATAAAATAGTAGCAATAGTCTAAAATCGAAACATACAATATATATTATTCTCTTTTCCTTTCCAATAATTAACTTGTACATACATTTAAACAAAAAATACTAATAAATATATAAGAAATAAAATGAGTAAAGATATTAGAGATAGTGACAGCTTATGCAAATAAGAATTAAAATGGAGAGAGAGGATAAAGTTAGTTGGTTGATTTGAGTAAATCAAAGGTAGCATTTTTAAAACAGTTTTTTTTCTAGTTATATATTTTATTTCAATTGGTAAAGAATTCCAAAGCTTAATAGCGTTTACGAAAAACAATCTTCCCGTATTCAATAACTTGTACTTCGGTATTATCAGAGTTATATTTCGCGAGGACTGTCCAAAAATTAGCTTCTCGTACAGGTATGAAGTTGTTTTATTCCAAATTAGTTTATGCAAAAAAGTAGGTTTCTCATTCGCAGATAATTCTCCAAACCACAGCCTAAAATCATTTTTCTCCCAGTAAACACACTACTACTAAATCGCCTTATTCTTCCATAAACATACCGAGTTGCATTATTTACTGACTGAGAGTCTAATTTACTGTAAATCTCCGAAGAGTAGTATATTAAGGGTAATATTAATTGAATTACTAGTCGTATTTTTATAATGTGAAGACATTCTTAAATTTCTAAGGTGAATGATTGGCAATTGACTTATATAAATGTTCGAGCTAGTTATGGGTAGAACATTAGATTTCGCAGGATTTAATAGTAGTTTGTTTTCCTGCCACCATTTCCATATAGCATATAAATCTTCGTTCATTCGACAACACATATCTTCAATTAGTCCTATTCGATTTGAAATATACAGTTGAATATCGTCAGCATACGCATGAATATTACAATGTACAATGTACAATGTAAACACACGTAACAAAAACACTGACGAGTAATGGACACAGAACAGAACCCTGGGGAACGCCAGAGTAACATTTTTAAGACATGATTCACAATTTCCTATAACAACCTTTTGTGATCGACCATTTAAATAATTTTTCATTAGTTGTAGTGTTGAATCCGAGAAGCCAAAGTAATATTTTAGAAGATCGACGTGTTTTCGTTGACGAGAAATACCCAGTAGGAAAATAAACCCTTTTCAACACTAATATGGTACTAGTACATTGGTGCCATACAACTAATACTTCCCACACAAACAACTGTAGAAATTTACGCTTGGGATAAATTGTACCTTATCTCTCCATTTTGAACTAGTTGTGCACCAGTCCAACAGTACTAGTTCGGAGGGACTTTGGGCGGCTCCGAAGCATCGCTTTTGAACTAGTTCAATACTAGATAGCATAGAAATAGTCCTGTACTAGTGGTTTCAATCTCGCATTAAACTGACAAAATTGAACTAGTTTCTAACTAGAACTAATGGAAATAGTGCTGCACTGTTGTTTTGTTTGCGATTGTTGTGTGCTATTTGTATTAAATAACAGTGGGCACAAAGAAATGTTTATTTTTATAGTGAAAAAAGTAAATGAATAACCCTTAGGAAACTCTTAGCAATGGAAATTTTCGGTTATGAATACAATGTTTGTGTTGAACCTTCTTAAACTTTTGTCCAACTTAGGACAACCTTTTATGATAAAGGCCGAATGTGTTCAGCGCTTTAAAGACAGTAGTGAGCTGAATCTGAATTACAGGTTCCTAAAAACCAACCTGAATTTCAGGTTCGGAGATTTTTTTGGCGGCTTTCCGTTTGGTAGTATGCAGCTGAAAAGAAATGCAAACGGAATTTATGACATTTTCTGTCGATTACAGGGTTGTTCACAACAACCAGTGGAAAATGTTTCCCCTACCTGAACCAAAAATTAATCTGACAATTGTTAGGTCGAAACATAGAGCAAATTAGAATAGAGAAACAATTTCTTTCATCTGACATTTCATTTCACACTCTTCGTTGTAGGTTTGTGCAAATGAGAGACATTCGACCAAAATTAACTTACACCAGATGGAGTTCCAAGAGCTGTAACCTTTTCATTTCTTTTTAATATAGAACTTTGAAATTTACATGTAGATTGCACTTTTTTGTTGACTTTTATTGTTGGTATACATTTGTGTTGTATGTAACATAACTATTTTACAACAAAAACACGAAATACCGTTGGTGGTGTCTTGTTGGACGTTTTGTACTAATGCCTCTAACTGATATTATTGAACACATGGTTTCCACCATCCAACAACGTTTACTTGCAACCATACCTATGAAGTTAAAATTATAACCGTACTTGATTTTGAAAAACCGCTTTGCAACAAACCAGGGTCATTTCTCCGCGCAACTGGTACCTGAGATAGCCAATGACGATGAGACAATTGATCACAATTTGAACGACGTCGTCGATTGCCCCTCCTAACCAAGACGAGATCAGAACAGCTATTGCCCTAGTTAAGAACAACAATGCCGCAGGGTTAGTAAAATTTGGTTAGACGAATGCATGCCCGGCGATTAGAGTCTCAGTGTACCATGCCCAAACTTTAAAAAGGTGACCAGAGGCTCTGTGCCAACTACCGTGGGATAAGCCTTTTAACCATAGCATATAAGGTTCTATCAAATATAATGTGCGAAAGACTAAAACCAATTATTGCTGACCTGATTGGACCATACCAGTGTGGCTTTACGCCTGGAAAATCGACAACTGGCCAGATTTTCACGCTACGCCAAAGCCTGGAGAAGACCCACGAAAAACAAATCGACACCTATCATCTATTTGTCGATTATAAGGCGGCATTCGATAGCCCGAAGCAATGTCTGAGCTTGGTATTCGTGTAAAACTCATACGCCTTTGCCGGAACACCAAATCCGCAGTGAAAGTTCGTAAGGATCTTACCGAACCTTTCAAAGTCACATGCGTCCTGGGTCTTATCGCAAGCAGACGAAACATCTATAAGGGTCTTCGAGGGAAAAATACTCGTCAATTTTTCAATTAGAAACGCCACTTTAGAATTTGTATTGTATAGCAGCATTACTTTCATAAAACAAAAATTAAAAACAAAATATTCAGAATTGTAAGACTCACTTTACTTTCTACAAATATTTCCATTTCCTATTCCTGAAAGTAGAAACTACATTTTGTATTAGAACTCTAAAAGTCGATGGTCATGCAATTAAAAACGACTACAAAAACAATATTTTATTCCAAGTTTTACAGAAAAATATAATACAATAATACATAAGAAATACGTATTTGATCTTACAAAAGAATTGTAAAAGCAAACAATGGTAAATATCAGGTGGTATACGCAGTTTTGTCTGCTTTTACGACTTAAATTATAAAATGAAAACAGAAAAATGACCAACTTAAACTAAAAAGAAGAAAACACTTTTAAAAATATTTTGGAATTATAAAACTGTTATAAAACTGTGTACATAGTTAAAAAGGGCAAAGTTTTAGCTTTGTTAATCTGTACTAACTTTTCAAATCGTCTCTAAACCGACTAAGCTGCGACTAATTAGGATATAATAAGGATAATTTGGCCATATTTAGAATTTTGAGGCTATTGAATATGTTGCAAATGTTTTTTTAATCTCCTCTACCAGACCTTACAATTATGCTAGGTGATTTTAGAGCAAGCACGTCAAACTCGCAAAACAAAATTAAAAGAAAAATATTAAATATTGGATAATTTTTCAAAATTTCAACATGATATAACTAACTATAACTAAGCGAGTTATCGAAAAATTAAATTTATTTTTAGGTGGCTCATTCAACAATATCTTCCTGTATATCCGAACTTTGGAGGCCCATAACTCCGAAAAAGGGGCCGTCGCCAAGTTTGTATTTAAAATTTTTTGCGTGAACGAGTGAGCTTTTTTGGCTATGTCAGTGGAAGCTAAACTATCCCAAATTTGTTTTTAGGTTTGTCCTCTTCCAAAACTAACACCGTCGCTGCTCCACAGCATAAGACAAGAAAACATTCATCCTCCTGCATCATAGTTATTTAAAATATTTTCTAGCAGTTTGTTTAAAACTTTTCAAAAAACAAAATCGTATTTACTGCCAATTTGTTTAAAGTTTTACAGAAAACAAATGTGTGTTTTTCTGGCAGGTTGATCAAACAATTATTTGTTGCATATATTTATGTCTTCGGAGAAATGGAGCAAGGATGAAATATCCTTCGACAGTGTAAACTGGCATAGGGGTATTAAGGTAATCAACTGCCACAATAAGCACTCACTTGAGTTTCTAAAGACCTCAATTGCAGAAGTGGAACAAAAGTGGTCAAATGCAAAGCTAAAGATAGTGCCGCGCTCCACGATACCAACGTTCAATTACGCTACAGTTTGGATACCTCCACCAGTACCACCAATGGAGAAAATACTACATCTTATTAAGAAACAGAATGACGGTTTAAATACGGAAAGTTGGAAGATTGTACCTTCGACTAAGGGCAAAAACTTTGGCAAAGAATTTCGTCTGCTTATTGACGGTAACTCCATAAAACATATACGCGAAAGTCAGTGTAGAATCAAATTTGGACTTGGATCGATTCGTATACGACTGCATGGATACCAAGGTAATGAAGAGATTTTTAAGCAACAAATATAGATAAACAATAAGAGATGATTCTGTTTCTTCTGTATTATCCATGTTACAGTTATACCTATTAAAGACCTATGTCGCTAAGGCCATTTTAAAAGTGAAGTGAGTTAGGTGAGCGAGAATAGGTCAGATATTTAAAACTTGCTACGGTTCAACATTTTGTGTCTCGTTAGCAATTAAGTATTGAACTGGTTGCCAAAAATTGGAACACAATTTGTATTAATTTACCACTTAAATTTGTTTTTTTTTTTTTTTAATTTAACTTATTTTTCTTTAATTCCCGGGGGGCTAGTTATGTATGCAACGATATCGAATTCATTATAATTTTGGACAGTAATGAAGTTGTACTGTTCGAAATAATGATATCGTTTATACGATCATACACAATTAGCCCTCAAATTTTTGAATTGCTACTTCTCTTTATATTTTTAACGTATCTATGTAAATATTCAAAATATTTCATATCTCACAATTAGTATGTAGTTTTAATATAAAATATATAAAGATACATACATACATGGTCTGTAAATATTCATACATGTCCTCTACGTACATACATTACACAATAAAATATATAAGTAATATATCATATGAAAAAAAAAAAAGTGTGACCACAGGGTAAATGCATTTTCCCCTACTGTTTATTTGACACTATTTGATAGCTGTTTGATCAAACAAAAAGAGGCAAATAAATGTGCGTAGTGTGAACACAAAATCAACCCTGTATTGATTTGATAAAATTTTGAGGAAATATGATGAAACATATTTTGATCAAATATTTGCCCAATCTGACCGTACCTTATTGTTATTGAAAGCTCTAATATTTGCCGAAGGTTTAATTAGTACCGTATTCATAATCAGTATTTTAACTAGGGAACAGATAATTGACTGACAACCCTGTTTTATGTATTCTCGCACTGCTTGGGATGTAAAAAACAATAAACAATAATCGATAGACCGAATTAAACAGTTTTTTTAAATGCGTCAATGCATTTTTGCAAAATTTTAAACAGTAATGGAAAAAACTATTCAGTAAATAGATCAATTAATATTTGATATTTTCTTAAATTTGGAAGAGGTCTCAAAAAATCATATTGGATAGCCGAATATAAAACCGGATAATAGGTTCTAGTTTTACGGCCTTATTCCCAAAAAATTGTATTCATAATCGAAAAATTTGTATGTCAAGAGTTCTTTAACGTCGCCATTTTTGTTGAACGTTTAACGCTTCTTTAAGTCTATTTTATCCGCATAAATACACAAAAAAATGTTTTTTTTTACTTCTTCCAAATTTATGAATATCCAAATTATGAAAAAACCCAACCCGTAAAAAATTCTTTCTTATATAAATTCTTTATATATGACCACGCGCCTTTGTCCAATCCCGCCTATATTTGCAGCATATCTTAGAATATATACACCTAACCAACATACCCAATTTTGTTCAAATACCGTTAACAGGAGCAGAAATAATGGGTTTTTAATTTGTGATTTGTATGGGAGGTACCACGCCCATTAGTCCAATCCCGCCATATTTCGACATTTCATTTTTGTCGTCGCCATTAGTTTGCCTGCGAAGTTTCAGCTCGATTGGATCACGGGAAAAAGGTTAAAAATCAATCCAAAGTTTTTTCGGTGCGGTGCATACATACATATGTACATGCATACAGACAGGTGAAGTTAATATAGCGAATTTAAAAACATTTGAATTTCCAATTAGTTGTGTTTTTTTTTTTAAAAAATCATATCAGTAAAATTGGAAAACCCTTTATATTGTTTTCGTCGCATATTTTACCGTTAAGATTTACGATTTTTTATTTTTGCAATTATTTATGTTGCCAATAATGAAATAAATGAAATACTGCCCGTAATTTTTTTTAATTGATGACTTTTTAGAATATTTTTTATTTTAAGAAATTGCTGCAAAAGTTGCTTAGGTTTTGCACAATACAATAACAAATGCAGTAGATGGGATATTTAAATGTGTTTTCAAACACATCAGCGGTTGCAATTGTTTTTTATTATCATTTTCGCCATCTCTGGTTATCCTAAAGTAAGTGCTACCTAACACTTATAGCTATCAGATTGTATGGAATTTAAAATACATGGCCGTTGGTTAGGTCCGTCCCAGCGGACATGGTGAAATTACCCTTAATGGCTTATATCGTTTAACTTTTCCCACAAGTTTTATGATATTGTATCTGTATACTTAAAGAATGATTTTGCTGTGTCGCTTAATAATTTAACTGCAAAACGCGAATTTATCTTCATAAGATTATCTACACACTCGAACCTGCTTATCTCCCTAACCGATTACACTTTCTAAGGTATAATTGAGGTAGATAATAAAATAATGAAATTTAAACGTACATATGTATGTATATCTGCTCGTCATTTCTTAATACATGTGATTCAAATTGTACAAAAGTCAGAATATTATTATTAAAACACTTCAACAATTTTAACATATGTACATAGTTTGAGAAAGTAACAACTTTTGCTCGAATTTAGGAATGCGATGGTTTTAGCCTATACTGTCTGTTCTCTATGAGGAAAAAATTGCAGTTCAAGGATCTGTATTTTTACAGATTTAAATGTGTTTGGTCATTAAAATTTGCGGTATTCTTATTCGTTATTCGTTGTCAGCAACATATAGACAGATTCTTCAATATCTTTCAGAACGCATGATCTTAGCCAGAATATATTCTTGCTTCCCGTTAACATCAATGACACGTTCGAAATTGGTACCATTCCTATATTCGTAGGAACCTTTTGCGTTCTTTTGTCCATTGCACAACTGACGGCCAGTACAATTATTAAATTTGTTAACAAATGTATTTATTGTTAAGAAATATAACTCCTTACAAAGGACTAACTACATATTTATTAAACATAAGACTTATTTTAACGGCAGTTACAATTATTTTTCATGAAGGCCGTCTTGGACTATCAGTGCAAATATAATGACTCGTGGAGAGAGAAATGTAATGAAGAAATCAATCTGCTTTCGATATTTACACTATCAGTTTTGGAGAATGCAAAAATATCGGTTTGCCAGACAATATGCTGCAGCTATAAAATAATAATAGAGAAATAGGAAAATTAGGAACAAAGATTAATCATTTGAAAAAAGCTCCGAAATAAAAGTGGTTATATCCGTTTTTTGCGTTTTGGTACATTTCATTCAAAATAAAACCCTGATCGCATAATTTTTTGAGGAAAACGAAAAATTACAAACCTGGAACAGATCAGTCAAAATTTTTCTGCAAATAGTTCTCAAGTTTAGAATATGCCTACCGCTCTCATCAAATGCAAATGTCTACATATCCAACGAATTCTCTAATAGTCTAAAACGGCCTGGCCTTAACCTTGTTTAGGATTGAGGATTTGTATCAATGCATACATTCTTTTCCGTACCATTTTGGCAATAAAATTCTGAAAATTTTTTGTAGTTTGATTTGGTAAAAAAAAAGAATTTTAAAAAATCTGTTCAATAAGTCGCTAGGAATCATAATAGTTCGTTCTAAAAGAATCGATTTCAAAAAAGTTCTCCATTTCCGCAGAAAGCCTTTATCTCTTGATGCCTGCTAAATATTTATTTATATTCATAATATAAATGAATTATTGAGCTATTTACCCATCTCCAAACAATAGAACCTTGGATTACTAACTGGAGAATAATAGTAAACGCAACAAAGAGCAAACAAGTTACGTTTACTCTGAACACAAAAACCTGTCCACAAATAAAACTATACGACATACCGATTCCTATATGGGACGAAATTAAATAAATAAATAAATGGTTTCCCATTACATCCCATGAAGGAATCGGGCAGAGCTTCTCACAACCAGTGAGCTGTGCGCTGTCTAGTTTTATGCTCACTGATTGGGACCTACAGTTTATACCGGTTCGGAACGGTATTTTTGAGAAGCATTTTCATGGCGAAATACTCAATAGTGTCGCCGTCATTATGCGAGGTGACCGCCGTCGAAAGAAATTTTAAGGTGGTCAGTGCAGGGATCGAACCCAGGATCTCAAGTACAAGAGGCACGCACACTACCCTACCCATTGCACCACCGACGGCCAATTTACATACTTCGGTATATATCTTAATCGCAGGATCACGTGGAGAAGACATCTTGCAGCTAAGAAATTAAAATGAAGACTCATCAACTGCATTAGCTGCTCAATTCGAACTCAAAACTTAAACTGGACTATAAAGTTCAAATATACAACAGTGTAATTAAGCCAATTTAACATCGAAGTTAACCAACGAGTGCAGTCAAAAATACTACGAGTAATTACCGACGCACACTGGGGCAGCTACATAGAGACCAGTGCGCAAAAGGTCACTTTGAAATGTTGGGTAAACAAGAAAAGACTTGTAACTTTTCACAAAGTGTACGGTATTTTGGATAAGAAAAATTGTTTTTTTTTTTGTTTTTCTGTAGGGCACTAAGTAAGTTAAGCGATCAAAGTTGACAACTTCATTGTGAAATTTGCAATTGGGAAAGTGTAAAAACAAGTAGCTCCAACTAATTTGTAAATATCTTTCTTATTTATTGTGCGATAAAAAATATAAAATATGTCCGGGGAAGTTAAATATGTGTACATTTTCTTTGTTTATTTCAAAAATGAAAAAAAATATATTCTTATAATTAATTAAGGGTTGGAAGAGCTAGTATTTTTTGTTACTTTGTTTTAATTTTTGCATAATATCTTCTGTTCCGGCAAAAGTTAAGCAGATCTTTTAATTGTCCATAATTAAGACATATTTACTTAATATAAATGTGAAAGCAGAAGTGCTAAACTTTTGCCGGAAATCCTTTTTTTATTTTAGAAAATAGTGTTAGTGAAACTTTGTTGTGAAACATGAATTTGTACTATTGATGGCAAGCTTTGCAACAGTTTATCCGCCACAAAATCTTCCAGGAGATGTTATTTATGCAATGGTACATGCAAAGAGTTCCAACAACGTGGACAAAATGATTCAATTGCCGGTATCGGAACAATATTTATCATTTGGCTATTCTGTTTTACATGCATGGACTCGACTTTTCGAATGTCGTCTGCACGTTGCATATAAGCTTCCAGTCCAGGAGTGGAGAGCAAGCAAAACAGTAGAAGTTCCTGCTAATGAAAATAAAAAGCTAATTCAAAGAGAATTTAAAGAACAACTTGGCTTAATTGTTGATCATCCTAAGCCGGGATATAGAAATACCAACACAGGTAATATTGGGAGGAGATTTTTTGAAAAAAGTAATTTATCCGCCACCACCACTGGAATTGATGAACTTTTAATTCAAAAGTTTTATATAATTTTGCAATGCCTTTCAAGTGGTTTCAAGTTCAACAACAAAAAATTCAAAATTTATTGTGAAGATACCGCCCGATATTTCATTTAAAATTTTCAGAGAACAATTCAGCCGAAACACGTCAAGAAAAGACAATTTAACAGATATTTTTGAAATTTGAACTCATTTTTACTCTTATGCAAGCCTTTAAGACACAAAAAGTCACTTGAGACTTTTCAAAATAATTTATCGCACAAAAGCACTACTTTTGCACCACTGTGCGACGCACCATGGTATATGCGAAATGAGATTATACACAGAGATTTTAAAATACCTGTGACAAAGCACGAAATCCACCGCATCAAACTAATTCACCAACAACAACTTTCACAACTCACAAACGCTCTAGCAAGAAATCTAAGAATAACAACAAGTTCGTTCATCCCGTGTACCTAGGGGAGATTTTCCAACACTGTAATTAACCAAGAAACCCCAAACGCAACGATACAGAGATCCGCTTCAACATCAATCTAATTACATATTAATAATTGGATTAACCCCGTTTAGAATATACGATTCAAATACTTATTGTTAGGATCCTTTGGAGCAGATTTGAACAACATACACACACATTCTCAATATTATCGGTGGGAATATTCCTGTTTATGTGGCTCTCACGATGTCTAGATATATGTCTAGATATAGGATTATATTTGATCATTTCTAAAGAAAAATTCTGTTGTGTAGTTTCTAATTAATTTCGATTATTCCTAATAATTCTAGGTACCTGGCAGGTCAAAATTGTTTAAAGTATATGCACATGTTTGATGGGAAAATTTACAAAAGTATCGCACTGTTTGGGAAAATTAAAATTTAAACTCCTTTATGTATGTGGCCATTAAACAAGGTTGTAAATAAAATCAAGTTTTTTTTAGTATCATTCACTGTAAACAATTCACCTTGATCACGGTTGCCGTTTGTCGAATTACAACGAAATTACCATTAGTCCGATTTTCGACTACGACAACCATAATCATGTTGATTATTTGAAACAGAGTTTCCGGTGGAAAATTGTAAACACAATTATGTATTTCATACTAACCAGAAATCATTTTCTCAAACAGTTGGGTACCAGCATTCAATGATTTCGTATCGATTTCCTTATCGTATTCGGTTCGTATGAATTCCAATAAACCACTGTCACCAAATGCACCCCACTCTGTATTGATAAGCACGTTATTGTTGTTCTCTTTATATTCCGGTTCAAGAAAATCGACTTTCTCAACTCGTTCAACGTAGCATGCATTGCATCCCGTGCCAACTATGACACCAATGCGGCATTCCGGATTGCGATGAGCACATGACATAAGAGTACCAGTAGTATCATTTAAAATGGCCATAACACGGATCTCTAAATCACCCCTTCGTGCAATGGCTTCCTTTAGTAGACGACCAACGTCCTCCTGTTCCACTCCTGCACACAGAAACCCTTTTGTCCAACGTACCAACAGTGCCTTGGTCAGGCCAAGTTGAAAACAAGGAAAGGAAAAAGTGAATCCTAATGGCAAGAGTTCTGCGCCCACATTGTACTCCTTTACAAATGTTGCCAAACACTGAGCGATATGGTCAAAAAGATCCACACCTGGTCCCAGCATTATGTCTTTAGGTACTGCATATATTTTTGATTCGACAACAGCTTCATGGTGGCCCTTCAGTGTAACCAAAAGAACACGGAAATTAGTACCACCTAAATCCAGAGCTAAGTATTTGCCCACTTCATTTCCGGTGGGTAGATCTTGTACATAAGTCACATAACACTTTGTATCTGCCTTACTGTGTGTGCTCGTGGCCAACCCTTTGCGTATCTCGTTACAGAAACGTTTATACACTTCCTGCAATTGTGAATCGCTTAAAACTACGGGTTTAAGTAGATCCTTTAGGCGTTCGTCGTGCATTTTCGCGGCTTTATTAAGATGTGGTGGGATGGCTACTTTGTTATTGTGTTAGACAACTGACAACCCTTTTGTATCACTATCAAATTGCAACTAATTGAACTTAGCACTAGTGGTTGTTCTAATATTATTAACTTGAGGTTTTTGTTGCCTTTGCGTTGACGTTCGGTTAAAAATTGATTATTAGAAGTTGGATTGGCATGAATATACCCTAGCTAGTTCCGTTCTATTGTTTTTTGCACAACCGTTTCAATTATGCCTTATACATCTGCCAAAGCTAAATTTGATAAGAATTTAGATTTTAATTGTTTACTTTCTTACATTTAGGTGTATTTTTTATAGCTTAGCATTAGTTTATGATACCTAGCTAGCATTTTGTATTTATCAAAAAAGATACTTTTTTTTTACCGTATTCGACTTGCGATAGCCGTTCCTATTTCGGGTATACAGTTTGTACATTTGTCTAGATATGTAAGTACGTATGTCGAGCAAGTTATTGATGGCATGTTAGAAGATATCTTTAATATTATAAGAAATTAGAAATTGCATTTTGAACAACGAGTGAGTATTCAAACGTGTCACAAGTGCTATGTTGTTCATAACAACTTCATTAACCGCAGACATAAGTAGATCAGGTACGTTTTACCAATCTTCGTTGACTGCAGTTGAACTTGTAACAAGGACGTATCCTACAAATGCGGCAATTAAATTATTTATACGTTTATTAATAAATAGTTTTGGCTCTAATCAATAGTTGGAATTTATCATTACAGTTCTGTGCGAATATTTTTGCTTGTTGCTAATTGTAATGCAGTTCTATTTAAATGAAATTAACCGCATACTAAAAATCTAGAATTGTTACGTAGTAAATTGTTGCTATAGATCAGTAAATGTATATTTATTCATATGTTTCAATATGGTGTTGCTCATTTTGGAGTTATTATTCGATTAAATTACAATACCCAGCAAAACATTACCATTTTATTCGAGTATATTTGAACTTGTAACTTCATTCTACATTTTATTTGGACTGTACATTTATTTGCTGACGCTGGTGCAATGGTACTGTGCACGGCTCTGACCATCTTATATTTCTTTCAACGACGGTCACCGCGTTTACAGACTGGGACACTATCGAGTACTTAGCCATGAAAAAACATCTCAAAATACCATTCAGACTCGGTGTAAAACTGTAGGTCCCTGTGAGTCTAAAACTAGAAAGCACACAGCTCACTGGTTGTGAGAAGCTCTACCCAGTCCCTTCATGGGATGTAATGGGAAGTACATTTTTTATGTTAATTTACTGCTATTTTAAGTCTGTACAACGGGTTTTTTTTTTGATATTTCAAGATTTTCGCGTTGCTTCAATTTGTATGCAGATTCAGGTGGTGCAAAACGGTGGTGCAAAAGCGTATTTTTACATGCAAAAGTAAAATTGTCAGATTTAGTTGTTTCAATGTATTTTTTTCCAGCCAAAACATAAATGTGTTATGCTTTTAATATCTAAAATTATCTACATATTAGGAAAAAATTAAGCAATTAAAAAAGGGGGACAGAAAACTGCAATGGCAACATACGCCAAAGAGAGGGGACACAGCTGATTTGTAAAATGTGAAAATATTGAACAGAGGCAAAAGGCCAAATATGACATATACTCTAATGACCTTAAGAATACAACAGCGAATTGACAGGTCGATATATACTTATACACAAGATGATAAAGACGCCACGAAAAACCAGTACTTAAATGAAGTTCTCTGATAATAATATAAGATTCTGCTGCGTTATATATTTTTCATATTGAATTATATTATTTTTACAGTGAGTTGGAATATATTTGGGGCTTTGATGAGGTAGAGTAAATCTGAGAGCAGTATTTTAGTAACAAATGCAAGTCCTTTCATATTGGGTTGGTTTGGTTTATCTTAACATGCTGCATAGAGCTATTCTTCAAATTGATATTTGTCTCATTCTCTTTCTTGCACCGCATAGATAATGAACCGTTTAAATATTCGAATAACGCGAAAATTTTAGTTTAGTTTAGTTTTTGTTGAACTAACGAATCGCTGAAGTTTAACTAATTGTAGTCGCTTAGTCACTGTTATAAAAAAAGAAAAAAAATGGTGTCCCTTAACATCCCATGAAGGAATCGGGGAGAGCTTCTCACAATCAGTGAGATGTGCGCTTTCTAGTTTTACTCCCACTGATTGGGACCTACAGTTTTACATCGAATCCGAACGGTATTTTGAGAAGCATTTTCATGGCTAAGTACTCCATAGTGTCGCGTTCACTAAGCGAGGTGACCGTCGTAGAAAGAAATGTAAGGTGGTCTGACCAGGGATCGAACCCACGTTCTCATGTACAAGAGCCGCGCACACTAGCCATTGCACCACCGACGACCACACTGTTCAGGACAATCTTTTTTGTAATAACTGAGTAACCTTGGTGTCTCTCCCATTGCAGTTAATTTCTTTTCATATGCATATGCATATGGGCATATCCGAAAAAACCCAACCAAGAGGAAAATGTTAAAGTTGATCCAACAATTTTTATTATTTTATTGAATAATAGGCTATATATGCACTCTTGTACTTAGTAGGGACATAAATATTGTTACTAAATTGAACATAACCATTAGAATAGTAAAATTGAGCATACCCTTTTATTATCATATGGTTTTTTAAAGTTAACCTTTATAGGGTTAGTCAGTTACGGGAATTTGAAATTGTGTCAACTTTCACCATGGAGTGGTCAGATAAGGAAAACCCTATCGCAGTTGTAGCACTTTTTAAGTGTGTAAAGAAAAAAAAAACAATATTTTCAAAACGTTCCGCCCGCTCGGCATTAGTCGCATGTTCGTCTACAGGTGCATACAATTGTTCGAGGAGACTGGAGCTATAAAAGACCGCGCCCGGTCAGGCCACCCACGTACCGTGCGGACACAGTAATTCATCAAAGCCGTCAAAGCAAGAATTCAACGAAATGCTCTCCCGAAACAGAAAACCATAGCCCGTGAGATGAATATCACGCAAAAGTTCATGAGTCGAATTATTAAAAAAGACTTGGGACTTGGAGCTTTCAAACGGCGTACAGGACATTTGTTGACTGCAACTTAAAAAAAAATAGGATAGAAAAATTCAAACGTCTTTTGATGAAGTACGCTGATAACTTGCATAGAAAAATCTTGTTTACAGATGAAAAAATATTTACCGTACAGGTAAAATTTAACAAACAAAATGATAGGGTTTATGTACGATCATCTACAGAAGCATCTGAGGTCATCCCACGGGTCGAAAAGATTCATCATCCAGCAGCAGTCATGGATTGGTGGGGTGTCTTATGATGGGGTAACTGACTTGCATTTCTGTGAACAAGGGATCAAAACATCGCCTAACGTTTACCAAGAAACCGTTTTGGAAACAGTTGTGAAGCCGCTTGTGAATTCCCTGTTCCAAAACCAGCCGTGGACTTTCCAGCAAGATTCAGCACCAGCTCATAAGGCCAAAACGACACAAACCTGGCAAATTTGCCAGCTTTTATATGCTCTGAAGAATGGCCCTCTGGAAGCCCTGATCTGAACCCTCTGGATTACAAATTGTGGACCATTTTAGAGGACATGGTCTGCCACAAAAGATACCCCAACATTTATTCTCTTATGACCGCTCTGCCTCGTCCTGTAGCCAATTTTCCAATGGATGAGGTGCGTGCAGCTAGCTATTGATGATTGCCCAATGCGACTTAAGGCCAAGGGCGGACATTTTGAATGAGACTTAGCTTTTTGTTACAATACATATCAATAAATATATAAAAACAATTTGGTTCAAAAAAGTTCATTAGTTTTTCTTTTGTAGCCCAAAATATAAGTAACAGTATTTATGTCCCTACTAAGTATATATGATCAGAAAATATTTTTTCTCTAATCCATTTTACGAAAATCAGGACTCAAAGTTGACCAACCAACCTTCCATCTTTGTTTTTTCGAGGAAATATTGGTGTTTAATAGGTTTAACCAAAACTTGGGCACTTCGTACTTTGATAAAGTTTTTATCCGTCAATTTTCTGCAAATTTCTGACAGAAAAGCTTTAAATGCTCTATTGAAAGATATTAACTTACATTGAATAAAGTAAGGTCCACGCTTTGTAACGTCCGCAACGGAAAATAAGGTTATATGTAATACTTATATGATGGAAAAACTACAAACTTTTTTGAGACCCCATTGACATTGTAAACAAAACGTACGAAACAAAAAATTTGAAAATGTAATGGGATATGGTTTTTATTCAATATTAACTTCTGTAAAGTCCGCAACGCTCCACAGTTGGAGATTTCTCGAAAAAAAGGGACATAAATAAGTCGTTCGTGTTGGCGTTCATTTCTTTTATTCAGACGAATTAAAAATGGTTGTCAAATGTGTGTAGACATGTATTTACTACATTTGGATGTATTATGCTATCGTATTTAAATTGCGCTATATTCACAAATTACAAAAATCATGCATTATATTTCCAGTGTTTGACAATAAATATGAGCAATTTAAGAAAACTGAACCGAAAGGGAAAATAGCGTCTGGTACTCGTACTAAAATATCGTGATTTACCGTGCGCGGTCGACCGTGATATGTTTTTCTTGTCTCGTGAGCGTGTCGAAATTTTCAAAACTTTTAATTTTTTTAAAACACACAATATTTACCGACTGGCCAAACGTAACATCGGTGGGATTAATCTAATACAGGGTGATTCAGGAAGTTCCGGACAAATTTCTCCAGCGTATTCCTTGGCTCATTTCATGAAGAAAAGTCCACTAGGACCATGTCCGAAAATGCAATGGTGCGAAATGGCAGCGGGTTCAAAATTTTCGGATTGGCGGTCGGAGGGTAGTAGGGTAAAGTTGCTAACTTCTGAGCCAGTGGTCGGATTTTTTTGTTTTTGTGCTTGTTGGAAAGGCCTTTCAGAATCAATAAAAAAAATAGAAAAAAGTCAAATCGCCGAGGATTCGGAAAAAGAATGGAAAAAACAATCACATAACCTCAATTTGCTCAGCCAGATGGCAGGTAACTTTTGTTTCTGTTGAAAGATAGCCATACCTCTTATCTTTCCAAAATGACCTAAACGAAGCCCACAGGTCTTACCGTTCCAAAGTTATGACCATTTTACTGAAATGCAAAAATGTTTGTTTTTGTTTTTGGAAGCGAAATAACAGCACACAGTTATTTGTTTTTGTAAATTAACGCGTTTAAGATTTTATTTCTTTGAAATTTTTGGCTGAAGAATCAAACACACAAGGAAAAAAACATTTGCTGTTAAAGGAAGTTTTCAATGTGGTTCCCATTTTCTTCTAAACACAATTGCAGGCGTTTGCGAACCACATCCGCCACGTTTAGTTCACTCATCTTTTCACGAACTTTCACCGCAGCTTCCTCAATGCGTGCAAGTAACTGCCCACGATTGTGGTTCTGCACAGAATACACACAAATCTTTCATGTAGCCCCACAAAAAGAAATCAAGTGGTTTGAAATCTGGAGATCGTGGCGGCCAGGCGATTGGCCCAGCTCGTCCAATCCAACGTCGAGGGAAATTGGTGTTAACCCAATCCCGCACAATAAGCCCGTAATGCGCTGGAGCACCATCTTGTTGGTAGAAAACATGATTTCGTACCGCTAGAGGTAAAGGGTCCGCCATCTATCGTTTTGGTTTTTCAACTAGTGCTTATTTCGTGAATGGTAACACTTAGCTCATGTCTGATTTGACAGATAATTAGTTTTATCCTTCCGCTGAACGAATATGGTTGTGTATACGCTTGAACAACGCTGGGAAATATTGTGACATTACTTTGAAAATCATGGTAATGTTGCAGAATGTGTGCGAAAATTGCGTACGGATTTTGGAAGAAGAGAAGCACCGTCAGCTCCGTATGTTCGTTATCTTGTGAAAAAAGTGAAAGAAACTGGCATCCTCATCGATAAACCAAAGCGTGAAAAGCCAAAAATAGTGCGTACACCCGAGAATATTGCTGCTGTGGCAGAGAGTGTGCGTGAAGCGCCATCAACATCAATTCACCGTCGTTCTCAACAATTGAACATTTCGGAGACATCATTGAGACGAATTTTGCATAAAGACCTTGGTATGACGCCATACAAAGTCCAATTGGTTCAGGAGTTGAAGCTAACTGACCATCCAATGCGTTTTCGCTTCGCTGAGTGGGCCTGCGATCGACTTACAGAAGATGCCGATTTTGCCAAAAAAAATCATCTTTTCAGATGAAGCTCATTTTGATCTTGGCGGGTATGTAAACTAGCAAAATTGTCACATTTGGGGCACAGAAAACCCGCACTGTTTGGTGCGGATTTTGGTCCAGAGGCATAATTGGGCCATTTTTCTTCGAAAATGAGCAACGAGTGGCCGTTACAGTCAATGGCGATCGTTATCGGGCCATGTTGAACGAATTTTTGTTCACAAAAATTGAAGAGGAGGATATTGGCAACATTTGGTTTTAACAGGACGGCGCTACGTGCCACACAGCCGAAGCTACACTCGATGTTTTGCGCCCTGTTTTTGAAGATCGCATTATCAGCCGCAGAGCTGATGTCGTTTGGCCACCTCGGAGTTGCGATTTGACACCGTTGGACTAGTATTTGTGGGGTGCCCTCAAAGATAAGTGTTACGACGACAAGTCAGAGACAATTGACGCTTTAAAGGACAATATTCGTGAAGTCATTGGTGAAATACAGCTGCACACAATCGATAATGTGCTTAAAAATTGGACCGATCGTGTAGGCTAATGCATGGCCAGCCGAGGCAGCCATTTGAATGAAATTATTTTCCATTATTAACCGGAAGGATTGTACTTTCAAATAAAAAAAGAAATTTGAGAAAATATTCAGTAGTTTTTTTTTATAGCATTTTCAAAATAAAAGTTATTTGGCGGACCCGTTACTTCCTCTAGGATTTCTGGCATGACTTCTTACAAAAAAGCCAAATAATTTTGCGAATTTAACCTGGGCGGAAGTACTTTTGGCCCAATCAAGGTGTTGTCGATGATGCCAGCCCAAACGTTGACGGCAAATCGGTGTTGAAATGCTGTTTCTTTCTTGTTTTGGGGATTGTCATGGGCCCATTCCTGCAAATTGTGGAAATTAGTTATGCCGTCTCTCGTGAATTGCGCTTCGTCGGTCCACACAATCGAACGTAAAAACATAAATGCGTGTACATCACGTTGCAACATCTTAATTCAAAATTTGACGCGTAGTGGCAAATCGGCCACCAAGAGTTCTTGAACTGGTGTGAAATGGAATGGATGTTTTTTTTTTCTTTGTGAAGGACGCGCCATACTTTTGATTGTGCCACACCAACTTGGACCGCGATTCGTCTTGTGCTTGTCGTTGGGTTCTCGTCTATCGCACCCAAAATTAACTCTTCAACTGCAACGTCGTGTTGTTCATTTCCGGGACGCTCCATTTGTGTACACAACGTACCTTCACGAAATCGGCGGTGCGTCGCACTGAATGTTGTTCGGTTTGATGGTCGTCGATTAGGAAAACGTAATGCATATTCACGCGCAGCAGCTCTTGCATTACCATCGCAGAATCCATACATGTAATGAATGTCTGCTAATTCTTCGTTTGAATAAGTTGCCATTTTTACTAATTCAAAACACAACGTACTCGAAACTGTTGCTGCACCACACAGATTAACGTAAACTTTTGATTTTTTGTCGTTATTCACTTTTAAAAAACCGGACAAAAATCACTTGTACTTTTCGCGTTCGTAGACACTTGTTGAATGACAAAATTCTATCAATTAATACCTATAAATACTACTTGCTTTTTTAGGCACTGATGAATGGACTGGAAAATGGACTGGAAAATAAAATCTTAAACGTGTTAATTTACAAAAACAAATAAATGTGTGCTGTTTCAGTAAAATGGTCATAACTTTGGAACGGTAAGACCTCTGGGCTTCGTTTAGGTCATTTTGGAAAGGTAAGAGGTATGGCTATCTTTCAACAGTAAGTTACCTGCCATCTGCCTGAGCAAATTGAGGTTATGTGAATTTTTTCCCCATTTTTTTCCGAACGCTCTGTATCTCGGCGATTTGACTTTTTTCTATTCTGAAAGGACTCTTAAAGACCTTTCCAACAAGCACAAAAACAAAAAAATCCGACCACTGGCTCAGAAGTTAGCAACTTTACCCTAATACCCTCCGACCGCCAATCCGAAAATTTTGAACCCGCTGCCATTCGCACCCTTGCATTTTCGGACATGGTCCTAGTGGTCTTTTCTTCAAGGAATACGCTGGAGAAATTTGTCCGGAACTTCCTTAATCACCCTGTATACATACGTCACAGGAAACAATATTAAAGGAACAACTCAATGTCTATCAAAGAATGACCAATTTTAAAAAATATTGTTGGCGTAAAATATCATCTCAGGTTTCTTCGATAAATCAAAATTTTACAGTTATTTCACGCAGCGCAGTGTCCAATATACATAATATGCAGGTGAAAAACAAAATCGAACATATGGATGTATTAATTTGCTAAAAAACACAACTTTTTTTATTGATATAAGTAAGACAGTTGTAAAAAGTGTAACGCCCATAACGTAATGTCAACAAAATACATTGCTCCGCTTTCTACGGGATTCTCCTGTTTTTTGGGGTCTCTTCCCGACTTGAATCTAAAATAACAAAATGAGTACATATATACAAAATAAATGGATTTATTTTATATATTTGGTCTTTTTTAACTAAATACATACAAGTATTTTTATTTAAAAATTAAAAACTTAAGTTTTCTTGCCAATTGTATCCTTTGTTTTGGTCACAACCAGTTTGCCAAGTTACCCATACTAGATGGCTTTGATGTACTATCTATCGGTGGTTCACTTTTGCTTGTTCTAACGAGCTAAAACCCTAAAACTACTGGTCACTGTAATATACGTATACATCTTTATAAATACATACTTGTTTTACCCCTAAGAATCTACTATCTTTATTGCTACTCTTTTCTGTAAATGTAACCTTGAATTGTGTTATGTGTGGTATCTAGTACGATCGAAAATAATGTATAGTTAGTTAGTAGCGTCTTCTATATCAGCGTAAATGTATCCCACAATAATTTGAATACAGTGGAGCAGATTTTGTTTTTAAATTTACAAGCAAATATTGGCATTTGCAACATGTTGATACAAAATTGAATTACATTTTATTTAATATGTTTCGAATAATATGGTTGTAGAATATACCGTTGAAATATAACTAATATGTGTGTCAAGTACAGACCAAAAAAAAACAATAACAATAATTCATTTGAATTAATGCAAAATCAATTCAATTCAAATGATTTGGAAATGAATTGCAATTCATTTTTCTAATTCATTTGAATTAATTCAAAATGTATTCAATTCAAATGAATTGCTATTCATTTTGTTAATTAAAATGTGAATTGGAAATGAATTGCAATACGTTTTGCAATTTCATTTGAATTGGAATTGAGTTGCAATTCATTTTTGCCAAATTCTTTTGAATTGATTCAAATTCCATTCAATTCTATTTTTTTGTGAAAAGAATTAATTAAAAATATTGCTAATTCGTAATGAATTGAAATCAAAAAATAATGATTCATTTACAGCTCTGATTCAGAGCCTGATCATGTAAATCCCTTTCACATTCACGCTATATTCGACTTGATTTCTTGGTCAAATTAAGAACCTGATGGATGATTTTTGTAGAAATACTTAGTGTTTTTTAAATTCTTTATATTAACGTTACTTGTCTGTACGCCGAAAAAACTTTGGATTGATTTTTAACCCTTTTCGCGTGATCCAATCGAGCAGGCAAACTAATGGCGACGACAAACATGAATTATCAAAATATGGGCAAAATATGGACAAAGGGTCGTGGCACCTCCCATACAAATCACAAAATAAAAATCCATTATATCCATCCTGCTCCTGTTAACGGTATTTGAACAAAGTTGGGTATGTTGGTTAGGTGTACATGTTCTAAGATCTGCTGCAAATATGGGCGGGATTGGTTGTCATTTAAAGTTTGTGTCTAGAGTAATTTTTAGTTAAAAACTATATTTTTTACGGTTGGGTTTTTTTAAATGAAATGGCAAAAACGACAAGATATGTGAATATGATTTGCATAATAAGACCGTTAAGCTAGAATCGATTTCATTGGATATTATTATTGTTCTCATTAAGACACATATCGCCATCGAACAACTAATGTCCTGTTCTTCAATCTCGAACAAAAGCCTGTCACGATTTCGACTCAAATCGGGTTTCGGTCATTCTCATTCGACTAGAATTAATAAGATATTGAAAGAAACATCAGTTTTCTTGCTACAAGAACATGAACGAACGCATTATTTGTTCTACTATTTATACGTTGGTTATTGTCTAGACCAATGCAGCGACGATATTTCCGTATATGTATACCGAAAGCGATAATACACCAGTAACAGGTATGTTATGACTTACTTTATAGCATAGAACGGAGAGCGTTCGTTTTCCGCTCGCTCGTCAAACTATACATCTTGAGCGAGCGCCATTTTCAACTCGCGCACGATTTAATTTCACCTCGATCGCGATTTATCATCAGATCTTTAAATCATAAACTTGCTCGCGAGTTTTACTTTTTAAAATCGTGGAATAGCTGGAATAAAATAACAAATTATTTGATCTATTCATATGGATATTGATTGAGGTCCGTGAATCTTTTCAATTTTGGTCCAAGGTCGGGATCTTTCTATTTCTTCTTTACTTTGGTAATATTTTATTTATTTATATATTGGCCAAAGGCCTTACATTAAAAATGATTTCAAGCGAATAAAATTCTGTTGCTTTTTTCACTTGGGCAAACTTGCATCTTCTTACCCGGTCCGTTTTTATTAACTAATTTGTTCCTCTAATGTAGCTCTTCTCGGTACCGTGAAATAACTCCCAAATGAAATAAATCCCAAAAAAAAAGTGAAATAAGTCCCAACAAAAAATTAACAAAATTCCATATAAATTGGGAATAATATCATTATGAAATAAATCCCAATGCGTTAGGACTTAAGTCATAATTTCTAATTGGGAGTTATTTCATAATGAAATAACTTCTAAGTCGTATAACTCCCAACAAAATTATGTTGGCATTTATTTCATTTTTTTTTAACTAATTGGAATTTATTGCATTCCTGTTGGAATTTATTTCACTCCAAAGAAGCAAAATTATCGTTGGGAGTTATTTCATTTTCGTTGGGAGTTAAGCAACTTCTTTTGATTCAAATTGAATATTATGAAAAGGTATGTATGTCAACCGGGTGGGGGCGGAGGGGGGGGCGGAGGCGCGACGCGGCGCGGCGCGGGTCCGGCGGCTAGATCGTAATTATTATTACGATTATGTATATGCTTACATATAATTATGAAATCAAAAGCGTTCTGTAAAAGGAAACCAAAAAAAAAAATTGGGAGTTAATTCATTTTTGTTGGGCCTTATATCATTGGGAGTTAATTCATTTTTATTGGGTTTTATTTTTACATTTTGAAATAAGAATATCTAGTGATTTATCTTGAAGTGCTTTGTAGGGCCTTAATACGCCAATAACATGAGTTTGGAGTGACAAAAGTTGTCAATTTATTTAAAGTCCTTATACATTTTTTTTTACTGATTTACAAAAAAGGCATCTGTGGCGTGTACTCTTGAAGGTGGCGTTAAATGCCGCTTACAACTAATTCAATGTAGAGGTGATTCGTCAAATTGCTAAATACGCAAATTGATTTACGAGGTGATTAAATGGCTATCGAAGCCTTCTAAAGTAGGGTACCCCAACCTAATCATTTGCAATGTATATCTAACATATAATAAAGAAACTAACAATAATATAATAACTATATCTTAAGATGCATTAGTGCAACAAATCTTAGTTAAGACCACATTTAATCTCTACCGTCAACAACTGATTATTTACTTTCCCGTTAAAATGTACATACATATGTAGAACTACCTGCATAATATTGCTATTTCATGGAAACTGTTGTTTCACCCGTTTACACCTATGTACCTCTCTATGGTTGTTGGTGTGTATGTACTTATATATGAACGGGTTGGTGTCTTTTGCGAAACTATTTTATTGTAATTATTACTGATTAAAACCTAAGCAAATTGTCTTATCAGTGTTACGTTTGGTCTTTTGTGTCAGATTCCGTAGATTTCTTAAAAAAAATTAAAAATAAGCAAGCAGTGTACGACAATTGTATTTGTACATATGTATGTACCTATTACTGAACATGGAAATCAATAAAATTGTATAACAATAACAAACAAATTTGTTATTAATAATTTAAAAATTGAAAGTTACAACTTTCCAGTGCGAAGGAAACAGACCAACAAAATGTTTCTTTTTGATTTCAACCCAAAAAAGTCTAAATTAGTTTTGAAAATTGTCCTATTACCACGATAGATTATCGCCTAAAGCAAAAATATAGGTTTGTAATTGATTTCGACGTGGAATAATTAATTGGCTTTCAGTTGAGTTGGTACTGAGGGTATTTGATCGCTACCAATTCGCGTATGTAAATTGCATATAAAGTTTGAATATATACGATTGATGATATTATCAATGGTACCAATTCAGACACAGTGAGTAGTAGGTGATGATAGTAAAGTGATGATGAACTTGTCACGAAGTTTGAAACTAGTCATGACAGTGATTGTGCTTTCCTGAATTATATATTATTCCAACCAAAACCAACAATATTACGATGAGAAAAATGTGTCATGCCTTGAAAGATTGTAGTATGAACTTCTCCTCATACATTAATATTCAAAAGTAATACATACTTTGTAGGCCACACCAAGATTTCGAAAGTACATCGGCAAATTTCGACTGTACATACTGAACAAACTAACTCGAATACTCTAGCAGGGACGAATTGGACGATAAAGCGACAAGAACAACGCAATCACTAGTAAAGTCTTTCGAAGACAGCTACCCACTTCGGGAAAGTAAAATCCGCCCAAGAAAAACCCTGGGTTACAGGGGAAATACGAAATCTAGGGAAGAATTGTCCGTAGACTTTACAACAGGGCCACGCTTAAAAAACCACCAGTATACTGGGAGGACTATAAAAGAAGTCTCAGTGAATATAACGCAATATTGAGAAAGGCGAGACGGAAACTCCTGGAGACTATTCAGTGAACAGTTGGACATCGTCAACGAAATGTTGAAGATGAAAACATTCCCCTCTAAGACCCACGTACAGGCGGAAACGCTAGTAGATGACACGGGGAAGAGAATGGAGACAATGGAACAACCGCTAAGGCACCTGATGAATACACACTTTCCCGTTGGGAAGGTGGATCCCACTGGGGAACGGCGACAAGTTGAAAATGTACTACATCAGACGTCAATCATTACGGACCAAATGGTCAAAAAGCTATAAAGAGCTTCTCCCCATATAAAGCCGAGGGACCGGATGGAACTCTTCCGGCAAGCTTAGTATTTATACCCAAACCTGGAAAAGTGGAATACCGAACGATATGCTGAAGTTTAAGCAACAAGCATATATCAATTGCAGATCAGTGGAAGCCGCACTTCATGAGGTAACCCACTACATAAAGGAATCTCTCAATAACAAATTGTATACACTCTGTATGCATAAATATTGAGGGAGCGTTCAATAATGTCCGGACCGAAACACTCATCCAATCCTTAGACCAGTTTATGGTGGACCGGGCATTAAAAGACTGGATCAATCATATGCCAAGGAATAGATGGATAAACTGTGGTTCGAATGATATAAATATTAGGAACAGGGTAAAACGTGGAACCTCACAGGGAGGCATTACATCCCCACTCTTATGGTTCCACCCAATACACAGTATCCTAAGGAAACTTACCGAAGAAAGACTTAATCCGTTGTAATACTTCTTAGGGGAAAGGATCCTAATCAATTATGCAGAGAGGCCAAGAGGACACTGTATATAGCGTACAACTGGGCATAGCCAAGGGGCTTAAATGTGAACCCGGACAAAACGGAAATATGTCCATTCACAAGGAAGACGAAAATTTCAGAGGATGAACAGCGACGATTCCTTTAAAAGACGATTAAAATATCCGATAAGGTTATATACTTAGAGGTAATCTTAGATCGGAAACTGAATTGTAAGCACCACATAGAGGACAGGGCCAATAAGGCCTACAGATGTTGATCGCTATAATATCCAAATGGGGCCTCAAACCGGATATAACACACTGGTTCTACAGAAGCGTAATTAGGCCCATACTAACATATGCTTCTGTAGTATGATGGACGGCAGTTAAGAGGAAATGTAACATAGCAATACTGCAGAGGATTCAACGAATGTGTTTCAGAACAACCTCGAGAAGGGCCATGGAGACTATTTTATGTAACCAGTCAATCGAGATTAGAGTCAAATACGAGGGCGCTCTTGCGTCAAAACGCCGACCAGTGAATGGATCAAAAGGGATTTTACGTCAAAACACCAACGGATAATTGGGGCCTTAGTCGGTTACACGACAGATACGAGTGAATCTGACCTTAACACCAAATAGAGACGTCTGGCAGTATGGGACCCTGGCACAAATGCCTAATGGGACTCGCTGCTACACGGATGACTCAAAGCTAGGAGAAAGAACGGGTCTAGGATTCTCCATTGAAAATCCAGCAACCGAATCCCATCTACGCCTCCCGGATTATAATACAAACTTTCAGGCGGAAGTTCGGGCGATTACGGAGTGTATCAAATGGCTGGGCGATAATACAAACCTAGCCGAGGCAAATATCTTCACAGATAGCCAAATGGCAGTCAAGGCAATATCATCGGAAACTGTCAACTCTAGAACGGTCCTTGACTGTAAGAAGATGATAAACGATTATTCTATGCACCGCAGACTCAACATCATCTGTGTGCCGGGCACAGCGGAATATTCGGCAACGAAAGACAGGAAACTCCAAACGGTGAGCCTAGAGGAAACGAAACCCTTGGGGTGACGAAGGCTGAGTTGAGTAAATGGGCGGAGTCAGCACATATAGTCCAGTGGAACCAGGAATCAGTAGGCAAGATGACAAAGATCCTATGGGGAGACCCAGATGGATCGGGGACAAAAGGTTTGCTGAAACTGGGAAAACTTGAAATGAGCAAGATGATGGGAGTCTTAACGGGACATTCGGCATTACGGGCGCACCTGTACCGTATTGGACTAGTGGCGAATAGTGAGTGCAGGGCATGCATGGAGGACGATGGAGCATTTCCTATGCCACAACTTAAGGAATTTGGTGAATATCACTGAATATCACCGAATTCCTATGAGAGGCATAATATATTAGTAGGGTAAACTGCTGAGAGCGCACAACAGGTCGAATCAGCGGCTTAAGTGTATGTCTACTGACATGGGAAGGACTAGAGTGCTCTGTTTTGAACACCCAACATCGCATCCCTCTTTTCAAACTAAGTATTTGTTGCAATACAAACAATAAATACTTAAATTAATATCATTAGTCAGGTTCTTAATTCTGTTAAGAGATGATGTCCAAATATTGGGTGGATGTGTGAAAGTGATTTACATGATCCGTTTTAGACCCTAGTCCTATACTATACGACTTTCTTTAAGTACTTCTTCTAATACCTTTCTCTCTGGTTCATATTTATCCATTCTAATTAACATGTCCTAGTCAACGCAATCGCTCTAATTTGATTCGCGTAACTACGTCAAAGACTCTCAGCGCTGCTTCATCTGCTTGCGATATTAACAATGATTCCGGGCCATGCAGGAGTACACGAAGTATATGAGTCCGATATATAAGTAATTCCTCGAGGGAGGGCCTACTCATACAAAAATTACCGTTTGTTTACGACTGATCTGGTGAAAATACATTCGTCCAGTACCTCGAAGTTGTAACGCTCAGGTGTTGTTCCAATCGAGTGGAACCTCTATTCGTTGAAACCTTTAACTTTTATCATAATTTTCTGCAAAAATCACTCTCGGGTTCCCTCCAAATTATCGAAAATACTGCAGTAAGTAGGTTTAGGACGACTGCACGTACTAACTATGATGTAAACCAAGATTGCTCTGCACTTGGTGGTTCGTTGATCCACTGAGATTGCCCTGTGAATCAAAAGGTGACGGGGAAGGGACGTGCGGAGTGTATCCCCGTCAACATCTAAACCACGTTATGTTACGTTAGATTAGGTATGTGGCACGTCACAAGAAGGAGCAGTTAATGACTGCATACTTGTCACTAAGTGAGGCAGTAGGTTAGTAAACAAATTACTCGACGATGGTCCCCCTATCCCGGAGCTTCATGCTGACTTCAGAAACGTCCACAGTACCCACCATATAGAAAGAATACGAGGGCGGAACTTCGAACTTCCCTCGTAGTTATATGAAATGCAACACTGCTCCCATCAAGTACCACCTGCTAATAGACTACTGTCAAATTTTGAACAAGTTTCGTCATTTACTTTGCGTTTAACAGCTGTTCAAAACATACAACCTCATACAACCTTTTTTAAAAATGGATAAAAGAGAATTTCGAGTGCTCATTAAACATTATTTTTTGCGAAAAAAGACCGTCAATTTCAATGGAAAAAAAGTGGTTTACTGACTTTCGTTGTGGTCGCACAAGTACAAATGACGCTGAACGTTCTGGACGGCCGATTGAGGTCAATGCAAACGAAAATGTCGAAAAAAATCCACGATATGGTGTTGGTCGATCGAAGAGCAGTGTGGCAGATCATATGGCAGTGTGGTTTCGATTTTAAATGATCAGTTGGGTTTAAGAAAGCTGTCTGCAAGATGGTTGCCGCGTTTGCACACAATTGACCATAAACGCACGGGCGCACACGTGTGTAGTCTCAATGGCAAAATTCCATGAATTGGGCTACACCATATTCTCCGGATTTAGCCCCCAGTGACTATTTCCTATTTCCCAACCTAAATAAATGGCTCGGTGGAGAGAGATTTAGCTCCAACGATGAAATTATTGATCAAACAAATGCCTATTTTATTGACCTCGAAAAATCTTATTTTTTGGAAGGGATACAAAAATTGGAGAAACGTTGGACTAAGAGTATTAGCTAAAAGGAGATTATGTTGAAAAACATTTTGTTTTGCAAAAAAAACTGTGTTTCATTCAAAAAGTCACGGACTTATTGATCCGCCCTCGTATATACCTATTTCCTCCTTTGTAGTAGGGCTGGGCACTGGCAGTGAAGGTGTGCAATGGTCTCAATATCCTCCTCGTTTCCGCAGAAACGAAAGTAGTAAATCCTATCAGTAGCCCACTTGCGGGTGAAGTTTATATTATTGCAGTGATAACACCAATGAGAAGTAGCATGTCAGCATTATCCAATTTCAGTAGCGATTGAGTTCTGTTCTGCCATATATCTCTTGAAATTCTGCAGTCTGTCCACGCTACTCGTTTGGCGTTAATATTGCTTGCGTCCAGTGATCAATCAAACCACACAGATAGCAAATCAGTAGATCAACAGGAGCGTACAAGCTCTGAGAAGTGGTAGTATAAATCTGTTATCAAGAGAGTCAGCTGCTATGTTCCTTGCAATATCACTGTGGCCGGGAAACAAGCACATACATACATGTGGCAAATTAAACATATGACAATTATAATTTATAGTTTAATTTGAATTATCTCTACAAATGCTTGAATTATCTCCACAAATGCCGATTCCACAACCAAGCTCATTGCCTGAGCAAATATAAATGAAAACCCTTCGAATTGTAATTGCGAACAATGCAATTCTTTTTGCACTTGCATTAGATAAAGTAATCCAAATTGACATCCAATGCAAATTAAAAGATCCCAACACAGACCCAGCAGAGTCTTAGCTTGTTGGGAACTACTCTATTCAAACCCCGTTTGCATTTCTAACCCGTTTCGATTTACATGAGTTCGACCTAATTGAACAGTTTACCAAAGAATAACAGGGGTAACCCATCTGTCTAAGTCCAGAGTCGGCAACATATAGTCAGTTGTCCGACTCAAGTATCCATATTGATATTCCTCGATCATTTCATGGAGAAAATTAGCATGCCCCTTATGAGCATGATTGCAGTGCCACACTTGTCTCAGACAAAGACCGTTCTCTAAGTTCACCGTATCGTGTACGCATCAAGTGTGGTGAGATCAATAAAGATATCCAACGATGTCTGCGGAGAGGTTTTTATAGCGCCACAAAGTAAAATCAACTGGCAACAGTTCTTTAATGCATTCCACCTAGGGTATGCAAATTCCCGAACTTTTTCATTTCCCGGGAAATCGGGAAAATTAAAAAATTTCCCGGGATCCCTTTTTTCGAATTTTGTCTGTCAATTTTGTGCCACAAAAGAGAAAAATGGTACAAACATCTTTATTAAATTCGTTATGTGTATTACAATGTGTTACGAAGTCTAATATTTAATGCCTCTAATACTGACGGGGATGAACTTCTATGTTCAATTTGGTGGCAAATGGAGATACTTTTTTTTTTAGTAAGGAAGCTTATTTTACCTTTACTAACAGATGTAGCAATATATTTGTAAAAGCGTTACAAGCTCTTAAGTACTCCCTTTTATCAGTTTTTCCCGCTTTGTGCTAGGCACATGGATTTGCGATAAACTCCATTTATGCTGTTCGAATCATAAAATTTGTTAGATTGACTATCATAACCGAAAATAAATAATGTGTCTCTCAATTCTCATATGATTTTGTAATTAATTTGAAATGTTTTCAAAGAAACCCAACATACAGTATTCGTTAAAAATTTACTGTATTTTTTTGCCACTAAAGCCCCAAGACCTCAAGGTACTTATTTATATTTTGTCGCATGGGAGGTAAACGATCGTTCGTACTGACTTGCAAAGTATATTTTTTTTAAATCAGAGGCTCAAATTTACCCAGAAAAAAATATTCTCATAATTTTTACACATTATTTTAGAATCCAGCATTAGAGGGTTAAAGTTAGAAATTAAAATATATGTAAATATGTATATATCGCCTGTTTCGTGCAAGAACGTCACAACCCAAAAACATAGTTTGTAGTCAATCGGCTTAGAGTGTTTCAGTGTTATACACGCTGAAAAATAAGGGACCCGGCAACAGATTGCAAGCATTGTTTTCGTGAATTGAAGATCTGCTGCTGTTTGTTTCTTTATTGTGACAGACAGCAGTGTTTTCAGCAGTTTTCAAAAAACAAAGCCATATTTGTGTCACAAATACGTATATTATAACTTATTAATCATTGTGCCCCAAACATGCTATATTGAACTGCAAACATAATGTGTTTGGACACAAGTATACTATATTTGCGACAAGCTACAAACATGTTATATTTGTTATAAAAAGGCACATTTTTCAGCGTGTAGTATGGGATGCAAAATGTTATTTCCAAAATTCTCTCCCACCAAAAGTATAAACATTTTACATATTGGAATAATTTATCCAAGGAACTGTTCCCGGAGTATAATTTGTAGTACTCAGTTAAAAAACGGTAAATTTTGAGTTGTGACGGTCTTGCACAAAATGATTGTATAAGCGCAAGCGTCTTTCATAGAAAATTGAAAATAAATTATAATACTGACGAAAATAACTAAAGAGTGAACTTTTGTTAAAAGATTTACATTTTTCCTGCGTAGAAGATTGAGCTGTAAAATTTTGATATACAATTTTGATATAAATCTAAAAGTATTGCCTATATATATACGAAGATACAATGCCACGACGAAAATGATTTCATTAACCTGAAAACCAGCGTTCATAATGGCACCAAAACACTCGACACCGCACATTCTACGTGGTGATACAGTGTTGCTAATGGAAACACAACACAAAAACGAAAACACAAAAACAAAACACTTTTGTGTGCACACATATCAGTGCAGCCACAGAGTAATACTTAAGAGTTTCCATTACTCTCTTCGATGCCTCTTCATGACGACGAGGTAGTATGCCATTTCATAGAGTTATATTTGCTGCTGTATTTTACCAATTTTACACTTTCGCTGGACATAAAACGGGCAGAAATCAAAGGGAATGCGTATTTTCGTTCAATGCAAACAACATAAAACATAATTTAGCTGTCCTTATTATCATAAACACTATTTAAAATTAATTCCGGTCTTCTGTGTCATCATAGAATCCCCCTGGTGCAGCACACATAATAGAACTCTCATCAGCGTGCAACACTAATTTCAAACACCAAACCGTGCACAAGTTTGTGACAAACACGGTCGCTTGTGTACGATCGACGGTTCGGACATAACACTTAATCGTGCACACAAGTATGAAACAACACTGTTCGATGCAGTGTTTCGACATCAATGACACATCCCTATCGGTCTTTTATGAGCTCACTCAAAATCAAGTTAACTTTTTGCTAACTTATTTACAACTGACTTCTAGCTAACTCAAAAGTTATGCAGACTTTAGTCAATTGATTTTTCCAACAATCGGACTTCTTCTCGAGAAGTAATGAATTAGCTTTTTGCTCACTCAAAGCTGATGCAGATGTAAGTAAACATTAAGCCATAGTAATAAAATTCAAAGAACAAAAGAAGAGAAGAGAATAAAAAACAACATAACTGTGAATATAGATGTGTCTTAGTTTATTTCTTTCAGTTTAGCTCGCGGTTTCAGGAGACACGTGTCAGTTCGAGAAAGTCAAAATAAAAATATAAAATATTAATATGCATATTTTTCTATATTTTTAATTTCCGAAGACTGAAATTTTAAATTTTTTTTATAATTTTAGCTCCATAAAAAAGTATTAAAAACATGTTTTTTTAATTTTTATATTACAGTTTTACTGACTCAAAAGCTAACGCATTTTCCTTGTTAAATCCTATTCAGTTTTTACATGTGATGTCATCAGAGTGAGTTAGTACTCACTCACTCTGCATAAGTTTCAGTTAACCACAAGCTAGCTGACTACAAGCTTATCATTAGCTAGTCAGTTTTTTATGCACCAAAAACTAACTCATAGTGAGCTAGCTTGTGGTTAACTGAAACTTACCTGGCGTTTACACGGGACAGTTTAGCTCCGACAGTAGAAATACATTCACACATTTTTACTACCACACTTACACTTCTCTCACTTGCCTCGCCACTGTCTCTGATTTTTCATCGACAGTAACTTCGGCAAGAGATTTGACATAAACGGCCAGATCATGGCTGAACTAGTAAAGGTTGGATAGAACAACTGATTTTGCTTTCTTATGACTCCTGTTAAATTCAGTGTATTTTGTTGTTGTACTTTTTTGTTTACTGTGTTTGTTCATATGGATCTGTGTTGATTTTGACGGTTAGAGACATGAAACAAAAACTAAATGCCTGTTGTTGGTTCACACAATTACACCAAATCCTACTGCGTCAACCTCTACTAGTTCAGCCATCGGCCATATCGGTGACGTTTCGTAGTAATTTGAGAAAAAAGCAAAACATCGCAAACGACTTTACTAATTGGGAAATATATTTGTATTTGAAAATGTTGCTAATTTTTATTGAAATATTGTTTGACAATACAAACATATAAACATGAATACATCTCTAATTTTGCAGAGTATATCAGTTACATTGTAATTTGGAGAAGTAAGACAAAACACAATGGCAAAAGAGCGAAGAAACAAAAAATCAGAGCACGAAATTTATCGAAACGACACTGTCGGCGTTTGCTTAAAACTGTACTGTCTTTATAACTGGCTGGACGCGTACGTCACACAAACAATTTTTCTGTTTTTGACAGTTAATACATATTCCCAACTGTCTTGTCGCAAACTGTCACGTGTAAACGCACCGTTATGCAGAGTGAGTGAGTACTGACTCACTGCAATGCCGTCCTGTGTAAAAACTGAATAGGATTTAACAAGGAAAAGGAGTCAGCTTTCGAGTCACTTGTGACTCACCTTTGACTAACCACTTGTTAGCTTGAAGTTAACTCAATTCCCGACAGGGATAGACATATTTCATTGTTTACAACATTCATTCATTTGTATGTGTGCTTAATTTTTCTGTATGCAGCCGACGCTGTTGAAGTCTTCTCAACTAGACTTGTGTCGAACTCGTGCACTAGTTCTCGAACTCGTTCATTTAAGGTGCCCGGATATAACATGTGCATTATGTTCGTGAGGATCATGTATGGCCACCCTAAATGAACTATATAGTTCATGAACTACCCAACTCTATTCTCAACGACTGAATAAGAGAGAAAAACAACACATGTCAATTGATCATACGGTGTCCACACAACACACCAGCTCAACATAAAACTGTGTGTTTGCACACATGTTTCGCCAATTAGGTGTTTCTTTTGATGTCAGCTCAACACTGAGAGAGCAAGACAACGGTGCGACACGGCTTAGAGACACCCAACAGAGAGTGTTAGCATGCAGACACGCACCATCGCAGAGTGTTCGTGTAGCAAGAAAGCACAAACACTTCACACAACAGTGTTTTTCATACTTTTTGTGCACGATTTTGTGTTTCGTCCGAACGCTGCTGAAAACTTTCAGCCCTGCCACGATTATGTTGCATTACTGGAACATAATGCGATTACTATGTTTCACTGATGAAAATTTAGTCATTTATATATGAATGATGTACAGCCATTAACATCAAGTACTTTTCTTTTGCCCAGTGTATATTATTTTCCAATTTGCTATTTCATGGAAAAATTAAATTTTATTATTTTTAATTTGGTAAATGACGCATCATATATTTACTGACAATTTGACTGTTATGTGTTCATGGATTCTAAAGATACTTACCCATACCTTCAGATATGCGTATTTTTTGTAATTTTCGTCAAAATGACCATTTGCAGTCACTTCATAGAGAATAAACAATTTTGGAGTTTCTGGTCAATAAATGGTTTCTGGTCAATAAAAAACCGTTTATGGTCGAAAAATCGCAAAAAGGTAAAATAAGTCAAATCGTCGCTTCTTCAAAAAATTTACTTAACATAAAAATCGACACCAAAGTTTAAAATATTGGTCCATCATCCTCTTCTTTGTCTCAAATACCTTTTTTTTGGGTACTGAACAAGCGCAAACTTTGAAATTTCGAATAAATTGTTTCATTAATTTTTAGGATTTTTTGAAATCAACGGCAAAAGAGCGAAAATTTCCAAATCTCAAGCGCGTGGCGCGATCTCAAAAAATGTTTTTAAACATTTTTTTTCTTATTTTTGCCTTATAAAGTATCCCCAACTACTATCTCTTTCCGAGTCTGACTTTTTTTGAATTTCATTCCACCCTATTGAGATTTGTTGCTAAAAAGGTAGTAAAAATTGGTGTAAAAACAGAGATGCTCTTATTTGGTACAAATCAGTTTCGTCGCTTTAATGATTGATACGTTGCAGTAACACATTCGTTTTGATGACTTTAAATGGGCATAAGATGCCCAAACCTCAACCTCAAAGCTTAACAATTACATTATTAAACTTTTTTCTCTAAACTGCACAATTGATTTATTCGTTGCAGCAACAACAATTGAGTTGTTGAGCAATGCAACGATGAAACATCAAAAAATTTTGAAACGATCGTGGGAAGTATTAAACATTTGATTGTAGCAATGTAAATCAACTAACAAAAATGTCGCATCCCTACGATTAATAGTTTTTATTTCAGTGTTTCTAGTGTTTTACGAAAACACAAAAATTTAAAACAGAATACCCAAGTTCAAGAAGTGCTTCGTAGATTACGCGTTTTTGCTAAAATATTCCATTGTATTCTTTTGGGAATTTCCCGGGATTCCCGGCTTAAAATTCCCGGGAAAGCGGGAGTTGAAAATTAATGAAATTCCCGGGAATTCCGTGAGAACAATTCCGTGGGTGCATTCACTATTTCCACCAGACCAGCCATCCGTAGGTATTATAACCGACCCCATCGTGTAGAGCACTCCACAGGCGTGTTGATGTGGCCGTCAATGGTAGTGTGCTCGGCTTTTGTGCATGAGATCGTGGGTTCGATCCCTGCTCTGACTACCTTACATTTCTTTGGACGACGGTCACCTCGTTTATTGACCTCGACACTATAGAGTACTTAGCCATGAAAAAAGCTTTATCAAAATACCGTTCGGAACCATTTGCTCGTGAGAAGCTCTCCCCAATCCCTTCATGGGATCTAATGGGAAACCATTTTTTTTAGGCGTGTTGACTGTATCTTAAATGTCGTGAGGTAATTTAGTTTGTATCGGGTGATTCATCGTGAGGTTTTATTTTCAATAGGCTATTTTTGACAGATCACGCGTGACTCATCCAACTGGTTTGTAATTTTTTGTTCAGTATCGTTTGGCAAGTCATCATGGAAAGACTCACACCACAACACCGTCTCCAAATTGTTCAGCTGTATTACGAAAATCAACGTTCTGTGAGTAATATTTTTCGTGCGATTCGAGGAACTTACGGTGCGCATAATCGACCTACTGAAACCACTATTGCCAATACCAATCGCAAATTTGAGTCCCAGTTGACATTAGTGGATGATACTCTGCCGGTTAGACCACATTAAACATAAAACAACGGTATGGTGTGGTTTATGGGCTGGTGGTATCATTGGTCCATATTTCTTCAAAAATGAGACAAATCTGAATGTTACCGTCAATGGCAACCGTTATCGCACCATGTTAATTCAGTTGTTTACGTCAGAAAGTGGAATACTCTGTCCCTTGACCCCGCCAATTTACTGTGGGTTGGTAACCCTTTTGTTCTTTCTGTTGTCGTTAGAATTTGTCTCCTTTGTTTTTGCTGGATTTGCTGAATTCAAGCCACATCTCTTCATCTTAGCTTGTGTTTTTTTACTTACATTGTCATTATCACTATCACTTCAGTTCTGCAGAAATATAGGTACCCGGTTGGTAAAATCCTCCTATACGAAGTAGTCGTCAACGATTTCTGCTAGACATTTTGATTTTTGTCGCTCACGACAATTTTAAGTGTCAATTGATGAAGTTGTAATGCAAATTTTCGTTAACGACCAGCTGCATGACAAAATATTTTGCTCATCGTGTACAAAGTACGATAATCTCTTTAGTTTGTCACCGATCAGAAAAAATTGGACGTTGCCGTAAAAAAAATTTGAGAAATTTGAACAAAAACTTACGGGACACGATAACATCTACAATAAAAGATAAGAAAACAATCGATAATTAAAATTATCAGTTGAACTTGAACGTCGTAGAGGGAAGGTTATTTTTAATTTCATGTGAATAAATCAAAATAAAACTTACGTTTACATTTAAGGAATCAATTTTTGCTAATTGAACATGATGGGATATAGCCTTGCCACACTCATCGTGGTTGACCATATTAGAAAAAATGTCGGCCTGTTGGGCATCAAAGATAGGATTGTCATGATGTCGCCCACATTATAGTTGGTGATTATATGAACTATAATGTCACCAGGAATGTCGTTATTGATAAGATTCCCAATATGTCGTCCACAGGGTTGTCAACGACGCAATAATAGGAGTGCCGCTCATTTGACCGTGTGCGACTTGTTTGTCGTGCACTCATCGTTTAAGATGTCCTGAAGACGGCCAACTGGGTAATTTCGTTGCCTCGAACAAAACCTCAAATACATACTACGAGTATGATCGATCGTCTCAATTCCTAATAATTACGAAAAGTACTATAGCAGCCTGTCAACTTACACTACAAAAATTAATGGGTTTATATTTTAGCGATAAATAAGAACAATAATTTACCTACACGATTTTATTCACACCGAAATGTTCCGATTTTTTTTGCATCAAAACACTTGCATTCTTAGTTATTTGTGAGGTCATCCCGTTAGATTTTCCGTTACTTCTGTGCGTAGTTTTTCTAGCAATAATCGAATTCAAATCTGATTTTGTTCATTTGAAAGCAGACTTGTCAGGAAATCTGTGCCGAAAAGGAAAAACGACTTATGTGCATTTCCAACTTTTTTATGTATGCATCTTTAGGAGGTATTTTCCATGAGAAGGTCTTACATTTAATTAGATATGTAAACAATATCTGGTGTATGACTTCCTGATACATTAGTCAAATTAAGAAAAAACTGGATCTTGAGGTAATTGAGACTCCAGTGGTTATGGTAGTGCACTTAGTCAATATTTTCCTAAGTGCACTTAAGACGTTTTTCCTTTTTGACACAGAAATTTAGTTATAAGTGGTATCAGCGTTCGAACGAAACACAAAATCGTGCACAAAAAGTATGAATAACACTGTTGTGTGAAGTGTTTGTGCTTTCTTGCTACACGAACACTCTGTGATGGTGCGTGTCTGCATGCTAACACTCTCTGTTGGGTGTCTCTAAGCCGTGTCGCACCGTTGTCTTGCTCTCTCAGTGTTGAGCTGACACCAAAAGAAACACCTAATTGTGCAAACACGCAGTTTTATGTTGAGCTGGTGGTGTGTTGTGTGGACACCGTATGATCGTGTGTGTGATCATGGGTGTCGTTAAATCGCATGGTTCTGTACAAAACTCTCAGTGTCATATTTTGGTTTGTTATTTTGTTATATTTTTCTATTAATTTTAATTTTTAATATTTATCACATTTTATTTATTTCTGATGTATGGTATTTATGTTTAACTTATCTATTAAAAACCACCCACTGAAATGTTAATATCCCACAGGTTATCATATACGTAGATAACATTCAAACACATTTTCTTAAATTTCTTTATTAAAAAAATAACTAAATGAAATCAGTGATGCCAACACATTTTTTTAAAAATCCCTACGTATCTCAAAAAAATTCCCTTTTTTCCCCTACAGGCAGTTTCGTTTTCCCTACATTTTTTACCGTACGCCAAGTTGTGAAATTATTTTGCTCAAAGCTATAGTTTTATAAATTACTTCAGGTTCCATTAATATTTAGTAGAACAAAAAATTAAAATAAAAGTAAATAACTTAAAAACAAATAAATAAATGAATTTGTCGTTCAGTTTTAAATAATAGGAACTTATTATTTGTACAGTTCTTTAAAAATCATTCATTACGGTTGTCATTGTCGAAATACGACTAGTGCTAATTTTGTCCAAATTTCCCAAAATTAACACTAGTCGTATTGCGACAGCGACAACCGTAATAAGGGTAATACAATTACATGTAACAGATTGTAGATGAGATATAATTATACGTATTGAACTTAGTTTATCATGACTCAACTTATTTCGTTTCTTTCTACGTCAAAACAAATATTATTTAAATTATATTTATTTTGCTCAAAGCTATTGTTTTATAAATTAGCTCTGGTTTCATTAATATTTTATAAAACAAAATTAAATAATATAAAAACTATTAACTCATTCAATTTTAAATAATTGTAACAGATTATTTGTACAATTTTTTAAGAAACATTCTCTCAAAGTGACTATCGGTTCATTTAAAACTTATACAATTACTTGTATTAGACTGTAGGTGAGATCTCATTATACATATTGAGCTTAGATTATCATGACTTAACTTATTTCTTTTCTTTGTACGAACATTTGTAACTACTGAGAAATTTTTCTTTTAAAGTTTATATTTTTACTACACACTGTCTTCCAAAAACTCTTCGTCACATGACTTTTCTTTGATTTTTAAATTATTTGCGCAGCCAGAGTTCTGTGCCACCCATATTTGACGGCGGTGAAATCAATTTGAAAAGATATGAAGACAACTATAATTTTTTAACTTGCGTGATGTCGTAATCACATTCAAAAATGTATATAAATAACAAAATTTAACGTTTTCAACTCGACCAAAAAATCTCTACGTTCGACCGAAACTGAAAAATCTGTCCTTTTTTCCCTGTACATGAATTTTTTGGAAAAAATCCCTACAAAAAGGGAATTTTCCCTACATTTGGCCATCACTGAATGAAATACACTTCAGTAGTTAAAATAAAAAAAATGCTCTTAATCTTCATAGATTCACAGTGGCACAATTGTGCTGGCTCAATTGACATGTATTGTTTTGCGCTCTTATTCAGTCGCTGAGAAGACATCAACAGCGTCGGCTGCACACTAGAGTTGGGTAGTTCATGAACTACCTAGTTCATTTAGGGTGACCAGACATGACCCTCACGTATGTAATGCACATGTTCGATATCGCGACTGTGTTCGTGATCGTTATGTCCGGGCACCTTAAATGAACGAGTTCGAGAACTAGTGAACGAGTTCGACACAAGTCTACTGCAGACAGAAAAATGAAGCACACATAGAAATGAATGAATGTTGTAAACAATAAAATATGGCTATGTGTCATTGATGTCGAAACCATAGACTAATACTCATAGTAGACCTAATAGTTCTCTCACCAAATTTATGACATTTGGCCTGGTGTGATATTTACGTTCGATATTGAAAAGAATTGCTTTACTAATACCAGATAGAGGCAATGGTTCAAAACAACGAACAAAATAACAACAACGGCATTTCGTTTTGTGTGTTAAAATTATTGTGTTCAATACAACACAAATGTATGCTAACAATAACGGTCAATAAAAAAGTTTAAAACACATTTAAATTTCACAGTTTTGGACCAAAACGACATTAAAAGTCAAAGCAAGAAGTTATTGTAATTTCACCTGGTGTATGCCACGTTTCGTCAAACATATCTCTATCACACCGACCGCATCAAGAAGATTGTAAAAGGAAATGTCAGATGAGTCAAATATTCTCTCTAGTATGATTTACTCTATGGTCGAAACAATGCACCGAACAGTGTTGTTCATACTTGTGTGCACGATTAAGTGTTATGTCCGAACCGTCGATCGAACTCAAGCGACCGTGTTTGTCTCAATCTTGTGCACGGTTTGGTGTTTGAAATTAGTGTTGCACGCGGATGAGAGTTGTTTTATGTGTGCTGCACTGATATGTGTGCACACAAAAGTGTTTTGTTTTTGTGTTCTCTTTTCGTTTTCGAAACACTTGTGTTGTGTGCCCATTAGCAACCACGTAGAATGTGCGGTGTCGAGTGTTTTGGTGCCAATTTCTGTGAGAATTCAGAAAATCAGAATAGATTTGTGGAAAACCTAAGTTTTAAGTTTAAAATAGTTTCCACAGTGATGAAAAATTCTGGAACTAGCTCTATTCAGGTTGCATATGATATTGCTACGGAATCAAAGGAACACGAAAGTTCCAGCACAGTTAGACGAGTTTTGCAGAAAAGCTGTTTTTCTGACCGATGTCCAAGAAAGCACCCTTTAATATCGAAGCCAAATAAAACAAAGCGTTTAAGAACGCTATAAAGATTATTTCCTGGGAAACTGTTCTGTTCGAATAAAAGTAAATTTCAGATATTTGGAGTGAAAAATCACAGAAATATTTGGAGAAAGCAAAATTAGGACAGCGATGACTAAAATCTTCAACATACAGTCCTGCATGGTGAAGGCTTCGTTATTTTGTGGTGGTGTTTTTCAGCTTCGGGCGTTGGAGATTTTGAAAAACGTTGCATCCAATAAGGTTTCCCCGTTAATTGGTTAATTGGGTATTTCAGTAGGATAATCACCCGAATCATACATCACGATTAGGAAGTGCTGCACCACCTTCTATAATTACCGGATCTACATCCAATTGAGAATATTTGGACAGACAAATCTAAAAACGAATATATGTATCTATCTAAGAGACTCTAAAATTAACACTCCTAAAATAGTGAAATAAAATTCCTTCTGAATTTACCAATAATTTACTTAGATCCATGCAACATAGTCTAAAATGTGTTAGACAACCAACAGAGCGGCCCAACCAGATATTGGTTTTATAATAATAAAAGTTTTAAATTTTTCACTTCAACATATTATTTTTTAAGTTTTTATGTTGACTTACTTTTGACCATATAATGCCGTTTTTTGTCCACGTCTATAAAAAATTTTGTTAAATATTGTAATCCACTAATTTTGTATTCGTTTTAAGTGAGACAGACTAAAACTTTCAGTAACAAAAATCGATATGCAGTTAATTGTATTTACATAATTTAAGAAAAAAGAAAATTATGTTTGGTGTTGACTTACTTTTGACGCTCATAGTATATTTCATAAAAATATTTTGTGTACATTCTCATTGAATACGCAAACATTGTGCACTAAGGAACCGGTGCGAGTTTCAATAGCCCTACGACTGCACGGATTTATTATTAACAGGTTCCAGTCCAACGTTATAACAGGTGCCAGTGGATCTACGTCCATGCACCCGTTTTACAAATAGAGTCCGTATTATCCAATTTATCAGGTGCCAGTGGATCGTACCACAGCTGTAAATGAATCATTCTTTTTTGATTCCAATTAATTACGAATTAGCTAAATTTTGAATTATTTATAATCAATAACATTAGATACAATGTTGGGGATTATATACAATGTTTATGTTATAACAATTTTGAAACAATTTTCATGTATTGAAAATATATGCTACTGATGTCCTAAATCTTATTCTTCTTATCCGGTCTCGGACAACCCCGGGGGGTCAGGGACCTTACACAGGACCTTATTGCCTTATCTCTCCAGTTGGCAATACCAAGTGTACGCAGGGATTCGTCAACCTGATCCCTCCAGCGGAGTCTTGGTCTTCCTATTTTTCGTCTTCCTTCGAGTTCGGTTTCGAAAACCCTTCGCGCTGGTTCATCTTCATCCATTCTACTGACATGGCCTAGCCAGCGCAATCGCGTTATCTTGATCCGCTTAACTATGTCAATGTCAGGATAAAGCTCATATTTCATGCGTCGCCGATACTCGCCGTTGTGCACTATAGGGCCATAAATTTTTCGGAGTATTTTTCTCACGAAGACTCGTACAGATGTTTCGTCTGCTTGCGATAGGACCCAGGATTCTGCGCCATAAAGCAAGACAGGTTGAATGAGAGTCTGGTACAGCTGGACTTTTGTTACTCGAGAGAGGGCTTTATCTCTAAAGTGCTTGCTTAGCCCAAAATAACATCTATTCGCAAGCACAATTCTCCGTTTGATCTCAAGGCTGACGTTGTTGTTTTTGTTCACGGCAGATCCGAGGTATATAAATTCGTCCACTACCTCGAAGTTATAACGGTTATCAACGTTCACGCTTTGGTCTAATCGCGTGGAGGCCCTGTTCGTTGAAACCATTAATTTTGTCTTGTCCTCATTCACCGTCAGACCCACTTTTGCTGATTCCTTCTCAATTCTCGAAAAAACCGCAGTAACTTCTCTAATTGTGCGCCCAATGATATCTATATCATCAGCATACGCGAGCAGCATGTGACTTTTGCTGCTGATGGTTTTATTCATGGTGACTGCAGCTTTTCTCATAATGATTCATAATGATCTCCATTAAGATGTTAAAGAGATCGCACGATAGGGTGTCGCCTTGCCTGAGGCCTCGCTTAGTTTCGAAAGGTTCGGTAAGATCCTTACCAAGTTTCACTACGGATTTGGTGTTCGTCAAGGTCATCCTGCAAAGGCGTATGAGTTTTGCAGGAATACCAAGCTCAGACATTGCTTCATAGAGTTTCTCCCGTATCGGACTATCGAAGGCTGCTTTATAATCGATAAATAGATGATAGGTGTCGATTTGTTTTTCGTGTGTCTTCTCCAGGATTTGGCGTAGCGTGAAAATCTGGTCAGTTGTCGATTTTCCAGGCCTAAAGCCACACTGGTATGGTCCAATCAGGTCAGCGATAATTGGTTTTAGTCTTTCGCACATTATACTTGATAGAACCTTATATGCTATGGATAAAAGGCTTATTCCACGGTAGTTGGCACAAATACTCGGATCACCTTTTTTAAATATGGGACATAGTACACTGAGACTCCAATCGCCGGGCATGCATTCATCTAACCAAATTTTGCTAATGAGCTGATGCATGCACCTTATCAGCTCATCGCCGCCAGCCTTAAACAGCTCCGCCGGTAATCCATCGGCTCCTGCGGGTTTGTTGTTCTTAAGCCGGGCAATAGCTGTTCTGACCTCGTCTTGGTTAGGAGGGGGGCAATCGACGTCGTCGTCCATATTGTGATCGATTGTCCCATCGTCATCGGATATCTCAGGTACTAGTAGTGCGGAGAAATGCTCTCTCCATATTCCCAACATGCTCTGCACATCTGCGACGAGATTTCCGTCTTTGTCTTTACAGAAGGGGGGCCCTGAACCATGTCCATTAGTTCCGTTTTTAACTTTTTGGTAGAATTTTCGGGCTTCGTTCTTCCTTCTGTATGTCTCAATTTTCTCACTCTCGCGTTTTCTCCACTGCCATTTCTTACGCCTAAAGAGACGGTTTACCTCCTTTCTCTTCTCCCTATACCGCTCAGTTGCAGCTCGCGTTGCAATTGACTGAAGCATTACCATACGTGCAGCGTTCTTTTCGCCATTTGCTATGCGACACTCTTCATCGTACCACGGTTTATTGCGAAGCGGTTTTTCGAAACCAAGTACGGTTGTTGCGGCAGTTTTTATAGAGTCGGAAATGGGTTTCCACTGCGCATCAGAATCGTCATCGGGAGGGGGTGGGTTCTGTGCCAAAAGTTGCGAGAGCTTCCTTGAGTAGGCTGTGGCTACCTCTGGTAATTGCAGCTTTCCGATGTCCAGCTTCCTCTGCGTCTGGTTCCGTACGATTTTCGCTCTACTTAATCTTGTGCGAACCTTTGCTGCTACCAGGTAGTGATCAGAATCGATGTTAGCTCCTCTGATCACTCGTACGTCCATTACACTGGATGAGTGCCTTCCATCAATTACCACGTGATCAATTTGGTTCCTAGTTCTTTGATCAGGGGATACCCAAGTAGCCTTGTGGATGTCTTTATGCTGGAATCTTGTGCCACTGATGACCATGTTTCTTGCCGCGGCAAAGTCAATCAGTCTCATACCGTTGTCGGAACTGTCAGCATGAAGACTGAAATTGCCAATAGTTGGATTAAACACGTTCTCCCTTCCTACTTTGGCATTAAAATCTCCTAGTACAATCTTAATGTCATGGCCAGGGCAGCGGTCATACGTTTCCTCTAGGAGCTCATAGAATATGTCTTTGGCATCATCATCTTTCTCTTCTGTCGGGGCATGCACACAAATTAGGGAAATATAAAAATATTTCGCTTTTATGCGGATTGTGGCTATTCGTTCACTCACAGGATTGAACCTAGAGACTAGATGTCGCAGTCTTTTGCCAACTACAAATCCACAACCAAATTCATGTTTTTTTTCATGGCAACTGTAGTATATATCGCAGTTTCTTTTTCTTGTGCAGCCATGTCCTGTCCATCGCATTTCCTGGATAGCGGTAATGTCAGCCTTATAACTTTCGAGGACATCTGCCAGTTGGATACTTGCACCGGATCTATATAGAGTTCTTACATTCCAAGTGCATATCCGTAAATCGTGGTCCTTATAACGTTTGCCATTATGAACGGTGGCGGGAGGCAAACCCAGTCCACCGGGTTTTTGCATTTTACCTACTGCCAGGATATTTGATTGCAGCCGCCCATTATGGATCAGACGCTGACCAGGATGCGATATGTTGAACCTGGATTTGCTTCTTTTAGTTTCTATCCGCCGTTGGCCCGTATGTTTGGCTCATCCGCCTTCTAAGGACAAAAGAATATGCCCCTGATTTGATGCTCATTTGTTTCGCCTTCTCACTCTAGCTAGCTAACGGAGGTTTCCGATAAGCCATTGCCCAGGACATACTGCGTGGAAGTAGTGAGCTGCTTGAACTGCCCAATGAAGGAATCATTTCTGGCCACTCCCAAGTGAATGGCAATCAGAAACTTTCCACCTCCAGGGACAGTCCCATGTCCCAAATAGTTTTGGAAATATTACAATAGATTGCGTTGCCTTTTCGACGCCCGAAAATATTGCTGAGAGGGAGTGACTTCAACTTGCCGTTGGCGGTCACTTTCGCTGGGCTAGCTTCCGGATTTTGAAGTGTTGACGGTACTTGCTCAGTTGGAGAAAACTCTGTGACTACGGGCTGTATCGTCTGAGTGGTTGCCGGTTAATTGTCTGGCTGATGTTCCTGGGATGGAAAGGTTTTAAAGCATCTAATTTTGTTCTCAATTGTCTTCCTAGGTACTGTTCTGAAGGCGTTATTTCGTTTTGAAGCATTGTTGTTCGATATTTGAATAAAAATCAAATATCCACCATTCGGCTGAAATGGTGGCTAGTCGTTGTTTTAAGATCTGAAAGTTCTTCTCTGCTAATCCGTTTGTGGCTGGATGACCCGGTGCAATAAATTTTTGAAAAAGTCCTTCACTTATACAGAAACATGCAAATTCATAACTTTTGAAAATAGTGGCGTTATCAGAGACATCACATCTGGATATCCATTCCTGGCAAAAATGTTGTGAGGAATTTCAATAGTTGACGATGACGTTGGAACCGAAAAATATAATCAGACCTCTGCCCAGTTTGATTAAGTCCATGATAACAACAAAATGATACCCTTGATCTGGGTCGGCGTAGTCAATATGTATTCGTAGCCAGTTTTGTCGTTCTGGCTCCTCCCATGGGTGCAGAGCTGCATTTGGTGGATTCTTCCTCATGGACGCACACGCAATACAGAAACGAACGAATTCTTCTATGTCGTTATTAATTGAATTCCAATATGTACATATATCTCCGTACCAATTGCTTAATTTTTGTAACACCAATATGTGTGTGATTAAGCTCTTCTAAAACAAATTTTTCTTAAATCTTAAATTTCTAAAATTTCTTAAATCTATGGTTCTGGCAACTTTGGATTTTCGAACATCTTATATTTAGCTGATTTGTATAAAATGGTATAAATGTGGAATGAAAACCGAATGGAAAAATCGAAATTTTTAGATAATTTTGTTTAAAGACTTTTTGCGAATAAATGCTTGTCCAACTTTTACTATTGAACAACCAAGTTAAGAAAAAATACTCTCGCATATACAATGAACTTCAGTATCAATAGAATTAGATTGATGCATACCTGAAGGCATAGATGTCCTCGAAAGATAATCCGCGTTAATGTTCTCCTCACTTTTCTTTGTGACAACTTTGTAATGGAACTTTGTAATGGCATGCTTGAAAAATCGTACATATAGGTAGGTATTCATGGTAATGTTGAATCGCGTAAACAATTGCTAAAGCCTCTCGGTCCAGTTGTGAATAGTTTTGCTCTGCCGGCGTCAAAGATCTTGATGCAAACGCAATTGACCTCTCTGATCCATTCACTATGTGTGACAAATAGAGTTTCTCTCCCGAATTCCCGGTCATTTCTAATTCCCGGTTTCCCGGGAAATTCGTCCGGGATTCCCGTGAAATTCTTTATTTAACATATTGTTACGAATTTCCTTATTCGTCCTTTTTGCGTTGTTTTATTCCCAATAATAAAACAAGGTTCGTTTTTAATTACGATAATTACAACGGTATCACTTCCTTTTATTTATTTATACAGTACAACAGTTTACTTTATTTATAACACGTTAACAAGTCTTGTATTTTACTATCAATTCGCGTTGCTTACTTTACGGGGTTTAATCACAAACTGAACTCTCCATTCCAAAGACCTCCGCTATTTATACCAACTCACCATACACAAATGAAGGTACATATATCTAGCGAATTCAAGAACCTTCTAGAAAATAGATGTTGTTGTTGTTGTTTATCTTTGTAGAACATTCTCCTACACAGGAGAATTATCTTTACTGAGGTGAATTCATGCTACTGGTTTAGCGAGCTGGTACGTTGTTACAATGCATACTTTCAGGCGCAGCACTAACCGCCTGATGTTTACATACTGTTAGTAGAGTCATTAACAGTAAGCAAAAGCTTTTACTTATTCGTAACACTGCCCCCCACTTAAGCCTGTTCGTCCCGAGCAGGCTCAACCCTCCGTTTTCCATACAGAGCTAGTCTTTCCAAATGCACGACTTTCATTTTAGCTCTTGGACTTTGGCTTTTCTGGATTCTATAAACCACGTCGTTTATTCGTTTTACAACCCTGTAAGGGCCTTCCCAGTGAGTCTGAAGTTCTGGAGATAAACCCTTCTTGCGCTGTGGGTTGAACAGTAAAACTAGCTGGCCTTCATGGAATCCTTCGGAATTTGCCGCTTGGTCGTACCTGGCTTTCATCTTATTACTGACCAACTTCATTCTGCTGCGAACAAACTCGTGAAGTTCGCTAAGCTCCCCTGGGATACCATCATTCTCCCCACTGTCGGATGTTAGGCAGTTGCCAAACTCCAAATTTCTAGGGAGCTTTAACTCTGTCCCAAAGACGGCACTAGCTGGTGTTCGGGCAGTGGTATCCTGGGTGGCCGACCGGTATGCTAGAATGAATTTTGGTATGCGTTCGTCCCAGAATTTTCTATCCTTACTGACGATCTTGCTCAAATATTCTTCAAGAGCATGATTAAATTTCTCTACCGTACCGTCAGTCCGAGGACGCACTGATGTCGTTCTTATACCACGAATTACACTCCTCTCGCATATTTCTTTCAAGATCGCAGATTCAAAATTTCTACCCTGCTCCGAATGCAGTTCTAAAGGGACACCAAAACGACTTATCCAGTTGTTCACCATAGCTTTGCTTATTGTTTTCGCTTCTTTATTTGGAATAGCGTACACCTCGGGCCATTTACTGAAGTAGTCCATAACGACTAGGGCATATTGGTTCCCAGAGCTACTCGTTGGATATGGACCAGCCACACTCATGGATATTCGCTCGAAGGGAGCACTTGGGCTCTCCTGATGTCTCTGTTCGCAACTCCTCCGCGTTGGTCCTTTAGTTGTCATGCACTGGGTGCAGCCTGCAATCCACTCGGATACAGCTTTTTTGACGACCAACCCAATAGAAACGTTCCCTTAGTTTCTCCATAGTTTTGCCTTTTCCGAGGTGCCTACCACTCGGACCATTATGAGATTCTGCAATTATCTCTTTCACTTTCAAGGCAGGTACCACAATTAGATTTTTCTCCGTTTTACCATCTTCACTTTCCCATACACGGTATAGACAGCCATCTAGTAATCTCAGGCTATTCCACTGGGCCCAATATGATTTTAAAACGGGGCTTTCTGAAGCGATTTCATTCCGCGTTAATTGTCTATCCTCTTCCTTTGCCAAAATAATTTTTGCCAATACAGGATCACTTCTCTGTGCCGTGAACCACTCGTCGTCGGATTCAATTCTCAGGGATCGGACGTCAATAATTTGCTCTTTGATCTCAGCCTTAAAATCCTGTTTAGGCTCGATTACATGTGGACGGTCATTTACTCGTCCGGTATCGGCCGCTATCGCTGGAGATCTTGACCGTTTTCTCAGGTCTCTACAGTCACGCCCTATATGGCCACGTTCGCCATGACTGTCACCTTTCAATTTTGTTGCTTGCCATAGCGCTTTCGTGAGAATCCGAATCACTTCCTTCAGTTCGCTAACGGCGCCTTTCAAATCTTTTGATTTGCCTTCCGTTTCTACCCTTCGCACATGATATGTCTGTTGACTGGCAACAACCCTCGCCGTCTCATTCGCCAAAGCGAATGAAACTGTTTCCACAAATGTAGCTTTTTGTGAGGCATACACCGAATATCTAACGTCAGGATCGTTAATGCCCCTAACAAATGCCTCTATCTTAAATTGCTCTAGGAAAGTTTGGGGTTCTCCAGGATATGCCATCAACACCAAACGTTCCACCTCGGTTGCGAAGTCCTGAAGCGTTTCATTATGCTTTTGCACTCGGCCTCTCAATTCCATGCGATATAAATCCTTCTTGTGATCGCCACCATACTTGCGTTGTAACGCAGCCAGTATATCCTCGTAGTTGTTTCTGGCACTGACGGGAATGCTCTGAAGGACTTCTGCTGCGTTGCCTTTCAGTGCTAAAATTAGCTCAACAGCTTTGTCGTTGCTGTTCCACAAGTTCTTAATTGCGACCATTTCGAATTGGAATTTAAAAACATCGAAAGGTGTAGAGCCATCGAAACTGGGAGCTTTCAATCTACTAGAGCCTTCAGAAATTACTCGCCCCGGACCCTCTTGCAACTGAAGTTCATTCATTTTCCTTTGCAATTCGCTTACATCGTTTTTTAGTTCCCGTTCGACTTCCTCGAACTTATGTTCGACTTCTTCAATCTTCTGCCCCATTTCCTCGATTTTTTCTTCAACCTTTTCGAATTTATCGTTCACTTGAATCTCCATATTGCTCACAACTTCGGAGATTTCTTGCAGTTTCTCATTTGTGGCATCTGATGTTTCTTGAATAATTCTAGAATTCTCGCTTAATTTATCGTCCATAATTCTAGAATTCTCGTCCAATTTCTCGTTCATAATTCTAGAATTTTCACCAAATTTCTCATTCAGTTTGTCGTTAATTATTCGAGAATTTTCGCTCAATTTCTCGTCCATTATTCTAGAATTATCGTCCAATTTGGCCATCATGGCAGCAAACATTGTAGAAACATCTACATTACCAGTTGCTTCTTTTGCACAAACCTCCATTTCGTCTTTGCACTCGAACTGATATGTGTCAATGTTGATGTTTCGGCGTTTAAATTCTTCTATTAATCGCCTCTGCAGCTCTACTTTATTACCAGCTGTCGGTTGATCCAATTTGCTCAACTCCTTTTTTAGCTGTTCAACTTTGAGTTCTTCAAACTTCATCGTTGTCCTTAATTCGTAATCTCACTTCTGACACCAATGTTACGAATTTCCTTATTCGTCCTTTTTGCGTTGTTTTATTCCCAATAATAAAACAAGGTTCGTTTTTAATTACGATAATTACAACGGTATCACTTCCTTTTATTTATTTATACAGTACAACAGTTTACTTTATTTATAACACGTTAACAAGTCTTGTATTTTGCTATCAATTCGCGTTGCTTACTTTACGGGGTTTAATCACAAACTGAACTCTCCATTCCAAAGACCTCCGCTATTTATACCAACTCACCATACACAAATGAAGGTACATATATCTAGCGAATTCAAGAACCTTCTAGAAAATAGATGTTGTTGTTGTTGTTTATCTTTGTAGAACATTCTCCTACACAGGAGAATTATCTTTACTGAGGTGAATTCATGCTACTGGTTTAGCGAGCTGGTACGTTGTTACAATGCATACTTTCAGGCGCAGCACTAACCGCCTGATGTTTACATACTGTTAGTAGAGTCATTAACAGTAAGCAAAAGCTTTTACTTATTCGTAACAATATATTTTATTTATCATTAAAACCTATTAGTTGATTCGTCACATAAAACACTACTTTCACTAAACCTAAACCTAAACTGAGACTTGATTATTTTAAAGATTGTAGCGACAGCTTCATTTGATAACTGACATTCACCATTGAACGAGTTGGAGGAATTCTGCACCTCTCTTTTAATCTTGTGTTGATATGCATTTATTTATTTTGTAATAACAAGATATTCTTAGGCAATTTGTTGTTATCGCTTTTTAAACGTTTTCGGCTTTTAAGGTAAATATATGACAAACTCCTTCAAAAGAGTATATGTATATATAGAGATTTTATGTATTTTTATCAGATGGAAAATTCATCCGTATGGAAATGAACTCTGTTCCAAAACTCACTCTGTTTCAAAACTCACTCTGTTCCAAAACACTTAGCTGCAAAGGACAGTCAACCAGTGGTCTACTGAGGCATTTACAAAACGTACGGAATTTACAAACGTAAAAGGAGTCATCCACTGTTGCAGAGCAGCCCACAGCGCATAAGGTACGAATAATTCAGTCTACAATGGATCAGTATGCAAAAAAAGAAAATTTGGGAAGTTTAGTCTCGAAACTGGCTGCTATCGACGGATTCACAATTAGAGAAATTACCAGAAACATTGTTATAAAGGAATCTATGAAACTGCGAGGCTACAATTTGCCGAAAAATTAATCAAATGTTAAAAATTATAATGGAACAGTTCAAAACAGTGAAATTGATATTGGAACCAGTGTCATAAAAAAAAAATAAAATGCCAATTGTAGATTTTCCCTGGTGTTGGACGAGTGGACTAGTATAAAAAATAGGAGATACCTAAATATATGCTTGCTCGGAGATGAAACAATTTTTTATAACCTGGGTAACATAACATAAATTTTGAAAAATACATCGTTGGCACCATTACAGATGGTCCAAATGTTATAAAAAAAATTCGTCCGAGAAAGCTGTGTTAATGGAATATGTTGTCTCAGTCAGTGTTCGAAATTTTTTATAAAAAAAGGCAAAAGAACCAGCTGAGGAAGAAAAAGAACACTCAGAGGCAGACGACTGTGAAGAGAGATCCACGATAATTATGGCCAACACCCGCCGAATAATTAAAAGAAATTTTATTCTTTAAAAATATTGTTACGAATAAGTAAAAGCTTTTGGTTACTGTTAATGGCTCTACTAACAGTATGTAAACAACAGGCGGTTAGTGCTGCGCCTGAAAGTATGCATTGTAACAACGTACCAGCTCGCTAAACCAGTAGCATGAATTCACCTCAGTAAAGATAATTCTCCTGTGTAGGAGAATGTTCTACAAAGATAAACAACAACAACAACATCTAGTTTCTAGAAGGTTCTTGAATTCGCTAGATATATGTACCTTCATTTGTGTATGGTGAGTTGGTATAAATAGCGGAGGTCTTTGGAATGGGGAGTTCAGTTTGTGATTAAACCCCGTAAAGTAAGCAACGCGAATTGATAGTAAAATACAAGACTTGTTAACGTGTTATAAATAAAGTAAACTGTTGTACTGTATAAATAAATAAAAGGAAGTGATACCGTTGTAATTATCGTAATTAAAAACGAACCTTGTTTTATTATTGGGAATAAAACAACGCAAAAAGGACGAATAAGGAAATTCGTAACATTGGTGTCAGAAGTGAAATTATGAATTAAGGACAACGATGAAGTTTGAAGAACTCAAAGTTGAACAACTGAAAAAGGAGTTGAGTAAATTGGATCAACCGACAGCTGGTAATAAGGTAGAGCTGCAGAGGCGATTAATAGAAGAATTCAAGCGCCGAAACATTGACATTGATACATACCAGTTTGAGTGTAAAGAAGAAATGGAGGTATCTGCGAAGGAAGCAACTGGTAATATGGATAGTTCTACGATGTTTGCAGCCATGATGGAAAAGTTTTCAAAATTAGACGAAAACTCTCGAATAATTAACACGCAACTTGGCGAGAATTCTAGAATTATGAACGAGAAACTTGGCGAGAATTCTAGAATTATGAACGAGAAATTTGGTGAAAATTCTAGAATTATGAACGAGAAATTTGGCGAGAATTCTAGAATTATGCAGGAAACATCAAACGTCACAAATGACAAGCTACATGAAATTTCAGAAGCTATGAATAACATGGAGATACAGGTTAATGATCAATTCGGAAAGGTCGAACAGAAATTCGAGGAATTTCAGCAGAAGATCGAACAGGTCGAACAGGATGTGGAGGAAAGATTCGCCGAACTGGAAAGAAAGATGAATGAAATCCAGTTGCAAGAAGGGCCAGTGCGAGTAATTTCTGAAGGCTCTAGTAGATTGAAAGCTCCCAGTTTCGATGGCTCTACACCTTTCGATGTTTTTAAATTCCAATTCGAAATGGTCGCAATTAAGAACTTGTGGAACAGCAACGACAAAGCCGTTGAGCTAATTTTAGCACTGAAAGGCAACGCAGCAGAAGTCCTTCAGAGCATTCCCGTCAGTGCCAGAAACAACTACGAGGATATACTGGCTGCGTTACAACGCAAGTATGGTGGCGATCACAAGAAGGATTTATATCGCATGGAATTGAGAGGCCGAGTGCAAAAGCATAATGAAACGCTTCAGGACTTCGCAACCGAGGTGGAACGTTTGGTGTTGATGACTTATCCTGGTGAGTCCCACCCATTCTTGGATCAATTTAAGATTGAAGCATTCGTCAACGGCATCCGTGATCCTGACATAAAATACGTGACTTGTGCCACACAAAAAGCTACATTCGCCGAAACTGTTTCGTTCGCATTGGCACAGGAAACAGCAAAATTTGTGTCCAAGCCTCAAATACAAAGAGTTAGAAAAATTGAAATGGAGTCGGAGGCAGGAGATTTGAAGGGTGCCATAAACGATCTTAAAGAAATCACCCAAACCCTCAGCAAGGCGTTACCAGGCGGAAGTAAGTCCAGACCAAAGTGCTACAATTGCGACAAACCTGGTCATATTTCACGAAACTGCAGAGAGCCACGAAAACGATCAAGATCGAGCTCACCCCAACGTGGCAATAAACGGGTAAATTTTACTACACAAAATGAATCTCCGTTAAACTAAAACGAGCTAGCCCAGAGGGGCATGGACTAGCTCCCACAACCGAGGGCCCCACGATCTCCATCTCAATAATACAACAGAAAAACAACAACCTCACTGTCTACGGAGCTATCGGTGGTCGGAAGCGCATATTGACTATGGACACAGGCGCGTCACAATCTATCATCAGATCTGATTTGATAAATGGACCAATAGAATCGTTACATGGTGTAAGACTCCGCACAGCAACGGGTGAACCAGCAACTGTACATGGTAAAGTTAAATTGAAGTTAGCCATTGCCAACATGAGCATCGAACACGTGTTTATTGTCGCCGACATTGTAGATGAAGTGATAATTGGCGCAGATTTTATGATTGCCCAAGGCCTCAAGTTAGATATGGGGCAGCAAATTTTGACGTGGGCTAATGTGGAAATTCCTCTCAATGTGGGATACGACAATACAACACAGATTAAAAGGCTGATCGCTTACAAAGATGTAAAATTGCCACCAAACTCAGAAACCATAGTGTGGGCCCGAATGGAGGGAGATTGTGAGATCGGCGGTTTGTGGGTAGTTGAACCGGCAAGTATAAACAACTATAACATCATCACTGCCAAAGCTCTAGTAAGAACTAATAATGAAGGATACTTGCCTGTACGAGTTCTAAATTTGTCCAACAACGAGGAGGTGATCGGCGACCGCACAGAAATTGCAGAATGTACACCAGTCGAGGCGGTCATCAACTGTGAAGTTAATTCTGACTGCAGCAAACTATCAGAAAAGGAGCAGAAAGTGCTGGAGTCGCATCTCAGTGAGTGGGTGCGAGAACTAAAGCCTTCTGATAGGAACAAAGCAAAGCAAATACTGTGGAAGCATGCGTCTGCCTTCGCCCTGAAAAAAGTAATGCCATTTGGACTATGTAACGCTCCAGCCACCTTCGAGCGATTAATGGAGTGCGTGTTGAAAGGACTTCATTGGCGAACATGCTTGGTGTACCTAGACGACATCATTGTCATGGGGAAAACATTCGATGAACACCTGAAGAATCTTAAAGAAGTCCTTCAACGTATAACCGCGGCTGGGTTGAAACTCAGTCCGAAGAAGTGTTCTCTGTTCCAGAAAGAAGTAAAATACTTGGGACATCGAGTGACAGCAGATGGCATTTCCACCGATGAAGACAAAATCCTGACAGTGAAGGATTGGCCACGACCGCAGAATCTCCATGAATTACGCAGTTTCCTAGGACTCTGTACGTACTACAGACGGTTTGTGCCGGGTTTCGCCACAGTGGCTGCAAGTCTTCACGAGCTGACAATGAAAAGTCGGCCGTACTGTTGGAGCGAAAAACAAGAAGAGTCATTCCACCAACTGAAGCAATATTTATGCACGGCTCCTTTGCTTGCATATCCTGTTGCTGGAGAGAAATTCGTGTTGGATACTGACGCGAGTGGTTACGGAATAGGTGGCGTGCTCTCGCAGGAAATCAATGGCCAAGAAAAAGTTATTGGGTACTACAGCAGAATACTCTCAAAGCCAGAGAAAAATTACTGTGTTACGAGACGAGAGCTACTGGCCGTCATAGAGTGTGTCAAACACTACCACAAGTATCTGTACGGCCAGCCTTTCCAGTTAAGAACCGATCATGCGGCGCTAAGGTGGCTACTGCAATTTAAGAACCCCGAAGGCCAACTTGCTCGTTGGATTGAAAGACTGCAGAGCTATGACTTCAGCATTGAGCATAGAAAAGGAGGAAAACACGGTAATGCTGATGCCCTGTCACGTCGTCCATGCAAGCTGGAATGCAAACACTGCTCAAAAGCAGAGGTGAAAGAAAACATCATTGACGTACGTCTGCTTCGACTAGAATCCAACGAAGACTGGTCAACAGCACAAAGAAGCGACCCTATACTGGCAAAAATCATTTCTGCAAAAGAAAATGGTGAAAGACCAACACGCAATGACATCGCCTCAGAGAGCCCCCTGATGAAAGCATACTGGGCCCAGTGGAACAGCCTAAAGTTATTGAATGGTTGCCTATACCGGTTATGGGAAAGTGAGGATGCTAAAATAGTCAAAAAGTTAATAGTGGTACCTTCCTCCAAGGAAAAAGAGATAATGACAGAATTCCATAATGGCCCGAGCGGAGGACATCTAGGAATAACCAAGACCATTGAAAAGCTAAAGCAACGGTTCTACTGGATTGGCTGTCAACAAGCGGTAGCCGATTGGATAGCAAATTGCACCCAATGCATGACAGCTAAGGGACCAACGCGAAGAAGTCATGGCCACATGCAGCAATACAACTCAGGTGCACCCTTTGAGCGTATAGCTATGGATGTGGCTGGTCCATTTCCCGTCAGTAGCTCTGGAAACCAGTACGTCTTAGTGGTTATGGATTACTTCAGTAAATGGCCCGAAGTATACCCTGTTCCAAATCAGGAAGCGAAGACTATAATTAAAGTGTTTGTGGATAACTGGATATGCCGTTTTGGTGTCCCCTCGGAGCTCCATTCGGACCAGGGTAGGAATTTTGAATCGACCATCTTCAAAGAAATGTGTGAGTCATACGGTATTCGGAAAACAAGAACAACACCATTGCATCCTCAGTCTGACGGAATGGTTGAAAGATTCAACCGAACTCTTGAAGAATACCTAAGAAAAGTAGTCAGCGCAGATCAAAGAGATTGGGATGAACACATACCGAAGTTCCTTTTGGCATATAGGACGGCCACCCATGACTCCACTTCGCGAACACCCGCTAAAGTAATTTTCGGAAATGAGCTGAAGCTGCCTGGAGATTTGGAGTTTGGTACCATACCAGCGTCTGACCCTGCGAACAGTGATGTCAATTACCATGATACGGGGGATCTTAATGATCTCCATGAATTTGTGCGCAACAAATTAAAAATGGTCAGTAACAAAATGAAAGCCAGATACGACCGAGCGGCAAATTCAGAAGGATTTCAAGAAGGCCAGCTAGTTTTACTGTTCAACCCACAGCGCAAGAAGGGTTTATCTCCAAAACTTCAGACTCACTGGGAAGGCCCTTACAAGGTTGTCAAACGAATAAATGACGTGGTTTATCGAATCCAGAAAAGCCAAAGTCCAAGAGCTAAAATGAAAGTCGTGCATTTGGAAAGACTAGCTCTGTATGGAAAACGGAGGGTTGAGCCTGCTCGGGACGAACAGGCTTAAGTGGGGGGCAGTGTTACGAATAAGTAAAAGCTTTTGGTTACTGTTAATGACTCTACTAACAGTATGTAAACAACAGGCGGTTAGTGCTGCGCCTGAAAGTATGCATTGTAACAACGTACCAGCTCGCTAAACCAGTAGCATGAATTCACCTCAGTAAAGATAATTCTCCTGTGTAGGAGAATGTTCTACAAAGATAAACAACAACAACAACATCTAGTTTCTAGAAGGTTCTTGAATTCGCTAGATATATGTACCTTCATTTGTGTATGGTGAGTTGGTATAAATAGCGGAGGTCTTTGGAATGGGGAGTTCAGTTTGTGATTAAACCCCGTAAAGTAAGCAACGCGAATTGATAGTAAAATACAAGACTTGTTAACGTGTTATAAATAAAGTAAACTGTTGTACTGTATAAATAAATAAAAGGAAGTGATACCGTTGTAATTATCGTAATTAAAAACGAACCTTGTTTTATTATTGGGAATAAAACAACGCAAAAAGGACGAATAAGGAAATTCGTAACAATATGTTGTTTCTGAATACAAAAAAGAAATCTCTCTAGAACTGGATATTGTTACCAGGTGGAATTCGATGGTGCCGATGATAGAAAAGTTCTTGCGCTTAAAAAATTCTATAAAAAAACCTCTAATAGGTTTGGAACAAATTGACCTTTGGATTGAAGAACATGTAAACATACTTATAGATCTATTAAATATTTTAAATCCAATTAAATTAGCCGTGGTAGCGCAGTGCCGGCGAAATACGAATTTAATAGCCGCAGATGCAATATTATCCACTTTATGCTACCAAATTTCGCAAATTAAAACACCTTTGGCAGAGCAAATTTTATAAGCTTTAAAGAAGCGAATTGAAGAAAGAAGTGGCAAGCGACTTTATACTTTAGTGAAGTATCTTAAAGATCCAACAGTATTTGATAAGAATGCTAATAACTTATTTCAAACTGCTTCAAAACAAAATGTGATCGCGTACGCTGAACAAATTTATACTCAACTTTTTGAAGAAGACGTTATCGACGAAGTTCCGGAATCGGATGAAATTTCAATTTGTGACATTAGTACCGAAAGACCATTTGAGGATATTTTAACCGATGCCATAACAAATTCAAATGTTGCATCAAGTAATAGACTACTTAATAACTCGCTAAAAAGGATTTACAATTTTACGAAGCAGGTGGAAAAGCAACGGAGAATGTCACCATTTTATTGAATGCTCTTCTGACAATAAGGCCAATATCAGTTGAAAGCAAAAGAATATTTTCAACAACAGGACAATTTGTAAATAGAATTAGAAACAAACTGTCTGAGGAAACCATTAACGCTTTTTCCTTTTAAAAAACGAATTTTCAAAATGACTTAAATTAACTTTTATTGTTTAACTAATATTTTTATATATGTATACTTATACATATACATATGTATTACTTATGAATGTTTTTTGTTTTACTTGCAGCTTGTACTATATGATCTCATGAATTAACAAATAAATATATATGTAAAAAAAAAAAAAGGTTTCTGTTTGCAAGCACAATTTTTCGTTTGATTTCCAGGTTGACGTTGCTTCTGTTCATGGAAGATCCGGTGTAAATAAATTCGTCCACTACCTCGACATTATAAAGGTTCTCAACATTCCCCCTTTCCTCCAATCGGGTGGATGTTCTGCTTGTCGAAACCATTAATTTTATCTTATCATCGTTTACTGTTAAATCTACTTTTGCTGATTCCTTCTCAATTCTCGAAAATACTGCAGTAACTTCTCGCAGATTTCTCCCAATGATGTCTAAATCTTCATCATACGCGAGCAGCTTGATATTTTTGTTGCTGATAGTTTTATTCGTGTTGAATTTAGCTTTTCTGACAATGATCTCAATTAATATGTTGAAGAGATCATACTAAATATTTCAGAGAGATCCTTACCAATATTTACTAAGGCTTTCGAGTCGGTGTGTCAGCTTAGCAGGAATACCAAGCTCCGACATAGCTTGGTACAGTTTTCCCCGTATTGGGTTATCTAAGGCAGCCTTATAATCTACAAAGAGTTGGAAGGTGTTTTCTCCAGGACTGAAAATATACCTGGTCGATATTTGAATTTCCAGGCCTAAGGCCACACTGATAAGGTTCGATCGGGTCTGCAACAAACGACTTTAGTCTTTCATACATTACGTTTGAGAGGAACTTGTATGCGATGGATAAAAGGCTTTTCCACGATAGTTGGTACATATGTATACTCGGGTCGCCTTTTTTGAAAACAGGATACAGTATGCTATGACTCCAATCGTCGGGCATGCGTTCGTCTAGCCAGATTTTGCATATGAGCTGACGAATGCATCTTTCAAACTCATAGCCTTCAGACTTAAACAGCTCAGCCGGTAGTAAAAAAGCACCAGAGGCTTTGTTTTCCTTAAGCCGGGAAATTGGAGATCTAACTTCGCTTTGGCTCATCCTGTATTTACACAACACCCGTATCTATATTGAAGCCTTCTGGGACAAGTAAAGCGGAGAAGTGATCTATCTGATCTATATTCACAACATTCTCTGCACATCTGTAACAAGATTCCCGTCCTTATCTCTACGAAAGAAGGGCCCTGATCCATTTGCATTGGTTTGGCTTTGTAAAGTAATTTACTGTAGAATTTCCGGGTCTCATGCTTCCTTCTGTAAGATTCAATTTTCTCACACTCACGCTTTCTCCACAACCGTGTTTTCTTCTTAAACATACGGGGTTTCTGTCTCCTCTTCTCCTTATACCGTTCTGTCGCTTCTGACTGAAGCATTGCCATAGGTGCAGCGTTATTTCCATCTCTTACCACGCGACACTTCGTACCATGGTTTGTCTTTAAGCGGGTTTTCATAACTAAGTAAGGTCTCTGCAGCAGTTTCCATAGAGTGGGAAATGTACTTCCACTGCTTTTCAGGATCATGAGGCGGGGGAGAGTTCTGCGCCAGTATCTGTGTGAGCTTCTCTGCATAGGCCTTGGCTATCTCTGGTAATGGCAGCTTTCCGATGTCCAGCTTTCTATAGTCTGGTTTCGTACGCCTTTCGCACTGCTTATCTCTGTGCGAACCTTTGCTGCTACCTGGTAGTGATCTGAATTGATATTAGCTTCTCGAATCGAATCGCCGCAGCAAAATTTAAGTTTCATTCCGTTATCGGAAGTGGTGGCGTACAAACTGAATTTACCGATGGTTGGTTCGAAGACATTTTCTCTGCCGACTTTAGCATTAAAATCACCTAGAATTATGATGTCATGGCCAGGGCAGCGGTCGTATGTTTACTCTAGGCGCTCATAGAACATGTCCATGGTGTCATCGGGGCATGTACACAAATTAGCGATATGTTATAGTATTTCGCTTTTATGCGGGTGATGGCTATACTTTCACTCACGGGGTTGAACCTTGAGACCAGATATCGCAGTCTTTTCCCAATTACAAAGCTATAACCAAATTCATGTTTTTTCTCATGGCAGCTGTAGTGTATGTCACAGTTCTTCTTCCTTGTGCAGCCCTGTGCTGTCCACCTGGATAGCAGTTATGTCAGTCTTTTAATTCTCGAGGACATCTGCCAGTTGGCTAGTGGCACCGGATCTTTATAGTGTTCTAACATTCCAAGTGCATATACATAAATCGTGGTTCTTATAACGTTTTCGAGGGTGGTCAACAAATAGGGGATTTTATATTTCTCATTCTCTTTTACATTTTCATTGGCAATATAACGGTAGCGGAAGATTAACCCATACCACCGTGGTTTTGCATTTTACCTACTGCGGGGGATGATTATATTTCAGCCGTCAATTATGGATCAGACGCTGATCAGATTGCGGTGTGTTGAAACTGGATTTTTGTTTCTCTAGTTTTGATCCGCCGTTGGCCAGTAGTGTTGGCTCATCCGCCTTCAAAGGACAAAAGAGGAGCTTCATTGACAGGGTCACCTATTTAACATGAGACGCATCAGTGATCGCATAACCAATCAGACTGTTCATTCATTCCCACTAGAGCCCTGCACAAATGCATTTGCTTTACTGAGACAACAAATGACTCACTGCATTGAGCAATGCTTGCAAGAAATTCGCGACCACAATAACAGTTTACATTAACGCGAAGTTAAACAAAATGTGCATTGTTTACGTTTTGTTTTTTCAAACCAAACTAAGAACACTTCTTGCTCACGATAAGCTCTCTTCTCTCAAAACCAAAACAATAATAACTACCTGGTGTCAGGGATGATATTTGTAGTGGATAAGGACTTTTTTACCTCCTTCCGATTTCAAAAAGTCCCCAAATTCCTTTAGTCCAATAAGAGTACTTTCGGATTTGACTCACCAAATTTTATGTGAGAGGTTTTGAAATACAACACAAGGCAAAATAGGTAAGGTAGAAGCCAGGGGGTTATATGCCACAGCTGATCAACCTTAGAGATGGCGAAACATGCAGGATAAACTAAGAAAGAGAAATATCGATAGATGACTGGAAGTATGTAGAATTGCTCAATGCGTTTTTTACACATTTGCCTTTCTGCAAATGAACCAAAAGTACAAAACTCACTGGGAATATTTTTGTGATATTTAAATCGAGGAAAAAAGGGATTACAAGTGAAATGAATCAAAATGTGTTAGTGTTAGAGTAAAATTAGTTATAGAGATTGCAATTTAAATGCAATTTTTTTAAAATAAAGATCCATCTAATTCTTCATGGGTTGCCAAGTCTGTATAACTCTTGCTCCAACATTTCCAGTTACTTTTCTTGGTTTCAGGTCCAAGCAAACCAGCTGTTGGAGACTGTATTACTCTCTGGTAGAAGCAGTAGGAATTGTTTTTATATCAAGGGCCGAACAAGGGCTGATCGAATTTGTCAAGTTTTATTTATTGTTATTTTTTGTGTAATAAGACTGAAATATATGTATGTGTGCCTGAGGTTAACTAAAGCTTTCACTGCATTTGCACTGACATAATAACAAACGGTACGCAGATTTAATATTTTCTATAAACAGCCCGTTAATCTTTCGGTGTAAATACAGATTTATTTAATTATTTTATAAAAAGAACTCTTATGTCGAAAAAAGTACTTTCGGAAGAATACAAAAAGTCCTCTCGAACATTATCAAATATCATCGCTGCCTGGTATGTCAATGAATGCAGTAAATCATTTGAATGATTTGAAGTCTGTCTTTTTTTATTTTGCTAGAGTAGATTAACAATCAGTGCTGTCGGGTTTGTACGTGTGGGAGATGCAAAATGAAAATGAAATTAAATTATCCTAACTTAATTTATTTCTTTTCCCGTAAGGGAAATGATAAATCCAAAAATAAAATAACGAAATTCATAACGGTAAAATATGAGACGAAAACGATATGTACTCAAATGTTAGTTGCGGAAATCCTAAGCAACTTTTCAATATTTTGTATAAATGTTCTTCAATAATTGTCCGGTTCAAGATCAATAATTATTCTCTGAATTTCTATGAAAAAGTACATTATAATAGAAACTATTAAATAAGAAATATGTGAAATTGATTATTATGGTGGATGGTTGGGAATATAGCTATTTCAATACCCACTAAGGCATATCATCAGCTCCCTTCTCCATAAGTATGTAGGTATATCATCACACATTATAGGGATGATTTAGGTACATATATCATCACACATCCCTATAATGTGTGTCATCACATCACCCTTGTGGAGAAGGGAGCTGATGATATGCCTTATTGGGCATTGAAATATTTATATTCCCAACCATCCACCATAAGAATCAATTTCACATACTTCTATTTAATATTGTTTAAAAATATACTTTTTCATAGAAAAATTACTTTTTAATAGATATTGATCTTGAACCGGACAATTTTTGAAGAACATAACAACTGATAGTTCGAATGATATAGACTTAAACGGAAATTTGGTATAAAATCTTTTATTGTCGAAATCCTGCCGACAACGTTTCGGCATGGATTTCATGAATATTGTTCATTGTTTCTATCGGAATAGATTTCCATTCGTCTTTTAGGGTTTTTATAAGATTTTCGCGGTTGCTTAAATGCTTTCCACCAACTTTGCGTTTCAGGATTCCAAAAAGATTTTCAATTCGATTCAAGTCTGGTGATTGTGCCGGCCAAACGAGGACTGAAACCATTTTCATCTTTACATAGTCTGTGACCAACTTCGAAGTGTGTCTCGGATCATTGTCGTGTTGAAACACGAATCGAAGTGGCCTGTTTCACTCTGCGTACGGAATTATTACAATCTCTAAGATGCTTTTGTACGTGACACGGACCATAATGCCATGAAAGGGCCCAACATCATTACCAGCGAAACACGTTTAGACTATCACACTTCCTCCGCCATGCTTCACAGTTTTCTTACATTTTTTGCCGCGAAAGTGACACTTCCCATTAGAGCCGAATAAATTAGGTTTGGATCCCTCACTAAACAGCACACGTGACCATTTTCTTTCATTCCAGTCCTTATATTTGGTCGCATATGCAATTCTATAAAAAAAAAAAAATTACAGCAGACAGTTGTCCGAGGCCTTCGGCCACGGACTGTCCCTGCAGGCTGTGTCAGAGACACGGCCATTAAGTTTAACGTAGAATACGCCATCCGATAAGACAGAAAACATATATAACAATAAATTCATTTGCTTATATTATTTATCATTTATTGTTATATATGTTTTCTGTCTTATCGGATGTCGTATTCTACGTTAAACTTAATAGCCGTGTCTCTGACACAGTCTGCAGGGACAGTCCGTGGCCGAAGGCCTCGGACAACTGTCTGCTGTAATTTTTATATTTATCAACGGCATTTGATTCAAGTCCGTTTAAAAAAAAAATATTATGTTCAATTTTTTTAACCTTAATTTAATTTATGTATTTTAATTAATATTTTTATTGAAATAAGTTCTGCGAATGTTGAGAGGGCCGCCCTAATATTAAAAAAGGTTTACCTTATCGAGTCTTCGCATTAGCATTCGAGCGTTGTGTGAAAGCTTTACGCTTTACAATTCAAAATTAATGTTACAACAGCTTTATTGAAGCTTTCGCAAAAAAGCTTTATCACGTTAGCTTACTGTTTGTTTCACTTTTTACTAGATACATGTTGGCAAGCAACATTAGCTTGCTGTTCGTTTCACTTTTTACTAGATACATGTTGCCATGTTCCTAAGCAATGTTGAGCAACCAAAAACACTCAACCAAACACCACACATATGTTTGAGTGTATGTGTTTAAACAATTTTCACTTGAGAAATTTAAATATTAGGAAGATATCAACCAATATGAAATGTATATCAAACGAAAGATAACATCTTCATTTACCTACAAAAAAAATTTTAAAAAAATTCATCTAGCCGTTTCCTCAAATTCAATGAAATAAAGATTACAACAATAAAAACCTGACATGACTCCTCATACCGTAAGGTAAGACGTATTCTACGTCAAAATTGGACCAACAATTGGAACAACAACCGTGTATCCAAATACTGTTTTCTAAGTATTAGTTTTTTGCATGGTGCATAACTTTTCAAATCACTTTCTGCGGGTCTTCTCCGAACAGTACAGTGGTGTATGTTAAGTTCCAAAGTATTTACGATCTCCATAGAGGAGATAAAAGGCCTTGCTTTATCAACTTGCTAATTTCTTGTTCTTCTCTAGGGTCAGATGTTTTGCGAGGCCGTCGACCTTTGTTGGTAGTATCAAGTGATCCCGTCGTTTTATATATTTTTTATAAATCGTGACAAAATGCTCTTGTTCACTCCATATTCGTTAGCTATTTCACATTGTGACTCACCTCCATTATATGCCTCCAGCATGAGCAATTTAAAATCTCTATCGCAATTTAAAATCTCTATCATTGTTTTAATAAAAAAAATTATCATTATGCGTTGGTACACACACAATATACTATATAAATACAAATGTAGTTAATCCAAACTAAGTGAGGTTTAAATACAGATGTTTTTTTCTTAAATTTCGATAAATGTTCAGAAATGGTCCGCCGCTCCGATTTTCTCAGTAAAGGCTCTGCCAGACAAAGGGCTTCTTAACATTATTGTTTTTTCAGTTTGTTTTATTAAAATCGTTTCTCACTTTTTTTGGTAGCGCACGTACATATATACGTATATGGGCATTTCCACAGAAAGGTCAACCTTTTGTCACATCACGTCACTCTCGATAATTACTTATATTTTAGGACCAGTTTGTTTGATTGTGTTATTTTATTTTAATAAATATGTAGTTACTTACATTCTGTATTTAGGAAAAGAATAGAAAACAATCGAACCACATGGCCATAAAATATAACCAAATAACTTTCTCTGGAAATGCCCATATGCGCATTATTCGCCGATTCGTAATAATGCGATTTAAATTTGGTTTTGGGCGTTATGACCATTTTTTCTTTCTTTTTAAATTACACCGTGTTACACACATTCTGTCCTATGAACCAAATTTACTTTTTCGGAAAGGGGATAAAAAATAAAAATACACGTGTATCGGCGATTTTCATGTACACGTCAGAATTTTTTTTTTAAGTTTGAAGTATAAAGCTCGTAGTGGCCTGTGTGAAAGCTTTTGGACCGATTTTTAACCCTTTTTCAGTGATCCAATCGAGCAGATTTTTTGCAGGCAGACTCGTGGAAATGTCTGTATCACGTCAAATTTTTTAAAAAATAGATTTTTATCAATTCTCAGATTTTCCTAATTTTATTTTTTTTAAAATGCTTATCGTTTTGTTTAAGGTTTCAGTTCGTTAAAAAAACAATTTTTTTTATTACTTTTGTTTTATAAAAATAAAGAATTGTTACATTAAAAATTTTAATGTTTTTAAAGAAATTTAGGCTTTTTATTTTTGCGGTTGTAAGCATGTAAGACCAACAGTATTCGCCAAGCATATGCGCAATGTCTTTTCCTTTAAAGCGCTTTTCAAAAGCCGAAATGTCCTGATGGAACCTTTCGCCATGCTCATCGCTACAAGCTCCTAAATCCTCAGGGAAAAAATCTAAATGATTGTGAAGAAAATGGATCTTTAGCGACATTAATATGCCCATTTCGCCATATGCCGAAACCATCTCTGCTACAATATTTCTATAATTGGCAGCTCGTTTGTTGCCAAGAAACTGCTCAATAACGGCAACTGTACCTTTCCATGCACGTTGTTCGATAGCATTTAATTTTGATGAAAATTCAGAACTTGCAATTATATTTTTTATCTGCGGCCCATTGAAAACACCTTAAACCAAAAAAATCATTAAAAAACATAAAGTTACTGAATGACTTCTTAAAAAAAATACCTGTATGAATCTTTGCGCCGCTCAATTTCGGAAAAATTTTACGCAAAGTTGCAATGGCCTCGCCATCACGATCCAGTTTTTTAACAAAATTTGATACGAGACCGAGCTTAATTTGTAGTGGAGGCAAAATGATTTTAGACGGCTGCACCAATGGTAGATTCTCTATACTTTCTACGCCTACTTTGTAGCATGTTCGCGGCTTCCACTTAAATTCAGTGTAATGCTCATCTCTTTTTCGACCTTCCCATATACACAAAAAGCACTGGTGGGTTGGAAATCCACGCTTAACACCCATGAGTAAACCGACCACTTTCAGATCGCAGCATATTTTCCAACTATGCTCTTTGTACTTTATCAGCTGTAATATTAATTCCATGCCTTCGTATGTTTCCTTGAGGTTTGTGGCATATGCGATCGGGACAGATGGATGTATGTTACCGATATGAAGCAACACGACTTTAAGGCTGTTGACCGATGCATCGATGAAAAGTCGCCACTCCTCTGAAATATGAGGGTAACCAATTTCTGCAAACATCAAATCAATATCATAACAATAAGCTAGGTTTTTTCCCCGATCTTCGTGCAATTTAAAAAATTCGTCATATGGAATAGTGGTACCTCGACCACGAGCGGCTGTCATTTTAATATCAGCCGCCACTATATTCCACTGCTTAAAGCGTGATGCAAAGAGTTCTGCTGTTCTCCTCGACAAATTTCCGTCTCGTACGAGGTCATTGAAGTCGGCTTGCGTTATTAAATGCGGCATTGCAGTCCAAATTTCACTGGGTGTTGCCACAAATTCCGATACTTGTGGACTCTCGCATCTCGCATTCGATGAAAGAAAAGTTGATAGCAGTGTTGGTACAACTGTTGATTCTGCATCGCTTATTTCGGGAACATTATCAAAAATCTCCACTGAAGCCGCTACACGCTCTTCTGGTGAGTATAGAACTGCTGGAATTACCGATTCTACATTAGCGTAGCGAATTTTGTTGCGGTGAATGTATTGGTACCCTTTTGTTTGAGCAAAAGTTACACAAAAGTAGCACAATTCATTGCAGTGCTCCGTGCGTGGTAGCCTAATTGTTTGTACAGCGTACTTTATTGTTGACCTTCCATCAGTAAACTTGCACAAATTTCTATAGCAATAGTCGCACACGACTTCCGGAGTATACCACAAGTAAGGAACATAAGCAGTCTTAAATATTTTCTGAAGCGAATTCACCACTGTTTATCAAAGTTATTTCGCGTCGGACACTGCATTTTTTTCAGATGAAATATATACAAATACGTTTTCGCACAACAGAACTTAAAACAATTTTGCAATTCCTTATTTCATCTGTCAGACCAGTTGTAAGTGTTGTAAAAGTCAAAAACTGTTTAGTGTTAGAAGGTTACTATTGATTAATTACAACTATATAGAGTAGGATGGGTCAAAAAACATTTTTTTTTCGTAACGCTTAAGTAGTTTAAAAATTTGGTGTCCCTTCAAGTTATGCTAAGAAAAGTGAAAAAAATATTTTTTTTTCAAAAATAATAAAAATTGGGGAAAATCTGAGAATTGATAAAAATTGTTTTTAAAAAATTTGACGTGATACAGTCATTTCCACGAGTCTGCCTGCAAAAAATCAGCACGATTGGATCACTGAAAAAGGGTTAAAAATCGGTCCAAAGGCTTTCACACAGGCCACTACGAGCTTTATACTTCAAACTTAAAATAAAAAATTCTGACGTGTACATGAAAATCGACGATACACGTGTATTTTTATTTTTTCTGACGTGTACATGAAAATCGACGATACACGTGTATTTTTATTTTTTCCCCTCTTTCCGAATATGTGCATTTGGTTCATAGGACAGAAAAAAATCTATTTTTTGTAACACCGTGTTATAAGGAGTAGTAATTCAATATAAGCAATGGTTAGTAATTCAATATTTATTATTGATATTTTGAAAATATGGTACAAGACCTATAAGCATCCTGCTTACATATGTCAAACCCGTTAATTATTTTGTCCGCCGGAAGGATTAGTAAATCTAATATCATTTTAAATATTCGCCTTACTTCCGCGGTTGATTTTTACGGCTCACGCTAGTTCACTCATCTTTGCCAATTTCCGTCTCAGTGCCTGGCAGGTGCAGTTTTGGAAAAACTTTTAAAATAGCTTTTCGAATCGCTTTTTCGAAGTCGCTAGTAAAAGTCGTAGGCTTAAGTTGAAAAATGTTGACATTAATAAACTGCAGAATGTGTTCATATGCCTTTTGAGATTTATTGGACATCAAGACAAATGCGAAAGGGAAACCCTAAATACACAAAACTTGTCATTACTATTCCAAAGTAAATGGGGAATGCAATTTGGAAATGAAAGAAATTATGGAGCTGGTGATGATTAGAATTTCCAAAGTGAATTGGGAATGCAATTTGGATTCAAATTATCCTCATCACCAGCTCCATAATTTCTTCCTTTTCTAAATTGCATTCCCCATTCACTTTGGAAATTCTAATCATCACCAGCTCCATAATTTCTTCCATTTCCAAATCGTATTCCCCATTCACTTTTTAAATGTTAGTATTAAGTAGTACAACAATAAGTGAACTGATGAAAGGAATCGCAAAATAGAGCGTGTGATTCTTCTTAGAATTTCACACACTCTAATGATCTGCAGTTTGTTAATAATCTGTATACAATCTTTTTCTTTATTTATATATTTAGATTTCACTTTATATTGCTTGTTGTTTGGAGTATACACCAATTCATAATTTCTACGAGCACCTCCAACAAATTGAAATTCAACATTGTCACCCATTCTTCTCACTGGTTCATAAACAACTGAATGAATGTTACAATTACATCTATCATCAAACAATTCTACTTTTCAGCCTTAAGAAACTATTGTACAGTTGTTTTTTCGCACAGTAACAACACTTTTTTCCAAAAACATTCAAATTTGCTCATAAGTGGAGAAAAATATCAAAATAATATTTGGGCAATTCGACCGCGCTAGGGGAAGTCATAACGCCCAAAAATTTTGGCCTTTATGTCCTTCCATGTCCATCCTTCCATCTGTCTTCCATCTCAGAGCGGTCATAAGGCCTAAAACCAAAAAAAAATTTGGGCGTTATGACCGGTCGCCAACTTGGACGTAGTTGATTTGATATTAATTACGATTTAGTTGATATTTCTTCCTAACACAACTACGAATGTAAAAATTGATTAAAGCAAATGAAAAATCAGGCTATGCGAATAATCGCCCAAGTCAAAATCGCCCAAAACCAAAAAATTAACAATCGTCCAAAAAATATGGGGAAAAAAATTGGGGGATTGTTCATCATGTTTGGGCGTTTTGGTGTTTTTGATTTTTTGGGTGTTTGTTCATGATGAATGATCGCCCAAATTTTTAAAAATGTAAATTCGCCCAAAATATTTTTTTGGGCGATTGTTCACTTATCTTATTTTTGTTGAACAAGTCATTTTTGTTCTTAAGTTAACTGTTGTAACTGTATTATCGTGTATTTTCGATTCGTCTCTTGTGGTTCCATTCGCTTTAAGCAACATAAATTTCTTCATTCTTGTCTATCAGTGAAAGTGTCAAGTCGTGCAGTGATATAATCTCATTTAAAAATGCAAATCTTAGAGTATGAACTAATCAACGGGAAAAAACATAATAGTATTCTTCTTTACTTGATTGAAGAAAAACAATTATTTAAAGTTAAATCAAAAACGGCCCAGAAATCATACTATGTGTCCTTATACCTGTCCTACTTGTCGTGAAGAAGTCAAAGATTCCATGCAAGTGTTTTCAAATATATAACAAAAATACAAAAATCGTTTTCTTCCAGTTGTGTTTTTACTTAATTGGACGGTTGTTCGCTACAGTCTTGGGCGATTTATCATTATGAACAATCACCACAAAATAGTGGGCGTTTGTTCATAAATTGGATTTATATTTTTGGGCGATTTTACCTCTTTTTTTGGGTCTTTTTTTCTTAATGAAAAGACACCCAAAAATTTTGGGTCATTGTTCATTTTTCGTTTTGGGCGATTTTCACTAGGGCGATTATTCGCATAGCCGAAAAATCATTCTACACTTTCACATTTCATCTCTTTATTATGTATTCGAAAGGAAATGTTCAACAAATCAGACTTATATGTACATATGTACATCCTATGTGCTTGCATCTATAAAGTAAAATAATATACATATGTACATATATGTACTTATAAAATAATATGTACTTTCATCTATAAATTAATATATGTGACTTGCTCCACGAAAAGAGACCTCTGCACCGAAAAGAAGTTATTGAGAAAAACGCGTTTAAAAAAAGCGATTCGTTTTTCCGTGTTTTGCGCATGGTTTTGCAAATCTTCCTTCAACCTGATCATTTTTTCATTTATTTCATTAATTATGTTCATCTTTACAGATGATTTGTAAAAAAACTAAAAGACATAGAAACTTGCGGTTTGCGGCATTTCCTATAAGAATCACTCAAAAAATAAAAAAAAAAATTTTTGGGGGCAGAGGTCCCTTTTCGTGGAGCAGGTCACATATACTATAAAGAAAATATGTGTTCAAATTTATTCTCTTTATATCAAATACTTTTATTTTAACAGTTCAAAACAAAAAGGTTAGTTAGAACTGATTAAATTAGTTAATTATTTAATTTTTTTTTAAATCAGTTATGCATTTCTTCAAACAAAGTTTACCTAATTAAACCAAGGCGACTTAACCTTGAGCAATTTTCTCTGTGTACTTATTTATTTCATATCACGTGTAAAATTGTTTCTAATATCTTGTTTCCTTTGAATATTTGTAGTTTCCGCATTGGATGCTTTTAATTTCGTTGATGAAATGAGACAAGCAGCCCAGCACGCTCAGAATATTAGCAATTTTATATATGAGCCAACATCGGGATTGTATTACGACCAAAAATCGGGTTACTATTATAATGCGGTAATTGTTTTTTTCCCAAAGCATTATCATTTGTTATTCAATCTTTGATGTTATTTCAGGAATATGGTCTTTACTACGATGGCAACACAGGTTGTTATTATAACTATAATCAGGAGAAGAACTGTTATGAGTTTCATTCTCAAGTTGAAGTGCAGCCAACTTCTAAGACAACAAAAGTAAGATATTTGGTTCAACATTTGAATTTATTTCAAAGGGTTTATTTTGATTTAAACTTAGTTTGTGTGAAATGCAGTATGGTTTCGTACAGGTTGGACAAATTTATGGTTAGATCAAGTCTACATGCATATTGTCTTAATTTGGCTAAATTCTAATAAATTAGTTCGATACGACACGTTTACATCCAATTTATATTGACAATGCTTTTTCGTATAAAATTGTCTTTAACATGTGCAATTTTGTGCTGTACGAAATTGTTCTGCGTCAGTTTGTGCCTCATTTAGTTCGCATTTATCATAATTATGTGTTATTCTAATATCATTGATAGCGATTGTCCATCCACATTTTTATTATGTAACAAACTAATATTAATTCAAATATAATATATGTTTTTTAATCTTTTCTAAGAAATATTACACAAATTATATTCTTCAAATGATCAATTCATATTTTTAGGATAACAACAATGATGGCAACTCCTTTGAGAAACACGTAAATAGTTCGTTTTTAGATCGTTTTTCAAACCTTTATATAGACCAAATGCGTAGAAATGCATTAGGTAAGAGTTGATGACCTGAATGTTCGATGAAAACGCGGATTTCTTTTCTACTGTTGCAGGAAGGGCAATCAGATGATGACACGGACGAGGTCGTATTCGATGAGCACGGGGTGGTAACAGACCGTGAGAAACTTAAGAAACTGCGAAAGGAGAAGGAGCGCGATAGACTTGAGAAGGTTCTAAAACACAAAAAGAAATCGTCCAAAACTAAGGAAGAAGAAAAGAAGGAGCCCAAACAGAAGACTCACAAGAAACAAAAACGTTCCAAGAAACAAAAGTCACGTTCCAATAGCGATTCAGATACAGACAAAGTGAAGAAATCCAAGCATAAGCGATACGAGGATGTAGAGGATGGTGAAATCTCCACGTCAAGTACAAGCAGCTCGTCCAATTCATCACATAGTGATAGCGAAAAACGTAAAGTTCCAATATTCAAAAGCATGGGACGGTTTCAAGGTATTCCTAGCTATGTAGCCAGAAAAGAAATTCGCGTTGATATTATTAACGTCGCACCGTTCTTACGATTATTAGCGATATATATGTATTTGTTGTATTTTTAGATATTGCTAAAAAGTATCCCCCATCATTACGCATTGTTGTCCAGGATACAAACTTGGAAGGTCTTAGAATTGGAAGTCTGAGCTTGATTACTTTCAAAGGCGGCAGTTTGGGTCGTGAGGGAAATCATGATGTAATTATTCCGGATGTGAATGTGTCAAAGGTACATAATTGTTATTCTTTATGAAAATTTATTAAAACAACACAAATCGACATTCATAACGAGAAGTTACCCACCGGCTATATCTGACTACCGATTTTGTATTCATAACGCATTCAACAAATTTGGGACCAACCAGGTGGTATCCATGACACAGCTGCTCGACTATGAGTGGATAGACGTGAGATCGATAAACAACCAGAAGCAAAAATGGCAGCAAAAAAAAAAAAAATGGTGTCCCATAACATCCCATGAAGGGATTGGGGAGAGATTCTCACAATCAGTGAGATGTGCGCTATCTAATTTTACACTCACTGATTGGGACCTACAGTTTTACACCGGTTCCGAACGGTTTTTTGAGAAGCATTTTCATGGCTAAGTACTCGATAGTGTCGCCATCACTAAGCGAGGTGACCGCCGTCGAAAGAAATGTAAGGTGGTCTGAGCAGGGGTCGAACCCACGTTTTCATGTACAAGATTGATTGATTCTAATGACAGCTAAATTTTGTTTTATGTTGACTACACGGGACGAAAATACGCATTCCCTTTTTATTTCCGTTCGTTTTATGTCCAACCAAAGAGTAATATATGTTTGGTTTATAATGTTCCTAACGATAAAACTTCAAAACTTTTTGAAAGACAGTAGCTTGATGTCAGATGTCTTTTTACTAACTATCAGGGTTGAATTTGGCTAAAATATACCAAGAGTCAATCAAGTTTTGGCACATCACTCTGTGGAAGGTTTAATTGGCAATAACTTATTTTCACCTAAGTTATAAAAAGAGAATATGCTACATTTAGGAATATACATACTATTTATTAAGTATTTAAAGAAACAAAAAACGGTTCTCATCATATTTAAACGCCACTTTTATAGACTCCTTCGACGTTATACAAAGGGACGATCCCCAACCCCCCAACAAGTGTCAAATATGTTCGATCGGGTTCATGTCAAACTATAACTACCACTCTTATATCGTATAGACACAGCCATTGCTCGCCTTTTAAACCCCACTTTGCGTTGCTGGGAGCCAAATTTTCCGCCACTATATGCATATACAATATCTTGACCTGCAATACAATGGCCTGTAATACCATGGTCCTGCAATACCATAACGGTAGCTTTTGGTTTTTACGTAAAGATTTATGATAATTTTTCGTATTTCTGGTGGAATTTCAGTACCTCTGCTCGTTGTGTAATAAAATTCATATCAGAAACTAGTGGACGTCAGATGTGCAATGCTAGTGTGCTCGGCTCTTGTGCAGGAGAACGTTTGTTCGTTCCCTGCTCTGACCACCTTAAATTTTGTTCGACGGCGGTTGCCTCGGTTAATGACGGCGACACTATTGAGTATTTAGCCACGAAAAAGCTTATCAAAACACAGTTCCTAATCAGTGAGTGTAAAACTAGAAAGCGCACAGCTCACTGGTTGTGAGAATCTCTCCCCAATCCCATAGAGTAATATATAAAAAGTGTGCATGACTGTTTCAGTTATATCTCGTCGAAAGCCATTGAGCTAATGACCGTTTTGATCATAGAGCAAATTAGAATAGTGAAGTTTATTCTGTCATTAATTTTAACTTCATAGGCAAGTAAACGTTGGATGATGGAAACCAATTGCGCATTAATACCAGATAGAGGCATTAGTGAATGAAGATGAGCCAGCGCGAAAGGTTTTCGATAACGCACCCGATGGAAGAATGAAAAGAGGACGACCAAGACTCCGCTGGAAAGACCAGGCAGTAGAATCCCTCCGTATCCTTGGTGTTACCAACTGGCGAGAAAAGGCGAAGGATAGAGCCAGTTGGAAGAATATGTTGAAATTTGTTTGTTTAATTAATATGTGTAAGACGTCTGACCTCATGAGGTTGTAAATAAAAAAAGGCATTAGTACAAAACGTCCAACAAGACAACACCAACGGCATTTCGTGCTTGTGTGGTAAATTAGTTGTGTTAGGTTTCCACCATCCAACGTTTCTTTGCGACCATACCTATGAATTTAAAATTATTGAAAGAATAAACTCCTCTATTCTAATTTGCTCTATGGCCAATCCCTTCATGTGATGTAATGGGGAACCATTTTATTTTTATCAAAAAGTAATCATGCACAAAGTACATATGCAAAGAGTAAAAAGGTTGAACAAAAGTATCTGTAAAATTACCGCTATAAGATACAACATACACATTAACACTTTTTGATGTTTTCCTTGTGTTTGGAATTTGGTTGAGCTGAGATAGAAATTTCTTTGTTTTGCATTATAAATAAATTAATAAATTAATTATAAACTAATGCGAAAAAACTGCAGATATAAATATTATGGATTGTTTTTCGTACATTTATTGAACAATGCCGCCAGTTCAAATACTTATTTGAATCACTGTTTTGAATCCACTGTTGATTAACGAGTAGCTAGCCCTAGAAACATGCCACGGAGTCACATCCTCATTCTCGTTATGAATACGTGGGTTAGTTTTTTGTTTTCCAAAAAATTTATTAAAATCTCAGCCTGTTTTGAAGTCCTAGCGAAGACATAATGATACAATTTTGACGTCATTTCAGTTTCATTTAAAATTTACATACGATACAAAAAATGGAAATTACAAATGTGTCGACTTGGGTTCCCGCAACGGTACCATCTTAAATGGCAGCCGTATGTCATCATCAAAGACTGAAAGTGAGTTACAAAACGTGATGCACGGAAGTATTATACAAATAGGACAGACGAAACTATTGTGTCATATCCATGAAGGTAATAGTACTTGTGGTCTCTGTGAACCGGGTCTATTGATTGAAACGCAGCGCGACACTACGTCCGGTCCAACTGTTGTACTCTCGCACAAGGAGCAACTGAAAAAAATCCAAAAGAAATATGGTTTAGAAAACGAAAGTATGATTTATACACAAAAGTATCTAGAACGGAAGATTTAATATTTATTGCCCTTTTCTTAATTATTTCTAGAATTCACTGATTCCCAACAAAATGCTGGTGGCAGTTACCAAGATCGTGCTGCTACGAGACGTTTGAAGATTGGCAGCAGTTCAGATAAGGAGAAAACACAAATTGCTTCAGTGAATACGTAAGATCTACATGTACATAAATACTCATTTCATACATTCATTTTGTATCTCGTTCATTTATTGCAGTGCAATTTCCAGTGAGAATAAAGGTTTTAAAATGCTATCGAAGTTAGGCTGGAATAAAGGAGAATCGTTGGGTAAATCGCAGGCTAGCGGAGCTCTTTTAGAACCGGTAATTTCCGACTGTTTCTTTTCATTTAAAATAATCATCGACGTATTTAATTCTCTTCTAGATCAATGTGGAGTCCAATGTTGGTACTAAAGGTTTAGGTTGTGATGATGCTACAGCTGGTTTATCTCTAACGATATCAGAAAAAAAGAAGTTAGAAGTTATACAAAAAACTAAAGAGCGTTATCAGAAAGCTGATATTTTTGGAATAAGTGATGATGAGAGCAATTGATGAGAATGGTTGAAAAATTGTTTAAATTTGTAAACTGTTTCTGGATACAATAAAGAATATACTACAATTTCAAATATATTCGGGGCTCAACTCCACGATTGACGGGTAATTTATATGGATCACAAAGCTTATTTCACAAGAATTTATTTCTCAAATTTCCTCGAAGACCTTGTATCTTAATGCCATATTTAAGGTGCGACAGAGACTTTTGACTGATGGAGAGTTATGATTGGAAAGTTACACTACAGTCAGCCGCAAAAATATACTAAATCGTTATGTAATAATAAAAATGGTGAACGTTGTTATTGAAAATCAAAACATCTGGAACTGTGAAGAGTTAAGTCGTGCCAATAAAGAGTATTTCCATTATCATAATTTATAAAGAACCTCGTTTTATTAACAACAAATAAAGTAACGCGAAAACTGAAGACGGGTATTTTCGATTTCCTTTTAGCTATACAGATCAGAATTTTTCAGCAATTAGAAGTAGTCGGAACCAGGATTTGAAATTACGTTGGCGGAAGATCGTTCTGAAGTTTGTGACTGTTCTTATAGGCCAGCGACCGTCTTGTTCGCCGAACAAAAGAAAGGGTTGAGTAAATTGGATCAATAGACAGTTGGTAACGAGGTAGGTCTGCAGAGGCAATTGCTAAAAGTGCCAAAACATCTGCATAGACACATTCCAGTTTGTGTGGAAGTAATAATTATATGTAGCTGCACCAGAAACAACTAGAATCAGACCTTTCTGCAATGCTTGCTGACATTATACAGACAAGAAATTTACTAAAAAATCCCAACTATGAAGAAAACATTTAACGACAATTTTAGGATTACGGTCGAGAAATCAACCTGGGTGTCGATTCTGGTTCTATGAAACTGTGAAATAAAAAAAAAAGTTTCATTTTCGTTTTTATAAGAAGTTTGAACTCTGTGTTTTCACAAATACCTATTTGGCGATTCTCGTTTTCTCGTGTTTCATTCAGTGTTTAAAATGCTAAAACTAATAAAATAGCTATATCTCAACTTATGCCACAGCTACTAAAAATCACACAAGCAGCAGGAAAAGCAGCCAGCTGGATCTTTGTTTCATACAGAAGCATGTTGATCGATTATGCATTGCTATTTTTTTGTCCACCAGCTACTCCTGTTGCTAAAGAAAACAACAAGACACAACGCAAAAGCAGTTGCATGGCATCAATGATTGTTCTATTTTGTCGCTGGCGAAACCAAAAGCACACACAAGCTGATATGAAAAAGCAATAGAATGGACATAGACAAATCGACTGTTTTTGATGGATTACTATTTTGAGCGATGGTTTTTGATTTGTTCTGTTAGTATTGTTATATGTACATAGTAATTTGTAAAGGGTTGATATTACTGAAATGAAATGTCCTATGCTAAACGGTTTATTTTAAATATGTTTTTGTTATTTTTTAAATTCTTTATATTAACTTCACCTGTCTGTATGCATGTATGCATGTCGAAAAAGCTTTGGATTGATTTTTAACCCTTCTTCCGTAATCCAATCGAGCTGAAACTTCGCAGGCAAACGAATGGTGATGACAAAAATGAACTATCAAAATATGGGCGGGATTGGACAAAGGGGCGTGGTACCTTCCACACAAATCACATATTAAAAATCCATTATTTCTGCTCCTGTTAACGGTATTTGAACAAAATTGGGTATGTTGGTTAGGTGTACATATTCAAAGATCTGCTGCAAATATGGGCGGGATTGGATAAAGGGGCGTGTTCATATATAAAGAATTTATAGTCAAAAACTATGTTTTTACGGGTTGGTTTTTATATGGTATTTGTTCAGTTTTCACTGCTCTTGTTACCAATTTAAGGCAAAATTTGCTTTGGTGGGGGACGGCACCAAAAAACTGAAAATAGAGTAAAATGAAAGCAAAAGGAAAAAAAGTCGCTGGTTTGCCCTATGCCGCCCACAAGGTCCAAAAAAGGGTCACAAATAGGTTAAATATTTCCAAAAAAATATCGATTTTCAAGTTTTTTTATAGAAAGAGATATTTTAGTAAACAGGATGTAAATAAAATAATAATATTAAATAATATTTTTCGATATTTCTGTTAGATATCGAAAAAAACATTAAAAAAAAAACAATTTTGAAAATAGAAAAGATTTTTTAAACCTATCGTTATTTGTGGTTAACACCATTGGAGTAGGATGGTTGGGGCACCATAGTGCCATGTTTCGGTAGGAGCCCAAACTACATTAGTTTCTCAATAAGAGTTACACCTTCTTCCTCCCACTTAAAAATTTGATGCAGTTGAATGTTGTGCGACATCTTCACTCATACACTATAAGATCACTAATGGTCTGTAATCACGATGCACGTATGATATTTAAAACGCTCTTATATTTCGGGGAAGTCCCGAAATGGAATGCAGAGGTGATATTATTGGCATACAAAAATTTCAATAATATGTATATATGAATAATATAATATTGACCATTTAAATACATATGTAGAGACGGAAATGGCGCTGCAAGCTAAATTTTGTATTATTTTCTTGAAAGTAGAGTGTATGTAGATAATTGGTTGTATTTACCTGTGAAATACTTTGACACGAAAATACCGCCGCAGGCAATCATTTAAAAAAATTATTTTCTTGAAAGTTCAGTAGAAGTAATTGGTTATATTCACCATTGAAATACTCTGAGACGAAAATAGCGCCACTTATACTCGAGTTTGAAGATTTTATTTTAAATCGCGCAATTTTCAATTTAAAAATTTTTAAATTGTGGAATTTATACGAAATTGCTTTCAATGTAATGGGTATATTATCCCCTTTCATATGAATACCCACAATCTGTTTTTTTATTGTTGGCCCGGATGTCGGGTCTCAAGGCCCCCATATTACATAGTAATCTAAGTCCACGACAGACATCGCATGGAGAAAACATTTGTACCGGTGAATCCGTGCAACGAATACCTTTCGTTGAAGTACCCACACTTAACTATACCCAAGTGTCCCTGGGTGCATCACTTTTTTGGACACTGTGGACGCCACAGGTTCGTCCGGCGGGAAATTTTGTGACTTCTCGCATTCTTGATTTTTTCTTTAGATAATTTTAATTTTTTTTACAATTTTCTAAGATAATTCAGTGGTAAAAACATGAATATTAAAATTTTCCAAATATAAAGGAAAATAGGAAAATAAAAATATAATTATACTTTTAAATTATAGATTGCTATATATAAGACATAATTATGGTTAAAAATAAAAAATCTTTATAAAACAACACAACGCTTTTCTCTACCCATCGCTGAAAATAGCGATTCATCAAAAAACATTCGATTGCTATTTCATGTGCTTTTTTACGTCCATTCTATTGCTTTTTCATATCCGCTTGTGTGTGCTTTTAGTTTCGGCAGCCATAAAAAAATTACAGAAGACAGTTGTCCGAGGCCTTCGGCCACGGACTGTCCCTGCAGGCTGTGTCAGAGACACGGCCATTAAGTTTAACGTAGAATACGCCATCCGATAAGACAGAAAACATATATAACAATAAATTCATTTGCTTATATTATTTATCATTTATTGTTATATATGTTTTCTGTCTTATCGGATGGCGTATTCTACGTTAAACTTAATGGCCGTGTCTGTGACACAGCCTGCAGGGACAGTCCGTGGCCGAAGGCCTCGGACAACTGTCTGCTGTAATTTTTATATTTACCAACGGCATTTGATTCAAGTCCGTTTAAAAAAAAATATTATGTTAAATTTTTTTAAACTTAATTTAATTTATGTATTTTAATTAATATTTTTATTGAAATAAGTTCTGCGAATGTTGAGAGGGCCGCCCTAATATTAAAAAAGGTTTACCTTATCGAGTCTTCGCATTAGCATTCGAGCGTTGTGTGAAAGCTTTACGCTTTACAATTCAAAATTAATGTTACAACAGCTTTATTGAAGCTTTCGCAAAAAAGCTTTATTACGTTAGCTTACTGTTTGTTTCACTTTTTACTAGATACATGTTGCCAAGCAACATTAGCTTGCTGTTCGTTTCACTATTTACTATATACATGTTCCTAAGCAATGTTGAGCAACCAAAAACACTCAACCAAACACCACACATATGTTTGAGTGTATGTGTTTAAACAATTTGAAACCAACCAATATGAAATGTATATCAAACGAAAGATAACATCTTCATTTACCTACAAAAAAAATTTTAAAAAAATTCATCTAGCCGTTTCCTCAAATTCAATGAAATAAAGATTACAACAATAAAAACCTGACATGACTCCTCATACCGTAAGGTTTTGCAGAAGTAGCTGGTGGACAAAATTAAAAGCAATGCTTAATCGATCAACATGCTTTTGTATGAAACAAAAAGCCAGCTAGCTGATTTTCCTGCTGCTTGTCTGACTTTTGGTAGCTGTAGGCTTTGCATTTGCTGGTGCTATTAATGTATGGAGCTAAATTAGGAAAAACGAAAGATGGATAATATATATGTACATTTCTAATGATAATGAAATTGTATAAAATTTGAGTATTGGCTGAAATTTCGATAGCATTTTAAACACTGGTTTCATTCTCATTGTCCCATGAAACTTGTAACCCTATCATTGATATTTCGAAGCAAATGTTAAACTAGTGAAAACAAAAACAAACTAGAAGTCTGTTTGCGTACTGATAATTTGTAACAATTTATACAAATTGTTACTGAATGGTGTCTGTTTACACCAAAAATCCAGTAACGAGAGCGCAAGAACGATTATGTTGACAGTTCGATGATAGAGAACTTACTAGTTTTTACTGGAGAAATTTTTACCAGTAAGAATTTGCAAGAAATAACAACATGCGCTGGTTAGTTCTTTAGGTATTTACATTGCAAATCAGCTGTTGTCGCTGGCTGCGACTCGAGCTATTTACTGCGGGGATAGCGAATTTAACTCCCAATAAAAAATCACGGCAGTATGTATTTATACACGGTAGGGTTTATTTGTAAAAAATATTAAAATTATATTAAAAAAAATCAAACAAACAAAAAAAATCACACGACTACTTACCGCAGTCTTTAGCCCCAGCAAACTGACTTAACAGCAGAGCAACTGCTTTGTTGGAGCCCTAAATTGTACTTGTTTACAAAACTTCACAGTTCCTTTCCAACATAAAGGACTGTTTCGCACTAGCAAGTACAATATAGGGACAAGGGGGACTGCGGTAAGACGTAAACAAATGACGACAAAAAGGGACTTCTAAACTCACAGAAATGATCATTACAAAAAGCCAAATACTAATGATCATAGGCAAATGAAAGACATGTAAATTATCATACTAAACATCATGACGAAATGAAACTATTTTATACTCGCACCACTTGGACCAGCGTGTTAGTGTAGGCAAATACTCAACAGTCCACCTTTTCAAAAGTGGTCTCGTAGCTGACGGGATATTCGCCACTGCTTTTTAAATACAGCTGGCTTATCGACGACTGTTCCCTCTGGTGTTTGAGCAGTACTCGATGACCCCATCAAAAAATGATTAGGCCTTAATGGCTCCTCATCCTCATGGCTGCCAGGCAAATAAGTCAATGACGATGTTTTCCGCCTCAATTAGATAACTTTGTAGGGTGTGTTCTTTAAGGGCCACTTCTTTAAGAGTTACTCGTAGAACCTTTTTGACACTTGAATCATTCGTTCCCATAATTGAACAGCCAGTCTTTGCCCTTTGAAGACAACTCATCTTGGATTCGAGCCACGTCAAATACTTCCTCGAACCGCTTAGCCTTTTGGTCGACACCAACAAAATTCTCCCCATTATCACTGCGTATCTTCAATGGGGTACCACGGCGATTTATAAAATTCCTTATTGCCAAGACTGTCCTTGGAGGTGGAAAGTTTCTGATAGCCATTCACTTGGGAGTGGCCAGAAATGATTCCTTCATTGGGCAGTCCAAGCAGCTCACTACTTCCACGCAGTATGTCCTGGGCAATGGCTTATCGGAAACCTCCGTTAGCTAGCTAAAGTGAGAAGGCGAAACGAATGAGCAACCTGAGTGGTAATGCGATCACTGATACGTCTCAGGATTATTAGGTGACCCTGTCACTGAAGCTCTTCGAAGTAGTGGACATATTCTTCTGTCCTTTGAAGGCGGATGAGCCAACACCCCTGGCCAATGGCGGATCAAAATTGAAGAAACCAAAATCCAGTTTCGACACTGCATTTTGGTCAGCGTCTGATCCATAATGGGCGGCTGAAACATAATCATCCTGGCAGTAGGTAAAATGCAAACCACGGTGGGCTGGGTTTGCCTCCCGCCACCGTTATATTGGCAATGAAAATACACAGAAAAGATAATGAACAAAGAAACCCCCCAACTGTTGACGACCCTCGCAAACGTTATAAGGACCATGATTTAAGGATATGTACCTGGAATGTTCGAACGTTATACAGGACTGGTGCCGCTTTCCAACTGGCGGATGTCCTTGGAAAATATAAAGCTGACATCACAGCGATCCAGGAAATGCGATGGACAGGATATGGTTGCACCAGAAAGAAAAACTTCGATATTTACTACAGCTGCCATGAGCGTAAGCTCGAATTTGGGTGCGGATTTATAGTGGGCAGGAGACTGCGACACCTAGTTTCAAGGTTCAACCCAGTGAGTGACCGCATAGCCACAATTCGCATCAAAGCGAAATATTTCAACATCTCGTTAATTTGTGTGCACGCACCGACAGAGGATAAAGATGATGAGGTCAAAGAAACATTTTATGAGCGCCTGGAGGAAGTATATGAACGCTGCCCTGACCACGACATTAAGATTATTCTAGGCGATTTTAATGCCAAATTAGGAAAGGAAAGTGTCTTTCGACCAACCATCGGCAATCACAGCCTACATGATACCACCTCCGATAATGGAATAAGACTGATAGACTTCGCCGCTGCAAAGAACATGGTAGTTAGTAGCACACGATTCTAGCATAAGGACATTCATAAGGCGACCTGGATATCTCCTGATCAACGGACGAAGAACCAGATTGATCACTTGGTAATAGATGGCAGGCACTCTTCTAGTGTAATGGATGTACGTGTGATTCGAGGTGCCAATATCGACTCGGATCATTACCTGGTGGCTGCGAAAGTTCGCACGAGATTGAGCAGGGCGAAAAACGTACGGAGCCGAACACAGGAAAAGCTGGATATTGACAAGCTGCAAATACCGGAGATATCAATGTCCTATCGACAGAAACTCTTTCTTCTGCTGAAGCAGAATACCCCCCTCCCGAAGACCCAGATGCGCAGTCGAAGCACATCTTTCATTCTTTGGAAATCGCTGAAATGACTGAACTTGGCTATCAAAAACCGCAGAAGAATAAGCCATGGTACGACGAAGAATGTCGCATTGCAACTGATGAATAAGACGCTGCACGTATGGCAACGAAACAGTCAGTTACAACGCGTGCTGCGAGTGAGCGGTACAAGAGGCTGAGAAGGGAGGAAAACCAACTATTTAGGCGAAAAAAATGGCAGTGGGAGCAGAGAGAGAGAGTGAAAGAACCGAAATGTGCAGGATGAATGGTGAATCGCGAAAGTTATTCCAGAGGGTAAATAGATCGACCAACGGGCTTAATAATGGGCTGCCCTCCTGCAAGGACGAGAATGGGAATCTGGTGAATGAGAAGCAGTGTGTGCTCAAAATGTGGAGAGACCACTTTTCAGCACTACTCCAATCAAATTCTTCCACTGGAGATCAGGAGGTAATGATAGTGGAAGATAGTATAGATTGTACCCCCCCCCCCCCCCCCCCCACCAACCAAGACGAGATTAGAAAGACGATCTCCCGCCTGAAGAATAATAAAGCCGCTGGTGCGGATGGCCTACCCGCTGAACTTTGTAAGGCAGGTGGCGAAGGGCCCACATGCATCAACTGATATGCGGTATATGGCTGGGGGAATCTATGCCCGACGACTGGAGTCTCAGTGTATTACGTCCTGTATTCAAAAAGGGTGATCCGTGTGTCTGTTCCAACTATCGCGGTATCAGTCTTTTATCCATCGCGTATAAGGTCTTGTCCAGCGTATTATGTGAAAGACTAAAGCCAATTATTGAAAACCTGATTGGACCGTATTAGTGTGGTTTTAGACCAGGCAAGTCCACAACTGACCAAATATTCACGCTACGCCAAATCCTGGAAAAGACCCACGAAAAGCAAATCGATACATACCACCTTTTTGTCGATTACAAAGCTGCTTTCGATAGCCCCATACGGGGAAAACTGTACGAAGCTATGTCTGAACTTGGTATTCCGGCAAAACTGATCCGCCTCTGTAGAATGACGCTGACCAACACCAAATCAGCAGTGAAAGTGGGGAAAGACCTCACTGAACCATTCTGTACCAAGCGAGGACTTAGACAAGGCGACACACTTTCGTGCAATCTCTTCAACATATTAATGGAGATAATAATGAGAAAGGCTGCAGTAAATACGAACAAGACCATTAACACGAAAAGCCATATGTTGCTGGCGTATGCTGACGACATAGACATCATTGGGCGAAATGTGCGAGAGGTTACTGCAGTATTTTCAAGAATCGAAAAGGAATCAGCGAAGATGGGTCTTGCTGTTGCTGAGGGCAAGACAGAATTGATTGTGTCAACGACTAGAGAAACCTCTCGACTTGGTCCGCACTTGAACGTTGACAACCGATTTAATTTTGAAGTTGGTCTACCTTGGATCCGCCGTGAGCAAGGACAACAACGTCAGCCTGGAGATAGATAGGAGAATTGTGCTTGCAAATTGATGTTATTTTGGGCTCAGCAAGCAGTTTAGGAACGACGTTTTTCACCGCAATTTCTGTTTGGTTGACATTTTATTATTGTTATTATTTTGATATTGTTTTAAAACATTTTATCTAAATAATCGTTCAATTGTAAAAAATTTGCGGGATGTTTTGGTTTAAAAATTTTGCGGGATGTTTTGGTTTAAATAATGTGCCGAGAAAGTCAACCATTCAGCGTATTGTAAAGAATTTTGAAACATTGTATACAGTGGGAGATAAAGTGAGGTCTGGCCGAACTCGTCGCGTAAGTACGGCACAAAATATTGCTTCAGTGAGAGACAATTAGCGTGTTTTGGTTAGACCGCTTGCTTATATATTAGCTTGTTTTGTAGGAAGCACTTAGCGAAGACTTAGCGAGAACTTAGCGACGAGATTCATTTTCGCTAATTTTAAAACAAAAAAATGTTGACATCTCTTACCGTTTTTAACCATTTTTCATATTGAATAAGTGCTGATTTATGCGACCTTTCGTATTGTATTCAATTATTAAATTGTCCGAGCGTTTGGTCGTGTTTATTATGTAATTAATTATATTTTTTTCGATATTTCGCTATCCTTTGAATTGCATCGTCAGGAAGATATATTATTAATTAGAAATGTGAAAACAATTGATAAACAAAATTTTTTCATGTCATTTGAAAAAACAACAATAACAAAAAATCAAAAAATTAAACAATTGAAGAAATTTTCTTGTCATATGAAAAATGTTCTAAGTTACAGCCAGAACAATTTTTGTGTAGAAATAGTTTCTCTAATTTACAGCCAGAAAAATAATTTGGTTGATAAAAGTACTAAGTGATCAAATTTAAGTTCATATAGTTCCACAAGTTCATATAGTTCATATAGTTTCAAAACAGAAATCTGGTCTCAAAATTGCGCACCTGAATGCTCAAAGTCTTAACAATAAAATTGACGAATTTAGAAACATGTTTATCTCATCGGGTGTTGTTGATATTATATGTATATCGGAAACGTGGTTTCACAGCTCTATAGATGATTCTGTATACGCACTACCAGGTTTTTACTTATTTCGAGCAGATAGATTTACCAATGCAGGAGGTATGGTATGGTATTATATGCAAAACTATACGTAAGTCAGAATCCGATAGCTTAATCGAGTATTTATTTTTAGAAGTTTCAATCAACAACGGGGATAAATTATTAATTGGTTGCGTGTATAGACCCAATCGCAATATTCCGCTTGAAATGTTGATGACGACAATTCAAGATATGGCCATGTCTTATAACGACATAATAATCGTTGGTGACTTTAATAGTAACCCAAATGTGGAAAGTAGTTTAAAGGACTCTATGATTGCCCTCGATTTATGTCCAACGAACTACACTATTCCTACCCACTACTCTTATACAATCAATAGCTTGCTTGTTATCTTTTTCGATAATAATACATCTAAAGTACTCCTGTACGATCAGTTATCTGCACCAATGTTTTCTAACCATGACCTGATATTTATGATTTATGATGTCAACGAAAATGTGGCTGATACCACAACCAGTTACAGAGATTACAAACCTGTTAAATATGACATTCTGCCTGAACTTACGGATAGTATTCCTTGGGAAAGAGTCAATGATTTTGAAAATGTTGATGATCAGGTAGTTTTTATAGAAGAAAATGTCAATGTCTTATTTGACATGTGCGTGCCAATAAAAACAATAGTCGTGAAACATAAACAACAGCCCTGGTTTAATGACACTATAAAGCGACTTATTATTATAAGGAATGAAAATTATAAAAGATGGAAACGGTTCAAAACCTCGGCACTTTACTCATCTTTCAAACAAGCTCGGAAAGATGTAATGAAACATATCCAGATAGCAAAATCTTCCTACTATGAACAAAAATTTGCAACGGCTATTAACAGTAAATTGAAATGGAAACATATTCGTAGCATTGGAGTTGGACAAGGAAAGAAAACTAATATTACCACTGACATAGATGTGAATGCATGAAACACATAATTTGTTGCAGAAAGCTCTGAGACCATATCTAATGTGTACACTGAATATTCTACTGCTGAAATTGAGAACAAATTTTCATTTCATTGCGTTAGTCAATCGGATGTGTTGAAAAGCTTATACAGCATCAAATCTAATGCTGTTGGAATAGACAATATGTGCCCAAAGTTTATTAGAATATTAATTCCGTGGATTTTACCATATATTACTCACATTTTTAACAATATACTTACAAAATCTATTTTTCCAACAGCATGGAAATGTTCTAAAATCATACCTATCCCCAAAACCAACAATTTTTTTTTGATATACAGGGTGTTTTTTTTAAACTGAGACGATCAAATATCTCGAAAAATAGCCACTCTACAGAAAAAATGTCCATATTCAAAATTTAATCATACCGCGGGGGAAATACATTAGTGCAAAAAAAATAGTCCCCCACCCCCCCCCCTTTGTAGATGGGGCGGGGGTAACTTTTAAACTAAGATAGGAAGCCATATTTTTTATTGCAGATACTGATTCTACGACTAAAAGTAAGTATGATTTGAATGAAATATTTTGTTCGGTTCATGATAGATGGTGTTGTAATCGATGAAATTCAATTTTTTCAATTTCTCCCCCTTAGAACACACGCATTCGATTCTGCAATATGTTTGAAATAAAAAACATCACGTTATCATTGCAAATACTCGAAATTCGTCATCAAAACAATTTATTAATGTAAAAGGTAGGTGAATAAAATAATTTTAGCTTAAAATAAGTGTTCAAAATGATGGCCTGCGACTTCAATGCACTTATTAATCCGTATTTCAAATGATTACACACAACTGAGAAGTGTGCCCCATCTACAAAGGGGGGGGTGGGGGACTATTTTTTTTGCACTAATGTATTTCCCCCGCGGTATGATTAAATTTTGAATATGGACATTTTTTCTGTAGAGTGGCTATTTTTCGAGATATTTGATCGTCTCAGTTTAAAAAAAACACCCTGTATATGTAGTATTTATTATACTTTTAATTAAAATTCATTACATATTATTTAACAATATTTCTAAATTCTCCCTAACTGTGTTATTTCATTATTCTTTACAAATGTTGAGATATTTCTTTTAAAGATATTTATGTTTCTTTCTGCTTTGATATAATTAGGTAGCATATTATACAGTTTAAGTCCTTTGAAGAACAGCGATCGTTGCATTGCTGTTGTCGTCACCCTTTGTAATCTGAAGTCTTCTGCGTTTCTTAGATTATATGGCTGCATTTCACCTACATAGTTCAGCTGATCGATTAAATAGGCTGGGGCATTTCCCATCTTCATTTTTTGGACAAAGTTTAGTGTGTTTAGTGCCAGTCTTTGTTGTATATTTAGCCATTTCAGTGTATCAAGCATTGTTTGTATCGGAGTATATCTGTTGCATTTAATATTGCACGCATTGCCTTATTTTGGAGTTTTTGTAGTCTTTCAAGTTGTGTTGTTGTGCAGCAAGTGTACAAAATTGTAGAGCCAAATTCAAAGTGCGGTTTTATTATAGTATTGTACATATTTATTGCCGTTGTAACCGATATTTTATTTCGCACCCGCTTAAAAAATCCAATTTTTTTGCCAATTTTTTTACATATATATTCAACGTGTTGTTTAAATTTTAATTCTTTATCGATAACGAATCCGAGATATTTAATTTGCTTAACCTTTTCAATTGTTTCATTATTTATTTTAAAAATTACATTACAGTTCATGTTTATCTCCATTATTTTAGTTTTACTTTCATTTAGTTTTAATTTATTCATTTTCAGCCAATTGTTTATGTTGTTCATATCATGCGTTAAATTGTCTGTAAATTGTTCCTCTGTATCTCCTTTAGCATATATCAGTGTGTCATCAGCATACATAACTATTTCGCATTTCTCTAAAATATTGGGCATGTCATTTATATATATTATAAACAGCAGCGCTCCTAATATTGATCCCTGTGGTACCCCATATTCATTATCAGTTTCATCTGATTTAACACCGTTTACCTTAGTTATTTGTTTACGGTTTGTCAGATATGATTTAAACCATTGTATTTCGTTTTCTCTAATCCCATACATATACAGTTTTTGAATTAATAATTCTCTATCAATAGTCTCAAATGCTCTTTTGAGGTCCAAAAAAACTGCCATAATCTTATTTTTTGTGTCAACATATTTCCATTTATTTATCACATAGTTAACTGTTGTTTCACATGAGTATTTTTTCCTAAATCCGGACTGATATTTTGATAGCAAGTTATTTATTTCCATATAGTTAAAAGGCTGTTCCTTAATGATTTTTTCCAAAATTTTTTCACACGTTTTCAAAGTGTTTATTGGGCGGAACTCGTCACATTTTTTTGTTTTATTTATTTTTTCTATAGGCGTTATCATTGAATACTTCCAGTTTTCAGGAAAAACACCTGTTTCTAGGGATTTATTTATAATATTAAGCATATTTTTACCAATTATGTTCCAGTTATCTAAAATAATCTTAGTTGAAACTTTGTTGAAGTCTGGTTTTTCTTCTGGTTTTTAAGTTCAGTTAAAGATATTGCTCGGAATTTAAATTTAGATGTTATCACCGGTATGTTGTTCGTATATTGCACGTTTTCTATTGTATCTCTTATTAATTTTATACTGTCAACAAAATAGTTGTTAAATTTGTTAGCGATTTGGTAGTTATCTTTACACTCTCTATCATTAAAAATCACAGTTTTTATTATTGTTTCCTCTTTTTTTAGTACAAAGTTTTTTATCTCCTTCCACATTTGCTTTTGGTCTTTGGCATTATTTATTTTATTATTAACATATTTGTTTTTTTCATTTTCACTTTTATTTTTATACATATTTCTTGTCTGTTTATACTCGGCCCATGCAAATTCTGTATTTTCTGTTTTGGCAATCTCGTGTTTACTAATTTTTTCTCTTTTAAGTATTTTTAATTCTTCGTTGAACCATTTTTTGGTATCATTTCTTGTATTTATTATTGTTTTGTTTGTAAATTTTTTAACCGTGTTCTCTAGGCAAGTGTCAAGTTTATTATATAAAACAATCCCTCAAAAGAACAAAGATCTCATCATAAAATTGGATAAGCAGAAATATTGGTGGCTAAATAAAGAATAAAAACACCTCCACTTCTTACTTCTTGACCCTTTTTATTTAAAATAATATAAATCGTAATGTTTTTTGAACTTTCATTACAAGGAAAAGATTAATAAATTTAAACTAAAAAAATATATACATAAGATTGGTATATTAATAATAATCTCAAACGTTGCTTAAAATTGTACTTGAGAACCCCATGTGGGTCGATGTATATATGTAAATTTTGTAAATTATAACTATTGTTTATTGTAGTATATAAATGTATGAAATAATTGAAAATAAATAAACAAACTTAAAAAAAAAAAAAAAAAAAAAAAAAAAATTCATTTACATTATTATTCTCGTTATCTTTTAATATTGCACCGAGTTCTCTATTAAATAAATCCTTTTTATATTTAAATATTTCAACTGTTTTTTTATTTATTTGGCTTTGATTTTCGTTTGTATATTCAATTTTTATATCTATTGCTTCATAATCTGCTATTTTGTTTGCATTGTTATTTCTTGTTGAGATGTTACCATTATTTGTTATTACATAGTCTATTATTGTCCTCGAGTTTTGTGTGATTCTAGTATATTCGTTAACTATTTGTTTTAGTCCATTATCATTTAAAATACTTTCTAATCTGATCTTGTATGTTTCTTCTTTGCTCCAATCTATCTTAAAATCACCTGCTATTATTATATCGTAACTTGTTTCACATATATCTTCGATTATCCGTTCAAAAACTTCACAAAATTCCGCTTCACTATTACTTGGTGATCTATACACCGCCATTATTACAATTTGTTTATTTCCGAGTTTTGCCATATATGCACTAATCCAATAATTTGAGTCGGAAGTCTTCTCACCGATTTTTGTAACATTCCATTGCTTTTTAAAATATATAATAACACCCTCTGTTCTGTTAGAATTGGAGTGTGTATTATATAGATCGTATTCTTGTATTTGTATTTCATGTTCATCAATATCTTTTGTTAAATGGGTTTCTGTGAGTATTATAAAATCTGGGGTTTCTTCATCAACAATTATTTCCAATTGGTTGTAGTTATTAACTAATCCGCATACATTTGTGTAAATGCCACGTATCTCCTGTGGTTGTTACAATATAAGCCCCAACCTCTTCTTCTTCATCTCAAGCTTATTTTGGTATACTGGACATTCTTTATTCGATGTGGCATGATTTTCATCAAGTCACATATTCAGCCTTCTATTTGTTCTTATACAGTTTATACATTTATATAATATTTCTTTATTGCATTCTTTGGATTTGTGGTTTTCATGACATTTATAACAAATTTCTTCATTTTTACATTCACCCGCTTTATGGTTATATCTAAGGCATTTAAAGCATTGAATTATATCCGTTCCATCAAATATTCTGCATTTTTCCCACCTAATGTTTAGTTTTTGTGGTTCTTTAATCTTTATATAAGCCTCTTTATCTACTAATATTTTCACATTATAAATTATTTTATTATATTTTTTAAATTCATATGATTTCACTATTTTCATTTCATGTTCTTGCAGTTGTTGGTTTTGAGTTTAGACCGATTGCAATATTACCTTACATGTCAAAGGCATTAGAGAAAATTGTATACGCTCAAATGGATAAATATCTCTCTGAAAATAATCTGCTTGCAAAGAGTCAATCAGGCTTCAGAAGGAAAAGAATCTGCATTACGACACTTATTGAAGTTACAGAAGACCTTAGGCAAAATATGGATGACAATATGCTTTCATTCCTCATACTCCTTGACCACAGCAAAGCATTTGATACTGTCGTCCATTCTACATTGTTGACAAAATTGGACAAGTTATTTAGCTTTTCTCATTCTGCGTGTAGACTTATTGCCTCATATAGCGGAAACCGTACACAGGCTGTATTTTTGGGTAACAGCCAATCTGAATTACTGCCCAATAAAAGAGGTGTTCCTCAGGGATCCGTTTTGGGGCCACTATTGTTCTGCATATATATTAATGATCTCTCTGAAGTATTACGATATTGTAAAGTCCAAATGTACGCTGATGATGTTCAATTGTATGCTAGTACGAATATTGCAGACTTGAATAGTTGCACTGAAAATATAAATGAAGACTTAAATAGGATAAACACTTGGACCTCACACAATGGACTTTGTTTAAATCCAGTTGAAGTGACGCTGAAGGTAAACCATTCGCATATTCAATTTGTCCAAACTGCGGTTAATCTTGGTGTAACATTTAATGGTCAACTGTCGTGGATTAATCACATCAATGTTACAGTGGGAAAAGTTTATGGTATGTTACGAAATCTATGGGCTGTTAAATCAGCAACACCCTTTCAAATTCGAATGCTACTTGCAAAAAGTTACTTAATACCAGTTCTTATGTATGGCTGTGAACTATATCAATATTGTGACAGTACTGATTACCAGAAGCTGAAAGTTACTTATAATAATATTGCCAGATATATATTTAATAAAAACCAAAATGATAGAATATCAACTTATTCGTATCAGATTTATAATATGACATTTGACAATGTTCTTAAATTCAAGTAAATTTTACTCTTTCACAAAATAGTTTATACCGAGGAACCCAATTACTTATTTGAGAGAATACAATTTGGCCGATCTAGGCGTGGAAAAATAATCACACCGAAAATTTTCCAATTTTTAAATTCCGAGAGGCAATTTTTCATATCTGCCACACGTCTTTGGAACAATTTACCATACAATGTATAAGCAACGCAATCAAATTTAAAAAGGAGCTAATCAATCATTTAAATTAATTATTCAAACTAGTTTTAAGTATAGTTATTGTAAACAACATGTTAAATATTGAACATGTTTGTACCTATTTTTTTTTATAACTTTTAAAATATATTATATTTAATTACACTCTCGTTTATAAGATTCATTCTTGTTGTGCTAGGCTCTAATAAATGAAAAAAATTACTAAAAAAAAAACCTTGTGGTACCAAGTTATTATGCCTAATAAATGAAAATCTATTTTTATTCTATTTATTTAAACACAAAATTCTAGAAAACTGAATATATCTGAGGCATTACATTATTTAAATAAATTGAAACAAATTGAATAATAGTTGTTGCCAAAATAAAATAATATATACATAATAACTAAAGCATCAAAAACATTCAATCTTATTTTGCTCCAATCATACCTTGGTGTACTCAGAAACTTGTTCTAAGGTCGCGAAATAGAAATAAAATCAATAGGCACTTACTTGTTCATTAGGCCCATCGATGAAAGGCCTTTCAAGAAGTGACGCTAAGGGGGTATTGATAAAATAACACGGTGCGACAGTCCAAAATACCTGGGAAACAAGTATGTGTTTGTGAAATTTCCCAAACACCCCCAAAATTTTGAAAACCGGTTAAACACCCGGTTTTGCGTACCTTTGAACACTTATAAGCCTGTAAGTTAGTTGATTATCAACCGATTTTCATTTTCTCACCGGATTTAAAAAGACCTTTCAAACGATATATACGTTTAGACCTTTCAAACGATATATAAATATGAGAAGACTGTGTGAATTTGTCCAGCAAACAGATATTTTTTTAATTTTTTCGCCATTTTCAACTTCGACGATGATTTCATACATTATTTTATCTATATATATAAAAGAAAGGTTAGCTCTAATTGTCCGCACAATGCACAAAAACTACTTCACCGATTAGCCTGAAATTTTCACAGTATGTTCTTCAAGGTTTCGGTGTCTATTCAGATTAAATTTATTAATGTTTTATTACTAAATATTATTAATATTTAAATGCTTCAACATTGTCTTAGTGTGTGTTTATAGAAACACGTACGTGTAAAAATGTCCTGTGGGGAATTGAGTTAACTTTAAGCTATCAAATGGTTCGCCAAAGATGAGTCACAGGTGACTTAAAAGCTACCTCATTTTGCTTGTTCAATCCTATTCAGTTTTTACATGTGATGTCATCAGAGTGAGTCAGTACTTACTCACTCTGCATAAGTTTCAGTTAACCACAAGATAGCTAGCTGTCTATGAGATAGTTTTTGGCGCATAATAAAAGAGGGCACCATGAGTTACCTATTTACTGACTAGCTAATGATAAGTTTGTAGTCGGCTAGCTTGTGGTGGTTAACTGAAACTTATGAAGGGTGAGTCCTTACTCACTCTGATGACGTCACATGTAAAAACTGAATAGGATTTAACAAGGAAAATGAGTTAGCTTTTGAGTCAGTAAAACTTTAATTTAAAAATGAAAAAACATGTTTTTAATATATTTTTTACTAAGCTAAAATTATAAAAAAATTTGAATATTTCAGTCTTTGGAAATTAAAAATATAGAAAAATATGCATATTAATATTTTATATTTTTATTTTGACTTTCTCGAACTGAAACCGCGAGGTAAACTGAAAGAAATAAACGAAAACACACCTGTATTCACAGTTATGTTGTTTTTTAATCTCTTCTCTTCTTTTGCATTTTGTTACTATGGCTTACTGTTTACTTACATCTGCATCAGGTTTGAGTGGGCAAAAAGATAGTTCATTAAAACAATTGACTAAAGTGTGCATAACTTTTGAGTTAGCTAGAAGTCAGTTGTAAATGAGTTAGCAAAATGTTAACTTGATTTTGAGTGAGCTCATAAAAGACCGACAGGGTGTCTTAGGAAACTTTGCGTATGTGTCTTGCACAGTGTTGCCAGTTTAGCACTTTAAGTGCAATTCTAGCTTATTTTTTTTGGCTTTTGCACTTTTTTTCTGGAAAAACATGCTAAATGCTTTTTAGCACTTTGTTGGGAAATTTTTGCTAACTTTTAACTTTTCTTGCTTCGTTTTTGGCATTTTTTGTCGATAAATTGCACTTTTTCTACAATTTATGGCTGTTTTTCGGAATTAAACTCTGAAATAATGCTTATTTTCAACCAGGAATTATAAGATATGTACATAGAATTATCACGGGCATGGATGCTAAATATGGACGTAAGTTGGCATTTAAAAAATCCTTTACTGCAAAAGTATGTAGGTCTAGACTTTTATTAGCAATTTCTTTAAATTTGATGTACGGAGGACAATGAATCTAAGTACATTACTGGTCAAAATCGAATAGACGGTTCAACCGTCTAATTATTTTAATAAGATTAAGAAACGGAAACAGCTTTCATTAAAGCGGTTAATTTGGTTAATCGCCCAGCTTTAGAATGGAAGGGCATAGTAATTTTCTCTAGTTAAGTACAAATTTTGCCGCGGCAAAAAACATGGTCGCTGGTGGGACAAGATTCCAGCATAAAGACATTCACAAAGCTACTTGGGTATCCCATAATTAAAGAACGAAGAACCAAATTGATCCCACTCATCCAGTTTAATGGACGAACGAGTGATCAGAGGAGCTAACATCGATTCTGATAACTACCTGGTAGCAGCAAAGGTTCGCACAAGATTAAGTAGCTCGAAAATCGTGCGAAACCAGACGGAGAGAAAGCTAGACATCGGAAAGTTACAATCACCAGATATAATCAGAGCCTACTCAAGGACACTCTCACAACTTTTGGCATAGAGCCTGTCCCTCCCAATGACGTCCTGAAGCACAGCGGAAACCCATTTCCGACTCAACCAAAATTGCCGCAACAACCGTACCTAGTTTTGAAAAATCGCTTCGCAACAAACCTTGGTACGATAAAGTCTGTCCCATAGCAAATGATGAAAAGAACTCTGCACGAATGGCAATGCTTCAGACAATTGTAACGCGAGCTGCGACTGAGGGGTATAAGGAAAAAAAAGAAAGAAGGTAAACCGCCTCTTTAGGCGCAAGAAACGGCAGTGTGAGAAAATTGAGACATACAGAAGGAAGAACGAAGCCCGAAAATTCGATGAAAAAGTCAAAACGGGACTAAAGGACATGGTTCAGGGCCCCCCTACTGTAAGGACAAGGACGGAAATCTCATTGCAGATCTGCACATCATGTTGGGAATATGGAGATATCATTTCTCCGTGTTACAGGTACCTGAGATATCCAATGACGATGAGAAAATCGATCACAGTTTGGACAACGACGTCAATTGCCCCTTCTAACCAAGCGCATGGGGTATGCGGTTTTATGTCAGTTTGTTCGAATCATTTTCGCAGTCACAGTCAGTATATCAGTTTAGCAATGAAAATCAGCCAGCAATTTTAAGTCCTAATGAGAACACCTATTTTCAATAATAAACTAAGTTTGGTTAAATATTAAGCAATGAAAAAATTTCATTATTGTCCTTAACGGTTTACGGCAATTACCATGTTGACCAGCCAGCTATACAGACAGACGGGCATGACTCAACTTCTGACTTCTTCTATGCGTTAAAATTTTGTCCGTATCTAATCGTATATACTCCCATCCCTATGGGTAAGAGTGTTCGAAAATGTATGGTTTACGAAATTGTGTTTTTTATCGAATATAGGCCGTAAAGTGCCGCAGTACTACAATTTTTGATTGTTTCAGTTTTAGCACTTTTTTTGCAAATTGCACTTTTTTTGGCATGTTTTTTTCGACAGCTTCTGGCAACACTGGTCTTGCATGCTTTTAGTTAAGCATATAGAAAGTGAGAGCATCTCTCTCTCACTTAACATACATCCCTGCAAACCAACTACCAGAAATCAAATAAAATAAATAAATGGTTTCCCATTACATCCCATGAAGGGACTGGGGAGAACTTCTCACAATCACTGAGCTGTGCGCTTTCCAGTTTTCACTCACTGATTGGGACCTACAGTTTTACACCTATTCCGAACGGTAATTTGAGAAGCTTGTTCATGGCTAGATACTCGATAGTGTCGCCGTCACTATGGGAGGTGACCGTGCCGAAAGAAATTTTTTTTTTTTTGAAGGTGGTCAGAGCCGTGTTCGAACCCAGGATCTCATGTACAAGAGCCGCGCACACTAACCATTGCACCACCGACGGAATCAACCGTGGTATATATCTGCGGTCACCTCGCATAGTGACGGCGACACTATCGAGTATATAGCCATGATAAAGCTTCTCAAAATACCGTTCGGAATCGGTGTAAAACTGTAGGTCCCAATCAGTGAGTGAAAACAAGAAAGCTCACAGCTCAGTGATTGTGAGAAGTTCTCCCCGGTCCCTTCATGGGATGTAATGGGAAACCATTTACTTAATTTAATATATCTGGTATTCTACCAGGAAGTCTTATTTGAAAAATACACATGCTCGTGACAATTCTACCCAATTAAAATTGTGTACATGTGAATACATGTGATTGTTCATCTTGTTTTCACGCGTACTAGATTCCATAGCGCTTTCTCTGTTACTCTGCCGCAACATAATGTTTCCGCGTTCTCGAAAACAATAAGAGTGAGAAAGACGACAATATGTGGGTAAGAAAATTTTGTGCACTAGGAAGAGTTTCTGGTAGATCTTCCAAATATTGTGCCAGAAATGCGGTTAGCATGTGTTAGTAGCGAAGAAAAATTGTGGTAATGTGTTGGTGCTTTCGCATACTTTTTGGTAGACGTGGTTTGCTGGGATGTTGTCCCATAACATCCCATGAAGGGATTGGGGAGAGCTTCTCACAATCAGTGAGATGTGCGCTTTCCAGTTTTACACTCACTGACTGGGACCTACAGTTTTACACCGGTTCCGAACGGTATTTTGAGAAGCTTTTTCATGGCTAAGTACTCTATAGTGTCGCCATCACTAAGCGAGGTGACCGTCGACGAAAGAAATGTAATGTCTGAGCAGGAAACGAACCCACGTTCTCATGTACAAGAGCCGCGCACACTAACCATTGCACCACCGACGGCCACGACGGCCTCTCTCACACTGTATTATATTATGCAAAGTTGTTGTTGTGTCGCTGGTTCGATCCAGGGGGCTTCTATGGCACAGCTGATCGAAATGGTACTAGGCCGATGATGGAGAAATTTCTGTCCCTTTTACACTGTTTACACGAAAGTGTAAAATTGGTAAAATACAGCAGCAAATAAAACTCGATGAAATGGCCTACTACCTCAACATTATTCCTGTGGAGTCTCAAATTTATTTTAAATTACAAGAAAATCTCTTCAAAGTCGTTCAATCAAATCAGCTACAAATTTAAAATAGATTAATTTCCAAATTTGTTACGCTTGCTAAATTAAACAAACATTGAAAACATTACTTCAAGTTACGCCGTAGTAGATCAATAAATTATAACAATTTTAAGAAATGATTTAGTTTCCATCTATGGTGGTTTAGAAAATGAATGGCGTGTATTAACAGCTGCAAAGACTTTGTATAACTTACACCACTCTGTAATTTAAATACCGTACAAAACATTGTGGTACATGATGAAAAATCAAAAGCGAACTTTTGGCCCAAGTACGAAGCTTATTATATACACCCCCATACTAAGGCCTCTCCCGATTTGGCTTCCCATGGCTCCAAAATCCACATAGTTTAACCGATTTTAAAAGGTTTTTCAACAGAGACGCTACAAAAGTAAATCGATAGGGACAGCAAACGACGCCATATTTTTTCCCGCTCTTTTGACATTTCTCTTCAGTAAGGTTTGCCATTTCATCATGGAAAGATATACGAGCCAACAACGAGTCGTCATTATTAAAATTTACTACCGAAATTTGGAGTCAGTGGCCTCAACTTTAAGAGCGCTACGTCCAATTTATGGTCGTCATAATCGTCCTACCAGATCAACAATTGAGCGTCTAGTGGAAAAATTTGAATCCACAGGCACAGTACAAAATGTTCCCGTGCCAGTGAGACAAAGAAGTGCCCGTAGTGTCGAGAATATTGCTGCCGCTGAGGCTTCAGTTCAAGAAAGCCCAAATGTGTCTCTCACACGTCGTTCTCAAGCGTTGGGCATCTCTGTGACGTCGTTGTGGCGAATTTTTCGAAAAGATCTTGGCCTACATCCTTACAAGATCAAATTGACGCAAGAACTGAAGCCGCTGGACCACCATAAACGTCGTATGTTCGTGAATTGGGCTGAGAAACAACTTGAAAATGATTCGGATTTTCATCGGAAAATCATCTTCAGGTGAAGGCTCATTTCTGGCTGAATGGCTTCGTCAATAAGCAAAATATGCGTTATTGGTCAGATAGCAATCCACACGTAATCCATGAGTCATCATTGCATCCCGAAAAAATTACGGTTTGGAGCGGTTTATGGGCCGGCGGCGTCATTGGGCAGTACTTCTTCCGTGATGATCAAGACCGGCACATTACTGTGAATGCGAATCGCTACCGTTCAATGATAACCGAATATTTTTGGCCCCAATTGGATAATATGGACTTGGAGGACATGTGGTTCCAACAGGACGGCGGCACAAGCCACACAGCGAATGCCACAATCAATTTATTGGAAACCAAGTTTGATGAACGTGTTATCTCACGAAATGGCCCAGTCGATTGTCCGCCTCGGTCGTGCGATTTGACGCCGTTAGATTATTTCCTGTGGGGCTACGTCAAGTCAATGGTCTATGCCAACAAGCCAGCGACGATTGATGAACTTCGTACGAATATCGAACGTGAAATTGCAGCAGTATCGGCCGATTTATGCTTGAAAACCGTCGAAAATTGGGTTCAGCGTCTGGACTTCTGCAAGCGTGCCCGTGGTGGCCATGCAAAAGAAATCGAGTTCCATACATAATGGCATCGAACCTACTTTCACAGGAATAGAGAATTTCATTGGTATCTAAAACCGGGTTTGTTGTATTTAAAAAAAACTTTTGTAGCGCTCTTATTGAAACGGCATTAACATATTGATACGGCATTAACATATGTATGTAACATAGGTTTTTCTAATGTAAACAACAATCAAATGTGCATTTAAGTTAGATTTGTTTTTGCTTTCATTTCGTAACGGTTCTATTATAGTTCTGAACTTTTCCTAGATGGTACAATAGTTATTTATTTTTGATTTCCACTAAAAACAACAATTTAAAATGTTGTAATTTAAGATATTTTGGTGGTCAGGGCTCGATCTATACTGACACTAGACCAAATTGATCCATATTTTGATATTGCCCCACACAAAGGACCATGTAGATCGGGCTTCCTAAGGATCATATACTGAGTATTATATACTTTTTTGAAAAAATTTGGCACGGAGTGTTTGAGTTAACCCATAACATTTTAAGTGAAACTGGTCGGCATCCACACATGTTTTGATATAGCCACCAGTCAAAGGTTCCTCCCAATTTTACTTCCTGAGACTCTAAAATCCACATAGTTCTTTCGATTTTGGAGAAAAATTGGATTTATCCGATTAACATAATAATCGAATCCATGGTTCATGGTTGAACATAAACCTTTCCAAATCACTCTAGACCATAATGCTCCGAAACTGAATTTTTTCAGAAATGCATATGTTGCTTGATTCCAAAAGCAAATGTAAGAGTGGTGTAGAATAACATACAGTCGGATCCACCAGACTTTGGCTCTTCCTTACTGATTTAATTCTAGGCGAAGTAACAAACAAAAAAGTTTGCTCTATGAATTACTATTCATACCGTTTGATGTTTCGTGATGATTCGATGAATTACTATTCATACCGTTTGATGATTGGTGACATGTATGTAAAGATTGAATCGGAACGTTTACCGTATATTCACATGAATCAGAAGAAACTACGATCTGAAGAGTACATACATTTGCGTGATGCACTAAACAATGATGACAATGCAGAGTTATAATATTACCAGCAACATATACAGCCAGTCCACGCCACATGCAAGAATACGCACAAGATGCAATGTTATACGCTGGCCAATACGGACGTCCTGATTTGTTCATTACATTTACATGTAATCCCACATGAAGTGAGATTAAAGAACACCTATTTCCCGGTCAATAGCCAGTAGATCGTCCGATATTATTGCACGGATTTTCAAACTCAAATTGAAATCATTAATGGATTTTATGATTAAACATCAAGTATTCGGAGAGACACGTTGTTGGATGTATTCCATTGAATGACAGAAAAGAGGATTACCTCATGCCCATATTGTGATTTGGTTGATCAACAAAATTACTCCCGAGGAGATTGATAATGTAATTCCAGCGGAAATTCCAGATTCAACTGTCGATCCTGAAATATTTGAAGTAATAATCAAAGACATGATTCATGGTTTTCATATTTTAAGCCACGTTAAGTAAAGTTATCAAAAACAAAATAGCAATAAGGTAAAAAACATATTAATATTAATTAATTACCAAATGTAATTCTTCTTACTATTATTATATTTTGTGTACAGTTTAGGAATAGCGAAGCATTGCCGGGTACGCTAGTTATTTTATAAAGAAACCATAATACTCTTGAATTTATTCAAAAGGGACGTTTCCTAATCAGAAATACCCAACTTTGTTTTTAAAAATCCGGTATTAATTTACTGAGTTATTGAAGTTTTTATTAAAACAAAAAATACAAGAAAAACACTATCACTTCCCAGGTATTTATACTTTAGGTCTTTTTTGTATCACTGTGTAATTTGTCCCAAGAGCAGCAATATGCGAGGGTGATATGTATGAATTTTATGAGTTTACTTTTTTTCTATCATTTTGTAACGAAGGGGTTTCCCTTTGAAGCTGGGGTATACTTAGTGGTCGCCAGGTGATCCTTACATACCATTTATTTTTGAGAGAAAGAGTAGAGTGTTTCCTGTGGCGGATATCGTTGACCGAAACGGCGCTGACTCATGACGAGTGACTTACTCTCTGACAGTGGCCTGACGTCGGTGGGTCGTTGCAGTTGACGTGGTCGATGGTTCGTGGCTGATGACGGGACTTCTGCTGACGTGCTCCTTAGATGGCCCGGCTTTAGAGACCGTTATGAAAACTTTTGTATATTTGATAAATAGGTGGGGTATACTACGGTAGGGGTGAAAGTGTGGATTACTTACACCAGGGAGGAAGGTAGGCATCAGGATCGAGTCCCCACATCTCTCTGGCTCGAACCACGAGCAACCAAAGGCAAGCTGGGACCAAGTCCAACACCCCATAGGCAGGGAATCTCTGGCTTGAACCAGCGGGAGAGGTAGGCAACAAAGGTAGACCCCACAGGCAGCGAATCTCTGGCTTGCACCCGGGGAACAAAAGACAACATGGAAACAGGCTGGTACCAATTTAAAGACCCCACAGGCACGGAATCTCTGGCTTGAACCAGCGGGAGAGGTAGGCAACTAGGTCGAGACCCACAGGAAAAGTGTCTCTGGCTTGCACCAAGGGAACGAAAGATAACACGGGAAGTTCAAGACCCCACAGGCAGGAAATCTGTGGCTTGAACCAGCGTGAGTGGTAGGCAGCAAGGCCGATACCTCACAGGCAGGGAATCTCAGGCTTGAACCAACGGGAACAAAAGACAACACGGGAACAGGCGGGTACCAAGTTCAAGACCCCACAGGCAAGGAATCTCTGGCTTGAACCAGCGGAGAGGTAGTTAGTGGGAAAGAGACTTGCTATTACTACACTATATACGGTGTCTAAAACACCACTACGGCTATGTTGGCTCTTCAACGGCTGCAGACCGAATCGCCCCGAGTACTAAGTTGATCCGCCTTTTATACACTTAGCGCTGGTGGCAGCTGTGATCGTAAGTTTTGGTATCAGCTGATGATCAGTTGCCGATAAGTTTAAACATGCAGACTTTTGGCTCGAATTCAGTTATTAATGCAATTTAGGGCTTTCATAATATCCAAAGAGAATTTTGAAGTTAAATAGAACCTAAATTGTTAAAAAATCTAAAATCAGGAAATGTAAACCGATCTGTAATAACCCTCTAGGAAGCCGGCTGTTTTGACCACGCCACTTTTGGTACCACCCATACAAATCGGCACATGTAGTACAAAATCATATTTCTTCTAAAACTTTTTTTCCGGTAGATGTGACTAGCTTCAACTAAACATTGGTTAACATGCTGTAAATGCCCAATTAACGGGAGAAAAAGGCCGAGATTGCCACGCCCATTCTAGTGCCTTCCACTTTTGACTTCTTGAATGACTTTATATGCAATATATGAGTTGATTTGGACGAAGACAACAATTTTCATTAATTTTTTTTTGTATTACGACCAATTCTGGCATAAATATAAAGTGTTTCAAAGCTACAATTAGCCCAGTCACTTTCGATGAGAAATTGGTGGATCTGAAAGTCTCATGCACACTCTTTACATATAACTCTTTGTTCTATGAAAGACTAGCTTTATCACCGTTACCATCTTCCTTATCTTTACTTTAGGGGCGTTTTTTTGTAACTTATACACGTTAACTCATACAAAATGAAAACCTGTACGTTAACATGTATAATTTTAGAAGTTGAGAAGAACCCCGATAAAAGTGTTACCAAGTTCGACTTTGTTGTATGGAAAATATAAAATGTATGTCATTTCATTTCTTATATTTCCACGACGTTTCGAAAATTATGATGTAAATATAGGGGTAGTTAATATTTTTTATCAAAATATTTAAAATGTTGTATAAAATATTAGTTGTGTTTTTTTTGTAACATATATACGAGAAATATATAGAACCGGGATGCGGTTAACCATTAAATGACTTGGTAGCACTAAAAAATTTGTTATCTATTTTTATGTCATACTACATTTGCAATCAAATTCAATTAAAACTTTTGTCAAAAATGTCTTATGATAAATAAATTTAAATATTTATTTCCTAAATACTAATTTTGCTTAAGCACAGAAGGAAAACCTCCTTCGAACTCAACGCGATTTTCGCAGCTCCCACTGATTTCAACGAAATCAACGACAATCAATCGCATGGCGTGTCCCAGGAAGACGAGGATGGTAATGGCAAATATGAATATACCGGCTAGAGTCATAACTTGGCTTTCAGCCGTTCACAACCATAGTTCTGGCATACAGCGGTTCTTTTAAACAGTTTAACCAGCTTTTCTACTGATTCTGCTTTTGCTGGAAATTTGTATTTTTGTACCGCACGTCTTGATAAGCATCTGAATTCTTTTCCTAGATTGTTATACACTGCACCTAATACAATTTTCTTCATCTCATGAAAAAAAACTCATTAATTTGTTGTAAAACTACTGGTTCATCTTTATTTTCAATTATTCTTTTCCACGAAAATATTGAAATGATATAGGGTTTGCCTTAGTTGTACACCACAAAATTTTCCTCCTCAGTCAACCACATAATTTTTCTTCAATTCTCATGGCATCACATTTATTATCCTGTTTGGATACACTAATTCAATGTTTTCATTCTGGATATTGATGGTTTTCAAGTCTTGTTGTGGGGCTTAACATCCATACAAATCTCCGTCCTTGTTATGATGGCCATTGGTTATAAGGCACATAAATTCTTAATGATTTAACAATTAGGTAGAACCCGATATGAAACGAATTGACAAAAACATTTTTACATATTATTAATTTGTTTTGATTTATTTGTTTTCTTTTCTAGACATTTGTCAAATAGTAGCTACTAGCCGACCCGGGCAAACGTTGTTTTGCCTTCAAATTGCTTAAATGTATTTTTTATGTAAAAAAAACCAAAAAAGGAGACAAACCTGTATTGCTAACAATGTTTGTAGCTCCAAACGAAGTCATTTGAAAGCTCGAATTGTATTTCCGAATGCTTTTCAAAAAATGTTTGGACAATGCTGTGGTGCCAGAAACGTAGCTTTTAAGTGGTTCAGGTGGCTCAACCAGCGGTGACAACTGAACTTTACCATTCGAACAACACATGCCCTGTGATTCCTTTTTAAATTTCAATGCTTGGCAGTAGAAACAAAGAGTGTTCATTGACCCAAGCACAACATACGGATGATTACTGTAGTCACAGTTTTTGTCATAATTGAATGCCGCCAACTGCAAATCCATTCTTTGCCTCGATTGTGCATCTCTTGATGTACTTGCTCTGGTTCGAAGTTGTTCTAGCCGTGCTGTATGTTGTTCTGGTGTTTCTTCTGCTCTTGACTGTTGAACTCTAAGACGGCTTGATTCTAAACGCACTTCACGGGTTTCGGGCGTTTCGGCAGCTCTTGATGAACTTGCTCTGGTTCGAAGTTGTTCTAGCCGTGCTGTATGTTGTTCTGGTGTTTCTTCTGCTCTTAACTGTTGAACTCTAAGACGGCTTGATTCTAAACGCGCTTCACGGTTTTCGGGCGTTTCGGCTGCCCTTCTTTCTGTTTTGCGTTGTGCACCTGTTGTATACCTTCCAATTGAAGCTCTTTTCGGTGGCATTTTTGATCAAAATTGTTGATATACACTGAAATATTAAAAGTAATATGCAAAATGATGCACAGCGCAATTAAAATAAAATGGAATTGAAAAAAATATAAATACTTTCACGTTCTTTATTTTCTTATTTTTAACTATATTAGTTTTTTCACTATTTTCGCTATTTTCAATATTTTAACAATTACACACTTTATAACTTTTCACTATCACTTAAAAAATAACAATGGCAAACGAATGTTAAAAAACAGAATTGTATATTTGTTGTATTACCAATACGTTCATAGCTTTATAGTTCGCTGTTTCTCCTTTTCTTACTTAGTGACCGCGCTGCTCCTCCAACTTATCTAACACCTTTTTCTTCGTTATCTGTCTTCTCATGACAGCTTGTCTGTCACCTCGATTTAATATTTACAATACAGTGTTGCCCATTAAGAAGAGTAAAGCGCCATCTATTGAAAAATGTTAACAAATAATCAATGTGTACACATTTCTAAGATGCGCCATCTGTCGGACGAACTACACAGAAACACTCCTCACGCCCCATAGAGCATGTATATAAAGTTTGGTCAACATCGGTCCAGTAGTTCTTGAGTTACGGTGCAAAAACACAAAAAAACTAAATATTGCGCCATCTGTCGGACGAACTTCAAACTACACAGAAACACTCCTCACGCCCTATAGAGCATGTATATAAAGTTTGGTCAAAATCGGTGCAGTTGTTCTTGAGTTACGGTGCAAAAACACAAAAAAACTAAATATTGCGCCATCTGTCGGACGAACTTCAAACTACACAGAAACACTCCTCACGCCCCATAGAGCATGTATATAAAGTTTGGTCAAAATCGGTGCAGTTGTTCTTGAGTTACGGTGCAAAAACACAAAAAAACTAAATATTGCGCCATCTGTCGGACGAACTTCAAACTACACAGAAACACTACTCACGGCCCATAGAGCATCCATATAAAATTTGGTCAAAATCGCTCCAGTAGTTTTAGAGTCTATAGAGGACAAACATACTATTGTATTTTATATATATAGATTATTCATTAGAAATTTGATAAGCTTTAATGTTGACTTGGTTACATTTTTATCTATCACTACTTTTTTAGTACCTCTTTTTACAACTTATCCCCGATAGCCGTAGCAGTTATAATTTTCCCCGATAGCATATACAGGATAGTACTTGTATGGGAAAACGTATAGAAGTTACAAAAAAAAACGCAACCATTATTGATTTATTCTTCTTCAAGAATAAGGATTCCAAGGCAATATTGGAGACCAAACAACTAAAGCAAAACTAAAAGGAAGTAAAGTGAAGAAGGAAGCCTATACCTTACAATAACTCGACAACATTCACAAGAACACCTTCGGCTCTGTCTACTTGCAATGTAATTTTTTGTTTTGATACACTTTGTGTACTTTTTGGTACACATTTGATGACCTTTATGTAGTTTTTTGGTGTAGTTTACGCACAAATCACTACACTTAAAGTAATTTTTGGTGCATTTATGGTACAATTGATGACATTTTTTGGTACTTGTTATGTACTTTTGGTACATTTTGTGTAGTTTTTGTAAATTTCATGCACTGTTTTTAACTTGAGCTGTACTTTGTGGTAAATTGTATGTTCTTTTCTGTACATATAAATGATGTATGTATGTAGTTTCTGGTATATTTTATGGACTTTGTGAATAAATAGCACACCAATAAATATTCATTATTCCACTACATTTTCTCTAACCTCTATAGAAAAACGTGTTAGGTCTCGCTTCCGGTACGCTAGCTGCACCCGAGCTCGTTTGAGACGTAAAAGAGCACGCGGCTTGTTCGGGACGCCTTTTTTGTTTTATTATTTTCCCGTGCTCTTGAGTTTTGGTTTTGTTTTTACATCTGACAACTACCCAGCAGCTGCGAGTTTATGATGATTGATTTATTTATAAATAGTGTTTTACACCAATCTGGCATTAAAGCCCTGAACAATTGCAATCGAAATCTCATATTTGAATATTTCGTATCTTTTCAATACTATATTCAGAAGTTAATTTACTCGAAATTTTCAAATGAAATATTTTTGCTGCAATGTCAATACAGAATAACCACCTCATATATTACATTATTTTCTTTAGTATTTTGTTTTGGTTTTGACTTTTAAATAAACAAATAAATATATGTCTTACACATATTAATTAAACAAACAAATTAAACTAATTTCAACATATTTCTCCAACTGGTTCTATTTTTCGCCTTTTTACGCCATTTGGTAACAGCAAGGATACGGAGGGATTCTTCGGCCTGTTCTTTCCATCGGAGTCTTGGTCGTCCTCTCTTCCTGCTTCCATCGGGTACGTTATCGAAAAACTTTCGCGCTGGCTCATCTTAATCTATTCTGATAACATGGCCTAGCCACCGCAACTGACCTAATTTGATTCGCCTAGAGATGTCCACGTCTGTATATAAATCATATAGCTCTTGGTTCCAATGAGGTCGATACTCGCCGTTTTCCTTAACAGGAACATATATTTTACGGAGAACTTTCTTCTCGAATACTCCCAAGTGTTTTTCATCCGCTTGCGAAATGACCCAAGTTTCTCCACCTATCGTCCTTTTCATTCCGTAAAGGAAAGAAACCCATAAGAAAAAATTAGTCGAATTTGTTGAAGTTAGCCCTCCAACGTCCAATTCGTCCTATTTCCTAAAGGCAATCCTTAGCCTGTCAGCAGAAATGGTAAGTAAAATCTTTGGAGCTGATGATCTATACATTTTGCCCATTATTTTTTCGTTTAAGCCCGGTATTGACTTTTTATGAAATTTTCATTTCCATAAGAAGTACGTGTATAAAAAATAACGAAAATTTCACGAACCGAAAATTTCGCTCATTTTTCATTTGCTTGGTACTCAGCTCTTGGCGAAAATTTCGTAGGCAGAATCAAGTACAGGGTTGTTCCGCCAAAGATAATTCGTACGAAAACAATTGTTTGATAATTGTTTGGGACCGGAATTTTGACACTTCGATCATTTTAGTAAACAAAAGTACACACGCGTTAAAAATAAATTGGAGTGCAAAGATGAATTATTAATGAAATATTTGCAAGGTAAATCAGAGATATATGATATGAGATAAATGACAACATTTCTTACGAAAATTTTGCAACAACTGAATACGGGGCTTTACCAGATGTTCTATGTCTCTAATCGTGCAACTGTATACATGCCCTTGACGCTTACCCGGAGATGGTTCCAACTGCTTCCTCTAGCAAAAAATTAAAATTTGAAACACGGTTCTTACAGCCTGTTTCTCTAACTCGAACGAAAGTTTTCAGTACAAATTTTGGTTTCTCTATTTCGAATGTGCTGTCACTTACGTACAAACATGGAGTTAGGCGAACGAAAATTTCGACTTAGAGAAACCAAATTTGAGTCGAATGTGAGTGACTGATTTTCGTTCGCTTAGCTTTTCGTTCGGGATAGAGAAACAGGCTATTACTCTCAAGTCCATTGACGATACTTTGTTCTAAACTGGGACATGACTAATTATACAAATTTTTGTATTTTTCATCCAATTTATACTTTTGGATGTTAGAATCCTAGGACTTTAATCTCGTATTTATTGCAAATATGACTGGGGAATGCTCTAAAAAACAGTCCGATGTTCGTAGTCGACGATACCTTTCCCTTGCAGTTCCGTTAATCACACAGTGATCAATTATATCAGGTTCTTTATTATCATAAGATCACGCCCCATAGGGCGATACGTAATCGAGCATAATTCGCCGAGATATGATGCAGTTGCCCAACTGTTTGCCCTTTGGGTTCACGAGACGGGAGCTATAACACAGTGAGACACTCAAAATTTGATACGCTTGAGACCAAAAAAATCTGAAAGCTACTGGTGAGAGAAGAAAAACCATAGCTGGGTTTGGTCTGATTGACTAAGGTTTTTTTTTAAATTGGCGTTTGAAGTTTTAGGCTTAGAAATGAATTTTTGATAAGAGAACACTTTTGGTAATGCCTACATCTCGAAAACTGTTCAAGATTTTTGTTGGGTGTCTTCGGCAAAGTTGTAGCTCGTGAACTGCGCTCAAAAACTTTAAAATGTAAAAAATATAATTTTCGCCGTTTTTTACGGGTTTTGTTTTTATTTGTTTTTATTAATTTTTGAAGTTTTGAAGTTTTTCAACATGAAGGTTGCATTTTGTTTAATAAACGTTTAAGGGTTTTTTGTAGGCAGTTCACGAGCTACAACTTTGTCGAAGGCACTTGAGCAAATATGTGAATAGTTTTTCAGATGTACGTATTACAAAAAGTGTTCTCTTTATCAAAAGTTCATTTCTAAGCCTAAAACTTCAAACGCCAATTAAAAAATACCTTAGTCAATCAGACCAAACCAAACTAGGGTTTTTCTTTACTCACCAGTAACTATCAGTTGTTTGAGTCTCAAGCGTATCAAAATGTTTAGGTTGCAAAATGATGCATAGTGTAATGGGTATATACGAGTATTGAATTAAATGAATGACCGAGACATTTTTATATACAAGCACAGTTTAGGAGATAAGACCGTTTTTATAAATTTGTTAGGACAATTAAGCGTTCGATCTAAAAAAAATTATTTCTATGGTGCCGAGACATGATGCAGTTGTACAACTGTTTGCCTTTTGGGTTCACGAGACGGGAGCTACAATGGGTATATTTTGAATTAAATGAATGACCGAGACTTTGAAAATGATCGTACTTCTGCAACGGCGATCATGACATTTCGTTCTTTTTGTCCTACCGTTTAGGATATATGGACATTTTTATATTTGAATGTTTTTATATATTTTTTAGAACAATTAAGGGTTCGATCTAAAAAATGTATTTCTAAGATGCCACTGTTCTCTATGCGGTATGTTTATTCTGAAGTTTTTCCGGGACTTCAACTCTACACTAGCATAATCTGTTCTTTCAGGTCATGGCTCCACTTGGCAAATTGTACATAATCCTACTATGCCCATAGCTACATTGGGTCCAACATTTCAGCTCTCTAAGTCGCAAAGCACTCTTTGCCTCTACCCTGTTAGCAAACTGTTCATTCGTAAGTAAATTCATCACTGTATTGAGAGCAGCAGAGAGGAGCGTCCGTTATGCCCCTGTCACTCCAACGTCTTTCTCCAGAGCTGGCCACCATACCGATACTCAATAATTTATGTATATGAGAAAAATACTTCTAAACAATGCAACAAATTGTTTCCAGGAATAATAAAGCGTTTTCCAATTTGAGTGATTTGATTTCTAAATGACGTTTCGGCCATTTGTAATTTTTTTTCCATTGTATTCAGTAATGTTTACAATTTCAGCAAGGACAACGTTTACAAACTATTCAATTTTTTTAATCAAAATAATCGTTCTCAAATTGCAACTTTTCGTGCGGTTTTGTCATTTTATGGTCGTAATAATCGTCCACCAGTGCTCGCTTTCGTCGAATTGTTGCAAAAATTACGAGCGCACATTAAGACAAAGAACCGCTCGAAGTAATGAAAATATTGCTGCCGTTCAGGCAAGTGTTACAATTTATCGATTCCAAGACGTTGTCAACAATTGGGACTGTCTAAAACCACAACCTGACGGGGTTTGAGAAAGAATTTGGGCTTGAATCCGTATACAATTGTTATCACTCAAGAACTGAAGCCATTGGACTACCGCAAACAACAACTTGAAAACGATAACGATTTTTTTAAGAAAATCATCTTCTCCGATGAGGCTCACTTTCATCTGAGTGGTGCGGTAAATAAACAAAAGTGTCGATTCTGGTCCGAAGAAAATCCACAAATTATTCATGAACAACTATGTATTACATACACCTAAATTGACAGTTTGGTGTGGTTTTTGGTCTGGTTTGGTGTGGTTTTGGTCGGTCCGTACTCAGTTCGAAATGAAGCTGGTAACACCGTTACTGTCAATGAAGAGCGGTATAGATCGACGATAACCAACTTTTTATGGCCGAAATTGGAAGAAGTTGATCTTGGCAATATCTGGTTTCCACGTGCAACAACCGAATTATTCCGAGAAAAGTTTGGAGATTCAAGAAATTGTGACATTGAATGGCCTCCAAGAAGTTGTGATTTAACACCATTAGACTATCTAGTGGTGTTATTTGAAGACATTGGTCTTTAGAAATAAACCAGACTCTCTTCAAGCTTTACAAGTCAATGTTGACATACGACTTGATTTAGTGGAAAAGTGCTCGAAAATTGGGTTCATCGAATTCGTCCCTGCAGAAGTAGACGTGGAGGCTATTTGAAAGACGTTTTATTCAGAACTTAATTGTATCGATTGCACTTCACATTAAATAAAAAACATTTGAATATCCTTAATAATTAGTGTGTTTTTTTTTAAATAAATTATATCACTCAAATTGGAAAACCCTTTATAATCGTTTTGGATATACAGCCATAGTCATGTCTAATTACATAAATTAAAAATTTTAGTATGCATAGAATAAAAAACAAAATATTGCAGCTGTACGAATAAATTTGCAAATGAAAACTTGTCAATTGTAATCCTTACAATGTATAGATTTGAGATATTGATTTGAATTACAAAAGAAGTCGACATCTCATCTTTCAAAATTATTTACACCCTTATTTTGTCTCTCAAAAGTATTTACACATTCCTGAAATTTAGTTTAAAACGATGCAATCTTCGACAAAACGTCATTTGTTTTGGTAGTTAGCATATTTATATTGCTTAAACTAAATATTTATGCAAAAGCTGCTAAAAAAACATTTAAAATTGTGAAAATAAAGGAAATTGCCGTCGAGACGCGAACTGTACGCCACCATAATACCACCTTCTGGTTTAGGCCCCATGTTCTCATAAATATTGTCTTGCAGGCGTAGAAGGCACATTGCGTCTCCTTAACTCTGTGTTCAATATTAAGTTTCCAGTTGCATTTCGGATCCAGAATTATACCCAGATTCTTCGACCTATCCGACAGCTCTAATCGTTTACAATAGAGTGGGGGTTACAGATATTACCTATTAGTTCGTCTATTTGTGGAGAGTAGCAGATCAGTTGTATCCCGTTAACGCATAGACCACAGCCTGCGGCCTAAGTGCTGATCTCTCATAAGTAGTGGTGATATCACCCACCCTGGGGTGTACCCCTACAGACTACTAGCTCAGCGATACGTCACCCCACTGAGCTCTTATCCGTTGGTTCGCAGCATTGAGTCTATCCAACTCACAATAAATACATATGTATATGACGACACCAAAACCAGAGTGATCTAGGGCACAAAAGTATGTTTCTGAGATAATAAAGGAAACGCTTTAAGCATCACTGTAAAAAATCTATGGGGTTTTTATTTTTATTTGTTATTTAAATATACTTCTAAAGAGTTTTAAAAACAAAAGAAACAAGTTTTAACAATGTGTTATATTCAATAAAGCAAATATTGTTGGTTTTACGGAAAAAAAAATTCACTTAGATCACTATGGCATGTACTACAGTGTAAGTGTTAACTTTGACACATAAGAAGTACAACATCTTAATTATCACCAAATACAGCGGGCAATAAATTGTCATCCTCTTGTGCTTCCTGATTTTCGCTTCTTCCAGGAAAATGTGGTAATTTTAAATAAAACTGATGATGGATGGGAGGAACGAACTTAGGTTTAGAAAAAAAGTTTCGGAATCCATGTTATTTGGTTTCAAATCAACAGTTTCATATGTTTCCGTGTAATCATCATTGTAAATGATAAAACTTGAACCTGTACAAAACTTTATCTTCCGCATTTTAGAAATTTTTGCGCCTTCTCTTAATGCAATCGTATAATCTTTGAATAGTCCTGTGAGACTTTGAAAATCTAGAAACATATTTCTCATATCTCGCACTGCAAATGGTTTATGTTTTCTGCATTCACGGATGAGCTTCATCCAATCTTCTGGTGAATAGATATCAGTCTTCTTCTTTAGTTCTCGACTTATGAAAGAGAAGTCGGGGTCGTTAGGCAGGTAGGTATGGCCACTGACGAGATAGTGCATGGTGATCGTTTGTATATGTACCGATTTATTCACCAGAAACATCATATAGTGCAAAATATTCCAGTTTCTGTTTTGACCGGAGCAACAGTCGCTAAAAAAAACACAGGGATTCAACGGTATTCGACACGGAATCTTCTATAAAGTAATGCAGTGAGGACATTATTTCTTGAGAGCCTCTTGCCCCACAATGTTCTGGCCACATATTCATAATGACTTTTTCTCCTTAATTTGAATATGCATAAATCCTAAAGTTCAGCATTTGCAGTTGTCTTAAATAATAAACCTCACCAGTCTTCAAATAAGGAAGAGTCAGGGTTCTTTCCAGGTCAAAAGTAGCTACTATAGTCGATTCGTCACTTTTGACTTTGTCTTTACAGTCGTACTTCGCCTGCAAGTTTAATATGCTTATCTTTTCCATTCTAATAGCTTTACATTTTCCTAGGTCTTCTTCCGCTTTTATAGAGATCTCGAGCATATCACAGGTTTTACAAGTATCTGCCTTAGGGATATAGAAGTGTAAATTGAACTCCGTTGTAAATATTTTGACGTAGGCACTCATTTTCAATATTGCTTTTCCTTCTGACTCGCATTTTGCTTTCAATAGTTCATACATTTTGCTCATTGAAAGGTCCGGGCATAAACATTGGCGTGTTGATCGCCTCTGGATTTGCCCTGATGTCTTCATTATCTGTAAATATACTATGGTTTTGTAATCTACCTCCAAATTACTCAATAAACGTAATCTCTCCAGCCTTTAATATTCAGCAATATGCACACATACTATACATACCTTCATTGTCTTCTAATTCTGCAGAACTTTCTTGATTTTGATCTGGATGGGAAGAAGAATGAGCACTTGAAAAATCTTCATTCTTATCCATTGTTTATGGTTACGTAACACCCTTTCAATTACAAGATTTAATAAAACAAAAGATAATCGCAGGCGCATGTGACAAACTAAATCAATAACATCAGCTGATTTTGAATTTGTTTTAACGTACTTCGTTGGTGTTGCCAGATTACAAAATATTCATTGTACTCGAGAGTTGTAGCAAGAGAAAGATAAGTGTGATGATCCTCATATTTCGCAGGGTCGTAGCTTCGTCCATTGCAAGCGTTATATCGAAAAAAATTGTAGGGGGCAAAAGGAAGTTTCGGTAGTTATGAACCATCAGTGTGAACTGAAAGAATTATGATTTTTCTATGCCATTGTGTGATAAAGTCTTTATTGGTAAATAAAATGTCAGATCACTCTGGTTCCAGCGTCACCAAGTAAAAAATAAAATTCTAAAGTGAGAATTTGTGATCCCACAAGGAAAAAAGTACTTTGAAGCAACTAGATCAATGCGGGCTGAAAGAATTATGATTTTGCTATGCCATTGTATGATAAACTCATTATTGGTAAAACTGTCGCTTAGATCACTCTGGTTTTGGTGTCGTCATATGTGATTTAATCGTCAACTGGCCGTGAATAAGGATAACCAAGGGATAACTAACCTTATTACATTCTGTAACAGGGCCTGGTGATTTGTATGGCAAAAAATTATTTTAGGGTCACCGAAATTTGTGTTCCTACACTTATGCAGACATAATGTTCCTAGTCTGAAAAAAAAAATTAGAAAAACGGCGTTGTTATTGTGAGTTCAGAGATATGAAGAAAAATAGAAACATTTGCAAGAATAATTACAAACCATAACCTTGAGCAAGGCGATCTTATACATTTCCATTTTAAACAGGCACAAAGTTGCCAGTATGAATCAAATCAGTATTGGATATCATTATTGCGAATTCAAAGACAAGGGAAAATATACAAATATGCAAGAATTCCTAAAACCCACGCATTATAGCAAGACGATTATGTACACTCCGGTTCACTTAGATATTTGTATGATTTTTAAAAAGAAACTTTTACATACTCTTCTGTCCAACAGCATGAATTGTCTTACATAATGTAAGACGATAAAAATTCCATATTCAGCAGCCTGTATCTTTTGCAATTTGTAACCGATTGCAGAATTTTAAAATGGAAATGGAAGCCAGACATTTTGAGATATAAAAAAAATAATGACAATAGTGGTTTCTTAACTAAAGAACTTTTTTGAGCAATTTATAAAAAAAAGTCCAAAAATGTGGTATTCTTTTGGTTCACTTGAATAAAGACACTTTATTATTTTAAAGTAAGCGATGAAGTAAGTAAGTAAGTAAGCGTTCTGAAGGATATTCCAACCGCGCAATAGCAAAAAAAATTGGACGGAGCCCAACAGGTTGCGACAATTACATCAAGGACCTACGTACGGGAAATGAAAAATAATCAGAATTGCTTCTAATTTTGCCTTGTCGAGCAAGCGAGCAAGTCATCAGTGCGCAGAGTAATTAATCTTAAATACCTGAAATTACAAAAAAACTGCGACTTAATGCTCCTCGTAAGGAATAGCGGCTTCAATTCGCAAGAGACTATATGGTATAGGATGTGCAGCCAAGAGGTCATGTAAATGACTGGAGAACCGTTGTAATTACGTATGAGAAGAAGTTTAATTTGGATGGGCCTGATGGCTACAACTATTATTTCCATGATCTTCGCAAAGTAAAGCATTTTTTGAACTGACATCACAGCCGAGAGGGCGGCGTTATAGTGTGGGGTGCTATTACGTACTATGGCACCATCAATCTGGAATTTCAAAGTTCAAAAATGACTGGTGCAAGCTATAAAATGTTATTGGAATCGGCTTTTCCGAAGTTCAGTGAACTATTTGGTCCCATATCTTGGATATTGCCACAGGATAATGCCCCTATACACAACACTAGAGTAGTAAAGGAGTTCATTGCAAGCCAAAATGTTAATATTCTTGACTGGCCACTCTATTCGCCAGATCTAAACATTATCGAAAATGTCTGGGGTTGTTATCTCGTAAGGTCTATGAAGGAGGTAGACAATTTGATGACAAGCAGTCACTAATTCAGGCCATTAAGGATGCTTGGAATCAAATTACGTTGGATTACATAAATTCTCTTTATCTCTCAATGAAAACCCGTATATTTGAAGTTATTAAAAACAAAGGGGGTTGTACCCATTAGTAATAGTTCTGAGAGAAAGTAAAATAAATGAAAAAAAAACAAGAAAAACTGTTTTTCATTAAAATTAGTTAAAGTGCGTTTATTCAAGTGAACCAAAAAAAAGTAGCACATTTTTGACTTTTTTTTTATAAATTGCTCAAAAAAAGTTCTTTAGTTAAGAAACCACTATTGTCATGAATTTTTTATACCTCAAGATGTCTAGCTTCAATTTTCATTTTAAAATTCTGCAATCGGTTACAAATTGCAAAAGATACAGGCTGCTCTGAATATGGAATTTTTAGTGCCTTTAAATAAGTGAACCGGAGTTATATTATAATAAATTATCGCAAGTTTGGCATATTGCGTCGATAGTTTGTAACAAATGTTTTATGAGTTTCTAACCTTGTAAGCTTGCAGTATGAATTTCTCATACATTATGACATAAACGGCCAAAATCTTCAACACTTAACTGACATTAGCCTGATCATTGAGACCTATACGCAATATTATAATCACGCTATATTAATCATTTGGATGTAATGTTTTTCATACGCCATCTCTTCAACGTTAAATTACACTGTGTGTAATTTTTTAAGTCATGGCAAAATAACCATATACGGACACCACTACGTGATAAAAGACTAAAAAAAAAAGACCCGTGTCTCCCAATTTTTCCCAAAGTCATGCACTTTTTTTTTTATGGGCCGCCAAAGATTTGGGGCCTCGGTATCATTTTCGTAAAATGTGATCATTTTCTCAGGCTCATATCTTGCAAACCGTTCAGAATTTTATTGATGGTTCTGTTTCAAGCTTGAAAGCAGTGTTGTTGCATGTGTCGAACCGAAAACCTTCCATTCCGCTAGCAATGGGTATCAACATGAAAGAAAGGTATGAAACATTGAAAGATATAATGGAAAAATCAAATATTACGAAAATAAATGGAAGATTTGCTGTGATTTGAAGGTCATCAACATTTTGCAAGGGATCATCGATAAGGGCGGCTTCCGAAAAATTCTTTTGTTTTCTTTGTAATTGGGATTCACGCTCACCTCTGAACCAATTCCAATGTAACTCGTGGAGGCCAAGAGGAAGTGTGGATGAACAAATACAACAACATAGACTGAAGAATGCACACGGTTCTGGCCAGGCATATTTCATTTTTTGCTACCTATGGACCTGAACAGGAGAAAAAGGTAAAAAAAATGAAATTAAAAAATTTTCGGCAAATTTTTCACTTTTCGTGCTATCTAAACAGTGTTAAGAATCATCTCTAGGAAGTTTATATGTTCTTGAAATTTGTTTATTGTGATCTTAGGTAAATTTTTGTGGTTGATTGTTTCCTTGAATTTTGAACGGTTTGCTACCTATGGACCTGAACACGGGAAAAAAGGTAAAAAAAAGTTTTTTGCGATTTTGATCTGGAAGGTGAAGTTTTTTTGATTTTATATGTTCGCAATTTTTGTTCTTTATGACAAGAGATACAACTTTGCCTCAGAGAGTAAATCGAAATTCTGAACGGTTTGCAAGATATGAGCCTGAGAAAATGATCACATTTTTACGAAAATGATACCGAGGCCCCAAATCTTTGGCGGCCCATAAAAAAAAAGTGCATGACTTTGGGAAAAATTGGGAGACACGGGTCTTTTTTTTTTAGTCTTTTATCACGTAGTGGTGTCCGTATATGGTTATTTTTTTTCGTGTTGCACTGTGTTATATCATCAATGTAATAATATTAATTAACAGAAATATAAAGAAGATTAACAAAAAAATATAAAGAAGATAAACATGTACAAACACAAATAAGACTTCGTTGTCTTTTATATTATGAATTATTTATTTTTTCATTTACTTTTGCTACAATGTATGTTACATTTAATTTTAATATAAAATGCATACTCAAAAATATGACTTGATTAAAATTTATTATTTATTTAATAAAGGGGATTTTTTGGCTATACATTTGGTCTTTTAAGGGAGAAGTAGGCCAAGAATACCATCAATCCGATAATACCTAGCTCAAGAGGAATGTGCGGCCAATTCTCTTCCCATTGAGATGTTTTTCGTTTAAATGTTTCCATCGATGACGAATCTATTATTACAAAATATTGTAGTTACTATTACTGTAACGGTTCACAGTGGGGCCGATTGCAAAAAAAATGGTAATAATATCTTTTAAACTAGTTGTCGGATCTTTTAAGGATGTACTAGAGAAGTGTAAAGTGAGATGTCCGGCTTTAGGATATTGTTGTTACCCAGAATTTTATACAGCGTGCCAAAGAGAGCCACTTCTCATCTGATTGATATTATGCTTATCTCTGAGACACACTATACTCAAAACAACTACATAAATATACAAAATTACAATATTTATAACGGGTTTTTCAATAAGAGGGCCACAAAAGTTTTTTTAAATAAAACAAAACCGGTTTCAGATACCAATGAAATTCTTTATTTCTGTGAAAGTACGTTCGATGCCATTATGTATGGAACTCGATTTCTTTTGCATGGCCACCACGGGCACGCTTGCAGAAGTCCAGACGCTGAACCCAATTTTCGAGGGTTTTCAAGCATAAATCGGCAGATACTGCTGCAATTTCACGTTCGATATTCGTACGAAGTTCATCAATCGTCGCTGGCTTGTTGGTATAGACTATAGACTTGACGTAGCCCCACAGGAAATAATCTAACGGCACGACCTAGGCGGCCAATCGACTGGACCATTTCGTGAGATAACACGTTCACCAAACTTGGTTTCCAATAATTTGATTGTGGCATTCGCTGTGTGGCTTGTGGCGCCGTCCTGTTAGAACTACATGTCCTCCAAGTCCATATTATCCAATTGGGGCCAAAAATATTCGGTTATCATTGAACGGTAGCGATTCGCATTCACAGTAATGTGCCGGTCTTGATCATCACGGAATAAGTACGGCCCAATGACGCCGTCGGCCCATAAACCGCACCAAACCGTAATTTTTTAGGGATGCAATGATGACTCACGGAATTACGTGTGGATTGCTGTCTGACCAATAACGCATATTTTGCTTATTGACGAAGCCATTCAGCCAGAAATGAGCCTCATCGCTGATTGTTGAGGCCTCTTAAAGTTGAGGCCACTGACTCCAAATTTCGGTAGTAAATTTTAATAATTTCGACTCGTTGTTGGCTCGTATATCTTTCCATGACGAAATGGCAAACCTTACTGAAGTGAAATGTCAAAAGTGCGGGAAAAAATATGGCGTCGTTTGCTGTCCCTATCGATTTACTTTTGTAGCGTCTCTGTTGAAAAACCCTTTACAACAAACCATCCTGCAGATACGGCAAGAATAGGTACTGCAATTATAATAAGAAAAGAAATTAAACACTGTTTAACGAAAGAGACCAGAGAGAAGAACATCCAGTCTACCATTATACAAATAGAAAACAATGAAGGTCCAATGATTGGGGCGGCCATTTATTGCCCGCCTTCATGTGTTGCTACTGAGGAACACTTCACAAGCTGTTTTCAAACCCTGGGATCTAGGTTCTTGGTCGGTGGCGACTTCAACGCTAAGAACCGACTGTGGGGATCCCGTTTAAATAACACAAGAGGAAGAACACTTCTTAAATCAATTGTGGCTGAACACCTTACACACCTATCAACCGGAGAACCAACCTATTCGCCTTCCGATGCAAAAAAAAAATCCAGATTTAATAGATTTATGCGTAATTAAAAATATAGACAAAAATAAATGTATTTTATCCTCGTGCTTAGAATTGTCATCTGATCATTCGCCCATAATCGTTATAATAGGTTCAAAAACTACAGAATTTACGCTAAAACCAAATCTTCATACAAATAAAACTAACTGGGCCCTGTTTAAGAATATTTGTGCCGAAAATATTAATCTAAACACTTCTCTGAAAACCAGCGAAGAAGTAGAGGAAGCACTTCATACTTTTACATCGAATATTCAGCAAGCTGCCTGGGACTCTACGCCAGATGTAAAAAGGAGGCCCCAACTAGTAAATGTAAATCGCAATATTAAGGCATTAATTAGTGACAAACGTAAGCTGAAAAATATTTTTCAAACTACCAGACACCGCAGACATAAGGCTCGCCTCAATAAGGCAAGTAAAACCATAAAAAATGCTTTGCAAACGCAAGACAACTCAGACTTCGATAACTTCGTGTCACACCTTTCACCTACGGAAAATCTGAATTACAATCTTTGGAGAGCGTCAAAAAAATTTAAGTAGGAAACAAGCAGAATACCTCCAATTAAAAATAGCAATGGAACTTGGGCGAGAACGGTTAAAGAGAAAGCTCAACAGTTTGCACAGACGTATTTAAGCCCTTATCACAAACCCATAACGATGATGATGTTATTAACTTTCTGTCATCCCCTGGGCAAATGGATCTTCCCATAAAGCGAACAAGCAACAGCGAATTAGGAAGTATAATAAAGATCTTGCCTAATAAGAAAAATGCTCCCGGATTTGACTTAATAACAACCAAAAGTATGAAGGAACTACCCGCTCTAGCTATAACCAACTTAAGAAATCTGATCAACGCAATGTTTCGAATCGGCTACTTCTCTGTACAGCTTAAAGTTGCAGAAATCATAACGATTCTCAAACCAGGTAAACCACTCGAGGACGTGAAGTCTTATAGACCAATAATCCTACTTCCAGCCATAGCCAAACTCATAGAGAAATTACTGCTTAATAGGTTGAAACCAGTACTTCGATCAAAACATATCAGTCCAGACCATCAGTTTGGTTTCAGAGAACAGCACTCAACTATAGCACAGGTTCACTTACTTACTTTACTTATCCGTATCTGACAACCCCGGGGGGTCAGGGACCTTACAAAACGAAGATAACATATTTCGCCAACCAGTTCGATCTTTTGCTTTATCTCTCCAGTTGGCAATACCAAGTGTACGCAGGGATTCGTCAACCTGATCCCTCCAGCGGAGTCTTGGTCTTCCTATTTTTCGTCTTCCTTCGAGTTCGGTTTCGAAAACCCTTCGCGCTGGTTCATCTTCATCCATCCTACTGACATGGCCTAGCCAGCGCAATCGCGTTATCTTGATCCGCTTAACTATGTCAATGTCAGGATAAAGATCATACAGCTTATGATTCATGCGTCGCCGATACTCGCCGTTGTGCACTATAGGGCCATACATTTTTCGGAGTATTTTTCTCTCGAAGACTCCTATAGATGTTTCGTCTGCTTGCGATAGGACCCAGGATTGTGCGCCATAAAGCAAGACAGGTTGAATGAGAGTCTGGTACAGCTGGACTTTTGTTACTCGAGAGAGGGCTTTATCTCTAAAGTGCTTGCTTAGCCCAAAATAACATCTAACAGGTTCACAGAACTGTAAAAATCATAAGAACAGCATTTGAGAAAAACAATACTGTTCAGCAATATTCCTAGATGTTGGTCAAGACTTTGACAAAGTTTGGCATGCAGGACTCCTTTTCAAACTTAAAACATTTTTACCCTATCCGTTGTACGAAATATTAAGATCATATATTGAAAACAATATTTTTTCGTAAAGCTTAATGATGAGCAAACAAATCTGATTCGTATTGAATCTGGTGTTCCACAAGGTAGTATTTTGGCTCCTCTTTTGTATACGCTCTTCACCACTGATATCCCAACATGCACAAATACTTCAATAGCTACGTATGCGGATGATACTGCACTGCTCTCAATGCATCAAGACCCTGTAATTGCTTCTCAACAGCTACAAGAACAGTTAAACAAATTTGATAACTGGTGCCACTCCTGGCGATTGAAAGCTAATGCCAGTAAATCAGTTCACGTGACAAACAAACTTGTCGTAACACTCAGGAATGAAGTACTACCCCAGGTAGAAAACACAAAATATCTTGGAATTCATTTGGACAGACGGCTGACGTGGCAAAAACATATTCTATCAAAGAGGAAACAGCTAGGTCTCAAGTTTACCTCAATGTACTGGCTCATAGGACGAAACTCAAAACTATTGTTGGATAATAAACTCCTATTATATAAAACCGTTTTCAGGCCTATCTGGACATACGGTGCTGAATTATGGGGATCAGCCTCAAAAACAAACGTCATGATTATTCAACGCTTCCAATCGAAGTTTCTACGAACTATTGCCAACGCTCCAATATATGTCTCGAATGAAATCCTGCACAGAGACTTCCACCTAAACACTGTAGAACAGGAAATCAACGAAGCCAACAAAAGATATGCGCAAGGACTATCAACTCACCCAAACACACTAGCCCTTGATTTGCTCCAAGCGTCAACACCACACCAGGAGAATGAGAAGATTTCCTCTTCACACATCTTGTCACTACCATATAACAAATATTTGTATGTAATATACATGTACATATTTGTCTAAAGGAGGATGGGCAATGGCTCATCTTCTACATGTTGTATATCTTTTAGTATGCTAAATCTGAGATTTGCCTATTATCAAATTTATGATAGATTGCAATAAAATGAGAGAAAGAAAGAAAAAAAAAATTTATTGCAGACCTGTAACTTCTACAATTTTGAGCCGATTTATAAGAATCTTCGCTTGGCGAAATCTTTTTAGAGAGAAAAATAAACCAGTACATCCATTGCTTGGGAGTTCTGGTAAAAAACGCATATACTCAAACGTGAGTAGTAGTTAGTTAGTTAGTAGTTAGTTTCCCTCCGAATATTTATTTGCGAGGTACAAAAATGGGCATGGCAAGTTGTTGCTAAAATTGAACAGTACCAAATTTTATTAAGATCGGTTATGATTTATTGGAGATATCGACTCGGCAAACCCCAAATACTCCCAACTTTTGTATGGGATGTACGAAACTGGGCATGGCACAATAGTCAGTTATTAGTTGCACAGTAGCTTTTAGCAAAATATTGCCTAGTACCGAATTTTATTAAGATCGGTTGTTGTTTATGAGAATTATCGTGTGGATCAACCGGTCATCCGCCAAACTTTTATATGGGAGGTACCAGAATGGGTGTGGCAAAACAGCTCATTTTCTATAGGAGAGCTTTATTTGGCTAAATACTGACTAGTACAAACTATCATAAAGATTGGTTCGGTTTTGCGGGACTTCTCGTGCTGATCAACCAGACGGCCAAACAACTTTTGTATGGGAGGTACCACAATGGGCGTGGCAAAATCACACTTGGTTTAATCCGTGATTAGCTTTTGATAACGTGAGGCCTTATACCTAATTTCATTATGGCCGGAAGTGTTTCACGCGATTTATTGGATTGACAATCCGGTCGAACACCCTGTTTTGTATGGGAGGTACCAGAATGGGCGTGACAATCTCGCCCATTTTCTCCAATTAAGTAGGCATTTACAGATTATTAACCGGTGTGAGAGTTGAAGCTAATCACATCTACCAGGAAGAAAGGTTTGAAAGAAATATGATTTTGTGCTAAATGTGTCGATTTGCGTGGGAGGTACCAGAAGGGGCGTGGGCAAAACGCCCATTTGCAATCCCAAACTCAATATTGGCAAATAATAGTCACTGACAAAGTTTCATTGTCATCTGTAAAGATTTACGGCAGTTATCGTGTTGACCAGCCAGCCAGACAGACAGACAGACAGACAGACGGACATGGCTCAAACGTCTTAAAAAGTCCTAAAACGAATTTCGTCCAAATATACTAAAGGTCTAATTTGGTTCCTTCTATGTGTTACATTTTTTTACGTATTAAATGAAATATACCCCCATCCTATGGTGAGGGTATACAAATTCGCAAAATTGTGCAATTGAGCTCTTACCATTTAAAATATATTGGCAATCAAAAATAAAAATGCCAATTTTTGCTCTGACTTTTTTAGTTTTTTTTTTTATTAATATTTCGTCTATTTTTATTTAAATCTTAATTTTGAAAATTCAACCACTGAGAATTATTCTGAAAAAATAACTAAATAATATTTTTAAATTATCTCAAACCGTAAATTTACCTAAACTGCAGTCCCAAGTTTTGACCAAATCTTATGCAAATTCGATTGAATGTATGTACAAGGTGGCGCAAAAGTAAACTTCCGATGTTTTTTGGCTGTAATTTAAAAAAAAAATGAAAAACTTTGATTCTTCTTGTGGATTATTTTTATTTGGTCTTTTAATTTTTTTACATCAAGTCGAGAATATGATGTCATGTAAATGGCCGCCGCCACAGTTGATTGTCATTTGAGCCCTTTTTATGGCATTTTGACTCCTCCAGCGAAACAGCACACCATATAGTGACTTTGAGCGGGTGTAATGGCTCTTCATGGGTTACACCCGGATTTTCAGTGCCCCAGAAGCGTAAATTTTGCTTATTTACGTACCTGCTAAGATGGAAATGGGCCTCATCACTCATGATTATTTTTGATGAAAAATCATCTTCCTCTTGGTGGTGATTAAGGATGGCTTGAGCGTATGTTAGACGCGATTGGCGGTCAGCAGCTAACAGCTGATGCACCGTCTGGACTTTGTACGGAAACATCTTCAAATCTTGTACCAAAATTCGCTGTAAAGACCGTCGACTGATACCCATTTGCGTGGCACGTCGTCTGATCGATGTCGACGGCGCTTCCATGACATCCTCAGCTACAGCAGCAATATTCTCTGCAGAACGGCTACTCCGGGGTCTGCCACGCCTGGCAGCATCTCGTGTTGTGCCAGTCTCTTCGTGGCGAGCGGCTAAACGTCACAGTGTTTCACCAGTAGGCGTTGGACGGCCAGGAAATCTGCGACGAAATTCACGTTGTGCCAAAGTCACCGACCGATTATTAGTCAAATAAATAGTCAGCAATATTCCGCGTTCTGGAGCAGTGTAGCGTAACATTGTTTGAAATACACGTTAATCGCATGTGTTTACTACACAAATGTCAAAACAGAACTGACATTAGGGGCCAATCGCAAAATTTATAGCATTTTCTGATAGGAGGATTACTTTTGCGCCACCTTGTATATCACTAGGTATCAATCTTGATGAGTTCACACATTATAGCTCTATATGTGCTTAATAAAATGCAGTTAATAGTTTTTGAGAAACATTGAAACAAAATGATATTATTAGTCGAAAAAATTGCTTAACAAAATTTACTTTTTTTACATATTTTACTCTCGTGTCCACATTTATGCGTAGGATATCTAACTTTTCGTGGCAAATGTTTAAAAACATTCGAATCGGGAAACTTAGTATAAAAAACAATTTTAAAATCAGCAATCGAAATTTTTGCCAATCTGATAAAATGATTCTAAAAAAAACTAACAAACTCCTATTTGGGTTTTGCTAGTTTAGCTGCTGTTCGGATTTTATGGCCTCAAGTATATTTTGGCGGAAACTTAATTTTTCGGAAGAATATACAATTTTTCTAACGGCTATATCTCTGTGGCCGTCGGCGGTTCAATGGTAGCGCGGCTCTTGTGCATGAGAATGTGGGTTCGATTCCTGCTTTAACCAACCTGCTCGACGGCGGTCACCTCGCTTAATGACGGCGACACTATCGAATACTTAGCCATGAAAAAGCTTCTCAAAATACCGTTCGGAACCGGTGTAAAATTGTAGGTCCCAATCAGTGAGTGTACAACTAGAATGCATGCAACCAGTGAGCGGTTTGTGAGAAGCTCTCCCTAATCCTAAATAAAACCATATATTTATTTTTTATATCTCGCGAACCAATTGGAATTTTGTTTTCCTGTCTACGGCACAATTGTAGCTATAAAAAAAAATAAATGGATTCCCATTACATCCCATGAAGGGACCGGGGAGAACTTCTCACAATCACTGAGCTGTGCGCTTTCAAGTTTTCACTCACTGATTGGGACCTACAGTTTTACCCCGATTCCGAACGGTATTTTGAGAAGCTTTATCATGGCTATATACTCGATAGTGTCGCCGTCACTATGCGAGGTGACCGCCGCCGAAAGAAATTTTTTTATTTAAGGTGGTCAGAGCAGGGTTCGAACCCAGGATCTCATGTACAAGAGCCGCGCACACTAACCATTGCACCACCGACGGCCACATACAGAATTGTAGCTATAGACTAGACTAACTAAAAAATTGTAAAATAAACTAACGCAAAAAAAACTGCATCTAGTGCCTCAAAATTGCAAAAATGTCAAATATTTATAATTTTTCCTATCTTTTTCCACCATTTTCTGCCCATATTTTCGACAAGAATTGCGATTTTCGTTTGGGTTGAATAATAATAAGTAATTAATGTTTTATTTTGATTTCAATCAATTTTGAAAACTTTCCCCAAAATATTTTTATATGGAATTTATTTAGAATTTCTTGAAATTTTGTTAGTATTTAGAAAACAGAGAAAGAAAACAATATCAGCTGTCTTCATAACACTACCTCTAATTTTAATCATGTTTGTATACATACATATGTTGTCATTAATTTAAATGTTCAGTGAAGTACGTTTCCTTTACATTCCCATTTCTGTTTCATGTTCACACAGTCTTATACTGAAAGTGCGTATACAACTCTGCGGTTGAAATGGTTTGTTGTGACATGATAATAACATTATCGAGGTAAATTTACTCGATCTTGGGTACAAAAATGTATGAGAAATCACAGAATAATAGAGTGACATGTCGATTATCGAGTCGATCTCCAAGATCGAGTGCATGTAAATGCTCTATAATAAACACTATTTGCAATACCAATCTTATTTATGGGAAAAGCCATATGAAATTGATGAATGTATCTTTAATAATTCATTTATTTATATGATTGAATTCTCGTGAAATTTACGAACAAAGGTTGAAAACGAAATATACAATACTGGTCCAATTGTTCGGAAACAACATTTGAAATTGATGAATCTTTTATTTTTGAGCAATATTTTACCAGCTTGGTAATACCCACAAAAATTTATCGATTTTTTTCTTTTACAAATATACAGGTTCTTTTCTACGTTCCCCGTACCGTGTGCTAGACCTATTTGAAAATTGATAAATTTACATTCAATCTAGTCGCCCGGCTGTCGGGTTCCTCAGGCAAGGGGATTCAAATTCCCTCTGTACATTAAGTCGAATTTGGCTCAATTTTTTTGGCGACTCACAGCCATCGAACGTGAAAAGTAATGCCACCAATAAAATCGTAAGACGATTTCCTTTCATTTGAGTACCACACTTACCTGTAAGTTCAGGGGCCCGTTTTTGGGCCTTAGGGGCGATTTCCCCCTTTCGGACAACTTATTCCCGACTCACGAGCTCAAGTCAAACAAAACTTCATATTCAATTTTTTTTTCCAGAAGAATTCTCATGAAAATCACACACAAAGGCTGAAACCCAAATTATTGTATTGTTTCAGGAAACTGAAACAGGTAAATTATACCACACTTGACAATAGTACCCATTCAGAAATCCCTATCAGGAAAATTTTGCACACAATTTTTTCCAGGTAATTCAGTAAAAAGTACAAAGTATTTATAAGGGATCATTCCACCACTTTTCGTCATTCAACAAGTGTTTACGAAAGCTAAAACTACAATTTCATCCACAATTTAATCAAAATGGAAAATAGTGTCTGTCCAAAATTAAATGAATGTTGTTACGTTTGTGGTCATATAGTGCCCAAAGTTGGGAAGAAGGAACGAAAAAATTTGTTAACTCTGGAATTTAAGTTTGCATATACGCAATATTGCGACGAAGTGGATACATGTGGTGAATATTTTACGCAGAATACAGTGTGCAGTAATTGCACTATTTTGAATTGGTGTCATCGACGAAGGAGACACTTACCCGGTATTCTGGGCAAAATACCCAAAACGGTCATGATAACACCATGTGCTACGCATGCATTAATTATGCTGTTGGAACAAATAAGAGGAAGTTGAAGACAACATCATATGTTGCAGATTTTACTGCTTCACTTCCAGCGCCACGCTCTGATGTTGTAGAACCACCTAAATACACTAAAAACTGTAATCGAGGGCGTTTTAAGAAAGAATCGTGTACAGATATCAATGCATCTACAACATTGAAATTAAATTTTCTGGATCACCACTTTGATAAGTTCTTACAGGAATTGCCCACCCAATCGGAAGAACAAGGAGAGCGATTCCAATAGGGTACCATGCCAATAGAAAAACGATTCAAAGGAAAAAAGATAGATGCATTCCGTGCCGAAGTTTGTTGGTGGAGTCATAAGGTATCCCAATATGAAGATGAAGATGCAGACACCGAAATCGCGGAGGCCGATAGATTTGAAGAACACACCGAAAGTGATATACCATTGAATTTTCTCTCAAGCTCTGATGATGATCCAGACCTGAACCACCAACGAAAAAACCAAGAACATCAACTTCACAGGCCTCACCGAGAGCATCAACTTCAATGGGTATTGATTAATTTATATGTGTTTGGCTTTTGATACGTTTCTCGAATTTCCGATGTAAAATAGAGGTGACAAATTAATAATCTTTTTCATTTTGATGGAAATAAAGTTAAAAACACATATTTTTGTGGATGGCATACCAGATATGAGTTAAAAATTTTAGTTTCCATGTGAAAAACTGATGTAAGTCCACAGTTTGCCAGCTATTGTCCGAAAATTGGGAAAATATAGAAATAATGAAAATTTTGTGAAATGTTTGCAATTTTGAGGCGCTAGATGCAGTTTTTTTAGGTTAGTTTGTTTTACACTTTTTTCTCCTAGTCTATAGCTACAATTGTGCCGAAGACAAGAACACAAAATTCCAACCGGTTTCTGAGATATAGCCGGTAGAAAAATTAGAAAAAATATGTTCTTCGGGAAAATTAAGTTTTAGCCAAAATATATGTATGCCGTGGTGGCCGTCGGAGGTGCAGTGGCAGTGTGGGCGGCTCTTGTGCATGTGGACGTGGGTTCCATCCCTGCTCTGACCACCTTAAATTTCTTTCGACGGCGGTCACCTCGCTTAGTCACGGCGACACTATAGGGTACTTAGCCATGAAAAAAAAGCTTCCAATACCGTTCGGAACCGGTGTAAAACTGTAGGACCCAATCAGTGAGTATAAAACTAGAACGCGCACAGCTCACTGGTTTGTGAGAAGCTCTCCCTAATACCTTCATGGGATGTAACGGGAAACCATTTATTTTTATATGTAACTATAAGTACAGGTGGCCATAAAATCCGAACAGCGGCTAAATTAGCAAAACCCAAACCCCAAATAGGGGTTTGCTAGTTTCGATAAGTACTTCGAGAAATTTCACATGACAAGGATTTTGCACTCGATGACTTCAAAAATGTTGCATACTGTTATCCAAACTGACCAAAATAACTTTCGACAGCATTCCCAATGCCTTATCTTTAAAAGAACTATAATTCTTTCTTAATAAAATTCAAAAATAATAATAAAAGATTAATGGTGTCTTTAGGCAAAAATTTGCAATTTTTCGAGGTTGGAAATTATCGATAAATTTGAGAACTTTTCACTTCCAAACGGTTTGAGATGATTCAAAAATTATTTGCAGTTTTTTTTTTCAGAAGTGTTCTAAGTAGGGTGGTGTTTTCAAAATTAAGATATGAATAAAAATAGACGAGATATTAACAAAAAAGCTAAAAAAAAGTGTGAGCAAAAATTTACATATTTTATTTTTGATTGCCAATATCTTTTAAATAATATGAGATAAATCACAAACTTTGGTGTATTTTTTGTTTGTCTCTTTTATACGATCAAGCAAAGAATTTTAAAAAGAATTTAAACATTGTAGAAGTTACAGCTCTTCAAAACATGAACAGCACCAAAGAGGTCTACTTTGTCACCTGGTACGAAATTCTGCGTAACAACAGTGCGTCTCAAAATAGCCGAAAACCCTGACTGCTCCACTACACATCTCTAGTGTATCCTTAAACGATCCGACAAATAGTTTTGAGGTTCTGATTTTATTACCATGTTTTTTTTTGCCCCACTGTGCGGTTGAAGACAGCTACAAAAAGTTTATGGCATTCTTAACCAAATTCTGCAAAACTGTCAAATAGCCCAGTAAGTTAAAAATGGACGATAGACCGTCTAAAAAGTTGAACAAATTTTGATCGACCTATTTTAATTGATATTTTTTAAAGTTAAGTTAAATTCTTCTAATACTTACCTTCGTTTATTGCCTGTATAGTCTATCGATTTCGACTGAAACTAGAGTTTTGTTATATAATTTAAGATAGTATAACCCAAATCCGTAATCTCCGACTGTTAATTAATGTTAGTCGGCACAAATTAAATCTTCTCTGGCTGTTAATCTCAATTCAATGAAAACAACAATAAGACTTTTTCGACACTCAAAATTGTTTAAATTTTATTAATATTTTTCTTTTGTTTATAGTTACCATAATATCTGAGCATAGACATACTGTTAACAAATAATAATAATAATAATTGCATTAATAATTAATAATATTTGTAATAATTAATTATAATAATAAATTGCGTACTATTCATTCTTTATTATTCTCCTCATTTTTACTGCTTGATTTCTGCTATACTATCAGTCAATAGAAAGAACATCGGACATAATACAAGTAATCCATTCTTCCTATGGAGAACGGATCAGCCTCAAATGTTTGCGCCCAACCCCTGTGTGTTATAATCAGTTTGTGCTAAATTAGAAATTGCACTGTGTTGCATTTGTCGACGCTTCAAGCATCATCTTTACCACCTAACAAATAGAAAACTGCGATTTACTTTACAGTTTTACGCTTAATTTTTAATTTGGTAAATATTCGAAACGCTGTATACAAATTTATTTAAAATACACTTTTTTGAGTTTTTGGTTTAAAATTGGGACGAAATTGAAATTTGTAATCTTCAACCGAATCGTGCAATTTATTCAATATAAACATGGCAGAGTAGCCATAAAGCGTCTAAAGGGACCCTTAGACCTGTGGATAAGTTGCTCGACTTCAAGTTGACATCAACTTTGATTTTGCCCTTACGCTCTCAAACTAGTTGAGGAAACTTAATTTTCTTGTCAGATGTCGCATTGAAAGGTGGTGAGCGCACTGCTAAAATGTCACCAATTTTAAGAAAAAAACACTATTTTTATTTTCTTTAAATATTCTTATTTCGTTTATATTTTTCAGATAATGTTTATGTTATTTATTTGTTGGTTTATTTATTTGCATTTTGCCGATATTGTTGCCTAATGAACGTTTCTCTTTGAAATGCGTATGAAAGTTGATGCACCTTCCCCTTACACTGATGGATAAGCTGTTATCAACTTCAAAAAATCAAAATCGCTCTGATTTTACCTCAAGTAGTTTGTACAATCCACCAACTTTACCTTACACCATGGATAAGTTGGTGTCAACTTGAAGACGCTGAAGACGATCCACAGGTCTAAAGGCCTTTTAAGTATCAAATTAAAATTTCAACGCGACTAATTTTATTTGACATAAGCATTCAATTATTTCTGACATAAGCGTAACTTCACGTGGAGTCTTAACTTGTTGTATCAGTTTAGGTCTTTAGATCAATTGTTTAAGAAGATTTAAAATAAATAGAATATATAACATTGTTAAGTGAGTTAAGATAACAAAGTTTAACGTTACCGATATTAAGGAAGGAGCCTTTAACCCGTATCCTGTACTTAAAACAAATACAGTATTTGCTATTAAATTTGATTTGTTTTTAATTTTTATAGGTCAGTGTAGACTGAGGTTTAAATATTTAGAGAATTTGAAAAAATAAGCAAATAGCTCTGAAATTATTTTGGACTGTTTTGACCCATAAATACAGGATAAGGGTTAAATACGGCAGTCATTATGCATCTTAAGAAGTTCATAAAATGTAAACGGTTTTAAAAGGCCAACAAGTAGACTAAAATACTCGTATGAAATAAGAAATGTAGACTGCATAACATCTTAGGGATTTTATTAGCGAGATAAGAAATTAGAAAGCGCACTGGTCACTGATTGCAGGAATTTCTTCCCTTGTCCTCTATTGAGTGCAATGGGAAACTAGTTTTTAGTTTGGCCGGTTTATGTAAAGCTCAACAACATCAAAACATAATTTTAGCGTTTATCACACTGCGTACTTGTAGAGGTGTGTTAACTAAAATCACTGAAAAATATTCATCGTAATATTTATGAAACATTCTTCATTAATCCTACAATGTTTTTCGTAGATTCTAATCAGCACGGGAATTCTGTTACTTTTTAACGATAAAAATAGGAAGTTAAGTTTCCAAAATTCATAAAATTTCAACACAAAATTTCCGAATTTTGTCAACATAACTACCTATTTTTATCGTTAAAAAGTTGGAGAATTCCGATGCAAGAATACTTTGTACGTTTCATAAAAATTTTGCGTATTTAAGAAACCAGCGATAAAATTTTGTATAATTTTTTTTGACAGAATTTTCAGTATCTTTTGTTTAGGTGCCAGCATTGTTTTGGACCAATTGAACAAACACTGATGGTGGACTGTAGATCTGAAGCAGCTGTATGGCTTGCCAGGATTCATAAATATGCACTTTCAGTATTTGACTGGTTTCGTAAAATCTACGAATTATTTAATTACATTTATGAACGAATATCATAGATTTAATTTCATAGAATCTATGAAAATGTTTCGTAGAATAACACATTTTATATATGGGGCATTTCACATGAAGCGTGTTCACTTTCATCCGTACTGGAAGTAAAGTTAAGCCAAATATGAACGATTTGCAGAAACCAATTTGTTTGACTTCACGTAAAATATCCTATGTCTATTTCGTTTCATAGAATTTTTGAAAATGTTTCATAGATTCTGTGAAATTGTTCTTTTCCGGAATATTAGTTAAAGAATTCATAGAACTTTTGAGGGATTATATAATATTTCCGAAGAATTTTTTCGGTGTGAGAAACACTAACGAGTCGATGGTGCTTTTAGTTTGGATACTTAATGGTTTCGGCAAAGAAGAGTTTTTACAATCGGTTCAATAAAGGATTGTGTATGAATTTCTCCGAGGGATTATGCAAAGTTTGCTGCTGTTTTTTTTAAGATTTCGACAACCTAACAAACGTGGATGTTACAGAAAATACGAATCTGCAAAAATTCGAAAATTACGCAAAATATATCTCGCAGTGTCGAGATTGCATCAGCATTAAATGCAACTGTTGTAACTGACCAATTATCCAGGGAACGCATGCATCTTGTATGTTTGTCTGCCCGTCTGTTCTTCATGTGAGTTGAAATCTCGATATTCAAAATCAAATTTAGAATAATTTATGAATGGATTAATTAATGATTTTGGTATAATATATTATCATTAAATCATATTTAATATGAATGTTTGTGTGTGGGTGTAGTATGTGATAGTGTACATGTGTTTCTGTCTCGATATGTGTGCCGTGTGTCTGTGTGTGTGTGTTTGAAGAGCACAGTGTTGAATATAAAAATTATAAGTAAATACATATACAGACTAACATTAACTAATACATACATGGATTGCTTGATTTACATAAACTGGTATATGAAACAATATTACCTTGGGATTTTTGTGTGTATGTATGTATGTATATGTAGTTGACTCGGTGTATGGTTTTGCATTATATGTATGTATGTGTGTCTGTGAATCTATTTAGTTAAGCCTCTTAAGATATGTTGTATGTTTCGTCATAACTTCATTTTCTATTCTCATAAATATTAAGCACTTTTATAATAAGTTACTACATACATACATATGTACATACGTAAATACATGTAAGTATGTATGTATTATACAATATAAGCATATTAATGCAAATACACTCCTGTAAATACATACAAGTATGTATATAGTATACAAGTTAAGCATATTAATGCACACATACTTTTGTATACATACGTCTATATATGGGTAATTCCAATATATAATGATGGAAAACAGAATAATACATTGTTGAAAAAAACAAATGAAACAATAGTTGAATTATAAAATAACCTGGAACCACCACATTTTGACAACCTGAAAACATCTCGATGACCAGCAATTTCACATATCACCGTAAATGTATGATCTCTATAGAGAACAGGCGTCACATTCCAACCACGATAGGCTGAATTTGTGTTAAAGTTCGACGCTGGTCCAAAAAGTACAGGCGTATCACAGATTGAAACCTAATATGGGCATTTCTACAGAAAGTTCCAGCTTTTGTCACATCACGTCACCCCCGTTAATTGCCAGTTATAGTTACCAGTGGACCAGTCTTCTCTAATTTTACTAAATATAGATACACTTTAGACCATACATGGGGCAAATTAATTATAGGAGAATTATAATTTGTTCTTTAATTTAAATTTCCTGTCCAAATGCAAATTAAAAAAACTTGCAATACCATTGGTAATTGTACTTATTTTTAAAGCATTTCTTTCATATTGACAATTTTAGTTTCCAAATACTTTATACAGTACAGGTTTATGAATTTGAAAGTACTATGAGGCAATATCTATCGAAGCCACAAACCTCTACATATAAAAAACTTGAAAACAGAATTGCCAGCAGTCAAGCGAATTCAAAATAATCAAAAGCATTCCCATGTTTCATTACAATTGGCATCTGATACCACAACCTGCATTTGCATTGCCTGAGCAAATGCAAATTCAAAATTTTTTAATTGCCATTGCGAACAATGGTACTTCTTTTGCATTCGCATTAGATAAAGTAATGCAAATTAAAATCCAATGCAAATTAAAAAAACCCAAGTATGCTTTAGACCGACACACATTATATGGTATGGGAAAAAGTGTTGTTTATCCACCCCTCTAAATGTTAGTAGGTTTGTTTTCTGATGATTCTCAACATATTTCGTGTCTAGCATTAATATCCCGTGAGCTGAACCGTTTTTAAGAAAGGTAATTTTTTAGTTCTTCAAAGAAATTAGTAGTGTAGCTAAAGACAATGTATACAATATTATTATCATATGAAAGGGCTTTTTATGACGCGTCCAACGGTGTATAAAACATGTCAAAACATGTCCTCACACTTCCATTTCCAGGGGTATTCTGCAAAATAACTCATTTTTAAGATTTTAGTACTGAGGTTTTTCTGATTTAAATGTCAGATTGGCGAATTTCTAAATCATCTAAAGATTAAAATATGTCGATCTGATATTTAAAATCAGAAAAGTGCTATGTTTTTTCAGAATATTCCTGAAAAAAGGATGTGTCAGGACATTCTTTGGTATGTTTTGTACACCGTTGGACGCTCCTTAAAAAGCCTTTCATATGATACCAATATTGTGTACATTGTCCATAATTAAAGTACAAAATTCTTTGAAGAACTTCAAAAAATATTCTTTTAAAAATGGTCCAGTTCACGGGATCTTAATGCTAGACACGAAATATTTTAGGAATAATCATAAAACAACCCAATGTCCATTTTAAGGGGAGGACAAAAGTACATTTTTTTGAGAGTCAGTCTAATAATCTTACATTCTCTATTTAGAAAAATTCTCTAAAGTCAAGGGTCCAATATAGCGTTTTTTCGGTAGAGTGTAGACTGTAGAGAGCCTACCTGTTGTGTGTAGACTACAAAGTGACTCTATCACTCTACAGCTCTACGTAGAGCCGCTATAGACAAATTTTGCGTAGAGCTCTACCATGCGGTTTACAGACTGTATACACTGCCGACACATTTTTCTCTGCTGCAGAGCCGCATGATAGAGCGCAGTTGTCGCAATGGCCACCATCGATTTTGACATTTTGGGTTTGTTTCTTTCTCTTACGGAGATACAGATTTAGACAAACATATGGGGGAATCCAGCTAAAAAAATCACTTTTGGAAGTGACATGTCTCTGATTTCGATGAAATTTGGTGGAAAGGGAGACTATAATAAGAGAAATTTTTCCCCTAAATTTGATGTTTTTTGGAATTTTTTATGGCGGTTATTGGCCGTCGGTGGTGCAATGGTTAGTGTGCGCGGCTCTTGTACATGAGATCCTGGGTTCGAACCCGGCTCTGTCCACCTTAAAATTTCTTTCGGCGGCGGTCACCTCGCATAGTGACGGCGACACTATCGAGTATCTAGCCATGAAAAAGCTTCTCAAATTACCGTTCGGAATCGGTGTAAAACTGTAGGTCCCAATCAGTGAGTGAAAACTGGAAAGCGCACAGCTCAGTGATTGTGAGAAGTTCTCCCCAGTCCCTTCATGGGATGTAATGGGAAACCATTTATTTATTTTTATTGACCAAAAACCACGTTTTTCACATATTTTTCTTTTGATAATAACTCGAAAACGGCTTAACTTAAAATTTTGATATTTGTCAGCCATATTCAGAACAGAATTGGTATTAGAAAAAACCTGAATAACAAAAATAGATTTTATTTCGAAAATTTCATCGAAATCAGAGACATGTCACTTCCCAAAGTGATTTTTTGCATTTGCCGCGTGAATTAATATAGAAGCAGAGCAATATTTCATTTGAACGAAAATCGGAACGCAAATGAATAGAAATGTCAATTTTTTAATACAAGTGTCATTCGGTTGAAACAATACCAAATTTGAATGTAAATATGGTCGAATCAGGGGGATTCTATGGCACAGCTGATCGAAAAGGTACTAGGCCGATGATGGAGAATAAGAGAGCAAAGAAGATAGGAACTAATTTTAAATAGTGTTTATTGATACTATTGCCAGCTAAATTAGGTTTAATGTGTTTGCATTGAACGAAAATACGCATTCCCTTTGATTTCTGTCCGTTTTATGTCCAACGAAAGTGTAAAATTAGTAAAATAAAATATTGGCAGCAAATAAAACTCTATGAAATGGCCTACTACCTCGTCGTCATGAAAAGGCATTGAAGAGGGTAATGCAAACTCTTAAGTATTAGTCTATGGTCGAATATACAAAGAGCTCTACTATAGAGAGAAAAAACTATCAAATAGTTTCGATAGAGCGTAGAGCATATGTAGAGTTCTACCACACACACTAAAATAGTGTATACACTGTAGAGGTTTTGGGTGAGAGAACTCTGGATTAGAGTTTGTAGTGAGTTCATGTAGAGCGCTCTACATGGTGTATACACTTCTCTACGCTAGATTTTTCTCTAGCTCTACGCAAAAATCTCTATAGTGGACACTTGGATTAACAGAAAACAATCGAACAACATGGTGACGTGATATGATATAGGGTGACATTTTCTGTGGAAATGCCAATATGTATTTAAATAAATAAAAAATAAGTCGTTTTCCGTTACATCCCACGAGAGGATTAGGGAGAGCTTCTCACAACCAGTGAGCTGTGCGCGTTCTATTTTTACACTCACTGATTGGGACCTACAGTTTTACACCGGTTCCGAACGGTATGTTGAAATACCTTTTTCATGGCTAAATACTCGATAGTGTCGCCGTCACTAAGCGAGGTGACCGCCGTCGAAAGAAATTTAAGGTGGTCAGAGTAGGGATCGAACCCACGTCCTCATGCACAAGATCCGAGCACACTACCATGGCACCACCGACGGTATTTAGCTTCTCCAAAAACTATTTAGTTTCCTATGTATTACATCCCAAGAAGGTATAGGAGAGATCTACTCACAATCAGTGAGCCGTCCTCTTTATATTTTTGAACTCACTGATTATGACTCACTGATTTACACCGGTTTCGAACGGGTTTCTGAGAGGTTTTTTCATGGCTAATTACTTGATAGTGTCCCCATCACTATGCGATGTGACCGTCGGCGAGCATTTGAAAGGTTTTATTTTGATCGGGTTTATTTGTTGATTGCGACTAATGTACCCATAGGATGAAGCGGATCAAAAGACATAAATCACTTACAGTGGAAAAAGCTCAAGGTCCCAAAGCTGCAAACCCTTCGAATCGTCAAAACCGATTCCATCCAAGGTTTTGAAATTGTTTGCGCAAAATGACCTTCGTCAATGCACAGGAAGGCTAATCCACTTCCACATACACCTATTGAAAGACAAACCAAATGTGTAAGCCCCTGTCCGTTGACCAAATTATTAATTGGAATTATCAACCATTCATACGATTTCGCTGTGTAGAATGACAATAACCGGTACAAAATCCTCCTAAAGGTTCGAAACATTCAGCATCAAAAGAAAGGTATTTCCTACCTGACGATCAATATTTTAAATGATAATGATATAGACAGCCACCTGTTAAGTATAAAAAGAACGTAACACTTAAAAATCAGATCTAAAGCCAAAAACCATTTTCTATCGACATTTATCGAATTACCCATATTTGTAGATATGTATGTATGTATGTATAAGTATGTATATTTTTACTATGTGGGAAATTCGTAAGTAAATATTTTAGGTTTTTCCATCTAGTTTACTATTAATTTGACTAATATTTTTTAATTTGAATTTTTTTAAATTGACTTAATCAAATCTACTACATACTCACGATTTTATTTTCTATGTATATTTTTTATTTGATTGTAAGCCCAATCTGCAGGAGATCTTTCAGTTCCGTATCGAAAATTGAGACACAGAAAATACCATAGAGTAATGACGTATAGAGCTGCAATCGTTCTCATCTGGCATTTCCTTTCATACTGTTCGTGGTGCGGTCGGTGCGATAGATAGTTATTTGACTTAAATTGACTTACACCAGGTGGAATTACAAAAATTGTTGACACAAATTTTTCATATAGTTTTGATGAAAAACTGTGAAATTTAAACGTATTTTGAGCTTTTTTTTAATATATTTTATTGTTAGTCTATATTTGTGGCGTATTTACACAAAAATTTTAACGCACAAATCGAAATGCCGTTGCTGATTTATTGTTGGTTGGTTTGAGCCATTGCCTCTATCTAGTATTATTAAAGCAATACTTTCCAACATCCAACCGCCAATCTGCAACACACCAAATGCCATCAATTTACTGAGAGAGTTGGCGTCTCTATACATCATTACTCTATGGAAAATACATGTTTTATGCCATTTGACTTCAAAATAATTATCAATTCCTCTTGTACAGTTTGTAATTTAATCAGTCAATATTAAACGAAACTTTTGAATATACATATGTACTTTTTACTAATAATCGTAAACCTCTGTTGTGGAAGAAACTACAGCTCTCTTCAAAAGTAAATACAACCCTGCAAGTACAGAGAGGAATTAAGGATAGAGTAATTTATTCTCTCAATATTTGTAACGCCATATGTACGGATGAAAGTGAACATTGGATGGTGGAATCCATGGGTTCAATAATACCAGATAGAGGCAATAGTACACAACGTCCAACAAAGAAGCAACAACCGCATTTCGTGTTTTTATGGCAAAATAGTTGTGTAAAATACAATACAAATGTATACCATCGGTAAAAGTCAACAAAAAAGTCCAAAATACATTTAAATGTCATAGTTCTATACGAAAATGAAATAAAAAGGTTAAGTCAAGAGTTCTTGTAACTTCACCTGCTGTAAGTTAATTTTCGTCGAATTTCTCTCATTTGCACAAACCTACGACGAAGAATGTGAAATGAAACGTCAGTTGAGAGAATAAAACACTCTATCCTGAATTTCTCTATGGTTTTAGAAACTCAGTGTCAATACTCGGAGAGCGTTAATTACCTAAATCAATTTTCATGGCATGTGCAATGAATTAAGGTTTACAATAAAATCTCTACACATCTTACATAATTTAAATTCAAATTCAAAAACGTTCGAAATTGATTTTCACAACTCGCACGTAATTAAAATGACAAATAATACAAAGCTACGAAGAATTGAATTTAAAATTTTCCACAGAATTGCTTCCAGGATAGAGTTGGCGGAACTGATTTTTCTGTAAACCTGCTGGATACTTTTCATTTTTAATTATTTTAACGTGTGTATGTGCTATTAATTGAAACATTAACTTTTGCTTTATGGAGATATTTTTTTGACCGGTTTTTTTTTTGCTATTTACTCAATTCTAATAAAACAACTACTACAGACATTTGACGAATTAATATTTCATCCTTTGTAGGTATCATGCAATATCGTCCGTTTAATGACAATGACCCGGATATTTGACGTCAATGTAGAATCCGGTTGAACATGAATCCTTGCGCATCTCACACCATGAATTGTAGGTACGATTGTTGACGCCACAGACCTTATCCTCCTCAAATCGCAGAGTCTGTAAAAATAAAATAGAGGGTTAATAATTAATTAATAATTAAAATGTGATTTAAATTGAATGTATTAAATGAGTAGTCATCCACAGATGGAATTACAAATTTTTGAGTATCAAATCGAGTCACAGAGTATGAAGCATTTTTTGACTTTAGTCATTCATTGTCTACTTTTTGTTGATGATTTGTCAGGTGTGTGGCATATCAATCTAGTAGGGAATATTGCTTTTTCAGAAAAAGCTGTAAATATATGATCTGTATTTTATGCCATCATGGGATTCAAATGAAACTGCAAATTATAATTGTCAAATAATTAATTTGCCCCATGTATGGTTTTTATAAATGTAGTTAGTTTAAGATTCATGTTAAAGATACGTGTCTTCATTGTGCCGACCATAAACAGAAAAATATATTTTCAACATGTTTATGGAGTTGCAGTGAAGATCGCCTCCTCGCGGTGCAACCTGGGTAACTCTAAATGATCTTCTTCCTCTTTGGCACAGACTCAGCTACGACCCTGTTTCACGATTTTCGTAACTATTTGATCTTCTGCTCTCGAGCTGTCGTCCTGGGCTCTGCGACCTGAGTAGGCAGAGGTGACACTCTGTCGAAATGGGTCGTGGTTAAGGTACCGTTCGTCTCCGCCTCCTTAAAACCTGGCAAGTCTTGTAGTACGTTCGAAATCCATCACCGTTAAGTTGGTGGTAATGGTGAGGATGAGATGACTCCCTCTCTGGTTCGGCCTGGCTCTGAATACTCTGTCCCATAAGGCGGAGTGTCAACCCTCGTGTGGAACGAACTCCCTGCTTCATAGACAACCACCGTGCCCTTCTTCTTGAACACATTGCATTACGGACGTAGATAGCGGCTACAAGTTGAGGCCCGAATCTATCATGAACGATAACATTAAAATGTCTTCGGCCACAGGAAACCTGTGACTTCTCTCGAGCCTAGTGCTCGTAAGTCTTCTGCGAATAACGCGGTCGGTGGTCAACCGTCCCCAACTACGGGGAAAACTAAAAATCTCTGCCCCTCCCGGAAGCGGAGAGCTGATCTTCGACTGGCCACTAGATTGGTTAGTCAACTCTCTGCACGAGCAGTCGCCGCACTTACCCCCGCACAGGTAAACACCTTGGAGTGGGCTAAGGGCGTCTGTGAGGGCTCCAAGTCTGTAGGGACAAAGCCTCCACTGGCTATTAATAAAAGACAGCGTTCAGTGGAGGTGGATACTAAACCTGGTCCCTCATCTAAGAGGCATAAAATTCACCCAGTGCTCGGCTGGTCCTTTAGCGATGTCGCGAAAAACAGCCAAATCATTGGCGTCTTGGATGAAGGTTCCCAGGATGGACGTATCCCCTCGGATAAATGGCGCCTTGTAGAAGGAGCCCTTCTTACGGTGTTCATAGACATCGTAAACGACAACCCTGGTCCTGTGCCAATCTGCGAAGACGTGGGATGGTTCCAGGGTAGTATTAAACTGATCGGCTGCTCTGATGAACGAGCAGCGCGTTTGTATAAGTCCGCCATGAGTCAAGTAGGTGAGGTTTGGCCGGGGGCCAAACTCAAAGCCGCGGATAGGAAGGATATACCTTCTACACCAAGGGCTAGGGTTGGGTCCTGTCAAAGTCACCTACTGACCCATAGGAGATCCTAAAGATCATCCATTCCTGCAAAGGTCAAGGTTGGGGATCCTGTAGGAACCTCCCGGCAGGTAGTTTTGGTCCTGAACCAGGATTCCCTAAAACCCTTTGAGGAGTCCAAAGGACAAATTCGGTTTGGGTTCATGAGTGTACCCCTCAGGGTATACAAAGTGGATACACTGAGTGGCAAACTGGCCGAGTCGAAGTCGGAAGTCACAGTTGTAAATGCTGGAAAGCATCCTGAAATGGCGGTAGATGCTGAAGAAGCACTACTGGATGACGACAGTGGCAGCATCATTGACCTATGGGGCCGCTCTGCCTGGCACCGAGATGGGTCCATCACTCAGGGTATACAAAGTGGATACACTGAGTGGCAAACTGGCCGAGTCGAAGTCGGAAGTCACAGTTGTAAATGCTGGAAAGCATCCTGAAATGGCGGTAGATGCTGAAGAAGCACTACTGGATGACGACAGTGGCAGCATCATTGACCTATGGGGCCGCTCTGCCTGGCACCGAGATGGGTCCATCACTAGCGAGGGTGATGACGAGACGACCGTGATTGAAGATCCTCTAGATGATGAAAATAATCTTCCACAGAATCTACTATCGAGTTCTCAGCATGCCTATATCAAGGGCAGGTCAACTGAGATGGCTCTCCACTCTATAGTCAGCATAATAGAAAACTCTCTTGAGAATAAGGTCTTCGCTCTAGGGACCTTCCTGGACATCGAGGGAGCCTTCAATAACATTCAACCTTCGGCGACTCTTAGGTCGTTACAGAATCTAGGAGTCGACAGCTTAGTGACACGCCTAATTGGAAAGCTTCTGGTGGATAGATCCGTCAAAGCTGAATGGGGTGGTGTTACAATTGCTAGGAACGTTATCAGCGGGACACCGCAGGGGGGAGTTCTGTCTCCACTATTATTGGTAACTTCTGTCAATTAACTGCTTCTTGAATTGGACAGGGCCGAATGCCAGGTCTTTGCCTATGCCGATGATATTGCTATCATCTGTACGGGTAGAAACCTAAATTTACTCAGCATTCGTACAACGGACTATCACTTAACTCACTTAAAACCGAGTTTATCCTGTTCTCTCGGAGATATAAAATACTCGCATTTGAACTGCCGTCAGTTAATGGGGTGCAATTACACTTGACGGAAAAGGTTAAGTACCTGGGAATAATTCTCGACAGAAAACTCCCTTGGAAACCGAATGTGGAGGAGAGGGTGAAAAAGGAGTCTGTTGCTGTTTACTGCTGTAAAGGGGCTATAGGAAAGTGCTGGGGACTGTCTCCTAAGATCACCATATGGATTTATACGGCAATAGTCAGACCAATACTTCTCTATGGCATCGTAGTTTGGTGGAGGTCTCTCAAAAAGAAGTAGATTCTGAATTCCTTGATGAAAATTCAAAGATCAGCACTGATTAGCGTTAGTGACACAATGGGCACGACGTCAGGTACTGCACTTAGTGCTATCCTGAACATCTGTACTCCAGATATCATGGCGGAATCGGCAGCCGCTACATCCCTGGTGAGAATCAGAGATTGTGGCGTTTTGATATCGGGGCATTCCGGACACACTGAATTACTACACCGGATCAACTCTATTCCCGTAAACACGGACTACTGTATCCTCTACCTTCTACCAGCGACAAATATAAGGACTTCTATTCCGAACTGGAATACCTGGGAAAAGACACTGGAAGGGGATACCAGAAGTATCAGATTTTTCACGGATGGATCAAAGTTGGACGAGCAAGTAGGCTATGGGGTCCATTCACCGGACCTAAATGTAAATATCTCTTTCAAGCTGTCTGATCACTGTAGTGTATTTCAGGCCGAAATAACCGCCTACTGGAGGTTGCTGAACTACTGAAAAGTAGTGTCACAACCCTCCGGAGAATATGTATCTACACAGACAGCCAGGCTGCTATAAAATCCCTGGAAGCCATGTTTGCTACATCCCTGACGGTGAAAGAATGCCACTCATCACTTAGGGTGATGGCAGAGTATTTCGACATCAGGCTCATCTGGGAACCGGGACACAGAGACATCCCAGGCAATTGCGTAGCGGATGCGTTAGTTAGACAGGGCACTACGGCACAGGTTTTTCCGGCAAAAGAAAGTGTTAGTATGCCAATCACTACCTGCTGTTTGCAGATCAGGTAGTGGGCCGATAATATGTTCAAGGACAAGTGGAGACTTTCTTCAACTTACAAACAAGCCAGGGTCCTCTGGCCACAGGTGGACAGGAAGAGGACTTGGCAACTACTTAACTTGGAGAGAGGCAGGTTATCCACAATGATAGGAACACTTACGGGACATCGTCTTGTAGGAAAACACGCCCTAAGATTGGGACATAGAAACTCTACTCTCTGTAGACGATGCATGGAAGAGGACGAGGAAACGACGAAACACCTCTTGGATAGCCCTGCTCTGGCAGGACTGAGAAGTAGGATATTCGGTACACATTTAGTTAGCACCGTAGCCCTACAGGATATTCCTGTAGGTCTCATAGACAAATTTATTGAAAGGGCAAATTGGTTAGACGACTAGTCAATAGTTGCTATGGAGGAAACTGCAGGTATCTTTAGCCTAAGTGTGCTAGACAGCGTGCTCTCTTGCAGCCTTTTCAACCAACCAACCAACCAACCATGGGGTATTTTTTTTAATCTTGGCAGCATTTTGAAATTTCGATCGTGGCAGCAACTTGTAATTTAATTAATCTTGTATTTTACATCAAAATGCTTTCAAATACTTATATATACAATAAATATAATATGAATTTAGTTCACCAATTATAATGAGAAATGCGCGAAAAATATGCTTGATCAAGACTTCAAAATGCTGCAGTGAAAACAAAATGCTCTTTCAAAATTTTGAAAATATGTTTTTTTATTTATGCTCATCATGACGCATTGCTTGAGTCCCAATTTAGCCAAAACAATTATTTTCTTCACCAAAACTCACTAGGGATCGAAACTTCAATGTCCGGCAGAGGACTATAAGTACCGTCGTATAAAAAAAAGTTTGACGTTCCCGTAATCAGCTTTTCAATACGCATATTTTGAAACTTGTCGCGACGAAAATTTCAAAAACTCGGTTTTCAGTATACTCTAATATAGAAGGAGATCGCACACTGAACGAAAAAGCTTCTTCAAATTTATGAATTCGTTCCTCAATTTGATGAAAAAATTCCTCATATTCCAACCTACGACACAATTGATGAAGAACATTTAATCAATCTTTCATCAATAGTTTACGTTGATTCATTGACAATGCTCAAGTAGGTGTAAATTTTTCATCAGTTTGATGTGAATTGTTCACCAATTACCTGTACAGCAATTTAGTGTGAGTTTGTCATCAAAATTGAATCACCCCGTCAAGTCAGGTGTCCGAGTCTCATACAGATTCATTAGAATACAACTTAAAGTGCACAATAGCGATAAGGGAGACAACGCGATATATACTCCACCGTAGAGATACCATATGTCGGAGAAACATCTGGAGGATACTATCGTTACCTCCTTCACCGCAGCCCTTGGATGCCTCCAGAAGCTCTTGATCACTGGACTGGATGAGTCGCATTAAAATGAGCTTCTTGGCTAGACCGTCACAAGAGGCGGCTGTAAGGATGGTGGTGAAACCTGACCATGTTAAAGATGGAGCAACCTACATAACTCGAATGCCTTTTTCACGCTGCCACGAATTGTCTGAATAGAAATTGTCGAACGAAATTGAAATCGTTCACACCGGCATTTGAGCAAAAATAAAAGAGGGGCAACGAGTGTGTATATCTTGAAACTGTGTATCTGTTTTTTTGCATTATTCTCTCAGTGAGTGATTCATAAATATTCCTGATTGGTCGTGTAAATTGCAGATAAAGTCAGTGTTTCTTATTTTGGTTGATATATTGCGTTTTAATTTCATGTATTCAGTCATCAATGGTTCATCGGACAGAGTTAATATCCTTGATCGCGCTTGATCAGTGAAAAAAGAATAAACAAACGCTCGGACGGTTAAATGGTTTGTGATGTTGCTTGGGTTTTCTGTATGTGTTTCGCATATGTTTATGTGTGCTACCAAAGTGAGAAACGATTTTGAGGAAAGAAACTGGAAAGGGCAACAACGGGAATACTTTGTTGCCCGAGCCTTTACAGAAAAAATCGGAATGACGAACCATTTGTGAAATATAAAAAAAACACAACTAATTAATACACGCCTGTCTTGCATGAACTAGTTTTGTATATAAGTATATTGTTTGTGTACCAACGTACAGTGATAACCAAGGCATAGTTGAAACCTTCTGAAAACAAAAAAGTGAGAGACAACAAAGAAAGGCGAAGCAAAAGAGCAGCAGATTCTCATTTCAGAAAAAAAGTAATGCATTCAATGCAAGTAAATGTAAACAGGGTCATTTTAAATATTTTATTGTTTGTATTAATTATTTATAAATGTGTAATAAATAAAGAAAGAAAGAATAATTCGTTTCTAAATATTATTATGTTTGGGAGGAAATACGCATATGTTTCCACGTAAGAATATGCAGGGTTGGGGGAAACACGCGAATGCGTGGATGGAAGTATATGGATGTTTGGGATGAAGCACGTATATGTTTTCACATAAAAGCATACATATTTGTCAGTAAACTTGCTAATGTTTGCATTTAAATACACCTGAGTTTGGGACTTGCAAACATATAAATGTTTGAACTGTTTGAAGCATAAACATGGTTCCAGCAGAATATGTTTGGCAGAATATGTTACAGAGACCGCTTTTTCAGCATGTAATCTCTTCTCTGTGTGTACAAAACTACTTTCATTAGTATTTAACGGCTTACTCCTCTAACATAGTATTGTCCGATGCACCTGACATGTCAATAACATTTTCGTTTGGTTCAGTTGCGAACATGCGAGAAAACAACTAATTCCCGTATTCGTTAGTTTCATATTTTGAAATATTCCACAAAAAGTTATTAGTAGGAAATGTTCCTGAATGAAGATACAACATAAGTGTATTTATAACTTATTTTCCTTCGATCATTTAGTCGAATCCGTCTTGAATTCGAATCGGATTCGTATGGCACACTGGGAAATGACGGAATATCTGATTGTAAATCTTTCGACGTTCATAGCTTCTCTGACCATAGATATATTATTTTTTGCGTAATTTGAAAGCTTTATAGTCCTCCCTACAGGTCCATTCCAAATATTCTTGATCTGAAGATGCGATCTATCGGGCACAGAAAATTATCGAATGAGTCACACCACCCCTGAATTGCTTGTTACAGGTCGCAAGGTAACACCAAGGGGGAAGCAGCGGCTACCATGGTGGTCGTCACATCTGGGTAGACTGAGAAAGTGCAGCAGGAATCTCTTTAATAGGGCAAAGTCCACAAGGATACAACAGGACTGGGATAGATATAAAAACGAACTTAAGCAGTACAAGCGAGAACTGAATCATGGATGTATTTCAACAGCAATGTTCATAGCTCACTCGAAGCCTCCAGACTTAGGAAAATTTTTGGCGCAACACTTTGTACTATTGGGTACAGTAGTAAAAGTGAGGGTCCTTGGTACGACTTCTAGTGAGGAATCTCTCGTGGGGTGCTGGTGGTGGGGGTCTCTTGTATACATTTTGGATACATTTCTCTGGCAATACTGGGAGCGACTTAGATACTTCAGTTGCATATTCCGTTGAGGAACAACCATCGGATGTTGCCAGTGAAATTGTAATCGAATCTATAATTTTTTGGGCTATAAATGGCTTCAAACTTTTCAAGTCGCCAGGACCGGATAATATCTCGACCTGGGTTAAACAGCTCTACACGGTTGATACATCACTGGCCTGTATGCTTTGAGATGGCGAAAACTAAGGTTGTCTTTCTTCTAAAGCAGGGAAACCTTCCCATTCGGGACCTAAGGATTTTCGACTGATTAGTCTATCCGCACTTCTCTTGAAAACCTTGAAAAGATTACTAGGTAGTTATGTCAGGACCAACATTGATCACATACCTACCGAAACTAATCTACACGATCTGGTCAGATTTATAGAAGGTTCTCTCGCTGTAATGAAGGTAGCTTACTTAGACATAGAGGGCGCCTTCAACAATGTAAATCCAGTCGCAATAACTGGCGCACTCACGGTGACAGCAATATCAGGTTTGTTGTCTACAACCTTCATACAAGGAGACCTTTTTCGAGAAGATTAGGGTTAACGGACCTCTATAGATTTGTCACCAGAGGAACGCCTCAAGGGGAAGTTTTATCGCCTCTGCTATGGAACCTCTCCATGAACGGTACTCTGTTTTCTCTGGAGAAGACGGGTGTTAAATCTATTACCTACGCAGATGACGTGGATGTAGCGCCTAGAGGGAACTTCCAACGTACTCCTAGGAACATCCTGCAACAGGCCATTCGTACCACCGCAAGATGGTCTTCGGGTTATGGTCTTGGGGTGCACCCAATCAGGAGGGAACTGGTTCTTTTCAGCAGGATGTATAAGGTACCAACTATTGTAACCGTCTCCTTAGGGTGTATCATACTTCTGTAGGTATTTAACTGGGCAGGAAACTATATTTCAAACCAAACTTTCTGAAAATATCCGAAAAGGCTGTGATAACGCTACATACCAGTAAAAGTGCAATAGGAAACGCTGGCATCTGAACTCGAGTATCGTTTGGTGGTTGTATGCGGCAGCAGTTAGACCAATAATGAAGTATGGCGTTATCGGCTCTAACGAAATGCACCTACTGGACGATACTAAATAAACTTCAGCGAACTGATGGTATGTGTACCACTGGTCACTGGTGCGTTAGGAATGACACAGCCGCATGCCACAGCTATTGCTATTAGACTTAGGGAACTGTCACTGTAGTCAGAAAATGTCCTCGGACAGAGTGCCATTTTCAACTTAATGCTTGACCTTCCAGGTATTGCTTAGGCTGAACCACTCCTTGACAAGAAGTACCAGCCTCTTACAGCTGATATATCAGAAAGGCATGGATGCATCCTTGGACAAAAGAGATTCGTGAACTCCTATATAGATGGTTCAAAACTTGACGATGAAATTGTCTTTGGTGTTGTTTCTAAGGACCTAAGTCTATTCATTGCGAAAAGATAGTCTGATCATTGTAGTGTCTAACAGGCAGCGGAATGGCTGGGAAGTAATGTTCTGATTACTGTCGAAATAAATATTATTTACTGATATCCAAGTTGCAATTAATTCTCTGGAAACAGGGACTATCGCAGATCTCTTAATGAGATGGGTACTGCCTTACATGCTCCCGGCGAACTTGAATTTGTACGCATATAACTAATTGTAGGTGGTCACTAGTAGGGAACTGTGTACATCATCAACATCATTTGGCAACGTCTAAACTTGTAACGCACTAAGTTGGCGTTCACATGAGACAGTTTTGCTGTGACAATAGCAATACATTCAAAATTTTTTATTAATACCTCTCACTGTCTCTGATTTTTCAAAGACAGTAAATTTGGCAAATGATTTGAAATATAATAGTTAAAAACTACACAAACTAGTAAGTGTTTGTAACTATTCAAACTTATATTTGAAAATATTTAAGTAAAATACAGCTTTTAAAATAAATTAACACATTACAGCATAGGTCCATAGAGCAATAGACAAGAGTTTATCTCCCTCTCTTTACGTTCTCTTGATGAGGAAAAAGTAGTAGGCCATTTCTTCGAATTTGAGCAGCTGTTGTAGTTTACTGTTTGGTTGAACATAAAACGGACAGAAAAAAAGGCATGCATATTTTCATTCGATCCAACCAACATAAAACATAATTTAGCTGTAATTAGTGTCAATCAAACACTATTTAAAATCATTTTGCTGTATGGTTTGCTTTTGGTCGCTTACCGCTCTCTCCTATCTGTTCTGTTGTCTATAAATTTCCTACTACATAGCTGATCAGCTGTGTCACGGATACCCCCTGATGTCGTCAGCAAAGGTAAACGTTCACACATAGAGCAATAGATAAGAGTGTCCATGGTTTTTTTAGCATTATCTTACGATCATCGATGTAGTGGGATCGAGTTTGAGTTGCTGTTATATGTTGCTTTTTGGTTGGACACCAAACTGACAGAAATAAAAGGAAATGCTTATTTTCGTTCGATGCAACCAATATAAAACATAATTTAGCTGCCAGTAGCATCAATGCAACACTATTTAAACTTAGTTTGCTTTCTATCAATTTCCAACTTCATAGTCGCAGCAGTCTAATTTGGAAAAAACGTCGTTTCGAAACAAATAATATATATGTATATAAAATATTAAGCAAAATAATAATAAGTTCTAGGGCACCACTCTAAACCAACTACACCGGCAAAATTTAAAAAAAAAACTTATAAGGAACACTATGATCCGAATTTATCGGCGTACGTTGCGACGTCTAAGGCGACATACCCGGGTTTTTCGCAGAAATAGGCAACCATTTGCTTGATTTGGCTCGTATTGGAAGGCCCATACAGTGAACCGCTGTTTAGTTTCAGGCTCACATCAATGGATCCCTGATTCGCCACCAATCCCAATCTTATAGACGGCTTTTGAAGGACACCGAGTCTTTTTTGAGCGATTATCAATTTATCCTACGCGTAGAAATCTTTTTGAAAGCCAAATGTTCATGAAATATTTATTTATCCCAGTGTAACTAATGGCTAAGCACGCCTCCATTCCACGATGAGTAACATGACAATCATGCAATATCAGTTCCTGCATAGCATGGATGTGATTTTTGGCACTTCGGCCTGAAGTAGACAAGAAATGTGTAATTATTTGTCCAAGAAACACATTTTTTAAATTTGTTCAAATTGAACGATATATTCACGAATTTTGTCATAAGGAAAACCTATTAATTGTGACCTCGTAAAAAGCACACATTTACTCAGGAGTAAAACGCAACTTAGTTTATAAAAATTAGTTGGTAATTGATAGTTGAAACTAATTTTTTTCCAAAAATACAAGTTTCGATCATTCAACTCTAAAACATTTGACGTATTTCTGTACACCGGTCTTCCCATATCTGAATAGTAACCCTCGTATTATTGGGACCCAGCGATCGAAAAATCGAACAATGGCACAAAAACGGATGCGGATCAATTTTATTGAAAATTCGAATTTGGACAATTTTTTGCCTCCCTTGTGAGGAGATGCAAATTTGGTTGCGTCTTTTTGACGTAGAATACGTCTTACCTTACGGTATGAGGAGTCATATCAGGTTTTTATTGTTGTAATCTTTATTTCATTGAATTTGAAGAAACGGCTAGATGAATTTTTTTAAAATTTTTTTTGTAGGTAAATGATGATGTTATCTTTCGTTTGATATACATTTCATATTGGTTGATATATTTCTAGTATTTTAATTTCTCAAATGAAAATTGTTTAAACACATACACTGAAACATATGTGTGGTGTTTGGTTGAGTGTTTTTGGTTGCTCAACATTGCTTAGGAACATGTATCTAGTAAAAAGTGAAACGAACAGCAAGCTAATGTTGCTTGGCAACATGTATCTAGTAAAAAGTGAAACAAACAGTAAGCTAACGTAATAAAGCTTTTTTGCGAAAGCTTCAATAAAGCTGTTGTAACATTAATTTTGAATTGTAAAGCGTAAAGCTTTCACACAACGCTCGAATGCTAATGCGAAGACTCGATAAGGTAAACCTTTTTTAATATTAGGGCGGCCCTCTCAACATTCGCAGAACTTATTTCAATAAAAATATTAATTAAAATACATAAATTAAATTAAGTTTAAAAAAATTGAACATAATATTTTTTTTTTAAACGGACTTGAATCAAATGACGTTGGTAAATATAAAAATTACAGCAGACCACGGACTGTCCCTGCAGGCTGTGTCAGAGACACGGCCATTAAGTTTAACGTAGAATACGCCATCCGATAAGACAGAAAACATATATAACAATAAATGATAAATAATATAAGCAAATGAATTTATTGTTATATATGTTTTCTGTCTTATCGGATGGCGTATTCTACGTTAAACTTAATGGCCGTGTCTCTGACACAGCCGGACAACTGTCTGCTGTAATTTTTTAGTTTTAGGTGATGTTCGAATACTTACCGAAGGTCGTCGTTTGCGGGAACACTTGTAGCGACATGGCGTACAACGTGGCTGATGTGTCAGCAAATCGATGAGACAAATTTGCTTTGAACCACAATTGATATCATCACAAGTTATTTGATTGCCTGAAAATATATAAAGATAGTAGTAGTTTGAGATACATTTCAACACATTAAGGGGTTAAATATAAATAAGGAAAACATAGAAAAATAAAAAAGAATGCCATTTAATTTAGCTTAAAAATAAATTTAAGAAATGTGCATACAATTAATCAGAAACTAAATTAGACGATGCATAGTGGGGCCGATTGTAAAAAAGTGGTAATAATTTCAGAACTTCTATACTATTGGTCTGATGGTTTTAGAATGTACTATGCATTTGTAGGGGACTAATTAGGTTTTCTGTGCATTGATTTTAGGGGTACTCTCTTTCAACGTACGGTGTGCTACAGGTTGTAAAAGTAGGCCACCTCAGTTATGTTGCAACTTTCATGGTCGTCACTTCTAAACTTGAAAGCCGATTTCTTTCTGGGAATCTACTTGGTCATTTTGAGCCAAAATGTAGTTTCAGAAACACAGCTTCATGAGCAAGTATTGAAGAAAATCTAGGTTGAACAATTTTTAAATTATTTCAATCCGTTTTGTAACCGCAATTCTGAAAATTGAATTTTTTTCAATTGGAAAAAGCGAAATTTTTTCATAAAGGTAACATCATTCTTTCAGAATTTTCTTTAATTTTTGGAGGGAACATTATAAAATGGTATTAGGTTAGGTTAAGTTAGGTTTGTGGCCGTGGCTGGTGCAATGGTAGGCTCCTGTATATGTTAACGTGGGTTCAATCCCTGCTCTGACCACCTTACATTTCCATCGACGGTAGGCACCTCGCTTAGGGACGGCGATACTATTTAGTATTTAACCATGAGAAAGTTTCTCAAAATACCATACCGAACCGGATTAAAACTATGGGTCCCAATCAGTGAGTATAAAACTTCAAAGCGCACAGCTCACTGGTTGTGAGACGCTCTCCCCAATCTCTTCATGGGATGTAATGGGAAACCATTGTTTTTTTTAAGTTTAGAACAACTGATTTTAAGAGGCAGTTGCTACTACACTCTGAGGTCGGTCGACCCATTGTTACTGTCCAGAGTATTCGAAAAAAAGACGTATTATACAGCCATATAGATAAACTCTTTAAAGAGTAAACACATTCAATCTGCACGATACCTACTATGATGTATAAGTTATAGATATAAGCCTTAGAGGGTACAACAGGTCGAATCAGCGGCGTAAGTGTATGTCTTACTGACTTGGAAAGGTTTAGAGTGCTCCTTTTGAACACTCAACACCGCACCCCTTAGTATAAACTAACTAACTATAGATATAAGATATACACAATACAAAATACTCATAGAGTATTTGCGCACTGCAAAAATAAGATCCCACAGAGATAATAGGTTTACCACTCCAGATCACCAGCCGAACAGAAAAAAACGACAATTCGTAGCCCGAAGCCATGTCAACGACCGTGAAAACTCCAAAAAATGCACAGTGTCCATGTGGCGTAGAGAGGCCAGAACCTCAATAATACACCATCTAAATCATTGTCGTCGCCTTCGGTTTAGGGCTGGGCATTGACAGAGAAGGTGCTCAATGGTCTCCACCTATTCATCGAATCCGCAAACGCGGCAGTAGTCAATCCCGTCCGCAATCCAGTTGCGAGGTGAAGCCTTCAACATCACAGTGGTCGTAATCACCCCAAAGAGAAACCGCAAGTCAGCCTTCCCTATTCTCAGTCCTATACGAGTCCACTGCCAGCCATATATGCCTCTAAATCTTACACGTTGACAAATCTGTATTTGGTTGATGTTTGCATGCGAATATAACGTGTTTGTAGCTTGTCGCAAATTGAGTATACTTGTATCCAAACACATTGTGTTTGCTATTCAATATAACAAGTTTGAGACACAATGATTATATGATATATAGTTTTTGGTAACCAAAATGTGACTTTGATTGTTGAAAACTCTTTAAAACAAAAGGGTGACAGACAATAAAGAAACGAGAAAGTAGCAGTTCTTCAATTCTTGAAAACAATGCTTGCAAACTTATTCATGGTTCCTGCAGTATATTGCTAGGCGATTTTTTTCAGTGTATACAATCCAATCTGCCCAACCATGCGGAATTGACCATGTATCGCGTCCAACGATCAATCAATCCACACCGGTAACAAATCGGTGTGTTAACAGAGGCAAATGAGCTCAGATCAGTAAAAGTACAACCCCTGCTAGCAAGGTAGTCTGCTTCAGCGTTCCCTTCAACATCACTATGCACCGGAACACACAGTAGAGTCGGTCAAATCGTGATGAATTTTGGCATGCCTCCTGGCATCGAGAAATATGGAAAAAATTAAGGGGTGCACTAAAATGATAACAACGGTTCGAGAAAGATTCACAAGTCGGTCGCAATAATTCGCAATGAAAGTGGAGTTAACGCGAGTGTTTGTACATTAGGTCGTATTTTCAATTCATGCCCATTAATTTCTCCTCGGAAATTGCAAAAAAATTGCCGTAAAGCACAAGACCTCCAATTGAATATGGATACAATAACATGGTCAGACAAGTGGTCGAAAGTGGTGTTTTCCGACGAGAAAACAAAATTAATATCGATGAACCAGATCGATACAACTACTATTAACACGATTTAAGAAAGGAATAACAATTTTTAGTATGGCCATGTAATAATTTGTTTGTGTGCATAGCATGGACTCACCAACAAGATAGTGGTCCAATGCCGTAAAACATTGAATTCATGAACAAAATATGGAACTTTTGTTTGTAATATATGTTTGTTGCCATTTTTTGAGGTGTATGTTAGCGGAAATCCATGAAACAATAATCAGTATTCACAATCCAAAACCAAGTACAGTATGTTGATAGAAGTAGTTACTCGGCGATGATTTGGCATAGGTTGAATAAACTATATAAATTCTTCTGTACCATTAGCCCTAAATATACTTTGGTTCCGAAGCTAACACATTGGGCTAATTATGTCAAACGTCTTCCTAAACACATTTTAAATATAACAACTTCTCGAAACAACTCCAGACGTAATTGGATTAGGTACACACAGGGAAAATATTAGTTGGAAGTCAATTCAGGCGTTGGAAATTCCATGATAAAGTCTATATATTGATCAGAATTCGTAATTGTCTAACATCAGAATAATCTGTCGATGTTATTGATAGATTAAAAACCGGTCTTACTAAATACAAGTTGCTACTACCGAATTTTAGTTGTATTAACCAATTTGAGTATTTCAAAAACCTCATTCATCCGAAATGGAAGATACAACTAATAAAAATATTAGAATTCGTGTTCAAATATTAGTTACTGTAATCATAATTTAGTTTCTGTTACAAAAACACTTGTTACAAAGTTATGTATTCGATATTTCACAAGAGGCTTTGTTGTTAACGAGAAACTACGTATATATAATTGAGGTGAAGTGAGACTTTTAAACATAATCGTTGAACATGACGCCACTATTGATGCCTTTACAAACACATGCAAACAATTGTGGTCACTTGGCTGGAGGAACTATTATTCTGGATGACACAAATAAGCTTAAACATGCATATGATACCCAGGGTGGTAACCCATCCCCATTTTTCGTCGAAAATATGAAAAATTTAGAAAAACTGTCTGTATCTGGAAAACGAAGCGTCCAATCGAAAAAATAAATTTTTTTTACGAGTTCCTAAGGGTTTCTCACAAAGTGTTCCAATTCGCATGAAAAATTATTTTTTTTCAAACAATCGCCAAAATACAAACTCTGGATATAAATAAAAATAATTTTCTTTATATTTAAATATAAAAAATATTGTTTTTACTATAAAATTCATAATGGGTTAAAGCATCACCAAATGGTTGTGACAGCCATCAAATTCAAGCAATTACTTTAGTTGATCATACCTATACATTATTTGCTACAACCGATTTAGTATTTACACTTTTCGTTCATCCAACTACTAGAATATTCACCACTACACGATAATTTGATTGCTACAACTAAAACTCGCTTGACAGATCACATTTAGTTCTTGTTGTTGTGGATTCAACTAAATATTTCAGTTCCTGCAACCAAAACTGAATTACAAATCAATTGATATGCACAACATTGGGTGATACTGAACACAATTATTGGTAATCACATCTGAATAATCTGATAGTCCAAGGAACCGCCAAATTTTAGTTGGCTGTAAATACAGTTCTGACAACGAATCTCTTCTCTGTGTGTATACATAGACTGACACATTACAAGAAGGAAGTGCACTTTTTGAATAGAGCTAATCGCGATGCCATATCACGCTTTAGAAACTCGAACTGGAACTCAATGTTAAATAGTCTGAGTTAATCGTCATCTCCTTTTTTGGAACTTATCCAAAATAATTTAAAAAAAAAAATTAGGTATATTCCATCTTTTAAGGAATATGAATATGATTGCCTTTACTGTACCAATTTTCAAAAAGCAGAAAAGCTCGCTCAGAAGCTCCATTCAAATAATTCTACATCGGCCAATTTGAGCGACCAGAATGCCATAATTATGGTTTCGGAAACATTATTGAGTATGAACGACGAAAATATCCACAACGTGGAAATTATTTAAAAATATTATTAAATGTATGAAGAATAATTATTCCTCTGGATCTGACAAAATTTTAAATAGGTGTCTGAAAGCTCTCCCAAAGAGTGGTTTACGATTGATACCAAACATGTTTAATGTACATATATGTATGTATTAAGCTTTGCTACTTTCCTAATACCAGGCAGCAAGCTAAAGATGTACAGTGTTGTGTTTGGAACGTGTTCTGCAATCTATATTTCTTATACAACTTTTTAAGAGACGCCTGGGCTTCTTCAGACTCCACTTGGTAAAGATTGGTATTCAATTATATCTTTGCCATGCGCCAATATTTTATTTACTGTCTTGGTCAACTTCTTCTGTGGACACATTTGTGCTAAAATTGATGCAGTTTTCAATGCATATTCTCCATATTTTGTAAAATTTACGTTTTCTTTTCAGTTTAAAACATTCTTTCTTTTAACGATTTGAGTGTCAGTTCCAGTGATTCTAGTTACTGCTTCATCATTTTCAAAAAAAAATCTAGAAGTGTTTCCATCGTTTGAGTTTCCGTATTCGTACTTGGGACAGTCTACTTTTAGTCCAACTTGTTTAAAAAAAGTATCCTGTATTTGCTTCTTTCTGATCTTTTCCTTATCTTTAATTGATATATGTTCATCGAAGTTTTCCTTCTCTTGTGGTACGGTATACGCCAATTTTAGCTAGAACTCCATACACCTTATCCTTGCATGCAATGGTGACATTCCATATTCGTAATAATTCTCCTCGTTTGTAGAATCGTTCAAATTACTGAAGTTCTTCTGACTCTTTTTGCAAATCGGGCATGACAATGTTATACAGAAACTTCCGTAAAATCCGTATGCAGTGGTGGTGAATTTATTTTGGCTTGCGAAATGTGCTTGTACCCGGGTAAAATGACAGCCTCGTGTCGCATTAAAGATGCCCGTAGTATCTCATATTTCTCTTTGGAAAGTGCCAAGTCCATGAACAAGGCCAAGGCTTCTTCGGAACCATAGTTTTTAACCATGTGCGTTTGGGCGCGTGGGAATGCTTTCCTTAATCCTTTTTAGTAGCAGTAATAGATATGCTTCGTGGTCAAGTCAGTGGTGGCATCGGCAAGTTTCCTCTTTCCTGTGAAAATTGAACACTGCTCCATACTTTTTTTTGACCTTCCTTGTGCTCCTCCGGCTGATGTGGTGGGTTTGTCTTCTACCAATGTCTCCAGGATGGTGTCGTCATTAAGCCAGTCCTGGTATTTGGAGTTGAATTTCGCAATGGTTCGATTGGATTTTATCCATTTTGCGTTAATATTTGCATATATCTTATCAGATAAAGATTATTTTTTATACTTTGACTTCTCTCAATATTTTCGCATAAGCTATCGAGTTCGTCTATAGCAGCTTCCGCGAAAACATTGGTGTGGTTGACTTTCTAAACAGGTCGAATAATTTTAAATTGTTCAATGCCATGTTTTCAGTACTTGTTGCGCCAACTTTCAGTCGTAGACTAATCCAGGGATTATGCTTATTTTGCAATACATAGTCTAATCTATTACCTGATAGGTACCTTCTGGATTAAGGGTTTATAAAAGGGGGTATGCTACCATGCCTAACAATTTACCTGTTAACTGCATACATTCGGATTTAGGTTGAATTATGCAATTTTGAAATTATACACGTGTCCGAATGAGATTTGTGCCTACCTGTAGGGACCATAAGTTAATGTTGTTCTGTGAATGGACGCTTGACTATTTGTATGCCAAAGTAATTTGTAAGTGAGGTGGGTATCTGCTAATTTCAATGAGTAGTTTTTTGTGCATCCTGTGTCTGTATCAGAATATTGGGAGCAGACTTTGCCAGAAGCTCTCAGGTAGACAACCGACTTAAAATGCAATTTTCAAACTATTAGATCAAACTAATTGTCAGTCAAAACATTACAGAAAGAAAAATATAGATAATATTTCTTAAAAATACAATAACGTAGCAATGGGTTTCTACAACTGCATGTGATTGTTATTGGCGTTGTCTTTTAGGCAACTCCAAAATACATTTGTAAATACATAATGTAATGGTTTTCTGAAGATGGAAAGAAGTTTTTTGCAAATGTTCTCTTGTGTGTTTTCGAACACTTGCATAGTGGACAATTCTCAATTGAGATGAGTTTTTGTTTGCATTTAGTTTGACGAATTTTTCTAAATTTCTAAAATAAAAAAGAAAACCACAATTTTGATAACCCAGTTTTTTAAATGCACGAGTACTAGGCAATATTTCGCCGTACTCTGGTCTGATTTTGTCACTCCCATTCCCATATAAAAGTTAAACGACCGTCTTGCGCCCATAAAACACAATTCACCTCTCTGAAATTGAAAACGTGCGATGTGCCACACCCATTTTGGTACCCATCACCTGAAAGCTGTTCAGAATGTTGCTGGTAGACACGATAAATACACACAAATCCACCATTATATCTGGAATGAAAACAGAAATTTTAAATGGAATTGAAACCTCGATGAGTTAGGGTGGGTGACGGTTTGTTCAAGTCGGTCCACCCTTCTAAAATTTCTGCACTAGATTTTTGTTTAATAAAATTAAAAATTAAAATTCTTTGTGGAAATTTCAATTACAATACTTTTTCAAAATTTTAAACGTCGTTCAAATACGACACTACATATGTGAGGATGTATTAAAGTTGAAATTATGAATAAAACAAATATGTCTCAAATCACCATCAATGCAATGGCTAATGTGCGCGGTTCTATCCCTGCTCTGACCACCTTAAATTTCCTTCGACGACGGCCACCTCGCTTAGTGATGGCGAACCTAAGTCCCTGTCAGTAAGTGAAAAATTAGAAAGGGCAAAAAGCTCTCCCCAATCCCTTCATGGGATGTAATGGGAAAAGTTTTTTTTATCGTTCATACTAAGAATAAAGTGTCGGGTGGTCAATAATTGAGCTTCGAATTTGATTGGAATGGTACATTTTGCATAAATAAAAAATTAGAGAACGGATCAACGTAAATCGCAAAAAGTTCATATGTATATTTTTTTTGGTTTCGTTAACGGATAGATAGAAAACGTAACATCAGAAATTGTTACTATTTAATTTCTAAAGTAAATTTGACGCAGTCAAATAAAATGTTAAATTTAACTTAAAAACAAATGTAAATGAGAAATGGTCAGATTGCAATCTAAGCAAACAGGTAATTGCGCGAAGAATTCCCTGGTTGAGTTGATTCGAGTGAATAATCTACACTATTATTATGTAATGAATGTAGTATGTCTGATATCAACTGTGGGTCTTGCAGATAAGGTGCGAGGTTCCATTATTGGATGTGGTAATTGATAAATGATTTAATTTTTCTTGCGATTCAAATTAAAGGCGATCGCCTCCATAATTTGCTTACACTCAAACAAAAAAGTTTTGCTATTAACATCCACACTGTTTGCTACTTATCAGAACACAATTCATATTATTACTGCAAATGTTCTACCATAACAACAAACTGATTCCAAACTTGATTCAAAATACATTTTCCAAAAACGAAAGGAAACATTCAAATCAAAATTCTGCTTCGAGTTTGATCGGTCTTGGTTGCTTGTTTGATTGTTTGTTTGTTTATTTATTTACTCCGCTACAAACAAGTCCAGCTGGAGGTGGAATAATTTTTACAAAATTCATCTTAAACTAAAATTTACAAATATAAATATCTTATAAATACAATAAATATCTTATAAATACAATAAATACAAAGAAGAAAAAAATAAAAAATTGAAGCAAAATTTTAAATATTGAGCAGGAAAAAATGTATTGTTTAGCATAAAAAAATTAAAAAATAAAATTTATATAATAAAATAAGGAAACAAGCAACAGCAAATACATATTAATAACGAAATTAAAAACAGACCAAAATTAATATAATAAAAACTTAAAATAAGTAAACAGCAAACAGCAAAATCAGGCAGCAGGAACCGGGAACAAGATGAAGGAAAAGAATTGGAAATCAGGAACAAAAACACAAAGACAAGCGGGAAGAAAACAGAAACCAGCATTCGAGACACATACATTGATTAACAGCAAATACGTCATATGGGATATGATGTGGAGTTGGCAGTATAAATAATAGTTAAAACACCAGAGTTACGAAGCAGGAAGTAAAATCAGGAATAAATGTGAAGACAGGCAGCAGGAAATCAGGAACCAGGAGCAGAAGTTAAGACATCAGAGTTACGGAGCAGGACAAATAACACCCAACTTTGAACAATACCAAATAGACGAAATAAAAAGACGCAATGATATCGAGTTGACATTATACAGGAAACCAGCAAACAAAGAAATCAATAAACAACAGCAAATAACTTAACGGGACAGGATCAGTAGAAATACGGGAAACAGGAATACACAACAGCAATAATTAGACGCGACATCATCAGTCCAGGGACCAGGAACATACATTGAAACACCAGAGTTACGAGTTAGGAAAAATATCAGGAAACCAGGAACAACACCAAATAAATGTGATTAGAAGACGCTGTGATATCAAGTCAACAGGGAAACAGGAATAAGGAGCAGCAATAATAAGACACGACATAATAAGTAGAAGAAATTCTCAGCAACCAGGAACATATATATGTATATATATTAGCGTATAGTATTCAAGAATCGTCGGAGAAAGGCAAAAGAATTGAGGTAATAAAATGCAACGACTTTATTCAATCCTAACGGCATTACAAGCGTTACATTGATTTAACGATTCGAATGATATGAACTCGTAAATAATATACTTTTCACCCTGGCAATGGTTCAAAAAACGGTAGATATATATAAAGATCATTATAAAGAAGCAATAGAGTGCGGACCGGGTTATAATAATCGTGATTAGATCTTGAGACAGAAAATTTTAAGGGACGAAAATTTATAGAAACGCGAGATGGTATATTAAATCGAGTTTTACTGAGCAAAAATTATGAATCAACTTGACCGTTTATGAATTTTATAAAAAACATAGATCTTAACATTAACATCGTTCAAGTGTAGGAAGGTCAATAAGTTTTAAACGGATTTCATAAGGATTCCAGCCTAAACCACGCAAAGCAAATAAGAGAAATTTTTTCTGGATTGACTCAATTCTATCTATATACACGTTATAGTATGGGCTCCAAACTACGCATGAATACTCAAGGGAGGGCCTAACTAGACCAACAAAAAGACTTTTCGTTATATATGGGTCAGTAAACTCCTTAGACCACCTTTTGATGAATCCCAAAATAGATACGGCTTTATTAATAATACTATCAATCTGGAGATGAAATAGAAGTCTCTGATCTAATACTACACCCAAGTCCATGAAAGAGTTTACTCCTTCCAAAATGTGAGATCCAACAGTATACTCACAAGGCATTATAGATGTTCGAGAGAAAGACAGTTTTTTACATTTTTTCAAGTTCAAGGACATACCATAAATAGTACACCATTTGACCAAGCTAGAAAGGTCAGACTGTAATCGATTGGTGTCATCCAAGTTTTTAAATGGCATGAACAGTTTAACGTCGTCAGCGTACATTAAAATCTTCGAGAACGAAATATCTGAAAGTAAATCATTTAAATATAAAACAAACAGAAGGGGTCTTCCCTGGGGAACGCCAGATGTGTAACAATTATGTTTTTAGACAAACAACCTATAAACATAACTCGCTGTGTACGATCTGTAAGATACGAATATATCCACTTCAATAGACCTGGAGGAAATCATAACTTATCTAATTTAAAAATTAGGATATCATGAACAACAGTGTCAAACGCTTTACTAAAGTCAGCATAAATGACATCAGTCAGACAACGATTGGAAAAGCGTTAAACACATGGGACGTTAATTCCAATAAATGTGTACTAGTCGACATATTCTTAATACAACCATGTTGGTAGGGTGAAATGACAGCGCAAACAGATCGACTAATCTTCTGAACTGCAATGTCGCGGCTTAAGCACAACAAAGCCGCTGGTGCTTTTGGACTACCGGCTGAGCTGTTTAAGCCTGAAGGCTATGAGTTGGAAAGATGCATGCATCAATTCATATTCAAAATCTGGCTAGACGAATGCATGCCGACGATTGGAGTCTTAGCATACTGTGTCCTGTTTTCAAAAAAGGCGACCCGAATATATGTTGAATAGCCTTTTATCCATCGCATACACAGTCCTCCCGAGCGTAATGTTCGAAAGACTAAAAGCATTTGTTACAGACCTGATAGGAGCTTATCAGTGTGACTTTTGGTCTGGAACGTCAACTATCGACTTGATATTTAAACTACGACAAATCATGGAGAAAACCCACGAAAAACAAATCGACACTCATCGCATCTCATTGTAGATTAAAAGGCTGCCTTCGATAGCCCGATATGGGGAAAACTGTACCAAGCTTTGTCGGAGCTTGGTATTTCCCCTAAGCTGGCACAACTTTATAGAGTGACACTGACAGACACGAAATTCTCTCCAAAGATTGGTAAAAATCGCACCGAACTATTTAATACGATGGGTGGCCTAAGGCATGGTATTATTAGTATGATGGGAGGCCTCAGGCAAGATGGATTCCTATCATATGACCTCTTTAACATATTAATTGAGATCATCGTGCGAAAAGCTGCGGCCAACTCGAATAAAACTATCATCAGCAAAAGTCACATGCCGATCGCGTGCATATGCTGATGATTTAGACATTATTGGGCGAAATCTGGGAGGAGTTACTCCAGTTTTTTCCGAAAATTGAGAAGGAATCAGCAAAAGTGAGTTTGAAAGTAAACGAGAACAAGACAAAATTAAAGTTTTCGACAACCAGAATATCCACCCGATTGAGTGAAAGGGCGAATGTTAATAACCGTTATTGTGGTAGTGGACGAATTTATTAACCTCGGTAACGTCTGCCTAGAAATCAAATGGAAAATTGTGGTTGCAAACAGGTGCTATTTCGGGCTAAGGGGCTCTTCAGAGATAATATCCTCTCTCGAGAAACGAAGATCCAACTATATCAGGGTCTCATAGAACCTGTCTTGCTTTATAGCGCAGAATCCTGGGTCATACCGCATGCTGCTTAAACATCACTGGGAGTCTTCGAGAGAAAAATGCTCCGAAAAATATATGGTCCTATAACACTGTGCAACAGTGGGTTTAGGGGCCTCAACCAAACCAAAAAATTGTGGAAGTACTTGGACGTGGTACCACAAAACCCCGCTCGGTTTTGTCCCTATACGTAATTATTTTTTTTACAAGCTGAAGAAAATTTTGGGAGTGGGTTAGGGCTCTATTTCAGATTTTACTTCAATAAATCCTAAACAGGTTGAAATATTGCATTACAACCTTTGACAAAATTGTAGCTATTATTCCATTTCACAATTCCCTCTAATATATTTCTAAGGAAAAGTACACTGTTAATCGATTATTTCACGAAACGTCATCAAAAATTTCACATAATTTATATGTTTAACATTTCTTGCCTAATAGTAAATAAATTGCGGTAGCTGTCTTCAAAGGAATTGTACCTTATAAATTTCTTGATAACTTTTCTAAATACACTGATCAACAAAAATATTATTTAGATCTCCATAATTGATGTAGAAATGCTGCATTTAACCATATTCTTTAAATATTCACCTATATGTATTGAATATTAAAGAAATTACATATTCATATATTCCACAAATTTGTAGTGCTTAATATACTTAACAATATTGTCAAATACACTAATGAACAAAAATTACATTTTGGGTTCCAAAATGATTGTACCAATTCATAAATTTAAAATTTTCGCGTATAATTTCTATACTATTAACACAGGAATGTAATAATGTTCTTCAAAGTTGCACACCTTAAAGTTTTCAACAAAATTGTCAAATAACTACATTAGCGTCCTAAAATGTTATATATGATCTCATTTGGTCGGGTTTTGTGATACCACGTCGAAGTACTTTCACAATTTTTTGGTTTGGTTGAGGCCCGAAACAAATCCCTTTCATTTGTGTCACAGTGTATTGGAAAACGGCGAGTTCGACTATGGATGAACCACGAGCTGTATAATCTGTATTCCGATATCGACTTAGTTATACGTATCAAAATAGCTCGTTTATGACGACAAGGTCATGTCAGTAGAATGGATCAGAATTATCGAGTGCGAAAGCAATCCGAAGACGTACTCAAAGGACATCGATAAATAGGACGACCAAGACATCGATGGAAAGACCAATCCTCATTTTGTAAGGCGCTTGACCCCTCTAGGTTATTTGAGGCCAATTCGACAATCGTGAAAGAATTAGCAAAAGTGGGTTTGGCATCAAATGAGGATAGCCTCCCTCGTTTGAAGCAAAGTGTGAATGGTGATAGCCGTTATAAATGCGAGGAACTGGACGAGTTGGAACCAATTGTCGAAACACTTTTGCCACTCTGATTGAGGTATCTTCAAAACATGCATTCTGAATGCAGCAACCGCTTCTTCAGGTGTCGAAAAACGTTGACCTCTCAGTTTGTTTTTACGTACGGGAATAAAAAGAAGTCATTCGGTGCTAAGTCAGGACTATACGGCGGATGACCCATCAAATCCATGTTTTGGGTGCTCAAAAAATACAGTTGTTTCATCCGATGTGTTAGAGCTCGCATTGTCGTGGTGAAGAGTGATCCGTCTTCGGCGGTTGGTTTTCCTGATTTCTTGGAAGACAACTGGCAAATAAATGGTTATGTACCACTCAGAATTCGAACGAACAACTTTTGTGGGATTTGGCTCATCTTGAAATACCCATACAGTTGACTGCTGTTTACTTTTGGGCTCATACGCGCAAATCCAGGATTCATCACCTGTCACGATGTCATAGACGTGTTTCGAAGCACCGCGATCGTATTTTTGGAGCATTTCTTTCGACCAATCGAAACGAGCCTTTTTTTGAGCGATTAACAAATTGTATGGGATCCATCGCGAACAAATTTTTTTGACAGTCAAATGTTTATGCAATATTGAATATATGCTGGTCCCACTAATGCCTAAGGTTGTCTCAATCTCACGATAGGTCACATGACGATCTTGCAAAATCAGTTCGCGCACAGTATCAATGGTTTTCGGAACAACAGCTGATTTTAGACGACCTTCACGAAATTCGTCTTGGAGTGTACTACGACCACGATTGAATTCACCATACCATCGATAAACACTGGTCCTTGATGGAGCTTCATCGCCAAAAATTGAATTAAGTTCATCCATGCACTGTTGCTGAGTTAATCCACGTCGAAAGTTGTAAAAAATAATCGCACGAAAATGTTCACGATTTAATTCCATTTTTGGGTCGAGGTGAATCTTTTATGTTACTGTAAACAACACAAATAGCGCTCGTATGTCAAAATGTTCTGAGTACGCATAACCTCAAAAATGTCAAACTTTACGATAGAGCTGTCAGTTGCCAGATTGCAACACTAGGGTTGCCAAATCCCGAAACATAAAATTCAACCCTCGTACAAGTACCTATAAAATGACAGCGAGTATCTACGTTGTATGCTGTATGAAATAACACATTTTTGCCGGCTAAACCATTTGCGTAGAATGGTTGAGGATGGCCGGACCAGTGTAAAATGTATTCGAAAGCCTGTAAATACGACGACTAAGACGCAGGTGGACGAATCCCTGCGAGAGCTTGTTATTGCCAACGGGAGAGAAAACACAAAATATAGAGTCAGTTGAATAAATCTTTGGTAAAACAGCAAACATGTTCTTAAAAACTCTGCTGTTTCAACGCACTTTTTCGCTATTTTTACTAACATAATTTTTTGAGTGTGTTTAAAGCATGAATTCATTTGTTGCATATCAGTGATATCCGGCCTACAAAGTTATTAAAACGTGTTTTGGCTTCGCCTTTTCAATCATATACGCATATACTTATATAGAAGGGGAAATATGAATGTCTTCACGAGATATTTACAGGATATGTGTGCATGTGTACATACATGTGTAGTAAATATGTAGATGGACATACCTATTTTACAACCATTAATTACTAAAATTACCAACTACTGGTATTGAAAAATCTTTACCCTGAAACATTCGAATTGCTGTATAGCGTGTCTGATCATGTAGGTATGAGCGAACGAGTCGTATGTCTCTGCCAGTGAGTGACTTCTTCTGCGCAATGCACAGGGAATATTTCGCGCAGCCGCATAAAGTGCTGAAATTTATCTTTGCGATAGCACGGTTTGCTATTAAGTTCGGCTCTTAATTATAATGTATCGTTCTTAAAAATCGCAGTTAAATATTAATTGGATATAGTTATATGTACTAGATTCTATGGAGTTATTGTGAATGTACATTAGAGTGAGTGCTTTACAACTGTTATTTCGTAGAATTTGAATTGGACTTGGTTTACATTAAATTGTATGTGCATGCTAGCCTTATAATAAGACGTATGTTTGTATATTTTTGAATTTTCAAAAAGTTACTGGTCCATAAAGTATGTGGTGAGGATAATCACGAGGGCCTACTCCTGGGCAACACTCAAAAGTCCAGAAACCAGGGTCCACCCACGTACAACTCATGGGAATGAGTAGTGAGACATGGCAATGAGTAGTGAGTCATGGGAATGAGTAGTCTAGACACGTTGTGTATGTATGTGCGATGTGTAATGGGTTTCTAGTATTACCAATTGGACGTGGGAAATCGGTAACGGTATTTAGACAATACCCATGGGTAACATACACCCCACGAAATAAATCCAAAGGCAAATGCTGAGAGGGATTTTCATGTTTTTATTTTATATTGTATTAGTCCTTTCAAAACTAAATACTTTTAAGCAAAACTACTTTTAGTATGACTTCTTCAAGGTGATTGAGCAAAAATAAACTAATTACTAGTGCGAATTATTTATAAAGGCGAAAGGTTTATTTAAATATTTTAAAAAGTTTCGTAAGACGTATGATCTCCGTTATCGCGGATAACTTCTACTAAGCATCTTGGCATTGAGTTTATGAACGAGTGAATATGTGCAGGATCAGTTATATTCCACTTTTTTTGAATTGCTACTCTTTGATCCTTGAATTCTTCAATTGGCGTCCTGGGTGGTAAACTTGGGTTGGTAAAATAGGCCAGAGGTTCTCAGGCGAATTAAGGTCAAAACTTAGTGCAGGCCAGATGAGAGTTGGCATTATTTCTGGACCCCAGAAATTTTGGAGTTTTCTTAGACCGATGAACTGCTGCGTTATCCTGCTGGATGATAAATTCTGGGACACAAATTTCCTCTCCAGAATTAACTAAGACGACATCCAACAGTCGAATACAATACTCGGAGTCCATTTTTGTGGAAGCGAAACATATTGGAGTGGTTCCTCTATAACTCATACCTGCACAAACTATAAGGGAGCTACCGCCAAAATTTCCCCGCTGACTCACAATTATACTAAAATCTTTAGAACGCTAATATTTGTCCGAGCCATCAGGTCCATCCACATTGACTTTTTTTCATCGGAAAATATCAATCCTCATCAAAAAAAAAAAGGAATTTTTCAGCGAATATAAATCTGGCTAATTGGTGTCTTGGCATGAGACCAACTTTTGCATACTTTTAGCCATATGACAGTTTCAAGTCGCGTTTCATTATTTGTGGAACACGACGTAACCCTAATCCCAAGTTCAATTCAGCAATGATTTCCTTATTGCTGAAGGATTCTTTAACAGCAACTCTTTTGACCTCTCTTTTGGCGCTGTCACTGATCTGCGGTGTCCTTCCTGGTCGTTTTGTCTTCCCATATTGACCACCCTATTTTATAAAATTGTAAATGACTCTGCTAGATCTTTTCAATCGCCTCGAAATTTAAAAGTTGGACAGCCCTTCATCATGATAGTCTTAAATTTCCCCCTTTCTACTTTACTTAGCTACTTTCCACCAGATATTGTATATAAATTGACTTGTTTTTTAATTTGACCTACGTTAATTTTAAATCAATAAAATCACAAACAAAGAAAACTCACTTCTCTTTTAGTTCCTATTTACTACTGTTCGAATACTATTTCTTTTCCATGTTGCCTTTATATATATTTCGCACCAGATATAGAAAAAACAACATCACTTTTAATTTTTTTTATTTGCGTTTATTTAAACAATATTTATTAAGCTTATGACTATAAATAAACAAACTGTTCATATTTTACATTCATCTACACTGGCCCCAAATCGGGCACTCAAGTAAAATTATTAGATATTTGAAAGGGAATAAGAAGAATTTATTATTCGGTGAGCCACCAATATCATATTTGTCTCATATTTTTCAGAATATTTTTATCTTTTAAATAAATGCTTGAATCAAATCTACGATTTTCAGGTGTAAGCTCTTTACAAAGTATAGCCTTGATATTGGCTCTCCTGAATATATGGGAAAAAATGGGAACACCATTTTCATCTTGTATATAACCATTTCTATCAAGAAACAAAAATGCCTCTGGCGGTACATATCCAGTTTGTAGTGACCTGTATGTATTCTTCATTCTTTGGAATAATATGCCTAATGACTCATATATCTATGCATTAAAATTCTACACCGAAATCGTAGTGCATTGAGCGTAGTGCATAAGTGAATATATTGCCTTTATAATTATTTCGCTGGGTGTAGAAGTGCATTTTTTTTTAATATGAATAATTTATTAAAATTTCTATATCTCAGAAATGAACATCCAGTTGAAAATTTACCCATTTTTCGGGGTTATAAGTGTTTTGGATATAGTGACAGACTCTATATGGTAAAAGTAGAAAATTAACAGAAATAAACTACATATGGATATATCTGTAGGTAAAGGGTGATTTGTGAAGCGTTTAATTTTCAAAATGAACACAAGAAAAAAGTGTAAGAAATGTTTATTTGGCTCGATAAATCAATGAGTGCTCTGTGCATTGTGTAGATTATGCCATGTTAATATTGACCAGGACTACATTCTAAGCTGGGAACGAAAATTTGCTTGCTACGAGAACCATTCGCTACACAAACAAAACCTAAGCTTTTATTTCTAAGACCCCTTTCACACTCGGCAAGTTACTTGCGCAAGTCTCTTGCCCAAGTCTTGGTTTGTTGATGACAGAGGTAAGGTCGGGTTAGAGGAATAAATTTGAGGTACAGACTTGTTTGTACTCGGAAAGTTGAAAAACTGACTTGCGCAAGTAACTTGCCAAGTGTGAAAGGGGTCTAAGGGGTTTGCTATTGACAAGTAACAATAAAATAACTTTTCCATGCTCACACAAAACAGGCGAACGTTTGTGTTACATATTTATATCAAAGCGAATCATTCGTTAGTGTCACTTAATCAGCAGAGATGATAAAGAGCTCCACGAAATACCCCCAAGGCAGTAACGCACAGGAAATAGCACCCAATGAAATAAACGCCCAAAAAAAAGAAATACATCCAAAAACAAAGAATGAAATAAAAGCCAAACAAAAATGAAATTAACTCCAAGGCAAAATGGAATCAAATGCGAACAAATTTCCTTGTAAAACGCCCATTTGGAAACCCCGACTGGTAAACGAAATAACTTCAAAAAAAAAAATGAAATACTTCACAAAAAATTTGATTGTTTTTCCATATAAAATAGCACCCAAAAATGTGGGAAAAAACATTGGAGATTATTTCATTTCTCTTTTGAGGGTATTTCGTGGAGCCTGCAAAAGTGGATACAATTGTACCATTTACTGGTACATTTAAGACCATGCACGTACGATGACCAATGACGTAATTGGTACACACAGGGAGAAGATTAGTTTGAAATCAATTCAGGCATTGGAAATTCCATGATAAAGTCTATATTTTGATCAGAATTCGTAATTGTCAAACATCAGAATTATGTGTCGATGTCATTGATAGATTAAAACTCGGTTTTACTAAATACAAGTTGCTACTACAGAATTTTAGTTGTATTAACCAATCTGAGTATTTCTAAAACCTCATTCATCCGAAATGGAAGATACATAATTTAGTTTCTGTTACAAAAACACTTGTTACAATGTTATGTATTCGATTTTTCACAAGAGGCTTTGTTGTTAAAGAGAAACTACGTATATTGGAATGTTGCACGAGGACTTTAAAGAAAAACTAATAGTTTAAACAGAAAGTGATAAACAAAGTTGTGAAGAAACAATAAAGTGTATAGATATCAGCCAGCGAAGAATACATATTATCATAAATTGAGGTGAAGTGAGACTTTTAAACATAATTGTTGAACATGACGCCACTATTGATGCCTTCACAAACACATACAAATAATTGGGGACACTTGACTGGAGGAACTATTATTGTGGATGACACAAATTAACTTAAACATACATATGATACCCAGGGTAACCCATCCCCATTTTTGATCAAAAATATGAAAAATTTAGAAAAACTGTCTGTATCTGGAAAACGAAGCGTCCAATCGAAAAAATGACAATTGTTTACGGGTTCCTAAGGAATTCTCACAAAGTGTTCCAATTCTCATGAAATAATTTTTTTCAAAAAATCGCCAAAATAAGAAACTCGCTAAAATAAAAAAATGGCTATATCTCGCAAACGGTGAGGTGCGTCCACGTTTATTTTTAAAATTTTATTTATTTTTAAAAAATCGCTAAAACTAAAAGTTTTGGCATCAAAAATCATTAAAACGCCCCTATACCAATATCTCGGAAACGGACCGTCCAATCGAAAACAAAATAATTTTTTACGAGTTTCTGAGGATTTTTCATAAAGTGGTCCATCGTATGGAAGACATTTGTTCAAAAAATCGTCAAAATATGAAAATCGCTGAAATACAAAATGCTGAAATGCAATAACTCGGATTCGCTGCGTCCAATCGCAAAAATAACAAATTTTTTACCTCTATAAGAGACTTTAACCAATGGATATCTTTAATAAGATATCGCTAACGCATACATATGAGTGTTTTAGCGATTTGTTATTTGAAAAATGTTAGTTTAACGGATTTTAAGTGATGCCGTATGAGAGGCATCCATTGGTTAAAGCCTCCTATGGAGGTAAAAAATTCATTACTTTTGTGACCGCCGCCGAAAGAAATTTTAAGGTGGCCAGAGCAGGGTTCGAACCCAGGATCTCATGTACAAGAGCCGCACACTAACCATTTCATCACCGACGGCCACATGAAAAATCCTTAGAAAGTCGAAAAAATTAGCTATATTTTGATTGAACGCTCCGTTTGCGAAATATATATAGATAACGGCGGCTTAGCGATTTTTTATCCGAAAAAATTTAGTTTTAGCGATTTGTTTAAAAAAAAGTAATGCCGTGGTAAAGTCATCTATTGGTTAGACCCTCCGTAGTCCGTAGGAGATAAAAAATTTATTATTTTTGCGATTGGATGCACCGGTTCCGAGTTATAACCATTTTTTTATTTTAGCGATTTTTTTATTTTGGCGATTTTTTGAGAAAAAATATTAATTCATGGGAATTGAAACATGTTGTGAGAAATCCTTTGAAATCCGTAAACATTTGTTATTTTTTCGATTGGACGCTCCGTTTTCGAGATATAGAAATTTTTATATTTTCGATAAAAAATGTTCACGAAATACGAACCCTGGTTTACATAATATTAATTTTGTTTATATATTTAAATATAAAATATACAATTTTAATAAGAAATAAATGTGATCTGTCAATTTTTCCATAATGGGTTAAAGCATCACCAAATGGTTGTGACAGCCTTTAAATTCAAGTAATTAGTTGATCATACCAATATATTATTTGGTACAACCGAATTAGTTTTTACATTTTTCGTTCATACAACTAATAGAATATTCACCACTACAGGATAATTTGATTGCTAGAACTAAAACTCGATTGATAGATCACATTTATTTATTGTTGCTGTGGCTTCAACTAAATATTTCAGTTCTTGCAACCAAAACTGAATTACAAATCAATTGATATGCACATCATTTGGTAATACTGAAGACAAGTATTGGTGATCACAACAGAATAATGTGATAGTCCAAGGAACCGCCAAATTTTAGTTGGCTGTAAATATAGTTCTGACAACGAATCTCTTCTCTGTGTGTACAATTTTAAATTTTTTCCAGTCTACCGATATCAATTAATTCACTATGACAACTTGCTGTTTGTAATTTCTTTGTGCACCATTGCCTAGTTATTTGTATCACCACTAGGGTGTCTAAAAAAACGTAATTTTTTAAAAAACCGGTTTTGGGTTTGTTCGAAAATCCAGTTTTCCAAGGAAACAGTTTTCGGTTTTCAATTTTGGGAAAAATCGGTTCAAAAGCCTTTTTTCTGTTTTTTGTTTCAAATTAAATTACACATGTAGCAATTGGAATGCATCTGTTTAGAAACTATTTAAATTTGACAATCATGTTTTAATTTTAAATCATGTTTTAATTAAAATCATATTCCATTTTGAGTTTATTATAAGATTTAAAAATGTTTTTCAAATTCATATTGTACCGATTTAAATCTAATCTAGGTTTCAAATTTGAAAGAGATTTTCTTGTATGAAAATCTTATTAAGTTCAAAACATTTAGTTATAAAATAATTTACATTATGAAATTTAAAAAAAAAATTAAACTTATTCAAATCATAAAATCATTTTGAAATTTGATAAAAAAAATTGTTTTGAAATGTCACTTAGAACTTAGTGAAGCATAAAATCATATTTGTAAATAAAAATCATATTTTTTTAACCAACATTTCATTACAATTCGAAAATCATATCATTTATTATTAATTTTTTTAAGGATATTAACACAAATTGAGTGAAAGCTGTTTAACTGGCGTCATATAACCAGTTAACCATATAACCAGTCATATAACCGGTGTAAAACTGTGGATCCCAATCAGTGAGTGTAAAAACTAGAAAGCACACATCTCACTGATTGTGAGAAACTCTCCTCAATCACTACATGGGATGTTATGGGACACTATTTTATTTTATATAACCAGTTTTCGGTTTGTTCGAAAATTACTTTTTTAAAAAAACCGGCACATGGTTAATAGCAAAACATCCGGGTGGACACTCTAATCACCACCCACTAGAACACAGCAAGAAAACTGTTTGCTGACAGTGAAATTTTTAGATCAGAATCTCAGTAGCTTAAAACGACAACAGAACACAAACTACAGAACACAATCTACAATAATAATAGTTGCGTTCTAGAAATATAACTTTCAACACTTCGGCACCAGTGCGTGTAAGTAGGAAAGTAACGTGTAAGTAGTGCTAAATATCACCCCCAGACCAAATGGATGAAGCTAGAATCACAAAATAGTACGAAAATATTACCTCTCGAGCAAGGAGATTACTTGCGCGGAAATTTATTACCTTTGAGAGCGAATACTGCCAACGGTGCACCGAAAAGAAATTGTATTCCGAAATTGTCTTAACCCACCCTTTAATACTATGATGGTGCGATCGCCACAACTTTTTCGTTTGTGTGGCCGTCCTCGTAGATTAAAATACTAGAGACTTGTTACCCGTGGTATTTGCTATTCTAGTTTGTGCGTCTTCCGAGAGGAATCGAACTACTGCCAACAGTTTTGTTGTTTAATTACAACAAATTGTGAGAACATCGAACAACATATACGATGCCCTTATATTTACATATTTTGCATATTCACAGTAACAACATCAGCAACAGAATTCCATTCTTGACTTTAAAACTTGCAACTTCGGTGTTCCATTCCCTTCAATCAAAAATCAAAGAGCGAGTTGGTGAATCTATAGTATTTTAATCTATGGCCGACCTACACTACTGCACAATTTCCAGCAATAATGATTTTTTTGATATTCGTCATTTTAATGCTTGTAACTTACTAATACATATTTTTTTTTAACTTACTAATACTAATAACAGATAAATTATATTGGTTGGTTGCATCGAACGAAAACACGGCGTAGCGAAATAACTCCCACATAAATTAACTCCCACCAGAGAAATGGAAAAAGTCCCAAAAAATTTCGTTTTTTTTGGAAGTTATTTCATTTTTCCTGGTGGGAGTTATTTCATAATGAAATAACTCCCAATGTTATGACAATGAAATAACTCCCAAATAAAATTACCGTTTGTACAAGGCCCATATAACAAGTGCTGTAGGAGAAGTCTTGGGACTTATTTCACTTTGCTATTGGGAGTTTTTTAATTTTTTGTGGGACTTATTTAATTTTTTCGTTATTGGAAATTATTTCATTTTTGGTGGGAATTATTTCGTTGGGAGTTATTTCATGGGAGTTATTTCATGGGGAGTTATTTCGCTACGCCCGAAAACACTATTTCCCTTCTATTTCTGTCCGTTTTATGTTCAACCAAAGAGTAACATACAACAGCAAGTCAAACTAGATGAAATTTCCAACTAGAACGCTAAGAGAGGAATAGAGACCCATATCTATTACCAGTGTTGCCAGGTTGGCGTTTTTAGTGCACTTTTTTTTGCATTCTGCGCTTTTTTTTCCGAGAAAATATGCTAAATGCTTTTGAGGACTTTTTGGGCAAAATTTGCAAACTTTTGATCATTTTCCCTTTATTTCTAGCATTTTCGTCGATAAATTGCATTTTTCTAGAATGTATGGACATAAACTAATGTTTATTTGCAATAAAGAATTATAAAATAACTAGAATTATTAGGGGTTGGATGTCAAATATGTATGTGAAAGCATTTTGGTCCAGACATTTTTGTAAGCAATTTTATAAACTATTAAGGGGAATAAACTATACACCGTTGAATAGAAAACGAAAAAAATAATTGATACATAGCATTGATACATTTGGACCTAGACATGTTGGCCTTTCACAGATTTTAGCACCTGCTGGAACATATCTTTATGACGTACGAGTATATCCTCCATCTGTTGGAGGCACTGCAGAAGTTCCTGTTCAAATACAACAACAACTAAGTGTTTACCTTTTGTAAAAAAAATTATATTTTCTTTAGATGAATTTAAATCTTTAACTGTAGAAATTGGCAAATTTAGTAAATCATCGTTGGTAATAAACTTACTTAAAAAATTATACAAAACTGTACGTCTCAAAAATAGGCAAAGTACCAATACATAACAGCTAGTATACCAAAATTCTGAGCTAATATTGCGAAATTACCTATAGTTTCTGGTATTATTGCCCATAAAACAGAGAAAATGTTGCCAAATAAAATGGAATGTTGCCTATGAATAGGTGATATTATACAACATTTATAGACAGTATTACCAACATCCTACTTTCTGTGTAATAAGCAAAAGTAGTTTTTTAAACTGTTTCTTAACGGACAGAAACGATAACTATACAAAACAAACTATAAAGAAATTACGATTTTGATCGAAAATTATTCTAAAAAGCCCGTAGTGCTGCAATTTTAGATTTTTTCAGTTTTAGTATTTTTTTTTTCAAATTCAGCTCTCTTAATTTTCAGAATTCATCCTATTTAAACCATGGTTAAATATACAAGAGTTTTTATCCCTCTCTTTACGCTCTCTCGATGACGACGAGGTAGTAGGCAATTTCAATGAGTTCGAGTTGCTATTGAGTTTTATCACAGAGCAATATTAAGGAGCCTCCATTACTCTCTTCAATGCCTCTTCATGACGACGAGGTAGTATTCCATTTCATCGAGTTAGAGTTGCTTCGGTAATTTACTGTTTGGTTGGCATAATACGGACAGAAATAAAGGGGAATGCGTATTTTCGTTCGATGCAAACATAATTTAGCTGTCATCAATCAAACACTTTTATACTTAGTTTGCTGCATGGTCTATAATTTGTATGTCTTTTTTGGCCTCTCATTCTACATCATTTCCCTAGTGGCTTTTCGATCAGCTGTGCTATAGAATCCCCTGGTTTTTCTCCTTGGTTGGACATAAAAAGGAACGAAAAAAACTTAGTTTGCTGCATGGTTTGCTTCTGGTTGCTTATCGCTCTCTCGCCTATCCGCTCTGTTTTCTACACAGAGTAATATATATATCGGAAGAGGCTGCAACAGTGGCTTTGCTTGCACCACAAGTCCGTGGAACACTTGGAAAACATATAATGAATGAGAGAAATCTATAGTTTTAACAATTTGTGTGTTAATTGGGATTTACGCAAATAATTTTAATCTAACACTTCATTACATTTTGATTTCTTTTTTAAATGAGTTAATTCTATCGTTTTTTAAATGAGTTAATTGCCAAAATTTACACCCAGTTGTTGTGTTTTGTACTTTTGGGTTGATATGCGGCCGCAAATGTATGAAAACCGCATAACTCAACCGAATTACTTCCAGTCACATATCATCGTTTCTTCTTTGAAAACATCTGTTCTATAAGTTCTTCAAGTACCTACTTGTTCAGCTGTCCCTAGGTTTTCTATCATTTTCCTATACCTAGTTGATCACCTGTTTAAACGTATAATATTTACCATCCCTCTACGTTCTCTCGAGGACTACCAGGTAGTAAGTAATTTCATCGACTTCAACTTGATGTTGTATGTTACTCTTTGGTTGAACAGAAATAAAAGCGAATCAGTATTTTCGTTCGATGCAACCAACATAAAACATAATTTAGTTTCATTAGTATCAATCAAACACTATTTAAACTTAGTTTGCTGCATGGATTGGTTCTGGTTGCTCATCACTCTCTCGGCTATCCACTCTGTTTTCTATCAATTTCTTGTTACATACTCGATCAACTGTGTCATGGATATCCCCTGTTCATATTCGATTAGCTGTGTCGTGGATACCCCTAGTAGTACGCAGCTGTACCTGAATTTCAAGTTTCACCCCCGGGAGAATTAAAAATGGTTTCCCATTACATCCCATGGAGGACTCGGGGAGAGCTTCTCACAATCAGTGAGCTGTGCGCTTTCTAGTTTTATACTCACTGATTGGGACCTACAGTTTTACACCGGTTCCGAACGCTGTTTTTGAGAAGCCGGAGAATTACAATACGATAATAACTCTTAATCATTTGCATTTAGAAGCTACAAATATTTAACATAATAAAAACAAACAGTCCATATTTCAGCGATTACAAATATTTTTCTAGTTCTCCTATCGTTAGTATAAAATGATATTTAATAATTTAAAATGTACTTTGTCATAGAAAAATAAAATATTAAAAAAGAAATATGTGAAATTGAATTGATTGGTGCATAATTGGGAATATAGCTATTTCAATTCCCTCCAACGCATATCATCACCTCCCTTCTCCACAAGTAAGGGTTTTTCAACAGAGACGCTACAAAAGTAAATCGATAGGAACAGCAAACGACGCCATATTTTTTCCCGCTCTTTTGACATTTCTCTTCAGTAAGGTTTGCCATTTCATCATGGAAAGATATACGAGCCAACAACGAGTCGAAATTATTAAAATTTACTACCGAAATTTGGAGTCAGTGGCGATGAGGCTCATTTCTGGCTGAATGGCTTTGTCAATAAGCAAAATATGCGTTATTGGTTAGACAGCAATCCACACGTAATCCATGAGTCATCATTGCATCCCGAAAAAATTACGGTTTGGTGCGGTTTATGGGCCGGCGGCGTCATTGTGCCGTACTTCTTCCGTGATGATCAAGACCGGCACATTACTGTGAATGCGAATCGCTACCGTTCAATGATAACCGAATATTTTTGGCCCCAATTGGATAATATGGACTTGGAGGACATGTGGTTTCAACAGGAAGGCGCCACAAGCCACACAGCGAATGCCACAATCAATTTATTGGAAACCAAGTTTGGTGAACGTGTTATCTCACGAAATGGCCCAGTCGATTGGCCGCCTCGGTCGTGCGATTTGACGCCGTTAGATTATTTCCTGTGGGCTACGTCAAGTCTATGGTCTATGCCAACAAGTTAGCGACGATTGATGAACTTCGTACGAATATCGAACGTGAAATTGCAGCAGTATCGGCCGATTTATGCTTGAAAACCGTCGAAAATTGGGTTCAGCGTCTGGACTTCTGCAAGCGTGCCCGTGGTGGCCATGCAAAAGAAATCGAGTTCCATACATAATGGCATCGAACGTACTTTCACAGGAATAAAGAATTTCATTGGTATCTAAAACCGGTTTTGTTTTATTTAAAAAAAACTTTTGTAGCGCTCTTATTGAAAAACCCGTTATATAGGTATGTCATTACACATTATAGGGATAAATAAATCGCAACTTAACGAGAACTCGTACTTGTACGAAAATATCCACAACAATACTTTCCCTTAACTATCAATCATGGTAAAATTATCTACCGGGTAAATGCGTCAGCCCAGCTGATTTGTGGTTTTTTTCATCTTTTCCGTCGGTGAGCTGTCAAATTCGATTTGTTTCGTTTTGTTTGTTACTAAAATTCAAAGAATTTAAACCAAAATGCAATTTAATAGCATAGACTTTGTATCGAGTAAGACAATCTTATAAAATTTTTCACATTTTGAGGTCATAGTGTTTTTCATTATTCAGCTAATTTTGACAGCTTAACGACGGAATTGCTAATGCGACTACCTAATAGATAATTCTACCATGCTATCAATATTCACAACATTTCTTTCTCATTGTAAGCCGGTGCATAGATGTTGTTGTTTCAAAAAATAAACAACGATTGCCATGAGATTGGCGTTACAGTGTACCGTCTGCGCATTATCTCCCGTCAAGTTTGGATTCTTATGTTATTTAATAATTTTCCAGGTCAAGATCAGTAACTATTAAAAATGTTATTATCAGCCCTGTTATGGCTTTCGTACGAAAACGAAATGAATTCGTAAATGTCATTTCGTAACGTTTTGCTTTTGCTTCTATGACTTTCGTACGTTTTGGTAAAAACGAAAAAAACTGAATACCTACATTCTTTTCGAACGAACAGCTGGCAGCTTCATGAAAAAAGAATAGACAAAACAGAAACAAGGAAAACAAAATAAGGGAAACGAAGAAATTTGTTAGAAACTAAAAGAAAAAAGTAACTTTAGACGAATGTGGACAATTAAATTACTTCAAGTGCTGTATTAAACATCGAAAGTGGTATGCCAGGAGTTTCAATATTGTTCAAAAATTTAACCGGCGAATTTTAAGAGACGCATCTGACCTCTGTCGCACCCGATGCAAGGCAATTATAAACATGTGTACGTGGCAACGCAGAATGTCAACTTTTGCAACTTTTTGCGTTTCGTGCTTATTCTTTAGTAAATGTTTAAAAATAATGTTTTATTAAAGAAAAAAGTTTTGGAGAATTATATTTTTAAAAAAACTAGACAAACTACTTTAATCAATAAAAATATAATAAGCAGTGTTTTTTAGTGTTTTCTCTTTACATTTGTGAATTTCACCACAGTTTTACCAACTGTTTTGAATACGCAATATTTTTGCGTTTTTGATTTTCTGTAGAAGGACAAAACGAAATTGATTTCACTTTCGAACGAAATTGCGCTCTGTGACATGGCTTATCATTTTGATAACATTATTATAATACAAATATAATATAAAGTAAAGTAAAATTTTGTAAGTTCGTTGGTACAAAGTAAAATTCTCATTGTGCATCCCTGATTCTCAGTTGTGTTTCTCTAGAGAAGCGATAGTTAACCTAAATTATACCTAAATTTAAATCTTCACACTATAGCCTCTACTAGTTTTACACAATAGCCTATATGTAAGTTCAGTTGATATACAGATTAAATTAATTATTTAAAATATCAATGTTTCATTTCAATAACCAGCAAATATTTGTACCACAGAGTAATGACGAATAGAGTAGCTAACTTTCTCAGTAAATTGATGACCATTGGTGTTTTGCAGATGGGGGGTTGGATGTTGGAAAGTATTGCTTCTATAATACCAGATAGAGGCAATGGCTCAAACCAACCTTTCGTTCTGTGCGTTAACATTTTTGTGCAAGTACACCACAAATATAGACTAACAATAAAATATGACAAAAAGTACAAAATACTTTTAAATTTCAGAGTTTTTCATCAAAACGTCATGAAAAATTTAAGTCAACAATTCCACCTGGTGTAAGTCATAGAATAATACATACCATAGAAGCTTTTATTCGCTCAATAAATTAAACGTCATAGGTACGATGGAAAGTAAACATTGGATGGTGGAAAATATGGGTTCAATAATACCAGATGGTGGCAATAGCATACAGCGATCAACAAAGGAACAACAACCGAATTTCGTGTTTTTGTGGCAAACTAGTTGTTTTAAATACAATACAAATGTATACGAACGATAAAAGTCAACAAAAAATGCAAAATATATTTAAATTTTTCAGTTCTACACCAAAACGACATGAAAAAGTTAAGTGAACACATTTTATAACTCCACCTGGTGTAAGGTAATTTTAAATTTAATTGCTCTCATTTCCACAAACCTACGATGAAGAGTGTGAAATGAAACGTCAGAGGAGAGAATAAGTTTATCTACGTATGTATTATTCTATGGTGTAAGTCAATTTACGTCAAATAACTGACCGCACCACGAATAGTGTGAAAGGAAATGCCAGATGAGAAGAATGACAGCTCTATATGACATTACTTACTCTATGATTTCTACTGTAAAACCTATTTTGGGTTGGTTCAAAATCTCGTTATAGTTATGGGAACATTGATTTTGATAAAGTCAAGGCCCAAATACCCCACACGCGTTCATTTATGATGTAGATGAAATCCGCCTTGTATTAAAATTGCATGTCGTATCGTATGTTCGAATCTTAAAGAAAACATATCGTCCCATCTGCGTGGAATGATCGAAAGTGGCGAACAGCTACTTTTGCAGTGAAACGATTTTGGTGCGCTTATATTCGTAAAGCTTCTTATAAAAGATACATTTGTAACCTGTATGTCTCTGTCATATGAATTGCAACAATTTTAAACAAATAAGCAGAGGGGTCGATATATCGTCATTCCGAAGTTATCTTCACGTATATCACAAAATGAGATAGGACTATTTCCTGGGGTACATTTTTTAGATCTATCCATCTGTTTAATCTCCAGGTCCCTATCTCTTATGGGCGTGTAGGTAAGGAACATGAAAAAGAATTCTCCGAAAACAAAGCAAGAATACAGGATGAATTTCAAAGAAGAACTGGTTTGCTAATAGACAAGGTTAAGTGCGGAGCGGGGACTACAAACGATGGAAATACAGCTCGTCGTTTTTTTTTCAGATACCTACTTAGCTGCTGAAATTACCAGAATTGATCGAGAACTAATAGCAAATTTCGGAATAATATTTAGGGTGCTCCCTTGCGGAATAAAAATAAACCAACACACATTTAAGGATCTCCTACGAATAACTAGGAACCATTATTTGCTTCACTACGGAAGGTACTACATGCCAAGCAGTGTACACAAAGTAATAGTTCATGGTTGTGATGTTATAGATTTTTTTGATTTGCCAATAGGTATGTATTTACATATCTACCATAAAAATATACAAAAGGTTTAAAGTTTAAAAAGAAAACTTCAATTGTAAACCTTTTGTAAATCAAAGTTTTCATTTATGAAAACTAATAAATTTTATTTATTAAAGGTTCTTTATCTGAAGAAGCATTGGAGGCTAGCCATAAAATTATTCGAAAAACTCGATTGAATCATACAAGGAAAAATTCTCGGGGTAACTGCAACTTTGATTTAATGAATCACCTAATAATAATGTCGGTTCCAGCCAATTCGTCAAACAGACACAACAATAAGAACACAAATGTTAAAAATATAGAGAAATACATAATAACTGTCAAAACCGAAGATAGTAGTGAGCTTGAAGTGGCCGAAGAAAGCAAATGTGATGATTCATCTTCTGAGTAGTTGAAATAAAAGAAAATTTAAAACTTTTCCCACTACCAGTTCTGTTGAATTTATTGCATGAAAATGAATATGGGAAAAATATTACGATATTAAAAGTATGGTCATAATTAGAGCATCAAATAAGGGTTTGTAGTGTGAATAAATTTCGAGCCCATGTTCTGTTTGTATAAGAGGTACCAGAATCCTTGGTCCGATTTTTTTTTAAATTTGCCATATAGTTTTTAACAATAAAAAAATATGGTTTGGAAAGTTTGAAAGACATTAGACTGTCTCGTAGGGTCTTACGGCATGATTAATACATAAAACCCTTTGGACCCTTTGTATGGGAGGTACCAGAATCCTTGGTCCGATTTGTTTTAAATTTGCCATAGAGTTTTTGACAAAATAAAAAAAATTGTTTTTGAAACTTTGATTGAAATTTGACTGTCTGATAGGGTGTTACCACATGATTAATATTTAAGACCCTTTGCACCTTTTGTATGGGAGGTACCAGAAGCCTTTGTCCGATTTCTTCTAAATTGTACACAATGTTTTAGACAGAAAAAAAAGTGAAGCTACACACTTTGGTTGAAATCGGGTGGGCACAAAGGGTGTGATAGCGGGTTGAAATTTTATTATGAATTATATCCTTGTATGTGAGCTACCAGAAAGCTTTGTCCGTTCGGAATCAAATTTTGAATTTTTCTTCATTTACACCAAATACAACTTCATGCTAAATTTCGTGGGACTAGGATCACTCCTTCTATGTTTGTCCCATCGATGTACTGGGACGACGCACTGTGCGCCGCCTCGATTTACCATATACAGATCGAATTTCAAAATATCACGCCTTTCGTGACAGTGGCGTCATAAGATTAACATGTTTTCCAAATTTCTTGACTTTAACTACACACGTTTGGCCGGAATGCATTAATTTATAATACAGTGCCCCAAGTCGTTTACTCAAAATTAAGAAGAATTTCGAAAAATCGATTATTAGCAAATGCTGTTCAAATTTCATGGTTCAAACTTTAAGCGATTGAAAACTGTTTGATTATTTTGTTGCAATCGGTAAAAAAAATGTCAATCCTTTCGTATCTTATGTTCGAGTCTTATGGACAACATGTTGTCAAATTATATTGGCTATAGCTTTTTGCGTTTCGCTGGAACGCTCTAATTTTCGATTCCGTCATAGAGAAATAGTTCTCTTGGTGACGATGAGGTAGTAGGCCATTTCATCGAGTTCCAGTTGCTGTTGTATTTTACTCTTTGTTTGGACATAAAATTGTATGTCCCAATCAGTGAGTGTAAAACTAGAACGCGCACAGCTCACTGATTTGTGAGAAGCTCTCCCTATTTATTTATTTGGGCATAAAGCGAACAGAAATAAAAGGGAATGCATATTTTTGTTCGATGCAACCAACATAAAACATCATTTAGCTGTCGTTAGTATCAATCAAACAATTCTTCTTCATCTTCTGGCTGTTTATCGTTCTCTCGTCTATCCACTCTGTTCTTATCATTTTCCTACTACTTAGTCGCTATGTCATGGATACCCCCTGATTCCGTGCACCAACGCGTCTTAACACCCATATTGCATATACTTTATTGCAGACGTATTATGCCTTATTAACCCTAGGTCGATTCGACGAACACTGTTGCCGTGTTTTAAATTTTCAAATTACTCAAAACTAAATCAAATACCTTTAAAAATATTCAGCTTGTGTATTTTCTTTTTGCTAAAGTGACCAGAGGCGGATTTAGGTTGGTTGTGTCGCAGGGCGCAGAATAAATATTGGGCCCTTAAAAATAATCAAAAAATAACCACATTTTTGTTGAAATAATCCAAAATTTTATAAACCTTAAAAACGTACTTTAATTACTTTAAGTACTTATTAAAATACAGAAAATTTTGGCGTGGAATACGTCTTACCTTACGGTATAGGGAGTCATGTCAGATTGTTATTGTTGTAATCTTTATTTTATTGATTATGAGGAAACGGCGAGATAACTTTTTTTAAAATTTTTTTTGTAGGTAAATGAAGATGTTATCTTTCGTTTGATATACATTTCATATTGGTTGATATCTTCCTAATATTTAAATTTCTCAAATGAAAATTGTTTAAACACATACACTCAAACATATGTGTGGTGTTTGGTTGAGTGTTTGAGTTTGTAGCGTGAACACAAACTATGCTGCTGTTTCAGTGTGGACACAAACCTTCTGCTGTTGTTTTGATTGATGAAATATTGAAATTTCGTATATTTACTTATGTATTTAAGTGAAACAAAATGTTAAATGTGAATTTGAATTTAACATGGATATATAATTATAAAAAATATATGAAAAAATTAATTCATACATTTTTATGGTAAATGAAAGTGCTGCCAAGTAAGCAAAATAACAATGCTGCTTGATGCTGTTTGACAGCAGCTGACAGTTGACGTTTAGTAAATTAAAATAAAAACTACTAATCAAAATGGCACCTACACGAAATACAAGAAAGCAACAACAACAACAACAAAAAAGTAACTATCAAATAAATAAATTAATTTGCTTATGTTATTTATCATTTATTGTTATATATGTTTTCTGTCTTATCGGATGGCGTATTCTACGTTAAACTTAATGGCCGTGTCTCTGACACAGCCTGCAGGGACAGTCCGTGGCCGAAGGCCTCGGACAACTGTCTGCTGTTTTTTTTTCTATCTTTTTGGCTTGCAAACTTGTAAATTATATCATTAAAATCAATAATTTTAAGTAAATCACTACCTATATGCAATACAGCAATAGTATTGAGTCTTTCTTTCTGTCATTGAATTTCTTAAATAATTCTTTACTCTTTTAAGACAAGAAATGATCCTTCTCCAGAATCGTTTGAGATTGGCATGGTATAAAATATTTTTAAAATAATTTCCACATTTGGTTTCATAGTTTCTTTCATATCTATGGCTTTTTTATCTAAACTCCTAGCTGAGCCGGCAGACTTCGCCCTGCCGACAAAATTAGTCAATGATGTCATAGCCACTAATGAATTCACACATTTTATATTTGGGAAAACCAAACCATCACAAAAGTGTGCGTAAAACGCATATGGGTAGGCATTTTTCGATGTTTTGTAGTTCTACCTTATCAATATATCTTGGATGGACAATTGACGCGTTGCAGTTTGCTGAGCTTTTAGTTTTTATTTGAATGCAAGGCGAGACAGACGTGTAAGTAAACAGTGATAAAATAAACAAAAACTGCAACTTTTTTTTAGAACAAACTTTATGGGTAAAACCAAAATCATAAAGTAGGAAATTTAAACAGATAAGTCCTTATGGAAGCTATAAGTAAAAGTCTTAATGTAAAAGTAATGATTCGAGCAACTGTATTCGTGCAAGTATGACTTTAAAAAACCATCATACTGGAAGATCTTTAACTCTCGTTATGTCCTCTACATTTAATTTCAAGGAATTTTATTGTGGATACAAATCTTCGTAAAATGTTTCTCCAAAACCTTTCGTTTTGCATTACAATTTACGCATTTTGTGCATTGACGCAATTTGAAACCATGGAGGGCTTATAGAGTGTCCACATTGAGGCGACATGCTGCTTTGATTTTTTATGGCCGGACACAGTAGCTCCAAGTTGTTTCCAATTTTGAAACCCAGTTGTCAACTTGGATTTTGAGCCCAAAAATAATTTTCATGGATAGCAATATATATTTTGGATGTTTCGGAAAAAATTATCCACGTTATTTCTTCACATTCTTCACTCAACGTTTTCCTATAGCAATGCAATCACCGTGTTTATATATCGATTTAATTTGACTAATATGGCCAATATTTATTAGTTTATTACAAATGAGAAATTCAACCATTTTTATTCTTAATACATTAGGCCAGAGAAAATGTATTTTAATTTTATTTGGTTGGTTGGTTGGTTGAAAAGGCTACAAGACAGCACGCTGTCTAGCACACTTAGGCTATACAAGCCCATTGTGATACCTGCAGTTTCCTCCATAGCAACTATCGACTAGTCGTCCAGCCAATTTGCCCTTTCAATAAATTTGTCTATAAGACCTACAGGAATATCCTGTAGGGCTACGGTGCCAACTAGATGTGTTCCGAATATCCTACTTCTACTTCAGAGCAGGGCAATCCAAGAGAAGGTGTTTCGTCGTTACCTCGTGGAGAGTGGAGTTTCTATGTCCCAGTCTGAGGGCGTGTTTTCCTACAAGACAATGTCCCGTAAGTGTTCCTATCATTGTGGATACCCTGCCTCTCGGCAAGTTAAGTAGTTGCCTAGTCCTCTTACTGTACACCTGTGGCCAGAGGACCCTGGCTTGTTTGCAAGTTGAAGTAAGTCTCCACTTGTCCTTGAACATATTATGGCCCATTGCCTGATCTGCAAACGGCAGGTAGAGATTGGCATACTAACACCTTCTTTTGCCGGAAGAACCTGTGCCGTAGTGCCCTGTCTAGCTAACGCATCCGCTACGCAATTGCCTGGAATGTCGCTGTGTCCCGGTACTCAGATGAGCCTGATGTCAAAATACTCTGCCATCACCCTAAGTGATGAGTGGCATTCTTTCGCCGTGAGGGACGTAGCAAACATGGCTTCCAGGGATTTTATGGCAGCCTGGCTGTCTGTGTAGACACATATTCTCCGGAAGGTTGTGACACTACTTTTCGGTAGTTCAGCTACCTCCAGTATGGTGGTAATTTTCCGCCTGAAATACACTACAGAGATCAGGCAGCTTAAAGGAGATATTTATATTTAGGTGCGGTGAATGGACCCCATAGCCCACTTTCTCGTCCAACTTTGATCCATCCGTGAAAAGTCTGATACTACTGGTATCACCTTTCAGTGACTTTTCCCAGGTATTCCTGTTCGGAATAGAAGTCCTTAGATTTGTCGCTGGTAGAAGGTAGAGGATACAGTAGTCCGTGTTTACGGGAATAGAGTTGATCCGGTGTAGTAATTCAGTGTATCCGGAATGTCCCGATATCAAAACGCCACAATCTCTGATTCTCACCAGGGATGTAACGGCTGCCGATTCGGCCATGATATCAGGAGTAAAGATGTTCAGTATAGCGCTAAGTGCAGTACCTGACGTCGTGCGCATTGCCCCATTAACGCTAATCAGTGCTGATCTTTGAATTTTCATCAAGGAATTCAGAATATATTTCTTTTGGAGGGACCTCCACCAAACTACGATACCATAGAGAAGTATTGGTTTGACTATTGCCCGTATAAATCCACATTAATTTTATTTCCAATGAAATATTTTGCGACTTATTATCGATATTTTCCATCGGCATATCTTGCCTGCCTTTGTCTACAGTTATTTCACTTATGCTTTCTTCTAAACCAAGAGTTTCAGCAAACTCATTTTGTCGGCTGGTGGAAGCTGTAAGTGCATCTGTTTTTTTGTGTCCACGGAATTACCTAGAGTGATCATAAATTTATCTAATGCTCCCTTCTATTGGTTGATAACTTCTTCATATGGTTTTTTAACTTTTCTTTTTTCAGCGTCTGATAAATGGCGTATCATTGTTCATATTATGTTTCAAAAACAAAGATTGCAGATAAATAAATAAGTTTTTAAACATTGCCTTCTGAAACATGTTATTTCAAATTCACGAGAATGACTTGTAACGATATTTTTATCATGCAGTTTTAATTGTTAAACTCGTGGTACAGTTTGTAAATAAGTCACCGTGAGGAAAGTTGCAATACAATTGGGAGGACAATTTTTAATTGATTTAAAGTCTTAAAAACAAATTTATTTCGAATGCCACCTGATACTAATTATTTGTAATGATATAAATATAAGTATTTAATTTTATAATTCAAAATTAATAAAGATAAACATCGTTACAACAGGTGGACTATAGATTGGCTTCACAAAAATAGTGGGCGTTCAAAGTTCATGAAAATTAAATTTTCAATAAATAAGTTCCATTCTAGTTTTCTGGACCATTATAGGTAAATTTTTTTGCAGCATTTGATAAAGATTGGTCCTTGTTTTAATATATAGTGGATATTTTGATAGAAAAATAAACACTTTAATTTTTATATGTAGAAGAAAAACTTGATTTCTGGACCCTTTTTGTATGACTTAGCTCATTTTAGGAATATTGATAAAGTCACGGGGCCCCCAAAACTGCGGGGCCCCGGGCGCGCGCCCGGTGCGCCCCCCCTTTAATCCGCCTCTGAAAGTGACTATTGATTAAAAGTAGTGTGCCAAACTTGTACGCTACATTTTCCATTAAATTTAAAAAAAGGGATTTCGTCGGTTCAAGTAGGATGACCTATAATGTACATCTGTAAAATATGATCACTCTTCTAGGGTTAAATCAACACGTTTTCAAAATTTCAGTTTTTTAATGTTAAGGGTTTAAGCCAAAGGTGCTCATTTTTGATATAGAGGAGACACGACATTTTTTTGAGCCACCAATCCGTATATTTATGATTAATTCATTTCGGAGCTTATGTTCGAGTATTTAGTTCAATTATAGATAAATTTCCGGGCTTAAGCTGTTTGACTGGAATGCGTTCATTTCACATTCCCCAATGCGAATTTCGAAAAATTTCTCCTCAGCTGACACTTAAGTTATAGACCCACATGTGCCGAATTGTCATAATTTGAGCTACACACGTTTGGACGGAAGGCACTCGCTTATGATACAGAACCACGCTCTGATTTTAGTCCCCTAATTCGAACAATTAATAGTACCTCTCGATTTACGAAAGTCTTACGAAAAGAACACAGACCAACCTTCATAGTTATGGTAAACACGCATTTTCATGGTTGTAGCTATACACGTTTTGACAGATCGTTTACAACTCTTATTTCCCTTCCTCTCTTACCGTCCACAATGCTAATTTTGATAAATGATTTCGTAGTTCAATTCACGATATAAGCGTTGAGCCCAATTGCGTTAGTTTGTGATATAGAACCACCCCGCCTTGTTGGTGACTTTGTGTCCCGCCTCAGTCTACCGCCCACAGTTCGAACTCAGCCCATAGAATCCCTCTTACATAACGTCTACACTATGAGGCATAAATTTGCTGCAAAATTCATGAATATAATTTCGCTCGATTTTCCAAAACGGGTTAGACAAATGGCCTAATTTGATCGCCCCCAATTCGTATTAAAACAAAAACTTTCCTATCTCTCTTCGTATCTACCGTCAACAACAGATATATTAAAAATTCCTTCTGTTATCATATATCCCCAATATTAGTGCAATAAAGTTTCAATTTGCTGCAAAATTCATGGTTCTAATTTCACTCGATTTTCCGAAATTTATTAATTTTTGATTTGGAGCAATGCCCTAAGTTCATCGCCTCCAATTCGTGTTTAAAAAAATCCTTCGGCATCTTCGTATCTACGTCCGTACAAATTCCTTCTCTATCTTGTGTTCTAGTCTCAGGGGCAACCCAAATATCAGTTTTCAAGGTTATGACTGCACGTATTTGGCAGTAATGCATTCATTCCTGATTTACTAACCCGCCCGTATCCTATCACCCACAATTTCAATTTCATAAAATGCGGTACGCAACGATTACACTGTAATCCACACATTAGCAGCAAAATTCTTGATTCTAATTTCACGTGTTTTACCGCAACGGATTAATTTATGACTTGGGACCGTCCCTGGTTTCGTCGACCCGGACCCATATGTTGAGAAATCTTTTCGTATTTGCTTGCGCCTTACAAGGCATAGCGAATTCGTCATAGTTGGGCCTGATTATGTTTGTACAGAAGACGCGTATATTAAGTAACGCACCACGCCCGTTTTTACCGTCCACAACCCGAATTTCAAAAATCCATTTTCAACCGGTGTCTGCATGATAAGACCTACATGTTGTACAAATGCCATTACAAATGTTCATTTGTAAGTTAGAGCCGCATGAGTTTTTACCGGCCCCAATACGAAAATTCCAAGATCCTTTTGCATCTAGTATTCGAGTCTTAGTGGCAACACAATGATCAAATTTCAATCTTATTGCTGCATGGGCTTGGCCGAAACTCAATATTTTATGATATAGAGCCACGCCCCGTTTTGTCGCCCACAATTATGAGATTCAAAATTTATTTCGTATCTGGTGCTCGAGTCTTTAGAAAAACGGAGATCAATTTGCGTGGTAATAGCTGGAACGTGTATGGTTGGAACACGTTCATATCTGATTTAGAACTCCGCACCCTTTTGCCGTACACAATTCGAACTTCGTAAACCTTCTTAAATAACGTATACGATATAAAGTGTATATTTGCTGGAAAATTCATGAATCTACTTTACTCGATACCATGCCCCAATTTTGCCGCCCCAATTCATATATACACACAGAGAGAGGATCGTTGTCACATTTACATTTACAGCCAACTAAAATTTGGGGGTTCCTTTAGTTGTGATTACCAATAATTTCGTTCAGTATCAGCAAATGTTGTGCATATAAATTGATTTGAAATTCAGTTTTGGTTGCAAGAACTGAAGTATTTAGTTGAAGGCACAGCAACAATAAATAAATGTGATCTGTCAATCGAGTTTTAGTTCTAGCAATCAAACTATCCTGTAGTGGTGATTATTCTAACCTGCTTGTCGCTTCGAAATTTTTATGAATTACAATTTTTATAGGAAGATTAAAAATAAAAGAAGCTATCAGTAATGTTAGAAATTATTAATGAACAATGAGATCTAAGAACGAAGTCATTTAAAACGATATTTTGCAATGAAATTTGCAAAAATGTTCCATTACCTGTCACTTTTCGGCCTGTCTTTAGAGCTAACCTGAATGAAAAGCTATTGCTATTTGTGACAGCAAACGTTGAAACAAATAGTGAAAAGTCGTAGTTTAACTCTACTCTTAAGGAATATAGCAGTTTTGTTCGCTGCAGTGTCAAATCGCTATATTTACTAAAAAAAACAACTTTGAATTTTGTCCCTCGGTTTTGACGTCAAAGTTATAACCCACATGGTTAGTCTAATTACTCCGAATCGTATCATTTTATCATAATATGTTCTAAACGCACTTATTGTTCACACACTAACGAACATGTGCATAAATTTTTAGACAAAAATAAGTTGAAATTGGATGATTTTCTGGCAAAACTGGCTGACGTGAACGCAGGTTACATTTAAATGTCAAAATTGTAACTGCAATTAATTGGCTCATATTACAATAAATTCATTTCCGTAAAATTTCTCAAAACCAATTGTAACGAGTTAATTCATATGTAACGTTTACTTCGATGGAATTGTTTCATAAATCGTAACAAAAAATTATTTAAGCGAATGTCAAAATTGTAACCTTGTTAAACTTGATACCGAATTTGAAAAATGTTCAATTTGTATACAGTACTTTATAACCACATTCGCTGTCTCTCTTTAGCATATAGCTTAACTGCCACATACTGGGAGTTGCAATAAAGTGATAATAGTAGGGTACCCATTTAATCGGGTTTTTTGATTAATCGGTTAATCGTTAATCGTGCATTTCAATCTGACAATTAACCGAACAAAACGCAATCAAATTATTCGATTAATCGAATAAAATAAACCAAAAACAAAGAAGAAAACAGTGTTCAAACATTGTACTAGACACATTTATTAAAACAAAATAAAAAGCAACTAAAGCAACTTCATTATATAAAATATATGTAGGTACAATTCACAAATCGTAGTTGCAGTATCATGGAAATTAGGGACTTTTGGTACCAAGCCAAAATTAAGAAAATCTCAAAGTTTGGACCCAAAAGTGTCACGCCTTCGGATACCTCACATACAAAGGGTAGGGTAGGCTCTGAAGTTATGTCACACTATAACACCCTATTGGATTGATTAATTTTGGCCAAATTTTGCAAAACGTAATTTTCTGACTATTATCCTTATTGTAACGGGTCCGCCAAATAACTTTTTTTTTTGAAAATGCTATAAAAAAAATACTGAATATTTTCTTAAATTTCTTTTTTTATTTGAAAGTACAATCCTTCCGGTTAATAATGGAAAATAATGTCATTCAAATGGCTGCCTCGGCTGGCCATGCAGTAGCCTACACGATCGGTCCAATTTTTAAGCACATTGTGTGTAGCTGTATTTCACCAATGGCTTCACGAATATTGTCCTTTAAAGCGTTAATTGTCTCTGGCTTGTCGGCGTAACACTTATCTTTGAGGGTACCCCACAAATAATAGTCCAACGGTGTCAAATCGCAGCTCCGAGGTGGCCAAACGACATCACCTCTGCGGCTGATAATGCGATCTTCAAAAACAGGGCGCAAAACATCGAGTGTAGCTTCGGCTGTGTGGCACGTAGCGCCGTCCTGTTAAAACCAAATGTTGCCAATATCCTCCTCTTCAATTTTTGTGAACAAAAATTCGTTCAACATGGCCCGATAACGATCGCCATGGACTGTAACGGCCACTCCTTGCTCATTTTCGAAGAAAAATGGCCCAATTATGCCTCTGGACCAAAATCCGCACCAAACAGTGACTTGTTTTGGGTGCATCGGCTTTTCAATGCATGCGGGTTTTCTGAGCCCCAAATGCGACAATTTTGCTTGTTTACATACCCGCCTAGATCAAAATGAGCTTCATCTGAAAAGATGATTTTTTTTTGGCAAAATCAGCATCTTCTGTAAGTCGACCGCAGGTCCTTTTAGCGAAGCGAAAACGCATTGGATGGTCAGTTGGCTTCAACTCCTGAATCAATTGGACTTTGTATGGCGTCATACCAAGGTCTTTATGCAAAATTCGTCTCAATGATGTCTCCGAAATGTTCAATTGTTGAGAACGACGGTGAATTGATGTTGATGGCGCTTCACGCACACTCTCTGCCACAGCAGCAATATTCTCGGGTGTACGCACTATTTTTGGCTTTTCACGCTTTGGTTTATCGATGAGGATGCCAGTTTCTTTCACTTTTTTCACAAGATAACGAACATACGGAGCTGACGGTGCTCCTCTTCTTCCAAAATCCGTACGCAATTTTCGACACATTCTGCAACATTACCATGATTTTCAAAATAATGTCGCAATATTTCCCAGCGTTGTTCAAGCGTATACACAACCATATTCGCTCAGCGGAAGGATAAAACTAATTATCTGTCAAATCAGACATGAGCTAAGTGTTACCATTCACGAAATAAGCACTAGTTGAAAAAAAAAAACGTTAGATGGCGGAACCTTTACATAGTTTGAGCAGAATCGGAACAGGCTTTTTGGTACCCCCATACAAAGTGACCAGTGGGTCTTGAATTTCATCAGACTATTACACCCAATTTAATGAACCAATTTTTTTTTTGATTTATGCCTATGATTATCTCAACAAACTATCAAATGTGTTCGAAATGTGTGTAAAGTTATGAAATTAGTTCGCAAATCGTTGTCATATGAGTTGCCAGATTGTAGGAGTGTTTCAAGACGGACTGCTTGCCATAAACACGTACTAATATTTTATTAATCGATTAATCGCTATGATTTGTTCGAGTTAATCGTTAATCGAAAAACTTAATTATTAAAATGTTCGGTTAATTTTATAGCACGATTAATCGATTAATCGAATAATGATTCATTTAATGGTTACCCTAGAAAATAGTTCTAAGAAGTCTTTATCAACGAAAGGTTGTCAACCACTCGATTCTACGCAGTGATAGTTAGAAAAATGGACGACAATGAAGAAAAATGGACGAAAAGAGAACAAATGCGTGAAAAACGTCAAGTTGAAATTGCAGAAAAGGAAAAACTTAATCAACAAAGGCGGGACAAAAGGCTTACGATGTATACTTAACAAATATTAAGCGCAAATTACACATTAATTGAAATTTATTAATTTTTCATTAAACAATTTATTAGAAAATCTCCCCGAAGTTTTCCTTCATCTGAACGTTGATGAGCGAATGCAACTTCTAGTTCGTCTGATCACAATCCACGAGTTGTAGAAGTCACAGAAGTTCAGACGAAAGACAGTGCAATCTAGAAAAGGTCAGACGTTTTAGAGCAAAACTGAAGGCAGATCCCGAAGTTCTGGAACGACAAAAGAAAAACTTTACAGAGAGAAACAAAAGGCCGAAGGCAAATTGAATAGTATAAAAGATTTGCCTACTAACCAGAGAGAAAAAATTCGACAGTACCATCGTGAAAAGAAACGCGAGGAGCGGATGAAGAAAAGTCTTCAAAATATTCAAGAAGATCAAAGCAGTCAAGCACTTCCGAAAAAGTCTCGTCGAACTGAAATGTGTCTAAGGAAGAAATGCTTCGAAAATAGTTTAAAAGGAAAAGATCGACTTGCTAAAAAATGGGAAAAGCGGTATACGAGATTGAAAGCGAAATCGACAATGAAACCGGAAGAGAATGACCTGGAATGCAAAGTTGACAACACCATGAAGCAAGGTGAGAAGGTTATCAGAGAACAGTTAATTTTCAAAAAAGTGTTGGTTACTCAATTAGAGGAAAAGAAGAGTCAAATGAAGATGAGGCACAGGGACCTGCAGAGGCAAAGTTTAACCGAAAGACACGTATCTTGTATAAGTGAAGATTTTCTTGTATAATAATGTTATTTATAATCTCTTGGAACAGTTCATATTATGTTTATAATAAATCCTATGCATTATTCATGAAATTTGCAAAAATTATTCTGAAAAAAATTTTTTTTTTTATAAAAAAATATGCGCATTGAGTTTTTTAATGTTCTACACCAGAAAACATTTATTTATGAAGTAAGAAACATAAAAAAACATCATGGCACAGTTTTGCTATCAATTTGAAATTTCATTTTTCCAATTAGCTCAAGTTAAAGGTTTTGGAAAATCGCCCATATGCCATGGTGTTGCCATGAGAAAAACATGAATTTGGTTGCGGGTTTGTAGTTGGCAAAAGACTGCGACATCTAGTCTCTAGGTTCAATCCTGTGAGTGCACGTCTTGCCACAATCCGCATAAAAGCGAAATATTTTTATATATCCCTCATTTGTGTGCAGGATTTCTCCAAACAATCCTTTGAAGTTATCACACGATTACGTTTGTGGTCAATTGATAGCAAACGCGGCACCCATCTTGCAGACAGCTTTCTTAAACCCAACTGATCATTTAAAATCTAAACTACACTGCCATATGAAATGCCTATGGCATCAACAATCTCACGGAATTTTACTCTTCGATCGGCCAACACCATATCGTGGATTTTTTCGACATTTTCGGGTGTATTGACCTTATTTGGCCGTCCAGAACGTTCAGCGTCATTTGCACTTGTGCGACCCCAACGAAAGTCAGAAAACCACTTTTTGCCATTGAAATCGATGGTGTAGAGTCCCCATAGTATTTATCAAGCTTTTCCTTTTCCCTGGTTTGATTGACGGTTTTTTCGCAAAAAATATTGTTTAATGAGCCCTCGAAATTCACTTTTTTCCATTTTTAAAAAAATGCACGAGGTTGTATGTTTTGAACAGCTGTTAAACGCAAAGTAAATGACGGATCTTGCTCAAAATTTGACAGTAGTCTATTACCACGTAGATGGGAGCAGTGTTGCATTTCATATAACTACGAGGGAAGCTCGAAAAGTCACAGACTTATTGATTCGCTCTTTATTTAATTGTTATCGATAAAGATTTACGGCAGTAATCGTGTTGCCCAGCCAGCTAGCCATACAGGCAGACGGAAATGGTTCAATAGTCTTAAAAACTCCAAAAATCGAATTTGGTTCAAATGTATCACGCCATATATCCGTTACACTTTTTTCCGTATCGAGTGATTGTTATCGTATACAAATCATGTAAAAACCTGGCACAATTGGTGAATTTAAAGACTTATAGTACAACGACAGTTCTAAAAAAACCTGGGCTTCGACAAAATTTATTCGGTCTTTGCGATATTGAAAAAAACAGCAATTCATTAAATCCAACGGGTTTTATAAGAAGAATCAACCGCACGGATCACCCTATTCCCCAGACATGCGTGCGGTGTTTTTATTTCGTAGATTTGAAAATGTGTTTACTTTAAAACTGTCTGAGAATGCAACCGTAATACTTCCAACCGATACGTTTCGGACATACGCATAACAATAACGATTATTGTCACGTTGGTAACTCGTACTTGTGTACCCGCAATTCGCTCCCATTAAACACGAAATACCTCAGACGTCTGGACGCTTAAAGGCGTTCTTGGATGCCGGGCATAACAATCGATGAAATGCAGCTGCATGGATGTTGTTGTTGCCACTGCTGCTTTTATGTATTTGTTTTTGTTTTACCAAATGTTTTTTGGTAGTGGCAAACAGACCTTCTTACTCCAAACGTGCCTTGGTCACGAGAGTAGCATGCAAACATTCACAGGCACCAGACATCAGACTGTGGACACTTGGAGTTGTACGAGATCCCTGGACATTTATTGGTGTGTGTGTGTGTGTGTACGTGCAGCATATTTGCGTTTGTAATAAATACGAATGTTGTTGTTTTGTACCCTACACTACCCCATTGGTATTATAAATGCTTGCATTATTCAGTCGACCAGCGCTGCTAGTTTAGAATTTTTAGTGGTTTTGAGTATTGTTTGGCTTCTAAATAACTAAATGGTTTCGCGTTACATCCCATGTAGGGATTAGGCAGAGCTTCTCACAACCAGTGAGCTGTGCGCTTTCTGGTTTTATACTCACTGATTGGAACATACAGTTTTACACCGGTTCCGAACGGTATATTGAGAAGCTTTTTCATGGCTAAAAATTCGATAGTGTCGCTGGCACTAAGCGAGTTGACCGTAGTTGAAAGAAATTTAAGGTGGTCAGAGCAGGGATCGAACCCACGTTCTCATGAACAACATTGATTGCACCACCGACGGGGGGGATATAATACGGGATTAATACGGAAAAAAGTGTAACGCATAAAAGGAGTCATATTTGATTTTAGGTATCTATGGACGAAGTTCGTTTTAGGACGTCTAAACACGATTGAGCAATGCCCATCTGTCTGTCTGGCTGGTTTGTAAACACAATAACTGTCATTAATCTTTACTGATCACAATTAAATCTTTGCATTGATTATTATTTGGAAGAACTTAGTTTGGGATTGAAAATGGGTTTTATGACTACGCTCCTTCTGGGACCTCCCATACAAAACTAAAAATGCATTACAAAATCTTGTATCTTATTAAACTTTCTTCCTATAAATGCGATTAATTTGAACTTACGTGTTGGTAAATGTTCTGAAAATGTTTATGTAACTACACGCTAAAAAATATCGGCCCCAGCAACATTCTATATCGTGGCAGACAGCAGTATTTTCAGCAGTTTTCAACAACCAAAATCATATTTGGGTCACAAATACATATATTATAACCTATTAATCATTGTGTCCCAAACATGTTATATAGAATAGCAAACACAATGTGTTTCGACACAAGTATTCTATATTTGACACGTTATATTTGCATCCAAAAAACAAAAAGGAAAATTTTTTCAGCGGGTACATAAAATTCGTGAATTGGTCATGGCTAAAGTACTCAAAAACCGAAAACCGATCCACGGGTTTTTTGTATGTCCACTGACCGACGGTTTTCTGATAGATTACATATTCGGAAAACCCCGTGGAACCGGGGGTTTACTGCCAAATCCATCAGTTTTTTGTTTATTATGAATTTTGTTGCAAACAATTTTCTTTTCAGGAATTAATTTAATTATTCGTTAAACTTTTAAACGAATATTGTAAAAACTTTTAGATCTTTGATTTTTGATTGAAAATGCTTAAAACATTTTGGACGGATTGTATTTTTTGTTTGAAAATTTAAATTTTAAATGTAAAAGACAATAAAAATTTAAGAGAAAATTAAAAGAAATCACAATATTGATCAATTTTTACATAACGGTTTAAAAATAGACATTTTTTTTAAACATTATTATTTTGAAAAGAAAAAGTTTATAAACATTTTGGCTTATGGAGATGTTACAATTTTCTTCTCATAAAATTTATAAATTTTCCAATTTGTATATATTAATTATCTTGTTTGATTTTAAGTTTATTATTAACGGTTATACTTTTTAAAATGAATAAAAATACAATTCGTACAGTTGCGTTCAGGTTTGTTGTTTAAGGATTGGTTATTAAAAAAAGCCTGTGGACACCGTTTTTTGCTTCCAAAAATATCCGATTTTTCGAATCATCCGAAAACCCGGTTTTTTTTAATACTCTAGTCATGCTCACTCTAGTACCCCCACACAAATGTGAGCGACCGGACAGCTGGTTTACATAATAACTCCAGTAATATCACTGGCGATCTGAATGAAATTTGGTACTAAACATTCGTAAAACGCCAGTCACCTACTGACAAAGTAGTTTTTGACGCCGAACATACAAAACACTCCTGGTTGGTCGACACAATGACTCCTGTATAACAATTAGAGTGTCCAAAACCGAAACCGAAAAACCGGTGAGGCCGGTTAACCGGGGTTTTTGCTATTAACCGTGTGCCGGTTTTTTAATAAACGTAATTTTCGGCCAAATCGGAAACCGGTTATTTGACGTCGGTTAACCGGTTTTCTTCTCAATTTGTGTTAATATCCTTAAAAAAATTAATAATAAATGATATGATTTCCGAATTTTATTGAAATTTTGGAATTAAGAAACAATATTTCTATTTTCAAATATTATTTTATGCATCAATAAGTTGTAAATGATATTTCCAAACATTTTTTTATTCAAATTCCTAAAGGACTTTATGAATTAATTAACAATTAATTATGATTTTTTTAAGCTTTTCAAACCTTTTTTTCCAAATTTCAAAAATAAAATAATTTTATTAATAAATGTTTCAAACTTAATATGATTTTCATACATGAAAATCTCTTTATAATTTTTTTTCGAATTGAAATAAGTTTAATGTGAATTTGAGTACCACTTTTACCTCTTATATTAAACACACAATCCAAATTGGAATATAATATACATTTTTTATTTAAAATTGAAAAGGAATTGTCAAATTTTAATAGAGTTGTAATATTTTCAGGTTTATATACGAATAAGTATGTGAAATGATCGCTTAACAAATGTATTGTAAGTGCTACATATGCAATTTAATTTAAAGCAAAAGGAACTGATAAAACCCGGTTCTACCGGTTTTTGCCAAAATTGAAAACCGAAAACCGGTTTCTTGAAAAATTAATTTTTCGAACAAAAATCTTAAAAAATTGATTTTTCGAACAAACCCGAAAACCGGGACTTTAAAAATGCCGGTTATTTCGACACTCTCACAACAATATCCCTCTGCTATTTAAAATGTATGATTTTGCTATTCCGACCCATACTGGTACCTCCAATACAAAAGTTGGGTGTGCATCTTATCGAACAACTCGATATCTCCCGAACACCACAAATGGACAATTTTGGTTAAACACGACTATATAATTGCAAATTTACGATTTTACCACATCGATTTTGATACCCTCCATACAAATGTTGGACGGATATAATCGCGGAAATTGCAACAGACTCTTAAATTTGATATTATTCAATAGTTTGTCCAATGCCACTCAGCTGTTAAATATGATCGAATTTGCCACGAATATTCAAGAATCTGAAGGAATGTCCACAGCAAGTTTGTTTTAAAAATGGGCTCACTCTTAAGCCTTCGTAAAATTTGGATCAACAACCACTTTAAAAAAAATATGAAGCCTGTGTTAGATAACACGGGCGCATAGGTCAGACGTAGAATACGTTAGTCATTTTGCAATTAAAATATATGAATTAAATATAATTTTTGATAAATGATTTAAATCTATCAAATTTATCTTTAATTTTTATGTTAAAAATTTAGGATAGTTTTTAACAAAATGTGGGTACACTTTATGTCAATTCGATGCACTTTTGAAAACAAGTGTAAATACTGCATGTGGCAACACTGGTTCTGTAATGTTCACATAAAACATGCATTGTCATTATACTTCTTCTCTTTCTCACACTGGTTCTGTGATGAACACACAGATAATCGTACTGCTCTTACACATGATGTTATAATACATAAAATACAAAGCATATGAAAATTAATACAAAATTTGAAGGAGTTAAATTTTGATTTACTTATAGAATCAAAAAAATTATATGTAGCAATATGATTATTTAAATACAAATCAAAAGAAGACATATTAAATATGTTACGACCATACTTGAATTTTCTTCAATGCATGCATAAAGTATTAAAAACTTATAATGAAAGTGACAAACATTTTCTCAAAATTTTGTGCTCCAGATCAACACCCCTACCTTACCGTATAACGTATTCTACGTTAAAAAACATTATAATAGAACGTGTGATTTCGGGAGAGGATGCGAATAATTTTAATTGAATTTTAAAATGTTTGGTTATTTTTATGATTTAATAAGGAGAATAAATGGTTACTTTCAATCAAGAATTTGAACAAGTATTGTCAAACACTGTGGCCGTCGGTGGTGCAATGGTTAGTGTGCGCGGCCCTTGTACATGAGATCCTGGGTTCGAACCCGGCTCTGACCACCTTCAAATTTTCTTTCGGCGGCGGTCACCTCGCATAGTGACGGCGACACTATCGAGTATATAGCCATGAAAAAGCTTCTCAAAATACCGTTCGGAATCGGTGTAAAACTGTAGGTCCCGATCAGTGAGTGAAAACTGGAAAGCGCACAGCTCAGTGATTGTGAGAAATTCTCCCCAGTCCCTTCATGGGATGTAATGGGAAACCATTTTTTTTTTTTTTTTTATTGTCAAACACTTATATGTAAAGGAATTCGGAAACTATGTCTTTTTAAAAATCGTCTGGGTTATTTACATCTTAAGGGGGAAAATAAGAAGCAGCAACAGTAACAAAAGGTAGGGTGAACAATACAGGAGCTGGAGCAGGAAGCACGGTATTCAGTTTTTATGAAATTTTCGTTCCCATAAGAAGTACTCGTACGTGTATAAAAAATTACAAATATTTTATGAACAGAAAATTTCGCTCACTTTCAGTTGCTTGGTAGTCCAATACAAAAAAAATATAAATAAAATACAAGGTTGTTACGCTAAAGTTATTTCGTACTAAAACAACTCTTTGATAACACTGTGCAAGTCGAAATAACAGGAGTGGACTCAACGGATTTACACTAACTCGGGTGCTACGAATCAAACAGCATCATTAGTTTTTTTGTCTATAATGATGGTTTTATAAAAATGTATAGATTGAAGGTATTGTAATTGTTAATTTTTCTAAATTTGTTTAAACAAAATCGGATGAAGCGTTCTCGAGTAATGGTGACATGTGTATAAACTTGTCTCAAAAAATGAGCTCTAAATCGATGCCTCTGAGAAAGAAATTATAAAAAAAAATTCTGTATGAAACTATCATTCAGGCCAAAAAACTAATGATGCAGTACGATTCATAGGACTTCATAGGAATTAGTGTAAATCTGTTGAGTCCACATATGTTTTTAAAAATTTTTTCAAAAACTTGCACAGTGTAATTGTTTGGGAGCGGAATTTTGACATTTCGATTATTTTATTTTATCCGTCTCACATGACGTTTCTCATTGCGCTTCTTCAATGAGGAAACGAACTTCTGTCAGCAACGTCGAACAAAATCTTCCATTTTTAGTTTAGTGCGTTCACGATGTTGATGTATTTACACATTTTGAAGATTTACAGTAACAATCTCACCTGTGTTTGTCAAACGTCAGCTACAGAATTCGTCTCTTGACGTTCAAACACAAGTTCGCTTCCCTTTAATCATTAAACCGATGAGCGAGTTGACAAATCTATGTATAAATTAATCTATGATTTGAAGATAAAAAATTAACAACACATGCGTTAAAAATAAAATGGAGTACGTAGAGGAATTATTAATTGAATATTTAAACTCCCTGCAACAGAATTTATAGATCAATGACAACATTTCTTAGGAAAACTTCGCAAGAACTGAATACGGGGCTGGAGCAGAAAACTAAACTAAGCATAAACAAAACAGGAGCTGGAGCTGGAACATGAAAATCAGGAGTATGAACAGCAGGAACAGTAAAAGCTGAAACTTTAAGAGCAGGGAAATTAACATCAGGATATGGCCTTAGCCACCACATGAGGATGACCATGAACAGGAAAACAACTTTTACCAGCGACGATAAAGAACAATTGATTGAAGTAAGGAATGGTCGAATGCAGGATAGATTGGAGACAAGAGCTCTCGAATACAGGGTGACTGGAGACAGTAGTGGTTGAAGACAGGAATCATTGGAGTGATTGACAACCGAAGCTACACTATAAATTTTTAATAATATTTAATAAATCGGTTATCGGTGTAGTGTTCGATACTTCATTATAAATGAGACAAACGCGACGAAAGGGATTATAATAATCATAATCATATCTGGTAATTTAATTGGTCGTTCTACGGGAAATATTTGGCTTTGGAGAAAACTTGAGTCGATAAAACCACTAGTAAGTTTAATGATAAAGATTGCATATTACGTCTTCCAAGTGTTGGAAGACCAAGAAGAATCAGTCGATTTTCATATGGTGGCAAATTTGCAAGTAACGCGAAATGTAAAAATTGTTTTTGAATCGACGCAATGCGATCAATATATGACATAAATTATACGGAGACCAGACAATACAAGAATATTCTTTCTAGTCCTCGTCTAACAAGACAAACAAACAGAATCTTTAGCGAGGTATGGGCCAATAAATTCTTCTGTCCATCTTTTAGTAAACACTAGCAGTGATCTAGCTTTATTTATAAACGAGTCTACGCGTTTTCAATCGTAATCAATTTTTTGAATGAATGTTCAGCCATGTCTCTATGTGCATCCGACGCTCTTGAAGTCTATTCAACCAGGGGGTTTCTATGGCACAGTTGATCGAAAAGGTATAGGGAAATGTTGTAGAATGAGAGACCAAAGAAGACAGCGATTATAGACCATGCAGCAAACTAACTTTAAATAGTGTTTGATTGATACTAATGACAGCTAAATTATGTTTTATGTTGTTTGCATCCAACGAAAATACGCATTCCCTTTTATATCTGTCCGTATTGGTCCAACCAAAGAGTAAATTACAAAAGCAACTCGAACTCGATGAAATGACCTACTACCTCTTCATTATCAAGAGAACACGAAGAGAGGCATCGCGGCTCTTTTCTTTTTCTCCGGGATTCGGAACCGGTTTCTGAAATCGGTTGTTGTGACACAAACTGTTTTAAAAATTTGGTTTGTCGACTGGTTACAATAGCCGGTTTTAAAAGTCGAGTTTAGAATCTGATTCCAAAACCGTTATTGTGCCGCGTCGAAATATCCCTCCAATTATTTTTTGTCAACTAATGGTGACAAATAGTTCAGCATACGTATGACGGTCAACTACAAATTTGTCGAAAATTATATGATTTTGAGAAGGTTCCACTGAAATTTTGTGTAAATGTACTTGCCCGCCACACCTTAGCTGTAGTGATGTCAACACTGACGACTAATTGTCCATGCAACTGTTTCTCAATGCATTATTGAATTACAGTTCGGATTCGGTGTAAAACTGTGGTTCAGTGAGTCCAAAAGTTAAAAAGCGCGCAGCTCATTAATTGTAAGCAGCTCGCCCTTATCCCTTCATGCGATGCAACATGAAACTATCACCAAAATCCATGGGTGTTTTATGAATATCTAGTTATGGAGTAACTTGTGGGATCTTTTTCGGGACTTAAGTAAATCAGGAGCTTATTAAGAACTTGGGCTCTTCTGTCTTTAAATCTTGTTACTATTCGATTTCGCAATTCTGTAGGATAAATGTTGTTTTTATAGTTATTGCTAGTTGGGGTGCACTCAAGTGCATGCACTTTTTCATGTACTTGTACTACAAAACTTTGCAATATCTCTTGATTGCCGCTAAATATATTGAGTGAACTGACGAGCAAGTTTGTAGTCACATAAGTTTGTTAGTCACATCCGAAACGGCTTCATTAATGAAACACGTATTCCAATATTTTCGTAGTCTTGGAAATCCATTTTCGCCGCTGCTGTACACTGTCTCTGATTTCTTTTTTGAATACACCTTGAATACACATGGGGTATTCATGACACAGGCGATCGACTTTTTAGAAGGAAATTGATAGAAAATAAAGTGGATAGGCGAGAGAGCGATAAGCAACCTGAAGCAAAACATGCAGCAAACTAAGTTTAAATAGTGTTTGATTGATACTAATGACAGGTAAATTATATTTTATGTTGGTTGCATCGAACGAAAATACGCATTCCCTATTATTTCTGTCCGTTTCATGACCAACCAAAGAGTAAAATACAAAAGCATCTCGAATCAGGGGGATTCTATGGCACAGTTGATCGAAAAGGTACTAGGGAAATGATGGAGAATGAGAGACCAAAGAAGAGAGGAACTTTTTTTTTTTGCGAAGACCAACACTCAGGGGATGTCCCCTATAAATGCAGTGCATTGCATTGGACTTAGTAAAATGGGATAGGAGTAGGGGGAAAGAGAGAGAGAGAGTACTTGTTAATATTTGACTTAAACTTGCTGATGTTGTAAGAAGTGGGGAATACACTTGCCGGAAGCTTATTCCACATACTGACTGTTCGGCTGAAGAACGAATTGTTTCTGTAATGCGCAGTTCGATCCAACGCCAGGAAACAGAAAAGGGATGAGTTCCACTTGAAAACTGCGTCGTACGGTTAAATACCCTAACTTCTGGAATGAGGCCATGTACTTGTGCGATATTCTGCAACACTGTGTTTTGCGTGCATTAAATTCGACTCGGGTTTCCCTGCCCCACTCACTAATAAGATGGAAGTCATGATTAAGCGTGTCATTCATTGTTCGTGTCTTTCCTTGCACTACGAAAAGATTGGGTCGACGATCGAACGAATATGAGTGACGTACATAAATTACTATCATCAGCGAAGGAATAGATGGGATTGGTAGTCCGATCCAGAAGGTCGTTGATGGAAATAAGAAAAAGAGAGGGAGAAAGCACAGAGCCTTGAGGTGCTCCCGCATTAATTGTATACTCATCGGAAGAGATACCGTCTATTACAACTCGTATGGAACGGTCTCTGAGAAAACTCGAAATAAATCGAGAGAAGTTTCTACCTAAACCAAAAGCATTAAGCTTTGATATGAGTGCCTGGTGCCAAACTGTATCAAGTGCTTTAGAAATATCTAAGGCCACTATTTTGCTCTCACCCAGTCTATGCACGGACCGATTCCACTGTTCCGTGAGGAACGCCATCAGGTCGCCAGTTGAACGATTTCTGCGAAACCCATACTGACGATCACTGAGTAGACTGTTAACTTCCAGATAATTCACCAAATGGTAATTTACCATAGGCTCCATCACCTTTGAGAGCGTAGAACATATCGCAATTGGCCGGTAGTTATCGGGTTTAGTAGCCTCTCCTTTTTTGGGGAACGGCTGGACATTTGCGACCTTCCAGCGAGTAGGGAAAATACCTGTTCGGTATGACAGGCTGAAAAGGTTGCGCAGTGGACGAGCAAGCGTTGAAGAACATTTGCTCAAAACTTGTGCCGGAATTCCATCCGGACCCGGAGACTTTCCTACGTTGAGCTTCTTAAGGACCTTTTTAACTCCTCGCGTACAAAAAAATATATCAGACATGGAGCTAGATATATACTAATTTTAAATAGTGTTTATAGATACTAATGACAGCTAAATTATCTTTTATGCTGTTAGTATTGATCGAAAATACGCATTTCCTTTGATTTCCGTCCATTTTATGTCCAACAAAATTGTAAAATTGGTAAAATACAGCAGCAAATAAAACTTTATGAAATGGCCTACTACCTCGTCGTCATGAAGAGGCAGCTAAGGGAGTAATGGAAACTCTTCAGTATTACTCTATGCTCGAACTCGATGAAATGGCCTACTACCTCGTCCAGGGGGTATCCATGAAATAGCTGATCGACTTTGTAGTAGCAAAGTCGTAGAAAACAGAGTGAATAGGCGTGACAGCGATAAGCAACTAGAAGCAAACCATGCAGCAAACTAAGTTTAAATAGTGTTTGAGTGATACTAATGACAGATAAATTATGTTTTATGTTGGTTGCATCGAACGAAAGTACGTATTCCCTTTTATTTCTGTCCAACCAAAGAGTAAAATACAAAAGCAACTCGAACTCGATGAAATGTTCTACTACCTCGTCGTTATCGAGCGAACATATTGGCGGACGGTATCGAGAGAACATATCGGTGGACGGAAGTATGTTTTAACGGCAAAGAAGTTTTGTACTAATATTTCTCAAATTCTAGTCGAAAAATAATTTCTTTTATGCTTAATCTTTATTGGGGTATATGTTTTGAACACAAATATAAATTATCATGCAACATGTGAAAAGTTATTAAGCTTTTACTGAAGTAACATTTTCTGGTTTTGTGGTCCATAGACACATTTTTTTAGAAGTTGCTCTTTTTGTTAGACGTGGGGCCAAATACAGTAAAAGCTCTCTTAAGCGGACACTGACGGTCGCACCAATTTTGTCCGCCTAATGGAGATGTCCGCCCAATAGAGCATTTGAAGGAAATTAAATAAAATTAAAAAGAACACTCCCTCCACTAAGGAAATAAGTATGTTAATACATTACAAACCAATTTGTTACAAAATTTTCATTATTTAAATGCGTTCTAATGTACACGTTCTATAAATATCATTTCAATACATGGCAATGTCAAGCCCTTAACATTCATAAATCATAAACTTAGACTCATAAATCATAAACTTAAATCAAACATACTGAAAAAAAACTTCAAAATTATTTTCGTTCCTGGAAAAGTTGACGGATGATGGCAACATTCACACGTTTCAAGGGATCCTTTTCAACTTATGCGTATCAAAATATAACAGCAAAAAACACATTTCTAAGGTAGAGGTTAATCACAGTAGCTGCGCATTTTTTTTTTGTCTATGAGCAAAAAAGCGGAATCACAGCTCAACGCAGATAGTTACGTACTTGACTGATGCATGAACGCGTTGTTAGTTGTTTTCTCGTTCATACTTTCTTTTATTTCGACAATAAAATTTGTTAGAAATCATGTTTTCACAATTTTGTTGTCCGCTCATGGGAGATGTTTGATGCCAAAAAAGTGTCCGCGTCCGTCCAAGGGAGTGTCCGCTTAAGGGAGCATGATTTCTTCCTGAAACAAGGCGAACATTTTGGGACCAAGGAATTTGTCCGCTTAAGAGAGCTGTCCGGCTATAAGAGCTGTCCGCGAAGAGAGCTTTCACTGTACATGCATGTTATGTAGACTGCCATATGGTGTAGTCCAACGCCGTCGTCTACTTTTAAAACTCCGCCAACTTATACGGCTCATTGTTTGCTTCGGTGTATGTTTCGTGAACCAAAACAAATCTAAAGTATTTTTTTGTAAGTTTTGAATGCAATATTTGATGTATACGCCAAATAGCGGCCAATGCACCAGAGTAATAATTACACAGTGCAACACGAAAAAATATAACCATATACGGACACCAGTACGTGATAAAAGACAAAAAAAAAGAGCCGTGTCTCCCAGTTTTGATTTGTGGCCTCGGTGTCATTTTTGAAAAAAGTGATCATTTTGTCACCGTTCGGAATTTTGATTTACTCTCTGAGGGAAAGTTGTAGCTCTTGTCATAGACAACTTCATCTTCAATTTCAAAATCGCAAAAAACTTAAAAAAATCTTTTTTACCTTTTTCCCCCTGTTCAGGTTCATAGGTAGCAAACCGTTCAAAATTCAAGGAAACAATCAACTACAAAAATGTACCTCAGTAAATCTCAGTAAACAACTTTCTAGATCATGTGAACTTCCTAGGAATGATTCTTACCACCGCTTAGGTAGCACTTAGGTAGCCGCAAAAGCGAAAAAATCCCCCACAAATCTTTAGGGGTCCATAAAAAAAGTGCATGACTTTGGGCAAAACTGGGAGACACGGGTCTTTTTGTTTGGTCTTTTATCGCGTAGTGGTGTATATTATATGGTTATTTTTCCATGACTTAAAAAATTACACACAGCGTTATGAAACGTTAAAAATGTGGATGTAGATCAGCCATCGGCACTCCATACCACTTGTGTGGACATTGAATTCACACCGACACTTACGCTCTTTAGAAAACCACGCTCTTTTGCTTCGTTTTTTTGAATGTGCACAGAACAAAATTTTTCTTTCGTTTAGTCGTCCGCAAGACAGCGATGAAACAACATCATGTGCGCTGGTTGTGTATTTGTTTGTCTTGCGTGCGGCAAAAAACAAGAACTCGTATGTTTGTATAATTTTTTTCAGTGCACAATATTTTCTCTCACCAACGCACACTAATTTTTATTTTTGCCGACCGCTGATGTAGATCAAAGTCGATACAGAATATCTCAGAATTGGTGATATACATATATCCAAAAACGGATTTCGGAATCAGAAAGAGCATATTTAAATTATATATAATCAATACCTAACTCCATTTTCCTAAAAATGGTTTTTAGGCATAAATAATTCTCAGCTGACGATGGTTTGAAGCAATGTATCAAAACATATCCCGAATTCTGGCAACTATCAACAACATTTGCACATTCCTCATTGTGTCACATTGTCGTATTTACCATTTCAAATATCGGTCCACCACAACGGGAAAAGGCTCATTTCGATTTATTACTGTCGTACTGTCTCTTTCTTTGTTGGTCATATATTTAGTTCCACACGATTACGTTGAAACGTTACACTAGTCCTTCGCATCATAAAAGTTCTGATATATGTATGTTTAGGTGCCTGCAGTACTTTGACCGACATTCCATCTTCATCTAGAATTTTGGAAGAATTTCTGTGCATTTAGTAGCTCGTTTCATAATAGTTGAATCGTAGTTGTTATTCATCTTTTTTAAAATATTTCTAAATGTTACTTGTACTAAAATATATGTATATACAAATTTGTTCAAAAAACGGGCAGTAAGTGTTTGAATAACACTACGAAACAAAATGAAAACAAATCTGTAATTCGGAATCCACTATGGTTTTATTTTATGGTCCATTTATTTTATGGTCCAACATAGAAATAAAGGAGGTTTAATTTTTTTTTAAATTGAACAGACAATTTGCGAGACTCATTCATCTTAAATACGCATACGACCTTTTAGTCCTTTTTAGAAAGATTTAATAAAATTTCAAATCTTCATTGAAATATAAAAAATTGGAATTTAATTTAAAAAAAATCATTAATTGAAAATTAAAACATAAATTGTAATTTAAAACACATCAATTGAAATTTAAAAGATGTCAATTAATATGAAGTCAATTGTAATTTAAAGCACAACAATTACAATTTAAAAACCTCAAATTCCATTTCAAATACATCAATTAAGTTTAAGGCGTTAATTGAAATTAAAATCATTTCAATTGTAATTAAACCACACATTAACTATAATTTAAAAGCCATCAATTGAAAGCGAACAAACTTCAATAGAAATTTAGAAGACATCAATTGCAATTTAAAAGACATAATTTATTTTATGACCGATTTTATGACCGAGGTCAGCAAGATTCACTTAGAAAATTGTCTCTGACCTTTAAAGCTTTTTGTTGTTGTAACATATTTTCTGTTTCCACTCGTTCGTCCCTGGAAGATAAAAAAAATAAACGAAATTATGTGTAATTCCCCTATGTGTCACTGGAGGCAGCAGTGGGGAGCTGGAGAAATTGTGCCACCTCCAAGGGTCTGTCCCATAGGTCCACTGGGCGCAAGTCAGTAGGCCTATCAGGGCAGTTGAAAATATGAATAGTGTCATGAGGGCTTTGTAGGCAGTGATCTGTATGAGTTCAGAATAGAACTCCAACCAGATCTAAGCTGGGCCAGAATGGTTCTGGTGTGGCTGGGCAGAAGCCTCTCAGTGTTCGAAATAGCGGGAGGATGTTCATTAAGGACCCTGTTGCAACAGTATCCATTTATGGCCTCTGACACCGCCGTGTTATGCAACAATTTCTGTGCTACTGTTATCGACAGTCTGTTGACGTCCGATGGAATGACGTCTTGGATGTCCGCACAGTAGCGCCTGATGTCCTTCCGGATGTGACAGGGGGTGGATCCTGCATCAGAATATGATGGTTGGGGTGACTCGGCAGATGACAAGCCAAAAGAAACTGTCTTGTCAACAACACATTATGTTGTTGCACTGACAGTAACTTGGTCTCCTCATGTAAATGATCCACGCTCGTCATTTGTGTGCATCCGGTTGCGATTCGAAGTGCACTATTTTGGATCCTCTGCAGACCTTTCCATTGGGTATCACTTAAGAAAGATGACCACACCGGGGCGGCATAGTTGAAGACCGAGCGACTTATAGCTTTATAAGTCACTACAATTGTATCCTTCTCTTTGCCCCAAGTTGTCCCTGCAAGGGCCTTTAGGACCTTGTTGCGGGTGTGGACTTTTCTTCTGATGTAATCCGCATGTTTAGAGAAAGTAAAGAGATTATTGAAAATAACTCCGAGTATATTGGGGTTACTGACTGTGGGTATATACCCCCCATTGACAGAGATGTCGAGCTCTCTCCTTACTTCTTTGGTCCAAGAAGTGAAAAGGGTCACAGAATACTTCGACGGAGATAACTGAAAATTCCGTTCCTGCAGAAAGCTAGTAAGGGTGGCTAAATAGCTGTTAATCCTAGCACATATGTAGTCTACATTTACGCCTGAGGAGACGATAGTACAATCATCGGCGTACGACACAATACTAACTCCTTGGGCGGGTGCAGGAAGATTCGCAAGATAAATGTTGAAGAGTATAGGTGACATAGGTGATAACGGGAATTCTGGCCCCTGAACTCTACAAATGCCTGCCTCCCATTGAGGTAGCTGTATTTGGGAGAGACGAGTTCAAGATGTCCTGTAGCAGGATCGAGTGATCGACAGTGTCAAAAGCTTTAGACAGGTCTAAAGCTGCGACCACTGTGCATTCAGCGGGTCTGCTCTGATTGAGGCCATTGGTGATATGGGTAGTTATCTCGTTTAACGCCGTCGAAGTGCTATGCCCTTGACTGAAGCCATGTTGGTGATTGGCGAGCTGAAAATGCTCTTTCAGGGTCGGCAAGAGTAGGGACTCCAAAACCTTTGCTACAGGTGTTAAGAGGGAAATCAGGCGGTAAGATTCTCCCTGGTTAACGGGTTTACCAGGTTTTAGGAGCGGGATAACTCGAGCAATTTTCCACACGTCCGGTATGACCAGTTGACACACCGAAAGAGTGAGCGTGTGCGCGAGAAATCGAATCCCTATAGGTCCGAGTTTCTTCAGCATTATCATCGAGATGCCGTCAGTACCGAGAGCTTTAGAGGGTTTAGATTTGGAGATTATGGCTTCAACTTCCATGGGTGTGAAGGAGCAGGGTACTAGATCTCGTTTGAGATTCTTAGTTCTCCGAACTACAGCTCTCTTGGTCCTATTCTGCTGGGTTGGGTGTGCAATAAATTGCTGGCGCATTTCCTGGCATCCGTGTAATGCGTATTATCAAACGCGATAGCAATGTGACCCTTATTGTTTCCATTGCCAGATAGACCTCTGATAGTAGACCAAAGCCTTTTCGAACCAATATTGCAATTATCCAGATGTTCAAGCCATCTGTCGCGACGGTGCTGGTTGATGAGTATGTTAATCTCATCCGTCAAGGGCAATATACGTTCATCGGCTGCGTTGCTGGCGCGAATGAGATCACGCTGATCCGCAAGATGCGCAGCATCAGATGGGAAGTTGGGTCTACATTTGGGACTTCTACCAACTGGGATAAAGCGTTTTGCAGCTTGGAGTATGGCGAAGGGATTCGTCAATAACGTTCGTAAAGCCAGGCCAGTTGGCTTTGTTGTAGTTGACGAACGTCTGTTTATCCGACTCCACAAAGTCGCTACGCTTCTCGACAGTGATCAGGATGGGAATATGATCAGAGTTTAAGGCTATATGGGTCTGCCAGGTGGTAATGGACAGTAGCGACGCACTGACGATGGAGATGTCAGGGGAGCTTGAGCAATTAGCCGTCAATCTTGTAGAGAAGTCCTCATTTATAGCTGCGAATTCCGAGTCGTCTATCTGGTCTGCAATATTAATGCCACGCTGGTCTGCAACCAGCTGGGAGAACCACATCTCATGATGAGCATTGAAGTCGCCAAGTATGATTGTACTATCACCCCGGAGTAGGTGTTCGATAGTGGGATGATGCTATTGACTGGCGGAATATATACATTGACGATTTCAATAGTGATGTCTCCAGTCTCTATCGCTATGCTCATCGCCTCAAGGAATTGATCGGGCTGGGAGGGAGGGGGAGGGTCTGTGAGTCTGAAGCTCACGCTTCGCTCGATGATGAAAGTGAGCCCTCCACCGTGATTTCTCTCCCTGTCCCTCCGAATAATGACATAGTACCTATGAGATGAAAGTCTACACTCAAAGGTGAGCTTAGTTTCGTGAACGGAGGCTATAAGTATCTTGTGAGTATGCATATAGTTTGGTTGCGGCTGGAATGGTGCGTGCCTGAGTGTTAGAGGATGTAATTGAGTAGCTGACGGGGCAGCATGGGTGTTGTCAACGACAACTGGGTAGCTGACGGGCACAGCTGAGTTTGAGCGTGAAGCTCATTTGAAATGGCAGGATAAAATTGAAAATTTGACGGGGGCAACTGAGATGGGTTGGTTGCCTGAGGGGATTGTTGTAGTGGCCGAGGCGTGATTGAGGAAAATTGCACTAATCTGGGGGGTGGTGTATGTGCAATAATCGCATTCCCCGCTGGAGTGCCGACAGTTGTCCCGGCATTAGCCGTGCAACAAGCAGCGACAAAGTCCCCGTTCCAGCTCCTGTGCGAACGAAGACTAGTGCAACGCCTCATATGACACCAATTCATACAGCGATTACACTGAACTGATGTAATATTCCTATTTATAACACCCTTGCAAACTGAGCAAAGCCATTGGGAAGGCATCGCTGCATTGTGATCTGAGGGTGTCAATCGATCACTGGTTGGGGGTGTTAACACAGGAGCAGTGTTGCCCGATTACTGTAGATTTCCACAACAACTCGCCACGAAATTTCTCGACCAGTCTCTATGACTAGCGAGGCCAGAGAACCTTCTAAGATGACACCAGTTCTGGCATCTATTGCATTGGACCTGGGTAAGGTTCCGATGGATCCTGGTGTGACACACAGAACAGATCGAGACTTCGGGAGGGCCTGGGTTCTGTTCTATGCCAGCAATAATTAATAAAATTTTCAGTAAACCTGCTGACAGGATTTGATCACCTGGGTAAAAAACGGGTGGGTGATACAGCTGTTGCTGAGTTGACAATCCTTGGCCGAGTGAAACTCGGGTCGTTCCGGAGCATAGATACGTACATTATCTTCTAGACATAAATAGTGTGTTCAATGTCCATAAAAGCAGGGACCGTAATCATTATGAGTTTTATTATAATTATTACATATTAATGATCATAATATTACCAGTTTTAAGGATTTTCTTCAATGGTAATGATTAATTTTGTGTAAAATAAAACTCACTTTCAATTTACTACATTTTTGTGGTGTTGTTTGCAAATATCGTTGCATATCCTAATAAAACTATTCCAGAGGAACCAACCAAGGCGAATTTAATTTTTAAAATTTATTTGTTTATTAATTTTGTTAATATAAATAATATTTTTTTCGCCTAGGTTGGTTCCTCTGGGTTTGTTTATGAGGATATGCAACGCTATTGGCCAAAAACTCCACAAAAAAGTCGTAAATTGAAAGTGAGTGTTATTTTGAGCAAAAAAATAAAAATCATAAATAATTATTATTTTTGAGTTTAATTTTTTTGCTCAAAAGTAATGATTATGGGGTGGCTTCTGTAATGTTACTTAAAATTAATCATTACCATTGAAGAAAACTGTAAAAATCTAAGATTTCAAAATCATGGCGGAAATGCAAATATTGGAATTAAGAAACATGAATTCTATGATTTTACTATGATTTTATGTTTCAATAAAGCGAATCACAGACTTGTCAGTCATGAGTAAGACCTCCGACGATAACTGTTTATCTCACTGAAACAACTTCGGCCACAACCGACAATGAACTATATCTGATGTTCATGCTCATGAATGACAAGTCTGTGGTTCGCTTAAGTTCAAAATCACATTTTCAAACAATTAGTTTTATTCCAAAATGGTTTTATGATGTGAATAAGTATTAATTTTGTTTTTCAAATTTCAAAATATAAATTATTTTATAAATACAAGTTTTGAACTTAATATGATTTTCATCCATGGATATCTCTTTCAAATTTGAATATGGTTTTCGAATTTAAATCATTTTCATATGAATTTGAATAAAACTTTTAAATTTTATAATAAACACGCATTCCAAATTGAAATATAATTTAAAGGTTAGTATAAATTTAAAAATTTTAATAGAGATTTAGACACGAAGAAGTAAATAAGAGATTTAAATCAGAAATACGAAAAACCGGTTCCACTGGTTTTTGCCAAAATTCAGAATCGAGACTCGGTTTCCTGTAAAATTAAATTTTCGAACAACCCGACAACAAATTTTTACAAGATTCCGGTTTTTTGGACACTCTACTTCGAATACTCCACTTTTAATTACCTATCAGATTATATAGAATACTTAAAAACCAAATTGACAAATATGTATCAAGGAAATGCTTCTGAAATAACCCCAATTCCCAGGGTATTTATTTTTTTTAAATATTCATTTGTAGAGTTAGTCAAAAATAAAAAAAAAAATTAGTCAAAAATAGAGTTATGAACTACAAATTATAATTCTCTTACTTACTTACTTATCCGGTCTCAGACAACCCCGGGGGGTCAGGGACCTTACAAAACGAAGATAACATATTTCGCCAACCAATTCGATCTTTTGCCCTATCTCTCCAGTTGGCAATACCAAGTGTACGCAGGGATTCGTCAACCTGATCCCTCCAGCTTGGTGTTTCTATTTTGTCGTCTTCATCCATTCCACTGACATGGTGTAGCCAGCGCAATCGGGTTATTTTGACCCCCTTAACTATGTCAATGTCGGGATATAGCTCATACAGATCATGGTCCATGCGTTGCCGATACTCGCCGTTGTGCACTATAGGGCCATAAATTTTTCGGAGTATTTTTCTCTCGAAGACTCCTACAGATGTTTCGTCTGCTTGCGATAGGACCTTGGATTCTGTGCCATAAAGCAAGACAGGTTGAATGAGAGTCTGGTACAGCTGGACTTTTGTTAGTCGAGAGAGGGCTTCATCTCTTAAGTGCTGGCATAGCCCAAAATAACATCTACTCGCAAGCACAATTCTCCGCTTGTTCTCAAGGCTGACGTTGTTCTTTTTGTTTACAGCAGATCAGAGGTATATAAATTCGTCCACCAACTGGAAATTATAACGGTTATCAACTTTCACGCTTTGGTCTAATGGCGTGGAGACCCTGCTCGTTGAAACCATTAATTTAGTCTTGTACTCATTTACCGTCAGACCCACTTTTGCTGACTCCTCAATTCTCGAAAAAACCGCAGTAACTTCTCTAATTGTGCGCCCAATGATATCTATATCATCAGCATACGCGAGCAGCATGTGACTTTTGCTTCTGATGATTTTATTCATGTTGACTGCACCTTTTCTCATAATGATCTCCATTAAGATGTTAAAGAGATGGCACGATAGGGTGTCGCATGGCCTGAGGCCTTGCTTGGTTTCGAAAGGTTCGGTAAGATCCTTATCAACTTTCACTTCGGATTTGGTGTCCGTCAAGGTCATCCTGGAATACCAAGCTCATACATTGCTTCATAGAGTTTCTCCCGTATTGGACTATCGAAGGCCGCCTTATAATCGACAAATATGTAGATCATAGGGGTCGATTTGTTGTTTTTTTTCATAATTCTCATGTAATAAAATTTGTATTCAAAAAAGATATTCTTAACTTATTTTTGTTTTTAACTTCGAAAAGTCAAAAAAATTAATTTTATGTTCTAACAGCAATGATTAGTATAAGAAAAAACATCAGTTTATAGTTTTGAGTAAACAAACAAACGATATAGTCTGATTTAAATTTTTGAATATATTTCATAATTTTGTAATTGGGAAAACTTAAGTTTAAAGTAAAACCGTTGCATAGTCATTTACATACAATACTTTACATATTGTTAGGAAAAATGCATTTTACTTGGTGTTGTGGTATGTTCAAATAAATAAATAAATAGTTTCCCATTACATTCCATAAAGGGACTGGGGAGAACTTCTCACAATCACTGAGCTGTGCGCTTTCCAGTTTTCACTCACTGATTGGGACCTACAGTTTTACACCGATTCCGAACGGTATTTTGAGAAGCTTTTTCATGGCTAGATACTCGATAGTGTCGCCGTCACTATGCGAGGTGACCGCCGCCGAAAGAAAATTTGAAGGTGGTCAGAGCCGGGTTCGAACCCAGGATCTCATGTACAAGAGCCGCGCACACTAACCATTGCACCACCGACGGTATGTTCAAGTGTCATTGAATTCTAAAGTTCGGTATTATGGTACGCATTGCAACTTAATTTTTCCAACAGTTTGACAGATTAATGGAGCTTAATGTTAATGTTAGTATTAGACTTGTGTCAAACTCGTTCAGTAGTTCTCGAACTCATTCATTTATTCATTTCATTTATGTTCGTGAAACTATATAGTTCATGAACTGCCCAACTCTAGTTAGTATGAGTTTAAAGCTCACCACAAATGGTTGATGAATTCACTAACCCAGGAGCATTGTGAAAAATACTAGCTGCAACTAGATGGCGCGAGAGAGGTTTGGCTACTGGAGATTTGAGATTATTATAAACATAGACAAAGGAAATAATAGATATACCGCGACTATTGTCAACTTTGTTCACTAGGTGCTGTCCTGTACAATTGTCATTTTCACTGAAAAAAAAAAAATAAATGGTTTCCCATTACTTCCCATGAAGGGACCGGGGAGAACTTCTCACAATCACTGAGCTGTGCGCTTTCCAGTTTTCACTCACTGATTGGGACCTACAGTTTTACACCGATTCCGAACGGTATTTTGAGAAGCTTTTTCATGGCTATATACTCGATAGTGTCGCCGTCACTATGCGAGGTGACCGCCGCCGAAAGAATTTTTTTTTTTTTTTTTTTAAGGTGGTCAGAGCAGGGATCGAACCCAGGATCTCATGTACAAGAGCCGCGCACACTAACCATTGCACCACCGGCGGCCACAATTTTCACTGAAGTTCCCCATAATTCTCATTGACGTTTATTCAAAATTGTGGGAAATTTTTGTAAAAATATTTAAAACAATGGAAAATGTGACAAAATTTATGTGATTATGTATCTTATATAAAAAACTATTTCAAAGCCATGAGGCCGGTGTTGGGATATCAATAGGAGGAAACCCGTAAGACCGCCCAAAGATGAACAAGTCGGAATTCCTGTTTAATTTAAAAACTTCCTCGCGCAAAAACTGTAGCAACTTCTTTGGTCGCAGATGCCGTTAGAGTGTCTGAGGACTCTCAACAAGGAGTGGCAGCTGAACCGGAGGAAGAACCAATTTATTAGGACATACACCGTGGTGACATGGCTTTGCAATTCGATGGCCATCAGATATTCTACTTTAAGTAACTTGTTTTTTCTTGTATTCTTGATATGTTTGTTGAAAATTATTTTTTATTTTGATGTGAAATTTTACATGTTTATTGTCATATTTTTTGACTTTTTTTGGGAACAAAAAATTCCCATTTATTGCTTTCAACGACATCTAGAAAATTACCCATTACACTAAAATTATCCCAACACTTGTGCTTCATCTATTTGTTTACTTTATCTATGATTATAACTACTCGAGCATTGTCGCATTTCGATTCAGACTATTTTGTGTCGGCTAAATAAAGAGTACTATTATCATCATGGAACTTTATTGCGAACTTCGTTTAATTGACGATAAAGAAAATTATACCGATTGGAACAATTCGCAAATGAGTAGCAATATGTGTAGTCAATTTTTATTCGTCAGTTGCATTTCATTACAGAAACCTTAACATGACACATATCATATGTATAGGGTGTAGCATGATGCGCTTAAGTCGAACTTATAGTTTTCAACACATTTCTGTCTTTGAAATTACTGGATGACTGGGTTGGCCGGCTGTCTGCTTGCATTCGGATTGGTTACTAGCAGTCATATAAAAAATTACCTGTCGAGCTTAGTGGTGTGCAGTCTTAAATTTTTTTGCTGGTCTGGTTTTGTCCCGTCTGGTCATAAGTGCATTGTTATCAGTGTGGTTTAAGCGTTTTTCTTGTGTATGCGAATGTTGTTTATGGCTCTTGCTGCCGTTGTTGTCGACGTTGCAGACGATGTTGGCGATGTCGACGACTGCAAAAGTATGCGTGTCTGTTGGGGCTGTGTACCATGTGGATGGATGGTGCCCGTAGCTGACATACGCATGCGCAACACGGTAGCCATAAAGAATTGATGTTGCAGACAGTCACGACAACAACAAATGAATGTGTCTACAATGTTGGTCTGTTGTTAATCCATATTGTGTGCCTCGTTTTTTTCGCTTTCTTTATATTTTTTGTTTGTGCTGTTGTTTATTGAATGTGAGTCTCAGTTTTATTTTCATTCAGATGGTCCGTGGCAGGATGACTGGCTACATGCCTCGAGTAAGGCACAGAGCACAACATTTTGCAGCAACATTGTTGCATCTACAATCACCTTTAACCGAGACATTATTTGGACGCAACAATTTACTATGTACGGTGGGGATTCTTGTCGCTGTTGTTGTTGTTTTTTTTGGACGGAATGACGCACATGTTCACCGGGAAGTGACCGCGAGTGCTAGTTTCACAGACAGTTTGTAGCATTTACGAAAGGACGTTTCCGACATGATCGTGCATAAATTGCAAATTATACCAAACGTCCGTACCTATATGCTAATTAATTACACCTTGGCCCAATGTGTATGAGAGATTGATGGGGGGGGGGGGGGGGGATATGAGTAACAGATAAGGGAACACGTTTAGCGAACGGCTTGCAGATTTCTACCACCGATTTTCCCTACACCTTTCAATCAGATTGCAATCCATTACATATTGGTTGCAACAATGGGACAATTTGTCAGTGTCAGATGTGACAATGGTGGAGTTGTATACAAGTAACCCTGTTGCATGTATTAATTTTAGTGAACTACAACTCGAAGCCGAAAGAAATTTCTTCTTTCACTTTTCGTAGTGGATAAAAAAATTCAGTCAATTTTTGTTCCTTTTCTAGGGTTCATATAAAAATAATTACCCATTACACTTGTCGACTGTACAAGCGGCCGTTGTTTTATTGTTAATACACCACTCGAGTTGAGATGAAGAGAGGAGAAACATATTTTAACGGTTTCTTTATCTTAAGATTTCATAGCATTTATTGGCATATCAATTAATGAAGTGGACGGGGAACACAGCATCTGTTAAGTAAAAAATTTGTATCAAAGAAATATCACGATTTCGAGCATGTACTCTTTAGCGGAATTTAGTTTTCTCAAACTTGGTATCAATTCATAAGCTAGCAATTATAATTTGAATTTGAAATAACTGGACAAATTAAAATTTAATACAATCTTAAACGGGACACCGCCACCACCAATCTTAAACGGGCCAAGGCGGCAAAATTACTCTTTATAAATACAATTTTAACCGACTGGACTTCGAATATTAAATTGTCTGAAGTAGAATTCACATTTGTTTTTAAAGGTTTTATATATAAAGAACAGGATCTATCTGAACACGTAACTTTAAACATACCATTAGATGAATTACATTTTTTGGCATCTGTTTTAAGGTTTTGAATTATTTTTATCGCGTAATTATTATACATATATTAAAATCTACTATAAAATTATATCGTACTGAATTTAAATAAAACAGCGATCTCTTTTTATACACAAGCTAATTTGTCTTTTAATGAACCTAACTAAGTATTATTCGCATTCGCTTTCGTGTTCGCAAAAAAATATATTTTTTATTCGCTATCGCATTCGCATTCGCTAAACTAACATTCGAAACATCCTTAGTTATGACAGTCTTTAATTCGGTTGACACAACCTCTAATTTGGCTGTGAATCTCTAATTCGGTTGTGACAACCTCTACTTCGGTTGTGAAGCTTCTAATTCGGTTGTGACAGCCTCTTATTCGGCTGTGTCAATCGCTAAGGAGGTTGTGATAAACTCTAATTCGGCTGTGACAACCTTTAATTCGGATGTGACAGCCTCTAGTGTGGTTGTGACAACCTCTAAATTCTAAATACAAATTCATCAGGGATGAGGATGCATTTTGCCTAACCTTTTTTTGAAAATCATATCTCTATTTATAGAGATATAGAATGATCTTGAGCTTGAACAATAAAATAAAAAAGTATAACTAAAAATTATTAAATGCAAATTTTTTAATACAAATATTTCTAGACTTCCCGTTTCACTTTTATCGAAAAGCATGGGTCGAATTCTCAAACTCCTACTCTGTTGTCTTCGACGATGTCCACCTCTATGCCACATATGCGGATTTTCATGTTTAATGACCACATCAAAATCAGATTATATACGTATCTTCGATTTTGCTGAGATGTGGCAGTTTGACTCCGGAAAATTTATTTTGGATAAAGTAAAACACTAGCTAAATTGAACTCTACATATTTTGAAATTTATAAACAGTGTTTGTTTTGAAAAATTATTACTTCCAAGATGTAAGGGTTTTAGTATGCCTCCCTAGGTAAAATGAAATTCAAACAGAAAAAAACAAGATTTTATAAAATAAAAATTTTAGGGTGATAAGCCATGTTGTTGTTAACATACATATGCCCCAAATCCCACAGCGGGTTGTTAGTCGTTTCACGAGATTTATGGCTGTCATTCCACATAGCTGTAGAACTCAGACCGGTTTCCACACTTTTTAGAGAGGTTTCCCTACTTGACCAATTTTTACAATATGATACCTCTTCATGCTAGGTTACCGCGTTATATCTACATCGTTTTTATCACAAACCTCAGCATTTAAAATTTTTTCAGAACCCGAAAATTCTGTGTTTATTTAATTTATTAAAAAAAGTATTTTGTTTTTATGACCCATTCGTATGTAATATTTATGTTTTCACGGGATATAAAGGTCAAGTGTTATTAAGACGAATAATCAAAATTAATCTATTTAATTGTTCCTTGTTCAATATTTGGTTGTATTTTTTCGAACATCTTCATATAGAAGATATATTTCCTATAAGTATAGATTTTTTATATGTCAAGTAAAAATTTCAACAATTTGTATGAAAGAAAACGGGAAAAGTCGTTTCCCATTTCATCCCATGAAGGGATTGGGGAGAACTTCTCACAACCAGCAAGTTGTGTTTACAGTTTTACACCGGTTCCGAATGGTATTTTAAGAAGCTTTTTTGACTAAATACTCGATAGTGTCGCCGTCACTAAGTGATGTGGCCGCCGTCAAAGGAAATGTAAGGTGGTCAGAGCAGGGATCGAACCCACGTACAAGAGGCGCTCACACTACAAGTACAAACCCGATGGCCACAACAATTTGTATGACTTTGTTTTAATTTTTATACATACAATTAGGTTTAAATTTGTATCATTATTATTCTTAGTATGGTTTCTGTATCAACTATGTTAGTCAAAATAATACAATAACACTGTGTGTAATTTTTTAAGTCATGGCAAAATAACCATATACGGACACCACTACGTGATAAAAGACAAAAAAAAAAAGACCCGTGTCTCCCAATTTTTCCCAAAGTCATGCACTTTTTTTTTATGGGCCGCCAAAGATTTGGGGCCTCGGTATCATTTTCGTAAAAATGTGATCATTTTCTCAGGCTCATATCTTGCAAACCGTTCAGAATTTCGATTTACTCTCTGAGGCAAAGTTGTATCTCTTGTCATAAAGAACAAAAATTGCGAACATATAAAATCAAAAAAACTTCACCTTCCAGATCAAAATCGCAAAAAACTTTTTTTTACCTTTTTTCCCGTGTTCAGGTCCATAGGTAGCAAACCGTTCAAAATTCAAGGAAACAATCAACTACAAAAATTTACCTAAGATCTCAATAAACAAATTTCTAGAACATATAAACTTCCTGGGAATTATTCTTAATACCGTTTTTTAATTTCATATGTTTTTTATTTACTTCAACATTGAGATACTATGCTATCTATTACAAAAATATTAAAAAAAGTATTCGTATTATGTTTATAATGTTGATGGCCCTGGACTTGCAAATTGCGCTCTCTTAAGTTGTGGATCCAAATCGTCGTCCGAATCTGACTCTGATTCAGCAATTATGGTGTCCACAAGCACGTTGCTTCCAGACTGCCCTCCATCATCAGCTCTTTCTTCTTCAAATACTTCATTAACGTCATACAGGGTGATCTTGTGACTCCACCAACATACCTCTGCAAGCAATGCGTCGAGGTTTTTGCCTTTGTACCGTTTTTCCATGGGCATTGTGGTTTGGTGAAACCGTTCTCCTTGCTCATCGGATTCGGTAGGGAGTTGCTTGATAAAATCGTCAAAATGAAGAAAATGCAGCTTTAATGTCATCGATGCGCCGATTATCTCAAAATAATGCAGCATTTGTTTCACCCATTCTCTTGCTTCCGGTTCCGCGTCTCGATCCCCTCCCAAGACTCTGGTGCATACACGCTGAAGGTAAATCCATGCCATTGAATGATTTTCATCAAGCGATGAATCAAAGTTGCTCTTGAATAGCTTTCTAATGTCAGGGCCATTAAGTACGCCTGTTAAATGAAAACAAAAAATAAAGACAGAAAAGAAAACATTAACATAGTGTAAATAGTACAATTAGGTGAACAAAAATTCGTTTCAAATTTACTACAATACCTTTTTTAATTTTGTCATCGCTACGCTTTGGGAAACGCTTTTCAAATAGTCGAATGCGTTTGGACAATTTACAACGGCCACTTCGGTGAATTTGTTAACAATTCCCAATTTTATGTGGAGCGGTGGCAGCAAGATGTCTTGAGTATTGTCAATTAAAGGTGCATTCTTCAGTCTATGTTGTTGTATTTGTTCATCCACACTTCCTCTTGGCCTCCACGAGTTACATTGGAATTGATTCAGAGGTGAGCGTGAATCCCAATTACAAAGAAAACAAAAGAATTTTGGGAAGCCGCCCTTATCGATGATCCCTTGCAAAATGTTGATGACCTTCAAATCACAGCAAATCTTCCATTTATTTTCGTAATATTTGATTTTTTCCATTATATCTTTCAATGTTTCATAGCTTTCTTTCATGTTGATACCCATTGCTAGCGGAATGGAAGGTTTTCGGTTCGACACATGCAACAACACTGCTTTCAAGCTTGAAACACAGAACCATCAATAAATAATCTCCACTCACTAGCGATGTAGTTCATTCCCATTTTTACCACCAAAGCTTTTATATCGTTGCAGTAAGCGAACGAATTGTCATCATTTAGAGTGTAGAGCATCTGAAATTCAGCTTGTCGTTTGCGGTACGCCGTAGAGTTAACATTAGCATGAAATATTTCTTTGCTTTAAAAAAGCTGTCAAAAATATTGCAAGTCGCTGCGATAATCCCAATATGGCCACAATGAAATCCATTTCCATTTGTGTTATTAGTTGTGGTCCATCTCTTCCCTGTTGGGGCTCATAATCGGTATCAAATTGCTGTAAAGTCTGTAGTACGATCTGGAGTTGGCGGCCTTGGTGATACAAAATTTTCAGGTGCAAGCACTGGTAGTGTGGCTGTTGCAGTTGCTTTATAAATTTTATTCTTCTCAGAATGTCGATTTAGACGACATGTGTAATTTACGCATGCATAGCAACTGGTTGCATCATGATCACCTGGGCGATTAATCCAGTTTACCGGCTTACAATACTTCATAGTACCTCTGCCTCCACTCAACCATGCCATGAGATTGTTATAACATTGGCGACACACTGTATTAGGTGTGTAATTTTCACTGGTCAAGTCCACTTCGTCGAAAAACAATGTATATGTTCTTTTGAATTCACTAGTTAAAAGATTCTTTTCCTTCTGAAATCTTGTAGATGTTTTTTTTCTGGTTTGATGACCGCAAACGTTGCAAAATAAATCAATATTTTCACACTGCATATTGAAATTGCCAATGTTGTGTGCGAATTATACTGTAGCACTTTCACTTTTTTTACTTTCACTTTATAACTTTCACCGCTGAGCTCTCGTTGACGTCGCGCTGTGTAATGCCTCGATGTGAGCGTCGTGTCGCTTTTATATTGTGTGCTGCGTCCCTTGTTGCGTGTGCTGAGCTTACTGCATTGCCTGTGCTGCTGCTGTCGGTGCATGATCCTAAGCGCTACCTAAACGGTGTTAACCCTTGGACAAACACATGGTTCTGGCCAGGCATATTTAATTTTTTGCTACCTATGGACCTGAACAGGAGAAAAGGGTCAAAAAAATGAAATTAAAAAATTTTCGGCAAATTTTTCACTTTTGCGTGCTACCGAAACAGTGTTAAGAATCATCTCTAGGAAGTTTATATGTTCTAGAAATTTGTTTATTGAGATCTTAGGTAAATTTTTGTAGTTGATTGTTTCCTTGAATTTTGAACGGTTTGCTACCTATGGACCTGAACACGGGAAAAAAGGTAAAAAAAATCGATTTTTTTTAAGTTTTTTGCGTTTTTGATCTGGAAGGTGAAGTTTTTTTGATTTTATATGTTCGCAATTTTTGTTCTTTATGACAAGAGCTACAACTTTGCGTCAGAGAGTAAATTCTGAACGGTTTGCAAGATATGAGCCTGAGAAAATGATCACATTTTTACGAAAATGATACCGAGGCCCCAAATCTTTGGCGGCCCATAAAAAAAAAGTGCATGACTTTGGGAAAAATTGGGAGACACTGGTCTTTTTTTTTTAGTCTTTTATCACGTAGTGGTGTCCGTATATGGTTATTTTTTTTCGTGTTGCACTGTGTAATTAACATTTTTGAAACTATGTCAAAGTAAAGAATGCGGTTGTGGACCTTCCCTGGATCAGAAAATCCATTATACAGCATTCGCACTGGCATCGATTTTCTTGATTTTGTCACTTTTGTTGATTTCAAGCACAAATCAAGAAAGTTTGCTTGATTTCCCATACGTTTTGACAGACGACAAATCGGGTATTTTTTCTTATTTGTCTAGGAATCAGGAAAAAGAGGCTTGATTTGCTTTATGCAACGCTGTTTTATCTCTCATTTCAATCACGGCGCATCGATGTGGTGGTACCACTAGATTACCCGACATATTTATTTATCGCATTTCTTAGGTATTTATTGTTCTCAAACATTTTTTTATACTTTTTTGTTTACTTTTATTCCTGGAATACATTTGTACTGAATTTGATTGTGGAAAAATACCAGACAAAATAAAATGCCTACTGTTTTCGGCTGGTGTGTTTGTTGTAGTAGTAATAACTACTACATCGTCAAAGTGCCTTGACATTCAATCAAATCAGGAAAAATCCCAAAGCGAACACTTCGGATTTGGTTAAGACATTTGATACGAAATCGGGAAAATATTTTGTAGTGCGAATGAGCTATTAGACCGGCTACGTACAAAGAAATTCCAATCACACAAATAGCTCGAAGCCGTGAAGACAGTATTGGTCCCACCACAGGGTATAAAATCACAAGCATAACGTTCTGTTCCACAAAAACATATGACGGATCTGCAAAGCCGTGTCAAAACCTACCAGAAAATTCATAAATCGAAACAATAGAAGGCCAAGCTGAAAGCAAACAACTATGCCCAAGTTGATGTTAGACAGACCCCGCTTGACAAAATTACAAAGTCGAACATTTCCAAAACTTACAAATACATAAAGGGCCCGCCAAATAACTTTTTTTTTGAAAATGCTATAAAAAAAAACTACTGAATATTTTCTCAAATTTCTTTTTTTATTTGAAAGTACAATCCTTCCGGTTAATAATGGAAAATAATTTCATTCAAATGGCTGCCTCGACTGGCCATGCATTAGCCTACACGATCGGTCCAATTTTTAAGCACATTACCGATTGTGTGCAGCTGTATGTCACCAATGGCTTCACAAACATTGTCCTTTAAAGCGTCAATTGTCTCTGACTTGTCGGCGTAACACTTATCTTTGAGGGCACCCCACAAATAATAGCCCAACGGTGTCAAATCGCAGCTCCGAGGTGGCCAAACGACATCAGCTCAGCGGCTGATAATGCGATCTTCAAAAACAGGGCGCAAAACATCGAGTGTAGCTTCGGCTGTGTGGAACGTAGCGCCGTCATGTTGAAACCAAATGTTGCCAATATCCTCCTCTTAAATTTTTGTGAACAAAAATTCGTTCAACATGGCCCGATAACGATCGCCATTGACTGTAACGGCCACTCCTTGCTCATTTTCGAAGAAAAATGGCCCAATTATGCCTCTGGACCAAAATCCGCACCAAACAGTGACTCGTTTTGGGTGCATCGGGTTTTCAATGTATGCGTGCGGGTTTTCTGTGCCCCAAATGCGACAATTTTGCTTGTTTACATACCCGCCAAGATCAAAATGAGCTTCATCTGAAAAGATGATTTTTTTTGGCAAAATCGGCATCTTCTGTAAGTCGATCGCAGGCCCACTTAGCGAAGCGAAAACGCATTGGATGGTCAGTTGGCTTCAACTCCTGTAACAATTGGACTTTATATGGCGTCATACCAAGGTCTTTATGCAAAATTCGTCTCAATGATGTCTCCGAAATGTTCAATTGTTGAGATCGACGGTGAATTGATGTTGATGGCGCTTCACGCACACTCTCTGCCACAGCAGCAATATTCTCGGGTGTACGCACTATTTTTGGCTTTTCACGCTTTGGTTTATCGATGAGGATGCCAGTTTCTTTCACTTTTTTCACAAGATAACGAACACACGGAGCTGATGGTGCTTCTCTTCTTCCCAAATCCGTACGCAATTTTCGCACACATTCTGCAACATTACCATGATTTTCAAAGTAATGTTACAATATTTCCCAGCGTTGTTCAAGCGTATACACAACCATATTCGTTCTGCGGAAGGATAAAACTAATTATCTGTCAAATCAGACATGAGCTAAGTGTTACCATTCACGAAATAAGCACTAGTTGAAAAAAAACACGTTAGATTGCGGACCCTTTATATACGATTTTATTTAAAATGAAAATATTCGAGCGTTTGGTCAATATTTGAAATTATTTAAGTTTCAATATTTCGCTAGCCCTTGGGTGGCATCGTCAGGAAAATAAACATCAATTACAAATTAAAAAATATTGCGATATATGGAAAATAAAATCACATGAGGTGTCATTGGACACCCGATTGGAACGAAGTTTCTTTTGCTATTTTTTTTTTTTTTTTTTTTTATCAAACCAACACTCAGGGGATGCCCCCTATAAATGCAGTGCATTGTGTTGGCGAAGGAAAATTGAGGTAGTAGAGGGTGGAAAGAGGGAGTAGTGACTGTTGACATTTGCCTTGAATGTTTGTATGTCACAATTGGTGGGAAATACACTAGCCGGAAGTTTATTCCACATACGGACTGTACGGCTGAAGAACGAATTTTCTCTATAGTGTGTAGTGCGGTCAATCGGCCATTCGATAAAAAACGGATGAGAGTTCCTGGAAAGCCGCGTACTTCGGCTAAATATCCTCACGTCCGGCATAAGTTGACGGATGTCCGAGGAACACATACCGTGGAAATATCGATAGAAAAGTGACACGCAACCCACATTTCGACGATGCTCAAGGGAGGCAATAGAGTTGGATACCCTACTGTCCCCTATTAACACCGTCGCTCTCTTCTGGACACGGTCGAGAAGCTCCAAAGAAGTCCTAGGAGCACCTGCCCATATATGGGAGTTATACTCCATCTTTGGCCTGATGTAGGTGGTGTAGATATTGAGAAGATCAGAGGGAGTGAAGTATTTCTTGCACCGCTTTAAAAAGGCCTAGACACTTGAATGCATCTTTCGAAACTTCAAATACATGTTTTGCCCAACGGACATCACATTGTATTTTCATGCCCAGAACATCAAGAGCGTCTGATTCATCAATATCCACATCGTCCATAGACAATGACGACACACCTGGGTCAGCAATACGTTTATGCGACAACAAACAACACTGGGTCTTACCCGCATTAAAATCTACTCTATTCTTTCGACCCCATTCAACAATGGATACCAGATCGCGGTCGAGTGTTTTATTCATCGTCCGGCGTTTGACTTCAATCTCTTGAAGACTTGGCCTACGATGGCCTATTATGTACTAGTTAGTTCCAGCACGTATAAAGCGCCCGTTGAAAAGTACGATAATTTAAATGGATCGTTAAGAAAAGGTACTTTTTGTAAAATAAAAGACTTTTTTTCTGCAATGTATTTTAAAAAAAATTATATATTTAGGTCCTTTTTGTAAGAATATGTATTACATAAATTTCCGGTATCTGTATTATATAGGTAATTTTTTAAAGAGAGGTACTTCTTTTATTAAAAGATGATTTTTTTAAAGAAAATGTACTAGTTTTAAGAAGAAGTACTTTCAGTAAGAAAAAGCCATAAGAGTATGACTTTTTTTTCCAAAGAAGTACTTTTGTAAGAACAGGTACTTTTTAAAGAACTGGTACTCTTTTTGGGAAAAGGTTATTTTTTAACAAAATTTACTTATTTTTAAGAAAAGGTACTTTTAAGCAAAGGAATTTTTGTAAGAAAATGTATTTTTTATAACAAGATATTTTTTAAAAAAAAATTATTTTTTTTAAGAAATGGTATTTTTTAGTCCTTTTTTCAAGAGTAGGTAAATTTTTAAGAGTAGATATTGTCCTATTAAATGAGTCAAAATTAAACCATACACACAATGTAATATTTAAAAATTATAAAACCATTAGCAAATATCGAATTGATGCCACAAGGGGTGGGGGAATTAATCGAGAATAACATACAGTCACGATAATAAAGATGCTTTGGAGACATGCACCAAAAAGATACCCGTTGACTGCGATAACTTTTTGGTTATTACATGTGCGTACTATCCGACCGGCAATATAAATTCAATACGAGCAGACTTGCAAAAACTATTTGATTTTATGAATCTTCAAAATTCAAATAACTACTATGTACTAGCGGGAGACTTGAACTGAAAGCACACAGAATGGGGTAATACTGTTAATAACGCAAAAGGCAATAACCTAAAAAAAGTCAACATCTAATTTCTTACACTTCCAACATGTTCAGCGAAGCCCGCTTTCCTTAGCCTTAGGAATTATGGCATAATGCCTTCCATTGAAGCCAGCACACTTCACAATGCATGACTATCACAAACCTACATTAAAGAACACAACCCTCATATACATACGTTACCAAATCCTAAAAGTATGCAGATTAATACTGGGTTGTATACTGGGTTATACCATAATACGGTTAAAAAAAAGTTGTTTACAATTTTTTCATTTAGTCCCCATCCCGCAACGTGCGATATTTTTCGTTCCAAAAAAAATTGAAATATTGATCTAACGCTTGAATATTTTCATTTTAAATAAAATACATGATGGTCGAATAAATTATCACATTTTCTATATATTTCTGTAGCATCAGGTGGTTGTTTAGCGATATCTTCTTATTATCTTCTGTATGAAAATTTGGAGATACATACTGCTAAGTTTTCTTCGCAGTGATAATCTGACAATATCACATAGTTTGCATTGGAATTATAGCCGGCGATAAATATTTCCTTCCAAAAAGGGAATATTGCGGTATTGATCTAAGACGGGTTTTTGGATTTTTAAATGTTGACATTACTAATCAGCTGATTATATAAAAACAGACCTTATTTCGTCCAAGTTTTTACCGAATGCCGTTCGCGTACTTTTCGGAATATTTTTACTGATACACCAAAATCATTTTTTCTCTCTGAAATGAATTTGTTGGTTATTTTTTGGTTTACTGGAAAATCACCCGAGGAAACTAATTATAACTTGGTAAAAATGTCTGGTCACAAAATACAACATTGTTGTTTGGACAGTTTTATGATGTTAAATTTAATTAAATTAACGATTTTCAGTGTAAAGTTTGCGATTACTTGGGACGCAGAGGGATCCTCTCTTCGAGTTCACAAGAGTTTCATATTACGAATAATTGCATTATGTGGCACGTAACTATATATACGTATGTCAAGGCAGTGTGTTTATATCATACTACTCGTACATATTTACTATGTACAATAACCGCAAGGTTTTCAACAAAGGCTTCATGGGGCAACATCATCTTGTTTGATGTTCTGTGGAAGTGGTAGTGACTGTAAAAGGGGCAGCAGCGATGGCTGGCCTTAATCTGGTCGTGGTATCATCATGCACGCATTAAGATTGATTGTTTAATTTCTACGATTAAATCTTGGCTTTATTTGTGTGTCCTTCTGACCTCCATGCATTTAGATGCAATTACTTTTGCTTGTGGCTGTCTGTCGTCTGTGGCAACATTGTCTGCCGGCAGACAAAGGATGGAAGCGTTACGGGTTGCAAGTAACGCAACACAGATATACGGGAATATGAGCATAACCGTGGGCACTCCTCGTGTTGCAATTATTTCATTGCATCTGTGCCACAATCAACACTCGGAGTCCGTTACCATCAAAGTGAAATACAAAGTCGGGTTGAAAGAAGATTGCGGGCACTTGTTGATTTTGATGGATGTCGAGTTAACTGCCGTTGCGTGTCTGTCCACCCCTACGTCTGTCTGCCCAACCCTGCATCTGTCTACGGTTAGTCAGTGAGATTAGGCCCAGACTCTGTTGTACGTAATTTGTTGAGCTGTTGTTTTTGCAGCAGCACTCACGCGAATCACAGCTCCAGTGAATGCGTTCTGTGCTGCCAATTCTTCGTTGCAAATCGTTTGGGCCACACAAGCCACTTCGCATGTGCATGCGTATGCTTGATTTTGATGGTTAAGTTCAGACAAAGGGAGTAACTGGAGGGATGGTTGAGGCAGCTGGCAGCTGGAGAGTTACACAAGGAGGGGGTCGCTCCAGTCGTAAGATTGTATGGATGTAATTTACGGTGATTACACTGGTTCTGTGGTTTTATTGGTAGTTCTTTTTATTATAATGTCTACACATGGCCCCTCAATCGTGTAATAGCATCGTAAATGCTGTCATAATAACTATTGTACCTGGCGTTGCAACATTGTCTGGCTGTGGACGAGACAAACAGTGGCAACATTAATGACTTCTGTGCTTGCGGTGGCAAGCGAAATGGGCACAATGTATGCAAATTGCCGATCAGCCGTCACCATTAAGAGACGAAACTAACTGGCTAATTGGTTCAATTTAATGAACCCAGGCCAATCAATAAGTTGCTTTCAAAATGGACTTTTATTGACTTATATTGTCCTAACGTTAACCAGATCAAGGGCGTTTTTGCTATTTGTCTTACTGGACACCTCCTTGGGTGTAGGATAGAGGCACGCTCTTCAAATGTGACGGGTACCGCATGCAGGCCGAACCCTGCATTATTACCGGGTGTATGAGCAACCTGAATGACATGCTAAAGCCGGTACGTCTCAGGTTATGAAGTGACAAAACTTGTATCCTTCTAAAGCGGATTAACCAACATTACGGGTCAACGGCGGATAAGAAAACCCAAAGAAAAACCAAATTCAAGTCCGAAAAACTCACGGGGAGTATGATACATAATAGGTAGCTGAAACGCAATTCTGGTGGTTGATAAAATTCAAAATCTCATTGGGCTGTTTTTTCCAAAAAGACACATACAACCCTCATGTATGTTGACGACAACCGTATACGACATATGGGCCATGATTTACGCATGTGCACCTGGAATATAACACGCTATACTTATACAGATCCGGGATTAGCATCTAACTGGTAAATGTCCTCGAAAGTTGTAAGACGGTCGTTATTGTTATGCAGGAAATGCGATGCACAGGATATGGCAAGGATGAAGAACTGCAATATATTCTACAGCTGGTATAGAAATAGTATGGACTTTGTTGATGTTTTGTTGGTAAAAAGCTACGACATCTAGCCTTTTAAGTTCGACCCGGTGAGTCGAATAAACCCACTCAATTACTTGCGATTAACACACCCATCTCTATGATTCTGTAGCGCAGTGGATACACATTTCCGACTCAATACAAATTGCAGCAAAACTCGTGATTGGTTATAAAAAATCATCTCAAAACAAACCATGATACGATGAATAATGTCGCATAGCAACTGACAAAAATAAGGCTGTACGTATGTCAATGCTCTGCCAGTTGCAACGCGAGCTGCTTCAGAGCGGTATAATACAAATACTGAGAAAAGAAGAGAGGCCCACGAACTATTAAAGCTGGAGGGAAAAACGGCAGTGAAGACAAAAAATTTCAAAACCCGTCTAACAATGGCTTAGGGCCGCTTCTGTAAATATAAGGATAGAAACTTTGTTGCAGATGTCCAAAGTATATTGGGGATACGGAGAGACAATTTATCTGCATTGTGTATCTCACGAGCACCCAATCCAGATGATGGAGTTGAGCAAGTTAAGGACGATGGTCTCAATAGTCACCTCCTTCTCGAGATGATGTCAGAACAACAAGTTACGGGTGAACTGGCAATGTAAAATCTGGTTATACGTATACATTTCCGGCGATTGGAGTCTCGTCGGACTATGTCCTATATTTAACAAATAAGCCTTGTATCCATTGCATAAGGGGTCCTCTTACGGGTAATGTGCGAAAGACTAAGGCCAATGGTTGTAGTGCTGGTCGGAAGCTATCAGTGTGGATGTCGACATGGAAATCCCCAACCACATATTCACATTATGCCAACTCTGAAAAACGCGACACTTAACCCCTTTGTGTTATTCTTAAGGCAGCCATCGATATCTCGATACCGATACAACTTTACGATGCTATCCCTGCTAGCCTGATACGCCTCTGCAGGATGACGACACTAACGGACAGAAAATACTCAGTGAAGGTTGGTAATGATCTCTTCAAACCATTTAATAGACTGCAGGGCCTCAGGCAAGGCTACGCCCAACCCAGCGATCTGTTCAACATCTTAGTAGAGATCCTAATTAGAAAAGGTTCAGTTGAGATGAATAACATCATCAACAGTAAACACCACCTGCCGCTCGCGAATGCTGATTATATACATAGTTAGATATTATTGGGCGGTCTGTTCGAGAAGTTAGTGTAGTATTATTGCGAATCGAAAAATAATCACAAAAAGTAGGTCTGATGACAAGACAAAAATAAATGGTTACAAAGAGCAGAGCCTTCACTCGCTTGGAGCCGACAATTGTGCTTGCAAGATAAGGAAACCTCTTGCAAGAAACAATGATACATCTACATATATCAATGATACATCTACATATATCCCACAACCTCTCTTACATTATGGTGAAAATTCCTGGATCATATCGCAAGCACACGAAGTGGCACTGGCAGTCTTCGAGAGAAAAGTGTTGGTGAAAATATATGAACCTTTAATAAATAACGCCGGGTATGATGAACCACGAGCTGTATGAAGTGTATCCCGGCATTAATGTAGTAAAGCGAATAGAGAGTATGCGATTATGCAAGCATAGGTTTCTTATGTCAAGAAAATCGCCGCTAGAATACAATCTTTTTTAATTTCTTTGCGGTGCTCTCACGAAATCTCTCAATTGAGAGAATGAAGTTGCAGCATTTTCAGGAAAATCATAAGAGCAACCAACACATGAATAGGGTGCTACGAATCAAATTATAATAATTCTTAATACAAATCAATCTACAAATTGCGATTTTTTAATTTAAAAGATATTCGGCTTTTAAGGACACAAATTGATAGTGTTTAATGTTTTCCGTGCGAACGAAGTTAATGCGAGCGTTAACTATTGAAGGGAACAAAAATATTTCCCGAAGAGAAAAACAAACTATGACTATTTTTGGAGTATACAGTTTTGTTCACTTATTCATTTCCAGTATGACCAGTATAGTATACGTGTTCCCATTCGTATAGTATACAAACAAGGCAGGTGTACTGTGATCTTAACTATACCTCTGTAATATACGTTTATTAAGGAATAGTCGCTTGTGTGGGTACAAACGATATAGCATATAAACAATATGGAAATGTTTAAAAATAATCTTCATGTTTTTTCTTCGAGTCCAATATACAAACTTTACCTACATTGTTTATTGTAATGTTTACAATTTCAATACAATTCTGATAAAAGTGTATCACAGGATGGTATACAATCAGTACTTACGGATGAATTAAATTGTATATGGATACGTTTGTAGCGTGGTCCTCAATGCTGAAGAGAAAATATAAAGAACTGTGTACACTACCCATTCCACTGTATATACCATGTATACCGAGGCGTATAGAACCACTCAAATTAATACAATAATAACAGTTATGGATTTCTTATTAATAATTTTTAATATTTATGTACATTAAAGTTTATACTTTATTTACATATTTTTATAAAACACGTGCGCAAGCTTACACGTAACAAGCACTACTAACGGTATATTACGAAGAAACACATTCTCACTGTTCACGTTTTCAATCAACAATGTATGCTAACAAGTATAACATCGAATAAAAACTATCATGAAATTGAATCAAAGCCGTTAAGCTTCGTCAATGCACACTTTTTCTGTAAACAAAGTATGTGAAGATGTATGAAGTTGAATTAGAGACGAACACAAATTTGTAATCTTCGTAACTGCATATGTACACTCTACATACAAAGTATGCGAAGATGTGTGCAGTTGTCTTTTTGTCTCATACACAATCTCTGTATACTTTCCGAAGTACATCACATTCTTACATTCTTCATTACAATTTCGTTACATCAATTTTTGCGGTACTCTATACTAAAAAAAGGCAGTCAAAAAAAAAAAATTATTATGTGTGCAAAACGGGTTATTGTACGTTTTACTCCTGTATAGTCAGCAAATAGTGATATTTTTTTAATAGTATATATAAGTAGTTAGACACAAGATTAAGAAGTGAGTGTAGATAATCATTAAAGACGTGCTTAAGTAGCAGTTAGATTGAAAATGCCACGTTAGGTGGATGGTATACAAGATGGAGCATTATAATACGGGCCTCAACCATGAGCCAATATTACCCAAATCCCTCCGAAAACAACGACGCAATGATGCACGCACTGTGTTCTACGAAAAGTATCGATTTTTTTGGAAGACGAATTCGACAATGGGACATGGGACTGTCCGTGGAGGTGGAAAGTTTCTGATTGCCATTCACTTGGGAGTGGCTAGAAATGATTCCTTCATTGGGCAGTCCAAGCAGCTCACTACTTCCACGCAGTATGTCCTGGGCAATGGCTTTTCGGAAACCTCCGTTAGCTAGCTAGAGTGAGAAGGCGCAACAAATGAGCATCAAATCAGGTATAGTAGGTGACTGATGTCACTGAAGCTCATCAAACAATCGGGCATATTCTTTTGTCCTTAGAAGGCGGATGAGCCAAACATACGGGCCAACGGCGGATAGAAACTAAAAGAAGAAAATCCAGGTTCAACATATCGCATCCTGGTCAGCGTCTGATCCATAATGGGCGGCTGCAATCAAATATCCTGGCAGTAGGTAAAATGCAAAAACCCGGTGGGCTGGGTTTGCCTCCCGCCACCGTTCATCCGTTTGCCTCCCGCCACCGTTCATAATGGCAGTGAAAATACAAAAACGAAACAGAAAACTTAAACAAACCCTATTTGTTGACGACCCCCGCAAACGTTATAAGGACCACGATTTACGGATATGCACTTGGAATGTAAGAACTCTATATAGATCCGGTGCAAGTATCCAACTGGCAGAGCGGCTTACATTACCGCTATCCAGGAAATGCGATGGACAGGACATGGCTGCACAAGAAAAAGAAACTGCGATATATACTACAGTTGCCATGAAAAAAAACATGAATTTGGTTGTGGATTTGTAGTTGGCAAAAGACTGCGACATCTAGTCTCTAGGTTCAATCCTGTGAGTGAACGAATAGCCACAATCCGCATAAAAGCGAAATATTTTTATATTTCCCTAATTTGTGTGCATGTCCCGACAGAAGAGAAAGATGATGATGCCAAAGACATATTCTATGAGCTCCTAGAGGAAACGTATGACCGCTGCCCTGGCCATAACATTAAGATTGTACTAGGAGATTTTAATGCCAAAGTAGGAAGGGAGAACGTGTTTAATCCAACTATTGGCAATTTCAGTCTTCATGCTGACAGTTCCGACAACGGTATGAGACTGATTGACTTTGCCGCGGCAAAAAATATGGTCATCAGTGGCACAAGATTCCAGCATAAAGACATCCACAAGGCTACTTGGGTATCCCCTGATCAAAGAACTAGGAACCAAATTGATCACGTGGTAATTGATGGAAGGCACTCATCCAGTGTAATGGACGTACGAGTGATCAGAGGAGCTAACATCGATTCTGATCACTACCTGGTAGCAGCAAAGGTTCGCACAAGATTAAGTAGAGCGAAAATCGTACGGAACCAGACGCAGAGGAAGCTGGACATCGGAAAGCTGCAATTACCAGAGGTAGCCACAGCCTACTCAAGGAAGCTCTCGCAACTTTTGGCACAGAACCCACCCCCTCTCGATGACGATCCTGATGCGCAGTGGAAACCCATTTCCGACTCTATAAAAACTGCCGCAACAACCGTACTTGGTTTCGAAAAACCGCTTCGCAATAAACCGTGGTACGATGAAGAGTGTCGCATAGCAAATGGCGAAAAGAACGCTGCACGTATGGTAATGCTTCAGTCAATTGCAACGCGAGCTGCAACTGAGCGGTATAGGGAGAAGAGAAAGGAGGTAAACCGTCTCTTTAGGCGTAAGAAATGGCAGTGGAGAAAAAGCGAGAGTGAGAAAATTGAGACATACAGAAGGAAGAACGAAGCCCGAAAATTCTACCAAAAAGTTAAAAACGGAACTAATGGACATGGTTCAGGGCCCCCCTTCTGTAAAGACAAAGACGGAAATCTCGTCGCAGATGTGCAGAGCATGTTGGGAATATGGAGAGAGCATTTCTCCGCGCTACTAGTACGTGAGATATCCGATGACGATGGGACAATCGATCACAATATGGACGACGACGTCGATTGCCCCCCTCCTAACCAAGACGAGGTCAGAACAGCTATTGCCCGGCTTAAGAACAACAAAGCCGCAGGAGCCGATGGATTACCGGCGGAGCTGTTTAAGGCTGGCGGCGATGAGCTGATAAGGTGCATGCATCAGCTCATTAGCAAAATTTGGTTAGATGAATGCATGCCCGGCGATTGGAGTCTCAGTGTACTATGTCCCATATTTAAAAAAGGTGACCCGAGTATTTGTGCCAACTACCGTGGAATAAGCCTTTTATCCATAGCATATAAGGTTCTATCAAGTATAATGTGCGAAAGACTAAAACCAATTATCGCTGACCTGATTGGACCATACCAGTGTGGCTTTAGGCCTGGAAAATCGACAACTGACCAGATTTTCACGCTACGCCGAATCCTGGAGAAGACACACGAAAAACAAATCGACACCTATCATCTATTTATCGATTATAAAGCAGCCTTCGATAGTCCGATACGGGAGAAACTCTATGAAGCAATGTCTGAGCTTGGTATTCCTGCAAAACTCATACGCCTTTGCAGGATGACCTTGACGAACACCAAATCCGCAGTGAAACTTGGTAAGGATCTTACCGAACCTTTCGAAACTAAGCGAGGCCTCAGGCAAGGCGACACCCTATCGTGCGATCTCTTTAACATCTTAATGGAGATCATTATGAGAAAAGCTGCAGTCAACATGAATAAAACCATCAGCAGCAAAAGTCACATGCTGCTCGCGTATGCTGATGATATAGATATCATTGGGCGCACAATTAGAGAAGTTACTGCGGTTTTTTCGAGAATTGAGAAGGAGTCAGCAAAAGTGGGTCTGACGGTGAATGAGGACAAGACAAAATTAATGGTTTCAACGAACAGGGCCTCCACGCGATTAGACCAAAGCGTGAACGTTGATAACCGTTATAACTTCGAGGTAGTGGACGAATTTATATACCTCGGATCTGCCGTGAACAAAAACAACAACGTCAGCCTTGAGATCAAACGGAGAATTGTGCTTGCGAATAGATGTTATTTTGGGCTAAGCAAGCACTTTAGAGATAAAGCCCTCTCTCGAGTAACAAAAGTCCAGCTGTACCAGACTCTCATTCAACCTGTCTTGCTTTATGGCGCAGAATCCTGGGTCCTATCGCAAGCAGACGAAACATCTGTAGGAGTCTTCGAGAGAAAAATACTCCGAAAAATTTATGGCCCTATAGTGCACAACGGCGAGTATCGACGACGCATGAATCATGAGCTGTATGAGCTTTATCCTGACATTGACATAGTTAAGCGGATCAAGATAACGCGATTGCGCTGGCTAGGCCATGTCAGTAGAATGGATGAAGATGAACCAGCGCGAAGGCTTTTCGAAACCGAACTCGAAGGAAGACGAAAAATAGGAAGACCAAGACTCCGCTGGAGGGATCAGGTTGACGAATCCCTGCGTACACTTGGTATTGCCAACTGGAGAGATAAAGCAAAAGATCGAACTGGTTGGCGAAATATGTTATCTTCGTTTTGTAAGGTTCCTGACCCCCCGGGGTTGTTCGAGACCGGATAAGTAAGTAAGTAAGAATTCGACAATGTTAACATTAGTGAATAAATATAAACATACATTTCGATGGCCGTGATGGCCAACATAAATATTGTCGATATATGGCAGTTCGACGCAGATCTGCCATAGCGTAGTATTGGTGATGTATAGGTCAAAGGGTCAAAAGGGTAGCCAAAAATATGCTATGTTCCCTGTAGGACAGTGGACTTATACTTTTTTCTGAAGAGTTTCATGGTGATAATTGCATATTCGAGCGTCATAACGATCCAACCCCTGTCGCAAGAGATACAAAATCATTCTGTATGTCACACAATATCCCTCTACCGGAAAGTCTAGCGACGAGTCCGGACATTTCTGTACAGCTCAAAATTTAAACTCATGTGGAATAGGGAAACAATTATATTGCTGCACTAAAGTTCAGTCGAATATGTGCATGGTAGGCTGTTTATGATGAATGTGCATAAGGGTAACACTGTTCTATAATGATCAACACGTCAAAAATGATACATATAGGTCATATACTTCATTAAAAACAGAACTGCCAAATAAAGGCAGACAAAAAATTGGGTTGGACAATGACTGGGGATATATTAAATATATAGTAGTGTACGTGCTTAAACTGGGTGAAAATTGGCGAAAAAGTGTTAGACTTCAAAATGCAATAAAAATCGTTTGGAATGATTTGGGGATGTGTTAATAATTGTGCATTTGGTTAAAAATAGGATAAAAAGGATAATAATTTAAATAATTAGAAAATTAGGTTGCAATGATTGGGAATTTACTTAAAATATTAGTAGTGTATGGGGTTAAAAAATGGTTGAACTTCAAGGAGTCAAATAGACTTTAGGTAAAATTTAAAAAAAGCAAAAAAAATGTGAAATGATTTGAATTTGTTGAAAGTTGTTTTTGTACGTAAAAAGGAGAAAGCATGAATATATGAGAAGTGTTGTTTCTAAATATTATATGTGGTTAAAATAGGTCAAAAATGGGTAAAATGCAAAAATACGAGAGAGTCGTGTGGAATATGTTACAAATAGAATATGTGGATGAAAAAGGATACAAACGTCAATAGGCGAAAATGTTCAAAATGCGGGAAATCTCGTTTAGAAACGTTGGGAATGTGTTAATAATAGTGTATGTGGATAAAATGACGCAAACATTGCAAAACTTCAAATAACATTAGTGTTGTATTATGTAAAAGGGACAAAATGGGTTAAATTTGAAAAGATAGAAATTCGGGTTGGAATGGTTGGAAACACGGTAAATGGAATCAATACCGAGAATGTTGTTCATAATTTTGGACATTTTAAGAAAAACACCTGTTTTTGCTTTTAAAGTCAAAATTTTTAATATACAATTTTTAGTTTTGTATTGAACATTTCAATACAACATATTATTTATTATTTATTTCGAATTTGAACGATTTCCAGTTTTATCCTCTACACACTAATTTCTATGTATATTTGTAACACATTCTCAATCCTCCCCACAAATAATTTTATTTGATTGATTCCATGTAGTAGTTTTTTCTCACTTATTGCAGTTTCACTCTTTTTATTACTTTGTCCCACATACTCTTTTTTTTTAACACAATCCCAATCATTGTGAACTTATTTTCGGGCATTTTGATATTTTACCCCATCATACACTTCTTTAACACATTCCCAATCATTCCAACGATTGTTCTCGCATTTTGCCTATTCCATCCTTTTTTATCCACATTCACAATTTTTGCAACACTCCTAACCTTTCCAAATGCGTTGTCTTGCATTTTGAAGTTTTACCCTTTTCGCTCCTCGTTTTAGCCCTTTTACCCACATTCAGAATTTCTGCCACATACCCGGCCGTCGGTGGTGCAATGGTTACTGTGCGCGCCTCTTGTACGGGAGATCTTGGGTTCGATTCCTGCTCCGACCACCTTAAAATTTCTTTCGACGACGGTCACCTCGCTTAGTGACGGCGACACTATCGAGTACTTAGCCATGAAAATGCTTCTCAAAATACCGTTCGGAATCGGTGTAAAACTGTAGGTCCCAATCAGTGAGTGTAAAACTAGAAAGCGCACATCTCACTGATTGTGAGAAGCTCTCCCCAATCCCTCCATGGGATGTTAAGGGACACCATTTTTATTTTTTTTTTTACCCGACCTTTTCAAACGATTTTTCTCGCATTTTGAACATTTACCGTTTCGCCCTTTTTTTACGCATTTTGAAGATTGGCGCTCTAACGCTGTAAGTAGGTGAAAATGACACACCAAAACGCCGAGACACGTCAACCTAATTTTGAATTGTAGAATCCAGTGGTGTACTCCGTTTTGAAAAGTTAGCTCGAAATCACGAGATATATCGATTTTAAATTTGTAGTAGATTTAAGGCGATTTTTGATTTTATTTGAATGAAAAAAACTTTAAAAACTTGTTTAAAATCAATTTGTTTATTATTTATTTGTCAAAATTTATATCTAGAAATAATGGACGTCCATTTTCAAACAGACATGGAACTATATTTGCTCTTATTTTGATGATTTTATAAATTTGTACGGATTTATTCAATTTTTACTCTTTGTTTCAATCGACCAGCAGAAATCAGCAAGCATTGAGTCTATTCTTATTCCAGCGAAACGGTCTTCGAATGCCATTATAGTTTGATGAAATCTCTCGCCAGTTTCGTCTGTTTCTGTGGACAATTGTCGTTCGTAAAAATCGAAATGTGCAAGTAATGTAACATGTGGATTTTCAACGACATATTAACGCCAAGTTTGTCGAAAGACTTCATCATATTGTCAATATAATCACGGTACTCTGGTGAGCAATTTTTGCAAGGAACTTTTTCAAATAACGCACGAATTGAGTTCCATGCGTTTAGTTCAGTTTCATCTAACATTTCAGAAAAACTCGTATCCCTTAAAAGTTTCCGTATATCTGGACCGTATACTACACCTGTTAAAAAAAATTATATAAAATATATTGCAGTCACACATTTTTAGTCATACAAAATTACCCTCTTTTAATTTTTCAATTGATAATTTTGGAAAAGCGATGATTTTCAAGTATGGTAATGCATTTTCGTTAACGCGAACTAAACGCTTTAAAACAAATTTTACAACTCCCAGCTTGATATGAAGATCCGGAAGCATTATTTTCTGAAGAGCGATCAATGGTGGACGAATTACATTAAATTCGCCAACTTGCGAATCGCGTTTTGGTCAATCCCGCTTTTCGTACTGGTTGCATTTTGCACGGCTGACAATATCTTGATAATATGCATAAGCTGCGTCCTCGGAAAGCATGAAATAAGGCTTATCGGTGATTCCTTGGAAATAACGTTTTCTTTGTCCATCACGTTTATTTCCATGTAATTAAGGGACGGCAAATAAATAATCGCGTAATTTCAATACTTTTATGGTACACAAGATTTTCCACAACAATATTCTCACCTGCGTCGCGCTTATTCGATAGAAACATACAGAAACTAATGAAAATATCAGAACCGTGGCATGTCCATTTCATAAAAATCAAGGTTTATACTATATTCACTCCCTCATTTCGCAGGATGGATTGATATTTTTTTATGGTCATTGAAATTGCCTAGATAGAGGATATTTTCATGTATTTACCGAGCGTAAATCTCCTATTTAGGCCCGACTAACAAGATCTAAACTTTGTCCACGCATTTTTGCCTAATATCGTACATTTACGTTTTACCGCTGTGGCGCCATGTTGGATGGGTATAAAGGCGCCCTCGCTGTGAGAACTCGACCATTGTATATCAAATGTTATGTTTACATCAATGGCTGACAGATTTATCCACATTGAATCGATTGGAGTAAAGTGTTTTCTTTACGAAGGGTAAGTCACAAAATTAGCAGTCAATACCATGGTACCGCTTTTTTATTGCGCAATATAATACTCCCCTTCCTAGTGACGAAATTTGTTCGATATTTAGTCATCGAAATGTGATTTTCAAAGGAAATTATCTCACGTCAATTTGGCATAGAATGAAGTCAATTTAAATATGAAATGTCAATACCGTGGATGTCAGAATCGTGGCAATTCTGAAAATTATAGTATAAAATATATTGATAAATGTTTTAAATTGTTGTAGTACAATAGATGTTGGTATACACTATAGTAGTATATATAAACAAAAACTGTAAAAAAAATCACATCCGAGGTATGTTAAAAACTAATAATTTCACCATCCGAAAAAACGTTATTTCCAAGGAATCACCCATATATGGTTCTTGCCGGTATTTGTAAGATGTAACTTTGGCCGTCGGTGGTGCAATGGTTAGTGTGCGCGGCTCTTGTACATGAGATCCTGGGTTCGAACCCGGCTCTGACCACCTTCAAATTTTCTTTCGGCGGCGGTCACCTCGCATAGTGACGGCGATACTATCGAGTATCTAGCCATGAAAAAGCTTCTCAAATAACCGTTCGGAATCGGTGTAAAACTGTAGGCCCCAATCAGTGAGTGAAAACTGGAAAGCGCACTGCTCAGTGATTGTGAGAAGTTCTCCCCAGTCCCTTCATGGGATGTAATGGGAAACCATTTATTTATTTATTTATTTTAACTTTTACACCTGGTGCCAGCTCGTTGACGCTTCTTAGTTCCGAAGCCAAAGTCATTGCATTATTTTGAGATAGCATCAGATTTCTAACGATTCTATTCTATCTAAATGTTCCTGCGAAATTAATGATGGATATTGTATAACTGGCTGAAGGTAATCAGAATCAGCATGATGTAATGATGTTGCTGAAGTTTGTGATTGTACTTCGTAGGACGCAGTATCATATTGTTGTGTCGATGGATGTATTGGGACAGGCAATTCATCACTGTGTGGAACTGGTACGTGAGCACGTGGCACACCTTTGTATATGTATAAAACCGCATCGCTCTATGAGAATAAATTATTGTGTATTGTGTATTGTCTATCTACGTGAACTTACTGTTTCGCTTGAGACCATTTACATCGTTCTTGCACGCGTAGCAATTTTCTGTATCATGTTCCCCTGGATCGGTCCATATCATTGGAAGTGCAAATGGCATCGATATCGCCGTAATTTCTACCATTTGATTAAGGCACTAAAACATGTGATGTACGTAAATTTAGGTGCATGATCAACATTTCGCATTTCTTCAGCGGGGGCATCTTCAACCAAATGTCGTCGATGATTTATCGGTGTAAATTTTCCACACACAAAACAAAACATATTTAAGGGTTTTATTTTAGACCAGAGGTTATAAATAATTTTTGATATTTTTAACTTGGCTGTACTGGTCAACAATTTTCAATGAAAATTAAACAACGTTAATTTCAATTTTCTCCAACGTTTCTCCGGATTTTCCCGGCTTCTTCAGGGAGATGTTTGTGTTGATCTACAAAATTGTGTTTTACAATGTTTTGTTTATTCTAAACTTTTACATTTTACACCTACTTTTAGCCACAGTCAATCTACATTGTCTATGATCAAATTATAATTGGCGCTAATTTTGTCTATGCCCTCTTTGCTGTTTATTGTTTTGTTTGCCCTTCGTCTTATTTGTAAACTTTCTAGTGTCATTCGTTTTCTGTGTTTGTTTTCTATATGTAATATTTTTGTGTTATCAAAGTCAGGCGTGTGTTCAGTGTCTAGTGCGTGTTGTGATATTCCTGTCATCGCTTTTTTCTTTTTAATGTCCATTTCGCGTTCTGCCAGTCGTACTCCAAGTGTTATCTTTGTAGTACCAATGTAGACTTTGTCGCATTTGTCATTTCCCACTCCTTTACATGGTATCCCGTGTACTACGTTGCACTGTAGTCCCCTGTCGACAGTGAATTGGAGCTTATCGTGTTGTTTGTTAAGTTCAACTGGGATTTTTTCTACATCATTTTTATTGACAATTGCAAAGATGTCGTCCACGTACTTGACTATAAATTTAATATTTATTCCCTCTATTCTTAGGTTCGTCATAGCACGGGTTAGAAGGTCGTCCAAGACAATATCAGCTATTGTTGGGGACAGCGGATTTCCCGTGGGCATTCCAAACGTTTGGGAGTAAAGATTTTGGTCATATTTGAAATAATTATTGTCTTTAAGACAAAATTCTAATATTCTTAAAAATTTCGATCTTGGAATTTTTGTCCTACTTTCGAGTTGTGCCCATTGTGTCATAATCATCCTCAATGCATATTGCGTAGGAATATTAATGAATAATGAAAAGACGAAGGGCAAACAAAACAATAAACAGCAAAGAGGGCATAGACAAAATTAGCGCCAATTATAATTTGATCATAGACAGTGTAGATTGACTGTGGTTAAAAGTAAGTGTAAATGTAAAAGTTTAAAATAATCAAAACATTGTAAAACACAATTTTGTAGATCAAAACAAACATCTCCCTGAAGAAGCCGGGAAAATCCGGAGAAACGTTGGAGAAAATTGAAATTAACGTTGTTTAATTTTCATTGGAAATTGTTGACCAGTACAGCCAAGTTAAAAATATCAAAACATATTTAATTTTTCGCAATGTGATCTGCATTTTTCGACACTCATTTTTCTATTTTCTCAAAATAGTCACTAAAATGCTTATATTTTTGGTGTGTTAACATCTATAACGGCGGGTAGGGATTAATCTATCAAAGTGAACAATTTGATATATATGTTGTAGCATCTGTTTGTAATAGGGATGCCAATCCCAAAATCCAGAATCCCAAAATTATTATAATTATTATGGCCCCAAATTGTCAGAGGTACTAATTCTGCTTCCAGATAGATGTCTATTATTTCAACGGTTACATTTTGTCGAAAAAAATATATAAGTTGATTAAACAAGAGCTTTTGCAGGGTTTTCCCTCAAATAAAATCAAAAATCATCTTAAATCTGCTACAAACTTAAAATCGAAATATCTCGTTATTTTGAGCTAACTTTTTAAAACGGAGTACACCACTGGATTTTATGACCCAAAAATTAGTTGGGGTGTCTCGGTGTTTTTGTGTGTCATTTCAAAACTTCAAATTTGACTTACAGTTTAATCATTCGATACGTTTTTTCTTGCATTTGGCAGTCATACCCCGCTTGCCTACATCTTTCGAACAATTTTCCCCATATCATCAAATTTTACAATTTGTTGCCCGCTTATCTATTATTTGACACATACACATGTACATCTTTCCTATACATTTAATAATTGAAAAATATTCGGAAATTTTGACTCTCGAATCATTCTTTTTAAATTCAATTTCTAATCTTTGAAAATAAAAATTCGGCTCCGAGCTAAAAATAAAAATAAAAAAATTTCGGCAGTTGAAAAGATTTAAATCTTCAAAGAATTAAACATTAAACTCCCTTACCGGTTTAAATTTTTCGAGCGAATCGAAAATGAATGATTCTCCTTGCTCTGGATGTATTATACTTTATGGCTTGGATATATATTTATTTTACACGGGTAAGATACGATGTTAAGCAATAGTAATATCAAAAATAACTTAAGCTTAAGTAGCAGGTCTGTATTTACCTTATTGATCTGCATGGCGGTGTGATGCCTTATTATCTACATTAACACATTAATGCCCTCCAGATAACTATTACAATTATATAAAAGTATTTCCTAATATTAGATACTCAAATAAAAATGAGATTCAAAAACTAAATTGTTCTACTACTATTTTTAATTAATTACATTCTGATATTTCGCTGCCCTTTGGGTAGCATCGTCAGGAAGATAAACACAACTATTAATTAAAAATGAAAAGAATTGATAAACAAAATGTTTTCTTGTAATTTTTTTGTTATTGTTGTTTTTTCAAATGAAATTTAAAGAAAATTTTAAAAATTATTGCTGCACAGATAATTTTTTTATGAATTGAAAATAATTAAGCTATATGTTCACACAATTACCATATTTTGATAAAAATTAATAAATACTTTCATTAAAATCATAAACGACCAACAACTATAGTCACCTCTGATGTACGTGTAGCTCACACATGTAGCTTGTTATCCGCCTCCTAAAAAAAAACTAAACTGTGTTGTACTTTATATCGTTATTGATAGGTACAACAATACCATGCGACACAATTTAGGATTTTTCTTTGAAAGTGGATGAATATATTTTAGCCCAAAAACTATGTACCGTTGTGAAACTTACTCCTTTTTATTGGCGGCAAAATTGTAAAGTTCAGTGAATTCAGTCTGCAGCAAAATTGATTAAGGATTATTTTCGTAAATTTGTATATTAATTTTAAAATATTCTTTCCAACGATTTGGAGAAGAGGGCACCAAAATTGCACCTAACTGGACAACTATTTGATCAAAATACTCTACAAATATTTTCTAGAAGTGATTGACTAGGGGCTGTCTAATATGATAATATTTTATTTGTAATTTGTATATTATTTTCGTCCTTTAAAAAAATTACAAACTTTTGATTTCGAATATTCTACAATTACATTGCGGATTAAATTTTACCTGATGTCTTTAAATTGTACGTGTCTTTTAGCCTATTTTTAAAGAAATTTCGCAAAATTGCACTTTGGTTGTATGGCTCGACCTTGCGAAACCAAATTTTTTCAATTTTGTGACAATTGGACAAAAAATAACGAAAAGGTTACAATAAAAATTGCATTTCTATTTCTGACATTTAATATATAAAATACCAAAAGAACATAAAAATAACAAATGCAGTATTTCCATCTATGACAACCCCAATAATTACACTATATTTGAAGAACATTTTGAATGAACATGTAAAAATTAAAAGTAGAGGATTCTCGTCATTGACAACCCCTGCTGAAAATCGATGTGCAATAAATTTCCGGAGCATTTTGATCCAATATTGATCCATTTTAATGCACTTTTCAGGTAATTCCTAAAAAAGAATGACAAGGGCCCTTTAAAATCAAAAACAGGTCATTACAATGTTCTATGAACAAAATCGTTGATTTATTTTTCTGAAGACATACGAGCTAGTTAGAATGACAATGGTATAAGTCAAGAAATAAAAAAACAAAACTGAGATAATCACATTTTTTGCTTTGACTAGATCTTCGATTTTTAGGAATCGGTGTTTCGAATTTTTAAAAGATGCACCGTTTCATGAAGATGCACCGAACAACACAATTGCCTGCATTGTTTGTATGAGAATGGGCTAAGTCAAATGTCAACTTGTAATAATTCAGGTACTTTTGACAATTATATGTATATGTAATTCGAAAATATTATTAATTGGTAAGTAAATAATTAATATCATAGAGTAATATCATATAGAGCTGTCGTTCTTCTCATCTGACATATCCTTTCACACTATTCGTGGTGCGGTCGGTGCGATAGAGAGTAATTTGACGTAAATTGATTTATACCAGGTGGAATTACAAAATTTGTTGAATTAATGTTTTCATGTCGTTTTGATGAAAAACTGTGAAATTTAAAACAATTTTGGACTTTTTTGTTATGTTTTATTGTTAGTATATATTTGTGCTGTAGTTACACAAAAATTTTAAATCACAAAATTAAATGCCGTTGCTGATTTATTGTTGGTTGGTTTGAGCCATTGCCTCTATCTGGTATTATTAAAGCAATACTTTCTAACATCCAACCGTCAATCTGTAACACAACAAATGTCGTCAATTTACTGAGAGAGTAGGCGACTCTATACGTCATTACTCTATGATTAATATGTATAAGTATACGACTTTTAGACTAAGAACATGACAATATACAAAGACACGAAAGAAAATGGAAAAGATTCCGAATAATGTCATCATCTGCCAAAGAAACAAGTGAGAAAAAGATATTACAAGATCTTTAATAATAGTAAGAGAAAAAAAGGATTGAAAATAAGAGTGGCAATTGTTCACGTAAATGCGAGGAGAAATTATCGCTTGAAGACAAAACAAAAAACTTCGAATCATTCTGGAAACTGGAAGATTTCAAAAAACAAAATATACTATTAGCAGGAAATGTGGTTAAGCAAAAGCCAAAACAGAGAAGATCACGCTCTTCCGAAAAACCTTCCAGAAAATATATCAATGCATTTTTCTTAATCAGTGCTGATTCGATTAAAGTGCAATTATGTAAACCATTTTTTGGATACTTTCAAAATATCAAATTGGCGACAAACTCGAGTTCTTCTTTCGGAAATACCTGAAGTAGGTATTCGTGAAAAAATGTCTGGAGGTAGTCCCAAGACATGTGTGGAAAAGTTAGATCTGTGAAGGAACATATTGAGAGTTTTCATTCAAATGAAAATTTTAACATAATCTAGATGCCACACAAATGTATACCCTCTACAAACAAAAATGTAAAGAAAATACTGAAACTTGTGTTAATCTAGCGATGTATAGAAATATTTTTAACACCGAATTTAATTTGCATTTTCGTCCTACTCGTAAAGACGCTTTTCAAAAATGTGACCTATTAAATGTGGCAATACAATCAGCTATTACAGAAGAAGAAAGAGCAAAACTACAGGAGACTCGTGATCTTCATTTACAAAAGGCTGAGTTAGCTAGAAATACACTAAACGACGACCAGAAAACAGCTATGGAAGATCCGAATCATTTCTTTGATTTTTAATTTGATTTACAAAAAGCCCTTTCGTAATGCGATGACCGTCGTCGAAAGAAATGTAATGTTCTCATGTACAGGAGCCGCGCACACTACCCAATGCACCACCGACTGTCACATAAAAATAATACAACATATCAAAAATGTTACAACTGAAAAGCATTTGTTACCCTACAGTTCTGCATGTGGTGGCCAAAACAGAAACATCAAAATTGCTTTAACGTGGATGAAAATTGTGCAGTCATCGAACATTGAAGTAATTCATTATAAATTTTTAGTATCTGGTCACTCATTCTTGCCAAAGGATAGAGACTAAGTAAGAAAACAGAATATTTATATAATAGAAATATAGAAATAGAAATATATAATAGAAAAATCTTGTAAAAGAAACCCTTTTAATGTAAAACGCATGAACTAGTAGGACTATATCACATCTAAAGAATTTGAGAAACTAATTACACGAAGGAAAAAAAACCAAAGGTGAATCGGTCGCTTGGCTTGAAATTCAATGTATTAGATTTCCGAGAAAGAGCCATATAAAAATTTTGCAAAACGTCTCTTGATAAGAACGACAAGTTCCACGTCTTGGACATATCGCCAAAAAGAGGAATACCGACACTTATATCTAGTATCCAATTTCCTCCATTGTACAACAGTACTATAGCAATATCTCGAGAAAAGTATAAATACTTGTCCGATCTACTTAAATATGTTCCTCCTATTTACCAAGAGTACTACAAATATCTAACTGAAAATTTGGCTGCCAAAACGTAACTTATTTCGGAAATACATCTTCATAAGTACGTAATAATACTGAATTATTATCAACTTTTATTTAATATTTCATATGAAAAATCAACATTTTTAAAATTTAAATTAAATGTTTATTTCCCTTGTTTTGGTTGTATAAACTATTTTCGAATTCAAATAAATAATTTTTCATCTTTATAATCAAACTTGTTTGTTTATCCAATTTGTTTTTGTCCAATTCGAACAGACTGAAAGTCAATGTATCCTCTGAAAACATTACTTTCTTAAGACGTACAGAAAATTTAGATTTTTTTATAAAAATTGGAGACAATCACACAATATTCTACGAAGAAACAATCTATAGTTTAGTGGAAAAATATTGTGCATTAGACTCAAACTCAAACCTTTAGATATCTCGAAACGAATAAAGTATGACTTAGACCATTGTCATTCTAGCAAGACTAATTTGCGCGAAATATTTATACTTGATCTTTCGTAAAATATCTCTCTTCGTAATATCCTGGCAAAAAAAAGACAGTGTAGATAGACAGTGGTCTGCTTTTAGGCTTGTTTTTAATGTAGCCCAGTACTCAGGTGATGCCACCTATAAATGACGTGGAGTTAGGACGTAGGGATAGGAGTAGGAGGAAAGACGGAATAATGTTTGTTGATGTTTGACTTAAACTTGTTTATATCGTAAGTACTAGGGAATACTTTCGCCGGAAGTTTATCCAACATATGGACAGTTCTGCTAAAATACGAATTCTGTCTGTAGTGCGCAGCACGATCTAATGGTCAAGTTACAACAAATGGATGGGAATCCCAGGAAAAGCTTATCGTAATGTTTAAATTCTCAAACCTCCAATATGAGGTTATGTTTTGCCGAGGAATACTTTCCATGGAAAACTCTGGTCTATACTAATAAACCAGCTACGATTGATCATTTAGAAGCCAACAGTCCATGCACTATTGACGAAATAAGACCGGGTATGCTCGAAAAAGTGGTGGAAAATTGAATCGACAGGATGGCGTTCATATGGCGCGGTCGCGGATGCCTTATGCCACTAATTATTTTTAAACATTATATTCCGTGAAACTTGAGAGCTAATAAAGCCAAAATTTTGGTCTTTCCATTGCATTTCTTGTGTTTTATATTTAAAACATTTTATATGCCTCTAAAAAACACCTGATACTATGAAATTAATTATTATGGTGGACGGTTGGGAATATACCTATTTCAATGTCCACCGAGAAATATTATCGGCTGCCTTTTCCACAGGTATTTAGGTATATCATCATCCCTAGAATGTATTCAAAGAAATAAGGGTTTTCAACAGAGACGCTACAAAAGTAAATCGGTAGGGACAGAAAACGACGCCTTATTTTTTCCCGCTCTTTTCACATTTCTCTTCAGTAAGGTTTGCCATTTCATCATGGAAAGATATACGAGCCAACAACGAGTCGAAATTATTAAAATTTACTACCGAAATTTGGAGTCAGTGGCCTCAACTTTAAGAGGCCAACTTTAAAAGGCCTCAACAATCAGCGATGAGGCTCATTTCTGGCTGAATGGCTTCGTCAATAAGCAAAATATGTGATATTGGTCAGACAGCAAGCCACACGTAATCCATGAGTCATCATTGCATCCCGAAAAAATTACGGTTTATGGGCCGGCGGCGTCATTGGGCCGTACTTCATCCGTGATGATCAAGACCGGCACATTATTGTGAATGCGAAACTCTACTGTTCATTGATAACCGAATATTTTTGGCCCCAATTGGATAATATGGACTTGGAGGACATGTGGTTCTAACAGGACGGCGCCACAAGCCACACAGCGAATGCCACAATAAATTTATTGGAAACCAAGTTTGGTGAACGTGTTATCTCACGAAATGGCCCAGTCGATTGGCCGCCTCGGTCGTGCAATTTGACGCCGTTAGATTATTTCCTGTGGGGCTACGTCAAGTCTATGGTCTATGCCAACAAGCCAGCGACGATTGATGAACTTCCTACGAATATCGGACGTGAAATTGCAGCAGTATCGGCCGATTTATGCTTGAAAACCGTCGAAAATTGGGTTCAGCGTCTGGACTTCTGCAAGCGTGCCCGTGGTGGCCATGCAAAAGAAATCGAGTTCCATACATAATGGCATCGAACGTACTTTCACAGGAATAAAGAATTTCATTGGTATCTAAAACCGGTTTTGTTTTATTTAAAAAAATCTTATTTAAAAACCCGATATAATGTAACTTCACCTGTCTGTATATATGCCGACGAAACTTTGGGCTGATTTTTATCCCTAATCGAGCTGAAACTTCGCAGGCAAACTAATGGCGACGACAAAAATTAACTGTGAAACTATTGGCGGGATTGGACGAAGGGGCGTGGTACCTCCCATACAAATTACAAATTAAAAATCCATTATTTTTTCTCGTGTTAACGGTATTTGAACAGAATTGGGTATGTTGGTTAGGTGTACATATTCTAAGATCTGCTGCAAATATGGACAGAATTGGACAAAGGGGCGTGGTAAAAATCCATGTGTTATATGCAACGACTTTGTTTTTTACTGGTTGTTTTTTTAAAACTTCTTTCAGTTTTCTAAATTTTCTTTTTCTTGGGTTCAGAACTACAAAATATATAAAATATTGATTACAGGCTCCATTTAGAAAACATTCCATTAATCAACAAATTTCCCAACATATTGTTACGAATAAGTAAAAGCTTTTGCTTACTGTTAATGACTCTACTAACAGTATGTAAACATCAGGCGGTTAGTGCTGCGCCTGAAAGTATGCATTGTAACAACGTACCAGCTCGCTTAACCAGTAGCATGAATTCACCTCAGTAAAGATAATTCTCCTGTGTAGGAGAATGTTCTACAAAGATAAACAACAACAACAACATCTATTTTCTAGAAGGTTCTTGAATTCGCTAGGTATATGTACCTTCATTTGTGTATGGTGAGTTGGTATAAATAGCGGAGGTCTTTGGAATGGAGAGTTCAGTTTGTGATTAAACCCCGTAAAGTAAGCAACGCGAATTGATAGTAAAATAAAAGACTTGTTAAAGTGCCATAAATAAAGTAAACTGTTGTACTGTATAAGTAATATAAAAGGAAGTTAAACCGTTGTAATTATCGTAATTTAAAACGAACCTTGTTTTATTATTGGGAATAAAACAACGCAAAAAGGACGAATAAGGAAATTCGTAACATTGGTGTCAGAAGTGAAATTACGAATTAAGGACAACGATGAAGTTTGAAGAACTCAAAGTTGAACAACTAAAAAAGGAGTTGAGTAAATTAGATCAACCGACAGCTGGTAATAAAGTAGAGCTGCAGAGGCGATTAATAGAAGAATTCAAGCGCCGAAACATTGACATTGACAAATACCAGTTTGAATGCAAAGAAGAAATGGAGATATCTGCAAATGAAGCAACTGGTAATGTAGATGTTTCTACAATGTTTGCGGCCATGATGGAAAAGTTTGCAAAATTGGACGAAAACTCTAGAGTTATTAACGCGAAGCTGGACGAAAATTCTAGAATTATGGACGAACAACTTGAAAAGAAATTTAGCGAGAATTCTAGAATAATGCAAGAGACATCTAACGCCACAAATGACAAACTTCAACAAATTTCGGAAGTTATGAACAACATGGAAATACATGTTAATGAGAAATTCGAAAACTTCGAACAGAAGTTCGAAGAAGTTGAACAGAAGTTTGAGAAAGTCGAAAATGATGTAAGTGAATTGCAAAGAAAAATTAATGAACTTCAGTTACAAGAGGGGCCAGTGCGAGTAATTTCTGAAGCCTCTAGTAGATTGAAAGCTCCCAGTTTCGATGGCTCTACACCATTTGACGTTTTTAAATTCCAATTCGAAATGGTCGCAATTAAGAACTTGTGGAACAGCAACGACAAAGCAGTAGAGCTAATTTTAGCACTGAAAGGCAACGCAGCATTGCCAGAAACAACTACGAGGATATACTGGCTGCGTTACAACGCAAGTATGGTGGCGATCACAAGAAGGATTTATATCGCATGGAATTGAGAGGCCGAGTGCAAAAGCATAATGAAACGCTTCAGGACTTCGCAACCGAGGTGGAACGTTTGGTGTTGATGGCATATCCTGGAGAACCCCAAACTTTCCTAGAGCAATTTAAGATAGAGGCATTTGTTAGGGGCATTAACGATCCTGACGTTAGATATTCGGTGTATGCCTCACAAAAAGCTACATTTGTGGAAACAGTTTCATTCGCTTTGGCGAATGAGACGGCGAGGGTTGTTGCCAGTCAACAGACATATCATGTGCGAAGGGTAGAAACGGAAGGCAAATCAAAAGATTTGAAAGGCGCCGTTAGCGAACTGAAGGAAGTGATTCGGATTCTCACGAAAGCGCTATGGCAAGCAACAAAATTGAAAGGTGACAGTCGTGGCGAACGTGGCCATATAGGGCGTGACTGTAGAGACCTGAGAAAACGGTCAAGATCTCCAGCCATAGCGGCCGATACCGGACGAGTAAATGACCGTCCACATGTAATCGAGCCTAAACAGGATTTTAAGGCTGAGATCAAAGAGCAAATTATTGACGTCCGATCCCTGAGAATTGAATCCGACGACGAGTGGTTCACGGCACAGAGAAGTGATCCTGTATTGGCAAAAATTATTTTGGCAAAGGAAGAGGATAGACAATTAACGCGGAATGAAATCGCTTCAGAAAGCCCCGTTTTAAAATCATATTGGACCCAGTGGAATAGCCTGAGATTGCTAGATGGCTGTCTATACCGTGTATGGGAAAGTGAAGATGGAAAAACGGAGAAAAATCTAATTGTGGTACCTGCCTTGAAAGTGAAAGAGATAATTGCAGAATCTCATAATGGTCCGAGTGGTAGGCACCTCGGAAAAGGCAAAACTATGGAGAAACTAAGGGAACGTTTCTATTGGGTTGGTTGTCAAAAAGCTGTATCCCAGTGGATTGCAGGCTGCACCCAGTGCATGACAACTAAAGGACCAACGCGGAGGAGTTGCGAACAGAGACATCAGGAGAGCCCAAGTGCTCCCTTCGAGCGAATATCCATGAGTGTGGCTGGTCCATATCCAACGAGTAGCTCTGGGAACCAATATGCCCTAGTCGTTATGGACTACTTCAGTAAATGGCCCGAGGTGTACGCTATTCCAAATAAAGAAGCGAAAACAATAAGCAAAGCTATGGTGAACAACTGGATAAGTCGTTTTGGTGTCCCTTTAGAACTGCATTCGGAGCAGGGTAGAAATTTTGAATCTGCGATCTTGAAAGAAATATGCGAGAGGATTGGAATTCGTGGTATAAGAACGACATCAGTGCGTCCTCGGACTGACGGTACGGTAGAGAAATTTAATCATGCTCTTGAAGAATATTTGAGCAAGATCGTCAGTAAGGATAGAAAATTCTGGGACGAACGCATACCAAAATTCCTTCTAGCATACCGGTCGGCCACCCAGGATACCACTGCCCGAACACCAGCTAGTGCCGTCTTTGGGACAGAGTTAAAGCTCCCTAGAAATTTGGAGTTTGGCAACAGCCTAACATCCGACAGTGGGGAGAATGATGGTATCCCAGGGGAGCTTAGCGAACTTCACGAGTTTGTTCGCAGCAGAATGAAGTTGGTCAGTAATAAGATGAAAGCCAGGTACGACCAAGCGGCAAATTCCGAAGGATTCCATGAAGGCCAGCTAGTTTTACTGTTCAACCCACAGCGCAAGAAGGGTTTATCTCCAGAACTTCAGACTCACTGGGAAGGCCCTTACAGGGTTGTAAAACGAATAAACGACGTGGTTTATAGAATCCAGAAAAGCCAAAGTCCAAGAGCTAAAATGAAAGTCGTGCATTTGGAAAGACTAGCTCTGTATGGAAAACGGAGGGTTGAGCCTGCTCGGGACGAACAGGCTTAAGTGGGGGGCAGTGTTACGAATAAGTAAAAGCTTTTGCTTACTGTTAATGACTCTACTAACAGTATGTAAACATCAGGCGGTTAGTGCTGCGCCTGAAAGTATGCATTGTAACAACGTACCAGCTCGCTTAACCAGTAGCATGAATTCACCTCAGTAAAGATAATTCTCCTGTGTAGGAGAATGTTCTACAAAGATAAACAACAACAACAACATCTATTTTCTAGAAGGTTCTTGAATTCGCTAGGTATATGTACCTTCATTTGTGTATGGTGAGTTGGTATAAATAGCGGAGGTCTTTGGAATGGAGAGTTCAGTTTGTGATTAAACCCCGTAAAGTAAGCAACGCGAATTGATAGTAAAATAAAAGACTTGTTAAAGTGCCATAAATAAAGTAAACTGTTGTACTGTATAAGTAATATAAAAGGAAGTTAAACCGTTGTAATTATCGTAATTTAAAACGAACCTTGTTTTATTATTGGGAATAAAACAACGCAAAAAGGACGAATAAGGAAATTCGTAACAATATATTAGTCTAGACACAAACCAAAGAAAAAGGACTCGTAATAGTTGTATATACTGGTTTGTAGCCATTGAGCCCCCATCCAGCAACGTGCGATAACAAACTTAATTAATCTTGAACCGAACCGTTACTGAAGGTTCTCTTAAACGATTTTTTTATTTATCACAATGGAAATTATGTAGTCCATTCTAAAATGGGGTTGTTTCCGGAATTACACTTCGCAAACGAAATTCATTTGCTTGATATTCTGTTTGGGCGTTACTATTTGTATTTTAATCTTTTCTTTGCTCATCTAAAACATTCGACCAGTGTATATGGAGATCTAAGCTATATTAAGCAATTCTAAGCGGCTCTTCGAACGAACTGGTCGACATAGTACCATAACAATTGGTAGTTTGTGTTATTCTCACTAAACTAAAGTTTAAACCGCTTCCTTTGAGAAGTTAAGCGGTTTTAACTGAAGCCGCTTAAAATAGCTTAGCGCCCCACACAAAAGTTAGAAAAATTAGCTTAGCGAGGCCAAATAACACACACCAACTGACAGAAAGTTATCCATTTTGACTCGCTGAGAGGGCAGAAAACGCAACATTTTTGGACGTTTTGAGTGGAACATTCTCAGAAAAGAAGCCGTGAAATAGGGTTGCACGTTTTTCACAAACGAACACAAAAAGGCACTTTTGGGGCAAAGGACAGAAAAAATTTTAAATTTTTGTTAGAAACGAAATCGGCATGAATGAGCATAACCGGTTGGAATCGGCTTATATATTTCGGTTCTGTTCAGTGAGTTGACTTATCTAATTGTGGTCGTGGAATTCCATTATAAAGTGAATTGGGCCTAAGTTGTAGATGATTTTATTTTTGTGAGAGTCTATCATCGCCTTAAACCACACGGTTGAGGGCGTACTATTACAACGCCCCTATTGCAGTTTGTAGGTAGAAAAGAGACGAAGAAAAGTTCATTGTCAGTATCACTTTCTGGTGCTGATATTCTAATAGTGCTGCCATGCTCTTAACTTAAACCCACAATGTGGAACACTTCATTGTAGCCATTAGCATTTAGCGAAAGGGATCATTGATTGGATATGAAATACAAAGCGACCATTGTTTACATTGAAATCGATCTTATCGGCGGCTTTCAATAATTGAATCTACATTTTTCATTCAAGACCTATAAATGATCTGATCAACATCATGAGCAACATTATTGTCGCATGATAGTTTGTAGTAAATGAAAACAAAATTGTGGTAATGTGTCAACCAACAGCCAATCAATCACTCTAACCGACAGCGTGGATTGATGGAACAATGTGACGATTGGGATGAATTACTTTGTAATGCTTTGGTTGGATTTTTGTGGTTGACTGACTTTCTTTTGCTCAGGCAAAGAGCCAGCCGTAGATGTGCATGTAGTCCATGTTGTTGTTTGCTAGTTTTTTTTTTAATGTTTGTTGTGTACGTTTGCGCAATTCAATCCGAGGTAATTAATTGGAAACTTGAGAAAGACCTTTCTATCGTCCCTTCGGTGCTCCCCCCCCCCCTATCCATTTTGCCCACTGACCACATTTCTGGCGGCCAGAATAAAAACACGATTTATCCTACAACAAGTCGACAAGACGATAGTCGTACGCTTGTCACCTTGATTGCATGTGAAAATGCTTTTACAAATGTATGTACATATGTATGTATGTATTGATTATACATAGTCGATATGTAAGTATATTTTGATCATATGAGTCGTTTTCCAAAAGGGATGCCTAGTAACGTCATGGGACTGTCGATGGAGATTCAGTTTCTGATAGCCATTCACTTGGGAGTGGAAGGAAATGATTCCTTCATTAGGCAGTCCAAGCAGCTCACTACTTCCACGTAGTTTGTCCTGGGCAATGGCTTTATCAGAAACCTCCGTTAGCTAGCTAGAGTGAGAAGGGGAAACAAACGAGTGACCCTGTCACTGAAGCTCATCAATATATCGGGCATATTCTTTTGTCCTTAGAAGGCGGATGAGCCAACATGTGGGCTAACGGCGGATAGAAACCAAAAGAGGAAAACCCAGGTTAGACATATTCCATCCTGGACAGCGTCTGATCCATAAATATCCTGACAGTGGGTAAAATGCAAACACCATATTAGCAGTGAGTATACAAAATCGAAAAAGAAATCATAAACAACCCCTATTTGTTGACGACCCCCGCAAACGATATATGCCCTTGGAATGTAAGAACTCTATGTAGATCCGGTGCAAGTATCCAATTGGCAGATGTCCTCGAGAATTATAAGACTGGCATTACCGCTCTTCAGGAAGTGAGATGGACAGGACATGGCTGTACAAGAAAATTAAACTGCGACATATACTGCAGTTGCCATGAGAACAACATGAATTTGGTTGCGGATTTATGGTTGGAAAAGACAGCGACATCTAGTCTCTAGGTTCAATCCTGTGAGTAAACGTATAGCCACAATCCGCACAAAAGCGAAATATTTTTATATTTCCTTAATTTTGTACATGCACCGACAAAAGAGAAAGATGATGATGCCAAAGACATATTCTAGGAGCTCCTAAAGGAAACGTATGACCGATGCCCAGGCCATGACATTAAGATCGTACTAGGAGATTTTAATGTTAAAGTAGGCTGGGGGAATGTGTTTCATCCAACTATTGGCAATTTCAGTCTACATGCTGACAGTTCCGACAACGGTATGAGACTGATTGACTTTGTCGCGGCAAAAAAAATGGTCATTAGTGGTACAAGATTCGAGCATAAAGACATCCACAGCTACTTGGGTATCCCCTGATCAAAGAACGAAGAACCAAATTGATCACGTGGTAATTGACGGAAGGCACTCATCCAGTGTAATAGACGTACGAGTTTTTTTCGCTTCTTTATTTTCTAGCAGATTTCTTCTTTTATATTACAACTTAAATTATTATTTTTTTTAAAACATTTTTTAAATAACGTTATTATAAAAACATCCGTTTTCGCCGATCAAATCTTGTGCTTTTTGCGTCGTAATCTCTTGGGGGCGACTTCTTCTTGAACAAGCCGAGCTGCATAGTTATCATGTGTGGACATCTTTTGTATATGTTTTTGGGCATGGCTTTTGGTTGTGTCCTGTACTGCTGGCACATTTAAGTCTCTACTCGTATGTATATCCTCATTCCTTACATACTATGGAGCATTTACTATATTCCTTAGGACTTTGCTCTGAAATACTTGGATACTTGGACGTACGAGTGATCAGAGGGACTAACATCGATTCTGATCACTACCTGGTAGCAGCAAAGGTTCGCACAAGATTAAGTAGAGCGAAAATCGTACGAAACCAGACGCAGAGAAAGCTAAACATCGGAAAGCTGCAATTACCGAAGGTAGCCACAGCCTACTCAAAGAAGTTCTCGCAATTTTTGGTACAGAACCCAACCCTGTTTCCGACTCTATAAAAACTACCGCAACATCCCATGTTAAAAATACTCATGGCAGACGCAGGAGATGTTGGTGTAGCTGATGGCAAATTGAAGACAACAACAACATACATTTTGTTGTTGTTTTTCACTTACGGTATGTCAAATCCAACATATCAGTATACCGACAATAAATGTAAACAAACACGTACATGAACAAAATACATGTGAACTTGACAGTTCGAAAGTGGTTTGCAATATAAACAAAGCACATCCGCTGTGCTTAAGCGTTCACCATATATGAAACCATCTTGGCAACATCCGTACTTACTTTTGAAAATCCGCTTAGCAGCAAGAGTGTCAATTGTGTCAATTGTAATGCGAGCTACGACTGAGCGGTATAGGAGAAAATGCGTTTCATGCTTTAGGCGTAGGAAACGGCAGTGGGGAAAGCGCGAGAGTGAGAAAAATAGAACGAAGCCCGAAAATTATACCAAAAAGTCAAACGGAACTAATGGACATGGTTCAGGGCCACCTTCTGTAAAGACAAGGACAGAAATCTCATCGCAGATGTGCAGAGTATGTTGGGAATATGGACCGATCATTTCTCTGCGCTATTGGTAACTGATATATCCACTGACAATGAGACAATCTATCACAATTTGGACGACAACGTCAGTTGCTCCCATCCTAACCAACACGAGGTCAGAACAACTATTGCCCGGCTTAAGAACAATAAAGCCGCAGGAGCCGATGGATTACCAGCGGAGTTGTTTAAGGCTGACGGCGGCGAGTTGATAAAGTGCATGCATCAGCTATGCCCCATATTTGAAAATTGTGAACTGCCAACTACCATGAAATAAGCCTTTTATCAATGGCATATACGGTTGGTTCTGTCTACTTATTATCTGCGAAAGACTGAAACCAATTATCGCTGGCCTGATTGGACCATACCAGTGTGGCTTTAGGCCTGGAAAATTGACTACTGACCAGATTTTCACGCTACGCCTAATAATGGAGAAGACCCACGAAAATCAAATCGACACCTATCATCTATTTATCGATTATAAGGCGCCTTCGATAGCTCGTAACGGAAGAAACTCTACGAAACAATGTCGGAGCTGGGTATTCCTTGATGAACACAGTGCATTGAAAGTTGGTAAGGATCTTACGGAACCTTTCGAAACCAAGCGAGGCCTCAGGGCAAGGCGACACTCTATCGTGCGAACTCTTTAACATCTTAATGTGGATCATTATGAGAAAAGCAGCAGTCAACATGAATAAAACCATCGGAAGCAAAAGTCATATGCTGCTCGCGTAAGCTGATGATATAGATATCATTGGGCGCACAATTAGAGACGTTACTGCGGTGTTATCGAGAAATGAGAAAGAGTCAGAAAAAGTGGGTATGACAGTAAATGAGAACAAGACAACGTTAATGGTTTCAATGAGTAGGGCTTCCGTACAATTAGGCTAAAGCGTGGACGTTGATAACCGTTATAATTTCGGGGTGGTGGACACATTAATATACCTCGGATCTGCCTAAACAAAAACAATAACATCATCCTTGGAAACAAGCGGAGAATTGTGCTTGCGAATATATGTTATTTTGGGCTAAACAAGCACTTTAGAGATAAAGTCCTCTCTTGAGTGACAAAAGTCCAGCTGTACCAGACTCTCATACAACCTGTCTTGCTTTATGGCGCAGAATCCTGGGTCTAATAGCCAGCAGACGAAACATCTGTAGGAGTCTTCGAGAAAAAAATACGGCGAGTATCGGAGACGCATGAACCATGAGCTGTATGAGCTTTATCCCGACATTGACATTATTAAGTGGATCAAAATAACGCCATTGCGCTGGCTAGTTCGTGTCAGTAAAATGGATGAAGACGAACCAGCCCAAAACGTTTTCCAAACCGAACTCGAAGGAAGACGAAAAATACATGTTCCTTTGTAAAACTCTAGAAGGATTATTTGATTTGACAGATGAAATCCTTTTATTTACGTTTTATTTTTGGCCGATTATTTCGAAACAACTCAGACCGTCTGATTCAAATAGTCAGGGATAACTCTTTTAAAAGCAAAACTTTGTTACTTTGACACTGGTTGTGAGAAGCTCTCCCCAAGTCCTTCATGGGATGTCATGGAAACCCTTTATTTATTTATTTTATGAAGAAAGTCAGTTATAATTTTCAAAATTCGGTCAAAATTTTGAAAATAATTTTTTCTAATTATGGTCATCAAGACACGCAGTTTAATTTGTTTTCACAATTACATTAGAAACCAAATTTGCAACGACGGGTAGGGGACTATAAGAACCTTCGAATAAAAATAAGATTGACATTCCCGTAATCAGCTCTTCAATACACATCTTTTGATACTCCACATGATTGAAATTCACGGGCATTAGGGCGTACTGAAAACTGGGGTTTTAAAACCGGACATTTTTTCAAACTCAGACTTGGAATTTCTTAAGTCTTTAACCAATTAATAGCTTGATGAAGCTTAACAACTGTTGATAAAAAGATTGGAGATTAAATAAATATTAAGAAAAAAATTCCAACAATTTTAAAGTTCCAAAATTTGTAAACTTTGACCGAATTCATGGGGAAGGTTTTTTTTTTCACCAAATTAATAGTTTTTTAATTAATTTTTGTAGCATTTCGCATAACGAACGGCCAGGTATAAGTAAATATAGTGTCACCAAAAAGTCATGTCCCTAATATATCTACTCCATACGAACAGGAACATGCGGACGGAGTTTCAGTCAGAAGAAGAGCAATAGATGATGATGCATCGCAAGTATCACTGGTTGGCGTTTGTTTTTTGTTGGCTCCTGGCGGTGGTTGCCTGCTCGTTTGGTCGAAGGGATCGATTGGATTGTTAACCGATACAAGACGATAATTGTATGCACTGCATTGAACTGAATGCGTTTCATTGAGCAAACAGATACCATAGAATTGAGCATTCAATTTACGAGTAATTCATATCTGCTGCATTGGAGTGCGGTGTGAGGTGCATTTCGCATTTTGCTTCGGTTCAGTTTCCATGACTACTGTTGCGATGAATGATGCTCCTCAATCCGATTCAAAAGTTGTCGTTCAAAAAGGAAATTTAATCTGCACTGAAACGACGACAACAATCGACAACTATGACAAAACTGCCACACACTTGCACGAATACATATTTCTGAGTATCATGCATATGCATCCATACATGCCTATGTATGAGTACATATGTATACACACGTATGTGCTACCAATTCAATTTAACATTGGTAAATGCAAAAATCAGACATATGTACTACCAAGTCAATCAAATGCAAAAATGCGGTTTTTCATATCATATCCTATCATCATACCTGCCATCAATATCGTTATCAGCATCTCAAAGCAACAACGTCAGCAATAACAACAACATCAGCAGCAACGGTAGCAGCGACAATAAACCAAGATTCTACTGTAATTGCTAATGGTAAAGATGTTGATTGCTGTGGCCGGCAACGACAACAATAACAACGATGACGATACCGCCGAGTTAAATCTGAGACTATTTTACATACACGACAACATCAATTGACTAAGTGGACCAATAGTGAAAAATGAAAACTCTACTGTTTTTTTTGTCATTTTAGATTGAACATGATAGACATTCTCGTTCAGCTTTGTTCATTTTTTTTTGGGTTAATAGTGTTACATGGTTGTGCAAGAGCGGAGATGAGTATACAGATATTTCATATATAACTTAGTTAAGACAAAACAGATCACATGGTCAATATTCTAACTTTAATGTTTAGTACGAGGTCTGGAAAAAACGCTACTACCTAAACTGCGTTGGAAGCCGTATAGCTTTACGAGAAGCAGGTAAAGATTGACAAGAACTTGAGATTGGTAAAGCGCAAAATAATAACACAGTACAACACGAAAAAATATAACCATGTACGGACACCACTACGTGATAAAAGACCAAAATAAGACCCGTGTCTCCCAGTTTTGCCCAAAGTCATGCATTTTTTTTATGGTTCCAAAAGATTTTGCAAAAAAATGATAATTTTGTCAGGCTCATATCTTGAAAACCGTTCGGAATTTTGATTTACTCTCTGAGGGAAAGTTATAGCTAAAGAAAAAAAATTGTGAACATATAAAATCAAAAAACTTCATCTTCAATGTCAAAATCGCAAAAAAAACTTAAAAAAATTCGATTTTTTAAACTTTTCCGCCCTGTTCAGGCCCATAGGTAGCAAACCCTTAAAAATTTAAGGAAACAATAGATCCCAATACTAGATCTCTAAGATCTCCATAAACAACTTTCTAGAACATATGAACTTTCTAGGAATGATTCTTAACACCGTTTAGGTAGCGCTTAGTTAGCATTTCGGTAGCCGCAAAAGTGAAAACTTTCCCGAACATTTTTATATAATTTTTTTAAAAAAAGGCTGTGAAGTGGCCAATGAATGCTATTATTGGGGCCTAGGTAAAAATATCGAAACTATTCGAAATGAAAGGGAATGGTGGCAGGCGGCTCAAGATATTCGAAACCCAAATAAAGCTCAAGTCATATCAATAGATCAAAATATTTTAAAGTCTGTTTTAAGAAATTTGTGAATCTCATACTAACATCACAAATCTTCAGTATACATAATTGAAAGGTCAAAATCTGAAAGAAATTGCAAGGGCTAGCAGATGATATATTTTAGCGCCAAGAGCGTTATATTCCCAATATGTTATGGGGTCATAACTGTCCTATATCATAAAATAAATATCTATATTCTACATACTTATATATAAAAAAAAGGATAACCAAAAATCAAAGTTTTGTGGTTAACCTATTTAAAATTTTGCTGACATCAAAGACGTCCACACAACCTCTCTCCAGTGGTTAAAAAATGCATACCTACCTACATATGAGCATATACATAAGTACAAAATATAGGAAAAAATAGAGCAGACCACAATTCACTAATTCAAAGTTTGCAATAAAAGCTAAAAACTATTTACGTTCAAATTATTGTTCAACGAAGGCTTTTAGTCAAACCTTCAACATTTGGGAAATGTCGTATAAAGAACCGTTGAAGTTGTTCGCAGCTATTTTGTGAGAAGTCAGGGACCTTACAAAACGAATATTGCATTTTTCGCCAACCAGTTCGATCTTTTGCTTTATCTCTCCAGTTGGTAATAGGAAGTGTACGCAGGGATTCGTCAACCTGCTCCGTCTACCCCTGCTATATATACATTACACCGACTCACATTGCGTGGTTGGCAAAGAGTGTTTTTTGCCCATCCTTTAAAATGTACCTTGGTTTATTTTCTGATGATTCCTAAAATATTTCGTGTCTTGAATTGAGATCCCGTGAGCTGGACCGTTTTTAAAAAAGGTATTCTTTTCGATTTTCAAAGAATTTTGTCCGTATATTTGTATTCTCTTCAGTATTCAATACCCAAAGTCTGCAGTACTTGGTTGTCGAAACATCACTACAGTACATGTTTTGAAAAATGGAAATGTCTTGAATGGGCATTCAATACGTCTTGTGTAGATCTCTAGTACATATCTGCATTCGACCAAAATGGCAGAGTTGAAAATATCACCGGTACATATAACATGATCGCTAAATCTATGCGGTATTGGTAAATTAAATCAACGAGATTCAGGCCCAATTTTTGACTGGTTATTTAAATTCGTAATCGGTTGATTTTGATTTATGTTTGATCTGACTTTAAATACGAAAAGAGTTTTTCAGTGCTTTGCCAAAAACAAAAGTGAAGTGATAAAATACAAAATATTTAATGAAATATTTTGAGCAGAAATAAAGTTCTAACTGCACTACGACTTAAATGATAAGTTTTTATTGTTATTTCAACTAGGATGGTGATTATAATTGTTCACATTAAAAATTAAAGAAGCGTTGTGTTTGTTCTTCTTTGTTTTCTGTCAAAATCATATGTTCACTTGATCACAGTTTAAATGCCCAACTATGGCTGTTTAAACTGCAATTAACTATTAACCTAAAAAGAGAATTCAGAGTTTAAATTATGTTTAATCGTTGATAAAAGATGATTTTCCACTCAAAAATAGTTGGTTGCAGTGAAGATCGCCTCCTCGCGGTGCAACCCGGGTAATTCTAAATGATCTTCTTCCTCTTTGGCACAGACTCTGCTACGACCCTGGTACACGATTTTCGTAACTATTTGATCTTCTGCTCTCGAGCTGTCGCCCTGTGCTCTGAGACCTGAGTAGGCAGAGGTGACACTCTGTCGAAATGGCTCGTGGTTACAGTACCGTTCGTCTCCGCCTCCTTAAAACCTGGCAAGACTTGTAGTACGTTCGAAATCCGTCACCGTTATGTTGGTGGTAATGGTGAGGTTGAGATTACTCCCTCTTTGGTTCGGTCTGGCTCTGAACACTCTGTCCCATAAGGCGGAGTGTCAACCCTCGCGTGGAACTCCCTGCTACATAGACAACCACTGTGCCTTTCATCTTGAACACATTGCATTACGGACGTAGATAGCGGCTACAAGTTGAGGCCCGAATCCATCATGGACGATAATATTGAAAAGTCTTCGGCCACAGGAAAACCTGTGATTTCCCCCGAGCCTACGGGCTCTTCCTCGAGCACTAGTGCTCGTAAGTCTTCTGCTCTTCTGCGGTCACACACAAGGGGGCCTCTGCAACTGCGAATAACGCGGGCGGTGGTCAACCCTCCCCAAGTACGGGAGAAAAATCTCTGCCCCTCCCGGAAGCGCAGAGTTGATCTTCGACTGGCCACTAGATTGGTTAGTCAACTCTCTGCACGACTAGTCGCTGCACTCACCTTGGAGTGGGCTAAGGGCGTCTGTGAGGGCTCCAAGTCTGTAGGGACAAAGCCTCCACTGGCTGTTAATAAAAGACTGCGTTCAGTGGAGGTGGATACTAAACCTGGTCCCTCATCTAAGAGACATAAAAGCCACCCAGTGCTCGGCAGGTCCTTTAGTGATGTCGCGAAGGGCAGCCTAATCATTGACGTCTTGGATGAAGGTTCCCAGGATGGACGTATCCCCAAGGATAAATGGCGCCTTGTAGAAGGAGCCGTTCTTACGGTGTTCATAGACATCGTAAACGACAACCCTGGCCCTGTGCCTGATGAACGAGCAGCGCGTTTCTATAAGCCTGCCATGAGTCGAGTAGGTGAGGGTTGGCCGGGAGCCAAACTCAAAGCCGTGGATAGGAAGGATATACCTTCTAGACCAAGGGCTAGGGTTTGGGTCCCGTCAAACTCACCTACTGACCTACATGAGATCCTAAAGATCATCAGCCACTGCAATCCCTCCATTCCTGCAAAGGATTGGAAGGTGGTCACGGTTGAGGATCCTGTAGGAACCTCCGGCAGGTAGTTTTGGCCTGAACCAGGATTCCCTTAAACCCCTTGAGGAGTCCAAAGGCCAAATTCGGTTTGGGTTCAGGGTATACAGGGTGAATACGCTGAGTGGTAAACTGGCCGAGTCGGAAGTCGGAAGTCAAAGCTGTAAATGCTGGAAAGCATCCTGAAACGGCGGTAGATGCTGAAGAAGCACTACTGGTTGACGACAGGGGCAGCATCATTGACCTATGGGGCCGCTCTGCCTGGCTCCGTGATGGGTCCATCACTAGCGAGGGTGATCACGAGACAACCGTGATCGAGGTACCCGGTGTGGAACATCCTCTAGACCATGAAATTCCTCCAGATAAATCGTCATCGCAGTAAGGCAGCATCTGCCAACCTCATTCACCATCTTGCGAAGGGTGGAGCCGATGTGGCCCCGATACAAGAACCATGGACGGTCAATGATCGTATATGTGATATCAGGTGCAATGGATACAGGACCTTTGTCCAATCAACCCCAGACAGGCCACGATCTTGCATACTTATTAAAAACAAATTTAATGCTCTTTTATTGCAGCATTTTAGTGATAGCGATACAACCGCCATCAGCCTCTCGCTGGAAAACTGTCAGCGGGACATTTGGCTAGTTTCATCGTACATGGCGCACGACCATACTGAATCACCCCCTCCGAAGTGCGTCAGGGATATTGTATCGGAGCGAGTACCGGCACCAATCATCGAGGTTTTTAAAAGTTATAGGAAAACGACTGGAACGCCTATCGTGGGCGCATAAGGAAACTCTTAGGTAACTATCCGAACATTCCGACTAATGTGCCAGAGCTGGAAGAACTAGTTGGCAAATTTACTGATGCGTGCAGGAACGCGATTAATGAGTCCTGTAAGACCAGTGGTTATTATGCTGCCAAGGGTAACAAAATACCTCATTGGTGAAATGCTGAGCTTCAGGATCTAAGATCGTCCATTAGACGGCATTTCAACAAGGCCAAAAAGAGCGGCGACCAAAGGGATTGGGACGTTTACAAGATTAGTTTTAATCTATATAAAGGTGAAATCAAGAAGGCCAAACGGAAATCCTGGCGAAACTTCTGTGAATACATTGAGGGAACCAACCAGACTGCACGCTTAAGATGCGTGCCCGGTAAAAACCCACCGTGTGCGGGGTTCTTAATGAAAGATGATGGAACGTGGACGTATTCGTCTGAATAGTTTCTTGGGATTCTCCTGGATACCCACTTTCCCAATGATGACCGGAATGCTGGTCATCAGCCAAAAGAGCTAGGCGGAAACCCACCTAGCTTAGAAAAAGTTCGCTCAATAGTGAGCAGAAAGAATCTGATATGGGCCATTAGATGATTTAAGCCCTATAAATCAGCCGGACCTGACGGGATAATTCCCGCGCAACTACAAGAGGCACTATACCTATCTTGTAGTTGGTTGGAGGCAATCTTCAGGGGCTGCCTTATGCTGGGAGTCATTCCTAGCATTTGGAAGCAAACCAAAGTTGTGTTCGTCCCGAAAGGGGGCAAATGCTCTCATGTCAAATAAGAGGATTTTAGACCAATCGGTCTATCATCCTTTGTTCTTAAGACATTTGAAAGGTTACTGGACATTCACGTTCGAAGTAATCTTCCACAGAATCTAGTATCGAGTTCTTAGCCTGCCTATATCAAGGGCAGGTCAACTGAGACGGCTCTCCACTCTATAGTCAGCATAATAGAAAACTCTCTTGAGAATAAGGCCTTCGCTCTAGGGACCTTCCTGGACATCGGGGGAGCCTTCAGTAACATTCAACCTTCGGCGATTCTTAGGTCGTTACAGAATCTAGGAGTCGACAGCTTAGTGACACGCCTAATTGGGAAGCTTCTGGTGGATAGATCCGTCAAAGCTGAATGGGGTGGTGTTACAATTGCTAGGACCGTTAACAGGGGGACACCGCAGGGGTGAGTTCTGTCTCCACTATTATGGTTAACTTCTGTCAATGAACTGCTTCTTGAATTGGACAGGGCCGAATGTCAGGTCTTTGTCTATGCCGATGATATTGCTATCATCTGTACGGGTAGAAACCTTAATTTACTTAGCATTCGTACAACCAGCCTACTTAGTCTAATCTCGAACTGGACCGCTAACAACGGACTATCACTTAACCCACTTAAAACCGAGCTTATCCTGTTCTCTCGGAAATTTAAAATACCCGCATTTGAACTGCCATCAGTTAATGGGGTGCAATTACAGTTGACGGAAAAGGTCAAGTACCTGGAAATAATTCTCGAAAGAAAAATGTCTTGAAAACCGAATGTGGAGGAGAGGGTGAAAAAGGCGCCTGTTGCTCTTTACTGCTGTAAAGGGGCGATAGGAAAGCGCTGTCTCCTAAGATCACCATGAGGATTTATACGACAATAGTCAGACCAATACTTTTCTATGGCATCGTAGTTTGGTGGAGATCCCTCCAAAAGAAATATATTCTGAATTTCTTGATGAAAATTCAAAGATCAGCACTGATTAGCGTTAGTGGGGCAAAGGGCACGACGTCAGGTACTGCACTTAGTGCTATTCTGAACATCTGTACTCCTGATATAATGGCCGAATAGGCAGCCACTACATCCCTGGTGAGAATCAGAGATTGTGCCGTTTTGATATGGGGTCATTCCGGACACACTGAGTTACTACACCGGATCAACTCTGTTCCCGTAAAAACGGACTACTGTATCCCCTACCTTCTACCAGCGACAAATCTAAGGACTTCTATTCCGAACATGAATACCTGGGAAAAGTCACTGGAAGGGGATACCACTAGTATCAGATTTTTCACGGATGGGTCAAAGTTGGACGAGCAATAGGAATAGGAACACTTACGGGACATTGTCGTGTAGGAAAACACGCCCTAATATTGGGATATAGAAACTCTACTCTCTGTAGATGCTGCATGGAAGAGGACGAGGAAACCACGAAACACCTTCTCTTGGATTGCCCTGCTCTGATAGGACTGAGAAGTAGGATATTCGGTATTCCTGTAGGTCTCATAGACAAATTTATTGAAAGGGCAAATTGGCTAGATGACTAGTCAATAGTTGCTATGGAGGAAACTGCAGGTATCACAATGGGCTTCTTTAGCCTAAGTGTGCTACACAGGCTGTCTTGCAGCCTTTTCAACCAACCAACCAACCAACTCAAAAAGTAGGCCACCAAATCGCTTCACGAAATAATCTAAGAACGAAGTATTTACTGGATAGGGACACTTACCGAATTCTAGCCATAAAGCTTGTAACCACCCTGAAATCTACCTGTGTACTTGTATATTCCGGTAACCATAAGTGTATTCCGGCAGCCATAGGTGAAGAACTGCTAATGTAACTCTGTATTTAGAATTACTTTAGACTAAAAATGACTAAACAAAGTCAGATCAAAATGTAAATATTAAACTTTTGCTTCCAAATATCTCTGTATCGGGTAGACTCGGCGTGTTTTTGTTTGTGCTGCTTAGCAGAATCTTAAAACCAAAACAATCTTTGAAATCGGAATACAAGTTTAGAAGTTACATGTCATGAAATTATAAACTTCACCATGGGAATCTACTTTGAGACCCTGTAGAAAAACGTACGTGGAAACAGTGTGCCTCTAAATAAAATATTCTGAAAGCCTGCCTCATCTTCTACAAATATCTGGTACATTTTAAAATAGTTTAGAAGTTCAGATATTAGTACCACTTGTTTTGCAATCTGTGCGCTGTGTGTCTGAAAGAATACTAATGGAAATAAAAGGCAATCTTCTTTGAGATAAAGGTGATAAAATGTTCCTGTATAAAAGGGCTTAGGTTTTTTCTTTTAATTTATTAAAAACGACACTCAATTCAACTTTGTGATTTGTATTTAAGTGTAGTAGTGTCTAATACCTAAATTCGATTCCTACGGGTTTCGAACATGGTTTTGGATATATTTTTTAATATTGGTTTGAAAATAAAGGAAGTGGTAAAACACCCGTTTTAATTTGTGAGTAATTTTTAAGTGAACGTGTAAATCACGTGAATCGTGCGTGATTCACGCGTGAATGTAACGGGTTTTTCAACAGAGACGCTACAAAAGTAAATCGATATGGACAGCAAACGACGCCATATTTTTCCCCGCTCTTTTGACATTTCTCTTCAGTAAGGTTTGCCATTTCATCATGGAAAGATATACGAGCCAACAGCGAGTCGAAATTATTAAAATTTACTACCGAAATTTAGAGTCAGTGGCCTCAACTTTAAGAGCGCGGAAATCGGAAAATCATCTTCAGCGATGAGGTTCATTTCTGGCTGAATGGCTTCGTCAATAAGCAAAATATGCGCTATTGGTCAGACAGCAATCCACGCGTAATCCATGAGTCATCATTGTATCCCGAAAAAATTACGGTTTGGTGCGGTTTATTGGCCGGCGGCGTCATTGGGCCGTACTTCTTCCGCGATGATCAAGACCGGCACATTACTGTGAATGCGAATCGCTACCAGTCAATGATAACCGAATATTTTTGGCCCCAATTGCATAATATGGACTTGGAGGACATGTGGTTCCAACAGGACGGCGCCACAAGCCACACAGCGAATGCCACAATCAATTTATTGGAAACCAAGTTTGGTGAACGTGTTATCTCACGAAATGGCCCAGTCGATTGGCCGCCTCGGTCGTGCGATTTGACGTCGTTAGATTATTTCCTGTGGGGCTACGTCAAATCTATGGTCTATGCCAACAAGCCAGCGACGATTAATGAACTTCGGACGAATATCGAACGTGAAATTGCAGCAGTATCGGCCGATTTATGCTTGAAAACCGTCGAAAATTGGGTTCAGCGTCTGGACTTCTGCAAGCGTGCCCGTGGTGACCATGCAGAAGAAATCGAGTTCCATACTTAATGGCATCGAACGTACTTTCACAGGAATAAAGAATTTCATTGGTATCTAAAAGCGGTTTTGTTTTATTTAAAAAAAAACTTTTGTAGCGCTCTTATTGAAAACCCCGTTAAGAAGGTTCAAATTATGCGCACGTGAGCGTGCGTAAGTGTGTGATGTGGTTAAATTCTCTTTCTAATTGCCGTCTTTTCTGTCCTTGCTTATCGGTAGTCTAAAGTATTTTTTTATGAAATAGATTAAACTTATTTTGAAATTTGAGAGGATCCGAAGCCCCCCACCTGACTGCTTGCTGGCGCATATCAATGGCTCTCATTATCCGCTTTATTTGATGAAACTTTTTAATTATTGAATTTCCATCTTTCATTAAATCCAGTTCAAAAAGAGGCTCACCCTTACTCGTGAGAAATCACTCCATTGAATAAAACTCTTTGAACGTTACAGTACATACATACATTCAAAATCTATTGAATCAAGAATTTTGTTATCTTAATATTTTTTACATAAATTTCAATTTTTTACATAATGATCAACGATGAAACATAATTTAAAATCTGAATTAATTTTTTAGATTAATAGTTAATTGCTGTTTAAACAGCCAAAGTTGGCCATTTAAACTGTGATCAAGTGACCATATGATTTTGACAGAAAACCACAAGAATAAGAAACACAAAGCTTCTTTAATTGTTAATGTGAAATAAAAATACACTAGCCGGAAGTTTATTCCACATACGGACTGAACGGCTGAAGAACGAATTTTCTGAACCTGCCCATATATGGGAGTTATAGTCCATCTTTGGCCTGATGTAGGTGGTGTAGATATTGAGAAGATCTGATGGAGTGAAGTATTTCTTGCACCGCTTTAAAAAGCCTAGACACTTGCATGCATCTTTCGACACTTCAAATACATGTTTTGCCCAACGGACATCACATTGTATTTTCATGCCCAGAACATCAAGAGCGTCTTATTCATCAATATCCACACCGTCCATAGACAATGACGACACACCTGGGTCAGCAATACGTTTATGCGACAACAAACAACACTGGGTCTTACTCGCATTAAAATCTACTCTATTCTTTCGACCCCATTCAACAATGGACACCAGATCGCGGTCGAGTGTTTCATTCATCATCCGGCGTTTGACTTCAATCTCTTGAAGACTTGGCCTACGATCGAATGATTAAGAATGGCAGAGATTACTGTCGTCGGCAAAAGAGTAGATTGGATTCACAGTCTGACCCAGGAGATCGTCAATGAAAATAAGAAAAAGAGAAGGAGAAAGAACATTAGAACTATTAGAAAACATAGAGTGCTTTTAACATTAGCATGTGGGGAAAATCGATTCCGTTTTTCCGCTGATAGCGTAATAATACAAGTCAAATATATATCGGCTCCCTATCGGGGATGCTGTTCGAATGCACCCTGTTCTTCATTACTTGATATTTTTTCTTTGAAAAGCGCAATGAATTCCTTCTCGTGTGCTTTTGTTTTTGTTCAACAATAAAATCAAACGTTTCCACCCCAATTGTATTTCCCACAACTAGAATATTCCGTCCGATGGTGCAACGGTAGTGTGCGCGCCTCTTGTACATGATATCCTGGGTTTGATCCCTGCTCAGACCACCTTAAAATTTGTTTCGGCGGTGGTCACCTCGCAAAGTGACGGCGACACTATCGAGTATTAAGCCATGTAAAAGCTTCTCAAAATACCGTTCGGAATCGGTGTAAAACTGTAGGTCTCAATCAGTGAGTGAAAATTGGAAAGCGCACAGCTCTGTGATTGTGAGAAGCTCTCCCCTGTCCCTTCATGGGATGTAATGGGAAACCATGTATTTTTATCTTTAGAATATACAATGCTAACTCATACTCAGGCTTGTTCTGTCTCTTTCCTTCTTTTGTATCGCTTATGACATATCGTGACGCGCAGGAGCACATTCGACAACGCCATATCGTCGTTCCGAAGTTATCTTCACGTATTCACAAAATCAGAAAAAAATGAGATAAGACTATTTCCTGGGATAAATTTTGTATATCTATCCATCTGTTTAATCCCCAGGCCCCTATCTCTGATGGTTTCAGAGATATTATGTAGTCATTTTCTTGTATATCCACTTTTGATACAAATTTAACACGTTATGATACCGTATGAACCGTTATTGTGGATATACATCAAAAAATATATGAACATTTTGAATTTAAAAAAATTAAGTTATCTTCACGTATGTGGAAAGAATATTTGACAGACGTAAAAAAAAGATATTATCATCCTATTAGTATATGCATTTTGTCCTCGTTCTATATCTCAAAAGTAACTCTAGATAAAGTCTATAACATTACAAAAAAGTAACAAAAAAAATTGCATAAATTGTCGCTGCACCCTAATGTATAGGGCGTATACGTGAATATAATTTCGGACTAAAAAGTTAATGCTTTTTTGCTCGGAACATTTCATCAATGACTTTGGATATTTTTACTCCAATCGATGCAGAATTTCAGGCACTACTACTGGCAAAAATGTTTGACCACTTTTTTCACGCCAATTTTACAGTCAATTTCCCAAAAAAATATTTTTTTTGGAGATACGTAAAGATAACTTCGTGACGACGATATGGCTATGCCTCGCATTTCATGATGAAATATAAAGAAAACGGAACAACTAAACAGCCTAATTCGATGAAAAGTAAATTCATTTACTAAACAGTTGTACATGGTCATTCATACAATTTCATAGGCAAAATATTGTATACACCGACACGACCTTCCTGACTAACACACGTTCTAGAGTGTAACATTCAAAATATCTTAAAACATAACCTGAAGATAGCGCCAGAGGGCAGTTTCGTGGCAGAGACTTTTTCCGTTGGGCCACTCTCCATGATAAAGCTTAATTGACACCATTATCCTAAATTTTCTTTTTTTTCCTTCCACTTGCGCTTGCAACGGGTAATTGCAACTTAGATTTTTTATTGTTCCAATTCATCTTTCAAATTTAATTTTCTTAAAACTAATCAACTAAAATACCATTACATACTTTGTATTCCTCAAGGATTTATGACAGTCTTTATATATGTAGGTTTGTGAGTTTTCAGTAACTCCCCAAAAAAAAAGAGAAAAAAAACCAACCCGTAGAAACATAGTTTTTGACTATAAATTCTTTATATAATTGTAATAATGGATTTTTAATTTGTGATTTGTATGGGAGATACCACGCCCCTTTGTCCAATCCCGCCCATATTTTGATAGTTCATTTTAGTTTGCATGCGAAGTTTCAGCTCGTTTGGATCACGGGAAAAGGGTTAAAAATCAATTCAAAGTTTTTTCGGCATGCATGCATACGTGCATACAGACAAGTGAAATAATAATCAAAAAACTAATACTACACTTAAAACTAAAATGGTATGTACAAAAAGGAAATTAAAAGGAATTCAAAGTATTCACAAAATTATAAAAAATGCAAAATAAAATAAAATACAATCCAATTCTGGCAATAGTCTATTGAGCGGTGTCATACACCGTGTTTATCAAATCGAGGCTGCTAATACACCTATGGTAGAATAGTACCTTCTCACAATCAGTGATATGAGCGCTTTCTAGTTTTTCCACTCACTGATTGGGTCCTACAGTTTTACACCGGTTCCGAACGGTATTTTGAGAAACTTTTTTATGGCTGAGTACTCGATAGTGTCGCCATCACTAAGCGAGGTGACCGTCGTCGAAAGAAATGTAAGGTCTTCGGAGCAGGGATCGAAACCATGTTCTAATGTACAAGCGCCGCGTATACTACCTATTGCACCACCGACTGACACACGACGACGAAGACGTCTATTCGCTCGAAATCCACCCTTTCGTAAAAGGTCCGACACGCTGGGCTTCAAAAGGTCCCATCCGGAGCCAAAGAGGTTCGCGACCTAAGTCACGAGGTCAAAATCTTCCTCTCCCACACTCTCAGACTCCCCATTTGCCTGGAGGAAATTGTAAACCACGCCGGAAAGGCGTATGCCACAAGAGGTCTTATAATTTGTCTATATATAAGGAGTTTGATCCTAATATCCAGTCCACTCCTAGGCCTCAAAATAGCACAGTACGCTGCGAAGGTGTGCTTCACCTTCCCCAAATCATGGTCAATGTTCGAAGTTTGGATGAGGGAGTCACCCACCTTCAGCACTGGGACGTAGCCTTTACAATTTTTGAAGAGGTATTTGCGCATATTATTCCCATTGACTCATTGACGTTCAATCGAACGCCCCATCTCATGAAATATTCATCAAGGGTAACCAAGTATCCATTCAAACGAGCATTAACAACATTCGCGCTAGCGCCCGACGATACGACCAGGATGTCATCAGCGTACACTAGAATCAAATCTCCCGCGGAAGGAAGTGGGATATCAGCGATAAGGATATTATAACGCATGGGCACAAGGATGGAGCCCTTCGGCACCATAGCTGTCACAGCCATTTCCTCGGAGATCGCATCCCCAACTCTCAATCGGGCAATTGCGGTGCGGATCACAGCTTTACATTTGTGTAATACAACGTCGTTCATATTTTCATTAACATCTTTTTCAACGTCTTCACCATTTTCATTAATGCCTCTATCAACTTCTTCACTATTTTCATTAACATCTTATTCCATTTCCTCTTCACTTCCGCTCATGCTCAACTCATTAGTGACTTGTCCCTCTGGAAGCTTTCACAAATGCTCATGCGAATATTTATATGATTTTTTGGTACTAATGACTTTAATATATATCTGTCCCCTTGTAAAATCTCTGCCACCAAAAAAGGACCATTGCATTTAGGACCTAGTTTTGTCTGATGCCTCTCTTCGTCGTTAAGTAAAACATAATCGCCAACTTTATATCTAACTACTTTGGCCTTAGTTTTGTCAAACCTTTCCTTATCGTTACAATCATTATCCCGAATATTACCAATGGTCTCTTAAATTACCAACATCAACAATACTTTCATCGGTAGTAATTGTTACTAAACCAAAGGGCCGTGCTTCTTTACCTACTAATAATTGTAATGGACTTTGTAACTCGATTCAGTGCAATTCAGAGCTAGTTGAATCGCCAGTTGAAATCAACCGCTGTCAAGAGATTTTTAAGCGTGATCATAACTCGCTCTACCTGTCCGTTAGCGCGACTTTGATGGTGACTTTGATTGCTTGCAAGGAATACAATTATCAACAAACTTTCGTACCTAGTATTTGGACATATTGTCAAACCAGTAATTGTCATAAACCTTGTCAAGGGTATTTTGCGCACCCAAATTCAAAAGAAATCTGCATGTGCCATACACTTCCCCTCTCTATACACAACAACGAAGTCAACGGGCTGCAAATATGCCCACCAGCGATGAGCTTTTGGAGTCAATTCAGTCTTAGTATGAGACGTTTTCAAGGAGTTGAAGTCTCTAAATACTACAATTTAACGCCCTTGTAAATTATGCCCAAAATGTTTAATCGAGTTAACGACAGCCAAAGCCTCCAATTCGTATGAATGTGACTTCGATTCCGCCGAAGAGGTTTTCTTGCCTTAATACTCAATAACGTGTGGCTTATTGTCAATCTTATGTAAAAGAATGGCACCATAACCATCGGCACTGGCGGCAGTTTGCAATTCTGGCTTATTACACAGAAAAAAATATTCCCGAATTAATTTCAATTACTGATTTGCTTGAAAACAGAGATAAAATTCAATTATTTCATTATTTGACTCAATCATTTGAATACTTGGTTCAACAATTTTACATTTTATAAAGCGAAGAAGATCAATTAAAATTTCACTGGAATCAAGTACTTGTGTACTTGAAATTACAACATTCTTTATGTGTTATTTGACGCTTTTTTGTTCGATTTTTAAGGCCAATTTTTGTTGTTGTCAGGGAGAACAAGTGGAAGATGCGCATCACCAAAAATCCGTTACAAACGGTGTTTTGCTATTGCAATCGGCACTCGTCAACACAATGACAGCAACAACACATGTGCTAAAAAATTATTGCGAAATCAAAACACATCTTTGAGAATTTACAAATAAATGTTCAAACGAAAAAAATCCATGTACACTATATGAGTATGCAACTTCACCTAATGCTTTCATTACCGTTCGCTGAAAAACACACGGTGCATTTTGAAGACCAAAGGGCATTGTAAAAAACTCATATTGTCCCTCTGGTGTGACAAATGCTGTACGCTCAATAGAATTCTGGTGGATAGGGATCTTGTGAAATCCACTTGCCATATCCAAACATGAAAACTAGTTCGCCTCGCGAACTAATGAAATGTAATTCTTTCTCTATAGTCGACACAATTACGGTCGGACCCGGTTTTCTTTTTCACGAGCAGCATAGGTCTGGCAAGTGGAGAACAGCTAGGACGAATAATATTATATTTTCATAATTCCCCTATTCTATTCCTTACAATTTCCTTTTCCTCTAAACTAAATCTATATGGTCTCCTCCACACAGTCTTATTTGGGTCAACTAAAAGTATGTCCAACTGACCAGTAATTGCCCGGGTACGTTGTATTCCGTCAATAAAAAATTCAGCACATTTTCCCAATTAGTCGAACCTTTTCAATTTCAACCAGGTCGGTGTCAATAGTAAATGAGCCATTATAGTACGCATTTGCGGTATCAAATTTATCAAATTTGTAAGACGTGATCACAACAAAGAATGGCTTAGAATTTTAAATATTTTTCAGAAACTACATGAAATACAATTTCAAAGGAATATTCACAGATTTTAACATTTGACAACAGTTGTAAATAACTGGATACTGAAGTATTCCCAATACCTCTTAAAATTACAACTTTATTAATTTGCTTTCCCGTAGTCTTCTCTGCTATGGCCTCTTTTATGAGAGAACACTCGGCACCGGAATCAAAACAGTATTGATGAGACCTCACCAGACTGAATAAATACTCTCTTGGGCTGCATCACTTCACAAGCGTTCATCCTCTTCTCATAGCTGTAAGATTTGCTGGTGCCTATAAGCTTGCTTCCACTACCCGGACACCTGGACACAATCTGGCCCACTTCCCCATACTTGAAACAGATTAATGGCAACCGACCCCTATCAGTCGATGAGCTCGACGTCAGGTTGTCCCTCAGTGGTAGCCCCGGTTTGTGCTTCCTCAATCGGCACTCGGCAATCTTGTGCCCAGTCTTTCCACAGAAATGGCATTTAATATTGGCCGACAGCCTACTTCTTTTCACTTCTGGATGATCACCGGGAGTGAACAGCCGTTTCCTAGTAAGCGCGAAGGTTCTCCGTTCTTGCTGCAATCCATTTCGCATTTTGCTGTCACTGTCAAAACGTGTCGTTTGGGCTAGGACTACGGATACGGATATCTCTTCAACGGTCACCGTCTTCTACTTGGACGTAACTAGACGATTTCATTCATTAGTGTTGCTGCAGATATTTCCACCCCTTCGAATAGTTGTAAGAACAAGTCCCTAAATTGTTGCCAGGTTATACCAGAGAAACCAATTTGTGATAACCATTGTGATGCGCATAATTCCAAAGATTTGCTGAGTACTATATCAATGTGTGTAATTTTGTAAGTCATGGCAACAGAACCATATACGGACACCACTACGTGATAAAAGACCAATAAAAAAGACCCGTGTCTCCCAGTTTTGCCCAAAGTCATGCACTTTTTTATGGGTCCTCAAAAATTTGGGGCCTCGGTGTCATTCTTGCAAAAAAGTGATAATTTTGTCAGGCTCATATCTTGAAAATCGTTCGGAATTTTGATTTCCTCTCTGAGCGAAGGTTGTAGCTCTTGTCATGAAGAACAGAAATTGTGAACATATAAGATCAAAAAAACGTCATCTTCAAGGTCAAAATTGATTTTTTTTGATTTGATTTTGAAATTGAATTTTTTCCCCTTTTTCCCCTGTTCAAGTCCCTAGATAGGAAACCGTTCAAAATTCAAGGAAACAATCAACTACAAGAATGTACCTAAGATGTCAGTAAACAACTTTCTAGAACATATGAACTTCCCAGGAATGATTGTTAATACCGTTTACTTCAACATTGAGATACTATGCTATCTCACCGACCGCAGCAGCGCAGGCAAAGCAGTAAGCTCAGCATACGCAACAAGGGACGAAGCACACAATATAAGAATCATTCCTAGGAAGTTCATATGTTCTAGATAATATGTTTATGATAAGAGCTACAAAATTCCCTCAGAAAGTAAATCAAAATTCCGAACGGTTTGCAAGATATGAGCCTGACAAAATGATAAATTTATTGCAAAAATGACACCGAGGTCCCAAATATTTGGGGGCCCATAAAAAAAAGTGCATGACTTTGGGCAAAGATGGGAGACATGGGTCGCTTTATTTTGGTCTTTTATCACGTAGTGATGTCCGTATATGGTTATATTTTTTCGTGTTGCACTGTGTAATCAGAGCACTGTCCTTCAATGGGTTTTGTTTTTTTTAGCTGCATCAGAACTATCAATGTCGGTAGCAGTTTCACAACTGAGAATATAACACTGCGTTGACATTTCTGTTCAGTAAGGTTTGGTAACTCATCATGAATTCAACAACGCTTCTAAATTGTGGAAATTTACTTTGAATAAAATAAATCTGTTCGAGACGTTCATACAGCACTTCATCCAATTTATGGTCAACATAATCGACCTAGGGGGCAAGCAATTCGTGCAGTTATTGATCGTTTGGAGCGAAGATAATCCTCAAATCATTAACGAATCACCATTACATCCATAAAAATGACCTGATTGGTGCGATTTCAACGCTGGCGGTGTCATCGGTCCTTATATCTATCGAAATGAGCAAGGAGCTGCCGTTACGGTGAATGGCGAGCGCCATCGAGCCATGCTGACAAGCGCAACTTGCCATACAGCGCGCTTAACAATCGTTTATTGCAAAATCAATTTGGTGACAACTTTATTTCCAGAAGTGGCCCGGTCCACTCGGCCCTCGTTCGTGCGATTTAACGCCACTGGGTTACTTTTTATGGGGCTATGTTAAGACATTGGCTTATGCCAACAAACCAGCAATTCGTGAAGCCTTGGAAGCCAATATTCAAGGCAGCATTGACGCCAAACTGCCAGATTTATTGGGAAAAGTAGTGGACTGATCGAATGGACCATATAGTTGTAGCCGCGACGGATATATGCCGGAAATCACATTTAAAAAATAAATGTCATGAAATTATGTACCCGATTATAATAAAAAAATGTCATTCAAACAATATTTCTGTCTTGTAATATCATTTCAAGTTCATATTTTTTTATATACCATCTTCTCCACTGTACAATGACATCTCTGTATTTAGTGCTGAATAATAAAAGCTGAACAATTTTGTGGTGCCACAACACGACATGATTATTGTTTTTCCGCCAATGTTGGCTGGCACATTCTTGGAGATAGACCAAGCTCTTAATTCCACTCAACATCTTGACACTATAATTATAAGGATTCCTTTACATGCGGCCAAGCTCGTACCTGTTCTCTCGTACGTTCGCTTGTCAGCTGGCAGACACAACATTATCAGTTTTAAGGTGCAGCAAATAAAAATCACAATCGATGATTGGAGACCACATCAATTACATGCAACACATAACAAAAATGTGGTAGCACTAGAGATTGCGATTCACCGTTGTTGGCATTGCCAGTTCTGGGGAAATGACAATTAACTTGCTCGCCTAATAAGAATGGGTAATTTCATGAATTTTAAGCGTGTGAATGCCTCGATATATAGATATGTATGTATATCTACGCACTTGCATGCAAATGTATGAATGTGTATTTAAACTTCTAAAATTATAATACTTGCGGATTCTCCGACACGTGTTTATAGTTAATCCGCAGTTCGGGAATAACCTGGTAAAAATTAATAATATCCCGATTTGGAAACTCTGGGTGCCACCAATCAACCGCAATAAAATGTTTGCAAAACTACAACTTTATGTAGTAATTATTGTGTGTACATAATAGGTATGTAAATGTAATTGAGGGTACGTTCAAACGTATATGTAGGTACACGTATATAAGGGTGGCTCGAAATATTATTTTGTTTTATATCCATACAGGGAAAACATTAGTTGGAAATCAATTCAGGCATTGGAAATTCCATGATAAAGTCTACATTTTGATTAGAATTCATAATTATCATACATCAGAATTATTTGGCGATGTTATTGATAAATTAAAAATAGGCGTGACAGCAAAATAATAAAACTATTTTAGCAGCAAAATCAGATCTGCACCAAAATTTCACCAACGGTAAAGGCTTTTGCGCTGAGTTGAAAAATAAGTTTTTTTTTCGCGCTAGGTCCAACTTCTTGAGATATGGGCCTTTATAGCTTGAGTATATAATTGGTCATATCTCAGGTATTTATCATCGGATCTGCTTGAAATATGTATCATTACAAAGCCCTTGCGAAACTCTATAACTCTGTATATAAATATATTTCATTTTATTAACCCATTGAGGGCTCATTTAAAAAATCTTTTTTAACCTCACTTTTTTGGTTTAATCAACTTGTTGTTCTTGTCTTTTGGTGTTGTTGTCTTTTATCGTTGTTGTTGCCTTTTATTTCTGTTGTCCTTTGTTGTAGTTTTTACACACCAGAAGAAAAAAAATATTTCTAAAAACTCGGACGATTTTTCTGATTTTGTCACACATTGACTTAAGGTACAGGGGAATTTGAGCCCCCCTGCCTGCGACTAGGTGGAATATAAATTTAACGATTTATGAAATTTATTTCATCAGGATCGGATAATCGGCTTTGAAGACCTATATTTCGGAAAATATGGACTTCTGCAAACTTTTTTTTTAAATCCGCATGCAGGCGTAATGCAGGCAAAAAAAACGAAAAAAATTCAATTTTGCTGCTAAAAGAAATTTGCTCCGATACAACTCGTAAAACGTACAATATTAGAATTCGAGTTCAAATATTAGTCACTGTAATCATAATTTAGTTTCTGTTACAAAAACACTTGTTACACAGTCATGTATTATATTTTTCATAAGAGAAACTATGTTTGAATATCTATATATATATATATATATATTTGAATAGATCGTACTGCACACTATATCAATTTTTGTGAATAATCCAAGTTGTAGTTCCCAAGATATTGGACAAGATTTATTAGCAAATCTCGATCAGTCCCTACATTACAAATAAAATAAACGAATGTGCCCAGTTGATGAATCTCACCACACTAGTTCGCATGTAGTTTTTATTTTACTATTATTACCATAAATTGAGGTGAAACACAATCGTTGAATTTGACGCCACTATTGATGTCCTCACAAACATATGTAACAAATTGTGGGCACTTATCTGGAGGAACTATTAGTGTGGATGACACAAATTAAGTTAAACATATATATGATATTTTTAAATTATAACTGTTTGTAAAATGAGTAAAATGAGTAATGGACGGTACTCATTACCCACAGGGTATGGAGAAATAATGGGTAGCTGCCCACGACGATGGGAAATTACCCTGCACGATTATCCGTTACACATGGGGAATGGGTAAGTGACCTTGTCTCATTACCCACGGCGATAGGCAATGGGTTACCCAGGGTAGAAAAAATTCTATATCTCAGAAACGAAGCGGCCGATGGGAAAAAAATTATTTTTGGTGGTTTCTAAGGCGGTTTCGTATAGTGGTCCAACTCGTATGGAATAATTGTTTTTCAAAAAATCGGAAACGTGCGCCCAATTTCAAAAATAATTTTTTTTAACTCCAAAAGAGGCTTTCACCTATGGATGTCTTGAATACAGCATCACTTTTATTTCTAAAAATTCTCTAAAACTAAAATGTATCGAATCAAAAATCGCTAAAATGCCCTTATGCCAATATTTCGGAAACGGAGCGTCCAATCGAAAGAATAACCAAATTTTAACCATTTCTAAGGGGTTTTCATAAAGTGGTACAATCGTATGGAAGACATTTTTTTTTCCCAAAAAATCGTCAAAATAAGAAAATCGCTAAAATAAAGTATGGCTATAACTCGGAAACGGTGCGTCCAATCGGAAAAATCATAAATTTGTTACCTGCGTAAGAGATTTTAACCAATGGAGACGGCATTACTTATTTCATAAACATCACTAACACATATGTTTTAGTAATTTTTTATTTGAAGAATGTTAGTGTAAAGGATTTAAAAAAAGTGATGTTGTATGAAAGGCATCCATTGGTTAAAGTCTCATTAAAGTCCTGTGGAGGTAAAAAAATTATTATTTTTGCGTTTGCACACCATTTCCAAGTTATAGCTATTTTTTATTTTAGTGTTTTTCTTATTTTGGCGATTTTCTTATTTATTTTACGGAAATCAATACGAATTGGACCACATTATTGAAAACCTTTAGAAACCCTCAAAAATTAGTAATTTTTCCTATACGATGCTCCGTTTCCGAGATATAGATCTTTTTTATATTTTCGATCAAAAATGGGGTGGGTTTCCCAGGTTTTCGTATCCACGAAATACGAACCGTGGTTACAAATAATACACATTTTGTTTATAAGGGGTTTTCAACAGAGACGCTACAAAAGTAAATCGATAGGGACAGCTCTTTTGACATTTCTCTTCAGTAAGGTTTGCCATTTCATCATGGAAAGATATACGAGCCAACAACGAGTCGAAATTATTAAAATTTACTACCGAAATTTGGAGTCAGTGGCCCCAACTTTAAGAGCCCGGAAATCGGAAAATCATCTTCAGCGATGAGGCTCATTTCGTCAATAAGCAAAATATGCGTTATTGGTCAGACAGCAATCCACACGTTTATGGGCCGGGGCGTACTATAACACAGTAAGACCGGCACATTACTGTGAATGCGAATCGCTACCGTTCAATGATAACCGAATATTTTTGGCCCCAATTGGATAATATGGACTTGGAGGACATGTGGTTCCAACAAGACGGCGCCACAAGCCACACAGCGAATGCCACAATCAAGTTATTGGAAACCAAGTTTTGGTGAACGTGTTATCTCACGAAATGGCCCAGTCGATTGGTCGCCTCGGTCGTGCGATTTAACGCCGTTAGATTATTTCCTGTGGGGCTACGTCAAGTCTATGGTCTATGCCAACAAGCCAGCGACGATTGATGAACTTCGTACGAATATCGAACGTGAAATTGCAGCAGTATCGGCCGATTTATGCTTGAAAACTGTCGAAAATTGGGTTCAGCGTCTGGACTTCTGCAAGCGTGCCCGTGGTGGCCATGCAAAAGAAATCGAGTTCCATACATATTGGCATCGAACGTACTTTCACAGGAATAAAGAATTTCATTGGTATCTAAAACCGGGTTTGGTTTATTTAAAAAAAACTTTTGTAGCGCTCTTATTGAAAAACCCGTTATTTAAATATAAAATACACAATTTTCATAAAAAATTATTTTTTTTTTGTAGTTTTTTTCCTATAAAATTCATAATGGGTTAAAAAAAGCATCACCAAATGGTTGTGACAGTCATCAAATTCAAGTAATTAGTTGAGCATGCCAATGTATTATTTGGTATAACCGAATTATTTTTTACAATACAAATAATCACTACTATAGGATAATTTCATTGATAGAACTAAAACACGATTGACATATCACATTTATTTCTTGTTACTGTGACTTCAACTAAATATTTCAGTTCTTGCAATCAAAATTGAATTACAAATCAATTGATATGGACAACATTTGGTGATACGGAACACAATTATTGGTAATTAATGTGATAGTCCAAGGAACCGGCAAATTTTAGCTGGCTGTAAATATAGTTGTGACAACGAATCTCTTCTCTGTGTGTATATATATTCCCACGAAGAGATTTTGGAGAGCTTCACATAATCAGTGCCCTTTCCAATTTGACACTTATTGGAAACAAAAGATTTACTCCGATTCCGAACGGTATTTACAAAACGCTTTTGAATGTCTAAGTACTCTGTAGTGTCATCGAAATAAATACAGGCTGCGCAAAAGTAATGTCATAATGCGAATTGCCTACCATTTTGTTAGAAATGAAAAAGAATGAATTTTGTTTTCACGAGAAGTTTCTTTGAACATGTAAAATTTATTACATCAAGTTGAAAATATTATATCTGTCAAATGACCACGTCCCAAGTTGATGCACATTGGTGCTCGTTTTGCCGCATTTTGCATGTTGCTCGCAAAAGGAAGAAGTCTGGCGCCGTTAGGTCTGTTAGATCTGGTGATCTGGACGGCCAGTTCAAATTTCCAAAACCTTACCACATAAGTGGAATTGGGCTTCGTCCCTCATTATGATTTCGAGTTTCGTTGCAACGAACGTGTGTTGATGCCTAATTGTGTACATTGCCGAGACGACGATGAATTCTCTCTGACGTCGTAGGCCACAGCAGCGATGTTCTCGGTCCAACGTGCAATATGAGGCTGTCCAAGAGGAAAACGACGACGAAATTCACGCTGCTTTTAAACAACAGACGGAAAATTGGTCAAGTAAGCGGTAACAATGATTGAACGTTCTTCAGGTGTGTATCGTTCCATTGTTTGATGCTAAATAATTTTCTATCTGTTTACAACACAGGCTGTGTCTTCATTGAAGATATTTCGGTCGTGGTAAATTTTATTGAATTTAGTTTTGTGTGGTGAATAATATAATCTAATTATATAATTCAATGCGTTTTTCCACAAGTATTTCACTGCATTTTAAAATAATATCATAAATTAATAAATAAATGGTTTCCCATTACATCCCATGAAGGAATTACGGAGAGCTTCTCACAACCAGTGAGCTGTGCGCTTTATAGTTTTATAGTCACTGATTGGGACCTACAGTTTTACACCGGTTCCGAACGGTATTTTGAGAACCTTTTTTATGGCTAAGTACTCGATAGTGTCGCTGTCACTATGCGAGGTGACCGTCGTCGAAAGAAATTTTTAAGGTGGTCGGAGCAGGAATCGAACCCAGAATCTCCTGTACAAAAGACGCGCACACTAACCATTGCACCACCGACGGCCCCTATAATATCATACATATTAAAACAAGTTACATGTGTATTGAAACCGTCTTTGTTAAGGGGTTTTCAATAAGAGCGCTACAAAAGTTTTTTTAAATAACCTTACTGAAGAGAAATGTCAAAAGAGCGGGAAAAAATATGGCGTCGTTTACTGTCCCTATCGATTTACTTTTGTAGCGTCTCTGTTGAAAAACCCGTTACATTGGAGGCCATTTGCAAAAATTAAAACACATCCGCATTATCATATTAATTTTGCGCCACCTAAGGTGGTGGTTTCCATATGCAAATATTATATTATGTTCAAATAATAATAATATTACATAAGGTAGTGTCAAAAACAAAACTAAATTTTGTCTAAATTTTATAAATATATATAAAACATATTTTAATCTCCTCTTGTCCTCTGCTGAGAATCGTTTCAATAATAATTTTATTCTTTTATCTAAAACTGCAAGATTTTATGTGTTTCGGGAACGCAAATTTGTAAATTTACAGTACAAACAGTATTGGGATTTTTGAATTAATTTGATTTTAATTTAAATTACTTTATACAGGGTGGTACGCGGTAATTTGCATATTTGGGAATGAAATAACAATATGACGAACCTTCGAAAAATTTATAATTTTTTTAAATTATATTGAACAGCAAGGGAATTTTTAAATTGCATGGTTTTAAATAGTGTATCTGGCAAATGTCGACCTTCGCTATCCACACACTGCTGCATTTGACACATTCACTGCTGTTCGCAATGAAGTTACCCAATTTACAATTGATTGTCGTCCAGGAACACTTCCGAGTGGGGGAACAGCGAATCGTAAACGAAAAGCACGCTGCAATGCAATGATCCGGTGCGCATTTGAACAAAATTACCTCTCCTCACGTGTCCAATGCATGATGGCAACTGAAAGGCAGACGAATACAAATCTGCCGTCAGCCACTATAAGCCACGCATACTCTTCACTCTCTTCGACCAACAGTGCCGCCACAGCCTGCAGTGCAAAAAAGCAAATTACCGCCCTCCACCCTGTATAATTTAAATGCGTAAAAAAACATGTACGCAAATACAATTCAAATATGTAATATTTCCATTTGATTACTTGGCGTTTACAAGAGACAGTTTAGCGGAGACAATATCAACCCATTCCCACTTTTTTACGCATAGAATCACTCTTCTATCGCTGTTTCCCTCACTGCCTCTGATTTTTCGAAGACAGTAAATTCCACAACTAATACATATTCACAATTGTCTTGTCTCCTCTAAAAGAAGGGTTAGACAATGCAAAAGCATATTTGTGGAATCGGATGCTAATTGTAATAACGTACCCAATGTGCACAAAAACTCGTTACGAGTCCGCAAATCCATAAAAAATCGAAATGTGTTTTCTCGAATTCGTTGCGAACCCGTTACGAGTCCGTAAAAATATAAAAAAGCGAATCAGTGAAATTGCGTTTTGGGGGATCCGCCTCGAACCCGTTACGAGTCCGTAAATACATAAAAATGTGAATCAGTGAAATTGCGATTTTGCGGATCCGCCTCTAACCCGTTACGAGACCGTAAAAACATAAAAAAGCGAATCAGTGAAATTGTGATTTCCAAAGGTACGATAATATTAGCCAATATCAACAGTGGAGGACGTCGCTAAGAAGTTTTTCCACAACGCTCATGATCGTATTTCTAAAAGAATCAAATATACCAAATTAATTAATTTCCAAATTTAGATAAACTTCACATGCAAAACATTAAAACATTGTTAAAAGAAGCTAAGGATCAGCGACATGGAATTCTCCTACACCCAGAGAACTAATTGTTTGAAAATAGCTTGTAGCAACCTTAAATTTGGTTGTTGCCACCGAATTGCCAGAATCGAATTGAGGTTGTCACCACTGAATTTAGTCCCCACAACTAAAATTCGATTGAAGCAACCTAGTTTCATAATTGATTTGGTTGTGACAACTGAATCTTCAATTATATTTGTTATGGCAACTAAATTTTCTATAATTTCGATTGCAACAACTGAACATGGAATTAATTCGAATGCTGGAACCGAAATTGGTACGAAATTCGGTTGCAGCAACCGAATGTGGCTTAAATTCAGGTGCAACAACTGAATTTTGCATCAATTGGTGTGCAACTATCGCATTTTGTATCATTTCGGTCTCAATTTGCATGAATTCTGTTAGGACAACCGGATTCGTTTTCAATTCGTTTACCACAACATAATTTTATATATTTCAAAACTGACGTTTAATATTCGGTTGTAACAATCTCTAATTCGGTTGTGATAACCTTTAATTCGGCTGTGACAATCTCTAATTCGGCTGAGACAATTTCTGATTCGGCAGTGTTGACCTCTAGTATAGTTGTGACAACCTCTAGATTCGGTTACGGCTAATTCGCCAGTCTTAACTGAATTTTTCTGTAAGTATAGGTCTATAAATCGGTAGGATCCCACAGTAGACGTCTTCCTGCTGGATAGTGCTGGACAAGTTCAGAGGAGATGTTCAGAGGATTCCTCCTTTGCCTCGCCGTTACAGTTTTTACAGAAGTCATTTGATCTGAGTTTTATTCTCCCCGCATCACCCGTATATCAATCAGACAATGGGTCGTTAGAACTGAAATAAACATTGAGAAAGAAGGCGACAGAGATACGGTTCATGGATATCCTCCTATTCACTATAAATCAGATTTATATTACACTTAAAGAGTCTATGCTCCTCGGAAACCTCTTCAGCATCATCACATATGAGCGTTCTTACGGGATATGCTTACCAGTCGCTAGGGGCATGCCAAAACATTCCAATTCCTGAGGAACCTGTTAGGTAGTCCCTAGTCTCGCCAGCTCATCCACTCTGCAGTTCAATGGAACGTCCCTGTACCCCCGTCGAGATATGAATTAATAGTTATATGAATGTAATAGTAATAATGATCTACAACGTATTCACTGATATACCGCGTATGAGAGAATCAAAATATAAGTATGGAAGGGGAGGTGTTACCGACAACGTCTATAAAGGGAATATCGCTTAAAGTTAATTTGCAGAATAATAATGAATAAAATGTCATGATAAAATGTGCATGTTGGAAGGAGTAATCATATCACGCACAACCGTTTATTTCTTCTGTCAACTTTTACAAAAAAATTAGAGAATTTATTATATTGCGGCTGTACTTACTTTCCTTCGAAGAAGTGTCAATATGTTTCAACAATTTAATTCCTAATCATATACTTTAATATTTATAAAAATATAGTGTTATAAAATTTATTATACGTTGGTGTGAAGATTGAAATCACTTTATATTTCATATTTCCTTAAGTAAGATTGAGTTTAAGTGTTTTGTTTCATTCTTGTAATTATTACACTTGATATTACATTAAAAGTTGGTATTTAAATTGTCTACTACAATGAATTTATACAACATTTTGACCCACCATCTGTCCAATATGGTGAAGTTTTCTTGAACTTGTTAAAAAAAATCTATATAAAAGGTCAAAGGAAAAGGTATATCAATTGATTAAAGGAATTGTTAATCTTAATTTTTCTAAGTTTATTGCAGCAAAATCGTACTAGTCGTTTTCGAGTTATGTCAAACGAAAGTGCCCCAAACGTGATAAATTTTCCCTCTATGATACTTACAGCGTAATACAGCGTAACGCCGGGAGACGTATAACTTTTTTTGACCGATATAACTTTTCCCGGTAGTCAGTGTGTTATCGTAAGTCACACAGTGTTATCGTGAGTCAAGATGAGAAATGTGAAATTTAGGAATTTCACGATTTTATGTTTCCAATAAACTTATGTTGACGTTTGTTGGGAAGACTCATATCTTCGCCATGCCTTTTAAAGTTTTAGAATTAAGTTCACATAATGTTTTGGCAATTCTGTTTCAGAATTTTTGATATAATTTTTTTGAACCAAATTGGAAAAGTTTTCAATAAATTGAATTTATTTGGGGCTGCTGTATCAAAACTGGTGCCTCCTCTTAGATACATATATATGACTTGGGTCATACAGTAGATATGTAATGTGTCCAGTATGATATATGTCCAGTAAAAAACACAAAAATGTATTTATATATTTTATGAAATATTAGCTTAGTTAGAATTTCGTGACACTCTAATGCACATACATAGAAACAAATTCGAAAATATATTCATATTTATGTACAAATGATTGGATGCATGTAAGGTGCATTGATGTAAATTAAAATAGATTGTGGCACTTGCTGTTCATTCTATCCTCAATTTACTTACCACGACATGGTCCCGGATATGCAACACCGATTGATCGGCCAATTTTGCAAATTATACGATTTATATCACACATACTCTTGTATGTTTTGCCATCCGCGCCACAAACGGCTCTGGTTGCATCCACTACATCATTGTCGTTATCATAATCGTCCAGTGGGCACTCTATTTTACACGCTATACAATGTGGCATCGTATATTGATCCTCGACGCATGTTAGCCCATTCGTGCACTTGACACCAATACAAGTTGCTGAAATCAAATTGAAAGAGTGTGAGAGATACAAAGGGGAATACAGAAATTTTACATTTTAATGCAACAATAATGCTAGAAATAAATAAAAATATACACAAAAAAAAACATTATCGCAGGGATGAAACTATTTTGTTAGTGTGGTTCCATTGGTGCAATGAACATGTTGGTATATTCGACGATATTATCGCCGCTATGACGACACATGTCATACAAGATTTTTTGGCCGCTCATCGTTAAGTTGCTGCAACAGAGGGCTGGCCTAAAAGCAAGATAGATAGCTGCCTAGGACTTAAAGGTCCAGGGCCTCTATTTCAATGAAAAAATATCCACTTATTTTTAGTATGTCTCATCGGATAACTCATAAAAAAATTTTTTCCTGTTATATCCCATGAAGGGATTATATCACACATACTCTTGTATGTTTTGATTGGGACTTACAGTTTTACACCGGTTCCGAACGGAGTTTTGAGAAGCTTCTTCATAGCTAAATACTCGATAGTACCGTCATCACTAAGCGAGGTGACCGCCGTCGAAAGAAATTCAAGGTGGTCAGAGCAGGAATCGGACCCACGATCTCAAGAACAAGAGTCGCGCACACTATCAGTGCACCACCGACGGCCACAGGATAACTCCTAGACGCCCAAAAAATCTTGGAAGCGCTATAAAGAAACAAATTCCAAACGTCTTCTTAAAAATTTCAAGAAACCAAGTTTCCCATGGCAATCCATGAATGTGTTGAGAAGAGCTGCTCACAACCACTTTTTTCATTTGTAGTCCCACTGATCTGGACCTACAGTTTTCCACCAATTCCGAAGTGTTATTCATTGAGAAGCTCTTTCTTTGCTAATTATTTGATAGCATTGCCTTCTCACTACGAACGAGCTTCACATGCACGAGAGTCGCTCATGTGTACTCGTGGACCACCGACGATCACAATTAATTTGTAAAGGTTCATGTTGTAACGTAGGATTCATTTAGAGGTTTTCTGTTCAATTTTTTTCACAGATCACGCGAGACTTGTGTCAGACTGTCATCGATAATCAGCTGTACTACGTAAATCAGTGTTCTGTGAAAAATGTTTTTCGTTTACTTCGAGCAACATATCGCATAGCGGCACGTTTCTGGCTAAATGGAAACGAACATAAACAAAATTGCCGCATTTGGGCTGAGCACCAATCCGAAGAGATCCTGGAACTAACGTTACATCCACAAAAATGCTCTCTTTGGTGTGATTTCTGGCCGGTGGAATCATCGGTCTGTATTTCTTTCAATGTTGAGCGCAAACGCACCATGATAACGGACGTTTAGTTGCCTGAAACCCTTGATGCGGGTCGCGATCCAGGCCTGTCACCTGGCCGCCTAGATCATGTGATATGGTTTCAAAAGTATTGGGTTTTGGGTCGATTTTTTACGATAATATACAAATTTTCAAGTGAAAAATGGCGGGCTCGATTTTGATTTAAGAACCATGGTTTCTTGAGATCAATTTCTTAGAATTTGCCGTAGATTACGTTTATGTTATACTCTTTGCCAAGTTTTTTGGTTCCATTCAAATTGACCCACCCTAATGTACACCTCCATTGCCTGAATTAAAGAAAACCTAAACAGGTAGGTCAAAGCTAAGAGTACCCAATTGAATGAGGGTTTGTAGGATGACAGCACATTGTTGCGAGTACTGAATAGCGAACATCATTACACAGAACTAACAAACTATGCTCCGTGTTCATAACAAAAATATAGTCGCTGGATGTACGCCACTCCCAGCGTCCAACTATACTGTCCTTTGGGCTCAGTCACTTGTTAGTAAAGAGTTCATCCATAACGGTTTCTAACTCTAATTCTGTCTAACTATAACATTAATATATCTGTTATACTAAAATGCAACCCTGATAGTCCTGATTGTTGTTAATAAAACGACAGTTATTCGTCAACAGTTAGCATGTGTTGGTTTGCTTCGCAGCCCATTGGTCAGATAATAGCATTTTCGCTATGAATTGGGGGTAATTTTCCATCTTTGACACTCTTTATATAATATTTCTCTGTTTGACAATATATTCGTTCGTTTATCTTAGTATATTCGTATCGTTTGTTAAACCAAACTATCGTTTATAAGTTTGGTTTATAATCTACATAGTTCATTCAAGTGCCTAAAAAGTAATTGGTGAAAAATGTACACATCAACCAGTGAACCCTACCTATACTCCTAGCGTTAACATTTCATATAGACATGGTATCGCAACCATAACCACTTTGTTGTCGCGTCCATAGATTGTATCTCTACAACTTTTCTACATTTAAGTTCAAAGTTATTTGGCCGTATTCAGCACGATTTTACAATTTACACTTCACCCGATTAATCACAATATTCAATGCATTTTTTGCAAATCTCTCATATAATAACAGCAAATATTTGCAGCCAATAAACAGTCAAATTTATCAATTCGTATTGCAGTGGACTGCAACCGTAACGCCTTTGGCGCCATCTGTGACACGATGCGAAATGGCAATAATATTTCTATTGCAAATTATGACTCAGTGGCATAGCAACGACATTTCAAGTTCCCAAAAAGTGGTGTCGACTCGACACTTTTCGTTGTCTTGAAAAATGCTAAATTTTAATAGAAATAAATGTGTTAATTTCAAAAAATTGCTGATGCCAGGGTGGGCGTGGGGCGGAAATATTCAAGAAGATAACAATTATTTAAAAAATAATTGAAAATTTGAAATGCGATGTGTCCAAAGAACTCAATTGAATGTGGCAACACTTGGCTTTATGTATATCAATTTAACTACAAAATACTCCATTATCTAATTTGCGAAAAGATTTTAGCCACATTTATGACACGCGTCTGTAAAATCTTGGCTGGAAGTAGATTCTCTTCTGCTGCAGTCGCTGCCGATGATGATGATGACGACGGTGTTGACCATGATGCTCACTGACTATGATCACGCAAGGTTGTTGTGGTGCAGATAGATATGCCACTCCATGGCAAGTACAGAAATAACCGTCGAGCTATTCATTAATCTAACAAGTTTTCAATAACAATCACAGGCCTGGGTAGTGTCTGTAAATGATTACTGTGGGCTGAGTTAAGAAAACACGGCTATAAATCGTAATGGAAAGATATTGGACTAAATCTTGGTACTTTGGGGGTTTGGGCCGCTGATACCGAATCTGAAGTCGGATTTTTAATATCCGCTATGGCGGATCCAATTTGGCGAAAATTAAACTTTGTTAAGTTTATTGGGTCTTTCGTGTCGTTGATTTCAAATATGTAAAACTCAAGATGATGGTTCAAATATGGCCAACAGTTTTATTAATTAACATAATTAACCTAACGAATAGGGTGCCCCTTATTTTTTAAAAGTTCTTTTTTTTGTGACGCATTCTCTCTAAATTGCTTCTAAGGACTGTAACCTGTGCCGATTTGCATTGGGAAGAAGCTAATACATGTAACAGGGTTACCGCTCGAACTATTTCATGGTATCTGCAATGACGTGGTCTATGTGAAACTTTTTTACGAATTCGGATTTTTATTAGGCCCCATTTACACTGGGCCCTTTTAGTGGCCGTCGGTGGTGCAATAGATCCCTGCTCTGACCACCTTACATTTCCTTCGACGACGGCCACCTCGCTTAGTGATGTCAACACTATCGAGCATAGATAAAGGAAATAATAGTTCTAGCGCGACCATTGTCAACTTTGTTCACTAGGTGGTGTCCAGTACTACTGTCACTTTCATTGAAGTTTCCCATAATTCTCATTGCCGTGTATTTAAAATTGTGGGAAAATTTATTTAAAGTAATTTAAACAAGGGAAATGTGACTAAATTTAAATGATTTTACATAATAGGATTTGTTTCTTACATAAAACTATTTCAAAGGCATAAGGTCGGTGTATCAATAGGAGAAACCCCATAAGACAGCCCAAAGATGGCGCCTTTTCAATCTAAAAACTTTTCCATCAAAAAACAGTTGCTACTTCAGTGGTCGCAGATTCCAAAACCGTTAGAGTGTCTGAGGACTCTCAACAACGAATGGTAGCTGAACCGGAGGAACAACCAATGTATTAGGACATAGTCGGTGATGATATGGCTTTGCAATTCGAAGTGATATTTTTGTTGAAAATAATTTTTTTTTGATATGAAATTTCGGAATTTTAATGTCATATTTTTTGACAACAAAAGTTTCATTTATTGCTTTCAACGACATCTAGAAAATTAACCATTACACTAAAATTTTCCCAACACTTGTGCTTCATCTATTAGTTTACTTTATCTATGCTATCTATTTATCTATCATCTATTACTTTACTTTATCTATGAAAAAGCTTCTCAAAATACCATTCGGAACCGGTGTAAAACAGTAGGTCCCAATCAGTGAGTGAAATATTACTGGTTGTGAGAGGTCTGTACAATCCCTTCATGGGAAGTAGTGGGAAACGGTTTCTTTTTTATATTTTAGGGTTAGGACGAATTGCGAATATCCGATTTCAGATATTGCTTCGTTCAGTTAATTTTCTTCAATTCAAAATTTAAATTGCCAATTTGGCTTGTCGGCTGCATTTTCCTTATCCCATTATAATTGTTGAATGCGCCAGAATACACCAATAGTTTAATCAACATTGTTTCTGCAACATTGTGAAATTGTGTGCATAGCAAAAGCAGGATTGAAGTTCTTGGAACTAATCGTGGAATACGGCAAACTCACGCCAGCAGCTCTAGAAAATAACAGTTATTTGTCGCTGTGTACTGCGTTCTCCGACATTCTTTTTCTATTGTTGCTAGATTCAGTCTGGCTTTGATAATAGATGTGCTTATTCCTAATTTCGACTTGTACTATGTTTGGAAGGAGCATGCAGATTGTAAAAAACACAGGAAATTTTAAATCACGTGAAAATTACTTTGAAAATGCGCTCAATAATTGATTTGATATTGCACATGCCGATGCCTTTGGAAAAAATTAGATTAGAAGAAGATAAAATATTTCTAATAAAATAGAGGGAGCCAAGTCGACCGGGTTGCTTAGCAGTTGTAGATAGGAAGTTATCTGATAAATAATAACGGTCTAGACAAAGAAGATTTGAAGAAAAACAAAGAAAATTAAGGCAAAGAGATTATTTGGTAGCTGAGCCGACTTCATCACAGAGCTTTATAGCCTTTGAAGATTCAGAAGAAGTAAATGTGATCTTGGAAAACGACTCGCAAGAGGTTTGCGTCCCTACACCCCAGCCTGGCAGAAGTACGAAAAGAGGAAGAAAGGATCTGATAACTCCCAAACTAGTCGCAGCTTTAGCTCGATGTCAGCTGAGCATTCGGACACCGTTTATGTTCTTCAAGCAGTCATAGAAGCATTGGGTCTGATCAGCGATGAATTCCCTTTAAATAAATCTTCTATTCAACGAATACGTACCTAGAACCGAAAAAAGAGGGCAAAAACTATAAAATCTGACATCCAGAACAATGTGCCTGATACAGTCACTGTACATTTGGATGGAAAGCTTTTATCATGCTTAGATGTAAGAAGTTCAAAGTAAGAACGCCTGGTAATTCTTGTTTTATTTGACGACAAAGAACAATTCCTTGCAGTGCCAAAGCTAGAGAGTTCATCAGGAAAGGATCAAGCAAAAGCCATATCGAACGCACTCTTTTATGGGAACCTTAATAACAAGGAACAAATAATGTGTTGTGATACAACAGCATCGAATACTGACCGCTTCAAAGGAGCTTGTGCACTTTTGGAACAGAAGCTAGAAACGGATTTGTTGTTTTTGCTTGTCGTCATCATGTGTATGAATTGGTTCTTAAAACCAAGGTAAAGCAAGTTGCTAGTAGCCCAGACTTTCCGGTCTTCAAGAAGTTTAGAGACAGCTGGAAAAACATGACTTCTATTATTATTGAATTACAGCCGATTTCATAACACAACACTTATGTGAAACACAAATTACATCTTTGATAAAGTTTTTCCTAGGGAAACTGGATTTGATAAGATTTGACAAGATTTGATAAGAGGTGATTATCGCGAACTGATCGAACTATGTATAGTGTTTTTAGGAGGAGATTCAAAGAAGATAAATCAGTCAGACCACCTGGAGCTATGCATCACGCTAAATGGACGGCAAAAGCGATTTACTGTTTGAAAATATGTTTGCTTCATTCTCAGCTTCAAATGAACGCAAAAGACAATCAATCCATACTAAAAGTTTGCTTGTTTATAGTGACATATTATGTAAAACCTTGGCTCAAATGCATTACTGCGGTAGAAGCACCTAACCAAGATTTATATTTTTTAAAATCTTTCAATGACTACGAAAAAGTCGACACTGCAATTTCAAAAGCAGCTATCAGCATATTCAGCCACCACTTATCGTATTTAAATGAATATGCTGTCATTATATCGGTATTTGAGGATGAAGTTAGTATCGGTACAAAGAAGAAAATGATTGTTAATATGAACAGGGATCAAATCACAGATTTTAGAAAACGATACATCCCGTAACATCCCATGAAGGGATTAGGGAGAGCTTCTCACAAACCAGTGAGCTGTGCGCGTTCTAGTTTTATACTCACTGATTGGGACCTACAGTTTGACACCGGTTCCGAGCGGTATTTTGAGAAGCTTTTTGATGGCTAAGTACTCGATAGTGTCGCCGTCACTAAGCGAGGTGACCGCCGTCGAAAGTAATTTTTAAGGTGGTCAGAGCAGGGATCGAACCCACGTTCTCATGCACAAGAGCCGCGCACTCTACCATTGCACCACCGACGGCCACATATTTGATACATATGTATATATTTATATAAATAATTTCTATTGAAGAAATATATGATTTGTGTTTAAAAATACATCATTTTGTTTTTGTTGTCATTCAGGCGAGTTCGTTCAAAATCATCATTCGGTATCATTCAATTCTATCATTTGTTCATATCATATCATTTGTTCTATCCAGATACAACAGCAGCCAAAATGTATTTAAAATGTGGAAGCACTAGAACAGCTGATTTAATTTTGTTAATTCGTTTGCATATTTGTCTCCTTTCATTCTTGTTTAGCAAGTTGTATTTATTGTTAAAGTCCTTCCACCTTTCAAATACATCTTGAACGACAACAATAAAAATACGAGTACATTGAAAGAACGGCAAGAGTGCAAGAGAGTACAGAAAAACATAATGAGAGTACAGAAAACCGAAAGAACGACATCAATAAAAGAACGACAACACTAAAGGAACGACAACAGTGACAGAACTGCAGCAATAAAAAAACGACATCGCTGTAAGAACAACAACATAGAAAGTAACGGCCACTTGACACATTCGATCACTGCAGTTACCAGTGATTTTTCAATCACTGTTATTAAATCACCGCTCCTAAAATATCGGTCATCTTTATATCGTAGCAATACTACTGCAGATAAAACGCTAGACTATTTTGTGTCAGAGATGAGCAAAAAATTATTATCTCGATTGCAAATCGATGAGAGTTTTCTCGAGATAAATGTGCCTTATTAACGAAATAATCCTGCTTATGTAGAAGCTCAAAGAAAAGTAAGGCACCTGAAGATGGTTCAAGATTTTCATGGGCTTTTTTGTGGATCGTTGGACTAGTTATTAGTCTCGGTTCAAATCGTGATTGTATACCGTTTTTACGGTTTCCAGCCCACCGTTCACGATATTGATAGCGACTTTGGGAATGAGTTTGTCTTCTCGAGAATTTGTACTCACTTCCTGTATCATTAAATAATTTTCATCGTCAAAATTCATTGGAGAATCGGGAATGAATGTTATGTTGATACTGAAAGATAGATGGACACCACTGGCACGGATTGGATTGAATTGCATTGGAATGAACTTTTAAAGATTATGCATATTTACATCGCCTAGGATTTAGCATGGATGCATTGCAATAGTAGATTTGCAATTTGTTTGTTTGGATTTATACAAATTTCGTTTAATTGATTGATATACTTACTTTTACAGTGGCCACGATATGCAACTTGTAAATTAGGATTATCGGTCCGACATGCTCTTTTTCTCAACTGACATTCGGTGTTGTATGTTCGTCCATCAGTGCCACATACCGGATTAGAGGGTCTTATACTGTCTGTTATCTTGTGGGTGTTTTCAAGAAACAAAAAGAAGATAAGGGAAAAAATACAAAGTTTAAATATATATGTCACATTTCAGTAATTTCATGTCAAACTGAATGATTTATGGGAAAAATTTAAGCTTGAGATTTATATATATTTGAAAATGCCAAGACACCTTCTACATTTAAAAAATTGTAAGATGTTGTAATTTGAATTGTTTTGTAGACATGGGGATATTCAAGCTGAAGTATTTTAAATGAGGATCAGTTATGATTTTTATTTTCAAAATCAGTATATAAGAATTATTTTTGATTATAATTATATCACTCTACAAATGATAATTATTTTTAATTTTTATGGTATATCTCCCAAAATAATAATTATTATTTTCAGTTAATGTATGAGAATTTTATATTACAATCTTACAAGGTCAGGAACATTTTTCTAATTGAAAAATGTTTGAAATGGTTGGACATTTTAGATAAACCCATTCACTGGCATGACTAGTTCGAACTCCGTGACAAGTTCATCATCGGATGCCTAACTACTGTGCATGAATTGATACCATCGGTTGATCATCAATCGTATATATACAAACTCAATTCTGCAATTCACATGTGCGAATTAGTATCGATCGAAGATCCCTAAGTATCATCATACACTGAAAGGCTTATAATTCCAACATCAGACAGACAGCTTTTTTCTAACATGTTCTTCTTTTCCTAGTGCGTTCTCGAATTGTTGCTGTGCTTTGCGGTGAGTTTTTTAATCTATATCACAGAGTTGTATATTTTTTGATGATCGGGCTAGTGTCAGTTACGTTTGTTTGAATTTGAATTTTATGACCGATCGATACTGATTCGCACATGTAAAGTGCATAATTGAGTTTGTATATATACGATTGATGATCAACCGATGGTATCAATTCAGGCACAGTAGTAGTAGAATCTGATGATGAACTTGCCACGGAGTTCGAAACTAGTCATGACAGTGAGTGTGATTAACTGAATTGTCTATTATTTCCAACAAAGCCAACCATTTTTCAATTATAAAAATGTTCCTGACCTTGTAAGCTTGTAGTATGAATTTCTCATAATTAAAAACTAACAAAATCGGTTATAAAATTCAAATTCAAATAAAAATAGTTATCCTGATTTCTATTATATCGCTCAGAAAAAACAATTATATTAGATTTTTATATCGTTTTGTTTTCAATAATAATTATTGAAAACGTTTGCAAATAAGAATCAGATATATAAATCATTCAAAGACATTTTTAAATAAAGTTTGGAAATAAAAATTAATCAAATTCTTTTATTTTTTTTAGAGAAAATTAAAAATTATCTAAAGACTTTTATTTATTGTGGGTTTCAATAAAAGTCTTTTTCATTTGTTAGCATTATTGTTATTGCAGGTGAAACAAAATTATTCATATTTTTGATCCACTTGACGAGACGAGCATAAATGGCAAGATTTACTCGCCTGTTCCTGCGTAACTCCATCCATTTCTATGTGAATGGTCTCTCAATTTCATATGATCAAAATGGAGTAACATGGATGGGAAAGAAAAAAATAAGGTAAAATAATTCTTAAAAGCTTAATTTAATTGCATAAACCTGTTATGAAAAATGTAATCTGTTGACTGATTACAATAATCTGGCACCGGTTCCAATACAGACTTTTGAGAATCGGCTCTGCTTACTGAAAAGGGTAAAAGGTGTGTTAAAAAATTCGGGCTCCAACTCCTAATATTTTAATTCGTATAGAAGCGAACTCTTCTCGTTGGGCTTATCAACAACATGTGTACTTTTGTTGTATTTGCAATAGGGGTAAAACCTATAAATACAAAAGGCTTTTATTTTAGCCTAGAAGAAATAAAAGTCTAGGTGATTTTTAAATTTCATTGGGAAAAATAAAAATTACAGTCGAAAGTGTCTTATTATTTTTGCAGTATCACAAGGAAATAAAAAAAGAAGGATATTGCTGAAGAGTTTGGAATTTCTCCAACTACTTTGTCAACAATTTTGAAGAATAAAGATAAATTTTTAAGAATCTAGGTCTTCTGATATACTTAAGAAATTTATCCTGATGTTAATGAAGTCATAATTAAGTGGATCACCGTTGCAAGGCATAAGAATATTCCACTTTCGGGACCGTTAATCAGAGAAAAAGCTGTGGAGTTTGCAGAATCATTGGGACATTCCGATTTTGTTGCTAGCGCTGGTTGGCTTGATAAATGTAAACGCAGACATAACATTGTTGGAAAAGCTGTTTGTTGTGAAAGCGGATCCATTGATATCCAAACTCGGGATGATTGGGTACAAAATATTTTACCTTCTCTTATTCAAGAATACGATAAGAATGACATATTTAACGCTGAAGAAACAGGATTATTTGTCATCCAGAACACTAGCCTTTCGAAATGTGTTGGTAGCAAAAGAAGCAAGGAAAGAACAACTGTCATGGTAGGTTCAAACTGGTAGGAGTGGAACAGAAAAACTTAGACTGCTTGTCATAGGAAAATCCAAAAATCCTCGTTGTTTTAAAGGATTACAATATCTAGATGTGGATTACGAGAACAACTCAAAATCTTGGATGACTAGTGAATTATATGAGAAGTGGCTTCTAAAGTTGGACAAAAAATTGCGGCTCAAAAAAGGAAGGTTTTACTTTTTATTGATAATTGTCCAGCACATCCAAAATCAGCACAATCGAAGCTGACAAATATTAAAATTGTTTACTTTCCTCCAAATATGACATCATCCCTACAACCAATGGATCAGGGAATAATACAGAATCTGAAACATCACTATAGAAAGCGAATTCGAAAGAAAGTTCTGTGCTATTCAGAGAAAGACACTCCTATGTCAATTAACTTACTTGATGGAATCAGAGATTTAAGTAAAGCCTGGAGCACCGATGTCAAAAAGGAAACAATTTCAAACTGCTTTAAAAAAAGCTGGATTTGATGAAGGCATTGAACGACCAGTGGATATTGAAGATGAAAACATTCCTTTGGCAGATTTGTGGTCCGCGTACATCGAAGAGAGTGCCCTTCCGATGAAAGTATTCTGCAAAACATTTTATAAAATCAGTATGGGGTTAATAGTAAGTATAACATATGCACTTAAGAATCATGAAGAATACCCACTAATATATTTTTTATTTCGGTTCAGAAAATGATGATTCTGACGCTGATGAAGAAGGAAATGAATTAACAACAATTTCTCAACTACACTCATCTTTCAACACAATAAGAACATTTATGGAGTCAAGAAATAATGTCCAGGATGATATTTTGTTCTTCCTCAATAGACGTGAAATTTTTGTCGATGAGAAATTTAAAAGTTTAAGGCAAACGAGAATAACGTCGGTCTTTCATATGAAATAAGTTTCAATGTTTATATAAATTTGTATGTATCGTAATAGCATCTAAATGAAATAAAAAGCTAGTTTTTTACATAAGGATACATACAACCAAATAATCAGTACGTTCTAGAGAAGTTCGAGTGTGTTTATTAATTTTTACTTTTTGTGCTATGAAATAAAAATCATTCAATAATTGTTATTTGAAAAAGTCCTTAATAATTGTTATTGAAAACAAATCGTAATAAAAATCAGGAATAATTTTTTTTCTGAGCGATATTACACAAATCAAAAATAATTGATATTTGTTCATGAAATCCATGATATTGATTGTTTTTTAATTTCTATACACATTCCTACCACCTGATTTTAAAAGGTGTATCAGCGACCTTCTGAAAAGAATGAGAAGAGAAGGGTTTTCCTTCACAAGCACACTTCTTCCTCTACATGCAATGCAGAGAGAATAGCTTTGTTCGATTACTTCCCAGTAAAAATTTGCAAGAATCTACTTTTGAGAAAGAAATGACGATTTTGCTCTCTTTATGGAAATTTGCACAAAAAGTACGCGAACAACTTCCAGTTCCTGGCCGTCCGACACCAACTGGACAAATACTGTGGAATTTGGCCACTCGCCTTGAAGACACTGGGACAACATGAGATCTTCCCAAGGCTGACCGGTCTCGGAGCAGCGTTTCTGCTTAGAATATCGCTGATGTTGCCCAAGATGTCGAAGAGGAGCCCAGAACATCGACCAGACGACGTGACACGCAATTGGGCATTAGCTGAACAAAGTACAGAGAGTACATCATCTGTTAGCTCTTGACCGCCAAACGCCTGTAACCTACGCTCAATCCATCCTGAATCTCAACGAAGAGGCAGATGCCGAGGCTCATTGCCATCTTAGCGGTTACGTGAATAAACAAAGTAATCGATTTTGGCCCACCGAAAATCCATGTATCACCCACGAAGAACCATTACACCCGCTCAAAGTTACTGCATGGTATGCTGTTTACGCTGGAGGAGTCATCGGTCCTTTTTTTTTGAGAACGCCATGGGCCAAACGGCGCGCGTTACAGAGCCATGATTACCGAATTTTTTCTTCCTCAATTGGATGAATTGGGACTGGAGAATATGTGGTGCCAATACGACGGTGCAACGGCGAACACTGCTCGAGCCACAACCGATATATTGAAGGAAGCATTTCCGAGTCGCTTAGTCATTCGGTTTGGTGATTTGCACTGACCGGCAAGATCACCCAATTTTACCGTTCCATACAACTTTTTATAGGGTTTTTTTGAAGTCGCGGATTTACGTCAACAAGCCTCAGACTCTTGAAGCCCTTAAGACGAATATTCGCCAACAATGCGAGAACCTGTCTAATGGATTAAATAAACAAATTTCACAAGCAGAACCAAAGTTTTTCATTATTACTTTTGTCCCACCTGTTAGTTACATTACATATCTACTGCCTCAGTTGTCCAATTATGACGAGGTCGGTTTACCAGAATTTGCTGAATGCCACTTCACATTATTTCCATTTCCATTTTCTTGCTAAATTTCACTGACATATTCAATAGAACATTAAAGAAATTATTTCTGCCGTTGTTGTTTTACTTTTCACTTTTATTTGTTTACATAAAGCAGCTGATCTCAAACAGCTGATTTTAAAAAAGCTTATTGAGGAATTTAAGCCAACAAAACTTTGAAAGATCTCTAACATCGAACTGTCAAAATTCTCGCTCTCTGGCTCTCATTTAGTGAACTTTTGGAGTAATCGAATCCGATTCAGTAAAAACTTGCACAAATTTTCGAATAATCGAACAGAACTAATACAAATTAATTCCTCTTCGTTTTGGAGATCTTACAAACGGAAGGTATTAACTACAATAAAAACGAAACTTTCCCGGTACTCAATCCTACTACCTACTACTACTACTAATTTAGAAGTTAATCAGTTTTACATAAAAAGATCAAGAGTCCCCAAAATGTTAAATTTTCGTTTATGGATCCAATGAGAAAAAAATTTACTCATTTTTTATGTTATGTGTATCGAAAGCTTATATTTAATAAGGACAATCTAACAAAATAAAAAATATTCAGGAGATCAGAAGCTGTTTTATTCACCGATAGGTAGATAGGTCTTTTTGTTTTTCAATATTATTAATCTATATCTCAAGATAGGTTTATAATTACCTTCTTCTCTTTAAAGAATGCCATAGATGATGGCGTATGTGCTACTGAAGAGTTTAACATATATCCCTTAGTGAATATTAAGATAGCTTAAAACCAAGTTGTCCATATTCCTAACAAAAATTAAAGTTTGGAATGAATCAATCAGTTCCAATGTACTAACACATGAACTGGAAACAACATATTTACATTTTTTTTAACTTTCTCTGAATTTGCTATCAGGACATATTCAAAATTGAAATGTTCGAGCGTTTGGTCGTTTTTTAAATTATTTTATTCTTCAATATTTCACTGGCCTTTGGGTAGCATCGTCAGGAAAATTGTGCTGCCATTACAAAGCGAAAAAATATATTTTTCGTCGATTTTTTATAATTCCAAAATTTTTTTTACAAATTTTGACCCTACAAGCAGGAAGTTTTATTACTTTTTTTGGATGACATTTTGTCTCGTATATGTAGAATAATACGGCTCTACAATTTAACATCAAGACGTTAATTTTTCATTGACCTACTTTCCTGTAAATCTCAATAAAGTTCGACATTTCAAAACGTTTGAAACAATGCTTAGAGTTTTGATCGTATGATCGCCCTTCTCTAACTATTACATCAATAGAATACTTTCATTACTGAATCCGTCACTTACAAATGGAAGGTAATTACAACAATAATAACGAAACCTAATTCGTTATAATATATGTTTTATGACGCAAATATGAGTTTGTTTGTTGAAAACTGCTGAAAACAAAAGCGTGAGAGACAACAAAGTAACAAAAAAGCAGCAGATCTTTAATTCATGGTTCCTGCAATATGTTGCTGGGGCAATTTTTTTCAGCGTGTAAACACTACACAAATCTCTAAGCCGGGGTGTCGTGAGAACGTTCCAAATCGTATAGTTTGCGGTAGGAGGTATCATACTGTAATGTGGCGGAGTCTTACTGTTACCTGGGCTCTGCACGGAGTACGAGTATCAGGCCCTCGACCAAGTATTTGCTATGCTACTGTGGGCTATGATGCTGTCGACCTCAAATTCCCTACACTCGTGGGAATCATATTGATAAGAAGAATTCCAAAAACAATAACAACTCAACCACCCACACTAATGGATGGCTGCCCACTGGCCTATCGTTGAAGGTAATCCCATCGATTGCAATTTGAAATAACTTAACCACGACCTGATACCAGGTGCAGTATTGCTAGTTCCATGGGGAATTTAGAAGGTACATCTGCGTCGACGATTGATCTATGATCTTAGGCAAGCCGGTTTGTCGGATAACGATATCGTAGCTAAAGTGTAAAGCCACGTCTGCCAATTTCCAAGAAGAAATTTAGCGACCGTCGTCAAGCCTTCAAGATTATTGCAAGAAAAGTCGATGCTCACTGGGATACACTCGTTATTGCACAATAGGTATTTTGTTCAGGAATCTTGGCCAAAAATAATTTTTTGAATAAAAAATAATAATGTTTTTGTTAATGACGTTTGATTAAGAATACATCAAAGCAAAAAACTGCATATTTTGTTTTAGTAAAAACCTAATATCAGCTGATTTATGGGCATTCAAAGTTAGGCATTTTCAAGAAAAGTGCTCAATGAACTATTAAAAGTGTAATTTTTATATAAATTTAAACGGTTTTTATCATTTATTTAACAAGAGAAGGAAGTTGTGTGTAATATGGAGAAGAGAGGGAATAGTAAGTAATTAAAAAAGATAAAATTTTTGGTGGACGTTATTTATTTTGTTAGAAAAAGCTCGTAATCTAACTTAACCTCAAATATATGCCTTTTTCAAACTTTGCATAAGGTTTTAATAATGTTGGCCGTGAACTGCCGTGATTTTGTCTAGTAAAGAGTGTTCAGAATAGAGTTCTGAATTTATTTATTTTTATTTTTCGTTTCGAATTTTTTCGTTTTTTGATATATATCATTTTCTTTGACACAGCGTCAGCTTGAAATAATTTTTTTTTTTGCATTAACCCGAATAGCCCTGTGGTTGGCATATGGCAACGCTGATAGACATGTTTTTACACAATCGTAACACGTAAACAAATAATGTTCCGTTATCTCAAAGTTCACACTTAACTCGGAATCTGTATATATTGGAGTGTCCAGAAAACCAAAAAACGGGTAAAGCTGGGGGGTTTCACCCTTAATCGTGTGCCGACAAATCCGAAAATTGCGTCGGTTAACCGAAGATGCTCATACTTTAGTTTTGTAGAATTAAATATATAAATTTAACATAATTAATGTCAATATGATGACAGAGATGTTGATTGCTGACGTATATTTTTGACTGTGTTGATTTAGCTCGGTTTAAGGTCAGAAAGTGAGAATACCAACGAAATTTACAGTATTTTCAAGATTTATCAAAAATTCCCCATATTTTGATTAGCATCGTTAATCATTCTCAGGGTTAGCACATAAAAAAGCATAGTCGTGTTACGAAGTATTGCGTAGAGGAGACCATACTGTCCATCGATCAGAAGTTGCCGGGGAAATTAACCCCTTTCAGTCTCCCGGGGCCGATATAGTATCTCCAGCGTTATTTGTGACTGTTGCGGACCCATTCATCTCCATTTTCCTTAGGTTGAACAAGGTCAGCATCACTGCGATATAATCTTGAAATATAATTGTTGCCTACGCGGACAACGTTGCAATACCGGTAATGGGTAATGATCCCAGTACCCTATGATTCATCCTGCAGGCAAATTATAGACTTTTGGGTACATAGGCAGGTGAAAATAGAATGCGTTGTGAGATAATCCAATTGGGTCAGGGAATGTATGCCGACTGGACAAAACCGGAACCAATATTCAATATAAAATATTACAGTCTTACACAAAATTAGTTTTTGCACACGCTTCATTTGAAAGCTTATAGGGTAAAGTATTTTTTTCAAATCTTTCGGAAGACGTTTAGAGGTATTCCCAAAAATAGGGTATTCCGAACGTTTTTTGAATTTTACTTAAAACCCGGTCAATAAGCATGATTTTCTTAGCTTGTAAAACAATATTTTTGAAGTTAAGCGACCAAACTTTTATTGTATCTGCATAAATCCAAAGTTTTGGCAATGATTTTGCTCAATAAGTTACCATGTATTAAATTTTTCGTAAATATTGGTGAATAACGCTTCATAGCTTAACTCTAGAATAGTAACTCCAAATTCAAATTTTTTTTACAAAATTGCTTGGAATTTATCCGTCTTTTAAAATGCATCATTAGCATTTTAAATTTTCATAGAATCTTGAAACAAATCCGAAGAAAAGAAAAGAAATCAGTTTATAATAATTTTAGTTTCCTACAATGGGTAAAAACATATAAAATGGTATAACTCTGGAACAGTAACTGAAAATTCAATTTTTTTTAGAAAATTGGTTGGAATTTATACGTCTTTTAAAGGGCGTCAATAGCTTCAATTTTAAAAGTTATAAAGCGTTATTTACAAAATTTCTCCAAAATTGTCGAACAAATTTGATACATGTTACCTTATTGAGAAAAATCATTGTTGCATTATGAATATACAATAAAAGCTTTGACGTTTTGTTATAAAAATGTGTCTATTGACTGAGTTTTAAGTAAAATTCCAAAAACGTTCGGAATATCCGATTTTTGGGGGAAATTCGACTTGCGCAACCTCTAAACCTCTTTCGAAAAAACTGGAAAAAATCCCAAAAATACTTTACCCTATAAGCTTTCCAATTAGGCTTGAGCAACCATGGAAATCGAAATAGGAAATTTTTTGGGACACCCTACGTCAACAAAAATTCCCACGCACTTTACAATTTGCAAGTATTTGAACGCAGTTTATATAAATTTTGTCATATAGCAAATCTGACTATGTTTGAAATTCCGCATACTCGCTTACCGTTATATTTAAGTGCTGCTCTTGGTGATCCAACGATTGTTTTGAGCGAATTGGTAAAATTATGGTATTAGCACTTGAAAAGAAGGCTGAAATTGTAGCTCTATACAAAAGTAATGTGTCTAAGGCCCAATATTAAACATAAACTTTGGGTCAATTTTTTAGGTTTATAGTTGAATTCCGTTTAAACATCCAAAGTTGTACATTTAAACTATGATTAAGTGACCAGATGATTTTGACAGAAAACAACAAGAAGAACACACACAAAGCGTCTTTAATTGTTAATGCGAATAATTATAATCACCATCCTAGTTGAAATAACAACAAAATCGTATCATTTAACTCGTAGTGCAGTTAGAACTTAACTTCTGCTCAAATACTTTCTAATTTCATTAACTATTTTGTATTTTCTCACCCCACTTCAGCTTCAGCTTGATGCACTGTAACGATTAGCCAATAAATGTATGAATACCGGTTATTTTTCTTGACATTTGCCTCAGTTGCATACAGGTAGTGCGAATATTTGACAAAGCTCTGCAAAACTATTTTCGTATTTAAAGTCAGAAACACAAATCAAAATCAACTGATTACCAATTTAAATCACCCGTCAAAAATTGGACCAAAGAGACAAAATTTCTCGTTGCGGGATGGGGGATAAAGGAAAAAAATTTAAACAACTGTTGTTAACTACTTTATTACAACCCATTATTATCAACTATATTGGGTACTTTTGGTATGGTTTAAAGTGAAGTCTAGGTGGAGCCTGTGTATTACATATTGTAGTTTTAAACCCAATAAAAAGTAAATTTAGAAAAGCCAAAGTGCAAGACTGGCAAATCCGTGAAATACAACCCTGAGCATGGAATTACATTTGGCAGCACACTTAAAACATGTTTATACTGCCTTCGAAATCTAGCGATATCTAGATTTCGTATCATAAACATCTGATTTTCCATACACAAACCAGCTGTTCGTGTGAATGAAATTTAGACAATCGAGATTTCGGTTGAAGCATAAACGTGGTGTTACCATAGATAAAGGAAATAAGTAGATATCGCACAGGCGTTGTCAAGTACTGCCACTAGGTGCTGTGTTGTAGTTTTGTAACTTTCATTGACGTTTCTCATATCATTCACTGACGTTTATTCAATAGTGTGGGACATTTTTTCAATACAAAAATAGAATCATTTTCCAGGTTGTGCTATTCGAACAACTAACTTAATTTTTTGATGTTGTTTTCTTCCCCACTTTCAAGTTCAAATTTTGTTATTTTGATTGTGTCTTTTTGTTTACTGTTATTGTTGGTGTTCGTTTGTGTTAAATTTCAGAGCAACGGACAACAAAACAAAAACAAAATCCTTGTTGATGTTGCCTACCACAACTATTGTTAACACCTGTTCTAAATACATCTTGCAAGGTATATTTTGTTTGGGATCAAACGTTGTAATTATTGTATTCAGCTCCATCTAGAAAATATCCCATTGAACAAGAAATTTCCCAAGGCATGTGCGATATCTAGTTAATTCCCTTATCTATGGTGTTACTGTTACACTCGTATTTTTGGCGTAGAATACGTCTTACCTTACGGTATAGGGAGTCATGTCAGATTGTTATTGTTGTAATCTTTATTTCATTGATTATGAGGAAACGGCGAGATAACTTTTTTTAAAAAATTTTTTGTAGGTAAATGAAGATGTTATCTTTCGTTTGATATACATTTCATATTGGTTGATATCTTCCTAATATTTAAATTTCTCAAATGAAAATTGTTTAAACACATACACTCAAACATATGTGTGGTGTTTGGTTGAGTGTTTGAGTTTGTAGCATGAACACAAACTATGCTGCTGTTTCAGTGTGGACACAAACCTTCGGCTGTTGTTTTTTTTCCTACCAGAAGCTTATGTATATTATCAAAAGTAACTATCAAATAAATAAATTCATTTGCTTATGTTATTTATCATTTATTGTTATATATGTTTTCTGTCTTATCGGATGGCGTATTCTACGTTAAACTTAATGGCCGTGTCTCTGACTCAGTCTGCAGGGACAGTCCTGTATTTTTTTTGTTTGGTTTGTGTCTTGACTAACATATCGGTGGATATTTTTTGTGTAATGGGAAATTTTCAGGTTAGAGCTTGTTTATTACATATTGTAGTTTGAACCATAGATAAAGTAAACAAATAGATTGGGAAATTTTTAGTGTAATGGGTAATTTTCTTGATGTCGTTGAAAGCAATAAATAGAATTATTTTTTGTTCCCAAAAAAAAAGACAAAAAATATGACAATAAAAATCTAAAATTTCATATCAAAAGAAATAATAATTTTCAAGAAAAGTACCAAGAATACAAGAATACAACACGTTACTTAAAGTAGAATATCTGATGACCATCGAATTGCAAAGCCATGTCACCACCGTCTATGTCCTAATAAATAGATTCTTCCTCCGGTTCAGCTACCATTCCTTGTTGAGAGTCCTAAGACACTTTAACGGTTTTGGCATCTGCGACCACAGAAGTTGCTACAGTTTTTGGACGGGAAAGTTTTTAGATTAAAAAGGGGTTCCGCGATGTTCATCTTTGGGCGGTATTACGGGTTTTCTCCTATTGATATCCCAACACCGACCCCATGGCTTTGAAATAGTTTTTTATATAAGAAACAAATGCTAATATGTAAAATCACATAAATTTTGTCACATTTTCCAAATTCCCACAATTTTGAATAAACGTCAATGAGAATTATGGGAAACTTCAGTGAAAGTGACAGAAGTACAGGACAGCACCTAGTGAACAAAGTCGACAATGGGCGCGCTATATCTATTATTTCCTTTATCTATGGTTTGAACCGAATAAAAAGTAAATTTAGAAAAGCCAAAGTGAAAGAAGTTTAAAACAAATTAACTTTTCTTAAGTGCGTTTTCTTTAAAAAAGTACATTTTCTCAAAAACAGTACCTATTGAAATTCTTAAACAATCTACCTTTGCTTAAAAAAAATACCTTATCTTAAAGAAGTACCTTTGCTTAAAAAAGTAAATTTTCTTACAAAAAGTAAATTTTCTTAAAAAAAGTAATTTTTTTAAATAAGTACCTTTTCTTAAAACAGTACATTTTCTTAAAAACTACCTTTTCTTTAAAGAGTACCTTTTTTGTAAAACAGAAAAACATTTCTTGAGATAAGTACCTTCTCCTAAAATTGTACATGTTCTTTCGTAAACAAAGCTTTTCTTCAAACAAAATATATCTTCTCTTAAAAAAAATACCTTTTCGTACAAAAATTCATTTTCTTAAAAGTATCTTTTCTTAAAAATAAAATAATATATTTTCTTTTCTTTTCTTGAGATAAGTAGCCTTTCTGAAAATAAGTAAATTTTCTTTAAAAACTTAACCTTTTCCTAAAAACAGTACCACTTCTTTAAAAAGTACTTCTTTGTAAAAAAAATTCATACTTTTAGGCTTTTTCTTACAGAAAGCACTTCTTACTAAAAATAATAGCTTTTCTTAAAAAAAAATTTGCTTTTAATAAAAGAAGTACCTCTCATTAAAAAAAAAATAACTTTTCGGGAAAATATAATACATATTCTTACAAAAGGGACCTAAAAATATACTCTTTTTTAAAAAAATACATTCAATAAATAAAAAATTTCTTAAAAAAAGTTTATCATTTTACAAAAAGTATCTTTTCATAAATTTCCTTTTTTTTACAGTATTTTTCAACAGGCGCCTTAGGCGTGTTGGAACTAACTAGTACATACTATATAGCGAAAGGAACTTCGTTCCAACCGGGTGTCCCCTGACACCTCATGTGATTTTTTTTAAATGATAGTTTTGTCATCAAATTTGCGGATCACAATTCTAATGATTAGTTATTTCAATATGGTTAAAAATATCATACTTTACAAAGTTTACAATCAATGTAATATAATATTCTGAAATCGTTATGGGATTCAAAATTCCAATAGATGCAACTGTTGCATATGGTGCGTGGGTTGTTTTCGTCGACGTCTATGTTAGGCGTTGACAGTATTTTAAGATCTTGGAGTAAAGTAAATGGTTCACCGACGCCTCCCAAACAAATCGAATATGCCAAAATATCTACACTTGACTCCAGTTTACTAGTGCTAAAGCTAATGCAAACAGCAGACTATGCAAATAACACCGAAGTAACTGTTCTACCGAAGGACTCATTTTGCCCTGGATTTTAACCATATGCAATATTGCCTTCGTCTCCAAAAACTGGCATATAACACATGCAATTGTATATGTATTCAATGAATTTCATACCTACGTTCTTGTATTTACCTACCGTTATTGCATCTTGACTTTTCGGAAATCCATGCAAATCGAACTGATCGAAGAAACTATCCAGCATTACACCTCGCTGCTGCTGCTGGTGGTACGTGCTTAAGTGCAAAGTCGAAATAGTATTATCATTGTCGTTGTAACTGTTGGTTGTTGCAGCCGCGACTACAGGCGGTGTTGTCTTGGGCCTTCCATTGCGATCGCGATGATGAGGTTGATGTGAAACACCTCCGCCTTTGGCATGACCCAACGAAGAGGAGGAGGCTGGTGCAGACATTGTTACAGATGCGGACTGCATGTAAGAGAGCGTTGATGCCGCAGACAACAATGATGGCGATGAGGATGATGATTGCGATGACGATGACGATGGTGGTATGGATAATGGTAATGAGGATGACGTAGCTATTTTACTTCCGTGATTTGTGTAACGACTTTGATCTACAGCAGCAGCACTAGCAGACGTTATGGAATTTACGGGAGTGGTCGGCGGCTGCAACAATAATTGCGGTTGTGAGGTTGTGGAAAGCGACGTCGGAGTTGACGGCGAATTCAATACTGATGCATTATTCGAACGAGATATGTTGTTGGTGTTGGTACTACTGCAGCTGGAGGTGGTTGTGGTGCTGGAGTTATAGTCCTTGTGATTCTTTGGATGCTTTTGTACATTGGGACGTTCTTTATGGTGTTGTTTGTTATGTTTACGTCTGCCATGATTCTCGTTCTGATTGTGATTCGAATTTGGCTGGCGGATATTGTTATGCTGAGGATGAGGATCATGGTCATGCTGATGGTGATCATGTTCCTCTTCATGATGATGATGTCGATGGCGATGACGATGGGGTCGGTGGCGATTTGGAGCATTCTCAGCATGTTGTCCATTCTGTTGATGCTGTCTAGTGCGGCTATTGTTACTGTGGCCGGAATACTGTTCTCGTTCCTGTATTTTGGCTGTTTGTAAATCATGATCATGACTGATTTTGTTGGTTTTAGGCTTATGTCTAGACAGGGACTGGTTTAGAAATCTTGTTGCATCATCATTGCGGTTGTTGTCGTTGCCGCTGCTCTTCTTGCCCTCCACACCAGCAGACGCATCTGGTTCAACGTCATCATATTCCTCTTCTTCTTCGGAGTCGTCTGAGAGATCAGTGTCCTCATGCCGGCCATTGTTTTTGTTGTTGTTGTTGCCATAGTGTCGTCTGGCAAAGTTGGTTCTTACATTGCTAAATAGTTGTATTCGTCTAGTGGTGGGTTTTTCCGTATGCTCGACACTGGCTGTTAGCAAAAGTTTGCGATTAACTTTCGGCTGCTTGTTTCTACGTTTCGGTGGCGGTGCCTCCTGTTGGTGGGCATACTCTTGTTGCATGTGTATGTGAATATATTTTCTTTGGTTTTGGGTTTGATCCTGTGGACCTACATTTAATTGTTTTGTTGTAATTTCACTACTTAAACTACGTGTGTCGCGTGATTGTCTCGATCTCTCACGCATAACTTTTAACGCGTTCGAATCTCCGCTGTCATCTTCGGCCGCGTCATCCCTTTCGGCCATAAACGCACTGTGATGTTGTTGCATCAATTGCTGCTCGCGCTGCAATCGCCTTCGGCGTGCCGCCCCGCATTCCGGCGCGCATACACACTTTGGCCTACCTTTGCGCTTGACGCACTTCTTATTCGGTCCGCACTTGACGTTCCGGCAACTCTCTGTAAGAAACAGACAAACAACAAAATTGATTTAATCGCAAGCAGACGTCAGACGTCAGCTCAACGTGAATGCGTTTTCAAAAGAACTCAATGAAATTCCAATCAAACACAGATGTTGGAAAATGTCTTTGAATTTCGATTTGTAGCTACCTAAGCACGGCGTGCATTCCATGCCGCCTCCAATTGCTGTCGCAAAGAAGTACTCGACGCTCGTTGGTTCACGATCAGTGTAGGCAAATTCTTGATTGGCGCCACAACATTCGCTCTTGCTGACGTTGAACGAGAAGATATCGTTGCATTTGCCACTGCCCAAGACCGTCTGCCAACAGGCTCCAGCTGAAATGAGTTTTCATAGAAATTGTGCACCATTAGTTTAATATGTTCTCCATTAGAATATGTTATGCGTATGTATGTATATTCATATTTGTGACAAGGAAGCTGTTCAAAGTTTATGAAATTATTCAAAATGTATGTTCACCTCGAAGATGCAAACCATAGGAGTTATAAAAAAACAAAGCGAATTCTTGACGACATGCAATTATACACACGTTGATATGCCACTTGCCGCAGTATAAAAGAGAAATCCGATTGGTCCAACCCCTACGCTTTGTTTTGCTTACTAATATGAAGTGTTGTTCCGTCAGCGAATTACAAAATTGTAGAAGAGACAATATACCACATTGCACGATAATTGATGTGAACTGCACCCATGTGTGGTGGAAAAGTGTAAAGAAACTTGCGTTGAAACGAAAACACATATTTTAAATATTTTTATATAAATGGAAAGTTTTAAAAATCTTTTAAAGAAAATATTCAGTAGAAGCAGCATTACAAAATCTCGCTCCATTCAAATTGAATTTTATAGAAAATCTCAATGATTAGTATTTTGAAACGTCTCTCATACTTGACTACTGTTACGAAAAAAACGCATAGCCGTTAGGAAGAGTTAACTTGGCTTCATTCAATAATGATTCATTTTTATATCACCTTCATGAACAATTTTAAACTCAAATAATATTCAACGTTATTTGTATGAATATCCTACAAACAGGACACAACTTAAACGAAGGACATACGCTAAAGATATGATGAATGCGAGGAACAACTTTAAAGTTTAATGCAACAGTATTAAAAGGGTCATTTTACAAAAAATACAAAAAAAAAAAACATTTTTTTTTCCGTTCCCGTCATCATTCGCAAGGATATTCTTATCGAGCAATTGCGCGGGAAATTGGGATACTTAAAAGATATTGATATTGCTTTAAGTGAAAAATCTTGAGAATTGCGTCAAACTCTTATCTTTTAGCACCAAAAATCAGGTCTCAAGCTGTCATCCAGGCAATAACCAGAAATTCAAAAAAAAAAACTGAAGTAAAACCCGTCGCTGAATAATGTGGTCAAAGAACTTCATTTACAGTTTGCTAGAAAGCATATGACATGGGACATTCAAGTAAGAGGTCATGGTACTGATTGGCACGCTGTGGTTTTTAGTGATGAAAATAAATTTAATTTAGATGACCCAGATGGCTACAATTATTATTTTCATGATGCGAAAAAATAGGGCCTATTTCTAAATCGTCATCACAGCAGAGAGGGTGGACTTGTGGTCTGGGGTGCAATAACGTATTACGGCACAATCGATTTAGAATTTCAAAGAGCAAAAATTACTGAACAAACTTCCAAGACTCTGTAACAATCAGTTTTCCCTAAAGTAAATGATATTTGTCGACCGACTTCATAGATTCTGCAACCAGATAATGCTCCTGTTTATAATGCCAGAGTTGGAAAAGAATTAATTTTAAACTCAAATTTTCGTTTTCTTCATTGGTCACCGTATCCTTCCAACCTAAACATACTTGAAAATGTTTGGGGTTGGCTTTCCCGCAAGGTTTATGAAGGAGAGAGAGAATTCGACGATAAGGAATCACTAATTCAGGCCATTAAGGACTCCTGGAATGAGAATTCTTTGGATTATTTAACAGCACTTTATGAATCAATAAAATACCGTATATGTAATGTTATTTTAAACAAGGAAGGTATCACCCAGAGCGGTATATATGTTCTGAGAAACTGGTGGGGTAGGAAAATTATTGAATGTCAATCATACATTTGGCTCCTCTAAGAGCACCCTTATGCCAGTTAGAGAGAGTGGTGAGAGCAAATTTTATAAAAATTTTAGTTTAATATAGGCGTCGCATTAGGAGGGTGGGGGAGAGAGAGGAGGGTGAATATCGGGTGTAGGAATGTTTTGAAAATATTGGGAGGGAAAATCTAGTGATGGTCGTCTTTCATACACTCCGATTCACTTATTTAAAGGCACTAAAAATTCCATATTCAGCAGCCTGTATCTTTTGCAGTTTGTCACCGATTGCAGAATTTTAAAATGGAAATGGAAGCTAGACATCTTGATATATAAAAAAAAAGTCATGACAATAGTGGTTTCTTAACTAAAGAACTTTTTCTGAGCAATTTATAAAAAAAAAGTCCAATAATGTGCTATTTTTTTTGGTTCACTTGAATAAAGGCACTTTAACTAATTTCTAAACAGTTTGTCTTGTTTTTTAATTTATTTAGTAATGGGTAATGGGTACAACCCCGTTTGTTGTTAATAGCTTCAAATATACGGGTTTTCATTGAGAGACAAAGAGAATTTATGCAATCCAACGACGGGCATTATTCTGTTGCATTATCCAAAATATGGGACCAAATAGTTCACTGAACTTCGGAAAAGCCGATTCCAATAACGTTTTGTAGCTCGCACCAGTCATTTTTGCACTTTGAAATTCCCCACGCAGAACGCCGCCCTCTCGGCTGTGATGTCTTTTCAAAAAACGTCCATCCAAATTAAACTTCTTCTCATACGTAAATACAACGGTTCTTCAGTCATTTACATGACCTCTTGGCTGCACATCCCATACCATGTAGTCTCTTGCGAATTGAAACCGATTTTCCTTACGAGGGTTTTTTTTGTAATTTCTCTTAAGTACTGATGAATTGCCAGCTTCCACTCCAGCTTGAGCTCTTGTTTTTGACAAGGAAGAGGCAGAATTAGAAGCAATTCAGATGATTCTTCTTTTCTGATACGTAGATATAGACAATGAAACCCTTCCTTTAAAATTGTATCCATACCCCTCGGGGTCCTTGATGTAATTGTCGACAACAGTTGGACTCCGTCCAATTTTTTAGCTATTGCACGGTTAGAATACCCTTCAGAACGGTAAACATCGATTTTAGTTTTTTCCGATAGATTTAAAATTTGTTGTTTTGCCATTTTGACTCGTAAAATGATTAAGATGTAATAAATTGTAATAAACAAACGCTCCCTACAAAAAATCATCGCTTACTTTAAAAATAATAAAAAAATAATAAAGTGCCCTTGTTCAAGTGAACAAAAAAAAAATATACCACATTTTTGGACTTTTTTTTATAAATTGCTCAAAAAAAGTTCTTTAGTTAAGAATGCACTATTGTCATGATTTTTTTTATATCTTAAGATGTCTAGCTTCCATTTCCATTTTAAAATTCTGCAATCGGTTACAAATTGCAAAAGATACAGGCTGCTGAATTGGAATTTTAAATATGTTAACTGGAGTGTATATTTGCGGCTTGTTGTGGATTTTTTCCATACACCTTCACCTTCGAACCCGATGCGCAGTCATTTGCTCCCACCCCACCTCCCCTATTTTTTGGCTAATGATTTTTCCCCTAACCGCACAAAAGTAGGGGATTACTCGTATCCAAATCTTGTTACTAAGGATCTCCATACAGCACTATTCCACCCTTAACATTCATATTTTACCTACCTTGACTTTTTATTTTTCTTCAGGAAAAATAATGGTACGTGGCAAAAACTAAAAAAATATGTTGATTTTCGTGTTTGGGAGTAAAAAAATATAAAAATAGTATAGTGGTTGGTTTGGATGAAAAATTGTGTTGCCTAGTGTAATTTGCCCATTTAATTGTTGACAAATGGTTTGGCAATAACTCAAACATTTTCTATCATCAAAGCGATCATTAATCAAAATTAAGATTATCGTGCATTTTCTTTGATCTCAAATATGCAGTAAACACATTTAGCATAGGGTGTCCCTTGCGTTGACGATTATAAAATGTTATGACTTTTTCTTCAGTCCTGCAAAGGTGCAGATAGTCCGAATAGAACCAAAATTATATAATTGATTAATAGCGGCAGATCGTATTCGTATTTATAACAAGTTAATGCGTTTAAGAAAAACACGATTTCGTGTTCGTCCGATATATTGAGCAAAGCTATATTACAGTGAATTTACCTATTTATATACAACTCTACGCAAACTTCCAGACAGATTTTGGCAATACTGCCTTTGATTTGCTGTTATTTTGAAAACTTGGTAATCCATAATAGCGGTCAACTTTGTACAGATGAAATTAAGGGCTCTACATTCACTTTTGCCATCTCTATTCTTTGCCTCTCAGAAACCAAGTAAAAATTAGACAAGTTTTATTTCTGAGCGGCGAAGCTTAGCCAATCCAAAATGCAGCTCATTACGTGGCCACTTCAATAGTCTTTCATATGTTTAACTTTTTTTTGCCGCTACCGCTCGCCGCATTGCCACTCATTACGTGGCCTAGGCCTAACGGAGTGTGGCTTCTACACGAAAATATTATTGAAATTACAAGCAACTGTTTTTCCAGCGAATCACAATTGAATTAACACGTATTTACATTTTGATATAAAATAAATATATTGTTACGAATAAGTAAAAGCTTTTCCTTGCTCCTAATGACTCTACTAACATTATGTAAATAACAGGCAGTTAGTGCTGCGCCTGAAAGTATGCATTGTAACAACGGACCGGCTCGCTAAACCAGTAGAATGAATTCGCCACAGTTAAGATAATTCTTCACCATTCGAGATGATTCTACAAAGATAACGAAGCACAATGACTAGAAGGTTCTTGAATTCGTTAGATACATATATCTTCATTTGAGTATGGTGAGTTGGTATAAATAGCGGAGGTCTTTGGAATGAGGGGTTCAGTTTGTGATTAAACCTCATAGAGTAAGCAACGCGAATTGATAGTAATATATAAGACTTGTTAAAGTGTTATAAATAAAGTAAACTGGTGTACTATATAAGTAAACTAAAAGGAAGTTAAACCGTTGTAATTAACGTAATTTAAAACGAACCTTGTTCTATTATTGGGAATAAAACAAAGCAAAAAGGACGAATAAGGAAATTCGTAACAATATGATAAAAAATGAGCGAAAATTCCGCAAACGTCTATCAGAGTTATATTTTTGAAAATCAATTAAATCATCTGTGTTATATTAAATCGCCAGTGTATGTGAAAAATTGTTTAAAAAAAATTAAACTAATATATTACGTCTAACTGCGTAATGATAGTTTGTAACAATTTGTACAAATTGTTATTGGATGTTGCCTGTTTACACCAAAAATCCAGTAACGAGAGAGCATGAGAGAGAGATTGGTTTGACAGTCCGATGATAGAGAACATACAAGTTTTTACTGGAGAAATTGGCTGTGGGCTCCGAACAAAATTTTGAAATTTGCGGGGTGGATTTTCAGTGTCAAAAATTAGACTATCCACTGGGATACTCATAGAGCAAATTAGAATAGAGTATTTTGTTCTCTCAATATTTTTAACTTCATAGGTATGGTTGCAAGTAAACATTCGATGGTGGAAAGCATGGTTTCAATAATACCAGATAGAGGCATTAGTACAAAACGTCCAACAAGACAACACCATCGGCATTTCTTGCTTGTGTTATAAAATAGTTGTAACGGGTTTTTCAACAGAGACGCTACAAAAGTAAATCGATAGGGACAGCAAACGACGACATATTTTTTCCCGCCCTTTTGACATTTCTCTTCAGTAAGGTTTGTCATTTCATCATGGTAAGATATACGAGCCAACAACGAGTCAAAATTATTAAAATTTACTACCGAAATTTGGAGTCAGTGGCCTCAACTTTAAGAGCGCTACGTTCGGATTTCTGAATTCTGAATTTCATTTCTGGCTGAATGGCTTCGTCAATAAGCAAAATATGCGTTATTGGTCAGACGGCAATCCACACGTAATCCATGAGTCATCATTGCATCCCGAAAAAATTACGGTTTGGTGTGGTTTATGGGCCGGCGGAGTCATTGGGCCGTACTTCTTCCGTGATGATCAAGACCGGCACATTACTGTGAATGCGAATCGCTACTGTTCAATGATAACCGAATATTTTTGGCCCCAATTGGAGAATATGGACTTGGAGGACATGTGGTTCCAACAGGACGGCGCCACAAGCCACACAGCGAATGCCACAATAAATTTATTGGAAACCAAGTTTGGTGAACATGTTAACTCACGAAATGGCCCAGTCGATTGGGCGCCTCGATTGGCCGTCGATTGGCCGCCTCGGCAAAATGACAAAATTGTATCTACCATGCCAAAATTTATACACCATTAATTGTTTATATCTCCTGATGATGCTACACAACGGAGTAGCGAAATATCGAAAAAAAATAAATACAAGAAAGGCAAATCTGACCTCAAGCTCGGAAAATATAGATTATTTGTTTATAAAAGACAGCATTTCATTTCTTTCATTATTGGCAACATAAATATTTGGAAAAATAAAAAATCGAAATTCATAACGACAAAATAGGTGACGAAAACAATACGAGCATATACTCAAATTTTAGCTGCGCAAAACCTAAGCAACTTTTCAATATTTTGTATAAATATCCTTTATTTTCTAAAACATGGTAACATCGTTCCGGCAAGGATTTTATGAGGTTGGTTATTGTTTCTATCGGAATAGATTTCCATTCGTGTTTTAGGATTTGCTTTTAGGAAATGCCTTCTACCGACTTTACGTTTGAGGATTCCAAAAAGATTTTCAATTGGATTCAAGTCTGGTGATTGTCCCGGCCAATCAAGGACTGAGACCTTTTTCATATTTAAATACTCTGTGACCAACTACGAAGTGTGTTTCGTATCACTGTCGTATTGAAACACTAATCGAAGTGCATGTTCCACTCTGCATACGGAATCATTACAGTCTCTAAGATGATTTTGTACAAGACACGGTGCATAATGCCGTCAATGGCATGAAGGAGCCCAACACCGTTACCAGAGAAACACGTCCAGACCAGTTTTCTTACAGAAGCGTGGACCCAGGCATTTTCCTTTTTGCGGCGAACGTGACACTTCCCATCAAAGCCGAATAAATTAAAATTGGATTAGTAACTAAATAGCACAGTTGATTATATTTAGCATTCCAGTGCTTATATTTTGTCGCAAATGCTATTCTATAAAAAAACAAATTGGACCAAAACGTTTTTTTCTGATTTCAACCAATAACGCTCTGTACCAACTGTTTATCCAATGTTTTTTTCTAAGCATTGGTTTTTTGCATGGTGCATAACTTTTTAAACCATTTTCCTCGGCTCTTCTCCTACTAGTACAGTGGTGTATGTTAAGTTCCGAAGTATTTACGATCTCCATAGAGGAGATAAAAGAGTCTTGCAAATTTATCGGTCTATTCGCTGAGAGGTGTTACGAGGCCGACCACCGTTTTTGGTAGTATCAAGTGATAGCGTCATTTTATATATTTTTTTTTAATCGTGACACAATGCACAATATTTTTGCGCACCTACAATTTAAGTATAGGTGACCCTGGTTAAGAAAACCCACGTAGTGTGCCAAATTTCATGAATTATTTTTTTTTGGATTTGTATGTAAAAAACCTTAAATTTTCATATGAAATCGCTCGCAAGTCTCAAAAACATCAGAAAGAAATGTAAAAATGTAAAGTAATGTAATGTAATTATATAAAACAGTAAACTATGAAAATGCAACACAGAGGGGGAACTTTAATTGCGATTTACTCAAAAGCTTGTTTTAACACATTGGGTGGGTTTTCCAATTCAGGTTCACATATATTGTTTTCGTCACATATTTCACTGTTATGAATTTCGATTTTTTATTTTGCAGATATTTATGTTGCCAATACTTAAATAAATTAAATACTGTATTTTATTGTTTTTAATTGATATATTTGTAAAATATTTTGTATTTTAAGAAATTGATACAGAAGTTGCTTACAAAATTGGGAATTATAAAGAATATAAAATAAAAAATTAACCATTGGAATTTTATTTTTGTTGAGGAAATATGAATATTTAATGCTCCGCAATTAACCTTTAACTATTTCATTTAAAAACGAAGACAGTTTTGGTGATTTGTTTGCAATGTTTTATTCGAACTGTGGTTGGCCCTTCCAATGTTTACGTTGCAAATCTGCTGTCTACATAGAAGTTCTTATTTCTTCCAAGTTTTTACTGGATGTCGGGTGTGTACTTTTTGTGACATCCCAGTAACAATTTGCAAGAATATACTTTTGAGATAGAAAGAACGATTTTACTCTCTTTATGAAAATTTCCAACTTTTATCCTTTGCTATATACATTTTGGCTTGTAGGTTGGTTGAAAAAAATCAATTCTTTCTTACACAAGTAATTTATATTTAAATTTGAAATCAAAAACTAGAGCAAAGTTGAAAAAAAAAATTTCTTCAGCAAAACAGTTAATTTTCGACCTCAGTGGTTAATTGGCCACTGTTTAAGTAACTTATTTTATCTGGATTACTGCTCCGATTTTTGGAATTGTGTCCGGTCATTTTTTCAATCTGTCCCAGTGTGTAGTGGGTGGTTTTTATAGGGAGTGGTTGGTTTGTGAAACTGGGTTGAAAGAAATGGCCAGTAGCAATGATTTAGCAGATCGCCTTTTGCAGTTCCTTCAAAATCGAAAAAAGATGTTAACCCTGCTGTTAGATTAGGACCATTTGGTCCAAATTTTTTCTGTTTTCCCTTGTAACTTTGGAACGGTGATATATACTGACTAAATTTTTCTGCTAATGGGGTGTTTTAATAAAACAATGTTATGTGCGAAAATTAAATTTTCTAACTTTATTCAGGACTGAGAAAAATACAAAATGACGAATCTTAGGTTAGAGGACCATTTGGTCAATAGTACATTTTTTCATTACCAAGCGAATGTAAATTCATGTCAAATATTTAGAAGATGTTTTTGATATGTCAAATACTTGCTTTAGAAATTATTGAACCAAAATAGTTACAAAGGATAAGATAAAATTATTATTTTGGATGAAAATTCCAGTATGGACCAAATGGTCCCTCAATCTAAGATTCGTAAATTTTTTCATTACCAAGCGAATGTAAATTCATGTCAAATATTTAGAAGATGTTTTTGATATGTTAGCGGATGTTTTTGATATGTCAAATACTTGCTTTAGAAATTTTTGAACCAAAATAGTTACAAAGAATAAGATAAAATTATTATTTTGGATGAAAATTGCAGTATGGACCAAATGGTCCCTCAATCTAAGATTCGTAAGTTTTTTCTAATCTAACAGCAGGGTTAATGGAAAATAATATTTTTGTCTCTGCTGTATTTTTTTTTGTCTGTTTTCGAGGTATAACCTACTTGAGAGATGTAGAGAAAAAAACTGCAATTGTAAGTACTCAAACTAAATCCTAAAGGAGACTTGAATCGTTCACTAGAATAAAAATACGACCTATGAGTAAAACTATGCTATATTCTATTATATATTTTTGTATTTTATATAAGCGGCGTTTTTTTCGTAACCTGTATAATTTGATAATAAAAATTAACTACCCTTTATATTTACATCATAAATTTCGAAACGTTGTGGAAATATAAGAAATAGAATGACGTTCATTTTATATTTTCCATACAATAAAGCCGAACTTGGTAATACTTTTATCGGGGTTATTCTCAACTTCTAAAATTATACATGTTAACATGCAGGTTTTCATTTTGTATGAGTTAACGTGTATAAGTTACGAAAAAATGTCCCTATAGTCACACCTGCTGATGATTTTTTCTCAATTGAAATCGGATTGAGAATTACAAGAAATTCATCACCAAACTAAGGAACCAAGTATAATAAGCTCCTTTAGTGGTCCTTCAAATGAACACAGATACAAAAAACTGGATAATAAAACTGCGTCTACTACTATAAAACTTTCTGATGACTATGCATCCGTGCGGGAGTACTTAGAGCAGTTGCAATATGAGGGAAAACTCCTGTTTCATTATGATGTGCTGCAGGTTTGGACGACAAAGAGTTCTAAGTGCGGAACATTATCCAAAATCGCTGAAGTCGCAACCGCGGTGCCAGCAACACAGGTTTCTGTTGAAAGGGCATTCAGTGCACTTCCTATTGTTTTAACAAATTTAAGTTAGGAAAATCTGGAAAATATTTTACTACTAAAACTTAGCCCAAGCTTGGTAGACACAATGGAATTCGAATGCAATGCAATTTTGTATAGTGCAAAATCACGTTAATTTGAGTTTCAAATTATTCAAATATGTACATCTATATTATTTTCAATAAAAATGTTTTATTATTTTTATTATCATCGCTGATAAATTTCTTTCCGTTTTGCTCGAGAACGTTTTATTTAAAATATTTTAGTTTTTTTTTTTTATCGGTTGAAAATCTGAATTCATCAATATGAATAAATATATGTAGAGATAATTATACATTTTGGTTTCGAAAGATAACTAATTTTTGAACATTTGATGACTTACAAAGGAACAATGGAAAAAAATATATTTTTTTGTGAGATTTTATTTATTGTTTTATTGTGAGGAAAAAATAAAAATATGGTTTTAAAGTATTGAAATCGGAAGCCTGGCTTAAAACCCAGAATACTTCTCTCCACTTTAAATGGAAATTCTGTTTTTCAATTAATGTTTGTTCGATTTTGTTTCAAAGTGTTGAGATTGAATTCTATTTAATACTGTTGAAATTATAAAAATTTTAAAAATGTGAGCCACTCTAGTGCACAAATACACATAAACATGGTTGCGTAGTGGTGGAATTTTGCAGTTTTGTTTACAGCCGATTAGACTCACCTGTCGTAGTGCGAACTCCGATTGCAAGTGCGATAAATAACGTCAAGAACAGAGACAGCGTGTAGCTACGATTGCAGGCGACAGAATTGACATATTGATCGGCCGATTGACAACCCGTCGATTTTGTATGGGATTTGAACGGACTGTTGTTGTGATTGCTGTTATTGGTGATGGTGGTGGGCCAGCAGTTGCTACTGGTTATGTTGCTGTCCCACAAAATGGGCACATACGGTTTTGTGTGCATCGCTTGATGACTCGAATGATTGTTGTTGTCATCGTCGCAATCGTCACTGTTGATGTCATGACGTAATGTTACAAAACACCGGCCGGTTTTATTATTCGGCCGAACTAATGGCGAAGACGACATCAATGCTGACGATAAAAATGTTGTTGCCGCCGATGATTTCATTTGGTTATGCTTTTGTCGATGGCACCTTAATGGTGGCGTTGATGTGATTGTTGACACTTTGTCATAATTGCCGTGTTGATAGTGCATTTCATCGCCACCTCTGCGATGGATGGTGCTGATCTTGTTGGCAGCAATGCTGTTGCTATCAGTTGCAATGTTGGTGTCTTCATTAGCATCTTTACGGGCATTGCTCTGATGACTGACATCAACCGCACGATTTGCGATGGTGGGCCCCTTGATTCTCCACATGACTGGTCCACCCAACCCCGGGGCGTTTGCATCTGTTACTGATGGTGATGCTGTTGCTGTTGCTGGTTGCATAATTATAATAAATATTCTCGGAAATTTGCTAACTTTCGTTGATGTACACAGAAAAATTCTTTTTGTATTTCTATGATCTGACATTGCTTCGTCTCCCGCCGGAAGTGGATATGTTTGTTGTTGCCGCCAAACATGTTGCATTTGTTGCCGCCTTCTGTTGCAGCCATGGATTGTGCATCTTCGTTTGTACTTGTAGTTGGATTTTAAGAATGAGATTATATTCATATTGTGCTGATACTTTTTGGTATGATTTCTTTTGATATTTTGATTTAACGCATATTTCTCTCTTACGTACTTCATAATAGTAGCGGAGCCTGTCCTTCTTCGTAATCTTTTTCAAACAGATTGGTGCAGATACGTGGGAATAATTCTGAAAGTGAAAAAATAAAAGAAAGAGTGTAAAACTAAATGTCCAATTTGAACAAAAATTTAATGGAATGATTTGATTGAATGAGTTTCAAAAAAGCTCCTAAAATTCACACATCGGCAAAGTTGGTAATTTCCAAATTGACATTGCGGAAGAGAGAAAGAGAGGTTGATTTGGATGAAATTTCCAAATTGCCAATGCGGAAGAGAGGTTGATTTGGTTGAGGCTTTTGCCGTATAGAGCTGCCATTCTTCTCATCTGACATATCCTTTCACACTATTCGTGGTGCGGTCGATGCGATAGACAGATATTGAACGTAAATTGACTTAGATCAGGTGGAATTACAAAAATTTGTGACTTACATTTTTCATATAATTTTGATGAAAAACTGTGAAATTTAAACTAATTTTTAACGTTTTTCCTATATTTTATTGTTAGTATATATTTGTAGTGTAGTTACACAAAAATGTTCATGCACAAATCGTAATGCTGTTGGACTGCCTCTATCTGGTAATATTAAAGCAATACTTTCCACCATCCAACTGCCCATCTGCAACACAACAAATGTCATCAATTTACTGAGAGGGTTGACGTCTCTATACGTCATTACTTTATGCCTTTGCTGGCATAGGGTTTCCGAATTTGTAAAAAATTCAAAAATATCCATGTTTTGCCTATGCCAGTTGTTGTTCAATACAATTCAATTTAGCTTATTGGAATCATAGAATAACACATACCATAGAAGGTTTTATTCGCTCAATAAATTAAACGTCATAGGTACGATGGAAAGTAAACATTGGATGGTAGAAATATGGGTTCAATAATACCAGATAGTGGCAATAGTATACAGCGATCAACAAAGGAACAACAACCGAATTTCGTGTTTTTGTGGCAAACTAGTTGTGTTAAATACAATACAAATGTATACCAACGATAAAAGTCAATAAAAAAGTGCAAAATATATTTAAATTTTTCAGTTCTACACCAAAACGACAGGAAAAAGTTAAGTGCACATATTTTGTAACTCCACCTGGTGTAAGATAATTTTAAATTTAATTGCTCTCATTTCCACAAACCTACGATGAGAGTGTGAAATGAAACGTCAGATGAGAGAATAAGTTTATCTAGGTATGTATTAGTCTATGATTGGGATCGTACGAGTCATAGAGAAATGACGCATAGAGAGTAGCCAGCTCTCTCAGGAAATTTATGAAGTTTGCTGTGTTGCAGACGGGCGGTAGGGTGTTGGAAAGTTTTGCTTTAATAATACCAGATAGTGTCAATGGCTCAAACCAACCAACAAGAAAACATTAACGGTATTTAGTTTTGTGCGTTAAAATTTTTGTGTAAATACACCACAAATATAAACTTGCAATAAAATATAACAAAAAGGCCCAAAATACGTTTAAATTTCACCGTTTTTCATCAAAATTACATTTATGTCAAATAAGTCTCTATCGCAACGACGGCACGACGAATAGTGTGAAATGGAACATCAAATGAGAAGAATGGCAGCTCTATATAACATTACTCTATGGTGCAAGTAATAATTCAGTACATAATAGGTAAACATTCGAATTTGTTAATTTTTATAGAAGTATTGTCAAGTTGTCTTAAAAGTTAAGTTAATAATGGTAATTATTTATAAATATAAAAATCGTTCAGGTTTATTAAGAATACGAAAACTTAATCATATAAAGAAACTGCATATACTTCGGTGCATATAGTGGGAAAGAGAAACGATGTGGAAAAAGGCATAACTACCACTCCGATTCTGGTACTTCCCATACAAAACTGGGTGGTCGTTCGGGTTGTCAATGCGATAAATCCCCAAAAATACTTCCGATCTTAATGAAATTTGGCATTAGGCTTAAACTTAAACAAGGTTGATTTTTCCACACTTATTTTGGTACCTTCAATACAGAAATTTCGTGGCCGGCTGGTTGTTCGACAAACTCAACCAATTTTGAAATTTGGTATTCGATAATATTTAGCCAACTGCCACTCCTCTATGGAAAATGTATGGGTTTGCCACTACCATTGTGGTACCTCCCCTACAATAGTTGTCTGTTGGGTGTGTAAATCCATTTTTCGAATTATATCAATTTAGTCGACTAATATGTTTCTCAAAAAGCCGTTTGAAACCGATATAGAACTGTAGTAAGTGTAAAACTAGGCACAGTCCATTGATTGTGAGAAGCTCTTCCCTGTCCCTTAATGGAACGCAATGGGAAAATATTTAGTTAGTGTTTATATGCATTCCCAAATTAACACCTTTCTAGAACTTCGTATTTATTTTAAAATATTTAATTTTCAACACCCAGACCTAAAAGGATCATTTGTACATAACATCAGGGAAAAGTTATAATTACTCATTATTATGTACTCTTACTTTTATTGACTATTTTACAACCTCATGAGGTGAGACGTCTTACACATCGCACCCTTTCAACAATACTGTATTAACTCAACATTTTTTTATTTTATCTTGTTGGCAAAAAAAACAATACATAACAAACAAATAAAAAGGTTATGTGGTGCAATACAATAATTGATGGGGTTTCTAAATATTGCCTAACTTTTGTTAATGAAAAATTCCTTAAGCATTAAGAAAACAGTTTTTTGTCTCTCCTGAACACTTTCAAGTTTTTGAGTTAATACAGTATTGTTGAACGGGTGCGACATATTAACTAAACAAACAAATTAAACAAATTTCAACATATTCTTCCAACTGGCTCTATCCTTTGCATTTTCTCGCCGGTTGGTAACACCAGGGATACGGAGGGATTCTTCTGCCTGGTCTTTCCAGCGGAGTCTTGGTCGTCCTCTTTTCCTGCTTCCATCGGGTACGTTATCAAAAACCTTTCGCGCTGGCTCATCTTCTTTCATTCTCATAACATGGCGTAGCCAACGCAATTGGCCTAATTTGATTCGCCTAGCTATGTCCACGTCAGAATATAGAATATATAGCTCTGCGTTCCAGCGACGTCGGTACTCGCCGGTTTCTCCAACAGGACAATATATTTTACGGGGAATTTTTCTCTCGAAAACTCCCAGGTATTTTTCATCCGCTTGCGATATGACCCTAGTTTCGGAGCCATATCTCAAGACATGTAAAGAGAGCCTGATATAGCTGGACTTTTGTCTGTCGAGAGAGGGCTTTGTTCCTAAACTGCTTGCTGAGCCCAAAATAGCATATATTTGCAGGCACAATTCTCCTATCTATCTCCAGGCTGACGTTGTTGTCCTTGTTCACGGCGGATCCAAGGTAGACAAATTCATCTACCACTTCAAAATTAAATCGGTTGTCAACGATCAAGTGCGGACCAAGTCGAGAGATTTCTCTAGTCATTGACACCATCAATTTTGTCTTGCCCTCATTAACAGCAAGACCCACTCTCACTGATTCCTTTTCGATTCTTGAAAATACTGCAGTAACCTCTCGCAAATTTCGCCCAATGATGTCTATGTCGTCAGCATACGCCAGCAGCATATGGCTTTTCGTGTTAATGGTCTTGTTCGTATTTACTGCAGCCTTTCTCATTATTATCTCCATTAAGATGTTGGAAAGATTGCACGAAAGTGTGTCGCCTTGTCTCAGTCCTCGCTTGGTACAGAATGGTTCAGCAAGGTTTTTGCCCGCTTTCACTGCTGATTTAGTGTTGGTTAGCGTCATTCTACAGAGGCGGATCAGTTTTGCCGGAATACCAAGTTCAGACATAGCTTCGTACAGTTTTCTGCGTATGGGGCTGACGAAAACAACTTTGTAATCGACAAAACGGTGGTATGTATCGATTTGCTTTTCGTGGGTCTTTTCCAGGATCTGGCGTAGCGTGAATATTTGGTCAGTCGTGGACTTGCCTGGTCTAAAACCACACTGATATAATAAGGTCCAATCAGGTTTTTAATAATTGGCTTTAGTCTTTCGCATAATACGCTCGACAAGACCTTATACGCGATGGATAAAAGACTGCTACCGCGATAGTTGGAACGGACACACGGATCACTCTTTTTTAATACAGGACATAATACACTGAGACTCCAATCGTCGGGCATAGATCCCTCAGCCATATACCGCATATAAGTTGATGCATGTGGGCTAGTAGTTCTTCGGCACGTGCCTTAAAAAGTTTTGCGTGTAGGCCATCTGCACCAGCGGCTTTATTATTATTATTATTATGTAACCCAATCAAAAAATCACAATTCTTGTCAAAATTAGATACGTTCAATTGATGCCTGAATAATATCAAAATGTATGCATCGATTTTCAAAGCAAATGGCTCATCAGATTTGACTTCATGATGAAATTACTAAGTTGCACATTTTATGAAACGTCACTAAAAAGCGACTATTTCCATAAATTAAATTGTTTTAATTTTATTAATATATTTTGTTGTTTTTTTTTTATTTTTTTTTGCATGCATGTTTATCGATCAAATGTTTTCCGACCGGTATAATAAATAAATAAATAGTTTCCCATTACATCCCATAAAGGGACTGGGGAGAACTTCTCACAATCACTGAGCTGTGCGCTTTCCAGTTTTCACTCACTGATTGGGACCTACAGTTTTACACCGATTCCGAACGGTATTTTGAGAAGTTTTTTCATGGCTAGATACTCGATAGTGTCGCCGTCACTATGCGAGGTGACCGCCGCCGAAAGAAAATTTGAAGGTGGTCAGAGCCGGGTTAGAACCCAGGATCTCATGTACAAGAGCCGCGCACACTAACCATTGCACCACCGGTATACATCGATTTATATTCAATAAATTGTAGAAAATTGAGAACAATTGTGTTTTTATGTACTTGGAACAATAATTTTCGATATCAAATATGTCGAATACAAGAGTCAACTTAGCGCCACTGCATTCAGTACTCAAATTAGGTTTACCCACTTTGCCCCGCTTGTTTCAAAAAATAATTCCCAATTCGAGCACGGTATTATCGATCAGCAGATCCACTACATATACGAAAATTTTACTAAATATTTGTCTAGAAGATGACACTTGATCATCACGTTTAGAAACGGCTGATGAATAGTTACTTAAGGATGTCCCAGTCACTATTGACAGACTGGGGAAGTTTCCTGCATACTTTTAACCAAATGTATGAAAACTTCTGTTTGTGTCACTTTTTTGTATGGGAGCGGCTTGGAATGTCAGCGGAGACTCTGATATAGCACTTCTTAGTCACTGATGATGTATTTAGGAATATTAGTTCTGGGCTATAAATGCATACCGGTAAGTGATTGCAGGTAATTGTGAAATTTGAGCTCTTTGAGGCAGCGTCAAACAATCGATGCCAAATTTACATATCAAACAAGATCTGGATATAAACGATAACCAAATTTCTGTTGTATTTTAAAATTCCATGTGCAATATAAATTCAAATGAATATGATTTGCTATTTTAGTACAGATGTAGCTACTATTAAGTGGGATTCATAAAGTACAGGATGCAGTAAAATTGGAATAATCGCTACTTAGAACACCAAAATCTCGATAATTCGCAAAAACTGTTGGTCCCTTGAAAAAATCGCTTTAATTCGGACAAGTTTCATACATTGTATTCCTCTCGCTAATTTGTTTTGTTTTTCAGTAGAAGGTCTGTTTAACTTCTTAAACGTACTGGTTGTTGCAGCCTGTTCTAATTCGTAATGCGGGAATAGGTTGACCTCCATTTTTATGGTTAACACAGTGCTGGCAGTCTCATATTCCCAATGGGGGCCAATTGGACGGCTTGGAAGTAAAACCGCCCAATTCCATCAATCAAAATTTCAAGGAAATTTGCAAATTAGTTAGGATTATAATGATGAACTTATCACGGACAGAGACGAGAGTTGTAGAACAAATGTTCCAAAAAATTTCTATTTTTTTTGCTTTCCTGAAAAGTTAATAAAAGACACATATGTAGCTGTTTTCGTTCGCGCAGGGACGATGTGCATTTATTGTTTATGTAATATTTAATATATAAATTAATAATCAAACAGATCGTAACTATGCTTTAGTTCCCGATTATAAGGCTGTGCGTTTGAGCATAAATATATAATATTTATTTTGTTTATTTATAGTTTTAAGTTGTAAGCGTGAATTCAATAAAATAATCTACAAAAAAAACACATTTCTGAAATCACAATGACCATCAAAACGTTTTCTATTGCTTGATAACTATTTAAAATTTAGTGGACAATATACATAAAAAGAGCGTTAAACAACAAAAAATCACTGGCAGTTTTATCATTTAGTTCCTAATAGTGTTCAAGATTTGCAAACATGTATGGATAAGTATATGTATACTTTGTTTTTCGATTTTCGTGGTCGGTCGAGCTTAAATGGAAAGCTTATAGGGTAAAGTATTATTGAGATTTTTTTCAGATTTTTTGGAAGAGATTTAGAGGTGCCTCAAGTTGAATTTCCCACAAAAATGGGGGTTTCCGAACGTTTTTTAAATTTACTTAAAACTTAAAGTTAACATTTTTAAAGCAAACCGTCCAAACTTTTATTGTATATGTAAGGGTTATCCATTTTGCGGTTTAATAATATAAAATATTTTCTCTCAAGATTTTTTTTTATTATAAAGTTTGAACGTTGACATTATGTGAGAAATACTACATCATTTAAATGACCACCACGCGAAGTGTTGCAAGCATTGATTCTTTTGAGGTAATTTTCGACCACTTTTTGCCACATATTGGGCGGTATCTAAGCCATAACTTGACGAATATTGGTTCTTAAGTGCTCAAGAGTTAAAGGTTTATCTGCATAAACACGGTCTTTCGCGTAGCCCCACAAAAAAAGTCTAATGGTATGTGGCAGTGCCAGTATCACCATTTTTGTAGTAGGTTTTAATAATTTTTATGCGTTGTGTGATAGTTAAGCGATCCAAAAGAAAAAAAAATTGGTTTAACAACTTAGTTTGACAGATGTCGAATTCCAGCCTTATACTCTTGAAACCACGAAATGGATAACCCTTTATAAATCATCAGTCTTGGCAATACGTTTGCCCAGTAAGGTACCATATATTAAATTTGTTCGTAAATTTTGAATTTTGGTTTTTATTTTTTCGCTCAAGATATAAAAAGTAATATTGGACTTAATTTTTTTTTTAATTTTCCCAAAATTCACATATTATGAGACCTAATATTAGACAGCTTGCCAATCATAGTCAAGAAAAAAATAAAAATACGAAAACTATGTTTTGGCTAAAAATTCTTTATTGGGGATCTTGCGATGCTACTGCTGTCAATAATTTTTGACAATCTGTATCAGAAGTTGTGACGTTGATGTAACTGTTAGCCACACCACGTTGTGGGACATCATTTACCTCGTTGAGCTTTATGCGTTGCTTCGTGAAATAAATTGTTGGCTTCAAAAATGAAACTTTGAATTTGGTTATTTTGAAACATGTCTTCTGTTTAATCTGCCTTACTACACGCTTTCTTTCTATCTTTTTGTTGTTGTTTGGATGCCAATATAACGTGTTTGTAGCTTGTCGCAAATATAGTATACTTGTGTCCAAACACATTGTGTTTGCTAATCAATATCACATGTTGCGAACACAATGATTCATAGGCTATAATACAGTATATTTTTCTGACCCAAATGCCGAAAACATAAACGTGACAAACAATTCATGAAAACAATGCTAGCAAAAATAGACATGGTTCCTGCAATCTGAAAAATCTCTATTTTGTTCTGCAAATATAACGAGTGTTTGCAACTTCTGGCACATTATGTTTGCTATGCAATATTACATATTTGAGACACAACGATTAATATGGTATAGTCTATGTGTTTGTGATCCAAATACAGCTTTGTTTGTGATACAAATACAGCTGTGTTTTATGTTTTATTGACGCTATGCTCTGTTGAGAGCTAAATAATAAATGAGGGACAAAAAAATATATTGTTCTCAGCCAAAGTTCATGTATTAACTGTATTTTTTCATTATTTTTTCAGTGAGTGATTCATAAATACTTCTGAATGCGTGTGTAAATGAATTGAGCGTTTCTTATGTTAACTGATCTTTTGCGTTTTAGTGTCTTGGATTCAGTTGTCAATCGTTCGTCTGGGACGTTTGGAAGAAAACACACGAATACTTCGACGTAAGTATATGCATGTTTGGGATGAAACACGCATATGGCTCCACGTAAAAGTATCAATCTTTGCAAGTAAACAAGCTATTGTTTGCATTTAAATATAAGTGAGTTTAAGATTTGCAAATATATGAATATCTGAAGTGTGTTCGACACATCTACATTGTTCCTGCAGAATATGTTTGGGAGAATATGTTATATATACCGGTGTTTGTCAGTGCGTGTAATATGTTGCTGGTCCGCTTTTTTTCCGTGTGTAATTCTTTGTCGTTATTTTCCCCCTAAAAATTACACCTTGCATTAAGATCTCATCGACACGTAATCACTTCTTTAATTTGCTACCAAAATATCATTCTAAAAATCGCTATAAAAATCATTCGATTATTTAACAGATTATACAAACAAAACAGGAAGGAATTATAATTTTTCAAAATAATTAGCTACATATTACATTGTAAACAGCATGCAATACAAGGTGTAATGTATAACCGATAATGCAGTACGTTCTTTGAATAACAAAAAATAATGTATTTATGTTTTCAATTGATATGTTTAAATATTTTCAATCCAAGTTTAGCCAATTGCAGTTGCTAATTCAAAAATATTTAATTTTGTTATATTAAAAGTATTTAGTATGTGTTTTTGACCCGGAAATGATCAAATTATTTTAGAATTCCTAGGATATTGACAGGTTTTCAAATGCAATGACTTATATAATGACTTATATATAGTATATAATTTTACACTAATTACATAACCGACTTTTTTGAGACTAAAAAGGACGTACGTATTTTGTCACAAATGACGTTAGTTTCCTTATTTTTATAATCACCACACGCTGAAAAATCTGTCTTTTTCTTTAGTATGGATGCAAATATAACATGTTTGTAGGTTGTCGCAAATATTTGATACTTGTGCCCAAACACATTATGTTATCTATTCAATATAAAATGTTTGAGTCACAATGACTAATGGCCTATAATGTATGTTCTTGAGGCCTAAATGCGGGTTTGTTTATTGAACCCCGCTAAAAACAAATACGAGACAGACATAAATGTACCAGATCTTCAATTCGTGAAAACATTGCTTGCAAACATGTACATGTTTCCTGCAATATGTTCCTGGGGGCGGTATTTTTCAGCGTGCAGAAATAGTCGAATTGTTATTAAACTCGATTACTTTACTAGTTGCGCTTGTAAAGGGGTTTTCAATAAGAGCGCTACAAAAGTTTTTTTTTAAATAAAACAAAACCGGTGTTAGATACCAATGAAATTTTTTATTCCTGTGAAGAAAGTACGTTCGATGCCATTATGTATGGAACTCGATTTCTTTTGCATGGCCACCACGGGCACGCTTGCAGAAGTCCAGACGCTGAACCCAATTTTCGACGGGTTTCAAGCATAAATCGGCCAATACTGCTGCATTTTCACGTTCGATATTCGTACGAAGTTCATCAATCGTCGCTGCCTTGTTGGCATAGACCATAGACTTGACGTAGCCACACAGGAAACAATCTAACGGCGTCAAATCGCACGACCGAGGCGGCCAATCGACTGGGCCATTTCGTGAGATAACACGTTCACCAATCTTGGTTTCCAATGAATTGTTTGTGGCATTCGTTGTGTGGCTTGTGGCGCCGTCCTGTTGGAACCACATGTCCTCCAAGTCAATATTATCCAATTGGGGCCAAAAATATTCGGTTATTATTGAACTGTAGCGATTCGCATTCACAGTAATGTGCCGATCTTGATCATCACGGAAGAAGTACGGCCCAATGACGCCGCCGGCCCATAAACCGCACCAAACCGAAATTTTTTCGGGATGCAATGATGACTAATGGATATAACGCATATCCATATCCGCAATAACGCATATTTTGCTTATTGACGAAGCCATTCAGCCAGAAATGAGCCTCATCGACTCGTCGGGCGTACCGCTCTTAAAGTTGAGGCCACTGACTCCAAATTTCGGTAGTAAATTTTAATAATTTCGACTCGTTGTTGGCTCGTACATCTTTCCAGGATGAATGAAGAGAAATGTCAAAAGAGCGGGAAAAAATATGGCGTCGTTTGCTGTCCCTATCGATTTACTTTTGTAGCGTCTCTGTTGAAAAACCCGTTATTTGATGTCTAAATTCAAAACTTATGTGGGAAGAGAAGTTGGTGAGAGGAAGTATCAAGATGTATTTAGATGTACTATAAAAATAGAATTACTTGTATTGCTGTTAAAAACTTAATTATAAATAAGTAGTTGCAGATAGTAAAAATAGTTGATTCTGCTCTAAAATAAAATAACAATTAATTCCAAAGAACTACTTGATCTGAGTCCCACGTCTTGTAAAAAGAATTGACGAGGTAATGCAGTGGGGAAGCGGTTCCCCCAACCATACTTAATTCTGCACTCGATTCGTTTTTCTGGAAATTTTGTGCGAGGTTGGCACATGTAGCTTTTTTCATTATTACAATGGTTAAAGAAAATCCGATGAAAAGTTTGCAAATAGTTTATAATATTTTTAGTTTCACGTAATGGGTATAACGCTTTAAAAGGATATAACTCAGAACAGTAACCGCAAATTCATTAGTTTTTTTATATTTTTGTAAACATTTTAAAAGTTATAAAGCGTTATTTACAGAACTTGTGCAAAATTGTTCATGTTTAATACATGTTACTTTATTGAAGAAAATTATAGCAAAAACTGGCCGTTTATGCATATAGTACTATAAAAGTTGATATGTTTTTCTTTAAAACTGTTGAATTTCAAACTAAGAAAATCGTGGATATTGACCGATTTTGAAGTGAAATGCAGATAATGCCCGTAAACCCCGATTTTTTTTGGGGAAATTCGACTTGTGCTACCTCTGAACCTCTTCCGAAAAATCTGAAAAATATCTCACAAATACTTTACCCTATACGCTTTCAAATAAAGCTTGAGCGCGAACAAATTTTTATTGATGGGACACCTTAATTTACACACATATTTCAGCAAAATTAATAATTGTTTTTGATTTATTTTATTTTAATTCGTTTTTCGTTAAATCGAAATCTCATTCTGTCGAAACCCCCCGTAGTTCGAAAAAATGCTGGTCCCTTGCGATTGGTTATTATCGGGAGATCCTACGTATATTCAAATCATTGTCCAAACCCAAATTTACCACTCAGTGGTACATTTATCAAAGTTTGTGGTTAGTTTAGTTTAACAAAAAGTTCTGGTTAATTTTAACCCTCTGACGCCAAAAAATAACAAATTTTGATAAGTGGAGTTGATAGGTTTGGTTTATAAATGCCTCACTCCTTGTCACTTATGGCCAGTACACGTTCTATTATTTTTTTTTATTTTGATTATTTGTGATTATAAATTAGGTGAAAAATTTAACAGAACGCGTATTGATCATAAGTAACAAAGAATTCAAGAATTCAGCAAAGTCAATATGGGAAGGATTAAAACTATTCTCGTTGACAATAAATTTCCAAAAGATCTTACCCACCGACTGATAAGGCACTTTGATGATTAAAGGAAATGCAACCGGAACACTACAGCAAAACCACAAATTTAGAAATAAATTTATCTGATAGGTTGGAAAATTCAAAAATATTCCACAACACCAATTATATAATAGCGCACAAAACTTATAAAACGCTAGGTATATTATTTGATAAAATAAAGGATAGAATGGATAAATGTGATATGTCTAATGTAGTATATGAAATACCTTGTAATAGGAACGATATCGAAAATTGTGGGTACAACAAAAACTAAACCGAAAACTAGTGTTGCAGGATACAAATCTGATCAAATATACAGATAGATTTCTACACAAAAAACAGCATTAACATTCCATTGTGCTACTTTAAATCATTACCCATACTGCCGAGATGTATTGGTTTTAAATAAGGAAAATTATTTTAAACGCCGTTGTTGTATGTTAGAAATGCTACAAATAATAAACACACTTGCATTAAAACGAATTAACTTTAAAATAGATAAAGGTAATGTAGCCTAGTACTACTACTAACATTTAGTTAGTAAAAAGCAGAACTTTTTATATACAAAAAGTTCTTTTCGGTTCATTAGTTTTCTTCGAGTAACTTATTTATATAAACTTTTTTCCCGTGTATTATTTTTATTTGTGAAACTTAAAAAGTTGTATTTTGACAATTTTCATTAATTTGCTAATTATGTTAATATTTCCTGATAATGCTGCCTGATGGTGTAGCGAAATATGGAAAATATAAAGCAAAACTGAACTCAAGCCATATTTGCACTAGGGTTGCCATTTATTTTGGTTGGCAATCCTGGACAATAATCCTTTTTCTAGCTCAGTGCATAAGTTTTGCCGATTGCCTGAACCAGCTAAAATAATACCCATCATACCTAGTTATTTTTATCTCATGGAATTACATGAGAAACTGTTGTTGCAGCCACCATTTTGATGTCTAGAGTTTAAAGTTACGAAATCGATTAAGGGGCCTCAAAATAATCTCAATACAAATTTATTAACGGATGGGATAGTTTTTAGAAATTTTCGTCGACATAATTTTTTGACATTTTCAACCCCTAGTATACTCTTTTTAGCCAGCTTTGATAAGTCTAAAGATGTTTGACCTGAAAATTCTACCTCCGTCCCAGTAAGTAATGGGGGTATATTTCATTTGATACGGAAAAAGTGTAACAAATAGTGTTGAAAAGCGTATCAGTTGGAAAGTGTAACAAATAGGAGTCACAGTATCATATTAGCTTTGAACCAAATTTGTCTTGGGACATTTGAAGCATGTCCGCCTGTCTGGCTTGCCAACACCATAAGACTTTACCGACCACAATGAAATTTTGGTAGTGATTATTATTTGACCAAGCGTAGTTTGGGATTGAAAATATGCAGTATGAGCACGTCACTTCTAGTCCCTCCCATACAAATGGAGATATTTTATATTGTCAAAATCTTGTTTTGTTCCAAATTTTGTTCCGTTATCTGTTATAAGTTCAAGTCAGAAAAAAAATTCCATTCTACTTTTGGTCTCAAACGACGCGTATTAAAGAGGTGATTACGGGAGCGTAAAACTTTTGTATACGAGGATACGGCCATTTTAAAAATGTTGGCAACATTTTTTTTCACGTCGTCGTTTTGAAGTCATGCATATTCTGTCTTCCCCATTTTGCTGTATTTTACATAAATATTCCATCAACTATTGAAAGACAAACTTGCGAATCAAATGTTTTTTTTGAAAAATTAGGTATTTGATGGATTATTTATGAAAAAAACAGCAAATGGGGGAAGACAAAATATGAATGATAAAGATTCAAAATGACGTCGTGAAAAAAAATGCTCTGGCAAAATATTGAATATATTGTTTTCGATATATGTTCATCATGACACGTCGTTTGACGTTAAACAAATAATTTAAATAAAATAAAATGTACTAGGAATGGAAACTTCAACGGCCGGTAGGGGACTAAAAGTACCCTCGTATAAAGAAAATTTGACGTTTCCGTAATCACCTCTTCATTACGGGTCGTTTAAGACCCCCCCCCCCCCCCCTAAAAAAAAGTTTCAATACACCCTAATGTACATGTAGTATTAGCTGTATGTAAGCGCAGTATGCCCCTGTGGATTCACATATAATTGGGGAAGACAAATAGTTGTTGCGGTATTTTCGGGGACGACAAGACATGATTTGTGGAGTCGACCCATCGTTTAAGGAAATATAAGGTGGCCTGACGGTGGTCATGTTCTCATGCACCAGAGTCGCGCATACTGCCATTGCATCACCGAAGTCCCATTAAATATATGGTATGTAATGGGAAACCAATCTTTTTTTATTCAAGGGGCAGTACCACGCCCTCTGCCCAATAACCAGTACATTCCTAGAAATCATTCCCTAAGGAAATCATACCTACACGCTGATAAAATTCTGCAGGAACCATGTATATGTTTGGAACACACTTCAAACATTTATATGTTTGCAAGTCCCAAACTCAGGTGTATTTAAATGCAAACATTAGCTTGTTTACTGACAAATATGTATGCTTTTACGTGGAAACATATGCGTGTTTCATCCCTAACATCCATATACTTATGTAGAAGCATTCGCGTGTTTCCCCCAAACCCACATATATTTACGTGGAAACATATGCTTATTTTCTCCCACACATAATAATAATTAGGAACGGATTATTCTTTCTTTCTTTCTTTATTATAATTAATTTTATAATTTATATATAATTAATACAAAAAATAAAATATTTAAAATTACCCTGTTTACATTTATTGCATTGAATGCATTACTTTTTTTATGAAATGACAATCTGCTGCTCTGTGGTTTCCCCTTTCATTGTTGTCTCTCACGTTTTTGTCTTCAGAAGGTTTCAACTATGCGACGGTTATCACTATGCGTTGGTACAAATCTAGTTCACGCAAGACAAGCGTGTATTAATTAGTTGTGTTTTTTTCATTATATTTCACAAATGGTCCGCCATTCCAACTTTTTAAGTAAAGGCTTGGGCAGAAAAGGGAATCACGTTGTTGCCCTCTCCAGTTTCTTTCCTAAAAACCGTTTCGCACTTTGATAGCACACATAAATATATGCGAAACACACACACAAAAACCAAAGTAACATCAGAAATCATTCAATCGTTCTTTTTTCACAGATAAAGCACTTTTAATATCCTCCTTTTTCATATCTATCCTGCATACACGAAATCAAAACGCAATACATCAGCCAAAATAAGAAGCACTGACTACTTCATCTGCAATTTACACGCACATTTTACGGACTGGTCGTTCGGCCGAGCATATCGCGGATGTAGCTGCCGATGTCGCTGAGAACGATGAAACATTAACCAGACGACGGGCCACGCAAATGGGCATCACCAGATGGACCCTATAGCGGATTTTAGTGAAAGACTTACACATGTTCCCGTCGCGTGTGAATTATTGTCAATCTCGACAACAAAAGGGTTTATGCCAACAAGCCTCAGACAATCGCAAACCTTTAAGAGAATATTCGTCAGGAATGCAAATCTTGCGGAAAGTCATGGAAAATGTGATAAAAAAAAATTGGTACGTGAAAAATTTCAACACTCAATTAAATTTCTCATTGATATATGACAAAAAATGAATCAGATATTTAAATGAAAATCTATAAATGGGACCAACAAAATATTTCACAGGAAATACCTCAATATTTGATGAAGTTATGTTGTTAACAAGAAAATTCATTTGTATTCATACCATTTCTAATAAAGGTTTTGGTTACATTATGTTTTTTATCACAGGAATTTCAATTAATATTTTGTTTGAATTTTTGAATTTTTTAATTGAATTGAAAAATATTTTTTTTTCTGTGCACTCTAGTTTAATAAAGAGCCAATTTATTTTTTGTGCTAATAAAGTCGTATCCACTAGAGACCTTGCATGAGTATACATTTTCACACATTCAACTACATTCATGTGTTTTGAATGTGTTAATGTTCTCATTCTAGCGATTAGAGTACGATACAAACAACCATTCTTCTCAGCGTGTTGCATCGGGTACGAAACACAATGAAACCGAGCATAGAGAGTTTTTGTATGAAGGAGTATTAACTACATTGAGTAAAAGGTCTTTAGAGACAAGCAGTACTATTCGAATAATGAGATGTATTCATGAGACCTATTAAAAAAAGCGTAACTAAAGCAAATGCTGTTTTGGTATGATTTGAAGTTCTAATTTCTTTGGAATAAAGAATATGATTAAAATTAAGTAAATTTTAGAAATGTAGCACTTATGCCTCGCTAGGTTTGATGTCGAAGTTGAAAGTTTCAAAATTTGTTTGCAGTTATTGCAACTGACATATTTAATTTTTTTTGCAGTCTCCATCCACAATTAAGGAAAAAACTTCCCAAACTTTGCTGAGGCCTTTTTTCTCCTTCAAAACGAGTTCACCCCTTGAAATTCGCGAAACAATACTATTTTTTTCACCCACAGCGGCCGATTGAGTTGAGGACTACATATTTTTAATGTTTAATAAATTATTTTTAAAATAATTTACTTCATCAATTTCCATTTTCGAATACATATATATATTTTTGCAGTTAAACTCATAAAAAACGAATATTTATTTCTTTAGTCTTCACACAACGTTGCTGATCTTTTCAGTGACGAGAAAGCAAATGAGACCCATAACCACTTATGAATTCGAATGGTTTTTACATTCACGAACATTTCTGTGCCAAAAAGGAAAAACGTCCTAAGTGCACTTAGGAAAATATTTATTAAATGCAGTACGATAACCGCTGGGGTCTCAATTGCCTCCAGATCCAGTTTCATTTAATTTGACTTATGTATCAGGAAGTCGTACACCAGATATTGTTTTCATATCTAATTTAATGTCAGAAGATCTTATGGAAAATATCTCATAAAGACGCTCACCTAAAAAATTTGGAAATGCACATAAGTCGTTTTTCCTTTTCGACACAGATTTATTGAGTAAAATGTTGTGTGTCGTAACAGAATTGAGACGAACAGAGTAGTTAACAGAGCAGAGATTCATACAACATTCATTCCAAGAGCACACAGGACCGTATCGTTTCGGACCGTTGGTATTGGTACAGTGAGATAATGAATTTATTCTAAAAGAGAGTGCATTCATGCAGGGTACTAGTATCCACCAATCCCGGCAATTAGTTGTAATTCACAATTCACTGCTGCAAGCACATAGAAATGTATACTATGCCTCAAGAGTTTTTACGCATGGATTGAATGAGATGAGGGTTGTAGATCAGGGTAATGAAGTAGTCCGTTCATTTAGTTCATTGTGACATTTCAGTTCATAAGGACTGTGAGCTAAAGAGCTCACTTCAATTCAGTTTGTCATTTTAGTTCAATACTTGAGAACACAGACACAATTTCCTACAATCATGGCGACTAAGCGGGGAAACAATCTCAGATTTCTAAGATGTTTCTGACATTGTGGAAACTTTTTATAATAAATCGCCACCTTAAAGGCACTACAGACTTGATATAAGGATATAATTGCGCTTCATTTCGATACAGGGTTCTCCGAGATATTGTGGTTTCCGTAATTTGTTCATAATTCCATTTCTGAAAGATGGTGACATTAGGCAACAGTTGTACAAACTGAGTGAGAACCAGTACAGAAATTTCAGTCGGGTGAACTGACTTAAACATACCCTCACCCTAAGTCATCCATTGCAACCGAGTTCTACTAAAAAAACACATACATTCATCCTAACGTTGAACGAATGAGGTCATCAATCTACTCTTTTGCGGATGACAGTAATCTCTGTCATTCTTATTCATTTGACCGTAGGCCAAGTCTTCACGAGATTGAAGTCAATCGCCGGACGATGAATGAAACACTTGGTCGGGTACTGGTGTCCATTGTTGAGGGGGGTCGAATGAATAGAGTAGATTTAAATGCGGGTAAGACCCAGTGTTGTTTATTGTCGCATATACGGATTCCTAACCCAGGTTTATTGTCATTGTCTATGGACGGTGTGGATATTGATGAATCACACGCTCTTGATGTTCTGGGCATGAAAATACAATGCGATGTCCGTTGGGCAAAACATGTATTTGAAGTGTCGAAAGATTCATTCAAGTGTCTGGACTTTTAAAAGCGGTGCAAGAAATACTTCCCTCCATCCGATCTTCTCAATATCTACACCACCTACATCATGCCAAAGATGGAATATAACTCCCATATATGGGCAGGTGCTCCTAGGACCTCTTTGGAGCTTCTCGACCGTGTCCAGAGGAGAGCGACGGTGTTAATAGGGGACAGTAGGGTATCCAACTCTATTGCCTCCCTTGAGCATCGTCTAAATGTGGGTTGCGTGTCGCTCTCTTATCCGTTTTATATCGAGTGGCCGGTTAACCGCACTACACACTATAGAGAAAACTCGTTCTTCAGCCATACAGACCATATGTGGAAAAACTTCCGGCTAGTGTATTTCCCACCAATTGTGACATACAAAGATTCAAGGCAAATGTCAATAGACACTACCCAGCGGCGGAAGTCGTAAGGCCGTTCACAAATAAGGCATACGGAATAGTTCTTTTGTAATGCCTTCCTAAAATAAGGCCTGCGGAATGCATGAATATACCCAAGAAGAATATATATATTGCCTCCAAATCTCACGCAATGTTAAAAAGAAAAGAGGAGATAATGTGTAGAGAAGGTCTTCCGTATTTTAAAGAAGGCCTGTTTGGTCATGATTTCAGGCCTTCCAGGTCATGACTTCCGCCACAGGGTACTCCCTCATTTGTGTGCATTTTAATAAATTTTATCCTGTACCAAATTGCATAAAGATTGATTCGATTTTGCAGGAGAGCCAAACAACCAGCGGGCGCACAATTTATGTTGGTAGGGCGTGGCAAAATCACCGGTGTGTTAATCGGTGACTGGCGTTTGATGACACGAAGCCTATAACATAATTTCATTATGATCAGAAGTGTTACACGCGGAAGTGTTATACGCATTGACAACACGGACGACCACCAAGCTTTTGCATGGGAGGTACCAGAATGGGCGTGACGACTTCGCCCATTTTCTCCAATTAAGTAGATATTTACAGATTACAGATTGAGTTGATGCTAATCACATCTACCAGAAAAAAGTTTTAGAAGACACATGATTATGTACTAAATTTGTCGATTTGTATGAGAGGTACCAGAAGGGGCGTGGTCAAAACGCCCATTTTCAATCCCAAACTAACCTTGAACAAATAATAGTCGCTGACAAAATTTCGCTGTGATAGATAAAGACTTGCGGCAGTTTTCCTGTTGACCAGCCAGCCAGAGAGGCAAACGGACATTTCTCAATCGTCTTAAAAAGTTACAAAACTAATTTCGTCCAAACATACTGAGCGTCTTATATGGCTCCTTTTATGCGTTACATTTTTTCCGTATCCTATGAGTGACGGTATAAAAATAGAGCAATATCTAGAAAATGAAAAAGAGAACTTGTACAACTGAAATACAAAAACTGGACAAAACAAGTGAACTACTCAAACACAGGAGCCGAACAGCATGAACTTGATCATTTAATTCACATGAGTCAATCGTTCAAACGATCTAGTTCATTCGTGAACTACACAGATCTAAACTAGAGGGAGTTTGGAGAATGCTATTCCCATGCATAAAGTCAAAACTATGTACCCACAGGTCAGGACCTTACAAAAGGCAATTGCCTAGAGGTTAATGGGATACATTTTGATGAACAAAAATATAGTTTTATTTTCCATATGTTCCATCGGCCTACTCTCAGGTTACAGACAAGCGTCCTAGCAATCATGGCCACGTCGCACAAATCGAATAAATCTGTTTTATTCATGAACAGCAAACAATGTCAATAAAATTCCGAGGCCGCTGGAAGTTTTTCACATAAACATCTCTTTCCACATATCATTTCATCCGCAAGGAATCGAAACGCACTAGAGCTAATGCCAAAACGACTAAATTGGCAACACTGGTTGAAATGAAACGTATACAGGTTTTGAATAGTAAACAATAAAATTCTTCTCGTAAAGTAACGCAAATTAAAAATTCTCGATACTGGTCAGAATATTGTACGTTTCTTACATTTCGTCAAGTTCTTTGACATCAGTAAGTTGTGCTTTATTATAATCTACCAGTAACTAATGTTTTGATTGTCTATTGGCCCAATCATTTAGGGTATCCTTTGGTCTCTTATGTTCTTATTTCAAACTATATTTTAGATTTCGTAATGATTACATTCATGGTAGTGGTTTAAAATGCTGTGGTTTTCAAGTCATTGAGAAAACTGAAATGGAATTTCATAGTCATACACAAACACACTCAGCCGTATACATTTTGTATTTCTTGCTAATTTCGAGTACACAACAAACTGTTGCATTCGCCAAAACAGCCCTTGAATCGGGTGGAGTGCACTCCAACAAGTGGCAGACATTGTACTTCATACAATATTTGTTGCTGTTGATGTTGTTGTGGTTGGTTGAAGGTTGTGGCACACTCGATGTAACACACATTCAACTTTGACGACATCAGCAGCAACGCCAGGAAAAAATCTGTAGTAAACAATGTCTATATTTAAAATGTCATATATACATATATGTACGTATGTATGCATGATTATATGTTTGAATCTATGGATGGAAGTCCGTGCATATGCAGACTGTGTTGGTTGCAAGGTACTGACTGACAAAAATTAACAGAGACAATCTAATTTCTACAGTATCTGTTCTTTAAATTGTGACATTGGAAAAATTTAAAAATAATCGTTTGAGTTTAAAAAAAATCAAGGTATTTCTGAGAGGACCTACCAATCGCTTACCTTATGATGACATATAATATAATATGTGTAGGGTTTTGCATGGCACGGGGATGTCCTTGGAACTACCTTGTTGTAATCTGGGCTATGAAAACACAATATGGGAATTAGAAACATAAAACCTTCCTAATTGTTGACGACCCCCTCAAACACTATAAGGACCCTGATTTAGTATATGCAATTGGAATGTTCCTCGAGTCCAATTCAATTCAATTTATTTTATTTTTGATGTTCACATACAACAAGAATCAATTCTTATAAATTACAGCATGTGACGACATACACGCTGAAAAATTTGTCTTTTGTTGTTGTTCGGATGTAGCTTGTCGCAAATATAGTAAACTTGTGTCCAAATACATTGTGTTTGCTATTCAATATAACATGTTTGGGACACAATTATTAATAGGGGACACAAATATTATGTTTTTTAAAAACTGTTGAAAACAAAAACATGACGGGCCATGAAGAAACAAAAAGCAGCAGATCGTCAATTCAAGAAAAAAATTATTGCAAACATGTACATGTCCCTGCAATATGTTGCTGGGGCCGTTATTTTTCAGCATGTAGATACAATAAACATGGAGGTACAATTTCAGTTATAACATTTGTTATTTAGAATATAAATATATTTTAAATATAAATTTATGAAAGAGTAAATGAAGGAATAATTTTGCCGATTTCTAGTTGGCAAAAGACTGCGTCATATGATCTCAAGGTTGAGTGAACATATAGCCACCATCCACATAAAAGCGAAATACTTTAACATCCCAGCAAAAAACTTTTAGGGTTTTGGAAGCACTAGCAATTTTTTCTCCATACTGAAGCGCTTACTTAGAAGTCATTACAATTCCGGCATACCAAACTGCAATGAAGTATGGAATCACAAACGAAAAGACCATTCTATAGCATACAATTGTGCTATCGAGATAGCGATATTGTAAGGGAATGCTTGTCGCTCGCTTACTGCACTGCAATAAAGTAAGGCAATAATCCTGCCTTTGATCACCTTTAAGTAGTGCTTCCAAGTGGGACATCCCATACAAAAATCATGCCTTATTACAGCAGGTTTGTAAGCGATTGCCACATGTTTTCACCTTACAATTCTGCTTCCGGGTAAGCAGTGTTTTTTTGCTGGGATATCTCTAATTTGTGTACATGCACCGATGACGTAGTCGTGGTACGATGACACCAAGGACGTGTTCTATGAGCGCCTAGAGGAAATATATGACTGCTGCCGTGTAAGCAGGTTAGGAACACGTTCAGGAAAAAGCTGTGTAGGTGTATAAAAAGGGGGCACAAACATTTGTGAATATGGTAAGATTGTGTTAAAATATTTATCATATTCCAAACCATTCCAAACGACATTCCTCGCATTTTGACGTTGTACCCTTTCAGGACCCTTCTCAAGCTTTTTAGCCACACACATATAATTTCTAATCATTTATGAATATTTTTGCCGTTATTGCAAGTTGTACCATTTTTACCAATTTATCCCCCTTTTTACCCACAGACACTATTTTTAAACATTCCAAACGATTTTTACTCCATTTTAACTCTTTTTCGCCAATTTGTACCCCTTTTTAACCAAAACAAATTTTGGTCTGTCTTTAGTTCCTTTATTTAAACTTGTATTCCAATTATTAGTCGACCTATAGACCCAATTATTCCATACTAATGATCTCGTTATTTGTAGTTTATCACCACATATATTATTTACATTATATAGTACATTCCCCACTGTTCCATCCGATTTTTGGTCTTTTTATGATACCGCCCTTTTTGATAGACGTTTATTATTTTCTACACCTTCTACAACATTCTAATCGAGTTTTGACACAAAATTCAAATTCAAAAAAATTCCACTCACGGGTTGGAAAATTCGGCTCCTCTTCACTAAAAAGATCTCACTTCCAGTAAAATAAAAATTAAACTCCGAATAGAATTTTTATTTTTATATTAGATTCGCTCGGGATCGATTCAAATAAACAAAAATTTAAAAATTAAATTCGCTCGAGTTTTTAATTTTTGTAAACTCGGAGTGAGAGCTTTATATTGAGGCGGAGCTGAATTTTTCGGCTCGAGAGCGGAATTTTTACTTACTCTGATAGTATTAGATAAAAGTCATTCTCGTTTTTGGAATATATTCACAATCTTAAGAAGACAACATGTGACAAAAAGTAGACAAGAGTGATGAACTGGAGAAATACGTAGGTAATATATTTAATATATAAAAAGAACCGTGATTTATTCCATAAACTGGCATCAACGTCATTAAACATTAAATTCAATACACGCTGGAACAAAAACTGTCAGGAATCATGTATATGTTTCCAAACATTCTTTTCATTAATTGAATATCTGCTGCTTTTTCGTTTCTTTGTTGGCATTTGGGTCACAAAATCGTTACCTTAATTTAGAAAGGGCGTAACTAACTGAATAGATGTCACAATTTCAGAAATGTTTTAGTGCAGTTTGAATTAAAAATGGGAGGCCAGTTTTGCGTACAACACACTAATTTTTCAGTAACGATATATTTTATGTATATGCACTTGAAGCTACCGCTTCCGTTTCAGTTCTAAGCAGGCATAAAGTTACCAGTCTGAAAAAATCAGAAAAACAGTGTTGGATATCGTTATTGTGAGCCGACGACAAGGAAAGGAATATACACATATTCAAGAATAACTTCAAAACATGCATAAGAGCAAGACGTTTATATATAGTTATTATAATAAATTATCGGTAGTTTGTCGTTTTGGTTACTAGCAAGCAAGCGATAATTGCTACCTTGTAACGAAAAAACGCCTATTGAATACCAAAAGCAATAGTGGTCTTCATGAAAGCTCGAAAGAACCTCGTAAACTCGAAAACATTGTAAACTTGCACAGCAAACGTCAAAACAAACAAATTTCCCATACAAAGCGACTTGCACAAAAGTGGAAAGTTTTCGAGGCAAATTTGCTGAGCAAACCTGGAAAAAGAAACGTGAAAACTTTTGACATTTCAATGTCAATATTTTTGTATTGAAAAAAGAGAGGGTTTTTGATTTATGTAAAAAAAATAAAATAATGGAATAGGTAAAGCATATATTTCTAATTTTACTTTGTTTATTTACTTTATCGACCTTTTTTGACAATTGCTGCATAGATACACTGAGCAACTTTATTTGGTGCCTCATGAAACGCTTCGGGGCAAACTTACGCTGAGCAAAAGTTCTAGGTTTTCTTGTTTGCATGAATACCACTAATGTGTTTGGACAAAAGTATGCTACACATGCGGCAAACTACAAACTACAAAAATACAGTTGTTTCAACGATTGTGAACAAAAAGTGATATATTGATGAGTTATTGCCAGATCATCGATTAAACATGATATATCTTATTCACTACACACTTAATAATATTGCCATTCAATGTTGTATAATGCTGCGAAAATATTCTGTCTTTGAAGAATCACGAAATAACAAAATCAGCTGAATTCATCGACACACACTCGACGTCATTTCTAGTCAGTTATGCGGGCATTACAATAACATCAAGAGTTCTAATCAGGTGTAAGTTCATGATTACGATCTGAGCCAATAAGTCGGGAAAAATCAAATCAAATATCTTCAATTGTCGGTCCAGATTTTGCTTTAGTGTGTGCGCAATATTTTTAAGATCACATATTAAATTTAACAAGTAATTTGTAAAAGATGGCAACCAGAGTTAAACCACTTCACTAATAAAAAAAATATTTGTCGTTTGAGACACTCTGTCAAATGTAACGATTACATTTGATTGATATAAAACTACCGCGTCAAAATGAATAAAACGTTCTTCACAAACAAATTCTTTCTTAACTCTATGAAGTTTTAATTAAATTTCATGGATATGAAAAATTTCCATATGCTGTTTTCGAGTTGATGTTCCTTAAAATGTTTCATACAAAATTCTTCAATGATAATAACTAAGTCTCATTAGATTTAGAGCTTTCGTTACATTCAGCATGATGATTGTTTAATAGTGTTGTCAGGAATCGTAAATATATAATCGAATTATATGACAGGTTTCATAAAATGTATGACAATGTGTCATAGATTCTGTAAAATATTTCTTTGGCTGAAAACTAATTATCCATCTACCTATGAAGTATTTTCTAAAATTGTTCATAACATTTTTGTTAGTTTTCCCCAAATAAGGTCTCACTAAGAGTGGTGACACTCGCCAGAATAACTGATTAATGTGGAGCTTGAGTCCGCGTTATTATGTGCAAGGTTCGTCACATTAACTTCTGAATCTCCACTTGTAAAAAAAAAATGGTTTCCTATTACATCGCATGAAGGGATTGGAAGAGGTTCTCACAATCAGTGAGCTAGTCTTACACTCGCTGATTAAGACCTACAGCTTTACACCGGTTATGAAAAGTATTTGGGAAGCTTTTTCAAGGATAAATACTCGATAATATCGATACCGCCGTCGAAAGAAATGTAAGGTGGTCAGAGAAGGGAGCACACTTCCATTGCACCACCGACGGCCACTGCCAGCAATTGCAATGCAACTTAAATATAGAAATCCAGCAACATTCTCAGCATTCATAATTTCAATACCAAATACTGTACAATTTTGCATAAACAACATGATTAGCTAGAAGCAGACAAGAGCTATCGACACACAAATATGGAGACATGCAGTAAGCCAGCCACGTTTTTACGATTTTAAACTGCACTTTCTTCGCGAGTATATAACAGTGGTTCTTTATCATCAATATATGAGAGAATAAATCGCACATTATCAGTTAAAAGGGCGCAACTCAAAATTTTCACTCGTATCTATCCACTGGCATCATTTACTCTTCCCCATCATAAAAAAGTCCCGCAGGAATATGTCCTTTAATTAGAATTTGCATATATTTTCTATCTTAACAAAAGCTGTTTTTTGCCTCTACTGGAAGTTTTTAAATTTAAATCAAAAAACTGTAATAAATTGATATATTGATAAATTGAAATCGTTTATCATGTTTGTAATAAAATATAATTTACCCAAAAATAGGGGTTCGACTCTAGCAACCAATCATGTTATAATGAAGACTCTGCTCATTGAATTCATTAAGATTGGTATGATCAAGCGTTTCATTTTTTTAATATCACTAAATCTAGGTTAGGTAGAGGTAGCTGCCACTATCAATATACTCATACAATGAAGACCGCTGTAACAACACGGACGTTATATTTCGTCCCCATCGTTGAATTTGAAAATTGACCCGGTATGGATATGGGGCGTTCAAGCCATATGATACCTCATCTCGATATTTAAGGAAGAAGAAAAGAGTTACATTAGTCCTTTTCCTGAAGAAAAGAGTTACATTAGTCCTTGGCGAACCAACTAGTACTCTTAGTAGTTTAACTGACTAAATGTCTGTTACGATAAATAAGTCCATGACATTTCAAACTTCCCTCGTAGTTATATGTAATGCAACACTGCTCCCATCAAGTACCGCCTGTTAATAGACTACTGTCAAATTTTGAGCAAGTTTCGTCATTTACTTTGCGTTTAACAGCTGTTCAAATCATACAACCTCGTGCATTTTTTTAAGAATGCGAAAATGTGAATTTCGAGTGCTCATTAAACCGTCAATTAATGGGAACAAGTGGCTTACTGACTTTCGTTGTGGTCGCACAAGTTCAAATGACGCAGAACTTTCTGGACGGACAATTGAGGTCAATACACCCGAAAATGTCGATCGAAGAGTAAAAGTGCGTGAGATTGTTGACGCCATAGGCATTTCGTATGGCAGTGTGGTTTCGATTTTAAATGATCAGTTGGATTTAAGAAAGCTGTATGCAAGATGGGTGCCGCGTCTACTCTCAATTAACCATAAACGTAATCGTGTGACAACTTCAAAGGATTGTTTGGAGTTCCATGAATTGGGATACGAATTGGTACCTCACCCACCTTATTCTCCGGATTTAGCCCCCAGTGACTAGTTTCTCTTTCCAAACCTAAAGAAATGGCTCGGTGGAAAGTGATTTAGCTAAAACGATGAAATTATTGATCAAACAAATGCATATTTTATGGACCTCGAAAAATCGTGTGTTTTGGAAGGGATACAAAAATTGGAGGAACGTCAATACACTTAAGCTAAACGGAGAAAAATAATAAATAATAATGAAAAATAATTTTTTTATTGCAAAAATACTGTTGCATTCAAAAACTCACGGACGTATTGATCCGCCCCCGTATGTCAAGGTCTTTTTTTCATTGTATTCAATATCAATAATATTTACAATTTCATCATGGAGAGATATACGCAAGAACTTATATATACTTAAAATTATTTAATTTTTTTTATCAAAATAATCATTCTCCAATTGCAACTTTTCGTGCGCTTTTGTCATTTTATGGTCGTAATAATCATCCACCCGTGCTCGCTACTCGTCCAATTGTTGCAAATTACGAGCGTACATTTTCTTTACATAATGTTCAAGTGCCAATAAGGCAAAGAACCGCTCGAAGTAATGAAAATATTGCTGCCGTTCAGACAAGTGTTGCTGAAGACCGCAATTTATCCATTCCAAGACCTTGTAAACAATTGTCTCAAACCACAACCTGGCGGATTTTAAGAAAGGAATGGGGCTTGCATCCCTATAAAATTGTTATCACTCAAGAACTGAAGACATTAGACTACCGTAAACGTCATGAATTTGCTGATATTGTCTTGGGACAACTTGAAAACGATAACGATTTTTTTAAGAAAATCATCTCCGATGAGGCTCACTCACTTCCATCTGAGTGGTGCGTGCGGTAAATACAAAAATTATTCATGAACAACCATTACATTCACCTACATTTACAGTTAGGTGTAGTTTTTGGTCTGGTGGAATGAATCATCGGTCCGTACTTCTTTCGAAATGAAGCTGGCAACACCGTTACCGACAATGTAAAGCGGTATAGATCGATGATAACCAACTTTGTATGGCCGAAATTGGATGAAGTTGATCTTGACATCATCTGGTTCGCTCAAGACGGGGTTACGTGCCACACAGCATGTGCAACAATCGAATTATTACGAGAAATGTTTGGAGTTTCGATTATTTCAAGAAATTGTGACATTGAATGACATAAAAGAAGTTGTGACTTAACACCATAACACTATTTCTTGTGGGGTTATTTTAAGTCATTGGTCTTTAGCAATAAACCAGACTCTTTTCAAGCCTTATAAGTAAATATTGAACGTGCTGTTCATGACATACGAGTACAACTTGATTTAGTAGAAAAAGTGCTCGAAAATTGGATTCTTTGAATTCGTTCCTGCAAAAGAAGACGACGGGGCCATTTGAAAGACGTTTTATTCAGAACTTAATTGTATCGATTGTACTTCACACTAAATAAAAAACATTTGAATTTCCTTAACAATTAGTGTGTGTGTTTTTTAAAGAAATCATATCACTCAAATTGGAAAGCCCTTTACATATTGTATCATTAATTTATAAACAAAACGCCATTGCTTACAAATAAATAATGACAGAAATATACATAAGGTGCGCATTTTTTCGTAACTTATACACGTTTAATCATACAAAATGAAAACCTGCACGTTATAAAATAAATGGTTTCCCATTACATCCCATGAAGGGACCGGGGAGAACTTCTCACAATCACTGAGCTGTGCGCTTTCCAGTTTTCACTCACTGATTGGGACCTACAGTTTTACCGATTCCGAACGGTATTTTGAGAAGCTTTTTCATGGCTATATACTCGATAGTGTCGCCGTCACTATGCGAGGTGACCGCCGCCGAAAGAAATTTATTTATTTTTTTTTTTTTTTTTGAAGGTGGTCAGAGCAGGGTTCGAACCCAGGATCTCATGTACAAGAGCCGCGCACACTAACCATTGCACTACCGACGGCCACCTGCACGTTAACATGTGTAAATTTAGAAGTTGAGAACAACCCCGATAAAAGTGTTACCAAGTATGACTTTGTTGTATGAAAACTATAAAATGTATGTCATTCCAGTTATTATATTACCATGACGTTTCGAAAATTATGATGTAAATATAAGGGGTAGTTACTTTTTTTAACAAAATATCTAGAAAGTAGTATAAAATATTATTGATTTTGTTTTCTTTCACAAACAGAATTTCAAGACAACTGGAGACAAACAACAACTAAAGCAAAAAGGAAGTGAAGTGAAGAGGAGAGCCAATGAATAGCTCGATTCACAAACAGATACTTGCACCGCTATTCTCCCATGACTCGATTCGCAAGAACGCCTTCGGTGCTGTCTACTTGATGATGTTTGTATTATTTTTTGATACACATTTTGTTAATTTTCTGTACACTTTATGTACTATTTGCGTACACTTTATATACTATTTGGTACACATTTTAGTAGCGTTACATGCTTGTACTTTTTGTAAATTGTTGACGAAATTTATGTACTTTCTGGTGTAGGTTATGTACCATATGGTACTTTGTGGTATATTTTCTGCACTTTTAAATGCATGGTATGTTAAATAATTGTTGTATGTAGTTTCTGGTACATTGTATGTACGTTATGGTAAATTGTATGTACTTTTCGTGAAAATTATGGCGAATAAATGAGGGCACCGAGCCACGTTCATTACTTGGAGCCATTTGCCCTTACTTGCTTTTTCTTTACGCACTTGCTCACGAGTCGTATATTTTTTACGACTCGTGGCGGTCGAGACGGCTGTAGGTGTTCGTTGACGATGCCTGGTTTATTTTTAAATTCGGTGATACCCCTATGTGGCATTAAAGTCCTGAACTATTACAATAGAAATCTCGTGTTTGGAGATGTCGTTTACCCAAACATCTGTTTTTCAGTACAATAATTCACTGCTTCTAACCAAGTGAGTGCTGCAATGTGAATGCAGTATAACCACCTCATATATTACATTGTATTTTTTAGCATTTTGTTTTGTGTTTGACTTTTAAATTAACGAATTGACAAATACAAAGGAAGAATTATCGGATGAAGCCAAGTTGATTATACTCAACGTCTATGCGTTTTTTCGTAACAGTTGATGTTAACTTACATAGGTTACGAAAAAACGCCCCTATAGATTCCAAATGGTCATCCGGTACAGTGCTGCCAAGTCATTTATGCTTCGCCGGGATACGTTTTCTTTGTATCCCATATATGTACTTGTCGTATATACTTTACCAAAAAAACACAACCAATATTAGGGAATAATATATTGATTATTATTCGAAGTTTGGTTGAGTTCTAAGTACAAATCTACTTTCAAATCATTGGCGAGACTTTTTGACAGCAACCAAATGACTGCCACACCGGAACACTGTGCAACTGACTAAATATGAAACTAAGTTAGATATTTTTGTAGCTAAAAATAACTTAAGAAAAACCTGTTGCTGGCATTCAAATATTCAGTTTTTGTGTGGAAATATCACAAAAAAGGAAAAAAAATGCAAAGAAAGCAAATCCTAATTTGAAAAAAGTACGAAATATGAGACATCGCCAAGACATGACGTTGTTGTTGCTGCCGTAGCTGTAGCTCTGGCTGTTGTAACATTTTCTTACATCAGTCGTCTGCTGTGCGAGTGCAAATGCGAGTGTGCTTAGTGGCATGTTGTCGATAATAGGCAGCAGACAACATGCCAGACACACATGCAACATTGTTGTTAGATATGCTGTTGGAACTGTTGAAGTGAGATTCGAGTGTTGCTCCGTAGCGTTACGTTACATGGAACGGTGTGGTGTGGCCTGGCGGCCTGGCTGTGCATATAAATTGAACGTGACTCAAGTTATTTTTGTTATCGCATAAAACGTTCAACAAAAAAAGTTTAATATCTTTTATGGTTTGACAACAGACGCAACAACGTCCTTGAGATGTGTGCTTTTGCGTTTATCATCCTCTCTCTCCGCCTCTGAGTTAGACCCTCAAAAATATTGTAGTGTCGCACCACGAGGCATGCCAGTCATGCCAAGCCAGCACGAATAGTGTATTACTGTGGCCGTTTTAGATATATTCAACAAATGTTGCTGCTGCAATATTAGATGTCGCAACTGTTGCTGTTGTTAATTTGCAGTAAGTAACTCTAAGAAAAGTTACCGTATAGTCATCATCATTATATTATGGGACTCAAATCTCAGACTGCTATATAAATGAATTTGCTTTAATCCATTTCGAAAAACTACCATAAATTCCATCTGTCATATCCCGTCCAAGGAATAAAATAGGTTCGAGCATTGTTTTTGATTTTTTTTTTATTTATTTATTTATTTATTTATTTACTCGGCTAAAAACAGCTGGAAAAATATAATTTTACATATCTTCAGTTACAAATTAAATACAAAACTAAAGTATATTAATTAAATTAAAACAGTAATCAGGAACAAAATTAAAAAACAAATGGTAATAAATTCATGTAGGAGATAAAAGATTGAACATGGACGATATTAACAGAATTATTATTTAAGTACAAAAAGACTACTATGAAGATATGAATAGAATAGGAATGCAAAAAAAAAAAACAGTAACAAATAAAGTTGTAACAGATGCAGCTGGATAGTAAGAGTAGGAACTGGTGAAGTATGTGGAGCAGGAACAAATGAAGTAAAAACATATGACACAGGAACAGATAAAGCAGGAACAGATGGAGCTGGAACAGTTGTAGAAGGACTGGGGAAGCACGAACTAATGAGGCAGGAGCAGATGAAGCAGGAACAGATGACACGGAAACAGATTAAGCAGGCACAGATGAAGAAGGACAGATGAAGCAGGAACTGATGAAGCAGGAACAGATGAAGGTGGAATAGATAGAGTAAGAACATATGAAGCAGGAATATGATGCAGGAGAAACAGGAACAGATGTAGCAGGACAGATGAAGTAGGAACTGATGAAGCGGGAACAGATGATAAAGAAACAGAATAACAATGAAGCAGGAACACATGCAGCAGGACATATGAAGGAACAGGGTATTTGTTCTACAGATTGTTTATGAATAGTTTGGTTTTGATCATATAACTGCATCTACATTAACTTGGGTGAACCAATACTTGGGGCTTTCTGTGAATCTTCAGAAACTTTAAAAGTGTTCAGAAAAACTTTAAATAAAAAGTCTTATAGGAATTTTCCAAAATTAGCTGTCATCTGATATCTTAGCATGGCGACTTCATACACGCTGAAAACTCTGTCGTTTTTGTTATTTGGATGCACGTATATCGTGTGATGGGAGCTCGTCGCAAATATAATATACTTTTGTGCAAACACATTGCGTTTGAGACACAATGACATGGGGGGAGACCCGTGTCTTCCAGTTTTTCCCAAAGTCATGACCTTTTTTTTATGGGTCCTGTAAGATTTGGGGCCTCGGTGTCATTTTTCAAAAAAAGTGAATTTGATTTACTCTCTGAGGGAAAGTTTGTAGCTCTTGTCATAAAGAACAGAAATGTGAACATATAAAATCAAAAAACTTCATTTTCAGGGTCAAAATCGGTCAAAAGTAGAAAGTCGTTTATTGAGATCTTAGGTACATTTTTGTAGTTGATTGTTTGCTTGAATTTTGAACGGTTTGCTACCTATGCACCTGAACAGGGGGAAAAAGGTAAAGTTTTTTGCGATTTTGACCTTGAAGATGAAGTTTTTTTGATTTTATGTGTTCACAATTTTTATGACAAGAGCTACTACTTTCCCTCAGAAAGTAAATCAAAATTCCGAACGGTTTGCGAGATATGAGCCTGACAAAATTATCACTTTTTTGCAAAAATGACAAAAAAGGCCCCAAAAAAAGTGCATGACTTTGGGCAAAACTGGGAGACACGGGTCTTTTTTTTAGTCTTTTATCACGTAGTGGTGTCCGTATATGGTTATATTTTTTCGTGTTGCACTGTGTAATACGCACATGTCTACACATAAGTATATGGAGGATTGGGGGAAACACGCGAATGCGTCTACGTTAGTATGTAAGAATAATGCATATCTGTCCACATAAAGGCATACATGTTTGCCAGTAAACATGCTACTGTTTGCATTTAAATACAAGTGTGTTTGGGACTTGCAAGCATACGACTGTTTGAAGTGTGTTCCAAAAATGTACAATGTTTCTGCAGAATATATTTGGGAGAATTTATTAAAGAGGCTGTTTTTTCAGCGTATAGTAATTTAAAATAAAAATAGATCACAAGATTAAATTCCGGAAATTATTTACAATTAGTGCGTTTCAAACATATCGAATCCAAATGATATGAAATGACAAAAAAAGAAGCAGAATGTCGAAAAATACTTTCCTGGACTCCTGTCCACCCTGTTCGTTGGGGAAGTAGAAACCGCCTTCTGTTGGTATCTTGGCAAGCGATGCAAATGTTAACAGTACAGAAAGAAATCCAGACTGCACGAATAATGTTCATGAGAATGTTACACATTCGTACAGGGAGCTTGGAAAAAAAATCTCATGTTTTACAAATATTGTGCATAAACTCCCACTGAGAAGTTTGCTGAAAAATATACTTGCCTAATGGACAATGGGGCATACTAACTGGTTGTGACCAAAAAGTACTGCATTTTTGGGTTTAAACAACAAATTAGATAAAAACACATATATTTAGTTAAAATAAAACTCAATATATTGATTGGAACGTTTTATTTTGTATACAATCATTTTGTTACTTAACATTCAAGTCGGGATGAAACACCAAAACGCAGGACAATCTCGCAAAAATCGGGAACTAGCTATGACAACGAATGTCAATCAGTTCATTATTTTTGAGATAGTTGTAATTTTTTTATTGGGTTATAAAGAAGGCGTGTTCCGATTAAGTATGGAATAAAACATCCGTCAAATGGCCCTACAGCCCGTTACTCTTTTCATGAAAATTTCCATGGCTTTTTCACAGAGATGTGGCTAAAGCCCACCGATGACGCGTTGGATCTCGGATTTGAGCTCAGTAATTGTTGCTGGGTTATTTGTAGACACCCGAGATTTCGCAAACACCCAAAGAAAGAAATCGCACGGCGTTAAATTGCATAATCTTGGAGGCCAGTTGACATCAGAATTTCTTGAGATACTTTGCTCTGGAAATCGTTGCTGCAATAAATCGATTGTTTTATGTGCGGTGTGGCAGGTGGCGCCGTTTTGCTGAAACGACATGTCGTCCAGATCCATGCCATCCAGTTGAGGCCACAAGAACTTCGTTATCATGTTCATGTGACATTTGTTTTACACAATCAGAGCAATTTCGGCCTCATCTTCCAAAAAGTAAGGCCCAATCACGTCGCCTGACCAAAATCCGCACCATACAGTTTGCTCGTTGTGGGTGCATTTATTTCGCATAGATTGCATGAGGATTTCTGAACCCCAAATTCGACAACTATGTTTATTCGCGAAGCCATTTAGAGGAAAATGCGCTTTATTGCAGAAGATGACTTTTTATTTCAAACATTAGCATTGACTTCACTTTGCCCCATTACCAATTAAACTAATTGCCGGCGCTTTCCATGGTCTTCTGGTTTGAGCTGCTGAGTAAGCTGCATTTTGTACGCATGAAAGTGGAGGTGTTTTGTCCAAATTGCGTAGTCCTTCGTGAAATTTGAAGTTGTTGAGAATGATGCCGAATTTATGTTTTCGGGGTTTCGGCGATACTCTCGTTTACAGTAGCAATATTTTCAAGAGTCCGACCAGTACGTTGACGCATAGGTGTCTTACTGTCCATAACAGATGATCACTAAGCGAGGTGCCAGCAGTCGAATGAAATTTAGGTGGTCAGAGCAGGGATCGAAGCCACGTCCTCATGCACAAGAGCCGCGCACACTACCATTGCACAACCGATGGCCATACTGAGACACCCTATATGCATTTTTATTGGTGGCAGCGTCGGCTTGGCATGCCCGTGTTTTTTGAATGCGAAATGGCCGTTACTTCGGACCATTATATTGAACACTATTTCGCAAAATGTAATGTATTTCTAAAATATTGCATCAGGACTTAAATCAAAAATTCTGGCCTTGCCCACTATACCAAATGTCTGCTATTAACACACCGTGTTCAATATCCCCTAATTATGTCTAACTAAAGATTTTTGATCAAAATTCAAACGAAGAGTTGAGTAAATTCTGCTAGGGCTAAAATGATGAAAAGTCGTCAACATAATAAACAATGTGTACCGCAAAACTGTAACATATTAATTTTCAGCAGTTAGTATAGTAAAAAATTGTGATTAAAAAGTAACTAAAGTTTGACAGTATATACAATGTATATAAACATTTTCTCTTAATTTATTTATATTTCATTCTGCAGCCTTTGCATTCATTCATGACTAGAGTGTTCAAAACCGAAATCGAGAAACCTAATCTAAAACCGATCCCGGCCTTTAAAAAATGCACATTATCGAATATCAGGTTTAACGTTTTTATTTGTATTTTGAAACTGAAGTTTCCAGCTTTCTAAACTTATTGATGCAAATATTGTTACTTAGTCCAAACAACTTCCGTACATAGTGTTTTGAACACAGTATCAATCTGAACTCATCCCAATCATTTCTGCAAAAACTGCCTTCAACTTCAGTTAATATCTTTCAAATTACAATTGGTGTTTGTTTAATTTCAATTGATGTCTTTTAAAATTCAATTGATGTCTTCTAAATTATTTAATTATTTTAAATTGTCGATGTGTTTTAAATTTAAATTGATGTCCTTTAAAATTTAAGTGAAATCTTTTAAATTTCAATTAATATTTTTTAAGTTTCAATTGCAGCGCTTTAAGTGTAAACTGATGTCTTTTAAAATTCAATTGATGCCTTAAATTCTAAATTTCAACAGATTTAATAAATAATCAATATTCTTCGAGCTTGAGGTCAGGTTTGCTGTTGTTGTATTTATTTTCGTCGATATTTCGCTACTCCTTTGTGTAGCATCATCAGGAGATATAAACAATATTTAACAATTAAAACAAAATAACAATTGTGAAAAAATTATGTCAATTTAAAAATGTTCAAACAAATTTTCCCGCCTTTTTTCAAAATTTTCTGAAGTTACACAAACCAAAATAATGTAGTTAAAAAGTTCATATAAATTAACCCAACGAAAAATATTAGATTGATAAACAATTTGTGCTTAAATGGTTCTACTTTTTACTAATTAAAATAAAATAATATAATGTAAAAGATACAATACAATTTAAGGACAGAATAAAGAACCAGAAAATTAATAGTAACGAAATTTTAGTTTCGTTTGATTTAGTATCTCTCTTCCCGAGTGTTCCCGTAGACTTAGCTATCAGTATCATAGAGGAAAAATGGAACACATTAATAAATTTTTATTTTTAAATATATTAAGATTTTGTATAGTGGATAACCGATATTTCCAATACGATGCACACAGGGAAAAGACTAGTTGGAAAGCAATTCAGGCATTGGAAATTCCATGATAAAGTCTATATTTTGATTAGAATTCATAATTGTCAAACATCAGAATTATTTGTCGATGTTATTGATAGATTAAAAATAGGTCTTACTAAATACAAGTTGCTACTACCGAACTTTAGTTGTATTAACCAATTTGAGTATTTCTAAAACCTCATTCATCTGAAATGGAAGATACAGCTAATAAAAAGTACAATATTAGAATTCGTGTTCAAATATTAGTTACTGTAATCATAATTTAGTTTCTGTTACAAAAACACTTGTTACAAAGTTCTGTATTCGGTTTTCCACAAGAGGCTTTGTTGTTAAAGACAAACTACGTATATTGGAATGTTGCACGAGGACTTTGAAGAAAAACTAATATTTTAAACAGAAAGTGATAAACAAAGTTGTGAAGAAACAATAAAGTGTATAGATATCAGCCAGCGAAGAATACATGTTATCATAAATTGAGGAAAAGTGAGACTTTCAAACATAATCGCGGAATATGACGCCACTATTGACGCCTTCACAAACACATGCAATCAATTGTGGGCAGTTGGCTGGAGGAACTATTATTCTGGATGACACAATTTAACTTAAATATGCATATGATACCCAGGGTAACCCATCCCCATTTTTGATCGAAAATATGAAAAATTTAGAAAGATTGTCTGTATTTGTTTTTCGATTGGACGCTCCGTTTTCGAGATATAGAAATTGTTTCATATTTTCGGTAAAAAATGGGCACTAGACACGAACCCTGATTACAAATAATAATAATTTTGTTTATATTTAAATATAAAATACATAATTTTAATAAAAAGTTATTTTTTTCACTTTTTTTCTATAAAATTCCATCAAATTCAAGTAATTACTTTAGTTGAGGATACCAATTTAAAGGGTTTTTCAACAGAGACGCTACAAAAGTAAATCGATAGGGACAGCAAACGACGCCATATTTTTTCCCGCTGTTTTGACATTTCTCTTCAGTAAGGTTTGCCATTTCAGCATGGAAAGATATACGAGCCAACAACGAGTCGAAATTATTAAAATTTACTACCGAAATTTGGAGTCTGTGGCCTCAACTTTAAGAGGCCCCAACAATCAGCGATGAGGCTCATTTCTGGCTGAATGGCTTCGTCAATAAGCAAAATATGCGTTATTGGTCAGACAGCAATCCACACGGAATCCATGAGTCATCATTGCATCCCGAAAAAATTACGGTTTGGTGCGGTTTATGGGCTGGCGGCGTCATTGGGCCGTACTTCTTCCGTGATGATCAAGACCGGCACATTACTGTGAATGCGAATCGCTACCGTTCAATGATAACCGTATATTTTTGGCCCCCAATTGGATAATATGGACTAGGAGGACATGTGGTTCCAACAGGACGGCGCCACAAGCCACACAGCGAATGCCACAATCAATTTATTGGAAACCAAGTTTGGTGAACGTTTTATCTCACGAAATCTTAGATTATTTCCTGTGGGGCTACGTCAAGTCTATGGTCTATGCCAACAAGCCAGCGACGATTGATGAACTTCGTACGAACATCGAACGTGAAATTGCAGCAGTATCTGCCGATTACTGCTTGAAAACAGTCGAAAATTGGGTTCAGCGTCTGGACTTCTGCAAGCGTGCCCCTGGTGGCCATGCAAAAGAAATCGAGTTCCATACATAATGGCATCGAACGTACTTTCACAGGAATAAAGAATTTCATGGGTATCTAAAACCAGTTTTGTTTTATTTAAAAAAACTTTTGTAGCGCTCTTATTGAAAAACCCGATATTATTTGGTACAACCGTATTAGGTTTTACATTTTTTGTTCATCCAACTGATTGAATATTCACCACTACAGGATAATTTGATAGTCCAATGAATGGCAAAATTTTAGTTGGCTGTAAATATAGTTGTGATAACGAATCTCTTGTCTGTGTGTGGGAGGATATATTTGCAACAAAAGGGACTCCCAATGCGTTCACCAGCTTCTCCAATAGTTCCTGACATCGTTATGGAAAATTTACTGGACTGTTGTATCGAAAAATTGGATGTAAAACCAAAAAATTTAACAAAATATGTAGACGATTTATTTTGTGTCATTTCAGAGGGCGAAATAAATAAAATGTTGGATGTTTTTAACAATTTCCACTCCAGTATTAAATTTAGAATCGGAAAAGAGTCAAATTCAAAACTTCCCTATTTGGACACATTGGGGGTCAGGAGAGGGGAAAATTTATCAATTAATTGGTATCAGAAACCAACGTCTTCAGGAAGAATAATCAACTTCCACTCGAAACATCAAAAACGTGTGATTATAAATACGGCGAAAAATTTAATAGAACGCGTTTTGACTATAAGTGATGTAGAATTCCACAAGGTCAATAAGGAAAGGATAAGAAACATTCTCAAGGATAACAACTTCCCGAACCATCTTACCAACAGACTGATAAGGCAATTTGAGGATAAAGGACAACCGAACAGGGTTACTACAGATGAGCCGAAAAAAAACAAGAATTATTGGATAGCACACAAAACATATAACACAATGGGCAGAATATTTAGTAAAACAAAGGATAGTTTGGACAATTTGAAATATGTAATATAGTATATAAAATACCATGTAAAGGAAATGACAGCGAGGTTTATAACAAAGTATATGTAGGGACTACAAAAAATAAACTAAAGACACGAATTGCAGGACACAAATCAGATTTCTACACAGAAAACAGCATTAACATCCCATTGTGCTAGTTTAAATCATTACCCAAACTTTCAGGATACAGCGGTTTTAAATAAAGAAAACAATTATAAACGTCGTTATATGTTAGAAATGCTACAAATAATTACTACACCAACATTAAAAAGAATTAACTATAAAACAGATACAGATAATGTAGCCCACATTTACAGACATTTAATTTGTAAAAAGTAGAACCATTTAAGCACAAATTGTTTATCAATCTAATATTTTTCTTTGGGTTAATTTATATGAACTTTTTACGAACATTATTTTGAAAAAAGGCGGGAAAATTTGTTTGAACATTTTTAAATTGACATAATTTTTTCACAATTGTTATTTTGTTTTAATTGTTAAATATTGTTTATATCTCCTGATGATGCTACACAAAGGATTAGCGAAATATCGAGGAAAATAAATACAACAACAACAAATCTGACCTCAAGCTCCAAGAATATTGATTATTTATTGATAAAGAAAAAGTCGAACAACAGAATAAAAATATTTTCAACAGATTTGTTATAAATTGCAACTTAGGTGTTTTAACTTTCAACTGATGTCTTAAATTTCAATTGAATTGTTGTAAATTACAATTGATGTCTCTTAAAATGCAATTGATGTCGTTCAAATGTAAATTAATGCCTTTTAAATTTCATTTGATGTGTTTAAATTTCAATTTGGGTCCTTTAAATTTTAAATTGTACATTACATTTTACATTACGACTTACATTTTAAATTCTAAGTGATGACTTTTGAATTTCAAATCAAACTTAAAATTGTTTAGTTGGTTTCTTTTAAAATTTAACTGATATTTTTTGAATTTCAAAGTGAAATAGTGTTGAGCTATAACTACCCTTTTAGACGAAGTTTCTTAAATTTTTCTAAAAATATCACAAAGGATATATGAACATTTAATCCCACACGCTGAAAAAAAAACGGTATCTGTAACATATTCTTTCAAACATATTCTGCAGGAACCATGCATATGCTTGGAGCACACTTCAAACATTTATATGTTTGCAAGTCCCTAACTTAGGTGTATTTAAATGCAATCATTAGGATGTTTACTGACGAATATGTATGCATTTACGTGGAAACATATGCGTGCTTCAACTCAAACATCCATATACTTACGTGGAAGCATTCGCTTGTTTCCCCCAAACCTCCATATACTTACGTAGAAACATATGCTTATTTTCTCCCAAACATGATAATATTTAGAAAAGAATTGTTCTTTCTTGCTTTATTTATTATAATTTATTTTATCAATATATGTATATCCACATTTACTTACATAAACAATTAATACAACAAATTAAACGATTTAAATGATTTTTACATTTGCTTGCATTATTTTCTTTGTAGTTTTGTCTTCAGAAGGTTCAGCTATGCTTTGGAACACTTACAATATACTTATACAAAAATCTAGTTCATGCAAGACAAGCGTGTATTAATTACTGGTGTTTTTATTATTATTATATTTCTTCTCTCCAGTCTCTTTCCTCAAAATCGTTTCTCACTTTGGAAGCAGACATAAATATATGCGGAACACATACACAAAAGCCAAAGCAACATCACAAACCGTTTAACCGTCCGAACGTTTGTTTATTCTTCTTTCACTGATCAAGCGTTTTTAATATCCTCTGTCTGATGAACCATTGACGGCTGAATACATGAAATTAAAGCGCAATACATCACCCATATTCAGGAATATTTGTGAATCACTCAATGACAAAATAATGCAAAAATAGTAACACTTACAAGTTATACACACTCGTTGCCCCTCTTTTATTCTCTGGCCCTCGAGAGAGCATAAACAGTGCAACAAACACGGCTGTATTTGTATCACAAACACAGATATATTTGGTTTATATATAAACACATATATATTTAATCATTGTGTCTCAAACATGTAATATTGAATAGAAAACACAATGCGTTTGGACACAAGTATATTATATTTGCGACAAGCTCCAAACAAATGTTATATTTGCATCCAAACAACAAAAAACGACACATTTTTCAATGTGCATATGATAAACTATTTCCCTATTTTTAGAAATTTTAAATCTTGATTATTTATAGGGTATGGACCAAATCAAATCATTTTGTAGAATAGTTAAAATATTTAAAGATATATAGGTCCAAGTTGGTAATACGCTCGTCATTTATTTTATTTTCGGAAAATATTCCACCTGTTTGGCGGACGAGACATTTAAAAAAGAATGGATTATGCTGACCAAGTATATTATTATATTCACATAGCCAAGATTTTTCAAGAGAAAGAAGAAACAAGAAGAAATACTAATACACCGAGTTAACGATGACGTCTTTTGGAATAAAAACAAGGACTATAATTGGAACCGGGAATGTTAGGACGCTTGGGGAACCACCTCGCCTCGCTCAAATGTGCCATGAATTTGACAGTTATAAATAAACTAACGATGCAAGGAGTATGCGAAATCCGATGGAGTGGGTCTGGGGAATTTAAGACGAATGATCATTGCCCATCATTTCCCGATGAACCCCTCCAGTGGTGTTTGTCATTCTACTCTTCAGAGAAGCAAGAAAACCTCTAATTTACTGGAAACCTTAGTCTGGTAACATCGTTGTGGCCACACTTCGCACAAGGGTCCTGTGCCTGACATGCCTACAATTCTATGCACCAACTTAATCTTCCATAAAGGAAAAATTCTACGAATATCTTGGTAGAGTAGTGGTGCCGACATGGGTACCTCCAGATCAGAAGACGGAAAATGAAATAGATCACATTACTATAAGCCGTAAGTGGCGAAGCTCTCTTTTAGACGTACGTAATAAAAGAGGGGCTGACATCGCAAGCGACCACCACATGGTACTCGCAAGTCTCCGCATTAAAGTTGTAGCTATTAAGAATAAACATCAATGTTTACAGGAAAAGTTCAATGTGGACAATCTTAAGGACGTATCCATTGCCCGAGCCTACTCAGGTGCATTCAAATAGTGGGTCAATAAAAACACATTTAATTATCACAGTTTTTCACCAAAGCGATATGACAAATTAAAGTCAGAAGTTATTGTAATTCCACTTGGTGTATTTCACTTTTCGTCAAACATCTCTCTATCATACCGACCGCACCACGAAGAGTGTGAAAGGAAACGTCAGATGAGTCAAATATTCTATCTGGTAAGATTTTCTCTGCATAGTCCAGGCCCTCTAATCTGCCCCGCAGACCCCTCATTATATCCCTTCTATGAGTTGTGGCCATTTGCATTGCCTGGTCAAGTACGCAGTTAAAGAGAAACGGGATAGCACATATCCTTGCCGAACACCAGTGCTGATAGTAATTCTGTCGTTTAATTGGTTTTCGTGAAGTATTCGGCAAGTGGAATTGTTATACAGGCCCTCCATATGGCATTGTGGTTAAGGATGTAGAAAACCTTCTCGAAATCAATAAACGTTCAGTAAAGTGATGATCTGCATTCAACAGATTGCTCCACTACTATTCTCAAGCTGTTGACGTGATCAATGTCTTGTGACTTGTGGGGCCGGAAGCCTGCTTGCTCTTTCCTAAATCCTGGTAGAATAGCATCGGATAACTTCTTATTAAGGATATGAGCAGTCATTTTACTAATCATGCTAATTGCCGTAATACCTCTCCAGTTCCTGCGATCTGCTAAATCTTCCTTCTTGGGCAGGTGAACTATCACACCTTCGGCTATATCTTGAGGTAAAGTTTCAGTTATCCAAGAACTTTGTATAACAGACGAAATCAGCTGGGCGCTTGTAGTTGGATCCGCCAATGGCATTTTAGGTGAGATATTGTCTAGTTGTGGTGATTTATTAGTTTTTACTGCTTTCATTTTCAAAGCTTCGCAAATTTCTGTAACGTCGCAAGAGATACATGTATTTTCAATTTGTGTGTCACATTCGCACAGTGAACGTTCCGATGTTCAAGACGAGGACAGGATTTTTCCATAGAATTCTTGCCATATTTTTAGTTGCTTTTCTTAAGGTGTTATAAGCACCCCTTGATCGTTTTTTAATGGTTTCCACTGCAAATTACGTAGCTACTTGCAAGTTTCTTGGCTGCGCGATTTAGATCTCTGGTGCGATATGTATCAGCAGCAGCCTTTGTTTATTTAGCAATGTTGTTGATCCATCTTCGCTTGTCGCGTCGAGCTCTGTGTTTCACTTTACTATCAAGACAATTGTGATTTGACTGATTCACAGCTTTACCACCGCTCCTTTTACAAGAATTAGGGGCTGCTTTGGATACCTTCCTGTCGAGTACAAGTTTCCAGGTGGTGTCACTAATCCATTCTTTACGTGCGTTGTTCTTAAAACCGGCAGGATATTGAGTTGCGTCAACAAAGGTGTCTCTTATATTCTCCCAACTGCTACTTGCGTTATTAATATTCCGTTTTATTGACTGTTATTCTTAGCATACATTTGTGTTGTATTTAGCACAATAATTTTAACACACAAAACGAAATACCGTTGTTGTTATTTTGTTGGTTGTTTTGAAACACTGCCTCTATCTGGTATTATTGAAGTAATTCTTTTCAACATTCAACGTTCATGACACACCAGCAGAGGAACAACAAATTTTTCTAGAATATTGAACATCGTACCCCATATCGGATTATTGAAACAGTGTACTAAGGTAACATATTATACCTTAATTTAAGCTTAAAAATTTTGTTGTCATCGGGTAACTGAAGTCACTAGTCTACATCCACCCCAGAGTTAAAATTGTTGTATGATAGAAATGTTTCACTCGCCGATACAAGTTCAACGATATATTAGAAGCAGTAACAAACAAACATGGGACTGTCCGTGGAGGTGGAAAGTTTCTGATTACCATTCACTTGGGAGTGGCCAGAAATGATTCCTTCATTGGGCAGTCCAAGCAGCTCACTACTTCCACGCAGTATGTCCTGGGCAATGGCTTTTCGGAAACCTCCGTTAGCTAGCTAGAGTGAGAAGGCGAAACAAATGAGCATCAAATCAGGTATAGTAGGTGACTGATGTCACTGAAGCTCATCAAACAATCGGGCATATTCTTTTGTCCTTAGAAGGCGGATGAGCCAAACATACGGGCCAACGGCGAATAGAAACTAAAAGAAGAAAATCCAGGTTCAACATATCGCATCCTGGTCAGCATCTGATCCATAATGGGCGGCTGCAATCAAATATCCTGGCAGTAGGTAAAATGCAAAAACCCGGTGGGCTGGGTTTGCCTCCCGCCACCGTTCATAATGGCAGTGAAAATACAAAAACGAAACAGAAAACATAAACAACCCCTATTTCTGTGTCAAAAAGGAAAAACGTCTTAAGTGCACTTAGGAAAATATTGATTAAGGGCACTACGATTACCACTGGGGTCTCAATTACCTCCAGATCTAGTTTTTGTTTAATTTGACTTTGAATCAGGAAGTCATGCACCATATATTGTTTACATATCTAATTAAATTTCAGATAATCTCATGGAAAACACCCCCTAAAGTTGTTCATCTAAAAAAGTTGGAAATGTACATAAGTCGTTTTTCCTTTTCGGCACAGATTTGTTGACGACCCCCGCAAACGTTATAAGGACCACGATTTACGGATATGCACTTGGAATGTAAGAACTCTATATAGATCCGGTGCAAGTATCCAACTGGCAGATGTCCTCGAAAGTTATAAGGCTGACATTACCGCTATCCAGGAAATGCGATGGACAGGACATGGCTGCACAAGAAAAAGAAACTGCGATATATACTACAGTTGCCATGAAAAAAAACATGAATTTGGTTGTGGATTTGTAGTTGGCAAAAGACTGCGACATCTAGTCTCTAGGTTCAATCCTGTGAGTGAACGAATAGCCACAATCCGCATAAAAGCGAAATATTTTTATATTTCCCTAATTTGTGTGCATGCCCCGACAGAAGAGAAAGATGATGATGCCAAAGACATATTCTATGAGCTCCTAGAGGAAACGTATGACCGCTGCCCTGGCCATGACATTAAGATTGTACTAGGAGATTTTAATGCCAAAGTAGGAAGGGAGAATGTGTTTAATCCAACTATTGGCAATTTCAGTCTTCATGCTGACAGTTCCGACAACGGTATGAGACTGATTGACTTTGCCGCGGCAAAAAACATGGTCATCAGTGGCACAAGATTCCAGCATAAAGACATCCACAAGGCTACTTGGGTATCCCCTGATCAAAGAACTAGGAACCAAATTGATCACGTGGTAATTGATGGAAGGCACTCATCCAGTGTAATGGACGTACGAGTGATCAGAGGAGCTAACATCGATTCTGATCACTACCTGGTAGCAGCAAAGGTTCGCACAAGATTAAGTAGAGCGAAAATCGTACGAAACCAGACGCAGAGGAAGCTGGACATCGAAAAGCTGCAATTACCAGAGGTAGCCACAGCCTACTCAAGGAAGCTCTCGCAACTTTTGGCACAGAACCCACCCCCTCCCGATGACGATCCTGATGCGAAGTGGAAACCCATTTCCGACTGCCGCAACAACCGTACTTGGTTTCGAAAAACCGCTTCGCAATAAACCGTGGTACGATGAAGAGTGTCGCATAGCAAATGACGAAAAGAACGCTGCACGTATGGTAATGCTTCAGTCAATTGCAACGCGAGCTGCAACTGAGCGGTATAGGGAGAAGAGAAAGGAGGTAAACCGTCTCTTTAGGCGTAAGAAACGGCAGTGGAGAAAACGCGAGAGTGAGAAAATTGAGACATACAGAAGGAAGAACGAAGCCCGAAAATTCTACCAAAAAGTTAAAAACGGAACTAATGGACATGGTTCAGGGCCCCCCTTCTGTAAAGACAAAGACGGAAATCTCGTCGCAGATGTGCAGAGCATGTTGGGAATATGAAAGAGCATTTCTCCGCGCTACTAGTACCTGAGATATCCGATGACGATGGGACAATCGATCACAATATGGACGACGACGTCGATTGCCCCCCTCCTAACCAAAATCTCTATTTTTTATGATAAAATAAAAATTAAAAATATTTGATTTTTTGCAAAAACAAAAATGCAAAATTTGAAATGTTAAATTCAATAAGTTCTCAATCAAGCATGCTGATTTGAAATATTTTCACTCATTTCAAAAGTATTTTTATGGACATTTTTTAAGATAAATTTCCAGAAAATCGATAAAGGGAACCCTTAGAAAATTCAATTAAAATTCAATTGAAAAACAAGAAATATTTAAAAAAAATTTTTTTTAAAAAAACTATACCATTCAAAAATTTTTGTTGTTGTTTTTTTAATAAGGCTGTTAAACTACGTCAAAAAATTGGGTTGGCATTTCTGGTTTTTCATTTTGTTGCATAGTGTTACTAGCCAATGTTTGAGTTGAAGCCAGTCACATCTACCAGAAAAGGTTTAAAAGAATCATGATTTTGTATTAAATTTGTCAATTTGTATGGAATGAACCAAACGCTCATTTTCAATCCTATCATAAGTTTGGACAAATAATAGTCACTGACAAAATTTCATTGTGATCGGTAAAGATTTATGGCACTTATCGTGCTAAGCAACCAGCCAGACGGACGGACATGGCTCAATTGTCTTAAGAAGTCCCAAAACTAATTTCGTCCAGAGATACTGTGGGTCTAATATGGCTCATTCTACGCGTTACATTTTTAGTTGCAAAAATAGATTAGAGAAGATTCGAGTCTATTACCTGTTTGACCAAAATTACTTGCCAGCTATTTCAGTGATAATAGTGAAATTGACAAGGACAAAGGGTTGCAATTACATCAGGTACAAACGAACTGAAACGAGGCATGATTTATATTATATAAAATCGTGATCTTTATTGATCAGAAATTTCACTTAATCAATATTGTTATTGTAAAACGTATTTAAAAAATGCCCATCACTCAGTGTACATTCCATGCAATCTTCTATAATCCTGTTCCACTATATCATCTCTACTTTAGAGGAAATTTCCTGACAGCTCCAATATTGCAATGTCACCTCGATGCCAGAATTTATTAACGTGCACATGGAGGTGCTGTTGGTGGTGGTACTCCTTGGTCAATCATACATTTCAAATGCATTATGAACTCCTTCATTTCAAAATTGGCCATATGAGTCTTTGGATGTGACTGAGCAAATAAAAATAAATTCCAAAATGTTAAAAATAGATGTGGAGGGAATGCTTGGACCAGAATGTGCTCGCAATTATTTCTGTACTTATTTTTAGTATTTCTGGAATGCACTCAACACTACTCAGCACTGGGTCCCATTGGCAGGTATTCTCACTTTTCTCCTGTGCTCCAACACACATTGGCCATAGTACGTCCGTTCGACCGTCCGTCTGTCTGGCTTGGTGTCTATAAATATTATTGATACGTGTACAGACGTGTGTAAATGTGTGCATCGTACATGTAGTTCATGCACATTAGGGCGTCCCTTATATGACTCGTTCTGTTGAATTTTCGTCAAAAATTGGAATTAGTTGGGTGTGAAACCCTCGGGACCAATATTGGATTAATTTTCGACTGTATCTCTAACTCATGCTCACTGACATTGCTAGGGTGAGATTAGAGCGTACCTTAAAGTGGCCAACGGCTGCTTTTGCCTTCAAAATAACTTTGCCCCTGATAAATATTTATCAGTTTAAAATATTCTTATGAATTATAGATAAATAGAAAAGATTTTTGGCGTAGAATACGTCTTACCTTACGGTATAGGGAGTCATGTCAGATTGTTATTGTTGTAATTTTTATTTCATTGATTATGAGGAAACGGCGAGATAACTTTTTTAAAAATTTTTTTGCAGGTAAATGAAGATGTTATCTTTCGTTTGATATACATTTCTTATTGGTTGATATCTTCCTAATATTTAAATTTCTCAAATGAAAATTGTTTAAACACATACACTCAAACATATGTGTGGTGTTTGGTTGAGTGTTTGAGTTTGTACCGTGAACACACACTATGCTGCTGTTTCAGTGTGGACATAAACCTTCGGCTGTTGTTTTGATTGATGAAATATTGAAATTTCGTATATTTACTTATGTATTTAAGTGAAACAAAATGTTAAATGTGAATTTGAATTTAACATTGATATATAATTATAAAAAATATGTGAAAAAATTAATACATACATTTTTATGTTAAATGAAAGTGCTGCCAAGTAAGCAAAATAACAATGCTGCTTGATGCTATTTGACAGCAGCTGACAGTTGACATTTATCATTTATCATATATTGTTATATATGTTTTCTGTCTTATCGGATGGCGTCTTCTACGATAAACTTAATGGCCGTGCCTCTGACACAGCCTGCAGGGACAGCCCGTGGCCGAAGGCCTCGGACAACTGTCTGCTGTTTTTTTTAATATTCAATTGTAGTCCACTTGTAGATAAAATTAGAAAATTTACTAGATTTCAGGAAATGTTTCTTAATCAGACTTCACATAAATATGGCCTCGAAATAGTATAACAAATTTTCTTGATTTTTTTCAAGGACAAATTCATTTAATTTATTTATTTATTTAATTTTAATTTCGTCTAATGGAAATATACATTCCTTATAGACTACTTCTTAATAGTAAATTAATTCTAACATATTTTTAAATTCACTTAAATTTAAAGAAAAATCAATATCATATAATGAGAAAATTGAGTTAAATTCTCTTAGACATCGTAAAATGGGTCCATTCATGAAATAATTCGCTCTACGGCAGGGTATATGGAAGAATTCAAATTGGCGCAATCTTCTCGAAGGTACATTAAAGGATATTAGATTCAACAAATAAGGACTATCAATAATTCCACAAATGATTTTGTAAATAAACATAATAGATTGAAGACGTCTTCGCTTGCAGAACAGCGGCAGTTGAATCAATCTACAGCGTGATTCATATGTTGGTATCGGCTGATCAAAATGTAATGATATCAAAGCAAATTTAATAAATTTCTTCTGTATTCTTTCAACTCTGTTCATTTGCGTTGATGTAGAAGGGTTCCACACAATTTTTGCATATTCTAGTTTAGATCTGACGAAACTAGTGTATACAATTTTACGTACATATGGATCTACAAATTCTATGCTATGACTTTTAATAAAGGCAAGAACTGAGTACGCATGAGGAATTATATAATCCTATAAATCCTAATATAATGCCTAATAAGTCTACCATCAATGTAGTAGTCCTTTAAAATCGGACAGTGTAACTTTCCATAACACACATAAAAACATTTCCCAGGATTCAAAAATAGACAATTCATCTCACACCACCGAGTAATTGAAAAAATATCAAGTTGTAATAATGCAGCATCAAACTGATTAGAAATACATTTAAAAAGCTTCATGTCATCAGCATACAGTAAACACTGAGAGAAAGATATACAAGAGGAAATATCATTAATAAATAAATTAAACACCAAAGGACCTAAAACACTGCCCTGTGGTATACCAGATGTAGCAGTAAATGGGGTGGAAGAACAGCCATCAATCGATACATAATATTTTCTGTCGGGTAAGTAAGACTTTATCCACTGGATAATTTTAGAATGAAATCCCATTTTAGCCAACTTAGAAACAAGTTCCTGATGTGAAACTTTATCGAAGGCTTTAGAGAAGTCTAAATAAATAGAATTCACTTGAATTCCCTTCTCAAAGGCTGCCAGGCAGAAGTTTGAAAAAGTTAAAAGATTCGTTGTCGCCAATCGGCCCCCAATAAACCCATGTTGATTGGGTGATAAAAAAGACTTAACAGAATAGAAAAAAGTTTGATGCATAATGTATTCAAAGACCTTGGCAACAACGGGTAATTTGGAGATTGGTCTATAATTGCAAATATTTGATTTATCTCCGGTTTTGAAAATTGGTGTTTTTGAAGATCGTTTCCAACTATCGATAACATAACCCTCCCGAAGTGATCTGTTAAAAATTAAGTTTAGAGGCAAGCATATGGAAGAACCACATTTTTTCAAAAGAAAAGTAGACAACCCATCACTGTCAAGTTTATGGGACTGTCTAGTACTTTCAATACCAAACTGATTATCTTTATCATCAACTTGTATAAATCCTAAATCTATACACGAATTGACTAGTTCCAAAAAATTGTTGTTACTAACTTGCATAGCATCAGACGGATTACACTGAAAAAACTAAATTACTATAAAATGAGACTTGGAGGAAAATCAAACTATTTTTCTTAGAATTACAAAGTTTTGACTACTAATTTTATAGACTGTATATGAATTATTGAGATTTTAGTGTCATTATCAGTGGGGTTTTCTCTCAAAGAAAAATGTAAATAAATCAGTAGTTTCTAAACGGCTAAGGTTAAATTTCACGTGGACGTAGCTAAGATCTTACGCTGGAGAAATTGATGTATTGGAATGGCATAGACCTCACTGGAGCCACATAGTGGGACCCTAAATTGGACTACATCGGCCATCAAACTAAATTTGAACCCATATAGAATTTAGAATTTTGTTTGTATGGCAAATATATTTTTATATGTTTGTAGCGCTACTAGAAACGTTCAGCAAACGTGCTGGCAGTTTCTAATGGTTATCGAAATATGTGGGAAAATATATTTTTTTAAAATTTTGCCTTGTTTTTTCTGTTATTTGAGAATATCGTGGCTAAATGAAAAACAATACTAATTTTGGAAAAAGCATTACATTAGCAACAGCAAACGTTCTAAAATAAGGTAAACCCAGCTAAAAGACACTGTGTTTTTGAGGAAATGGCATGCATTTAAATTCAAAGCATTAGAAAAACACAACCATTTTAACGCTTTTTGGAAGAAAAGGTGTCAATACATTTTTTATCAATGCTGGATGAATTTGTTTCCATACATATTAAGTTATTATCTATCTCTGAAATATAGCGAAATGTAGATTAATTCTATAAATACCACAGTTTTCTACCTTTCACACAGCTTTCTTCTTTCGGTCGATTTATAGAAAAAATATTTGGCGAAAAGTATCTCGACACTATCGAATATTTAGCCAATAAATGGCTTTTCAAAATAGTGTTCAGAACCAGTCAAAAAACTGTAGGTCCCAATCAGTGAGTATAGGACTAGAAAGCGCACACCTCACTTGGTAGTAAGAAGGTCTCCTCCTCAATCCCTTCATGGGATGTAATGGGAAAACATATTTTTTTAAGAGGTGAAAAATATGTTCTAAGTTTTCTTAGCTGGATTAAAAATGCACAGAAAATTTGTAAACTCACCTTTCCAATTTTTGGAACGAAGTTCTTTACCGTACGTTGGATGGGGTTAAATGGAAGAAAATTAAACAACTTTTTTTAACGCTATTATGCTACAACCCAGTATTATCAACAATCTTGGGTACTTTTGCTTAGGTTTGTGTCTAGACTAACATATGTTTAGAAATTTCTTGTTTAATGGGAAGTATTCTAGGTTGAGCATGTAACCAATATTTAGTACATATTGTAGTTTTGAATCCAATAAAAAGTATATTTAGAAAAACCAAAGTGAAAGAAGTTTAAAAGAGAACATTTTCTTAAATAAGTGCCTTTGCTTAAAAAAAGTAAATTTTCTCAAAACCAAATACCTATTCATATTCTTAAACAAAGTACCTTTGCTTAAAATAGTAAATTTTCTTAGAAAAAGTACCTTTTCATAAAAGAAGTAATTTTTTTTTAAAATAAGTACCTTTTCTTAAAAAAGTAATTTTTGTTACAACAAATTTCATTTTCTTAAAAACTACATTTTCTTTAAAGAGTAGCTTTTTGTGAAACAAAATAACTTTTCTTGAGATACGTACCTACTCTTAGAAATTTACCTATTTTTGAAAAAAGGACCAATTCTAAAAAAAATTCCAATTTGTTACAAGAACCTTTCCTTCAACAAAATACCTTCTTTAAAAAACACCTTTCTTAAAGTAGCTTTTCTTTTCTCGAGAGTAGCCTTTCTGAAAATAAGTAAATTTTCTTGAAAAAAAAGTACCTGTTCTTAAAAAAGTACTTCTTTGTTAAAAAAAAATGCATACTCTTATGGATTTTTCTTAGAGAATGTACTTCATCTTAAAGATAGTACATTTTCTTAAAAAAATATTAGCTTTTAATAAAAGAAGTACCTCTATTTAAAAAAGGAACTTTTCCGGAAAGTGTAATACAGATTCTTACGAAAAGGACCTAAAAACATACCTTTTTTTAAAAAACACATTCAAAAAAACAAAAATTGTTCTTAAAGATCCCGTACGAGCTTAAGGAAATCCACTTAACAAAGTGGATAAACACTTGGGATTTATTGCTAAACGTGAAAAAATTATCCATTTTTGGAACACATTGTTACTAGAGATGTAAAATGGATTCTTTACAAAAAGGTCAACTGAAAGAGATCCTGTTGCCAGCACGATGAACGGGCTCAAATTTCATCAAAGGCTGAACTGCGCCGAAAAATTTATTATGGTTTCCATTTGGTGGGATTTTAAGGAACTAATTTATTTAAACTGCATCCTAAAAACCAAACCATACATTCTGACGTCTATTGTCAGCAATTAGCAATAGTATGCCATCATATGGGTGTCCCATCTTCCCTGGTAGCGGTCTTCCATTATTTTCATGTCCTGATGGAAAAGCTTAACTTGCTCACCCAAATTAGCAATAGGTTTCCATTTGGTGGGATTTTAAGGAACTAATTTATTTAAACTGCATCCTAAAAACCAAACCATACATTCTGACGTCTATTGTCAGCAATTAGCAATAGTATGCCATCATATGGGTGTCCCATCTTCCCTGGTATCGGTCTTCCATTATTTTCATGTCCTGATGGAAAAGCTTAACTTGCTCACCCAAATTCTCTGGAATGTGAGCTAATGACTTTGCGTCCCAGATCTCTAAAGCTGTCGAGCATTTTTTTCACCACATACTCATTGGCTTGTAGTTGCCCAAGAAATGTTTGACAATGTCTGTTTCAATGGTATCCATGCACTTCGTTCAAGGCCCGTCATCGAGTTTATAAAATGTGGATCTTTCATTATAGTCTTATTTGAGGGCCATCAAGAATACCAGCTTTCAGTTGATAGAAATCAATTCAGGCACTGGAAGTTCCGTGATAAAGTCTATATTTTGATTAGAATTCATAATTATCATACATCAGAATTATTTGTCGATGTTATTGATAAATTCAAAATAGGTCTTACTAAATAGAACTTTTTACTACAGAAATTAAGTTGTATTAACCAATTGGAGTATTTTTAAAACCGCATTCATCTGAAATGGAAGATGCAACGCATAAAAAGTACAATATTAGAATTCGATTCCGTTTATTAGTCACTGTAATCATAATTTAGATTCTGTTACGGAAACACTTGTTATAAAGTTATGTATTCGATTTTTCACAAGAGGCTTTTCTGTCAAATAGAAACTATATTTGAATTTTACACGAGGGCTTTTCAGAAAAACTCATATTTTTAACAGAAAAATGGGTAACAAATTTGTAAAAAACAATAAACTGTAAAGATATCATCCACCGAAAAATATGAAAAGTGTACATATTAATATTTTACGCCGTATAGACCCAAAATTTGTTATGCTTTGGACAAAAACATAGAGTAATACATACGTAGATAAACTTATTATCTCATCTGACGTTTCATTTTTGTTGACTTTTATCGTTGGTATACATTTGTATTGCATTTAACACAACTAGTTTGCCACAAAAACACGAAATTCGGTTGTTGTTCCTCTGTTGATCGCTGTACACTATTGCCAATATCTGGTATTATTGAACTCATATTTTCCACCATCCAATGTTTACTTTCCATCGTACCTATGACGTTTAATTTATTGAGCGAATAAAAGCATCTATGGTATGTGTTATTCTATGGACAAAAACAACAGTTGACATATATTTTTCTATACGAAATCAAAAGAAGGTTATTAAAGTCTATGTATATTTTACTGATATCGACAAGACGAATATGCCCAGTTGATATATCTCACCACACTAGTTTTTACATCGCATGTATTATTTTATTTTCGCTAAAACGCATTGTAAAGGTTTCTAAGGGTTTTTCATAAAGTGGAATCGTATGGAAGAATTTTTTTTTAAAAATCCCCAAAATAAGAAAATTGCTAAAATAAAAAAATTGGCTATAACTCACAAAAGACAGTTCAATCGCAAAAATAAAAACTTTTTTACCTTCATAAGAAGCTTTAAAAAAAATCGCACGCACACATATGTATGTGTGTTTTAGCGATTTTTTATTTGAAAACAGTAAACAAAGAGAAGAAAAACAAATAAAAAAAATAAATATTTTCCCGTTACATTCCATGAAGGTATTAGGGAGAGCATCTCACAACTAGTGGGCTGTGCGCGTTCTAGTTTTACACTCACTGATTGGGACCTACAGTTTTACACCGGTTCCGAACGGTATTTTGAGAAGCTTTTTTCAAGGCTAAATACTCGATAGTGTCGCCGTCACTATGCGAGGTGACCGCCAAGAAAGAAATCATGCACAAAAGCCGCGACGACGGCCACAAACAAAGAAAATAAGGAAAACAAATTAGTATTTTTCCGTTTGGATGCACCGTTACCGAAATATAGACATAATGGGGGTTTTTACTCGAATAATTAAAGTTTTAGGGATATGTTTAAAAAAAAGTGATCCGTGTTAAATAAATCCTATTTTAGCGATTTAAAATAAATCTATACGAACTGTACCACTTTATGGAAAACCCTTCGAATAGTTTTTTTTCGATTCGACACTCCGTTTCCGAGATTTAGACTTTTTGCTAATTTTTTAATATTTAATTACATATAATATTTAATAACTGAATTACAAATCAATTGATATGCACAACATTTGGTGAGACGGAACACAGTTATTAGTAATCACATCTGAATAATGTGATAGTCCAAGGAACCGCCAAATTTTAAGTGGCTGCAAATATAGTTGTGACAACGAATATCTTCTCCGTGTGTGTAAATTACCCACAAAGTTTTTTCTCTCGTTCGATAGAACGTTATTTTTTTTCCTCTACTCAGAACGTTTATATCTTTCCATGTAAATTAAAGCAATTGATTTTCATCCTTTGGCAAACAGAGATCTCTGATCAAGTCGGATAACTCTTTATTACTGAAGCTTTGCCGAGTTGATGGCGTTTCAGCAAAATCACTGTGAGAATCAAGATCGCTGTTTATAAAGTACAATCTGTAGAAATTGATTCATTCGCAGAGAGTTCTGGCAGTTCGTTGAAAGTTGGTATTGGAATATAATCCGAATGATTGTCAGGACATTTTGCTGAGGATAAATCGGGATACTTTGCTGAGGATAAATCGGGATACTTCCACCTGTTCCGGTATTTCAATTCTGGCGAATTCTGGGGAAATTTTCGTGCACAATTTTGCCATTTAGCTCTAAACGGAAAATTTTTTTGCGGAGAGTTACTACTTATCTTTGATTTACCTTGCAAATATTTCATGAATAATTCCTTTTTGGATTCCATTATATTTAGAACACACATGGTGTTACGTTTGGTTTTTTGAATTGTCGAAATGTAAAAATTGCGGTCCCAAACAAATGTGTTCGGACGAAACAACTTTTGCGTAACAAACCTGTAATTGATTTTGCTTACGAAATTATCATAAAGAGCTGAGTACCAGAAAATGAAAAGTGAACGAAATTTTCGGTTCATAAAATTTTCGTTATTTTTTATACATGCATACTCTAAATACTGGGCTTTAGAGAAAACCGAAATTTCTACGCGTATTTTACGAAACCCGGTTTGAAATATTTCGTATTCATTTCACGCGGAATTATAACGGCCCCAGCAACATGTTGCAGGACCCATATACATGTTTGCAAGCCTTGTTTTCGTGAATTGAAGAAGTGTAATCAGCAGTTTTCGACAAATTATGCAACATTTCGGTCACAAATACATATATTATAATCTATTAATCATTGTGTCCCAAACACGTTATATTGAACAGCAAACACAATGTGTTTGGACACAAGTATAGTATATTTGCAACAAGCTACAAACACGGCATATTTGCACCCATACAACAAAATATTAAAAAATTATCAGCGTGTTAAAATCCTGTATAGACATTTTTTTTCGTATTTTTACAGTAACGAATAATGAACATGAACCAATGATAACATTCAAATTTCACGCGGAATATAAAAAGAAATACAAAACATCTGATCAATTGAACACTGGATATGTGTGGTTCTGGTATCATTCGAATGGGAATCGAATGTCATAATTTTTAAGTTTTAAATTATGTATCTATTTAAATTATACTACGTAGAAATTTATACTTGAATTTGAATTGGTGTTAAAACCGGCATCAATTTTACAACCAAATATCTAGAATTTATTAGATTTGAATCACCTAGAATTGTGTTGAAAATGAAGTCTGTCTGTTGTACCAACTACGTAGAAAATTGTACTTCAATTTGGATTGTTATTGATTTTGCTTAAAACTGGCCGCAATTTCACAAAAAAAGGGAACAACCATATTTTATAGACCGTCACTGTGCATATTCAACTGCATACAATTAATTTGCATACATGAAACTAATATGTTTGTAGCTGCGTCAAATTCGTTCTGAAGGCAAACGCGAAATTTGTTCGCTTTACGGCATAACCTCCAGTTATACTGTTGGTAGGTAGTAGCAGAAAACAAATGTAATTTGTTCCCGAGGTACCACAACGCAACTGATGCCCATTTTGTACTCAAATTAAAAAAAATCGCCTGAGGTACAAATGTTAGCGTGCTCTTGTGTATAATAACGCGGGGTTCAATTCCCGCACAGACCATTTTTAATTTTTTTCGTCGGCCGTCACATCGCATATTGATGGCAACACTATCGTCTAATTAGCTACATAAAAGATTCCCAAAAACCGTTTAGAATTGGTGTAAAATTTTCGGTTCCAATCAATGTGTATACAAAAAACAATGCTGATTCTGAGAAGCTGTTTCCTATCCCTTCTTTGGATGTAGTCGGAAAATAAGTATTTTTGTGTAGGTAACACCCTAATGCACATGCAAATACATACATATGTATGTATATAAGTATAAGTGGGATGGTGTTCATGTGGCTAATGCGAACAGTAAGTAATGTTGTCAGTAGGTCGTTAATTGTTTACGAGGAAATTTAATAAGGACATTTTTCTGACGTTTACGAGTTGTTGCTCTGCATTTGTTGTTGCTGTTGGTGGTGGCGGTGATGTTCGTGGTGGTGTTGGTAGTATTGTCATCATCATCACCATAGTTGTCGTTGTTGTCGTCATTGCGGTCGTGGTGTGAATGTGACCAACATATTGCTGTCGACAACAGGCATGAGAATCCACATATGCAACGAATGTCGAATGAAGAACACAAATAAAATATTAAATCTCTGCTCGCTTCAGATTTAATTTGAACGGAGAAATTATTTATGTTCTGTCAGCATTTAAGCCAATTAAAGCTCCACACTGCGATAGAGGCCAGTCCATACTTATGTGGAAAATTCGATATAGCTATACGATAATTGGTGATTCTGTTGGTTCCAAGGAATGACGGAGCTTTGTGTCCTTGTGGTCGGTGGCACGTACCAAACAATTCCAAGCGCTTCTTGTCCAGTTAGCCGCATTGAAGCATTCCATCTAATTTCCATTGGAATACTCGAATATGTACATTTCATGATGGAGGATTTTAGATCATTGGTACTCATGATCTAGACAGGACAATCGCTGTACTTTAAAGCTCTTAAAAGAAGTCGTGTTTTGGCTACAAGCAAACGATTATCACTTCGCTGAGTTCTTCATACAAAACAAGCGATATGATTAATATCTACGTTGGAATACACGTAACGCATACGGCGCACGGTTTATACTTTGATTGGCTTATGCATAGGATCTCACTTATTTTTTTGATCAAATTGATATTGAGGAGCGAAGCTGAATGATCTACAATAAGCTGTATGGTACCTGTATTCTACAACTACCGGAAGGAGGAAACATCTGTCTTAAATGCCCTTAAACACACCAGGTCAATATGTATGTTCGGTGATGGGGCCGGAAAATAGCGTTCCACGGAATTGCAACGGTCCTCATTGGTCTAAGTGTGCCGATTATAACAGCCACTTCCGAAATGTTTGCTTCACCCAAAGTAAATCAATATTTCTTAATAGTAGTATCAGTGAACCGTAAATGATAAAATATTATAAAAATATCATGTATTTTCATGAGCAGATCAGAAACACTACTCATAAAATTAAATTGTTTCTCATTATACCCCACGAAGGGATTGGGGAGTGTTTCCCACAAACAGTGAGCTGTGCACTTTCTAGTTGTTCACCCACTGATTGGGACCTACACCGATTACGAACGGTTTTTTGAGAAGCCTTTTCATTGCTATGTAGTCGATAGTATCGCGGTCACTAAGCGAGTTGACCGTCTTCGAAAGATATGTAAGGTGGCCACAGCATCGATGGAACCAACATTATTGTGTACAAGAGACGCGCACAATGATTGAGGTCTTTGAATTTGCAAAAAGCTTAGGCATCACTTTGGAATGCTGTAAACGATTTATAAAGTGTTCGCGCTCCAGCAAGAAGAGTAGTTCGTTGGCTGAAAAACCAACTATGTTGTTTATTTTTAAATCAATCCAATAGATAAATTGCAGTCTAATATCCTAATAAACAAGGTGTAGGAACACAAACACACTGCCAGTGATTAATTTAATTGAAAACCGGTAATATTTTGGAATATAACTTCATTTATATCTACGTACAGCTGGCAATAAGCTTCAACGTGTGATAAGAGGATGTTCCAGTGAGATGAAAAATTTATCACTAATAGAAGAATGCATCTACCAACTGGTAAATATGAAGAAGTCTGTGGAGGATGTGGGAAATAAACCTGTTTTCAGTTAAACTGTAACATTCGAACAAAACTAATCACCAATTGATTTTGAAATGTTTTAGACCTTAGATTGCCAACAACCCCTCATCCATCATTAAAAGACCCTCCTCGAAACCCAAAATGATTCGAAAAAATTTGGTAGGATAATTGACTGCAGGCGATTTGGGGCCGATAGTGTCACAGTTCATAGTCAATATTGTTGTAAACTTGTAAATGTCACAAATTCCTTCTTCTAACTTAGCAAAACATTAAGTTTTGTTCGCGTAAAAAAGTCGCCATTTCCTGTTGTAAACATCCCTACAATAAATAACAAGTATCAAAAAATCCGTTGCATTTCCTTTCTTGCAATTGCACAAGTTTTCTGCAGATCGTGAGGGCACTTTGGTAAAGTACTTTTGCAACCATGTTTGCAATGTGTGAAAATATCAGCTGTTTGAAAATGTCAGCTTTTTGATATGCAAAGCAGTGGGGATTAGCACAATACCAGGAAATTGTACCAAACGTAGGCCGATTGTACAAAATTATTTAGTTCGTAAAATGTATGTTGTTTTTAAGGAATTCTTTATTGTTTGTTTCAACTGGTGTTGATTAATTAGTTGTTTACACGCTGAAAATCTGTCTTTATATTGTTGTTTGGATGCAAATATAACGTATTTGTAGCTTGTAGCAACTATGGTATACTTGTGCCCAAACACGTTGTGTTTGCTATTCAATACAATATTTTTGGGACAGAATTATTAATATGGTGTAATATTTGTATTTGTGACCCAAATGTGGCTTTATTTGCTGAAATCGGTTGAAAACAAAAACATGATAGACAATAAAGAAACAAAAAGTCGCAGATCTTCTATTCTCGAAAACAATGCTTGCAAACATGTACATGGTTCCTGCAATATATTGCTGGGGCCGTTATTTATCAACGTGTACACTATTGTAGTTTAGGCAAAATTTGGTACTATAAACTCATTTGCCACATTCCTCACTCATGAATAGAGTTGTCAACTATATGGCATATTCTAGAAGCGGGTTTTCGAATAGTTGAAAATACCGTTTCGTGTGAGAAACCGGTTTTCGGGGTTTTATGTAGAAAACGGTTCGAAAAACCGTGTTTTCGGTTTTCAAAAAAAGCAGAAAACATTACGAATTCTATATTTTTTTTTAGCAAAAAAAGAATAAAATAAAATTTCTACGTATTTCAGTATTAAAACAAAATTTAACACACATCTACTAATACTACTTGCAAGATAGTGTCAATAGTAATAACTAAATCATATACACTCCGGTTCACTTATTTAAAGGCACTAAAAATTCCATATTCAGCAGCCTGTATCTTTTGCAGTTTGTAACCGATTGCAGAATTTTAAAATGGAAATGAAAGCTAGATATCTTGAGATAAAGAAAAAATTATGACAATAGTGGTTTCTTAACTAAAGAACTTTTTTTGATCAATTTATAAAAAAAGTCCAAAAATGTGCTATTTTTTTTGGTTCTCTTGAATAAAGGCTCTTTATTCTTTTTTTTATTATTTTTAAAGTAAGCGATGATTTTTTGTAGGGAGCGTTTGTTTATTACAATTTATTACATCTTAATCAAAAACAAAAATTTTAAATCTATCGGAAAAAACTAAAATCGATCTTTACCGTTCTGAAGGACATTCTAACCGCTCAATAGCTAAAAAAATTGGACGGAGTCCAACAGTTGTCGACAATTACATCAAGGACCCCTAAGGGGTATGGAAAAAATTTAAAAGGAAGGGTTCCATTGTCTTTATCTACGTATGAGAAAAGAAAAATAGTCAGAATTGCTTCTAATTTTGCCTTATCCATGTCAAAACTAAGAGCTCAAGCTGGATTGGAAGCGAGCAACTCATCAGTACGCAGAGTAATTAAGAGTTGTGAGTATCTTAAATAACTGAAATTACAACAAAAGCCGGCACTTAATGCTTCTCGTAAGGAAAAGCGGCTTCAATTCGCAACAGACTACATGGAATGGGATGTGCAACCAAGAGGTCATGTAAATGACTGGAGAACCGTTGTATTTACGGATGAGAAAAAGTTTAGTTTGGATGGGCCTGATGGCTACGACTATTAGTTCCATGATCTGCGCAAAGAAAAGCGTTTTTTGAACCGACATCACAGCCGATAGGGCGGCGTTATGGTGTGGGGTGCTATTAAGTACTATGGCACCATCGATCTTGAATTTCAAAGTGTAAAAAATGGCTGGTGCAAGCTATAAAACGTTATTGGAATCGGCTTTTCCGAAGTTCAGTGAACTATTTGGTCCCATATCTTGGATATTGGAATAGGATAATGCCCCTACACACAACGCTCAGAGTAGTAAAGGAGTTCATTGCAAGCCAAAATGTTAATATTCTTGACTGGCCACCCTATTCGCCAGATCTAATCATTATCGAAAATGTCTGGGGTTGGTTATCTCGTACGGTCTATGAAGGAGGTAGGTTAATACAACTGCACATTATATATGATTTTGAGGTAGTATTTTAAAAAAAGTATACGATTCAAACGGCATCGCGACATTTGGTTCCTCAATTTAGTCTTAATTGTCTATGATACGGAAAAGGAACTCACAGATTGTTCAAGTGGGATTAATTTTCAATAGACGTTTATACATCAGGTTCAATTTTCATGAACTCTTTGAAAATTTGTGAAAATAATGAAAATCTTTTAGTATACTATTGACCTGCTCTTCCCAACTTTGGCTGTCGGATTCAAAGTACTCCAAATCAGAGTCTGATTAAGTATAATTTTTAAATCTTAAGAAATAGCCTGTCCTTCTGCGAAATCAATAACATTATTTTTGGACGGATGTGATAACTATTCTTCAGATACGGGAAAGTTTCCTGAGTGGAAATATAATATGAGTGTATTTAATTATTATTGTGGCCGCCGGTGGTGCAATGGTTAGTGTGCGCGGCTCTTGTACATGAGATCCTGGGTACGAACCCTGCTCTGACCACCTAAAAAAAAAAATTTCTTTCGGCGGCGGTCACCTCGCATAGTGACGGCGACACTATCGAGTATATAGCCATGAAAAAGCTTCTCAAAATACCGTTCGGAATCGGTGTAAAACTGTAGGTCCCAATCAGTGAGTGAAAACTGGAAAGCGCACAGCTCAGTGATTGTGAGAAGTTCTCCCCGATCCCTTCATGGGATGTAATGGGAACCATTTATTTTTTATTTTGTATTTAATTATTTGTATTAAAGATGCAAGCAAATTTTGAGAAATAATATCTTGTTGTTTACTAATTGTTCTCAGTTAAATTTTAATTTTTTCACAGCGATTTCCATTGCAACTTACATTGTTTTTCTTTTGGACTTTTCAACATTTTGATACATTTTTTTAGTTCTGCAACGATTGGTTGAATATTTTTTTGCAAATTCCTTCTCAATTGATGGATAAGTCTCATGTATTAAAAAACCGGGTTTTCAAAAATTTCGTTTTTCGGTTTCTGGGAATATTTTGATTTTGGCGAAACCTGATTTCGGTTAAACCGAGGTGTAGAAGCCGGTGTATATCTGGTTTCGGTTTTTATGACAAAATAGACAACTATGCGATTTATAATCGTCGTTTATTTTTAATTCATCTCTTTGATTTTTGAGATCGACTATGGAGTACAATTGCCATGAAAATGCTTTCAAAGTATAGATCAGAACCGGTGTAAAACTGTAGGTGCCAATCAGAGTGTCTGAGCCTTTGCCTTCATGGGATATAATGGGAAACTAAAGAGTAGGCCATGATTGGAATTTAATTGCGCTTTAAAAAAATACTTAATATGTACACATTTTTTTAAAATTACGATTTTATTGGTAAGGCTCATTATTGGTATTTATTAATGAACATCATGTTGTTCAAATGGCTTCCATGACTTGCTTCACAGTACCTTATTCTATCTGCTCAATTTTTCAGTCCATTTTCGATTGTTTGGCCGTATTTCAATCGAATTTATCGATCGAAATTGCTAAGTTTTATTTATTTCAGGTTATGGCAGAAGCCATTGTTGTAGTTATTTGCAACAACCACAAGGACAAGAACAAAATTATTTAGGCTGTTCTAACGCTCCCACCTGTACTCGATACATCGTGGAAATTGATATGAACAACTTTCGACAAGGTCGGACCGCAACGACACGAACAAAATTAAATCAGCTGTTCTAACGCTTCCACCTGTAGTAGATAAATCATGTTTCACTTCACTTCATAGATTTCAAATTAGTCATTTGCTTCGAAATAACGGGGGGTTCAAGTTTCAAATTTTTCATGATCGACCCCTTAATTATTTATTTTGTTCAAGCTATCTGTTCTCATACATACTTGACATTTGTGCAAAGCTCTTGTACATGAGAACGTGGGTTCAATCCCTGCTCAGACCACCTTACACTTCTTTCGACGACGGTATTTAGAGTGCCCAAAACCCGGCATTTTTTAAAAACCGGTGTTCGGTTTGTTCGAAAAATCAGTTTTTCATGAAACCCGCTTTCAATTTTGCCAAAACCCAGTGGAACCGGTTTTTTTTCGGGTTTTGATTTAGATTGCACATGTAGCCTTTCAATTAATTCATTTGTTTAGCAACCATTTCATACACTTATTCGTGTTTAAAACTCCAAAGGTTACTACTCTATTTAAATTTGACAATCACGTTATTATTTTAAACTACAATTTAGATCATATTCCAACTTGGAATGCGAGTTTAATATAAAATTAAAAAATTTTATTCCAGTTCAGATTATACTGATTTAAATTATAAAAACCAAATTCCAAATACCAAATTTGAAAGACATTTTCATGTATGAAAATCTTATTAAGTTCAAAATATTTATTATAAAATAATTTACACAATGAAATTTAAATAAAACTAAATTCTCACTCAAATCATAAAGGGTGTCCCAAAATTCACGCAATATTTTAATTGAATAGAAAACAAAGTTTTTATTCTTCTTATGGTAATATTTTTATTGAATCGTAAAGTACATAGGATAGGGTTATTTATGGAATAAAACATCTGGCAAATGGCCTCCACGGCTTTCCATACACATTCGTATTCGTTTGTCGAAATTTTCCATGACCTTTCTGCATAAATCTGGTCGAATTTCGTTGATGCAATGATGAATCTACTCCTTTAAAGCACGAGTGGTTGTGGGCTTGTTAACATAGACCTGTGATTTTAAAAAAAACCCTATAAAAAAATCGAATGGTGTTAGATCACACGATCTTGGGGACCAGTTCTGGTCACCAAATCGATAAATCACGCGACCTGGAAATGTCTATTGAAGTAATTGAATTGGCACCGTCTTGTTGAAACCAAATATTGGCCACATCAATTTCATTCAATTTCGGCAAAAAAAACTGTGTTATCATGTCGCGATATCGAACACCAGTAACACCAGAACACCAGTAATTGCGACCGCAAAACTTTCATTACTTTTGAAATATTGTTCTATAATGAAGACACGCTGTTCTATCGTGTAGTTTGCCATTTTTATTAACCCTGAACTGTCAGCTGTTTTTTTTAGGGTTGCCAACTCTTTTCTACGTCGATAGCAGCAAATTTAAATGTTGCGTAAATTTAGGGAAACCCTTTATAATCATTTTGAAAAGTGAAATTTGAATAAAACCATTGATTGGAAATGATATTTAAAAGCTATTGAAGCATAAAATCATATTTGAAAATAGAACTCATATTTTTTAATCCAAAATTTCATTAAAATTCCACAATCATATAATTTATTATTAATTTTTTGACGATATTAATAAAATTCGGGTAAAACCGGTTAACCAACATCAAATAATCGGTTTTCGGTTTGTTCGAAAATTAGGTTTTTTTAAAAAATAACAGGCACACGGTTAATAGCCAAAACCCGGTTGGCCGGTTTTGGACACTCCCGGTTTTTCGGTTTTGGACACTGTATACGATATACAATTCCAAGTGATTAATATTATAACGAGTATTTGTGTGCTACCAATTGACGATATATTCAAAATATTTGTGGTCAATGGTCTGTATATAACTGAATATAATGTCCTGAATGTGGAGTGCAAGGGAAGAGATGTTTTTGGATTTTTTATTAACGACAAATTATAATCGGCGTAAAATGAGCAAAAATCCTATGGATTGTTAAAAACATATAATTTATTTTAAATTCTGTCGCAAATTGATATCTATCAAACCTCACTGCTATCAGTTAGTTGTGGCCTATTTTTGACCCTGGATATTTTTGTGGAACCAAGGAGCAGCTTACATGATGTGATAAATGATTCATTCGTTTAGTAACTTCATAACTGGCAGCATTAAACAAAAAACAAAACAAATATTTCTGGAGTTCGATTCGGAGTTCAGAATTTTATTATTGCGGAGTTGGAGTCGTAGTTGTTAATATTTTAGGAAAACTCCAGGCCTCTCAAACGCATTTCACTCTCGTGTCATGTCCTGATTATTTCATACTTTTTAAACACTTTATGTAATTTTACTTAAACACGGTCAGAAATATATTTAAAAAAATCCAATGAGTGTTCGATCTCACGGGCGATGTGTTAACACCTTTTTGTCACACGGTACCTATTCGATTTCTATGAACACATTAGTAAATGTTATATTGGACAATAAAAATAGAATAGTTTTTGTGCTGAAGGCTCTTTTGCTATTGTACTTTCTTTTTTCTTACATCTGCTTTAACATTGGATGTAATATTGTTAAAATAAATAAAGCAATATTTAGGTCACTGAAGTAATTGATTTTGGTTTGTCATAAACAGAGCGTCGACAAAAAGTATTGAATAGTACAGAGAAGTTATTGCACTCTTTTTCCACTCTCATGTAGACAGTCTGAGAAAAAAGAGCATAAACGAGTCTTATTATCTCTGTAGAACATTTCAATATAAATGCACCATTTCGACAATGTTATTACATAAACCAATACAAACAGCATAAATGTTTAAAAAAGCATCAACGTTTCACATCAAAATTATGACTGGACCAAGTTATGACAAAAAGAGAGTTATAAGTTTTGAATCAGTCGCCAGATGTCGCCAGTGCTTTTGAGTCAGACAATTCGTTCTATGAGTTCTCTATACTATTCAATACTTTTTAGCGACGACGACCTGCTTGTTTGTTCGCTGCCGCTACATCAATATCATCATACTTATTTTCAGGCAGAGACTATTGTTGTACAAATTATATTTATTTATAAAAATAAACATTTTGGCAAAGAATGTGTTGTAAGGATTTTCTAAATATAAGAAATAAAAAATCACATGAGGTGTCATGGGACACCCGGTTGGAACGAAGTTTCTTTCGGTATATATTATGTAATAGTTAGAGTTAGTTCCAGCACGTATAAAGCGCTCGTTGAAAAATATGATAATTTAAATGAATCTTTAAGAAAAGGTACTTTTATTATAATAAAAAAAAAATTTTAAGAAATTTTTTTCTTCTGCAATGTATTTAAAAAAAATATATATTTTTAGGTCCTTTTTGTAAGAATATGTATTATATTTTTTATATTTCTTCTATTAAAAGATAATGGTTTTTTTTATGAAAAGGTACTATTTTTAAGAAGACATAAGAGTATGATTTTTTTTTACAAAGAAGTACTTTTGTAAGAACAGGTACTTTTTGAAGAAGTGGTACTCTTTTTAGGAAAAGGTTATTTTTAACAAAATTTACTTATTTTCAGAAAGCGTACTTATCTCAAGAAAAAAAGGCAATTTTTTATTTTTAAGTAAAGGTACTTTTAAGAAAAGGAATTTTTGTAAGAAAAGGTATTTTTTATAACGAGATATTTTTTGGAAGAAATGGTATCTTTTTAGAATTGGTCCTTTTTCAATAATAGGTAAATTTTTAGGAGTGGGTAGATAGTAGATATTGTCCTATTAAATAAGGCAAAATTAAACCACACACACAATGTAATATTTAAAAATTATAAGATCATAAGCAAATATCGAATTGTTGCTAAAAGGGTTTGTGAAGGGGGGGGGAGGGGGGGGGGAACTGCTATATTAATCAAGAATAACATACAATACTACAGTCACGATAACAAAAGTGGATATTCGCTAGATGCTTTAAAGATATGCGCCATAAAGATGCCCGTTGACTGCGACAACTTTTTAGTTTTTACATTTGCGTACTATCCGGCCGGCAATATAAATTCAATACGAGCAGACTTGCAAAAACTATTTGATTTTATGAATCTTCAAAATTCAAATAACTACTATGTACTTGAACTGCAAGCACACAGAATGGGGTAATACTGTCAATAACACAAAAGGCAATAACCTAAAAAAAGTCAGCATCGAATTCCTTACACTTCCAATAATTTCAGCGAAGCCTGCTTTCCTTAACCGTAATTATGTGATAATGCCTTCCATTGAAGCCAGCATACTTTACAATGGCAAGACTATCACAAGGCCAACATGAAAGAACACAGCCCTCATATATGTCCCTGACTGTACAAATCTATGAATAATTACGAAATCCTAAAAGTATGCAGAATAATACTGGGTTGTATATTGGGTTATAGCATAATACGGGTAAAAAAACGTTGTTTAAAATGTTTTCGTTTAGCCCCCATCCCGCAACGTGCGATAAGTAACTTCGTGCCAATATTCGTATCTTAAAAATTATAATTAAAGATTTATGTTTCTGAATAATTCGTCGGACTAAGATCGATTCCTGTTAAAAAGCATTTTTATATTAAAAGTACATTTTAATTGAATGTGTAAAAGAAATAATGTGCAATTGATTATTATGGCAGATGGTTGCGAATATCTATAGATATTTCAATGCCCCTCAGGGAATATCATATAATAGTAACTACATAAATAAATAAATAAATGGTTTCCCATTACATCCCATGAAGGGACTGGGGAGAACTTCTCACAATCACTGAGCTGTGCGCTTTCCAGTTTTCACTCACTGATTGGGACCTACAGTTTTACACCGATTCCGAACGGTAATTTGAGAAGCTTTTTCATGGCTAGATACTCGATAGTGTCGCCGTCACTATGCGAGGTGACCGCCGCCGAAAGAAATTTTAAGGTGGTCAGAGCCGGGTTCGAACCCAGGATCTCATGTACAAGAGTCGCGCACACTAACCATTGCACCACCGACGGCCACAGTAACTACATGGAAAACTAAAAAAAATATTTAACCATGATTTTCGATTATCCGGATTGGGGTCTAACAATGTTTTACTGTATGTTAAATAGCTAGTTTTAAAAATCTCTAGTGCAGAAAGGCACATCATTCCCACCTAAATTTTAACAAGTGTCAATTACACAGCCCGGCCATGAATGCACAGTGGAAAACGCATGTGCTTTCAATTGGAGTCCAACATACAAGTATTCATATAACTGTTTTTTACCTTCAATGGAAAATTGCAAAATGAGACCACAACAAATTTCTAACTGATTCCATGCAATTTTATTAACATAAATAATTCTAAACTGCAGACAAATGCGAAGGCGTTTCAAGAATTAAAGGTTTCGCGAATTGGCTGTGTGTTCTCGCATTTGTTTTGATTTTATCGACTATTTAATTGTCTGAGGTTAAGTTTGACAGACACTACTATGGAAAACGAACTGAAAGTCTGACAGACTGCCATTAGTGTTTGCAAGTAAATCCAACCCAGTATATGCGCCTGCTGCTGTTTTCAGTGAATGTGAAACGAACCCGATCGTCAAGCAGATTGATTCGATTTAAAGTTCTAGCCATAGACATGTCTTAAGGTCGTCTGTTGTTATTTGAAATTGTAAATATTTTGCCAACTTGGATTTCTTGTTTATTTCATTTTAAGATTACATAAAAGTGTTATCTGAGATGATGCATTCAGCAGACTTGACTGAAAGTCACCAACCTCCAGGGATTGTAATGGAAAACGTAAACAACTGAATTTGACTTATCCGGAATGAAATGGGAAACTTTACGCGTACTGAGAACTGGAACGATTTTCTTTATAGTTATGTACGTATTTATATATTGTACTAGGGTGGATCGAAATCTGTTAAGGTGACTACTGAAACGAGTATATAGTATCGTTATATCGTTATCAGGACGTACGAGAGGAAGAACATTAAATATGTCGGCAAAGTAACTGCAAATGATTCATGAAGAGTAAGTTTCAATTTTTTAATTCTAGGAACATTATAAATTTTCTAAGATCTTTGTCTTAATAAAATCTTCATACCAGAATGACAAAATCCAGGGTAATAAATAATACACCGAGGCCAAATACTAAAATAGACAATACTTTATAGTCAATAGACAATTTTGAGAAAAATCAGTTTTGATGGAAAAGTCGATATTTTGATGTTTTGATTTATCTAGAAAATATTTCGTATATTCAATGGAAACCCCCTCAAGGTGCACGTAGTAGGTTGTTTTTTGTCGTCTGCTATCCCAATTTTTAGACAACTAGAAAAAAGGCACAACTTTGAAGAGGTGATAGCAACATTTTTTAAATGTCGCCTCGTACTCGTATAAGGTAAAAATTCTGTTTTTGAAACGAAATCAAATTATATTCAAAAACCCGGAATCAAAAAAAATCCCAATTTTCCAACGGAGCATAAAAGCTAAATTTTCATTGATCCTAAAAGTATCACAAATTTCGTCATCTACAATATAAATAATTTTATTCTTAATTTGTTTTCTTTTCAAATAATTCTATGCATTTAAGAATTTTCCCGCTTTAAAGTTACAGTTTATGGACGGAGAAAATAAAATAATTATTATGATTGATGTACAAGAATGCGCAAAGAAGAGCGAAAATAAACTCAATAAAATCAAGGGAAAATACTGGTGTCATGACGATACGCCATCTGAAGGACTCTTCAGGGCACTGGACTACATGCAATACTGATTCGCTCAATCTTCTTTCGATTACACATTTCCCTGGCAACTCCCTGAACGGGGAGACTGGTGTAATGGACACACTTCAAATTGAGCCGAAGTGGCCAGTGAAACTGTTACACAACCGGGGATTAAATGGGCTATCGCAATTTCAAAACTTTTAAACGTACCGGGCCAAATATGAGGTCGTCAGTGGATCTTCAGGCTATGGCTGATCTATTGAGCCCCCGGCTGATAAGGTTAGACATTGATCCTACACACTTCATATACATACTTAAAGGATGAGGGACACACGAGTGGGACATGGGACTGTCCGTGGAGGTGGAAAGTTTCTGATAGCCATTCACTTGGGAGTGGCCAGAAAAGATTCCTTCATTGGACAGTCCAAGCAGTTAACTACTTCCACCCAGTATGTCCTGGGCAATGGGTTTTTCGGAAACCTCCGTAAGCTAGCTAGAGTGAGAAGGCGATACAAACGAGCAACCTGAGTGGTAATGCTATCACTGATACGTCTCAGGTTTAGTAGGTGGCTGATGTCACTGAAGCTCATCAAGCTATCAGGAAAAAAATTAATTTAATTTAACGAAAAGAGTAAGAAACATTATTACAAGTAAAAACAAAAGTTAAAAAAGTAATGACGGCAAAGGTAAATAGATATGTAAATAGGACTATAAAATTTGGTCTCAAAACGGCATTAGGGTTAATAAAAATAAAAATATAACAGAAAACGTAAAACGGATATAGAACAGATCAGATATTTGGTTAAAATATACAAAAAATGTATACAAATATATATAAATTTACTAATGTAGTTGATGAAATGAAAAAATTTTAAACAACTGTTTTTAACCGTATTATGCTATAAACCTCTATACAACTCAGTATTATTTTCAGGTTTTGTCCTATTGATATCCCAACACTGGCCTCATGGCTGTGAAATAGTTTTTTATATAAGAAACAAATGCTATTATGTAAAATCACATAAATTTTGTCACATTTTCCAAATTCCCACAATTTTGAATAAACGTCAATGAGAATTATGGGAAACTTCAGTGAAAGTGACAGTAGTACAGGACAGCACCTAGTGAACAAAGTTGACAATGGTCGCGCTATATCTATTATTTCCTTTATCTATGATATGTATTACAAAACTCAGATGTTGGGTTAGTTTTGCATTTTTGGAACGAAGTTCCTTATCGCACGTTGTGGGATGGGGGCTAAATTAAAAAAATTTTAACAACTTTTTTTAACTGTATTATGCTATAACCCAGTATACAACCCAGTATTATACTGCATACTTTTAGGATTTGGTAATTATTACTAGATTTGAACACTCAGGGACGTATATGAGGGCTGTGTTCTTTAATGTTAGCTTTGTGATAGTCATGCCATTGTGAAGTGTGCTGGCTTCAATGGAATGCATTATGACATAATTACGGCTAAGGAAAGCGAGCTTCGCTGAACATGTTGGAAGTATAAGGAATTCGTTGTTGACTTTTTTTAAATTATTGACGTTTGCGTTTTTAACAGTATTACCCCATTCTGTATGCTTGCAGTTCAAGTCTCCCGCTAGTACGTACTAGTTATTTGAATTTTGAAGATTCAAAAAATCAAAATACTTTTGCAAGTCTTTATCTACTTTCTACGTTTTTGCAAATCTTTATCTACTATCTACCTACTCTTAAAAATTTACCTATTCTTGAATAAAGGACCAATTCTAAAAAAATTACCATTTCTTAAAAAAAAACCTTTTCTTCATAAAAATATCTTGTTATAAAAATACCTTTTTAAAAATAAATTGCAGGAAAAAAATGTTCTTAAGAAAAGTTTTTTATTTTACAAAAAGTACATTTTCTTAAAGATCCATTTAAATTATCGTACTTTTCAACGGGCGCTTTATACGTGCTGGAACTAACTAGTACATAATATATAGCGAAAGGAACTTCGTTTGAACCGAGTGTCCCATGACACCACACTTGATTTTTTTTTATACTTGTGTAACTTCAAATACCTAAAAAATACATCTAAATAATTATAAATACTTAAAAGTAAATGACAGAATATTAAGTAATTTATAAATGATAAAATAAAAGAAACCATGAAGAAATACAAAAAAAACAAGAAAATGTTTAAACCGATGAATAGAATTACAAAATAATTATATAGAGCAAGAGAAAAGGGATAGACAGCAGTATCATGATTTAATAGGATACTATTTCAAAACGTATCTTACGATAGAAGCAGAAAAAGGAATATGTGACAGGAATGTGTATATGATGAAAACGAATATGTGAAAAATAGGTAGAGTAGTATATACAAAAAAAACATAAACAACCCCTATTTGTTGAGGAACCCCGCAAACGTTATAAGGACCACTTTTTACGGATATGAACTTTGAATTCTAGAACTCTATATGGATCCGGTGCAAGTATCCAATTGGCATATGTCCCCGAAAGTTATAAGGCTGACATTACCGCTATCCAGGAAATGCGATGCACAAGCATAACAAACTGCGACATATGCCATAGTGTTGCCATGAGAAAAACATGAATTTGGTTGCGGGTTTGTAATTGGCAAATGACGGCGACATCTAGGCTCTAGGTTCAATCCTGTGACTGAACGTATATCCGCATAAAAGCGAAATATTTTTATATTTCCCATACCCCAAGATAAAGATGCCAAAGACATATTCTATGACCGGCTAGAGGAAACGTATGACCGCTGCCTTGGCCATGACATTAAGATTGTACTAGGAGATTTTAGTGCTAAAGTAGGCAGGGAGCAGGTGTTTCATCAATTGACAATTTCAGTCTGATAGTTCCGACAACGGCATGAGACTGATTGACTTTGCCGCGGAAAAAACATGGTCATTTGTGTTACAAGATTCCAGCAAAAATACATCCACAATGCTTCTTGGGTATCCCCTGATCAAAGAACGAAGAACCAAATTGATCACGTGGTAATTGACGGAAGGCACTCATCCAGTGTAATGGACATACGAGTGACCAGAGGAGCTAACATCGATTCTGATCACTACCTGGTAGCAGCAAAGGTTCGCACAAGATTAAGTAGGCGGAAAATCTTACGAAACCCGACGCAGAGAAAGCTAGCATCGGAAAGCTGAAATTGAAAGAGGTGCCCACAGCCTAGGATGCTTTCGCAACTTTTGGCACAGAACTCACCCTCTACCGATGACGATCCTGAAGCGCAGTGGAAACCCATTTCCGATTGTATAAAAACTGCCGTGAAAACCATACTGCTTCAGTCAATTGCAACGCGAGCTGCGTCTGAGCGGTATAGGGACGAAAAGAAGGAGGTAAACCGTCTCTTTTGGCGTAAGAAACGGCAGTGGAGAGAGCGCGAGAGTGAGAAAATTGAGACATACAGGAGCAAGAACGAAAATTCTACCAAAAAGTCAAAAACAGAACTTATGGACATGGTTCAGGGCCCCCATCTGTAAAGACAAGAACGGAAATCTCATCGCAGTTGTGCAGAGCATTTTGGGAATATGGAGAGATCAGTTCTCCGTTCTACTCATACCTGATATATGCAATTATGAAGGGACAATCGATCACAGTATGGACGACGACGTCGATTGCCCCCTCGTAACCAAGACGAGGTCAGAACAGCTATTTACCGGCTTAACCCTGCTGTTAGATTAGGACCATTTGGTCCAAATTTTTTCTGTTTTCCCTTGTAACTTTGGAACGGTGATATATACTGACTAAATTTTTCTGCTAATGGGGTCTTTTAATAAAACAATGTTATGTGCGAAAATTAAATTTTCTAACTTTATTCAGGACTGAGAAAAATACAAAATGACGAATCTTAGATTAGAGGACCATTTGGTCAATAGTACATTTTTTCATTACCAAGCGAATGTAAATTCATGTCAAATATTTAGAAGATGTTTTTGATATGTCAAATACTTGCTTTAGAAATTATTGAACCAAAATAGTTACAAAGGATAAGATAAAATTATTATTTTGGATGAAAATTCCAGTATGGACCAAATGGTCCCTCAATCTAAGATTCGTAAATTTTTTCATTACCAAGCGAATGTAAATTCATGTCAAATATTTAGAAGATGTTTTTGATATGTTAGCGGATGTTTTTGATATGTCAAATACTTGCTTTAGAAATTTTTGAACCAAAATAGTTACAAAGAATAAGATAAAATTATTATTTTGGATGAAAATTGCAGTATGGACCAAATGGTCCCTCAATCTAAGATTCGTAAGTTTTTTCTAATCTAACAGCAGGGTTAAGAACAACAAAGCCGCAGGAGCCGATGGATTACCGACGAAGCTGTTTAAGGCTAGCGGCGATGAGCTGATAAGGTGCATGCATCAGCTCATTACCAAAATTTGGTTAGATGAATGCATGCCCGGCGATTGGAGTCTCAGTGTTTTATGTCACATATTGAAAAAAGGTGACGCGTGTATCTGTGTCAACTACCGTGGAATAAGTCTTTTATCCATAGCATATAAGGTTCTATCAAGTATAATGTGCGAAAGACTAAAACCAATTATCGCTGACCTGATTGGACCATACCACTGTGGCTTTAGGCCTGGAAAATCAATAACTGGCCAGATTTTTATGCTACGCCAAATCCTAGAGAAGACCCTCGAAAAACAAATCGACACCTATCATATATTCGTCGATTATAAGGCGGCCTTCGATAGCCCGATACGGGAGAAACTCTACGAAGCAATGCCTGTGTTTGGTATTCCTACAAAACTCATACGTTTTGCGGGATGGCCTTGGCGAACAGCAAATCCGCAGTGAAGGTTGGGAAGGATCTTACCGAACCTTTCGAAAGTAAGCGAGGCCTCAGGCAAGGCGACACCCTATCGAGCGATCGCTTTAACATCTTAATGGACATCATTATGAGAAATGCTGCAGTCAAAAATAGATATCATTGGGTGCACAATTAGAGAAGTTACTGACGTGTTTTCGAGAATTTAGATGGAGCCAGCAAAGTATTTGACGAATCCTTGCGTACACTTGGTATTGCCAACTGGAGAGATAAGGTTGCCAACTGATCGGGGTTGTTTAAGACCGAATAAGTAAGTAACTCTGTCATCGTGCCTAATGAAGGCCTAATGAACAGCTGATATATTGATCCTTACGGGCGAGTATTGATTTAAAATTTCCATCTAATGGGCAGTGCACATACTGCAAGGGTAGATCTAATAGTTAAGTGGTTAAATCTTTGGCTAATAAGCAGTACACGATGGTAGCCGTCCTTGACGTTGAGGGTGTGTTCAATAATGTCACATAAAGTGGTATAGAATTCGGGCTTTCGACGTTTTTGGTGAATGTTCATCCTGAAGAAGTAATATATGAAATGCTCACCAGGAGACGTTTAGATCCCTCAATGGTATTGTTCAGCAGTACGATATTCACCTTACATGTGGTCTTGGGCATAAGAACATTCCGGGACATGGATGGGCTGGTACGATTACGGAACTTGTTGGTACCAATAAAGATTATACGATTGGTAAAGATTAAACGAACTGATTAATTTATTATTCAATAAATCCATTCATGGATTTTCATGAACAACTCGTAATTTATCGCCTATACATTCTAGCAAGCACTTAACGTCAGACATGAAAGCGTTGGACAATCTTAGACCATAATTGAAGAATCTGACATTATTTTGTCTGTTATTGTTTCTATTCATCTGCATCGGTTTTGTTTATTTGTTCGTGCCGTCCGTCACTTGCGAACATTCACGCAAATACTGCCTCGAAATCGAGAGTGAATGCCATCGTTCATATGTAGTAGAAGCCACAATATTTTCATTTTAGAAATCCAATCCAAACAAAAATATTTACACAAATGAAAATACCGTGAGCTGATGACTACCAATTGTGGCTGATGGAGCTGGAAACATTGTATCGTCGTTCTAGCGGGGTGGTTTTCACGCGAACTGATTTTTTGCGATAAAATGTCTACGACATAATTGACAGCTGATAAATAGAGTCAGTGAACGTTTGTGGCCCTTTGCAATATTTGCCTCTATCTAAATGTGATTTGTCAGTGTGCAGTTTTAAACAGGAAGGAAATATGCTAATTTGTATTGGATATATTTACACTAGAACTTAACTTCAGTTCGTAGACTGTATAAAGAAAAAGTAGACAAAATCACTACAATAACACCACTTGCGGTTAGAGATACAAATTTCATCGAAAGATAATTTCTAGTATTGGTATTTTGAAATCAATACAGGTTCTTCCGAAAGCGAATCATTGTTCAGTCTTCAAATGATTCAAAAATTTGTTCATTGTTCAAATGTTTCAATTTCGATATACGATTATAGACACAATATATGTATAACTGCGATATATGTAATGGGTGATTCCGTTAGACGTACTTTTTCCAGTAATGATTTTATGCCACATCAAACTGTCATGGTATTGTTGTTCAATATTGTTTGAGGCTTTGCCAGATCATCCACCTTGCACTTCAACGGAATTCCCCTGTGCACTGAAATTCACATAAGTTGAATATCGCACTGCTGGAAAGAGTCGTAGTCTGAATAGGCCTGCAGCATAGGGCTCCGTCGGGATTGCCATGGTAGTGTGCGCGACACTATCGAGTATTTAGCCATAAAGAAACTATAGGACTCCTATACATGAGAACGTGGGTTCGATTCCTGCTCCGACCACCTAACGTTTCCTTCAACGACGGCCCACTCGCCTAGTGACGGCGACACTAGTGTGTACTTCGACCTGAAAAAAGCATAAGTGACATATACGCCCATCCATATTGCTGAGGGTATAATAACTTAATATCAGATTTGCATATTGAAATGAAGACTAGAAAACAGTTGAAATTAATATTTACAATGTTGTATTGAAAAAGTTCATAATATTTTGAAATTTTTCGTTAAATATTGGGGGAAAAAAATTTAAATACAACAATACGGAATCAATCAATCTCGCTTTGTCAAGAATTGTATTACTCATCATACTCGTATGCAACCCAAACAAAAAATAACAATTCATGTCAAAATGAGACACCTTTCCCAAATTGTGAATAAGAGTGAAACGCGTGTCCATCGATTTTAATGATCCATGTCTCATTGTGTTCACAGTTCATGTGACTTTAGGAAAAATAATAGAACTTTACGCGTTTTGCCATTTCTTGTTTTTTAAGAATAAAAGATTTGAATTTTTTAGGAAACAAATAATTTTTTTTCCATTCTTTTTTTCTATAACTGCGAAGCTGTTGATTACATTGAGAAATAGTGTAGGAATAGATTAAGGGTATTATAATTCCAAATTTATTCAGACACGTTGTTCCCTCATAATAATTTTGTGAGATTTATGAGTTTTAAGGTGACTAGACACGTTCAGATTGTCGTAATATGTTCACAAGAGTTGTTCAGCCTTACCATGGCTACAATTTTTTCAAATATTGTGGGTGAAAAATTTGGGGTTCCTTTAAGTTATGCTGGAAAAAATATTTTTTAGGAAAATTTGAGAATTAGTAAAAATTTGCTGTTTCTAAAATTTTAATTTCATGAGTACCGATCAACTCAGTAGACTTGTCTCTAACCGATACAATTTACTAGAATCTACCCAAACCTAATGTAATTGGTTATTAGCCTTAATTTCGTCAAAACCCCACTAATATAAGGGTGATTTTGGCAGAAGCATTTTGTTACCTCCCGTACAAAAGTTGTGTGGTCGGCTGGTTTTTCGATAAAATAATTTCCGCAAAACCGAACCAATCGTTATGAAATTTCGCATTTAACAATATTTAGCCAAATGCAACTCATTTATATGATTTTAATGGTTTTTTAACTATTGTTCTTGTATCTCGAATACAAATGTTGGGCGACTGTTCAGTTGATCGACGCAATATCTCTCGCAAACCGCAACTGATCCTAATGAAATTTGGTACTGTGTGGTTACATATGAATAACATGGCCGTGCCCATTCCTCTGCCTTCCATTCAAATGTTGGGCGGACATTTGGCTGATACTCACGACAAATCCCCAAGACCACTTAAGATATTTTGCGAATTGTCACTCTGCTATTGTATATGGGCGCATTTCCCACGACCATTCCTGTAACTCGAGGGCGAATATAAACCTTTTTTAATGGAAGTCGGGCGAAATGGATGAATGAGGGTGAGGGTATGTTTAAGTTGGTTCACCCGACTGCAATTTCTGTACTGGATTTTCACGATATTATGATATAAATACACCTTTCTAAAATACAACATATACGGAGTCATTGTGTAATTTTTATAAATTTATTGACTCAAGTTGATGTCAATTTTCCATTTAATGAATTAATGCTTTTCATTATATTGATGTATATATTGCATTAGTTGATTGTAATGTTTACATTCAATGAATATATATAGTGCTTCAATCCAATGAAGTTTAAGTATCAATTCAGTGTGTAGAATCATCAGGTTGATCATAATTTTTAGCAAAATCGATGAATTATATTCATTGGCTAAATGAATATTTTTCATTATATTGAAGAACAATTTTCACTGACGGGCATAGTGTTTAAAACTATGAGTATTATGCACTAAGTTTACGATAAACCGCCATCAATACCTATTTGAAGAAATATTTACATTTAATTGGTTTACATTATTCTTCAAAACAATCAATTCTTCGTCTTAAAGACAATGCGCGAATTCATCAATTTTATGCACGTTTCGCTCTCTATCTTCTCTTGTTCTGCAATGTTTGTTATGACTGTTAAACATTCGTTTCAACTATTCAACAGAGGAAAAGGAATTTCTGGTCGAAATAATGTCATTCAATCACAAGACCGTTTAATGGCAGCCATTTTAAACAGAATTGCAAAAAGTTTTGAATTTTTTATTCAAAATGATTTTTTTTATTGTTACCAGTGTCCGCTAAATTCATATCCGTCGTCAGAATTTCTCTATCTCATATAGTTTCACCGACATTGGCTGTTCGAAAGTCGAAAAATGGTAAAATTTGTTTCCGAACGGAGTCATTTGGTATTTCAACAACAACTTATTTGTAGCCTTTTCTTCAAAAGTAATATATTTAAAAACATTAAAAGAATGTGTCTTATTTTCTTTTTAAAAATTTGGTCTAAATATAAGGTTTTTTTGGACACCACCACAGAGCCCATACAGGGGTGGAGGGATGATCAATGTAATTATTTTTTGAAAGTCAACGCAGTTTCCTACACGCTGAAAAATCTTTCTTTTTTTAATGTTTGGATGCAAATATAACGTGTTTGTAGCTTGTCGCAAATATACTATACTTGTGCCCAAACACATTGTTTTTGCTACTCAATATAACATGTTTGAGACACAATGATGAAGAAGATATAATATAGGCTTTGCGATTTGAATACCGCTAAATCCAAAAATGATATAGACACCAAAGATACAAAAAGTGAGCAGATCTTAAATTCATGAAAACCATGCTTGCAAACATGTACATGTTTCCTGCAATATGTTGCTGGGGCCGGTAATTATCATCGTGTATAGTACTGCATAATTGCAATTTGCATGGCGTATACATCGTCTTAGAAATAAATTGGGTTAACAATAGCTATTAGAAAACTCGAACAGTGGCTCTAAAAGGGTTAATGACAATGAACGAAACCAATTTAGTTTAGCCAACACCATTTACAATTGAAATTTGAACTACATCATTTGATATTTAAAAAGCATTAATGGAAATTTAAAAGACGTAAATTTAAATTTAAAGCACATCAATTGAAACTTAAAATACACCAATTGAAATTTAAAAGACATCAATTGAAATTGAAAATTCCCCACTTGAACTTTAAAAATTATTTACCGATTTTATGTATTAGTTTATGTATTATTCAATTGTAGTTTTTTAAAATTCAATTAACGTTTTTTAAATTTTATTTGATGTCTTAAATTTTGACTGAGGTCTTATAAATTTCAATTGATCTACTTTAAAGCTTAATTAAGGTGTTTTAAATATCAATTACATCTTTTAAATATCAATTGATATCTCTTAAATTTTAATTGAAGTATTTTAAATTTCAATTAATGTATTTCAAATTTCGAAAAGAATTTTAATATTCCAATTGATGTATTTTAAATTTCAAGTAGAATTTTTAAATTTCAATTGTTTTTTTTTCAAATTTCAATGGGAAATGGTGTAGTGATACAATAAAAACCATTGTAATAATATGCACATTCAAACAGTTTCATACACGATTCGGATTTAAGACGTTGAACTACCAAATTAAGAAACACAGTTTTTATTTGCCAGGCAAAAGTATCAAGTATTGCCTAATCAGTTTTTTCAAGTACAAAGAAATAAAACTACACTATTACAAACTTACTTATAATCTAATATAAAATAACTTCTACGAGGTGTCCCCTAAACTTTTGTCTAAACTTAAACACGTGATAGCTGAGAACAAACGCTACAATGTTTGTTCTTACGTCAATTGGCTAGGTGGCTTCGTTTTCGAGATATTCGTGTTAAAAATAATTGCATTTTCAATAAATGCAAAATCTACTTTTTAAAGGAAAAAGAAATATCATTGAAAATTGCTTCAAAATTGATTTTAAATAATTTATTTTTTCGTTTGAAATGAAAACGAATTTTTTTTTAAAATGTTTTCAATTAACGAAATTTTTTTTCGTAAGTCTTTCCATCAGCTTTTCCATAATGGTACACGATATCACCGTATTCTTGGAAGGAGAATTTCATGACGACAAAAATTTAGAAACGAGAAAAATGACAGAAAGGGAAAAAACTCTAAGCAGTCAACTTTTTCAAAAAATTTTTTCTTGCAAATTAAACAAGTAGTTTTTTTAGTTTAAAAAGTGCATTTAAAAATGCAATTATTTTAAACACGAATATCTCGAAAACGAAGCCACCTAGGCAATTGGCGTAAGAACAAACAATGTAGCTCTTGTTCTCAGCTATCACGTGTTTAAGTTTAGACAAAAGTTTAGGGGACACCCTGTATAATAGTGGGATACGAATATAAGTATATTTGCAGGAGAGTTGTGCAAAACATTGGCATATCCTTTGCAATATGTTAAGTATGTAAAGTGTTCCTCACTGATATGTTGTACTGATAAATATGAAACATGTTTCGGCTATCATTTGTTGCAACATCTGCTTTGCATGTTCATTCATTTGCAATTGTACTTTTTCAGTCTTACAAGATGTATGAGTTTATAAATATTTGAATTATATCATTCAGAAAATTAGTGGATATTTATCTAAAATTATTCCCCACCCATCCAATGGGATTGGGTGTTTCTTAAAAGTTTTATTGCCTCAATAATAGAGGTTGTATATTGTTATGTACTATACACATTGAAGATAGTTTTTTTTATAACATATGGCAACAATTAAATTTCGTTTTTAATTTTCACAAACATATATCACCTACTTCAAATTTGATAGAATCTTTAGTTTATCAGGCAGTACATGAATGTTCGGAAATAAAATTTTAGAAATATTATGTAAAGCTAGCACAAGAGTGACCTGCCGTATAGTTTCATCGAGCCACAGCTTGTCAACTTAACCAGAAGGCGGTCAAAAATGTGTGTATGTATGTATGTCTGATGACATTATGTAATGAGACAAAAGATATGACAACTTAAACACCCTGTGACATTTTGTTACAAAAGTGAAGTATGTACTGACACAAATCTAAGACTTACTTATCAATTCTTAGCGTCCGTTTACCGTCTGTTTAAAAAATTGTTGGTTTTTGTTAGAATAATAGACAATTCAGTTAATCACACTCACTGTCACTACTAGTTGCGAACTACGTGACAAGTTCATCATCAGATGTCTAACTACTGTGCCTGAATTGATACCCTCGGTAGATCATCAATCGTGTATATATAAACACAAATACTGAATTTAAATATTCGAATTTAAAAAATTCGAAGATCCCAAGTACCAACCCACACTGAAAGGTCCATAATTCCAACAAATGAACAGAAAGCTTTTTTCCTCCATGTTCTCCCTTTTATATTATTGCTCGTGTTCTACGTTTTTTGGCCGGGCTCTACTACATGATTTTCATTTTATATCATTCGATCTGAAAATATTTCTTAGAAGAATATTTTTTAACGGTTTCCTTTGAGCTCGTACATATCAGGTGGTGTTTTTCTGGAAATCTTAAATCGAAATCGAAAAAAATATTTTTCTAAGAAATAATTTCAATTCGAATCATACATAATAAAAATAAGTTTGTTTTTTTCTTTTTATATTTTTTAAACATTTTTGATATATTTGTTCACAAAAAATAATTTATTTTTCGTACTAAAGATATTCGCTTTTTTCGAAATTGAATTGAATTAATAACAGTCGTGCACCAATTTTATGGTCACTGATGTGAATTTTATTGGTATTCAGGTATAAAATCATTATAATAATATCAATGTCTGCCTTTTGATGAATTTCAGTACCACCTGTAGGCAATTCAACGGCAGTAATTCAATTTGTATGTTAAATGTAATGTTGTCAAGGACGTTTGGGACATAACTCTGGGAGTAGTATTCCGTTTAGTGTAGAAAATACCATACCATAATTTTATCACTTTTTTAGGTGATTTTAGGTTTTTAAAGTTGTGGAGGGGAAAATAGTTATTCACGTTTAGCCACTAACAACTCATACTTTTTTGTTAAATTAGCACTATCTTCTTTGTGTTTGTGGGCGGCAGCAAACGTTACCCTGAGAAGTTGGGTAACAGATGAATTAGCCTTTCCAAAGGTGTATCATATTCATTGAAATGAATTGATGCAACGAAGGTATGTATGTTGGTCCCAAGTCAAAGTTTTTTCAACATCGATATTTTTTTTTGAATATTTGTACAACCGAACTCTATTTGGTATAAACAAAACTTAGGTGCCGTAATAAAGTTACCCTATCACTCTTTTCAATAAAGATAAATTAAGTGCAATACCTTTGCAAATTTTGCTGAAATATATCCCACAGTGCAATTTTCAATGCTGATATATCGCAATAATCCTTGACTACTTGTCAACAATCGGGTGTTAACAGAACTTAAAAATGTTTACTAGATGAAAAGATATGGAATTTTGGCCGAAGGAAATCGATTCTGAAACACTGTGCAGCGGTCACCCAAGCCCGTCAAGGAATGTAATAGAAAGTACGTTTTCGTTTTTTATGCTCTTAGCTCTTTTACAAAAAAAAAATAAAAAATTACCTACACGCCGTTTTATTTTCCTGCCAATAAAGGGGTTTTCAACAGAGACGCTACAAAAGTAAATCAATAGGGACAGCAAACGACGCAATATTTTTTCCCGCTCTTTTGACATTTCTCTTCAGTAAGGTTTGCCATTTCATCAGGGAAAGATATACGAGCCAACAACGAGTCGAAATTATTAAAATTTACTACCGAAATTTGGAGTCAGTGGCCTCAACTTTAAGAGCACTACGTTCGGATTTCTGAATTCTGAATTTCATTTCTGGCTGAATGGCTTCGTCAATAAGCAAAATATGCGTTATTGGTCAGACAGCAATCCACGCGTAATCCATGAGTCATCATTGTATCCCGAAAAAATTACGGTTTGGTGCGGTTTATGGGCCGGCGGCGTCATTGGGCCGTACTTCTTCCGTGATGATCAAGACCGGCACATTACTGTGAATGCGAATCGCTACAGTTCAATAATAACCGAATATTTTTGGCCCCAATTGGATAATATTGACTTGGAGGACATGTGGTTCCAACAGGACGGCGCCACAAGCCACACAACGAATGCCACAATCAATTCATTGGAAACCAAGATTGGTGAACGTGTTATCTCACGAAATGGCCCAGTCGATTCGCCGCCTCGGTCGTGCGATTTGACGCCGTTAGATTATTTCATGTGTGGCTACGTCAAGTCTATGGTCTATGCCAACAAGCCAGCGACGATTAATGAACTTCGGACGAATATCGAACGTGAAATTGCAGCAGTATCGGCCGATTTATGCTTGAAAACCGTCGAAAATTGGGTTCAGCGTCTGGACTTCTGCAAGCGTGCCCGTGGTGGCCATCCAAAAGAAATCGAGCTCCATACATAATGGCATCGAACGTACTTTCACAGGAATAAAGAATTTCATTGGTATCTAAAACCGGGTTTGTTTTATTTAAAAAAACCTTTGTAGCGCTCTTATTGAAAAACCCGTTATATTTGAACAAATTTGTTTTGTTGAATAAAAATTCATTTTGATACTTCCCAGCTACTTTCTGCATAACAATTCAGAAATGACCAATTCAATCCTGGACCTTGGGTTGCATAAATGACGCCAGCTCCCACTGCCGAGGACGAGGAGGTAGTTAGCTGTCATTCCGCCCCGCAAAACCGTGCTAATCGTTTTATTGATGAAGTTTTACGCAAAATTATGTTGCTCTAATAGACGAGAGATTACTGGAAAGTTTAGAAGGTTTTTTTTAAACAATATAAAAATAGTCTATTCGGAAACTCAAGACACTCATCTCTAATATACATTAAGTCATACTCATGTACAAATGTATTTGGCCCAAAAATCAATTGAAACAATCATCAAACATACAAACATCAAACAAACAAATTTAGCAAATCTACGAAAACATTTACCCTTACATCCAAATACTGAGAAGGTGAGTTTTGAATAACCCTGTTCACAGGGAAATAGTCAAAATAGAGATATCAATTTTTGGCTTGCGGTGTTCTATGGTACTAGTATGTATATACATTCAAATGAATAGCATTATTTTAAAATCCTTGAACCCAACAAATAATTTTTGGCCGGCTTCTTGTAGACGGTGACGGTGACACTATCAAGTATTTCCAGCGCCATGCCGGCGTAAAACTGTAGATCCCAATCAGTGAGTGTAAAACAAGAAAGCGCACAGCTTACTGGTTGTAAGAATCTCCCCCCAATCCCTTCGTGGGATTTAATGTGGGTACATTTGTTTAGATGTAGAGTACACCGTTGTACTCGCTGTCCGACAAAAATGGTGGATTCAGATGGATTCCAAGTCAAAAGTGTAGCGAATTCATTTTGAAATTGTTTAAAATAGTTTGAAAACAAAAACAGCTGATGCAATCTCTATAAATCATTCTCTGTGGCCCGTAGCTCAGAATTAAGATTTCTACAATGATATGCAAAAGATTTTCTACAATCCAAACGCAAAAAAATCTTAAATTTTTAGTGAAAATATAGCGTTCTCAGAGATTCGGCTTAACAAAATATATCAATCAATTAATTTCGCTCTTATTGTTGGACTTGCATATACATAGATACGTATTCTATGAGAATTTTATAAATAGATGAAATTTCTAAACATCTTAATATTCGCGCAATAAAATCAAAACATTTCACTTGCACTTTACACAACTTGCGAAACTGAACATTTTTTGGCAGCGAAATCGATTTTGATTATTTCCTCAAACTTAGACACAACAAAATCAAAAGTAAAATTATATATAAGGTGCATACGTGTCTCTATGTATGCACTGTATATTTGTGTATACATAATATTTATCTGCACGCTAGTTCATGTATTTGCCCAAGATTTCAAGTGTAAATGACGTACTAAATATTGTTTTTTTTACGAGTTTATTCTTTGGTATTTTAGTGTATGATGAGTAGGGTTCGGAATTATATGCACTAACAAGAGTGCAAATAATACAATCAATGCAAATACATTAATTATTTTATTATTTAGTACAATACCTGCGAATCACTTAAATAAGGAATTATATTTGTCAAACTTTAATCGTAAATATCATTTAAACTGGATATAGGAGAATTTCGAAATTCATTACGTCTAAAGTCTATAATCGTATTATTTATGTAGCAAAATAGGAAAAATAATTTGTTTTATATTTTTTATAATAATTTTTTTTTACATGAAATAAATTATAATGAAGTAAAAAATAATAAAAATGTTTGCAACGAAGACATGACCTACACGGCACCATCGATTTGGTTTTTGAAATCGAAACCACATATCCTCACCCTAAGTCATCCATTGCGACCGAGTTGTATTAAAATATAAAAACACATATGAGTATATTCACCCTTAAATTGAACGAATGCGGGTGGAAAATGTGTCAATATTAAATAGCAGAGTGACATTGCGCTGAATATTATTCAATACCCCACTTAATTAGGAGCATCAGTGATTTTAGGGATTTATCGTGACTACCAGCCAATTGTCCGCCAATATTTATATGGGGGGTACAAAAGTGGGCCTGGCAAAGTTACTTATTTGTTATTACACAGTAGCTTTTGACAAAATATTGATCAGTGCCGAATTTCATTAAGATCGGTTGGGGTTTACGACAGTTATCGTGTCAATCAAGCGGTCATCTGCGCAACTTTTGTGTGGGAGGGCCCAGAATTTGTGTTTGTCAAAACCACTTATTTTCCATAGCAGAGTGGCATATGACTCAATTTTGTCTAGTACCACATTGCATAAAGATTGGTTCGGACTTTCTGGAATTATCAACAAGCCGGGAGAACAACTTATAACAGAGAGAGAGGCACCAACATGGACTTGGGAAAATCACTATTGTCTTAATCGGTGACTAGCGTTTGATGACATGAAGCCTTATGACCTAATTTCATTAAGGTCGGACGACCACCAAGCTTTTGTATTGGAGGTACCAAAATGGACGGGTCAACCTCGCCCATTTTCTCCAGTTAAGTTGACATTTACAGATTATTAACCAATGTTTGAGTTGAAGGTAATCACATTTACCAGAAAACTTTTTTTTAGAAGAAACAAGGCTGTACTAAATATGTCGATTCGTATGGGAGGTACCAGAAGGAGCGATTGAAATTCGCCCATTTTCAATCACAAACTAAGTTAGGTCAAACAATAGTCACTGACAAAATTTCGTTGTGGTCTGTAAAGATTTACGGCAGTTATCGTTAAACAAATAATATATAGCATAAAGGCGGATCAATAAGTCCGTGACTTTTCGAACTTCCCTCGTAGTTATATAAAATGCAACACTGCTCCCATCAAGTACCACCTGTTAGTACACTACTGTCAAATTTTGAGCAAGTTCCGTCATTTACTTTGCGTTTAACAGCTGTTCAAGACACACAACCTCGTGCATTTTTTTAAAAATGAAAAAAAAGTGAATTTCGAGTGCTCATTAAACATTATTTTTTGCAAAAAAAAACAACCGTCAATCAAACCAAGGAAAAGCTTGATAAATACTGTGGAGACTCTGCACCATCGATTTGAATGGTAAAATAGTGGTTTACTGACTATCGTTGTGGTGGCACAACTACAAATGACGCTGAACGTTCTGGGCGGCCAATTGAGGTCAATACACCCGAAAATGTCGAAAAAATCCACGATATGGTGTTCGACGATGGAAGAGTAAAAGTGCGTGAGTTAGTTGATGCCATAGGCATTTCATATGACAGTGTGGTTTCGATTTTAAATGACCAGTTGGGTTTAAGAAAGCTGTATGGTAGATGGGTGCCGCGTTTGCTCTCAATTGACCCTAAACGTAATCGCGTGACAACTTCAAAGGATTTATTGCCACATTCTCCGGATTTAGTCCCCAGTGACTATTCTCTGTTTCCAAACCTAAAGAAATGGCTCGGAGGAAATAGATTTCGCTCCAACGATGAAATTATTGATGAAACAAATGCCTATTTTATGGACCTCGAAAAATCCTATTTTTTGGAAGGGATACACAAATTGGAGAAACGTTGGTCTAAGTTTATTGAGCTAAAAGGAGATTATATTGAAAAATTATTTTTGTTTTGCAAAAACAAACTGTGTTTCAATCAAAAAGTCATGGACTTATTGATCCGCTTCTTACTTAGGTGTTATTTTAGTTTCCTTCGTTAGAATAATTATTTTCTTAAATTCCAAATTTTGTAATTCTCTAAAAATATTACTATTGAAATATGAAACCAGACATAAGTTTCAGTCGGGTGATCCGACTTGATCATACCCTCACACTAAGTCATCTATGGCATGGGAGTTCTGTTAAAAAACGCCCATACTCAAAAGTGAACATATTCAATAGCAGATTGACATTGCACAAAATATTATTGAATACCCAAATTAGTTAGGATCCTAAGTGGTTTTGGGGAATTTTTTTGACCACCAACCAATTTCCCTTCCAAGATTTATATGAGAGGTTCAAAAATGGGCATGACAAGTTGTTGCCAAAATTTTGATCAGTACCAAATCTGTTATGATTTATTGGAGAAATCGAGTCGGCAAACCGGAAATACGCCCAACTTTTATATGGGAGGTACCACAATGGGCGTGGCAAAATCACCCTTGTTTTAATCCCTGATTGGCGTTTGATAACGTTAAGCCCTGTACCTAATTCCATTAAGGTCGAAAGTGTTTCACGCGATTTATCGGATTGTCACCCGGACGAACACTCTGTTTTGTATAGGAGGTACCAGAAGTGGCGTGACAATCTCGCCCATTTCCTCCAGTTAAGTAGGCATTTACAGATTATTAACCGGTGTGTAAGCTAAAGCTAAGCACATCTACCAGAAGAAAGTTTAGAAAGAAATAGTATTTGGTGCTATATGTGTCGATTTATATGGGAGGTGCCAGAAGGGGCGTGTGATCAAAACGCCCATTTTCAATCCCAAACTCAGTATAGACAAATAATAGTCACTGACAAATTTTCATTTTTATCTGTAAAGAGTTACGGCAGTTATCGTGTTGACCAGCCAGCCAGACAGACGGACATGGCTCAATCGTCTCAAAATGTCGTAAATCAAATTTCGTCCAGACATACTAAGGGCCTAAAATAGTTCCTTCGATGCGTTACATTTTCTTCCGTATTAAATGATATATACCCCCATTCTATGGGTGAGGGTATAAAAACGTAGTTTTTGTTACCTTTGCCGACTAATGGGTCACATAAGTCCCATAACAATTCTGAGCCCTTTAGAAAAAAAAGAAGAATACAAGTACTTGGAATTCCTGACGAGAAGAAGCAGACCTAATTCTAAAAAATTATATATTCTTTTCTTCTTATGATACCGAAATAGATCCATACTAAAATTTATGCAAACAATTCAATAATACATAACATAATTTTTCATCTGAAATATGCAAGTTTTCGTACATTTTGATTTCGGGTTTGGGAAGAAATATTTTTCAAAACACATAAACTAAGTGTTGGAACAATACCATTGCTCAAATGATTTCCATGAGGCAAGTTGTCAAAATAAATATGACAACATTTCCAAAATATCGAAATTAGTCTTAAAATCTGAATATCGAGTCTGAAGAACTAAGACAAAAGAATACTTATGCTTCTATGAATACGAAACAAATTAAATTCAAGGGGGTTTAATTCAGCATTTTGGAAATAGGAATATTTGGAAAATGTTACAGAAAGAACTGGCTTTCCAAGGGATATGTATTCCAGTAATTCCAGTAAAACGTGAAAAAACTGAATATTACATATTAAGTCCTAAAATAAAAAAATAATAAATAAATAAATAATGCAATGTTAAATATGAGGCTGATGCAAAAATTAAACTCATTTGTGCACAACTAAATTCAGTGAAAATAATTAAGAAACGACTAAAATATAACTGAATTCGCTTTAGTTTGATAACAGTGTGACTTAGGTCACTCTAGAGTTAAACGCTTCATATAATATTCAGAGTTAAAAGTTTAAACTGTGTTTCCCTCTGATTTGTATGCGGTGTGTCATATTTCAGGTTTTCTCTCTACCCGGCCATCCATCCGTCGCTGTCCGTCGACGTCTTGACTTTCATACGAATTGTCTGCGGTTACCCTAAAAATGTTGTGAATGCGAATTCAACCTGAAATTCCAAACTTGAAACAATTCGGATGAAATGCACATTTTATGGCCAAATCAAAACAACAGCAAATCCTACGAAAAAAAATTAATAAATAACCGAAAAAGTGCAACTGAAATTCATGCAAAGGCAACAGCCAGACACACGCCAGTTCGCAACTTAACGCTTTTTTATAGGTTTGTTTTCATTTATTGCCTTTTGGTGATATTTTTTGAGTCTTGGCGCTTTAAAATTCTGTCTGCGTTTAGCTTGTAACATTTTATTGCACTTCATTTACAATTTGTTAATGCTGTTGCAGATCATTGATCGTCGCTATATGCGAGATATATGCGAGTATATGTGAATGTATACAAAGGAGGTACATGTGTAAACACTGAAAGAAATACAGTCACAATTAGTAAGTGTTTCAGATTTAAAATATGGTTTCATGGGTATATCTCATTTAAGGTTTACGAAAAGAGTGAGTTGTTTCAACAAAACGCTTCATCCTCCAAACTAAAGACAAAATAGTTTATGTTTTCATCGAATGGATCAATTGGTCAGAAGTGTAGGTAGCTTGATGTTACTGATCATACATCTATCACATAAGGATTTTTCGGTTGCCATGTTTAAACGACAATGTAACAATGGCAAACCAGCAATAACTAAATAATACAATGTTAAATATGACTGCTTTTGATACAAACATTAAACTGATCACACAACTAAATTCGCTGAAAATAATTAAGAAATGACAACAATATAACTGAATTTGTTTTAGTTTGATAACAGTGTGATTTAGGTCACTCTTGAGTTAAAGGCTTCATATAATAAATAAATAAATAAATGGTTTCCCGTTACATCCCATGAAGGAATAGGGAGAGCATCACACAAACCAGTGAGCAGTGCGCGTTCTAGGTTTACACTCTATGATTGGAACCTACAGTTTTACACTGGTTCCAAACGGTATTTTTAAGAAGCATTTTCATGGCTAAATACTCGATATTGCCGCCATCACTAAGCGAGGTGACCGCCGTCGACAGAAATTTAAGGTGGTTAGAGTAGGGATCGAACCCACGTTCTCGTACACAAGAGCCGCGCACACCACCATTGCACCAGTGACGGAGACGGCTTCATATAATATTCAGAGCTAAAAGTGTAAACTGTTTTACATTCTGATTTGTATGCGGTGTGTCATATTTAAATTTTTCGTTACACAGATGAATTTGTATGTAGCCCACTTTCGATGAAATAATCCATATATTAATTTAAGCTAACAGAAATAAGGCAGTCACCTGGTGACAAGTAAGATGAACGTCACTTTCATGCTTGTACAATTGATTTTTCGCATACATAAAAATAAAAACTAAATGGTTTCCCTTTACATCCCATAAAGGGACCAGAGAGAATTTCTCACAATCACTAAGCTGCGTGGTGTCCAGTTTTCACTCACTGATTGGGACCTAAAGTTTTACACCGATTCCGAACGGTATTTTGAGAAGCTTTTTTATGGCTATATACTCGATAGTGTCGCCGTCACTATGCGACGTTACCGCCGCCGAAAGAAACATTTTTTTGAAGGTGGTCAGAGCAGGGTTCGAACCCAGGATCTCGTGTACAAGAGCCGCGCACACTAACCATTGCACCACCGACGGCTACTTTTTCGCATACATATGGCGCTTATTTTCCATTGATGACATTTACATATCGTCACCTAAAATGCAAAAAGACGTAACAACATTTTCATCACTTTACAGGAGAGGCAAAAAATAGTTAGAAATAGAATCAGAATTTTGTGAATAAAATTACCATTTTAGCAGTAGATGTCTAAATGTTTGTGGGGATATGTAGTTTAGTCAATTGTAGGTATAGGGGTATCGAAATTTTATATAAAATTACAGTTCAAAGTTAAAACGTGGATTTATCAAAAACTTCATCTATTTAATATTTTTAATAAAATGGTTGATTTTGAACTTAGGTGTTTACAACTTTGTCAAATCGTGTATTTTAGTCAAACATATTGTAATCAATCAGAAAAAAAAATTTGGAATTTTGTTGTTACGTCATTTTGGATTTTAGGTGACGATATATTGTTTTAAAATTAGCATGTATTGTTTCTAAATTTTGAATTATTATGCAATTTGGAACGTGCTATCTAAATAACTTCTAATAAGTTTCAAAATGTCATGCCTAATATTCGCAGTAAATAAAAAATAAAAAATATAAAAAATATTGAAAATTTTTCAGAATAGAAACGATTGGGAAAATATCATTTGGAAATAAATTATTGTGAGTCCTCATGCGTGATATCTTCTTCCTGTCTTGTGAGCGAGGGTAATCGTGAGCGGTAGACAAATTGTCGTGCGTAACAATTGTTTACTGGCTTGTGAGCGTGCGTGATCTTGTGTAAAAATTTACTTACGCACACACCTCTAAGTTTTTACATCCAGAGTCCATAGCACCAATCTGGAAGTTCATTTGTACGGAAGCTAGGGTAACTTCGGGTATTGTGGAACCCCATTTTCTATTTTGTCGCTCTTCGAAAAAATATTAACAACCATTGCATCTGATTATATCTAATATGTTTGTGGGTCAGGTCAATTAGGTGAGTGAATTTATGACAAAACAAATATATTTATTTGATATTAAAAAAGCTTATATTCAATAAATCTGAGGTACCTCAAAAGCCATCATTCTGAAAATTGGAGGGTAACGTGCAAAGCCCTAGGCGGGTAGTATGGATTCATATGCCATATTATCTTTGATGAAAATGTAATACATATTTTAACTGATTGCGCAGTATTTTTCAATATTGACTGTTTCAATGCTTTGAATACTTGTTTTTGTCACTCCAGCTTACCATGTGCATAATTTGATGCTCTAGATATAAGGATTTACTAAACCATCTCTTTTTAATAAACAAAATAATTTAAGAAGTCATGTAAAGACAATTTTAGCCAAATAAACAATTAAATAACAAATAAACAATTGTACAATAAAATCACAAAATTAGTGAGCAAGTAAGGTGGAGTGGCGTACTAACTTCGGGTATTCCTAATCTGACCAACTGGGAGTGACGAAAAAGTAGAACTCTATGTGTAAAAAATAGTATTTTAAAGGGTTTTAAACAAAATTTAAAATAAAGATACATGTATTTAACTAAGATAGGATTACAAAGAGAAAATTTAACATTTTATTTTGTATATTATCATTTTGATATTTTAGATTGAAGTCGGGATGAGACACCCAAATGCAGGACAATCCCGCGATCCCCTAACCAAATGAACACAGAAATAGTGTAGATGGTTATAAACCAATTTATTTCACAGCTTGTACTAGAAAACTTTAAAAAAAATATTGTTTCCAAAAGACTGATGTGGTTTGATTTGAAAAATAAACTGATCTGTACAAACCAAAGAGCTTGCAAATACACGCTGAAAAATCTGTATTGTAGCAAGTATAGTATACTTGTGTCCAAACACAACGTGTTTGCTATCCAATATTACATTTTGGAGACACAATGATTAATAGGTTATAATGTATTTATTTGTGACCCAAGTACAGCTATGTTTGAGATACAAATACAGCCGTGTTTGTTGTACTATTTACTCCCTATTGAGAGCAAGAGAATAAAAGAGGTAGAATGAGAGATTATTTACAGATAAAGTTGTATGTGTGTAGCTGTATTTTTACATTACCTTTCAGTCACTGATTCATAAATGCGTGTGCAAGTTAAAGAGTGAGTATTTCTTACATCTGTTGCGTTTTAGTCTTCAGTCGTCAATCGGACAGAGGATAGCAAATGTGCTTGGTTGATTAAGTAAGCATGGAAAAAATGTATATTACGCGCTAGAAATCTGTCTATTTTCTTGTTAAGTTTTTGTGTTACCCTGTTTGCTAATCTATATTGCATGTTGGAGCCACAATGATTAAAACTTTATACTAACGGGTCCGCCATCTAACGTTTTTTTCAACTAGTGCTTATTTCGTGAATGGTAACACTTAGCTCATGTCTGATTTGACAGATAATTAGTTTTATCCTTCCGCTGAACGAATATGGTTGTGTATACGCTTGAACAACGCTGGGATATATGGGAAAATTGGGCCTGCGATCGACTTACAGAAGATGCCGATTTTGCAAAAAAAAAAATCATCTTTTCAGATTAAGCTCATTTTGATCTTGGCGGATATGCAAACAAGCAAAATTTTCGCATTTGGACACAGACAACCCGCACGCATACATTGAAAAGCCGATGCACCCAAAACGAGTCACTGTTTGGTGCGGATTTTGGCCCAGAGGCATAATTGGGCCATTTTTTTTCGAAAATGAGCAAGGAATGCCCATTACAGATATTGCCAACATTTGGTTTCAACAGGACGGCGCTACGTGCCGCACAGCCGAAGCTACACTCGATGTTTTGCGCCCTGTTTTTGAAGATCGCATTATCAGCCGCAGAGCTGATGTCGTTTGGCCACCTCGGAGCAGCGATTTGATACCGTTGGACTATTATTTGTGGGGTGCCCTCAAAGATAAGTGTTACACCGACAAGTAAGAGACAATTGACGCTTTAAAGGACAATATTCGTGAAGCCATTGGTGAAATACAGCTGCACACAATCGATAATGTGCTTAAAAATTGGACCGATCGTGTAGGCTACTGCATGGCCTGCCGAGGCAGCCATTTGAATGAAATTTTTTTTCCATTATTAACCGGAAGGATTGTACTTTCAAATAAAAAAAGAAATTTGAGAAAATATTCACTAGTTTTTTTTTATAGCATTTTCAAAAAAAAAGTTATTTGGCGGACCCGTTATATGTGCTTGTGATCCAAATATATCTGTGTTTTTGATAGAAACACAGCTGTGTTTGTTGCACTGTTTCCGCTCTCTTGAGCGTAAGGTAATAAAAGAGAATCGAAGCCAGATTACTCACAGGCTGACTTGTAAGTGTGTAACTGTATTTTTCTTTTAAATATATAAATATTCATAAATATTCCGGAATGTGTGTGAAAATTGCAGATAATGTGAGTGTTTCTGATTTTAGTTCATGTCTTGCGTTTTAGTCTATTGCATTCAGTTGTCAATGGTTCATGGGATAGAGGATATCAAATGCGCTCCGTCGGGGCTTAAATAAGAACTCGGACGGTTAAATGGTTTGTGATGTGCTATCAAAGCCTTTTCTGCGAAAATCGGAGCGGAGTGCCATTTTTAAAATTAAAAAAAAACACCGAATTCAAACCGCGCTTGGCTTATTGTTTATGTACTAACGCATAGTGATAATCGTGATCAAAATGTTGTAGCGTTTGCGAAGTCGACACCTTCTGAAAAAACAAACCTGAGTGACAAGAAAGAAGTGACAAGCAAAAGTGCAGCAGATTTTCATTTCAAAATAAAAAAACAAATAATTTTAGTTTTATTATTAATTGATTATAAATTTAGATTTATATTGGTAAAATTATTTATATGTAATAAATAATTTACTATACAGGGTGATTCAGGAAGTTCCGGACAAATTTCTCCAGCCTATTCCTTGGCTCATTTCATGCAGAAAAGTGCACTAGGACCATGTCCGAAAATACAAAGGTGCGAAATGGCAGCGGGTTCAAAATTTTCGGATTGGCGGTCGGAGGGTAATAGGGTAAAGATGCAAACTTCTGAGCCAGTGGTCGGATTTTTTTGTTTTTGGGCTTGTTGGAAAGGTCCTTAAGAAGCCTTTTAGAATCAATAGAAAAAGAAGAAAAAGATACAGAGCTTTCGGAGAAAAAATGGAAACAAAAATTCACATAACCTCAATTTGCTCAGCCAGATGGCAGGTAACTTATGTTTTTTCTGTTGAAAGATATCCATACCTCTTACCTTTCTAAAATTATCTGGACGAAGCCCAGAGGTCTTACCGTTCCAAAGTTATGACCATTTTCCTGAAATGAAAAAGTTGTTGTTTTTGTTTTTGGAAGCGAAATACTAGCACACATTTATTTGTTTTTGTAAATTAATACGTTTAAGATTTTATTTTATTGAAACTGTTGGCTGAAGAATCAAACACGTAAGGAAAAGTGATCATTTTGTCAGGCTCATATCTTGCAAACCGTTCGGAATTTTGATTTACTCTCTGAGGGAAATCTTGTCGTAGACAAAAAAACCGTGAACATGTAAAATCAAAAAAACTTCATCTTCAAGGTCACAATTCGATTTTTTTTACCTTTTTTCCCCTGTTCAGGTCCATAAGTAGTAAACTGTTCAAGATTCAAGGAAACAATCAACTACAAAAATGTACCCAAGATCTCAATAAACAACTTTATAGAACATATGAACTTCCTAAGAATGATTCTTAACACCGTTTAAGTAGCGCTTAGGTAGCGTTTATGTAGCCGCAAAAGTGAAAAATTTCCAAAAAATGTGAACACTACCTCAGAGAGTAAATCAAAATTCCGAACGAATTGCAAGATGTGAGCCTGCAAAATGACACCGAGGCCCTTTGGGCAAAACTGGGAGACACGGGTCTTTTTTTTGTCTTTTATCACGTAGCGGTGTCCGTATATGGTTATATTTCCATGACTTAAAAAATTACACACAGTCTTATTTACATTTCTTATACATTATGTACAATTTATAAATGGCAGATATAAAACATTTCATTGAGTAGGGAAATAGCCAATGGGTTGCAATGGTCGTTAAGTCTTTGTAATTATGTCTCACTATATCTGCGTATTTCATCTTTGTCTGTCATCACACCAAGATCACGATCACGATCAGTATTGTTTTTTACAGACCAAGGAACATCCTTTATCATTCTTAACAGTTTAGACTGATATTTTTCAATGATATCTATGTTGGATCTGCTAGCTGTTCCCCACACATGTATTCCATAAGTCCATACAGGCTTTATTATCAGCTTTATTATTTAGATTGAGCTTGAATTACGCATTATTAACCAATATGTCTTAGAGTCATTTGTTTCCGCTTTGCTTTTATATGTTCTTTGTATGTTATACGCTTATCTAAATGCATTCTGAGATATTTGACAATGTCCTGCTTAGATATTGATTGCCTTTCCATTGATAATGATTGCAGTTCCGCGTCGCAAAGCAAAAGCGATATGACTCGATTTGGCATACGTTTTCCAACGTTTTAAACACTGCTCCAGAAGATTTATTTCGTATTGGACCAACATCGTTGCTTCCGATGGACAGGAACTTGTTGCAGTATTCGCGGTGTCGTCTGCATAGGTAGCAACAGTGACATCTTAAGTGGTTGGCATATCTCCGGTGAAAATTGTATACTAACAGGCCCCAAAACACTACCCTGAGGTATTCCGGCTTTAATCTCGAAAATGTTTGACCTTTCGTCATTTACTTTAACGTAGAAGAATCCTTCAGATAAGTAGTTTTTTAATCCCTGGTGCCATACTCGATCGAATGCTTGTTGTATATCGAGGTATATAGCTTAACAATACATTTTATTGTCCAGAGCGCCAGTTATTTGATCACAATTCGATGACATTGTTCAGGTGTGCCATGTTTATGCCTGAAACAAAATTGATGTTCTGGAATAATATTTATTTTCTCCAATTCAGGCAATAATCTCACTAGTAGGAGACTTATGGGCCTGTAAGATGACACTTCAGTTTCTAGTTTGCCTGGATTATGGATCATTATAATTTGTGAACATTTTTCACTGTGTAGAGAAATGATTCAGTCTTAATATTGAAACATAAATTGTTGTCAAAAGCAATATGCATTTTCTGGAGAGGATACATGCTACTTGACCATTTATAATATCATAAACTGGTGATTTCTGGTAATTTAATTTTGCACTTCTGTAGGGAAAAAATGTTTTATTGGGAGATCCATTTGACTTGGAGCATCCAAAAATGTTTGCACTTCGTCATTCCCTGAATCTGTGTTAAAACAAAATGTCTTATAAATATTAGCTTAGTGTAGAGCATAGCACTCCGCCGTTTCCTTCTCGGACACCAATAACCATCGGCATTTTTTTTTATAATGGTACTGGGTTTCTTAGGTCGTTTTAACAATGTTGTAGCTGTGTAAAGTACAAAATATTATTAATTTCTTCAATGCGGTCACCGGTGCATTCATTTCTGTATTCAACAAAAAGGCATTTATGGTTCTTGATTGCTTTGGTAACAAAGCAAATGTCAAACGGATTTCTTGGTCGATGCAACCGTGCGTCATTTCTCTCGTAGTATACTTCTTATTTCCGTTGATACATTAAAATTGCTATGGTTATTATTAGTTCGATTCGTGAATGACAGTTGCGAGATCTGCGACGGCATCATCGGGTTCATTTCCATCGATTAAGCCCACACTTAAATTAATCGTTCGTCTAACAAAATGTCAAAAAAGTAGCAGGTCAAGAAAAATTTACGATAACTAATCCTGCGCATATTAATTCGCTGATAAACTGATAAACTTAGAAAAAAACAGCAGACAGTTGTCCGAGGCCTGTCCCTGCAGGCTGTATCAGAGACACGGCCATTAAGTTTAACGTAGAATACGCCATCCGATAAGACAGAAAACATATATAACAATAAATTCATTTGCTTATATTATTTATCATTTATTGTTATATATGTTTTCTGTCTTATCGGATGGCGTATTCTACGTTAAACTTAATGGCCGTGTCTCTGACACAGCCTGCAGGGACAGTCCGTGGCCGAACTCGGACAACTGTCTGCTGTAATTTTTATATTTACCAACGGCATTTGATTCAAGTCCGTTTAAAAAAAAAAATATTATGTTAAATTTTTTTAAACTTAATTTAATTTATGTATTTTAATTAATATTTGTATTGAAATAAGTTCTGCGAATGTTGAGAGGGCCGCCCTAATATTAAAAAAGGTTTACCTTATCGAGTCTTCGCATTAGCATTCGAGCGTTGTGTGAAAGCTTTACGCTTTACAATTCAAAATTAATGTTACAACAGCTTTATTGAAGCTTTCGCAAAAAAGCTTTATTACGTTAGCTTACTGTTTGTTTCACTTTTTACTAGATACATGTTGCCAAGCAACATTAGCTTGCTGTTCGTTTCACTTTTTACTAGATACATGTTGCCATGTTCCTAAGCAATGTTGAGCAACCAAAAACACTCAACCAAACACCACACATATGTTTGAGTGTATGTGTTTAAACAATTTTCATTTGAGAAATTAAAATACTAGAAATACATCAACCAATATGAAATGTATATCAAACGAAAGATAACATCTTCATTTACCTACAAAAAAAATGTAAAAAAAATTCATCTAGCCGTTTCCTCAAATTCAATGAAATAAAGATTACAACAATAAAAACCTGACATGACTCCTCATACCGTAAGGTAAGACGTATTCTACGTCAAAAGTTGTCAGCGATAATGGAGATCATGCGTCTTACGAAACTTTTTAAAATATTTAATAAAACCTTTTACCTTTATAAATATTTCACACTAGTAATTGGTTAATTTTGTTGGTTCATCTTAAAGACGTCGTAGTCAAAGTATTTAATTTTGGAGGGACTAATGCAAGATAAAATTAAACTTGAAAATTCCTCTCAAAAATTGAAAAAAACAAAAATTGTATTGCCTTATAGTGTTTTCGTGGAGTGTATTAAGAGTAAAGACAAATTTGTCATTTGTACCGATAGCTTGAGTACAATCAGATCCATACTCTCACCTGTAACTTTGTAACTGGCATAAGAGTCAATCTTGTACGTTTTAATAAAAAAAATTTAAGATTATGTGGATTATTGAGCACTTGGGAATCGAAGGAAACGAACTAGCTGACCATTCAAAACGAATGAAAAGAAAGATATCCGGAATGCAGTCGTAAAGGTCTAGCCGCTGACAATATGGTTACACTAGAACACTTACGACCACTTTTAGAAATAAATAAACCCAATCTTCCCATCCTCATCCAAAATATGAGAAGTCACAAACTTCATCAGATTAAGACTTGGACACACCAAACGTAAAACTAAAGACAATCTCTGCCCATGTTGCAACTTCTCAATATCATTTAAATATCTGCAAATCATATTTTGTGTAAAAAAGTGTTATTTTTTGGAAAATGTTGCCGTCCAGTCGCAATATAAGATTGTAAAATATCCAAGAACATACTTGTAACATGAAAAAAATTTGATTGACTGAATTTTAAAATTTATTTCAAAATAACGCTCAGGCATTTCAAATAATATAAATATTAAAAGTGTAAATTTTATTAAACGAATTTAGTAAATATTGAAATCGAAATTACAATTACAATCATCACAGACAACAAAGAAGCTGTTTCCCTATGGAAGTTTAGTAAAGTTTGATTTTTGCCAACATTTGTAAAGGGGATGTCTCAGTTAGATTACACTTTTTAAATTTAGTGTAATTATTTCTTGTGCAAATGGTAACTCTTAAATTGGGCAGCTATCAGCTATGATAGGCAGCTATGAAAGAACAACGCGTTACAATTGTGAAATCTTATTACAAAAAATTGGAAAGTTATGCTGAGACCGCTCGCAAACTTCGAAGAAATTTCAGTCGAGAAAGTGCACTTAATGTGTCAACCATTCGAAGAGTGGTCAACAAATTTCAAGAAACTGGGTCGGTTGAGGACGGTAAGGCCCCTGAGCGTTAACGTACCGGTCGGTTTCTTGAAAACATTGCTGCTGTAAACGAGAGTGTTGCCGAAAACCCGAAAACATCAATTCGGCATCGTTCTCAACAACTTTAAATTTCACGAAGCACTATGCAACGAATTTTGACAAATAACCACCGCCTTCATGCGTACAAAATTCGGCGTGGATTGGGCATTACTTTTTTGAAAAATGAGGTCGAATTTGCAGCGACTGAGAACAGCATTCGTTACCGCAACATGATAAATAAGTGCTTGTGGCCTCAATAAAACAATCGATTTAGTGCAGCAGCGATTTCCAGAACAAATTATCTTAAGTATTTCTGATGTCAACTGGCCACCAAGATCATGCGATTTTTCTTTGTGGTTTCTGAAATCTCGGGCTTATGCGAATAAACCAGAAACGATCATCGGTGAGATAAAGTCAACTCGTCATCGGTGAGATAAAGTCACATCTTTGTGGAAAAGTCATGGCAACATTTGTAAAGGGGATGTAGGGAGTAATAGGCTGCCATCAGAGTCATGAGGCCCACTTGACGGATGTTTTATTCTATACTTAATCGGAACATGTCTTCTTTTCAATGCAGTAAAAAAATCAGAACTATATCAAAAAATACGTGTTTTTATTTAAAAATAGAAAAGTGCATTCTTACTGAGGCACCCTTGATATGGTAACAATAAGTTATTTATATATTTTAAGTTTCTTATATATTTGTTAGTTTTCAAAATTATTACCTATAGCTGTTTTTATTAGGTTTAGCTCGTAAATGGGCTACATGTTGTATTAGAAGTAACATGTAAAGGGCTTAGAACTGTGGGTTTGTATATAACAAATATAAACAAAAATTGCTTATAGTATTTCATGGACAAAAAGTTATATTTATGCACGCTTGTGCATGAATCTGTGACTTCAAGATTGCTTGTTAATGGGTCATATGTGCACCGTTTGCTAATTTTTGCGCCTCTTCTCAAAGAAGGACCAAAACAGTTGTTTCAAATGTAATTTTAAAATTTAAAAATGATTAATCCAAATTCGGGTTATAAACTGAAATACATCGATCACACATTTTTAGGTATTCATTGTTGTGTGGGGAATCACCAATAAAACTGAATTGGCCGTTAAAGTGTGATTGCGCAACAAATTTATAAAATTTCATGCATTTATTTCTTAAACGGCGCCATCTATCGCATATAAACAAAACTATTCTATGCTATGATCAGTGATGCCAACTTTCCCAGAGCAAAAAGCGTCATGAAAATTAAAAAAAGGGTAAAAACGCGTAATTTCCCCCCTAAAAACGCGTAAAAAAGCACTAGGTTTTTTTCGCATACAAAGAGTAATGTTTGCTTTGAAATGAGAATTTAAGAGAACATACAATTTTATTAGCAACTAAAAAAATATGTAAATTCATTCATTACATTTCATTGACTTCATAAAAATAAAAAAGTAATCAAAAATAACACATAAAATAGTTATAGCAATATAAAAAAATATATGTACATTTTTATTTTTTTTATAGTAATATGTATGTATATGTAATATGTATATGTAATATATATAATATGTATATTATATAAAAATTGTTCGTCAGTTAAATAAAAATCCATACATATTTGGTTTCTGTAGAACAATTAAATATAACTCCAAAATAGTTGCTGCTGATTTTTTCCCATAAAATTGATTTTCACCGTTCTTTGTTTAAGTTTTACAAAAGATTGATTTCTTCCGGAAAGAAAATATCTTCAACATCAGTCAATTCATCTTCATTTGTGATATTCGGCCACAAAATTTAATATGTAGTAAAGAATTGACAGAATTTAAGGACAATCTGTTCTTTATTTTTGATTTCAACAAATTCATGGTACTAAATATCCTCTCAACATCTGCATTTGAATATGGCATACTTAAAAGTCGTAGAACAAAATTAGATAATTCAATGAATGGGTTTTTCCCTAAAGCATCTTTAAATTCATTAACTTCTATCCAAAAAAGAGTTGTTTGATTTTTATTTTTCCATTCGCATAGCTTTATGTTTTTAATAGATTGTTCGATATCAGAAATAATGTCTACATCTGTAATGTATGATTGAACAAAACGCATTATTTCCTCTCTATTTGGATTATTAAGAATATTATCAACATTAAATAATGATATTTTTTGAAGTTCTTCCCAGTTGCTTGGAATTCGGGCTCTAATTTCATAAATAAGTTGCTTCGTCAAATGAACACAGTTCTTTTTAATAATTTTTTTGTCATTTCCAGACACCTTATAATCAGCACAGGCCTTTTCGAATCTATATCCTAGATAGCAAAACTCATCGAAAATATTGTCTATGGGATCTTCTAAATAATTAATGTTGTCAGAGCTAATGATAATTTTATTAGTTAAGCTTATAAGCAACCGGTGCAAATCGCCGTGTAATTTGACATTTTCAGCTTCAAATGCTAAATTAACACGTTGTACTTCGGACAAAACAGAACATAAATATGTTAAATAAATGAAATTTTTATCGTCATTATACATATTTTGTAGTATATTAGAAACATATCCATTATCGTTAGTAATATTGAAATGTGTTTGAAGTTCAAGCCACATAGTTAAAATACGTTTAACCGCTCTTTCTATTGAAAGCCACCTAGTATTTAATACTTGTGGGATTTTGTAGGGATTTTCTAAATCTTTGTTGATCAATTTGAAAAGGTTGGCAAAAGATTTCTGACGAATAGTTCAGTGAGAAAACCAATTATGTGTTTCTTTTATCAAAAACTCTAAGTTATTTGGGAAATGTTTGTCGGTAACGGAACACACAGCCAGTTGTAGGGAGTGACACACACAGCGGATTAATATTAAGTTCTTTAACTTATATTTGTCCTTAAATTTTCTGTATAATCCGTTATTTACTCCCGTCATAACTGCGGCATTATCTGTTCCTATTGCTATAAGCTTTTTCATATCAATTCTGAAGAGATCCATAAGACGTTCTAATCCTTCTAGGATTGCGCTAGCATTTCCTTGTTCCAAATCAACGAGACCGAGGAATGTTGTCACAAACTGACGTTTTGTTGCAATGAAATATCGAATAACTACGCCCAATATTTTTTCCATAGAAATGTCTGTGATTTCATCCGAAATTAAGCTGAAGTATGCATCTTGTAAATCAGTTAGAAGGGCACTAACAAAGTGAGGAGCCAAAATATTGTTTATGATGTTGATACATTTTGTCCGATGTAAGCTAAACTTTCCAGCCTTACTGTCTCCAAATTCCGTATTGCACACTTCAGCCAAGTAGTTAACAGTCTGGTAAGAAGTGTGTACCGCAATAAAAAGGCAGTCTTCCCTGAGCCATTTGAGCTGCACTTGCCTCTTCTGATTTAAACGATATTTTTTGTTGAATCTGACTCACTTCACTGATATTCCCCATGATTCTTTGGTGTTTTTTGGTTTGCGAGTGACGTAGTACATCCGTATAACGTGCTGATATTTCAGTTCTACAGTACTCACACTTTGCTTTGGATTTATCCTTCGCGGGACATAACCACTTTTTGAGCAATGGATCTTTTTTCCAAACATCTCTGTACTTTTGTGTATATTGAACCATCTGCAATTAAAAAAAGTTTTAAATACATTCTCCGAAACACTTCTATTTTGTATATATTCACACATACATACCTCAAAAATATAAACGACACATCACTTTTTATAATCTTTCTTTTTCAATTTTAAGCGTTTCTTGGTAACAGTTTTATCTTTACGTTCTTACTCTTGTGTAATATCGGTAACTGCGTGTTCATCTAAACAGAAGATATACATACATATGTTATCAACAGCCAGTGAGTTTTATTTTTTTGAGTTGCCAGACTGCCTACAAAAGTACAAAATTTTATGTGATGCGTTAAATTAAAAAAAGCACTAAAAGCACCAAACCAAAATATTGAAAAGCACTAATTTAGTGCCTTTTCTTTTTTACGCGCTGGATCATATTTTTCGCGTTTTGACACTCTAAAAAGCACTAGATCTAGTGCTAAAAGCACTAAGTTGGCATCGCTGGCTATGATTCTTTCACACATTATTTTGAACACACACACCACTATCAATCATAGTTTTCCGAATGATATTCGAGTCAATAAAGGTCATACAAATTTCATCGAACATTCATCGAATTTATGCCAAAACCAATTGTTTTGGGACCAGTGTGCTATAGTTGGACATTAGGGTGTCCCATCAATAAAAATTTGTTTTTGCTTAAGCTTTATTTGTAAGCTTATAGTGTAAACAATGCTTGCAAACATATATATGGTTCCTGCAATATGTTGCTGGGTCGTTTTTTGCTGCGTGTAACACTTTATCGTTACTTAGCGCATGTAGATTGTTTTATTAATGCAATGTTTAAAGCTAATTCGATGCAAAAATGATAAACAGTTTATAATATTTTTAGTTTAAATTAAAGAATTGCTTCGAATTTAGCCGTCTTTTAAAGTGCATCATTAGTATTTTAAATATTTATCGAAATTTAAAGCAAATCCCATGCAAACATGGCAAACAATTTTTAATATTTTTAGTTTCATACAATGGGTAAAAGTAAAATTCAAAAAACCTCCGGAATACCCGATTTTTGTGGGAAATTCGACTTGCGCGACCTCTAAACCTCTTCAGAAAAATCTAAAATTCCTTACCCTATAAGCTTTACAATTATATTTGAGCAATCATGAACATCGAAAAGAAAAATTTTTTTGGGACACTCTATTGTACATAAGTCCCAATAAAATTGCACGATTTCAGGGTTACGTATGTCACAGTACCTATCACTCACATCTGGACCGTTTTCAATACTGTTATATGCTCTTGAAAACCGAAATAATTAAATGTTGGTGATTCTAATAATAACTGATAAGAATTCCAAGTTATTGAAAATTGTATCTGTTGCATATATTTTAAATCGAAGACGACTATGGCAACAACTCAATAGGATCATTTCCATGCAGCAGTGATGCCGTGGAATATTCTCGTATTTTACTAAAGTATGTATTTCCGTACAGTTGCTTTAAATTAAACCAGTAAAAATAGTGTTAAGTTCGGAAGGTCCGAATTTTATATACTCCCAAACGTGAATGGATTCTTGTTTACAGTTTTAAGTAATTGGATAATATAGTATTATGACTCAGGGTTTTAATGACTTTTAATTTTTCTGAAACATGGATTGGTAACGACTTTTTTCATGGAATAATATCTTTCTATTACATACAAATAACGGGGTTATCGGGATTAAGACCATTAACCGTTATTGACTGGTAGGAAGCATTTTTGAAGAAAAATGGTCCGGTGATACCTCCAGCACAAAATACGCACAAATCAATGACACGTTGTGAATGTATTTGTTTCTCAAAAATCACATGAGAACCTCAATTAGTTTTGACGATTAACCAAGCCATCACTTTGATCGCAGAATAGACTAATCGCAGAATATGGAAATTGAGAACTGTAGCCGTCAAATCTACATTGTTTTTAATATATTGCTCAACAATAAAAAAAAAACACATTGTTCTTCGTGTAATGCCCCATAACCAGAGTTCGTATTTAGCCCCCCATGAGTAACCCATACACATCGTCGTGGGGAATGTGTAATGAACGTTTACCCATTACCCGCAGGGTATGAGGAAAATAATGGGTAGCTACCCACGAAACCACGAAACCAGAGGAGGGTTTAACCAATGGGTGTCCCCAATATGACATCACTTTTTTTTTGATTTATAACCACCTTTTTATTGCAGCGATTGTCTTATTTTGGCGATTTTTGGAAAAAAAAATTATTCCATACGAATTGGGCCACTTTATCAAAACCCCTTAGAAACCCGCAAAAATTGGATATTGTTTCGATTGGACGCTCCGTTTCCGAGATATAAACATGAGGGCATTTTAGAGATGTTTTGTATGAAAAATTTTATTTTTAGCGATTTTGTTTTAAAAAAAGTGATGCCATGTTGGAGACACCCATAGGTTAAAGCCTCCTCTGGAGGTAATTTTTGTATTATTTTTTCGATTTCGATTTTCGAGTTATAGCCACGTTTTATATTAGCAATTTTTTTATATTGGCGATGTTTCGAAAAAAAATTTTCCATTCGAATTGGACCACTTTATGAAAACCCCTTAGAAACTCACAAAAATTGGTAATTGGACGCTCCGTTTCCGAGATATAGACATTTATTCTAATTTTTTTATATTATCGATCATCGTGGGTAGCTACCCATTATTTTCCCCATTTCCCTGAGGGTAATGGGAAATCGTGATGAGTAATTCCCCATTGTCGTGGGTAGCTACCCATTATTTGCCCCATTGCCCTGAGGGTAATGGGAAATCGTGATGGGTAATTCCCCATTTCGTGGGTAGCTACCCATTATTTTCCCCATTGCCCTGTGGATAATTGGTAATCGTGATGGGTAATTCCTCATTTTCGTGGATTTCCTCCGGGTTATGGGTAAACGATCGCTACTCATTCCCCACGGCAATAATAATGGGTTACCCTGGGTAACCCAGGGTAACTCATTACCCACGAAATACGAACCCTGCCCATAACCGAAAGTCACTGTACACTGAAAGGAATAACTTCGTATTCGTCCAATGAAGAAAGTAAGTTCTGGATCAATACGGAGTCATTGCTACGATGAGTGCGTGTGTTTCATTGTTGTGTTGAATATTTTGCAATGCTGCAATCGATAGTTGTAACTGTTACAATGAATATGCCGTATTTACAACCGTGTTGACACGAGTGCATTCATATGAGTGCAATTTTCGTGTCTAAAGATGACAACCGAATCATGATCATAAGATTGATGCGTGCACATTAACATATGACCACTAATTTCATCTACATATTTATTTGCAAAATGCATAATAATTGTATTCGTTGCAGCAACGAAATCTAAATTGTTGCAGTTACGCACCGTCGAAAGGTATAAAATATCGCGTGTCGTATTTCGTGGCAGCAAAGACAAAATCTTCTGACCTACGAAACTTTTCACTACTGAAATATAAAAACACTAACGAAAATATTGCATCTCTGCGATAAAGCATTTTTCCGTCAGTGTATGTAAAGAATAACCAACGTTACCAACCACCCCGCTCTTCGATTTCTCATCCGGCTTGAATCTCAATCCTGCTTTTTAGAAAGATATAATAAAACTTCGGCGTATATTTGGTCTCTTTTAGAAAGACTATGAGAATGTTGAAAGTCAACGCAATCTATCTAAGTGTTTGTACTGTTTGTCCAATAAAAATGACAATTGCTGAAAATCGGCGGTATATATTCCAAACAAATAACCCACAATTTTTCAGGATAGCAAAAAAACCGAGATTTTCCTTATATCTTAGTGTCACAAGTTCGTACTTCTACGTACAATGTTGTTAACAAATTAGTAAAGTATAAAATAATGTATATGCATTTGTTCTTAATTCATTTTCATATAATTGATGGGCATCCTAGTGAATGCACCAGAAGCCAGTACAGAAGTTTCAGTCAGCTGAACCGACTTAAACATACCTTCACCCTAAGTCATCGATTGGTTCCGAGTTCCATTAAAATAAGTTTAAATTCCCCATTCAGTTACACGAATGAGCTTGGCAAATGCGCTTATATTCAATAATAGATTCGCATTGCGCAAAATATTATCCAATACGCAACTTAGTTGGGATCATAAGTGGTTTTGGGAATTTATCGTGACTACCAACAAATTGTTCGCTCAACATTTGTATGGGACGTTCAAAAATGATGACGGCGAAGTTGTTTATATGCATCTACTTAATAGTTTTTGATAAAATATTGCCCTGAACTCAATTTCATTAAGATTGGTTGTGGTTTACGGGATATATCGTATCGGAGGTACCAGAATGTGAGTGACCAAAAGTTTAATTTTGCATAGACTAAATATTGTCTGATACCAAATTTCGTGAAAATTGTTTCGGTTTTGTGGGACTTAATCAGTTGGCCGCACAACTTTTAAATAGGCGGTACTAAGAAGGGTGTGGCAAAAACACCCTTATTTTAATGAGTGATTACCTAATTTCATTAAGATCGGGTTTATCGTATTAACAGCGTGTATACTACCCAGCTTTTGTAATGAATGTACCACAGTGGCCGTGGCAGCCTTATCAATTTTCTCCTTCGGACTACTAACCAATGTCTGAGTTGAAGCCAATGACGTATACCAGAAAAAAAGTTTTAGAAGAATCAAGGGTTTGTACTAAATGTGTCGATTTTGATAAAAGTGCACAACATTATGGACACTAAATTATGTAGTTCAGGTAGCCGTTTGTACGAGTTGAACGTGTTCAATTTTCCTAGTTTAGGGGTGACTCAAGTCTGTCGTCTGCTTTACAGACAGTTGAGATACACTTTTGGATGTTGACAGTGGAAAATATTTCTAAAGTCCTCGAAATTTTATTTTGTTTATATTTCGGTATATTCCACTAGAACCATAATTATATGTATTTGATTTTATTTATACTATATTATTGCTTGTTTACAAGAAGAAAAAACAAATATACTTTTTCTTTGTTGAATTAAATAATGCCAACCTTGGTTTTGGGAAGCACCCAGGCATCCTAAAAATGGTTGTTAGGTGACACCTGGGTCACACCTGGGTATAAAGGGGGGCACATCTAGAGTAATATCCAATGGATTCAAACACAAACTGGTAATTGATATGTCGTTTTAGGGACTATTGCTCTTATCTTAAGGGAAAATACATTGTTAATGAATTGTTTTTTGGGGGTTTTTGTCGTTTTTGTAATTGGTGGATCGATATATTTCAAAATCCACAAATGAGGTTTTTTTTTTTTCATTTACTTCGTCGAAGGTCACCTCGAATAAAAGCTTCCCAATACATTGCCGATCGAATTTGGTGTAAAACTGTAGACCCTGATCAGTGAGAAGCTCTTCCACACATGGATGTAATCAGTAACTTGGTGTTACGAGTTACAAACTTAGAGCCTTATTCATAAAAGTTGTGAGAGATTTGAGCGTTGTTTTTTGTATGATAAATCGTCTCTCAAACCTCTCGAAACTGTTTATGAATTAGGCAATTTTTTTCTCACTGCACCCAATGAATGGATTGGGCAGGGGGTTGCTAAACTGCTGACTGACTTCCTAGTTTGAAATTTCATATCGAATAGAAATTGATTTCAATTAGATTTTTTTGGCACTCGCGACTATAAAACAACTCTATAGACTATAAATTAGTTTTGATATGAAAAAAATAAATGGTTTCCCATTACATCCCATGAAGGGACAGGGGAGAACTTGTCACAATCACTGGGCTGTGCGCTTTTCAGTTTTTACTCACTGATTGGGACCTACAGTTTTACACCGATTCCGAACGGTATTTTGAGAAACTTTTTCATGGCTAAATACTCGATAGTGTCGCCGTCACTATGCGAGGTGACCGCCGTCGAAAGAAATTTAGAATGGTCAGACCAGGGTTCGAACCCAGGATCTCATGTACAAGAGGCGCGCACACTACCCTTTGCACCACCGACGGCCACAGTTTTGATATGAACTAATCAAATAATGTTCTTTCATTTTTAAAAGTATTACGGCCAAATTTGGTATAAATTTAAACTGTTTCAAAACTCGAATTAGCCCAGTGACTTTATGAGAATTTGGTGGAACTGAAACTTTGTGGGATAGGGCCAGCACATTTCGCTTAGACAGTTGATGGACCTTTTAGTTAGGAATTTCATACACGTTAGAATGTGGGGCAAAATGAGCGATAGGCGAGTTGGAAAAACGTACTTTAAATTGAATCTTACTTGCACTTATGTATGACCTTTTATTTGGCCGTCAATGTGCAATGGTTAGAGTGCGCGGCTCTTGTACATTAGAATGTGGATTCGATCTGTTCTCAAAACGCCATACATTTCTGTCGACTTAGTGATAGAAATAGCTTGCAAAACTATAACACACAAAACTATAAAGCAATCGCCAATAATGGGAAACAATTTTTATATGTATAACCTAAAAATCAACTTTATAATATACATATATAATAAAACAGTTTTGAGATGAACGAACACAAAATTTTTTTATATATTTCTATTGATATTATGCCAAAATTCGGGTATCAATCGAAATGTATCAAAACGCCAAATGTTTTCTTTTTGTTGTTTGGATGCAAATATAACGTGTTTGTAGCTTGTCGTAAATACAGTATACTTGTTGCCAAACACATTGTGTTTGCTATTCAACATAACATGTTTGGGACACAATGGTTAATAGGTTACAATATATGCATTTGTGACCCAAATGTGGCTTTGTTTGTTGAAAACTGCTGAGAACAAAAACAAAACAGACAATTAAGGAATGAAAAGTAGCAGATCTTCAATTCAAGAAAACAATGCTTGCAAACATGTACATGGTTCCAGCAATATGTTTCAGAGATCGTTATATTGCAGCATGTATTAAACTATCCCAGAGACTCTCGCCGACAATTTGTAGAAAATAGAACACTTCTTTTACATATTACTTTATGTATTCAACCCAATTTCTGACATAAATTCAAACTGTATTAAAACCCCAATTAACCCAGAGGCTTTCGACGAAAATTAGGTGACACTAAAACACACTTTAAACATCTTAGTCTACTGATAGAGCTTCACCCAAACGGTGAATTGTGCACAATTTTAATTTAGGAACCACACTTCTGCGACGATTAAGAACTTTTTTGAAAAGTTATTTAATGTTGCCAATATATGCACATAATTCAAGTTGAGCTAAATCCAAATTGACAAAATACTATGTTTTCGGATTACGTCCATGAAGGGATTGGAAGAATTAATATTTACGAAGCCATCAATCTTTGTGCAAAATGGGAAGTGAAAAATGAGAGTTGGTATTTAATTTTTTTGGGAAACTAATACGTATATCACCATTTTCTGTCGTTGGAATTTGCAATGGTTATTTTTCCACGCGAGAGATAAAATTAAAGAATATATGTAAACCCTTATCTGCTAAAAATAACACAAGTTTGCAAACTATGACACCGCCTTTTTTGAAATATAAAAAAGTGTTGTCCCTAAAAAACCTGTCATAAATTTGTATTAAAAAGTTTTTGATTGGTTAATCCTTTTTTAATCTTTTCTCACAAATCAAATGTTGAAACTTGTTACGCAACTGGACGAGGGTGGCGTATTCAAGTCGCAAGTGTAACCCTTCCTAACAGCATTAGTTTGAAGTATTATAAACACAATGGTGAATGAGACTGTTTGGCGTCAAATTCAAATAATAAAACACTGTTTTTTGTTGTTGTTGTAATTTTGTAACTATACCCTTGCAGTGGAAATTTAAAAACACTAGAATTGCATACAGTGCGATCCCGTTTAACGCAATTGTTAGTAATAATAAATAATAAACTTCCAGTCTATGAAGTCACAATTTTATTTTGACGACGAATTCTCTTTTACTAGTACAATTACACCTGGGTAAGAAACTATTTTCGACATTGCTTTTGGAACATAAACTGATTTTGTTTTGGGACATAGACATTATACCGATTTAGCGTTGCGATAATCGAGTGATGGATCATTTGATTTTTCTTTTCGTTATTTTGTTTTGTGTGTCAATATTTAATTAATTTAATCGTGGTGCGATAACTAAATATTACTCGTATTCCTCACCGTCGTCGTTTGAATACAACAATGATTTAGGATGTTAATTCTGTCAACACCACTCTTATAAATGCTACATATTTATTCATTAACACATATATTGCAAAGGGATTTCAATGTCCACTACCTAAAGGATATGATTAATTATTATTATTAATAATTTGAAAGGACTTTTGCATTATGTCTCATTGCTTGCATTGCTCTCGAAGCTCTGAGAACCATTACGTTAGACCCTTCAACCCATTTTCAGTTAACATACACATTATTTCATAGTTTTTATCGTCACAACACTTTCGCAAAGAAAATTGAAGACTGAAAGTTTAAATTACAATCACAGTATGAAAACGAATTTAATACGCCAGATTGGACTTGCAATTAACATCACAATATATTCTTGTTTTCGTTCTTCATCCTCCGGTTGAGTTAAAACTATCGATTACATTCTAATGTAAATTTGACCGAGATTGCCTAGGACGGTGGATGGACGGATGAGCAACGTTTGATACACGACCCTTTCAACATTATCGGTTGTTGGTTTTTATGTGGAAATTTTGATTTAAAAAGTGCTAGAGAACACAACATACCTTTTGAGCATATCAAATGTCAGATAAGTAGAAAAGCGCAGTAGGATTTTGTTTTGTTTTTGTTGTTTTCTGAATACGTTGACAAATCTTATTGTCAGACAGAGAGACACAACAGAACGACAGCGGAGACAACAGCAAGACTATTGAAAAATAAATATAAACACCCACGGGATTTACGAAAACACTTTTGCCGCTGCTGTTGTTGTTGTTAATTATTTAATTTGTATTTCTTTTATTTTTGTATTTTATTTTCTTTGCAAATTTTAAAAGAATGCAATACCAAAGACGGAACCAGCGACGGACGGTAGCGCGATGTGAGGCGACGGAGGAAATATCACATTTGCCAATTTTTCCACGGCAGAAGCAGAAACAAAAGCCAACACTCGGCACTTTTTTGGCCCGGTAATTCGTTCTCTCGAATTTGAAATCACTACTTTAACTCGACAATTGTTGGGCGACTCGATTTTCATTTCATTTTTTAATACAATCCGTTTCGAGCGATGTGGATTTCATCGGCTGTCGAGTGGATGTGTTTGCTGTGTTCGCCACAGACGGAGGAATATGCATTTGACTTGGCTTGAGTGACTTGATTGTTTGTTCCGAGAGGCGATGTTGCTGCGTTGTTGTTACTAGCGCAAAACCCGTTCGTTGCATTTGGTAGTCGAATACAAACTGAATTTTCAAAAACCAAAATTCTTATTTACGTAAGAAAAAGGCAAATTTCCATCCATCCATCCATCCAAGCACTCGTACGAGCGTACCCGTACGTACGTACGTACATACTTATCCATCTATCCACTCACACACTCTCAAAAGTGCATTGGTGTGCTGCTCAGCACAACAATTGTGAGCAGCACCAGCAACACAACAAGTCAGCCAGTCCCGCACAGTGTCGTGATGTGGCCATTATCTACGTCGATCAATGTGGGATACAGCTGTCAAAAATTTAATAAATGGCACCTTTATTTGGGCAGCAAACCACTTGACGTTTTGGGTTGGTTCAGTTGAGTAGCTCAGACTACTTTTGAACCTCTAGTTTGGTCAATGAAATGGATTTTCGACCACTCGGACCGTGATTATGGGTTCGGTACGGTAGTTGAGGTTTATACAGATTTGCATATATTTTGAGATACTTTCTTTGAAGGAACGGCGAGTTTATTCAATCATCGTTATGATAATTTTGCCAAAACTCAAATAGTAGAATTCGGTTATAGCGAACTGCAAAGGATCGAAAATATTCGTCGTTATAACCGATAGGTGTACACAATATTTTCGAGGTTTTTTTTCATGTATATTAATTTTTATTGAGATTGAAAATAGTTTGGAATCGTGATTTGTTTTCTATTTACAAAAATTTCATTTGATATTTTTTTTTCAATAACTTCAACGGAACTGTATAAAATCTCTGATATGTCAGAACACCCAAATCGCAAAAACTTCTTATGTAAATAAAAATAGTAGTACCTTTTTTATAACACCGTTAGAAACTAAAGATAGAATGTTAATACGTCCATCAGCATTCACGACTCAAACTGTTTTTCAATTTTATTCTTTGCCTTTTCCACATTCACTTTAAGACAGGGGAAAACAAATTCTGTGATTCACCACATTATATGTTTCTTCAATTAATATCAGCTGACAACAAAAAATGGAAAGAAAAACCAAAAATACAACACAAAGAACTGGCATCGTCGTTATAACCGACATTTCAATTCAAAGCAGACATGCAAATTGGTCGTTTAAAGCAGATGGTCGCTAAAACCGGAGTCGTTCTAAGCGAATGCTTGCCCATGTGTAAGCAAGTAAGAATCAAACTTGCTTTGAAAATCCGTCGTTATAAACGGATGGTCTTTATACCCGAGGTTGTTATAAATTAATTCTACTATATTTGTATTTTGGAATATCTTTTACACCATCAAACATATATGTATATCTATAAAGTTGAATTACATCCCGATTGTTTAATTGTATGTAAAAACAAAAAAAATATTTTCCCATTACATCCCATGAAGGTATTGGGAAGAGCTTCTCACAACCAGTGACCAGTGCACGTTATAGTTTTACACTCACTGATTGGGGCCTTCAGTTTTATACCGGTTCCGAACGGTAATTTTGAGAAGCATATTCATGGCCAAATACTCGATAGTGTCGCCGTCACTAAGCGCGGTGACCGCTGTCGCAAGAAATGTTGGGTGGTCGGAACAGGGATCGAACCCGCGTCTGTGTAAGTACTCATGTACAGAGCCGCTCACACTACTATTGCATAAATTATTTAAAATTCGTCGTTGCTTACAGAATTTAGAAGTCTGTAGAAGTGCAACTCTCGTTGATATTATGATTTTGTTATAAATTACCGTAAATGGTTCTTGGCGATCTTGATTTTCAGTACGAGTACTTGAGAGGAAAATTTATATATTGGATCTAAATATTCGCAAGCCAAAATAGGTTGATTATTGTTTGGTCGTATACGACATTTTTGTCGTTTTCGAGTTGATATTGTGTCTACAGGGTTATGTGAGTTCTCTTTACGAATCTGTTGTCAGATTTTTGATATATCTTACCGCTGTGATGGTTACTCTAATTTTTTTTGTATATCCCTAAAAATTGCTAGTTGGTAATATTGGTATAGTTGTGAATATTGGTTTCTCCGTTTCAAACAATCGGCGTTTACGACAAAACAATAATAATAAATCGACAAAATAAAGGTTCTAATTTTTTCAAGGCATTTGCAAAAATTGCACTCCATACTCCATGCATTGTCGTGGCCGTTTCGATTCCTAGTACATTTTCGAAAAAAAAAATTTTTTTTGGACAATATGGGGCTCAAACGATGCGTCATGATGAATTTTGACAGAACATTTTTTTCACGACGTCGTTAATATTAAGTCTTTTTTTTTATTCCCAGCTAAACAAATTTTTCGACCACTTTGTATGGAGAGCTAAGCGATGTTAAGTAGCACCCCATACAAAGTCGTCGAAAAATTAGTTTAGCAGTGAATAATCTAATCTACCCATCAATATATTTTGAATGCGGGGTTTTTACCAGTACCTACCGTTGTTTTACTATTATTCTTAAGCCCAAACAAATTTGGATATAAGTAATATTTATAGTGTGGCCGTCGGTGGTGCAACCTTAAACAAAAAAAAAAATTTTCTTTCGGCGGCGGTCACCTCGCATAGTGACGGCGACACTATCGAGTATCTAGCCATGAAAAAGCTTCTCAAATTACCGTTCGGAATCGGTGTAAAACTGTAGGTCCCAATCAGTGAGTGAAAACTGGAAAGCGCACAGCTCAGTGATTGTGAGAAGTTCTCCCCGGTCCCTTCATGGGATGTAATGGGAAACCATTTATTTATTTTTATATTTATAGTTGGGTGAGCTTTATTATGACCTAATAGTATTAATTGTACTTATGTGGGAAGGCAATAAAAAAATTATGAACCTTAGAAAAATTTATTTTATATTTTAATTATATTGAACAGTAAGGGTATTTCGCAGTCGTTTTCTGAAGTTTTCATGAAGTCTAACAAGCATGTCGACTGGTATTCTGCCAATGTCAGCGTCAATATTATGAATTCGGTCTTCCAAGGTGTTGGGACGGTTGATAAACACCTTCGACTTCAGGTATCCCCAAGGGAAAAAGTCGCATGGGGCTAAGTCTGGTGGGCGTGCCGGCCAGTTCACATCACCCCTCAAAGAGATAAGCAGTCCAGGAAAAATTGCCTCAAACAATTCATGGTAACCCTCGCTGTGTGTGCAGTGGCACCATCCTGTTGGAACCATGTATCCTCTAATTGCATTGCTTCAAGAGCCGGCTGAAAAAACCTGTATCATAGTCAAGTACCGTTCTGAGTTCACAGTTACGGTAAGGTAGTTATCCTGGAAAAAGTAACGGCCAATGATGCCTACTCGTGATATGGCGAACCACACACTGACGCGGGCCGAATGCAGAGGTCCCTGGTGAAGTTCTCTGGGGTTTGATTCACTCCAGTACCGCAACAGCGAATCGTAAACGAAAAGCACGCTGCACTGCAATGATCGAGTGCGCATTTGAAAAATACGTTTCAACACAAAATGACCTCTCCTCACGTGTCCAATGCATGATGGCAACTGAAAGGCAGACGAATACAAATCTCCCGTCAGCCACTATAAGCCACGCACACTGTCTTCAACCAACAGTGCCACCACAGCCTGCAGTTCAAAACGACTAGCGAATGCATTCTGTGAATTGCTGGGAATTTCGTTAATATTCCATTCCCGGTTTCCGGGAATTTAATTGGGAATTTCGGGAAAGGATAACAATGGAATATTTTAGCTAAAAATTTTAATCCACCAAGCTCTTCTTGCATTAGAGTGCTCTTTATTTGTTTTACGTTTTTGTAGTTTCGTAAAATATTATTAGTAGGGATGAGGTTGTTTCATTAGGTGGTTTTCTTCGCCACAATAATAAGTTTCGTAACACCGACGATTGTATCGTTGCTGTAACAAAGCATGCTCTACAAGATCAAGACATCCCATGAAGGGATTGGGGAGAGCTTCTCACTACCAGTGTGCCGTGTGCTTCTAATTTTTCACTCACTGATTGGAACCTAGATCATCACTAAGCGAGGTGGCCGTCGATGAAGGGAATGTAAGGTGGTCAGAGCAGGGAGCGAACCCACGTTCTCATGCACAAGAGCCGCGCACACTAGCCATTGCCCCACCGACGGTCAAGATCAGCAAATATATATATTGTTACATGGGGCAAATTAATTATATGGCAATTATAATTTGTAGTTTAATCTGATTTACTTCTACAAATGCTTTACTTCTTGAAATATTTTTAAATACCATCGGCTATTGTACTTGTTTTGTAAGCGTTTCCTTAATATCTGGCGGTTTTGGTTTTAAAATATTTTATATAGTTACATACTCGTATAAAGATTTATGAAATTGAAAGTACTACGAGGCGATACCAAACGAAGCCACAAATGTCTACATATTACATACTGGGTGGACCATTTTAACCATCCTAATGGTAATGATAAAAACAAACGCAAATGATTAGAATATTTTTGGTTTTTCTACGAGCTAATAGAGCAGATTTGTCTGCAAATAGTGAACAAATTAAACAGTCGGAAGTGGTATTTTAACTCACGTTGGCGGACGATCGTTTGAAGATTGTGAGTCTTCTCATCAGTGCCGTAACGTTCTAGGCCCGTGACTTTGTTGTTCAATTGTGTCGCTAATTATAGTTTTTGTTTTGGGGTTTCTCCCCTCTTTCTCTCTCACATGTGAACGACTTTATTACACTTCTGGTGAAGTTTTGAGAGTAGAACTTATAGAACATAACTAGTTATTTTTGTTAATCTACTACGTTATCTTGGTCGGGCTCTACCATACGATTCACTATCTGCATTTGTTCAATCTGCATTTGTTTTTGTTAGAAGATTATTAGTTTTTCTACAAGCCAATAGATCAGGGTTTTCTGCAAGTAGTGAAAAATTTAAATGAATAAGTTTAGTTTATTTTAAACCGTGCAAATTTGTTGTGATCACTTGTGGAAAATGATACCGCCTTAATAAATGGTCGCCGCCAGAGCGAATGGCGCAATGAACACTTTTCGTAGTGTTTTGGGCTGTTCATGGCGAATATTGTCTTTCAAGGCTTCCAGGGTTCGTGCGCTTGTTGACATAAACTGTGGACGTTTAAATAACTCCACAGGAAAAGTCTGCAGCGCTTATGCTGGAAGTTTAAATGGTCCACCACTTACTTTAAAAACGGAATTGGCAGCAATCAAACAAATTCTATACAAATAAAAGCGATGCCTTATTTGATTACAATTGCCTGAGGAAATAAAAGCTTCAAATATTTTAATTACTATTGCGAACAACGGGAAGGTTTTTTGCATTTGCATTATATAAAGTAATGCAAATTAAACTCCAGTGCAAATTAAAAAATCCCAACACTGATTTTGACAAAAAAAAACAAACAGTTGTTTAATAATGTTATTTGGGCATCTTATGCTTTTTTAAATATTTTATTTGTTATTTGGAACACTTCAAGTTAGCAAAACTAATGCCATATTGCAATGTATCAGTTGACAAAGTGGCGAAACTGATTTGCGTCTAATAAAGGAACCTATTCCACCTTTTTAATTTTATTTTCTCCACAAAATAGCAAAGGGTGTTTGATGTTTAACAACTTAAAAATATAATGTTAAACAGAAATAATTCAAAACTATTTCGAAATCTTTCCAACACAATATTCTAAGCAGGAAACATTTTCTTAATTACTTAGTTCGTCTTTAGTTCGTCAGTATTATACATTTTTTTAATATTCTATAAATGGGGTATGTGTAACCTGACCAACTGTGTTTGATGTAAATGCGGAATTTTGACCCAAAAAAATCGGTATTTTGATATTTTTAACAGATGCCTTAACATTTAAATTAATAAAATATAAAACTTAAAAATGGTTTAAATTACATTTAAAAATAAAATATATATTTTTCGATTTATTAATCTTAATCTTCTCTATATATAAAATCGTTGCATGACTGACTGACTGACTGACCACTCATCAGCGCCCTGACCAAACGGCCGAAGATAGGATGATGAAATTTGGGGTGGTGGTTCCCCTTATAGAGTTGACGTCAGCTAAGAAGGAATTTTTGGAAATTCAAATTGGGGGCGGCATAAATGGGAGTGGAAATAAATCAGAGAATTGACCGTTTTGACTAAATGCGTCATCTTAGAATCATAATCATTAAAGTTGGAGAGTATATTCCCCTCCCGGAGTTAAAAATATAGAATTAGTGATTTTTCGACGATTCAGCTAGGGCTGGTAGAATTGGGGACGGGGCATTAAATAAAACCAATTAGCACCCTGCTCACAAATGACTGAAGTAAGGATTATGCAATTTGGTGCCGGTGTTCCCGCAATGAAGTACAAGTTGGGGGCGGCAGAAGTGGGCATGACACTAAATCAGACTAATAAGTATTCTGACCAAACGAGTGCTGCTAGAATCATGAAATTTGGTCTGGATGCTCCTAATATAGAGACGATATAAATGGGGCTTCCGAAATTAGATTAGGGACGGAAGAAATAGTGGCGTGGCGTTACAAAAAACGAGTAATCCTTTACCAAAAACCGGTTATTTAAAAAACATCTTTTCGGAACAAATTGAAAATCGTTTTTCGAAAAAACCGGTTGTACCGAAAATAAATCAAATAAAATTATTTCAAATATTCGCTATTTCGAAATCCAGTTTGCGATTTGTTTGATTAACCGGTTTTTGGTTTTAGTTGGGCAACACCGATTTTTAAGAAATAATGCTTCTAACTACTTGTTTTTTGCAAAATCATTGGTTTAAATAATTGATACACACACATTTGCTTTAAACATCTTTCTCTTTATTTTAATAGAGGTGTTTAATATAAAGGTTAGAAGAAAACAAATGGAAGAATTGTGTAAATAGTATTTCTCTCATGTACACTAGACTGACTCACAAAAAAAGTGTTTTTGTTCCACCCCCTGAAATGTACCTTGACTTGTTTTTTGATAATTCCCAAAATATTTCGCGTCTAGGATTAAAACCCCGTGAGCTGGACCGTTTTTAAAAAAAGGTTTTTTTTTGAGTTTTTCAAAGATTTTTGATAGTTAACTAAAGATAATATGTGCAATATTAGTATCATAGGAAAGCATTTTTAAAGACGCATCCAACGGTATGAAAACAAATGTTCTGCCAAGGCCTTTTTTCAAAGATATTCTGCAAAAAAAACCTTTTTTTAAAAACGGTCCAGCTCACGGGGTTTTAATCCTAGACGCGAAATATTTTGCGAATCATAAAAAAACAAAACGAATCATTTCGGGCATTGTTATTTCTATACAAGCAAATTAAGAGCCTATTTTTGGGCTACATTTCCACGCTGGTGAAGTATACGGAAACACCTTTAAGGGATTTTTGAACACTCGCATTGGACGCAGTATAAATCGGAGCGTGGCAATAACTGCGTTAGCAACAAGAAGCTAAACGAATGAAATTTGGGAGTTATGTTCCGCTTATGGATTAGATATTAGCTAAAGAAGATTTTTTTAATCCGATTAGAGGCGGAAAAAATAGGCGCCACACTGGATCAAAGTAATAAGTGTTATGACCGAAAGCATAATCTTAGATTCATCTAAGAGAAAGAAATTAACAGAAAAGTTGTTTTTAAATTTTATTTTGAACATTTTTTATTGGGGATGGTAGCATTGGTAATTTGGAGTTCACCTGGATTAATGAGATTTATGACCAGTTGCTAGAAGCTACACTGATGGGAGTTGGAGCAGGGGGGGTAAAGGTAAATTTCATTATAAATAGTTCTAAGGAAATGGTAGAAGCACTAGTGGTTAAGCTCAGTCCAGAAGACATTGGTCAATTTTCGCATTGGGATCTGCGGAAATGAGTTAGGGACGATTGATTGAATGCACGCATGTAATCAAATCAGATTTATCATTCTGTTCAAATCCAAATGTGCATAACTAGAATCACTAGTTTAGGGAAAATTTTCCAAATATATCATAGACTTTAGCCATGGACAGATATTTGCAAATTTAACACGGGTCGATAAATTAGCGGCGTGGGACAAAATCACAAAAATCAACATTAACACCAAAATGGTGAATGAAATTAAGGGAATAGAATAAAAAAATTACGAAGTTAAAATTAAGAAACATTGATAAGGAAAAAGGATTTACGTCAATTGTAATTGTGGACGGGAAACAAGACCGTGACACCAAAGCAGGAACATATATTTGTTTAATTTTTTTTAACATGAAAACAATATTCTACTGAAACTTTAATACGAATTGAGCACGGTTAAAAAAGCGTCTGACAATTACATATTATGGGATTTTCAAAATTCGAATAGTGGAAGACTCATAACATTTTGAGTTTCTGAGAGGTGTCTTAAAAAACGTGTCGCAGGATACTATTCACTCTGAGCTATAATGATGCAATTTGGTGGCTGTGTTGACTGTGTGAAGAAGACATCAATTAAGAAGAAATTTTTTATTTGCATCGGAAATACGCGTGATTAAAAATGTCGACCAAACATATCAAGTAGATGTAGGAAAGTAATGCCAACTAAGAAACGATTTTTTAATACCGGAATATGACCATAATGTGTCTTTTCAAATAACTTTTCAAAGTGAAAATATCTTGATAGTAACATCTGTGACTTTGAAATAAGAATTGATAATATTGGGGAGAGTTTGAACGTTAAAAAACCGCCATGCAAATATTTCTGAGTTAAACGTCCAATAAATGTATTTCTGCCAAATGTTTGGTTTAATGAAAACTTAAATAACTCAGCCAATTAAAGTTTCGTTTTACTTACTAACAAACGTACCTTTTGAATAAATTCCAGAGTATTATGGTTCCTTTATAAAATAATGTGTGAAATCATCGGCGAAGTTGAAAAATGGCAAAAAAAAAATTAAAAAAATATCTGTTTGCTGGATAAATACACACATACTTCTCATATTTTCTTAAATAACGTATAGTTTTCTTATAGTTTCCGTATAGTTTCCTACGTTTCATCTGTTTCAATCCGGTGAGCAAATTAACGTCGGTTGATAATCAACTAACTTACAGGCTTATAAGTGCGTAAAGGTACGCAAAACCGGGTTTTAACTAGTTTTCAAGATTTTGGGGGTGTTTGGGAAATTTCACAAGCAGATTCTTGTTTCACTCGACAGCACCTACAAGAAAAATACTATCACTTCCCAGCTATTTTGCACGGTCGCACCGTGTAACTTAAGTGATAAAATTGAACTAGATAATTTTGTATATATTACTGTATAGCCGCGTACTAAGCAGAGGGCATTTGTTAGTATAAACGTAACGTGGTATACGCCATTGGATTGTAGTCATTTTATTCACATATCTTACAGATTTGGAGATGGTTGGTGTGAAGTTAGGTAAGTTTCACAGAAATACTTTGAATTTCCAACAGATACATTCCCGTCAGTATTAGTTGCATCAAATATTAGATTTTGCATACAGACTAGTATAACTATGTGATATTTATACCATTTGCTTCCTCTTGTGTTAGAATATTGACCTAATTTCGAACCCAAAATTCGAACAAAGTTATAAAATAAAATATAGAAAAATTATTTTTAAATAAAAACAAAGTTATACATACATATATGTAAATACAAAAATAAATTGAAATTAGAGTAATTTTGCAAAAACGATATTATATTAGAGAATATTTGACTCATCGAAAGTGACATACACCAGGTGGAATAACAATAACTTCTGACTTAAATTTTTCATGTCGTTTTGTGTGAAAACTGTGAAATTTAATTATACTCTTTTTTATTGTCTGTTATTGTTAGCATACATATTTGTGTTGTATTTAACACAGTAATTGTAACACACATTGTTGTTATTTTGTTGGTTGTTTTGAATCATTGCCTCTATCTGGTGTTATTGAAGTAATTATTCTCAACATCCAACGTTCCTATCACAGGCCAAGTGTCAGAAATTTGCTGAGAGAAATGTTAAGTCTAGTATAGTATAGGGGTTTTCAATAAGAGCGCTACAAAAGTTGTTTTAAATAAAACAAAACCGGATTCAGATACCAATGAAATTCTTTATTCCTGTGAAAGTACGTTCGATGCCATTATGTATGGAACTCGATTACTTTTGCATGGCCACCACGGGCACGCTTGCAGAAGTCCAGACGCTGAACCCAATTTTCGACGGTTTTCAAGCATAAATCGGCCGATACTGCTGCAATTTCACGTTCGATATTCGTACGAAGTTCATCAATCGTCGCTGGCTTGTTGGCATAGACCATAGACTTGACGTAGCCCCACAGGAAATAATCCAACGGCGTCAAATCGCACGACCGAGGCGGCCAATCGACTGGGCATTTCGTGAGATAACACGTTCACCAAACTTGGTTTCCACATGTCCTCCAAGTTCATATTATCCAATTGGGGCCAAACATATTCGCTTATCATTGAACGGTAGCGATTCGCATTCACAGTAATGTGCCGGTCTTAATCATCACGGAAGAAGTACGGCACAATGACGACGCCGCCCCATAAACCGCACCAAACCGTAATTTTTTCGGGATGCAATGATGACTCATGGATTACGTGTGGATTGCTGTCTGACCAATAACGCATATTTTGCTTATTGACGAAGCCATTCAGCCAGAAATGAGCCTCATCGCTGAAGATGATTTTCCGACGAAAATCCGAATCATTTTCAAGTTGTTGCTGAGCCCAATTCACGAACAGACGACGCTTATGGTAGTCAAGCGGCTTCAGTTCTTGTGTCAATTTGATCTTGTAAGAATTTATGCCAATATCTTTTCTCAAAATTTGCCACAACGACGTCACAGAGATGCCCAACGCTTGAGAACGACGTGTGAGAGACACATTTGGGCTTTTTTGAACTGAAGCCTCAGCGGCAGCAATATTCTCGACACTACGGGCACTCTTTGTCTCACTGGCACGGGAACATTTTGTACTGTGCCTGTGGATTCAAATTTTTCCACTAGACGCTCAATTGTTGATCTGGTAGGACGATTATGACGACCATAAATTGGACGTAGCGCTCTTAAAGTTGAGGCCACCGACTCCAAATTTCGGTAGTAAATTTTAATAATTTCGACTTCGTTGTTGGCTCGTATATCTTTCCATGATGAAATGGCTAACCTTACTGAAGAGAAATATCAAAAGAGCGGGAAAACCTCGTTAATTAGTCTATGGGTAACCAATTTTATGAATATTCAGGGTGGCTGATGAAAGCCGCTACCAAAAAACATTTAATAACTTTTTTCCTATTTAATGAATCTGGTTATTTTTTTTATTGATGTGTTAACATCTATACGCGCGCCTCTAGGGCATTAAACTATCAATTTAATGCATACGCAAGTGTTAGGTTTGTAAGAGTAAATCATCGTTTGTTTGTTCGTTGCTTGGCAGTCAGTATTGAAAGTGATTATTGGGCGATTTTCATATAATTTTCCCACGCTATTTTCTCCGGAAATTCGTAGCCGATTTTATTAATTTTTGGATTAAAAAGCAAGTGCGGGTTTCGACGAAGAGTTTAGGTCAAAAATTAAGGCGATCCGATATCGGCGAGCCGAGATTTAAGTGTTTTAATTTGGAGTAATATTAAAAAAGTGTTTTATGTTGATCTTCGGTTTTGTCTTATCATCGTTTGTTTGTTCGTTGCTTGGCCGTCGGTATTGAAAGTGATTATTGGGCGATTTTCATATAATTTTCCCACGCGATTTTCTCCGGAAATTCATAGCCGATTTTATTAATTTTTGGATTAAAAAGCTAGTGCGGGTTTCGACGAAGAGTTTAGGCCAAAAACTAAGGCGATGCGATATCGGCGAGCCGAGATTGAAGTGTTTTAATTTGGAGTATTAATTTGGAGTAATATTAAAAAAGTATTTTATGTTGATCTTCGGTTATATCGTACGAATATAACAATGTATGTATGTATGTACAAGTGTCTGTTGCTTTGCATTCTTTGACTTTTGTGGGAATAAAACAAAAAGTATTGAGCAAGAAAATAATGACACATGTGCTTGCACTGGGTCTTTAAATAATTTTAAGTATTAATATTATTTAACTGTAACGTCATCATATGATTGAACGCTGTTTTCTATTTTCCAATGTAACATTTACGAATGTGTTCATAGAAATCGAACAGGTACCGTGTAGAAAAAATGTGTTAACACATCGCCCGTGAGTTCGAACACTCATTGGATTTTTTTTGCAGATTGATTTTTCGGTTTAACAACAATGGATAACTGGGACACTGAAACAAGAATTTGGATTGTCCGCCGCTATCACGCCCTGGAGTCCGTAGTTTCGGTCCAAAGAGACGTTTAGCGGTAATCCTCCGAGCAGATGGACAATAATTTGACTTCTTTACAATTTTGCCGAGCATGGGACAGTCAACAGAAGACCTTACCATCGAACCCCTTCAGTTCGGACGGAGGAAACAATCGGTGCTGTAACTGCTACCGTACAAAACAAACCACAAGTTTCGACAAGAAGCATATCTGCTCAAATGGGTATAAGCAGACACTCATTGCAGTCAATTATGCACAAAGATTTGAACTTATTCCCATATAAAATTCAAGTAGCCAATAAACTGAATGCTTCCGCTTCGCTTGGAATTTTCCCAGAAGATGCTTCAAATGGTGAAAGAGGACTGCAACATGTTGAACTGTCTTTTCATGTCTGACGAGGCCCATTTCAATTTAAACGGCAACATAACCAAACAAAATTATCGAATATGGAGTGCTTCCAACCCACAGATACTCCATGAGATGGAATTGCATCCACTTCGTTTTCACAGTGCGGTGTGCAGTTTCATCACGCTGCTCTACTCCTTCGAAGAAAACGGTCACACCGTTACGGTTACTGGAGTCCGTTACTTGAGCATGTTGAGAGAGTTTTTCTATCCAGAATTACGCCGAATGAGAATTTCTTTCAACTCTGTGTGGTTTCATCAAGAAGGTGCAAATCCTCACACAGCCCGGCCTAAATTGACAGAATTGCGATGAAAATTTCCGAATTCGCCTGACCTTACTGCACCTTTCTTTTTCTTGTGGGGTTATTGCAAACAGGAAGTCTACAAAGAAAAACCAACAAACTTGAATGAACTAAAGCAATCCAATTCCTGTCTCAATTCTCCAAGTACTAATGAACAACTTTTTCGAAAGATGCCGCACATGCATCATCGTGCAGGGGGGGGGGGGAATTTAAATTCCATTATTTTTAAAACTAATTAAGCTATATTTAATACAATTGAATGAACTTTAGCATGAATAAAAGAAAAATGAATTCCGAACACTAAAAAAAAGTCATTTGAGATTCTTAAAGTAGCAATATTCATCAGCCACCCATAAATGCAACAATTAAAACCTGATAGTTCTATACTCTTGAAATTTGTGAATTTGAAATTTTTTGTGAAATTTCTAAACAGTGAAATAGTTGACTAACTTGCTGGTATATTGCCTAACATTTTTAAAGTTGTATTTTGCATTCGTTGTTATAGTGATTTCAATGAACTGTTAATCATAAGAATATAATCAGCATAAACTATTGCTATATTGTTGAAATGGGAATGTATTATTGATTGATATACCATGATTTTCGTCTTCACATCTAACATGTTTTTCAGTTTGAACAGGGTACTTACCAGTTGCTGACGCTATTTGCGTCCTTATTGCCTGTACTTACTAATGGATATTTTGCCTAGAGAAATCAGAATGATCCTTAACTCATTTTCGTCCTAAGAGCACGTAAGTCGTTTTTCCTTGTTGGCACAGATATAGACAAGTATTACGATGACTCAATTGAACAAATTAATGTAAATCAATTTATTTAATCGCTACAGAAAATATTTTCATTATTTCCTTTTCTTCCAATCGGTTTTAAGAACTTTTTAGCCCCACTCACAACACCGTGCGACGTAGTGCATGTTACTCGTGTGCCGGTTTAAACGGAATGTCTGGCTACGAGTGAGTGGTGGTAGTAAGTTGTTGTTTTGACTGATTCTGGTCGGTCGACCGATTCGTGTGGTACGAAAGTGTGAACGAATGTGTGCAAGCGCATGTTATTGGCTTGTGCAGTGTGCAAGCAACAGTTGTATGTAGAAATAAACATTAGCAACATTTCGATTTCAACATTTGTTGCTCTGCACTCGAGTCGACCAAGTTCTCTTTGAAGAATATTATGGCGGGAAATGCACTTCCGGCTGTGAATCACTTGATGTTTCCATTTGGACATTACTGACAGTGTTCAGCAACATGTTGCGGAGGCAGCACGTGCCATTGTTTTGTTGCATATGTTATGCCCATGTGTATGTCGCACATAGGTGTGTATCTTTGACTCTATGAGTGCATGTGTGGGTGTCTGTTTTTATATGTTTACATTGTATGGGGATTGTGGCCAATTATATGCTATAGACCAGCGTCAAAACAAAACGAATAGAACAAAACAAAAACAGAAGTAACCACAAATATATTTTCTGTTAATGTTCTCAATGTTTAGCCCAATTTCAAGACGAATCGAACGACTTGTCCAATTAATTGACTAACTAGACACAATCATATGACAGAATTCTGAATGGGGGCTATGGTTTCCGTCTTAATAGGAAGTCCATAGCGTAGGTATATTTGCTAAGAAATAAATGAGATAAATGAGAAATAGTATTTGGCATTTTTTGCTTATAAATAAATACAATAATATTTGGGAAAAGGTTTGAGATATGATGAGTTTTGAGATAATACATGAAACACGTTCCACATCGCGGAGCTCGATATATGCTGCCGACACTTCAAACGCTACGCCAGCACAATGTTACAAGTCCTCGGTACCGCTATTCAGGAAATGGGTTAAAACGGATAAGGTTGTGCTTATTAGTCAAATAGCCTGATACAATCAACACTGGGTAAAGATATATCGGCCCTGATCAGTACCTGGTTGCTGTAATGAACAAAAAACGCACACGGCAGGTAGTCACATATCTGCGTATACTACAAGGTATCCGCAGCCTATTTCAGGGAACTCACTCAATTGTAGGAACTGACTGAAATTGCAACAAACATTTTTTTTGGTAAATAATGTTTTTGTCCTATATTTTGAAGGAATAAAAAAAAAGATTTCAAATGTGTTTTATGTTTTCTTAAAACTTTTGTTTTAAAACGTGAATTTTGTTTTATGGATTTGTCGAACATTTTCAAACAATTTCTCATTTTAGAAAACAATTTTAGGCTTATTTTTTGAAAGTTTGCATCTTATAAGACACTTTTGATACGTAGTGCATTTTACAAAGTAGCCAGGAATATTCTACGCCACAATTTTCCAGATAATAGTATGTAGTTGTTTTATCTCTACCATGTGACTGACATTTACCCAAAAACCAAAACTAAATATACTTAATCTATTTTACCAAAATCAACACAATATTCTGGGCTACTACTTTACAAAATACGAAAATTTTGGCCTCACGTTCGTGTATATATGAGAGTACGCAGAAGCCGCAAATTGCTTTTCCAATTTTCTCCACTTTTTGTTTTGTGGATTTAGATCAAATATATAAAAGAGAGACAAATTGTTATACCCTGACCCGTAGGGATGGGGGTATATACCATTTAAAACGAAAAACGGAGCCGTATTGGAAACCTAGTAACTTTTGGAGAAACCCGTGTTAGGACTTTTCCAGACGATAGAACCATGTCGGTCTGTCTGTCTGTCTAGCTGGCTAGCCAATACGATAACTGCCGTAAATCGTTAGCGATCAGAAACAATGAAATTTCGGCAGTGAGTATTTTTTCCCAAAGTAAGTTTAGGATTGAGCATGGACGTTGTTTAGCTCAACTAAGACAAGATGAGTGGTAGTGCCACTCCCATTCTTGTAGCTCCCGTACAAACATTGAGCGGATGTCCGGTTGATCGATACCACGAAAACCACAACCGATCTAAATAAAATGTCGTAGTGGGTAATAGTATGTTGTCAAAAGCTACTGAGTAGTTAAGTTATTCATATGGGCATTTCCACACAAAGTGCCACCCTATGTCGCATCACGATACCATCGTACATTGTTTATATTTTAGGACCATGAAGTTCGATGGTTTTCTATTCTTCTACTAAATACAGAATGTAAAAAGCTCTATACTTAATAGCAGATGAGAAAACAATCTAACTAACTGGTCTTAAAATATAAGCAATTAACTTGGGTGACGTGATGTGACAAAAGGTGGACCTTTCTGTGGAAATGCCCATATGCCTTCGCCATACCGATTTGTGTATCTTTCTTACAATGTCACTCTGCTATTAAATATGAGCGCATTTGTCACGCCCATTCGTTTAATTGAAGGGGAATATACCTTTTTGTAATGAAACTCAGACCCAATGGATGACTTAGGGTGCGGGTATGCTTAAGTCGGTTCACCCGACTGCAATTTTTGCTCTGGTGTATGTTCAATATTACCCCTGCCACTTTTGTTATTTACTGTAATTTAAACAGCTGTCTACATTATTGTGTGTTTTTTTAACGATGTAATATTTATACAGTGTGGCCCAAATTGGATCATCCTAACGGAAAATGCTATACATTTTGGAAATAACGGCATCTGTCAGATTTGTTTTTGTATTTGGAAATAATACACGTCGATAAGCCATGGAACGCAATACGCCTCAAGAACGTGGAATACTCGGGACTATTTGTTTAAGGAATTATTTGTCATTGATGTTGACACAGCGATATTTTCGGTGCAGATTTCCCGGGCGTTCTACGCCAACTGGTCAAACACGATGTTATTTAGACGCTTAACTCGAAGAGACTGGAACAACAGGCGACAGAATATACTCCTTACGACCTCGTGGTACTCGTACCGACGAGAATATCGTTGCTGTGGCTGAATATGTCTGGGATGAGCAGTCAACGTCGACAAGACGACGTTCCACGCAATTGGTGCTTACACGTCCATCTCTACTGCGCGTTTTAGACAAAGACTTGTAGATGTTCCCTTACAAAGTGTTGGCTTTTGATCGGCTACTGTCTACAGAGCGCCACTCGCGTATAAATAACGCTCTAGATCTCCTGAGCCTCAACGGCTCAGTGGCCGATTTTCGGTCTACAATTAGCATGAGCGACGAGGCCCATTTTCTTCTCACGGATACGCAAAGACACAAAAATTGCGCTTCTGTGTTGCACTGAGAATTCAGGTATCATTCGCGAAGAGCCATTACATCCAGTCAACGACACTTCATGCTGCTCCATTTACGTCGGCCTTAAATTTTTTCTGACGCCGGGTAAAACGCGGCTACTGTGAGTGTTGGGTGATACAGTGCCATGAAAAACGACTTTTTATTGCCTCAAATTGATGAATTGGGACTACAGGGCATGTGGTTCATCTGCACACACAGTTGCGCGGCATTGAGGATTTCTTTCCGGATCACCTTATATCTCGTTTTGGAGATTAGCAGTGGCCGGCAAGATCTCCACATTTCCCCGCAGCAAACTTATTGCAAGGGCTACACTAACGAGTATATAGCCACGAACAAGCTTCTCAAAATACCGTTCGGAACCGGCGCAAACTGTAGGTCCCAATCAGTGAGTATACAACTAGAAAGCGCACAGCTTACTGGTTGTGAGAAGTTTTCCCCAATTTCTTCAAGAGATGTAATGGCAAACCATATTTTTTTTAGACTTATTTCATTTGGGATTTTTGAATATGCTGGCCTGTGCCGCAGACTCAGGAAGGGCTAAATTCTCGTCAGAATGATTGAAAATACGGCAAAGAAGCATAAATGTTCATCAACACGTAAGTCAGCCACTTGCAACTCGGGCTGTAGACAGTACGGAGAATTGAAGATAAGTGAATGGATTCATTAAGTGAAAATTGTATATTAAGAACGATTACTTTTACCAGACTTCCCTCCTGTAAAACTAAGATTTACTGGGCGATTTAAAATCCAGGTTGAGCCCAGAGAATCCAGTTTGAAAAGTGAATTGGAACACATAAAGAGATATTGGTTACAATTTACAGTGTCCAAAAAACTGACATTTTTTAAAACCGGTTTTCGGTTTGTTGGAGAAATCAATTTTTCAAGAAACCGATTTTCTGCTTTTAAAATTAAACTACACATGTCGCACTTACAACACATTTGTTTAGCGACTATTTTAAATATTTATTCGTGTTTAAAAATAAAAATGTCACAACTGTATTGAAATATGACATTTCGTTTGAATTTGAAGTAAAAAATGCATATCATATTCCAATTTGGAATGCGTGTTTAATATAAAATTTAAAACTTTTATTTGAATTCACATTCAAAAATAAATAAATGGTTTCTTCTCACAACCAGTCAGCTGTGCGCTTTCTAGTTTTATCCCCACTGATTGGGACCTACAGTTTTTACACCGGTTCCGAACGGTAGTTTGAGAAGCTTTTTCGTGGCTAAATACTCGACAGTGTCGCCGTGGGTATGCGAGCTGGCCGCCGCAAGAAATGTAAGGTGGTCAGAGCAAGGACTGAACCCAAGATCTCATATACAAGAGGTGCGCACACTAACCATTGCACCACCGACGATAGATTTTCATGTATGAAAATCTTTTTAAGTGTAAAACATTACTGATAAAATTGTTTGGAAATGTCGTTTAGATCTTATTGAAGCATAAAATCATATTTGAAAATAGAAATCATGTTTCTTAATTCCAACATTTCCATAAAATTCGAAAATTACATTATTTATTATTAACTTATTTCAGGAGATTGACACAAATTAATTAAAAATCGCGTGTTTTAAAAAACCGGCACACGGTTAAAGCAAAAAACCCGGTTAACCGGGTTTTCGGGTTTAGACACTCTATTACGATTAACCTCCCGCTAACCGAGACAAGTTCAGAAATTTCGAAAAACCTATGCACTAATGGCGGAATGACAGTGACACCAAATCCACAGTAATGGTTCAGTGGAAACTCTGATAGCGTGGCCGGTTACCATTGTCATCTCTTGAACATCATAATCCAGCTGATTAAATTTAATGAAGAATGCAGAAACTATATTTCGAGTGCTTCCCTCAGTATAGTTTTTCACCAGCATACACGATTTTTTTATAATTGTATAAACAACTGTATTTGCAATTATTGAAAAGTATAAACAAATACAAATAATTGGAATGATCTGTTAGAGATTTAAACAATTTAATGTGTTCTTTGAAATTCTCATATTTGCTATCGAAATTCCAATTTCCAATCGCAAATAATATGAATGGAAATAGACAAAGAAAAAACGACCAATTGTTTTTCCAAACTCAAAATCACGCTCGGGCCATAATATAAATTCCAACTTAATGTGTCTATTGTTTGTTATTGCACGTTCCTTAATGGCAACGAAGCTGATGATGTTGATGCCGAAGATGCGAACTTGGATGGAGTGGTGACATTGAATGCTGCAGCAACAGATGCAAACTCAAACACATTCAGGAGATCAACTGCCATAATGCGGACCATTAAAGCTAACAACCATCTTGGAATGGCAGATGATGTCTCAAAGGACTAAAAACCACAGATTTCTTTTATTTCATCAATATTGCGCCAACAAAGTCATAATTTAGATCTAATTGGAAGAACTTAAAGGCCACTAACTTAGTGCGAATACAAACAGAGACCGCATGTAGTGTTTATGATATTTAGTCGAAGGCATAGTAACGATTAATTGGATAATCGACTGATTAATCGAACAAAAATTAAAATAATCTAACAAAAATTATTCAATGAATTGCTAAATATTTTGTACTTTATATTATAAAAAACTGTGCGCATAGAAACATTTTAGCTTTTTTTTAAGTTGTATAAAAAGTAACAAATGAAAATTTATTGCACTAAAATATTAATATTAAATAAGTTATGCATTTCTATAACTAAAGTTTCTGTGTGAAGACATGAATGATAGGGTGCACTGAAATCCCTTCCTTGATGCCTACTGACTACTGAAGAGCTGATTACGGGAATGACAACCCTTTTTTGTACGCGGGTTCCTTTGGTCACATACCGGCGATTTTTAGAATATTTTATGCAAAAATGACTATGACATTTCCAGCATGTAATCAAATTTTTTCTTTAAAAATTTTAACAGATTTTTGCTACTTAAATTCATATTTTTTCTGCACGTTCTTCTCCCATTTGAATGAACATTTGTAATATGTAATATGTAAATCGCGCACATGTCCCTTTTCTAAAGGCTTCGCTTTTAAGGTATAATAATTTTGAAATTAACTTTGTTTGTAGGGTACGTAACATTTAGAGACCAAAAAGTGTTTAAAAAGTTGTCCAAGTTCGATTTGTGGTGGCCCCGAAACTTCTAATATACATATGTAAATTAACCTATATCTATTAAACATGGACCGATTTCACTGAAACTTGGTAGAAACCCGAGGAATGGCAAAAACCTAATGTACACCAAAAATAAACCTAAAGGATTTATTCCTAGGGGTACATCCCTTGGCCCCGAGCGAAAAATCACCATGTCCTTGAAGACATTACCGCTATCCAGGAAATGCAAGGAACAGGTCAAGAATCAACAGGGGGAAAAATGGTGAAAAATGGCATTTGCTGCCATGGGACAAAGGATAAATTTGGATGCGGATTTGTAGTCGGAAAGATATTACGTCCTCTAGTTCCTAGCAAACATGATGCATGAATAAGCTGAACAACCGTCCCGCTTTTGGTGGTGTCTCATCTCATTTTGAATCTAAAATAACACATAAATTATTTACAAAATATACATATTTAGTCTTATTTTAACTAAATTCAGTAGTATACTCATTTTTCCCTTCCCACCCTATTGAATATTGGGTAAAATGCGAACTAGTACGAATTTCCAAAAAAAGTTGAAGCGCTTATTTTCTTAAATCGACTAAAGATTAAAATATGTTAATCTGACATTTAATTCAGAAAAATCTTCATTCTAAAAACTTAAATTATTTTTTTTGTTGCAGAAAATCTCGGAAAAAAATATGTGTCTCGGAACTTTTTTGGCATGTTTTACATACCAAGACTCCGCTGGAGGGATCAGGTTGACGAATGACTGCGTTAAATTAATATTGCCAACTGGAGAAATAATCGAACTGGAGAATAAAAGATCGAACTGATTATCGAAATATGATATCTTCGTTTTGTTAGGTCCCTGACCCCTCGGTGTTGTTCGAGACCGGATAAGTAAGTAAGTAGTGGTACTAATATTGGATACATTGTTTTTAGGTAAAGTTAAGTACACGGGATCTTAATGCTAGACACGAAGTACTTTGGGAATCATTATAAATCAAACCAAGGTAAATTTTGAAGGTGGACAAAAATTTTTTTTTCGCTTCATAAAAGGTGAGTCCGTCTAAAATAAATTTATTTAGCAATTTTAGTTGTCTTTGATCCGAGCTATTTTTAAAGCTGTAATTTCTTTTAGGCTAACAGATGTTATTAATTTTTTATAAACAACAAAAAAAAAATGCCACTACATCACCCATTGTGTTCGGCTTTTTGTTCACCACCAGTTGGTCAGGTTATTTATGAGATAGTTCTAGATTTAAGATAGTTCTAGGTTATTTTAATGCAAAAGTCGGCAGTGAAATACGTGGAAAGCTTTGCGAAGGTATATCTATGCATGGTATTCCTGCTAAGCTGGCATGTCTTTGTAGAATGGCACTGACCAACACGATATCCTCAGTGAAGCGTGGTAAAGATCTAGCTTAATACGACGCGAGACCTCAGGCGGGGCGACACCCTATTGTGCGATCTCCTCAACATTTTTTTTATTGGGATCATAATGAGAAAAGCGGTAGTTAACATGAACAAAACCATCAGCAACAAAAAGCACATTCTGCTCGCGTAAGTTGATGATAAAGGCATAATTGGTCGAAATCTGGCAGAATCAGCATAAATGGATTTGACAGTAAATAAGGACACGACGAAATTAATGGTTTCAACCAGCAGGACCCTCACACAGTTGGAGGCAAGTGATAACTTTTATAACTTTGAGCTAGTACACGAATTTACTTTCCTCGGATATGCCGTGAAAGAAGCAATAATGTCAACCTAGAGCGAAAACCGATAATTGTATTTGTTAGCAGCTGCTACGATATTTTGAGATAAGGGTCTCTCTCGGGAATCAATGATCCAACTTCATCACAGTCTCACGCAACCTGCCTTGTTTTATGGCGTAAACTCCTGGGTCATATCGCATTCTGACGAAACTACGCCGAGAGATTCCTGAGAAAAATGCTTCGAAAATATATGGTTCTCTAACAGACAACGACGATTATCGACGACGTATTTACCACGACCAATATGAACTGTATCCTGACATCCATGTCATCTAGTCAATAGAAAGAATCAAAACAAACAAAGAATCAAAACGGAAGGTATTCGAAGAATATGAAGTCCTAGACTTCGCTGGTAAAACCAACTGGAAAAGATGCAAAAGATCGCGACGTTAACTTCGTTATATAAGGCATTTAAAACTTTTGTGTTGTACGTGGCCCACTAAGTAAGTAACAAACAAGATTTTTGAAATTAAAGTAGACTATCGTGTAAACCAATTAAAAAATACTTTTTCGTGTTATAATTTTTATTAATTTTCAAAAACCAGTAATTGTTCTAATATCATAATTCTAAAAACTTTTTATAGTTCTCAAATGACTCTCAATTTGAATTTCATGACCGATTTTGTTAGTTTTCAGTTAATGTGTGAGAAATTCATTCAAATTCAAATAAACGTAACTGACATTAGCCCGGTCATCAAAAAGAAATAGAAAAATACAACTCTGTGTTATGGATTAAAACTCACCTCAAAGCTCTTCAACCATACGAGGACGTATGAGAAAAAGAAGAACATGGTGGAAACAAACTGTCTGCTCTTGTGTTGGAATTGTGGACCTATCAGTGAGTGCTGATTCTTCGTGATCTTCGATCGATACTAATTTCATAATTGAGTTTGTATATGTACGATTGATGATCTACCGATGGTATTAATTCAGGCAGCTGATGATGAACTTGTCACGGAGTTCGTAACTATTCCTATCAGTGAGTGTGTTTAACTGAATTGTCTATTATTTCCATCAAAAACTAACATTTTTTCAATTAGAAAAATGTTTCTGACTTTCGCAGCTTGTAACGGGTCCGCCAAATAACTTTTTATTTTTGAAAATGCTATAAAAAAAACTACTGAATATTTTCTCAAATTTCTTTTTTTATTTGAAAGTACAATCCTTCCGGTTAATAATGGAAAATAATTTCATTCAAATGGCTGCCTCGGCTGGCCATGCAGTAGCCTACACGATCGGTCCAATTTTTAAGCACATTATCGATTGTGTGCAGCAGTATTTCACCAATGGCTTCACGAATATTGTCCTTTAAAGCGTCAATTGTCTCTGGCTTGTCGGCGAACACTTATCTTTGAGGGCACCCCACAAATAATAGTCCAACGGTGTCAAATCGCAGCTCCGAGGTGGCCAAACCACATCAGCTCTGTGGCTGATAATGCGATCTTCAAAAACAGGGCGCAAAACATCGAGTGTAGCTTCGGCTGCGTGGCACGTAGCGGCGTCCTGTTGAAACCAAATGTTGCCAATATCCTCCTCTTCAATTTTGTGAACAGAAATTCGTTCAACATGGCCCGATAACGATCGCCATCGTTTTGGGTGCATCGTGCGGGTTTCTGTGCCCCAAATGCGACAATTTTGCTCGTTTACATACCCGCCAAGATCAAAATGAGCTTCATCTGAAAAGATGATTTTTTTTTTGTCAAAATCGGCATCTTCTGTAAGTCGATCGCAGCCCCATTTTTCCCATACTTCCCAGCGTTGTTCAAGCGTATACACAACCATATTCGTTGAGCGGAAGGATAAAACTAATTTTCAGTCAAATCAGACATGATCTGAGTGTTACCATTCACGAAATAAGCACTAGTTGAAAAAAACGTTAGATGGCGGACCCTTTAGTATGAATTTCTCATACATTAACTAAAAATTTGTCTGTTTGAATTAAAAATCGAAAAAATTTTATTATTGAAATTTGAGTTTTGCATTTTTATATTTCTTTAAAAAATGATGTCAAATAAATGCAGAGAAAATTAGGCCATTTTACACGGTAAAAATATTTCTGTTGACCTACAATGTAATTTGCTGAAGATGAACTTTCGACTTGATAATTTGGCACAACGACGCCAAATCCTACATGCGACTGGTTAACATTTCATAATAAAAATATATAACTTCTAACCAAAATTGTGCTGTACTATTTTTAATCAGAAAAACGACACGAATTGTAATTTCTCTCTAAGAAGCGGGATCCAGATCCAAACCCGGACATCGAAAGGGGACTAGCCCGCTTAAAGCGGGATGATTGGTAAGATATGGGGAACGGGTTTCTTGAATATAGCTGGCACAAATATTCCACCTCAACACTATAACCCACATTAATCGCCAGCTCTTGCTCTTCTTCCATAAGAATGCATGTGGGGAAATCCGTTGGACCACTTTTGTTTGTTCTCATAACTATTTTTCTTCCAAATATTTTTCTTCCAAAACGCAGAATTACAAAACTAAATCCTTTTTCATAGCTCACTGTGGTTACTGGCCCTAGCAGACTGACACAAAAGATTTTGCCAACGAATTATTTCGCCGATAGTTTTCTGATATAAACTGTTCAAGGCAATATAAGTCACATCTGTAAACTCCGAACTAATGACCGGAACTAGTGACAACATAGGTAGTATGTTAGCAGAAATGCACATAACAATAAACAGTATTCACAATCAAAAAATAAGTACAAAACGTTCAAAGGAATATTTATTGGGGAAGTCAAATATTAGAACAGATAGGGTGATTAAAATAAATAAATAAAGGGTGGGCATGTAACATTTGGAATTTGAACCACCCGTTATTTCGAAGCACATGACCAATTTGACATTTATGTAGTGACAGATTATTAGTTAAAGGTTAGAAATTTACGAAGAAAATTTGAAATATTAATAACTTTCATCCAAAGTTCTGAGGCTCAACTCAAACTGTAAGAAATCTACGAATTAAATTCGATAGAAATAGAGTCCATCAACGCCGGTAGTGGATCAATTTGTGAAGCGAATTTGTCAACCCTGCTCCTTATCGAACAAAGGAACTCGTGAATGTGCTCGTCCAGTGGAGAATATTGCCGATGTAGCTGAAAGTGTGCTCGAACAACCATCAACATCAACTCGCCACCGTTCGCAGCAATTGAACATTTCTCGCACTTCTTTGTGCATAATTTTGTATAAAGACCTCGGAACGAAGGCTTATAAAGTCCAAATAGTCCAATAACCGAAGCCTCATGGCCATTCCTTCTTCAAAGTAACTATATACGAAATGTTTTCTCAGAACTAGTGGTGTGAAATTTGAAAATTTACATCCGAATGGATAAAAGATGCGCAGCGTGGCCAAGCGCGTACATCGCGCGGCGCACGCGCTGCCGCCCGGTCCGGCGAGCGGCAAGATAATTTGATGTATCTTATTTTTTTAAATCTTTAGAAAAATCAGGAACGTACAAGGTACTAAGACTAGTACAGAATGCAAAGGACGCCGCAGACATTGTCAACAAAACGTGTGCTGAAAATCGGTACATACGTCGTTCAAGGTTATTGAGTTCTTTTACTACAAGAAGACAGAAGAACTGTGATTTTATTTACCAAATATAATTTAAATATATTAAAAACTTTGTTCTCATAATAATACTGTTGTTTACCAAGGGCTTTAGAAATGTCATTATGGGCAAAACATGGTATATCGCCCAAAACTTAAGATGAGGAATGTCATAAACTCCAAAAAAAATGTTATAAAATCCAAATAATTTTCGGGCGTTACGGCGTATAATTCGGGCTTTGCAACACTCGGAATTTGGGTGATATGCCACTTTTTGGGAAGTTTGTCGTTTTTTTTAGGGCGTTATGTACTTGGGCGTTATTACCGTACGCCTTATAAACGGCAGAGTTTACCATTTTGCCATAAAACCCGAAACCGGTTATTCACCCGTTTCTATACCTCGGTTTAACCGCAAACCGGTTTCACCAAAATCGGAATATTCGAAGAAACCGAAAATCGATATTTTTTAAAAACCATTTAACTTTTAGGTAGACATTAGAGTAATTATACCTTTGTCCGTGTTATTATACCGCGGGCATCGGTGGTGCAATGGTTAGTGTACGCGCCTCTTGTAGATGAGATCCTGAGATCGATCCCTGGTCTGACCACCTTAAATTTCTACGCCAGAAATGCTGAAGTCGACTTAAGCTAGAATCGATTTGAAAAGAAAGGAATTTGAAATTTCTTATAAAATGCACATATCATCTTACTTTTTTTGAGGCATATTGTTTTTCGATTTTAACACCGATCGGAAACGATTTCTATTACCCTACTTTAATTTCTTTCGTCGACTGTCACCTAGCTTAAGGACTTCAACGTACTATTTTCGTACTCGGGGTAAAAGTCGGCGCCGGAAAGGCAATGTAGGCAGGATAAGGGTCCCGTTTTGATGAAAATAAATACCGTTTAGTTTTCGTATGTTAGATAGGACTACTCCTGCCAACTATTGTAAAAACGTCTACAAAATTATATAAAGCGTAAAAAGCTGAGTTTTTAAGCACAGAGTATTTTTTTTCACATAAATACAAATTTGAGATCGATGGTGGTGCTAAGGTTAACGTGATGGCGATACTTCCGCACGCAAAGCAAAAAAAAAAACGTTTATTGCTCGGTTGCTGCAACAATACTTTGATTGTTTTGTATTAATTTATTAATCGCAACCGTCCGTTCATGTAGTTCTCCCAAATACCAAACGTTTTTTTAGTTTGGAGCAACTAAAACTCGGTTGCTGTAACCGAAGTAACAGTTGGCGGAACCGTTTTTCGTTTCTCGCAAACTTTTTTTTCAACTTAATTTTTTCATAAGTCGTTTGCTGCAAACATTTTTCGGTTCTCCCAAACGAAATTACATGTACGGATTAGCAGAAGTTCGTTTCTCCCAACTACAGTACTAGTACGAACTTCAGTTATCTGAAATTTCGTATGGGAGGAACGAGTTTTTTCTTTGCGTGCGTGTAAATAGTCATGAAAGCCTCCAAAAACATTAAGCACACAGCTCACTGTTCAATCTCTTCATGGTCAGTTAGCCTAGATATGTCTCCTCGATTATGGCTAATTAGGGAGTTAGTCCGGTGAATGTTATATTCTGGCCATATGTTTCTGGATATGCGGCACGATTCCGTCCTATCCCATCTGGTCTTCGCTCGTTCAAGGTAATGCAGGAAAATAGATCTTTTGACCAACCCTATAGGCTTTGCGACTAACACCATGTGGATTTCGGTGGAAGAGGATCCTGACCTGGCTAGTTCGTCTGCCATTTCATTCCCTAGTATCTTGTGGTATCCAGATAAGAACCACGTTCAAGTTTTCCCTACATTCACTAACGAGTTCAGATGCAGTGTTATAAGATTTAAGTGATAGGAGAGCCGCTTGGCTATCTACAAATATTACAATGCGCTCTGTTTTTTGCTGTAGTATAAGTGCGGCGCAGGCGTCTTATCTCACATTATTCTCCTGGGAAGCCTGACATCGAATAAGTTTTCGAACGTCAATGTTTTCGAACGTAATCAGTGGTTATATTGAGTTCTCTTGGTATTGTCTGTTGTATACTCGCATCTCCATATTCGTTGCTCTTCCACAGTCCAAGAGCGTTTAGTCGGGTGGAAGTGCAGGCCACGCTAGCTGTGATATGAAGGTCGATTGGTATAATATGAAGCATTGCATGAAGGGTTTCAGCTGGACACGTCCTCACTGCCCCTGTTATGCCGATGCAAGCTGATATCTTTACTCTATACAACAGTTTCATGATGGACGTCTTCCCTGCGACAGGCCACCATACCATTGCTCCATAGGAGAGTATTGGTCTGATTATACTAGTGTACATCCATAGGACCATTTACGGTCGGAGACCCCACCGGCTTCCGAACATTTTCCGACAAACGTAGTACGCAATGATTGCCTTCTGTGCGCGGTGCTCTATTTTACGCTTCCAGGAATGTTTGGGGTTTAGAATTACGCCCAAGTACTTGGCGTGAGTTGACAGTGGAATCTCTATTCCACTTAGCCGAGGATTATTAAACTTTGGTATCTTGGTCTTCGTGGTAAAATGCATGAACACAGTTTTCTCTGGATTTACTCCAAGACCATTCTCAGTGGCCGAATCGTTAAGTGATTTCGAGGCCCCATTCATGATTTCGCTCAACACGGATGGGAACAAACCAGACACCATTATTACCACGTCATCCGCATTCGCCACGGATTTGATCCACACATTGTCCAGTTTCAGTAGTATTTTATTGATCACGAGTAGCCAAAGTATGGGAGAGATGACTCCACCCTGGGGAGTTCCCCTATTCACTCGCTTTGATGAGTCCCTGTTTCCCATAGAGGCGTTGATAATTCTGCTCTGTAGCATTGTCACTATCCAACTCTTGAGGAATGTTTCCACGTCTAGATCTTCTAGTAATTCTTCTATAGCCGCTGAGCTCACGTTATTGAAAGCACTCTCTATATCCAAGAAGACCTCGAGAGTTTATTGTTTGTGTTCCAAGGACCTCTCAATAGTTCTGACGACTTCGTGCAGGACTGTGTCGGTTGAGCGGCCTGTTAGATATGCATGTTAGCTGTGTGATATTTTGGGCGATCCATCCATCTTCGTGCAGATGTATGTGTCGAGATTAGCCTTTCAAGCGTTTTTAGAAGAAACGATGAGAGGCTGATCGGTCTGAAATCCTTTGCGCTCTCATGACTCCGTCTCTCCGCCTTGGGAATGAAAACCACTCTTACCTGGCTCCAACTCTTTGGTAAGTAGTAAAGAGTCAGGCAGGATCGGAATATAATATAGAGCCACGCCCTGATTATGACTTCAGCGCATTGCGGCATCTTTGGTATAATACCATCTGGGCCCGGAGATTTATATGGTGAGAAGGTATTGATGGCCGAGGATATCCTGTCTGGACTGATTATATCCTCTATACCATAAGTATCCGAGTATTGGGTTGATAATATCGGCACCTCCCGGGGTGTGTTCTCGCAGCCCAGGAAGTGAGTTTTCAGGAGTATATCTAGCGATTCAGCTGAGCTATTTGACCATGTATCGTCATCCCTCCTCACATAGGTGGGATTTGAGTGCCCCTTGGCCATTATTTAGCTCAGTCTTGCAGTATCCATTGATCCACAGAACTTGAACCAAGATCGTATTTTTGCAGCGGATATTGCTTTCTTATACTCTTTAAGTTTATCCTTATGCGGCTGCCAGGATCCACTTATATAGCTTGCATTGAAAGCTTTTCGAGATTCCCTTCTCAGTGTTGTGAGCTCATCTGTCCACCAAGGCGGATAGATTTTCTTTGAGCATAACTGAGGACATGACACGTTGAATGCGGTAATGGATTTATCCAACTTGGATACAGCCTTTTCCACGTGAGTAGTGGTGTTAATGAGCTGCGCGGACTTAGGAAGCTTACTTTTCAGGACTCTGTTGGACTTGTCCCAATCTGTTCTCTTGGGATTCCAATAGCACCTGATCGAAGTCATTTTCGCAGAAATGTTGAACAATATCCAGTTGTGGTCCGAGAATGATTTCTTTCGGATACTGTCCAGTTTTATTTCTCTACTATTCTATTATCTGATATCAGAGTAAGGTCATTGACGTCGGACCACCCAACAAAGTTATCAGAACTGGGAAAGACAAAAGTTGGGTTAGTACCTCTGTTGCAAATTGTAAGGTTGTTAGTATTAATAAAGTCAAAGACGGACTCACCTCGTTCGTTGACTTCAGAGCTGCCCCATATGACGTCTTGCATTGGCGTCGCAGCCCACAACGATGGTGTTCAATGGATGGATGTTTCTCTTAGTGTTCCCTACCTCCTTTGTCACACGAATGCGCCATGTAGCAGGAGGCAATGTAGAAACTCTTACCTTCTGTCAGCTCTAATTTAACAACGGTGAAATCTGCTATGCTGAACTGGGGGCAGAGAAAAATGTTTAAATTGTCTTTCACAATTTGAAATGATCTTGAATTGCCATTGCTCTTTATATAGAGTGTTTTGTAACCATTACCGTGGAGCCCTCTTACCTATTCTCTTGTACGTAGGGTTCCTTGATGATGCCTAGGTTTAGATCCTCCTCAGCTAGAAGGATTCGCAGGTTATCTGAGGCGATACGGGAGTGCCTCAGATTAATCTGCACGACTTTCAGCATGTGGGTCATTTTGGTGATGAAGGGGATGCCCCCTCCAGCTGCATCTGGTCCAGCAGCTTATAGGCTTCTTCAACGTCGTCTTCGTTTCCCTCGACATCGGGGCCAGGTCAGTCGTCTGGGCCAGGAGATCGGGACCGTCGGGTTCATGACTTGGAGGCACTCCAAAAGCTGAGGACCCTCAGTCTTCATTTTGGGTAACCAAATCCGTGCACGAGTCCTCAAGGGAATTTCCTGCGCCGGGATCAGCCTCAGGCTGATATCTTCCCAGACATCGCTCACTGAAGCGATCGACTTCTTCAGGAAATCTTTCGATAACTCGTCCATGCAGTTGATCAGCCTATAGCCTCTGTGGATCTCGCTAGAGGCATAATGCGGTAACGGGGAGCCCTTGTTTGCCAGTACGTGTTCTATCACGATTTCTGACAACTTGGACTCCACTTTACTCCATTCCGAGACTGTAATAGGGGTTAGCTTCCCGGTCCTTGTGTTGGCCAGGGTAACCATTAGGTTGTCCTTCACTACCTCATAGAAGGGCCTTTTTACAGATGTGGTCGTCTTTGACAGCTCGTTGACCTTCCTTCGCTCTGCAGGTTCATCGTCCTTCACTCGAGAACGTTCCTGCTTAGAGGTTGGGGGTTTGTGGTTTTGTAGGGAGGCCTTCTTCTCGTCGTACTGCTGAACTATTTTTGCGTATTTCACTTTGTCCACTTCATCACGCTCGTGCAGTGTGCCATTGGCTTCATTCTTGGCAATCTTCTCAGCCATCTCAGCCGTCTTGGGTTTTTAGAGATCATCACGTCTGGCTTGACGAACTGGTCTAATTTTTTTTCCTGTGGATGTTGACTGTGTAGACGGGGGAACGCTTTTGACGACACTCACCACGCTTTTGGGGCCGGCGTTAGAGTCCTGACGGGATGCCTAAAGATCCTCCTCTGATGGGCTGCCCAGACCAATCGAGGAATTTGTTTTCGGTTCAATTTTGTTATGCGACATTTTGGTCCCACGAGTGTATGGTAATGGAATGGACCGTTGTTCGCAGTGCAACTAAATTACAACCGAACTGTGCCCTGGAATCGGAGGGGGTAAGCTAGCGACCAGATCCTTTGAAGCACTTGCTGGCCTCGGCACAACTCCTTCACCTTGATCTTACAAGTTCAGATCCAGGAAGAGCCATGACCTACAAGGACCGGAAAGAACTGCCGCATATTATAGGACAGACGCAGACCACGGAGCCGTCTGATGTAGGACATACGATTGTGGATTTTGACTGGTAGCCGCCCTATTAAGGGATATACAGGCGCTACCAGCATAGGTAGGGTAGTTCTTAGTTTGTGTAGTAGTGCCCTTCTGGCATGGGTAGCCCTATGGGAGTTCCGGGCAGGGCAAGAAGTACTCCCTCCAGCATGGCCACTATAAGTACACCTAAGACCCTGCATCGCGTCAAGATGACTACCTAGCACAGAGGTATTCAATATACGGGTTTTTCAATAAGAGCGCTACAAAAGTTTTTTTTAAATAAAACAAAACCGGTTTTAGATACCAATGAAATTCTTTATTCATGTGAAAGTACGTTCGATGCCATTATGTATGCCATTATGCTTGCAGAAGTCAAGACGCTGAACCCAATTTTCGACGGTTTTCAAGCATAAATCGGCCGATACTGCTGCAATTTCACTTCGATATTCGTACAAAGTTCATCAATCGTCGCTGGCTTGTTGGCATAGACCATAGACTTGACGTAGCCCCACAGGAAATAATCTAACGGCGTCAAATCGCACGACCGAGGCGCCCCATCGACTGGGCCATTTCGTGAGATAACACGTTCACCAAACTTGGTTTCCAATAGATTGATTGTGGCATTCGCTGTGTGGCTTGCGGCGCCATCCTGTTGGAACCACATGTCCTCTAAGTCCATATTATCCAATTGGGGCCAAAAATATTCGGTTTTCATTGAACGGTAGCGATTCGCATTCGCAGTAATGTGCTGGTCTTGATCATCGCGGAAGAAGTACGGCCCAATGACGCCGCCGGCCCATAAACCGCACCAAACTGTAATTTTTTCGGGATGCAATGATGACTCATGGACTACGTGTGGATTGCTGTCTGATCAATAACGCATATTTTGCTTAGTGACGAAGCCATTCAGCCAGAAATGAGCCTCATCGCTGAAGATGATTTTCCGATGAAAATCCGAATCATTTTCAAGTTGTTGCTCAGCCCAATTCACGAGCATACGACGCTTATGGTGGTCAAGCGGCTTCGGTTCTTGCGTCAATTTGATGTTGTAAGAATGTAGGCCAAGATCTTTTCGCAAAATTCGCCACAAATTCGCCACTTCTTTGTCTCACTGGCCCGGGAACATTTTCTACTGTGCCTGTGGATTAAAATTTTTCCACTAGACGCTCAATTGTTGATCTGGTAGGACGATTATGACGACCATGAATTGGACGTAGCGCTCTTAGAGTTGAGGCCACTGTCTCCAGATTTCGGTAGTAAATTTTAAAAATTTCGACTCGTTGTTGGCTCGTATATCTTTCCATGATGAAATGGCAAACCTTACTGAAGAGAAATGTCAAAAGAGCGGGAAAAAATATGGCGCCGTTTGCTGTCCCTATCGATTTACTTTTGTAGCGTCTCTGTTGAAAAACCCGTTATAATATAAACAACTACTTTAAAATTGTTAATTTGATACTGACAATTAAAGCTTAATTGCTGTGATGGGTTGCAGAGAGCTTTTCGCAGTTAGTGGGATGTGCACTTTATATTTTAAAGCCCACTGACAGTTGTTATACCGATTCCGAAAGGAAATGCTTTGAGGAGTATTTGTTTACATGCATTTTTACAAACTGACGTGAAACGAAGAAGTTGTTATTCTTATATAGCGAGGTAGGAGAAAATGGGTCTAATAAATGATCGGATCGGTATTCTCGTTTACTAACATAATTTGTACCAAAAAGTACATACAATTAACACCAAGAAAATAGCACGCTCCAGAAAGTGCATAAATTGTGACAAAAGGTAAAAAATGTGCATAAATTGTACATACAGTACCTAAGTACGTACGTAAAGTGTACGATAAATTACATAAAGAGTATATAGTAGTACAAAGAATGTACCAAAAAGGGAATAATGTTAACCAAAAGTTGAATAGTGTACCAAAATGGTACATAAAGTTTACCAAAAAGAGCATAACATGTAAAAAAATTTAAATTTTCATGTACTTTTATTTAACACTATGTACTTTTTGGTGCATCTTAGGTATTTTTGGATACTTTGTATGTATTGTTTGGTACACTATATACATTCTGATGTATTGTATATACTTTTTTTGGTACTCTTTGTGTACTTTTGGTACAGTCTTTTTACTTTCTGGTAGAGTTTAGGACTTTAATACAATATTTAAAATTTTTGGTACAATTTTTCTGCTTTTCACCTTTTATGTACATTTGGTACATTTGTAGTACATTGTTTCTAATCTTCGGCAAATTTTCCATGCTTTTTTGTACATACAATGTATGTACCATATTCATACATATTACGTACAATTCCCAAAATATTTATTTTTTCCCTCTAAGGACTGAGTTGTTGCTCAACTCACTACTCACGTGGTTGGTAACCTACTCAATAGCGCGTGTGTTTACAATTTAAATTTCGTAACTAATCGCGTACGCGTGCGTTTCCCACAACTAATGATTTTCGAGCCATAATTTGCGTCCGGAAATTTACGACTTGAATCTCGCGAGAAGTGCCATGGATTTTAGAGGCACGCTCGATTGCTTTTCGATTCCTGGTTGTAAAGGGGTTTTCAACAGAGACGCTACAAAAGTAAATCGATAGGGACAGCAAACGACGCCATATTTTTTCCCGCTCTTATGACATTTCTCTTCAGTAAGGTTTGCCATTTCATCACGGAAAGATATACGAGCCAACAACGAGTCGAAATTATTAAAATTTACTACAGAAATTTGGAGTCAGTGGCCTCAATTTTAAGAGCGCTACGTCCAATTTATGGTCGTCATAATCGTCCTACCAGATCAACAATTGAGCGTCTAGTGGAAAAATTTGAATCCACAGGCACAGTAGAAAATGTTCCCGGGCCAGTGAGACAAAGAAGTCGCGAATTTGTGGCGAATTTTGCGAAAAGATCTTGGCCTACATCCTTACAAGATCAAATTGACGCAAGAACCGAAGCCGCTTGACCACCATAAGCGTCGTATGCTCGTGAATTGGGCTGAGCAACAACTTGAAAATGATTCGGATTTTCATCGGAAAATCATCTTCAGCGATGAGGCTCATTCTGGCTGAATGGCTTCGTCACTAAGCAAAATATGCGTTATTGATCAGACAGCAATTCACACGTAGTCCATGAGTCATCATTGCATCCCGAAAAAATTACGGTTTGGTGCGGTTTATGGGCCGGCGGCGTCATTGGGCCGTACTTCTTCCGCGATGATCAAGACCGGCACATTACTGTGAATGCGAATCGCTACCGTTCAATGAAAACCGAATATTTTTGGCCCCAATTGGATAATATGGACTTGGAGGACATGTGGTTCCAACAGAACGGCGCCGCAAGCCACACAGCGAATGCCACAATCAATTTATTGGAAACCAAGTTTGGTGAACGTGTTATCTCACGAAATGGCCCAGTCGATTGGGCGCCTCGGTCGTGCGATTTGACGCCGTTAGATTATTTCCTCTGGGGCTACGTCAAGTCTATGGTCTATGCCAACAAGCCAGCGACGATTGATGAACTTCGTACGAATATCGAACGTGAAATTGCAGCAGTATCGGCCGATTTATGCTTGAATACAGTCGAAAATTGGGTTCAGCGTCTGGACTTCTGCAAGCGTGCCCGTGGTGGCCATGCAAAAGAAATCGAGTGCCATACATAATGGCATCGAACGTACTTTCACAGGAATAAAGAATTTCATTGGTATCTAAAACCGGTATTGATTCATTTAAAAAAACTTTTGTAGCGCACTTATTGATAAACCCGCTATGTTGCACTTTTGTTTGTTTATTCGTGTTGTTTCATTTAGAATTTTTGAGTTAAATCATAGAGTAATATATAAGAGTCTCCATCCCGTACTTACCGTTTACTTTCGGTAGCCGAGGCTGTTGGAAATTTCATCGAGCTTGAGTAGCTGTTGTAGGTTACACAATTATTGGACATAAAAAAAATTAAATAATATGCTTTCCCATTACATTTCATCAAGGGATTGGGTTGAGCTTCTCCACAAGCACTGAGCTGAACGCGTTGTAGTTCTCCATTCAGTGATTGGGACCTAACATTTTACATCGATTCCCAACGTTGTTTTTGAGAAGCTTTTTGTGGCTAAGTACTCGGTATCGCCATTACTAATTGATGTGACCGTCGTGGGAAGTAATGTGAGGTGGTCAGAGCAGGGATCTAACCATTGCACCACCGTCAGAAAAAAAACGAACAGAAATAAAAGAGAATGCGTATTTTTGTTCGACGCAACCAACATATAACAAAATTTAGTTATCACTAGTATCAATCCAACACTATTTAAACTTAGTTTTCTACATGGTTTGCTTTCGCTTGTCGCTCTTTCACCTATCTACTCTGTTTGCTATCAAATTTGTACTACCGTGTTGATCAGCTGTGGCATGGAGACCACTGGTTAAATTCAGCTTTCTGGGATTTTGGCAAAATTAAGCGAATCTGCCCGTAATAGCCTCTAATAAGTCATTCTTTTGGCGAGAGTATTAATTGTAAACCAAAATGTAGCGAGACTGCCCACAATATCTTAAATTATGCGAATCGAAAAAAAAACAAGAGTCTGATGATGTACTATAAAATAGTAACGATTTCCGAAAAACGTTGTGTGATATGGCGAAAGGATCCCGCCAATAATGTTTCCACTAGATCTGTTCGTTGCAGAGTCACCGTAAATTCAGCTGTTACCACCAAATTGAGGTTGCTACAACCGAATTAAGATTGCTACGACCGAATTTAATCCCCACAACCGAAATTCGGTTGAAGCAACCTAGTTTCATAATTGATTCGGTTGTGAGGACTGAATCTTCAATTATATTCGTTCAGTGTAGTAAATTTTCTAAAATTCGGTTGGAACAACCATATAAGGTGAATATCGAACAACTAACAACTTGGTCATCTCAGTTAGAGATGCTCGGCAGTTATGGACAGTTCTTGAAGTCAGGATCACAGATTCCTGGTTATGACGGTTCATCCGAGCCAATGGCAAACTTCTGTGATTGCCATGACTTCTGCCTGAAGAAAACTACAATGGTCTGGTAGTTTTGTGTCAGGTCTAAATCAAGCTCATTAGAATAGACTCGAAGCTCTACTTTGGCATCAAGTTTGGAGCTATCAGTGTAGAATCCTAAATACATTATATATACGCGTCATACGCGTCACTACCAGTCCTGCCTGTTTGGAATAAGAGTGGATAAATTTCTCCGAAAGTTTGTATATGGAGCTGGACAACTGCAAAGCAGCTTTAGTGAAGTGGAGGTCTATTTGTAGTAGCGTCAACATGTGCAGCTACGTCCCTCTCCACCACCGTGTTATTGTCTATGATCTTTGATTCGTAGAGTGAAGTGTCTTCATAGGGTTGGTCTCATCCACTTTCCTGTCTTCCAATCCCGGTGTACTTTCGCTGGATATGGTGTCATGTCTGGCTTCCTGATTACGCTGAGATGAATCTGACCGAAGCCATAAGAAATAACGCCTTCAGTTTTTCTGAGAATGGTAGTGATTCGGTGATAAAGACAAGCATGACTAGTCACCGAAGTTCTTCAGCGTCCCTTAACTTTCCATCCTTCAAATTGGCAGATGGATGGCCGCGGATACTGGCCCTTATTAGGCTTAAAAATAAATAAATGGTTTCCCGTTACATCCCATGAAGGGATTAAGGAGAGCTCCTCACAACTAGTGAGCTGTGCGCGTTCCAGTTTTTATACTCACTGATTGGGACCTAGAGTTTTGCACCGGTTCCGAACGGTATTTTGAGAAGCTTTTTCATGGCTAAATACTCGATAGTGTCGCCGTCACTAAGTGAGGTGACCGCCGTCGAAAGAAATTTTTTACGTGGTCAGAGTAGGGATCGAACCCAGGTCCTCATGCACAAGAGCCTCATGCACAATGGTATCCAAGCGCGAGCTCTTAGACGGGGCGGAATGTTGTTCTTGCCACCGACATCTACTTTGGCACCAGGCCAGACTTTTCCTATCTGAGCAATGGCTGCAGTGTTCAGCTCAACAGATCGCTTATTTTCCAACGCAATCAGCTTTATTCGGGCTTGCGTTACAGTAGACGGAAGGTGACACAGGAGAATATCCACTGGTCTGATTGCACATGGCGTTAGTAGCTGCCATAAAACCGAACCATCCATTGGGGATAATGTTTCTGTCTATAAACCATCTGTCTATGACCGCCATAGTGAGGCTCTCCTTCAGCACTTCACTAAACGCCTTTTGTCCGCAGTCTCTGGTTACTTTGGCTCGATTAGACTTTAGTGGATCATCGGATGATCGAAAGCGTTATCCTGACTTAATGTGGGCAGGTCAAATTCCTTGCTTAGTTAATTGATACCTTTTGCTTTTCTGTGAGTTCTGCCGAATTGTCCTTGCCCAACCTCTCAAGAAGTCTGGCGGCTAAAGTCGACGGCTAATGTCGCGGTAATTCCGATATATTCCCGTTTGCCCTATCATTGTGGGATAAAATGCAATTGTCGTTATCTTTTGCTGTAGAATTAAATTTCGGTCCCATGAGTGTAGGGGGTTTCAGGTCAACCTCATCATAGCCCCCAGTAGTACGATAAGAACTTGGCAAACAGTCTGTTACTCATTGAGGCGGCCAGGTATCAGTGGGGTACCGCTAATATACAGTCAGCTACCCCGACTGAAAAATATCCGCAGGCACGTTACAGAAAAGTTTTGAGTAAACCGAGTACTGTAATAAACAGTTGCCAAACATGGAGAGCAGATGCTGACCAGACAACCGCCCACTGTGGGTAAACGCTTCTGGATTTAATTCGACAGGAGAACAACAGAGACGTCTTCTCTGGAATTCACTCCTCTAAGAAGGGCCCCCATGCGGAAGATACTCTCTACAAGGACATTTGCACCCTTTTATTATATGTCTTCAGATGACTCTTGGTCGGGTACTGCTTATTCTTCTTAGCTAATCTACCTGTCTCTAAGCCGTTCAGCAATTCGCTATCTATAGACCCCACGGTAGTCCGAACTTGATCATATACGTACTTTTGGGAGCGACTACCGCAGGATCCCATTATAGGCATCTACCTTTGGTACCTATCCCATCCAGTAAGACTAAGACACTGAAGAAGATTAAAATGTATATAAATTAACGCTCAAAGGATATAAGAAAGATTTAAGATATTCAAAGAGGAGGTCTTGTAAACATTTTTGCGAAGGTGCTGATAAAACTTCTGATACTTCCAGACTGCCGAAAGTCCTCTCTGGGACAACACCAGGAAGATGATGTAATGTGTTGAATCGTTAGACCTCCTGTCTAGAACAAGAGTCGCGCGAAATACGTTCCACATCCTGTCGCTCGTTTCGGGAAACATTACTACTAATGGAACACTACGCTATACAATATCAAGTTTTAAGCCCTACAAATCTCTTACCTCTGATGGTAAAGCACCAATGCTATTACAGTGGTGTTTCCCTAGTTCCAGGTCATTTATTTGAATTACTTTAATCTATTATGGACTAAGTGTATCAATAGTGACATCCGCTTCTACCTAACGTGAGCTACCCTATATTTCCGCTAGATGGAGAGAATCTGAGGTGGGTTTCATTTTGGAAGCGGATATATCGTTCTGAAGAATTTGATAAGGATGATTGACTCATATCTGCATACGGTCATAAGTAATTCTCAAGCTCAAGTGAGCTTCATAGAGAAATCTATTTTCTACATAGAGAGTTGTTTTACAAACGATAAAATTGACAATATTTGCACCCTGTGTTGATTAAATCTAAATCTTTAATTACCTCTATCGGGAAGTCGTATCTCACTTACTCTGGAATTTTTTACTGGATTCAGTTTTGCAGCGACCAGTTTATAGAGACAGCCTGGCAATTGTAGTACCGGGAATATCCATTAGCATGCAGTGGTGTGCTCCATGGTTTAATCAGGAGACCTAACCATGCATGAGGAACCACAAGGTTCCGAATATTGAGTCATTGTGCCCAACACTATAGGTAGTAGGGTGATCACCGCGGTTTTAGAAAACCTGGTACTCGTTGCTCAGGTTTTTTAGAATTGTTATTTTTTCCAATTTTCTTTAAATGTATCGTGTTGCATTTTTTAGTATTTCAGTATTCCGACTTAACTAATTATTGCACATTTTTATTAGTTTGGTAAGAACTAGAATTTGTTAACTGGATTCCAAACATAACTACAACATATTTGGTGTATCTGGAACCAAATTAGATGTTATTTATTTCTTTCCCCTTTTTCACACTACATAGGAAGATAATCAAAATGGATTTCAATTGACAAACTTACAATGTCATTTAAATTGTTGTCTGACTTTACACCTACAAAGGAAGTGATGTCATTGATGTAAATAAACGAAATATTGTTACGAATAAGTAAAAGCTTTTTCTTGCTCTTAATGACTCTACTAACATTATGTAACTAACAGGCGGTTAGTGCTGCGCCTGAAAGTATGCATTGTAACAACGTACCAGCTCGCTAAACCAGTAACACGAATTCGTCTCAGAGATAATTCTCCACTATTCGAGATGATTCTACAAAGATAAGTAACGGCTAGAAGGCTCTTGAATTCGCTGGATATAACTTCATTTGAGTATGGTGAGTTGGTATAAATAGCGGAGGTCTTTGGAATGGAGAGTTCAGTTTGTGATTAACCGCCGTAAAGTAAGCAACGCGATTTGATATTAAAATATAAGACTTGTTAAAGTGTCATAAATAAAGTAAACTGTTGTACTATATAAGTAAAATAAAAGGAAGTGATACCGTTGTAATTATCGTAATTGAAAACGAAACTTGTTTTATTATTGGGAATAAAAAAACGCAAAGTTCGTAACAATATTATATTAACTTAATAACTAATTGTGGCTGTCGGTTATTCAACGACTCATGTGGTTTCTGCAATCAACGATTCAATAGTGTTATTTCAAACAAGAACATCAAAGTGTAACAAATGCAGTTTTTAAATTTTAATAAGTTGTCGTGAACCGTAGCACAGCGGGCCGATTGGAAAGCCACGGTAATAATATCGCAACTTTTAAAGAATTGTTCTGATCATTTTGGAATGTACTAAACATTTATAGTGGAGCAGTCATGCTTTCAGAGTGTTGTAATTATAGGCAACCTGTGTCAACATAGTTGGTGCTGCAGGGTGTCAGAGTTGACCATTTTGGTGCCGTCGACAATTTCAAAGCCTGGTACTTCTACACTTATAAGCAGATTACAAAGATATTTTACTTTTAAGAAAGTACCCAAAGTGGTTCGGAATATATTTCTCCGTTATTCAAGTATTCTCTATCAAATTTAAAAATTTTGAATTTTTCATTGACTTTTTTAGTTTTTAGTTAATAACTCGGCCTTTTGAAGGAAAATAATATTTCCGAAAGCACCACTAATTCTCGAATGTTGCCAGCATATCTGCTCTACAGTTGCATGAAATGTTCCTTTGATCCGGCACCCATATAAGGTGAATATCGTGCAACTTGGTCATCTCAGTTAGAGATTCGCAGCAGTTATGGGCAGTTCTTGAAGTCAGCATCACTGATTCCTGATGGTCACGGTAGATGTTAATACCCCAGGGGGTTATGATGTTGCGTCCAAGCCAATGGCAAACTTCTGTGATTGCCATGACTTCTGTCTGAAGGAAGCTACAATGGTCTGGTAGCTTTTGTACCATGTCTAGACCAACTTCATTATAATAGACTCGAAGCCATACTTTGGCATCAACTTGGTACGCGTCCCTACCAGTTGTATATGGAGCAGGAGAGCTGCAGAAGCAGCTTTAGAGAGGTGGCGGTTTATCTGTAGTAGCGTCAACATGTGGAGCTACGTCCCTCTCCACCACCGTGTTTTAGGTATCGTCGTCGGTGTCCTCCTGTAGGTTATCTGAAAACTAGCTTTGATTTGTTCAGTGAAGTATCATCCTGCGATGTGTCCACAGGGGCAGGCACATCTGTATTTTCTTTAGTGTTCGCAGCTTTGTGTGTTCTTTACCAATGTGTTGCAGGAGGGTTCTTGCGGGTTTGTCTGTAATCTTTGACTCGGACAGTGAAGTTTCTTCACAGGGATGGTCTCATCCACTTTCCTGTCTTCCAGTCCGCCCAATCCCGGTGTAATTTTGATGGATATGGTGTCATGTCTGGTTTCCTAATCACCCTGAGATGAATCTGACCGAAGCCATAAGAAATAACTTTTAAGAAAGTACCCAAAGTGGTTCGGAATATCTTCTTCCGTTATTCAAGTATTCTCTATCAAATTTAAAAATTTTTAATTTTTCATTGACTTTTTTTAGTTTTTAGTTAATAACTCGGCCTTTTGAAGGAAAATAAATAATTGAAGGAAAATAAATTGGGAACATTTCAATAAAGACCACGCTGAAAAACTGTTAAGTCACCTCACGCCGTTTGGAAATACAGATTTCTTAAATTTGGAATTTTTTGTCAACCTGTAAAAAACACAATATTTTCCCGAAAAAGTACAATGATCTGTACAAATTTTTAATTTTTTCGGAAAGACAAGGCTTTGCCAAATATACTTAAAGTAAAATTCTGATCATTTGGAAATGTACCCTACAGCCAGCATGCTCTGAAAATGTGCAATTTCCTAACAAATGTTTCATTTTCGATGTTTGGCAAAAAATTCGCTCGGAGATTGTTAAAAATTTGTTCTGAAATGCATGCCAAAACAAGAAATATATCCTACGCATAAATGAAAATAAAAAGACTTTGGGTTTAAAAATCTCTAAATTTTTTTTTACAATTTGGTTTGGGAGCCTGAAAACAAGTGAATAGAATGTGCCACTACATGTAGAATTTCAAGCGGACTTCGCCAAAATTAAGCAAGTTCGACGAATTTTTTGATCCCAAACCGTTACAATTACAGTTTTCCATTAAATCCCATGAAGGGATTGGGGAGAGCTTCTTACAAACAGTGAGCTGTGCGCTTTCTAATTTTTCACCCACTGATTGGGGCCTATATATTTTTCATGGCTAAGTGCTCGACAGTGGCGCTATCACTAAACGAGGTGGTTGTCGTCTAATGAAAAATGTAAGGTGGTCAGAGCATTAATTGAACCCACGGTCCTCTTGAGCTCATTTATGCGCAGGATCTATTTGTTTTTCGGCGTGTATTTAAGCACAATACCAATAAAAAAAAATCCAATGAGTGTTCGAACTCACGGGCGATGTGTTAACACCTTTTTGCTACACGGTACCTGTTCGATTTCTATGAACACATTCGTAAATGTTACATTGGAAAATAAAAAACAGCGTTCAATCATATGATGACGTTACAGTTAAATAATATTAATACTTAAAATTATTTAAAGACCCAGTGCAAGCACATGTGTCATTATTTTCTTGCTCAATACTTTTTGTTTTATTCCCACAAAAGTCAAAGAATGCAAAGTAACAGACACTTGTACATACATACATACATTGTTATATTCGTACGATATAACCGAAGATCAACATAAAATACTTTTTTAATATTACTCCAAATTAAAACACTTCAATCTCGGCTCGCCAATATCGGATCGCCTTAATTTTTGGCCTAAACTCTTCGTCGAAACCCGCACTAGCTTTTTCATCCAAAAACGAATAAAATCGGCTATGAATTTCCGGAGAAAATCGCGTGGGAAAATTATATGAAAATCGCCCAATAATCACTTTCAATACCGACTGCCAAGCAACGAACAAACAAACGATGATAAGACAAAACCGAAGATTAACATAAAACACTTTTTTAATATTACTCCAAATTAAAACACTTCAATCTTGGCTCGCCGATATCGGATCGTCTTAATTTTTGGCCTAAACTCTTCGTCGAAACCCGCACTAGCTTTCTAATCCAAAAATTAATAAAATCGGCTATGAATTTCCGGAGAAAATCGCGTGGGAAAATTATATGAAAATCGCCAAATAATCACTTTCAATACCGACTGCCAAGCAACGAACAAACAAACGATGATTTACTCTTACAAACCTAACACTTGCGTATGTATTAAATTTATAGTTTACTGCCCTAGAGGCGCGCGTATAGATGTTAACACATCAAAAATAGCTAATATGTATAATCTAACCTCAAAAGGCAATTCAAAAAACAATACGAGCTTACTTTTAAAACCCTTATGACCAGTTTTGCAATCAGTTCTTAGTTCATTTGTAATTACACATCGAATTGTGTTTTTCAGTCAATGGTTAACAATGATTTTACCACCCAATCTTGATTGGATAACCTGTAGTTATGTACATATGTTTTTGACAATCTCATTACTGAGTGTCGAAATGAGAAATGTAAGATTATATAAACTACATATTTTTGTTTTGACTCTTTATACACATGCTTTGAGTCTAGATTGTTGAATTAGATTTTTAACAGTTTTTATATATTTTTTTTTATACATTTTTGTTAAAATCACTTTAATTTATACGTTAATTTCTTATTTTTCATAATTCCACTTTGGTTGCTTCTACTTTTTGTAAATGTTGTTTCCAATAACAATACAACGGTTGCCGTAATCGTTAACAATAAGATGGTTTACATTAACTACCAAAATGCAAAGCTAAACTCTAATTAAATCTCAATTACGATTATGTAATCCGATAGTTAAGTACCCACTTAAAACTGACCATTAGAGGGGTATTATATACTAATGGTTTACATTCATTTCCCATTGATCTCATTGGGGAAAGTTTTTCTTGTTGCACTTGTATTAAAAATTCAAATGTTTTCAAAATAAATAAAAACTTAGTGCAGTAAATAAATATTTAAATTAAATCAGTTAAATCAACAAATGAAAATAACTTTTTTGGGTTTATCTGTGATATATAATGAAATACAGGATTTCCAAATGAAGACCCAGGGTTGACCTCTTGTGTATATTTGACCCCAGATCAGTTTTCTTATGCACAATCATTATGTATATATATAGGTTGTACGTATGATTTAAACTTGTAGTCATTGCATAGTTATATGTCACCGTTCATAATGCGATGTATTACAAGGCATTACATGAAATGAACTTACATGCGTATGCGTAGTATAAATTTTAAACCCAAAGACATAAACTAAGAAATTGGAGGAGTGTTAGAACAGCTGTAAGCAAACACTTGCCATTACAATTTAATCAACAAATACGCAAAATACGTTTTGTTTCAGAAGAAAATGTAAAATATTAAGTGTTGTTATTATTATTTTTAGTAGCACAGTTTGGAAGCAAAAACAAAAAAAAGCAATTTTGATGCCACTATATGCACTATATATTCCGCTATATCTCAGAAAAAGCTTATATTATAGGTTAGTCGAAACCATTCAATTTAATTAGTTCGGGACATGGGGTGTTTCTCATTAGTGGTCCTCATGCAAACTCGAAAGAGCCTCGTAAACGCGTAAATTTCGCAAACTTACGCGGCAAACGTCAAAACAAAGAAATTTCCCATACAAAGCGACTTGCACAAAAGTGGAAAGTCTTCAAGTCAGATTTGCTGCGCAAACGTGGGATGGAGAAACGTGTAAACTTTTGACATTTCGTTGTCATCTGACTGGGATTTCGTTGTCATCTGACTATGGTTTTGAGCACAACTACGCTGAGCAACTTTACTTGGTGCCTCATGCAACGGTGCGAGGGAAACTTGCGCTGAGCAAAAGTTCTTTGCAAAAGTTCACGTTTGCATGAATGCCGCTATTGTGTTCAAATCTCTCTGACGAATTCCTTTAAGACTCGCATGTTATGGTAGCTCAAGTGAGAAGAGGATTGGTTGAGCAACCTCAATATCATGCTAACACCGATAAGTATCATGGTAACAAAGTAACGTAGTTGCTAAAACTCAACTTGTATGCTTGGCTAGAGGTTGTTGGCAGCCGCAGCACTAGAATCTCCCAAGCTGTCAGAAACTATATGAGGTGGAAGCGCTTCAAAACCGCTGATTTGTTGGAAAAATACCGTGCTGCTAGGACTGACGTAAATCGGAAAATTAGAATGGCCAAAACTGAATATTAGTTTCGCCAATTTAGTTCTGCGCTGGATGCCAAACGGAAATGGAAGACTATTCAAAATATTGGTATAGGTAAAGACGTGGAGGATAATAATTGCCACTTGGATGCTGACTCTGTAAACAGATCATTTTCTAATGTACCTAATATTCCAGTAGTTAAAAACTACTATAATTTTGAACAGCATTTTCATAATGAGCAACTTGGCTTCGAATTTGCTTGTGTGGAACAGACGGAAGTTTTATCCAGTATATTAGCTATGAAATCGAACTCTATTGGTGCTGACAACATTGATCCGAGGTTTCTTAAATTAATTATACCCTCTATTTTACCTTATGTTACTCACCTTTTCAACACAATAATTACGACCAGTACTTTCCCAACAATGTGGAAACACGGCAGAATAATACCAATACCGAAGACTAACACTGAGTTTAGGCCCATTGCAATTCTCTGTTTTCTTTACAAAGTCCTGGAAAGTTACTTCATAAACAAATGAGTGCACACATTTATTCTAATCCATTAATGCGTGAAAACCTGTCTGGATTCCGCCCAGATTATAGTTGTACTAGCGCATTGCTTAAGGTCACGGAAAGTCTACGACAAAACTTAGAGAACCGCCATATATCTTTTCTGGTTCTTCTGGACCACTTTAAAGCCTTCGACATGGCACACCACACAACTTTGTGTTCAAAGTTAAATGTATTTTTTCGTTTTTCATCTACTACCGTCAATTTAATTCAATCCTATCTTTCTGGTCGTTCCCAATCTGTTTTCACGAAAAATAACATTTGAAATATTTTGCCTATCTCACGAGAAGTACCCCAAGGCTCGATTTTGGGACCTCTGCTTTTTTCAACTTATCTAAATGACTTACCACAACAACTGTCATACAGCGAAGCGCACTTATATGCTGATGACGTGCAAATTTACTTAAGTAGTTCACTATCTTCAATCATCGAAAATGTTGAAAAATTGAACTATGACCTTTCTCATATCCATGACTGGGCAACAGCCAATGGACTTGCTATTAATCCCAGGAAATCAAAATGTCTTGTGGTTCACTCCAGATCATTTAACAGTGCCAATTATAATTTTGATATAGCAATAAGTGCCGATAAAATTGATATCGTCTCGCAGACTAAAAATCTAGGAATCATTTTAAACAGGTCACTCACCTGGTCGAACCATATTAACTCAGTTGTTGGACAAGCTTATTCGAAGTTGAGAACCTTATGGTCTTCTCAAGCATATACCCCTTTTCGTACAAGAGTACTCTTGGCTAAGTCGTACATAATGCCAAGACTTCTATACGGCTGTGAACTTTTTGCAAACTGTGACTCGTCAAGTAAACGGAAGCTTAACGTCATATTTAACAATGTTATTAGGTATATCTACGGTCTGAAAAAATATGATTCTGTACACCAGTTCGTTAAATCACTTTATGGCATTTCCTTTGACAACCTGTTGAAGACTAAAATCCTCGTCTACCTTCATAAAATAATTTCTAAGAATATACCACTTTATCTTTTTCGACAATTAAATTTTACTAGGTCAAATAGAGGTAGAAATATAATACCCTTAAGACATCGCTTTCTTTTTTCTGAATGCCATTTTTTTATTCATTCAATTCGTCTTTGGAACTCACTTCCACATAATATTCAAATTATCAGCAACTCTAAAGATTCATAAATATTATAATACTGAATGAAGTTCCCCTGTCACTATCATTTTTGCTTGTTTCTTCTTAAAAACTTTAATTTTACTCTTACTATTTGTTCTTATATGTCGTATAATTGTTTAAATGTCCTCTTCTTTATTCCATTTTTATCAGTCCACATATCTAGTTTCTTAATTATTAATTAACTAAATTTAATTTATTTATTTATTTAATCTATTTATAACATTGTTTTATTCAAATATACTAAAATTTATAATTCGTGTACTTTAATTATAAGACTTGTTCTTGTTGTGCCTGATATCCAATAAATAAACAATACAATACAATACAATACAAACTACAAACATATATGTCGCGTCATTCATAATAATAAATTTTAAACTTGCCACGAAATAGCTGGATGTTAATGTTTGTACATCATTTATTCAATTCGAAAGATGTTGCTTACATCAATGAAACATATTAAGCACGACAATAAAACGTATTCATTATAGGAACGAATCATATTCGTCGCAGTGAATCATTTTTGTTACAGCGATTTATCTTCCATTCGTCAGAACTATAGTTTTTTTTATATTTAATAAAAGGCGCTTATAGCTATTTTAGCAATTTTCAATGATATAGGATACATCAATGATATCTCATTTCGATAGGATATTAAATGTCAGAGACACGCCTGATTATATATTCAAGATTTGTCGAATTTAAACGAAAGCTTTATGTAGGCAATCGATAAAAAAAATTTCACTTTAAAATCTGCCACAAGCCGTCACATTTCAAAATGAGCCGCTAAACATATGTTAATGCCGCTAATCATTTGTCAGCATCCCAGCAAAAAACTACTAAACTACTGAATAGGATATCAAAATATTAAAACGAAAAATCGCTCTTAAAACCATTCAATTTTGGAACTGATACTTTATAACAAACTAGAAGCTACAATCAACATTTTTTAAAATAATCGACTAAATACTTATATAATGTATTCTAAGCAGAGCGTAACATAATTTCCAATGTATAACCGATTACGCTATATATTATAAAAAAGGATAATCTATTTCTGTTCTCAATTGCTATATTTCAATATTTTCAAACCGAGTATAGCCAGTTGGATCCGTTAGAAAACATTTAATTTTGTTACATACAAAATATTTATTATATTTTATCCGAAGTAAGGTAACTTATTTTCGACTCCCTAGATTACTGGCAGTATTTGCAACTGTAATATCGTAACCTGCAATATATATTTAATACTAAACTAAATAAAATTGGCTTTTTTTTTAAATAAAATTATATATATATATAATAATTATTCATTTAAAAAAAGTAGTTTGATGTCCAACGGAAGAACTAGTTTCATTAAAACAAATTCAAAATCCAATTGCTATCCGACACTTTTCATCGTACCATAGTTTGTTGCGAAGCCGTTTTTCAAAACCAAGGGTATGCGGCAGTTTTTATAGAATCGGAAATGAGTTTCTCTTGCGCTTCAGATCGTCATCGAGACGGGGTGGTTTCTCTGTCAATAGTTGCGAGAGCTTCCTTGAGTAGGCTGTGGCTACCTCCAGTAATTGCAGCTTTCAGATGTGCAGCCTTCAATGCGACTCGTTTCTTGTACGAACGTTTGCTGCTCCCAGGTACTGATCAGAATCAATGTTAGCTCCTCTGATGACTCGTACGTCCATTATTATGAATGGGTGACTTACATCAATTACCAAGTGATCAATTTGGTTCCCCGTCCATTGATCAGGGGATACCCAAGTAGCGTTGTGGACGTTTTTAAGCTGGAATCTTGTGCTACTAATGACTATATTTTTTGCCGCGACAAAGACAATCAGTCACATACCATTGTCGGAACTGCCAGTATGTAGACTGAGATTCGCAATAGTTGGATGAAACACATTTGACTACTACTACTTATGCGTTCACTCACAGGATTGAACATAGACACTATTTCATAGTTTTTGTCATGGCAACTATATCTCGCAGTATATCTCGCAGTTTTTCCTTCTTGTGTAGCCATGTCCTGTCCAACGCATTTCCCGGATACCGGTAAGGTCAGCCCTATAACCTTCGGGCACATCGGCCTGTTGGATAGTGGCACCGGATCTACATAGAGTCCACACACCCCAAGTGCCATGTTTTTCATTTCGTTTATGTATATGCACTGCCATTATGAACGGCGGCGGGAGGCAAACCCAGTCCGCCGAGTTTTTGCTGTTATCTACTGCCAGGATATTTGATTGCAGCCGGCCATTATCGATCAGACCAGGATGTCGAACTTGCATTTTCTTCGTTTAGTTTCTATCCACCGTTGGCACATATATTTAGCTCATCCGCCGTCTAAGGACAGAAGAATATGCCCGATAGTTTGACGAGCTTCAGTGACATCAGTCACCTGCTAAACCAGAGACGTATCGGTGATAGAATAACCAATCAGCCTGCTCATTCGTTTCATCTCCTCACTCTAGCTAGCTAACGGAGGTTTCCGATAAAGCCATTGCCCAGGACATACTACGTGGAAGTAGTGAGCAACTTGGAATGGCTATCAGAAACGTTCCACCTCCACTGCTGCGGCCAAAGCAAGTTTTAGGTGGTTAGACCAGGGATCGAACCCACGATATCACGTACAAGAGGCGAGCACACTAACCACACCGGCGTCTTCTTTATAGTTTTTTGTTGCAGGCCGACGGATCTTAGCAGGCAAAGTGCAAAGTGAATAAATTATAGAATTTTAAAAATTATATAATCTATAGTTTTCTTTTGTTCGGTAACTTAAATATTTTTCCAATACACACCAACCCCCTAGAATGCAGTTTTGTGGGACATTTATTTTAGCGCCAACTCGGAATAAGTTAGAAATTAACCTTTAAATGTATTTTCAATTCTTACTTCTTTTTGGCATTGAATTTGAGCTTGAACTGAACACATCCTATACCTAAAATGTACGGATAACATGGTTTCCTATGCCGATTTATCATAAGAATATACAAAAGAGGTGAAATTTCACCCCCCTTAAAAAACATTCAGACGTAGAATTTGTTTCTTTTACCCCCTCTACCTGAATCCGTTGTCAGAACCTTATGGATTTCGAAATAATTTCATTTTGTTCCACTTTGTTAATGATGTTCCATCGGAGAATAGACTCGACTACAAGCGTGATACAGACCGATGTCCGCAAGTCCACAGACATGCTATTGGCATATTTAGGCGGAAAACTCAAATCAGTTGACAAAAGCTTGCAGTTAAACCGGGTGTATACTTTTTTTACCTCACAAGTAATTTAACATTTATATATTCGAATATTAACAATTTCAAGTTTTATTGTCTCAATTAAATATTTGTGATTATTGTTTTCACTAATGTTTTAAAAACGCTGTGTTTATTCATTGTGTTATTTCCTTGAAATTGATCAATGAAGTTGGTGGAAATATTAGATAAAAATATAACAAGATTGTGAGAAGGAGAAAACATACAACATTGCTCCCTTCTTATTTCCATGACCTCGATCCGATACTAAAATTGAACTCAACATTTTCCTAGTATTAATCTTCATTGTGATTTCCACGAGTGTAGTGAATTTGAGGTGAACCTCAAGCTGGCCCCCAGTAGTACGGCAAGAACTTGGCCGACGGCGGTCACATATCAAGAGGTACCAATGCCAATGCTGATCAAATAAATAGTTGGAAAATAGTTATAGAAAAGATGGTTGAAAAAAAGGAACGGCGATAGATGACTGACTGGAACATTTCGGGTTGCGTTGTACGATTTTCGTATCAAACCAAAAGTACAAAACACATCAACTGAGAGTATTGTTATTGAAAGTTTTGCCAAGTCTGGGGTCACACACGGCATTTTTACTTGCTCAAGTTTTTGTATATCGTATTCTCTTTATCGAGAGAAGCTGGCACATTATATCATACTTTTTAGGAAAGTATCTTCTTTTGGTTTCTATCCGCCGTTGGCCCATATGTTTGGATCATCCGCCTTCTAAGGACAAAAGAATATGCCCGATTGGTTGATGAGCTTCAGTGACATCAGTCACCTACTAAACCTGAGAAGCATCAGTGGTCGCATAACCAATCAGGCTGCTCATTGGAAAGCCTTGACTTCAGCCGCTTGAAAAAAATATTCTACCGTTGCCGGGGAACCACCACGTGGAGACAAAGGTCTTGAGATTGGTAACAGAGGGCTTCTAATCTTACAAAATATAAATTTGTATTCGATATGCACGAAACTTACAATGTTAACATGTCGTAATAAATTTTACCAGTCCCTCATTTACGTAAACCCGACATTTCGATTTTGAAAAATAATTAATATTAGTTTGTAGAACCAAAACTTTTATGCGTCGATTTTGAGATTAAATAAGGACTATCGTGGTATCAGTATTTCTTCACACGTATAAGTCATTGTATTTATATTCGCCCGTTGGCAGTTTATAATTTCGGGTCCTAGTGGCTAAAACAAATTCTCTAAGAATCTATTACATACAGCATCAACTTGTAGTGCACAATATTTGTATCTCCTAAATTGTCAAAATCAAACACTTTTGTAACACATGTTTCTAAAAATGTGCCAAAATTTATTTCATTTAGATTATAGCAGAAGTTGTTGTAATTGTAGGTAACTAAAACAAGCATTATGTTTTTGTTTTGGAGCCTCAGCTTTCAAATTTCAAACCAAATGCCAACAATAAAACAGACCAAATGAATACAAAATCCAAATAATGGATGATTTTTTTGCCATTTGGTTTTTGAAAATTGAAGAAAATACAGAAAATGTATCCAAGTGAATGAAATAATTATTTGGATCGATAAATCAAATAAATATTTCATGCAAATGTTGCCCACGGTTATGCATTTTTCCTACGTTGGCTCCAATTTTTAAATTATCGCATTGCAAAGTTCGGAGAGAGCACAATCATATTTTTGAGTTTATTTTCTTATATGGTGTCATAGTCTAGTTCGCCCAGACTTTTCACCCATTAAGATATGGATTAACATTGATATATCGGGGTAACTTTTTACCAGTCTTTTAGAAAACATAGCCCTATTATATAAATCACATTTAAAAATATTAAAATTATAAAAAAAAACATGTAAATCGGAAACCGGATTTTTTACTGATATTTGTGATTAGCATCTACTTACAGAAGACTATATACATACATACACTGAAAATGTTTATTTAATTCCATAAAATTGTTGAAGTAAACACTGTAATTGTAGTAAACGCTGTAATTGAAAATGAATAATTTTGCCATTTCCGTTTGGAAACCTCTCACACAAAAGTTGTGCGGACTCAGAGTCCGGGATTTATCTAAAAAAAAAAAGAGAGTGTGCTTTAAGACCACACAACTGAAGTAAAACTTCTTTAGCTCCATCTACATGTTTATATATATGTTTGTATATGTCTATATGTATAATGTATACAGACATATAATAATTTTCTACAAATGTTTAAATTTAAATTCCGTTTCCATTGATAAATAAACATATTTGAGTTGAATTTTTATTTATTATTTGTTTTATTATTTTTAATCATTATTTATATTATTTTCATTATCGGATACATGAGTAGTTACTGTGGTTGATTGTAAGACTGAGACAATAGGCTTATGGTATGAAAAATATGATACATATGTTTTCGAATGAAAATTAGAAAGAAATCTAGAGAAAACTGCATCGATTGTTGTTCCATGTCGTGTGGTAGGCTCATTTCGGTTATTATTGATTTCAAGTTCTAATTTATCTCGAAGAAAGTTTATGAAGAGTTGTCCATCTTCGGATGCGAAATTAACATTGAAATCTCCTGCTAAAATGAGTGGCAACGTATGATAATTTTCTCCTAATTCTTCAGAGCCTACTCGACCGTAAATCATAAGTCTTTTATATATAAACTTTATAATGTTATTGACTGTGTTATTGGGCGAAATGTAAACAACTACCATTATGATGTTTGTTCCATCGTCCAAATCACAGTGAGCAGCAGATATATCACCAATTGATGACTGGCCAATATCGAGTTCAGTAATATGTCTTAATAAAATGTCCATGTTCGAAGTTACAATGTTTGAAGTATCATTTGATTTCTGATAAATTGCCACTCCTGCTGATCTAACATTTTTGCGTTTAAATTTTGCAATACAATCAAAATTCGGGATGTCAACATTATCATCGTCATTTGACCAAGTTTCTGATAGAAACAAAATATTGCTTGAACCAATTACGGGATCGCTCAAGTCCGCCACGTGTTTTCTGAGACTTTGGCAATTGAAAGTAACCATGGACAACTTTTTCCTGTCATGCATGAAATCAAGAATCGTTCTTCCTAATGTTGACAATGTATTCAACGATAATCGGCGAAATTCATCTTGTAAAGATATGACCGATGTATCATTTTTTCGACCATGATAAAATCTATTATCATTATCTTTTGGCACTATGTACAATCCTTCAATGCTGGTTACTCTTGATAGAGCAACATATAGTAGTGGCAGAGAATGAGTCCTTTGGTATTCATAAACCACTTCATTGAAGGTTCCACCTTGAGATTTGTGAATTGTCATGGCACATCCTGATACTAAAGGAAAATGATTTCGTTTTGCAATAATTGTTTTATTATTATTCATGGCAATGGCAGATGTTCTGCGTTCTATTGGGACGGCATGCTTATCAATACTATGTGTGGCAACGTATCCGGCAGCTTTTCGTCTAAGTTTTTTACCAATTTTTCCTGAATTGTCAAAAGTTAACCATACTCTTGTAGTTTCATTTTGTTGGTTTTGTTCGACATGTACTAGTTTACCAACTGCACCGTTTGCCAATCCATCTGATACATCGATGTTTGTGGTGATAATGTACGATTTGTATAGAACGAACACAATTTCGTACGGTAAACCGCCAGTATCGATAACTGCCATTTTGTGTAATTTCTGTTTGACAAAAGCTTCCTGTTCAGTATTTTGGCATCCCAAAAATAAATCTGTTGCTATTGATGCTATTTTACAATTTTTTGTTTTTTTGTTTTAATCGTCAAACTCTACTCTTCACCTCCCTTGTCATGATTTACGTTGCATACTTTTGGGGAACTTCGTAACAGCTTCCGCTACATTACAAACTTCCGGTTCCGTTGCATTAAAAAATGTTTACCCCTCCGTATAGAAGTTTTACTTCAAAAATTTGAGATATTTTAATTTGTTCGATAAATCCACAACAATAGGTTTACGCGAAAGCACTTGTGTTGTGGCCGTCGGTGGTGCAATGCTTAGTGTGGGCGCCTCTTGTACAAGAAATCCTGGGTTCGATCCCTGCTGTGACCACCTTAAATTTCTAAATTTCTGTCGGCGGCGGTCACCTCGCATAGTAACGGCCATGAAAAAGCTTCTCAAAGTACCGTTCGGAATAGGTGTACAAACTGTAGGCCCTAATCTGTGAGTATAAAACCAAAAAAACTAACAGTTCACTGGTTATGAGAAGCTCTCCCCAATTCCTTCATGGGATGTATTGGGAAACCATTTTTTCGTGTGTATAACACAAGCGACATTAATAAAAATTGGCACTGGGTAATACTTTTTCAAACGCCACTCAAGGAAAAAAATGCAAAAATGCAATATTCATATTCTGGCCTCTTCTGGTCTCTTCTACTGGTCTTTTTTACATGAGAACGTGGGTTCGATCCCTGCTCTGAATACCTTACATTTCTTTCGACGACGGTCACCTCGCTTAGTGATGGCGACACTATCGAGTACTTAGCCATGAAAACTCTTCTTAAAATACAGTTCGGAACCGACGTAAAACTGTTGGTCCCACTCAGTGAGTGTAAAAGTAGCGTACTTCTTACTGGTTCTGAGAAGCTCTCGCCAGTCCCTTCATTGGATGTAATGAGAAATCATTTTTTGTAGACCCGATAAATCGCCAAAATCAACAGATTCTTATGCAATTTGCCACGTCCATTCGAAAACCTGAAGGTTGGTCGACATCAATACATTTTTGTTCAAGAATTTCTGCATCCCTTAGATGTACCTAAAATTTGGAACAAACTTTTTAAATGCAAATCGAACCCAATGGATGACTTAGAATAAGGGCAGGATCGAATTAAGGATTTGTGAGCTCTAAGGGTCAATATGCGGTTCGGACCCCTATAAAATAATATCGCATTTGCGTCAATGCAATTTCGCTCGAAAATAATCAAAAATGCATTAATTTTGTGGGCGATATTTCATACAGCCGGTTCATATCTTTAAGCAAGTGTTTCCTTTCCTACTTTAGGCGAACAACTCACTTAGACTTATTAGTCCATTGTGATACTACGGGCTAAAGAGTTTAAGTGTTAGCCTCACCGGAGAGTCATTTAGTTTACTCTAAAAATCTCACGATCTTGGCTGCGCCTATATGAGATAATTCTCCCTGGTCCCTAAATGGGTTGGATCCCATAGTAGACATCATCTTCCTCATCGTTGCAGCTTCTACCGAAGCCATTTGCCCTGACCTTTAGTGCCGCCGCATATCTTCTAATCAGACAGTTCCACGTAAAACTGTAACAAGCATTGATATGCCATGGGCCTGGCTAGAGACAGAAGGTTCATGGTGCTCCTGATATATATTATCAGCCAGATTTGTCTTGTTCGAACACAATCTGTGCTTCTCGTCTAGCTTTCTTGTCCCATCATATAATTAGGAGCGTTTTTGCAGAATGTGCTTACAAGTCGCTAGGAGCACGCCACAACAGTTCCTGTGTTGAGGTTCCTGTTAGGTTCAGGTATGCTAATTTAAGGGACTTGAGACAACCCTAGTTCCCTAGAGTAGGCAGCGTCCATACCTGATCATCCGTGCTCCGAATCCGAGCCTGTCCCATTGTGAGAGTTGCACCTGTGATGTACATTATCGGCATTCTTAATACTTGTCTGTAGTGCACAATAGATGGGTGTCTCAAGCACCTGCCATCACACGGTCTCACCACAGCTATTTAGATCCAGTGAACAATTGTAGGATAAAGTTCCCATTTACAACCTAAAACGGTGGTAATTTTTGTTTAGCTCTTTAGCTACATATTTCTTTACAACACCTCTTCTAAATTATATTAAAGAATTGTTCGACGCAATTTATTCGTTGTTGTTCGGAGCTTACCCAATCGACGCCTGTGCATGCCTGGATGCAGTTCAGTTCAGTTTTATTGTAATTATTAAACTAAACTTGTGATGTACTCGTATACACCATATGACAAGTGGAACGGAATGAAAAAAAAATTAATGTGAGTCCGATCACAGGGGAGATGTGTAAACATCTAGTAATGAAGTTGGAAGTACTTATGCTTTTAGTAAATTTTTTAATTATTCAATTAAAAGTATAAAAACTTTCAATATTGTAAATATATAGGAATGTTTGTTTTATTTAACTTATTTGGTTAGTAAATGGGCACACTGCAGTATATATGTACTGCATTAAAAATTACAGTAAGCAGTAAATTTACTGATTACTGAAAAAATTCTGTAAATTTTTACTGATAATGATATTTAATTTGCATTACCAGTCAAATCATAGGGCCGTATTCATAATAATCAGTAATCGGGCATTACTGATTACTGAAAATTCAATGCACCTCATCATAATCAAGTAGGCACTTTATAAAAATTGCTGAAAAAAATTTTAGTAATCAGTAAAAATTTACTAGTTAAAGAATTACTTTTACTGAAATTTTAGTAGTACTGCAAAGTGCCCATCTATGGTAAATGCCTTAAGTAAAAATAGTTAATATTGGCTTATGGTAACTTAAATAAGATATATACATTTGTGACTCGATTGTATTTAAAAATCTATGGAAAACTGCATCTATAGTAGTGGAATTGTTAGTTGTGGGGGTTTGTGGAGAATTGCTCACATGCAAGTGGAAAACGTCAAATAAAAATTTTGATAAAGCTTGCGACTGTGGGTTTGCACAATTTGTATTAAAATCTCCACCCATAATAATTGGATTGAGATGGAGATTGTTACCCAATTGTCGTGCACCAGTTTCAGTGTAAGGCAACAGTACGTAATGAAGATATGTTATAATCTTAATTTATATTGGAATCTAATAGAAATTTTATTAGAATTAACATTACCTCCATTCAGCTTTGATACACTTTGTGTTGTTTTATGTTCTGAGTTATAATTTTTTTGATGTTTTGTAAAATATTTTATTATTTTGTATTTGTTGCGGTTGACAAGTTATTAATCAGCTGTTTACTGAAATGTAATGTTATTTTACAGCAATGGTTTTCGAAAATTAGTAGCTACTACTGCACACTAGATGGTGCTTATATGCAGCTATTAAGTATGAATGACAATCTCAAAGACGAAGAAGACTTTTAGTTTGACAAGTTTAGTTTTTAGTTTTCCTTATATTTGACAAGTTTAGTTTTTAGTTTTCCTTATTTTGCTTTGTTTTAGTACATTTCTTATTAAAAGTGCAAAAAATCTTTTAAAAGTTATTAAAATTAAACGTTTTTGTATTCATTTTATTTATTTGTTTTCATTTGCCTACGATAACATAATGTACGACAATTAGTGAAAATTAGTCGCTACTATTGCACACTAGATGGTGTTGAGTATATTGTATGCAGCGTATGAGTACACTAATACACTCATACATAGCTCACACCGATTTGATAACGCTTTACGATTGGTTAACGATTACATCGCACATCTTACTCTAAATTTGTGATTGTATTGTGAAAAAGATTTTTACCCCAAGCGTATAGATGTTTACACATCAAAAATATATGTATGAACAGCTCTCAAAATTTCAACGCGAAGTGTTCTCAACGCTTTCCCCTATTGATGTGTAAAGGGAAGAGTGAAACAGAGGCCCAATGAACTTCATTAATACGTTGGTTTGAATATAAGTAATGCGCCAATATTTTAATTCAATGATATGCGTCAGCTCAATTGAATGCATAAGCGCATTAAATGGATGACAACTTTTCATACAAATAACGCATAAAATTGATAAACTAATTTCATAAATATGGGCAAACAAGTACATTTTACCAGGGACCGCAAATAATGATTATTGTTCTTTTTTTAAATCAAAAAATCAATAGCTTAGAACAGACATAAATGAAAAAAAATTTCCTCATAATGAACCTTTTTGGACAATGTTTGCATTTCCGCCATGATATTACAATTTTAGATTTTTACACTTTTCTTCAATTGTAATGATTAATTATGAGTAATATTACAAAAATCTGCCCATAATCATTATTTTTGGGCAAAAAATAAAACTCAAAAATAATAAAAACTCACTCAAAATAAAACTCACTTTCATTTTATGACTTTTGTGTAGGTTTTTTGGCAATATCGTTGCATATCCTCATAATACAAATTCAGGGGAACCAACCAAGGTGAAAAGAATACAAATAAAATTAATAAAAAAAATCTTATGAAATAATTGTTAATACATTTGTTCAACTTGGTTGGCTCCTCTGGATTTGTTTTATAAGGATATGTAACGTTATTGGTAAAAAAAACCACTAACAAGTCGTAACTTGAAAGTGAGTTTTATTTTGAGCGAGTTGTATTATAAAAGTCAGCCCATAATCATTATTTTTGAGCAAAAAAAAAATAATTATTTATGATTTTTACCATTGACGAAAATCTTTAAAACTCATAATATAATATTAATATGTAATTTTTATAATAAAACTCACAATGATTACAGTCCCTGCATTTTACTAATCTATATTTTACTTAAACTCAATGACTAACATGCATTAAATTTGAGACAAGCTTACATCAATCGGATGCTCCATTTACATTAAATGAGTGGAAGAATCTGAAGATGTTAGTTTTTACATTTATCCCATGAAATGTGTGGTAGGTTGGAAATTTATGAAATATTACAGGCTTGCTCTCCAAAATAATACCCAGGTAATTATCACTTTCTGCAAGCTTAATTTCAGAACCAGTCAACGTGATACTGATTCGGACTTTACCTTTCACACAGATTAAGAACGGGTGTACTTTTAGGTTTTTCTTGATCATCATGAAATGGACTTTGAACCCACGTTCTCATGTTTACAATTCGCGCACAGTAATCATTGCACAGTTGAGTTTGCAAGTAATTATTAATTTATCACTGTTGCTACAGACGAAAGTAGGCTAAAATTACCCAAGGGATGCTAAAAAATTATCCAAAATCACTTGAAATTACACAACAAAATTTTATTTTCTTTCAACAAAGAACATGTTTTCTGAATTAATTAAGACCACAGCTCGGGTCCGTCAATTGCTGCTATCGATTGAGTCTTGGCTTGAATCCGGTATGTACTAAGACTTTATCAGTTGGACATGTTTTGAACTTATTGTACTGTTTACGTGTTTCTCGCAACAGAATAATGAAAATCAAAAGTTTTAATATTATTTAACTACTATTAAACTTTCCGCACTGAAGGTATTATTCAAATCTGACGATACCAACTTTCGAGACCATTAAACTGGTACACATTAAACTTAAAATAGATATGTCGATGACAAATCTCCACCAGAAAACATTAAGTTGTATACGTTAAATAACATCACTATGCATCGAACAATATTTTAATTTAACAATATAAAAATTGCATGGTGCTGGTCAACTACTATATTCCAAACAAAGATCTGTGAATCAATATTTCCCTGCAAATGGAGATAGTATGACGGAGATGTCAAATAGTTAATGGAAATGCGATTTAAACACATGACGTGTGCGGACAATTGAAATTACACAAAATTTTCACAGAAATATATATCATCATCCAAAAAGTTTGAGATTGTCCCATTTGTGAATAATTATCCAGAAAGTAGCAACACTGTATTTTACCTTCTTTAGACAAAGGTAAAATAATAATTCGAGCGACACTACTTCGATATGAACGGAATATTCTACAACAATATTCCCAGCTCCAGTAATTGCAAATTAAAATCAAAGATTTCTTGGTTTAAATGTGTAAATACAGAAGAACTTCCTAACTACATCAGGCATTAACACAAGTGACTGCTATCGTTTTCTTAAAGGGGTACATGCCATCTGCAAGTACGATTTAAGCTACTAAGACCTACATAACTTCGCTGGCAAATAAAAACTTTCGGTTTGCTATTAAATCTATCTTTCTTAAATTTCAAGAATTAACAAAGCAGTACTACACTTTTGAAACAATTCCGCAATTTTTTGAAACTTTTCTTTTGAATTTCTTCCAATTTTCTTTTGCTTTAATAATACAATAACAACAGATAATGGCATAAAGTAAATACACCTAGTGTAACCACAGATAGACGTAATTGTTCAAAAAAAAAACCAACAAGAACGCAACTACAGCATTTCGGTTTGTTTGTTAAAATTTTTGTGTTAAACACAAACTAATGTATACGTACTAACAATAAAAGATAACAAATAAGTGCATTGTGGTGGTCGTCTTTATGTTTGGATGTCCCATAATACTTCCTTGCAGTTGGAAAGTGGTAATAAGATTGTCACTATTCACTTCACATATAAGTACCATAATTATACATGACCGTATTAGGAAATATTTTTTGTATTTTTTTCCTAAAAAAATACTCTTCCGAAAACAATGATCGACCGCTTCGACTAAGCACTTTTGCTTTTTGAACATATCATTGTTACTTACCTCACCCTTATATTCTTAAGTATAGACTATTTAGTATATGAGGTCGTAAGGGTTTGTGTCCCCGCTGTTATACATCTGTACCAACTAATGTACAGTACTTTTTTTTATCCAATATTTATTTTCCAAAATACCGACACTTTTATTACGTAATAAAATAATAGACCCCAGTATTAATCACAAGAATGATTATACAAACTAATTGATATAATAAAGTGATAATGAAAACAGATTGCATATTTGTTGGTGATACAAAGTTATTCCTTGAGCCTTGGGCAACAACTCGTTTTAATCGGAAGCCCACAGAGTCCATTAACTGAACTCCGGCTATTATTTGTGACAACTCGAAATCCATTGTCGGAAAATAATATTTGAAGTAAGCAAAAAAAAAACACAGTTGTCGGAAAATTATATTAGAGATGATCAAAAAAAAAACACAGTTTCTATTGATAACTGTTCTCCTACGAAAACTAAAAAGCAATTTACGACTAGAAGTCTGACAATATGGACCAATATGGAGAAGTCTGACAAAGGACAGCAACTTTTTTAATTCAATATCATCACATGAACTTCAGCACCTCTAGAATATAGTTCATCTATGGCAAATTAAAGTAATACATTTCTTATCAAATATTCTTTAATATATGTACGTAAATTATTAACTACATAGTAAAGTATGTACATGAGATCCTGGATTCGATCCCTGCTCTGACCAATTAGTAAATTTTGAGATGGATAATTTTCTTTTAATGTCTAGAAACAAGTTTGAATTGGAATTCTCTTTCTTTTGAGTACCCACACTTACTGTATTATAGGTAATAGCAGTTTTTCAATTCTCAAAACCCACATATTATATTGTAAAATTGGTTTATTTAATTCGTGCCGGAAAAGTAAATACACCATTAAATTCGTGAGATGAATACATTTTAATTGAGCACCCACACTTGCCAACTGGCAGATGCCACTAGGTGGATCCATTTTTGACCCTGTGACCCCCATGGGTCCGACTACGAAGAACTTTTTTCAATTTTCGCCGTCTTATATTTTACTCTAATTTTGGGTTTTTTAATATTTTTTTTTTTTGACAGTCAAATTATGAAGTATACATATATACGGGTGATTCAGGAAGTTCCGGAAAAATTTCACCAACGTATTCCTTGGCTCATTTCATGAAGAAAAGTCCACTAGGACCATGTCCGAAAATGCAAGGGTGCGAAATGGCAGCGGGTTCAAAATTTTCGGATTGGTGGTCGGAGGGTAGTAGGGTAAAGTTGCTAACTTCTGAGCTAGTGGTCGGATTTTTTTGTTTTTGGGCTTGTTGGAAAGGTCTTTAAGAAGGCCTTCAGAATCAATAAAAAAAGTAGAAAAAGATACAGAGCTTTCGGAGAAAAAATGGAAACAAACATTCACATAACCTCAATTTGCTCAGCCAGATGGCAGGTAACTTATGTTTTTAACTTCTGTTGGTTGAGAGATAGCCATACCTCTTACCTTTCCAAAATGACCTAAACGAAGCCCAGAGGTCTTACCGTTCCAAAGTTATGACCATTTTACTGAAATGCAAAAATGTTTGTTTTTGTTTTTGGAAGCGAAATAACAGCACACATTTATTCGTTTTTGTAAATTAATACGTTTAAGATTTTATTTTATTGAAATATTTGGCTGAAGAATCAAACACGTAAGGAAAAAAAAATCCAATGAGTGTTCGATCTCACGGGCGATGTGTTAACACCTTTTTGCTACACGGTACCTGTTCGATTTCTATGAACACATTCGTAAATGTTGCATTGGAAAATAAAAAACAGCGTTCAATCATATGATGATGTTACAGTTAAATAATATTAATACTTAAAATTATTTAAAGACCCAGTGCAAGCACTTGTGTCATTATTTTCTTGCTCAATACTTTTTGTTTTACTCCCACAAAAGTCAAAGAATGCAAAACAACAGACACCTGTACATACATACATACATTGTTATATTCGTACGATATAACCGAAGATCAACATAAAATACTTTTTTAATATTACTCCAAATTAAAACACTTCAATCTCGGCTCGCCGATATCGGATCGCCTTAATTTTTGGCCTAAACTCTTCGTCGAAACCCGCACTAGCTTTTTAATCCAAAAATTAATAAAATCGGCTATGAATTTCCGGAGAAAATCGCGTGGGAAAATTATATGAAAATCGCCCAATAATCACTTTCAATACCGACTGCCAAGCAACGAACAAACAAACGATGATAACACAAAACCGAAGATCAACATAAAACACTTTTTTAATATTACTCCAAATTAATACTCCAAATTAAAACACTTAAATCTCGGCTCGCCGATATCGGATCGCCTTAATTTTTGGCCTAAACTCTTCGTCGAAACCCGCACTAGCTTTTTAATCCAAAAATTAATAAAATCGGCTATGAATTTCCGGAGAAAATCGCGTGGGAAAATTATATGAAAATCGCCCAATAATCACTTTCAATACCGACTGCCAAGCAACGAACAAACAAACGATGATTTACTCTTACAAACCTAACACTTGTGTATGTATTAAATTTATAGTTTACTGCCCTAGAGGCGCGCGTATAGATGTTAACACATCAAAAATTAATGTGAGTCCGATCACAGGGGAGATGTGTAAACATCTAGTAATGAAGTTGGAAGTACTTTTGCTTTTAGTATATTTTTTTTAATTAATCAATTAAAAGTATCAAAACTTTCAATATTGTAAATACATAGGAATTTGCTGGTTTTTGTTTGTTTTATTTAACTTATTTGGTTAGTAAATGGGCACACTGCAGTATATATGTACTGCATTAAAAATTACAGTAAGCAGTAAATTTACTGATTACTGAAAAAATTCAGTAAATTTTTACTGATAATGAAATTTAATTTGCATTACCAGTCAAATCATAGGGCCGTATTCATAATAATCAGTAATCGGGCATTACTGATTACTGAAAATTCAATGCACCTCATCATAATCAAGTAGGCACTTTATAAAAATTGCTGAAAAAAATTTTAGTAATCAGTAAAAATTTACTAGTTAAAGAAGTATTTTATACTGAAATTTTTGTAGTACTGCAAAGTGCCCATCTATTGTAAATGCCGTAAGTACAAATAGTTAATATTGGCTTATGGTAACTAAAATAAGATACATATTTAAATTTTTGACTCGATTGTATTTGAAAATCTATGGAAAACTGCATCTATAGTAGTGGAATTGTTAGTTGTAGGGGTTTGTGGAGAATTGCTCATATGCAAGTGGAAAACGTCAAATAAAAATTTTGATAAAGCTTGCGACTGTCGGTTTGCATAATTTGTATTAAAATCTCCACCCATAATAATTGGCATGAGATGGAGATTGTTACCCAATTGTCGTGCAACAGTACGTAATGAAGATATGTTATAATCTTAATTTATATTGGAATCTAATAGAAATTTTGTTAGAATTAACATTGCCTCCATTCAGCTTTGATACACTTTGTGTTGTTTTCTGTTCTGAGTTATAATTTTTTTGATGTTTTGTAAAATATTTTATTATTTTGTATTTGTTGCGGTTGACAAGTTATTAATCAGCTGTTTACTGAAATGTAATGTTATTTTACAGCAATGGTTTTCGAAAATTAGTCGCTACTATTGCACACTAGATGGTGTTGAGTATATTGTATGCAGCGTATGAGTACACTAATACACTCATACATAGCTCACACCGATTTGATAACGCTTTACGATTGGTTAACGATTACATCGTACATCTTACTCTAAATTTGTGATTGTATTGTGAAAAAGATTTTTACCCCCAGCGTATAGATGTTTACACATCAAAAAAACATTTGGTACTAAAGGAAGTCTTCAATGTGGTTCCCATTTTCTACTAAACACAATTGCAGCCGTTGGCGAACCACATCCGCCACGTTTAGTTCACTCATCTTTTCACGAACTTTCACCGCAGCTTCCTCAATGCGTGCGAGTAACTGCTCACGATTGTGGATCTGCACAGAATACAATCAACATTTTTTTTCCGCCAAATGCGTTCTTTTTTCCGCAACTTCATCACTTAAACGCTGCTATAAATTAGCATAATATTCTCCGTTGATAGTTTTTCCTTTCTGAAGATAATCAATATCAATAAAAATTATCCCATGCGTATAAAAAAAAAAAACAGACGCCAGATAGAACTCTATTCGCCTTCTTTGGACGCGATTCTCCCATTCCAGTCAACTTCTTTGACTGTTCCTTTCTCTCAGGTGTGAAATGGGACACCTGTCTCATTCATGGTTATAAATAGACGTAAAAATTCGGCTTTATTGCGGTGAAACTTCGCCAAACACTTCTCGATGCTGGTTTTGCTCAACATCTATTGAAAGCAAGCGCGGCACTCATCTTGCGCACAGCTTCCTCATCTTCAATTCTTAGGTCAATATACGATGTCTAGCACTTTTTGAAATGCCTATCTTTTCAGCTAGCTCACCCACCTTCAGCGAACGAACATCCAATACCATCTTCGATCAACCAGTACGGTGTTAGTCTTGTTCGTAACGGTGTTAGGCCCCGTTTAAGCTCTGATAGCCAATATTTCACAGTCGTAAACGAAGGAGCAGATTCCTCCAGAGTAGAATCTTGCTCGACTTTAATATTGCTTGGACTGAGATCTTTCAAATGGAAATATTGAATTACATAACGGTGACCAATTTTTTCATGTTTATAAATTCACTGAGATCGTTAACTTTTGATGGCTCAAACCAAAATACTAAACAACGTGGCACCTTGAACCTTAAAACGTATGTTTTTTAACTAACGGATCGTAGTTCGAATTAGACCATACTATACATACGATGAGAGTTCGCATCACAACATATAAGGATTTGTTTTCACCAAATTTTGCCCCTCAGATGGTGCGTATGACAATATTTCACTACCCATTGGGTAGCACTGTCAAATATTAACCTAACGCTCGAATATTTTCATTTTTAAATAAATTAAGATAAGGTCGAATAAATTATCATATTTTCATAATTATTAAGTGTTTTGCTGAAAAATTAATTGTATCTAAATCGTTCTGTGCATTTGTTTTCTGTAATTACCATGGCTGAACTAGTAGGGTGACGCTTTAGAACAGATGAGTTTTGTTTTTCTGTTTATTTTGTTTGTTCGTATGTATTTGTGTTAAATTCGACCGTATGATTCATTAAAAAAACAAAATGCCTGTTGTTGGTGCCCACAATTACAACAAATCCTGTAGCGTCAATCTCTACTGGTGCAGCCATGGTAATTACCCAGTGTGTCATATGAATCCGTTACGAATTCGAAACGGATCCGTTTCTTCGAACATTTTGTTTGAAAGGGACATCCATAACGAATCCGTTTGAATATGAAATTCCTCTCAAAAAGCGGATCGTTTTTTATACTTTTTCGGAACCGTCTCAAAATCGCAACGGGCTTCCTATTCGAATCCGCTTCGGGTTCGTTTTTTGTAAATGAAGCGGATTCGAGGCCGATTCACTTTTAAACAGTGGTGCGGATTCGAAACGAATTCCTTCTGCTTGTACTATTTAAAATTAAAATAGTACAACTATATTCTCTAGCTCTTTAAGTTTGTGTGTTTTATCAACTCAGATGATATGAATCAGCGCCATTAACTATTTCATTGATTCGCTTTTTATGTTTTTACGGACTCCAAACGAGTTCGAAACGGGCCCGCCAAATAGCAAATTCACTGATTCACTTTCTATGTTTTTACAAACTCATAACGGTTTCGAGACGGTTCTGGCAAATCGCAATTTCACTGATTCGCTTTTTTATGTTTTTACGGACTCGTAACGGGTTCGAAACGTGTTTGACAACTAACATTTTTATTTTTTTATTTTACGAACCCGTAATGGGTTCGAAAAGGATCCGCATCCGTTTTTGTGCACATTGGGTAATTGTACCGTAGTCGATACAATTCAAGTATCGTGTATTCCCACTTTAGACATAATTTTTGTTGTTTCCTGAAAGATAACACAAATCATACAGGCAATAAAATTGTCTTCAGCTTCGTCGTTTTCTTCGTTCTAATTCACAAGGTTGGGTTTTATTTATTTGGTCTTTCAGAACCGATATTTTTCATCCTTTATTCAATATGTTCTGTCCTTGTAGATTTGGTGTTTGTTGTATATACGTACACTGCGATATGTATTATAATAGTGATGTGTTTTGTTCGTCGGATGTTAGCGAAATATTTTATATAATCAATTCACATGTGGGGCGTCCAATTGTTATGCATAAGCCCTTCAGTTATACAACTGATTTAAATAATTTTACTGCTGAAATGACAAAAGGCCAATTTACTCAAGTTCATATTAATAATATCATAGCTTTACAAACATTTGGAAATTTGAAATGCCAAGTCGATTCTGTGGTTTCTTGGATCTCAGTAATTACTTCTTCTATATAACCCATTTTCTCTAAATTCTCAAAACTGTGTAGCTGCGGCAAAAACTACAATTATTGTATACTTCAAGTGATTTTGATGCACATACATACCATCATTACACACGCTACATTTCACCATCCTTACAATTTTGAATATGTCACCAAATTATTCTAAAATTTTCCATATTTTGAATTTGCATCTCGTTTCTTTTTCAAGTGCATTGCGGGATGTTAATTGATTTTTTCTGAAATTTTATGCATATTTTCTACTTGACCAAATAGAACGATTTTTTTTGCTAACCAAATCCTGTAGCTTAAATTTTTTTTATCGGCCTGGCCGCGTTTTAATATTTATTTTTGGTATTGAGGTTTGGTTGTTATATTTTAGGGTTAGGGTTAGTTTAGGGCTTTGAATGTCGCCTCTAATTTAATTAATAATATTTTGTAAAAAATTAAAGATTTTAAAGTACTTTAAATTTATATGGCCGGTTTTTTGTTGTGGTTCCCTAGTCTGCATCCTCAATTGACCATGATTAAATACGGACATGCCCGTTGACATTAACTAGTTGAATAAACGAATTTTAGCTTCTACATATGTATATCTACTGTGTTGTCGTTGAACTAGCAAATGCCATGTCATAACGTATTCAAATTCTCCACGCAAAGGTCAAACTATGATTGAAGCAGCCTACGCGTCGAACCATGTCACAGTTGTGATTGTACCAAAAGTGTTATATGACCGGATTCGTATTAAGTGCATAAAAATGTATCAGAAATTATTTCGTTCATTCACATGCATAGATACACTCAGAAATTGTTGCTCTAACCCTGAGTAAAATACATACCGCAGATTAGTTCAAAATGTTTACACAAGTGTAGTAATATTTTCAGTCAAATTAAGGAAATGATTACATTTTAGTAAATTGTTGGAATTGGAAGCACGTAAAATACTCTAATCGAAATGTTCTAGTCAAGCAAGTCGCATTTGGCAGAAGATATTGGCGATACCTTTTCCAAAAATGATTTTTTGTAAAAAACACTAACAGCACTTGGTCCATATTCCAACACTCGCGTAAAATACGAAACAACTATGTATTTAAAAATTCTTGTAACATGGGAAGTCACTAGAGTGCCCAAAACCAAAACCGGGTTAATCGGGCTTTTGCTATTAACCTTGTGCCGGTTTTCGAACAAACCGTAAACCGGTTATTTGACGTCGGTTAATCGGTTTTTACTTACTTTGTGTTAATAATCTTGAAAAAAATAATAATATATGATATGATTTTTGAATTTTAATGAAATGTTGTAATTAAGAAACATGAGTTTTCCTTTCAATTAATAAATAAGTTCAAATAAAACAAAGTTCTCAATGACATATCCAAACAATTTTTTTTTTGAAAACTGACTTGAATTAGAATTAATTAAAAATTAATTAATAATTAAATATGCTTTTCAAACATTTTTTTTTTAAATTTAGAAATTAAAATTATTTGATAAGTAAATATTTTAAACTTAATAAGATTTTCATGCATAAAAATCTTTTTCAAATGTGAATATGATTTTGGATTTCAAATTAGTTTAGTGCGAATTTGAATAAAACTTTAAAATTGTACTTTAAACACGCATTCCGAAATGGAATATGATAATATATTTTATTTAAAATTAAAACGTAATTGTCATAATTAAATACAGTTGTGAAATGTTCAGTTTTCAAACGGAATTGTCAGTGCTACATGGGTAATTTAATTTTAAGTAAAAAAACCGAAGTAACCGGTTCCAACGGTTTCTTGGAAAGTGATTTGTCAAACAAACCGAAAACCGGTTTCGAAAAAATTTCGGTTATTTGGGCATTCTTGTAGTCACTGCTAACGAAACTAAGATACTCTTTATGAAAATTTATTCATAAACAGTTTTAAATATATTATTAATATATACCTGTCGCGAGTGTTTGAAAGTGAAAAAAGTTTAAATTTTTGGCAAAAAAGATAATTGTGTTTCAAACTTAAACGTTAATATTTTCTGAACCCGCCAATCGATAGTGTATATATTAGTTTTGGTGACCAGACATTGTCGAAAAGGTAAAATATGAGTTCTGGATGTTTTTGTTTCTTATTAGTGCTCCCTTTTCCCCAAAATTTAGCCAAAGGTTACTTACTTGTTTGAGAGTTCGGACTGTCAAATTGTCATGGTATTATTGTTTAGTATTGTTTGACATTTCATCATGGAAAGATATTGCCTGCACAGCGTTTACAAATTATGGAGTAGCATTACAAGGAAGATCAAAAGTTGGTTCAGCTGGTGATAACGGACTAACCGGTTAATATTTGTAGCCTCTTAAGCCGATACTATCAAGTGTTGTTGGTTCAATTTATACGGAGGCTAACTAAAACCATCTGCCTATTCGCCAAACAAATGATCCATTTGTATAAGAAAAGTGAATGTACTAAATTTCGTTCTGGAGCCGATAATGCCAATCATGATTGATACAATTTATATGGCAGCTAAATATATCAGAACTTAAACCGATACATCCCATTTGAAAAAATCATTCTTGCACCAAGCCAATGCATTTAATTTCATCGGATTATATTTGTAACCTCTGGAGCCGATAGTATTAGCTTTGGGTGGTATCATTTGTTTCATGTCATTTAATTAGGTAGTGAAAAATGTAACTCAATTCTTGCAGAAAACATGCCTCCAAGAGGCTTAGGAACATTCCACGGTCACCTACAGACTAATTCAACTATTTTTAGTGTTTATATTATACGTAATCAATAGTTAAATACAGTTTTGTCTAGGTATAAGCTCCGTTAATAAAACGGAGGTTTGAAATTCCAGGAATCGCGTTGGTATTTTCCCATGGGTATCCAGACTTTAGTTTGTTGGCAAATTGCGTATTTATTTTATTGCCCTCTAACCAAACGTGACTGTATGAAAAAAAAGTGATGCACATCACATATTTTTTTGTTTTGAATTATTATAGATAAAAATAAAATCCTGCCAATTTATGCACAATTTGTATATAAAAAAATTTGTATTTTGAAATGGCTGTGAATTCAAAATTTTTATGGAATGCTCCATTAGTTCAGAGGTTATAATATAATATTTCATTGAAATCAGTTCATATATGGTACTCAATTTCAAATTTCGTTCAATCTGTCACAGCGGCAAATTTTAATTTCGTTTGACATATCATGTCAGTTGAATCCGAATTTCAGGTATCCATGTAATTTATGTAAGTATATACATACGAGGTCGGTCCCAAAACTAGCCGACGTGACATATAGATGGTGCCAGTAGTTTGAAAAAAAATATTATGGTGAAAAGTGGCAACTTTATAAAACATATGTTTTAAGTTTCGAAGCGCCATGTTGTTTAGTATTTTTATTTGAGCCAAACGATCTCCGTCATGTAATTCAATATTCCCATTTGAAAGGCCTCAGTCCAAACAATATTAAAGCCGAGCTAGGTTATATTTTACGACTGTAAAATATTGGGTAGCAGAGCTTAAACAAGGCCGTACGAGCTGCCAAGACGAACACCATAGTGGTCGACCAATTGAGGTGTCCACGCCAGACACGGTTAAGAAAATCCACAGCATGGTATTGGATGATCGTTGGCTGAAGGTGTGTGAGCTAGTTGAAATAATAAGCATTTCAAAAAGTGTACATACATCGGATATTGACCGAAGATTTAAAGATGAGAAAGCTGTGCGCAAGATGGATGCCGCGCTTGCCTTCAATAGATAATAATTTGGATAATTTTTATTGATTATCTTCAGAAAGGAAAAGCCATCAATATACTAATTGAAGCCCCTGGTGGAAGAAGGTGTTATTTTACTTATTTTTTATTTATTTATTATTTATTTATTTTATTGATTAATTAGTTCCTGTACACAAGACATAAGTCTTATATTGCAGCACAGGCATTTAAATCGCAAATTACGACTAGTGTAAAATAAAACAGAAAAAACATAAAGACATAACTGTAACAAAAATTATAAGTCGTAATATATAAAAGAGAAAAAAAACTTTGTTTTAAAACATAAATATAATAACAATTAGCATAGAAACATGTAACATAATGCAATTTAAGAAAAATAATCATTATTAAAAGAAACACAAAACAAAATTAATTCCGTTATAATTACGTAGAAAAGGAAAATAGTCAAAAAAGCACATAAATCATTAATCACCATCAACGGACTTTCAACAAAAATTATAAACCAAAAAAAAAAAAAACAAAAACAAAAACTTAAGAATACAGATCAGTAATAATATTTCTAAAGTGCAGTACATTATTTATTAGCTGTATATTATTTGGGAGCGTGTTCCAGAGACGGATTCCATTTATGAAGAACTGCCATTCTGAAGTGTGAATCTTATATTTCAATGAATTAAGTTTCTTTCCTCTACATGAACGGGAGAAGTAATACGTCTATAGAGGTATAGTGGCTGTTTTGTGTTGATGATTTTGTGTAAAAAACCCAATACCCTTATCTTAAGCAAATTGTCTAGTAATTTCTAATTCCAATGGGGGTACAATGTTGTGTTTGCCATAGATTTCTGAGCATTGAAAAAGTGCGTCCACATATGGTGTTAATATGATCCCACCATGTTAAGCTGGAGTTAAAAATAATTCCTAAGTTTTTCGCAGTTTTAACGATTTTGATTTTCTGATTATTAAGCATAATTTGTGGAGTTTGTGTGGGCAATATTGAACGTTTTCCAATAATCAAACATTTAGATTTACCGGGATTTATGGCAAGACCATTTCCCCGTGCCCAGCGATTTACTCTGTTAAGATTTTGACTCAGGGTTCTAACACATTGATCAATATAACTCACTTTATTTCAAAAACAATATTTTCTTTCATTTAATATTTATATGGTATCTGATGTTGTTTAGGTAAGAATAAAGTCACCAACTGATATTTAAATTATTAAAATTAAATTTTAGTTTTTTTTAATTTTTTTTTAAATCAGGAAAATATTGTTTTTGAAAAAAAGTGAGTTAACACCTTCTTCCACCAGGGGCTTTTAAGTGTTGAAATTGTGGAAAAAAGGCAGCATTTGGCTAAAAAGAAAGGGTCCAGTTCACACATCCATTATTGAGATAGCCAAAATTAATGAACTAAAGTCCGAATTGCTTCACCACGCACCTTATACCCCAGATTTAGCTGCCTCAGACTACTTTCTATTACCAAACTTGAAAAAAAAATGGCTCGGTGGTAAAAGATTTTCCAACAATGAAGAGGTGGAGTCTGCGGTTGATGGATATTTTAAGGAGTTTGACAGTCTTACCATGAACATTGTATCGAAACTATTGACTTTCGCTGGAAAAGTGTATCGAGCTAAAAGGAGATTATGTTGAACAATAAAGAAAATTTTTCTCGCCCTCGTATATAACGGGTGGTAAATCATATGTTACTTAGGCTCTGATATATTTTTTTCTATTCGAAACATTGACTATCAGTCAGTATCTACCGTACCTTCGCGGACCAAAATGAGTTGCTTTCCGCTTCAGTAACGTTGGGAAATATGGGCCTTACAGAAGCTCCAATCGGACGTCGACTTTAGTCGAAAAATCGACTTTTCTAACGAGACGGATTTCATCGAGTCAACAAACAATATTGCCGCATCTAGGGGTCGGATAACCAGCACGTTATTGTCCAGAGCCAATACATGCATCCACAGAGGGTGACAGATTGGTGTTGATTTTTAAGTGGTGGCAACATTGACCCATTTTTTTTCGAAAATGCTGCTTGAAACACCAATTCAGTCAACGGCACTACCGAGCCATAATTACAAACTTTTTGTGGGATGAAATAGAAGATACTTGGATAATCCTTGGTTGCAGCATTTTCGGTCGACTTTTCGTGCCCAGCGTCGACAAATATGAAAATAGTCATATCTTATAATATGTGTGTCTAATCGCCAAACGGAGCAATTATTGTGATCACTCAACACAATGTAGCTTTGGACGTATCTGCTAAATGGCGCGTCTAATCACAATTATCACGATTAACATGATCACGATTAACAAAATATAAAACTGGCCGTATCTTCTGGGACGGCGACATTTTGTGATTACAGAAATATACACAAAAATTACAAAATATTAATATGGCTAAATAATATGAATATGTAATTTTTATCTCTCAAGAGTTGGCAACACTGTTGCCAGTCTTCTTAAGTCCACTCTGGGTGATCCACGTTTTGTCACTTATCTACGCTTTCATCTGACGTGGTAGAGGTCGCTGAAATTATTGAAAGTGGATGTAAGTCAATTTGTTGGTGTTCTCATTTCGGTGGTGATAGTTCGTTTAAAATGATTATGGTAATGAATGTCCCTGATTTTATTTTATTTTACGGTTTATTTCACTCTATTCGTCCGTCATATGTTTTACCAAAGGACCACTTATCAGCCCTGTGTGACATGCAGGATATTTTAATTTATTAACCATTTAGGACACCAATAAAGGCACCTGAGTCCAATTTTCTTTTATTTTATTCCTATTACAAAGATAGAAAAAATTTAAAAATTTCTTCAGGTTCAGATTTGCGGTAATTGAACAACTTTCTCGCTTCGTTTTCTGAGTTTTGCAATATATGCAACTTTTTATTTGTTATGGGACAAAAATGGCTTGGCACACATCCTAACTACGCCACTAATGAGATTGAACATAAGTCTGTACCAGTAGTAACAAAAAAAATTATGGTCTGCGCATGTTTTTCCTTTGTTAATAAAATTATGTTAAAACTATGTATTTTGAAACAATTTTCTTTAATTGTTTTGAATCAATTTTCTTTAATTGTATAATTAAATAAGCTTTTAAGCTTCCAAGCAATAAATTCATATTTGGAACCATTGACATTAAATGTTCCGCAATTATATAGAAATTTTGAAAATGATCATACAGATGTAGATTGCACACATTAGTTTGTGTGAGTGTGTGTGTTGCAAGAAGGTCAATAATGAAGCTCTCAGATTGTAGGACAGTATAATGCGAGAGAACGAGACTAGAGTGTCCAATTTGGCCGATGCATGCAACTAGACTACATTCCACTTTCGATTGCCTTTTTCTTTTATGGCCCGTTTTGGGCCATTGGTGATTTATTGTAAACATTGGCAATACATGTGTTTCGTACCGGACTGCCACCGTCTGTCCGTTAATCCCTTTGTTTACCTTAATCAACCGACTTAACCGTGTGTTGTTAGTTAGCGTTAACAACATTGCTTATGTCGTGTTGGTGCAACACATTCGTATCTGATGATTTATGTTGACGTTGTCTGTCTCGTGTTGCACAGGGCAAATACAAATGCAAAGAAAGGGACGAAGTAGAATCAGTCATGTGTAATAGCAAAACGATGTAATCTGATGAAACCATCTAATTTTCTTCGGGTTACCTCGAGCTACTTTTGAGTTATAATTTATAATTGTTTTAAAATAGTTGTATAACTTTGATAGTAAACTTGTATGTTAGACTGGCTCACCAGAAAATGCGTTAAATGAAACCCCATTAAAATGGACTTTGTTGTGTTTTATACTGGATATAATTAGTCGTAAACACGTAAACTTTTAAAAATCGTAGATTGTTTGATATTGAGCTATTCTCACAAACATGAAACTTCATACATCCCATTTCCAGTTTAGGTGATCAAAGGGATACTAAGCTGATTTATTGTTGTCAGAGCTAAGCTAGTGGCTGTCACAGACGGAAATCATAACCTTATTTGAACTGACTTGAAATGAATTGAAATGAATTGAATTGAACTGAACTGAATTGAATTGAGTTAATTGAAATGACCTGAATTGAATTGAATCGAGTTGAATATAATTGAATTGAATTGAATTTAACTGAAACGAATTGATTTTAATTGGTTCGAACTAAATTAAACTGAATTGAATTGGTTTGAATTGAATTGAATTGAATTGAATTGAATTGATTTGAATTGAATTGAATTGAATTGAATTGAATTGAACAGAACTGAATTGAATTGACATGAAATGAATTGAACTGAACTAAATTGAATTGAATTGAATTCAATAGAATTAAACTGATTGGAATTGAACTAAAATGAATTGAATTGAACGGAATTGATTTGAGTTGATTTGAACTCAATTAAATTGGTTTGAATTGAATCGAATTGAACTAAATTGATTTGATTTGAATCGAGTTGAACTGAATTGAATTGGTTTGAATTGAATTGAACTGAGTTGAATTGAACTGAATTGAATCGAATTGATTTGAATTAAGTTGAGTTGAACTGAATTGAATTTGTTTGAATTGAAATGAACTGAATTGAATAGAATTGGATTGAATTGAACTGAAATGAACTGAACTGAGTTGAGTTGAACTGAAGTGGTTTGAATGGAATTGAATTGAATGGAAATGGATTGAATTGAATTGAATTGAGTTGAACTAATATGAATTGAATTGAATTGAATGGAATTGGATTGAACTGAATTGAGTTGAACTAAATTGATTTGATTTGAATTGAACTGAATAGAATTGGTTTGAATTAAGTTGAGTTGAACTGAATTGAATTTGTTTGAATTGAAATGAACTGAATTGAATGGAATTGGATTGAATTGAATTGAGTTGAACTGAAATGAACTGAACTGAGTTGAGTTGAACTGAAGTGGTTTGAATGGAATTGAATTGAATGGAATTGGATTGAATTGAATTGAGTTGAACTAATGTGAATTGAATTGAATTGAATTGAATGGAATTGGATTGAATTGAATTGAGTTGAACTGAATTGAAGTGGTTTGAATTGGTTTAAATTGAATTGAATTGGATTGAATTGAACTGAGTTGAACTTAATAGAACTCAATTGAATTGAATTGAGTTGAATTGAAATGAATTGAATTGAATTGAATTGAAGTGAACTGAACTGAATTGAATTTTATTGAATTGATTTGAATTGAATTGAATTGAATTGCACTGAACTCAAATGAAATGAAGTGAATTGAAATCATTTAAATTTGGTTGAATTGAAAAGAAATAAATTAATTATAAGTTGGAAATATTGAAAGGCAATGGAAATTTGAATTTTAAACATTAAACCAATATCACTTTAATTTTATAATAATTGTTATCAAACGCTGGTTTATTTTTAAGCCAAGGAGATTCCACAAAGCAAAAAAGTGTCACTAAATGAGGAATGAATATGATCAGAATTATCGTCCAATGGGACAGTGACCCGTCATGACAGACACGATAATTGAGACGCCCGCCCTCAATGGTAGAAGCAGTTTCAAATCTAGGCGGGCCACATCAGCTTTGAATGTAGACAGCTCCCTACTAGTGACCTCCTACCGCTAGTTACCGTAAAGGCATGCCCACATGTTCCAGTTCCCATGGAGCTTGAAGGTATTACCCAGTCTAGTAAGTTATTCTGATTTGCAGTTCCCTGGTATATCTAAGTAGCCGAGCACCAACATAAGGCGAATATTAACCTGCGACATTCGAAGCAGCTTGATTATCAGAGAATATATTGATTCAGACCTTAGCCAGAAAATTGTTTCTGAGCCATTCCGTAACTCACCTAAAATCTAAGGTTTCTACTTTGTAGACACTACATTGATCAGACAGTTTTTTCGAAATGGATAGCCCTAGGTCCTTAATAAAGACACAAAGCCAACTTCATCATCAAGTTTTGAGCCATCTGTATAGAAATTGACGAATCTCCTATGTCCAGGGTTTCGACCATTCCATTCTGATCTATCAGGTATAAGAGTGTGGTTCTTCCTGTCAAAGATTGGTTCGGCCTAAAAGTAATCGACAATACCTAGAGGGGCAGGGGCATTGTGTTGGGAATGACCTTGTGCAGTATGACACTTGTGCCCAGTTTTTAAGCGTGTATATTTACTTAATCGTAATTGAAAGTTAATTAGAGGTTAACTTTGCATTTGGTTTCTCAGTGGCGAGTTAATGTAACCCATCATATTGTGACCAATGATGGCAATCCTTGCATTCTTCTTCGGAAAAACAGCTATTTGGGCCAAATATCAAAACCACAAGAGGAGCAACTGAATGGAATTATGTAAAATATGAAATAAATGCATATAATTTATGCAATTTTAACAAATCTTTATAAAATACTATGTAGGCGCACAATTTAACTATCATGGCTCAAGTAGGTGTACAAATAATCAAAACAGAAACAAGTATTTTATACAATCTAACATTTCTCATTTCGACAATCAGTAATGTGATTGTCAAAATCATATGGTTCTGACTACAAGTTAACCAACACAAATTGAGTGGTTAAATCATTGTTAACCATTGACTGGAAAACATAATTTAATATTTAACTACAATTTAACTAAGAAACGAAGGTGACCACTGACTGGAACACTAGCCATTAGTGCATCAGTAGATGTAGTTCTCAACGCACCAGTGGCACACATACCTGCCCTTCACTGAACTTCATCCAGCATCGCGCAGTAGGTTGATTTCCGTAGAGCCGTACACCAGACGATAACGCCCCATACAGCATTATCGGCGTAAACACTGCCGTAGACATCCATTGAACTATACGCAGCGTTTTCTTATTTTGCTTATCCAGATTGTTTGACTTCCTTTTCTGCGCTTTCAGAAAAAGGAATTTCAATTCTCCCTAAGGAGACAAGTACAACAGTTGGTACGTTATACCTCCTACTGAGTAGAACCAGTTCCATCTTGGGTGGATTGACCTCAAGACCATTACCCCAAACCCATCTTGTGGTGGTATGAAGACTTTGTTGCGGGTGTTCTTGAAAACTTCCGTGCAACCACTATTGCCACCTCATCTGCCTATGCAACAGCCTTTACACCTGTCTTCTCCATAGCCAACAGAATATTATTCATGGAGAAATTCCATAGCATAGGTGGAAAAATGTCGTCTTGAGGAGTCCCTTTACTGACAAATCTTCAGAGATCCCTTGACCCCAAAACTTAGCCAAAATGTGTCTCTCGTAAGATGGTTGTTGACATACAACCTTATATTGCTGTCAACCCTCAGAGCAGTGATTTTCGCAGTTATTGTGACTGGATTTACACTATTAAAGGCTCCTTTACATCTAAGAAAGCTACCACGGTATATTCTTTAACAGCGAGAGAACTTTCTATAAAGTTGACTAGATCATGTCGATGGTCTGAAAAGTTATGAGCATCGAAATCTATACATTCAGATATTCTATCAGAGAAAGAGGTAACATCAGGCACCTCATGTTTATTTCTAGTAATGAAGGTACGTTCGTACCCTCTGTTACAACTCAACAGGGTGCTAATCATAATATATTCCATAAGAAACTACCCCCTTTCTTTAATGTCTGTAATTCCCCACATGTAATGATGTTCATTGATGTCTTTGCACACTATCCCGTCCTTGTTCTTTTCTGGCGTCGGTTTCGCCCGTAATTTTAAGGCACCGGGTGTCGCTTCTACGTCATGTGCCATATATACCGAGCTCAAACAACTATGGAAGTTTCTTAACTCCATACAAGTGCATCGGAAAAGGGATAAATGCTAGTATATACATGCTACATCTCAGACACATGCGATAGGGCAGGTTCAACTAATGGAACTTCACCAGAGAAACAACGTTCGGCGATTTTTCTCAGGATCGTTGAGAGTTTTGGCACGGCTGACCCTTTGACGTTGAATTATATGTAGAGCCAATCTATAAAAAGGGCACGATGTATGTCTGAACAACAGGATAATTCGTCCACTTCCTCTTTCAAGGAAGTCTGGTAAGGGGCTGCGCTCGCCTGATAAACCTCTGGCTTCCAAAGGGACCAAAACGCTGGTCCAATGAACTTCACAGACGTCGCTAAAGAGTGTCTTGGCACTGGCAATAATCCACAGGGAAATTAAGATGGAAACCGACCTAAGAACAAATGAAGAGCCGTTGAAAACGAAATGTCCACAGCATATACTAATATTCTCAGGAAGTTGCCGGGTCCATCTCCCCACTGTGGCAGCGCAGGCTGGTATCTCGGCCGCATAAAATTAAAGCGATTCCGGACTCTGAGGAAAACAGGCAAAATCTTACCGGGTGCGACACTGGATGTTGTCAAAAAGGACATCATCCCGACTCGGTCCAGGGCCCACGCATGGATTACGGCAATCCACTCTATGGTGATTCAATACTAAAGCCATTACAAGACTGCAATCCCGGTCTACAATTTTTTTACTGAGTGCCGAGTCTCTTCCGCACTTCGTCAAGTCAGGTGGCCGGATCTCATACGAATTCAGTAGGATCCAACTGGAAGATACTCCACCACATAATACTGGCGTAGTTTAATTAGTTGTACCTGCCCTATCGCAAGTGTCTGAGATGTATCTGGAGGATACTACCATGTATCCCTTTTCCGATACACTTGTATGGAGTTAAGAAACTTCCATATTGGTTTGGGCTCTGTACATATGGCACATGACGAAGATGCGACACCCGGTGCCTTCAAATACTAGCGAAACCGACGATAGAAAAGAACAAGGACCGGATAGTGTGCAGAGACGTCGATGAACATCATTACATGTGGAGCATCATTACATATTGGAACAGTTTGATTAATAGTCAGTTGATATATTGGAATGAATGGGAACTTTGGAGGTGGAAGCCGTTGCAAAGGCTTCAGGAGAACCTTGTGAGTTCAGCGACTCTGGTGAGACCAACGAATATGTAAATTTATATGAAATGGCTCCCTCAACCTCGTCCAGTGTTACACAACCATCAAAGAGAAGGCGAATTGAAAAAACCCAGAAGCAAGAATGTAAAAAATTTAATAAATTAACGGATTTGTATAAGCGGACGTGGACACAGAGAAAAAATCTTGAATGCAAGTTTGAATATGATATTGCCCCAGTTATTGAACCACTTCATGATGTGAAACAAAAATTAGCCGATAGCCTAATCGGAAAAACGCCACATGGTTTATGTAGTCTATTTTTTGATGATGAGGTTTTATGTATGACAATCGAGGAAACAAATCGCTTTGCTCGGCAGCAGAATTGTGATTTTCTGCTTGACAACATTATGATTCAACGATTCCTAGGCAGTTTGGTGCTGTCTGGATATCACACTGTGCCTGTAGCTCCAACTTTAATTTAGACAAAAAACGACAAAATAGCAAGGGTTTTGTTCAATTCTTACAAAATATTTTTTTATATTTTTACTTTTCTACATCCTACTACCCCATGTACCTCTGACTGAAAGAAGATTGTGAGCAACATGTACTGTGCGGACAAATAGAATCGGGGGAGCTGAGCTGAAAACCGGAAAATGTTCGAAAATGATTTTCAGTTTCACACCAAAAATTAAATTTTAATTTGTCAGTGGCAGGACAACTAATAAGTTACACTCGCGACCAATTTTGATCAGGTCTACCCCACTTTGCCAGCGAAAAGATGGAAAAGACAAGAAAAACTACAACAAAGGAATGGGAGGAGTGGATTTCCTTGGCATTGTTGTGCAATATTGCAGTGTTGAAATTCGAGCAGAGATTTGGTATTGACCCTTGTAGATCTCTACTTTAAATTCTTCGTTGGTAAATGCTTGGAAGCTTCATTGTTTCCGTCGTCGTCACCAAAATCAAAAATTAATGCCGCAAATTTAACCACTGATGACCGTGCTGGTGACTCACCAAGATATTCAATAATCATCTTATAGTTAAAATAGAGCATAGTAAGAAATGGAGATTTACGCATTGTCACAAATCAAGTTTTTTACTGCATAAAATTCAATGTTGCTCTTCATACACATTGTTTTGGGCTATGTAATGAAGGAAAATAACATAAATAAATGAATTTTCATATTTTTCTTATTAATGATCTAATATATCATATAAAGGGTTTTCCAACAGAGACGCTACAACAGCAAATCGATAGGGACAGCAAACGAAGCCATATTTTTTCCCGGTCTTTTGACATTTCTCTTCAGTAAGGTTTGCCATTTGATCATGGAAAGATATACGAGCCAACAACGAGTCGAAATTATTAAAATTTACTACCGAAATTTGGAGTCGGTGGCCGCAACTTTAAGAGCGCTACGTCCAATTTATGGTCGTCAAAATCGTCCTACCAGATCAACAATTGAGCGTCTAGTGGAAAAATTTGAATCCACAGGCACCGTACAAAATGTTCCCGTGTCAGTGAGACAAAGAAGTGCCCGTAGTGTCGAGAATATTGCTGCCGCTGAGGATTCCAGTTCAAGAAAGCCCAAATGTGTCTCTCACACGTCGTTCTCAAGCGTTGGGCATCTCTGTGACGTCGATGTGGCGAATTTTGCGAAAAGATCTTGGCCTACATCCTTACAAGATCAAATTGACGCAAGAGCTGAAGCCGCTTGACCAGCATAAGCGTCGTATGTTCGTGAATTTGGCTGAGCAACAACTTGAAAATGATTCGGATTTTCATCGGAAAATCATCTTCAGCGATGACGCTCATTTCTGGCTGAATGGCTTCGTCAATAAGCAAAATATGCGTTATTGGTCAGACAGCAATCCACACGTAATCCATGATTCATCATTGCATTCCGAAAAAATTACGGTTTGGTGCGGTTTAGGGGCCGGCGGCGTCATTGGGCCGTACTTCTTCCGTGATGATCAAGACCGGCACATTACTGTGAATGCGAATCGCTACCGTTCAATGATAACCGAATATTTTTGGCCCCAATTGCATAATATGGACTTGGAGGACATGTGGTTCCAACAGGACGTCGCCACAAGCCACACAGCGAATGCCACAATCAATTTATTGGAAACCAAGTTCGGTGAACGTGTTATCTCACGAAATGGCCCAGTCGATTGGCCGCCTCGGTCGTGCGATTTGACGGCGTTAGATTATTTCCTGTGGGGCTACGTCAAGTCTATGGTCTATGCCAACAAACCAGCGACGATTGATGAACTTCGTGCGAATATCGAACGTGAAATTGCAGCAGTATCGGCCGATTTATGCTTGAAAACCGTCGAAAGTGGGATTCAGCGTCTGGACTTCTGCAAGCGTGCCATACATAATGGCATCGAACGTACTTTCACAGGAATAAAGAATTTCATTGGTATCTAAAACCGGTTTTGTTTTATTTAAAAAAACTTTTGTAGCGCTCTTATTGAAAACCCCTTTATATATATTACATAAATATATATACATTCTTAGAGCTAATTTTAGCACTGAAAGGCAACGCAGCAGAAGTCCTTCAGAGCATTCCCGTCAGTGCCAGAAACAACTACGAAGATATAGTGGTTGCGTTACAACGAAAGTATGGTGGCGATCACAAGAAGGATTTATATCGCATGGAATTGAGAGGCCGAGTGCAAAAGCATAATGAAACGCTTCAGGACTTCGCAACCGAAGTGGAACGTTTGGTGTGGATAACTTATCCTGGTGAGTCCCACCCATTCCTGGATCAATTAAAGGTTGAAGCATTCGTCAACGGCATCCGTGATCCTGACATAAAATACGTAACTTGTGCCACACAAAAAGCTACATTCGCCGAAACCGTTTCGTTCGCATTGGCACAGGAGACAGCGAAATTTGTGTCCAAGCCTCAAATACAAAGAGTTAGAAAAATTGAAATGGTGTCGGAGGTAGGAGATTTGAAGGGTGCCATAAAAGATCTTAAAGAAATCACTCAAACCCTCAGCAAGGCGTTACCAGTCGAAAGTAAGCCCAGACCAAAGTGCTACAATTGCGACAAACCTGGTCATATTGAACGAAACTGCAGAGAGCCACGAAAACGATCCAGATCGAGCTCACCACAACGTGGAAATAAACGGGCAAATTTTACTACACAAAATGAATCTCCGTTAAACTAAAACGAGCTAGCCCAGAGGGGCATGGACTGGCTCCCACAACCGAGGGCCCCACGATCTCCATCTCAATAATACAACAGAAAAACAACAACCTCACTGTCTACGAAGCTATCGGTGGTCGGAAGCGCATATTGACTATGGACACAGGCACGTCACAATCTATCATCAGATCTGATTTGATAAATGGACCAATGGAATCGTTACATGGTGTAAGACTCCGCACAGCAACGGGTGAACCAGCAACTATACATGGTAAAGTTAAATTGAAGTTATCCATTGCCAACATGAGCATCGAACACGTGTTTATTGTCGCCGACATTGTAGATGAAGTGATAATTGGCGCAAATTTTATGATTGCCCAAGGCCTCAAGTTAGATATGGGGCAGCAAGTTTTGACGTGGGCTAATGTGGAAATTCCACTCAATGTGGGATACGACAATACAACACAGATTAAAAGGCTGATCACTCACAAAGATCTAATATTGCCACCAAACTCAGAAACCATAGTATGGGCCCGAATGGAGGGAGATTGTGAGATCGGCGGTTTGTGGGTAGTTGAACCGGCAACTATAAAAAACTATAACATCATCACTGCCAAAGCTCTAGTAAAGACTAATAATGAAGGATATTTGCCTGTACGAGTTCTAAATTTCTCCAACAACGAGGTGATCAGCGACCGCACAGAAATTGCAGAATGTACACCAGCCGAGGCGGTCATCAACTGTGAAGTTAATTCGGGCTGCAGCAAATTATCAGAAAAGGAGCAGAAAGTACTGGAGTCGCATCTCAGTGAGTGGGTGCGAGAACTAAAGCCATCTGATAGGAACAAAGAAAATCAATTACTGTGGAAGCATGCGTCTGCCTTCGCCCTAAAAAAGGAATGCCAAGGTAGGACATCAATGGTAAAGCATGACATCAATACAGGGGAAGCGAGACCAATAAAACAGGTGCCCAGAAGTCTTCCACTTGCAAAAAGAGATGAGGTGAAGAAACTGGTAGCTGAAATGCAGAAGGATGGTGTAATCGATCCTTCTTCAAGTCCATGGAGCTCGCCGGTGGTACTAGTTAAGAAGAAAGATGGAAATACCCGATTTTGTGTGGATTATAGAAAGCTCAAGAACGTCACCAAAAAGGACAGTTATCCACTACCAAGAATTGATGACACATTGGATGCGTTGTCAGCAACAAAATGGTTCTCCACGCTGGACTTGGAAAGTGGTTATTGGCAAGTAGAAATCAGCGAGAAAGACAAGGAGAAAAAACTGCATTCAGCGTAGGGGATGGTCTGTGGCAGTTTAAATTAATGCCATTTGGACTATGTAACGCTCCAGCCACCTTCGAGCGATTAATGGAGTGCGTGTTGAAAGGACTTCATTGGCGAACATGCTTGGTGTACCTAGACGACATCATTGTCATGGGGAAAACATTCGATGAACACCTGAAGAATCTTAATGAAGTCCTTCAACGTGTAACCGCGGCTGGGTTGAAACTCAGCCCGAAGAAGTGTTCTCTGTTCCAGAAAGAAGTAAAATACTTGGGACATCGAGTGACAGCAAATGGCATTTCCACCGATGAAGACAAAATCCTGACATTGAAGGAATGGCCACGACCACAGAATCTCCATTCATTACGCAGTTTTCTAGGGCTCTGTACGTACTACAGACGGTTTGTGCCGGGTTTCGCCTCAGTGGCTGCAAGTCTTCACGAGTTGACCATGAAAAATCGGCCGTACTGTTGGAGCGAAAAACAAGAAGAGTCATTCCACCAACTGAAACAATATTTATGCGCGGCTCCTTTGCTTGCATATCCTGTTGCTGGAGAGAAATTCATGTTGGATACTGACGCGAGTGGTTACGGAATAGGTGGCGTGCTCTCGCAGGAAATCAATGGCCAAGAAAAAGTTATTGGGTACTACAGCCGAATACTCTCAAAGACAGAGAAAAACTACTGTGTTACGAGACGAGAGCTACTGGCAGTCATATAGTGTGTTAAACACTACCACAAGTATCTGTACGGCCAGCCTTTTCAGTTAAGAACCGATCATGCGGCGCTAAGTTGGCTACTGCAATTTAAGAACCCCGAAGGCCAACTTGCTCGTTGGATTGAAAGGCTGCAGAGCTATGACTTCAGCATTGAGCATAGAAAAGGAGGAAAACTCGGTAATGCAGATGCCCTGTCACGTCGTCCATGCAAGCTGGAATGCTAACACTGCTCAAAAGCAGAGGTGAAAGAAAACATCATTGACGTACGTCTGTTTGGACTGGAATCCAACGAAGACTGGTCAACAGCACAAAGAAGCGACCCTACACTGGCAAAAATCATTTCTGCAAAAGAAAAAGGTGAAAGACCAACTCGCAATGACATCGCCTCAGAGAGCCCCCTGATGAAAGCATACTGGGCCCAGTGGAACAGCCTAAAATTATTGGATGGTTGCCTATACCGGTTATGGGAAAGTAAGGATGGTAAAATAGTCAAAAAGTTAATAGTGGTACCTTCCTCCAAGGAAAAAGAGATAATGACAGAATTCCATAATGGCCCGAGTGGAGGACATCTAGGAATAATCAAGACCATTGAAAAGCTAAAGCAACGGTTCTACTGGGTTGGCTGTCAACAAGCGGTAGCCGATTGGATAGCAAATTGCACCCAATGCATGACAGCTAAGGGACCAACGCGAAGAAGTCATGGCCATATGCAGCAATACAACTCAGGTGCACCCTTTGAGCGTATAGCTATGGATGTGGCTGGTCCATTTCCAGTCAGTAGCTCAGGAAACCAGTACGGTTATGGATTACTTCAGTAAATGGCCCGAAGTATACCCTGTTCCAACCGAACCGAACTCTTGAAGAATACCTAAGTAAAGTAGTCAGCGCAGATCAAAGAGATTGGGATGAACACATACCGAACTTCCTATTGGCATATAGGACGGCCACCCATGACTCCACTTGGCGAACACCCGCTAAAGTAATTTTCGGAAATGAGCTGCAGCTGCCTGGAGATTTGGAGTTTGGTACCATACCAGCGTCTGACCCTGCGAACAGTGATGTCAATTACCATGATACGGGGGATCTTAATGATCTCCATGAATTTGTGCGCAACAAATTAAAGATGGTCAGTAACAAAATGAAAGCCAGATACGACCGAGCGGCAAATTCAGAAGGATTTCATGAAGGCCAGGGTATATCTCCAAAACTTCAGACTCACTGGGAAGGCCCTTACAAGGTTGTCAAACGAATAAATGACGTGGTTTATAGAATCCAGAAAAGCCAAAGTCCAAGAGCTAAAATGAAAGTCGTGCATTTGGAAAGACTAGCCCTGTATGGAAAACCGGGGGTTGAGCCTGCTCTAGACGAACAGGCTTAAGTGGGGGGCAGTGTTATGAATAAGTAAAAGCTTTTGCGTGCTGTTAATGACTCTACTAACAGTATGTAAATAACAGGCGGTTAGTGCTGCGCCTGAAAGTATGCATTGTAACAACGTACCAGCTCACTAAACCAGTAGCATGAATTCAGCTCAGTAAAGTTAACTCTCCGCCATTCGAGATTGTTCTACAAAGATAAGCAACGACAACAATGTCTAGAAGGTTCTTGAATTCGCTAGATCTACCTTCATTTCAGTATGGTGAGTTGGTATAAATAGCGGAGGTCTTTGGAATGGAGAGTTCAGTTTATGATTAAACCCCGTAAAGTGGGCAACGCGAATTGATAGTAAAATATAAGACTTATTAAAGTGGTGTAAATAAAGTAAACTGTGTAAAAGGAAGTGATACCGTTGTAATTATCGTAATTGGAAACGAACCTTGTTTTATTATTGGGAATAAAATAACGCAAAAAGGACGAATAAGGAAATTCGTAACAATATTTTATAAGCCGTATCACGATCTCTATTGTACAATACACCAACACCCGGGGCCAAAAAGTTGTAGTGTTTCATACGATATACAAGCAATATTGATTTTGCCTTTGTGAGTTCCAAATCTCTCACCCAATCATTCAGTTCAGCCGGTTGATGTTGCTTCGGACTCGGAGTAAAGTTGATGTGAATATTGCTCTCGGTTGAATATGATGCCAAATCCGAAGAAAATTGATGTCATGATGGACAGTTCTTCCGACTGTGCAACAACTCCTTTCAATGCCACTACTTTTACTTAGACAAAGGTGTCCGTCGGTCTAATGGGTAAATGGTTGGCTGCAAATTTTTTACTGACTTAAGCTACTGTACTGGCTTAAAAATCATATTCGGAGAATTTGTACCGCGATTAGTTACGTTGAATTTAAAACCATATCGGGCTAGATTGGAGTTTTCAATATCATAATAACCTCTAACCGAGCAAAAGTACAATTAAAAAAAAACCAAAAGCATATGTCAATAATATTTTGATTATTATTTTTTCGACTTTAAAATACCGATATACCGCAATTGTTAGCAGCCTTAGGATAAAATGGCTGTAAACTTTTTGCAGCATTTATGGGCGTATTTTGGCAATAACTCGGCGCATGTTGTCTTCCAAGTCGTCTAGTAAACATTTTTAAGTTCTGTAGAAAACCGATTATAGGCAAGGAGTCAAAGATTACTGTGATACATCAACATTGAAAATAGCAGGGTGGCGTATATTTCAGAAAAATTTCCAAAGTTGTCGACTTTTTGTTTTTCGATTTCCAAGGTAACAACGATTTTGGTTGTTTTCTTTTAGTGTTTGTTTTTACCAAATTAAATTAAATTATTTCAAACCGTTTGGTAATGACAGCCTCTCAAAACTTAAATTTGTTGTAAGAAGGAGATACAATTTGTTGGTTAGTTTTTAAAGCAAAGGTCTTGGTACAAGGTACATAATACAAATTAAAAACTTTTTGGGTATTCAATTCAAATGGGTAATTTTTTAACATAATTTGTATTTTTCAGGTTTGGTAAAAATTTTGTTTGTTGACTTTTATATCTTTTTAAATCAAAATTGTAGACTGAGGTGTTGTTAACGATAGATAAAGGAAATAATATATACAGCGCGCCCATTGTCACCTTTGTTCACTAGGTGCTGTCCTGTACTAGTGTCACTTTCACTGAAGTTTCCCATAAATCTCATTGACGTTTATTCAAAATTGTGGGAAAATTTATTTAAAGTAATTTAAACAAGGGAAATGTGACAAAATTTAAATGATTTTATATAATAGGATTTGTTTCTTACATAAAACTATTTCAAAGGCATAAGGCCGGTGTTGGGATATCAATAGGAGAAAACCCGTAACACCTCGCAAACATGAGCATGTCGGAACGCCTTTTTAATCTAACAATTTTCCCGTGCAAAAACTGTATCAACTTCTGTGGTCGCAGATGCCAAAACCGTTAGAGTGTCTGAGGACTCTCAACAAGGAGTGGCAGCTGAACCGGAGGAAGAACCAATTTATTAGGACTTAGTCGGTGGTGACATGGCTTTGCAATTCCATTGCCATGAGATATTCTACGTTAAGTAACGTGTTGTATTCTTGTTTCGAAATGATATTTTTGGTGAAAATTATTTTTTCTTTTGATATGAAATTTTAGAATTTTAATGTCATATTTTTTTCCTTTTTTTTGGGAACAAAAAATATCCCATTTATTGCTTTCAACGACATCTTGAAAATTACGCAATACACTAACATTTTCCCAACACTTGTGCTTCATCTATTTGTTTACTTTATCTATGTTGTTAACTACCTGCCAAACAAATTCAGACACAACACATAATCTTGGTCGGGAGAACTGAATTTATAAAGCAAAACGTGAATTTTCAAATTAGATTTTTTTGGGAGTAAAAATATCACACTTCCTTCACTATTTCTCAACTAATATTAGAAAAATAAAATAACGCTATAACGCATAAAAAAGATTACAAAATTGTTATATTCTTCCAATCGAATTTGCAAAAAAATTTTCGGAAAAAAAATAATTGTTTTAATTCTATTCAAATTTTTTCCAAAAATGTGTAAGAGAGTTCGAAACACAAGTATATGAAGACACACCTTAGTAGAAGAAGAAATTTACTGTTAACAGCAAGTCTAGGAACGCACGCAATAGCAACACTTCGGCTTTAATTCGCAGATTCTGTACTCTACCTGGTATGCTGATCAATATGAGAACCTCTCGTAAAACACTGTCGATCTGAATGAAATTTGGTGTTAGGCTGTATTACGTCAAACGCGAATCATTTACTGGAAACTTTTCATTTGTCCACTCCCATGTAGGTAGCTCCCATACAACTTACTTAATTGTATAACATAAGCTTTCATAATTGTTTTGAACGTTTCTTACACATTTTTGGAAAAAATTTCGAAAATAACTATTTATGAAGAAAGTACTTACAAATATTTGTTCTTATTTTTTTTTAAGAAAATACATAACATTTCCTTTCAACTTTTTCCGGGGAACCCGTAAAGTTTTTACATTATTATGTTTTCTTTGCGTTCGGCAAGTATTTACTTATGCGATTGAGTTGTCATCTATGTATACCAAATATCATTAAAATTTAAAGTGGACGGATTTAAATTTTAGCCAAATTACCCCCAAAAAGGGATAGAATAACAACTTCTTACGTAAGCATTATTAAAAAACTATAAGTTACGAGTTATGAGTTTTAGATTTGATAGCAATTAAACGGATTCAGTGACCTCAAAAGAATTTAAAAATTTTAAATTTTGACAGTGGGTCATAATGGCGATAATCTGACTTCCCATTCAATATCAGTCGCCAAAAAAAATGATTTAATACTGCTCTGTTAGTTTTTGTTTTGGGGTGTATGAAGCGGTAATCTATATTGAATTTTTGGAGGGGTGGAGTTCATCTAAATTTTTTTATTTCTTCGAAAAAATTCCCGGGATTATTCAAGCTTTATGATTCTTGCTGAGCCAGGCTGCAGACTGATCCACCATAAGAAATTGTGTGATCGATAAGATTACCCTCAGCTCTCAAGAATCATATAACATTGTTTGGTCTAATACTCGAACATTGTTACCTATAATTGAACAGGGCTGCTATCCTCTCCATTAAAATGCCGAGTTTCAAATCGTCAACTCCCAATAAATGATTTTCTCAAAGTGATCAGAAATCTAATGTATACGTATCCAGCATTGACCGTAGAGCGAAACTGCAATCTTGCCACACCGAATGAAATCGTTGACAAACACACACGTATTGTATTCGCGTGATTATATTGAGTATTTGCGTGTTATCAACATATTAAAGTGCACTGGGTTTTGTTGATAGAACTTTGCCAGTTCTATATATGTTGCCTGCCAGTTAGCTACTTTGCTCCGTCCAAATGAAATAAGCAATAGTGCCATGCAACATCAACAACAGCAGCAACACCGACACCGACACCGACATCTGCAACAGCAGCAACTCATTCGAACAGCATTAGTTTTGCCCTCATATGGCGAAAAGAGGGTGTTGGGGGAACAGCTACTTTATTATTGTTTGCCATGAAGAGAGTCAGTATTTGTGATATTCGTGCAATATTTGATGCATTTACGCTTAGCTAATGATACTGGCAACATGATATTAATGAATGAATCTGCCACTTGCAACTGAATTGAATTTATTGAGGACTCCATCTAATGAGTTATTCTCACTACACTCGCACTCGTGACTCTGCCAGCGAAAGGGAGCTCCACGCTAAGACGCCGATAATCGTTGCCGCCAATCACAACATTTGTGCATTTGTGATGCATGCAACATTACATACATACATGCATTCACGGGTATATAGAGCTGCCAAACCGGTCTAACTTTTGAAAAACCGAAACCCCGGGATTTGAACATGTAACTCCCTGACACGGGACTTTTTATTTTATTTCAGAATCTATTGACTGGATGTAAGTAACCAAAAAATCTAACTTAAACGAATGTTATACTATCGCAGTCTGTTTTATTTTTAATTTACACTATTTGACAAGGAGAATACAAAAACACTTGCTTTCAAAGTAACTAAAAAAGTGCACCCGTTAAAAAATTTAAATAGAATAGTGAAAACCGAATATTCTGAACAAAAATTAATTACATATACATATATTTAAAAAAAGAAACAGAATTAACCTTGTGACGGGAATAATGCAGATTTTAAATCACCGTAATATTTGTGGAAAAAACTTAAACTAGTACATACAAATCAGGTGAGCCGAATTATTACTCCATTTGTTCCAGTTTTCATTTAAAATGATTGATATTTGAGTAAGATCAAAAAGATAAAGAAATTTAAAAACAAATGTTTGTTGCCGACAACTTTTAACTGGCACTGTGAAAAATATTATCTAATGAATTTTTTTTCGCATTTTATCGTGCCTACCAAACAAGTACATATTCATCCAACGTTTATATGGACATACGAAACGGTACCATTTTCAATTATAGAGTAATTTAGAGTTCTCCAAGATCGGTTGCGTTTTACGGGAGCTATCGCGTCGCCGGACTGTATGACCGCCCTTCTATTGAATGGGAGGTACCACACTGGAAGAATAAAATTGTGCATGCCAAAAAGCAGTAATGGAAGCAGGAATCTCTTCGGAATCACTTGCTAATGCGCTTATAGAAGCGCATATTTTTCGAACAAAGTTCCCACTGAGAAGCTGTCGATAGTGCCAACTAAACGCAATATATTCATTGCTTTCAAGAAGCTCTTTATTGTAGAATAAATGATGTTGAATCATGTGCTTATTTTACGGTTCATAGATCAGCCTAAAAGAAGGGGAATATTAACGGAATTCTCTTGGTATTAACGGAGTTCTGTCTATACAGCATCGTGATCATGTTTCATATTTGTTTCGTTTGTAACTGTCGTGGTACAGTTTTAGTTATTTTGCTTACAAATTTTTGTTAATTCTCAGAAGCGCTTCAGAGCACTATTCTTAGTAAGTATATATGTATATTAGAGTAAATTTTAAAAATTCGATTTGCGGATATCATTATTTTTTTTAAGGTTTTTGGGCAAATAAAAATAATGGCGGTCTTTTTTTGGGAAAATTTTCACTGCTTGGGGTGGTTCAACCCACCTAAAAACTCGGATTTTGAGCTCATTTTTCTGCGGAGCAAAAACGGTTAAATTTATTGCAAATCTGATTTCACCAGCCGATTTTGCAGTAAAAATTAATACAATGAGCGTTTTTTGAATCCTTAAAAAAGTTGCAAAAACCCACTACAGAGGGCGCAAATGTCATTTAAAAAAATTTAGGTTTTTTTAAACATGCACGATGAAAAGGCATTTCAAGCTTAGCAAAACGGTACCAGTATTTTATTTGTATCACAACCCGTTAAAAAGTTGTATGGCTTTTAACATTTTTTGTTAAGGCTAAATAATAAGTTGTTAGAAAAAAGTTAAAACTGTTTAAAAAAATTTTCCAGAGTATTTTAAAATTTTTAAAAAATGAAACCTTAAACATTTGTTTGCAGTTAATAATAATTTATCAATATGTCGGATCTGTTACATTTAGCAAATAAGTTAGGCGAATTCCAGATAAATACAGAATTTGTTGTAATAACCTGAAATAACTCTTAAAATTCTTTTTAGACGTTCAATCGTGTACTCATTTAGACGTCTTACGCCGTTTTCTCACGATTCATGAAGTTAATAACAAAATAAATGTGTTTGCATCAGCATCATCTCTAGTATCCGAAATCGAAATCGACGTAGAGAAATTGTTACTTTTTCCAAAGCAACGCTATTACCTTCGTAACAAGATAACCAACGTTTACGGAAATTTTTGCAATGCCAAACGAAATTTTAAAAGAGGGAGTTCGGGTCCAATGAAACACGTAAAATAATTCTACAAAAAACTGTCTATTCAATTTCCGTTGACACAAGAATTTAAGCGAGCGTCGAGAAAACAAATAGTTAAGGCATCTATTACTAACACATTAGAAGAGGAAGAAATACAAGTAGACATTGACAACAAAAATCAAGACCCAGATTGGATGCTAGCTGAAGCAAAATCCAAAATTGGTAAGTTTCTTTTTATAGATCCAAAGACTTGCCGACTGTTGGACAGCCTTGGAATTTCGTCCAATTCGATGTCACTTGTTTTCAAAGAATTGAAACGTCTCAACAACATAGAAGGAAATACATCTTCTTCATATCTGTTATAACGACGGTTTAGCGAACGTGAGCAATCAATGAAACGGCTCCGACTACTTGATATTGCATTGGAACTGTAAACGTATGCAGAATAATAGCCGCGATATGGTAGAGAGATTAGTCATTAGTGTTTCCGCAACAAATGGGTTACAAAAACTAATTTCTTGCAACTTTATTGACGATGGCTCAGCAAGATCTATTTCAAACGAATTAAAAAAGCAGTGCGATACATTAAACATCACAAACAAGATTGTTGGTCTATCTTACGATACAACAGCTGCAAATTCAGGCGTGAAAGGAGGTGCAGCAGTGTTATTCGAAAAAACAACAAAAAATCAGTTAAATCGTCGACCTTGTCGACTTCATCAAAAAGAATTGTGCGTGGTAAATCCAATTAAAGAAGTGTTAATGAAATCGGTTGGTGCTGGAATTCCAATATTTAGTCAATTTAGAAAGTGGTTTATACATAATCGTGGTTTAAAAATTACACCGGCATATAGTTCAAAAGCAGCTAAAAGCATTCTGGACGAAAATCGGCAATCGTTGGTAGATTTTTATGTTAAACAAACCCAGATTAATCACAGAAGGGCGGATCACAGAGAAGTGGCCGAACTTGCACTTGCTCATTTAAATAATTTATAATAATTTAAAAGCCTGTGGAGCAGATCACCACGCCCGATGGCTCTCAAAAGTAATATATATTTTCCAAATAATGTTGTACAAAAATCATTTTTACATTTAGGAAACGTTGATGGAGCAATTTGAAGCTATGCTTCTCTATTTTATAACCGTATACCTAAAGTATTGGTTCACGTGCGAATCAACAATTTATGCTACAAAAAATGACCTAGACTTTTTGTCCGAACTTGAGAAATTTTCGCAGATGGAAGGAAAATATTGTTCTTTAATTGTAAACAGTGCTAAAGCCACTCAGCTACGGCATTTGGAATACCTAAGCGAAGATAACGCAGTATTTTCAATTTTTGACGAACGAATTTCATTAGAGGAAAAGGAACAACTACGAAAAAAATTGTTACCAAGTAAAATCAAAAATCAAACTCAAAAGTTGTTAGAAATTGATCCAAATTGTAATTTACACGATTTCAAAGAATATGACACCGACACTGTTACATATTGTACTCCGGATGAAGAAGCTGAAAATTTCGTTAACTTGATCCATTCAACCGATCAAATACTTTATGAAAAAATTTCGTTGATGTCGAACAAAATGAAAATGTATTAAACATAACTATCGATGCAACTAGCAAATTACCAAATTATGATTCTTTTTCTTCTAAATCGCCTTTTGATTATGTCACTCTTCAGAGCCTAAAAAGTTTAGTTAATTTTGGTATAAATATTTCTTTTATGGGTCATAATGCCATTGGTTGGCCAACTAACAAAAGCTCTGTAAATGCAATCAAAATCGCCAATAACATTAAATCTACAAGTATTTGTACGGAACAACTAGTTGGCCGAATTTCAAGACTAAACGATTAGTGTTTGCTGAAAAATAAAGATGGTTTAAATCGTTTAGCTATAGCCGCAGTAGATAACACGGAAATTGTTTAAAATTACTTTAAATAAATCATTTGAAACAATAAAAAAATTGGTAAACTTTTTTTTTTATCAATTATTTGTTTTTTGTTATAAAATAATTTTGAAGTCTCATAACTTTTTAACGGGTTGTGATAAAAATAAAATATTGGTACCGTTTCGCTAAGCTTAAAATGCCTTTTTATCGTGCATGTTTAAAAAAAAAATTTTTAAAGACATTTGCGCCCCCTCTTGTGGGGTTTTGGAACTTTTTTAAGGGTTCAAAAAACATGCATTGTATTAATTTTTGCTGCAGAATCGACTGGTGAAATCAGATTAGCAATATATTTAAACGTTTTTGCACTGCAGAAAAATGAGCTCAAAATCCGAGTTTTAGGTGGGTTGAACCACCCTAAGGAGTGAAAATTTTCCCAAAAAAAGACCGCCATTATTTTTATTTAGGCAAAACCCTTAAAAAACATGATGATACCCGAAAAACAAATCAGGTGACCTGGTCGCCAAACGAACTCTAATATATATACAAGTATATTGTGCCATTCTTTATTGCATATAAGCAGCAGGAAGGAGTATGGAGCTTATAAAAACTCCAACTACTTCCAAATTCTCAATAATTTTTGCTGGGTATTGGAATATTTCACTCATCTGTTTCAACAACTAATGGTACAGAAGCAACCAGCCAAGGTGTATCTAGTATATGTGGAGGCGTAAGAAGAGCTGATTTAATTTTTTCTTGTCGTCGTGGTCCGACCTTGTCAAATCCAACTGTATTTTGTGTTTGCACCTTTTTTGCGCAGTTTTATTGTTCGATCATAATGTTGAATTTAGCATCGTCGGCCCTTCAAATAAAACATTATGCCTGTTGTTGTCGCCTTAAATTACAACATCGTCTCCTCAGTCGGTCTTACTTATTCTGTCATGAATCTAGCTTATAAATCAGTAAATCAGACTAAATTTCTGAATTTGTTTCTTCATTTTAGTAAGGAGTAGTGCGTCATTAATTAGAGCCAAAGAGTACGATTGATATGAAACAAGCATAGTTTAGTCCCCATTGCCCTAGCAAAAAGGTTTTTGTTGGGGGTAGTAGAACACACTGTTTTAAGCAAGCAAAATATTTAAATAAATACAAATCTTGGTGCCGACCTGTATTTTCGGAGTTATGGCCCCTCAAAGTTCGGATACGGGGGAGGGTATATGTTTAAGAAACCGCCTTAGCGATTGGTAGTACCTTTTTGTATAATATAAGGAAAGTGTAGGAAAATAATTAAATGACAATTTTCGATTTTGCATTTTGGAAATTCGATGATCATTGTCAATTGGGGTATTCGTGTAAACGTCCAAGAGCTCGAAAACTTGCACGGCAAACGTGAAAAAACATTTTTTCTCAACATGAATATTTCCACAAATGTAGAATAGTTTCGAGTCACTTTTGCTTAGCAAAGATCGAAAACCAAACGTCGGTCATTTGTACAAATAGTTTTGTATGAGACCATTTCGCTCCTGTTCCACAAAAGTGTAACAACTCAAAATTTCTAAATTTTCGTTTTTTGCAAGAAAACAACACACTGTGGTCATCTCTACCCACTGTAAAAATCATCTATTATTTTGTCTCCTCTTTCGTCAAAAAAAACCGTTATGACTCTCTCTTTGTTTTCAGAATAACTTTTTTAGACTCAACTAAAGAGTAACATTTTTAGTTGTCTCTAAATGTTTAAGCAAATCGGTTTGTTTTTTATCATATAAAGAGTAACATTTTTAACGCAAACAATGCTTTTATTCTTTTTAATGATAATTTCTTACAATAACATATTTTTTCTTGAAATATATCATCAATATTAATGGAAACAGTTTTTCGTCTCTAGTGAAAATTTTGAAATTTTGAGTTGTTACACTTTCGTGGAACAGGTGCGATTTCTGTTTTGGTCTGACGTTTGCTGTGCAAGTTTTTCGCGATTACATGAATACCACTAATGTTTTGATTTGGGAGTACATTGGTATATTTTTTTCTCGATCGAGTACTTTACAGATTTCTAGTGAGGCGAGATAAATTGATAGACGACAGATAATTTTCACAAAATAAAATTGCAGTCATACATAAATGTGCTAATTCATCAGCTCCCTATTTCTTTACACATGTTCCATGCGAGATTTTTCTCGATGTGAGAGCTACAGAACATGAGTACAGATAATTTTTGTAATACAGGGTGTCTGGTGGCGAATTTATATTTTTAAATGCGATTATTTCAAAAAGTTTTAAACGGTGCGGAGGAATGTTGTCGCCGTTGGAATTATCGATTGTGCGGATTTGTCAGTCACGATGTCGCAGTGGTCGAGTGAGCATCGTGTGTTCGCTGTGGAGACATTTTTACGTAATTGCTCGTCGACAATTTTGTTCAATGTTCGGTATTCGGCGAATAAGTGATGGACCGAGTGTAAATTTAATTCGTTCGTGGGTGCAGAGATCCCGCGCAACTGCTTCGGCTATGAATGTCCCACGGCCAGGGCCCAGTCGATCTTCAAGGACTCCCGAAAACATTGAACTGGTTGAAAGCAGTTTACGTGAAAATCCGCGACTTTCAATACGGAAAAGAGAAGCCTCACTGGGACTTCCAAGAGCGATTATTCATGAAAATTTAAAAGAGGATCTGAAGTTTCATCCTTTTTAAATTCAAGTCGTTTACGCAAAAATTTTTGTGAAACGATGTTGGAGCGCTTTCGCACTGTAAATCCCAATTTTTGGAGCGACGAGGCTCAATTTCACTTAAACGGCCACGTGAAAAAGCAAAACTACCGTTACTGGTCTCCAAGGACCCGCAACCCTCGATTGAAACATCAAAAACCATTGCATTGCCCCAGAGTAATTGTTTGGAGTGCCTTATCCACGCGTGAGATAATTGAACCAATTTTTTTTCGAAAATTCTCGAGGCCAGGCGACCAATGTCGCCGACGAAAATTATCGACGAAATAAAGAATGGACAAATAGTACAATGTGAAGATCATTTATACCGGGTGGCTTGATGATTTTGTAGTATTAGGCCTGTTTTTCCTACTTAACTAGTTTTTCGACCACTTTGTAGGAGTAGTTAAGCAATTTTATGAGTTTGTAAGAGGCTCCCCATACAAAGCAGTCGATAAATTAATTTAGCAAAATAAAATCACACTTGTTGTTTGTTCAATATCAAACGAAATCAGTGTTGCAATTTCTCGCTTTGCGTTACAGAGGCATTGTTTCTTTTTTCGATGTGAGAAATTTTCACAAGAGTTACATAATAATAGCCACTTTATATTTTCATGTATTTTTGGTCCCCCCCATATTACCCAAATAGTCAAAATTTTAAATTGGTTTGTTATTTTTTTATTATTTTTTAATGTTGTAGTAAAATTTGCGATTTGTGAAAAGTTTGTTCTATAGATTTTAACTATACTCATCAATGACTTGTCCGATTTTGTTAATGAATATTCCAGAAAATTCTTGTTCCGGCCAAACCTAGGTATTTTCAGCGACGAGCATGGAAAGCGATTTCATCAAGAACTTAAAATTATGGCGTAACGCTATCAGGGATTGTCGAACGAGACTACGATGGGCGATTACATTTCGTTCCTTAAAAGGGACAGAAACCCTGTAGACCACAGCAGACAAAAATGAAGTCCAAATAATTTGTAGATTGTTTATTTAACTGATTTACAGATTCACGTTTACAGTAACTCAAACAAAAATTCGAAATTTTTGTCAAAAATGAGATACTTTCACTTAAAAAATAAGATTTCCCATTACCTCCCATGAAGGGATTGGGCAGAGCTTTCCACTGATTACGGCTGGTTCCGAACGGTAGTTCGAGAAGCATTTTCATGGCGGTAGTGTCGCCATGACTGAGTGAGGTGACCGTCGCCGAAATAAATGTAACAGGGTCAGAGCAGGGATCGAAGCCACGTTTTCATGTACAATAGCCGCGCACACTTTCCATTGCACCACCGACGGTTGCACTTAATTGTAGATAATTTCAAATGAAATGTATCGATTTTTTAGAAACTGACTCATTTTATTCATAATAGATCTTACTTCCCGAACAAATTGTTAAGCCGAATATAGTTTTGTCCTTATATGTTGATGTTTGTTTAATTTCTTTTGTATAAATTTGGGCTGAAAAGCATTAATTTTCGCCACATCTTTTTAGATAACTCCGAAACTTTTGCAGGCTAACATATAACGACACAAGAACTTGGAAAAAGGCTCGGAGTTCAGACATGTATGTTAAAATCTGTGGAAAAATCTTTTTAGAAAACTAATCTTTTCTAAAGAATTTGAAATTTCGTTGTTTTTGAAATAGGTAGGCCATAATACATCACAACTATATAGTTGGTATATTTGTAATTTTTTGTTTCTCATTTTGTTGCATAGTGTAATCTGATACAAAGCTTGGGAGTTAAATATGGATATGACACACTTGCAGTCCATTTATTATGATTAATATTCTACTTTTCTGCACAAAATTTTATGAAATTTTGATAACACGTGATACATATTTAATTCAATTGTCTGAAGCCTAAACGGCCATGCTTCGGGAGTAACATTTGTATATGAGCTGTATTAAAACTTAAAACTTGGCATTTATTGTATATTATTTCGAATTTCCTTATTCGTCCTTTTTTGCGTTGTTTTATTCCCAATACTAAAACAAAGGTTCGTTTTCAATTACGATAATTACAAGGGTATAACTTCCTTTTATTTTACTTATATAGTACAACAGTTAACTTTATTTATAACACTTTAACATCTTTCTTCTTAACTAGTACCACCGGCGACCTCCATGGACTTGAAGAGGGTTTTATTACACCATCCTTCTGCATTTCAGCTACAAGTTTCTTCACCTCAACTGTTTTTGCAAGTGGAAGACTCCTGGGCGCCTGCTTTATTGGTCTCGCTTCCCCTGTGTTGATGTCATGCTTTAACATTGATGTTCTACTTTGGCATTCTTTTTCAGGGCGAAGGCTGACGCAGGCTTCCACAGTAATTGATTTGCTTTGTTCCTATCAGATGGCTTTAGTTCTCGCACCCACTCACTGAGATGAGACTCCAGTACTTTCTGCTCCTTTTCTGATAATTTGCTGCAGCCCGAATTAACTTCACAGTTGATGACCGCCTCGGCTGGTGTACATTCTGCAATTTCTGTGCGGCAGCCGATCACCTCCTCGTTGTTGGAGAAATTTAGAACTCGTACAGGCAAATATCCTTCATTATTAGTTTTTACTAGAACTTTAGCAGTGATGATGTTATGGTTGTTTATAATTGCCGGTTCAACTACCCACAAACCGCCGATCTCACAATCTCCCTCCATTCTGAGTTTGGTGGCAATTTTACATTTTTGTGAGTGATCAGCCTTTTAATCTGTGTTGTATTGTCGTATCCCACATTGAGTGGAATTTCCACGTTAGCCCATGTCAAAACTTGCTGCCCCATATCTAACTTGAGGCCTTGGGCAATCATAAAATCTGCGCCAACTATCACTTCATCCACAATGTCGACGACAATAAACACGTGTTCGACGCTCATGATAGCAATGGATAACTTCAATTTAACTTTACCATGTATAGTTGCTGGTTCACCTGTGCGGAGTCTTACACCATGTAACGATTCCATTGGTCCATTTATCAAATCAGACCTGATGATAGATTGTGACGTGCCTGTGTCCATAGTCAATATGCGCTTCCGACCACCGATAGCTTCGTAGACAGTGAGGTTGTTGTTTTTCTGTTGTATTATTGAGATGGAGATCGTGGGACCCTCGGTTGTGGGAGCCAGTCCATGCCCCTCTGGGCTAGCTCGTTTTAGTTTAACGGAGATTCATTTTGTGTAGTAAAATTTGCCCGTTTATTTCCACGTTGTGGTGAGCTCGATCTGGATCGTTTTCGTGGCTCTCTGCAGTTTCGTTCAATATGACCAGGTTTGTGGCAATTGTAGCACTTTGACCTGGGCTTACTTCTGCCTGCTAACGCCTTGCTGAGGGTTTAGGTCATTTCTTTAAGATCGTTTATGGCACCCTTCAAATCTCCTGCCTCCGACTCCATTTCAATTTTTCTAACTCTTTGTATTTGAGGCTTGGACACAAATTTCGCTGTCTCCTGTGCCAATGCGAACGAAACGGTTTCGGCGAATGTAGCTTTTTGTGTGGCACAAGTTAAGTATTTTATGTCAGGATCACGGATGCCGTTGACGAATGCTTCAATCTTAAATTGAAACAAGAATGGGTGGGACTCGCCAAGATAAGTCATCAACACCAAACTTTCCACCTCGGTTGCGAAGTCCTGAAGCGTTTCATTATGCTTTTGCACTCGGCCTCTGAATTCCATGCGATATAAATCCTTCTTGTGATCGCCACCATACTTGGGTTGGAACGCAGCCAGTATATCCTCGTAGTTGTTTCTGGCACTAACGGGAATGCTCTGAAGGACTTCTGCTGCGTTGCCTTTCAGTGCTAAAATTAGCTCTACTGCTTTGTCGTTGCTGTTCCACAAGTTCTTAATTGCGACCATTTCGAATTGGAATTTAAAAATGTCGAATGGTGTGGAGCCATCGAATCTGGGAGCTTTCAATCTACTATAGCCTTCAGAAATTGCTCGCACTGGACCCTCTTGCAACTGAAGTTCACTCATTTTCCTTTGCAATTCGCTTACATCATTTTTTAGTTCCCGTTCGACTTCCTCGAACTTATGTTCGACTTCTTCAATCTTCTGCCCCATTTCCTCGATTTTTTCTTCAACCTTTTCGAATTTATCGTTCACTTGAATCTCCATACTGCCTACAACTTCAGAGATTTCTTGCAGTTACTCATTTGATATTTCCTGAATAATTCTAGAATTCTCGCTTAATTTATCGTCCATAATTCTAGAATTTTCGCTTAATTTATCGCCCATAATTCTAGAATTCTCGCCAAATTTCTCGTTCGTAATTCTAGAATTCTCGCCAAATTTCTCGTTCATAATTCTAGAATTTTCACCAAATTGCTCGTCCATAATTCTAGAATTATCGTCCAATTTGGCCATCATGGCAGCAAACATTGTAGCAACATCTACATTACCAGTTGCTTCTTTTGCACAAACCTCCATTTCGTCTTTGCACTCGAACTTATTACCAGCTGTCGGCTGATCCAATTTATTCAACTCATTTTTTAGTTGTTCAACTTTGAGTTCTTCAAACTTCATCGTTGTCCTTAATTCGTAATTTCACTTCTGACACCAATGTTACGAATTTCCTTATTCACCACCACCACCACTTTAATAAGTCTTATATTTTACTATCAAATCGCGTTGCTTACTTTACGGGGTTTAATCGCAGACTGAACTCTCCATTCCAGAGACCTCCGCTATTTACACCAACTCACCATACTCCAATGAAGATATATCTAGCGAATTCAAGAACCTTCTAGTCGTTACTTATCTTTGTAGAATCATCTCGAGTGATGGAGAATTATCTTAACTGAGGCGAATTCATGCTACTGGAGCTGGTACGTTGTTATAATGCATACTTTCAGGCGCAGCACTAACCGCCTGTTATTTAAATAATATTAGTAGAGTCGTTAAAAGCAAGCAAAAGCTTTTACTTATTTGACCTTCTACCTGCAAATTTGATTCAGGATAGCATTTGAATGTGAACGAGCGATACACGAATTAAAAAAACTGAATTTAAAATTTGATTTTATTGACACTTATGACTTTTAAAATACCTTTTTATGCAATAGATTAGTTTTGATTTGACGAACAGAACAATTTTCTTTCATGTGTCTTTGTATTACGCCCAAATTCTGGCAGAAAAAAAGTGGTATAAAAATAACTATAGCAAAACTGTTATTAGCACAGTGGCTCTCGACGAGAATTTGGTGAAACTGACACACACATGCACACTCTTTATATCTTACCCTATGATGAATTAACAATTTCCAATCTTGTTTAGGTATAAACCTTGTAATAAACAATTTCTACGCAGATTAAAGATTGTCGGGTGCTCTAGTTGAATATAAATATGTGTTAATTATATATAAATATGTTAAAGTTAATTATAGCTTAATTTGTACGGGACAGCTATTCGATATTAAGTGGCATTTCAATTTCCCACTTAAATTCCGATTTGTGCAATGACAACGTTGCCACATGTTAAATTTCAAGAAATGGCAACAAAAAGTTATCTTAGATAAATTTTGATATCATTTCTTGCGAATGAAAATGATACCCAAAAGCAGAAATTTGCAAAATGACTTACACATTTTAAGTTTAATTATTATTTTATTTAATTATTATTTTGTTTAACAACTGAACTGCCGTATCGCATTTTTTGCACCCATTACAGCAAATGTTGCCACATTGCGTAGTATTAAGTGTGGATCGTTTTATTTGGAAAGTCGTAAGTGGCGATAGCTTAAGGGAAGAAAAAAACAGCGCTAATATCAGTGTTTCATAAGCGTGCAATTTGTATTAATGCTTCGCAAAAAGTGATGATTGATCTGATCTCACGTATTATTTTCAAAAGTAAAATGTTCGAGCGCTTGCTCGTTTTTTTTTTTAAATTAATTTTATTCTTCAATATATCGTCATGAAGATAAAGACGCAATTATTAAGTAAAAACGAAATGAATTAATAAACAAAAATTTTCCTTATGTAACTTTTTTTGTTATTGTTGTTTTTCAAATGACATAAGGAAAATTTTTGTTTAATTATTCATTTCGTTTTTAATTAATAATTGTGTTTTATCTTCCTGACGATGCTACCCAAAGGGCAGCGAAATATTGAAGAATAAAATTAATTTTAAAAAAAACGACCAAACGCTCGAACATTTTAATTTTGAATTAATGCTTCTCATTATATTGTAGAATTAGTAATACATATATTTTAAAATTTTTGGAATTATCTCATACAACGTTTTGAAATGCAAATCACGAAAAACCAAATCCCGGGATTTTGGACAAACCCCGGTCTTTTGGCATTCGGTAAATCCCTATTGGCATCCCTAATAGTATATGATAGACTGATTGCATTCCATGCCACACGAGAATGAAATAGAATTTGTGTTTTGTTTTGTGCCACGAATTGGATTTTGTATCGTACAACAACAATCAAGTCTGTATTGTGGCAAGTGCAATTTGGAAAGTGGAATGCGCGATGAGAGGAATTAACGAAAACGCAAACAACAAATGTGTTCCATTCATGTTAAACCGTCGTTTTGTATTTCCATTTAATCGCTTCTTTATTTAACAAAATGTCGAGAATAATTTACAAAAAATACCAAACACGGAATCTAATTTCAAAGATTTGCAATTTGCAATTATCCAAACATCCATGTTCGAGTAGAAAGAAATATATTCTTCGAATAGAAATATCAAGTAAGTTCCTAATTATCGTAAAGTTCGATATCATACAAATTATAAATACCTACAAAATGTATTCTTTGAATTCACAAACTGTTTGTAGCAGGAACGTACATTGCAACATTATCTTTTGGGGATTGGACTAACAAATACATATGTAAATACTTATACAGCTGTTGTATTTTATCTATTCTCGACTGACAAGGTCTAAAGCGTCAATCGAAATTGGGGCTTCCAAGTTCAGACAGTTTGTGAAATTTAGGTAATATGAGATCGAATGTGTGAATCGAAAGATAAACATAAAAAAATTGCAACTATATAAACAATTTCCGGTCCACCTATTAGTATGATACGGCACTAGTTATGCAATATCATGCAATGTTTTGCGGGTACCTTCGCGTGGGGGCTGCAATTAATTCATTTATTATAGTGTTTGTTTCGAGTAAAGATTTGTCAATGCATTTGAGTTTTCGTTTGCATTTGGCTTGATGAAATTGATAATAGCCTCATTCCAAACCACCGCTGAAATAAAATGTTTGTTGTTGCTGCTTACAACAACAACAGGTCAGATCAAGCACTGGCTACAAACGTTTTGTGGTATCGCATTATTTTACACCCATTATAGCAAATGTTGCCACATTTCGTAGAATTATGTGTGGATCGTTTCTCGAAACTGCACCATGATATACTTCCATATATTACAATTTCAGCCCATATTTTTCTAGATATTTCAAGAACAAAAATATAGAGTTGAGTTTACATTCAAAATTGTAATGGCTTAACATGAATCTTAGTGCCTTTTTCCTGTTCTTATAAATTCAGCATTATATCTCGAACCAATATATCAAATATCAAGACTTAGTACGCTTAAGATAATAATACATAAAAATTAACAGAGATAAACAGTTTCCAGTTTAAAGATAGTTACAAGTATAATCGCTCGGAAAAAATGCTCCACATTAACCAATGTCAATGGCAGTGCTGCCACTAATAATGACAGACAACTGGCATTTTGGGTAATGTAGTATTATTTCGTGCGCTTCCATTATACTGTTTCTCAGTTTTTATTAATTTTACTAATACGAAGTCGGTATTGATCTGAAATCGACTCCAAAGTGGTAGTCGGAGTCTTGCAATCGGTGTCTGGGCTATTTGCTTAGATTCGTAGTTAGAATACTCAGTCTACATGTTTAGCGTTTCTGTCAAAAGCCAACATTTGCGAAATGGGTAATTTGTTGATCGATTTTCCGATAAATATTAATTTTTCACCGTATTTGATAAAATCAGTTTGCCATAGGTCTAAATCGATTGGTCTTAGGTTCCTTGGTTTATTTTGCTTAGAATTATGTGTTAAATCTCGCAACAAACTCGACGTATTTTTAATTTCTTTGAATCGTTAAAACAATTTTCAACTCACATCTAAATTATACTTGAAAATAGACAACGGCAGTGTTTGACATTTACAATTCTTTGTTAATTTTGCCTTAAAAATATTAATTAAACAAACTAATAAATAAATTAAATAAATATTAACATATTTCTCCAACTGGTTCTATCCTTCGCCTTTTCTCGCCATTTGGTAACACCAAGGATATGGACGGATTTTTCGGCCTGGTGTTTCCAGCGGAGTCTTGGTGGTCATCTCTTCCTGCTTCCATCGGGTACATTATCGAAATCCTTTCGCGCTGGCTCATCTCCATCCATTCTGATAACATGGCCTAGCCAATACCATGGTCCAATTTAATTCGCCTAGCAATGCCCACGTTAGAATACAAATTGTACAGCTGTTGGTTCCAACGACGTCGGTACTCGCAGTTTTCTCTAACAGGACCATATATTTTACGGATAAATTTTATCCCGAATACTCGCAGGTATTTTTCATCCGCTTGCGATATGACCCAAGTTTTGGAGCCATATGTCAAGACAGGTAAAATTAGAGTCTAATATAGCTGGACTTTTGTCCGTCGAGAGGGGGCTTTTGTTCCTAAACGGCTTGCTGAGCCCAAAATAGCTTCTATTTGCAAGCACAATTCTCCTAACTGTCTCCAGGCTGACGTTGTTGTCCTTGTTCACGGCGGATCCAAGGTAGACAAATTCATCTACCACTTCAAAATTAAATCGGTTGTCAACGATCAAGTGCGGATCAAGTCGAGAGGTTTCTCTATTCGTTGACACCATCAATTTTGTCTTGCCCTCATTAACAGCAAGACCCACCTTCACTGATTCCTTTTCGATTCTTGAAAATACTGCAGTAACCTCTCGCAAATTTCGCCCAATGATATCTATGTCGTCAGCATACGCCAGCAACATATGGCTTTTCGTGTTAATGGTCTTGTTCGTATTTACTGCAGCTTTTCTCATTACTATCTCGATTAAGATGTTGAAGAGATTGCACGAAAGTGTGTCGCCTTATCTCAATCAATCATTCTACAGAGGCGGATCAGATTTTCCGGAATCCCAATTTCAGACAAAGCTTCGTACAATTTTCCCCTTATGGGGCTATCGAAAGCAGCTTTTTAATCGACAAAAATATGGTATGTAACGATTTGATTTTCGTGGGTCTTTTCTAGGATTTGGCGTAGCGTGATAAGGTCCAAGCAGATTGTCAACAATTAGCTTTAGTCTTTCACATAACACGCTCTACAAGATCTTATACGCGATGGATAAAAGACTGATACCGCGATAGTTGGAACATACACACGGATCACCCTTTTGGAATACAGGAAATAATACACTGAGACTCCAATCGTCAGGCATAGATTCCCCCAACCGTATAATGCATATAAGTTGATGCATCAGTCAGTCACCGCCACCGGCCTTAAAAAGGTCGGCGGGTAGCCCATCCACATCAGCGGCTTTATTATACTTAAGCCGGGATATTGCCGTTCTAATCTCGCCTTGGTTGGGGGAGGGGGTATAATCTACACTGTCTTCTACAATCATTACCTCCTGATCTTCTGTGGGAGAATCTGAGCGGAGTATGAGGTCTCTACATATTCTAAGCACTCACTTGTTATCGGTCAACTGATTCCCATTCTCGTCTTTGCAGGAGGGCAGCCTATTATTCGGCCCGTTATTCGATAGTTTTATCCTCTGGAAAAATTTTCGAGGTTCACTCTCTCTCTGCTCCCCTTCTCAGCATTTGTACCGCTCACTCGCAGCACACGTTGTAACTGACTGTTTCCGTGTCGTACGTGCAGCGTCGTTTTTTATCAGTTACAAAGCGACATTCTTCGTCATACCATGGCTTATCCTTCTGCAGTTTTTGATAGCCAAGTTCAGTTCTTGCAGCGGTTTCCAATGAATGGCAGATATGCTTCCACTGCGCATCTGGGGCTTCAGATCGGGGAGTATTTTGCTCTATCAGGAGAGAGCGCTGTCATTGATATGACTTTGATATCTCCGGTATTTGTAGCTTGTCGATATCTAGCTTTTCCCGTGTTGGGTTTGGTATGATTTTCGCCCTACTCAATCTTGTGCGAACTTTCGCAACGAGCAGGTAATGATCCAAGTCGATATTAGCACCTCGAATCACACGTACATGCATTACACTAGAAGAGTCAATTACCAAGTGATCAATCTGGTTCTTCGCTCTCTGATCAGGAGATAACCAGGTCCTCTTATGTATTTTCTTATGCTGTGTAGGAAGAAGGCTTTTTGCATCAGTCGAATGAAAAGACATTTTATTTTATTTAAATCTAATGTCTTTATTAATAAAATATAATAAGGGTGGGTTTCTATGAACTGGTCTGTTTGTTTGTTAAAAAGGAATGAATTCCAAAACCGAAGCCAGTATACATAAAATGATATTTTAAAGGTTGCCAGATCAACACATTATGGTTGGCATTTGACTAATTGCCAGAATGTGGCCAGATTGACAGAAAGGGTACAGAAGGTAGTCAGCTGTTAGCTAGCATTCAAACGTAAGTACTAACGTACTCGCTAGCATAAGGCACCAGCTTACTACAGTTCGACCATCCTAACGGTCAATCGCCCTCGATTTACAGGAAGGGAAAAGGGGAATGGATTACACAGAAAAGGCTGAAATTTGCTTAAATACAAAGATTATTATTACACATAATTAGAAGCTGGATTAGCCCCAATCGCTTCTCCTGGATCTGCAATAAATAAGATTGGAAATGATTATGAAGTCACTTGAGTGGACAAGTAGCTGTCATCAGTCTCAAGTGGGTCTTTTAATTCAGTTAGATTAAGTGTCACATTAGTAGATGGAGGTGAGGAGTTAAGGGGAGGCTGAATCCATCGTTTAAGTTTGTCAGCTTCTAAAATACCTCGGTACGGCATTTGGGTAACTTGACAGCCGTCAATGTCGCGCACCATGTATCTGTCATTGGGTAATTTTTTCGCAATGACATAAGGGCCTTTGTATAGTGGAATAAGTTTTTTATTAAGGCCTGCAGTAGTATCAACGTTTTTGATTACAACAAATTCACCTTCAGTAAATTCAATGGCGGGAAGGTGGGTACGACTGAAGTGTTGCAAATTATACTCTTGGGACTGGTTAATGTTCTCGGAAGCTAAATTCCACAATTCTGACCTACCTGAATCGTCAGCTGGCTCTTTGTTAGCTAAATACTCACTTAGCTCGTCCACTAAGGGGCCGCGTTGTTCCGTTCCAAACAGAAGAACAGAAGGAGTGACCTCAGTTGAACTATGAACAGTATTATTAAGGGCGTATTCGATTTTCGGAAGTTGTAAGTACCAATCACTATGGTAATTCCCTTCAGATAATTTACTTAAGGCTGGACGTAAAACTCGATTAACACGTTCAACTTGCCCATTAGCTTGGGGGGAGGCGGAAGCGGTTTTAATATGTTCAACATTACGATTTTCTAAAAAGTTTTTAAATTCTTGCGAAGTAAAACAAGTACCGCGGTCACTAATAATACGCCTAGGGCGACTGTAGTTCTGAAAATAATTTTGTAGTGCAAGGCAAGCTTCACGACTACTAGTAGATCTCGCTGGATATAACTTTACGAACTTAGTGAAGGAATCTATAATAACTAATAAGTGCTTCTTTTTCGTTGTCATAGACGGCAGGGGTCCTATATGGTCTATATGTAAGGTATCAAAAGGGATCGGTTTCTTAGGGAAGTTATATAAGTTACGCTGCTGTTTGGACCGAGTGGGTGCCGAATACATAATGCACTTTATGCAATTCTGGATGAAATTTTGAACACTATTCTTCATATGGGGAAACCAGTAATGTTTCTGCAATTGCCGACAACACTTATTTACAGCTTGATGACCTATTTTTTCATGCACAAATTTAATTATATTGTTAACTATTTCGGCAGGGACATAAAGTTGTAGTTTTCCTGAAGAGGATTTCCTAAATACTAAGCCATCGCTTAAGATATATCCATCCATCTCATTACTTTCTAATTCAGAACGAATTTTCAAAACTTCAGGATCTCGGTTTTGAGCTACACTTAGTTGGAAATCTAAATCCTCATTATCGACAATCGCATAAACTCTGCTTAGGGCATCCACATGGTTCATAGCTGTTCCTGGCCGATGTTTTATCGTATAGTTGTAACCTTCCAGCTTAAGTGCCCAGCGGGCTATTTTGGCAGAACTATTACGATGACTTAAGGTCTGGGCTAGGGAACTACAATCCGTGATTATTTTAAAAGGAATACCTTCTACATTAATATGAAAGCGACTTAAGGCATAAACAACAGCAAGAGTCTCTAAATCATAACTATGCAGTTTAGCTTCAGCAGGTGAAGTAGTTTTAGGAAAATAGGCCACTGGGTGTAATGAATTATCTGTCTGTCTCTGCAGTAGCACTGCTCCAAAACCTTGAGCACTAGCATCACAATGCAATTCGGTTTCGAGCAGCGGGTCATAAATAGATAGCACAGGGGCCTCTAAAAGTTTCTGGCGTAATGTCGCAAAAGATTTTCGACAATCATCACTGAAGACATAAGGGGCATCTTCCTTAAGTAATCGGGTCATCGGGTAAGCAAGTTTAGAAAAAGAAGGAACAAATCGAATAAAATATGAAAATAAACCTAAACATCTCTGCAGTTCTTTACGGGAATTCCCGAAGAGTTGGCCCTATATCCAAGATACTCAAACTCTTGATATGCAAACTTACATTTTTCCATGTTAAAAGAGTCAACCGATATTCACTAATAAGCTGACGGACTTCTTCTAAAATTTTCAAATGCACGTCAAAATCAGCAGAAGCTATTAATATATCATCAAGATATACAGCTATTTTTCCTTCATTAATCAAGGGCCGAAATACAATATTAATAAATCTCTGGAATACTGGGGGAGAATTTCTAAGGCCAAAAGGCATACACAAATATTCATATTGTCCATCGGGCGTGACGAAGGATGTATATTGCACAGAGTCGTCATGCATCCTGATTTGGTGGAACCCACTTTTTAAATCTAAAAGTGTGAAGAAATGTTTCCCACCTAAGTGATCTAAGCAATCAATGGCAATGGGTGATTATCACGTATGGTGCTTTTGTCCAAAGGCCTATAGTCAATGCACATGCGTATTTCTCCATTCCTTTTGGGCACCAGAACTAATGCAGAGGCATAAGGAGATGTACTTGGTCTTATAATCTTATCCTGAAGTAAATCCTGAACAATTTTTTGAACCGCTGTTCTCTCATGGTATGACAACCGCCTAGGTCTACTAAAAATAGGTGTATCGTGGACTAAGTTAATCTTCATTCGATAATCAACATCTATTTTTTGATCGCAAGGAAACTTATGATAACAAGTATCAATAATTGATTCAACTGTTATCAATTGGTCCTCGGTCAATAAAGGGTTAATCAATGTGGCACCCTCAGGCTCACAGATGGTTATAGCACACAGTTCCTTTACTGTCTCATCGTAAGAAGTGCACCCGACAAATTTATAAATTGGGCTTGCAATGCGCTTAGGTACAATGGACACATCTACTTGGGCCACGAGGCCACTTGAATCAGGAAAGGGCTTAAATAGATTAAGGGACTTAAGTTTGGGCATAAGATCTGCTAATCCACCTATCCGTATGAACCTACTCAAAGAAATAAGTTCCTCTTTGTTATATATTGTTTTTATGTAACACAATTTTATTTTATTCCCCATCAAAAAATCTCGTCCCAATATCATCGGTACTGAGGTCATGGTGTTTGGCAACACTATTAGTGGTTGCTCCGAAATGCAATTATTAAATTTGATAAAACATTTAATATTGCCGCAGGACAGAAGGGGCTGGTTACCTAAACCTCGGTAGCTAGTTGGTACTGCAAGGTTGGTGTTGTCATCCGTCAACAAAGATTGCCTTATGAAGGACTTAGGGCTACCAGAGTCAAGGAGAGAGAAAACTGAGGTATAATTGCCATTCCTTAACTCCGTTACACTAACTGCGACACTTACCTCATTGAATGTGTTGACTTCTGTGCCGAATTGTGTTCAACAGCTGCTGCAGTCCTGGAAGGGCGATTAGGGCAGTTACGGTAGACGTGATTCAGTTGACCGCAGTGGAAGCAGGATCCCTCTGGTCGTCTGGGTTGGGGTCCATGGTTCTGGTAATGGCCAAATCTGGAACAATTGTAGCACCGCGGGGCATCAGTGGATACAGTCTGGGCAGCAGTTACTTCTTTTTTCGGAGGCATCGGGGCAGCAGTTTCTCGCCTCGGTCTAGTGGTGGAAGGCATAGAGATTGGCCGAAGTTTCTTCCGCTCGTACCTATCAGCAAGGCGTTTAAGCTCGGCGACAGTTGTTGCACTCATGAGCAACATAACATTTTGGGACTTGTCATCAATGCCTTCTACAATCAGGTCCACAAGCTCTTCCTCAGGGACATCAGCTCTTAAAGCTATCTCCTGCATCTCGATGATGTACCTGCGCAAGCTTTCTTCCGGTTTAAGGCGTCTGTGTCTTAGTTGCCCATACACTTCTTGTGCCGAAAAGCGGCGACTAAACTCCAGCAGCAGGCTGGCTTTTAGTTCTTTGTAGCCATGCACAGCAATGGTGCGTACAAATATCCGTGCTGTACCGGTCAGCAGGCGACGGCAGGCTATAAACTTTGCCTGCTCGTTAACTTGCAAGACTGCGAACTCGTCTTCTAAATCGGCGAGCCACTTCCTAATATCATAGTGGTCGTCGCCACTGAAGGGCAGCACCATGGCTTCGATTGTGCCGATATCCACTGACCGAATGGTTGGAGGCGTAATGGTTAGGGCATCAACTTCTTGTTGCAGCAGCAGAAGTTCTCGTTTTTTCCTCAGCAATCGTAACTGCGCGTCAACTCTCTCCTCTGCTGAGCTAGGTGTAGGCCCAGCAGAGCTAGCTGTCATAACAGACACACTGTCAGAGTCAGTTCGAGCTCTCGGCAGAGCCTCAACGGCAACTTCAATTGCAGCCTCAGGATTGGTGTCACTCACCATTATATTTAACATTTCATCAGTGGCAGCAGCATCAATGTGGCATCAGTGTTAGTGTCGGTAGTGGCATCGGCAGCGGCATCAGCATCGGCAGCAGTATCGGCAGTGGCATCAGTCTTCTTAATAGTTGACCTCTCCAAGGAACGGGCACCAGGAGCAGGTGCGCCCGACACCGACCTCAAGGGCGGCAGGGTGACATCAGTAGGCACTTGCACATTACTTGCCTCTAAGGTGCTGATCAGCTCCTTTTTCTTGTTGGCTTCCTCGTTTGCCGAAGATCCTACTTCTGATGTAGGAAGAAGGCTTTTTGCATCAGTCGAATGAAAAGACATTTTATTTTATTTAAATCTAATGTCTTTATTAATAAAATATAATAAGGGTGGGTTTCTATGAACTGGTCTGTTTGCTTGTTAAAAAGGAATGAATTCCAAAACCGAAGCCAGTATACATAAAATGACATTTTAAAGGTTGCCAGATCAACACATTATGGTTGGCATTTGACTAATTGCCAGAATGTGGCCAGATTGACAGAAAGGGTACAGAAGGTAGTCAGCTGTTAGCTAGCATTCAAACATAAGTACTAACGTACTCGCTAGCATAAGGCACCAGCTTACTACAGCTGGAAGCGTGAGCTACTAACTTATTCTTTGCAGCGGCGAAGTCTATCAGTCGTATTCGATTACACTGTGATAGTCGAAAAAATGAACTTCGATGAATGCTTTTCGAACTATTAGGGGGAGTCCCCTGAGTGCGAAAGTACATTTGGAAGTGTCAGATTGGCTCCAGTTTTTGAGAAATCGGTATATATGGATATGGCTAAGTCTGCGCTATTTAAACAAATTTTACCGGCCATAGGCCAATTTTTTTTTGGCCTAAAAGGGATTAAAAAGCTTATTAAAATAGAAAAAACAAATGTTTGCGCTCGGTCCAACTTCTTGAGATATGGGCCTTTAAAGCTTGAGTATATAATTGGCCATATCTCACACATTTATGGTCCGATCTGGTTCCGGTGAATATCATTACAAAGACCATTAAAAACTATTTAAATCTGCTTATAAATATATTACATTTTATTAACCCATTGGGGACAAATTTAAGAAATACGATTTTTTAACCTCACTTTTTTGCTAAAAATCTGATTTTCTCAAAAAACAGCCCTAATGCTTCGCATTAACCCTTCTAAGACCGAAGATATTTATGTTCAAAGTTTGAAATACAAGAAAAAATTAAATTTTTCCAAATTCTTCCAAAATTTTTCCAAAAAATATATAAAAGTGCAATATTTTGATTTTGAAGCTTAACTTGAGGCCTATGCTAGGAAAATAAATAAAATTTTGGAAAAAATTAAAGAAACTTTAATTTCTTCTTGTATTTCAAACTTTGAACATAAATATCTCCGGTCTTAGAAGGGTTAATACGAAGTATTGTACCTTAAAACAAAGCCTGAAGTGTTGCCTACAACCTGAGTGTAGGTAGAAAATAGGTTTACTAGGGCTGTTTTTTGAGAAAATCAGATTTTTAGCAAAAAAGTGAGGTTAAAAAATCGTATTTTTTAAACTTGTCCCCAATGGGTTAATAAAATGTAATATATTTATATGCAGATTTAAAGAGTTTTTAATGGTCTTTGTAATGATACTCACCCGAACCAGATGGAAACATAAATGTGTGAGATATGGCCAATTATATACTCAAGCTTTAAAGGCGCATATCTCAAGAAGTTGGACCGAGCGCAAACATTTGTTTTTTCTATTTTAATAAGCTTTTTAAGCCCTTTTAGGCCAAAGAAAAAATTGGCCTATTGCCGGTAAAATTTGTTTAAATAGCGCAGACTTAGCTATATCCATATATACCGATTTCTCAAAAACTGGAGCCAATCTGACACTTCCAAATGTACTTTCGCACTCAGGGGACTCCCCACTAATAGTTCGAAAAGGATTCATCAAAGTTAATTTTTTTTCGGGTCAAAAACTATCACAGTGTTATCGGAGGTGGTATCATGTAGACAGTGATTACCGATGGTTGGTCGTAAGACATTTTGCTTTCCCAACTTGGCATTAAAATCGCCTAGGATAATCTTAATGTCGTGGTTAGGGTAGCGTTCGTATACTTCCTCGAGACGCTCATAAAATATTTATTTGACCTCATCGTCTTTATACTCTGTCGGCGCGTGCACACAAATTAACGTGATGTTGAAATATTTCGCTTGGATGTGAATAGTGGCAATGCGCTCACTCACTGGGTTGAACCTTGAATCTAGGTGTCGCAGTATCTTGCCAACTATGTATATGTATATCAGCACCCGAATTCGTGCTTTCTCTCATGGCAGCTGTAGCAAATATCGCAGTTTTCCTTTCTGGTGCAACGATATCATGCCCATCCTATTTCCTGGATCGCTGTGATGTAATTTTTCGAGGACATCCGCCAGTTAGAAAGTGGCACCCGTCCTGTATCTTCAATTCGTGGTCCTTATATCGTTTGCGAGGGTCGTCAACAGTTAGGAGGTTCGTTCGTTTACTTTTCGTGTGTATTTCCATTGCCTATATTACGGTGGCGGGAGGCAAACCCAGGTTCATGTGAACTACCACGACAAAAAATATGTTCTGGAAATATTTTTGATATAAAATTTCCTTTCTGGTGGGTCGTTTAACAAGTCGGCGTAAAGTGCAAAAGTTAGAGCTAAAGCAAACTGTGTACGGTATTTGTTTAATATCTGTTTAATATGACGAAATGTGAGTGACTAAATATTTTACAAATAGATTATCGCGGATATGCCCACAAGAAGCGCGAAAAATTGTCGTAAAAATACTTAATGCATTAAAACCCCATTGTTATGGAAAGGGAACAAAAAGATTATTCTTTTTTATTCCAATTTTACTGAAGGCAAACGACTGTCCCATGTTAGATAAACCACTTTTATACGCTGAAAATCTTTTTCCTGCATCTACGCTAGCAAGATAAGCATATTATTGTTACGAAATTTTGTCAGGAGTTAAATCGTCCCGATTAAAATCGAAAACATAGTAGAAATATATGGTAGTAGCATTTTGTGTTGTTATAATTGAAGGCAGCAAAACAAGCATTTTGTTTTTGGTTCGTACCCACAATGTGCCAAACTCCCCAATAAAAAATGGTGCTTCGCGGTAAGCAGGTTTGTAAGGGAGAAACGGAAAATCGTCCCTTACAAACCTGCTTACATTCCCACTTGCAAGCACTAGTTTGTTACAAAATAAGCGCATTTTTCATGGTATATGATGAGCTGTGAATTCATAGCCTTCAGTAAGTGCTTCGTTATAGCAGCAATATTAATACCAATATTAAAAGTAAACAAACATGTACAAATGCAAAATACACACAAATTTTACAGTTACAGAGAAACCATAAAATCTGTTATTTTTGACGACCACGATTTGCGAATGTGCACATGTACTCCCAGGAAAATACGGTTGCGACAACTGAATTTGTCGTAACCGAGTTAAGAGGTTGTCACAACTGTATTGTGTATCGTCACAACCGCACTAGGGTTTGACACAACCACATTAGAGGTGATCACTACCACACTAGATCTTATCACAACTGAATTAGAGGTTTTCACAACCTTATTACGAGTATTATTAATTAAAATCGCGTTTAGCCAATATTTTTTAATATTTTATTGATAATTTAATTTACTAGATACAGAGCGAGGAATTAATGCACTTTATATGTAAATTTTAAGAGAAACCAACGATTACATGTCACATCCGGAAGATTTTTGAATCACAGCATTCATGATTCACAGCCTTAATTATGATGTGTTGTGTCTGTCGATTTAGGTTTTAAACCCAACACATCTCAAACGGCTGACACCGAAAAATCGTTTAATTCACAATCATTTAATCATTTTTTGTCTCTAGTGACAATGTACATTTTGCCGCTTACTACTTTTTTCGCGAGAAGCATTTAATTATATTTTTTCTTAATAAATTCTAAAATATTACCGTTAAAACCATAGATTAATTTATACATAGATTTGTCAACTCGCTCATCGGTTTGATTGAAGAGAAGCGACCTTTTTTGTGTTTGAAAGTCAAGAGAAGAATTCTGTCGCTGAGGTTTGACAAACACAGGTGAAATTGTTACTGTGAAAGTTCAAAATATGTCAGTAAACATGCTACTGTTTGGATTTTAATACAAGTAAGTTTGAGACTTGCAAACATTTGAATGTTTAAAGTGTGTTCCAAATATGTACATGGTTCCTGCAGAATATGTTTGGAAAAATATGTTAGCTAGGCCGTTATTTTTCAGCGTCTGTTTTAATTGATTTTGTTCAATACAAACCTACAAATTGTACATTAAAAGTGTTAACATTAAAAGCCCGCAGACACTATTTTGAACAAGTTAGAAACTGTTAAAACCCGGTTCTCTATCTTTTGGAAGTTAACATTTTTATCACAAACTTATGTTATTTGAATGAAGTCTTTTCGAGCCTTTTATTCTTTTTTCTCTCCACATATGAACATGAACATATGAACATTGAGAATGCACGAATATAAAAATTGTGTGTTCGACGTTGCTGATAGAAGTTCGTTTCCTCATTGAAGAAGCGCATAGAGAAACGTCGGATGAGACGGATAACAAATCTATGCATTAATTAATGTATGGTTAAAACTGCGAAAGCAGAGTAAGGAAAAATTCTACTCGCGAGCCCAAAAATTCAGCTCTTCCTCAAAAGAAAACTTTAACTCCGAGTAAAAAAATTAAGATAAATTAATTACAATCTCGAGCGAATTTAATTTTTAAAATTTCGCTTCGGAGTTTAATTTTTATTTTACTGGGAGTGAGAGCTTTATAGTTGAGAAATGCAGAATTTTTCGACGCTCGAGTGGAATTTTGTCGAATCTGGATATACATAAGAGACAAATGAGACAAAAATCGATTGGAATGTTGGGGAAGGTGTAGAAAATACTCAACGTCTATCAGAAAGTGCAGTATTAAATTAAATTGGTTATTATGATGGAATATCGATATTTCAATCCCCACCGACGCATACCATAAGCTCCCTTCTGACTAGAAATTTATTAAAAACTAGCTGGACCCGGCAAACTACGTTTTGCCTTCAAAGTTTTTGTACTGCCAAAGGGTGAACAAAATTTGTTGTTTCATTACGTTTCAAACTATAGTTATGGCTGTTATATCGGGTTCTTTAAAAGGGGGCATGGCACCGCCCTCTTCCACCCTGGCTGTAATTCCTACTGTTCCAGCAGCATGTATACCAAATCTCATCTTCATATCTCTGATAGTTCATGAGATATAGCCATTTTAAATTTAAAGTTGTATGGGCGGTGCCACGCCCCTTTACCCAATCACAACCAAGTATCGCCAAGGAATATCAGCAGGTTGTCAGTAACACATTGTGAAATTTTCTTAACAATCGGTCTATTGGTCTATTAGAATGGCCATCAGAGCGATTTTTGATAAGGGGGCGAAGCACCGCACACTTTCACCCTGGCTGTATAGCCTATGTCACCCGCTAGATGATTCTAAATATTGTCTGAAAATTTCATTAAAATCGGTCCAGCCGTTTTCGAGTCCATTCGAAAAATACACACATACATACATACATCTATTTTTTTATATGTATATAGATTAAAAATAATGTGTGTAGGTAAAAAGCTGTAGAAGGGTCATGAAAGGGAAAAACTTCATAATGTGAGGAAAGTCGTATAGAATAATTTGGAACATGTTAAAAAATAGTGTACATAGATAAAAAAACATTACACGGGGTAAAAGTGCTAAATACGTAAAACTTGAAAGTGCCAAACAAAATTGTCATCATTGGGAATATGTACATTAGGGTCCACTTTCAAAATCATTTTTGTTTCTGATTATGCGCTATAAAGCCTTTTTGGAAGGTTTTTGCATTACTAAATCTAATGGCGTTTTTATTTTTTTTAAAATTCCAACTCCTTGGCCTGCATATCTGCGGCTAAAAACGCGGATTTTGGGCACCATTTTCTACAGAGCAAAAACGGCTTAATATTTTGCAAATCTGATTTCACCATTCGATTCTTTAGGACAAATTATTAAAAATAAGCGTTATTTGAGATTTTCAGGATGGTCGTTAGGGTGTAACAAAAAATCACTTTTTCTTAAAAAAAAAAATTTTAAAAAATGTTGAACAGCTTGTTGGTTAAATTTCGCGGCTTAATAATTCAAATATAATAAAAAATAAAGAAGATTTAAACAATTTAGCATTATGTGCAGTAGAAAAAGAAATTAAATAATGTTGTTTTGAAAAAAAAACTAAACTTTGTAATATCTATTACAAAACTTGAAAAATTTCTCTTTTTTTATTTACATATTACTTGATAACTTTTAAGCCGGAACTACTATAATAAAAGTTTTTTCACCATTTTTTGCAGGAGACTGCATAATTTCAATATGCGCGTTCAAAAAATTTTTTTAATTTTTTTTTATGAAAAAGTGATTTTTTGGTACACCCTAACGACTAACAGGTCCATCCTGAAAATCTCAAATAACGCTAAATTTTTAATAATTTGTCCTAAAGAATCGAATGGTGAAATCAGATTTGAAATATATTATGCCGTTTTTGCTCTGTAGGAAATGGTGCCCAAAATCCGCGTTTTTAGCAGCAGATATGCAGGCCAAGGAGTTGGAATTTTAAAAAAATAAAAACGCCATTAGATTTAGTGATGCAAAAACCTTCCAAAAAGGCTTTATAGCGCAAAATCTAAAAAATCAAGTGGACCCTAATGTACATATATTATAAATAATACTTTATATGGGTAAAAGAGCCAGGAAACGGTAAAACACGAAAAAAGGGGAACATTAGTTTAGCATGTTTGGGAATGTATTAATAATTGTGTATGTGGGTAAAAAAGGATAGAAAGGTGAAAAATGTAAGTAACGAAAAAATTTATAATATTGGGAATTTATTAAAAATAGTGAAGTGGCCTAAAAATGCTTAAACTTCAAAGCGTCAAATATATTTAAAACTTGAAGTGGTTTGAATTGGTTTAAAATAGTTTTTGTATTTAAAAAGGACAAAACAGGAAAATGCGAAAAGTCTTGTTTTTAAATATTATACGTGGGTAAAATAGGTCAAAAAAGGGTAAAATTTAAAAATCGTTTGGATCCAGTTAAAAATATAATATGTAGATAAAAGAGGATAAAAGGCTCAAAAAGACATACAATTTCAAAGTGCGAGAAAAACCGTTTGTAAAGATTGGAAATGTATTAATAATAGTGTATTTCAAAACTTCAAATAACATTAGTTTTGGCTATTGAAAAAGGGGCAAAATGGTAACTTCCAAAAGACATAAACCCGGGTTGGAATAGTTTCAAACTTGTTCACAATAGTGTCTACGGGCAAGAAGGGAGCAAAAACATTCTGAAGGCTCAACATGCGAGAAAATAGGTTTTGATTGCACGGGGTTCTGCATATTTTGGATCTAATAACGATCATGTTGTTCACAACATTTTTTAAAAAACACCTGTGCTGGCTTTTAATGTCAAAATTATCAATTAATTATCAAATCAATTAAAACTATTTTGGCCAAACCTATAGTTTTTTTTATTATTTCGAATTTTAACATTTACCCTCTACACACTAATTATATTTGTATATTTGTAATACATTATTAATCCTCCCAACATATACTATTTTTGTTACTGATTCCATACAGGGTTTTCTCACTTATTGCAGTATTCCCACGTACTTTTGTTAACACAATCCCAACCATTGCGAATCTATTTTCGGACGTTTTGCAATTTTACTCCATTATACGCGTTTTCTAACCGTCGGTGGTGCAATGGGTAGTGTGCGCGCCTCTTGTACAGGAGATCCTGGGTTCGATCCCTGCTCCCAACCACCTTAAAATTTCTTTCGACGACGGTCACCTCGCTTAGTGACGGCGACACTATCGAGTATATAGCCATGAAAAAGCTTCTCAAAATACCGTTCGGAATCGGTGTAAAACTGTAGGTCCCAATCAGTGAGTGAAAACTGGAAAGCGCACAGCTCAGTGATTGTAAGAAGTTCTCCCCGGTCCCTTCATGGGATGTAATGGGAAACCATTTATTTTTTTTATTTTATACGCGTTTCTAACACATTCTGAATTATTTAAACCAATTTTCTCGCATTTTGCCCCTTTACATAATTTTGTATCCATATTCGCAAGTTTTACCACACTTCTAGACTTTTCAAACGATTTTTCCCACATTTTCAAGTTTTACCCTTTCCGTCCCCCCTCCTTATTATCCATTTCCACCCACCTTCACAATTTTCAAGTTTTACCCTTTCCGCCCCCCCTCCTTATTATCCATTTCCACCCACATTCACATTCCTAACCTTTCCAAACGATTTTTGTCGCATTTTCAAGTTTTAGCTTTCACCCCTCACTTTACTTTTTTTTTGTCCACATTTACAATTTTTGTCACATTCCTAACTTTTCCAAAGGTTTTTTCTCGCATTTTGACGTTTTACCCCATTTGCCCCCGTTTACCCTTTCTAACCACATTCTCAATTTTTGACACACTCCTAACGTTTTCCAACGATTTTTCTCGCATTTTCAAGTTTTCCCCTTTTCCCCCTCCTTTTACCCATGTTATCCATATTCACTTTTTTCCCACATTCCTAACCTTTCCAAACGATCCTCTCGCATTTTGAACATTTACCCTTCCGCAACCTTCCAAGATTTGCCAGTTTTTTGGACGAAGATAACGATGATTATGTTGGTGTTGAAATTGAAGGCGATGACACTGCTGATATGGTTGGCCATCCTGGGGACGCATCTGATGTCGAAGATGAAGCCCATGTCGAAATCAACGTTTCGACGGATGAAGATGACGATGATTATGAAGAAGTGGCAGACCAGCCGGGCGTTGTGGGTGACTCCACTTACTTCTATTCCAAGAATGGAACCAAATGGGACAAAGATCCACCCCCATGTAGCCGTATTCGGTCTCACAACATCTTCAACTATGGAAGAAAGAAACCTGGACCAGTGAATAATGCACATGATCCGCTGACAATTTTACGTTCCCTAATAACCGAAGATATTGCATATGTTATAATTCGCGAAACAAATCGGAAAGCAAATGAAGAAACGTTAGCTTGGAATTCAGACAACCCGACAAACAAAAAATTTGGGAAACCATTTACTCTAAATGAATTTGATGCATTTGTAGCTATTGTGTTATATGCTGGACTTTCTAAGTCCAATACTGAGCCTGCTTAGGAACTATGGGACAAAGCACGAGATCCTTTCTACAAAGCAACAATGTCATTCAACAGGTTTTGCGCTATAAAAAGATTTATTCGATTTGATAGCGCATCAACACGTCCCGAAAGAATGAAAACAAGCAAAACAGCTGCTATCGACGATATATGGTTGATGTTGCAACAAAACTTGTCAGCGGCCTATTTTCCACATGATACCACCAGAATTTCAAAAAAACTCTGCTCGTCCGATTTGTAGTACATTGTTTGGTTTTTATGCAAGGGATGTCTCACTAATCTCATATGTTCCGAAAAAGAACAAAGCTGTCCTACTTTTATCCACAATGCTCTACACTTGTGATGTTGATACCGACTCTCAAAAACGTAAGCCATTGGCAATCCTGGATTATAATAGTAATAAATCTGGTGTGGACACTATGGATCAAATGCTTGGAACCTACACATGCAAACGATCAACAAATCGATGGTCACTTGCATTACACTAGCCAACAGTCGTTTTGTGATTTGTTTCTAGCATACTTTTTCTCATTGATTTTGACCTACTAAACACGAAAATGAGTTTTAAAAATTTTTCTGTTGATTGGTTTTCGAGATACAAATTTTTGAACTTTTTTTTTTAAATTTTTGGAGGTACACTTACAATTTTGAGCATATCTTTCGTCTTCTTTGACGTATTTGATCCTACTACTACTCAAATTAAAGCAAATTGAGCCGTCTACAACTCATTCTCAGAAAATTTTCAAATCGGGTGAGTAGTTTTGATGTTGGCGGCTTAAAAAGGTTAAAAAACTGCGTTTTTTTAGTAAAAATGTGGCAGAAAAATTCATATAAAAATTCATATAAAATATAAAACGCGATGCTAACAGCGATTTTGGTTTTTTTACGTATAGCTGGCATTTTTCCAAAGAAAATAAGCACTTACTTAACAAAATCTGACAACAAATGGCGGACTTATAATTTTTTTGGTAAAACACCGAAATTCCGCTATTTCACGATATTTTGATTTTCATTATTTGCACAGCTTACCTACCCAACGCAAACGAATAAATACATTTGAACTTAATTTAAAATAAACAAATTAGTCTTAGTATATTATTTTTTAATTTATTTAGAGCACTACATACTCAATGTATGGCACAATTAGAAATGGATGTGCCAGGTTAGCTAAACTAACGAAATTAACCAAATCAACGCCCATAAAAAATGAGTAGAAACAAAGATATAACTGTACATTTTATGCCATGTGGAAAAACAGCAGACTTCTTCTTTGTTTTTTGTATTCGCTGCAATTGGTCTCACGTATTAGGGTCCAAATGTAGTCACCCATCATAGCCGTGTCATAGATGCCCTGATAGCGTCGTTCCATAGCCTTCAATTCCTGATGAAAGCGCTCGCCGTGTTCGTCGCTCACGTCTCCTAAATTCTCAGGGAAAAAATCCAAATGAGAATGCAGAAAGTGTATTTTAAGTGACATGTGCACTCCTACCCAAAAATGAAAAAAAAACGAGAATTAAAACGCTATTTAAATTAACATTTGTTTCAAAAAAAACCTACCCATTGCTTCATAGTTCTTTACCAGATCCTCAACTATGTCCTTATAATTATGGCTTTTGTTGTTTCCTAAAAAGTTTTCCACAACAAGCCTGAAGGAATTCCATGCTGCGGCTTCGATGGGTGATAACAGCTTCGGGAATGTTTCATCTTTCAACATTTTTTTTATATCGGGTCCTGCGAAGACTCCTTCTTTAATTTTTGCCAGCGAAAGGTAAGGGAAAATTGACCGTAAATAGGCAAAAGCTTCACCTTCTTTGTCCAATTTTTTGGCAAAATTTTTTATCAAACTCAATTTTATGTGCAGCGGCGGAAGTATTATATTTTCACGGTTCTCTATTAGTGGTTTGCGCTGAACATTCGCTTCTCCAACTACAGGTTTCGTTCGTTCCGGTCATTTTTTTTGAATATAATGCTGATCATCAGCGCGGCTATTCCAAAGGCACAGAAAACAGCAATGTCGCGTATAGCCTCCTTGGAGTCCACACAGAATGGCCACAACTTTGAGGTCGGCGCATATTTTCCAATTATATTTGCTATACTCTATGCATTTCAACAAAATGTTCATAGTTTCATAGTTCTCCTTTGAATGAACCGCATGAGCAATAGGAAGAGATGGCTTTTCATTCCCATTATGTAAGAGAACTGCCTTCAAGCTCTCTTTGTTGCTGTCAATAAACAACCTCCATTCATTGGGGTTGTGAATTTGGTGAAGCTCTTGGAACAAGCCAGAAATGTCGCTGCAAAAACATATTTGGTCTTTCTTTGTATAAAATTTTGCATACTGCTGGTGACGCTTCCTGTACGCTGTTACTTTCACTTCTGAATCCGCAAATCCACACTGTACCATCCGAGACGCAAAAAGTTCGGATTTCTCCTTAGTGAGACCAAAATCGCGCACCCAATCGTTTAGTTCGGCCTGTGACAGTAATTTTCGCTTTCTGCACGCCCCAAATTCGCTTGCACTTGACTCGGACTCTTGATCTGACGATTCTGCTTTTTGAAGAGATGCACCAGGGCACACTGGATATGGTACATCATTCGAATGTGGTACTGGAAGTGCAAACGATCCCACTTGAGCGTAGTTCCATTTTAAAAATCTCCCTACCCCACTGTTTGTGGTGAGGCAAAAATAACAGTCTGTGGAATGGCATAGCGGCTTTTTCCACATCATTGGTGTATCGAATTTCATATGGCGCCTAAAATTAAAATAAATTACTATATTTGCTTTGCTTAATGTGTTTAAATAAAAATTCTTACCTTCCGCCAGCTGCCCAGTTGGTTAGGATTATATAGCAAAGATGACATAGCGACTTAGGTGTCCATGATTCTGTGATATTTGGTGATATACCAAAATAATTCAAATAGTGCAATTGCACTGCTGGAGTAAACGTGTGTGCGTGATTATTCTTTATAAACTCGCCACAAACATTACAGAAATTGTCTGGATTGTTCAAACACTCGAACACACGTAGTCTTTTACTCATTGTCTTGTTGGGTAGGTATTATATGCACTTAAATTCAATTTGTTTCACTTTTTACTCGTACTACTCGCGTTCGTAGACACTTGTTGAATGACAAAAAACGATAAATGAACACCTATAAATAACACCAAATAATGACCACTCACAAATGTGGGGGGAATTTCTGTAAAAAAATCCGATACAGGTAGCCATCGGGAAAACACACATCAATAAAAAAGTGTAATTCCCTTTAATTGACTGTGAACGGAGTAGCAGTCATAAAGGAACACGAAGAGCGTCCACGCACATTCAGAAGCGTATATTACTCTGCAACCACAATCATAAAAATTAAATAACTATTTGTGTATTACTTATTTTTTTTAATTCTGAGAATCATAAAAATTACGTAAACGTTTTTTCCAAACAATTTTGTACATGTAAAGTGGGTTTGCCAAAATTCGTATCGTAAAATGCACCTGTGTTTCTATGTTCTGCATTTTCATTATACCATTTTCTTAAAAACAGCGACGAAACGTCCCTACGGTATTGTAAATAGGTTTTTTACAATTATGAAATATTTGTGTTATTAATATTAATTTAAAAATTTTATCAAAACTAAAAATATCACTAAATTTTTGAAATTTCACGTCCCTTGCCAGAACAGAAGACATTAACCCAGGGTGGTGAAATTTTGAACAGAAGTAACTTATGTATAGGAGCAACTGTTCCGTTCTATTCCAAAAGGATTATAAAAAACTTGCTTTTTCGATCCCTCCTAGTAGGTTAGCTTTGCAAATAATGAAAATCAAAATATCGTGAAATAGCGGAATTTCGGTGTTTTAACAAAAACATTATAAGTCCGCCATTTGTTGTCAGATTTTGTTAAGTAAGTGCTTATTTTCTTTGGAAAAATGCCAGCTATACGTAAAAAACCAAAATCGCTGTTAGCATCGCGTTTTATATTTTATATGAATTTTTATATGAATTTTTCTGCCACATTTTTACTAAAAAAACGCAGTTTTTTAACCTTTTTAAGCCGCCAACATCAAAACTACTCACCCGATTTGAAAATTTTCTGAGAATGAGTTGTAGACGGCTCAATTTGCTTTAATTTGAGTAGTAGTAGGATCAAATACGTCAAAGAAGACGAAAGATATGCTCAAAATTGTAAGTGTACCTCCAAAAATTTAAAAAAAAAAGTTCAAAAATTTGTATCTCGAAAACCAATCAACAGAAAAATTTTTAAAACTCATTTTCGTGTTTAGTAGGTCAAAATCAATGAGAAAAAGTATGCTAGAAACAAATCACAGAGAAAATTTTGTTATATGTGACCTAGTGTTATTTTACAATATGCTGGATGTAGCTTCTTTGGCTGCATTCATTATTTTCAATGAAATTGAGCCCTCTAATCGAACAGATAAGAGACGAGTTCCTGAAAGTTCTGGTGAGACAATTAGCAAGAGCAAATATGGAGGAAAGAGCAACAAATACACACGTAACACGTTGGCCCAATATCCGAAATGCTTTGGAGGCATTTGACATAAAGGTAAATAGTATCGTTTAGTAATATATGTATGGTTATAATTGGCTAAATATTTCATGTAATTACAGGTTTCTGCTAGATCAGACATTGAAATAGTGGACGATATACCTCAATGTGCACCACGCTCAAATAGACCAGTATGCCAAATATGTCGTGAGCAGGACAAGCGTCAGCGGAAAACTAGATCATACTGTCATTCTTGCAAAAATGCCGTTTGTGCGGAGCATTCATCTACAATTTACAGATGTGAAACATGCAAGCAATTATCAGAAAAAAAAATAGTTGTTCACTTTTTTTGTTAATGTATAAATATTAGTTACAATGAATTATTAAAAAAGGTTTTCGTTTGTTCTATTCAATAAAATATCATTTCAACCTATAAGAGCATTATAATATCAAATATTTCACATGCAGGTCCCTACGGACCTTGTTGCACACGTATTGGTACTAAAGCTCTCGCATACAGAAGGGTTAAAGACAAATTCCGTTCTTCAGGATCGATACGAGTATAATACCAAATTCAATAGTTGTGACGGAATTAAAGTCACATTCGGTTGTCGCAATCGAATTGATATTGGTGGTTACGACCTAATTAGTTGATAGAGCGAATATAATTGGAAATTAATCTATCACAATCGTATCAATTATGAAAGCAGTTTGATTCATAGATACATTTATTCTTTCATCTGACGTTTCATTTCACACTCTTCGTCGTAGGCTTGTGGAAATGAGAGAAATTAAATTTTAAATTAACTTACACCAGGTGGAGTTACAAAATATGTTCACTTAACTTTTTCATGTCGTTTTGATGTAGAACTGAAAAATTTAAATGTATTTTGCACTTTTGTTGATTTTTATCGTTAGTATACATTTGAATAGCATTTAATACAAACAACGGGTTTTCAATAAGAGCGCTACAAAAGTTTTTTTAAATAAAACAAAACCGGGTTTAGATACCAATGAAATTCTCTATTCCTGTGAAAGTACGTTCGATGCCATTTTGTATGGAACGCGATTTCTTTTGCATGGCCACCAAGGGCACGCTTGCAGAAGGGAGCATAAATCGGCCGATACTGCTGCAATTTCACGTTCCATATTCGTACGAAGTTCATCAATCGTCGCTGGCTTGTTGGCATAGACCATAGACTTACCGTAGCCCCACAGGAAATAATCTAACGGTGTCAAATCGCACAACCGAGGCGGCCAATCGACTGGGCTATTTCGTGAGATAACACGTTCCCAAACTTGGTTTCCAATAAATTGATTGTGGCATTCGCTGTGTGGCTTGTGGCGCCGTCCTGTTGCAACCACATGTTCTCCAAGTCCATATTATCCAATTGGGGCCAAAAATATTCGGTTATCATTGAACGGTAGCGATTCGCATTCACAGTAATGTGCCGGTCTTGATCATCACGGAAGAAGTACGGCCCAATGACGCCGCCGGCCCGTAAACCGCTCCAAACCGTAATTTTTTCGGGATGCAATGATGACTCATGGATTACGTGTGGATTGCTGTCTGACCAATAACGCTTATTTTGCTTATTGACGAAGCCATTCAGCCAGTAATGAGCCTCATCGCTGAAAATGATTTTCCGATGAAAATCCGAATCATTTTCAAGTTGTTGCTCAGCCCAATTCACGAACATACGACGCTTATGGTGGTCAAGCGGCTTCAGTTCTTGCGTCAATTTTATCTTGTAAGGATGTAGGCCATGATCTTTCGCAAAATTCGCCACAACGACGTCACAGAGATGCCCAACGCTTGAGAACGACGTGTGAGAGACACATTTTGGCTTTCTTGAACTGAAGCCTCAGCGGCAGCAATATTCTCGACACTACGGGCACTTCTTTGTCTCACTGGCACGGGAACATTTTGTACTGTGCCTGTGGATTCAAATTTTTCCACTAGACGCTCAATTGTTGATCTGGTAGGACGATTATGACGACCATAAATTGGACGTAGCGCTCTTAAAGTTGAGGCCACTGACTCCAAATTTCGGCAGTAAATTTTAATAATTTCGACTCGTTGTTGGCTCGTATATCTTTCCATGATGAAATGGCAAACCTTACTGAAGAGAAATGTCAAAAGAGCGGGAAAAAATATACCGTCGTTTGCTGTCCCTATCGATTTACTTTTGTAGCGTCTCTGTTGAAAATCCTTTTAGTTGGCCATAAAAACACGAAATTCGGTTGTTGTTCCTTTGTTGGGCTTTCTTTTCTATTGCCTCTATCTGGTATTATTGAACCCATGTTTTCCACCATCCAATGTTTTCTTTCCACCGTACCTATGTCGTTTAATTTATTGAGAGGATAAATGTATATATATTAAGATGGACACACTTGGAAATAATTCCATAAGAAAAATTCTTGCTTTCCGATTACTGCTATTGAAACTATAGAGCCGCAAAGTCAAACATACAATTAAATAAATAATAATTCTGTGTGTATTTACTTTCTAAGTTATAAAACTACTATTGTCAAAATGACTGTTTTTTCGTTTGTTTTATTTAAGAGCCTATTAACACTTGCGTACATTTTGGGGGAACGAACGGAAGATGTTGAAAAATTAAACATGCGTTCACACTTGCAACATCTTACATCTGTCATTTTCTAATATTCATTTGTTAAGATGGGCTCATCGCTCGACAATGGCTATTTGGTATATGTTAGTTTTCATTCCACTGCCAAATTTAGAGCAAATTTGTTATATATAATTGCAATACAAGAAAGCAAAAAAGTATAAAAACAAAATACATATGAATTTAAAAGTCGATTGAGGCAAAGATTTGTTCAAGCGTTACCTCCTAATATAAATATATCTTGGTGTTGTTTTCGAATTTCTGTCATTTTTTTAATATGCTTCTAGTGATGGACTCATAATTATCGAATGATGTGGGATGAAACGAAATGGGATAGGAACATTTTTCAAATATGTTGATCTCACAAGGTGTCAAATTTGTATGAGGAAAAGTTAACATCTTTGGCAAATTGATTGAAGATGTAAGATGTGGCCTAGTGTATAAGCCAATTCCATCTACATTGAGCTTGGTCGAGCTTGGTCGATAACATTTTATCTGACTGATGAATTTGAAAAAATATTACCAACAAATATTTTGAACATGATAGTGATACGAAAAACTTCGATTACATTCTTATTTGGTATCAAGAAGGGCGGTAAGCCGACAATAAACATCAACGATAGCTTTAGTTCATGTTCATACCTGAAAAGTCTGTGGTTCGCTTTAGAACCACACCTTTTGACTCTTTTCGTTCAGCTGAACGTTTTGTTTTAAAAACTATATAGAAACCAACGATTCGTGGTTGTCAACATAACCTCTATCATGCAACTGAAGTTGCCAGCTGTCAGTTGCCAATTGCCATATGTAATAACTTTTCAGTAACTAGCAACGCAACTGAGTTTCGGTTGCTATCGATAATCGACCCACAAATTTTAATTTGCTATTTCTTTGTGACAAAACAGGCAACTGAAAACCAAAATATGCTATCAGTTCTTTCGGCATACCAGTATCTAGATTGTAGTAATATCAATTGAAAAATCTGCTCAATTTTGCTCATCTTCATATCTGAAGTTGCTGCAGCCATATCTATGGGCACATTTTATTACTCTATATATTTTTGGGTTAAGTTTAAGAAAAAGTTCGATCAGTCCATTTTAAATTTTAATGATATTTGATCCCCCTATATTAACACACAATGACGTAACAACGCGCCGAGCGCAAAAAAATATTGTCTGGAAAAATCTACGGTTGCTTCAGAAAAGTTGGCAACTCCAGGAAAAAAATTGGCAACCCTTTACACTAAATTTGTGTATTATTTAAATACTACAAATAAATTAAAATTATTTTATCTATAAAAAATTTCTTTATTTTTCATAGGAAAGTACAAACCATTGTTGACACCAATGCAAATAAAGCTTTTGCACAGAGTCCTCAAAGTAGTTCAAGCTGGACTAGAATTGCGAAATTTTTCCCAAGAACTTTCATTTTCTATTTCGCAACCCTGAATAATGAAAAAATATGTTTTCTAACAGAATACATAAGTTTTACCTCTAACATGCGATTTTGAATGAAACAGTTTAAATAATGCCCAATATACTTATTTTTTTTTGGGATCACATCAGAAAATATTCATCGGCACATTGATGCCGTCATTCTGACTTTTAAATTTGAAAGTTTGGAAACGGATTCTTACTAACCGTACATACTTAGGTGGCCTCAACCCACCCAGAGGGGTCAAATGAGGATTTCGTATATCTTCAACCGGTTCGATCTTCAGCTTTCTCGTCCAGTTGGTAACACCAAGCTCTCGCAGGCAATCCTCCATTTTGAGTTCTCTTATTTTATGCCCATTTTTAAAATTGTCAACCCCAACACTTTTTATAAGTCGACAGTTTTTAAAAGACTTTGGTTAATGTATGAGAAATTCATACTACAAGCTTACAAGTCAGGAACATTTTTCTAATTGAAAAATGGTTAGTTTTTGTTGGAAATAATAGACAATTCAGTTCAACACACACTCACTGGCATGACTAGATTCAAACTCCGTGGCAAGTTCCTAACTACTGCGCATGAATTGATACCATCGGTTGACCATCAATTGTATATATATGTACAAACTCAATTCTGCAATTCACATGTGCGAATTAGTATTGATCGAAGATCCCTAAGTATCAACATCACTGAAAGGCCAACAACAATATGATTGATGATCAACCGATGCGTGTTGAACTGATTTGTCTATTATTTCCAACAAAAACTAACCATTTTTCAATTAGAAAAATGTTCATGACTTGTAAGCTTGTAGTATGAATTTCTCATACATTAACCAAAAACTAACAAAAATCGGCCAATATAATTCAAATTCAAATAAATGTTTTTATAAGTCTATAGAATTTTGGCCGGAAATGCATCTCTGGCGAGTGGGCGGCAGGCAGAAGTCTTTACGGAGCTCTCTGAAATAGATTAAAAAAATGAATAGTGTCCTATTACATCTCATGAAGGGATAGGGAGAGCTGCTCACAATCAGTGAACTGTGCGCTTTATAGTTTTTCACTCATGGGGACCTACAGTTTTACAGTATTTTAAGAGACTTTATCGTGGCTAAGTACTCGATAGTGTCGCAGTTACTAAGCGAGGTGACCTTCGTCGAAGGAAATGTAAGATTTCCCGCTAAAACCTGTGTGAAAATATAAGCGCAAATGGAAAAATTTGCGGAGAGAGAATTGAAATGAAAGAAATTATTTTAAAGAAATCCTACGGTCATTCTGCTTTCGATTTACGCTATATTTTTGTAGAATGCAAAAACATCTGTCTGCAAAGTGACAAACAAAATTCACCAGTTATAAAATAAAAATAGAATAGGAAAAAGTGAACTTTGAACAAGAGCTAAAGATTTCTAAAAAGTAACGAAATAAACGGTGATATTGCTGCTTTCTTTGTTTTTTTTTTCGTTTCATTCGAAATGGAATCCCAATCGCATCATTTTTTAATCAAAAAAAAATTCGTAGAGAAATCTAACCGATCTGTCACAAGTTTCTTTCCTAATAGTTTTCCTCAAGTTTACACTATTCCATCCACTCTCACCAAATGAAAATTTTGACATATCCAACGATTTCTCTAACGATTCGATATCCTCAGTGACGGTTGGTGGAAATCTAACCGAACCATTTGATAACTTGCGAGACGTTAGATAAGGCTGTACCTTATCGTCCGATATCTGTTACAGGTTGCGAAATCCAAATGCTGTTCGTGTGTCATTGGGCGTACGGTGTGAATATTTACTGCGATATTTTAGAGAATAGAGATGAAAGCAGAGTTCAAAATTCGTTGACTATTTGCTATGCATTTGTAATTGTTAAGCTACGACTAAGAATCATACATAGGAAAGAGCAAACAGCAATCGCGGAAAAGAGAAAAGAAATCAATTGCTTCATTACCTGCGCAGTTGGTTCAGCTTATGCAGTCAAGCAAGACAATGGATTTTCACAGATTTGCTGTTGCTATAAGCAGACATCTGTTATGTATTTATATTACTTACTTTGATTTTCTTCCTTACTTTGAAGTTTTCGCAGTCGAAGCAGCATTGAAGCAATGTTTGCATACTGTGCTTGAAATCAGCAAATACTTACTTCATTGCTGTCGCATAAAAATTGCAAATATGACAGAGATAAAAATTAAGGTTATTTCGAGATTGGACGCAATCTTTTCAACTTATAGACATATTCTTATTCTGTCGATTTTATTATATTCGTATTATTTTGTAAGGATGGTCCGTTTACGAGAGTGATTGGAGGTAAAAAATTAGATTAGACAGCCGACCTCATACATACGTGTTTTTATTTTGCCGATTTTCTTATTTTGATTACTCACTTATAAACTTAAGAAATTTAGATTTTATTATATTCGTGCTGTAACGGAAAAAATTAAAGCCGCATTACTGCATAAAGACGTTACTGTAAGTGATTAGGTGGAATGGCTGATTCGCTGAAGATGAAGAAGTTGTAGATCTGGAGGAATATAAAACACTCTCATAAGCTGAAACAAACTCAAATATCTGAGTTTGTAGCTCCGAAACGCAACAAGACAAATTACCAAGAGCAGATTTAGTAAGTGGCCGTCGGTGGTGCAATGGTTAGTGTGCGCGGCTCTTGTACATGAGATCCTGGGTTCGAACCCTGCTCTGACCACCTTAACATTTCTTTCGGCGGCGGTCACCTCGCATAGTGACGGCGACACTATCGAGTATATAGCCATGAAAAAGCTTCTCAAAATACCGTTCGGAATCGGTGTAAAACTGTAGGTCCCAATCAGTGAGTGAAAACTGGAAAGCGCACAGCTCAGTGATTGTGAGAAGTTCTCCCCTGTCCCTTCATGGGATGTAATGGGAAACCATTTATTTATTTATAGATTTAGTAAGTAAATGGAAGAAAAATTCAAATGAATTAGAATTTTGTCTTGGATGTAATTTAATCTTTTACCAGTGCTAAAGCAGATTACTAACAGACAGTTTAACACAAGTTTTTATTTGCGGGAATAATATTTACAACAATTTGGATTTTTATTTAAAGATTTGCTCAATTTGTATTCAGTATTTCTTACAGTTACTTTTAAACGTATTTTATTAATAGCGGGTTTACTTTTTAAGTTAAAAAAGTTAAACTCGTGATGAGACAGGAACCGGTGTTCTACTTAAAAAATTGGTGGGACCGCTTTCTCAAAAATGTATGTATGGACGGGATTTTTAATATTGTATATAACACAAAGTTGCTGACTCACTGGGAAGTACCCAACAGGTAATCAAAAGAATGGAAGATGTAGACTACAGAATTCAGACGAAACGTAGGTCGTAGAGGAACATACTTAAGTGGGTGACAGTGGCAATGTTGCGTTCGACTTAAGTGATACTAACAGCCAAAGTCACGATATCGAACGTTAATGTTCGCATGCTTTCTAAACGACAAACAACTGATTTCGAAGTCACCAACACGCATCAGAACGACAAGTCGAATGAAACGTAAACATTTGAGTACAAAATCGGTAGCCACTAATTATTTTCGCTGTCATCTGTGGGAACACAAATGTCAAAAACACTCACTTGTGTTTTTGTTTTCGTGTAGTGCAAAAAAAACACAATTGAATTTAAAATTCTTATAAAATATTCAACAAAATGGAAAGTAAATGGTAAGTAAACGGTTATTTATTTTTGTTTTATTAGAGTAATTATTGTTTGTACATATGCTCATCTATTTCAGCATAAAAAATCAACGTCAACATTTGTGAGATATATGGAGGAAAATCCCGAGTTCAAAACTGTCCACAGAGGAGCAGTGGAGAAAAGTGGCAGTAGTTTATTAAGAACTTTATGTCAAATATATAAAACACAATAACAATAAACAAATAACAATAAAAACAAGCAGATAAATTCATCATTTATTGCAAACTTATATCAAAAACCCACCCTTAATTACAAAATTTTTGGATTGTTTGCATATGATTTTTTTGTTTGTTTTGCTTTACATTTTGCTGTAAATTTTTTCCAGTTGAGTGATACAGAGATGTACTTTTTTTGTAACTATTTAAAAAATTGTAACGTTTTTTCACGAATATAGCGATTTTTGTTTGCTATTAATTAACCTTTTTGTTTTGATTAATGATTAATTCTGGGAAGTACTTTATCAAGGGTTTGTTGTTGAAGAAATTCAAATATTTTTTATTTAGTGTGAAGTACAGTCGATACAATTAAGTCTTGAATATAACTTCTTTAAAATGGCCACCACGTCTTCTTTTGCAGAAACGAAATCGATGAACCCAATTTTCGAGCACTTTTCCACTAAATCAAGTCGTATGTTACGTTCAATATTGACTTGTAAAGCTTGAAAAGAGTCTGGTTTATTGACAAAAACCAATGACTTCAAATAACCAAACAAGAAATAGTCTAATGGTGTTAAATTACAACTTCTTGGAGGCCATTCAGCATCACAATTTTTTGAAATAATCGAATCTCCAAACTTTACTCGCAATAATTCGGATGTTGCACGTGCTGTGTGGCACGTACTCCCTCTTGTTGGAACCAGATATTGTCAAGATCAACTTCTTCCAATTTCGGCCATAAAAAGTTGGTTATCGTCGATCTCCATTGACAGTAACGGTGTTACCAGCTTCATTTCGAAGAATTGCGGTCTTCAGCAACATTTGCCTGAACGGCAGCAATATTTTCATTACTTGTTGTCTTATTGGCACTTGAACATTATGTAAAGAACATATACGCTCGTAATTTGCAACAATTCGACGAATATCGAGCACTGGTGTACGATTATTACGACCATAAAATGGCAAAAGCGCACGAAAAGTTGCAATTGGAGAACGATTATTTTGATAAAGAAAAATATAACTTGTAAACGTTGTTCCTGCGTCTATCTCTCCATGATGAAATAAATAGTAAACATTACTGAATACAATGACAAAAAATTACATATCATAATGACTACAAATGGTCGAAACGTCACTTAGAAACCATATCGCTCAAATTGGAAAACCCTTACTAGTGTATACAATTATATCACATGTTATACAGGGTTATGACTGAGCGCTGTTGAAAACCTTTGCAACATTTGCAATTGTCAGCAAATAGGATATGGAATAAAATGTACCATGCATGCGTAGAATTTTTCAAAGAATTACATATGTTCAAATAATATAAAATAATTGTACGTGAAATCACAAAAATTTAAATTTTTAAATTACCTGAAGTCTTGAAAATTATCCAAATAATATTCTGTAAAATATATTCCAATATTTGATTTTTTGTACAACCATATTCCACCGTTCGAACTTTCGTGTTGTCCGAGATATTCGCTATACATTATTTTGTTGATTTGATGTTTCTGTCATATAAAGAGTTGTATTATTGGAATTACAGGTTAACAGTGGTGCAATGGTTAGTGTGCGCGCCTCTTGTACATGAGATCCTGGTTTCGATCCCTGCTCGTACCACCTTAAAATTTCTATCGGCGGCGATCACCTCGCATAGTGACGGCGACACTATCGACTACCTAGCCATGAAAAAGCTTCTCAAAATACCGTTCGGATTCGGTGTAAAACTGTAGGAGCCAACCAGTGAGTTTTAAACTAGAAAGCGCACAGATCACTGGTTGTGAGAAGCTCTCCCCAATTCCTTCATGGAATGTAATGGGAAACCATTTATTTATTTAGTTAATGAACACATTCAAACAATGGAATGTGTCATTAAATTAAATGAAGTTTTTAATTGCAGGGTTGCACCGGGTACGGTATCGAAAACCTCACACGCAAGCTCATCTTCATCCATTCTGATAACATGGGCTAGCCAACGCAATTGGCCTAATTTGATTCGTCTAGCTATGTCTATATTTATATATAGTTCTTGGGTCCAGCGACGTCGGTACTCGCAGTTTTCTCTAACAGGACCATATATTTTATGGAGAATTTTTCTCTCGAATACTCCCAGGTGTTTTTCAACACAGGTATTTTTCAATACAGGCAAAATGAGAATCTGATATAGCTGGACTTTTGTCTGTCGAGAGAGGGCTTCGTTCCTAAACTGCTTGCTGAGTGCGAAATATCATATATTTGCAAGCACTATTCTCCTATTTGTCTCCAGGCTGACGTTGTTGTCTTGTTCACGGCGGATCCAAGGTAGACAAATTCATCTACCACTTCAAAATTAAATCGGTTGTCAACATTAAAATGCGGACCAAGTCGAGAGGTTTCTCTAGTCGTTTATACCATCAATTTTGTCTTGCCCTCATTAACAGCAAGACCCACCTTAGCTGATTCTTTTTCGATTCTCCATTAAAATGTTGAAGAGATTGCACGAAATTGTGTCGTCTTTTCTCAGTCCTTGCTTGGTACAGAATGGTTCAGTGAGGTCTTTCCCCACTTTCACTGCTGATTTGGTGTTGGTCAGTGTCATTCTACAGAGGCGGATCAGTTGTGCCGGAATACCAAGTTCAGATATAGCTTCGTACAATTTTCCGCGTATGGGGCTGACGAAAGCAACTTTGAAATCGACAAAAAGGTGGTATGTATTGATTTGCTTTTAGTGGGTCTTTTCCAGGATTTGGCGTAGCGTGAATATTTGGTCAGTCGTGGACTTGCCTGGTCTAAAACCACACTGATAAAGTCCAACCAGATTTTCAACAATTAGCTTTAGTCATTCACATACCACGCCCGACAAGATCTTATACGCGATGGATAAAAGACTGATACCACGATAGTTGAAACAAACACACGGATCACCCTTTTTGAATACAGGACATAATACACTGAGACCCCAATCGACAGACATAGATTCCCCCAACTATATACTGCATATAAGTTGATGCATGTGGGCTAGCAGTCCTTCGCCACCGGCGTTAAAAAGGTCGGCGGGTAGCCCATCCACATCAGCGGCTTTATTATTTCTAAGCCGGGATATTGCCGTTCTAATCTGGCCTTGGACGGATGGGGGGTATGTTCTATACTGTTATCCACAATCATTACCTCCTCATCTTCTGTGGAAGACTCTGAGCGGAGTAGTGAGGAAATGTGGTCTCTACATATTCTAAGCACACACTGAATATCGGTCACCAGATTCTCATTCTTTGCAGGAGGGCAGCCCATTACTCGGCCGGTTATTCGATCATCTTATACTCTGGAAAAATTTGCGGGGTTCGTTGTTCATCTTGCACATTTCGGTCTTTTCAATCTCTCTCTGCTCCCACTGCCATTTGTTCTCGTAAATATTTGGTTGGTTTTCCTCCCTTCTCAGCTTTTTGTACCGCTCATTCGCAGCACGCGTTGTAAGTGACTGTTTCGTAGCCATACGTGCAGCGTCTTTTTCATCAGTTGCAATGCGACATTCTTCGTCGTACCATTGCTGATCCTTCTGTGGTTTTTGATAGCCAAGTTCAGTTCTTGCAGCGGTTTCCAAAGAATGGGAGATGTGCTTCCACTGCGCATCTGGGTCCACGAAAGGGGTAATTCTGACCTAGCAGGAGAGAGGGGGTTTGTTGATAGGACATTGATATCTCCGGTATTTGTAGCTTGTCAATATCTAGCTTTTCCCGTGTTCGGCTTCGTACATTTCTCGCCCTACTCAGTCTTGTGCGCACTTTTGCAGCCAATGATCCGAGTCGATATTGGCACATCGAATCACAGGTACATCCATTACACTAGAGAGTGCCTGCCTTCTATTACCAAGTGATCAATCTGGTTCTTCCTTCTCGGATCAGGAAATGTTCAGGTCGTCTTATGTGTGTTCTTATGCTGGAATCGTGTGCTACTAACTACCATTTCTTTGCAGCGGCGAAGTCTATCAGTCTTATTCCATTGTCGGAGGTGGTATCATGTAGACTGTGATTACCTATGGTTGGTCGAACGACACTTTCCCAATTTGACATTAAAATCGCCTAGAATAATCTTAGTGTCGTGTTCAGGGTAGCGTTTGTATGCTACTTCCTCGAGGTGCTCAAAAAATGATTCTTTGACCTTATCATCTTAATCCTCTTTCGGTGCGTGCACACAAATTAACGAGCTGTTTAAATATATCACAGGGGCTATGCGTTCACTTACTGGATTGAACCCTGAAACTAGGGGTCGCAGTCTCGTGCCAACTATAAATCCGCACCCGAATTCGTGCCTTCTGTCATGGCAGCTGTAGTAAATATCGCAGTTGTTCCTTCTGGTCCAGCCATATCTTAGCCATCACTTTGCCTGAATCGCTGTAATGTCAGCTTTATATTTTTCGAGGACATCCGCCAGTTGGAAAGTGGCACCCATCCTGTGTAGTTTTCGCACATTCCAGGTACACATCCTTAAATCATGGTCCTTATAATGTTTGCGAGCATCGTCGATCATATTTTCCTTGTATTTTCATTACCTATATAACGCTGGCGGGGGGCAAACTCAACCCACCGTGGTTTGCATTTTACCTACTGCCAGGATGATTATGTTTCAGCCGCCCGTTATGGATCAGACCCTGACCAGAATGCAGTGTGTTGAAACTGGATTTTGGTTTGTTCAATTTAGATCCGCCGTTGGCCAGGGGTGTTGGCTCAACCGCCTTCAAAGGACAGAAGAATATGTCCACTACTTGGAAGGGCTGCAGTGACATGGCCACTGAATAATCTTGAGATGTATCAGTGATCGCATTATGAATCAGGCTGCTCATTCGTTTCGCCTTCTCACTTGAGATAGCTAACGGAGGTTTACGATAAGTCATTGCCCAGGACATACTCCGTGGAAGTAGTGAGCTGCTTTGACTGCCCAATGAAGCAATCATTTCTGGCCACTCCCAAATAAATGGCTATAAGAAACTTTCCACCTCCAAGGACAGTCCCATGTCCCACTATATGACCACTATATGAGAAATTATTAGAAACTGAAAACAAATTGATATTTTTCGATTCCACACTCCGTTTCCATTTTTTCTAAATTTTTCACATTTTCGATCAACAATACCCATCGTCGTGGGTAATGAGTAAACGTTCATTATCAATTCCCCACGGTGATATGCAGGGTCGCCAGTTTTTTTTTAGGCGAAATCCCCGAATTGTTATTTTTAATCCCCGAAAATCCCCAAAAAAAAGCTAAAATCCCAGGAAAAATCCCTATTGTGTTAAAGGTAGTTCGAGAAAGTTGCAAGTTATTAAATTAAAAATTTTTTTAGAATTCAGTTTAACAAAACGAAAGTTTAAATATTGAAAAATTTAAACGTAAATAAATTATTATATTATTATTAATATTATATTATTATTAAATTATTATTTAAAAAATAGTTAGTTATAACAAAAAGATTATGACAAATGAGATCTGGCTTTAATTTATGTCAATAAGGCTTAGTATATATATCAAATACTTCAGTCTCATAATCTTCAGATTCAACTACTTAATTATTTGTTTTGTACATATATTTAGTATTTCTCGTTATTCTTTTCAGTAACACCAAATATCAAAAATGTTTTTTTTCTTGTTTTATTGGTGTCATCACGTACAGCCTTGCCAGTAAAACAATTTGATATTTTCAGGAACTGACAAGTGTAAACAGTTTTTTTGCTGACAACCTTTATCAATAACTCAGCAAATTTATTCTCTCAGCAAATTTATGACATTTGGTCTGGCGTAATATGAACGTTGGATGTTGAAAAGAATTGCTTCAATAATACCCGATAGAGGCAATGGTTCAAAACAATCAACAAAATTACAACAACGACAACAAAATTACAACAACGATATTTCGTTTTGTGTGTTAAATACAACACAAATGTATGCTAACAATAACAGTCAATAAAGAAGTGTAAAATACATTTAAATTTCACAGTTTTCACCAAAACGACATGAAAAATTAAAGTCAGAGGTTATTGTAATTCCACCTGGTATATGGCAGTTTACGTCAAACATCTCTCTATCACACCGACCGCATCACGAAGAGTGTGAAAGGAAACGTCAGATGAGTTAGATATTCTCTCTAGTAAGATTTACTCTACGCCAAATATTATTTGTGTGTTTATGCTTGCTTTGATTTAGGTACTACCATATCAAAACTTTCAAGGAATGACACAAAAGATGCGCTTTTAATGCAGCTTAAATTTTCATCCCCAAAAAATCCCCAGATCCCCAAACCAAAAAAACAACCCTCTGGTTTGAAAAAAAATCCCCAATTTGGGGATAAATCCCCTAAACTGGTAACACTGGTGATATGTATGAGTTACACATGGTAAATACGAACTCTTATCTCTCTCTTTTAAGTTAAAATGATCATATGTATGTTTAAGATAATTTAAGACCTCCACAATAATAGTTCCTCCAGCCAAGTGTCCACAATTTTTTCCGTGTTTGTGAAGGCGACAATAGTGACGTCGACCATTGTGTTTGAAATTCCCACTTCACATCAATTTATGGTAATACTAGTAAAATAAGAAAATACATGCGATTCAGAAACTAATGTGGTGAGATATATCAACTGGGCATGGACTTTACATGAAATTTATTAACTTTTTTTTGATTTCCCAATTTATCCCAACCGCTGTTTTTGTCAAAAAAAAATTACACATTCTGGGTCTATACGGCATAAAATATGAATGTGAATACTTCTCACATTCTTCGGTGGATGATATCTATATACTTTATAATTTTTTCACAAATTTGTCTCTCACTTTCTGTTTAAAATAATAGTTTTTCTGAAAAGTCCTCGCGTAACATTGAAATATAGTTTATTATCTTTTACACTAAGCGCCTTATGAAAACTCGAATACATTCTGTCTGTCACAAATATTTGAACACGAATTCTATTATTGTACTTTTTATGAGTTGTATCTACTATTTCAGATGAATGAGGTTTTGGAAATAATCAAATTGGTTAATATAACTTAATTTCTGTAGTAACTACTTCTATTTAGAGAGACCGACTTTTCATTTATCAATGACATCGACAAATAATTCTGCTGTATGATAATTAAGAATTCTAATCAAACTATATACATTATCATGGAATTTCCTATGCCTGCTGTAATGTCTGTTTTTTTCCTTTATTTTTATAACACATTATTCATTGTATTATCTAAGTTCCACATTTAAATCTACATTAATAGCAATGATTTTTGGCAAATCTACGTTAAATTTCCTCTGAGCCACTGTAAAGGACTAATAAAACACAAACAAGTATTAATAGTATTACTCGGGAGATATGGTATATGGCTTCTTGCGTAAAACGGTTAGACACCATTATTAGTGCAGTCCCGCAGATGATGTATATTTTTGGGAGCGGTATACATGATGAGTAGTACAGAAAACTCAGTTGCCACTACTCTAAAGCTCTCCGTGTGTTTTTCCTGTCGGCGACAAATCAGAATATTTCGTCATAGGTTTCATGGAGAATATAATGTAGGATATACACACATCAAGCGGTTTGACCAACATTGAGAGTGTGTGTGTGAAAAACGACACACGTTTACGTCTCTGTGACGTTTGAAGCAAAATCAAAAATTTTTGATTTTCTTTCAAGCGGGTCGTCAAATTTGATGTGTTTATATCACAATTTGACCGTTTGATCAAACATGACTCTTTTTGTGTGGAAAGCAAAGAGTAAACATCTCAAGTTAAGAGCGGAAAATGGAAGAAAAAACTTCATTTTGGAATTGATCGAAAACCGAAATTTAAAAAACCAACAATATGAAACTGATTTAAAAAAAGTAGACGAAAATAACAAGCAGCTGACAAGAAACCGTACGTTCTTTCACTTCAACATTCCCATAAAAATGACTGTTTGAAGTACCACCCTGCAGTCGACGTAGCTAACGAATTTTTAGTTATTTTCCTAACTACCAATAATTACCATTAACTACCCGCCAGACTACCAGCAATGCTTTGCACTGACGAATTTAACATGGGGATGTCATTGACGGTAGTCAGTGGCTACCCTCTGCACTATCATGTACCATGTGCATCGCTAGTTACATGGAATTGACGAAATATCTAACAACATTGTACTAACTACTTGACTAGTACAATCCGCTTGATGAATCCTTTTATTTCTTTTTTAAGCGTTTCATTTGTTTTACCGTTCTAAATATTAAAATTCACTTTTTAAATTCTTTATATTAACTTCACCTGTCTGTGCAAGCATACCGCAAAAACTTTGGATTGATTTTTAACCCCTTTCCCGTGATCAAATCGCTGGGTTGGTTTTTTAAATTCTTTATACTAACTTCACCTGTCTGCGCACCGAAAAAACTTTCGATTGATTTGTAACCCTTTTCCCGTGATCCAATGACTCTGAAACTTCGCAGGCAAACTAATGGCGACGACCAAAATTAACTATATTAATTAACATATATAAAGATTTTATAGTCACGGGTTGGTTTTTTTTTATACTTCTAACCCGCGTACGCTGTCACGATGATACTTCTACGAAGATTTAAAAGCAACTGACAAAAGAAATAACCAAGCAACCAAAAAAATAACCAAGCAACCAACAAATCACAACCGGATAACGGTGCAGTGCATTGTTTTTTTCCCTTGTTTTCATACTGTCAATGTTTGTTTTCCATTGGACGCTTCGGTTTCGAGATATAGAAATGTTTTTATAGTTTCGTTAAAAAAAAAATTGCCACGAAATGCAAAACCCGGTTATAAATTATAATAATTTTGTTTATATTTAAATATAAAATACACAATTTTAATAAAAAAAATATTTATTTTCTGCTTTTTTTCTATAAAGTTCATAAGGGATGGTTGTGACAGCCATCAAATTCAAGTAATTAGTTGTATAGTTGAATTAGTTAAATATATTACTTGGTACAACAGAATTAGTTTTTAATATTTTTAGTTCATCCAACTAATTGAATATTCACCACTTACGGATAATTTGATTGCTAGAACTAAAACTCGATTGACAGATCACATTTATTTCTTGTTGCTTTGGCTTCAACTAAATATTTCAGTTCTTGCAACCAAAACTGAATTACAAATTAATTGATATGCACAACATTTGGTGATACTGAACACAATTATTGTTAATCACAAGTGAATAATGTGATAGTCCAAGGAACCAGCAAATTTTAGTTGGCTGTAAATATAGTTGTGACAACAAACCTCTTCTCAGTATGCATAAAGACCTATACAGAGAGAAGTCCATCCTCAGGAGACAGAAAGATTCAGGAAAGTTCTGTGGAGGGGAAAAAAACTGGAGCAGCTCCATCATATTTCCTCGAGCAATTTCGAAAGAGTGCATTCCTGATAAAATCGCATAAGTACCTCGAGGGCAATCACTAGGGCAATTGTCAGAGACACCACTTTCTCAACAAATAATCCAGAAACATAAGTGTCCACCCCTGCACTACACTTTTTTTTCTCACTACATTTTATCTAAAGTTAGAAAGTAACTTGCCTCTATTTGAATGCTCAATACGAAAAAAGGAAATAACATGTTTTTTAAAGTATAATATTTTTTTCTTATATCTTTTAAGTAAGCCTACAAATTAGTTCCCTTAAAAAAAAACAAAAAAAATATATAAATATAGTAGGTATAGAGCTTTTAATTTTTAAGTCCTGACAATTAAACACAAATTTTTGAAAAAAAAGAGAACAAAAAAAAATCAAATTATTTATCGTAAATTGAAGTCATTTCCTTGATTTACGATCAAATTTTCCAAAATGCATGTTTAATTCTATTTTTTTTTTAAGAAACCATTCTAATACTAAAAAGAGAACAAAAGAATCGTACTACCAAAAACGTCATCATCCTCATCATAATGCAGAAGGCCTTCAGCAACGATGGAGCGAAATACGAACTGTAAGTCAAACTTGTTATCTCTTAAGAGAGTTTTAAAAAATTAGAGAAATTGATTAGAGCTGTCGATTTGTAGTTTTTTTTTTGTTTTGTTTTATTTTTATTGCACTTTGTGTATTTTTCTTTTTATAACAAAGAAAGTTTATTCCATGACCTTTATTTGGATCTATATACTTGTGCTCGTACAGGGAACAAAAGTAACGTAAATATGCAATAAGCTCTCTTTGTTGCTCTTTCTTATTCACTAATTATTTTTTTTTGGTTTTGTTTTGGTCTGAATAAGATATACCTATATATATTTAATCCTTCAAGGTGTCTCCTTTATAATTATTTTGTTTTAAACAAAAGAATGTTATTTTTTCCTCTTTATGAATTATTCGATATTATAAAAAGAAAAAAAAAACAAAAGCATGTTATATTGAACTTCGATATGAACTAGTTTTGTCTTCAATGTAAAGCTTCAAAGGTCGGATATAAGGTTCGTGATTCAGGGGTTTATCATACACTTTTATTACCTGTCGAGAAACCATTGGATGGGAGGGTTACGGGGCAGAGAAAATATTCATCTTAGTTCTCATCGGTCGATTGCAATGGAATTATTCACCATCTTTTGTATTTTTGTTTTTTTTTTTAACAGATTTTATATAAGGGCATCCAAATCGCGCGTGATATATTTTTTTTATTATACGTCTACCGGTCAGCAAATGGAACAAGAATCTGGCCCATATCTCTCGAACTAGCTAGTCCTTAAGGGCGTGCTTACCATTCCACAACTTGACCATGAACAAGGATAATTACTGCGATATCTTTATACACGTGTTAAACCAGGAAACCCAGGATTAAGTTACCTATCTCAAGACAGCTATTGCACTGCATTGACTTTCAACTAATCTTTTCCCTGTGTGTATATTCCGAGGAGATATGCTTATAACTCCACTTGCAAATTGAAAATACTAAATTTCTCTTATGTTATAAAATATCACAAATGTGTGTAAAATAAGTAAATTTAAATTTTTATTACAATTTACCGCATTGCAAATTAAAGTATATTGTTCAGCAAAAGTTTGCGTGTTTCTGAGATATTAGAAAATTTGGAGCGGCTTTTTCGATTTACCCATATATGTGCACATTTTCGTATATGTATGTATGTACTAACAACACACATGGCATGATTAGAGTCATACGTTTGACTTATATAAATTTGTTTATGTATGTACGTAGAAGCATACGAATATTATGTACCTTCATTATAGTTCATACTCGTAGTTCTACATAAACTTTCATGCAATCCACTAATTACACTTCAGTGTTCCAAAGAAAATGTTAGATTGGGTCAAATGAGAATGATATCATCGTCAATATTGTTACAGGTTCGCTGGGACCATGTTTGATGCATTAATTTTCTTGAAAAGTATCCGGTTGAGTATTCGTACTCAAAAACTAATGCCGTAACAATTAATGTAGGTAGAGATAGATTCAGTGTGGAAAAGATCTGTCTTATGCTTATACAATCTGTATCCCTCATTCACCTTTCGTGTATCCGCACATGCAACACGTTTCAGTTCCTGTGTAACCTAAAACGTAGTCCTTAGTCATGCAATCTCATCGGCTCTGCTGTCTCGCTGTGGCATGATATGCATATAGGGAGCTCTTTGCTGTGCTCCTTCGTCAAGTGAACTGCGGCAGAACGAGGCTGATGGTAAGATAAGTAACTCTATTTTCGGGGATTTTATTTCCTCCTTTTGTGATGTTGATATACTTATGAAGTAATCCTAAAAATATAAGTTATATTCTGTGGCAGAGCTAAACATTTGACTTAATCTGTTTCCATGTAATATCCTCCAGCAGCAAGTGTAACATTTTGTCCAAAACTATTATTTGATGCTTAGACGCCCTGAAACACTCTTATGACCAGTTTTTAAGTGTGTAGTTGACTATCGGATTACTTAATCGTAATTGAAAGTTAATTAAAGGTTAATTTTGCATTTTGCATGATGATGGCAACCCTTGCATTCTTATTAGAAAAAAAGCATTTGTTTTGAGCTAAATACCAAAACAACCAAGAGGGTCATAGACTAATTCTTATACTAGACTTAACAGTTCTCTCAGCAAATTTATGACATTTGGCCTGGTGTGATATTTACGTTCGATGTTGAAAAGAATTGCTTTACTAATACCAGATAGAGGCAATGGTTCAAAACAACGAACAAAATAACAACAACGGCATTTGGTTTTGTGAGTTAAAATTATTGTGTTAAATACAACACAAATGTATGCTAACAATAACAGTCAATAAAAAAGTGTAAATAAAACGCATTTAAATTTCACAGTTTTTCACCAAAACGTCATAAGTCATAAGTCAGAAGTTATTGTAATTCCACCTGGCGTATGGGACATGGGACTGTCCGTGGAGGTGGAAAGTTTCTGATTGCCATTCACTTGGGAGTGGCCAGAAATGATTCCTTCATTGGGCAGTCCAAGCAGCTCACTACTTCCACGCAGTATGTCCTGGGCAATGGCTTTTCGGAAACCTCCGTTAGCTAGCTAGAGTGAGAAGGCGAAACAAATGAGCATCAAATCAGGTATAGTAGGTGACTGATGTCACTGAAGCTCATCAAACAATCGGGCATATTCTTTTGTCCTTAGAAGGCGGATGAGCCAAACATACGGGCCAACGGCGGATAGAAACTAAAAGAAGAAAATCCAGGTTCAACATATCGCATCCTGGTCAGCGTCTGATCCATAATGGGCGGCTGCAATCAAATATCCTGGCAGTAGGTAAAATGCAAAAACCCGGTGGGCTGGGTTTGCCTCCCGCCACCGTTCATAATGGCAGTGAAAATACAAAAACGAAACAGAAAACATAAACAACCCCTATTTGTTGACGACCCCCGCAAACGTTATAAGGACCACGATTTACGGATATGCACTTGGAATGTAAGAACTCTATATAGATCCGGTGCAAGTATCCAACTGGCAGATGTCCTCGAAAGTTATAAGGCTGACATTACCGCTATCCAGGAAATGCGATGGACAGGACATGGCTGCACAAGAAAAAGAAACTGCGATATATACTACAGTTGCCATGAAAAAAAACATGAATTTGGTTGTGGATTTGTAGTTGGCAAAAGACTGCGACATCTAGTCTCTAGGTTCAATCCTGTGAGTGAACGAATAGCCACAATCCGCATAAAAGCGAAATATTTTTATATTTCCCTAATTTGTGTGCATGCCCCGACAGAAGAGAAAGATGATGATGCCAAAGACATATTCTATGAGCTCCTAGAGGAAACGTATGACCGCTGCCCTGGCCATGACATTAAGATTGTACTAGGAGATTTTAATGCCAAAGTAGGAAGGGAGAATGTGTTTAATCCAACTATTGGCAATTTCAGTCTTCATGCTGACAGTTCCGACAACGGTATGAGACTGATTGACTTTGCCGCGGCAAAAAACATGGTCATCAGTGGCACAAGATTCCAGCATAAAGACATCCACAAGGCTACTTGGGTATCCCCTGATCAAAGAACTAGGAACCAAATTGATCACGTGGTAATTGATGGAAGGCACTCATCCAGTGTAATGGACGTACGAGTGATCAGAGGAGCTAACATCGATTCTGATCACTACCTGGTAGCAGCAAAGGTTCGCACAAGATTAAGTAGAGCGAAAATCGTACGAAACCAGACGCAGAGTAAGCTGGACATCGGAAAGCTGCAATTACCAGAGGTAGCCACAGCCTACTCAAGGAAGCTCTCGCAACTTTTGGCACAGAACCCACCCCCTCCCGATGACGATCCTGATGCGCAGTGGAAACCCATTTCCGACTCTATAAAAACTGCCGCAACAACCGTACTTGGTTTCGAAAAACCGCTTCGCAACAAACCGTGGTACGATGAAGAGTGTCGCATAGCAAATGACGAAAAGAACGCTGCACGTATGGTAATGCTTCAGTCAATTGCAACGCGAGCTGCAACTGAGCGGTATAGGGAGAAGAGAAAGGAGGTAAACCGTCTCTTTAGGCGTAAGAAACGGCAGTGGAGAAAACGCGAGAGTGAGAAAATTGAGACATACAGAAGGAAGAACGAAGCCCGAAAATTCTACCAAAAAGTTAAAAACGGAACTAATGGACATGGTTCAGGGCCCCCCTTCTGTAAAGACAAAGACGGAAATCTCGTCGCAGATGTGCAGAGCATGTTGGGAATATGGAGAGAGCATTTCTCCGCGCTACTAGTACCTGAGATATCCGATGACGATGGGACAATCGATCACAATATGGACGACGACGTCGATTGCCCCCCTCCTAACCAAGACGAGGTCAGAACAGCTATTGCCCGGCTTAAGAACAACAAAGCCGCAGGAGCCGATGGATTACCGGCGGAGCTGTTTAAGGCTGGCGGCGATGAGCTGATAAGGTGCATGCATCAGCTCATTAGCAAAATTTGGTTAGATGAATGCATGCCCGGCGATTGGTGTCTCAGTGTACTATGTCCCATATTTAAAAAAGGTGACCCGAGTATTTGTGCCAACTACCGTGGAATAAGCCTTTTATCCATAGCATATAAGGTTCTATCAAGTATAATGTGCGAAAGACTAAAACCAATTATCGCTGACCTGATTGGACCATACCAGTGTGGCTTTAGGCCTGGAAAATCGACAACTGACCAGATTTTCACGCTACGCCAAATCCTGGAGAAGACACACGAAAAACAAATCGACACCTATCATCTATTTATCGATTATAAAGCAGCCTTCGATAGTCCGATACGGGAGAAACTCTATGAAGCAATGTCTGAGCTTGGTATTCCTGCAAAACTCATACGCCTTTGCAGGATGACCTTGACGAACACCAAATCCGCAGTGAAAGTTGGTAAGGATCTTACCGAACCTTTCGAAACTAAGCGAGGCCTCAGGCAAGGCGACACCCTATCGTGCGATCTCTTTAACATCTTAATGGAGATCATTATGAGAAAAGCTGCAGTCAATATGAATAAAACCATCAGCAGCAAAAGTCACATGCTGCTCGCGTATGCTGATGATATAGATATCATTGGGCGCACAATTAGAGAAGTTACTGCGGTTTTTTCGAGAATTGAGAAGGAGTCAGCAAAAGTGGGTCTGACGGTGAATGAGGACAAGACAAAATTAATGGTTTCAACGAACAGGGCCTCCACGCGATTAGACCAAAGCGTGAACGTTGATAACCGTTATAACTTCGAGGTAGTGGACGAATTTATATACCTCGGATCTGCCGTGAACAAAAACAACAACGTCAGCCTTGAGATCAAACGGAGAATTGTGCTTGCGAATAGATGTTATTTTGGGCTAAGCAAGCACTTTAGAGATAAAGCCCTCTCTCGAGTAACAAAAGTCCAGCTGTACCAGACTCTCATTCAACCTGTCTTGCTTTATGGCGCAGAATCCTGGGTCCTATCGCAAGCAGACGAAACATCTGTAGGAGTCTTCGAGAGAAAAATACTCCGAAAAATTTATGGCCCTATAGTGCACAACGGCGAGTATCGGCGACGCATGAACCATGAGCTGTATGAGCTTTATCCTGACATTGACATAGTTAAGCGGATCAAGATAACGCGATTGCGCTGGCTAGGCCATGTCAGTAGAATGGATGAAGATGAACCAGCGCGAAGGCTTTTCGAAACCGAACTCGAAGGAAGACGAAAAATAGGAAGACCAAGACTCCGCTGGAGGGATCAGGTTGACGAATCCCTGCGTACACTTGGTATTGCCAACTGGAGAGATAAAGCAAAAGATCGAACTGGTTGGCGAAATATGTTATCTTCGTTTTGTAAGGTCCCTGACCCCCCGGGGTTGTCCGAGACCGGATAAGTAAGTAGTAAGTATGCCACCTTTCACACCGAGCGCATCAAGAAGAGTGTGAAAGGAAGCGTCAGATGAGTTAAATATTCTCTCTAGTAAGATTTACTCTATGAAGAGGAACAACCAAATGGAATTATGTGCAATTTAAAATAAATGCATTAAATCGAAATTGTTTGAACAAAAATGTATAAAAAAAAACTATGTCATTTCAAATACTTTGGGAATGAAATAATCTTGTGAATGAATGACAGAAAGAAGAACAAGGCAACTATTACAAAATGCAACATTCACCCCAAAAATTCAACACTTCTAAGTGGTCAGAACAACATTTCTAAATGTTGGCTCATGCAAGGGCAAAATTTTTTTAGAAACGAAATCAACATTAGACTTATTATTCCACTTCGGTATCACAGGCTAATCAGGTTGAGCGCTAGCCCTGCCGGAGAACCATTTAGTTTATTCTCCAAGAAGCTCAAGATAATTCTTCTAGTCCCTAAATAGGTGGGATACCATATTAGACATTCTTGTGCACGCTAGAGCTGGACACGTGCAGAGAAGATTTTCACTGGACTAATCTTCATCGTTACAGCTTATCCGGAAGTTATTTCCTCTAGCCTTTAGTCTCGGTGGGTGTATACCAATCAGACAGTGTCCTATCAAAACTGGAAAAAGTATTGATACCTTAGACCTAGTTAAAACTGAAGGTTATTGGATCTGGTGCTATCCACTATCGGTCAGATTTGTGTTTCGCATACAAAATCTGTGCCTCAATTCCACTTCTCCTGCGTCATCAAATAGAAGGGTTTTTGCAGAATATGCTTAAAAGTCCCTAGTCTGGTAAGCACATCTGCTCTGCGGTTTTCCGGAATAGGGAATGTTCTACCGAAAGCCTAAGGAATTGGCACGAAATAGGCGGGACCTAGTAATCACCGAACATAATGGGAACTACCTAGGAGCATGCGAATATGACCATTTGAATAAATAAAACCTGCGTGATAGCGTTAGTTTTGATTCAGTTAATTACCCGTAATGTAAAATTCCGTCAGTGAAATTGTTACTAAAAAAAACTATTATTAACCAAAAATATCACGTTTCTCAACTCTGATCTCGTCTCCTGCCCACAGTTTTGATTTGTCTGACCTAATATAGTGGGTCATTATTATTGGGTAGATGTAAAAAAATCTTCGAATTTTTCAAAAGGATGTAAGATTTGGGTTGTGACGGTGGAGAAAGGAATTCCTATATCTCCTGAGATTATTCACAATTGATAAGTTTGTTACTAAATTGTGACCCGTTCACTTATAAATTCTAATATCGGTGTTATACGAGTATACAGGATGCAGCAAATCTATCATTGTATTTTCTATCACTATAACAGCAGTATCCAAAACAGGTGCCCCTGTCGTTTGGTAATAACTCTTGTACCACCAGAATTTGGAAGGATTCACAAATAGTATTCCGCAACATGGAAAGTAGCGTAATAAATACTGTAAATTCACTTTATTAGTTTTTTATACAAAACATATGAACTTTTGCTTTATTTCAATATCAGAAAAGCTTAAAAAATGTTCATTCATTTGAAATTTTCAATCGGATAGGTTAGTGGGATTTTGTCCCACAGCTTCACATTATCTCCTGGAGCATTTTGTCTTACATGTATCTCATAAAGAGAGTTCAGTACATAAAATATTGTGGCAGGTTACAAAATGTTGTTATTTTTATAAGGCTGTTGCGAAAAATGTGATTGTTAACTGTTGTACAGCCCTGTGCCCAGAAATAGGTCATACGGCGAAACACATATTGTTTAACTTCGTCTTTTCAACCTAACCTAACACTTCTGAACCACAACTTGCCGATATATCTGTGACGATATCAATATTCTCCCATTACATAACATGAATGGACAGGGGAGAGCTCCTCACAGTCGGTAAGCTGTGCCCTTTCGATTTTTTGAGAAGCTTTTTAATGACTAATTATGAAGGATGCCAATAAAGCATCGAAACGTAGGGAAAACAATTGAATTAAATAGTTTTATTTAATACATTGGAATTGCGACCAAAAAAGCCAGCAAGGTTATAGAATATATAACATTTTCATCGAACTAATTATTTATTTATTTATTTATTTATTTATTTCAGTCTATGGACAATAATTCCTTACAGACTAGCAATTAATAATATATGTACATTCATACTTAATCAATTAAAGTATTAAGAAGACTTTTAAACTTATTTGTAGGAAGTGTTAAGTCTAGAAAATTGTATAATGAATTATATAATATCATAGCTTTCAGCAATGGTTCATTTAATGCATAATTAGATGTATGAATACCAATATAAAAAGGATAATACAAACGAAGTGAGCGGGAGGGAGCATTAAATTGAATAAAAGACAATAATTCAGCACAATCCACAGAATTATTTATGATACATTGAAGAAACATTAAAGAGCTAATTTCTCTTCTTGATTTTAATGATTTTAAGGATATAAGCAAACATCTACTATTATAAGATGGAAAACAACCAGCAAAATTTAAAGAATTTAATGCAAATTTAGTAAAAGACCTTTGAACCTTTTCAATACGATTTATGTGGATAGACGCCGTGGGACTCCATATGAAAGAGGCATATTCCAACTTAGAGCGGCAAAATGAAGAAAAAACTATTTTCCTAACATAAGGATCAGTGAACTGAGCTGTGTTTCTACGAATAAAGTACATTGATGAGTAAGCTTTGGGAATGATATAGTCAAGATGTGGAGTAAATGTAAACTTTGCATCAAAAACCACTCCTAAATCTTGAATTTCAAATACTGTTTCTAAAATATAATTACAGATATAATTACGTTGCGACATTTATGGAAAGTAACATGAAAACATTTTGATTGATTAATAGGTAGCCCATTATTAATCGACCAAATACCCAATCTATCAATATCCTCTTGTAGCAATAAGATATCATTCAATGAATGAATAGCTAGGAATATTTTTAGATCATCAGCGTACAAAAGATGCTTAGCATTAACAAAACAAAAAGCAATATCGTTTACAAACAAATTAAACAAAAGAGGCCCCAAGACACTTCCCTGAGGAACCCCAGATGTTGGAATATAATGATCCGAAAATACTCCATCAATACATACAACGCAACTCCTATTCATTAAATAAGATCTGAACCAATTCAAAATATTAGAATGTAGTCCAATCCTAGACAATTTAAATATCAACAAGTTATGAGGAACTTTATCAAAGGCTTTAGACAGGTCAGTGTAAACTGCATCAACTTGACTACCTTTTTCAAAGCTATTAAGGCAATAACGTGTAAAAATTGCTAAATTAGTAGTAGTTGATCTACCAGAGCCAAATCCATGCTGAGCTGGACTAATATAAGGTTTCAGCAAGAAAAATAATTTATCATATACAATGTGTTCAAAATTAATTACTCGATAGTGTCGCCATCACTAAGCAAAGGGACCGTCGTCGAAAGAAATGTAAGGTGGTCAGAGCAGGGATCGAACTCATTTCCCCGTGCACAAGCACCGAGCACACGTTGCACCGATAAAAAATTTTGAAATTTGTATATATAGTATAGTAAATGGGACATGGGAGTGGCCGTGGAGGTGAAAGTTTCTGATAGGCATTCACTTGGGAGTGGCCAGAAATGATTCCTTCATTGGCAGTCCAAGCAGCTCACTACTTCCACGCACTATGTCCCGGGCAATGGCTTTTTCGGAAACCTCCGTTAGCTAGCTAGAGTGAGAAGGCGAAAAAAAATGAACGCCTGATTGAATATGCGATCACAGATATGTCTCCGGCACATCCCAACATATGGGTCAATGGCGGATAGAAACCAAAAGACGAAAATCCAGGTTCGACATATTGCATCCAGGGCAGCATCTGATGCATAATGGTCGGCGGCAATAAAATATCCTGGCAGTAGGTAAAATGCAAAAAGCCGGTGGACTAGGGTTGCCACCCGCCACCGTTCATAATGGCAGTGAACATACAAAAACGAAAAAGAAAACATAAACAACCCCTATTTGTTGACAACCCCCGCAAACGGTGTAAGGAGCTAGATTTACGGATATGCACTTGGAATGTAAGGACTCTATATAGATCCGGTGCTAGTATCCCATTGGCAGATGTCCTCGAAAGTTATAAGGCTGAGCGCTATCTGCACAAGAAAAAGAAACTGCGACATATACTACAGTTGCCATGAGAAAAAACATGAACTTGGTTGCGGATGTGTAGTTGGCAAAATACTGCGACATCTAGTCTCTAGGTTCAATCCTGTGAATGACCTGTGAGTAACCACAATCCGCATAAAAGCGAAACATTATTATATTTCCCTCATTTGTGTGCATGCGCCGACAGAAGAGAAAGATGCTGCCCTAGCTATAACATTTAGATTTTACTAGGAGATTTAAATGCTAAAGTAGACAGGGAAAATGTGTTTCATCCATCTATTGTCAATTTCAGTCTACATGCTGATAGTTCCGACAACGGTATGAGACTGATTGACTTTGCCGCGGTAAAAAAACATGGTCATTAGTGATACGAGATTCCAGCATAAAGACATCCACAAGGCTACTTGGGTATCCTCTGATCAAAGAATGAAGAACCAAATTGATCACGTGGTAATGGATGGAAGACTTTCATCCAGAGTAATGGACGTGCGAGTGATTAGAGGAGCTAACATCGATTTCGACTACTTGGAAGCAGCGAAGGTTCGCACAAAATTAAAAAAGAAAGGAGGTAAACCGTCTCTTTAGGCGTAAGGAACGGCAGTGGAGAAATCGCGTGAGTGAGAACGTAGACACATACAGAAGGAAGAACTAAGCCCGAAAAAAACGGGGTAAATGGACATGGCTCAGGCCCCCCTTCTGTAAAGAAAATGACGGAAATCTCATCGCAGATGTGCAGAGCATGTTGGGAATATAGACAGATCATTTCTCCCTGCTACTGGTACCTGACATATCCAAAGACGAAGGGACAATCAATCACAATTTGGACAACGACGACGATTGCCCCCCTCCTATCCAAGACGAGGTCAGAACAGCTATTGCCCGGCTTAAGAACAACAAAGCCGCAAGAGCCGATAGATTACCGGCGGAGTTGTTTAAGACGGGCGGCGATGAGCTGATAACGTGCATGCATCAGCTCATTAGCAAAATTTGGATAGATGAATACATCAAGTATAATGCGCAAAAGACTAAAACCAATTATCGCAGACCTGATTGGAAAATACCAGATTGGGATTTACCCATGCAAAATCGACAACTGACCAGAATTTCACGTTACGCCAAATTCTGCAGAAGACCCACAAAAAACAAATCGACACCTATCACTTATTTGTCGAATATAAGGCTGCCTTTGATAGCCCGGTACGGGGGAAACTCTTCGAAGCAATGTCTGAGGTTGGCATTCTTGACCTGACGAACACCAAATCCGCAGTGAAAGTTGGTAAGGATCTTACCGAACCTTTCGAAACTAAGCGAGACCTCAGACAAGGCGACACCCTATCGCGCGATCTCTTTAACATCTTAATGTGGATCATTATGAGAAACGCTGCAATCAATATGAATAAAACTATCAGCAGCAAAATTCAATGCTGCTTGCGTATGCTGATGATATCGATATCATTGGGCACACAATTAGAGAGTTACTGCGGTATTTTCGAGAATTGAGAAGGAGTCAGCAAAAACGGGTTTGACGGTAAATGAGGACAAGAAAAAATTAATGGTTTCAACGAGAAGGGCCTCCACGCGATTAGACCAAAGCATGAACGTTGATAACCGTTATAATTTCGAGGTAGTGGACGAATTGATATACCTCGGATCTGCCGTAAACAAAAACAAGAACGTCAGCCTTGAGATCAAGCGGAGAATTGTGCTTGCGAATATATATTATTTTGCGCTAAGCAAGCACTTTAGGGATAAAGCCCTCTGTCGAGTAACAAAAGTCCAACTATACCAGACTGTCTTACAACCTGTCTTGCTTTATGGCGCAGAATCCTGGGTTTTATCGCAAGCAGATGAAACATGTGTAGGAGTCTTCGAGAGAAAAATACTCCGAAAAATGTATGGCTCTATAGTGCACAACATCGAGTATCGCGAAGCATGAACCATGAACTTTATCCCGACATTGACATAGTTAAGCGGATCAAAATAACGCGATTGCGCTGGTTAGGCCAAGTCAGTAGAATGGATGACGACGAACCAGCACGAAGGGTTTTCGAAACCGAACTCGAAGGGCAACGAAAAATACGAAGACCAAGACGCCGCTGGAGGCGTCTTTGTATTGCCAAGTGGAAAGGTATAAAGAATTCTCCCAATAATAATTAAACTGGAGATTGGCATCTATAAGCAAATGATGCAACAAGAACAACCTCTTTTGAACAATTAATTTAGAAGGCGTTACCGGAACGTTAAATAAATTTGGAAACATATAAACCAAGCAGACACACACAACCAAGATCGTTTATAGAATCCCTTGTTTTCCTATTATGAAATGCGGCAAGAAATTTGAAATATATGTAGACGTTGTTGGATTTTATATTACAATATCATTTATAAAAACTGTATAATTATTGGTTACTCATTTTGAAGTTACCGCCGAAAATCGCTTGAAGACAGCATTCTCTTTGATTTAATGATATGTTTTAAAATTAGGAATATGATATAAAAGCAAAATTGTCTCCAACTCCTATCTTCCCGCAATTCATAATAGGAAAACGAGGGATTCTGAATGCAATATGGCGTTCTTGCCCTTCTTCATCTTCTTGAGCCAACACTGCACTGAAATATAAACATTTTTTCGTAGTTTGGATGTACCAATAGTAATTTTTGCTTGAGTAGGTCAAATGCTTTTTGAGCTATATCCGTCCAAACGAAAGTTTTCTCTTTACTAAGAAACCGTCGCACCTGTTTTATAGATTTTGGCTGTGGAAATTCTTTTATCGCGCTCAGTTTATCCTCGTCTACTTGCAGTGTACCATTATTACCTAACACATAACCCACATACTTTACCTTATTTAGAGCCAAATTACTCTTCTTAACGTTGATGATTGTCCCAGCCTTCCTTAGGTGACTTGCTACTTCCAACAAATGTGTCAAATGTTCAACGAAATTGTTTGACACCACCAACAAATCATCGAGATATAGAAAAACGTGCGATTTCAAATTATATGACATGGTTATATCAATCAATCTACTTATACATTAGGATTGTGCTGAATTACAAAGACCAAACGGCATTCTGGCGAATTGGTATAAAGGTCTGTTTGGAACTGTAAAAGCGGTTTTGGTTTTGACACATCATCTAAATTTATTCTCCAAAAGGCATCCTTGATATCAATTTTCGAGATATAATACAATAACTTCCTGCTGTCTAAGCACATCCTTACTTTTCCCGGCTTACGACTGTTGGCGAAGACCATGCTGAGTTTCGCGCTTCGTCATTTACTCCCATGGAAATAATCCCGTCTATTCCGCCTTCAAGCTGTTTTTCCACTGCGGGTGATATTGGGTAATAGCGTTGTTTTATGGGTTTTGCGTCTCCTGTGTCTATGTGATGATGGATTGGGGTTGTACAACCTAATCCTTCCACTTCTCAGTCCGGAAATGCCGCAATAACTTTTTTCAGTTTATCTTCTCCGCAATTTTCTCCAATGGTATGTAGCGATATTTATAATCCATAATTTTCCCAAAAATCAAATCCGCAAATTACATCTTGACGAATTGATGGTACTACCAAAAATTCGAATTGTTTTGTTTGATTTAGAAATATTATGTCCAGTTCAAAGGTGTCAACTACGCACTGACGCTGTCCATATGCTGTGCGTGCATTTCCAAGACATGTCATAGACTCTCGTTTTCCTTGAATTGATTCAGCCAAAAGTCCCTCCTATTACACTCTTGCCAGCACCGCCATCTAGTATCGCATAAACATGGTCGATATTCATTTTAATATATGGCCTATTCTATGTCCTTGTGAACGATTGTAGCGATTACACATTTCTTATATAATTTTAGTTTTCTGAAGTAATTCTTCATATTGTTGGTTGATCTAAGCTTCCTTTGAGGTTTTTCTACACAGTTTTTCAGCAGCTGATTACTATGCTTAATCAATTGTAAATGAAGTGGTATTTTTAAAGGGCGGCACATGGAAGTAGCCTTGACATGATTGCATAACTGTGACCGACCTTATCACAGTTCCAGCATTTCCTCACATTCCTCAGTTTCATCCAATTGTTCCGTAACAGAGCAGATCGTTCTTACTGGTCTATGGTTCCTTTGTCTGTACTTCTCTCATGAATTTTTCATGCTACCTAACTTCCTTGCGTAATTGTGTCATACTATCAATCCTTAAATGAAGAATCTCATAACAGATTTCCGTCCTCAAATTCCTTATGACTAGTTCACACATATCCGAGTTGTTCAAAGTATTTTTTAATCTATCTGCCAAAGCTGTAATATTGTCAATATATTAATCTATATCCTCATCAGATCTCTTCTTGCGTTTCGACATATCATCTAAAATATCGGAGTCGTCAATATGCAGTTTGTTTTCAGCTCTTAAGAATATTCCAATTTAAGATTCCAGCATATCGTTTATGGAATCTCCAATACGATTTTAATGGCGTTACCCTCAAATAATGCATTAGCATTACAATATAATAAAGGGTAATCTCCTCCCAAATTATTAACTGTTAAAGTATTTACAAGTATGTTATTCATCTAATTACCTAGTTTTTGTCTAGAATTCCGAGAAATTGAACATGTAGATAAATAAAATGTTCTGTTTTGGGCTGACTATAAATCGTCATATAGCCATGAAAGGGTGGGAATGGATGGGTTTATGACCATGGACAGAGAAGGTAGAACAACATCAGTTCCTATTTTTCTTCGTATATTTGATTTACTTAGTATCCAAACCTGTAGTCTGTCATTATAAGCTACCTTAAATATTTATTTCTATAACAGACCGAATCCTTTCCCTATAGGCAATAATACCTCCCTATCCCAGAGCACAGCCGGAAATAATGTTAGCGTAAGCCAAGGAGGATTCGGGATTGAGTTGAGCGGGTCGTTAGAAATTTTGTGTGGGAAAATTTACGAGTTCGGTGTCAAAATGCGGCGCAGGCAACGCTGTGAAATGTGCAATTATTGATCCCGTTCTCTTGTGGATATTTCGCACTCCTCTACCACATTTTACCACACTTCTTCGATGCTTTCAGCCTAATGGCCAGTTCGTGAGCTCCGGATCTTCGGCTCTCCTGCGTTGTGCCAGTCTTTTCAAATCGATTCGCCAGACCTTGAATTGTTTGCGTTATGGGCTCTGCACGAATGGGATATTATCTCCGAAATTTGCACATATGATAGCACTTTCCAATAGAGTGATTAAATATAAAACGTAGTTCGAAGCCTGTGTTATCGATATGAAAAAGCAACCGACAAGTGCTCCAATATTTATAATATTTGCAGAAAATATGTACCGGTTATCTTTCTACGGTAGACTTTTCAAATCAGATGCTTTACAAAACGAAATATATTTTACCAACCATTTCGATTCATCGCATTTTCTCTCCAGTTGGTCCGACCATGCTGTCGCAGTGAATTATTCCATCTGCACACAGAGAAGAGACTATATTTACAGCCAACTAAAATTTGGTGGTTCATTGGACTACCACATTATTCTGTTGTGATTACCAATAATTGTGTTCAGTATCACCAAATGTTGTGCATATCAATTGATTTGCAATCCAGTTTTGGGTGCAAGAACTGAAATATTTAGTTGAAGCCACAGCAACAAGAAATATATGTGATCTGTCAATCGAGTTTTAGTTCTAGCAATTAAATTATCCTGTAGTGGTGAATATTCAATTAGTTGGATGAACAAAAAATGTAAAAACTAATTCGGTTGTACCAAATAATATATTGGTATGCTAAACTAAAGTAATTACTTGAATTTGATGGCTGTCACAACCATTTGCTGATGCTTTAACCCCTTATGAATTTTATAGAAAAAAAGTGAAAAAAATAAATTTTTATTAAAATTGTGTATTTTATATTTAAATATAAACAAAATTATTATTATTTGTAATCAGGGTTCGTATTTCGTGACCATTTTTTTTATCGAAAATATGACATAATTTCTCTATCTCGAAAACGGAGCGTGCAATCGAAAAACAAATACAGACAATCTTTCTAAATTTTCCGAATTTTCGATCAAAAACGGGGATGGGTTACCCTGGGTATCATATGTATGTTTAAGTTAATTTGTGTCATCCACAATAATAGTTCCTCCAGCCAAGTGTCCACAATTGTTTGCATGTGTTTGTGAAGGCGTCAATAGTGGCGTCATATTCAACGATTGTGTTGAAAACTCTCACTTCACCTCAATTTATGATAATATGTATTCTTCGCGTGGCCGTCGGTGGTGCAATGGTTAGTGTGCGCGGCTCTTGTATTTGAGATCCTGGGTTCGAACCCTGCTCTGACCACCTTCAAAAAAAAAAAAAATTCTTTCGGCGGCGGTCACCTCGCATAGTGATGGCGACACTATCGAGTGTATAACCATGAAAAAGCTTCTCAAAATACCGTTCGGAAACGGTGTAAAACTGTAGGTCCCAATCAGTGAGTGAAAACTGGAAAGCGCACAGCTCAGTGATTGTGAGAAGCTCTCCTCGGTCCCTTCATGGGATGTAATGGGAAACCATTTATTTTTTTTATGTATTCTTCGCTAGCTGATATCTATACACTTTATTGTTTTTTCACAACTTTGTTTATCACTTTCTGTTTAAAATATTAGTTTTTCTGTAAAGTTCTCCAGTAATATTCAAATATACGTAGTTTCTCTTTAACAACAAAGCCTCTTGTGAAAAACGAATACGTAACTTTGTAACAAGTGTTTTTGTACCAGAAACTAAATTATGATTACAGTAACTAATATTTGAACACGAATTCTAATATTGTACTTTGTATTAGTTGTATCTTCCATTTCAGATAAATGAGGTTTTTGAAATACTCAAATTGGTTAATACAACTAAAATTCGGTAGTAGCTACTTGTATTTAGTAAGACCGGTTATCAATCTATCAATAACATCGACAAATAATTCTGATGTTTCACAATTACGAATTCTGATCAAAATATAGACTTTAGCATGGAATTTCCAATGCCTGAATTGATTTCCAACTAATCTTATCCCTGTGTGGAACTTTCAACGTTACGAGTATCTTGATCGTCGCTTAATTCGGCCTCCTTGAAGAACTTTCGCGCTCGATCATCTGCATTCATTCTACCTGCATGACCTACGTAGTAAATAATAGCTCTGAGTTAGTTCCTATTCAGCCAGTGTTCGATCACAAAAAGAATTTTGAATAATGTGTTTGTTGAGCCGAACAAATATTTTATCAAACCACTGAACATGAGAACCAAAAAGTATTATAATTCTGTCGGACTCTCAGTGGCGGTATAAATTAGGATGGGGCGATTTTTTTTGGTACAGAGGTTCAACAAGGAACATAAAGACACCACTAACTTTAGATGAACTTTACCCCTCTCAAAAATGTAATTTAGATTGCAGTTAGACACCACATAACAAAAATATAGCTTGGAAGTATTAAAACATTTGCTTGGGCCGTTGATGTTAAATTCGAAGTCACATAAAAATTTCTAAATGGCGGATCCAATATGGCGACGAAAAACTCTAACAGTGATACGATCCGTCAATCAATGTTGAGGTCGCTGAATTGATTTCGTTGCTTCCGAATCTAAAATTCAAAATGGCGACGACAATATGCAGGAGAATGTTTTCTAATGTTTCGCATTGGGTAGAATATGTGCACAGGGTATCCTTTTAACTAAAACAAATTGTTTGTCATTACATTTCATGAAAGAATTGGGGAGAGCTTTTCACAACCAGTGAGCTGTGCGCGTTCAAGTTTTATGCACACTGATTAGGACCTACTGTTTTACACCGGTTCCTGAGAAGTCTTTTCATGGCTAAATATTCGATGGTGTCCCCTTCACTATACGAGGTGACCGCCGCCGACATAAATGTAAGGTGGTCAGAGCAGAGATCGAACCCACTAGCTCATGTACAAACGCCACGAACACTAACCATTGCAACACCGACGGCATTATTTTATTTTAAGTGGTTTATTCAAAAATGCATACAGGAGTTAAAATGTATGCACTGACCTCTAGCGAGCCATTTATTTATCCAGACATATGCTCAGAATTCTCAGTATTTTAAATTTTGGTGATATACTTTCTCCTGCGTCTAATGACTACTCAGGGATTATATAATTAATAATTAACATAAATAAACAATTATTTATTTATCCTATTAATTTTCTTGGAAATAGGATATAAAATCAATACTCTTATTCATGCACTGACCTCAAAGAAGTGTTCCTTGTCACGATCCAGGATTGCCAACCAGATTTAATGGAAACCCTAAACAAATAAGCTTAAATTACCATTTCGGGCTGTGTGATACAATTTCTCAATGGTCGATGGTGCCGCTTAACTGACACCGAATTCATAATCATGGTCTTCTAAAAAATTTAACACTGCCGGATTAGATTTTTAGATTAAACTTTCGAACAGTCCACTTTCAAATTTGCTAATATTTTGAACATCTACGTATATAACAACACAATGACATAACTTCTTTTTAACTACCATTTCAAAATGGTAATGCCTTTTTCCGATGAGGATCATTTTCACCTCGAGGCTACGTTAACAAACAAAATTGTCGAATTTTGTGGCTCGGAATATCGACACGTCATGGAAGGGACGACGATGCATCCACAACGACTGACTGTTTGGTCACATTATTTCATAAGCGCCGAAATAGGCAAATCAACTGAAGGTTGAACTTTAAATTTTTTAATGTTGGGCAGCAACATTCACAAAGAAAATCTGTTTCGTATCAACGGCTGATGACAAGAGAGATTGAAGAATTTGTTTTTCACTTCCACCACACTAAAAAAAAGACAGTTTCCTGTTACATCCCATAAAGAGATTATGGAGAGCTTCTCACAAACTAGTGAGCTGTGCGCGTTCTAGTTTCACACTCACTTGTTGGGACCTACAGTGATACACCGGTTCCGATCGGTATTTTGAGAAGCTTTTTCATGGCTAAAAATTCTATAGTGTCGCCGTCACTAAGCGAGGTGACTGCCGTCGAAATAAATTTATGGTGGTCAGACCAGGGATTGAACCCACGTTCTCAAGCACAAGAGCCGCGCACACTACCATTGCACCACCGACGGCCACACTAATATTGTTTAAAAAATATCGCCGTTGACTGATATCAGTAAATAACTCACAAATATAGCAAAATCTATGATGCTTGTCGCTCATTTTAATTTCAATTGTACACGATTGTTATCAAATTACAAGCGATGTTTATTTAAACAGTGGAAAGTGATATACTAAATGTAAAAATGCAATATTGTTACATGAGCTAAGCTCTCATTAGACTTTTATCATTGTAACAAAAATTTAGTCTTAAGGAAAACTTCTCATTTCTCAACTTTCTCATTACTCATATTTCGCCAACCAGTTCTATCTTTCGCCCTATCTCTCCAGTTGACAATATCAAGTGAACGCAGGGATTCGTCCACCTGATCCCTCCAGCGGCGTCTTGGTCTTCCTATTTTTCCTCTTCCTTCGAGTTAGGTTTTGAAAACCCTTCTTGCTGGTTCGTCTTCATCCATTCTATTGACATGGCCTAGCCAGCGCAATCCGGTTATTTTGACCCGCTTAACTATGTCAACGTCGGAATATAGCTCGTGGTTCATCCCTCGCCGATACTCGCCATTGTGCACTATAGGTCCATACATTTTTTTACAGCTGGACTTTTGTGAGAGGGCTTTATCCCTAAAGTCCTTGCTAAGCCCAAAATAACATCTATTCGCAAGCACAATTCTCCACTTTATCTCAAGGCTGACGTGTTGTTTTTGTCCAAGGCAGACCCGACGAATATAAATCACGCTTTAGTTTAATCGCGCGTAGACCCTGCTTGTTGAAACCTTGTAGTCATTTGCTGTCAGACCCACTATTGCTGACTCATTTTCAATTCTCGAAAAAACCGCAGTAACTTCTCTAATTGTGCGCCCAATGATATCTATATCATCAGCATACGCGAGCAACATGTGACTTTTGCTGCTGACGGTTTTATTCATGTTGACTGCAACTTTTCTCATAATGATCTCCATTAAGATGTTAAAGAGGCATCGCTTAGTTTCGAAAGGTTCGGTAAGATCCTTACCAACTTTCACTGCGGATTTGGTGTTCGTCAAGGTCATCCTGCAAAGGCGTATGAGTTTTGCAGGAATACCAAGCTCAGACATTGCTTCATAGAGTTTCTCCAGTATCGGACTATCGAAGGCCGCCTTATAATCGATAAATAGATGATAGGTGTCGATTTGTTTTCGTAGGTCTTCTCTAGGATTTGGGGTAACGTGAAAATCTGGTCAGTTGTCGATTTTCCAGGCCTAAAGTCACACTGGTATGGTTCCATCAGGTCAGCGTTAATTGGTTTTAGTCTTTCGCACATTATACTTGATAGAACCTTATATGCTATGGATAAAAGGCTTATTCCACGGTAGTTGGAACAGATACTCGGGTCACCTTTTTTAAATATGGGGCATAGTACACTGAGACTCCGATCGCCGGGCTTGCATTCATCTCACTAAGTTTTGCTAATGCAATCGACGTCGTCGTCCATATTCTGATCGATTGTCCCATCGTCATTGGATAGCTCATGTACCAGTAACGCGAAGAAATGATCTCTCCGTAATCCCAACACGATATACACCTCTGCGTTGAGACTTCAGTCCTTGTCTTTAGAGAAAGGGGCCCTGAACCATTTCCATTAGTTCTGATTTTGACCTTTTGGTATAATTTTCGGGTTTCGGTCTTCCTTCTGTATGTCTCAATTTTCTGACTCTCGCGCTTTCTGCACCTCCGTTTCTTACGCCTAAAGGGATGGCTTACCTCCTTTATCTTTTCCCTATACCGCTCAGTCGCAGCTCGCGTTGCAATTGACTGAAGCACTGCCATACGTGCAGCGTTCTTTTCATCATTTGCAGTGCGACACTCTTCATTGTACCATGGTTTGTTGCAAAGCGATTTTTCAAAACCAAGTACGTTTGTCGCGGCAGTTTTTATAGAGTCGGAAATTGGTTTCCACTGCGCATCAGGATCGTCATCGGGAGGGGGTGGGTTCTGTGCCAAAAGTTGTGAGAGCTTCTTTGAGTAGGCTGTGGCTACCTATGGTAATTACAGCTTCCCTGGATCTGGCTTCGTACGATTTTCGCTCTACTTAATCTTGTGCGAACCTTTGCTGCTACCAGGTAGTGATCAGAATCGATGATGTCCATTACGGCGGATAAGTGCCTTGGGTCAATTACCATGTGATCAATTTGGTTGTTCGTTCGTTTATTAGGGGATACCCTAGTAGCATTGTGGATGTCTTGGTGCTGGAATCTTGTACCACTAATGACCATGTTTTTTGCCGCGGCAAAGTTAATCAGTCTCATAGCGTTGTCGGAACATTAAAATCTCCTAAGTATGTAGTACAAGAGTGACGGTCGGTAGTATAATAATTAGCGTCCGCGACTCCTGCATTTGAGAACAAGGGTTCAATACAATAGCGACGCAGATGGCCTAAATGTTATCCGATTTGGTTAAAAATGTATACATATTTTTATCTTGAATCGGATATAGTCTACACTGAATATAAACTATATCGCTTATGTTATGTAATAGTTGTCATTAAAATGTCACTTTTGATATCATTTTATTGTAACTTTCGACAAATAACTGCCTACAATTTGGGTCCAATTTCGTGAAAAAAATAATAAATGGAAAAAGTAATAAGTAATAAAATATTTAATGATTCCAAATTAAAAGTCTTCAATCTGTTTGTATTGGTGCAGAAATAACGATTTTCCACACCAACAAGGGCACTATAATGAAACTCCATCCAAAACAACTTCAATAGTTCAAAGTTATCTTTTTCGTTTTTTAAATTGTGGAAAATTTAGTGATTTTAAAAGCGCACACATCACATATTATTAACGTTAGTTGAGGCTTTCGCCGATTGTTTCCCGTAAAAATTTCCGGTGCCTGTTACCCGGAATAAGCTGACCAATGGTAGTATAAAATATGTTTGCCAACTCCTATTTAGATGTAAGTTCCGGATAATGACAATACAAGTACTTATAGTATGTCAGCAGAAATGCATCAAACAATAAACAATCACCCTTATTACGGTTGTCGTCGTCGACATAAAACGACGTCGTCTTGTGACGACAGTTGAAAATCGGTATTTGTGTAGTCGTTATCGATCACTAACGACGACTGTCGACACATATTTGGTATTTTGTAACTAGAATTGAAGTCGACATTGAATTGAAACGACTCTATTTCTGTCGACACAGTTTTGGATAACGACTTGAAGAAAATCCGCAATTTTTTTCTCAATTAAAGAAATGTCCAATTTTATTTTTGAATTATGGATTAACAAATTAAAATTTTTATTTCCCAACTTTTAATGGCGGCCGTAAACCCCCATGGAGAGTATGGAGGAGTGTTCCAGAATAGGATCCGCTTTATACGTATGACGAGTAGGTAAGTGCAGATGTCTGTCTGACGGTAAATGCAATGAACAAAACGGTTCGTTTTAATGCTAATTTATTGGCCTTATTTTTAATAATTTGAACTTATAAAAACAGTTAATGAAAAATAACATTGGGTATTAACACGGTCACTGCACTGAATCAAAATTAGCTGATGGAATTGAGTTCCTTCAGGGATCAGTTAGAACTACAGGCTTCGGTGTCTTCATTGTCAAGTGTCCGCCAGTATATGCAATGCCTAGACAGTGATTGTGTTCTTGTTGTGACATACATACGCTTGCTCTGCGCGCTTTCAGTCATTCAATTGGTGTCCTTTCATTTTAGTGTCATATCTTTCACAGTACAGTTAAAATACTTTAAGATACCCGAATGGTCGGTCTATGGTGAATTTGATGAGATCATTTCTTGTTCTTCATTACGTTCTTGTTTCCAATACACGCAGCTCTGGGGCCAGTAAAGGCTATATGTGCCTCCATGGAGAGCTCGTCTCAATTCACCGCTTCCATTCGCCTAACCTGCTGATATAGGGCGTCTACATCCAATAACTTCCAAATCGGAGTCGCTATGATTACGATAATTAAACACTTTTTAGGAACTTGAACCGAATAAAATAAAATAATATAAGTACAAATGAAAAATGTTCTTCTTCCTGCTTTCATTCACTACGATTGAAGACTTTGTTTATGTTTTTAATAGGTTATCGATAAACAGTCGACGTCGTCTCAAGGCAGTTACAGAATACAAAACTAGCGTTGATGGGACGACGATGTTGATACGAAGTGATGTTGACATAAAAACAACAACGACGTCGACGACGACAACCGTAATAAGGGCGAAAGATCTAAGATCTTCAAAGAGTACACTGAAAGAAAAACACCACACAATTTGATGAAGTACCGGAGTGAGACTGGAATGTGTACAAAAACCGTAATAAGGGCGAAAGATCTAAGATCTTCAAAGAGTACACTGAAAGAAAAACGCTTCGTCGCATGGATGAAACATTTTCATTAATGTTTTTAAGTTGTTCTAGTGATAAGTGTCGTATATCCGACAATTTGATAGTCGCTGCAACGAAAAATTTCATACTTGACTTCTTTGACAATTTTTCATTTCGTTGCTGCAACAACTTACTTGTTGTTCCTGCAACAACTTTATTTAATTTGAATTTTGTAGAAAGATGGGTTGAAAATTAAAAAAAATAAAGGCATGAGTTTTAATCTACTGATCTTTGGTTTATCTCTTACTTTTTATAGTTTATATTTATTATTTTTTTATTTTATAGGTTTGTCAAAATTTTTAGTTGACGAAACAATTTCGTTATTGTAACGAAACTAATTTTTATGACGGTATAGAGAGAAGCAGTCGAAAAAAATGAGCGAGCATAAAAAAGAGGCCAGCAAGAGAAAATGATGAGCGTTAGTGGTGGGTCACGTACACATCTTAAATCAGTTCCATTGTAACAATCGAAACTGATAGACATATTTCTCCGCCGGAATAATTTAAATGAATTTGTTAAAACAGACTAATTAGTTACAAATTTAATCTTTTATTGTGAAAACTAAATTGTGTGAATTTATGTGTTTGCGTGATCGTTTTTGTAACTTGCGAATCTATAAATCGAATAGATAAATAAACAGAATGGAAGGAGCAACACGACAGCAAAGAAAGTGACGTATCGATAGCAGAAAAACTACCCCTAAATATATATGTAACTGAACATTTGTGTGTGTGCATGCGCGTGACGGTACAAATCGCAACACAATGTTCGTGTTTTTGTCTTTTGATCATAATTCAGGTCGCTCCTGTTTCGTTGTGTTGGTATTTGGATTCAGAAAAAAAGAAAGCCATACATTTTTGCGGGCATTCGATGTCAATGAAAATTAAGAAGTCAAAAAAACAAAGTGTTTCAAGTACGACGAACATAAAAAATTACAATTCAACGTACAGTCAAATGAATCCAATCGAAATTTTATCAAATTTGGTTGAAATAAATAAAAGAGCAGTTGAAGACAATGCTTACAGAGCGATGCACGCTTTATATGAGCTCTATCAAGCTATCCTATATTTCCTTTATATAGAGAGAATTCAAATTCCAAAGCGGATAAATTAGTCCAAAAGTCGTTAGACCTCTCTCATATTTCCTTCTGAAGGCATTGGAGAGGATGATCGACTCATATCTGTGGACAATCATATAGGAGTAGGTACTTCTCAGCTGTCCGCATGCCAGCACTTTTACAATAAAGGCTTTAGTGAGTTGCATAGATTAATCTATTTACCTGAAGAAATGCTCGCTTGCCGCAATTGTTGATATAGAAGGTGCCTTCCACAACGTCTTTCTGGGGTCGATAAAGTCAGCTGTATCGGATCATGAAATAATTAATTTGATATATGGATTGCATACGCGAAGGCGCATAACCTCGTCCCTGTGTCACACAACTTTAACACGATAGTATTTTGCTATAATTGGCGGTATCAAATTGCAAAGTCTGACAGTCATTCACTGACGACCTGGGAATTGCTGAGCAAGGTAAATACCCTTCCATATGCAGAGTTGCATTCCGGGACTTGATCACAGAAAACCGAGCTCTCTTTGCCAGGAAGCAGAAGTTTCCGTTTATTCAGTCATTGTATTAATGTGGTAGAGACATCTAGGTGTGATTCTGGACAGAACGTATTACGGATAGGTTCGTCTAAAAGAGTCATCGGAGGACGACGAGACCTATCCTCGAAAATAGTCTACGGGTTTTATACAGGGTATTATCGTTTCATTGCCAGAAAAGGGCAATAATGGTGGGTATCACGGGTGGCCTTCGCACAACCCCTTCCGAGGGTTTGGGGGTTATCCTCCACAAGTTTTCTGGAATGGAAAATGGCTAAAGTGTCGGGAATCTTCCTAATGCATTCTTCGCGATGGATCACCAGTAAATAGGGGCATGGTACCATTCTATGGAATCTGCGGCAATGCAGAATAGGATTCGATTATGACACCCTCTCCTACCTTTGAAGCTCTAGAAGCCTTTTAGGCTTCTATACTGTTGGCTCCAAACTAGATTGCAAAGTACTGGTGGAATCTATGACAAAGATTTGGGTTTACACTTTTGACAAAGGCTACCAAATCATTGTAATGTTCTTGAGGCTGAATTCATGGTAATGTGGGAAGGAGCCCTTTATCTGGGTGGACATGTCATCACCGCCGGGGGTTTCTACATCTATGCTGAGAATCTGTGTTCCTGACCTCAAAAACAGCCGCGCATATGCACCCTGCAGTTCCATATTCGCCTTATGTGGGTGCCAGGGCATATCAGCATTCCAGGCAACTATAAAGCAGTTGAGGGACTACTTGACTTGTTCCACTGGATATCGAGCATGTGGGTATGCCACTTTCTGTATGCAAGCAACGTTATGACCTGAATCGTACACTAAACTTGGTTTCCATTCCCGGACAAATTATTTCTATGCTAGTAGCTGTACTCAGTGGGCACTGTTTAGTAGGCAGACCCGCGTCCAGACTTACTGCAGAAGTTGTGGGGACAAAGAAGGTATTTGCTACTGCCGGCCTTTTTATCAGTATCTAGGATCTTACTTCATGTTGGATCTAACAGACATTCAGGGAGTTAAGTTCAATCCTCGTAAGAAGTTTTTGCAGAGTAATACTTGGTTCGGCAGGGACTTATGTATGTCACTTCTTCGGCCACATCCTAGAATATCGGGATGTGGTACCATTAGAGTGTGTCTATAACAATTTCTGCTTAAGCTAACCTCACATGTTTTGAATAAACTGGAGAACATCATCTATTCAACTAGCCCAACGTTTACTTTCAGCAAAAGTGTATTTGAAATTTCAGATTTCATTAAAATAAAAAAGGAAGTCGTTTAGAAGCAAAACACATTGAATGTTTAACAATGAAATATTATATTTTTATGGCTTTTGTTATAGATTTTTAGATTTTGTTATAGATTTTTATAACAAAATCAATCTCAAAGATGATAAAGACTTAGTTGAATGTTATAAAATGTAGAGTTTTCCATGTCGACATAACAACCTATCATCGATCTATACCACTCTCCTTTGACAGTAACGGTGTTACCAGCTTCATGCCGAAAGAAGTACGGACCGATGATTCCACCAGACCAAAACTCACACCAGACTGTCAATTTAGGTGAAATGTAATGGTTGTTCAGGAATAATTTGTGGATTTTCTTCGCACCAGAACCGCTAGTTTTGTTTATTTACCGCACCACTCAGATGAAAGGGAGCCTCATCGGAGAAGATGATTTTGCTAAACCAAATCGTTAACGTTTTCAAGTTGATCCAAGACAAAATCAGCAAATTCATGACGTTCATGGTAGTCTAATTGCTTCAGTTCTTGAGTCGTAACAATTTTATACGGATGCAAGCCCAAATCCTTTCTCAAAATCCGCCAGGTTGTGGTTTGAGACAGTCCCAATTGTTAACAACGTCTTGGAATCGATAAATTGCGATGTTCAGCGACACTTGCCTTCATTACTTCGAGCTGTTTTTTTATCTTATTAGGACTTGAGCATTATGTAAAGAAAACGTACGCTCGTAATTCGCAACAATTCGGCGAATAGCGACCACTGGTGGACGATTATTACGACCATAAAATGGCAAAAACCCACGAAAGGTTCCAATTGGAGAACGATTATTTTGATAAAAAAAATAAATAATTTGTAAACGTTGTTCTTGCGTATATCTGTCCATGATGAAATTGTAAAAAATACTGAATACAATGAAAAAAAGACTATGACATACTACAGATGGCCGTATCGTCACTTAGAAATCATATCACTCAAATTGGAAATCCCTTTCTTCTGCTTCGCAATTTTTGATCAGCGTCGTACCTAAATATGTTAGACGTTTTGAAGAAAATTTTAGATTTTTGTCTATGTCTAAACGAATTCGGACCTTACATCTGAGGTATCCTTTATTTTTCCTATTTTTTTTTGAGATTTATGTTTTTACAGAGATTGTCTTATATCCCAAGGTGTCTGAACAATACGGAGCGATTTCGGAAATATACATGTGTACATTGCATTAATTATTTTTTGATTTTATTTACATTTTATCGCCTAAACATTCAGTCAGTAACAAATATGAAGCATCAACAAATTTGTTATAAATTCTGATATATATCCTGTATCCATGGAAAGGTAATATATCCATAGAAAGGAAGTATTGGATTTATGCACCTAACATTTTACAGGATCTACTTTCGGCAATGCAGGTATTCATGATTTTATTCCCAAAATTTTCCGTAAGAGCTCATAAGATGTTTTTCTCTATTAACTGTTGAGTGTAAATAAAAATGTTATTTCCCTAAATATAAAAATTTGAATTTATTAGCACGAAAGGTCAGCATTTTTGTACGACGTTTTGGCATAATCATTGGAATTTATTTAGTAGACGTTGATTCAAGACTCGTTCCGATATACAACCAATTTCCCATCAGAAATTTCTAAGTGTGCTGTTTGGAAATCGGTGCGAAATATCGGAAAAAATATTATAATTTTCTTCAAAGTGTCGCTCAAATCTTCGCTACGGATTTCGTAATGAACTCAGTAGGAGTTCGAGTACGAAATCTGATGTCCTTACGACATTCTGACCGAGTTCTGAACGTTTGGAGTGCTGGGTATTATTATTAACTTATTGTACCACAATCATAGTAGCCTTTTCATTTCATGGTAATTGTATAGGGCAAAATGAGCAAACAAAAACAACAATGACACATGGAGAGCAGCGAATAGCTAATGTTGGTGCGAATTTGTGCACACATATGGTTGTCTTTCGATTTCAGAGCATAACAAAAATTGTTTTCTAACAAATTAAAACATTAATTAACAAATACCAGGTTAACTTAAATTAACTTTTACAACTCGTGGCTTACACGATTTAAGCTTGTGCCGTCCACGAGCCGCTTGCTTGCCCGTTTGCCGCCGACATTAGGCATCAGAACGGGTCTGCGATTCGCAAGGCAAAACCTAGAAAACGCCCCAATGTTGTAAGAGCGATACGAGGTACCAACAGTAACAACCACATCAATGCAATTGTCTGCGAACTCGTACGTAGGTACAATATAAACGTGGAACCAAACTGCAAAGTAATCCGGCAAAAAATTTGTGCTGTAAGATTGTTGAACATTTTTGCTGACATACGTTTTAATTAAGTTTTAAATGCAGGCAATGGGAACTAAGTAAGTATCTGTATCTGCTCACATGGTCCGTCTATGTGTCAGTCAGTCATCCAAGTCACTCAGCTCGCATGTCCGTTTATGCTAGTGAATGCCTGTCCGTCTGTGTTATTGTCTGGATATCTATGTTTGTCTGCATGCATCTGAGCGAAATGCATTTGTTGCTTGGCACACAAAAATTGTTCATACGATAGTTAGATTGATACGACATTCACGTACCGACGCACAGTAGGAGAAAATTTGGATTTGTTCTTATAAGAAAACCCTAATAAAATAATAATATTATGAATATCTACATACATACCGCTGAACAATCTGTATTTTTTCCATGTTTGGATGCATATATAACATGTATGTAGCTTGTCCCAAATATACTATTCTTGTGCCCAACCACATTGTGGTTGCTATTCAATATAACATGTTTGAGACACAGTGATTAATAGGATATAATACGTTTTTTTGAGAACCAAATGTGGCGTTTTGCTGAAAACCGCGGAAACAAATACAGGACAGAAAACAAAGAAACAAAAAGCATAAGATCTTCAATTCATTAAAACAGTGCTTGCAAACATGTACATGTTTCCTGCAATATGTTTTATTTATTATTATGATATATTTAGAAACAAAAAAGCCATCTGAGTGCCATCATCTCAACAATATCTAGATGTAAATAAGTATTAGATAACCAGGCTGTCATGGCAATTGCAAGAGTGTAAAGGTAACTAACTAATAGAACACAGTCGGTCTATTTGACGGTCGTGGTTTTTTAGTCGGTCTAAATAAAACCACGATCTGATATATTCTAAGGTTCCTTGATATTTTTAAATTTACATTACACCCACTGTCGGGGTATAATTATAGTATGCACGACTCTTGAACATCTAAGCGCTGGTCGAAGACCCCCGCTGACCACATTTCTTTCGACGATGGTCATCTTGCTCAGTGACGACGATGCTTCACAACTTACATCAATTTGATATGGTTCTGAATGTAGGAATTATGCATCTCAATTTGTTCCAAATCAGTAAAAGTATGTGTTTGGGATATACGCAGCTAGCTTTGAAACAAGTGCTGATGTTGCATTGGAACAGGTGAAAACAATGTAATAACAGCAAAAATCTTACAATTGTCGATTTAAAACCGCATGACGTGAATATCAATATTATAAATGACATCTCTTCAGATTACTGTTCACTAGTTTTGGCAAACATATCACTGGATCGATTAAACCATTCACAGTTTCCACCGTCTTTCATCGTAAAAGTACTGGAAAATTTGTTTATATATGAAAGTAGCACGAGATCTTTGGTTATGTGCCAAAAAGATTCCATATCGCAATAATGGTTCAACGCCCGCCAAAGTGTTTGTTTAAAATTTTTTGACTTGAACTTTTGTACCAGACTTTCTGAAGTCAGAAGCTTTAAGAAAAATATTTTTTTGAGAAAAATGGATTTCAATTAATCGAACGCTGAGTGCCATTTAAATATCGTTTTTAATTTTTGGAAGTAGATGGAAAAGTCTGTATTCGGGTACATACAATTATTTTATTGTGTTCCAAATGAAAGAAATAAGGAAAATGCAAAAATTCAAAAAGTTTTCAAGTTATTTGGCTGCAGGGTATAACTCAAAACCGTGTGGTATTAAGGGGAATATTACATCTTTTACACAAGAATGAATCTGGTTTATGACGGTGTTTTCATCGATGTAAATTCGGTTGAAATTTGACGGTTGCGCTTTGTTTGAGTCCGGGAAATCAGAAAGGTTTGATTATTTGATTCAACGTCTCCTTTATCTTCGCCTGCCATCATACTGCAGTACCCGATATTGACTTGAAAATCTCTTTGATTAACTAATGTTTGTTTTTCGTAGTGATGTACAAAACAAGAGCTTGTAAAATATAAATAAATTATCAATTTATGTCATGTGGCGGTACATTTTGGATAAAGCGAAGAACTATATCAGTTGAAAGACCAATTGGCTTATTGTAGTTATCTGACGATACAGCATTGGGGATTGTATTATAGAGGCAGCTGGCAGTTGAGCCAAGCCAACATAATATGTAGCTAAGTGAGACAAGGAAAAATAAATGCCAGCAAAAATTCAAATTAAAGTGCTAAATAATGTCCAGTGTTCGATTAATCGAACACACAAATACTACAAAGATCACTGACTTCTTGGAAAATAGTATGAGCTTTTTCGCAAATTTAAACGAACTATAACAAACGTCTTCATCATTTGAATAGGTAAAAAAATTTGAGCTCACATGGTTCAATACAATTAAAAAACAAGATTATTTACAATTAAATACAATTAAAAAACAAGTATTTAAAGAAAAATAGTTCACTTGTGAGTTCACCTCGGTATATTATCGTATTGTAAAGACTTAAAACGTCATAATCAACACTTTCCGGAATATCCGTAACTCCTTCCAGTTTATTACAATTAAGTTGCAAAAATTTTTTTATTAATTTTCTTAAGAAATACAAAAGGTCCAAATGACAATCACTGTAAAAAGGTAAACACAAAACAGCTGTTACGGCAAGTACACTGCAAAAACATACATAAGTTGTAGTGTCGTATAATATTTTTATGTGAGGAATACCAACAATGTATATACAACTGTTGTATAAAGATAGTAAATACAGCACTCTCGTACAACTTGTAAATACCCTAATTGAAAAAGATCAAATTTATTTTTCGATTTATCGAAATTTCTTAAAATCTTAGTTAACTAGATCAGATCATTGAATGGAATGCACATCTTTCTCACACAGACAATTTACTGCCAAGCATGCTAGACAACCAAACACGGCAGATTACCAATATATGAGTTGTCGAATGCAGATCTCGAACAGCAGATGGAATTCAAACACTTTGTGTTCCTGTACTTGATTTTAAAACTAGAGAGTACGGCGATCTGGTCTGTTGGCGACCACATATTGTTTTTGTGCAAAGATGTCAATACTTTTATGAGTTTTATACCATGTTATACTAATCTTGCAGATACTACCGTACACACCCCACAAAAATTACATATGCTACGTGAAAGAAATTGTAAACAGATAAATCAATCGACAGCAATGCAGACTAGCGTTTTATTCTCACTTAATACATTGAATATCAACAAACTAAAAATTAGAAAAAATATCCTTCAAACCCCAAGTCCAAATAACTCTTTTACCATATTTCAATAATGTGGCGGATAGCTATTCTCTTAAACTTATAAGGCGTTTGGGAAATGGCTTTGAAACAGGGTTCGTATTTCGTGGGTAACGAGTTACCCTGGGTTACCCAGGGTAACCCATTATTATTGCCGTGGGGAATGAGTAGCGATCGTTCACCCAGTACCCGCAGGGTATGCGGAAAATAGTGGGTAGCTACCCACGAAAATGGGGAATTACCCATCACGATTACCCATTACCCTCAGGGCAATGGGGAAAATAATGGGTAGCTACCCTCGAAATTGGGAATTACCCATTACGATTATCCATTACCCTCAGAGCAATGCGGAAAATAATGGGTAGCTACCCACGACAATATCGAATTACTCATCACGATTTCCCATTACCCTCAGGGAAATGGGGAAAATTACCCAGGGTAACCCATCCCCATTTTTGATCGATAATATAAAAAAATTAGAAAAAATTACCATTTTTTTTGGGTTTCTAAGGGGTTTTCATAAAGTGATCCAATTCGTATGAACTCGCAAAAATAAAAAAGTGCCTATACCTCGAAAATGGGGATAAGTTACCCTGGGTAACCCATTGCCCATCATGGTGGGTAGCTACCCATTAGTTTCCCCATTTCCCTGAGGGTAATTGGAAATCGTGATGAGTAATTCCCCATTGTCGTGGGTAGCTACCCATTATTTTCACCATTGCCCTGAGGGTAATGGGTAATCGTGATGGGTAAGTCCGCATTTTCGTGGGTAGCTACCCATTATTTTCCCCATACCCTGCGGGTAATAGGTAAACGTTCATTACACATTCCCCACGACGATGTGTATGGGTTACTCATGGGGGGTATATACGAACTCTGCTTTGAAATCTCACACAAGGTTCAGTAAAATGAGCAATGATGAGACAATAATAATTATAATAATACATCATATATACACTCCGCTTCACTTATTTAAAGGCACTAAAAATTCCATATTCAGCAGCATGTATCTTTTGCAATTTATAACCGATTGCAGAATTTTAAAATGGAAAAGGGAAGCTAGACATCTTGAGATATAATAAAATTACGACAATAGCGGTTTCTTAACTAAAGAACTTTATTTGAGCAATTTCTAAAAAAAGTAAAAAAATGTGCTATTTTTTCTGGATCACTTGAATAAAGGCACTGTAAATAATTGTAATGAAAAATTGTTTTTCTTATTTTTTTAATTTATTTTACTTTATTTAAGAACTATTAGTAATAGGTACAACCCCCTTTGTTTTTCATAACTTCAAATATGCGAGTTTTCATTAAGAGATAAAGAGAATTTATGAATTTATTAGAGAATACTGCTTGTCATCAAATTGTCTACCTCCTTCATAGACCTTTTAGAGATAACCAACCCCAAACATTTTCGATAATGTTTAGCTCTGTCGAATAGGGTGGCCAGTCAAGAATATTAACATTTTGGCTTGCAATGAACTCCTTTAGTACTCTGGCGTTGTGTATGGGGGCATTATCCTGTTGCATTATCCAAGATATGGGACCAAATAATTCACTGAACTTCGGAAAAGCCGATTCCAATAACTTTTTATAGCTTGCACCATTCATTTTTGCACTTTTCAAGAACGATGGTGCCATAGTACGTAATAGCACCTCACACCATAACGCCACCCTCTCGACTGTTGGTTCAAAAAAGGCTTTTCTTTGCGCAGATCATGGAAATAATGGTTGTAGCCATCAGGCCTATCCAAATTAAACTTCTTCTCATCCGTAAATACAACAGTTCTCCAGTCATATACATGACCTCTTGGCTGCACATCCCGTACCATGTAGTCTCTTGCGAATTGAAGTCGCTTTTCCTTACGAGGAGCATTAAGTGGCGGCTTTTTTGTAATTTCAGGTATTTAAGATACTCACAGCTCTTAATTACTCTACGTACTGATGACTTGCTCGCTTCCACTCCAGCTTGACCTCTTATTTTTGACAAGGATAAGGCATAATTAGAAGCAATTCTGATGATTTTTCTTTTCTCATACGTAGATAAAGACAATGAAACCTTTCCTTTAAACTTTTTTTAATACCCCTCGAGGTCCTTGATGGAATTGTCGACAACTGTTGGGCTCCGTTCAATTTTTTTTAACTATTGCGCGGTTAGAATATCCTTCAGAACGGCAAACATCGATTTTAGTTTTTTCCGATAGATTTAAAATTTTTTGTTTTACCATTTTGACTGGTAAAATGATTAAGAGGTAATATATTGTAATAAACAAACGCTCCCTACAAAATATTATCGCTTACTTTAAAAATAAAAAAATAATAAAGTACCTTTATTTAAGTGAACCAAAAAAATAGCAAATTTTTGGACTTTTTTTTATAAATTACTCAAAAGAAGTTCTTTAGTTAAGATGTCTACCTTCCACTTCCATTTTAAAATTCTGCAATCGATTACAAATTGCAAAAAAGATACAGGCTGCTGAGGCATTAAAGAAGTGAACTGGGCCAAAGTCACAATGTCTTAAAATTTGAGGTTGGTAAAATTGTAAAAATTTTTTTTGAGTGACATCGACAAAATTCACGAATCTAAATTCGGGCTTTACGAGTGATTTTCCAAGCTTATATAAAAGTGACAACAACTTGGTACACTATTTATATCAAAATGTTGGTAATGGTTATTGGTAAAAACTGATTGTCGTCCATTGGTCAAGCCACACTATTTTCCCATACAAAATACAAAAAGTGCCCACTATTCATCTTCAATAAAACTGTACTGGTTGACTGTACGACATTTTTTTATTTAGAGATTTGTAAAACTAAGTGTAGGTGTATCTTTTCCGAAGACCACTTTTCTCTAGGACGAACCACGCGTATGCAAATGAATTAGAGCTATTCAAGTAGGTTTATAACATATTTTAACATTATAAATATGTAAATATGCTACTGGTTTCATTTAAATACAAGTGAATTTAAGACTTGCAAACATATGAATGTTTGAAGTGTGTTCCAAACATATAAATGGATCCTGCAGAATATGTTTGGGAGAATATGTTACAGAGGCCGTTTTTTTTCAGTGTGTAGTTGTATCCATCTGGCCCATAGATATTCAATCTTTTCTCGTCGGATACACCACTTTCGGCCACTTGTCTGACCATATCAATTTGTCGTTAGCTAATTGGAGGCATTGAGGCATTTTGTTGCAATTTCCGACCAGAAATGAGTGGGGATGACTTAAAAATTTGACATATTGTACAAACACTCGCGTTAACTCCACTTTTCTTTTGAATTTTTGTGGCCGACATGGAAGAATTGTAGGGCAATTCTGCAAATATTTTGCATTTCACGATCCATTGTTGCCATTTTCGTGCGCCCTTTCATGTTTTTCCATATTTCTCGATGTTAGTCAAATAGTTGTATACAACTGTTTTTCCTCCTAAGACCTTTTGCGCGTCCTATGTTTGTTGAAATATAAAACAAAACTTTTAAATTGTTCTTGCCTTGATAATTGTATTACATTACAATCAAGAATCGTTGTCTACTTGATCAATATAAAATAATTCCTTATTCAAGTGATGCATTTAAAACCATTAATATTTTGCTTGTAAATAAAAAAACAAATTTATTTAAAAAAAATAAAAAAAAAATTCACTGGTCTACAAATTTGAAAAGAAAATTTGACTGCAGCAACGAAGCATGGTTTTTAGCTAATCTGGGTACCCTGAATTCGAATCTGGCATTAGAATTGGGCTATGACGTCTTGTTCATTTTTAATCGCATGCTGGTAAAACAGCCAACACTGTCACTACAATTTTACAATTATTAATATGACAGATGCCCACATTCATTCTAATTCTTCATAATAATAGTGTTGCAGAACGGCCTGAAATGAATTACATTATACAACACGGCCTAAAATTACATTAAACAACACTGCCTGTTACGATCAGCTGCTGCCGTGTTCATTACATTATGTTTGCTTTATTGTGAATTTACATATTTATGTTTGACATTTATGTTGTAAGCCGCGTTTTTCATTCTCCTTTGTTCTCTTTCGTTTGGCGCACTAAATTCGGTGACAAGATCGCCATTAGTTTCAATTATATTTCGGTCGCCAGAGAAGGCGGTGCAAAATTGCGGTGAGTATTGTGTGCTATTATATTTTGTTATTTAATTTATATGTTTTTTGTATTTAGAAATAAACGATCGTGCAAGTTTTTGTATTGTTAACAGCGTTTCAGCATGTCAGGGAGATCGTGTGTTACTAATTCAAGCTAATTTTGCTTTGTGTGTGGTGAATATTTGGTTGGAAAAAAGGGATATACAATATCAGAATCATTAAAATATGCATATTTACATTATTTTGGTTTTGCTGTCAGAAACTTGGACAAACCGTGGACACCGACAATGTTTTGCAATAAATGCAAAACTTTTTTATGCAAGTGGTCAAATGGCGAGAGGATCTATTTAGATTTTTCAATTCCAGTACTTTGGAGAGAGTCAAGTAATCACCAAACCAATTGTTATTTCTGTTTAAAAAAAGTTGCTGGACTCAATATGAAAAATCGAAAAAATATTACTTACGCGAATGTTTCATCGGTTTCCAAACCAGTTCAACGTCCACCAAATGATCCATTACCAGTCATTCCCAATGCTACGACCAGTGAGTCCGAAACATCTTTCACCAGCATTGGTAGTTTGTATGAGGCTGATGATGAACGCCATTTAGTGGCTCAAGCTGAGCTGAATGATCTAATTCGGGATTTACATTTAACGAAGGAAAACGCAGAATTGCTAGCATCACGCATGTAGCAGTGGAAACATCTTGCAGTTGGGACAAAAGTAACAATCTATAGAGATAGAAGCTTGGAATTGGCTGCATATTTTGAGAAGAATCACTCTATTGATAGTTTATTTCGAAAAAGAAACAGCCATATGGCAAAACTGAATGGAAATTATTTACTGATGGCTCCAAGTACAGTTTAAAGGCTCCTCTTTTGCATAATGGGAATAAGAAACCATCCACACCAATTGTTCATGCCTTTAATATCGTACAATGGAAAATTACGAATCAATGACTGAAATTTTAACATTACTTAAATACAACTATAATAAATGGAAGATCTGTGGTGCCTTTAAGGTGTGTGAATTAATTTTGTTTATATATATATAGTATAGACTATCGTGAATAACTTTTAATTAATCTGTTTCAGTTCATTGGTTAGTTGATTGGTATGTAAGGAATTTTCGCAAAATATTTTTGTTTCCTTTGTCTACGGGATAGTCGCGCTACATGTCAACATTACCTCAGAACAGAGTGGCCAAAAAGAACTGAGTATTCACCAGGAAAACAAAACATTTTAAATAAACCATTAATTGATCCAAATGACGTTCTTCTTCCGCCGCTGCACATAAAATTGGGCCTTTCTAAGAACTTTGTCAAGGCTCTGGACAAAGATGGTGCAGCATTTACATATTTGTCAGCGGTTATTCCTAAAATTTCATATGCTAAAATCAAAATCAAAGAAGTCATATTTGTTGGCCCTCAGATCAGGAAGTTATTGAATGATGACAATTTCTCACAATGTTTATTGGAGAAAGAATATGCAGCCTGGAAATCTTTCAAGAGCATCGTGGACAGTTTTCTTGGAAACAACAAGAGTGGAAACTACAGACAAATTGTTGCTGAGTTATTGAAAAATTATCAGGAGTTAGGTGCACGAATGTCACTCAAAATGCATTTCCTTCATTCGCATTTAGATTTTTTCCACAAAACTAAGGTGCGGTGAGCGGCGTACAAGGGGAGCGTGCTCACCAAGATTTAATGAGAATTGTAACTAATTATCGAGGATTTTGGGACAAAGGCGTGCTGGGGACTATTGCTGGACTTTAATTCGTGAAACCGAACCAACAAAATGCAAACGACGTTCAAAAAACACCATTCACTTATGAAAATTCATTAATTTTTAAATCAAACGTATATAAAAAACGAAAAAAAACATTTTTTTTCTCGAAAACCTGACGTGATAGAGAGAAACCAATTACAGATTCGAAAGATATTTGGTTGCTCCAGTTATTTTTCTTATTTTCCTACATACATACGTAGTATGATTAGAGACATTAATCGTAATGAATTTCGAAAATAATATTTACGTTCAAAGTTTCAAAACCATAATAAAAATAAATAAAAGGTTTCCCATTACATCCCATGAACGGACCGGGAAGAACTTCTCCCAATCACTGAGCTGTGCGCTTTCCAGTTTTCACTCACTGATTGGGACCTACAGTTTTACACCGATTCCGAACGGTATTTTGAGAAGCTTTTTCATGGCAATATACTCGATAGTGTCGCCGTCACTATGCGAGGTGACCCCGCCGAAAGAAATTTGAAGGTGGTCAGAGCAGGGTTCGAACCCAGGATCTCATGTACAAGAGCCGCGCACACTAACCATTGCACGAAACCATAATTCCTTATTTAAATGATTCGCAGTGTAACTATTAAAAATTTAAAAAAAAAACTTGATAAAAATAATAAAAGTTAAGGTATTTTATGAAAAGTAGCGAACAATATTAAAATATTCTAACAAATTTACACAAATAATGTGCAATCAATTTGTATATTTGATTTTTTTTTTATTTTGATTAATGAATTTCTATAATCCGTATTCACGTCGCTTTTCAGAATCTTTAAATTAAGATTATTTTTTGTTATTGAGAATCTTTTATTGGTTTGTAAAAAAAGGAAATTACAGGCCGAGATGCCGTAAATACTGTGTTATATGAAATTATATAACTAGGTGGTGTCTGATCCTCGCACAAATACCTGTGTCAGAGTGGTGCGGGACATTCGGAAATATTTGTGATCATTTCAATTTCCTTACGATATCGTAAACCCATTACAAATAGAAATTCAATTTCTATTACAAATCACAATGTATCCCACTGTCAAATGTGGTTGCATATATGTATGAATTACCAGATCACAAAAAATAGTACAAGCTCAAGCATTTGCCAGACTTAACAAAAACAACAACAGCAACAATAACCCAATAACGGCCAACTGCAAAATAGTAGGTTGTCTACATTGTTATGGACGCAGTAAACATCCATGGAAATGCGAGCACAGCTCATAGATACCGACTGTCAAAGCTAAAAACTAAATTTCAGGTAGAGCTGTTCCCGATTCCGTCCCCATCCCAGCCCGTACTCACACCGACTTAGATTGTTTCCGATTGTAAGGTATCAGTTTGGAATTATTATTAGCATTTTCGGTATGCTTTCCTTATGGTTTCATATCGTATTTTGCATTTGTTCTGGCTGATTTTCTACAATTTCCAACTCAGAACGTATGTATCGAAATACATACCTGGGCGGCAGTGAGCGGAATAAATCCGATTTCAAATTGGTTTCAATATTGTTTGTTTTTTGTTGTTGTTTCTCCTGCAGCTGCTGAGTCATCAGATGGGGCTCTGACGATTTAAACTGAAACTGACAATACTTTGTACACACATCCGTACATGAATGCCTAGATATGCACATAATACTACTTACATTGAAATATGCCACATTGTGGTTCTTGGCCATATTAATTAGTAGTTTGTGCAACAATGATTGCCACTGCAACTTTGAGTGAGTGAGTGAGTGGTGCAAGCTTAGTCTTAGACCGATGGTCTGTTAGTTAGACTGACGGATGGATGAATGGGACTGGAATGGAATGCACTGAACGGGACTGTCTGTCTTCATGTGAATTTTTCAAGTGATTTGCATTCTCGAACACTGTTTTCTATGTTCTCCGTACATTGTTGGTGAATTTTTGTCGATATTTTCCTAAATACTCGGAAGACCACAACAATATGTAACACATTCGCTTGGATTTCTAGATCAATGAACTCAATAAAACTGTTATGATTTGATAAGTCTGTCAACATAAATGTATACCAAAAGCCATGCGTTAATACTAACATATACGTACGTACGTACATGTGCGTTTAAATATGAAACAACTTTAATGGAATAAGGTTTTATGTAACAATTGCATACGATTACTTTATTTAGTCGTCTACTTAAATCTCTCAACGTTAATGCTAGTAGCTCCATGTAGCTACCTTAATCAGTCACAGATCTTGAAGGGATAAGCAATTTTTGTTTTAAATTAAGTTGTCTTAGATCCTAGTTATTTTTAGTCTCAATACACTACAAAACATATTTGCGGCATCTTGTCGATACTTTTAATTATTAACCAGATAAGAACAAATCCATTTAAGGGTCAGATCCAACCAACAGTTATATATTTCAATTTCTGTTCACATTTTTCGGAAGAGATTTAGAGGTCGCGCAAGTCGAATTTCTCCAAAATTCGGTTATTTCGGACGTTTTTTGAATTTTACTTAAAACTCGGTCAATAACGAATATTTTCATAGTTTGTAAGTCAACATTTTTGAAGCTAAACGTCCAAACTTTTTTTGAATATACACCAGTTTTGGCAATGATTTTGCTGAATAAGGTACCCTGTATTAAATTTGTTTGGTAAATTTTTTAAAGAGCGCTTTATAGCTTTTTCAATTTGTATGAACATTTAAAAAACTAATGATGCAGTTTGAAAGTCGAATTAATTCCAAGCAATTTTCTGGAATTTGTAATTTGCAGTTACTGTGCCAGAGTTATGCCATTTTAAATCTCTTTATCCATTGTATGAAACTAATAATATTATAAACTGTTTGCCAATTTGGCTTTGGATTTGCTTTAAACATTGCATTAATGAGAAAGTCTTCATGCGCTATGTAACGACAAAGATTTACACGCAGAAAAAAACGGACCCGGCAACATATTGCAGGAACCATATATATGTTTGCATGCTTTGTTTTCATGAATTGATGATCTGGTGCATTTAAAAGTTTAATGTTAAAGTATAATATATTACCCACAAGCTACAACCACGTTATATTGGCATTCAAACGACACAAAAAGACAGAGTTTTCAGCGTGTAGTAAAATGAGATTTAAGAGAATATATGCTTCAAACTAAACAAACCCAAAGCTTCATTTCAAAAGCCAGCTTTACTTTTTTTGAAGCGTGCAACATTTTTATTGCATTTTACAAACAGATCTAGAAAAATGGGAAACCTACAAATTCTTTAACGAAGCAACGCATAAAGTTCAAAGACTGCATGTGGTAAATGATGTCGCAGAACATGGTGTTGCCTTGGATAACAGTTTCATCAACGTCACAACTTCGGAAACAGATTTTCAGAATGTATTGTAGGGCATAGAGCTGCATCCCCAATAAAGGATTTTACTACACGCTGAAAAATAATCTGTATTTTTTGTTGATTGGATGCCAATATAACGTGTTTGCTATTCAATATTTCATGTTGGAGACAAAATGGCAAACAGTTTATAATACTATTAGTTTCATTCAATGGGTAAAAGGCTTTAAAATTATATAAATCTGGAACAGCAACTGCAATTGAAATTTTTTTCCTACAAATTACTTGGAATTTATCCGTCTTTTAAAATGCATCATTAGTTTTTTAAATTTGGATAGAAATTTTAAAAATTAATAAGGCGTTATTATCAAAACTTATGAATTTTAAATTTACAAAAAAAATTAATACATGGTACCTTATTGAGCAAAATCATTGCCCAACCTGGTGGTTTATGCATATACAACATTTTGCTTTAAAAATGTTGAGTTGCAGACTAAAGAAAATCATGGTTATTGACCGAGTTTTATTTAATATTCACAAAAACGTCGGGAATACTCGATTTTTTGGGGAAATACGACTTGTGCGACCTCTAAACCTCACCAAAAAATTTAAAAAAAATCTTAAAAATCTTTCAAATAAAGCTTGAGCAAACAAAATTTTTTGGAGGGACACCCTAATATACATATATAATAAAATTAAAAAAAATGGTGTAATATTATTATTTTTTTTTAACTATAAGTACTTGAAATGAATTTCAATTGCAACTTTCTCCTATTAAGTTTGATCATATGAAACTGCACACAGGGAAAAGACTAGTTGGAAATCAATCCAGGCATTGGAAATTCCATGATAAAGTCTATATTTTGATTAGAATTCATAATTGTCATACATAGATTAAAAATAGGTAGATTAAAAATAGGTCTTACTAAATACAGGTTGCTACTACCGAACTTAAGTTCTATTAACCAATTTGAGTATTTCTAAAACCTCATTCATCTGAGGTGGAAAAAGTACAATATTAGAATTCGTTTTCAAATATTAGTCACTGTAATCATAATTTAGTATCTGTCACAAAAACACTTGTTTCAAAATTATGTATTCGATTTTTCACCAGAGGCTTTGCTGTTAAAGATAAATTACATATATTTGAATTTTACACGACGACTTTACAGAAAAACTATTATTTTAAACAGAAAGTGATAAACAAAGTTGTAGGAAAACTATAAAGTGTATAGACATGAGCCAGCGAAGAATACATATTATCATAAATTGAAGTGAAGTGAGGTTTTTAAACATAATCGTTGAATCGGACGCCACTATTGACGCCTTCACAAACACACGCAAACAATTGTGGACACTTGGCTGGAGGAACTATTATTGTGGACACACAAATTAACTTAAACATACATATGATTACCCATCCCTAGTTTTGATCGAAAATATGAAAAATTTAGAAAAACTGTCTATATCGACGTCTCCGAACAATGGTATGCTAAGTCTAAAAAGTGAGTTTTGCAGGAGAAGCTCTCAAAGTTTATATGCTATATCTCGGTAACGGTATAAGATAGAGCTTTGAGTCTTTCACTGTTTATAACGGAAATATAATATAATTTTGCTGGCATTTCTGAAATTAAAATTGTTTTAGCAGATCTCAGTTAAAAATGACTTAGAATACTTTACCATTTCTTAAGTAGTCGGACCTGTTGTTTTGTTACGGAGCTGATTGGTCGCCTAAGTATACACAGCATGTTCTGGTTTGGAACAAAATTGTGATCAATATTGTTTTTTTTATACTTAGACGAACTAGGATTTAAATATTTAATTAAAAAAAATAATAATCAATTTATAATAATTTTTCAAATTTTTATTGATAAAACAAAAGGTACAATAACACATATTAATTCAGTTCAAGTTGCTAATAGTTTTCTAAAATTGTGTTTGTAACCAAAATTTTTTTTTTTTTGTTTGTTACATCTTTATTTACAATCTATCTATTACAGACAATAAGCAAATGTGATTACTTAAATACTAAGTAACATGCATTATGCAGTTCCAGTGAACTGCATAATTTTAAAGAAAATATATTTTTTTTTACATATTTACAATATTTAGGACAATGAAAGATTTGACAATAATTATTAATGTTGAAATGGTAAATCTAGAACATGTCTTCCCTTGAGTCTTCTTGTTTTATTACTGAAGTCTAGGAGTGAGACAGTTAAAGGGTTTGGGTGGTTGTGTAGTCGTTGTAAGTAGCTTTCGCTAAGTTTTTTAATTTCTTGTTTGACGGTCAGCCTGTTTATATCTTTGCAAATGTTCTTGGCGCAATAGTAATTAATCGTAGTGTTTTGGATTGATATCTTTCGAGGATATCAATGTTGGAGTTTTTTGCTGTGCCCCATAGTTGGATGCCGTAAGTCCAGATGGTATAAGAAATTCTAAGCTTATTGTTTAAGTTTAATTGAGATCTAGGTCCTAACAACCAGTATAATTTTCGACTTTTAATTTTTAGTTGCTTTTGTTTTGCCTTGATGTGTGGCTTCCACGTGAGCCTCCTGTCTAACGTCATGCCCAGGTATTTGACGGTTTTCTGCTGTGGAACAGTTGTACCATGTATGCTTACTGGAGGACAATCTTTTCTTCTTGTTGAAAAAGTTGTGTGACTAGATTTGTCAGAATTCACTTTAATATTCCATTTTAGTAGCCATTTCTCGAGATGCTGGATTTGTTTTTGTATGGATGCGGATGGTTTTGTTGGACAGTCGCTAGTTGCAAATAATGCTGTATCATCAGCATATGTTGCCACAGCTATATTGTCAGTAGTTGGCATATATGATGTAAATATTGTGTACAATATAGGCCCTAGCACACTCCCCTGCGGTATACCAGCTTTTATTTCGAAAATGTCTGATGTTTCAGTTTTAACTTTGACATTGAACTGCAGTTGAGAGAGATAACTTTTGAAGACAAGGTAGAATGGTGATGGTAGGACCTTTTTTATCGTAAAAAGTAAGCCGTCGTGCCAGAGTCTGTCAAAAGTTTGTTGAATATCCAAAAATATCGCCGAGCAGTATCGCTTTTTCTCTAAAGTATCAGTTATGATGTTGACTATTCTATGGCATTGCTCAGGAGTGCCATGTTTGTTTTTTGAACTCAAACTGATACTCAGGAATGATATTTTGCTTCTCAATTATGGGCAATAATCTCGTCAGAAATATTTTTGACGTATAATACGTCTTACCTTACGGTATGAGGAGTCATGTCAGGTTTTTATTGTTGTAATCTTTATTTCATTGAATTTGAGGAAACGGCTAGATGAATTTTTTTAAAATTTTTTTTGTAGGTAAATGAAGATGTTATCTTTCGTTTGATATACATTTCATATTGGTTGATATATTTCTAGTATTTTAATTTCTCAAATGAAAATTGTTTAAACACATACACTCAAACATATGTGTGGTGTTTGGTTGAGTGTTTTTGGTTGCTCAACATTGCTTAGGAACATGTATCTAGTAAAAAGTGAAACGAACAGCAAGCTAATGTTGCTTGGCAACATGTATCTAGTAAAAAGTGAAACAAACAGTAAGCTAACGTAATAAAGCTTTTTTGCGAAAGCTTCAATAAAGCTGTTGTAACATTAATTTTGAATTGTAAAGCGTAAAGCTTTCACACAACGCTCGAATGCTAATGCGAAGACTCGATAAGGTAAACCTTTTTTAATATTAGGGCGGCCCTCTCAACATTCGCAGAACTTATTTCAATAAAAATATTAATTAAAATACATAAATTAAACTAAGTTTAAAAAAATTGAACATAATATTTTTTTTTTTAAACGGACTTGAATCAAATGCCGTTGGTAAATATAAAAATTACAGCAGACAGTTGTCCGAGGCCTTCGGCCACGGACTGTCCCTGCAGGCTGTGTCAGAGACACAGCCATTAAGTTTAACGTAGAATACGCCATCCGATAAGACAGAAAACATATATAACAATAAATGATAAATAATATAAGCAAACGAATTTATTGTTATATATGTTTTCCGTCTTATCGGATGGCGTATTCTACGTTAAACTTAATGGCCGTGTCTCTGACACAGCCTGCAGGGACAGTCCGTGGCCGAAGGCCTCGGACAACTGTCTGCAGTGATTTTTTCTAGTATTTTAGAGAATATTGATAAAACGCTTATTGGTCTAAACGACGATAGTAAATTTTCCGGTTTGTTCGGGGTTGGCACCATGATGACTTCTGCCCATTTCCACTGTGTGGGAAAATGATCAAGTCTCAATATGGAGTTAAAAATTAATGTTAAGAAAATAATTCTCTTTCGAGTTATATTTTTAACCACTTTAGCAGTAATTTAAATAATGTATTTTAGTTTAGTTCAGATGAAAATGTCTTTAATACCATCCATTCATGAGTACATTAAACAAATGAAAATGAGTTATGTAATGGTCATTCAAAGATATGTTAAAATAAAAGTTTCATGAAACAGCAACACATACGTAATTTAATTTATAAAAAGATTAAATTAATTAATTCACGAGGTGACCTCGAGCCTGATCAATTTAAAAAAATTTGGGATAAAATAATATCTAAGGTCGAATAACAAAATACCAATACAGTAATACATAGACGGAAGGCACGCCGAAATACAAAACGGAGTGACCTCGAGCCTGATTATTTTAAAAACACTTGGCATAAAATTAAATAAAAATTATTGAATTCATTTAAAAAATATTTTTGAATAAGCTATTTTAAGGCCATAGAATAATACATACATAGATAAACTTATTCTCTCATCTGACGTTTCATTTCACACACTTCATCGTAGGTTGGTAGAAATGACAGCAATTAAATTTAAAATTACCTTACACCAGGTGAAGTTACAAATTATTTTCACGTAACTTTTTCCTGTCGTTTTGGTGTAGAACTGAAAAATTTAAATATATTTTGCACTTTTTTGTTGACTTTTCTCGTTGGTATACATTTGTATTGTATTTAACACAACTAGTTTGCCACAAAACACGAAATTCGATTGTTGTTCCTTTGTTGATCGCTGTATACTGGTATTATTGAACCCATATTTCTACCATCCAATGTTTACTTTCCATCGTACCTATGACGTTTAATTTATTGAGCGAATAAAAGCTTCTATGGTATGTATTATTCTATGTTTAAGGCTTACCAAAGAGAAAATATTTATTATATTTAATTGTCATTATCTGACGTGACTACATATTCGCTTTCAACAGCGCTATTTAGTTCTGTGTTGAAGCGTTGGTGAACTTTTGGAACTAAGTTTTGGTCGCACAGATATAGGATATTCCGCACAGATATTCCGTTATAGCAAATGTAGACGTATATGCCTTTGGTATGTCTTGAGGCACATGGCTCCCTTTTCTGCACTTTTTGTTTTCATCATGTACTTTGATTTCTTTAAAATCTTCATCGAATTGATGTTTGTAATAAAAATATAATTTTGATCCTTCGACACTTAGATCTGCTTGATCTTTTATAGGCTTACACTTTCATTTTTTGTATTTTTCGTCCAATTTGTAATTGATGCAAATTGCTTGAAATCTAAAAAATCTTCATTTTCCATTTCAATAACGTCATACAATGTTTGTGTTTTCTTGGCATTTCTTATTACAGAGTTCCATTCCATTGGCGTATATATACGTTTATTTCTCTTGAAATTCTCAATAAGTGCATGAACACTATCGCCCTCATTCTGTGTATGGCCTTTTTCCAGAAATTTGTGACTGATATCGACAGGTAGTTTTTGTGCAATCCATATAAAAAATGAGAATACAATTTTGTTTTTGGTTTGTCCCCCACAGTTAGCGGACCAAAAATTTAACTTGGTTATACCGGAACTTTCATATTTTGTTGATATGAATCGAAATAGACAGGTCGCCACGCCACTTCTACTGATTCTTTTTTTGCAATTGTTTCATTCCAAAAAAAAGAAGATGCTCGATTGGAGGGGAGCTCAAATACTGTGAAGTTGTAAGCATGTAACTTTCTTTTGTATTAAAATTTGCTCACTTCAGCGCACGGTGATGAAAATTTTTTTGAAAATCAAAGCTCAGTGTGATAACATTATTGTTATCGATACTCTCTTGTTTGTCAATATATTTTAACTCTCTAGATTTTTGTTTCGAAAATACATGGTGATTATATTCAGTTTCCATAAGACCCAATTCATGATCATCCGAGTTTTTGAACTTTTCGCATAAATCGCGCTGGTCCTTCTTGGAATATAAAATGATATGCTAAAAGATTTATTAAAGGTGTCGCGATATTGCCGTATGGTAGCTTTTAAATTTAAATCATAACTGTTTTCGGAGAACCATGTTTCGTACAATCGGTACATTTGTGCTACAGATGATATTTCACTATCTATGTATTTTTTTTGTACTCGCTGGCGACAGTAGTGAGAGAACTCGTTTTCGTGAATTATTATTATTTCGTTTATTCTGTTAAGATGTTCATTTGAAATAGGTCGCTTTCCTATTTTGTCAGGTGATATAAATCCTGCATTGGCATGCATTTTTTGTATAACGGTGTCGACTTTCTGGTGGGTTATTGACAATGTATAGTTATTATCTTTACTATAACTAAGAAAGCACTTTCAAGACTCTATTTTACGGAAATTTTCACTGGTTTTGCATACTTTTTTTTCATAGCATGTAAATTTGAAATACAGGCCCACTGAAGGTTTTGACTGCCAATTTTATAAAAATTTTGAAAAATCTACATTCTATTTTCTTCTGATATTCTTTGTGTGCATTTCATTCTGCAGAAATCTCCACAACATTTTTTCAATTCCGTTTTTTTTTGCTCCAACTCACGGTTTACATTAATTTACTCCTTACCATGGTTTCTTAACAATTTTGGCTTATTTCTTTTCCATTGGGAAAACCGTCTTTGTCTCTTAGAAGATACTTTCTCAGGTGATGTATTCAATTCAGGGGGATTTGATCTGTTTTTTGCGAATTTCGGTTTGATGGAACTGAACGCCGAAGTTGATAATGTGTCAGATGATGACTCCGCATGACTCCGAATGGTTCTAAAAATTTAATTTATTTTTATTATAATTATTTTAAATAACACTCAATAATACATAGGGTAAGTGTGCCAGTAGTCGGCAGTTTAACTATTTTTTTTTTAAACTTGTATCCTTACGTATGTGAACATGATATTGGGATGACAACTGTATATTCTACATCGACAAGGGCTATAGATTCGAATGCAATTAACTGTTTTCAAACAATTAATTATTTAATTATATTAATTTGAAGTTTTTTAAAAAAACAGCGTTTTTGCCAGTAGTCGGCACACATTTCCCAATATTCGGCATCTTTTGATCCTAAAGTCGGCATAGTAATTTGGTTAATGAAAAACTGCAAAATTATCAGCAACAACTCAAATTTTTATTCATTTTATTGAAATTTGTTTACATTCTTACATACTATATACATTTATATATATGAGATCTTTAATATTTCACTTCATTTTCAAAAAAATAAAAAAAACTATTAAAAAAAATTTATACTTAGAAGTAACTCAGTCTGTTATAGGAATTCAGTTTCATATAAAATCACATTAATTGTAGGTAGGTACAAAGTAACAATTTTTATAAAATATATAAAAATTCTATATAGGCGGGTAGGTATTAGGAACTTTTCTCTAGTCGTTGAAGTCAGTGCATGTTTTACAAACAAAAGCCATGTCAATAATTTCGTCGTACATTTGGTTTCTTAAATCAGTGCATTTGAGATGGAACCATTGGGGACAGGAATCACATCCCAAGTTTTTTAAACCATCATCCTCAGCATCTGTGTCCAAATCTTTATAACAAGCTCCGCATACTTGTTTTTGTTTTCTTTTTTTAGTTTTTAATTGTTTAGAGTCTTTTTCTTTTTTTTTTTTTTTGACGTTCTAATTTTCGTTTTTGTATAGCATCGGCTTTAGCTAATTTCTCGTTTTCCTTGGAGCGCATAATATGCTCTCTCCAAGCTAGAGCGGATATAGCACTAGGGGGCTTGATTTTTGTCTTAGATTGTGCAGAAGTCGATGCTTTAGGAAAGTACAGATGCTTCTCGAAAGTCGGGGACATAAGAGTTGTACTTCCAGTTGTAAGAATACCTGGAACTGGAGATGAACTGCTAATCGGTTTCAAGAAACTGCTATTTTTGTTAATAAAGCTATTGATTGATGTACTTGGAGACGGGCAGTCAATAGATTGGAAGGAGATTTCTTCGTTTGTTTCAGCTACAGTTGCTAACATCTGAGCCATGCAATCGTCAGTTTGAAAGGAGTTATTATTAATTGTAGGTACAACTGCTGATGCCCTTTCTAAAACTTCATCCGCATTGATAACATATGTACCCGACTGAATCGTAATGTCAGATATTATTGCGATATTCTCATTATTTTCATTTTTTTAACGCTCCGATTTCTTCTAGTATAATATCGGAATCGATGCCACGTTCACGCAAACTAGGAGCTATCAAATTTATTACTCGAGCAGCTATATCAAAATCAGACTCCTTAGGATTTTCAGCCGGTTCCTGACGATCTTCGGTTAATGATTCTAATTGATTTTTGACACACTTTGAATAGTCCACGTTGTCTGGATTGAACAGATACAAACCACATTTTCGAAACCAGTTCTTAATAGTGTCAAATAAATTTATGTTTGTAAGGACATTATGAAGAAGAGGGCAAAAAGTAGATTTAGAAATCACTTTATTATTGTTTTCGGGCTTCGTTTGCCAATCTCTTACGGTTTTCTTCCATTCCGATTTTAGCGGTTTAAACACACTCACATCGGCTGGTTGCATAATATGCGTCGTACTCGGAGGCAGTGCATACAATATTATTGCATTATCATGGCAGAACTGGCTTAATTCCATTGTCATATGGGATTTATGACTATCAATAAATAACAAAACTGGTCATTGAATATTGTTTTCGTTTAGCCAATTGTGGACACCGTTTGCTATATATTCGAAAAAAGTTTCGCTCACCATCCATCCAGTCTCTGACTTCCCAAGAAACCAATTGTCTGGCATGCTGTTTACTACATCTTTTGGTGGTCTCACATAAGGGAATACAACCATAGGGGTTACAGTCATGCCATTTGCTGAAAAAACCAGCAGTACAGTGACAGTCTCTTTCTCATTGCCTCGTTGTATACAGTAAACATTACGATATCCTTTTGGGGCGAGAACTTTGCCTGTTTTAGGACACAATGAAAACTATTTGTTGAACTGTCGTCACTATTCTGATCTTCTCCATCGGTCGATATTCCATGTGGTATATCACGTAACAACTGAGGTACCACCAAAACGTCTCCAAGAATATATTTCAGTGCATTTGCTATTGCAATAAACCAATTGAAATAATAATGACATTTTATAAACGCGAGAACTAATGTCTTCTAAAATTTCTTACCTTTATTTTCTTCATTGTTACTTAGCATGTTATTCGTAGTGTTTGATTCTATTTTTTTGAAGAGAAAACAGATTAATAACACAGTGCAACACGAAAAAAAATAACCATATACGGACACCACTACGTGATAAAAGACTAAAAAAAAAGACCCGTGTCTCCCAATTTTTGCCAAAGTCATGCACTTTTTTTTATGGGCCGCCAAAGATTTGAGGCCTCGGTATCATTTTCGTAAAATGTGATCATTTTCTCAGGCTCACATCTTGCAAACCATTCAGAATTTCTGTTGCGTGTGCTGAGCTTACTGCATTGCCTGTGCTGCTGCTGTCGGGGCATGATCGCGTGATACCTAAGCGCTACCTAAACGGTGTTAACCCTTGGACAAACACATGGTTCTGGCCAGGCATATTTAATTTTTTGCTACCTATGGACCTGAACAGGAGAAAAAGGTAAAAAAAAATGAAATTAAAAAATTTTCGGCAAATTTTTCACTTTTGCGTGCTACCTAAAGAGTGTTAAGAATCATCTCTAGGAAGTTTATATGTTCTAGAAATTTGTTTATTGAGATCTTAGGTAAATTTTTGTAGTTGATTGTTTCCTTGAATTTTGAACGGTTTGCTACCTATGGACCTGAACACGGGAAAAAAGGTAACAAAAATTGAATTTTTTTAAGTTTTTTGCGATTTTGATCTGGAAGGTGAAGTTGTTTTGATCTTATATGTTCGCAATTTTTGTTCTTTATGACAAGAGCTACAACTTTGCCTCAGAGAGTAAATCGAAATTCTGAACGGTATGATATGATATGAGCCTGAGAAAATGATCACATTTTACGAAAATGATACCGAGGCCCCAAATCTTTGGCGGCCCATAAAAAAAAAAGTGCATGACTTTGGGAAAAATTGGGAGACACGGGTCTTTTTTTTTTAGTCTTTTATCACGTAATGGTGTCCGTATATTTCTTTCAAAACTTTTATCTGGGAGATGTGATTAGCTTAAACTTTCTTACCGGTTAATAATCTGTAAATGCCTACTTAACTGGAGGAAATGGGCGAGATTGTCACGCCCATTCTGGTACATCCCATACAAAATAGGGTGTTCGTCCGCGTCGTCAATCCGATAAATCGCGTGAAATACTTCCGACCTTAATAAAATTAGGTTCACGTTATCAAAGGCCAATCACATATTAAAACAAGGGTGATTTTGCCACCACCATTTTGATACCTCCCATACAAAAGTTGTTTGGCCGTCTGATTGTTCGGCTCGAGAAGTCCCGCACAACCGAACCACTCTTTAAGAAAATTTGTACTAGTCAGTATTTAGTCAAATAAAACTCTCCTATAGAAAATGAGCAGTTTTGCCACACCCACACTGGTACCTCCCATATAAAAATTGATCGACACGATAACTCTCTTAAACTACAACCGATCTTAATAAAATTCGGTACTAGGCAATATTTTGCCAAAAGCTACTATGTAACTAATAACTGACTGTTATGCCACGCCCAGTTTCGTACCTCCCATACAAAAGTTGGGCGTATTTCCGGTTTGGCGACTCGATATATCCAATAAATCACAACCGATCTTAATAAATTTTGTTACTGATCAAAAGTTTGGCAACAACTTGGAGCAACTTTAGAGCAATATCAATATGGTGACTTTTGAGTATAGGCGTTTTTAACAAAACTTTCATGCAATGGATAACTTTGTGTGAGGGTATGATTAACTCGGTTCACCTGACTGAAACTTATGTACTGGTTAGAATAAAAATTCTATACGAATTGGACCACTTTATGAAAAACCATTAGAAAACCCAAAAAATTTGTAATATTTCGATTGAACGCTCCGTTTGCGAGATATATACATAATTTTTATTAGACAAACTTTAGTTTTAGCGATTTTTTTAAATGCGGTATTAAAGACATACATTGGTTGCTGTCTTCAACGGAGGTAAAAACTTCATTCTTTTTGCGATTGGACGCACCGTTTCCGAGTTATAGCCATTTTTTATTTTAGAGATTTTTTTATTTTGAGGGTTTTTAGGAAAAAAATTATGGCATGCGAGTTGGAACACTTTGTGAGAAACCCTTAGAAACCCGAAAAATTTGGTATTTTTTGGATTGGACGCTCCGTTTTCGAGATACAGAAATTTTTTCATATTTTCTATCAAAAATGGGCACGAAATTCGAACCCTGGATATAAATAATAATAATATTGTTCATATTGAAATATAAAGTACACACTTTTAATAAAAAAATATTTTTTTACTTTTTTCTATAAAATTTATAATGGGTTAAAAAAGCATCAACAAATGGGTGCAACAGTCATTAAATTCAAGTACATAATTGGTGGAGCATACCAATCTATTACTTGGTACAACGGAATTAGTTTTTACATTTTTCATTCATCCAACTAATAGAATATTCACCACTATCGATCGTACAAGATAATTTGATTGCTACAACTACATCTCGATTGACAGATCACATTTATTTCTTGTTGCTGTGGCTTCAACTAAAGATGTCAGTTCTTGCAACCAAAACTGAATTACAAATCAATTGATATGCACAACATTTGGTGATACCGAACACAATTATTGGTAATCACAACTGAATAATGTGATAGTCCAAGGAACCGTCAAATGTTAGTTGGCTCTAAATATAGTTGTGACAACGAATCTCTTCTCTGTGTGTGTAAAATGGTTTCAACCGGATATTCAAAAACCGGTAGGAATATTAAAACGTAGCTCCTAAAGCAGTTATACCTGAAAGTTTTCGCCATTTAAAGTCTGAAAATTAACACAAAATAATCTTACCAGATTTGGTATTTATTTTTAAACAGCATCCATAGTTTCCGAAAAATTATTCAAAATCTTTTGAAAATTGTACCGTATGAGTTATATGTATAATTAACATGGCACTGACCGTGGAGGTGGAAAGTTTCTGATAGCCACTCACTTGGCCAGAAATGATTCCCTCATTGGGCAGTCCAATCAGCTACACTGAAAGAAAAACGCTTTATATCATCAATGAATGGGTTACATTAATGGGTTTACATTGATGCAATGAAAAGTTTATTTGATGCTATGAAATGTTACATTATTTCACTGAACTCCTTCATTGCTGCAGTTTTTGAATTTGTGGACCGTCATTAATGCTAAGAAACCTTTTACATTGATGGAGTGAAGTATGTTTTTCATGTAAAATTTCAGACATTTTATCGACATTGTAAAGTAGAATCTATTAAATAGGCCATCCTTTACATTACACACATTTTACTGAATTTTAAAATATTTTTTCTAAAAAAGCAATAATGAAACATCTTTCTTTAATATAATGTAACATTTCATTAATTTTGAACGATTCATTAATTTGGTTAAAGGATAATATGTATGTAGGTACGCTTTGTATAAATGTATGTATTTATGTATATATGTATGTACAGTATTTGTGACACATTATATGAGTGCCAGTATGAGATAAGGAATAAATAAGAAAAAATAAAAGATTGAAATGCAGAATCCTGCGTCATTTAAAAAAAAACCAAAATCGAGCATAATAAGGAGATTTCAAAAACCAAAATTTTTTTGTCGGCCGGCATTTTTTCCAAATAATTTCCAAACATGTTTGTACCGTCAATGAAACGTATTATACCATCAATGAAATATGTTCATACAATCAATGACACATATTCAGACCTTCAATGAAACATGTTCATACCATCAATGAAACATGTTCATTGCATTAATGAAACATGCTCATAGCATCAATGACATATGTTCATAGCATCAATGTAACATGTTCATTACTTCATTACTTCATTGACTATATTTCATTATATCAATGAAACGGTTTATAAAATCAATGTAACATATTTCTTTAATACACTGGTAATGTCTCATTCCGGTAAGAAAGTTTACATTAATTTCAGGTCTATGAAACATTTTTCGTTTAATATAACATTGTTCATAGCATTAATGAAGCCCGACATTGGCTCAAAAACAATGACAATTTTCATTGCTGCAATGTAAGAATTCATTAATGGTATGAAGGTTTTCCTTTCAGTGTAAATACTTCCGGTCTTAGATTAAGTATGTTGGAGTAGATACTTTGTTAGTAAACACTTTGAATATATATAATAAAAATAGAAAATAAGCTTTTGATATTTTGTAATTATTGAAATGAAAAATAATTTTATTGCTCAATAAATATTCGTTAAATAAATACTTTACAATAGGTTATGGGCCTATTATTGTTTGAGCCTGCGATTTAAGGAATATATCAAGGATATTATTGCAAGCAATGAAGATGAACGACAACAGATTTTGCGGCATTGAAAACTCAATCAAGATAATAATTATAACTGGAAATTCAAGACCAAAATGTATCTCATTAAGGAGGGTCTATGGCCTGTCACTGAAGAAGAAGTTGAGAATTCTGATGCATGGAGGATAAAAGATATGGAATCCCTTGCAATTATAAGTTTGTGTGTTGAAGATTCGCAGCTGATTCATGTTCGAAAGGAAGACTTAGCCAAAAAGGCTTGAAAAACCTGCAAATTCATCATGAACGTGTCACTATAAGTTCGAAGGTAACATGGAAACTCATATAAATACCATGATGGAACTGTTTGATAAATTACGCAACCTCGGTTCTAAAGATTTCTCGGAAGATTGACAAGATTCAATGATTTTGAGCAGCTTATCAACCAGTTACCATGGCCTTATTACAGCACTTGAGGTGCGGCCAGACAAAGACATTACAATGGAAGTGGTAAAAGGAAAGCTTTTGGAAGAATATTTAAAAAAAAGTAACCGTGAAGATGCATCCGACATTGCCGCTTTCAAGAGTACTAAATTTGTGAAGAAATTTTCAGAGAAGACCTGTTTCTTTTGTAAGAAAGTTGGACACCTAAAGATCGAATGTCGTAAATATCAAGAATGGTGCATAAAAAAGAAGTGTGCTAGTATTGCAGAAGAAAATGAGGATGACGATGATTGTATTGACATCAACTTCAGGAGGAGTTTATCAGCCAGCATGGATTATAGATTCTGGAGCAAGCTGTCACATTGCACATGATAAACGTTTGTTTACCAAATTAAACTATAAAGATGTTGGTAAGCCGATTAGTGTGGTGAATGGGAATTGTTCTTTATCCAAAGGCAAAGGTGTGTGCAGAATCAAAGTCGATGATGCATACTGAGGATGTTTACTATGTTCCCGACTTCAATTCAAATTTACTATCAGTAAGAAAGATGGCTGAAAAAGGTTACACAGTGAGTTTTGAGAACAGGGAATGCACAATATAAAAAGGTTTTAAAATAGTTTGTGAAGTTACTCTTAAAAATGGTTTGTACACATTTAATGCATCTTCTGAAAACGTTATGTCTATTAATAATTTTAATGTTTGTATATTCACTACTGGCGTCATGTACTTGGGCATTTCAATGAAGAAGGTATTGCTAAAATTAAAAGAGAGGGAATGGCAATGAATATGGAGATGGTTGAATGTGAAAAGCGCACAGAACCCTGTATAGTATGTCTGCAAGGGAAAACTGGCAAGGAGACCTTTCCCGAAAGAAAGTTTCTCTATATCGGATAAATGCTTTGACGTTATACATTCGGGCGTTTGCGGTGCAATATCACCCTTAACTTTTAGTGGTTATAAATATTTTGTGACTTTTATTGATGATTGTAGCAGGTATTGCACAGTCTTTCTTTTGAAAACTAAAGACGAAGTTTTTTCAAAAATGGTTGAGCTCTGGAATCAAATATAAAAACAAGTGGGTTATTATCCGAAAGTTATTAGATCTGACAGAGGTGGTGAGTACATGGGATATAATATTAAACAATGTCTAACAAATTGGAGCATTGAAGTACAATATACTGTTCCATGCAGTCCACAACAGAACGGGGTTGCAGAAAGAAAGAATCGCACCCTAATTGAAATGGTCAAATGCATGTTGATTGAGTCAGGTTTGGATAAACGTCTTTGGGGAGAAGCGTTGATAATGGCAAACTATATGCAAAACCGATTTCCTTCAACAAGTGTTTCAAAAAATCCATATGAATTGCGGTACGGTAAGAAACCTAATTTAAGTGGTTTTCATGTTTTTCGTTCAGAGTGCTACTTACTCAAAGGGTTATAGAGTAATAGATCCAAAGACTCACAAGATACAAATATCTCGAGATGTGGTTTTTGTTAATACTAGAGGCAATTATAACGATGCAGAGAATAGACTTTCGGAAAACGATAACATTGTGTATGTTCCATTGAGCCATCATAAATAAAATACAAATGTTACGGAGAATATGAATAGCATAGATGAACCAAATGAAAATGAAGCTAATACCGGTGTAAATGTTCAAGCAACCGAATTCACGAGTGAGCTTAACGAACTTAGTTCCCCAAACATGGAAAGTTCAGAGTTCGATGTTGAATGCTATGATTCTAATGATGCATTGCCATGCAATACAAAGTCCAGTCCCAGTTAGACGTATAACGACTCGCATTAATAAAAGAGTAATACCAAAGCGATTTCAAGTCAATTCTGCACACATATCACGCGACCCACGTAATTTCAATAGAGCTATTTCAATAAAGGAGGAGCATTCACATTGGGTAGGAGCGATGCTGGAGGAGTTTAACTCAATACATGAAAACAATACGTGGATTCTGGTCGATCTTCCACCAGGCAGAAAAGCAATTGGTTGCAAATGGGTGTATAAGAAAAAGTTTAATGAAACGGGAAACATTGAAAGACTCAAAGCAAGGCTAGTGGCCCAAGGATACAATCAAAAATTCGGAGTAGATTTTGATGAACTTTTCACTCCAGTCGTCAGACAGACAACAATGAGGATTTTGTTATCAATTGCTGGAAAAAATAAAATGCACGTATACCACTTCGATGTAAAAACAGCGTTTTTAAATGGAGATTTAGAGGAAGTAATATATATGAAATAACCTCCTGGTTTTACATCAAAAGAAGACCCACATACAGTTAGCTTACTTAAGAAAAGCTTATATGGACTGAAACAAGCGGCTCGATCGTGGAACCAGTGCATCCATAGAGTATTGATGGAATTCAATTTTAAGCAAAGTTAGATGGATCCAAACAACAACTCAAGAGGACTGGAATGAAGAAAAACGGGTAATGAAATACTTAAAAGGGACATCAAGTTTGTGTTTAAAGTTAAGTAGCAGTCATGGAAATGACGAATTATATGGTTATGACGATGCTAATTGGGGTGAAGATGGAAATGATCGAAAATCCAACAGTGGGTATGTGTTTTACTTAAATGGTGGTGTCATTACTTGGACGTGCCGAAGCAGAGCTGCGTTTCACTTTCAACAGCAGAGGCCGAGTTTATAGCACTGTCAGATGCCTGCAGAGAAGTAAAGTGGATATATGAACAACTTCGAGATACGTGTTATGTTATGAATACACCAATTATAATTATGGAAGATAACCAAAGTTGCATTAAAATGGTTTTAAATGAAAAATTTAACGTTAGGTCAAGACACATTGATATTAAATACCATACTGTAAAAGAGTCTTGTAATGAAAATTTTGTTAAATTATTATATTGTCTTACTGAAAGTATGGTAGCAGATTTACTTACAAAACCACTTGCTAAAACACGGTTACAATTTATAAGAACTTTATCACGATTAGTGTAGTTACTAAACAAAGAGGAGGAGTGTTGGAGTAGATACTTTGTTAGTAAACACTTTGAATATACATATATTATAAAAATAGAAAATAAGCTTTTGATATTTTGTAATTATTGAAACGTAGGTAATGAAAAATATTTTTATTGCTGAATAAATATTCATTAAATAAATACTTTGCAAAAAAAGTATAGCGCGGACACTGGCTTTATCGCAACCCACCATTATCTTGTTAGAGCGGGAAGGTGAATCGAATGAGCAGGCTGATGGTTATGTGATCACTGATGCATCTATGGTTAAATATGTGACCCTGTCACTGAATCTCTTCGAACTAGCGGACATATTGATTTTCCTTTGAAGGCGGATGAGCCGGAACTACTGCACACAGGGAAAAGATTAGGCATTGGAAATTCCATGATAAAGTCTATTTTTTGATTAGAATTCATAATTGTCAAACACCAGAATTATTTGTCGATGTTATTGATAGATTAAAAATAGGTCTTACTAAATACAAGTTGCTACTACCGAACTTTAGTCGTATTAACCAATTAGAGTATTTCTAAAACCTCATTCATCTCAAATGGAAGATACAACTAATAAAAAGTACACTATTAGAATTCGTGTTCAAATATTAGTCACTATAATCATAATTTAGTTTCTGTCACAAAAACACTTGTTACAAAGTTATGTATGCGATTTTTCACAGGAGGCTTTGTTGTTATAGAGAACTACATATATTTTAAGGGTACACGAGGACTTTACAGAAGAACTATTATTTTAAACAGAAAGTGATAAACAAAGTTGTGAAAAAACAATAAAGTGTATAGATATCAGCCAACGAAGAATACATATTAGCATAAATTGAGGTGAAGTGAGACTTTAAAACACAATCGTTGAATCTGACGCCACTATTGACGCCTTCACAAACACATGCAGACAATTGTGGACACTTGGCTGGAGGAACTATTATTGTGGATGAGACAAATTAACTTAAACATACATATGATACCCAGGGTAACCCATCCCCTTTTTGATCGAAAATATGACAAATTTAGAAAGATTGTCTATATTTGTTTTTATAGAAATTGTTTCATATTTTCGATAAAAAATGGGCACGAAATACGAACCCTGATTACAAATAATAATAATTTTGTTTATATTTAAATATAAAATACACAATTTTAATAAAAAGTTAGGGTTAAAGCATCACCAAATGGTTGTGACAGCCATCAAATTCTAGTAATTACTTTAGTTTAGCATACCTATATATTATTTGGTACAACCGAATTAGTTTTTACATTTTTTGTTCATCCAACTAATTGAATATTCACCACTACATTGTAATTTGATTGTTAGAACTAAAACTCGATTGCCAGATCACATTTATTTCTTGTTGCTGTGGCTTCAACTGAATTTTTCATATCTTGCAACCAAAACTGAATTACAAATCAATTGATATGCACAACATTTGGTGATGCTGAACACAATTATTGGTAATCACAACAGAATAATATGATAGTCCAATGAACTGCCAAATTTTAAGGTGGTCGGAGCAGGGATCGAACCCAGGATCTCCTGTACAAGAGGCGCGGACACTAACCATTGCACCACCGACAGCCACAGTTATTACACATATATAAAAAATATTAAATACAATAAAAATACAAAGATATACATATTAAAATTTTTGAATACACAGTCTCTGAGGTTGGAGGTTTTGAAAGTAGAAATTAATGGCCAGTTTCACAGTTGAAAATTCTCCATTTAAATGTACTTTGAATACCCGATGCTTGTCATTTAAATGCCATTTAATATGAAATATGTCTGTGAGCTTTTAAATGACGAGTGTGAAACCCGCCATAAATATTCCAAAATGGATTTTTTAAAATTGTTTCTATTTCTGTCAACTGACAACTGTTGACAACAGCTGTTTTGTTTTCATGATGTTATGATTTAAGTATTTGGGTTTCCAAAATTGGCTTGCATTCTTCAACCAGGTCAACAATTAAGTTTTTCGTGGCAACTGAGAAGTTCTTCCGACGGTACACTGAAAGAAAAATGCTTCGTCGCATATACAAAACATTTTCGTTAATGTTTTTATCGTGAAAAGTGTCGTATATCCGATAATGTGGTAGTCGCTGCAACGAAAAATTTCATACTTGACTTCTTTGACAATTTTTCATTTCGCTGCTGTAACAACTTTCTTGTTGTTCCTGCAACAACTTTATTTAATTCAAATTTTGTAGAAAAATGGGTTGAAAATTAAAAACAAGTAAAGGCATGAGTTTTAAACTACTGATATTTGGTTTATCTCATACTTATTTAGTTTATATTTATTATTTATTTATTTCGGAGGTTTTTCCAAATTTTTAGTTGATGAAACAATTTTGTTATTGTAACGAAACTAATTTTTATGATGGTATAGAGAGAGAAGCAGTCGAAAAAATGAGCGAGCGTAAAGAGAGGCCAGGAAGAGTAAATTGTCAGCGTGAGTGGTGGGTCACGTACACATTTTAGATCAGTTCCATTGCAACAATTGAAAGTGGTAGACTTATTTCTCAGCCGGAATAATTTAAATAAATTTTTTAAAACAGAATAATTAGTTATACTTAGTAATAATCTCTTACCGTGAAAACTAAATTGTGTGAATTTATGTGTTTACTGTGATCGTGTGTGTAACTTGCGAATCTATAAATCAAAAAGATAAATAAACAGAATGCAAGCCCGCCAGGCTTTGGAACTAGCTCAGAAACAGTATCATAACTAGTTCTGAAGTTAACACCACTAGTTCTGACTCCGTTTCCCTTCAATGGTATTTAACTGGCGAATATAACATGGGCTTGTCGTTGGAGGAAACCAATTGTCTTCCCTCTGCATTACCCTTTACCAATTAGTCCTCTAGTTCTGAAATAATAACTACATATCTGGTACACTGTTCCAAGTATTTCTCTAGTTCTTAATAACTAACTACGTAACTATTTCTTTTGACCTGCATGCTTTACTAGTTATTTCAGTCCAATTACTTCTCCAGTTCTGACATACTAACTACATAACTGGTACACTGGATCCCACTATTTCTCTACTTCATTATAACTAGTTCTTTCTGTCTAAATTAAAACAAATTTTAAGTTCAAATTATTTTTTTTACTTTAAAAATTCAAATTCAGTTCAATACAGTTAAAAACAAAACAAAACAAAAATTCATGTATGAAAAAGTACTAAAATTAAAAATATTAATATTACGAAATGTAAAGGTCATTTACTGTGGTTTTTCTTTTGAAGCTTTTGCTATGCACACATTTTTAAAGTGACGCTTCTTCTGCAGCTGAATGGCCTTGCGTAATTTTGACTCCGCTGTTTCTTCGGCGGTGTGAGGAATCGACTCTAAAAACACAAGAATTTTAAGATTTATATAAAAAATACAAAATATAATTGTTACCTGATAGTGTGGCATAAAAATTTTCGAACTTTTTAAGGCAGTTTTTGCTGTGAATCCCATCTATGTTGAACTCTATGATTATTTCATTACTTAAAACATACTTAAGATTCTTTTCGATACCCACAGGCTAGATCAGAGACTTCATAGCTTGCACCTAAAGAAAAAAATTTAAAGATAATTTAAAATGTTTATATGTAAATTTATATGTACAAATTAACTTACGTATAAATCTCTGTTTCCGCTGTGGATATCATTATTTAAATTTAATTATTTAAATTAATTAAAAAAGGTGACCCGAGTATTTGTGCCAACTACCGTGGAATAAGCCTTTTATCCATAGCATTTAAGGTTCTATCAAGTATAATGTGCGAAAGACTAAAACCAATTATCGCTGACCTGATTGGACCATACCAGTGTGGCTTTAGGCCTGGAAAATCGACAACTGACCAGATTTTCACGCTACGCCAAATCCTGGAGAAGACACACGAAAAACAAATCGACACCTATCATCTATTTATCGATTATAAAGCAGCCTTCGATAGTCCGATACGGGAGAAACTCTATGAAGCAATGTCTGAGCTTGGTATTCCTGCAAAACTCATAGGCCTTTGCAGGATGACCTTGACGAACACCAAATCCGCAGTGAAAGTTGGTAAGGATCTTAGCGAACCTTTCGAAACTAAGCGAGGCCTCAGGCAAGGCGACACCCTATCGTGCGATCTCTTTAACATCTTAATAGAGATCATTATGAGAAAAGCTGCAGTCAATATGAATAAAACCATCAGCAGCAAAAGTCACATGCTGCTCGCGTATGCTGATGATATAGATATCATTGGGCGCACAATTAGAGAAGTTACTGCGGCTTTTTCGAGAATTGAGAAGGAGTCAGCAAAAGTGGGTCTGACGGTGAATGAGGACAAGACAAAATTAATGGTTTCAACGAACAGGGCCTCCACGCGATTAGACCAAAGCGTGAACGTTGATAACCGTTATAACTTCGAGGTAGTGGACGAATTTATATACCTCGGATCTGCCGTGAACAAAAACAACAACATCAGCCTTGAGATCAAACGGAGAATTGTGCTTGCGAATAGATGTTATTTTGGGCTAAGCAAGCACTTTAGAGATAAAGCCCTCTCTCGAGTAACAAAAGTCCAGCTGTACCAGACTCTCATTCAACCTGTCTTGCTTTATGGCGCAGAATCCTGGGTCCTATCGCAAGCAGACGAAACATCTGTAGGAGTCTTCGAGAGAAAAATACTCCGAAAAATTTATGGCCCTATAGTGCACAACGGCGAGTATCGGCGACGCATGAATCATGAGCTGTATGAGCTTTATCCTGACATTGACATAGTTAAGCGGATCAAGATAACGCGATTGCGCTGGCTAGGCCATGTCAGTAGAATGGATGAAGATGAACCAGCGCGAAGGCTTTTCGAAACCGAACTCGAAGGAAGACGAAAAATAGGAAGACCAAGACTCCGCTGGAGGGATCAGGTTGACGAATCCCTGCGTACACTTGGTATTGCCAACTGGAGAGATAAAGCAAAAGATCGAACTGGTTGGCGAAATATGTTATCTTCGTTTTGTAAGGTCCCTGACCCCCCGGGGTTGTCCGAGACCGGATAAGTAAGTAAGTAAGTATTTAAATTCGAAAAATTCTAGTGGGAATTTTTTCTTTAGACATTGTGTCTCATTTTTGTCGTGTAATAGAGCTTTCAGCATTCTATTTTGTTCCGCCAATGCCCCCGCAATAAATTTTAGTTGGCCTACAGAATATAAACAAGAATAAATTTAAAATGTAATATTACTTTTAGTAAATACAAAAATAAATGTTGTTAATAGAAAATAAGATATACAAATTTGAGATGATAAATTGTTTTATGTGGCATACCTTTCATTTCATCTATTTTCTTTTCCAAACATTCACAATTACATGGCCGCTGGTCTGAAAAAATATTTCAGGTTAGTCTGTTACATCAAATATTGTTAAAAACAATAAATACTTACTTTTATTGCTAGCTGTGATTGCAACTCGCTTTATTTTCTTAGAAGGGCTTCCGTTTTCTGACATATTGTTGATATTTTAGTATTGATTTGACTAAAATTGTGGGGTAATATAAGTTTAATTTGGTTCTGGTTGTTTGTTTAATATACGCTTAAAGTTAATGTTTTAAAAAGGAATGACAAAAAAAAAATGTGGCGTTTTTAGTGACATGAATGCAGAATAGGCATTACTACCAAATCTGATTTGTATGGAATAGCTATTGCTTTACATATAAGATTTTCAAAAGAAAAGGTCTCGACTATGCCCGAAGTGACAAATTCAACTAAATATATTCCCAGTGTCCTAGAGTCACAAAGTTCTTCGTAAAAACTGCGAATGTTTTTAAACCGTCGACCTATTACCGAATCTATTGTGAAATTTTGAATTTGTATGGGAATGCTGTCTTCTACAAAGCAGATGTTATTGGGACTTTTTAAGCTTAAAGTGCACCCGCGAAAAACGCACGACCTCATATTGTTTTCTGATACTATAGGTTCTTTTGGAAGTGGATGAAATGATAAGCTTGCTTCGGCGATGTTGTTATATATTTGCTGAAGGATCATAGTTGGTTTTCTAACAACTTTTTTTAATTTTTGCAAATAATTTTCAAAGCCGTAAGCTGACCCTGTGGTTGGATTATCAACTTGCTTTTAATTTTTGCAAATAATTTTCAAAGCCGTAAGCTGACCCTGTGGTTGGATTATCAACTTGCTTAATGGTCTCTTTTAGATGCAATAAATTGTGAATATTGTAGGAAACACTGTTTTGGCCAAATATTATGGGGAAATTTTCTACAAAATCATCTAGCAGCATTTGAGATGTCTCTAGGTTTGATTCGCATTGTTTTGGACAGCAGAGAAGTCGGTACGCGCAATGCAGTAATAAAAATTCATAGTACACGTCTTCTTGAACATTGTCTTTAAGGGCTATTACACCAGAATACAATACAAATTGTCGCAACTCTGTGGCTTCCCAATTTAGAAGGTCATCTAAAGATCTTGGTTTGCAAGCAAACTCCTTTGTAATACTGTTACGCATATCAAGCAATTTGGCAGAAATGTTTCTCAAATTATCCCGAGGAGTTTTAAAACATATTTTGTTGTTCACTATTCTCATTAAAAACTTTCTTGTAACACCTAGGTCTATCAAATGCATCGGGTCTAACGGTATCTGAGTTACCATTAAAATGCCTAAATTTTCCAATGGCGACTTTTTTGTCAAGTATTCACTTAAGTGATGGTTTGAATATTTCCTGGACGTAAAATCATCATCGGTTATTAAAATGCCTGACTTAGTACTGTACGTCAACGTTCCATCAACCTTTTTCGCCACTTGAGTACATTTTGAACAACCATGTCCCGATGTATGGGAAGGTGTGCCACTAATGAAAGCTCGTGCAGGAGCATCACAAATTATAGCCCTTATTTCAATTTTGATTACTCTGTTGGCTATTTTGAAACCACGTTGTAGTATATTCAACTCAGAGATACATTGTTCCATATAATCTGCGCAGTTAGATGGTTTGCTTTTACCAACATATACACCTATCGGGAAAACGGGCATACCCTCTATATTATTTATTCTTATTAAAATAGGCCAAAGTTGAGTTCTCGAACTTCTATAAAGTGGCAAACCGTCTATATTAATGTCAATGATTAAAACATCGGGAAGTTCAATAACAGTACACATTTTTCCAATTGAGGGGTCAATCCAATGTGAATGTATGATCCCCCCGCAATTTTTACTATTTCTTTTTTTATAAATTCTTTTTTGCAGAACATAGTAACATTTAAATGCTCTTCTCTTAAAATGTGTACTAGATCCTCAACACAATTTCGTGTTGGTCTATGTTTTAAGTACCACGTTTTTAATTTTTTTATTAAGGTCCATACAATTATTATCATCCCTTTCTTTCATCACTTCATTCACATTTTCATCTTGCAAGTTGATGCTTTCAATAAAATTAGAAACACTAGAAAGTTTTTGTCTCATTTGATCTACTACGACCTCTTGTTGATTTACATTTACATCACTTCCTAACGCCACAAATTTTTGGAGGAAATTTTTCTTTTCATTTTTTACAATTCTCTGTAAATTTCTTTTGCTGCTCATTTTTACCTCGAATAATGCACTAAAACACACTTGCTTCACCAAACTTCAAATTTCGACTAAATACTTCTTGCAATAAATCAAAAATCCACAGCCAACTATAAATGTTTTTTTTACTGGACTAACGGGACCTCTTTTGTTTCGCTTTGCTTTCGTTGTTAGATTGATAGAAAGGAACACGTGTTGAATAAAAAATTAATTTAAGCTAAAAAAAAAACAAAAACGAACACAAACTGACCCGCCCTCGTTTACTTGGAACCAGATCAGTAGTTAGTTCGCAGTAAACACCACAATTACATTAGACATCACCAATTCAAATTGTTGTTGTTGTTTATTTTTTGCTGGACTAACGGGAAATTGTATTAAATTTTTTTTTTCAAGTTTATACGTACACACAAATTAACCCAACCTCGTTTACATGGAACCAGCTCAGTAGTTAGTTCTCTGTATTGGACTTCATGTCTAGTATCGAATTGAAATTAACTTCCTGGAACCGACTACGTAGTTAGTGAGTAGTGGCAATTGACTACATAAAAACTGGCGGGAGGAGCAACACGACAGCAAAGACAGTGACGCGTCTATAGCAGAAAAACTACCCCGAAATATGTAACTGAACTTTTGTGTGTGTGTAGGCGCGTGACGGTACAAGTCGCAACAAAGTGTTCGTGTTTTTGTGTTTCGGTCGCGTCTGTCTCGTTGCGTTGGTATTTGGATTCAAAAAAAACCGAAAGACATACATACATACATTTGTGCGGGCAGTCGAAGTCATTGAAAACGAAGAAGTCAAAGAAACAAAGTGTTTCAAGTACGACGAACATAAAAAATAACAATTCAACGTACAGTCAAATGAATCCGATCGAAATTTTAACAAATTTGGTTAAAATAAATAAAAAAAAAATAAATGAAGAAAATACTTACAGAGCGATCACTGGCTTAATGACGGGGAGATTTGGCGCAACAATTGAATATCAAAACCCTCAACACAACAACAATTGCATGATTTAACAAAACAATGATGTGGTTCTATGATAAAGGAATAGAGCATAGGGGAGTATAACTTATGTTCATGGTAAGTACAGATAGAGATATGTACTTATCTTAAATAGAAATCTTAACAATAAATTCCTCGTACGTATGTATGTTTTTAATTGCAGGACCTGAATATGACGGCCACAATAACACTCAACCCCTCGACTACCACAATCTTCTCCAGACGAGTGTTTCAACATGGAATGAATATAATCTATTTAGCAAATAGATTTTCGAAAACAACAAATTGCAATCAAACCACCTGCAATGTAATACTAACAGTATATTTATGTACAATTGTCAATAAATACAAAAGCAGAGAGGTGTCAGTGAGACACCCGGTTGAAACGAAGTTCCTTTCGCTATATATTAAATAAGAGGCACAATTGCATAAACCAAAAGCGTTGGAGAGTGAGAGCCATATTCATAAAACTTATTTTAGGTTTATGAAAGGTTTATTTGGCAAATTTTGTATGGAAAAACGTAAAATAAACCTTTATTAAACCCAAAATAATTTTTATGCATTTGGGGTAATTGTTTGAAATTGAAATAAATGAAGGAATACAAAATGTTTATTACTAATACTTTTAAGAAATGTAAATTTGTATTACTCGTAGTATTTACTGTACAAATATTTGCATGAAAGGGATTCTTAGAGAAACAAGCCGCTGCTCAATAAGATTCAATTTGGGCAAATGAGGAGGAATTGTCGGAAATGAAAAACCATTGTACGCTGACAGTAGCGGAATTTTTCCTTTATCCATAGCCTGTTACATACTTTAACAGAAGTACCGCATACGTAATTCTAAAATAAATTAATATATTTTGTAATATATAATCGTCTGCATGAAGTTAAACATGAGTAGATTTAGCATTAGACATATTTTCGATTTGTGGAGTACCTGTCCTGTTATTGTTGTTCATATCTTCAACTTCGATAAAAGGCGTGAAATGCACGGCACGAAGATGTAAATGTATAAAACTTTGGGAGTCATTGACTCTGAAATAAAGGAATTGTCTTTCTTCTCTTCTGGTTATAGTGTTAACGTAGTGATTATGAACACAAACATTCTGATTATATAATTTTGTAAATATGTCGATACAATCCATTTCTGCATACTCTGTTTCACTGCTGAGTATTGTTCTTGCACCGTCTGGATTAATGCACGAGTTCACAAAGGGTTAAGCAAGTAGCTGTTGCCGAATTTGTAAAGGCGACATTGAGAGATTCATAATTTTTATAATAGAAAAAAAGAAACAATTTCCGTCTGAAGGAATCTCCGTGTCCTGGTAAAAATAACATGTGGCTGTGCACAATTGCTACGCTGCTGATATGGAGCTTGAAATGAATCATTTAGCAGTATTTGTTCTGCATGGTCACATATTTGTATTTGTGAATTTGAATATTCGGGAGATCTTAAAATACCATACATACAAAAAATATCGGACATATATATCAAATTTATATGAGAATATACAGTAGAAAGACAAACAAATTAAAAATAATTTACTTACGCATCTGAATGACGTTTTGCAGGCAACGTATTTAATTGAATACTTTTATCTTGACATTTTCTTTTCCGGCGACATTCCTTCAAATTTTCAGTAAGACTAATATTGTTCTTGTTGATTTTTTTTCTTTTACGATATTCTTTACATCTTTGCGCACTTGTTGTTTTGGTTTTTAGTTGTGTATTTGGTACATATACGTATCTTAAATTTGAAAGACAGAAACAGTTATTGAAAAATTTGGAATTATAAATGTAATACATACATATATTTTTAAGCGGTTTGAATTGTATGGGCGCAGAAAAAGTATCTGTTATCCGCCCCTAAAATTAAAGCTTGTTATGTTTTATGAATACACGCAAAATATTAACCTCTAAAAAGCAGGTCTTATTCAAAAATTTTGACTTTGGTAGCCTTTAGGGCCAAAATAGCAAAGGAGCAATAAACTTTGATCGATTCAGCGTCCAACGATACCATAATTATATATGTAGGTCTTACAGAAAGGAAGTTTTTAAAGATTTTAGTGATAAAATTGAATACTGTTGTCATTGATGTTTGCAGAATATTGCTGGGAAAAAGACTTGCCAGGACATGTTTTGACATGTATTCCATACCGTTGGATGCGCCTTTAAACACCCTTTCATATGACACCAATATTGTACATATTGTCTTTAGTTAAACATAAAAAATCTTTAAAAAACTCAAAAAAATACCTTTTTTAAAAACGGTCCAGCTCACCGGATCTTAATCCTAGGCGCCCAATATTTTGAGAATCATCAGAAAACAAGGCAAAGTATATTTTTGGGGGTGGACAACAAACACAAAATGAGTCGCTCTAATATACATATTTAAAATTAAATTTTTATGATAGAATTGTAAAACCTGTGTCGTCATCAAAATGTTGTAAAAAAAATTTTGACATAATTATCTTCGTATAAAAAAATTTAATGTTTCCATAATCAATTCTCAATACGCGTCGTTCGAGACCCAACCATACTTGAAATTCCAAACACATTTCAGTACAGCCAATTGTACATGTTGTATTTCGAAAAACTTTGTACCTATAATGCCTGCAGTATAAACATTCGTACTTACCTCACTCCATCATCACTATCCTCAACTTGCACTATTTCACTTTCATAAATCATTTTATGTTATTTTATACAAAACTGCTGACAAAAATATTACTAAGTATAAGCAGTAAAGCAGTTCATTCATGAATATGATTTGAATAGAACTGACTTCAAATTATTGCAAAGTATAAATCCAAAAATGGTTTACAGTTACTTTGCTTGAGGTTAGCAAAAAAACAAAAACAAAACACTTACGCAAAGACACTAGATTCCAGTGAGTAGATCATCATGCCACAAAACCACTGCGAGGCATATAAGTTCTAACACCTACACCCAGCGGGAAATTGTTATATGAAATATATGAAATAATCGATCACTTAGTATGAAAAAACACAACATATCCAAACAAATGGAACACTAAACGGAATATTAACACAATTTCGCGTTGGGCATGTGCTCAAACATAGAAGCAGAGCGACCGAGCTCATTTGGTTGTTTGTTTTTTGGGCTTGCCTCACAGAGTATTAGGTCTATAAAGATGTTGCACTCTTAACAAGTAAAGCAAACAGATGCTGTTGAAAGAGAAGAATACAATGTACATGTTTCTCTTAGCAAAGAGAAAACTTATGTCGCATTTTTTGGCCTAGCCCCCATTCAAAACGTCCGATAAGGAACTTCGTTCCAATAATTTCAAAGACACTTCAAAACATTCACTGCAGCAATGAAACAAAATCATTGTAGTAATGAAACATATTCATTACAACAATGACTCAAATTCGTTGCACCAATGAAACAAATTCATAGCAGCAATGAAGCAAATTCCATGCAAGAACGATACCTATTCATTGCAACAATGAAACAAATTCATTGCAGCAACGACACAAATTCGTTGCAATAAGGAAGCAAATTCATTGAAGCAACAACCATACTTTCACTACAGTAACGAACAATTTGCAGTTAATGAACACATTTTCATAGCGGGAATGAAACGTTACGTTAGCTCACTTTCGATGATAAAAGTTGTTGGGGTGATGAACATTTTCATCCGCGTGACCATGCTTTTCCGTTCAGTGTACCTTTTTTTGACGGTTTTCCCATATAATTTGAATAAATTACACTTTAAAAAAAAATAAAGTAACCAGTTGATATCTTACAGTGCAGACAACTATAGTCAAGTATTTATTGCATAAGAGTTAAGTTAGCCGAAAAAAGAGTAAATGAAAAACGTTAACACTTTCGCCGGACATTGAGAAGATTACCCTAACTAGTTCATTTCTTTGACCATCAGCCAAGTTTTACGAACCAGATCTATTTGTTTAAAAAATATTAAGCAGAGTTCCTTAAAATTTTCCACCATGCCCCTCGTCACTCGCACTAACTAGATTTATATAGTTCAAGAATAAACTAGATCAATAGAACGATTCACTCTTGTCAACTAGATGAACTTGTTCACTCTATTGCGGTTATTTTTTTCAGTAGTTCACTGGTTTTAGCCGTATTTGCACTTCCGTGGTGCAGGTCTCAGGTCTCTTTGCCATTTTCAAGTTAATTCCAAATATGGGCAAATTAATTATATGGCAATTATAATTTGTAGTTTAATTTGAATTATTTTTACAAATACACATTCGAGAAATTTTAAATACCATAGGTGATTGTACTTATTTTCAAAGCATTTCTTTCAGCTTTGGTTTTAAAATATGTTATACCGTACACGTTTATGTATTTCAAAAGTCTTACGAGGCAATTCCTATCGTTGCCACAAACCTCTACATATAAAATTCAATGAATTGCCAGCAGTCAAACAAATACAAAATAATTAAAAGCATTTCCATATTTTATTACAAATGATATCCGTTTCCGTTTTTGATTGCCTGAGCAAATACAAATTAAATTTTAATGTATGTATTGACCATGTATGTATGGTTAATAACCTCTTTCTTACTCAGTTTGCACGAAATGAATTCAAATTTGCAGTTTGAAAACGAAATGAATTCGTAAATGTAATTTCGTAACGTTTTGCTTCTGCTTCTACGACATATTGATATATTCTTTTCGATCGAACATCTGGCAGCTCCATGAGAAAAGAATAGACAAAACAGAAACAAGGAAAACAAAATAAGGGAAAACGAAGAACTTTGTTAGAAACTAAAAGAGAAAAGTAACTTTAGACGAACGTGAACTATTAAATTACTTCAAGTGCTGTATTAAACATCGACAGGAGTATGCCGGGAGTTTCAATATTGTACAAAAATTTAACCGGCGAAGTTTAAGACAGGCATCTGATCCTCTGTCGCACAATACACAATTATAAACAAACGTGGCAACGCAGAATGTCAACTTTTTGCGTTTCTTGCATATTCGTTAGTAAATCTTTAAAAATAATGTTTTATTAAAGAAAAAGTTTTGGAAAATTATATTTTTAAAAGTGCTATTAAACTAGACAAACTACTTTAATCAATAAAAATATAATAAGCAGTGTTTTTTAGTGTTTTCTCTTTACATTTGTCAATTTCACTGCAGTTTTACCAACTGTTTCGAATACGCAATATTTTTGCGTTTTGGATTTTCTGTAGAAGGACAAAACGAAACTGATTTCACTTTTGAACGAAATTGCGCTCTGTGACATTGCTGTATATCTGAAAAACGAAGCGTCGAATAGAAAAAATAACAAATTTTTACGGGTTTCACACAGTATTCCAATTCCCATGAAATAGTTTTTTTTTCAAAAAAAAATCGCCAAACTAAGAGAATCGCTAAAATAAAAAAATGCCTATATCTTGGAAACGGTGCGTCCACTCAGAAAAATAATAAATTTCTTACCTCCATAGGAGTCTTTCACCTATGGAATGTCTTCAATACGGCATCACTTTAATTTTTAAAAAATCGCTAAAACTAAAATTTCTGGAATCAAAAATTGCAAAAACGCCACTATGCCAATATCTCGGAAACGGAGCGTCCAATCGAAAACAAAACTAGTTTTTACGAGTTTCTAAGGATTTTTCATAAAGTGGTCAAAATATGAAAATCGCTAAAATAAGAAATGGCTTTAATTCGGAACCGGTGCGCACAATTGCAAAAATAGTAACTTTGTTACCTCTATAAGAAACTTTAACCAATGGATATCTTTAACACGACATCTCTTATTTAAAAAAAAATCGCTAGCACATGGATATGTTTTGTTTTAGCGATTTTTTATTTAAAAAATATTAGTTTCACGGATTTTAAGTGATGCCGTGTTTTTTATTTTAGCGATTTACTTATTTTGGCAAATTAGCGAAATTAGTTATATTTCGATTGAACGCTCCATTTGCAAAATATGTATATAATGGCGGTTTAGCGATTTTTTATTCGAAAAAATTTAGTTTTAGCGATTTGTTAAAACAAAGTGTTGCCCTAGTAAAGACATCCATTGGTTACAGGCTCCAACGGAGGTAAACAATTTATAATCTTTACGATTGGACGCATCGTTTCCGAGTTATGAACATTTTTTTGTTTTAGCAATTAATTGTCTTATTTTGGCGATTTTTTTAAAAAAAATTACTTCATGGGAATTGGAACACTTTGTGAGAAACCCATAAAAATTTGTTATTTTTGGGATGCACACTCCGTTTTCGAGATATAGACATTTTTTCATATTTTCGATCAAAAGCCATAAATATAATAATTTTGTCTATAATTAAATATAAAATACACAATTTTAATAACAAACTATTTTTTGTAGTTTTTTTTCTATAAAATTGGTAGTGGGATATGGCATCAATAAATGGTTGTGAACGCATAAGTTTTTCGTTCTGCCAGCTAATAGAATATTCACCACTACGCGATGTTTTGATTGCTACAACTAAAACTTGATTGATAGATCACATTTATTTCTAGTTGTTGTGGCTTCAACTAAATATTTTAGATCTTGTAACCAAAACTGAATTACAAATCAATTGATATGCACAACATTTGGTGATGAGGCAAACAATTATTGGAAATCACAACAGAATAATGTGATAGTCCAATGAACTGCCAAATTTTAGTTGGCTGTAAATATAGTTGTGACAACGAATCTATTCTCTGTGTGTGGCCAACTGCGGATCAAAAGTATAGAAGAAAACATCCAGTTTCGGCACACAGCAATCTGGTCAACGGCAGAAACATAATGATCTTGGCAGTAAATAAAACGCCATTGTTATAGTGACAATGAAAATACAAAATGAGAGAAACATAAAACCTCCTATTTGTTGACGATCCCCGCAAACGTTATAAGAACCATTATTTACGGATATGCACTTGGAATGTTAGAACCCTATACAGATCCGGTGCCACTATCCAACTGAAACATATCCTGGACCGGAATATGGATAGAAAATATGGAGAGGAAATCAACAAAAGCAGCATTCCACAACCGCTCACGAAGATCTGTGGCTAGATCTGATATACCTATACGATTTGCCAGGAATCATGAGGATGCATTTGAAAAGCTTCTTCTTTTTTAATAAACTATATCTCTATTTATAGATATATAGAATGGTCTTGAGCTTGAAGAATAAAATAAAAAAAAATAAAATAAAAAAGAAAAAATGAGGCCCGTAAGTTCCACCGAAAAGTACAAATCCAAATCAACGGCAACGGAGCAGGGCCCCCTTTTGCAGAGATAAGAACAGGAATTTTGTCGCATATGTGCAGAACATGTTGCGAATATGGGGAGATTCTCGGATTACTTGTCCCTGGTGCTGAGCACAAACAGGAAGATGGTCGACTGTCCCCTCCTAGCCAAAGCGCAGGTAGAACTCTCATTTCCCGGCTTTATAACAACAAAGCCACAGGTGACGAATTAAGGCTGGCGGCTATGAGTTGGAAAGGTGCATGCATCAGCTCATATGCAAAATCTGGCTAGACTGTTTTTAAAATAGGTGATCGTAAACTTTCGTGGAATAAGCCGTTTATCCATCGCATACAAGGTCCTCTCGAGCGTAATGTGCGAACGGCTAAAGCCGTGTGTTAAAGATCTTTTCGGACCTTATCAGTGTGGCTTTAGGCCTGGAAAGTCAACTATCGACCAAATAGTCGCAATACGAAAAATATTAATTGAGATCATCGTGAGAAACGCTACAGTCATACACGAATTGAACTATCAGCAGCAAAATCACAATGGTTTCGACAAGCAGAACATCCACCCGGTAGGCTAAAAGGGTAATCGTTGATAACCGTTATAATCTCAGATCTGCCGCGAATAGAAACAATAACGTCAGACTGGAAATCAAACGGAGAATTGTACTTGCAAAGAGGTATTATTTCGGGATAAGCAAGCACATCAGAGTTAAGAGCCTCTCTCTAGAAACGAAGATATAATTACATACATGTCGAATCGGTAGAAGTATTCGTTTCAGAATTATAATTTTCCATGCTTTTCAATATTTTCACGAAATTTATTTCCACTTCAAATTATTTTCAATGAAACTTCAAATCACTTTCAAATATTTCCAATATTTATTTTTTATTAATTCAACGAGGCAGTCTCGAGCTCGCCACTACTTCTTCGCCCTCTCAATTCTTCCTTTTTTACTCAGTAGCGTCAGTCGATTCTGCCCAAGCTTGACATAAGAGTCAACGCTTGCCGTTTTATACTCAAAATACATTCAATACTCCAACACGGCCATCCTGGCGTTTTGCACGTCCTCGTCCAATCCATCTGAAATGAGAAACAGAACTCCAAGAAGTATCTTGCTCAACCACTCGGTCAATTCTGACCAGAATAAACCTTTAGTTAACAAAAGAAAATTGTACGATCTAACCACATTCTTAACATCTATTACAGTTTTATATCCCATAAAACAAATCAACCACAGTCACATCTAATCATACGCACCATACCATCGTATTAGACTCTCGCCCATCTAAATGCCATCTGCCATGTACCATACGATACCGCACTACACAACATTGAATTTATTTCAAATGTAATACACATTGATGACTTCAGTAATTTCTCTCCAATTACTTATAAAACCATTATCACTTCTCTCCAGTGACATTATCCAAACAACAACCTCTATCTGGTTACTGAATTGAACCATCACTTCCATCCAGTGATACTACAACGCCTCCATCCGGCACGAAGAATTAATACCGCCTCTATCCGGTGATATTAATTTCGACCTCACACCATTGCTTCTATCCAGCAATGCAATCACCATAAACCACAACAATGCGTATTATATTTTCATATTTTTATTTTACATTATTCATATCGCTGGCTTAACATGTAAAGGCTCTAAGTCCATATTTTAAAATTTTACAGGAGAGACAAAAAACAATCAAACTTTTTTTGGAATAAACTTTTTTGAAATCTGTAAATGCAATTTGTTTTTGTATTTTTCTTTGGTTTTTATTTGCGTAAAAGCCAAATGAAAAAATAATTATTTGCCGAGATAAAAGCTTATTTGGACTTAGAGCTTTTTCTGTTATTTAGTTTGTATTTTTTTCATGGACTTAAATCTTTTTCTTCAAACTGTTTCAAGTTGATTTTAATGCGCCTGAATGCTTTTATAGCTTGAAACTCATCACCCAGGGGTTTTCGGGGTCGCTGATTACGAATCTGGTATTAGATTTTGAAAATTCAAAATGGCGGATCCAATATGGCGAACTATTTTTTGTAACATTATTGGAGTTGCTTGAAAGTCGTCACTCAGGGGTTTTTTGGGGTCGCCGATTACGAATCTGGTATTAGATTTTGAAAATTCAAAATGGCGGATCCAATATGGCGAACTATTTTTTGTAATTCCAATAATTATTGGAATTGCTTGAAAGTCGTCACTCAGGGGTTTTCGGGGTCGCTCATTACGAATCTGGTATTAGATTGTTGATGTTTAAAAGAAATAGTGTATATTTATTATTATTAAACATTTAGTCAATTTTTTTAACACATGTGATTGAACTATTAACGTGTTCACTAGACAGCTCGATTTCCATACGTGTGGAGAAAAACTGAGAAAAAGAAAGAGAGATAAGCAGTCGACGATTAATGTCATGACTGAGTGTAGCCAGTGAAAAATAATATTATATCAATTGGTTGGACCATTCTCAGACCATTCCTCGCGATAAAGTTGATATAGCAACATTGGAAGAAGTGCTATATTACACAAAGATGTGATAAATTGGACTTAGCGCCTTTACTCATCACTACAAAACAACAACTACAAATGAGATAACTGTATTTTTTTTTAATCGATGTATTTTTACTTAATGAACATAACTGCATCAAAATCTCAATTTCAAAAAAAAGTGGACTTAAAGCCTTTACATGTTAAGCCAGCGATATATTATTAACAGAAAACTCAACTAACTTCATCAATATTATCGTCAATATCAACAGGGACATAACCTTCTGGCATTCGCCTTATATGATCGCGAGCATACGTATAATTACAACTTAAGGACTTAACTACATATCACCATCCAAAACTTCCATCACTCTAAATGGACCCTTGTATTTTGGATCCAGCTTTGTCTGATTGCTCTCCTCGTTTTGTAGTAACACCAAGTCACCTACAACAAAATTGTCCAATCTAGACTTAGTACTATCAAATCTGATCTTATCATAACAAGCATTTTTTCCTATGCTACAAATGGCCTCATTCCGAACTTCATCAAGGTTTAGCAATGGTTCAATTTCATCAGACACTAGCATTTCGATAGGTCTAGGTACCTTACCTATAAGCAATTCCAACGAACTATGTTTGGTAACACGACTTTGAGTACAATTCAAGGCTAATTGAACATCAGGAAGAGCATCCTGCCAGGTGCGATTACTTGTCTCAACTGCCGTGAGCTCATTCTTTAACGTACTCATTACACGCTCAACTTGACCGTTCGCACGAGAACTACCTGTTGCGATTAAATGTAAATTAATATTGTGTATACTACAAAATTCTTTAAACTCTAGGCTCGCGAAATAACGACCTTGATCTGCAATAACTCTTATTGGAGCACCAAATAAAGATATAGCATGTCTTAATACCGCAATACTACTAAGTGTGTTTATGTTAATTGTATGATGCAACAGAACGTATTTTGTGAACGCGTCAATCAATACAAAGACGTACTCTTTTCCATCACTTTTTCCACTCAGTTTCCCAGTCGCGTCAATGTGTAAAGTGTGCCAAGGGATAGCAATCTTAGGAATAGAATGCAACTCGGCTTGAATTTTCCCTGAGTGAGGCTTAAACCTTACATGTCACACAGTTATCCACAAATTTTCTCACAAATTTGGACATGTTCTCGAACCAATAATTCTCGTAGACCTTCTCCAGAGTTATTTCATAGCCCAAACGCATCAGAGACTCGTGAGTGGTATCGATAATTGACCATCTCAAAGATCTGGGAACTATTGGCAAGCATAGTGACCTACCGTTACGTTGCACTTTTCGATAAAGGACTCCTGATCGGATGTCATAAGTCTTAGGTATATCATCATGAAGTTTACCTTCACTTAAATCGGACATAAGTTTTACAATTTCGTCATCACGCTGTTGCTCTGCCAAAAGCCAATTATCAGACAGTTCGGCTTTGTTAACGATTTTGGGCTCAACTTTTTCATACACTCTATCAGATGAAGGCAGTGGATTCCTTGAACAGAAGTCCGCATGACACATGCTGCTCCCTTTTCTATAAACAACTTCAAAATCAATCTAGGAGTAAGATCACGCTTTTTACGCGAAGCTTGTAAGGAGTTACAGTCAGTAACAACAACAAATCTACGCCCGTGTAAATAGTGACGAAAATGGTTGATCGCGTTGACAACAGCAAGGGTTGCTAATTCGTTAGAGTGGTACTTAGATTCAGCGACCGAAGATCTCCTGCTAAAGTAGGCAACCACAAAACTCTTCGCATCTTTTTACTGCATTAAAACAGCACCATATCCAATAGCACTAGCATCCGTATGAAGTTCTATTGGGCATGAAGGATCAAATATAACCAATACAGGCTTAGAAGTCAAAACTGTTATCATCTGTTGTCCTAAAGCTTCATGCACGGGTTTCTACTCAATTTTACTCTTGCTAGACGTTAAAGAATACAATGGGGCCATAATCTGAGAAAATTTAGGGACAAACTTTCTAAAGTAGGATGCAAGTCCTATAAATTGGCGCAATTGAGTAACAGTCTCGGGTGGAGGCAACGCAGTCAGAGCCTCAATTTTCCTAGGGTTTGGCTTTATCTTTACAGCACTGACTTCAAAACCGAGGTATTGTACTTTCTGCTTAAGAAAAGAACTTTTTTTCACATTCAGTGAGAATCCCTTGTCGGTGAGCACCTGCAGTACAATGCGGAGTCTTTCCAATGCTTCTTCAGCATTAGAAGCTACAATTAAAATGTCATCCATGTAGACAACAACAAACGAATTAACTAAATCACCTAAAGCATTCACCACCGCACGTTGAAAAACCGATGGTGCATTTCTAAGTCCAAATGGCATTGTCAAAAACTCATATTGACCATCAGGTGTCACAAAAGCTGTGTACCTAACCGAGTCAGAATGAACAGGTATTTGATGGAATCCTGTAAACGATCAATTTGATCTGATATTAAAGGCAACGGAAATCTATCCGGAATGGTATTATCATTTAATTCCCGAAAATCCACACACATGCGGTCAGCACCATCTTTCTTCTTTACAAGAAGTGTATGGGACTGGCAAAAGGTGATGAACTAGGACGAATAATGCCACAATCTAGAAGTTCATTAACTCTGCTTCGAACAACACAGCGTTCCTCCGTACTTAAACGATAGGGACGTCTATAAACCCTTTTGTAAGGATCTTTTAGGCCTATTTGCATCGGTGTCACATTAGCATGAGATTTAGGAAATGTTGTAACAAAATTTTCTCTAAAAGAATTTAAGGTATCGTTCAATTTTGGCTTTAGGTTCTGAGGAATGTCTGTGTCAATTGAATCAAAATGTATATCCCAAGGTGTAGTTGTCTCACAGGTCAAAACAAAGTTCTCTCTACTTAAACACAACTTGTCTGACGCCATATGTACCGTAATACCTTGATGAAGAATTTCTCGCCCAATCATTATCTTATTATGCAAGTAGGGATCTGGCAGAACATGAAACAAAACTTCCAGAACAATTCCCTCGACTTCAATCACTGATAAAATTTGAAAAGTACTATTAACACTCATTTGTCCAATCCCTGTCATTGTCACTACGTTTACCCCGAAATTTATCACTTATAGACTCTTGAATGAGTGAACATTCGGAGCCTGAATCAAAAACAAACCCGAATTTCTCACCAGAATGATTTAATGTTCCAGCAGGTACACCAACAGTACATAGCACCACCCGTCGGTTCCTTGCAGCAATCTCATCGCTTTCACCAAACCTTTTGCGGACAATCTTGGGGTAACTTGATGCGTAGTGACCAGTCTCTTGACAGTTGAAACATCTTACTGGCTTCATTGAGTTTTTTAAATTCTTGTTGTTCATCCAATTCAAAGCATTCGAGTCTCTTCTTTTTGGCCTGCATTGTGCCGCCTTATGTCCTTGTTGGCCACAGTTAAAACATTTAATGCCTTGCAACGATGTTGCATCGTGGCCACTGACATCATTTTCTGTTGTAACTTTTCTCTTCAAGAACGACATAGCCTTTAGTTCTCTTTGTAGCAGATTCCTTGGACCAATATCAGCCGTAAAGGACATGCGATGTACTCCTGGCTCAAACTGAGAAAGATGGGCTAATACTGTGGATACAGCTATTTCTTCAACAGACAAATTCTTCCATCTAGCCATCAAAGACGTCATCAGAGTGGCAGCATATGGGGATAAAAATTCCCCGTCTTTAGGTCGGCTGCTGTTTAACCCGATGAAAAATGCAGCTGAGGTCTCCGGACAATCGAAGTGAGCCCAAAAAAAAATCCTTGAATTCTGCCCAGGTCATTCCCGGATATGATACTTGAGGCAGCCAGATAGATGCTTGTCCTTTCAGAGCTCGACCAAGAATATTCATCAAGGATGGTTTTGGTAACTGATCCGAGATGCACATGTTCGCCATTGACAACTAGGCGCGAGCGTCAGCATTTCCAACATCTGGGTTGAATTCCGGCAAATACGTATCAACGCTGGAGGATGGTTTGAGCGCTTCCACAAGAGCTAAAGAGCTACGATTTTGCTGCTCAAACATTGTTCGCCATTTTTCTTCTTCTGAGCCAGGAACTTGCTTTGGATTTTGTAGGCTGTTTTGAGTAAATCCCACTTCTGATGTCGAATCGGTAGAAGTATTTGTTTCAGAATTATAATTTTCCATGCTTTTCAATATTTTCAAGAAATATATTTCCACTTCAAATTATTTTCAATGAAACTTCAAATCACTTTCAAATATTTTCAATATTTATTTTTTATTAATTCAACGAGGAAGTCTCGAGTTCGCCATTACTACTTCGCCCTCTCAATTCCTCCTTTTTTACTCAGTAGCGCCAGTCGATTCTGCCCAGCTTGACATAAGAGTCAACGCTTGCCGTTTTATACTCAAAATATATTCAATACCCCGACATTCTCATACAACCTGTCTGGGTTATATTGCATGCTGATGGAACATCACAGGTAGTCTTCGAGAGAAAAATGGTGCCAAAAATATATAGTCCTATAATAGAAAATGGCGAGTATCGACGACGGATGAACCACGAGCTGTATAATATATATCCCGGCATTAATGTCGTTATGAGTATGGAATCTCACCACTACAAGTATTTCGAATATTCAAGAACGGCAAACCCAGTATTTCGAATACACAGTTCTCAACGTCCAACACACGTTGGTTGTGTATAGAAAGTAGACTCGAATTTTTGGAAGCCGCAGAAGATTATTTTAAATATTGGTATAATCACGATAAATTGAAATCAGCTGAATGGTTTTGCAATGAATTTAATAATGAGTGCAATAAAGCATACCAGATATTTTTGAAATACGGTTTAAATTATTTAAACAAATTAAATGCTATATTCAAGCAAAATATATATCAGTTTTGCCAAAACAATCTACATTAGAGCGAAACTGTGCGGTTTGATCACCGCTTGCATCACAGAAATTCCAATGAAATACCAATTTAACTCTAGTGCCAAAATTATGTGAAACATTTGAATGATCTTTCTCAGGAGTGGAGTAAAATTTAGTAAACATGAAGTTAAATGATTTGAAGAAATGGACGTGGTAAAATTTTGGAGCAGAATAATTAAAACCAAAGATTTCACCATTAATTTAATACACCCAAATTTATCGAAATTAATAGAAAGTTAATTTATGCGGAATGTATTTTTCTGTATTGCCGATGTAAGAACAATGATTGAAATACTTTAAGCCAAAACATATTAAGTAATTCAGCAAAATGAAACAATTATTAATAATAATAATTAATTAATATAAAGTACATACATATATGTATATATTAATACATATTAAACATGTAACTGATTTTACCAGAATGAATTTTAAGTAAATTTACTTCTTTTGCATTTAAAAATGTACTATGTCATGTCCATAAATGAACCCAATATAAAAATTACACGCCATTTGTTTAATTTTCTGTTTATAAATAACGGTTAAATTTATAGGGATACATTTTGGAAATAGGATTTTAGTTTGTGTTCGTTATGTTGGGTTGGTTGGAGTGGTAGCCTACATGCCAGGCTCCTTTGTAATAACACAGGATCAGAAGAAAAATCTGATAGCACAGTGTGCCGCTAATCCCGATTTTCTATTCCATAGGTTTATAGGTGGCCCTTAAATCTGATTTGTGGGAAGATAGTCTTGTCTTCAATTTTCGTCATCGAGAGTCTTGTCCCCATGGCATTTTATTCGATATACAATATTAGACTTTTTTTCCGTCACTTTAGACTTTGTCTGGTTAAATAGCCTGCTCAGGGTATTGTGTGATTTCAATGCCAACTCATACGACCCTTTGTCATATATATCGGAATGCTTCAGTCTCTCATAATAACCAGGTATATAAGTCAGGGATTTGTAAATTTTCGGAGGGGGTTTTGTCTGGTTGATCTTGTCCTCGTTCCACAAATTGTCCAGTGTGTCTATTCCTATCCCGTAGGCCATTTATTGTTCTGGCCGGGAAATAATTTTTACGAAGAATTTCCTTTATTACTCCACATGAGACTCCTTGTCGATGATCTTCAGAACTCTATTCACGAAAATCGTCGCCGTATTGATAACACAGTGATACAAAACGGACTAAAGTAGAAATACCTGGGAAGTGATAGTATTTTTCTTGTAAGTATTATCGAGTGAACTAAGAATCTGCTTGTGAAATTTCCCAAACACCACAAGAATCTTGAAAACCGGTTAAAAAAACGGTTATGAGTACGTTTGCGCACTTATAAGCCTTTAAGTTAGATGATTATTAACCGATTTCAATTTTCTCACCGGATTGAAAAAAAGAAGAAGAAACTTAGGCCTTTCAAACGATATATTCGTTATTTAAGAAAATATGAGAAATCTATGTCTATTTGTCCAGCAAACAGATATTTGATTGATTATTTGATGATTTCACACATTATTTTATAAAGAAGCCGTAATACTCTTGAATTTATTCAGAATGAACGTTTCTTAGTGAGTAAAACGCAGCTTTGGTATTAATTGGCTGAGTTATTGAAGTTTTCATTAATACAAAAATTTTTGCAAAAATGACTGCACAACGTTTTTCGTGTTCTTTGTATCGTCGACTTATCATTGTTTTGTCGTAAACGCCAATTGCTGGAAACGGAGAAACCAATATTCACAACTATGCCAATATTACCAACTATCAATTTTTAGGGGTGCAATAGGTAGTGTGCGCCCCTCTTGTACATGAGATCCTGGGTTCGGTCCCTGCTCTGACCACCTTTAAAAAAAATTTTCTTTCGGCGGCGGTCACCTCGCATTGTGACGGCGACACTATCGAGAATTTACTTACTTACTTATCCGGTCTCGGACAACCCCGGGGGGTCAGGGACCTTACAAAACGAAGATAACATATTTCGCCAACCAGTTCGATCTTTTGCTTTATCTCTCCAGTTGGCAATACCAAGTGTACGCAGGGATTCGTCAACTTGATCCCTCCAGCGTAGTCTTGGTCTTCCTATTTTTCGTCTTCCTTCGAGTTCGGTTTCGAAAAGCCTTCGCGCTGGTTCATCTTCATCCATTCTACTGACATGGCCTAGCCAGCGCAATCGCGTTATCTTGATCCGCTTAACTATGTCAATGTCAGGATAAAGCTCATACAGCTCATGATTCATGCGTCGCCGATACTCGCCGTTGTGCACTATAGGGCCATACATTTTTCGGAGTATTTTTCTCTCGAAGACTCCTACAGATGTTTCGTCTGCTTGCGATAGGACCCAGGATTCTGCGCCATAAAGCAAGACAGGTTGAATGAGAGTCTGGTACAGCTGGACTTTTGTTACTCGAGAGAGGGCTTTATCTCTAAAGTGCTTGCTTAGCCCAAAATAACATCTATTCGCAAGCACAATTCTCCGCTTGATCTCAAGGCTGACGTTGTTGTTTTTGTTCACGGCAGATCCGAGGTATATAAATTCGTCCACTACCTCGAAGTTATAACGGTTATCAACGTTCACGCTTTGGTCTAATCGCGTGGAGGCCCTGTTCGTTGAAACCATTAATTTTGTCTTGTCCTCATTCACCGTCAGACCCACTTTTGCTGACTCCTTCTCAATTCTCGAAAAAACCGCAGTAACTTCTCTAATTGTGCGCCCAATGATATCTATATCATCAGCATACGCGAGCAGCATGTGACTTTTGCTGCTGATGGTTTTATTCATATTGACTGCAGCTTTTCTCATAATGATCTCCATTAAGATGTTAAAGAGATCGCACGATAGGGTGTCGCCTTGCCTGAGGCCTCGCTTAGTTTCGAAAGGTTCGGTAAGATCCTTACCAACTTTCACTGCGGATTTGGTGTTCGTCAAGGTCATCCTGCAAAGGCGTATGAGTTTTGCAGGAATACCAAGCTCAGACATTGCTTCATAGAGTTTCTCCCGTATCGGACTATCGAAGGCTGCTTTATATTCGATAAATATATCATAGGTGTCGATTTGTTTTTCGTGTGTCTTCTCCAGGATTTGGCGTAGCGTGAAAATCTGGTCAGTTGTCGATTTTCCAGGCCTAAAGCCACACTGGTTTGGTCCAATCAGGTCAGCGATAATTGGTTTTAGTCTTTCGCACATTATACTTGATAGAACCTTATATGCTATGGATAAAAGGCTTATTCCACGGTAGTTGGCACAAATACTCGGGTCACCTTTTTTAAATATGGGACATAGTACACTGAGACTCCAATCGCCGGGCATGCATTCATCTAACCAAATTTTGCTAATGAGCTGATGCATGCACCTTATCAGCTCATCGCCGCCAGCCTTAAACAGCTCCGCCGGTAACACTGTGATAGTCGAAAAAATGAACTTCGATGAATCCTTTTCGAACTATTAGGGGGGAGTCCCCTGAGTTCGAAAGTACATTTGGAAGTGTCAGATTGGCTCCAGTTTTTGAGAAATCGGTATATATGGATATAGCTAAGTCTGCGCTATTTAAACAAATTTTACCGGCCATAGGCCAATTTTTTTTTGGCCTAAAAGGGATTAAAAAGCTTATTAAAATAGAAAAAACAAATGTTTGCGCTCGGTCCAACTTCTTGAGAGATGGGCCTTTAAAGCTTGAGTATATAATTGGCGATATCTCACATATTTATGGTCCGATCTGGTTCCGGTGAATATCATTACAAAGACCATTAAAAACTCTTTAAATCTGCATATAAATATATTACACTTTATTAACCCATTGGGGACAAATTTAAAAAATACGATTTTTTAACCTCACTTTTTTGCTAAAAATCTGATTTTCTCAAAAAACAGCCCTAGTAAACCTATTTTCTACCTAGACTCAGATTGTAGGCAACACTTCAGGCTTTGTTTTAAGGTATAATGCTTCGCATTAACCCTTCTAAGACCGAAGATATTTATGTTCAAAGTTTGAAATACAAGAAAAAATTAAATTTTTCCAAATTCTTCCAAAATTTTTCCAAAAAATATATAAAAGTCCAATATTTTGATTTTGAAGCTTAACTTGAGGCCTATGCTAGGAAAATAAATAAAATTTTGGAAAAAATTAAAAAAACTTTAATTTCTTCTTGTATTTCAAACTTTTAACATAAATATCGCCGGTCTTAGAAGGGTTAATACGAAGTATTATACCTTAAAACAAAGCCTGAAGTGTTGCCTACAACCTGAGTGTAGGTAGAAAATAGGTTTACAAGGGCTGTTTTTTGAGAAAATCAGATTTTTACCAAAAAAGTGAGGTTAAAAAATCGTATTTTTTAAATTTGTCCCCAATGGGTTACTAAAAAGTAATATATTTATATGCAGATTTAAAGAGTTTTTAATGGTCTTTGCAATGATACTCACCGAAACCAGATCGGAATATAAATATGTGAGATATGGCCAATTATATACTCAAGCTTTAAAGGCGCATATCTCAAGAAGTTGGACCGAGCGCAAACACTTGTTTTTCTATTTTAATAAGCTTTATAAGCCCTTTTAGGCCAAAGAAAAAATTGGCCTATTGCCGGTAAAATTTGTTTAAATAGCGCAGACTTAGCTATGTCCATATATACCGATTTCTCAAAAACTGGAGCCAATCTGACACTTCCAAATGTACTTTCGCACTCAGGGGACTCCCCACTAATAGTTCGAAAAGGATTCATCAAAGTTCATTTTTTTTCGGGTCAAAAACTATCACAGTGTAATCCATCGGCTCCTGCGGCTTTGTTGTTCTTAAGCCGGGCAATAGCTGTTCTGACCTCGTCTTGGTTAGGAGGGGGGCAATCGACGTCGTCGTCCATATTGTGATCGATTGTCCCATCGTCATCGGATATCTCAGGTACTAGTAGCGCGGAGAAATGCTCTCTCCATATTCCCAACATGCTCTGCACATCTGCGACGAGATTTCCGTCTTTGTCTTTACAGAAGGGGGGCCCTGAACCATGTCCATTAGTTCCGTTTTTAACTTTTTGGTAGAATTTTCGGGCTTCGTTCTTCCTTCTGTATGTCTCAATTTTCTCACTCTCGCGTTTTCTCCACTGCCGTTTCTTACGCCTAAAGAGACGGTTTACCTCCTTTCTCTTCTCCCTATACCGCTCAGTTGCAGCTCGCGTTGCAATTGACTGAAGCATTACCATACGTGCAGCGTTCTTTTCGTCATTTGCTATGCGACACTCTTCATCGTACCACGGTTTATTGCGAAGCGGTTTTTCGAAACCAAGTACGGTTGTTGCGGCAGTTTTTATAGAGTCGGAAATGGGTTTCCACTGCGCATCAGGATCGTCATCGGGAGGGGGTGGGTTCTGTGCCAAAAGTTGCGAGAGCTTCCTTGAGTAGGCTGTGGCTACCTCTGGTAATTGCAGCTTTCCGATGTCCAGCTTCCTCTGCGTCTGGTTTCGTACGATTTTCGCTCTACTTAATCTTGTGCGAACCTTTGCTGCTACCAGGTAGTGATCAGAATCGATGTTAGCTCCTCTGATCACTCGTACGTGCCTTCCATCAATTACCACGTGATCAATTTGGTTCTTAGTTCTTTGATCAGGGGATACCCAAGTAGCCTTGTGGATGTCTTTATGCTGGAATCTTGTGCCACTGATGACCATGTTTTTTGCCGCGGCAAAGTCAATCAGTCTCATACCGTTGTCGGAACTGTCAGCATGAAGACTGAAATTGCCAATAGTTGGATTAAACACATTCTCCCTTCCTACTTTGGCATTAAAATCTCCTAGTACAATCTTAATGTCATGGCCAGGGCAGCGGTCATACGTTTCCTCTAGGAGCTCATAGAATATGTCTTTGGCATCATCATCTTTCTCTTCTGTCGGGGCATGCACACAAATTAGGGAAATATAAAAATATTTCGCTTTTATGCGGATTGTGGCTATAGGTTCACTCACAGGATTGAACCTAGAGACTAGATGTCGCAGTCTTTTGCCAACTACAAATCCACAACCAAATTCATGTTTTTTTTCATGGCAACTGTAGTATATATCGCAGTTTCTTTTTCTTGTGCAGCCATGTCCTGTCCATCGCATTTCCTGGATAGCGGTAATGTCAGCCTTATAACTTTCGAGGACATCTGCCAGTTGGATACTTGCACCGGATCTATATAGAGTTCTTACATTCCAAGTGCATATCCGTAAATCGTGGTCCTTATAACGTTTGCGGGGGTCGTCAACAAATAGGGGTTGTTTATGTTTTCTGTTTCGTTTTTGTATTTTCACTGCCATTATGAACGGTGGCGGGAGGCAAACCCAGCCCACCGGGTTTTTGCATTTTACCTACTGCCAGGATATTTGATTGCAGCCGCCCATTATGGATCAGACGCTGACCAGGATGCGATATGTTGAACCTGGATTTTCTTCTTTTAGTTTCTATCCGCCGTTGGCCCGTATGTTTGGCTCATCCGCCTTCTAAGGACAAAAGAATATGCCCGATTGTTTGATGAGCTTCAGTGACAACAGTCACCTACTATACCTGATTTGATGCTCATTTGTTTCGAGAATTTAGCCATGAAAAATCTTCTCAAAATACCGTTCGGAATCGGTGTGAAAACTGTATGCACCATATTTTAACCTCCACATATTTAGCCTCCACTTCCGCTAGCTTCGGGGGTTCCGTTGAATAGATTGCCTGTATTTGCAGCTCTTTCGGCTTGTTTCGGTATGTTGTTCAGATAGTCGTCGTAATCGCAGTGGACCATGTGTCCCACTCTTCGCGCCGATTGCCGATATTCTGCTCTTAACTGCCTTTTCACTGTTGGTGTCTTGGATCTTATACGCATATTGTGCAGGCGTTCACGATTTTGAATCTCGGCGCCAGGATTCTGCACTAATCCAAGGTTTATTTTCACGTCTTTTCTCACCAAGGACATACTTGGCAGTTTCCGTCAGCACTCGAACAATGCCCGGCCAGGTATTCTGACCGTTCTGTGTCAATTTAGCTCGTAGAGTTTGACCATACATCCTTGATGTGGATGAGTCATGCAGACGGTCTGTGTTATATTGAACGATTTCGTTACTAAACTAACTAACTAAAGAGTTGGTGGTTGCCATCAATATCAGCACCACGCCTTGACTTGACGTCCTGCAGGGAACCCAAAAACATTTTGCTGACAAGTATATGATCAATTTGATTGAATGTTTGACCATCGGGTGATTCCCATGTGTACTTGTGTATATTTTCATGGGGGAATTTCGTTCCACCGATAAACTAGTGATGGCGAGTACAGAAATCTATGAGCCTGTCACCATTGTTATTTTTCAGATTTCCAAGCCTATGTCTTCCCATAACTTCCTGTAGGTTATTGTTGTCGTTACCCACTTTGGAATTGAAATCTCCCATAAATACTTTTATGTCACCAACTGATAGGGAACTTACAGCAAAATCTAGTTGGCTATAGAAATCGGCCTTAGCACTGTCCTCATCAGGCTCGGTGGGTGCATACGCCTGTACCACAGAAATCCTGCGGAATTTCGAATTGAACCTCGCAGTGACGATGCGATCAGATATAGTATTGTACTCAATTAGAGCACTTCTAGCCTTAGGCGAACGAAGAAGGCAGACTCCGTTTCTTCGTTGTACGTCACTTCCGGAATATATAAAGCAATGTCCAGATTGTAATTGGGTTTTGCCACTATTTAGCCAACGAACTTCGCTCAGACCTAGGATGTCCACATTGTAGGATTCCATAACCCGTCTAACCTGCTCGAGTCTCGATTTTTCGGAGAGAGTTCTCACATTCCAGGTACCAATCATAAACCGTTGTTTAAAGCCAAATGTCGTTATCGAGGGGGGATCTTGATTCTTTTAATTTGCTGACTTTTCTGTAATGATTGAGTTTTAAGATGGGCGACTCATTAGACCACCGCATCCGATCCTAGTGATGGGGCTGGCAACAACCTACATACAGCAACTATGTTGGGTGTTGATGTTGCCTTATTACCTACTGTGAATCGGTGTTAGCATGCTAGACAGGTTGCTCAACCAATCGCCTTCTCACTTTAGCTACCATCAAACGCGGGTCTGATGGTATTACCAGGGGATACTTGGCCTAAGGCCGGAAGTAGTGAGCTGCTTGGGAATTTCTCAAAGGAATTGCTACAAAGAGCTTTGGACACAATGAGAAAGACCCCATAACTTACGGCCAAATTAAAAAAATGGGATTTTGACACCATCTGAGAGGGAATTAAGCGTAAATTTAGAATTTGGGCTTATGTCTGTTGGGGTTATGTCACGTCAGCTACTCTTATATATTCGCATTACTTCCCATGAAGGGATAGGATAGAGGTTCTCCTAATCAGTGCTCTGTGCGCTTTATAGGTTTTACACTCACGTATAACAACCTACATTTTTACATCGGTTCCGAATTATATTTTGAGAAGCTTTTTCTTACATAATTACACGATAGCGTCGCAGTCACTAAGCGTGGTGATCGTCGTCGACAGAAATTTAAGGTGGTAAAAGCTGGGGGCGAACCCACGTTCTCATGTTCACGAGTCACGCACATTAACCATTGCACCTCCGAATTATTATATAATATATAGCCCAAAATTTGTACCTCAGCCAGTATTAAAAAGTAGACGAGAGTTCACCTCCAAGTTCCACCAAATAATCACATGTGATTCTTGTTAGATGATCAACAAAGTCACACTTAAAATAAAAGGTACATATTATTAATGAAAAGTACAAAAGTATTCATTGGGGAAAAAATTCAAAATTATCTATGGAATTTCCACAAATCCTGATGAAATCCTTCATATATTTAATGAAACTGTTCTTTTGTTGCTTTTCACGAAATCTAACATAAATATTAATGAAACTGTTCATGAATTCTATGAAATTATTATTTGGCTTTCATAAACTTTATGAAGTGTTCACTAATAGAATGAACTTTTTCTTATCATATTATTTTATGAAAAGCTACCTTAAATTTACAATATATTTTCAACCCAATTTGTATAGGGACCAGATGTCTGCATACATATGACATTTCTATAGTTAAGCGGTGGCAGCAAATTTGATACAAATATAATTTTTTATGAGAGCCTCCTTATGGAATGGGGTATTTGTGTTTGGGAAAATGAAAAAATAAATTACGGGGAATTAATGGGGACGTTCTTACATTTCCCCCCTATAGGGTCGACTTCGGGGAAGTTGTTGGCCTTCTTGTGGATTTTTAACTATTCGACCCCACCCTTGACTCCGACGAGGCACCATTTGTCCTCACCCCACCTCTCCATTTCTCACCGCAATGCATTTGTTTCTCGAATCTCAAAATTACGGATTATAGCGTACCGCAGCGCGAAGGCTTTTCGAAACCGAACTCGAAGGAAGACGAAAAATAGGAAGACCAAGACTCCGCTGGAGGGATCAGGTTGACGAATCCCTGCGTACACTTGGTATTGCCAACTGGAGAGATAAAGCAAAAGATCGAACTGGTTGGCGAAATATGTTATCTTCGTTTTGTAAGGTCCCTGACCCCCCGGGGTTGTCCGAGACCGGATAAGTAAGTAAGTAAGCGTACCGCAAACGGCAATATCCCTCCACTAACGAATATATTGTCATCTTCAAATGTTAAATTTCTTATTTTTTTAATTTCAAATAAAAAATAATTCAACTTTCAGACTCCAATCAAATATTCGTTCGTACAGTTGGGTCTGCAAAGAAATATAGCTCTCAACATTTGAGTATAAAATAAAATTAATTCGGACGATTTAAATCTGAACAGATTTTTGACAACCAACTGTTGAAACCATTTTGTTTTTCATTTAATTGTTTTGTTATTTAAATAATTTAAAAAAGTATTACTTTCTAAGATTTCAAATAATTTATTTGATGATAAAATATCATAGTTTATCAATTTGAATCGAATAAATTATGAAAATAATTTCATTTATTGAAACGAAATAGAAAAATTTTTTAAATTTTTCTAAAGTTACAATCAAATTTTGATATTTTTTTATTCACTTCCGTATTTTACTTATTTACTTATCCGGTCTTGACCAACCTCGGGGGGTCAGGTACCTTACAAAACGAAGATAAGATATTTCGCCAACCAGTTCGATTTTTGGCTTTATTTCTCCACTTGGCAATACTCAGTGTACGCAGGGATTCGTCAACCTGATCCCTTCTGCGGAGATCTTCCTATATTCCGTGCTGGTTCGTCTTCATCCATTCTACTGACATGGCTTAAGGCGCCATAAAACAAGACAGGTTGTATGAGAGTCTGATACAGCTAGACTTTTGTTACTCGAGAGCCCAAAATATCATCTATTCGCAAGCACAATTCTCCAGCTGATTCCAGGGCTGACGCCGTTGTTTATGTTTACAGCAGATTAGAGGTATATAAAATCGCCCACTACCTTGAAATTATAACGGCTATCAACGTTCACGCTTTGGCCTAATTGTATGGAGGTCCTGCTCGTTGAAACCATTACTTTTGTCTTGTCCTCATTTACTGTCACACCCACTTTTGCTGACTCCTTCTCAATTCTCGAAAACACCGCAGTAACTTCTCTCATTGTGCGCCCAATGATATCTATATCATCAGTATACGCGAGCAGCATGTGACTTTTGTTGCTGTTGGTTTTAATCCTGTTGACTGCAGCTTTCTCATAATAATTTCCATTACGATGAGGCCTCATTTAGTTTCAAATGTTGGGAAAGATTCTTACCAACTTTCAAAGGCGTGAAAATCTGGTCAGTTGTCGATTTTCCAGGCCTAAAGCCGCACTGGTATGGTCCAATCAGGTCAGCGATAACTGGTTTTAGACTTTCGCACATTATACTTGAATGAACCTTATATACTACGGCAAGAAGGATTATTCCACGGTAGTTGGCACAGATACTCGGGTCACCTTTTTTAAATATGGGACATAGTATACTGAGACTCCAATCGCAGGGCATGCAATTATCTAACCAAATTTTGCTAATGAGCTGATGCTTGCACATTATCAGCTCTTCGCCGCCAGCCTTAAACAGCGCCGCCGGTAATCCATCGGCTCCTGCGGTTTTGTTGCTCTTAAGCCGGGCAATAGCTGTTCTGACCTCGTCTTGGTTAGGAGGGGGGCAATCGACGTCGTCGTCCATATTGTGATCGATTGTCCCATCGTCATTGGATATCTCAGGTACTAGTAGCGCGGAGGAATGATCTCTCCATATTCCCAACATGCTTTGCACCTCTGGGATGAGATTTCCGTCCTTGTCTTTCTAGAAGGGGTGCCTTGAACCATGTCCATTAGTTCCGATTTTGACTTCTTGGTAGAATTTTCGGGCTTCCTTCTGTATGTCTCAATTTTTTCACTCTCGCCCGTTCTCCACTGCCGTTTCTTATGCCTAAATAGATGGTTTACCTCCTTTTAATTTTCCCTATACCGCTCAGTTGCAGCTCGCGTTGCAATTGACTGAAGCATTGCCATACGTGCAGCGTTCTTTTCATCATTTGCAGTGAGACACTCTTAATCGTACCATGGTTTTTTGCGGAGCGGTTTTTCAAAACCAAGTACGGTTGCTGTGGCAGTTTTATACAGTCGTCAATGGGTTTCCACTGCGCTTCAGGATCGTCACCGGGAGGGGGTGAGTTCTGTGGCAAAAGTTGGGAGAGCTTCCTTGAGTAGGCTTGTCTTCCATCAATTACCACGTGATCAATTTGGTTCTTTGTTCATGCACACAAATTAGGGAAATAGAAAAATATTTCGCTTTACGTTCACTCACAGGATTAAACCTAGAGACCAACCAAACCGAACCAAATTCATGTTTTTTCCCGTGGCAACTGCAGTATATGGCTCAGTTTGTCTTTCGCGTACAGCTGCGTCCTGTCTATCGCATTGCGTTGAAAGCGGAAATGTCAGCCTTATAACTTTCGAGGACATCTGCCAGTTGGAAACTTGCACCGGATCTATATAGAGTTCTTACATTCCAAGTGCATATCCGTTTCGTGGTCCATATACCGTTTGCGAGGGTCGTCAACAAATAGGTGTTGTTTATGTTTTCTTTTTCGTTGTTGTATATTCACTGCCATTATGAACGGTGGCGGGAGGCAAACCCAGTCCACCGCGTTTTTGCGTTTTACCTACTGCCAGTATATTTGATTGCAGTTACCCACTATGGATCAGCCGCTGACCATGATGCAATATGTTGAATTGCCGTTTTCTTCTTTTGGTTTCTATCCGCCATTGGCCCAATGTTTGATAGTTTGATGAGCTTGAGTGATGTCATTCACCTACTAAACCTGAGACATATCAGTGATCGTATTACCAACCGAGGTTTCCGTGGTTTAGCTAACCGAGGTTACCCAAAAGCCACTGCCCGGGACATACTGCGTGGAAGTAGTGAGCTGCTTGTACTGTCCAATGAAGAAATCATTTCTGGCCTCTCCCAAGTGAAATGCTATCAGAAACTTTTCACCTCCACGGGTAGTCCCATGTCCCGTATTTCGTGTTTTAATTTAATAAAATCTCACTGAAGAAATAAAATATTTCTAGTCAAATAGATTTTCGAGTCAAATAGATTTATGTGTATTAAAAACTTATAAAAATAGTCCCAAATATATTTTTAGTTTTGAATAAATATAAAATTAGGAATAGTTCTTCAATTTATCCCACAATAATTTAGAAATATACATGTGGTATACAGTTATGATTCTCAAATACACTTCTTGTAACCTATTTTGATCGGTGGAGTGTTATAAGGCCATAGGCAATAATACCATGTGCCATATGGCTTTATTTGCACAGTGTATTTGATTTCGTTAATTTACAAAAAAATAAATTAATTCAGTTAGCAAATTCAAATATTTATAAACATTTTAATAACTATCAAAATATAAGTGTGCCATCCTTGATAATGGCGCGACAAATATATTTGACAGAACTAAAAAAAAAAAAATAATTGGATCAGCTGTTCTTTCGCTATCACCTGTATTGGAGGAAACTTGATGCGTAGCCAGCCTCACTAATCTTGAAATTTCCGTCATCGAAAAGATACAAAACATATTTTGATATAACTATTAGAGAATGGGGATCAAGATGCAATATAGCACGCCCCCGACGCTCCCGTCGGGCGCCAAATACGTGGGTACTGAATATGAATTCCTAATATTTTAAAATTGACTTCGAAGCGCCACGTTCTAACGTTGTTTAAAAAAAAAATAAATGGTTTCCCATTACATCCCATGAAGGAATCGGGGAGAGCTTCTCACATCCAGTAAGCTGTGCGCTTTCTAGTTTTATACTCACTGATTGGGACCTACAGTTTTACACCGGTGCCGAACAGTATTTTTGAGAAGCATTTTCATGGCTAAATACTCGATAGTGTCGCCGTCAATATGCGAGAAGACCGCCATCGAAAGAAGTTTAAGGTGGTCAGAGCAGGGATCGAACACAGGATCTCAAGTGAAAGAGGCGCGCACACTACCCATAGCACCACCGACGTCTTATTTTCCTAAAATTTGCATTATAATATTTCTACACCAAGTGCCCCAACATTTCCATTCTACGGCGCATTTTCATGATATTAATTGTAATTGTATCTTCCAAATTTCTAACTTCAGCAAGAGTATCTTAAAACAACCCTAAAACTTGGTCCAGGGGCACGTACAAAAATTTCGCAGAAACACGAATACATTTTTTGGGACGCAAGATGAAAATTTCTTGTCCGTCAATATAAGGGGCATAATAATAAATGTGTTACCAAATTCGTTGATTGAGAAATGCAAAGATTAGTTGGAATTTAAGTTTTTAGATGCTTAGTTTGTTATTTTAAACAAATAAAGTCAGATGAACATTTTTAATTTCCGACACCATTTATAAATTATTGGTGGCCTCGTATACTGTGGTATTAGACATGTACATTAATCAGTTTCATGAACTTCAGACAGTCAGTCAACCGTTTGTATTGTGTTGACGCATGAATTTTTACAGAATTTCTAATTTGTGTAAATATTTCAATGAGTAATTACTTGGAAATAAATTGGAATATTAAATGAATAAAGTATTAATTTCAAAAGTTCTATGAAAAGGTCTATAATTATGAACAGAACATGTTTAATTTCGCCGAAATGAACGTCATGCATATTTGAGTGGCAGAGTTTAGTCTTTAATGCAGCTCATTTTCAGCAATATTGTCGTAATGGTTGTTCTACTCATTACAACAGGAATTCGTTTTGGAATGTGAATATTAGAAAATTGCTTAAATCTTTTAATTAACGCCGGAATACACTGGTCATTGCCATATATTTATTTATACTCTACTTATGTATATCTACAAGAAGCTAGCTGGCAGTTTACGATTTTAAATGTGGAATTATTGCGCAAGTTGAATTATTCCGCAAAACCGAAAGCAAGCAATAATACCAGGTCTTCATGCAAAAATGTTGGAAGCGGTAGAATGAATATAGGTAAGTTATAGAAAATAGCTAGTTGTACGTGAATGTAATAAATTTAAGCATAATTTACGAGTTGACCAAATAGGATTGGACAATGGCGCTTAATAAAATATACCGTACCGGCATATATTGTACCGGCATTTATGATTTATTGAAATAAAATCGGAAATATAGCACTGCTCCTACTTTGACCTGCTAAACACAAATTGGGATGATAACGCGTCCATGCACTTTCATAATTTTTTGGTTTGGTTGAGTTCCTAAGCCAACTGTCGCACAGCTTAATTTATGCTACGGGCAGTTTGAAACCTCTGTGACCTTTTTAACTTCCCTCGCAGTTAATTAAAATAGTCAATTGAAAATTATCAACTATATACAGTTGATGTTTCCACTATATAGCAACCAACGAATAAATTCATGAATATTTGGTGATTTTTCTCAATCATTTAAATATAACCATATTCAAATGTTACTGACCCATATGTCGCAGGATTGACCGCCATTGATATACTCTGGTGGTACTACAGAACAAGTAGATTGAAAAACGTGTCTCTCACACAAATTCAGTTTGAGGTGGCCTATAGTATTTTTTACGAGGAACATTTTTCCCAAAGTTACTACTCCATAATTTCCACAATTGCCATTACTTTTAATGGATACAATTTAATTGTGTCGTATAATTTTGAGCAAGGTGGTGAGGAGAGAGGATAACAACTTAAAGTTAGTTATCTTCTACGGGTCCTCTACATTTCTTAGTCAGAAGTCAAACATTAGTTCGGAAGCGTTCTGCCTCTAATTTAGTCTCAAAGATCTTAGCGTTTTTGACTTCCCATCAAAGTTTGTTGTCAACTATCTGTAAGTTTTGACGTGCTAGAGAAAAGCGGTAAATGATATTAGATTCAGCGTATAAAAATTATGCTAATCCGGTCTGTTCACACAATTCAGATTTTTTGTCAAAACTAAAAAGGTTAAAATTAAATTTCGAAAATGTGCGAGTTTCATTTCAAAAATAAAGTCCACGGTCAAAACTAAAGAAAACGTTGTATGTTATATACAATGGAACTCGTCATTTTGCACCGGAAATAGTGGATAGTTGGAGAAACACAAGTTCTTTACAACATTATTGTTATTAATTTCATGTAAATATGTCTATTGTATTTAAATCTAATTTAACCTAAGTAATTAATATACTTACATATATACAATTGTGCGAACTTATTTATTTTTTTTTATTTTATTTTTTTTTTTTAAATTCATCTTTATTTACAATTGTTGTTATTTATATATTTACAAGGTTTTGAGATATTATCCATAGATATTACAGCAAGTAAAATTTTTCATCATAGATTTTGTGTATTTAATTCATTTTGAAATTTTTAAAGGGAAATTAGGTAAACCCTTTATATGAAAAAGAAAAAGAAATTCAACTACAGTTTGAGAATATATATGCTTACATTTGTATTACTATTTGCAATACAATATAAGTATACAATTTTCAGGTTGGTAATTTATAATTACATGTTATTTCATGATAATTCTTTACATTCTCTTATCAGTTGATAAGTAGAATTTTCAATATTTTCGAAGTATTTGGTTTTTAATCTGCATATGAAGTCAGCGAGATTTTCGTAGCCAGTTTCAGTGTGAAGAATGTGCGTTGAGTATCTCCAATGTTTTTTATTTATGATTTTAAGGCATTTGTTTTGTATAATTTGTAGTTTCATAATGTGCGATTTTGCCGCCTTGTACCATATTGGGCACGCGTATGTCAATGTTGGTCTTACTACATTTTTGAAGATAAGGTTTTTATTTTTCAAATCAAGAGGGGAGCGCTTGCCTATTATTGGCCACAGTGCTTTGATTATTTTTAATCCTTTTTTACAAGTTTCTGCGATGTGCCTTGCAAAGTTTAGTTTTTTGTCTAGTACTACTCCGAGATATTTTACATCGCTTTGGATGTCTATTATTTGATTTCCCACATTAAGTTGACGACTTGGTAACCTCTTTGGCGACTTATTAAAGGGAAATACAATGGCTTGGGTTTTGTTTGGATTAATTTTGATCTTCCATTTATGGAGGTATTTGTTGCAGGCTGCATATCCTTTCTCCATTTTGGTTAAAAGAGTTTTAGTAAGTTTGCTTGATGTAATAAGTGCAGTGTCGTCTGCGTAGTACGCCGTAGTTAAATACGTGGGAGGAGAAAAGTCAGATGTATAAAGCGAATATAATAAGGGTGATAATATCGAACCTTGTGGTAGACCTGCCGTTATTGCTTTCGGGAGAGACAGTGAGTTGTTGACGGATACAATAAATTGTCTGTTGAATACAAATTCAGCAACTAGCTTGCATAAATATTTAGGTACGTTAGCCTGGATTAATTTATATATTAGGCCATTATGCCAGACGGTGTCAAAGGCTTTTTCTACATCTAGTATTATAAGCCCAGTAGATAGACGCTTCCGTTTATTTGTCACAATAATATTTTTAATTCTGTTGACCTGGTGTACCGAACTGTGCTCTTTCTTAAATCCAAACTGTTCGTTGACTATTATTGACGCGTTCGTTGCAAAATCTGATAGACGGCGATGAAGAATTTTCTCAAAAAGTTTCCCCAAGTTACTGAGCAGACTAATGGGACGGTAGCTATTTGGATCACTTTTTGGTTTATTCGGCTTTGGAATTGCAATGACCTTAGCCATTTTGAAATGACTGGGGAAGTATTTTAAATTGATACAGCTGTTAAAAATGGATACCAACACTTGAATTGCTTCAGTAGGAAGATTTTTTATTAATACATTGGAGATATTATCCAAACCTGGAGATTTTGAAGCCTTAAGTGATGAAATTAAAGCAGACAATTCATCTAATGATGTGAGCTCATCTTCGTCTGAATTCACAAATTCAGTTATGAAGCGATTGATTTTAGTGTTGACTGTTCTGTCAATAGAATGCTTGAAGCTGGAGGTAATATTGTGAGTACTGGCAAATATATCTGCTAACATCTGAGCCTTTTCAACATCAGTGTTTATTTTTCTGTTGCCTTGTGTGAAATCTGGAATTTTTCTATTTGCTTTGCCTCTTAAATTTCGACTTATTTTCCAAAATGATCTGTCTCCGGGTTTTAGTTTCGAGAGCATAGTGTGCCATTTATTATTACGTACCTTTTTAAGTTTGTTATTAATCATTATGGTTAAGAGCTTCATACATTGTTCGTAAAAATTAGCTTCAGCAATGCAGTGTGTTCTTTGACTTTTCCTTTCATATGTCTTACGAGCTTTAATCATTTTGATAGTACTTGCTGGTAGAGTGAATTTTCCGGAATTACTGACTTTTGGAGTTGCTTGGTCACGAGCTTCTGCAGTAAGGCAGATAAATTTGTCAATTTCCAGATCTATTGATTCTTTAGTGCTGTATAATTCCGTACGTAAAGCAATTCTATTCTTAATGTATTTTCTGAAGCTCGTCCAGTTGGTAAGTTTGTAATTGTAATAATCCGATTCCAATACTTCAACCGATGAATTTTCAATGGTGCAAACAACAGGTCGGTGATCTGATGGGATTTCGTAGCCTAGTACCTCGAACTTTAAATTAAGTGTGCTGTTGCTTAGTGCTATGTCGATTACTGACGTGCGGCGATTTCGTTGGAATGGATAATACGTTGGACTGTTAGGGTAATGTACAAAAAAGTTTAAAGTTTGTTGGAGGTTATTGAGCACATTGCCTGCAGTGTTGTTAGTACTACAATTCCATACCGAGTGTTTCGCGTTAAAATCTCCAACGGTTATAAAATCTGTATTGAACGACGTCAATTTAATTATATCGTTAGAAAAACTTGGAGTATATTTAGGCGAATACGCAGTGGAAATGATAATAGGTCTATTATTTATCAAGATCTCTACAGATAGGTTTTCTATTGCATGTGTGTTAATTATGGGTAATAACCTATGTTTGACATGTCTATGTACTATCAAGGCAACACCACCACCTCTAGATTCACTTCTGTCGTTCCGATATATCCGATAATTTTTAAAATACATCTTGTCCTTTTCTTTTAGATATGTTTCATTTAAAGAAGCTATTTGTATATTTTCCTTTTCTAGCAAGTATTCAAATTGTGTTGCATGAGAGAAATTTGTAATGCCGTTCGCATTCCAATGAAGAATTTTGAATGTGTTTAAGTTACCGCAGGCCATGAGCATACTTTACCATTGACATAACCACTTGAATTTGTTGTGTTTTTGTTGTGCAGCTTTGGAGATCGCCTAAAGCAGTCATAAATATTTCGAAGAGCTCATCTACGCTAAAGAGATCATTACGCGCTCTTGCTTTTTCTGCATATGAGATACCATTGACGATTCTGTTGTTGTTGTGTACGGCAGTTGACGGTGGGTCAATGCAGTTGTACTGAGCTGGGTTATGCTGTTGTGTGGTAAACCTACTTCTGGTTTTTGTTGTCGCTCTGGCTCTTGTTTCCAAATAGTGAGAGCGCAGAGGGCAATTAATGTCATTGGCTGAGTGATCTGTACGTTCTTTACCGTGTTTTTTGCAGTTGAAGCAAGAAAATACGGCTGGCGTTTTTTGTTGATTATTGAGTGGGCACTCATTTGTGTGATGTTGTTTGGCGCAAATCATGCAAGCTGCGAGTCGATGACAATGTTCACCGCCGTGACCGTACATGAGGCAATTCCAACATTGAGTTGGGTTGTCTTTTTTCTTTGGTTTGTACTTCTTCCATTGCACAAATACACTGCAAATTGCTTTGACATTGTTAAGCGATTTCGGATTAAAATTTTTCCTTCCAAATTGCACTTTATATACCGCATTGTCGGTTGAGCTGAATCTGGTTGCAATTTCAGAAACCGAATAAGGTGTTAGATTATAGCTCTGAATTTCGTTTTTAATATCGTCAGTATTGAGTTTTGGGAGTCCATACAAAAAGATGGTATATAATCTGTTCTCTTTGGGGTTGAATGAATGAAACTCTATTTTTATATCCATTAACACTTTTTTGCAAGATTCAAATTTCTCGTTGCTTTGAGTAAATACCTTAGGTCCAATAGACGTGCGTTTGAACAATTGATCTTTTCCCAAAAGTACTTGGAGATCCGATAGAGTTGTCTTTGCATCAACAACTAGTGGCGGTGGTTTGGCCGGCTTTGGCTCTACTATGTTGGTTTCAGGTTCCATTTCCATGTCATTGAGATTGGCTAAAACGCTAAATCGGTTTCTTGAAGTCGACGGCACGTTGGACAACATGCCTAAAGGAAGAGGCCGAGACAAATTTGGATGTCTCTTGACGGTGGATTTTCTCACACTCCGAGGAAATGTTTTGGCCCCCGGAGCCATCACAAATCCCGGTAACCTATCCGACTGGTGTAAATTGTCTCACGTATAGAGTTCGATGAGAACACAGACAATTACACACAAAAATTATTACACAGTTGTTTACTATGTTATTTGTGTTTGTTTTTAACGATAACGATCCGGTTGTTTTAAAGACGACTGCACTCAAAGAGAGTCTGTAGCGAACTGCGAACTTATTTATTAAAAATATAGGAACCACTCTTTTTGTGATAAAATTCCGCTTTCGAACAAAAACAGTTCTCTGTATTGAATTCAGTGGTTTTTTTATTCACATTAAAGGTCTGCTAAGAACCATCCAAACACACTTGTTGTTTGCTGTTAACTTGTCTTATATTTACCTGCTTGTACCTGTTTCGCTCTCTTTGGATTGAGTGTTGAGTGAATTTAATATTTCTCTTTTAGATAACGAGGGAATAGGTATGAGAGAGTGAAAGTACCAACCCAATGTGACATATGAATCCGTTACGAGGTCGAGACGGATCCGTTTCTGCGGACATTTTGTCTGAAACGGACATCCGTTACGAATTCATAACGAATTCGATTTCGTATGAAATTCCTGTTGAAACCGTTAATCGTTTGTTGTTCTTTTTCGGATCCGTCTTGAATTCGGAACGAACGTCGTATTCGATTCCGTTAAGTAAACTGAATTCGAGACGGATTCGTTTTTATAAATTTTTGCGAATTCGAAAATAATTCGCATTCCTCTCGAAAACGTAAATCGTCTTTTGTACTTTTTCGGATCCGTCTCGAACTTCATATTCGAATCCGCTTCGGATTCAGTTTTTGGAAATAAATGAAATTGAAACAAAAAACTTTTTTTGTAATGAAATTTATAAGAGAATGGTGGAAGTAAGTTTAAGAAGTACTAATTCAAACTATCACGTACATGAGTTCAAAGTTGATGAATTCAAGAATGGCTCCTATTTCAAACTAAAACTTATTATTTTGCATTGAAATATCTCATTAACATAATTGGCGCAATTCGAAAAATTTCGAGAGACTATGTTGTATGTGGCCTCCCTGTAGTAGCACGTAACTTTTTTACGAATGAGGAAGGTTTGAAGGTGAGCTGCAGCAGCATGGGGCTAATAATGTACGCAAGATATTTAAAATTAAAATGGGTGAACAATATTTTCTACCTCTAATACGAGTCCGTAAAACATAAAAATGCGTATCAGTGAAATTGTGATTTGGCGGATCCGTCTTGAACCCGATACGAGTCCGTAAAAAGATAAAACAAGCGGATCAGTGATATTGCGATTTCCAAAGGTAATATAAGGACCAGCCAATATCAACAGTGCAATGAATTAAATTTAAAATTGAGATAAAATTCACGTGCAAAACATTAACTACTTAAATTTCCAATAAATAGAATTAAATAGACAGAACTTCCTATTAATGCAAATGGCAGCTCAGATCGAATCCGTTTCGAATGCGCAAAAATTGATAAAAGCGAATCCGTCTCAAATTCATTTTATTTCCGAAAAAAGAATCCGAAACGGATTCTCATATGACGTTCGTTACGAGTTCGAGACGGATCCGAAAAAGTACAAAAAACAACTCACGTTTTCGAGAGGAATTTTATGCGAAAACGAATTCGTTATGAGTTCGTAACGAATGTCCGTTTCGAACAAAATGTCCACAGAAATGGATTCGTCTCAAATTCATAACGAATTCATATAGCAGTCGGACAAATCTGTGTGCTTTTTTATTTGGCTGTGTTCACTTTGTGAGTTTAGTCCCTACCCGCGCATATAACTAGATGTTAACACATTAAAAACAAATCACTTTCAAGTTTACATTTGTTTAGGTACATATGTAGGTAGGATTGATATGCGCTCATGGCCCGACCTAACTAAAAATATAAGTACGTAATTTCTTAAACATGATTAATTTATTCAGATTGTATAGGTGAGTTTTTCACATTTACATTAATAAACATAATATGACTAAATGATTTTTGATTTACTCCATTGGGGAGCGCTTATCAGTTATTAAAAATATACTCTCAGAGGGTGCACTGCTTGCGGGAACTACCAGTATATAACAACATAGCTTGAATAACAGTGGGAACTCATTTTGGCGGTTATACCACCAATTTAAAACATTGAAATCGTCATGGAGAGGCACAGAAGTATTTTGATATGTTGTAATTTCATTTTCGATAATATTTCCTTCTGAAATTTCGATCTGTCGAGCATACGACTGGAATAAATTAAAAATTTCAGATGAACTTTTGGTTTCTACGAGTTGTGTCGGTTGAGGTGTGTGGTAAAACGTATCATTAAAATTTTACATTTATTTATTACACTGTGAGACAAATGGTAGGGGTCAGTGATCGGGAATGGTTCAAACTACCGGGGAAAGTTATATCGGTAAAAAAGAAGTTATACGTGTCCCGGCGTTTCGCTGGGTCACGTCTAGGAATCTAGATATATCGATTTGAAGTTAGTAACTATCAAAAAAGGGAAATTGTCACCATTGGTGGTCTTTTTTTTGACATAACTCGAGAACCACTAGTCCGATTTTGCTCAAACAAATTTAAAAAAATTAATTACAATTGCTTTAATCTACTCATATAATGTTTTTCTATATAATCAACAGTTTTGCCGGTAAAAATAAATGTAGGAAGAAAAAAATATTTTTTGCTTAAAATATTAAATTTTTTATTTTTTAAATTCATAAAAAATCCAAAACGGACTCGTATTACTTTCACGCAAAGTCACATAACCTTTAAACAAAATGAGACATAGATCATGAAAATCGATGGACGCGTTTCGCTTTTATTCACAATTAAGTGCAGATATCTCATTTTGAAAAGAATATTGATTTTATGATGATTTGATTTTATTATTAACACGTAAAATTAAAAATTATTACAGGTAATTATTAGATTATTACATAGATACATAGGTTATAAAAATCAATGAACGCAAAACTTATTTTCGTTTGTTTGCGCCCTTTACTTTCTTGCGTGGTGGTTCGCCCATTTGTTCAGTCTGTATCGGATGAGGATCTGTCTTCATCTGGGAAAAATCAATTGTTTTTAATCAGCCAGTTAACTTCATTGTTGTGACTTACCCTCGAAGGAAACTCCCATTTTATATTCTTCTTCTTCATCTTCATTGTCGGGATCGTACGTCTTTTGCGACCACCAACAAATTTCAGCCACCAGCGAATCGAGCCTTTTGCCTTTATATCGCGTTTCCATTGGCATTGCCACTTGATGGAAGTGCTCGCCATGTTCATCCGACTCTGAGGCTAGCTGCTTGCTGAAGTATTCGAGATGGTGATGCAAGAAGTGAATTTTGAGTGACATATTCACTCCAATTTTCTGGAAGTAGTGCAACATCTTGGTCACAAGAGCGGGGTAATTGTGTGCTCGCGTACTTCCCAAAAAATATCGTATGACTTTCTTCACTGCCCTCCACGCAAAGTAATCATTACCGTCTAAAGCACCTTTAAATTCCTTTGCTTTCATGAGCTTTCGTATATCCGGCCCATTCAGAACACCTTCCTCCAATTTTGCTTCGCTGATTCGTGGGAAAATATTTTTCAAACAATCAAGAATTTTCGGTTGCTTCACAATGGCCTTGATGAAATTTTTTACGATTCCCAGTTTGATATTGATAGGGGGCATGAGGACGTTCTCCATTGGCACCAGTGGATCATTTACGCAGTTGTGTCCTTTCTCCGTTGGATCTCGAGCAAGCCAGTCATGCGTTTAGTATTGGTTTTCTTTAAATCGGGTATCCCAAAGACACAAGAAACACATGTTTTTCGTATAGCCTCCTTGGAGACCTCTTAGCATCGCCACGACTTTCAGATCACAACTGATCCGCCACATGTGATCAGTATAGCAAACTTTATCCAAAATTATTTTCATGGAATCGTATGTTTCGCTCATGTCTGTGCTGTAGCCAATGGGAATGCTTGGTTCTTTATTATATTTATGTAGCAAAACGACTTTCAGGCTTGATTTCAAAGAATCGATGAACATTCGCCAATCAGCTGCGACATAATTAATGGTCATCGCCTCCATCAGTCCCGTTATATCGTGGCAGTAAACAAATGTGTTCCCTTCGTTGAGTGTGTAGTACCGTTGGAATAGCAATTGTCGTCTTCGATTTCCGGTGACTTTGACATTTGGCTCCAAATTGTTGCCTTCTTTCAAAAGCTGGGCAAGTTTTTCTGCTTCACGTTGAGAAAGGTGCAACAATCTTATCCATTCTTGCTTGTGATATTGGAATTATTTTGTTCGATGGGCCGGCTTCTGGTGTTGGTTTATAGGTGAAATCCGATTGATCCATTGTTTCAATAGAAAAAGAAGTTTCTCTGTCAGGACTTGGAAGCGGTGGAAATGGTATTTCATCCGAATGCGATAGAGGTATTTGTGCACTTTTAACAGATATGTAAACTCTTCGTTTAAGGCCTTTACGATTTACTCCACATATTTTGTTTGCGCAAGCGTAACAGTTGTCGGAATTGTGCTCTCCTGGATCAGTCCAAATCATTGGTACACCAAAACGAAGTGAACTGCGTTTCCCTTGGATCCACATGTTAAGACCATTGTAGCACGTTTTACAAATTTTGTCTGGGACCCACGAAACGCCGCGAATTATTTCGGAATCAAAATAAAGTTTAAAAGCGCGCTCCACTTGCTCAGTGAGTAATGCAGTATTTGTTGAAAAAGCTCTTTTGCCACAAACGTAACAAAATAAATTGATATTCTCTGGACAATTTTCACTCATTTCGGTTTTATACTTTTTCGTCACTTTAAAAAAAATCGTACTTTACGCGTTCGGAGACACTTGTTGAATGACAAAAATCGATCAATGAACACCTATAAATACTACGTCATCAATACTTTACGCGTTCGGAGTCACTTGTTCAATGTCGGAGACACTTGTCATCAATGTTTTTCCAAGGAATTTTGAGCATATCTCGAGCAAATTATTGAAATTCATACCTTTATTTAATTTTGAATAAAAGCGAAACGCATACATTGATTTTTATGATGTATGTCTCATTTTGTTCATAGGTTATGTGACTTTACGTGACACTTTTTTCCGTTTTGGATATTTTATGAATTAAAAAAAAAATTTTAATTTTTAGGAAAATATAATTTTTTTTTCTTCATACATTTATTTTTACCGGCAAAACTGTTGATTATATAGAAAAACGTTATAAGAACAGATTAAAGGAATTCTTATTTTTAATTTTTTAAAATTTTTTTGAGCAATCGGACAAGTGGTTCTCGAGTTATGTCAAAACAAGACCACCAAAGGTGACAATTTCCCCTATATGATAGTTACTAACTTCAAATCGATATATCTCGATTCCTAGACATGACCCAGCGAAACTCCGGGCCACGTATAGCTTGTTTTTGACCGATATAACATTTCCCGTTGGTTTCATCCCATCCCGATTTTGACTGTGGCATAGTGTTAATTCTTCTCTTTCATCTGTGGTACATTGTAATAATTGGTTTGCCGGGGGAAATAAAAATATGGCTATTTTATGATAAATGGTTATGTTGTTTTCTGCAACTAATTGTAGCGTTTGTAATAAAGTACTTTTAAACTGAACAATAAAATCTATTTCTTCATCAACAGCAATACATTTACGGCCTTATTCATAAAAGGTTATGACAGGGTTGAGAGACGATTTTCATATGATAAATCGACTCTCAAACCTCTCACAACCTTTTATGAATAAGGCCGTTAGTCTTGAACTGTTGTGTGTAAGGATGAACTAAATGTATTGTAGCATTTAAATCATCTTCTAGCTTCTTGGATGCTTCTTCAAATGGCCTTAATACATTTATGATTTGTTCTAAATAATATTCTTTTGTAATTTTATATTGTTCTGTCATCTTCTTTTCTACCAATACAGTTTGAACATCTGAACATTTTTTTATATTGATAGCAGTGTATAGTATTCGGTGTTCCACCTAGTACGGCAAACACTTTTTGATGTAGTCTTCAAACCACAATTTAAAGAAAAACTCTTTAAAATAACACTCTCCTATAGAAAATACGCTATTTTGCCACACCAATTCTGGTACCTACCTTTCTGTCGATAGGACATTTAAATCTCCGGTATTTGTGGCTTTTTCGCCCTGGTCAGTCTTGTGCGAACGATATTGGCACCTCGAATCACACGTACATCCATTACACTAGAAGAGTGCCTGCCATCTATTACCAAGTGATCAATCTGATTCTTCGTCCGTTGATCAGGAGATATCCAGGTAGCCTTATGAATGTCCTTATGCTGGAATCGTGTGCTACTAACTACCATGTTCTTTGCAGCGGCGAAGTCTATCGGTCTTATTCCATTATCGGGGGTGGTATCATGTAGACTGTGATTACCGATGGTTGGTCGAAAGACACTTTCCATTCCTAATTTGGCATTAAATTCACCTAGAATAATCTTAATGTCATGGTCAGGGCAGCGTTCATATACTTCCTCCAGACGCTCATAAAATGTTTCTTTGGTTTCTTCAACTTTGATCCGCCGTTGGCCAGGGGTGTTGGCTCATCCGCCTTCAAAGGACAGAAGAATATGTCCACTACTTTGAAGGGCTGCAGTGACATGGTCACCTAATAATCTTGAGACGTATCAGTGATCGCATTACCACTCAGGTTGCTCATTCGTTTCGCCTTCTCACTTTAGTTAGCTAACGGAGGTTTCCGATAAGCCATTGCCCAGGACATACTGCCTGAAAGTAGTGAGCTACGTGGACTGCTCAATGACGGAATCATTTCTGGCCACTCCCAAGTGAATGGCTATCAGAAACTTTCCACCTCCAAGGACAGTCCCATGTCCCATTGGAACGCATTTAGCACCATAAAGTTAAATATGCATATATGGTCAGCGTCGTTTTAAATTACGATAATTACAACGGTTTCACTTCCTTTTATTTTACTTATATAGCACAACAGTTTACTTTATTTACACCACTTTAATAAGTCTTATATTTTACTATCAAATCGCGTTGCTTACTTTACGGGGTTTAATCACAAACTGAACTCTCCATTCCAAAGACCTCCGCTATTTATACCAACTCACCATACTCAAATGAAGGTATATCTAGCGAACTCAAGAACCTTCTAGACGTTGTTGTTGTTGCTTATCTTTGTAGAATCATCGCGCATGGCGGAGAATTATCTTAACTGAGGCGAATTCATTCAACTGGTTGAGCGAGCTGGTACTTTGTTACAATGCATACTTTCAGGCGCAGCACTAGCCGCCTGTTATTTACATAATGTTAGTAAAGTCATTAAGAGCAGGCAAAAGCTTTTACTTTTTCGTAACAATATTATGCACTAGTTAGTTCCAACACACCTAAGGCGCCTGTTGAAAAATAGTGTGATTTAAATGGATCTTGTAAAATGCTAAACTTTTGTTAAGAATTTTTTTATTTATTGAATGTATTTTTTTAAAAAAAAAGTATATTTTTAGGCCGCTTTTGTAAGAATGTGTGATATTTTCCCGAAAATTTCCTTTCTTTGATGAGAGGTACTTCTTCTATTAAAATGAAAAAAATGGCTTCCCGTTACATCCCGTGAAAGGATTAGGGAGAGCTTCTCAGACACCAGTGAGCTGTGCGCGTTCTAGTTTTACACTCACTGATTGGGTCCTACAGTTTTTCACCGATTCCGAACGGTATTCTGAGAAGCTTTTTCATGGATGAATACTTGATAGTGTCGCCATCACTAAGCTAAGAAAATGCCTAAGAGTATGATTTTTTTTTACAAACAATACTTTTTTAAGAACAGGTACTTTTTAAAGAAGTGGTACTCTTTATACCCTCACCCATAGGGATGGGGGTATATATCATTTAATACGTAAAAAAAATTAACACATAGAAGGAGCCATATTAGACCCTTAGTATCTTTTGACGAAATTCGTTTTAGGACTTTTTAAGGCGTCTGAGCCATGTCCGTCGGTCTGTCTGTCTGGCTGGTCAACACGATAACTGCCGGAAATCTTTAGAGATAACAATGAAATTTTGTGAGTGACTATTACTTGCCAATATTGAGTTTGGGATTGAAAATGGGCGTTTTGACCACGCCCCTTCTGGTACCTCCCATACAAATCGACACATTTGGAACAAAATAATATTTCTTTGAAACCGTTCTTCTGGTATATGTGATTAGCTTTAACTCTCACACCGGTTAATAATCTGTAAATGCCTACTTAACTGGAGAAAATGGGCGAGATTGTCACTCCCGTTTTGGTACCTCCCATACAAAACAGGGCGTTCGTCCGGGTTGTCAATCCGATAAATCGCGTGAAACACTTCCGACCTTAATGCAATTAGGCATAAGGCTTCACGTTATCAAACGCCAATCACCCATTACAACAAGGGTGATTTTGCCACGCCCATTGTGGTACCTCCCATACAAAAGCTGTTTGGGCGTCTGGTTTTTCGGCACGAGAAGTCCCACAAAACCGATCCAATATTTATGAAAGTTTGTACTAGTCAAAATTTAGCCAAATAGCACTCTCCTATAGAAAATACTCTGTTTTGCCACACCAATTCTGGTACCTCCCATATAAAAGTTGGGCGGATGACCGGTTGATCGACACGATAACTCTCGTAAACTACAACGCAAAATTTTGCTAAAAGCTACTGTGTAATTAATAACTGACTATTGCGCCACGCCCAGTTTCGGACCTCCCATACCAAAGTTAGGCGTATTTGCGGTTTGCCGACTCGATATCTCCAATAAATCATAACCGACCTTAATAAAATTTGGTACTGATCAAAATTTTGGCAACAACTTGTTATGGCCATTTGTGTACCTCGAATATAAATATTGGGAGGAAACTAACTAATTTGTGTACTCAATAATATTTAATGCAATGTCAATCTGTTATTGAATATGGTCACCTTTGAGTATAGGCGTTTTTAAAAGAACTCCCACGCACTGGATTACTTAGGGTGAGGGTATGATTAAGTCGGTTCACCCGACTGAAACTTATGTTCTGGTTTTATGACAAGATTATTTTTTTGAGAAAATTTACTTATTTTCAGGAAAACAAAATAAAAGGTGGTACTTTATTTTTAAGAAATGGTACTTTTCAGAAAAGGAATTTTTGTAAGAAAAGGTATTTTTTGTAAGAGAAGTTATTTTTCTTTTTGAAGAAAAGTTTTTTTTACGATAGAACAGATACAATTTTAAGAGTAGGTACTTATCTCAAGAAAATATATTTTGTTTTACAAAAAAGGTATTCTTTAAAGAAAATTAATTTTTTTAAGAAACGGCAAGTTGTTTAAGATTATGTGCTTTTTTAAGAAAAGGTACTTATGTTAAAACTTACTTTTTAACAAAAGGTACTTTTTGTAAGAAAATTTACTCTTTTAAGAAAAGGTACTTCTTTCAGATGTTATTTTTTTAAACTTGTTTCACTTTGGCTTTGCTAAATTTACTTTTTATTCGGTTCAAACCATAGATAAAGGAAATAATAGATATAGAGCGACCATTGTCAACTTTGTTCACTAGGTGCTGTCCTGTACTACTGTCACTTTCACTGAAGTTTCCCATAATTCTCATTGACGTTTATTCAAAATTGTGGGAAATTTTTGTGAAAGTAATTTAAAAAATTGAAAATATGACAAAATTTATATGATTTTAGATAACAGCACTTGTTTCTTATTAAACAACTATTTCAAAGCCATGAGGGCGGTGTTGGGATATCGGAGGAAAAACCAATTTATTAGGAAATAGACGATATTCTACTTTAACTAACGTGTTGTATTCTTGTATTCTTGTTATTTTTGTTGAAAGTGATTTTTTCCTTTTATATGAAATTTTAGATTTTTATTGTCATATTTTGTGACTTTTTGTTTTTGGGACCAAACAAAATCCCATATATTGCTTTCAACGACATCTAGAAAATTACCCATTACACTAAAATTGTCTCTACACTTGTGCTTCATCTATTTGTTTACTTTATCTATGGTTCAAACTACAATATGTAATAAACAGTGGAGCCTGTTTACAAGAAATATGTTAGTCTGGACACAAACCAAAAGTACCAGTGTAAGAGTGCTGCCAAATGTAATTCCATGCTGTTTCTTGCACTTTAACTTTTCTAAGTTTACTTTTTATTGGGTTCAAAACTACAATATGTAATACACAGGCTCCACCTAGAAAACTTCCCTTTAAACCAAACCAAAAGTACCCAATATAGTTGATAAAAATGGGTTGTAATAAAATAGTTAAAAAAAATTTGTTTAAAAATTATTCATGTAGCCCCCATCCCGCAACGTGCGATAAGGAACTTCGTTCCAATTACACCGTGCTCGAATCGGTCACTTTTTTGTAACAAGCGTAGCACCCACTGGGTAAACCTAATTCGTTGAACCCAGTGGAGCTAACCGGACTTAAAATCTAAATTTTTCAGTATTTTCTACCAATTATTGAATATAAACCGATGTATATCGGTCGAAAAAGAACTGATCGATAAACATAAAAAAATAATACAATTAAAAAAATTTAAATATTTCCAAATAGTTTCTTTTTATTGTAGTTTGATAAACTGATCAGTTTGACAATCTCAAAAATTTTAATTTTTATAATGTTGAGTTAAAACAAATAAACTCGACGAAAGAATTTCCTTCACCCCCTTCGATTTTGATGAAATTTAGTTCAATTGTAGATCTATATAAGAAAATAAGATGTGCCAATTTCTGGACCTGTGACCGTATTGATTCGCGAACTATGGCGCCTTGAAAAGTGAGAAAATTCGTGAAAATGTTCAAATGTGTTTCTGAAGTATATTTATAACTCTGAAACTACTTGTAATGAAAATCTTATTATGGTCTTATTTTGTAGGTATTAAAAGGGTCTTTAAAATGTTACATTTTATTCTTGAAAGGTCAAAGGTCATTTCGCTTGACTTAAAGTTCAGAAAATATATACATATCTGAGAAAGCGAAATTTTTAAAATTCTACAAAAAATATATGCTGGTTCCTAACAATTTCAAGAGGGCGTTTTTCAAAGTCCAGAGATATTAAAGAAAATGTGATGCTATGTACAAAATTTTTATTTTTTTTTAATTTTTTACTCCTAGAAAAAAATATTACAAAACATCATTTTTGATTTTGATGTGCCAATTTTTTGTTTCATTTTTATATTTTGGATTCTAAAGTTTTAAAACCCGGTAGTTAGTGGTCTAAAAAATAATACTAAGTTTAAAAATATTTTTAACGGTATTGTTATTAATATTAATTTAAGTGTCCCGCAGTCCCGCGTCGCCAAACTGCTATCTATTCATTATGCGAAAAATTAGAAATACTACTGCCTCACTCATTCCTTGCAAACGAACAGGCTGCGTTCCTGGAACAAACAAAAATTATTTAAGAGATAATGAATATTAGACTGTATGTGGTTTTTCTGAAAATGCATCCAATCTTAGTGGAATAATACCCAAGCAACCCTATACCCGATTGCAATGTACTAGAAATCAAATGGGAACATAGAGCATAAAAATTATATTGTAATATCCGACTATCTTGTACATAACTCCGTTGCATTCCGTTTGTTTCACCGGAATATGATTGCATTTTTAAGAAACAAATTTAAAGAAATGACAAACAAAGTTATATTCTATTCTGACTGATCCGCTGCTCAATTTAAAAATAAAATAAAAACTATGTTAACTTATGTTACCACGAAAGCAGATTTTGAATGTACCGCTGTATTGGCATTTCTTTGCAACTAGCCACGGATAAGGTCCTAGTGACACACTTGGAGGCACCGTCAAAAGAGAAGCACGACGAGCCAGTTTGAAACGTCCATTGGATGATCAAATGACTTCTCCACGGCATTTGTTTGATTGGTACCTACAAAACCTCACAAATTTTAACTTTCAATTTTTAACAGAAAAAGACAATGATGATGAAGAATTTCTACGCCAAAGATTTGCTGGACTACGTACCATTCCTGGAACACAGAAATATCATTGCTTTGTTCCAGAAGGAAAGGGAAAACAAATCGCAAAACTTTACTCCGGGGATACAGATTTTGTAATTGAAAATAATTACACCTAAATTCATATTAATAACAATACCGCTAAAAATAATTTTAAATTTTGTATTATTTTTTAGCCCACTAATTACCGAGTTTTGAAACTTTAGAATCCAAAATATAAAAGTAAAACAAAACAATGGCGCATGTTGTTTTTTTACACAGAACTATATTCGTGCCAAATTTCATCAAAATCGAAAATGATATTTTGTAATTTTTTGTCTAGGATTAAAAAATTAAAAAAAATAAAAATGTTGTACACAGCATTTTCCTGAATATCTCTGGACTTTCAAAAAACGCCCTCTTGAAATTTTGCATACGCGTAAAGAAACGGTTAGGAACCAACACATATTTTTTGTAGAATTTTAAAAATTTCGCTCTCTGGGATATATTTTCCCGAATTTTAGGTCATGCGAAATGACCTTTGGCCTTTCAAGAATAAAATGTAAGTTGTGTAACATTAGACCCTTTTAATACCTACAAAATGAGACCATAATATAATTTTTACTACAAGTAATTTTAGTGTTATAACTATTTCTTCAGCTACACATTTGAACATTTTTACGATTTTTCACATATTACAAGTTGCCATAGTTCGCGAACCAAAACGGGTCAGATGCCCAGAAATTGGCACATATTGCTTTCTTATGAACAACTACATACCCACCAATCAAATATCAAAATCGAAAGGGGTCAAAATCGAAAGGGGTCAGGTCAAATTTTGAAACTTTTTCTTCGAGTTCATTTGTCTTAACTCTGTTACTATATTTTTTTTAAGTTTTTGATGTGTTAACATCTCTAGGCACGGGTAAGGCAATCTATCAAAGTGAACATATTCAAACAACACACAGCGTTAGCATCACATACGTGGTTGTTGTACAACAATAGGCTCTGCCAGAAAATAAGTAAGATGGTATTGATTTAGCGCCAGCGAGCAAACAAGCAGGTCGTCGTCGCCAAAGAGTATTGAATATATATATATACATGGAACGAATTGTATAACTCAAAAGCACATCTGGCGTTTGATTCAAAACTTATTACTCTCTTTTTGCCATAACTAGGTCCATTAATAATTGTGGTCTGAAATATTGTTGTCTTTTGAAACATTTATGCTTTTTGTATTGCTTTATGTAACTGTTATCGTGAACAGCCCTAATGATCGCCCTTGCCACCGGACGAGTTGGCGCCGTCAACTTTGAGCGAGTGGCATCGGCGTCTCGCTTACTTCGGTGCTTCTTCTTGTTTTTTATTGTACTGAAAAATCAACAAAGAAAGCAGCCACACGCGAGCTGACGAATAAACATAATATTAAAATTAAATATAAAGTCAGTGTTTGTTCTTTTATTCGGGTGAAGATTTAAGTGCGGAACAAAGTCGTCCATAAGGGCAACCACCACCATCAACAACAACAACTAGTGCGGGTGAAGGAAGTCTGCCACAGCGAAGCAGCCGCCCCAGCATTCTCAACAACACCCAGGGACACCAGTTGCCGGAACAGCGCCATCAGCCCTTACCAGGCAAGGCTAACAAGGAGGTAAACTTTTGGTCCTTCTACCGAGAAAGGAGCAACAAGGTGCGTAGAGTGTTATGCAAAAGCGCCCAAATTTCGTGCTAACATTTTGTGGTTCAAAACAATTTGTGGCTCGGAAAAAGTTGGCGAAAGTTGAGTGTGTGAAAATATTTGAAATTCGGTGTGGAAAAACAATTTGAGAAGTGGCGTAAATTTGAGAAGTGGCTCAGAAAATTTAAGGTTAGCCACGGTGATTTTTTAACAATCGTCAAGCGGATTGCAGTACCGTTTTTCTTTTTTCAAATATTGTTGCACACAATCAAACAAACATACATATATTGTTGTTGCTCTATACCTGACATAGCAAGTCCGTTAGAGAACAACAAAACATATGAATATTATATGAGACATATGCAAAGTGAAGTTGTTGTTTATAATTTACGTTGCTCAGCATATAGTCAAAAGAAAATAGAGAAAACAACTATTGCGGTGAGACAGTGGTGGCTCATTATACGCAAGTTTTTTGGATTTTTTTTGACTTGCTTGATGATAATGAAAAGTGTTGGCCAATAACATAAATAGTGGAAAAGAAAATCTTGCGGTTCTATGAGACAGTGGTGGCTCAATATACGCAACTTTGGAGTTTTTTCTTTTTCGTTCTTGAAAATAATAAAAAGCATTGGTCAGTAGCTGAAAGAATAAATAAATTGTTTTTTTGTCGGTGCGAATGTGCGAAGAGACAAACAAGAAAAAAATTGCTGTACATAATCTACAGTGGTGGCTCGTTTTAAAGAATATTTATATAAACTTTATGAAAGTAAATTCGAATTAATATTCTGTTGATCGAGATTGGCATAAATTTGTTTTCTCTTCGTTTTGAAAGCTGGCGAGCAAATTGTGTTGTTCAATTTAGCATTGATTTTTCACGATTTTTTTTTACAAATTGTGGTTCTTGAATTTTTTTTTCGAATTGTTGGCTTACAATTTGGGTGGCTCGAATTTTCAGAAATTTATTCGACTTTGGTGGAATGAAAATTAAGTTGCCCGACTTTCGAATAAATTTAAAGTGATTTTATTCAGGGGAATTTATTATCTGCTCATTGTGCTTCGTAAAATTGAACAAATTTTGTCCACTAGTCATGATGAGTATTTCCCAAACAACGAAAAATTTGCCACAATTTGAGAAATATTTGCAAGCGGTTGATGAGGTTTTTACAACCGAGGCTCAGCTAAGTGAGGAAGATTTTTCCGAATATACGGCTGAAGCAATAGAATTTGAAAAAAACGAATTAACCAAAGTTTGGTCCAAATACAAAAAATTGTATGATGAATGTTGTTCAGGGCCACTGGATAAAGAGAAAGAATTGGCTGTGGTTCAATCTAAGCATCCTCAGGCACGCAGGGCACATGTAAAGTGCATAAATTATATTGCAAGAGCAAAGAAAAAATTGCCTGTGGAAAAAAGTGTTGCAGCTAATACAGTGGTTCACAATCAGGGGTTTTCGGTGCCCCCATGTGACACTGGCGTTTTTCATGGTGACTATGTATCGTGGCCCACATTTCGGGACATGTTTAGCGCCATTTATGTGAACAATGCAAGATTAAGCCCAGTAGAAAAACTTTTTTATCTTTTTCAAAAGACTGATGGTGAGGCCAGAGAAATAAACAGAAATATTTCTTTAACAGCCGAGAATTTTGAAATCGCATGGGGTAATTTGAAATCTCAATATGAGAACAAGCGGGTTCTAATAAATAGTCAATTGAAATTGTTGTTTAATTTGGCTCCATGCCAACATGAGTCGGCTCAAGAAGTGAAAAGGCTCCAGCGGGAGATTAATAATTGTATATCGGTTCTAAAGTTATACGAGATTGATATAGAGTCATGGGACCCCATTTTCGTGTTTCAATGCTCATCTCGTTTGCCGCATAATACATTGCAGCTCTGGGAGCAATCAGTCAAGAAAAAGACAGAGGTTCCCAAATGGAAAGAACTGAATTCCTTTTTGACTGACAGGTATCACGCCTTAGAGAGTGTTTCTGAGATTAGCTCTTCCTGCCCTCAACGGTCCAGTGGTTCTCAAACTTTTTCAAATGGGGACACTCAATCTTCATCGAAAGCTAAACAAGTTAAAGCTCATCATACTAAAGCTGAGGTCGTTCAATGCAAATTATGCAAAGAGGCCCATGCTATTTGCATTTGCAAAAAATTTTTAAATATGGACAATAGAAACCGAGTTTCAGTTTTGAAAAAATTCAAATATTGTTTCAATTGCCTAACGACAGGGCACATGTATGGCGATTGCACTAGCCCGAATGGTTGCTCAAAGTGCAAAAAGAAGCACCACAATCTACTGCATAGAGATTTTGTGAAAAAATCGAATCAGGCTCAGGCCTCAAGTCAAGTACAGTCCACTGAAGTTCCAAATACATCTGCAGTAGTTCAATCGCATCACACGTCGGTGGCAAAACAAGTTATGCTCGCAACAGCGTGGGTGAATATAATAAGTTGTGGCTCAAATTATAAAGTGAGGGCACTTATTGATCCATGCTCAGATGAGAGCTTTATATCTAAGAAAATGCAAAAATTATTAAAGTTGCCCACAATACCAGTTACAGCAGAAGTTACTGGATTGAATGGCGAAATTGTTAGTAAATGTGATAAAAAAGCACATTTTACTGTGGAGTCTGTTCTTCATCCGAACATTAAACTCAATGTAGGGGCACTAGTAGTGTCTAAGGTAACTGGTGATATACCAACTCACTCATATAGTCCAAATGGGGCTGAAGAGTTACCAAAGCTGGATTTTGCGGATCCAGATTTTTATAAGAGCGGTCAAATTGACATTCTATTTGGAGGAGATTTATATCCCTCAATTCTGCGAAACGGTATTCATCAAGGAATTTTTGGTTCTTTAGTTGCTCAAAAAACGATCTTCGGATGGGTGGTAACTGGACCAGCCGTCAGTAAAAGCAGTTCTTCACAATTGACAGTAGCTCATTTTACAAAAGTTTCTATTGACGAACAGTTGTCAAAGTTTTGGGAGTTGGAAGAAGTCGCTCATAAAACTGTTTTATCACAAGAGGATAAAAAGTGTGAGGAAATCTATTGCTCTACTACTATCAGGAACTCTGATGGGAGATATGTAGTAAATCTGCCCTTCAAGAACGAACACCCTGAGGTAGGCCCAAACAGACACATTGCTCTAGGTCAATATGAGAGAAATGAGAAATCTTTGTTGAAAAGACCTGGAGTCAAGTTGCAGTATGATGAGGTTATGGAAGACTATTTAAAGCTGGGCCACATGCGGAAAGTTGATGACGCAACTTGTGGTCCTAAGTATTATTTGCCCCATCATGCTGTGTATAAGCCAGATAGTGCCACAACAAAGTTGAGGGTAGTTTACAACGCATCGAGTCCCTCGGCAAATGGCGTAAGCTTAAATGATATGTTGTACGTTGGTCCAACGTTACAGGCCAGTCTTGTGTCGCTTATATCGAAATGGCGCCTTTATACTTACTTACTTACTTATCCGGTCTCGGACAACCCCGGGGGGTCAGGGACCTTACAAAACGAAGATAACATATTTCGCCAACCAGTTCGATCTTTTGCTTTATCTCTCCAGTTGGCAATACCAAGTGTACGCAGGGATTCGTCAACCTGATCCCTCCAGCGGAGTCTTGGTCTTCCTATTTTTCGTCTTCCTTCGAGTTCGGTTTCGAAAAGCCTTCGCGCTGGTTCATCTTCATCCATTCTACTGACATGGCCTAGCCAGCGCAATCGCGTTATCTTGATCCGCTTAACTATGTCAATGTCAGGATAAAGCTCATACAGCTCATGGTTCATGCGTCGCCGATACTCGCCGTTGTGCACTATAGGGCCATAAATTTTTCGGAGTATTTTTCTCTCGAAGACTCCTACAGATGTTTCGTCTGCTTGCGATAGGACCCAGGATTCTGCGCCATAAAGCAAGACAGGTTGAATGAGAGTCTGGTACAGCTGGACTTTTGTTACTCGAGAGAGGGCTTTATCTCTAAAGTGCTTGCTTAGCCCAAAATAACATCTATTCGCAAGCACAATTCTCCGTTTGATCTCAAGGCTGACGTTGTTGTTTTTGTTCACGGCAGATCCGAGGTATATAAATTCGTCCACTACCTCGAAGTTATAACGGTTATCAACGTTCACGCTTTGGTCTAATCGCGTGGAGGCCCTGTTCGTTGAAACCATTAATTTTGTCTTGTCCTCATTCACCGTCAGACCCACTTTTGCTGACTCCTTCTCAATTCTCGAAAAAACCGCAGTAACTTCTCTAATTGTGCGCCCAATGATATCTATATCATCAGCATACGCGAGCAGCATGTGACTTTTGCTGCTGATGGTTTTATTCATATTGACTGCAGCTTTTCTCATAATGATCTCCATTAAGATGTTAAAGAGATCGCACGATAGGGTGTCGCCTTGCCTGAGGCCTCGCTTAGTTTCGAAAGGTTCGGTAAGATCCTTACCAACTTTCACTGCGGATTTGGTGTTCGTCAAGGTCATCCTGCAAAGGCGTATGAGTTTTGCAGGAATACCAAGCTCAGACATTGCTTCATAGAGTTTCTCCCGTATCGGACTATCGAAGGCTGCTTTATAATCGATAAATAGATGATAGGTGTCGATTTGTTTTTCGTGTGTCTTCTCCAGGATTTGGCGTAGCGTGAAAATCTGGTCAGTTGTCGATTTTCCAGGCCTAAAGCCACACTGGTATGGTCCAATCAGGTCAGCGATAATTGGTTTTAGTCTTTCGCACATTATACTTGATAGAACCTTATATGCTATGGATAAAAGGCTTATTCCACGGTAGTTGGCACAAATACTCGGGTCACCTTTTTTAAATATGGGACATAGTACACTGAGACTCCAATCGCCGGGCATGCATTCATCTAACCAAATTTTGCTAATGAGCTGATGCATGCACCTTATCAGCTCATCGCCGCCAGCCTTAAACAGCTCCGCCGGTAATCCATCGGCTCCTGCGGCTTTGTTGTTCTTAAGCCGGGCAATAGCTGTTCTGACCTCGTCTTGGTTAGGAGGGGGGCAATCGACGTCGTCGTCCATATTGTGATCGATTGTCCCATCGTCATCGGATATCTCAGGTACTAGTAGCGCGGAGAAATGCTCTCTCCATATTCCCAACATGCTCTGCACATCTGCGACGAGATTTCCGTCTTTGTCTTTACAGAAGGGGGGCCCTGAACCATGTCCATTAGTTCCGTTTTTAACTTTTTGGTAGAATTTTCGGGCTTCGTTCTTCCTTCTGTATGTCTCAATTTTCTCACTCTCGCGTTTTCTCCACTGCCGTTTCTTACGCCTAAAGAGACGGTTTACCTCCTTTCTCTTCTCCCTATACCGCTCAGTTGCAGCTCGCGTTGCAATTGACTGAAGCATTACCATACGTGCAGCGTTCTTTTCGTCATTTGCTATGCGACACTCTTCATCGTACCACGGTTTGTTGCGAAGCGGTTTTTCGAAACCAAGTACGGTTGTTGCGGCAGTTTTTATAGAGTCGGAAATGGGTTTCCACTGCGCATCAGGATCGTCATCGGGAGGGGGTGGGTTCTGTGCCAAAAGTTGCGAGAGCTTCCTTGAGTAGGCTGTGGCTACCTCTGGTAATTGCAGCTTTCCGATGTCCAGCTTCCTCTGCGTCTGGTTTCGTACGATTTTCGCTCTACTTAATCTTGTGCGAACCTTTGCTGCTACCAGGTAGTGATCAGAATCGATGTTAGCTCCTCTGATCACTCGTACGTCCATTACACTGGATGAGTGCCTTCCATCAATTACCACGTGATCAATTTGGTTCCTAGTTCTTTGATCAGGGGATACCCAAGTAGCCTTGTGGATGTCTTTATGCTGGAATCTTGTGCCACTGATGACCATGTTTTTTGCCGCGGCAAAGTCAATCAGTCTCATACCGTTGTCGGAACTGTCAGCATGAAGACTGAAATTGCCAATAGTTGGATTAAACACATTCTCCCTTCCTACTTTGGCATTAAAATCTCCTAGTACAATCTTAATGTCATGGCCAGGGCAGCGGTCATACGTTTCCTCTAGGAGCTCATAGAATATGTCTTTGGCATCATCATCTTTCTCTTCTGTCGGGGCATGCACACAAATTAGGGAAATATAAAAATATTTCGCTTTTATGCGGATTGTGGCTATTCGTTCACTCACAGGATTGAACCTAGAGACTAGATGTCGCAGTCTTTTGCCAACTACAAATCCACAACCAAATTCATGTTTTTTTTCATGGCAACTGTAGTATATATCGCAGTTTCTTTTTCTTGTGCAGCCATGTCCTGTCCATCGCATTTCCTGGATAGCGGTAATGTCAGCCTTATAACTTTCGAGGACATCTGCCAGTTGGATACTTGCACCGGATCTATATAGAGTTCTTACATTCCAAGTGCATATCCGTAAATCGTGGTCCTTATAACGTTTGCGGGGGTCGTCAACAAATAGGGGTTGTTTATGTTTTCTGTTTCGTTTTTGTATTTTCACTGCCATTATGAACGGTGGCGGGAGGCAAACCCAGCCCACCGGGTTTTTGCATTTTACCTACTGCCAGGATATTTGATTGCAGCCGCCCATTATGGATCAGACGCTGACCAGGATGCGATATGTTGAACCTGGATTTTCTTCTTTTAGTTTCTATCCGCCGTTGGCCCGTATGTTTGGCTCATCCGCCTTCTAAGGACAAAAGAATATGCCCGATTGTTTGATGAGCTTCAGTGACATCAGTCACCTACTATACCTGATTTGATGCTCATTTGTTTCGCCTTCTCACTCTAGCTAGCTAACGAAGGTTTCCGAAAAGCCATTGCCCAGGACATACTGCGTGGAAGTAGTGAGCTGCTTGGACTGCCCAATGAAGGAATCATTTCTGGCCACTCCCAAGTGAATGGCAATCAGAAACTTTCCACCTCCACGGACAGTCCCATGTCCCATGCGCCTTTATAAGTATGTCTTTAATGCTGACATCACAAAGATGTACAGACAGGTACTTATAAATCCGGAACATGCTGTTTTCCAAGGAGTTTTATACCGTAGCTCTGAAAATGGAGAAGTCGAAAACTATCAACTAAATACGGTCACGTTTGGCGTGAATTGCGCACCATATTTAGCGCTCAGAACACTGCTGCAGTTGGCAAGTGACGAGGAAAAACGTTTCCCAATTAGTGCTGAAATATTGCGTAGCTCTATGTATGTCGACGATGTTTGTTTGGTGCACACAGCATTTCAGAAACATTGGTAGCTCGTGATGAACTAATTGCACTATTAAAGTGTGGAGGATTCGACTTAAGAAAATGGACGTCAAATTGCAGTCGAATTTTAGCAGGATTGCCCTCTGAATTTGTTCTGAATTCGTCTTTTTTATCGCTTGATGACAATAGTACCGTTAAAACGCTGGGATTGAGGTGGAATGCAGCACGCGATGAATTTTATTTTGTCACGGAGAAAATGTTGATCAAATCATCCTATACAAGGCGAGAAGTTTTGTCAGTTATCGCTCGGCTATTTGATCCAATAGGATGGCTTTCACCTATCATTGTGAAAGCAAAAATTTTGATTCAACAAATGTGGCTCGACAAAGGCGGCTGGGATGATCCGATTGGAGTCATGTCGCTCCAAAAGTGGCGAGCGTTTGTATCAAATTTCAACGGGATTGATAAAATCAAAATTCCACGTTGGATTGGTTGTTCATCAGATTGTTGTGTTGAATTTCATGCCTTTTGTGACGCCTCGGAGTTAGCATATGCAGCGGCATTATATATTAGAGTGCAGACCGGCGATAAGATATGCACAAATCTGCTTGTAGCTAAAACAAAAGTTGCTCCAATAAAGAAAATCACTTTACCACGTTTAGAGCTTTGTGGTGCGGTACTATTAGCCAAATTGGTTGAGAAAGAGGTTCCAAATCTGAAAATCTTGAATTCTTCGCTGTACGCAACTATTGTCCTAGCATGGCTCAAAAAGTCGCCTTGTAATTGGAAAACTTTTGTTGCTCATAGAGTCGGAACGATTTTAGACAAAGTTGGTAACAAAGATTGGCGTCATGTTGCATCTGCGGAAAATCCTGCCGATTTAGCAACCCGGGGGCTGACTCCGGATGAATTAAAAGACAACAAACTTTGGTGGCACGGTCCTGATTGGCTAAGCCAAGATAAATCTAAGTGGCCCGCCACAAAAGATGAATTTGAAACTTCAGAAGAAGCTAAAAGTATTCAAACGTATGTTGCTCAATCGGCAAAAAATGAGGATGTTCTAAATCGTTTCTCTTGTTTGGCTAAGGCGATGCACGTGATAGCGTACGTGTTTAGATTTTTCAACAAAGTTAAACAGCGCTTAAAGATTCGTCAAAGTAGTCAAAGGGTTGATCATAATCCACACAAGTCGCACAAACTCGGAGCTGACGAATTATATTTCGTGAGAATTCGTCTATTTGTACTGTCTCAGAAGGCTCATTTTGAAGAAGAATACACCTGCTTGCTCAAAAAGAATAAAATTAGTACACGTAGCACTTTATTAACGCTCACGCCCTTTTTGGATAATCAGGGCTTAATACGAGCTAATGGTCGTCTGGGTTCAACTAAAAGTTTGTCCTATAATGAACGTCACCCTATTATTCTTGCCTATAGCAGTCGTGTAGCCCGTCTTTATGTGGAGTTTATTCACAAAATGGTTTTGCACGGTGGTCCAACTTTGGTTCTCAGCACAGTTCGCCAAGAGTGTTGGATACTTAAGGCTAAAAATCTAATCAGAGCGTGCATCCACAATTGTAAACCTTGTGTTCTTAACAGGAGAAAACTCCAAGGACAGATTATGGGTGAACTTCCCTCCGAAAGAACGACGTTTAGTAGGCCCTTCACAAATACTGGGGTCGATTTCGCAGGCCCATTTGAAATTAAGAGTTTCACAGGCAGATACACGAAAATCACAAAGGGCTACGCATGTGTATTTGTCTGCTTTGCGACTAAGGCTATTCACATAGAAGCCGTGAGCGATTTGTCCACTCCTGCGTTTTTAGCCGCGTTGGCTCGATTTATTGCTCGTCGAGGGTGCCCTAATAAAATGTTCTCCGATAACGGCAGAAATTTCGTAGGTGCCGCTAAACAAATCGACATTAATTTTGTTGCCCATGTTAAGGAGTTTTGCAATGAGGCCGTCTCTAAATATGGACATCAGAAACTATCGTGGCACTTTATTCCCGCTGCTGCTCCACATATGGGCGGTTTGTGGGAAGCGGGAGTCAAAAGTTTGAAAACGCACCTTAAAAAGACGGCGGGGCAAATTAAACATACTTTCGAAGAGTTTGCTACCTTGTTAGCTTCTATTGAGGCCTGTCTCAACTCACGCCCGCTCTCAGCCCTCTCTGAAGACGTTAACGAGCAAGCTGCATTAACTCCAGCCCATTTTTTAATAGGTAGTCCAATGTTGGCCCCTGCGGAACCTGAAGAGTTGGGAACCCCTGACTCGATTTTAAATCGTTGGCGCAAATTGAAGGCGATCCAGCACGAATTCTGTCGTCGTTGGAAGAACGAATACTTGAAGGAGTTGCATAAACGCACTAAGTGGAAAAACCCTCAAATCGACCTGGAAGAGGGAGATCTTGTCGTTTTAAGAAACGAACCTTTATGCCCCACCGATTGGCGCCTAGGCCGTGTCACCAAAGTCTTCCATGGCGTAGACGGCCGAGTTCGTGTAGCCGATCTGAAAACTCAGAATGGCTCAATCACAAGGCCAATTCACAAACTCGTACTTCTTCCTCGTAGTTCATTATGACTGGTCGTAATCTTCTTGTCTAGCATAGTCCGTAGCTCCTTACTATCGCCACTTACTAACTGCATCTTTCCATACTTACAGTTAATCGCAATGCAACCCTGGTTGTTCAACGAAAACTACGCCTGCGTGTTATGTGGGCGCTTGCATGCCATACGGCAATGCACCCGGTTCCAAGTCATGACGGTGGAAAAGAAATTGCGTGCGGTGGCAGAGCACGGATTGTGTACGAACTGCCTTGCACAGTCACACAGACGCATCGTATGCCGGAGCCTCGATCGGTGTAAGAAATGTCTACAAGACCATAATACCTGGCTGCACCCTCTGTCACCAAATCATCTGTGGCTCAAAATGTCGGCATTGGTAAATGTCAAAATCGGACACGAAGACTACACATTCGCGCGAGTCCGCATCGACCCTAATGCCACACGGTCCTCGGTGATGAAGAGAGAGGTGGAGAGGTTGCGGTGCCCAGTTGTGCGGGGCCGTGCCTGTATAACGCTGGAGCACCGACTTCACGATGATTGGCAGCTGGAGGTAACATGCGCTATAGAAGACATAAACTACGGTCATAATTTGGTGGCCCAAGTATATAGAGCACCTGAACGCCTCAGAGTGCCTGCCCATAAAGAGGCCGACCCAATGTGGAACCATCGCCGCCCAGTCCATATCATCCTGGGAGCCGACGTAGCCTGTCGCCTTCTAATTGGACCAGCTGTGGGACGCCCCGGTGGTCTGCTCCGCCAAAATACAAAATTTGGGGAGACATTCTTCGGCGTAGCAGAAAAGGTGCGAGAGGAGGATTTGGCACCATGAATAATTGAATCATCACTTTGTCTCCATTATTTCTTATTAAATTTTTACTTATTATTTTTTTTTTTGTTATTTTATTGTTATTCCATTTCCATAAATGAACTGTTGTATTATTTACATAAATTACTGAATTAATTAGAGGAAAAATAAGATTGCGTGGCCCATTATTTAATTTGCACTTCCTGCAAGGCGGGGAGCATGTTATCGTGAACAGCCCTAATGATCGCCCTTGCCACCGGACGAGTTGGCGCCGTCAACTTTGAGCGAGTGGCATCGGCGTCTCGCTTACTTCGGTGCTTCTTCTTGTTTTTTATTGTACTGAAAAATCAACAAAGAAAGCAGCCACACGCGAGCTGACGAATAAACATAATATTAAAATTAAATATAAAGTCAGTGTTTGTTCTTTTATTCGGGTGAAGATTTAAGTGCGGAACAAAGTCGTCCATAAGGGCAACCACCACCATCAACAACAACAACTAGTGCGGGTGAAGGAAGTCTGCCACAGCGAAGCAGCCGCCCCAGCATTCTCAACAACACCCAGGGACACCAGTTGCCGGAACAGCGCCATCAGCCCTTACCAGGCAAGGCTAACAAGGAGGTAAACAGTAACATTGTCGAAATGGTGCATTTATATTGAAATATTCTATAAAGAGAATCGTTTATGCAATAAAAAAAGAGTGCAATAAGTTCTCTATACTATTCAATACCTTTAGTCGTCGCTCTGTTTATGACAAAACACAAATAATAATGTCATTGAGCTAAATATTGCTTTATTTATTTTAACAATATTAAACCTAATGTTAAAAGAAAGTGCGATACCAAAAGAGCCTTCAGCTCAAAAATATTGTTTTTCTATTTTCCAGTGTAACATTGTGTAACACATGTGTTCATAGAAATCGAACAGGTACCGTGTAACAAAAAGGTGTTAACACATCGCCAGTGAGTTCAAATACTCATTGATTTTTTTTATTTATTTTTTTTTTGCATGCATGTTTATCAAATGATGTATCGGGTTTTTCATTAAGAGCGCTACAAAAGTTTTTTTACATAAAAGAAACCCGGTTTTACATACCAATGAAATTCTTTATTCCTGTGAAAGTACGTTCGATGCCATTATGTATGGAGCTCGATTTCTTTTGCATGGCCACCACGGTCACCCTTGCAGAAGTCCAGACGCTGAACCCAATTTTCGACGGATTTCAAGCATAAATCGGCCGATACTGCTGCAATTTCACGTTCGATATACACTGTGTGTAATTTTTTAAGTCATGGCAAAATAACCATATACGGACACCACTACGTGATAAAAGACTAAAAAAAAGACCCGTGTTTCCCAATTTTTCCCAAAGTCATGCACTTTTTTTTTATGGGCCGCCAAAGATTTGGGGCCTCGGTATCATTTTCGTAAAATGTGATCATTTTCTCAGGCTCATATCTTGCAAACCGTTCAGAATTTCTGTGATTTGAAGGTCATCAACATTTTGCAAGGGATCGTCGATAAGGGCGGCTTCCCAAAATTCTTTTGTTTTCTTTGTAATTGGGATTCACGCTCACCTCGGAATCAATTCCAATGTAACTCGTGGAGGCCAAGAGGAAGTGTGGATGAACAAATACAACAACATAGACTGAAGAATGCACATGGTTCTGGCCATGCATATTTCATTTTTTGCTACCTATGGACCTGAACTGGAGAAAAAGGTAAATAAAATTAAATTAAAATATTTTCGGCAAATTTTTCACTTTTGCGTGCTACCTAAACAGTGTTAAGAATCACCTCTAGGAAGTTTATATGTTCTAGAAATTTGTTTATTGAGATCTTAGGTAAATTTTTGTAGTTGATTGTTTCCTTGAATTTTGAACGGTTTGCTACCTATGGACCTGAACACGGGAAAAAAGGTAAAAAAAATCGAATTTTTTTAAGTTTTTTGCGATTTTGATCTGGAAGGTGAAGTTTTTTTGATTTTATATGTCTGAACGGTTTGCAAGATATGAGCCTGAGAAAATGATCACATTTTTACGAAAATGATACCGAGGCCCCAAATCTTTGGCGGCCCATAAAAAAAAAGTGCATGACTTTGGGAAAAATTGGGAGACACGGGTCTTTTTTTTTTTAGTCTTTTATCACGTAGTGGTGTCTGTATATGATTATTTTTTTTCGTGTTGCACTGTGTATTCGTACGAAGTTCATCAATCGTCGCTGGCTTGTTGGCATAGACCATAGACTTGACATAGCCCCACAGGAAATAATCTAACAGCGTCAAATCGCACGACCGACGCGGCCAATCGACTGGGTCATTTCGTGAGATAACGCGTTCACCAAACTTGGTTTCCAATAAATTGATTGTGGCATTCGCTGTGTGGCTTGTGGCGCCGTCCTGTTGGACCAACATATCCTCCAAGTCCATATTATCCAATTGGGGCGAAAAATATTCGGTTATCATTGAACGGTAGCGACGCGCATTCACAGTAATGTGCCGGTCTTGATCATCACGGAAGAAGTACGGCCCAATGACGCCGCCGGCCCATAAACCGCACCAAACCATAGTTTTTTCGAGATGCAATGATGACTCATGGATTACGTGTGGATTGCTGTCTGACCAATAACGCATATTTTGCTTATTGACGAAGCCATTCAGCCAGAAATGAAATTCAGAATTCAGAAACTGGACGTAGCGCTCTTAAAGTTGAGGCCACTGACTCCAAATTTCGGTAGTAAATTTTAATAATTTCGACTCGTTGTGGGCTCGTATATCTTCCCATGCTGAAATGGCAAACCTTACTGAAGAGAAATGTCAAAAGAGCGGGAAAAAATATGGCGTCGTTTGCTGTCCCTATCGATTTACTTTTGTAGGGTATCTGTTGAAAAACCCTTTATATCGATTAAAATTTAATAAATGGTAAAAAATTAAATTTTTTAAGTACTTGGAAGAATAATTTTCGATCTCAAGGATCTCGGAAACAAGAGCAAACCTAGAAAAACGGTTCGCACCACTGGATTCAGCGTACGCGAACTTGGTTTAGGTTTAGGGTGCCCTGCTTGTTACTTTTTTGAACTAGCACAGTGTGATTTATCGTAAACGCCATAACTAGCGCTAACGCAAAAAATATCGATTGTTTAAAGTCATTCGCTAACTACAATTATGATATTAATTCCTGAATGAATACACGGTGAAATTTATAGATGAAATAATTTTAAAAAAACTGAATTTAGTCTCCACAGCTGAAATTTTGGTTGAAACAACCACGAGTCATAATTGATTCGGTTGTGTCAACAGAATTTCTTAAATTTTATTTTATTAAATTGTAGAACCGAGTTATGTTTCTATTTAATTTAGAATCAAATCAGTAGTAGCGACAGAATTTGGTATTAATTCTATTACAGCAATCGAATTTGTTTACAATTCTGGAGCAAACACCGAGATTCGTACCATTGCTACATCCGAATTTGGGTTTATGCTACTACAACTGCATTTTTCGACAATTCGGTTGCAGCAACGGTATTTTCAAGAAATTAGGTTGCTACTATCGGGCACCAAGTCATCATTTTGAAGACCTCTCGATACGTACCCATAATTATCAGGACCAGGTAATACTGTCCATAATTATCAGGACAGTGTCCATACAATAGACACCAAGTGTATATATTTTGGTTACCACTCAACACCAGCAAGATACCACAAGCAGTCAAACCTCAAACCAACAGCCATAGAGTAAATCTTACTAGAGAGAATATTTGACTTATTGGACGTTTCCTTTCACGCTCTTCGTGATGCGGTCGGTGCGACAGGGAGATGTTTGACGAAAAGTGACATACACCAGGTGGAATTACAATAACTTTGGGCTTTAATTTTTCATGTCGTTTTGGTGAAAAACTGTGAAATTTAAATGTGTTTTAAACTTTTTTATTGACTGTTAGTGTTAGCATATATTTCTGTTGTATTTAACACAATAATTTTAACACACAAAACGAAATACCGTTGTTGTTATTTTGTTGGTTCTTTTGAAGTATTACCTGGTATTATTGGTATTATTGAAGGAATTTTTTCGACATCCAACGTTCATATCACAGCAGGCCAAATGTCATAAATTTGCTGAGAGAACTATTAAGTCTACTATAAGTATTAGTCTATGCCATCAACTTACCTAAATAGATAAACCTCAATTGCCGTTAATTTACCTGCACATTAGATCATACCATATAATTGGTGAAAAGTGGTGAAAAGATGTAGAGGATAATAAAAAATTTCAAAATAGATTTAGCTGACAAAAGGTTAACAGCTTCTTATTTCGAGGAACATTTGCGGCGTCTACAGGAGTCTAGGAACCAGTTTCTAGGAATAGGATATTACAACGGAAGGATATTATGACAAGGTCAGCTGCATATCAGAAGAACATAAGGAAGCTAATCGTCTCAAGGCGCAAACTAAAAACAAGTTGAGGTTCTTACCAAGCCCAGCGAAACTTCGATGGCTACAACTACAACACAAGGAGATACACCTATTCGCGAAGCGTCCGATTATACTAGAGGTGACATTCGAAGATAAAAGGTTCGTTTAGGGGCTCTACAACGGCTATTAAATGGACTAACATTCTCAGAGGATCAACCTAATAAAAATTTATGGGACCAAATTGAAGTTATACATGACGATGAGTTTCGTTGACAATTGACAAACCCAGCCGCAAATTGATTATTGTGACACATTCTTTAATTCGATCCCGCAAAATCGGTTCAGTATTTCCGTGAAGGTAGACAAACTTTAACACAATATTTCGCACAGACAAACGAAAGCGCACTCACAGAAAAATTCGGTTGAGACTGCCGAATTAACCGTAACCGAATTAAGAGGTTGCCTCAACCGAATTAGAGGTTGACACAACCTCATTACAGGTTGAGGAAGTGGATAATTGGATATTCTTCATGTTGTTTCAAAACCTACAGCAACTTATGATATTGCAAAATTATATGATCTTCTCGGACTATTGACTACTGTGGTTGTGAGATAAAAAATGTTGATTCAACAATTATGACAACATTAATTAGACTCGGATACACCATTGCCTAAAGATGTACATGGAGTTTTTACTAGATTCAGAAACGATTTAGGCAACTTAATTAATTGAAAAATCCCACGACTCTTTTTTAAATCTGATGGAATATGATTGTATAATTACTTTGTGCAAAGACAAGGGTGGCTCCGGTAAGACAACAAACATTAATCTTTTTTGTTCAACTTGATCTTTAACCCATAAATTAACCTGTGTTCTTATGGACTGACTCTGCAATAGTACTCCTTGGATAGATTGACAATGCTCTTTGTACCATACCTTTGTAGCTACTTGAATATCCAAAATTCAATCGTTAACTTTGACCGAACAATGGCGCTGTGTCGGATCATTTTATCTAGAAGCATGCCAGCACACAAATTGGTTGAATGTAATTCATGGTTTCATGGACCGCAATTTTTGAACGAACGAAAAGAAATTTGTCCACCTAAATTTTCACAACAACTGAAAATTGGCGATGATATCGAAAAGGGGAAGAAGGCCACCACAGTTGTATTCTTGGATATGTACTTAGATTTATCAGGATGTAAATCATTGAGTCCAAAAGACAATGTCGTTTTCGTGATTGTACGGACAATTCAGAATTCACCTCGGAAATTAAACAAATTCAAAGACATAATGAAATTGATAAGAAAATACCTTGACGAATGAAAACTGTTAAGGATTGGGTGCCGATTATAGGCTCCATCATCACCATATGACGCAAACCAGCAAATAGTAATTCCAGACAATGCTCCCATGGTACAACTTTTATTCACAATGGTTCACAAGGAAAACAAACATTGTGGATCATAGAGACTATTAAATATAATACGACAAAAATTTTGGCCAATAAAAGACAAAATAATGGCATTATCGACAGAAATGTATTAAATGTGCTAGGGCACTAACTCGGGTTACTCCAGTTCATGCCTTCATTAACGCCGAGTTGACTATTGTGGACCATTTTGGATTCATTACACAGTCAGATGGAAAAAACCATCTTGGTTGTAGTTTTGCAATCAAGGCCACACATCTAGAGCTTGTAACTGATTTATCAATTGGGGCATATATTGGAGCTATGAAACGCTTCATCAGTCACCGAGGTCGTTGTCAGAACATGTGAGCAAAAAAACAAATGTCGGAGTTGACAGAATCATGAGTTAAATCAACTAAATATCTGTTGCTACACAGTGTTGCCACGGAATCTTTAACGTAGGTAGAGCTGGAAACAACTAAAATAGAAATCTAGGAGATACTTAACTCTCACCCTCTGACTCCTATATAGAATGCTCAAAATAATCTTCAGCATTAATTCCTAGTCCCTTTCTTATTGGCGAGTCTTAGACAGGTGTTACGCAAATGATGGTCAACTAAATAGCTAAATCAATTACAGTAACGGTATATGTGGAATCAACAGATTACTAACCCTAATATTGAAGATATGTCGTCGTTAAGGAGGACAACGTATCTGTCATGAATTGACTCTTGGCCAGAATTGTATAAATTTGGCGGTGTTGTCAGAGTCGTAGAAGTCAAAACCTCCAACGGACTATTCAAACGTCAAATACATCGAATATCCCTGATACCCTTCGATGAAGTGTCTGACGGAACTATAAGTACTGATGACAGTAACCAAGCCACCTACAGTTCCACGCCAAAGGTCCAAAAGCAAGAACACCCTAAAAAGTCATTTCAACTTGGAATTACTCACCATTATACTCCTCTTACGTGTAGCCGACAGGGGTGCAATGGCTAGTGTGCCCGGCTCCTGTGCATGAAAACGTGGGTTCGATCCTTGCTCTAACCACCTTCCATTTCCTTCGGCGACGGCCATCTCGCTTAGTGACGGCGACACTATCGAGGTGTAAAAACTGTAGGTCCCAATCAATAAGTGAAAAATTAGAATGCGCACAGCTCACTGGTTAAGAGAAGCTCTCTCCAATTCCTTCATGGGATGCAATGGGAAACGCTTTTTTGTTGTAATAGTTGGAAGTCTAGTCCATAACAAGGAATTAGGATCGAAATTAGGAGTCCATTTTGAGCAAACTGGCACACTAGAAATTTCAACAACAGAAAGTATTTACTGCTCTAAAGCATCGAATTTGATTAAAGGTGCAAAATCGCTATAGTAACTTTGTAAAATGATAAAATTTAGCGAATCATGTCTCAGTATCATTAAGCATTTTGAACAAATGAAAAGCGAATTAAAATTCGATAATCGATTGCTACGAAGTAAATATAGTACGAAATTAAGCTCAGTCGTTATTTGGCATACTGGATTCCGAATATGCTGCCCAAATATTTGATACAAGACAACAAGTCAAAGAAAATACGTCATAGTTATTACAGTTGGTCAACAATCAACCATAAATTCCATACTTCAAAGTCAAATAGCAGCCGAGTCAAGATTTGACCAATTGGAGCAAAAAAAATCAAGCTTATTCGGACAAAATGGAGTACATCAATGACGTGCTATTCCAAGTACAACTCTGTCAACACTTAAATTCTGGGTTCCTGGAATTAACAATAATCAATTCTTGGCAGTCTCATTGTTACTTACTCCAGAGCAACTACAACGTGAAGCTAAACAGATCGAGCACTTCCTCTCACTGAAAGGGGTTAACTGCTACAACTGTTCGGACTTATGAAGGTATAAAGTAGACTTGCACAACATAATGCAGGGTTCAAAGAAACTTTGTTGAACGTGAACAATTTAAGATATTATATTTGATTCCTGTACCTAACGTAACAACAGCCCCATGGTAGCCATCAAGTATGTACTACCTTCGTAGGTATATATAGGGATTTCCAATAAGGCCTTGACAACTTTTTTTAAATGAAACGCAAACCGTTTCAGATATTTCCAAAACTATATGATCGACTTGAAATACAATCAAAACATTTATGAATAGAACTGGACTTCGTTCATATGGCCACAGCGGGCACGGCAGTGGTCGAATCGTTGGACCCAATTTTCGATGACTCGGTCACACATTTCGGCCGTAACGGCCGCTAATTTTTCGGAATTTGTGGTCTATTGATTTATGCGATCCAGCTTGCTGGAAATCTTGTTTTTATTTAGTTTTTAAGTTGTTATTTATTTTTTAAGTTTCTTTTATTTTTAGGTCAAGATGACAACCAAGGTGTTCCCGTTTTTCATCAAGTTTTCTGGGAATTATTATTTTTACAGCGTATATAATTTATTATTAAGACTTGATGTATGTATGTAGTATTTTTTATGAGGATGGAAGTTTCTGAAGGGCACCCTATTGGTGTGAGGGAAATAGTTATAGGTAATATTAAGAAGTATTTATTGTGTACAAGTAGAATGTATTTAGAATGATTACAATAAAACCAGTTAAAAAAAAAAAAAAATTATACAAAGCATGAATATATAATGGGTCGTATCTCGAAATAATATACATACATATATACGTACAGCATTGAAAACTTATTGAAATATATACAAAAAAAATTAAAATACTGAATGTCACTTTAAAATTGCAATTAAAATCACAGTATTTGCAAAGATCAGATAATAAATAAGTGCTCATTCAAGATATAAAACTATTTATTTGTCATTCAATGACAAGAGATATTAAAGTTCAAAATTAAAAAAATTAATATATCTTGTATAAGCACATGCATCTTTTATGGAATATTAAAAAATAAAATACCTACGAAAGTAATTATAGAGTGAACTTTTGTTAACAAATTAGAGATTCTCCTGCGTAGAATATTGTAGAAGGAGAAGGGTAAAAACATATGAAATCAACCAATGAGTTGACCGCACCGATTTCGAATTGGATGAAATTTGGTACGAAGGGAAAGTTAAACATAATAATAGCGTTTGCCAACTTTCAGTGTCCTAGCTCTCGTACTTTCAGAATTATGGCCATTCCACGTTGGAAAAAATCAATAACAATGCACTCAGATGCTTTAACACAATTTTTTATATCTCGAAAAGTATTCATTGTACGTTAATAATCAAGGGCTCATTTTACAGACAAAAACATGCGCCATTCAAAAAAATTTTTTTTTTAAATTTTCGATCAAGGATAATGTAAATAAAAAAAGGACTAAAATTTCCAAAGGATATATCTCGAAAATCAATATTTTTAAAAATTCCAAAAAAATATATGTTAATTATTATTATGTTTTGTACAAGTCTGCCAAACTTCAATGTGGAGTCTTTATTACAACATGAGTTATTAAGAAAAAAGCAGGCGAAGGTTTATGTATTTCATGAAATATACCAAAATACAAAAAGGTGACAAATTACAAAAAGAAGGACAAATCAAATGTAACGGAACTTTTTCGACTTTACAACCTAGGCGAAATATTTATTGCCTGTTCACACAAAAAATTTACAAATATTTTATGACATGTGGTCGGCTTATTGGCAGTAGCAAATTCAGTCCCTATTTAAAAAACATTTTATGACCCGTAGTTCACGCAAATTTTCCAATTCAAGAAAAGCAAGGCGTTTATTTTTTTACCTGAAATCTATATTTTGTACCAAAAAAAACAGTATAAATAGTTCAGAGACTCTAAGTCAAACTTCAGTTGAATACCAGATTTCATAAGTGCTAAACGTCAAAGTGTTAAAGTGACTGGATCGTTTGAAAAAGCAAAAAAAAGAGACTAAATATTTAAATAAATTATAATTATTGTCATTACAAAAAAGTCGTGCACAATTTATTCGGTTGTGGCATTTAAATAAAAGAATATGCCATTCAACTCAACATTTTGCTGTAATCCTTTTAAAAAATCCGGTCACACTGGGTGCAATAAAAGTTTAAGACAAGTCCAAGAATGGATGCTACAGTATACTAAGGATAAAAACATTACGATCTCAAATAAAATTTGTGGGACATGTAGAATAAAATTTTCGCATCTGAAAAAATCTAATAAATCTAATTTGGAAGAAGGTTCAGACATAAACGAAAATGTAGATACTTTCGATTACATTGCATCAGGCACGGAAGAGGATGACATTGCGTCAGGCACGGAAGAAGTTGCTATTTCAAAATTAAACCAATCTTTACCGTATCTGGAACAATCTCCGATAAAAAAGAAGAAGTTACATCAAAAACGGTACAGAGATGCAAAATTCAGGAAAATAAGTGATTCGATTCAAGACAAAATTTTCCACTGTTCAGCACAATCAACTTCGCATATGTGCCCACAATCCGAAATAATAGAACAATTAAAAGAAAAGTTTAAAACATTAACAAAAAATAGTGAGAAAATCCAACTGCTAACAATTTTACCAAAAAGCTGGACAATACATATAATTAAGGAAGAATTCCTGGTTACAAACTATATCGCGCGAAAAGTTAAGCATTATTTGAAACAAAGGGTGTGATGAGTACGCCTAACCCAAAACTGGGAAGTCCAATTTCACCAGTGACAAGCAGTTTAGTAAAATTCTTTTATGAATCCGATGACGTCAGCAGGTGTTTGCCCGGACAGAAAGATTTCGTGTCTGTTTTTGAAAATGGTACAAAAGTCAGGAAAAATAAAAGACTTTTGCTTGGAAGCTTAAGAGAAATGTACGCCTTGCCTTATTCAAGGAACGACATGATGGAATAAAAATAGGTATTTCCAAGTTTTGCCAACTTCGCCCGAGGAATATAATTCTAGCAAATGCGAGTGGATCTCATAACGTGTGTGTTTGTACAAAGCATCAAAATGTGAAGCTGATGATTGATGCTATAAATTTAAAAAAATTAACTGCTGGTGTTCCGAATTATCAGCTTGAATGTTGCAAAGATTGTTTGAAACAAATGACATGCATTCCATCTTCTTCAAAGTGTCACCTACGTAAATGTAACAAGTGTCCAGGAATTGAAAATTTAAAAGCAAAACTAAATCAATTACTAGAGCAAAATGATATTGATGAAATAACATATAAACAATGGGTAAGTGTAGATAGGGATAATTTGGAGACCATGATTGGCCAAGCCGACGTTTTTGTGGATTCCTTATGTGAAAAGCTTGAAATTCTATTACCTCATTCACTTATTGCAAAACAGCAGGCAGCATATCTGAGCGAAAGAAAATCAAATTTGGAAGAAAATTAAATGAGTTTGCGATTTTTGAGAAAATGCTTCTTTTACTATTCAGGATGCAGTCCAGGGATTTCACTGGAACAACTCTCAGGCCACTTGATACCCAATTGCTATTTATTTTAAATCAGATGGAAAAATACAACATACAAACTTCATAATAATATCTGATTATCTTGTACACGATTCTGTAGCTGTTCACCTGTTCCATCGCCACCTGAATGTATTTTTGGGAAAAAAGTTTAAAACAACCCCGAAGAAAATCACGTATTTTTCAGACGGTAGTGCTGCCCAGTTTAAAAATAAAAAGAACTTTATCAATTTATGTTATCATATGGAAGATTTTGGATGTAATGCTGAGTGGCATTTTTTTGCAACAAGCCATGGAAAAGGCCCAAGTGACGGGCTTGGAGGTACCGTAAAGAGAGACGCACGTCGAGCTAGTTTACAGCGTCCATTACAAGGTCAAATAACTACTCCAAAACAATTATATGAATGGTGCCTGCAAAATCTTTTGAACTGTAATTTCGAGTTTTTAACTCTAAAAGACCACGAAGAAGAAGCACGGTTCCTTCAAATTCGTTTTAAAGATTTGCGTACTATTCCTGGAACTCAAAAGCTGCATTCTATTGAACCTGTAGATAAAAAAAAATTAAAGTCAAGCGTTACTCGGCAGATGCAGATTTTTTAATTGAAATCCTTCAGAAATAAATAAATATGCTGTAATAAAGTGTTTAATAATGATAATACATTATGTTGTACTTTTTATTAAAGGTTTAGCAATGGAGAAAAAGAGTTTAAGCAAAGAAAAGTCGAAAAAGTTCCGTTACATTTGATTTGTCCTTCTTTTTGTAATTTGTCACCTTTTTGTATTTTGGTACATTTCATGAAATACATAAACCCTCGCCTGCTTTTTTCTTAATAACTTATGTTGTGATAAAGACTCCACATTGAAATTTGGCAGACTTGTACAAAACATAATAAGAATTAACATATATTTTTTTTAAATTTTTAAAAATATTGATTTTCGAGATATATCCTTTGGAAATTTTAGTCCTTTTTTTATTTACATTATCCTTGATCGAAAATTTTTTTGAATGGCGCATGTTTTTGTCTGTAAAATGAGCCCTTGATTATTAACGTGCAATGAATACTTTTCGAGATATTAAAAATTGTGTTAAGGCATCTGAGTGCATTTTTATTGATTTTTGCCAACTTCGAAAGGCCATAATTCTGAAAGTTGGAAGGCTATATGTCTGAAAGTTGGCAAATATTATTGTGCCGATCCATAGATCATGTGTACAAAATCTTATCAAATTTGGAGGTGATGAAGTCAGAAATGTTAATATTTTCGGTTGATTTCATATGTTTTTACCCAGAAGGAGTTGTTGACAATGTTCTAAATTATTTCTGCGTTTGGCAAAATATAACTTTATATTTTTTTGTAAAATTTTCTAAAGAGTATTGCTTTTCAATTTGAGTGATATGATTTGTTTAAAAAACCACACTAATTGTTAAGAAAATTCAAATGTTTTTTATTTAGTGTGAAGTACAATCGATACAATTCAGTTCTGAATATAACGTCTTTCAAATGGCCTCCATGTCTTCTTTTGCAGGAACGAATTCGAATAACCCAATTTTCGAGTACTTTTTCCACAAAATAAGTCGTATGTCATGTATAGCACCATCAATATTGACTTGTAAAGCTGGAAAAGAGTCAGTTTTTTTTTTTGCTAAAGACCAATTACTTCAAATAACCCCACAAGAAAGAGTCTAATGGTGTTAAATCACAACTTCTTGGAGACCATTCAATGTCACAATTTCGTGAAATAATCGAATCTCCAAACTTTTCTCGCAATAATTCGGTCATTTCGTAAGAAGTACGGACCAATGATTCCAAAACCCACACCAAACTGTCAATTTAGGTGAATGTAATGGTTGTTCATGAACAATTTGTGAATTTTCTTCGCACCAGAATCGACAGTTTTGTTTATTTACCGCATCACTCAGTTGAAAGTAAATCGTTATCGTTTTCAAGTTGTTCCAAGACAAAATTAGCAAATTCATGACGTTTACGGTAGTCCATTGACTTCAGTTCTTGAGTGATAACAATTTTATACGGATGCAAGCCCAAAACATTTCTCAAAATCCGCCAGGTTGTGGTTTGAAACAGTCCCATTTGTGGACAACGTCTTGGAATCGATAAATTGCGGTCTTCGGCAGCAATATTCTCATTACTTCGAGCGGTTCTCTGTCGTATTGGCACTTACACATTATGTAAAGAAAATGTGTGCTCGTAATTTGCAACAATTTGACGAATATCCTGCACAGGTGGATAATTATTACGACCATAAAATGGCAAAAGCCATTTCAATCTTCAATTCAATTATTCAATAAATGATTTCAATTTTCAATTATTCAATAAGTGAAAAGCAATTGTACAAAAAAAAATCTTTCTACAAAGAGAAAGTATATTATATTTGTTACAATGTGAATTGTAATGTGCGCGGTAATTGCATGCAGTGTAAAAAAAATAGTGAACATCCCAATCCAAATCAGAAAGATTTATACATGGAATTGAAATCCCTTAATAATATTAAAAACGATGTAGAAGCCCCACATTGCTTTTTAATGATTCCAATTCCTTGGCCGAAGTTAGAAAAGTGTTTTGGAGCGAACGTTAAAGGTAAGTGCGCACCCGTTGTCAACACGCAAGCGGCGCGTCCTTCGCGATGCGAATCGCGCGGCGGCCACGAAGCGAATATAGGACCATTAGAATAATTGTTTTCAAATGGTATACTTCGTTTTTTTCTAGAAATTAGGAAGGTACAAAACACTTAGTTCACTCTAGATTGAAAAGGACACTAGAAAGACTTTAATCAAGAACATTTCTCAAGTCCCCGCAAACTCCATTGGAAGTAAATGAGTCAAATTTTAAGATTTGCGGCATATTTACAACTACACATTAAGTTTTTAGTTTATAAATTGGTGAAAATCAATATTACAAGACAGCGTCATTGCATCAGAAACTAACGTCATATTCACCAAAAGTTTGCCAAATTTTGCAACAACAATTTACCTTATTAGTTTTTTAACGATTTGTCTTTCCTAGTTTCGGGCAATATAACATTCGGTGAAGAACGCTGCTCCGTCAGTTTGCCCAAAAAAACATATTTGGGTTTTATAACATTGCGACGTGTCATTTTTTGGTTTGGGCGGTATGACTTTGGGTGTTTTGACGCTACGCCACACAAAATACGTAGTACGGTTCATACTCAAACAGTTGAATTGATTTATACTATTAAGTGTGTAACCACAATCAGGACGACAACGTTGGCGTCAATAAAAATAATTTGTCGATAAACAAAATCAGTTGGCTTCAAAATTATCACCCTTGCTTACTTTTTAATTTTTGGCCACTAACGCACACGCCAATCTCAGCCATAGAGTAATCTCATACCAGAGAGAATATTTCGCTCATATGACGTTTCCTTTCACACTCTTCTTGATGCGGTAGAGAGATGTTTGACGAAAAGTAACATACAACAGGTGGAATTACAATAACTTCTTGCTTTAATTTTTCATGCCATTTTGGTGATAAACTGTGAAATTTAAATGTGTTTTAAACTTTTTTATTGACTGTAATTGTTAGCATACATTTCTGTTGTATTTAACACAATAATTTTAACAGACAAACCGAAATGCTGTTGTTGTTATTTTGTTCGTTGTTTTTAACCATTGCCTCTATCTGGTATTAGTAAAGCAATTCTTTTCAACATCGAACGTAAATATCACACCAGGCCAAATGTCATAAATTTGGTGAGAGAACTATTAGGTCTACTATAAGTATTAGTGTATGATCTCAGCAATTATTCCTAAATTACTATTTTCTACAGGCCGGAAGGAGAAAAATTACATCGACTGTTGGTTTTTATCCTATAGAATATGAATTTACAATTCCTGCTAACATTGCGTTAAGAAATTTAAAATAATTTAATTTTAATTGTCAGAAAAATAGAAAACTTTTTTCAACACATAATAATTTTTGTTTTAACCTGGGAACAATCTGCCTTCTTGACGCCAGGGAAATAAAAAGATTTCTAATTTTTGTCCTCTACGATAGAATACATGTGTTCCGATTGTGTTCGCACCATAGACTAATACTTATAGTAGACCTTATAATTCTCTCACCAAATTTATGACATTTGGCCTGGTGTGATATTTACGTTCGATGTTGAAAAGAATTGCTTTACTAATACCAGATAAAGGAAATTGTTGAAAACAACGAACAAAATAACAACAACGGCATTTCGTTTTCTGGGTTAAATACAATACAAGTGTATGCTAACAATAACAGTCAATAAAAAAGTTTAAAACACATTTAAATTTCACAGTTTTTTCACCAAAACGACATGAAAAATTAAAGCAAGAAGTTATTGTAATTCCACCTGGTGTATGTCACTTTTCGACAAACATCTCTCTATCACACCCACCGCATCAAGATCAAGGAGAGTGTGAAAGGACACGTCAGATGAGCCAAATATTCTCTCTAGTATGAGGTTACTCCATGGTTCGTACACTAAACCTTTAAAAATAATTCTATATATATACATACATTCACAATTATTGCTCAATTTTAATAAATGTATATGTCAAACCTGACGTTTGTATTTATTGAAAACAAATGTTTGTGTTTATTAAGAAACGTACGTAATTATGTACTGTAATTGTGTATTTAGCGTTAAAACATCTTGTTGCGAATTACAAGCAGATGCCATCAGTTCAGAAGACTTTCAAGGCCGGCCACTTGAGATAACTTGACATGGCGATCTTAAAACCTGGACCGACAGACACAACAAATGATTGTAGCCGTGACCCAAGAATACTGGGACCAATATACCGTGTATTAAATCATCGTTTTGTAATTATTTATGACAATATTTTTAATAAAAAGAAGGAATTTATAAAATTCGGTTAGGACTTAGCACAGTCTCTAAAAATTAAATCATTGGTAACCTCTAAATTTGGTTCCAACAATATCTAATTCAGTTGTGACATATTCCAAATACGGTTGTGACAACCTCTAAATCGGTTGTGTGACGACCTCTAGTACGGTTGAGTTTTCTCTGACGATTTTTTCTGTGGGTGTATATGAAAGGCCTCCCAATAAACAAATGTTAGCAAACATGTTAAACAAAGTGGTATATTTCAACTACAAGCACACAAACGATGATGAATTTCAAACGTGGTCAATGCAATCGTATGTAGCGTCGAATTACTTCTGAACTCCACTTAATCATACGTATAGGCGCAAGTACGACTGTTGTAAGTTGTGTAAGCTCATTAAAGGCTAATTATGAACTATTTGCAGTGCAACTTAAGCATGTAAGTTTGTTTTTAGTCGTAAGTGCATAAATACAAGTGATCAAGTAAATACTTTCATAGTTCAACAACTCATCAAACAATGACCACAAGACAACCAACATCTTTATAAATAGATTTTGTTAGACACCGAACCGAAATCACTTTGCGGCCATAAATGCTGAGAAGGATGTGACTGAACTTGAGCTACGTTTATGACGTACTGAACTCACACTCTTCTGGCCTCTTGGAATGTCCCACCAACACCTTCCGTATGCAATTCATCCATTATGTAGTATGAATGCCCTCATGTTGACTTTGTTGTTGTATCGTGTAGTTTAATGACAAAGACAGGCAAGCAGACGGACTGGCATTGTTTCTTAGACGCTTTAGACAGTTCTTGGGAAGATACCCACATGCACATATTCAGACTATAGAACACTTAAACGTTCGTACATACACATTTGTAAAGAATTTTGCATTAGGGCGTTCTGAAATTCAAACCGCAACTTAAGGTTGGCATAATGTTTTAAGCGCTAGGTTTTCCAATTACTTTCATAAATTCGACTATCACAAACTATGCCATAACTAGGGGATTATTTGTTAGTCAAATTAACTATGGTTTATAAAAAAAAAAGTAAGTCTAATTATTTTTATACTTTTGTACGACATATTTGGCATAGAACATATTTTTGTATCATTGCAAAAATTTCAATAAGTAGCGATTCTAATTTTCCTGTTCCCATCGAGTAGATCCTCAACAACCATTCGCGCTTGCTCATATTCATATTCATTTGCATAGCTATGTCTATATCGGAATACAAATTGTACTGCTCCTGGTTACAATGACGTCGGTGCTCGCAGTTCTTATCTCGAATCCTACCAAGTCTTTTTCATCCGCTTGGGATATGGCCCAAATTTCGGAGCCGTATGCCAGCACAAGTAAAATGAGAGTCTTGTTTAGCTGGACTTTTGTTTGTCGAGAGGGCTTTGTGCTTAAATTGCTGCTGAGCCCACAATAGCATGCATTTGCCAGCACAATTCTCCTGCTTAAATCCAGGCTGCCCTTGTTGTTCTTGTTCACGGCAGATCCAAGGTAGATAAATTCACCTAAAACAAATGCTTTCCCATTACGTCCCTCTCACAACCACTGAGCTGTTCACTTTCTTGTTTTATACTCACTGATTGGGACCTACAATTTTACACTGGGTCCAAACGATGTTTTGAAAAACTTTTTCATTGCTAAATACTGGATAATGTACTAAGCGACTTGGCCGCCGTCGAAAGAAATGCAAGGTGATCAGAGCAGGCATCGAACCCACATTTCCATGTACAAGAACCACGCAGACCAGCATTTAGCTAATGCGAGCACCATATGGCTTATTATGTGGATGGTCTTATTCACATTTCCTGCAGCATTTCTCATTATTAACTTTAGTCTTTCAGAGAAAATGATCATAAGACCTTATACGCTATGGATAAAAGACTGATACCGCGTTATAGATAGAAACATACACACTGCTCACTGAGACTCCAATCGTCGGGAATAGATTCTCCAACCATACGAGTATACTGCATATAATTTGATGCATGTAGGCAAACAGTCCCTCGCCACGGCCTTAAAATGCCCAGCTAGTAACCAATCCACAGCCGCCGCTTTATTATTCTAAAGCCGGGATATTCCTGTTCTAATCTGGTCACCCAGGCAATCAATATCCCCTGATCTCCACTGAAAGATCTGAAGTGGAGTAGTGTGTCACCAGGTTTCCATTCACGGCCTTGAAGAAGGATGTACGGTCTTGTTCGAACTGACGCAACAACCAAATAATGATCCGAGGCGATATTTGCACCCCGAAGAAGTGTGCCTGCCATCTATTACCAAGTGATTAATCTGGTTCTTCCATCTCTGATGAGGAGATAAACAAGTCGCCTTATATATGTCCTTATGTTGGAATCGTGTGCTACTAACTACCATGTTCTTTGCAGTGGCGAAGTCTATCAGTCTTATTCCATTATCGGAAGTGGAATCATGTAGACTCTGATTACCGGTGGTTGGTCGAGAGACACTTCCCTTTCCGAATTTGGAATTAAAATAGGCTAGAATAATATCAATGTTCCAGATACTCATAAAATGATAATTTGACCTCATCATCTTTGTCCTCAGTCAGTGCGAACACACAAATTAACGAGATGTTGGAATATTTCGCCTTAATGCGAGTTGTGGCTATGCGTTCACACACTGTGTTAAATCTTGCCAACTAAAAACTCGCTGCCGAATTCATTATTTAGATCAAGGCAGCTGTATGACATATCTCAAATTTCTTTTCTCATCCAACCATATCCTATTCATTGCATTTCCTATATAGCTGTGATGTCAGAACATCCATCCGTTGCTGAGGCACCTGTCCTATATATAGTGTTCTTACTCTGAACGAAAAGCCTCGTCACAGGGATGCAAATGTTCAAATCTTATAGAATTTAGTTCAGAAATTGGTCCAGTTTTTGATATTATGGTAGGATAATGTCATAAGTTGTGGAATTTAGGTTTTAGGGTTCCTCCAGAAATTTCTAAATATAATATATGATTCAGCATAATGAATCATTACACATTGTAAATACTTTTCTGTGATTGAATTTAAACTGGTCCGAAAAACTTACTTACTTACTTATCCGGTTTCGGTCAACCCCGGGGGGTCAGGGACCTTACAAAACGAAGATAACATATTTCGCCAACCAGTTCGATCTTTTGCTTTATCTCTCCAGTTTGCAATACCAAGTGTACGCAGGGATTCGTCAACCTGATCCCTCCAGCGGAGTCTTGGTCTTCCTATTTTTCGTCTTCCTTCTTCATCCATTCTACTGACATGGCCTAGCCAGCGCAATCGCGTTATCTTGATCCGCTTAACTATGTCAATGTCAGGATAAAGCTCATACAGCTCATGATTCATACGTCGCCGATACTCGCCGTTGTGCACTATAGGGCCATAAATTTTTCGGAGTATTTTTCTCTCGAAGACTCCTACAGATGTTTCGTCTGCTTGCGATAGGACCCAGGATTCTGCGCCATAAAGCAAGACAGGTTGAATGAGAGTCTGGTACAGCTGGACTTTTGTTACTCGAGAGAGGGTTTTATCTCTAAAGTGTTTGCTTAGCCCAAAATAACATCTATTCGCAAGCACAATTCTCCGCTTGATCTCGAGGCTGACGTTGTTGTTGTTGTTCACGGCAGATCCGAGGAATATATAATTCGTCCACTACCTCAAAGTTATAACGGTTATCAACGTTCACGCTTTGGTCTAATCGCGTGGAGGCCCTGTTCGTTGAAACCATTAATTTTGTCTTTTGTCGATAAACTATTGAGACAATTTCTAGCAATAATAATAACAAATCCCACTCTTCGTATTCTATTGTTATAAAATCTCATACCAAAAAAGGAAAGCTTTTTTATTAAAATGTACATTTCTGAAGCTGCAAATTTAATTTTGGTTTTAGTATTCCAATCATCACCAAATAGAGGAGGATTTATTTGGACCAAAATTCAAAATCTCTGGTCTACGAGTTAAATCGTGTGTTGCAAAAAGCCTTTTTTCTATTTTCAATTTTTGTAAAAATAACTAAAATTTATATTTTATATCTGTTTCTGACGTTTAATATTTTCTGTGGTTTTGATGATGTAAATTCTGTACATTTCCTTGCACATGATTCTAGCTTCTTTGGCATCGCACTTACAAAGCCTGCAAAAATGCGTCAATGAAAAGGATTCCACAAAACCTAAAATTGAATTAAGGTCCAAAATGTCACCTTCTATTACGCATGGAACAAATTTTAGAATGGTATTTTGAATTTGGGTTCCATGCCTTTGAAATCGTTGAATTTAGAAATAGATTTTGAAAACATTTTGGCGTAACCATATTTTTCACTATGTAAAAAAAAGTTAATTTTGGTTAAAAATTATAAAAATTGGAACGAAACTATTTGGTTGCTTAGCAGGATAATGCGACACTATAAACGCTTCAAATTTACAATATACGCTTCAATAATTGTTTTGTGTATTAATGCGGATAAAATAGGCTTAAAGAAGGGTTAAACGTTCAACAAAAATGGCGACGTTAGAGAACTCTTAACAGAGGAATTTTGCGATTATGAATACAATTTTTCGGCTTTACCTTCTTAAACCTTTAACAAACCCATGACAACTTTTTATGAATAAGGCCGAAAGGTTTTATGTAGACTGCTCCGATTTTTAATTTCCCACTATGTGACCCTAAAGCGTTTAATATTTCAAAATCATCGAAATACACCATAACATTCTTTTCTTAATATTTTAAACATTTACTACCTCAGAGTTTTTCGGTTTTGCTGCAACAAAATTTAGAAAAATTAGGAATTACAATTCCTTAAATCTATTGATGTACTGTTTCTCTGCATAATCAACAGTTTTACAGTAAATAAATTTTATGAAGGAAAACAATCGTTTTGCCTAAAAATTTTTTATTTTTAAAAATCATGAAATATTCAAAACGGGAATAGTGTTGAGTCTTATTACTTTCACGTAAAGTCAGATAACCTATGAAAAAAATGAGACATAGATCATAAAAATCGATGAACGCATAAATTTATTTTCATTTGCTCGCTCCCTTTACTCTCTCGCGTGGTGGTTCGCCCTCTTCTCTTGAAAAAAAATCAATTGTTTTAATCAGTCAGTTAACTTCAATTTCGTGACCTACTCTCGCATTTTGTATTCTTCATCTTCATTGTCTGGATCGTACATCTTTTGCGATCATCAACAAATTTCAGCCAAGAGCGAGTCCAGCCTTTATATCGCGTTTCCATGGGCATGGCCACTTGACGGAAGCGTGCACCATGTTCATCCAACTCTGGGGCTAGCTGCTTCCAGAAGTATTCGAGATGGTGATGGAAGATGCGAATTTTGAGAGACACATTCAGTCCAATTTTCTGGAAGAATTGCACCATCTTGGGCACAAGAGCGGGGTAATTGTGTACCCGCTTCACTGCCCTCCACGCAAGGTAATCATTACCGACTAAAGCGTCTATAAATCCTTTTGATTTCATGCGCTTTCACATAGCGGGCTCATTCGAAACACCTTTCTTCAATTTTACTTCGCTGATTCGTGGAAAATATTCTTCAAACAATAGAGAATTTTCGGTTGATTCACAATGACCTTGATGACATTTTCGACGATTCCCTCTTTGACGTGGTGAAGTGGCATGCGGACGGTCTCCATTGCCACGAGTGGCTCATTTACGCAGTTGTGTCCTTTCTCCGTTGAATCTTGGATAAGCCAGTCATGCATTTGGTATTGGTTTCCTTAAAATCGGGTTTCCCACAGACACGAGAACCACATGTGTTTCGTATAACCTCCTTGGAGATCTTTTAGCATCAGACTTTTCAAATCACAACTGTTCCGCCAAATGTGATCAGTGTAACAAATTTTATCCAAAATTATTTTCATGGCATTGTATGTTCCAGTCATATCTGTGCTGTAGCCAGTAGGAATGGTTGGTTATTATGTTTATGTAGCAAAACGACTTTCAAGCTTGATGTCGAAGAATCGATGAACATTCGCCAATCAACTGCGACGTGATTAATGTCCATGGACTGGAGCACGCTGTCTAGCACACTTAGGCTAAAGAAGCCCATGGTGATGCCTGCAGTTTCCTCTATAGCAACTATTGACTAGTTCTCTAGCCAATTAGCCCTTTCAATGAATTTGTATATAAGGCCTACAGGAATATCCTGTAGGGCTACGGTGCTAACTAAATGTGTTCCGAATATCCTACTGCTCAGTCCTGCCAGAGCAGGGTAATCCAAGAGAAGTTTTTTCGGCGTTTCCTTGTCCTCTTCCATGCAGCATCTACAGAGAGTGGAGTTTATATGTCCCAATCTTAGGTCGTGTTTTCCTACAAGACAATGTCCCGTAAATGTTCCGATCATTGTGGATAACCTGCCTCTCGGCAAGTTAAGTAGTTGCTTAGTCCTCTTCCTGTCCACCTGTGGCCAGAGGACCCTGGCTTGTTTGCAAGTTGAAGTAAGTCTCCACTTGTTCTTGAACATAATATCGGCCCACTGCCTGATCTGCAAACGGCAGGTAGAGATTGACATACTAACACGTTCTATTGCCGGAATAACCTATGCCGAGTGCCCTGACTAGCTAACGCATCCGCTACGCAATTGCCTGGATGTCGCTGTGTTCCAGTACCCAGATGAGCTTGGTGTCAAAATACTCTGCCATCACCCTAAGTGATGAGTGGCATTCTTTCACCGGCAAGGACGTAGCAAACTTGGCTTCCAGGGATTTTATGGCAGCCTGGCTGTCTGTGTAGATACATATTCTCCGGAGGGTTGTGACACTACTTTTCCGTAGTTCAGCAACCTCCAGTATGGCGGTAATTTCCGCCTAAAATACAGTACAGTGATCAGGCAGCTTGAAGAAGATATTTGCATTTAGGTCCGGTAAATAAACCCCATAGCCTACTTGCTAGTCCAACTTTGATCCACCCGTGAAAAGTCTGATACTACTGGTGTCCTCTTCCAGTGACTTTTCCCAGGTATTCCTGTTCGGAATAGAAGTCCTTAGATTTGTCGCTGGTAGGGGATACAGTAGTCCGTTTTTACGGGAATGGAGTTGATCCGGTGTAGTAATTCAGTGTATCCGGAATGCCCCGTTATCAAAACGCTACAATCTCTGATTCTCACCAGGGATGTAGCGGCTGCCGATTTATATCGTAGCAATAAACAAATGTGTTCCCTTCGGTGAGTGTGAAGCTATTGTCGTCTTCGATATCCGATGACTTTGACATTAGGCTCCAAATTGTTGGCTTCTTTCCAAAGGTGGCAAGTTTTTCTGCTTCACTTTGGGACAAGTTTGATTCTCCAACGAACTTGTCCATTCTTACTTGTGATATTGGAATTATTTTGTTCGATGGGCCGGCTTCTAATATTGCTTCATAGGTGAAATCCGATGGATCAAATGCTGCAATTGAAAAATAAGTTTCTTTGTCAGGACTTGAACCGGACTTCAACCGCTTGAATTGGCATTTGATCCGAATGCGGAAGAGGTGTTTGTGTACTTTTAACAGAGATATAAACTCGTTGTTTGTTGCCTTTACGATTTACTCCACATATTTTGTTTGCACAAGCATAACAGTTGTCGGAATTGTGCTCTTCTGGATCAGTCCAAATCAAGAAAGTGAACTGCATATTCCTTGTAGCACTTTTTAGAAATTTTGTATGGGGCTCACGAAACGCCGCGAATTATTTCGGAATCAAAATAATGTTTAAAAGCACGCTCCACATGCTCAGTGAATGATCCAGTATTTATTGAAAGAGCTCTTTTGCCACAAACGTAACAAAATAAATTGAGATTTTCTGGACAATTTGCACTCATTTCGAATTTATACTTTCGTTATTGCGTCACTAAGTTTTGTTGTTATTCTCCTTTAAAAACCGGGGAAAAAACACTTGTACTTTCCGCGTTCATCGGAACTTGTTGAATTAGAAAAATAAATCAATAAACACATGGGCGCATCTGTTGAGGAAGCATATGTACCTCATTCAGACTTCTAAAAACAGGGTTCAAACATTTTATTATTGTGGGTTCATTTAGCATAATTTATGACTTTGTTTACAATCGTGTGCGTTTCACATTTTTCAAAACTTTCCAAATAATGAGCACTCATAAATGTGTATGGAACTTTTGTAAAAAAAATCATCCGTTACAGGTAGTCAATGGAAAAACACACATCAATCATAAAAATTAAATAACCCTTTATTACTTTTTTTCTAAATTCTGAGAGTCATAAAAAAGTCATCAACGTTTTTTCTCAAGGAATTTTGTACATATCCTCGAGCAAATTTTTTAAATTCATTCAGTACTATTATCCATATTCAGCGAAACAAAAAATCAATATTCTTGTCAAAACAAGATTCCTTCACTTAATTGTGAATAAAAGCGAAACGCGTTCAGCGATTTTCATGATCTACATATCGTCGTACCGGAGTTATATGCACGTATATCACAAAATCCAAAAAATTGAGATAAGAACACTTTCTAGGGTAATTTTTCAAGATCTATCAATCTGTCTAGTCCCCAGGACGCTACCTCTTACAGATTATGAAATATTTAGGCGTTTTGTAATTATATATCCATAAAAACAAAAAATAAAACGCGTTATAACATCGTATAGTATACCAATTTTGTGGATATACAATGAAAAATATATGAAATTTGCGAATTCAAAAAATGTTACGTTATCTCCACGTATGTGCAAATAATAAGAATATCTCAGGAAAGAAACGCGTGGTATTATTTTGACAACTTTATTCTAAATAAACTTAAGTATTAAAGTAAATAATTTTTCAATTTCAATACTCCATAGAACAGTAATTGTTATCAACTAAAATATTTATAATAATCAAAATATACAGACAAATTTATATCACTCGAACACAAGTTTTCAATATGTAAATAATAAAAAAGCAACTTTTTATATTATTAACCATATATTAAGTTAGAAAAATATTTAACATCTTCTTCCGGAAGGTACATATATAGACATACAATGTTTTTTCTCTGATGAAATGTTATTTCGGACTGAATTATCCAACTCAATTTCAAAAAGATTGATTGTTTTTTCAGCAAATAGGCGATATATACTGACTTTTAATTAATTGTTTTCATATACATACATAATAAAATAATATTATTAAAAATGTCTGAATTATTCTATATCAGAACTTTTGGACTCTTATAATCAATTCAGTAATTTTTAGTAAGATTCTACTACTGTGTCATATATTACCCCAAGCACTGTAACGTCAGTAATACTAAATACCTAATGACAATATAAATATGAATCTTAGTGTTTTTAAAAAACAAATGTAAAAGTAACCATTTACTTTTATGGCAAAAAATTTTTAGGCAAAAAATTTTTAGGCAAAAATTTTTCGTTCTAAATTTATTTTTAACTGTAAAACTGTTGATTACGTAGAGAAACAGTATATCAATAGATTAAAGGAATTGTAATTCTTAATTTTTCTAAGTTTGTTGCAGCTAAATCAGACTAGTCGTTATCGAGTAATGTCAAGCAAAAGGGCCACAAAGCCAGCGAAACGCCGCACAGTGGCGCCATTTAACTTTTTTCGGGGCAAAAATCATATATTTTCAACCGAATAAGATAATTGAACAACATATGACAGATAACTGTTCAGCTAGTGAAATAAGTGTTTGGAAAGGGTGCTAGGCTTTGTAGCTGCGTACGTCTGTGTTATCAAAGTTAAAATTTGTACAAAAATCAATTTTATGGTAAGTAAAAAAATTCTTTTTTACATTTTTAGATTGATTTTATTTTTTTTAGGGTTTTATGTTTTAAAATTATTACCCAACAAATTAAAAAAATTTATTTTTTTTAAAATTAATTTTTTAAATTTTCTGTAAAATATTCATCACAATTCGTAATAGAAGGTATATCTAAAAGACTAATCAATTCTAAAGTACAGTTATTTTCTAACTCTATTCGTGACTTCACATGCCGCAGGGAAAAAATAAGTGAGTCGGAAGATGCCGCCAACATGTTGAAGAGGTCCTCATTTTGCCTTACCTTGATGCTTTGAATGTGTTCTGCAATCTATATTTTTTATAAAATTTATTAAGAGACTCCTGTGCTTCTTCAGAAAGCTCTCCAATTGGCAAAGACTGGTACTCAATTATATGTTTTCCATGCGCCAATATTTTATTAACGGTCGGAGTCAACTTCTTCTGTGGATACATTTCTGCTAAAAGAGATGCAGTTTTTCATGCATATTCTCCATATTTTGTAGAATTATCACTTTCTTAGAAGTTTGAAACATTCAAGATCGTTCCCAATCTTTTCACGATTTGATTGTCAATTCTAGTGATTCTAGATACTGCCTCATCATTTTCACAAAATCTCATAGAAGAGTTTCCATCGTTTGAGTTACCCTATCCGCACTTGGGACTGTCTACTTTTAGTTTAACATGTTTAAAAAAAGCATCCTGTATTTGCTTCTTTCTGATCTTTTCCTTATCCTTAGTTTATGTATTTTCATCTATGTTTTCATCTTGGTATGGTAGGGTATACGCCAGTTTTAGCAAGAACTCCATACACCTTAACCTTGCGTGCAATGGTGACCTTCCATATTCGTAATTCTCCTCGTTTGTAGAATCGTTTAAATTACCGAAGTTCTTCTGACTCTTTTTGCAAATCGGGCATGACAATGTTGAGGTTGTTCCTGTCAGTTCGTTTACGACTTTTTTGTCAACCATGGTCATGGTCGGAAATAATGCACTGATGATGCTCGTGGATTTTTCCAGTGTAGGGAAACATTAGATTTTAGCCGCAAAGGAACAACAGATGCCATAAACATATTTCCGTCATCGGAAGATATCCTTTGATTATAATCGCTTTGTCCGGATGATCCATCGCAGCCCCATTTGCTGATCAATGTCAGTTTCTCAGGAAGAATTTTCACCTCATTTTCAGGAAGACTCACCAACAACCGTTTTGCTGTATGGCCCATAAGATCCTGCAGATTTGCTTTCGCAGAGACTTCCGTAAACTCCGTATGCAGTGGTCGTGAATTTCTTTTGGCTTGCGTAATATGCTTGTATCCGGGTAAAACGTCATCCCCGTGTCGCATTAAAGATGCCCGTAGTTTCTCATATTTCTCTTTGGAACGTTCTAAGCCCAAAAACAGGGCCAAGGCTTCTTCGGAACCATACTTTTTAATGTGTGCGTTTGTGGGCATGGGAATGCTTTCCTTAATCCTTTTTAGTCGCAGTGGGCTTGCATCAGCAACAGATTTTGTAATCTGCGACCTAACTCTTTCACTATCCTTTGTATATTTAATAGACAGCGCGTCCGATAAATGCTTCGTGGTCAAATCATTGGTGGCATTGGCAAAATTCCTCTTTCTTGTGAAAATTGAACACTCCTCCATACTTTTTTTTTGCCTTCCTTTTGTTCCTCTGGTTGATGTGGTGGGTTTATCTACTGCCAATATATCCGGAATGGTGTCTCCAATAAGCCACGCCTCGTATTTGGAGTTGAAGTTGTGAATGGTTCGATGCATTTCACCCATTTTACGTTAACTTTTGCATATATCATACAAATATTATTTTTTATACTTTTGCTTCTCTCAATATTTCCGTATAAGCTATCGAGTTCTTCTAAAGCAACTTCCGCGAAAAATTTTGGTGTGGTTGACTTTCTAAACAGTTCAAATAATTTTAGATTGTTCAACGAAATGTTTTCAGTGCTTGTTGCGCCAACTTTCAGTCGTAGACTAATGCAGGCATTATGCTTATTTTGCAATATATAGGCTTAAGCTACCATGCGTAAAAATGTACCTGTTACCTGCATGCATATGGATTTAGGCTGAAATATGCAATTTTGATATTATGCACGTGTCCAAATAAGATTTGTGCCTACCTGTAGGGACCATAAGTCAACGTTGTTCTTGACCGTTTGTACGCCAAAGAAATTTTTAAGTGACATGCGTACCTGCTAATTTCAATGAGTAGTTTTTTGTACATCCTGTGTCTGTATCAGAATATTGGGAGCAGACTTTGTCAGACGCTCTCAGGTAGACAACCGATTTAGAATGCAATTTTCAAACTGTTAGATCGAACTAACTGTCAGTCAAAACATGTAAGGGATGTACGCCATACAATTTCTGCAACCATGTATTTTTAACCTTTTTTACCTGTAGAAGCCAAACGGGCACGTACGGGCAGATAACAACTTTTGAATTATGTAAAGGAACAACCAGAGATCATATTTTCAAAATATGGCAGAGGTAAAAAAATTTAAATTTTTTTTATTTCCAGCCAAAGTTGAAAAATAGTGAAAAAATGGATAGTTTGTAAATAGTGATTTACCTAGAGAAACACAAAGCAGACAGGAATTTTTTTTCATTATTATACATTTAATAAATTAACTAAAAATGGTGTATTTTTTGAAAACCGAAAATCGGGCAACTTTGAAAGGTTATGTCTGCTAAACTAAAACTTCTAAAGAAAAAACTATTATTAAGGGTAGCATATTTGAGATCGTTGAAAAGTTCCCTATAAGATGGGTTTATATCAAATTACGTAGGCGCACATGCAAATTTTTATTTTTACAAACTCGTTTGCTCTACGGGCAACTGTGCGCCGGGACACTTATATCCTATTTTAGGCCGATATAACTTTTTGCCGTAGTCAGAACCCCTTCCACTCACTAAATCCTCATCTTGAGAAATAACAATTTTTAATTTGAACTACAATATACAGAGTGATTCAGGAAGGTCCGGAAAAATTTCTCCAGTGTATTCCTTGGCTCATTTCATGAAGAAAAGTCCACTAGGACCATGTCCGAAAATTCAAGGGTGCGAAATGGCAGCGGGTTAAAAATTTTCGGATTGGTGGTCGGATAGTAGTAGGGTAAAGTTGCTAACTTCTGAGCCAGTGCACAGAGGAGTATTTCATCATAAAAGTTGCTCAAAATTATTTTATTGTTTTTATCGATTTAAAATATAATAAAAAGCAGTTTGGGATCTTTATATTTTATTTAAAACACTAGAAATAGAAAAGAAGAACAATACAAAAGAACATACAGTTGAATTATTTAAATTCATTTTCGTTGCATTCATCCTCGTCTTCACTGTTATTATTTCTAAAGTCAATTTCTTCCGGTAACAAGAGTTTTAGTGTCTCGCTAGAGAAAGGCTTACTTTTTGTTTTGAACCTTTTTCTTAAACTGCTCAACAAAGGATCAGAACTGAGCAGAAGTCTGTTCAAAACGTCTCTGTTACAGCTTTCTCGGGAAAACTTTCTTGCATAATTCTGGCGATAAGTGCGGAAGTGTTTATTTCGGTCCTCAGCTGCCTCTTCTGATAGTTGACCAATAGGTAGTATAGCATGGTCGATTATTGTGGCACCATGTCTCAAAACATTATGCATAGTGGGCGTCATTGGATACCACCCATACATTTCGATGTAAAGTGTTGCTGTTTCTTTTGTAGAGTTTTCGAATTTTCTTGTATCAGTTTTGTGTCCACTAGACAAAGCCAAATGAAGTAAGGATTCAAAAAATCGTATCCTTGCGTGCAATACTGATAGTCCAAATTTTAGAGCATCAAGGTTTTCTATAGTTTCTATATTTGGATTGTTGAAATCGTTAGACGTTTTCCCGCAAATGTTGCATCTCATAGTCGATGCCGTGTTTGTCGCGGCATTGCAAACCTTTGCGTTGATCATTGTAAGCGCCAATGTGTGCTTTATTTGAAGTATACCACCTGAAGCTTTCGGTATTTCAGTCATTCTTAAGTTCTTTATTTGATTTTCTACATAGCGAATTTCTTCATTTGTGATGTCTTTAGTTTCGCGAATACGTATTGGCCGGCAATTTCGTGTAGAAGATGGTACTGGATTTTGCCAAATAATCTTCTTTTGGTCATCAATATGGCATATGAGACGTAAGGGCACAAATGAACTCTGGAAAATGTTTGCGTCACTATCTGTACTGTTTTCGAATTTTTGTTCGAATGTTTGTTGTTGCGAGCCATCACATCCCCATTTTGATATGAGCTCTAAATTGTCTCTTTGGTTTTCATTTAAGGTTTCAAAGACTTCATTTAAATACTCAAACAACCGCATAGACGTGTGATCAAGAAGATCTTGAAGGTTAATTTCAGAACACGTTTCTGTGACTTTGATCGACTCTTTTCGTGGATAACACTCCAGCTTTGCTTTCTTTAAAAGTGAATAACAAGGATAAATATTCTTGTCCGCTTGTTGAATTACCTCGTATTGCTTTCTCGTCATATCAGCTTCCACAAAAATTCACAATGCTTCTGATGGAGTATCCTTTTTGATAATGTTCTTTTTTGGAGTATCACTTTTCTATATGTTGCAGCTTTTTCTGGCATATCAAGACTATTTTTGAAAACTTTAGATGCGTCACTATGTCCTTCAGCACGCAGACTCATTCGGGCAGCATATGTTAACTGATCGCAAGGTATTTGTTCTCTTAAAGCCTTTGTTTTACGCCTCTTCGTTGGCGAACTCGAGTCGTTATAATTTTTTGGTGGCTGGCCGGGCCTTTTTACAGTCCAGGTCGGTATTTTCACGCTGGTATTGAGCCGCTGTTTATTTTTCTTGAAAAACCGATCTTTCTTGTTATTTCCGGCCATTCATTTTTGTTTAAATTGAAACTTGAAGGTATTTAAGACAAGTTTTAGTGAACCTTGCTGTTTTTCAGGGCATTTGGTAATATTTTTAAGATGGTCTTCTAAGAACACAAATTTGTCATCAAGTTTCTTCTTCGAACATTGTTTCAAGACTTCGTAGAGTGATTTTCTGGTCATATATTTCGCCGTTGTTTGAAATTCTGAATTGAAAATGCGAAAAAAATTATTTTCTGAAAAAAAATGTTTTTGTCATATTGGATAAATAAAAAAAGGCAATTACTTGCGGGAACTTTGTTTTCAAGAACATTAACAAAAATAGCTAAGTTTTACGTTACACACACAATCATAACTTAATTGGACTTAAGTGATACACAAAAACGCTTTTGAATATAGAGTTTCAAAGAAAAAAAATAACACTTTTAGTCTCGAATGTTTTCGATAAAAAATTATATTTTCTAAAGTGCAATACATAAAATTAATATTACTTAATAAAATACATACCTTCCTCTTCAGATTCCATTTGAACTTTTATAACATTTCACTTAAGGCAAACAAAAAAACACTGTTTGAAATATGACGTTTCACTTGGAGGGATAAACAAATACAAATGATGCACGCGGTAGCTAGATTCTGGCTGTGGTTTTGATTGGATAAAATCACATGACGACATGAAAGTCATGGTTTACTGATGTAACCGTTATTAAACTTTAACAACATACATATAAAATTAGACTTTGGAAAAAATTTTGTAATCGACTTATGATCGACTTTTTATTAGAAATGCTCCTCTGTGCAGTGGTCGGATTTTTTTGTTTTTGGGCTTGTTGGAAAGGTCTTTAAGAAAGGTCTTGCTGCAGCAGAGATTAGCGTAAACTTTTACTTTTTTGTCGCTATTCGCTTTTAAAAAACCGGACAAAAATCACTTGTGCTTTTCGCGTTCGTAGACACTTGTTGAATGACAAAATTCTATCAATGAATACCTATGAATGGACTGGAAAATGGTCATAACTTTGGAACGGTAAGACCTCTGGGCTTCGTTTAGGTCATTTTGGAAAGGTAAGACGTGTGGCTATCTTTCAAAAAAAAACATAAGTTACCTGCTATCTGGCTGAGCAAATTGAGGTTATGCGCATTTTTTTCCGAAAGCTCTGTATCTCGGCGATTTGACTATTTTCTACTTTTTTTATTCATTCTGAAAGGCCTCTTAAAGACCTTTCAAACAAGCCCAAAAATTCGACCACTGGCTCAGGAGTTAGCAACTTTACCCTACTACCCTCCGACAGGCAATCCGAAAATTTTGAACCCGCTGCCGTTTCGCACCCTTGCATTTTCGGACATGGTCCTAGTGGACTTTTCCTCATGAAATGAGCCAAGGAATACGCTGGAGAAATTTTTCCGGAACTTTCTGAATCGCCCTGTATATATTTTTTAAACCTGTGTTTACAACCATAGCTCGTAATTCCCAGCCTAGAATTTTTTTGAACTCTTCGGTATATTCTGGCAGTATGTCATCGCTTATAGAAACCATAGACTTACTGTCTTGTAGTTGTATCATTCCTCTTGTTTTAAAATTTTTGCACCTTAAACACATATAATGTGGATATAATACAAAGACGTAAACATTTTCTAATTTCGGCTTTAAAAATGCATTAATAATGCACTTACAATTTGTATACTAGATTAATTGTTACTAAGTTTGACCTTTTCTTCTATTTGATATAGTTATACATAAATATAATTTAAAAAACCGCGTGTATAAGTGAGTGGATGTTATCGCAACTAACTAGATCTCAGTAGATCTGAAAAATTTTTCTTACCGGAGGAAATTACATCTCATTGGAGCAAAACAATTATTGTAGAAACTGGTGGTGTGGGATAAGGTACAGATGTACATATTTACATATATCTTAAGATGTAATTATAAATTTTGCAAGATATAATCTTGTCTCGCCGCAGGCCTAACTACATCTCACGGAATATTCAATGTTAGATAAAATTAGGTACAATTATTCCCAATTAGATCATTTCATTTGCATTTTCATAATTTTACCTCGGTTTTGGTCTATTTTTTCGCTTCTACTGAGATTTAGTTATGTCTGCTGAGATCAAACCTTTAATTCACTTTTTGGAAGGCTTGCGCACTTTATAGTTAAGAAAAACATGTCACGGTTTCCAATATTTGAATCGCCGACATATGACATATTACGTTCTTTGAATGATCATTAAAAGAGGACACACGTCCTCCATGATAAAATACCACAATATTTTATTGGCTCTGTTCTAACTTTCACACTCCGAATTTACAATTCTTCAAGTGTTTCGTTGGAATGAATTTATGTTCGAGTAGAATGGTCAACTAAATGGCGTACGCTGTCGGATATTTAACATAAATCAATTTATATGCGCCACAAAAAGGTGCACCTAACTTGTGGTACATTGGTCACAGCTAGAGTGTCCTAAACCGAAAAGCCGGTTAACCGGGTTGTTGCTTTTAACCGTGTGCCGGTTTTTTCAAAAACTTAATTTTCGAACAAACCGCAAACCGGTTACTTGACGTCGGTTAACCGGTTTTTACTTCATTTGTGTTAATATCCTAAAACAAATTACTTACTAGTAAATGATATGATTTTCGAGTTGGAATGAAATGGTGGAATTAAGTAACATGATTTCAATTTTTAAATATGATTTTCTGCTTCAATATGTTCTAAATGACGTTTCGAAACAATTTCAAAAAGATGTTATTACTTGAATAAGATTTAACTAAAACTTAATTAACAATTAATTAATATTTTCCAACATTTTGTTCTCAAATTTGAAAATTAAAATTATTTTATAAATAAATGTTTTAAACTTAACATGAAAATCTCTTTCAAATCTTAATATTATTTTCGAATTTAAATAAGTTTCATGTGAATTTGAATGAAAACACGCATTCCAAATGGGAATGTTATATCGTCGACTTATTATTATTTTGTCGTAAACGCCAATTGTCTGAAACGTAGATACCAATATTCAGAACTATACCACTATTACCAACTAGCAATTTTTAGGGATATACAAACAAATTAGAGTAAACATCACAGTAATGGTAAGATATATCAAAAACCCGACAACAGATTCAGAAAGAGAACCCACGAAAACCTGTAGACACAATATCAACTAGAAAAAAAAACATAAATGGTGTATACGGCAAAACAATATTCAACCGACGATATACATTTCTTATTTAAAATTAAAACGTAAAAAATTTTGAGTTTTAATCATGACTAAGTATGTGAAATAGTCGGAAAACAAATTTATTGTGAGTGCTACATGTGTAATTTAATTTAAAATAAAATAAAAAACCGGAAAAAGCCGGATCCACTAGTTTATGCCAAAATTAAAAACCGTAAACCATTTCTTGAAAAATTGATTTTTCGAACAAATCGAAAACCGTTTTTTAAAAAATCCCGGTTTTTTGTACACTCCAGTCACAGCCCTAATTGTAATACCTCATGGTATACTACTTTCTTACTTTTAGTGTGTATATCAGCACATCTCAATTGGCCGTCCTTCAAAATCTTCACAACTGGTCATAGCTGCTTGTATTTCACGTTGATGAACATGGACATTATCTGCAAAATAAATCGATTTATCGCAAAATCACTATTGGAATATTTGTATTTACCTTTCTTAATCAACGCTAAAAAAAATCTTAATCAAACATCGGCGGCAAGAATTTCCCATTCATTTGATTTTTTAATAAATGTATATACAATTTTTTTTAAACGTCAGTGCTGGAATTTATCAAACTTCATAAAATTTCAATACAAAATTTTGGAAATTTGACAATTTTACTACCGATTTTTATCGTTAAAAATTACAGAATTCCGGTGCAGGTTTGAAATATTAATCGACTCAAATTAATAAAAGAAATTGAGGTACCAACAACCATATATTTATAAAAAAAAATAAATGGTTTCCCATTACATCCCATGAAGGGACCGGGGAGAACTTCTCACAATCACTGAGCTGTGCGCTTTCCAGTTTTCACTCACTGATTGGGACCTACTGTTTTACACCGATTCCGAACGGTATTTTGAGAAGCTTTTTCATGGCTATATACTCGATAGTGTCGACGTCACTATGCGAGGTGACCGCTGCCGAAAGAAATTTGAAGGTGGTCAGAGCAGGGTTCGAACCCAGGGTCTCATGTACAAGAGCCGTGCACACTAACCATTGCACCACTGACGGCCATGTATTTATGTACATACAATTATATTCTGATAACCGAATGGAAAATGAATTCGGTTGTAGTAGCCGAATTCATGCGAAATTCAGATCCAGCAACATAATTTTTTAATAATTCTGTTACTGCAATGAATACCTGACTGAATGCATACCAAATTCGTTGGTGGCACCCGAACTGATGCCAAATTCGGTTCTTGCAACCGAATTGCCTCAAAATTTGGTTGCTGCAACCGAGTTGATGCCAAGTTCGGTCGTTGCAAACAAATTGCCAACAAATTCTGTTATTGTAACCGAAATTTAGTTGAAAATGTAGTTAGTTGAACGAATATATTTGAAAGAAGATTTCACAACCGAATCAAATATGAAACGAGGTTGTTTCAATCGAATTTCGGTAGTGCTGACTTAATTCGGTAGTGACAACCTCAATTCGGTCAAGATAACCTTAATTCGGTTGTGACAACCTCAGTTCGGATGTGGCGACCCCAATTCGGTGGCAACAACCGAATTTACGGTTGCTACAACCCCTTTAGGGACTATTACATAGTTCCCTGAGTGTGGGAGCTGCTTGGGTTGCCCTATAAAGGATTTTTTTCTGGTCACTCCCAATTGAGTGGCTTTCAGAGAGTTCCCCCTCTAACGATCAATCTCATGTCCAATTATTCCCTGGAGAAGTAAGAACATACAAGACTTGTTTATGCACAAGAAGACGTTACTAACATAACGTCGAAAATGTTGAAGTAAAAGATGTGAGAATATGCACAAGTTGCTAGGAAACGTTATTAAAAAGACTAAAAATAAGTCAACGAACGGGTGGAGGATTTTAAAGGAACCCAAGGAACGGGTGGAGGTTTTTAAATAATGTCATAGGTCTTTGTAGAAAGGAAGATATTGAATTAGTTGCATCTGGTGGACACATGGAATTAGATATTGTACTGAACAACTTAGAGTTTCATAAGTCAGGCGGATACGATAATATATTCCACAATGTTTATGTGACATTTTTAATCAAGCTGTTACGACGTCTAACTATCCGAACAGCCTTATGCCGATTTGGATTCTGAGAAAAATCTCAACATTTGTTCTGCCCTTTGCCCTAAAAGTGCCCTTTTGTGTTCGGTTGTGAAAAAAAGTGCAACCCCACTTGAAGGTTTTGTGTTCGTTTCTGGGAATGTAGCACTCAAAAACTGCAAAAATGTTGCATTTTCTGTCCTCTCAGAGAGTAATGGGGGGAGAATGTTGCCCGATAAAATGGCAAATTTATAAATTTTTATTTGTCCTCGCTAAGCTAATTTTCCTACCTTTTGCAGGGCCGCAATGGTGATTTAAACGGCTTCAGTTAAATTCGCTTACATTCTCCAACAAAGTGGTCGAAAATTTTGATAAGCGGGAATAACGACAAAAACCATTTGTATTGGTACCCATTCGACCAGTTTGTATATAGAATCGTTTAGAATTGCTGAATATCGCTTAGATTTCCATATACACTGGTCGAATAACATAGTTAAGCGAGGTAATAAAGACACGCTAAAAGACCATATAGTTGTGAGAAAATGCAACATTTCTATGTTCGTTTCTCACCCTAAAAAATGCACAACTTTAAAGGGGGATTTAAAAAATGTTGCCTCATACAAGGGCAAGATTAGTTTTTAGAATCGAAATCGCCATTAATATAAATAAAATTTGCCCTATTCAAAAGGTAGCTAATGAGTCATCAGTTGAATCTTTTCGCCCAACTTCTCTTTAATCAGTTATTGATAACGGTTTTGAAAAGATTGGTTATGAAAAGTTATTGGGTAAATTCATATGAAACTGCACATTTACATACCTCCAAATGAAATCACAACAAACTGGTCTTACCATACTCTGATTTTTAGGATTTCGGGTACAGCCCTAGCATTGTACTAACACGAATAAAATGCCAAGTTTTATGACTATAACTCTACTACTTTTAACTGGATGGTGCTTCAAAAATCAGACAATTGGCTAAGCTTTACATATACGTGTCTTCTAAAGTAAGCTTAAGACCATCGCAGTCATAGCGTCATCCCCCAGTATCATTTTATAATTAATTATTATAAAAAAAATGAAAAACTTTGATTCTTCTTGTGGATTATCTTTATTTGGTCTTTTAATTTTTTTTACATCAAGTCGAGAATATGATGTCATGTAAATGGCCGCCGCCACAGTTGATTGTCATTTGAGCCCTTTTTATGGCATTTTCCATCACTTTGGCCAAAACTTCCGGCGATACGTCCTCACATTCTTGACGGATATTGCCTTTAAGAGCTGCAAGAGTCTGAGGCTTGTTGACATAAACCCGCGACTTCAAAAAGCCCCACAGAAAGAAGTCTGGAGCGGTCAAATCAGGCGATCTTGCTGGCCAGTGCAAATCGCCAAAACGGGAGATTAGGCGCCCGGGAAATGCATCCTTCAGCATATCGGTTGTGGCACGTGCAGTGTGTGCCGTTGCACCGTCCTGTTGGAACCACATGTTTTCCAATCCCAATTCATCAAGTTGCGGCAAAAAGAACTCGTTGATCATTGCTCTGTAGCGCTCACGGCGCTTCCATGACATCGACGGCGCTTCCATGACATCCTCGGCTACAGCAGCAATATTCTCTGCAGAACGCTACTCCGGGGTCTGCCACGCCTGGCAGCATCTCGTGTTGTGCCAGTCTCTTCGAGGCGAGCGGCTAAACGTCGCAGTGTTTCACCAGTAGGCGTTGGACGGCCAGGAAATCTGCGACGAAATTCACGTTGTGCCTAAGTCACCGACCGATTATTGGTCAAATAAATAGTCAGCAATATTCCAAGTTCTGGAGCAGTGTAGCGTAACATTGTTTATTAAAGTGTATTTCGCATGTGTTTACTACACAAATGTTAAAACAGAACTGACATTAGGAGCCAATCGCAAAATTTATAGCATTTTCTGATAGGAGGATTACTTTTGCGCCACCTTGTATAATTATAAATAAATAAAAATATGTTCAAAAGCAAATGACAAAATATATTTCCTCTTAAATGGCATAAAACTTGATTTTGCCTAATGAAAGTTCAAAGATAATTTTCGCAGATTTCGTCTAAAAGTCGAATATCTTAAAAAACAGATATATTTATTTTGTTTTAAATTTATATGTTAATGTTTAATTAAAAGTTTACCGCTAAGCAAACTATGTTATTATTATGACCGTCGGCGGTGTAATAGGTAGCGTGTGTGCCTCTTACTCAATAGATCGTGATTTTGAATCCAGGCCAAACCGCCTTCAATATCTGTCGACGGCAAACTGCAAGCTTATGCAAAACTTAGCTTGCCAAATAGGTGCGACGTCGAACTTTGAGTTGTAATGTTAAATTAAATGCTATGGAAATTATATAAAACAAAAATATCTGGTTTGTTCGATTACATGTTTTAAAGGCCCGAATTACTAAACAAGGTCCAAATTGTTTACACAACCAACGAGGTGAGCCTAAAAGTAACGTCTGCCGAAAAATCACATTGAATAATAACTCAGTTGCCTCCGCCGATTAATTTTTTTGTTGCTCCAATAATTATGGAGCTCTCTTTATGGAGTTCAGTTACTCACTGAACACGTGGTGTAACGACCAGCCTTCTTCAGACCATATTTCTTACCGGCTAATGCTTTCTTACCGGCCAATGCTCCGGCTTTGCTCTGGGCTAGGGGGTGTTATTGCCGAGAAAAAAATATGCCTCGGTCAGTTAAAATAATCGTAAGATTTTAGGTAGCTATTTTACCCCATATTAAAAATACATGAGAGATAAACTTGGAAATAGGCAAAATGTGAGGTGTTAGTGTTTCCTTGGAGTCTAATTCCACCACCGTACCTTGCCGACTCATTAGGTATTTCGTCAGCCCGTAAGGCCCCTAAGTAATCATGCCTTCATTTTCGTGCATAAAAGAATAAATCTCTCACTACTAAATTCCATTATAATGCACAAACATAAAGTTAAGTTAAATTAGGAACGGCTTATTTACAAGTAAGGATTGGAATGTCGTGAACGATATTTGGTCAATTACAAAAAATTTAATAATAGTTTGACAACCAAAATGCGTTAGAGATGATAACAGTGACAACAAAAATAAATAATTAAATATAATGTTATTAGATTAAAGATGTGATTCCCGCAGTAGGTTTAAAAGTTCGATATGGTCGGTTTACATAGTTATAGGTTGTAGGTACATGTATCTACCCCTAAACACTTCGATTTATGATATATCTATTTATTATATTTAATACACACGGTGTCTTTTGTCCCTCGTCGTCAAACGCTTGACGACTGGTGCTTTAAGAATCTAGTTGGTTAAAATAAAAATCAACGGTGTAAAGAAGTTCAGGTCCAAAACCAAAAAAAGTATGTTAAGTAAATATTAAATATCTTAACACTTAAGGGAAAAAAAGAAATGTTAACTGCTCTCAGTGCAACGCCATCAGACAGATGATTTAGATATGCTCAATTAGTTTGATAATCTTGGATATTTTTCAGAATTTGTAATAATAACGGTGCCCTGTACATCACAATGTCGTCCAGAGCCAGTTTTCAGTTGAATGAAATTTTCCTGACAAACAAAAAAAAAAACAAACGATAAATTTTCAAGCCTTACAAATATCATATAGATATTTGGTTTCCACTTAGAACTGTTAACCAAAGTCTGGCTCCTAACAGTCACAGCGGTTACTAAAATTACAACAAAAAAGAAAACAATTGCATGCCGCCTCATTCATCAAATTGAAATGTTAAGATTTCATCGACATGGATTAGTGAGAAGAAACTACAAACTGTGCAGAATATGTGCTTCATGTTAGAGTTCATGCCCCATTCATTTATTTTATTGTTTTCTTTCATTTCCTAACAAAATGTTGGTAATTGTGTCAAGGAAAACTTTACTCATCGTAATGTTTGTAAACACAAAGTTGTGATTTTGCAACGAAATTGCTCAAAGGCCAGAGTGAACGATTTCAATTTCGTTCGACAATTTCAATCCGAAATTGTCAATTTTGTGTCAATGTAAAAAAGTCATAACTCTTGTTAATATTATTCGTTATCTCACGTTATCTTGATTCGGGACCGATTGATCCACAAGTTTCACGTTATTGTCGCATAACATTATAAAAACACAAACTATTTAAACTACTAAGGAACAATGTCTCATACGGTTTCAATGAATTTTTGTATAATTTTCAGTCATATAAATAGTTTATCTAATATAACAAAACATAATTTGTTGCGTTGCTCTTCATCCTACAGTCTTTGTTAAAACTTAAAATTAATTTAGTAGTTTAAAAACACATTTGTAAATACATATTACGAATTTTAAATTCTTATTTTCTTTTTTTTTGGCTTTTAGAAAAACAATAAATACAATTTAATTCAAACTTAATTTGCATTGTGGAAAATTTTTGAACCACTATTGCCGTTTTTAATTTGAATTTTATCACCGATTTCGATTGTTTTTAGTTAATGTACGAGAAATTCATACTACAAGTTCACCGTGACAAGTTCATCATCAGATGCCTAACTACTGACCCTTAATTTATACCATCGGTTGATCATTTTTTTTTTTTTTGCAATTTGTATTTGTATTTATTGATCCATATTAATTTTACAAAATCTTTAAGTATTTAATTAAATATACATATAATATATATTTTTTCCATCTAGCGTCCAAGGACTTTTCTAGATTTACTAGTTTGGTTCTATATAAGTTAAATAGGCCCTAAGGCCAGCCCATTTTATCAATCACAAATTTATCATATTCAATTAATTATTTGGGAAAAAGGATTAAAAAACCCAGAAACTCTTGCCTTATACTATCTTACTATCTAACCTAAAGCTAGAAAACTATATTACAAAACTAAACATAAAACAAAATTAAAAGGAGTTCAGTACATGGCTCATTGTGCCGTATTATATACAAGATTTTCCCTATCATAAGTTTCATATCTTCTATGATAAAATATTAAGTTATTCTGCTCATCGTATAGCATGTTTTTATCTTTTAAATTAAGAAGCGCCATCGGAGTTAAAGCCCCTCCCGATTGCAGTATATTCTCGAACTCATCATTATTTATCTTACATTTATCAATATGTACGTTATCATTATAATTGCATCGCTCTAAGGACATGATGGCTAGCTCAGTCATCCAGACATCAATTCTTCCGATTTTAGCAACTTTGGCTCTTTCATATATTGTTTCACAAGAGGGGCTAGTCCAGTTCCCCATGTCTTTGGTGGCCCTTAGTCCCAGACATTGTCTCAATATGCGCCTTTCCGCCTTTCGTAGCCTTTCCATTTGACTGGAACTTATCGAAAACCAGATCGGAAACGCGTATGCCAGTATTGGTCCCATTATCTGCTTGTAAACCAGAATTTTCACTTTATCACTTAATCCTCCTCTTCTTGCGAGCATTCGTGAGTGCATTGCATAAGATATTCTCATCTTCTCCAAGATCATGTCAATGTGGTCCTTAAAATTCATACTTTCGGAGTATTTAATCCCGAGGTAGATCATTGTCTTGTTGTTGGCTATGTTCTCACCACCGAGTTGTAATTTTGGTATATATCTCCTAGCATTTTTGTACAAGTTCCCTAGTTTACCCCTAGCCATTAGGCAGGTGCACTTAGGTACGTTCAATTTAAGGTACCATTCCTCGAAGTATAATTCCAATATTTCCAGGTAACTTTGCATTTTCTTGTTTGCTGTTTTAGCCCTGGCATGGGAAGTTGTCACCAGTATATCGTCAGCAAATATATAAATTCCTTCGCCGTTTCAGGTTGCGGTATGTCTGCTAGGTATAGATTGTACAGCACTGGCCCTAGGATTGATCCCTGCGGTACTCCAGCTTTTGTGTCCTTAATTCTTGATTGCCTTCCCTCTACTTCGACTGAGAATGATCTGTTCATTAGGTAATCATATATTATGCTGGTCATGACATCATCAAACTTATATTTCACCTTCATTTTATAAATAATGCCTTGACGCCAGACAGTGTCGAACGCTTTTTCAAAATCTAGTCCGACTGCTAATGTTGTCCTTTTTTGGTTGAAGCCTCTCATAATTCCATCTGTGACTGCCATAAGTGCATGTGTTGTTGATAGTCCCTTTCGAAAACCAAATTGGGAGTCGTTAAGGATTTTTCCATCTTCAATGTGCTGGTGCAATCTGTTCAATATGAGACGCTCAAAGAATTTCCCTATGTTCGATAGGAGTGCTATCGGTCTATAGCTTGCAGATTTCGTAGGGTCTTTTCCGGGTTTAATTACTGGAATTATTCTGGAGTGTTTCCACTCTTTGGGGAAGTATCCAGAGTTTATGCAGTTGTTGAAGAGCACTGCAAACTGATTTTTTGAGTACTACATTTGGTATGTTGTCCGGGCCACTGCTTGTTTTGTTGTTGAGTCTTCTCAGGGCTATACCTATTTCCTCAGGAGTGATTAAACTGAAAGCTGTATTTAAGTTGGAAGATCCATCTGATCTGGTTATTCCGCCGAGTCTCTTTATGTTGCGGTGCATCATCGGGCTAGGTCTGATCTTTTCCAGTTTTTCAACCCAGTATTTCTCTTCAAATTTTAGGATGAGTTCATCTATGATTCTACTGATGATCTTAATCTCCGCTTTGATGGTAATTTTCCTAGATTGATCTAATGTTCTATGCTCTCTTCTTTTCAAGCGTTTCTTATGCCGAATTATTTGTTCAATGTGCTCTGGAAGAGGTAGTGTTGTTCCCTTCGCCGGTTTGAACTTAGGGATAGCCACACTCATCGCTTTCCTGTATGTTTCGCTGATTTTCTCAGCTGCAGTGTCTCCATCGGTTGATCATCAATCGTACGAGTATATATATAAATTGAATTATGCAATTTGGATATGAGAATTGGTATCGATCTTTTGACGTATTTGACGTCATAAAAAACTCATCAGAATGACAAATTTTAGAAAATTAAAAATTCTACAGTTTAAATTGATTTTACTAATTCATTAACGAAGTATTTTATTTGAACTAACCATGAAACATTTAGCTGATTATGCTAAAATATTTTGTTTTAAAATCAAATAATTTGAATGTGTAAATGTAGAAAATAAAGTAATTCGATTCCAAGAACTTTTGGAACGAAGTTTCTTATCGCACGTTGCGGGATGGGGGCTAAATGAAAAAATGTGAAACAACTTTTTTTAACCGTATTATGCTATAACCCAGTATACAACCAAATATTATTCTGCATACTTTTAGGATTTGGTAATAATTACTAGATTTGTACAGTCAGGGACGTACATGACGGTTGTGTTCTTTCATGTTGGCTTTGTGATAGTCATGCCCATGTGAAGGGTGCTGGCTTCAATGGAAGGCATTATGATATAATTACGGCTAAGGAAAGTGGGCTTCGCTGAACATGTTGGAAGTGAAAGGAATTCGATGTTGACTTTTTTTAGATTATTGCCTTTTGCGATATTAACAGTATTACCCCATTCTGTGTGCTTGCAGTTCAAGTCTCCCGCTAGTACATAGTAATTATTTAAATTTTGAAGATTCATAAAATCCAATAGTTTTTGCAAGTCTGCTCGTATTGAATTTATATTGCAGGCCGGTTAGAACGCACATGTAATAACTAAAACGTTGTTGCAGTCAATGGGTATCTTTATGGCGCATGACTCAAAATCATCTAGCGAATATCTACATTTGTTATCGTGACTGTAGTATTGTATGTTATTCTTGATTAATATAGCAGTTCCCCCACCCCATTTTGCATCAATTCGATATGTGCTTATTATTTTATAATTTTTAAATATTATATTCTGTCTATCGTTTAATTTTGTCTCATTTAAGGGGACAATATCTACTATCTACCTACTCTTAAAAAAATAACTTATTCTTGAAAAAGGACCAATTCTAAAAAAAATATCATTTCTTAAAAAAAAATCCAATGAGTGTTCGAACTCACGGGCGATGTGTTAACACCTTTTTGCTACACGGTACCTGTTCGATTTCTATGAACACATTCGTAAATGTTACATTGGAAAATAAAAAACAGCGTTCAATCATATGATGACGTTACAGTTAAAAAATATTAATACTTAAAATTATTTAAAGACCCAGTGCACATGTGTCATTATTTTCTTGCTCAATACTTTTTGGTTTATTCCCACAAAAGTCAAAGAATGCAAAGCAACAGACACTTGTATATACATACATACATTGTTATATTCGTACATACGCTACACAAGTTCACAAAATTGTCGTTGCTCTCTTGCTATCTCATTTTTATATACGTATAATACGTCATTACTCTCTTTGCTCTGAGAGTGCTCCGCACCCACATTTTATTGGACTTACCTTTCACTATTATAAAAAAACAACAACACCAACAACAACAACTACTACTACTACTACTGATATGTTGGTAATTTATTTGTGCTTGCTTTGACGTGAGTGTTTGTTTGGGTGTAGGGGGGTACCTAAAATAAAAACTGTTAAGGGAATGCAAAGAGTGGAGAGTGTGAGTGTAAATTGTCATGGAGGAGGGTATGTATATAAGCTTCGGCCCGGCCGAACTTAACACCGTTTCTACTTGTTTTTGTATACACCAGGCAATGATGAACATCAAATGACTCGCTTTGTTTGGCCATAGCAACAACAACGAAGTAGCTGACGTATACGTGTGTCACATTACCACATGGTTGCCATATCAACAGCAACGAAACAGCTAAACACACAACATCACACATACTTTGTACGAAGTAGCTGACGTATTAGTATGTCACTATAACGTCGACTGCGCAAGCCCATGCGCTTGCAAATGAATGGTTTTAGCAGTAGCATACAATCAGGGTTTAGCAGATTTTGACTTTGATAGATTTAGTCCCTATACGCCGCTATAGATGTTAACACATCAAAAACCTTTTCTCCAAAAAATATCTTGTTGTAAAAAATACCTCTTCTTACAAAAATTACTTTTCTTAAAAATAAAATATTACTTTTTTTCTTGAGATAAGTAGGATTTCTGAAAATAAGTAAATTTTATTTTAAAAATAACCTTTTCCTAAAAAGAGTACCACTTCTTTAAAAAGTACCTGTTCTTACAAAAGTACTTCTTTGTAAAAAAAAGTCATACTCTTATGGCTTTTTCATACAGAAAGTACTTCTTCATAAAAATAGTACCTTTTCTTAAAAAAAAACATTACCTTTTAATAAAAGAAGTACCTCTCTTTAAAAAAGGACGTATATAATACATATTCCGGAAAATATAATACACATTCTTACAAAAAGGACCTAAAAATAAAAATTTATTTTAAAAAATACATTGCAGAAAAAAAAATTTCTTACAATTTATATACGTATAATAATTATACGTGCTGGAACTAACTAGTACATACGAGTAATATATAGCGAAAGAAACATCGTTCCAACCGGGTGCCCCATGACACCTCATGTGATTTTTTCTTCAATTTAAAGAAATGAATATCTGAATTCCAGCAATTGTATTCATAGAATTGTAATTATTGGATTTTTCCAATTCTGTACTTTCCGTGTATCTATGGCTTTAAAAGCCATTAATATAAATCGAAATTCGCAAATGATTTTTTTTTGTTTTACGTCGAATTAATTATTTGTTCGTAGCCTGGGTTCTGGTGTTCATGGTAGTTTAAAATTTTTCATAGTTGTAAAAATGTAGTTGCAGATTTAAATACATATATGTATCGAAAAAAAAATAAAAGCTTGGTTTTCGAAATGTTTGAATTTTAAGCTGATAATATCGAAAATGACATTTGACCTTTCAATGGACGTAATGGCGGAATATGCCATGTAACAGGGATATTTAAGATATCGCACACTATCAGTTAAATGGGCACAACTCAAAATTTTCATAATTTAATTTTTTGATTTGGCATCATTGGCATCTTCAAATAAAAATGTGACCAAATTCCGTTCTTTTCTTCAGCAGCTGTTTAAATTTATGAGTACGCTATGTCATCTTACTTGAATTTTTAAAGCACAATCTAGCCGAATATTGATCTAATTTGAAGGAAATAATTGAACATAAAAATATTAGTTTGTTGGTTCGTTGTGTTGCTGCGGCAGCAGTGGTGAGCGTTGTAAATTTTATATGTGATGGTTTGGATCATCGCTATGTTGACGTTGGTGGACTGTTTTTAGACCTTTCAAAAGCATTTGATATGTAGATCGTGACATGACTTTAGAGAAGATTTCGTACGTGGTATTCAAGTAAAGGAATTTGTATTTTTGTAGACCTTTTTAACAAATGCTAAATGGTGCCCCATTGCCTCACTGACTGTTTTACACCGGTTCCGAAAGGCATTTTGAGAAGCTTTTTCATGGCTAAATACTCGATCGTGTCGCCGTCACTATGCGAGGAGACCGCCGCCGAAAGAAATTTAAGGTGGTCAGAGCAGGGTCGAACCCAGGATTCCATGTACAAGAGACGCGGACCCTAACCATTGCACCACCGACGGCCACAAGCAAACAGAGAACAATATTTCAAAATTGCGGAAGCTAAAAGTGAGCTTGAGTTTGCGGAATGTTTAAAATATTTACTAATGATTTATTCAATCTAAATCTTGATGGTCGTTTGCATACGATTTATGTTTGTTCTATTTCCCTATTTGTAAGTATTTTAGAGTTAAAAAACCAGCCATTTCAATTTCCTCGTCCTAATATCTATAGTAGCTTGAGTGTCAATATTAATCGTACAGCGGAAGAAAAAGCTTGATAAAATTTATGAATTCCTTCATCAATTTGATAAAATATTTCCTCATTTTCCAATCTACGACAAATTTCATTGAATTGATGAAGAACATTTCATCAATCTTTTAGCTATATTTCACCAATAGTTTACGTTGATTCAACGAAAATGTTACCTCAAGTTGATGTAAACTTGTCATGAATATTTCACCATTTTGATGCTGTACATCTTTCGTCATTTAGATATAAGGTTGTCATCAATTTGATTCATATTTGTCATAAATTTGATATAAATTGGTCAACATTTCGATGAAAATTTTGTGTTATTCACAAGAACGGGGTATAAGAACACATAAATAATTCAAATAGCGTGGATAATGTTTTCTGCTCATTGCACTATTTCCTATTATGTATTTATTTTCAACTTTCTACTACTTTTTCTCTATTTCCCTTTATTTTTCGATCCCACTAATTATTTCCAAATTCCAGTGATGAATATTGATATAAGAAAGATTATCAATGAAGCTAAAAAATGTGATGAAACGCACAATCTTCAAATTGAAAAACTTTTTTACTGAATTGAAAAAATTTGTCATCAATTCGGAGAAAAACAATTCATGAACATTTTGTCATCTATTTGATGTAAAGATTTTCTTTCAGTGTAACATTGCACATGAAATACGTAATGTTAACTACTTAGGCATCACATTAGTAATCTTACTTGTGATATATATACATATTAGTGAAATAGAGTAAAATAACTAGGGCAATAAGAATTCTATGTTAAACTAGCACAGTAATTTCAGTCGGGTGAACCGACCTACACATACCCCCACCCTTAGTCTTACATTGGCTCGAAGTTCCATTAAAGAGGTTCATATTTTTTGAGCCAACCAAACTACAGTTACCCGAATGGGCGTGGTAAATTCGCGCACGTTCAATAGCAGATGACGTTGCCTAAAATTTTACTTAGTTCCCAATTTTATTCAAATCTGCTGTTATTTTGACGATTTATCGCCATTACCATTCAATTTGGGCGGACAACTTTTTTATGGAATGTGACAAATTGTAAATTTTTAGTAAAGAGTAGCTTTTGGCACAAAATTTCACGACGGCAGATGTCGTGTAGAGCAAGCGGAAAACCGCCCAAGTTTCCTGTGGTAGGTAAAAAATGGGTGAGCCAAGGTTTTCCACTTTTAAGATACCAGGCAGCTTTTGACTAAACCTTCCCCATTATCATCAATTCGCCACCGTTCACAGTAATTGAACATTTCTCGCATTTCTTTGCGCAGAATTTTGCATAAAGACATGGGTATGAAGGTTTATAAACGGCATTACTTTGAACTACCACAGACCATCCCCTACGCTGAATGCAGTTTTTTCCTTGTCTTTCTCGCTTAATTATACTTGCCAATAACCAGTTTGTAAGTCCAGGTTTGAGAACCATTTTGTTCCTGACCTCGTATCCAATGTGTCGTCAATTCTTTTTGGTGACGTCGGTGTCATCCCATGAAGAGATTGAGGAGAGCTTCTGACAATCAGTGAGATTGGGACCTAGTGGTGCCATCACTAAGCGAGGTGACCGTCATCGAAAAGTGGTCTGAGTAGGGATCGAACCCACGTTGTCATGTACAAGAGCCGCGTACACTAACCATTGTACCACTGACGGCAACAAATGTCTATAGTCCACGTAAAATCGGGTACTTCCATCTTTCCTCTTAACTACTACAACCGGACTTGACCAGTTCGATTACACCATCCTTCTGCATTTCAGCTACAAGTTTCTTCACCTCTTCTTTTTGCAAGTGTCAGACTTCTGGGTGCCTGTTTTATTGTTTCGCTTCCCCCATTGATGTTCTTCCACAGTAATTGATTTGCTTATTTCTATGAGATGGCTTTAGTTCCCGTACCCACTCACTCAGGTGCGACTCCAGTAGATAGCCGCCTCGGCTGGAGTACATTCTGCAATTTCTGTGAGTTCACCGATCACCTCCTCGTTGTTGGTATGTTTAGGACTCATACGGGCAAGTATCGCTCACTAAAAATTTTCACGAAAGCTTTGGCGGTGATGATTTTTTTTTACCTTGCTGGTTCAACTGCCCACGAGCCGCCGATCTCACAATCTCCCTCCATTCGTGCCCCCACCATGGTTTCAGAGGTTTGTGGCAATGTGACATGTTTGTTAGTGGTCAGCCTTCTAATCTGTGTTGTATTGTTGTATCCCACATTGAGTGGAATTTCCACATTAGCCAACGTCATAACTTGGCAATCAGAAATATGCGCCAATTATCACTTTATCTACAATGTCGGTGACAGTAATCAAGTGATCGACGCTCATGCTGGGAATTGCTAACTTCAATTTAAGTTTACCATGTACAGTACCAGGTTCACCCGTTGCTGTGCGGACTCTAACACCATGTAACGATTCCATTGGTCTATGTGTCAAATCAGATCTGATGATAGATTTTGACGCGCCTGTGCCCATCGTCAATATGCGCTTCCGACCACCGATATCTCCGCAGACGGTGAGGTTGTTGTATTGTTGTTGTATTATTGAGACGGAGATCGTCGGACCCTCGGTTGTGGGGAGTTGGGGAGGCGAGCTCGATTTAATTTAAAGGAGATTCATTTGGTGTAGTAAATCTTGCCCGTTTGTTGCCACGTCTTGTTCGTGTTTGTGGCTCTCTGCAGTTTCGTGAGACATGAACAGGTTTGTCGTAATTGAAGCACTTTGGACTGAGCTTATTTTCGCCTAATAACGCTTTGGTGAGAGTTTGTATCAAATCTTTAGGATCGTTTATAATACTACCCTTCAAATCTCCTGCATCCGATTTTATTTCGAAATTTCTGTAGCATGGAGACGAACTTTGCTGTCTCATGTGCTAATGCTAATGTGTGGCAGAAGTCACATATTTTGTCACGAACACATTCCGTTGACGACTGCCACAATTTTAAATTGATACAAGAATGTGTGGGACTCAACAAGATAAGTCATCAACACCAAACCTACCACCTAGCTTGCGAAATCTGGTTGCTTTTCATTATGCTTTTGCACTCGGCCTCTTAGTTCCATGCGGTATAACTCTTTCTTGTCATCACCAACGTACTTGCGTTGTATCGCAGCAAATATTTCCACGTAATTGTTTCTGGAACTGATGGGAATGCTTTGAATGACTTTTGCTACACTGCCTTTCAGTGCTCTATGGCTTTGTTGTTAATTGTGACCATTTGGAATTCGGATTTAAGAACGTCGAATGGGGTAGAGTCCAACAGTTATAATCCCATTTATTTTACTTATACAGTTTTAAAGTCATCACTTTACAATTAGTCTATCTTTTACTATCAATTCGCGTTGCTTACTTTCTGGCTTTTATCAAAAACTAAACTCCGAGTGCCAAAGACCACAGCTATTTATTCGAACTCACCATACTCAGATGGCACAATCTTTAGCAAATTCGAGAAACGTCTAGTTGTTGTATTAGGTTCTCTCATTCTGGTCAATGATTCCACCTCTGGCAGCATAGAACCATCTCGAATAGTGGAGAATTATCTTAACTGAAGCGAATTCATGCTACTGGTTTAGCGAGGTGGTATGTTGTCACAATGCATACTTTTAGGCATACAATAATCCCATTGTTAATTACAGTAGGCCAAATAAGTGAGCATGCATATTAACTACATTACTGTGGCATAAATTTATATATTAATCGTAACGTTATTACTAAAAATACATAATTCCATTTACCACAAATCAATAAATAAATAATTTCAAACACACTAGAAAATATTCATTGGTGCAGTGAAACAAAATCATTGCACCAATGAAACAATTTCATTGCAACAACCAAGCAAATTCGTCGCAGCTATGAAACAAATTCATTGCAGCAATGAAACAAGTTCATTTTAGTGACGAATCAAATTCACTGAACAATGAAACAAATTTATTGCGGCAAAGAAATATATTCATTGCAACCACGTAGTAAATTCGATGCAACAATGAAACAAATTCATTGCAGTTTGCTGGAATGAAAATGTACGTTAACTCAGTTTCGATAAAAAAAACTTTGTTGCCTGTGACGGAGATTTTCCATTTAGTGTATGGGATCCTACCTGTTTAGGGACCTGGGAGAATTATCCCATGTCTTTTGGATCAAACTAAATGGTTCTCCGGTGGGGTTAACGCTCAATATCGTTAGCGCATGGTATCACAATGGATTAAGAAGTATAAGTGTAACATGATCTATTATAGCCTTAAAGGAAATTACAACTACATATATGTGTATCATTCGTCGACTGCCACCAACACCTAACCTAACCTATGCCGTCAGACAACCTATGATTTGTTGATTTTTGTTGATTTGTTGGGTCCAGCTTATGTTTTCAGGCCAGTTTCCTGGAAAGTGTGTATTCAGCAGGAGGTTCCATTTTTATTCTTTCAGATATCCCAAAGACTCTCAACTCTTTTTATATTCTTTAAGTACTTTGCCCTACAAAAATACTTTCCGCAAGACTTTGTTTCTTTTTGCAAACCCTTGTTCCACCTACCTTCTTACATAGGTAGGAATTGGTGGGGCATGCGGAATTAAATAATCTGCGAAGAGCTGAGGTGATAAGAACTGTTGTCATTGAAACCGTTAAGATTTTTCTTGTACCTGGTCCAATTTTTCTTTCAGACGATTCCTGGAACTGACAAAGTAGAGATTTGATCACCTCAAAGGTAACCTGTGATGCAAAGGCGACATCAAGGTTCTGATGTCCGTCGGTGATACAATAGTCGCCTGCGTGAATTTTTTTCATTCATAAGGCATCCCGGCTCTGACCATCTAAGATTTCATTCGACAGCAGTCTTCTCGCTTAGTCACAGCGACTGTATAGGATATTGAGCCATATAAAAACTTCTCAAAATACCCTTCGGAATCGAAGTAAATTTGTAGGTCCCAATCAGATGCACATGGATGTACTGGGAAACCATTTTTTCCATTACCGTTGTTACAAACATAAAGAGGTTAGGGGTAGAACATAATCAAGAAGAGTCTCTCTTCTATCGTTTACCTTAGTACTTCCCCAAATTGTATGGTGCGCATTGACATACTCAGGAAGAGTTTCTCCTCTATAATTTATCTAAGTACTTCCCCAAACTGTATGGTGCGCAGCAAGACCCATTTTATCCATCTCTGACACCTTAATTAGCTTCGTCAGAAGAAGCGACGGCCGGGGTCCAGTATCTTCATGGGGCGTATAGGTTGACGTTTACCAGATGTTGCCTCTGTCCGTTTGCAGACTGGTAGCGTTAACATCTCTGTCGCAATAGTGGTATAAAATAAGTATACTCAAAAGTTTGCTGGTAATAAAACTTTAAACATAGCCATAGTCCTTAAAATCTCTAGTAAATACAATCTACGACATTGTTTAAAAATAGTATATATATAATTGGCCGGGTCGGAAACAATTTAAGCTACAGGATTTGGTTAGCAAAAACATCGTTTTATGGGTCAAATAGAATCCACACACAAAATTTCAGAAAAATCTATTAATCCCCTAACCTTCATCTACACTAGGATTAAAAACGAGATGCCAGTTGACATTTTGGAAAATTTCAATATAATTTGGTTACATTTTCAAAACTGTCAGGATGGTGAACTGTAACATACGAGAGTAGATATGAGTGTGCAATAAAAGATTTTAAGAAAAGCTTTCCAAGTATGCAAAAAATGCAGTTTACTTTAACTATTAAAGTAGAAACATACATCTTTGCTAAAATTGGCCTTTAAAATTACAGCCACACAATTGTGACAACTTAGCATAATTGGATTATAGAGAAGAGGTAATTACCGATATTGCGCATTACGATATCAAATTGCAAGAATTTCGTACTCTAAATAAATAAAGAGACAATAAAGAAACAAAAGGCAGCAGATCTTCTATTCACAAAAATAATGCCCACAAACATGGACATGGTTTCTGCAGAATTTTACTGGGGACATTTTTTCAGTGCTGGGGCCGTTTTACTTCAAACCACCAATTAGAGGACATAATTCGAAATTTACATATTTATCTATAACTATACATAAGTATATATTCCCATTAGCTTCTCACAATAGTTTTAAATTCATTGATTATGACACACAGGTTTCCACCGATTAGAGCTGGGTGGAACTCACGTCTCATGTACAAGAATCGCGCACACTAGCCACTGCACCTACGACGGTCGCATATTTCACACGCTTAAAGAAACTCGACACTTCCACAGCTAAATCTACTGTTACAACAAAAAAATTGAGACATAATTTGTTTGAGAATAAACTACTTCCAGCAAACATTACCTTTTCCGAAACAATTGTCTCCCAAAAATTAAATATTTGAATTGAGTCATAATTTCGTGTATATCCAAACATTATTTATTTGGAAGTAATTGCTCGCACACATCAAATATTTTCGAATTTATGTTATGTCCAATTTTGTTAGTTTACGTTTTAACGTACGAGAAGTTCATACTACAATCTTACAAGGTCAGAAACATTTTTCTAAGTGAAAAATGGTCGGGGTTTGTTGGAGTAATACGCGTACTGCCGAATTTATACCACCGGTAGATAATCAATCGTGTATATAAAAACTCGTATGAGAAACTTTACATATACGAATTAGTATCGATGGTATTCGTTAAGGCTGAAGTCTGAGTCTATTTAAACATTATTGATTTAGAAATGTTAATTTCATGAACAAAAATGCTGGCTTTGATGGTGTCTAAATATCTCTTAAATACATGCACTTACTTTTAAACTTAATTATATGTATCGCTGATATAGAAGAATATTGACGTAACTGGTAAAACTAAAATTTTACAGGAGAGCCAAATATAGAAAAAAAAATTATTTGAAATGCTATCAGTGCCTAAACTATTCGTCGGATCGAGATGTGTAAGGAGCAGTCAGGCATGTAGGATTATGCATTTGGAGACACTGTGTTGTTACGCAGAGTTTGGTACAGGGTTTCAAAGTGGACCACTTTGTTCCTCTTCATGTTTTGAAGACCTGTAACTTCAAAAATTTTAGCGGATTTTTAAGATTCTTTGCTTGAAGAATATTTCAAAGAGACACAAACAAAAAATACGCTGAGACATGTGACCTATCTCCTACCATTCAAAATATCGTACATAAGCAATTAAAACTAAAAATTTAAATTTTTGCTCTGATTTTTTTTTTATAGTTTTTTGTTAATAGATCATCTACTATTACTCAAACCTTAATTCTGAAAACAGCATTTAACCTCAAAAAAATATTATAAAATATGTAACTTTATTGTTAGACATTACTAGGATAAAAAGAAGAAAAGAGTCAAAAAAATAACCAAAACACTTTGTTTTGTTTTATTCTTTGTTACTTTCTTTCAAGGTGGCCGTCGGTGGTGCAATGGCTAGTGTGCGCAGATCGTGTGCATGACAACGTGGCTTTCGATCCCTGCTCTGATCACCTTACATTTCCTTCGACGACGGCCACCTCGCTTAGTGATGGCAAGATTATAGAGTACTTAGCCATGAAAAAGCTTCTCAAAATACCGTTCGGAACCAATGTAAAACTTTAGGTCCCAATCAGTGAGTGAAAAATAAGAAAACGCATAGTTCAATGGTTGTGAGAAGTTCTACCCAATCCCTTCAGGGGATGTAACGGGAAACGGTTTTTTCCTTTCACGAAGAAGATACAGTGCAAATTGTGGTCATGAGTAACATTAAAACAATTACATAAAATGAAGAGAAAATTAACCACATACAAATTTAAAGATAACGAGGACTAAATTCTAGAAACGAATGTTTGTTTGTTCTTCCTAAAATTCCAATCCACTCTAGTTAAAGCTTACAGATCTTGGTAAAAATGTTTGTAATATTGGGAAATTATGTTGGTGTCACATAAGCTAATTAAGTCCGCATGGCAAACCAATGATCTTAGTTTATGAACGCCAATTGCTGATACTTTGAATATAACTTCACTCCAATTTTCTTGTTTATAACTTATAATGCCACAAAATTCGCTTGCGCCGTTGTTACACTAAGAAACCTACTCCGCTTGTGCAGTCACTCTGTTCTTCTGACCAGAGGGGAAAACAGCCGATATTTCAACAACGACACAACTACGCTCTAGCGCCCAGTAAACGATATACAATTACGTCTTTCTTCCATCATAAACTTTAAGGCTTTGTGATATAACTAAGCATTAAAACTGAATTTTACAAAATTTAATTTTTTTTCCGAAAAAACCAATCAAACCAAGGAAAGGCCTGATAAATACAATGGGGTCTCTGCACCATCGAAAATGTCGAAAAAATCCACGATATGGTGTTGGCAGATCGAAGAGTAAAAGTGCGTGAGATTGTAGGCGTTTCATATGGCTTTTGATTTTAAATGATCAGTTGGGTTCAATAATAATATTCTCTATTTAGTTTATCCCGTAGTCGTAGTTGCGACGACGAACTTGTGGCGGAAACCCCTGAATACTACCTCATCCTACACACGCTGAAAAATTTGTCTTTTTTTGTGTTTTGGATGCACATATAACGTGTTTATAGGTTGACGCAAATATAGTATACTTGTGTTCAAACACATTGTGTTTGCTATTCAATATAACAAGTTTGGAGCACAATGATTAATAGGTTATAATACATGTATATGTGACCCAAACGTGGTTTTATTTGTTGAAAACTGCTAAAAAGACTGCTGTCTGTCACCATAAAGAAACAAAAAGCATAAAGAAACAAAACTTCACGAAAGCAATGGTTGGAAACATGTATATGGTTACTGCAATATGGAGCTGGGCCGATATTTTTCAGCGTGCAGTGCATAGGATTGGCAAATAAAATTAGAACGACTTTGGGGAAGCCCTTTTTTGACGGAATACAGGAACTGGGAAGTATTGAACTCAGTTTCCGTCTAAAATACATTAACAGTACTAATTGGGTGTAAGTGGGTAACCTCAAGCTATTACTGGCATATTTTTTTTATCTTCTTTTCAGGGTAACTATTCAAACCCGCATCACAGTTACTTCGCAGAGCGTCCTTGGTGGGAAATCACAGTCATCTAACCTAACCTGGTATAAACTTATGGACAGAGCGCGGTCATTTATGATTAAGAGCCACGCCTTATAGTATATTTAAAAATCCTTTTGCCCCTTACTTTTGGTACCTTAAACACAATGTATATACCAATTGTCTAACACCACGAATTTTGATCAGGCCACCATTTTACCGACCTCACTACGAATATTTAAACTATACTACTTGCATATATTCAAGTCTTAATATCAATACTTAGGCCAATTTTAATGGCTATGGCTATCCAGAATTGCGCAATTTGGTTACATCTGACAATTGTCGAATTTCGTGAAACGTCTTTATTCTTTGGAACCACAGCAATTCAAGTCGTATATATACGTCGTTTTGTATATTTTTTAACCTCACACATTGGGATGGGGTACACGCTGAAAAATATTGGCCCCAGAAACATATTGCAGGACTCATGTACATGTTTGCAAGCATTGTTTTCATGAATTGAAGATGTGCTGCGTTGTTGTCTCTTTGTTATCTGTCTCGATTTTGTTTTCAGTGGTTTAAAAAAAAACACATTTGGGTTTCAAAAACATAAATTATAGCCTACTAATATTGAGCCCCAAACATGTTATATTGAATAGCAAACACAATTTGGTTGAGCACAAGTATAGTATATTTGCAACAAGCTAGAAACACATTATATTTACATGCAAACAACAAAAACAGGCATATTTTTCACCGTGTACATATCATTTGATAATGAAACCAGTACAAAAATGTCAGTTGGATGAACCGGCTTAAACATACTCTCGCCCTCAGTCATCTTTTTGGTTTGAGTTCCATTAAAAAAGGTTTACATGCTTTGTAGTCAACCAACTTTAATTACTCGAAGGGTCGTGGCAAATTTTCCTATATTCGATAGCAGAGTGATATTGCGCAAATAACGCGAAGGGACATAAATATTGTTCGCATTTCAATATTATAATTGTACATACCCTGCTGTTAGCACATTGTTTATGAAAGCTAACCACTTTAGCGTTTTCATTCAAAGTTGTTCTACATTTCACGATACAAAAGCTGGGCGGCTTTCCAGTTGACTGACACGATGTCTCCCCTAAACTACTATCGATCTTAATGAAAGTTCGTCCTGGAGAATGTTTAGTCAAAAGATACTTTATAATTAAAAAATGTTCAACTTTATCACGACCTTTATAGTACCTCCAATCCAAATGTTGAGCGACTTTCCGGTTGAGCGCAACGATACCTCCAGTAAACCAAGAGATAATTGACTGTTAGTCGAAATAAATCCCGTAAAATACAATAGATCCTAATGGAGTTGGGAATTGGATAATATTTTGTGCAATGCCACTCTGCTATTGAATATGGGCAAATTTATAAGCCAAAAGCTAAAGCTGCAAAAAAATATAAGCCTTTTTAGGTGAAACTCGGACCCAATGACTGCCATATCTGTACGTGGCTGAAATTTCTGAACGTTTTTCTTATCCTAAGAACAATGAATAAAAGACTAATATCAATATCAATTTTAGTATCGGCTTGATGTCATAGAAATTAAAAAGACAGCGAAGTTGTATAACTTTCCTTTCATCACAATTTATTTAGTTTCCAACATTTCGATCAACTTCGTAGAACATTTTCAAAGATATTGTGAGGTAACAAAAAGTATACGACTAATCTTTGGATCAAGCTCTGAGTTGACAAAGGCCGACTTTATCTTTGTTATTTGAAAAAACAAATTCATATTTATATACGTACTTACTTACTCACTTATCCGGTTTGGAACAACTCCGGCGAGTCAGGGATGAACAAAATGAATATAACATATTTCGCCAACCATTTCAATCTTTTGCCTTATATCTCCAGTTGGCAATACTAAGTATACGCAGTGATTCGTTAACTACTTCCTTCGAGTTCCGTTTCGAAAACCCTTCTTCATCCATACTACTGACATGGCCTAGCCAGCGCAATCGCGTTATTTTGATCCGCTTAACTATGTCATGCAGCTCATGGTTCATCCGTCGCCGATACTCGCCATTGTGTACTATAGGGCCATACATTCTTCGGAGTATTTTTCTCTCGAAGATTCCTACAGATGTTTCGTCTGCTTGCGATAACACCCAGGATGCTGCGCCATAAAGCAAGACTGGTTGTATGAGAGTCTGATACAGCTGGGTTTTTGTTACTCGAGAGAGGGCTTTATCTCTGAAGTGCTAGCTTAGCCCAAATTAACATCTATTCGCAAGCACAATTCTCCGCTTGATCTCAAGGCTGACGTTGTTGTTTTTGTTTACGGCAGATCCACCAGGTATATAAATTCGCCTACCACCTCGAAATTATAACGGATATCAACGTTCACGCTTTGGTCTAATCGCTTGGAGGTCCTGCTCGGTGAAACCATTAATTTTGTCTTGTCTTAATTTACTGTCAGACCCACTTTTGCTGACTCCTTCTCAATTCTCGAAAACACCGCAGTAACTTCTCTAATTGTGAGCCCAATGATATATATTGTTGACTGCAGCTTTTATCATATTGATTTCCATTCAGATATTGAAGAGATCACACGATAGATTGTCACTTTGCATGAGGCCTCACTTAGTTTCGAAAGGTTCGGAAGATCCTCACAAACTTTCACTGCGGATTTGTGTTCGTTAAGGTCATCCTGCAAAGGTGTATGCATTTTGTAGGAATGCCAAGCTCAGACATCGCTTCGTAGACTTTCTCCCATATCGGACTATCGAAGGCCGCCTTATAATCGACAGATATATGATAGGTGTCGATTTGGTTTTTGTGGATCTTCTCCAGGATTTGTCGATTTTCAAGACCTAAAGCCACACTGGTATGGTAAAATCAGGTCAGCGATAATTGGCTTTAGTCTTTCGCACATTATATGCTATGGATAAAAGGATTATTCCACTCGCCGGCCATGCATTCATCTAACCACATTTTCCTAATGAGCTGATGCATGTACCTTATCAGCATAATTTGCAGTCCGACACTCTTCATCGTACCATGCTTTGTTGCGAAGCGGTTTTACAAAACCAAGTACGGTTGTCGCGGCAGTTTTTATAGAGTCGGAAATGGGTTTCCACTGCCATTCATTATCGTCATCGGGAGGGGGCGGGTTCTGTGCCAAAAGTTGCGAGATCTTCCTTGAGTGGGCTGTGACTACCTCTGGTAATTTCAGTTTTCTTAATCTTATGCGAACTTTTTCTGCTACCAAGTAGTGATCAGAATCGATGTTACCTCCTCTGATCACTCGTACGTTCATTACACTGGATGAGTGCCTTCCATCAATTACCACGTGATCAATTTGGCTCTTCGTTTTTTGATCAGGGGATACCCAAGTAGCCTTGTGAATGTCTTTATGCTAGAATCTTGTACCACTAATGACCATGCTTTTTCCGCGACAAAGTCAATCAGTCTCATACCGTTATCGGAACCGTCAGCATGTAGGCTGAAATTGCCAACAGTTGGATGAAACACATTCTCCCTGCCTACTTTAGCATTAAAATATCGTAGTACAATCTTAATGTCATGGCCAGGGTAGCGGCCATACGTTTCCTCTAGCCGCTCATAGAATATGTATTTGGCATCATCGTCTTTCTTTTCTGTCAGGGCATGCACACAAATTAGGGAAGTATACAAATATTTCGCTTTTATGCGGATTGTGGTTCACTACTCACAAGATTGAACCTAGATACTAGATGTCGCAGTCTTTTGGCAACTACAAATCCGCAACCATATTCATATTTTTTCTCATGCCAATAGTAGTATATGTCGCAGTTTTTCCTTCTTGTGCAGCCATGCCCTGTCCATCACATTTCCTGGATAGCGGTAATGTCAGCTTTATAACTTGCATCGGATCTATAGAGTTCTTACATTCCAAGTGCATATCCGTAAATTGTGGTCATTATAACGTTTGAAGGGGACGTCAACAAATAGGGGTTGTTTATGTTTTCTTTTTCGTTTTTGTATTTTCACTGCCATTGTGAACAGTGGCAGGAGGAAAACCCGGTCCACCCGCCCATTATGGATCAGACGCTTACCAGAATGAAATATGTCGAAACTGCATTTTCTTCTTTTGGTTTCTATCCGGCGTTGCCCCATTTGTTTGGTTTATCCGCCAAAGGAATATACCCGATAGCAGGGGGGTCCTATTCCAAAGCTGATCAACTTTAGAGTTGGGAAAACATGCCGGATAAAGTAAGAAAGAGAAATAGCGATAGATGACTGGAAGAATGTAGGGCATTGAACCAAAAATGCAAGAGTCATCAACTGAAAGTGTTTTTGTGATAATTCAATCGAGGTAAAAAATGGTAACAAGTGAAATAAAGCAAAATGTAATGAAGTGATAGAGTATAATTATTTATAGAGATTGCTAATTAAACACTAATTTATTAAAATAAAGATATTTCTCATTCTGCATGGGTTGCCAAGTTTGTATAACTCTGTGCTGCGACTTTTCCAGTGACTTTTATTTGTTTCCCGTCCAAGAAAAACAGCTGTTGCAAACCCTTGGTATATTACTCTATGCCCGATAGTTTGACGAGCTTCCGTAACATCAGTCACCTACTGAATCTGAGACATATCAGTGATCGCATAACCAATCAGGCTGCTCATTTGTTTCACCCACCTTCTCACTCTAGCTTGCGAACGGAGGTTTTCGATTAAGCTATGGCCCAGGACATACTGCGTGGAAGTAGTGAGCTGCTTGGGCTGCCCAATGAAGGAATCATTTCTGGCCTCTCCCAAGTGAATGGCTATCAGAAACTTTCCACCTCCACACACAGTCCTATGTCCCATTTATATACATATTGTACGTGCAATTAGAAAATCGTATTGAAATTTCAAAATCTTATTTGCCTATCGATGGTGAAATGTGGGCGCGGTGCTTTTGAATGTGGAAATGAGTTCGATCTCTCTCTGACCACCTTACATTTCTTTCGACTACGGTCGCCTTGCTTAGTGACGGGGACGTTATCGAGTAATTAGTCACGAAAAAGCTTCTCAAAAAATCGAAAGCTCACAGCTTAGCGATTGTGAGGAGATTTCCCCTGCCCATTCATGTTATGTAATGGGAAAACATTAATATCGTCACAGATATATCGCCAAGTTAATTTTAAAAAATTTGCAAAACGTGTCCATTGTAGTTCACAAGGGTTAGGTTAGGTTGAAAAGAAGAGTTTAAACAATATGTGTTTCGCCGTATGACCTGTTTCTGGGCACTACAGCCTACAGCCCTGTTACAGTTAACAAACACATTTTTAGCAATATTTTGTAACCTACCACAATATTCTATGTAGTGAACTCTCTTTTCGAAGGAAGTCCCAGCTTATTATTTGCGGGATAACAAAACTTCTGCAAAGTATTTCGATATTACTACTCACATTATTTGCAACTGACCTAAGCGACAAACCCTTTATGGTCAGACATACACTTTGCCTTTATAAAAACGAGCAGTCACTAACTTGTTGGGCAACCACTTGATATGTCATCTAAGGAAAGAGTTTACAACTATTTGAGCTCATTATAGGTTTATTAACAAAAAGCAGCCAACAAGGTTACATGGCAGCCAACAATGTTAGCAATAAGTAGAGACCGTTCTCTACCGTCCTAATGTCGAGGGGTCTTTCCATTTCCCTCGCCATCTGTAAGTAGCCGATGTATCACGTGTGTATGTGTGCGTAAAAGAGGAATTATATGAATGTGTGGGACCATATTGAATGTGGGCAGAGGCCATCAGTATCAAATATCAAATAAAATGGATGACCAAACAAACCCGATTATTATGCAAACATCAAAGTGACAACTTATTTGTTCTGCTGCGAACAATTTTAACGCTGTATGTGTGTGGGATGAAACCCAACGGGAGAATTAACGAGGCCTGCGAATACTGACCTCCACTTTCATTTCTAGAAGATGAGCTGTTTGTTTTTATTATTTTCACTAGGCTTATTACTTTCACTAGGCCAGTGCAACTCTGTCAATAGGACTCATTGATTTTGACTTACAGTTTTACAGCGCTTTCGAACGGTTTTTGTGAAGCTTTTTCATGGCTATGCTTTTTCATGGCTATGCTTTTTCAATAAGCAAGGAGACCGTCGTCGAAAAAATTAAAGGCTGTCAGATCGTTATTATATAGTACGTTCACACTAATCATTACACCACCGACAGCCACGTTTTTAGTTGAAGAAACTTGTTTTGCCAGCGCATAAGTATAAATAAATAAAATCATAATATGGGAAAAATAGGAGAAAAAACAAAACATCAAAATAAGTTAATAACAGAAGCATTTGAAATTGAAGCACAGACGCGACAAACATTGTTAATCACAAAATGTGAATTTTTCACCAGAGACAAAAAACTATTTGTACTAGTGGGCACTTTGTTTGTCACTTTGGGCACTTTGTTTGTCTTTCGATTTATTTCCAATTTCATTACCATTAAACAGATAATTATATTAGAAATTATTATTTAGAAACTTTAATTGTTATGGTTTTGACAATGAAATCACATCTTATATCCAAAACAGATTGGATGATGATATTACGTTTTAACATACATATTTTTTCACTTTCAAACGGATTTAAAATGTCAGAAACTGCTATTTTACTTAGATTTGTGTTCAAATAATCTCGCGGAGCAATTCGAACTGGAATTCACGAAAACCCACTTTTACAAAATCTCTCGCTTATAAGGATATTCGCGGCTATGTTTGAATTATTAATATATATTTTTTTTATTTTTTTATGTATTAAGATATTGTATTCCTGTGTATTTTTTATATAACAGTGTATTATTTACAATTTTGGTTGGTCTAATCGGATGGTCAAATTTCCGATCACTCTATGCAGCATTTGGAGCCGTGAGTCAAGCAGACACTCGTCTCTGGATTAGCATCGTGGGTTAACGAATTCATTTACCTCCCCAGAAAATAATCTAGCGGTTTTAAATGTTAAATTGGAGGCCATTTCATAGGTCCAAAACGCAAAGTTATGTTTTCACCAAATGCTTTATGTAATAAATCGATTATGGCCAGGGCTGGCACACTATTGCAGTCAACGGCAAGCGCGACAGATTATGGATTACTTATGAGCTGAAATGGAAGATATGAACTTGGATAATCTTTAGTTTCAGCAGGATGGCGCACCATTTCACACAGCTCATAAATGAAGCGATCTTTTGCGCACTAAGTTCGGTAATCGTGTTTCAGCCGATAAAACGTTATTGATATATGTTGGATTTAAATTTCTGGTGTCATGTGCATGGCTTAGGATTGTGAATTATTACATTTTAAATAATCTTTAGAATATAGTATACTTCATAGAGTAATGTCACATAGACGTGTCATCGTGGTGCGGTCGGTGCGATAGAGAATTATTTGACATAAATTGACTTACACCATAGAATAACACATACTATAGAAGTTTTTATTCGCTCATCTGACGTTTCATTTCACACTCTCTCGGTAGGTCTGTGGAAATGAGAGCAAATTAAATTTAAAATTTACATACACCAGGTGGAGTTACAAAATATGTTCACTTAACTATTTCCTGTCGTTTTGGTGTAGAACTGAACAATTTAAATGTATTTTGCACTTTTTTGTTGACTTTTAACGTTGGTATTCATTTGTATTGTATTTAACACAACTAGTTTGCCACAAAAACACGAAATTCGGGTGTAGTTCCTTTGCGGATCGCTGTATACTATTGCCACCATCTGGTATTATTGAACCCATATTTTCCACCCTCCACTATGTAATTTCCATCGTACCTATGACGTTTAATTTATTGAGCGAATAAAAACTTCTATAGTATGTGTTATTCTATGACTTACACCAGGTGAAATTATAAATACAGTTGACTTTCATTTTCAGGTCGTTTTGATGAAAACCTGTGATGATTAAATGTATTTTGGACGTTTTTATTGTATTTTATTGTTAATATATATTTGTGGTGCATTTACAAAAAAATTTTAACGCACAAATCGAAATGCCGTTGCTGATTTATTGTTGCTTGGTTTGAGCCATTTCCTCTATATGGTATTATTAAAGCAATACTTTCCAAAATGCAACGCCCATATGCAACGCACCAAACTTCGTAAATGTACTGAGTGAAATCGCTTCTCTATATGTCATTTCTCCATGGTATACTCTCTAATGACTCGTTTACGAAAAAATTACCAATTTTAGTTTTATTTAAATTAACTGGGCTAAAAATACGTTATATATCGCCGAGGGGTGTGGAAGACGATAGTTTTATGTACAAATACATACAAAGAATTGTGGGAAAGCATGTGTTGAGCCTTAGCGTTTAATTTCTGATACTATTTTACAACCTCATGAGGTCGGACGTCTTACACATATTAATTAAACAAACAAATTTCAACATATTCTTCCAACTGGCTCTAGCATTCGCCTTTTCTCGCCAGTTGGTAACACCAAGGATACCGAGGGATTCTTCTGCTTGGTCTTTCCAACGGCGTCTTGGTCGTCCTCTTTCCCTGCTTCCATCGGGTACGTTATCGAAAACTTTTCGCGCTGATGCATCTTCATCCATTCTAATAACATGACCTAGCCAACGCAATTGGCCTAATTTGATTCACCTAGCTATGTCCACGTCAGAATATAATTTATATAGCTCTTGGTTCCAGCGACGTCGGTACTCGTCATTTTCGCTAATAGGACCATATATTTTACGCAACATTTTTCCCAGGTGGTTTTCATCCGCTTGCGATATGACCCAAGTTTCGGAGCCATATGTCAATACAGGTAAAATGAGAGTCTGATATAGCTGGACTTTTGTCCATCGAGAGAGGCCTTTGTTCCTAAACTGCTTGCTTAGCCCAAAATAGCATATATTTGCAAGCTGCTCTAGCAGGAGAGAGAGCCTTCGTTGATAGTACTTTGATATCTCCGGTATTTGTAGCTTGTCAATATCTAGCTTTTCCCGTGTACGGCGTCGTATACTTTTCACCCTGCTCCGTCTTGTGCGAACTTTCGCAGCCACCCGGTAATGATCCGAGATAGAATGATCCGAGGAGATATCCAGGTCGCCTTATGTATGTCCTTATGGTGGCATAGTGTGCTACTAACTGCCATATTCTTTGCAGCGGCGAAGTCTATCAGTCTTATTCTATTATCGGAGGTGGTATCGTGTAGACTGTGATTACCGATGGTGGGTCGAAAGACACTTTCCTTTGCTAAAAATCGCCTAGAATAATCTTAATGTCGTGGTCAGGGCAGCGTTCGCATACTTCCTCCAGAAGCTCATAAAATGTTTCTTAGACCATCATCATCTTTATCCTCTGTCGGCTTGAAATATTTCGCTTTGACGCGAATTGTGGCCTTGAATCTAGGTGTCGCAGTCTCTTGCCAGCTATAAATCGGCGCCCGAATTCGTACTTTCGCTTATTGCGGCTGTAGTAGATATCGCAGTTTTTCTTTCTGGTGCAACCATATCCTGTCAATCGCATTTCCTAGATCGCTGTGATGTCAGGTTTATATTTTCCGAGGACAACCGCCAGTTGAAAAGTGGTACCCGTCCTGCATAGCGTTCGCACATTCCAGGTCCGTGGTCCTTATAACGTTTGCGTGGGTCGTCAACAGTTGAGGGGTTTCTCTGTTCATTATTTTCCGTGTGTATTTTCATTGTCAATATAACGGTGGCGGGAGGCAAACCCAGCCCACCGTGGTTTGCATTTCACCTACTGCCAGGATGATCATGTTTCAGCCGCCCATTATGGATCAGACGCTGACCAGAATGCGGTGTTTCGAAACTGGATTTGTATTTCTTCACTTTTGATCCGACTCATTCGCCTTTAAAGGATAGAAGAATATGTCCACTAGTTCGAAGAGATTCAGTGACAGGGTCACCTAATAATCTTGAGACGTATCAGTGATCGCATTACCAATCAGGTTGCTTATTCGTTTCGCCTTCGCACTAACAGAGGTTTCCGATAAGCCATTGCCCAGGACATACTGCGTGGAAGTAGTGAGCTGCTTGGACTGCCCAATGAAGTAATCATTTCTGGCCACTCCCAAGTGAATGGCTATCAGAAACTTTCCACCTCCAAGGACTGTCCCATGCCCCTTATATACTTACTTGATATACTTACTTTCAAAAAATATCTAATTTACCCCATTATCACCAGCTCAAGTTATCCTACAGTTAAAGCAAACTACAAGTTGTTGCTGTTAGTTTTTATGGAATTTACAAAGTGTATCTGTTAGATAGCTCCAGGGTTCGTATTTCGTGGGTAATGAGATACCCTGGGTTACCCAGGGTAACCCATTATAATTGCCGTGGGGAATGAGTAGCGATCGTTTACCCATTACCCGCAGGGTATGGGGAAAATAATGGGTAGCTACCCACGAAAATGAGGAATTACCCATCACGACTACCCATTACCCTCAGGGCAATGGGGAAAATAATGGGTAGCAACCCACAAAATGGGGAATTACTCATCACGATTTCCCATTACCCTCAGGGAAATGGCGAAAATAATGGGTAGCTACCCACGACAATGGGGAATTACTCATTACGATTTCCCATTACTCTCAGGGAAATGGGGAAAATAATGGGTAGCTACCCACGACGATGGGCAATGGGTTACCCAGGGTAACTCATCCCCATTTTTGATCTATAATATGAAAAAATTAGAAAAAATGTCTATATCTCGGAAACGGAGCGTCCAATTGAAAAAATAACCAATTTTTGCTGGTTTCTAAGGGGTTTTAATAAAGTGGTCCAATTCGTATGGAAGAATTTTTTTTCGTAAAATCGCCAAATTAAAAAAGTCGCTAAAATAAAAAGGTGGCTATAAATCGAGAAAAAGTGATGCCATATTGGAGACACCCATTGGTTAATGCTCCTTTGGAGATACATTTTTGTCATTTTTTCGATTGGACGCATTTTTTTAGCGATTTTTTTATTTTGGCGATTTTTCGAAGAAAATTTCTTCCATACGAATTGGACCACTTTATGAAAACCCACAAAAAATGGTTATTTTTTCAATTGGACGCTCCGTTTCGGAGATATAGACATTTTTTCTAATTTTTTTATATTATCGATCAAAATTGGGAATGAGTTACCCTGGGTAACCCATTGCTCATCTTCGTAGGTAGCTACCCATTATTTTCCACATTTCCCTGAGGATAATGCGAAATCGTGATGAGTAATTTCCCAATGTCGTGGGTAGCTATCCATTATTTTCCCCATTGCCCTGAGGGTAATGGGTAATCGTGATGGGTAATTCCTCATTTTCGTGGGTAGCTACCCATTATTTTCCCCATACCCTGCGGGTAATAAGTAAACGTTCATTACACATTCCCCATGACGAAGTGTAAAATACGAACTCTGGTTAGCTCTAACCAGATTCTCAAAATAAATTCCAACCTATAGTAATTTTAATAGTCTGTTCGTCGATCTCGAACAAAATCTTTCATTCCAGTTCTAGCCGAAATAAAGTTGAGTTGTGTTCCACTATCTTGTCTATTCGAATGTGCTGTTATTTAGGAGTAAGTATAGCTGTTCATCAAGAAAGTAGGGGAATTCTTTACTGATGGTAAGGAAAAAAGACTTGTCTGCTCATCATGTAGTTTGGAATCAATAAAACTAAAGATTTCACGTTGCTTTTAAAAATGGCTGCTCCTAGTAATTCTTCCGGCCTGTTGAAGCATAACAATCGTAAGTTTTCATGGCTGTTCAAGCATAACAATCGTTCGTTTTCATGACATTATACTACGATATAATAATACAGCTGGGCAACAACAGCATATATTTTATGGGTACCCGGGCACAGCCCCAATGGATATAATCCCCATAATGAAAATTATGATAATGGCCATTTTATTTCCGGACATAATCGCTATTATTTTAATCCCCATTTATACAAAACGGTCATAATCCCCATGGGGATTATTTTATCATAATCCCCATGGGGATTATTTGATTTCGATTTCCTCGATCCGACAATAGTTTTCATTAGTAGACCCCAAAATATGACGAAAAAATTAAATAAATTTTTCGTTAACTCACTCAGTTATCGAGATATTGTGGGTTAAATTTCTAAAAAAAATTAATGGAAGGTGTTCTGAATGTTCCCGATTTACGGAACCTCCTGAAATCAAAAGAATTTAAAGGCGATTTAGGCGGTAAGTAAAGTATTTTTTTGGATGTAAGCGAGCACTCAATTTCCCCGCTCTTGTGACCAAGATATTGCAATACTTCAAGAGAATTGGAATGAACATGTCTCTCAAAATTCGCTTCTTGCATCACCATCTCGAATACTTCAGCAAGCAGCTAGACTCCGAGACGGCTGAACATGGCGACCGCTTCTCTCAAGTGGTCACGCCCTTTGAAACGCGATATAAAGGTAAAAGGCTGGACTCGCTGGTGGCTGAAAGTTGTTGGTGGTTGCAAAAGACGTACTATCCCAACAAAAGAGATGAAGAAGAAGAATGTAAAATGGGAGTTTCCTCCGAGGGTAGGTCACAAAATTGCAATTAACTGACTGATTAAATACCCAGCAAAAATAAAATGAAGTAGTTCTAGTAGATGTTGTTATTTTTGTAAATCTTCTGCAACATTATGTGCATATTTAATGCAATTTTGACGCTGATCAATAACAACTCCGAAAAATCTACATTTGCATCACATCCATTATGAGTTATATGATGCAAATTTATTAAAGAGCTAAAGGGATAGTGGACAAGTACAAAGATGCCTAAATATATAACTTGTATTTAATTTGTATTTACTTTCTTTCAAATTGATTTTCATTTCCCTTCATTTTCACCTGTTGACAGAAGCTTTTGGAGTACTAATAAAAGGACAATTAATAAAATAACTAGTTGAACCCTTAAGTTGTTGCTTAAATTCAGCACTTTTTAATAGCATATCACTTGTTGCCAAGTTTCAAATGACAAGAAATTTACAAATTGTTGAAATAATAATTTTGGTTGCTCGTTTGCGGACGAAATATAGCATAAAAATTTTAGCATAAACTGCACTTCCAAACAGTCAAACAAGAAGTAGTGCTGCATTGGACAACGCAATATTAAAAGAAGTACTTCTGCACCTAAATTAGCACTACATCTTACCAAGGAGTTGTGGTGCAAATTCTACTTCTTGGTATACTCTTTTTTTGCTGGGTAACAACAATTGATTTTTTTCCAGTTGAAGACAGAACATCATCCGATACAGACTCCGAACAAGAAGGAGGAACCACCATGCAAGAAAGTAAACGGAGCAAACAGACGAAAATAAATGTATGCGTTCGTCGATGTTTATGATCTTTGTCTCATTTTGTTGCTGCTATAAGACTTGACATTTTCCCCCGATTTGGATTTTTCATGATTTTTTTTCATAAATTTATTTATAACTGCAAACTGTTGATTATGTAGAACAACAGTATATCAATAGATTAAAGGAATTGTAATTCTTAATTCTAAGTTTATTGCAGGACTAGTCGTTCTCGAGTTATGTCAAACAAAAGAGCCCCAAACGTAACACATTCCTCTATATGATACTTACTAACATCAAATTGTTATATCTCTATTCCAACGAAACGCCAGAAGACGTGTAACTTATTTTTGAGCGATATAACTTTTCCTGGTAGTCAGAACATCCACCGATCATTGACATCTACCATTTATCGCACAGTGTAATCAATATACAGAGGAGAGCATAGTTGACACAAAATTCGCTTTCCAATTTACGCCGCTATGATTTAGACCAAATCATAGCGGCATTACTGCTCTTCAGAAAATAACAGCGGATTTAAGAGCCAACATCGAAAGTCAACAGATCCCATTACTTACTTACTACTTATTTTACTTGATCCAACTAAGGGTTTCGACAGTGTAGATCATAATATTCTTTGTATGAAATTTGCAAGGTCTCTATGAGACCTGTTGTTGTAGGGAATCACTGGTCGGAACAATTAGAAATTTTAAGGGGCGTGCCACAGGGTGTGGAATACGTACACATGTATGCAGATGATGTACGGTATTTTGAGAATCTCTTTCATGGCTAAATACTCGAAATTCATGGCTAAATACCCGCCATAAGAAATTTAAGGTGGTTAGCGCAGGGATCGAATACAAAGTCTCATGTACAAGAGGCGCGCACATTACCATTGCACCACCGACGGCCACAAATATAGGAACTCCACGAAATCTGACTATAAGGATAAAGTGATAAAAGTAAATAGCGATTTGTGTAGTATTGCTACGCGGGCTAAATCAAATGGTTTACTTTTAAATCCTTCCAAATCCAAGTGCTTAGTTATTAGAACTTTCAAAATATCAGATGACTTGAATGCTAATATATCCAATGTGTCTATTAATATCGTACAGCATGCGAAAAATTTGGGAGTGGTCTTTAATAATAGTTTGACTTGGCGTGCACATTTTACTTCGACGGTGGGCAAAACTAACGCCGCTATAAAAAATGTTTATTTTAGTCAGAATTATTGTACTCCGGTTCGCATAAGATTTATGTTGGCAAAGTAATTTTTAGTTCCTTAGCTTATTTATGGTTGCGACTTATTTTCTAGTTGTAGCAGTGAAATGCTTAGGAAGATTAACGTACCTTACAACAATATTACAAAATGTGTTTTTCGTCTAACGGTGCAAAGAACCCCGCTGCCAGGATTTCTTTCCAGCCTTGTTCAGGGAAATTGGGAGGGTATGTTAGAGACAGCCTGTTACACAATTAAAAGGGGCGGGGGGGGGGGTAGAGAAGTAAAGAATAGAGAAGTAAAAAGAAGAGAACGGATAGAAGGATCTAAGGGAATTTGATGTGCTGCTGTGATGCGATACTTGCCTATTCAACCCATGTTTCGTCAACAAAATCTTATATTTACTGGTTCATTTTTGGAATTATATTGTGTATTTTAAACATTTTGAAAATTTATTAACAAGATTATAGACTGGAGTTTAAAGTTAAATAATTTTAAAAATTTGGGATTAGGAATAATGTATAATTCCTTTTAACTACATAAGAAGTGGTACAATTAAATAAGGATATGTTAGTGAACAAATTAAAGTTACTTTTTTCCTCGTATTCGTGAAGCGATCGCTGCATCGACAACGGGAACGTTATGTAATGCTATATGTTTGAAATTAATTTGTTTAATTGAATGTAGATTACGACTAAGACTTAACAAATGGAATACGAAACTATTCTAGAAGTTAACATTAAATTCGTTGATTAGAGGGGAAGTTGTATTTATTAGGATTAAGTATGATTAACAATAATAATTATTTTATATTATCTGTTATGTATCTCGTAATACTTTACTTTAAAATAGAAACGCTCGGTTCAACGCTGGAAACATAACTAAGTTTATTGGATTCAACATGGGACTTAACAATGCTAAATTCTTATGTACTAAACATTTGATATGTAGGTGTTACCATATTGAACAAGTATTGCATTAGTACTTATCATATGTTTGCACAGGGTGTATGTTTTACATATATCTAACACGCTCCCCCTGAAGCTCATTACAGTTTTTATTCATGACAATATTAATTCGTTTAAATAAACAAAAACAAATTAAGCTTAGTTAAGTATGAATCTAACATCATTTAGCAAATTATATGATGGTGTAATTATATATGTTTGTGTAATACTATAGCTCTATTCTGTTTCACTAACTTTTATAACTTTCCCTAATTTACGAGGTCTTAAACTCCTTGGAGTTTCCATTGTTGTTGATGCTGTTGGTTCAGGATGTTACACGCTTGATTGTGTTATGTTCTCAGTACTTTGACTATTAATGTAATTTTTCGACTCGATAGATCGAATTTGGTCAAGGTGACGTTTAATTTCCCGATTATTATGTACAAAAATACAGGCGTAGGACCGAGGACCAATTTGTGCTTTAATTTTCCCCTGAGCCCAACCAGCTTTATTTGGATTCGTATAGTCTCGAATTATAACTGAATCTCCCTCATGAAAGATCTTATTCCGTTTACCCTTATAGTTTTGAACACTTTTTTTTTGACTTTCAACTATGACTTCTCCAGTTGTTGGTGGTTTAAGTAAACTAAATCTCGTTTTTAATGATCGACCAAAAAAAAGTTTTGCTGGCGATTCACCCGTAGTACAATGTTTAGAATTACGATAATCTATGAGAAATCTGTCTAAAACGGTCTTAAACTCAACACTTGGATTATTCTTAATGCTTGCAATTAATGATTTGTTTTAACGTCTTCACAAAATTCTCAGCCTGTCCGTTGGTCGCAGGATGACCCGGAGCCGCTAAAATATGCCTAATTCCATTATATTTCAAAAAGTTTCTAAAGCTTTCGGCGGTAAATTGTCGACCGTTGCCAGTTACCACGGTATCAACAAGTCCGTAGCTACAAAATAATTCCCTAATCTTCATTTCTGTAAAGTGACTCGTAATATTTTTTGTTTCAAAGACTTCTACAAATTTCGAAAATGAGTCAACGACTACTAAAACGTAGAGTCCGTTTATAGGACCAGCATAATCCAAATGAATGCGGCTCCACACGGATTGCGGTGGTTGCCAAGGAATTAAAGAACTACGCTCCGGTGAACATAACAGTTCTTGACAATATTCACATGACTTAATGAGTTCTTCAATCTCAGAATCAATGCCTGGCCACCATACATACCAACGCTTTAGTCTTCACAACCCTTTAGTCTTCACAATACCTAAATATGAAATATGTAATTGTCGGATGACAACTTGACGTAATTTTTTAGGAACTACAACCCTGTGTCCCCACATCATTACATCGTATTCTACATGAAGCTCATTTAATTTACTCACAAAAGGAACAAACTTGTCTCCTTTTAATTTTCCCAATGTACCATTTAGTACATTGTCTCTCACAATTGACAAAACAGGATCTCTTGAGGTTTCGCGCGCAATATCTTTGAAATTCAATCCAAGTTCGTTTTTTTCTTCAATTACCTTTATATAACTATACTCATTCGATTCTTTGCAACTTGAAAACTGAGGCATACGGGATAACCCATCGGCATCATTTTCAGCTCCCTTAACATATTCTATCGAATAATCAAATGCAGACAAAATTAACGCCCATCTCTGTACTCGTGCCGACGCCATTGTTGGCAAACCCTTACTTTCTCCAAAAATAGTGGTAAGTGGCCTATGATCGGTTTTAAGTATAAATTTGTTACCTAAAAGATATTGTCGTAATTTGCATACGGACAAAATTATTCCTAGAGCTTCTTTTTCAAGCGTGCTGTAAACTCTTTCGGATTTGGACAATGATCTTGATACAAAGGCTACTGGTTTTAATTTGCCATCTATTTTGTAGGAAAGAACACCTGCAACTGCATTAGCTGAGGCATCTGTAGTCAAAATTATAGGTAATAATGGATTACAATGCGCTAAACTTGTATCCGAAGCAATTTCTCTTTTTATAGTTTCATATGCTTTCTGACACGCATGTGACCAAACAAATTTTGAGTTTTTTCTCAAAAGATCATAAAGTGGCTCCATTTTATGTGCAAAATTTTTAACAAACTGGGAATAATAATTAGATAAACCAATAAATGCTCGGAGCTCTGATATACTAGTGGGTATTGGTGCATAAATAATGCTGCTCACTCTCTCATTATTCTTACTCAATCCGTTTTTGTCTATACGGAACCCTAAATAATTAATTTCATTTCTGAAAAGCTCACATTTCGAGTAATTAAGTTTTAATCCCGCATTGCGAAGTTTATTTAGGACTAATATAAGGTGTCTCATGTGGTCAGAGAAATTGTTGCCAGTCACCGTTAGGGTGTTCACGAAGGACTGCTTATCAGCTCATGTGCTTATCTCGCCAACAACAAAATATGTACATACATTGAAATAAAATAAGCAACTTTGAGCAACCTGTGCCTTTGGCAAAAGCTTATTAGCTTATTTTTAGTGTTGGAAAATACCAAAAATTTAACTTGCTGACAACACTAAAAACACGAAGTTTTAGCAAATGGCATCTCAAATTTTATATTTAAGTATTGGTAACACTGGTATTTACATCTGTTTTTTTTGTTTATTAAAAAAAACAATCAAAATGAGCGCAAGTCGGGTGGTCGGGGAAACCTATGTCTACAAACGCAAAACCATAAATATTTGCATGGTATACATTTCTGACTACTTACCTTTAATGAATTCAATTTCCAAAGTACTCATATTGACTCTGAAGTCCATAATTTGTTGTTTAATGCTCTGCTTAGGCATTTTACAAACAATTTTAATTGTACATTGATGGTTTTGATTTCATTTATCGAACAGCTGATTGAAAAAAATAAGCAGATAACCAACATGGAAGGGTGTTCACGTAGCCCAGAGCTTATTTTTCATCTTTTCAGCACATAAGCTGATAAGCAGCCCTGCGTGAACAACCTAAGTGATGTCGTCCTGATAGACGACTACATTCGGAATACCTTTCAGAAGATTATCAATAGTTTTCTGAAATATCGCAGATGCTACCTTAACACCGAAGGGTAATCTTTTCACTTTAAAAACTCCTATATGCGTACTTAGCGCACAATACATCTGCGACTTTTCATCCAAAACGAATTGATTGTAGGCGTTTGATAAATCTAATTTGGTATACGTCTCTCCACCCTGAAGTGCTGCAAATATTTCATCAATACGTGGAAGGGGATATTTGAAATCACGTAAATATTTATTTATGGTGACTTTATAGTCCCCGCAGACACGTAAATCGCCGTTAGGTTTTAACACTGGCACAAGGGGTGTACCCCAATCAGAATTGTCACTCTGCTCAATCATTCCACTGCTAACCATCTCATGTAGCTTCTTCTCAACTTTGGTCTTCCATGCCAAAGGTATTGTTGGCCTTGGCTTAAAAAATGTTGGGTTTGGATTATCGATGAACTCTAAACAAATAAAGTCTCCATTTTATTTTCCGAGAACATTTTCAAATACCTCAGCAAATTCTGATTTAATTTGATCGATAATTATATTCGTGTTCACATAATTTATATTATTGTCACCATGCAACGTTAACTTTGTATCTTTTGGCACTAAATCAAAATCAAAAGCCCTTAAAAATGTCCGTCCTAACAGTGGTGGACTCGCAGTATTAGTTACAATAACATTTATTTCTTTAGAAACATTTCTGTACTTAATAACAGCAACGTACTCACCAATAACTGGAATTCGATCACCACTGTAACTTACATACGACGTTTTACATTTTTCCAAAGGCCTGTTGCCAAAATTTTTCTCATAAAATGTGTATGGTACTAACATGCACGGAGCACCAGTATCACAAGCAGCCTCCACATCAACAACAACATGTAAAGAATACATATCACTGTTAAATTTACTATTTATTATAGAGGCTAAATGTCCAAACTGATGACAACTGTAACATCTGCTCTCCTTGTATTTACAATTATTAGAAGAGTGATTCTTCCAGCCACAATGCTTGCACTGAGCACGACTTCTGCTGCCGCTGTTGTCTCCGCCGCCGTTTCCTCTCTCACCTCTTTTGCTGCTCCTGATGTTGTCTCCGCCGCCGTTTCTTCGCTTGTTGCTGATCCCGTTGGACTTGTGATGGTTGTTGAAATGTTTTGGTTTGTTTTTGTATTTAACCAGATTAACACTGGATTGGCCTGACATATCATCCATCAATTTCGACTCCATTATGAGTGCTTTCCTAAGGGCACCTTGAATAGTTATCGTCTCGTCCTCTTCACATAATTAAATATTAATTAAATTATAATTATAATTAAATATTAATTATAATTATAATTAAATATTAAAAGCTTCTGGTGAGATTGAATTTTAAGTAAAAACTATTAAATGAAAAGGCATCAGTTGTAATTTCGTTTAAGGCTATAAGAGATCATATTTTCTCCAGTTAGTGAAAAAAATGCAAATGCCGCGGGTGGGATTCGAACTCACATTCGCTGGACGATCGTTTCGGTGTTTGTGAAGCATCATAATTGTTGAAGATTGGCTACAACTTTTTACGTTTTGAATAAATGTCGATATTGTAACATCCAATTGTAAATGTTTTGATTTACTTCCCATATGGCGCAGTATGTGAATCAGAGCTTACACGAAGGGGTAATGTGGTAAGGGATACACGGTGGGTCAGAACGGAGTTCAACCTAAAATATCTTGCACAGTGGATTTCATTGATGGATATGATTGGGGAATCGTCCTGATTATTTACAAAAAAAATCAAAATCATTCATCGATTCAGTTTTGAGAAAATCAAATTTTTGTCTTATTCGCGCTAGTTAGCCCAGAAAACAATAATTTTATCTATAATTTTGATGAAAAAATAGAAGAGAAATACAATTCATGCAAATAAACAAGAAACACGTTATGAAAAATATATATTTTTGAACATTAGATTATCGAAGAACACATTAAACATGGAATTAAATGAACTTTAAACATTAGATTATTAAAAAACACATAAAAACTAACTCTACATGTGAAGACTATTGTACGCACATAACGCACGTTGTAACATGGTAGAATATTCAGGATTTTCACATGGAACCTTGTATCTTTGCAACATTGAATTAAAATTAAAGTAGACTGACTCCATCGCTTGTTCACTGTAGAAAGTCTTCAATGTGGAACAACACAGCATGGACTTTTGGAGTTATAGAAACGTTGAGGTCAATTTAACTTCTTCTGAATGTGGCAATCCTTTCCTTATAGTTTGAGTGCAGGTCATTTCCAAAACAGGCCGTTACGACGGATTCAAAATCTTCGAAGATCTTGACAAATTTCAGGTAACCCAAACTGCATTTTATAGAACTACTAATATAGAAAATAACTTTTTTTATACTCACCGATGATTTCTGAATTAGTAATGTCTTTCAAAATTCTTTGTCGAGGTGGTAAACTTGCGCCTTTTGCGAAATGGTCTGTACGAGGCATTCTTGCAAATTGACAAACTTTACAATTACAAGGCGTATTTCCGTTCGATCGTGTGACTCTCTTCAAAAATAATTTGGAAGTATTGGCGAAAGAAACGGTCTTCTTTGGGTCATCATCCAAAAGATACAAATCTCTCCTACAGCCATTGCAGACAACCACAGGCAAGCGCTCATTATTGCCATCGTAGTCGTATACTTTTGCAACTTTTTCTTTTAGTTTTTTTCACTATTGGAAACATCGATTTCGTTCTACAAAAACAAAGTAGACAAATTTTGCGACGATTTTGTTCGTGCGAAGCGTCCATTGTATTCAATCTCGAAATCAATGTCTTCTGATAGAGTATGTCAAAAACTATCAAAAAACTGTGAAGAAAGTCGAAAACAAATGACAATCAAATGAAAACAATGACAGTTATCAAATACAGCCAAAAACAAACAAACAACTAGCAGGACTACATCCGTTGTTGTTGTGTTTCTCATTCCTCTCCATTTGATGGTGGTCCTCCTCCATCGCAGGAGGAGGGAAAACGAAAAGGCGAACCTAATGAATCGGAAAGGAAAACCTTCAAAAAAAGTGATGGCATACCTATAAAGCAAAATGAAAAAGATGCTTGGGTGAATCGATTGTTCAAGAAGTTAATGAGGAAAACGATCTTACGGCTGTGTCTGTTTTCAAGAAAGTTGAAAACAAATGACAAACAAATGAAAACAATGACATTTGCGTCAAAAATCGAAAAACCATTCAAAAAGTACATGAAACTTTGCATGTAAAAAGCGCGTAAAAGCAAAACATGGTTAAACTATATTTTCTCAGAACTGAATCGATGAATGATTTTGATTTTTTTTTTGTAAATAATCAGGACGATTCCCCCAATCATATCCATCAATGAAATCCATTGTGCAAGATATCTTAGGTTGAACTCCGTTCTGACCCACCGTGGATATTGACGTTGCTGGGCTTCACACTCCGGAAAGTTCTGCTCCGAATTAAGTACTATTGCCTGGAGGATCTTTGCGGCATCTTGAAACCCTTTTCAAAAATTAGGTTTCAACGTTATAAATTCAGCCAAGGGTATGGCTTCTCAATTTGAGTAATAAATTCGTTTCTCACACACAAAGAATTAATTTTCCCAAAAAAATATTTTTATTCAAGTTCCAAAATTGTTCGTCAAATTCCCCATGTGAAGGGTTCAAAATGAATTTTCCGAATACCTTAAATTCTTATATTTTCAAAAATGTTGTACTCAAATTTCCAGCGAGTCGAAAAGCAAGTTTTCGATTTCCCCAAGGTAAATTTCAGCAATGTGCTCCACAATTGGATTACGTATCCGAATTTGCAAAGCCTGACAAGTTTACATAAAATCATTACAACGAAAAATCCGCAATACTTTTATTGTTATATTAGATTTGCAGCCTCGCCGAGAGGTGGTCAATAAATAAAAATAAGTCACAACACACATATTTCTTTATTCGAATCTTCTCCCTTCAAACCTACAGAAATTACCAACGACAGCCAATTTAAGTTCGAGATTTTCAATCATTTCCAATAAATAATCCTTTTATTTTTAAGGGTATTATGTTTTTATATTTTTATGTTTCACATTATTTTTATATTTTATTTTGTATTGTTTTATTTCATAACTAAATCATTAATTTATTTATGTCTTTTTACAATAATTGTTAACTGTATATTTGTATTTACAAATATCTTTGTTTGACTTTATTTATTTATATCATTCTTTTGTAACATCATATAAGTTTAAACTGTATTATTTCATTCGTGTTAACCTTGTTCACTATTTTCCCACCTATGCTTTATATCAGAAATGTAATTCTTTTGCCTAGCACGATTCAGGAAGTTCCGGACAAATTTCTCCAGCGTATTCCTTGGCTCATTTCATGAAGAAAAGTCCACTAGGACCACTTCCGAAAATGCAAGGGTGCGAAATGGCAGCTGGGTCAACATTTTCGAATTGGCGGTCGGAGGGTAGTAGGGTAGTAGGGTAAAGTTGCTACCTTCTGAGCCAATGGTCCGATTTTTTTGTTTTTGGGCTTGTTGGAAAGGTCTCCAGATCCAGATCTCACACCACTTGATTTCTTTTTGTGGGTCTACATGAAAGATTGTGTGTATTCTGTGCAGATCCACAATCGTGAGCAGTTACTTGCAAGCATTGAGGAAGCTGCGGTAAAAGTTCGTGAAAAGATGAGTGAACTAAACGTGACGGATGTGGTTCGCAAACGGCTGCAATTGTGTTTAGTAGAAAATGGGAACCACATTGAAAACTTCCTTTAACATCAAATGTTTTTTTCCCTTATGTGTTTGATTCTTCAGCCAAAAATTTCAATAAAATAAAATCTTAAACGTGTTAATTTACAAGAACAAATAAATGTGTGCTGTTATTTCGCTTCCAAAAACAAAAGCAAACATTTTTGCATTTCAGTAAAATGGTCATAACTTTGGAACGGTAAGACCTCTGGGCTTCGTTTAGGTCATTTTGGAAAGGTAAGAGGTATGGCTATCGTTCAATGGCTATCAAAAACTTTACCCTACTACCCTCCGACCGCCAATACGAAAATTTTGAACCCGCTGCCATTTCGCACCCTTGCATTTTCTGACATGGCCCTAGTGGACTTTTCTTCATGACATGAGCCAAGGAATACCCTGGAGATATTTGTTCGGAACTTCCTGAATCACCCTGTATATGTAATAATAATATTAATAAAACTACCGATGATCCTCCAGCCCACCAAAGATTTACAGCACACTATTTCTAGCTATAATGGGGTCTTGATAATGGCTTGAGGATTACGATATTTTCATTTTTATTGACGTAGGCATTCAAACAAAATTGAGCTTTATCACTGAACAAAATTTGCAACTGAAAATCGATATAAACAGTAATCTCGTTTCGGGCCCATTCACGAACAGAACCATGTTCTCCAAAATAAATGTGCACAACAGTAGGTATCTTTTACAGAATTTGTAGCATGAATTCTTTTTCAGACAGGGTAGAATTCATTGATCTATAGACCTTCTCTTACAGGTCCGGTTCCAGACTGCTGTAGATCTCAAAATAGACTCAAACGCGGAAGGCCTTGCACTCCAACGTCATTATGTGTTAATTGGAAATGAGTATGGAATGGGTCCGGCATGCCTGCAAACATCTAAATAAGGCCTGGTACAAGGCCTTTTGACCCACTGGTATGCACTACTCAGTTTGTCCTTCTTCATGTGAATGCAATTGAAAGACCTCTGACTCCATCACCAACTCATGCAATGGCAGCACCTATGTCACTGGTTAATTATTTTACATGAACTTATTATTGTTTTGCTTCAATAATACCAATTACCGGCAGCAAAGCAATTAATATTTCTCATGGAATTCGCTTTAGCAACTGACTACCCGTTACAAAATGCAACGAAAAGGAGTATTGATTGATTGTTCGTTTATCATCTTTAATTGCATTGAACCTTGTGTGGTATTGAGTTCTTCGACTTGTAGTTGAACTAAAGTTGTACATATGTTAGCCACTTTGTGCCGAGTCTGACTTTGTATATTCACTCATGGTCGATGTCGTGCAGTTGCCAATACTAAATTCATCCGTTTGTTATCAGCCAACTAGTCAAGGTGATCAATTACCAGTCAGACACTTTAATCCTTCCTTATATTTGTTTAATCCACCTCAAAAGTAAATTTCCTGTAGATGTATCCCTTACATGTTTGTTAGGTTTGGACTAACCCATACCCATTAAGTACAAACATTCAAATGACAATAAACGAATGTCGATATACGATATAGCAACATGTTACGTAAGTTCGTCTGCTCGCTTTCCGGCTGTCCGTGTCCCAGCTGTCTGTCGTTCCGTATCTACTTAAGCAGGTATGCATATTTATGTACTTAATTTCACAAGGGTTTACACTGATAATCGTTCAAAATATTTACATGGATAATCGTAGAAAAGTATCTAATAAAATTTCAAATATTTCTTTTGTACTTATATATTCATTACGAACGGTAGCCAGAGACAAATATTGACAGTTACAATAGTAGGTGCCTTTGAAAACTTGAGATTCATTCGCAGAATCAGATGACACAGACCGTCGGGAGTGCAATTAAAAGACTAGACAAACAAGTAAATCCCTAATATTACAACACCTAAGATGGACAAACAGAGTGTTACTATTCCTTATGGGCTTTAATAGATCAAAAAGGTTTCAACTATACGAATAGTTTCTTTAAAATTGTCAGTGTTCTGTTGAAAAATGGTTTATTTCAAACTTCTGGAAATCCGTTACCAGCAAAATATACGTAGCACAGACCAAACAGTGTATACGTTTAAATTAAGCTGCTTTGAAATGCATTTGTAATTTAAGGGATATTTTGTCAACACTTACCCATAGGTCATAAATAATTATACTATGCAAAGGCGTATGTACTTCATATATATACCAAGATTTTGCAAGACAAAAATGATGGTTTCCAATAGGAGGCTGAGGGTAGATGTTTAATTTCTGTTAATAAGTTAACAATATGTTATATAGGGTTTCCAAGCCTTAAATTTAGCAAAAAGACTAAGGTATTTCGGTATTTGATTTCACCTGTTTGATTAAATAATACTGAAATCAAAATTGGCTTCAAACAGCTACGCGCAATTTTAGGCACTTAGTTATGAAATTATGAATTGACCACCTATTTCAGCATCAAAAATACCCTGAATAAATTGTATAGCGTACCTGCGTGGACGTCGGTGGTGCAACGGTTAGTGTGCGCGCCTCTTGTGCATGAGATCCGGGGTTCAACCCCTGCTCTGACCACCTACAATTTCTTTCAGCGGCAATCGAGGTGATAGTGACGGCGACACTATCTAGTAGTATTTAGCGATGAAAGAGCTTCTCAGGAATCGGTGTAAAACTGTAGGTCGCGATCAGTGAGTGAAAAGTGGAAAGCGCACAGCACAGTAATTGTGAGAAGCTGTCCCCTGCCCCTTCATGGGATGTAAAGGCAAACCATTTATTTTTACTTACCTGCGTTTGGGGCGGAAACTCAACAGCATCAACTTTTCGACATGAAAAACCAAAATGTATTGTTTTTTTTAATTTATGACCGTTGTTTGTTTATGCGGTAATGTATGAGAAGTTCATACTAAAAGCTTAAAAGATCAGCAATATTTTTCTAAGTTAAAAATGGTTGGTTTTGTAGGAATAACAGACCATTCACTAAAGCACACTCACCGGCATAACCAGTTTCGAACTCCGTGACAAGTTCATCATCAGATGCCTAACGACTGTATCTGAATTGATTTTGATGTGAGGTAAATAAAAATGAAATAATCCCAATAACCACACAAATTTCTAAAAATCAATTGCGTGAAAATTGTTTGAATTTAAACTTGATTTCAAATTTCGTTTTAAAAATTATTGAAATTTTTTTTGTCGAAGGGAAAAAAATTGCCTTCACAAAATATATGTTAGCTGTAACTAACAAAATATTTCAAAAAAATATATAACAGCTAATAAATGTAAAAACTTGTCATTAATTTTAGCCGAATAAAAATGTGAGTATGTGTTCAACAGCTAAATAAGGACCTATCAAAATGTTGATATTTTTTTCTCGCAGAACTGAGCAAAATGTATCCATAAATGAATATGTCGGCTAATAAAATAAAGAACTTAGACCCTATGCAAAAATTACGGTATGTAATACATAGCTAAACTATTGCTTGTTTACTCAGAGCACTTTACAATTTGTTACATAAAATATGAACCTGCAAGCGAAGGTGGATTTCATTAGGCCCGAAGAATCTAATCAAAGCATTTAACTGACTGTTAACTTTAGTTCTTCTTTATGTATAAAATATGAATATGGTTATTTATGTATCCTATGTATTAATGCTGTTGCGTTTAAATACATCTGTATAATTTTATGCAATATCAACTAATCAATGCTTTTGTTCGAATTTGCAATTAGACTGGAAATTAAGTTTTAATTGGAGTGTTTTAATACTTTTTAAAGCTTGAATTCTAACGCAATTTCTTGCTTGAATTCCAAATTATACTATAACTCCAAGCTTGAATTAAACTGTAATTAAACTTTATTTTCCGACTTGAATTCAAGGTTTAATTTTGCTGGAGATTGGTATTTTTTTTAAGTGTAATTCAAGTTTAAAACACTTAAAATTGTAAAACATTGCTGGAATTCCAGTTGAATTTAACTTGAATTCCAACAAAAGTGTTTATTGAGATAATACTAATTAATTAATAATTAATGCATTCTCCAAAACATGAAATATTTATTTTTTCAGTTAATGTATGACAAATTCATACTACAGCTTACAAGCTCAGGAACATTTTTCTAATTAAAAGATTGTTGGTTTTTTGTTGCAAATAATAGTCAATTCAGTTAAGCACCCTCACTGCCATGACTAGTTTCGAACTCCATGACAAGTTCATCATCAGATGCCCAACTACAGTTCCTGAATTAATACCATTGGTTGATCATCAATCGTAAATATACAAGCTCAATTATGCAATTTACATATACGAATTAGTATCGATCGAAGATCCCTAAATATCCACACACACTGAAAGGTCTATATAATTCCAACACAAGAACAGACAGCTTTTCATTTTTATTACAACAACTGAAAAGTTAACACATAAATTTGTAACAATCTTCTAAATTATATCAAATTAACTGTGACTTAAAAATTTTAATCAAACATTGAAATTAAGAACAGCATACAAAAAATTACTTCGAGGAAAACTCAGGAATGCTCTTCTTGAAATGTAGTGCGTAACTGATTACACGTTTGTAGTCGAACAAATTATCGACGTTCTAGTAAATTGTATCGGTTAGAGGCAAGTCTACTGAGTTGATCGATATCCATGAAATGTCTGTAGACCGTTACTCATCATATGCAACTCAAGAAAATATCACAATTCTTAGCAAAATGAGATACCTTCACTAAATTGTGAGTAAGGGCGAAACGCGTCCATCGCTTTTATGCATTCAAATACAACGTGTTTGAAGCTTGTCGCGAACATAATATACTTGTGTTCAAACACATTATAATTGCTATTCACTATAACATGTTGGAGACACAATGATTAGTAGGTTATAATATATGTCTAGCTTGGTTTATTGGTTTACAATGTCTAGCTTGGTTTATTGAAAACTGCTGAAAACAAAAACGTGGCAGATAACAATGAAATAAAAAGGCAGCAGATCTTAATTCAAGCAACCAATATGTGCTGGTTCCTGCAATATGTGCTGGGGCCGTTTTTTCAGCGTATAAGAGAATCCTAATTCATATCGGTGTGCAGTGCTGTGTTTGCCTCAGAGCTCTAAGCATTGGGTAAGTACGGCCACAGATAATATTAATATGATTAGTCCAGGCCAATGTATCATTTAAATATATTCCAAGATGTTTAGTAGCATTTACTAACTCAATTGGTTGGTTATTTAGTAATATACTGGGTATTTTCGTATTTAATTTATATAAACGCTTTCTAAAAACTAAACATTTAGATTGCCCACAGAAAGTACTTCTTCTTAAAAAAAAAACATTATCTTTTAATAAAAGAAGTACCTCTATTTAAAAAAGGATCTATATAATACATATTCCGGGAAATATAATATATATTCTTACAAAATGGATTTTTTTTCACAAAAAGTACATTTTCCTAAAGATCCATTTAAATTATCGTACTTTTCGACGGGCGCTTTATACGTGCTGGAACTAACTAGTACATAATATATAGCGAAAGAAACTTCATTCCAACCGGGTGTCCCAAGACACCTCGTGTGATTTGTTTTGCTATCGATGCGTCACTTTCTTTGTTATCGTGTTGCTCCTTGCATTCTGTTTATTTATATATTTGATTTATAGACACACTATTGACATTTATAGACAGAATTTAAAAACACACGAATTCACACAATTTATTTGTCACAATAAAGATTATTACTAAGTACTTATGTATATAACTAATTAGCCTGTTTTAACAAATTTACTTAAAATATTCCGACGGAGAGATTGCAAAAGGATGTGTACGTGACCCACCACTCACGCTCACCATTTTCTCTCGCTCATTTTTTCGACTGCTGTTCTCTCGTTACCTTCATAAAAATTAGTTTCATCACATTAACGAAATTGTTTCGTCAATTAAAAATGTTGGCAAACCTCCAAAATAAATAAATAATAAATATAAACTATAAAAAGTATGAGATTAACCAAATATCAGTAGTTTAAATCTCATGTCATTACTTCTTTTAATTTTTAACCAATTTGTCTACAAAATTCAAATTAAATAAAACTGTTGCAGGAACGAAAAGAAAGTTGTTGCAGCTACGAAAAAAATCATGTTTGAAATTTTTCGTTGCAGCGGATGCCAAATTGTCGGATATACGACACTTTTCACTATAGCAGCATAAAAAACATCATACACAAATGTTTCATCTATGAAACGAAGCGTTTTTCTTTCAGTGCAGAATAATAAATTAACCGGTAAACTATCGTGTTACAGAAAAAAACACAGCTGCACAACAGCTCTAATTGAAGTAACAGTGGAAATCAGAAAGGAACTACAACAAGGTAATATTAAATTTTAAGTACTTTTGGATCAGTATAAAGCGTTTGACACTGGCCATTCCATTTTATGTTACAACTCACTACAATGTTCGGATTTTCGGAAACCGTTGCAACATTAATATCTTCATACCTTAGTAACAGATATCAATATGTCCAAATTAGTCATGAGAATGATTAAAACCAGCGGTCAGGGGAGTACTCCAGGGGTCAATTTTAGGTCTTCTTTTCTCGATCTTCCATATCATGTTGAGTAACGCAATGTTCGTATGTATGCTGACAATGTTAAAATTGTTAGTAGTTGTAGCCTTCATTCTGATGATGATGTTAAGTTAAATACTGAAATTCATCGTATTTATAAGTGGGCAACTGCAAATGGGCTGGCAATTAATCTAAATCTAAATGTTTAGTTTTTAAAAAGCGTTTATATAAATTAAATACGAAATTACCCAGTATATTACTAAATAACCAACCAATTGAGTTAGTAAATGCTACTAAACATCTTGGAATATATTTAAATGATACATTGGCCTGGACTAATCATATTAATATTATCTGTGGCCGTACTTACCCAATGCTTAGAGCTCTGAGGCAAACACAGCACTGCACACCGATAAGAATTAGGATTCTCTTATACGCTGAAAAAACGGCCCCAGCACATATTGCAGGAACCATGTATATGTTCGCAAACATTGGTTGCTTGAATTAAAGATCTGCTGCCTTTTTATTTCATTGCTATCTGCCACGTTTTTGTTTTCAGCAGTTTTCAATAAACCAAGCTAGACATTGTAAACCAATAAACCAAGCTAGACATATATTATAACCTACTAATCATTGTGTCTCCAACATGTTATAGTGAATAGCAATTATAATGTGTTTGGACACAAGTATATTATGTTCGCGACAATCTTCAAACACGTTGTATTTGAATGCATAAAAGCGATGGACGCGTTTCGCCCTTACTCACAATTTAGTGAAGGTATCTCATTTTGCTAAGAATTGTGATATTTTCTTGGGTTGCATATGATGAGTAACGGTCTACAGACATTTCATGGATATCGATCAACTCAGTAGACTTGCCTCTAACCGATACAATTTACTAGAACGTCGATAATTTCTTCGACTACAAACGTGTAATCAGTTACGCACTACATTTCAAGAAGAGCATTCCTGAGTTTTCCTCGGAGTAATTTTTTGTATGCTGTTCTTAATTTCAATGTTTGATTAAAATTTTTAAGTCACAGTTAATTTGATATAATTTAGAAGATTGTTACAAGTTTATGTGTTAACTTTTCAGTTGTTGTAATAAAAATGAAAAGCTGTCTGTTCTTGTGTTGGAATTATATAGACCTTTTAGTGTGTGTGGATATTTAGGGATCTTCGATCGATACTAGTTCGTATATGTAAATTGCATAATTGAGCTTGTATATTTACGATTGATGATCAACCGATGGTATTAATTCAGGAACTGTAGTTGGGCATCTGATGATGAACTTGTCATGGAGTTCGAAACTAGTCATGGCAGTGAGGGTGCTTAACTGAATTGACTATTATTTGCAACAAAAAACCAACTATCTTTCAATTAGAAAAATGTTCCTGAGCTTGTAAGCTGTAGTATGAATTTGTCATACATTAACTGAAAAAATAAATATTTCATGTTTTGGAGAATGCATTAATTATTAATTAATTAGTATTATCTCAATAAACATTTTTGTTGGAATTCAAGTTAAATTCAACTGGAATTCCAGCAATGTTTTACAATTTTAAGTGTTTTAAACTTGAATTAAACTTGAATTACACTTAAAAAAATACTTATATTTATTTATTTTGGAGATTTGCCAACATTTTTAATTGACGAAACAAGAGAAAAGCAGTCGAAAAAATGAGCGAGAGGAAATGGTGAGCGTGAGTGGTGGGTCACATACACATCCTTTTGCAATTTCTCCGCCGGAATATTTTAATTAAATTTGTTAAAACAGACTAATTAGTTATATACATAAGTACTTAGTAATAATCTTTATTGTGGAGTTCGATCGTGACCGTCATGAGCGACAGACGCAATTCGGAGATCGGAGTTTGTTATCATACTAAAACTTTAGTGCTTTCTACTCTCTTTTCCTTTAAAGTGCTAGTTCTTTTTTATTTTCATGTGGTTGTTTAAAACTAAGAATAATACAAAAGTTAATAACTAAGAAGTATATTTGGGCTCACTGAGATGAGTGAGCATAATGCTCAGAACTCAGAAACAAATAAGAATGTAGTGTCAAAAAATAATGAAATTAACTTCAACAATAGAAAAAGAAAAAACAACAACATAGATGTAACTTCAACATCTAAACAAGTAAAAAACAATTACTATGCAGTGCTTGACATTGACAATCACTCACAATGTGACCAGGAACTATTAAAGAAATTTGAGAAACATGTAAAAGAGAACAATGAAAAAAAACCAAAAAACCAATTCAGCTATTGCTGATAACGTCGACGTGCAGAGAGGAAATGAGAACAATTTAAAATCAAGTGAAAAGAACAATAAACAGTGGTTACCACTGATCAAAATAAAAACAAAAAAGTTCCACCAATAAACATTATTGATATTGAGACAAATGAATTAATTGAATTTATAAAAAATGGTTTGGGAATAAAAGAATTCAAAATTAAAGAATTCAGAAATAAAAAATGTTTATTTATGAACACAATGGATGATTTTCTAAAAGTGAGAGCTTATTTGGAAAAATCAAAAGCCAAATTTTTTACATTTACGCCAAAAGGCAATAAAACTAAATCATACCTACTAAAAGGATTAAATACAAAACTATCCTGCGAACAAGTCTTAGATGAACTAAGCAAATTTGAAAACGATGAATTAAATTTCACTAAAGTTAGTTATTTTTCAACAAAAAACTCGACGAAGAACGGGTATAGTCTACCAATATTTCTGGTTCAAATAACACCAGAGAGTAATGTTAATAAGATGAAAAAGATTACAGAACTTTTTTATCGTTGTATAACATGGGAACAAGTAAGACGGCCAGAAATACCACAATGCCGAAATTGCCAAGGCTTCTTCCATAGCGCCGCAAATTGTAATCTACCGATGAAGTGTGTGAAATGCAATAATAATCATGAGAGAGTGTGGCGGCTCAGTACCGCCGTCAAAAACAACATGAAAATACAACAACAACCCTTTTGCCACCAGCTGGTTACTACACCACAGCCGCTGTCAAAAACAACCCCAAAAGACAACAACAACTTTTTGGGCTACCACCTGGTTTACTACATCATAACCAAAGGCGTAACTACACCTTCAACGAACCCTGATGAAATTCATAAATTTTCAACAAATACATAAACCCGCGGCAAGTCAACAATTTTTTCATCCGTTTTTTTTTCGCGAATTATATACAGCAACGGCATCGTACATATATCCCGCAAAGGCCACATTGTGAGTGGCCGCCAAAAAAATAAATCCGCCGAGCTGTAATGGATCAGCAGTTTTCCTGGCAGAAGTATTACAAAAAGTTCGTCAGCAGCAAAACACCACCAGCAGTGAGATAGTCCGCGAAAATAATTAAGTGAATAGAAAGTGCAGTTCCTGCGAGTTTGAAGGAAAACCACCATCGTGTTCACCAGAAGCCGCATCCCGTACAGCCGAAGCAACGGGTTGTCCATTTTGGCCACCGGCCAAAGGTAAGTGTATTCCACAGTGCGTGCGTTCGTGTGTGCCAAAGTGTTAATGCTTTTTGGTTCAACATATCTCCACAGCCAAGCAAGTGAGACGCCACAACTACCGCCGCCGGTAGCAGAAAGTCAGGCAGCCTAGGGCCAATTTTTAGGCCCCGCTCTAGTTCCCCCATAGGGAACGGACGGACGCTTATACCAGCGTCCCGGGCAAGAACAGGGTTGGCCAAAAGGAGGTCCCAGGCTTCCCGTAGGGCTAATTCCCAAATTTCCGCCATCCACAGCGGTCATATCATCGGCCAACACCACCAGAGCCGCCATTTTGTGCACAATACACCAACCAACCGTTCGAGAAGCATCGGCAGCAACAACACCAGCCACCTCAGCCACAACAGCGACATTTTGCCAGCAAAACACCAGCATCAGGGCTCATCATACACCAGCCAGCAGCTGCCGTCAACACCATCTGCCCAAAATAATAGTCCCAGTCATCATCCACCACACCACACACGGAAACAATAGTCCCGTTCAGCCATCACATCATCATCTCCAGCAGTAAAACCGTAAGCCGTCCCTTCTGCCCTGAAAGCTGTAGGTAAGTCCGTTCTATTTTCCTTTTAACGGACTGTGGCCAGACCACTCTGGACAGACAAAGTGAAGTTAGTTAGGCAATTTATATAAAAGTGAGAGTAGTGGTGTGAACGCAGGCTTGGACCCAAGGGCCAAGTCCTAGGCTTTGAGACTTTCCTTCCGGAAGTCGAAAAGCAGTAAATTGTGTAAAATTTAAGGAAAAAAGACTTTTTACAAAAAGAAAAATTCGAAAATTAATATCTTAATGTGATAAGATAAAATACATAATGGGCAAAATGATAACTCGGAAATAAAGTTATTCTAACTTAGCCAAAGTACAAAATTTGCCAATAGCAATATAATTTAAATAGGAAAAGAAAAGAAAGAAAAACACAAAGAAAAAATTCCCAAAGAAAGAAAAATAGTTGTAAGAAGAAAAATTCAAGAATTTTAGACCAAAAATAAAGGTGAAAACCAAACAATAAATTGGAAGGTCAAATCAAAAGGCCATAAAAAAAATGCTAGATGAAATTAGAATAAGTAATTAGAATATAAGAGTTAAGGAAGAAGAATTTGCCAATTTAGAGAAAGAATAATAATTGGCAGATTTTTCCGAAATAGAATATAAGAAAAATTGTGTTGAAGTATAAGGAAAGATTGAAGATTGTCGTGTAGGCTACGCAGTGCGGCTGAAGCGTGCACTTTCTGCCATCTTGAGCAGATTCAGATGTTAGGGTGACCTGGACGTTTGTGACTTGTTAATTTTTATGATTTTATTAGTAAATTTTATTATTTCCCACACGGGGTCTCATGTGAATTGCCTCTGAGGCTCTGCGTGAAATTTTTTTTTGTTTTTGTTTCTCGTACGTGCGGTGATACGAGTGTGTAAATTACGGTTCGCGTTCAGTGTAATGGCGATCGGTGCCTAAGAGTTTGTTCGTCGGGTTTTGTGTTTCGTTGACACGACGAAGTTTTATCGCGCGAAAACGAAGGTGCATTTTTGGCACCCTGTTCATTTGATAGGTTTTGGTTATAGGGAGCGAGGCCCTACACTTCATTATCTTTGTCTTTGTACCCTACGGGGCATAGTTAGGCTGATGAGCCTTAAATAAGTTAAATTTTATTTAGTAGTATAAGGATTTAAAGTAAAGTTTAGAAAGAAATCATGCAACTTTTTGTCAATTTTAAAATTTTATTTGTTTCGCTTCGCCCTGTGGGCACTTTTAGTATATAAGCCAATAAGGTGGAAATTTTGTTCAAATTTGAGAAATTAAGTTTTTCACTCACATGTGTTTAATAAAGTTTATAATGTTTTTACGAAATTCGGTTTTCGTTATGGAAGCTTAAGTTGATAATAGGTAAGTAGGGTATAAAAGGGGTTTAAGTTTCTGGTACATTGTTTTTGGGACATTGATACGAATCAATGTCAGGAGAAGCTAGTAAGGGCTTCATAAGGGTGGGCATCGCTGACGATAACACCAGTCAGCCCATATGACGCACGATAGGGTATTACCTTATCGCTCCAAGGCACATGGTAGCTTCCCGGTTTTAAATTTGTTTTGTGTTTGTGCTTATTAACGGGCAATTATCTTTCGGGCTCCTTTTCTATTTTTATTTTTTATGTCGATACATCTTGAGAGTTTAAGAATCGGTGTGTAATCTATGTTCAGAGGCAGACTGTTGGTGTGTTTGGTAAGCGGAAAGATCCCCCCCGTCCGGCGAGTTCACCGGCCCGGCATACGCATGGCACTCCGAGCACCCCGCGAGACCAGCACATGAACTCCATGAGTAACTTTGTAAAATTGCAGTCTGAAAGTATATTCAAACGCATATAACCTCACATGACATAATGGCGCCCAACGTGGGGCCCGAAAGATAATTTCGTTAGTTCGTTATGTTTAGTTAGGAAAGATTTAGTGCATTCGCGCTTACCGTAAGTCCCGTATCGGGAGTTATTTTTCTCGGACGCGTTGCGACGGTAAGGCGCGGGGCATTGGGCCTTTTCTTGAATTGACCTTTGTCTTGCGTCCCCGCTTGAGAAGTCTTGTTCCTGCAATAAAGTCAGGGGCAATTGCTCCGAGTGGGGAAAAGACTTAGGTTTAGTAGATCCATAGATTTAATTTATTAAATTCCATAGTAAATGTTTCGAATAATTGTGTTATTGGACAACACGTAAGTCCCGGCGAAGATCCTCAGACCTAACCGCGTTGCGACGGGTTGTTCAACACACGATTGTTTGGACCATAAATAACATTAATGTACATTTTTGCCGTTAGCATAGTTGGACCACACGTAAGTCCCGGCGAAGATCTTCTGATCTAACCGCGTTGCGACGTTTGGGTGTGACTAGTGAGCGACAAAGTGTTTGCATTATTTTGGTTTTAGAGTAAAGTCATAGTTTTTCGGTAGCTACTAGTCAGTAATGACTAGGCTGAACACGAAGAAAGTGTTCGGGGTAGTCTAGGAGAGTGAGTCACGTAAGCGTGGTTTTAGACTCATTACATTTGCCCTCTTTTGGATTACCAGTGGACCATTCCAGTACAGATCGTAGAATACGGTCAAAGTTTTTATGTGTCATGGAGAAGTTTTGCGTCATATTTTTTTTGGTACCAGATAAACTTACCTTAATACCACCCTACTTACTATTGAAGTACCATACGATTTACAATTTGAAATTTTTGAATTTCGTTTTGAGTTTATCAAGTTTGAAGTAAACTTTGTTTGAATACGTGTGATTTTCAGATACAGATTTGAAGAAAATTAGTATTTGATTTTTGATTTGGAATCGCTGTAAAATTGGCGATATACAGTCGAATCGCGATAATTCGTATTTGATGGGACCGGGTGATTTTTACGAATTACAGGGGCTTACGTATTATTGAGGTTACGATTTAACGAGGCTAAAAAAAGAAAACTACGAATTAAAGGGATTTTTAACTTTATTTTAATTTCTGAGCGGTTTTTAAATTTTTGCTTTGATACGTTTCGAATTTTGGATTTTTTGAATACAAGGTTGATGAAAGTTTGTATTCGATTACGATTTTTGTTTGTATCGCTTGAAAAATTGGCGATTTATTTTTGTGTTGGTTTACCAATTTTTGATTAAAATTTTTTGGTTTCATTGAGAAAATTTTTGAGTTTTGACTTTAAATTTTTAATTCGATTGGTTGATTTTCAATTAAAATTTAAATTTTTATTTTTCATTAATCTGAATTTTGATTGAAAATTTCTGAGAATTTATTTTCAGTTTTGATTTTAAAGTTGAATTTTTATTTTGAAGTTAAATTTTTAATTCGATTTATTGATTTTCAATTAAAATTTAGATTTTTATTTTCATTAATTTGAGTTTTTATTGAAAATTTTTGAGAATTTATTTTCAATTTTCAATTTTTGAATTTAAATTTATATTTTTGATTAATTTTAGTTGATTTTCAATTAAAATTTAGATTTTATTTTCATTAATTTGAGTTTTTATTGAAAATTTTTGAGAATTTATTTTCAATTTTCAATTTTTGAATTTAAATTTATATTTTTGATTAATTTTAGTTGATTTTCAATTAAAATTTAGATTTTTATTTTCATTAATTTGAGTTTTTATTGAAAATTTTTGAGAATTCATTTTCAATTTTCAATTTTTGAATTTAAATTTATATTTTTGATTAATTTTAGTTGATTTTCAATTAAAATTTAGATTTTTATTTTCATTAATTTGAGTTTTTATTGAAAATTTTTGAGAATTTATTTTCAATTTTTGAATTTAAATTTATATTTTTGATTAATTTTAGTTGATTTTCGATTACAATTTAGATTTTTATTTTCATTAATTTGAGTTTTTATTGAAAATTTTTGAGAATTTATTTTCAATTTTTGAATTTAAATTTATATTTTTGATTAATTTTAGTTGATTTTCAATTGAAATTTAGATTTTTATTTTCATTAATTTAGATTTTTATTGAAAATTTTTGCAAATATATTTTCAATAATTGCCATTAGATTTATATTTTCGGTTCGTTTTATTTGATTTGCAATTAAAATTTAAAGTTTTGGCTTTCATAATTTGATTTTGGTGGAAAATTTTTGAATATATTATTGATTTTTGAATTATATTTTTTATTTGTGTTTATTGATTTTCATTTAAATTAATCTTAACTTTTCAGCTTAAAATTTTTGTGATTGTTTTGGTCTAGCTTTTAGCTAATCTACGTTTGGTTTTAATAATTTTCGATTTCTTTTATTATAATTTCGGCGCAAGCCTTTCACACCACGTAATCTTTTGGATTACTGCCAAGTGGCATAATTTTCCATTTTTAATTTTTCCACAATCCCCAGAGGGGAAGTTTTTCGATTTCTGGGGGAAATTTTATTCCGTTGTTTTGATCTTGTGGTACGTGAGTAAGGCCGAGATGCCGGTACAGCGTTCGCCAACAGGAAGAGGAGCAGAAGGGACGAATTTGTCCCAGGATATTGCTGCCGCGGTGGAACCGCAAGCAGTGCCGATGGCGCGTGCGGTTACCAACACTGACAGCAATCCAACAGCCATCGCTTCTGCACCAATTGTGGGGTCGAGCGGTGTGGATCAACGGGGAAGATCGGATCCATTAAACAGTATGGAGCACGCAGAGTCATTCGAGTCTCCGGATTTCAGCGCACTAACTGCACTTCAGGCGCAGGCGGAGCGCAGACCGCTTTCGGATGTTTCACCAACGGAGTATGAAGCAGCAATTAGATCAGGGGAAAATGATCAAGTCGGATTCGGAGCGAATGCTAATCGTCAAGAGGATGACGAAGCTCTCATACGCCGGATATTACCAGCCATTCTAGCAGCTACCAGAGCAGCAGCAGCCACAGGCGGGGCTAATCACCCGGCAGCCCAGGCCATGCCAATACTGACAGCTGCACCCAGACGTTATCAGCTTCCTACAGCAGGGGATATGACACCTAGAGGACCAGATGTAGCCAGACATCCAGCCCGGATGCCGAGCGCAGTGCCTGGACCAGCAACAAACAACATCATGCATCGACCGTCAGAGGCAGAGCAGCTTTCAACATATGCACGTCCACCGATAGCGTCAATGCAAGAATTTACGGGACCAAGCGGCTACCAGTTTCCAGAGGCCAGCCAACGGGATCCCAGAGAAAGATTTAGGCCCACTCAATGGTCAACACCACCGCGGGAGATGCCACGACGAGAGGCCCCGCATGACCCCGATAGACTCGGAGACTTCGACCTGTCGAAGTGGGGTTTAAAATTTGATGGGACACCTAAGACCATGAATGTCCAAGATTTTTTGTTTCGGATGATGGCACAATGTCAGGATGAGGAATGTTCCGAATCTCGATTAGTGTATAATCTCCATCATTTGTTGGCAGGACCTGCTAAAGAGTTCTATTGGAATTTTCGCAAGTTGAACCCAGTGCTTACCTGGAGGGAGCTACAGAGGGCGTTTTTAACGCAGTTCCACACCTACGATAGCGAGTTTCAGATTCAGGCTCAGATCCTGAGTAGGCGCCAACAGCCACACGAAACTTATGAAGATTTTGTGAATGCGATTTTGAAATTGAGGAACCAGCAGCGCACCCCATACCAGGAAGAGCAGCTGGTCGAAATCATGAGGGGTAACCTCAAGGCTTCGTTGGCCCAAATGGTATTCCCCATTAGAGCGGACAACCTGAGCGATTTTAGCAGAGAAGTAAAAAGAGCGGAAAGTCTCCTAGCACTGCAAAGACAGCCCCATCCTACGCGAGCTGTACCCCCAGCTAAAGTCCATGAGGTTGTTTTAGAAGAAACAACTGCAGAATTACAACCCGCAGGAAATATAGAGGTCATCATAGCAGGTAGTAAAGTTGTCTGTTGGAACTGCAGAGCTACTGGACACATTTTCCGGGATTGTTTATCCACTACCAGGAAAATATTCTGCTATAAATGCGGAAAGGAGAACACGGTGACTCCTAAATGTCCTAATTGTCAGGGAAACCAGCCGAGGCACCCACCTCAGACTGGGGAGGTGAGATCCACGGAGGTTTAATCCCAGCCACAGCCAACTCAATTATTTCCGAACCAGATATGACTAACCCAGATATACCCGAACCGGATTTGACCAACCTGGATATTCCTGAACCAGCTAGTAGTGGTTCAATGATTTTAAGTCCAGCGTTATCCAACGCGGACAACACCTTGAAAGAGTCTACAGCAGTAACTGCTAACCCAGTCAAGGAAAATGAAGAAGACCCAAGTGTGACGATACTGAGGAACGAGAATCCAGCCATGAAAGTTTATTTACCACCAGCTCAAAGGCAGCTTAAGCCATTGCATCAACGCATGGCCGAGTATAAGGCAACTAGGGCTAGAATTTTTGGTGGAGCCTCAGATCGAATTCAACGAGCAAGAGTGAGATTTGAGAGACGTCGGTTGATCCGAAGAGAGGTCGCCGCTACCACTCTACTTGAAGGAGACGATAATCGTTTTTATGCGAAAATCAACATTGGAGGAATAGAAGTCGAGGGGCTACTAGACAGCGGAGCATCCGTTACTTGCTTAGGCAAGGGATGTGAAGAACTAGTTGAACAAGCCAACTTACAAATACGTCGATTTGGATCATCGGTGAGAACGGCAGATGGAAGTGCTCATAGAATACTAGGAAGGATTCGAGCGATGATCAAATTCAATAAAAAGTCCGAGGAGGTGGATTTCTTTTTGGTACCTACCTTGGAGCGTGCGCTTTACTTAGGCGTGGACTTCATGAGGAAGTTTAAGTTGTTGACGAGCATAGAGAGTCTTACCACTCAAGGGGTGGACTTATGCGAGGATGTCTTAGCCCCTGAGGAGGTTAAGACTCACACCTTGTCGTCACAACAAAAGCAAATATTGGAAGCCGCGGTACAAAAGTTTCCGTGTTATACGCGGAAAGGCCTCGGTAAAACTCATTTACAGATGCACTCCATTGATACAGGAGACGCTGTACCAGTTAAGGATAGATACTATCCGGTATCACCAGCCGTACAGACACTTTTATATGCCGAATTGGACAGGATGTTGGAGTTAGGAGTCATTGAGCCTAGTGAAAGTCCGTGGAGTCATCCCGTGACCTTAGTCCGCAAGGGGCCCAAAAATAGGCTGTGCCTAGACGCACGTAAGCTCAATGCCCTTACCGTTAAAGACGCCTATCCACTTCCACATATAGAAGGCTTACTGAGTCGACTTGGTGATACATACTTCATTTCGAGCGTGGATTTAAAAGATGTTTTTTGGCAAATACCACTGGACCCATCCAGTAGGGAGAAGACTGCGTTCACGGTACCCGGAAGGCCACTTTACCATTTCAAGGTAATGCCTTTTGGCCTTTGCAATGCTGCACAAAGACTTTGTCGATTAATGGATAAAGTTATCCCAGCTGCTATTCGTGACCGCGTTTTCTCTACCTGGACGATCTTTTGGTGGTATCGCCAGACTTCCAGACCCACGTTGAACTTTTGCAACAAGTTGCAAGCTGTCTGGAAAAGGCAGGTCTGACGATTAACGTTCAGAAATCGAGTTTTTGTTTCAAGGAACTGCGTTATTTAGGTTACCTCGTTGGAGGAGGCCAAGTTAAGTCGTTGGCTACCAATTTCCGAAGACCCTGAAGCAAGTAAGAAGTTTTCTAGGAGCTACCGGATGGTATCGGAAATTTATTTCCGAATACGCCACCATTGCCGCACCTATTTCAGATACTCTGAAGAAAAGTAAAACTTTTTGTTTTACCGATGAAGCCAAGGAAGCCTTCGAAAAGTTGAAAAATGCTTTGGTGACTAGCCCAGTGTTAGTTCACCCAGACTTTTCGAAGCGCTTCTATGTGCAATGCGACGCCTCGGACTTAGGTACCGGCGCCGTATTATTTCAACGCGATGATAATGGCGAAGAGCACCCTATAGCCTATTACTCACACAAGTTGACACCCGCACAGCGAAATTATACTGTGACGGAGAGAGAGTGTTTGGCCGTAGTGCTTGCTATTAAGAAATTTAGACCCTTTATTGAACTAATGGCCTTTACTGTAATTACCGACCACAGCAGCCTTAAGTGGTTGATGTCACATCGGGATCTCAGTGGACGACTAGCTCGGTGGAGTCTTCATTTACAGTCGTTCGACTTCGTCATCGAACATCGCAAGGGAAAGATGAATGTTGTGCCGGATACCTTGTCCAGATATGCGATGGAGGAAGTATCCGTGAACGTTTCCAGTTTGATCAATTTGGAGGACGAAGCTTTTCGAAGCTCAGACTATATGGAATTAATTAAAACCATTGAGGAGAATGCCAGTCGTCTACCCGATTTGAAGGTCATCGATGGGATCGTATATAAACGCACGATACACTACGACGGCATCCCACTTCATGAGGATTTTGCGTGGAAGGTGTGGGTACCAATTGAGTTAATCCAAAGTATCGTTGAGAAGTCTCACGATCCACCACACGTAGCCCATGGAGGATTTCTCAAGACTCTGAAGAGAATCAAAGAGTATTTCTATTGGCCTAACATGAATGTGCAAGTCAAAAATTATGTGAGCGCATGTCAGGTGTGCCGAGAGGCTAAAGCAGCCAATATTACTTTGAGACCACCGATGGGGAAGGAGATAGTGACCCATCGGCCATTCCAGCGAATCTTTGTGGACTTTTTGGGACCTTACCCTCGGTCAAAGAACGGCAATTGCTATATCTTCATCATTCTTGATCATCTCACAAAGTTCGTGTTCCTTAAAGCTATGCCTAAAGCTAGCAGCAAAAGCGTGATTAGATTTCTGATATCAGAAATCTGTCACAAGTTTGGAGTACCAGAGACTATCGTCTCTGATAATGGTAAGCAGTTCATCGGTCGCGAATTTACCGATTTTGTTGACAATTTTGGTATCAAGCACTATCGAACTGCCGTGCACTCTCCGCAGGCCAATGCCTCGGAGAGAGTCAACCAGTCAGTATTATCGGCTATCCGTTCGTATATGCAGGAAGATCACCGAGAATGGGACCGACACTTGTCGGAGATAGAGTGTTCTTTGCGGTCATCCGCGCATAGTGCTATAGGTGTCACGCCTTACTTTGCCTTGTTTGGGGTTAACATGATTACACATGGTAGCCTGTATAAGTTGGCACGACGCTTGAAAACTTTGTCGGACATGGGTGAAAGCGAAATACCCAGATCCGTGGCTCAAGACCTGATACGGTCAAAAATCCAGGATAGCCTGTATAAGGCTTACGAAAAAAATGAACGGACTTACAACACCCGCAGCCGACCTGTTAAATTTATTCCTGGACAAGAAGTGTTTAGACGTAATTTCCAGCAGAGCAGCTTTAAGGATAATTTTAATGCGAAGTTAGCACGGAAGTTTTTAAAATGCCGCATAGTCAAGCCTGTCGGAAATAGTCTTTACGAGATTGAGGATTTAAAAGGTAGACGCTTAGGGGTTTACCATGCTAAAGACCTGAAACAATAGGTCTCGGAAAATATGTAGACAGGGTAAAACCTGTATCTGTTTTATGCTCCACGGTAACGTGATGAAAAATAGTCTTGTTGAATTTATTCGAAGAATCGGATTTGATAATTGAAATACCTAGCACTTTAGAAGCAATTAGCTAGGAACTTGACCATACCCTCTACCCCTGTTATCAGACTGAAGTACATAGTGGAAGTTTCCTTGTTCTCATTTCAGCTTAGACCAATCAAGACCCTTGACCATTAGGTGTTACGAAATGGCGACGCTGGTCGAATGCAACGTGTGCTTGTCAACGCTGTCGGCTGAGCACGAGCGGTTAGTGGCTACATACTGCGGCCACCTCTTCCATCTGGCTTGCCACGAAACCTGGATGAGCCAAGGCCGAACAGACTGTCCGGTATGCCGTCAACCCAACTACTGGGCGCATCCGCTATACCCACGGTTAGTCCCGGGAGAAGTCGTCGCTGAAGTAGGCGAATTGATCACCCTCAGGCAGCAAAACATTACCTACCAGGAACGCTACACGACCGCCGAGGCAGCCGTAGCTCAACTCCGCGAAAGCACCGAGGAACTGCAATCCAGATATGACCAGCACTCCAGGGCTCTCGAACGCGAAAACGAGCATGTTTTGGAGGAAAACGTTCGAATGTGTCAGACCATCCGACAACTGCGAGAGAACCCAGGAGCAGAGATTTTAGAGCTCCGGGACCGATTGGACGCTCTGCAGGCGCAGAATGCGAGACAAGTGTCCAATCTGACTCAAGAAATGGGCCAGATGCGCATCCAGAGTGATCGGAAAATAGCCGGTCTAGCGCATCAGGTCGAACAGCTACAGGCTCAGGTGACTACTCTTACGAGTGAGAAAAATCGCCTCGAGGAAAGTCACCGTAGCATGGAGTTCAGGGTCCAGGAAGTCCAGCGCACCAACGACAACCTCATGCAGGAGCTGGACGGAGCTAGGGCGCAATACCAGCAAGCGTCGCTACAGCGGAAGTGCCACGGATATGCAGCTCAAAAGGTGACCATACGGTTCTTCTCGCAGACCGTGACCGAGAATCCCAAAGGTCGGATCATCACCATCCTGGAACGACTCGAGATAGTGTGCAACCCGGAGGAGATCAAGATAATCGCAAGCACACCCATGGCCGTACATTCCGGCATGTACCAGCTGACGGTGGAGTTCGAGCGGCCAGAGACAAAGTTCGAATTGCTGACGAAGTTTCCTCGGTTGCAGCGCAGCGGCAGGGCGGTCATGATGCGTCTGCAGGCAAAAGATAGCACAGCCGTGACGCAATTCTACAAGAAGGTGTGTGGACGCTTATACGCCAAGAAGGGACTCAAGTTCCAGAGACTGGTGCATGACCAGATATTGGTCCACGTCCTTGGCGAGGCGAGCCCCCGAGAAATCGAGACCGACGAGCAGCTCGAAGAAGTCCTCAGCTTGCTACCACAACCCTCAACCAGCAGCGGCGCAGCAGCAGCCGAATGAGAGCGCCGTCGGTAACAACACCAACGAACGAACCACTAGTTGAGCAACTCTTGCTATCCAGATAGCGGCGAACAGAACCAAGCTTGGCGGCGTGGCCGATGGAAGAGGACTCGTCCAGACCAGGCCACTGACCTGAGACAGTACCACCCGTAAGGGAGGAGGCTGTCCACGTAAGTGGTAGGATCCTGGACGACCCGATTCTACCTGCCACGTCCTCTCTAGGCCTAGGTTTCCTCCCATCCTTCGACAGGAATGTCAGCAGGATGGTAGGATTTGTGGCGGCTCAGTACCGCCGTCAAAAACAACATGAAAATACAACAACAACCCTTTTGCCACCAGCTGGTTACTACACCACAGCCGCTGTCAAAAACAACCCCAAAAGACAACAACAACTTTTTGGGCTACCACCTGGTTTACTACATCATAACCAAAGGCGTAACTACACCTTCAACGAACCCTGATGAAATTCATAAATTTTCAACAAATACATAAACCCGCGGCAAGTCAACAATTTTTTCATCCGTTTTTTTTCGCGAATTATATACAGCAACGGCATCGTACATATATCCCGCAAAGGCCACATTGTGAGCAGCCGCCAAAAAAATAAATCCGCCGAGCTGTAATGGATCAGCAGTTTTCCTGGCAGAAGTATTACAAAAAGTTCGTCAGCAGCAAAACACCACCAGCAGTGAGATAGTCCGCGAAAATAATTAAGTGATTAAACACAAATAGAAAGTGCAATTCCTGCGAGTTTGAAGGAAAACCACCATCGTGTTCACCAGAAGCCGCATCCCGTACAGCCGAAGCAACGGGTTGTCCATTTTGGCCACCGGCCAAAGGTAAGTGTATTCCACAGTGCGTGCGTTCGTGTGTGCCAAAGTGTTAATGCTTTTTGGTTCAACATATCTCCACAGCCAAGCAAGTGAGACGCCACAACTACCGCCGCCGGTAGCAGAAAGTCAGGCAGCCTAGGGCCAATTTTTAGGCCCCGCTCTAGTTCCCCCATAGGGAACGGACGGACGCTTATACCAGCGTCCCGGGCAAGAACAGGGTAGGCCAAAAGGAGGTCCCAGGCTTCCCGTAGGGCTAATTCCCAAATTTCGGCCATCCACAGCGGTCATATCATCGGCCAACACCACCAGAGCCGCCATTTTGTGCACAATACACCAACCAACCGTTCGAGAAGCATCGGCAGCAACAACACCAGCCACCTCAGCCACAACAGCGACATTTTGCCAGCAAAACACCAGCATCAGGGCTCATCATACATCAGCCAGCAGCTGCCGTCAACACCATCTGCCCAAAATAATAGTCCCAGTCATCATCCACCACACCACACACGGAAACAATAGTCCCGTTCAGCCATCACATCATCATCTCCAGCAGTAAAACCGTAAGCCGTCCCTTCTGCCCTGAAAGCTGTAGGTAAGTCCGTTCTATTTTCCTTTTAACGGACTGTGGCCAGACCACTCTGGACAGACAAAGTGAAGTTAGTTAGGCAATTTATATAAAAGTGAGAGTAGTGGTGTGAACGCAGGCTTGGACCCAAGGGCCAAGTCCTAGGCTTTGAGACTTTCCTTCCGGAAGTCGAAAAGCAGTAAATTGTGTAAAATTTAAGGAAAAAAGACTTTTTACAAAAAGAAAAATTCGAAAATTAATATCTTAATGTGATAAGATAAAATACATAATGGGCAAAATGATAACTCGGAAATAAAGTTATTCTAACTTAGCCAAAGTACAAAATTTGCCAATAGCAATATAATTTAAATAGGAAAAGAAAAGAAAGAAAAACACAAAGAAAAAATTCCCAAAGAAAGAAAAATAGTTGTAAGAAGAAAAATTCAAGAATTTTAGACCAAAAATAAAGGTGAAAACCAAACAATAAATTGGAAGGTCAAATCAAAAGGCCATAAAAAAAAATGCTAGATGAAATTAGAATAAGTAATTAGAATATAAGAGTTAAGGAAGAAGAATTTGCCAATTTAGAGAAAGAATAATAATTGGCAGATTTTTCCGAAATAGAATATAAGAAAAATTGTGTTGAAGTATAAGGAAAGATTGAAGATTGTCGTGTAGGCTACGCAGTGCGGCTGAAGCGTGCACTTTCTGCCATCTTGAGCAGATTCAGATGTTAGGGTGACCTGGACGTTTGTGACTTGTTAATTTTTATGATTTTATTAGTAAATTTTATTATTTCCCACACGGGGTCTCATGCGAATTGCCTCTGAGGCTCTGCGTGAAATTTTTTTTTGTTTTTGTTTCTCGTACGTGCGTAAGAGTTTGTTCGTCGGGTTTTGTGTTTCGTTGACACGACGAAGTTTTATCGCGCGAAAACGAAGGTGCATTTTTGGCACCCTGTTCATTTGATAGGTTTTGGTTATAGGGAGCGAGGCCCTACACTTCATTATCTTTGTCTTTGTACCCTACGGGGCATAGTTAGGCTGATGAGCCTTAAATAAGTTAAATTTTATTTAGTAGTATAAGGATTTAAAGTAAAGTTTAGAAAGAAATCATGCAACTTTTTGTCAATTTTAAAATTTTATTTGTTTCGCTTCGCCCTGTGGGCACTTTTAGTATATAAGCCAATAAGGTGGAAATTTTGTTCAAATTTGAGAAATCAAGTTTTTCACTCACATGTGTTTAATAAAGTTTATAATGTTTTTACGAAATTCGGTTTTCGTTATGGAAGCTTAAGTTGATAATAGGTAAGTAGGGTATAAAAGGGGTTTAAGTTTCTGGTACATTGTTTTTGGGACATTGATACGAATCAATGTCAGGAGAAGCTAGTAAGGGCTTCATAAGGGTGGGCATCGCTGACGATAACACCAGTCAGCCCATATGACGCACGATAGGGTATTACCTTATCGCTCCAAGGCACATGGTAGCTTCCCGGTTTTAAATTTGTTTTGTGTTTGTGCTTATTAACGGGCAATTATCTTTCGGGCTCCTTTTCTATTTTTATTTTTTATGTCGATACATCTTGAGAGTTTAAGAATCGGTGTGTAATCTATGTTCAGAGGCAGACTGTTGGTGTGTTTGGTAAGCGGAAAGATCCCCCCCGTCCGGCGAGTTCACCGGCCCGGCATACGCATGGCACTCCGAGCACCCCGCGAGACCAGCACATGAACTCCATGAGTAACTTTGTAAAATTGCAGTCTGAAAGTATATTCAAACGCATATAACCTCATATGACAAGAGGCAAATGTACAATAACGAATGTTACAGTGGACGAAAGGGATAAGTTATATTGCGTTGTATGTAACAAATATGGTCACCCCGCTTCATACAAAGGATGTGAAAAATATAAGCAACTTCAACAGAAACTAAGAGCTAAGAAGAAAATCTTGTTAGAAAATAAAACAAATTATAACAATGCATTTACTAACCCCGAATTAAGTTATGCTAACGTCTTAAGTGGCAAGAATAATACAAATGTAAATACGAACAATTTTAATGAAGGAAATAATAACTCTTTTATGTTAGAATTAAAAAATATGATGATAAATCTAAATAACCAGATGGCAAGCCTTCAAAAACAATTAAATCTACAGGCATATCGCACAGATACAATTTTTTCCATGGTAGGTGTATGAATTTGGCAGATAACCAGATAAATACAATATCAAAAAATCTTAAAATAATACATATTAATGTAAACTCTTTAATATCCATAAGTCGAAGGTATGACCTTCAACAATTTCTTAAAAAGCACAATCCCGATATTGTTCTATTAAATGAAACAAACTTAATTCAAAACATAGGCTTCATTTTGAAAATTATAAGATGATTCGAAAAGATAGGAAAGACTCAAAAAGAGGTGGTGGAACAGCCATACTGATAAAAAGTAATATGAAACATAGCATCTGTTCAAATAGGGTATCAAACTCATTTAAATTTCTTGAAACTTGCATAATAAAAATTCCAATGACTGGCAACAAAGAAATGATTATTATTTCTGCGTATTATCCTTCCGGAAATAATGATTCATATTTTGGAAATGAAATAAATAATCTTTTCGAGTCCTTAGATTTACAAAATCACAATAAATACTACATTTTAGCGGGAGATTTAAATTGTAAACATATTGATTGGGGTAATCCAACTGGCAATGAGAAAGGAAATAAGCTTAAACAATGGTTGATCGACAAAGAGATAAATTTTAGATGTAGATTTTACGCTTCAAGCTCACCTTCCTATCCTCGAGCAGGGTCGTATCTAGATGTATGTATTGCAGATTGTAGATTGCATATTCGAACCGAAAAAGACTCTTTAAACTGTCTGAAAACAATCGTCTATGACAGTGACCATAATGCTATAGAAATAAATGCTTCTATGAATAATGAGCAACAACAGTTTACTTTTATAGAGCAATTGGACAAACCGAAATACAATTATAAACAAACAAATTGGAGAAAATTTAAAAATAGAATCATGCGGAAATTGGAGGAAGAATTACGGATACCCATATCAATCGACTCAATAATATTATAATTGAAACTATAGAGGAGTTAAGACCAAAATATAAAAATTTAAATACAACTGAGAAAATAACTAATACAATTATAAGAAAATTACATTCTGAGAAAAGTAAAATTGTCACGGTTATTAAACGACACAATAGAATGGAACACACTTTATCTGAAACGTCACTCAATATGTTAAAAGTTAAATTAAAAATGATTCGAAAACTCCTTAATGAAAATTTTATAATAAATCTTAACAAAAACGTTAGAGATAAGTTGACCAATCTAGAGCCAAAAGACTCAGAACATATGTTTTCAGAAATAAATAAAAATTTTAGGAAATTTAAACCTCTAAATCTCCAAAACATTAAAATACCAGGAAATTTACAATATTTATTAGATAATGTGGGAATAGATCCAAGGAGTTTGGAAAAAGACAACTCAGACAATTTTATAATAGAGCATCAAGGACAAATGCTTGATACTATTGGTTCCTTCCTAGAATCAGTTCACGCTTACAAAGAGATCAACAAAGACAATGACTTGCAAGCAAAAGTTAATAATACGTTTACAGAATTCTTGGAAACGAAAACCACATTTAAGAATAACCAGAACACCATAACAAATTTTAGTGAGGAAAAAAAATCTAACAATTTAAATGCAATACAAACTGAGCAATATTTCGTAACAAAAGATAGACTAGAATACATATTTTCAAAACTAAGAGCTAAATTATCTTCAGGAGTAGATGAAATACCAAACATCGTATTGAAAAACATACCAAATATATTGATTCTTGAATATTGTAATTTATTGAATAATATGCTTAATAACTCGTATTTTCCAAACCAGTGGAAAAAGGCAAAAATTGTCATCCTACCAAAAAAAGACAAAGATTTAAGCTATCCAAAAAATCTCCGAGCTATAAGTTTACTCCCTAATATTAGTAAAGTGTTCGAAATGTGTATTAATAACAACATAAACAAATTTTGTAATGAAAAACAATTAACGAACGAAAAACAATTTGGATTTAAACATAAACATTCGACAATCAATGCAATACATCTTCTTACATCTAATATCAATTGGAATTGGAACAGAAAACTCTGTACTGGGGCTTGCCTTATAGATATGGAAAAAGCGTTTGATAGCATATGGATACCAGGATTGATATTTAAATTAATTAATTATAAATTTCCATTGCATCAAATTATACTTATTTATAATATGATAAACGATAAAACCTTTATAGTATCCCATCAAAATCATAAAAGCAAAAAATCATTTAAAATTATTAACGGATTACAACAAGGCACCGTCAATTCACCCATTCTTTTCAACTTATTTCTTCTGGATCTACTCAGTAAAATAGAAAATATTATTTCCTTTGCAGATGATATTATTATATATCAAGCTGAAAATACCATAGAAAAAATAAATCAAAAGCTGCAAGATTCCTTTAACATTGTGGAAAAATTTAGTATTGATTGGCAAATGAAAATAAATGCACAAAAATGTGAAACAATTTTGTTTAGACCTCCAGTAGACAAATGTAATTATGATGTTAGGAAAAATTGGAAATCGTTTGGTATTAAATCTAGTTTAAATAATACTAATATAATAAATAAAGATACTGTCAAATACTTAGCCATTCATTTGGATAAATTTTTATATTTTAATAATCATGTTAAAGAAATATTATTGAAAGCCAGAAATGCATTCTTTATGTACAAATCTTTATTGTTTTCAATATATATTAGTCCTAGGATTAAAATTATCATGTACCAATCATAGATAAGACCAATTATCACATATGGATGTCCGATTTGGTATAATATTTCACCCTCTTACATGGAAAAGATACGTATATTTGAAAGAAAATGTTTAAGGGCTTGCACATCATTATTTAGAACAAGTCAAAGCAATTATATAAAATATGTATCAAATAAAAAATTGTATAACACTGCAAATATTATCCGAATAGATAATTTTATAATAAATCTAATTAGAAATAATATATTAAGATGTACTTCTTGTATAGAAAATAACCTAATAATGGCACCGTACTACACAAATGAAGAATATATAGCCCATACTTTGCAAGTAGGGTTTGTACCACCGGAGACATTTTTGTACCTTGATAAGCTAAATATAATACAAAACGAAAACGGCATCCCAGTCTTCTATCATAATTATAGACGGGCTAATATTAAAGCAGTTAACTGCAACTTCACACCACATACTAATGTCAGATTTGATATGAATATATCTAATAGAGAATGCAGTGTTATACAAAGAGCAAAAACCAAACATCTTTGGTGGTTATCAGAATAAATATTTATACTTTTTCGCTTTTACCTTTTGATAATACAAAAGTAATGTTTTTATTTGAATTTTCATTACAATAAAAATAAATATATTCTTCTTCAATGAAACAATACTATACTCTTTTGTAAATACAAATCTACTTTTATATGAGTTATAGTCGAGAGCCCGTTTTGGGGACTTTGCATATATTGTAATTTATTGTTAACTATTGTTTATTATAGTTTAAGATTGTTATGAATTACAAAGTAATAAACGCCAAAAAAAAAAAAATAATAATCTTTATTGTGACAAAATGTACTTTTTGTGAAATAAAAATCCATTTTGTAAGAATATATATTATATTTCCCGGAATATGTATTATATAGGTCCTTTTTTAAATAGAGGTACTTCTTTTATTAAAAGATAATGTTTTTTTTTAAGAAGAAGTACTTTCTGTAAAAAAGCCGTAAGAGTATGACTGTGGTATGGTACTCCGTTAAGAAAAAAGGTTATTTTTTTAACAAAATTTACTTATTTTCAGAAAACCCACTTATCTCAAGAAAAAAATGTAATATTTTATTTTTAAGAAAAGTTACGTTTAAGAAAAGGAATTTTTGCTAGAATAGGTATTTTTATAACAAGATATTTTTTTTGAAGAAAAGGTTTTTTTTTTAAGAAATGGTATTTTTTTTAGAATTTGTCCTTTTTTCAAGAATAGGTTTTTAAGAGTAGGTAGATTGTAGGTATTGTCCTATTAAATGAGACAAAATTAAACCATAGACACAATGTAAATATTAAAGTATTGCTTAAAAACTCCAACTGAAATAAATTTTTAGATTCTTATTATTTCTATATAGTGCACAACGGCGAGTATCGGCGACGCGTGAATCATGAGCTGTATGAGCTTTATCCTGACATTGACATAGTTAAGCAGATCAAGATAACGCGATTGCGCTGGCTAGGTCATGTCAGTAGAATGGATGAAGATGAGCCAGCGCGAAGGCTTTTCGAAACCGAACTCGAAGGAAGACGAAAAATAGGAAGACCAAGACTCCGCTGGAGGGATCAGGTTGACGAATCCCTGCCTACACTTGGTATTGCCAACTGGAGAGATAAAGCAAAAGATCGAACTGGTTGGCGAAATATGTTATCTTCGTTTTGTAAGGTCCCTGACCCCCCGGGGTTGTCCGAGACCGGATAAGTAAGTAAGTTATTTCTTTCCAGTTATATGTTTTAAAATTGTTACCCAACAAATTAAAAAAAATTAGTTTTTTGTTTTAAATTTATTATTTAAATATTCTCTAAAATATTCATCACAACTCGTGAGAGAATGTATATCTAAAAGACAAATCAATTCTAAACTATAATCATATTCTAACTCTATTCGTGACGGAAGAAATATGTGGATCGGAAGATGCTGCCAACATGTTGAAGAGGTCCTCATTTTGCTTTACCCTTCATGCTTTGAATGTGTTCTGCAATCTATATTTTTTTATAAAATTTGTTAAGAGACTCCTGTGCTTCTTCAGAAAGCTCTCCAATTGGCAAAGACTGATACTGAATTATGTCTTTGCTATGCGCCAATATTTTATGGACGGTCGGGGTGAACCTCTTTTGTGGATACATTTCTGCTAAAAGAGATGCAGTTTTCGATGCATATTCTCCATATTTTGTAGAATTAACACTTTCTTTGTAGTTTAAAACATTCAAGATCGTTCCCAATATTTTCACGATTTGATTGTCAATTCCAGTGATTTTAGATACTGCCTCATCATTTTAAAAAAATTTCCATCGTTTGAGTTACCGTATCCGCACTTGGGACATACTACTTTTAGTCCAACTTGTTTAAAAAAAGCATCCTGCATTTGCTTCTTTCTGATCTTTTCCTTATCCTTAATTGATGTATTTTCATCTTGTTGTGGTAGGGTATACGCCTGTTTTAGCAAGAACTCCATACACCTTATCCTTGCGTGCAATGGTGACATTCCATATTCGTAATTCTCCTCATTTGTAGAATCGTTTAAATTACCGAAGTTCTCCTTTTGACTCCTTTTGCAAATCGGGCATGGCAATGTTGAGGTTGTTCCTGTCAGTTCGTTTACGACTTTTCCGTCAACCATGGTCAGGTGGAACTCGTAATTACATTCAATATATTTTCCTTCTCAAATTTGCAGCTTTGTAGGCTTAATCTTGCTTATTTGTTCTTCAATTTCCTTCACCGTGGTCCTTATGAGTTCTGCCGATGCCGTTGCAAACTGAAATATTATTGGTCGGCAATAATACACTGATGACGGTCGTGGATTTTCCAGTGTAAGGAAACATCAGATTTTAGCCGCAAAGGAACAACAGATGACATAAACATATCTCCGTCAGATATTGTAGCGTCATCGGAAGATATCCTTTGCTTATAAACACTCTGTCCGGATTGATCCATCGCAGCCCCATTTACTGATCAATGTCAGTTTCTCAGGAAGAATTTCCGCCTCATTTTCAAGAAGACTCTCCAACAACCGTTTTGCTGTATGGCCCATAAGATTCTGAAGAATGGCTTTCGCAGAGACTTCCGTAAACTCCGTATGCAGTGGTCGTGAATTTATTTTGGCTTGTGTAATATGCTTGTATCCGGGTAAAACTTCAGCCCCGCACAGTGGTATTTTGCCTGCAAAAATACCGTTCTTTGAGTGCCAAATATGGAAAATATAATGATGCAGTTTTGTAGAGAATTGTTTAATTAAGAGAAATACATCATTATTTTTTTCCTAAAATATTTTTTTTTACAAAATATCGCGGCAAAGTCATCTAAAAAAAACTCTGCAGTAACTGCCTCAGGTTTTCTTGCATTTCAATGGGCTGGAAACATAATTTACTTTTGTCGTATCTATTTGATGTAAGTAAATTTGGAAAATATAGTACTTCAACATTAATTTTGATAACGGATAACAATAATAGTTTAAAAAGTACTATTTAGATTTTTATGATGGGACTCAAAAAGTAAGTGTTTTTAGTTTTTCTTGCACAAAAAAAGTGTGAGCTCGGTCGACCTCGGTGTTGTGGTTGCTAAAACATGAAAGGTGGGAGTGTATTCGTTTGATTTAATAAATAATTTTCTGCGAATATTGTCGAATGTTAAACAAAGTTATAAATTTTATAAAAAAAAGTCCGAGAAATTTAATTTCAGTAATTCAAAGAAAAGCTCTATAAAATGTTGTAAATACAAAAATATAACAAAAAAATAAACAAAAACAAAAAATAAAAAACACCACAATATGAATTTACAAGTGTTTAGCAAGTGTCAAAGTGTCGACAAAATTTTCAATCGCGCTGTAATATTATAAACTTAATTAATAAAATGTATACTTTTGCAGTTACTTATTTTGATCTAGCTACGGACCTTATTCGTTGTAGTAACAATGTTGAATTGCTAAGCGATTACATTAAATCGAAAAATTCGTTTTTAACAAAAACAGAAATTGAAGAAGTTAAAGCTGCAGTTCGTAAGCGGTTTTTGGGACACTTTTCTGAGAGACAAAAGAAATGTACGCGTAAGCGTGATTATTTTTTTAAGAAAAATTAATCGTGGTTAAAAAGTACGTATTAAGTATTAAAGTTAAAATAAAATAAATGCAATGAACTCAATCTTAAACGTTATTTGTTGCTTTCGGACTTCAGAAATTATTATTTGCTTAATTTTCATTTTAAAATTTAACATTTTCATTTTGAATTAGAAACATTTGAAGTAGTCCTGCTCGATGATCAACCGAGTTCTTCAAAATCAGCGGGAAGACCGGCTAAAGATTTTAATGATTGCCAACATCGCGCATAGAGGTATAAAGCTGCTGATTTAGCATCACAATATTCTCAAGAGTATTTGGAGAAGGCTAGTAAAGTAGGAGAGATAAACATAGCCTAACATAAACATAGATAAACAAATGGCCTTAAAAGAACAGCTGGGCATAAGGGTAGTCTACAACACCAACTACTACCACAACATCCACAACAACAACGAAACTAAAACAACATCATCAGTTTTCACACTAGCTCCAACAACTTCATCATCAACATATAAGTTAGCAACCATACCTATTGTATTTACCTATGTAACATATCTATTGTATTTACCTATTTACCATACTTGTTGTACTTACTTGTTTACTGTGTTTATTATACTTACCTTAGAATTGTATGTTTTTGACTCTCGGAATGTGTTTGGAATATTCAAGCATAAGTCAATATTTGATTGATTTTCAATATAATAAAATCAGTTTGTAGTTGATAACCGCATAGATCGGTACTAAAGAACTCATATTTTATCTGGACATAGTTCAGATGTTAACTGGCGCCCAACGGGAAAACAATCAAGACATCTTGCAAAATACTTTTTGATTTGTAAAGAAAATTTACACAAAAGAAAAAAGTGCAAGACTGATTGAAGAAAATTTCATAAGAAATCTACAACAATTTACAAGTCCACGCAGAAGGTGGAATTACATCTTAGAGAGCTAATGCTGCGCCTCCAATAACTGACAGATTAAGGCAGGACAGAAAGCGAATATTAAATAAATCGCAAACGGAAAGAGAACGAAAGACAGAGAGAGGGAGAGAATAATAAAATTTATGAATTTGGCAACAACAACTACCACAAATTGGAAAATTACAACAAAAACAGAACTCCTGCAACATTTTGGTAATCGTTTAATAAGGCGTTACGTTTTTTGGAGAAGAAGTTAGAGTTAAGACGTTAAATAAATTTATGTAAGTACCACATCATCTAAAGCAAGTGAGAATAAAGAAAAATAATAAATAAAGTAATACAAAAGGGAAACGAAAGACAAATTTGACAAATTGTTTAAGAAATTAGGTTTCAAAACTATTTTTAAAAAAAAATTTGCGATATGGTATCAAAGCAGGACATAGTAGATATCGCGGCTGCATCAGTCGAAGCGTTGACCGAGGGAATTATAGAACGGTTAGACGAACTAACTACGCGCTTCCAACAATTACTGCCACCGCAGATAGAACTATATGAACCAGTACCGCGCTTTCAAAGTAGAAACGCTTCAGTCGATCTTATAAAGTCATTACCGGAATTTAATGGCGAAATGAAATGTTATCCTGCGTGGAGGGATACCGCCCACTTTGCAATGAATTTCTATGTAAAAGAAACCGAAAATTATTATGTGGCAATAGGCATATTTAGAAATAAAATCACGGGCACCGCCAATGACAAGCTGTCATCGTTTAATACAGTGCTAAATTTTGAGGCAATAATTGCCAGATTGGACCAATGTTTCGGCGATAAAAGATCGTTACAGGCACTCGAAAACGAGTTCAGCATTTTGCGACAGGGAAATAGATCAATTTCGGATTTCTACGACATAGTTGACCAACACCTTACATTAATAATAAACAAAAATAAAATGAGTTTTCCTGGGAATATTGAAGTTGCTAATGCATTAAATAGTAGAGTTCGAGATAATGCACTACGAGTTTTTATATCAGGACTGAAACGTCCACTAAGTGATATCCTTTTTTCCGCCAGGCCATACGATTTCCCAACCGCTCTAGCCACTGCACAAGAATTATATTCTGATCAGAAAAGACAAGAATTTGCAAAAATTTATGCAGTGGGTGGCTTGGCTAGAACTTCTCGGGCGCAACGATTTAACACATATGAACCTCCCATAGCTCATCCATCGTACAAAAATCCAAATACTCGGATCACTGGCATAAATTTAGACCAAAAGCAAACCCCGGTGCCTATGGAAGTTGACCCAGGGTCATCCTTGTTTCGGCGCCAGACAGAATTTTCTTCACAAAGACAGCGTGGCGACGAAAACGGAAGAAATTTTCAAATGAAAAGAGATTTTCAGACTGTCAACTCTGGGAGAAGCGCTCCGACGAGAAAAGTACAACGCGTTAACTACATTAACACTGAACCCCAAGGGTTTGATCTCGAAGAGGAAGATGTTGTGTCTGAAATGGAACAGCCGTTGTACGAAGAAGAAGACGATGAAGTTGTCGAGGATTTGAATTTTTAAGAGTAGGGCCTCAACTCCCTTTTATAATAAAGAACATTAGAGGTAGGGAGTTGAAGTTGTTAATAGATACAGGAACAACAAACAATTTTATAAAACCTTTAAATTTTTTAGTTGGTGTTGTTCCATTGGAACACCCATTCAATGTAAATTGCATTAACGGGACAAATACGATAAATGAAAAATGGTACTTTTCGGTCATATAACCAATTTTTATATTTTACCATCATTGAAGAATTTCGATGGAATAATAGGCTTCGAGTTTTTAACCGAAGTAAATGCGAGAATTAATGCTAAGGAGAATATAAAAACACAAATTAATGCTTTCCAAAGGAAAGGAACAAGTCAATTTCGTGAAAATAGATACTGATAAGATACCTGAAGTTGTACGAGATGATTTCAATAAAATGATGTTCGAAAATTGAGAAACATTTGTCGATCCAGATCGCGCATTGCCATTTAACACAAACGTTGTGGCTACGATTAAAACCAAAACCGATGAACCCATATATTGTAAGTCATACCCCTACCCAATCTCTATGGCAGACTTTGTTAATAAAGAAATAGAACATCTCCTTAGAGACGGGATAATACGTAAAATGGTCATGTATCGGCTAAAAAATCCAAAAACGTGCAAATCATTTTAAACGCGGAAGCATTAGCAGCGTTTAATAAATTAAAGAAAATTTTAGCGGCAGAAGACGTACTGCTGACGTATCCCGACTACGACAAAAAATTTGAGCTAACGACTGACGCGTCTGCCGTCGCTTTAGGGGCAGTGTTATCTCAAGAAGGGAGACCGTTAACAATGATTTCTCGTAATTTGTCACGAGCTGAAGCGAATTATGCTACGAATGAAAGGGAGCTATTGGCCATAATGTGGGCTCTGAAGGAACTTAGACACTACCTTTACGGCGTCTCTAATTTTCACATTTTCACTGATCATCAGCCACTAACATTTGCAATGTCAGAAAAAAATCCGAACTCGAAAATGAGAAGATGGCGTTCATTTATCGAGCAGTTTTCTCCCAAATTCTTCTACAAACCAGGAAAGGAAAATGTAGTAGCAGATGCTCTTTCTCGACAGTACATTAACAATAATGTGGAAGCATCCGACACTGAAACAGCTCATAGTGTACTCTCCTTGTCAAACGCTATTAAGACCATACATTTCCCCATAAATGAGTATGAAAATCAAATATTTATATCAAAGGGTGAATATTTCTCGAAAAGTAGACAGATAATTTTTCAACGTTTTCTCAGACATAGAATCGTGTATGATAATTGGGATAACTTACAAGATACTTCTTGAAGTTGTAAATTTTACCGGTACAAACGTCATTCATTGTGATCTTCCAACTTTAGCTGAAATCCAAGGAAACATATTATCAAGTTTCCCATCTACAAAATTTCTCCATACGGAAAAGTTAGTCATGGACATAATAAGGGAGGATGATCAGCGGAATATAATAACAACGGAGCACAATAGGGCTCATAGGTCTCTGCAGGAGAACTTCATTCAAATTGTTGGCGAATATTATTTCCTGGGAATAAAAAAAATGCTAAAATCTGTTATTGCAAATTGTAAGATTTGTTTGGAGAATAAGTATCAAAGAAACCCGAGTAATACGGGAATAGCCCCTGCACCAATTCCAGATTTTCCCGGTCAAATTATCCATATCGACATTTTAATTACTAATAAAACAAATTTTTTGACATGTGTGGACAAGTTTTAAAAATTTGCTATGGTAATCCCCATAGCGTCCAGAAATAGTTTAGATATTAAAACTGCTCTTCTACAAATGTTGAACAAGTTTAAAAACGTAAAATTGATTGTTTCTGACCACGAGAAGGCATTCCAATCGAATGTAATTGGGACATTGTTAAGAGATCACTTCGGATCAGAACAATACTTCGTTTCACCTATGCATAGCGAAAGCAATGGTCAGGTTGAACGTTTTCACTCGACACTACTAGAAATCGCCAGATGCGTGAGAGTGCAACAGAGCATCGACGATATTGCCGATTTATTATTGCTATCTACTGTACAATAACTCTGTACATTCAGTGACTGGTAGAAGGCCAATAAACGTTCTTTATGCTTTACGTCAAGATATGGTAGTTGATGTCAAGCGTAAGCTTCAGTGTGCCCAAGAGAGAACCTTAAAGTCAGTAAACGCGGATGCGTCTATAAAAACCTACGAACCTGGAACAAAGGTCTTCGTAAAAAGAAATAGAAGATTAGGAAATAAATTTGATAAGTGGTATGTTGAGGGAGTGGTAGGAAAATACCTAGGAAGCACTGTATTAATAGATAGTAAACGGGTACACAAGAATAATCTGAGGTAAAAAAAAAATAAGTCGACAACACAGGTTAGTATGTCATTTCAATTGGGGACGGTGACGTGGCCATCTGCGGCAGTTATTATTTCTTCGTACACAGGATAAATCTGACTGAATTGAACTAATATTACAGAGGGAAATTAATGAATTTACGTAACGAATAAACGAGCTACAAACCAAGCAAAGGACATTTAACATTATCGACGGGAAAAAAAGAAATATTTGAATAAATTTAAAAATAAAACACTTGTAAAAGTATGATAAGTATGATGTGGCCAATGTACAGAGTTGAAATGCTATACATTATGAACAGTTGTTTAAATAATAAGTCGGTGCAGAGACGCCCTGATTCGAAAAGGGGGAGGAGTTAGCAACCATACCTATTGTATTTACCTATGTAACATATCTATTGTATTTACCTATTTACCATACTTGTTGTACTTACTTGTTTACTGTGTTTATTATACTTACCTTAGAATTGTATGTTTTTGACTCTCGGAATGTGTTTGGAATATTCAAGCACAAGTCAATATTTCATTGATTTTCAATATAATAAAATCAGTTTGTTGTTGATAACCGCATAGATCGGTACTAAAGAACTCATATTTTATCTGGACATAGTTTAGATGTTACGATATACATATTTAACAACACCATATATCACTACTGCTATTTCGAAAGATTGTTCATCAGCAGAGCCACAACCCGGATTGTTATCCACATCTAATACAACACCTAAATCTGGCAACACAGTGGATAATCCATCCAGTACACAATCCAATGATGCTGCCAACTTCGAAAATAACATTCAAATCCATCTTCCTGTCAATGCTGGTGCAAATGGTAAGCAAACTTGTTTTAAAAACAGTTCGAACACGGCAAAACGGCCAAGATCTAGCCCCGAGGTCAATGCCACTAACAGACACAAGCAAAAGAAAATTCAAGACTATTGGTTACAGTCGTCTACAAACAGATTCGCCTCTCTTGCTATAGATGAGGATGGAATCACATCTGAGGAAGCTAAACCAAAACCTCCACCAATCTAAGTATATATATAAGGTGGAAAATATTCAGCCACTTAGTACCCTATTACAATAAATAGGCAGCAATGAATATATATTACGCATACTAAGAAAAAATGAGGTCAAAATCCAACCATCAACAGAGCAAACATATGGTATAATTACCAAAGCTTTACAGGAGAGAAATACAGAGTTTCACACATATAAATTGAACGCCGAGAGAAATTTTAATGTAGTTCTAAGGGGTCTACATCCATCCACACCCGTAGAAGAGATTAAGGATTTCATATCGGCATAAGGTCACGATGTAGTTAATGTATGTAACAACAAACTTCCCGTGCCATTATTTTGGGTTAATCTTAAACAAAAATCAAATAACAAAGAAATCTACCAAATACAACGAATGTTGTTTACTAAAGTAAACTTTGAACCACCCAAAGTCAAACGTAGCCTATCACAATGTATGAATTGCCAAACGTATGGCCATACAGATAAATTCTGCCATCGCCCACCAAGGTGTGTTAAATGTACAGGCAGTCATCACACTAATGACTGCTCTATAAAAACAAAACAAAGTGTTGTAAAATGTGTCCTATGTTAAGGAAATCATCCTGCAAACTACAAGGGTTGTATAGTTTACAAAGATTTACAAAAAAAGCATTTCCAAGCTTCCGCAAGAGGGAATTACCTAGAAATAACACAAGGTCAGATGGCTTTGAAGCTCCAGAAATTCAACGTACTGAGAAAACTCCTTCCTCAGTCAACATTGCAACAAATAAAACATACTCCCAAGTAGCAAAAGAGCACATCACACCCAAAACAATCCCAATTATTAATGAAAGTTCAGAATTCAGCGATTTAAAGTCTATGATGAAAGCCTCATGCAACAAATAGGTAGCCTTCTTAGCTTAATAACTTCTCTACTAACTAATCTTACAAAGTGAGATCTAATTTGAACATAGCTATCTGGAATGCTAGTGGCCTCAGTCAACATGTCCTCGAACTAAAAACCTTTCTATCAAGTCATAAAATAGATATTATGCTCATCTCCGAAACGCACTTTACCCAAAAAAACAACATCATAATACAAAATTACGATATTTATACCACCAACCATCCTGCAGGAACGCCACGAGGGGGTACTGCCGTTACAATTAAAAAGAATAAGTCTAATGAATAATACCAAAGAAATTAATTTACAGTTCACTGCCATAAAAATAGAAGGAAATCATAGACCAATGGTTGTAGCTTCCATTTATTGTCCACCATCGCGCGCCACTACTAAAGAACACTTCAAACGATTTTTTCAGACCTTGGGATCAACATTTTTAGTTGGAGGAGACATTAACGCGGAACACCAGTTGTGAGGTTCACGATTAAACAATACCAGAGGTAGATAGCTTTACAAGTTTATAATGTCTGAACAGCTGGATCACTTATCTACTGGAGAGCCGACCTACTGGCCCTCCGATCCCAAGAAAATAGACTTAATAGACTTCTGTTTCATAAAAAATATAGACAAACAAAAATGTGTTATCTGTTTCTGCTTAGAACTGTCCTCGGACCATTTTCAAACTATGGTGAAAATACATTCGAAAGTAAACGTGGTCGTCCTAAAACCCACACTGCACACAAATATAACTAACTGGGGTATGGTTAAGATTACTTGCTCCAACAAAATAAATCTAAATATCTCACTTCGAAACAGCGAAGAAATAGAGGAAGCATTTCACACATTTATAACCACCATCCAGGAAGCTGCTTGGGAATGAAGACCAGTTAAAAAGAAGAGACCACTCACAGATAATATTAGCTGGGATATTAAAGCACAAATTCGCGAAAAACGTAAACTCAAAAAGGCCTGTCAAACAACTAGACATCACAATGATAAGAGTCGCCTCAATAAAGCCATTACAAAATTAAAGAAAAAATTGAATTCTAAAGAAAATTTAGAATTTGATTTCTAACTATATTTCAAACAGACAGAATCCCCCCCAATTAAAAACCCCAGTGGTACATGGACAAAAACGGATAATGAAAAAGCTCATACATTTTCAAACCATCTCTCAAATGTCTTTAAGCCATTCCCATCAACCAGAAACGATGATCACATTCTAAACTTTCTCTCATCTGCAGGGCAAATAGACTTTCCTGTAAAGAGCACAGATAACAAAGAATTAACACGCATAATAAATCAGTTGCCGAACAAGAAGAAAGCCCCGGGCTTTGATCTAATTACGACACAAATTATGAAGGAACTACGTGTAAAGGCGTTCGTTCTGTTTTCGGTTTGGCCCTACCATATGTTTCAAATTTAGTTGGTTTAGATCCTCGTTATGTTTAAAGTTGTAAATACACACCGCAGTGGCTTAACGGGCTAGACGTTGCTGAAGATGATGCTTCACAAACTTCAAAACGATCGTCCAGCGAATGTGAGTTCGAATCCCACCCGCGGCATTTACACTTTTTTCACTAACCGGAGAAAACATGATCTCTTACAGCCTTAAAGGAAATTACAACTTTAAACATAACGAGGATCTAAAACAACTAAATTATTTAAACTTAGTTTGCTGCAGAGTTTGCTTCTGGTTAGAGATGAGTCATCCAGTGAATTTTTAAGAACGGCGTTCTCAGTGAACGTGATTTGGAAGTCACCGTGCATTTAAACAGTGACCTGTGATATTTAATTTTAGTAACAATACAAAACCGTGACCGTCGGTGGTGCAATGGGTAGTGTGCGCGCCTCTTGTACAGGAGATCCTGGGTTCGATCCCTGCTCCAACCACCTTAAAATTTCTTTCGACGACGGTCACCTCGCTTAGTGACGGCGACACTATCGAGTATATAGCCAGAGAAAAAGCTTCTCAAAATACCGTTCGGAATCGGTGTAAAACTGTAGGTCCCAATCAGTGAGTGAAAACTGGAAAGCGCACAGCTCAGTGATTGTGAGAAGTTCTCCCCGGTCCCTTCATGGGATGTAATGGGAAACCATTTATTTTTTGTTTAACAATACAAAACCAAACAATTTAAATATATATATATATATGTATATATAGCATTTAGTAAATATATATTTTGTATTGACTAAATTTACGATTTGTGTTTAAATCATCATTCTGATTTATTTTTTCCATTCAGGCGAGTTTGCAAACAACAATCGTTCGGTCTCATTCAATAGTGAGAGAGCTTGATAGAAATATCATGGAAATTTTTGAATCTGCCATTATCCCTCGACGCGAAAGAAGGAAACAAAACAGATGCTGCGGCCAAATTGTTGCCCACAAACGCAACCAACATATATTTAGGATCTTGAAGCACCATAAATGGCTGATTAATTTTTTTTTAATTCGTTTCCAATTTTGTTTAATTTTATTTATGTTTGTTACCTTGTTGTATTTATTGTACCAAACCGGAAAAACGGGCAAGAACGAGAGTACAGAAAAATCGAAAGCAGTGCAAAAACGACATTGAAAGTAACTGCTATCTAGCACATTGGATCACTGACGTTATTATCAGTGATTATTTAGTCAAGATTAATAAATCACAGCTCCTAAAATATTGCTCATCTCTACTTCTGGTTGCATATTGCTTTTCACCGAACTACTCTGGTTTCAATCAATTTCCAACTTCATAATTAATCAGCTGTGGGATGAATATCCCCACATCGAAACCCCCTGGTTATTCCAGAGCAAAATTACACAATTTTTTTCAAAATTAGAAAAACAGCAAAGAAAATTATTTGTCATTTTGCCATAAACTTATAAATAAAAATCGCAACATGTAGTAACAGTACTAAGTACGGAACTTAACACATGTGTATTAAATTAAGAGATGACTGTAGGTGTGTGTCACTGATATTCTATGTTATCGTTAATAAAACATCTATCACCCTGTGGTTTGCAGCTACGATAGTAAAGTGGAAACTTGCAATGCTAACCACCTTGTGGGTTGTGTCTAAGCTATTTATACTCGTATACAGGGTTGGAAGCATGGGAAGTATTTATTAAATATTTGGAAAGAAGACTAATCTGTGACAGGTTCAATTCTTTCCGCCAAAATTTGATTATTTTCTTTTCAGTGTAAGCAGAAAAGAATATTGTGAGCTGGCTGTTGGTGGGATAATTATTACTGGGTTGGCTGTTGTTGGGAAGGTGCGCACAGGAGAGTGGAAAAACTATTTCGCTATAGCAAGATTTTTTTTATCTTGGCTCCACTTTTATCATTTCTGGAAAGTTGTTCCCATTGCCGTCATAAAAGCAACGATAAAATAAATAAATAAATGGTTTCCCATTACATCCCATGAAGGGACTGGGGAGAAACATCACACAATCACTGAGCTGTGCGCTTTCCAGTTTTCACTCACTGATTGGGACCTACAGTTTTACACCGATTCCGAACGGTAATTTGAAAAGCTTTTTCATGGCTAGATACTCGATAGTGTCGCCGTCACTATGCAAGGTGACCGCCGCCGAAAGAAAATCTGAAGGTGGTCAGAGCCGGGTTCGAACCCAGGATCTCATGTACAAGAGCCGCGCACACTAACCATTGCACCACCGACGGCCACGACGGAATCTGAAAGACGGGTCTGTTCAACAAAAAGCAACAATACATTGTGAAAAAGCTGATCAAATAAAACTGATTTCGCCATAGTATATTATTTATCTAAGGTCCAATTTGACAATTTATGGACACTTGTTTGCCAGTCCAGAGTTCGCATTGGCTATCTCGAGAGCTAGATTTTGGTTCGGGAACCTCCTGGCCAGTTTAAACTGCAATGACTGAAATATTACAAACACGAAATTAAGTCGGAAAAATTAAATCATGTCTCCAAAATGTAAAAACTAGGCCTTATTAATAACTATTGGTTTTATTTTGGTATTTTACCTGTTTCACAGATTGTCGGATATGAGCAAAATTAAAAAGGCAAATATATCGGAAGCGGTGCGGTCGATTGCACAAATGAGAATCTAAAGGGTTTGTATATAGTGGTGTCTCTAACAGTACCGACAAGGTTTTTTTACATCATTCAAATATATAAGCACATGGCTAGAACCCGGAAATGAAGCACGCAATCGCCCAGATGACATAAATTTTGACCTCGTACCAACAACAAATATGCGAACACCAAAATTATCGCTAAAATTAAAATATCGCTAAAATACAAAGTTTATAACTTGGGAATTGAGCATGTGTCATACTTATTTAAAATTTCGCTATTTTTGAGATTAGATGCCCCGTTTGTCAGTTAGACTTATTAATTTTAGCGATTTTTTCCAAAACAAAAGTTGGTCTGGCCACTGTTCGCAATCTAACCATCAAAGCAATGAAATGAATCCGAAGCGGTCGGTCTGGTCAAGACCTATCAACATACAATGAGGTGTGCAAAGATATTGGCGAAAGTTTCTAGTACAGAAACGTTATCGTAATAGAAATATGTCTTTGATCTGGCGTCCACTTTGATAAGCAATGATAGAGATCTGAAGGGACAGGTCATATCAAGAATTATACAAGAAGGTGCACACAGACTTTTGGGAAAGTTTATTGTACAGCAACTGTTTTGCCACAAAATTTACTTTTTTTTTGTAATTTTTGGACACAGTTTCCCAATCTTCAACATTGTTATTGGGTTGGCTGTTAGTGTGGTAACTGTTGTTTTTCGAGCTGTTGTTGAACTAAGTGTTTTCAGTCTGGCTGTTATGCTGGCCATACACGTTCCAACCAGTTGGTAAAACCATAGAGTAATACTTAAGAGTTTCCATTACTCTCTTCGATGCCTCTTCATGACGAGGAGGTACTAGGCCATTTCATAGAGTTTTATTTGCTGCTGTATTTTACCAATTTTACACTTTCGTTGGTTATAGAACGGACAGAAATCAAAGGGAATGCGTATTTTCGTTCAATGCAAACAGCATGAAACATAATTTAGCTGTCATTAGTATCAATAAACACTATTTAAACTTAGTTCCCATCTTCTTTGGTCTCTCATTCTCCATCATTTCCCTAGTACCATTTCGACCAACTGTGCCATAGAATCCCCCTGGTAAAACCTAGACCAACAATCAAATCATATTGATTTTCATACAACCTGTAACCCAACTTAAACTCATGTAGAACTGTCAAAAAGTTGTTCAACCGGTTGTGACGTGTGGACAGCATTAGGTCGGATTCTGGGATGCTGTTTGTAGGCTGACTGTTAGCGAGCAGGCTGTTGGTGGGCTACCTTTTGTTTTGCTGGCTTCTAGTGCGCTAACTGTTAGGTTGGTTATTAGCATGAATGAAAGATAATAAGATTGCGCATTGCGTAGGTCCGTTATTTTTGAATCAATTCTCTCACTCTCTCTGTGACGTCAGATTAGCTAAAATTTGTTTGTTTAGGCACTTTGATGGCATGGCTGCACGCCGCGATATAAAAAAATGGTAGTTCTGTCTATAAAATATTGCCTGCGAAAACATTAATTCCCCAACATTTCACTCTAAATAATGTATGCATGTATTACAAATTTTAGCTTTCCAAAATAGTCATCATATTTTTACTAAACTTTTTTTTTTTAAAAAAAACGTTTCACTGCTATTTACAACAATTTCTTCTCCGTTTTATTTTTTGCTGAATCTTATTTCACAATTTACTAATGCATTGGCATAATCTTATTATTTCTTTCATTCATGGTTATTAGTAGGCTAGCTGTTGGCGATATTTTGTGCCCGGAATAAAGCCGGTATGTGTAGCAACTAGAGTGCCCAAAATCGAAACCGAAAAACCGGGGAAACCATTTAACCGGTTTCTTTGCTATTAACCGTGTGCCAGTTTTTTTAAAAACGTAATTTTCGAATAAACCGGAGACCGGTTAATTGACGTCGGTTAACCGATTAATCGGATTTTACTTAATTTGTGCTAATATCATTAAGAAAAATAATAGTGGTAATCATGCAAACAAGAAAACCTAGAACTTTTGCTCAGCGTAATAGCGTAGACAGACGACAGCGTTAATTTGCACTAATTTGAATTAACATTTTGCCCTGACAGACGACAGTTTTTGCATTTAGTAAACAGCTGTTTGCTTGTAAACAACTGTTTGTTTGTCAAGTAATTTTTTGGACTTTTACATCGAAATCAAATGGATAGAAGGCGGAAAATACGATTAGCAGCTATTCTGTTGGTGCTAATCTTCTTTAAATATTCTTCGATTTTAAATATTTCTCATTTTTTTTCAAAAAACAATTAAAATAAGCAAACAATTTGACAACAGCTGATTCAAGATGTATCAAATACATGGTGATAGCAGGTGGTGGTGTTGCAATAACATCCACTTCACCGGTGTCAAGCATCAGTACATAAAATCAACAAAGCAAACAACAAACACAAGAAAGTTCCACTTCCACTGTGTTCCGGCTATCACCTTATGTATAGATACATCTTGAGCTGATTGATTGTCGACGGTGTTGCCATATAGAAATACCTAAATGCAGTATAAATGCACTCTGATTTCATGCATTTACGCCAAAGCTAATACACATTGGGACGGGGATAATTCACAAGTTAATTTGAATTAAGACTGCTAATGCAAATTAACGCTGTCGTCTGTCTACGCTATAGGTTTGCCCCGAAGCGTTTCATGAGGCACCCAGTAAAGTTGCTCAGTGTATCTGTGCAGCAATTGCCAAAAAAGGCTGATAAAGTAGATATACATACATATTCATATACATATACATACGTATATGTTTTACCTATTTTATTATTTGATTTTTTTCACATCAATCAAAAACCCTCTCTTTTTTCTATACAAAAATATTGGCATTGAAATGTCATAAGTTTTCACGTTTCTTTTTCCAGGTTTGCTCACCAAATTTGCCTCGAAAACTTTCCACTTTTGTGCAAGTTGCTTTGTATGGGAAATTTGTTTGTTTTGACGTCTGCTGTGCAAGTTTGCGATGTTTTCGAGTTTACAAGGTTCTTTCGAGATTTCATGAAGACCACTAATAATAAATGATATGAATTGTAGTGAAATTTTGGAATTTAGAGGCATGATTTCCATTTTGAAATATAATTTAAATGCCCATATCCAAACAATTTTTTTTTCAAATTATTTTATGATTTGAATTGGAATTAATTAAGCTTTTCAAACATTTTTTTTACCTAGTTTCAAAATTAAAATTATTTGATAACTAAATATTTTAAACTTAATAAGATTTTCATACATGAAAATCTTTTTCAAATTTGAATATAATTTTCGATTTAAAATCAGTTTAATGCGAATTTAAATAAAGCTTTTACATTTTATATTAAACACGCATTCCAAATTGGAATATGATATAAATTGTTTTCAAAATGTAATGATTTATTCAAACTTTCGTATTATATTTAAAATTAAAATGTTCTAGCGTTAGGTCTATTTTAAATTATTTCATTCTTCAATATTTCGCTACCCATTGGGTAGCATCGTCATCGAAATAAGTACAATTATTAATTGAAAATTTGATTTTAATTCTTAATTTCATTATTTTATTTTCATTTAATTTTTAAGTAATAATTGTGTTTATCTTACCGACGATGCTACCCAATGGTCAGCGAAACATTGAAGAATAAAGTAATTTAATGTAGACCGACTTAACGCTTAATTAATTAAATACAGTTGTGAAATTTTCACTTTTCAACACGAATAAGTAAGTATAATTGTATGAAATGGTCCTTAAACGAATGTATTGAAAGTTATACATGTTCCACCGGTTTTTGGCAAAATTAAAACCCAAAAACCGGTTTCTTGAAAAATCATTTTTCGATCAAACCGAAAATCGGTTTCTAGAAAAATTAATTTTTTGAACAAACCGAAAACCGGTTAATAAAAAAATGCTGGTTTTTAGGATACTCTAGTAGCAACTCATTCTTTTGTAGAAGTTTAGTTAAGAGTGATACAGTGTATAATCTGGGTGAAGACAATCTCTCGACTACATTTATGTACAAAAATATTCCCCAAATAAAAGTAATAATAAAATTAAAAGTGGAAGCCACATTACTTTCTAAAGTTGTTAAGTTGAAACCAAGTCTCATTTAAGCCATAGAAGAACTACGTGTATAAAAATAACGAAAACTTTCTGAATTTTCATTTGCTTGGTATTCAGATCTCAGCGAAAATTTAATTGGCTAAAATCAATTACAGGGTTGCTACGTGGAAATTATTTCGTTCGAAAACAATTGTTTGATAATTATTTGTTACTGGAATTTTGACATTTTGATAATTTTAAAAACCAAAAGCAACACGAAATGCGTTAAAAATAAAATGGAGTGCGTAGAGGAATTATAAATGAGATAACGGGTTTTCCAATAAGAGCGCTACAAAAGTTTTTTTAAATAAAACAAAACCGGTTTCAGAACCAATGAAATTCTTTGTTCCTGTGAAAGTTCGTTCGATGCCATTATGTATGGAACTCGATTTCTTTTGCATGGCCACCAAGGGCACGCTTGCAGAAGTCCAGACTCTGAACCCAATTTTCGACGGTTTTCAAGCATACACCGGCCGATACTGCTGCAATTTCACGTTCGATATTCGTACGAAGTTCATCAATCGTCGCTGGCTTGTTGGCATAAACCATAGACTTGACGTAGCCCCACAGGAAATAATCTAACGGCTTCAAATCGCACAACCGAGGAGGCCTATCGACTGGGCCATTTCGTGAGATAACACGTTCACCAAACTTGGTTTCCAATAAATTGATTGTGGCATTCGCTGTGTGGCTTGTGGCGCCGTCCTGTTGGAACCACATGTCCTCCAAGTCCATATTATTCAATTAAGGCCAAAAATATTCGGTTATCATTGAACGGTAGCGATTCGCATTCACAGTAATGTGCCGGTCTTGATCATCGCGGAAGAAGTACGGCCCAATGACGCCGCCGGCCCATAAACCGCACTAAACCGTAAGTTTTTCGGGATGCAATGATGACTCATGGATTAAGTGTGGATTGCTGTCTGACTAATAACGCATATTTTGCTTATTGACGAAGCCATTCAGCCAGAAATGAGCCTCATCGCTGAAGATGATTTTCTCGACCATAAATTGGACGTAGCGCTCTTAAAGATGAGGCCACTGACTCCAAATTTCGGTAGTAAATTTTAATAATTTCGACTCGTTGTTGGCTCCAATATCTTTCCATGATGAAATGACAAACCTTACTGAAGAGAAATGTCAAAAGAGCGTAGCGTCTCTATTGAAAAACCCTTTATTTACACTGTAAATCAAAGGTAATCTCTGTAGCAAAATTTTCCGTTTAGAGATAAATGACAAAATTTCCTACGAAAACATCGGAGGAACAGAATACGGGAGTTGAACAAGGTAACACATTGAATGGTACGTAGAGACTCAAACTAGCTACGAGCATAGTGTAAAAAAACTAAAATACCCCATGACGCTAAGTCGATTGGTTTCGTTTTGTTTTGTATACGTGAATATAAATAAAGTTTCCGAGTTTCCTTAGGAATGAACGAAAATCTAGGAATATAAAATTGATGAAAGGAAATATAAATTATTGAAAATATTTAAATTCAGATATTATCATTAGAAACAAATTACCTAATTCATTTAACTAGTTAAATGGAAAGGTTTGAATTTTGACTTATTTTCGCTGAGAAGTTTAGATTTAAAGAAAAAAATGTAATGAAACTCGACGACATATATAGTCACAAAGTAACTGCTGACACCCAAAGGAACCTCCTGAAGGTAGTGTTATGTCAAATTCAACTATTCTAAAATAATTCATTGCGCTTATTTCTTGAAACCCCCAATTTTCAAGGATTTTTTTTAATATAAACATTTTTAAAGTTTAACATCCGATACCTTCACCTTTCACTTGCCAAATTTCTGAGATAGATCTAAATAACTAAAACATTGTTGAGTGCCAAGGGGGAAATTCGCTAAAATACAAATATGAATAATAATATTCGGTTATTTTGGGACTGGAAGTAAAGACATATTTTATTTTGGAAATTTTTCAAAATCACATCGCACCCCCCTCCACGAATTGATAAATTTTCGATTGGGGTTTCCTTTACCGAGTTATACACGTGCATATGTATGCTATTTTACGAGATTGTTTACTATGATTTTTTTAATGAATTGTGCACCACGTGAAGGACTTGGTTTCAAATTTGGAATTTGAAAAGGCCGCGTACTCACGTACAATATGTAATGGATAATTGTAGAGACCCTAATGTGCAATGGTTCTACCATTGAGCAATATATAAGAACCGCCATTCCTCTCTTAGCATTCTTTTGCGTCGTCGAGGTAGTAGGAAATTTCATCGAGTTTGAGTTTCTGTTGCATGTTACTCTATAGTTGGACATACAACGGAGAGCAATATAAGAGATTTAGTATAATATCTACATGGTAAAGTCGTTTGAACAGCTTATACATTTGTTTCATGTGAGTTGTCTTCAGTTGTCCAAACCATATGTATTTTATTGTTGTACTCTTTTGCATTCTTTTGTTGTTGGTATGAATTTATCCTGGAAGTAGGTAAAACGCAAAAACCCGGTGGACTTGGTTTGCCTCCCGCCACCGTTCACAATGGCAGTGAATATACCAGTACGAAAACATAAACAACCCATATTTATTGACGACCCCCGAAAACGTTGTAAGGACCACGATTTATGGATATTCACTTGGAATGTAAGAACTCTATATAGATCCGGTGCGAGCATCCAATTGGCAGATGTCCTCGAATGTTATAAGGCTGACATTACCGCCTATCCAGGAAATACGATGGCAGGACCTGGCTGCACAAGGAAAAAAACACTGTGACATATAAAGGGTTTTTCAACAGAGACGCTACAAAAGTAAATCGATAGGGACAGCAAACGACGCCATATTTTTTCCAGCTCTTTTGACATTTCTCTTCAGCAAGGTTTGCCATTTCATCATGGAAAGATATACGAGCCAACAACGAGTCGAAATTATTAAAATTTACTACCGAAATTTGGAGTCAGTGGCCTCAACTTTAAGAGCGCTACGTCCAATTTATGGTTTTATGGCTCATTTCTGGCTGAATGGCTTCGTCAATAAGCAAAATATGCGTTATTGGTCAGACAGCAATCCACACGTAATCCATGAGTCATCATAGCATCCCGAAAAAATTACGGTTTTGTGCGGTTTATGGGCCGGCGGCGTCATTGGGCCGTACTTCTTCCGTGATGATCAAGACCGGTACATTACTGTGAATGCGAATCGCTACCGTTCAATGATAACCGAATGTTTTTGGCCCCAATTGGATAATATGGACTTGGAGGACATGTGGTTCCAACAGGACGGCGCCACAAGCCACACAGCGAATGCCAAAATCAATTTATTGGAAACCAAGTTTGGTGAACATGTTATCTCACGAAATGGCCCAGTCGATTGGTCGCCTCGGTCGTGCGATTTGACGCCGTTAGATTATTTCCTGTGGGGCTACGTCAAGTCTATGGTTTATGCCAACAAGCCAGCAACGACTGATGAACTTCGTACGCATATCGAACGTGAAATTGCAGCAGTATCGGCCGATTTATGATTGAAAACCGTCGGAATTTGGGTTCAGCGTCTGGACTTCTGCAAGCGTGCCCGTGGTGGCCATGCAAAAGAAATCGAGTTCCATACATAATGGCATCGAACGTACTTTCACAGGAATAAAGACTTCCATTGGTATCTAAAACCGGTTTTGTTTTATTTAAAAAAACTTTTGTAGCGCTCTTATTTAAGAAACCCTTTACTACGGTTGTCATGAGAGAAAAACTTTAATTTGGTTGCGGAATTGTAGTTGGTAAAAGACTGCGACATCTAGTCTCTAGGTTCAAACCTGTGAGTGAATGTATAGCCACAATCCGCATAAAAGCGAAATATTTTCCTAATTTCTGTGCGTGCCCCGATAGAAGAGAAAGATGATGCTGCCGTTGACATATTATATGAGCGCCTAGAGGAAACGTATGGCCGCTATACTGACCATGGCATTAATATTATACAAGGATTGTTCAAATATTGTCAATTTCATTCTACATGCTGACAGTTGCGACAACGATAGGAATCTAATTGACTTTGCCGCGGCGAAAAGCATGGTCGGTAGTGGTACATGATTCCAGCATAAAGGCACATTACCTACCCTCTATCGGTGATGATGCTGAAGCGGAGTGGAAACCCATTTCCAATTCGCAACAAACCCTGGTACGATGAAGAGTGTTGCATAGCAAATGATGAAAAGAACGCTACACGTATGAGTTGCGACTGAGCAGTATAGGGAAAAAAGAAAGTAGGTAAACTATTACTTTAGGTACAAGAAACGGAGGTGGAGTAAGCGCGAGGATGAGCAAATTGAGACAAACGGAAGGATAAACGCATCCCGAAAATTCTACCAAAAAGTCAAACACGGAACTAATGGGCATGGTTCAGGCCCCCCGTCCTGTAAAGACAAGGACGGAAATCTCATCGCAGATGTGCAGAGCATGTTGGGAATATCCAATGACGTGGGGACAATCGACCACAATTTGGTCGACGACTTCGATTGCCCCTCCTAACCAAGACGAGGTCAGAACTGCTATAGCTCGGCTTAAGGACAACAATGCCGCATGAGGTGATGAATTGCCGGCTGGTTGTGATGAACTGATAAGGTGCATGCATCAGCTCATTTGTAAAATTTGGGTAGATGAATGCATGCCCGGCGGTTGGAGTCTCAGTGTACTATGTCACATATTTAAAATGGTCACCCGAGTATCTGTGCCAATTGCCGTGGATTTATCCATAGCATATAAGGTTCTATCAAGCATAATGTGCGAAAGATTAAAACCATACCAGTGTGGCTGTAGACCTTGAAAATCGATAACTGACCCGACTTTCACGCTACGCTAAATCCCGGAGAAGACCCACGAAAATCAAATCGACACCTATCAAGGACGGATACGGTCTTCGATAGCCCGATACTTAGCAATGTCTGAGCTTGGTATTCCAGCAAAACTCAAACGCCTTCGCAGGATGACCTTGACGAACAAAAAATCCACGGTGAAAGTTGGTAACGATCTTACCGAACGTTTTGAAACTAAGCGAGTCCTCATGCAAGGTGACACCCTATCATGCAATCTCTTTAATATCTTAATGGAGATCATTATGAGAAAAGCTGCAGTCAACATGAATAAAACCATCACCAGCAAAAGCCACATGTTGCTCGCGTATGCTGATTATGTAGACATAATTGGGCGTACAATGAGAGAAGTTACTGCGGTGGTTTCGAGAATTGAGAAGGAGTTAGCAAAAGTGGGTCTGAAAGTAAATGAGGGCAAGACAAAATTAATGGTTTCAACGAGTGGGGCCTCCACGCTATTAGACCAAAGCGTGAACGTTGATAACCATTATAAAACGAAACATCTGTAGGTGTCCTCAAGAGAAAAATACTCCAAAAAATTTATGGCCCTATAGTGCACTACGCAAGTATCGGCGACGGATGAACCATAAGCTGAGCCATATGAGCCATATCCCGACATTGTCATAGTTAAGCGGATCAAAATAACGCGATTGCGCTGGCTAAGCCAGGTCAGTAGAATGGATGAAGACGAACAAGCACGAAGGGTTTTCGAAACCGAACTCGAAGGAAGATGAAAAATAGGAAGACCAAAACTCCACGGGAGGGATCAGGTTGACGAATCCCTGCGTACACTTTGTATTGCCAACTGGAGAAATAAAGAAAAGGATCGAACTGGTTGGCGAAATATGTTATCTTCGTTTTGTAAGATCCCTGACCTCCGTGGTTGTTCGAGACCGGATAAGTAAGTAAGTATAAAACAATTATTGAAGATTTTTATAGAGCACTAGTTTTGTAGTCCGGCTCAGCCAGAAACATAAAACTTGTATCATCTCGTGAATTTATGACAAAGAGCTGAATAATTTTAGAAGAACTCAATCTCTCTCAAAAATACAATACAGGTTGATTCAGGAAGTTCCGGACAAATTTCACCAGCGTATTCCTTGGCTCATTTCATTAAGAAAAGTCCACTAGGACCATGTCCGAAAATGCAAGGGTGCGAAATGGCAGCCGGTTCAAAATTTTCGGATTGGTGGTCGGAGGGTAGTAGGGTAAAGTTGTTAACTTCTGACCCAGTGGTCGGATTTGGGCTTGTTGGAAAGGTCTTTAAGAGGCCTTTCAGAATCAATAAAAAAAGTAATAAAAAGTCCAATCGCCGAGATACAGAGCTTTCGGAAAAAAATGGGGAAACAAATTCACATAACCTCAATTTGCTCAGCCAGATGGCAGGTAACTTATGTTTTTTTTCCTGTCGAAAGATAGCCATACCTCTTACATTTCCAAAATGACCTAAACGAAGCCCAGAGGTCTTACCGTTCCAAAGTTATGACCATTTCTGAATATTTTGAGGAATTTGTCGATTGTGATGAGTATCGGTGTCGCGACATATATATTACTAGCAATATTTGGTCAGCATAAGACAGATACTTTTTCCTCGTAACCGATTTCAATGGTGGCGAGGTCTTGGTGAAACTGTTCGCCGTGTTCGTCGCTAAAATCTACCAAATTATCAGGGAAAAAATTAAGATGATTGTCCAAAAAATAAATTTTCAGCGAAATATTTACACCCATTTTCCCGTAGCTTTTGACGAATTTGCGAACTATCTCTTCGTAGTTTTCAGCTTTATTATTACCTAGAAAATGTTCTACTATTCCTTGTAAACTACTCCATGCATTCCTTTCCACTGGCGTTAATAGCTGCAGAAAGTCAGTGAAATTCATCACTAGGGATGTAAATGCTTACTATTATGGTAATCATCTGAACCATATAACTTACCAGCGACAATTTTGGCATCGCTTAATTTTGGAAAAACCATCTTTAAGTAAAAAAAATTAAGTAATAAAAAAAATTCGTATCAGACCCAATTTGATGTGGAGCGGAGCAACACCATCTCCTGCGGCCACTTTATTTAATACACTTTGGTACTGAATTTTGCAATCAAATATTTCAAAGCATATTTAGACCTACTGAGATTGAGTCAAAATAAATCATTTATCACAGAATTAAAAATATTAACTTTTCTTTAAATTGTGTATTTGTGTATTTTTGTATTTTTTGCAAATAAAAAACTGAGTACACTGTTTACTACCTATGGTTCCTAGTTTCTCGTGCGTATAGGTTTGTGCGGGAGTGTGAACAAATTAAGTGTTGTCTGAGGTGTTTTATGTAACTTATTTCATATTAAATTTTGTTAAGGCGAAACTTGAAATGGAAATTTGAAGTATATTGAACAATAAGTGGTGATTTATCCGACCTTTCGTATTAATTGTTCGAGCGTTTGGTCGTGTTTATTAATTAATTATATTTTTCGATATTTCGTTACCCTTTGGATAGCATCGTCACGAAGATATATTATTAGTTGTATTTTTAATTCACTAAGGTCGGAAGTGTTTCACGCGATTTATCTGAGTGCCAACCCGGACGAACACCCTGTTTTGTATGGGAGGTACCAGAATGGAATGTGCATGACAATCTCGCCCATTTCCTCCAGTTAAGTAGGCATTTACAGATTATTAATCGGTGTGTGAGTTGAAGTCAATCACATCTACCAGAGGAAAGATTTGAAAGAAATATGATTTTGTGCTAAATGTGTCGATTTGTATGGGAGGTACCAGAAGGTGCGTGGTCAAAACGCCCATTTTCAATCCCAAACTCAATATTGACAAATAATAGCCACTGACAAAATTTCATTATGATCTGTAAAGATTTACGGCAGTTATCGTGTTGACCAGCCAGACAGACAGGCAGCCAGACAGACAGACTGACATGGCTCAATCGTCGTAAAATGTCGTAAAACAAATTTCGTTTAAATGGCTCCTTCGAATGGCTCCTTCGATGCGTTACATTTTTTTTTCGTATTAAATGGTATCAACCACCATCCTATGGTGAGGGTATAATTATACGAACTTGTGTATCCTTTGAAATTTAAAAGCCCTTTAAAAAGGAAACAAAATCACGAAATGAAAAACTGAGTATGCAGTTGTACTACGTGTGGTCTCTAGTTTCACTTTTATATAGTTTCCATCATGGGTGAAAAGTTGTGCCGTACGGTGTTATATAGTTGGTCCCTCATAAGAGAAAGGGATTGACAAATCAACAGACAGAAAAAGCAATTTAATTTGTTTTTTTTTTAAATTTTACACAACAGGACGCCGCAATACATACAGAAAATAAATTTGTATATACCAGATATACAAGTTTAATTTTTTTTGTAAAGTGGTGTTATTCTTACAAGAAAGTATTTCGAATACGTGTGTTCTTATAAATGGTGCTTTCTGCAAGAGGTGTATATCTATAACTCGCCATAATTAAGTGGTAAAAGTTTTCAAGTGTTTAGTTTGTTTTATCATTTAGTCATCAGTAGACTCACGTCCGAACAACGCTGGCAAAGTGTGCAGATTTATTTTGGACAAACGTGGCTCTATTCGTGTAACGCAGCTCGCACTTCGTCCTATTTATGGGTGACATTTTCTCCTTACGTTTACTCTACATATGACACGCATCCTACGCGACGTTGCACAGTGGTTCGGAATCAATTTCCGTCGTCTAAACTTCAATAACTATTGACCTAGTAAACATTTTTGAGTTCTATACAAAACCCATTTTAGGTTTTCTGTTTGTTTTTATGTTTTTTTAGATATATTCCGATGCATTAGTTCAGAATGTGCACAAATCCTAAAAATTTTTTTGTTTACAAAATTCTTTTTCTTTTTTTTAATTTCTTGAATTGTTTGCATGCAGTTGTAGAGCTATTGTACTCAGGTTACTTTAAGTGCAAAGTTGTAGTTACTTACTTACTTAACCGGTCTCCGACAACCCCGGGGGGTCAGGGACCTTACAAAACGAAGATAACATATTTCGCCAACCAGTTCGATCTTTTGCTTTATCTCTCCAGTTGGCAATACCAAGTGTACGCAGGGATTCGTCAACCTGATCCCTCCAGCGGAGTCTTGGTCTTCCTATTTTTCGTCTTCCTTCGAGTTCGGTTTCGAAAACCCTTCGCGCTGGTTCGTCTTCATCCATTCTACTGATCTGGCTTAGCCAGCGCAATCGTGTTATCTTGATCCGCTTAACTATGTCAATGTCAGGATAAAGCTCATACAGCTCATGATTCATGCGTCGCCGATACTCGCCGGTGTGCACTATAGGGCCATAAATTTTTCGGAGTATTTTTCTCTCGAAGACTCCTACAGATGTTTCGTCTGCTTGCGATAGGACCCAGGATTCTGCGCCATAAAGCAAGACAGGTTGAATGAGAGTCTGGTACAGCTGGACTTTTGTTACTCGAGAGAGGGCTTTATCTCTAAAGTGCTTGCTTAGCCCAAAATAACATCTATTCGCAAGCACAATTCTCCGCTTGATCTCAAGGCTGACGTTGTTGTTTTTGTTCACGGCAGATCCGAGGTATATAAATTCGTCCACTACCTCGAAGTTATAACGGTTATCAACGTTCACGCTTTGGTCTAATCGCGTGGAGGCCCTGTTCGTTGAAACCATGACTTTTGTCTTGTCCTCATTCACCGTCAGACCCACTTTTGCTGACTCCTTCTCAATTCTCGAAAAAACCGCAGTAACTGATGGTTTTATTCATATTGACTGCAGCTTTTCTCATAATGATCTCCATAAAAGATGTTAAAGAGATCGCACGATAGGGTGTCGCCTTGCCTGAGGCCTCGCTTAGTTTCGAAAGGTTCGGTAAGATCCTTACCAACTTTTACTGCGGAGTTGGTGTTCGTCAATGTCATCCTGCAAAGGCGTATGAGTTTTGCAGGAATACCAAGCTGTAGTTACTTCGACCAATTTCACTATCACCAGTGTGTTGAAGCGCATCTATTGACTAAGATAGATCGGTGTCGGATAGGGGCAATTCTCCGCCGGATCTGCTAAAGGTTTCTATAAGTCCCCATGAGTATGTACATTTCCACTCACCATGGACATATTATTCACAGCCCCGTGCTCCTGTTTCCGTTACCGTGAATCATCCTCTGCATTTTGTGATACTTCCTGGTCCTCAATCAACATGCTATCATATATAAATCTTCAGGACTATCAGCCCAAAAGCAAACGAGACCACGCCAGTGTATTTTGACTTGATTTTCGCTTGTCTACTGACAACATCTACCACTTCCAGTCGTCCATCTTTCCAATTTCGGGATTACTATCCTTGGGATCCAGGCATGTGGCCTGGGTCTAAAAAGTCGTAAATTCTTCGTGGTTGCTAGATAACTTGATCAGATTGAAAACCTTAACTAAAGCTGGTCCTGATGATATCCCAGACTCTATATTGATATATTGCTCAAAGTTCTCAGCTTACCGTTGACTCTCTTACTTAACGCTTCGTTGAAGTTCGGTCATTTGCCTGCACAGTGCAAAATCTCTTATACAGGGTGGCGCCGAATGAGCTATATGGTTTAAATGGTTTATAACTTTTTTATTTATGCGATTATTACATATTTTTGTTTTAAATACAGTATATTATTGGGGAATGTTTTACAATTAGCTTTGAAAAATGATATCCTGTAAGTGATGTCCATTTTCTGCTGCGCACATACGTGCTCTTTTTAGCATATTTTCCATAACTTTTCGCAGAATTTCGGGTGTACTGGCAATGATTTCATTTCGAATGTTGGTTTTTAGTTGGAGAATGGTTCTTGGTTTGTTAACGTACACTCTTTCTTTCAAATATCCCCAAAGAAAACTGTCAGGAGCTGATAAATCTGGTGAACGTGGAGGCCAGTTAAAATCGCTTGTGCGCGAAATAATGCGTTCGCCGAATATGTCCCTTAACAAAGCCATTGAGGCCCGTGCGGTATGTTTTGTGGCTCCATCTTGTTGAAACCACAAGTTTGGATGGTTTTCCACAGCTGGCCTAATAAAATTTTCCAACATCGTCCGATATGCAGCACGGTTGATAGAGATTCAGACAATACTTTCATTTTCAAAAAAATATCAGCCAATTATCCTTTCGGAGGATACACCGCACCAAACAGTGCACTTAAGTGGGTGTAATTCTCGCTGATGCACTGCTCTTGCATTTTCCGTAGCCCAAATCCCGCAGTTTTGCTTGTTGACATACCCATTTAACAGGAAATGGGCTTCATCGCTTATTGCCAAATTGTGAACAAAGTGTGGATTTTCCTCCGTTTTTCAATTCAATTATTTGTGCACGTTGTTCGATCGTGTAATGATTCATAATTAATTCTCCAAGTCTTCTTCTCAAATTTCTGAAAAAAAAAATAAAAAATAATAATTAAAAAAGTTATAAAGAATTCAAACCATATAGCTCATTCGGCGCCACCCTGTATAAATCCTCTTCACAAGTCTGGAAGTTTAGTATTATAGGGGAATTGCAAAATTAAGTGCTATTCCTAAACTTTTTGAGAAGATACTCACAGGGGTAATTTCTCATCATGTTTCCTCTATTTTAGATCCATGTCAACATGGCTTTCGGAAGGGCCGTTCCACTGTAACTAATTTGCTTCAGTTTTCTTCTTCAATTATTACGGTTTTATTAGTGGAAATCAAACTGATTTTTACCGAATTTAGTAAAGTTAACAACAATTTGTTACTATATAAACTCAGGGCAATGGGGTTTAATTGTAACATGCTGAATTAGATTAGTTCTTACTTAATGAACCGACAACAGATGGTCCCATTTGATCGATCATTCTCAAGAAAAATATTTGTGTCATCTGGGGTGCCTCAGGGCATTTATTATTCTTGTTATTCATTAACGACTTACCCGCCTACATAATAAACTCTAAATTGTTAATGTACGTTGATGACGTGAAGATCTTTTCTTCTTACAAGTGTCCTTGCCAATATAATTTACTTCAGATATATTTGTCTACTGTACAGACGTGGTGCGAAGCCAATTCTCTATATCATCATACTATTCGGAAAAATTCATTTTAGGTGAGAATGTTCTTGAAAGGTGGATTCATTTGTTGATCTTGATGTTCTTTTGGACAGAAAATTGAAAGTCAACTCCCACATAATTACGATGGTCATCAAGAATATGAGAAGTTCGCTAGACAAATTTATTGGAAGGAACACATGTATAATTAAGTTTAAAAAAAAGAACCGAAAACCCCGATTTCACCGGTTTTTACCTAAATAAATCCAGGTATCTCGAAACATTGGTATTTGGAGTGTCAGTGTTTACTGGCTCCGTATGAACCTTACTGATCCTGTGAGATCGGTTGGATACGGTTTGCAGTGTTCTAACTCGGTGAGAACTGCTCAGCAACGGTACAGAGGAGTCACATCGGTAGTGTTAGAATAAGTGAACATAGGAGAATAGTCGGTCAAAACCACTATTGTGGAATAGTCGGCCAAAGCCGCTAAATTCGGTTAATCGGCTGAAGGTGCTATGGGCGGATAATCAGTCGAAGCCGCTATGGTCGAATAGTCAGCCGGATCCACTATGATCGAATAGTCAACCGAAGATGCCATGATCGAATACTCGTAGTCTGCCGAAGCTTCTGCTGTCGAATTGTCAGACGAGACCGCTGTAGTCAATGTATTCCGAAACTTCGAAAAGACTGGGTTAAACAACTACTATTTGTCCTTTGCAGAACTAGAGCCTAAAGATCGTATGCAATGATCTATCGTATCGTAAACTCAACATGAAGTACTTTGGCTTCATTGACGTGAATGTGAATTACAGCGAAGCACTCAGGCTTGTGTGGTTTTGTCGCCACCCAAACCGGTTTGTTGCTGATATGTGTATATAATACTTTATTCACCGTCTACAGGATTTGCGTGTTTGCAGTGATTGCGAGTGTAATACCACAGCTGATCGTATTGGTAGTTCGAGTAATCGTATAGAATAGAGTGCAATGAAAGAATAACCGACAAGTGACTTGAAGCAAACCATATTTTAAATACATTTTAGTGATATTTATGGACTTTTGATTGATGATAATGCATCTTAAATTACGTTTGGTCAATGATAATGTCTTTCAAATTACGTTTGATAAGAACTTCAACCACTCCAGTGACTTTCCAATGCTTCCGATCCAAGAAAAACAGATGTTGCACACACTTGGTATATTAATTTATGAATGTGTTTGTTCGCGAGTGAGGTTGTCAGGGTGAAATATTTGGAGTGAGTGATGGATGTTGTCTAAAAGTACTATATTTATATGATGAGCGGGCCAGGGATGTTATGGGGGCTGTATGATTGTGACTGTCTTCAAAAATATGTTTACGTAAATTATGGATGAGCACACGTCGTATGAATAACAAAAAAACCAAATTCTGCCGCCCGTAGAGCAAACGAGGTCAAAAAAATCTAAATTTTCATGTGCGTCTACGAAATTTTAAATTAACTCATCTTATAGAAAATTTCTGAGTGAGTTGAAATATTCTATCCTTTTTGGTTTAGAAGATATAACCGTTCAAAGTTGAGCGATTTTCGGTTTTCAAAAAAACACAAAATTTTTAGGTAATTTGGTCCGATTTCAGGTGGACACAGGAAAAAGATTAGTTGGAAATCAATTCAGGCACTGCAAATTCTATGATAAAGTCTACAGTTTGATCAGAATTCGTAATTGTCAAACACCAGAAGTATTTGTCGATGTTTGATAGACTACTAAATACAAGTTTCTACTACCGAACTTTAGTTATCTTAACCAATTTGAGTATTTCTAAAACCTCATTCATCTGAAATATAAGATACAACTAATAAAAAGTACAATATTAGAATTCGTGTTTCAATATTAGTCACTGTAATCATAATTTAGTTTCTGTCATTAAAACACTTGTTACAAAATCATGTTTTCGTTTTTCACAAGAGGCTTTGTTGTTAAAGAAAAACTACACATAACGGGCTTTTCAATAAGAGCGCTACAAAAGTTTTTTTTAAATAAAACAAAACCGGTTTTAGATACCAATGAAATGCTTTATTCCTGTGAAAATACGTTCGATGCCATTATGTATGGAACTCGATTTCTTTGCATGGCCACCACGGGCACGCTTGCAGAAATCGAGACGTTGAACACAATTTTCGACGGTTTTCAAGCATAAATCGGTCGATACTGCTGCAATTTCACGTTCCATCAATCGTCGCTGGCTTGTTGGCACAGACCATAGACTTGACGTAGCCCTACAGGAAATAATCTAACAGCGTCAAATCGCACGACCGAGGCGGCCAATCGACTGGGCCATTTCGTGAGATAACACGTTCACAAAACTTGGATTCCAATAAATTGATTGTGGCATTCGCTGTGTGGCTTGTGGCGCCGTCCTGTTAGAACTACATGTCCTCCAAGTCCATATTAACCAATAGGGGCCAAAAATATTCAGTTATCATTGAACGGTAGCGATTCGCATTCACAGTAATGTGCCGGTCTTGATCATCACGGAAGAAGTACGGCCCAATGACGCCGCCGGCCAATAAACCGCACCAAACCGTACTTTTTTCGGGATGCAATGATGACTCATGGATTACGTGTGGATTGCTGTCTGACCAATAACGCATATTTTGCTTATTGACGAAGCCATTCAGCCAGAAATGAGCCTCATCGCTGCAGATGATTTTCTCGACCATAAATTGGACGTAGCGCTCTTAGAGTTGAGGCCACTGACTCCAAATTTCGGTAGTAAATTTTAATAATTCCGACTCGTTGTTGGCTCGTATATCTTTCCATGATGAAATGTCAAACCTTACTGAAGAGAAATGTCAAATGAGCGGGATAAAATATGGCGTCGTTTGGTGTCCCTATCGATTTACTTTTGTAGAGTCTCTGTTGAAAAACCCGTTATTTAAATGTTACACAAGGGATTTACAGAAAACCAATATTGTAAACAGAAAGTGATAAACAAAGTTGTGGAAAAACAAATAGTATATAAGTTTCAGTCGGGTGAACCGGCTTAATCATACCCTCAACCTAAGTCATCCATTGGGTGGCAGTTCTGTTAAATAAAAACGCCCAAATATTATTGAATACCCAAATTAGTTAGTTTCCCTCCCAATATTTATATGCGAGGTATTGGTACATATGCGAAATTTGGGCATGGCAAGTTGTTGCCAAAATTTTGATCAGTACCAAATTTTATTAAGATCGGTTATGATACATTGGAGATATCGTACGAAACTGGGCGTGGCACAATAGTCAGTTAACAAAATATTGCCTAGTACCGAATTTTATTAACAAAACAGCTTATTTTCTATAGGAGAGCTTTATTTGACTAAATATTGACTAGCACAAACTTTCATAAAGATTGGTTCTTCTCGGACTTCTCGTGCCGAACACCCAGCCAGCCTAACAACTTTTGTATGGGAGGTACCACAATGGGCGTGGCAAAATGCGCCTTGTTTTAATCGGTGATTGGCGTTTGATAACGTGAAGCCTTATACCTAATTTCATTAAGGTCGGAAGTGTTTCACGCGATTTATCGGATTGACAACCCGGACGAACGCCCTGTTTTGTATGGGAGGTACCAAAGTGGGCGTGACAATCTCGCCCATTTCCTCCAGTTAAGTAGGCATTTACAGATTATTAGCCGGTGTGAGAGTTAAAGCTAATCACATCTACCAGAAGAGAGGTTTGAAAGAAATATGATTTTGTACTAAATGTGTCGATTTGTATGGGAGGTACCAGAATGGGCTTGCTCACAACGCTCATTTTCAATCCTAAACTCAATACTGGCAAATAATAGTCACTGACAAAATTTCATTGTGATCTGTAAAGATTTACTGCAGTTATCGTGTTGACCAGCCAGCCAGCCAGCCAGCCAGACAGACAGACAGACAGGCGGACATGGCTCAAAAGTCTTAAAAAGTCCTAAAATGAATTTCGTCCGAAGATACTAAGGGTCTAATATGGCTCCTTCTATGTGTTACATTTTTTTACGTATTAAATGATATATACCCCAACCTATGTTGAAGGTATAATAAAGTGTATACTTATAGATACGAGTATCATCCAACAAAGTCATGCAAACAATTGGGGACACTTGGCTGGAGGAACCATAGACTTATAGTAGACCCAATAGTTCTCCCACCAAATTTATGACATTTGGCCTGGTGTGATATTTACGTTTGATGTTGAAAAAAATTGTTTTACTAATACCAGATAGAGGCAATCGTTGAAAACAACGAACAAAATAACAACAACGGTATTTCGTTTTGTGTGTTAAAATGATTGTGTTAAATACAACACAAATGTATGCTAACAATTACAGTCAGTAAAAAAGTTTAAAACACATTTAAATTTCACAGTTTTTCACCAAAACGACATGAAAAATTACAGCAAGAGGTTATTGTAACATATATTGTAACATCTCTCTATCACACCGACCGCATCACGAAGAGTGTGAAAGGAAACGCCAGATGAGCGAAATATTCTCTCTAGTCTGAGATTACTCTAAGGGAGGAACTATTATTCTGGATTAACTTAAACATACATATGATACCCAGGGTAACCCATCCATCTCCATTTTGGCCGAAAATATGAAAAATTTAGAAAAACTATCTGTATCTGGAAAATGAGGCGTCCAATGGAAAAAATAAACATTTTTTACGGGTTCCTAAGGGATTCTCACAAAGTGTTCCAATTCGCATGAAATAATTGTTTTTCAAAAAATCGATAAAATTAGAAAATCGCTAAAATAAAAAATGGCTGTAGCTCGGAAACGGTGCGTCCAATCGCAAACATAACAAATTTTTTGCATCCACAGGAGGCTTTCACCTATGGATGTCTTCAATATGGCATCACTTTTATTTTTAAAAAATTGCTAAATCTAAAATTTCTGGAATCAAAAATCGCTAAAACGCCCCTATGCGAATATCTCGGAAACGGATCGTCGAATCAAAATATGAAAAACTCTGAAATAATAAATGGCTATAACTCGGAAATACATACATATGTGAGTTTTAGCGATTTTTTATTTCAAAAATGTTAGTTTAACGGATTTTAAGTGATGTCGTATGAGAGGCATCTATTGGTTAAAGCCTCCTAAAGAGGTAAACAAAATTTTGCTTTTGCGGTTGGACGCACCGTTTCCGAGTTATAGCTATTTTTGGCGTATAATACGTCTTACCTTACGGTATAGGGAGTCATGTAAGATTGTTATTGTTGAGATAACTTTTTTTAAAAATTTTTTTGTAGGTAAATGAAGATGTTATCTTTCGTTTGATATACATTTCATACTGGTTGATATCTTCCTAATATTTAAATTTCTCAAATGAAAATTGTTTAAACACAAACTATGCTGCTGTTTCAGTGTGGACACAAACCTTCGGCTGTTGTTTTTATCGATGAAATATTGAAATTTCGTATATTTACTTATGTATTTAAGTGAAACAAAATGTTAAATGTGAATGTGAACATCGATATATAATTATAAAAAATGTATGAAAAAATTAATTCATACATTTTTATGTTAAATGAAAGTGCTGCCAAATAAGCAAAATAACAATGCTGCTTGATGCTGTTTGACAGTTGACGTTTAGTAAATTAAAATATCAAATAAATAAATTCATTTGCTTATGTTATTTATCATTTATTGTTATATATGTTTTCTGTCTTATCGGATGGCGTATTCTACGTTAAACTTAATGGCTGTGTCTCTGACACAGCCTGCTGGGACAACTGTCTGCTGTTGTTTTTTTATTTTAGCGATTTACTTTTTTTTTTTGCCGATTTTAGCGGTTTTTATATTCGAATAAATTTAGTTTTAGCGATTTGTTTAAAATAAAGTAATTCCGTGGTAAACACATTCACTGGTTACAGCCTTCTTTGGAGGTAAAAAATTTAGTATTTTTGCGATTGGACGCACCGTTTCCGAACTATTGCCATTTTTTTATTTCGGCGATTTTCTAACTTTGCCGACGTTTTGAAAAAAAATTATTTCATTCGAATAGAGAATTTTCGAGATATAGAAATTTTTTCATATTTTCTATCAAAAATGGGCACGAAATACGAACCCTGGTTGTAAATAATAATAATTTTGTTTATAGTATTTAAATATAAAATACGCAATTTTAATAAAAAATTATCTTTTTACTTTTCTACTGTAAAATTCATAATGGGTTAAAGCATCACCAAATGGTTGTGACAGCCATTAAATTCAAGTACGTACATAATTAGTTGAGCATACCAATATATTATTTGGTACAACAGAATTAGTTTTTACATTTTTCGTTCATCCAACTAATAGAATATTCACCACTACAGGATAATTTTATTGCTACAACTAAAACTCGATTGATACATCACATTTATTTATTGTTGCTGTGGCTTCAACTAAATATTTCAGTTCTTGCAACCAAAACTAAACTACAAATCAATTGATATGTACAACATTTGGTGGTGATAAAGAACACAATTATTGGTAATCACAACAGAATAATGTGATAGTCGAAGGAACCACCAAATTTTAGTTGGCTGTAAAAATAGTTGTGTGTGTGTAATATCACGAAAACTAGGTAACGAATCATTTATTTTCTATTGATTCATCTATTTATTAAATGTATAATAATAAAAATAATTAACAGTTTGCTTTGTGTTTCTCCAGGTAAATCACTAGTTAAAATCTATAATTTTTTTCACTATTTTTCAACTGTGACGGAGAATAAAAAAAAATCTGCAAGTAATTTTCTATAATTGCAATTTTTTCAAGCCACGTTCATTGATTATTCCTTTGCATAATTCATGAGGTTTTATCTGCCTCTAGGCACACTTTGACTTTTAGAGGTAAAAAAGTAAAAAGAACAGGGTTCCAGAAATTGTATGGCGTACATGCATTGTATATTCAAAATATATTTCCTTGGAAACCCATTGCTACGTTATTACTTTTATAAGATATATGATTTATATTTTTCATTCTGTAACGAATTAACTGACAATTAGTTTGATCTAATAGTTTAAAAATTGCATTTTAAGGCGGTTGCTTACCTGATAGCCTCGGCCAAAGTCTGATTGTAATAAAACTACTTATTGAAATTTACAGGTAAGCACCTCACTTAAAAATTACTTTGGCGTACAAATAGTCAAGTATACATTCATAGCACAATATTGACATATTGTCCCTACAGAGAGGCACAAATTTTATTCAGACACGTGTACTTGCATAATGCATCCTAAATCCGTATGTATGCAGGTAACAGATAAATTTTTAGGTAAAACCTTTAAACCTTTAATCCAAAGGGTACCTATCAGGTAATCGATTAGACTATATATTGAAAAATAAGCATAATCCCTGAATTAGTCTACGGCTGAAAGTAGGCGCAATAAGTATTGAATCCATTGGCGTTGAACATTTTAAAATTATTTGACCTGTTTAGAATGTTTTTAGAAGAACTCAATAGCTTAAACTCAAAGCTGCAAATTGGAGAAGTTAAATATATTGAATGTAGTTACGAGTTCTACCTGACCATGGTTGACGGAGAAGTCGTCATGCACGATGTGCAAAAAGAGGTAGAAGAACTTCGGTAATTTGAACGATTCTACAAACGAGGAGAATTAAGAATAATAAATGACAACACCATTGCACGCAAGGATAAAGTGTATGGAATTCTTGCTAAAATTGGCGTATACCCTATCATAAGAGGAGGAAAACTTCGATGAAAATACATCAATTAAGGATAAAGAAAATATCAGAAAGAAGCAAATACAGGAACAAGTTGGACTAAAAGTAGACTCTCCCAAGTACGGATGCGGAAACTCAAATGCATCCACAGAAGAAGTTGACCTCGAGATTCAATAAAATATTAGCTTATGGCAAAGATACTCGTATAATTGAATTCCAGTCTTTGCCAATTGGACAGCTTTCTAAAGAAGCACAGGTTTCTCTTAACAAATTGTATAAAAAATATAGATTGCAAAATACGTTCAAAGCATCAAGGGTGAGGCAAAATGAGTTCCTCTTTAACTCTTCCACTTATTTCCTCTTCCAGTTATTTCTTCCCTGCGGCATGTGAAGTGACGAATAGAGTGAGTTAGAAAATAATTATAGTTTAGAAATGATTAGTTTCTTACGAAATGTGATGAATATTTTATAGAAAATTAAAAAAATTAATTTATAAAAAAAAAATTTTTTTTAATTTGTTGGGTAATAATTTTAAAATAAAAAAATCTTAAAAAAGAACAAAAAAATATAAAATTGTAAAATATTATTTTATTTAGTTACCATAAAATTGATTTTTCCACAAATTTTTACTTAGATGAACCTTAAGAAAGCACCTACAAGGCGTACCACCCTTTCTAAACACTCGTTTCATAGGCTAGACAATAATGTATCACATGCCATATAAATAACTCAATTGTCTTTTTTGGTTCAAAAGATATGATTTTTGCAACGAAACTACTCAAATGGCGCCACAGTGCGTCATTTAAGCAAAAAAGCTTAACATTTCCGTAATTGCCTATACAATAATATCTTCGAAAAATTAAATTCTTAAAAGACCGATTCCATCGAAATACGATTTTTTTTGTTTTTCAGTTTTATGTTAAAATATTTCAAACTATTACAGTGTTTGCTTTTGGTAATTAAATTATAATTCTTGCATTGAAAACATGCAAACACTTTCAGCAGAAAATTGCCTGTGCTATTTCAATTGAATATAGAAGCTGCGTTAAATCGCAAAATGAGGTTCTAATGACCGTCACAGTTTCACAGTCACAGTATTACTGCAAGAAAACCCTGTGATGATTGAAGTGACGTTTCTGATTTCAACACTGTCATTTCTAATTATTTTTCTGTACATTTCAGTCTTTGTTATTGTCTATGAAATCCATAATATGACTCACTGACCTAAAAAGCATCTCAATTTATTATTGAACAATTGAATAATATCTAGTACGTAACTGCAGCAATGACTCGTCATCAACTTCAGAATTTATGTTGCGAAGAGATTTCCATGTTTAGCGCACAATTGGCAGTTAACGATGTTGATCTTCTGCATTTGCTTTGGACGAAATGATGGACGTTGATTGATTACAATTGGAGTGCAATAAGTTTGGACGTAAACAATAGCATTATATTGGTTGGGTTTTTAATTTCAACAAAATCTTTTCTCATACTATCAATTGCAAATTTTTCGATTAAAATAAATATATATACTTTATAGGTATAATCAGTGTAATTATTTTTAGTTGCATTGCAAGTTGCACCAGTGAAAAAAATACTTTTGTAATTGGTCACGTGGTTTGCCAATAAATATTTATAAAATTATCAGCATTTAGGTATTAGTATTGTAATATTAAATTAATGCAATTCACAGTTGATACATCGATTATGAATCGAAAAATATCAGTAGTTTTTAACTCTACAGTATTGCTGTGCTATATAGCAGACGTCTGTTGCTAATTTCTTCTCTTTTCAATGCGATGTAAATATAAACTGAAATTAATTTTCTCTAGGTTTAGATTTATTATAGCCTTTTTACACTAGTGCACATATTGGGGGAACGCATGAAAGATGTTGAAAAAATTAAACAAGCGTTCACACTTGCAACATCTTACATCTTCTTAAGCGAAATATTTGTGAGAAATAAAAAGCGAACTGAAAATGGTGTAAGAAATACAATTATAAGTATGTAATTGTATTATATATTGGGGCCAAGGGATTATAAAAATGGAGAATGTATGTCTTCATACGTTTATGTGTTTGCATTTCATATTTATTTCAATTGCTTTCTTTTCTACATTTGTTTGGTCAAGATGTATTTGTATCAGGTGCTGTTATTGCCTCAACAAGACAACTACAACAGCCATTTTATTTATGTACACTACACTGTAAAATTCATCGCAAATGTATACCAATAATACAAGTACAGTACAAAAACGAAATACATTTCAATTTAACAGTCAATTGTGGCAACAATTTGAATAAATTTAAGTCAACTGTTCTAACGCTACCACCTGATACAATTATATCTTGTGTTTTGTTGTTTCAATTTTTTTATTTTTTTCTAATTATGACATTTTGTTTCTAGTGATGGACCTTAAATTATCGAATAATGTCGGGTGAATCAAAGTGAGATAGGAACATTATCCAAAGATGTTGAGCTTCCAAAGTGTCAAATTTGTATGGGGAAACCATCTTTGGCAAATGGATTGAAGATGTAGGATGTGGACTAGTGTGAAAAGGCTATTCGATTTTTCAGTATAGGAAACAAATTATTTTATAGTTAAAATGACATTTCATATGTGGTAGTCATTATAATTACATATTTGCAAACTATAACATGTTTGAAAGTTATTAAACATATGTGGAAAATATTATATACAAAAAAATACGAAATATGTATGTGAAGTTTTTGCTTACACGGTCTCTGAGGTTGGAGGTTGTGAAACTAGAAATTAAATTATGAAGTTAGTTAATTATTCGTGTTACCATAATATTCCAAAATGCATTTATTAAAACTGTTTCTTCTCGTAATCAATTTTATACAATGTGTACCTAAAAGTGATTGCGTCGATAACGTTAGTAGTTTATCGGAATGATAAATGTAACCAACTTACAACACTTGCTTTGTTTTGATGTTGTTATGACTTAAGTATTTGGTTTTCGAATATTGGCTTGCATTCTTCAGCCAGGTCGACAATTAAATGTTTCTTGGCAATTGAGAAGTTCGTCCCACGGTGAGTTTTTAGCCTGTTTTATGACAAAATTTGAATAATTTACACTTTTCACAAAAATATTGATAAAATAAACAGCTGATATCTTACAGTGCTGACAACTATAGTCATATATTTCATAAGAGTTGCCAGCGTAAAACATCTAACATACTGTTAAATTAACCGATGTATGAGAAAATGAAGAACCATAAAAAGCAGTATATCGTTCCGATAAAGGAAAGTACCGATTAGTAAGCAGATACTTTAGCCGGATATTGAAAAAAAAATTACCCTAAGTGGTTAAAAATAAACTAGTTCATTTCTTTGACCACCAATCAAGTTGTATTAACCAGAACTATTTGATTTAAAAAATATTAAGCAGGGTTCCTCAAACTTTTCTACCATGTACCTCGTCACACGCACTAAATTTATGATTTTTGTAGATGTATGTAGCTCGAGTTCAACGAGTTCAATAGAACGATTCACTTTTCTCAACTAGATGAACTTGTTCACGGTCTTCAACTTGTTTCGGTCTTTTGTCTCAGTAGTTCACTTGTTTTAGCAGTATGTATTTGTATTTCACTTGTGCAGTTCTGGTTGTCATTTTCTAGCTAATACCAAAAATGGGGCTTATTAATTGTACGACAATTATAATTTGTAGTTTAATTTGAATTACCTCTACAAATGCAAATTCGAAAAAAAATTTATATACCATTGGCAATTGTACTTACTTTTTTCTTTCTTTCTTTCACATCAGGCAGTTTGGTTTTCAAATATTTCATACCGTACAGGTATATGAATTTGAATGTCTATCGAAACCAGAAATCTATACATATAAAATACTGTAAAAACAGAATTGCCCACAGTCTTCGTATTAGATAAAGTAATGTAAATTAAAATCCAATGCAAATTTAAAAAACCCACGTACAGTACCCATGTCTTTGTGGAATTGAATTATGAACAAATTACAGAAACCACAAAATCTCGCAGAGCCCAATATCGAAATGAAGCTCAATTATATCAGTGCCCCCAATGTCGAAAACATCTTAGAAATCTTAAAAAATGAGACCACTTTCCCGATTCGATTGTATGAAATGGAGCTAATGTCCTCAGTTATTGAACTCAAATGACGTATTGAACTGAAGTGGGATCCTTAGCTCACAGTCCTGACGAACTGAACTATTACACTGACTGAATAAACGAACTAGTTCATTCTCCTGAGCTGAACTGAAAAGATCGCTCACTTGAATGAACTAAAATTCCCAAAACTAGTAACCTGTCATAGAATTATTATGCATTTTTGTGAATCCTGCAGATCGAAACTGAATCTCATATTAGTTCGTCCTGTGAACGAAACGCATATATAAGTTTGTTAACATGAAAAGTTTCATACACCCGATGATTTCGTTGATGCAGGAACGAAACAAGTTGTATAATACTTATATATTTCAGACATTCACTAATACATTAGTTGTGCATATTAGGAAAAGAGGGTTTAATATTAAAAGTGTTTGTGATTTATACTATTGCTAGTTGAATAACCTCATACTTTTTTAAAACTTACCTTAAACGAATATAAAAATAAATATTTTATTTGTTTGTCATGAGGAATCATCAAAACTTCATTTTAAAAACTATATCTCTATCTAGAGCTTGAATAGATAAGATGCAAAATTATCACTTTTAAAAACAGATGGAATAAAAAAAAAACACCAAAGTGTGTTTTATTTATTTTCATCGTGTTGTGTCAAATATTTAAAGTTGACGAAGTTTGTGAAGCAGTCGTTTGTGCGATTAAACTGATTTGTATGGAAATCAACTATGACATTGATGTCTTTATTCCATAGAGGAATTTAGGATATAGTAATGTATTATCTCAATATTTTTAACGTCATAGTTATGGTTGCAAGTGAAGATTGGGTGGTGGAAAGCATGGCTTCAATAATACCAGATAGATGCAATAGTACACAACGTCCAACAAAGCAACAACAGCCGCATTTTGTAAAAATAAAAAACTTATATTTGTCACCGATAACGTGAAATTATAAAGTGGGTAAAGGATGGCTTGATGTTATACCCATACATCTGAATTCCATTCGGACCGAATGGGTTTTGGGAAAAACTTTCGTTGAACAGTCAATTTATTTGTTTTGTTGTGAATTTGTTAGACATATTATATTCTTAAACAAATGGTACTCGTATTTCTTGTGTTAGAGTATATTTGTGATGAAATTTTTAAAACCGTGAAGAAAGAGCTGGACTGGGAATTTTCAAACTAAGGTATTATAATTACTTGTTGACTTAATACAAAGAATATCGTCTCATTTAAAAGATATTTTTGAAAACTTTTTAGAGATGGATTTAGATTTTGTGCCCTCTCAATTTAACGTTTATTTTTTTACATACATACATTAGGGTGGTTCAAATTCGTTTTTTGCGATGGGTCATATGAAGAAAGTTTACAGAAGAAACCATAGTTATAAAATGAATTTCGAGCACCCGGATTTTTTGAAATAGGTTTTTTTCAATATTCAGTAATCGAGTTAGATATTGGACTAAAAAGGTAAAAGAAAATTGTATTTCCTCATTACCACCCTGTTTTTCGTTTTCATAAACACATGTAGTTATTCCTACAACCTACACACCCTACTATCGTACGTTAATGTTTTTTATCGTACTCTGATATCAAGACCATTCGAACCAGCCTCGTGCACATTACAAAGACGACGCTGAAGCGAATCGTACGAAAACTTACATCGGCGAATTAACATTCAAAAAACCTACAAACCGAGTCTCGAACAAAGAGTTTTTTGCAAGGTTCATAAAACAATACCAGTTCAACCATGGATCCGGTGCATTCAACATCGCAAGCCGCGCCAACATCAACAAGTACCGAAAGTGAAAGTAGGTTGAAACATGTGCCTTCTCACAATGTTGCTGATTTTGGTATGTCTTCTGATTTAAGTGGTCTCAATCTGCCAACTAAACAGGATATTTTAAGATATTATTGTTGCTTGGCCGAACGTACTCAAATGGAAAGTAAAATGTTTTCATATAAAACATTCACTCCCCACGTGACAGACAAATTGATTGCAATTTGGAGCAAACTTAATAATGAAATTACATGCAAACGAGATGTTGTTAGAAAATTGCATACTTTGCTTGACAAATACTATATTGAACAAATACTATACTATATGCAGACCAAATGGATCCACTCGCAGAGCGTTCCTACAATCCATAGAAGAACTACTTTATATTGAAAAATGTAAATGTGACTTGAAAGCAGCTCTATGCACATGTGGATTGATTCCAGAACAGTTGAAAGAGTTCCTGATGGATCAACATAATAACAGAAGATCTACGATACCGGAAAACGAGACTGAAATTGAAGAGCAAGTACCTACGTACCAGAAGAAGATAAGGATATTGATTATGAGCATAGTTCATATTCAATAGGTCCACAAGATGCATATAAAATGAGATGAGGACCATGTACTCCCAGATACGATACTTTGAACTTTGCTATGATGTGCGACAGATTTAGTGTGTCTGATAGAATAGCATCAGCATTGGCAACACCTCTTATCGAAGACATTGGTGTTAAAGATAGTCGTGGCAATCTTGTCATTATGGATAAGAGTAAAGTTTGTGCAGAAACTTCAAATGTAGCTAAATGTAGACAAAAAGTGCTTCTTAATCGATATGATGCTTCCCATTTAATTGCATTTTCTTTCGATGGCAGAAAAAATGATTCTTTAACAACGGAGAAAATCAATAATAAATTTCATTCAAGGATGGTGAAAGAACCTCATCTAGTTGTTTTAAAGGAACCACATTCCCAATTATTAGGCTACATAAAAGTGGAAAATGAAGACTCTGAACACAAAGTAATCAAATTTAACGAATTTTTCATCAGTAAAACGATAAAATCTCAAAAAAAAATGTCTGAAATGGATTTGTCGACCCAAAAATCCACAAATACACATTTAACTAGAGGAAATACAATTTTCTTTTGCCTTTTTAGTCCAATATCTAATTCGATTATTGAATATTAAAAAAACTTATTTCGAAAAATCCAGGAGATCGAAATTCATTTTAGAACTACGGTTTGTTCGGGAAACATTCTTCAAATGACCCATAGAATAAGAATCGCGATGAGCATTTTTACAACTTTTTCGGCCCCCTACAATTCGACCCGCTCTAACATACCTATATCCTAAAATGAATTTGGTTCAAAAATACGCAGAGTTTATGCGTCTCCATGCGTCACACTTTTTCCCATATCAAATAATATGTACCACAATCCCTATGAATTTGGTAAATAGGACGAGAGGGCCGAACTTCTTCTTTGCAACTACCCTATCTTTTGTATAAGAGGGAGGATATTTTGTGGAGTAAAGCTGAATGATCCTAGGGCCATGTGAGTAGAGGGTGAGGGAGGATATTTTGAGTAGAGGGTGAGTAGCCGTCATCTTTGGTCATATTCTAACTTTTTACAGTAAATATATCACAAAGTCGAGCGAGGCAGCCTTACATGTCGACATATTTTTGTAAAAATTAGTCAAATTTCAAGAGCTCTGAAGAACTCTGTGTGAAATTCCGAAAAGTATGCTATTCATACAAATAATAAACGTTCAGTTTTCTTTACAAACAATATACTGGTAAAGAAATTGTATGTTTTCAAACAAATTACTCTACTATTGGTAAAATCTGAGGACCTTATTTTCATAAAAAAAACGTCTTACCATATTTCCAAAAAACGTAAAAAATTATTTGTTTTTTCCAGTGCTGTGGAGTCAGAGATTGGGATATTTACCTGGAGTCGAAGTCTAAATGCGACCACGAATCCAAGTTTAGCGTTTATCAAGACGTTTATCAAAAGTCCATAGTGAATAAATTCAAATTGAGTCATAAATTCTGTATATAACTTTACTCTATGTGAGTAACAACTCCATTAAAGGGCACCAGCAAAATTTTCTTTTTTTTTGAAAAATTCGCATAACTTCTGCAATTTTACTCCGATTGTTATGAAATAAAACTTAGTTTAATTGAGACTAAACACACTTTCAGAATATTATATATATATAGCACCATTGGGAATGAAATAATGCAACACATCACGATCAAAGTTGAAAAATTGAGAAAATTTTTGGAAATTTCAAGTTTACTCACTTGAAATTCTATATGTTTTTATTGAAAGTACCATCATATCTACACATTTTTAAAGCTCTATTTCTCCTCTTTCCAAAACAGTTCCATGATCGAAAATCGGTTGGGAAATAACAGCTTAATAAATCGATTTGTATGACAAGTCAAAAATAACGGGTTTTTAACGGTAAAATCAGATTTTGGGGGTATACAACAAAACAAAAAAAAATTTTTCCGGCTGTACTCGGTAAGACCTACAACCTACACTAGGTCTCTCCCCAAGTTCCTTTCAATTTTTTTAGTTTTGTAGCAGCGTGTTATTAACACTGTGGAAGTGGAAAAACGACTCTGGGCAGAAGACGACGGTTTTCCCTAATTCGGGTACGAGGAATTGAACGGCATCATTAGTATTTTGAGTTGCAATTACGGTTTCATACAAAATATACATATGTAGGCTTGCCAGACTTATTGTTTTCAACAGTACGCGGACTTTTTTTTGTTTGTTGCATAACCCATATAAAAGTAAGCGAAAGTACTTTTTTTAGACCATTGTACTTTTTTCATTAATTGTACAAATAAACAATGTGTTTTTATCCGAAAGGTCTTTTCAGAATTGAATAAAGTAAAATTAAGTGAAATTAATAATTAAGTGGAAATTGATAATTGGAAATGGAGATGAGTAAATAAATATAGTTATATATTGAAAGGGTTTCTCTTACTAGGTGAAAGAATCTGACTACTGGCAATTTGTGAACGGAAAACTCAAAGAAAGTTGAAAAATTACTTCTCTGCCAATATTCTGAATCAAAGAGCCCCAAAACCCTAATTTTACTTGTATGCTGCGTTCCCTACAGTTAAAGCCAAAATCGTGTGGAACAACTTTGTTGAAGAAAGTTTACAGGCACAACCAACCAAATATAAGTTAGTGGCTGTCAGAAATGAGTCAAAATCGAAAAATTCAAAAAATCCAATCTAATAGTTACAATAAAAAAGAATTGCCGTAATTGTAACTCAAAAAACTAATGTCGCAGTTCGATTCCACGTAGCCGAATTAGGGTAAAACCGATCAGTCCCGCCCTTGTCTTAAAATTGTTTTACCACAAACTATCATTGATTTTTTGGATATTTACAAATTTGGATATTTACAAAGAGGTCAGCATTTATTTTCACCAAAAAAATTTACTTTATGATAGCAGAATAACGAACATTTATACAAAACGAGAACAAATTATTGTTTTGCTTTCCAATTTATGTCACAGATTTTTATGACTGAATAGCGGAGCTATTTGCCATCGGAAATTCATTTTGCCTAAATTTAAGGTGGCATATTTTGTTTTAACAAAAAAACAAAAAATTGTTTCCCATTACCCCCCACGAAGGGATTGCTTTTCAAAATACCGGTAGGAGGCGGTGGAAAACTGTAGGTCCCAATCAGTGAGTAGAAGACTAGAAAGCGCACAGCTCTCTGGTTGTGGGAAGCTCTCCCCAGTATTTTGAATATAGGCTTCCAACGTATTTAATAAAACGAAATTCAAGCATTGACAACGATTCCAACTTTTCTGATGACCGAAGTTGTCAATTTGGACACTGTGCGGCTCCAGTGGGGTCTGTAGAGTCCCAATTTCAGCAGCACAATACCTGAGATATTCTGGTGTAAAATTTAATTTTAAACACCTGAATTATTTATAATTGTACTGTGTATCCTGTGGAGACACAGAAAATAATAACTACGATTTATCTTCCATTCAGCCATTGTTTAATCTATTTCGCATTATTCCGTTGATAATATACTGTAGTAAATTTTACTTTTTCATATAAAAAATACTTTTCGATAGTAATTGATCACACAGTGATCCTCAACTGGTTTGGGGTTTACAAAATGACGACAAAAAAGTCTTAAAGCGGAATTATTTTTGAAAGTCGTAACATCAAGAGGGATGACAGCTTTTCAGCAGAATGTCTCGAAAATTATCACAACAATACGGGATCACTGTCACGTTATATGCGAAAGTTGACAAATTTCAATAGGTGCAATGCTGGTATGTACCATGCAATTACCGTGAACATGCTTCTGAGAAGTCAAAAATACTTGAAAATTTGTACCAATGTGGAGAGTTTGATTTTGATACTATAAAAGGTGGACCAAAAAAGCGACCTGATGTCTGGGCTGATACTTAGGCTTTACTAGATACCATATTGATGGTGACCAAGGTTCTTTCAAGATTTGCATGACCATTCTTCCAGAAAATTATATCGACGCAGAAGAGGATTTGGGCCCACCTTTCCCAACGGTGAAGAGACAACTCTATTGTACAACTCTAAATGTAGGTAAAAACTAACAAGTGTGATTCGGCTAATAATGTTGTGTGTTGTATCTGATATACTGAAAACATATCATAATATTGAAGTGCTTTTCCGACTAACGAAAATTATTAGTTTTTCAAGTTTGTGTCCGATTTTAAGGTCCTTTTGATTGTAAATGGTCAGCGGACTGCAACATCACCATATCCCTGCCCTTATGCTTTGGTAACTTTAAGTCATTTAAGAAATGTTTCCACTCAGTGCAGATGATGACCAGGAGATCGATTCAAGGATCGAATGTACTACGTTGAAAACTTACGGAGATATCAAAAAAGACTGTTTACTTTTGTTCCATGGGTAAAGAGAAGAAAAATGCTACACAGCAAAAAAATCTATGTATCGGACAATGTCGAGTCCGATTTCTATCCTTTTTTTGTGTAATTTTCAGTCATAGAAATAGTTTATCTGATGTAACAAAACAAGATTTGTTGTTTTTCATCCTGCAGCTTTTGTTCAAACTTAAAAATAATTCATTCGTTTCAAGAAACATTTGTAAATATTACAAATCTTTAATTCTTATTTTCAAAGTTTTATATTTGTCAATCTTTGATTCAACAAAAACATTCCTTGGTTTAATTAATATTATGCATTGATTAACGAATTACAATTAGAAATATTATTCATAAATTTTTAAAATTCAACGAATAAGAAAAATTAAAATTATTCAAATTAAAGAAATATTTTTCTCAGTATTGAATAAAAAATTGGTTAATGGTTGAATTAATTCCTACAATTTTCAAGTTATATTTGAGAAATTCATACTACAAGCTTACACGGTTAGCAACATTTCTATAATTGAAAAATGGTTGGGGTTTGTTAATTCTGTTAAGCACACTCACTGGCATGACTCCGTGACAAATGCATCATCAGACGCCTAACTACTGTGTCCTAATTGATACCATCGGTTGATCATCAATCGAATATGTATACAAATTGAATTATGCAATTTACTAATGCGAATTAGTATCGATCAAAGATCCCTAAGCATGGAAATATGTACAACTCGAAAAGTTCATGTTTTCTTAGACCACATTGAACAATGCTTAAAGTTTCTAGGACAAAAAACTGGATTGAGCGTTTGGTCCGAACAAGCTGGCGAATCGGTTCACCTCGATTTTCTAAACTTCAGTCATAAATACAAAACTAATTTGATTGATGATCCATCTTACCCTTTAAGACTTAAGACACCTGCTGTAGAATTTTTATCTAGACATATTTATCTTCAATAAAAGCTAAGACCTTCGATTTATATAAAAGCTTTAATATATTTCACTTTAGATCTTAAAGGTTTGGTGATAGCATTTTATTAATAAGTCATTTCGCACAAAATATTTTTCCAGGATAAATTTTTGACATTTGCGTGGTGAGTTTACTTGTCGAATTTTTCACTAGCCCCAGGGCAACCCAAAAATTTGACAGAATGTAAAAATTTGACAATCAGTGTTACAAGGTTGCATTTCACTGAATTGTGTGTAAAGCAGTGTGGACACGTTCTGGATAATTGTCCAAAATTGTGATAACGGCAAACTTTTTGGATAATGATATTTTGGTGCAATTTTTGTACAATTTAACTTGTCAGAGCATGTCATGTGTTGAAACATTAAATTTGCAGTTCCATATTTTATTTTTAACGTGAGAACTGCTAGTACCGTTTATTAGTCTTGAAAGTTGGAATATATATTTTCTCACGCATCTTCGTTGTACATGTCAGATTTGAAAAATACCTTCAGTGTGGACAACTTGTAAAAATACTATCACAACTTTGGATTTTCATTATCCTATTGGGCGAAAATTCGAAAGTTTTAATTTGGTAAACAGTATAATAATTTCAAAATGTAACCAGCGCAAACGTCTTAGTACAAATCAGACTATAGCTAAGACTTCAAGCTTTAATTTAAGCTTTAAGCAAAGCCCGGAGATATACTGTCCGAAAGGCTCAGTCGATAGTAGGAATAGACAAACCCGAGCTGTGGTTTTAATTAAATTACTTTGCATTAAACCGAAAAAATTGTTCATCGTTGAAAGAAAGAAAAAATTACATGAGGTGTGAAGGGTCTAGTTAGTACTAGTTAGCCCCAACACGTTAGTACTAGTTAGTCCCAATACTCCTAAGGCATCCGTTGAAAAATACGATAATAAAATGATAAACTTTTTGACGTAGAATACGTCTTACCTTACGGTATGAGGAGTCATGTCAGGTTTTTATTGTTGTAATCTTTATTTCATTGAATTTGAGGAAACGGCTAGATGAATTTTTTTAAAATTTTTTTTGTAGGTAAATGAAGATGTTATCTTTCGTTTGATATACATTTCATATTGGTTGATATATTTCTAGTATTTTAATTTCTCAAATGAAAATTGTTTAAACACATACACTCAAACATATGTGTGGTGTTTGGTTGAGTGTTTTTGGTTGCTCAACATTGCTTAGGAAAATGTATCTAGTTGTTTGGCAACATGTATCTACTAAAAAGTGAAACAAACAGTAAGCTAACGTAATAAAGCTTTTTTGCGAAAGCTTCAATAAAGCTGTTGTAACATTAATTTTGAATTGTAAAGCGTAAAGCTTTCACACAACGCTCGAATGCTAATGCGAAGACTCGATAAGGTAAACCTTTTTTAATATTAGGGCGGCCCTCTCAACATTCGCAGAACTTATTTCAATAAAAATATTAATTAAAATACATAAATTAAATTCAGTTTAAAAAAATTGAACATAATATTTTTTTAAACGGACTTGAATCAAATGCCGTTGGTAAATATAAAAATAACAGCAGACAGTTGTCCGAGGCCGAAGACAGAAAACATATATAACAATAAATGATAAATAATATAAGCAAATGAATTTATTGTTATATATGTTTTCTGTCTTATCGGATGGCGTATTCTACGTTTAACTTAATGGCCGTGTCTCTGACACAGCCTGCAGGGACAGTCCGTGGCCGAAGGCCTCGGACAACTGTCTGCTGTAATTTTTATATTTTCCAACGGCATTTGATTCAAGTCCGTTTAAAAAAAAAATATTATGTTCAATTTTTTTAAACTTAATTTAATTTATGTATTTTAATTAATATTTTTATTGAAATAAGTTCTGCGAATGTTGAGAGTGCCGCCGTAATATTAAAAAAGGTTTACCTTATCGAGTCTTCGCATTAGCATTCGAGCGATGTGTGAAAGCTTTACGCTTTACAATTCAAAATTAATGTTACAACAGCTTTATTGAAGCTTTCGCAAAAAAGCTTTATTACGTTAGCTTACTGTTTGTTTCACTTTTTACTAGATACATGTTGCCAAGCAACATTAGCTTGCTGTTCGTTTCACTTTTTACTAGATACATGTTCCTAAGCAATGTTGAGCAACCAAAAACACTCAACCAAACACCACACATATGTTTGAGTGTATGTGTTTAAACAATTTTCATTTGAGAAATTAAAATACTAGAAATATATCAACCAATATGAAATGCATATCAAACGAAAGATAACATCTTCATTTACCTACAAAAAAAATTTTAAAAAAATTCATCTAGCCGTTTCCTCAAATTCAATGAAATAAAGATTACAACAATAAAAACCTGACATGACTCCTCATACCGTAAGGTAAGTCTTAAAAATATGAAATAGAATAGATGAACAATATCTCACATTTCAAAAAAAAGTCATTACTTAAAAAAAATGTGATTGGATTTTAATAATCACGGATTCTTATTGAGGCGGGTTATACGGACTGAAACCTAACTCGCTGGATTTGTCGTCATTTTATGTAAACCTCAAACCAGTTGGTGATCGCTGTTAAGTGAGGTTAGATTTAAAAAAAATGCAGTATTTTTTAGACCCACCGATTTGATATATGTTTCTTGTTATTACCTAAAAAAAATCTGATTCGATTTTAATAATCATGAATTCTTATTAGGGGGGTTATAAGGACTGAAACCTCATTCGCCGTTTTTGTCGTGATTTTAGGTAAACCTCAAACTAGTTGAGCACCGCTGTGTCGTTGCAGCAGCAAAAATGGAGTTGCTGGAGAAACGCAAGATTGAACATTCAAAATTGTTTGTAGAATATGCTTTATTTTAGCAACGATACTTACATATAATCGTCGGGTGTATGTAACTTTTCATTATAACAATGTTAACCAACTAACGAAAATGTCGCATCCGTACGAATAATCGTCTTTATTTCAGTGAAGTGAGACTAATATTTTACAAAAATACAAAAGTGTAAAACATATAGAAAGCCCCAGTGCAAGATGGGCTTGCGATATTACAGTTTTTTGGCCAAAATATTCCATTGTATTCTTTAGAAAATATCCCGGGTTTCCCGGATAAATTTGCCGGAAATTGAAAATGAACGAAATTCCCGGCAGGCATTCTCTAGTCACAGCACCAATTATGAGATGTTGTGAATGTCGAATTAGGTCTTAAGCCCAATCATTCGACCGTTGTGTATAAATATGAGGGGTAGACTGTCTTATCTTTGGCGTGAATATCAGCGCTTCTGAAACGACCGAATTTGAAAATCTTCCAAACTGAGGACATCTGCTTAAAATGCACGCTGATAAATATTGGTATTAGCCGCAAAATAAGACGTTTGAACACAAAGTCTATACTTATAATAGTTTAACTTACCATTCTTAATAAACACATATTCAAAACACACAAACATATTGTTAAAATCGCGACAGAAACAATTCTACGTTTTATTTTTCTGAACGCTAGGTTGGGTAACCAAATTGAAAATTAATTTGGTTGCATCTATAGAATTCATGAGCAATCACCGCTTAAAGCAAAACTCGGTTATTTCAACTGAATTTATAATTGTATCCGAATTGCTACCAAATTCGTTTGTTGTACTTGAAATGATAGACAATTTTGTTGATTGAGGGAATATAATTGGAAATTTGGTTGCAACAATAGAATCATTTATGAAACGATGTGGTCTCAACCGAATGACAGATGTGGGGAGTAAACTCAAACGAGATTACAGCAATTACTTTTTTTCAAAAATAAATTACATGAGGAGTTAGTTCCAACCCGGCGGAATGAAGACGGGCCCCAAGAAATAACACCCCAATTAAAACAATAAACGGTTTCCCATTACATCCCATGAAGGGACAGGGGAGAACTTATCACAATCCAGTTTTACACTGATTCTGAACGGTATTTTGAGAAGCTTTTTCATGGATATATACTCGATAGTGACGGCCACTATGCGAGGTGACCGCCGCCGAAAGAAACTTTAAGTTGGTCAGAGCAGGGTTCGAACCCAGGATCTTATTTACAAGAGCCGCGCACACTAATCATTGCACCACCACCGAAATTGCAAAATGAAAATGGACCCCAATCCAATATACAGGTTACAACAACACGAAATTTTGGGGTTTTATTTCATACATTTGGGGTCCATTTTCGCTTACACTTGGAGTGTTGTTTCATTATCAATGTGGGTCACAATGAAAGGGGACCCCAATTATTTTTTGGGGATTATTTTCAGTTTACTTGGGATCCGTCTTCATGTTTTGGGGTGTTATTTCATAACTAAATTGGGGTGTAATTTCTCGGGGTGCTATTTCGTATGGCTACTATAAATTAAATTAGGCCCCAAATTTTAGTAAAAAGTAAATTTTAATAAACTATATTTTACAGTTTTAGAAAGAAACTAAGAAATTAATTAATCGCGCGATTTTGTTGGGAAATTTTTTTTGGCTGCGGCAGCTTCAACACACTATCAACAAAAATTTTAATAAACTATATTTTACGGTTGTAGAAAGAAATGAGAAAAATTTTTCCAAAAACATCGCGTTTCAACACACGATCAACAACAATTTTAATAAACTATATTTTGTTGTTTTAGAAAGAAATGAAAAAATTTTTCCAAAAAAAATCGCCCAATTTGTTTGGGAAAAAGTTTTTGACTGCGGCGCTTCAACACACGTTCAACAAAAATTTTAGTAAACTGTATTTGACTGTTTTAGAAAGAAAAATTGTTTACAAAAATGGCGTCAAAAAAGGGGTGACAAATATTTGAAATGAATATTCTATTCTATCTTATTTTATTTACTGGTTCATGGAATATGTTTATGTGTGTATTGTATATTCATTCTGAAATGAATCAAATCGACGGATAAAACAAAATAAATTTTTTTCTATAGGGGCCGATTTTCCTGGGGTGCAATTTCTATTCCTTAAAATTACATTTCACGAAAATACACCCCAAAGAGTCAATCAACTCTGGCCCCAAATTTTATCAGTGTACAACAAATAGTTATTTTGGGGTCCTCTTACGCTTATTGGGGCCTTATTTTTAAACGGTTTAAAACCAAAAAATGAAAGCCACCCCACTAAAATATTTGGGGTAGTGCTTCACAACTTTTTTGGGGCCCTTCATCATTGTTTGGGAAGCTATTTCATTTTGAAATTTGGGGTCCACGTTCATAATGAAAACAAACCCTAAATTTGGGCCCCATTTTAATTTTGCAATTGGGGTGTTATTTCCAGGGACCCATTTTCCGGCCGCCTTCCAAAACGTCTAAGGCACCCGTTAAAAATACGATAATACTTTTTGTAAAATGTAAACATTTTTTAAGAATTATTTTTATAGAATGTATTTTTTTTAAAGTATATTCTAAGGTCCTTTTTGTAAAAATATGTATTATATTTTCCCGAAAAGGGCATTTTTTACAGAGAGGTACTTCTTTTATTAAAAGCTAATGTTTTTATTTAAAAATATTTACTATATTTAAGAAAAAGTACTTTCTGTAAGAAAAGACCATAATAGTATGCATTTTTTTTACAAACAAGTACTTTTATACGAACAGGTACTTTTTAAAGAAATTGTACTCTTTTTAGGAAAAGATTATTTTTTTAAGAAAATTAACTTATTTTTAGAAAGGCTACTTATCTCAAGAAAAGGAAAGGAAAAGTATTATTTTATTTTAACGGAAATGTACTTTTAAGGAGCTGAATTTTTGTAAGAAATTGTATTTTTTTAAGAGAAGGTATTTTTCTGGAGAAATGATTTTTTTTAAAAAATGATATTGTTTTAGAATTGTTCCTTTCTTCAAGAGTAGGTAAATATTTAAGTGTAGGTACTTTTATCTCAAGAAAGTTATTTTGTTTCACAAGAAAGGTACTCTTTAAAGAAAGTATAGTTGTTTAAGAAAAGGCAATTTGTTGTAAGCATAGGTACTTATTTAAAAAAAATATTTTTTTAAGAAAATTTACTTTTAGTAAGAACATGTTTTTTAAGAAAAGGCACTTATTTAAAAAAAATTCTTTTTGTAAACTTCTTTCACTTTGGCTGTTCTAAATTTACTTTTTATCGGGTTAAAAACTACAGTATATACTAAATATTGGTTACAGGCTCCACCTGGAAAACTTCGCGTTAAACAAGAAATTTCGCAACATTTTTGAGCCATCTAGTTAGTCTAGTCACAAACCAAAGCAAAAGTAAACAATATAGTTGATAATAGTCGGTTGTAACATAATAGTGTTAAAGCAAACTTTTGGGAAGAGTGCCTGAAGGCATTAGAGGGTTAAGTCTTGAAATTAGGGTAGATCAAAATTTTCCCAGCGTCATATTTCCTTTTTTAATATTTCGTTAAGTAATATCTAGACAACTATTGACGGTAGAGAATCATTTTAAAAAGATTAAGTGCAAAATTTTGGTTTCATTGCCTGTTTCGTACAAAACTTACCTTTTTATCAGTATATGCAGAATTCTAGCACTTTTCAAACAATTTTGAGCCAATATTTCACGATACCGTGCTAATTTAAAATATCTCAAAACTGTGTCGCAAAGACCAAAAAGTCATTTTTTGCCGCGTTGTGTTATGAATGCTCTTTAGTATGACTTTGGTAATAAACAATCGTTTAATCTTTGATTTCGATGGTTCAATTGCGTCTATTTACTTCTGTATTAGAAGATGAAATATGGCCTTCATGATAAAATAGTGATTGATTGATATGTACTAACGCCTTCGCATGAATATTTTATCAAAAAAGACTAATATATTTGTGAAGTTTTGGCCATTGAATGACCTAAAATGTATACACTGATACTTTTCGGCCTCAACCTGTCTGTCATACGACATTGGCCCCAAAGCAGATACACATTTCACTATTTCTTTCAGCTGCATGGCCACGTCCAACAATTATAACAACTTCCATGCAAGAGCTTTGGGAGCTGATTTGACATCCTACTGTTGTTTTGGCGACTTTTTAAAACGATTTGACACAGATGTGATGTGACGATATAGAAATGAATTGAAATTGTCGTACTTTAGATACTTAAGATATTTATAGGAACTTGTGTGGCATTGGCAGATGAGTACTTGAATTTCATTCAAAGGCACCTCCATGATAATGTATGTATGTATGTAGTATGTTATACCTACATACGTAGCAAATACATATACATGTTTGAATACACTCAAACAAACAATCGTTTCCGTAATATTTATTTAAGCGCAAAAATAAACAAATATTACGAAATGCTACTTGGAAAGCCATTAACGGGGCGTCAGCAGTTTTTACATTTACTTTTGCTCTGAACATAATTGTGTCTGAGCTACAGACCGCTATTCATAATTCCATACACATTCGTACACAGTGTCAAGTACATGCATTAATTCATCCATCTTCCACATAAATAGTGGTAAATTTTACCCTTTTTCATGATACAATTATTTAGTTCTGGGTAATCAGTCGGAATATTTTTACAATTACAGACGCGCCTTTTGCAAATTACTCCAGGAACTGTGGCGGTGCGACCGTGGTCATTCTCATTCACAACCGTAGTAGGGAAAGTGTTTTTTACCCTCTCTTAATCTGTGAAAATGGTCCAAATGGATCTGCTGCTGGTTTCAGTGGTCTGGTTTTAATTGTTGGATTTCATTGATTATTTGTTCAACACATTTTGTTGCCCCTTTTCAATTATGATTTATGACTGTGTTGGATGGACGGACGGGACTGGCTGGCTGCTGAAATCTATAGACACAACAATTGTATTCACATTCCGGTTTCGACTCACTCTCCGTTCCAGGCCATCGGGTAGTAGATTGTTGTGTATTTTTGTACATTTTTATGATAGGCGCTAAGTTTTTACACAACAAAGGAATATGCATTACAAATGCAGTTTGTGTTTTTGTGTTTTACTTTAAATGTGTTTATGATAGTTTGAATGACAGTTACAACTACCTGCTTTTGATAACTATTACTCACTCAGACCGGCGTAAACGCACCCTACATTTAACATCCATGAGCGATGCGATGTTTGTTATACTCTTAACATTCGGTGGACAAGTAACAAGGAATCGCATTTAATAGGCCTCTGCATAACTTTCTTAATTGTATATGGCATATTTCCCTGTAGGTCAAATGGGCGTTTCAAGTACATGTCTGTCATAAATATGTTTGTTTGTGAATTTGATACTTTTTCAGCAGTTTAACTGGTCTACACATACGAGTATTTGGGGTTAATTAACGAATCTTAAGTAAATTGTATCATAAGAGTCTATAGTTGTTGTAAGTTGTATCAGACATCTAATGTTGGAATTTTTTGCTAGCATTAAACCCTCGCCCATAGGGATAGGAGTAGATATCATTTAATATGGAAGGAAATGTAACGCAATATTACATCCTTAATATCGTTGGACGAAATTCGTGTTTGGATTTTTAACTAAATTGGGCTATGTTCGTCTGACTGGTCAACACAAAAACTGCAGGATACCTTTACCCATCACAATGCAATTTTGACTATTATTGTTTTGGGTTGAAAATTTACGTTTTGGCCACACCCCTTCTGGTACCTCCCATCATTTACATTATAAAACTTTTTTCTGGTATATGTGATTAACTTCAGGTCAGGCATTGGTTTTTAAATGTCTACTTTCGCCCTTACTGGTACCTCCAATACAAAACCTGGGTTGCGGTCCGGGTTGTAAATACGATAAATGCTGTAAGACACGTTTGATTTAATGAAATTATTTATTTAAATGTCATTTGCCAGTGCTGTGTAGTCGGAGTCTGGGCTATTTGCCTGGAGTCGGAGGTGGAGTCGTAAAAAATTTAGACGACTTCGACTCCAAGTCTCCAAATCAAAAGTCAGCAGTTTTAAAAATAATAATTTGTCTTTTCGGTTAATATTAACTTTTTCGCCGTATTAGATAAAAATCGGTTTGCCTAAGGTCCAGTTGATTATCCGATGTTTGCTCAGCAAAATTGACTCGAAACTTTTCTACATTTGTCATTTTGTATTCGAAATATGTTTGATGTGCAAGTTTTCAAGGTTTTATATTTTTCAAGAATCTTGCGCGATATTTTTCTTAATTACTGCCAACTAACCTCACATATATTCACTAGCCACAAGAGTGTCCAAAAAACCGTAATTTTATAGAAATCGGTTTCCGGTTTGTTCGAAAAATTACTTTTTCAAGAAACCGGTTTTCGGTTTGTTCGAAAAATTAATTTTTCAAGAAACCGGATTTCGGGTTTTAATTTCGGGTTTTTTTGCTTTAAATTAAATTACACATGTAGAACACAATTATTAATTAATTAAAAATTAAATGAAAAAAAAGTAATGAAATTAAAAATGAAAATGCAAATTTTTAATTAATAATTGTTCTTATTTTCCTGACGATGCTACCCACTGGGTAGCGAAATATTGAAGAATAAAATAATTTAAAATAGACCTAACGCTCGAACATTTTAATTTTAAATATAATACGAAAGGTCGCATAAATTATCACATTTTAAAAAGTATTTTGGAATGCGTGTTTAATGTAAATTGTAAAAGATTTATTCAAATTCGCATTAAACTGATTTAAAATCGAAAATAATTTTGAAATTTGAAACAGATATCAAAAAATTTTAATTTTGAAATTTGATGAAAAAAATATTTGAAAAGCTTAATTAATTATTAATTCATTTTTAATTCTGTCTAATTCAAATCATAAAATCATTTTGAAAAAAAAATTGTATGGATATGGCATTTAGATCATATTTCAAAATGGAAATCATGTTTCTAAATTTAAAAATTTCACTACAATTCGAAAATCATACCATTTATTATTATTTTTCTAAGTATATTAACACAAATTAAGTAAAATCCGAGTAACCGGTTAACCGATGTCGAATAACAGGTTTCCGGTTTTTTCGAAAATTAGGTTTTTTAAAAATCCGGCACACGGTTAGTAGGAAAAACCAGTTAACCGGTTTTGGACACTCTACTCTACCAGTTAACCGGTTTTGGACACTCTACCGGTTTTGGACACTCTACTCTACACTTGATGAAATATTGTCTAAAACCAAATATTATTACGATCGTCAGTGCTTTACGGGAGTTACCACATCTACGAACCGTTGCAATTTTCAAATCTCGGGCATTACCAAATGTTCTACATTTCTTAAATCAAATGTAGTCGAAAGATTACTCAGATCTAATATTGTTCTTTCTTTGATACAATATTAACAATATTGTCCTTTGTACGATACACTTTTTACGTATAAGATGATATATATCCCATTCCTATGAGTGAAGGTGTTTGCAACTTCTGAAAGTTCTTCTATAAATCTAATGCAATCCCTCTGAATTTCTTAATAACACTGTGGAAGTCGAAAAACGAGACAGGGCAGGAGAATATGGCTTTACCCTAATTCGCATACGAGGAATCGAACTGCATCATTAGTTTTTTGAGTTACAATGACGGTTTCATTCAAAATATATGTAGGCTGGACAGACTTACTGTTTTCAGCAGTACACGCACTTTTTTGTTCGTTGTACTGTCTTCTGCTGAACCCATAAAAAAGTGAACCCATAAACCATTGTACTTTTTTTTGTAGGTTTTTATAATTTCCTGTGGTTCAAAACCCAATGTGTTTTTATCCAAAAAAATTTTTTCAGAGTAGAATAACGAAATATTAAGTGAAATCGATAATTAAGTGGAATTTGGTAATTGTAAATAATGATGAGTAAATAAATATAATTATATAGTGAACGGCTTTTCTTATTTGGCGAAAGAATCTGGCTACTGGCAATTTGTGAAGAGAAAACTCAAAGAAGGTCGGAAAATTATATTTATGCCGAATCAAATAGCCCCAAAAACCTGGTTTTAAAGGTAAGCGTTGTTCCCTAAAGCTGAAGTCCAAAAGGTTTGGAACAACTTTGTTGAAGCAAGTTCATCGGTACATCCAATCAAATAGAAGTTAGTGGCTGTCAACAGTGAGTCAAAATCGAAAAATATGCACTCTGCTAGTCACAATAAAAAAAATTAATTGTAACTCAAAAAATAAATGATGCAGTTCGATTCATCGTACCCGAATTACGGTAAAACCGTGCTCTCCGGCCTTGTCTTGAAAAATGTTTGCGAAAAACTTTCGCAGTGTAATTACTGCATCATTGTGACTATAATAAATGAGGTTTTAAATATGGGAAGATTGAGATATAATAGTTCTAATAGCATTAAATTCTTAAGTTTTTTAAAATGTTTGAGTTAGATGAATTGACATCAATTAAGTTTGTTGAACTGAGTGGTATTTGAAATTTTAATTAAATTTTTTTTTATATAAAATGGAAGGAAGGAAGCAACTTTGGAGTAGTAATTAATTTGATCTCCATAAAAATTAGGTTATGTTTCTGAGCACTCCCTGAAGACAGTAGATATATCCTTCCCCAGAGGTGTTTCTAACTGGATATGACAGCATCAAAAAGGTTTTTAGTCTTAATACTTCGACAACAGGACAGTAACGGAGACAAAGATTGCATAAAAAAAATTAATAAAGTCTAGAAATGTGCTTAATTTTGACCCTACACAAATATAAAAGATATTAATAAATATAAGTAATCTAATATGCCCAGAATATGTTCCGATGGCATCTTTTGATCGGAGATAGATGACAAATGTGATGCTATCAGTGCTAAGCACAAAAAAATAACAAGGTTGTGACAAAAGATACTGGTAGAGGGAGCAAAAAAAATTCGCTTGTATCGGCGTTTTGAAAGTTTACGTCTGATTTTTTAAGGTGGGTGAAATTTGCCCCCTATTACACATTCTTATGATGAACTGGCATAGGAAACCACGTAGAAATTTACGAGAAACATTTTTGTTCTTCTTGTTGAAAAGGGTAAACAACACCCCTAAACCAGGGGTGTGACTGGTTCAAATGTACCACAAAAACATTCCTCATAAAATTCTAGAATACATTTCTTAACACTCCAAAGCTCAAAACTCAACTTGAACGCCAAAAATAAGTAAAACTGAAAACCCATTTATGGGTTAATTTCGTACTTGTTCCGAGTCTACCGCTAAAATGCCCCACAAAGCTGGATTCTAGGGGGTTGGGGTATATTGGAAAAACATTCTTCGTAAAATGTCACTATAAGTCACTGAACAAATGAAACCTGTAGAGTAATCGGTTTCCTATGCCGATTCATCATAAAAATGTGCAAAAGGGGGTAAATTTCACCCCTTTTAAAAAATACTCAGACGTAAACTTTCAAAACGCCGATACACTTATATTTTCTTTTACCCCCTCTGCCAGAATCCGTTGTCGGAACCTTGTTATTTTCGAAAAAGTTCAATTTTCTTCCACAGTGTAATTATACACAGTTAGAATCAGGAATGCAAACGCAGCGATACGTAAAAGTTAATCGAACTGTGGATAATAAATTCTTTAGATAGCTAAGATATGATTGTTTATGTAAATTGTTACATACCTAACTAATTATAAGACTGAAACCTTAAAAATCAAAAATTGTGCTGGGGGAATTCTCAAGATAAGTAAAACATGTCATGAATATTGATTTGACGATATATATAAGTAACTAGTTATGAGTTTAAAACAACATTGGATATCACACGTAGATATCAAGTTTCTAAGTGTTACCCAACTCAAATCTAGATTTATAAATTGAATTTACAAGTGATTCACTCAGAACACCGTTGTTCATCGTGCGCATTAGTCATTTTGAAATAAAAAGCAGTCCTATTGTTTAGAACAGATGTAAATGCGAATATCGATGCATGACGATAGTGCAAGTGTGTATGTATTTATAAAAATACAATTTAATTGTGACAATAATTGTTGGTTAGTTGTGTAAAATTAAATCAAATATGAAACACGTTTTCATTTGCCAGATATTACGATTCTATTATTACACTCTGCATTCGCGGTTACTTACATAATTCTCATTGCCCTGATGACAATAACCCGTTCTTACACCCAAAATGCATGTACTTGTGAAATTACGTATTGTACGTTGTGGCCCTAGTACAGAATATTGCTGCGTGGCCAGCAGGGTGGTTTCAAATCGCATGGGATTCCTACAAGTTGCACCATTTTACAAACTTTAGTGCAAAATTTCATCAAAATTAATTAACGTTTAGAAGTCGCTGAATAAGATTCGTTTTCGAATTTCTATTTATAGAACCCAACTATTAGTTTGGAAATATTGATTTTACTTTTGACGTTTGACTTTACTTTTACCATTTGAACGACCTCTAGACTGCATATTTTTGATTTGTTTTTTCGACACGTTTCGTTTTTCGTTACGATAGAGCTTTGTGGAACAGTGAAATTCCAACTTGTTGTTAAGACCCCTTTAAATCTGTTTTACTCTGTGCAATGTGTTGTATGCGCTATACGATTATGGTGAAATTTTTAATAATAAATCCAAAATGTTCCTGTACTATTTTTCTCTCTTCTCTGAGTATATTGGTCGTTACTTGTTTAAGTCAGTATAAACCATGTATTCAGGTTTTGTGAAATTTTCGTAAGAAAATATGTCATTTATATCCAAACGGATAGTTTTGTTGCGGAGAGTTACCACCTACCTCTAATTTGCCTTACAAATATTTCATTAATAGTTCCTCTTCGCACTCCATTTTATTTTTAACGCATGTGGATTTACTTTTGGTTGTTAAAATAATCGAAATGTCAAAATTCCGGTCCCAAACAATTATCAAATAATTGTTTTCGTGCGAAATAACTTTGGGGTAACAACTGTGTACTTGAGTTTGCCTACGAATTGTTCGCAAAGAGCTGAGTACCACGTAAATGAAAAGTGAGCGACATTTTCGGTCCATGAAATTTTCGTTATTTTTTATACATATATATCTTATGGTAACGAAACTTTCATAAAAACTGAATATCGGTCTTAAAAAAGAAATATAGGTACAGAAATATCAGACTGTTGAAGCGACATAAATATACCCTCACCCTAACAGCCCTACTCTGGCATGGTTACAAAAGTCACCAAGGTTGCTATTTGACAGCAATCTGGCAATTGTAGCAAATCAGTATTCTGACATTTTTTTCGGTGACAAAAGTATCAAAAATTATTACCTGCCAAAGCGGAGGTAACAGCGCGTGACAGCCTTTTTTGTTTGCCGGAAAGTTGATACAAAAACATTTTATAAATTCGGGAAAAAATAAATAATATATTTTGTTCCAAAACGACAAGAGGTCATAATTACATGGAGGAAGGACTTTTGTTACTTTGTTGTATGGAAATAGAGCAGAAAGAAGAAATCACTAGCCTTTTTGTTAGAAAGATTGAAAAGCACCAAATGTATTTCAAAATTTTGAACGTAAATATCTCCGATCCTTGAAGCGATATTGGTTAGGCTGTTTCACATTTTCGCGAATTCAAAAAACACACTCGGATTTCGATTTTTGGGACTTTTCGGAGAACCTATTTTTTTCCAATTTTTTGGATTTAAAAAAAACTGTCGCCGGAGCCAAATTCGATTTCATGTCTGTTTTGTGGAGTTTTGAATTTAGTTTTGAGAGGCTCAATATTTTTCAATTCCGTAAAAAAACTTTTACTCAAAATTAACGTTGAAATAATCTTTAAGTATGGCTTTGACAAGGGCTTGACAGAAATCGAGAAAATGGACCTCAAAGTCAGAAAAGTAAATAAAACATGCTGAAATTCTGACTTTCAAGAGAACGAGTTAGCACAAATGAACTAGTTGATATTTTTGCTGCATAGTACTATCCATTTTTATCATTTTTGCCCTTTACACTACCCAAAAATTCGCTACATAGAGTTTTCTATGATTTTTCAAACAAAAATCGAATTTTCAAAACTAACTATAAAAGCGCTCTGTTAAGTTTGTCACATGGTACAATTATTTCTGAGGCAAAGTCGTTTGAACAGCTGATTTTATTTTTGTCATCCCAATATTCGTTTAAGTTGTCAAACTCACAGGTATTTTGTTTTTGTACTTTTTGTATACTTGTGTTGTGGGTATTAATGTGATAGATACAAAGAATTTCCATCAATATTTTGATAAGAGCTACAGACAATAAACGAAAAATTCAAAAAGATTTTAATATCAAAAACACTATATTCTTCATAAAAACCAGTTGAAATCCAAACAAGTTAGAAGTGATTATGAAAAACTTTTGAACCTAGCTTTAGTTTTCCTCGGTGAAGACTCTGGAAAAATGATTAAAACTCCAGGATGCACGTCAAGATCGCGTTGGCTGCAAAAACCAGTGTATGCTTTAGAAACGTATTTATATCGCAAGGAAGAGAATGTTGTTGGTATAGAAAAGGTGCATCTTTTACGTGATGTTTGTTTATTTATTGTGTTTGTGTACATTCCTTATTGGTATGATTGTACCGCAGCTAATCATTGCCTTTTGAATGATATACATTTTATCAATAATATTAAAAAAATTAAAGAAATTAATTACACCATTTCGGAAGCTGCTCTTACAAAATTTACTAAAGATCACTTGTGGTACATGGGCTACCATTTAAGCGCCCTTTCATTTTTTGACGAAAGAATTCGTCTGCACGAGAAGAGGAGAATGGTAACGAACTTGGATATTGAAAAGAGCACTGCTGAAATATCGATTCGAAAGATGAACTACATCGAAAAAAAGCATAAAACCTACTGATTGTATCAGTACAAGAACGCGGGAATTATTTCAAATCATAGATTTGAATACTTCCTTTTTGGAAATAGTTCCGGCAGTATGGGATACTGACAAGACTTACAAGAAAGCTAAAAACGAGATATCATATATTAAAGTCATGAACGACCCTGCCGAACGAGCATTATGTAGCATTAAAGATATAAATGTTAAAGATGAGGGAAAGATACAAAATGCCATTGTATCGACATTAAACCAGAAATTATTTTAAACTTTTCTTTTTTCAACATTTATATTGTTTTTTGATTATTATTAACCTTATTATTTGATAAATAAATATCAACTTGTGAAATCTTAATTTTTTAATATTTTCGAAAATTTGATTTTTCTTTGAAAAATCATAGAAAACTCTATGTACCGAATTTTTGGGTAGTGTAAAAGGCGAAAATGTTAAAAATGGATAGTACATCTGGAAAAATATCAACTAGTTCATTTGCGCCAGTATGTGCTAACTCGTGCTCTTGAAAGTCAGAATTTCAGCATGTATTATATACTTTTTTGACATTGAGGTCCATTTTCTCGATTTCTGTTAAGCTTATGTCAAATCCATACTTAAAGATTATTTCAACGTTAATTTTGAGTAAAAGTTTTTTACTGAATTGAAAAATATTGAGCCTCTTAAATCTTTTGATTTTTTAAGTGAAAATCTAAATTCAAAACTCCACGAAACAGACATGAAATCGAAATTGGCTCCGCCGAAAGTTTTTTTTTAATCCCAAAAATTGGAAAAAAATAGGTTCTAAGCTCAGAGAAGTCCCAAAAATCGCAATCCGAGTGTGTTTTTTGACGTTTCCAAAATTTCCAGCCTAATATTGGTGAGTATTATACCTTAAAAAAAAAGGTTAATGTCTTGTATATTATCGCAGCCTACCAAAATATAAGTCTAATAGGGCATTTTTTTTTGAAAAACATAAATTTTTATCAGAAAAGTGTGGTTAAGAAATCGTCTTTTAATAAAAAGACTTTGTTTATGCTTTATAAAATTTAGAAAGACCTTTGTAATGATACCCACTTTAACCAGATCGGATTATAAATACCTGAGTCATGAGCGATTATATACTCAATCTTTGAATGCCTATATCTTAAGAAGTTGGTCCGGTTGAACTTTTTGAACTCAACGCAGAAGTTTTTGTCGGTGATGAAATTTTGGTGTAATTCAGATAGTTGGTGCTAAATTAAATTGCTTCTTCTAATTGCTCTGGATGTTCCTTGAGGAATGCAATATAGCACTCCACCTGTGCCTTTGCGGTGCGCTCAAAATTCCTAAGTAATAATGTATTAATTTTAATTCAATAAAACATAAATATATGTATTAAATACTTACTTTTCCTTTTTTGCCGCTTACATTTTGTTCAGAAGACACAAAACCATCTTTGTTTTCTCAGCTCTTGACAAGCTGTTATTGTGAGGTGAATTATGTTTTACGATGTGCATGTTTCTTTGTCACCGTGTTGCCAGAATACCAGATACAAATAATGGTGACAAATTTGTAAGAATTTTGTGGTTACAATTTGATTAATACCACATACACAGAGTTGGGGTGTAAGTCACCAAATGTTTAAGAGCTTGACTTAAATCACGAACTACTGCCGACTGGGTTGACAGGCACACATCTTTTGTATGCCGGATACCAAAATTATAGTTGTAAATATAAGCTCATTTTTAAAAGTCAACTGTCTTTTCACGAAGTAACACATAATATCAAATTTCGTTATGATCAGTCGTGTTTTCCGGGAGTTATAGTGTCGACCAGACGTTCTGCCGCAAAACTTTTGTATGGGAGGTGCCAGAATAGATGTGGCAGAATCGCAAATTTACGCAGTACCATAGATACTGGAGTTAACTACATATCGCACAGGCGCTGTCAACTACTACCACTAGGTGCTGTGTTGTCGTTTTGTAACTCTCATTGACGTTTCTCTTAACATTCACTGACGTTTATTCTACAGTGTGGCCCATTTTGTACGTTCAAAAAAGTATAATTGTCCAGGTAGTGTTAATCGAAAAACTAATTTAATTTTATTCATGTGTATCTACTGTAAAAGTAAACAAAACGGTACAAAAAATAATACATGTGCATTTGACATAAGAGAACCACATAAGCAAGAAAAATTTTCAAATCAGCTGTTTACCTTACTTATTTTACCATGTACTAGTTAGTAAAAACATAAAAAAGCGAATCAGTGAAATTGGGATTTGGCGGTTCCGTCTCGAATCTGTCACGATTGAGTAAGAACATGAACAGTGAATCAGTGAAATTGCGTTTTAGCGGGTCCGTTTCGAACCCGTACGAGTCCGTAAATACATAAAAATCAAATCAGTGAAATTGCGATTTGGCAGATCCGTTATTCCTCAACATAGAAAAGCGAATCAGTGAAGCTGATATTTGCCGAATCCGTTTCAAATCCTTTAAGAGTCTGTAAAATCATAAAAAGCGAATCAGTGAAATTAAGTCTCCAACCCGTTTTGTTAAAACATAAAAATACTAAAACCATTTATATTTGGCTGCGAGTTCGAGACGGATCCGATACGGTACGAAACACAGCTCGCTTTTTCAAGAGGAATTTCATACCAAAACGGGTTCCTTATGTGTCCATAACGAATGTTCGTTTCGGGCAAAATGTACAGATCCGTCTCGAATTCATAGCGGTAAATAAATAAATAGTATATGTAATTCTGTTTTGAGATCACACGTTATAATTATTCCTTGGAGCTCCATCTAGAAAATATCTCATTGATCAAGAAATGTATGAGATATCTAATTATTTCCTATATCTATGTTGATACCAGACAGAATATAAACAAATTTTAAATTTTAAATAATCATCAATGATGACATTTCATTGTGACCGAAAACGACTGGCGGCAGTTTTCGTGTTGACCGTTATACATGGTTCGATCCTCTCTCTGATAATCACTAATTTGTTTCGATGCCGGTCATCCCGCTTACCCACGGCAACACTATCGAGTACGCAGATAAGAAATTTCAAAATTTTTATGGCCAATTAAGTTCTTGACTGATTTTGAACCAGAAAACAAATTGATAATATTAATTAATGAAATTGTGAATTCGAGTTTTAGCCAATTAAAAATATAGTAGAATTATATATAGTTACCAAAATAAAATTTCTCACAGTATTAAGAGTTATAACTAACTATTTGTTTCTCTAAATTAAAAACATTTATTGATCTTTCGTTTGCTACGTAATCAATTTGTTAATTGATTTAATTAAATAAGTTAATAAACTTGTTGCTCATGTAATTTTCTGCATTTTGGCAGATTTTTTTCACTAAATCAGGATGTTCTATGGAAAACTGTTAGCTACTAATATTTCAACCTAAATAACTGTGTATTGCGCTCTTGTGAATTGTTGCCTAATGGGAAATATAATTTTTAGTTGAGACCAATGTTGCGCGTTATGAATATAAAATTGCTTATACATTTCTCATTAAAATCCGTTTCAAAATATTATAAGTGAAAAAGTGACCTCGGACTGCAATGAACTCTATTTAGCTTCAACAGTACTATGTACCTACAAATTTAGGTTAGAATTCTTAAAATTAGAGTGAGGCTTATTAGACAAGATTTGTATAAAAATTTTGTTTGTTAACATTCCATACACCCCGAAAAATCGGTATTTTTTGTTGTTTGGATGCAAATATAACATGTTTGGATACAAATGTAACATGATTGTGGCTTGTCGGAAATATAGTATACTTGTGTCTAAACACGTTGTGCTTGCTATTCAATATTACATGTTGGAGACACAATGATTAATAGGTTATTATACATGTTTTTGTGCCCCAAGGCAGGCTTTGTTTGTAGAAACTGCTGAAAACATAAACATGACAGTTTCAAACCAATTTAAAGAAACAGAATCTAGTATTACTCAGAGTTAGTATCTTACTTACAAATATGAATGCCTTTAAGACAAAAGTTGCAGAAAGTGCAATCATAGTACCAAACATTAAAAAAAACAGAAAATTCGTTACTTTATAAACCTCTGCCAATTTGAAACACGGTTGAAAAAGCCAACCCCTATTGTTTTTTAAAATCGCCCCAAAACTGTCCACTTTGCCACACGGTAATTGCGTCACATTGAGATTTACCGGTGGCTGAAAAATCTCTTCTATTATATTTTTTTTCTATTTTACAGCATAGTGTAATTGATTTTGAATAAATTTAGTGTTTAGAAATGTTAGAATTTATTTCTGAATATTAATTATTATATTATTTATGAATATTAATTATTATCAATTAGTTTTCTGTAATTAATGTACATATATAATTATTGGTAGTACATGTAGACAGGTTATTGTGTTTCTTACTATAAAGTGTATTACTAAAGGTATGAACTACAAGTTCATAGCATATGTGATTGAATATTTAAAAACAAAGATCAGTCGCAAACTTAAATATGTTTGAGGAATTGAATCTAACGGATTAATATATGGGACAGTTTGGGGTAAATACATATATATATATGAATAATTAAACAAATTTATTTATATTTTCGACTTTCTTGAACTGCATCTCATGTCGTTATTCCTCAATATCAATTAAATTCACTCCAGTGAGAAAAAAAATCGCCCACGGCGCTATTGAGACGATTTTTTTGATATTCACGTATAACGACATTATAATAATACCACTGTCTGTCTGATCCTTAATGAATTTTAGTACTACCTGTGTGGAATTCACCCGCAGTACTTCGATTTATCAGCTAAATGTGCATGTTATTTTTTTTAAATAACACCGGCAAATGGACTCCTATTGGTATTAAATGAACGATATTCAGAAAGATAACCATTGTACTTCACGTTTAGGGACTACAACACCCGAATTTATTAAATGAATAACTCTATCTTCTTTGCGTCTAATTTGGCAAAAGTTACGCTCAGAAATTGGAGCAAATATCTACTTTTTCTACTGTGTATTATCGTATGTTCCTTGAAGGTTTTTGATGTAAAAAACATGTGTTGGTCCAAAATCATTTTTTGTAAAGGTCTTTTTTAAAATGTTTAGTACAACCAAACTAAAGACTTCCAATTTGAGTGATATGATTTCTGAGTGACGTTTCGGCCATTTGTCTGTCTTTTTTTTCATTGTATTCAGTAATGTTTACAATTTCATCAGGGGAGAGGTATACGGAAGAACAACAAAAATAATCGTTCTCCAATTGCAAGTTTTCGTGCGCTTTTGCCATTTTATGGTTGTAATTATCGTCCACCTGTGCTCTCTATTTGTCGAATTGTTGCAAACTACGACCGTACATATTCTTCACAAAATGTTCAAGTGCCAATAAGACAAAGAACCGCTCGAAGTAATGAAAATATTGAAATAAGTGTTGTTGAACACCGCAATTTGTCGATTATAAGACGTTGTCAACAATTGGGACTGTATCAAACCACAACTTGGAGGATTTTGAGAAAGAATTTGGGCTCGCATCCGTATAAAATTGTTATCACTCAGGAACTGAAGCCATTGGACTACTGTAAACGTCATGAGTTTGCTGATTTTGTCTTGGAGCAACTTGAAACGGATAACGATTTTTTTAAGAAAATACTCTTCTCCGATGGAGCTCACTTTAATGTGAGTGGAGCGGTAAATAAACAAAACTGTCGATTCTGGTGCAACGAAAATCCACAATTTACTCATGAACAACCATTATATTCACCTAAATTGACAGTTTGGTGTGGTTTTTGGTCTAGTGGAATCATCGGTCCGCACTTCTTTCGAAACACCATTACTGTCAATGGAGAGCGGTATAGATCGATGATGACCAACTCCTTATGGGCTAAATTGGAAGAAGTTTACCTTGACAACATCTGGTTCCAACAAGACGGGACTAACGTGCCACACAGCACGTGCAACAACCGAATTATTGCAAGAAAAGTTTGGAGATTCGATTATTTCAAGAAATTGTGACATTGAATGGCTTCCAAGAAGTTGTGATTTAAACTCATTAGACTATTTCTTGTGGGATTATTTGAAGAATAAACCAGACTTTCTTGAAGCTTTACAAGTTAATACTGAACGTGCTATTATTGACATACGACTTGATTTAGTGAAAAAAGTGTTCGAAAATTGGGTTCATCGAATTCGTTCCTGCAAAGAAGACGTGGAGGCCATTTTAAAGACGTTTTGTTTGGAACTTAATTGTATCGATTGTACTTCACATAAAATAAAAAACATTTCAAGTTGTAATTTCCTTTAAGGCTAAGATATCATGTTTTCTCCGGTTAGTGAAAAAAATGTAAATGCCGCGGTTGGGATTCGAACTCACATTCGCTGGACGATCGTTTCGATGTTTGTGAAACATCATCTTTAGCAGCGTCTAGCCCGTTAAGCCACTGCGGTGTGTATTCACACCAGTCACTAACCGAAGATATTTATTTTATTGTGCAGAGTGATTGTTTGTGCTTTGTTTCCTTATCAATTAGTGCGTTTTTCTAAAGAAATCATATCACTCATATTGGAAAACCCTTTATTACACTCATTTAAAGCCAAGAAACCAAGTAATTTGAGTGTAGTAGCTGCAAAACTGTATGAGACACAGTGTATGAATGTCAGAAATAGCAGTAAAGGTTTTCAATCATGAACAATTACGTGAAAATAGTTGGAATAATTCATCACCACAACAATTTTTCTCATCAAAAGTGAGCTAACGTACAGTTTCAATCCCGCAACGAATATGTGTTCATCAACTGCAAATTGTTCATCACTGTGATGAAAGCATGTTGTTGCTGCTATAATTTTGAATCATTATTGCAACGAATTTGTTTCGTTGCTGCAACGTATTGGTTTCGTTGTTGCAACGAATCAGTATCGTTCTTACAAAGAAATTATTTCGCTGCTGCAATGAATTTGTTTCATTGCTGCTATGAATTTATTTCATTGCGGCTATAAACTTGTTTCATTTCGGCTATGATTTTGTTTCATTGTTGCAATGATTTTGTTTCACTGCTGCAATGAATATTTTGCAGTGTGTTTGAAATTATTTATTGTTAATTGTACAAAATACACTGGTAGTATTATATTTCAGTTGTTTTGATAAAAAGATTTTGAGTGTTTGTTTTGAAAATGGCCTTAATTTGCTAAATAAATTATATCCGTTGAGTGTTATTGTGGCTGTTGTATTCAGGTCCTTGCAATTACAAACAAATATGAGGATTTTATTGTTAAGATTTATATTTAAGATATGTACATGTATATTTTTATCTGTACTTACCATGAACATAGCTCTACTCCCCTGTGGGTGTGATCACAGCAATTGATCCATGTTCAAAACTTCCGTTAACACAGAACCATATCATTGATTTCTTAAATTATGCAATTATTGCTGTGTTGAGGGTTCTGTCGTTCAATTGTAGCGCGACATCCGCCCGTCATTAAGGCAGTGATCGCTCTGTAAGCATTTTCTTCAAATGCTCTTTTATATATGTATTCTAAACAAATTTGTTAAAATTCCGATTGGATTCATTTCATTGTACGTTAAATTGTTAGTTTTTATGTTCGTCTTACTTGAAATACTTTGTTTCTTTGACTTCTTCGATTTTATTGACTTCGAATCCAACTGCCAATGCAACGACACAAGCGCGACAGAATTATGGTTAAAACGAAAAAACACCAATATTTTGTTGCGATTTGTACCGTCAGTGACGCTCATACACACACACAAATATTCAGCTACATATTTCGAGATAGATTTTCTGCTATCGATGCGCCACTTTCTTTGCTGTCGTATTGCTCCGTGCATTCTGTTTATTTATCTATTTTATTTATACTTAGACACTCAATTGACACACACGATTACAGGAAACACATAAATTCACACAATTTAGTTTTCACAACAAAGATTTTTACTAAGTATAACTAATTAGTCTGTTTCCACAAAGTTATTTACATGATTCCCGCAGAGAACTATGTCTACCACTTTCGTTTGTTGCAAAGGAAATGATTTAAGATGTGTATGTAAGCACTCGCTCTCACTATTTTCTGTTGCTGGCCTCTTTTTTACTGCTTTTCTTCCTTTTAGTCTCGTTGCAATAATGAAATTGTGTTGTTAACTATAAATGTTGGCAAACCTTCAAAACAAATAAATAATAAAAATGAACTTAAAAAATAAGAGATAAACCAAATGTCAATACTTTAAATCTCGTGCACTAACTCTTTTTTAATTTCTAACCCATTTTGTGACCGTCGGTGGTGCAATGGGTAGTGTGCGCGCCTCTTGTACAGGAGATCCTGGGTTCGATCCCTGCTCCAACCACCTTAAAATTTCTTTCGACGACGGTCACCTCGCTTAGTGACGGCGACACTATCGAGTATATAGCCATGAAAAAAGCTTCTCAAAATACCGTTCGGAATCGGTGTAAAACTGTAGGTCCCAATCAGAGAGTGAAAACTGGAAAGCGCACAGCTCAGTGATTGTGAGAAGTTCTCCCCGGTCCCTTCATGGGATGTAATGGGAAACCATTTATTTATTTTTTAACCCATTTTTGTACAAAATTCAAACTAAATAACATTGCTACGAAAGGTAAGTTCTTGCAGCAACGAAATGAAAAATTGTCAAAGAAATCATGTATGAAATTTTTCTTTGAGCCGACTACCAAATTGTCGGATATACGAGACTTTTCATTGTAGCAACGAAAAACATTAACGAAAATGTTTCATCTATGCTCACAGGTAGAGAGAAGTTCGCCCTTGCCCTAAAATGGGATCTAAAGGGAAACTATTCACATACATATTCAATTCGTAGAACAGTTTTATGATTAATATTTTTCAGATTTTAAGGGGTCCTATTCGTATTGCTTCTGTATATTTTGCGCAACAAATTCCACTGGCGTACAGTGTGGATTTCTCAAAAAAAAAAGTTATTTATTCAGCTGTTTCTTGACGGCAGGTTCGATCAAAATGACATTGCAAGTAGACATAGCTAAGATTATTGCAGTTCCCAAACCAGAACCCTATTGGAGCTGCAATTTGGTTGTTCTGTAAATGTTTCTGTAGCGGTAGTAAAAGCCTACAAAAATATGACACTTGTTTGTCTTTACTCTGATGATTCTAAAGATATTTGGGAAAAACAGTTTTTTCTTTAAAATAATTTTGCTTGTTTTCTCCATTACAAAAGGTAGTACAGTATCATCACACACATTAAAATTGAACACTTTCGTCGAAGCTTAAACAAGGCGGCATTAGAGGGTTTTGAAAAAACCAATTAATGTTATCAATTCCACAAATGTAATCGAAAATTAGAATCTATGAAAATTGCATGGATCAATTCAGTAGACCAAAAGTGCCATAAAGATCTTTAAAACATGACATACACCCAGCGAAATAATTATAGAGGCAATATATTTTTTCTCGGTACTCTCAGTGTCCTGGATTTATGGTGTAGAATCTTAATGCATATGTCAGAGAATGTAACCATTCGATCTCTTTTTCAAGTTAAATGAAAAGTGACGTTGTTTTTTCTGTTTCCGGTGCGAAATATATATAAAGGCAACATGGAAAAGAAACGGAATTCAAACAGTAGGAAATAGGAATTTAAACAGAATAGAGTTTTCTTTGGTTGATACTTTATTGTTTTAAAATTAACGTAGGTCAAATTAAAAAAAAAATTATACAGAATACCTGGTGGAAAGTCCCTAAGTAAAGAAGAAAAGAGAAAAATGTAAGATTATCATGCTGAAGGGCAGTCCAATCGCGAAATTTCGAGGCGATTGAAAAGATCTAGCTATTACATTGACAATTTTATAAAATAGGGTGGCCAATATGGAAACACAAAACGACCAGGAAAGACACCACTGATCAGTGGCAGCGCCAAAAGAGGGATCAAAAGAGTTGCTGTTAAAGAAAATTTCGCCGATAATGAAATTATTGCTGAATTGAGCTTAGGAGCAGGATTGCGTCGTGTTCAACAAATAATGAAACGCGACTTGAAACTGTCATATGGGAAAAAATATGCAACACTTGGACTCATGCCAAGACACGAATTAGCCAGATTTAAATTCGCTGAAATGTACATATTTTTGTATGAGGGGCGATATTTTCCGTTTGGAAAAATTTAATTTGGATGGACCTGATGGCTCGGACAAACATTGGCGCTCCAGAGATTTTTCCCCAATTGGATAATATGGACTTGGAGGACATGTGGTTCCAACAGGACGGCGCCACAAGCCACACAGCGAATGCCACAATCAATTTATTGGAAACCATGTTTGGTGAACGTGTTATCTCACGAAATGGCCCAGTCGATTGGCCGCCTCGGTCGTGTGATTTGACGCCGTTAGATTACTTCCTGTGGGGCTACGTCAAGTCTATGGTCTATGCCAACAAGCCAGCGACGATTGATGAACTTCGTACGAGTATCGAACGTGAAATTGCAGAAGTATCGGCCGATTTATGCTTGAAACCGTCGAAAAGTGGGTTCAGCGTCTGGACTTCTGCAAGCGTGCCAGTGGTGGCCATGCAAAAGAAATCGAGTTCCATACATAATGGCATCGGACGAACTTTCACAGGAATGAAGAATTTCATTGGTATATAAAACCGGTTTTGTTTTATTTAAAAAACTTTTGTATCGCTCTTATTGAAAAACCCTTTACATATATTTAAAGGATCTTTTCTCAAGTTATAAAATATATTAAAAAAAGAATGAGTCTTAAAGTTTTCAGACAAATTGGTGCCATGGGTGGGGATAAGGATGGGCCATATATGTATCATTTGATACGGAGAAAAGTATAAAGTTGGATGGAGTATTATTAGATCTTTGGACGAAATTCTGTATAGAAATTTTTAAAACGATTAAGACATGTTCGTCAGTCTGTCTGGTTGGTCAACACGAGAACTGCTGTAGATCCTTACCGATCACAATGCAACTGTGGCAGTGATTATTATTTGCAAAACCTTAGTTCGGGATTGAAATGGGCGTCATTCCTACGCCACTTCTGGTACATCACGTACAAATCTGAAAATGTTATTACAAAATCTTCTTTATTCTAAATATGCGAATACCTTAGCTGTTGGTAAATATTTTTCAAATTTATCAGGGATGGTATTTATTTGGTCGGGTTTTTTATTATAACTATTTATTTTATTTATTCAACCTCAAGGCCATTCTACTTTATATCTTTATTAACAAAGGTATATTTTTTTTTATTAGAAGAAGTTTGCATCCTAAAGATTCCTGACAAACCGTGTGTGTAGCGATTTCATATGATGCTTCTGAAAAAGTCATCAAACTAAATGCTAACAAAACCCCATTTGAATTGATATTTCCCCATTATGCAAGTGTTCGCAAAATATCGCAGGCAGCAAACACAAGAAAACATTTGAAAAACAGATTTTCGGCTCCAGAGAAATATCGGTTCCCATTACACATGGTTTTTGTGTGTTGCCTGAAAAACAACACAATTCACACATTTGACAAAATTGACGGGAATCTCGCCGGTCTCTACGTTCTTATTCATCAGGGATGATATTCATTTATTCGACCTTTTTATTATAACTATTTGATTTTATTCATTCAAGTTCAAGGCCATTCTATATCTCTATTAATAGAGGAATAGTTTTCAAAAAGAAGTTTCTCAAAATGCATTATCATGATTCCTGGTAAACCAAATAGCTAATTCAGATCTCTTGCAAATGTATATATAAATAGGGAAAATTGGCGCATTGTTCACGGCCTTTCCTATACTAATCCGCGGACTATTCAGCTGTATGATACAATAACTCCCGTTGGAAACTACGTCCGTAAAATAATGTGGAAAATTTCGTCAAACCCCAGTCTCCAAACGAAAACGGGCTGATTTTTCCATGCTCCTTTTGGCAAAAGTTATGTGGACAGATGGTTGGTTGATTCAATAACTCCCGTATAACCAGGCGTGTGGAGTAGAGTTGGAGCTTAAGAGTCTGAGGTCAAGAGATTTTCCCGAATTCGGAGTATGAGTTTTTCAGCCCGACTCCGTGTTAAAAAAATGCCTACAATTTTAGAAATGGAAGCAAATGAAGAAGTACAATACCACCTCGAATACTCTGCTTAAGGCAATTTTTCGTCAGCGATGTGAGATAGGGTTAATAATTCAGTTCTAGTGATTTATAAACTGAAAACTGTTTTTCTTTACTTTTCAAGTGGTCACAGTTTTAACTAATTCTGGTATAGCGTCATTAATTTTATTACATTTGCAATAGGCTCCGAGATAATGCAATAAAATTTGAAAACCTCAACAAAATATAAAATTTCAGCTACTGTAACTCTGAATATACGCTTGCCACCCCGTTGATATAGTTCTAGAGACATCTACGAGAAATGTTACTAATGAGTAATTGTTCTAATAAGCACAAGTTGGAGAAACCCTCACATTTATCTGGACTGACCGTACTATATTCATCTCTTACCAATTCCAATCTCAAAATATCCCGAAATTCGATCTTTTCATAGTCCTGCTAAAATAAATTAAAAACCCTTTGGTACTACTATCAGCTAGTTTAGGCCCAATTTTGGTGACGGATGATTTTGAGGGGAAGGATGATTTGTGAAAAATTATTTATCAATTTAGTAGAATGAGTGATTTATAAACTCAAGTGTTTCTTAATAAATAGTATCTGAATCTAAAAAAACATTGGAATTCGTTTAGCTTGTTTGTCACGATGGAGCCTGAGTCGGAATTCTGAATTAAATATTGCGAAGTTGGAGTTTCGAACATTCTAGGAAAACTCTACACTCCTGCGTATAACACACTCATCAGAATACAATTTACCACTAGACAACACTTTGCAAAACACCACTCAGAAAAATACTATCCGTCGTCAGACTTTAAATACTAGTTCTAATAGATTAGTTTTTTTTAGGTTTCTTACACTACTACAAAATGTAGTTTACAAAAAGCATGATGCCGTTTCTAGTTTAACTCTTGTTCTCGAGTTGCATGGAAACTAAATTAACATTTTGCCTCGCCGTTTACCAGCCACTTCAGAATAGCTGGGCTATATAAAAAACAATTTTAATCTTAAAAAATCATTTTACCAATCAAAGCAAAAATAACTAAAATGTATTTATTTTGAAGAGATTGCAGGGTTTTGAAGTTTAAACATTCCGAATCGACTCATTTTGTAAGTTTTTGGAAAACAGCTGCCGTTAAATTTTTACCCCAGTAAAGTAGTTACTCTGTTTGAACATATGCAAGGTATTTACAGGGTGGCTGATGAATATTGCTACATTAAGAAACTCAAATAACTTTTTTTTCAGTGTGTGGAGTTGATATTTCGTTTATTCATGTTAAAGCTCATTGAATTTTATTAAATATAGCTTAATTAGTTTTAAAAATAATGGAATTTAAATGCCCCCCCCCCCCCCTGCTCGTTGATGGATGTGCGGCATCTTACCAAAAAGTTGTTCATTACTGCTTGGAGAGTTGAGACAGGAATAGCCGCAATTGTTTCTCGAATGGATTGCTTTAGTTCATTCAAATTTATTGGTTATGCTTTGTAGACTTCCTTCCTGAGTTTCTCAATATCAACTTATTGGAAAATTTTCGTCGCAATTCGGTCATAACAGGCCGGGTTATGTGAGGAGTTGCACCACCTTGCTGAAACCACACAGAGTTGAAAGAAATTCTCATTCGGCGTTATTCTGGATAGAAAAACCCTATCAACATGCTTAAGTACCGGCCTCCAGTAACCGTACCGGCCGTTTTTGTCGAAAAAGTAGGGCCCGACAATGCAGCGTGATGAAACTGCACACCACACTGTCACACGAAGTGGATGCAATTCCGAATAATGGATTATCTGTGGGTTGGAAGCACTCCATATTCGACAATTTTGTTTGTTTATGTTGCCGCTTAAATCAGAGATGAAAATACTGTTCAACATGTTTCCGTCCTCTTCCACCATTTGAAGCATTTTCTAGCAAAATTCCAAGCGAATCTGGAAGTCTGCTGCATTCAGTTTGTTGGCCATTTGAATTTCATATGGGAATAAGTCCAAATCTTTGTGCATAATTGACTGCAATGACTGCCTGCTTATACCCATTTGAGCAGATAAGCTTCTTGTCGAAACTCTTGGATTGTTTTGTATGGCAGCAGCTACAGCAGCGATTGTCTCCACGGTCCGAACTGCAGAGTTTCGATGGTAAGGTCTTCTGTTGACTATCCCATGCTCGGCAAAATTGTTAACAAGTCTGATTGTGGTCCATCTGCTCGGAGAATTGCCACCAAATGTGCATTTATACTCTCTTTGGACCGAAACTACGGACTCCAGTGCGTGATAGAGGCGGACAATCCAAATTCTTATTTCAGTGTTCCAGTCATCCATTCTTGTTAAACCTAAAAATCAGTCTGCAAAATAAAGACAAATTAGCCAGATTCATTAAGTAGAAAAAAAGTTATTTAATTTTTTTTGGTAGCTGCTTTCATCAGCCACCCTGTAAAAGTTATTTCATTTTTTTTGGTAGCTGCTTTCATCAGCCACCCTGTATATGTTGCGCGCATTCATTTCGTGAAAACCTTACCTTCTTATCTTTCATACAACTTTCTGCACGTCGCCGAAATTTAGTAATCTCTTTCAAAACGTTTAACTTTTTATCAAACATTTAATATTCTTAAACCTAGTCCTCAATGGGCAATGAAACAAATTCATTGCAGCAACGAAACAAATTCGTTGCGATAATGAATGAAATTCATTGCAGTAACAGCCATACTTTTACCACAGTGACGAAGGGTTTGCAGTTGATGAACACATTTTCGTAGCGGGAATGAAACTGTACGTTAGCTCACTTTCGATGACTAAAGTTTTTTGTGTGATGAACATTTTCATCCCTGTGACGATGCTATTCCGTTTAGTGTCCTAAAAAATTTAGTCTACAAAACATGATGACGTGTCTAGTTTAATTCTTGTTCTCGAGATACATGGAAACTGAATTAACATTTTGCTTAGCATTTTACCAGCCACTTCAGAATATCTAGGCTATATATAAAACCAATTTTAATCCTGAAAAATCATATCAACAATCAAAGGCAAAGGTAGCTAAAATATATTTATTTTGAAGAGATTTTTACCTTAGTAAAATATTTACTTTGGTTGAACATATGCAAGGTATTTATATGCGGCGGGCTTTCACTTTGTGCAAACCTTGCCTTCTTATCTTTCACACAACTTTCTGCACGTCGCGACGTGCCTAGTCCTCACACTTGACTGTAATTGTTTTCGATATTCTGTCCCACTTAATGTGGCAAATACCTTGAATTCTGAGAAACATTTAAATTTTGGGAGTTCTTTCTTTTATTTTGAGAATTCTTGCTTTTATTTGGAGAATTCTGAGATTGTTATGGAGGAATTTTTTTACATTGTATAGTATCTGCCAAATTTCATCCCCAGATTTTCAATTCTCTGTATATATTTTACTGACAAACACTTTAATTCATTTCTCACAAACAAATATTTTAAGAATTTTTAGACTTTCACAGCCTGTTCCCCAATGTCGACTGATAGATTTCGTTCGTATTCGATTTGAATGAAAATTGCTTTGGGCTCCACTATTTCGAATGCAATTGTAAGTTACGTTCAAAGGAAAAGTCGAACGAAAACGTAAGGCTCAATTCGTTTCAGTACTAATTTGGATTTCTTTAAAGCGATGCCATCTCGGCTAATGAAAATCCCAAAACCAGTCACTAATCTGTCATCTATGTTAGTGTAAGGAAGTGAACGAATCAAAAGCTTCAGACATTAGTAGAACATGGGGTGCCAAATCCGGTGTCAGTAAGGAGAATGCCATTGATTCCATCCAGCAAGTTCACGTTTGACGAGCTATGAAGTAATATAGTACATTAATTAAACTCCCTTGGACCGTCTACACTTGAAAGAATCATTACGCGACAATATTTTTCCGAACTTAACTCAGTGTTCATATTGACTCACGATCCTCGGCGTCGCTCAAGCCAAAATTCGTGAGCTTGCAATTTTAGATCCGGGATCGGATCCGGATGCCACCACTGCATACTGGGACAGATTGAAAAAATGACCGGACAAAATTCCAAAAATCGGAGCAGTAATCCAGATAAAATAAGTTACTTAAACAGTGGCCAATTAACCACTGAGGTCGAAAATTAACTGTTTTGAAGGTTCCATGCACGTTGTTGATCAGGCAAGGGGCCCAAAGTTGAGTATTGTTTCAATACATGCATGCAGGCTTATTTTGGGTTATTTTTAGTAGATGTGTGTTATATGAAGGTTATGTTTCTGGTTGTTTTAAACTCTTTTTATTGATTTTGTGTTACAAGAGCTACGAAAATGTATATTAAGTTAATTTAATTTACTTAAGGTTTCTAGTTCAATTGCAATGAAAGTAGTTGACTAAAAATATTACATTTTTTAATCTTTTGTGGACCGCAAAAAATTAGCACCAACTAGGAACAGCGCGCGATTTTCACTTCTGAATACTGTGGACCCTAACCGAAGTCACTGATTTTATTTCGTTACCCTTTGCTACCATTTGCTGAAGAAAAAAATTTTTTTTGCTCTAGTTTTTGATTTCAAGTTTAAATATAAATTACTTGTGTAAGATTTAATTTTTTTAAATGTAAATTCAAATACATTACTGTGTCGGAATTTAGGTCGGGCAATACCATAAAATGTCAAACTAAAATTTCGAAATTTCAAACTAAAATTTTGAAAGTTCCGAGGACGACGATGATGAAAATGTCGAACGTAATGATATAGATTTTTTAAACCAAGTTTTTTTTTGTGGTCCCAAATAAATCTTGTATGGTTACGAAACAAACTTCTCAAACTTTTTATTTATTTTATAATTCCTAATAAATTTGGTAGAAAAGTTTAAAACGTTAAACCTTGTTAAGAAACTAAATTTTATGTGAAAAGGTAGAATTACACATGCTCTTCCCTCCGTTATGTTAGTTATCGAAATCCTGATCGAAAAATGTTTGCCAAAAATGAAATCGGGCCATCTAAACACCTATGAAACGATACCCATAACGTTTTTTTTAAATCTAACCCCCCCCACTATAACTCCAGCCCCCACCAACCAATGGAAAAAGCAATGCCAGAAATGAGCTCAGCACCCTCGAAAACCTACCGACTAATGAGTTTGTCACGACTAAAACCAAAAACAACGACGTTATTAATTTTTTCCGGTAATTTTTTCAATCTGTCCCAGTGTGCACTGATATAGATTTGCTCTAGTGCGTGAGCCACTAGTCACGAGCCAAGCCCAGAGGAAAAGCTGACGAATTTTGGCTGTCGGCTCCCGACCCTCAATATATCTGATTCATGGAGTCAATGTCTGCGGATAAAAACACCATTAACACCACTAAAACACATAATGCAGTAGAATCCCGTTTATCCGGATGAAATAAGTCCAGGGGTATTCCGTATAATCAAAAATCCGGATAATCGATTTCAAAGCAAATAAAACAATTTTTAAATTTTAATAAATTTTTATTATGTATGTAATGGGTTTTATATGCGTCGTTTATATATTACGATATATAAAAAACGATGGATAATGAATGAGAAATGAAAAAATAACAAACACTATCTCGAAAACAAATGAAAGCGGGAGTACACTATCGGAGGCGGGAATAAATTTATCATAACATGTCTCGTCGCGCCGTCAAAACATTTTTGAATTGACAATTAGAGGCGAGACGAATGAGTCCGGATAATCGGATAATCGATGTTCGGATAATCGGGATTCTACTGTAATAATTTCAAAATTTTTTACAGTCTTTGTTGTAAGACTCCGTAATTAACATCACTAATTTTGCTGTTATCAGTAACATTGGTGCCATTTTATTTCGAACTGTTACTTACCCAATGTGCATCGTTATTTGTGCATCTGTTACCGCATATCGCAACTACATACACATGTATATCGTGACGACAGGTGTTTGGCATAAATCTCTCAACCATAATCCTTTTGATCTGAATCATACGATACAAAGCATGAACAAGTCTAGCGGCTTAAACACTCAGATTAATATATGAGATTCTGGTATTTAACATGAACACATTATACCAAATTTAATAATGGAGACTTCCAACAAATGTCGCTCGATTTCAACCGATGTTAAATCCGGTCTTAGCACTGATTAGTTTTGTCACTTCTTTCCTTACAGATATGAGTTGCCTAATCTTGGGAAATTCGTTGGAGTTGTTGTCGGGTAAAACAACATGATTTTAAAATATCCAGTAGCAAAATGAAGGGTTCAGGAAATTTTTAAATGGCCTTTTTAGGGAACCACAGATCAATATCCATTCTTCTAGCACATCAAACAGCTTTTTTGGAGCTCGAGAACAGACATTTTCCCTGAAATCTAATTGACAATGTAAACCAGGTCTTAAAGAGGTATTTGAGAATGTGCATAGAATGAATTTTTACAGGCAGGAAAAGTCTTATTGTTTATGTAAGGCCATCCATGAAACGGCCTCTTTTCCTCCATTAAGGGCTACTTGCATGTATACCAGCATGTCGCACATAATAACCGAGTTAATTGAAGCAACTTGATTAGGGTTGGTTTCACTACTCATTGTGCATTGTAACTTAATTAGTAAACACTTGAAAAAATTATTCTCGGGTTTATAAACTGTGAAGTGACATCCATGATTTTGTAATGTTCTAATGGGGCAGAATAAACAACTCAAGAGGCCACAACCTCCGCAATAGACGATCATCACATTTCATAAATTATGACAACCTAATGCGCCGCACTCATAAGTACTATACATAAGAAATATATGTGTACATAAGTATACTTGTGAATAGGCTGCAACACTATTATCGTACATTAACGTACAAATGTACAGCATGTCAGTACTAATTTCGTAATGTGCCAACTTGATATAAGAGTGAGTTCATCAACTTGAACTTGATCGTTTTGATAATCTTGAAATAACTTCATGATAAAATGCCCCTCAAAAACATATGAATATCAACCAAAAAAAAACATATTTCCAATAGAGTGACCAGATAACTAATCCAAGGTTAACTGAGGAGATTATTTCAAAATTCGACTATTCCACTTTCAACAGAACTGATTTTGTATTTTTTTTTGTTTGGAACATTGAAATGAAAACTCAACGAAAATAAAATTGGGCTAAAACTCTATAAGGAAAAAAAGAATAAAAGTAATTTTCGTCAAAAGTTGCATTCCAAAAAAACTATTTTCTGAAATTGGGATAAAACACAAAAAGTGGAATAGTCAAGTTTTGAAAAGAACCTCCTCAAATAATTTATTTGTTCTATTCTACAAGACTTAACCCATAAGCGTAAGTAGCCTCTAAGCTTCACCTGGCAAAGTCGTTGTTCCGACCAACATCGTATACTTTAGTTAGTCTATTAGTGACCCACTTGGAGAAACAAAAACTACTACTTATATACTCTTAATTAAATCTTGGCTTTAAATGACTGGTGGTATGAAAAAAATAGACAATGAGCAGAATTTTGTCACTAGCAGGAGGGAAAAAGGCTTTAGATGTCATCTTTAAAACGGACAACCACGCATCAACAACGGACAACGGAGTTGAGGTTCTTTGATCATGTATACATCGGATTGCAGTCGAATTGGAACATGACCCAGCTTGAAGTAGTCTATCGGAATGTAAGGATATCTTACTGGTTTCACTATGAAAGTATTTGCAAATTGATTTTGGAGTCAGAACCAACTGCAGCGACAAGCCGAGAAAGCCGAAATAGGTAATCAAGCGGGTATATCTTATGTCAAAACCTCCCAGGTGGAATGGATAAGTTGCAGACATTAGTAAAACATGTCGGAAACTATATAGTAGAGCCAAGACTTCGTGGGACAAGGAGAACGGGGATAGGTACCATCGTCTAGCTGAGATAATTCTCCCAGGTCCCTAAATAGGTAGGATCCCACAGTAGACATCCTTTGCCGGCTAGTGCTGAACACGTGCAAATAAGTAGTTCAGTGGATTCTCTCTCTTTCTCATCGTTGCACCTTCTACAGAAGTTTGCCACACTCTGGAATCTAAATTTCAGAACCATTTAAATGGATACGTTCCACGAGAGGCATTTTTTACCTACGAGTGGAAAGAATTAACTTATACTTGACCCGACCATCTGCCCAAAAGCCCGTAAGCTACCTGGTACATTGCCCCTTAGTGTACTGAAAGACTTGCTCCTTATAGCTATTACCACGTTGTACGCATATGCAATAATCTTCGCAGTATTCCATTCAGCGCAAAGTTCCATAGAAGTGGAGACAAGGCCCCTTCTTACGGTGTACCTCTGCGAACATACATCGTTAGGGTCGAGGTGCCTAATTCGGCTTGTACACGTCTCTTGATGAGCAGTTGGTATACAAGCCCCGTAAGATCCACAATAGCCTGAAGTTTCGCCGGTGATGCCAAGTCGGGCCCTGGGGGCTTAAAGGGTTTGCAGTTGCCGATAGCCCATTTATGCCTGGATTTTGTAACAATTTCAATAGCAACTTCTTACCTCTTACAACTATATTTACCTGCAGTGATCTCCTCGCTCAGCGAGGGTGCCCACAAGGAGATTGAGTAATGTTCGTGGTGTCTTTTCATAATGTGGCATATACGATGCGGCCAACCAAATATTGGATCCGTTCTGTTCTAGGGTATCCGCAATGATGTCTCCATAGCTGTATGCCGTTTACATGGACATTTCAGATCATTTCTGGACACAATGCCCAGGCTGTGTGTGGCTATCGTCTTGTAGTCCTTCTTCCACACGCTACAAACTCTGCCATTATCAACTTGGATTAGGATCACATCCACCTCGCCTTTTGCTGGACGTAGGATCCGAAAAAACCGCAACATTTGTTAGCCTCTTGTTAGTGCTAGTCGCCTGACACTAAAAAGAATGTTCCAGTGTCACTATCACCAGTGTGTTGAAGACTGGTTGATATGGAGCAACTCTTTTCCTTATCTACTAAGGACTTGAAAAAGTCCCCTGGAATTTGTAGACTTCCACTCACCGTCGATATATTATGTAGTGATGTTAGTAGTGATTTCGCCTTCATTTTGTGCTACTTCCCCGATAACAGTCGATATTCTGTCAACAGCTTAAGTTCCTGATACCGTTTATAAATCTTCAGCGTTATCTGCCAATAAGCAAACGAGACCACTCTACCGGATTTGTTCAGAAGTGGAAGTGACACCAATTGTGTGTTGGAAGTTCGGGAATACTATCCGTGAGAATGACTCAAATTTCTCTACGTCCGTTGGGCTGGATGGATCCAGGCACGCGCCTTGGTCCTTGGATAAGAGGTACTTTCTCCGAACAACTTCCATTGCTGCTCCTGGCCACAATTTACCCCCTTGTTAAAGCTGCACGGTAGTAATCTAGCGACCACTTACTTCCAAACGCCACTACCGTTGCCCGGCCTTGAAACCCGCCTGCGTCGTGGCATCGTGGAGGTGGTCTGGCATCTCCATTGAACTGAACGCGCACTGAGGGCAATGCGGCCACAACATATTTCCATTTATCCTTCGGAATTATTCCGCCTTCCTTCTTCTGGTCGATAACCGCCAGTACCAGGTTTACTTTTACAACCTCACTAAAGTACCTTTGGCCATAGTTCCAACTGACTACGTTAGCCCTCTTGGGCTGTGGATGCGCAGCCTCTTCTCTGCTTGTTTCGATATGGAAGTCGCTGTAATATCTTGATTATCAATAACATAACGAGCACACTTCAAAGCATCTGCGTGTCTAGCAGTGAGTGTCTTCTGTGACAGGTTGGCGCATTTCATCCTCCAGAACTGCCGCATATCTCTAAATGAGATAACTCGGCATATACATTAGGTAGGGTTGCTCGGCAAGGTGAACAATTTTTGATACAGTCACCCCCCAGTTTTGCAGATTATCCAAAAAAAGTTCAGGACATCAAACATTTTTTTTAATCCGTACACCCTACGACCTCCCGGAATAGTATATATTATGCAGTATCGTCACGTGATGTCGGATCAAAATCAGACCTATATCGTTATTCATGGTAGATCAAGGGATACATTTTACCTGTTAGACATATTTGACTCCGACTTCAATTTCAGTTTTAGAATTTTTTATTTCGTTTGTTACACCCTAATGATGGCTATTTCTGATATCACTCGTAAAGATCCTAAAAAAGTATGAAATTTCTGCTTTGGAAGTATTTGCTTTTGGTCATACACAAAAAAGTTATGAGGTTTTACCCACTGCCAACATTGTGTTTGTGCTGTGTTGTCCAATCTAAACATCGCTGTTCATGCTTACTCTCAGGCTACATTTGGATAAATGTATCTAAAACGTCAATTTTGATTTTATTTATAAATACTTCCAAAGCCGAAGTTTCATATTTTTGTAGGACATACGTAAATCATTCAGTTATCATCAGTTATCAGAAATAGCCATCATTAGAATGTAACACACTGAAAAAAAAATTGGGATAAACTACAAAACTGGGGGGTGACAGCATGAACTATTGTTTCGACCATTTGTAATGTACATATCAGAAGAGGTGTTTCAAACGCAAAAACACTCGTATTGATATGTTTTCAGAAGGCTCTGAGACCCTTTTTGGACTCTTTTCGGGCTATGAATGTCGAGTACCCCATTTTTTTGGAAAAGCGATTCACAAACTATAAGCGCGGATCAATAAAACCGTGACTTTTTGAATGAAACACAGTTTTTTTTCAAATTATTTTTCAACATAATCTCCTGTTAGCTCCATACACTTAGTCCAACGTTTCTCCAATTTTTGTATCCCTTCCAAGAAATAGGATTTTTCGAGGTTGATAAAATAGACATTTGTTTGATCAATAATTTCATCGTTGGAGCTAAATCTCTTTCCACCAAGCCATTTCTTTAAGTTTGGAAATAGGAAATAGTAATTGGGGGTTAAATCCGGAGAATATGGTGGATGGGGTACCAATTTGTAGTCCAATTAAATAACTCCAAACAATCCTTTGAAGTTTGAACACGATTACGTTTATGGACAATTGAGAGCAAACGCGGCACCCATCTTGGAGACAGCTTTCTTAAACACAACTGATCATTTAAAATCGAAACCACATTGCCATATGAAATGCCTATGGCATCAAGAATCTCACGCACTTTCACTCTTCGATCGGCCAACACCATATCGTGGATCTTTTCGACATTTTCGGGTGTATTGACCAAAATTGGCCTTCCAGAACGTTCAGCGTCATTTGTACTTTTGCGACCACAACGAAAGACTGGAAACCACGTTTTCACCATTGAAACCTTGTTAAGCTTTTCCTTGGTTTGATTGACGTTTTTTAATGTTTAATGGGCACTCGAAATTCACTTTTTCATTTTTAAAAAAATGTACGAGGTTGTATGTTTTGAACTGCTGTTAAACGCAAAGTAAATGACGGAAGTTGCTCAAAATTTGACAGTAGTCTACTAACAGGTGGTACTTGATGGAGCAACGTTGCGTTTCATATAACTACGACGGAAGTTCGAAAAGTCACGGACTTATTGATCCGCCTCGTATTAACCCTACGAATGTTTTCATTGCCAATATAACGGTGGCGGGAGGCAAACCCAGCCCACCGTAATTTGCATTTTACCTCCTGCCAGGATGATTATGTTTCAGCCGCCCATTATGGATCAGACGCAGACCAGAATGCAGTGTGTCGAAACAGCATTTTGGTTGCTCATTCGTTTCGCCTTCTCACTTTAGCTAGCTAACGGAGGTTTACGATAAGCCATTGCCTAGGACGTACTGCGTGGAAGTAGTCAGCTGCTTGGACTGCCCAATGATGGAATTATTTCCGGCCACTCCCAAGTGAATGACTATCAAAAACTTTCCACCTCCAAGGACAGTCCCATGTCCCAAGCGAAACGTTTTCGATAACGTACCCAATGGAGAATTCGAGAATTGAGAAGGAGTCAGCAAAAGTGGGTCTGACGGTAAATGAGGACAAGACAAAATTAATGGTTTCAACGAACAGGGCCTACACGCGATTAGACCAAAGCGTGAACGTTGATAACCGTTATAACTTCGATGTAGTGGACGAATTTATATACCTCGGATCTGCCGTGAACAAAAACAACAACGTCAGCCTTGAGATCAAGCGGAGAATTGTGCTTGCGAATATATGTTATTTTGGGCTAAGCAAGCACTTTAGAGATAAAGCCCTCTCTCGAGTTACAAAATCCAGCTGTACCAGACTCTCATTCAACCTGTCTTGCTTTATGGCGCAGAATCCTGAGTCCTATCGCAAGCAGATGAAACATCTGTAGGAGTAGTGCACAACGGCGAGTATCGGCGACGCATGAATCATGAGCTGTATGAGCTTTATCCTGACATTGACATAGTTAAGCGGATCAAGATAACGCGATTACGCTGGCTGGGCCATGTCAGTAGAATGGATGAAGACGAACCAGCACGAAGGGTTTTCGAAACCGAACTCGAACGAAGACGAAATATAGGAAGACCAAGACTCCGCTGGAGGGATCAGGTTGACGAATCCCTGCGTACACTTGGTATTGCCAACTGGAGAAATAAAGTAAAAGATCGAACTGGTTGGCGAACTATGTTATCTTCGTTTTGTAAGGTCCCTGACCCCCAGGGGTTGTCCGAGACCGGATAAGTAAGGAAGTAAGTACCCGATGGAAGCAGGAGAAGAGGACGACCAAGACTCCACTCGAAAGGTCAGGCAGAAGAATCCCTCCATATCCTTGGTGTTACCAACTGGCGAGAAAAGGGGAAGGATAGAGCCAGTTGGAAGAATATGTTGAAATTTGTTTAATTTTTTGTTTAATTAATATGTATAAGACGTCTGACCTCATGAGGTTGTAAAATAGTCAATAAAAGTAAAGTAAGTATTAACCCTAAATTCGCTAATATTCTTCATTATTTGGTGATAATTAACAAATACTTTTATTTAAATATATAAATTGCAATACTGTAAAAAATAAATTAACCCTATGACATATTTTGGGTCAAAGTGACCTTCACAAATTTCATTTGAAAAATTAAATTTTTTTGTTTGAAAAATAAGTACCCACCCAGCCAACAATTGTCAGAACGCTCAGAAATTCGGAGTCACAGGAGAATCAAAAATATGAAAAATTTGAGCGTTCAGAATTCTGAGTAATAAAAGACACATTTCTGAAGCTTTTTAAGAGCCTTTCAAAATATGCGCTCTAAAAATAAACATTTTTCTGACCCTTATTTGAGGGGATATTTATAAATGCTCATAAATGAGTCGGAAAAGATTCAGTAAAAAGAGGGAAATTTTAAAAAATAGTTATAGCACAAAATACATTCAAAAACTACACGTTTTCATGAATATTTTCGGAACTCTTAAAAAATTGATCAAAAAAGTGACATAAATTTATGAAAAATTAATGTTAGTTTTATAATGTTGTATTTGTGTTCATATTTGTGAACATAATATGAGCATAAAAAATTTTGCAATTTCAAACACAAAAAAAATTGAGATCATAGTAACATAAAATGTTGACGCAAGTTTTGTGATGGAGTTATGAGGGATGTCAATGGTTGTGGGGTGAGTACCAAATCAGTATTTGCTCCTAATAACTTCTTCTTTTTCCGTCTTTATATCAGTAGCAAAGTCATAGTAGAATATTGTCGAATGTAGCTATTTACTACAGATTTGAGTAATTTGATACAGATTTGAGATTGGAGGGAAAATGGTTCTGAAAATTATTTCTTTGTCGAAGCTAAAATAACAAGGTAAACATCACGCCAAACATATTGACAATAATTTGGTAAGTCACGATGAATTGGCCTAATCATCTTATGTTATGCCGGAACTAATGAACTTAGGAATTATTATATATCATGTATTATTATTTACTATATATTTGTAATTTTACATAAAATAAAGATTGCTTTAGAGTTAATTTCTTTAGCAATTATAAATAAAAAAAATATATTTGTAAATTATACATATGTATAAATAAATTCGTCCTTTTTATTTATAAATAAATAGAAAGGGAGGAAGTTTAGAGCCTTCTAAAATGACCAAGAGTTGCGTCAATACTAAATTAATGTGGTCCAGAATGTCACAGAAAAGTAACATAAAATAATATTAAATGATTTAAAAATCAGACAGAAAAGTTTCTAAAAGGTAGAAGAATAGAGTCATAAATGATTCTTTTATGGTTCCAAAAAGGCTCTTGAAAAAGAGCGAAATTAAATTCTCAAATTAATGATTCTTTTATTAGAAAGGGAGAGGTGGTACTTTCAAAAGCAAAATCACTCTTACTGAAATGTTTTTCGAATGGTATGAGGCTCAGAATGTTGACTGGGAGGCCTATTTTCTCGAATAGAGAAAAAAATTTCGAGATCTATTTTTATTTGTTTTATGGTAAAAGTCTAGCACACCCTTGTTGATTAGCAAGTATAATGTGGATGTGAGTTGAAACATTTTTAACGATACCAGGAATTGAACAATACATCGCCTTTATTGTGTGATAAGACCGCCATAAACATAGGATTGTTCGCATGAGAAACCAACAAACCCACCACGGCAAATCGATTTTTACCTAAAGCAAACTGGTTTTATTTAAAACTGAAAAGATATTCTATATTTCACGCTACGCCAAATCCTGGAGAAGACGCACGAAGATGAGAAAAGCTGCAGTCAACATGCATTAAACCATCAGCGTCAAAAGTTACACGCTACTCGCGTATGCTGATGATATAGATATAATTGGACACACAATTAGAGAAGTTACTGCAGAGTTTTCGAGAATTGAGAAGGAGCATTACACTGTGTGTAATTTTTTAAGTCATGGCAAAATAACCATATACGGACACCACTACGTGATAAAAGACTAAAAAAAAAGACCCGTGTTTCCCAATTTTTCCCAAAGTCATGCACTTTTTTTTTATGGGCCGCCAAAGATTTGGGGCCTCGGTATCATTTTCGTAAAAATGTGATCATTTTCTCAGGCTCATATCTTGCAAACCGTTCAGAATTTCGATTTACTCTCTGAGGCAAAGTTGTAGCTCTTGTCATAAAGAACAAAAATATAAAATCAAAAAACCTTCACCTTCCAGATCAAAATCGCAAACAACTTAAAAAAATTCGATTTTTTTTACCTTTTTTCCCGTGTTCAGGTCCATAGGTAGCAAACCGTTCAAAATTCAAGGAAACAATCAACTACAAAAATGTACCTATGATATCAATCAATAAACAAATTTCTGGAACATATAAACTTCCTGGGAATTATTCTTAACACCGTTTTTTAATTTCATTTGTTTTTTATTTACTTCAACATTGAGATACTATGCTATGTATTACAAAAATATTAAAAAAAAGTATTCGTATTATGTTTATAATGTTGATGGCCCTGGACTTGCAAATCGCGCTCTCTTAAGTTGTGGATCCAAATCGTCGTCCGAATCTGACTCTGATTCAGCAATTATGGTGTCCACAGGCACGTTGCTTCCAGACTGCCCTCCATCAGAAGTTCTTTCTTCTTCAAATACTTCATTAACATCATACAAGGTGATCTTGTGACTCCACCAACATACCTCTGCAAGCAATGCGTCGAGGTTTTTGCCTTTGTACCGTTTTTCCATGGGCATTGTGGTTTGGTGAAACCGTTCTCCTTGCTCATCGGATTCGGTAGGGAGTTGTTTGATAAAATCGTCAAAATGAAAATGAAGAAAATGCAGCTTTAATGTCATCGATGCGCCGATTATCTCAAAATAATGCAGCATTTGTTTCACCCATTCCCTTGCTTCCGGTTCCGCGTCTCGATCCCCTCCCAAGACTCTGGTGCATACACGCTGAAGGTAAATCCATGCCATTGAATGATTTTCATCAAGCGATGAATCAAAGTTGCTCTTGAATAGCTTTCTAATGTCAGGGCCATTAAGTACGCCTGTTAAATGAAAACAAAAAATAAAGACAGAAAAGAAAACATTAACATAGTGTAAATAGTACAATTAGGTGAACAAAAATTCGTTTTAAATTTACTGCAATACCTTTTTTAATTTTGTCATCGCTACGCTTTGGGAAAACGCTTTTCAAATAGTCGAATGCGTTTGGACAATTTACAACGGCAACTTCGATGAATTTTTTAACAATTCCCAATTTTATGTGGAGCGGTGGCAGCAAGATGTCTTGAGTATTGTCAATTAAAGGTGCATTCTTCAGTCTATGTTGTTGTATTTGTTCATCCACACTTCCTCTTGGCCTCCACGAGTTACATTGGAATTGATTCAGAGGTGAGCGTGAATCCCAATTACAAAGAAAACAAAAGAATTTTGGGAGCCGCCCTTATCGATGATCCCTTGCAAAATGTTGATGACCTTCAAATCACAGCAAATCTTCCATTTATTTTCGTAATATTTGATTTTTTCCATTATATCTTTCAATGTTTCATAGCTTTCTTTCATGTTGATACCCATTGCTAGCGGAATGGAACGTTTTCGGTTCGACACATGCAACAACACTGCTTTCAAGCTTGAAACAGAACCATCAATAAATAATCTCCACTCACTAGCGATGTACTAGTTCATTCCCATTTTTACCACCAAAGCTTTTATATCGTTGCAGTAAGCGAACGAATTGTCATCATATAGAGTGTAGAGCATCTGAAATTCAGCTTGTCGTTTGCGGTACGCCGTAGAGTTAACATTAGCATGTGTGAGTTTTCTTTGCTTTAAAAAAGCTGTCAAAAATATTGCAAGTCGCTGCGATAATCCCAATATGCACAGAGGGAAATCGCCACATAAATTCCTAATAAACTAAAACAAATGTAAGAAGATATCTCTATGGTTTTTACGCAAGAAGGTGTTCTTCTTGTCTTTATTAGGTCGGCCTTCTTAGAATAATATAAAAAGAAAACCCTATAGAGAAACTAGGTTTTCTTCTTGATTCCATATAAGAAGAAATCTTATACAGCTATTAGGTTTTCTTCTTGAATTCAACTAAGAAGAAATCTCATACAGCTATTAGGTTTTCTTCTCGACTTAAACTAAGAAGAAATCTTATACAGCTATTAGGTTTTCTTCTCAACTTAAACTAAGAAGAATTCTTATACAGCTATTAGGTTTTCTTCTTGATTTCATCTAAGAAGAAGTCTCATACCGCTATTAGGTTTTCTTCTTGATTTCAATTAAGAGGAAGTCTCATATAGTTATGAGGTTTTCTTCTTGACTTCATACCAAAAGAAGTCTCTGGCTTTTCCACTTGATTCGCTTGATTCACCCCCCCCCCCCCCACACCCCACCTAATGTATATTAAGGCTGTTATTTTGTTTTATACTTTATTATTATTATTAAACTTAAATTTATATGTTATAACATTTTTTATTTACAGTATTTTTTCCTTCTTAAAACTTTTAAGCCGTTACATAATATATACAAATTGGTGGGAGGTCCTTCAATATCATAAAAATTTATTAATTTATATAGTTCAGTACTATTACCTATTAAATATGCTTGAAAGTGGTTACTAAAACTAATTACATTTGATTTTCGTCCATAAATAAAAAATTCATTATTTTTGGTGATAAAATCAATAACTTCATAAGCTTCACATTCATTTAGAGTCACTACATGACCAATTTTAAATGTATTTCCGCGAAATGTTACTTCATTTATGCGTTTATAAAAACCAAATTCAGAAGGTTCAATCAAAGCAGCAAGATTTAGATTTTTTTGTAAATCTATATTTTCTGCATTATTAATAACAAAATCATTTTGGAAAAAATTATTGTTTTGTACACAATCAGCAAATCTTAATGATGCTTTCATACACAAAGTAATTGGTACATTTATTCTTGACGTAATACTACGAGCATATTGTTTGTGCAATTGGTGCTGAGCTTCAAAACGAAAGGCCCATAGAAACTTCAGAGGTCCTAGTTTCTTAATGATAGTTGGGTAGTGAACAAGATTATGGTGCTTAGGTTTTAAAGTGTCGTTAAATAATTTTTGGTACAGCTCATTATGTTTCGTTATTAACGATTGAAGATCAATTAATAACTTATCATCAAAGTTAGGCAAAAGTAATTTATCAATTAAACTCACGAAAAGAATGAGAAACTGATATACCTCATCATTAGGACTAATTAAATCCCCTACCATTAATGTAAAAAAATGAATAAATGTTTTCATTTGCTTCGCATTCATTTTAAAAGAAGCATTTAATATATGTTTTTTTTTAATGGGTGGGCTTATATTAGCAATTTCAGTATCACCATACTGAAACATTTGTTTTCGATAGTTTAGCGTGTCTAATGATAAAAACTTTTTTTTATATACAAAGTAGTATACTATTTTCGACAAATTATATTTGCATACCCCTAAATATATGTCATGCATTATGTCGCACGCAATATTGTCTGTCACATGAAATTGTGATAAAGTATTGAAAACTGAAATTTCTTTAATACCAGTTTGTTTAGGATCATTACATAAAAGATCCGCCTCATAATTCGTCACATTTCTCAAAGAACTACTGATTTCTATGCAATCAGAATATGTATCTTTTTTGTGACGTTTGCATATCCTGCAAAATGACTGTGCAGAAAATGAACAAACATACCCCAGCACTGTGTTTAGTCCCAGGTTATCACCTATAATTTGAGACAATTGTATATACAAACGAAATTGTTTTGCCCCAGTCTGAATTTCCAGACCATCTTTTTGTAAAGTTCTCAAAACATCCAATAAAGGAGCTAATGCAGAGTTTAAACCGCAATCTTTAATATCCCTCGACTTTATGAAACCAGCAACAAAAATATTATTTATTCTAGGAATTTGGAAATTTGGTATGACTGGAAAATTATAATAAATTCCACATAATTTCTGCTGCCCAGACTTTGATCCAAGAGGATCATTTATTTCGAAATCATCAAGATACAGAAAGAGGGGAACAGTAAGTTTGTTTTCATCTATTCGGAAACTTTTCCATAGCTCACCATTTAGAATGTTACTATAGGTTTTCGTACTTTTTAGTTTTTGCATGTTATGCAAAGTAGCCTGTAAAACTCCTTCGCTTTCAAAAAATTTTTTTATTTGGAAAGGAATGTCAACAAATGAAATTTCTATGGTACTCGGGGCTAATATAGGATTATTATGCATGATAATTTCTGATAGTGTATTGCTTATGCAAAAACTCGTAGGTGGTTTATACAAATTTAGACTTTCTAATTGTTTGAGAAACTTATATTCAGTATCCATATCTGAAAATGGTTTAGCAATCTTTTCTGTTGCTTGATGAACTAATAAATGGTTTCCTTCTGATTCAAATACATTTTTTACTATTTCAGCAATGGGGGTTGTTATATATTTGGTTATCATATTTTGGATTTCTAAAACCAATTTTCGTGACACCGTTGTATTGTTGTGAAGTTGAAGAAGAAATGCGATCATTAATTTGTTTATATCTGAAGAAAAGTCATAAATATATACTTCGGAAATACAATTGGTCATAATGACATTATTTTCTTTAACAAGAGTTGTGTTTGTGTTGTGAGGTAGTATTTGGTGTTGAATGTCATTTCTTTGTATTTCATTTTCATATTGAGTAGGCTGCAAGCGATTATCTTTTAAATGTTTATTAAGATGGCTCTTAAATCTATAGATGTTTTGAAAAGCTTGCGTACATTTGCTTTGTTTGCATAAATACTTGTAATTAACTGGTAGGCCGTGGTCTTTTTTAAAATGTTCTAAAATTTTGCCAACATTTTCGAAGCAACGTTGGCATTTAAAACAAATGAAATTTGCCATTTTTAGTATGAATGTACGTTCAAAAATTAAATTAAAAAAAATATTTACATGAAAAAAACTTCATTCTATTCTATTTAAATTAAAAAATATATATATATTATATACATATATTAAAGCTTACTTAGCAGGTTGGAAACATTCGAAAAATTTTCCGTTAAAATGTTATAGAAATACTGCTCCAAAAAAATCCAAACTTGTTTCGATTTTTTTGAGTATTCCAACTTGTAGACGTGGCACAATTTAATGATGGTGTCTACGCACTTCATAAATGTTACGCATTTGTATTTAATGCCGTCACAAAATACGTAGAAATGTTCCAAATTTTCAATTTTGTCACCGACGACGATTATCCTTGGTTGAATTCGCTGGTTTTCTTCTGCAAAGGATTTCACCAAAATCTCAATCGTCGGTTGGACATCATTGCCGCTTTTTAGGTGAATGACGAAGTCGTCTTGGGAATCGGTGATGGTGGGCTTATGGTTTCTGCTGATGCGGAGTGGTGGCAAAAGTGGGTGCAACAGCAGCGTCAAAATGCAATATTTAGAATCTAAAATATTGAAGACAGGATTAATTATAAATAAATAAAAAAGATATGTATATATTTTTACCATTAGATAGAGATTCGGAATGGGACAGCTTCTGGAACAACTCCTTCGATTCCAAATCTTTCAGCTCAGCAGCACACACCTTCTTCAAGTCCTTTGAAAATTGTTCCAATTTTGTAAAAAGGCAGTATCTATAAAATGGTATCTATAAAAAAAGGAAAACTTCAACGACATGGCAAATGAAACTGTACATAAAATTTCCACTTTGGGAAAAATTACAAGGCTCTGCAAACGGATTCTGGTAGAGAAAGGCGGAACAAAATTACACGTACATTCGCGTTTTGCATGGTTAAATCTGAAATTTATTTAAATATTTATTGAAAATTGGGAGAAATAGACGTGACCTTTGAACAAACAAAGTTGGGACCATGCAAAAGACGCGATACACGTGTAAGTTTTTTTCGCTTTCTCTACCAGAATCTGTTCGCAAAATCGTGTAATTTATTTTGGTTTTGTACTGTGTTAAAATTAAATATCTCCATGAAATTCCATGAACATTTGATAGAAGCGTAACAATTAAGTTGTGCAAAATAAGAAGTCTTCCTCTATAATTCCAATCCTAAGGGAAGCGTCAAAATCGTTCTAACTATGGAAGTTTCGATTTGTTTTTGTAAAAGCGCACGCCTTTAAGGCGTATATTTTGTTGCTATATTTATTTTTTACTGGCGCCGGACAGACTGTTTTTTTTCTACAATGTGTACAAAATAAGGGCTAAGCCTCAATTAGTCTCATTTTTAACTTTATACTTTTTTACTTTTTGTGATCAGCTGATCGCATTTTGTATGGAAATCACAATTTACGTTTTGTACAGCGCAATAAAATATTTTTCATTATTCTTCAACGTCTAGCTGCTTCTGCGAAGTACTTAGTTTGTTGTTCTTGGTGCGCAGCTATTTTTCGGCACACAAGCAACAACAAAAATGTAACCCTTCTTATGTACACATTGTAGAAGAGAAGAAGTCAGTCCGGCGCCAGTAATAAAGAAATATAGCAACAAAATATACGAGCAGATAAGGAGACAACTGTACTAAATGGTCATTTCCACAGTTATACCCAATATTTAGTGACGTTGCATTATATTTTTCTGTGGAAATGCCAGTATTTCAATAAACTATAGGAATATTTTTCATACTTATTTTATAAATCTTACCTGTGAGTGTTATATTGTTTAATTTAATTACACTTATGTATATAAACATTTTTTTTAACACACTGATTATTTAAATTGCAAAACTGCACGCGTCACAATTATTTATTTTGTCCACTTAAACAACGTCCACTCGACACGACACACTAGCACTGAATGAACAAATCATAAAAAACAAACAATTTTGCAAGCTGCGCTGTTGGCGATAGACCGCAAAACAAGAAATTACAAGAATTGTTGTTATGCAAAAGATGTTGTTTGTTTAATAAAGCTGTTACATTTTTAAAAGAAACCCAATAACCCAATTGTATCGGCATTTCTTCTTATTTTTACAAGGTTGTCTTTTTAATTTATATTAAGAAGATACATTAACAACGTGAAGTAATGTAAACTACTAGATTATCTTCTTAGATTCTTGTAAGTAGAAATGCCGTTAAAATACAAAAAAAACTCGAAAAAATGGAGTTTAACAGAAATTAAGAAGAAATCTTCTAAAATAACATTAAGAAGGTTTTCAGTTAAAAAACAAGAAGATTTCTTCTTATAAATTACCGCTCTTCTTTCATCTTGCATACCCCTTTTTCTAAATTCAATTTAAGAAGAAATCTTATACATTTTATGTGGTACTTTTTCTCTCTGTGTGGCCACAATGAAATCCATTTCCATTTGTGTTATTAGTTGTGGTCCATCTCTTCCCTGTTGGGGCTCATAATCGGTATCAAATGGATCTTCATAAGTAACACCACTTGCTGTACTCATTGCTGTAAATTCTGTAGTATGATCTGGAGTTGGCGGCCTTGGTGATACAAAATTTTCAGGTGCAAGCACTGGTAGTGTGGCTGTGGCAGTTGCTTTATAAATTTTGTTCTTCTCAGAATGTCGATTTAGATGACATGTGTAATTTACGCATGCATAGCAACTGGTTGCATCATGATCACCTGGGCGATTAATCCAGTTTACCGGCTTACAATACTTCATAGTACCTCTGCCTCCACTCAACCATGCCATGAGATTGTTATAACATTGGCGACACACTGTATTAGGTGTGTAATTCTCACCGGTCAAGTCCACTTCGTCGAAAAACAATGTATATGCTCTTTTGAATTCGCTAGTTAAAAGATTCTTTTCCTTCTGAAATCTTGTAGATGTTTTTTTTCTGGTTTGATGACCGCAAACGTAGCAAAATAAATCAATATTTTCACACTGCATGTTGAAATTGTCAGTTGACAATGTTGTGTGCGAATTATACTGTAGCACTTTCACTTTTTTTACTTTCACTTTATAACTTTCACCGCTGAGCTCTCGTTGACGTCGCGCTGTGTAATGTCTCGAAGTGAGCGTCGTGTCGCTTTTATATTGTGTGCTGCGTCCCCTGTTGCGTGTGCTGAGCTTACTGCATTGCCTGTGCTGCTGCTGTCGGTGCATGATCGCGTGATACCTAAGCGTTACCTAAACGGTGTTAACCCTTGGACAAACACATGGTTCTGGCCAGGCATATTTCATTTTTTGCTACCTATGGACCTGAACAGGAGAAAAAGGTACAAAAAATTAAATTAAACAATTTTCGGCAAATTTTTCACTTTTGCGTGCTACTTAAACAGTGTTAAGAATCATCTCTAGGAAGTTTATATGTTCTAGAAATTTGTTTATTGAGATCTTAGGTAAATTTTTGTAGTTGATTGTTTCCTTGAATTTTGAACGGTTTGCTACCTATGGACCTGAACACGGGAAAAAAAGGTAAAAAAAAAACCAATTTTTTTAAGTTTTTTGCGATTTTGATCTGGAAGGTGAAGTTTTTTTGATTTCATATGTTCGCAATTTTTGTTCTTTATGACAAGAGCTACAACTTCAAGAGCTACAATTCTGAACGGTTTGCAAGATATGAGCCTGAGAAAATGATCACATTTTTACGAAAATGATACCGAGGCCCCAAATCTTTGGCGGCCCATAAAAAAAAAGTGCATGACTTTGGGAAAAATTGGGAGACACGGGTCTTTTTTTTTTAGTCTTTTATCACGTAGTGGTGTCCGTATATGGTTATTTTTTTTCGTATTGCACTGTGTTATATACCAACAATGTTAGTCTTGAGATCAAGAGTAGAATTGTGCTTGCCAATAGATGATGTTAGAATACCCCCAGCGACTTGTTAACATATCCTGCAAGAACGTTCCTGTATGATGATGCCGGAAAGGTGGACGAGATGCACAGAATGTGTACGCGAAAGAAAAATGTTCCTGATAGTGGATAGCAGAAGACTCATGAAACTTCTGACTCTAGTTTTGGAGGGACACTGTCTGATTGGTAGACATGCCGCAAGAGTAAGGTGTGAGCAAATGACTTCTGTAGCAGCTGCAACGATGAGGAAGGGGAAGAATCTATTGCACATCTTCTCTACACGTGTTGAGAAAGTTGTCGCACAGATAGGAATTTCTTTACAATTGCTTATTTTTGTTTCCGTCCAACTTATGTGTGGGTGTTACCAAAAAAATGCGTGGAAAAGCTCTAATTTTTATTAGTACAGTGGCGTTTGACAAAATACTCACTTATACCAAATTTCTGTAAGATCAGTTCTGTTTTACTGGCCTTATCATAATGACCAGCCAGCCAGCCGCCCAAATTTTGTAGAAGTAAGCGACCGACAAGCGATCTGTTGTCCGTTGTGGAGAAATCGTATCTATTTGTAAAATGTCTGGCCAAAATCGATCAAAATCATCCATTTTCAATACCAGAGTAGCTTTTGACAAAATATTGCTGAAAATCCAATTTCTTTAGGATCTGGGGGCTGATGCCAAGAGTCAACAGCGTTCGAAAATATGGTCGCACGATCGAAATTGCGTACTTTTGGTATTCTGTCAACCGATATCGCAAAAAGTGTATCGGAATTACGTATTCTACAAGTCGATACCCCTCTGGCTAACGCACGCAAGCATTCGCTATTTTGCACGGTTGCATTCGAGTTATCGCAAAAAGTTCACCACCAAACAAAAAACACACAAAAGGGGATTTCCCACTAATAACCATCACATCGCAAAGACAAAATGTAAGTACAAACGTATATTTTTTTTTGTAAACTCCTTAAATAATCGTTTTTGTTAATTTTAGGTTTAATTTAACTAAAATAAATTATACACAAAAGCATATTTTGGGTGAGTTTATGGCGGAACACTCTGAACTGGCGAAAGGGGTGATAACATGCAGCGCTCAAGGAAGAGCGACCGTCAATAGATTGTGGGAAAATCTAACCACAAAATTAAATGCTTCAGGGCCACCAACGACGGACTCCAAATCATGGCGTAAAGTATGTATACAATTAAAAGGATTATGGCTTAATTCATTCTGTGAAGGTATATTCTGACCAAAAGCAAAGGGTGAAAAAAAGTTAACTTTCAACAAATTATCAAGACTACGAACTGGTGGCGGTCCATGCGAGGAGAAACATTTGAGCCAAACTGATGAAATGATTTTGGAAGCTGCAGGAATTGAAGATGAAGTTGATGGGTTAAAGAACGTAAGCAGTTTCGGATGTGGCTCGCCAGAAAAAGCTCAGCCAACTTCATCCCAAAAAAGTACATTGGATGAAGATTTGACATATCTTTTAAGTTCCGATGTAGATGAAAGCCAAGCAGTCAACAAAAAATCGAAACCACATCTTAAACCAGGAAAGCCAAAGGAATGCAAAACTAGTCTGTTGAAGAAAAACCTTGAGTCCAATGAAGACTATCACTTACAGATGCTTCAAAAAATGGACTCTCTTATTGATATTAAAAGAAAATCATTGGAAATGAATCAGAAAGAATTTGATTTAACAATGGAAATAAAACATATTGAGCTCCTGATTAAAAAAAAAGAATATGAACTTTTAAATTAAATTTATGTTTTATATAATACTAGTTTCCTTGCATCATAAGTAAATGAATTATTTTTGTTTGTTTTTCAATAGGAATTCAGTTATATTTATTATTTTATGTATTGAATAAAAGCAATACTACAAGTATTTTTAATTATTACACAACGATATTTTGATGTTGTCTCTAATTTTCTTTCCTATATTGGTAATATTGGTGTCATTACTATTATCTATGTCCGATATATTCACTTGCACTGGCGTTTGAACGTTTTCATAATTGTGTACTTTGAAGTGAATACATATATTATGTAAAACGGCACATACGTTTGTAAAACTTGCTATTTTGTCAGGCGAGTATCGACTCAATTTATCATGGCAGAGAATTTTCCAACGTGCTTTCAATATACCAATGGTTCTCTCAACTATACATCTCGCTTGCGAATGAATTTCATTGAAATGAGATTCCATTGAACCTTCTTGGGTATTTCTGTATGGAGTTAGCAACCATGGTTCAAGCGGATGCCCCGAATCACCTAAGAAATAAATAGAAAGCGTGTACACATAAGTTTGAGATATAAACAGTAAATAATATTTTCCAACATTACCTAGTAGCCAGCCATTTTTAAAATTGTTTTTATAATTTTCAAAGAGAAGAGCCCTCTCGTTGGATTTTTTCCATACGAATGAATCATGGGCGGCACCACCATTTTTTGAATTTATGGCCAAAATTCCGTATTGATGGTCACATATCTTATTTAAAAGAATGTTCAAAAAAATGCATACACTGCAAATATAACTAATACTTACAACCATTGAATTCAAACTATGGAACGTCCTCCTGTTAAAGAACATTTTTTCCTTCTCTTTTGGTTTCTGCAATCCAATATGCGTTCCATCTATACATCCAATTACTATATAAAGTAAATATGAAACATTTTCTTATATTATGTTACGTTATTTGTAAACAAACCTCCCGGAATCTTAAATTTTTTTGGGGAAATCTCCTTGCATTCACCACTTCTCGCAGCACGAAACCGTATAAACTTTTGGCATAGCTTAGTCTCTACTTCCACTATAAACTTTTGCAATATTCTACTTATTGCACTTTGACTGAGACCAATTATAAAATCGTTGCCAACAATGTGTTGGAAGCCGCCAGATGCCAAAAGAGAAAGAGATGCGGCAAGTTGTATTTTTGGTGGTACGCATGTTGAAATTACTCCGTTAAATTCATGGTTGAAAGACAAGGTTGTATCGTTAGAACAGCTGATTTGATTTTTTTCATTTGACGCACTTGGGAAATGTCAAATTTGTTTACAATTGTTGGTTATAAGTTGTTTACAGACGCGAAATCATGGTTGAAACTTTTTCGCTTGAGTTCATCGAGTTAGAGTTTCACACCGGGAAAAACCAATTCAACTGCAGCATCAAACAATTTCAATTATTAATTTCAATCTTCATTAATTTGGCAAATATTTCTTTCCAATTATATCACAACTGATTCAAAAATGCACATTTTGTTGACATTTTTATCAGCTGAGTTTAACAGAAGCCAAGTGCGATTTTGCACATGATTACTAAGGTGGACCTTGAAATGACATTTTTGCGATATTTTGGTAGATGAGGGCTCTATTCCGTGCCTTTTTGAAAAAAAATGACAATGCCGAAAAAAAAAATTAAAAAAAAAAAACATTAGGGGTTGCGCACGAGCCGAGAAAAAGGTCCACTTTGCCAAAATTAGGGAGGAAATTGCCATAGGTCATCAGGGGTCACCGGTAGGGGGGAAGAATGTATGGCCGACCCCCATTAACTTTTTACCGCCAACATTTTCCCCCCAAGACACCCACCCCCTATCTCCTCCCCTTAGGGGGGTCACCATACAAAAATGGAGGTTGCTCAGTATTTTCGAAAAACACCATAGGTCATCAGGGGTCACCCCTAGGGGGGCAAAATATATGACCGACCCCCATTAGCTTTTCATCCCCAACATCTTTTCCGAACAAACTTACCCTCTATCTCCACTCCTTGAGGGACTACCCATACAAAAATACTGAAAATCTATGTATTTACAGTTGCACAATATCGAGATTTTTTTGATTTTTTTTTGATTTTTTTACAGAAATTCCACCAATATTCAAGAGTGGTCATTGTTTGGAAAGTCTTGAAAAATTTGAAACGCACACGTGCTGAATCAGGTACATAGGCACCCTTAGCAGATGCCCCCATTCATCAGTACCTGGCAGTAAAATTTTGCAAAATACGTAGTAGTTATAAATAGCAGTTCATTCATCGATTGTTGTCATTCAACAAGTGCCGACGACCGCGAAAATTAAATTGATTTTTCTCCCGTTTTTTAAAAGTTAAGATGATAACACGACTTAGATCGCGCGACGATATTTTTTTGATTGGTTATCCAAGCATGAATATTACGGGGAACAAATTACCGTCGAAGAAGCAAGTGCTAAGAATGCATTTCTTCAACATTCGCAAACGAAACATGTCAAAGAAAAATAGTGCGGTTATAGTCGCGGACGCAGTGATGATTTTTTGGCGCCAAGCAGCTATTCCGACGAAAGCCAGAGGAGATGTTACAAGAAAAATAACTGCGCTGCACGATGAGTGGGATGCTTTAAGAAAGTCATCTCACAGAAAGACTGAGTCCACTAGAGAAAAAGAGAATACGTTTTCTGATAGCTTGGATAATCTTTTCGACATCGCACACGCCAACGCCCTTGAGAAAATGACAAATACCGAAGACATTGAGTTTCTGCTAAAGCAAAGAGAAGATGGCCGGCCAGGAACTATGGGAGGTGTGGACGCTACTGATACTCGAACGAGGAAAAGAAAAGCTGAGCGCGAAGAACAAGAAGAGTTGCGACGCAAACGTGCAACGGAATCTAGTAGAGATCGGTTCGCTAAAGGCGGTAAGCTATTTCGCGCTTTGTGTGTTCGTCCAATGTTTATATTCAAATGAAATTCGTTCAATTGCAGTGGTTAAATTTTCAAGCAGTGATTCAAGCGATGATAATGGGAGACTGGACGAAAACTTCCCGGCAGAAGCTGGCCCGTCAAATGTTGGTGACAGAAGAGGTTACAAACAATGTTTTACTGAACGAGTCCTATCAGCTTTGGACAAGTGCAAAGTGACTGACCGAGATGCGGTCGGCATTATGATAGCGGCGGCAGAAGCATTTGGACGCGATCCTCAACAATACACAATAAACCGTACGTCGCTTCGGAGATGTCGGCGTTCAAATCGAGAGAACATGCTGAGTTATGTGAAAGACAATCCAGAAGTAAGATCGCATAGATTTATTTGCTCTCATTCAGAATTCTTATTCTTCAACGCGTTTCATTCATCTCCAGCTTGTCGCAGCTAAATCCTTCGTAGTCCATTGGGATGGCAAAATGCTTTTGGATTTTGTGGGTACAAAGAAGGTGGACCGTCTACCGGTAATTGTCTCGTACGGAGAAAAAGAACAACTTCTTGGAGTTCCAAAAGTAGAAGATGGGAAAGGAAAAGGCCGGAGAATAGCACATGCCGTTTATCAACTGTTGGCATCTTGGCAAGGACTTTCTTTCGACACGACATCAACGAACAGTGGCCCATTCTCCGGAGCCGCAGTTGCTCTTGAGCGGCTGTTGGAGAGAGAAATCTTATATTTACCTTGCAGACACCACGTATACGAACTGGTGCTAAGGGAAGTTTTTGAGACAAAAATGGGAAAGACCAGTGCACCAGGCGTTCCTTGCTTTGACCGTTTCAAACAGGAATGGGACGCTGTAAAGGTTAAACCATTCCATTCTGGCTTGATAGACGATCAAGTCGTCAGAAAAATTCCTGTGGCAATGCAAGTCGGCATAAAGAAGTTTTGCTTAGATCAATTGAAGGAGAAACACCCTCGCGATGACTACAAAGAAATGCTACAATTAATTCTTTTGTTTCTGGGTGAAAAACTTGAGAATTACCATTTCCGACCTCCAGGACCCGTTTCCCATGCTCGATGGATGGCAAAAGCCATTTACAGCCTCAAGATGTTTTTGTTTCGGAGAACTTTTCACTTATCTGTATGTGAATTGAATGGTATTCGACACGTTTGTATTTTTGTGGTGCGACTTTACGTCAAGGCATGGTTTGGTTCTTCTCGAGCAGCTGAGGCGCCGAATCAAGATTGGAAGTTTTTGAAGGACATCGTCGAGTACAATTCCGTTGACCAGGATTTATCTCGGGTAATGATAAAGAAATTTATCGGTCACCTATGGTATCTCGCCGATGAGCACATAGCCCTTGCCTTTTTCGATGACAAGGTTTCAAATGAGTTGAAGGCCAAAATGGCCCAAGCATTGCTAGAAAATGAGAATGACGAAGGTGAAGAAGATGAAGAAGACGAAAAAGGTGAAGAAGATGAAGAAGACGAAGAAGGTGAAGAAGATGAAGAAGACGAAGAAGGTGAAGATGATGAAGAAGACGAAGAAGGTGAAGAAGACGACCCGGTTCCCCCAGCTCCTCGCGTCGTAATCAAAAGCACCAGCGTTAAAAAAATCGAGGTGAAATTCAAAGATGTGAATGAGGAATTCTTGGCTAAAGACTTGAGCAACTTCGTCTCTCATAATACCAAAAATTTATTTGTGCGATTTGGAATATCGCAAGATTTCATTCTTGCAAATCCAGCAACCTGGAAATCTCGCGCAGACTATCAAGAAGGTCGTAGAATTGTAAATAACTTGCGCGTTGTGAACGACACTGCCGAAAGAGGAGTAAAAATGATACAAGATTATAATAGAATACTGTGTCAAGGCGAAGAAGAGAAACAGTATTTACTACATGTTATCGATTCTTACCGCAAGAAATACCCATCAGCGAACAAAAATATGTTAATTTGACTATATTATATTAAGAGTGCTTAGTAGTACTACTCAATTACAGCTTCTTTTATTTTTGTATGGGGAGTCCCTCAAGGAGTGGAGATAGAGGGTAAGTTTGTTCGGAAAAGATGTTGGGGATGAAAAGTTAATGGGGGTCGGTCATATATTTTGCCCCCCTAGGGGTGACCCCTGATGACCTATGGTGTTTTTCGAAAATACTGAGCAACCTCCATTTTTGTATGGTGACCCCCATAAGGGGAGGAGATAGGGGGTGGGTGTCTTGGGGGAAAATGTTGGCGGTAAAAAGTTAATGGGGGTCGGCCATACATTCTTCCCCCCTACGGGTGACCCCTGATGACCTATGGCAATTTCCCCCCTAATTTGGCAAAGTGGACCTTTTTCTCGGCTCGTGCGCAACCCCTAATGTTTTTTTTTTTTAATTTTTTTTTTCGGCAGAAACAGAAACAAAATATATACATACATATGTATGTAAAATATTAAGAGACAATTTTGTAACTTACTCTGAGTCTGCCAATGTTAAGGGATCACTTTTCGCACGGATTTGCTTTCTTATGTACGTTAAATTACACTCTTCATCATCATCCGAAGAAGACGAATAACAAAATAAACTTGGATCCATTAATTATGTTTAATTTTAGTTTATATTTGTTTTCCGAAATTTTGCATTTATGTATTGGCTTTGTAATTTTCACGATACATCTGTTTTTTGTTTACATTTTTCTAGTGTTGGATACCTTTGTTTTTCCTTCCGCTTTACATCACTAACACAAAAAACGATTCGTTACGTATCGACTCATAGAATTAGAAAATTGCGTACAAACGGAATTAATTGCGATACGCAATAATTTCGCTATCGTCTTTCAGCATTAGGCCCCTGTTCTGTTTAACGGGAGTTACCGCGTCGACTAAACAGCTGTTCCAAAGGGTATAGATGAGACAGCTGATAAAGTAACTACTTGGTGAACTTATAGAAAATATGCTTTCAAAGAAGAAACCGTGATAGCTGACTGGAAGTATTCGGATTGCATTGTGCGATTTTCATATTTTGCAGCCGAGTGTCAAGCCAAGAGTCCAAAACACATCAACTGGGAGTAAATTATGCCAATTAAATCGATAAAAAACGGTATAATTAGTGAGAAAAATCAAAATGTAATGAAGTGGTAGAGTAAAATTTTTGTGTAGATCCCAGTTAATACACAAATTATTAAAATTAAAGATTTCTCTCATTCACTATATGTTTTCCAAAACGTTTTTCAATCCTTTTAAAAGTGGTAGACAACGTCAATTTGTTTTGCTGAAAACTGGAGATGAGCACGTGTGTAAGTTTCCACTTACGCTCACGCACGCTCACGAAAGGAAGACAGTCGCTCGCGCACGATCAAACACGAAGATTTTTTCGGCACTCACGTTCACGCACGCTGACGTGAGAAGAAGTTGATCTTACACACATTCACGTGTGATTCACGAATATGACGCAAAAATTAGTAACAAAAATAAAACTTTTTTTTTTTGCACGAACCATCCAACACATTGTTCGTAAAACTAAGTTGTTAAATATGCTAACTAGGATCATATTTAGGATTTAGGAACTATTACACTTAAATGTAAATCCCTAACTTTAATTGAGTGCCATTTTTAATAAATTTAGCAAATAAACTAAGCCCTTTTGTACAGGAGCAAGATTCTTGGAAAAATTTCGACAACAAATTAAAAAATATTTTGTTGGTTAATTGATAACAATTTTCTCACATTTAATCGTGACAGAAGTGTGCGATTTGTACTCCCAAAAAAATCTGTTAGGAAAATTCAAGTTTCTTAAAGGTAGAGCTTTGCTGATCAAGATTATGCATACGATCAAAAAATAATTTTTTTGCCTTGTAGTTAATATCATTTTAGTCTTGAATTTGGTATAAGAAAAGTATAAAAATCAACAAGCGAAAACTCAAAAATTTAAAGTTTTGTTAAAAAATCATTATTTTTCTGCCAAGGCTGTCTGTAGGGTGAATGTGATTTTTAGATTACATTTAGTACCATTGGCAACGCCCTTGCTTAAAAAAATTACAACATTTTATGTCTTTCTTACAAAAAAATTGAGAAACTGTTGAAAGAGTGATGGTACCTTTGCTAACAAATTTTGTTCTTTTTTCAGTCTGAAAGAATTTTAAATTTGAGAAGTTGTCGTCACCAACCGGTTTTAATTAATTTAAAAATGTTTTCAACTTACATTTGGTTGGAGTCTTTCCAATGTAGCTGTGTTTTTTTTTTCAGAACAACATTTTGACTGAAACTGACCAAAGTATTACCAAAAAACTAAAGAAAGTAGTGCGAATGTTTACATTTCAAACGTTTGATTCCAAATGTCTTTGTAACGGTTAGGGCGACGACACACGACTCTGCATGTTTTTGGTTTGTGTGGCTCAGTAGAAGCTTAAAAACAAAGATCATTTAAATGGTGCTACAAGCAACTCTGCATGTATTTGGTTTGAGCGGCTCAGTAGAATCTCAAAAATAAAGATCATTTAAATCGGGCCCTGTAGCAAAGTAGGTTGAAAAAAGGTGCCCCTAAATAACAGATTCTAAAAGCATGACTCCTCCCGTACAAATACCTAGTACATTCTAAAACAATCGAATTTATAGTTTAAAAGTTCTGACATTATTACCACTGTTTTGCAATCGGTCCCACAGTAAAACGTATAAAAACTTTTTCGCTTGTAGCAGAGTTCCTTGAAATACAGAACATGATTAACGACGCTTTGTTGGATGCAAAAGTTATTAGAAGCCTTCCAAAAATACTTTGTGTAACAAGTAGTAAGAAAATCGAAATTAAATGATATCCACCATTCGGAAATATTCGTGACTCACGCGAAAATAGTGCTCACGCTCGCACGCTCTATGCCGAAGATCTTTTTACTACCCACGTTCACGCACGCTCACGTAATCAACACTTGGTCCCGCTCACGTTTACGCGGGAATCAGGCGTGATTCACGTGAATCACGCCAATCACGTGACAATCACGAGAGATGGGCTGCTGAGAACTATATTTATGTCTGTTTTTAATTAATTTTTTACACTAAAATGTTCTTTTTGAGAAAATGAATGAGTGTTGGCAACATTGACCATTTGCTCCACCATTTTATTGGTCGTTATATTTATATCTTGTTGTCGTTAATTTAAATGTTGCTCGTAACATGTTGCTAATATTGGCGTGAACAACTTAATACTTCACTCGTGGATTTTTTCGTCGATACATATTTGGTTTTTTTGTATGGAGTTTTGAAAAAATCACATCATCTACTGATCTTAGTACGAGCATTTACGCCTTACACTCAATTTTCCTTTCAAATTATGTATATTCCCATCCCAATGAGAATCATAAATTTAATTATTAGGGATTTTAATTTCGTTTGTAACTTTGAATCCAACTATAAGTCTGTCTGAAATCCACTGTATTATATGTGCATATGCTTTAACCATTATGTATAGTCTATACATACAATGAACAGCTGGTAACCTTAAATTAGATAGCTCATTTAACTCTGCGACGATATGGGTGCAATACGTAGATGCCCTACTCGCTCCAAAATTTGTACCCCAAATGATGCGTTTGCCCTTGATACTGTCGGTAGTTGTTGTGGTTGCATATTCATTTTATTACCATGTCTTTATATGCGTCCCATGATGCATTTTGTTGTTAGCGTCGCTGTTGTTTACGATATGTTATTGTTCAGCACAGCGATTGTCTTCTGAGATACCACCACTACTGATTGTTCCATTTGAAATGTGCTGTACACATGTACGTACTCCTTCACTTCGCTGTAGGGAAAGCAATTATTTCTTTCATTGACTTTGTTAAGCAGACTATTGTTGTCATTAATGTTGATGCTACTGGCGCTGCCAGAAAATGGGATTGGAATCGAGTTTAACATTTCTTGGCGAACAGTCCCCCTATTCTATAAATATAATGCGGCGCCGATTATGCACTCTCTTTGCGTACAGATTAATGAAATGCGTGTTTGTAGGGAATACAAAGGGGTATCAATAAGGGCCACCGATTTTGATATTATTGCATAGGAAATGGACCATTCTATTAATTTAGAACTTAATTTTACTCCGTAATTGCTGTAATAAATATCAAATTCGTGGTAGTAGTGAATGTACTATTTCTAAAGGAAAATAATAAAATAGTAATGAATGTGACCTTGCATATCGTCGTGTGTTTTTTCAACAACTTTTCAGGAAATCAGTACAACTAAAATTCTCTGGGGACATTTGCTCGACAACTTACACTTAACTTATATACAAATGCCAGTATCAGACAAGGCTTCATGGGCACACACATGTATGATTAAAACTTCTACTCAATTGTGCAATAGAACGAAATCGGAAATCTACACATAGGGCTTTTTGCAAGTGCCCACTCACAGAACTTATAGTTTGAAAAGCAACCGTAAATTCGGTTGTTGTCAACGAATTGCGGTTGCCGCAGTCAAGTTGAAGTTGGTACGTCTGAATATAGTCTCCAAAAAGGAAATTCGGATAAAATAACCTCGTTTCATAATTGATTCAGTTGTGACAACTGAATTTAAATGTTGCTATCAACGACATGGTCTATAATTTTGGCTGCAGTAAAATAATTTGGAATGAATGCGGTCGCAGCTACCGAAATCGATAACAATACGGTTGCAACAACCAATTTAGACTTGAAGTTGGTTGCAATAAAATATTTATGAAAAATTAAGCTGATGCAATCGAATTTCTCATCAATTGTGTTGGTACAACCACCAGAAGGCATACTTGCTTGGCTAAATTGGTATACAAATTTGCAAGCACTTGAGTTCATTGACAAATACAGCACGTTCTAATTAAATGCATTCAAAGTTTATTTATGGGATCCAAATACAGCAAATTTAATTAAACTTGGTATATATGTATTTTAATTTTAATGTTCTGAATTTCTTTTTGATATAAACTTACCTAGACGGCACCAGGTGAGAAAATCCTATACAATTTTTGTCCAGTAACGTACAGACTACCTCTAGTGCCTTAACTCGAATTTCGAATGTGGATTTTTCAATATTTATTGACTTAAGTCTTTCATTTAAAACTACGAAAAACTCAAGTCGCTTCAATTCCTCATAGAACATAACACTAATTTGAGTGGCATATGGCATCCTTAACCTGAAATGGGTTAAAGCAATGAAGAAACATATTCTTTCTGTATTAAGGTTCTTTCAGAATACTCGAAGTCCAGACAATTATAAGAATGCAAATACTATCGACATAAAAGACTTTCTGCTACTTAACCCTGCTGTTAGATTAGAAAAAACTTACGAATCTTAGATTGAGGGACCATTTGGTCCATACTGCAATTTTCATCCAAAATAATAATTTTATCTTATTCTTTGTAACTATTTTGGTTCAAAAATTTCTAAAGCAAGTATTTGACATATCAAAAACATCCGCTAACATATCAAAAACATCTTCTAAATATTTGACATGAATTTACATTCGCTTGGTAATGAAAAAACTTACGAATCTTAGATTGAGGGACCATTTGGTCCATACTGGAATTTTCATCCAAAATAATAATTTTATCTTATCCTTTGTAACTATTTTGGTTCAATAATTTCTAAAGCAAGTATTTGACATATCAAAAACATCTTCTAAATATTTGACATGAATTTACATTCGCTTGGTAATGAAAAAATGTACTATTGACCAAATGGTCCTCTAATCTAAGATTCGTCATTTTGTATTTTTCTCAGTCCTGAATAAAGTTAGAAAATTTAATTTTCGCACATAACATTGTTTTATTAAAAGACCCCATTAGCAGAAAAATTTAGTCAGTATATATCACCGTTCCAAAGTTACAAGGGAAAACAGAAAAAATTTGGACCAAATGGTCCTAATCTAACAGCAGGGTTAAGTACCTGACTCGACATCCTGTACATTCGATGGATTCTTGTTGATAAAACTTGGTCAGCATTCCCTTCCACTTGTAGAAAATCGTACGCAAAACACAGATCGAGTCGGTTTTAATAACATATTCGCATAGGTAATGATAGAAAAATAATGAGAACAAAGAAAAAAAAACTAGTTGCGTTTTTATACAAAACAAAAGAGTTTTGAAGGATTGGGCTTCCCACCATGCTAATGTCGTATACGTTTTTCTTTACATAATGAACATGTGTTTTATATCTTCAAATATAAGTACGTACGATTTCTAAATCTGAGCTCCGTATTCCCTAAACCGCTAGAACTTTGACAACTTTGTGAAATACTAAAGTACGAAGAAATGCAAACGGAATTTTTGACATCTTCTGTCTTTTACAAGGCTGTTTACAACAAACATTGGAGAATTTGTTCCCCTACCAGAAACAGAATTTAATGTTCTGGCAATTGTTAGGTCAAGGAATTTGTGACATTTGCAAATAAAATTATTGTAAATATTAATTGTGTGCTGTTGACTGAAAAACTGAGTGAGTGAATAATGGTTTCAAAATAGTTACATGCAACAAGCTCACTACTACATATTTATGTTTTATCTCTAGAAGTGGAAATTTCTCAACCTGAGATTCAGGGTCAGCTCCGTATTGGGCTTAAGATGCAAAAAATTGAAGAATATTGACACATAAAAATAGTTTCCTATAAAGATCAACTTTTGAATATTTCAGCTAAAGTACATACGAAATGGTCAACTTTGTCTAAATACATGTACACTAGGCCGAGCCGAAGAAAAACAAAGTTAAAGCTTCAGGATTTGGTCAACAAAAATATCGTTATATGGGTCAAGTAGAATATACACATTTCAGGAAAAAAAAACAGTTAACCCGTTACCACCTGCAATGCACTTAAAGAAGAAAACGACATGTAATTTCACATTTTCAAAATTGTAAGAATGGTGAAATGTAGCATATGGAAGGTAGGTATGAGTGTGCGCAAAGAAAGATTTAAAAAAATACTTTATAAATACTTTAATACAATTGCAAAATGAAAATGGGCCCCATATTTAGGGTTTGATTTCATTCTGAAGGTGGGCGCCAAATTTCAAAATGAAATAGCCTCCCAAGCAATGATGGAGGGCCCCAAAAAATTGTGAAGCACGACTCCAAATATTTTAGTGGGGGCGACTTTAATTTTTTTGTTTTAAACCGTTTAAAAATAAGGTCCCAATAATTTTATTGCCTCTTTGGGGTGTATTTTCTTGAAATATAATTTTAAAGAATAGAAATTCACCCCAAGAAAATCGGCCCTAATAGAAGCTCTATTTTTTTTGGGAAATTTTTTGACGTAGAATACGTCTTACCTTACGGTATGAGGAGTCATGTCAGGTTTTTATTTTTTTTTTGTAGGTAAATGAAGATGTTATCTTTCGTTTGATATACATTTCATATTGGTTGATATATTTCTAGTATTTTAATTTCTCAAATGAAAATTGTTTAAACACATACACTCAAACATATGTGTGGTGTTTGGTTGAGTGTTTTTGGTTGCTCAACATTGCTTAGGAACATGTATCTAGAAAAAGTGAAACGAACAGCAAGCTAATGTTGCTTGGCAACATGTATCTAGTAAAAAGTGAAACAACCAGTATGCTAACGTAATAAAGCTTTTTTGTGAAAGCTTCAATAAAGCTGTTGTAACATTAATTTTGAATTGTAAAGCGTAAAGCTTTCACACAACGCTCGAATGCTAATGCGAAGATTCGATAAGGTAAACCTTTTTTAATATTAGGGCGGCCCTCTCAACATTCGCAGAACTTATTTCAATAAAAATATTAATTAAAATACATAAATTAAACTAAGTTTAAAAAAATTGAACATAATATATTTTTTTTTAAACGGACTTGACTATAAAAATTACAGCAGACAGTTGTCCGTGGCCGAAGGCCTCGGACAACTGTCTGCTGTATTTTTCTCATTTATGCAACGGTATTTATGTCCCTACTTAATAGTTGTCTTACACCGATGTAAACTTTTAGTGGTATTAATGAAATCCCCTTTATTAATTGTGGTGCCTTCTGCCGTATTATGGATTCATCAATAAGATTTTTTTAAAATTTGTTTTTGCATTTACGTTTGTTGCTTTTGATATGCGAAGACACATCAGTAGTTGACGGAAGTGTAATGATTCATTGGAGCAGCTTTATTGTTCTGTATTAAGAAGAAATACAAATGGCAATATCTTCACTTAATATTGCATTTTGATAATTCATTACATTTCCAGCGTAACTATGAAGTAAACAATATTTTTATTGAAACTGCATTCGGATTGTACATCTGTGTAATAAACAGTTGTCCATATATGGCGTTCGCATTTTCTTTCTATGCTCGTAGTTTGTATTCAAATATAATTTCAATATAATGGGACTCAAAAGATTCGAAATGTTTCCGTTTCTGACGGTCACGTAGTTGACGTGTTGATCTCTTTGTTCCCTCACACAGGCAAACAAGTCACGTGACGACACGTCAATACGGCTGGTGTTTATTTTCAATTACTAGCATTTTTTCGATTCCGAATAGATTTGTGTTTGTTCATTTGTTTAGACCATATCGTATTTGTCAATGCCACAGGTGTTTTTCATCGATTAAACGCTTCTAAAAAAGAACAGATAATAATGATTATTCTAACGACAATTGCTTGTAATTGTACACAATTTGTGGTTGAGTGCACGTGGTACTTCCGAGAGAATTTTTTATTTGTTGCCATTTCCGACAACAATGAATTCGATTAGTAGTAACTGTAAATTGTGACCAAGTAATTTAGGCCAATTATGAAGTACATCTCTAAATTTGCTTACCGAGTGTTGCGAGGAAGTGTGTCAGCACTGACAAACAATGAGACTATAATTTCTTGCATAATAATTATGTAAAATTTTGTGTTCGCAACGCAATGGCGAGTATTGGTTGACTACATTTCATACATTAATCATGTTGTATACCGGCTATTGTCCAACTTTGTAGAAAAATACATTGAATTGTAATTAAGTTTTATTAATGAATTATTCCGCATAATGAAGAAAATGTAGCAACCTGCAAAAATGTACTCAATTTTTTACGTACTTTTAAGAAATTTAATAGAAATTGAGTAAATTTTACGTGATGCGTAAAAATGGTACGAACTTCAACCATGCGTACTGAAGTTCTGATTGCGGGGAAAACAACCCATTTCTGTGCGAGGGTAGTTCTGGCGCACTACCGATGGTTGAAGTTTACATTTCAGAAGGATTTTCACAAAAAAATTAAGGCTAAGTCGTGAATCAGTCACTTCGCGTTACTTTTGTCGTTTTGGCAGTTTATAAAACGTTACAGCTGTTCGGTGACTATCTGCGTTGAGTTGAAAAAATTACAAATTTAAAGAACAATTTTAATCGAGGTGGGCAGATGGAAGTATTTTTGCATTTCATTGGTTATAAGTAGTTGGAAATTTTGGATGAAATGCAATCGACAGATAGGCTGATTTTTTTTTTAAATAATTCAAAATTATATTATTTGCTCACTGAAATTCTTATTTACAATAATAAAATTAGAAATGGAAAGTTCAAATAAATAATGCGTTGCAAAACTATTACTTATATAATTAGTATATTTAAAAATTATAGACATCAGTTGATGTTGACATTAATAAGCAAAAGAACCAATAGATACATTTTAAATACCGCCAAATGGCACGTGTTTTTGAAAGGAGAACTAATTTAATATATAGTAGATTGGAAAACTTATTCGACATTACAACCCAAAATATTATAAATAATATCAGTATTATAAATAATAGCAATCTTACAATTTGCTGATCTATTGAAATAAAACAAAAGTTTTTAATTTTTTCAAGATAATTCAAACCTTTTTTTCACTCAAGATAACTTTTTCTAGTCTATAATTGTTTATTTTAGTTGGGCAACTCTATAAACCACAAATGTCAGTGACAGCTTTCGTAAGCGAACGCAAGCGCGAAGTGATGTTTAAACTACCATTTTTTGATTTTGGCGTTCGCGTTAGCTTTTGCGTATGCGTCCACTTTCGGGACTTTTAGAATACAACAACATTTTTTTTTAATGTATGAAGATTTTTTATGATGTATGCTACCCCTAAATTGTAATTTTAGTGAAACACAATGTTGTTATTTTTTCTGTCTATTTATTCAAGTGCTCTAGGATATACGATATTTATAGTTTTGCCATCTGATGCAAATATATGTATGTATGTTAGGGTGGCGGTTATCAAAGGTCAACTTTCGGGAAATTTCACTTTTTTTCAAAAAATTGCCTCTAAAAGTCATATTTGCCCGAATAATTTAATGCAAATTTGTAATTAAGTTCTTTTATGTTTTCTTTTCTTATTATGATAATTTTTGTACAGAATACTTAACCCTCTTATAGCCCAGGGGTCAAAAATGACCCAATTTATACAATTTTAATAAATAATCATGTAAAAAGCCTAATTTAATTAATTTTTTTTTCTCAGAATTGGACAATGTGTTTTATGAAATATTAACGACATATCTAAGGTCATAAATTGATACCACAAAAGACTGATTTTGAATTTTCAGATAAGTAAGTAATGTATAATTAATAAGTTTCTTCGGTTACTTAATACAAAGTGAAGGAAATGGAAATTAAGTGGTATCCATTTATGATTTTCGTCACTTTGGTAATTTTTTAACCATTAACCTTTATGAAAATGGAAGATTAACCCTTAATCTGACCATTTGCGCTATATCTGTTTTATGGTATACAAGTTTATTTAAAAAACGTAAATATGGGTTGTAACAATAAGAACATAAAAAATATAGTATAGTGATAACATATTTATGAATTGAATTCGGTAAAAAAAATTTTTAAGAGTTGCATTTTTCGAGTATTGCTTCGTATATTGTTGAACAACCTAAAAAAAGAAAAGAAATTTTACCATTTTGGTTTAAGCACTTAACTAAAATCAATATTACTTTAAATAAATTTTGTCGTTGTTCCTCGTCTTTTGTTATTTTTTGATGGTATTCTTGAATAAGTTTTATACCTCTTTCCGCACAGTCGTTCACAATCTTTATGTTTTCAACAATGTGTTTTCCGTCCCTGTAATCCTTTAACTCATCCCATGTTCTTGCGTCCTCTTTAAAAAATTTCATAGATATATTAAATCGTTTAAACAGTTTTTTTGTATTTGTAGAAAATAATTCCTCTAAAATCGTATCAACATCTCTGTTTATGAAATCCTTAACATTAATTTGTTTCAATGTAAGTTTCTTCAAAACGTCATCATGTTCATCTTCTTGTGATTGTTCGGGAATACTAATGCCCATTTTTGCTACTAATTTAGCCTTAGTTTGTGCAGAAATTCTAGAATCAAATAATGCAAATCCAACGCACTCTTCGCTTAAGTAGTACAAATGGTTTATAATTTTTGAAATTGCCTTATCTGCCATATTTTTGTTTAAACTCATAAGATTCCAACTTATGTAAAAATTTCAAATCGTTTAAAGGAACTAATTGAGCTTTTGTTGCGTCGAACCAAAAAATTGCATAGCATTTTATTATGAAGCCTGCTAGTTCAAGTAGACCATTAGTTTCACATTGGCCGAGTTCAGGAAACTGGTTCCGAAATAATAAAATTTTGAGGCAATATATAGCTTTGGACATCCATCTAGCTAAATGATATGCTCCAGGTTTCTAAAATGCTATTCCCCGAGGTGGGGTTCCGCCTAAAAAAATTATAATAAGTTCCAGAAACTCTTTATAATCGTTTCTGGGTAACTTTTTCATTAGTTTCTTCTTCACAAAAATAATTATTTCATCGCACTCATCACTTAGTATTTCTTTAAGTCTTGGATCATTTATTCCAGGTTCATATTCTTCCTGCCGTATTTGAAGCCAATGACGCTTAAATTTTTTAAATAGAACAATATCAGGGCCTGTACTTGGTCCAATGTTAGATTCTATAAACACAGCTGACAACACAATTTCATATATATGATGACGACAACCCATATATAAAATATCGCGCTCAATTCGTTTCTCCAGTAGAGTGAATGCTCCTTTAAATCTTCCTGTATTTGAGGATGTTGTGTCGAAATCGAATGCCTGTGTTTTTGATAAAATATTATTCTCCTCCAAAGTATCGTAAACAGCAGAAGATATTTCAAGGCCTGTTCCAGAAGGAATATCAGGCATGTTTAGCGATCTTCGGGTTTTCCAGTAAAATTAGTTAGCAGTTTAGTGTCCCATTGTATTGTCAGTGACTGGTCTATAGTTTTGAAACTTTTGCACTACACTTTTGCCGAGTTCTTCTCTTAAAACATCTCTTTGTTGGCGCACTGACGTGCGATTAATAACATAATCCTAGTGCTTCCAAGACTGCAACCAATACGAGTACTACATCTCTACAACTTAATTTAAGCTTATCCAAGACAGCAGCGAGTCTCGGTGTTAAAATATCTTTACGAGCACTTCTTTTTTTGAGCTACTACATCCTCTCTTTCCTCATTATACTCCAATTCAGATCCGGAATCTAATATAACGTCGAAACTATTAGCAACTATAAAGAATTCGATTATTCTTAAAATATTCTGCTTCGCTTAAGAGATTTAAACCAATCGTGGTTTAAAAGAATTAAAAATATAATAATTTACCTTTTGATGTTGAAGGAGCTTCCATATTTCTTATTTTTCTCATTTCCTCAGCCTCAGTTCCCTTTTGAATTCTTTCAATCTTTTTCAATAACTTAACATCTACTCCAAGCATGCTTCCTGGGCGTCCTTTTAATCTTTAATTTAGTAGGAATTGTTTATGTTCTTTAATTTTAATAATGTTTAATGCATCGTTATGAGCAATATCAAACAAATCATCCAAGCCATCTTCCCATTCAACTCTTTTTATTTTATACGTTTCACCATCCCTATTTTTAGTTTTGACAACATATTTCCACTCATCATAAAGATCTGAAAGGTTCTTGACAGCTCGATGAAACTGCCTGACAGGAATGTTAGCCTTTTCCCAAAATATTGAGCATTCTTTTACAACTAAACGAGCACTTTCTTGTACAGAAAGTTTAGTAAATCTTATTTTAAAAAATAATACTTTGAGGCAGTCTCTCTTTGATGGTAGTTTAGAGCCTGTTATCTGGAGTTTGGAAAGCCAATCAGATAAATTTCCTCTCTTAATGTCGGCATTTTTACATAAAAAATCGCTTAGAAATCAAAAAGTATACGCACTCCTGAAATGATTAAGAAAAATGATTAATTATTGAAATATATCAAGTACTCTCAGATTTTTAGAAATTTCGATGATTTTAAATATATAATGTTCAAAAAATCAAGTAGTCTGTCGAAAAAAAAACAGTCTTTTGTGGTATCAATTTATGACCTTAGATATGTCGTTAATATTTCATAAAACTCATTGTCCAATTCTGAGAAAAAAAAATTAATTAAATTAGGCGTTTTACATGATTATTTATTAAAATTGAATAAATTGAGTAATTTTTGACCCCTGGGCTATAAGAGGGTTAATTATTTTGTACAAAAATTATCATAATAAGAAACGAAAACATAAAAGAACTTAATTACAAATTTTCATTAAATTATTCGGGCAAATATGACTTTTAGAAGAAATTTTTTGAAAAAAAAGTGAAATTTCCCCAAAGTTGACTTTTGACCTCTGTGTGCCGCGGTTTAAAATTGTCCAATTTGACTCAAATTTTCAACATATGCTTATTAGGTCAACTGTAAAAAAATAGGGGCATTTTGTAAAATAGCTGCCACCCTATTGTATATAAGTCTGAAGGTATACCCACACGTGAGCAAGCAACATTTATTGTCCAAAAACACGGATTTGTTAAATTTAAGCCACAGACTTGAAGCGACTGCCCTTGCTCTATATTAATGGTCATCGCAAATGGCAACCGAATCGGCAATGTTTTGAAATCGATGGGCATGTCTGTAAGTTTCACGGGAATGCGTGTAATCAAGGCATCGCTTCCTTTATAATCTCCAGTGATTATAGTAGCCTCTATAAGATTATTCTGAATTTTTTTAAAACATGCATTATTGGGATAATGCCATTTTTAATATGCTCTCGGTCACTATCTTAGCTTCATAGTCTGACCTTTTTAATAGCCGCATTTTCATTGGGTTTCACCAATCATATCAGTAGTATATGTACCGAATTCCTACAATAGTCCGCACACCAGACAGTTACGAACATATTTCAGTGTATCTCAAAAAATATATGGTCGATTCGATTCAAATATTTTTTTCTAAAGTTAGAAGCATTGAACTTAAAAAAAAATATTTAAAACGAATCGGCCACATATTTTCTGAGATACATTGAAATATGTTCTCAAGTGCCTGGTGTATGGACAATTGCTTGATATACTTATAGTCTATGCCAGTCAATTGGTGGCCGTCGGTGGGGCAATGTGTAGTTTACGCGCCTCTTGTACTTGAGATTCTGGGTTCGATCCCTGCTCGGACCACATTAAAATTTCTGTCGACGGCGGTCACCTCGCATAGTGACGGCGACACTATCGCGTATATGGCCATGAATATGCTTCTCAAAAATACCATTCAGAACCGGTGTAAAACTGTAGGTCCCAATCAGTGAGTATAAAACTAGAAAGCGCACAGCTCACTGGTTGTGAGAAGCTCTCCCCGATTCCTTCATGGGATGTATAGTCATGTATTGACGTGTGTGGGCGGTTCTTCGGCCATTTTTGACAGCTTCTTATCTGTAGGCCAACTGTAACATTCTGTGAAATTTTCAGGACGATCGAACTATTATTATGACTGTTATAAGGGTTTCTTTTAAAAGGGTCGTAGGATATCCCATTTCCATCCAACAACATATATACCAAATCTCACCTTCTTACCTCAGATAGTTCAAGAGATATAGCCATTTTAAATTTCAAATTGTATGGGCGGTTCACGCCCCTTTATCCAATGACTACCAAGTATAGCCAAGGAATATTAGCAGGTCACCAGTACCTAATTGTGAAATTTTTATAATAATCGTTCTATTAGATAAGCCGTCAGTGCGATTTTTGAAAAGGGGCGTGGCACCGCGTGGCACCGCCTTACAAAGTTTAAAGTTGTATGCCACGCCCACTGAACCGATCTCGCCCATTTTTTGTTGCATCACGAATTTTGCTGCCAAATGCATCCACACACATTTTCAAGGCGATTGGTTAAACAGTCCCCCAAATATTTCGTATTCAAAAATAGGGTCCAATGGGCGGTGCCACGCCCACTTGATAAATCAAAAATCCAAGTACTCTATTTTCACCACCGACCACGCAGCTACATTCTGTGAAAATTTCAAAAAGATCTGTCCAACCGTTTTCGAGTCTATGTGGTACTAAAAAATGCAAACAAACAAACACAAACTCATTTTTATACTTACATATATGTAGATGATGAGAAAATCTGATATTATATCAGGCGAGCTGACCCAACAGAAATCGTCCTGCCTATTTTTTTTTAAATGCAATACAAGGTATTTTTATGTTCCAGGCCGATATTTTTTGACAGCCATGTCTGTTTGATGACATTTGTCAGTTTGTATTTGACAGTAGCGCAGAGCAGTCGATCAAAATTTATTATGGAGCATCTAGCAATATTTTATCTAAATAATCGTTCAATTGTAAAAACGAGAAGGATTATGAGGGATTTTTTTGGTTTAAATACCGAGCAAGTCAAGCATTCAGCGTATTGTGGAGAATTTTGGAACTTTGTATACTCGTACACTGGGTGATAAAGTGAAGTAAAGTGAAGTGAAGTTATATGCCAAAATGTTGTACAAAATATGGTTAAAAGAGTAAACATTTGCACAGCGGCCAGAGGCGGCCAGTCATTTAGCCGATATTATATTTCATACCTAATTGTTATAAACCAAACATTAATGCAATAAAATATTATTACAGTTATTATACGGTACAATAAGATTTATGCAAAAAAAAAAACATGTATGCACCTAATACAACGTGCATATGTAATTTATACTTGCGCACTGTTAATGACTATGAAGTCTATCAGCTCACTAATTCGGCCTCTACAAGGTATTTACAAAGGGTGTGACACCGCCTACCTTTTCCTTTTATTCAATACAACATGTACCAAATATAATATGTCTCATATTGTTTATTAAAAATATTTCATGCCCTGATGTTTCGGCCGCTCTTGGAGTTGAAGTTCGAGATCATTGATTTTCAAGCGGTGAGCAACGTTGCTCTAATGCCACGGCAGCTACTGAAATAGAAGCTCGTCGTTGCGTCTTCTAAATATTCTTGCATATGACGTAGATTGTCTGTGAATGTTGCTGGTAATATTGGGAATTCATTGGGAATAATATCATTCTGATTATTCATCGCATCACGCAGGTCAATGTAGTCGAGTAATCGTAATTTAGCTTTATGATATAGTATGTATACTAGATGTTTTGTTTGAATTTTGGCATACATGTTGACAATTAATTGGTAAAATAATTCGAGACATTTGATAATATGGTTTTGGTATTTTGACATATTACTCGTTCACTGTGGAAGTCGAAAAAAGAGATAAGGCGGATTTAATACAAAATATATGTAGGCTTTTTGTGGTTTTTTATGTTTTTCTGTGGTTTCAATTTTTTTTTAGCAACAAAATGTTTTTATCGAAACATTTTTTCAGTGTGGAAAATAAGTAAAATTGATAATTAAGTGGAATTTGATAATTGGAAATGAAGATGAGTAAATAAATATATTTAGTTATATAGTGAAAGGTTTTCTATTATTTGGTGAAAGAATCTTATTAGTGGCAATTTGTGAACGGAAAACTCTAAGAAAGTCAGAAAAATACTTTTCAGTTCATGTTCTGGATCAAAAACCAACCTGGTTTAAGATGTAAGCTTTGTTCGCAAAAGTTGGAGCCCAAGCTGTTTCGAACAACTTTGTTAATGAAAGTTTACCGGGACAACCAACCAAATAGAAGTAAGTAGCTGTCAAATGTGAGTTAAAACCGAAATCCACTCTACTGTCAATATAAACACAAAAAAATTTGTATCAAACCTAAATTTTAATTCAATAAACTAATGATACACTTCGATTCCTCGTACTGTAATTCAGGGAAACTCATTCATCATCATGTACGTTATCTGAAATATGCAAGAATAAGAAATAATCGTTAACAGTATTTATGTTCAGATCAAGCAGAATGAAATTATGAAATATTTAAATTGTAGGTTGTTGAATTGATTTGATATTCATTGTGGTATGTGCGATGTGTTTCAGATATTTTGCGTATCCTCCCATAGCGACGACGTATAATAAAAATGTCACGTGATGCGCCTGGAGCACCAACTATCAATATTCAATTTCACCAATTGTAGACACATGAAACGCGAATTCGCGGATCATCTTTAGCTTGCTTGCACATACTCACCAACTGTTGGTTGGTGTGAAACACAGTTTTCAAATCAACCACAATTCATTGTTTTTTTTTGGAGATTGTAATACTGATGTTGCTGTTCTTGGTCATTATCATCCCTTTGCCCCATTTCGACATTTGAAATTGGCAACACTGCTCCAACTAGATCATAAAATTGGCCTTGCAGTCGAAAACTCGAGCCATTACATATTTGGGTAACGCATGATGAATAATATAGTGGAAACCCCGGGTTATAAAGGGTGGATCATATACAATTTGGAATTTAATTTTGCTTTAAAATAATACTAATAGGCATTTTGTTCAAAATTATGATTTGTTTGTAAGGCTCATCATGGGCATTTATGAAGGCAACAAAAGATCGTTCAAATGTCCACCACACTTGCTTTACAGTACCTCATTGGATTTAGCCAACTTTTCGGTACATTTTCGATTGGTTGTACCTGTATTTCGGGAACGATAGTGCCGGTTTCGTGTCATACGCCCTCAATGGAGTCGGCATTGTTTGCGTAACTATTATCTATTACGGCGCCCCAGAGATAATACTCTGAGGGGGTGAAATCGCAGCTACGAGGCGACTAATGGACCGATTTTCGGCTAATTATGCGGTTTTCGCACAAAGTGCAGAAAGATCGATGGTTTTCTGGCACGTAGCGTCATCGTGTTGAAACCATACGTCATCCATGTCATCCCTCTTAACTCCTTAAATCAAAATTCCGGCTTGCAAGATATGAGCCTGACAAAATGATCACTTTTTTGCAAAAATTACATCGAGGGTCCAAATCTTTGGGGGCCATACAAAAAATGTGCATGACTTTGGGCAAAACTGGGAGACACGGGTCTTTTTTGGTATTTTATCACGTAGTGGTGTCCGTATATACATAGTATATATTATATATATATTATATATATATATATATATTTTTTTTTTCATGTTGCACTGTGTCAACAGTTTTGCAGTTATAATTAAATTTATAAAGGAAAAAATAATTTTTTGCCTAAAAATTTAAAATTTTTTTATTTTTAAAAATCATGAAAAATCTAAAACGGGAGAAAGTGTCAAGTCTTATTACTTTCACGTAAAGTCACATAACCTTTGAAAAACATAGATCATAAAAATCTATGGATGAGGATCTGTCGGCATCTAGAAAAAAAAATTATTTTTAATCAGTCCCTTAACTTCAATTGTATGGCTTGCCTGCGGAGGAAACTCCCACTGTAGATTGTTCTTCTTCTTCATTGTCGGGATCGTACGTCTTTTGCGACCTCCAACAAATTTCAGCCACTAGCGGAGTCCAGCCGTTTGCATTTATATCGCGTTTCCATTGGCATGGCCACTTAATGGAAGCGCTCTCCATGTTCATTCGCCTCTGACACTAGTTGCTTTCTGAAGTATTAGAGATGGTGATGCAAGAAGTGAATTTTGGGAGATATGTTGACTTCAATTTTGTGAAAGTATTGCAACATCTTGGTCAAAAGAGCGGGGTAATTGTCTGCTCGCATACTTCCCAACATATATCGTCTGACTTTCTTCAATGCCCTCCAGGCAAGGTTATCATTACCGACTAAAGCGTCTTTAAATTCTTTTGATTTCATGAGCTTCCGTATGTCGGGCCCATTCAGAACACCTTCCTTCAATTTTGCTTCGCTGATTCGTGGGAACATATTTTTCAAACAATCGATCATTTTCGGTTGTTTCACAATGGCGTTGATGCAATTTTTGACGATAACCAGTTTAACATGGAGAGGGGGCATGAGGACGTTCTCCATTGGCACGAGTTGATCATTTACGCAGTTGTGTCCTTTCTCCGTTGAATCTCAAGCAAGCCAGTCATGCGTTTGGTATGGGTTTCCTTTAAATCGGGTATCCCACAGACACTAGAAACACACGTGTTTCGTATAGTCTCCTTGGAGACCTTTTAGCATCGCCACGATTTTTAGATCACAACTGATCCGCCACACGTGAAACTTTATCCCAAAATTATTTTCATGGAATTGTATGCTTCACTCGTATCTGTGCTCTAGCCAATGGGAATGCTTGGTTTTTTGATGCTTAATTTCGAAGATTCGATGCACATTCGCCAATCACATGCGACGTAATTAATGCCCATCATCTCCATTAGTCCCTTTATATCGTGCAATAAACAAATGTATTCCCTTCGTTGAGTGTGAAGTACCATTTGAATAGCAATTGTCGTCTTCGATGGCAGGTAACTTTGACATTAGGCTCCAAATTGGTGCCAACTTTCAAAAGCTGGGCAAGTTTTTCTGCTTCACTGCTGCATATTCTTACTTGTGATATTGGAATTATTTTGTTATATGAGCCGGCTTCTGGTATTGCTTCATAGTTGAAATCCGATTCAATCATTGTTGCAATAGAAAATAATTTTCTCTGTCAGGACTTGGAAGCGGTGGAATTGGTATTTGATCTGAATGCGAAGGAGGTGTTGGTGCACTTTTAACAGAAATATAAACTCTTTACTCTTTACGATTTACTCCACATATATTGTTTGCACAAGCATAACAGTTGTCGGAATTGTGCTCTCCTGGATCAGTCCAAATCATTGGTACACCAAAAGAAAGTGAACTGCGTTTCCATTGGATCCACATGGTTAGAGAATTGTAGCACGTTTTACAAATTTTGTCTGGGGCCACTAAACGCCGGGAATTTCGAAATCAAAAGAAAGTTTAAAGGCATTCTCCACTTGCTCTGTGTATGATCCAGTATTTGCATACCAAAATAAACTGAGATTTTCTGGACAATTTAATACTTTCGCTATTCCGTCACTATGTTTTGTTTTTAGTCACTTTTAAAAAACCGGAGAAAAATCACTTGTAATTTTCGCGTTCGTCTGCACCTGGCGAATGACAAAAATCGAGTAATGAACACCTATAAAAATTACGTATTTTTCAATATTTAATTGACAGGTACTTTATGAGTGGGCGCATCTGTTAAGGGAGCATATGCACCTGATGCAGCTATCTAAAAACAGGGTTCAGCGATTTTATTATTGCGCGTTCATTTCGCATCATTTTTGGCTTTATTTACCAGCGTGTGCGTTTCAAATTTTACAACACTTTTACATAATGAGAATTTCTGTACAAAAGTTATCCGTTACAGGTAGCCAACGGAAAAGCACACATCAATAAAAAAAAGAGCTCTTCCCTTGTTTCCCTTTAATTGAATGTGAACGGAGTAGCTACCGCAATCATAAAAATTAAATAACTTTTTGTTTTTCACTTTTTTTTAAATTCTGAAAATCATAACAAAGTCATAAACGTTTTTCCACAGAATTCTGTACATATCTTCGAGCAAATTTTTTAAATTCATTCAGTGCTATTATCTATATTCATTGAAACAAAAAGCCAATATTCTTGCCAAAATGAGATACCTTCACTTAAATTATTCACATGTGAATAAAAGCAAAACGCATTCACGGATTTTCATGATCTGTGTCTCATTTTGTTCATGGGGTATGTGGCTTTACTTGAAAGTAATAAGACTTGACACTTTTTCCCGTTTTGGATTTTTCTTGATTTTTAAATTAAAAAATTTAATGTTTCAGGCAACAAATTATGTTTTTTCTTCTTAAATTTTTTTATATCTGCAAAACTGTTGATGAAGTATAGAAACACTATATTAGTAGATTAAAGGAATTGTAATTCTTAATTTTTCTAAGTTTGTTGCAGCAGAATTGAACTAGTTGTTCTCGAGTTATGTCACCCAAAATAGCCCCAAAAGTGGCAAATTCCCCTATATAATACTTACTAACTTGAAATCGATGTAGTTTAAGAGTTCTGATATTATTTCCACCTTTTTTGCAATCGTCTCCACTGTGAGCCACTGACCGTTGTCAACTGACTTAGGTATGTGGAATTTTAGAATAACGTCCACCAAACGACAATGCCGTGGAACAACCTTTGTGTATATCCTGTTAATTATTTTCGCGGATAGGCCCATTCCACTTATTTCCCCATGAAAGAGAATCGGAGTAAACGCGTATGTTCCGACCAGAGGTTTCAAATTACTGAACTCACTCACGACAATGATAATGGCGAAATATAATAAAAAAATCCAATGAGTGTTCGAACTCACGGGCGATGTGTTAACACCTTTTTGCTACACGGTACCTGTTCGATTTCTATGAACACATTCGTAAATGTTACATTGGAAAATAAAAAACAGCGTTCAATCATATGATGACGTTACAGTTAAATAATATTAATACTTAAAATTATTTAAAGACCCAGTGCAAGCACATGTGTCATTATTTTCTTGCTCAATACTTTTTGTTTTATTCCCACAAAAGTCAAAGAATGCAAAGTAACAGACACTTGTACATACATACATACATTGTTATATTCGTACGATATAACCGAAGATCAACATAAAATACTTTTTTAATATTACTCCAAATTAATACTCCAAATTAAAACACTTAAATCTCGGCTCACCGATATCGGATCGTCTTAATTTTTGGCCTAAACTCTTCGCCGAAACCCGCACTGGCTTTTTCATCCAAAAATTAATAAAATCGGCTATGAATTTCCGGAGAAAATCGCGTGGGAAAATTATATGAAAATCGCCCAATAATCACTTTCAATACCGACTGCCAAGCAACGAACAAACAAACGATGATAAGACAAAACCGAAGATCAACATAAAACACACACCGATATCGGATCGCCTTAATTTTTGGCCTAAACTCTTCGTCGAACGAACAAACAAACGATGATTTACTCTTACAAACCTAACACTTGCGTATGTATTAAATTTATAGTTTACTGCCCTAGAGGCGCGCGTATAGATGTTAACACATCAATAAATCTGTTCGAAATGTGTGTAAAGTAATGAAATTTGTTCGGAAATCTTTGTCCTATGAGTTGCCACATTATAGGAGTATTTCAAGACGGACTGCTTGCCATAAACACGAGCTTATATTTTATTAATCGATTAATCGCACTGATTTGTTCAAGTTAATCGTTAATCGAAAAAATTATTATTAAAAGGATCGGTTACTTTGTTAATGCTATTAATCGATTAACCGAATAATGATTAATTTACTGGTTTACCCTAGGCACGAGTAAATTTTTGAAAAAACCCATTACTTCAATGACGCTTCATTGAACTGATATTCCAAGAAAAGCTTTTTGACTATGATTTCTAGATCATCCAGATTGTTGGCTTTTAGGAAATGTATCTTTTTTTGGAGAACATTTACATTCTTTTTTTTAGAATTTATGTTAAAAAAAATATAGAGTTGAGACCAGTTTGCAATGCCTCAATATCCTTGTAAAGAGTAGGAGGTCGGTTTTAGCCGTAGTACCACCCGATTCCGTTAGCTCAAGCAAAACACTATCCACTGACAAATTCCAGAGAAGTGACGATATGATTCCTACCTCAGGTTCCCTTTAGATCATTTAAACTATCCCTTGATCAGTACGGAGTGCCGATACACCAAAATCTGTTGATCTGTGTTATTGAAGTGTGGCGCTCAGCCGAGTTAGCCTGAAACGAGCTAGCACTAGTATAACGGCCGAAAAAAACGTTTATGACTCGTAAAGTACGTTTAAATGACGACCCGCGTGGCATAATTAGTAGAATTTGGTTTGGATTCGAATGCCAAATTGTTCGCATCTTTACAAATGGAAAATAGAGGAAACAAATCATGTAAGAGGTGTTATGAATCACTTTGAAGTAGTTCCAGTTTCTTTTACTACATAGACAAAAACTGATAGCATTTTCAATTAATGTAGTTATGAATAGTTTATATGCATTTACACATATTTGTGCAGCAATCTCAATTACGGAGTATTGAAATGTGTATAAGTATATGTATGTGTTTTGTTGTGTATGTAATTGTGTACTTAAACATCCATTCGATAATAATTCATGCAACTAATGGTGATAATGAATACTGCATACACCAGGGCAATTGTATCTTGTAACTTTAATGAACATTTTACAATGGACGCATGGTAACTACATACGAAGCGTCGTATGTATATAAGAATTTGTGCGGCATAACGATCGCCGCTATTCAATTTGTCTCTTCTGTGTTACTTATGTTCCGCATGTATTGACGTATTATGTATACATGTATAGTAAGTGTCGACGCAAGCCCGACCATCTGACTTAATACTGCATTTTGTGATGAAAGAGAGCGCAGTTACTGCCACAGCCACAACTGCCACTGCTGCCGCTACTGGTTAAGTACGTATTATGTGTTTTTTGTAGGCGTAGGTAGGGTGTTACTTGCAACCACTCACTGGTAGTTACTTGTACGAGTATACACACAATGATTCGATTAGGCTGGTTCATTTGACATGTGCTAGTGGCACTCTCGTCCACTCGGTTCCACTTTTAGGCTGTCTGTCGGGTGGGTGATAAGTTCTCGATGTGTACATATAAGTTACAACAACCACAAGTAACACAATTGTGGCATGCGTGAGACCAAGTACTTAATCTGTGAAAATGCATCCCCATGTACACACACACAAGCGAACGCATGCATCTTTAGTTTGCAATTCGGACTAATTCAAGGGGCATACCGGACAGCCGTACCGTACCATTGTGTGTGTGTGTATATGGATACGTGCTTCGTAATGTTGATATCAAATGAGCTAATGACCCGTATTATCATCATATTATAATTATGTACGTACACGCTGAAAAATTTGCCTTTTTGTTGTTGTTTGGATGCAAATATAACGTGTCTGTAGCTTGTCGCAAATATAGTATATTGTGTGCAAACTCATCGTGTTTGCTATTCAATATAACATGTTTGGGACACAATGATTAATAGGTTATAATATATATATTTGTGACCCAAGTGTGGATTTCTTTGTTGAAAATTGCTGAAAATATAAACGTGACAAACAATAAAGTAACAAAAAGCAGCAGATCAGCAGCAGCATAATGTTTGCAAACATGTACATGGCTCGTGCAATATGTTGCTGAGGCCGATATTTTTCAGCGTGTATATATTATGTTAGTTTCATGCTTTATCATATGGAGTAGGGCCCAATTTTTAAGTCCGATGTTAAACTCGATAATAAGTCGTTTTAACACACTGCAATAGTGGAGCAAAAACCCTCAACAAATCTTGAGGTTTGTATCAACCTGGAAGTGTATACGATTACACATTAATATAACAAATGTGCAATTTCCCATATATTTGTACTTATATGTTGTGAATATAGTTCATAATACAATATTCTTATTATACATTACAGAAAATATTGTGTTTTCCGCCAAATAAATAATTAATTTCCAGGTTAATTATAATTGGGGTTCTCCAATTAAACATATGTTTGTGTGGTGGCTACCAACCAGAGCAACACTGTTGCCTCTTTATCACTTATGTACGGTACGTGGCTTTTAACAACTACACATATGTATATAAACTGCTAAATATATACAATCCTTTATTTCGTCAATTTCGATATTGTCGTCCGATAGTGCTAACTACGTGTTTGACAAACTCTGACGATACAATAATTTCGTTGGTTTGGTGTCTGAGTTTAAGAAAGAACAATTAGTATCTCAAAAATATATATGTTTCAGTCCGTTTGCCAAAAATGTTTGAGGTAGTCGTAGAAGAGACTGAAGTATTTTTTCAATAAACTTGCTTATTTCGCACTCACTGGAATGTGTACGGAATAGTAAAAGGCCATCGCTTGGGAACGACGTGGTCCAAAGGAAGACCAATGTTTCGCAGACTGAGTGTATCTCGGTTGAAAATAACATTTTAAAAATTCAGAAGTCACAAGTTCCTTATAGCGTCGACGTTTTGCTGGACAACATTTTCCATTTGCCTCAAATACAAGAAATATGCTTCGAATTACTTAGAATTTTGTCGAAACCGGTTTTACGTTGTTGGACTTTTTACAAAACCGCGTTTCGATGAAACCGACGTAATAAAGATGTTGAAACCGCGATTCACCGTAAAATTAAATGTTTGGGGTTTTCTAAAATAAAAAAAAATTAATGTGAGTCCGATCACAGGGGAGATAGATGTGTAAACATCTAGTAATGAAGTTGGAAGTACTTATGCTTTTAGTATATTTTTTTAATTAATCAATTAAAAGTATCAAAACTTTCAATATTGTAAATACATAGGAATTTGCTGGTTTTTGTTTGTTTTATTTAACTTATTTGGTTAGTAAATGGGCACAATGCAGTATATATGTACTGCATTAAAAATTACAGTAAGCAGTAAATTTACTGATTACTGAAAAAATTCAGTACATTTTTACTGATAATGAAATTTAATTTGCATTACCAGTCAAATCATAGGGCCGTATTCATAATAATCAGTAATCGGGCATTACTGGTTACTGAAAATTCAATGCACCTCATCGTAATCATGTAGGCACTTTATAACATAATGCCTACGATAACATAATGTACGACAATTAGTGATAATTAGTAGCTACTATTGCACACTAGATGGTGTTGAGTATATTGTATGCAGCGTATGATTACGCTAATACACTCATACATAGCTCACACCGATTTGATAACGCTTTACGATTGGTTAACGATTACATCGCACATCTTACTCTAAATTTGTGATTGTATTGTGAAAGAGATTTTTACCCCCAGCGTATAGATGTTTACACATCAAAAGAAAAGATTAAGAAACAATTTTTAACACATTTTTTTGTATAATTTTTCAATATTGACATTTATTTACATTCTTTTGTTAACATTTAATATTTGTTGAAATGCAATTTGGCGCTCTAGTTATGATTTATTTTCAAAAAAATTGTAAAACTAAAATTAGTTTATACTCGGAAGATGCTCAGATATTTATGTTGACCATACCTACTTCGATGAAAATAGTTCTCGGAACAAATTTTGGAAAGAATAATTCTGGCAACTCCAATTTGTAATACCCAATTTGTATAGAGTTTTTGATTATGATCGCGGCGAAACATAAAGGTTGTAGAAATTCCGACAAGCTCAGAAAACCCATCAAAATAAGCATCAATCTGTGGAAAAATTGGCATTCCCAAAGTCGTTCCCGGTTAATCGAGGAATGAATTTCGATGAAATTTAATTTTATCAATAACTGGTATATTCAGATAATCGGCACAACGGATTTGACATAAACCAGTAAACCACTTTCGGCTCTGAATTCCCTAATAGATGCATATAATTTACATATACGTACGCTGATCGATAAGATGTTCATGTTTGTGAGGCCGCAATCCACGAATATACATTTTTGAAATAAACAAGAAACGTTTAAAAAAAAACATAAAATGTTTATATATTAAATCGGGACAATAAAAATGGGAGGGATTGTAATTTATAATTCTAAAAATGTTAGTTCAAACATATTCATATATAATTAGCAATATGTCAAAAAAAGTGGTTTTTCCAATTTAAAGATATATGTACCAAATTATATGTACTGATTTGGGGATACATTCGGCTATCTGAAATGCTCATTAGGGTGGCCCTCAATTACATGATATGTGAATTATAGGGTGTTCTTGTTGTCATTGATTTTTCAACTGATTACGAATTTTTTCCTGTAATTTTATTAATATCCGAAAAACTGGAATTTTTTAATTTTTTACAATAAACTGGGTTAGTAGCCTTTCATTTAAGATGAATATTTCATTCGTACACTGAGAGAAAAAAAATTATTATAATAATATGTGGTAAAGGTAGATTTACGACTTTTTCATTTAAAATGGCACAAAAACGGCTAAAGATTTTTGGCCAAAATTTTCTATTTCTCGTTTAGAACCTTAAAATCTTAAATTCTACCAAGGCGCTTCGCAGTACAATGTTTCGTTTGGAAAAACAATTGAAAAAACTTCAAGAAAAATGGAAAAAATCCAAAATTTTTAGCTTTTTTACCTTCCTCAACTCATAACGTCCAAACTAAGCTTTGTGACGTGAAGCGCCTTGGTGGAATTTTAGATGTTAAGGTTCTAAACGAGAAATAGAAAATTTTGGCCAAAAATCTTTAGCCGTTTTTCTGCCATTTTAAATGAAAAAGTCGTAAATTTAATTTTTTTAATTTAATTTTTTAATTTTTAAGCCCACGAAAATGGTTAAACTGTGTTATATTTTTAAATACAACTAATTTTTAAAAAAAAAACTGGTGGAATAAATATTGTTTCTGAGTCCCCAAAGATTCATATTCAACAATAAAAAAGTTCTTTTTCGCAAAAAGTCGTTTTTGACATATTGATATATATAATACCAACAAAAATATTACCTTTTCCCGCGTGTAGTTTTGGAAGAGCATTTTGATATTGCTTTTTTAAACTATTGACATTTTACTATCGCCGTTCAATGTTAGAATTGTTAAAATAATGTTTTTTCTACATCGCTGTGTAAGTCCAAATCCTGACAAATCCATCGCAATCTATATTTCTTTTCAGCAAAGTGGCTCATAAATTATTGATTTAGTTTTGCATGATGATTTGACGACCAGGATCGTCTAATACAACGCTCCTATTATGGCTTTTTATATATTTTTTTTAAAACATATAATAGTTGCTTTGATGGAATGGAATCTAATTTGTACTTTATTTGACTATATGACCAATATATACAGGGTGGTTCAGTCACGACTGAACAAATTTCACCGGCGTATTCCTTGGCTCATTTCATGAAATTATGTCCACCATCGCCGAAAATGCAAGGGTGCGAAATTCCAGCGGTTTGAAATTGGTGGTCGGAGGGTACTAGGGCAAAATTGCTAAGTTCTGAACCAGTGGCGGGATTTTTTTGTTTTTGGAATTGTTGGAAAGGGGTTTAAGATACCTTGCAGCATCAAAAACAAGTCAAACCACCGAGATACAGAGGTTTAAAAAAAAAATTGGAAAAAAGACATAAGAACGTACACATAACCTCAATTTGCTCAGCCAGATGGCAGGTAACATGTTTTTTCTCTTAGAAGATAGCCCTACTGCTTACCTTTCCAAAATGCCGTTTCAAAGTTAAGCCAATTATTCAGCCAACAATTTATACAAATTAAAATCTTAAACGAGTTAATTTACAAAAACAAATGAATGTGTGGTGTTATTTCGCTTCCAAAAACAAACAAAAAAATTTTTGCATTTCAGGCAAATGGTCATAACTTTGGAACGGTCAGTGATTCTGAAAGGTCTCCAACCTCCTTTCCAACAAGTTCAAAAACTAAAACAACTGACTACTGGTTCAGAAGTTAACAATTTTACCCTACTGCACTGACAGCTGTTGATTTAAATAACAAAACAAGTCTACACCCTATTTTTCGAAATTATTTACACACTTGTTTTGTCTCTCAAAAGAATTTACACATTCCTGAAATTTTCTTAAAAACGTTGCAGTCATTGGAAAAAAGCTATTTGTGTTGGTAGTTAGCAACGTTATATTGTTTAAAAATAAATAGTTATACAAAATCCGCTCAAAAATTTTTAAAATGGTAAAAACAAATTAAATTCCCGTCAAGACGCGAGTTTAGATGGTAACGAGGTTTGGAATTGGTTCCTCAATATCAGACGTGGAAGAAGAGTACGGAATACACTCCAGCCTGTATCTTTGCAATTTGTAACCGATTGCAGAATTTTAAAATGGAAATGGAAGCCAGACATCTTAAGATATTAAAAAATCATGGCAATAGTGGTTTCTTAACTAACGAACTTTTTTGAGCAATTTATAAAAAAAAGTCCAAAAATGTGCTATTTTTTTGGTGCACTTTAATAAAGGCATTTAACTAATTTTAATGAAAAACAGTTTTTCCACAGTTTTTTTTTTTAATTTATTTTACTTTATTTAAGATCTAGTAGTAGTGGGTACAACCCCCTTTGTTTTTAATAACTTCAAATATACGGGTTTTCATTGAGAGATAAAGAGAATTTATGTAATCCACTCCAAGCATCCTTAATGGCCTGAATTAGAGACTGGTTGTCATCAAATTGTGTAGCTGCTTCATAGACCTTACGAGATAACCAACCCCAGACATTTACGATAATGTTTAGATCTGGCGAATAGGGTGGCCTGTCAAGAATATTAACATTTTGGCTTGCAATGAACTCCTTTACTACTCTGGCGTTGTGTATAGGGCCTCTATCCCGCTCAGCTCTTAATTTATCTGCGTACTGATGACTTGCTCTCTTCCACTCCAGCTTGAGTTCTAATTTTTGACAAGGATAAGGCATAATTAGAAGCAATTCTGATGATTTTTCTTTTCGCATACGTAGATAAAGACAATGAAACCCTTCCTTTAAATTTTTTTCAATACCCCTCGAGGTCCTAGAATATCCTTCAGAACGGTAAACATCGATTTTAGTTTTTTCCGATAGATTTAAAATTTTTTGTTTCGCCATTTTGACTCGTAAAATGATTAAGATGTAAGAAATTGTAATAAACAAACGCTCCCTACAAAAAATCATCGCTTACTTTAAATATAATAAAAAAGAATAAAGTACCTTTATTCAAGTGAATCAAAAAAAATACCACATTTTTGGACTTTTTTGTATAAATTGCTCCAAAAAAGGTTCCTTAGTTAAGAAACCACTATTGTCATGATTTTTTTTTTATATCTCAAGATGTATAGCTTCCATTTCCATTTTAAAATTCTGCAATCGGTTACAAATTGCAAACGTTACAGGATGCTGAATATAGAAATTTTAGTGCATTTAAATAAGTGAACCGGAGTGCATGTCGGAAAACAGTCTACAATTTAGTAAAGAAGAAAGAAACCAACGGAGACCTACACAATAGGGTCAGAACTGGTGGGAAATATGTGACAAAACAAATACAAGATCGTTCCATTCTTAAAATATTCGCAGAAATTCCAGTCGCAAGTCCGCTTGAATTTGTTGCAGAGGAAGAAAACATCCTTGGAAAACATGTAAGTGAATCCAAAATTCGGAGAAGATTAAACACGTATGAAAACGTGTAGATTTTGCCATGGAGTATATCCATAAGCCAGTGGAGTTCTGGCACAATGCATTATGGACCGGTATGAGACCTCTTTTTAATTTGAAGGCCTAAAGTAGTACAACCTTTTAGTCGTTTCGGCGGTGGTTCAGTAATGTTTCGGGGAAGTGCCTCATAAAATGGATTTGGAGATCTAGTACCAATACAAGACACTCTAAATCACGCAGTATTCCTAGATATTTTGAGTTCACCTTGCTATTCCTTCGGCTCAGAGATTATTTCCTGATGAAAATTGGCTTTTGCAGCATGATAAAGCTGAATGTCACAAAACATGATTCCTAACAACGTTTTTAAATCGAGTTGGACAAAATGTCCTGCCATGGTCACGCCAGAGTCCATATGTACAGATAATGGAAAATTTATGGACATTCATAAAAGGGCAGAGATCTATCCAAATGAACCAAAAGCAAGAGGAAACTGTTGATGAAATAATAAATATCTGGAGTAGCTCAGAAATCTAGTTTCTACGCAATTAGATTGCATCTCTTCCAGCTAGAATACAAGCTGCCATAAATACTGACGGAAATGTATCCGGCTACTAATTATTTTTGTTTTCCTTTTGGTGTTATCTAATGTCTTTTGTGTTGTGTAAACACTTTTGAATGTAAATAAATTTGTGTAAATAATTTTGAAAGATGAGGTGCATACTTCTTTTGTGTTTTTAATCAACCACTATCAAGTTTTAAACTAGCATTATCTATACATATTGAAGATTACAATAGGGAAGTTTTCTTGTTGCAAATTTATTCATAAATCAGCAAAATTTTGTTTTATTTCCAAGCATACTAAAATTTTTAATTTGTGTAAATATATATGAATATGTGTGTATTTATTTGTAACTGTAATTTTGACACCAATAGTTTGACGTTTCACTCCGAAAAACATTTAGAAGAAAATCCATATATTATATCTTTGATGTTTGGGAATAAGGCCTTAAGTCAGAAACTGTAATTTTTCGTAATGTTAAATTGAAAATTATTTACATATGAATTTTTCTGACTTATTGCTGAAGAACAAATGATTACGATTGGATGCAGTTGTGCTAGATTTATGTTATTAATACCAAAGGAAAGAGGAAAAAAGTTGAGGTAAACCCAATCAAAAACTCAAAATTCATGTTTTTGACTTAAGACCTTATTCCCAAACGTCAAAGACATATGCTTATATCTCTCGCCACGTTCGCGATAATTAGTGCGAGATTGGAGCCATTTTCCCAAAATATGCTGACTGTTTATAGTATTTTAAAACACTTAAGTAAACCTAGTTAATATCTCCAAAAAATTACATAATTGTTTCATATCTCTAAATGTTATCGAGATACAAGGCCTTACACAAATGAAATTTTGACACAATATTTCCAAATTTTTTTTATGATTTTCATCAACAGACGCATTGAGTTCTCTTTGTAATGACTGAGCCGTTTACAAAAAAACTTGAAAATATTCAATGCTCCATTGGGAAGATATTCCATTTTATACATAGATATATTAGGCGTGCCTTTTTACTTCCCGCCAAGTGGGAGATACAAACCAGGTCTATTATTAAATGTGATTGTTATGTGATATGTACATTGTACAATGTAGCGCGATGTAGTTATACTACTTGATGACTTGGGTTGGTTCGGCTCAGTGGTTCACACTGCCGTTGAATCTCTCAGTTTGTAGTTTTTGCAGTATATTTTCTGTAATAGCCTGCTGATAATTTATTTAGTCAAAATAGAGTTCAAGCACTATTACAAAATTTTTGATGAAACTAATGTAAAATGTAAGGACAACAAATTTGTATTCGTTAATACCTGCTATCTCGACTATATCTACTATACTTAAACAGTCCTATTTATAATGCCAAAAAATTTGTCTAATTTTATATACCAAATTATTTTGAAAGCGATTAATATACGTAACCTCTGGAGTCAATAATACCACTGGTTGGATCATTTATTATGGGCACTATTATAAAATGCAGTCTGTTAGGTTCCACATTTAAGTGTTTTTTGCTCTTGCGAATTTGTGGTTAGAGTATTTGACATTTATCTGTACACGGATATTTTTATTGTTCGAAGTTACCACCTTCATCTGATTATATTCCATGAATATTGGCTGTTCGTACTCCATTTTTGATTTACGTATGTGGTGTTACATTTGTTTGGCAAAATAATCTAAATGGCAAAATTTCTGCCGAAACAATATTTTTTATGTGAAGTAACTTTGACATCTCAACCCTGTAATTGATTTTGTCACCAAAATTTTCGTTACACGAAATTATTGTTACGAATAATATGCGGGACTTTAGGTTGGAATTTCGTATATGCATACGAATAACATAATTCTTTCCTAACCGACCGAACAAGGTACAGTATGGACATTTGCAAATTTCAACTCTATTGCGGAGTCATGAAAAGGCTTCACAAAAAAACCGTTCGTGGTCAGTGTACAAATGTCACTTCCACTTAGTGAGTGTACAACTAGAAGGCGCACAACTCTCTGATTGGGCGAAGAGATTTCCAATCACTTCATGGAATGTAATGCGAAAATATTTATTTAGTTTTTGGAAAGAAGTTCCTTATCACACGTTGCGGAATGGGGGCTAAATGAAAACCATATTAAACAAATTTTTTTTAACACTATTCTGCTACAACCCAGTATTATCAGCTATTTGGGTACTTTTGCTTTGGTTTGTGTCTAGACTAACATGTGCTGACAAATTTCTTGTTTAATGGGAAGTTTTCTAGGTGGAGCCTGTAACCAATATTTAGTATATGTATATTGTAGTTTTGAACCCAACAAAAAGTAAATTTAGAAAAGCCAAAATGAAAGAAATTTAAATATGAACATTTTCTTAAATAAGTGCCTTTTCATAAAAAAAGTAAATGTTCTCACAATTCCATATTAAACGAAGTCCTTATTATTCTCAAACAAAGTCCTTTTCTTAAAAAAATACCTTATACTAAAGAAGTACCTTTGCATAAAAAAGTAAATTTTCTTCCAAAAAGTAAATTTTCTTAACAAAAGTATTTTTTTAAAAAAGTAGCCTTTCGTAAAAAAATTAATTTCCTTACAACAAATTGCCTTTTCTTAAAAAACTAAATTTTGATTAAAGAACACCTTTTTAGTGAAACAAAAAACCTCTTCTTGAGATAAGTATCTACCCTTAACAATGTACCTATTCTTGAAAAAAGCACCAATTCTAAAAAAATCCCATTTTTAGAAAAAAAAAACTTTTCGTCAAAAGAAATATCTTCTCCTAAAGAAATACATTTTCTTACAAAAATTCCTTTTCTTAAAAGTAAATTTTCTTAAAAATAATATAATACCTTTTCTTTTCTTGAGATAAGTAGCCTCTCTGAAAATAAGTACATTTTCTTAAAAAATAACCTTTTCCTAAAAAGAGTACCACTTCTTTATAACGAATCTGTTCTAAAAAAACTAATACTTTGTAAAAAAAAATTATACTCTTATGGCTTTCTTACAGAAAGTACTTCTTAAAAATAGTACCTTTTATCATATCCCTTACGGGAATTTTTATTCGGTCTGTTTTCTAATATTTACAAATTTATTCAAGCTCAAGACCTTTTTAAATAATATAAAGCTTATTAACTTTATATTACTTTCAAAAAAGTCGAGCATAAAAACGTTCCAATGATACCAAGGCTGTCTGTATAGCTATTTCGGATCTTGCCAAGATCTTCATCAGCAGACGTTTTTGGTATGTTTTTGGTGAATTCTTCAAAAATATATATCCAGAAGCACTCATCATATTAATGAGAATTCCTTTATACACTCGTTTGAAGAATACCAAGCACTACCATTCGAACACCTTCATGCACAACTCTTTTTTGAATAAATTTGTAAATATTAGAAAACAGACCGAATAAAAATTAAATAAAAATTCCCGTAAGGGATATGATGAAAGTTGACGAAGAGCACCGCGAGCTTGAAACAATAATATTGTTGATGGCAACCCTTTGTTTTGTTGTTTTTGTAATGACATAACAAAAACAAATCATGTCTGATTAAAACCAATGGTTTTACGGCATGATAAAAAGAGTTGTGCATGAAGGTGTTCCAATGGTAGGGCTTGGTATTCTTCAAACGGGTGTATAAAGGAATTCTCATTAATATGATGAGTGCTTCTGGTTTATATAGTTTTTTTTTTGCCAAATACATTCTATAACAAAAATGTTGCTTAACCCTGCTGTTAGATTAGGACCATTTGGTCCAAATTTTTTCTGTTTTCCCTTGTAACTTTGGAACGGTGATATATACTGACTAAATTTTTCTGCTAATGGGGTCTTTTAATAAAACAATGTTATGTGCGAAAATTAAATTTTCTAACTTTATTCAGGACTGAGAAAAATACAAAATGACGAATCTTAGATTAGAGGACCATTTGGTCAATAGTACATTTTTTCATTACCAAGCGAATGTAAATTCATGTCAAATATTTAGAAGATGTTTTTGATATGTCAAATACTTGCTTTAGAAATTATTGAACCAAAATAGTTACAAAGGATAAGATAAAATTATTATTTTGGATGAAAATTCCAGTATGGACCAAATGGTCCCTCAATCTAAGATTCGTAAGTTTTTTCATTACCAAGCGAATGTAAATTCATGTCAAATATTTAGAAGATGTTTTTGATATGTTAGCGGATGTTTTTGATATGTCAAATACTTGCTTTAGAAATTTTTGAACCAAAATAGTTACAAAGAATAAGATAAAATTATTATTTTGGATGAAAATTGCAGTATGGACCAAATGGTCCCTCAATCTAAGATTCGTAAGTTTTTTCTAATCTAACAGCAGGGTTAAAAAAAGTTTATCATTTTCAAAGTATCTTTTCTTAAAGATCCATTTAAATTATCGTATTTTTCAACGGGCGCCTTAGGCGTGTTGGAACTAACTAGTACATAATACATAGCGGAAGGAACTTCGTTCCAACCGAGCCAATCTAGCAGTTGGACATAGTTCTGAATTTTGATTAAATCATCCGAACTTGTTGAAAAAATACCCATTAATTAATCACTCTAGAGGAATGTTTACAATCCAAACGTACCGAAAATAAGGCGTACTGGAAATAATGTGAATTTTGGGTCTGATTACGGGTGCCAACATTTTAAGCGAGTCTGTAGAGTATCCAGCCACAATACATTAAATTGAATTTTGTATGTATGAAATGATAATCCCATACTGAAAAAATGGGCCTTACAGTAATTTGCTGCAGCTTAACTGCAGCACCGTTGGATTAATTTAAAAAAAGCACCGCCAACAAGAACCTCATTCAAATATATGTACATATATATGTGCTGTAACTTATTTGAATATATGTATGTATGTAAGGATAAATATACAAATACATTTGGTTAATCATATGTTGAGGTAGGTAATGCCAATTCGAATGCAGCGAGCCACAAAATATTGATAAGGCATCCATCCCCCATCTGATGTCGAGACCAGCACAGTGGCTGGCTATTGATGACGTATGTATGTACACCAACGAGTATTATGGGCGAGGGGCTTTCGTCTTTCTGCTAAATGCATCAGTGCTTACATCCGGGGGTGGGTTTTCATGAAGTTTATTTTGGTGGAGTTATTTATTTTCCGAATTGATTGAAAATGAATTCGATTCGTTCCTTTCCATACTTCTGGCAAGACTCCCATAAGTCCAACCAGCATTATCAATTATGTTTATAAATGAAAGACAAACAACTTCATATGAGAAGGCAAAAGAGCCATAAAGTGCTCAAGTTTTCATTATTTATTTAGTTTCTACTGAATACGATTTTCGAATATAAATGTCGTTCCTTATACACGTCCCTTTCGTTAACATTTTATTTGCTCTCTTTCTCTCCTATTGAGAAAATATGCCGAATGATACGCTTGCATACAAACACCACCGTGTTCATTGTATAGTTGAACTCGAATGCAAGAACAGCGGTTAGTTGGTGAAGTCTTGTGGGCGCCGTCATGGCGTTTGCATATGGTTGCATCCATGATTTTAAAATAACATTTCTTATACTTATATATTTATTTTCATCAACATTCTTCATACTATTTCAACATCAGTAAGGGCTAGCCTAATGCGTACTTTTCACACACAGCAATATATTTATAATTATTGATGAACCGATACGTGTCTGAAGAATAACACTGATTAACATAAGTTCAGTGAAGTTGTTAATAGATCCCTCAGTAGATGCATTGGTTTTTAAATATTACATGCCTAGGATAATTTAGAGAATGACATACAATACTCTGCGAGCCATGTGGGAAAAGGCTGCTTTTGCACACCCCACTGCTCAATGTACATATTGTGAAAAGCCACTGTATTATTAGTAAAAAACGTTAAAAAATCAATATGTATGGTTGAATGGTGTTCCTTTCACACTTGACCACTTAATCCAATATATGGTAATGTCAAATTTGTTGATTGCAACAGTATCTGTTTTGTTCTAAGTCACAGAGATTGATATTCAATTTTTGTATAAATATAAAAGTATAAATATAAAAACGTACCAAAGCTGAAGTAGCACGTTACGAACTGCCAACTATGAAATCAATCCACTTTCTTACGAAACCTGAGCTATATCTTTATACTAGAAGGTATCTAAGTACATAATAGTATTCAGAAATCACAAACACTGCAATAGAGTTTGGTCGACTTTGCCTATTACATTGAATTTATTTAAATTTTATATTTCCGTACAACAAGAATAAATATTATAATTAAAGTTCAGAAATTAATTAATACCAACAATTTCACAGAGTTTGAACATAAGTCACTGAGATACAAAAAAATAGCAAGTAAAATATAGATACATAAATTACATTAAACGTTAGATATTAAGCGATAATATTCATAAGCACACAAAACAGTAGAAATAAAAATAAAAATAAATACTAATAATAAATCCAAATTTAACATTTAGAGAACGTGTATTTTTTACATCCAACCACAGAGCAATAGATAGTTCCTACTTCATAATCGATCAGCTATATCATGTTTACTCTCTGATCTAACTTAAACTCCTCCTTTTTCTTAGCATTTTACACTATTACAACTAAAACTAAACTGACATGTCAGTTCCCAACATGCCACGCTATTAGAACTAAACAGTCTATATATTGATACATCTATAACCCTATTGTTTATTATTCCCACAAATTGGGAAATAATTGAGTGACCTTTAGATTTTACAATCAATTGCCCATTACATGATATGAACGGGATAATGAGCTTTAATTTTTTATTTTTTATACTCACTGATTAGGAACAGCAGCACTGCACCGCGTCCCAAGGGGTATACTAAATACATTGAGTTATACTTAACCTGACCAACCATCCCGCTTTTGGCGGGATTATCGTAAGTGGAACATTTTGAGTGAACCGAGGTACGGAAACAGGCTATAAATTTTGAATGATAATAATTTTTTTGGAACAATTTATACAAGTCAAGATATAATCAATATTTTTTGAGTCTTTTTCATAAAATTACAAAACAAACAATTTATACAAGACTTCTATATGCATGATTTCTTAAATTTAAAATACGAAAATAATCATTTTATTCAGTCCCTGACCGCTACACTCAAATACAAATCCGTAAGTTAAATTTAGAGTATTTTCGTAATAAATTTGTACAGGGACAACATTTTATCACCCTTATCTCAAACAAGTTTCAGTTACACTTCTTCGCTAGTAACTGAACTCCTTGGAATAAAGAATATGATTAGCAATGTTTAAGGTTTGTTCCCGTACTTTTTTAATAGTAAAATTAGTAAAAGAGAGTTTAGCCAGAAATAACAAAAAAATTCTCTCTGGGCGACCATATTTCAAAAAAGTACGGGAACGAACAAATAGTAAATTTGATAAATCGTACATCAGAAATATACCCACAACATGGTCCTCGCCCGACACATTCAATAGTAAATCCCCAGTTCTGCTAAACTCGACCACAGCGATATTATATTATATATTTATGTCTCTGTTTACAATAAAAGCAATTCATTTGCCAATATTAAATAATGTTTGTGATTTATTTTGATAATTCAATAGAGAATGACAAGTTACTACTATTACTCGGTAAAATTCTTCAAGTAAAAACCAGTAAAAAGTTGTAAAAGAGAACGCCATGTTTTTCTGTTCTCTCCTAAAATTTTCTTACTATAAATAAATAAATGGTTTCCCATTACATCCCATGAAGGGACTGGGGAGAACTTCTCACAATCACTGAGCTGTGCGCTTTCCAGTTTTCACTCACTGATAGGGGCCTACAGTTTTACACCGATTCCGAACGGTAATTTGAGAAGCTTTTTCATGGCTAGATACTCGATAGTGTCGCCGTCACTATGCGAGGTGACCGCCGCCGAAAGAAAATTTGAAGGTGGTCAGAGCCGGGTTCGAACCCAGGATCTCATGTACAAGAGCCGCGCACACTAACCATTGCACCACCGACGGCCACCGAATTTTCTTACTACTTTTACTATATTCTTGAGTACGGTATCGCTTTTTCGAGTAAAAGTCGTAAAAGTGGTAAAACTAGTAAGTTGTAGCACGTACGGGAACAGAGCTCTAATAAGAGTGGAATAATATTAGAAGTCTTCCAAACATACTTTACCCACACTACCTCACGCAAGAATTGGACTCAAGCACGAAGATGTTTTCGCTATTACCATTCACGCACACTCACATGATTAAATTTTGATCCTACCCAATAAACACATCGGATCCAAATCGGCTCCGGATCAGATACTAAAGCGGCAGCAATTCCTCGTTCGATCTCGAAACGAGAAATGTGTCCGATCTCGAAATGACGTCGGATCAGATTTCGAAATCGAGATCGGACCCTATCTCGGGGAGTCCGATGTGTAAATCATATCGGATTCAGTCTCGAAATAATTTCGGATTAAAATTTGTACCGGAAAATGCAAACAAAATCAATGTGAAGAATATATTCGGTACAGCGTTACCTGCAACCACGTCGAATTTTTCATAAATTAATTTATTTTGGAGTGTATTTGCTTCTCTTAGTTAGTCGATCCGATGTTCCGGACTCAAACCGGATCCGAATCGGATCAGAGAAATCGAAATCCGATGTTCAGGACTCAAACCGGATCCGAATCGGATCAGCGTAAGCCGAATCCGGCGCGTCGGACTCAAATCGGATCCGAGTCCGACTTTGTGCTTATTGGGTACTCACACGTGAATCACGCATGATTCATGGAAATTACGGGACTCGCGCCCACATATATATAAAACACGGAGTCTGGGGCGTTAATAGTGTCTGGCGCATCATCAATTTATCGCATAAACGACACCATGAACAGAATTCCCAGTCCCCAAATGAACATTATAGCAGAAAAGGTATACTTCAGTCAAGGATTGGTTTGAGCACAGTGGTGTGACATTATTTCGAAAACCAAGTCTGCCCACAGACCTGAATCCCATTAACAACATTTAGACAGAGGTTAACCAAATGCAAAGGTTTTTAATGAGTCTGGACTAAATATTACTAAATTCCCTCGATATATGTATGTACCTACTCAAATCCCAACCTGGTAAAGGTGTTGACAGATTGTATGATCAAGTCCGTTGAATTACAACGTCCAAGAATGTCCAAAAAACCGGAATTTTTAAAACCCGTTTTTCGGTTTGTTCGAAAAAGAAACCGGCTTCGGGTTTCAATTTTGTCAAAAATGGGTGGAACCGGTTTTTTTGTTTTAAATTAAATTACACATGTAGCACTTCCAATATATTTGTTTATGGACCATTTAATATACTTATTCGTGTTAAAAATTTTACAATGCAAAATTTGACAACAACGTTATAATTTTAAATTAAAATTTAAATCATATTCCAATTTGAAATGCGTGTTTAATATAAAATTTAAAAGTTTTATTTAAATTCATATTATACTGAATTAAATTCCAAAATCAAATTCAAAATTTGGAAGAGATTTTCTTCATGTATGAAAATCTTTTTATGTTCAAAACATTTATTGTAAAATAATTTACGTTATGAAATTTGGAAAAAGAAATTAAAATTCTTATTCAAATCACACAATCTTTTTGAAATTTGAATAAAAAAATTGTTTGAAAATGTCATTAAGATCTTATTGAAGCATAGGATCTACTATATACATATATCTGAGTGTAAGAAATAAACGTAAATTTGTAAATCTCAAAAAAAAATATTTTGCTCTTTAAAAGCCCTTAAGAACGCATCTCTTTTCTATGGAATAACCCATACGTGCACACGAATTCAATCACGACATCGACGACTGCCGCTCAACAAAACTATCGCTGCGTTGTGCATGAAACGAAAACATTGTAGAGCAGCGACACATACACACATGGACGAAAACTCGCACACCCAGGCACCGCACTCGGGCCGCAGCTAAAAGCGGAGCTTAGGGCATTTCTGGCAGAGCAGAGCAATTGGTGTTTATTTTGATTTCAGTTGCCGGCGAAGCAAGTACTATCGCAAAGTACTAACGGACGCGCGAACAAACGAACTACAACAGAAAAACGCTAAACATGAAAAATACATGACAAAAACACGCACACGCAAACATACACGAGTAACAAAGCATCTGAAAGATACATTTCATAGATATAAACGCAACTAAACAATTTGAGTAACAACAATTTACTGCGTGTGATACTAAATAAACCTAAATTATGAAACGAGAAAATAATAATCCACATCCGATTCGAGTTTAAGTAAGAAATGAGGAAAATTACTGCTGATGTGTACAACAACAAGAAGTGACACAAAGTGATAACTGAAATGAAAAAGATGATCAGTGTGAGGGGGCAAAAGTCAATAAGTTGCTATTTATAAATAAAGTTATAAATATGGAAAATGAAGCTAAATCATATAGAGTAATCAATCAATAAGTTAAACCCCTAAATAAATATTCTTATCAGAGTGAGAAAACAAAGTTTCTTTATACATAACCAACCACCTATCCATCGAAATAACTAACACCAAATATGTCTGCTCAAATCTTCCAAATGCAATACCTAATAGTGTTAAGTGCAGTATTTGTAAGTTTATTAACCCCAACAAACGCCTTTAACTTGGCACCACAACCCCAAGTGGTCATCGTTGCACCACAATTGAAGTTCTTCAAGCCTCAAATACGGAGCTCATATTTTGGATATACAATGGTCATACGCCCAACGAGGTAAGTTGCCAGTCACCCCAGTTCCTGAATCAGTAGAGTGAAACCGAACCCATTTCCATTGAACAATTATCAGTAACTAACAAATATTTAACATGTCGTTTAGCGCACATAAATGGATTAGCAAGTACTCCTACAGACGAGTTGAATTATTATTATCACTTCGTCTAGAGATGGAGAAAAACTAAAGAGCATTTGAAAATGAGGACAGAGGTTTTAACATGGAGCCAGAGACATAGTGTGCATTTTAGTTGTGAAGTGGAAATACACATGACTTTGAATAAAGTCCAATGTTTAAGTTTATCATTTGTCTGGAAACATAACTTGGTAATATAGAAAGCTCGCGACACTTGGAATTTCAGGGTATTTGTTATCCATAAATACATACTGTCACCTAAAATCGAAAAATACTTAACAACATTTTCATCATTCACAGCAATAATTAATTTCGAAATTCGAACTGTGTCAACAAATTTGGAATTTTTTGACCTAAAAAACCTAGTAGTCTAAAATGTTGTACAGTGAGTTGAATGTGTACATACACTTTAAAATTCTACAGCGAATTATAGTAAGAAGGAAACATTGAGTTATGAAATACTTAACTTATTGAATTCTATCCATTCCATAAATTGGTTATTTACAAATGTAGAAATAAATGTCTTTAAAATCGTGTATCGCAGTCAAATACAGCGTGTTCCAAAAACTTTCCGAAAAAATTAAATGCGCGATAGCTTTGATCAATATGAATATTTTTTGTTCTAGCACCACTGTTCTAACCCCTACCGTCTTCGAGTTATTGAATATCAAAGATAAATGCATTTCTTAAATTTCCAAAACAACTTTCAATGTTTAAATAAATTTTCTTTGAATTAATTGTTAAAAAAAAAATTTCTTTATTTTCAAATTTCACAATTCGTTTTTGACACATAACTCAGATAAAAATGTTTACAAAAAACTAAGTTGTTTTAAAATGAATTAAATGCATTTAGAAATGCATTATTTTTTGAGACGCTATAGCTCGAAAACGGTAGCTGTTAGAACAGTGGTGCTAGAACAAAAAATATTCATATTGATCCAAGCTATGGCGCGTTTAATTTTGTCGGAAAGTTTTTGGAACACCCTGTATGTCCTACTTAATCAAAACCCCAAAATTTTTACTTTGTTGTTACGCCATTTTGGATTTTAGGTTACGATAATGTAACGGGCCCGCCAAATAACTTTTTTTTTGAAAATGCTATAAAAAAAAAACTACTGAATATTTTCTCAAATTTCTTTTTTTGTTTGAAAGTACAATCCTTCCGGTTAATAATGGAAAATAATTTCATTCAAATGGCTGCCTCGGCTGGCCATGCAGTAGCCTACACGATCGGTCAAATTTTTAAGCACATTATCGATTGTGGGCAGCTGTTTTTCACCAAATATTGTCCTTTAAAGCGTCAATTGTTACCTTTCAATAAAAGAAGTTCCTCTCTTTCAAAAAGAACCTTTCGGGAAAGTATAATACATACTCGTGGCCGTCGGTGGTGCAATCGGTAGTGTGCACGCCTCTTGTACATGAGATCCTGGGTTCGATCCCTACTCTAACCACCTTACATTTCTTTCGACGGCGGTCACCTCTCTTAGTGACGGCGACACTATCGAGTATTTAGCCATGAAAAAGCTTCTCACCTAAAACCTAAAACTGTAGGTCCCAATCAATGAGTGTTAAACTAGAACGCGCACAGCTCACTGGTTGTGGAAAGCTCCCCTAATCCCCTCGTGGGTTGTAACGGGAAACCATTTATTTATTTTAATTATCTCAAGAAAAGTTATTTTGTTTCACAAAAATTTTACTTTTTAATGAAAAGATAGTTTTTTAAGAAAAGGCAATTTGTTGTAAAAAAATTTACTTTTTTAAGAAAAGGTACTTATTTAAAAAAAATATTTTTTTTCAGAAAAGGTATTTTTTTTAAGAAAATGTACTTTGTTTAGGAATATGAATAAATATTTTTTTGATAAAATTTACTTTTTTTAATACAAGACACTTATTTAAGAAAATGTTCGTTTTTTAAACTTCTTTCACTTTGGATTCTCTAAATTTACTTTTTATTGGGTTCAAAACTATAATATTACTACTCGTAAATATTGGCTACAGGCTCCAGCTAGAAAACTTTCCATTAATCAAGAAATTTCCCAACATAGTTTTGTCTAGACACAAAACCAAAGCAAAAGTTCTCAATATAGTTGATAATACTGGGTTGTAGCAGAATAGTGTTAAAAAAAAGTTGTTTAATTTTTGTTAAGTTAGTCCCCATCCCGCAACGTGCGATAAAGAACTTCCTGAATTGTGACAACCATATGAAATCACAAAAATTAGGACTCAGCATCTCTGATTTTGGTGATTTTTGATACTATGCTAGATTCGGCTAGATAGCGCTTCAAAACATCAAGTCTTTAGATAAACCGTACACATAAATTTGAATATCTTCTGAATTAAAGACCAGAATTTGGTCACATTGGTGAAGATAAATATATATCCCTCTTATATAACGTATAACGCAATTATGCCCAATTGAATGTCAAAAGAAATTTTCACTAATATGCAATCTATAGTATTTTACGAAAATCTATAATACTCGACTAATATCTGCTTCTTCCGAACCTCGATAACGTGAAAAACGAATAACATTAACAGGGATTCATAATTTTGAGGAGTTGAACAACAATTACAGAAAGTCCAATGCAAATAAAGATAAAAAAATAAACGGCCTTATTCATAAAACGTTATGTGAGGTTTCAGAGACGATTTATCATACCAAAAACGTCTCTATAAACCCTCCTAACTTTTTATGCATAAGGACGAAAGTATGTAGTTACCGATGTGCTCAAACGAATTGGCATCCTGTTTCCATATCCCGAATTACTCAATACTTTCGTCAAAACTACGTGCAAAATGTGTTTTCCGATTACGTATGTCGAACGTTCCTATTTTTAATTTTTATATCGATTTGTTTTCAATAAAAACACTGTGCAAGTTTTTGAAAAAAAAGTTTGGAAAACAGATGGGACCTGAACGGATTTACACTAATTCTGGTCCTACGAATCGAACTGCATCTTTAGTTTTTTGGCCTATGATGATGGTTTCATACAGTTTTTTTTTTTAATTTCTTACTCAGAGGCTGAGATATAGAGCTTATTTTTTGAGACAAGTTTATACATATGTCGCCATTACTCAGGAACGCCTAATCCAATTTTGTTTAAACAAATTTAGATAAATTAACATTTACAACACTTTTAATGTGTACTTACACTATTTCCCCGCAGAAGCAACAGTTTCGCAGTATTTAATAATTTTTTGCATAAAATATAATAATTTATAATTTTTTATATAACCATCATTATAGGGCAAAAAAACTAATGTTGCATTTCGATTCGTAGGTCCCGAAATTGTGTCGGCATATGTTTTTTTTCGACTTGGACAGTGTAATTATTGGGAACTTTTCAAACAAAAATCAGAAGCAAAAATCATTCCAAGACTTTTTGGAATGAAATTCGGAAATAAATATTAAACAAAGACCGATGAAATATAAAAATCACCTAAACACTTTAAATTTTTGTGGGTTTCATTAAAAGTCTTTGTGATTTATTGGCATTATCGTTAGTGTAGATGAGATAGAAGAATACATATTTTTGATCAGTTTGACGAGACGAGTTTTTATGGTTATGTCTACCCGCCTGTTCCAGTGTAACTCCGACTATCGCCCACAAAATGGGTTATAATATCAACATTTTTGGGCTATTTTTCATTTTTGTTTTTTTGGGTCATTTTTCATTATGAAAAATCACCCAAAAACCAAAAATGAAAAATAGCCCAATTTTGCTCCATTTTGCTCCCAGTGAAAAATTACCCCAAACCCAAAATGAAAAATAACCCCAATATTTTGTACTACCTACAACAACACAAGTTTGGGTCTTTTACTTACGTGTTGTTGTGGGTAGTACAAAATATTGGGGTCATTTTTAATTTTGAGTTTGGGGCGATTTTAATTTTTTTTTGGGCGATTTTTCGTTATTTTTTGGGCGAAGTTTCGTTTTTCTTTTTGGGTCATTTTTCATTTTTTGGCCCATTTATTTTTTTGGGCGATTTTTCATTTATTTTTGTGGGCCATGTTTCATGCCGCCATATTACACTAATAACATTATATTATTAAAAAATTTCGCGCACACCCAAAAACAGCTTTCTAACAAGGCTATTGTACTCGCACTACAATGTGAAACATTGAAATGAAATATTTAGAAAGATTATTACAAAGCAAGGACTTCTCCCGTGTTCTCACATACCTCGTTCGAAAGGTCTTTCAGAATCTGCAATCAGAATGTGCAAAAAGTCCTTCGAAGAATACAAGTATTTCAATTTATTGTCAGATATCTAGAAAGTACTTTCGCCCATTGTACGAAAACAGAGAATTATCCAGTGTTCTCACATCCATAGTTGCAAAGGTCTTTAAAAGCGCTTTCAGAATGCGTAACCAGAATGTGCAAAAAGTCTTTCGAAGGATGCAAGTATTGCAAATTTTTTTTCTAGATACCCAACAAATATTTTCGCCCATTGTGCGAAAAGAAGGAATTCTCCCGTGTTCTCACGTACATCGTAGGAAGGTTCTTTAAAAACACTTTCAGAATCTGCTATCAGAATGTGCAAAAAGTCCTTCGAAGGATGCAAGTATTTCAATTTATTTCCAGATACCCAAAAAATATTTCCGTCCATTGTGAAAAACACCGCCCGATCACCGAATTTAAATGTTGACGAGAGCTTGTGGCATATATTGGAGGTGTATATGACTCAAACGTAGTATCAACGGCTGGGAGACGCTGACTACTCCGTTGTTGCGATCAATGGGAAAACGTCTAGTGGGTGTTATTGGTGGAAAATGACTGCTGCTAGATATATTATTTATTAAAACTATTATTGTTTTTTCCGTGGTGTATGATTGTCAGTGAGATTGTTTTATCAGATCCAAATAATGAGTATGATTTTCTTTTATTTATGTACTTTTTAAATGAACACATTTTAATGTTTATGTTTAGACAACTAAGTGGACTAAAGATGTATTTCAAATAAAAATTGTTTTTAAATTTGTTTTTGTTTTTTATACAGCTTTGTAAAAAATAAAATTCAGGTATCTAATTTTCACTGTGACTCACTGTATGCATTTTTTTACATTTATATAACATTAAGTATTTTCAACTTTAAAATTGAATAGTCTGTACTGAATGCTTTAGTACATTTGTCAAACTATGGTAATTCTAATAAGGTTGATATAATCTGTATTCGTAAATAGTTATCACTGATAGTTTTTCATTTTGTTTATTCAAGCTTAAGACCCTTCCATATGTCTATAAATAGAGATATAGTCTGCTAAAAGAAGTTTTGCAAAGTTTGATTCCTGGCCAACCGCACATCTATTTCAGATCTAGGCACAGATCATCGTCAGATGTTTTTTGGAATGATGCTATTGAAATTCATCAAACTATAAACAAACGAAAACTCAATTGATCTGATAATCACTTATAATGCAAAACGCACAAGAAAACATTCGCTAAACTTATTAGTCTGCTGTCTGGTTCTGCCTTTACCAAAGTCTGCTGTCTGGCTATTTCTTTTCTTGGTCCATTGTTGGTTGAGTTTTTTACATTGAACTATTTACTGTTTGCATTCAAATGTATAAAACCGAATGGGATTGAACAGCTGTCGGAATATGGGCGCGGAACAATGGGCTATTATTTAATCCGCAAAAGTCAATTATTCTGTTGATAAGCAGCTCTGTTTTTGACAGTGATAAAGACAGTAATAATAGGACTACGTACTTAGGGTTTTATATAAACTTAGGGATTTATAAGTATATACACTTGCATAGATCACAATAATAACGTGGTGAAGAATATATATTTTGTACTTCGTAACTTACGCAGTTCATCAAATTTTACTCCCACTGAAATAAAACGAAAATTGGTTCCGCAATTGATTCTACCTCTCAATAATTATTTTTCAGAAGTCTGTAGTCAACTTGATTCACGATCACAACAGAAACTACTCATTGCATTTAATAATGCCACGCGATATGTTTATGGCTTCAGTCGCTACATGAGCATAACATCTTCAAGTAAAATGGTTCTCAGGTGTCATTTAGTTAACTAAAGTAGTTACAAATCAGAAACTTATTGTTTTTGCATAGACTAGTACACGAACCAAATCCCTTGTACTTGTACAGTAAACGATGCAAGAGTACTAATACGTCAGCTCTGGCAGACACATCTAAATAACGAGAAGAAACAACATAAAAAACCCATTTGGAGTATACCATTTCTACTTTCATAACCTCCTACCTTACCGAATATCCAGTCAAACATTTTATATATATTTTTTTATATTCTATTTTTATATATACACTCCGGTTCACTTATTTAAAGGCACTAAAAATTCCATATTCAACAGCCTGTATCTTTTGCAATTTGTAACCGATTGCAGAATTTTGAAATGGAAATGGAAGCCAGACATCTTCAGATATAAAAACAATCATGACAATAGTGGTTTCTTAACTAAAGAACTTTTTTTGAGCAAATTTATAAAAAAAAGTCAAAAAATGTGATATTTTTTGGTTCACTCGAATAAAGGCACTTTATTTTTTTTTTTATTATTCTTAAAGTAAGCGATGATTTTTTGTAGGGAACATTTGTTTCTTACAATTGATTACATCTTAATCATTTTACGAGTCAAAATGGCAAAACAAAAAAATTTAAATCTATCGGAAAAACCTAAAATCGATGTTTACCGTTCTGAAGGACATTCTAACCGAGCAATAGCTTTAAAAAATTGGACGGAGCCCAACAGTTGGCGACAATTACATCAAGGACCCCGAGTGGTGTGAAAAAAATGTTAAAGGAAGGGTTTCATTGTCTTTATCTACATATGCGAAAAGAAAAATCGTCAGAATTGCTTCTAATTCTGCCTTATCCTTGTCAAAAATAAGAGCTCAAGCTGGAGTGGAAGTGAGCGAGGAAGCGTCATCAGTACGCAGAGGGTAATTAAGAGAATTTACAAAAAAGGCCGCCACTTAATGCTCCTTGTAAGGAAAAGCGGCTCCAATTCGCAAGAGACTACATGGTATGGGATGTGCAGCCACGAAGTCATGTAAATGGCAGGAGAACCGTTGAATTTACGAATGAGAAGAAGTTCAATTTGAATGGGCCTGATGGCTACAACTATTATTTCCATGATCTGCGCAAAGAAAAGCGTTTTTTGAACCGACATCACAGCCGAGAGGGCGGCGTTATAGTGTGGGGTGCTATTACGTACTATGGCACCATCAATCTTGAATTTCAAAGTGCAAAAATGACTGGTGCAAGCTATAAAACGTTATTGGAATCGGCTTTTCCGAAGTTCAGTGAACTATTTGGTCCCATATCTTGGGTATTGCCACAGGATAATGCCCCTATACACAACACTAGAGTAGTAAAGGAGTTCATTGCTAGCCAAAATGTTAATATTCTTGAGTGGCCACCCTATTCGCCAGATCTAAACATTATCGAAAATGTCTGGGGTTGGTTCTTTCGTAATTTGATGAAAAGCAGTCACTAATTCAGGCCATTAAGAATGCTTGGAATCAAATTTCGTTGGATTACATAAATTATCTTTATCTCTCAATGAAAACCCGTATATTTGAAGTTATTAAAAACAAAGCGGGTGGTTGTACCCATTACTAATAGTTCTTACATAAAGCAAAATAAATGAAAAAAACAAGAAAAACTGTATTTCAATCCAATTAGTTAAAGTGCCTTTATTCAAGTGAACCAAAAAAAAAATAGCACACTTTTGGATTTTTTTATAAGTTGCTCAAAAAAAGTTCGTTAGTTAAGAAATTTTTTTTATATCTCAAGATGTCTAGCTTCCGTTTCCATTTTAAAAGTCTGCAATCGGTTACAAATTGCAAAAGATACAGGCTGCTGAATATGGAATTTTTAGTACCTTTAAATAAGTGAACCGGAGTGTATGTCTGTAATTCTAATGACTACCACTTATGAAATGCCATTTGAACTATACAGAAAATATATTCCTTTTGACAACTGAATAAATCAATTCAAATCAAACTGTGTACAAAATAGTACGAAGTAAAAAGTATAACAAAAAACGGATAGGTCGATAAAAGATAATGAACTATTAAACACATTGAGGCAAAGAAACACACTTACGTTAAACTAGCCATACGTAAACTCATACAATCCAATGCTGTCTATGCACATATGAAATCACTCACTGTACAAGACGACAGGCAACAAATTATAAAATAGGAACGCTTACGCTTACAGTATACCATTTAACCATTTTGTACCCACAAAATTATAAAAGTGCGGTGCAGAATGCAACCAACAATGGTTTTCAACTCCTCAGATTTGGCTCGCGGTTTCCGACCCCAGCTCTTAAGCATTTGCCACCAAATTTTTTTGTGCTTGTTATTGTGCATACGGACCGAGAAGTTTGTGAAGTTTTTTCGATTCAGCGGTATTGATTTTATATAAAAGATTATAAAATTCAAATGAAAACAATTGATATGGATGGATCCTTTTTGAGGTCAGGAACATATTATTTAGTCCATAACTAGTACAGTTCTCAAGAGATTGTTTACTATTAAAGATGCTAAAACAAAATTTGCAAATTTTGCACAATGGACGTGCATTTTATAAAAATTTTTAGAATTGTTACGTCTCTGGGAACGCGAAATTTGTTTCAACTTTAAACTTAATACGTCATCAATTTGAAGTATACTTACATACTTATCCGGTCGCGAACAATCCTAGGACCAACCAGATCGATCTTTCCCCTTATCTCTCGTCTCCCTTCGAGTTCGGTTTCGAAATCCCTTCGTGTTGGTTCGTCTTCATCCATTCTAATGACATGGTCTAGGCAATGCAATCGCGTTATCTTGGTCCTCTTAACTGTGTCAATGTCGAGATGTAGACCATACAGCTCATGGTTCATGCGTCGCCGATACTCGCCGTTGTGTACTATAGACGACTCTAGAGATGTTTTGTCTGCTTGCGATAAGACCCAGGATTCTGCGCCATAAAGCAAGACATGTTATATGAGAGTCTGCTATAGTTGGACTTTTGTTACCCGAGAGAGGGCTTTATCTCTAAAGTGCTTGCTTAGCCCAAAATAACATCTATTCGCAAGCACAATTCTCCGGTTGATTTCAGGGATGACGTTGCTGATTTTTGTTTACGGCAGATCTGAGGTATAACAATTCGTCCACCACCTTGAAATTATGACGGTTATGAAAGTTTATGATATGTTCTAATCACGTGGAGACCTTGCTCGTTGAAACCATTAATATTATCTAGTTCGCATTTACTTTGAGACCCACTTTTGCTTATTACTTCTCAATTCTCGAAAACACCGCAGTAACTTCTCTCATTGTGCTCCCAATGATATCTATAACATGTGACCTTTGCCGTTGATGGTTTTATTCATTTTGACTGCAGCTTTTTGCATGACGATCTCCATTAAGATGTTAAAGAGATCGTTTCGTGTTGCCTGGTGCCTCGTTTAGTTTCGAAAGGTTACCAACTTTCATTACGGACTTGGTGTTCGTCAAGGTCATCCTGCAAAGGCGTATGTGTTTTCCCGAAATAGAAGTATTAGAATTTGAAGTATGCCTAACTATAAATAATTCCTTGGGCTATCAAATTTTGTATGTACACTGGATTTATCTCCCAATATTTTCCTCTTTTACCGTAATGCAGAACTTGGATACCATGGATACATTTTAAATAGAGAATAAAATATATAATTTTTTGACATTCAATAACTGTAACTTTTAAAGAAATTTTGACTGGTCGCCTTTTTTATTGACGGTCGAAAGCATTTTTTATCATCAAGTTAAAATAAAGTTGGCAACCGAAACAAAATCTCAAATACTTTAACAAATTTGCCGTATAGACTAATATATTTATACCAGTAAATTGTCCTTGTGTATACTTATACGTATAGTGATTCATCTTCCATAAGGACGACTTACGAAATATCACGTAAAATTCTCAATAACAAATTATTCATGTAGCAGCTACATATTTAACTGTATCACCTGATTTGAATTTTTCTTGGTACGAACTGCATTTTATTTACCAAAATTCGATATAATAAACCACAGTACCCCACAGAGTTACCATGGATATACCCAGGAATATTAGCGCATATATTTATGTATTCCTACATACGGACGAGTACTTCTGAAAAGTAAACAACCCATCTGGCCATTGCCATAAGAATGCCCACAAATAGTCATATACATATGCATTCCCATCAAGTTCTGTTGACTAGCCATAAAGACTGAATCTTCGAAAGTGAAACGAATCGATGAAAATATAAGAAGACTCGTTGAAAATACCGGCCGGTTTATTTATTTATTCATGTCTGGAATAGCGTTTATTGCGGACCCGACCCGACTCCACTCACACGATACTCGTATCGAACGCCACTGGACTTTCAAGTAATAATAGTGAAATTAATTGTTTTTAAATTTGATTACATTTTATTGTGGGGTTTATTTGAATATACACTCCATTTCATATAAATAGTGCCACATATATGCATATTTTATTTTACTGGCTTGCGATGGGAAATAAATATGATCTGTCAATCGAGTTTTAGTTCTAGCAATCAAATTATCCTGTTGTGGTGATTATTCTAATAGTTGGATCAACCAAAACTGTAAGAACTAATTCGGTTGTACCAAAAAATAATTAAATAATAAATAAATTATGACTTTTGTAAAAAATAACAAAAAAAAAATAATATGTTATTAAAATTGGGTATTTTATATTTAAATATAAATAAAATTAGTATTACTTTTTATTTTTATTGTTCAAGCTCGAGGCCATTCTATATCTTAGCAACGTTTCTTTTGCATATGTTTTCTTATGTGTTTCGCTTGCATTATTTTATGAATTCTCAATTCAAATGAGATTTCGTTTGGTCTTAGTTTGATGAATTTTTCAACAGCATCATTCCAAAAACAACCGCTGATGAAGGTTTGCCAGAAATCATAGGAATATATTTTAAAAACTCCTTTTTGAAAGCTATATCTCTATTAATGGAGATATAGTAGATAGCCTCGAGCTTGAACAATAAAATTATAAACAACCAATAAAAAAAGGCGAATAGATAAAATCATCCCTGATGAATTAAAATTATCATTATTTACAACCAGGGTTCGTATTTCGTGGATATTGAGATACCCTGATCGAAACTATGGAAAAAAGTAGAAAAAAATTTCTATATCGGAAACGGAGCATAAAATCGAAAAAATAACTAATTTTTTGGGGTTTCAAGGGTTTTCCATAAAGTTGTGCAATTCGTATGGAATTTTGTTTTTAAAAAGAAATTTAACAAATTTATTATTTTATGAAAATCCCTTAGAAACCCATAAAAATTGGTTATTTGTTTTCGATTGGAAGCTCCGTTTCCGAGGGATTTGGGTTTTTTTCATAAAATTGATGCCGTATTCTAGACATACACAGGTTAATGGCTCCTATGGCGGTAAACAATTTATTATTTTTGCGATTGGACTCACCGTTTCCGAGTTGTAATCATTTTTTTATTTTAGCTATTTTGTTAGTGTTTGTTTAGTGTTTTTAAAAACAAAATCTTGCAAAAGCGTTGGACCACCTTAGAAGTCAACGAAAATAATTTATTTTTTGATTGGATGCTCCGTTTCGGAGATATACACATTTTTTTAAATTTTTCACATTATCTATCAAAAATGTGGATGGGTTACCCTGGGTAACCCATTACCTATCGCCGTGGGTAATGAACAAAGGCCGCTTATCCATTCCCCATGTGTAATGAATATTCCTGCATAATAATAATAATCCCATCGCCGTGGGTAGCTACCAATTATTTCCCTATACCCTGTGGGTAATGGGTAAACGTTCATTACCCATTCCCAAATGTGATGTTAAAATACGAACTCTGTTAGTAACCATAAACAAACAGTTATAATTTAAAAATGTAATATGTATGTTTAAGTAAATTTGTGTCATCCACAATAATAGTACCTCCAGACATGTGGCCCCAATTTTTTGCATATCAGATCCACTATTGTATTTAATAGTCTCACTTCACCTAAATTTATGGTAATACTAGTAAAATAAATAAAATGCGATTCAGAAAGTAGTAAGTGGGCATATTCCTCTTGTCGATAACAGTAAAATATACATAGAGTTTAATGACCTTCTTTTGATTTCGTATAGAAGACTACATGTCAACTAAACTAAAATTTTGTAGTATCAGCTTCTATTTAGTCAGACCTATTATTAATTTATCAATAACTTCGACAAATAATTCTGATGTATGATAATTATGAATTCGAATCAAAATATAGACTTTATCATTGAATTTCCAATTACTGAATTGATTTCCAACTAATATTTCTCTTGTGTGCGTATACAAAATTTATATTTATGTATTTTAAGGGGTTTCTCATATGTTATCAGTTTGTTTACATTTTAAAATAGGATTGGTTCTCTCTATGGTAGAAATATCCTCGGCTTAAATAACATTTCTTGAAAATTAGCAAATTGGTGCAGTGTTGGATTGATGTTTCATTTGGGAGAATATAATTTGTGGTGCAATGGTTAGTTTGCGCGCCTCATGTACATGAGATTTTTCGGCGGCGGTCACCTCGCATAGTGACGGCGATACTATCGAGTATTTAGCCATGAAGAAGCTTCTCAAAACACCGTTCGGAACCAGTGTAAAATGTAGGTCCCAATCAGTGAGTATAAAACTAGAAAGCGAACAGCTCACTGGTTGTGAGAAGCTCTACCGAATTCATTCATGGGATGTAATGGGATAGCATTTTTTTTTTGTTTTTCTAAACTTGAACACGAATATCCTCTGGAATCCACACTTGATGCGTTATTATTTATGAAACTGGTGGATTGGTCAAAGTCCATACTAGAAAGTTTACTGATTTTGAGTCGTTATCGAAACAAGTATCGGGCATATGCTTTGAAAAAAATAACACAATAAATTAAGCTGCAATAAATAACCTATTAGCAAAATCTATGCCTGTAATTTGGAAGTTCATAGACTGATTTGAAGCTGGACAGGACTATAGTTGTCATCAGTTCCGAAGTTTACAGTTAACCGGTCAATCGTGCATGGGACAAATTAATTACATGACGATTATAACTTGTAATTTGAATCCCCTCAACAAATGCAAATTCACAAAAAAGAATTGCCAGCAGTCAAACAAATTGCCAGCAGTCAAACAAATCAAACAAAAAATTCAGATTCAAAACAACTAGGGTATTCACATGGTGTCTTAAAGTCAGAAGTCGTAAAGTCACATTCGAAGAAAAATAGTTCACTTGTAAGCATCCCCTTATATTATCGTATTCAAACGACATAAAATGTCAACATCAAATCGTAAGAAAATAACAAACAATTTTTCAAATACAGTGAAAAAACTATAATAATTATAGCTTTATGTGAGAAATATGCCTCGGACATACTTATTCTTGATACAGTTGATTTATATTTGCAGTTATGAAAAAAAAAATATTTCCAAGGGTGGTATTCTATAAGTCGTGAATCAGTCTGTTCGCGTTACTTTTCTCGTTTTTGTAGTTTATAAAACGTTACAGCTGTTAGGTGACTACCTGCGTTGAGTTAATGGGTAGTTTTCAAAACGCAACACAACGTTTTTGATCACTTCAGCTGTCAAATTGAACACGCCGCAGTTCTTCGCGTTAGTTGAAGAAATTACAAATTTAAAGAAAAATGTCGATCGAGGATAGGCAGTTGGAAGTATTTTGCATTTCATTGCTTATAAGTAGTTGCCAATATTGGGTGAAATGCATTAGGCGGATAGAGCTCAAACTTTTTTTTTTTAAATAATTCAAAATTATATTGTTTACGCATTGAAATTCTTATTTACAATAATAAAATTAGAAATAGAACGTTCAAATAAATAAAGCGTTCCAAAACTATTATAATTATATTTAAAAATTATAGACATCAGTTGATGTTGACAATCATAAACAAAAGAACCAATACATTACAATCAATACATACCGCCAAATGGCACGTGTTTTTGAAAAGACAACTAATTTAATATAGATGGGGAAATTTATTGGACATTGAACCCCAAAATAGCATAGGTTTTATGTGAATATTGTTGGTATTTGCAGTATTATAAATAATAGCAATCTTAAAATCTGTAGATCTACTGAAATAGAGCTAAATTTTGTAATCTTTTTCATTCTGAGCATTTCACTCAAGATAACTTTTTCTGATCTATAATTGTTATATTAGTCTGCCAACTCTATAAACCGCATATGTCAGTGACAGCTTTCGTCAAAAACGCAAGCGCAAAGTGATATATAAACTATAATTTTTTGACTTTGGCGTTCGCGTTAGCTTTTGGGTTTACGCTAACTTTCGGAACTTTTAGAATACTACCCTAAGTGAGGAGGAAAAGGAGATTATAGCTGTTTGAACAGCAGAAGAGTTCATTCGGTAATGCCGAAATCTTCCGACTGGCAGCACCGTGTATTGGGAAATTGTGACAACAGATAATTTACATTTAATGTAATCATTCAAATGATTGAACGCAGTCCAGACTAATGGTGAATTCATTTCTAAAAAATAATGTTGCCCTTATATGAAGAGATATTTAAAAAATTGTGCCATCGTCCTATTAAAGTTGTGCCTTTTTTAAGGTGAGTAACGAATACAGAAATGTTGCATTTTCTCACAACTGTATGCTCTCTTTTGTATGTCTTTATTACCTCGCTTAACTATATTTTTCGACCAGTGTATATGTAAATTTACGCAATATTAAGCAATTTTAAGGACCTCTTCGTACAAACTGATCGAATGCCTACCAATACAAATGGTATTTGTGGTTATCCCCGCTTAACCAAAAATTCAACTACTTTGAGAAGTTTAGCGATTTTAACTGAAGCCGCCTAAATTACCCTAGCGTACCCAACAAAAGGTAGAAAAATTTGGTTAGCGGGGGCAAACAACACAAACGAAATGACAGTAAATTTGCCATTTTAACGGGCAAAATGCTCCCCCATGACTCGCTGAGAGGACAGAAAATTCAACATTTTTGCACTGTTTGACTGCAACAATCTCAGAAACGAACACGAAACATTCAAGTGGGGTTGCACTTTTTTCACAAACAAACACATAAGGGCAAAGGGCGAAATCGCAATTAGTTTTTTTTTTAATGAAATGTTAGCTTCCAAGAATATTTTAGACAAATCCATAGAAAACCGCTGTGTATAAACAGCTGTGGAAAAATAGCGTTGCCAGATCAATTTTTTGTAAAAACGCCCTACATTTTTCAGATGATATGCAAAATTCAACAAATCTTTAAAATATGATAATTAAACTAAAATATGCTAATGCATACGCATTATGCATGTTCATTACAATTGGCATCCGATTTCTCAATTGTACATTTGCACAATTATACAATTCGAATACCAAGTTCTTGGTGCCTTTTGCTCTTTGCGAAAGGAATATTAGGCTTCTTCAGTGGATATATTAAGAAGTTTGATGCTCGCCATAAGTTAATCAGAAGAAACTAAGAAATTTCATAGTGCTGCTATTGTAATCTATGAATTTTTTAGAAGTGAAATATGGGAAAACCCCCCCCACCCCCCCCCCCCCCATTACTTATTACCACCGGTGTGCCATAAGACCATTATTCAAAATCGATCACTTGTATCTATTCCTTCTTTAAAATGTAAGGCTTAAAATTAAAAGACCATAGATGAAAACCGCATCAAATTTGGATGAATAGTTCATGAGTTATACCAAATGGAAAAAATACACATCTTTTGAACCGCTGAACCGATATTGGAGTTTCTGGTCAATAAATGTTCACAATTTTGACATCAATTAGACCCGCTCATGGAGAAATTCATAAAATTTATGGCCGCATAACTGACTTGACATTGAAATCGACACCAAAGCTGCAAATAGTGGTCGATCATCCTCTTCTTTGCCTCAAATACGTTTGCTTGGATACTGAAAAACTGAAACTTTAAAATTTCGAATAAGTTGATTTGTTACTTTTTTCCAAATTTCATGAGCGTGGCACGACCTCACAATATTTTTTCCTTATTACTGATCCCAAATTACATCTTCTTCCGAGTGTGCCTTTTTTTGTTGAATTTCACTCCACCCTGTTATACAGATCTCAGTTGTTGATTGAATTTTATTATTAAGAAGAGCTTCCCAATCATTGAACAGGATGCTTTCTGTTCGGGACCTACAGTTTTACAGCGATTCAAAACAATAATGTGTAGAGTTGTATTTTTATACAACTTGTATTGTATTGAGTTGTATTTTTTCCAACAACGCCATCAATGGCCGCAAAAAATAAGTTTAATATAAAATAAATTTTCTATTAAACATTGATTTTGTTAATACTTGATTTAATCAACTTACAGTCAATTATTTATTGTTTCTGTCAGATCCCTTTTCCTTATTCTATAAGTAAATTAAAGTTCACAAAATCGTGTATGGTTGTTTTCATCTGAAACGAAGTGTATATGCATGGCTTTGTGTTTGAAGAAGCTTTTCGTCTTTTGATGTTCAGCAGTTTTTTAATGAATTAATTTTGAATGCGTGCGTTATGCACAGAGGGAGGATCTGGGAGGACAATATGGCGGTAATTTTTCCGATTGTGTTAATCAACATAATTAAATGAATTCGCTTGTGTTCTGCCGTTGAGAGCGCAATTAATTATAATAAAATGCATATATGTATGTATACATACACACATGTTTGCATACACACACTCATGTAGTTATATGGGCAAATATGTAATTGCAAAATAAGGTCTACTTTTGAATGAAATCGATGCGTTTCTTTAATATGTTGCGTAAAAGTTGTACATTCGCACGCGGAAGTTGTTCGACACGTATGAAAATCTGACCACGTTTTAAAAAATTCTCAATGAATTTAACATTTTAAAGCAAAAGTCGTGTTTTGCTTTACTTCAATCGCCAAGCTGAATTTTCTAGTGATGTAACATTCGTACATCATTGAAGAAATATTGCTGCTTTTTGAGAAAGTACAAGTCGTATGTCGCTCCAACAAATTGACATGTCTGACGAAAAACGTAATGGATTCGTAGATAAAACCTCACGGAATGCAATTCATTAAGTGAATATGTGGTTTTTCTATGTAACAGTTTATAAAATGGTCCGGGACGTGTCAGTTCATTTCCGATTGATTTGTGTCTGTAAGTACATATATTCTCTGTACCAAATTAACACCATATACATATTTAGGTCATAGATCAACGACGTATAGAGTAGCGATTTGTCTCAGTAAATTTACGTAGTGTGGTGTGTTTACGTATGGACGTTGCATGGCGGAAAGTATTGCTTTAATAATACCAGATAGAGGCAATTGCTCAAACCAACCAACAAGAAAACAGCAACAGCATTTAATTTTGTCTGTTAAAATATTTGTGTAAATTCACCACAAATATATACTAAGAATAAAATATACCAAGAAGTCAAAAATACGTTTAAATTTCTGTTTTTCAATTTTGTGTAATTCACAATTTGTGTAATTTGTGTAATTCCACCTGGTGTAAGTCAATTTGCGTCAAATAACTCTCTATCGCAGCAACCGCACCACGAATAGTGTGAAATATGAGAAGAATGGCAGCTCTATATGACATTACTCTATGATTTAGATAAGAACATATGTATGCTCTCAAATATTCTCCCTAAAAAAAATATAAATGAATCTGTCAAAAGTTATTATGGCCTTCAATGAACATATGTTTCTTAAGGATATGGGATACATTACTTCGTAACATGCCATGACGAATGTTACATGACATATTATTTTTTAACAAACTTTAAGATGAATATCACTGCACTCATTGCCTGTCGGATGCAAGTGAAAATTTGTCTTACAATTGATTGACATGTTCATGTTTGTTTTGTGGAAATTAAAATGTTCTCACATCCTATAGTTTAAAATTTTCGATGTGAAATGGACTGACTTGGGATGCAATTGAAATGACGGAATAAAGAGTTTTTCAATGATATGTTTTAATGAAATGTTCTTTAATGACATGGAATTTTTTATGGCTCAGTCTTATATACTTTGTCATATTTTAACATTTGGAAGCCAGTTTCTAAACACTCAAAGACTTCTAACTACGTAGTTCAGTGATTGTGTTTTTAAACTCACACTTTTTAAATTTAAATCGGAACCTAAAACTTTACACCGAATAGTGGTTAACTTCTGAATGACTTTTTCTTGTATTATAACACAATTTGTCATCTGATAAGTATTTGTGTTATTAGAAATTTGTTTTTTTTTTGTGAATTGTTAATATATCACAGTAATACCAATCACAAATTGCCGTTTGAATTCTAAGCTGGCATTGTTGTCTATCCATGTATATTCCGTACCATAATTATAAAGGATATCAATAGCGTTCTTATTTTGACATACACAAAGTCAATCGCTCAATGTAAATTTTTTTGCAACGTTTAATACAATTCATTTAGATTTAGAAGATACAAATCGAAGGCAAAAATATCAAACTCAGACTTTGAACTAATATTGGCGGTATTCACGATCTGCTATAGAAAATATTATGTACTAAAAATACAAGTTCATACAACTGACTGTGAGCGCACCCGCAGCAGATTTTAAACAGAGTGTTTTGTTGATTAAGTCAATACAAATTCAAAAATCGTATTCGCATACGTCTCACCAGATTCTATATGATATAACTACAATAATAAAAAATCTCATGAGGTGTCGGGGTCATCCGGTTGGCACGAAGTTCCTTTCGCTATATATTGTCCAACACGCCTAAAGCGCACTTTGAAAAGTACGACAATTTAAATGGATTTTTAAGAAAAGATACTTTTTGTAAATTGATAAACTTGTTTTAAGAATTTTTTTTATAGAATGTATATTTAAGAAAAAGTATATTTTTCGGTCCTTTTTGTAAGAATATATAAGAATTCCCCGAAAAGGTCCTTTTTTATAGAGAGGTAGATACTTCTTTTATTAAAAGCTAATGTTTTTTTTTTAAGAAAAGGAAGCAGAAGAAGTGCTTTCCATAAGAGAAAGCCATGAGTATGATTTTTATTACATAGAAGTACTTTTTAAAAAGTGGTACACCTTTTTAGAAAAAAGTTATTTTTTTTGAATGTGTACACTTATATTCAGAATGTCTACTTATCTCAAGAAAATAAGGTATTATTTGATTTTTAAGAAAAGGTACTTTTAAGAAAAGGAATTTTTGTAAGAAAATATATTTTTTTAAGAGAAGGTATTTTTTGAAGAAAATGGTATTATTTAAGAAAAGGGAAGTTTTTTAGAATTGGTCCTTTTTTCAAGAATAGGTAAATTTTTAAGACTAGGTACTTATCTCACGAAAAGTTTGTTTGTTTCACAAAAAAGTTACTCATTGAAGAAATTACCGTTTTTTAAGAAAATGTACTTTGTTGTTAGAAAATGTAATTTTTTAAGAAAAGGTACGTACAAATTTAAAAAAAAAATTTTGTAATAAAAGGAACTTTTTGTAAGAAAATTTCCTTTTTTGAAGCAAAGGTACTTCTTTAAGATAAGATATTTTTTTAAGAAAATGTATTTTATTTAAGAAAATGAATAGGTATTTTTTTGAGAAAATTTATTTATTTGAAGAAAAGGCTCTTTTTTCTTCTTCTTCTTTCACTTTGTGTTTTCTAAATTTACTTTTTATTGGGATCAAAACTACAATATATACTAGATATTTGTTACAGGGTCCAACTTCCCATTAAAAACTAAATTTCCAAACATATGTGAGACATCTAGTTAGTCTAGACACAAACCAAAGCAAAAGAACCCAATATTGTTGTTAATAGTGGGTATTACCATAATAGCGTTAAAACAAAAGTTGTTTAATTATTTTTCATTAATCCCCCATCCCGCATAGTGCTAATTTAGAGCTAAAATTCTTGGCTTAAATGCGTTTTAAATAAATTGGAGGCATTTCATAGTAGATAATATTGTAAGTGAACCCCACTGTTAGTTTCATGATGGTGTCTCTTCAACTTATTGAGAAAATAAATAAATAGATGAATGAGTAATTTAAAATTATTTTATTTAAGATTATGAAATGTCGAAGAAATTTGAAAAAATTTATAAGTTCATGATTTTTGATGGTTTTGGGTTGTCTACAGCATTGGAGAAACTTTTTGCAATAATTTCAGTTTTTGAAAACGGAACAAATGCGTGATATTTTTGGGTGCCAGGAAGAGTAATTGAGCTTTCAAATAGTTGCTTTCATATGACTTCTTCCCAAGATAGCAGTCTATATTGGGTGGATTACATATGCATTGCGCAAACCAGTGAAGATATGTAGGGAATTCCAAGCATTCTTTTTCGGCAACACATTTTATTTTTTCACCTGTAAACATTAATTTTATGTTTTGGTGCAGCGCACAGACGCAAACTGTGTGGGAACCACTTCCGCCAGCTAAGATGCATTCCTTTGGTCTGAGTTCGGCAAATTTCGAAAATCCTACTTTTTTATCTGGATACGCATCTTTGAAAGATTTATGTAGTTCCTTAAGGTTACACAAAATAAGTCTTTTTTGTTCTCTCACTTTTTCACCGGTATTTTTTGAGACGCTTACAAAATCTTTTTTGCCGGGCATGACACGACTGTTAATGTCGCGTTTGTAAAAATTCTCGACCAACACTTTTGTTTCTGTAGAAAAAATATTACCTTGTTTTGGTAGAAAAGTTGTCAAAAATTTGTTGGACGAAATAAGTTTTTTCGCATTGAGAGCCATGCGATTAGAAGATACAAATGTGTTTGCAATTTTTTTTATAGACCAATTTTTGGGTATGGTTGTTAAAATTTTAAGCTGCAAACTCCTGTCAGAACTGGACGATTTAAATTTTTCCTTAAAATTTATCAAAATAGCCTGTCCATCGTCGATGGAATCATCTACTTCGAAGAGTTTTCTTTTTAATACAGAGCATATTTTATTTATTGCATATTTCTTCTCAGCTCCCTTATAACAGTTTCCAAAATCAATTGGCGGTTCATCCAAAACACTTAACACTTTATTTCGGTAACAAAATGCAGCTTCTTTCTCAGCAGAAACATTCACAAAATTTTCTATTTTGTCGTCACTATCTTCTTCATCTTCGGAGTTTTGCTCTTTTTCATCCTCGCTGTTTTGGTTGTTGGTACTTGACTCTTTTTCATCACCGACAGTTACCTCTTTTTCATCTTCGCTGTTTTGCCCAGATTGTTCTTGAAACACAATTGCATTTTTTTTCTGTTCAATAATATTCTACAATTAGTGCAGATGTATCTATCCCTCTCCAGATTAGAAAAGGATTCCAGTAGATCTTGTGGAATATTTCGGAGGTTTTTTTTAAAATATTTATGCTTGGGTTTCCGCAAAGGATTGCAACAAATCTTTTGGAATGGCATCACAACAGTACAAGTATTTTTATGTCTCCTTAAAACGACGGACTTAATGTGCTGGTTGGTCGCAACGAACTTTTAAATCAAACTGCGAAGCAGTGCGGTTTATTTTTCGAAATTAGCAAAACAATTATTTTCAAAGCCTACTCTCTTAAAATTTTTTAATTTCGTAGCATTTATTATTAGAAGTTTAATTGGCAAAAATCAAAAAAAAAATTATTTTTTTTACATTTCTCATTCATCTATTTATTTATTTTCTCAATAAGTTGAAGAGACACCATCATGAAACTAACAGGGGGGTTCAGTTACAATATTATCTAAAAAAAAAAAAACTGAAAAATTTGAAGGTATATTTTTTCTTAAAATTCAGTTTTAATTTTTATTCTAGATTTTTCTAAAAAAAAAAAATTAAAAAAATCTTATAGTAGTATTTTAAATAGAAGAATCTCTTAGCAAATTATTACCAAAAACCAATTTGCAATTCCTCAACTCAGTCAAAAGTTAGAAGATTTTTAAAAAAATATGACCACAATTTTCATACGGCCACAATTCAAGTTTTTACATATATAAAAAAAAAAAAAGGTTTTTCCTCTGCGCACTTTCATCAAAATCGGAGAGAAGAGCCAAAATTTGTGTGATCACTTCCCATGGAATTACTCATATACAAGTTAACCGATTATGAAACTAGGCAATATCGATGTACATTTTAAATATACATACATATATTATACCCACCATGACAGAAACGACTCCAGATGTTACAAATATGAAAATGGGGCATATCGTATTTTGAAATTTTGTAATTTAGCACCTATTCAAAATCGGTTAAGATTTGTATATTCAAATCCAGTGAAGGGCATACAGTGTACTGTGATCTGTGATCTGTGCAAAGGGTATATGTCAGGTTACTGGAACGGAATTGAAATACCAATATCCGTTAACTGAACTACAAATTCCAGCTTTAGTATATATTTATAAAGATGGTTGTTTATATTGCCCGATACTTCTGTATATTTCATTATGCTTGGCCATACACGTTACAACTAGTTGCAATAACCTAGTGCAAAAATCAAAATATTTCGATTTTCATACAACCTGTAACCCAACTTTATGTAACATGTGTGGGCATCATTAGCTCTAGCCAGTGTTGCCAGTAGCTGTCAAAAAAAACATGCCAAAAAAAGTGCAATTTGCAAAAAAAAAGTGCTAAAACTGAAATAATCAACAATTGTAGTACTGCTGGCACTTTACGCCTTATATTCAATAAAAAAAAACACATTTTCGTATACCAAACATAATAGAACACCATCACCCTAGCGATGGGGGTATATATCATTTGACACGGAAAAAAGTTAACGCACAGATACCTAAGGTATCTCTGGACCAATTTCGTTTTGGAACTTTTTAAAACTTTTTAGTCATGCGAATCTGTTTGGCTGGCCAACATGTTAACTGCCGTAAACCTTTACCGATCACAGTGCAATTTTGTCATTGGCTAGTATTTAAAAAAAGCTTAGTACCCCACTCCTTCTGGTACATCCCATTCAAATGCTGAGCGGATAATTGGCTGGAAGTCATGATACATATCCCAAAAACACAACACATCCTAAATTTCTAACAAGATAATATTTTACACATGTCACTCTGCTACTGCAAATTTGCCACGGGTAATTGAGGGTTTGTCGGCTGCGAAAACAACAATTTTAATCAATTCAGGCACAGAAGTTAGGTATATGTTTAACTGTAATAACGGGCTAGACGCTGCTGAAGATGATGCTTCACAAACATCGAAACGATCCTCCAGCGAATGTGAGTTCGAATCCCACCCGCGGTATTTAAATTTTTTTCACTAACCGGAGAGAACATGATCTCTTAGCTTAAAGAAAACTACAACTTGAAAACTAACGAGGATCTAAGACAACTAAATTTTAAATGTTTATTATTCCGACAAAAACCAACATTATTTCAGTTAGAAAATTGTTCATGACCTTGTAAGACGTATGAAGCTTGTATGTACATTAAATGAGGGTAATTGACTGAAATTTCTGTACCTGTTTCGTGTTAGGTTTTTTTAAATTTCCTTTTTGAAATTTTATAATTATTTTATTTTAATTTTAAACTGGTACTCAAATTTTATTCTTGTATTAAAATTTTATTTGTATAAAATAAATTGTTTTATAAAATTTTGGAAAATGTGACTTCTAAATTCATATGCAAAATTAACAATTTAGATTAAATTGCACATTTTTGTGTAAACTTTTAGATACGAAAACCATAATAACCCATATTCAAATTTGGAATACTCAAATATAAACTCAAAAGTGGTTAACCAAGTAACCACTTTAATAAAAGCTGTTTCCGTTTTTTAAACTTATTAAAGTAACTAGACGTTTGAACCGTCTAATCGATTTTGACCAGTAATGAACCAAGAGGCAAATTCACAAATCGACAAGTTTATTTTTGATGTTTAGAGTCATGTTCTCCGCACATCAAAATTAATGAAATTGCTAATAAAAAGTATGGATCAACATACTTTTGCAGTAAGGGATTTTATAATAGCCAAATCACGCACATATTTACCATGCACACCCGTGACAATTTTATATTTGTTATAACTCCAGGTTGAAAATTAGCATTATTTCAGAGTTCAGTTGCGAAACAAAGCCATACATTATAGAAAAACTGCAATTTTTCGACAAAAAATACTACAAATTATGCGAGAAATGTCAAAAGTTGGCAAAAATTGCCCGAGAAGTGCTAAAAAGCATTTAGCATGTTTTTTCAAAATAAAAGTGCAGAAGTCAAACAAATAGAGCTAGAAGCACTTAAAGTGCCAAACTGGCGACACTGGCTCTAGCTTATAATACCCAGTTACCACAATATGGTGTAGGGCATACAACTATTTTAAAATTAGGGTTTCCTCTTAACAGTAGGGATTATTTGCCTCATGTAAAGTATATAATGTAATTAGTTATCTCTAATATACGGAAGACGTTTGAGATTTTTGGGTTTCTGATCAGCTGTGGCAGATGCGGTGGATCGCAGCTGATTCATAAAGGGTACAAACGTGGTGACAGATTTTTCCCTGAATTTTTTATTAAAATTCGCTAATGCTAATTTTTCAAAGGCTCATTGCCAATCAAATTTCTTCCACTGTTTCATACAAAATCTTCAATATCTCTAAATAAATAAATATTTATCTCTAAATAAATAATATCGCATTAAGCAGCATTTATTTATCTGGCATGTTGATGAAAGATGTACAATAATAAAAAAATATCGCAGATACTCGTACAACGAATATTGTCGATATATTTGTTATTGTATACCTTTCAAGTTTGACGACCTTACAAATAAATTTAGTAAAGACCAACCAATTTGAAATTATCTACCGGCATAAGAGAAATGTTTAAATGGGGTCTGTGCCATATGTCGTTATCGATATCTAAACATTGTGGCTTTAAACACTGTTTAAAATATTATATGAAACAAATAGTTTTCCGAGAATTGAATCTGTTCCAATATCCAAAAGACAAGTGCCAAAAGTATTCGTTTCGCATATAAATTTCCGCTAAACTTATAATTTATGGCTGTCACTAGTGTCGGTTGACTCTTCTTTTTTCAATGCAGTAAAATAATCTTGAGAACAAGATGATTCATCTTGCAATCTGCACTGGTGTTCAGCTAAAGTTGTTCCAATTATGTTTGTGAGTTTGTGCAAACATTCTGAAAACTTATATACTTATATGTATATATGTATGTGACACAGAGAGCCAAAGAAATTCCACGAATTATGATGCAAAACATCCACGAAATGTGCAGACTTCGGCGACGATGTGTTGTGACTCAAACGCATCCAGTATTTTGGGGGAAATGTAAAGATACTTCCCACTTGGTTTACGGCAAAACATATGGCCTTTGTATGCATTAACCTCTTCAGTGTTGAGTATTTGTTTTGAGATTGTGTTTTGTTTCCGAAACAAAAGAATCACAAGGCCCCTCCACGCGTGCCGTAATTATTTGTGGTCAGAAAGTCTTAAAAAGCGAAATGAAAAAATCACTTCAACCTCAGAGGAACAAAGCGGTTTTTGTACGATAATCTTCGCCTCTGCATCTGAAACTGCTGCGCTCGTCTAAATCGCATGTATGCATTTAATGCCATCACAAATAATACAGAAATATGTGAACCGGCATGACTCACACACTGAACAAGTTGTCATCTTGTTGTAAGTTTAGTGGTGTCTTCTCCCTCTCATCCATGCTCCCGCCCCCAGCAATTTATCTGTCTGTGACTAGTTTTGGCTGTGACTGGATCTCTTTGTTATCGCAGCAAATAAAATGCGATATCTTTATGGCAACAATCATCAACATCATCCATTCGATACTTATTAAACTTTTAATATGCATAAAAATCTGACTTTAACTATTGGTGGACTGACGAATAGACAGACTTGCCTATTTCGTAGAGTGTTAATGAACTTTTGGTACTTAGCATCGTTCTCTGCTTATAACTGCCAGTTACTATAGAAGTTATTAAAGTTTTAGCCGAGCGATGGACCTTGAAATGTCTGAGATTGTTGTTATGTTCATGGTTAATGTTTTGTTTTTTCTTCTACCAAGTAATTAATATTTTCTATAGCCCGAACAAATTAATTGAATTTGCTACATGAATGCAAAGAAAAACTAATTAATGTGAGGAGAAGGAGTGACCTGTGAGCGTTGAATGCAGTCAGCTCGTAATTTGTTTTTTTTTCTTTTACATCTAAAGGTGTTCGCTTTAAGGTGTTGCTAAATGTGAAATAAGCGTAAAACATTTGTATGCATATTAGCATGAATACGAATTTATAGATGAACTGAATCAAGTTTTGAAAAGTGTGTCGCAACTGTTATCAACCTCTATTCCCCGAATTTTATGTGAATTCAAGGAGTTTTTTTTTCAATTCAACTAATTGATATAACATAAATTAATATTTTATTCTTCCTTACACCCTGGATCCAGAAAAAAATCTATAACACTCCTTCACTCTGTACTTTAAACTACAAAACCTTGTAATTAAAATGTACTGAAATTTTTAACCACAACAGTGTAAGAGAGTGATTCTGTTTACCAGTATCAATTTTTAACTGGTTATTTAAATTGGTAATTAGTTGATTTTGATTTATGTTTCATCTGACTTTAAATACGAAAAGAGTTTTTCAGTGCTTTGGAAAATGCTACCAAAAATAACCGATATTCATACATATTCAAACTGACGCCATTTGCAAAACAAAAGTGAAGTGATAAAATACAAAATATTTAATGAAATTGGAGAATATTTGAGCAGAAATGAAGATCTCACTGTACTAGGAGTTAAATGATACGGTTTTATTGTTATTTCAACTAGGATGGTGATTATAATTGTTCACATTAACAATTAAGGAAGCTTTGTGTTTGTTCTTCTTGTTCTTTTCTGTCAAAATCATATGGTCACTTGATCATAGTTTAAGTGCCCAACTTTGGCTCTTTAACCAGCAATCACCTATTAACCTAAAAAATGAAAGCAAAGTTTAAACCATGTTCGATCGTTGATCAAAGATGATTTTCCACTCAAATATTAGGCCTTAGATGTAGACTTAATTGCATTCAAACACTTTTCAACGCTGCACTATGTCGATCATGATCTGAAATTTTTAAAGTACTAGTAAATAGCAGGATTCTTCAAGGAAATTCACGCCAAATTGGACGACAAAAAATACAATAAATAAATATTTTCCCATTATTGGGCCAGGGGAGCGTCTCACAATAAGTGAGTTGTGGGCTATCTAGATTTATTCTCACCAATTGGGACATACTGTTTAACACCGATTCAGTCCAGTTTTCTGGGAAGCGTTTTCATGATTCGTTTTCATTTGTTGACGGCCACCAGCTGTCTGCTGACGAGAAAATCGAGCCGCTGAAAAATCGTTCGGATTGCTTGAAAATATGTAGAAATTGACTTCGTGGGTTGGAATGGGAAAATAGGTTTCAGAATTCGCCAATTCCATTAACTGATAGCGACGGACAACAGATTATTTTGCGACGACGTACTTTTCATACCTAACTACTCGATAGAGTAACCATCACAAGGCGTGGTGTCGTACTTCGATTAGAGTGCCCAAAGCCGTACCTGGAAAGCCTGTTAACCAGATGTTGGAACGAAATTCCTTATCGCACGTTGCGGGATGGGGGCCACTGGTTGGATTTTTTATTGGGGTTGGTGGAAAGGCCTTTAAGATACAAGCCCAAAAAAAAATCCGACCACTGATTCAGAACTTAACAAGTTTTCCCCAGTACCCTCCGACCACCAATCCAAAAATTTTCAAACCGCTGGCATTTCGCCCCCTTGCATTTTCGGGGATGGTCGTAAATGGATCTATTGTCATGAAATGAGCCAAGAAATACGCTGGTGAAATTTTTCCTGTCGTGACTGAACCACATTGTATATTGTAGTTTTGAACCCAATAAAAAGTAAATTTAGAAAAGCCAAAGTGAAAGAAGCTTAAAAGAGAACATTTTCTTAAATAAGTGCCTTTTCGTAAAAAAAGAAAATTTTCTCAAAAAAATACCTATACATATTCTTAAACAAAGTACAGTTTCTTAAAAAAAATACCCTATCTTACAGAAGTTCCTTTGCTTAAAATAGAAAAATTTTCTTACAAAAAGTACCTTTACTTACACGAAATATTTTTTTTTTTATAAGTACATTTTCTTAAAAAATTTAAATTTTTTACAACAATTTGCCTTTTCTTAAAGAAACCAACTTTTCTTAAAAGAGTACCTGTTTTTGTGAAACAAAATAAATTTTCTTGAGATAAGTAACTACTCTTGAAAATTTACATATTCGTTAAAAAAAAAACCAATTCTTTAAAAAAATTTGGCATTTCTTCAAAAAAATAACTTCTCTTACAAAAAAAAACATTTTCTTAACAAAATTCCGTTTCTTAAAAGTACCTTCTCCTAAAAATAAAATAATACCTTTACTTTTCTTTTCTTGAGATAAGTGGTGTAGAGTCCATCATTGTTGAATTGTTCTTTTCCTCCTAACTTAAATACAAGTATATTGAAAACATAGTATGTAAATTATTTTATGTTTCACATATGTATTGACAAAGAAAATTTCGATTATTCAATTTTCATATTCTGTACTGATAGCACGTATTTTAGAATTGTTAATAAAAATAGATTTTTACCAAATATAATTCGTGCACTACAATTTGGCGATCCTGCATCGAACCATATATGCAACAATAAGAATGTCAAAAACATTTGCATTGGTTTATATTAAATAAAATAAATCCAACGAGAAACGGAAGTTAAATTATTATCAATAATAAAGAGGATAAGATCCCGAGGAAACATAAATAATTGTTCATCTAGAGAAGCAATTTCCTTACAAACTTATTAATTGGATCTAAGGGATGAGATTGTTGTGTTTTCATGAAGTTGATGAAGATATTTCCAGCCAGACGTGAATGGGAGAATAAATCTTGGAGTTCAATACCCTTTAAATTTATAACCTATTAAGACTAGGACCGGCTCTGGCAACAGAAATTTCAATTACGGATCCAGAAACCAAATGTATATATTTCAACTCTTCAGCATCAGAACTTAAAGCTTGTTTACCAGATAAGTTGCATTCATATTTATATACTTATATAATACACTAACTAATACAGTAATTCGTCTTACTTCAAATTTAATATTTTCTTCAAATCGTCTTACTTCAAATTAGATCATATTTAATATTATTGTGATCCCATCCCAGTTAGGCGGATTTATTAAATTTGTTTTTCATACATACATTTATAACATGAAAAGAACACGTCGTGGTATGATTGTAAATGATCAAATATCTCCAGTTATCATTGATAACATGGTAGTTAATAATCCTGAAATACAAACACAGTCCAATAACACACCTTCAATCAATACAGAGACACAAAATAATTTTGCGGGTTCTACATCTGAAAGGGCTATAATGTTTCCATGTCGGCCGTTAAAATTACCTAGCTTTTGGTCTGAATGTCCAGATGCATGGTTTATTCATGCTGACGTTGAATTTTCATTGAACAATATTTTTGATGATACTATCAGATATCATCATGTAATAGCCTCTTTACCTCAAGATATTATAACTAAAGTTTTGGATGTAATACAATTTTCTCCTTCGGAAAACAAATATGCACATATGAAAAAAGTTTTGTGTAATAGATTTTCTATCAGCGAAGATTCTCGTTTGGAACGATTGTTCTCGAATTCTTATATTGGGGATCGGAAACCTTCGGAATTTTTCCGAGACTTGAAAATTCTAGCTGGTTCAGATAATATTATTAACCTTGATTTACTTTACAAATTGTGGCTTCGAAAATTACCACAGAATATTCAAATACAGATGATGTCTTGTGTATCCCTAGATCTTGAAGAAAGAATGTTACTTGCTGATAAAATTTATGAAGTGTGTTCAAAATCTCAAGTGTCTGCTGTAGGTCATGGCTCAGATGAGGGTATCGAACATTCAGTTCAAAAATTGTCGGAAATGACTAAATATCTTTGTGAAAATTTAAACAAAATATCTTTAGAAGTCGCAGAATTGAAAAGTAGAAGGCCTTCTCGGGATAGAAATATGCTAGACTTTCGTGATCAACCACACGGTCGTGCAACTTCTCGTAGCGGTCGTGAGGGGTTTTGCTGGTATCATTTCAGATTCGGCAACAAGGCCCTGAAATGTATACAACCATGTCGGTATCCTAACCAGGTTAAAAGTTACAATGCAAATAACTCTTTAAATTAAATACATCCATCATGACGGTGGCTGATGATGGATCAGAGGTTAAACCTGGAAGCCGCCTATTCTTTTTTGATTCCAATAACAAGCTAAATTTTTTAATTGATACAGGTGCAGTTGTTTCTGTAGTTCCATATTCTAGATTTAAGTCATTATCCAGGAATTCGGATTTAGAGCTTTCAGCCGCAAATGGATCTGTCATTCGAACTTTTGGTACGAAGCTTTTCAAAATTGATTTAGGGCTTCGTAGAGAATTTGAATTTCCCTTTCTTATCGCTGACGTCGATACTCCAATTATAGGTTTTAACTTTCTCGAAAAATTCGGAATTGTCGTTGATGCTAAAAACAAACAACTTATCGATGCAAAGACTTCTTTAACAGTTCATTGTTCGTCTGGATTCAGCTCCATTTATTCACTTAAACCTAAAATTTCAGAGATAAGTAAGTATCACGAAATAGTGAGAGATTTCCCCGCTGTTACTGCAGAACCCGATTATACCAAGATGGTGAAACATAATACGGTTCATCGTATAGTGACTAAAGGAAATCTTCCATTTTGTAGACCACGACGACTTGACCCAATAAAACTTAAGATAGCCAAGAATGAATTTGAGTACTTAGTTAAAATAGGTGTCTGTAGACCATCTTCTTCTCCAACCGCATCACCTTTGCATCTTGTACCTAAAAAAGAAGTAAATGACTGGAGACCTTGCGGTGATTACAGGAGACTAAATTGTGTAACAGTACCAGATCGTTACCCTCTACCTCACATCCATGATTTAAGTATCGATTTGAAGAATAAAACTGTATTTTCAAAGCTGGATCTAGTGAGAGCATACCATCAGATTCCAATAGCTGAAGAAGATGTTCCAAAGACAGCAATAACTACTCCATTTGGAATGTTCGAGTTTGTAAGAATGCCTTTTGGATTAAGGAATAGTGCTCAAACTTTTCAACGTTTCATAAACGAAGTATTTTTTGACCTTGACTTCGTTTTTACATATATTGATGACATTTTGATAGCCAGCACAGACGAAACACAACATATTGAGCACTTGAAAATAGTTTTTGCAAGATTAGAGAAGTACTCACGGAATATTAAAATGTCTAAGTGTACATTTGGTGCTTCGTCAGTAGATTTTTTAAGCTACCACATTAATTCAGAAGGCATTCAACCTTCCGAGGAAAGAGTAAAAGCAATTTTGGACTTTGAAAAACCAAAATCAGTTTCTAAATTACAAAAGTTTATCGGAATGGTTAACTATTATCATCGCTACGTACCAATGTTAGCCGCAGAGCTTAGTCCCATTTACGATATTCTCACAACAGCTAATAAAAACAGTGATAAAAAGCTTGTGTGGAATGAAATTGCTACTAAGGCATTCGAACACGTTAGACAGCTTTTTATGAAACAGACTCTACTTACCCATTTCGACGAAAATTGTAAATTGTCATTGGCTGTAGATGCGTCAAATGTGGCCATAGGCGCTGTCCTACAACAAGTTGATCATAATGGTGTGAGTGAACCATTGGCTTATTTTTCTAACAAAATTAGTTTAACAGAACAAAAGTATTCCACTTTTGACAGAGAACTGTAAGCGATTTATAGAGCTATTAAACATTTTAGGCATTTCCTCGAAGGTCGAGATTTTGAAATTTTTACAGATCATAGGCCACTCACATTTGTGCTAAATTCGAAAGCTGATCGATCTCCCAGACAAACACGGCAACTAGATTATATTGCACAATTTACGGATAAAATACAATACGTTCCTGGAAAGGAAAACGTGGTGGCGGATTCTCTATCCCGAATCCCAGAAATCGACTTAATTACAACTCGTGATATAAGTATGGAAACTCTACATAGAGAACAACAAACAGATATGGTTTTGAAATCTATCGTTACTGACCCTAGCGCAAAATTTAATTTGAAGGAGATAATAGTACCCCCTGACAACTCTAAGATTTGGTGCGACGTATCGACAAAATATCCTAAACCATATCTTCCGCCAAGTTTGCGTAAAACTGTTTTTGAGAAGATTCATTCCTTATCGCACCCAGGATCTCGACCGACAAGGAATTTAATTCAGTCTAAGTATTTCTGGCCAAAAATGAGAAATGATATAAATCGATGGGTAGCAGGATGTCATGCTTGCCAGATTTCTAAAATAAACCGATATACAAAATCACCAGTTCAACATATTGAAATGCCAAAAAATCGTTTCGAACACATACATATAGATATTGTTGGTCCTCTTCCTGTTTCCAATGGTTTCAAATATATTTTGACAATTATTGATCGATATTCTCGCTGGCCAGAGGCTTACCCATTACGTGATATTACCGCAAAATCTGTTGCGAAAACGTTTGTTGAAAATTATATACCGCGTTTTGGAGTACCGATCAGAATTACGGCTGACCAAGGTACTCAGTTCACTTCGAGCCTTTTCCGTGAATTGACATCATTGCTTGGGACGCATAAGATACATACTACACCATATCATCCACAAGCGAACGGTATTCTAGAGCGGTTTCATAGGCAGCTTAAAACCGCTTTGATTACATCATCTAATTCTGTGAGATGGTCTGAAATGTTATCTTTCGTATTGTTAGGGCTGCGAACCTCAGTCAAAGCTGATTTAAAATGTTCACCAGCTGAGTTACTTTATGGGCAAGCTCTTCGGATACCAGGAGAATTGGTGGTAGAAAATGATTCTGTTGTCCCTGTAGAAGAGACTTTACAGAGGTTAAGAGACTATTTTTCGACGGTCAGATCAAAGGTAGTGTACCACAATGTCGACAAACATTATATTCCTAGACATCTTTCTAGTTGTGATTACGTTTATGTACGGGCTCATAATGTCACGGGCTTAAATGCGCCATTTGAGGGACATTTCGTGTCATTAAAAGAAATGACAAGGTTTTCACAATTCAAAAGGGTAATTTAATTAAAACCTATAACATAGATCTTGTGAAACCAGCATTTATATTAGATAATGAAGACGCTAATGTACCTTCAACAAATACAAAACAAAATAAAACTGTTACATTCAGGATTAATTAACAGTTTGTTGTTCGGATTTCTTTAATGAACATTTTAATTTTTCTCGTTTATACTGGGAGGGGAGTACTGTAGAGTCCATCATTGTTGAATTGTTCTTTTCCTCCTAACTTAAATACAAGTATATTGAAAACATAGTATGTAAATTATTTTATGTTTCACATATGTATTGACAAAGAAAATTTCGATTATTCAATTTTCATATTCTGTACTGATAGCACGTATTTTAGAATTGTTAATAAAAATAGATTTTTACCAAATATAATTCGTGCACTACAAGTGGTTTTCCTGAAAATAAGTACATTTTCTTAAAAAAATAACCTTTTCCAAAAAGAGGAAAAAAATTCATACTCTTATGGTTTTTTGATACAAAAAGTACTTCTTCTTAAAAATAGTACCTTTTCTTAAAAAAAACATTAGCTTTCAATAAAAGAAGTACCTCTCTTTGAAAAAGGAAATTTTCGGGAAAATACAATAAAAAGAACGTAAAAATAGACTTTTTATTAAAAAAAATACTGTCTAAAAAAATTTTTGGTTAAAACCCTGAAGTTTGTGTTTTTAAATAATAAATTAAATAAAAGTACATGTATCGGGTTTTTCAATGAGAGCGCTACAAAAGTTTTTTTAAATAAAACAAAACCGGTTTTTGATACCAATGAAATTCTTTATTCCTGTGAAAGTACGTTCGATGCCATTGTATATGGAACTCGATTTCTTTTGTATGGCCACCACGGGCATGCTTGCAGAAGTCCAGACGCTGAACCCAATTTTCGACGGTATTCAAGCATGAATCGGCGGATACTGCTGCAATTTCACGTTCGATATTCGTACGAAGTTCATCAATCGTCGTTGGCTTGTTGGCATAGACCATTGACTTGACGTAGCCCCACAGGAAATATTCTAACGGCGTCAAATCGCACGACCGAGGCGGCCAATCGACTGGGTCATTTCGTGAGATAACACGTTCACCAAACTTGGTTTCCAATAAATTGATTGTGACATTCGCTGTGTGGCTTGTGGCGCCTATTGGAACCTATTGGAACCACATGTCCTCCAAGTCCATATTATCCAATTGGGGCCAAAAATATTCGGTTATCATTGAACGGTAGCGATTCGCATTCACAGTAATATGCCGCTCTTGATCATCACGGAAGAAGTACGGCCCAATGACGCCGCTGGCCCATAAATCGCACCAAACCGTAATTTTTTCTGGATGCAATGATGTCCCATGGATTACGTGTGGATTGCTGTCTGACCAATAACACATATTTTGCTTATTGACGAAGCCATTCAACCAGAAATGAGTCTCATCGCTGATTTTTGAGTCCTCTTAAATTTGGCCTCTTAAAGTTGAGGCCACTGACTCCAAATTTCGGTAGTAAATTTTAATAATTTCGACTCGTTGTTGGCTCGTATATCTTTCCATGATGAAATGCCAAACCTTACTGAAGAGAAATGTCAAAAGAGCGGAAAAAATATGGCGTCGTTTGCTGTCCCTATCGATTTACTTTTGTAGCGTCTCTGTTGAAAAACCCTAGTAAAAATAAGTCTAAATATAAGTATATAAAATAAAGCAATTTGGCCTTCTGTGGTGTAATGGTAGTGCGCGCCGATCTTGTGCATGAGAACGTGGGTTCGATCCTTGAAGCTCTCCCTTATCCCTTCATGGGATGTAACGAGAAGTAATTTATTCATATATATTGAATATAATCATTTAGTTCAAGTCGGGATGAGACACCAAATCGCGGGGCAGTCCCGTAAAAAGCGGTACGGTGGGTTAGGTGATGCTTGTGTAATATAGATTATTTATTTTAAAACATGAAAATAGGTTTCCTGAAAGATCAGAAAATCCTATTCAGAACCAGATCTGATTTTTTTCAAACATAAAACTCTTCAGAGTTACCATTTGGAATATGCTTTGTCCTTAGTAAGAGTCTGAAAATATAAACGACGTTAGTCCAAATCGGAATATATTTGCAACTTGCAATTTGATTACAGGCCTCACATGGGCAGAAGACACACCGGCATAGCTTAATGACTACAGAAAGTAATTCTGAAGCGATTCTCTAATAGTTTTGTGGGAGTCATCTCTAATATTTCTGCGTGATATAAACATTAGGGTATACAAAGTGGTTTGTTTAATTATTTTTAGGACAATATATTAGGTATTTACACACGAAACAAATTTTAATTCAAAAGGTCTCTGAATTTAAACAACCTCTACAACTTTTGGATTTTAGACCAATGTCGCCCCAGAGCCGCTCTTGATATGGGTCACCTTGGTCCGGTCCACATTTATTTTATTCCTTCTCGCAGTTACGAACTTCATTGAAAATATGACAATTGAGGGCAATATAATATTTGAAATTTGATACTCTGTTTGAACAAGTCCAGTAGTTTATTTTTAGTTTAGATATAAGTTGATGTAATCCGGCATGGTTTGTCTAAAAACAGATATTATTGATTGAATATTAGATCAAGTGATGTTGTGTTCGCGTTCCTTAAACTTTTTTACAATAGAAATTTTCATTCTTTACAATAGAAATGTTTGCACATGGATAATGTTACCATCAGATTTAACAGAAAAGCCATAATCTAAATTAAACTACATAGTACTGTATTAGAGGTTTACGCCGATTGTTTCTGCTTCGACGGCGGCGTAAGAACTTATGAAAACCGGCGGCGGCGGCTTGGTCGACTAACCTGGCTATTCCTAATTAATAGGAAATTGACCAGACTGCTGCTGTGCAGAGTTCAATTCTTATTAAATTTGACCAGCTGCTGTTATAGGTGTAGTGTGTGATGTAACATGTTAGGGAATGGAATTGGAAAGTTGTTGCTTTTTTTTGCAACGTGTATTGTAAATCAGGACAAAGCCATTAATTGATCGATTACATGAAAGATTAGACAGGAGTTATACCCCGCCGAAACAAGCCGCCGCCGTGCCGATTTCTACGTAATCATGCGCCGGCGAGGCAAAAAACTCAAAAACGGCAGCGGCGGCGGCGTGGCTCGGCGGCGTAAATGTCTATACTGTATTACTACGTACATAAAATGAATTTTATATTATTTCTAGAGAATCCTGTCTGCAAGTCACAAGTAACATTCCCTACATATTATTCAATTTAATTCAATAAAACGTATGATTTCTTGGAAATCGTCGAAAATACCCTCATCTTTTTCACATTTTGAATGTTCACACAAATTGAGGAATAAGTGGTTATGCTCAATACGTACTACTGTCGTTGAAGTGTCAAAGGTCTTGCATCTTGAGAACTTCAACGGAACGAAGTACATGCGTTTATTGCGTTTATTGAATCAGTCTCTTTGTACGTGTTTTGCAATCTGTCTCGTTTGACTGGTTAAATTTCCACGTGGGGCCCAGTATAAGATCATAGTGGGCTGTTTGTCAGTTGCTTGCAATGGAAGTGTATGTGAATTCATTATCAGACATAATTTCAATAATTTCCATTGTTGGTACATAATTGAAATCAGAGTATGGTATTTATATGTTTAAAAACAAAATCGGATTGAAATAAAAAAAATCTTACACGAAACATTGAAATTCAGAGCAAAGGTAATTATGAGACAATACAACTTGTGAAAAGGTTAATTATTGCTAAGATCGTTCTTTTTTTTAATAACAATAAAAATAATGGGTCTGGAGGTTGTGTGCATCAACACGAATGCAATGACATCAGCATCCGAAATATTTGTTCAGGAAGACTTTAAACCACATGATTACATACACACATATGTATAATTAAGGTCATACATACACGCATTCTCAATTCGAAGATGGTGATGATGTGACTTAAGTTACGTTACTCCTATTGTCAGTTTTAGAACCGAGATTTAAATGAATGTGTGTCATTTATACGCGCTTGAATGTAGGATTAAGACTATCATACGATTTAAATGGGAAGAAAATAATTAGAGGTTAGAATAAACCTGTGGAAGATTAAGTGAATGAAATCACTGCAAAAGTCAATTAATGTTGTTTACGTACCCGACATTAACATTTAGATTTAGGTAAATTGGAGTGTAATTATGTATATACATGAGTATATGCGACACTGTTGCTGAGTCAACAGTTGTGCAGATCTTTGTAGCAATGGTTCTAATGCGAAGAACTAGCATTCTTTTAAAGCATTACAATAGAATGGAAGCTTGAAAATAAATAACTTATTTTCCTTTATTGTAAGCATCAAAACGGCGCCATTAAGTCTCAAAATTAAAAAAAAATATACGTAGATGATTTTTGCCTGCGATATTCGATAAACTTAATATTAACATACTTAGAGTCTAATAAATCCAACAACTACTTATATAATTTTCTGGCGCTAGTTTTGTGCCCCTGGCTGTACAATTATTATTTATTCTACCAGGTAGTTTGAAACAAGTTTTGTGTTTTTTAATTTTCTTTGTGTGTTCCGTTTTAATAACAATTACTATTTCAATGCGACCGTTCAAATATGTGCCATGAATCACTCACTCGCCACAAGAACTGTGAATTGAAGTAAATTAATTATTTTCTTGCGAGTTCTTTTCATAGTCTCTCAACAGATTCGTATGATGACTTGAAGCGAGCTCTGTTTAAAAACAGACAAAAAAAAAGAAGAAACTGCTAAATTTGAAGCGTGTACACTCATCCTGCCCAGCTGGTATTGGTCGAAAGATCACATCACATCACAGCATCATATCATCATCAACATGGACGCGCTTGTATCAAATCGTAAAAATTGTTTATCATTTGTCATTAGCACTTTTTTATGATTTGTCGTTTGGCGTTTCCCCATTCAGTATTTCAGTTGCGCTTTTGTTTCCACACCAACTGGATTTTTGGGTTAAGAAAAGGTTTAAGTACTCGAACGAAATCTTTAGGAATGAAGTCATAATTCACGACTTTCACCCAGATTTTTGTAACTTTCTCATGTTTTTAATTTTATACAAATTTTTATAGCAATTTATAATTTAACTTTTTTGCAAAGACGGTTCATTGTTCAAATTGTTAAACAACTTGTGAATAAATGTTGAAATGTACTAAAAATTTTAAAGGCGATGTGTAAGATAACAATTCGATTGGTACAAATATACGTATGGAGCTGGCGTATGGCTGTATGGAATTTTCTCAAGAGAAATGATATTTAAAAATCAATTTACAAATTTGGTATCTCGTGATAAATGGTCCAGAATCGGGAATTTTTTAAGTGATATTTATATTGCGATTTAATATTTATCGCATCCTGTACTTGGAAACAATTTGAACAATTGAATTTGACTGGCAAATATGATTATGATAAGAGTTAAATGAATGGGATGTTTGTTAGTAGCAAAATAGTATAAAAAAAAAAAAAAATAAATGGTTTCCCATTACATCCCATGAAGGGACCGGGGAGAACTTCTCACAATCACTGAGCTGTGCGCTTTCCAGTTTTCACTCACTGATTGGGACCTACAGTTTTACACCGATTCCGAACGGTATTTTGAGAAGCTTTTTCATGGCTATATACTCGATAGTGTCGCCGTCACTAAGCGAGGTGACCGTCGTCGAAAGAAATTTTAAGGTGGTTGGAGCAGGGATCGAACCCAGGATCTCCTGTACAAGAGGCGCGCACACTACCCATTGCACCACCGACGGTCACAGCAAAATAGTATATGACCCCGAAAACAAAGTATACATTTATTGTGACAACATTATCTAGTGCACATCGTGATCAATATTTTGGATTGATTACCGTACAGAATTAGAATAAAAAGATATACAATTTCTTCAACTTCAAAAACATCACAGATTTTCAACAACTTGAGTGGCATAGCGTGACGTCATATTTACTATAACTACTTAGATATATAAACTCAACACCTTGTTCTTCGTAAGTACAAAGTCAGTTATATTCCAGAGTTTGTCCTCACACTCTATCACTAGTTCTCATGCACTCGATTATTATTGTTCTCATACACAATTTATTATTGAACGAGTTTATGTATTGCTGATATCAAAGGGGTATCGGGATTTGAAATTTGTCGATATATGGTGCCTGGTTGGGAATTTTCCATAATTTTTTTAAAAGTAACTGTAATTTAACAGTTAAATCTCCCTTTCCAAAATAAATTCATGATATCAACTTAATCGAATTCTAATAAAATTTACCTCAGCTTTACATTTGTTACCCCCATTATCATCATCTCCAGGCTATCATACAGTTAAAGCTGACTAAAAGTTTTAGATGTCAGTTTGTATGCAATTTAAAAATTATAACTTTTAGTTTGTATATTGTGATAATGGCACTTAGTCAAATATTAGATTAGATTAATAATTCCCAATTTTTTTGTTTTGTCCAAAAGTTTTTTTTTATAAAATTTGTAGCCATTTAAAGTGAAAAAATTGAGAAAAAACGGCTTGAAACTTACCCAAGTTTTTTCAATTTTGATTATTTTGCGTCCATGTCTTTTTTGTTTTAGAAGTCAAACGGTAGAGTCACTATATGTTAGTGATACATCTCACTTTAACAGAGCTGCGATATTATCATTTGATCAAAAAATATATGGGGTTCAAAATTGAAACTAAATTTGAGGTTTTTTTTAATTTTTAAAGTTTTTTGACCATGGCAAGTGTGCGCCTTAATATAATTGAATTCTGATCAAAGCAGTCGATAGCTGATATAATAATCTACAACTAATGGAAGAACATCTGAATGTGCCTCAGCTAGGGGCGTGGTACCGTCACTTCAAAAACTGAGTAAATCAGCGTTCATTTTCTGAAAACAGCAGTATTACTTAAATATTTGTTCTCAAAATTCAATTTCACCGTCTCTATAACGCACAGAATTATTAAAGTTATACCTAAACACTCGTATATACCGACCGGTTTAGAATCACATGAATCATTTTAGTGCCGTCCGTCTGCCTATCTAAATATTTTTGATGTGATTTGATTTTGACACAAGTTGGTAGTTTGTATCGATTTGAAGCAGAGAAAAGAAGCCTACTGAAATTGGTTAAAATCTGTACATGCATTGTTGCATACTCGCCGTACTATTGATCGGTGTTGAACGCAAATTCATACAAGCAAAATAATTAACAGAAAATCGGGCTCCTGGGTTCAAAATTTGGTATAACCTAAATACAATTTGTGCCAAGCAATATTGGTACCATCAGCTTTATAATATAAACTTTCCGTATAAACTTTTATTATAAAATCATTATATAAAATTATAAATCATATTAACAGCAAACAATGATTATTACGATATTTATCAGCATACAATTTGTCCGATATTACATCAAATGTACTGCCATAACAAGAAACTGTTAACACAGCAAATATATTTTTGCTGAAAGACCACACCTATTCTCTTCTCCTTTTTCCGAGTAATTTCTGCTGTATTTACCAACATATTTTGTTGAGCGCATATATCGTTATGCACTTATTTTAATATTTTTTGTTATTGAAAAATGTCTGTTTCTTTACCGTGATTATTTTGTTTTTGATTGGCTGACGATCTTCAGAACATATGCAGTAATTTACTTAAATAAATCATCCCATCATTGAGTATACGTATACATATCACACTCTAACTAAAAAAAAGCTTAAGAAACCTGAAAATTCTGAATAAAAGATATGGGCAAGAATATTTTTGTTTTGCACCTCTTGATACCTGAGTTTAGTTGGCAATCATTTCTTTTGTCTACACATTTACATGAATCTATGAATGCAGAAAGATTAATAATATAAAAACCTCTTCCCAATTTTTTTGTTTTGTCCAAAAGTTTTTTTCTATAAGATTTGTAGCCATTTAAAGTGAAAAAATTGGGAAAAAACGGCTTGAAACTTACCCAAGTTTTTTCAATTTTGTTTATTTTGCGTCCATGTCTTTTTTGTTTTAGAAGTCAAACGGTAGAGTCACTATATGTTAGTGATAAATCTCACTTTAACAGAGCTACGATATTATCATTTGATCAAAAAATATATGGGGTTCAAAATTGAAACTAAATTTGAGTTTTTTTTAATTTTTAAAGTTTTTTGACCATGGCAAGTGTGCGCCTTAATATAATTGAATTCTGATATAATAATCTAATGATATAATAATCTAACTAATGGAAGAACATCTGAATGTGCCTCAGCTAGGGGCGTGGTACCGTCACTTCAAAAATTGAGTAAATCAGCGTTCATTTTCTGAAAACAGCAGTTTTTCGCCGGGCACAATCACAATTTTATTTCAAATTGGCCAGTGCTTTTTGGGGTTAAAGTTTTTCATAAATAACACCTCCGAGTCAAGGGCGCGTCTTAAAATTTTAAATTGCAAAAATTTTAGGCATATTTTTCAAAATTTACAAAATTACCAAATTTTTTTTTGCCATTTCGCAATAGCAAACAAAGCTAAAATTTAATGTTAAGTTACTAGGAAGTAATGCGGCGATGTAAATAATTGACTCCATTCATAACATTGTGATATCTGCAGGCATTTTGTCTGCATGCATTTTGCGATGTCACATCCAAGACGCTGCATCAAATCAATTGAAATAAAAAAAACCCAAAGCTTCTTCAATGCCTTATTCAAAATCTGAGGAGCGTGAAAAAAGTTTGAAAATTCTTGAAATTACAAGTGAAACTACATTTTCCTAAGCTTAAAAAGCATCCCCAAATATTTCTTTTTTTGTTTTAATTTTTATTTTTTAAATTCTTTATATTAACTTCGCCTTCTTGATTGATTGCTTGATTGAATGGCACAAATCTGTTATTGTTGATTATTTGTCATATAATTTTCCCACGCGATTTTCTCCGGAAGTTCGTGGCCGATTTTATTGATTTTCGGATCAGAACACTAGTGCGGGGCGATCAAGGCGATCCAGTATCGGGGAGCTGGGATTTAAGTGTTTTAATTTGGGATATTTTTACCCATTTCTGCTGTGTCATCGTATTTAACGTTGGTCGTTTGTTTGTTGTTGTGTAACAACGTAAAGAACCCCAAAAATGCGTTTACTTTTAAATTTCTAATACAAAAGCAAAAATAAGACTTGCCAAACCATTTAAAGTTGTAACTTTTGAACAATTTTATGGATTTGGTTGATTTTTGTTTTGCAAAATATTGTAAATTATTTCTTCTTCTTAGCTACATTTTTCAAATATTTTCAAATCTAAGGTATTCTTTGAAGATCTGAATGTAAATGAAAGAAATATAAAAAAACATTTTTTTTTCACTGTATCTCGCCAAATAATGAAGATAAAACAAACATTTTGGACGGTATTTATAGCTCTAAGTATGTTCTATAAATATTTTGCATTTTTTTTTAAATCAAAAATTTTTTGGATTTTTGAGAATTTTTTTAAAATTTCCAACTTTAAACCGCCATAACTTTCGCGCGCCTTGATGAAAGTGATGAACTATAACAGATTAAACAGGATAAACCTAGAGCGCACAACAGGTCGAACTTAACGGCTTAAGTGTATGTCTTACTGACATGGGAAGGTTTAGAGTGCTCCTTCTGAACACTCAACATCGCGCCCCTCTTTTTCGAACTAACTAACATAACAGATTTTGTTTGCTTAAGTATTACATTATATTCATGCAAAACGATATTAATGTGGCATAAAAAAAATGCAAAAAAACAAAAGTCTAAGTGTAACAAAAAAATACTTTTGCCCATAATCATACAGTATTCTTTTTTATCGAAAGGGAAGATAAAATGCCGTCTGATTTTACAACGTACTTGGTTACAAAATACGAGAAATTTTTCTATCTTCTATCCATTCACAATAATAGACATGTATTTTTTATTTTCCGCTACACTATTTTTTCGACGATTTGGTATGGGGAGCCGTTTAATATCGCTAATTGGTCGAAAACTTAGTTTAGCAGGAAATAAAAAACTGGCCTAATGGCTTTCTGCACATGCTTATAGAGACGTTTCCATGCTGATCAATTGATTTTCGTTGAATCTGTCAAAATAAGTATATCTTATATATATGTATGTGGGTCAAAAATGTTCCTGTGAGTGTTTCTGGGTATATCTATACATTGGCGATTTGTGAAAAGAGCGTGGTACCGCCCATACAATTTATGTGCAATTAAAGTAAAGTTACTGCTGCTATACTGTTAAGTAAGTTCGCTTGAACTAATATTAGTAGTATGATGCTATAGGGTGGATAAGGGGTCCAGATTATTGTAGATACAAATATATTTACGCAAATTATAGGCGGAGCCACGCCTCTTTGTATTAAATAAATCGTTACAACTGTCTAAATGTTAGGCCTATGCTCCTGAAATTTGTATGGCAAATTGCTACTACGACAGTGGTTTCTGGCTATAATATACCAATATTGCACCAAACGGCATGACAACGCTCACATATGTAACACAACATTTATAACGAGATATTTCATTTCCACATATACATATGTATATTTATGTGGCCGTCGGCGGTGCAATGGCTAGTGTGAGCGGCTGTCGTTCATCAGAACGTGGGTTCGATCCCTGCTCTGACCACCTTACATTTCCTTCGACGACGGCTACATCGCTTAGTGTTGGCGACACAATCGAGTACTCAGGCATGAAAAAGTTTCTGAAAATACCGTTCGGAATCGGTGTAAAACTGTAGGTCGCAATTAGAAAGAAAGAAAAATTAGAAAGCGCATAGTTCACAGGTTGTGAGAACCTCTCCCCAATCTCTGCATGGGATGTAATGGGAAACTGTTTTTTTACATTTCTGGTATTTAAGATGAGAGTTTGAACATATACGACTAATGGGGAAGTAATTTTACATCATGCGTACAGTGGGTGTTCCCACGTTCATTTGGAGAAAACTCAAAGATAGTTTAGAAACGCTTGCCATACACCTGATATTAATTAACTGAGGGGTTCTATTGCTTAAAAATGCCTTCTCGCTATGGGTGGTTATAATTGAAATATTACAACGATCATATTCTCACGAATTATTTGAGATATAAAGGTATGAGGTGGAAATATTTCACTGGTAAAAACTGAATTTGAATTTCTTCATTCTATCTGTAAAAAATAAAAATCCCCAAAGTTAAAATTCCGACATACATTCAAACTGTATTAAAACTGGAATTAGCACGGTTACTTTCGAAATAATTATAAAAAACAGGAATGCATTTGCGAACGTGCTATTTTGGTTGCGAAAACTATTCGCAGTAAATCAATTCATGCAAAGCACTTGACAGCGTTATGAGTGCCAACCAAATTCTGAATTGTACAATTGAATTTTAGAATTACTTGGATTTTCCAAGAATTCCCCCACATACGAGTCCGGTCCCAAAACTAGCCGACTAACAAAGAAGACACAAGAAAGTTGGGAAAATTTATATATTTTTCAACATAAACTCCTTTTAGCTTTATACATTTTTCCAGCGATATTCAATGGCTTCGATACCCGGCTTATAGTAAGAACTGTCAAACTCTTTAAAGTGGCCATCACCCGCACACACCACTTCTTCATTGTTGGCAAATCTTTAACCATGGAGCCATTGTTTCAAGTTTGGAAATAGAAAATTGTCCAAGGGAGCCAAATCTGGCGGATAAGTTGTCTGATGCAGCAATTCGAACTTTAGTTCATTAATTTTGGCCTTCGCAATAGTGGATGTGTGAACTGAGGCATTGTCTTGATGAAACAACTCCTTCTTTTTCGCCATATGTTGCCTTTTTTCCACAATTTTATCACATAAACGTTGCAATAAATTAGCATAATATTCGCCGTTGATGGCTTATCCTTTCTGAAGGAAATCAATAACAATTTTCCCATGCGCATCCCAAAAAACAGACGCCATGACCTTGCCTGTAGATTGAACCGTCTTCGCCTTCTTTGGACACGATTATCCCATTTCTGTCCACTGCTTTAACTGTTCCTTTATTTTAGGTGTGATGTGGTGGACCCGTATCTCACCCATGGTTATAAATTCGGTTTTATTGCGGTGAAACATCGCCAAACTCTCTACTGAAACAACCAACAACCTCACGACGCTGTTTTTGCTCTATTGAAAGCAAGCGCGGCACCCATCTTGGACACAGCTTTCTCATCTTCAAATTTTCGATAAATACACTATGTATAGCACTATTTGAAATGCTTATCATTTCAGCTAGCTAACTCATCTTGAGACGACGATCATCCAACACCATTTTCTGGATTTTCTTAACCGTATCTGGCATGGACACCTTAATTGGTCGACGACTAGGGTGTTCGTCTTGGCAGCTATTACACCCTCGTTTAAGCTCTGCTACCCAATATTTTACGGTCTTAAACGAAGGAGAAGTCTCCCCCAGAGTAGAATCTAGCTCGGCTTTAATATTGATTGGACTGAGACCTTTCAAATGGAAATAGTGAATTATTTAATGGTGACCAATTTTTTCCATGTTTACAAATTCACTGAGATCGTTCATTTTTGATGGTTCAAATAAAACTGCTAAACAACGTGGCACCTTGAACCTTAAAACACATGTTTTATAAGGTTGTCACTTTTCACTAAAATATTTTTTTCAAACCACTGCACCACCTATTGGTCAGAACGGCTAGTTTTGGGACCGCCCTCGTACTAAAAACTGCTGCTCCAATAATTCTTCCTCCCGATTGTGAATTGGAACCAGACTTGCAGTGAAGAAGATAATGCATAAAATCATTAAAGATAAAATTTATAATGGTTAATCAAACGGAGAAGATTCCTTATTTAGGTATTCCAATGAACCCAGCAGACAGATCTATTAATATCAAGTCACAGTTTCCCCGTTAGTTTAACTTCTCAATGACAATAACAAAATCTAACGGATAATAGCCTCAAGTATGTGGCCTAAATCTGGAAGTTCATGCTTTCCACATAGACAGATTTCCAAATTATTTAGTTTCGACCAAGACCGAAAATCTAAGGATACACTTCCATAAATTACTACAAATTATCGCTAACAATTACATTGCAATGCCGTTTTGCGTTTTCATTATAATCAGTGCATTACATTTAGTGTATAGAATTATTCGAACTTTTTGATTACTCGATTAATCGAAAAATAAATGTCAACAATAAACACACAGTAAGCAACGTTTTACCTCGTTTATACGTGTTATACTATAAAATCGAATTATTTAGATACACACCTATAGACGCATCCGTAACACGAATCGAAACTATTAAGCGTGTCAAAATAAGGGTAGTATTCTAAAGGTCCCGAAAGTGAACGTAAACGCAAAAGCTTCCATAAGTGCCAAAGTCAAAAAATGGTATCACTTCGCGCTTGCGATTGTTTACGACTGCTGTCACTGACATATGCGGTGTATAGAGTAGCCAAACTGAAATAAACAATTATAGATCAGAAAAAGTTATCTTGAGTGAAATGCTCAGAATGAAAAAAGTTAAAAAATGTATCTCTATTTCAGTAGATCAACAGATTTTAAGATTGCTATTATTTATAACACTGCAAATATTAACAATATCCATATAAAATGTGTCAAAAGCCTACGATATTTTGGGTTTCAATGACCAATAAATTTTCCCATCTACATATATTAAATTAGTTGTCTTTTGAAAAACACGTGCCATTTGGCGGTAAGTATTGATTGTAATGTATTGGTTCCTTTGTTTATTATTGTCAACATCAACTGATGTCTATAATTTTTAAATATAATTATAATAGTTTTGGAACGCATTATTTATTTGAACGTTCCATTTCTAATTTTATTATTGCGATGCGTTTTATAAACTACCCATTAAATAACGTAACTCAACGCAGGTAGTCACCGATCAGCTGTAACGTTTTATAAACTACCAAAACGACAAAAGTAACGCGAAGTGACTGATTCACGACTTATAGAATACCACCCTAAATCTCATTTTGAATGCGAGCTAAGGCCCAATTTTTGACTGGTTATTTAAATTGGTAATCAGTTGATTTTGATTTATTTTTGATCTGACTTTAACTGAGATAATAATTTTTCAGTGTTTGTCAAAAAATCTTACTACCATGTGGCAACAGTGGCAAATGCTACGAAAAATAACCGGTATTCACACATTTATCGGCTAATCGTTACAATGCACCAGGTTGACGCCATTTGCAAAATAAAAGTGAAGTGTTAAAATACAAAATATTTAATGAAATTGGAAAATATTTGAGCAGAAATAAAGTTCTAACTGCACTACGGGTTCAATGATACGTTTTTATTGTTATTTCAACTACGATGGTGATTATAATTGTTCACATTAACAATTAAAGAAATTTGTGTTTGTTCTTCCTTTTGTTTTCCTTCAAAATCATATGGTCACTTGATCATAGTTTCAATGCCCAACATTGGCTGTTTAAACAGCTATAAACTATTAACCTAAAAATGAATTCAGAGTTTAAATTATGTTTGATCGTTGATCAAAGATGATTTGCCACTGAAAATTTAGGCCTAAGTGTTCCTGAACCGTGTTAAGTGCCGTAGAAGCACGACCTACGTTAACACTGTGTTGATCAACTTTTATAAGCATATCATTACTAAGCCAGTGTTGCCAACTAAAATATGGAAGTATTTGTTATCAACGACAATTTAGTTTAATGGCAGCAATAGAGATTTTATGTTATGACTTTAAATGTAATTTGTTTTAAATTCTTTCTAAATTCTAAATTCCTTCAACTCTTTAACAAATGCTGCAAGTTATGCGTGACATATTGATTAGAAAAGTAAATAGGTAACTCTGTTTTCGTATCACGATTTAAAAGTGTGTACAAGATACACAGTTTTTTGATGTGTATAAACTCTTGCATTTTAGGTGTGCTACACTGACACGAGTTTACTCGATATCGTATTTATTTATTTAATTTCATCTACAGAATTAAATTCTTACAGACTATAGTCATTAAATCTTAATGCTAGTTGTACAATTCAAATAATTTGAAATTAAAATTTTCTATAGATCAGTTAAAATTTAGGTTAGGAGAAACATCATTGCAAAGTTTTAAGCGTCTTGTAATGCGTTCATTTAGCGCATAATTTGTTCTATGCACAAACTCCTCAAAAATACGGTTACTTCGCAAATTCCTTGCTGGATCATATAAACTAACCAGTTCACATATTTCAGAACAATTTATATTACCTCACAAAACGTTAAAAACAAACATTATACAAAAATAAGATCTTGCGATCATTTCGTGATTGTAACCCCAAATACTTCGCCCTCTGGCCAATTTAAGCGTTTAAGTATAATTTTAGTGAATAGTTTCTGAATCTTTTCAATACGATTAGAGTGTTTTATATAATATGGGCACCAGATGATCGAACAGTACTTCAACTTCGAACTAGTCAAACATAAAGGGATTTAAAGGTAGAAGGTTCCCTAAATTCCTTGTAATTCCTTCTCATAAAATCTAACATTGAATAAGTTTCAGAAGTTATGTAATCAATATATCTGGAAATGACAATTTAACATCAAAAATAATTCCTAAATCTTTAACTTCAACGTCGCGTTTTTGAGGATTTTTATTAATTACATAATTACACATGATAGGAATTAACGTATGTGTATAAGAAACAGTACTACATTTGGATTTATTGAAATTTCGTTTTCCAGGCACCATTTAATAATTTAATTTGCATCCCCTTGTATTTTCTCATAATCACCCATATGTGCCGTCTAAATTAGGCATTTGTCTTATATTACTAAAGGTACGGTCAGTTTAGACCAATATTTGACGATAAACGTCAAATGTTGCTTGGCCGCAGTCGGACCACAAAATGTTTTTGTGTGGGAAACAACAAATCAGCCGATTGTGGTCAAACCAAATTATTTGCCTGAAGCGCAAACGTTTTTCTCTATTTTGGGCAAATATTTATTTGATCTTACAAAAGTATCGTAAGAGCAAGCAATGACAATAACACTTGGTGAAAAAGAAAAAAAATCGCCAACATTACACTAAATAGAAGAAATAGTGAATATTAAAAGTATTTTTACAAATATTTTCGAAATTTTGTTCAACGGTTATAAAATTGTATACATAGTTAATGAAAATGGGGAAGGTTATGTCTTTGTTAATGCATATCAACTTCTGAAGTCGGCTATAAACCGACTAAGCTGCGACTAATAAGGATAATTCGGCCACAAGTTTTGAACTGTACTGAATATCGTTACAATTATGGTTGATAATTTTACAGTATTTAAAACCCGAAAACCGGTCCACCGGTTTTTAGAAAATCCAACAACTCTTGAAACACCATAGAACCGGTTATTTAACAGCGATTTTTTCTAAATATATATATTGTTACAAAATCCAATTTCCAATCTTTTTAGAAAATCGCAACATATATTTTCATATAATTTTAAAAATGTGTCTTGAAAAATACATTCTTTAGAACGATTTTTAAAGAACTATTCAGTCTGTAAATATCCAGTATATTTTTGCATTTTACATTTGAGAATGCAAGGCTGCAAGTAAACCGAAACCGGTTTTTTAAAAATGTTAAGTTTCGAAACTGGAGAAAACTCGATTTCATAGATATCCCATTTTGTTGAATATTCTAGGTCATTTCCACTAGAAACTGTAAACCTACTTTAAAAATTTAATCGCAATTATTGAATATTGTGACTACAATTTTATGTCGTTTAGAAAAAAAACGTTGTGTTGACCACTCTTATAGCGACAACAGCTGTTTGGAAGAATAGAAAAAAACATCGACAAATATTTTGAAGGAAAAGAAAATCAAAAGTTATGAAGAATTAGACAACAGATAATTTTTGCAAACACGAATATTTACTTTGTGCCAATCTGATTAAAATTTTTCAGAAACCAAATTTCTATATTCTGGCAGGTCGATCAAACAATTAATTGTTTCAAATTTGTTCAAGTGTGACCACAGGGCAAATGTATTTTCCCTACTGTTTATTTGGGCACTATTTGACACCTGTTTGATCAAACAAAAGGAGGCAAGTAAATGTGCGTAATGTGAACACAAAATCAGCCCTGTACTGCTTTGACAAAATGTTGAGCAAATATGATAAAACATCTTTTGGTCAAATATTTTCCTAATCTGACCGTACCTTAATGACGTAAACTATTTGGTCTTATATTAATGTTGTAATTAAAATATGGATTTTATTATAGTTTTTCCCAAAACTTTTCTGAAGTTAAGTTTGCAACAAAAAGAATTTCCTGGGCAGCATTTCAAAATATTCTCAACTTTGATTAGGATTTCACTTTTCTCAAGGTTTCAGGGGCAAATACTCTAGAAGTCGAAATTTTGAACGACTGCTCGTGGGAACTCCTACCGCAAAATTAGTTTGACGTTCACTTAATTACCACTTCGAATAGCTTCATTTGAGATCGCCCACATTGATTTAAAACTCCAAAAGTATAAAAGATTCTTATAGAAGCGCTGATTGGGGGAGCGACAAACTATTTTATACGAGGGTACTGATAGTCTCCTACCGGCCGTTGAAATTTAGATTCCTAATGTATTTTGACAACAATAAAACAATATTTATCGCTCAATATGGAGCTAAAACGACATGTCATGATGAGCATAAACAAAAATATATATCATTCATTCCATGAGAAAACGCCACAAATCTGACCGAAGGTCTTCCGTTTTTCTTCAAATTTTGCACAAGAGACTCTATGGAGCAAAAAATATACATTTGCGTTTTTAGATTTTTAAAATTGTTAAAGATCGCGATTTTATTAGCGTTTTTCATTTTTCAAAAAGTTAAAAAAATGGAAAAAGTAGTGAACTTTGAAGAGCCACATTTCCATAAGTGGACCGAATTTTTGAAAGATTTAAAAAGTTTCTGAAAGCTGTTTTTGTCTATTTTATGACTTGCAGTTTAAAAGTTACCACTATAAACAAAAAAATTGTATGCAAATGCAGTTTTAAATTGCATTTTGCAGTGCGTTTTCCCCCTTCGATTTTCAAAAAAAAACATTTTTGTAAAATTTAGAATAGTATTTATTAAATAAATGTTCTCTTTTTCTGGGACAAAGAATTTTTCTATTTTTAATGATTTTTTAAAAAAAACATGTGAAATATTTCATATAAAAAGTTGTCTTTGCTACTTTTGCTTGTCACAGAATTGTACACACATATGTACAAATGTGTACATAGGTGTGTATACACGCTGAACGCAACACATGATGAAATAGGGAAGAAGTATTTCATCATCCAATTCTAGTAGCATGTAGTTTCCTAGGAATAAGTATTTGGCATCAAAAAGTAAGCCTACTTACAAAAAAATCAAAAGAAAAACAATTTTTTTTCTGTACATTAGAATTTTTTGCAAGTGCATCCAAAAATAGCATTTATATTACAAGTAATTGCATTCGCATTATTCTCAATCAGCATTATTTTAGAAAAACACACTTTAAATGACAACAATACCTTACAGTAACTTTTTAAATAATTGTAATGCGACAAAAACTGTTTAAAATATAGCAATTCAAAGTTACATACCAAATAAATTTCTTTCATATTTTGTACAAACATTTTCAAAATCCTAAAAAAAATTAAATTTTATTTTTTTTTATATGAAAAATCAAGTAAGTCTTTTTTTAAAAAATCATTACAAATAGTAAGCTGCCTTGTCCCAAAAAAAGATTACTTGTCTTTTTTATAAAAAATTCTGAGTTTTGCAATGATGTTAAATTTTTTAAAATCATATGGGGAAAAAGAAGTGGAAAATGCATTCAAAAAGTGGAGTTGGTATAAAAATGCATTTCTGAAATCAAGCCCTCATTTTTAGAGTACGGATTCTACAAATAGACAACCGTATCATTCAGAAACTTTTTAAATTTTTGAAATAGTCCATTTACTTAAAAAAATATAGCTCTCCAAACTGCACAACTTTTTTCATTTTTTTAGGTTTTTCAAAAATGAAAAACGCGAATAAAATCGCGACTTTTTTAAATTTCAAATATCTGATAATGGGATTGTCTTAGTGGCTCCATAGAGTCTCTCTGTTGTCAATATAAACAAAATCGGAGGATGTGAATTCAGAAAATCACTTATTTTCAACTTTCTTTCCTGGAACGAATGATATACTTCTATATATTTTTTATACATTTTGATAGGAGTGTTTCTTTTCACCGCATGACAAAGACGTATGGTCTTACAAAAGCTCTTCTTATTTTCAATTTTTTTGGAATACAAAATTAAAATTCTTTAAATCATTTTACTCTGTTTCATAGTATGAATTTGCCGTATTTTTGTGAATTTGCCGAATTTGTCGAGCGCATTTAACATATTAAATATAAATATATACATATACATATAAATAACAATTGTGTAGATTCTTAAAATAATTTATAAAAACGACTAATTGCGCTGAAAAAACTTCCTGATCAAATGATAATAATCACCACCACCATCAACATCAATCATCCCAGATTTAGAGGTTTCACTTACATACATATTATGAAATAATGTGTTTAAACAATCTAAGATAAACCTATAAACATAAGCGATTCAACTTGGGCACTGCAAATATAATGAAACGCTATCAATATGAGGGCCAACCTCACAAGCCAATACTGATTGTTTTGAATTTTACATAATTTGTTTTTATGTATTTTGCTTTAGGTTAAAAAGTACGTTATTAATACAAAATAATACATACATACATATATAGATACAATCAAATGTCCATTAGGGTGACTCAACTTGTTTCGACGAAAACTATTGTAAATACTCTTCATAAGGTAAGAATGTTGGCATTGTTTGTTATGATTTATTTACCCCGCAAACATATTTTTATGCAACCTGAAATATTAGTTGTGGTAATTTCCTTCTACTTTGCGGGTGTACTGTATTAGGAAGGAACAGCAGTATGGAACTTTGGTTACAAATTTGGAAGATAAGCTACAAACTAAATTACATGTTCATACTAGTTTTAATTAACATGCATACAAGTTTGGAACTATGAAATACATTAAGTAGCATAAAGGGAAACTTAAATCAACAACCTTGATTATCTGACTCAAACCGGACCATATGCAAATAACAGCGACTGCATTATTATACCCTGGCAAAAAATCCACAAAACATTTAAAAACTCTTCTTAATTCCTGGGATTTGAAGTAATTTTTGGGCTGATTTTTGTAAGATTTCTACAAAATTTTAATTAACTCAGCATTTTGGGGTCAAGTGTAATATCTACTGAATCATTTGAAAGGTTTTTATTAATTTCATTATTATGTACGATCATTTGGCCTGTGACGATAAAGTTGGTTAGCTATCGAACGGTCTAATTCACATCAGCCGCACACAATAAATATTGCTCCAATATTCCGATTTTCAATAATTTTTCTGGCAATTTCAATTCATAGTGACAGTAAACGAGAAACGTGAACAAAACAAATCTGGACAAAACCAACTTAATTGTGATATTGTTTCACATAATGCGGATATAAGGAGGATACCAGTTTACGGAGGATATTAGATATTACGGATACGGAGGATATTAGAGTTATTTATTTTATTTATTTGGGTTCAGGCGAATTTTATTTATTTGGGTACAGGCTCTTGAGAGATAAAAAAGGACACCCGGTTGGAACGAAGATCATTTCGCTATATATTATGTACTAGTCAGTTCCAATTCGCTTAATACGCCCTTTGAAAAAAACGATAACTTAAATGGATCTTTAAATAAAAATACTTTTTGTAAAATGATAAACTTTTTTAAAGAAATTTGTTTTTTTTTAAGTATATTTTTAGGTCCTTTTTGTAAGAATATGTATTATATTTTTCCGAAAACGTCCTTTTTAAAGAGACGTATTTCTTTTATTAAAAGCTAATTTTGATCTTAACTAAAGGTACTATTTTTGAGTAGAAGTACTTTCTGTCAGAAAAAGCCATAAGGGTATGATTTTTTTTTTACAAAGATGTACTTTTTAAAGAAGTGGTACTCTTTTTCGGAACATTTTATTTTTGTTAAGAAAATGTACTCATTTTCAGAAAGGCTACTTATCTCAAGCAAAGAACAAGTATTATTTTAGTTTTAAGAAAAGGTAGTTTTAACAAAAGGAATTTTTGTAAGAAAATGTATTTTTTTTAAGAGAAGGAATTTTTTTGAAGAAAACGATATTTTTTTAAGAAACGGGAAGGTTTTTCAGAATTTTTTCATTTGTTTCAAGAATAGGTACATTTTTTGTTTCACAAAAAAGGTTCTTTAAAAAAAATTTAGTTTTTTAAGAAAAAGCAATTTGTTGTAAGAAAATGTACTTGTTTATGAAAATGTACTTATTTTAATAAAAACTTCTTTTTTAAAGAATGGGTAAGCAAAGGTACTTCTTTAAGATAAGGTGTATTTTAAGAATGGTAGTTTGTTTAAGAATATGAATAGGTATTGTTTTTGAGAAAATATACTTTTTTTAAGAAAACGCACTTATTTCAGAAAATTTTCTTTTTTAAACTTCTTTCACTTTGGCTTTGCTAAATTTACTTTTTATTGGGTCCAAAACTACATTATATACTAAATATTGGTTACAGGTTCCACCTAGAAAACTTCCCATTAAACAAGAAATGTCCCAACATATTTGAGACATCGAGCTAGTCTAGACACAAACCAAAGTAAAAGTACCCAATATTGATGATAATAGTGGGTTTAATAGTGTTAAAACAAAAGTTGTTTAATGTTTTTTCATTTAGCCCCCATCCCGCAACGAGCGATAAGGTATTTCGTTCCAAAAATTAATGTTTCTTTTAACTATAATGGCGACTGGCATTATAAAAAAGTCAAAAAGAGAATTATAGTGAGTCGAAGTGATAATATCCAAAAGTTTACAACCATGCATCATTAGTAATACATAATATTTCATGGTTTGTCTGAGAGAAACGGAAACGATTGACTCGAATGGCATAATTTGCTAAATGCTTCTCAAAATAGCGTTCGGAACCGGTGTAAAACTGTAGGTCCCAAGCAGTGAGTGTAAAACTAGAAAGCGCACATCTCACTGTCTGTGAGAAGCTCTCCCCAATCCCTTCATGCGATGTTATGGGACACGATTTATTTTAGATCTACTTCAGATTAGTTAATTGTTTATGAAATTACAAAGTTGAATAACAATTAAATTTAGGTCAAATATTAGCTATTTCACAAATGGATATCACAGTTCCAAACTCTATTACACCAATAACATTCCTTATTTTCGTATTTAGTCACATTTGTAATTGATTTCTAAACACAAATATTTCAAAGTTTTAAGTTGATCTTATTTATTTGAAGCATAAAGCGTAGCTAAATTACAGTTGAATATGTTCAAGTTATTTCCTCCCTCCTTGGTACATATATTGTTTATTTTAAAAATGTTTTCGTTGGAATCAAGCACGTATCGTTGACAAGAACAATCGATTTGTTAAAACGTCTATTTTTCATAAACGTAGGTATCATCGACTATTCCGTAGTCAGGGGAATTCCACCTACGACGTGGTTAAAATATCTGATAATAACAACCACAAAATTTGTTGGTTGTAGATAAGTACATATAGTCGAAAAACAATTCAGGCTAATGTTTTTAAGGAGTTGGTCTAATAAAAGTTTGTATAAACAGGTAGTATGTAGATATATGTGAATGTATATAAATGACGGTTTAACACGAATCGACATTCAAATGTAACTCAACCTATGATTCATCCAATATTCCAAGTACAAATGCATGAGAAATCTAAGAAATACAAAATGCTCATCCTCATAACATCAGTGAAAAAGCGAAGCAAAACAAAAAGCACAAAACCATAACAATTGTAAATAAAGAATGTGTGGATAGAGTTTGGGCCGAGAGTGTGAGCAATGGTGACAAGCTCTCTTAACAGTAACTGTTTAATCGAGACTGGCATTAAACAGTTTCCACAAAGAGTTAACTGAGAGCGATGAGTACGCGTCACCACGCCGAACGATGTACCGCAACTGTTACCGGTTTTTCTAGTGTCTCAGAGTTTGCGTTGGGGGATTACTCATCCGCTCGATTTTTGTGCGAGTGAGACCGACGACGAACAGTAGTAGATATCTTAGAGAGTTCTCACAAATGATATTCCCCAACATGATGGAGTGCGTCGATATTAGTTGACAGAGGTATTCTACCGAGCGTATGTATTTAGTAGGTTTTACGAGATACATGGGTTGGGTTGTCCAAAGCGGTTGCTGGATCGATATTGTGTTCAAACTAAGCGAGTTCAAAACGAGTGACAGTGCGCGTGTGAATGTTATACAAGAAAATCAAGAAAATTACTTTAAGTCAATGAAAAGATTGAAAATGTTGCCAACAAACTCAATGATACTAACATTTATTGGCACATTAAGCCTATGGCTCACGTTGTTGTGTAATACAATCAGTGTTGAGTGTTACAATTTATCGCCAAAACCAAATGCCATCGTTCGAGATCCCCGATTTGTCACCAATATAAAGCAATTCGAATCTTCGTATTTCGGGTTCACGGTGAATCTAAGACCGTTGGGGTGAGTCTCATTTCAAATTAGGCAGATTTGCACGTATTCTCCGAAATACCTCAGTAACTGCCAAGAAAATGAATCATAGCAATTGAAAGAAAAGTTTTGTCATCAATATCGGCTTGGTTACTGACATACCGCCACATGTTCTAGCACTTTTTTTTGTTGATTTAAAATATTTTTTATTTGTTAGTACGTGAAGTATGAAGTCATACTACTCGTATGTCCAATGAAGAGATATGGTTAGCAAAAAAAAAACACAACATATTTATCTCTGTTTGTATTGAGTATTTACCACATATTTACGATAATAAATACTATATTTAAGCTGAGATAATGCTGGCAAACAGCCACAAATGAAGCGTCAATATTTACTTAGCCGGAACAGAGAGTATAACTTTATCTCGCCAAGATCCGTCAATTTAAACTTCGTTTTTAGTTCATTGTTAAATAAATAATTTGCATAATGTTTTCCTTATTATGGATATGAAATTAATCATCTTTATCAGACGTCATTAATTCATCAATAATTCCATAAATTCTTCCACCTTTACAACCCCCCTTAATGTTGGGCTTTGTTTAAGTACAAACGAATATACATACATATGTATGTATTGGGTGTATTTGTGGTTGATTACAGAACCTGATAAGATTACGCGATGTTTTTATACATTTTGTTGCTGATATCGAAGCTAAAGCACTGACTGACTTCATTTCTTTAGTAGTCACCTTCGGATATATTTCTTTGCATTTTATTTTTGAAATTCAATATCATCGGCATTTGACTGATTTGCCAAGGAAACTCCGTAATGTAAACTGAACTTAGGTAATGTTTTCATTAGCTATTTGTCATAAAGGGCGGTTATTCAAATATGTTTAAATAAAGAATTTTCAATATTGATGGATTCAATAATGTTTCTTCAGCGGGCAATATATAAGGGTTGGAACATAATTTACATATGATGAGCTGTTTGTTATTAAGCCGATAGTGTTTTTAAAAATACATGTATATTAGTCACCATCATTATCACCCCCGCAGGTTATCCTACAGTTAAAGGTAACTAAAAATTGAAGATATCAGATTGTAGGGAAATTAAACATTATACGAGTAACTGCTGGTTGGGTATTGGAATAATGGCCCTTAGTGGTTTAAAGTAACTACCTCGAAAAGTAGGTGGTCCCATAACTTAAAAAACAGTACATAAACCTCAGTCGGGTGAACCCTCACATACCATTACTCTGAGTCATCCATTGGCTCCGACGTACAACCAAACTAGATTTCAATTAACAAAATCGCTTTATCAATTAAATTCTTATTTGATTTTGCACCTATAAAGAAACTGTAGGTATCAATTAAATAAATTGTAAAACATTAATTGAATAATATTCAATAAACAAAATAAATAATTCATGGTTTTTCGGTTTCGTCGAATATTCCGATTTTGGTGAATTCGGGTTTCGGTTAAACCGAGGTGTAGAAACCGGTTTAATATCCGGTTTCGGTTTTTATGACAAAATGAACAACTGTGCGTCTCTTTGAATTTTCGTCTCTTTGAATTCTCAGATCGACTATCGAGTACATAGCCCAGAAACTGCTTCCCAAAATACCGTTCAGAGCCGGTGTAAAACTGCAGGTTCCAATCAAAGTGTGTGAGCCTATGCCTACATGGGATGTAATGGGACACTAAAGAGTAGGCCATGTAAAATTTGGAATTTAATTTCGCTTTAAAGAAAATACTAATAGACAGTTTTTCAAAATTATGATTTTATTGGTAAGACCCATTATTGATATTTATGCATGAACACATCGTTCGAATGGCTTCCATGACTTTCTTCACAGTACCTAATTCTATGTACTAAATTTTTCAGTTCATTTTCGAATATTTGGCCTCTATTTCGTGTTTTAACGCCTCAAAGGGCTCGGTTTGAAATAATCTAACGGATTCAAACCGCAGCTGCAGGGCGGTCAATGGAATATTTAAATAAATTATCCTTAAAAATAAATTTAATAATGTATTTAAATATTTCTTCCGTGTTTCTTCAACGGAAAATTTAGCGAAATGGTAATTTAGCGCAAATTTTCCAATCTTGTCGTAAATCACAAGTACCTAATTCCAGACTTCAAATGTATCGAAAAGCGTATTTTTCTTCTGGTTCTATAAAAAAAGCGTTCAAACTAATTGTCATTTGCGTATTTGTAACTCACTGGGTACGCTGTTTTGTATTGTAATATTTCATACATTTTCTGTAGAATTTCCACAGGGTTTTATAATTGCCCATGTTATTGCGGATATTTCGCCGTTTCCAGAGGTATAGTAACGGGTTTTTCAACAGAGACGCTACAAAAGTAAATCGATAGGGAGAGCAAACGACGCCATATTTTTTCCCGCTCTTTTGACAATTCTCTTCAGTAAGGTTTACCATTTCATCATGGAAAGATATACGAGCCAACAACGAGTCGAAATTATTAAAATTTACTACCGAAATTTGGAGTCAGTGGCCTCAACTTTAAGAGCGCTACGTCCAATTTATGGTCGTCATAATCGTCCTACCAGATCAACAATTGAGCGTCTAGTGGAAAAATTTGAATCCACAGGCACAGTACAAAATGTTCCCGTGCCAGTGAGACAGAGAAGTGCCCGTAGTGTCGAGAATATTGCTGCCGCTGAGGCTTCAGTTGAAGAAAGCCCAAATGTGTCTCTCACACGTCGTTCTCAAGCGTTGGGCATCTCTGTGACGTCGTTGTGGCGAATTTTGCGAAAAGATCTTGGCCTACATCCTTACAAGATCAAACTGACGCAAGAACTGAAGCCGCTTGACCACCATAAGCGTCGTATGTTGGTGAATGGGGCTGAGCAACAACTTGAAAATGATTCTTATTTTCATCGGAAAATCATCTTCAGCGATGAGGCTCATTTCTGGCTGAATGGCTTCGTCAATAAGCAAAATATGCATTATTGGTCAGACAGCAATCCACACGTAATCCATGAGTCATCATTGCATCCCGAAAAAATTACGGTTTGATGCGGTTTATGGACCGGCGGCGTCATTGGGCCGTACTTCTTCCGTGATGATCAAGAGCGGCACATTACTGTGAATGCGAATCGCTACCGTTCAATGATAACCGAATATTTTTGGCCCCAATTGGATAATATGGACTTGGAGGACATGTGGTTCCAACAGGACGGCGCCACAAGCCACACAGCGAATGCCACAATCAATTTATTGGAAACCAAGTTTGGGAACGTGTTATCTCACGAAATAACCCAGTCGATTGGCCGCCTCGGTCGTGCGATTTGACGCCGTTAGATTATTTCATGTGGGGCTACGTCAAGTCTATTGTCTATGCTAACGAGCCAGCGACAATTGATGAACTTCGTACGAATATCGAACGTAAAATTGCAGCAGTATCGGCCGATTTATGCTTGAAAACCGTCGAAAATTGGGTTCAGCGTCTGGACTTCTGCAAGCGTGCCCGTGGTGGCCATGCAAAAGAAATCGAGTTCCATTCATAGTGGCATCGAACGTACTTGCACAGGAATAAAGAATTTCATTGGTATCTAAAACCGGTTTTGTTTTATTTAAAAAAAACTTTTGTAGCGCTCTTGTTGAAAAACCCGTTACATACCTAATGAAATAAAATAAAATAATTATTTATTTCGTGGAATTCCCATGAGAAGACAGTGTATAAGAATAACGAGCTGTTTCCCAGCTTTTTGGGAAAATTTCGTAAGCAAACTCAATAACAGGGTTGTTACACCAAGGTTATTTCGTCTGAAAACAATTGTGTGGGACCTACGTTTTTATTGTTTCGGTATTTTTTTAAAAACTCTTTTTTTAAAAACTCTAGCAACTCTTCGCAACACAATATTCCATTTAGAGATAAATGACAAAGTTTCTAATAAAAATTTTGCAAGAACTGAGTACCGGGCTATATTATTTTGTCCGTTGGACAATATTCGCGTGTAGTGTCCAACAGTAAAAGAAATCAAAAGTTTACAAAAAAAATCTTGTTCAAATTCAGATCAGCTGTGCTCATTGCATTGTCTTTAAGCTTTCATTTCTAAGAGTTATCAAAAGTAAATTCTAAAAACCGAAAACCGAATATTCGAAAATTTAATTTTTTGAACACTCTAGTAACAATGAACGATAGATCGACACTGAGCGAATAATAATATTTATTTTAATTGAATTAAAACCAAATCAGTCTTATTATTTTCTGTGGAACCTGTAGGTTCTTAAACGTGAGTAGCAAATTCATCAATATTCAGTAGCGGAGTGGCAGTGAGCAAACTAGTATCTAATACCATATTTACTGTTCTGTTGTGTCTTCCACGATTTAGTGTACCTACCGCCCAACATTTGTGTGTGAGCTACCAAATTCGTCCATTTTCAATTATAGTGACAATATAATGTCCAGTACCGAATTACATTAAGATCAGTTATACGGAAGATATTTCGCCGACCGTCTCAACGTCCGCACGACTGTTGTATGGGAAGTACCAGAATGGGAGACCACTTTCAGTAGCAGAGTGGCGTTTGACGAAATGTTACCTACTAACATATATACTATATATACTAAATAAATGTTGTCCAATGACACCTAATATGACTCTATTACCTAAATACTGATAATAAACATTATGATCGGTTGTGTTGTATGGGGCATGAGCAGCTATCCTAAAGTGACTTTTGTGTATAAATACCTGATATGACTTTATCTCTGCATTACACTTTTTCGTATAAAATAATATTCAAAAAAATCAAGTTAGTATTAAAAATTTAAACAAATTTAAATTTGTATATGGGCTAGGGCGCCCTCCTGTAGAGATTGGCTTTATCACAGATTAAATTTCGAATGTACTTGAACATCCAAGTAAACTACGTTTGTTTAATTTTAAAATGGTAGATTCTTTATAATCTCAGATTGATATGTTTTATACAACGAACAAACACGCCTAAACGTCTAAAACCCCACAAATTTGTTTTGGCTTGTATCCTTCTATTAGGCAGATTGAGCATCCCAATTCGATTTCGGCGCTGCGACCGCACTAAGTAACCAAAGGTTCAGTTTGAAACATATAGGAATATTATGTAATATTCGCAATACTAATATCGAATATTGTCACTTCTATGATTAAAAAATATCTACTTATATTTGGTAGTGTCAGTAAATCCATCAACTTCTAATTCTACCACGACATTACACATTAGTTTGATGAGTTGGTATTTGAATCGGGAGAGATTGAATTGTGGTCAATTTTGCGGTAGAAATTGAATAGAATAAAAATATATACAGATACGAGAAAATCTCTTTTTTTTTGCATACATGACAACATCAATCACTTTCTGAAAGAAGTGTAGAAATATAATTCCCATTTTTATAACACATTTGATGATATTAACAAACCTTACAGGCACAAATCAGACATCCGATCCCGATCAACTAATTTCTCCATGTCGCATGAACGGAGATAATATTTTGTTTCTCGTTTTAAAGGTGTAAACAATCTGATCGAGAAATCTTGGGGACATGTATATTTTATTGTTGCTCCCATTGATTTTTCGTGTGTGCAAACTGATGTCGTGTAGTGTAAACAAAAATTGTAGAAAAACTTTAAAACTATGCAATGACTATTAATGGTCATTTGCTATTTTTTCCCCAAAAATATCCCAAAATATTATCCCAAAAATATTCTGCAGGAACCATATATATGTTTGGAACACACTTCAAACATCCATATGATTGCAATTCCCAAACTCACTTGTAGCATGTTTACTGGCAAACATATATTCTTTTACGTTGACTCATATGCGTTCTTCTTCCCAAACATCCATATATTCATGTGGAAGCATTCGCCGGTTTCCCCCAAACCTCCATATTCTTAAGTGGAAACAGATGCATATTTCCTTCCAAACATAATAATATTTTGGAACGAATTATTCTATGAAGTCAATATATGTGTATTATTTATTACAATTAATTTTATCAACATAAATGCACATTTATAAATAATTAATACAAAAAATTTAAAGATTTATAATGGCCCTTGTACAATTTCTTGCATTGAATGCATTATTTGTTTTTTCATGAACTGAGAATCTGCTGCTCTATTGCTTCTCCTTTCTTTGTTGTCTCTCACGTTTTTGTTTTCAGAAGGTTTCAACTATGCGTTGGTACATAAACTTTATACTTATATATAAATCAAGTACATGCAAGCCAAGCGTGTGTTAATAACTTGGTCGGACTGACAAAGGGCTTCACGTTGTTGCGCTTTCCCGTTTCTTTCCTCAAAATCGTTTACTAACTTTGATAGCACAGATACATATATACAACATCACAAACCATTTAATAGTCCGAGCCTTTGATTATTCTTTTTTCACTAATCAAACGCTTTTTATATCCTCAGTCCGATGAACCACTGACGACTGAATACATGAAACTAAAACCCAATATATCACCCAAAATAAGAAACACTGACTTCATCTGCAATTTACATGCCCATTCAGGAATATTTATGAATCACTGACTGAGAGAATAATTCAAAAATACAGATACACACTTATAAGATAGACACTATATGTCCCTCTTATACTCTCTTGCTCTCGAGAGAGCATAAACAGTACAACAAATGCATCTGAACTTGTGTCACAACCACAGATATATTTGGGTGGGAAACACATATATTATAACATATTCACCATTGGGTCTCAAACATGTAATATTGAATAGCAAACACAATGACACAAAACTTATAAACACAAAGTTTATTATATTTGCAACAAGCTCCAAACACACGTTATATTTGCATCCAAACTACAAAAAATTACGGACTTTTCAGCGTGTACGAGTTGGGAATCCGACTAAATTGAATTGGAACATCTAGCGATGTATTATTCTTACTTTTCCACTACATTTCATGGACGGATGGGAGAGACACTAACCGAATTGTTTCGGGAAGACTTATGTTTGGCTGGGATTGAACCCATGTTCTCGTGTACAAGAGTCGTGCATGCTAACCATTGACGGTCACGATACGCCCATTAAAATCAAAGTCCAAGTAACTTGAGTGCGATGTGAAGTCTAGCATATTATATACGACGTATTTACTTTCCTGTTGAGTTTAAAATTGTTTACCTGTTAAGCAATTGAATTCTGAACAAGAACAACCAAAAGATTTCTACAAGTTTGAATTTAAATGGTTAAACTGAGGGTACATTCTGTAACTATTTTAGCACTAGAAACTGGATGTGATATGTCTATGTATACATACAAATACTTTTTAAACAATCTAATAAGTTGTCTAAATACCTTTCTGTCTTTTTGCAGTTTAATTGTTGGCGCCCCCAGAGCTCAGTCCACCATAGAAGCACAGCGCAATATAAACGAAACTGGTGCCATATATCGCTGTACCTTCAATGGAGTACCCAAGTGTAATCCTTATGTCTTCGAAAATCGAGGCAACATTAATGTGGAGCACAGTGAATATTCTTACGATTCGGAAAAACGTGACTTTCAGTGGATGGGAGCGGCCATGGATGGTGGCACCAGGGACACTGATAAACTCATTGTCTGTGCACCAAGGTTTGTAACTCCGGCCGTCAATGATTATCTTATGCACGGAATATGCTATTGGATTAATGACACAATTTCGGAGAAACCCATGAATATAAAGAAAATTTCACCATTGCGTTCGAAAACGGAACAGATCAAGCAAGAAGATAGCGAAAGATACTATTACTACATGCTGGCCGAGCAAGGTCTCAGTGTGCATGTGACACCAGACAACGAGGAATTTCTCATTGGTGCGCCTGGCATTCATACGTGGAAGGGTTCGGTGATTCGGTATCATAAAGTTTTACTGAGCGACGAACCGAGCTTGAGTAGGCGTGATACCAGCAGAGTTTCACGCATTGCCAGACAGTCTGATACAGAACCAAGTCCTATGTTTACTTACGAAACAGATATTCCAAATCCGCAATACTTTCAACAACCTAGCGATTCTTATTTCGGGTACTCGGTTGGTTCCGGCTACTTCGATTCAAATGATCGCAGCAAGTTGATGTATGTGGCCACAGCACCCCAGGCCAATGAACAATCCGGAGAGGTAAGAACATCTCGAAAAGCTATTGCAAAATGTATTTGTTTGTAAATATGATTTGACTTCCAGGCCTATATCTTTGATATTGTCAATAAGAGATTAACGAAAAACTTTGTTTTTCGCGGTGTTCAATTTGGTGAATATTTTGGCTACGCCGTTTTGGCTGAGGACGTCAATGGTGATGGACTGACGGATGTTATCGTATCTGCACCACAACACAGTATATCTGGTTCTTTTGACGACGGTGCCATTTATGTTTTTATCAATCAGGGCAGGGTAAGTAGCGGATCTTCCCTGCTAACTGTTGAACTGTGCGACATGACTCATTGATTCTATTTATTCCACAGTTTAATTTCGAACGCAAATTAATGACATCACCCATTCACGGAAAGGCTCGTTTCGGCACTACTGTAACCAAATTAGGTGATATTAATCACGATGGCTTTAATGATATTGCAGTGGGCGCTCCATTTGCCGGAGATGGCTCCGTGTTTGTCTATTTGGGCAGTGAGCGAGGTTTGCGTGAACAACATAGTCAGCGCTTGGACCACCCAAAATCAGTGCAATCCTCTTATGGCACTGCCATGTTTGGCCACGGCCTCTCCAAAGGTGCGGATATCAATGACAACGGATTCAATGATTTGGCGATAGGTGCCCCTAATGCGGAAACTGTTTTTCTGTATCATGCCTATCCAGTTGTTACCATCAAGGCCACCATTTCTTCACAGGCTCGAGAAATTAAACCGGAACAGACATCGTTCCCAGCGACAGTGTGTTACAGCATAGCGACTACTTCGACGAAACTAAAAAGTCAGGATTTGGATATGCATGTGGTCATTGATCCTCAGGTGAAACGAGTTCGCATTGCATCCACGAATAGTAATGAGCTGCAATTCACTGCAACTGCCACAACTCAAATGCAATGCCGAGTGCTCGACTGTAATGTCCGATTCAGTGTGGGAGACATCTTCAAGCCTATTGAATTGGAATTACACTACAAGCTGGTGCATGGCATACCAGACTCCGAAGGTAACTGTGACAAAATAGATTGTTGAAAATGTTTTCTTCTAAGTGATTTCTTATAGAATTCTGTCAGACCTGTGCTGCCGTAGATCCTGCCGAACCCAAGGCGTACACCGAGAAAATCATTTTTAGCACCGGATGTGTCACTGAGATTTGTGTTGCTGATATGCAAGTCAAGAGTAATTTGGAGTAAGTAGAAAATGCTGATACATGAATCCTTAAGAATGTTGTTAATTGACAACCTCTTTACGATGTATCTTGTTTAGAAGTACTTTTATCCTGGGTAGTAGTCGGCAATTTAAAGTTTCCTATGACATCTCTAACATGGGAGAGACGGCCTATTTGCCTCAAATAAACATCACGTCGTCCAATCACATGCCATTCGCTAAAATACCCTCAAACTGTAAATTGAACAATCAGGATTCACTGCTATTGTGTGATCTCAATCACGGCCAGCCGATGGCAAAGGATTCTAAGGACACTATCACCGTTATTTACGATTCTAGCAGCGTTTCGGGCGAGAATATGATTTTAACGGCTAAAGTATTTAGTACGGGCAAAGAATTGAATCCAAATAATAACTATGCCAGAGATGTTATTGCCTTAACGGAATTCACTGAAATCCAAGCTGTGGGGTAAGAATAATAATTTGTTTGGCGAATAGGAAGAATTGTTTTATAACTATCCATTGGTTTTATTATAGCGCACCCAAAACGGCACACATTAATCTGGAAGAGGTTTCAAATTCGGCAGAAGTTATTAATTTCTATGAGGCAAGTAAAAACGGTAGTATTTTCCTAAGATACCTGAAGTATACAAAGGGCATTAATACATTTTGAGAATGCCCAGTTTTGTAGAAGTTCATAAAATAAGCTAAAGCTTCCCTATAGATGTTAAATTTGTTAATTACACACCAAGATTTATTGTAAAAATCTCTTTAGCATAACCCCTTTCGTGTGAAACTATACGTATCTCGGCCACTTCACTTTTTTAAAATTTTTAATGATTCTGAAAACCCGAAAACAAAAAAATCCGACCACTGATTCAGAACTTAGCAATGGTGGCACCAGGGACACTGGTGCGCACCATGGTTTGTAACTCCGGCCGTCAATGATTTTACACTAGTACCCTCCGACCACCTATCCGAAAATTTTCAAACCGCTGGCATTTCGCCCCCTTGCATTTTCGGGGATGATAGTAGATGAACATATTTTCATGAAATGAGCCAAGGAATACGCTGGAGAAATTTGTCCAGTCGTGACTGAACCACCCTGTATATTAGTGTTACATATGAATTTATGAGGATTTGTAAGTAGATGTTGGCGGTGATAGAAACAGTGACGTTATAGTTTTCCCTAATTCTATACACCATTTTTTGGAACGAAGCTCCTTATCGCACGTTGCGGAATGGGAGCTAAATGGAAAAAAAAATAAACAACTTTTTTTTAACACTATTATCAATTATATTGGGTACTTTTGATTTGGTTTGTCTCTAGACTAACATATGTTGGGAAATTTCTTGTTTAATGGGAAGTTTTCTAGGTGGAGCCTGTAACCAATATTTAGTATATATTGTAGTTTTTAACCAAATAAGTAAATTTAGAAATGCCAAAAGTGGAAGAAGTTTAAAAAAATAATATTTTCTTAAATAACCTTTTCTTAAAAAAAACAATATTTTCTTAAATAACCTTTTCTAAAAAAAATACCTTATCTTAAAGAAGTACCTTAATTAAAAAAAGTAAATTTTCTTACAAAACGTACCTTTTCTTAAAAGAAGTATTTTTTTAAATAAGTACCCTTTCTTAAAAAAGTACAATTTCTTACAATAAATTGCCTTTTCTTAAAATCTACCCTTTCTTTAAAAAGTACCTTTTTTGTGAAACAAAATAACTTTTCTTGACATATGTACCTACTACTAAAAAGGTACTTTTTCTTAAAAAAACGACCAATTCTAAAAAAAATCCCATTTCTTAAAAAAAAATTCAATGAGTGTTCGAACTCACGAGCTATGTGATAACACCTTTTTGTTACACGGTACCTGTTCGATTTCAGCGTTCAATCATATGATGACGTTACATTTAAATAATATTAATACTTAAAATTATTTAAAGACCAGTGCAAGCATATGTGTCATTATTTTCTTGCTTAATACTTGTTGTTCTATTCCCACAAAAAACAAACAGAATGCAAAGCAACAGACACATATGCATAGATACAAGGTGTTTCAAAAGCATTTTATTGGTTAAGTTCAGAAGATGATATCGGTTAAATGGACGCCGTCACAATTTATAACCTTACGGGCTCGTTTTATGACATTTTCATCACATCGGCGAGAACTTCGGGCGACAGATTCTCGCACTCGTGTCGAATGTTGACCTTGAGGGCTTCCAGGGCTTGTTCACGTAAACACGGGACTTCAAAAAACCCCACAAAAAAGTCTGGAACGGCTAAATCAGGCGATCTTGCAGGCCAGATAAGGCGACCCGGGAACGCTGCCTTCAGAATATCGGTTGTGGCTCGCGCAGTGTGTGCCGTTGCTCCGTCCTGTTGAAACCACATGACCAGCGGCGTTCGCGAAAAAAAAATGGCCCGATGACTCATCCAGCGTGAACAGCGCACCATGCAGTCACTTTGAGCGGGTGTAATGGCTCCTCGTGCATCACTCGTGGATTTTCGGTGCCCAGAAGCGGTAGTTTTGCTTGTTCACGTACTCGCTGAGGTGGAAATGAGCCTCAACGCTCATTACGATTTTCTAATCATTATGAACAAAAATGTCATAACACGAGCCCGTATGGTATTCAATAACCGATATCATCCTCTCAACTTAACCAATAAAATTCTAAAGGTTCAAATAAACATAATCAAAAAACAGAATCGAAGTTTTTCATTTAGAAAAAAAATGAGAGCCAAATAACATCGGACGACTTCTTTTGAAACACCTTGTACGTTGTTATGTTCGTACATACGCTACACAAGTTCACACAATTTTCGTTGCTCTCTTGCTATCTCATTTTTAAATACTTATAACCATGAATGAAACATAATAAGATTGCGCGTTGCGCAGGTCCGTTATGTTTGAATGAATTCTCTCACTCTCTCTGTGACGTAAGGTTAGCTAAAATTAGTTTGCATCCTATGGTGATTTTATGGCTCGCCTGCCTTTTTAAACATTTTATTGAAAATATTATAAAAAATGGTTGCTGTCTATAAAATATCTCCTGAATAAAATTGACTGCCAAAAACATTAAATTCCCCAACATTTTACTCAAACAAATTCATATGTCTCTAAATGTATTAAAAATTTTAGCTTTTCAAAAGAGTCATCATATATTTTCTAAACATTTTTTTTAGTTTTAACAAACATTTCACTGCTATTTACAACAATTTCTTCTGAGTTTATAGTTTTTGCTGAATCTTCAAGCTTATTTCACAATTTACTAATTCGTACTCGCTAACGTGACGTGATGCGCATAGAGAGAGAACAGTTTTTAAGCACCATTGGCGTAATCTTAGTATTTCTTTCATTCATGCTTATAACCACCTCATTATTCTCTTTGCTCTGAGAGTGCTCCACACCCACACAAGACAACTATTCGCTACCGCTACATCAGTGTGTGTTTTTTTCTCGCAGTCTGACAATCTGTGTTTCGCAGTCGGACAAATCTGTGTTCTATATAGCGGTGGTTCACCCTTAACATTTTGGGGGTATGAAAAATAGATGTTGGGCGATTCTAAGACCGGTATGCACACAAAAGTTCATACAAATCGGTCCAGCCGTTTCGGAGGAGTTTAACGCCAAACAAACTGTGTGATCGCAGTCGGACAAACTGTGTTTGGATGTATTCACATTGTGAATTTAGTCCCTACCCGCGCCAATAGATGTTTACACATCAAAAAAACCTTTTCTTAAAAAAATATGTACGATCTGTTGTGGATATTTTAATGCCCCATTGAAATGAATTGTCGCCGCTACGTTTGTCTTATCATTCCGTTGGATTGAAACATATTCTACTCTGTTCTTTACAGATCGAACAGTTTATTGATTAAAGTGTTCCTTAGACACTAAAATCTATTACATATAAATTCATAACGTCCCCTTTTTTTCTATTTGCAGATTAAAAGCAATGGTCCCAGTAACGTAGGTGCCATGGAAATTGTTTTCAATATACCAGTCGCCTACACAATACCAGGGACATCAAAAACTATTCCAATTGTGGATATGAGCAACATAACCATGCAGGGCGTATACGACGCACAAATCAAGGACGTTGAATTCACCCAGAACAATTCTCACATTCTAATGAATGCCATTGAGAGGACGTCCAGCTTCTCAACGTCATTTACGAAAACAATGCCGGAAAGCAACAATGGCATGCATTACAATTCAATGGCCATGGGGCATGTCAATGAGTTCACCATCAAAGAGGAGTCGTTAGGAGGTAAGTTCGACCGCGAGGGTTAAACCCTAATTACCATGTATTGAATATGCTATTGCCTTCCAGATTCAGTACTGTCCACATCCATGAACCGCCGACGCAGACGTCGTGATGCAGCTGCTCTCACTGCCAATAAGGAGCAGTATGCTCGCATAGCTCATACTAAATCCTATGAGCTGCTGGGAGATGATTTGAAAGGTACTTTGCCAGTCAACCGCACAATTGTGTTCAACTGTAACGATCCCGAAATGACAATGTGTGTTCGAGCTGTGATCCGAATTTACGATTTCAAACCCAATAAGCCAGTCACCATCTCCATGAAATACCACGTGGACCTGCAAGAAGTCAACCAGATTCTGATAGAGCCTTGGGAATTCTTTGTTATTTTGGTGGGAGTAGATGTCGTAAAGACATCAGATCCATTTGGAAAAACTCTGGCTATAAATAAGAAGATCGAGTACAATATTATATCCAAGCATCAGCTGTACGGCACTCCCATCTGGGTTATTATATTGGCTGTTCTAGGCGGTATCCTGGCTTTGGCTTTGATAACATATGGCATGTATAAGGTAAGTAGTTGGCCGTAAAACTCCCACCACTTGCTCCTGGATATCTCTAACAATTGTTGTATTCTTGTAGGCTGGTTTCTTCAAACGTGCCACCAAAGAGGAAATGGATAAACTTGTGCATCAGGCTAAACTATCCAATGACGGAGTCACTGAGGCGTCCAACCTCAACGATGGCGAGTAAATGTTGTCAATTAATATTGTGATCTTGTCTAGAGCCCAAAAGCTGTGAATACACCTCCCGCCCATTTTGTTTTACAAAAAATGGCGAATTCGTTTTAAATTACATTTTCAGTTTGCGTATTTTTAACCATTTAGTTTGTTTTAAACAGTCGTACGAGTACATCACCAACAAAATACGGTTGATAGTCAGCCGGATTTGTCCGCAGTTTCCTTTTTTATTTTATTTGTTTAGGGCGATTTCGATACCAAATGTTACTATTTTTGTGTGCATAAATTTAAGTTAATTTATTTGTTTTAGGTTTTTCAATATTATTATTTTTTGTTTTTTATCTATATAAAATAGATTAAGTCTCAGTTTAGCTGCCATGTAAATATACTTATGTTTGTATTCCGTAGATATGTATTTTGATTAATGAATTGTGTACAGATAATTGTGAATTGTTTTTGTAATTATGAATTGTACATTTGTAATAGAATGTTTTGATTTCGTATTTTAATATTCCGAGAACAAAAGAAGATGACGACGAAACAATGTAATTTTAAGATTTTAATAAGTATTAAATTTTTTATATCAGATAAAAACAAATGAAAATGTGAAACAATTAAAAAAATGTTGTGTTGTCCATTGACCATTGGAGGGATACAGAGAAAATATTTGCTCATTTAAAATTTCCGGAGGGAACGACATTTTCACATACGAACGATATGTAATATTGTCTAAACATCACCAATGGTCCACTAAATATAACTAAATAATGTTATATTTACCTTAATGGTTTTAATGATATTGCAGTGGGCCCTCCATTTTCCGGAGATGGTTCCGTGTTTATTTATTTGGACATTAGGTGAGGCTTGCGTGAACAATAGTGTATTCTAATCAAAAATATTATAATCAAATGTATTCTTTTTCAAAAATATCGATTTATAAAAATGTTATATTTTTAATTCAGTCGTTTTGAACTTATATAAAAAACTAAAAACTATATATTATTTCATTGTTAAAGTCCATACTGAAGTTACCTTCTTTTAATATCATATTTCAGGAATAAAATTCAATTTAGGTTCTTTGGTTTTAAACGATTTCTTTGATTATTTTTAACGTAACCTGAAATTGAAAACACACTTTGGCTGAAAGTAGATTTAGAGCTAAGTGTACAGGTATCGTAATGCCAAATCACCGTTGAGTTAATTTTCCTTTGAATATATTCGCCCGTATTACGGTTGTCGTCGTCGACGTCGATTTTATGTCACCATCACTTCGTGTCAACATCGTCGTCACATCAACGCTAGTTAGGTATTCTGTAACTGTCTTGAGACGACGTCGACTGTTTATCGATAACCTATTAAAAAATAAACAAAGTTGTCAATAGTAGTGAATGAAAGCAAGAAGAAGAAGAACATTTTACATTTGTGCTTCTATTATTTTATTTAATTTGGTAAAAGTTTTTCAAGTAATGGAGAGCAAGAAATCTCATCAAATTTACCATGGACCGACCCTTCGGCTATCTTAAAGGATTTGAACTGTACGTTTCGTTACCGGCCGCTTGTTTGCAAGATATCAGACTAAAATGAAGACACCAATTGGCGTATATGTCACAACAATAACAAAACCAATGCACCTATTGGTGGACACTAGACACTGAAGTCTGTAGTTCTAAGTGATCCCAGAAAGAATTAATACCCAATATTATTTTTCATTAACTGTTTTTATAAGTTCAAATTATTAAAACTAAGGCCAATAAGGCCTTTGTTCATTTGTTACATACTCGCCATACGTTTAAAGCCGATCCTGTCCTGCAACACTCCTGCATACTCTCCGTGGGGCTTTCCGCCCGCCATTAAAAGTTGCGAACTAACAATTTTAATTTGTTAATCCATAATTCAAAAATAAAATTGGCCATTTCTTTAATTGAAACAACAAATTGCGAATTTTCTTCAAGTCGTTATCAAAAACTGCGTCGACAGAAATAGAGTCGTTTCATTTCAATGTCGACGTCAATTCTAGTTACAAAATATCAAATATGTATGTGTCGACAGTCGTCGTTAGTGATTGAAATGACTACACAAATACCGATTTTCAACTTTCGTCACAAGACAACGTCGTTTTATGTCGACGACGGCAACCGTAATAAGGGTGATTGTACTTATTTTTGGATTGTGAACACTGATTATTGTGTTATGAATTTCTGCTAACATTCACAGCAAAAATTATTGCCAAAAATATCAATTAAGACCTTGGTTGAACACAAAAACACGATACAATTATTGTTTTATTGATTCAATTACTCAAGTACTTGACTGAAGAAATATATGGAAAAATCCGAAAGAAATAAATATAAATGGCACCAATTACTATATGGCCATTTACATTTCTTGCTTAGGCAATTTTTATTGGAAAGGGTTCCAGTTTTACAGCATTGACGTGCGTTATTGTTTATGGGTTTTTCAGTGACTTGAAAATTTCATCTCTGTCACAAAATAGGAATAACTTGTAAACATTTCGTCGATGAATAATTCTTTGTAATGACCTTATCTTCGCTAGTTTTCAATGTTAATGTATAAGAAGTTCCTATTACAATCATTCAAGGTCTGATAAATTATTCTAAGTGAAAAATGCTTGGTTTTCTTGGGAATAATGGATAATTCAGGAAATCACACTCACTGTCATGACTACCCAGCAATAATTGTGCATGCGAAGAAAATGGAAGGAGGAATATCTTCGGACGCCCACTTAGAAGCAGTCGATAGTGCCAACTAAACGCAATATATAAAGAGCTTCTTGAAAGCAATGAATAATAAACGATTAAATAAATGATGTTGAATGATGAAATAAATGATGTTGAATCATGGGCATATTTTACGGCTCAAAAATCAGCCTAGGAGAAGGGTGAAATTTTAATTTTAACTCTCTTGATATTAACGGAATTCTGTCTACAGCATCGTGGTCGAGTTTCATATACTGTCGTGGTACAGCTTTAGTTATTTTGTTTATACTTTTTTCATAATTCTTATTGCTTATCATAGATAAAGGAAATAATATATACAGCGCGCCCATTGTCAACTTTGTTCACTAGGTGCTGTCCTGTACTAGTGTCACTTTCACTGAAGTTTCCCATAATTCTCATTGACGTTTATTCAAAATTGTGGGCAATTTTCCTTAAAGGCAGTGTAGAGGTTCTAAAAACTCCATTTGCTTTCAAATTCTGAATAATTCTTGCGTGGTACTTTCAAAATCCGTGACAAGTTCATCACCTGGTGCCTACTCGCTGTGACTGAATTGATACCATTGGTAAGATTATCTTTCGTCAATATACCAACTTTATATTTCGACGATGCACCATCCTAAAGTACTGTGAGAAACAGATATAATGAATTAAATTGGGACTGACATTCACTTCAGCACGCATTTCGTCCAAAATTGGTTGTTGTGCCAGAAACATTGATCTGCGCCTTAACTGGTATGGTAAGATCGTTATGTGACACCCTTTGAGATAGAGGCAACCTTGAACATTGCTAGATGCGCATCAGAACAGGCCCATCCTCTTATGTCACTGCCATGTTTGGCCACGTTGTCTCCAAAGGTTCGGATATCAATGACAACGGATTCAAGTATTTGTATTATGCCTACCCTTTTGTCATCAGGAAGGTCACAATTTCTTCACGGACCTGAAAAATTAAACCGTAACAGATATCCCCCTAGCAGAAGTGTGTTACAGCATAGCGACTACTTTGGCCAAACTAATAACTCAGGGATGTCATTTTCAGATCCGAAAGATTCAACGGTTATGTCATATGGTCTAACAATCACTAATCGTCCACACGGCTGCCTCCGTCGGTTGATATTCTCTTGAAATTAAATAATTTATCACAAAAAAACAGATAATGGTTTAAGAAATTACGTTACAAATTCGTTTTATAACTTCAATTTAAAACTAATTGCAAAATAAATATGTAACACTTATTTTACACAATTTTTTTTTGAATTTTAGCTTCATTGGATAATTGAGGTACAATATTTAAGTTTACATTTTTAACCGACAACAGAACTATGCACAATTAGACTGGACCTATGTTGTATGGAGAAAATTAAAGTTTGTCGAAACCTGCGGGCCATGGGCTCATTTTGTTTATATTTATATCAAATATCACCGTGCAAATTTTGAGCGCGATCGATAAACCTTTACCACTCTCTCAAGAGCCTTAAAGTTACAAAAATAGTCTATTTTTGAAAAATTTTCCAATTTGGACCACCCAAACGGAAAAAGGATGCACCCTAATTTCCAGACTATATTTTTCCTGATGCAGGAATTCATTACGAACAAAATGACACCTCACAAGCTAAAATCGGAGTAAGACTCACGAAGTTATAAATGATTAAAAAAGGTCAATTTAATAAAATGGAGGAAATTTTCTCTTAACCCTTATTAAGGTCTGTTTGTTTGACTGAAAACCTTTAAATCGATTTTTACCCCATTTCCCGTCATCCAATCGAGTTGATACGATAGAATGAACATTGCCACAACAAATGCGTTGCCGGATACAGCCAGGCAATGTTCATTCTATCGTATCAACTCGATTGGATGACGGGAAATGGGGTAAAAATCGATTTAAAGGTTTTCAGTCAAACAAACAGACCTTAATAAGGGTTAAGAGAAAATTTCCTCCATTTTATTAAATTGACCTTTTTTAATCATTTATAACTTCGTGAGTCTTACTCCGATTTTAGCTTGTGAGGTGTCATTTTGTTCGTAATGAATTCCTGCATCAGGAAAAATATAGTCTGGAAATTAGGGTGCATCCTTTTTCCGTTTGGGTGGTCCAAATTGGAAAATTTTTCAAAAATAGACTATTTTTGTAACTTTAAGGCTCTTGAGAGAGTGGTAAAGGTTTATCGATCGCGCTCAAAATTTGCACGGTGATATTTGACATAAATATAAACAAAATGAGCCCATGGCCCGCAGGTTCCGACGACTTTCAAAATAAGGACCAGTCTAATGCACAATGTAAACTAAACTTGAGTAATTTTTAAAAATTACAATTTGATTCAATATTTAAAAAATAAATTCAAAACTTCGCCACAGAATTGAAATGTTAGATTTTTCATGAGTTCGTATTGCTTATCATAGATAAAGGAAATAATATATACAGCGCGCCCATTGTCAACTTTGCTCACTAGATTCTGTCCTGTACTAGTGTCACTTTCACTGAAGTTTCCCATAATTCTCATTGACGTTTTTTCAAAATTGTGGGCAATTTTTCTTAAAGTAATTTAAACAAGGGAAATGTGACAAAATTTAAATGATTTTTTATAATAGAATTTGTTTCTTATATAATAATCAATTTTAAAGACATGAGGCCGGTGTAGGTATATCTATAAAAGAAAACCCGTAACACCGCCCCAAGATGAACATGCCGGAATGCCTTTTTAATCTTAAAACTTCCCCGCGCAGAAACTGTATCAGCTTCTGTGGTCGCAGATGCCAAAACCGTTAGAGTGTCTGAGGACTCTCAACAAGGAATGGTAGCTGAACCGGAGAAAGAACCAATTTATTAGGACTTAGTCGGTGTTGTCTTTGCAATTCGATTGCCATGGGATATTCTACGTTAAGTAACGTGTTGTATTCTTGTTTCGAAGTGATATTTTTATTGAAAATAATTATTTCTTTTGATATGCAATTTTAGAATTTTAATGTCATATATTTTGACTTTCTTTTCGGGAACAAAAAATATCCCATTTATTGCTTTCAACGACATCAAGAAAATTACCCATTACACTAAAATTTCCCCAACACTTGTGCTTCATCTATTTGTTTACTTTACCTATGTTGGTTATTACCGCATATTTAAAAAGAAACTGTTAGCCGATAGCACACTGTACAAAAACTTTTTGTGAGGTGAATGATTCTGTTACTGAATGAAAGTCTTAGGTGAGTACATTACAACCTCGAAAGGACAGACCCATCTTAGGTCTGACTATTTTGTTTAAGGCCTGGTGAAATTTTTAGTTTAAGCCGAAATTGTATTTGGAAAATGTCCAAAAAAAACTTCGATAGTCAATACCGAAGCGCAGTTTCGAGATTAGATGTCTTCTATGAAATTTAAAGTTTGCAGCCAATTATAATAAATTTAATGGAACATTTCAATCATCTATATCGATTCCTTACTCCGTATTTCTACTCCGTAATCTCAGAAAAAAATATTTCACGAAAGTGTTTCTCGGAAAATTTCAAAAGGGGCTGTCAAAGACAAGAAATCTATATCTTCAACATTTGGTGGTCCTTTTTCAAAACAGTCCTTAGACAGCGACCTCAAATAGCCAGTTTGAGGGTTTAAATATTCTAGTAAAGTTTATCTGTCGACTTTAGAGTAGGCGGTGCAAAATAAAAGAGGATATTTATAATGATTATGAATCCTATTCGTCCATTTTTTTTAAATAGTTTTGAATTTTAACTTTAAATGCAATATTTTCCTTGATTTTCTCCACAGTTTTCTACTACGCAAAAGCACGTAAGTATAGACGAAAGCGACTTCTCAAGGCAATAAATAAATGGTTTAACATTACATCTCATGAAGGAATTGGGGAGAGCTTCTCACAATCAGTAAGCTCTGCTAGTTTTCTAGTTTTATACCACACTGATTGGGACGTACAGTTTCTACACCGATTCCGAACGGTATTTTGAGAAGCATTTTGCCGCCGTCACTATGCGAGGTGAACGCCGCCGAAAGAAATTTAAGGTGAACAGAGCAGGGATTAAACCCAGGAACTCATTTACAAGAGGCGCGCACACTAACCATTGCTCCACCGACGGTCACAATACTCGCTGAAATTTGTTGGTAATAATATATTAAACCATAATTTTAGTTTGGTTTATTATTTTTAACGTAGTTAAATATATATTTTTCCCTAATCTGAAATTTCAGATGAAGGACAAACTAAAAGTATATAATTTTCGTTTAAAAATATTCCGATGTAATACACATTGTGCATTAAAGTTAATATTCACAACTATTCAAAAAAAAATACGGAAAGGACTCGTAATCTATACAAAAATTTCCACTTTTATTTTCAACGGCCTATTCTGTAATTTTATGGAATATTTAACCCCCCGTCAAACATATATTCTGAAACCTTCGAAGTTAGAACAAACACATATACCTGGCCAGACCCCTATGCGATTTTATGCATTTGTATGGCAAAAAGGGTACTGTAACTTTGAATTTCTAAGCATGCTCGTTTATTATTTTTGTCTTTAGACTTTTTTTTTAGTTTGTTGATATATGTAGCTACCTAAATGAAAAAAAAAATTTGTATTCATTTTGTGGAAAAACTGGTATAATCAACTTTAGAATGTTGTTGACACACAGGATTAGTGCATATGGCAGTGAAAACGTGTCTTCCTACGCAGCTTTTCGTCTTGCGTGGCACAAATTCTGCAATCTTTTCTGGAATGCAGTGTACTAGGGCCGCTTTGTTGGGTAGGCAGCATGTTGCTGGGAATATTCAACGGCCTTCCAAAGAAAGATTCAATGGCCAAACGGGTTGAATGTTGTCCCAAAATAAGGTTGTTGTTCATGCTATTTTCAGTATTAGCAAGCATCAATTGTTTACTCAGCGAACATTCGTCGCTTCTCTTTTCTGGTTCCTTCTGTATTTGCATTGCATATGATGTAAGCGGCTAATCCCATGACGTATGTCATGTTGCAAAAAAATTATAATGGCCAACGTCTCGTTGACCATTTTGTGGAGTAATGCGTTACCATTTGGTCCATTGTATCAACGCCGGCCTTTGTTGAATTGTAAAATAATATAGCTTCCGGTTGTTTTGCTACGCCTTCAACTTTCTCGGTGTAGTGCACAGTGGATAGTGGATTTACTGCTTTGTTCTTCTTTGGAACGTAGCTGCACAGTGATACAAGGTTTCATAGAAACCGAACACATATGAAAGCACTGGCAGTTTTCTGTCTTTTTTCACTTCTTTGGGAAGACGCCTTTTGTTGGATCTAATGGTGCCAGCGTATGCTAGTCCAATCGACGAAAGACGTTTAGCTGCGTCTAATGTTGTAAAGAAGTTATAAGCAATAATAGTTCTGCCGCCGTTGGTGTATCGATTAGCCAAACTCATGAGTGTACAGTTTTCCTTGCAACGGATATTTGGTTTTCGCATCGCATGCCCACCATACTTTTATGCCATACCTTGCGGGCTTTGATGCGGTGTATTACGTGAACTTTGTGCGCCCACGGTATGGAAATAGCTGCTCATCGATGGTTACACTTTCGTATGGTTCAAAACTACTGGCAAGATTGATATTCAAGAAGTTCCATATGTCGCGAATGGGAGCAGCTTTGTCGGTTTGTTGACGAAATGCGCGCGTACGACTATCGCCAAATCGAATACAGCGCATCAAAGTAACAAATCGTGTATATGACATGGCTGCACGGAATATTGGAAGTGCATCAGTTTGCCACATCAATCTTGAGAGCTGCATAGTATTATGACTGACACCAAAAGCCAATAGTATCCCAATAAAAGAGTGGCCATTTTTTTTTTTGGTCCACCTCTGAAACGCATAATGTTGTGCTGGCGGAATCTCACTGTAGCAGGTTCAGCTGTACTCCACTTGGTACCATCTTTCCCAAGCAAAAAACCGTCTGCAGCTTGAGTTGGTGCATTCTCACTTTCTTCTTCATCGCTGTCGAATATTTCATTTGCTTCTATTTCCAATTCATATTCAATGTCCGGGGCGTCATCTTCGGGCACAAAATCTGTGTTTTCACCGCTTTGGTCTTCAAATGAATCTAGTTCTTCGTCTGCTTATGTGTGAAGTGCGAAATCACGCTGTAACGCTGATGATAGTTGCTGTTGGAAATTATCAGTAAGGCTGCCTGTACGCAAGCGCGTATTGTACACAAATTCTAAATCCTCTGCCATAATAATAGTAATAATTTCACTTTAGTTTCCGCACAAAAAATCTTATTTCGGACTGTCGATATTGTATGTTCAGCATTCGATAATAAACTAACTGAACTCAAAGCCAAAATCACAAACGAAAGAAAGAAATAAGAGAAAAATTAACACAAAATCTTCCTGGAAGCAAATATCTGCATTGAATTCACATAAAAACAACCCAAAATATTAAAAAAAATACCTGGACACAACAATCTGCATTGTATTTGCAGAAAAATAACCCAAAATGTGTCTAATAATAATTTATTTCATACAAATTGTATAGGGGTCTGGCCAGGCATATGTGTTTATTCCAAGAGTGACTTTTTTTGCTGTTTTCGTCATGTTGGAACGATATCTTTGAATTTGTTTTTTTAAATAGAGAGCCAACAATATTTTAAGCTGCTACCGGGAAACACATCCCTAAACTAGAAGTATGTGTAATTAACATTCAAAAGTGAAATATGCCTGGCCAGAACCATGTGTTTGTCCAAGGGTTAAACGCTCAAACTTGCTATTCTAGGTCGCTATATAAACGCTGCACTGCAAAATTAGCAACAGGACCAACAAAAGATATAGATTTGTAATCTTTGACAACTCCTACTGAAATTTTCTGAGAAAAGTTTTCGTGGAGCCTTTAATGGACGCGGATATTTGACTGCAGACATCTTCTCCCCAAAATGCGCTACGGTATTGACAAACATAGCTTTTGTGGATTTTACAAATACTATTTCGGCTCAAAACAAAGACCTCATCAGGACATAAAAAAAATAGTATGAGTTAAGAGGGGTATGTCCTTCTCTGATTTTAATATACACACGAGTGTGACCCTTATTTTTTCGTATTTTCACTTGGAAAACCCCTTAGTTTGATTAAAAATTAGGAAAAAAACAATATATAAAAAATTTACATCGTTTGCATAATTATTTTCCTCACTATGGCTCGCTTTAATTGTTCATAACTTCAGTAATATTTATTTTAGAGAAACCCCTTATTCACAAATATTCTAGGGGTATATCTGATGAACAATCTTCCTCTGTATTAATTTTCTTTAGCATTAATATTTAATCCAGAAAAAACCAAATTAAAAAAAAGCAGCGAAATTTTCACATATCTTCGCATTCTTTGCCTGGTGATTATTTGTTTTATTAAATGGTGTAATTAGAAAAAGTTTTGTAATAAAACCTCCTTCGTGCTCATAGGAAATTGTTTTTGATAGTTTGTGACTACTTGCAATATATATTGTTTTTGTTCCTCGTCTTTTGTGAGCATTGGGTTGTAGTCTTCCATCAATTTCACCGCTCGTTCAGCTGTATCGTTTACCACGTTAATGTCATTAACAATTTGAAGAGCAGTTTTAGATAATTTTTCAAAAATGCTGTATTGATTTTAAAGCGAAGAAAAAATTGTTGGTCTCAGAAGAAATGAACTGATCCATTCCGCCTTCGATAACCTGCATAACATTTAAATTTTGAATTGAGGCGCGCGTTTTACGTCTTCATCTAAAGCCTCACGACTCAATGCCTTCACCATGTTTTTTTGACTCAAAAGAAACACTGTTATCAAAAAATGCTAAAGCCACACATTCAGGACTCAAGTACCATAAGTGGATTTTAAATTTGTGTAATGCAACTTGAGATATATCAGCATCTCGAGCAACCGAATTTTGACTTACTCGAATTTTGACTTTCTCGAATAATCGTGCCAATTTTTAAAATAACTCGAGTTTTTCGAGTAAATAATTTTAAAAATGGTAATAAAAGAAGCAATTATTTTTTTTTAGATAGGTTTTATTTTTTTTTTGTAACTAAAACTATAAAAACAACGCGAACAGTTCAATTACACAGCCTTAAAAAAGTACGAATAACAAAAAAAGATACGGGCATATTTGTAATCTTATCAATTATTTCATTGGACTTTAATTTTTGTTAATTAAAAACTTAAAAACAATATACAGTAAATTTAAAATTTATACTTCAAGTGAGATCGTTTACATAAAAGATAGTTATTAAATAAAATAAGGTAAATACATTTAAAGTTGCAGTCCTTAAAGATTAGGAATTACAAACCAATATAATACAGGTGGAATTGTGTACTTATTAATTAATTGGAATTTAATGTTTTAGAATACAAAATTTTTAAAAAAATACATTGGCACACTTGTGAACTTCCTTAGTGTTGTTAGGAAACTTAAAACGATTTAAGATCTTCTGAAGTAATCTTTTAAGAAAAGTATAGAATTTTAGCGTTTTTTAAAACTTGATTTCACTTAAAATTAACTCACTTTTGGATGTTTCTTTTAATGTATTGATTGGTATTTTCACTTTTGAAACAAATTTCTCAGCACAATATAAAATGCACTCTTTGACTTTAAACGATTAACTCAAATAAAAATAAACAACTGATACTCACAAACAATATATCCAAGCACATTGAAAGCGCTATAGCGAACGACTAATAATTGTTATATCGACGAATTATCTTATCTTAGCTTATCTTCAAAAGCTGGAAATCTTTGTATGGTGCTTGAGCAGCAGAAGAGGCAGAGAATCACATCTCAACATATGTTGAAACAATAAAAATACATATATTACGTAAAGCTTTCCTATCTTTTACTGCCAAATCAAATTCACGTCGAAATAAAAATATTTTTAAGCGGTATATAGCATTTCCATCCATCTCGTGTGGTGAACAGCCCCAGGGGCGCGAAAAGCTGCATTGAGAATAGATGGAGTCTCGCCAAGAAATATTAGTGTTAGCTCAAGAAACTCCCTGTAATCATCTCTTGGCTGTTCAGTTTTGATCGCATCGTTCACAAATTCAATTATTTTATCTTTATCTGCAGTTAGATATTTTTTGACATCATTATCTTCCATTCCAGACTGATAATTATTTTGGTTTATATTTCCCCATGTATTTTTAAATTGCTCAAATATGTTTACATTTGGGCTTTCGGGTTTGCTCATCTTAACTTCAAAGGCACTTTTTAATACGACTTCCAAAATGTGGTGACGGCAAGGTAGCCAAAGAAGCTGCTTTTGAAGACTGTGTTCAATAGTCGTACAGGTTCCATTAAAACGGCCAGTATTTACGGCAGTTGTATCGAACACCAAGGCTTTTATATCCCCATTCAAATATAGTTTTACAAACAGCAGACGCCTGCTCTCTGCCAGTTCCACTTTTAAGTGCGGGCACTTCAAGTAGTTGCTCCGTACGCCCGCATGAAATTATTCCCAGTAAGAGCTCGTAACAGCTTTCCGCCCAGTACAAACAAATTGCACCAAGTTCGTTCTTGCTGAAACGTTCTTTTATATTTTTGAACTGTTCTGCTCGTATTTTTTCCCTTGCATTATGTATAGACGTTTTATTTCTAATATAGTTTTGTACTTCAAGACCGACTGCTTCCACCACAGATATAATTAAATGCACGGCTATTCGATCACTGACGTTGCAAACATCTAAAGCTGCTGCAAGTTTTGGAGTCATTATATTTTTAAATCCTCTTATTTTTTTGGCTGGCGTTGGCGTTACAGCTTCTGCTCCCAATACCTGCTAAAAAGGAATTAAATAACCCTTAGGGTGCGTACACAGTGGCCGCTTGTTGCCGAGCCGTGTCGACTGACGGTTATTGCGAGAATTTGTTCATGCGAGAAACAAGTTTGAGCGTGCATAGTGGATACGAGAATCAGCGCTGATATTTTATCTATTATTTGTGTTTTATGTATGTTTGTATATTTTATTTACTACTTTTATTACATTTTTTTTTTAAATTTTGTTTAATTTTTTTTATAATTTTATTTAATTTTTATTATTTATTTGAATGTTTATTTTTTTTGTTTAATTTTTATTTAATTTTTATTTTTTATTAATTTTTTAATTTTTTGATTGCATGTTTTATTTACCTTTTCTTAAATTTTTGTCTTTAATTTTTTTTTATTTTTTCAAACAAGTTGAAATCATAACAACATAAAATAAACAATGTTTTCGGCGCTGAAATACGCTTTGGAACTGTTTTCTCGCACTCAATCAGCTTTGCGCTCTGACCAGCTCGGCGCCCACTATGACCTGTTCGCGCTTATTTGTACTAATTTGTATAGTACCAGTTTTCTCGCTTTGGTTCACGCAATAAGCGTCAGTCGGCTCGGCTCGGCAACAAGCGGCCACTGTGTACGCACCCTAACAAATACATTTTTTCACGCAAAATTCTTGATGACATGTCTAATTACTTTCAATGCACGACAATAAATGAAATGTAGTCGTCATTAAGTAACAACAAAAATAATATTCTGCTCTGCTACTCAGTAAAACTAATGGTAAACTGTTGCAAATAATTCGCAAGAACTCCACAACAATTTGAGTATTTACTCTAATTAACAAGCCGGCGAATGAAGGTTGTTTTGTTTATTACTACTCATAATTATTATTGTTCTATTTTGTTTTGGACTTTTTTTTTAATAATTATGATTGAGAAATACAAAAAACATAACGCAGATGAACAAAAGCAAAAGATACTAAGGAAATAAGTTCGTCTGCAAAGAATGCGAAGATATGTGAAAATTTCCCTGTAATTTTTAAATTGGTTTTTTCTGGATTAAATATTGATGTTAAAGAACACTAATACAGAGCAACATTGTTCATCAGATATAGCCCAAGAACATTTGTGAATAAGGCTTTTCTCTAAAAAAAATATTACTGAAGTTATGAACAATTAAAGCGAGCCATAGTGAGGAAAATATTCTAGCAAACTTTGTGGGCTCAAAAATTCTTTATATATTTTTTTCCTAATTTGGAATCAACCTAAGGGGTTTGCCAAGTGAAAATACAAAAAAAAAATTTCCATATAACTTGCGGTCACACTAATACACACCTAAGGCCTTCATTCCCTAAAGGAATCATTCAGTCCCCAACCAATTACACTAGGTCACAAATAACAAAATTTTCTCTGTGATTTGTTTCTAGCATACTTTTTCTCATTGATTTTGACCTACTAAACACGAAAATGAGTTTTAAAAATTTTTCTGTTGATTGGTTTTCGAGATACAAATTTTTGAACTTTTTTTTTTAAATTTTTGGAGGTACACTTACAATTTTGAGCATATCTTTCGTCTTCTTTGACGTATTTGATCCTACTACTACTCAAATTAAAGCAAATTGAGCCGTCTACAACTCATTCTCAAAAAATTTTTGAAATCGGGTGAGTAGTTTTGATGTTGGCGGCTTAAAAAGGTTAAAAAACTGCGTTTTTTTAGTAAAAATGTGGCAGAAACATTCATATAAAAATTCATATAAAATATAAAACGCGATGCTAACAGCGATTTTGGTTTTTTACGTATAGCTAGCATTTTTCCAAAGAAAATAAGCACTTACTTAACAAAATCTGACAACAAATGGCGGACTTATAATTTTTTTGGTAAAACACCGAAATTCCGCTATTTCACGATATTTTGATTTTCATTATTTGCACAGCTAACCTACTAGGAGGGATCGAAAAAGCAAGTTTTTTATAATCCTTTTGGAATAGAACGGAACAGTTGCTCCTATACATAAGTTACTTCTGTTCAAAATTTCACCACCCTGGGTTAATGTCTTCTGTTCTGGCAAGGGACGTGAAATTTCAAAAATTTAGTGAAATCAGCAATTTTTTTTTGGAAATTTTTTTCAAATGTCACAGCACTTAGCAGTTTTGATAAAATTTTTAAATTAATATTAATAACACAAATATTTCATAATTGTAAAAAACCTATTTACAATACCGTAGGGACGTTTCGTCGATGTTTTTAAGAAAATGGTATAATGAAAATGCAGAACATAGAAACACAGGTGCATTTTACGATACGAATTTTGGCAAACCCACTTTACATGTACAAAATTGTTTGGAAAAAACGTTTACGTAATTTTTATGATTCTCAGAATTAAAAAAAATAAGTAATACACAAATAGTTATTTAATTTTTATGATTGTGGTTGCAGAGTAATATACGCTTCTGAATGTGCGTGGACGCTCTTCGTGTTCCTTTATGACTGCTACTCCGTTCACAGTCAATTAAAGGGAATTACACTTTTTTATTGATGTGTGTTTTCCCGATGGCTACCTGTATCGGATTTTTTTACAGAAATTCCCCCCACATTTGTGAGTGGTCATTATTTGGAAACTTTTCCACAATTTGAAACGCACACTTGCTGAATCAGGTATATAGCCAGGTATAGTATTTATAGGTGTTCATTTATCGTTTTTTGTCATTCAACAAGTGTCTACCTACCCAACAAGTAAGACAATGAGTAAAAGACTATGTGTGTTCGAGTGTTTGAACAATCCAGACAATTTCTGCAATGTTTGTGGCGAGTTTATAAAGAATAATCACGCACACACGTTTACTCCAGCAGTGCAATTGCACTATTTGAATTATTTTGGTATTTCACCAAATATCACAGAATCATGGACACCTAAGTCGCTATGTGATCTTTGCTATATAATCCTAACCAACTGGGCAGCTGGCGGAAGGTAAGAATTTTTATTTAAACACATTAAGCAAAGCAAATATAGTAATTTATTTTAATTTTAGGCGCCATATGAAATTCGATACACCAATGATGTGGAAAAAGCCGCTATGCCATTCCACAGACTGTTATTTTTGCCTCACCACAAACAGTGGGGTAGGGAGATTTTTAAAATGGAACTACGCCCAAGTGGGATCGTTTGCACTTCCAGTACCACATTCGAATGATGTACCATATCCAGTGTGCCCTGGTGCATCTCTTCAAAAAGCAGAATCGTCAGATCAAGAGTCCGAGTCAAGTGCAAGCGAATTTGGGGCGTGCAGAAAGCGAAAATTACTGTCACAGGCCGAACTAAACGATTGGGTGCGCGATTTTGGTCTCACTAAGGAGAAATCCGAACTTTTTGCGTCTCGGATGGTACAGTGTGGATTTGCGGATTCAGAAGTGAAAGTAACAGCGTACAGGAAGCGTCACCAGCAGTATGCAAAATTTTATACAAAGAAAGACCAAATATGTTTTTGCAGCGACATTTCCGGCTTGTTCCAAGAGCTTCACCAAATTCACAACCCCAATGAAGGGAGGTTGTTTATTGACAGCAACAAAGAGAGCTTGAAGGCAGTTCTCTTACATAATGGGAATGAAAAGCCATCTCTTCCTATTGCTCATGCGGTTCATTCAAAGGAGAACTATGAAACTATGAACATTTTGCTGAAATGCATAGAGTATAGCAAATATAATTGGAAAATATGCGCCGACCTCAAAGTTGTGGCCATTCTGTGTGGACTCCAAGGAGGCTATACGCGACATTGCTGTTTTCTGTGCCTTTGGAATAGCCGCGCTGACGATCAGCATTATATTCAAAAAAAAATGGCCGGATCGAACGAAACCTGTAGTTGGAGAAGCGAATGTTCAGCGCAAACTACTAATAGAGAACCGTGAAAATATAATACTTCCGCCGCTGCACATAAAATTGGGTTTGATAAAAAATTTTGCCAAAAAATTGGACAAAGAAGGTGAAGCTTTTGCCTATTTACGGTCAATTTTCCCTTACCTTTCGCTGGCAAAAATTAAAGAAGGAGTCTTCGCAGGACCCGATATAAAAAAAATGTTGAAAGATGAAACATTCCCGAAGCTGTTATCACCCATCGAAGCCGCAGCATGGAATTCCTTCAGGCTTGTTGTGGAAAACTTTTTAGGAAACAACAAAAGCCATAATTATAAGGACATAGTTGAGGATCTGGTAAAGAACTATGAAGCAATGGGTAGGTTTTTTTGAAACAAATGTTAATTTAAATAGCGTTTTAATTCTCGTTTTTTTTTCATTTTTGGGTAGGAGTGCACATGTCACTTAAAATACACTTTCTGCATTCTCATTTGGATTTTTTCCCTGAGAATTTAGGAGACGTGAGCGACGAACACGGCGAGCGCTTTCATCAGGAATTGAAGGCTATGGAACGACGCTATCAGGGCATCTATGACACGGCTATGATGGGTGACTACATTTGGACCCTAATACGTGAGACCAATTGCAGCGAATACAAAAAACAAAGAAGAAGTCAGCTGTTTTTCCACATGGCATAAAATGTACAGTTATATCTTTGTTTCTACTCATTTTTTATGGGCGTTGATTTGGTTAATTTCGTTAGTTTAGCTAACCTGCCACATCCATTTCTAATTGTGCCATACATTGAGTATGTAGTGCTCTAAATAAATCAAAAAATAATATACTAAGACTAATTTGCTTATTTTAAATTAAGTTCAAATGTATTTATTCGTTTGCGTTGGGTAGGTAAGCTGTGCAAATAATGAAAATCAAAATATCGTGAAATAGCGGAATTTCGGTGTTTTACCAAAAAAATTATAAGTCCGCCATTTGCTGTCAGATTTTGTTAAGTAAGTGCTTATTTTCTTTGGAAAAATGCCAGCTATACGTAAAAAAACCAAAATCGCTGTTAGCATCGCGTTTTATATTTTATATGAATTTTTATATGAATTTTTCTGCCACATTTTTACTAAAAAAACGCAGTTTTTTAACCTTTTTAAGCCGCCAACATCAAAACTACTCACCCGATTTGAAAATTTTCTGAGAATGAGTTGTAGACGGCTCAATTTACTTTAATTTGATTAGTAGTAGGATCAAATACGTCAAAGAAGACGAAAGATATGCTCAAAATTGTAAGTGTACCTCCAAAAATTTAAAAAAAAGTTCAAAAATTTGTATCTCGAAAACCAATCAACAGAAAAATTTTTAAAACTCATTTTCGTGTTTAGTAGGTCAAAATCAATGAGAAAAAGTATGCTAGAAACAAATCACAAAACGACTGTTGGCTAGTGTTACCTGCATATTGTTGCACTGTGCAATTTAACGGATTAACCATTTATGCTATTAAATAAAAATTATATTGTTTTATTCTGTAAATCGAATTCCCCTTTCTACTCACATATATTCGTGGATACTATCAGAATTGTAACTACAAACGTTGGCCAGCAATAGGCTAAGGACAGACACAATGCCCAACTTTAAACATAATGGCCAGATTTTAGAATTGGTAGAAAATGCTGTCCGACATTTGTAATTATTGCCATATTACCTAAGGTAAGTCTGGAGACAAGATTATCGGCTAAAGTTCTTGAAAATAGTAGAGTGTTGTATACTGGTACTTATGACCATCTGGGGAGTACATTTTCTCATTTCGCTAAGAAAAATGGATTCCACTTATTTTAATCTAACACTTGAGTCTCAACAGGTGATTTAATAGTTTTGTCAAGTTAGTGTAATACAATGTTAATGTGGAGGAATTTAAACTTTAGGGTTACGGACTCCACAACAGAATGTTCATGAACTCGCTAACTATAAATCACTTTGGAGAACTCCAGATGCCTATGAAAACAACTCGACAGCACGTTGTATAGAGTTATAACTGTTAGATATACAACTCGCGCCGCTTTCCGAGTGAGTCTCTTTTGAAACCACGAGTGGATAATATCGTCCAGAAATAATAACACGGCGGAACGTTGTTACTAAATATGAAGTTTTTTGATTTTGTATAACTGTTGTAATGCCAAGTCGTCAAATACAAGCTGTACATCTTCGCTCCGATTTTAAAATTGTTTAAACTAAAATTAACTTTTGTTCACATAATGATTCAGATACGTATGGTGAAAAAGTGTTGTGTGTCCACCCCTCAAAATATAAACTGGATTCCCAAAATACTTCGTGTCTAGCAATAAGAGCTGCACCTTTTGTAAAAAGGGTATTTATGTATTTAGTTCTTGAAATGGATTTGTACTTTAATTACTGACAAGGTATATATGAAAGGTTAACGGTATATGAAACATGTCTTGCCGCATCCCGTTTTCTGTATATTGTGGGAAAAAATTAAATTTTTTAAATTTTGCACCAAAGATATTTCCGATTTAAATAGTCGATTTAAGTAAATACGTGTTTCAGTTTTTCTTTTTAATTCGCGTTTTACCAAAAATGGAATACGTTGGTATCATTACGTTCCAAACAGGGCCAAATGGGTATTACGTTGTCTTTAGTTAAACTCCGAAATTCTTTGAAAAACTTAAAAAAAATTTTTTTTTTTAAATGGTTCAGCTCTCGGGATCTTCATGGTAGACAAGAAATATTTTTGATATTATCATTAAACACACAAAGGTAAATTTTGATGGGTGGACAAAATAAACTTTTTTGTCAGTCGGTCTAATGTACATAAATTCAAAACAATGTAGCAACATAACCCATTTTAAAATCTTATGACGTCAGATGTCTAACACATGTTATATGTTATTAATTTTAACATATTTCTTCAACTGGTTGTATCCTTCGCCTTTTCTCGCCTCTTGGCAACACCAAGGATACTGACGGATCCGTCGGCCTGATCTATCCGTCGGAGTCTTGGTCGTCGTTTTTCCTGCTTCCATCGGGTACGTTATCGAAAATCTTTCGCGCTGGCTCATCTTCATCCATTCTGATTACATGGCCTAGCCAATGTAATGCGTCTAATTTGATTCGCCTAGCTATGTCCACGTCAGAACACAAATGATATTGCTATTTGTTCCAACGACGTCGGTACTCTCCTGTTTCTTTAACAGGACTATGTGTTTTACGAAGAATTTTGTCTCGAATACTCCAGGTGTTTTCATCCGCTTGGAATATAACCCAAGTTTCGGAGCCATACGCCAGGACTGGTAAACTGTGAGTCGGGTGTAGCTGAACTTATTTCTGTGGAGAGAGTGATTTATTTTTAAACTGCTTCCTGAGCCCAAAATAGCATCTATTATCATGCACAAAGCTCCTATTTATCTCCAGGATAAAAGATAAATTAATTCAAAATTAATTCGATTGTCGATGTTTAAGAGGGGACCACGTCGAGAGGTTTGTCTAGTCGTTGGCACCATCAATTTTGTCGTGCCCTCATTAACAGCAAGACCCTCCTTCGCTGATTCATTTTCGAAATACTGCAGTAACCTCTCGCTAATTTCGTCTATGTTGTCAGCATATCGTACGCCAGAATCCTATGGCGTTTCGTGTTGATGCTCTTGTTCAAATTTACTGCAGCTTTTCTCCTTATTATCTCCATTCAGATAATGAAGAGATTGCACGAAAGCGTGTCGCCTTGTCTCAGTACTCATTTGGTACAGGAGGGTTCGGTGAGGTTTTCCTCACCTTCACTGCTGATTTTTATTGGTAGCGTCATTCTACAGAGGCAGATCAGTTTTGTCGGAATCTCCAGTTCAGACATATGTAGTTTCGTACAATTTTCCCGTATGGCAAAAAGATGGTATGTATCTATTAGCTTTTCGTGGGTCTTTGCCAGGATTTGGCGTAGCGCGAATAGTTGGTCAGTCATGGACTTGCCTGGTCTAAAACCACACTGATAAGGTGCAATCAGATTTTCAACAATTGCATTTAGTCTTTAATAAGCTCGACAGGACCTTATACGCGAGGGATAAAAGTCTGATTCCGCCATAGTTGGAACATACACATGGATCACCTTTTTGAATATAGGACATAAAACACAGAGACTCCAAACGTCAGACATACATTCCCCAAAAAATATACCACACACCCACCGGCCACCGGCCTTAAGAACCTCCTCGCCTTGGCTGGGGTGTACAATCAACACTGTCGTCCACAATCATTACCTCCTGATCTGAAAGAATCTGGGTAGAGTGGTGCTGAAAAGAGATCCCTCCACATTTTACGCACATACTGCGTATCTCATTGTTCATCCTGGACATTTCGGTCTTTTCACTCTCTCCCTCTCTGTTCCCACTGCCATGTTTCCCCCCTAAATAGTTGGGTTTCTCCTTCCTGAGCCTCTTTTACCGCCCATTTCATATTCTAAATTTGATTCATTCTACTTATGTATGAATTTTTTAGGACGTTTTCAAAATAAAATCTTTTTAATTCGTTACAGTGCCTCTTTTTTTTACATCAGAAAAACTGTAGACAAGGGTATTTATTGACCCCTACCGCCAGTTGAAGTTTCGATTTGTAGAGTATTTTGGGGAGAAAATAATTTGTTTTTGAATATGAGGCTCAAACGACGTGTTTTGATGAGCTTAGTTAGTAAAATATTCTCTTCAAATTTTGACAGAGCATCTTTTTGGCGGCAGTATTTTGAAAACTTGATCAAACATAATTTTTCCGATTTCCGCGTATTTCTCAATATGGTGATGTCACTGTTGTAGTTTTTGACTTGTAATTTTCCACGCTGGTTCTGGAAATTTATAAAATGCATTAGATAAAGGGGTTAGGACTTGTGGTAGTTTGCATATGAGTGAGTATCCGATTGAGCGCTCAACTGTCAGCAGTGTGAAGTAATATTAAAGAGGTTGAATATGAGCAATTGTGAATGTCAGGTTCGATCCCTCCTCTGATTACCTTACATTTCCCTCGACGACGGTCACCTCGCTTTGTGATGGCGACACTATCGAGTACTTAGCCATGAAAAAGCTTCATGGAATGTAATGGGAAATGGTTTTTTTACATTGACATTAACACATTTCAGTTCGAATGCAAAGAGAAAATGGAGATATCTGGAGATAAGCAACTGGTAATATGGAGGTTTTTACAATGTTTGCTGCATGATGTACAAGTTTACGAAAAGATTTATTAATTCAAAACTAGAGGAAAATTCTAGAGCTATTAGCAAGAATTCTAGAAATATGGACGATATATTAAGCGACAATTCTTGAATTACTCAGTAAACATCAAACGCAACAAATGAGAAACTGCAAGGAATTTCGGAAATTGTGGACAGCATGGATACACAAGTAAACGAGCCATTCCAATAGATTGAACAATCGTTGGAAGAAGTTGAGCAGAAGATCGGACAGGTCGATCATAAGTTTAAGAATGTAGAGCAGGATGTGGATAAAATATTCGCCGAACTGCAAAGAAACAGTTACAAGAAGAGCCAGTGCGAGTAGATTCCGAAGGTTCTAGTAGACTCAAAACTCACAGATTCCCATTCGAAATGGCTGCGATAAAAAAGTTGCGGAACAGCAACGACAAAGACGTAGAGCTGATTTTGTCACTGAAAGGCAGTGCAGAAGAAGTTCTTCAGAACGACTACGATGACAGAGTTATACCGCATGGAATTCAGACGACGAGTGCAGAAGCATAATAGAATGCTGCAGTACTTCGAAACCGAGGTGGAACGTCTGGTGTTTATAGCATATCTACGAGAACCCCACCCCGTCAACATTTTGAGTTCAAAAAGAGTCAAAAAAGTGTTTTTGCGTTTGAAAGTGTCCCCTCTCTCTGAGTGTTCATTCATGACTCAGAAAAGATTCATAAATATGAACCTGGGAATTTAAATTTCCCTCTTTTTTATAAGCCTTTTCAGTATTATAAATGAACATGATTTTAGGGTCATTTATAAGCCGTTTTGAACTCTTTTTAGATTCTTTAATTATTATTTTCTGTAACTTTTATGGATCGATTCTGACTTATCTTAGTTTGTCTTTATTTCCAGTTTCCGTGGCTAGGCACGTACGCCGAAGTTATTTCCTGAATTGGTGATTTTTGATATTTTTGACTGTTGTACTATTTTTCGGGCCCCGCCCCCGAAAGAAAATCCTGCGTATGGTACTGTAGACCATGGCATTTCACAATGCCCTAAATATTGTCCCGCTCGATTTGTATACTAACAAAAAATTATTGTAAATTTTCATGTATTTTGTTGACTAAGGTATAATTACTCTTTAAAGAAAATTTGTATTAAAAAGTTATAACCTTAAAGTAACATATTAGTGGAAGTTAAAATGTGATATTAATTAATGGTTTCTCCACTGAACGCTTGGAAATACCTGAGACAACAACAATTTATATATAAGTACTAGCTGACCCGGCAGACATTGTCCTGCAAATTTTGTTCAAATACCCTTAGCAGGAGCAGAAATAATGGATTTTTAATTTGTGGATTGTATGGGAGGTACCACGCCCCTTTGTCCAATTGGGCCGAATAGTAAATCTAAACCACCCAGGGCGCCACCCAAACGCATACAAAAAAATTTATTCAAATCGGTCCAGAAGTTTAGGAAGAGTTCAGTCACAAACACACCTGCTGTAGAATTAGACATATAAAGATGTACGTCTTACATTAATCTTACTACCTAATGCAGGTTTCTCCTTATAACATATTTTTGAATTCCAATTGGAACCTTTTAATGTTTCCAATATGTAAGCGATTTGCCCCTACATATGACACAATTACGAGATATCTGCTGGAAATGTGAGGCCAGCTCGATATTGCAGTTAATGTTGGGTCAGCTCGATATCGCACCAAATGTATCACTTGGTCTTTGGATGTATGTATGTATGTATGCATATGCAATCTCATCATTTGTTATATTGATTGGAATGATATGCAGAATGGTTTACCGGGTAGTTGAGGGTCTTGAATTTTCACTCCGTTTTCTGTGAGGACGGTTTTTTTTAAGGCGACATCGAGGAGTTGTTGTTTCACAAACAATTAATTTGCAGTAGACAATTGATGGACATGCTGCTAACATTTCAATACAATACAGGCGCTTCTCTCGTAGTTGCGACGAGCACCTTATAGCGGAAACCCCTGAACACTTTCTCCTATCGTACAGTGGCCAGCCTTGACAAATATAAGGTAAATAATTTTGGGAAAGAGCTTTTGACCTCAATTTATTACGGGAACTCTCTGTTATTTTTTCCTATTTTCTTTACAGACGAACGTGGCTATTCAAAACGACATCACTGCTTCTTGAGTGAGCTTCCATGAAAGGGATTCACAGTCACTCTAATTTAACGTAACTATAGTTGCACTTCATCACACTGGTGTTAGTGATATTCGTGAAGACTCTCGTTTGGATTCTGGCAACGAATAAAATGTGACGGTGGTGGAGAGGCCGATAAATGAATATCATATCAACCAACATCATAGTAAACTGGCATCTGTCTCTTCAAGCCTACAACTATCAAAAGGCAAGGTGGATACCTACATGGTTGATTGCATCGTACATCCCCCATGATGAAATGAGACCACAAGAGAACAAATGCCATCAGCACTCTTAACAGGAGACAAAGGCTATATGAAAATGCAATCAGACGGGCCAAAATAAACTCGTGGAGGCTTTTCTATAGATGAGAATAAGTTACAATCGATTCGTCGAGATCAAGAAAATTTTCAAACCGCTGCCATATCGCACACTTGCATTTTCGGGGATGGTCGTAGTGGACATATTTTCATGAAATGAGCAAAGGAAAACACTGGTGAACTTCGGCGGATCGTGACTGACTCACCCTGTATAATGGCCGTCGGTGGTGCAATGGTAGGTAGTATTCGCGGCTCTTGTGCAATAAAAAAAATAAATAAATGGTTTCCCATTACATCCCATGAAGGGATCGGGGAGAGCTTCACACAATCAGTGAGCAGTGCTCTTTCGAGTTTCATACTCACTGATTGGGAACTACTGTTATACACCGGTTCCGAATGGTATTTTGAGAAGCTGTTCCATCAACATACATACATCAATATAAAGATTTACACTTTATACACACAAGAATTCTAACACTTTTATATTCAGACCAATCAAAGCACAAAGAGTTCGTTAGTGCGAAAGAGACGAATATATTTGGTTATTTAGTGCGAACGACGACAAGCGCGTATTTTGGTTAGGCCCATAATCACTCAATTCTCCCAACTATTGTTGGCCCATGTTTTCTTCTGCTTGTAAGTAACATTGTAGAAGTATGAAATCATATGGTTTTTGTTATACATACTAATTATTTAATTTCAAAAGGTTACCAAAATGAATAAAATGTTACCACGTTACCAAGCCGTTTAAATGTTACCAATTTTGGTTGGATATTACCAACTGTGTCAACCGTGGATGTAACGGGAAACCATTTATTATTTTTAATGAGAAGGCAAACTCAGTAGGACAGCTGATTTAAATTTTTTCTTGTTGTTTAGTAGGCCGTTGCTGTCAGATTCAAAGGTTTTGTTTTTGTACTTTTTTGTTTACATTTATTGTTGGTATACACATGTATTGGCTTTGGCATGAGAGCCTAAACAAAGACCAAATGCCTCTTGTTGTTGCCCCCAATTGTTGTTGCATATACTATTCAAATTTTTTCACGACAACCATGTTACAAATACATGGTATTAGGAGGGGCGTTGTTGTAATTGTGGGCAACAACAACAGACATTTTGGTTTGGTTGTGCACTTGGTTTTTGTCAACTTCACCACAAATGTATAACAACAACAAAATTAAACAACAAATTACAAAACTAAAACACATATGTATTGACAGTTGGCAAGTGCCATGTTAAGAACAAATCAAATCAGCTGTTCTAATAAATCAACCTTGACTGGTTCAACTATGGGGCAAACACACAAATACATTCACATTCGTGTATGGTTCATGGCTTAGAATTTTAAATGTAAGCGTCGTGACCCTACTTCGTTGAAACCTGATACCACTAAAGCTACAAAACGAAATTTGTCGTTATTTAATATTGTCGTTGTCATCAGTGACGGGAAATGTGCAGGAACTAATCGGGACTGCAGAGACTACTCGGGAAAGTATCGAAGCAATTTAATTTGTTTCATGGCTCGTTTAACTTGAAATTTACCCTCATATGAATTTCGGTAGTATCCCAAACATCCATATACTTACGTGGAAGCATTCGCGAATTTCCCTCAAACCTACATATACTTACATATATTTCGAAACGAACTACTCTTCGATTTCAATATATACATATGTATTATTTATTATAATTAATTATCCACATTTATAAATAATTAATACAAACATTTAATAGATTTAAAACGGCCCTTTTTACATTTATTTCCATTGAATGCATTATTTGTTTTTTTCATGAAATGATAATCTTCTGCTTTTTTACATCCCCTTCCTTTGTTGTCTCTCACGTTTTGGTGTTTAGAAGGTTTCAGCTATGTGTTGGTTATCACTATATATTGGAACACAATGACCATATTTATCTACAAATCAAGTTCACGCAAGCCAATGGTGGATTAATTTCTTGTGTTTATTACATTTATTTCACAAATTTTCCGCCCTTCCGATTTTCTCGGCAGTTTCTTTCCTCGAAATCGAATGTCACTTTAGTAGCACACATACATACATTAGGGTGACAATCGTTAGAATGAAAAAAAAAAATTTTGCGGGGTGCGGGTCGGATTATTGTGACACTAGGTCTAAAACTTCAGTGCTGAAAATTTGCGCCAAATTGGACAACGCTTTCGGGACGCGGATCGAGGTCAAAGGTCAGATATATCCAAATTTTACTATTTATATGAAATAAATTTGTGGAACTCATTAACTTTCTACACTATTTTGCGAAAATATGTAGATTTATTTATTTTAATAGAAAGTAAAGTAATCTTTCTTCGAAATTAACCCTAAAAAGTAAACCAATTTTTTGGAAATTATCCCTAGTATGTCCTTTGGGTCAAAGTGACCCAGAAACTATATTATCGCCAAAATCTTTAATATTCTTCATTATTTGGTGTAAATTGATAGATGGCTTTATTTAAATATATGAATTGGTAACTGAAAAACAAATTAAATTAACCCTAGACATATTTTGGGTCAAAGCGACCTTCACAAATTTGATATGAAAAATTTATAATTTTTTTTATTTTAAAAATAAATGACTTAAAAAACTAAAAAAAAATATATAAAATAATTTATAGACCAAAATTTTTTGTAGAGATTGTAGATTGGCATTTTTCGAAAACTGCTGCCTATAGCTTTGTACCACCTGTAATATATAAAAAAAACAACGATAAAAAAAAAATTAACACACAAGTAATAAAAGAAGATACTTACTTTGTTGTTTCTGTTCCTCATCTTTTGTAATTATGCCATGATATTCTTGAATCAATTTAATGCCTCTTTCGGCACTATCGTTGACAACACTTAAGTTTTGTACAATATGTTTGCCTTTTACGTACGTACTCCTCCAAAACATTCCAAGAATGCGGGTCTTTGTTTAAAAAGTCCGTGGGAATTGCAAATCTCTTGAAAACTTTTTTTTTGTAGTTTTTGAAAATAAATCTTGTAAAATATTAGAATTATCTCTGAATATAAACGTTTTTAAATTTTCCTTCTTTATTACAAGCTTTTTTGGTATTTCATCATCATCATCATATTCAGAAGTGTCTATAGACAATGACATCTTAGCCACTAATTTGCCTTTTGTTACATCATCTATTCTATCGTCAAATAAACAAAAGCCCACACATTCCTCGTTTAAATAATACAGATTATTTAATATTTTTGAAATGGCTTTGTCGGCAATATTTTGATTAGTTGATTTATGGTTTTCTAATTTTCTCAAAAACATAATATCATTTAAAACAGCTTTATCAGCTTTATTCGAATCAAACCAAAAAATTTAATAACAGCTGGAAATCAAACCATGGATTTCCAAATCGGAAATATCAGAAAACTGATGGCGAAAAATTACTATTTTCAAACAGTTTATAGCCTTGGCCATCCATCTAGCGCATTTACAGTAAACTTTTGTATAATTTTTTCACTTTGATTTCTGACTCCGTTTGCGGAGCTTTCACGCTCTTTATGAGCCCACAAAACAATAATTTTTGCTCAGAAAACCTTCAGAAAAGTGGGACTTTTCCTTCGAAAATGGTCCGTCAGAAAGAGCTCCAAATTTATGTCAGAAAAGAGTCCTTTATGAGGGTTTGGGTCCTGAAAGAGCTCTTAATTTATATCATAAAAGAGTCTTTTATGATGGATTTTTGGGCTCTGAAAGAGCTCTTAACCCTCTAACCGGCCAATTTTTTTTCGATTAAAAAAAATTATTTATTGATTGTTTTTGGATAAATAAAACATACGGTATTGTTAAAAGATGAAAAAAATTTAAACCTTACCTTCCAGGTGAGAAAATATGTTGACCGCCAAAAGGCGGACCTGCCTGGTAACGTAATAAAACATTTTAATTAAGGAATGATTTTACTTGAAATTTTATTCAGTTTTTTTATTGTTTTGTGTGATAAATTTGGAAACATTTTTTATTGTTTGATAAGCATAGATTTAATTTACATTTAGTACAATACATTTGTGTTTCGGACTTACATCCCTGTAGTTTGCATACTTTTTTACCACTTCGGTCCAAAATATCAGGCATATGTCCAACTCCATCAAAACGAATGTCATCTGGTGGACCATACGATTTCTTTGGGTTTTGTATTTTTGGGCTTTGGCTCTGAGGTCTACCAACAGCTCTTTTGGCGTTAGCGTTCTCATAACGACAGAGTACATCAGCCACCTCAATACGAAAATCTGGCAATTTTTTATGAGTAACATCTTTAGAGTCAATACCATGAATACGCTGGAAAAGGAGGTATGAATTCACTAACGCCATATCAATTAGGTGATAAAATAAACGCAAAGTCCATTTCTTTGTTTTCATTCTGATGTGATCGCGATCAAGTAAACAATGTCTACCCCAAAGGCACCGCCAACAAACTCTTCTGAGTGTCCACGTTCTTTATCTTTTAATTCCACTTCCTTTGTCACCTTGCAGTTGGGTATCCTGTTACATCGGACGGTTCCTAATGTATAAATTCCTCTGCTCCGTAAATAAACAGAAGTGGCAGAGGTATTAAAATTAACGAAGTACAGGATATGATTTTTGAAATCTGGGATTGTGTTTGACAGTCTTATGACCACATTGGCTGTTGCTCCTAATTCAGGGGTGTTGGGTAATACTTCATTATCGCCAGCTCCTTTGTATACTTCAAATTTGTACGAAAAGTCATGCGAGTCACAAAGGACAAATAGTTTCATGCCATATTTGTGGGGCCTTGCGGGCATATGCGGGTTTTGGGAAGAAATATCTTTTACATTTCCTCTAAACCCCCCCGCATTGGACACTACTGCACTTCTCCAGCTTCAACTTCTGGTAGAGGAGATCTTGCTCTCTTTGTTTTTGTTTTCCCAGTTTTTGATGGTAAAGACTCTTCATAATGCTCCACGTTGTTGTTCACTTCTGGCAGAAGTTTTTCTGAGTTTTGAGAGATATTGATGATATCAGAAAGAAAATCATTGTTGTCTACATTATCCCACTCTTCTTCTAATGTGGCAAAGTCTACGTTTGGTAGTTGAAAGTCTGGGTTCTCCAAATCATTTTCGTTGTCAAAGTCGAAATCGTCTTCTGAATCTGCGCCATCCACTGATTCAGCCATGAGTGCTTCAATTTCCTCATCACTTAATTTTGAAAAATTAGAACTTTTTCTCTGTGAAAACATTTTCAAATGGTTAATTCGTTCCTACAATGTTTAAAACCGAACAATGGTTACAGAAAAATGAAACGAAAAAACACTAGGAACTAGAGCAATGTGTATGCAAAAGTTCCTTGTAACCGGCAGGTCCGCCTTTAGACGGTGTCCAATTTTCACCGGCTAAAAGCTAAGTTTTGGTAAAACCTTCATATTAAAAACATAGAACACGATAGAATATATATTTACCTGTATGAAAATAATTTTTTTACTCGCAAATTATGAATTAATAGGATTTTATACTTTTTTCAAAATTCCACTTGATACACAAATAATTAATTTACACACTTTGTGAAAAAAATGACTTTAGCACTCAACAGTTTGCAATCAAATCAGAAATGCTTGCTGCTATTGTTCTCAACAAGAGAATTGTTTGTTTCTCTGCTGATATTTCCCGTTAGAACAGAAAAAACAGAAATAGAGCTGCATATTAACGTATTTATATACCCCGTCTAAAGGCAGGCTCGCCGGTTAGAGGGTTAATTTATATCATAAAACAGTCTTTTATGAGGGTTTTTTGGGCCCGGAAAGAGTTCTTAATTTGTATCATAAAAGAGTCTTTTATGATTGTTTTTTGGCGTTCTGAAAGGGCTCTTACATTATGTCAGAAAAGAGTCATTGCAATTTTAAACGGAAAATAAATAAAATTAATTGTATTTATAGTAAAAAAATTAAAATGGTTTGCATTTATACGTATAATAACTAATAATACAACAAAATTCATTGGAAATTTATAATAAAGAACATTTCTATTTTTTTTTTGCTTTTTAGTGTATTTGAGTCTGTCGTGGGAAGTCTGGATTTTTTTCAAATTCTTATAATTTTATTTCACAGGTTCTACTACTTTGACCTTACTCAACGACATCACACTTTGTACTGAAGCACACATTGCTTTTGGTGCCTGCTTCGCTTCGTGCGACGACAACAACACACACTGTGTGTGGTACAGTTATTTTTTTTCGAGCAAAACGCAAATAACAGCACAACAACGCTTTGGTACACACATAATTAAGACGAATTTCTAAGTCATAGCGCGTGCCGTCTCTGTATAGTAACAAGCAAATTTTACATTCACTCCGGAAATGCTCTTTAATAGGACACTTTTCTGACTCCTTTTTAGGAGCGCTCCGAAAATGGTTTGCTGGGATGCAAAAATACAGATAACACTTACAAGATAGACTCTCTCGTTGTCCCTCCTTTATTCTCTTGCTCTCGAGAGAGCATAGACAGCGCAACTAACACAGCTGTATTTGTACCAGAAACATGAATATATGAGGGTCGCAAACATATATTATAACTTATTAATCATTATGTCTCAAACATGTAATAGTGAATAGCAAACACAATGATTTTGGACACAAGTATATTATATGTGCGACAAGCTCCAAACACACTTTATATTTGCATCAAAACAAGAAAAAATTACAGATTTTCCAGCGTGTAGAGGAACAGTTGAATGGAACTCACAGTCGGATACCACCAAATAAATCGAAGATGTGCACGCAGAAAAAATATATGGAATCTAACAGAATCAAATTAAAGCTCTTGCCACAGACAGAAATGTACAGAGAGGATTCGATGACGCTCTATGTTCTTCGTGAACCTTTTACTAAAACTTTTTGTTAGTATATAATGCTTGTACCAATAAACGACATATAACTATATATAAATATATACATATATATTAGATAAGGATATTTTACTGGAAAACCTTTGCGTCATATATCTTTGTTCCCATTCCCATTTGTTTGTTTTATTTTTATTTGTTAACCAAAAAATAAACTCGAGATTCAATTATAGGATTAAGATCGCTTTCTAAAATACAGACATGAGTGTGCTGAAAAGCAGTATACCAGAGGTACTCACAAAACGTATAGTTTTCCCTATTTCAGAATATTTGAGTTTTCACCAGTTTTTGAGTTATCACTACTTTGTCAGTTTTCACCCATATTTGAAAAAAACAAGGAATTCTATTTTGTCTTCGTACACATTCTTTATTAAAATTTTAACGAAATAAAGTATTTGTTTCTTTTCTATCAATTGTTGCGAGTATCAACTTATATTAACGTAGCGTACAACTCGAATCAATTTTTGTTTTGATGTTAAATTTCATTCGTTATGATTCTATATAAGTAATTAAGTTCAAGATACATTCGTTTCTAACAATTCAGCTTAAAACTTAATTTGATTTGCCCTAAGAAGTAGTTTCATTTAAGATACATACATTAACAATAGGTAGATTAGATGCAATGGGTTTCTTTTTTGTTTGGTTAAAATTTATCTAAAAAGATTTCTAAAAAATACATACACATATACATGCGATCTTTGATAGATACAGTTGAGGCTGTAGGAGATACAAGTATTAATTTTCTCGGATATGTGCTACTTATTGTTTACTCAGTGATTTTTCCATGAAGCGATATCATTTGGATATATATTTTTTTTGTCAGTATTAAGTATTTATGTATATATGGTATATTACAACCCAATATTAAAAAAAAAAATAAATTAAAACAGATTAACAACAAGTGTTAGGAGCAATTTTGTATTGTTTTGTTTATTGACTTGTCATCCCAGTTTCCTACACAACAAAGATATACTTTATTATTAAACGAATGTTTTTTTTTTCAAAACTGATTTCAAAATTTTGGAGGCACTATGCGCCTGCGTTGCATGTGTCATAGAGCGCGCTTAATAGTGCGATGTGTATCACCGAATTTTTACATTAGTGTGCGATGTGTATCATAGAATTTTTACATATAATGGGCTTCATTAGAAGATCGTTAAACATTAAAAAAGACGCTTTTGTACTACAACATTTTCAATTGAATGTTAGACAACTATCAATTGAATTTAAATATTTTGCTTTAAATTTAAAATGTATCAATTGCTATTAAAAACACTAGTCTGAAATTAAATATATGTCAACTGTATATTAAATAAATCAGGTGAAATTCCAAAAAACCTCAATTGGAACTGGAATCCAAAATACATCAAGTACAATTTAAAGGGCATCAATTGCAATTTTAAGCTGATAAATTACAATTAAAAACTCATCGATTGAAATTGTGGGCTCATCAATTAATATTTAAAACACGTCAGTTTAAAGAAAAAGGTGCTATTTTTTAATTTGAATTAATTTTTTTTTAATTTAAATTTGTAAGGGTTAGTATTTATTTGACGTCTTTAAAATTAAATACCTGTATTTTAAGGTTTAGTTGATGAGCTCAGAAAGCAGTTGAAAATATTAAATTTCAATTGATTTATTTAAAATTTTAATGGAAGTATTCAAATTGATGTATTTTCTAATTCGAATGACAGATTATTAAATTGCAAGTGACATTTTCCAATTTTCCAAAGTGGTTTTCAACACGACATAATATAGGCAATGTAAGAATTTATTTTAGAGAGTAGTGTGACAGAATTATGAATTTTGCTCCAATGACTCCATGCAAGTCATTAACCAAATTACTTAAGTGCACCATTCAATGAAAACTAATAGTTATGGTAAAATCAAACGATTCCCTAAATTTGAATTATGATTACTTATGTCTACATAAAAAATTTCTTAATGGGACAAATTAACTTTTGATCACTTTGAGGTCTCGTATCCGTTCAACATACTTTACAATTAACATGTAATTTTGTACTTATGTTCTATATTTTATGGGTCATTTACAAAATGGGTGCAAACAAATGAAATATTTTTGATTTAATGTATAAAATTTTGCAATGCATTAACAATTTGTATAATTGGGAACATATTATCGATTTTATAAAAACCTTGCGGTATTGCTAAACATTTTAATATACTATTTATTTTATTTTGTTGCGAGTATTGTCACGAGACGACTTATCTCCTAATAACATTTTAAATTGGTTTTTAAATAAATCTCGTAAATTCATAGTGATCTTTGTTATGGCATACTTTTAGGATTTGTTAAGTAATTTTTAAAATCGTATGAACTCAAACTTGTCGATGTACAGTTTAAAATGGATATGAAAAGCTCTCGTCTGTCCCTTTTGGGACGTAATGGGAAAATATTTATTTATTTATTTTGTTGGTTAATGTATGAGAAATTCATACTACAAGCTTACAAGCCATGAACATTTTTCTAATTGAAAACTAGTTGGTTTTTGTTGGAAATATTCAAAAATGCTATACCACGGAAAAATACAACTCTGTGATATAGATTAAAACTCGCCTCAAGGCACTGCAACAATACGAGAACGATTGAGGAAAAAGAAGAACATGGAACAAATTCTACCTGTTCTTGTTGTTGGAATTATTGGCCTCTCAGTAATGTTGATACTTAGGGATCTTCAATCGATACTAATTCGCACATGCGAATTGCAGATTTGAGTTTGTATATATACGATTGATATCAACCGATGGTATCAATTCAGGCACAGTAGTTCGGCATCTGATGATGAACATGTCACGGAGTTCGAAACAAGTCATGCCCGAGAGTGTGTGTTGAACTGAAATGTCTATTATTTCCTACAAAAACCAACCATTTTTCAATTAGAAAAATGTTCATGACTTGTAAGCTTGTAGTATGAATTTCTCATACATTAACCAAAAACTAACAAAAACCGGTCATAAAAATTCATTTATTCATTTATTTTACAGTTTAAAGTCATCAAAAAATCTTCAAATTATAACTTACAACAAACTAAATATCGAAGTAGCTGTCAGTGAAACTCGGGATAGTCACACGATACTCTCACTTATATCTGATTATTAGTGTCACTCAAAGTTGTACTTTTTGATGTGTCAACATCTATAGGCACGGGCAGGGCAATCTATCAAAGTGAACACATGCAAACAACACCCAACGTTAGCATCACATACGTGGTTGTGGTACAACAATAGTCTTATGATGGTATTGATGTAGCATAAAAGCGAAATTTTTTTATATTTCCCCAATGTGTGTGCATGCCCCGACAGAAGAGCAAGATGATGATGCCAAAGACATACTCTATCAGCTCCTAGAGGAAACGTATGACCGCTGCCCTGGCCATGATATTAAGATTGTACTAGGAGATTTGAATGCTAAAGTAGGCAGTGAGAATGTCTTTCATCCAACTATTGACAATTTCAGTCTACATGCTATGCTGACAGTTCCGAAAAGGTATGAGGCTGATTTACTTTGCCGCGCAAAAAACATTGTCATTAGTGATACAAGATTCCATCATAAAAACATCCACAAGGCTACTTGGGAATCAATGACCAAAAAACGAAGAACCAAATTGATCACGTGGTATGTGATGGAAGGCACTCATCCAGTGTAATTAGCCAAAGCCAACTCAAGGAAGGTCTCACAAATTTTGGCACAGAACTCACCCCCTCCCGATGACGATCCTGAATCGCATTGGAAACCCATATCCGACTCTATAAAACCTGCTGGAACTACCGTACTTGGTTTCGAAAAACCGCTTCGCAGCAAACCATAGTACGATGAAGTGTCGAGTTGCAAATGATGAAAAGAACGCTACACGTAAGGCAATGCTTCAGTCAAAAGCATCGCGAGCTGCAACTGAGCGGTATAGAGAAAATAAAGGAGGCTACCCGTCTCTTTTGGCGTAAGATACGGAAGTGAAGAAAGCGTGAGTGAGAAAATTGAGACATACAAAAGGAAGAACGAAGCCCGAAAATTCTACCAAAAATTCAAAAACGGAACTAATGGGCATGGTTCTGGGCCCCTTCTGTAAAGACGACGGAAATCTCATGGTAGATGTACAGAGTATGTTAGGCATGCATAGGCAGATATCATTTCTCTGCTCTATTGGTTCCTGAGATATCCAATGAAGAGACAATCGATCACATTTTGGACGACGACGGCGATTGCCCGCCTCCTAAACAAGACGAGGTCAGAACAGCTATTGCCCGGCTTAAGAACAACAAAGCCGCAGGAGCCGACGGACTACCGGCGGAGTTGTTTAAGGCTGGCGGCGATGAGCTGATAAGGTGCAGCATTTAGTTAGATGAATGCATACCCGGCGATTAGAGCCTCAGTGTATTATGTCCGATATTTAAAAAAGGTGACCCGAGTCTCTATGCCAACTACCGTGGAATAAGCCTTTGATCTAAGTATAATGTGCGAAAGACTAAAACCAATTATCGCTGACCTTGTTGCCAGACTTTACGTACACATACCTGGAAAATCGACAACTGAACCGACTTTCAGCTACACCAAATATTTGTCGATTATAAGGCGGCCTTAGATAGCCCGATACGGGAGAAACTCTATGAAGCAATGTCTGAGCTTGGTATTCCTGCAAAACTCATACGCCTTTGCAGGATGACCCTGACGAAAACCCAATTCCTCAGTGAAAGTTGGTAAGGATCTTACCGAACCTTTCGAAACTAAGTAAGGCCTCAGACAAGGTGACACCCTATCCTGCGATCTCTTTATCATCTTAATAGAGATTATTCTGAGAAAAGCTGCTGTCAACATGAATAAAACCATCAGCAGCAAAAGTCACATGCTGCTCGCGTGTGCTGATGATATAGATATCATTGGACGCACAGTTAGCAAAGTTACTGCGGTGTTTCGAGAATTGAGAAGGAGTCAGGAAAAGTGGGCCTGACAGTAAATGAGGACAAGACAAAATTAATGGTTTCAACGAGCATAGCCTCCATGCGATTAGACCAAAGCGTGAACGTTGATAACCGTTATACTTTCGAGGTAGTGGACGAATTTACCTCGGATCTGCCGTAAACAAAAACAGCAACGTATGTCTTGAGACCAAGCGGAGAATTGTGCTTGCGAATAGATGTTATTTTGGGCTAAGCAAGCACTTTAGAGATAAAGCCCTCTCGTGTAAAAAAAGTCCAACTATACCAGACCCTCATACAACCTGTCTTGCTTTATGGCGCAGAATCATGGGTCTTATCGCAAGCAGACGAAACATCTGTAGAAATCTATTGAGTAGTATAGAGAACTAATGGAGCGAATAGTATGACTCAAAAGCACTGGCGAATGATTCATAACGTATTACTCTCTTTTTGTTATAACATGGTCCATTCATAATGTTGATGCCTTTTGAAATATTTATGGCTTTTTGTATTGTTTTATGGAAATGGTGCATTTATATTGAAATATTCTATAAAGAGGGTAAAACTCGTTTATGCTATTTTACTCAGACTCTCTATATGATAGCGGAAAAAGAGTGCAATAACTTCTCTATACTATTCAATACTTCGCTCTGTTTATGATAAAACAAAAACAATTATTTCAGTGAGCCAAATATTGTTTTATTAATTTTAACAATATTACATCTAATGTTAAAGCAGCCTTCAGCACAAAACTATTCATATTTTTATTTTCCAATGTAGCATTTACTAATGTTTTCATAGAAATCGAACAGGTACCGTGTAACAAAGAGGTGTTAACATAGTTCGAACACTCATTGATTTTTTTGTAAATATGTTAATATTCTTCATCACACTACAAGATTGAAACAAGATTAATATCGAAAAACAAATACTGATGACCGGAATTGGTCTTTTAAAATATTCAACACACTTTTGCATGCGTTTGAACCAATTTTCGAAGCACTTGTGCCACTCCGAATGAGGTAGCTCCAAAAACGTTGACCCCCCAATTTGTGATTAATATGCGTCAAATCAATGTGTTTGATGGTCAAATAAGCGTCTAATTGAGCTGATATGAACTAGCGTTGTCATGATGGAAACCGTTTTCCAAAAACTTCTGGGATTCAGAATTGACCGTGCTGCTGTTCTTTAACATAACCAATTATACCAAAGAAGCACGGCCATCATTTGCTGTGAAGTGCTTCGTGCACAAACAATTTTGTTTTATTTGGTTCGTTTTGAAACACCCATAAAGTCTACTGCTGTTTATCTACACCAGGAGTTTTCGAGCGGTTGATAAATAGAGCGGTTTGTTTTTACATTGGTCATACAGTATTGAATGTATGGGAGTGGAAGTAATGTCATTGTTGCCTCTATCTCACGGAATGCCACATAACGACCTTGCAATATCAGTTCAGACACAACATCGATGCTTTCTGACACAACAAACGATCTTGGACGACCTGCCCGAAATACGTCCTGAAGCGAACATCGGCTCCAATTATGGTGATGTCTTGGTGCGTCTTGGGGATATAAAGATTTAAGGTCATCACTGCACTCTTCTCTTGATAATCCAAAGATTTCATGTCATACATGCACTCTTATCTTTATAATCCTTTTCGGAAGTTGTGAAAAATAATTCCAAGAAAACTGTTCACGAGTGGATTAAATTTTTTGTGCTGAAATAATTCTCCCACGTAAACATGTTCTGAGTGCCGCTATGCTAAAAACTAACGGCCGTATTCATAAAAAGTTAGGAGAGTTTTGAGAGACGATTTATCATACAAATGCTGTTTGCACCTGGCAACACTAAAAATTGCAAAGACCAGAAATATAAATGGCAACCCTAGTGCAGAAGGTTTTTTGCTAATCAAAAGATGTATTTCGCGAATGTCAAAGATCTAAAGCTTTTTGTGATATTTTTTTCATTGTTGCCAGACTTTACGTACACATATGTATAAAATTTTGCTAGAAAGGAAGCTACTGGGGTCTATATTAACATTACATGTATAATAAATTGCCCCCACGCCGTCGAGTTTTTTTCCGATTCCGTATTCCGCTATTTTATTCTTCTGTACGTCGTTTGTAAATTGAGCAAATTCCTATATCTTTATTACGGACATTTTCCTTCCAGACACAAATTCCTCCTCCACACAAAAACATGTTTACACCACAGAGTATTTCTTTAAAGCGAGAAAATTTGTCTCATCTGACGTTACCTTTCACACTCCTCGTGGTGCTGTCGGTGTGATAGTGAGGTGTTTGATGAAAAGTGACTTACACCAAGTGGAATTACAAAAACTTCTGACTTCAATTATTCACGTCGTTTTGGTGAAAAATTGTGAAATTTAAATGTGTTTTACACTTTTTTATTAACTGTTATTGTTAGCATACATACATTTGTGTTGTAATTAAAACAATAATTTTAGCACACAAAACGAAATACCGTTGTTGTCATTTTGTCTCCCAACATTAACTTCTTGGGTCTGGTCTTCGTTTTTAATACCCCTTGAAACGGTTTACGTGTTTACACATATTTTGTGTGCAGGCAGATGTGTTTTAAATAATTGTTAATATCGTCACCTGAAATGCAAAAGGCCGTAACTAACATTTTCAAAATTATTCAGGAGAAGCAAAAAACAAAATAAATTTATTCACATTTGTTCGTAAATCTTTTAAGAATTTCGTTAATAATGTCGGTGTTCTTAGTGGGAGAAGGCTAAAAATTTGCGAGGACGTGTAGTTTGGTATTATGTACCAATTTCAATCAAAAAGTCAATTTTGAAAATGTTGTTAGTTAAGGCCTTTTGCATTTCATGTGACGATATATTTTTGGCCTTTACTAACTCTTATGTCCAGTTTTTAAGAGGATAGTTAACTATCGGATTACATAATCGTAAGTGCAAGTTAATTAGTGGTTAACTATGCATTTTGTTTTTCAGTGGCGTGTTAATGTAACTCGTCATATTGTTACAGATTATGGCAACCCTTGCATACTAATTGCAAAAAAAAATATGTTTTGGGTTAAATGCCAAAACAACAAAGAGAAACAACTAAATGCAATATTAAATAAATGCATGAAATCAAAGTCATTTAAGAGAAAAATATTAAAATCTATGTATGAGCATTAATTTAATTAAAGTATGTGTACAAATACTCAAAACAGAAACATGTATTTTATACAATCTAACATTTCTCATATTGACAATCAGTAATGTGATTGTCAAAGTCATATGGGCCTGACACCAGTTAACTAGCCAACATTGGCCGTTTAAATTATTGTTAACCATTGACTGAAAAACACAATACAATAAAACTAACCATTAATGGTGAAATGAACATCATGTAAATAACAGTACGATTAATGCTGCGCCTAAAAGTATACCCTTACCACAAGCTTGTTGAAGAGACGACTGCTATGACGTTATTTATATTATCAGAAAGCTGTAAGAAACCGGGTGAAGGGAAGTAAAACTCGTATAAATAGCTTAGTTTTTTGGAATTTTGTGTCAGTCTACAATTAAACGCCGGAAAGTAAGGAACGCGAGTTGATAGTAAAATATAAACTTATTTTGAAGTGTTGACTTTAAATCTGTATAAGTAAAATAAATAGAGTCGTCTGAACAGCTGATTTAATTTTTTTTCATGTTATTCTTGTTTTCTTGTTTACTCTTTTGCATTCTTGTTTTGTTGGTATGTATTTGTTTAGGGTTTGACAACTGAAGCGAATATAAGAAAAACAAAATGTCTGTTGTTGCTGCCTACAAAAGCAACAACCCGTGCTGCTATTACCATGTAGATATTATTGTACTCGTACAATGTCGTTGATGTTTATTGTCGGCTTACCGCTCTTCTTGATATCAAATAAGAATGTAATCGAAGTTGTTCTCATCACTATCATGTTCACAAAATATTTGGGAATATATTTTCAAATTCATCAGTCAGATAAACAGTTAACGACCAAGCTCATGCACATGAATGACAAGTCTGTGGTTCGCTTAAGAATACACACAATCAACACCTATTGTGAATTACCTTACTTCCTCTCCTCTTGTTTAGGGATCTTCCGCAATTTTCAAAGCAAGGACGGAAAGTGTAAACCACTTACAATCGGTTTTGTTTGCGTGTATTCTTATGAGAGCTCCCGAAGAAGCGCTGAGGCAAACTTCAAAAATTTCAACTTTGACAGATCGCAGAGATTAATCCTAAAACTGATTATACGGAAAATTTATTAATTGAAGCTTTTCCTGGTTGTATTTTTTCAACAACATTCAATATGTTTTTGAATAACAAATACAATTACACGGTGCGACGGTGCAAAATACCTGAGAAGTGATAGTATTTTTCTTGTAGGTGCTGTCGAATGTAACAAGAATCTCCCCCACACCCCCAAACATTTTAAGAACCGGTTAAAACCACGGAGTTGCGTATCTTTGTGCACTTATAAGCCTGTAAGTAAGTTGATTATTAACTGATTCAAGAGTATGATTGTGTTTATATAAAATAATGTTTGAAATCATCATAATGTTTGAAGTTCAAAAACGTTGAAAAACTTTTAAAAAAATATCTGTTTGCTGGACAAATACACACAGACTTTTCCTCTTTTCTGTTTGAAAGACCTAAGTTTCTTCTTTTTAAATCCAGTGAGAAAATGAAAATCGGTTGATAATCAACTAACTTACAGGCTTATAAGTGCTCAAATGTACGCAAAATCGGGGTTTCAACCGGTTATCAAGATTTTAGGGGTGTTTGAGAAATATCACAAGCAGATTCTTGTTTCACTCGACAATAACTACAAGAAAAATACTATCAATTCATAGGTATTTCTACTTTACTCGTTTTTGTATCACTGTGTTATTCAACAGTTAATAAACTAATTAAATTTGTAATTAATCAGAAATTTTTATTATCGAAATTTGAATTAATCTATTAATCGCACATCACTATTTCTTAAAGAAAACACCATAGTAGAAAACTGAAGTGGGTGAATCCATATGAAAATTCAACGAGTTTACCTCAACATCTCAGATTTCGACGATTTTAAACTCGATATATTGCACTAAAATATTAACCACCTAATTTTGTTTTTTTTTCATGTGCTTTAATATTGATTCCAGGTGATATTGGTTGCCTACATTTTGATAACTAACTAAAGTTGGGCATGCGCTTGGTGGTAATACATCAAGGACGACCAAATAATACAGTACACTACGACAGATTGTACAAAGCAAGGTGATATAATTTGTTTGGGAAATATGTAGTACATATATCAAAATGTGGATCGGTGGGACCCATGTTCAAAACAAATAAAGGCTTATACTAACAACAATATCATTGACATTTGTTCATGTTTGTAACCTCTGGATCTGATAGTACCATGCTTGGATGGGACATTTATATTAGGACTGAACCAAAACGTTGACCGATGTGACATAAGATTAGTCCATTAATTAATTTCTAAACAATTATATTTATTTCCAAGGTACACAGCACAGAGCTTGCGAGTCATATTTGTATGGAGGCTACATCAATACGTGGACCTGTATACGCAATTTTCAATAGGTTTCTTCCTTGGCATAAACCAACTTTGTTGAAATCGATTAGCATTAGACACCTGTTCTTTGATTACAAGAATACATAGGCAGACGGACATGGCAAAATGGATTCAAAAAGTAATCCTGTGGTGGTCGGTATATTTAAAGATTGGTCTATTTCTATGTCTATGTCGTGTATTATAAACAGCAGCACTAACTCATAATACACAGTTACCAACGTATAAGCTTTGCATTTTCATTGGGCATAATCAATCCATAAGTCATTTAAAAAGAATTGTTTATATTTACTAAACTTTTCAGAAGCGATCAAATGATGCTAGGTAATCCAGATGATATTTCAAATAATAGACATAATTCCATGATTATTTGAAGCCACGTGATACGGAAATTTGGTGGTTTATATTGTACTGCAATATGCTGTCATCGTGAATAACATAATCAAAACTACTTCTGTGGTTTCATATGGATGTAGCCTAGTACAAAGTTGCAAATAACCGATAAAAAAAACTCTCAAATCTGAGGGAAATCAAAAAATTTTATTTCTTTCCCATATTTGCTTATTTTTCCTCAAGGTGTATTACTAAATAAATTCAAACAAATATTTCCAAATGAAAATTGTTTTACACATCATCGCAAAATTTCACCCAAATTGGCCTCCAATTATAATCACAACCATGCAATGCAGTTCAAAATCGTATATTTTTCTACAATTTTTTTGTCGTTCTTTGAAAAATCATACTTGCTTGATTATTGCCTGTAGTGATTGAATCTAAACCAAGTTCCCACCACCGCCTAAGGTCCCAGTAGAGTATAAATTCAGCCTTGACCTTACGCGATGGGTATTGAAGCACTAATTACGTGAAAGTCAAATTTTGGCCCCCCTTATAGCCATTGAAATTCCAAATTATGGACTATTTTGGCAATCAAACAATTTTTGTGGTTAATATGGAATATTTCCTAAGTGTCAACATGATGAAAAGATATTTTTAAAATTTCCACAGGATTTAGTTTTTCAGGAAAACCTGATCAAACTTATTTTGCTTCACATTTGTTTATATTTTATGTGAAAATTCTTGTAAATGTAATATAAAATTTAACATTAAATTTTTTTTAATTTTGTACTGCAATAATTAAGCTGGAATCAGGGTTTGAAACGTTAGCAAGTATATTCAGCTATCACAATTATTGAACATATTTCGTCCATTACACTGTCGGCGGAAAGTTATACCGGTCAAAAAATAAAAAAAGATATACGTGTCACGGTGTTTCGATGGGCCAGGTCTAGGAATCGAGATATATCGATTTGAAGTTAGTAAGTATCGTAGGGGAAATTGTAATTTTTTGTGGATTTTTCATGTACTTTGACCATCTAAATGTCCGAATATCGCAGTGATGTTCAGCAAAGTTGTTAACCTCAACGTCGCCTACAACATTGTCAATAAAGAAAAGTGGTATTTTTGGGTTTCCTTGAGTGAGGCCCTGGAAAATCAGTTTTTCAAAATTTGTCGCCTAAGTTATCTAACAAAACTGAATTAAAATCATCTAGTACATTTACATTTAGACTAGACAGTATTTACTAATACTTAGTTTTGAAGCAAAAAACTAAAAAAAATTTTGGTTTTCCTTACATATTGAAAACCAAAAAGCATTTGGTTTTGCTATAAACCATGTCGACAATATCGGAAATTTTCATTTTTGGTATACCTGGTACCTTTTATTACTAATTTAGATACAACCTGTTAAAATGAATATAGATGAAAAGAAAATGTCTAAAACAGTGGATCGTGTATTTAATATGGTTCCAAGTGCATAAAAGCATACATTGGGTAAATTTCTTTTTGAACTATTCGAAAAAGGATAGTGTCGCAATAAAGAAAGTATAAAATCGATACGAGTGCATATTGTCCAGAAAATATCAATTTATTTTGTTACGTTTGTGGCAAAAGAACTGTAAAGTACTTATAGAATCTTTCTATGTTTTCTTATTCTCTTTTAATGATTAACTTACTCAACTCAAACTCATTCATCTCATACTTAAAGAAATACTCATGTACTAGTATCGTATCATATGTAAATCTTTCGAACATTCACTACGTTCTTACATAAAGGGGTTTTCAACAGAGACGCTACAAAAGTAAATCGATAGGGACAGCAAACGACGCCATATTTTTTCACGCTCTTTGCAATTTCTCTTCAGTAAGGTTTGCCATTTCATCATGGAAAGATATACGAGCCAACAACGAGTCGAAATTATTAAAATTTACTACCGAAATTTGGAGTCAGTGGCCTCATCTTTAAGAGCGCTACGTCCAATTTATGGTCGTCATAATCGTCCTACCAGATCAACAATTGAGCGTCTAGTGGAAAAATTTGAATCCACAGGCACAGTACAAAATGTTCCAGTGCCAGTGAGACAAAAAAGTGCACGTAGTGTCGAGAATATTGCTGCCGCTGAGGCTTCAGTTCAAGAAAGCCCAAATGTGTCTCTCAAACGTCGTTCTCAAGCGTTGGGCATCTCTGTGACGTCGTTGTGGCGAATTTTGCGAAAAGATCTTGGCCTACATCCTTACAAGATCAAAATGACGCAAGAACTGAAGCCCCTTGACCACCATAAGCGTCGTATGTTCGTGAATTGGGCTGAGCAACAACATGAAAATGATTCGGATTCTCATCGGAAAATCATCTAAAGCGATGAGGCTCATTTCTGGCTGAATGGCTTCGTCAATAAGCAAAATATGCGTTATTAGTCAGACAGCAATCCACACGTAATCCATGAGTCATCATTGCATCCCGAAAAACTTACGGTTTAGAGCGGTTTATGGGCCGGCGGCGTCATTGGGCCGTACTTCTTCCGTGATGATCAAGACCGGCACATTACTGTGAATGCGAATCGCTTCCGTTCAATGATAACCGACTATGAATGATAACCCAATTGGATAATATGGACTTGGAGGACATGTGGTTCCAACAGGACGGCGCCACAAGCCACACAGCGAATACCACAATCAATTTATTGGAAACCAAGTTTGGTGAACGTGTTATCTCACGAAATGGCCCAGTCGATTGGCCGCCTCGGTCGTGCGATTTGACGCCGTTAGATTATTTCCTGTGGGGCTACGTCAAGTCTATGGTCTATGCCAACAAGCCAGCGGCGATTGATGAACTTCGTACGAATATCGAACGTGAAATTGCAGCAGTATCTAATTACTACATGTGTACAGTCATGGACGTATATGAGGGTTTTGTTGTTTTATGTTGGCTTTGTGTTAGTCATGCCATTGTGAAGTGTGCTGGCTTTAATGGAAGGCATTATGCCATAATTACGGCTAAGGAAAGCGGGCTTCGCTGAACATGTTGGAAGTGTACGGAATTCGATGTTGACTTTTTTTAGGTTATTGCCTTTTGCGTTATTAACAGTATTACCCCATGCTGTGTGGTTGCAGTTCAAGTCTCTTGCTAGTACATAGTAATTACTTGAATTTCTTGCAAGTTCTTGCAAGTCTGCTCGTATTGACTTTACATTGTCGGCTGGATAGTACGCACATGTAATAACTAAAAATTTGTCGCAGTCAAGGGGTATCTTTATGGCGCATGTCTCTAAAGCATCTCGCGAATATCTACTTTGGTTATCGTGACTTCTTTAAAAAGTACCTGTTCTTACAAAAGTACTTCTTTGTAAAAAAAAGTCGTACCCTTATGGCTTTTTCTTACAGAAAGTACTTCTTCTTAAAATTGGTACCTTTTCTTAAAAAAAGATATTATCTTTTAATAAAAGAAGTACCTCTCTTTAAAAAAGGACCTATATAATACAAATTCCGGAAAGTATAATACATATTCTTACAAAAAGGACCTAAAAATATAAATTTTTTTTAAAAAATACATTGCAGAAAAAAAAATTTCTTAAAAAAAAGTTTTTTATTTTACAAAAAGTACATTTTCTTAAAGATCCATGTAAATTATCGTACTTTTCGACGGGCGCTTTATACGTGCTGGAACTAACTAGTGCATAATATATAGCGAAATAAACTTCGTTCCAACCAGGTGTCCCATGACACCTCATGTGATTTTTAACATAACTATAGGATAATACTAGTGGTTCGAAACTGGCACTGAACTACTGCCAATTAAATAGTTCATGGAATATGGTCTGCTAAATGTACTGTAATAATAATCTCCGAGTTTTCGTGACCTTAACTCTGAACACGGATGGTCGCCACAATTTTTTTGTTTTTCACTTTTCTAATTGCTAAAATTAATCTGAAAATCAACGTTTCCGTCTACTTATAGCATTGAAAATCTATTCACATATACAAGAATCTATAAGTATAAAACACTCTGTTTATAAAACGTGTTGGTCGCTATTTGGTCAACATTACCTTGAATTTATAATTTAAATGAGATTAGGAGCGTCACTTTCTAATCGCCTGTTAAAAACTGTATTTCTAAAAGCTGTATCTTTGGACTGAGTTTTATACTGAATTCGAATACATTATCCAGCATTAGAGTTTCAAAACTACAAAAATAAAATAACTAATGGTATTGCAGTATATGATTATCATAATTTACTCTAAAAATAGATGGCAATAAAAAGCTGATGTACATAGAAGTGACTACATAATAAGTACATAATTTATATATAAAAACGCAAGGACATACACATAGGACATCAATTTAAAATGTTCCGCATACATACAGACTAAAAACGGTAGATATATATATATAAGCTAGATTATAGGTATAGTACATTTCATTAACACTAAATACGAATACAAACAAACACAAGTAAATAAATGGTCTTTTTCAAAAGTGATCAATTGTTATCTTAATTGTATAAACATAAATTGGAAATCCTAATCACTATACACGCTATATGGGAACATAACAGACTGACACATCCATGCTAATGTATGTTATGTTTCTATGGATTCATTGACAACCAAAAGGACAAGAATGTGTTGTATTGTATATGCACATCATTTGGATTTTGTACAAAATTATTAAAAACGAAAGGAAAAGCAAATCCTAAAATCTATTTACAATTGAAATATATTTGTTGCCCCCCTCCGAGTCTCCGTCACCATCGGGACGATCTTTTCTCTCTGGGGGCTTTGAAGTGGTTGGAAGGGATGATAGGGGCGAAAATCCAATGGCCGAGCCGAGTTTCACCAAAAATCAGCACATCGTTTCGTTGTAGGGGGGATCCTTCTCTGATTCGGTGCTGCTTTTGATATTGGACGACAGTTTGGCGATTTCGTCTTGCACAAGATCGGTGCTTATTTGCGGGATGATTACGGGAGTGGCGATATCGCCCTCTTTTGACTCTTCAGTGCTTGAGCTACTCTCTTTGAGTATGTTCATGCCGAGTCTGCTGGTCAGCGGCGGTTTAAGAGAGGAAATCAATTTGGCAGGAACCGTTGAAGGCAATGCAGCACTACCGCTGCCACTGGTGATTGTGACTTTCGAGGATGTTTGGATGGACGATGCGGAAGGAGATGCAGTTTCTATGGTGGGTGCTTCTGCGTGTGATATGCGTGTAGTGGGAGGTATCGGTGGAGGTTGTTGCTGTTTGCCCTGGTCCAAGCTAAACTGTTTCTTCAGCTGCATAGCTCGTGGAGGTGGCTGCACCTGCCCCATTATGGTCGTTGTTCCAAAATCGAGGGAAGTTGGCACATCATCGGTATTGCGCTTGACATCTGCAGCACCCACCGACGAGGTACGCAACGGCTGATAACGGGCTGTGGTGCTAAGACTTCCACCTCCAAACAAACTAATACCACTCTCGAGCACAGTCGGTGCTTGTGATTGCGACTGAGAGTCCGCCGCATCCAGTGAGAGTTCAGCTGTCAGCGACGGCGTATCGATGTTATAAGAGCCTGTCATTGAGGTAGTGGTCTCGTTGGAGCTCTGCTTTATGAAACGATACGGATGTGCCGAGTAATCGGTGTCAGTGCTGGAATTCTTCTGTAGGCTTTCACTGGACTTCTTAAAGAGTCGTCCTGTGCTTTCATACGGTGGATTTAGGAATTCACTTGTTGCACGTTGAGGAACGACAGGCGAATGATATGTCTGCTGTTGTTCCATCGAGGAGTTGCGGTGCCAAGAACGTTCATTCTTAACCACGAAGGCCCCGGCTGTGGTGCCACTTGTGGTATCACTGCTATCACCGCCAATAACTCCGCCACCTGCTGGCGGCTTAGACGGTGAGAGCTCTATGGCAGTTTCTCGTCGCAGGGGATATCGGTGGCTGTAGTCTAGCGAAGCACCAGCCTAAAGGAAAGAGGAAGAAATTTATTAATGTTTAGTTCCGGCTGATTTTGCATCAATCTCTCTAAAATGAAAAGCAAGAACAATAACACCACTGATCTACAGTAATTTACAAAGCAAATCCATAAATGAACACGTTTCAGTAACAAAATTTAAATACACGAAGAAAATGAGAATGAGATTCACCTGACACCAAAATTATATTGACTGGGAATTGGTGCAATGAGTATTTGATTTGTGTTTACCTCATAGGAATCATCCGTGTCATCGACGGATGCACGAGCTGTAAATAGACCCTCAAGCATTTGATAATCATTTTCTTCGCACTCTTTCAAATGCTGTTTCTCCAGCAAAGCGGCAACTTCGGCTTTCGACATTTCCGTTTTAGGTCGATCCAATGACGCTGCAACGAAATCGTTAACGAAGTATAATATAATTTGCTATAATGATGTAATTGAAAAGAACTTAATTTTGTTTTCAATTATGTGAAATATTATATACATATAAATAAATTATTGCATTTCACGTCAGTGTTTGCTATTCATTGTAACCATTGGGTGGAAGCACAATTCATAACTTCAAGTATTTTTCACAGTGTGCCGAAAATCAAAATTTTTCATATTTCAATTTACTCATTTCGTTGTCAGTACTACCTGGAAATGCCATGCCTGTACAGTTCAAACCATATATACAACCGTTTATTCACAGGAAATATTTAGATTTCAAGAACTTAATTATTATATTTATATTTAAATTACAATTAAGTGTGTAAAAGACTGCTGAGTACTGATTTATTTTTACAAATAGTTAAAACACATTTGTAAACTATATTTCAACATTATTTTTATACAAGTTACTAACATTATACAATTCAATTCAAATGAAATCTGCCAGATAAAACCTTGTGTGTAAACGAAAACTGATATATTGTCGATAACTCCATCAGATAAATCTGTCAGTTAAACCTGATACTGTGAACTTCGCTTACGATATATACATTGATATGCATAATAAAAAAATGCAACCATGACAATATAATAACAAGTTGATTCTCTGATAAAATATGTTTGTATTTTTTTTCATATTATGCTGACTAATAACTGTTTCTACACTGAACATTCTGCTAATCATGATTGGGAGGAACTGGCAAAACTCAAATGAACTCCATCTACGGCTACACAAAATAATAGACGTCCTCTTATAATATTAAATCAAAAAATAAAGTCAATTCCAGTTTAGAGAAATGCCGAGTTTGCTTCCTACACCCAGAGAACTAATAACTAAAGAAGAGGTTGTAGCAACCGTAAATTCGACTTTTACCACCGAATTGAGGGTGCCACGACCGAATTTAGTCCTCACAACTTAAATTGCGTTGTAGCAACCTCGTGTCATAATTGATTCGGTTGTGTCATCTGATTCTTCAACTATATTTGTTCTGTCAACCGAATTTGGAAATAATTCGGTACCAAATTCGGTTGGAGTGCAACCACCGAATTTGACGTCGATTCGGTTGTCGTTACCCAATTGGATATCAATCCGGGTGTAACTACCGAATTTGGTATCAATTCGGTGGCAATAACCAAATTAACCCTAAGGCGAACCACACACTTGTCATTTATGAGCATGAGCTTGGTCGATAACTTTTTCTCTGGCTGATGAATTTGGAAAAATATTACCAACAAATGTTGTGAACATGATAGTGCTGCGAACAACTTCGAAACGGACAATACACATCAGCGATAGCTGATGTTCATGCTTCCATCAAGTACCACCTGTTATTAGACTACTGTCAAATTTTGAGCAATTTCCGTCATATACTTTGCGTGTAACAGATGTTCAAAACATACAACCTCGTGCATTTTTTTAAAAATGGAAAAAAGTGAATTTCGAGTGCTCATTAAACATTATTTTTTGCGAAAAAACCCGTCAATCAAACCAAGCAGAAGCTCGATAAATACTATGGGCACTCTGCACTATCGATTTCAGTGGTAAAGAAGTGGTTTCCTGACTTTGGTTGTGGTCGCACAATTACAAATGAAGCTGAACGTTCTGGACGGCCAATACACCCGAAAATGTCGAAAAAAACCACGGTCTGGTGTTGGCCAATCAAAATGATGAAAACAAATGTGTTACCATAAAGATTACCCTATATAAGTGACTTTAATTTCTTGCTTTCTAATTGTTTTATAAGAACACGGAAAATATATCGTTCCTTTATAAAAAACCCTTTTAAAATTCATTTGTAACACATTTCTGACATTTGTATCAACCTATAATGAGGTCGTGTCAACCTCTAATGAGGTTGTTACAACCTCGAAATTCGGCTACGGCTAATTTGGCTGTCTCAACCGAATTTTTCTGTGAGTGTAATAGCAATGATAAATTGGAACATTGTACTTAATTTTTGAGACTATTGGTTTAATGTTTAGCAACCGATGAGAAATAATTAACCTATTCGTCTCTGACTGTCGGCGTAATGATCGTTAATAAAGACCAGGGGTGAATTCTGGTTCTATGAAAACTTTTCGGTGAAATGAAAATATCTATTGAAATAATTACCGTAAACGATGAAAAAACAAAAACTAATTTGTATCGAAAACTTTTCAATCGTTTCAAACTTAGTATATTTTTCTTTTCAGTCAAAATAAAACGTGGTCGTTAACCAAAGAAATTGTTTTTTAATCATAATATAAAATGTTCTTGTGGCAATTAGGAAATTTATCATTTATAAACTCAAAAAAAAAATTATATATATCTGCTATGCTCTATAATTTCCTCTATAAATTCTAGTTTGCTAAGTGTTTGCGGTTATTCGGGTTTATACAGAAGGGGTGTTGGTATGCGCTTTTTAATCCAGATAAATATGTAGATTTGTTTGGGGATAAAAGTAGCGACAAATGCATTCAATGTTAGAGAATTTTAAAGACCCACGTGGGCAATATAAAACCCCATTATATTCAAGTACACAAAATTAATATTGACGAAATTCCTGAAGATAACATTCCAACATCATCCAAAAAAAAGGAAGTTACAGAACGCGAGTTTGCAAATGAGTAAGGAAGAGTATGTAAAATCCATAGGACGTTTCGGTACCTAGATAACGACATATTTCAAAACATATTGCAGCCTTGGTCAAGCGCATATAATATAAAATTTAAATCAAAATGCAGTGCGGACCACCTTCAGCCAATGAAATCAAAACTTTTAGATGCAATAAAAAGACAGGTTAGTAATAAATACGTATGTTTAAAATTGGACATTGCCAGGCGGATGGACAGAAAGAAGTATTATGGGAGTGAATGTCCAATTTATTGAAAACTTTAAAATAGTGATAAATATTTGCAGGAGCAAGTTTTAAATATAACTAGTAAATAATAGAAGTAGTATAAGTATAAGGACGTTATTCAATTGATATAAATCAAATTTACGCAATAACTACTGATAACGGGGCAAATGGAGTAAAGACAGCAAAAAATCTGCAGGAATTTAAAGAAAGTGCTATACCCTAGGATGAAAACTTCGATGAAAATATTTATGAGCAGATCACATTCGAAATATCGGAGAGCTTATCCGTATTATACTGTGCTGCCCATACCTTACAATTGGCCTCTTGGGACGTAATAACACAATTCAAGAATGACTTAAGTCCGATGCCATTTCTTGACAATACAACACGTTGGGTCTCTACGTATGAAATGGTAAATTCTTTAATAATAATTAAGCAATGTGTAGATACTAATACTCTTTTCAACATCGAAGTTCATTGGGAGTTTCCTCAAAAATTTGTTGACGGTTTTAGAGCACTTCCAGAAACAACGCCAATGCTTCAATCCAAGCAACTGGTTTGTGCAACTGAGTTGAACGAAATGGCTAGTAGCAATGATTTAGCAGATCGCCTATTGCAGTCCCTTCAAAATCGACAAAACGATTTTAATGAAAAACAATGCTTTCGTCGCTGCCTTGCATCTAGATCCTAGGTTCTGTTTTCGAGGTACAACATACTTGAGTGATGTGGAGAAAAAACTGAAATTGTATGCACTCTAACTAAATTCTAAATGAGACTTGAATCGCTCATTAGAATAAAAATACTACATATGATTGAACCTATTCTCTATCCTACGAGTATAATATATTTGTATTTTATATAGACACAGCTGCTGATGATTTTTTCTAAATTTAAATCGAACGGAGAATTACAAGAAATTCATCACCAAAGTAAGGAACCAAGTACAGGGTGGGCCAAATAAGTCTTACGAAAGTTCAACCCGAATAACTTTTTTGTTTTCTAATATAATTGTGTTTTTTCCTTGCAGGTTATAATTGAGTTGTTGGAAATTTATAATGGATAGATGGAAAGAAGGCTGTGGGACTTCATGATAAGGAATTTGAGGAACGGGATTCAATGGCCGACTGTCCTGGAAGAGGTCGCCATCGATATATTCGTACTGAAGATAATGGGGAAACTGTACGGCAAAGTGTTGCAAATGATCTATCTGTCTCAACTCGTCGTCGTTCCAGCCAGTTGGGCATTTCCCAAACAACATTGCGGAGAATTTTGAAGTTAAACCCTAAGACGCACCCATACAAAATTCCAATTGCGCAAGCTTAAAAGACAAAGTGTATGACAATAAGCCAGAGACAAGTAGACAGCTAAAACAGAATATTCGAGACGACATCCCTGCAACCAGAAACATTACGTGGTGTTATGGAAAACGCGCTTAAAAGAGCCAATGTTTATATCGAGCAAAACGGTGGACATATGTATGTCTGATGCCATATTTCACATTGGTAGGTCTTATTTGGCCCACCCTGTAGAAACACCTTTCGTGGTCATTCAAATGAAGACATATGTACACAAAAAACTGGAGAATAAAACTGAGTCTACTAACATAAAACATACTGATGACTATGCATCCGTGCGAGAGTACTTAGAGCAGTTTCAATATGAGGGAAAACTCCCGTTTTAAGTGCGGAACATTATCCAAAATCGCTGAAGTCACCTTAGCGGTGCCAGCAACAGTTTAAAGGTCATTCAGTGCACTTCCAATTGTTTTAACAAAGCACAGAAGTTCGGAAAATTTCGATAATATTTTACTACTAAAACTTAACCCTAGCTTAGTAGACACAATGGAATTCGAATGTAATTAAATTTTGTGTAGTGTAAAATCACGTAAATTTGAGTTTCAAATGATTCAAAGACATCTATATTATTTTCAATAAAAAACGTTGTATTATTATCATTATTAGCCCAAAAACAAAAAATCCGGCCACTGGTTCAGAACTTAGCAATTTTAACCTAGTACCCTCCAACCACCAATCCGAAAATGATCAAACCGCTGCCATTTCGCCCCTTTCATTTTCGTGGATGATCGTAGATGGACATATTTTCATGACATAACCCAAGGAATACGCTGGTAAAATTTTACCAGTCGTCACTGAACCACCCTGTGGAATAGGTTAAATAAAATAATAAATTTGTTCCCATTATATCCCATGAAGGGATATGGGAGAGCTTCTCACAATCGCTGAGCTGTGCGCTTTCCAGTTTTCACTTACTGATTGGGACCTACAGTTTTACACAGGTTCCGAACGGTTTTTTGAGAAACGATTTCATGGTTTATTACTAGATAGTGTCACCATCACTAACCGAGGTGGCCGTCGCCGAAAGAAGTGTAAGGTGATCAGAGAAGGGATCGAACCCACGTTCTGTCGTACAACATCCGCGCACACTAACCGTTGCACCGCCGACGGCAAATGTGTTAGATTATTATTATTAATAATATATAATATATATATTATTATCATTATTATTAAATCGGCACACATTTCAATTGCCTAAAAAACAATATATGTATGTTCTTGAAAAGTGTAATGATTTCTCCGTCCAAAACCGTTATAAATCCTAACATCGGATTGGATATGTTTTAGCTACGTATTTTTAAGTGTACATAGTCACCTAAATACGGGGGTTTAACGGTAAATTGAGATTTTTTATCACAAGTTGTAAACACGGTTATATTATACCTACGATATCAACTCTACTAGGTCACTTGAAAAGTTTTTCAATATTTTTAGCAGTGAGTAATAGCCCCCAGTTGGTGGCCGTCGGTGGTGCAATGGTTAGTGTGCGCGCCTCCCTGCTCCGATCACCTAAAATTTCTTTCGGCGGCGGTCACCTCGCTTAGTTCACTGGTTGTGAGAAGCTCTCCCAAATTCCTTCATGGGATTAAACCATTTATTTTTTAATAGCCCCCAGTTAATTTTAATATTATCAGCAAATATTAGAATCACTACCAAGTGAGTCAAAATGGTATTATAAAATCATAGCAGGAGTTAACTATCAACTACAAAGGACCTGTTTCACGAAATAATTTTATTTAGTAATTTGTATATATTTTTACGCAAACTGCTGCTGAATGAGTCTAATATTTTGGATTTTGAAAATTAAAAGATTTTTATTTTTTTATTAATTATGATGCATAAGTATTGAATTAATATTGTTTCATTTAAAAATTATTGATTATTTTATTGAATAATTGATTTTAAAAATATTAGATAGTTTAAGCATCCAATTTTAGGGAGGTAATAAATTAAAGTTAGTCCACTATGTTGCACAGCACTGTCTGCGCATACATTAATATATCGATCGGATTTTTCAAATCTCGACACAAACAAAAATATGTAAATATTTTCAGGGAGTACAATATCGAATACTTACTCTTGTGGCTCGGTAATGACACCGTGGGCGAGGCAATCATATGGCAAACATTCTCTAACTCATCCGTAATCGATGTATATTCGCTATGAAATTTCAGAAGAATATTTCTCGAGGGCTTTGCATGTAGAAGAGATTTGCCTAAATTGCATTTTATAAAGTTTGTAGTTTCGAGGGTTTTTTTTTGGAAAAAACAAAATTTAAATTTAAAAAATATATTTTACAAACGAATTAAATTAAATGCGAGCGGAAATGAAAGGGAATGTACATTGGGGAAAATGAGAACACAATCACCACACCAAGACGAAACAATGCACATTGAGGCAAAGAGTCACAACTTCGTGCACGCATCTATTCCAAACTGTACAAATGGACTATGGAACGGATACTACGAAGCTGTGCCCATTTAGCAGGATAGGGAAATAATAGCTAGGTGAATGAGCTCTCAAACTACCTGGTGCTGCTGCTGCTTCCTTGTCACTATCTGGTTCTGACTGGGTTAGACTCATTTGACGTCTTTGTAGATGTAATTGATTCAGACTTATGTGTGAGCGACTAATGTCGCCGATTATTGAGCATGTCTCAGAGTTTCTGCGACATAAAGAAACAGTGCGCTGGCGCATAGCTCGATGTCTGGCAGCTGTGTAGAGTTGAATAGATTATAGATTTATAGTTTGACGTATTATTAAAAGTCACATTTGCATACCTTCAAAGTTTACATCTGGTCCCGTTTCATCGGAGGTTTCTCCGACCAACGTCTGGTCGTCATCATGACCCAGTGGCGTTAGAGTGTCCTTACTTTCGGTGCTCGCACCAGTGTCTTGTCTTACGGTCACATACGGCGTACGTTTGACCGTCTCACATGTAGACGGTCTTTGTGATAGAGGAATGTAAATATCAGAATCCGTTTCGGACTGTACAGATATTTTACGCACTACTGGGTCGTTAAGAGCTTCACGGGACTTTACCCGTTCATCAGATTCTTCAGGTACTGGCACTACTTCAAAATGAGTGCCTTCGTCAAAAATGTATGCATCTGGGCGTACTTCCGTAAGTGAGCGGTTAAAGCGTTTCCTATTATTAACCTAGAACAGGGAAAACATTTAGAATCTTGGGCTATTTGAAGGTAACCATTTCGTGAGAATATCATACTTGCAGATTGTGGGATGTTCCTCCCGTCCCACCACCAGGTCCACCCCCACCTGCACTAGCTCCACCACTGCCACCACCACTACCTGCCTCGTTGTCTGACATAGACACTGTACGGACACGTTGAAAGTCAACTGCAGCAATGTTTGTATTGGATGCTTGCACATCATCTGGGCCCATGGTGTGCATAGCCATGAATCGATGTATGACAGCCAAATGACTTAATATTTGCTCAGAAGACTCTTCCATTTTTCGAAGCCGAAATTCTATATTCTGTAACGATAAAGTGGATTTTCGAAAATTACAATACTAAGTGAGTTTTAAAGTTAATAAGTAAAAAAAATCGTTTTCTTCCTCTATCCAGTTAACTCCTTTGGTAGCATAAGCTTTTAACAAAGTTTAACAAAACTACTAACAGCAAATACATGAAAAGTTTTTTCCCAAACCATTTTATTATTTGTATTGCCAATGAAGTATGCATTGGAAAAGTTATAGCATTTTATATCCGCTAAACTACATCGATTTCACCATATGGATTGCATTCCAGTAAAGACAACATAAAGTTCAAAAGCGCGAAGTACATATATAATATTTTTAAATAGAAAATTATAACAGAATTTAAATATATAATATTTCTTTCTCTCTTGCTATTCATTTGGACATAACCAGAAGCGACTCCTTTGTAATGGGGTTTTCAATAGGATATAACAATGTTGTATTTAAATAAAACACAGAATAATTGAAATACCGGGTCAACATTTATTCCAGGTGTTGTCAACATATCATATCAGCGATCACGTTTGCAGCGATCGATTCTTTGGAGCCAATTTTCCACCACTCTACCACAGATATCGGCCGGAACGTTCGCAATTTCGCGTTCGATATTGTTATTGAGCTCCTCTAACTTTTTGTGGATAAATTGTAGTCTCTTGAAGCACATGTGGGATTATTGCTGACAAAAACCCGTATTTTGCTAGTTGACAAAGCCACTTAGCCAGAAATTATCTTCATCGCTGAAGATGAATTTTTCGATGAAATTCCTTATTTTCTTCAAACTTAAATTCGCGACCAACGACTAAGAATTTTGGTAATATTTTTTAATAATTTCCAAACGTTGGTCGATCTTGAACTTCACCATGCTAAAAATATAAACACTGATTAATTTTTTGACATTGCCAGATCATAAAACTAAACCCTTTAGAATTACTCTTGGTAGTGCCGTGAGATCATATGAGCAATGTGAATGATATGCTAACACCGGTGCTCATCGAACTATAAACGAATTTTCTTTGTACCTACAAGGTGTATGCACCAACAATGGCGCACGGAAAGCAGTACCTGTTGCTGCTGAAATTACTACAGGCCGACGGAACAACCGTCAATGAAAATTGGAGACAACAAAAAAAATCAATTCTGACATTACCACCATACGAGAGATGCAACTGACAGGAGTCTGTACAAGGAGGAAGAACTGCGGCATTACTACTACTGCCTTACAAAATATATATATTGCATTTGGTTGCGGATTTACAGTTACCAAAGATAACCACATCTTGTCTCTCGGTTCAACCTAGTCATACTCCGTGTTGGCTCCTGGGTTGAACCTGGAGACCATGGATTTCACTATGATGATTATTCCCAAGTTGGAATAAAAGACAAAGGAATTCTACTTGAATTCACTAACAAAGTACTTCTTTTATTGAAGTTTTGTTAACGACTTTAAACTAATATAACAAAGTTGTCCGCTTCATGCGGTTAGACCAAACGAGTTTTGAAAGAACTCTCAATTAATAGTGACGAAGAGAGAGAAACGAAAATTACTAACTTTTAGAACTTATTGTACTAAAGGAAATAACTCACTTAATATAATAAAATAACAGTGTATCGAAATACAGTGGAATTCAAACATTATGATGTTAAGCAACAAGGCCTGGTTGAACGATGCGTTAAACACTCCGATAATAAAGATTAAGGAGATAATCTAATGTTAATGCCAAAGTTGGGAGGGTAATTATCTTCCAACCAACGATCGTTAAATTCAGTTTATATGACAACACTTCCGAATTGAGACTTGGACGTTTCGGGGGGGATTTTTGAGATTTCAATATTGAGGTGATAATATCGACCGGACATTAACCTGGTTCTTACAAAAATAACCGGATAGAAAATCGTACCATACCAGTAAAACTGAAAAATGGGTATCGCAAAACTGCATATACCAAAGATAGCCATAACTTAATCATACAAACTCACTCAAGTGCCTAGCGCAGAAAGCGCCACCTCTAGACGATTCTGAGCCTAGCACAGTGACTTAGAATTCAAAAAAAGTAGTAATAATATCAAAACTTCTAAACTATGGGTCTGATTAATTTAGAAAGTACTAGGTCTTTGTAGGGAATGAGTTACGGTATCAGAAATTCTGAAACACTGATTAAGAATAAGGTATTTAGAGGCACTTTATTTCAACATACTTTGTGCTACAGGATGTCGAAGTAGACCACCTTCTAGCTATTCAAACTTTCATGGAATGTGATAATTAAACGTGAAAGCCGATTTCAAAGGTTTTTTACAGATAAGCAGCTAAGCAGCACAACAAAACACATGCGGAGTTTTGTGTTGTGTCTCTAACCGTTACAAAGATATTTGAAATTAGAAATTTAAAATGAAAGTTTTTGCACTGGTTTGGTCACTTGGTCATTTTGAACCAAAATGTGGGTTAAGAAATAAAGCTACAGTGGCAAGACTACAACAAAATATAAGATGCACATTTTTTTAAATTATTTAAAATACTTTGGTAACGACAGCGTATCAAAGTAGATTTGTTTTTAAACGAAAAAAAAAACTAAATTTGTTCGAATTTTTTTCGTGGGAAAGATGTACGAGTTGTTAGTTTTTTTAAGGAAAGGCGTTGCCAAAGGTACGAAATGTAATTTAATGACTTTTTTAACTTTCACCGAAAATGGATGATTTTTTTCAAATTTTCAGGTATGGGAAAAATTTAGCTTATTGATGTTTATACTTTTTTTGAAATCTAAATTGTAGACTGAAAGGTTATCTAAATTATTTACTAAAAACCCTGATCCTACGCATAGTCTGGATCACGAGAGCTCAATTTTTTTTAAAACTATAGTTTACATTAGAGGGTTCTTTGAAAGTAAAAATTTTGCTTCTTTCACTATTTCTCAGGGTGCCCCTCAATACCATATTCTGTCTAACTCCTCCCCTACAAATACATTGGACATTCTTAAACACTCAGACCTATAGTTTAGAAGTTCTGATATTATTACCACTTTTTTTGTAATCGACCCCACTGTGCGCATTAGAACACTCTTCCCACTTTATGAAAACGGCTACAATTCTCGTGATCGGTTAATAATAACCTGACCAACCATCCCGCTTTTCCAGGGATTCGGTTTTTTATACTAATAACTAGTCTGGTATAATTTAACTTAGAGGTTATATTTTTTTAATATAAAAATTTCAACAGTCACAAACAGGATTTCCATTCGCGTTAAATTGAACTTCATCATCAGAGACTTAGCTGTAGGCTACTGACATCTGTTAAAATTTGAGAGCTCAATTTTTTTTAAAACTATAGTTTACATTAGAGGGTTCTTTGAAAGTAAAAATTTTGCTTCTTTCACTATTTCTCAGGGTGCCCCTCAATACCATATTCTGTCTAACTCCTCCCCTACAAATACATTGGACATTCTTAAACACTCAGACCTATAGTTTAGAAGTTCTGATATTATTACCACTTTTTTTGTAATCGACCCCACTGTGCGCATTAGAACACTCTTCCCACTTTATGAAAACGGCTACAATTCTCGTGATCGGTTAATAATAACCTGACCAACCATCCCGCTTTTCCAGGGATTCGGTTTTTTATACTAATAACTAGTCTGGTATAATTTAACTTAGAGGTTATATTTTTTTAATATAAAAATTTCAACAGTCACAAACAGGATTTCCATTCGCGTTAAATTGAACTTCATCATCAGAGACTTAGCTGTAGGCTACTGACATCTGTTAAAATTTGTCACTAAATGAAATAATTTGAGAGGAGTTTTTGTCGATTTTGCCTCACATTAATCTGATATATCAAATTTTGTTACCGTGGATGCGGATGGTAGTTATAGGTAAAATATTTGAACATGTATCATAACAAACTATAAGTAATTTCTAATTGCACTGCATTCGCCGAATTATTTAAATGGTAACTCATTTGGTAAAAATAACAAAATCCTGTTTTTTTTTGGGGCAAAATCTCGTTTTTCGATCAAAAACAGTTGGTCAGGTTAGTTATGAAAAACAACTTCAAGACAAACCATGATACGTTAAAGAGTGCCGCGTGGCAACTGACGAATAGAAAGCTGCACGTTAGGTAAGGTTATAATCAGTCGCGCGAGCAAGCTTATAGGGCAAAGTAAGGTAGTATTTCCCCCAAAAATCGGGTTTTATGGACGGTTTTTATATTTGACTTAAAATTTGGTCAATAATCACGATTTTCTGAGTTTGTAAGTGAATAAATCTTAGCCCAAGTGCAAGATAAAAGATGATATATGACAAAATTCAGTATATTATGTGGACTATTTTGAATGGAAACAGCAAACTGACAAACTTCATTATTAACCCTTGGAAGGCAGTTAGTTTTTGCTTGTTATCTAGCACTTGGGCTAATATTTGTGTTTTGGAGTCTTCGGACACATATAGTGAAATTTTATGGCGATAATTTTTGTAGAACATTTTGACTACGCCCCCCGTCACTTTGGAGCAGTTTTTTGCGAGTTTTCAAAAAAAAGTAAAAATTATGGTTATACGTGACAATTAGAGGGTTAATTTGTTCCACAACAATGTTTACCTGAAATGAAATATTTTGTACCTCAGAAGTAAGGAACACACAATTTTGCATGCCGACATGTTGCAGGAAAGTTCCGAGGGGCGGAAACTTTGACCCGCCCTAAAAAAAATTCTGATTAGATCTGGCAAAACGCCGATAGACGTATATTCTTTTAGACCTTTCTACCAGAATCCGTTGACAGAACCCCATAATTTTGAAAAAATCTAATTTTGTCTCACAGTGTTATCGTAATTTCGTAACATTGGTGTCAGAAGTGAAATTACGAGTTAAGGTCAACGATGAAGTTTGAAGAACTCAAAGTTGAATAACTTAACAAGGACTTGAGTATATTGGATCAACCGACAGCTGGTAACAAGGTAGAGCTGCAGAGGCGATTAATAGAAGAATTTAAACGCTGAAACATCGACATTGACACATATCAAATCGAGTGCAAATACGAAATGGAGGTATGTGCAAAGAAACAACTAGTAATGTAGATGTTTCTACAATGATTGCTTCCATGATGGAAAATTTGGCCACAATGGACGACAAATTTGAAAAGAAATTTGGTGAGAATTCTAGAATTATGAACGAGAAATTTTCTGAAAGTTCTAGAACTGTGGAGGAGACATCAAACGCCGCAACTGACAAACTTCAACAAATTTTGGAAGTTATGAACAACATGGGAATACATGTTAATGAGAAATTCGAAAAGGTCGAACAGAAGATCGAGCAAGTCGAGCATTAGTTTGAGGAAGTCGAAAATTATTTAAGCGAATTGCAAAGAAAAATGAATGAACTTCAGTTATAAGAGGCGCCAGTTCGAGTAATTTCTGAAGGCTCTAGTAGATTGAAAGCTCCCAGTTTCAAATTCCAATTCGAAATAGTTGCAATTTGGAACTTGTGGAACAGCAATGGCAAAGCATTAGAGCTAGTTTTAGAACTGAAAGGCAACGCAGCAGAAGTGCTTCAGAGCGTTCCCGTCAGTGGCAGAAACAATTACGAGGATATACTGGCTGCGGTCACAAGAAACATTTAAATCGCATGGAATTAAGAGGCCGAGTACAAAAGCATAATGAAACGCTACAAGATTTTGCAACGGATGTGGAACGCTTGGTGTTGATGGTATATCATGGAGAACCCCAAATTTATTAGAGCAATTTAAGATAGAGGCATCAGTTAGGGCCATTAACGATCCTGACGTTAGATATGCGGTGTTTGCCTCACAAAAACTACATTTGTGGAAACAGTTTCATTTGCTTTGGCATCACGTACGAAGGGTAGAAACGGAAGTCAAATCAAAGGGTTTGAAAGGAGCCGTTAGCGAACTTAAAGAAGTGAGTCGGATTCTCACGAAAGCGCTATGGCAAGCAACAAAATTGAAAGGTGACAATTGTGCCGATCATGGCCATATAGGGCGGGACTGTATAGATCCGCGAAAACTCTCAAGACCTCTAGCGATAAGTGCCGCTACCGGACTAGTAAATGACCGTCCACATGTAATCGAGCATAAACAGGATTCTAAGGCCGAGATGAAATAGCAAAACTTATTTTGGCAAAAGAAGAAATTAACACGGAATGATATCGCTCCAGAAAGCCCTGCGTTGAAATCATATTGGGCCCAGTGGAATAGCCTAAGATTGTTAGATGGCTGTCTATACCGTGTATGGAAAAGTGAAGATGGTAAAACGGAGAAAATCTAATTGTGGTGTACCTGCCTTAATAGTGAAAGAGATAATTACGAAATCTTATAATTGTGCGAGTGGTAGACACCTCGGTAAACCAAAACTATGGAGAAACTAAGTGAACGTTTCTATTGGGTTGGTAGTCAAAAAGCTGTATCGAGTGGATTGCAGGCTGCACTCAGTGCTTGACAACTAAAGCACCAACGCGGAGGAGTTGTGGACAAGTGCTCCCTTCGGGCGAATATCGATGAGTGTGGCTGGTCCATTTCCAACAAGTAGCTCTGGGTACCAATATGCCCTAGTCGCTATGGTCTACTTCAGTAAATGGCCCGAGGTGTACGCTATTCCGAATAAACAAGCGAAAACAATAAGTAAAGCTATCGTGAACAATTGGGTAAGTCGTTTTAGTGTCCCTTTAGAACTGTATTCGCAGCAGGGTAGGATTTTTGAATCTGCCATCTTGAAAGAAATATGCGAGAGGAATTGAATTCGTTGTATGAGAACGAAATCATTGCGCCTCAGACTGACGGCACGGTAGAGAGATTTAATCAGGCTCTTGAGGAAAATTTGAGAAAGGTCGTCAGTAAGGATGGAAAAGACTGGGACGAGTGCATACCAAAATTCCTTCTAGGATACTGGTCGTCCACCCTGGATACTACTGCCCGAACACCAGCTAGTGCCGTCTTCGGGACAGAGTTAAAGCTCCCTAGAAATTTGGAGTTTGGAAACTTCGTAACATCCGACAGTGAGGACAATGATGGTATCCCAGGAGAGCTTAACGACCTTCACGAGTTTGTTCATAGCACAATGTAGATGGTCGGTAATAAGGTGAAAGCCAGGTACGACCAAGAGGCACACTCCGAAGGATTCCATGAGGGTCAGATAGTTTTACTGTTCAACCCACAGCGCAAGAAAGGTTTACCTCCAAAACCGCAGACTCACTGGGAAGGCCCTTACAAGGTTGTGAGACCAATAAATGACGTGGTTTATAGAATACAGAAAAGCCAAATTCCAAGAGTAATGGAAAACGCGGGGTTGATCCTGCTCGGTTGAACAGGCGTAAAGGGGGGGCAGTGTTACGATTAAGTAAAAGCTTTTACTTACTCTTAATGACTAAATAACATTATGTAAATAACAGTGGGACTAATGCTGCGCCTAAAAGTATACTCTTAGCACAAACCAGTTGACGAGTCTACTACAAGTACGTTATTTTTAAAAACTATTCTACTACAGCGCGGAACAATCTGGAAACAGGGTTACGAGAAGCATATCTCGTATAAATAGAGGAGGATTTTGGCATTATGAGTCAGTTTGTGATTAACCGCCGGAAAGTAAGCAACTTATTGTAAAGTGGTGTAAATAAAGTAAACTATTGTACTATAGAAGTAAAATAAACGGGAGTTAAACTGTTGAAATTATCGTAATTTAAAACGACATTGTTTTATTATTGGGAATAAAACAGCACAAAAAGGACGAAGAAGGAAATTCGTAACAATTTGTAACCTGTTTGCCACTTTTGCGTCCGATTTGCTTTAAAGTTTAAATTAATGAAAACTTTCGCCTTCAGTTTTTAATTTTCGCTCAAAAATGGCGAGTCCAATATGACTTAAATTTTTTTCATTTACGCTGAATTCATCTAATATGAGATCTAATATTACAAAAAAAGTTGTTCAATTATAATATAAATTCAAACCTCCAAAACCCTAAACAGCTTAACACCCATACCCATACAAAAAAAGACAAATAAAAAATACATATATTTTGTTTTGCTTAAAAATCATTTATTGGACACCTAGTGATGCATGTGGTTGTTTCCGAACTTGTGACGTTGATGTAACTGTTAGCCAAGGCCACACCACGTTCTGCGACATTATTTACCACATGCAGTTGTTGAACGTTGAAATTTGCTTCGTGAAATAATTTGTTAGTTTCCCCTTTTTGTGGATCTGTTTGCTTTGCTTTTACTACACGCTGAAAAACGGTATTTTTGTTGTTGTTTGGATGCCAATATAACGTGTTTGTAGCTTGTCGCAAATATAGTATACTTGTGTCCAAACACATTACGTTTGCTAATCAATATTACATTTTGGAGACACAATAATTAATAGTTTATAATGTATATAAACAAATACGTGACAGAGAACAAAGGATCAAAAAAGCAGCAGATCTTCAATTCCTGAAAACAATACTTGCAAACATATACCTGGTTCCTGCAATATGTTGCTAGGGCGATTTTTTTTCTGCATGTAAGTCTTTGTCGGTACTTGGCGAATGTAGATGTTTTAATTAATGAATGCTATGTTTAAAGCAAATCCGATGCAAAAGTGGCAAACAGTTTATAACATTAATAGTTTCATATAAAGGGTATAACTCAGAAACAGCAGCTGCAAATTTAAATTTTTGTTTGTAAAATTGTTTGGAATATATTGATATTTTAATCTGCATCATTAGTTTTTTCAATTTTCGTAAAAATTTTAAAAGCTATAAAGCGTTATTTACAATATTTATAAAAGGCCGTCGGTGGTGCAATGGTTAGTGTGCGCGGCTCTTGTACATGTGATCCTGGGTTCGAACTCGGCTCTGACCACCTTAAAATTTCTTTCGGCGGCGGTCACCTCGCATAGTGACGGCGACACTATCGAGTATCTAGCAATGAAAAAGCTTCTCAAATTACCGTTCGGAATCGGTGTAAAACTGTAGGTCCCAATCAGTGAGTGAAAACTGGAAAGCGCACAGCTCAGTGATTGTGAGAAGTTCTCCCCAGTCCCTTCATGGGATGTAATGGGAAACCATTTATTTTTTTTATTTATGCAAAATTTACGAAAAATGTAATATGCAGAACCTTACTGAGCAAAATCATTACCAAAACAGGTGGTTTATGCATATACAGGTAAAGTTTGGACGGTTTTTAAGAATTTTGACTTAAAAACTAAGAAAGTCGTGGTTATTCACCAAGTTCGAATTATAGTTCAAAAACCGTCGGGAAACCCCGATTTTCCGGGAATATTCGACTTGTGAGACCTCTAAACTTCTTTCAATAATTCTGAAAAAATCTCTTTACCCTAAAGCTTTCAAATAAATCTTGGCCAAAAACTAATTTTTATTGGAGGGACACCCTAGGAAACATCACAATTAATTTTTGCAGAAGAATCGAATAAAAATGATGGAACTGGATATTCCATAGTTGGCAGTAATGTAAATATCTGGTCGGTTGTAGATTTGCTACTAACAAGGTCCGATTAGGTTTTAACATATATCCAACTTATACCGTTCCAAAACTTGCGCGTGTATTTTTCTACTCCACAAAAATTAAAACGAAACTGAGAGTTGTCGCCACTTGCAAATGTTATAGCATCTTCCTTCCCTCTTCTCTTGAACCACCTTGTATATGAAAAATCCAACAAAACATTCTTAATGTTCTTTTCATAGTTGAATAAGTGTATGAGTTTGTCCAATGGCATTGATAAAAGCGATGATGGCCTTTTACGCACACCTCGATATCTCCAGAGTTTACAATATTCACATGTGCACATATTCATAAATGTTAGGGTGTTTCATAGATATTGATTTTGCATTTTCGTGAAAAGAAAAAAAAATTGGCGAATTGTTACCATTATTGACATGCTTCGTCCTTGATACAAGTCTGAATAAATTACCAAATTGTCATCGATTCGAAAGGTGATTACGAGCCAACCGGTAGAAATTTTGGTGAATCTATCTATAATATTATTATGTTCCAAACATTAGAATCGCAGAATTTGATTTGGGAAATTTTCACAAAACAGGTTCGAATTTTTAGCAACAGACAAATATTGTATTACCCAATTTTAAAGTAGTCACAGTCAAAATCTCAGCCAACATCCAAAATACTATATACCTTTTTACATATCTCTACCGGTTATCGAGATATCAGGCATTAGAAACTTAAATTTCTATTTCTCGCAAAATTTCTTAATCGGCATTCGAAATATCCAGGTCAAAATCGTGTGTTCCTTCAAAAGCCGGTTTAGTTGTAAAAAAAATTACATAGATATGATTTCATGTACGATTTCGACCAGTTGAATACTCTTACACCCGCGCTTAGCAAAAATGGGGGAAAATCCGGGTTTTTCTAAACTTGTTTTTAAAATATCCAATGCAAAATTCCACTATAACTACATTTTATATCTCAATTTTTATCATGTGTTAGAACAACTCCGAAAATAATACCCTGTTTTAAAGAAAATTCGAAAATATCACGTAAGGACCAGTCTACTACATACATAGTGAGTATAGTACATATGTGTATATTGTGTTTGCGAAGAGGAATATGGTATCTCACTGGTATTTGAAGATGTCCTTTGGTGGATATCAGTATGCTTGGATAACATTGAATGAATGTTTGAGTATGGGCGAGTATGATGATAGCCCATGTATGTGTGCGGTATGTGATAATGAGCACGTGTTTACGTTTGGGCATATGCCAAAGTTTGAATTTATAATATGTTGACATTGTCTTGTCGGTGGCATCATTTTTGTATTAGAAAATAATTTGCATTTTGATGAACTGAACTTTTTGAACAAACTTGCAATCATCCTCTTTTGAGGTGAAAATATGGGCACATCCACAATGCGGTAAATTTGTAATACTAAATAGAAGGCCTTCTGTGGTGCGATGGTAGTGTGCGCGGCTGTTCTACATGAGCACGTGGGTTTGATCCCTGCTCTAACCACCTTACATTTCTTTTGAAGGCGGTCACCGTGCTTAGTGACGGCGGCACTATTTAGTATTTAGCAATGAAAATGCTTCCCAAAATTCCCAATCAGTAAAAAATACTCTCACTGATTGTGAAATTTTTCTCTAACAATGAATTGAGATGGGATTCGTATTCCCCAAATCTGCCATATCATGCATAGCCCGGTTTAGTCCTGTTTATAAGTAGGTAGTGTGCAGAGTATATAGTTTACAAAGTCCGGGAAATTTGGCAATAGATGCCTAAAATTGAAGCAAGCTATATGGGGGTGGCTTAGAAGTTTTAACTATCAATGAAGCTGACCGTATGTACTCGTATACGCTTATAGAACTAAGAATGTAAAAACCTTTTTGATACAATACAAACAATTTTTGCCCCCCAAAGTTGGAAAATAATCGAAAAAGTAGTGGCAGATTTAAACCTACATACATATTTTACGAATATTTTTCATTAGCACGCACACGGTTTGACCAAGGAAACAGCAGTCATTGGTAAAGAGAGAGTCTACACTAAGGACACTCCATATAAGTAACTGGCGCAGAATCTCCCAGTCATGTTTTATTGTCTGTCAAAACTTGAAGACTATGTTTATTTGGAAAGGAAACCAATAAACAAAATGACGCTGGAGTAATGGATATACCCATTACTAACAGTTTGGTATATGTCGCGTTGGTTTAATTTGTGTACCTGCTAGACCTCGGTAGCTGGAATTAAAGTCCAAGAACGTAGCACTCAATAATCTCTATAAATTTCTATGCAGCTCGAATATTATGAGTCCATGTCGACTTTTATTATATTTCCCCATTATCATTATCGTGAGTGAGTTTAGTAATTTAAACCCACTGATCAGAACATCAACTTTTGCTCCAATTTTGAACGGATTTTATTTTTGGGAAGCTTTTTCATGGTTAATTACACGATAGTGTCAGCTTTACTAAGGTAGGCGGCCGACTATCCATAGTAAAATATCCAAATTGACAATCTAATTTTAAATGGATAATATGTGTCTTCAGGTAGTCTCATAACACTGTGCGACAGCAAAATTGACGGGGGTTCTGACAACCTCCAAAAGTTATATTGGTCAAAAAAAGTTATACGTGTCCCGGCGTTTTCGCTTCCCCATAAAAAAAAATAAATAAATGGTTTCCCATTACATCCCATGAAGGGACCGGGGAGAACTTCTCACAATCACTGAGCTGTGCGCTTTCCAGTTTTCACCCACTGATTGGGACCTACAGTTTTACACCGATTCCGAACGGTATTTTGAGAAGCTTTTTCATGGCTATATACTCGATAATGTCGCCGTCACTAAGCGAGGTGACCGTCGTCAGAAGAAATTTTAAGGTGGTTGGAGCAGGGATCGAACCCAGGATCTCCTGTACAAGAGGCGCGCACACTACCCATTGCACCAGCGACGACTACCCATCGCTTCCCCATATCGGGGAATTTGTCACGTTTGGGGCTCTTTTGTTTGACATAACTCGAGAACGACTAGTCCAATTTTGCAGCAACAAACTTAGAAAACTTAAGAATTAGAATTCCTGTACTCTATTGATATACTGTTTCTCTACATAATAAACAGTTTGCCATATGAGCTGGTGATCCATCGCGAAGAATGTCTTAGGCGGATTGTCGACGCATTAGCCATTTTCATTTCCGGCTAATTTACGGGTTATATGTGGAGGACATCCCCCAAATCCTCGGTAGGGGTTGCGCGAAGGACATTCGCGATATCAAACATTGCCATTCTCAGGCTTGTACCGCCACCAAATGACTGTACCATAAAGCAATATTGGGTGGATAACAGCAGTATTTATTCAGTAAACTATTTTCAGGAGTTGCACGAATATGATGTCACTGTGACTCTACTGATACTATCCATAGTGGTTGACTTGAAACTAAGCGTCTGTCCATAATGACTCCTAGATATCTTGCACTATCCTTTAGGAAAATGTATTTATCACATTGAGACAAATGGCTGAAAAAATTGATACTTTTGATTCCTGGTAAAGAGTACGAACTCGGGTATTTCCGGATTTACACCCAGCCCATTCGCCGTGGTCAACTGAGTCTACTGATTAAGTCCTGGAACGCATCTCTGGATTTTGTAGGACATTTACGTTGACCTGATTCCTCAAACTTTAGCAAAGCACTACCCAGTCCTGAATTCCAAAGAAGATAAGAATTCCGGTTTGGGTGTCCCTTTACTCACACTTCGAGTTAAAGTCTTGTGACACAGGACCGATGATATGCTACTTCGCGTAAGCAATACATATATCAAATTAATGATCCCCTGGTCAGCACACAGTGTTGATAGTGCTGTCTTTATATACACCGGAAAGACGTTGCTAAATACAATATCGACAAATGCGACAAGAGTGTATTCATTAGGAAAATATATTTATTTATGAAGTTCACTAAAGAGTGCAGAGCTGTGTCCGTAGAATTGCCCCCATTGTTACGGAGCTGCAATGCGGGCAGCTGAGAAGCACCTAAGATCGTTCGCAGATATGAGTCAATCGTCCTCTCCAATGCCTTTAGAAGGAATTATGAGATACTGATTGGCCTAAACACTTTTGGACTAATCTGCTATGATTTCTCTACTTTTGGACTTTGGATTCTCTCCATCTACCGGAAAATATACGATAGCCAGATGATTTGAAGGGTATAGTGTTTCTTTTGTCCCGATATTTCCCGTGACCTGTGAGATGACGTGGCTGTGACGGCCTTATGTCTTCGGACAAATTTCCTGGAAAGTGTATGTTAAGCAGGAGGTATACCGATTCATCACTCGCTGGCGTCTATCGCCCGGTTGGTTCCTTCAGATATCCTAGAGATGAAGGAGTCGGTGAGGGGACTCTGGAAGTCTCACTCATTTCCTGTGCTTTCCCAAAAATGTTTCAAGGCCTCTTCTTTGAAGATCTTAACTCTTTGTAATGTTATTTGTGTCTAATTTGGTACACATACCAGTCTCACTCGGTCCTTAAGGGCTTCGACTCGTATTCTGCCAATTTCAACCTCAATATTGTTAACTAGGTCTTCCAAGGTGTTGGGACGGTTGATATACACCTTCGACTTCAGGTAACCCCAAAGGAAAAAATCGCATGGGGCGAAGTCTGGTGAGCGTGCCGGACAGTTCACATCACCCCTCAAAGAGATAAGCAGTCCAGGAAACATTTGCTTCAAACAATTCATGGTAACCCTCGCTGTGTGTGCAGTGGCACCATCCTGTTGGAACCGTGTATCCCCTAATTGCATTGCCTCAAAAGCTGGCTGAAAAAAATCCTGTATCATAGTCAAGTACCGTTCGGAGTTCACAGTTATGGCAACACGGTTATCCTGGAAAAAGTAAGGGCCAATGATGCCTACTCGTGATATGGCGCACCACACAGTGAGACAGTCCGAATGCAGAGGTCTCTGGGGTTTGTTTCACTCCAGTACCGCATATTTTGTTTGTTTAGACACCCGCTGCACTGCAATGATCAAGTGCGCATTTGAAAAATACGCTTCAACACAAAATGACCTCTGCTCACGCGTCCAATGCATGATGGCAACTGAAAGGGAGACGAATACAAATCTCCCGTCAGCCACTATAAGCCACGTACACTGTCTTCGACCAACAGTGCCTTCACAGCCTGCAGGTCAAAAAAGCAAAATACCACGCTCCACCGTGTATAATACCGTTCAACTTTGTTTGTACTTGGTCCGAGATGTCTTTCGAACGTTTCTGATGGTCGGAATACGAATGCTCACTCGAATCCTCCCATCTTTTAATCAAATGAAAGAAGTCCTGTGATACAAAAGGGACCTCAAGGATATGTAGCCTTTCTATAGTAATAAAGGTGGAATCATTGCTCTGGTTACAAACATATGTATATGTAAGTGAGAGGACAAAACATACTCTAACCGTCTTAATCATAAAAAGTTGTAAGACATTTGAGAGACATTTTTTGTATGATAAATTGTCTCTCAAAGCTCTCATAACTTTTTATGAATAAGGCCGTAAAAGTGTATCTTCACTTTAAATCATATTGGTACTTCATCACATTATATACGAACGAGTACATTTTTTATCCCCCTCTACCTCACCGATTAGCTCGCTCATCAGAAGTGACAGCCGTGGTACAGTATCTTCACAGGGGAAATAGGCTGACGCTAACCAGTTGTGGCCATTGTTCAGCCTATCTGTTCTCTTTTTAACTAAGCAAAATCTTCTTTGAGTAAATATTCCTTTGAACGTTTTGGAATTTTATTAGGATTGTGAATATTGTTTAATATTTTATGATGTTCTGCCATCATACTACTTGTGTTGTCAGGTGTTTCAGTTGAGAAATGTACCTGTTTTAGAAAAAATATTCACAAATGCAATTGTTGATTTTGGCTGCTTTGCAAAAATGGAAACGAACAACACGCAAAACAAAACAACACAAAAAATTCCTCTACTTCAGAAAATATATAACGAGTCCGCCAAATAAATTTTTGTTTTTTAAAATGCTATAAAAAAAAAACTACTGAATATTTTCTCAAATTTCTTTTTTTATTTGAAAGAACAATCCTTCCGGTTAATAATGGAAAATAATTTCATTCAAATGGCTGCCTCGACTGGCCATGCAGTAGCCTACACGATCGGTCCAATTTTTAAGCACATTATCGATTGTGTGCAGCTGTATTTCACCAATGGCTTCACGAATATTGTCCTTTAAAGCGCCAATTGTCTCTGGCTTGTCGGCGTAACACTTATCTTTGAGGGTACCCCACAAATAATAGTCCAACGGTGTCAAATCGCAGCTCCGAGGTGGCCAAACGACATCAGCTCTGCGGCTGATAATGCGGTCTTCAAAAACAGGGCGCAAAACATCGAGTGTAGCTTCGGCTGTGTGGCACGTAGCGCCGTCCTGTTGAAACCAAATGTTGCCAATATCCTTCTATTCAATTTTTGTGAACAAAAATTCGTTCAACATGGCACGATAACGATCGCCATTGACTGTAACGGCCACTCCTTGCTCATTTTCGACGAAAAATGGCCCAATAATGCCTCTGGACCAAAATCCGCACCAAACAGTGGCTCGTTTTGGGTGCATCGGCTTCTCAATGTATGCGTGAGGGTTTTCTGTGCCCCAAATGCGACAATTTTGCCTGTTTACTTACCCACCAAGATCAAAATGAGCTTCATCTGAAAAGACGATTTTTTTTGGCAAAATCGGCATATTCTGTAAGTCGATCGCAGGCCCATTTTTTCCATATTGCCCAGCATTGTTCAAGCGTATACACAGCCATATTCATTCAGCGGAAGGATAAAACTAATAATTATCTGTCAAATCAGAAATGAGCTAAGTGTTACCATTCACGAAATAAGCACTAGTTGAAAAAAAAGTTAGATGGCGGACCCTTGATATGGCAGGGTGTACTGAAAACCTCGTTTTTGTAATTTCAACTGTGTTGGAAGGGGGAGGGGGTAGTGTTAAAAGGTGGGTATTGAAGAGCTGACTACGGGAACTTTTAATATCTGTTTATTCTACGGTACTTAATGTCGCCTACCGACGGCTGTAGTTTCGATTCCTAGTGTCTTTGGGTAATTTTTTTTTTGTGAAAGTACAAGTGGATCTAAAATAGGGTGGTAAGTAAAAAAAAAAATGTGCAACACTTGCTTGCGTTTTTCCACCAGAAGGAAACAAAATTAATTTTCCAACCAGTCTTGTCTCCCAAATTGTTCCTTTCATTAGGCCGCCCCTTTCTGCCGACACTGAGTAGATGGATGGGCATGTTAAAAAATGTTAGTCCGACCCTGTATTCTTTAGGCCTTAGATTAAAATGTATTACATTGCACTGTGTAACCGATATGTTGTGTATTTTCGGAAAATAGTAGACTTCCAAGTTGCTAAGGTAAGCTGTGGAATGAACGCGTTTAAAACTGAAATACTTTTGATTTTATAAGGTTTTTGTTTCTCCTGTAAAATGTTGAAAAAGAGCGTTACGTCTTTGGGCATTTTAGGTGACGATATATTTCATCCATTATCCATTTTAGGATATTGTGTAATGGCGTACTTTTCCGAAAAACCCCCAGCATTTTGAGATCCGCGCATAGGATATTGTTCTAGGTTACTTTTCTAAAGACTTCGCATTTCATAATTGCCATCTATGGCAAAGTCTGTAAAAGTTTGAACTTTTTCGATATTCTCATTGGGAATTCAACTTACCTGTACGGTGGCAGTTTGTAGGTTTTCTTTTTGATTAATATCTTCGATTTTCTGAACCATGGTTTCGACTCGTTCCGTTGTATTCTTGACTCGCTCCTCCGTCGATTGGTTCAAAATGATTTCCTGCTCGTGGAAGAAACCTTCGACACATTCCTCCTCAAAGTCGTACAAACGCTCCAGGTCATCCTTCTCCAAGAAGAGCTTCAAACCATTGTCGCGTTGTATTTCCAATCCTGATTGCAATGGATCCAGACAGACAGATGGTGCACAGGACATTCCATACATTGTAATGTTTTTTGGGCGGGGAAAAATACATACATATAGTGAATGAAGGCATATATTTTGGAATGACCATAGATATGTTCCATATAACACATAAAGTATCACCATCAAATTACATTCATTGAAAAAGAAGGAAAGAAATTAAATTAATATTAAAATTAAATAATTATGAAATCATATCGATATATTGTGATGTATTAGTTAGCCAGAAAGGATGACCACAGACACACATCATCCGGACGATTAATATTATTGGCATTTTACGGTTAGTAAATTTTGAAGCGATTATTCGGAAATTGTTGAATGCAGGAGACATTCGAGTACATTTGTATGTAGATAGTCAAATATGTTAGTTAGTACGAGCGGAAAGTAGTACATAAAACAACAACAACAAGTGCAACAAAATGCAGACACATATGTAAAAAAGGAAAAGTGGAAAAAGGAAACATTATTGGTTAAATATAATCAGGAGCTTGTAATGAAAACTCACAGGGAATAAAACTTAATTTTCTCATCCCTCTCTCACCTTTGGCTTTACGTATGCAATACTTGAGAAGCGAATAGAAATGGCAAAGGGCAATGAAGGGCGGCGGTAATACGGGTTTTTGTTGGTACTCCATGACCACAGTGAAACGTTGGAACATCCACACCTGTTACCCAAAAGGAACAACATTGTAGTTAATGGTATAGGTCTGTATAACAAATTGCAAATTTAAAATTACCTGATGAGACACTGAATTGACTTCGTTGAAAATATTGTTGAATACGGCAATCAATAGATTGATAAGCAAAATGTTGGCTATCAACAGGTACATTGACATTGTTATTGGTGTCACCCAATGACCTGAAAGGAGAAGGAGAGCATTTGACATACATTTTTTTTGTAATTCCGAGGTGGTTATAAATGACGTTATAACAAAAAAGAAAACAATACAAAAAACAAAGAAACACGAAAAAGAAAACAAACTATAGTTGACGAAAGCTTGCACACTTCGTACAAGTAATTTGGTCTTTGTGATTTGTAATACACTAGCTGAAAAGCCCGATACTTCGTTATCGGTAGTTTTATGAACTTTTTAAACTTTCCCCCCGTTTACTCGCTAATTTACCAAGTTTCTGGACTAAACTGCAAATAGTACCATACCAGGGAGTATTGACATATCCGAATTAACAAATATTGAAAATTTCAGCTTTTTAGCCAAAGGTGTTTGGGCAGGCCGCCATGGGAGAGACTTTTCCGCTTTTTCCCCTCCCCGTAGGAATTTCCAAAAATCCCGTCTTAGCGGACGTCAGCGCTAGAGGATGGACCTCCATGCCAAATTGCAAGTTCCTAGCTCCAGCGGTAGGGCTGGACAATGTTGAGTCAGTCAGTCAGTCAGTAACGTTATTCTTTTATATATATAGATAAACCTGAGGCTGATTAGCGATGCTAATCGAAATATTGGGAATATTTAATAAATCTTGAAAAACAACAATCAAACCCGCTGGAATTTTAATTTTATGTCCTAATTCTACACAGATAATATAAGAGGTCAACAAACAACATGTGTAAATATATTATATAATACAAGCAACTTTTAAATCTTCTGCACTATTTCTTGCAACAACGAAAATGTCATGTATTTTGTAAAAAAATTTAATTCTACACCGAAACTAACCTTCAGTTAGTGATACATTTCAGATTACTTGATGACGTTTTACAAACATCGAAACGTTCGGAAGTCGAAAGAAAATTTTAATACTACTCGCAGGTGCTTCACAAGGAATTATAATTTTATATTAACAATAAGTCAAACATAATTCAATTTAATTGGTGTAAGAGATAACTAGGCTCCCTGAGCCATCAAAAGAAAAACACTTTCGTTTAAAATATTCTTAAACTAATTCTTTATTTAATTAAAGGGTTTTTCAACAGAGACGCTACAAAAGTAAATCGATAGGGACATCAAACGACGCCATATTTTTTCCCGCTTTTTTGACATTTCTCTTCAGTAAGGTTTGCCATTTCATCATGGAAAGATATACGAGCCAACAACGAGTCGAAATTATTAAAATTTACTACCGAAATTGGGAGTCAGTGGCCTCAACTTTAAGAGCGCTTTTCATCGGAAAATCATCTTCAGCGATGAGGCTCATTTCTGGCTGAATGACTTTGTCAATAAGCAAAATATGCGTTATTGGTCAGACAGCAATCCACACGTAATCCATGAGTCATCATTGCATCCCGAAAAAATTACGGTTTGGTGCGGTTTTTGGGCCGGCGGCGTCATTGGGCCGTACTTCTTCCGTGATGATCAAGACCGGCACATTACTGTGAATGCGAATCGCTACCGTTCAATGATAACCGAATATTTTTGGCCCCAATTGGATAATATGGACTTGGAGGACATGTGGTTCCAACAGGACGACGCCACAAGCCACACAGCAAATGCCACAATCAATTTATTGGAAACCAAGTTTGGTGAACGTGTTATCTCACGAAATGGCCCAGGCGATTGGCCACCTCGGTCGTGCGATTTGACGCCGTTAGATTATTTCCTGTGGGGCTACGTCAAGTCTATGGTCAATGCCAACAAGCCAGCGACGATTGATGAACTACGTACGAATATCGAACGTGGAATTGCAGCAGTATCGGCCGATATATGCTTGAAAACCGTTGAAAATTGGGTTCAGCGTCTGGACTTCTGCAAGCGTGCCGGTGGTGGCCATGCAAAAGAAATCGAGTTCCATACATAATGGCATCGAACATACTTTCACAGGCATAAAGAATTTCATTGGTATCTAAAACCGGTTTTGTTTTATTTAAAATAACTTTTGTAGCGCTCTTATTGAAAACCCTGTTATAAAAAGTTCACAATTTAGTTCGCGGGGCAGACTAGTATAAATACGATTTTAGCAGCACGGCAGTTAAATAATGATACTGTCTGAGGCAAAAATTGTTGGTAGCAGCACGGCAGTTAAAAATTATCACGTTCAAGTTCTTTAATTTGACTGGTGTCCAACGATTGTTGTTTGGTATGCAAAAGGGCCAGAATGTAAATCATTTCATTTACTTTGAAATCTCTAAAAATTGCAATATCCAAATTTCCACAAACAACAATCATTGCACACCGAAAATACATAGGATCAGCTGACAGAATAAACAAGAATAAACAAAAACTAATTAAGATTTATAGATTAAAGTTGAATTGAAAGAAATTAACAAACTTATAACAAATTTCATAATAAAATAAGATAAATCTCCTACAATTGGTAATTAAAGGTTTTAAATTCTCGACTTTTCAGAAGAAAAAAAAATAAACCAAAAAATTCTATATTGTATAATTATTACATAATTTCGTTGTAGCGAAATCCTTCACTCCTATTATAACCATTTCCAATTATCATATAGATACAACCAACTAAAAGCTTTAGCTAGCTGTCAGTTTGTATGGAATTTAATTTTTGGAACGAAGTTCCTTATCGCACGTTGCGGGATGGAGGCTAAATGAAAAAAATTTAAACATCTTTGTTTTTAACCGTATTATGGTATAACCCTGTATACAACCCAGTATTATTTTGCATACTTTTAGGATTTACGATTTGTATGAGGGTTGATTACTACAATGTTGGCTTTGTGATAGTCGTGCCCATGTGAAGTGTGCTGGCTTCAATGGAAGGCTTTATGATATAATTACGGCTAAGGCTAAGGAAAGCGGCCTTCGCTGGAGCTAAGCTATTTAAGGAGGCAGAGAAGGGATTTCAAACTTTAAATGCTGATTTTGTCTCGATTAGTTTGAAACTTAAATCGTTGGAGGATATGTTTGAAGACATCTCGTCCTCTCCAAGACAGCAAAAAAATCTTCTAGTAACGTAATTTAATTGTACCAGTAAGTCCTAACTTGGATAATTTGCACAGTCATCTCTTATCTCCTTCATCCACTGAAGTCAGGGACCGTAATCATTATGAGTTTTATTATAAAAATGATATATTAATGATTATATTATGAGTTTTAAAGGCTTTTTCAATGGTAATAATTAATTTAAGTAACATGTATTACAAAAATCAGATGTTGTGTTTGTTTTGCTTGTTTGCATTTTTTAGTACCGTATAGCCTCGAAAACGGTTGGACTGATCTTTTTGAAGTTTTCACAGCATGTAGCTGTGTGGTCGGTGGTGAAAATAGGGTACTTGATTTTTTGATATATGTATCAAGTGGACGGGGCCCCGCCCATTGGACTCTATTTTTGGAAACGCAATATCTGGAGGACTGTTTCACCAATAGCCCTGAAATGCATTTGGCAGCAAAATTCGTCAGCCAACAAAAAGTTTGGCGGGATCGCAATAGTGGGCTTGGCGTACATCTTGAAACTTTGAACGGCAAACCTCGTGAACGATCAGAAGTATGAAGATGATATTTGGTACATAAGATGTTCGTACAGTACTAATTACAGTCAGGGAGCAAGTGGGCGATGCCACGCCTCCTTTTACAAAATCGCTCTGATGGCTTTTCTAATAGACCGATTGTTATGAAAATTTCACAATAAGGTACCGATGACCTGCTGATAGTCCTTGGCTATACTTGGGAAAGATTGGATAAAGGGGCGTGGCACCGCCCTTACAACTTCACATTTAAAATAATTATATAACATGAACTATCAGAGGTATGAAGATGAGATTTGGTATATAAGTTGTTCGTACAGTTCGAATTGCAGCTAGGGTGAAAGTGGGATGTGCCACGCCCCCTTTTCAAAAATCCGTCTGACGGCTTTTCTAATAGTCCGATTGTTATGGAAATATTACAATGTGGTACTGACGACCTACTGATAGTCCTTAGTTTTACTTTGTAGTGAAATTTTGAAATTTAAAATGGCTATATCTCATGAGCTATCAGAGGTATATAGATACAATTTGGTATATATGTTGTTGTAGAGTATGAATTACAGCCAAGGAGGAAGTGGGATGTGCCATGCCCCTTTTAAAGGAAACCGTTATATCAGTCATAATAATAGTTTGATCGTCCTGTAAATTTCACAGTATGTTACAGTACGACATGCTATTTGGAAGAAAGTTGCCACAAAGGGACGAGGCGCCGCCCACACTCGTCAATATTTGACTATTATATATACTAAATTATATATTTGAATAAAATCGGATATATATCTTTTGAGATACATTAAAATATGTTCACAACTGGCTGGTGTACGGACAGTTGTGTGATACAGTGAGGTTCGGTACATATACTACTGATATGATGCAAATTACTTTTTGGGGAAAACCAATGACAATATGGCTATTAAAAAGGTCAGACTATGAAGCTAAAAAAGTGACCACAGGTTCGAATGAATATGAATATCATTGAGGGCAGTTTCGAGAGCATCCTAAATATCTTCATCCCAATAATGATTTTTTTTTAAAAAAATCTGAATAATCGAATAGAGGCTACTATAATCACTGGAAATTATAATGGAACCGATGCCCTGATTTCATGCATTCCCATGATACCTACAGACATGCCCATCGATTTCAAAAGATTTCAGTTTCCGATTCGGTTGCCATTTGTGATGACCACTAATAAAGCACCAGGGCAGTCGCTTCAAGTCTGTGGCTTAAATTTGACAAATCCGTGTTTTTCCCACGGACAATATGTGTTGCATGTTCTCGTGTGAGTAAACCTTCAGACTTACATATATATATTGCACCAGATGATAAAACTAGAGCATTGAGTTGCACACTTTCGGCCATCCTCAAGAGCTTTTTGTACATACTTGCGTACTTCACGTGCGTTGTGTGCTTCACTGCGTCCAAAGCTTATTTTCAACAAACGCTCAGTTTGAGCTACACAGCGCTCACTTTAGAAATAAGTCTGCCATATTTCGTAACGTTGTGCAAGCGTACTGACTGATATTCAATATTTCGAGCAGAAAAAATCTATCCGTTACATATAATTAAAATTTGTAGCCATTGTTTACGCCAACTACGTAAATAGGTCGTCCTAAACTAAAAACCCCTCAATTCCTAAATAAATTAAAATAAATCACCGAATACCTAACAGTCGGTAATGTCGTCATCTATTTAGTTGATTTTACTGCAACCGTGCATCGTCAAGTTAAATGCCATTTTGATTCAAAAGCGACTTCCGCAAAAGAAAGAGGTTCTTGCTGTTTGGCGACTACATTGGCACTGGTAGATTTTATCCTCCGAATAAATTAATTCCAACACAAATTCTAATTTCATTGTTTTGTTTCCATTTGATCCGTTCTGTATTGAAATTTTCTCTGTTCTCATCGGAGCTACAAGATCAATTTGAGATCCACAATTCGATTTTGTTTCGGCTACTGAGAGTTTGCTGGTATTATCCTGATCCTATCCATTTCAACAGAGGCTCACTAATTTCCATCGATTACCATCCGATTAACAGCCAATGTTACACGTCTGTAGAACGATAACATTTTTGCCGAATTTATCTCAAAATGATATGGGGTGCCCCATATATAATTAAAATTAGATTTATGTATGTAAACAGTTCAAAAATATTTAATAAAGACAGTTAAAAGGTGAAAATAAAATGTTAAGTACCACAAATACAAATTTATGTTAAATGTTGCAAAAAAAATTTATTTCATCAGGGAAACAACGACATTTCGTGATGATGCAGTTCTAAACCAGTGCCATATTACGTACGAAACTGTCCCACAATATTATTTTCCCAAAACTGCCTAGAATAATATAAAACATTCTGTGAGATCTGGACATAATAGTCGTGTTTTGGTTACAAGGAAGCGATTATCGCTTGCTAAGTTGCAAAAAAACGGGTATTTAGCGATAAGCAATTTTATTCAAAAACATGAAAAAGGCGAGAAAGCGGTCTTCGCTAAGTGCCTTACAGAAAACAAGCGATTATTTAAGCAAGCGGTGTAACCAAAACACGCTTAATTTATCTTTCGAATAGAAGCCAATCGTTTTAATTGTAAAACTGCCTGAAGGGCTGAGATTTCGCCAATATAATTTTTAGCGATTTCAGCTCCCAATAGTTTTTTCCATATTTTGAATTTTTTCAATTTAATATTTGATTTGTATGTGCACACGACTGTACTTCACACAATTATCGATGACTTTTATGGATTGTTATTATTATTATACGAACCTGTGACACATGCAGTTTGACCTGGATTTTCACCGCACGGCGGATCAATGTCATCAGCAAACACTTCACCATACAACATGAAGTAGGGCTGATATGTGACCTGTAAGAATAATAAATTCATAGTCAATTAATTTAATTTATTTACAACACACACGATTGCAACACATACACACACAGTCACACACACAGAGATACTGAGATACAACATTGAGTTCTGATGACAGGCAAATGTACATGTATTTTGTTTTTGTTGTATTGTAATCTTTATTTAATATTTTGACATTCATTTGTTTAGCATTGAGATGACAGAAACACTAAAGAGTCTCTTTAAATTATTGGATTTCAACTGCATTCAATTTCAAAAATGTAAAAGAAAAGATTTGTGGAATTTAATCAAACCTGAGATTTCGGTTTTATTTCCATGATTTGCTTTAACTGGGGGTTTGCTTGATTAAATCATAGACTCTAATATACAGAATAGAGTACATACACACATACATACGCAATTAGTAGATTCATAGATAATTACATCATAGTAGGTTTATTACATCTATTTACATTTACATTTATTTTACATACATATACATGTATGTATGTCATATTAAGCCATGCAACCGGATATCCGTTTAGACAAATATTTACTTAATTTTTTATAAAAATAAAGCATCGGATATCTATCTTGAAAAATAAAAGAAAGAACAATAGGGGCAAGTTGTTATTAAGAAGTAGATGAAGAATAAAGGAGACGACCAAAAGCTGTGGAAGGACTAAATTAAAACAAAGCAACGGTCACTTTTTTTTAAGAGTGAGCCAGAGGTCAGAGGCAGTTGCCTGGTACGAGTATGAAAGGAAGGTAAAGTAAAGAAAATCGAAAACTAAAGAACAAAGGATAACAAGTTCAAGATGCTATCACAACATCGAAACTTTGCTTTAGTTAATGGCATTCATTTGCTTGGCTAGTCAGTGGCTAAGTTAAGGCAAGCGGCGGTTGCTTTACATTTGACATTGGATTGCCAGTCAGGTTGTTAAGTAGTTCGGATCTTTGTAATATTTGGCCCGACGTCGTAGCATGATGTTGTTGGGGTGGTGTCTGATGTGAGCTTGTTGTCGTTGTAGTTGTAGTTGTTGACGCCGATGACGCTGCGTGGCTACGGTGATAGGATCCCATATAACCACTTATACCACCAGTGGGATCGCGCGCATTGTGCGAACGACTTCCATGGCCTATAGCTCCCAGAAACCCTGGAGCCACTATGGACCCAGCTATTACCTACATATATGTTTGTATACGTTTTTAGTTGGTATGTGTACGTGTGTGTTTATTTGTTTCATAACATCCAAAACACGATCAAAAAACACACGAAAGTTAAAATACGACCACACAATGGATGAAATGACATTGATTGAGAATGGTAAAATATTACAAGATAGAAAAAAAGAGAGACATAAAAGACAAAGATGTTAATACTTTATTAATTACTTGATTCTATTTTAATACAAATACAGATTTACAGTAAGTACTCGTATCATTTAGAATTGCGTATGTACTCCATTAGTATTTAATATGGCCACAACATTGAATATTCAATTTGTTATAATACAATTCATATATTCGTAAGCACATATGCAATAATATACACGCATCAGTTTGTAATTTCCCGGGATACTTGAATCTGATCGAATCTACTTTATAATTCCGGAAGGGAGTGCAAAGACGAGTATGTTTTCAAACAAATGTGAAGATTTCATCTGTGTCACAAACACTGACAGGGCAAAAAAGAATGCTCTACGCTTGGACGTTGAAAAATCTGTAATTTTGTTGTTGTTTGCAATGCAAATATAACGTTTTTGTAACTTGTCGCATAATATACTATACTTGTGCCCAAAAACATAGTGTTTGCTATTCAATATAACTTGTTTGAGACAAAATGATTAATAGGTTATAATATATGTTTTTGAGACCCAAATGTGGCTTTTTTTTTTGTTGAAAACCGATAAAAACAAATACGAGACAGACAACAAAGGAACAAACAAGCAGCAAATCTTGAATTCATGACAATATTGTTTGCAAACATGTGCATGTTTCCTGCAATATGTTGCTGGGGCCGATATTGTTCAGCGTGTGGATACATACAGCGGTGTACACTAGCCCAAAATTGACATTTTCCGTCCAACATTTTTAGACCACTATAGCTGACTAAAAAATACATACTAGGATTTTCGGGATTACCAAGTTCAAAAATGAACTTAAAATAGAGAACTCAAAATAACGGATCCAATATGGCTGCGAACGTTTCTAAAAGTCGTGCCATCCGTTAGTATATTCGATTATATTGTGGTCGCTGAATTCATTTTGTAACTTTAAAATCCAAAAATTGGAAGGATGACTGCAACTTTGCGACGAATTTTTTTAATATGATCGCATAGGAAACAAAATAGGTATATTGGGTATTATTTAAACTGGTTCATTAAAAAGCGATATTGGAAATAAAACTAATGCGCTGAACTAGAAAAATATTTGTCTATTATCCAAGCTTGCCAACTGAAATAAATGAAACAAGCTTTAAATACTTTTCGGATTCTGTGCAAAAAGTTTTGTTGTTGTGGTGCCAAGAACTATTTGGCAAGACCAAACAATAATTAGGCAGCCACATAAGTAATAGTTTTTATTTTCTACAGAAAATATATATTTTGTTAGAAAAATCTTACATTGAATTCAAAAGTTCTTTTGAAAAACTATATTTCTTTTAATAGAAATATAGAATGGTCTTGAGCTTGAATATTAAAATAAAAAAGTATTAATACAACGGAAGAATAAATAAAAAAATACATGAGGTATCAGGGGACACCCGGTTGGAACGAAGTTCCTTTCGGTATATAGTTATTATGTACTAGTTAGTTCCAACACACCTAAGGCGCCCGTTGAAAAATACGATCATTTAAATGGATCAGTAAGAATAGATACTTTTTGTAAAATGATTAAAAATTTTTAAGAAATATTTTTTTTATAGAATGTATTTTTAAAAAAAAAGTATATTTTTAGATCTTTTTTGTAAGAAAAAAAAATTCCTTTTTTAAGAGTGGTACTTCTTTTATTAAAAGCTAATGTTGAAATGGTGCTATTTTCAAGAAGACGTACTTGCTGTACGAAAAAGCCATAAGAGAATGAACTTTTTTCTAGAAAGTACTTTTTTTTAAAAACAGCTACTTTTTAAGGAAGTGGTACTCTTTTTAGGAAATGGTTATTTTTTTAAGAAAATTTACTTATTTTCAGAAAAGAAAAGGTATTATTTTTTTTAAGAAAATGTACTTTTAAGAAAAGGATTTTTTGTAAGAAAATGTATTTTTTTTAAGAGAAGGTATTGTTTTGAAGAAATGCGAATTTGTTTAAAATTTGTACTACATTTTAAATAGGACTCAACGTTATTTTAAAGAGTTGCCATCTTTTTTTGAGGCACCCGTATACATTGCCACGAGATCTTTCTTGCGCTCTGTACGTTGTTATGTCATTGGGTCGGTAAATAGGTGGACCATATAATATTAAAATTGAAAATAGACTGGCCGAAATTGTATTTAAAGTTAACCCAACAATTTATAGAATAATCAAATATGTCCACAAGGATAGCTTCAGTAACTTCATTGATGAATATGAGAACAATTATCAATTTGTTCCAATATAAATTACTACAATCTACATACTAATTTACAACAAGTATTTAGAAATTGTGTTGGTTTGCAATGGATTATTTCGGGGCAAGGCATATTGAAAAAAATACTTATTGTTTTAATTCAATACATTGTTAGTCAGATTTATGACTTTTTTTGTAATAGCTTATTTCTAAGAGGTATAAACGGAAAACAGCAAACTGTTTATGAAACTCCAGGTGTGCCCCTCATGATGGTATATAATTTCTTTGCAGATTAAAAAAAAGTGAGTTTTGGCCGGAAATTGGGTTCTGTGTTCCAGTTTGCGGTGGTGAGGCTGATAATTCTCTATAGGGCTATCGTGTGGTGGTTAGCGCCTGTGAAGCCCAGCTATTGTCAACGTCAGAGAATGGCGACGACATGCAACACGAGTGTATGCGGACTACTCCCACTGATGCATGTAACTGATGATGTATGTAACGCCACATTTTCTGGCGGTGGAAATTATTGGGAGGCAAATTAGTTCAACATCTACCGGCAGGTTGAGGCAACTGTCGCCATGGGGCATGATCAGAGCCAGTCATGAACCAGTGTTGGAAGATGTCCCCAACATTGGTGTATTTGTCAACGGCACGAAAGCAGAATCACTATTTGATCGGAAATATCACACTCTCATACCAAAAAAATCACTCCTTAAGCAATAGAAATCTTGCTACAGAGGAATGTGTAAATTTCTACACGGATTGTTCGAATTTTCGGTTTTGTGGACGTCGGTGGTGCAATGGTAGTGTGCACTGCTCTTGTGCATTAGAACGTGGGTTCAATCCCTGCTGTGACCACCTTAAATTTATTTTGACGGCGACACTATCGAGTATTTAGCCATGAAAAATCTTCTCAAAATACCGTTCGGAATCGGTATAAAACTGTAGATCCCAATCAGCGAGTGTAAAACTAGAACGCTCTCTGGCTTGTGACAAGCTCTCCCTAATCCCTTCACGGGATGTAAGAGGAAACCATTTTTTTATGGTTCAAAATTGAATGAACAGGTATGGTGTTGGGTATAATCTAGGGAACTACTGTTGTCCCTTTCTCGTAGACTACCTCATCAATGTAACGTGTGTCAGGCAGTAATTTTTGAGATTTGGGAATTGACCGGTTGGCTCAGAGAGTAGCAGTTATGGGTGAATATCTTCTCCGACAATCAGACGGCTAAGACCCTGGCATCAGTCTTCCTAAATTCTACATCCAAGGATATCTCCTAACGAGTATGCCATGCCACATTGGCATTCAGGGGGACTGCCAATCAGGTGAGCTGGCAAGGCCTAGGTCAAAGGTATTCAAAGCCCCTCGCAAGGCATACGTGTCTGTCTCTAACCTCTGCAGTTTTCACCGCACAAATTTTGGTTAAATTAGCATTACAGGTGGCAACTCCGTGCTTTGTTTTGTTTACACTTCACTCCTAAAAATGAAACAATAAAGCAAGTCCAATGGAATGGCCATTTAGAAGTGTTTTACCAAATTTTTTTGGCAAAATAGAAAGAAAAACAGTTTTCTAAAATTTTTTTCCAGACAACGTGAGGTTCTTGGGGTAAACTAAAACACACAAGCGCTAGTCACCAACACTAAACACACTAAAGTTCAGACTAGGCGTAAGACTTCAGACTCTGATCAGGGAGTCTAAAAAACTAGAAGCGCAGAATTCCTGTATTCTGAGTAGCTTATGCCTTGTGTCCTATGCAAATATTGTGAAAAACGGTAGACGAGTGCTTGTTCTGCAAAATAACACTGAAGAAAATTTTGCAAAACATATGCAGACTCAAAGCATTTACACTAATTCGGGTTCTACTCAGATAAATTGAGACAAGTCTATACATATGTCACCATTACTCGAGAATGCATCATCCGAATTTGTTTAAACTAATTTAGAAAAATTAAAATACCTTTAATCTATACCTATACTATTTCCCAAGATAAGCAACAGTTTCGCAGATATAAATAAATTTATGAAGAAAAATAATAATTTTTTGCTTAAAAATTAAAATTGTGTGTGAAAATTAATTTTATAAACCCATCACTATAGCGCAAAAAAAATAATGATGCAGTTCGATTCGCAGGACCCGAATTAGTTGCACAGTGTAATCAGCGGCTATAACGAATAAAGTTTTTATAGTTTGTTGAGGAATAACAGCAAATATTTTTGTTTCAAAGAATTCTTTGAAAAGGATTGACAAATTGCAATGAATTATTTGGTTTGCTTTCAAAAGAAACACGGAGCATTAATAACTCTATACTACCAAATCACAAAAATGGAAGGCACCAATGCCAACTTTGTGATTTTTGGTGGTCTCCAAAATTCACTGTATTTTAAAAAAGTCGCTACGGTTGCGATATTAAATTCTTACGAGGAGCGCCTGTAGCTATTTTTTTTCAAAATATTTCATAGTGGTATTGGTATCCATTTTTCTTAAGTTTAGATAAAACTATTAAAAAACTGAATTTAAGAAAAAAAAAATGATAATATATTGAGGTAAATTAATCGCAAAATGAACGTAATTTCTTTGTAGTTCTAAGGGCTTGAACGAAGTGTTGACAACAATATTTGCCAACAATATTAAACACAAATATATGTATGCATGGGTAACTCGGAAATAGAGTGAATAGTTTCCAAAAATTCTCACAAAAAGATCCGCTCTTTATTTAAATTAGTATATATTTTGTTTGCGCTTTTTCGTACCATTTTGCTATAAAAGTGAAATTTAAAAATTTAATACACAAGTTGAGATCTTAGACACTGGTGAGAGAGACAAAATTTCATAAAGATGCTTTACATTTTACGAGACATATATCACACACTTTCAAAAGTCAACCAGCGCTTGACGAAATATTGAATAATACCAAATGTTATTACAATCAGTAGAGTTTACATCGTGTAGACCAACCGACCAGTATCCTAACTTTTATATGGATGGCACCAGAAGGGACGTGGGCAAATCACCCAATTTCCCTAGATAAGCAATAATTAAGCTAAATATGAATTTGGACATATTGAAGCGAACATTTTACTTATGGCAAATCCGTAAACTATAGAATTCAATTGAATGTTAAAGAATATTAAGCGTTGGTGGTGCAATGATTAATGTGCGCGCCTCTTGTACATGAGATCCAGGGTTCGAACCCTGCTCCGAACACCTTACAATTTCTTTCGGCGGCGGTCTCCTCGCATAGTGAAGGCGACACTATCATTGAAAGAGATATATACATTTATACATGAAAAAGCTTCTCAAAATACCGTTCAGAACCGGTGTAAAAATTAGTGATAATGGAATATACAATAGAGTATACAAAAAGAAAGCGCACAGTTCACTAATTGTGAGAAGCTCTACCCAATTCCTTCATGGGATGTAGTGGGAAACCATTTTTATTAAAATAAAAAAAATCTGTTAAAATATATTTTACCTCCTTTGTTCTCCATGAATCATCCTTGTTAAAAAAATTTATTAGGAGTACAAATAGTATGTCAATTGTAATAATTATACCATCCGGAAAATCGATACATCTCGGAAAGTTTCATGTCGATTGTTAACTACAAAACTGAACTCCCTCTAAGCTAAGTTGAATCAGCGTTTACAAAATCACAGCTCAGCACATTCCTTTGCCACATGGGGATTTGGATAACCCAGTTATGCTCCTATAAAATATGGCAGTAGCTTCTTGAGTCGGCTCTTGCTTTAGGAATATCACTTGCCAACGATTCAGAAACACTCTACTTTCATCTACTTGGGCATCAGTCCTTGAGAGAAATTAACTGTTTCCTATATAAAACAAAAAACTCTATACTTGTGCATTGGTGGAAGGTCCTACAACTAAAATAACTTACATGCAGTATTACGACAAGTTAAGTGCAGAGATATGGGAGATACTGAATTTATTAATCTTCATCATATTGTTCATAATTTGTCAAATCTATTCCTAGTCCAAGTAAATATAATGTGTGTATATAACTTATCCAGATAATCTGTATTTGAAATCATTAAGATGATTTTCATCGTAACAAAATTATAATGGTGGCATAAAGTGACAACTATTTGGGAGAAGCTATAAGTTTTAATTGTTCGAGACATATATATCGATGGCTTAATATAAAAAGGGCCTAACTCGATTGTTTGTTACTTGACAGGGGAAGGAAAAAACTTAGTAAAATACGTAAAATTTTAGATACAAAAAAAGTTTTAATGCAATTTTTAATAAAAAGAAGCAACACATTTTTGGAAATTGCATTAAAACTTTTTGTTGTATCTAAAATTTTACGGATTTTATTAACTTTTTCCTTCTCCTGTCAAGTAACAAAAAATCGAGTTAGGCCCTTTTTATATTAAGCCATCGATATATTCTTGAAAAATTAATTTTGCGGAGATAAATATAAATATTTTCCCATTACAGCACACAAAGGGGCAGAGAAGAGCTCCTCACAAACTCTAAGCTATGCGCTTTCCAGTTTTTTTACTTATTGAATGCAACACTAGGGTGGTTACAAGATATTAAAAAAATTGTTTCCCATTACAGTCCATGACGGAATTGGGGAGACCTTCTCACAACCAGTGAGCTGTGCGCTTTCTAATTTTATACTCACTGATTGAGTCCTACAGGTTTTACACCGATTCCGATTGGTATTTGGGAAGTTTTGCTCATGGTTAAGTACTCGATAGTGTCGCCATCACTATGAGAGAGAGGTGACCGCCGATGAAAGAAATGTAAGGTGGTCAGAGCAGAGTTTTAACTCAGGATCTCATGTACCAGAGGCGTGCACACAAGCCATTGTACCACCGAGAGCCACACAACCGGCCAGACATTACAATTTTGGGTTTTCCATCAGCTCATCCACCTAAAATGTGTCAATAGGCTAAAAATGTGATTAACAAAGTCTCAGCCCTATCTGATAATATTAACAGGTGCCGGGCCGCATTGAGGTTAAGTTAGGGAAAACGGCGATTTTTATTACTCTTAGTTTTGGCATTAAAATCGAAGCCATTCGTTCCAGGAACCTGATTCGAGTACTATTTAATAGGAAACTTTATTCTTATTAATAATAATAATATGAAGTTAATTCTGATGACAGGGATATAAAAGCAAAACTCAATTTCCTAGAAGTTGATAATTTATTGGACATAGAACTTTATTATTTTCTTCTCTGGCTATAAATAGTTTCAAGAGGTTTGAAATTGAAACATATTTTTGAAATACTGACCCCGGTATATGGTGTGAAAATCAACATTATTTAAAACGTAAAAATTTAGTGAAAACTGTAAGAGTAGCAAATGACACAGCTGGGAAGCGAGTAAAATTAGTCCAACACTACAATTCATCCTAAACAGGAGACGAAGAACGACGACAGTTTCTATTACAAGTTGTATCTGAATGTAGGCATCTTTTACCGGACTCTTAAGAAGCTACCATATTTAAGGCGTTACCACCTTAATTTGAAATTTGAAATAATTATAAGGTTATCATTTATAATTTTTCAATATAAATAAAAAATGTTTTTTAACCTTATTCAATAATATAATTAATAAAATATATTGAAATTAGATGTAATCGATTATTGTAATGTTCTTAGACTTTTGTATGGAAATTCACATTTGAGAATATACACTACGAACTTATCTGATAAATGCTAAATACTGCTAAAACTAACAGAAATTATTATGAGGATCAAAATTTTGTTTCAAATAATATGTTGTTTTTCATTTTAAGGACTAAAATCAAGGAGTTTTTGAACAAATCGGCGGTTTTCCTAATTTTAATCGCAATGCGGCACGAGTTAACATTACAGGATTGTCCTCAAACTTTGTCAATCACAATTTCTTGCCTATTGGCACATTTAAGCGGGGTGATCCGATGGAAAATCCAAAATCTTAATTTCTTGTAACCACCTAATGGAACACACAGTTTACCATTGGTCCCGAACGATTTGTTGAGAAACCTTATCATGACGAATTGTTCCATTGTGTCGATGTCACTAAGTGATATGACTGCCGTCGGAAGAAATATAATGTGACCAGAGCAGGGATCAAACCCACGTTCTCCTATGCAAGAATCACGCACAGTAACACTTGCACTACCGTTAACCATGGCATATTACCACGTGAAATTCGCGAATACTTTGAAATCCTGCTAACAAGTTTACAATCAAATCCAACTCCCTTCGCATACGCTTGAACATTCTTTATGGCTGCTACCTACACTCACATACCTGTTTGTTTGAAATGAGGTTGTAGAAACGTAAATGCAACTGGCATTATTTTCATTACATCAACTAATTCTTTAATATTTTCGCGAATTAATTTATCTACAACAACCGAAACTATCTGCAGCCCGGCTGCCACAGTCAAATTCAATACCCAAATGTCAAATTTCCATTATATCTTTTCGCAGTATCATCAGCAAGTATTGGAGCAGTTTAACAGAGAAATACGAAAACGAACGAGATTAAATTAAAACCATTCGTCATGCACGCAGGGTTGCCTACATTAGTCTACTGTGTTTGTTGACGCTTTTGTTGACGCTTGTATCAGTTCCTATTCACCTAAATATAATGTCGGCGTTATTGTAGTAGTCAACTGTTTTCAAAAACTGTAACCGGTATAGCAAATAAGTATTTAATTTTGTAACTTTATATTTATAATCCAATAAGAAAGAAGTTTATGGTAAATCCAGATTTAATGAAATTTTGGAACAAATACTCTGACTAAAATTCGCCTTTTTATTTTGATTTTTGTGGCAACAAAAAAAATTTTACGCTCGGCCCAACTCCTTGAGATAAGCTTTAAAGCTTGAGTATATAATCGGTCATATCTCAGGTATCGGGTGAACACCATTACAAAGGTAATTACAAACTCTATTATTCCGTATATAAAGGTATTAATTTGTATTTACTCAAATTACAAAACTAAGATTTTTTAACCTTACTTTTTTGATAGAAATCTGCTTTTCTCCAAAAACAGCTCTAGTAAACTTATTTTTTTACGTACGTAAATAAAAGACAACACTGCAACCCTTTTTCAGGTATAATACTTTGCACTAACCCTTCAAAGACAAGAGATATTTACGTTCAAGGAAAATATTTAAAAAAAAATCGCGCGATATTTTGTTACTTTGCCCCCAATACGGTATTAACCATTACCTCTGAAATAGTGTTCACCCGAACCAGATCGGAGTATAAATACCAGAGATATGACCGAATATATACTATCTGAAAAACAAATTTTTTGACACAGCGCAGGAATTTGTGCCGATGGAAAAATTTTGGTGTACACCAGAAAGTTGTAGCTAATTCGTATTTATGGCAAAATTTTAATTAAATAACAAAATTTTCGAACTTCAAGTTTAGTAATTTGAAACATGAGCACTTCAATGGTTTTCAAATTGGCTACCCTGGTTATGAAAGCATAAACAAAAAGCAGCTGTTAAGAAGCTGTTGGCACAGAAGGCGTTTATACGGATACTGAGCACGTTTTGGCATTCGGCAAGTAGCCTTTAAAACTCGATTCTCGTTGACACGCTTAATTTGTTGGATCCGTAACCGTATACGTACGTGTCAAACAAAAAAAATTACAGCAGACAGTTGTCCGAGGCCTTCGGCCACGGACTGTCCCTGCAGGCTGAGTCAGAGACACGGCCATTAAGTTTAACGTAGAATACGCCATCCGATAAGACAGAAAACATATATAACAATAAATTCATTTGGTTATATTATTTATCATTTATTGTTATATATGTTTGCTGTCTTATCGGATGGCGTATTCTACGTTAAACTTAATGGCCGTGTCTCTGACACAGCCTGCAGGGACAGTCCGTGGCGGAAGGCCTCGGACAACTGTCTGCTGTAATTTTTATATTTACCAACGGCATTTGATTCAAGTCCGTTTAAAAAAAAAATATTATGTTCAATTTTTTTAAACTTAATTTAATTTATGTATTTTAATTAATATTTTTATTGAAATAAGTTCTGCGAATGTTGAGAGGGCCGCCCTAATATTAAAAAAGGTTTACCTTATCGAGTCTTCGCATTAGCATTCGAGCGTTGTGTGAAAGCTTTACGCTTTACAATTCAAAATTAATGTTACCACAGCTTTATTGAAGCTTTCGCAAAAAAGCTTTATTACGTTAGCTTACTGTTTGTTTCACTTTTTACTAGATACATGTTGCCAAGCAACATTAGCTTGCTGTTCGTTTCACTTTTTACTAGATACATGTTCCTAAGCAATGTTGAGCAACCAACAACACTCAACCAAACACCACACATATGTTTGAGTGTATGTGTTTAAACAATTTTCATTTGAGAAATTAAAATACTAGAAATATATCAACCAATATGAAATGTATATCAAACGAAAGATAACATCTTCATTTACCTACAAAAAAATTTTAAAAAAATTCATCTAGCCGTTTCCTCAAATTCAATGAAATAAAGATTACAACAATAAAAACCTGACATGACCCCTCATACCGTAAGGTAAGACGTATTCTACGTCAAAACGGTTCGAAATACCACGTGTTAAAGCGTCTTATAAACGGGGTATAGGTTATTCTTGAGAGACGAACACCATATACGAAATAAATACAAATATATACGAATTTTGGGCGGAAAAACAGGCGTGGGACTGGATGATAAACGACCGAGTTCCTTGCAAACTCTTAAAGCTAGAACCATGCAATTTAAACAACATCTCGTTCTTATAATGCACAAAAAAATCGTAAAATCCGCAGTGTGAGTGGTGAAGGGGCGGACACTGAGTCTATTACATATACAATTGTTGCGTCTGCGACTAACTGACTGCCACATCATTCAACAGAGATCTGATCAAATGCTTAATGCCAACTTCATGGAATTTATGCAGCATGTGGGCCTTTAATAAAATGAGCTGCTAAATGAGAAAAATACGGCTTCTTGGCAAACACGTGGAAATATTAGACAGCAGCAACAAGCTAATCTCTTGTAAAACGTTTTGTAGTTTTCTCGTCACGAACATAACAAACCATTGAATCAAACGAATACGAATGCATTCATTGCTTGGTACATTCGAGTCAAATTACACAGTGCAACATATAACATGAAAACTCCTTCCATGTCTCGAAGTACTTATTGTAACTAACAAACCCCTATTTGGGGTTTGCTAGTTTAGCTGCTGTTCGGATTTTATAGCCTGATGTATATTTTGGCTAAAAATTAATTTTTCCGAAGAACATGCAATTATTGAAATTATTATTGAAATTGAATAACGGCTATATCTCGAAAACCTATTGGAATTTTGGTTTGCTATCCCACATTACGATACCAAATTTCAGCCAAAATCTACAAGTCAGTGACTTATATAGTTTAATATTTTGAAAGCTTAAGGCAATCGAACATTTATAACAATATGAATTAGCTCTCAAGACCAGTCATGTAAGTCATTAAAGACTCGACTTTTATCACATACATCTGCTTTGAATGCTACCGTTAAACCAATGGAGCAGAAAACGGCATTGACGGCACACCCCTGATGTTGATCTGGGTGATCCTGATCCTGGCAGAGGAAACGCAATTACTCACGATGTTTTACACTCGAAATGTTGCATATTGTTGACATTCCGGTGGAGAACAGGCTCAATTATAAGACTGACGTAGACGAATTCGCTCAAATATGTCGACATACGATAAACAAACAGAGAAGACCTATCTTATTGACGGAAGCTTGCATACCGCGTAGGACAACATACTCTTTTCTTATTGTGGTTTATATTTATTAATCATATAAATAATGTTAATTTTTACGAGTAGTTTAAAGATGATTAGCGTTGCTAATCGAAATATTGGGAATAAGTGAATAAATGACATAAAACTGTGGAATCACCTGGGTTTACATTTTCTGACGTCGAGCTGAACAAAATAGACATAATTAAACTTCTAAGGGTCCTCAATCAACACTCAACAGAGATCTGATCAAATGCTTAATGCCAACTTCATGGAATTTATGCAGCATGTGGGCCTTTAATAAAATGAGCTGCTAAATGAGAAACACTTTTAAATTGTACCAAAGTCTTTAAGAAATTGTACAAAAAGTAATCCGACTGGACCAATTGACATAATGTCGAAATGATAGTCTTTTGTTTGAGCTAATAATGGCAAAGTGTATAAAATAAAAAATGTTGATACTTCGCCTAGTTTTTAAGATAACCGAAATTAAAATGTTGAACATGTTAATTTTGCCATGACCCGAAATATAAATAGCAACCTCGTAAAAGTATAGATATTAGTTTTAACTGTTGTCATTTCTCATCACTGGTTCAAATACTGCAGAAATATATCCTGAAACTATCGCAACATTTTGGTTCTGTTCGTACATAGAGTAATATATGAATGTATCAGTTGCTAAATCGATTAACTCCATCAAAAAATACCTGTAGAAACTTAAATTTTCGCTGGGTTTTCAAATTCCACGTTCATTATAAATGCAAACTGACATTATATATTACTTCACTACAGCTGTATCTCCTATATATAGTTAAATTCAAAATGAACTGGGTACATTAGTTTAACCCACAGACACTAACATACCAAAATTTTGGGAAAGTGGAGTTAATCGATTTGGCAACTGACACATTCATATAAGAGTCTCTATCCGTCTCTTAACGTCCTTTTACGGTCGTCGAGGTAGTATGCAATTTCATCGAATTTGAATTCTGTTGAATGTTAGACTTTGGATGGACATACACCAAATAGAAACAAAAGGGAATGCGTATTTTCGTTCGGTTTAACCAACCTAAAATATAATTTTGAGGCCATTAGTATCAATAAAACACTATTCAAACTTAGTTTGTTGCATGGCTTGCTTCTAGTTGTTTATCACTCATTCTCATATCTAGTATGTTCAATGTCAAATTTGAACTATTATTCCGATCAGATGTGGCATGCATATCCCCAGGTTCATGCTTGGTACTGGTATGATACTCTCTTTACTCTGTAATCTATTGTTCATGTTTCGCTTTGGCAGGTATTCTATCCGCGGATACATTTCGAATATAGGTAGCGAATGTTTGCTTGTGTTTGGTACTGATCATATTAACATAGAACGTTTCTGCTTGGTATATGTTTTCCAAGTGCTTGTAGATGTCTAGTAACTATAGCCCTGATGATTCAACTCTGTTTTTCTTAATGTATTAACATCCGATACGAAGGGAATTCTAAACATTCGAATGGGAGTAGATAAAAACGGGCGCGCTCTAATTCCTAAATTAACGTTTTCCGACAAAATGAAATGCATCTATCTATCTATCTTCTTCTTCTACATAAAGGGGTTTCCAATTTGTGTGATATGATTTCTTTAAAAAAACACACTAATTTATAAGGAAATTCATATGTATTTTATTTAATGTGAAATAAAATCGATATAATTAAGTTCTGAATGAAACGTCTTTCAAATAGCCTCCACGTCTTCTTTTGCAGGAATGAATTCGATGAACCCACTTTTCGAGCACTTTTACCTCTAAATCAAGTCGTATGACATGAATAGCACAGCACGTTCAATATTGACTTGTAAAGCTTGTGGAGAGTCTGGTTTATTGCTAAAGACCAATGACTTAAAAAAAACCCACAAGAAAAAGCCTAATGGTGGTAAATCTCAACTTCTTGGAGGCCATTCAATGTCACAAATTCTTGAAAGAATCGAATCTCCAAACTTTTGTCGCAATAATTCAGTGTTTGCACGTGCTGTGTGGCACGTAGTCCCGTCTTGTTGGAACCAGATGTTGTAAAGATCAACTTCTTCCAATTTGGGCCATAAAAAGTTGGTTATCATCGATCTATACCGCTCTCCCTTGACAATAACGGTGTTACCAGCTTCATTTCAAACGATGTACGGACGGATGATTCCACCAGACCACCAAAAACCACACCAAACTGTCAATTAAGGTGAATGTAATGGTTGTTCATGAATAATTTGTGGATTTTCTTGGCACCAGAATCGACGTGTTTGTTTATTTCCCGCACCACTCAGATGAAAGTGAGCCTCATAGGAGGAAATGATTTTCTTAAAAAAATCGTTATCGTTTACAAGTTGTACAAAGACCAAATCAGCAAATTCATGACGTTTTCGGTAGTGCAATGGCTTCAGTTCTTGAGTTATAACAGTTTTATACGGATGCAAGCCCAAATCCTTTCTCAAAATTCGCCAGGTTGTGGTTTGAGACAGTCCCATTTGTTGACAATGTCTTGGAATTGATAAATGTCGGTCTTCAGCAATATTGGCTAAATATTATATTATAAATAACGTGCGAGGGTCTTAGAACAAACCCATTTTATAGAAAATAAAATTTCTTTATCCGTTTTATTTTTTATATAGGATTTTTAAATAATAAAATCAAAAATTGCTTATATTTCATGGAGGAAAAGTTATATTTGTGCATGCTTGTGCATGAAGCTGTTTATGCAAGATCGCTTGCTAAGGGATCCCCTAACATGTTATATATGCGGCGTTTGAAAGTTTTTGAGCGTTCTCGCAAACAAATGCTTAAAAATTAATTTTTTTTAGCTTTTTCGACTTAGTCCTCATGATTAAAGCACATTCTGTTAGAAATCAGAAAGACATGGATCCGCATGTACACGGAAAAAAAAGTCCTACTGAATTTTTGCTATAAAATATAACTGCCAAAGTATATCAAAATTTGTCATTATTTATGGTTAAAATTAACATAATTATTACAAAATCACAAGTACTTATCGTTGTACTTCCTGCAAAGTATAACAATGAATATATATCTGTTATGGCTAAGATTTTTTGTGACCAATTGTATAGATGGATAGCTGAATACACTATATTTGTGCACAATAAAATATTTATACGAGACGAATATTTTGTTGCAGTCGATGCATACGCAAAAGCATATTTTGCTGTAAAATGTATGCAAATATAGTGCAAGGCTTAACTGTCAACCCCTTAAATATAATCATATCTTAACACATTTTGTAGCAAAAATAGCAACAAAACATGGCTGTTTTAACATCTGACATAGCCTTATTAGTGTACTTTGTATGCATAAATATTACTTATTGTTTAGTGTTGTTTTGTTTTGTTTTCTATTTCAGTCTGAATGTCACGTGGTCCAAAGCATTTCTTTTGCTGCAAATTAAAGTAAAGTAATAGCGCATTTAAAAAAAATATTAAACAAAAAAAATTAAGTATTAATTATGGATCTGGAAGGATTTTGAATCAATGGGTAAGTTAAACAAAAAAAATTAAAATAAAAAAATAATGGGAAGTTGTGAAATTTCAAATAGCAAATTTAGCTATAAATTTCCAGTAAAGTTAATTACATAATGTGTACAAAATTCCTATCGGCTGCTATTATTTTAAATATATATATATGCATGTTTGTATAATAATATGCCTAAATAATCGGTAGCACATCACTATGTCTTTAAATTTTCTCATAGTTTGACGAAGAATGCGTTGCAGAAGAGAAGCATTTTTGTACAAAATTAATTAGAAAATCATTTTTATATTAAAGATTGTGAAATTTCTTTAGAGGCTTTTCAAAGTTTGGACTACTACGGAATTGCTGATATTGTAAAAAACCAATCAGATCGAGCTCTGTTTTGGAAACGTTTCAGAGCTGAATATATTATAGTTTATAACAAAAGATATTGGACCCGATGATTTTAAAATAAAAACAAATATTAAATATTCAACATGAGAATAATTCAACAAATTGCGAAAGTGGGAATAGTGAACCAGCACTACAAAACTATACCATAGAATCTCTTGAAAATTTAAGTATTTTGTGAAAAATTTCTAACCTAAAAATTTCGAAGCTATTAATTTATTAAATGCTTACATTATGTAATATATTTAGTAAAATTATATGGCTACTTCTGCTACATTATATAATATATTTAGTAAATTTATATAGCTACTTTTACTATATAATGTAATAATTTTCATAAAATAAAAATATAAATACTTATATATGTAAATATAATATATAAAACTAGTTTTTTCTTATCAAATATTTAGTTGCATAATAATAATTTTTAATTTCCTATAGTTTATTGCAGGAACCAGTAACCAAAATTTTGACAGAAGAATTCCCGCAAATTTAGGTCTAAGAGTAATTAACCCATATGAAGAAACTACTGAAATTTCAAAATATCTTGAATGTGCTGAAGGAAAATTGGTCAATTTGTATTATCAAAACAATCACAGTTTAGATACATATTATAGAAATTTACTGACGAAAATTTTGATTCATAAAGAATTTGAAAAACAAAATTATCCTACGGTATTCAAAATAACAACTGATCGTTTTTTGGAACTAAGAAAACAAATAATTTTACTTTTTCCAAAAGAAACTGAATTTCAAACAATTTACTTTCTTCCATACGTTAAAAATACTAAAAAACATTAATCTGGAAAGCTTTGGGATTCTTACAATCACTTCAAATCAAAATTAAATAAGTTAAGAAATGAGGAATCGCAAGTCACAGTTAACACAACTGAAGTGTCCACGAATTTAAAAGAAAAATTGGATTATGTATACAAAAATATTTCTGATTGGGATAAAGTAAAGCAGTATTGGAAAAAAACTCATCAACAAAGAAGCAGCATCCTTGATACAAATATAGCTGTTGGAGAGTATATGAATAAATTTCCGATTTTGGCTACAAGCAAAGGATCAATACTTCTACTACAAGATTTTGATACTCTTTACAGCGATAGCACAAATAAATTAGTTGCAAGTTGTGAAGTGTTTGACAAAAAATTGATCACAATTGGAGAAAAACGAATAAAAACTGGTTGTCAATTGTCTATGATTGATTCTTTAAGTCAACCAAAGAAACATATCGCAGATATTATAAACTTTAAAAATAACTTTCGAGGTTTACTTCTTTTGCCTCATTTGCTCAACAAATCTTCGTACATCAAGGGTGGTGCAAAACGTAAAAGATTGTCAACTCGAGAAATTGAAGACTCCTTTCTTCGCCTTGTTAGTGTAAGTTTACATTTTATCTCTTTAATTTAAAATAATTAAATTATTTTTGAAATTTCTTATTTATTTTAAGGACGCAAATTTAATTCAAGAAGAGTTATCAAAACTACGAGAACTTTTTTTAAAGAATAAGCAAACATTGCAGCCAACAATATATCTAGTTGGAGAAAACTTTGGTACGTTATTTATAATGTTTATTTAATATTAAAAATTTTATTTTATATTTATTTTTTACAGATTTGGTTCGAAAATCATACATTGCCATAAACGACATTATTTACGAGTTTGAAAGTGCAATAGCAGAAGTAGACGGTTGTTTTAAGGCATTTCATGTGCTACGCTGCGATTATCCAGCAGAAACCAAACCAATTTGGATGTTTTTGCAGAAATATTTATACGGATTAAGCACGAGCAGTGACACAAATTACAGAAGCTTCACATCGCTTTAAAGTGAGCTATCAAGTATTGAAATTTAATTATTATATTTATAAACATAAGAATGAACTGTTTCGCTTGCACTAAAACTATAAATTCTATAAAAACTAAACAATTTAAATTAAAACAAAACGAAAAATATTCTTAATAAAATAAAATTCTTACTTTAAGTTAACAGGCTACTTTTTATTTCCCATGTATGGAACAAAAATGGTAAGTAAAATATGGCTAAACCAAGGGGCTGACCGGTTACTAAGTTTCCTATAATATATATAAAATTAGATATATTTTATTGCAAATTTGGCACCAAACTTACTCTAAACAGTAAGAATTAAACAGTAGAAATCATCAAATTCAAATTTATTCTAGCCACATCTTGTAGCTAATTGAGCTACAAAATAAAGCTATTTTGCATATTTTAAGTTTGAGAATACAAATGAATAAATAGCAAAAGTAACAATGGCTTTGTATTAAGCAGCTATTCTAATATCGAACATTAGATACAAAAAAGACTATAATAAGAAATACACTGTATTAGAATGTGTAAATATATGTAGCAAAAGTAGTTATAAGCGATTGATACAAATGCAAAAATTATATTACTCTTGTTCAATAATTTGAAGTAAAATTGGTTATTTAGCAGATATTTTTATAACAAAATTAGTTACAAATACAACATAAGCAAGCATAATATTCATCAAATGCTCTTATATTTGCTTGTTATAAAATATATGAAATTTTGCTATAAAACGCCACTGTCCCAGTTTTAGCTGTAATTATAGCTATTTCCATATATAAATTGTAGCAAAATTTAGTAGATGTTTTTTCCGTGTATTTTTAGCAGTTGTGTAGTTGTGAAAACCCCAAAACAAAAACCAAATGCATGTGCATTTCTTCTTTTGTCTTTATTTTTTTTGGAGTTTTTAGAATAAAATAACTTTAATTTGCATTGATATTTTTAAGTTTTGAAACAAAATTCGATGTAAAGTCCTATCTAGTTGTGATTGGTATAATAGTATTTCGAAAAAATTGAATAAAAAAAACAAAAGTCATTATATGAAATAGCATGAGTGAGAATGAGAGGGCTTGAATTACAAAATTCTTGGTTGCATTCTAAATACGGCTTTACATAAGGTAAGGTTTGCGATCATATGTTTTCAAGTTTACAGTGGAAATAGGGCTTGTAATATGGAAAACAATTTGGTAGGTATTTGAAAATAATTCGTTGTCAGAAATAAACAGATATTTATTGGGACTTTATCATTGTTTTTATTATGTGTTTAATGTGGTGTGATATTTTGTAAAAACCTAACCTTAAAGTATTTGTGTTCGATGGATGTTCAATCAATTTAAACATTAGCTAGTATTCGAAGTTAGCAATGTCTGTTAAAGTGCCCTTAATCTAATAGATTATCTTTTTGGTAATTAGTGTGCATTTTCCAAAAATGTCGTTTTAGGGAATATAACGGATGTCTTTAATAGAGATATGGATTCTTTGGATCCAGTTTTGTCTAATTTAAGCATCTCTTAAAGAAAATATCAGCCTTCCAATTAGAACTATGGCCAACAAATATTGGTTTATATTTAGATGACGAGGATGGTGCCTCTGATTCAGACGAAGTTGAAAATTCATACCCGCACTCTATTGAATTGGAACTAGAAGAAGACTGATAAAAATAGTTCCTCAGTAAAACTGTGTTTGATAAAAGTTTCAACCAAACCCAAAAAAATGTCTTTATTTTGGATGGAGAAAATTCCTTCCTCTGGATTTCAAAGCTTGAAGCTAGAAATCTAATTAGGCCCAAATTATGAGTATGATTACGGAACAAATATTTCAAAGTGCATGCACTTTAATCTTAATCAACCCCATCTACTGCAAATATTAAAATCTATGCTATGAGCCTTGCACATATTATATTGAACACATATACCAATATCTTTTAAAGTTCTACAAATGATTTTTGAGTCAATAAAAGTCATACAATTAGTTTTAACTTATACATACTTTGACTTGTAACTTCTGTGGGCGTGGCTCAATAATCCCAAAAATCTGTTAATTTCATGTTTTTAGCATGCCCTACAAACATGCGAAAGTACAAGACTCTATGTACATTATTCGAATTTATGCCAAAAAAAACTTCATTTTGGACAAGTGTGCCATGAAAGGATTGAGGGGAGCTTCTCATAAAGAGTGAGCTGTCCGCTTTCTAGTTTTACATTCACTGATTGGGACCGGTTCCAAAGGGTATTTTGAGAATCTTTTTCGTGCCTAAAGAGTCGATAGTGTCGCCGTTACTAATCGAGGTGACCGCCGTCAAAAGAAATGAAAGGTAGTGGTAGTAGTAAAGGGTTTTCAACAGAGACGCTACAAAAGTAAATCGATAGGGACAGCAAACGACGCCATATTTTTCCCCGCTCTTTTGACATTTCTCTTCAGTAAGGTTTGCCATTTCATCATGGAAAGATATACGAGCCAACAACGAGTCGAAATTAATAAAATTTACTACCGAAATTTGGAGTCAGTGGACTCAACTTTAAGAGGCCAACTTTAAGAGGCCTCAACAATCAGCGATAAGGCTCATTTCTGGCTGAATGGATTCGTCAATAAGTAAAATATGCGTTATTGGTCAGACAGCAATCCACACGTAATCCATGACTCATCATTGCATCCCGAAAAAATTACGGTTTGGTGCGGTTTATGGGCCGGCGGCGTCATTGGGCCGTACTCCTTCCGTGATGATCAAGACCGGCACATTACTATGAACGCGAATCGATACCGTTCAATGATAACCGAATATTTTTGGCCCCAATTGGATAATATGGACTTGGAGGACATGTGGTTCCAACAGGAAGGCGCCACAAGCCATACAGCGAATGCCACAATCAATTTATTGGAAATCAAGTTTGGTGAACGTGTTATCTCACGAAATGGCCCAGTCGATTGGCCGCCTCGGTCGTGCGATTTGACGCCGTTAGATTATTTCCTGTGGGGCTACGTCAAGTCTATGGTCTATGCCAACAAGCCAGCGACGATTGATGGACTTCGTACGAATATCGAACGTGAAATTGCAGCAGTATCGGCCGATTTATGCTTGAAAACCGTCGAAAATTGGGTTCAGCGTCTGGACTTCTGCAAGCGTGCCCATGGTGGCCATGCAAAAGAAATCGAGTTCCATACATATGGCATCGAACGTACTTTCACAGGAATAAAGAATTTCATTGGTATCTAAATTCGGTTTTGTTTTATTTAAAAAAACTTTTGTAGCGCTCTTATTGAAAAACCCTTTCCACCACCGATGGCCACAAAATATTTGCTCATATAGTATTAATTGGAACACCACATTTAAGGCTCGTTCACAATGATAGCAACAAATTCAACAGGCGTTCACAATGCAAGCAATAAATTTGTTCGAATAAGTTCGAAAAAACGGCTAAATGGTAACATTGTTTACATTATACAGCAGTATACATATTTGGGGATTGAAAACCATTGAGAATTGCAATACAAACGAAAAAGAAAACAGTAAAAAATAGAAAAATAAATGTGGGACACGTACCTCAGATTTGTACCACTACCCGGAGCAAAAAGTATTAAGTGTTTTTCTTTAGAAAACTTTTGAAATTTTTCTATAGAAGGGTTTTAAAATTTTTCTATAGAAAAGTAGTCAAATTTTTGTATAGAAATGTTTTAAAATTTTTCTTTAGAAAAGTTTTAAAATTTTTGTATAGAAATGTTTTAAAATTTTTCTATAAAAAAATTGTAAAATTTTATAGAAATCTTTTAAAATTTTTCTATAGAATTGTTTTAGAATATTTCTATAGAAATGTTTTAAAATTTTTCTTTAGAAAAGTTTTAAAATTGTTCTATAGAAATGTTTTCAAATTTTTCTATAGAAATCTTCTCAAATTTTTCTGTAGAAATCTTCTCAAATTTTTCTATAGAAAAGTTTTAAAATTTTTCTATAGAAATGTTTTAAAATTTAGAAACTTATGTTTCATAATATGTCATGGCCTTGGCCGGTTTCGATAAACCTGAAAATGTCAGCTTTTTTTAAACTTTTTTCTTTTGTTTATTAATAAAATTGGCGCGAACTACACTTACTACAAACAACTACACATTTCACATTTGCATCGGCTGATTTGTTCGAAAGCCAGCGACAGTGTTGTATTCTTGGTAATAAAAAATTATAAATATATGTGAAATTATTGTTATTGGCAGATTCTACAGATAATATTATTTGTTAAAATGTTTGTTTTGATACAAAATGTTTACATTTTCATTCATACTTTCAAGTTTGAAAACAAAATTCGAAGTAGAGCGCCCCTAGCGGTCAGTAGAATAAACTGATTCGAACAAATTCCAATTTGAAGTAGAAGTAGAACCTACTTCTAGGACAAATTTGAATTCCAATTTCACGAAAAACATGAGAGGGCCATTATATGCAATACTATGAGTGGGAACGAGAAGGCTTGAATTACAAATACGTTGCTGCCATTGTGAACGCTACTTAATGACTGCTCTGTTAGGTGTTTTCTGGTTTATCTGACATGTATGACAGAAATATTAAGCTTGTTAAAAATAATTTACTAGTCTTCTGCAAGAAACTACAGTCTGTCCCATAGACTTAGTTTGATCATCTGTTAAATATTTGTAGGACAAAAGAAATACTACTTATTATCTTATTGATATTTCGTACATTTAAAGAAATATTGGTCGGTGTTTAGACGAGCCCGTATTAATATCTTTAGTTTGTTACTTTCATTTGAAGTCATGTTTTATTATGCAATAAAAAGTTTATGTCCTTTAGGTGAACTAGAATGTTTTTTATTGTTGTTGATTGTGAATAAAATTATGGATGAACTTAGATTTTTGCGTTATTCTAACGTTACATTGAGATTATTTTCAAGAAAAACACGTCTGATTTCAACTGCTACTGATGCGAGACTATCTCGTTAAAGTGAAACGAGAATTTAAAACAAACATTTTTTTATTACATTCAAAGTCCTTAAAAACAAAATATCAAACCCAGCCAAATACGAAATACAAAGGTTTGAATAGAAACCGAAATACAAGGCTGGAGAGAAAATAAAGAAGTTATTGTTTGGTTATTAAAAAAAAAAATTCTACGAGTCCAGTAGAATATATCGTCACCTAAAATCCAAAAAGGCGTAACAACATTTTTGTCACTTTACAGGAGAGGCAAAAAATAATTAGATATGAAATCGGAATTTTGTGGATAAAATTGCCATTTTGGCTCGTAGATTTCTATAAGTTTGTGGGGATATGTAGTTTAGTCAATTGAAAGTATAGGGACATCGACATTTTATAAACCACTACAGTTGAAAGAAAAAACGCGGAAACTTCATTAATATAATCCTTTTAATAAAATCGTTGATTTTGAAATTTGGTGTTTAAAACTTCGTCAGATAGTGTATTTTAGTCAAACACACCGAAATCAATCAGAAAGAAAAGTTTGGAATTTTGTTGTTACGTCATTTTGGATTTTATATGACGCTATACACAAAAAATGACACTTCACACTAAGATATATCGAAAACAAGTTGCAGATACTATTATGATTTCGATGCAGCTTAGTGTTGGGTGCCAATATCTTCAATTAGTTGCAAACAATAACACCAAAAAAGATTCGCAAAATATTGTCTGTGCAATTCTATGCACTTCAATAAAAAATTGTTGATGTTGTCGAAGAATCCTGAATTTCTTTTTGGGCAATATTGTGCAAGCGCTATACTAATGTCTTTCCTACATGCTGAAAAATCTGTAGTTTTTTGTTGTTTGGATGCAAATATAAAGTGTGTTTGGAACTTGTCGCAAATATAATATACTTGTGTCCAAACACATTGTGTGTGCTATTCAATATTACATGTTTGAGACACAATGATTAATATGTTATAATGTATGAGTTTGCGACCCACATATATTTATGTTTGTGATACAAATACAGCTGTGTTTCTTGCACTGTCTATGCTCTTTCGAGAGCAAGAGAATAAAAGAGGGTCTTGTTGTCCCTCTAGTAAGTCTAGGTCTATCTAGTAAGTGTGTATCTCTATTTTTGCATTATTCTCTCAGTCACTGAGTCATAAATATTCCTGAATGTGCGTCTAAATTGCAGATGAAGTGTTTCTTATTTTGCCTGATGTATTGCGTTTTGGTTTCATGTATTCAGTCGCCAATGGTTCATCGGACATAGGATATCAAAAGCACTTGATCAGTGAAAAAAGAACAAACGAAGGCTTTTTGTATGTGTTTCGTATATATGTTTGTGTGCTATCAAAGTGAGAAACAATTTTGAGGAAAGAAACTGGAAAGGTCAACAACGTGAAGCCCTTTGTCTGTCCGAGCCTTTACTGAGAAAATCGGAACGGCGGAACATTTGTGAAATAAGTGTAATAAAAAACACAAGTAATTAATCCACACTTGGCTTGCATGAACTTGATTTGTATATAAATATCTTGTTTGTGTACCAACGCATAGTGATAACCAACGCATAGCTGAAACCTTCTGAAAACAAAAATGTGAGAGACAACAAAGAAAGAGAAGCAAAAGAGCAGCAGATTTTCTTTTCATGAAAAAAATAAGTAATGCTTCCAATGCTCAATGTAAATCTATTAATTTTTTGTATTAATTATTTATAAATGTGGATTTGTAATATTAAAATTAATTATAATAAATAATATATATATATTGAAAACGAAGGATAATTCGTTTCTAAATATTATTATATTTGGGACGAAATTTGCATACGTAGGTTTAGGGGACATGGGACTGTCCTTGGAGGTGGAAAGTTTCTGATAGCCATTCACTCGGGAGTGGCCAGAAATGATTCCTTCATTGGGCAGTCCAAGCAGCTCACTACTTCCACGCAGTATGTACTGGGGCAATGGCTTATCGGAAACCTCCGTTAGCTAGCTAAAGTGAGAAGGCGAAACGAATGAGCAACCTGCGATCACTGCTACGTCTCAGGATTATTAGGTGACCCTGTCACTGAAGCTCTTCGAAGTAGTGGACATATTCTTCTGTCCTTTGAAGGCGGATGAGCCAACACCCCAGGCCAACGGCGGATCAAAATTGAAGAAACCAAAATCCAGTATCGACACACTGCAGTCTGGTCAGCGTCTGATCATCCTGACAGTAGGTAAAATGCAAACCACGGTGGGCTGGGTTTGCCTCCCGCCACCGTTATATCGGCAATGAAAATACGCAGAAAATATAATGAACAAATACACCCCCCAACTGTTGACGACCCCCGCAAACGTTATAAGGACCATGAGTTAAGGATATGTACCTGGATTGTTCGAACGTTATACAGGACTGGTGCCACTTTCCAACTGGCGGATGGCCTCGGAAAATATAAAGCTGACATCACAGCGATTCAGGAAATGCGATGGACAGGATATGGTTGCACCAGAAAGAAAACGTTCGATATTTACTACAGCTGCCATGAGCGTAAGCACGAATTTGGGTGCGGATTTATAGTAGGCAAGAGACTGCGACACCTAGTTTCAAGGTTCAACCCAGTGAGTTACCGCATAGCCACAATTCGCATCAAAGCGAAATATTTCAACATCTCGTTAATTTGTGTGCACGCACCGACAGAGGATAAAGATGATGAGTTCACAGAAATACTTTACGAGCGCCTGGAGGAAGTGTATGAACGCTGCAGTGACCACGACGTTAAGATTATTCTAGGCGATTTTAATGCCAAATTAGGAAAGGAAAGTGTCTTTCGACCAACCATCGGCAATCACAGTCTACATGATACCATCTCCGATAATGGAATAAGACTGATAGACTTCGTCGCTGCAAAGAACATGGTAGTTAGTAGCACACGATTCCAGCATAAGGACATTCATAAGACGACCTGGATATCTCCTGATCAACGGACGAAGAACCAGATTGATCACTTGGTAATAGATGGCAGGCTCTCTTCTAGTGTAATGGATGTACGTGTGATTCGAGGTGCCAATATCGACTCGGATCATTACCTGGTGGCTGCGAAAGTTCGCACGAGATTGAGCAGGGCGAAAAACGTACGGAGCCGAACACAGGAAAAGCTGGATATTGACAAGCTACAAGTACCGGAGATATCAATATCCTATCGACAGAAACTCTCTCTCCTGCTGGAGCAGAATACCCCCCCCCCCCTTCCAAAAGACCCACATGCGCAGCGGAAGCACATCTCCCATTCTTTGAAAATCGCTGCAATGACTGAACTTGGCTATCAAAAACCGCAGAAGGATAAGCCATGGTACGACGAAGAATGTCGCATTGCAACTGATGGAAAGACGCTGCACGTATGGCAACGAAACAGTCAGTTACAACGCGTGCTGCGAGTGAACGGTACAAGAGGCTGAGAAGGGAGGAAAACCAATTATTTAGGCGAAAAAAATGGCAGTGGGAGCAGAGAGAGAGTGAAAGAACCGAAATGTGCAGTATGAATGGTGAATCCCGTAAGTTTTTCCAGAGGGTAAGAAGATCGACCAACGGGCCTAATAATGGGCTGCCCTCCTGCAACGACGAGAATGGGAATCTGGTGACTGAGAAGCAGTGTGTGCTCAAAATGTGGAGATACCAGTTTTCAGCACTACTTCACTCAGAGGTAATTATAGTGGAAGATAGTATAGATTGTACCCCCCCAACCTAGACGAGATTAGAACGGCGATCTCCCGCCTGAAGAATAATAAAGCCGCTGGTGCGGATGGCCTACCCGCTGAACTTTTTAGGGTAGGTGGCGAAGGACTGATAGCCCACATGCATCAACTGATATTCGGAATCTATGCCCGACGACTGGAGTCTCAGTGTATTATGTCCTGTATTCAAAAAGGGTGATGCGTGTGTCTGTTCTAACTATCGCGGTATCAGTCTTTTATCCATCGCGTATAAGGTATTGTCGACCGTATTATGTGAAAGACTAAAGCCAATTATTGAAAACCTGATTGGAAAAGCAAATCGATACATACCACCTTTTTGTCGATTACAAAGCTGCTTTCGATAGCCCCATACGGGGAAAACTGTACGAAGCTATGTCTGAACTTGGTATTCCGGCAAAACTGATCCGCCTCTGTAGTATGACGCTGACCAACACCAAATCAGCAGTGAAAGTGGGGAAAGACCTCACTGAACCATTCTGTACCAAGCGAGGACTTAGACTAGGCGACACACTTTCGTGCAATCTCTTCAACATGTTAATGGAGATAATAATGAGAAAGGCTGCAGTAAATACGAACAAGACCATTAACACGAAAAGCCATATGTTGCTGGCCTATGGTGACGACATAGACATCATTGGGCGAAATTTGCGAGAGGAAGGTGGGTCTTGCTGTTAATGAGGGCAAGACAAAATTGATGGTGTCAACGACTAGAGAAACCTCTCGACTTGGTCCGCACTTGAACGTTGACAACCGATATAATTTTGAAGTGGTAGATGAATTTGTCTACCTTGGATCCGCCGTGAACAAGGACAACAACGTCAGCCTGGAGATAGATAGGAGAATTGTGCTGGCAAATGGATGTTATTTTGGGCTCAGCAAGCAGTTTAGGAACAAAGCCCTCTCTCGACGGACAAAAGTCTAGCTATATCAGACTCTCATTTTACCTGTCTTGACATATGGCTCCGAAACTTGGGTCATATCGCAAGCGGATGAAAAACACCTGGGAGTTTTCGAGAGAAAAATTCTCCGTAAAATATATGGTCCTGTTAGGGAAACCGGCGAGTACCGACGTCGCTGGAACGCAGAGCTATATAATCTCTATTCTGACGTATCAAAGTGTGCCAATTGCGTTGGCTAGGCCATGTTATCAGAATGATGACGTACCCGATGGAAGCAGGAAAAGAGGACGATCAAGACTCCGATGTAAAGACCAGTCAGAAGAATCCCTCCGTATCCTTGGTGTTACCAACTTGCGAGAAAAGGCGAAGAATAGAGCCAGTTGGAAGAATATGTTGAAATTTGTTTAATTTGTTTGTTTAATTAATATGTGTAAGACGTATGACCTCATGAGGTTGTAATATAGTCAATAAAAGTAAAGTAAAGGTTTGGGGGAAGCACGCGAATGCTTCCATGGAAGTATATGGATGTTTGGGATGAAGAACGCATATGTTTCCACGTAAAAGCATACATGTTTGTCAGTAAACATGATACTGTTTGCATTTAAATACAAGTAAGTTTGGGACTTGCAAACATATGAATTTTTGAAGTGTGTTCCAAACATATACGTGGTTCCTGCAGAATATGTTTGGGAAATATGTTAGAGGGGCTGCTATTTTTCAGCGTATATAACCCATTCCAGTTAAGTTTTCAAAACGATGTTCTTGCAGATTTAAGGAGCAAAAGCGGAAAAAAAGATAATATCCCTAAAATATTAAATAAACTGAAGAGTTGGCAAGTTCATGAATTATATACACAGTTCATTTTGGGTGATCAGTCACTACCCTCACAAACATAAGACAGTGATACAAAAATTACTAAAGTAGAAATACCTGGGAAGTGATAGTCGTGATAGTCTTTTTCTTGTAGGTATTGTCAAGTGAAACGAGAGTCTGTTTTTGAAAATTCCCAAACAACCAAAAAAACTTGAAAACCGGTTAAGAAACCGGGTTTGCGTACGTTTGCGCACTTATAAGCCTGTAAGTTAGTTGATTATAAACCGATTTTCACTTTCTTACCGGATTTAGAAAGAAGAAACTTAGGCCGTTCAAACGATCTATACGTTATTTAAGACAATATGATAAGTCTGTGTGTGTATTTGTCTAGCAAACAGATATTTTGTTAATTTTTTCGCCATTTTTCAATTTCGGCGATGATTTCACACATTATTTTATAAAGAAACCTTAACACTCTTGAGTTTATTCAAAAGAAACGTTTCCTAGTGACTGAAGCGCAACTTTGTTTATAAAAATCCGATATTAATTGAATGAGTTATTGAAGTTTTTATTAAAACAAAAATTTGTTAACAAATTGGAATAGACAAACCAAAAATATTTAAACTTTTGTAATTTTCTTTACACCCAACTAAGTAAAATTAAACTCTTCCATAATTCATACACCAGTGCACCGAAATGTATGTATTTAAACGAAAAAATTCTCTATATCTAGGTATTGCATATGGGTACTGAATTCCCGTTACGAACAAAATCAAACAATAGATGGATTTACCTTTCTATTGTAACACGTAATCACAACAAGTTATAACTATATTTATATTTGTTGTATGTATTAACTATATGTACACACACACGCACACATAACGCTTAAATTGATATTTTGGATAATAAAAGAAACAAGTCTTATAAACCCACCTCTCTTATCAAACGCCATGTTGGTTCCATATTCGGGAAAAGAATTGCCTGCCTGCTGACACCAAAACTCATTAAGACCACAGCCAAGAGAACAACAAAATAAATCATATTCTTCACCATTTTGCCCATCATTGTCACCAGTGGACCTAAATGTTTAAAAGAAATCCAAACAAAAAGAATAAAGATTTAGTTAAAACGGTTTATTGCCTGCGTCCTTATAAAACTCAGGGAAGGCTATAAAATAAACTTACCTAAGTATTTGTTAACACCTAGAATATTGAGGATACGTAGATACCAATAGATACTGTCGACGCAATAAATCACCCTGCCAATGTCCATGGTATTGGGGCGAAAGCGCAATGAGAGACCGATGAAGAACAGAATTATGGATGCCCCATCACAAGGATTCCACATATTCCAAGCCCAAACCGAGAACTTATGTCTATGGCCGAAGTTAAGGGGAGAAACTTGTACATACAAATTCGTTATGAAAAAAGAGATGGTGACTTACGTTATAGCCACTGGTTCTGAAGAAACTATCTCGCGAATTTTTTCAAACCCCAATGTTGCTATGTAGGCTATTGAATAGATCTCCTGCCATCGTGGATTGGGTTCCATTTTGACCAACACGGTGAATGTGAACATGACGAGGAAGAACATATATGCGATCTGTGGAGAAAGTAACAGCGAGGATTTAAAATATTAAATCACATTACATTTTGATGGTGCCCTTAGAATTGTGACAGATTAGTAACATTCAAAGTTTTGATAATTCCCAGACAACAATTTTTCGAGATTTTGAATCAGCACAAATATTCTTATGAAAAAAAAACCATCCCTCCCTCGCTTACTAGGCTGCAGTAAAGTCAGCTAGAAACCAGTGTTGCTAGTTTGCAACAATTATATATTTTTTGGCTTCAGCACAATCTCTCTGAAACAAGATGCTGAATGCTTTTTAGCGTAATTTTCGCGAAATTTTTCCAACATTTGATATTTTTAAATTTCTTACTGTTTATACTCTAAAAATAAAATATGGATACGTTTTTTACCAAATGTGCTCTTCATTTTGACTCAAAACTAACGAAATGGAATTAGGGGGTTTTCTGGATTAACTCGTGTTCGGATTTTATCGTATCGTGAATATTTTGGCTGAAACTTAATTTTGAGCAGTTACAAAAAAAAAACAATTATTCTTACGGCTACATCCAGTTAACCGATTGCAATTTTGCTTTCCAGCCCTCAGCATAATTACAGGTAATGTGAACACAGGGGGGAATATGATACACTAGTTTGAAAAGACTGCAGTTACTGCTTCAAAATCCCAAAATTGTCGATAAATTCTCAATTTTTCGAGATATTTCTTCACATAATTTATCACAACTCGAAAGTGACTGGTCCAAATTTAATTGAAACAAATCTGGACAAATTTAAGTTAAATTATCTATAACTTATGCCTATACCACTTTTTAACTTGATCAATAGTTTCGGAGTTATCATGAAAATTGTGACAAACAAACATTTTTATTTTATTTATATATTATTTTTACTTTTCTAAAAAATCATGAAAAGTGTTTAATTTTATTACTTTATCGTAAAGCCACATATCTTATGAATAAAACATGACGTGGATCGTGAAAATCAATGAACACTTTTTGAGTTTAGTAAGACAAAGCATATAATTTTGAAAAGAATTTTGATTTTTTGTTTGGGTTTCATAATAGAGAGTCATTTTTGTATTTTTTGAATTCATTCAATCTAAAAACTTTCTCCGATGTTATCTACAAAATATCAGATTGAAACTGTAGTACATAGCAACAAAAGTGCATTTTGTGACACGGATTTGGCAAAATCCTACTTCCTATTCTTCGAAAAAATCATTTGAAATGTGATGAATATTTTTTTAAGATTCTTAAAATAAAAAAATGAGTAAGAAACAGTGAACTATTTATATTTAGGATTGAATTCTCGTGAAATTCTCACCCAAAAGGTGAAATCGTAGTTATGGTTGTGTATAGGGACGCCGAAGCTGATACATTTAGAAATCCTTTATATACGGAAACAATTGAAGCCCTTGGTGGAAGAAGGTGTTAACTCACTTTTTTCAAAAACAATATTTTCCTTCTTTAATATTTCCATGGTATCTGATTTAAAAAAAAAATAAAAACCAAAATTTTTTAAATTAAATTTTAATAATTTAAATATCAGATGTTGACTTTTTTCTTATCTAAAATAAAATCAGATACCATGGAAACGTAAAAAGAAGAAGGAATATTGTGAAAAAAAATTCTATGTATCGGACAATATCGATTTCAATGAATTTTTTTGTATAATTTTTACCCATAAAAATAGTTTATCTGATGTAACAAAACAAGATTTGTTGTTCTTGTGAAAACTGAAAATTAACTCATTAGTTGGAAGTTTAGTTTCTAGAAAACATTTGTGAATATTACAAATCTTTAATTCTCATTTCCATAGAATTCGATTTGTCAATCTTTGGTTCAAGAAAATGAAATGTTATTCATAAATTTTGAAAATTCAACGAATAACAAAAATTAAAATTAATCAAATTAAAGAAACATTTCTGGCTTTTAGGAAAAATGTTTATCAGTATTGAAGAAAAATATAGGTAAATTGTTCAATTAATTCCTACAATTTTCAAGTGATACATACAATTTAATTTAAACATAATTTGCTTTTTGGAATTTTTTTGAGCAAATATTGCCGTTTTTAAATTGAATTTATTTATGACCGATTGCGTGAGATTTCAGTTAATGTATGGAGAAATTCATACTACAAGCTTACAAGGTCAGGAAAAATGGTTGAGTTTTGTTGGAATCTGTTAAGAACACTCACTGGCATGACTCCGTGACAAGTTCATCATCAGACGACTAACTACTGTGCCCTAATTGATACCATCGGTTGAACATCAATCGTATATATACAAATTGAATTATGCAATTTACATATGCGAATTAGTATCGATCGAAGATCCCTAAGTATCATCAAAAACAAAATTCTCTCGTAGGCTGTGACGTCATAAAGAACTCATCATAATGTTTTGAACAAATGTTCGCTATTCGATATTATATTTCAACTATATTTAAATAACAAAAAAACTTTTTGAATCCAGCGATTATAGCCAATAGCCACGATAAATACTAAGAAAATCGTGGCTATTGGCCAAGTTTTGAGTAAAATCTAAAAATCGTCCATAAAGCCCGATTTTTGGGGGAAATTCGACTTGTCTGAAAATTCGACTTTCCGAAATCTGAAAGAAATCTAAAAAATACTTTACCCCTATAAGCTTTCAAATAAAGCTTCAACAAAAACAATTTTTTATTGATGAGACACCCTAGTGTACATAGTTCTGATCACGGGGCAAACGGATTTGGTAGTGTTCTAGAAATGCTTCTATGGAAGCGGTTAATTTACATAATGCGTGTGTTTGGAAAAGCCGAAAAAGTGATTTCGTTCCATACGCTTAAATTGGTTTGATCAGTTTTCAGACCAAACAAAAGGGTTGGCTAGAATCACGTTAATGTTGGAGTTTAGTATATATTGAATACTGTGAACAGAATATTTTGGATAGAAAGCTCCCATTCGCATTTGTTTAGTGTTAAAAATATATCTTATACCACATCGTACTTACCGAATCGGCCCAGAATTTAGTTATAGGTGCTGTGTAGAATTCATGAAATTTCTTCTTAAGTCGCAGCGGTTGATGTTGTTTCACTTCATAGTCCGTGGTATGAAGGTAATCCCGAAATTGTGAAGGATCAGAGTCCGTTAGAGATACCTAAAATAATTTCACGAACAAAGTAAAAAAACACAACAATCATTAATTAGTTATAGGATTAATGTTTAGCTATTTCTATTAGTTACTTAATTCCAATGTAGCTTGAAACTATACACATTTATCTAACACAGTTTTTACAATTAACACTAGTTGAAGGTATGAATTAACTAAATGATTTAGGCCACCATAAACCAATTTCTAAATAATATGAACTAAAAGAAAATATATATATGATTTAAAACGAAGAACAGAAAACAAAGACAAAGAGCAGAAACGAAGTTGATATTTCATTTCAATCCGTTTTACTAGTTATACTCTCGTTCTCATCGTTTCATGCATGATTTAAATTTACCATATCTACGATTAAGTATGACAATAAATTGGTGTCAACTGTGGCGGAAAAAGTGAGAAAAAATGCATAAGAAAATGTATCAAAAGTGTGTGGAATAAGAAAAGTTTCTACTTAGAACAATGTGAGTGGATAGAGAAAAAAAAAATCAAATATGATACAAGATTCTACGAACCTAAAATTACACTTTAAGGAAATAGAAGAATAAATTGTTTAAATAACTCAAAGAAATTTTGATATATTTTATGTTTCATACGCCATTCCTAAACAAATCTCAAAGTTTCGCGTACAATTGATACAGTCTTACGAATTTTGCTTTGAAATTAATTAATAATCTTGATTCAGATACTGGCTACGTATATATGACGAATTTTTATCCTGGGAATATCCTGTTGAGAAAACTCCTTAGCAATGACATTAGTTGTTCATTTGTGTGCATAATTTGAACTTAACAAATATTTGGAATATCCTGAGATACGGTGAATATTTAATAATGTTATGCAAATTATCTATGTTTATTAAAACACGTCGAATTCCGCTTAACTCGTTGGCAGATGTTTGTTGATTTTTAAGTCTATCCACATGATGCCATATTTCCATCGTAGCATCTATATTAGCCCCATAGAGTCTAGGATACAAAATTAGTTTTGGGTGGCATGCACACTAGATTAAATTAGTTGATTCCTGGAAAAGTTTACACAATACACACTTATCGGGACAGTCAAACGATGAGTTTTGAATAGCTGACAAACGACGTGTCCCACAAAAACAAAAAAAAAATACTAGTGGGGCCTTTTCCAGATAATTATAGAATCAAGCACCTACCCCAACCCGGTTCTTTAAGGACCGAAAAACGTTCACAAAAGAACCGAAAGCGGTTCCCAGAAGATCGAAAAACTATTCAAACAGAAATTAAAAACGGGTTTAAACTACCCATAATACGGTTTCCAAATAACAGGACTCTCTACCAAAGGAACGAAACGTGTTAACTTTTTAGGGTATCAAAATATGTTTTTTTGTGAAATTTTATAAGATATTACACTTAAGCCTCTTTGGGACAGCAATTTGCTGACAACCGGAACCGGCCCAAATACCAGGTTCATCTCGGAACTGGACTCGACAGAGCCGGTTTTTTAAATACGCGGAACCGCACATCATTAATACATACTTACATACTAAGGTCTACACAGCCTGAATAGAGATAGGGTCCATACTTAAACATATGTACACTTTTGTTTATTTTAGTATATAAGTTCCCATGTTAAACTATTTTGTTCAATAAAATAAACTTACCAAAACAAACCCTCAAAGTGTGTATAAAAAACATAGAAAGAAGAAAAACATATTCATTTTGTTTAAAATGCAAAAATAAGAAAAGTAGTGAACTTTGAAATATTTTCTAAAATATACTCGATTATCCGATTTTTAACATTAGTATCTCCAAATAATTCGTCATTCTTTGACTAGAATCGGTTTTCTTTAGATCTTAAAAATGTTCACTCGATTAAAAGATATTGAGTTTTAGCCGAAGGAAAACGATTCTTAACCACTGTTGCAACATATAGGAATAAACGGCGATTTTATAAGGGCCTTTCAAAATTAATCGTATGCAGATTAATTTTAGGCAGTCACTCCTAATTCCAACGATCACAATCAAAATTTTTTTGAGAAACCATATCAACAATGAAATTGTGGGAGTCTGAGGCACTCGGCAGCTGGCGTTTTCTAGCCGGATGTGCTATCGCCATGACATGACTTAAGCGCTATTCGTTTCTTAGAAACGTTTTTGTTTACTTACACAATAGAAGTGATATGTTTGATGCAACAAATGTTTGATTGCCGCAATTGAATTCTTCAAACAATGTTGAGAAGTTACTGCGGTTTTTTCGAGAATTGAGAAGAAGTCAGCAAAAGTGGGTCTGAAAGTAAATGAGGACAAGACAAAATTAATGGTTTCAAAGAACAGGGCCTAAACGCTATTAGACCAATGCGTAAACGTTGATAACCGGATATAACTTCGAGGTAGTGGACGAATTTATATACCTCGGATCTGCCGTAAACAAAAATAACAACTTCAGCCTTGAGATCAAGCGGAGAATTGTGCTTGCGAAGAGATGTTATTTTGGGCTAAGTAAGCACTTTAGAGATAAAGTCCTATCTCGAGTAACAAAAGTCTAGCTGTACCAGACTTTCTTCAACCTCTCTTGCTTTATGGCGCAGAATCCTTAGTTGTCTAAAATGCCGATTCTACGGAATTTTTGAATTTTTTATGGCAAAATAGAATGATAATTCCTCAATGATCAGATTTTTTAAATTTGATTTTTTTAATTGTCTGTCAAAATCAAAAAACTATTTCTTTCATTACTTGTGGCACTTGTTGATCACAATACAATTCGCATGAAAATATCAACCGCCTGTAAGGGGGTTAAAGTACTCTCGAAAACAGTTTTACGTTCCCGTCAGTTTTTTAACACGTATCGCCTTTGAGTTGAATCACAAACCCATTGGTTTCAAAATACCGTAAATTCTAATATATAAAGGGTCCGCCATCTAACGTTTTTCTTTTTTTTTTCAATTAGTGCTTATTTCGTGAATGGTAATACTTAGCTCATGTCTGATTTGACAGATAATTAGTTTTATCCTTCCGCTGAACGAATATGTTTGTGTATACTCTTGAACAACGCTGGGAAAATATGGAAAAATGTGCCTGCGATCGACTTACAGAAGATGCCGATTTTGCCAAAAAAAATCATCTTTTCAGATGAAGCTCATTTTGATCTTGGCGGGTATGTAAACAAGTAAAATTGTCGCATTTGGGGCACAGAAAACCCGCACGCATACATTGAAAAGCCGATGCACCCAAAACGTGCCACTGTTTGGTGCGGATTTTGGTCCAGAGGCATAATTGGGCCATTTTTCTTCGAAAATGAGCAAGGAGTGGCCGTTACAGTCAATGGCGATCGTCATCGGGCCATGTTGAACGATTTTTTTTTCACAAAAATTGAATAGGAGGATATTGGCAACATTTGGTTTCAACAGGACGGCGCTACGTGCCACACAGCCGAAGCTACACTCGATGTTTTGCGCCCTGTTTTTGAAGATCGCATTATCAGCCGCAGAGCTGATGTCGTTTGGCCACCTCGGAGCTGCGATTTGACACCGTTGGACTATTATTTGTGGGGTGCCACAAAGATAAGTCTTACGCCGACAAGCCAGAGACAATTGACGCTTTAAAGGACAATATTCGTGAAGCCATTGGTGAAATACAGCTGCACACAATCGATAATGTGCTTAAAGGCTACTGCATGGCCAGCCGAGGCAGCCAGTTGAATGAAATTATTTTCCATTATTAACCGGAAGGATTGTACTTTCAAATAAAAAAAGAAATTTGAGAAAATATTCAGTAGTTTTTTTTTATAGCATTTTCAAGAAAAAAACGTTGTTTGGCGGACCCGTTATAATATATTTTATTGTTAAAAGGCTGCATTTGAAATGTAATTTCGTAGTTAATAACAGGCAAATATTACAAATTATAAATCAATATTTTTTTTCTATGAAAACTTTTTTAAGGATTTTTTTTTAAATTCGTGGCACGTATTTTTTGTAAATATCTAAAGACTGTACAAAGAAATAATTGTAAATTTGAATACGTTTGCATTCTGTAAAAGATAGGTTTCCAAAGAAATATGCATCAATTTTCTAGATAATCGTACTAAATTCCACCTTTTATGGAGTTAATATTGCGATAATGTTATTTATAACTTCGTGCGAGTATTTACGAAAATTCCACAAATCTTTTCTGTAACCAAAAGTAGTCACAGGAAATAAAAAGAACCAAAATATTTGTAAAAAATATATTCTTAAATTTAGTTTTCTTCCTTATATTACAGTTTTTTAACGTTTTTTTTAATGAAATAACATGTTAAAATAACATGGGTGTTATAGCTGATTCCAAAGTAGGAGAGAAACCGTGGGGGAGAAAATGGATATTTATAGCTCATATGATAGAAAATTATTTTATAATACAGAAAATCCCACATATTTTTTTTCTGAAAATTGTTCTGGAGCTTAATTTAAGGTAAGTATTTATTATAATTTATAGTACTCATACAAAATAATCCATGTGGTTTGTTGTCATTAATTTGTAAAATATATTGTTTTAGAAAACTAATTTTTTTTATCTAGCTCGGGCACGTAAGAGAATAACACCTAAAAGAGTAAGAATAATTATGATTTTTTGAACACCTATCCAAATATTAGTACGAGCAAGTACGCAACCATTTTCGTGGACTACTGACAAATCTCCTTTTGTATATGTGGTTCAAACTGTCTTTAAAAAGCGTTTGGTTTTTTATTAATTCATTTTCAATTTTAATGAGAAGTTGTACTTCGCTCTATGTGTTTCACTATTGCAATAGAAGATTTTGAAAATCAAAAAAATAAGTAGAGGTAGGTATTGAATGTTTGTTGAAAATCAGAGACTGCATAGTGATCTAGCAGTCCAGCCAATTAGTTTTGTATTGCACAAATACGTGCTCCATCAGGAGCTGATCCGATATTGTTTTGTATTGAACAATTAATATCGTCATTTATCAGAACTAGATCCGATATTGTTTTTTGTTTGTTTGCGGTTTGTGTATTAAACACTGTCATTATTTTTTTAATACTTTAAAAATTATTTTAAATACATGAAATTAGTAAGGCGATAAAATTATATTTCAAATAATATATTTGAGATAGTTGCCAAATAAAGAAATTAGCAGCTGGATTTTTGATCAGAATGTGTAGATAACAATTACTATGCTATTCAGATAAACATATTCTATGAAACACTTGGCGTTCCGTAACAAATAGTTAACACTAAGTAACAGCAGTTCATCATATATACATTCGAAATAGAATAAGATAATACAAGAGTTTAATGGAAAGCAAAAGCATTCTGCCAGCATTGAAAATAAATCGTAGTGAGCAATAGCTAGTTAAAAAAGTGATTCTATAAAAAAGCGCTACAAGCAGTTGCTGGCCCAAAAAGCTATATAAGTTAAACAAAATTTACGTAAACTAACTTTGGAGGGGGGTTCTTCCGCTCCGGCAGTGAGATTAACCTGAAATTAGTCATTTGTGATACGAATGCAAGAAGACTAAATGTAGTAAATATTTGGGGGGAAATAGGTAACAACATTCATTATTGTAAAAAAATAATAAAGAAATATGTATATTATTCTCTGGTTAGCTACCATTGTGTGGTGAAAATATAAATAGTTCAACAAAACCAAGATATTAAAAAATAATAATTGTTTTCAGTCAAATCAACTTTACTTTACAACCTGGAAAATACATTACATTGTACGAGTGTTAATAAAATTATAATTTTAAAACTTTTGAAATGCAGACAGTTTTAAGGAAGTTTACGACTTCCCTGCCTGCAAAAAAAACATTGAAGATTAAGGTACTGACGAGACCATTAAAAATAGCGGCAAATTTAAAAAGACCGGGTATTTGCATATTTCGAAAAACGATATTTGCAATAATCTCACACAATTCAAAATGTTTTGTATTTTTTTCTATTAAAAATAAATAAATTTTTAAGGTTTGAAAAAAGGCGGCAGATTTTCATTTCATGAAAACAATGCTTGCAAATATGTACGTGTTTCCTGCAATATGTTGCTGGGGTCGTTATTTTTCAGCGTGTACATACAACTGATGATCTACCTGCCGGCGGTATAAATTCGGGAACAGTAGTTAGCCAACTGAGTTTCGAAGCTAGTCATGACAGTGAGTATGCTTTCCTGAATGATCTGTTATTCCTTCAAAGCCAACCATTTTTCACTTGGAAAAATGTTTCTGGCCTTGTTAGTTTGTAGTATGAGCTTTTCATGGATTTACACGTAAAAACCAATATTTAGGCTTCTGATGCTGAACTTGTCACTATTTTCAAAACTAGTCACGTCCGTGAGGCACTGGCAGCATTGCCGGATAAAATGACGAAAAAAGAACACTGAGGAAAAAGGCGTTCTGTGTTTGTTATGGGATAATGGACTTTCAGTGTTGATACTTATGTAACTTCGATCGAAACGTTTTCGGATATTTGAATTTCATTTATGAGTTTGAATATATACGACAGTAGTTACGTATGTATCTGAGGTCAAACTTGTCATGCAATTGGTCGTGCTTGCCTGAATTGGGTATTGTTCCAAAAATTGTACACTTTGAAAAATATCTCTCACCAAGTTAGCTGAGTTTAGTATGAAATTCTATTAGCTGAACTTGAAAAAGTAACATAACACCGCTCATAAGGGAAATATATAAAAATAGGGGGTTTTGTTACTTTGTTATTATTATTCCAGCCCTGACGCTAGTTGTTCGATCCAGCGAAATAATTGATTCCACAAGTTTTAGAATACTTTTTTTCTATTAATATATAACTTATATAACTTATTTTTAATAGGAAGTATGATTTGTGCTCTCCAGGACCGGGATTTCCGGAAAACTGAGATTGATATATTTTCGTCTATCCCGGACCGGCGATTCCGCAGTTTTTAATCAAATATCACAAAAATTCGTGGAAATGTACGAGCCATTTGAGTGAGTATTTTAAAAACGCCCGTCCGGGCTACGCGGGAAAAGTCAAAAAATGCATACAAATGCATGAAAATTCCATCAAATTACACAATTTTTTGGGATAATATAACGGAGTCTCTGTTTATGATCTCTGCAATATTTCAAGCCATTCTGTGCATCTTTGTTTAACAAACCGAAGAAAAAATAATTTTTTCATTTCGGGAAAATTCTAATTCCCGGGATCCCGGTACAAACCTAGAGGACTAAATATGATATATTTGACGAAATATGATTAGAGCGAGCTAAATATTCGCTGAACATCTTCCAGTTCGCTTGGTTACGCCGGTGTTATCTAACAATTCGCCCCTTCTCAAAAATCCGGTGAACAACTATAGGTTTCAATCAGTGAGTGCAAAATTAGAAACCGCTCAGCGTCATACGTGGGGAGTAATGGAAAAATATTTATTTATTTATGATCTCGCAGGTGGCCGTCGGTGGTGCAATGGTATTGTCCGCGGCTCTTATAGTGGGTTTTCCAATAGGTACTTGACAATTTTGAATTTAATATGTGAAAACATTATTTCACTGATCATCTAACTGTTACATTCTTTACCAACATTTCATCATGGTAAAGTACACGAACGAACAACGTATGCAAATTATAAAAATGTACTACCGAAATTCGGAGTCGGTAACCGCAACTTTAAGAGCGTTAAATCCAATTTTCGGTCGTTATTCTCGCCCTAGCAATAACTAGTTTAGTGCCAAAATTTGAGTTTACATATTCATTGTGTGATGCTGCCGTGCCAGTGAGACAACGGCGGCGTTCTCCAGAACTGGACAGAGTTTACACCCATACAAGATCAAACTGACTCAAGAATTGAACCCGATGGACCATTTGACGCGACGTAAGTTCTCCGATTGGGCTCTGGAGAAGATGCGCCAAGATGATGAATTTTATCGCAAAATCATCTTCAGTGACGAAACTCATTTATGGCTCAATGCGTTATTGGTTTGGTGAAAATCCACATGTGCTTCATGAATCGCCACTTCATCCACAAAAAATATCTGTTTGGTGCGGTTTGCATGCCGGCGGCGTCATTGGGCCATATTTTTCATCGACAATAACGATCGTCACGTTACTGTGAATGACAAGCGTTATCGCGCCATGATTACCGATTATTTTAGGCCCGAATTGGAAAACATGGACTTGGACGACATGTGGCTTCAACAAGACGGTGCCACAAGTCACACAGCACACGTTACAATCGATTTATTGAAGAGTAAGTTTGGTGAGCATGTTACCACAAGAAATGGACCAGTCCATTGGCCGCCTCGTTCGTGCGATTTCACGCCTATAGACTTTATTCTTTTGGGCTACGTCAAACCATTGGTCTATGACAACAAGCCGACGACGTTGGAAGAACTCAGAGCCAACATTGAACGCGAAATAGCGGCCGTTACGGCCAAAATGTGTGCCCGAGTTACCAAAAATTGGGTCCAACGAATCGACCTCTGCCGACGTGCCCGCGGTGGCCATATGAACGAAGTCGAGATCCATTCATAAATGTTTTGTTTGTGTTTCAAGTCGATTATAAAGTTTTGGAAATATTAAAAAAATAAGTTGTTAAGGTCTTATTGGAAAACCCTTCACATGAGATCGTGGGTTTGATCCCTGTTCCGACCACTTTAAATTTCATTCGACAACGGTCACCGGCGACACTATCGAGTATTTTGTCCTGAAAAAGCTTCTCGAAATATCGTTCGGAACCGGTGAAGAACTGTAGGCGCCAATCAGTGAGTATACAACTAAAAAACGCATAGCTCACTGATTGTGACAAGCTCTCCTCAGTCCACTCATAGTATGCAATGGGAAGCCATTTGTTTATGGTCTCAAAGCAGGTTACAAATTACAAACATAACCAAATTTAAGGTCGAAATCGGTACGCCAGTCTCAAAGTAAAGCAGGGCTTAAAAGATAAACTTGTTTGTCTACTCTGATTATGATGAAAGGCATTTTTCGCATAAACCGATTGTAGGTTTTTAAACATTTTAAAATTCAGATGATTCATTTGCAAGCATGTTGACGGTGTGTGTCTTGGATGGCAAACATAAGCTCAGACCGGCAGAAATTTCCGTTGTGTGAAGTATCATAGAAGTATGTATTTCCCCTACTGCTGAGCGGAAATATTTGATTGGAATTTGAGATCATCAATGCTTTGCCCAGTGGCGAGGAAAGTAGCTGAGATATATTTTGGTTTTAGAGGAATTAAAACCCTAAAATGAAAACTGTTGCAACGGTTTTTGGGCAATTAGTAGTTTTTGTGTCTTTTTTTTCAAATAATTAAATTGCAAAATTTAAATTATAACGTACGGCTACTTTTCAAGTGAAAATTACCAGTGGCCCAAATAATTAATTTCACGAGTTTCATGCCTAATACATATAGGCATTTCACAAGGTCTCGTACTTGTCGTACTGTCGTATACCTCCTCACAACAGTTGTACGAATTTTGTTGTTGGCTTCCATATAAAACTAACTTACGACAAGTACAATATCGAAGCTATGTTTACTGATTGTCGTACTTTACTAGTGCTGTTCTTCTTGTACCGAGGTTGTTATTACCGAATACATTTGATAAGTAACATCACTAAATAACTGCTGTTGTTGTTATTTATTATTACTTTAATGTTTTTTCATTCAGTTTGTTTAATTTGGAAAAAATTTGTTGTGGAAAATATGCTTACCGACGAAGAATTTTTCGTTCAATTGAGGTATTTTACTTTTAATGTTTTTCTTCAATCGGTTGTTTATGCAATCAGCTGGATACATACGACATACAACAAAAAATACAATAATGGTTGTTCACAACTATCGTACATAGGCACGACAATCCAGTACAACATTACGCCACTACGAGAGCTTGTGAGAACCCTAATAGTAATTGAGAGTGGTGCTGTTGAAGACTAAGATATGACAAAGCCGGTGTAGAATCGTCATATCTGACATATGCATTGCAAAGTTTGCGTCTTAGAACGGCACAAGTGTTCGGAATGATTCGAGCGCAATTTTGGCTTGTACAGAGATTTGAAGAAATAATCTCGGCTAATATGAGGAATTAATTTGCTTCAACTTTTTGTGATGAATCAATCGTGGTCGTTGTTTGCTCCAGGACTAGAGCGTCAAAAACCCGTAATTTTTTGGAAACCGGTTTTCGGTTGGCTCGAAAAATGAAGTTTTCAAAAAGCTGGTTTTCGGATAGTTCGAAAAATGAAGTTTTCAAGAAGCCGGTTTTCGGTGTGTTCGAAAAATGAAGTTTTCAAGAAACCGGTTTTCGGGTTTTTATTTTGGCGATAACCGGTGAAACCGGGGGTTTTTCGTTTTTTTGCTTTAAATTAAATTACACGTGTAGCATTTTCAATACTTATACATTTGTTTAGCGATCAGATCATGTACTTATAATGTTTAAATCTCAAAATTTCACAACTCTATTTAAGTATAGGGGCGTTTTTTTCGTAACTTATATAAGTTAAGAAGACAACCTGTTAGGGAAAAAACGAATAGCCGCTAGGAAGAATTAACTTGACATCATTCAATATTTATGTCACATGAAAGTCAAATAATATTCAATGTCAAAGTTATAAGTTATTTGTTTGTTTTCACATAAAAATATGCTAGAAACAGGACAAAGCTTAAACCATAGAATAACACATACGTAGAAGGTTTTATTCGCTCATCTGACGTTTCATTTCACACTCTCATCGTAGGTTTGTGGAAATGAGAGCAAATTAAATTTAAAATTTACATACACCAGGTGGAGTTACAAAATGTGTTCACTTAACTTTTTCATGTCGTTTTGGTGTAGAACTGAAAAATTTAAATATATTTTGCACTTTTTTGTTGACTTATATCGTTGGTATACATTTGTATTGTATTTAACACAACTAGTTTGCCACAAAAACACGAAATTCGGGTGTAGTTCCTTTGTGGATCGCTGTATACTATTGCCACCATCTGGTATTAATGAACCCATATTTTCCACCCTCCACTGTGTAATTTCCATCGTACCTATGACGTTTAATTTATTGAGCGAATAAAAACTTCTATAGTATGTGTTATTCTATGGCTTAAACGAAGGGAATACCTTAAAAATATTATGAATGAGAAGAGAATACCGTAAGCGAAACAGAGCGGAAATTCATACATCTAAGATGAATTTTTTAAAACAATTAATTTATAAAAAGTAATACAGACGGCTACATTTCGTAGATGAATTTTTATTTTTATTTAGTTTATTTCGTAACATTTAACTTGAACTGTGTGCACCAAGCAGCATCCAATTTACCAACTGTCACTGCCGTTTTTGACACCCGAGGGAGAGTGGTTTAGGGGAGCTATATGCCTTGATCTTAAAGCGATAACGGATGGCTGAACCCTTCGGAAAACAACATATTTCACCTTTCGACAAAATAAAAATAAATAAAGCAATATGTACAGGTTTTCACGGATTTCTGGACTTCCAATCATCTAGGTCCATCAAGGGAGTCAAATTGTTTCCGTCCGTTTTAATTACACTGGCATGTCTTTGGCAAGAATATTCATTGATAATTCACAGAGTTTGCACATCTTTTCAAACAGCTCATAATGGTATTAACAACCAGTTTTGATGTCAATGGGATCATCGAAATGTTCCAAGTCGTAGGTGTCGTGAGACCGTTTATTTCATTTTCGGGCTTCTACTACAATGTACCTGAAGGCGACTACATCATGCGTTTACCGAAAATTAAGAAATAAATATTTTGGAATATTTTTTAGATATTTTGTTTGAAAAATTATTTTCCCTTTCTCTACAGACATAATAATTTTTGAAATGTCGTGGAAATGTAAAGAAGTGAATGACAATATTGTATTTTTTTGTACTAAAAAGGAGAACTTGGTAATACTTTTATCGGGGTTAGTTTTAACTTGGACAATTGTACATTCTAACCATAGACTAATACATACCTAGATAAACTTATTCTCTCATCTGTCGTTTCATTTCACACTCTCATCGTAGGTTTGTGGAAATGAGAGCAATTAAATTTAAAATTATCTTACACCAGGTGGAGTTACAAAATATGTTCACTTAACTTTTTCCTGTCGTTTTGGTGTAGAACTGAAAAATTTAAATATATTTTGCACTTTTTTATTGACTTTTATCGTTGGTATACATTTGTATTGTATTTAACACAACTAGTTTGCCACAAAAACACGAAATTCGGTTGTTGTTCCTATGTTGATCGCTGTATACTATTGCCACTATCTGGTATTATTGAACCCATATTTCTACCATCCAATGTTTACTTTCCATCGTACCTATGACGTTTAATTTATTGAGCGAATAAAACCTTCTATGGTATGTGTTATTCTATGATTCTAACGTGCAAGTTGTCATTTTGTATGACTTAACGTTTATAAGTTACGAAAAATACGACCCTTATGACAATTACGTTTTAATTTTAAATACGAGTAAAAGAATTATGTCATATTCCAATTTTGAATGCGTGTTTAATACAAAATTTAAAAGTATTATTCAACTTTACATTAAACTGATTCGAACATCATATTAAAATTTGGAAGAGATTTTCATTTATGAAAATCTTATTAAGTTTAAAACATTTATTTATAAAACAATTTTTTATTTTTAAATTGGGAGAAAACATTTTATGAAAAGTTCAATTATTGTTGTTCAATAATTTGGGGCTATTTCTCATTCAAGTCGATTTCAATTGTTTGGAAATGTCACTTAGAACTTTTTGAAACAAAATCATTTTGAGAATTGAAATCATGTTTCGTAATTCCATAATTTCATTAAAATTCGAAAATCATATAATTTATTTTTAATTTGTTTAAAGATATGAACACAAATTAAATAAAACCCGGTTAACAGACGTCAAATAACCGGTTTTTGGTTTGTTCGACAATTAGGTTTTTTAAAAAACCGGCACACGGTTAAGATCAAAAAACCGGTTAACCTATTTGTCGGTTTTAGACACTCTATCCAGGACGAATTTTATAAAGGCAGTACAAAATTGTTGTTTTGCCACGAAGCATCAATGCTGTGAGGTAACAGATATTGCAAGATCATCAAGTGATGTATCTCGAAGTTGGGGTATGCGTGGGAGTTAGTTCCACTTGCATACGTTTAATACTGCATGGACGTTTTACCGTCATAGAGAGTTGCTGGCAGTGGTAACCTCATAATTTGACAATCGCTCAAAGAAAAGATCGTGTCGATCGTTGCAAGATAGTTTTGCAAATATTCGGTCGCGGTGCTTCGATCGTGACACCTAACGAGATATGGCTCAATGCATTTGAGTCCGAAATTAAACTTCAGTTAACTATATGGATCAAACGCGTCAAGTACAACAAAATTAGTTCGAGCACTTCGAAGAACATGGTATCCAATTTCATCGAGAAAACCGGACATGTCGACAACGTAGAACTATCAATTCGGAATGGTACAGCACCACTTATCCATTTACCAATTACTCTCCTAATACCAATCATTATCCAACTCAAACAATTGACTTTTGGGAGATCTCACATGGTGACTTCTTTTTATACCCTAAAATGGGTTGAATTTGCCGCGTTCGGAGTAGAAAAAGTGCTTCCAAAAATAGTAAAAACGAATGCAACAAATGTCATTTTCGATGACAAATATTTTTTATCAGTCGTTTTTTATAGCTTAAATATTACCTACGTTTACTAGGTTTCCGGCTACATCTCATAAAGGAATAGTGGTTAGCTTCTCACAATCATTGAGCTGTGAGCATTCTAATTTGTAGGCTAACAGATTCGAATCTGCAGGTCTAAACCAAAATATAAAGAGTTGTGCATTACAAGGTTTCATTGTTAATTACTCGATAGTGTCGCCGTTTCTGACCGAGGTAGCCGTACCCGAATGAAATTAAAGTTGATTCAAGCGTGGATATAACCAACGTTCTTGCACTCAAGAGCCGCACACTCTAACCATTGCACCTGCGACGGCAGCAATCCTCCATAATTTCTCCAACCAGATTAAGAATTGGAAGGATTTTTAACTATTTTAAGGTGCTCAAGAAAAATACATTGTAGTATTTATTTAATCCTGTAGAAAGCGTGCATGGAATTTATAGCGAAAGAAAGTTTCTTACGTTTATGGAGTGGGACGATGTATTTATGGTTAATCTAATTATATATGTATGTGTCAGGGAAAACAACTAGGGAAAAGGAACTTATGCGAATGTTTTCATACATTTGAGGGGACATTTTTTAAAGTGTTAAAGCAATATTTGAAAGTAAGATTAGGCAGAGTCTCTACCATTGTAATATGTGAAAATAAAAACTTTCCTTTTCAACTCAAACACTGGAATTCTGTATATCCTATCACCGCATAAGCTGTTTTTCCGCAAACTATGTTAAAGTAAATGACGGTGGATTTTAATAATTTAAAATTGTATGTTGGGTTAGATTGATGTGCCGTGTGAAAGTGCTCCATCAGGAGCCATTTTCACCATGCCCGGTTTGTGCTAACAAATTATATACAATCTGCCAGTTAGAACATTTGGTTAGCTGTAAAATTAGGATAATCAGAGATGGTAATATTGAGGATAAATGGGACAAGTCGAATTCCAAATGAAACCAAAATTTGTAGTACTCTTGACAATACTACACTGAAGGTGTGAGGTAAACTGCATACATATAAGTATATATGTGCCAACAAAGAACACTACTTGAGCGTTCTAGATCGAAATTGAGGTAAGGGTAGCATAATGATCATGAAGTGAGCTATGTAAATTCCAATGCTGGAACATAAATATTTATTTCAGTGATGACAAACCGTCCGATGGTGGTTTTGTCGCAATGGTTTGTTTCGTTGTTGCGAAGAATTGCGTAAATTATGAAATGAAACAAGTCGAAGAATTGCTATGCCTGACTGCGTGCGTAGAAGATGTATTATATTTCTTCAAACGCACTTTAGATGTTGTAAGCTGCCATCGACAAAAGCTTCAACATGTATTAGCATTCGGAGCGGTAAAAACTATTGGACCTGATCAATGAGTCTACAAATTGAGTAAATAACTCTCCTATTCTCCATTATTGCCGCCCTGATTTTCGCAGGAACAGTATTAAATATCTTCAAACAAACTTTAGTTGTTCTAAGCTGTCATCGAAAAAAGCTTCTTCTTGTATTAGTATTAAGACCGATAAAACATCTAGGTCCTGACCAATGAGTCTGCAAATTGAGTAAGCAGTTCTCCCATATTCCTTCATGAGATGCAATGTGAAAACCAAGTTATGTAGGACATTTATGACTGAGACTACGCCTAAGCCAGATTCATTGTGAACGCAGGCTAGACTATTAAAGAAAAACTATGCCAGTTCTCTCTTATCGGAAGCAGATTCACATGCCAAGACTCTTAAAAATGGGTCCTGACTAGAGTGTCCAAAACCGAAACCGTAAAATAATTAAAATAAATAATTAATTAATTAAAAATTTTAATTTTCGACCATACTGAAAACCGGTTATTTAACGTCAGTTAACCGGTGTTTACTTAAATTGTGTTAAATATACTTAAAAAAAATTAACACCTACATAAAAAGGATATGATTTTCAAGTTTTAGTGAAATTTTAGAATTAAGAAACATGATGTCTATTTTCATATACGACTTTATAGTTTGAATAAGTTATAAATTCGATTCAAATGTCTTTGTGATTTGAATTATATACAGATAAGCTTTTCCAACCATTTTTTTTGAAATTTAAAAATTTAATTAGTAATGCACGCCCCCTGATCGGAATTGGTGTAAAAACTGTAGGACCCAATCAGTGAGTATAAAAAACTAGAAAGCGCTCACCTAACTGGTTGTAAGAAGCTCTCCCCATTTCCTTCATGGAATGCAATGGGAAGTCATTTATTTTCATAAGATATTCATACATGGAAATCTGCTTCAAGTTTGAATATAATTTTGAAATTTAATTGAGATTAATGTGAATTTGAAGAAAACTTTTATATTTTATATTACACACATTTCAAATCTGGATTTAATTTAGAATTTAATCCTGGTTGCCAAATTTAAACACAGTTATAAGAATATGAAAAAGAACACGAAGCGGTCGGTAATTAAATATATTGCTTAATCAGCTTAATCAAGTTTTGTCCACAAAAAACATAATGACAATTTGCTATTTTTTCCAAACAAAGCGAAAATAGGATTTTAAGCAATTTCTCCGTTTTTAAACACTCTAGTCCAGACCCACATTATGCGTCGATCTTAAACAATGTTCAGGTCTACCGCGATTTCACTGATTTCGCGATTTCACTTTCACAATCAGCTGATTTTTAGACCGGGTACACTTTAACGCCGCTATACTCAAACAGCATGAATAAATTCTCAACTGCGAGTTTCGTTTATCTCAAATTATTTACTTTTAATGATGTTGTATATTATTAGGACAATGAAACTTTTAATTAACTTTACAACTTTTATTCCTGAAATTTTAATTGTATCCGTTTCCTGTAAACTTGTTGTTGAATTGACTGGCAAGTTGTTTACTAACTTAATTAGTTTGTTTGTAAATTTCTGATTTTCTACTGGTCTTCTAAATAATTGAAGTGGGAGAGGGGGTTTGCAGTTAACGTTAATTAAGTAATTACTTGTTGTTGTATGAGGAGTAATAAAAGTTACACTAAAAGAGAGTGGTTAAGAATGAATAGGTGGGGTGGATTGGGATGTGATTGTGTGTGTAAGAGTGTGCTAAAATTTAACAAAGAAAGGATATTTTGAGTCCTTTGCCATTAATCTCAAACTAGTAAAGCAAATATTTTCCAATGCCAATCAATGAAACTGAAATGGTGTATGTTCAGTTCGATGTAATGTTGTATTGAGGTACTGTCTGTGTGGGTTGTGGAGCATATGCGTCTGTGTTGATGAACTTTTGTATCTAAACGAAACACAAAATGAAATTAATTTACTACTCACTTTTCCGTTTTCATGAACTTTGGTTTCACGCAATGAATATGTGTCCGCCAAAAGAGCCTGCAAAGGTTTCAATGCGCAATTTTCACGATATCAATCAACAGTGTTTCATTCAATTATTTTATAAATTGTATTTTCAATTCAATTCATCTAGAAACTAACACAAATCAAACTAAGAGCACAGTTGTAAGTAAGTATGTACGAGTATTGCACGACAATTTTAAAATACATTTCTTTTGTAAACTGCCCATTTAGTGTTTGCTACCAAGTTAACAAAAATCACATTTGTATTTTAATTTTCTATAAGACAATGAATAATAAAAAAAAACAATAAAAACGTGAAATACATTATTTACCATACATTCTACGTGTAAATAAACATAAAATCTACATTCAAATAAAGTGTCTGACGGTATTTGATTTCTGAAATTTCAGTTAGTTTACAATTATACAAAACTTGTACACAGCTATTGCGAAAACACAGCTCTGACGCATTTGATCGAATTTGACGTAACGACAAAATTCAAAATTTGGGGTTTGGCTGATGACGATATATTTGAGTGACATTCAGAAACGTTCAAGAACAAAGATTTTTTTAAAGAGATGATGAAAAACGTAATGTTTTTATAACAATTTTTTTTTACAAATGACTACACTTTCTTCAATTATGATTCAGAAAATTTTTATTATTTTATATTATTATATTATTAATTTAATTTAAGAACTTCTAATTCATGTTCAGAAAATATTAATTAAAATTCAGAATTTACACTTGAAAATCGTTAAATATCAAATGGAAATCAGATAATATCAATTGAAATAGAGAAAACATCAATTGAGGTTCTGAAAATATTCACTGAAATTCTCAGAACATCAATTGATATTCAGAAATTGGGAATTGGAATTTAGAAATCATTAATGAAAATTCAGAAAATATCAATTGAAATTCAGAAACTATCAAATGATAATCAGAAAATGTTAGTTGGAATTCAGACAAGTGTATAGAACGAAATGAGTTTCAAATTTCTGAATTTCAAATAACATTCCTTGCATTTCAATTGATATTAACTGAATTTCAAATGATATTTGTGATATTTTGCTCTGTTTCTGAATTTCAATTGATATTTTCTGAATTTCAATTTGAGTTTACTGAATTTAATGTTTTTTTTAATTTCAATTGATATTTATTGATTTTCAAATATAAGTTCTAAACCCCATTCGTGTTGTCTGAATTTCAAATAGAAATTCGGAATTTCATATGTTCGTTTCTTAATCGTTCGGAATTTCAAAAGGTGTATAACGTAAGTATACGATATAGGTTCCATAAAGAATAAAATGTATATTCCTACAAAATTTAAGACGTCCACGTTAAAAATTAAAATTTTACTGACAAAATTAAAATAGGATAATCTTTAGATCGGTTACATTATGACAATTGAAAACTTCACGCTGTGTTGTCATAAGACTGTGTGCGATTAAAATTCCCAAAGTTGACCTGTGCAGTAGGGCAGAGTTACTTAGAGTTGACCTAGAAAATACTCTGTAGACAGCGATTTTGTCGCATACTGCCATATAATTTTTTGTTGTTAGTACCAAAAGCTACACATACACAAATAAAAATATAAGCAAAAATAAAATTGCAACAAGGACAAAAAACTCACTCATGTGAGGATATAGTACACTGCAGCGGCAAAAAGATATGGCGCATCGGCACGGCAGCACACGCTGCAAAATCGATCTTGTTTGTTGTTTGGATGCAAATATATATAACGTAGTTTTAGCTTCTCGCAAATATATTATACTTGTGTCCAAACACCATGTGTATGCTATTTAATATTGCATGTTGGAGACATACTGAGTAATATGATAGAATATATATTTTTGTGACCCAAATATGGCTTTTGTCTATTGAAAACTGCCGAAAACAAAAACGTGACAGACAATAAAGAAACAAAAAATCAGGTACTCTCCAACTCATGAAAACGCTGCTTACATATAAACAATGCTTATACATAGTTCCTACACAATTTTACAAGGGCCATTTTTGTCAGTGTGCAGCATTGCTTTGGGTGGGCTTTAGTTAATATCACCTAAGGCACATTTTTGTTTCTGAGACAAAATCAAAATCTTTTCTTCTCTTGACTAAAAGGGAATTGATTTGATAAAGAACAACTTTGAGAAACATCAAAATAGAAGCAGATGAGTCCAGCGTTTGGCATTAATTGTGCCTCCTTTCAATGCTGTTATTTTTTACCAGCAATCAGTAATGGTGAGCTTTGGACTGGAAACTCATTTCTACTTTGACTTTAGTTTTCGAGCCGTTGCGGTGGGGAAATAGTATTTCGAATTAGCTCTTGAATATTAGTCTTATAAGGGTTAATAATTTTGTTATATTTTCAATAGGTTCCGAGATAATGCAGTGCAATTTGGAAAACAAAAAAATGTCACTCTAATTTTGAATATAAGCTTTCCTCTGTGTTGTTCTCGGTAAATGTTAATAATTGGTATTTATTTTACTTAATAGAAGATATTTATCTGAAAAGGTCTTACTTGTCTGCAATATTTTTTCGCCATTTTTAAGACGTAGAATATTAACTTTCAAATATACAGAAATTGAAACTTTTTATAGTGCAGTCACCTGTTATGATTTTGGCTTTAAAAATCAGAATTTAAGAATAACTTTTGATTTTTACTATACCAATTCAGATATAAGTATAATAATTACTTTAGATTTTTGTTGGTTTTGTTTCTTGGACTTTTTCAAATAAAAATCATTACAATTCTTTTTAAATAAATTTCGGAAATAAAAATCAAAGACTTTAGTTTTTTTCCGATAAAATATTACAATCACCTAAAGACTTTATTTGTTGTGGGTTTCAATAGAACTCTTTTCCGTTTGTTGGCATTATCGTTATTGCAGATGGAACCACAGTATACAGATGGTATTTCGAGACGAGTATTAATAGCTATGTTTGTTCCTGTGATCAGATGGTAAAAATGGAGTGTTATGGTTGGCAAATCATAAATAAGGTAAAATTAGTTTTTAAACCTTAAATTAATAGTATAAACCCGGCTTTGAAAAATATAATATGGCGACTGGTTACAATAATCGGTTATAGATGTCAGTTTTAATAACTGAAATTAAACACCGGTTCCAGGAAAGACGATTGAGAATTGGCTCTGCTTACTGAAACCGTTAAAAGGGGTGGTAGTAAATTACTTTTCCAATTCATAAATGGACGGGTTTATCAAAAATTTTATATACTTTTATTATATTTGCAATAACGGTAATGCCGATAAATGCTATAGGCTCTTATTTTAGTCTGAAATAATAAAAGTCTTAGGTGATTTTAAAATTTTATTAGAAAAAATGGAAATGAATAAGTGACGATTTATCCGACCTTTCGTATTGTATACAAAAATTAAATTGTTCGAGCGTTTGATTGTATTTTTAATTAATTTTATTCTTCGATATTTCGCTGCCCTTTGGATAGCATCGTCAGGAAGATAAACACAATAATTAATTAGAAATGAAAACAATTGATAAACAAAATTTTTTCATGTCATTTGAAAAGACAACAAGAATAATAAATTAAAAAATTAAACAATTGAAGAAATTTTCTTGTCATATGAAAAATGTTCTAAGTTATAGCCAGAAAAATTTTTGTGTAGAAATAGTTTCTGTAATTTACAGCCAGAAAAAAAATGTTGTTGGAGTCCTTATTATCTGTTACACTTCTAACATAAAACGACGTTTATAATTATTTTCCCTATTCAAAACTGACGTATCTTGAAAGTTTGGAAAATGATTTAAGTTTGCACAGTGTGATGGTAATGCTGTTTTTTTGTGTTGAGATGTGTCTATATTTTTGATCTGATTTGTCTCCTGCAATTCTAGTCTTAAGTTTATTATTAGTTGTACCTACATACATATACCATATTGCAACTTTCACTATTATTTCCTTCACAAGGTATTTTGCATACTATATTAGATCTGTCAAATTTATCTATTCTATCTTTGGTTTTACTTAACAATCTACCTAGTGTGTGTGTTGTTTTATGGGCCATTTTGTAATTATTAGTATCAAATATTTTTGATTTTTCTAATCTCTCAGGGCACATAAGATAATGATTTAAACTTTTTCGGTTCCACCGTTGGGTTTTGGTTATCTTGGCACTTATTTTCATATTGCTTTATTAATCTATTGATTAACCCTATTGGGAAATTGTTGCCCATTAATATAGTTGTAATCTACTCCTTATTCTTTTTGTGAAAATTCCCGTCGCTTATCCTCAAAACTCTCTCTATTAGGTTGCTTGCCGCATTGACAACCATTGATTTCGGGTGTTTGGAGTGGTAATTGATAACCCTTCCAGAAGCAGTTGGTTTTTGGTACCACTAATAAATTCCACTAATAAATTCTCCCCATTTCTTATTACCATGGTATCCAAGTAAGAGAGTCTTGATCCACGCTCTTCTTCAATTGTAAACCTAATATTAGGATGAAAATTATTAAAGGTTGTCAAAATATTATCTATAGCAAGCACTATCTGAAATGATACAGAATAAATCGTCTACATATTTGGTAGTGACTTTCGGTTTTATGGCCAGCTATTAACACTTCCATTTTGGACCCTACATTTTTTTTGTAGGAAAAAGTCTGTGCTTCATTTCGTGTTTTTAGAAGAAAATTAACCTGCTGATTTATAAAATATTACACTGTGGAACACAAAAAAATTAAAGAGTTTTGACAACGAATTCTGGTAGAGGGCTTCAATGACTTATAGTGAAATTTTGGGTAGAATATTTTTTCCATACACACCATCCCCCTAAAATGCATTTTTTGACATTTTAGCACCAATTCGGAATAAGTAAGAAATTAACCCATAAAAGAAATTTTCAGGTCTGACTTAATTCTGGCATTTAGGTTCAGTTTTGAGTTTTCAGGGACGTACAGTAGAATTTTAGGAGAAACATGTTTGTTGTACATTTTAACCCGTTACGCCCCTGTTTGAGGGGTGTTTTTTTCCTTTTCCGCAAAAGAGGCATAAAAGCCCCAGATATGGAAGTGCTAGAGGGTTAAAATGTTCCACAAAAATATTTCTCGTAAAATTTTACACAAAATTGCTGGACAGATCCTATACCTAAAATGTAAGGATCACATGGTTTCCTATATCGATTCATCATAAGAATGTACAAGAAGGAGAAAATTTTAACCCCAACTTAAATTACCGCCATATGTAAACTTTCAAAACTCCGATACACGTAAACCATTTTTTAACCCCCCTACCAGAATCCTTTGTTTTTAATTTTCGAAAAAGTTTAATTTTATTCCACAGTGTTATTAATTAATTTAGTAGTATGAATAATTTTTGTTTCACGTCCATATTGAGAATTGGTACCATTGAAATTGGTAGCATTGAAATAGGTTTAGTTTATTTGTGGAGTTGGAGTAGGAGCCGGAGTTTACATTTTAAAATTGCGGATCTGAAGTTGGAGTCTTTGATACTTCAGCAAACTCCACACACTGCATGAATTACTCAACTATTGTCAAACCACAAATAAATCTCAGAAGGAATATGTTATTAAAAGCTTTGCCCTGAGTTTGATGGAGTCTGTCACAGCCAGTTATGGGTTAAGCACTACAAATTTATTTTATCAAAAATAACTGAAGCTCAGCCTAATGAACAAAATAATAATTCGGGATGCAAACCCCTAAAGCCACAATTACATAGTTTGACTTCATTTATGAGTTTGGCACTCCTCTCAGTTTCAGAAAAACAATCTGACCTAATCAAATTCGTTATTACATTACAAATGGCCAACTCACTTAAATCAGCGGACGACTTATATGCCCTGCCCTGTAATTACAAATAACAACCAAGGGCCAATATTATATTTGATCTAACGTGTGGTTTTCCAGTGTTAATTTTTTACCAGTTCGAGCTAATTTTGGGGCGAAATGGGAACGTCAATTAACATAATTGCCGAATGTAGTCTGAACAGCAGCCAGAGGATGTTCAAGAGCTCGCAATGCACCCCGAAAAATACACGGTTTGGTGCGGTTTATGGGCCGGCGGCATAAATGGAACGTGTTTTTTCAAAGACGACGATGGCCGCAACATCACTATTAATGGAGCTATTTACCATTCGAATTGGACCGAGCATTTGACCATCAACCATGGGACTGTCCGTGGAGGTGGAAAATATCTGATAGCCATTCACTTGGGAGTGGCCAGAAATTATTCCTTCATTGGGCAGTCCAAGCAGCTCACTATTTCCACGCAGTATCTCCTGGGCAACGGCTTTATCGGAAATCTCCGGTAGCTAGCTATTATGAGAAGGCAAAAATAAATAAGCAGCCTGATTTGGTTATGCGATCACTGATGTGTCTCAGGCTTAGTAGGTGACTGATATCACTGAAGCTCATCAAGCTATCGGGCACATTCTTTTGTCCTTTCGAAGGCGGATGAGCCAAACATAACTAAAAGATGAAAATCCAGGTTCGACATATTGCATTCTGGTCAGGGTTTGCCTCCCGCCACCGTTCATAATGGCAGTGAAAATACAAAAAAGAAACAGAAAACATAAACAACCCGTATTTGTTGACGACCACGACTTTCGGATATGCACCTGGAATGTGAGAACTCTATATAGATCCGGTGCAAGTATCCAAGTGGCAGATGTCCTCGAAATTTATAAGGCTAACATTACCGCTATCCAGGAAATGCGATAGACAGGACGTGGCTGCACACGAAAAAGAAACTGCAATATATACTACAGTTGCCATGAGAAAAAACATGAATTTGGTTGCGAATTTGTAGTTGGCAAAAGATTGCGACATCTAGTCTCTAGGTTCAATCCTGTGAGTGAACGTATAGCCACAATCTGCATAAAAGAGAAATATTTTTATATTTCCCTAATTTGTGTGCATGCCCCGAGAGCAGAGAAAGATGATGATGCCAAAGACATATTCCATGAGCTCCTAGAGGAAACGTATGACCACTGCCCTGGCCCTGACACTAAGATAGTACTAGGAGATTTTAATGCCAAAGTAGGAAGGGAGAATGTGTTTAATCCAACTATTGGCAATTTCAGTCTACATGTTGACAGTTCCGAAAACGGTAGGAGACTGATTGACTTTGCCGCGGCAAATAACATGGCCATTAGTCGTACAAGATTCCAGCATAAAGACATTCACACGGCTACAAGGGTATCCCCTGATCAAAGAACGAAGAACCAAATTGATCAGGTGGTAATTGGTGGAAGGCACTCATTCAGTGTAATGGACGTTCGAGTGATCAGAGGAGCTAACATTGATTCTGATCACTACCTGGTAGCATCAAAGGTTCGCACAAAATTGAGTAGAGCGAAAATCGTACGAAACCAGACGCAGAGGAAGCTGGACATCGGAAAGCGGCAATTACCAGAGGTAGCCACAGCCTACTGAAGGAAGCTCTCGCAACTTTTGGCACAGAACCCAACCTCTCCTGATAACGATCCTGAAGCGTAGTGGAAACCCATTTCCTACTCTATAAAAACTGCCGCAACAACCGTACTTGGGTTTGAAAACCCGCTTCGTAGCAAACCATGATACGGTGAAGAGTATCGCATTGCAAATGATGAAAAGAACGCTGCACGCATAGCGATGCTTCAGTCAATTGCAACGCGAGCTGCGACTGAGCGGTATAGGGAGAAAATAAAGGAGGTAAAGCGTCCCTTTAGGCTTAAGTAACGGCAGTGGAGAAAGCGCAAGAGTGAGCCCGAAAATTCTACCAAAAAGTCAAAAACGGAACTAATGGACATGGTTCAGGGCCCCCCTTATGTGAAGACAAGGACGGAAATCTCATCGCAGATGTGCAGAGTATGTTGGGAATATGGAGAGATCATTTCTCTGCGTTATTGCTACCTGAGAAATCCAATGACGAGACAATCGATCAAAATTTGGACGACGACGTCGATTGCTATTGCTCGGCATAAGAACAACAAAGCCGCAGGAGCCGATGGATTACCGGTATGCATCAGTTCATTAGCAAAATTTGGTTATATGAATGCATGCCCGGCGATTGGAGTCTCCGTGACCTACGAGTATGTCCCATATTAAAAAAGGTAACCCGAGTCTCTGTACCAACTACCGTGGAATAAGCCTTTTATCCATAGCATATAGGGTTCTATCAAACATAATGTTCGATAGACTAAAACCACTTATCGCTGACCTGATTGGACTATACCAGTATGGGTTTAGGCCTGGAAAATCGAGAAATCAAATAAATGGTTTCCCATTACATCCCATGAAGGGACAGGGGAGAGCTTTTCACAATCACTGAGCTGTGCGCTTTCCAGTTATCACTCACTGATTGGGACCTACAGTTTTACACCGATTCCGAACGGTATTTTGAGAAGCTTTTTCATGGCTATATACTCGATAGTGTCGCCGTCACTATGCGAGGTTACCGCCGCCGAAAGAAATGTTGCATGGATCGAACCCTGGATCTCATGTACAAGAGGCGCGCACACTACCTTGCACCACCGAAAATCTACATCCGACCAGATTTTCACGCTACGCCAAATCCTACTTGTCGCTAATAAGGCGGTCTTCGATAGCCCGATACGGGGAAACTCTACGAAGTAATGTCTGAGCTTGGTAGTTCTGCAAAACTCATACGCCTTTGCAGGATGACCCTGACGATCACCAAATCCGCAGTGAAAGTTGGTGAGGATCTTACCGAACCTTTCGAAATTAAGGGAAGCCTCAGGCAAGGCGACAACCTATTGTGCGATCTCTTTAACATCTTAATGGAGATCATTGTGCGATAAGCTGAAGCCAACGTGAATAAAACCATCAGCAGCAAATGTCACATGCTGCTCGCGTATGCTGATGATATAGATATCTTTGGGCGCACAATTAGAGAAGTTACTGCGGTTTTTTTCGAGAATTGAGAAGTGGGTCTGATGGTAAATGAGGACAAGACAAAATTACTGGTTTCAACGAGCAGGGCGTCCACGCGATTAGACCAAAGCGTGAACGTTGATAACCGTTATAATTTCGAGGTGGTGAACGAATTTATATACCTCGAATCTGCCGTAAACAAAAACAACAACGACAGCCTTGAGATCAAGCGAAGAATTGCAAGCACTTTAGAGATAAAGCCCTCTCTCGAGTAACAAAAGTCCAACTATACCAGACTCTCAGACAACCTGCCTTGCTTTATGGCGCAGAATATGGCGCAGATGACACATCTGTAGGAGTCTTCGAGAGAAAAATACTCCGAAAAATGTATGGCCCTATAGTGGACAACGGCGAGTATCCACGACGCATGAACCATGAGCTGTATGCGCTATATGCCGACATTGATATAGTTAAGCGGATCAAAATAACGCGATTGCGTTGGTTAGGCCATGTCAGTAGAATGAATGAAGACGAACCAGCACGAAGAGTTTTCGAAACTGAACTCGAAGGAAGACGAAAAATAGGAAGACCAAGACTCCGTGGGAAGGATCAGGTTGACGAATCCCTGCGTACACTTGGTATTGCCAACTGGAGAGATAATGCAAAAGATCGAACTGGTTGGCGAAACATATTATCTTTGTTTTGTAAGGTCCCTGACCCCTCGGGGTTGTCCATGACCGGATAAGTAAGTAAGTAAGATATAAGGATTGAACAGGACGGTACCACATGCTATACTGCACGCAATACCATGAATCAGTTGAGATACAAGTTTGATGAGCAATTAATCTCTGTCAATTGGCCGCCTCGATCGTGCCACTTGACCCTACGAAACTATTTTTTGTGGATGAACGTGAAGTCTCTCGTCTACAGGGACAAGCCAAACATGATTACTGCATTGGAAACAACATAACACGTGCCGTTGGTGAGATACCGACCGAAATGTTGGACAAAGTGTGCCAACATTGGACTCTCAGAATGGACCACGTGAAGCGTAGCCATAGGCACGCAGGCATTAATTTGTCGATCCAAATAAATAATTCATTCACTTGCACAAGTTTACTGTGCTTCCTTTAATTTTTAAAAACCAAATGGAAAAAAATCACCCATTATGGGTTCGTCAACATCAGCGACTTGTCACCCAAATATGAGATGGAAAACAAGTTAAAGTTCATAATTAATATACAAGATATCCACAAACTTGATCTTGCTCCTTCGACTGAATGGAATCGAACGTCTGGAAGTTGAAATTTTTAACGTCAAGAGAAGAATTTTATCGCTGAGTTTTGATAAATACAGTAGAAATTGTTACTGTGAAAGTGCCAAATACATATACATATATAAATCTATAAATATCGTGAATGCACAAAACTAAAAATGGAGGATTTTGTTACAGAAAAACAGTTGACAGACGTTCGATTCTCCTCTGAAGAAAGATAACGTGAAATATCAGCTGAGTAAGTATATGTCAATGTATGGAGAACTAAAATCAGATCTTCTATTACATTACCTGCCCCAGGTGTTCGATTTAGCTGAGAACTATGATAGTGTAATTATGCCTTAAGCAAAACTGTAGAGAAATAATTTAGTTATACCAAAAACCGATTCTACCACTTCTGGAAAATAGGCGCATGTATATTTATTACTTAAGCGATGATTTTGTTCTTGCAGGGATTAGAGATAAGTATTATTGTATACTCTAAGCTAATCGCCAGATACGGGATTTTGCATATTTTTATGTCAATGTAAAAGGCTTAATAATTGAATATTTAATCTTACTCTTTCTGCATAATTTTTACATTTCATACGTTCATAGCAACGTTGTCTAAAATTCATCATTTCTCCATTTTCTAAATTTATTCAAGCTCAAGACCTTAAATATAAAGCTTATTTATTAGCTTTATATTATTTTCAAGAAAGTCGAGCACTAAAAGTGTTCCAACGATACCAGGGCTGTCTGTATAGCTATTTCGGATCTTGCCAAGATCTTCATTAGCAGACGTTTTTGGTATCTTTTCGGTGAATTCATCAAAAAGTTACTTCTTTAATAAGTGATTTTTGAATTTAGTGATATTTTTCAACCTAACTATCAAGCTGCCCCTTCCCCAACGAAATAAAATCCTGCGTACGGTGCTGACTTAAGGGCTGTTACACAAATTATTTATTAATAATTTTTATTTATTTAAGTCCCAGTAATTAATACATCATTATAGTCAGGTTTGATATAAAAATTTACTTTTTACTTATTATTGATTGATTTGATTTGATTTTGATTTCTAAGAAGCAAAATAATAAAACAAACGCTCTAGGATACAGATTTTCTATGACCTTACTTACATTGGCCGAATTCGTTACACTATAATTTGGAGATGGCGTTGGTTTTTCAATTTGTAGCAATTTATACTTAAAATGGGAAAGAGATAAACAATGATATTTAGTGAAAATTTAGTTTTTAATGGGTTATAATTATTTAAATACGTTTTATGTAAATACATTGCTAACAAGTATAAAATAAAATTATCATGGATAATGCGAAATATCCACACAATATTGCAATCATAATTAATGTTCTTCACAAACCAATAAAAATATTGGAAACATTTTTTAAAATAAATGAAAACCTGTAATTAAAACTGCCAATAAAATCATATGGCTTTGCGAAAAAGTTAAATATTTCGAGTCCCACAACAAATTGAAAATTTTACCAAATTAAAAATTTCCTTAAATTTAGGGTAAGAGCGCTAAGACACAACTTTAATTTTTACCTGTGAAACTCCCCACCTATGTGATTATGAAAAGAGGTATTTGTTCCCTTTTGTATTAGTGCTTGTGTGGAGGGATTTTATCGCGACACTTTTACTATTCTTAATGCCAATGTTCTTTCGAAATTATTTTTGGCCAGAAGTGGGTTTAACGTGAAATCTCCACAAGTTTTCTCCCGATATTAACCGGTCCACCGTCCCTAATTTATATGAATAAGCCCCCACCACTCGTCGCATTTTCATTATAAAAAATATTAAAATAATATGAAAGCAGTCTCATAAATAAAACTATATAAATAAATATGCCCTATTATGCCCATATGTGGACTATCTTTGCATCTTAGATAACTCAAAATTCTAGTGATCCATATTTTCCATCTACTATATATCGCCGAGCAATATGGAGTCCTTTTCTGTAAAAATATTCTTCAATTATTAAAATAAAACAGAATTACCCACCCGCCTTTTTGCACAAATACAAATCGGTTAAAAATGGATGTCTTCACTAAACGGATACTGGTATTCTCTCATATGAATTGCATGTCACAATACTCCAATATTTTCGATTGAACTAACCCCCATTATTTCTGTCTAATCTGCGGTTACCTGTAATTAACAGGTATAACTGTCAATTTGTATGGAATTGAAAATATATAACCAACCGGACATGCCGATAATAATGGAAGCAGTTCTTTGTGGACTACATTCCATTTCGGTGGAATAGTAGCATATAAAATTGGAATTACAAGTCAAATAAACCCATATAAATGGCATGGTGGTATTGAGGACAGCTACTCACAATCAGTGAGTTATCATCACTGTGGTAGAATCCAGTTCTTAACATTAGCGTACAACAGTCGCAAGCTCTCGCCCTTGCATTATCAATTTTAGTACTTTTACTTTAGAGCGGCAGCTTTTAAATTTGTAGTCAATAATGCAAGGTTTGATTATGATTACGAGTTTGATGATGGTATGACATACTTAATAAGATTATAAAATATGTTCTATTGAAACATTTTGTATTTTACTCTGAGCTTGAATAAAGCTTGAGCTCAAACTTGATTTGGAACTTTATTTTCAAGTCTTTTAGAAGGAAAGTACACGAAGCATCGAAAATCAATTGCACAATACGTTGTAATATCTACCCGTCACATGTAACACATACCCATCGCCGTGGGGAATGGGTAACAACTCCCCATTGTCGGTGCTACCCTATAAGTAATTGGGTAACTTTGTCGTGGCTAACTTCCTATTATTTTCAATATTACCCTGTGGGTAATGGGTAATCGTGATGTGTATTTCCCCATACCCATAATTTTCTCCAAACCCTGTGGGTAATGGGTAGCTAACAATAATAATGGGTTATCCAGGGTAACCCATTACTCACGAAATTCGAACCCTGATGAAGACGACACTGCTATGGGCACAATAACCATCTCCCACATCATATACGACTATGAAGACAGAAAGAGATCGCGTGAGGCGATACAATTTTCGTATGAAGCGAAAACAGTGCAAATAGTGATGCGCAGTGGCAGCAAATCTTCCATTCTTTGGAAACCGCCACAAGGACTGAACTTGGCTATCAAAAACCGCAGAAGGATAAGTCAAGTTAGTCAGTTACAACGCGTGCTGTGAGTGAGCGGTACAAGAGGCTGAGAAGGAGGAAACCCAACTATGTATTTAGGCGGAAAAAAAGCAGCTTGAGCAGAGGGCGAGTGAAAAGACCGAATTGTGCAGGATGAATACTGAATACCGAAAATTTGTCCACAGGACACGCATAACTGCCCTCCTAGGACGAGAATGGGAATCTGGTGGCTGATAAGCAGTGTGTGCTTAAAATGTGGAGAGGCCACTTTCCAGCACTACTCCTGTCACATTCTTCCACTGAAGATCAGGAGGAAATGATTGTGGAATACAGTGTAGATTGTACACCCCCCCCCCCACCCCCAAAACGAAATTAGAACGGCAATCTCCCGACTTAAGTATTTTGTGAAAGACTGAAGCAAATTGTTGGAAACCTGACTGGAACTAATCAATGTGGTTTTAGACCAGGCACGTCCACGACTGACCAACTATTCACGCTACGCCCAATCTGGAAAAGCCCCACGAAAAACAAATCGATACAATCGATGATCTGCCTCTGTAGAATGACACTGACTAACACAAAATCAGCAGTGAAGGGGGGGAAAGACCTCCCGCACCATTCTGTACCAAGCGAGGACTGAGACAACTGAGATTGAGATTTTCGTGCAATCTCTTCAACATCTTAATGGAGATAATTATGAGAAAAGCTGCAGTACATACGGACAAGACCATTAACACGAAAAGCCATATGTTACTGCCGTATGCTGACGACATAGACATAATTGGGCGAAATTTGCCAGAGGCGAAGGTGGGTAAGACAAAACTGATGGTGTCAATATCAAGACAAACCTCTCAACTTGGTCCGTAGGTGAACGTCGACAACCGATTTAATTTTGAAGTGGTTGATGAATTTATCTACCTTGGATCGGCAGTGAATATAAACAACAACGTCATATTGGAGATAAATAGAAGAATAGATGCCATTTTGGGTTCAGCAAGCAGTTTAGGAACAAAGCCCTCTCTCAACAGACAAAAGTCCAGCTATACCAGAGTCACATTTTACATGTCCTGACATATGGCTCTGAAACTTGGGTCATATCGCAAGCGGATGAAAAATTCCTGCGAGTATTCGAGAGAAAAATTCTGCGCAAAATGTATGGTCCTGTTAAAGCAAACAGCGAGTACCGACGTCGTTGGAACCAAGAGCTATATCACTTGTATTCTGTCTTAGACATAGCTAGGCGAATCTAATTAGGTCAATTGCATTGACTAGGTCTTGTTATCAGAATGGACGAAGATGAGCCAGCGCGAAAAGTTTTTGAAACGTACCCGATGGAAGCAGGAAACGAGGACGATCAAGACTCTGCTGGAAAGACCAAACAGAAGAATTCCTCCCAATCTTTGGCGAGGGAAGGCGAAGGACAGAATCAGTTTAAGGCATATGTTGAAATTTGTTTAATTTGTTTGTATAATTAATATGTCGTACATCTGACCTCAGTTAATAAATGTAAAAATCTACTGTTTGGAATGAATCTCTTAGCTTAGCTTATGTTCTTTTAAACATCGTTTACCATATTCAAACCTTTTTCATATTTTTGAATGACATGACTTATCGCTAACTAACCATTTACTTTGCCACTTAGCGAGCGATAATCACTTGATTGCATCCAAAATATGGTAAAGAGTAATTCTGACGTAATTCAATACCTGTAATTGGAAAATGTGACTGAAATTCAGCCTGAATTCTAGCAGAAATGCTTATTGGGATAGCGCTTAATAGCGTTTATATATAAAAGCCACGAAATTGTCGAAACCAATTATTAATGATATACTCATGGAAATCGAAGCGTACCTAGTGAGTACCCGGTAACTGAGGCTGAGTAAAAACAAATTAACAATTAATCGGTATCAATAAAATTTCAGGACAAAATAAATTCTAACACATAATTATATTTAAAGCAGACAAAATAGAAACACTAATTTACAATTAACAAATATTTATACACACGTCAACAATTAACAATTATTAACAAATTAGTAATTTTCGACACAAAGAAATTAATTGGATTGTTATATTACTGAACTTTATTAGAACGGTAGAAACATATTTACTAAATTACAATCACAATTACATTTTACTTTGACGATTTTATGTTATTTTAATACAATGAATAGAAATCGAGCTGGACATGTTTTAATGGGTTTTATGATACAGATATATTCCCCCATTTTTACAAAGGAAATTGGTGCTCGATGTGCATGATTGTGAACACATAATTGTTGTTTCAATATTATCGCAGGCCTTTAGTAATAAAAATTTCGAAATTAATTTTAGATAGATTTATTTTATAATATATATGAAAACGAGATGAAAAGAGCCATCCATCCTATCCAAAAGATTTAATATCTGTGTAGTATCCTACGGCACTCAGTTAATATTTGGAAAATTTTCATTTTGGTACAAACGGTTCAGCAAACAGCGTCATTTCCACAGAACACAGTGCTATGATGATGTTTTGCTTAAAAAAATAAAATTGTGTAGAATTTCTTTTATACAACCATCATTATAGGTCAAAAGACTAATGATGCAGTTCGCTTCGCAGTGAAAATCCGTTGAGTTCACTTCTGTTTTTTCGACTTGTACACTGTACAGTGTAATTGCTAAGTGGCAGGCTATTAGTTTTCCTGAGTAGTTTCACTCCATATTTGCGTTCGTATTCCACTAAACGGAATGGGAAATATGATACGGACACACTTTAGTCATTATTTGCTTTTAAAATAGAATTTATATTTTCACTTTTATCGCAATTTTGTTTTAATTAATTTTGTAATTACACTGAGCAGCAAGTTGAACTTTTCGGAAGTATATTTCACTAACAAGCTCAAACACAAAATTTAAAAAATATGTATCTGTTACTTCAATGTACAATGTGAATCTGTTTCGAATTCGAAACGAACTCGCTTCATCGTACACTTTATACGAAACGGAAATCAGTTACGGAATCATAACGCTTCCGTTTGTGTATGACATTCCTCTCCAAAAAGCGGATCGTTTTTTTTATTTTTTCGGATCTGGGACGAACTAGCAATAGACTTCATACTTAAATGCGTTTCGGGTTGATGTTTTTTTTTTAATAAAGTAGACTCGAGACGGATTCACTTTTGTCCATTTTGCGGATTCGAAACTGATTCGTTTTGAATTCGCAATCACCGATTTACTTTTTTATTTTTTACGGACTCGTAACGGGCTCGAAACAGATCCGCCAAATCGGAATTTCACTGATTTTCTTTTCTATGTTTTTGCGGACTCGTAACGGGTTCGACAACTTTCATTTCGCTTCTTTATGCTTTCACGGACGGTCGAAACGGATCCGGATCCGTTTTTGGCCACATTGGGACGCCAGAGTTAAGAACATATTTTTGCAACTTGATTTAGTTTTTCGGTGTTATCTTGTGTTGAAATTATACGATCGATAAATTTAAGGTGCCATTAAAGAGGATATTTACTGGCCACAAAATGCGAGACTACAACTTTTTATTCCGTCAAGCTGTTGAAGCACCATTTGGGAAATGAATAAAATTTTGTGATGAATTTCAAATTCCACACATTGTGAAAATAATGAAAGAATAAAAAACAAAATTCTTCCATGTCAACTCGAACACTTTTTTGAATCGCTCAATTTGTTTGATTTCAAAATTGGTAGACTAAATCTTCGGTTACAAATATTTTACTCCTGTTTATGGAAAAATAATACATTTTAATGGTGTTAGTTACTTGCAATTTAATGTTCTATAAATCATAAAAACATTGCTGTCATGGCAGTATTCAAACAACCATATTATGAAAACGCGTAGAAGGAATTCAAAGCCTACCGGCTGGTTTAGGGGGCATTTAAAAAAAATCTTTTCTGAAAGCTTTCCCTTCCAGTTTTGCTTCTGATTTGAATGAATTTGGATTATTCTTGTCATTTCTTGTAATTCATAAAATTCGTCGACTTTTTTATTACCGTTCATTCAGACTTTTTCTGGTTTTGGGTTTGGTAAAGAAGGAATTAATTTTTGATCCACTACATCTTTTGCCACAGCAATCATATGTATATCTTGTTGTACCACTGAAATGGATTATGACTTGAATAAAATGTTTTTATCTTTTCCAAAACTATTATTACACAGTGCAACACGAAAAAAAATAACCATATACGGACACCACTACGTGATAAAAGACTAAAAAAAAGACCCGCGTCTCCCAATTTTTCCCAAAGTCATGCACTTTTTTTTTATGGGCCGCTAAAGATTTGGGGCCTCGGTATCATTTTCGTAAAATGTGATCATTTTCTCAGGCTCATATCTTGCAAACTGTTCAGAATTTCGATTTAATCTTGTCATAAAGAACAAAAATTGCGAACATATAAAATCAAAAAAACTTCACCTTCCATATCAAAATCGCAAAAAACTTAAAAAAATTCGATTTTTTTTACCTTTTTTCCCGTGTTCAGGTCCATAGGTAGCAAACCGTTCAAAATTCAAGGAAACAATCAACTACAAAAATTTACCTAAGATCTCAATAAACAAATTTCTAGAACATATAAACTTCCTAGAGATGATTCTTAACACTGTTTAGGTAGCACGCAAAAGTGAAAAATTTGCCGAAAATTTTTTAATTTAATTTTTTTTACCTTTTTCTCCAGTTCAGGTCCATACGTAGCAAAAAATGAAATATGCATGGCCAGAACCATGTGTTTGTCCAAGGGTTAACACCGTTTAGGTAGCGCTTAGGTATCACGCGATCATGCACCGACAGCAGCAGCACAGGCAATGCAGTAAGCTCAGCACACGCAACAAGGGACGCAGCACACAATATAAAAGCGACACGACGCTCACATCGAGGCATTTCACAGCGCGACGTCAACGAGAGCTCAGCGGTGAATGTTATAAAGTGAAAGTGAAAGTAAAAAAAGTGAAAGTGCTACAGTATAATTCGCACACAACATTGGCAACTGACAATTTCAATATGCAGTGTGGAAATATTGATTTATTTTGCTACGTTAGCGGTCATCAAACCAGAAAAAAAACATCTACAAGATTTCAGAAGGAAAAGAATCTTTTAACTAGTGAATTCAAAAGAGCATCTACATTGTTTTTCGACGAAGCGGACTTGACCGGTGAAAATTACACACCTAATACAGTGTGTCGCCAATGTTATAACAATCTCATGGCATGGTTGAGTGGAGGCAGAGGTACTATGAAGTATTGTAAGCCGGTAACCTGGATTAATCGCCAGGTGATCATGATGCAACCAGTTGCTATGCATGCGTAAATTACACATGTCGTCTAAATCGACATTCTAAGAAGAACAAAATTTATAAAGCAACTGCAACAGCCACACTACCTGTGCTTGCACCTGAAAATTTTGTATCACCAAGGCCGCCAACTCCAGATCATACTACAGAATTTACAGCAATGAGTACAACATTTTGCAAGGGATCATCGATAAGGGCGGCTTCCCAAAATTGTTTTGTTTTCTTTGTAATTGGGATTCACGCTCACCTCTGAATCAATTCCAATGTAACTCGTGGAGGCCAAGAGGAAGTGTGGATGAACAAATACAACAACATAGACTGAAGAATGCACCTTTAATTGACAATACTCAAGACATCTTGCTGCCACCGCTCCACATAAAATTGGGAATTGTTAAAAAATTCACCGAAGTGGCCGTTGTAAATTGTCCAAACGCATTCGACTATTTGAAAAGCGTTTTCCCAAAGCGTAGCGATGACAAAATTAAAAAAGGTATTGTAGTAAATTTGAAACGAATTTTTGTTCACCTAATTGTACTCTATTTACACTATGTTAATGTTTTCTTTTCTGTCTTTGTTTTTTGTTTTCATTTAACAGGCGTACTTAATGGCCCTGACATTAGAAAGCTATTCAAGAGCAACTTTGATTCATCGGTTGATGAAAATCATTCAATGGCATGGATTTACCTTCAGCGTGTATGCACCAGAGTCTTGGGAGGGGATCGAGACACGGAACCGGAAGCAAGGGAATGGGTGAAACAAATGCTGCATTATTTTGAGATAATCGGCGCATCGATGACATTAAAGCTGCATTTTCTTCATTTTCATTTTGACGATTTTATCAAACAACTCCCTACCGAAGCCGATGAGCAAGGAGAACGGTTTCACCAAACCACAATGCCCATGGAAAAACGGTACAAAGGCAAAAACCTCGACGCATTGCTTGCAGAGGTATGTTGGTGGAGTCACAAGATCACCCTGTATGATGTTAATGAAGTATTTGAAGAAGAAAGAACTGATGATGGAGGACAGTCTGGAAGCAACGTGCCTGTGGACACCATAATTGCTGAATCAGAGTCAGATTCGGACGATTCGGACGACGATTTGGATCCACAACTTAAGAGAGCGCGATTTGCAAGTCCAGGGCCATCAACATTATAAACATAATACGAATACTTTTTTTTAATATTTTTGTAATAGATAGCATAGTATCTCAATGTTGAAGTAAATAAAAAACAAATGAAATTAAAAAACGGTGTTAAGAATAATTTCCAGGAAGTTTATATGTTCCAGAAATTTGTTTATTGATTGATATCTTAGGTAAATTTTTGTAGTTGATTGTTTCCTTGAATTTTGAACGGTTTGCTACCTATGGACCTGAACACGGGAAGAAAGGTAAAAAAAAATTTTAAGTTGTTTGCGATTTTGATATGGAAGGTGAAGTTTTTTTGATTTTATATGTTCGCAATTTTTGTTCTTTATGACAAGAGCTACAACTTTGCCTCAGAGAGTAAATCGAAATTCTGAACGGTTTGCAAGATATGAGCCTGAGAAAATAATCACATTTTTACGAAACTGATACCGAGGCCCCAAATCTTTGGCGGCCCATAAAAAAAAAGTGCATGACTTTGGGAAAAATTGGGAAACACGGGTCTTTTTTTTTTAGTCTTTTATCACGTAGTGGTGTCCGTATATGGTTATTTTGCCATGACTTAAAAAATTACACACAGTGTTATTATTTAAAGTGGCATCAGATACTTTAAATAGTTATACTCCGTTTTGAGTAGCAATGGATGGGTGATTCCTCCAATTGCCTCACTGATTCATTAAATTTTGCAGTTTTTATGTATTTTCCGAAACTTCACTATCTGACACACTAACATCACTACAATCGTCATTTGTCTTCGGAATTATCGCTACATTTCTTATTAATTCACTTTCACAATCATGTACAGGAATTTTATTAATTATTAAACGGCACCTTTTATAAACTCGTACTTTTCAATATAGTTTACGACTCAAATAAATTTGAATCTTTGAATTACGTCTACGCGTTTTCACTATAAGGCCGTTTTAATTATTTCAACGTTCTAATCAGAGCAATGTTTTTATGAGTTCTAGAATAGCTGACACAAACGAAATATTAAATTTTTTCCGAAAACAGGAGTTTTAACAGAAGGAGATTTTTAATAGAAGATGCAGCCAACACAATTTGAAATCAGGCAAAACTATGCCAAAAAGTATTCGGGATGACATGGAATTATCGATATAAAAAATGAGACAGATGCAAATATATCTCTCTACTTCCCTTCAAACTATTCGGTAGCAAAGAACCAATTGTGAAACATCTTACTCGTGTGCTGTAAAACACCAACACCAAAAGAACACATGGAGGGCTCACAGCTGAACCGAACCAAGTCATGAAATATAAAAAATTCCAAAACTAGTGCGGAATTCTCCGCCAAGGTCAACTCAATTTACTTCTGTAACGCACAATTTCAAAAAGTGTTTCGTTCCTAAGGTAACGGTAAAAAATCCAAGTCAATGCCTGTCATTTTCCTGTCATTAATGGCAGTACATTTACTTTACCTCAAAATATCTTCGAATTGTCTTTTTATCACTTGGTTCGCTTCAACTGTGAGCCCTCCATATATCAGTTGGCATTATGGTAGCATGTCGCACAACAAAACATGACGTAATGAGGGTCGCTGTTCCTAATCTGAGCAGATTTGAAACTACTTGTTTATTTCTATTTTGTACTTGAATTTTAAATAGTTTTTAAAACTGAAAGTGTAGGAATAGATTGAAGGTATTATAATTCTAAATTTTTCTACTTATAAATTTATTCGGACAAAATCAGACCCGTCGTTCTCGAGACATATACATACAAATTACCATTTCTAGGATACAAAGTGGTCTTTATGAGCTATTTAGGATGACTAGACACGTTCAGATTGTATTAATATGTTCACAAGAGTTGCTCAGATTTACCATGGCTGCAATTTTGCTAAATATTGTGAGTGAAAATTTTGGAGTCCCTTAAAGTTCTGAGAATTGGTAAAAATCGATTTTTTCAAAAGTTTCACGTGATACAGACATTTCCTGGTTACCGATGAACTCAGTAGGCTTGCTACTAAACGATAAAATTTACTAGAACGCTGATAAAAAAAAATGTCATGTCAAAAACTACAACAGTGTTCCTTCCATTGAGCTATACAATACATTGAGTTTAAACGAAAAGGACAATTCTTCAGATAAATAGATAGATTGGGTTTGCGTTCCGCGAAACCAGTAAGGGAATGAAAAGTCGTTACAAAATAAGTTGTTGTGCAACATTTAATGTTGGCAACAGGTTGTAAAAAATATTGTTGGATAGGATATTGTCTCTAGTCTGAATAGGTTACGACATAGAGTAATGTCATCTAGAGCTGTCATTCTTCTCATTTGACATTTCCTTTCACACTATTCGTGGTTCGGTCGGTGAAATAGAGACACCAGCCGGATTTACAAAAATTGTTGACTTAAATTTGTCATGTCGTTTTGATGAAAAACTGTGAAATTTAAACGTAGTTTGCAATTTTTTGTTATATTTTATTGTTAGTGTATATTTGTGGAAATGCCGTTGCTGATTTATTGTTGGTTGGTTTGAGGTATTGTCTTTATCTGGTATTATTAAAGCAATGATTTCCAATATCCAACCGCCCATGTGCAACACACCAAACGTCATCAATTTACTGGGAGATTTGGCTTCTCTATACGTTATTACTCTATGGATTACGATATTTTTTATTGAAATTTCAAAATGTGTAAAATTACAAAAAAAGTATTATAAATTTTCAAATTTGTGGTCAAATTGTATGAAGGACTGGAATTGAATTAGGAGCACGTGGTGGCCATTTAAAAATCTCTTTAATGCTATATATCTTAAAGTTGTCGATTAGCTAAAAATCATTGGCGCTGGTAATATATGAACAAATTAATATTGAGCTTCTTAGCCCAATATACAATCGAAAAAGGTAGTGCCATTCTTAGCTCAATTTAACAAATTAACTAATCACATAGTTAGTTGTGATCGGGAAAATTGGCCATAAGTGCCAAATATGCAGTGATGAAAACTGATAGCATTACAGAAATACTAAGAGATGCGATTCGTGTAATTATATAAACACCGTTGGGTAGTTTTACATAGTAAAAGTTATAACAGCAACGTTCATCTCGCTTAGTGATGACGAGACTATTTCAGTGCTTAACCATTCGAATACGGTGTAAAACTGTTGGTCCTGGTCAGTGACCTCACAAGTTCGAAAATGTACATCTCCTCATAGGATGTAATAGAAAACTAGATGGACAGGTCGAATACTATAATTTAAAATCGAAGTAATTTTAACAAAAATATAGGGAACTATGCAGATGCAAAAATTTAATGGTTTAGATCCTATCAATGTATAAAAATACGTGAGTAAAATGATTTTAAAAATAATGTGGTTCTAACATTGTTGAACATTGACTGGCAAAGGCAATTCAATGTTTAACCCCAATTTAACTCAGAAACGGAGAAAACCACTAACTAAACTAGACATAAGTCCATGATCGTTAAAAATGTTATGATATTAATGTGATAATTCTTCCCGCAACATGTCACAAACCAGCTCATTTCTAGTAGCCAAACTTTGAAGTTTTCAAAAAATCGAATACAAATTTACAAACAAATTATATTAATATTTGAAAATAAAAAGAAATTAGTCTAGTCCGGAGACTTGAAAATTAGTCACATTAAAAACAGTTAAAAACAACGACAAAAGAAAACAAATTACCAAAACATCTAAAATATTGTCATTGATTAAACGTTAATGTGTCGATAGGTTAGTACTAATAACTTATTAGTACTACATCGGCAGATACATAGATATAACACATATACATTACAGTGGGTCGAAAAAAAGGTTCAACTGTCCGCACCTAAACTTATAGGTTGTGTTGTTTATTAATATCTCGAAAATATTTCTTCAGTATCCATTGTCAAACCCGAGTAGAAGGCATTTTCTCAATTATGAAACACACAATGGCATAATAAAATGTCAAATGTGTGTTGGAATTTGCATATTTACATTTTAGTTCTCCGATTTTTTGTTTGATCAAATACTAGGTCCACGTTTTTTTTTTTTTGGAAAGCATGACTTTTAGATTATATGGAAAATCGCTAAATAGTTTGAGCAAGGTGTATTTTAGGCGCAGACAGTCGAAACTTTCTTTTCTTCTATACAAACCCATACACCTTAATATACATATACATTAGGGTGACTTTTTTGTATGGAAACAAAATTCAACGAATTAGGAAGTGTACGGGGCGAAATATAGTGATACTGGGACTAAGAAAATAATCTTGAAAATATAACCAAATCGGAAACCGGTATTGAGAATTGCTAACAACAAACAGAACCGGGTCCCAAACCTGTTTATTGAAACTGGTTCTCAATACCGGTTCTCGGAATCAGTCTCTGAAATCAGCTATTAAAACCAGACGTCAAACAATATAAGTATTTTTCAGAACTGGCTTTAGATTTTTTAAAAGAATTAAAAGTACATGGTCGTACCTTATAAAAAATTTGTTAATTTGGTGGCAAAAACATTCCCCGTGAAATCGGGTAAAGTTTTCGTATTTTGGAATTTTAACACTTTTTTCAATGGCGTAGAATATTTTCAATGTTTATTTAACTACGGTATAATTCTTGGAGTTGGCAAAGCTCAATCAAGTTATTAAATGAGGAAAGTTTTAAAAAATTCACAATATTGGTAATGCGAGTTTCAAAAACAGTCAGTTTTTGAACTGAGTGCAGTTTCATGTTTTTTAGTTTTTGGAACGAAGTTCCTTATCGCACGTTGCAAGATGGGGGCTAAATGAAAAAAAAATAAACAGCGTATTTTTAACACTATTATGCTACAACCCAGTATTATCAATTATATTGGGTACTTTTGCTTTGGTTAGTGTCTAGACTAAGATATCTTGGGAAATTTCTTGTTTAATGGGAAGTTTTCTAGGTGGAGCCTGTAATCAATAACAGTTACAAGTACATAATATATAACGAAAAGTACTTCGTTCCAACCGGGTGTTCTCTGACACCTCATGTAATTTGTTTTTTACAAAAATTGTATTTATATGAACTAGAAAGCCATTATAACCGTCATTTAGCTAGAGTACGTAGACTTCCAAGAATGTGGACGCCCGTTGAAAACTACGATAATTTAATGGGTCTTTAAGAAAAGATCCTTTTTGTAAAATGCTAAATCTTTTTTAACAATTTTGTTTTTATAGAATGTAATTTTTTTAAAATAAAAATTTCCTTAAAAGGTTCTTTTTTAAAGAGAGGTGCTTCTTTTATTAAAAGCTAATGTATTTTTAAGAAAATGTACTATTTTTAAGATGTACTTTCTGTAAGAAAAATAAGAGGAACAGAATTGGTACTCTTTTTAGCAAAAGGTTATTTTTTTAAGAAAATGTACTTATTTGCAGAAAGGATACTCATCTCAAGAAAAGAAAAGAAAAGGTATTATTTTATTTTTCAAAAAATTTAATTTTAAGAAAAGGACTTTTTGTGATAAAAGGTATTTTTTTAAGAGAAGGTATTTTTTTGAAGAAAAGTTTTTTGTTAAAAAATGGGATATTTTTTAGAGTTGGTCCTTGTTTCAACAATAGGTAAATTTTTAAGAGTAGGTGGTTATCTCAAGAGAAGATATTTAGTTTCGCAAACAAGGTACTCTTTAAAGAAAATTTAGTTTTTTAAGAATAGGCAATTTGTTGTACGAAAATTTACTCTGTCAGAAAAGGTACTTATTTTAAAAAAAATAATTTTTCTTAACAAAAGGTACTTTTTTTTGTAAGAAAATGTACTTGCCGTCGGTGGTGCAATAGGTAGTGTGCGCGCCTCTTGTACATGACCACACTCTGACCACCTTAAAAAAAATTAGTTTCGGCAGCGGTCACCTCGCATAGTGATGGCGACACTTTCAAGTATTTAGCCTTGAAGAACTTTCTCAAAATACCGTTCGGAATCGGTGTAAAAACTGTAGGTCCCAATCAGTGAGTGAAAAATAAGAAAGCGCACAGCTCACTGGTTGTGAGAAGCTCTCCCAAATCCCTTCATGGGATGTAATGGGAAACAGTTTTTATGTACTTTTTACTCAAGTGTACTTCGTTAAGATAAAGTTTTTTTTTAATAAAAGGTACTTTGTTTATGAGTATGAATAGGTTTTTTCTTGAGAAAATTTAAATTTTTTGAGAAAATTCACTTTTCTAAACTTCTTTCCCTTTCGCTTTTCTAAATTTACTTTTTGTTGGGTTCAAAACAACAATATATATTAACTATAGGTTACAGGCTCCACCTAGAAAACTTCCCATTAAACAAGAAATTTCCCAACATATGTTTGTTGATGATACTGGGTTGTAGCATAATAGTGTTAAAAAAGGTTGTTTAATTTTGTTCATTTAGCCCTCATCCCGCAACGTGCGATACAGAACTTTGTTCCAAAAACATTGAACATTTTCAGGAGCATTGGAGAATGTGCTAAAATTCGACAATGCGAAAACTTTGTTCGATTTTAGGGGGAGGTTTCTGTCTCGAAATTAACGAAGAGTAAATTTTTTTTAATTATTTTTGTAGTGTTTCTCATAACGTGCGACCGTAGAAGTATAGTGATACAAAAAATATGTACACGACATAAGTTGTTACTCTTCTCTTGCATTATTTATGCTTTGGCACCCATAATGGATCATCTTCTCCACTTTTCCTCGAGGTGGTGTATTTTACCCTACGTGCTCATCATGAAACCGTACAGATGGTGGAGCGAGTTATACCTTTTGGTAACGACTAAAGTTCAAAGGAACTGAAGTTTAACTGAACTGAAGTTTAACTGAATATTTCATTCATCTTCATAAATTTTGCAATTTAGATTTGGAGTTCTAGATTCAGAAGTCAATTTTTCACGTATTTATAAACTTGGCAATTTTGTCGGCTAGAGTCGTATACTTTTACTAAACTTAGATCAAACTAAGCCAATATCTAAAATTTCTTGGGAATCCACTGATGATGTGGATTTGCATATGTAGCTAAAATGCTCCAGGATTTAACATTGTCCGATTGAAGTCAAATTGTCAGCATTAGTGTTTTTGACCCAGTGTCACGATATTTCGACTCGCACCCTTTGAAATTCTTAAATAATATGTACATTTAAGTAAGTATATATATTTTGAGGTTATATACGAGTAGATACATGTATGTATGCAGGAAGTATATAACAATGTATTAAACGTGGTTGATTTTACTACCTTTTCAGCGTTATTGTTATTACTGCCCATCCTATATTTCAAAGAAATTGACCTTTTCGCTTTTGAAAGAGGATTCTAGAAAATAAGTAGTACGACAATAATAGTAGATTTGCAAAATAGAGTGGTGGTACACTGAAAGAAAAAATTTCGTTACACGAATGAAAGTGACCGAAAGTGAGTTAACGTATAGACTCAAAGCCGCAAGGAAACAGCAGTAACATCATTTCGTAAACAAAAACAAAACACCATTTCGTCAACTAAAAAAGTTTCGTCACTGTAACGAAAATTTCACTGCAGCGATGAATATGTTTCTTTATGTTTCGTTGTTGCGATAAATGTTTTTCATTGATGCGTTAAAGAAATACTGGTTTGGAAACGGAAGCGTTTATGAATGATGTATGTACATCAAGATTCAGTCGTGCTCTTGCCCATTTTATAATTTCTTCTCATTTTTCCATTTCGATAAAAAATATAATTTCTTATTTTAATGTTGATGGATAGACGGCGTACAATTTGTTGTTGCTTATTTTAGTCAATTTCATCTATGGTTGCAAAAAAATGAGAAGTGTTTCGTATCATCAACGTGCCTGTTTCATCAACTTTAAATGTTTTGCAAAACGCCATTATAACCGAAATTCCAATAGCTGACATATCAAAATTTTTAAATTGTATTATTTAAAAATCATGTACACATACAAATCAATGTAAAGTACAGATCAAAATCTTTTAAATTGTATTGTTTTAACCTTTGTTCTCCAACATGTACAATTGATATACATACTGATATTGCAGCAACGAAAATCGACGATGAACGACCAACAAAATCTGGTATGACGTGGTTTGATCCAACATCGATAAGTTCGTTGGATTTTCGGAACTTTTCATTGCACTAACGAACATGTTTCATACAGGTAACGAAACGTTTTTCTTTCAGTGTAGGTATATGGTAGGTTGAGATACTTTATTAAAATATGTTAATTTCAAATATTTTTAATAATATACAAAAAGGGTGTAGTTTTTACCAGGTAGGGGAGAATTTGATATTTTTATTCAAATAAGAATTACATATTTACAATTAATGAATTAAAAAGGAAATTATATTAAATCATAGAGGAACATAAAACCAAATTTTCTCAACAATCTTTTAAAAGAAAGAGAACACACTAATATTTTACAAATTTTAATTGGGAGAAAGGTTAGGGATACTCCAAAAGAATATAACTTTAACTGCCTGATTAAACAACAATGGAAATGTGTCCACTATTTGGAGAGGATCTTGTTGCAATGTGACCACTTACCTCAGCATCCGGATGCGAACGATCGGAATCGTCGTTGTCCAGATTTTGATTTTCCAAGTGTTCTTCTTCGGTTTGGGGCATTTGTTGCAGTTCCTCCTTGGATTTGAAATCTAAATACTTGATATAAAATGGTAAAACTAGTCCGAGCATAACCTGAAAACATACGTGATCATTTCTTTAAAATTGCGATTAAATACATATTGGCGGTGATTACTTTAAAATTTGTATTTTTCCTCGTTCGCAATCCACCCATCCATAAATCAGCCAATATAACTTGACTGCATGGGTGTGCCAACAGAGCTCGATGATTGGCAGCTACCGCCAAGGAGAGACAACTTTGATTTGACCATGAGTGCAGTTCACATGTTAGTAAACGTTGAGCTTTTTCACCATCAGTTCGGTAACTAAAATCTAGCAGTTTTATTCCTAAAGGAAATTGTAGAAATTATCAAAATATTAGATTATAAATTGAAATATTTTCGGAACGTAAGTGTGGTCCGAGAGGGTACCAAATTATTGACGAATTTTTTAAACCCCCTATAAAACTTAAACACTATCTAAACAATCTGATTGAGTAAACAATTAGATGTTTAAAAAATTAATTCGTTCTTATACAAATGTCCAGACAGCAGTCTCTTTAACTTGGAAAGAAGTTAAACCAACTGAGCTGTTTCCAATTAGCGTTTAGCGTGATTTCTAGGATTTCCGACTGGAACGTAATTTGATGAAGTTTCTATATATTTAATATTCTTACCTTTACTCTCAAATTCTTTGGCGTATGAGCGTAGCTCTTCATAAATTTCAGTGTCTAAATCATCTTCGGCAGCTTCATGGGCCATCGCTTTATACAGTTTACATGCCACTAAAGACTTTGCCAAAGCTTCCTCTCCGTGCGTCCACATCAGCAATGCCATTTGTTGGCGTTTAGTGAGAACAGACCAAATCTATTGGCAGTTAAAATAATTGAATTAAAATATTTATAATCCCGAAATGTTGTGTTGCTTGTTTCTCCAACTCACCAAAAGTTCATTGAATGGAAATTCAAACAGAGCCATTTCTGATGTAAAGGGCAAAAGACCCGTAACTAGACTTAATGAATTCGCTCCGGCATAGCGTTGGTACGTCGAGGACTTTCTATGTGCGTTGGCATAACTATTCATCACTTTGGCATAAATAGGACGAAATTTCCGGCGTGTGTAGTAAGATCTGAAAGCCATAAATAATACTTGTACCAAAATTCCAACAATCAAACACAATTGCACAATTTAAATTCATGTGTCAATTGGCAATATGGGCAGTACAAAAAAAAAAAAGATTTTGACCGGCCAGAATATAATATAACAAGGGATTGTAGGTAATTGAAACTGGTAGTACAGAAAACATGTTTTCTATTTCCCTCCGCCTCTCCTAGAAATGTCGACTTTTAACGAATGTCATTTGGTTATTAAACGGCTTTCAGGATTGTGAGTTTCCATACTAAATATCGCGTAGATACTATTTCACCAAATTGGCAATCAGTGTCATTTTCTGTTGGGTATTGTGATCCACATAGATTATAATTTTCAGCAGAGTATTTTGCAGTTCAGTTTTTTCATAATATTGATTGAATTTTAAAATTAAATTCGTGTGATTCGATTTGCTACAAACAGACAATCTACATATGCGCCACCCAATTTAGGAGTATGAACTTTATTAAAATATTATATCGAACGTGTGAAAAATTATTAAACTGATAAAATTGTAAATATGAAAATTTAATTAAATGATGCTACATGAGCTCATATGCAAACAATAGAGCGTACGTTAGGGAGTACTGCATTAGTGTGTATAAATATGAGCAAACTTATATATGTATATACACAAGTTGGTTCAACGTGAGAGTGATCCACATTACTATTCCTTACTATGGCATAATTCTTCCCAAATTAATAAAATAATTGAAAAACTTTGCTACATTGTCCCATTCTCGTTCCAATAAAACCAAGATTGGTGTGGCCACATGCATTCTGTCTTTAATGTACTTAGTCACATCTTTTTATTAAATTTCGGTACAAAGTTGTAAGACAGTCTAGGGATGTGTTTATATCTGGGAGTACCCAATTAGTTTTTGTTTCATAACAAATGACAAATGTTTTGTATTATAAAAACTAAAAGAAACGACGAAAACAAGTTAAGTTTTCTCGATTATGAAACAGAAGTTATTTAAGTCGTTTTTCTCCATCATTGTTAAAGCTATTTTTGGTGACGAAGCGTAAATGAAACACTTTAACCTCAATTTTGACAGTATAAACAACAATTATTAATAACCACACTGAAAGAAAAACTTACATGAAAATTATGAATTTTTCGATTGTTCTGATGTAAAAATTTACCAGTTTTCAACCTACAGCACACTGCATTGGAAGAACGTAAAAGCTTACACCAATTGTTCTTTAGATTCGTCCATCAATTTAATTTAAATGAAGCATCAGATTGATGCAAACTTGTCGCAAGTTTAATACATGTTATTCATTGAGTTGATATAAAGTACACATTTGTAAAATGTAAATGTACTTGTACTTGTTTGCTTATATTTATGAAAAATCATCCCTTTATGAAATTATTTTATAAATTCTAGTAAAGTTTTGCATTATTTTTATGAAAACCTGTCATTAATTTTATGGTTTTTTATATTCAAGTGATATAATGCATATCATGGAATTAAATCATTTGTGCATTAATTAGAACTCCTAACTGTTGACGACCCTCGCAATCGTTATAGGACCACGATTGAAGGATATGTACCTCGAGAGTGCCACTTTCCAACTCGCGGATGTCCTTCAAAAATTTAAAGCTGACATCACAGCGATCCAGGAAATGCGATGGACAGGATATGGTTGCACCAGAAAGGAAAACTTCGATATTTACTACAGCTGCCATGAGCTTAAGCACGAATTCGGGCACGGATTTATAGTTGGCAAGAGACTGCGACACCTAGTTTCAAGGTTCAACTCAATGAGCGACCACATAGCCACAATTCGCATCAAAGCGAAATATTTCAACATCTCGCTAATTTGTGTGCATGCACCGACAGAGGATTAAGACGATGAGGGCAAAGAATCATTTTATGAGCGTCTAGAGGATGTATACGAACGCTGCCCTGACCACGACATTAAGATTATTCTAGGCAATTTTAATGCCAAATTATGATAGGAAAATTCCTTTCGACCAACCAACGGTAATCACAGCCTACATGATACCACCTCCGATAATATAATAAGACTGATAGACTTTTGACGCTAAAAAGAACATGGTAGTTAGTAGCACACGATTCCAGCATAAGGACATACATAAGGCGAGCTGTTTATCTTCTGATCACAGACCGAAAAACCAGATTGATCACTTGGTAATAGATGGCAGGCACTCTTCTAGTGTAATGGATGTACGTGTGATTCGAGGTGCCAATATCGACTCGGATCTTTATCTGGTGGCTGCGAAAGTTCGCACAAAACTGAGCAGGGTGAAAAGCGTACGAAGCCGAACACTGGAAAAGCTAGACATTGACAAGCTACAAATACCGGAGATATCAATGTCCTATCAACAAACGGTCTCCCTCCTCCTAGGGCAGAATAGGCTGCAGTAAATACGAACAAGACCATTAACACGAAAAGCCATATGCTGCTGGCGTATGCTGACGACATAGATATCATTGGGCGAAATTTGCGAGTATTTGCGAGAATACTGGAGTATTTTCAAGACTCGAAGAAGAATCAGCGAAGGTGGGTCTTACTGTTAATGAGGGCAAGACAAAATTTATGGTGTCAACGACGAGATAAACCTCTCGACTTGGTCCGCACTTGAACGTCGACAACCGATTTAATTTTAAAGTGGTAGATGATTTTATCTACCTTGGATCCGCCGTGAACAAGGACGACAACGTCAGCCTGGAGATAAATAGGAGAATTGTGTTTGCAAATAGATGCTATTTTAGGCTCAGCAAGCAGTTTAGGAACAAACCCCTCTCTCGGCGGACAAAGGTCCAGCTATATACGAATCTTGGGTCATATCGAAATCGGATGAAAAACACCTGGGAGTATTCGAGAGAAAAATTCTCCGTAAAATACCAGGTAGGGAAAACGGCGAGTACCGGTGTCGCCGGAACCAAGAGCTATATATTTTATATTCTGACGTGGGCATAGCTAGGCGAATCAAATTAGGCCAATTGCGTTGGCTAGGCCATGATGTCAGAATGGATGAAGATGAACCATCGCGAAAGGTTTTCGATAACGTACACGGTGAAAGCAGGAAATGAGGCCGACCAAGACTCCGCTGGAAACACCAGGCAGAACAATCCCTCCGTAGCCTTGATGTTACCAACTGGCGAGAAAAGGCGAAGGATAGAGCCAGTTGGAGGAATATCTTGAAATTTGTTTGTTTAATTAATATGTGTAAGACGTCTGGCCTCATGAATAAAAAAAATAAATGGTTTCCCATTACATCCCATGAAGGGACCGGGGAGAACTTCTCACAATCACTGAGCTGTGCGCTTTCCAGTTTTCACTCACTGATTGGGACCTACAGTTTTACTCCGATTCCGAACGGTAGATATTTTGAGAAGCTTTTTCATGGCTATATACTCGATAGTGTCGCCGTCACTATGCTAGGTGACCGCCGCCGAAAGAATTTTTTTTGAAGGTGGTCAGAGCAGGATTCGGACCCAGGATCTCATGTACAAGAGCCGCGCACACTTAACCATTGCACCACCGATGGCACCACCGTCTGGCCTCATGAGGTTGTAAAATAGTCAATAAAAGTAATTACACGTCGTAATTTAAATCCAACAAATAATTAAAATTTTGTATAAAATATAAAAATTGGGTTATCACAAGACCCCTTGTCTGGGGTTTTTATAAGAGCCATCCACAAAAACCACAAAAACCTCATTCGTTAATTTGAAACTTTGTTTTTCCAATTGAATACGAAGAGTACCATAATCAGGGTTTTACAAAACCCATATAATAAAATGCAAATATGTTACTCTGGATACATTTTCAATTTCAAATTGGAAAAAGCTTTCTAAAATTGGTTCAATAAAGATAACAATATTACACGCTGAAAAATAACTAGCCCAGGAACATATTGCAGTAACCATTTACATGTTGCCAAGAATTGTTTTTGTGAATTGACATCTGCTGCTTTTTAATTTTTTTGTTAATTAATTTTTTCCAACCGAATTTTTTGATCATCTCCGAAATTTTAGAACGGATTAAAATATTACACTGTGTGTAATTTAATAAGAAATATAACCATATACGGACACCACTACATGATAAATGACAAGCAAAATAGTTTTGCCAAAAGACATGCACTTTTTTTATGGGCCCGCAAAGATTTGGAGCCTCGGCGTCATTCTTTCAAAAAAGTGATCATTTTGTCAGGCTCATATCTTGCAAATAGTTCCGAGTTTTGATTGACTCTCTGAGGGAATGTTGTAGCTCTTGTCATAAAGAACAAAAATTGTGAAAAAATCAACAAAAATCAAAAAATTTCATCTTCAAGGTTAAAATCGCAAAAAACCTTAAAAAATTCTATTGTTTTTTACCTTTTTTCTCCTGTTCAGATCCATAGGTAGCAAACCGTTCAAGATTCAAGGAAACAATCAACTATAAGAATGTACCTAGGATCTCAGTAAACAACTTTCTGGAATATATGAACTTCCTACAAATGATTCTTAACACCGTTTAAGTAGCGCTTAGATATCGTTTAGGTAGCAGCAAAAGTGAAAAATTTCCCGAAAATTTTCTAATTTCACTGTGTATAACTTTTTAAGTCCTGTAAATATAACCACATACGGACACCACTACGTGATAAAAGACCAAAAAAAAAGACCCATGTCTCCCAATTTTGCCCAAAGTCATGCACTTTTTTTTATGGGCTCCCAAAGATTTGGGGCCTCGGTGTCATTCTTGCAAAAAAGTGATAATTTTGTCATATCTTGCAAATAGTTCGGAATTTTGAATTACTCTCTGATGGAATGTTGTAGCCATTGTCATAAAAAATGTACATAAGATCTCAATAAACAACTTTCTAGAACATATCAACTTCCTAGGATTGATTCTTAACACCGTTTATGTAGCGCTTAGGTAGCCGCAAAAGTGAAAAATTTCCCAAAAATTTTTTAATTTCACTGTGTTTAATTTCTTAAGTCATGGAAATATAACCATATATGGACACCACTACGTGATAAAAGGCAAAAAAAAGACCTGTGTCTCTCAGTTTTGCCAAAGTCATGGTCTTTTGCTTATGGGCCCCAAACATTTGGGGCCTCGGTGTAATTTTTGCAAAGTGATCATTTTATCAGGCTCATATCTTGCAAACCGTTCGGAATTTTGATTTATACTCTGACGGAAAGTTGTTTACTGAGATCTTGGGTACATTTCTGTAGTTCGTCGTTTCCTTCAATCTTAAACGGTTTGCTACCTATGGACCTGAACAGGGGAAAACGGTAAAAAAAATCACGTTTTTTAAAGTTTTTTTGTATTTTGACCTTGAAGATGAAGTAGTGTTGATCTTATATGTTCACAATTTTTTTTCTTTATGACAAGAGCTACAAATTTCCCTCAAAATCAAAATTCGAAATGGTTTGCAAGATATGAGCCTGACAAAATTAACTATATAATTATAGAATTAATTATAAAATGAAAAATATAATTATTTGTAAACGTTGTTCTTGCGTATATCTCTCCATGAGGAAATTGTAAACATTATTGAATGTAATGGAAAAAAACGGCAGATCATGACATACTACAAGTGGCCAAAACTTTAAGTAGAAATCATATCACTCAAATTGGAAACCCCTTTATTTGGCTCCATACGATGTTGATTTTTTCTTGATTTTAAGTCTATTTGACTACAAAAAAGTTTTATATGATAGATATATGAAGTGAAACTTAACGGCAATTTCTCAAAAATACTTATACTTGGCGAATTTAGTTCTAGTTCATGGTTGATTCCATTGTACTAAAAATACGCAAATTAGAACTAGAGGGAAATTCTGATTTTGAATAAAAATTCAGTTTTAGTTAACTTTAACTACAAATTAATATATCTCTGCGTTTGCTCTGATTTTTTGTCATATTTACACTTCATCAAAAAAGTAGGGGCTATAGCGTTTCAACCCATATAAACAAACGGTTCCCATTACATCCGTTAAAGGGATTTGTGAGAACTTTTCACAAGCAGCGATTTGTGCGCTTTCCAGTCACTCACTGATTAGGACCAACAGGTTTACACCGGTTCCGAACGGTAATTTGGGATCCTCTTCCATGGCTAAATAGTGGATATGAGAGGAGATCGCCATCGAAAGAAATCGAAGGTGGTCAGAGCGGGGATCGCATCTACGTTCTCATGTACAAGAACCGCGCACACTACCATTGTACCACCGACACCGTCTTATTTGACACTAAATAAACGTTATAAGTAGCCAACATGTGCAAGAGATACGGCCACTTAAGCGCACCACCTTTTGAAATAGTTGTTAAAATTCGCCACATCAAAATTCGCCACAGAAATTTGGACCTAAAACCTGTAAATCAAATTTAACGCGAGCCACTGGAATAGGTATGTAAAATGTCATACGAATTGGAAGGGACCGTGTTCTGAACATTGGTGACGAATTTTTTTAATTTTAATTTAAATTTAAACCGACTGTAAATGTCGAAAAATCCATACGTATAAAATAATATTTCAGTTTATAATATAATTTCACAACGGATATGAATGTTTCTTTTATATTTATATAACACAATTCTAATAATTACAAAAAGAAAAAACCCTTAAAGTCACTTCTATTTAACAAATATCGGGTTTTTCAATAAGAGCGCTACAAAAGTTTTTTTTTAAATAAAACAAAACAGGTTGTAGATACCAATGAAATTCTTTATTCCTGTGAAAGTACGTTCCATGCCGCTATGTATGGACCCATGCCGTTATGTACATTCCATGCCGTTATGTATGAACCCAATTTTCGACGGTTTTCAAGCATAAATCGGCCGATACTGCTGCAATTTCACGTTCGATATTCGTACGTAGTTCATCAATCGTCGCTGGCTTGTTGGCATAGACCACAGATTTGACGTAGCCCCACAGGAAATAATCTAACGGCGTCAAATCACACGACCGAGGCGACCAATCGACTGGGCCATTTCGTGAGATAACACGTTCACCAAACTTGGTTTCCAATAAATTGATTGTGGCATTCGCTGTGTGGCTTGTAGCGGCGTCCTGTTGGAACCACATGTCCTCCAAGTCCATATTATCCAATTGGGGCCAAAAATATTCGGTTATCAGTGAACGGTAGCGATTCGAATTCACAGTATTGTGCCGGTATTGATCATCACGGAAGAAGTACGGGCCAATGACGACGCCGCCGGCCCATAAACCGCACCAAACCGTAATTTCTCCAAGATGCAATGATGATTCAGGGATTACGTGTGGATTGCTGTCTGACCAATACGCATATTTTGCTTATTGGCGAAGCCATTCAGCCAGAAATGAGCCTCATCGCTGATTGTTGAGGCCTCTTAAAGTTGGCCTCTTAAAGTTGAAGCCACTGACTCCAAATTTCGGTAGTAAATTTTAATAATTTCGACTCGTTGTTGGCTCGTATATCTCTTCATGATGAAATGGCAAACCTTACTGAAGAGAAATGTCAAAAGAGCGGGAAAAAATATGGTGGCGTTTGCTGTCCCTATCGATTTACTTTTGTAGCGTCTCTGTTGAAAACCCCTTGACATTACAAAATTGCATTTCCGTCAAACGTGTATTTTTGACCGCCTTCTCTCAAAATTGAATATAAAATTACATATTTCTGCAATCGTTCAAGTGATTTTTGGCCATGCGGTTAGGTTGTTTATACGGTACGGTTTATATATTCCTTTCAATAAGTAATAATATGTATCAATTTAACATATGAGGGCGGGTCAATAAGTCCGTGACTTTTTGAATGAAACACAGGTTTAAAAAAAAATTACTTTTCAACATAATCTCCTTTTAGATCAATACACGTAATCCAACGTTTCTCCAATTTTTGTATCCCTTCCAAAAAATAGGATTTTTCGAGGTCCATAAAATAGTCATTTTTTGATCAATAATTTCATCGCTAAATCCGGAGAATATGGGCGGATGAGGTACCAATTCGTAGTCCAATTTATGGAATTTTGCCATTGCGGCCACACACGTGTGCACCCGTGCATTTATGGTCAATGGAGAGCAAACGCGGCACCCATCTTGCAGACAGCTTTCTTATACCCACCTGATCATTTAACATCGAATATACAGAGCGATATGAAATGCCTATGGCATCAACAATCTCACTCAGTTTTACTCTTCGATCGACCAACACAATATCGTGGATTTTTTCGACATTTTCGGGTGTATTGACCTCAATTGGCCGTCCTGAACGTTCAGCGTCATTTGTACTTGTGCGAACACAACGAAAGTCAGTAAACCACTTTTTACCATTGAAATCGATGGTGCAGAATCCCCATAGTATTTATCAAGCTTCTCCTTGGTTTGATTGACGGTTTTTTTTCGCAAAAAATAATTTTTAATGAGAACTCGAAATTCACCTCTTAGCATTTTTAAAAAAATGCACGAGGTTGTATGTTTTGAACACCTGTTAAACCCAAAATAAAAAACGGAACTTGGTCAAAATTTGACAGTAGTCTATTAACAGGTGATACTTGATGGGAGCAGTGTTGCATTTGACATCTCTTACTTACATACTTAGTTATTTGAAATGAATGTGTTGTCTCTGAACAAGTTCGTAGACACCAAACGTGCATTCGAGGTGCCATGAGCATTTGACACTAAAAGGGGTTCTACATTTTAATTTGGTACCCGGTCCAATCATAAGTTCTCAGTTATCGACTATTCATTCTGATTGTAGTCACACTTTGTCTAACAAACTTTTCGTCACAACTGATTTTATTAAGTTAAATGCAAATCTTTCCATTTTCCTTTGCAACTTTCGGGATAAAATATGTTACCATTACATTTAAATTGCTCCCACACCCCGATATGACTTTGGCTATACAACTATAATTAATTTGAGCAAAATATAATTAAATTATCCACAACAAGCAGGCATACCAGTACATATTATACCTTAACGCAAACACAACCACCATTGTTATCCTTTCACAAACACGACAACACACTTAATGGTCCCAAGAATGTGCACTTGACACTTTTATAGTCTTATCAAAAAAGTCAAACTTCTCGGAACAAAGGTGAAAGTTCACAGCAACAAGTATCACCAGGTGATGCGAAAGTTAATACAATAAACTGTTCTTAGAGATTTTAGAACTTTGAGCCCCTAATGTCAAACGGTATTTGGCTTGTGAGGCTGACATAGTCAGAATGTAATATGGAATTCACTTGGACTTTAAGAGGACTTTAGTTAGCAACAAGAATAATGCATAATGTAATAATTTATATAAAGGGGTAGATATAACAGAGTTTTAAAATATTTGTTTGGGATGTAGAATACAATAACAAGTCTTTGAATAGAGAAATGACAAGTTCCAGACTCATATCTATTTTACAAATAGTGCTGTTGTATTAAGACCCGCATCAAAAATTATGTTACAACTCAAATCAAGACAAATTAAAAAAATCAAAGCCTTCAACTTTTATAAAATCTTCAAAACAAAAATCCGTCACAAATCAAAGAGATTGTAAAATTTTAAAATAAATGATATAAAATAAAAAAAAATAAATAAATGGTTTCCCATTACATCCCATGAAGGGACTGGGGAGAACTTCTCACAATCACTGAGCTGTGCGCTTTCCAGTTTTCACTCACTGATTGGGACCTACAGTTTTACACCGATTCCGAACGGTAATTTGAGAAGCTTTTTCATGGCTAGATACTCGATAGTGTCGCCGTCACTATGCGAGGTGACCGCCGCCGAAAGAAAATTTGAAGGTGGTCAGAGCCGGGTTCGAACCCAGGATCTCATGTACAAGAGCCGCGCACACTAACCATTGCACCACCGAAATGATGATATAAACTCAGTAAAAATTTCGATCTCATTTCATTTTATGGAATAATGTATATAATTAAATTAATTTTAGATGAAAATGTACCCTTTTCTCATTTCATATTTACATTAAATGTATTATTTAAACATTCCCTTGAACCCCGGTACTATGGTTGTAAGTTCTCGGTACTGTCCCCGAGCTACTACTTTAATATTAGAATTGGATTGATTGTCTGTGATTCTTGAAAGAAGCGAGAAGCAATTTTAACGAAAGATCACTTTAAAACTCATGAAGTCGACCTATGAGCTCCATTATTTCATAACTGGTGATAGCTGAAATAATATTATTAATGCGTTTTCATCCTATTCACTTACAAAACTTAGAATGTATAACAATTTTGGCAATATTTTTATTACTTCCCACGATTTCAAGTTGAACAATTTTTAAACATCTGCTTTAAGATTTTTATTTTTTTTATGATCTTTCATTTGCATACGCGAGGCTTGCTCGTGCTACACAGCTTTAAAATAATAAAATGGCGTAGTCAACCAATGGGGGCGTCTAAAATTGAATATGGTGTTATGGCACTTTTTGTATTTTCGATGGGAAAATCGTGTGGACAGAATATGGCACCACTAATTATTACCAAAATTTTGGTATGTACCAAGTTGATGTCGCTTTTATAGGAGCTTGGAAAATCACTCGTAAAGTTTTTCTTTACAGAAACCCCACTTTTTCCTGTGTAAAATTCGCAATGGTGGCCCTTGTGAATCCAGTGTTTTTCGATATTACAGCAAATAATCACCAGCGCGTTTAAAAACAATAAAATGCCCACCGTTTTTTCGTATTGCAGAAATTGAAAACAACTGCATCGTAAGATTTGTGCACTTTTTACACTTCACGGGGAATAATATTCATGATATTTAAATCAATAGACAGGTTGTGATAGGAAAATGAAGTGTCATCATTTTAGTATTTAGGCAGGTATTTTAGAACATTTATCTCCAGAATATTTCTAAGTTGACATCGAAGGCGCTGATCAAATTTCGTTGAAATAAAGTGTAATCTGTGGTATTTTTAATGCCACATAAGAATATCGACAGTACATTGTACACGTTTAAAGTTTGGTAATTTTACAACTATTTGAAGATATTTTATACTCCTAATATCTCGAAAAGGCGCATCCAAGGTGCTGCATGAAACCGTCCAAATTTACGGCAATCGATGGGATTACTTATGGCGAATCCCTATATTTTTGGCACGTTAGTCACAACTCAGAACTGCATATTTTACGAACCCTTTAATTCTTCTTTGCATACAATGCAAATAAATATTATAATTAATTGTATTACTAATTTATATATTTTCTAATTAATACATTCAATTTAAGGAATACACAATATGTTAATCACATCGCAAAACATTTTCTATTTTTTTTCATAATTAAGCTGTCATTCCTGTACAAAGTTAAAAAAGTCAATGATATCAATTTTAATTTAAAATACAATTTTGTTAATCAGGTTTCAATATTCTAAAGTTTTGCTACGAAAATCAAATATACAGGGTGTTCCAAAAACTTTCCGAAAAAATTAAATGCGTGATAGCTTGGATCAATATGAACATTTTTTGTTCTAGCAGCACTGTTCTAACCCCTACCGTCTTCGAGTTATTGAATCTCCGCGCGTTTAATTTTTTCGGAAAGCTTACGGAACACCCTGTATTGTAGTCGTATTAAAAAGAGTGTATTTATTTTTGCATATTTGGTGGTATAAGATATTGAAATGGTTCTTTTTTTTCAATCTCTTAAACACAATCTTTTAAGCGCACTTTACACGAAAAATGGGAATTTTCTCTGCATTATTTTCCATGTATTTCGGTAAATCCTTTAGATGAAACAAACACTCTGGTCTGTAGTGAAAGGCGTTGGTGAGCACTTCGATTCTATACCACACTTTCAAAAATCAAAGATAAAGCATAATATCTAAAATTTTTTAAAATAAAAATATAGAAACCGCTATATTTTCCAAGTGCTTTGGATAAAGTTATTCACGTAAACAGATTTGGCATATATACAAATCACACAATTAGAGGACAAAACAGCATCGACAAATATTTCAACTCTCAACTTGAAAACATTTTGATTTTCATCCTTATATATGGTGGAAATAGTCAAGATTTTGCGGTCAAAATTGTAAATATTAGCAAATGAAATATTTTTGTGAAAAATAATTTCATTCCCTCTCTCAACAGAAATATTTTTGATGTTTCCTACAATTAGCGCCGATTGTACATCCTCTATACGTACTTCATGGGTAACGGAGTATGATTCAACTTGCACACTTCAACGAAAATTCAAAAACGTAACTGACACTAGCCCGGTCATCAATAAGCTGTACTAGTGACAAATGCATGTCTGTGATATAGATTACAAAAGTGACCTCAAATCACTGCAACAATTCGAGTATGCAAGAGGAAAAGAAGAACATGAAGGAAAAAAGCTTTCTGTTCGTTCTTGTGTTGGAATTATGAACCTTTCAGCCTGTGTTGATAATAATTATCATATGCAAATTTACTAATTTAGTTTGTAAGTATATGATTGCTCATGTATCGATGGTACCAATTCAGGTACAGTAGTTAAGCATCTGATGATGAACTTGTCACGGATGATGAACTTGTCACAAAATAGGTCATTAATTTCAAATTCAAAAAACGTAACTGACACTAGCCCGGTCATCAAAAAATCTATACCACAGAAAAATTCAACTCTCTGATATAGTAAAAAAAAATCCAATGAGTGTTCGAACTCACGGACGATGTGTTAACACCATTTTGTTTTGAACACATTAGTAAATGTTACATTGGATATTAAAAAAAACAGCGTTCAATCATATGATGACGTTACATTTAAATAATATTAATACTTAAAATTATTTAAACACCAGTGCAAGCACGTGTCATTATTTTCTTGCTTAATACTTTTTATTTTATACCCCTAAAAACAGAGAGAATAATGCAAAGCAACAGACACATGAACACACATACATTGTTACGTTCGTACATACGCTCAGGGGGATTCTATGGCACAGCTGATCGAAAAGGAACTAGGATAATTCTGGAGAATGAGCGACCACAGAAGACAGGAACTAATTTTAAATAGTGTTGATTGATACTAATGACAGCTAAATTATGTTTTATGTTGTTTGCATTGAACGAAAATACGCATTCCCTTTGATTCCTGTCCGTTTTGTGTCCAACGAAAGTGTAAAATTGGTAAAATGCAGCAGCAAATAAAACTCTATGAAATGGCCTACTACCTCGTCGTCATGAAGAGGCATCGAAGAGAGTAATGGAAACTCTTAACTATTACCCTATGATACGCTACACAAGATCACACAATTTTCGTTGCTCTCTTGCCATATCATTATTATATACGTATAATACGTTATTATTCTCTTTGCTCTGAGAGCGCTCCGCACCCACATTTTATTTGACTTACCTTTCGCAATATTAAAAAAAGGCGTTCAATCATATGATGACGTTTCATTTAAATAACACTAATACCTAATAACACTTCAAAATATATAAAGACAAGTGTTATTATTTTCTTGCTTACTGGTTTTTATTTTATACCCACAAAAAATAAAGAGAATGCAAAGCAACACACAGATGTCCCTACATACATTGTTATGTTCGTACATACGCTACTCAAGTTCACATAATTTTCGTTGCTCTCTTGCTATCTCATTTTTATATACATATAACTATGTCATTATTCTCTTTGCTCTGAGAGTGCTCCGCATCCACACAAAAAAAAAACATTCGCTGCCGCTACATCAGTATGCCTTTTTATTCGCAGTCTGACAATCTGTGTGATCGCAGTCGGACAAACTGTGTTTGGATGTATTCTCTTTGTGAATTTAGGCAGTACCCGAGCCTATAGATGTTAACACATCAAAAAAACTTACATCAAAGCACTGAAACAATGCGAGAATGCAAGAGGAAAAGAATGACATGGGGGAAAACAGCCGTCTGTTCTTGTGTTGGATTATAGACCTTTCAGTGTGTGTTGATAGATAGGGATCGATCGATCGATACTAATTCGCAAATGTAAATTGCATAATTCAGTTTTTACTTTATATATAGGATTGATGATCAACCGGTGGTATCAATTCAGGCACAGTAGTTAGTCACCTTACGATAAACTTGTCACGGAGTTCGTAACTAGTAATGCAAATGAGTGTGCCTAAATTAATTGTCTATTATTCCAACAAAAACCAACCATTTTCCAATCAGAAAAATGTTCCAGACTTTTGAAAGCTTGTAGTATGAACTTCTGATACATTAACTAAAACTAACAAAATCGGCCATAAAATTGAAGTTCAATAACGAATAGCGTCGACGGAAAAGAAAGATGTGTATTACGACCTTATTAAATATTACCTTTAAAGCTAGCTATACATACTAAATAGATTGAATGAAAAAAAAATCGATGAAATTTATTCATAATATTAATAAAACCTTTCTCATAGATTCTATGAAAATAAATACTTCATATTTGTCAAATCATAGGTTCATAGATTTTTCGAAATCTGGAATAGAATTACAATGCATCTTAATGGATCATGGCAAAGCGTATAGGTATTTAAGATCGTTATAAGTGATTGATCTGAATGATACCATTAAACAAGTTATCGTGCATTATGTAATTGAAACCCTAAATTCAATGGGAATTCTTTACACCAAACATACATTTTCATATCAATAAACGAAGACTATTTTATGAACACGTTGGTAAATTCGAAACATTTTTACGAACGTTGTTTACAGTATCACACTATTTAACAAATGTTTGATGAATATTACGAAGCAATTTCTTTCACTGTATTTACTGGCAAATGTTAAAGAAATTCAAAAGAGACCTTTAATTAAATAACTTATTGAGTCGCCTTTGTAGATTCACACAAATTATGCTATTTACATTTACCATAAATGGATATTCATTCAAATCTATTTCCCCATTGGCAATAAAATATTTAAGAAAATTAATTAAGGAATGCCTTCGGAACATTCGCATAAATGACGACCGGCTACGTCCATTACATGCCTACAATTTTGTGTTTTATGGTGCTCTCATTTAATGTGATTTTAAAAAATCTTGATTGCTTTAGTGTGTGTAATTTAATTTACAGCAAACATCCGAATTTAATCGTTAAATAAGCAATTCAACATTTAACTGTTATTTAATTCTCGTAGTTTAAGGTTTCCATTGAGTAGGGAGTATTCACAATAACAATTTAAAACCGAAAGTTCAAATAATGGGTATTCTGTAGAATAAATCAAAAATGATTTTAAAACATCTTGAACATGAGCAATTAAATCCAGGCACCAAATAAGATTAGAATAAAGCAAATATCAGAGTAAGGGGAGCCATTCACTTTCGATTCGGTCGTAAGATTTCGACTTATACTATTTTTAACACATTTACTATCATTCCAAACGGTTGTTAAAGAATTTTTAAGTTCTAAAATTTTGTGGTTTTATACCCAAATACATACATTATTTTCAACAAATTCCCAACCAATCCAAACTACTTTCCTTGTTAATTGAAGTTTACATCTATTGGCTCATTTTACCCACATTCACAGTTTTTAACACATTCCCAATAATTCAATACATTTTTTTAAAATTTGACTTATGATAATTTTTAATTGTCCATATACACTATTTGGAACGTATTCCAACCGGATTTTCGCTCATTTTGAAGCTTTGCCTTTCTTGGTAACTTTAAACCATTTTACTCACATACTCAAATTTTAACAAATTATCAGTCAATTTCAACGTTTTCGAATTTCAACGTTTCACTCACATAATACTTTTTAATGAATTCTCAATCATTTCAACTCAATGCTTCTAGCAGTGTGATGCCTCCTCCTTTTCCATCCCTATTTAACCATTCCAAACGAATTTCTCGTATATTGAATTTTTAACCATTTCCCCCCTTTTACCAACATGACCACGTATTCAGTTCTTGTGAAATTTTCGTAAGAAATTTTGTCATTTATCTCAAAACGGAAAATTGTGTTGCTCAGAGTTACCACATAGCTCTGATTTACCTGGCAAATATTTCATTGATAATTCCTCTTCTTACTTCATTTTATTTGTAGCGCATGTGGTGTTACATTTGTTTGTTAAAATAATCGAAATGTCAAAATTCCGGCCCCAAGCAATTAAACTCTGGCAACACAAAAAAAAAACCGTCGGGAACTTTAGAAGTGACGTGGTTGGTGTAGGTTGTATGTCTAATCGAGTACGTATTTTTTAAAATTTTGTTACCGTGAAAATCTCGTTTTACCGTTAAAAACCTGTTCTTTTTGAAATCTCATACAAATCGATTTATAATACTGTTATTTTCAAACCGATTTATGATTATGAAACGGTTTTTGAAAGTGAAAAATACAATAGTACTTTAGATAAATTTATACACAGCTACAGGTCAGTAACCTTCTAACTGTGATGTATTTCAATATATTGTTACCAATGGTGCTATATGTATATATCATTCTAAAAGTGTATTTACTGCCAATTAAAACAAATGATATTTCATAACAATTGGAGGGAAATTGCAGGAGTTATGGGAATTTTTCAAAACAAAATGTTGATTTTGCTCTATGGTGGAATTGATACTCGTATCTTATAACATATTTGTAGTAATACTGCTTTATTTATCCTCTTCCAAAAACCGTTCCAAAATCGAAAGTTGGTTTGAAAATAGCAGAGTTGTAAATCGATTTGTGTGAGCATGCAAAATACACCATATCACATCAAAAGTTATTTTTCAAACTATTGTTTTTGTACGAAATAACTTTGACGTCACAACCCTGTAATTGATTTTGCCTACGAAATTTTCGCAAAGAGCTGAATACCAAGCAAGTTTAAAGTGAGCGAAATTTTCGGTTCATGAAATTTTCGTAACTTTATACGAGACCCGGAATTATAATGGCAATGAAATGTTCATAAAAATGTAATATCGGGTTATACACTAATTATTGATGTTAAACATTTCAACCGGTAGATCTCTCATTTTGAATTCCCCCTTTGGACACATACCTACGATTGGAACCTATGATAGTTGCCTATACTAATTATAAACGGTATTCCAATTTGAAAAAACATACTAATTGTTAAGGAAATTCAAATGTTTTTTTATTTAATGTGAAGTACAATCGATATACTGGTCTCCACGTCTTCTTCTGCAGGAACGATTTCGATGAACCCAATTTTCGAGAACTTTTTTCCACTAAATCAAGTCGTATGTCATGAATAGCACGTTCAATATTGACTTGTAAGGCTTGAAGAGAGTCCGGTTTATGGCTAAAGACCAAAGACTTGAAATAACCCCACAAGAAAAAGTCTAATGGTGTTAAATTATAACTTCTTGGAGCCCATTCAATGTCACAATTTCTTGAAATAATCAAATCTCCAAACTTTTCTCGCAATAATTCGGTTGTTGCACGTGCTGTGTGGCACGTAGCCCCGTCTTGTTGGAACCAGATGTTCTCAAGATCAAATTCTTTCAATTTCGGTTATAAGAAGTTGGTTATCATCGATCTATACCGCTCTCCATTGACAGTAAACGTGGTACCAGCTTCATTTCGAAAGATGTACGGACCGACGATTCCACCAGACCAAAAACCACATCAAACTGTAATTTGTGGATTTTCTTCGTACCAGAATCGATAGTTTTGTTTATTTACCGCGCGACTCAGACGAAAGTAATATTTTCATTACTTCGATTGGTTCTTTGTCTTATTGGCACTTGAATATTATGTAAAGAAAACGTGCGCCGGTAATTTGCAGCAATTCGACGAATAACTAGCACAGGTGGACGATTATTACGCCAATAAAAAGGCAAAAGCGCACGAGAAGTTGCAATTGGAGAACGATTATTATACCCTCATTTAATACGAAAAAATAAGTAACACATAGAAGGAGCCATATTAGACCCGTAGTATCTTTAGGCATATTTGGGGTTTGCCGACCCGATATCTCCAATACATCATAACCGATCTTAATAAAATTTTGTACTGATCAAAATTTTGGCAACAACTTGCCATGCCCATTTTTATACCTCGCATATAAATATTGGGAGGGAAACTAATTAATTAGGGTATTCAATAATATTTAGCGCAATAACGTCAATCTGCTATTGAATATGGTCACTTTTGAGTATGGGCGTTTTTTAACAGAATTCCCACGCAATGGATGACTTAGGGTGAGGGTATGATTAAGTCGGTTCACCCGACTGAAATTGTTGTACTGGTTTTGATATAAAAAATTGAACGTTGTTGTTGCGTATATCTTTCCATGATGAAATTGTAAACCTAACTGAATACAATGAAAATAAATTACAGATCATGACATACCACAAATGGCAGAAACGTCACTCAGAAATCATATCACTCAAATTGGAAACCCCTTTAGTTACTTAAAGTAGGTAGTATATATTGATGCCTATGTAGGTACCAGCGGCTGAGCTCAGGGTTTCATGGTGGTAAGCAGGTGGCGGATATCTGGACCACCTACAGATATGTAGGTTAGCTCCGAAGAATAAGAAGTCCCCGACGAAGAGCGGCGAGTCCGGGGGCGAACAATGAAATCGTACAAATGTCAAAAAATGGACGTAATTGAAGCGCGACCTGCTGTCAGCGCCGGCGTTGCCAATTCTTTGAAAGCGACATATGGACGACATGTCGGTGCATCAGCCGCAAGTACAAAGAAACACCTGCAACTCTGCAACCATCACCGTCAGTTTCTGGGGATTATCACGAGAAATGGTGATGTCGACTAGGAAACACTCACGAAAGACAGAGCGATTATCTGAAATGAGCTCGTAATGATGTTGGTAACCAAGATATTACATCGGCTCCAAGATATTACATCGGCTTCGCTACCCGATAAACATCCACAAACGAAGGTGGTCAGTTGGTGATCCGGCTAAAGTGAGGCCTTTAGGGAGGATGCACGAGACAACCTGGCAATGGCGCTTACCAACAAGCGAAGGCAGATGGAATCATTCCGAAGGATAAATAGAAATATGAGATGCCGAAACCTCCTCCCAGATGTCGCGATTCAGGCTGGTTCCAAGGGCGGGCAAATTATTACCGTTTGAGATCAGTGGACGGTAGATTACTATCGTGCAGCTTAAAAAAAAAGTGGGTGAGTTGTGTCCATCACTTTCCCAAAAACCCCCGCAAACACAAAACAGGACTGAAGGTCTTAACAAAATATTAAACATTATCGAAAAAAGTGTTAACATTTTCATAAACAAAAAAGGTGTATGGGTTTAAAGTTTCAGTAATATAAGTACCCGTCGCAAAAAAAAAACTGAGGCATAATAGTTCAACAGTCATTGGGGTCAATGTCTTCTGTGACAACCTGTAATGAGGTTCTTTCAATATCTAATGAGGTTGTTTCAATCTCAAATCGAAATATTATTATTTTTTTTCACTATTATCAATTTTTCTCACAAGGAATGATAGCTGCACCGGAGGAAGAACCAAGCTATTAGGACATAGTCGGTGGTGACATGGCTTTGCAATTCGATGGCCATTAGATATTCTACTTTAAATAACATGTGGTATTCTTGTTTCGAAGTGATATTTTTGTTGAAAATCTTTTTTTCTTTTGATACGAAATTTTAGAATTTTGGTGTCATATTTTTTTTCCTTTTTTTTGAGAACAACGACATCTAGAAAATTACCCATTACACTAAAATTTTCCCAACACTTGTGCTTCATCTAATAGTTTACTTTATCTATGATCCATAGTACGAGGCTACTCAAATGCAAGAAAAGCATACCAGATTGCCAGTTTTGGATAATATATCCGATTTTATTACTTTGCAAATTTGTAGGGATTACAGGATAACATTCCTAGGAAAGCGGGAATTTAAAATTGACGAAAATCCCCGGAGCTCCCTCCCAGGATATCACTAACGGTAATACATGATCAATAATGCACAGTGGGGACGATTTGGGTTCAAAAATGATTTGTTCTTGTACAACTTTTTTATGTGGAAATATAGATAAATATATCTATCCAATGAAAATGTATGCATATTCTCAACAATAGACATATTCATACGGGATTTTTTTTAACGAGATGGAAGAGGAAATTCCGTCAGCTTTAGACTACGGATAGGATCGGGCTTTGGTTATTGCTTTTACCCGCGACTATTTAAGTTTTGTTCACTATCCCAAAAATACTGATCTGTTAGCTTAAAATGAATTACAGTTTCGAGTTATGACTCGTTTGCATTTAGGGTGCGATATGTTAATACAAAGTAACTGAATTAAAAATTAAAAACAAATTTACAACAATTTTCTTGGGTGAAAACTTTGGCCAAGATTACAAAACTCTAGGGAGTCCCATGTGACACTATCAGTATTAACATGAACGGTAAATGGGATACATTTCGTACTTTCTATTCCCTTAGTTAGTTCCCTTATGGTGACGGAATAACACCCAGTGGGTATAAGAACTGTGTTTCAAATATAAACCTTTCCTACTGATTTTTATTGGCAATATTGAAACGTAAAGCAATTTGGTCTAGACAAGGATACCACAGTCAAGGACTAAAAAGTCCTCATTCTTTTAACAAGAAGAGTATTCGCATGCTTAAGAAAATATTCTTCTAATTGATTTCGTTGTCCTCTTATGCAAAATAAAAACCGTAAAGTTTCTGTCGCCACCCCATTCGTGTATTGTTTCCCTGTATTCTTCTCAACAATGACGACAGCAGACCTTTAAGGCGATAACACGGCAGTTATGGAGAGAAAATGGCAAAAAGACATTGGACAAAATAATTCAGCAATATCTTTAAGATATCAAAAAGCAGTTAAATCAACGTTTGTCGTAAAACAAACTTTTAACTTTTTTCGCAATTGAAAACGAAACCCCTGTTACACAGCCCACCATCATCTTCCAAAAGTTAAATACGAACAAAGTTAAAAAAGTATGCAAGTTTCAAAGATGTTTGTCTTTGATACACGATAATCGAACAGTTGTCAATGAAGTTTCAGGAGGAAAAAGGATCAAAAAACCGAGATTGGGTTGAATTGCTCCGAGTAACGATGTCAGCGGTTTTATTGGAAAATTCAAGACACAACTCATGCAGAAACATTTTATCTGGCACCCGAAAATGCTATGCGATTTTTCTGGTTAAATAAAAATTACATGGAAAATCGTTTTTAACACTATTTGTATGATTTTCAAATATTCTCTTAGCATTCGTTAGTATGTGTAATATTAACAGAGTTAGTACTTACCACCCCCTGTGTAACCCATACACATTATCGTGGGGAATGTGTATTGAACATTTTACCCATTACCCACAGGGTGTGGGGAAAATAGAGAGTAACTACCCACGACAATGGGGAATTATCCGTCACGATTACTCATTAACCTCAGGGTAATGAAAGATAAGGAAATCGCTAAAATTAAAAAGTGACTATAACTCGGAATCGGAGCGTCGAATCGAAAAAATTACCAATTTGTCCGCTTTTCTAAAGATTTTTCATACTGGTCCAATTCTCATGCAAGATTTTTTTTTAAAAAATCGCCAAAATAAGAAAATTGTTGAAATAAAAAAGTGGTTATAACTCGGAAACAGTGCGTCGAATCGAAAACAAAATAAAATTTCTACCAACATAGGAGACTTTAACTAATGGATGTCTTCAATATGGCATCACTTTTTAAAACAAAATCGTTAAAACGAAAATTATTCAAATAAAAAATTGCTAAAACGCCCTCATGTCTATATCTCGGAAACAGAGCATCCAATCGAAAAAAATAACCAATTTTTCCGGTTTTCTAAAGATTTTTCATAAACCGGTCCAATTCTCATGCAAGATTTTTTTTTAAACGAAATCACCAAATAAGAAAATCGTTAAAATAAAAAAGTGGTTATAACTCGGAAACAGTGCGTCGAATTGAAAAAATAATAAAATTTCTACCAACATAGGAGGATTTAACTAATGGATTTCTTCAATATGGTATCACTTTTTCTTAAAAAATCGCTAAAACTAAAATTTTTCAGATAAATAAAACGCCCTCTTGTCTATATCTCGGAACCGAGCGTCAAATCGAAAAAATAACCAATTTTTCCCGGTTTATAAGGGATTTTCATAAACTGATCCAATTCGTATGGAAGAATTTTTTTACAAAAAATTGCCAAAATAAGAAAATCACTAAAATAAAAAAAAATTATTTTAGCGAATTAGGAAAAAGTGATGCCATATTGAAGACATCCATTGGTTAAAGCCTCTTATAGAAGTAAAATATTTATTATTTTTTCGATTGGGCGTACCGTTTCCGAGTTTTAGCCATTGGTACAAGCCTCCGTTAGAGGTAAACATTGTATTATTTCCGAGTTATAACCACTTTTTTATTTGAGCAATTTTCTTATTTTGACGATTTTTTGAAAAAAAAAATCTTCCAACGAATTGGACCACTTTATGAAAAACCCTTAGAAACCCTAAAAAAAAACGCCTGTAGGTAATGGGTAATCGTGATGCGTAATTCCCCTTCGACGTGGGTAACTACCCATTATTTTCCCCATGACCCTGAAGGCAATGAGTAATCGTGAAGGGTAATTCCCCAATGTCGTCGGTAGCTAACCACTATTTTTCCCACACCCTGTGGGTAATGGGTAAACGATCGTTAATAATGGGTTATCCATAACCCACGAAATACGAACCCTGGTTTTTACCAATCAGTAATGTCAGAACATTTCGCAGGTTTCTTAGTGCTAGCGAATAATGCTGCATACCGAATAATTTGGGTCAGTTATTATTCTAACCTGTACCTCGTATCTGTAGTTCTCGAATCAAAAAAGTTTTCACATTATATATATATATTATAGACCTTCAGTGATGTTGACATTTATTTTGCACAGAAAGTTTTCGCAAAATAAATGTTGTAGCGAAAGTCACAAGTGAGAAGCGATTTGTAATTTTGACCGATTCGTAGGTAGCGCATTTGTTCAATACACATGTTTCATGTGAAAACTTTTTCGATTCGAAAACTACAGAAACGAGGTACTGATATTTTGATTGTCTAAAAGCACTGGGGTAATATCTTTACGCAGTTATATCAACAGTATTTACATTTCGGTGCAATTTTGGTATTCACAGATGATTTTCTTAACATTGTACGCATTAAATCGCAAACCATGCGGAATGACTTTCATTTATTTTTCATATCACAGATTCGGTAAGAATTAGTTATCAGCTGCTTCATTTTCGAAACAATTATTTATATAACAGGTACATATTGCACATCCATGCATATGAGAAATACAATAATAAAGTAAATTGATAAATCCTTCTTACCTATTGAATTCTTAACAAAGTCACATAGAGAGCTGATATTCAAAAGTTGCTATCTGATTTGAAGGTAAACTATTCTCTGACTTCACTGTCATCTATCATATTAACCTGCATCTGACAAAGTACGTACTTCAGAAACTATTTTGTTAGTAAACGTTTTCAAAGGAAATTTAATTGCCTTATGGATTTACAGGAAAACAATTTCAGAGTCAAAAGTGGTTTGTTAACAAAACTGGTGATGACATTCCAAAAGTGGGAGAAGTAGAGAGAAAATATTTTCCAATTTGCAAAATGATTGCAGCTGGGGTGGATCTTGTGCAAGGACAACATTAACAAAAGTTATAGATAACCAAAGGAAAAAAATTAATCTGTCGAGTGCAGATAAATTTGATTTACATAAAGTAGATAAAGCAGAGGAATTCATAAAAAAATCACACGAGGTGTCATGGGACACCCGGTTGGAACGAAGTTTCTTCCGCTATATATTATGTACTAGTTAGTTCCAGCGCGTATAAATCGCCCGCTGAAAAATACGATAATTTAAATGGATCTTTAAAAAAATTTACTTTTTGTAAAACAAAATACTTTTTTTAAGAAATTTTTTTTTCTGCAATGTATTTTTTAAAAAAAATTATATTTTTAGGTCGTTTTTGTAAGAATATGTATTATATTTTCCGGAATATTTTTTAAAGAGAAGGACTACTTTTATTAAAAGATAATGTTTTTTTTAAGAAAACGTACTATTTTTAAGCAGACGTACTTTCTGTAAGAAAAAAAAAGTAACAACAGATACTTTTTAAAGAGGTGATACTCTTTTTAGGAAAAGGTTATTTTTAAACAAAATTTACATATTTTCAGAAAGCCTCAAGAAAAAAAGGTAATATTTTATTTTTAAGAAAACGTACTTTTAAGAAATGGAATTTTTGTAAGAAATTACCTTTTTTATAACAAAGTATTTTTTTGAAGAAAATTTGTTTTTAAGAAATGGTAACTTTTTTTAGAATTGGTCCTTTTTTCAGGAATAGGTAAATTTTTAAGAGTAGGTAGATAGTAGATAATGTCCTACTAAATGAGACAAAATTTAACCATAGCCACAAAGTAACGTTTAAAAATTATAAAATCATAAGAAAATATCGAATTGATGCAACAACGTGTGGGGGAACTGCTATATTAATTAAGAATAACATACAATACTACACTCACGATAACAAAAGTAGATATTCGCTATATGCTTTAGACACATGCGCCTTAAAGATACCCGTTGACTGCGACAACTTTAAAGTTATTACATGTGCGTACTATCTGGCCGGCAATAAAAATTCAATACGAGCAGACTTGCAAGAACTATTTGATTCTATGAATCTTCAAAATTCAAGTAATTACTATGTACTAGCAGGAGACTTGAACTGCAACCACAAAGAATGGGTAATACTGTTAATAACGCCAAAGGCAATAACCTGAAAAAAGTCAACATCGAAGTCCTTACACTTCCAACATGTTCAGCGAAGCCCGCTTTCCTTAGCCGTAATTATGTTATAATGACTTCCATTGAAGCCAGCACACTTCACAATGACTAAGCCAACGTGAAAGCACACAACCCTCATATACGTTCCTGACTATACAAATCTAGTAATAATTAGCAAATCCTAAAAGCATGCAGAATAATACTGGGTTATAGCCTAATACGGTTAAAAAAAGGTTGTTTAAAATTTTTCCATTTAGGCCCCATCCCGCAACTTGCGATAAGGAACTTCGTTCCAATAATGATGATTGAAAACTTGAACTTTTAAAGAGCGATAAAATAAAACGAACATCGGAAGTAATACGAGGACGGTACACTGTAACGCCTATCTTTTGGCAATCGTTGTTTCTATTTTGAAACAATAACGTCTATGTATTGGTTCCAATAAAAGCCTAAATAGACAAGAAGTTGAGAATATTAATATTTTCGGTAGAGTATTATTATTGTCTTGGATGGTTTCGCACTAGTAGACGTTGGTGAAACGATTCCCGTTAATTTGAGAATTGTTTATGCTTATAATGTGTGATGACATACCTAAATATTTGTGGAGAAGGAAGCTGATGAGATGCCTTGGTGGGCATCGATATAGCTGTATTACCAAACATCCACTGAAATAACAATTTTCACTTCTTCTTTATAAACTTTTTCTATGAAAAATTATTTTTAATGGAAAAAAATGATATTGAACCGGATAATGATTGCAAAACTTAAACTTTTAAAGATCGATAAAATAAAAAGAACATCGGAAGGGAAATATTAATGGTAAGTGGTGATAAAGGAAATGCAACGGTAGCTATTAAGAAATGTGATTGTAGTTCGAGAATAGCCAAAATGTACTAAATATTTCGGAATACAAACTACTTGAAGTGAACGTACTATAAAAGGAAAATAATAATTTTGTCGAGCAACTTCATAAATTTGGAATTACTGGTCAGATGGAAAAGTATAAACTTAAGACAATGGTATCCACAGTACCGAGATTATATGGAGTTTCTAAACTACATTAAAAAGATTTCGCATTCAGTCCAATTTGATCGTTTATTATCTCCTCATCATTTGAACTTTGTAAATACATTACGAACGTCCTCAAAAAGATTACTGAGATCTCCAAATACAATAAAAAATACTCAGCAGAATTTTGGGAGAAAATTCAGAATCAGATGACTATCAGTAATGAAAGTTTAGGTTCAGTTGATATACTATACACATATATGGAGCGATTTCGAAAATTTGAGAGAAAATGCCTTCGATCACGCACTTCCCTGCGCAGATCGACAAATAGCAACTATGCTAAGTATTTATCCAATAAAAAATTGTATAATTCTTCAAAAGTTATCAGAATTGATAACTTCATTATGATTAACCATATCGTAAGAAGTACACAATGTTATCAAAATAATCTCATTATGGCGCCTTATTATGTAAATGATGGTTATATAAAAAACACTCTTTCAACAGGTTTTGTACCACCTGAGGCTTTTATTTACTTGGATAAAAAAGGTTTTATACAAAACTCAATAGGCGTTCCTATTTTCTACCATCTTAATAGAAGAGCAAATATAAAATCTGTAGATAATAACTTGGTTGTCAATAATGACGTCAGATTTGATACTAGTGTATCAAACAGAGACCTTAATGAGAGAGTAAAAATTGATAAAACTAAGTACTGGTGGATAATAAGCTAAACTGTTTCTTTTCTTTTTTTTTTTATCATCTGTGACCTGTTTTAACCACTATTATATGAAAGTAATGTTTTCCAAAATTATCATTACATGTTAAAATATAAAATACCATATGTTTAATAATATTATATATTTTATGTAATATTTAATATATAATTCATATATAATTAGTATATAATATTATGTAATATTTAATATATAATTAAAAATAATTTTTAGTAAAAGTAATGTACAGATCATAACTATGCTTGAGTTCCCGATTATAGGGCTATGCGTTTGAGTATAAAAATATAAAATATTTCCAAGCATACCTGTACATTTAACTCTCCGTACCATACCTATATTTTAAAATCATATATAGTGGATAACTGATATTTTTAATATAACGAGAGGATATATCGTCGGTGCTCTGACCAAATTACCTATCGGTTTTTTCAATACTTTTCAGGAGAGCATAAAAACGTTTATTATTTTCATTTTGCAAAATTTTGAAAATGCATACTTGTAGCCGATACCTTAGAAAATATGCCACCATTATATCGGAAAAAAAATCTTGTTAATTAACGCAGTTTGGCGTGGTTCAACAAAAGGTACAAAAAACACGGCTCAGTGAATAAAGGCCTAACGAACTAACGCCTAATTTTTCAAAATGAAAGAATGCCTAAACAAGAACGCCTAAGAAGAAAGTGAAAGAACGTCTAACTTTAAAAATGAAGGAAAGTCTAATTTTAAAAATGAAAGAAAGTCTAAATTGTTAGGGTTTCTTTCATTATGAATTAACACCTAATGAAAGAAAACCTAACAACTGGAATTTGAAATTGTTTTTATAATTTTAAAAACTAATAATTTTCCCTTTTACAGAATGTTTACAAGATAGTGTATGCATTTTGTAAAAGGGAAAATCAATTGCTTTTATAATTTTAAAAACTAATAATTTTCCCTTTTACAGAATGTTTACAAGATAGTGTATGCATTTTGTAAAAGGGAAAATTAATACCATTATTTTAACATTTTGTAAAAGGGAACTTACCTTTCGTAACCATTGCTTTTCATAATAAATCATGAACAATCAAAAATGAATAAAACAATCAAAAATGAATAAAAATCACACTTTTAGCAAAATGAAAAATCGCCTAACATTAATGAAAGAAAGCCTAACAATCAAAAATGAATAAATATCTAATTAGGCGTTTTTTCATTTTTGATTGTTAGGCTTTCTTTCATTATGAAAAATCACCTAACAATTTTAATGAAGGAATGCCTAAAATATTAGACATTCTTTCATAATGAACAACCGCCTAATTCCTATATAATTTTTTGTTGCAATTTTTAGGCATTATTTCATTTTTTTTTAGGCGTTAGTTCGTTAGGCCTTTATTCACTGAGCCAAAAAACACACATAGGTAATTTTGATTTGATACTTTTTGGATTCAAAAATAAATATTTGGATAATTTGGGCACCTAGGTAATTTTATTTATATGAAAACATAGCATTAAAATGTGTTTTTTTGTAGGATATAGGTATTGAAATTTGATTATGGTCTGTTTTTTTAGTTTTAATGGTAAATTATAATTAAATAATGGAAACAAGAAGCGTCCCTTCATACTTTAATTATTTTCGCCCTAGAGCGAATTCTGTGAAGGTGTTACAAGCATTAGCAATATGAAAAGGTAAGAATCAAACTCGGTGTACAAATATTATGTGTATTTATTACAATATACAAAACCGATAAAAAATTTTTGTTTGTAATAATACGGAGATATAACAAATGAAATTATGAAAAATTCATGCATGAAAAAAATTCAATGAAAATGTGAGGAAATCTCGGTGCATAAATCTCTTAAGTGATTGCAGACAATACACTCTGCATAGCCATTGTTATAACTAAAACTTCAGGTGACATCATACTACACGCTCTCTCCTTAGCAGCTCTGGCTTTGTCCTTCTTGGTAACATGAAGTTGATATTCTTCATCCTTTAAATTCCCCTCTTTGTGTGCAACACAGACGTCACATTGATCCTATCGAGGCTTGAAAATAGATATTTTCTGATCCTTTAGAAAATCGCAAAACTTTTTCCTCATAACCGTTGCTTTGTTGTTTTTAGCACACCAATCGCAATATATTCTATGCATTTGTGTCTTTGTTTTAAAATCATGATCAACGTACACTCTGTTGCTCGTTGCGCGGCAATAATGACTTGGTACTTTTGGTATTATATCTAATCATTGTTGAAGGGATTCAGTATTTGGTGGTACTTTCTTTGAAGTAGATACCTTCGGTTCTTTCATTTGAATCCACCATTGAAATGTTTTCTGATCTAAATCAAAAGTTTGCAAAAAAAAATTTTTACAGACCCGAAATTTTTTACCTTTATTAGAGGGTAAGTAGCAATCAAAGAAGCATGATTTTCTAACACTTTTAGAATTTAGTCGCAGTTTAATTGCATTATTTCTCACTTGTACCAAACCATTTATGTATGATTTCTTGGCATCCCATGTCGGTAGGTTCCAAAAATAATTGAATGTTTGTTGACGGAAATTTTCTTCAACAGCACCATAAAGGAATGACTTTCTGTTTTCTGCTCCGCCAAATGATTGCAGCACTTATTCCCCATACTTCTTGCCCTCCTCTCTCCATATTTTTTGCCTGATAGTCGTAGCATCTTCCTTTTTTCTTTAACCTTCATTTTTAATAATACTCCTCCCTCGTCAGGTTCAATTTCATCGCTATCTTCAATGTTTTCGAATAGACCGCTAGTCTCGATTAAAATCTGTCTTACTTCTTTGCCTTCCATATTTCAGCTGCAACTATTAACTAATTATTGTAAGATGTTATGACTATATATGTATATATATTACCTTTTTCTCGAATTATGAATTTGTAGGATTAAAAAGCACAATTTTAGATTGCTACAAGTGACGACGTTTCAAGTTCACAAAAAAATTTAAGGCAAACACAAAAAATATTGATGAATTCAAAAATACCTAAGTGCTTTAAAGCACATAAGTAATTTTGTCGGAGCGTTTCTACTATAGAAAGCACAATTTTGCTAAATCTTGAATTAATCAAGATTTCGGGAAACGCTTTGATGGGTAGGTGTATGGCTATTACAGCATCTCGGTCAGAGCACCGACGATATATGCAACAAAAAGGACTTCCAATGCGCTCCCCAGCTTCTCCAATTGTGGCTTATATTGTTATGGAAAATCTTATGGACTCGCGTAAAGAAAAATTGGATTTTTAATCAAAACTTTTAACTAAATATGTTGATGACTTATTTTGTATCATTTTAGAATGTCAAAGAATAATGTCAAATAAAATAATAAGCTAATTTTGAAAATAATAAACAAGTTCCAAGGTTTCTCGTTACATCCCATGAACGGATTGGGGAGAGCTTCTCATAACCAGCGAGCTGTGCACTTTTAAGTTTTACACTTACTGATAGGGGCCTACAGTTTTAAACCGGTTCCGAACGGTATTTGGAGAAGCTTTTTCATGGCTCAATACTCGATTGTGTCGCCGTCAGTAAGCGAGGTGACCGCCTTCGAAAGAAAATGTAAGGTGGTCAGAGGAGGGATCGAACCCACGTTCTCATGCACAAGAGCCACGCACACAGCCACTGCACCACCGACGGCCCCAACTTCCACCTTAGTACTTAATTTACTCTTGGAAAATAATCCAATTCAAAACTTCCATATTTTTATACAATGGTAATAAGGAGAGGATACATTTCAGCAGTTGATGGGTATCAAATACCTGCAACTTCGGGAAGGATTATTTTCCTCAGCTGAAAGCAGTCAAAAAGAGTGATTATACATACTTCGAAAAATTTAACAGAACGCGTACTGCCCATAAGTGCCAAAGAATTCAGCAAAATCAATAAGGAAAGGCTCACAAATATTCTCGTTGACAATAACTTTCTTCAAAAACCTAAAATTGTACTTAAAAAATCATAAAAGAAATGCATCCATAGAATTTAAAATTTCACCTATTTTTGTATTCAGGGGACCCTAATACTCCAAAATTGTACAGTCTGTCACATTTTGGCTTTTGGATAGTGTAATCGATGGAGTAATGTATCATCGTGCCTACAATATTGTATTGGGCAGAATCTAAGACTAGGACTCATCGCATTTGCTCCATATTTCAACGAATTCAGTTGTTAAAGCAGGCGTGGTTAAAAATGGACTCAATATCCACCACTAATTATTCGAATCACTTCCGTACCTCTAACAATCTATTATAGAGAATAAAGATTACCAAACAAAATATTGAAAAATTAGTCCTTTTTGGTATAATCTCTTAGGTTGATTTCACTGTAAGTAAAATTTGAAGTTTTGAAATGACCCACAAAAACACCGAGACACCCCAACTAATTTTTGGGTCATAAAATCCAGTGGTATACTCCGTTTTAAAAAGTTAGCTCAAAATAACGAGATATTTCGATTTTAAATTTGTAGTAGATTTAAGGTAATTTTTGACTTTATTTGAGGGAAAAACCTGCAAAAGCTCTTGTTAAATCAATGTATATATATTTTTTTTCGACAAAATGTAACCGTTGAAATAATGGACATCTATTTGGAAGCAGAATTAGTTTACCTCTTACAATTTGGGGCTATAATAATTATAATGATTTTGGGATTCAGGATTTTGGGATTGGCATCCCTATTACAAACAGATGCTACAACATATATATGAGAGTGTTCACGTTGATAGATTAGTCCTTACACGCCGCTATAGATGTTAAAACATCAAAAATATAAGCATTTTATTGACCATTTTGAAAAAATAGAAAAATTAGTGACGAAAAATGCAGATCACATTGCGAAAAATTAAATATGTTTTGTTTTGTGTGTGGAAAACTTACACCGAAAAATCATCGACGACATTTGGTTGAAGATGCCCACAAAGCTTACAATCAGTATTTTATTGGTTACCCCGCTGAAGAAATGCGAAATGTTGATGATGCACCTGCATTTACGTGCATCACATGTTTTAGTGCATTAAACAAATGGTGGAAATTACGGCGATATTCGATGCCATTTGGACCACCAATGGTAAGGACCGATACAGGGGAACATGATACAGAAAATTGCTACGCGTGCAAGACCCATGTAAATGGTCTCAATCGAAACAGTGCGTCCACTTAGATAGACTATATATAGAATACACAATAATTTATTCTTATAGAACGATCAGGTTTTATATACAAAGGTGTGCCAAGTGCTCACGTACCAGTTCCACACAGTGATGAATTGCCTGTCCCAGTATTGAAAACAGCAGCGTTAAACCAGTGACATTGATGTATGCTCTTGGAGTTCATGAGTCGTATGATACCATGAAATTAATTCTGGAACGCATCGGTTATGACGAACACAATGACGCGTAAATTGTGATTTTAAGGTTCTTTCACTATTAGCTGGAATGCAAACTGGCTATACAAAGTACATGTGTATTTTGTGTAAATGGGACAGCCGTGCAAAATGCAACCAGTACGAAAAGCGAGATTGACCAAAACGCGATTCGCAAGTTGTTGGCGAATTTAATGTAATTCGTCCACCATTGATTCCTCTTCAGAAAATAATGCTTCCGGATCTTGATATCAAGCTGGGAGTTGTAAAGAATTTTTTAAAGCGCTTGGTTCGCGATAACGAAAATGCATTAGCATACTTGAAAAATAACTCTTTTCCAAAATTATCAATTGAAAAATTAAAAGAGGGTAATTAACTAACTAGGGTGTAACTAAAAGTGTGTGACTGCAATATATTTTATATCAATTTTTTTTTAACAAGTGTAGTTAACGGTCCAGATATACGGAAACTTTTAAGGGATACGAGATTTTCTGAAATGTTAGATGAAACTGAACTAAACGCATGGAACTCAATTCGTGCGGTAATTGAAAACGTTCTTTGCAAAAATCGATCACCGTGATTACATTGACAACATGATGAAGTCTTTCGACAAACTTGACGTTAATATGTCGTTGAAAATCCACATGTTACCTTCACATTTCGATTTTTACGAACGACAATTGTCCACAGAAACAGACGAAACTGCCGAAAGATTTTATCAAACTATAATGGCATTCGAAGACCGTTTCGCTCGAAACAGAATAGACTCAATGCTTGCTGATTTCTGCTGGTCGATTGCAAACAAAAATTAAAAATTGAATAAATCCAAAAAATGTATAAAATCATCAAAATAAGAGCAAATATAGTTCCATGTCCGCTTGAAAATGGACGTCCATTATATCTAGATATAAATTTTGACCAATAAATAATAAACAAATTGATTTTAAACAAGTTTTTAAAGTTTTGTCATTCAAATAAAATCAAAAATCGCCTTAAATCTACTTCAAATTTAAAATCGAAATATCTCCTGATTTCCAGCTAACTTTTCAAAACGGAGTACACCACTGGATACTACGATCCAAAATTAGGTTGACGTATCTCGGCGTTTTGGTGTGTCATTTTCACCTACTTACAGTGTTATTATAGTCGATACGAATAATGGCCAATTTGTATGTGAGAAATGAATCATTCTCCAGTTATAATTAATATGTAATTAACTTGATTTTTATTCGTTCATCTCCAATAACTAACAAGTGGTAATCAGCCAAATATTGAACAATTGTTTTTGATATTTTCTCTATCAGCCATATATTTTCTCCTCAGATCTAGTACGATATATGAATGTACTAGGGATATGAGTTTTTTACATGGCAGTACGGTGTGAGAAATCCGACAAAAATAAATATTCTTGGTTAATTTGTTGACGAAACCATCCCCATGAGAGAGGTAAAAATGTACCTATTTCGGAAGTTTAACACTTTATTCCAATATTGTTAAAAATTGTTAATGTTAATTTAATTCCCGATCTTTTTCTTAAAATGAATTACGTTTCATCAAGTTATTAAACGAGTTTGAAAAAAATCAGTTTTTAATAAATGATATTTAAAGAGTTTCTAAAGTTACTAAAAATAAATTTAAATGAAATAGAACGCCATTCTAACTACAACGGTATTTTAATGAAGTTAATATGCTGCCACTAAAATATAACTTGTCGAACTTTATCGACAAGTTCATGGCAAAATGGTGGGTCAAATTATGGCACATCGAGGAAAAAGCGTCAAGATGGCTTAATAAGCATCAAGATGACCCAACATGTTTGTAGTATTTCTCATAACGTACGTACAAGTATCGTATTTTTAATTATTTCAAAAAGACTGAAAAACTCGTATCCGTAATATGTACCCTATCTTTGTAGCATTCTTAAGTAGCATTGCGACTGTCTCACATTGACAGAAATGGTTATATATATATGTATATAACAATAATATGTTTCGAAATCCACGTACATGACATTTTACTGCAGTTTAATACAATATTTTACATTTATATTTGTATGGGGATTTGAACTCGAAATGGATACATATCTATTCCTACATATGTTAAAATAAATTTATCATATCAAACAATAAAATCGGACTGTGTAAACGTGTTAATCACAGTTTTCCCAATTGACGCAAACTGCCTTTAGCCATTCCCGTATAAATAAGTATGTATACCAAACGACATACACATTTTTAACAAAGCCATTAAATATATAATAATACAAAAGAATACTCGAATAATGTGAACAGACAGCGTACATACCTGTAGGCACCGCCCATTAATTTATTAATAACTAAACCAATGTCGTGTAAAGTATAAACGTATCCTTTGGGTATATGAGGACGAACATCGCGTAAAATATATCTGCAAATAAAAATGGAATTGTATGTATTTTTAATTACTTTTATTTAGATTGGTATATTTGTTTAGCACTCCATGTTACTGTAATGGAATTGATGAGTATCGATTTTAGAAACATACCCTAAAGTATTCGCTGGACCATGTTTGGTGTTGTAAAGTTCTTCAAGGCGTGGTATTGTCAAAAATTTCTTCATTGAAACGCCATTTTCTAATAGTAATTTAACGAAATCGATTCTATCATGTTCTAGTGCCTGCATCATTGCCTCATCCAACGCTCCTATAGTGGACGAAACGTAAAGTAATATAGTACTGAATAATAATGGAGCAGCAAACGAAATGAAAATACAATGTTTTGCTAAACCCACGAGACAACGAAATTGTGATTTATATAAGTATTTTTTCTATTGTTTGCTTACTTTTTTTGCTTGGCAAAGAGATTTCTCCAACTTACCGAGTGGCCATTCCTGTCCATAGACAAAGATTTCACTGCGTGCTATGTCAACACGATTCCATGTCAATGCCAAACTCAATTGCTCCGGGGGACTTAAGTGCTGTGATTTGAAGAGGGCCGTCAATATGGTTTGATCCAGTTCTTGCGCCTCGCCTTCAGGCTTTTCTTGTATGCGGAAAATCGTTATCTATTACAATGAATTTCGTTGAATTAATTGTTGTCGGTTATTCGTACAAAACCAGTTGGGATCGACAGTGAATAGGGAAAAGGACGACAAAAAGAATGTGGTGATACAAATGAAGAAAAAATCAGTTTCAATTTAAAGCAGTTAAACCGGAGAACGGAAAAAACTTTGTGATTGCAAATTTCCATGAAACTAACAAACAACGTCATCCTAATATATCACTAAATCATTTCAATCTAAAATTTATATTCAACCGGTTTTGTGGTAGGGTCATAAATTGTGTTACACAATATTCAATAATTAGACATGATGGATGCTTTTCGACCAAATTGTGGCCTAATCGTAGTTATATTTAAGATTGAACTTCAACCGACAACACAGCCCAAAAAATCAATTTAAAGAACATCTAGGGTGCACCGAACAATTTGATTCTTAATCCGAAATTTTAGGCGGCATGAAATATCGCCCAAAAGAAAAATGACCCAACAATTTTATGAAAAATCGTCCAATTTTTAAAATGGGGTCAAAATATGAAAAATGGCCTAACATTACATATGAAATTTACCCAAAAACTAAATGCAAAATGACCCAAAAGAACTATGAAAAATCGCCGAAAAATATTGGGCAATTTTTCATAAAAAACTGGGCCAAATTAATTGGGCAAATTTTCGTATGAAAAATAGCCCAAAATCATAGTGAAAATGAAATAAGACATACATGTAGGAGTCCAAAACTTCAATACGTATTTGAAAAAGATTAAATCTCAGCCATTTCATATTGTATTTAAAAATTATGTGTCGAAAATCGCGCGATTTTTTCGAAATAATTTTTCATGTTTTATTTTAGCGAGCGCCGCTGACGGAAAGTCAAGAAGTAAGAGCGAAGAGCGTTTAGATAAGTAACGGTTTCGTTTAGTCTCGATTTAATTGCAATATCAGTTTTACTTAAAACAAGAAAACGAAAAATCGCCCACAAATTTCGGAATTATTACGGATTATTTTTGGGCTATTTTTCGTATCTACAATTATGAAATATGGCCCACAATGGGTCTGTTTTCATATTTAATTTTATAAAAAAATCCAAATGTGCAATTTTTCACAGATATATTTTACGCGATTTTTCGTACGAAAAATCACCCAAAGTTTGAAAATGAAATATTGCCCACAATTTACGTAATAATACCCACTTTATCTGGGCGATATTTCACTTAAAATTTGTGGAGTTGGATTTGGTTCGTGTAAAAAAAGCATAATGCATAATGCAAGTACGCAGAATAGTTAAAAGTGAGAATGAAAGGTATTGACTACGAGGCCTTTAACATGGAAAATATTTGGAATGCATTTGGCATAACAAAACATGAAGACAAGCCATTTAATTTTGCGGCTACAGTCACTGTAGGTTTTTCTCGGAATTAATCAGTAATACGATAAATGAAAATATGCTTCCGCATCGAAGGAAATACTTGATAGATGCTACATTCAAAATTGTCCCGGTGAGAGTTTTTCAGCAGCAGATAATAATTTGTGTGGATTATTTTCAGGAAAATGTAAGTGTTATGAGAAAAAAAAATAATATGTGATTGATATAATTTTTGTTTTTGTAAAACCATCAACCACATACTATTTTAAAGTTTTACGTTTATTTTAAGTACATACTTAAAATTCTTGCATTGTGCATTACGACCATTTATTTGAATACATCAGCAAACATATTTACGGCATAGAAGGACAACACCCCGACGAAATGCATTTTATGTTTGGACTATGCGCCCTACACTGCATTGTTGCCTTGCATGCATTTTAAATGCTCCAACGAATGTATATCTGAAAATACAGACATAAAGTTTGGCTGACGAGCAATAGTTAAAGATAGAGTGCAAATTTTCGTTTAAAGCTAATAAAGATCTGATTTCGGTTTCAAATCGGACAACTTTTCTTTTTTCTGGCAAAAGTTAATTTTTAGTTTTTGGGTGATTTTGCGTTTTCATTTTGGGTGCTTTTTCCTATTTTTTGGGCGTATTTTCAAATTTAAATTTTTGGGCCAATATGCATTTTTTGCTGGAAATTTTTCATTTGGGCTATTTTTTTATTTTAATTTTTGGGTAATTTTTCATTGTGCGATTTTGCCTACAGCAGAAATTTTATACAACCTTATAATACAAGGGCGCGACCACACCAGTTTTTTTGCAACCGAATCTAGTGTACAAGTTCATTTTCTGCAACAAAGTGAACATTTCGAAGCACTTTTGCTCAAGAAGCCAATGTTTTTTCTATTGGTTGATATATGTATATGGAAAAAGTTGAATGCAAATCAAACCATAATATATATATAATTGTTCTATTCTAGAAGTCACAACTTGCCCAATAATACCTGTATTAGACCTGGATTATGCTTCAATGTCAAAGGAATCTACCTAAATAAGGGCGGAGAGCGTTATTTCAATCACTATAAATGACGTGTGATTTAGTTTTTGCGCGCGATATACCAAAACACGAGATAGTAAAGTATTTTCGACCCCAATTTAGGTTAAACCATAACAGGTACTGCACCGATGTCAATCTTATTAAAATCTTTAATCAGATCGACATTTTAGGTGTCCGACGATTTATGTCCTTTGCCTTGTTTACATTGCGTCATTAAAATGAAACAGTTTTTGGTTTCAGTACAGCACAAAAAAGAAGAAATACTAGTCAAATGGAGAAACTATTTGTTATAGGTGTTTACAAAATTGCTGAAAGTATAGCCAGGACCTGTGTATCCTTAAAATATCCTTTTCAAAAAATTTTCACAAAAGATGGCTTATAATTAGTGTCCTAAATATATATGCATTCAAGTTTCAATAAATTCCAAATAATTAAACCTCAAAATATTGAATTTCAAAAATATATGTTAATGGTTTTGCCAGCATCTAGAATTAACTTGTATAAAATTTGTTTCTTGTAGCTAAACACCCAATATAAATCTTGTTTTGTTATCCCCTACATAAGTATTTCGATTTTACAGACGAATTAAAACTAGCATTATCATGACAAAGCGACCGAAAGTCAATGCGAATGAAAATGTTAGCATGTCAATACAAATTTTGATTCTTCTATTTCTCTTCGTAATCATCTTGCGTGGTTTTTGTTGGAAATAATAGAGTTTTTCACAATTGTTGGAAATAATAGACTTTTTCACAATCGGTAACACTGTAAAACGTACAAAAACTCCTTCGCTTGTAGAAGAGCTCCTTGAAATACAGAAGATGATTAACGACGCTGTGTTAGAGGGAAATTATATTAGAAGCCTTCCAAAAATACTCGTACTTTGTTTAACAAAATACTAAGAAAATCGAAATTAAATAATATCAAACATTCCGAAATATGCGTGACTCACGCACACACTCTCACGCAAAGCTTGGACTCACGCACAGAGATTTGTTCGCTGCTCACGTTCACGCACGTCAATCACATGACTCGCGCCCATCTCTGGTTCAAACAAACAAAACAACACCCTCAAAATGTTGCCGCACCAATTGCTGGAGTCCACTGTCTCGAAAAACCACATAAGCATGTGAGGATACTCAACTGATGGGTATTATCCCCTCGGACTCAATGATATTATTACTTTTTTGTGCGGCATCTGTGATCCTTGATAACCTCATTTTGGAATGTAGTATACAAATACTTCCGAAGCAGCGAACCCGGTGGTGGACCCAACCCAGTGGAGAAAATGTCTAAACCTGGCCATGCGGACAGCTGTGTACCACAAAAACAATACCAAAGCCGGTCAAATTCACAAGCGCACTCGAAGGCCTGTCATGCTTGCTACTATACTTTACAATACACCAAAACCCAGTGGTAAAGATCACCATTACTTCTGCGATGAATTTCCGATGATTTTGTAGACGAATGCATTTACATTCTCGATCAACTTTCCACTTTACGTTTACCCAGGGGTGTCATAGGCCGGTCAAGTACTTCGCGTTCGCTTACGGTGTAATCAAAACGCAAGTGAGGTGTCATTGACACAACCTGATTAATTCAATAGGAATAGGAGTCGATTATATTCTACCTCTTACTATATTATTAAGTGAGGTTAAAAATGTGGTCTGATCCAGAATCTGCATTTAAAAGTAATAATGCTATAATGAGTACTCATTTGTTTTCCGCTTTTTCTGTAAGCGAAGGCAAATGATGTAGTACATTTTATACCTCCTTAAAATATGCTATAAGAAGAAGTCACGGGCGTTCAAATCAAATTGAATTTGCCCCTCATATGCGTCCACTCGCATGGAATTTCACAACAATACTGACTTTTCCAAATAAACGACTTCGCAAAAAGGTTCTTTTTTTACGTATAATTCTACGAACACACCACACATAGTTGAATTATCTATTAGAAGTCGCATTAGCAATTCGGTTGTTAAGCTGCCAAAATTAGCTGAATAATGAAAACCACTATGTACACAAAATGTGAAAAATTTTATAAGATTGTCTTACTTGATACAAAGTCTATGCTATTAAATAGCATTTTGGTTGAAATTCTTTGAATTTTATTAACAAACAAAGAGAAACAAAATCGAATTTGACAGCTTACCTATGGAAAAGATCAAAAAACAACTAATCAGCTGGGCTGATGCGTTTACCCGATAGATAGTTTTACCATGACACCACATTCGTTCCCCATCACAGCATAAACGAGTTCGTAACTGGGTACAACTGTATTTTGTTCCCAGAGTACGATTGTCATCCCACCTCATTCGATCATCCTTGCAGCGTAAGCAAAGATTGTAGTAGCTATTTTTGTAAATTACCATTTTTTTCGCTTTGGATAACTTTACATATTTCTAATACATCATCATTTGATCTTCGATGATTTTTAAACGTCATTCCAAATTTTACCGCTGGGAATAGGATATCTGGGCATCTTGTAGTGGAATACGTGACGAGACTACATTTAATTTGGGTACCTGAACTTGATTTTTGCTCCTGATAGAGAAATGTGTGGTCCGCATATAATAACATCCCCAGTGGCTTCTGTAAGTCCTAGTATGGGACCATAAGCTGTTATTGTGAAATTTCTGAGTTATTTACATACACTTCGTTAATAATCCGACCGTGCATAGATACTGTATTCACACAAACACGGTTTGCCGAAACTTGACTTTAAATTCTCCCTAGTAAAATTCAAGTGCAACCTGGCGTTGTAAGCTATGAACAAGCACGTATAGACGGGCGGAATGACGGGAAAACTTTTAACGAGAAATACTCAGCCTCGAGAATGGATTAAGACATGGTTTCTTCATGGAAAATGCTTAGAATGACTCAAAAATCACATTATCACAATTTTGACAATACAATACACAAATCGACCTACTCTTGTTTGGGTATGATACAAATATGACTTGTTTTCCACTTTTCGTATTCCTTCCTTATTCGGAGTTATTATAACATAACATTCTCTCTGACGTAATGACGTCGGTCTTGACGTTCATATATTTTTAATAACTAGTATACCAAATAATCAGAGACTGAAAAAGGTCTTACCAAATTTTTGTTCCTTGTACATTGTAGTAGTTCCTGATAGAGCTTTTCCGCTTGGTCCGGTACAACTTCGAATGTTTTTTGTATCATGCCAATTAAGTAATCCCGCATAGACTCCAAGACCGGTTGTTCATCTCCATCGGAGGCATATCTAAAAAAGGGTAATAAAGTTATTAATGTAGACGATGTAAAAAAAGTTAAAGGTGATTAAGCAAACAGAAGCAGCCTTCGAAAACGTAGCATAAATGAAACGAAGTATTGCCCAGCAGATTACTAAAATATTAAGTTAACAAAGAAACAACCGGAGTGTTTTAACTTTTGGGCACTGACCAAGGATTTCACCCACAAAAAGGACAGATCGAAAATAAGGTGAGATTTCGTTAATTAAATTAATTGCCGGCCTCGAACAATATGTTAATATTGGCCTATTTATGTTTGATGTGTTAACATCTATACGCGCGCCTCTAGGGCAGTAAACTATAAATTTAATACATACGCAAGTGTTAGGTTTGTAAGAGTAAATCATCGTTTGTTTGTTCGTAGCTTGGCAGTCGGTATTGAAAGTGATTATTGGGCGATTTTCATATAATTTTCCCACGCGATTTTCTCCGGAAATTCATAGCCGATTTTATTAATTTTTGGATTAAAAAGCTAGTGCGGGTTTCGACGAAGAGTTTAGGCCAAAAATTAAGGCGATCCGATATCGGCGAGCCTAGATTTAAGTGTTTTAATTTGGTGTATTAATTTGGAGTAATATTAAAAAAGTATTTTATATTGATCTTCGGTTTTGTCTTATCATCGTTTGTTTGTTCGTTGCTTGGCAGTCGGTATTGAAAGTGATTATTGGGCGATTTTCATATAATTTTCCCACGCGATTTTCTCCGGAAATTCATAGCCGATTTTATTAATTTTTGGATTAAAAAGCTAGTGTGGGTTTCGACGAAGAGTGTAGGCCAAACATTAAGGCGATCCGATATAGGCGAGCCGAGATTGAAGTGTTTTAATTTGGAGTATTAATTTGGAGTAATATTAAAAAAGTATTTTATGTTGATCTTCGGGTATATCGTACGAATATAACAATGTATGTATGTATGTACAAGTGTCTGTTGCTTTGCATTCTTTGACTTTTGTGGGAATAAAACAAAAAGTATTGAGCAAGAAAATAATGACACATGTGCTTGCACTGGGTCTTTAAATAATTTTAAGTATTAATATTATTTAACTGTAACGTCATTATATGATTGAACGCTGTTTTTTATTTTCCAATGTAACATTTACGAATGTGTTCATAGAAATCGAACAGGTACCGTGTAGCAAAAAGGTGTTAACACATCGCCCGTGAGTTCGAACACTCATTGGATTTTTTTTATTATATGTATTTTGCAATCGACGACCTCTTGTAAGAAACGTGTTACCACCCACTTAAGTTTGAAATTGAGTTTAAAATGAAGTCGATACAGGATTTGAATTAGTTATGTTTGTCTAACATTTTGTTCTATAAATTACACTGTTATTTGTTAATTTGTCTGGCATAGCTAGGTGTTGGTTTTAGAAATTATACTGAATTCCCATAATTTTCGCTCCCGCTTTCCCTGGAAATGTAAATAATATAAATACAATTATTTTATTGTTCAGAAAAAATGTTATATCGCATTAATATGTATGTTAATATAATATAAGTATTATTCGAGTTGGTGGTGCAATGGTAGTGTTCGCGGCTCTTATGCATGAGAGCGTGGGTTCAATCCCTGGCCTAACCACCTTAAGGTTCTTTCGACGGCGGTCACCTCGGTTAGTGACGGCGACACTATCGAGTACTTAGCCATGAAAAAGCTTCACAGAATACAGTTCGGAACCTGTGTAAAAATGTAGGTCCCAGTCAGTGAGTGTAAAACTAGAACGCGCACAGCTCACTGGTCTGTGAGAAGCTCTCTAATCCCTTCATGGGATGTAACGGGAAACCATTTTATTATTCTAGTTTTGCTTAATTTAATTACAGTATGCGGCAAATGGGAAGTATTTGTCTAGGGTCTGCTTTCAAAGGCTTGTCTGCTTTCACAGGCTGTCAAACACAAACTAAATGTCACCGCCTGCTTAAAATTGTACAGTACTCTACTAACCGATGGTAGTTTATAGGAGTGGTATTGATTTTGAATTAGCTACGAGGAAAGTTCAGAAAGTCGCTGAGCTTTGAAACCGCATAATACAGTCGACCCTAGATAATTGCAACACGCATAAGTGAAAAATATGGCATAACTGAAATAATAACTCGAAACAGTTATTTTTTGTACTGATTTCACACAATTCACTCCGCTTAAGTGAAACTTTGATTATTTGGAAATATCGGCTAACTGAAAAATTACTAAAATTATAGGCTTCAATTTCATTTGACTGAAACAAAAATCCAAACTGGTATTATTAAAAAAATAATAAAATCAAATTTGAACATCCACATCCATATCAAAGACGGTGCATTTCACATGGTGGCGATAAAATATACGATACCTAAAACATGTTTCTTTCCTGACTGATTAAGTAAAAAATTGTGATTTATTCCAGGACTTAAACGTGGGAAAATTAACATAACATAACAAATTCAATTGAAGGAACTTTTGCTATGATCAAGGCACTGAAGATAAAATTAAAAATATTATATTTTCTGACCCCTATGGGTCAGCTTAGAAGAGCATACCGATAACTTTATCACGTCAAATTTCGTGCTTTTCTGAATGGAATCAAAAATAGTCGATTACTCTATTTAATAAAAACCAAATTTGTGTCACTCTATAACGGATCAAGTATATATCATTTGATGAATTTTTCAATAGCATCGTTCCAAACAACCGCTGATGCAGATCTGTGACTAGATCTGAAATAGCTATACGGAATCATAGGAATACATTTGGAAAACTCCTTTTTGAAAACTATATTTCTATTAATAGACATATAGAATGGCCTCGAGAGCTTGACTATTAAAATTAAAAAGTAGGGAATTTATGATAGAATTCTCATGAAAATCACAAATAAAGGGTGAAGCAGGTATATGACACTTGACAAATTTTGCATACATTTTTTTCCAGATACGTCAGTAAAATAAGTAGGAATTATTTATAAGGGATCATTCCACCACTTTTTCTCATTAAACAGATGTTTACGAAAGCGAAAAGTATAATTTCATCCGAAATTTATTTAAAACAGAATACAGCGTCTGCCTAAAAATAAATGAATTTTTTTACGCTTGTGGTCATAAAGAAGGAGCGAACAAATTTGTTAACTCCGGAATTTAAGTTTGCATATACGCAATATTTCAATGAAGTGGATACAAGTGGTGAAGATTCGACGCCAAATACAGTGTGCAGTAATTGCTATGGCACTACTTTGAATTAGTTACATCGGTGGAGAGGTCAGTTGCATTTTGGTAAGCCGGCAATCTGGGCAAAATATCTAAACGTTCATGAGAAAACCAGGTGTTACGCATGCATTAATTATGCTGTTGGAACAAATAAGAGGAAGTTAAAGACAAAAGCATATGTTGCAGCTTGCCAATGAAATTCTTTATTCCTGTGAAAGTACGTTCGATGCCATTATGTATGGAACTCGATTTCTTTTGCATGGCCACCACGGGCACGCTTGCAGAAGTCCAGACGCTGAACCCAATTTTAGACGGTTTTCAAGCAGAAATCGGCCGATACTGCTGCAATTTCACGTTCGTTATTCGTATGAAGTTCATCAATCGTCGCTGGCTTGTTGGCGTAGACCATAGACTTGGCGTAGCCCCACAGGAAATAATATAACGGCGTCAAATCGCACGGCCGAGGCGCCCAATCGACTGGGCCATTTCGTGAGATAACACGTTCACCAAACTTGGTTTCCAATAAATTGATTGTGGCAATCGCTGTGTGGCTTGTGGCGCCGTCCTGTTGGAACCACATTTCCTCGAAGTCCATATTATCCAATTAGGGCTACAAATATTCGGTTATCATTGAACGGTACCAATTCGAATTCACAGTAATGTGCCGGTCTTGATCATCACGGAAGAAGTACGGCCCAATGACGCCGCCGGCCCATACAACGCACCAAACCGTAATTTTGTCGGGATGCAATGATGACTCATGGATTATGTGTGGATTGCTGTCTGGCCAATAACGCATATTTTGCTTATTGACGAAGCCATTCAGCCAGAAATGAGCCTCATCGCTGAAGACGATTTTCCGATGAAAAGCGCTCTTAAAGTTGAGGCCACTGACTCCAAATTTCGGTAGCAAATTTTAATAATTTCGACTCGTTGTTGGCTCGTATATCTTTCCATGATAAAATGGCAAACCTTACTGAAGAGAAATGTCAAAAGAGCGGGAAAAAATTTGGCGTCGTTTGCTGTCCCTATCGATTTACTTTTGTAGCGTCTCTGTTGAAAAACCCTTTACATGTGTATTAGGGCGGGGGCCGAACAAATTTAAAAAAGCTCATCGCGATTCTTGTTGTATGGCTCATTTGAAGAACGTTTGCCGAAGAAACCGTAGTTCTGAAATGAATTTCGAGCCCCCGGATTATTCGAAATATATTTACATTTCATATATACAAATATATTTACAAACATATTTAAATTTCACAGTTTTTCACCAAAATGGCATGAAATATCACTTTTCGTTAAACATCTCTCTATCACACCGACCGCATCACGAAGAGTGTGAAAGGAAACGTCAGATGAGCCAAATATGCTCTCTAGTCTGAGATTACTCTATGGTTTTATGGGTCGACGAATCCATTTGTGACATTTATTTTTATTTTTGAGTACCGCGAGAGGGCGCTTTCGCACTTATTCACGACCTATATCGATTTCATTCAATTTAAGACAAAGAATGAAAAACCATATTTTTTCTTTTTCACACGGGGCTGGTTCGAATGGTCTTTATATCAGAGTTCGAAAAAAACACTAACGTAGTAGGGTGTGTAGGTAGTAGGTATAAAAAAAAATGTGTATGAAAACGAAAAGGGTTGTACGAACAACACACAAACCAAAAATATTATTTGGGAAATTCCAAAGTAATAAAGAGTCAATAAATACGTTTTGGCAAAACAATAACAATATGTGTAATAAGGAAAAAATATATTTTTTTTATTCCGTGTCTTAAATTGAATGAACTCGGTCGTGAATAAGTACCCCCCCCCCCCACTAAATTATAGGTCTGATCATTATGGCCTGTTTAAAATTTGGGACTGCACTATGAGAAACTCAAATATTCGTCAAGTTTCACAACAATTTCGTCAATTTTCCCCAAAAAACGATAAAATTCCAAAAAAAAAATGAGCGAAAGCGACCTCTGGCGGTAGGTATTCAAAAATAAAAATAAATGTCAAAAATGGATTCGTCGACCCAAGAAACCCCCAACTACACATTTAACTAGAGGAAATAAAATTTTCTTTTGCCTTTTTAGTCCAATATCTACTAACTCGATTATTGAATATTAAAAAAAAACTATTTCTAAAAATCCGGGGGCTCGAAATTCATTTCGGGGCGATGTTCTGGTTTTGGTACTGTGGCTCAGCAAACAACATACCGAGAATTTTGACCAATAACTTTAAATCAATAACTTAGACCAATAACTTTAGTATTGAATTCGATGCCAAATTAACGCTATCATGGTTCACTGTCAAAATTTAAAAATGGCGGATCCAATATGGCGCCGAAAAATTCTAAAAGTTATGCGATTCGCCCAATAATTGTCATACATATTATCTTGAGTTCGCTGAATGCATTGTAGATCATGGTAATAAATAATTGCATTTGGCACGTATTAGAAGTTCTTACTGCTTTTACCTTTGTTTTTCATGAAACAAGTTTAAATGTGCATAGAATCCTATAAGACGAACACAAGTCGATGTCAGCCTACCTCTTCAGCAGTATTGGCATTATATCCGGCTTGTTGGATACAAATGTTGAAGATTAAAATAAAGATGCAGATTTTAAATTATGAAATAATAGTTCATTTTATGAAAGTTGTTTGTTAATGATGAATACACAACTTGAATGAATACACAACTTGTATGAGAACGGAAGCAGCTTTTTGTCAGTTTCAAAGGTTTGGTTTTTGTAAATTTTTGGTTTACATTTATTGCTGGTATACATATGTGTTTCATTTGCCATGAGAAGAAGACAAACAAAAAAATTGTTGCCCAACATTGTCTATTGCGTTTACCTGATTATTCTGCAATGAAAAATACCCAAATTATTGTTTATAAATTGTAATACAATTCCAGCTTGGCCCAGAGAAAACTCTAAACAATTTTAAGGCTCACCCTATAGGGTATGAGAATATGAATTAATGGTTACTTTTTATCTCGTTTGCTGGACAACCCAAAAGCCACAAGTAATTCCAAACAATTTACATACATATATAGATACACGTTCTGCAGGACAACACGAAAGCCACAAATAATTCCTAATGATTTACATACATACGTCTAGTCAAACGCTTTGCTGGAGTCCATACCAGTGTAATGGGTTGACTATGTGGATACACGAGTGTATTCATGGAGATAATATTAAATTGGGTCATGCTATATTAAACTGTTGCAGATGTATTGTAATAAAACTTGTGGTACACTAACGACATAATCTTTTTTATAGAATTTTTGGAACGAAGTTCCTTATCGCAAGTTGCAGGATGGGGGCTAAATGAAAAAAAATTAAACAACTTCTGTTTCAACACACACTTGCCGTCGGCGGTGCAAAGGTAGTGTGCGCGGCTCCTGTGCATGAGAACGTAGGTTCGATCCCTACTCTGACCACCTTACATTTCTTTCGACGGCGGTCACCTCGCTTTGTGGTGGTGACACTATCGAGTACTTAGCCATGAAAAGGCTTCTCAAAAATACCGTTCGGAACTGGTGTAAAATTTTAGGTCCCAATCAGTGAGTGTAGAACTAGAACGCGCACAGCTCACTGGTTGTGAGAAGCTCTCCCTAATCCCTTCATGGGATATAACGGGAAACCATTATTTATGATAATACCCACTATTATCGACAATATTGGTTTTTTTGCTTTGGTTTGTGTCTAAACTAACTAGATGTCTCACACAGAGATTGAATTTTCTGAAAAAAATCCGATTTCACACACATGACATTGTGAGAAACCATAGTTCTAAAATGAATTTCAAGCCCCCGGATTTTTCGAAGTAAGTTTTTTTTTTAAATATTCAATAATAAAGAAAATTTTATTTCCCAAAGCTAAATGTGTATTTGGGGTTTTTTTTGGGTCGATGAATCCATTTTTGACATTTATTTTTATATTTGAATACCGCCAGACGAAATAGAACAAGCATCGCGATGAGACTTTGTCGCAAAAAAATTTGACCCACCCTAATAAGTATATCTAATAATTTCCATAAAATTGGATTAGATTTTGGAAGGAAGTTCCTTATCGCACGTTGCGGGATGAGGGCTAAATGAAACTTTTTTTAACTACTTTATTACAACCCGTTATTATCAACTATATTGGGCACTTTCGGTTTGGTTTAAATTTAAGTAAATTTAAAAAAGCCAAAGTGCAAGACTGGCAAATTCATGAAATACAAACCTGAGCATGGAATTACATTTGGCAACACACTTACTCTTTACACACTTGCTATTGGTTTGTGTCTAGACTAACATATGTCGTGAAATTTGTTGTTTAATGGGAAATTTCCTAGGTGGAGCCTGTCTATTACATATTGTAGTTTTGAACCGAATAGAAAGTAAATTTAGAAAAACCAAAGTGAAAGAAGTTTAAAAAATAACATTGTCTTAAAAAAAGTAAATTTTCTCAAAAAAAATACCTATTCATATTCTTAAACAGCGTACCTTTTCTTACAAAAAATGCCTTTCTTACAGAAGTACCTTTGCTTAAAAAAGTGCATTATCTTACAACAAATTGCCTTTTCTAAAAAAACTAACTTTTCTGTAACGAGTACCTTTTATATAAAACAAAATATCTTTTCTTGAGATAAGTACCTATTCTTAAAATTGTACCTTTTCCTGAAAAAGACCAATTCTAAAAAATTCACATTTCTTAAACAGACCCTTTTCTTCAAAAAAAAATTCTTTCTTTAAAAAAAATACCTCTTCTTACAAACATTCCTTTTCTTCAAAGTATAAATAAAATAATACCTAGTAAAAATAAAATAATACCTAGTAGCCTTTCTGAAAATAAGTATATTTTCTTAAAAAAATAACCTTTTCCTAAAAATAGTACCACTTATTTAAAAGGTACCTGTTCTTACAAAAAGTACTTATTTGCAAAAAAAGTACCTTTTGGTACCTTTTCTTAAAAAAAACATTAGCTTTTAATAAAAGAAGTACCTCTCATTAAAGAAAGGACCTTTTCGGGAAAATATAATTCATATTCTTACAATTCTTGTAAATAAAAATTCATTCTATTAAAAAAATTTTTCTTACAAAAAGTTTGTCATTTTACAAAAAGTATCTTTTCTTAAAGATCCATTTAAATTATCGTATTTTTCAACGTACATAATATATATGTATATTTTTCAAAGTACATAATATATAGCGAAAGGAACTTCGTTCCAACTGGGTGTCCCCTCACACCTCATGTGATTTTTTATTGTATGTAGAAGTTACTGTGACATTTGACTCGCTAGTGCGAAGCTTAGAACACATTAATTTTGTTTAAATTTTTAAAATTTGTTTAACTTAAAATTTATCAAAAATGTTTGGCATTACTATTCCAATGTTGGTCGCATTGGTTCCAGTCGGGTGTTAAATTTGGCAGAATATAGTATAATATGTGGCATAAAATCCTGATTGGGGCAGGTCGTGCGATGTATTTGTATAAAACGTATATTTGCACTGAAAGAATAACGCTTCGTCGCATGAATGAAACATTGTTAATGTTTTTACGTTGCTACAATGAAAAGATTCGTCTATCCAACAATTTGGTAGTCGCTGCAACAAAAATGTCATACATTATTTCTTTGACAATGTTTGATTTCAATTTCGTTCCTGCCACAATTTTATTTAATTTGAATTTTGTAGAAAAATGGGTTAAAAATTAAAAAAAGGTAAAGGAATAAGATTTAAACTATTAATATTTGGTTTATCTTTTACTTTTTATAGTTTATTTTTATTATTTATTTCTTTTAGAGTTTTACCAACCTTGTAGTAGACGAAACAATTTCGTTATTGCAACGAAACAAATATTTTTGATGATAAAGAGAGAAGAGCAGTTGACAAAATGAGCGAACATAACAAAGAGGCCAGCATTAGCAAATGCTGAGCGTAAGTCGTGGGTCACGTACACATCTTAAATCAGTTCCTTTGCAACCGAAAGAGGTGGTAGACATATTGCTCCGACGAAATAATTTGTATACATTTTTTAAAACAGACTAATTACTCATATTTAGTAATAATCTTGTATTGTGAAAAATAAATTGTGTGAATTTATGTGTTTGCTGTGATCGTTTGTGTAACTTGAGAATCTATAAATCAAATAGATAAATAAACAGAATGCAAGGAGCAGCACGACAGCAAAGAAAGTGAGGCATCGATAGTAGAAAAACTACCCGAAATATGTAACTGAACATTTGTGCGCGTGTGCGAGCCTGACGGTACAAATCACAGCAAAATGTGCGTGTGTTTCTGTTTTAACCATAATACGGTCGCGCTTGTATCGTTGGAGTCGTATTTTGGTTCGAAATCAATAAGAACAAAAAAGTCAAAGAAACAAAGTGTTTCAAGTAAGACGAAAATAAAAAACAATAATTTAACGTGCAATGAAATGATTCCAACCGAAGGTTTAACAAATTTGGTTCAAATGAATAAAAAAGCAGTTGAAGAAAATGCTTACAGAGAGATCACTGGCATAATGACGGGGAGATATGGCGTTACAATTCAATGAGAGAACCCTTAGCACAACAACGATTGCATAATTTAAGAAACAATGATGTGGTTCTATGATAAAGACAGTTTTGAGTATACATCAATTGCTGTGATGAAACCCATAGGACAGTAGAGCTTATGTTCATGGTAAGTACAGACATAGATATGTGCATTAGGATGTTCGAAAAACCTTTTTCTTTTTCGATTTTCATGGATGCTCAAGCTTGATTGGAAAGCTTATAGGGTAAAGTATTTTTGAGATTTGTTTCACATTTTGCAAAAGAGGTTTAGAGGTCGCACAAGTCGAATTTCCCCAAAAATCGGGCATTTCGGACTTTTTTTTGAATTTTACTTAAAACTCGGTCAATAACCACGACTTTCTTAGTTTGTAAGGCAACATTTTTAAAGCAAAACGTTCAAGCTTTTATTGTATATGCACAAACCACCAGTTTTGGCAATGCTTTTCCTAAATAAGGTACTACGTATTAATTTTGTACATAAATTTTGGATTTATTTAGGAAAAGCATTGCCAAAACTAGTGGTTTGTGCATATACAATAAAAGCATGAACGTTTTGCTTTAAAAATGTTGACTTACAAACTAAGAAAATCGTGGCTATTGACCGAGTTTTAAGTAAATTTCAAAGAACGCCCGGAATACCCCATTTTTTGGGGGAAATTCGACTTGCGCGATTCGACACTTCCGAAAAATCTGAAAAAATTCTCAAAAATACTTTACCTATAAGCTTTCAAATAAAGCTTGAGCAAAAAAAAAAATTTTATGGGACACCCTAATGTGAATATCTAAAATATAAATCTTAATAATAAATTCCTCATTTTATTTTTAATTGCAGGACCTGAATACATCGGTAACAATAACACTCAACCCCTCGACTTCCATAATCTCTCCCCAGACGAGTGGAATGGATAAAATATATTTAGCAAATTCAGACCATTTTCGAAGCACAAATTCAAAAATTGCTATCATACCACCTGCAATGTTATCCTAACAATGTACATATGTTCAATAAACAATAAATAATTTCAACGCACACTTGAACACATTGATTGCAGCAATGAAACAAAATCATTGAAGCAATCAAACAAGTTCATAGCACCAATGAAACAATTTCATAGCAGCAATGAAGCAACTTCATGACTATAATGTAGCAACTACATTACTGTAATGAAACAAATTCATTGCAGCAATGAAATAATTTCATTGCAAGAACGATACTTATTCATTGCAACAATGAAACAAATTCATTGCGAAAATGAGGCAAATTCATTGCGGCAGCGAAACAAATTCGATGCAATAATGAATCAAATTCATTGCAGCAACAACCACATGTTCATCGCAGCGACGAACAATTTGCAGTTGATGAACACATTTTCGTAGCGAGAATGAAACTGTATGTTAGCTCACTTTCGATGACAAAAGTTGTTGGGGTGATGAACATTTTCATCCGTGTGACGACGCTTTTCCGATCAGTGTGCTAATTGTTTCTTAGCGTTATTTAGTAATTTTTATTTACACGGTATAAAACTTAACATTAACATATTTCCTCGATATTTAATAACAATGTTTCACTCTGTTGCTAAATATTAGTAATTTATTAAATATTATTAACTATTTTCACTTTCAAGAGCGACTTCCGCCAAAAAGTGCCGTTTGCTGTTTACTTCCAAAAGGACTAACTCCCCATAACGCTCTATATAATTTGTTTCAAATCGACGTTCTTCCAAAAAGAGTCATAACTTCATTTGGAAACATTTAGCATTTCGCAAACCTTAAAACAACAAGGTTCCAACTGACAATTTATGATAAATTCATCTGCATATCTCATCATTTCAAAATGGACATGTCCTTTTGATTACTGTTGCCGACATAATTATATCTCATATCGTTGAGGAGATATCAAATGGAATAAACAATTAACCACATATGTTTCTGCCGTAGTTTGGTTACCAAATTGCTTTCAATCTGATTCTTCTCAAAAATTACTTGGTGGACTTACTACCTTGTTGTTCTAAAGTCTCGATTTATAAAACTTATTTTTGAGATTGTTTAACATAAATTATTACAATTCACCTACGGCTTGGCACCCAGGATTTCCCGTTCGGGAATTGACGGGAATTCCAGTAATTTTTTGATCCCGCTAGGGATTTATATTAATTAAATTGTCTCTGTCACCAGCTTACAAAGTGAATATAACAACAGTTATGATACATATTGAAATGTTAATGTTCGTGGCGTCTCATTCAAACTCAAATCATTTCATCTAATAATAGTTCATTGCTTGTACAACAATGTAGTTCAACTTTTATGTAGAAATAATTTTGTTGCAATCAACACTTCATTAAGACCCAATTTTTGAGTAGTAATTTAAATACGTAATCAGTTGATCCGGCTTTAAATACGAAAAGTTTTTCAGTGCTCAGCCAAAGTGTACGGTTGGTAATCTGGCAACAGTAACAAATGTAGGGAAACATAATCGGTATTCGTTGTAATCGGTATCGTTGTAATGAATCAAAAAGCGCCATTTTCATAATAAAATCAAACTGTTACAATGTGAAATACTTGATGAAAATTTAAAATGTTTGAGCAGAATATCAGTGCTAATTGTACTCCGAGTGAAATTCTATGTTTTTATTGTTATTTCCCGTAAGGTAATGGTTTTTAGTTTTCGCACCAACAATTCATGTTCTTCATTTCGATTTCTTGCAAAATCATATGGTCACTTGATCATAGTTAAAATGACCAAAGTTAGTTGTTTAAACAGCAATCAAATGGTAAGCTAAACAATTATTTTGGAGTTTAAGTTATGTTTGATTTCTGATCCACTCAAAAATTTGAACTAAGGAACTAGGTGGCGCTTTAGCTCAAAGTGCATTTTAAAACTATGACATATTGCTGCTAATTTAATTTAGTTTAATACGTATAATAGTATCTGCAGAATATTATCCTTGAGCAGGAAATAATCTATACCCTTATTTCCTCAGGTAGGGGACGCAGAAATATTGTATTGTGTTAAATTCATGATTTTTTGGCAGTGCAAAAAATTATTGTTTTTTATGGTTTTGATTGTTCTTCAATTATATCATTTGAACAGGAATCCAATAGTGCAATAAACAATGCATCCATTAGTGATCAGTGTAATACCAAATTTGTTCTCAAACCAAGTCCTCCTTTACGCAACTGATCATCGCAAAAAGATTTCTTTCTGATCTCGTTTAAAGTTTATGCAGAAAACAGTAATAGGTTGCACGATGCATTTTCAATCTAGCTCTATTTTTTTGAGTTTTTTTTTGTTCATGTTTTATTATTTTATTTCCTATTTATTTGTCACAGCTGTACGAATACCGGAGAGCAACTACCGATAAAATCCCTTGACCCCATGTCCGTCAGTCTGTCTGTTGTAAGAAAGCTAGAGCCCAAACCCAGATTGTTGAAAGTTTTCCAGATATAGGGCTTGTAATTTTTTGTTGATTCATTTGTTGATTTTGGTGTTCTCTTGGACAGAAAATTGAATTTTATCTCCCGCATAATTACGATGGTAAATAAGGCTTATGGCGTTCTGAACTTTATTACACGTTGGGCAAACGAATTTTCAGATCCCTACGTTACGAAAAATCTTCTGTTGTTTGGGACCCCCAGTACAATTTGTATGTTAATATGATGGAATCGGTCCAGAAACAGTTTCTCATTTGTTGTCTGAGAAACCTTCAATGGAACCCGAACCATAATCTTCCGTCGTATAGCAGTAGACCAGTATTGATCAGATTGCCGACTCTTAGAAGTAGACGCACCATGATAAACTCTATTACAGTTTTGAAAATAATTGATGCATGTATTTGTTCTGAGATTTGGCCGGGGGCCAAACTCAAAGCCGTGGATAGGAAGGATATACCTTCTAGACCAGGGTTTGGGTCCCGTCAGGGTTTGGGTCCCGTCAAACTCACCTACTGACCCACAGGAGATCCTAAAGATCATCAGCCACTGCAATCCCTCCATTCCTGCAAAGGATTGGAAGGTGGTCAAGGTTGAAGATTCTGTAGGAACCTCCCGGCAGGTAGTTTTGGTCCTGAACCAGGATTCCCTAAAACCCCTTGAGGAGTCCAAATGCCAAATTCGGTTTGGGTTCATGAGTGTACCCCTCTGGGTATACAAAGTGGATGCGCTGCGTGGCAAACTGGCCGAGTCGAAGTCGGAAGTCACAGCGGTAAATGCTGGAAAGCATCCTGAAACGGCGGTAGATGCTGAAGAAGCACCACTGGATGAGGACAGTGGGAGCATCATTGACCTATGGGGCCGCTCTGCCTGGTTCCGAGATGGGTGCATCACTAGCGAGGGCGAACACGAGACGACCGTGTTCGAGGTACCCGGAGTTGAAGATCCTCTAGACGATGAAAGTCCTCCAGATAAATCTTCATCGCAGTAAGGCAGCATCTACCAACCTCATTCTCCATCTTGCGAAGGGTAGAGCCGATGTGGCCCTGATACAAGAACCATGGACGGTCAATGATCGTATATGTGGTATCAGGTGTAATGGATACAGGACTTTCGTCCTATCAACCCCAGATAGGCCAAGATCTTGCATACTCATTAAAAACAAATTTAATGCTCTTTTATTGCAGAATATTAGTGATAGCGATACAACCGCCATCAGCCTCTCGCTGGAAAACGGCCAGCGGGACATTTGGCTAATTTCATCGTACATGGCGCACAACCATTCTGAATCACCCTCTCCGAAGTGCGTCAGGGATATTGTATCGGAGGCAAAAAGACGGAATTGCAGCGTCATTGTGAGCGAGTACCGGCACCAATGATCGAGGTGAGTCTCTTTTTAAGTTCATTATAAGCGAAACCTTGTCTATATGTAACAGAGGCGAGGAACGGACCTTGATAACTTCGGTTAGGAGGGAAGTACTAGACCTAACTGTATCCAATTGGAGCGTAGTTTCTGATTACTCATTCTCTGATCATAGATAGCTACAGTTCCACATAAATATCGAACCTCTGAAAAAGGAAGTTTTTAAAAATTATAGGAAAACGGACTGGAACGCCTATCGAGGGCGCCTAAGGAAACTCTTAAGTTATCATCCGAATATTCCGACTAATGTGCCGGAGCTGGAAGAACTAGTTGGAAAATTTTCTGATGCGTGCAGGAACGCGCTCAATGAGTCCTGCAAGACCAGTGGTTATTATGCTGCCAAGGGTAACAAAAAACCTCATTGGTGGAATGCTGAGCTACAGGATCTAAGATCGTCCATTAGGCGGCTTTTCAACAAGGCCAAAAAGAGCGGCGACCAAAGGGATTGGGGCGTTTACAAGATTAGTCTTAATCTACAAAAAGGTGAAATTAAGAAGGCCAAACGGAAATCCTGGCGAAACTTCTGTGAATCCATTAAGGGAACCAACCAGACTGCACGCTTAAGATGCGTGCTCGCTAAAAACCCACCGTGTGCGGGGTTCTTAATGAAAGACGATGGAACGTGGACGTATTAGTCTGAAGAGTCTCTTGGGATTCTTCTGGATACCCACTTTCCCAACGATGACAGGAATGCTGGTCATCAGCCAGAAGAGCTAGGCGGAAACTTACCTAGCTTAGAACAAGTTCGCTCAATATTGAGCGGAGAGAATCTGATATTGGCCATTAGATGCTTTAGGCCCTATAAATCAGCCGGACCTGACAGGATAATTCCCGCACAACTAAAGGAGGCACTATACCTATCTTGCAGTTGGTTGGAGGCACTCTTCAGGGGCTGCCTTACGCTGGGAGTCATTCCTAGCATTTGGAGTCAAACCAAAGTGGGTTTCGTCCCGAAAGCGGGCAAATGCTCTCATGTCAAACCAAAGGACTTTAGCCCAATCAGTCTATCATCCTTTGTTCTTAAGACATTTGAAAGGTTACTGGACATTCATGTTTGAAGTAAACTTTCACAAAATCTACTATCGAGTTTTCAGCATGCCTATATCAAGGGCAGGTCAACTGAGATAGCTGTCCACTCTATAGTCAGTATAATAGAAAACTCTCTTGAGAATAAGGTCTTCGCCCTAGGGACCTTCCTGGACATCGAGAGAGCCTTCAATAACATTCAACCTTCGGCGATTCTTACGTCGTTAGAGAATCTAGGAGTCGACAGCTTAGTGACATGCCTAATTGGGAAGCTTCTGGTGGATAGATCCGTCAAAGCTGAATGGGGTGGTGTCACTATTACTAGGACCGTTAACAGGGGACACCGCAGGGGTGAGTTCTGTCTCCACTGTTATGGTTAACTTCTGCCAATGAACTGCTTCTTGAATTGGACAGGGCTGAATGCCAGGTCCTTGCCTATGCCGATGATATTCCTATCATCTGTACGGGTGGAAACCTCAATTTACTTAGCATTCGTAAAACCAGCCTACTTAGTCTTGCATGGAAGAGGACGAGGAAACGACGTAACACTTTCTCTTGAATTGCCATGCTGTGGCAGGACTGAGAAGTAGGATATTCCTGTAGGTCTCATAGACAAATTTATTGAAACGGCAAATTGGCTAGACGACTAGTCAATAGTTGCTATGGAGGAAACTGCAGGTATCACAATGGGCTTCTTTAGCCTAAGTGTGCTAGACAGCGTGCTGTCTTGCAGCCTTTTCAACCAACCAACCAACCAAATGCTCTGAATTTCTGTTATCTAAGATTTGCATAAATGTCCCATTGAGACCCACGAGGTACTATAAACTCATTCAGCGTTCGAATTATGCGTCCTTTGTTCCAGTTAGGAGAATGTGTCGGGACTTTAATGACCTATATCAGTTTATTGATTTCACTGGTAGTTGGGAAACTACAAAGTCTAGGATAATTTGTCATTTGAACCGATTGCATTAGTGCTATATATTCCTTTACATGTGTAAAATTACTTTCTCCTTACTGATTTTTAATTTGGTTTTGGTTTTGTTCGTAATTATTATATATTATGAAGTCTTTGTTATATTAATATCTCGTGATGTACTTTTATACTTATTTATATTTGTGCAATACCAACTGGTGAAGAATTTCTGTAGTTGGTAGGTTGCAACGTGTGAACTTATGATCCCTGCTCTCCCGTTATAGACCGGTCTATAATGTGTACGCTGTCCTCACGTTATGGGGACGTGGCCCTCTCGTTCGGTAGGGGCGGGTGAGAGTGGCGGCGATGGGTTCGCTCGATTTATAAAAGCAAAAAAAAAAAACAAAAAAATAATAGGCAGTTATGCATTGCAAAAGGGTAAGTAAGATCGGTACGGAGGAAAAATTTTATCCACGAACTAAAACAACCTCAAAAACAATACACTTTTCAGTTGATTTTATAAGCCTGACGCATTGTACCAGTGGTGTGGAGTTTTCCCAAAATCAATAAAACTCCGACTCCGACTCCTTAAATAAAAATATCTCAACTCCTGCTCCGACTCCGACTCCGACTCCAACTCCAACTCTTACTACGACTCCAAATTTAAACTCCACAAAAAATTGCACACTCTTACTTTATATTTTCAATATTTATTAATTAATTATAAGTAAATTAAAAATTTAATTTTTTACATTAACATTTTTTAGATAAATTAACTCAAAATAAATTTATTAAAAAAAAAAACATTTAAAAATAATACACTTCGATGGTCCAGTTTTAAGTAAAAAAATGCATTAAGATAAAAAAGTTAATCATTTAAATACTACTAGCTTTTTTATTTTAAGATAAAAAAGATATTATTTATTAAGTGTTTGTTCTTAAAAACATTATTTTTATTTTATGAAGAAAGAAAAAATTTTGTGAATTTTATTTTATGTAGGAAGAAAAAACTAAAATTCTAAAAAAAATTAAAAAATTCATTACACAAAAAATAGGAGTCGGGGTAGATGCAAAAAACACTCCGACTCCTGCAAAATGTTGCTAAACTCCGACTCCTAACTCCGACTGCACACCACTGCATTGTACCACGCCATAAGTGGGCATAGGCGTACAAAAAAAAATAAAAATAGAGTTTGTAGCCTCGTCCACACTAAATTTCAAATAATCACGATGCATGAGAAATATATACGATACCACGATCATTTTTAGCAAATTTAAAAATTGTTATGCGTGGCGTAATATTGACAGAATGAGCTAGAAATCAGGTAACTATTAGGTAGATACTCCCCTGGGCATCCCAGAGAACGCAGACCATTAAATAATAATATTTCATGCATTATATGATATTCTTATTTATTACTTTAATTGAGGATGACATTTGACTCGAATATTATTATTGAAGAAAATGTTAGTTATTAAAAAATATTCGGGTTTTCATTTTGGTAAAAACCGGTGGAACCGGTCTTTTCGGTTTTTTGCTTGAAATTATATTACACATATAGCACTTACAATACATTAGTTTAGCGACCATTTCAAATACATATTCGTATTTAAAGCCCAAAATATCACAACTCTATTAAAATATGACAATTACTTTTTAATTTTAAATACAAAAATTTATATTATATTCCAATTTGGAATGCGTGAAAGTTTTATTCAAACTCACATTAAACTGATTTCAATATGAAAATCATATTCAAATTAGAAAGAGATTTTCAGTATGAAAATGTTATTAAGTGTGAATCATTTATTTATAAAATTAAATTATTTTTGAAATTTGGAAAAAAAAATTGAAAAGCTTAATTAATTCGTAATTAATTTTTAATTAATTCTTATTTGTCATAAAATCATTTTGAAATTTGAATAAAAATATATTTGGAAATGTCATTTAGAACATATTGAAGCATAAAATCATATTTGAAAATAGAAATTCTGTTCTTAACTCCAATATTTCATTAAATCCAAAAATTCATTAACACAAATTGAGAAAATCTGGTTAACCGACGTCGAATAACCGGTTTCCGGTTTGTTCGAAAACACGGTTAATGGAAAAAAACCAGTTAACCGGTTTCACCACTTTTCGGTTTTGGACACTCTAGAAATTTTTTGTTTAAATGATTTTCTTAATATGGCGACTTTAAAAAAAATTTAATACCACATTACGGGTATCGCTTAGAAACCCGCAAAATGTAAGTAATTTTTGAGATTCGATGCTCCGTTTCCGAGATATATAAATTTTTTCTAATTTTTTCCTATTTTCGATCAAAAATGGGGATGGGCTACCCGGGTAACCCATTACCCACGAAATATGAACCCTGGTTACAAATAATAATAATTTTGTTTATAAGTATTTAAATATAAAATACACAATTTTAATAAAGAATTATTGGATTAATTGTTTTCTATAAAATTCTTAATGGTATGTGGCATCAACAAAAGGTTGTGAGAGCCATTAAATTGAAGTAATTAGTTGAGCAACACCAAACTATTATTTGCTACAACCGAATTAGTTTCCACAGCTTTCGTGGGTCCAACAAATATAATATTCACCACTAAAGAATAAGTTGATTGCTAGAACTAAAACTCGATTGACAACATCACATTTATTTCTTGTTGCTGTGTCGTCAACTAAATATTTCAGTTCTTGCAACCAAAACTGAATTACAAATCAAATGTCAATTGAATCAACATTTGGTGATAAAGAACACAATTATTGGTTATCACAACTGAATAATGTGATAGTCCAAGGGACCGACAATTTTAATTGGCTGTAAATATAAAGTAGTTGTGACAACGAATCTCTTCTCTGTATGTATATAAATCTCGATCCTGCTGAACTTCACTTGACAAATTTGTCTCTGTCTAACACAAATTTTAATTAGGATCTGTTGTTTTTCGATATTTTTCGTGCCTACCGTATGCATGGGTGTTACCAAAATGAGTGTTAAAAATTTTTAATTTTTAGTTATAAAGTGGCGTTTACTCAGTATCAAATATCATTAAGATCTGTTATGTTTTACTGGAACTACAGCCTCTACCAATTCGACTATGGTCAAATTTTAGTACGGTAGTGGGGGAATCGCCCCCACTGGCAACTGGAGTTTACCGAATTAAAGATTATTATAGTTTGTGTTTTGCTAAAGATATTGTGTCAAACAGCCTACCGGTCGCCCAGCAATTGTATGGAAGGTAGCAATAGGGGTGTTTTTTCGTAACCTATATAAGTTAACATAAACTGTTACGAAAAAAACGCATACACGTTGAGTATAATCAACTTGGCTTCATCATAATTATTTATTTTTATTTGTCAATTTGTTTATTTAAAAGTCAAAGAGAAAATAAAATTCTAAAGAATACAATGCAATATATACTGCATTGACACTACAATAGACTTTTTCTCATTTGAATTATTGCATTGAAAAATAGATGTTTGGTTAAACGAAATCCACATACACGAGGTTACGACTGCCATATTGGGATTTCGCTCTATTCAATAATAAATCACAAGCGAACGCTTATAGCCCAAAATATACGACTCGAGAGCACGTGCAAAAATAAAACAAAAAACACACGCGTCCCCGAGCTAGCCGCGTGCTCTTCTTTATATAGACTTCTTCGCGCTCTTTCAGGTTTTAAATGAGTAAAACGAGGAGCTCGGGAACAGATGTCGTACCGCAAGCGAGATATAAAAAGCTATTGTTGTGGTATGAGAAATTAGCTACCGGTAATGAATGTGAATCGGATTATTCACCATAAATTGTTCGAAAAGTATATAAAATTTACCATAAAGTACATCAAATGTACCAGAAACTACATACTTATACAATATTTATTTAACGTAGTATGTTTCTCTAAAGTGCATAAATTGTACCATAAAATACATATGAAAATTTACCACAAAATGTAACACAGGTACAACAAAGCCAATTATACTAAAACTTCAGTCAAAGTACTTAAAGTGTAGTAAAAGTACCAACATCTGTACCAAAATGTGTACCAAAACGTGGATAAACTATATCATAAAATTACATACGGTGCAGTAAGAAGCCAGAACGGAAGGCGCTCTTACGAGTCATGGGAAGATATCGGTTAAAAAAGATATATTTTGAGAATCGAAATTTTCCTCGGCTTTCTTTGTGCACTTCACTTCCTTGTTGTTTTCCTTTAGGAGTTGTTTGTCTCCAGTACTGTCTTGGAATTATTCTTCTTGAAGAAGAAAAAATCAATAATATTTTATTCACCTTTTTACAAATTTTGATTAAAAAATTAACTTCCCATAATATTTTCATCATAATTTTCGAAACGTCGTGGAAATATAATAAATGAAATGACATAAATTTTGTATTTTCCATACAACACACCATAGACTAATACATACGTAGATAAACTTATTCTCTCATCTGACGTTTCATTTCACACTCTTCATCGTAGGTTTGTGGAAATGAGAGCAATTAAATTTAAAATTATCTTACACCAGGTGGAGTTACAAAATATGTTCACTTAACTTTTTCCTGTCGTTTTGATGTAGAACTGAAAAATTTAAATATAGTTTGCACTTTTTTGTTGACTTTTATCGTTGGTATACATTTGTATTGTATTTAACACAACTAGTTTGCCACAAAAACACGAAATTCGGTTGTTGTTCCTTTGTTGATCATTGTATACTATTGCCACTATCTGGTATTATTGAACCCATATTTTCCACCATCCAATGTTTACTTTCCATCGTACTTATGACGTTTAATTTATTGAGCGAATAAAAGCTTCTATGGTATGTATTATTCTATGCAACACACCTGAACTTGGTAACACTTTTATCGGGGTTATTCTCAACTTCTAAATTTATACATGTTAAAGTGCAGGTTGTCATTTTGTATGACTTAAGGTGTATAGGTTACGAAAAAACGCCCCTACTATGGGAATAAGAAATTTGAAAATTTTCTGTACTTAAGTAATATTTTATGAAAATTTTATCAACACCTAGTTGAATTTACCCACATGAAACGGAAACGTGTTAAAAAAAAAACTAGTTTTTGAACTTTATTCTTCGATTTGCATTGTAGGTACCAGAAGGGTCGTGGCCATAGACTAATTACATTTAGAGACGGCAACTCTCTCAGGCCGTCGGCGGTGCAATGGTTAGTGTGCGCGGCTCTTGTACATGAGATCCTGGGTTCGAACCCTGCTCTGACCACCTTCAAATTTCTTTCGACGGCGGTCACCTCGCATAGTGACGGCGACACTATCGAGTATATAGCCATGAAAAAGCTTCTCAAAATACCGTTCGGAATCGGAGTAAAACTGTAGGTCCCAATCAGTGAGTGAAAACTGAAAAGCGCACAGCTCAGTGATTGTGAGAAGTTCTCCCCGGCCCCTTCATGGGATGTAATGGGAAACCATTTATTTTATTTTATTTATAACTCTCTCAGTAATTTGATGACATTTGGTGTGTTGCAGAATGGCGGTTGTATGTTAGTAGATATTGCTTTAATAATGCCAGATAGAGGCAATAGCTCAAACCGTCCAACAATAAATCATCAACGGTATTTCGATTTGCGCGTTAAGTTTTTTGTGTAAATACACCATAAATATATACTAACAATAAAATATGTCAAAACAAGTCCAAAATACGTTTAAATTTCACAGTTTTTCATCTAAACAGCACGAAAAATGTATGTCCAAAATTTTTGTAATTCCACCTGGTGTAAGCTATTTTGCGTCAAATAATTCCGACTGCACCAAGAACATTGTGAAAAGAAACGTCAGATGAGAACAATGACAGCTCTAAACGTTATTGCTCTATAGCCAAAAAAAATTTCGGTCATGGTTCAATCGCATAAATTCATAAAATGAGTTTGGTCCAAAGAAACATACGGTCTAGTACGGCTGATATAGTACATATTTCCAATTTCGAAAACACAATAATTTTTTTGATTTGATTTGTGTCCGACCATAACGCACAAGAAAAAATAGTTTCGGTATAAATTCGATTTCTATTTACAGGCGTTAAAAACTTGGTCGGCTTTAAACTTTTAGCAAATACGCAAACAATACTACATGCATTTAGGTGTTTTTACTTACTTGTGAACAAACGCTATCAAATCGGCAGCACGCCCAGATCCATCACATACCACCACTGGCACGGGTGGTGTATCCGTCACATATTCTAGAACTGCACGTATCGTATTTGTACCACCTTCGATAACAAGACAAACTACGGGTGTACTGGAATGTGTAACTGCAAACAAGAAGGGGAAGTACAACATCAAATACATAGGAATTGAAACTCTCATCAAGCAGCATAAAAGATAAATTGCATTCTGTGATGCAGTGACCGAAACCGAAAAGTGCGCAGGAAGGGATATACCCTCCTCTAAACTGTTATTACGCATTTAACATTGCAACGTTAAGTGCTCCGTCAAAGTGATAGGGAAAGTAAACGTGTGAAAAGTAACAAACTACATGACAATTTGTATCATATTAGTGGCAGGAACGTGTTGCACAACAGAGAGTTAAAGGAAAAAGGGCATGATTACAACATTTTTGTTTCCTTGACTAGAACATGATTATTTTACGTGCGGAGCAAGTTACACTTACAAGGATGCAATTTCAAATTGGATATAAATTTCTCCAATTTCCGTCGCAATATCAGTTCGGCACCGTACTTGGCCTGAGTACCATTGTCGACTAGCAGAAAATACGCATGGCGATTATTTAGGACGGCCAACTTTGATCTGAAATAAAGCAAGAATAACAACATGAAAATAAGGGCAAAGATTTAATTTAAAGAATAATTAAAAAGGATTTTGTTAAAAATAACGCATCGCTGTGAGGAAGACGAAAATAATTATAAAATAGAAACGTGTCTGAGAACACGAGCAAGCGCTGAACAAACTGTTTTCTAATTTATTATTCTATTTTCTTTGGAACCCGGGGCATGTGACGAATTCTATTTTGCTTGGTAAAGCAAACGAAAGCATTTTAAATCAACTCACCCTCACACTTTCCCAATCATTAAATTTGCCCCCAACAGTTGCCACTCAGTGTGTTGTAAGTAGTGTGCTCAAAAACAAATCCGAAAACCCGGTCAAAATAATTACCCGGTGGCTTTAAAAAACGTAATTTTCGTACAAAGCGAAATCCGGTTATTTCACGTCAACATACAATATCAATTTTAAAAATTTTAATTGGTATACAACTAAATTTTTTAAAACTATTAAGATTTCCACATAATAAAAGATCTTCTAAATTTGAATATGGTCTCATTTTGAGTTTGAATTTAAATGAATTGAATAGAATTTTGAATTGTTACACCCATTTCAAGTTGGAATCCTATTAAAATTTAAACATGGATGCCAAATTTAAATACATTTTTTAAACTTTGAAATTTAAAAACGAACAAGAATTTGAAGCGGCCGCAAAACTAATTTATTATATGCGACACATAAGTAATTGGATTTTTTAGAATAAAACAGTTTCACCGTATTAAAAACCGAAAACTGATTACTTGAAAAATTAATGACCGGGTTTTAAAAAATGTCGGTTGTCTTGACACTCTAGTAAAGGACAATAAAATGTATAAAAAATTTGTGAGGAATTTGTTAGGTGGGGTGATAGCTAAATATCAACCAGTCTTTCGGAGTGTATCCATTTTATCTTACTTTAAATTAAATATACAAAAAATAAATGAAAGGCACATTGACACTCGAGCGAACCGCTTCTTCAATTGGAATCTGACACGACATACGAGAACGAGAGAGAAAACATTTTGTAAATAGGCGAAAACAAAGTACACTAATATTTTTTTAAATTAATTGGTTTTAGGGCAATGCAAATACGGGAAAATTACACTGTGCTACACGAACAATGTGCTGGGTTCATCATATAGCAATTCTGCTTTATTGGGGCATTTTTAATTAAAATTAGTTAAATGGTTCTAATCACATGAACGAAAATTCTTGTACTATTTTTTGGAAAAATAAACTTTAATGTTGCTGTTATTTTTTTAATCCTAAGAATCTGTTGTACTCAGTGATACAATATGAACAGATTTAACTGTTTTTCACAGTTTTTTGAGATGCTAAACAATTTTCCAGATTTTTCGAAACGTACTGATTTATCTAGACGATGCTGAAGACGTTGTTTCTAAAACTGGTAGGAAACAGTAATATGGAATCCTAAGCAAGATGTTTACATATTATTCTAAACTTGTGGGTCATAAGAGCTGAGGTCGACTAAAGGCAGAATTGATTTTATTAGATACAGTGAACGGAAAGTCATCATCACAGGGATGCAAATGTTCATCACCCCAACAACTTTCGTCATCGAAAGTGAGCTAACGTACAGTTTCATTCGTCACTGCACAGAACGCACGGTTGTTCCTGCAATGAATTTCATTCATTATTACAACGAATTTGTTTTGTTGCTGCAATGAATTTGTTTCATTGTTTCAGTGAATAAGTATCGTTCTTGCAATTAATTGGTTTCATTACAGCAATGAAATTGCTTCATTGTTGCAATGAATTTGTTTCATTTCAGCTATGAATTTGTTTCATTGATGCTATGAACTTATTTCATTGCTGCAATGATTTTGTTTCATTGCTGTAATGAATGTGTTAAAGTGTGTTTGAAATTATTTATTGTTTATTGTACATAAATACACTGTTAGTATTACATTGCAGGTGTTTTGATAAAAAAAATTTTGAATTTTTGTTTCGAAAATGGTCTGAATTTGCTAAATATATTATATCCAGTGTTATTGTAGCCGTTGTACTCAAGGCCTGCAATTAGAAACAAATATGAGGAATTAATTATTAAGATTTCTATTTAAGATATGCACATACATATCTAAGTATGTCGGTACTTACCATGATCATAAGCTCTACTCCCGTGTGGATTTCATCACAGCAATTGATCTATGTTCAGAATTTTCTTTAATATAGAAACACAACATTGTTTCTTAAATTGTGCAATTGTTATTGTGTTGAGGGTTCTGTCATTCAATTGTAGCGCCACATCTTCACGCTATTGAGCCAGAGATCGCGCTGTAAGCATTTTCTTCAACTGCTCTTTTATTTATTTTAACCAAATTTGTTAAAAGTTCGATTGATTTCATCTCATTGTTCCTTAAATTGTTACTTTTTATGATCGTCTTACTTGAAACACTTTGTTCATTTCACTTCTTCGTTTTCATTGACTTCGAATCCAAATACCAACACAACGAAACAGGCGCGACCGAATTATGGTTAAAACACGAACACTTTGTTACGATTTGTAGTCACCCAGCTAGCATTTGAATGTTTGTTTCACGATCACGATTGTTTCGCGACTGGAATTCCAATCGTCACCACGATTGTCGGAGCAGAATTATATTTTTCTCTGCTTTGTGCTCACGATTTGTTTTTGTGTTTACTTTGTGTCACAGTCTTACATGTAGTTTTCTTATTGTTGTCTTACTTCTTCCCGCATACTCCACCGAACTCGTGTTTTGCAAGGAGAATTTAATTATGTCTCTCTGAAATTCTAACGGGTTTTCCAATATCTGCTCAGCAAAAAAAGAAAAAGAAAAAACTTTTTTGCTTCTTTTCATTTGAGTATTTAAGAAGCAAAGAAGCGTCAGAAGTGTAGTGCAGCACAAGTCTTTTGTTCTGTGAAAGAAACAAACAATAATAAGCATTTTTGTATAAATTTACCATCGTCTTGGCAATCGCCTGCGATTGGATTTTGCTCATCGTCGACGATTGGATTTTGCTCATCGTCGACGATTGAAAAGTAAGAGTCGCCGTCTTGACACAGTTACTTCAGTTGCTCTGAACGTGCGCGATTGGAATACGACATCGCGCACGATTACTTTAATCGTCGGCTCCGATCGTGAAAGAGTCGTGCACGATTGAAAATGCTAGCTGGGCACGCTCATACACACACACAAATGTTCAGTTACATATTTCGGGGTAGTTTTATTTCTATCGATGCGTCACTCTATTTGCTGTCGTGTTGCTCCTTGCATTCTGTTTGTTTATCTATTTCATTTATAGATTCTCAAGTTACACAAACGATCACAGCAAACACATAAATTCACACAATTTATTTTTCTGAATAAAATATTATTACTTTAGTAAGTTGAACTAATTAGTTTGTTTTAAATAATGTATGTAAATTATTCCTGGGGAGAAATATGGCTAACACTATCGGTTGTTGCAAAATGAACTGATTTAAGATGTGTACGTGACCCAACACTCACGCTCACCAGTTCCTCTTGCTGGCCTCTTTTTTACGCTCACTCATTTTTTTGACTGCTTTTCTCTCTTTATCTTCCTAAAACTTAGTTTCATTGTAATAACGAAATTGTCTCGCCAACTATAAATGTTGGCAAAACTCCAAAATAAATAAATCATAAAAATAATCAATAAAAAGTAAGAGATACACTAAATATCAATAGTTTTAATCTCATGCTCTTCATTTTTTTAATTTTTAACCCATTTTTCTACACAATTCAAATTAAATAAAATTGTTGCAGGAACGAAAAGTAAGTTATTGCAGCAGCGAAATGAAAAATTGTCAAAGAAATCATGTATGAAATTTTTCGTTGCAGCGACTACCAAATTGTCTGATATACGAAACTTTTTATTGTGGCATCGTAAAAACAGTAACGAAAATGTTTCATCCATACGACGAAGCATTATTCTTTTAGTGTATTACAACTTCGAAATTATTTTAAATTGTGGGATATTGAAAAATTACCGTTATTGGTGTTTTCAAATAAGATGATGTCACATAAATGCGAATATTTTGGAAAATATTTAACGGATTTTGTTGTTCTTTTTTCTTAATGTAAGATAATAAAATTACTGAAACATTGGCGTTTGTAAAGGTTGATGATGGTTGATGATTTTTCCAAATGGCCGAAACGTCACTGACGAAATCTTATCACTCAAATTGGAAAATCCTATATATCGCTAGAGCAAATTTTAACAAATTTTAAATTCGCCATATGTCGGAAACTGAGTGACAAATTTTTGATCGTAGAACAGATTAATAACACTGTGATAGTTTTTGACCCGAAAAAAATGAACTTTGATGAATCCTTTTCGAACTATTAGTGGGAGTCCCCTGAGTGCGAAAGTACATTTGGAAGTGTCAGATTGGCTCCAGTTTTTGAGAATATGGATATAGCTAAGTCTGCGCTATTTAAACAAATTTTCCCGGCCATAGGCCAATTTTTTTTTTGGCCTAAAAGGGCTTGAAAAGCTTATTAAAATAGAAAAAACAAATGTTTGCGCTCGGGCCAACTTCTTGAGATATGGGCCTTTAAAGCTTGAGTATATAATTGGCCATATCTCAGATATTTATGGGCCGATCTGGTTCCGGTGAATATCATTACAAAGACCATTAAAAACTCTTTAAATCTGCATATAAATATATTACATTTTATTAACACATTGGGGACAAATTTAAAAAATACGATTTTTTAACCTCACTTTTTTGCTAAAAATCAGATTTTCTCAAAAAACCTAGACTCAGGTTGTAGTCAACACTTCAGGCTTTGTGTTAAGGTATAATACTTCGCATTAACTGGATATAGGATATAGGAAAATTACGAAATAAATTATGAATAAAGTCTATAATAGTACTAATTTATGTAGCAAAATAAGAAAAAATATATTTTTTTCTTTTATAAAATTTTTTTTTTATTTCAATTAAATAAAACAATAGATTAGTTAATATTTATATCAAACTTACGACTAATATATGATCGCCCTTATTGCAAATAACATAAGAAATACGGTCAGACATTAATTGATAAAATAAGCCTATATAATTCAAAGAAATGGAGCCACATACATCTGTTATCGTGTCTTTTAAGGGCTCTTCTGTTTCATATTGCTTTCCGCCTTCGTATATTTTTCGTACAAGTTTCGCCCACACATTTTCTATTAAAGCTAGATCGGATGAGTATGGGGGTCATTGCAAAAATTGTACACTTTGTACATGAGTCTAATATTTTGCAGCTCTGGAAGTATGAATTTGAGCATTATACCGTTGGTAAGTCCATGCTATGGGTCCAAAAAAAATTTGTAATTTAGGAAAAGTGGCTTCTAAAATCCTCTTGTACGATGCTTCAGTCATAGTTGCGGTTTCAAAAATCAAATGGATGGTGCCGTAGTGGGATATTGGCCTCCATTCCAGGACTTCTTCTTCTCCGCCTTCGATGCAAAAATTGTTACTCGTTTCTTAACTAGTGGAAATAGTAGTTGTATCTATCTGGTCCATCGATATTAAATCTATACTCCTTGGAAAACACTACTTTCGATAATTTGTATGATCATGACATTGCATTGTTAGTAAATTGGAGTTTACGTTTCGCATTAAGTGGCGCCTTTGTTTGCAACTTCCGACGTGATATGAATGGGCATGACTTTAAAATATGACGTACTGTACACACACTCACGTTAACACCACTTTCGTTGCGAATTTTTCCGGCCATCATGGAAGAATTGGAGGCAAGTCTGCAAGTAGTTTTTTTGCCTTTCTCGAACCATTGGTGACATTTTACTGCGCCCGTTAATTTTGTTCACATTTCTCGATATAATTCAAACAGTTGTTTTCCCCCTCTTCAGTTCTTTTTATATTTGAAGTACATACATGTAGTCGTTTGGATTTCAAAAGTAAATTTTTTCTTTTTCGTAGGTGTTGAGCTTTTGCGCGTCCCATGTTGGTTGAATTTTAAAACAACCGTTAAATTTTTATTACGAGTATTTAGATAATTTTCATATATTATGATCAAGCATCATGGCCTACATGATCAATAAAAATAATTCCTTATTCATGTGATGTGACTCATGGGATGAAAGAAAGATTATAGAATTTTTTCGTAATTCTCCGGCATCCAGTTTTAATGATGTTTACGTTTAAAATTTTAAAAATATAGTTCCTTATTTAAGTGATTCACAGTGTATTCATTTTCAACTATTTTTTAAATTAATTCTGATAATTTATGACATACATTTCAAATATAAATTTTTGGGCTAAGTGTCAACACCTAGAGACATTGTCCTAAGGAAATTTTTTTGACAGTGTATTCAAGACAAATTTTCCAACTGGGAAGAACATAATATCATTTGCATTGAAATATCTCAAAAAATTATTGTGTTTTTACTTGTCCCTCACATTTAGGTCTTGTGCCATTCAAAGCAAACCGAAATTTCAAAAGTTGATGGATATTGTCAAAAATTACCAATGTTCACTAGACGAAGCAATAAAGGATCTTATAAAACTATACATTACATCTCAGTGGAATATTTATCTTATTCCCTCTTACACCCAATTAAGGTATTGGTGAAAGCCTCTCCCAACCAACGAGCTGCGTGTATTAGATTTAGGAATCTACTATTGGGAAATGTAAACCATTTCCAGTTTAAATTTAAAAATATTAATTTAAATTCAGAAACTAAATTTAAAATTTATAAGTACAATACATCACTCAAATTTAATAATTGCACTTGAAATTTTAAAGAGCACAATTGAAATACAAAACACACATTTCGGAATTTAAGATACATATACTGAAATTTTAAAGACATCAATAAAAATCCAAAAATGGCACTTGAATTCGGAATACATCAATTGAAATGTAACACACATTAAGTGAATTTGAAACACATCAACTGAAATTTAAAACAAACATTTATTAAAATTTGAAAGACTTTGACTGAAATTTGAATTGGGGTCGTTCAAATTTCAGTCAAAGTTTTAAATTACATGAATTTAAATTAAACCAATTTAAATCGGTTATTGATTTTTGAAGTTAATGAATTTTTGATTCACAAATTTTTGTTCTATTGTTCTATTTATATTTCAGGTAATTAAATTTCAATTAATGTCTTTTGATTTCAACCAATGTGTTTTAAATTGCAGATGATGTGTTTTAAATTTCCATTGATGATTTTTTCCTAAGTTTTACTTGTTGTGTTCTAAATTTCAATCGATGTGTTTCAAATCTCAATTGATGTGTTTTAAATTGCAATTATCATTTGGCGTCTTTTAAATTGCAATAAATGTTCTTTGATCTTCAATTGATGTATTCTAAATGTCAAAAAGAATTTTCAACTGATAATTTTCAAAACTACATTGATATATTTGAGTTGCAATTGGAAATGGTGTAGTTGTAAGGTTTGTTAGAGAGTTGGTGAATGCCCGACTTAAACATGATCTACAAAATGTGCGGCAACATCCAGCGATTATATAAAGTGGAGTTTACAAAAATTAAATATTTAAAAGTGAATAACTTTTTTTTTTATTTACCCATTTAAACTTTATAATTTAATTTAACTCCGCTTTAAAAAAAATACAAATAGAAATTTTTGCAAAATTATGATTTTATTGGTTAGACACTTCGCGACCTTAGAACAAACATGTTCTAACTGAATTGGACATGCCCCTTCGATTACTGCTACCGAAATATTTAAATCTCTTATCGTTGGCGAGTTATCTAATAGGAAACAATATTCCTACATATTTTACTGCAGTAGTTTGGTTAACAAAGAGCATTCAATCTGGCTCTTCTCAAAAATTACTTGACTTATGAATGAAATACAACATCGTTCGAATAACTTGCACGACTTGGTTTACAGCATAGAGCAAACTGGAATAGAAGAGTTAATGCTCTCTGTTCAAAAGTATTGCTTTAATAATAGCAGATATGGGGATTAGTTCAAAAGAACCAACAAGAAAACAGCAACGGCATTTCGTGTTAGTGTGTAAAATGGTTGTGTTAAATACAACATAAATATATACCAACAATAAAAATCAACACAATAATGCTTGATATCAATCGGAGAATTGTGCTTATATTATTTTGGGCTAAGCAAGCACTTTAGAGATAAAGCCCTCTCTCGAGCAACAAAAGTCCCGCTATACTAGACTCTCATACAACCTGCCTTGCTTTATGACGCAGAATCCTGGGTCTTATCGCAAGCAGCGAAACGTCTGTAGGAGTCTTCGAGAGCAAAATAATCCGAAAAATGTATGGCCCTGTAGTGCACAACGGTGAGTATCGGCGACTCATGAACCATGAACTATATCCCGACACTGACATAGTTAAGCGGCTGAAAATAAAGCGATCGAAGCCGAACTCGAGGGAAGACGAAAAGTAGGAAAACCAAGACACCGCTGGAGTGGTTTGGTTGACGAAGTCTTGCGTACACTTGGGATTACCAACTGGAGAGATATGACAAAACGCGAACAGGTTGGAGAAAAATGTAATCTTCGTTTTGTAAGGTCTCTGACCCTCGGGGTTGTTCGAGACCGCATAAGTAAGTATATGGTGCACCTTACATGCGAAAAGGTCTGTGATGGTCCTTTTTTTGGTTCTTACCTAAGGTCGTGTCATGTATTTTCGCATTATTGACTATTCTATTTCAGGTAATTTCCAGAAATAATAACTATAATAAATTTTTCATTACAGTTTGAACAATGGCGAAGTGCGGTTATAGAGATCTCGCTGATATTTATTTTCAACAAAAAGATGTGGACGATATAATGTCGCACATACTGAACAATCAGTTACACTGTGGAACAAAATTAACTTTATTTAAAATAACAAATGTTCTGACAAAGGATTCCGGTAGAGAGGGCAAAAAAATGCACTGTATCGGCGATTTAAAAGTTTATTTCTGAGTTTTGATTTTTAACGGGGGTGAAATTTCCCCATTTTGCATATTCTTTTGATGTATCGGCATAGGATACCATGCTATCCTTACATTTTAGGTATAGAATGTGTTCAGCTATTTTATATAATGCTTTTTTCTGGAATGCTTTAACCCTCTACTGCTTCATTTTATGGCACCTTTTTGTTCTTTTTGTGGAAAAGGGTAAAAACAGTGGTATAGCGGGTTAAAATGTACTACAAAAATGTCCCTCATCAATTTTTCTTAAGTTTCTCAAAAGCACTTAGCAAGGGGTCGACGTATTTTCGAGCTGTGGGGGGACGATTTTTGCCTAGAAAGTTGTAAATAACTTCCTAACTTCCTTTGCTCTCTATGCGGCAACTTCTTTTGGTGAGAGTATTTGCTCAAATTCAGCGTTTTGCATAAGTTTTCGTATGTCCGGGCCATCCAATATATATTTTATCGAATCATAAGTTTCCTTCATGTCAACTCCATACGCAATTGGAATAGGAAACTTGGAATTATCGTAATAAAGGAGTACAGCTATAATACTTTTCTTGGATGAATCTATAAAGATACGCCCGTCCTCGGGGTTATATTCGATATTCATTTCCGCCTTTGTGCCTTCAATATCGTTGAAATTACTAAACGTGTTGGATTCGTTAACCGAAAAGTATGACAGATAAATAATTTGGCGTTTACAAAAAGAAGTTACATTAACATCAGGTTCCAGCAGATAAAGACATTTCAAGTCTGCAGCTAATATTTCTGATTTCTTTTTAGACAGAGTCAGCTTCCGTGCCAATGCATTTAAATGCTCTTGCGACATTAATATTGGACTTGTGGCTGCTTCATTTCCGGAGCAAACACTGCCAATGGTTTCTGTTCCAACGCATGTAGTGACATCAATATGTTGACTAGGACATCCAGGATATAGCTCAGGTGGTTGAAGTTCATCAGAGTGTGGTACTTAGAGAAAAAAAACATATTTTGGGTGGCCGCTTTACGTGAAATGCCCCAAATGTAATGCAATTCGAACAGGTAAGGCAGTCAGTATTCGGCTGGTTGAATTTGAGGTTCGTTGATGTGCTTGCTTGATTTTGTTTCTTCATAGCTTTTTGTTGCAGGCCGACGGATTTTATCGCCCAAAGTGCAGCTGACAAAGAATGGCGCGCTGAATTAGCACAGTCTGAATAAATTACAATATTTTCTCTCATTTTGTATTTTTATATATTAATGTACAGTTTTTTTGTTCGGTGACTTATAGTGACATTTTATGTAGAATATTTTTTCAATTCACACCAACTCCCTAAAATGCAGTTTTATTGGACATTTTAGCGCCAACTCGGAATAAGTACGAAATTAACCCTTAAATGGAGTTTCAGTTTTGACTTCTTTTTGGTATTCAAGTTGGGTTTTGAGCTTGGTGTCTTAAGAAACGTCCAGAAGAATTTTACGTAGTACATTTTAACCCCTTACACCTCTATTTTATGGGTATTTTTTTCCACTTTTCTACAAACAGGACAAAAACTTTTCTGGTAAATTTGTACATAAAATAGCTGAACGCATCTTATACCTAACATGAAAAGATAACATGGTTACCTCTGCCGGTTCATCGTAAAAATGTGCAAAAGGGGTTAAATTTGAATAAAATAAAACGGCGCTTGGACGCTTATGTCAAAGAGTGGGTGGAATCGATTGGCGCTACTGAATAAAGAAAAAGTAAAAAAGGGAAAAAGGGTGGCAAGGGAAGCAAGCGGTAGTGGTGAGATATAGGCTGCCTCGTTTTTAATATAAAACTAATTCTATATGAATACACAATAATAATTGAAATTACATTGCGGTTTTCCTGGAAATTCAATAAAAGCATTCGAAAATGTAGGAAAATCCGACATATTTATATATTCTAAAAACCACTCCTAAACCAGCTGAAGAAAATAAATTTACACCAGAAGAAGCGATCGCACTATATTTGTGTTTGAAATTGACTAACTATGAGTATAAAAATTTACGGAAGCGAACCAATGAAAAGAATTGTGGAATTTTTCCAGTGTATCGAGATTTAGTTTCTGTCAAAAAGGAATGCTTGCCTTCACTAACTGCTATAAGTGTCACTTCAAGTTCAACGGAAAAAAAATTGCAATAACCTTTGGAACGAAAGTAATGCCGAAAATTCATCAGATGCTATTTTATTTATGGTATCTTTCGTTCCATTGCGCTTCACAAAAATGTATACCGGGTTAGAGCCGTCATCAGGTAGAGTAACATAAATTGATGTATGGAAAAATGAGATACCCTCTTCAGCAAAGTATTGCAGACCAATAAAATTTGCATTCAAAAAGGAATCAAAAGATGTCTTAAGAGAACAAGTTGAAAGACTAAAAGATCAAATTAAAAAACTTAAACCGATAATATCTAAATTTGATGACAAAGACATCGAGTAAATTTTAAAATGTGTCTCACAATGATTGATGGAAAAGTTTAGCCGAAACAAAGTCATCATCAAGCTGCATTATATGCCAAAAGATATTTAAGCCAACCCCCACCATAAGTTTTAAGGTAGCTTACGAATTTGGATTGTCCACTCTGCATATTCTTAAATTGGAACATAAACAATTTCTAGAAGATGAGAATCAACGATATTTACAGGAAATATTTCCTAGAGTTATTTGATTTATAGGCAGTAGTTTTTCAGTATACTAAATTATACTGGTTTTTATATACATACCTACATATGTACATTCACATCGCCCACTATCAGTTAAAGGGGCACAACTCAAAATTTTCATAATTTCACATTTGATTCAAAATAATAACCAAGACCCGTATCTTCTATCCACTGTATAAATTTGGCATCATTTACTCTGCCCCATCATAAATCAAAATCCCGCAGGAATATGTCCTTTATTTAGAATTTTCGAATTTTAGAATTCTCTGCCTTAAAAAAACAGTTTTTTTTTCTACTGAGTTTTTTTTAAATATTGAAATATTGCCCCTTTAGCTGATAGTGTGCGATATGTAGATAACAATTTGTTTGTCATTTAAAAAATCATATAAATTAATCAATATTTATTTTATAAATTTACAATCAGAATTGATAAAGAAATATAAAAAAAAAATAATAAAACAGTTTTTAACTAAAATAAAAACATACGACTTTTTTATAAAAATTTCTCCATCTTAGCTGAATTTCAACCAATATCAGGTAACTTTTACGTTCGCTACTTAATAAACTATATTTCAACTCAGGCTTTTCGAAAACGCCGACCTTTGGCCCTTAGGACTAAAAAGTTTAAAAGTTTGGCATTTTCTGGTATGAACATTGTTAAGTGTAAAAGTAAAAAAATTAGTTTTTACCACGTTTTAGCACTAAAAACGAATTCAACTAAAAACGAAAATGTATTTTAAACCGTCCATAACTTTTATTCTTATCGGTCGATTTTTACGTTTAACAGCAAAATTAAAGGCTAAAGGCCCAAATACAAAATAAAAAAAAACGCGTATCATAATTCCAATCCACTCAGAAGTTACAGATTTGTGACCGCCTTCGCGTGAATTGGTCCACTGTGCGGTGCCCCCCATTTCGTAAATTTCTATCCTTTGGCTAATAATCTGTCACTTTATAAATGTTAAATTCGTCATCTGCATCGAAATAACTGACGATTAAAATTTTACATTTCCCTGATACACATAGTTTTTAATTAAAATTAGTCCCGGAATGTATCATGGTTCTAAGCTAGAAAGCTCTGCGAATCCTACTATCAGAAGATACGTCAGAGATGAAATCTCTTTTTATATTAAATCTTGGTATTTACAGCTCGAATGCCGAGTCATTTACACATCACTTTTTATATGAAACCATTTTTTAATTATTCAATCGCAGTTGTTGACTGACGCCTTTCAAGCTACAGTTTAATGTTTTTTACTAACTAAAAATTTAGAAACATCGTGCATACAAACAAATAAACGGCAATCGCAGATAGAACTCACCTCGGTGAACTGATGCTGTGACACGGCACCTCACGATTGTGGCCCAGCAATTCATGATTGCGTTCAACAATGCCCCAGGGAGCAATGCCAATACTAACGACACGTCCGGTACGTTGTTGACCTTCCAGCAGCAGGGCATCGCCAACTTGTCTGGTTACACCTGTCGCATTTAACCAAAGTGATGGGCGGAGAAACAAGAAAGAGGAAAAGAGGAACGAATATTAACAAATAAAAAACCATCAAGAATGACGCATTAATACAACCTACAAGAACGCACTTACAAACTCACATAAATTTTAATTTTTCAACATGTACAAACACAATGTCTCATAACAGGTAGGAAAGTACAATAAAAACCGCCATAAAAATATTATAAATATAACATGGAGGTGAGTGTTTCCGAAATGGTCTCCTTAAAGAACTTCATTATATTTTGTGATCAAATAATTTAATGTATGTGAGCGTGTTTGAGTTTTCAACATAATTCTATTCAATTTAATATAAGTTTTTTTTACCAAGATTTTATCATTAAACCAAATAAAAATTTGTATTTTTATTTACATAATTTTTTATTACTGATTCCATAACATTATATTTATTGATTCGTAGTTAAATGATGGCATTTCTCACCTGTATTGGTGCCACCAGTGAAAATCCATGCTCCTGTTGTTTTCGCTGCTTTCAATAATCCTTTGCGTATTTCCTGAAAGTGTAAATTGTTTTAATTAAATTGATTTTATTCGGTTTACATGTTTTTCTTGGAAATTATATTAATTGGACCAACACAATTTTTTTTGTCAAAAACGTTTAATAAACCAAAGTGTAATCAAAAAATGTTGACATGAGAGCAAAACTTTTAAAGTTTGAAAATTGATAATTTGTAATTTTATATATTCAAGCTCAAGAAAATGCAATATATCTTAATTTGTTCTGCTCTCTCGAAGGTTATGGAGAGCATGGTTAACCACCATCTTGTGAAATAACTTGAGTCCAACGATCTTCTTAATGATCGGCAGTATGGCTTCCGTAGAATGAGATCTACTGGAGAGCTGATGGCGTTCCTTTCGGAACAATGGTGTCGATCCATCCACCGGCTTGGTGAGAGTATCTAAGGTAGTGGCTCTTGATATTTCCAAGGCCTTTGACAGAGTATGGCACGATGCACTCTCGTCAAAGTTCGCTGTTTTTGGTGTCGGTGATAACTTCACTCGACTTATATCGAGTTTTCTCAGAGATCGCACTATACGAGTTGTTGTAGATGGAGTATAATCAGTATAAATTGACTGCAGGTGTACCAAAGGGCTCTGTTCTTTCTCCTTCTCGTTTTCTTATTTTCAGACTGCGAATCCAATCTACTCTTTTGCGGATGACAGTAACCTCTGTCATTCTTATTCATTCGACCGTAGACCAAGTCTTGAAGAGATTGAAGTCAAACGTCGGACGATGAATGAAACCATTTTTGAATTGGGTCGAATGAATAGAGTTGATTTTAATGCGGGTAAGACCCAGTGTTGTTTGTTGTCGCATAAACGGATTGCTGGCCTAGGTGTGTCATCATTGTGTATGGACGGTGTGGATATGAATGAATAAGACGCTCTTGTTGTTCTGGGCGTGAAAATTCAATGCGATGTCCGTTGGACAAAACATTTATTTGAAGTGTCGAAAGATGCACTGAAGTGTCTAGGCTTTTTAAAGCGGTGCAAGAAATACTTCACTCCATCTGATCTTCTGAATATCTACACCTCCTACTTCAGGCGAAAGATGGAATATAACTCCCATATATTGGCAGGCGCTCCTAGGACATCTTTTGAGCTTCTTGACCGTGCCCAGAGGAGAGCAACGGTGTTAATAGGGGACAGTAGGGTATCCAACTGTATTGCCTCCCTTGAGCATCGTCGAAATGTGGGTTGCGTATCGCTGTTCCATCGATACTTCCACGGAATGCATTCCTCGGACATCAGTTAACTTATGCCAGACGGGAGGATATTAAGCCGAAGTGCGCGGCTTTCCAGGAACTCTCACCCGTTTTTTATCGAGTATTGATCACACTACCCACTATAAAGAAAATTCGTTCTTCAGCCGTACAGTCCGTATGTGGAATAAACTTCCGGCTAGTGTATTTCCCACCAATTGTGTCATACAAAGATACAACGCAAATGTCAACAGACACTACACCCTCTTTCCACCCTCCACTACCACAATTTTCCTTCGCCAACATTTATAGGGGGCATCCCCTGAGTGTTGGTTTCAGAAAAAAAAATAAAAATAAAAAAAAAAATATGAATACAGTTTTCAAAACGAGGATTTGCAATATGCATCATCATGATTCCTGACAAACCGTGCAGCTATTTCAGATCTAGCCACATATTTCAATCAGCGGTTGATTGGAATGATGTTATTGGAAAATACATAAAATTAAATGTAAACGAAAGTTCAACTACAATGAGAGATTCTCAATGAGGAATTCATGAGACATGATCTTTGTTGTTGCCTAACAGATAACTCAATTCATAGAGATAATAAAATTCTTATTTATGCAGTCCATTTTTTAGGACCTATAATTTTTCATTTTATAATATGGTTAGGTTAGATTGGAAGCTTGCCACTAGGCCTTCCTGGTGAATCAAAAAAAGCTCACCCCAGAATTGGAGTGATACATATGCAATTTAAATCCTATGGTTTTAAATCGAAAATATAGTTAAATATCGAAATTAACTTTGTATGTTAAAACATTTTTACAAGAAACTTGAGATAAGTAGTTAAAAAAGTCAATATTCGTACAACAAATTGTGTATGTAGTAAAATGGTATAAATATATATTATATGTCTATAAAAAAAAAGAATTTTGAATAAACTATTTATGTATTAATACATTTTCGTTCTTAATTTATTTATCTTGCGGTTCATGGGATTCCCGGGAAATCCACAAATAACAAATTCCGCGGGGGATAAACACCTATTAAAAAAACTTAATGAAAATTTATTAATTTTCAAATGCATATAGACAAAATAATTTATATGAGCTACAGAATCTGTCTAATTTATATGAGATTCTTAGGGCGACTTTCACACTCGTTATTTAAAGCTCAATTTAAAAAGGTCACAGAAAATTTTCATATTACTTTAAATGACATTCAAATGACAAACATCGGACATTTAAATTCCATTTAAATGGAGAATGAGTGACTTCGAATCTAAGCATTACTGTAACAATATGCACCTGCCACCATGTATAAGCAAATACTACCTTTACTAATATTACACTCAAAGAAAAGAATACCAGTCTTACTAATTTGGTAGGTGGAGAAATCGTTGGATATGTCAAAATGTTAATTTGCGGAGGGCGAATGTGTTAATTACACGATTACAAATAAAATTGGCAGATGTTAGATTTCTATATTTTTCTTTGTTTTGTTGAATTGTTGCATTTAAACTGAAGCGAAAATATTCCATTGCTTCATCTTTGCTGTCAATTTTTTTTCAGTATTCTATTTTTATTTATTTGTAATGAATTTCAAATCACAATCGTTATCTAATTACAAATGGTACATACCTTTTTCAATTTTGGCTGCAATTCGAAATTCGCCTTGCCGCCTTGTACTGTTATCAGGAGTTTTGGTAATTCTAAATTCCATTCTTTGGTAAAGAGCTGCACCAATAATTCTGGACGGGTATCAAATGACAATCGAACATACTAGAAAATGCCAACAAAGAAACAAAACTCACATTACATTTTAAAAAGTTATACAGCTCAGCCAAAAACGAAAATGATTATCTAAAGAAAATTTAAAAGGTTTACGATTTAATGTTTCAGATGGGATATAGAACGGTTGATAGGTGAATGGAAAATAAACTATAAACGGCTAACAAAAGTAAATGAACGACAACAATCGACTGACCTGCGCCTTTGTAGGATGAGCACCACCTTGAAATTCAATAGTACCATAAGCATCTGTTGGTTGCGCCCGGGTATTCTTAGTGGGCATCCATGAATCACCTGGTGACCCACTTTCGATGCCAGCTATTGTTTGATGTGTTTGTCGCGCTTGACCACAGCAACATCTGAAAATAATGGGACGAAAGCATTTTTATTAGCTCCAGTCTTTTTTTCATCTCTAGTTTTTCATTTTCTTATATTTCTTAAATTAAAAACTACTTAATTTTAAAGTTCAGTTTGTGTAGCCTAAGCGGTTTGAGGACATGGGTTTCTCACGCAGAGGCGGCGTGAAGTGCTCACTGAGATCGTGCATATTTTAGCATGTCAGGGTTTTTCGTATGAGGTTTCCTTAAGTCGCAAGTCTATGTCAATATGCTACCAAAGACTGCACCATGACTGATATATGCGACAAAGTCATCGAAAATTTAACCTTTCGGATGCACGCCACGCAGCTAAGTCTCGGCGATCATTGGAACTATGTAATTTTGCGCACATAACGTCCTTTCAAGGAAAATAACAAATTCGTTTATAGCTCAAATGCACCTTGTTATATTCAGTTTTAACACGTACCCGTTCCGTTTGGAACCCTTTGATTACAAATTAGGAGCGTTTGATGTTTGGGTTTAACATCTCTTGTGGAAGTTCTGTGGTATATTTAGGATAACTCATTCTATCAATAATAAACTGCGGTCATAATTTGTTAACAGTACGGATCCAGTACCGATCTTAATGTTATAAAACATATCCTACCCAGAGGTGGATTTAATTTGTAACATCTTGGAAATATTATTGGAACACAACAGTAAGAAAGAGATAGAAAGAGAGGAGAAACCCCGACGACGACCACTGCAGTTAATTACAATGTAAACAAGACGGTGACTGGCCTAGAATGTTAAGGCGCCGACGAGAAGAGTCACAAACTTCGAAACGATCGTCCGCCAACGTGAGTTCAAATCCTGGTGCCGATTGGCCGACTGTTTACATTTTTTTTAATTGCAGAAAAAAACCCTGTAGAAATAAGCCCTGGCTCATACGAAATGGAAGAATATTCTTCTAACAAATAATTTCAGATCGAATCAGATCAAATTTTCAGCTGCATGAGAACTTAAAATGATGATAAAGTGTGGTCCAACCAAAACGCACGATGTTAATTGTAAATAAAACAAAACATTTTCAGAGAATTATTATTAATATATTTATTATGATAGAAGGATCCATGACAAATATGTCTGGAACAAAATTACGGCCAAATGCTCGCCACGGCTTCCGATGGCCCATATTTTCGATGACTCTGAGACACAATTGGGTTGAATGTCGTCAAAGTTTTTTCATCCTTTATTATCTCATCCTTTAGCTGTCAAATTGTTCTTGGCTTACTGGCGAACACTTTTTCTTTTAAATATCCCCAAAGAAAAAGTCCAACGGATGTGATTTGACACCGTGGCGGCCAATTAACATCACCACGACGTGAGATAACACGGCCATTGAATTTCTCGCGCAAATGAGGCATTGTTTCGTTGGCTGTGTGGCAAGTGGCACCATCCTGTTGGAACCACATATCGTCCATTATCATGCTGACCAAAAAAATCACGAAGTGCACGAAATGCATTTTGATTTGAACTGTTGCTCAATTGTGTATCCTCTCCTCCCCTGTTCACAATCTCATGCATACAAATCCCCGGGATTTACTACTTTTTAAAGTAAATTACTACTTTTTACAGGCCAGCGAATTAAAAATTTAACAAAATGTAATTAGTCATGCAGTGGAATATGTTCAGTAATCTCGTTCATTACTCATGAAAATATTCAATATTTCAAATTGTTCATAACAAACATTCTTCAACAAATATGTTGTTTTTGGATGAAGATGGCAACAATATGCCGTCTTGATGCCGACAAGAAAGTACAACCAGATTAATATTCTGATGCCTGTACATGGAAGATTTGTAACGCCGAATGATATCCATAACGCTCTAAAAAATCTGTCGATTTTTGTTGTTTGGATGCAAATATAACGTGTGTTTGGAGCTTGTCGTAAATATAACATACTTGGGTGCAAAACACATTGTGGTTGCTATTCAATATTACATGTTTAAGACACAATAATTAATATGTTAGAATATATGTGTTTGCGACACAAATGTATATGTGTTTGTGATACAAATACAGCTGCGTTTATTGTGCTGTTCACTCGCCAGCAAGAGACTAATAGAAGGACAACTCGAGAGTTTATCTTGTAAGTGTGCATCGGTATTTTTGCGTTATTCTCTCAGTCAGTGATTCATAAATATTTCTGAACAATAGTGTACATTGCAGATATAGTTTCAAGTATTCAGTTGTCAATGGTTCATCGGACAGAGGATATCAAAAGCGCTTGATAAGTGGAAAACGAATAATCGAAGGCTCGGACGATTAAATGGTTTGTGATGTTGCTTTGGTTTTTGTGTATGTGTTTCGTGTATATGGATGTGTGCTTCCAAAGTGAGAAACGATTTTGTGGAAAGAAACTGGAAAGGGCAACAACATGAATCCCTTTGTCTCTCCGAGCCTTTACTAAGAAAATCTGAACGGGGGACCATCTGTGAAATATAATAAAACAATACAAGTAATTAATATACGCTTGACTTGCATGAACTAGATTTTTGATGTGCTAACTTCTATAGGTGCGGGTACGGCCTAAATTCACAAAGTGAATCCATCCAAACACAATTAGTCCGACTGCGCTCACACAGATTGTCCGACAGCGATCACACATTGTTTGCCGTTAAACTCCTCCGAAACGGCGGGACCGATTGCTATGAAATTTTGTGTGCATATCGGGTAGGTCTCAGAATCGGCCAACATCTCTTTTTCATACCCCTTAATGAGAAGGGTGACCCACCCCTATATAGAACACAGATTTGTCCAACTGCGAAACACAGATTGTCAAACTGAGAAAAAACACACACACTGATGTAGCGGCAGCGAATAGTTTATTGTGTGGGTGCGAAGCACTCTCAGAGCAAAGAGAATAATGACGCGGATATACGTATATAAAAATGAGATAGAAAGAGAGCAACGAAAATTGGGAACTTGTGTAGCGTATGTACCATAGATTAATACTTATAGTAGATCTAATAGTTCTCCCGCCAAATTTATGCCTGGTGTGATATTTACGTTTGATGTTGAAAAGAATTGCTTTACTAATACCAGATAGAGGCAATGGTTCAAAACAACGAACAAAATAACACCAACGGCATTTCGTTGTGTGTGTTAAAATTATTGTGTTAAATACAACACAAATGTATGCTAAAGTTTAAAACACATTTACATTTTAAAGTTTTTCACCAAAATTACATGAAAAATTAAAGCAAGAAGTTATTGTAATTCCATCTGGTATATGTCACTTTTCGTCAAACATCTCGCTATCACACCGACCGCATCACGAAGAGTGTGAAAGGAAACTTCAGATGAGCCAAATATTTTTTGTACTAAGATTTACTCTATGGTATGTACGAACATAACAATGTATGTATTTATGGACATGTGTCTGTTGCTTAGCATTGTCTTTGTTTTTTGTGGGAATAAAACTAAAAGAATTAATCAAGAAAATAATGACAGTTGTCTTTAAATATTTTTAAGTGTTATTAAGTATTGATATTATTTAAATGAAACGTCATCATATGATTGAACGCCTTTCTAAATTCTTTATAGGTATAAACTTCACCTCTCTGTATGCATGTATGCCGAACAAATTTTGGCTTGATTTTTAACCCTTTTCCCGTGATCCAATCGAGCTGAAACTTCGCAGGCAAACTAATGGCGACGACAAAAAAAAAACTGTCAAAATATGGGCGGGATTGGATAAAGGGGAGTGATTCCTCCCATACAAATCACAAATTAAAAATCCATTATCCGGTATTTGAACAAAATTGGGTATGTTGGTTAGGTTTACATATTCTAAGATCTGCTGCAAATATGGGCGGGATTAGACAAAGGGGCGTGGGCATATATAAAGTATTTATAGTCAAAAACTATGTTTTTTACGGGTTGGTTTTTTATTATTGTGAAAGGGAAGTCAAATAAAATGTGGGTGCGGAGCAATCTCAGAGCAAAGAGAATAATGACGTATTATACGTGTATAAAAATGAGATAGCCAGAGAACAACGAAAATTTTGTGAACTTGTGTAGCGTATGTACGAACATAACAATGTATGTATGTATATAACTGCAAGTTTCTGTTGCTTTGCATTCTTTGTTTTTTGTGGGAATAAAACAAAATGTATTGAGCAAGAAAATAATGACACATGTGCTTGCACTGGCCTTTAAATAATTTTAAGTATTAATATTATTTAAATGTAACGTCGTCATATGATTGAACGCTGTTTTTTATTTTCCAATGTAAAATTTACTAATGTGGTAACACATCGCCCGTGAGTTCGGACACTCATTGGATTTTTTATATAAGTATATTGTTTGTGTACCAACGCATAGTTGAAACCTTCTGAAAACAAAACCGTAAGAGACAACAAAGAAAGGAGAAGCAAAAGAGCAACAGATTCTCATTTCATGCAAAAAAAAAACAAATAATGCATGCAATGCAAGTAACTGTAAAAAGGGCCGTTTTGAGTCTTTTGATTTTTCGTATTAATTATTTATAAATGTGGACTTGTATTGATAAAATGATTTATTATATATACTAAAAATATATTCAATTCAAAGACTAATTCGTTTCTAAATATTACTATGTTTGGGAGGAAATCCCAACATAAGTAAACCACGTACATAAGTATATGGAGTTTTGGGGGAAACTCGCGAATGCTACCACGTAACTATATGAATGTTTGGGATGACGAACGCATAGGTGTCCACGTAAAAGCATGCATGTTTTCCAGTAAACATGCTACTGTTTGCATTTCAATACAAGTGCGTTTGGGACTTACAAACATATGAGTGTTTAGTGTGTGTTACAAATATATACCTGGTTCCTGCAGAATATGTTTCTGAGAGTATGCTACAGAGGCGGCTTTTTTCAGTGTGTAGTCTGCAAGCTTTAATTAAAAATAACCATACAATTCCACAATTCCCAAATACAATTCTGCTAATTCTTTGAACGTGGGCACAGTCGTGAATGTATAACGAAGTACCGTGGTTGTAACTGAGTATTAAAATGAAGAGAATACAGGACTTAATACAAACTGTAAACTTAATCAAACACAAAATCAAAACCAAAATTGTTGTAATTTGAAAATCATGTATTATTAATATACTAATACCTGCCCCCAACCACCGAGGGGCTCATACCACTTGCCTCCCCACAAAACCTTAAGAAAATTCAGGTTTCAAATTGCTAAAATAAATTGTGTTTTTAACTTCTATGACTGACCCTTCAGTTACAAAACTGTGAGTAAGAAATATTTCACTAATAAATTAGGGAATATTGTTACCTTAGGTAGACTTTCCACATTTCTCCCTTACATTAAAACAAATAAAAACAAACCATACAAATAAATTATGTCAACAATTTATAAATTACTTAATCCATTTAATTACGCTTTTCATCCGGAACGTAGAACTTTTATATTAACCGGATGTCACAGACGACAATTCCTTTGCTGTAAATAATTCACCCACCTGTGTTAAGACTTAACGAAGCGGTAACGTTTCCATAACAAACACATTATACAAATTGTCGGTTCGTCTGTTGTTGAATTAATTATAATCTGTACACACATGTGAGCAAAAATCAAATTCTTTAAACTTTGGGAACATTTATCTAAAATTGTTTAAGTTGTCTTTAAGAAATTTTCTGTCATGGCAAGTTAAACTTTGGTCATACGAAATCCGTACGCGTGGATCTCTTGAACATTAGTACTAAATCTAAGAAAATCGTACATGATGTCTACTGAGATATAATGAAGGAAATATTTTTTATTATATATTTCTGTATTCACTTTACATACGTTACCATATCAGTAATAAGTCAACCTGTCTTTTGTTTCTAGACTGAAGGGATTCAAACTTCTGGATGCATGAGAATGTTTTGATAAAATACTTGTTTGACTTAACAAAGACATTGGTCAATAGTTTCATTGTAATCAAACACGGCTTAATTGGAAACAAATCAGTGATATTTTTTCTGTGCAGAAGTTCGATCGCTCTCGAAAAACAGGAAAGTGGAGATGAAACGGATAACAACTGGTCTATAATATGTTATTCGTTGTCTCTCTAAGCAATAACCATATTGGTATTTGTATATTTCCAGTGAAAATAAAAACTGAAAATTCTGGTCATAGTAAAAACTGCCACTGAGTAACATGGAGAAGGACAAAAAATCTGGTATGACAAACAGAAGGGAGAAATATAAACCCATTACGATCGATATGAGCGATATTGTCGTCACTGGTGATGCAAACGAAGACATCAGACAATTTTTGAGTAGCTGTGCTCGGATGAAGACATTCTTTGGCAATGGGAAATCTAATGAGGATAAATCTGTCACCGTGTCCGCTGGTACCACTTCTTCCTGCCCTAAGACGAAGAAGGAGAAAAAAGAACTCCGTGCCGGTGAGTTAGTCGACAATCTACAGAAAACTCTTTACGAACTCACGAAGGAAAATGAAAAACTAAAGGAAGGAGCCGATGTCCGTGTAACCTCATTGGAGAGATTGGAAGCCAATTTCAATGAAAGAGAGAAAGTATTAAGTGACAAGGAGAAAGCCCGTGAGGAATCAGACCAACTTGGTGATAGCTATGAAGAAGATGCCCATATGCCCATATGGCCATACCACTAACAGCTATAAATTATGCCGAACACAAATGAACACAAAGAACGAAATCCTGCGGGGTAATCATCTACAACAACTGCAAAGCCATCTGACAATTTGCCTTTTCTGAGAGGCTGCCGAAGACAACAAGAACAACAACAAAGAGACTACCAGCAACGCCGCTTGGTCAAAGAAGTCCGGTAAGGTGGTTCCTGCCATAACTACTTTCGATGTGGAATTGTATTGTAAAGTATTGGATCGTACAGAGGTTACTGAGTATTTTGAGCAAAAGTATTGTGCATTTTTGTGATGGTACCTTTCAGGACCACAATAAATTAAGAGAAATGTTTGACAGTCTGAAGGTAAACTTTTCACGCGTACCCCTAACACATGCAAACCGTATGTGGTGGTAATTGGTCGTTTGTCCGGCTCTTACGATGAACAGGATGTCAAGGAACACCTGGAGCATTTGGGCCTGAGATGGCCCATTTTCGGCATGACGAAGATCGGGGGAGACATATGGCTGTTGAAGCTATCTAGAGATTCCAATCTCGTCAGTTTCCATTACTTGAGGTATATTTTGAACTGTTGGTTGGCGATAATTCAGAAAATTCGGGACAAGAGAACGTCCGTTGGGGAAACTGGGCCTCGAAATTTAAGTTCGAGCTCTCGGAGGAGAGCAGACGTATCTTACGAAAATGTGGCGGGACGTAATCCATCGTGCCCAAATCCAGCTCCCTGTATGGAGGGATTTGGGTCTAATTTTCTCTGCAGTGGACGCAGATTGTTTGTGTTTTTTTTGGAAAGGAAATTTTTGCCCTTATGTTGAAGGCGCCCAATTTTTTCAAAGTCTGCAAAATGAGGAAAAAAGCAGGGTGCCCTCTTCGTCATTTTAACTGTCTTTGGACGCGATTAGAGGGAGTGTACTTGTGGAGAAAACAATAAACTGCCCATTGATTAACTGAAATTAAATATTTAGGCATTAGTTTTTGTTCGATAGCAAAAATTAATAAATATCGTTAATGGTTTAAAAGATGAATTCTCTTCAATATTGGACAAGGCGGAGGTCTACCGACAACTTGCTTAGATAGTTTTTTGGAAAATGTTTCCGTATGCGATTTAATTTTAATCGAGATTTTTCAGTTTTTGTAATTGTTTCATATTGATTTTGGAATAAAGAAAGTTTTGAGTAACTGAAAAGCAGACTTTTATATAGCCACCTTTCCCAGTGTTGAGTTTGCCAATTTTTTTGACAAAACGACAATTACCTATTTTATGGGTCCATTTACTGATATTGACTTTCTAGGAACACTATTTGTAATACACGTAAACACTAATAAAAATTAGTTTTTGTAAGTGGATCCATTTTGGAATAGTGTGTCAAGTGAATATCTCATACAATCATCAAAAGATATTAACCGCTTGAATGTCGTGGTCGAAGCCTTTATAAGTTGGGAAAATTTTTTAAAGTTAATTTTTTGCGTTTATTACTGTACAATTCATAACAATTTTAAACTATACGAGTAATAAACAATAGTTACCAATAATTTACAATATATACAAAGTCCCTAAAATGGGCTCTCGAGTATAACTAATATCAAAATAGATTTTGAGTTACAAAAAGAATATTAGGTTGTTTGCCTCAAATAAAGAATATATTTTTTTTGTATTAGTATTAGTAAAATTAGTAAAAGATTAAAACTAAGTGTAAACGCGGAGGAATATAATTAATTATCCCTATAACCTCCAAAATATTTTGGTTTTTGCTCCTTCCAGAACACTGCAATCTCTATTAGATATATTAGCATCAAATCTGCAACAATTATGTGATGTTAAATCGCAATTAACTGCTATAATATTACTGTACTTTACCTTTAGTAACTATTTACAACCTCATGAGGTCAGAAGTCTTACACATATTAATTAAACAAACAAATTAAACAAATTTCAACATATTCTTCCAACTGGCTCTATCCTTCGCCTTTTCTCGGCAGTTGGTAACACCAAGGATACGGAGGGATTCCTCTGCCTGGTCTTTCCAGTGGAGTCTTGGTCGTCCTCTTTTCCTGCTTCCATCGGGTACGTTATCGAAAACCTGTCGCGCTGGCTCATCTTCATCCATTCTAATAACATGGCCTAGCCAACGCAATTGGTCTACTTTGATTCCACGTCAGAATACAGATTATATAACTCTGGGTTCCAGCGACGTCGGTACTCGCCGTTTTCCCTAACAGGACCATATATTTTACGGAGAATTTTTCTCGCGAATACTCCCAGGTGTTTTTCAGCCGCTTGCGATATAACTCAAGTTTTGGAGCCATATGTCAAGACAGGTAAAATGAGAGTCTGATATAGCTGGACTTTTGTCCGTCGAGAGAGGGCTTTGTTCCCAAAACTGCTTGCTGAGCCCAAAATAACATCTATTTGCAAGCACAATTCTCCTATCTATCTCCAGGCTGACGTTGTTGTCCTTGTTCACGGCGGATCCAAGGTAGACAAAGTCATCTACCACTTCAAAATTAAATCGGTTGTCAACGCTCAAGTTCGGACCAAATCGAGAGGTTTATGTAGTCATTGACACCATCAGCTTTGTCTTGTCCTCATTAACAGCAAGACCCAGCTTCGCTGATTCCTTTTCGATTCTTGCAAATACTGCAGTAACCTCTCGCAAATTTCGCCCAATGATGTCTATGTCGTCAGCAAACGCCAGCAACATATGGCCTTGTTCGTATTTACTGCAGCCTTTCTTAATATTATTATTTAATGTTAGCCCGTCTATAATTATGGTAGAAGACTGGGGTGCCATTTTCATTTTACTATATTTAGCTTATCGAGGTACAAAAAGGCCTCAGGCGGTATAAACTCTTCTCGCAAGGTATGAACTATATATTCTTCATATGTGTAGTACGGTGCCATCATTAGATTATTATCTCGCATCTTGTGGGTGAATATTAAATACAGAATGAAAACTTATTTTAACTTTAAATAAATTTTTTTTAAATACTCAAACTTTAAGTGGCTATAACTTTCAAAAATGAGGAACGGAATCTACCTCCAAAAATATTGATTCATTTGTGTATAGAGAATTTTCGGTAAAAGGACTAACAATTCAAATGCCAACCTCCTCTGTGTCAATGAGCATAAATATAAACCTTATATAAACACCTAATATGCAGAGTGCATGAAAAACTGGCTTTTGTGAAAACTGGGTTTTAACTTGTTCGAAAAGTCAGTCTTCGATACAACCGGATCAAATTTGTTCGAAAAATCCGCCTTTGATAAAACCACTTTTCACCAAAAAATACTTTTACAGAAATCCGGGTTTCAGTTTGTTGAACCCATTAGTAGCACCGCTGTATTTGTATCACAAACACAGATATATTTGGTTCGCAAACACACATGTTATAACATATTAATTATTGTGTCGCAAACATGTATTATTGAATAGCAAACACAATACGTTTGGGCACAAGTATATTATATTGGCGACAAGTTCCAACCACATGTTATATTTGCATCCAAACAACAAAAAACGACAGATTTTTCAGCGTGACATTAAATAGAAGCACTCAGCATTCTGACCAGATGCGAGAAGCTAGCCTTCTGCAATTTGAGTGAGTGTTCCCCATATGGAGGAGACATTAGCTATACATATATTTTTGGAAATTCTAAATCGAAATGGCTAAAAACTGATTTCCCGTTAGATCCCATGAAGGGATTAGGGAGAGCTTCTCACATCTAGTGAGCTGTGCGCTTTCTAGTTTCACACTCACTGCTTGGGACCCACAGTACTCCTCCGGCTCTAAACGGTAATTTTTGAGAAGCTTCTTCATGGCTAAAACTTGACAGTGTTGCCGTCACTAAGCGAAGCCCATGTTTTCATGCACAAGAACCGCGCACACTACATTCCACCCGAGGAAATGTAGACTTAAGAAATTTGGGATAAACGTTCTCTACATGGAATATGTTTCAGATAAGAAGGGTTGTCTTGAAATTAGATTATGGTCGGTAGAATTAGTTTCGACTCCCCTTATGGAGTATACCTCAGATTAAATGAACTGTTTCGAAAAATTTTAACCGAAAATTTATTGATTGACGTGGTCAGACGCGAGGAGCTACCCTTATGGAATTTGGAGGAGACTCTCGCTTGGATGAGCGTTTGGAAAATGCAATGCGGCAGAAAAAAAAACGCGTTCCATAATTAAATTAATCACGTTTCATATCCACCACAGCCTCAGTAGAAAAGTTTGAAGCGATAGAACCAGCTTTTGGTTTGGTTAAACTTCGTAATTATAATTAATCACGGAAATTTAAAAGTGTAGTACTTTTCAGAATAACGTTGGAAATACTCATACATTGCATCTGCCCACATATTGTTTCACATTCGTCAAATATTAAATTATTATGGAAATAAAAAATTCTCTGTTTTTATTTTAAAGCTTTGTCAAATCCATTTGCATTTGTATGAGTCTTATCTGGTCGATAGAAATAAAATTAAATAATTCTTTGAGGCTACAGCACAGCAACGTGTGCACGTTATTTTATTTCACTTTTTCTTTTTTCTTTGGACCTTTGTTTTGTGACCGTCGCACATTGGTTCCAAATTAAAATGTAGCTGGACAAGAGTCCAAAAATTAGTGTCATTAAATTGGAAATTAATAGTGCTTGGGGCAAGCTAAGGGTGTGTTCTGACCAAACTAATAACCATTTTTTGGAATTAGGTCTTTAACTTTGTTAAATATGCGAATGAAATAACATTTTTGGTATCCAAAATTTAAAAAAAAAAATATATATATAAGTGTTCAACTAATAACATCATATTATCCATGTTACATCAATGGTTTCAAAACGGTTTATGTACAAGAAAGCTACAGATTTAGACTTATTCTAGACATTAATAAGAAATTTATTATCGATATTCTTTTTACATTTTTTGTACTTTGAAGTATGGCCAATAATAACAATATTTTTGAGGAGTTATGAAACTTCTGCAGCTTGCCAACACCGAATCCAGGCATATCATGTCGAATTACTACATACAACTTATAGGTAATTTATTACTGAACGTTGTCATGCAGACATTTCTTGCAGGTTTTCACAGGTTTACAATTTACCACAGTTTTTATGAAAATAGATTTTCGCCTAAAATTTTTTTTCTAAATAAAGTATCGAATTTTTGTAAGTTTTTGATAACTTTTAAGTATTATAATTATGCTTAGCTTAAATAAAGCATTAAATGTGTAATGAATAATCACTCCTAATGCGAATAGTTAATTTATTTGCCAACACTTGCAACATTTATCGCAGGTGGCAACGTGTTGATTATTGACCAATGAGCGTAGGAGTTCTAAAGCCCCACTTAACGAAGTTTCGTTATGAATTCGTTAAGTAGCTATTGGCCAATAAGAATTGTGCTTTTACATTTTTTGGAATCTAGCTTTAGCTTTTTGGCTTGTAGGTCAGAAGTGTGACAGACAGCGATAGGATAACGTCGTTATAGAAACAATTGTAAAAAAAACCAAGTAAAGTATATTGTTTAAACTTCAATATTCTTTAGTGCAAATAAAATTTAAAGACTAATAATGGAAATCCAATTTTTGCGTAATGATATTTTTAATATATGGCTTAGTGAGAGAGATTATTCAAAAAAAGGGCCCATGTGTATAATTACATTGTCAGTAATACTAACTCTCAAAACTTGACTGATGTTGCCTTAAAAAAATTAAATTCGGAATGTAGTCGCATTTGATAGATAGGTGGTTGAAGTGCCACCGCATCTTAAAAGATTTTTTAAAGAAAAATGGTAGTTGGTTGAAAGAAAAAGTAATTTTTATAATTGTTCCCAAGACATTCATTGGTGTTTCAGAAGAAAAATCTGTTGTTGGTCGACCTCGTAAGCTGTTTGAAAACAGTTGTGAAAAATCAAAAAGAAGGAAACTAAAAGCTTTGATAGAGACCAATACTTCACAAGATATAACCAACAATTCTCCACAAAGAGCAAGTAAAATTAAAAAATCCTACGCATCCAATGGAAGTAAGTTGCCTATTAAATTAAGTCCAGATGAGGCCTTAGCTTTTCTGATTGACAAAAATATGACAAAGGACCAGTATATTTCTACACGGAAAATATGTAAAGATCACAATGCAGACATATACCCAAATTACCATATTGTTCTTGATGCCAACAAATTATGTTACCCTGAGGAAATTACCATAACTGAATACTCTGCGGAGATAAAACTTCAACATTTGCTAGACCACACAATACAACGTTTAATATTATCGCAATACGAAACGCTAAAACAGCAAAATATAGATTTGGATACAACTCTTACCGCAATTTTTAAGTGGGGTTGTGATGGCGCTTCTGGGCAAAGTAAATGTAAACAGAATTTTTCGAATGAAACAAGTAAGCAGAAGTGTGATGACGCGTATACGTTTATGGCATAGAATAATACATACGTAGATAAACTTATTCTCTCATTTGACGTTTTATTTGACACTCTTCATCGTAGGTTTGTGGAAATGAGAGCAATTAAATTTAAAATTATCTTACACCAGGCGGAGTTACAAAATATGTTCACTTAACTTTTTCATGTCGTTTTGGTGTAGAACTGAAAAATTTAAATATATTTTTGACTTTTTTGCTGACTTTTATCGTTGGTATACATTTGTATGGTATTTAACACAACTAGTTTGTCACAAAAACACGAAATTCGGTTGTTGTTACTTTGTGGATCCCTGTATACTATTGCCACCATCTGGTATTATTGAACCCATATTTTCCACCATCCAATGTTTACTTTTCATCGTACCTATGACGTTTAATTTATTGAGCGAATAAAAGCTTCTATGGTATGTATTATTCTATGGTTTATGGTTTCATTAGTGCCATTGCAATTAAACAGTTCTTGCTCAAACAGAAACAACAGGGTTGTCGGCCAATTAAAATTATTTTAAAAAAAGAGAGTTCAGATCTAACTACCTATGAAATAGAGAATATAAGATCACAAATATACGATTTGTCTCCAACTGTTGTAAAATTTGAAGATAAAGAAATACTTATCAAACAGGAAATGGTGCTCTCAATGGTCGATGGAAAAATTTGTAGTGTTCTCTTAAATCAGCCATCACAAAACTGTCACGTGTGTGGTGTTTCTCCAAAAGACATTAACAACTTAAGTCTTTTACGTAACAAAGAACCAAATAACCTCGCTTTAACATTGGGCTTATCTAGCCTCCATGCTTGGATAAAATGTTTTGAATACATTTTACACTTGGCGTACAGAATGGAAATTCAAACATGGCAGGTAAGAAAAGCCGATAAGGAAAAGGTTCAAGCCAGAAAAAAAATAATTCAAAATCGTTGTTGGAGTGAAATGGGTCTTCTGGTTGATATGCCAAAGCCTGGGTTTGGTAACTCCAACGATGGTAATAGTGCCAGAAGATTTTTTAAAGACCCGGCCTTAGCAGCAAATATCACTGGTGTAAACGAGGAACTTATAAATAGTTTGGGTGTTATTGTAACAACAATTTCAACTGGAAGAAGTATTAACATTGACGCGTTTGAAAAGAAATGTTTTGACACCGCAGAGTTGTGTGTACGATATTACAATTGGTATTATATGCCACAGAGTATACATAAGCTTCTTATACATGGAGGGCAGTTAATAAAAGAAGCACTGTTACCGATCGGATTGTTGTCGGAAGAAGCGCAAGAGCACCGAAATAAAGATTATGAAAGGTATAGAGAACATCATACAAGAAAATGCTCCAGAGAAAAAAGTATGGAGGATATATTACACATGCTCCTGGTATCTTCTGATCCTCTTATAAATAGCTTTCGCAATAAAAAAAATCATCACAATTATCACAAGAAGTACTTGCTCTGCTTGAAAATTCAGCAATGAATGCCGACAATGATGAAGATTCTGATTATAGTGCCAGTAGTGATGTTGAAGATTAACTTACTTTTTTTACTTGTTTTGTTTTCTTATATGTATTACCTTTTTTTTTTTTGGTTTTCACTTGTGTTACTGTTTTTGTTCATATTAAATAAATTTTTAATAGGTTTTAAATACCTCTTTAATTAACAAATTTTGTTTTTCTGTATTTTTTTAACACCGCGACTTAGAAAAATTTAAACATGTTTTTTGAACTCAGCGACCCCAAAAACATATAAAACGGTGATAAAATAATTTTGTCCAGCTAGATTTTGACTTGGAACCACTGTGGGTCGGTAGCGCACTGGTTAGTGTGTACGGCACTCGTACATGAGATCACGGGTTCGATCCCTGCTCTCACAACCTTACTCTTATTTCGACGACAGTCATCCCGCTTACTGACGACGATACTATCGAGTACATAGCCATAAACACCGTTCGGGTATGGTGTAAACGTTAGCTCCCAATCAGTGAGTGTATATCTAGAAAGCGCAAAGCTTATGGATTGTGAGAAGCTCTTCCCAGTCTCTTCATGGGATGTAATGAGAACCTAAATTTTTTTGTTGAGAATTTCTCTGGTATCAGTTAACAAATCAAATGCCAACATGTGTTATTTCAATGGGCAGTATTCTAACGTAGGCACGTAACACGTGGGAGTATTTTGAATACAATGGTAAATCCATTTCCATTTCTACACTTTAGATCCTTTAAAGTATTCGTATACAAAAAAATAAATACATAAAGTAAAGACAAGATGAGCAGAAACGAATGCTATATAATACTTATTCATGGGACCAGTGGCGGAGGATATTTTGTTTTTTTTCAAGCGACTTCTGGTATTCATAACACTAGACCATCGGTGTGTCATGTGTAAAGCGTCCCAGCGGCGGAATAATAAGCAACCAGGCCGCATTTCACGCCTGTATTAGGATCCCGACACATTACCTATTCCCTTTAATTTTACATTGCGTGTGGAATATAAGGAAGAAACAACTTCCATCATCGCGACCGATAAGAATGCATATATATAAAGCCACCGAAAGAAGGAATTGTGTATTGCTTTCTCAAAGAGCCCTTATGTAAGGTCTTCCATATGAACGCATTATGCATGACAGGTCCAACGACAGGTCCAACTTAACTATAACATTATAGAAAGCCTTCCTAACCGTCCTTGCAGAGGCGTTACTCGGTAACATGTATGAACTGCAATTGAAATAAGTGTTCGAAAAGAAAATCGGCAAAACGTCTGGGCCAGGAGAGCCAATGTTTTCCAGTTTCAAAGTCCAATGGGAAAACATTAAAGACACACCATACAGTCCTGGCGTGGCCTCTCTTGTACATGAGAGCCTGGGTTCGATTTTTCGGCGCTGGTCACCTCTCATAGTGACGGCGACACTATCGAGTATTTAGCCATGAAAAAGCTTCTCAAAAGAATCGGTGTTGAAAGTTTAGGTTCCAATCAGTGAGTATTAAAATTAGAAAGCTCTCTCCAAAAAAAGACTACGATTTAGATGAAGAATATGATTTGGAGGATATCGGCGGCAGTGGCAACCAAAATCGGGCTCGTCCAGTGCACGCTGCCTTCGAAGGTGTGAAAAGAGTTACCTTGACATAGAAACAAGTGAATCATGAACTTAAGGCAGCATAATTATTATTATTTTTTTCATTGTAATCGATCCAGACAGCTGGGAAGAGCGCCAAGAGTACCAGCAAGTCCTAGATATAGTGCGTAGATTACCTGCTGTCAATAACGCTGCCGAAGGAGGCGTAAAATTAATAGGCTGAACAATTACTTATCATTTCCCATTTAAATTATTCGACTATCTTATTCGGTTCAAAAGATATGATTTTTGCAACGAAAAAACTCAAATGGCGCCACTGCGCGTCGGCGAAAATTGGAAAAATTATCCATCGCATGATAAAAATTTGATTCAAATTTACGAACTATAAACATTTCCGAATTATAAAATCATGTCTTTTTACGCTCAATAAAACCGAAAATTTATTATCGTCTATAAATATATATAAAAATTGATGTATGTATGTACATATGTGTGTATGTTACGAATGGACTCGAAAACGGCTGGACCGATTTTGATGAAATTTTCAGACAATATTCAGAATCATCTACCGGGTGACATAGGATATACAGCCAGGGTGAAAGTAAATCAAAAATCATTTCACATTTCAAAATTCGCTCTGACGGCTTTTCTAATAGACCAATAGACCGATTATTGTGAAAATTTCACCATGTGGTACTGGCGATCTGCTGATACTCCTTGGCTATACTTGGTTGTGATTGGATAAAGGGGCGTGGCACCGCCCATACAACTTGAAATTTAAAATGGCTATATCTCATGAACTGTCAGAGATTTGAAGATGAGATTTGGTACATATGTTGTTGGAGCAGTATGAATTACAGCCAGAGTGGAAGAGGGTGGTGCCACGCCCCCTTTGAAAGAAACGATATAACAGCCATAACTATAGTTTGGAACGTAATGGAACAACATATGTTGTTCACCCTTTGGCATTACAAAAACTTTGAAGACAAGACGTAGTTTGCCGGGTTCAGCCGTCGTCTATAAAAGCGAACAATTTTAACGAAAATTTTATTTTGTGGAGAACCTTCTTGTGGGTTGGAGATAGAGGGTACGATTGTTCGGAAACAATTTTTGGGAGAGAGAAATAAAAGTGGGTCGATTCACCCCCTAGGAGGCATTTTGGTAGCGGTAGGCGCCGATTTTATAAAATTATAAAAAATAAAATCAAAGTTGTATTGGGAGCACCTTAAGAGTTGAAGAGAGATAAAGATATGTTAGATGTGTTGTCAGAAATTGTTGGTGATATGTTGTAAGAAATATTGGGCGTCGGTCATGTATTTGACTCCTCCATGGGGTAGCTAGAGCGATGAGAGCATATTTTTTTAAACGGATAGGGCTTGCGTATATTTGAAGAATATGCTCGGAGAGGAAACTTAGTGGGGTCGGTCTTACATTTCACCCCTCTAGGAGTGACTGCGGGGCTGTCGTGGGGCTTGTTGTGCATTTCCCCCCTTCACAAGCACCTGTGACATCGATGCGGAGCTATTTGAACCCGCCCCACCTCCCCCATTTTTTTGGTTCAAAATTAAGATGTGACTCGTATCGGTATTGAAAAATTGTGCACTATCCCACCCCAATTCCGCATTCGTTATACGAGTATCACGAAGGCCTCCCAAATTCCGCCACTGTGGTGATTTAACAACAAGAAAAAAAAATTAGAAGGCGGTTGTTTGTATTCATGTATATTTCCTACTGACATCTGTTTTCTGTTCATATTGTATAATAAATTTCAGTTAAATATTTATAACATTTTGAATACTTCAAGTAATTGTTGAATGCTGTATATGTCTTCCTTGAACTTTAACCTGAACTGAAAGTAAATATGAATCCAACAAAATATTGAAGACTCTCTTGCGTATTTATGAAGTATTATAATGTGGCAGCCAACATGCAATCCAGACGAATACTAACCAAAAATACCATACAAAAAAAAAAACATCAATGTCTGCCAAGAAATGCGTTTGTCAGGTGGATGAAGAAAATTTCACAAAGGTTTGCTGAGTATTAGCGTATTAACTGTTTGCGGCAGCTTGGCATTAAATATTGATTAGTCAGTTATGGGAATTTATTTGTAAAATAAATATACTTGGCTAAAATAAAGTTTTTCCAGACAGAATAATTTAATATCGGGATTTTCAATAGGGACATAACAATGTTTTTATTAAATAAAACACAATATAATTCAGGAGGTGAATTCCAAAACTCGCTACATGCATTTTTTAAAAAAAAATCGTGATAGCAATGACTTTTGAATCATTAAACAGCGTTGCTGTAGTATCGAAAGTGAAAAACAAAAAAATCTCTCCTTGGCCTCTGTAAATTACTTTGAAATTTTGAGTGACTTCCAAAAGTCCTTCCTTGCACATAACAAAACTCGCCCCTTGCAGCGGTACATAACAAAACTCGCCCCTTGCAGCGGTACTCTATAGAGTACCATATTTTATTGTTTTGTGTGGTCGTATTTTCCGGTGACAATAATTTTAAAATTGCTAAAAAATAGTTGTTGCAAAATAAACTATTGAATATATAAAATTGTATTAGTTTTTTGTAATGGAAGAAGTAAATCGTACAAGAAACAGAATGCGCCAGCCTGAAAAGTGGAAGACAAATATCGCCAAATCTGAAAGGTAAGAGGGCGTATACAAATAGTGCTGAAATCCGTATTATTTTTATAAATTTCTAAAAATTCCTTATGTTACAGATACAAGGCTAAAACTCTTCCCCAAATGCCAAATTGCAGTCATGGAAAAAATAAAGTCTTTCGTTGCAAACAACTTGGAATGCAAGACATAAGTAAATTCCATCAAAGATTTTATTTGAACATGTCCAAATCGGCTCAAGACTCTTTTATCCATAAGCATACATTTCCAAACATTTCCGAGAAGATGTAAAACTGATAGGAGACGAACACAAGTTGTTATCAAATACTTTGTGACCACAGGAAACAGAAAGTATTATTTAATGTTTTCTCGAACATGTATTTCGCACCTACTATATGGAAACATAAAATGAAGTGCTGGACTTAAGAAATTACGCAAATAGATAATATTTTTCAGTTTAAGGTTTGCCAAAACTCGTTTTTGAAGATTTTGGGCATTTCCAAGTTCAGAGTGCAAAATATCAGCAAAAAATTTATAAAAGATGGGAAAACTCCACATGAAGATCGGGGTGGTGATCATCGCTCTGGTAAATTCAAAGAAATGCGAGAGAGTCTTAAATATCTTTTCACACAGCTGCACTTTGTTGAAACACACTGTACTAGGGGAAAAAGTTTGAGATATTACCTACCTAGCGTCTAAAAGGTTCTAATGAAATTGCCTCAATTCTCTTCCACCACTTCCAGAAAAGTGACTTGAGCAATACGCAGGAGATTAAACTGTTTTGCGACGGTTGTCCTGGACAAAATAAAAATTTGATTGTAGTTGGAATGTTGAGCAAATGGTTGTCAAATACACAGTCTGGTGTGAAATAGATAACAATGGCGTTTCCTTTTGTCGGACACTCCTTCCTACCCGTAGATAGGGTTTTTGGGATAATTAAAAAAATCGATACTATAATTACTCCACAAAACTACCTGGACATATTTTCCGAATTTGGAACAGTCCGTAAAGTAACTGAGGAAGTTGCTGTTGAGGACTGGAAAACAGAGGTTTCATCTGTGTTCAAAGTAACAGGTGGCCTCCATTTTAGGTCTGCCCCAAGCAAACGGATCATAATCGAAAAGAAAAAGAAAGGGGTAATTTTTGTACAGGGGCAGGAACACTATCGGTCAATATCAACTAGTGCAGCTCCCAAAAGCATTTTAAAAAAAGTGAAGACATTATCAATGATGAAGCCACGACGATTACCTTATAGTGTTAACGCAAAACCTGAAAAGTTGGCTGACGTGCTCAAACTTCTTGGTAAGCATTTTGGTGTAGACTGGCAAGGAATAGAAAGTTTACAGTTTTACAGTGATATTTTGGATGCTTCGGAAGAAGAAAACGAGGACGATGAAGAAACTTATAACTTTGAAGAAAATTAAGACTTTTTATTGAATGCTATGTGTAAACGGTGGTGCAATGGTAGTGTGCGCGGGTATTATGCATGAGAACGTGGGTTCGATCCCTGCAGAAGGATTCGCGAGCATTCGTGGTCAAAATGACCCACAAATTGTATACGAGTAGGTAAAGTATTTAAAATGTAATGAAAAAAATTGGCTAGTCCCGAATAATTTTTTTTTTCCAAAATCCATCAGAAGGCCATGTCTGAGAATATGAAAAAGTTGTATAAACGTGTAGCCATCCTAAGACATGATTTTAGCCGTTCGGTCTTCAAAATTGGATAAGTTTGACCCAATTTGTGCAGAAGGGTTAAAGGCACTAAAAATTCCATATTCAGCAGCCTGTATCTTTTGCAATTTGTAACCGATTGCAGAATTTTAAAATCGAAATAGAACGTAGACATCTTGAGATATAAAAAAAAATCATGACAATAGTGGTTTCTTAACTAAACAACTTTGTTTGAGCAATTTATAAAAAAAGTCCAAAAATGTGCCATTTTTTGGTTCAATTTAACTAATTTTAATGAAACACAGTTTTTCTTGTTTTTTTATTTTATTTTACTTTATTTAAGAACTGTTAGTAATGGGTTTTTAATAACTTCAAATATACGTGTTTTCATTGGGATATAAAGAGAATTTATGAAATCCAACCAAATTTGATTCCAAGCATCCTTAATGACCTGAATTAGTGACTGCTTGTCATCAAATTGTCTACCTCCTTCATGCACCTTACGAGATAACCATCCCCAGTTATTTTCGATAATGTTTAGATCTGGCGAATAAGGTGGCCAGTCAAGAATATTAATATTTTGGCTTGCAATGAACTCCTTTACTACTCTGGCGTTGTGTAGAGGGGCATTATCCTGTTGCAATATAAAAGATATGGGACCAAATAGTTCACTGAACTTCGGAAAGTCGATTCCAATAACGTTTTATAGCTTGCGCCAGTCATTTTTGCACTTTGAAATTCAAGATCGATGGTGCCATAGTACGTAATAGCATCCCACGCCATAACGCCGCCCTCTCGACTGTGATGTCGGTTCAAAAAACGCTTTCGTTTGCGCAGATCATGGAAATAATAGTTGTAGCGATAGTTGTAGTCAGGCCCATCCAAGGCTCATCCGTAAATTCAACGGTTCTCCAGTCATTTACATGACCTCTTGGCTACACTTCCCTTACCAATTGAAGCCGGTTTTACTTACAAGGAGCATTAAGTGGCGGCTTTTTTTGTAAGTTCAGGTATTTAAGATACTCACAGCTCTTAATTACTCTGCGTACTGATGACTTGCTCACTTCCACTCCAACTTGAGCTTTTATTTTTGACAAGGATAAGGCAGAATTGGAAGCAATTCTGATGAGTATTCTTTTCTCATACGTAGTTAAAGACAATGAAAACCTTCCTTTAAAACTTTTTCTATACCCCTTGATGTAATTGTCCTTAATGTAATTGTCGACAACTGTTGGGCTCCGTCCAATTTTTGTAGCTATTGCACGGTTAGAATATCCTTCAGAACGGTAAACATCGATTTTAGTTTTTTCCGATAGATTTAAAATTTTTTGTTTTGCCATTTTGACTCGTAAAATGATTAAGATGTAATAAATTATAATAAACAAACGCTCCCTACAACAAATCATCGCTTACTTTAAAAATAATAAAAAAATAATAAAGTGCCTTTAACCAAAACCAAATAGCACATTTTTGGACTTTCTTTATAAATTGCTCAAAAAAAAGTTATTTAGTTAAGAAACCACTACTGTCATGATTACCTCAAAATGTCTAGCTTCCATTTCCATTTTAAAATTCTGCAATCGGTTACAAAAGAAAGATATTGGCTGCTGAATATGGAATTTTTAGTGCCTTTAAATAAGTCAACCGGATTGTATCAAGCAGATGATTTTATCGTTTACTTCAGAGCAAAAATACTCCAATTTCCACTTTTCTTGGAAATTTCGATGTTCTTCAGCAATTTTTCGTTAGGTTTTACTGCCACTTCTTGTCGACAAAGATATACTGAACACTCGAATCCATTTTATTTGCATAAAAACGAATACGAAACGGATTCGAATATGAAGTCCGTTACGAGTTCGAGAAAAGACGATGCGCATTTTTGAGAGAAATTTCATATGAAAACAAATTCGTTATGAGCCCGTAACGGATGTCTCTTTCGGATAAAATGTCCGAAGAAACGGATCCGTCTCGAATTCGTATCGGATTCATATGGCACATTGGGATGTTGTTTCGCTGATACTGTGGACAATACGCCAAAAAAATCCTGCGTTCACTTTCATTGCCCTTCTTGTTGTTGTTTCCAAAAATTCTTCGAGTGGGCCGCAAATTTATATGTTGTGGGACCCATGCGGCCCGCGGGCCGTAAGTTTGACATGTTTGCCCTAAACCAATACTGATCTTCCGGAATCTGAACAAAACATTTTTTTTGGAATCGGTCATGATTTGCAAACACTGGAGCCACAAATATCGAGCTTAGTAGAATAGTTTGTATTATGGCTAGATAAAAACTTAGACCGATATGGATAATTTTCAAAAAACTACCATATCTGATCTATGGGGATCTTATGAACCACATTCTGTTAGAGATTTGTCAAGATTTGCAATGTAATACGGTATTTTGAAGGTATCAAGATTTGAAGTACGATTTGCATGGGGCTATTTCCATATTTGGGGGGCTATATCTGTGTGTTAATTTTTTTGTTTTAAATACAACACAAATGTATAGAATCAATTTTGCACCACCTTTTTTCATTCAACAGTTCGTGTAACTCCACCTGGTTTAAGTCAATTTACGTCCAACATCTCTGTATCGCACAAACATCACCACGATGTGTGTGAAATGAAATGTCAGATGAGGTGGATTTTACCTCTAGGTATGTGTACTCAATGTTTTTATTTATAGAATATCTAAACATATGTATACTTGATTACTTCCTGTCAATAGGTAAAAGGCAAATCCACATTGCCAACCACCACCGCTGACATTGCTTATGAAAAAACATAGAGGAAAATATCAATCAACCCACCTATTTGTAGACGTCATTCTAAAGGCCACGATTTACTGATATGCAGTTGGAATGTGAGAACTCTTTACAAACTCGGTGACAGTATCCAACTGGCGGTTGTCTTCTAAAATTCAAAAATTGAAATGCGATTGACAGGACGTGGATGCAAAGGGAAGAAAAAGTCACAGCTGATATGACGAATTTTTCCCACTACGACACCTAGTATCTACATTCATTCAGTGTGTGAACGTATGACAACCTTCCACATAAATACGAAAACCCGAAGGAAACTACAACGTAGAGGTTAGAGATATATGGCATGAGCGTCTAGAAGAAACCTATACCCACTGCCCTGGCCAGGACATTATGAAAAACCACGGCAGGATAAATCATGGAAGGAGGAAAAATATCGCATGACAACTGAACAATAGGACCATGAAATTGAGAATTAACAGGAAAATGTACAGGGATATAACGAAGCACGAATGTTGAAAGACAAAGCAAACTAGGGCTCCCCACCGCCAAGAACGAGGATAGAATCCATATGACAGATAAATACTGTGTGTTGAGAGAACATTTGACAAATTTATGTCTTCCGGAAAAGACTTTGTAATTGACAGAATTGAATATGACAGTATCAGAGGCGGGTGTCAGTTAGGATGTACTGAAAACCCTTTTTTTAAAAGTTTCTGTATTCTATATTGTACTATATTATTATTTACTCTATATTATACAAAGAAAGATGATGAAATATCTTTGAGATGATGCCTTCAGTCTGCGGTTTCTGTGCAAAGCTACGGCATTTTTGATGAAAATGCAAAAATTTAATATTTTCAAACGCATCCAATGTTGCATGGTTATGAAGTTGGCGATATAATTGGACCTACTATCAACAACGGCATGAATTACAACTTAGGGTGTGGTATTTCAGAAGTACACTAAAGTCGAATTGAGTTGTTCGTGTGTTATTCTATTTAGTTGATTGCGACTCTGACGCTATAAAAATGCCTTTCCATCGCGGCGCGGAGGACAGAAAGGATTGTATTTTAATTACATTCAAACTCGGCAAGAATTGCTCACGATGGGGGAAATCTTTTAGAAAAAGTCGTAGCCGACAAGTCGGCTTACAGACATATGGAAAAAGGCTTCCTCCATTCCAATCGTGTATTTTCAGTTCGTGAAGACCCCTGTGCTGAATGAATACAAAAAGTACAAGCAAGGAAATCGAAACAAAAGAGTATTTTCCATGGATCAGATCAGAAAGAAACCTCTACATTGAGACAGTTGATTTTGAGATAACTAGAAAAAACGAGAACATTCTGAAGACAAACAAAAGTGATAAGGAACATCTGCATAGACAAGAACCACAAAGCGCAAACCAAATTATAAATATAGAAGATGGTAATAACAATGATCGCAAAAATCATGTTTTGATGGTTTTAATATTGAACACTAAAAATTTTACAGGTCTTGATTTCAGCTAACTAATGTAATGTAACTAATGTAAGTAGGCCAACAAAAAACATAACCGTTACAGTTGCAATACAGCGACTTGGGGATATAATTGCTGTATGTAGATAACTTCAACTTCGCTTTTGTTGTAGTCATTTTTTACTTCCATCGAATTCATAAATAAATAGCAACAACAACACTCAGTCCATAAACGAATTTAGTATAGACACACTAATTCTCTCAATAAATTAAATGTCATAGGAATGGTTGCAAGTAAACATTGGATGGTGGAAAGCATGGGTTCAATAATACCAGATAGTGGCATTAGTACACAACGTCCAACAAAGGAACAACAACCGCATTTCATGTTTTTGTGGCAAAATAGTCACGTTAAATACAATACAAATGTACTATACCAACGATAAAAGTCAACAAAAAGGTGTAAAATACATTTAAGTTTCACAGTTCTATACGAAACCGAAACAAAAAAGTTAAGTCAACAGTTCTTGTAACCCCACATGCTGTAAGTTAATTTTCGTCGAATTTCTCTCATTTGCACAAACCTACGACGAAGAGTGTGAAATGAAATGTCAGATGAGAGAATAAAATATCTATCCTAAATGCCTCTATGACTCAGTCTGACTAAAGCAAATCGACAAAAATAGTGTGTTTGTTGTTGTTGCTGTAATATTATGATACAAGAAATATAACGAAATGTTAGGGTGACCCTCGATTTTAGTGTTACAAAAAACAATAATTATTTGACACTTCAATATAATTCTTACTACATAAGTTTATACGGCGGTCTTACCCGACAGGCATCTCTTACAATGGTAACTAGATTAAAAATGAATTATCCCCTGCAAATATCTACAAGATTTGTCGATAGCGCCATAAAGTATGAAATAATTTGCGCCAACACGTAGTCAATAATTTTATTGAATAATTTTTCGAGAGCGCCAAAATGTTGGCAATAATTTGCGGTAATAACGCGAACAAAATGAAAAAATATTTGTATGAATGCTGTAAATATATCTTGTCATACGTAACTTTTTGATGTGTTAACATCTATAGGCTCGGGTACGGCCTAAATTCACAAAGTGAATACATCCAAACACAATTTGTCCGACTGCGCTCACACAGATTGTCCGACAGCGATCACACATTGTTCCGAAACGGCGGGACCGATTTCTATGAAATTTTGTGTGCATATCGGGTAGGTCTCAGAATCGGCCAACATCTATTTTTCGGATCCGTTACGTACTCGTTACGGACATCATATTAGGAGCCGTTGCGGACGCGTGAATTTAAATAAAACGTAGCCGTAGCGGAATCCGTTACAGATCAGTTGCGGATCCGCAAGCGGGAGAAATTCCTCTCAAAAAAACGGGTTCAAAAACGGATTTTATATCCGTTTTTCGGATCCGTTACGGACATCATATTAGGATCCGTTGCGGACCCGTGTATTTGAATAAAACGTATCCGTAGCGGAATCCGTTACAGATCAGTTTCGGATCCGCAAGCGAAAGAAATTCCTCCCAAAAAAAACGGATTTTTTTGTCCGTTTTGGGGATCCGTTTCGGACTTCATATTCGGTCCGTTGCGGACCCGTGTTTTAATAAAACGGATTGTAATAAATTTGTAGTTAAATTTTTTTTTAATTTTAATTTTTGTACTATTATTATAATTAAAGTAATATATTAAATTAAAGTAAGAAGCAAAAAAAAAAGCAGTTCGTTCAAAATTAAAATATAAAAGTAAAAATCAATTTAAATAAAATTTTGATTACAAAAACAATAAATTAACAGCCTAACCCACGATGTCGAAAGAAACCATAAGCGAACGAGCCTGTCACTCACTTTGCATTTGTTTTTGTATTTTTGAATTTACAAAATCAATTACAAAGTGAGTTACTGGCTTTCATTCGCTTAGGTTTTCTTTCGAGATCGTGGGTTAGAATGTTAATTTATATTTTTGTTTTTGAATTCTATCATGAGCGTAGTGGAAAATTTTTTTTTCAACTTCGCGATTACACTAATTCCGTTTTAAAATTTTTACGGATCCGTAAATTCGCGATTACACTGATTCCTTTGTTAAATTTTTACGGATCCGAAACGGGTCCGCAACGGATCCGTAAATTCGCGATGACACTGATTCCTTTTTAAATTTTTTACGGATCCGAAACGGGCCCGCAACGGATCCGTAAATTCATGATTGCACTAATTCCTTTTTTTAAGTCTATTACGGATCCGGAACGGATCCGCATCCGTTTTTGTGCACATTAGGATGTGCTTGCACTGGTCTTTAAATAATTTTAACTATAAATATTATTTAAATGTAACGTCATCATATGATTGAACGCTGTTTTTTATTTTCCTATGTAACATTTACTAATGTGTTCACAGAAATCGAACAGGTACCGTGTAGCCAAAAGGTGTTAACACATCGCCCGTGAGTTCGAACACTCATTGGATTTTTTTTGTGTTTGAATAAAACTGTATACTTCCGAAGCAAAATGTTCTTAGTTTTTAAAGGACTTTAATCCTAGAAAAAATATCTTTAAATTTTAGGATTAGAAACTGCATTAAATGAGGCCTATATTATTTAAAGTGCCTGGATTTCTTTTTCTTTGTCGACGACATCACATCCTTTTGTGGGTTAAATTATTCTAGTTTCTAATGCCCTACTGCGTTTTAGGGCATAGAATTATTATCCTGCTCATAATAGTCTACAGTTTCCACCATCAGTGATACCATACACATGTTTAATTAAATCTTTAATTACGCCTCAGTTATGCGTGAACCCCTAAATCTTCATGCATGTTTTTCGGTAAGATTGAAAGACTACTGTAATATTACAAACATTTTAATATACCATAAATTTCATTAGAGTCAATTTACCCGATCTTTCGCACACTGTTTCCTAAAACCAAAAATACAATATTTTATCCATTTTTTCAACTTTAATTAACATTATATCCTCCTTAAGAAACATGATTTCAATGAAAAATTAATCAAAATCATTTTATGCTGATTTGATAATTTCTGAAAAATATTTTAAATATTTAAACCGCAAGATCCCACGCTAAACAGTAACCGACTATTAGTCTGCATCATGCCGCTGTTATTTATAGCGTGAGATAAAATCAGTTTAAGAACATAAACAGATAATGAATAAAAATATATCCGACTGTGATTACCGAAGGCATTACCTAGTTTAAACGTTTAAAACTAAATTAGGTCACTGGGTAAAATAAAGTGAATCATGGTAGCTTTGTAGTACATCACCCTGATAATGCCGGCATACAATATAAAAAATAGATAACACGATCAAAGCTACCAGCGTGATTAAAAGCAAATACAAAAAGAATTCTTTGACTTTGAGAAACATCGTCGTTAAAATTGTGAGTTTGCCTCAGAGTATATACAGTTTTATTATGTTATGGATTTATTTATGTATTTTATCTTGCGATGACTCTTGGCCGCATATCCCTCAATGTCATTCACAGATTGAAAGAAACGGGACGTCATGATGACATTGACTACTTTTAAATGAATCAGACAAAGACAACCACAATTAACAGGTTCCAACTAGAATTTAGAATTTATGTTAAAACCTGTGTCAGAACACGACGGATCGGTTTCAATGTGTAAACCTGAGAGTAGGTTTTCATAAATTAGAATTTTAGAATAACTTGTTCAAAGGGGGTTTTCGACACGACGAAAACGGATATTTTGTTTTATAAAAAGGTTGTTTTTTCGTCACTTATAAATTAACATTAACTAGTCTTGGTAAAATCAATTTGGCGTCATTCGATAATTCTTCTATTTTATTTATCAAATTATTTATTCAAAAATCAAAGACAAATAAATTCGAATGACTACAATTAACCCCCTTATTATGATTTCGGGCGATAACCGATAGGCGGCTGCATTCTCTTGATTTTGCAAAATTATTGCAATCACAAAGCGTAGGTGTCGCCTCAGCTGTTTATTTTATGGCGGTCGTAGTAAGCGCCAACAAAATTTTTGGCGGTAGTTGTGGAGTGTTTGAGATTTATAAATAAAAAAAGTCTATAAATATTATTAAAATATTAAAGTGTTTTACGATTTAGTTAAAATGTGGGTATGAAAATCATTGAGTTGTGTTAGTTTTATTGTAAAAGGCACTTTGCCACTTCTTAAAACCACAAACAATTTTTTTGCATTTGTTTACACTACGGAGAAAACACTAGTGTGAAAAATTATAGGTGAACATAAAATCGGATTTAAATATTTTTGTTTAATATTGTATAAATTTTGTTCAAAACTTTCATTGTGGACATATAATTACTATTTTATTCTATTTGTACTTCATACTTTTTCAAAACCTTAATGATACTATACATTTGCTCTCGCATGTATGCAACAGCTGTTTTGTACGCATTCACAATAGGAAATAAAAGCAAATACATTTCGGTATTCACAATAGTGTGCTGTCAAGTGCCTTCAAATGATAATATGAACTATCGCTTTTTTCGATCCACTTGCATTCGCCTATCGCCCATCGCCAAAATGATGACAATAGGGGTGTAATATATGAGGTGGTTACTAGAGTGTTCAAAATCGAAACCGGTGAAACCGGTTTCTTTGCAACTAATAGTTTTTTCTAAATCGAAATTTTCGAATAAACCGAAAACCGGTTATTTGACGTTGGTTCACCGGTTGATCGGTATTTACTTTAATTGTATTAAATATCCTTACAAAAATGGAAGTTTTTAATTTATTTTTAGTTTAAGTATAAATTGTTGAAATTTGTAATGCACTATATATATTTTTTTTCAAATTACTGTTTAAATAACTTTTAAATTAATGTCAAATTTTGGAGTAGTACACATATGGGAGTTTTTAATTTATTTTTTTCCAAAGTATAAGTTCTAAATTGTTATTGTTATAAATATTTTATTACGTAGTAACTCAATTGTTGTAGCGCATTTAACCGTAAATGGCATTAATGCTTGATTATTGAATGAATAAAAATAAATAAAATAATTAAAAAAAAAAATAAAATTACACAGAAAGTGATATGATTTTGAAATAATAACGAATTGTTTGAATTTAGTAACACAATATCTTTTCCAAATATATTTTTATAGATTGAATAAGTTTTCCAAAATATTTTTAAAATTTTTCTTTAATTTCACAATGATTTTTCTAATTTAAATAACAATTAACTAGTTTACACTTTATAATATTGCTATACAAATCGTATCAATAATTGACCTTTCCTATTATTATGATTTTCCATCTATCACAATTTACTAAGATTCCAATATTCCGATCAACTTCGTTGATCATTTTCAAGGATCAAATATAAGAAAAACACAAATACTCCATAAAACGAGCGGAAAACAGTAAACAAAATTCTCCCCAAGTACAATATTGTCCGCTATAGATTATCGAGTAGGAAATCACAATAATATTCACACACAGAATTACATTGTGAGATAACAAAAAGTACGGGATTAGTCTTTGCCGCAAGCCTTTGTCAACTGATCCGACTTCCCCTCCTAAATTTGTCAATTTTATGTATAATATAATTGTATAACATCTATATCTCGGAAACGGCATACCGGAATCTGAAAAATAATAAATTTTTACCCATGTCTAAGAGGTTTCCATACAGTGGTCCAATTCTTATGGAAGAAATTGTTTCCCCAAAAAATCGCCAAAATATCAAAATCGCTGAAATTAATAATGGCTGTGAAGTGGTGCGTCCAATCGCAAAAATAATAATTTTCTTGCCTCCATATGGGGCTTTAATTAATGGAAGTGTTTAATATAGCATCACTTCTCTTTTTTTTAAATCTTAAAGTCTACTATTCGGAAACGAAGCGTCCAATAGAAAAAAATAACTAATTTTTACAGGTTTCTAAGGGGTTTTCATAAAGTGGTGGTATGGTCGATTTTTTTCCAAAAAAAAAACAGGCCAAAACAAGAAAATCTCTAAAATCAAAAAATGGCTATAATTCGGAATGCGTGCAATTGTTAAAAGTATTAAATTTGTTAGGCTCCTATTAACCAATTGATCGCTAATCACTAAAACGTCGGTATGTGTTAGCTATTTTTTTTAAACATACATACATAGGTTAAATTAAATTTTTGGTTTTGCGGTGGACGCACCGTATCCGAGTTATAGTAATTTTTTCGATGTTATTTTTCTGTTCATTTTTGCGATTGAACGCACCATTTCCGAGCTATATCCATTTTTTAATTTTAGCGATTTTCTTATTTTGGCGATTTTTTGAAAAAATTCTCCCATACCGATTGGGCCACTCTATGGAAACCCCGTTAGAAACGCGTAAAAATTAGTTATTTTTTCGTGTCGACGCTCCGTTTCCGACAAATAGTCATTTTATTCATAGTTTCGACCAACAATGGGATGGGTTGCTCTGGATATCCCCATGTGCAAGGAGTAATCGTGATGTGTAGTTCCTCGTAGTCCTGGGTAACTTCCCACTATTTTCCTCATTACCTTGTGGGTAATGGGTAATTCCACATTGCCCATAATTCAACAACCCCCCTGCTGACCCCGTCAGCTACTCAATTGCGTTCTGTTACTCTCAGGCACGCGCTATTTCAGCCGCAACCCGCGGCCAACCAGTTGCGCATAGCGGCCCCTCATCTTACGTTGTCAGCCAACCCAGCTGTGCCCGACAGCGCCCGAATCATCACGACTGCACTCACCAGCCAATCCGTTGCACCCCGCACCCCACAGCTGCTTTCGACAACCACTCAATTGCCTCCGGCAATGCCCCAGCTGCGCCAGACAGCTCCCAACCTAACGCAACGGCACCACCCTCGACGGCAACTGCATACAGTTGGTAATCAGCAATCGTTCAGGATCATGCAATTTAAATGTAATGGTCTAAAGAACAAATATCGTCGCCGTTCAGGAGACTAAGCTCACCAGTGAGTGTAGACGTTTAGCTAGTTACCATGTCATTATTCGCAGAGACAGGAAGAGAAATCATTGCGGCGGGCTCGCATTCATCATCGAGCGACGCGTGAGCTTCAGACTCACAGACCCACCCTCTCCTACCTAGCACGATCAGTTCCTTGAAGCGATGAGTATAGCGATAGAGACTGGAGATATCGTTATTGAAATCGTAAAGTTCCCCTGACATCTTCATCATCATGCGTCGCTACTAGAAAATACAACCTGGCAGACCCATATAGCATTGAACTCTTGTCATATTCCCATTCTGATCACTGTAGAGAAGCCTGGCGACAACAAAGGCAACTGGCCGGACTTTACGAACGTTATCCCTTCATTTGCAGCTACCTTCTTGCGCCAGACAGGGTGAGATGGTCCTCAACTGTAGACCCAACTACCCATCAAATCAGAGCGATCTCATATGCGCCAGCAACCCAGCCGACGAACGAATATTGCCCCTGACGGATGAAATTAATTCACTCATCAACCAGCACCGTCGTGATAGATAGCTAGAACATCTGGAAAACTGCAATATTGGTTCGAAAAGGCTTTGGTCTACTATCAGAGGACGATAAGAGTCACATTGCTATTGCGTTTGATAATACGCATTTATTGCACACCCAACCCATCAGAATAGGACTAAGAGAGATGTAGTTCGCAGAACTAACAATTTCAAACGAAATATAGAACCTTGGTCCTTCATACCCATGGAAGTAGAAGCCATAATCTCCAAATCTAAACCCTCTAAAGCTCTCAGTCCTGATGGTATCTCGATGATAATGCTGAAGAAACTCGGATCAATAGGGATTCGGTTTCTACGCGCATATTTCGGTGTGCCAACTGGTCATACCGGACGTGTGGAAAACTGCTCGAGTTGTCCTGCTCTAAAAACCTGATAAACCTGCTAACCAGGGAGAGTCTTACCGTCCGATCTCAATCCTATCACCTGTTTCAAAGGTGTTGGGGTCCCTACTCTTGCCAATCCTGAAAGACCATTTTCAGCCCAAACACCAACATGGCTTCAGGCAAACGCATAGCACTTCGACGGCTTTAAATAAGATATCTACCCACATCACCAATGACCTTAATCAGAGCAGCCCCCCGGTCGCACAGTGGTGCGGAGCTTTAGACCTGTCTAAAGCTTTCGACACTGCGTATCAATCGATCCTGCTCCAGGACATCGTGATCTCGTCCCTCACAAACAATACGAAGCACTGATTTAGTAACTATATCAATGGGAGACAAGCATTTGTAGAGTTCAGTGACCAGAATTCCCGTTGTCGCAAGATAAAAATGGGTGTGCCATAAGGAGGGGCACTGTCACCTATACTCTTCAAGATTTTTCTAGCGAATAGTATTGTATCGTACACCGATGTCATCTCCTCGGGTGTCAATGTAGACGACATAAGCGCTAGAATTAACAGCTATCTAGCCACCCTTACTAACTTTCTGGAGGAACGGAATTTGCAGTTATCTCCGTCGAAGTCTTCTGTGACTCTTTTTACTTCTTGGACCGAAGAAGTAAGGAGAGAGCTCGACATCTCAGTCAATCGGGGGTATATACCCACAATCCGTAACCCCGAAATTCACGGAATTATTTGCGAAAATCTCCTTACATTCTCTAGCATGCGGATCACATTAGAAGAAAAGTACACACCCGCAACAAGGTCTTAAAGGCCTTTGTAGGGACAACTTGGGGCAAGGAGAAGGAGACAATTGTAGTGATAGTCTTCAACTATGCCGCCCCGGTATGGACCTCTTTCCTAAGTGATACCCAATGGAAAGGTCTGCAGAGGATCCAAAATAGTGCGCTTCGAATCACAACCGGATGCACACAAATGACGAATGTGGATCATTTACATGAGGAGAGCAAGATGTTGGCAGTGCAACAACATAATGTGCTGTTGACGAGGCAGCTTTTTATGGCCTGTCATCTGCCCAGTCAGTCACCCCAACCATCATATTCTGATGCAGGCTCCACCTCCTAGTCACATCCGGAAGGACATCAGGCGCTACTGCGGGGAAATTCAATACCCCCGCCCATTTGACGTCAACAGACTGTCGATAGCAGTAGCCCAGAAAATGTTGTTCCAGAGGCCATAAATAGCTATTCCTCCAACAGGGTCCTTAATGAACAGCCAGCTGCGATTTAGAATACTGAGAGGCTTCTGACCAGGCACACCTGAACTATTCTGGCCCAGCTCAGATCTGGGTGGAGTTCTATTCTGAACTCATACACATCTATAATAATCCCAGGCACCTTAGATAAGTGCCCCCACTGCCTACAAAGCTCTCATGACACTATACACATGTTTAACTGTCCTGATAGGCCTACTGACTTGCGCCCAGTGTACCTACATCCAGTGTTTTATAGGGGAATTACACTTAATTTTGTTTTTTATATCTTCCAGGGACGAACGAGTGGAAACAGACAATTTGTTACAACAACAACCCATAATTTCCTCAATAACCTTTGTGTAAGACGCCGTCGGTAGTGCAATGGTAGTGTGCGCGCCTCTTGCACATGAGATCCTGGGTTCGATCCCTGCTCAGACAACTTTAAAATTTCTTTCGGCGGCGGTCACCTCGCATAGTGACGGCGACACGCATAGCCATAAAAAAGCTTCTCAAAATACCGTTCGGAATCGGTGTAAAACTGTAGGTCCCAATCAGTGAGTGAAAACTGGAAAGCGCAAAGCTCAGTGATTGTGAGAAGCTCTCCCCCTGTCCCTTCATGGGATGTTAATGGGAAACCATTTTCAATAGGTAAACGATCGCTACTCATCCCCCACGGCAATAATTGGGGCAGGGTTACCTGGGTAACTCATTACCAACGAAATATGACGTGTTTCTCTGTTCTCGCTAAGCAAGATATTTTATTGGAGCGCTAAGATATTTTAAGCGGCTTCGGTTATAATCGCTTAACTTCTCAAACGAAGTGGTGGAAATATTAGATTAGCAGGAATAACAAAATAATACTAATTGTATTCTCACATAGTCGATCAGATTTTATGTAGAGGCGCTTAAAATCGCTTAATATTAATATCGTTAACGTGTCCATATAAACTGGTTGACAATTTTAGTTTAGCCAGGTAAAAAAAAAAAACGTTTCCCATTACATCCCGTGAAAGGATTTGGGAGAGCTTACTCACTGATTGGGACCTACCGGTTCCGTTCGGTATTTTGAGGTGGCCACAGTCGAAGAAAATATAAGGTGGTCAGGGCAGGGATCGAAACCACGTTCTCATGCACAAGAGCCGCGAACACTAGCCAGTGCACCACCGAGGAAAATAACACATGCTAAAAAACAAAAGAAATATACAGCTGTGAGAAAATGCAAAATTGCTATGTTCTTTAAACGCCCAAAAAAGGTACAACTTCTAAGAGGTAATGGAAAAATTTTTTTTATGCTAGCTCATACAAGGACGACAGGACGACATTATTTTAAGAAGCGAAATCACCATTAGAGTTACTTCTAGCAGTAAAGTTTTATGACAGATCAAACTGTGATGGGATTGTTCTTCAGTATTATTTGGAATTTCATCATTGAACGGCTTAAACCGGCCAAGCGTGTACAAATTATTCACCAGTAGGGCAAAATCGGCGTTCTACGAGGAATGTGTTTTGTGTCCCTATTACAAACGTATAGGCCTACCGAATTCACAGTACGCTATGCCGTCGAAAAATTGAAAATAAAATTTTGAATATTGCGTAAAATGCAACAAAATAGACCGCATCCAGGACGTAGTGATTGAAATATACTTACTTACTTACTTACTTATCCGGTCTCGGACAACCCCGGGGGGTCAGGGACCTTACAAAACGAAGATAACATATTTCGCCAACCAGTTCGATCTTTTGCTTTATCTCTCCAGTTGGCAATACCAAGTGTACGCAGGGATTCGTCAACCTGATCCCTCCAGCGGAGTCTTGGTCTTCCTATTTTTCGTCTTCCTTCGAGTTCGGTTTCGAAAAGCCTTCGCGCTGGTTCATCTTCATCCATTCTACTGACATGGCCTAGCCAGCGCAATCGCGTTATCTTGATCCGCTTAACTATGTCAATGTCAGGATAAAGCTCATACAGCTCATGGTTCATGCGTCGCCGATACTCGCCGTTGTGCACTATAGGGCCATAAATTTTTCGGAGTATTTTTCTCTCGAAGACTCCTACAGATGTTTCGTCTGCTTGCGATAGGACCCAGGATTCTGCGCCATAAAGCAAGACAGGTTGAATGAGAGTCTGGTACAGCTGGACTTTTGTTACTCGAGAGAGGGCTTTATCTCTAAAGTGCTTGCTTAGCCCAAAATAACATCTATTCGCAAGCACAATTCTCCGTTTGATCTCAAGGCTGACGTTGTTGTTTTTGTTCACGGCAGATCCGAGGTATATAAATTCGTCCACTACCTCGAAGTTATAACGGTTATCAACGTTCACGCTTTGGTCTAATCGCGTGGAGGCCCTGTTCGTTGAAACCATTAATTTTGTCTTGTCCTCATTCACCGTCAGACCCACTTTTGCTGACTCCTTCTCAATTCTCGAAAAAACCGCAGTAACTTCTCTAATTGTGCGCCCAATGATATCTATATCATCAGCATACGCGAGCAGCATGTGACTTTTGCTGCTGATGGTTTTATTCATATTGACTGCAGCTTTTCTCATAATGATCTCCATTAAGATGTTAAAGAGATCGCACGATAGGGTGTCGCCTTGCCTGAGGCCTCGCTTAGTTTCGAAAGGTTCGGTAAGATCCTTACCAACTTTCACTGCGGATTTGGTGTTCGTCAAGGTCATCCTGCAAAGGCGTATGAGTTTTGCAGGAATACCAAGCTCAGACATTGCTTCATAGAGTTTCTCCCGTATCGGACTATCGAAGGCTGCTTTATAATCGATAAATAGATGATAGGTGTCGATTTGTTTTTCGTGTGTCTTCTCCAGGATTTGGCGTAGCGTGAAAATCTGGTCAGTTGTCGATTTTCCAGGCCTAAAGCCACACTGGTATGGTCCAATCAGGTCAGCGATAATTGGTTTTAGTCTTTCGCACATTATACTTGATAGAACCTTATATGCTATGGATAAAAGGCTTATTCCACGGTAGTTGGCACAAATACTCGGGTCACCTTTTTTAAATATGGGACATAGTACACTGAGACTCCAATCGCCGGGCATGCATTCATCTAACCAAATTTTGCTAATGAGCTGATGCATGCACCTTATCAGCTCATCGCCGCCAGCCTTAAACAGCTCCGCCGGTAATCCATCGGCTCCTGCGGCTTTGTTGTTCTTAAGCCGGGCAATAGCTGTTCTGACCTCGTCTTGGTTAGGAGGGGGGCAATCGACGTCGTCGTCCATATTGTGATCGATTGTCCCATCGTCATCGGATATCTCAGGTACTAGTAGCGCGGAGAAATGCTCTCTCCATATTCCCAACATGCTCTGCACATCTGCGACGAGATTTCCGTCTTTGTCTTTACAGAAGGGGGGCCCTGAACCATGTCCATTAGTTCCGTTTTTAACTTTTTGGTAGAATTTTCGGGCTTCGTTCTTCCTTCTGTATGTCTCAATTTTCTCACTCTCGCGTTTTCTCCACTGCCGTTTCTTACGCCTAAAGAGACGGTTTACCTCCTTTCTCTTCTCCCTATACCGCTCAGTTGCAGCTCGCGTTGCAATTGACTGAAGCATTACCATACGTGCAGCGTTCTTTTCGTCATTTGCTATGCGACACTCTTCATCGTACCACGGTTTGTTGCGAAGCGGTTTTTCGAAACCAAGTACGGTTGTTGCGGCAGTTTTTATAGAGTCGGAAATGGGTTTCCACTGCGCATCAGGATCGTCATCGGGAGGGGGTGGGTTCTGTGCCAAAAGTTGCGAGAGCTTCCTTGAGTAGGCTGTGGCTACCTCTGGTAATTGCAGCTTTCCGATGTCCAGCTTCCTCTGCGTCTGGTTTCGTACGATTTTCGCTCTACTTAATCTTGTGCGAACCTTTGCTGCTACCAGGTAGTGATCAGAATCGATGTTAGCTCCTCTGATCACTCGTACGTCCATTACACTGGATGAGTGCCTTCCATCAATTACCACGTGATCAATTTGGTTCCTAGTTCTTTGATCAGGGGATACCCAAGTAGCCTTGTGGATGTCTTTATGCTGGAATCTTGTGCCACTGATGACCATGTTTTTTGCCGCGGCAAAGTCAATCAGTCTCATACCGTTGTCGGAACTGTCAGCATGAAGACTGAAATTGCCAATAGTTGGATTAAACACATTCTCCCTTCCTACTTTGGCATTAAAATCTCCTAGTACAATCTTAATGTCATGGCCAGGGCAGCGGTCATACGTTTCCTCTAGGAGCTCATAGAATATGTCTTTGGCATCATCATCTTTCTCTTCTGTCGGGGCATGCACACAAATTAGGGAAATATAAAAATATTTCGCTTTTATGCGGATTGTGGCTATTCGTTCACTCACAGGATTGAACCTAGAGACTAGATGTCGCAGTCTTTTGCCAACTACAAATCCACAACCAAATTCATGTTTTTTTTCATGGCAACTGTAGTATATATCGCAGTTTCTTTTTCTTGTGCAGCCATGTCCTGTCCATCGCATTTCCTGGATAGCGGTAATGTCAGCCTTATAACTTTCGAGGACATCTGCCAGTTGGATACTTGCACCGGATCTATATAGAGTTCTTACATTCCAAGTGCATATCCGTAAATCGTGGTCCTTATAACGTTTGCGGGGGTCGTCAACAAATAGGGGTTGTTTATGTTTTCTGTTTCGTTTTTGTATTTTCACTGCCATTATGAACGGTGGCGGGAGGCAAACCCAGCCCACCGGGTTTTTGCATTTTACCTACTGCCAGGATATTTGATTGCAGCCGCCCATTATGGATCAGACGCTGACCAGGATGCGATATGTTGAACCTGGATTTTCTTCTTTTAGTTTCTATCCGCCGTTGGCCCGTATGTTTGGCTCATCCGCCTTCTAAGGACAAAAGAATATGCCCGATTGTTTGATGAGCTTCAGTGACATCAGTCACCTACTATACCTGATTTGATGCTCATTTGTTTCGCCTTCTCACTCTAGCTAGCTAACGGAGGTTTCCGAAAAGCCATTGCCCAGGACATACTGCGTGGAAGTAGTGAGCTGCTTGGACTGCCCAATGAAGGAATCATTTCTGGCCACTCCCAAGTGAATGGCAATCAGAAACTTTCCACCTCCACGGACAGTCCCATGTTTTTGAAATATCAAAAACTTAAAAAACTCGCTTTGTCGTATGTAATAATGTGACGATTTTTATGTAAGGATCTTGGTTTAAAAAAGGCTTAAAGGAGATCCACTGTTTTCAGTCAAAACGTTGTTCTGCGATAAGGTATATTTCCGGCACTACGGAAAACTGTCGTATTTGGGCTGAAGAGCACCCTGACATTACATCCAGACAAGACAACGGTTTGGTGTGGTTTAGGATCTGGATGAATCATCGGTTTATATATCGCCAAAAAATGAGGCAGGCTGGAGTGAAACTCTAATGCACACCCGTGATCGGGCCATGATAACATACTATTTTCCTGCCTGAAATGTATGTATGCCCGTGAACTCGATGATATTTGGTTCTCACAAGACGGCGCTTCTTGGCATACAGTCTGTTAGACCATTAAATTATTGTAAGAGCAATTCGGTAAATAGTTAATTTCAGGATTTGGAATTGTGAATCTGTAATAGGTCATAGGTCCAAAGAGTATATGCTATGGTGTTGCGTATGTTTTTTTAATTCTCGTTAAAAGATTATACTAAATACTCTGCGCGACCTCGGAAACATCCCGGTATTTATGTTTGACTTTATAAGCAATATACTTGTACATGTGCAAATTTGGCATTTATATTTTGACGCTTTACCCTGCCTCAAAGAGACCTAAGTTCACACATGCCTTCAAAATGAGTTTATAACCAGTAGATAACCAGTGGTCGAAAATAACATTTGAATGCAAAACCATTTGATATGAAGGAGAAGCCAAAATAAAGAATAGGAAGAGAAAAAAATACTAAATTAATTTTAGTTAGACAACTAAATTAGTTGTAGGTTTGGTGGTAATTGATTCCAAAGGCGAGTGGCATTTAAGTAAAATTACCATTCCCCTGTTGGATCTTTCAAACCGGATTTTGCCAAACAAATATTTAGGAGTTTCCTGTAAACTATATTGTGGATAAATAAAAGAACTCTAATTTTCAAGATACAATCGAACGGAGTATACTTATATATTCCTAGCGAACGCTGAGGTAGGGTTCAATCTCATCAAACCATATACGTATATTAAGGGGTTGTTGTCAATAACGTTGAGTCTATGTTTGCTATCACAGTTAGCAAATAAGTCACAACGATACATAAAAGCCAGGAATTATACATCGAGGGCGATTTTTCAAAACGTGGTAAATATTTGCACTTTTGTCGAAAATGAGTTTTTGATGGCAAATGTGTTCGCTCATATAGTTGTCATAAATCAGATTAATTTTAAAAAGAAACACTATTTCTAATAGCCTTTTCACGCTAATGTACATTTTAGGGGAACGCATGGAAGATGTTGAAAAATTGAAACATGCGATCACACTTGCAACATCTTACATCTTTCATCTGTCATTTTCTAATATTCATTTGTTAACATGCTACATCGATGTAGCCACATTTTTGTTACAAAACTAAACGAACTAAAATGGTTTAGGAAATATAAGTATGCATGCAATTGTAGTCTATTCGGACCCCGCAAACGAAAGAAATGGAGAATAATATTCATCAAACGTTTATTTTATAACATTTCATATTTATTACAATTGGATTTTTCATTTATTTCGTCAAGATGTATTTGTATCTGGGGGTGTTATTGCGACTAGACAATAGCTATTTTATATATGTTTGGTTTCATTCCAGCGCCAAATTCAGTGCAAATTTGGTACACAATTGCGATACAAGAAAGCAAAAAAGTTTCAAAACAACATACATATGAATTTAAAAGTCAATTGTGGCAAAGATTTGAAAATATTTAAATCAGCTGTTCATGCGCTACCACCCGATTTAAATATATCTTGGGTTTGTTTTTGAATTTCTGTCATTTTTTTAATATTTTCTAGTGATGGACTCAAAAGTATCGAGTGATGTGGGGTGAAATAGGATAGGGACATTTTTCAAAGATGTTGAGCTTACAAAGTGTCAAATTTGTATGGCGAAATGTTAACATCTTTGCCAAATTGATTGAAGATGTAAGATATGGCCATGTTTTTTCTAAAATTTGTGGTTATGCCATCTGCTATACATTATTTTGTGAATACAAAAGGTGCTATTATTTTTGATATTATAATACTGATTTCTGGTATGATTGAAATGAATAATTATTCAAAAAATGAGCAGCATAGAGCCGTGAATTGTAATTCCCTACAACTTAATGGAACTGATTATATTTCATCCGACGAAGGAGATGTTGGGCACAATCTCATAACCGGTTTATTGTTTAAAACTTGTAACAATATAGTTCGAACCAATCATTTTATCCAGATTCCGAGAATGAACAAATCAACCACAATGCAGTCGCTTGCCGTAGAAAAAATTGAGCCCATTACATTGCAGAAATTCGAAAGGCAAATTATTAGATAAAGCGGATGAAGGGTCAACAATATTTGGGATTTTCGACGCTTGATAAAGATGTTAAACAAAATATACCAAAAGCGGAAAGAGAAATTCGACCGACGTGTTTATCGGCAATTTGTAGAAAAAGGAAGGTAAAGTACTGCCAAAAATTTTATGAAACAATATTTTCAAAATGTTTTGGAGCATATCTTCGAAAGCCAAGCGTGTGGTTTTAAATGACTACATATCACAGATACCTACAAAAAGGACCATAGTAGAAAATTCCACAAAACAGAAAGCCTTTGTATATAAACTTCCTTACACTCATGAATCGCTTCAAGTATTTATATCTAGGTGTCTTTCAACACTATATATAAGTAGAGGAATACTAAGACGTAACTTGGTCAATGACAAAGGAGTTTCTTCGCCTGATGTCAAAAATGGTGGTTAAAAACATACTTAGTTATACATTTTGAAAAACTGTATATAATGGAAAGCGATTGTTGTCGCTATTTATTATTATATATTATTATAAATCTAAACAGGCGAAGTAGACTAACTGTAAAATGATTATAATTTATATTAATTGAATATACCTATTATTCCCGAATTTTATAAATCCTACAATATTTTCACATTCTTATACTTTTGTGTGCATTTGACTAAATTTTGTCAAGTACCAAACTTCATAAAGATTGGTTGGGTTTTACGGGAGCTATCTTGCCGAACAGCCAACCGGCCGAACAACTTATGTATGGCAGGCACCAACATGGGCGTGGCGAAATCACCCTTGCCTTACTTGGTGACTCGGGTTTGATGACATGAAGATTATAACCTAATTTCTTTACGATCGGACCACCAAGCTTTTGTATGGGAGGTCCCAGAATTGGCGTGGCAACCTCGTCAATTTTCTCCAGTTTAGTAGACATTTACAGATTATTAACTAATGTTTGAGTTGAAACTAATCACATCTACCAGAAAAAAAGTTATAGAAGAAAAATGATTATGTACTAGTAAATGTATGAATTTGTATGGGAGGTATCAGAAGTACCGTGGCCAAAACACCCATTTTCAGTCTTAAACTAAGTTTGGACAAATAACGGTCACTAACATAATATCATTGTGATCGGCATTGATTTGCGGGAGTTATCTGGTCGAACAGCCAGCCGTCCGGACAACTTTTGTACTTTTTTTTAATAGATGACTGACATTTATTGACATGAAGCGTAATACTCAATTAATTTCATTATGATCGGAGGTGTTTCACGCGACTTATGGCATTGACAACACTTATGGCATTGACAACTGGCATACCAGAATGGGGGTGGCGACTGGGTCCACTTTCTTCAATTAAGTAGATTATTAACCAGTGTTTGAGTTCTATGATTTCGTATTAAATTTGTCGATTTGTATGGGAGGTATCAGAATGGTCGTGGCCAAAACGCCCATTGTCAATTCCAAAAAAACCTAAGACAAGTAATAATCACTGACAAAATTTCGCCGTGGTGGATAAAGATTTACGGCACTTATCGTGTTGACCAGCAACCGACCCAGCCACCCTGCCAGCCAGACAGACGGACATGGCTCAATTGTCTTAAAAAGTCCCATAGTCCCATTTCGTCCAAAGACAAATATGATAATATAATATGGGTTACATTTTTTCCGTATTACCTGATATATACATACCCCCATCCTATGGGTGAGGGTATAACAATAGTATGCACACGCTGAAATATCTGTTGTTTTTTGTTGTTTGGATGCAAGTATAAACGTGTAGTTAGAGCTTGTCGCAAATATGATCTACTTTTTTTTTTTCAATATTACATGTTTGAGACACAGTATGCTATAATATATGTGTTTGAGAAGCAAATATATCTGCGTTTGTAATACACATACAACGGTGTTTGTTGCACTGTTTATGCTCTCTCCAGAGCAAGAGAATAAAACACGGACAATGATTCTCTCGGTCAGTAATTCACAAATTTTTGTGAATGAGCGTGCGATTGCAGATGCATTGCAATTATTTTGGCTGATGTATTGCTTTGACATCATGTATTCCGTCGTCGATGGTTAATCGGGCAGAGGATATCAAAAGCGCCTGATCAGTGTAAAAAAGAATAAACAAAGGCTCGGGCGGTTAAATGCTTTGTGATGTTGCTTTGGTTTTTGTGTGTGTTTCCTATAAATATTCATATGTATGAGTGCTAGCAAAGTGACTAAACTACGTTGAGGAAAGACCCTGGCAAGGACAACAACGTGAAGCCGTTCAATGCAAGAAATTGTAAAAAGGGTAATTTTAAATATTTTAATTTTTTGTATTAATTATTTATAAATATGGATTTATATTGATGAAATTAATTATAATAAATTATACATATATATTGAATTCAAAGAATAATTCGTTTCTAAATATTAATTATGTGTGGGAGGAAATATGCATCTGTTTCCACATAAGTATATGGAGGTTTGGGGGAAATACGCGAAGGCTTGCACGTAAGTATGTGGATGTTTAGGATGAATCACGCATATGTTTCCACGTAAAAGCAAACATGTTTGCATGTAAACATGCTACTGTTGAATTTTAATACGAGTGAGTTTGGGACTTGCAAACATATAAATGCTTGAAGTGTGTTCCAAATATATACATGATTCCTGCAGAATATGTTTGGGAGGATATGTTACAGAGGCCGTTTTTCAGCGTGCTTATTTGAAAAAACAAATTCATAAAATTTAATGCTATATCACCGAAAACAATAGAACAATAAACAAAACCACATTTATAGAAGTTAGACGCCAATTTGGACAAGCATTGTAGAACGCAGATTTGTTACTACTCTTGACATTAGCTGCAGAAACAGTGTCTTTGCTCCCCTGAAAAATTGTGATTATGCAAATATCACGTTTTGAAAAATCATCCTCGATATGTCTGGACAGGAAGCAACCGAACATTGCTTGTGTAAACGTGCGTAGCCCATTGCGACCTTAATTTAGCATAAGTAGCCAAAGAATTAACATGATTAGTCCAAGCTAAATTGCTATGAAAATGTAAATAACATTTTTAAAATAAAAATCATTACCGTTTCTGTCGTTGAGTATTTCACTTGAGGCAATTATTTGTGTGCTTGAACTTACAAAACTCTTAATTCAATAGACATTTTCGATATGACCTCTTACCAAATTAAGAATCTCACGACTGATTTTTGCTAACATATGTATTTAGTGTTTTTGATGAGTTAAGCTAAGGTCGCACGGGCAAATAGTTCACGGGAAATGGCTAACAATTTTCGCAAATTGTTTTGACATGTAACATGCATCTGACCACCAAAATACTTGCATACAGATATTTCCGTTAATGAGTTTGTGGGCGTTTGTAAGCAAAAGTTTGCAAATAAAGGGGGCCTCAGTAATATTGCACTTTTTAAATTTAGCGCCATTTTTTTGTGTAAGTGGCAACTCTAAAATTACGCAGTTGTCACATATGTTTATTCTGATTATTAAAAATGGAGCCCTTTACGAAAAATAAACGCTTTATAATTGTGAAAATTTATAACAAAAATATGGAAAGTTTTGCTGAGACCGTAAACTTCGAAGAAGTACACTTAATGTGTCAACCATTCCAAAAGTGGTTAAAAAAATTTGAAAACTCTAGGTCGGATATGGACAGTAAGTCAACGTGCCGGTCGGTTCTTGAAAACATTGCAGCTGTAAACGTGAGTGGCGCCGAAACTCCGAAAACATCAATTCAACATCGTTCTCAACTACTTCAAATTTCACGAAGAACTATGCAGCGAATTTTGACAAAAAAAACCTCCACCTTCATGCGTACAAAATTCAGCTTACTCAGGAGCTGAAACCAGCAGATCATAGAAAGCGGCGGCAATTCGTTCAATGGGTAATGGAGCAAAGTGAACTCAATACCAATTTTTCAAAAAAAAGTCATCTTCTCCGATGAAGGGCACTTCCATCTGAATGGCTTCGTGAATACACAAAATTGTCGAACTTGGGGCTCAGAAAATCCTCATTCAATTACTGAGAAACAAATGGACCCACAACGAGCAACTGTCTAATGCGGATTTTGATCAGGCTTCGTGATTGGGCCTTACTTTTTTGAAGATGAGGCCGAAATTACAGTGACTGTGAACAGCATTCGTAACAGGAACATGATGACAGCGATCTTGTGGCCCCATCTAGATGGCATAGATCTGGACGACATGTGGTTTGGGGTTTCAGCAAGACGGCTCCAACATTCACACCGCGCATGAAACAGTCGATTTATTCCAGCAACGGTTTCCATAACAAATTATCTCAAGAAATTCTGATGTCAACTGGCCACCAAGATCTTGCGATTTAACGCCGTGCGACTTCTTTCTTTCGGGTTTTGTGAAATCTCGTATTTATGCGGAAAAAACCAGAAACAATTCCTGAGCTCAACTCCGAGATCCAACGCGTCATCGGTGAGATACAGACACATCTCTGTGAAATTGTCACGAAAAGGGTAAAGGCCTGTCATCAGAGCCGTGGGATATTTTATTCCCTACTTAATTGAAATATGTCTTCTTTACATTCCAATAAAATATCATAACTATCTCAAAAAATACGTGTTTTTGTTTTAAAATGTAACAGTGGATTCTTACTAAGCCACCCTTTATTTGGACATTGTGAAAATTGAGAGACAACACACGCGCACACGTTGTGCCGTTTGTTCCAGCCATAGAGTAAATCATACTAGAGGTAATATTTGGCTCAACTGACATTTCCTTTCACACTCTTCTTGATGCGGTTACAATAACTTCTTGCTTTAATTGTTCATGTCGTTTTGGTGAAAAACTGTGAAATTTAAATGTGTTTTATACTTTTTTATTGACATTCATTGTTAGCATACATTTCTGTTGTATTTAACACAATAATTTTAATACGCAAAACTAAATGCCGTTGTTGTTATTTTGTTCGTTGTTTTGAACCATTGCCTGTATCTGGTCTACAGTATTTTTTTCCCATTTTGGTGCATTTGTCAAAGCGTTGTGTGAAAAGTCGGTTGAAAATAGACTTTACGTACATACGTATTTATGAATGAATATTTATGAAATGCATATTAATAAAATTTATTTATTAATTGATTTATTTAGAAAATTAATATTTATATGCAGAATAAAGTCAGTTGTTTATCCAGTACTAGATTGCAACTGAAATTCAGTTTACGATAAGAGGCGTTTGGCTTCAATGATCCAAATAAAAATTTATACAGTTTAGGTTGGGGGAAATGTAGAACACATTATTTTGAGTAAAAGTATTAAATAAAATTGAGTAAAAGTATTAATAAAAAAATTACAGAGCTATGGGCGTGTTAAGTTTGGATATGAGAGAGAGTATTACGTTATTGAAACAGTCTCAAGCATTCGACATGACACTTTATTGTGCAAAACTTGTCAAAGTAAATTAAAAAATTGGGGGATAATTTTCGATAACACGCTTAGTTATCAAGATATTGAAAGTTAAAAATACTATTTTTTTCATATAATTTTATCCATAAAAATTTTTGATTCTTCTGGAAAATCAAAAAAATAATCAACATTTTTGATAACTCGCTTAGTTGTCGAGGTATAAAAAGTTAACTTACAAAATGGCTAAAAACCTTTTAGACAATTTTTCCATAAACATTAGTTATTATTACGGGAAACACAATAGTGGTCTTCATGAAAGCTCGAAAGAACCTCATAAACTCGAAAACATCGTAAACTTGCACAGCAAACGTCAAAACAAACAAATTTCCCATACAAAGCGACTTGCTCAAAAGTGGAAAGTTTTCGAGGCAAATTTGCTGCGTAAACGTGGGATGGAGAAACTTGTAAACTTTTGATATTTCGTTGTCATCTGACTAGGATGGATAAATAAGGTGATAGCACTAGATCAGTAGAAAAATTACACATACATAATACATGCAATTGCTACTGCTACCACCTTATGTATCCATCTTGGTCAGCTGATATGGTTTTGAGCACAACTACGCTGAGCAACTTTATCTGGTGCCTCATGCAACGGTGCGAGGGAAACTTGCGCTGAGCAAAAGTTCTCGGCTTTCACGTTTGCATGAATGCCGCTAATAATAATCGAAAACTTAAATAACACTTTTCGCTAACTCGATGTAGAATTTAAAAAACGTGGACCAAATGTTGAAATAATTTTTTTTTGCAAATTAGGTCAACAAATTCTGAGAACTTTATAAAACTCATCTACAACATTTTTTTATGACTTACATAGGAAGGCTTATTAAAACTATGGGTCCCATTATATGGGTCACCTCCAAAAAACATATGCTCGACTTGGGTCGAGATAAATGAAAAATGAAACCATGAAATCCAGGTTGAATTGAATACTATAGCTTACAAATATAATTTAATTTATATATTGAGAAATGCAACCATTACAAATTGAATTTTGTGAAAACCCATTTGGCTTCGCCGACATATCCATCGTGTAGCTACAAAGCCTACAAATTAGGGAAATGTTTTGTGTAAACTCCGATGGCAAAATTTTCGTGGTACGTCTGACCCCCAAATACAATTTGTCAAAAATCGTATGATTTTGTCAAACGCTTCCATTGATATTTTCTTAAAATTTATTTGCCTGTTTAAAAAAATGTTATGCCAAGTTCATAGTTTGTTCCGTATTTTATGCAGAAAATAAGAAGTGACGTACTGTGACTTGTGTGATAAGGGAGTAAATAAAATTAAATTCATATTTGATTGAAAAAAAGTGTAAACCTAAAACTCTACTGAATGGCAATACTAAATAAGAATACACAAATCCGTCTGAATATTGATGTTTTAGTATAATCTATTTTGGACATTTTCACATTAAAAAGAGTTGACGCAATTCTCAATAAGTTGAATCTTGTGTATCCTTCTACGGTGTGACGGTGTAAACAAAAACTTGTGGAGAATGGGGCGGAATTACACGTCCTGTCGTGCTCGACTATATGTGACAATACTGATATCCACTTGCTACTAACACAAGCCCCCCAAGGACACCATATTCATGGCAGCAAATATAAAGACGGATTTACATAAAAGATTTACGAGCTATTAAACACCTTACAAGTAAGTAGACCTAAGTCAATAATATGTGTGGTTTTTTACCCCGATAAAGCTATTTATAGCTTAATTTGCACGGGCCAGCTAAGCGATATTATGTGGCATTCAATTTGCCACTTTAAGCCCGGTATTCAGTTTTTATGAAATTTTCGCTGCCAAAAGAAGTACGTGTATAAGAAATAACGAAAATATCATGAACCGAAATCTTCGCTCACTTTTCATTTGCTTGGTATCGTATTCAACTCTTTGGGAAAATTTCGTACGCAAAATCAATTGCAGGGTAGGTATGTCAAAGTTATTTCGTGCGAAAACAGTTGTTTGATAATTGTTTTCGACCGGAAGTTCGACATTTCGATAATTATAATATCCAGAAGTAACACCACGTGTGTTAAAAATAAAATGGAGTACGTAGGTGACTTATAAATGAAATATTTGCATGTTAAATCAGAGATAAGTGGTAACTCTCTACTGCAAAAATTTCCGTGTGGAGATAAAGTGGAAAATTTCGCAAGAACTGAATACGGGGGCTTACAATATTCAAAAAATGTCAATTTCAAAAAATGTCATATCGTAGATAAATTTTGTTATCATTTCTTGCAAATGAAAATGTTATCAAGGAGAGACTCAGAAGCAGAAATTTGCAAAATGAGTTACACATTTCAAGTCCAGTAAAATTATTTTATTTAATGGAAGTCTATGTAAACTTTTATATCTCTAAATTTGAGGCATAGTTTTTTATTTCCGATTGAAAACAAAACTGGAATTAAATCCTTCAGACCAATGCGCGGTAAATGTTACACATACTGAGTTTGACAACTGAAACGAATGAACGAAAATATAATGTCTGTTGTTGCCGCTTACACGTACAAGAACACCTGCCATGTATTTGTTGGCACTAGCTACAAACATAAAGCAACTATAGTATACAGAAGAAAATTTATTCACGGAGTGGAATGTCAACAAAGAAAACGAGTGAAGCGCGTCGTTTCTCTGCTCTCGCTCTTACCCTCTTCGTTGAATATTTCAATACAACGAACAGTTTTCTGATGATGTTATTGTATCTAACTATAGAAATTCCAACCGTATTGAAATGCAATTACATAAAGTATGTAAAAAGTATGAAATAATCAAGTTTTGACGCGGGAAAGAAATGCGTTTGAGTGAATCGTGTCGACTTTTTTGGTTCTCTTCTACTAGGGTTGCGAAATTGCGCCGGTTTTTTGCTCTCTACTTGTACATCCTTTTGGCTAAAACCGTGTTGCCGTATCGCATTTTATTTTCACCCATTACAGCAAATGTTGCCACATTTCGTAGTATTAAGTGAGGATCGTTTTATTTGGAAAGTCGTAAGTGGCAATAGCATATTTTTCATGTAGTTTTGAAATTTGCGCAGTTTTTTGTACATTATGCGTAACCGTTATTTATATATTAAGCGTGATATTTTATTTCCCGCTAAACTAATACTTCGCCGACTTTGTATGGGGAGCCGCTAAAATCGCTTAGTATCCCATACAATGTGGTCGAAAAATTAGTTTAGCAGGGAATAAAAAAATACTGGCTTCTTGTTAAAGTAGATTTATTTGGTTTTGTATTTATAGTTGCTTAGTACTCACTTGGTTTCGTCTTTGGGACATGGAACGAACTTGATGCATTCACGCTTCTGAAAATTTGTTTCAATCCAACTTCGAGGCTGATGCTGTATGTGGCATTCAACGCAGTTTTCCAGGTTTTAATGACGAACGGGGCCATCAAAGTGTAAAAAGAAGAACAAATGTGAAAGGGAATAGTTAATAAAAATACGTGCAATAGAAATAGAAAACTAGAGTACACAATTTTGAATAGATTTATATCTAAAGCTAAAGTTAATCGACTTTCTTTTGTACATTATTACGTTTGCATAAGCAAGCTTCATAAGACACTCTAAACATACGGTATTTTCAGATCTAAATACAAATAATATTTTCTTTAAAATGAAAACGAGGCGAATGAAATTTATTTTGACTTAAAAGTAGTCAAATCAAATCCAATACCAAATAATAAAAGACCAAAATATAATAGAATAGTAGTGATTTATTTGTGTACGAACATTAATAATTCAATAAAAAAACATCGGAAATTAAACTGATTTTTATGAATTTTACAAACATACACTCGATTTCACAATCAGGTTGACCATATTTTAGTATGCGTGGAAAGTCAAACAAGTTTCCTCTATGTGAGCATAGCAAAGACGGTCTCAAGTGACCACCTGACAACTCTAAAAAACTTAACTAGAAATCTGCTAGTGCTAAGTTATAGTAGTGTAGTTCGAAAAGCAAACCACACATGCTAATCACGTCTGCTGATTTAAATAACACTTGGTACATTAATTCTGGAAGTCTGTGGAAGTTTTACAGCGTTCTTCAAATCGTTATTTATTGCGGTCAAATTTCGAAGTACATCAAGATGACCTTCCATTTGAACACTGTAATCGATTCTTAAGTCCGATACACCACAATAGTGTTTGAATTCCTGGTTTCAAAATAACAATATCACAGAATCGTTTTCAGCAAAATAAAAACAAACTTACGTAGCTTGCTATCAACTACCAAGCAAATAACAAATGAGAAAAGATCACAAAGAGAAAATAAATAGTTTGCTTCATTGAACTGCTCAGTTGAGTTCTGCTTATGCAGTATGCAAAGCAATGGCTTTTGACACAATTGCTATTTCAGCAAGTAGTCAGTTGTTGATTATATTACTTACTTTGCTTTTGCTTATATTCTGTACTGTTTACGTAGTTGTAGCAGTTGAAAGTAGAATTGAAGCACAGACTGAAAAATGTGGCTGTGCTCAAAATCATCATATTTTCCATTATATCTATTTTGCTCAGGTTTAATTTTTTCTTTTTTTATTTTATTCTAAATATTTTTCAATATTTTCAGTTTAAACGAGGTGTCATTTTAATCTATTTCTAGCCATAGCAACGAAGTTAGGGTTTGGTGATATCAAGCACAGTCTCATTTTGCAGATTTTTCTTCAAGCTGCATTCTGCTGCGAATGCAACATAGAGAATAAACAGGAAAAGTAAGTATAAACAAGAACTGACAGCTTGCAACAACAGCAATTCTATGAATATCCTTGGCTTCACTTGACTTCGTAAACAAAATCGAACTTGCGCAGTTAGATGAAATGTATGACTTCCTTATATTTTCCTGCGTTTTCTGTTTGCTCTTGCTGATTTATTGTTCATACTCCTACCTAAAATGCATTGAAAATAGTTAAACAAATTCAAACACTGCACCATACAAATACTCGTACGAAGAAGCTGTACTTTCATAGTGTATGGAAATATGTGCAGGTCCTTTTAGTGCAAGGATATGTTTTAAGAAAAAATTCCTTAATTGTGGAATATCTCGAACAACGCACACTTACCTTATTCAGAGAAATAAAAGAAAAATTACATATTCCAGGATTAAGTACACATTTACAAAAAAGGACACTTCCTTTAAAAGGAACTGTTTATGATGTTTTAAGAATATTTTAGAAGTATACAATTTGCTTGTACATATTTGCAATTTTTTTTTATATCAAAATCGGGAATTTTTGAACTAGCCAGCAACAATTAATTGGCACCTGAAGAAAACAAATCGCTTTGCTAATGAGCTGTCATCATGGATATGTCAAAACTAGAAACAAGTGAATGGTGAGTTTAGCACTTTGGTAGTGTTAATATACAAGATGAAAACATTGTGATAAAATATGGCCAGCCAAGTTAGATATTTATTGTATTACAGAAAAATTACTTTGGGGATAATGAATTACGTTAACTTGCGGGATCAATATACAAATGACACAGTGCCGGGAATATGAAATTTACATGATGGTGAACAAAAAATTACGGATATAAAACAACAACAGTTATAATAAATTAGTAGTTAAACAAAACAACGAACATAAAGACAAATCAAATATAAAAAAGCAGTCCCACTACTAGTAATCTTTTTTCTTAAGCAATGTGACTTATTGAAATCTACGGTTTTCTACTGCTATCGTATATTGTAAAGCTTTTATTGGCGGCTAAGTCTGTACAATTGATGTGCGGCAACTGGGTTAGTTATGTACCATAAAATTAAACGCAACGCTTCAGCATAATGTTTGGTACTTAAAATAAACTGAAATATTTAGTGTTCCAGTAGCCGTCGGTGGTCCTCTGACCACCTTACATTTCCTTCGACGACGGCCACCTCGCTTAGATATGGGGACATAATCGATTACTAAGCCATGAAAACGCTTCTCAAAATTCCGTTCGGAACCGGTGTAAAATTGTAGGTACCAATTAGTGAGTGAACAATTTGAAAGCGTTGTGAGAAACTCTCCTCAATCCCTTCATGGGATATAATGGAAAACGGGTTTTTTACTTAGTGTTCTATCATATACCAGTTCTGTAATCGGTTCCGAGCGGAGTTAAAAAAATCGGTTGGAAATTAATAATGCACTTATATATTAGGGTCACGGCTTTCGGAACAAAGTTCCCTATCCCTACGTTGCGGAATGGGGGCTAAATGAAAAAAATTAAAGAACTTTTTTTTACACTATTATGCTACAACCCAGTATTGTCAACTATATTGGATACCTTTGCTTTGGTTTGTGTCTAGACTAACGTATGTTGGGAAATTTCTTGTTTAATAAGAAATTTTCTAGGTGAAGCTTGTAGTTTTGAACCCAATAAAAGGTAAATTTAGAAAAGCCAAAGCGAAAGAAGTTTAAAAAAGAACATTTTCTTAAATAAGTGCCATTTGTTAAACATTGTAAAATTTCTTTAAAAAAATACTTATTCTTAAACAAAGTACATTTTCTTAAAAACAATACCATGTTTACTCGATATTTTTAACTTGGCTGTACTGGTCAACAATTTTCAATGAAAATTAAACAATGTCAATTTCAATTTTCTCCAACGTTTCTCCGGATTTTCCCGGCTTCTTCAGGGAGATGTTTATTTTGATCTACAAAATTATGTTTTACAATGTTTTGTTTATTTTAAACTTTTACATTTTACACTTACTTTTAGCCACAGTCAACCTACACTATCTATGATCAAATTATAATTGGCGCTAATTTTGTCTACGTCCTCTTTGCTGTTTATTGTTTTGTTTGCTTTTTGTCTTATTCGTAAACTTTCTAGTGTCATTCGTTTTATGTGTTTGTTTTCTATATATAATATTTTTGTGTCAATTATAATAATTTTAGCGCCAATTATAATTTGATCATAGACAGTGTAGGTTGACTGTGGCTAAAAGTAAGTGTAAAATTTAAAAGTTTAAAATAAACAAAACATTGTAAAACATAATTTTGTAGATCAAAATAAACGTCTCCCTGAAGAAGCCGGGAAAATCCGGAGAAACGTTGGAGAAAATTGAAATTAACATTGTTTAATTTTCATTGAAAATTGTTGACCAGTACAGCCAAGTTAAAAATATCGAGAATTATTTATAATCTCTGGTCTAAAATAAAATCCAATACCATGTTTAGTTTTTTTAATTTTTTTAGTCAAGCTCGAGGCCATTCTATATGACTATTAATAGAAAAATAGTTTTCAAAAAGGAGTTTTGTAAATGTATTCCTATGATTCCTGGCAAACCGTATAGCTATTTCAGATCTAGCCACAGATCTTCATAGAGATATAGAATGACCTCTAGCTTAACTACTACAATTAAAAAGTACAAATGAAAGGCCGAATAAATAAAAATCGTCCCTATTGAAAGATACCTTATTTTAAAGAAGTACCTGTTGAGAAGGCAGACAACAGGCCCAGCTAGTGACTTCCACGGGGAGTTTGTTTCATAAAAATTTAATTTATTTCACAAAGCGTATTAATATTAAAATTCCTAATCAAAGACACAAATAATTTAGGAATTAAAAAAGGTTATACAAATATTTAAGTTAGTTAAATTCCGACCACCGAAAGTACCATCAGTTTGTAGCCTTCCGAATCACAGAAATTTTGGGATTATCGGTTATAAAAGATTGGAAATGGCATCATCGAACAAAACCTTTATGTCAGGTGGACTTAGTGATCAGTGGTGACCCCTCTCTTCCACGAAATGTCTGGCTACGAGGTAAAGTACCAGAAACGAGATTGGCAAGTGATGGACAGGTTCGAAGTGCAACAGTTATTACACAACATGGTATACTGCAGCGGCCTGTAACGAAGATGGCGATTTTGGACGTAGCTCCTCAACAAGAGTCTGACGGCGAAGAAACTGCTTGCCATACTTCGGGGGGAGAATGTTAGCGCCCCCACCAAAATCCCCTTGGTTTTTTGTGACGATCTGGCAATATTAGCATATTTATTAAATTTTTCACTTGTAACAACTATAAAATACTTAACGAATCTTTAACAAATGTCACGTAGCGTCCGCGCGTATTCGCCATTTAATACTTACAAATTGGCTCATACGCGGTGCTAAGGAAGAGAAAAATTCCCATAATTAAAGTATCTTTAAAAGTTCTAGTGGTTTCCATACCAAAAAGTAGGTAACACTTTATATTAATATTTCCCATATATAAATCGCAGAGAATTATTTATTTTCCGAAAATCATCGTATGATTGGTTGTTGTGTTTAGATACATGATGACAGAATATGTCTATGAATTTATAACAAATTTGTTGATGCTTCATACGTTTTACTGACACTGATTGTTTAGGTAATAAAATTTGAAATATTTAATCAGTTAAAGTAACAAAGAGGAAAAAATCATCAAAATACGAATGCAATGAACCCACGTAGAGTTCCGAAATCGCTCCGTATCGTTCAGGCACCTTGATATATAATATAGAATAATAATAATAACTGCGAAAACATACAACTTTAGAACAAAAATTAGGAAAACAAAAAATATCTCAATGCAAAGTCCAAGTTCGGTCAGATATATCGGAATGAAAAAAAAAATAAATTCTCATTAAAAAGGTTTAAGATACATACATCGGTACGAAGATGATAAAAAATTGCAGAGCGAAATATAATACCTATAATAATTTACGTAAAAGAAAACATTGATAATCAAAAATCCTTAGACCTAGAGATCGGAGGTCGTAGCAAATATGTTCGTTCGGACTCTTTATATTTGTAAACTCACTGATTGGGAACAGAAATTACACACCGATTCCAAACGGGGTTCGAGAAGCTTTTCATGTCTTGTTACTTGAAACTGTTATTAGTCACTGAGCAAGGTGACCGTCGCACACAGGGCGGAATGGTAAAAAAGGTGAATTATTCAAAAATGAGAGTTGATATTTCATTACGATAATTGGTATCAAATGAAAGTGCACCAAATTCAAATTAAATACAGTAGATAAATATCACCACTGTTGGTTGTATAATTTATAATGCAGTGTGTTCGTTAAAAATATAAAAAATAGTTTCCCTTTGCATCCCATGAAGAGATTGGGTGGTGGTCATAACAAGGGACGTGTAAGCTTTCTAGTATTACACGCACAGTTTTACACTCACAAAAACTTTTTAATTAAAATTTTTTCGGATATGTATTAAAAAAATTAAAATTTTTAAATTTAATAATTTTTTAATAAATTTATTTAAAAAAAGATTTTATATATAATATTTATATTTTATTGATCTTGAATCCAATTATTATTAAAGCACATAACTTAAAGATAGAATAATACAAACATATCGGGATATAATACCCAGACGGTACACTGTAACGTCAATCTCATGGCACAAGTAGGAGTTGAGACAATTCTTGTTAAATTGAGTTTTGTCTATCTCTATAATGTGTGATGATATACCTAAATACTTATGGAGAACAGAGCTGATGATATGCCTTGGTGGCAATTGTAAAAGCTGTATTGCCAGCCATCCATCATAATAATTTATTACATAGTATGTGTTTTTTAATACTTGTTCATGAATTCTAAAGATTTTGAAAGTGTGCTTGGTATTTACGGATGAGAAGAATTTTAATTTGGATGGACCTAATGGCTACAACTATTATTTCCATGATCTGCGTAAAGAAAAGCGTTTTTTGAACCGACATCACAGCCGAGAGTGCAGCATTATGGTGTGGAGTGCTATTACGTACTATGACACCATCGATCTTGAATTTCAAAGTGCAAAATGACTGGTGCAAGCTATAAAACGTTATTGGAATCGGCTTTGCGAAGTTCAGTGAACTATTTGGTCCCATATCTTAGACATTGCAACAGGATAATCCCCTACGTACAACGCCAGAGTAGTAAAGGAGTTCATTCATAGACAATTTGATGACAAGCAGTCACTAATTCAGGCCATTAAGGATGCTTGGAATCAAATTTCGCTGGATTACATAAATTCTCTTTATCTCTCAATGAAAACCCGTATATTTGAAGTTATTAAACACAAAGGGGGTTGTATCCATTACTAATAGTTCTTAAATAAATTTAAAAAAAAAACAAGAAAAACTGATTTTCATTCAAGTGCCTTTGAATCAAAAAAAAATAGCACATTTTTGGACTTTTTTTATAAATTGCTCAAAAAATGTTCTTTAGTTCAGAAACCACTATTGTCATGATTTATTTTATATCCCAAGATATGTAGCTTCAATTTTCATTTGAAAATTCTGAAATTGATTGTAAATTGCAAAAGATACAGGCTGCTGAATATGGAATTATTAGTGCATTTAAATTAGTGAACCGGAGTGTAGATGGACATCGTGAACGCACAAAACTGGAGGATTTTGTTCGACGTTGCTGACATTGAATTAATCTATTGTTTTCATTTTAAAAAAAAGTATTTCACAGAAGCCTCATCAACATATTGGAAAAAGCTACTCAAAGAGCAACTACTTATAGAGCAATATCAGCAACACATTTCCCTTTTCCCTCTAATTTTCACATTTCCCTCTAGTTTAGACTTTTTATTTCGTCCCAAGTTTGATTTACTTGTTATAATGCAAATAATTTTTTGTAAATAGCTCTGAAATATTGAAAACTAAGGACAAAGTAGTTTCAGCATTTCTGTCTTAATAATAACGTAACTACTGAAATAGAAAATTGCATTACAAAAAATCTAGCGATTTACGATTGTTTTAAAAGGATACAATGTGGGGAAGACAACAGATTAAGTTGCAGTTGCACTATTTCCATGTAAATCATAAAAGAAATTTTCGTCTTTTAATTGCTGTTTCTATTGGTTATTTTCGGTTTTTAAGAATCAAAATAAATTCAAATATTACAACGGAGGCGTTAAGTCTATTTGGCATTATGTCCTCCCCACAAAACCGGCATAACACAAAACATGCAACAAAAAAAAGAAGACAACCCCAAATAGGGTTATGCCCGTTTTTGAAACGAACTTGAACCCAAATTCGAAGCTTTGTTTTTGATCCCTTTTGCGGGGGACTTATGTCGAAATCATTTTACCGGTTCCTTATTTAGAGCAGTCATGGATGGGAAAACATGACACATTGTGGCGAATAGCGAACAGTTATTTCTTTAAATTCTTAAATTCATTACAATAAGTCATTTAGTGACTACTAGGTATTCATCAAGATTTTACATCGCTTACATTAAGTATAAAATAGGCAAGGCCAGTCCATTTGAGCATTCAGTTTTTAAAAATTTGACATTATCATCGTTAGTTGAATACGCCCGTAAAAATTGGACAAAAATCAAAACCCTTAAATGTTCCAAAAAACCTAGCCAATAGCTATCTTAAAACTACTATGTACAAGCGAAAAAAGGAACTAATAAAAAACAAAAATAAAAATTCAAATAACAACTACTTCATCGTGATTGACATGTGTACGTCCCATACCGCCTATGGTCCAGGACGACTTGTCCATTATTATTTCACGTCCAAAGTTGAAGAGACACATTGGTATGAGAAAGCCACTATCTCTATCGCATTGTTGAACTCGTTCCGTTCCACTATGCAACGCTTAACTAGCTAATTATTAGGGGGCCTTGGTAGGCACATTGTGGAAAAGTAGCACATTGTGCCATTCTTGGTACCCCCGTCCAAATGTTTTGGTGCAGCCACTAGTGTGTGCATATTTTTTAAATATTTTTAAAGAGATAGCTACATTAATTTTATTTTTCTCCTATCGTGGATCATTCAATATATTTTTAAGGGTGCGAGATAAATTTGGTAATTAGCAGCTATAATCTGAGTCTCCAAATTGAAAATTAATGTACGCAATTAAAAACTCCGCTTTATATTTTGACTAATTTGTAACATTCACTGTACTAAAGCACTTTGAAATACATATGTACATGTTTTTTTTCTCTATGCTAAGTCGTTTCTGAAATATTTGGATCCAAAACCTTCGGCCACGGACTGTCCCTGCAGGCTGTGTCAGAGACACTGCCATTAAGTTTAACGTAGAATACGCCATCCGATAAGACAGAAAACATATATAACAATAAATTCATTTGCTTATATTATTTATCATTTATTGTTATATATGTTTTCTGTCTCTGACACAGCCTGCAGGGACAGTCCGTGGCCGAAGGCCTCGGACAACTGTCTGCTGTAATTTTTATATTTACCAACGGCATTTGATTCAAGTCCGTGTAAAAAAAAAATATTATGTTCAATTTTTTTAAACTTAATTTAATTTATGTATTTTAATTAATATTTTTATTGAAATAAGTTCTGCGAATGTTGAGAGGGCCGCCGTAATATTAAAAAAGGTTTACCTTATCGAGTCTTCGCATTAGCATTCGAGCGATGTGTGAAAGCTTTACGCTTTACAATTCAAAATTAATGTTACAACAGCTTTATTGAAGCTTTCGCAAAAAAGCTTTATTACGTTAGCTTACTGTTTGTTTCACTTTTTACTAGATACATGTTGCCAAGCAACATTAGCTTGCTGTTCGTTTCACTTTTTACTAGATACATGTTCCTAAGCAATGTTGAGCAACCAAAAACACTCAACCAAACACCACACATATGTTTGAGTGTATGTGTTTAAACAATTTTCTTTGAGAAATTAAAATACTAGAAATATATCAATCAATATGAAATGTATATCAAACGAAAGATAACATCTTCATTTACCTACAAAAAAATTTTAAAAAAATTCATCTAGCCGTTTCCTCAAATTCAATGAAATAAAGATTACAACAATAAAAACCTGACATGACTCCTCATACCGTAAGGTAAGACGTATTCTACGTCAGGCTCATATCTTGCAAACCGATTTCGATTTACTCTCTGAGGCAAAATTGTAGCTCTTGTCATAAAGAACAAAAATTGCGAACATATAAAATCAAAAAAACTTCACCTTCCAGATCAAAATCGCAAAAAACTTAAAAAAATTCGATTTTTTTTTACCTTTTCTCCCGTGTTCAGGTCCATAGGTAGCAAACCGTTCAAAATTCAAGGAAACAATCAACTACAAAAATTACCTAAGAGCTCAATAAACAAATTTCTAGAACATATAAACTTCCTAGAGATGATTCTTAACACTGTTTAGGTAGCACGCAAAAGTGAAAAATTTGCCGAAAATTTTTTAATTTCATTTTTTTTTACCTTTTTCTCCTGTTCAGGTCCATAGGTACCAAAAAATGAAATATGCCTGGCCAGAACCATGTGTTTGTCCAAGGGTTAACACCGTTTAGGTAGCGCTTAGGTATCACGCGATCATGCACCGACAGCAGCAGCACAGGCAATGCAGTAAGCTCAGCACACGCAACAAGGGACGCAGCACACAATATAAAAGCGACACGCCGCTCACATCGAGGCATTACACAGCGCGACGTCAACGAGAGCTCAGCGGTGAAAGTTATAAAGTGAATAAAGTGAAATTCTGAACGGTTTGCAAGATATGAGCCTGAGAAAATGATCACATTTTTACGAAAATGATTCCGAGGCCCCAAATCTTTGGCGGCCCATTAAAAAAAAAGTGCATGACTTTGGGAAAAATTGGGAGACACGGAACTTTTTTTTTTTAGTCTTTTATCACGTAGTGGTGTCCGTATATGGTTATTTTTTTTCGTGTTGCACTGTGTAGTGGTAGCTCCTCTGATCTAATCACCGTTTTCATCATTGTCTTTATATACCACCCGAATCAAAGCCGTTTCCCTTTTAAAATGAAAAATTTTTCTGGTTTCACGAAAAGTTTATTTGAAGATGTAAGTTGATGCACATTTGTGCTCGCTTTACTGCATTTTGCATTATTGCTCGCAAAACATCTGGCTCCAAATTGTGGATTTCCTCTTCAAAGTTAGCTTTCACCTGTTGCATGGTTTGTGGATTGTTGCGGTAAACGCGAGATTTTAAAAAGCCCCTTAGGAAGAACTCTGGCGCCGTTAGATCTGTCGACCTGAACGGCCAAATCAAATCTCGAAAACCCGAGATCACTCGACCCAGAAATTGGTGTCTCAAAATTCACATCGTTGCTCGAGTTCGGTCCGTCTCCGTCCATCAAATCTCGATGCCCAATTCAGCAACTTGCGAAAAAAACTCTTTTAACAGGAGGCATCAACTCGTGAACGGTTTGAACTTTGTAAGGGAACATCTTCAAGTCTTTCGCTTAAATTAGTTGCAACGAACGTCTGATGATGCCTAATTGTGTGTATCGTCGCCTCGTCGATGTTTGTGGGTTCTCTTTAACGTCCTCGGCACAGCAGCTATATTCTCGGTCGAAAGTACAATACGAGGCCGTCCAATTCATGTGACATCTCTAGTGGGCCCACTTTGTACCAGACGCTCAGCCAAATGCTTAATTTTTCTCGCAGATGGTACACAACGATGACGAAATTCACGCTGCGTTAAAAAAATCCGGGGACACCCGGTTAGAACGAAGTTCCTTTCGCTAAGTATTATGTTCTAGCTAGTTCCAACATGCCTAAGGCGCCAATTAGAAAATACGATAGTTTAAATGGATCTTCAAGAAAATATACTTTTTGTAAAATGATAAACTTTTTAATGCATTTTTTTTATAGAATGTTTTTTTTTTCTATAAAGTATATGTGTACGCCCTTTTTGTACGAATATGTATATGTATTATATAAAAAGCTAATGTTTTTTTTAAGAAAGGCACTATTAGTTTTCAGTTGTTTCGGCTTAATGTCATAAGAATAAAAAGAAAACACTTCAAGTATTTCTTCTTACAATTTTATTAATATTTTCCAATATTTCGACCAACTTCGTTGATCATTTTCAAGGATTTCAAGAATAAACACAAAGTACTCATAAACATTATTGAACAGTTCAAACAAGAACCAATATAAACAAATGTATTATTTTCCCCAAAGGGAGAAGTTTTTCCACAGGCTTATGTCAACTGATTTGTTCTTCTCTTGAATTTACAACTAAGAAAGGCACTATTTTTAAGAATAATTACTTTCTTAAGAAGATAATTATATAATTACTTTTTCTTAAAGAAGTCCTTTTTTTTAGAACAGGTACTTTTTAAAGAAGTGGTACTCTTTTTAAGAAAAATTATATTTTTTTAAGAAAGATAACTTCTTAAAGAAGAGGTACTTAATTAAAAAACAATACTTTTTTTAAGAAAAGGCAATTTGTTGTAAGAAAATGTAATTTTTTTTCTAAGAATATGAATAGGTATTTTTTGGAGAAAATTTACATTATTTTAAGAAAAGCCACTTATTTAGGAAAATTTTCTTTTTTTAAACTTCTTTCACTTTGGCTTTTCTAAATTTACTTTTTATTGGGTTCAAGACTACAATATACGAGGGCGGACCAATAAATCCGTGACTTTTCGAACTTCCCTCGTTGTTATATGAAATGCAATACTACTCCAGTCAAGTACCACCTGTTAGTAGACTACTGCCAAATTTTGAGCAAGTTCCGTCATTTACTTTGTGTTTAACAGCTGTTCAAACAAAAAACTCGTGCATTTTTTTTACAATGGAAAGATATGAATTTCGAGGGCTCATTAAAAATTATTTTTTGCGACAAAAAACCATCAATCAAACCAAGGAAAAGCTTGATAAATACTATGGGGCTCTGAACCCTCGATTTCAATGGTACAAAAGTGGTTTACTGACTTTCGTTGTGGTCGCACAATTACAAATGATGCTGAACGTTCTGGACGGCCAATTGAGATCAATACACCCGGAACTGTCGAAATGGCCGAACGAAGAGTAAAAGTGTGTGCGATTGTTGATGCCATAGGCATTTCATATGACAGTGTGGTTTCGATTTTAAATGAGCAGTTGAGTTTAAGAAAGCTGTCTGCAAGATGGTTGTCGCGTTTGCTCTCAATTGACCATAAACGTAAGGGTGCACACGGGTGTAGTCTCAATAGCAAAATTCCATGAATTGGGCTACGAATTCGTACCTCATCTGCCATATTCTCCAGATTTAGCCCCCAGTGACTATTTCCTATTTCCAAACCTACAGAAATGGCTCGTTGGAAAGAGATTTAGCTCCAACGTTGAAATTATTGATTGAGCAAATGCCTATTTTATGGATCTCGAAAAATCCTATTTTTTGGAAGGGATACAAAATTTGGAGAAACGTTGTACTAAGTGTATTGAGCTAAAAGCAGATTATGTTATGTTCCAAAAAATCTGTGTTTCATTCAAAAAGTCACGCACTTATTGATCCGCCCTCGTATACTAAATATTGGTTATTGGCCTAGAAAACTTCCCATTAAGCAAGAAATTTTCCAATGAAATTTGAGACATACAGTTAGTCTAGACACAAACCAAAGCAAAAGTAAACAATATAGTTGATAATAGTGGTTTGTAGCATAATGATGTTAAACCTAAAGTTGTTTAATTTTTTTTATTTAGCGCCCCATCCCGCAACGTGCGATAAAGAACTTGTTTCTAACAACAGACTCTAAATAGGTCAAATAAGCAGTAACAATAATTCTACGTTCCTCAGGTGTGTATCGCTCCATTGATGGTTGTTAAATAATTCTGTATCTGTCTTCAACATAGTAGATGTCAAAGCATAATGACATTTAACGCCAGATGCAAAAATTAAAGCACATTCACATTATGATTAGTACTTTTGCGCCACCTTGTATATGTTAAACGTGTTTGCAAAAGTAATAATAATAATAATAATATAATAGAACGTTTCTAAGATATCGCAGAAAATATAATTGATCTTCAGGTGAATCTGTCAAATTTTTGCCCGCGTAAAATGCCTGAAAATCAATTGTTTTTCGTGTGCCAAATATTAAAGTTTACGGAAATTAAATAAACTTCAAAAAAAAATTTATTGATCAAAAAATATATGACGATTTCTAAAATTTTATCTCGTCTCCCACTCACAGTTCTGACATTTCTCATCTAATATTTTGGTTCTTTCAGAAAAATCAAATGTTTTGGCTGTGACGGTTGAAAAAGAATTACGAATATAAATATAAGTGATTTTATTATATCAACTGTTCAACAGAAACTGTAACTTGATTTTTCAAGATATTCTATTTGAATTAGGACTTGTGCATACTAATTGTATAACCACAATCAGGACGATAACGATGGCGTCAATGCAAAATACGTTGTCGATAGACACAGTCACTTGGCGTCAAAATTTGTCACCCTTGTTTACTTTTTAATTTTTGGTCACTAACACACACACACACCAATCACAGCAATTTTCTCAAATTATTATTTTCTACAGGTCTGAAGGAAAAAAACTGCATCGGCAAAATTAAAAACATTTTTCAACACATAATATTTTTTGGTATTAAGCTGGCAACAATCTGCCTTCTTGACGCCAGGGAAATAAAGAGAATTGTAATTTTTGTCGTCTACGCCAGAAGCGACGTCAAACGACAGCTCTAGTTCTTCATCAATACGAATACGTGTAAAAGTTGTCAACGCCTACGTTATGGCTCCAATTGCGTTCATACTAGGGATGCCAAACGCGAAATACCGAAATCCCAGGATTTTTCGGGATTGATGATTGATTTACTTATTAAATCCCGGGATTTTTCGGGATTATTATTAATTTTGAAAAACATTAAACTAAAAACAATGGCAAAAGTTCAGTGTGGTGTTATTTTTCGGAAGAGTCGAAAGGTGCACCTCAAGCAAAATTCAAATTGTGCAAAAAGGGTTTAAAAACCAATGGCGGCTCTACAAAAGCTTTAATAACACATCTTAACGTAAGTTAATTTTGGCATATGTATGTCTATTATACGGCTTACTCTCCAAAAATTACAAAATTTATTGCGTCGGGTAGAACATGTTATTTTAAGCAAAGAAAGTAAAACAACAAAATCGGTGTAAATGCATAGTTTCGGAGTTATGGACCCCGACATTTCGGATACTTTTTCCACTAACGTACAGTGTAAAGCCATTGATATCACTTTTTGGTATAAAAAAAGCCGTAACAAACTCAAAAAATAATATAGCATTTTTCGATAAGTCCTTAATTATGGAGTTATCGGATGATTGCTTTTCTCAGACAAATATTTAAAAAAAATTCAAAATAATTTTGTTTAAAATGTTTGTTCAAAAAATGAACAATGTTTGAGAACAAATCAAATATTCCAAAAATCCCGCGACGTTTGTTGTTGTTTGTTGATTTTGTTTGAGAAAAGTAAAAAAAATCGATAATTTTTCTAAATGTTAACATGCGATAACTCGATAAGTGCTACATTATTTTATGAGTTTGTTTTGAATTGTTTTATACAAAAAACTGATATCAATGGCTTTACAGGGTACGTTAGCGACATAACCATCTCACGTATCCCACATTTTTGGGCACATAACTCGGAAACTATGCATTTGCCCCGATTTTGTTATTTAACTTTTTTAACGTATTCTACCCCTCTTGAGGTTGTTTTTGGAGTGTAAGCCGTAAAATAGACCGGTTCCCAAAAAATGCCGGGATTTCAAGAATCCCAAATCCCGGGATTTTTTAACATGAATCCCGTTTAGCATCCCTAGTTCATACACTAATGGCTGCGTCTTCGTTTTGGCGCCAAGAGAAATACACTACGTAAGTATACACAGACCTAATGGAATTTGAGGCTATCAACCTTCTAATTACATTCGTACAAAGTTGAGTATTTTTTTTAGTGAATCAAATAATTGTTCCACATTTATCGTTCAACAGCGTGCGTCATAAACGAAACAATTGAATTTAACGCTACGAATTTTAGAAGGTCCGTTGTGAAACCCCTCATAAGAACAGGTGTACACAATTTGTTAACTGCGACGGCAAGCATCTAAACTTGATATGTACTGTGTATTTCGGTGTCAATCTGTTAAAACAATGTTATCAGCGATGATAGTGGTTTCAGAGAAAAGTATAATTTTGGCGAGGTTTTTCCATTGGTTTACGTTTTTCGAGTTTAGTTAACGATTTCGGCGTCCAAAAAGTTGTCTTGCCTGGTAACAATGCCAAAAGGTTAACAATCTGTTAATTGTAGGGTAAGAAATTCTATCACATGTTAGTGGTAATTAAATTGTTCACTAAAAGTATAAGAATCTGAACAACAAACAGTCGAAAAGTACATTCTTGGTGAGGCAATGTACTTATATCAAATCACTGTACCGACACAATTTATTTAGTATACCCAACTACAAACACTTATCTGCACCATAATAAAGTTGTAATATTTTTTACTCCAAGTCCAGATCGCATCCACGAAGAAACAACATGTTAAAAACCATAAACTAAAGCACTAAGTTTTCTTAAATTTGTTTATGCCAGTTTCTTGTTTGGTTCATTTAGCAAAGCAATATGCGCGTAATGAATGCAACTAACAACAAACTCAATGATAAAGATTGGAAGGAGGAAATTAAAAATTAAAGTGTCATGAAGACAATACAGACAGACTTTCAGCAAACGAGTGTTAATTGTAAACTTGGAATGTTTACAATACCCGTTAGCCGGCTGCCTCCGTCTGAGGAATTTAGGTTACAGCAACAACATACCTCATCGTTATCGCCCGGATCGGCTACCCGCAATAAATCGCGTACATTCAAAATCAGTACTTTGCTGAGAGTCGACGATATGGATGAACGCTTGCGGGCATGACGTCGAGTACGAATGCCCCTCACTGATGGTCTATGCGAAAGAGGTGAATCGGCTATGTTGTCTACCGGAGTCGTACTGAATCGACGCACTGTCGAAAAGTCCTTTGACACGCGACGCATATACTTTTGTGCGAAGTGTGGTGAGTCCACCACCATTGCGGTTGGGGGAGGTAACGACGCTTAGTAAGATGAGTAAACTTTAATTAAATTTTCACAAAGTTTCCATTAGCTGGAGACGAAGAGTATAGAGAACTGCGATACTTTTAAACAGAAATTGCACCACAACAACAAAATATTTCCAGTGTTGGCTTAAATAACAAATTCTTTGGTTACCGGTCGTTGCTGTAACAGCTTAAACTATTTTCTGTTAAAGTTGGACGCGTTTAAGCGGCATGGAACACCGCCGCGTGTTATGGCCGTAATGCGAATGCAACGATGCCGAGGTTACTGGCACCTTTACTCAGCCATCTAGTGATGCTGGAGTGATTATTTTTATTCTGAATTTCATTTTGTTTTTAGATTTTCACCCACAAGCCCACTGACATGCACAGCCTCACAGTGATAGAAAGAGCAAAACGTGGTATAGATAAATGTGTTTGCATAAGAAATGCTTGTCTATCTCTCGGTTTATCTATCGAACCGACAACAACAACGACTCTTCTGTATTTCGAAACGCATTTGGAAAGTAGACAAAGATGAACGGAAGAACGCAACAGGTAGATGCTTGTAAGTTCAGTCGGTAACTTCTGGTACAATCAGAAACAATTTACTTTTTCCATTTATGTAATTCATGAGAGTGACTTTGTGGTGAAATTTATAAAAACAAAATGTAATTGCTGATTTCTGCATTAAACCTATTTTGAAATTGTGTGATTTGTAAAAAATATATTCGACGAATGGGAAGGAAATCCATTACTTAGTCATTATGTATGGGTTGGGAGAGAAGACACACACGTTGGGTAGTTTCAACCATTAACGTTAGTACTCGTGTGCCAATTACGATATTCTATACGCTGACGCATATAGAAATAGAACAAAAATGGAAGAAACATATGCCTTCGCATTCCGTTAGTTTGTTTTGGGTTTCTATGGAACCATAAAGTGGTTTCGATGCAAGCAGGAGAAGTAACCATGCTCTTATGCAAAGTGTATCGAAGTTCTTGCTGATATAGTGAACGATAAACTGATTATTTTTTTTGCTGATTTTACATTATCCCTTGCAAATTATATCACTCACCATTAGCACATAAAATACGACTTTCATTGCATTATTTTCAAGCAGTATTATTTGCAAGTGATATTAAACCTATTTGACATTTTACCTGTCTGTAAGTCCAACGTACGGACTCCCATAAAGATACTTATCTTACTTCCGGTTAATGTACCACTCATAAATTTTTCTTGTTTAGAAGTTTGCCATTCCAATCAAAATGTCCTCTTTGATGAATTTAATCATTTTATACATTCAATGAAATTGCACTCCTTTGAGATAAACATGCCTCTAATCGTAAACCATTTTCCAATTATAACATGTACTCTATTAACAATGATACACTGACGTGCATGTATATTGAACATTCTCTGAGTATGTTATCGGTGTCGATTGAAAAGTAAAAATACTATTTATATAGTCAGTTCTATACTCACATGATAAGTATCGATACCAAATAAACATCGAAACGAAAGTTTCAGTACTCAGACATCGAAATACCTTGCATGAATATTTATAAATTGTTATGTGATTTTTATCTAATTGGAATACTATTTACTTTGTTTTTGTTTAGAATCAAAAAACCTATTCAACACAACAACAACAAAAACAAATAAAGAAAATGTAATATACATATATAATTCGAATTATAAATAAATATGAGACGGACGAAAATTATACACCTCATACAACATATTCGGTATATTCACTGACAAACAGATATCTACTCAGAGTGCTTCCAAATAGGATATTTATATCCTTGGTACTATACCATCCGGCTCAAGGAAATGTACTATTCCAAAACGTGCACAAAAATTGTCAAAAAAAAAATCTTGATCGGAGTGTTTAATCAGCAAATACTGTACGCACTCTATGTAGTGGAGTGTGTTAGCAAGCACGCTCTTTCGGACTTATTTACAAAAGGTTGTGAGAGTTTTGGTTGACGTATATAGGTATCATGAAAACTTCGATTCTCAAATCTCTTACAACTTTTGATGAATAGGGCATTTGTGTCGAGTGTTCGAAAACCGTGTTGATCCGCTTTCTATCTCTCGCAGTGATTGTCCTTGACACGGTCTTAATATTTTCTTTATCGCTATACGAACAAAATTCTTATAGAATTTTTGTAGATTTCTAAACACAATTTCGAAAAAATTCACGCTCAAATTACACTATGCAACAAAATGTGGGTGTTTACTTTGGGGTGGACAATTCCAGCGCCAAATGATCACACTAAGTGAGTATAGTCAAACACCAAAACATGAGACAGTTGTGAAGCTACACTTTTTTTTATGGGCGTGGCAAGTTTGAATGTTTTTATCCGATCCTGTGCGAGATAGATTTAAAAATCGAATGTAGATATTGAATGAGTGACTTCTTGTGATAACATATATTCAGTGAAATTTGACAGGGATTATTCAAATGCTATATTTCAAAGTTTAAAAGGTCCTTTTCGTCCTTTGTTCAAAAAGTACCAAAAATGTACACTAAAATGGCCAGCTATCAGTTCAGAATGTTCCATGAACTTATTCCTCATTAAATTTCATTATGGGTCGTCATAGAAAAAAATTCTCGATCGTTATTTCCAAACGTCCTTTTTGTACATTTTGGTCAAGAAACCTGCACCAAAATAACCGGCAAAATATCCAAATGTGCTGCCAATTTATAGTGGAAAGATTTTAATAGAGGATTTCGCAGACAAGAATCGTTCTTCTTGAATTTGCATATGTCGTTTTAGTCAATTTTTAAAAATTTAAATCTGGAAATCTTAAAATTTAAATAATGCAATTTTATTATACAATTCCAAGTTTAATATTATCATCAATATTTTTTCTTTACGAATATATATATCTAACGAACGAGATGTTTGTTTATTATGTATTTTTGTATTTTTGTATTTTTTTCATAAATACATCAATTGTTCCATATTTTTTTATAAATATTGTTTTGTGATATTTTGTTTTTACACTGGAATTGGAATTTTGTGACATTTTTTGGAAAGGGACTAAAGCACACCTAAACAATAAAGATAAACTTCTTGGGCAATATATACATATTTGTTTGACAATATATATATGGAACATAGTGTGTTTAAAGTAAACCATTTCAGATTTATATTATAAGTTTCAAGGTTTACATTTGGTATAATTTTTTACAAAACACTAACTGGGTCTGATCATATACCCTCCACAACTGGTAAAATGTATTCCATATTAATAACTCTTTGGAATTCTCAATATTTCACACCTCCAAATATTCCCCAACTCCTGGCTAAGACCTATTTAATGTCTATCTTACTTTATAGGTGTGAATTATTTGCTCGTACTGACTCTACAAGTTTCGACAAACTAAATATCGCATACAATGCTGTAGTAAGGTATATTAATGGTTAGAAGAAATATGATCAAATATCTGCCGTGGCAAATAACTTGTACAGTGTTACTTTCGTAAATTTGTTGAGAATACATTCCCTGTTACGCGTGAGCATTAGTCTTATTGTCGGTTCCGAACCGGTGTAAAACTGTAGATCGCAAGCATTGAGTGAAAGCTAGAAATCGCATAGCTCACTGATAGCAAAAAGATATCCATAGACCATTCATGGGACGTAATGGCAAATTGTTTATTTATTTATTTATTTAGACACTTGATAACTACAAATTATGTTCAAATGTACTAAATAGAAACCAATTTAAAATGTCTGGTTGTAGTGAACTTGTAAAAGTTCCGCATCTGACAAAAAGTTTTCATCTGTCGGTCGAAATTGACACAATTTCAGATGTGATTTCACAACAATATTAGTCATATATCAAAGGATAGCCTAAATAATGACAGTTTACAACTGCGACAAACAAATCTATGCGGCCGCAGCTCCTTTACGTACCGAGCACTTTCTATTTATCTGAAATTGTGCGTAAACTACTTGTTAGGAAAGTGGCCTCATTACACAAAATGTCACTAAAACACTGTTCATTGCCGTTATTATTAACACTACCTTAACAAAGCATCTGATACATATACACCGATAGAAAAATTTGTCATGCTAGGTATGAACCGTTCAACCGAATAGTTTGCCGTTACTGCAAACAACATATCATGCACAAGTTTTTAGATTGGTCGTCTAGTTGTTTCTGCAACAACTCAATTTGAGTTACTGCAACCAATAAATTTATTGTGGACGTTGGCGAGAAAAAAGTTGAAATAACAAAAAGTAGTTAAACTATTGACATTTGGTACTCATACTTTGTTTATAATTTTATTTATATTTCGTTGATGAAACACAAACGTTACTGCAACGAAACGGACACTCATGTGACGAATCAGGTTTTTAGAATATGTAAGGGTTTTCTAATATGAAATTGCTTTTACTTTTTATCGAAATAGGAAAAGCGCGAGGAAGATATATAATTGACAAAAGCATCATTGTTTCAGTTGCTATATTCACTGCAGCATATTTTCCCAGTTATGAACTATGTTCGTCATAGTGACGAAACGTTTTCTGTTAATAAATATATCTTCGTTGCAGCGGCGGACTTGTACGTTGGGTCACTTTCCACGAAAATGTTAGTCAAAGCGACATCCAATTTCATTTGTGTGAGGAAGCAATTTCTTTCAGTGTACAAGTATATAACGCATGAATCCACAAAAACACATAACATATTAATGGCAACAATATGCAAATTAAGTACGAGATTCTATTATAATAGCATTAAGTATATTTAAGGCTACATCATGGAATATAATGCCCGCCCACTTGTACTGATATATATGCGCACACATACAGGCAAGCAGATGCACAGTGGTTTGAAATCGCTGGTGTCGGAAACGTTTTAAAATCCATTAATGGGCACAGTATTTGGAATGGCGTTTAAATAATGAAACTTTGACTAAATAAACAACTAAATTGGGGATTAGGAGATGAGAGACCTAATAGTAATTATTACATAAAATAAATAAATGGTTCCCCGTTACATCCCACGAGGGGATTAGGGAGAGCTTCTCACAACTAGTGAGGTGTGCGCGTTCTAGTTTTATACTCACCGATTGGGACCTACGGTTTAACCCGGTTCCGAACGGTATTTTGAGAAGCTTTTTCATGGCTAAATACTCGATAGTGTCGCCGTCGCTAAGCGAGGTGACCGCCGTCGAAAGAAATTTAAGTTGGTCAGAGTAGGTATCGAACCCACGTCCTCATGCACAAGAGCTGTGCACACTACCATTGCACCATCGACGGCCACATGCATGCTTAACAAATTTTGCCGTCGGACGTGAAAGTTCTAGCTTTTAGCGATGAGAAAATTATATAAATAAAATAAGATATATTGCATATTCTTATCACACTTTATTAGTGTATTCCAAACCGGAACTGGATAACCGGTTAACTGAATTCCGGCCGATTAACCCTACGGCGGTTTTTAGAAAAATTGGTATTTTCGAAGAACCGGTTTTACCGGTTATTTCAAGTTGATTAACCGGTTTTGTCGGTCTTTACACAACTGAAATAACAACGTAGAATTACAAGCCTAACGCGCTTTGCATAGCTCGCTATGGTAACTGACCCCATCAGACAGACTCAAAAGACTTTGCCAATGAATTATTTCGCCGAAAATTTTCTGAAATTAGATGTCCAAGGCAATAGAAGTCATATCTGTCGACTGGTATTTTGACCTAAGTTCCGGAGCTAATGATTACAGTGGTCAACACAATTCTTGATTCCTTTAAATTTGTTTGTGTTATTGGGTACTTCTATGGGCCTGATTATGAAACAAATACTGGAAGATTGCTTACAGGTTTACTTTTTGATATAAAAAGTTTTATTATTTTGACAAAAAACAATACAAAAAATTAATAGATATGTTAAACAAAATTTCTATCGAACACTATATCATATGATCTTATAAGATTTCCTTGAATGAATGACCTTATGTAGATCTCGTTATAGACCCCATCAGTAGTCTGCCATCATATGTGAAGATCCTGATGAAATCTTTCACCCTGCTCCTCACTAAAATCATCTAGATTTTGTGGAAATAGGTATAAATACGAGTGCAGGAAGTGTATTTTTATGCTAATGTTGCACCCTAGGTCTTGCAAGTTCGATATCATGTATTCAACAAGCTCGACATGGTCGTCAGATTTATTTTTGTCTAGGAAATTGCTCATAACCAAAACAAATGAATTCCAAGCTTTGGATTCGACTTCAGTCATTGATTTGACAAAATTAGGATATGTGGCCCATCGAAAATACAAGCTTTCCATTTTTCTCTACTTAATCCTGGAAACTTGCGAGAAAGAAATTTGAAACATTCGCCACTTTTTAGTTAGGTATAACTAAAAACCAAACGATGTTAGGGAAAATTTTTTTTGTCGTATTTCAAAAATGCGCGTCAATTTAAGATAGAAATATAAAAAATCACCGGAAACAGACAATTTTTTTCATTTTGTTGACCGGTGTTATTAGAGGGCGGATCAATAAGTCCATGACTTTTTGAATGAGACCCATTTTTTTTTTAAAAATAATTATTTTTCAACATAATCTCCTTTTAGCTCAATACACTTAGTCCTATGTTTCTCCAATCTTTGTTTCCATTCCAAAAAATAGGAATTTCCGAGGTCCATAAAATAGGCATTTGTTTGATCAATAATTTCATCGTTGGAGTTTAATCTCTTTCTACCGTGCCATTTCTTTAGGTTTGGAAATAGGAAATAGTCACAGGGGGCTAAATCCGGAGAATATGGCGGATGAGGTACCAATTCGTAGCCCAATTCATGGATTTTTGCCATTGAGACTACACACTTGTGCACCCGAGCATTATCTTGATGAAAAATAAATTTTTTCTTGGCCATATGAGGTCGTTTTTTTTTAATTCCTCGTTAAATCGGTCCGATAAATTGGCATAATTTTCAACGTTTATTGTTTTTCCCTTCTGAAGGTAATCGATGTGGATTATCCCGCAACCCAAAAAACTGTTGCCCTCATCTTATTGGCCGACAAACTTACCTTGGCCTTCTTCGGAGCCGGTTCATCCGGAGAAACGCATTTTTTAGACTGCTGCTTGGTCTCCGGAGTATTGTAACGGATGCTCGTTTCATTCACAGTTACAAAACGCCCCAAAACCTCCTTCGAATTGCGGTTAAACAACTCCAAACAATCCTTTGAAGTTGTCACACGATTACGTTTATGGTCAATTGAAAGCAAACGCGGCACCCATCTTGCAGACAGCTTTCTTAAACCCAACTGATCATTTAAAATCGAAATCACACTGCCACATGAAATGCCTACGGCATCAACACTCTCACGCACTTTTACTCTTCGATCGGCCAACACCATATCGTGGATTTTTCGACATTTTCGGGTGTATTGACCACAATTGGCCGTCCAGAACGTTCAGCGTTATTTGTACTTGTGCGACCACAACGAAAGTCAGTAAACCACTTTTTTGCCATTGAACTCGATGGTAAAGAGTCCCCATAGTATTTATCAAGCTTTTCCTTGGTTTGATTGACGGTTTTTTTTCGCAAAAAATAATGTTTAATGAGATATTCACTTTTTTCCATTTTTAAAAAAATGCACGAGGTTGAATGTTTTGAACAGCTGTTAAAGTCAATCACGGAACTTGCCTAAAATTTAACAGTAGTCTACTAACAGGTGGTACTTGCATTCTTATAACTACGGGGGAAGTTTGAATAGTTACGGACTTATTGATCTGCCTCGTAGTAAAATTTTATAAATTTACGAAATGTGTCGCTTTGCGAAACTTTCTTCGAATGTTCTGAGTCCTTATTGAACAAAAGATCTCGTGTATATGTTTGTCCAGTGTCGAAAAACCAAAGCCTCGTGACCATCCGATGCGCTTTCGCTTCGCTGGAAGCTCTGAATATCGCTTCGCTAAAGATGAGCATTTTTACCGAAAAGTCAGCTTTTGAAGCTTTGATGAAGCTCATTTTCACCTCGGAGTTCATTTTCACCTCGGACGTTAACAAATAAAATTGTTGCATTTGAGGGGCCGTTCAAGTATTACGTAAGCACTATAGGGGGCGGGGGGATCTTTGCTTTGCTTATTTTTGATGACATGGGTGGTGGGAGGTCAATATGGTGATTACGTCAGCATGATGGAAGTGCAGTAGCTGTTGTTACTTTTGTAGGGCAAGAACAACATGCATTTTGTTTTTGTTAAAGTTAACTTATATTGTCAAATCAATTATGAGCTTTGCTTACTTTTGCAGACAAGTGGGAGGGGGGGTTAATAATTGTAATAAATCTGCTTACGTAATACGAGAACGGCCCCTGAGGCTCGGAAAACCCAAACGTCGTCGAGGAGAAGCGGATGCAACCACAACCTTCAAAAACCTATTTGGTGCGGTTTTTAACACGGCGGCATCATAGGCCCATTTTTCTTCGAAAATGAGCAAGGAGCCGACGTTACCTTCGATGGTGAGCGATCCCGTGCCATGCCATGCTCAGCAATCAGTGAAAAACAGGAATCAGTGGAATTGTGATTTGGCGGACCCGTCGCGAATTAATTTTATTTCCAAATAAACCAATCCAAAACGGATTCGAATATGAAGTTCATTACGAGTTCAAAACGGATCCGAAAAAGTACTAAGAACGATTCGCGTTTTCGAGAGGAATTTCATACGAAGACGAATTCGATATGAGTCGCCGTTTCAGATAAAATGTCAGCAGAATAAAATGTTTCAGATAAAATGTCAGTCTCGAGTTCAAAATCATAATTTCGAAAAAATTTCCATTTGAGTTTTTTTTTAAAGCGAAATTTAATTTAAAATTTTACGCGACCCACTCTTTGGGTTCCCTTAACATCCCATGAAGGTATAGGCTGACACACTCTGATTTGGCCCTGCAAATTACGCAGGTTCCGAATGGTATTTTGACAAAGTTTTTCATGGGTATTGTTTCCATTTTGGCACAAAAACCGAAACCGGTTATTAACCAGTTTCTACTCCTCGCTTTAACCGAAACCCGGTTTCGCCCTAATCGGAATATTCGAAGAAACCGAAATTTTTGGAAAACCGGTTTTTTAGATCATTATATAGAGCATTTGTTAAATGAGTTGTAAAACGTCAACATTTTAAAAGTGAACTAACTAACACAACGTGTATCAAGATGCTGAAAGTGAACCAAAGTTTACAAAAGTGTGCAAAACCGTAAACAATATACAAAACGTCTTTAAATATTCAATTCTAAAAGTTCAGTAACAAGTAAATCAATCAGAATCGTTTTAAAATCATTTCTCAAATGAGTTAAAAAATGCGTGATTTTTAAAGATCCTCTTCGAACGGGTTTAAAGTTAATTTTTATAGTTTTACTTAAATGCGGAAACATTTATAAATAGCAGCACAAAATGTATTACGGTTCAACATTATCCATCTCCAAACGATTGGTACATAGGGGAAAAACTGTAACATTTTGTTCTTTAGAGGACAATATTTTCAGAATGTAAACCTAAGAACTGTCGGAAATTGAGCAAAAATGGCAGGGCACTTACAACAATTTTAGATTCGAATAAATGGTTTCGTACGAAGCAATTTCACACAAACTTTTATAAAGAGAAATGCAGAAAGGTGTCAGTGGAACCACGGGTGCAACGAAGATTTTTCGCTATATACAAAAAAATGCACATTTATTATTTTTTCCTGTCACGGTATTCTATGCGCCCTCACTATCCTACTGGATTGTTATTTCGTGGGTAATGGGTTACCATGGGAAAAAATAATACATTTTCTACTTCCTAAGCAATGGATGTCTTTAAAACGGCATCACTATTTTCTTTAAAAATTGCTAAAGCTACAAATTTTCGAATAAAATATCGCTAAAATGCCCATTTGTTTATATTACGGAAACAGACCGTCCAATCGAAAAAATAACCAATTTTTAGGGGTTTCTAAGGGTTTTTCATAACGTGGTTCAATTCGTACTTTTTTTTTAATCGCCAAATGAAGATAATGGCTAAAATTAAAAAATAGCTAAATCTCCGAAACGGTGCGTCCAATCGCAAGAATAGGAAATTTTTTACGTCCGTGGTAGGCTTCAACCAAAGGATGTCTTTAATACGACATCACTTTTTTAAAACATCGCTAACACATAAACACGTTTTAGCGATTTTTTATTTCAGAAATTCTAATTTTATCGTTTATAAAAAATTATGTCGTATTAACGACATGAATTTTTTAAACCCTCCTATGGGGGTAAAAGTTTATTATTTTTGTGTTTGGACGCACCGTTTCCGAGTTATAGCTATTTTTTAATTCAGTGATTTTCATGGGAACGGGGCATGGGACTGTCCGTGGAGGTGGAAAGTTTCTGATAGCCATTCACTTGGGAGTGGCCAGAAATGATTCCTTCAGTGGGCCGTCCAAACAGCTCACTATTTCCACGCAGTATGTTCTGGGCAACGGCTTATTCGGAAACCTCCGTTAGCTAGCTTGAGTGAGAAGGCGAAACAAATGAGAAGCCTGATTGGTTATTCGAGCACTGATATGTCGCAGGTTTAGTAGGTCATCAAACTATCGATATGAGCCAAGCGTATGGGCCAACGATGAATAGAAACCAAAAGAAGAAAATCCATGTTCGACATATTGCATCCTGGTCAGCATCTGATCCATAATGGGTGGCTGCAATCAAATATCCTGGCAGTAGGTAAATTGCAAAAACCCGGCGGACTGGGTTTACCTCCCTCCGCCGTTCGTAATGGCAGTGAATATTCGAAAACGAAAAAGAATACATAAATAACCCCTATTTGTTCATGAACACGCAAACGTTATAAGGACCACGATTTACGGATATGCACTTGGAATGTAAGAACTCGATATAGATCTGGTGCAAGTATACAACTGGCAGATGTCCTCGAGAGTTATAAGGCTGACATTACCGCTATCCAGGAATGCAATGGGCAGGGCATGGCTGCACAAAAAAAAAGAAACTGGGATATATTGTCATGAGAAAAAAACATGAATTTGGTTGCGGAGTTGTAGTTAGCAAAAGCCTGCGACATCTAGTCTCTAGGTTCAATCCTGTGAGTGAACCTATAGCCACAATCCTCATAAAAGCGAAACATTTTTATGTTTCCCTAATTTGTGTGTATGCCCCGACAGAAGAGAAAGATGATGATGCCAAAGACATATTCCATTAGCGCCTAGAGGAAACGTATTACCGCTGCCCTGGCCGTGACATTAAAAGAGTACTAGGAGATCTTAATGCTAAAGTAGGCAGGGAGCATGTGTTTCATCGAACTATTGGCAATTTCAGTATACAAGCTGACAGTTCCAACAACGGTATGAGACTGATTGACTTTGGCGCGGCAAAACACATGGTCAGGCTACTTGGGAATCCCATGATCAAAGAACGAAGAACCAAATTGATGGCGTGGTAATTGATGGAAGGCACTCATCCACTGTAATGTCGATAGGACAATCGATCACAATATGGACGACGACGTCGATTGCCCCCCTCCTAAGCAAGACGAGGACAGAACAGCTATTATCAGGCTTAAGAAAAACAAAGCCGCAGAAGCCGACGGATTAACGGCGGAGCTTTTTAAGGCTGGCGGCGATGAGCTGATAAGGTCATCAGCTCATTAGCAAAATTTGGTTAGATGAATGCATGCTCGGCTATTAGAGTCTCAGTGTACTATGTCCCGAATTTAAAAAAGGTGACTCGAGTCGGTGTGGCAACTACCATGGAATAAGCCTTTTATCCATAGCTTATAAGGTTCTATCAAGTATAATGTGCGAAAGACTAAACCAATTATTGCTGACCTGATTGGACCATACCAGTGTGGATTTAGGCCTGGAAAATCGACAACTGACCAGATTTTCACGCTACGCTAAATCCTAGAGAAGACCCACAAAAACAAATTGACACCTATCATCTATTTGTCGACTATAAGGCGGCCGTCGATGGCCCTATACGGGAGAAGCTCTACCAAGCTTTGCAGGATGACCTGGACGAACATCAAATACGCGGTGAAAGTTGGTAAGTATCTTACCGAACTTATCGAAACTAAGCGAGGCCTCAGGCAAGGCGACACCCTATCGTGCGATCTCTTTAACATCTTAATGGAGATCATTATGAGAATAGTCAACAGACTAGTCAACGTGAATAGAACCATCAGCAGCAAAAGTCACATGCTGCTCGCGTATGCTGATGATATAGAAATCAGTGGATGCACAATTCGATAAGATACTGCGGTTTTTTCGAGAATTAAGAAGGAGTCAGAATAGGTGGGTCTGACAGTGAATGAGGACTAGACAAAACTAATGGTTTCAACGAACAGGGCCTCCACGCGTTTCGACCAAAGCGTGAACGTTGTTAACCGTTATAACTTCGAGGTGGTGGACGAATTTATATACCTCGCATCTGCCGTAAACAAAAACAACAACGTCAGCCTTGAGGTCAAGCGGAGAATTGTGCTTGCGAATAGATGTTATTTTGGGCTAAGCAAGCACTTTAGAGATAACGCCTCTCTCGAGTAACAAAAGTCCAGCTGTACCAGACTCTCATACAACCTGTCTTGCTTTATGGCGCAGAATCCTGGGTCTTATCGCAAACAGACGAAACATCTGTAGGAGTCTTCGAGAGAAAAATATTCCGAAAAATTTACGGCCTTATAGTACACAACGGCGACGCATGAACCATGAGCTCTATGAGCTATATCCCGACATTGACATAGATAAGTGGATCAAGATATTGCGATTGCGCTGGCTAGGCTATGTTATGTCAGTAGAATGGATGAAGACGAACCAGCACGAAGAGTTTTCGAAACCGAACTAGAAGGAAGTCGAAAAGTAGGGAAGACCAAGACTCCGCTGGAGGGATCAAGTTGACGAATCCCTGCGTATACTTGGTATTTCCAACTGGAGAAATACAGCAAAAGATCGAACTGGTGGGCGAAATGTGTTATCTTCGTTTTGTAAGGTGCCTGACCCCCCGGGGTTGTTCGAGACCGGACAAGTAAGTGAGATTTTCTTATTTTGTTGATTTTTTAAAAAAATGCGAATTGGACCAATTTATGAAAAACCTTTAGAGCCCCACGAATATTAGTATTTTTTTTCGATTGGACGCTCAGTTTCCGAGACGTAAACAATTTTTTTAATTTTTCATTGTTTTCGATCAGAAGTGTAAGCCATTACCCATCGGCGTGCGTAATGGGTAAAGGCCGCTTGTCCATTCCTAATGGATAAAGGGTAATTCCCCATCGACGTGGGTAACCACTCATTATATTTGCCATTACCCTGTGGGTAATGGGTTATCATGGGTTATCATTTAATTTCCCCATTATTCATTACCCATTACCCACGTTGATGTGTGTGGGTTACAAATGGGGGGGTAAATACGAATTTCGGTATCCTCAATTTGTAATGAATCACGTTCACAATTCATTGTATATTATTTAGTAGTAACAATAACGACATACGGCCACACGAAAACAGCGGTTTAAAGAAAAAGAATACAGAAGTCCGATACAGAGAGTTGTTGTAAGCAGTGCCGTATGTAGCTGCCTGTCTCCTTTCCATGCCCTGAGAGAGAAAGAGAGGGCCAAAGTATAGTCGTAAACGCTACTGCGGTTCATCCCTTACCGAGCTTAGGTGTGAGAGCGAATATGCTTCGTACTAAGTGTCCTGATGAATTCAGATGTTACTCTTTGTTCGGCCTACATGAGCCGGTAACGTGCGGTAAGGAACTTCGTTCCAAAATATGCCTATCGCATGCCACTGTGCAACTCACAACTATTATACTAGTTTTAAACATATGAGTTAAAGGGTGCTCTAATAATAACTATTCGTTCTAATCCAAACCACCGCAACATAAAGACTGTCTGGAAATTAGTAAAAAAAAATATTTTAAAACAGTTTGTACTGTGGCATCAATTTAAAAAAAAAATTCAAATGCTCCCTTTATTTGAGGGTTGTACATAAATTACATTTTTGCAAATTTTGTATTTATTAATACATGCCAAACAAAATGACATTCATTTACTCGCAAACTTTTAGCGAACTAATTTGCTGAATGCATGGGCAGCATATGAGCGAGTTGCCATATTGTGGTACTTGTTGCATCCATGTGTGCCGCGAACACACATATCCAGGTTCATGTGTAACCAGGTGTAAAGAACACGTTTACTTGATAGACTTTACTTGTTTTCAATATAGAACTTTAATGAATGTAATTTTATTGAACCTATCACTATAATACTGGAAAACACATTGCTGCTTGCACGACGATACACGAGCGCAATTACTGCTCCTCCAGGATATGACTAATCTATTTCAATTGACTCAGTCTCAAACATTTACTTAATTACATAGATAATTATTTATTTAGCGAAAATCTCTCGAAAAAGCAGAGAAATAACATAATTAATTACTTCTCTTGATTATATTTGTCGACACTTTGTGGTTAAACATACATTCAAACGCGGAGACAGGACCAAGGACGTGGACAGCACCAAACATTTACCCATGGCCACCGCTTTATTGTATCACTTCTTGAAATAGCCTGAGGAGTCATTAATTATGCCTAATGATACACAACCTAGCGGCAGCCAGATGTTGTTCTCGCTCGACCTCAAACAACCATAGATTGTGTTGTAGAAGATTTAACTAGCGCCATATTAAAGTTCGTACTATTAGCAACTCTTGGTTTTCATCAATCATTCCATCTATTGGATTTAAACTGCAGTCTACAGTAGATGAGGAAACACTTAGGCAGAGAACAGCAACTAAAAATACTACCAGTGTTAAGATATTAATTGCACAAACCGGAAACAGATGTGGATTGAATACATAACAATATTAAGGGCGTGTTTAAGTCATAACCCACATGGACGACATTTAAAATAATCCCCTAGGCAGACAAATACTGTCGCCCAGTATTGGCCCAGTGTCGGCGAGAGTAGTGTAAGCATTAGCAAACTGTTGGATTTACAACATGTCGTAATATGTCGTAATATTAACACACAAAAACCTTCAGCTTGAAACATCATTTAGTGGATCATAATAAGAAAGGTCGAAGAAACATATTATTAATATTTTATTAGTACATAAACTTTACTAGACTTTGGTACATACAAATCTCGTTTATGTTTAATAGAACTTTGACTCATGGCCTGAAACTTATTAACTTGTAAGCCGATTTTAAAGGTTTTTTGTTTCTAAGAATCTATTTAGCAGCATAAACAAAAACATGCAGAGGTGTGTGGTGTAGACAATTTGAAATATACATTTTTGCACTGACTTTTTTTAGTTTTTTGCTAGTAACTTGGTAACTTCGAGGAAACATTACGTTTCAAAAACACAACTACATTCAACAAAGTGTAGACATCAACAAAGTGTAAGTTGAAAAAAATTAAATTATTTCAAATCCTTTGGTAACGAATATTTCTCAAATTTTTTGTTTTATAATGAAATAAAGCGAATTTTGATCGGAAAGGTACCACCATTCACAGTGTTTTAGTATTTTCTTATTTGTTTTTATTGTAAGAAGGACTATAAAATCTTTAGCTATTTTTTAAACCAAGGTCTTAGAAAATGTTTTAATTGTAATTTGGTTGGTTGGTTGAAAAGGCTGCAAGACAGCACGCTGTCTAGCACACTTAGGCTAAAGAAGCCCATTGTGATACCTGCAGTTTCCTCCATAGCAACTATTGACTAGTCGTCTAGCCAATTTGCCCTTTCCGAATATCCTACTTCTCAGTCCTGCCAGAGCAGGGCAATCCAAGGGAAGATGTTTCGTCGTTTCCTCGTCCTCTTCCATGCAGCATCTACAGAGAGTAGAGTTTCTAAGTCCCAATCTTAGGGCGTGTTTTCCTACAAGACAGTATCCCGTAAGTGTCCCTATCATTGTAGATAACCCGCCTCTCGGCAAGTTAAGTAGTTGCCTAGTCTCCTTCCTGACCACCTGTGGCCAGAGGACCCTGGCTTGTTTGCAAGTTGAAGTAAGTCTCCACTTGTCCTTGAACATGTCATCGGCTCACTGCCTGATCTGTAAACGGGAGGTTGAGATTGGCACACTAACACTTTCATTTGCCGGATGAACCTGTGCCGTAGTACCCTGTCTAGCTAACGCATCCGCTACGCAATTGCCTGAAATGTCGCTGTGTGCCGGTACCCAGATGAGTCTGATGTCAAAATTCTCTGCCATCACCCTAAGTGATGAGTGCATTATTTCACCGTCAGGGACGTAGCAAACATGGCTTCCAGGGATTTTATGGCAGCCTGGCTGTCTTTGTAGATACATTTTCTCCGGAGGGTTGTGACTTTTCAGTAGTTCAGCAACCTCCAGTATGGCGGTAACTTTGATCCATCCGTGAAAAATCTGATAGTACTGGTATCCCCTTTCAGTGACTTTTCCCAGGTATTCCTTGTCGGAATAGAAGTCCTTAGATTTGTCGCTGGTAGAAGGTAGGGGATATAGTAGACCGTTTTTACTGGAATGGAGTTGATCCGGTGTAGTAATTCAGCGTGTCCGGAATGCCCCGATATCAAAACGCCACAATCTCTGATTCTCACCAGGGATGTAGCGCCTGCCGATTCGGCCATGATATCAGGAGTACAGTTGTTCAGGATAGCACTAAGTGCAGTACGTGTCGTCGTGCACATTGCCCCACTAACTCTAATCAGTGCTGATCATTGAATTTTCATCAAGGAATTCAGAATATATTTCTTTTGAAAGGACCTCCACCAAACTACGATGCCATAGAGAAGTATTGGTCTGACTATTGCCGTATAAATCCACATGGTCATCTTAGAAGACAGCTAGACAGGGTACTACGGCACAGGTTCATCCGGCTAAAGAAAGTGTTAGTGTGCCAATCTCAACCTCCCGTTTACAGATCAGGCAGTGAGCCGATAACATGTTCAAGAACAAGTGGAGACTTACTTCAACTTGCAAACAAGCCAGGGTCCTCTGGCCACAGGTGGACAGGAAGAGGACTAGGCAACTACTTAACTTGCCGAGAGGCGGGTTATCTACAATGATAGGAACACTTACGGGATAGTGTCTTGTAGGAAAACACGCCCTAAGATTGGGACATAGAAAATCTAGTCTCTGTAGATGCTGAATGGAAGAGGACGAGGAAACGACGAAACATCACAATGGGCTTCTTTAGCCTAAGTGTGCTAGACAGCGTGCAGTCTTGCAGCCTTTTCAACCAACCAACCAAATTACAATTAAAACATTTTCTAAGACCTTGGTTTAAAAAATAGCTAAAGAATTTATAATCCTCCTTACAATAAAAAAAATAAGGAAATACTAAAATACTGTGAATGGTGGTACCTTTCCGATCAAAATTCACTTTATTTCATTTTAAAACAAAAAATTTGAGAAATATTCGTTACCAAAGGATTTGAAATAATTTAATTTTTTTCAACTTACACTTTGTTGATGTCTACACTTTTTTGAATGTAGTTGTGTGTTTGAAACATAATGTTTCTCCAAAATTACCAAGTTACTAGCAAAAAACTAAAAAAAAATCAGTGCAAAAATGTATATTTCAAATTAGCAACAGACGCCTTTTTCACCCTCTCCCCCACATTCGGTTTCCAAGACATTTTCCTGTCGAGAATTATTCCCAGATACTTGACCTTTTCCGTCAACTGTAATTGCACTCCATTAACTGACGGCAGTTCAAATGCGGGTATTTTATACTTCCGAGAGAACAAGATAAGCTCGGTTTTAAGTGGGTTAAGTGATAGTCCGTTGTTAGTGGTCCAGTTCGAAATCAGACTAAGTAGGCTGGTTGTACGAATGCTAAGTAAATTGAGGTTTCCACCAGTACAGATCATAGCAATTTCATCGGCATAGGCAGTTCATTGACAGAAGTTAACCATAATAGTGGAGACTGAACTCCCCCTGCGGTGTCTCCCTGTTAACGTTCCTAGCAATTGCAACACCACACCATTCAGCTTTGACGGATCAATCCACCAGAAGCTTCCCAATTATGCGTGTCACTAAGCTGTCGACTCCTAGATTCTGTAACGACCTGAGAATCGCCGAAGGTTGAATGTTATTGAAGGCTCCCTCGATGTCCAGGAAGGTCCCTAGAGTGAAGACCTTAATCTCAAGAGAGTTTTCTATTATGCTGACTATAGAGTGGAGAGCCGTCTCAGTTGACCTGTGGAAGGTAACTTGGAAGATTACTTCGTAATTCTGTGGAAGATTACTTCGAACGTGAATGTCCAGTAACCTTTCAAATGTCTTAAGAACAACGGATGATAGACTGATTGGTCTAAAGTCCTTTGGTTTGAGATGAGAGCATTTGCCCGCTTTCGGGACGAAACCCACTTTGGTTTGTCTCCAAATGCTAGGAATGACTCCCAGGGTAAGGCAGTCCCTGAAGATTGCCTCCAGCCAACTACAAGATAGGTATAGTGCCTCCTGTAGTTGTGCGGGAATTATCCCGTCAGGTCCGGCTGATTTATAGGGCTTAAAGCATCTAATGGCCCATATGAGATTCTTTCTGCTCACTATTGAGCGAACTTGTTCTAAGCTAGGTAAGTTTCCGCCTAGCTCTTCTGGCTGATGACCAGCATTCCAGTCATCGTTGGGAAAGTGGGTATCCAGGAGAATCCCAATAGACTCTTCAGACGAATACGTCCACGTTCCATCTTCTTTCATTAAGAACCCCGCACACGGTGGGTTTTTAGCGAGCACGCATCTTAAGCGTGCAGTCTGGTTGGTTCCCTCAATGGATTCACAGAAGTTTCGCCAGGATTTCCGTTTGGCCTTTTTGATTTCACCTTTATATAGATTAAGACTAATATTGCAAACGTCCCAATCCCTTTGGTCGCCGCTCATTTTGGCCTTGTTGAAAAGCCGCCTAATTGACGATCTTAGATCCTGAAGCTCAGCGTTCCACCAATGAGGTTAATTTTAATTTGAAATACGAAAAAAATACGAATTGTTTTTCAACATTGTATGCCAATTCGATTTTATGTATATAACTATGTATTACTATATTATATAACTATGTATAGCAAAATATGCTTAAGGTAATTTGAGAAATATTGAAAGAATTATAAAATTTTTACTCACAAAAAATCACTTTTAAAAAAGTTCGTCTTGTTAAAAATGCTGACCAAGTTTATGCGAAGGATCGGAAGTTTTCTTAGCAGATAGTTGACATTTCGCTCTACAATCTAGATTGGTAGCGTATAAAAATCAACAAGCGAAACATTTACCAAATTCGAACACTGACCGGGTTTTTCAAAAACAGCCCATTTTCGTACAAGACCTGGTAGGGTGAAAGCCCAAATTACTAAATTACATTTAGTTCTTATAACAAATTTACGAAAATATTGAAATAATGGTGATTGATACCTTTTCGAACAAATTTATTTTTTTTCAGGCCGGAAAAAAATAAATTTGAGAAGATGTCGCCACCAAGTGGTTGGAAATAATTTCACATATTTATCAACATACAAGATTCTGACAACGGATTCTGTTAGAGGGGTTAAACCAAAATATACGTGTGTCCGTCAATTGAAATTTTACGCCTGAAGTTTTATACCCACTCCACCAGAATCCTTTGTCAGAGAACCTTGTTATTTTAGAAAAAGTTTAATTTTGTTCCACACTGTTTTAATCATTAGCTGTGTTCATATTTTCAGCTAAAGCTTAAACTTTTGCACTTTAGCATTTGCTGCGTTTTTCCAGTAAACGCTGAAAACGTGTAAAAAAGTATACATGGGGCAAATTAATTACATATATGACAATTGTAATTGATACTTTAATTTGAATTAACATTATAAATGCGAATTCAAAAAAAAAAAAAAATATGTAGCATTGGCAATTTACTTATTTTTCCCAGCATTTGCTTCATATCTGGCAGTTTTCGTTTTCAACTATTTTATACAGTGCGGGTACCTATCGAAGTTTTTAAAATACTTGAAAATCAGAATTGCCAACAGTCAAACAAATACAAAATAATTAAAAGCATTTCCGTATTTCATTACAATTGGCATCCGATTCCACAACCTGCATTTCCATTGCCTGAGCAAAAACAAATTTAACATCTTGAAATTGTCATTGCGAACATTAAGTGTGTTTTTTTACCCTGCTAATGTTAATTATAGCTTAATTTGTACGGGACAGCTAAGCGATATTAAGTGGCATTTCAATTTTCCGCTTAAATTCCGACTTTAGCAATGACAATGTTGCAACATGCTCAATTTCAAGAAATGGCAACAAAAGGTTATCTTAGATAAATTTTGTTATCATTTCTTGTGAATGAAAATGTTATCAAGGAGAGACTCAAAAGCAGAAATTTGCAAAATCCCTTATACATTTTAAGTCCATTAAACTTATTTTATTTAATGGAAGACTACGTGTACTTTTATATCTCTAAATTTGAAGTATAGATTTTTATTTGCGAATGAAAACAAAATTGGAAATAAATTGTTCACAACAACGCGCGGTAAATGTTACACATATTGAACATGGTGGCATTATCTATCAGTATTGTCGTTTAAACAGGTGATATAATGGTTTCCATGTCAATTTTCGTTTCACTTGTCAAAATCATATGTATTTTGATTTTTTACTTGTTTGCATTCTTGTATTGTTGGTATATGTTTGTGTAGAGTTTGACAACTGAAACGAATGAACGAAAATAGAGTGTCTGTTGTTGCTTCTTACAACTACAACAACATGTACTGGTACCATGATTTGTTGGCACTGCGTTGGTACGTGTTGCCATATCGAATTTGTTTGCACCCATTACAGCAAATGTTGCCACATTTCGTAGTATTAAGTGTGGATCGTTTTATTTGGAAAGTCGTAAGTGGCGATAGCTTAATGGAATAAAAAAACAGCCTTATTGTCATTTTGCATTTGCTCTAAGCTGAAGTAATGCATAGAAAAATCCAACGCAATTTAAAAAAACCCCCAATTGTAGCAAAAGCCACAAATTAAATCGGTAAGGATTTTAATGAATTAATGTTCAAGCAACATATAATGGGAACGAAGAGTTCACAAGTATTTGCAATCAGTGGCCAGGCTCAGTTCAGGGCAGCAGAGTTCTGAAAAGATCTTATATGCAAATAGAACTCATGTTGTTTTGGTTGGAGATGTTGACTATGGCATTCGACGTTGGCTGTTAACACCTGATAAGGCAACAACAACGTAATAATATAATAAATTTATTGCAATGGAATTTGTGGTTACGGAACGGTATTTTGGCCAACTGTAACCAAGTTTTCCAATTCTGGAGTACAAGGTGCGTAGAAGTTTAAGTATGTGTCATGGTGTATTGCAGTGCTATTATTCACAACACTTCTAAACCGGATGAAAAGGCGCTATTCTGAATGAGATGGAAAGTGACAATCGTGAAAGAGATTTGGGCAAACAAACAAGGATTGAAATAACAAATTGCTTATCCCCATTTTGTTAATATATAAATTTAAAAAAAATTACATTGAATTGGATTTAATTTTTGCCTAGCCGAATATTAAACCGGATAATGGGATGTTGCTTCAATGAATTGATTGTAGCAATATGTAAACAAAAGGCTATTTTAGTCAAAATCATGTTAGTTTTATATGTATATAGTTGACCTTTGTAGATTTAGAGGTTTGTATTCGTTGTGGCTTAAGACCATGAGAATATTAAATAAATATTTCCTTGTATTACAATTTTATTAATATTTGACATAAACTTGCGGAAAAACTGACGTGACTTTGTAAAACTCGCAAATATAACTTTAATTGATATCAAAACCAAGTAATACAAAATTAGATAAAATATGAATAATCTCCCTTCGATTAACACTCCTCTTAATCGGACAAACATTGCTCGATGTTGACTGTTATATTCCAAAACCCCAATATTCAGAAGAAAAATACATTATTTTATTATTTCAGTTATTATTTTTCTAAAAATTCAAATATTATCGCACACCGCTGGGAATTGCATAGTATTAGTATATTTTCCAAGTGTTCATATTAAAAGTAATCTCATAATAACGAAACATTGAAATTTTCTTCTTACAGCTTTGACTTTATTTTTTGTTATATTTGCTCTGTCATGGATGTACGGGCGTCTGGTAGCAGATTTATATTTTCAAACTTAAATAAAAAACATAATAATTGACACAAAGTTTTATTAAGAGCATTGAACGATAGGAGGGAAATGCGGATTTTATTTTTTAAAGAGTATGTCATCCAGATGACCGTTGACATTCGTCGCCTGGCCCCGAGAATTTTCGAAAAAAAATGGTCCAATTATCTCATGCTCAGATAAGGCACACCAAACAGTTAGGCTTTTGATGTTTCAATCGGGGGTTACGGGTTCATGGAGACCAGTAACGGCAGTTTTGCTTGTTGACGTGGCCGTTTAAGTGAAAATGAGCCTCGTCGCTCCAAAAAATGGGACTTACAGGGCGAAAACGCTCCAACATCGTTTCACAAAAATGTTCTCATAAATCAAAGTCACTTTCTTTCAGTTCTTCAACGATTTGAATTTTAAAAGGACAGAACTTCAGATCCTTTTTTAAAATTTCATGAATAATATCGCTCTTGGAAGTCGCAGTGAGGCTGTTCTTTTAAGTATTGAAAGTCGCGGATTTTCACGTAAACTGCTTTCAACTAGTTCTATGTTTTCGGAGTCCTTGAAGATCGACTGGGCCCTGGTCGTGGGACATTTATAGCTGAAGCAGTTGCGCGGAATCTCTGCACCCACGAACGAATTAAAAACTGTGAACAAAATTGTCGACGAGCAATTACGTAAGAATCATTACTCTTAAAAAATGTCTCCACAGCGAATGCACCCACTGCGACATCGTGCCTGACAAATCCGCACCATCGATAATTCCAACGGCGTCACCCTCCCTCCGTACCGTTTATTACTTTTTGAAATAATCGTATTCAAAAACATAAATCTGTCACCAGACATCTGTACAAACCAGTGAATGATAACATGCACCCACCAAAAAAAGTATGTACTTGAGTACGTATTCATAATTTGATCGATAAATTTGCCACCAGACACCCGTACAAACCAGTGAATGACAATATGCACCTACCAAAAAAAGTACTTGAGTACGTATTCATAATTTCCATACTTTTGCGCACCTGCACTTACGCCAGGATGTCTGCACATTTTACTTTACTAACGCTGCAACAAGTACATATGTACACTAGAGTTGGGTAATTCATGAACTACCTAGTTCATTTAGGGTGACCAGACATCACACTAACGAACATAATGCACATGTTCGATGAGGCGAGTATGTTCGTGATTGCTATGTCCGGGTACCTTAAATGAACGAGTTCGAGAACTAGTGAACGAGTTCGACACAAGTCTAGTATGCACCCATACTCTTGTCTTTTCTCTTATCATTCATGTTAAAATGCGTCGTGAAAAACACATTTTTATAATTTCATGCCCGACATTTTCACTTGTATGAATACGTGTGAGATGCCCATAAGTGTGAGATGCCCTGTCGACCATTAATACTTAACAAATTTAGGTTGTACCGCGTATGGATATGTTGTGTGTGGTGTTTGGTTTGAACATTCACTTTTCACACTTGTACATTACGTTTGGAAATTTTTTGAACTTCTTTTGAATATCACAATGCTTTCGCAATACGATATAAGGAATAAAAAGATATGAAGGACTGTGTCTTTACATTTTTCATATTGCAAAAAAACCTTCCGCACCAAATGCAATTACTTTTACTCAAACCAGATTTATTCTGTATCCTTTTTTTGTGATTTTTAAAATTTGAAATTTCCGTTTTAAATTTTTTTCCGTTTTAAATCTTTCATGTGGCTGTTCTTAGTTAGGTTTGATACGCTCATTATGAATGTGTTGTTCGGTCAATAAGTGGTCATTCCGTTTCCGACATATGGCCTAATGAACAGTTATGCTCAAACTACATTAAAATCGCTATATCTGGAAAACTAAATGTAAATGGTCCAGACTAAAGCCAACAACAGATTCGTAATCAGCGTACCAAACCTAACTGAGAACCGCCAATTGGAAAATTTAAAACGAAAAACTTTTGCTCAAACCAAGTTTAAAATCGCCATATCTCGAAAACTAATTGACCTAATTGAATTGAACTAATTGAAGGAAAACAAATTTCTTTCATATTTTAAAAATCACAAGAAAATAAATCTAAAAATATCTGGTTTAAGTAAAAGTAATTGCATTTGTTGCGGAAAAATATATCAAAAAGGTACAGATACTGTTCTCATATCTTGTCATGCCCTACATGATACTCCGAGAGCATTTGCCGCAAAAAAAACGTGACTAACCCTATTGTACATGTTTCGTCAGTTGTACTTGGGAAGTACTCTAAATGGGCATTTTTCCATTCACTGGTCCAAACAAGAGATGGGCAAGTCTTGACTCACTTTTACGCACGCTCACGAAAGAAAGAGGGTCACTGGCACACGATCACGCACGAAGACATTTTCCTGACTGACGTTCACGCATGCTGACGTAGACAAAATTTGATACTACTAACATTCACGCATGATTCATGCGTGATTCACGACAATCACATATTACTCACAAAAATAAAACGGGGTTTTACGTGAACCATTTGCTTTATTTTCAAATCAATGATGTTCGTCACACGTAATTTCTTAAGTTTCTTTAATGGGGTCAAATTCATGTATTTGATACTTCTACACTTAAATACAAACTACCAATTTAAATTGAGTGTCTTTTTTTAATAAAGTTAGAAAAAAAATGAAGCTCTTTATGTAGGAACAACCTTTTATCAATACCCTCACGCATAAATTGGACTCACGCACGAACATTTTATCGCTACTCACAGTCACGCATGGTCATGTCCCCAAAGCTTGATCCTACTCACAGCCATACGTGAATCACGGCAATCACGTGACTCGCGTCCATCTCTAGTACAAACATTGAATGTGCCTAATTAATGGTGTGATGTATGCGTCCTTAAAATACTCCATATGGGAAACAATGTGTTGAATGGCAGCCAGCATTTGAGCGAGTGACGAAATTGTAGTATGTGTTGCCACGTATCTGTGTTTCGAATTCATATGTATGTAGTTTAATTTTTTGTCTCTTTCAAAAAAAAGAACTTTAATAATCTAATTTCAATAAGCCAATCACCACAAAAAAGGAAGGCACATTGCGGATTGAATAACGACACACGCGCTATAACCCGCAATAGGCATGTCTGCTTCTCCAGGATATGAATAACTTATTTCAATTGGTTCAGTCGCACACACTCACGTGTATACAGACAAAAAATTTTATTGAGTGGAATCATACGAGAGACAGAGAAATCACAATTAACTGTGTGTTTAATGTGATAAAAGGTGCATGTTTTCATTTCAATTAATTAACTATGACGACACTTTCTGGTTAACCAGACTATTGTAGGCGAAGACGTAGCCTAGATAAACACATCTAAGCACACATAGGTACACAAGCCAAAAGAATCACACACCACCGCCACTCTTTTATTGAGGCACATCTGGGAATAACCATGACAATCCATTTATTGAACCAAATGATAGATATTCTTGTGGAATCCAGATGTTATTTTTCCCTAACCCAGAAAGACCAAGAATGTAAGGTTTATAAGGAATGTATGGTTTTAACTCGAGCAGTTTAGATGAAAGTATGATTGTTCGTTGTAGGGACTGTAATATATTTACATCAACCCATCTATTAAATTTAAATTACCGTTTTCAGACGATGCGGCAACACTCAGGGAAAGAAAATCAACTAAATCAACTGCAAGTTGAAAATTGAGCACTTGAAACAATCGAAAACAGGTAGGCATTGAAAATATTGACAGATACATCGAATCTTTAACGTATAGGAATAATGAGATTCTTTAACCCTTATCCTGTATTTAAAATAAAGGGTTTTTCAACAGAGACTCTACAAAAGTAAATCGATAGGGACAGCAACCGACGCTATATTTTTTCCCGCTCTTTTGACATTTCTCTTCAGTAAGGTTTGCCATTTCATCATGGAAAGGTATACGAGCCAACAACGAGTCGAACTTATTAAAATTTACTACCGAAATTTGGAGTCAGTGACCTCAACTTTAAGAGCGCTACGTCCAATTTATGGTCGTCATAAACGTCCTACCAGATCAACAATTGAGCGTCTAGTGGAAAAATTTGAATCCACAGGCACAGTACAAAATGTTCCCGTGCCAGTGAGACAAAGAAGTGCCCGTAGTGTCGAGAATATTGCTGCCGCTGAGGCTTCAGTTCAAGAAAGCCCAAATGTGTCTCTCACACGTCATTGTCAAGCGTTGGGCATCTCTGTAACGTCGTTGTGACGAATTTTGCGAAAACATCTTGGCCTACATCCTTACAATATCAAATTGACGCAAGAACTGAAGCCGCTTGACCACCATAAGCATCGTATGTTCGTGAATTGTTCGTGAATTATTCGGATTTTCATCGGAAAATCATCTTCAGCGATCAGGCTCATTTCTGGCTGAATGGCTTCGCCAATAAGCAAAATGTGCGTTATTACGCACCAAAATAACGGTTTGGTGCGGTTTATGGGCCGTACTTCTTCCGTGATGATCAAGACCGGCACATTACTGTGAATGTGAATCGCTACCGTTCAATGATAACCGAATATTTTTGGCCCCATTGGATAATATGGACTTGGGGGACATGTGGTTCCAACAGGACGGCGCCACAAGCCACACAGCGAATGCCACAATCAATTTATTGGAAACCAAGTTTGGTGAACGTGTTATCTCACGAAATGGCCCAGTCGATTGGCCACCTCGGTCGTGCGATTTGACGCCGTTAGATTATTTCCTGTGGGGCTACGTCAAGTCCAGAGACGATTGATGAACTTCGTACGAATATCGAACGTGAAATTGCTGCAGTATCGGCCGATTTATGCTTGAAAACCGTCGAAAATTGGGTTCAGCGTCTGGACTTCTGCAAGCGTGCCCGTGGTGGCCATGCAAAAAAAATCGAGTTCCATACATAATGGCATCGAACGTACTTTCACAGGAATAAAGAATTTCATTGGTATCTAAAACCGGTTTTGTTTTATTTAAATCAAGCACTCTTATTGAAAAACCCGTTACATACATTGAGTATTTGACATTTTTAAATTAATTTGAAAATTTACATATAGACTGCTGTTTTTCTAATTTTAACAGGTTTGTATTGCAGTTGAATGGGTTTTGATTATAAAATGTTTACCGTTGTTGCAATAGTTAACATGTTTAGTAATGCTTGAAATGTTTACAGAATTAGTCGTAAACCAATTTAGCCAATTTTGACCAAGAATACAGGATAAGTATTAAATGAAAATGAAAATGCAGATCTAATTGAAAGCATTACTAAAATTTCTCCAATAGTGACAGTCTGAATCCTTAGTTCAGAACTACTTTGTGTATCAGAAAAGTTGTATCAGGTTTCAAAGAAACATGTTGATGTGTTTAAGATGAGCAATTTGTTGTGAGCGAAATACTTAATTCTCTCAGTGTAACTGGGATAAGGACACGTCCAACTAAGTGGACTATTTTCTACTGCTGTATTAGAAGAAGGGGTTTGTTTACGACTTCATTCAAAACGTCTACTTAATAATGAAATTTAAGTTAGAATAAACCAAATATAGAACTAGAAAATCACAAGAAGGGACGAATAATCGAAGTACATAACAATCCTATCAAATTGTGAAATAAATGTTCATAGGAAACTGGCGTATCCACAGGCACTACGAGGTAATGTTCACCTAGCCATCTAAACCAAGATATAAAGCAATGGTGTCGGTTCACTTACGGAATTGGAAAGTTTCATACCAAATAGTGTGGCAGCACTTATTAGAATTAGTGATGAAATGTGGTACAATTGTACCACTTTTAGTATAATTAACACTAAGTGTTATATATTTATATCTCAAAATTTTAAGGATAGATTTATATTTCCGATTGAAAACAAAATTGGAACTAAATTGTTCACTATAACGCGAGGTAAATGATAAACAAAACGAATGCCGGCCGGAGCACATCACTTTCAATTTGTCGTTGAACTTCCAGAGAATTAAAATAAGATAATTCCTGCTACTCAAATTTCTAAACAACTTTAGATTAAACAAGGACGCTTTCAGGTACGTGCTAAGAACTGTCTCATCCACAACTTCAAGAGTCTAGGCCAGCGCGTGTGAAAAAAGACAATACGACTAGCAAGAACAATGTGGGTCCTCGCGAAGCCCCGTAATCATTTCTTGTGAAATTTTCATTAGAATTTTTGTCGTTTATCTCAAAATGTCAAAGATTCGTTTGCAAACAGTTATTTTCATACGAAATAACTGTCGCATAACAACCCAATTGGTTTTGCTTAGGAAATTTTCGCAGAGCTGAGTACCAAGAAAAGGGAAAGTGAGCAAAATTGTTGGTTCACGAAATTTGTTATGGGAATTACAATTTCTTAAGAACTAAATACGAGTCTTGAAGGAAGTTATTATCAAAGGGGTGCTGGAAATGATTTCAATGTGGGTCTTGCACAACCAATAATGAGCGTCGTGTGTCACGAGTGCGTAGATGTACGGAACTTTGCACCAAGCAAATCCCGTTTAAAACGAGTGAGTCAGAAATAGACAGAAGTAAACGGGGATATTATATGTATGTATGTATATCTACCAACAGACTGGGTAGTATGGTGTGATTGTGTGCGTCGATGGAACACACATTACGATTATGGCTCCATGTCTACCAGAGCAATTCCAGATTTGTTTAATAGATGAACTCTCCGTATTTTTGTCATATTCCTGTCAATGTTCCAACTTACATCCTTAAATGCATCAAATTGCTCCCGTGTCGCTTTTTTTACCTTTAAATAAAGTGTGTTTTTTCCCTTGGACAGAACTTACGAACGGATTTGCTGTCAAAAGAACTGTCATGCTGCGCTCACTATTTGTAATTTATGATCAGCATACTGTAGCAAATCATCATGAATAGATTCACGTTTAAACGCGGTACCAAATTATCCAAATTTGCTTTGAAAATCAGTCATCGATTCGCGCAACTTATAGACGAAATCAACTGTCGAACTGTGGATAGATTTTATACCACATACTCTCTAAATGACGTAATAACATCAACACGTCGAAGGAATGGTCGTACTGAAGAGAATATCGCCCCTGTAACCGAAAGTGTGGAAGAATATTCAAATTTATGGATTCGTCGTCTACGTGGAAAATTTTTACGCACAGATCTTCCACTACATCGTTATAGGATCCAGCTGGTGCAGGAATTAAAGCCACGATATGAGTTGATCTTTCGCCGATTGGGGTATAAAGTAGTTGAAAACTGACCCGATGTTTTTTTCCGCAAAATTGTATTCAGCGATGGGCTTCATTTTTGGCTAAACGGGTTTGTAAATAAATAAAATTGCCGCATATGCAGTGAGACCAATCCACAACAGACCCTACAGACTCAATTGCATCCACAAAAATGCATCGTTTGGTGCGGTTTACACGCTGGTGGCGGCATCTGAATCATATTTGTTCAAAAATTAAGACGGAGCTCGCGTTACGGTTAATAGAGGTCATTACAGCCCCTCGATCAATGATGTTTTGTTTGAAAATATGGATGACAGTGATCCCGGACAGATGTGATTTTGAAAGGATGGCGCCATGTGTTATAAGGCGACCGCAGCCATCGATTTATTATATCGGTCGAGAAATGGACCTGTCCATTGCTTTCCAAGGTCGTTTGATTTGACACCTCTCGATTTTTGCCTGTGGGGCTTCGTGAAGTTTATACTGATAAATCAGCAACAATTTACGTCTTCGATGTCACAGTTGTTCGTGTTATTCGTAACATATGGTCAGGAATGTTCGAAGAAGTGACGCGAACTTGGACGTACAGAGTGCGCTTTGTCACGATCAGCTGCGGTGGCCATATGCCCGACATCATTTTCAAGTGTTAATGCCATGTATTTATTTATTGAAAAAAAATTGTTCATTTAAATTAAATTTTTTGTGTTATTTTTTAGAAATTTAAAAAAACAGACTTTGATAACAAAATACCCCTTTTTTATGCAATTGTTATCAAATTTCTAATTGTAGTTACAACTTGATGCTATTAATTTTTTTTCCCGTTTGGAATTTTGCTTTCTTTTTGGACGTTGTTACCAGTAAAATATACTACGACTATTTACCTCAAATTCTACAGCCAACAACGATATAGTGATGGAATAACGTGTAAAATTTGAAGATACCAAAACTATGTTACGAATTTTTTTTGTGCAAAAACTTTTTATATTATATCTCAAAAAGTGAATCGAAAAAGATGTTCCTTGAGTTTTTATTTTTTATCTCCGAAATTTTCTGTTCCCGTAGTCGTTACCAAAAACCACCCTATGTGCTGACAAACATGTACCCATTGTTTGAAGCCACTATTGCACACAAAACTAAAAATACTACTTATATTTTCTCGAAACTTTGCTGGAAGGAGATTCCTAGATTTGCTCCCAAACCATCCAAATTAAGTTTCTGTCATGTAGCCACCAAAGATATATCATACGTTATGAGCGAACTTCAAAACAATACATGTTCTCGGATTTACGGGTATATTGAAAATATAATTTATAATTTCTGAAAAAGGATGTCTATTTATTGGCTCGTCCTAGACATAAATGCCTGACCAGAGAATAGGGGTTCTGATTACTGGATAAGTTATGTCGGTCGAAAACAAGTTATCCGTGTCCCGGCGTATCGCTGGTCACGTCTAGGAATAGAGATATATCGATTTGAAGTTACTAAGTATTATATAGGGGAATTTGTCACGTTTCGGGCTTTTTTGTTTGACATAACTCGAGAACGACCAGTTCGATTTTGCTGCCAGAAACATACAATTCCTTTAATCTACTGATATACTATTTCTCTGCATATTCAACAGTTTTGCAGTTATACATAAATATATGAAGGGAAAAAATAATTTTTTCCTAAAAACTTAATTTTTTTATTTTTAAAACTCATGAAAAATCAAAAACGGGAAAAAATTTCATGCCTAATTACTTTCACGTAAAGTCACATAACCAACCTACGAACAAAATGAGACATAGGTTATAAAAATCGATGAACGCATACATTTATTTTCGTTTGTTTGCTCCCTTTACTTTCTTGCGTGGTCGTTCGCCTTCTTGTTCGGCGTCTGTATCGGATACTGATAATTAAAAAAAAAATTAATCGTTTTTAATCAGTCAGCTAACTTAAATTTTCTGACGTACCGTCGGATGAAACTCCCATTGTACATTCTTCTTCTTCATCTTCACTGTCGGGATCGTACGTTTTTGGCGACCACCAACAAATTTCAGCCACCAGCGAGTCCAGCCTTTTACCTTTACATCGCGCCTACATGGTCATGGCCACTTGATGGTAGCGCCCGCCATGTTCATTCGACTCTACAGCTAGGTGCTCACGCCAATTTTCTGGAAGTATTGCAACATCTTGTTCACAAGAGCACGGTAATTGTGTGCTGGGGTACTTCCAAAAAAATATCGTATGACTTACTTACTTACTTATCCGCTCACGAACAACCCCGAGGGGTCAGGGACCTTACAAAACGAAGATAACATATTTCGCCAACCAGTTCGATCTTTTGTCTTATCTCTCCAGTTGGCAATACCAAGTGTTCGCAGGGATTCGTAAACCTGATCCTTCCAGCGGAGTCTTGGTCTTCCTATTTTTCGTCACATTTAGCGCTGGTTCGACTTCATCCATTCTACTGGCACGGCCTAGCCAGCGCAATCGTGTTATTTTGATCCGCTTAACTATGCTAATGTCGGGACATAACTCATACAGCTCATGGATCATGCGTCGCCGATACTCGCCTTTTTGCACTATAGGGCCTTCAATTTTCCGGAGTATTTTTCTCTCGAAGACTCCTACAGATGTTTCGTTTGTTTGCGATAATACCCGGGATTCTGCGCCATAAAGCAAGGCAGGTTATATGAGAGTCTGGTATAATTGGACCTTTGTCAGTCGAGAGAGGGCTTTATCTCTAAAGTGCTTGCTTAGCCCAAAATAACATATATTCGCAAGCACAATTCTCCGCTTCATCTCAAGGCCGACGTTGTCCTCTCCGTTTACGGCAGATCCGAGGTATATAAATTCGTCTACCACCTCAAAATTATAGCGGTTATCAACGTTCACGCTTTGGTCTAATCGCGTGGAGGCCCTGTTCGTTGAAACCATTAATTTTGTCTTGTCCTCATTCACCGTCAGACCCACTTTTGCTGACTCCTTCTCAATTCTCGAAAAAACCGCAGTAACTTCTCTAATTGTGCACGCAATGATATCTATATCATCAGCATACGCGAGCAGCATGTGACTTTTGCTTTTCTCAGAATAATCTCTATTAAGATGTTAAAGAGATCGCATGATAGGGTGTCACCTTGTCTGAGGCCCCGCGTGGTTTCAAAAGGTTCGGTAAGATCCTTACTAACTTTCACTGTGGATTCGGTGTTCGTCAGGGTCATCCTGCAAAGTCGTATGAGTTTTGCAGGAATACCAAGCTCAGACATTGCTTCGTAGAGTTTCCTCCGTATCGGGCTATCGAAGACCGCCTTATAATCGACAAATAGATGATAGGTGTCGATTTGTTTTCCGTGGGTCTTCTCAAGGATTTGGCGTAGCGTGAAAATCTGGTCGGTAGTCGACTTTCCAGGCCTAAAGCCACACTGGTATGGTCCAATCAGGTCAGCGATAATCGGCTTTAGTCTTTCGCACATTATGCTTGACAGAACCTTATATGCTATTGATAAAAGGCTTATTCCACGGTAGTTGGCACAGAGACTCGGGTCACCTTTTCTAAATATGGGACATAGTACGCTTAGACTCCAATCGCTGGGCATGCATTCATCTAACCAAATTTTGCTAATGAGCTGATGCATGCACCTTATCAGCTCATCGCCGCCAGCCTTAAGCCGGGCAATAGCTGTTCTGAGCTCGTCTTGGTTAGGAGGGGGGCAATCGACGTCGTCGTCCATATTGTGATCGATTGTCCCCATCGTCATTGGATATCTCAGGTACTAGTAGCGCAGAGAAATGACCTCTCCATATTCCCTACATACTCTGCACATCTGCGATGAGATTTCCGTCCTTGTCTTTACAGATGGGGGGCCCTGAACCATGTCTATTAGTTCCGTTTTTGACTTTTGGTAGAATTTTCGGGCTTCGTTCTTCCTTCTGTGTGACTCAATTTTCTCACTCTCGCGTTTCCTCCACTGCCGGTTCTTACGCTTAAAGAGACGGTTTACCTCCTTTCTCTTCTCCCTATACCTCTCAGTCGCAGCTCGGGTTGCAATTAAGACTATCTTAACTTAATTTGATTTAATGAGCTTCCTTATATCGGGCCCATCCAGAACTCCTTCATACAATTTTGTTTCGCTGATTCGTGGGAAAATAGTTTTCAAACAATCGAGAATTTTGGGTTGATTCACAATGGCCTTGATGACATTTTTGACGATTCTCAGCATGACGTTGAGAGGGGGCATAAGGACGTTATCGATTGGCACGAGTGGACCACGCCAGTCATGCGTTTGGTATTGGTTTCCTTTAAATCGGGTATTCCACAGACACAAGAAACAGATGTGTTGTGCCACGATTTTCAGATCGCAACTGATCCGCCACATGTGATCAGTGTAGCAAACTTTATCCGAAAATTTTTAACAGAGATGTACTCTTTGTTTGAGGCCTTTACGTTTTACTCCACATATTCTGTTTACACAAGCATAACAGTTGTCGGAATTGTGCTCTCCTGGATCTGTCCAAATCAATGGTACACCAAATAAAATGAAATGCGTTTCCCTTGGATCCACGTGGTAAGAGCATCGTAGCAGGTTTTGCAAATTTTATCTGAGGCCCACGAAACGCTGCGAATTATTTCGGAATCAAAATATAGTTTAAAAGCACGCTCCACTTGCTCAGTGAATGATCCAGTATTTGTTGAAAGAGCTCTTTTGCCACAAACGTAAAAAAAATAATTGAGATTTTCTGGACAATTTGCACTCATTTCGGTTATATACTTTCGTTCTTGCATCACTAGGTGTTGTTGTTATTCACTTTTAAAAAACCGGAGAAAAATCACTTGTACTTTTCGCGTTCGTTGGCAATTGTTAAATGACAAAAATCGATCAATGAAAACCTATAAATACTACGTATTTTTCAATATTTAACTGACCGGTACTTATTAATGGACGGATCTATTAAGGCAGCATAATTCAGCCTTCTAAAAACAGGGCCAGACATATAGTGCGTTCATATAGCATCATGATTAAGAGCGTGTGCGTTCCAAATTCTTCAAAACTTTCCAAATAATGAGCACTCATAAATGTGCATGGAATGTCTGTAAAAAATATCAACCGGTACAGGTAGCGAACGGAAAAATACACATCAAAAAAAAGTGAATTTCCCTTGTTTCCCTTTAATTGAATGTGAACGGAGTAGCTACCGCAATCATAAAAATGAAATAACCTTTTGTTTATTACTTTTTTTTAATTTCTGAGAATAATAAAAAATTCATCAACGTTTGTTCCAAAGAATTTTGTACATATGCTAGTGCAAATTTTTTAAATACATTCAGTACGATTATCCATCCATAAGATACTTTAATTGTGAATAAAAACGAAACTCGTTCATCGATTTTCATGCTCTATATCTCATTTGGTTCATAGGTTATGTGACTTTACGCGAAAGTAATAAGACTTGACACTTTTCCAGTTTTGGATTTTTAAAAATAAAAAATTTTAATTTTTTAGGCAACAAATTATTTTTTTCTTCATAAATTTATTTATAACTGCAAAACTGTTGACTATGTAGAGAAATAGTATAATAATAGATTAAAGGAATTGTAATTCCTAATTTTTTTCAGTTTGTTGCAACAAAATCGTTCTAGTCGTTCTCGAGTTATGTAACTTCAAATTGATACATCTCGATTCCTAGACGTGACCCAGCGAAACGCCGGGACACGTATAAGTTATTTTTAGGGATATAACTTTTCCCGGTAGTCAGAACCCCTGCCGATTTTGGCTGTCGCACAGTGTTATTAGTCTCGGTATATAAAATAACAGAAGTTTTTATCTTCTTCCTGATGGAATGCAAATAAAAGATTTTAATGTGGTTAAACCAGTAGTTGAGACACATTATGGGCAATATTGTTAAACGCAGTAAATAACACATTATCGCGTTAATAATACAATTGAACTCGTTGATATTCTATATATGTACTAATATCAGTAGATCTAATGGTGTTAGTAAATACATAAGAATTAGCATCCGGCTATGTACACATATCAACGTTATTGTTGGGCTTTTAAGTGGGAGTGGCAAAATTATATGATTACGTAGAGCAACAAAACACAACAAAATTAATTAAATTTAAATGAAATTAGAATACAAATAAATAAAGAAGAACAGTTAACACAATACAATAATAATCATAATGATAATCATAATGATCATAATAATAAGAGATGGATTTCATTTAAATAGCTTACCCTGGGCACAGTTATATTTATCAGTCCCCAACAGATTTTTTTCAATCCCCATGGTATCTAATCGTTATGTTTGTTGTACGAGTGTACATGGGACAGTTGTAAGTGGTGGGTGGGTGGTCGTGAAGTTGGTGGTACAAAATACAACAATACAACATATCAATTGCAATTATGGATGTGTATGTGAATGTATGTGTATGCGTGAGTGTGCATGTGTATTAAGTATTTTACACGAATTCGGCAATATTTGCAATGTTTTAAAGAATTTTCGTTATCCACAGTTGAATGTCGGACCAGGATAGTGGGTGAGTGGTTCAACAAATATATTTCGGGTTTTTTGTTTTTTTTTTTTTCACACAGTCACATGCGCCACGCACACAGAAACATTCTCATACAACAAGTGCATTTTCATGTTGGCACATAAATCATTTGTATTTGTTGTTGTGTTATAATTCATGATTTCGTTGTCATGGATGTTGAAAGAAAGGATCAAAATGGATACAAATTTGTTTGTTGTTGTGTTTTTCCATTTCACAAATTTTTGTAATGTGTTTTTGGGTAGTTGTTTGTTTTGTTGTGAAATGTAAAATAATGAAACAACAAAAGGGAACAATCAAAACGAAATGTATGAAAATTTCGAAGCAAATTAATTTTTTTTTAACACAGTAAGAAAATAAATCATTAATATCAAATTTAATTCAAAATCAAATTGAAATTGAAATGAAACAAGGAGGAGTACAAAGTTATTCAGGGAGACAGATATAGTGAGGGCGGGAGGGCAAATAAGTGCAAACGTAAACAAATATATTGTAGTAGTATTTGAAGAGTTAAAGTAGAAGAAGAACAAGAAAAAAAGAAGAGAAAAAAGTTTATTACAAAATAAATAAACAAATAGTAACAAGTTGTAAATTGGAGATTTACTAAACGGGGGATTTCATTGATTCACATTTCGAGTTAGGTTGATTTATAGTAGAACTATAGTTGGGGCGGGGAGGATAATTGAGACTAAGGGGATAAAGATGGTTTTATTCATTTGAATTGACTGACTTTATACCTTTAATGCCTTGACCAGTTCACTTTTACTTCGTTACAATACATATCTACATATTTACATAAATTATATAAGAATATATTTTACAGAACAAATTATTTGTATAAATCTGAATAACAATATTTGTATATAAGCATTAATTATGATATAACAATATAAACAGCTATTGAATTACAACTAAATTTACATAATTATTGATCATTTTCATTTAAATTCCGAGGATAGTCGGTCCTATTTTATTTGTCATCGCTGATGACGTTTTCGATTTTGCGTCAACATCACGTCCATTCAATATCGGAATCACTTCGACGCTAATTCGGTATTCTGCAACCAGATTGAGACGACGCACAGTGGGGGGGGGGGGGGTAATTTCAGAAATGTGCTAATAATATCAAAATTTTTAACTAGTAATATCAGAACTAGACATTTGCAGGGGTCGGGCTTTGGGAATCGGTTTTTAGTGGCACCCTATTGCAACTCACCGTGTGCCACAGGATGGCAAAGTAGGCCACTTTGGTGACATTCAACGTTTCAACGCCTGCAACTTGTAGACTCCTAAGACTGTCTTATTTTGTATCTCTTACCGCTAAAAAGATATTTGGAACCAACAATTTTAAATGTCAATGTTTTCAATGACATTTATAGTTTTTTTGTAAAAAAAAAACTGGTAGACACGATAAATCTCGAAAAACAAATCCGATCCGTTTTAAATTTTATAGTATGGAATATCTTGTCCAGTACAAAAACTGAAAATTAAGGCCGAACTGTTGTTCTTTAAAGTTATTACACATAATAAGAAATACTATGTATTCCTCTATCGAGTTGTGTCTACTATGCTTATGTTTCTAAAATTTCTGCAACATGTTTGGAAAAAAATACCAAAAATATTTAAATATTTAACTTTTGTGAAAATCACATAGTACATATTCGATTCGAAGTATCTTGCCTATTTTTGTACACAGTATAGCACAGTGTATGTTTAATTTTATGCGATTGATATTATTCGATAAATATTTAAAATATGTACGATATTTATTCCCAACCTCTCACAAATTTAGCTCCCTTGATCACATCGATGGTGTTGCATAAAAAGGGTCAATATGCATTTCTTTACGGGAGTCAGTCTGGTTTTGTTTGCCTTGTCACGACATGTCTAAAGGACGGAACTGCTGGGGTATATCTTTAACGAAATTGGTAGACAATTATATTGCTCGAAGAGCCCAACCATAACTTTCTATAGCCGTAATATTTTTGCTACGGTATGATCTATGAAAATCTTAAAGACAATTGGAAACCGCAGATTGGCCCTTTTTACGCAACACCATTGGTGGTGCAATGGTTAGTGTGCGCGGCTCTTGTACATGAGATCCTGGGATCGAACCCTGCTCTGACCATCTTAAAAAAAAATTCTTTCGGCGGCGGTCACCTCGCATAGTGGCGGCGACACTATCTTGCACATAGCCATGAAAAAGCTTCTCAAAATACCGTTCGGAATCGGTGTAAAACTGTAACAATCAGTGAGTGAAAACTGGAAAGCGCACAGCTCAGTGATTGTGAGAAGTTCTCCCCGGTCCCTTCATGGGATGTAATGGGAAACCATTTATTTTTTATTTATTTTATCGACATGAATGTGTAGGATAAGAAGTTTTTTCTAGCAGGCAGTTCTGAAAATGTCCGTCTAAATTTATATTGAAAACTAAACCAAAAATCAGCAAGGACCACATTTCCAATCTGAAAACTTAAAATTTTGTTAAAAAAATATCCTTTTTCGAAGAAATCTGGCAGTAAGGTGAAATTCGAAAATATTCAATAACTGGGTTTTACTTTATAATTTTCTTTTAAAGCGAAATTAAAGAATAAACTGACGAATTATGGTGAATTTTAGGCAAAATTTTTAATTTTTTACCGTTTCAAAAACATTTTGCAGTTAAGAAGTTATTTGGAACATTTTAACAATGCAGGGGTGTGTTTAAAGGTATACAGTGTGGTTCAGTCACGACTGGACAAATTTCACCAGCGTATTCCTTGGCTCATTTCATGGAAATATGTCCATCTATGACCATTCCCGAAAATACAAGGAGGCGAAATGGGTACTAGGGTAAAATTGTTAAGTTCTGAACCAGAACAACCAGGAACCAGGTACAAAATAACCAACTTGATATCAAAAAACTGAAATCAGTCAGAGAAAAGATTTTTATTTCACATGGCGGATACTAAATATCTTTGTAACGGTATGAGGTAGCACCCTCCACAAAGCACGTTTTTGGAATAAAGTTCCTTATCGAACGTAGCGATAAATTTAAACAAATTTTTTTTAAAACTATTACGCTACAACCCAGTATTATCAACTATATGGGGTACTTTTGCTTTGGATTTCTCAAAAAATACCTTATCTTAAAGAAGCACATTTGCTTAGAAAAGGTAAATTTTTTTACAAAAAGTACCTTTGATTATTTTTTTTAAAAAAGTAATCTTTTTTTAAATAAGTAGGTACCTTTTCTTAAAAAAGTAAATGTTCTTACAAAAAATTGCCCCTTCTTATGAAACCAAATTTTCCTTAAAGAGTAAATTTATTGTGAAACAAAATAAATAATTTTTTTTTAATTAGAATTTTTATGAACAATTTTATTAGTTTTTGGTTAATGTATGAGAAATTTATACCACAAGCTTACAAGTCAGGAACATTTTTCTAATTGAAATGGTTGGAGACAATTCACTGGCATGACTATTTTCGAACTTTGTGACTTTTCTTGAGTAAATACCTAATATTTAAAATGTACCTATCTTGAAAAGCACAAATTCTAAAAAAATCCAATTTCCAAATAAAATATTTTCTTCAAAAAATACTTTTTCTCTTAAAAAAATACCATTTTTTAAAAAAAAATTCCGTTTCTTAAAACTAAAAGAATACCTTTTCTTTTCTTGAGATAAGTAGCCTTTCTGAAAATAAGTAAATTTTCGTAAAAAATAACCTTTTCTTTAAAAAGGTCCTGTTCTAAAAAAAAGTACTTCTCTGCAAAAAAAATCATACTCTAACGGCTTTTTCTTACAGAACGTATTTCTTCTTAAAAATAGTACCTTTTCTTAAAAAAAACATTAGGCTTCAATTAAAGAAGCACCCCTCTGTAAAAAAGAGCCTTTTTCCGGAAAATATAATACATATTCTTACAGAAGGACCTAAAACTATACTTTCAAATAAATCTAATGCGTTTTCGAACTCACGGGCGATGTGTTAACACCTTTTTTTTACACGGTACCTGTTCGATTTCTATGAACACATTAGTAACTGTTACATTGGAAAATGAAAAACAGCGTTCAATCAAATGAAGACGTTTCATTTAAATAATATTAATACTTAAAATTATTTAAAGACCAGTGCAAGTACATGTGGCATTATTTTCTTGCTTAATACTTTTTGTTTTATTCCCACAAAAAACAAAGAGAATGCAAAGCAACAGACACATGTGCATACATACATTGTTATGTTCGTACATACGCTACACAAGTTCACACAATATTCGTTGCTCTCTTAATACCTCATTTGTATATACATACGTATAACCACATCATAATTCTCTTTGCTCTGAGAGTGCTTCACAATACAACTATTCGCTGCCGCTACATCAGTGTGTGTGTCTTTTCGCAGTCTGACATCCTGTGTTTCGCAGTCGGACAAATCTGTGTTCTATATAGGAGAGGGTCACTCCTAACATTTAGGGGTATGAAAAATAGATGTTAGCCGATTCTGAAACCTAGCCGATATGCACACAAAATTTTACACAAATCGGTCCAGTCGTTTCGGAGGAGTTTACCGCCAAACAATCTCTGATCGCAGTCGGACAAACTGTGTTTGGATTTGTTCACTTTGTGAGTTTAGTCCCTACCCGCGCCTATAGATGTTAACAAATCAAAAATACATTTTATAAAAAAAAATTCTTAAAAAAAGTTAACAAAAAGTATGTTTTCTTACAGATTCATTTAAATTATCGTATTTTTCAATGGGCGCCTTAGATCTTTGGAACTAAATATTGCATAATATGTAGAGAAAGGAACTTCATTCCAACCGGTAAATTGTATTTTCCCAATTCATTAAATTCTCGAAGTATACTTGAAGCGTTGAACGTCACCAAAGTGATCCACTTTGACAAAGTGGAAACCAGTCTAACGTTTACCAGGGATGGAAAAGTCGATAGAATTTTACTTTTTTGATACATCAAGACAGTGGTCCACCCTACATAGGTATGCCAAACATACTACCGTACTCCAAAAGAAATTTGATACCATAACAACAAGTGTTCTTAGTTTTAATATAGTTTTGTATGACATCCGAATGAATGAAATATTTATTTGTGTTTTATAATTTAAAGATTATTTCATACAAATGTTCTCCATGGTTACGTTTGATGTGGTCCATTCTAAAAGTAAAATTTTAGCACACTTTTTCCAACATGTAACGAGTAATGTTGTCATCCAAGGCAACACGTGGTTCTCTTGTCCATATAGCCGATGGAGTTCACGTGCTCCACAAAAAGTCGTCTAGTGGAGTCAAATCGTACGGACGAGGTGACCAAATTACAGCGCCACAACGTGAGTTTAATTGTTCATCAAACTCGATTCGCAATGCTTTGTGTCATGTAGCATTATGAGCAGAAGTGTCTTTGATCGTCGAACTTAACCTTGCTTTATTGACCGTAACGTTGCAGCTATAATGGTCTTTGAAGAATTACGGTCCAATGATGCCGCCAGCCCATAAACCGCACCAAACAGTTCATTGGCAGCTCTTATATCGTCTCTGCGTGCTCATCGTCTTATAACTCCAAAGGGGCGGCAACTAGTCTTGTCAATTAAATATCTCTCTTTTATCATCACTTCCCCAAATTCTCCCACATTTTGGCCAATAGATATTAACAAAATAACCGATCTCATTGATTTCTGTTTATCGAAAAACATGTCTCCTGAATCTCAAAAGATTGGCCTTCAGCTCACTCACCTGTTTAATTGACAGTAAATTCTACACCAAATCTCATATAATTTCAATGCAAGCTTCACACTAGAAAAACAAATTGGCAATATTATAAAGAACTCGTCAGAGCATCAGTAAATCTGAAAGTTCCTCTCAAACCTGTATATCGTATGATATCTCAAATGCAATAGAACATTGAAATCTCTGCATTCAACAAGCTGCGTGGAACTCTACTCCAGAGCAAAGCTTCTACAAAGTCCCTCGTTACTCTGTAGAATTAAGGAGAAAACTTGGCGAAAAGCGCAAAGCTCGCAAGCGATGGCAAAGAACACGATACTCCCGGGACAAACGCACTCCAACGCACTTACTTCTGAACTAACAGATGTATTAAAACCGGAGGATAACACACATTATGACTATGATACACTAAACCCCGGCTTGTAAACAAATTCTTTATGGAAAAACACGGGTAAAATAAAAAAAAACAGGAAAAAGCGAATCACCTTATAAGAAAAAATTATATCTTCTGGACAAAAATTAACGCCGAAAAGGCTGTTAGATTTGCAGAGGTATTTACTTCAAATGAATTTGTGTCCAAAAATGCTGATTTTCAATCTCAAATATCTGTATTCCTGCATCAAACGCATGAACTTGATTTGCCCATTAGAAATTTCTCAAAATCTGAAATAAAATATGTCATACGTGAACTCAAACCTTATAAATCTCCAGGCTATGATCTCGTTACTCCCAAAACTTAAAAAAAAAAATTCCGAACTTTGTTCAGATTATGTTTAATTCAGTCTTTTTGAATTTTGAGATCCCCAAGGTGAAAATGAGCTTCATCGGAAAATATAATTTTTCGGTAAAAATGCAGCATCGGATGGTCACGAAGTTTCAGTTCGTGGACAAATAAAATTTTCAAAAGCCGTTGTACCGATATCTTAATGGAAAATTCTGCGCTAAGTAATGCGTGAAATGTTCAACGATGGCGAGTTGATGTTGATGGCTGTTCGAGCACACTTTCAGCGACAGCGGCAATATTTTCCACTGAACGCATTGGATGAGCACGTCTACGAATTGTTTTGTCCAATAAGGACCCGTACTGACGAACTCGCTTCAGAAATTGATCCACAAACTGCGTTGATGGCACTCTATCGAATTTATTTCGCAGATTTCTTACAATTTGAGTTGAAAACTCAGAACTTTGGAAGAAAGTTTCTAATATTTCCCAATTGTCTTCAAGCTTCAAGCGACGCATTTCGTAAATTGTTAACCTTTAACAAATAACACTGTGCGACACCAAAAAAAATTATGGGGTTCTGTCAACGGATTCTGGTAGAATGGCCTAAAAAAATATACGTGTATCGGCGTTTTGCCAGATGTGATCATAATTTTTTAAAGGGCGGGTCAAAGTTTCCGGCCCTCGGAACTTTCCTGCAACATATTGGCATGCAAAATTGTGTGTTCCTTACTTCTGAGGTACAAACTATGTTCAGAAGTTTTATAGAAAAGATTCAGAGAAACATTTTTGTGGAACAAATTAACCATCTAACTGTCACGTATAACCATAATTTAAAATTTTTTTTTTGAAAACTCGCAAATGACTGCTCGAAAATGACAGTGGTCGTGGTCAAAATGTTCTACAAAAATGATCGCCATAAAATTTCACTTTATGTGTCCGAACACTCCAAAACACAAATCTTAGCCCAAGTGCTAGATAATAAGCAAAAACTAACTGCCTTCTAAGGGTTAATAATGAATTTTGTCATTTTGCTGTTTCCATTAAAAAATAGTCCACATAATATAATGAATTTTGTCATATTTCATCTTTTATCTAGCACTTGGGATAAGATTTGTGTTTTTGAGTGTTCGGACACATATAGTGAAATTTTATGGCGATCATTTTTGTAGAATATTTTGACCACGCCCCCGTCATTTTCGAGCAGTCTTTTGCGAGTTTTCCCAAAAAAAGTAATAATTACGGTTGTACGTTACAGTTAGAGGGTTAATTTGTTCCACAGAAATGTTTATCTGAATCTTTTCTAAAAAACTTCTGAACATAGTCTGTACCTCAGAAGTAAGGAACAGACAATTTTGCATGCCGATATGTTGCAAGAAAGTTCCGAGGGTCGGAAACTTTGACCCGCCCTAAAAGAAAATTCTGATCAGATCTGGCAAAACACCGATACACGTATATTTTTTTTTAACCTTTCTACCAGAATCCGTTCACAGAACCCGATCATTTTAAAAAAAATCTAATTTTGTCTCACAGTGTAATCTGTCACTTCTTAAATGGCAAATTGTTCATCTGCATAGAAATAATGGGGTGTTCAAATTCCAAGTGATACATGGCTCACCATTTATTTATTTTATTCAACCTATCTGTTCTCATTTTCGACTTACCCAAGTACCCATATATTTCTTGGGTGTTTTGTACTCTTTCTACCTGCTAACACACTACCTGTGTTGTCATTACTTCCGGAACTTACATCTAAATCGGAAGTGGCAGATATGACTTCTATTGGGATTGGACAACTAATTATTATTATTGGCACAGTCTCTCCCATGCCTATCGGATGGGGCTATGAGTTATGGAAAACGCTTTTGGTTTGAATTTCTACGTTTTTATATCAGTTGTGCAAAAACCTAACTCCAAGGTGTATCGACTTGAAATAATCGGACAAACCGATTCTTCGAAAAACAGCAATTTAAAAAAAAAACCGACGTAGTATTAAACTGAAAAGGGACTCTGTTTAGAAATTTCCACACAACTTTACGCAAACAAATATCTCTCTGAGAATTTTTAGATAACAGTAGTAAAAATTGTATCAAATATTGGTAGCTTCCATTACCTCTACATTCCAGATTTTAATTTATTTTAATTTTTCGGCAAAATCTCATTTATTTTTAATATTTGTCTACACTCTAACTCCGAAATTGTAAGCAATGAGCCTTCAAATTGTTTTTAAGCAGAGGGTACGAGGGGTTGAGTAAATTGAAGGTTCTTCTGAAATTTGTAAAATGTTCATTAAATTTCTTCTCATGCATTTCAAATTCCTCCTCATAATAATTTTTACACGTCGCTCTATTAGACAGAAATGATGGGAACGTATAATCCACAAGAATAAGTGTCGATAAGTTGTATGGTAGATTGTTAAAATATTAATGAATATTGACGTTTTATGAAGATACTACCCTTTTCTGAAACTTAAAGTCACTGATTCAGGATATCAATATTTAAAATTACGCTCATGTGTGGGGTTTAACTTTTGGAAGACATAGTACCCCCAAATGAAAACCCTCACGATTTAAATGAGAGCGGGAATGTATACAAATTATTGGCCGACACAATTCAAAACAGTGATAATGTCAAGTGTAATAGAAATGAGACAAAATGACAAAGGAAACTGCGTATCAGACTTTAATTATTTCAGTCTGTTTGTTAACCTTAATATGTTGGATTATAAAGATAACTCAATAAAGGCCTCATGAACAACTCTTTTATATTAACATTTATTGAAGATGTGAGACGTTAACATCAGCTGTGGTAGTGCTATCCGTCAAACATGCGCATTACATAATTTGTTGCAACTGTGAACTGCTTTCAACCAATTTTTCCAATTAAAACTGTATAACAAAGGATACCCAATTTGAATAATTACAAACATAAACATGAAAAGGATTTCACTATACACTATGCAGTCTTTAAATACACATGTTAACAATGTGAATGCAGTAAGGATATGAAGTGACCCTTGGATTTATTTTACAACCACAATTCGAGTGCACTCGTAGTCAGGATTGTTTTATTGTTGGTTTAAGCAACTGACACTTTACTGACGTTCTCACATATTCACCCACCCAAACATACATACAACCCTTGATATTACCACTAAGGTTATATCCGTATAGCGAATTACAACAATCATATGCATCCAGAAGAACTTCTGTAAAATAATGATACAAAGCGAGTGGATTCAACAAACGCAGTATTTCACTATCCTCGAAAATACAAATTTTCGCGAATTCACGACCGGTTTCGGTGTTCAGGGAGAAATAAAAATCTCACCTCAAAGTACTGCAACAATCAGAGTATGCAAGAGGAAAAGAAGAACATGGTGGAAAAAAAACCATTTGTTCTTCTGTTGGAATTATGGACCTTTCAGTGTGTGTTGATACTTAGGGATCTTCGATCGATACTAATTCGCATATGCAACTGGCATAATTCAGTTTGAATATATACGATTGATGATCATTCGATGGTATTAATTCAGGCACAGTATTTAGGCATCTGATGATGAACTTGACACGGGGTTCGAAACTAGTCATGCCAGGGAGCGTGCTTAACTGAATTGTCTATTATTGTAACTAAAACCAACCATTTTTCAATTAGAAACATGTTCCTGACCTTGTATGCTTGTAGTATCAATTTTACATACATTAACTAAAAAACTAAAGAAATGGGTCATAAGATTCAAATTCAGAAAGAAAATCTATGTGTTTTGAGTTGTTACACATAGATTTTGATTTTTCATGGCGGATATGCGGTTTACTCTTTTGTACATTTTCCGGTTTTTTGGAACGAAGTTGGGGGCTAAATGAAAAAAATTAACACTATTGTGTTACAACCCACTATTATCAACTATATTGTTTACTTGTTCTTTGGTTTGCGGCTAGACTAATTATATGTCTCCAATATGTTGGGAAATTTCTTGTTTAATGGGACGTTTTCTAGGTTGAGCCTGTAACCAATATTTAGTATATATTGTAGGTTTGAACCCAATAAAAAGTAAATTTAGAAAAGCCAAAGTGCAAGAAGTTTAAACCAGTACATAAGCTTCAGTCGGGTGAACCGACTTAATCATACCCTCACCATACCGCACCTCATCCATTGCGTGGGAGTTCTGTTAAAAAACGCCCATACTCAAAAGTGACCATATTCAAGAGCAGATTGACGACATTGCGCTAAATATTATTGAATAGCCAAATTAGTTAGTTTCTCTCCCAAAAATGGGCATGGCAAGTTGTTGCCAAAATTTTCATCAGTACCAAATTTTATAAAGATCGGTTATGATTTATTGGAGATATCGAGTCGGGAAACCCCAAATACGCCCAACTTTTGTATGGGATTTATGAAACTGGGCGTGGCACAATAGTCAGTTATTAGTTACACAGCAACTGTTAGTAAAATATTGCCTAGTACCGAATTTTATTGAGATCGGTTGTTGTTTATGAGAATTATCGTGTGGATCAACCGGTCATCCGTCCAACTTTTATATGGGAGGTACCAGAATGGGTGTGGCAAAACAGTTCATTTTCTATAGGAGAGCTTTATTTGGCTAAATACTGACTAGTACAAACTTTCATAAAAATTGGTTTGGTTTTACAGGACTTCTCATGCCGAACAACCAGACGCCCAAACAACTTTAGTATGCGAGGCACCACAATGGGGGTGGCAAAATTACCCTTGTTTTAATCGGTGATTAGCTTTTGATAACGTGAATCCTTATACCCAATTTCATTAAGGTCGGAAGTGTTTCACGCGATTTATCGGATTGCCAATCCGGTCGAACACCCTGTTTTGTATGGGAGGTACCAGAATGGGCGTGGCAATCTCGCCCATTTTCTCCAGTTAAGTAGGCATTTACAGATTATTAACCGGTGTGAGAGTGGAAGCTAATCACATGTACCGGAAGAAAGGTTTGAAAGAAATATGATTTTGTGCTAAATGTGTCGATTTGTGTGGGAGGTACCAGAAGGGGCGGTGTCAAAACGCCCATTTTCAATCCCAAACTCAATATTGGCAATAATTGTCAGCGACACAGTTTCATTGTCATCTGTAAAGATTTACGGCAGTTATCGTGTGGACCAGCCAGCCAGCCAGCCAGACAGACAGACCGACGGACATGGCTCAAACGTCTTAAAAAGTCCTAAAACGAATTTCGTCCAAAGATACTAAGGGTCTAATTTGGTTCCTTCTATGTGTCACATTTTTTTACGTATTAAATGATATATACCCCCATCCTATGGTGAGGGTATAAAAATAACCTTTTCTTAAAGAGGAGCCTTTTCTTAAAAAAGTAAATTTTCTCAAAAAAAAAATACGTATTCACATTCTTAAACAAAGTACCTTTTCTTAAAAAAGTATATTATCTTAAAGAAGTACCTTTGTTTAAAAAAAGTATATTCTCCGACAAAACGTAGCTTTCCTTAAAAAAATATTTGTTTTAAAATAAGTGCCTTCTCTTAAAAAAGTACATTTTCTTACAACAACTTGCCATTTCTTAAAAAGCTACCTTTTCTTTAAAGATTAATTTTTTTGTGAAACAAAATAACTTTTATTGAGATATGTAAGTACCTACTCTAAAAAATGTACATATTCTTGAAAAAAGATCAATTCTAAAAACATTGCCATTTCTTAAAAAAGCTTTTCTTCAAAAAAATACCTTCTCTTAAAAAATACATTTTCTTACAAAAATTTCTCTTCTTAAAAGTACCTATTCTTCAAAATAAAATAATACCATTTTTTAAAATAATACCATTTTTTCTTTACAAAACCTAAAAATATATGTACTTATTTAAAAAAACATTCTATGAAAGAAATTTTTTAAAAAAAGTTTATCATTTTACAAAAAGTATATTTCAACGGGCGTCTTAGGCGTGTTGGAACTAACTAGTACATAATATATGGCGAATTGTACTTCATTCCAACCGGGTGTCCCTTGACACCTCATGTGATTTGTTTATTTTTCAGACAAAAGTGACAAACCACCATGACAAGTTACACCGTCGACAAACATGTGTAAATGATGAAACTTTATTATTATCTTGTGGGGATATTGCGCCCATATTTATATGAACGGGTATTTAACTGTCGAATAAGGGACGATAACAATCCACATGACGTCAGCCAAGTAGAAATGCATCCGCAGAAAGTCATAGGTTTGGGTGAATTATGGGCAGTCGTTACCATTTACTTCTTCGAAAACGTTAATAGCATTGCTATTACCATCAACTGATAGTGATACCTATCGATGATGACCAATTTATTGAGGACAAAATTGGATTATAGGGATGTGAACGAAATGTAGTTTCGTTCAACAAGAGGACACTACGTGCCACAATGGGCATTAGGTATGAGCGATTTGATGGCAAGTTATGTCATGCAAAGGTGACGTGAACCGGCCACCGAGATCGTACGAGTTGACCCCGGTAGACTCTTTTTGTGGGATTTTTTTAAGTCACAGGTCTATAGCAATGATCCACTAAAAACCTGTGATCTCAAATTCTACAAACCCCGCGCCATCGATCAAATGCAGTATCTATGCGCCAGAGTCATTGAAAATTTAACCTCTCTGAACCTTTTGAACGATGCCATATTCCACACATAATGTCTGTGACAGATGATAAACGCAACTTGTTTTATTCAAATTTTACATGTACCTAGGCACGAGTAAAGCCCTTAGATAAATTAATGACATATATTTTTGTATTTTTTAGCTGCGTAAACTTAAAAAATAACAAAAGACGTAAAAACCCTATAACAAATTGTTCAAGTACAAAATTAAGCTTTAAATTTGGTTTTATTTGTATTCGTATTACATTCTGGCACAACTCGAATTGTACTCATACCCCAATTAGCCCTGTGACTTTCGACGACAATTGGGCGTGATCCAGCTGATCCCAAATGTATTACTAGGGATCCCAAAGGTACGAGGGAAATGATGTAGAATGAGAGACCAAAGAAAACATTGAGATTATAGACCATGCAGCAAACTAAGTTTAATAGTGTTTGATTGATACTAATGACAGCTAAATTATATTTTATTTTGTTTGCATCGCACGAAAATGCGCATTCTCTTTCATTTCTGTCCGTATTATGTCCAACCAAGGAGTAAATTACAATAGAAACTCGAACTCGATGAAATGCCGTACTACTTCGTCGTCATCAAGAGAACACGAAGAGAAGCATAGCGGTTCTTTTCTATTTCTCTATGGTGTAACTGAAACACTCATGCACACTCTTTAGAAATCAGGAGATTTCTATGGCTGATCGAAAAACCACTAGGGAAATGATGCGGAATGAGAGACCAAAGAAGACATACAGGCAATAGACCATGCAACAAACTAAGCATAAAAGTGTTTGATTGATACTAATGACAGCTAAATTATGTTTGCAGCGAACGTAAATACGCATTCCCTTTTATTTCTGTCCGTATTATGCCAACCATAGAGTAAATTACCAAAGCACCTCGAGGTAAATTACCAATTAAAACTACCAAAGCAACTCGAAATCGATGAAATGTTCTACCACCTCGTCATCTCAAATGGAAACGTCATTTTGGATTATACCCCCCGATTTCGCATTGTTGACGATACATATATCCAGCACAACCTCAAAAAAAAAAAACAAAAAACTTAAAACAACTTTGGATTAAGGGAATCTTAAAAAAACTCAAATATTTCCAGACATGTTGACCCTCCAAAGAGTTTCACATTTTACCAAACCAATTTATCATTAATTTAGTTATAAAAAAAGGTTTCCCGTTACATCCCATGAAGGGATTAGGGAAAGCTTCTCACAAACCAGTGAGCTGTGCGCGTTCTAGTTTCACACTCACCGATTGGGACCTACAGTATGTAAAATCATTGTTACATTTGATCTGGAGATAGTGAACGGACATACAGAGAAATTATGAAAATGAATTACACACAATATTTATATATAAATTGAATTTTAACTTACTGACTATTTTAGATACGTTAAGTTTAGCTGGTGGATTTTAATCCATTTACAACTGCTATATTTTTATAACTGGTAAATTTTAAATAATTAAGAACGGCCCAGGTTACTTTGCTCTATTTCTAATTTCATAATACTAATTTATAGAAAGAGAGTCCAATAAAAAGAAAACCGATCGGTGCAAACCGATTTATTTGTCTTCTGTCTGCTGAAGGGAGAGTCCAAAAACCTAGAATTTTTAAAAATCCTGTTTTCGGTTTGGCAAAACCCGGGTTTTCCGGTTGTAATAATTTCTTTAGTGAGCACTTCATTTCCATATTCGTGTTTAAATCTCAAAATTACGCAGCTCTATTTTCATATTCCAGTTTGAAATACATGTTTGTTATAAAATTTAAAAGTTTTATTCAAATTCACATTATACTCATTTCAAATCTAAAATTATATTAGAATTTGAAAGAGATTTTCATGTGTGAAAATCTTATTAAGTTCAAAACATTTATTTGTAAAATAATTTACATCTTGAAAAATACAAAAAACAAATTGTGAAAAGCTTTACTAATTCTTATTCAAATCCTAAAATCGGTTTGAAATTTGAATAAATTTGAATTTGCTTGAAAATGTCATGTATAACTTATTGAAGCATAAAATCGTATTTGAACATAGAAATCATGTATCTTATGCCTTGTTCACGCTGCCGCGTATGTAATTTAACCCTGCTGTTAGATTAGGACCATTTGGTCCAAATTTTTTCTGTTTTCCCTTGTAACTTTGGAACGGTGATATATACTGACTAAATTTTTCTGCTAATGGGGTCTTTTAATAAAACAATGTTATGTGCGAAAATTAAATTTTCTAACTTTATTCAGGACTGAGAAAAATACAAAATGACGAATCTTAGATTAGAGGACCATTTGGTCAATAGTACATTTTTTCATTACCAAGCGAATGTAAATTCATGTCAAATATTTAGAAGATGTTTTTGATATGTCAAATACTTGCTTTAGAAATTATTGAACCAAAATAGTTACAAAGGATAAGATAAAATTATTATTTTGGATGAAAATTCCAGTATGGACCAAATGGTCCCTCAATCTAAGATTCGTAAGTTTTTTCATTACCAAGCGAATGTAAATTCATGTCAAATATTTAGAAGATGTTTTTGATATGTTAGCGGATGTTTTTGATATGTCAAATACTTGCTTTAGAAATTTTTGAACCAAAATAGTTACAAAGAATAAGATAAAATTATTATTTTGGATGAAAATTGCAGTATGGACCAAATGGTCCCTCAATCTAAGATTCGTAAGTTTTTTCTAATCTAACAGCAGGGTTAAATCATTCTCAATATGGCCTGAAATTGGATTGAAAATCATCAATTTCGCATAAATTTTAACAACTGTGAAATTGAGATATTTACAGCAATTTCGCTGAAATTGACTTGAAATTGTCGCATATTACGCTGTTTTTACCTCACAAAATGTGCTTAGTATTTTTGTTTCGCCGCCTTCGCTCATCGACTTAAACTATTAGTCATTTTTACCGGCTAAGCCGATTTTAGTGGTCTGAGTTACTAAAAAAATATACTAATATTTTACAAATCCAACGATATGAGTCTTAAAGTAGACGCTAACGAAAATTCTCATTTTATAAAAACTCGGTCGCTGCCGCCGATGCAATTGTTTGTTCCTCCGCCTCCGCTGATAATTATGGTCGGGTTCGTTCACTGAACACGTGGTTATTAAAATTACAGCAAACAATAACAAAACAATTCATCAAAGTCAAATTCAAATTTTTCATTGATATCGTTTAGTGAAAATAAATATCGTATAATCTGTAAAATTAGTGGTTCATGTTAAGGTTAAGGCACTATTCATTTATTTCATGCTTTTCTTCCAGTTCCTAATAATATTTTGGTTATTGTGTCCAGGCACGACCATTTCACTCGTGGCATTGTTTGCAAATAAATAGATGGCATTTTGCAACGAAATTGCTCAAATGTCAGTGTGAATGATTTCCATTTCGTTCGACAATTTCAATTCGAAATTGTCAATTTCGTGGCAGCGTGAACAAGGCATTAATTCGAAAATTTCATTAAAATTTGAAAATTATAATAGTTATTATACAAATCTTTAAGGATATTTATCACAAATTGAGTAAAAACCGGTTAACCAACGTCAAATAACGGTTTGTGTCTCAAAAACCGGAATACGGTTAATGGCTGTAACCCGGTTAACCGGGGTCACCAGTTTTCGGTTTCTGTTTTGGAGACTCTACGATATATGGTCGCTTTGCATGGAAAATGCGCTATGTGAAATTATTCCACATTTGGTGTTCTTGCACCATTGTAATACATTTTTTTGTCATTTATATACCGATCCTGATATCTCCATTGGTTAAAAAGTTAGCACTACTATTTGAACAACTGGTCTCAGAAATTTAGTTCGCTTGCTTTGCTACAAGTTGATAGAAAAAACAAAGCATTTTTGTTTTTAAAGTTGAGCGACGATATTCAACCTTTCTCAAACAATTGTTTGATGAACATTTAAGAGAATATCAAATCATACGAACAGTCTTTGTTGCAGGGGTCTCTGTCGAACACACTCCTTTTTACTTTACTCTTCTGCTTTAACAGCTGTTCATAGATATTTGTTGTTCAGTTAGTGCCGATTGCCATACCGGGTGTAGATAAAAGTCCATACATTTCTTTTAATAATCAAGAAACCAATACAGACATTTCCATCGGACATTTCCTACTTCCAATACATTTCCAATACAGATATTTCCTACTGCGTCCGAGTTATTTAAAAAACGTTTATATTCACCCTTCCGTTAAATGTATGGGCGTGGCAAATGTGTCAATATTCAATAGCAGAGTTACATTGCGCAAAATATTATCTAATACCGAAATTAATTAAAATCCCAAGTGGTTTTGGGGATTCATCGTAACTACAAGCCAATTGTCCGTCCCATTTTTATATGGCAAGTTCAAAAACGGACAGGGTGAAGTTACCTTTTACAAAATATTGCCCTGTACAAAATGTTATTAAAATCGGTTGTGATTTACGGGAGATATAGTGTTGATCAACCGGAAAGCCGCCAAACTTTTGTATGGGAGGCACAAAAATAGGCGTGGCGCAGTATTTAGTTTTTAATTACAATGTAGCTTTTAACAAAACAGTGCCTAGCACCACAAGATTTTTGTATGCGAGGCTCCAAAATGGACACGGCCAAACCACACTTGTTTTAGTCGGGGACTGGTGTTTGATGACATAAAGCGTAGTACGCATACATGGGGTTTATTAATTTGGATTGGATAATTTGCAAATCTTTATCTACTGCAAATGCAAAATCATTATCGTTGTTCGGAATGGCAATTAAAAAATTGTGTAATATTAATTAATATTTTGACGTAGAATACGTCTTACCTTATGGTATGAGGAGTCATGTCAGGTTTTTATTGTTGTAATGTTTATTTCATTGAATTTGAGGAAACGGCTAGATGAATTTTTTTAAAATTTTTTTTGTAGGTAAATGAAGATGTTATCTTTCGTTTGATATACATTTCATATTGGTTGATATATTTCTAGTATTTTAATTTCTCAAATGAAAATTGTTTAAACACATACACTCAAACATATGTGTGGTGTTTGGTTGAGTGTTTTTGGTTGCTCAACATTGCTTAGGAACATGTATCTAGTAAAAAGTGAAACGAACAGCAAGCTCATGTTGCTTGGCAACATGTATCTAGTAAAAAGTGAAACAAACAGTAAGCTAACGTAATAAAGCTTGTTTGCGAAAGCTTGAATAAAGCTGTTGTAACATTAATTTTGAATTGTAAAGCGTAAAGCTTTCACACAACGCTCGAATGCTAATGCGAAGACTCGATAAGGTAAACCTTTTTTAATATTAGGGCGGCCCTCTCAACATTCGCAGAACTTATTTCAATAAAAATATTAATTAAAATACATAAATTAAATTAAGTTTAAGAACATTTAACATAATATTTTTTTTTTAAACGGACTTGAATCAAATGCCGTTGGTAAATATAAAAATTACAGCAGACAGTTGTCCGAGGCCTTCGGCCACGGACTGTCCCTGCAGTCTGTGTCAGAGACACGGCCATTAATTTTAACGTAGAATACGCCATCCGATAAGACAGAAAACATATATAACAATAAATGATAAATAATATAACCAAATGAATTTATTGTTATATATGTTTTCCGTCTTATCGGATGGCGTATTCTACGTTAAACTTAATGGCCGTGTCTCTGACACAGCCTGCAGGGACAGTCCGTGGCCGAAGGCCTCGGACAACTGTCTGCAGTAATTTTTTTTTATCTGACTCCCTAATGATGACGCCCGTATTCCGGAAAACCCGAAATGAAACACTGAATTTATTTGAGCGAAGAAAACTAATGAGCAAAATCCCCATTGAAATATAACAAAAAATTTGAATTTGCATTTGCTCCGGCAATGCAAATGCAGGTTGTGGAATCGGACGCCAAATGTAATGAAACATGGCAGTGCTTTTAATTATCTTGAATGTGTTTGACTGCTGGCAATTCTGTTTCTAATGTATTCTATATGTAAAGGTTTGTGGCTTCGATAGGTATTGGCCTCGTAGTATTTTCAAATTCATAAACCAGTACTGTATAAAATATTTCAAAACCAAAATAGCCAATATAAAGGAAATGCTTTGAACATAAGTACAATTGCCAATCGTATTTAAATTTTTTGGAATTTGCATTTGTATTGTTAAATCAAAAAAACTATAAATTATTCACGGTGCTCTGGAGTCGGTTAAAAGAAAAGTGCGGTGTCTCCGAAATTCTCTCGTTTAACGTGTGTACACCTAAAAAGGAGTACTTTCAGCCGCTACAGAAAAAAATCGGCTCGGCGCTTTTTTTTTTGTACGACGAAAATAAGAAAAATAATATGCCTGGAGAAGATAACGGTAACATCGATTTCGGCAAATTCCCTGCGGCATATGCAAACGGATATGGATTTAAGTAGCAGAAAAGTGTTGAGAATTGCCACTTTCATCCGTCCCGAAACCAACACACCAGGAATACTAGAACCCAATTATCAAAAAAAAATTAAAAGAAAGTAATCATCGATTTTGAGCCACGAGTGTTTGCAAGAATCTGCGAAGTTTCATTCAAGATGCAATGGACCAACGACAAGTTTCCAATGTACTACTCAAATTCGGCATTGAGGGTGGGGGTGGTTTTCTAAAATTTTCCCTTTCCATCCAGTCATTGAAAGATGAACCGCCCATGACACCTCAAGGAAAGCTTCCAAGTACAAGATACGCTAAATATTCCTCGAATCTGGGGTGAAACGATAATTTATTCTTTGTTTAGCCACCAACACTCAGGAAAATTACTATAATGTCTCGCTTATATGGTCGGCATTAGATATAACTTCCTTTCTTGGAACAGTTGCAACGGACTTGAAGCTGCCCAATATTTTTCAGGTCTTATGAGTAACTCAAGTGCACATGCTTGCACATGGTGCGATGCTTCCTATAAAAAACTTTATCAATTCGGGCAATTGCAGAACGATCAATGATTGTCGCGCCAAATACGAAAAGTGGCGTTCAGAAGGAGGACTAAGAAAGTTATGTGATAATTGCATACATCCACCTCTCTTCAATGCAGAAGAAAATAAGCGGATCATCGACATAATAACACCTCCGGAATTGCATTTACTGTTGGGTGCAGTAAATACCCTCTTCCACCATATGATTTTAGAGAACGAAGAAGTCAGCGTAAAATGTTCCCGGGCAGTGTACCTATGCTAGCCCAACATTTGAAGGAAATGCGTGTAAGGTCTTGCTCGATAAGGTGGATATTTTGGATGCCACAAAATGCCTTGGCTGTGTCAAGTAAATATGTGGAGATATTTAAAAAATTTAAGAAAGTTGTCGATTCTTGCTTCTCATTGAAACTAGACCCCAATTTCAAGAGATATATTGAAGATTTCAAGGTTAGTTATCAAGTACTCGAGATACCTGTCACACCAAAAATTCATGCAATACTGTACCATATCGTAGATTTTTGCTCCGAAACCAAAAGGGGATTAGGGTTTTATAGCAAACACGCTGTCAAATCAGCCCATGCAGGTTTTGGTAAGACTTGGACTCGTCACTAAGTACTAAAAAATCATCCTGCTCGCAAATTATTGCGAGCTGTCTGCGAAAATAATAGTTTTCATTTATGATATGTGTGCTATTGTTTTTTGTCTCTTCATGTCTGGATACTAACGGGTCCGCCAAATAACTTTTTTTTTTTTGAAAATGCTATAAAAAAAAACTCACGAATTTATTCAAGCTCAAGACCTTTTTAAATAATATAAAGCTTATTATCCTTATATTACTTTCAAAAACGTCGAGCATAAAAATGTTCCAATGATACCAAGGCTGTCTGTATAGCTATTTCGGATCTTGCCAAGATCTTCATCAGCAGACGTTTTTGGTATGTTTTTGGTGAATTCTTCAAAAATATATATCCAGAAACACACTCATCATCATATTAATGAGAATTCCTTTATATACTCGTTTGAAGAATACCAAGCACTACCATTGGAACACCGTCATGCACAACTATTTTTATCATGCCGTAAAACCATTGGTTTTAATCAGACATGATTTGTTTTTGTTATGTCATTACAAAAAACAACAAAACAGAGGGTTGCCATCAACAATATTATTGCTTCAAGCTCGCGGTGCTCATCGTCAACGGGAAATGGCAAAATCCGAAATAGCTATACAGACAGCCTTGGTATCATTGGAACATTTTTATGCTCGACTTTTTTGAAAGTAATATAAAGATAATAAAGCTTTATATTATTTAAACAGGTCTTGAACTTGAATAAATTCATGAGTATTGGAAAACAGGCCGAATGGAAATTCCCGTAAGGGAAATGATGAAATATAAAAAAAACTACTGAATATTTTCTCAAATTTCTTTTTTTGTTTGAAAGTACAATCCTTCCGGTTAATAATGGAAAATAGTTTCATTCAAATGGCTGCCACGGCTGGCCATGCAGTAGCCTACACGGTCGGTCCAATTTTTAAGCACATTATCGATTGTGTGCAGCTGTATTTCACCAATGGCTTCACGAATATTGTCCTTTAAAGCGTCAATGGTCTCTAGCTTGTCGGCGTAACACTTATCTTTGAGGGCACCCCACAAATAATAGTCCAACGGTGTCAAATCGAGTGTAGCTTCGGATGTGTGGCACGTAGCGCCGTCCTGTTGAAACCAAATGTTGCCAATGTCCTCCTCTTCAATTTTTGTGTACAAAAATTCGTTCAACATGGCCCGATAACGATCGCCATTGACTGTAACGGCCACCTGCTCATTTTCGAAGAAAGATGGCCCAATTATGCCTCTGGACCAAAATCCGCACCAAACAGTGACTCGTTTTGGGTGCATCGGCTTTTCAATGTATGCGTGCGGGTTTTCTGTGCCCCAAATGCGACAATTTTGCTTGTTCGCATACCCGCCAAGATAAAAATGAGCTTCATCTGAAAAGATGATTTTTTTTGGCAAAATCGGCATCTTCTGTAAGTCGATCGCAGGCCCATTTTTCCCAGCGTTGTTCAAGCGTGTTCACAACCATACTCGTTCAGCGGAAGGATAAAACTACTTATCTGTCAAATCAGATATGAGCTAAGTGTTACCATTCACGAAATAAGCACTAGTTGAAAAAAAAAAAACGTTAGATGGCGGACCCTTTATAGATGTTTGTCGGTCATCAATATTAAAAATACATTGAAATACACATATTTATCGGCAGATTATTTCTATCTTTGGGTAGGGGCTTGTTATTAACGAAAAAATGAAATGAAAACATAGAAGCTCGGCTCTGTTTCTTTCATTCAAAAACAAAACATGCTAATTTCCATTATAATTATCTCTCTAAATTTTAACTTTTCCTGTTGTGTTTTTATGCTTTTGTGAGTGACAATACTTGTCATACACTTCTTGAACACCCTATATCTATTGTTATATATGTGTATGAACCACTGCGGATGTATATGACACCCTGTATATATATCCAGAATCATCATCACACGTGAATGGGTGTTATATTCTCCAAGCATATTATTTTTCTTATTTTCGTCCTACAAAAAGAAGCGCCGAGCCGATTATTTCTGTAGGGGCTGAAAATAGTCCTTGTTAAGTGTACAAACGTTAGCCGAGAGAATTTCGGAGACACCGCACTTGTTTTTTAAACCGACTCTAGAGCGCAGTGTATTATAGTCATTTAAAGTAATTAATTTTCCCCATGTATGGTAATACCGAACATCAGTACTACCGGACGACCACCAAGGTTTTGTTAGGGTGGTACCATAATGGACGTGGTAACATGGTAAATTTTGGCCAGTTAAGTAGATATTTGCAGATTCATAGTTAAGTTGAAGCTAATCACTTATACCAAAAAAAAAGGTCTAGAAGAAAAATGATTTTGTATTAAATGTGTCGACTTGTATGGGTGGTAAGGGCGTTGTGAAAAGGCACATTTTCCATCCCATACTAAGTTTGCGAAAATAAAAAAGACTGATAAAATTTCACTGGGGCCCGTAACGATTTACGGCAGTTATCGCGAAAAAAGCTTCTTAAAATACCGTTTGGAAGCGGGTTAAAACTATAGGTCACAATAAGAGTGTGTACAAATTGAAAGCGCACTGCTCATTGATTGCGAGAAGCTTTCTTTCCCCTGTCCCTGAAAAGTAATGGGAAAATATCGCGTTGACCAGCCAGTTAGACTGACAGATAGACGGTTATGGCTCAATCGTCTTAAAAAGTCCTAAAACCAATTTCGCCCAAGGAAAGGTCGAATATGGCTTTTTCTACCTGTTAATTTTTTTCGGTATTAAATAATATATATCCTCAATCCTGTGGATGAGGGTATTACAATATACATATAATAACAACCATTTTTTCCTTTCTTTTAAATGATTTCACTAATGTCGCATAATAAATGGTATTGGCTGGCTAACATCAATCAACTTGTCAGCAAAACTCTGTTCCTTCACTCACTGACATGGGAATTTTTAGTTTGTTTATATTTTTGCTGAGAGTTACAGATTCTCTATGTCTATACTTCGAAAATGTTAAAATAAATGTAATGAAAAAGACTAATGTACAATAATGGTCGTGCCTTTAATTGTAGCGAAGTAATGAGGAAAACTAGACAGTTAAAATTAAATTTGCTTTAGAACGTTTAAACATTTGTTTAACACTTCTTTCTCATAAAGAACTTTGAGGGAGGCCAATTTCGAAACTATTATTGATATTTCTGACTTGGCGCTATAAGTATTTTGCAACATTACAAGGCCAAAACTTCTAAACGAAATATACCGATCTGAAATATATACGTAGATCCCGAGGGAGTTTGCATAATTTCAAATAAAAAAATGCATCACGAATTAGTTTTCCTATTTTTTAAAAAGCGCAAATTTACATGTGACAAGCTGGAACTATTGTTTGCGGATGCATTTTAAAAGCACAAGTAGTAATCATTAATAATATAAAATTAATATTTTTACAGATAAATAATAAATTTACTAACAAGGAAATAGGAATAGTCGTACCAATTTATACAAATATTATCTAATATGTGATAATAGTAATAACATTTACAATTTATTTCGACTAAATCATAACTTTAGCAAAGAAAAATGGAAAAATTAAGTAGTTGCCATTCTATGGTTTTTGATATATTGTATTCTGAAGTCAAACGAGAAGGAAAGCATTTAAGAGTAGCAGAGATGGGCAAAAATAAAAAATAGTAGATAGACTTACATATCAACATTACGTGCTACATGTCACGGTCATATAATTTTTTCGGCCTTGAAAGTTTGAAGTTGATTTATCTTTTGCAGTCAGATCATAATATAAGACAAAACTAGTTCTTACTATTAGCTTGGCTTTCCAATTTATTACATATATTTAGGGTTATAAGCTCTTATCTTGCACAATTTTTCATACTCTTTGAGGGAAGGTATACAGATGTGTAGTTATCCTGATTTGCGGCTGAAAAACGTCCACAAATCACAAACAGAGGGCCGGATTTTGGATTTGTGTGCTCCTACGTTGCATCTGTAGTTCTTTCTCATTACCGGAAAGGTAGCGAGTTTGAAAATAATCGCCGCAATATTAAAAAACTTTGGGCTCAACATATTCAAAGCCATCGCTTACGGCTAAATTTTTTAGAAGTTGTGGACGAATAATAGCTTACGGAGATGTATTGTACTTAATTGATTGCGACATGAGAATTTTTTACCAATAATACCTCTCAAGGTTGTACTCAGTTTAGATGTAATACTCTATATATACATGCATCCTTAGTTGAAACGAGAAACTTGAACGATTGAAATAAAATCTTCGATAGTGGCCGTCGGTGCTGCAATGGTTAGTGTGCGTGCCTCTTTTACATGAGATCCTGGGCTCGATCCCTGCTCTAACCACCGTAAATTTATTTCGGCGGCAGTAATCTCGCATAGTGATGTCGACACTATCGAGTATTTAGCGAGGAAAAGGCTTCTCAAAATACCGCTCGGAACCGGTGTAAAACTGTAGGTCCCAATCAGTCAGTATAAAACAGGAAAGCGCACAGCTGGTCACAGGTTCTGAGAAGATCTCCCTAATTCCGTCAAGGGATGTAATGGGAAATCATTATTGTCCTATAAAATCACCCAAACTGAAGCGTGGAAAAGTAACTACAAACGACACAAAAAACTCATGCAGAATATGGTTATGTACTTGAGTATACACTTTTACAATGAATCAACTAAATGTATACTAAACTACAAAGATCCTTCCCTTTCGTTTAATAACAATAGCAGAACTATAGATTTCTTGACTTGCAAATCCTGTAAAACTTTAAAGATGTCTAAACATGATATCGGATTGATGTAGCTAATGGCCGAAGTCGGAATTATCTGATATCCACTTTAGTCTGATACTGTATCCAGTAATTCACTGACTGGCGCAAAAGTGGGAGTGAATCAAAGTAAAAACCCCGACCAAAATTTCGTTCACTACCCATAACAGCTTCTGACAATTGACGTAATTTCACATATGGCACCTTCTTTAAAGCAGCATAAGAAGTTTTAAGCAGGGTATACATTTCGAGGTGTAATGCAAATATAGCCAATGATCTGTGTAAAATAGCACCCTAGATTTTCACATAACCTCTAACAAAATATTAAGGCTAAGAGATAAGTGCGGGCTGTTTCTTGCTGCAGAATATTGACGAATAATCGAAGCGTTTGCAGGTATTTGCTAAGTATTGTAAATGGCGCACGAGCATTTTCGTTATCCGATCCGGATATGATACATTCGGATCCGCTGATTCCATTCAAGTTAATTAAAATATTAGTTTTATTTTATATTTCATATTATTTGTATTTTATATTCGGTTGGCAAGAAAGTAACTTCGTTTTTCTCATATAGATGCTGCTTTTGTTATTTTTGAAATGCTTTTGATCAGCTGCCTAAATTCCTTGTTATATAGTTACACAGCTGACATTTCAAGCTTAAATTTGTAACATGTCACATTATTTCTAGTGGTCAGTTGTAACTTAAATCGTGTTGTGAATATGGATGATCAAAATGAGAATTTTCGTCATATTTTGCTCTATTATTTCCGAAAAGGCAAAAAAATCCTGCGGAAGCACACCGGGATATTTGTGACGTATATGATTTGGATACTTTCATAGAAGGCAAATGCCAAAGTTGGTATAAACATTTTTATTCTGGAAATTTCACGATCCAAAATGGACAAAAATGAGGTTGATGAGGCCGAAATCAAAGCCGTTTTCGAATCTGACAGACACGTTTCTGTTCGAGAAGTCTCACACAATTGAAAACTATTTGAAACGGCTTGGACTTGTCAAAAGTCTTGATATTTTGGTTCCACACGAGCTTAAGTAAAACCACTTAACAAAGCGGATAAACACTTGTGATTTATTGACCACACAAAATTGATCCATTTTGAAACGTAGTCACTGGAGTTGAAAAATGGATTCTATACAACAACGTCAACCGAAAGAGATCCTGGTGCAATTACGATGAACGCACTTAAACTTTCATCAAATGCTGAACCAAAAACCAAAAAATGGTTATGTGTTCCATTTGGTGCGATTTTAAGGGAGACATTTATTTTCAACTGCCACCTAAAAGCCAAACCATAAATTCTGACGTCTATTATCTGCAATTGAGGAAATTTGATGGCGCACTGAAAGAACCACAACATGAGTTGGTAAATCGCAAAGGCATGGTTTTCCATCACGACAATGCCTCACACATTTTTGCAGACTCGGCAAAAAAATATTGGAGCTTGGATGAGAAGTGACGCCACATACACCTTATAGTTCTGATCTTGCTTTCATTCTTTCTTTCTTTTCTTATTGTTGCATCCTGCACAAACGACAAAGTCATATATAAAGTACAGGAAAGGGGTTGTTTTGATAGATACAAAAAAAATAATAACAAACATAATAATAAAAATAATTATACAGATAAAAATAATTATTGTACTGATATATGCCTAGTATGTCTTAACTGGATCAATTGAAAAAAAAGTAAAATATCAAACTGTTCAAATCTTCTTAAATTACAGAATTTTCAAAAGAAATTCGAAAGATTTGTTTAGCAAATTCAGGTGCATGAGCTCTTCTACCCAAACCAAAAATATATATTAAAATAATGTTGAACGCTACACGCAAGCTGGACTTTGTTTTGCTATCAGAGTTACAGAATAGTTCACAAGAATACAGAAGTTTTGGAATTAGATAAGTTTTGGCTAATAGCAATCTTATATTCAGCGGTATACATTTTTGACAAAGGTAAATATTTCTCAGTACTCCATACGTTTTCCCGATAGCTGTACTTACTTGACTATTCCATACAACCCTGTTATTAAAAATTTAAATTAAAATATTCGAGTCCAACAATACGATATTAGTGTTAAAATTATTAGCAACTTTGGAAACATTACACTGTGAAAGTTTTGGGGAAAATTTTTTTAAGACTCAGCCGGAGAGTACGGTTTTACCCTAATCGGGTACGAGGAATCGAACTGCATCATTAGTTGTTGAGTTACAATTTAGGTTAAGTTTAGGTTTGAGTTACGAATTAGGGCAAAACCGTTCTCTTCTGCCGTCTTGTTTTCCGACTTTCACAGTGATATTTCTGATTATTACGTTTTCTAAGTCGATATTTAACTATCTGACGTTTTCAGATAAACTGCTGATAGTGGAACTTAAATGCAGCTGAACATCATCGGAACACACATGGATTTTAGAAATTTGTACTTTGTTAGGAATATCAATGCAATGTATTGAGTACAAAAAATGTGTCAAAATAGAGCCTTGTGGAACTCTATGTATATTATAAAGAGCCGAAGATTTCCTATTGAGACCAACTGTGATCTTATTGATAAGTATGATATTATTACCACCATCGCTCTTTCAGAGAAATAACAATCTTTTGTAGCTTCAGATAGAGTATATTATGGTCGATAGTATGAAATCTTTTAGAATGATCGAGAAACACAATAAAATACATTCTGGAATCATCCAAATGTGATCTTAAGTCCTCACATACTTTTAAAAGTGCAGTAGTTCAGCTGTGATTTGCACGAAAACCAGACTGGAAACAATTTGGCAACGAGGTTTTGCTGACGGAATTTATCATTTGTTCGTTCATTATCGTCTCAAATATTTTGGATAAATACGCCAAATCAGTTTCATCTCCTTTCGGAATTGGTATGGTCCTTGCATACTTCCAGGCTTTGGGCAATATGATTTTAGTTGTATTTCTTTGAAAATATAGGTAACATATGATGAGGTATGTAGCAAAAGTATTTTTAGAAATCTGGGATCAATATCCCCAGTTCAAATAGCATTTAATTTTATTGAATATATTGCCTGAAGGACTTCCAATTGACTAATATTTACAAATTTCAATTTCAAAAAATCGCCCGTGGTGTTTGTTGTGTTGTAATAGTACCCCAGGTTGAATTCTCGCATGGGTATGTTTACCAATTGTTCGTCAATTTGTTCAATATCTACATCATCATTAATAGGCTTCGGATCATTCCCCCCCAATGGATCTAAATTACTTCCACATGTCCCTAGCTTATATGGCGTTTTGAAATTTTCCACTGAAATAATTATTTTTTTTTTCAATATTATCCATAAGGTGACGTTATTACGTGCCCGCTTAAAAAGATAATGATGCTCAGGTGTCCTGAATCGCTTCCATCACGCAAAAGCATCAACCCTTATTTTCAATTTATCCTTTATTTCATTGTCACCTTCGGATTTCAATGTTTTCCGCAGTCTGCAAACCTTTTTGAATGGAAAACCGTTCAATACAGAATAGGTCTTACAAACCGAGTTGTTCGAGTATATTTGTGGGATGCACCAGTCATTCTATGAAGCTGGGATCACAAAGTTGCCTGAACGATGGTAGGTCATTGAACAAAATGGCACCTACATTATAGATTCAAATTAATTATTTGATTAAAAGAATTGAAAATTCCTGAAATTACTTTCTTACCTAACCATATATATTTTTTATTTCATAATTGCCATAATCGGCCCTGTTTTGCATAGAGAATTATTTTGAATCAGAATTTTCTTTCAGAATAAAAAGTCTACAATTTTGATGTTCTTAAACATGAAATATTGGAACGAAGTTCCTTATCGCACGTTTCGGGATGGGGGGCTAAATGAAAAAATGTTAAACAACTTTTTTTATAACTACTTTATTAAAACCCATTATTATCAACTATATTGTGTACTTTTGGTTTGGTTTAGAGGGAAGATTTCTAGGTGGGGCCCGTGTATTACATATTGTAGTTTTGAACCCAATACAAACTAAATTTAGAAACGCCAAAGTGCAAGACTGGCAAATCCATGAAATACAACCCTGAGCATGTATTAAATTACATTTGGACATTTGGCACCACTCTAACTCTTACACTCTTACTTTTGGTTTGGTTTAAGTCTAGACTAACATATGGGAGGCTATTTCTTGTTTAATGGGAAATTTTCTAGGAGCAGCCTGTTTATTACATTTTGTAATTTTGAACCGAATAAAAATAAATTTAGAAAAGCCAAAGTAAAAGAATTTTAAAAAATATCATTTTCTTAAGTAAGTGCGTTTGCTTAAAACAAGTAAATTTTTCTCAAAAATATACCTATTCATATTCTTAAACTAAGCACATTTTCTTAAAAAAATACCTTATCTTAAAGAAGTACCATTGATTAAAAAAGTAAATCTTCTTACAATAAGTACCATTGCTGAAAAAAATTACTTTTTTAAATAAGTACCTTTTCTTAAAAATGTACATTATCTTACAACAAATTGCCTTTCCTTTAAAGAGTGCGTTTTTTGTAAAACAAAGTAACTTTTCTTGAGATAAGTACCTACTCTCAAAATTGTACAAGTTCTCTCGTAACAAAAAAGATTTTCTTCAAAAAAAATACCTTCTCTTAAAAAACCCAAGAACCCAACTGTTCTGAAACGTTTTATGTTTGTCTAGATTCTGTTTACAGATCAGGGCCAAATATTGGAGTTTAAGTGGTACAAAATATACATAGCTCTTTCGATAATTTAATTTTGAAACCCTTTTTTAATATCTAATAACTGTGTTTATTGTGGAATTCATTGTTGAATTCAATGTAATTAATGTTTAATTTATAAAATATAAACAGTGAAGAGCAAGAAAAAATATAAATAAAAACAAATATACTCCAAAAACATAAAATACTTTTTATATATACATTTAGTCGGTGGTGCAAAGGTTAGTGTACGCGGCTCTTGTACATGAGATCCTGGGTTTGAACCCTGTTCTAACCACCTTCAAATTTCTTTCGGCGGCGGTAACCTCGCATAGTGACGGCGACACTATCGAGTATAAAGCCATGAAAAAGCTTCTCACAATACCGTTCGGAATCGGAGAGTGAAAACTTGAAAGCGCACAGCTCAGTGATTGTGAGAAGTTCTCCCCGGTCCCTTCACGGGATGTAATGGGAAACCATTTATTTTTTATACTTTTTATACAGCCGACGGTGTTGCGGGCCACCCTGCACCGAATTCATTTTCCGGTACATCCTAAATAATTTCGATATTCGATCCGATATGATGTACACGTCGGATCTGTTCTCGTTTCGGGATCGCAACCGATTTGATTTGAAGATCGGATCCGTTCTCGTTTCGAGATCGGATCCAACCTCATTTCGAGATCGGACACAACTCTGTTCCCGATTCGGAACTTATGGTGCTTATTGGGGTAGTATTAGCAAAGTATTAGTGTGGTACCCTCTGCAACTTTACACATTCTCTAGTTTGGGCATGGGCAAATTCGCATTCTTTCAACTGAAGCGTTAGCTCTCTCCATTAATACACATACCAACTTTTATATATGAGATATGTAATTAAAATCAAGTATTAAAACAGTTACAATTTTTAAAACGATACAATGTTTTTGAAAGAGGTACAATTTCAAAGACTGAAATATCATATTAAAATATATATATTGGTTATTGCATAACTTGTTCCATACTGAAGAAGTTAATAAAAAAAATTATTCTTTTTAGTACTCATTGGTTTTAGCTTCCGCTCCAGGAAGTTGGCCTCAGCTTATTCTTTTTGCTGAAATCATTAACCACTTTTTGCATTGTAAATAATAGTTGAGCTAATCGATTAAATTCTCAGTTGGTTGTAATAACAGTTGTCATTGAAATAAATGCAAATCTATAATCTAATTTGAATTAATTTATTTTAGTGTGTTGGCAAATGTTACTATGTAAATACGAATTCAAAGTTACTAAATAAAACGGTTTAAAATATTTACTAACGCTGGCCCGTGGTTGATTTGAACGAACCTAACCACAAATAATTGGGAAATCAAAACATTCCACTTGTAATTTAGGCTAAATATATTATTCTTTCACTTCCCGCCACTCTAAGTAGAACTTCCGTACATTCCATGCAACAATTTTGGAACAAAATAAATCATTGTTTATTCAAAGAGGACTGACAGAATAAAAAGGTTATTTCAATAAACCGCCAACTAACCCATTAAACTCCCTTAGGACAAGAGTGAGCTTTGTAGTGGAATATCAGTTGTTTAACTCACATGCGTATCACTATTACCAGCACCATCACCATTAACTATTTGTTGCTCCACCTCACTTTGGAAATGCACATTGAAGAACAGAAAATAGGTCATTGAGTTGAAAAATATAATTTCGAATAACTAGCACGTCCCTTGTTTTTAGATGCATACAATTGGTACTGTGCCACCAGGGGGCGAAGGACGTTCGTTTGCCTGCAGCATATGGCAAGTTAATAAATGCGGTGGTAAGTTGTACACTTGATGCATCTGTAGCTGCAAACACAAAGTTAAGCAAATGTTTATTATACCATTGTGGCAAGGACGTGAGTATCGGCGGGTAGAACAGACAATTCTACAAACATACGAGTAAAAACGTTTATAAACTGCAAAAGTTTGTAAAAAAAATAAAAAACTATGAACATTTAATATATCCTGCCAAATGGTTTTCGGTCTTGCATAAACAATTGCGAGTATGGAGTCATTTGGGCCCCGTGAGTCGCAACGGTGCAGTGCAGAATTATTAACTATTTTATAAATTTATTAAGTGAATTGAATAAAAAGCACAATAAACAAAATTTTAAAAAATACAAATATTAAAAAATTTATAATTTTTTAATTTCCAAAGGATTTTAATTGGCATTACTTTATCTAATGTAAATGCAAAAGAATTACCATTGTTCGCAATGACAATTAGAAAATTTTTAATTTTCATTGGCTCAGGGAATGCAAATGCAGGTTGCGGAATCGGATGGCAATTGTAATGAATTATGGGAATGCTTTCTATGTTTTCAATTTGTTGACTCTTGGCAATTCTGTTTTTAAAGTATTTTATAGGTACAGGTTTATGACTTCGATTGGTACTTGGTAGTACTTTCGAATTCCAAAACCTCTTACATATAAAATGTTTGAAAACCAAAACGACAAGATAAGAAGGAAATAACTACAATCGCCAATGGTATTAATTTTTTTTTGAATTTGCATTTGTAGAGGTTGAAACTACAAATTATAATTCTTATATAATAAATTAGTCCCAGGCATGATATTTAACATTGTCTGGAAGTTATAATTATTGAGAGAATAAACATCTCGACTATGTTTTACTCTATGGTTATGCAGTTCATATGACAAAGCAGTGCACAATTGCGCTACTCAGAGGCCAAGTGATGCCATTCCACAAACAAAAAGTGGAGAAAACTGGAAATGAAATATTTGACTTCTCTTGGTCCTGATACAAAACTAGTGCGAAGCCCAAAAAACTTACATAGTTACACCTTCAGTTGGATGGTTCTATATAATAACCTTTAAATATAACAATATTAAGGTGTTGTAGTTTTAATATCATTGAAAACTTACAATATTCAACATGTTGAGGTAGATCATTTGCCATCTGATCTGATTAGAAAATCATGCCAAAATCTTAGCAAGAGTTTGGTCGTGGGGTAAGTTTTCGGTAGTAGTTTTAATTACAACATCATTTGTACTAATCTGATGGCAACAATAAAAAATACAAGCAAATGAAATTAGGAAAAAACAGATAAAAAGCTGAATTATTGAAAACTGCAAATCGTGAATATAATAAAATTAAAAAACATATATTTTTTATTAAAAATAAATTGTCTTGTAAGGGGTCCACTATTACATTTTGTGGAAAAGAGCGCAAATCGCACTACAACCAACGAAAAAGTATACAGTCACACCAAAAAAATTTATCTCATCTCGTTCTTGAAAATGAAAACAGTTGTTAGAGCTTATATTTGCAAATTTAAAAAAATCATTGTTATGGTTTTAATTTGTTATAGTATTTGCTTTCATTTCATGAGAAAATAGTGACTTAAAATATTTGCAGAATTTTTACAAGAATATCCAACCAACGAAAAATTTGATTTTTACCTCCAAACAGTGAGCAGGTGATTGCTAGATTTTGTTTTTAAATATAAACTTTATTTAATTGATCTATTGCATTTAACACTTTCTTGCAATCTTCTGGAGTAGAATATTCCAATATTGAGGTAATTTCATTTTTATTTACAAGTGATTGACAAATTTATATACAGTTATGAAATTTAACCTGAATAAAAATCACGTGTATTTCAATTTAAAATAGACCCGAAAAAAAATTTTTAACCGGTTTGTGTCAAATTTAAAAACCTTTACTCCGTTTCCAGACAATTGATTTTTGAAACCAGTTTCTAGGAAAACAGATTTTCGAACCGATAACCGATTTTTAAAAAAGTCCGGTCTTTTGGACACTCGACACTCGATAGCGTCGCCATCAGTAAGCGAGGTGACCGTCATCGATAGATATGTTAGGTGGTCAGAGAGGTATCGATATTCCCATTGCACCACCGACGACCAATCCAAGACGTGAGTTTTGTAAACCCTTCTAAATCCGAAATCTCCATATGTAAACCTTAGTGAAAATCTCCGGGGTCATTAAAATAGAACTTTCTGAGAAAGATAATTTTGACGTCGCGAACATGGTATAATTACGATAAGGTAAACCCATTTGAACAGCTGACTTAATTTTTTCCATGGCATTAATCGATTTTAGTTGTCAAACTCATATGTACTTTGTTTTTGTACTTTTTTGTATTCCGTGTTGTTGGTATACTTATATTATATACGTGAATATATACATATACAGGGTGTTCCAAAAACTTTCCGAAAAAATTAAATGCGCGATAGCTCGGATCAATATGAATATTTTTTGTTCTAGCACCACTGTTTTAAACCCTACCGTCTTCGAGTTATTGAATCGCAAAGATAAATGCATTTCTTAAATTTCAAAAACTACTTTCAATTTTTTAATTAATTTTCTTTGAATTAATTGGTAAAAAAAATTTACTTTCTTTTTTAATTTCACAACTCAGATAAAAATGTTTAAAATAATAAGTTGTTTTAAAATGAATTAAATGCATTTAGAAATGCATTATTGTTTGAGACGCTATAGCTCGAAAACTGTAGCCGTTAGAACAGTGGTGCTAGAACAAAAAATATTCATATTGATCCAAGCTATCGCGCGTTTAATTTTTTCGGAAAGTTTTTGGAACACCCTGTACTATATACTTCAGCGATTGAAACAAAAACAAAAAGTCTGTTGTTGCTATCTATGGCAACTACATCTACTGGTACTACTTGGTTATTTTACTATGGTAGCGACATTTTGGTCACTGTTCTCAAGATAATTTATCCGAAACATGAAAACTGATATTCCAAAGTGATTGAACTAAATTTTTAAAAACAAAGGGTCTCAAACAAAAGATAATCGTTTGACTTTTTACTTAAAAAATCAAATTTTTTGATTTTTTTTTAGTTATTAACAACTAACTTAAACCATAATCATATATTTCTTTAAGGTGAATGTGTAAACTTAACAACAGTTTACATTTTCATAGGCGAGCTGAGCATTAGTTTTTTAGAGTGACCGTATGTATGGATGTATGGAAGAGAATATGGGAACAAAACATATCAACAACAAATGCCTACGTACTAAAATTGTCTCTTTAATCATTTGTGAATTATTTACTAAAAATCATATTTATCTACTGAGTATTTACAAGACGATTGCATAAAAATTGGTCATAAGTCATTGCTTATGTTTTTGTTAGTTTCCACCATAGAGTAAATTAGAATACAGTAATTTATTCTCTTATCTGACATTTCATTTCACACTCTTCGTCGAAGGTTTCTGCAAATACGAGATATTCGACGAAAATTTACTTACACCAGGTGGAGTTACTTACAAGTACTATTGACTTCATTTTGGTATTGAACTGTGAAATTTAAATTTATTTTGCATTTTTTGTTGACTTTTATCGTTGACTTTTATATTTGTATAGTATTTAACACAACTATTTTGCCTCACAAGCACGAATGCTGTTGATACTGTTTTGTTGGACGTTTTGGACTAATGCCTCTATCTGGTAGTATTGAACCCATGCTTTCCACCATCAAATGTTTACTTGCAACCACACCTCTGCAGTTAAAATTATTGAGAGAATGAAATACGCTGTTCTAATTTCCTCTACGGTTTCCACTAAGCTCCATAAAATCGCTTAGCTCTCCACACAGAGAAGTCGAAAAGTTTGTTTAGCGGTGAATAAAAAAAGGCTTATTGATATAAAAGACAATGGGTCTATGTTGTACTCTTCCATTTTAACTTCACTAGAGGAGAGCGATATGAGAATACTTTGGTTTGGATATTTGAGAGCTGCTTATATATATTTTTGTTCAGGCAGCGCCACTTGTAAAGTATATGACGTATCAATAAAATCGCTTCCTAATCCAAACAAAACAATATGTATAAAAGATATTCGGAAGATTTTAAATTTTTTTTCAGTCTAAAAACCACATAGTAACAGTAATTGGTTGCTTTCATTTGATCGATTTCACTAATGTAACAGAACAATTGGCATTGTCTGGCCGACATCTATTAACTTGCCATAAAACGACGGGATATGAGTTTTTGGTTTTGTTTACATTTTGATGAGTGTTACTGATTATCATAGACATGCACACTTTTTAAGAGAAAATACTCCTATTCATATCATATAAGTGAGAAGACGCTCTCATCGACAGCATTTAAGAGACCTAATCAGTGTTGCCACTTTCAAAAAAATTATCCAAAAATGGGATAATATAAAGTTTTTAGGATAATGTTTTCTGTAATTTCACCTCCAAAATTTGTCGAGTATAGGTTTTCCTTAGTTTAGCCATTTTAACATAAGTGTTTTCCCTGCGATATAGTATATAAATTAAATGATTTTCTGATTATATATTTACGTAAACACAGCGAAACAAGTAGCTGATATTAGCCTACTAAAATGACTTAGTTTCCAGGATATACCTGGAGGAGGTAGCAGATATTAAGAGACTCCATTTTTATTTTGGATATTTTTATGTTTTTTATTTTATATTCGAACGATATTGTTATGCAAAAAGCTGTTTTCTATTTATGATTTTTCGGTGAATATCAATTAATAAGAAAAAAATTAACGCATAGTATTAGACCATTAGTACCTTTGGACGAATTTCTATTTAAGACCTTTCAAGACAATTGAGCCATATCAGACTGTCTGTCGGGCTGGTCAACACGATAACTGCCGTAAATCTGTAGCCATCACAATGACATTTTTTATGTGATTATTATTAGCCCTAACTTAGTTTGGGATTGCAAATCTGCATTGTGACCTCATCCCTTCTGGTACTTCTATACAAACTTTGTTACGGTATATGTTCATTTCCATTTTGACGTTACGTGACATTTGTACGAAAAAATATTTTAAAAAAATACGAAAAGGTTATATTTTTAAAAAGCTTTTTTTATATTTGCTTAGTAATTAAGTAACACTTTATTCATTAAAGAAATTGAGAACAATCGACACGGAGCATTCAAAAATAGAAGCAAAAATATGAGCTGGCGTGACGTTACAAAAAAGAGAAGTGGGTGTTTGACTTGGATTACAAAATTGCAAACCTCTGCGAATTTGGCAAGACTTTTTTTATGAAACTTTTTTTAGTAGCATTTAAATCAATATAAATCTTTTTTGCAAGTTATACAATTTAAAAATGTTTTCTACGTTTTTTTTTATTTACCTTAGTATCTGACGTGACGTTACATGACGTTACGTTACTTACATTTCCACTGGAAAATATTTAGTTAAAGTTGTTATTAAAAAATGAATTTTAGCTTTAATATGTATATTTTAACTTTTAAGATATATTTCGCTGGTTGAAAGACATTTTAAGCGAAAACTGTTTGTTTTGTACAATAATGATTAGGAGAACAAGATGAGATAGTAGATAGTTATAAACAAATTACTTAAATGCAGTTAAAACTGCTTTTATTTGCACGTCTTCCACGTTCGAAGATTCCAATTGCATAATTACTCTTAGAAATGTAAATTGTAAAACACGAACCTGTATTTTGTAGCCCGATAACACACTATCGCAACTAAGGAAAGCTGGGAACTCTTCTATTTAATTAATTTTGAATACTTCTCTTTAATAATACATGTAAAAAAAAACTGGTGGATAACTTGTAATTTTTCGGTCAGGGTGGACCTTTCTGTGGAAATGCCCATATGTGATTAGCTTCAACTCAACTATTGGGTAATAATTTGTAACTGTCTACCGAACTGAAGAAAAGTGACATGGTTTCCACGCCCATTCTGGTACCTCCCACACAAAAGCTGGTGTCCGTCCGGTTAGCCGGTACGATAAATCGCGTAAACAATTTCCGATCTAAATAAAGCACTAATACAAGGGTGATATTGCTGGAACCATTTTGGTACCATACACACAAAAGTTGTAGGGTCGGCTGGTTGGTTGACAAGATAACTCCCGTAATTCACAACCAACCTTTATGAAATTTGGTATTAGGTTTGAAAAGTAGGTGGTTTTGCCACTACCAATCTCGTACATCCCATATAAAAAATGGATGTCTGTCCTACTGGTTGATGCGCTATCTCCAACCACAACCAGTATTAACAAATCTTGGTTCTGGCCAATGTTTTGTCAACAGCTACCATGTAACTAAAAATGACCAACTTTGCCGCGCCCATTTTATACATATTGTTATACCTCTGTTAATGAAATTTGATACAGGGCAATGTTTTGTAAAAAGTTACTTTGTAATGTAATTGAATATGGGTAACTTTGGCCTACATATTTATGTATCTCCAATACAATAATGGACAACTGTCCGGTTGATTTATGTGAAATCTGCCGTCACCGCCACCGATAATAATTTAATTTGATACTAAGCAATGTTTTGTCTAAAGCTGCTTTGTGTCTAAAAACGAACACTTTTGCCACAGCTACTTATTACCTCGCATACAATAGATGGGCGGGTTTCCGGTTGATCAATTCGAAATGTTCCGTAAACCAAAACCTATCATAATTACATTTGGTATTAGCCTATATTTTTTTAAAAGATACTGTGTAGTAAAAATTTAATACTTTGCAACACCCATGTTCGCAGCTTCCATACAAATGTTTGGGGGAAAATTGGTTGGTAGTCACGATAAATTCTCGAAAACATAGCAGGTCCTAATTAACTTGTTAATTAGATTTTCACAATTATTCCGGTTGTCGTCGTCGTCATAAAATGACGCACAGTGGGGCTGATTGGAAAAAACACGGTTATAACATCACAACTTTTAAAGTATTGTGTTGATCATTTTGGAATGTACCAGACATTTGATGAGTAGGAGACAAGATTTCAGAATATTGCATTTATCAACACACTTGATGCTACAGGGTGTCAAAATTGACAACTTTGGTGCTGATGAAATTTACAAAGTCTCGTATTTCTGCACTTTTAGGCCGATTTCAAAGATTTTTTACTTTTGCGAATCTACTATGCAAGTCAAACAAAAATACGCTAAGTGTTGCGGAAAATCTTTTACCGTTATTAAGATATTCTCTATCAAACTTTCAAATTTTAAGTTTTTCATTGACTTTTTTCAGTTTATTGTTAATAACTGGATGATTTGAGGAAAATTCAAGGCGTTTGGAAATAACGACTTCTCAAAGGGGGATTTTTTTCAACCTGTAAAAAATACAATAATATTCTCCCGAAGAGGTCGCATGATTCTTTCAATATTTTCATAAGCTTTTTCCACGAAACCTATACAAATTTTTAAATTTTGATGAAAGACAACGCATTGGCAAATATACATAATATTAAATGGAAATGTATGATCAGTTGGAACTGCACCCTACAGTCAGCATTCTCTGAAAATGTGAAATTTTTTAAGAATTTTTTCATTTTCGATGTTTGGCAAAAATTTTGCTCGATGTTTTTTACATATTTTTATTGTTTTAGAGTAGATTGAAATGTTTTTAAATACACACCAAAGAAGAAATATATCATACTCATAAATGAGCTCTCAGCAGAGCTTAATATGAAAAAAAAGTTCAATTTCCATTTAGATTTGTCTGGGATTAAATATCTCGAAACCTTTTTCAGTATTTGGAAAAAATTAATGGAATTTAATTGACTGTGCATTGGGCTAGAGTCTGTACAAAAATCACTAAGATACCATAATTTTAAGATACCATCATTTGCATTAGAGAGAGAGTTGGCAAATGCAACAAATTACATGGTTAATTTAAAAGCCACATAAATTTATTCTCAATTCTGTTTTCATATTTCCGTTTAACAAAGTAAAAATGGCGATTACATTTGTTACATTCATCTTAAAAAATACTTGCACATATTTACATTAATGTATATTTACTTGGATTAGCTAATGAAAGGAAAGATATGCAAATACTGGTCCAACTCAGCGGTACATTTTTCCAAGTTCCCGGTATTTTTTTTTTTAATTAAAAAATATGCCTAGTACTTTTTTTAATTTAATTTAAAGATTGCTCACGTGGAGAATATTTAGCCACATCAATTTTATTCAATGGGATATTTGCCGGCAACATATGAGTATTGACGGCTATTTTTTCTAATGTAGTCAATGTAGTCAATATTCTGTAGGGAAATCTCGAGGTTTTTTTTTTGCTGGCACGAAAATATCAACGGCAGACACAAATTGACTAATGCATACCGAACGTAAAAACAATTTTTATTAAACGATTACTATTACTGCTTCAACCATGCATATGATTTGAAATAAAAATGAAATGAGATAGATATAGCAAGACATGGAAGCTCAGCTGCTGATCGACGCCGAACGTAAGTATTGATAACTTCGAAGACTCTTGAAGAATTGCAAACACGGGTTGTAGAAGATGGATTTTTTTATCTCGCAAACCTCTACATACCGTAGGCTGATTCAAAGTATTCTGTATCAATAGAGGGGAAGCGCCATGTCACACTTGTGCTTGTGAGACTGTGTCGAGCCCAAAGAGATATACACCGAGATCACGCTGATCAACATTTCTGCAAGGCAACTGTCAACGGCCTTAAGTGGTAGTTTTTTATTCTCAAGATGATAAAGCAAAAGTACCGATTGAAAAAACTGATGCAAAAGTACAGGCTCCTGTTTTAATGCATCTAAGTTATAAAGTGCATCTTGATGGCCACGAATTTGCTGTTGTCGCTATCAACTGACTCCTTCAGTATACGCTGGCATTATAATCAAAGAGAACTGTGTGGGTAGAAAATAAGCTGTTACATATTCTGGCCCAATGTATATTGTAATCCGCAGTGGATAACATATCAGGTCGACAGCAACAACTCGCACCAAAGACCTTATAAAACTGTGCACATTAGATGATTTTAAAAATTTGGCCTTAGGGAAGGATGGAAAAGTCAAGCTTGTGATGATTTTATCGGTGGATGGAGGACCAGATGAAAAGCCACGCTTCAAAAAGGTGATATCTAACTATATATCGCACTTTAAAATAGTACGATTTGGATGGGCGGTTCGTGTTTACAAATGCACCCGGTCGATCGGCTTACGACTACAGTGTCTAAAACCGCTACCGAAAAACCGGGGGAACCGGATAACCTGTTTTTTGCTATTAACCGTCAGCCGGTTTTTGAAAAAACGTCATTTTCGAACAACCCAGAAACCGGTTATGTGACGTCGGTTGACGGTTTAATCAGATTTTACTTAATATGTGTTAATATCCTTAAAAAAATTAATAAAAAATTATATGATTTTCGAATTTAGTAAAAGTTTGGATTTAAGAAACATGATTTCTATTTTGAAATATGATCTAAATGACATATATAAATAATATTTTCCAAATGATTTTATGATTTGAAGTACATTTAATTAAAAATCAATTAAGAATTAATTCAGCTTTTCAAACATATTTTTTTTTATCAAATTTCAAAATTAAAATTATTTGATAACTAAATGTTTTAAACTTAATAATATTTTCATACATGAAAACCTTTTTCAAATCCGAATATGATTTACGATTTAAAATCAGTTGATGCGAATTTGAATAAAACTTTTACATTTTATATTAAACGTGCATTCCAAATAGGAATATGATATATATTCCCAACCATCCACCATAATAATCAATTTCACATATTTCTTTTTAATATTTTTTTCTCTGAAAAAGTACATTTTAATAGATATTGATCTTGAACCGAACAAATTGTTAAAGAACATATGATATATATTTTTTTGAATGTGATGATTTATTTGACCTTTCGTATTATATTTAAAATTAAAATGTTCGAGCATTAGGTCTATTTTAAATTATTTTATTCTTCAATATTTCGGTACCCATTGGGTAGCATCGTCAGGAAAATAAGCACAATTATTTAATTAATTTTCAATGTCATAATATTTTTCTTTTAATTTTTAATTAATAATTGTGTTTATCTTCCCGACGATGCTATCCAATGGTTAGCGAAATATTGAAGAATAAAATAATTTAAAATAGACCTAACGCTCGAACATTTTAATTTTAAATGTATAGTATTTATTGAAAATTAAAACGTAATTAATTAAATACAGTTGTGAAATTTTGAGTTTTCAACACGAATAAGTATATTACCAATGTTCTACCAAGTTCTACATGTTTAATTTAACTTAAAGGAGAAAAACTGAAAAAAACCGGTTTTACCGGTTTTTCCCAAAATTGAAAACCGAAAACCGTTTTCTACAAAAATTGATTTTTCGAACAAACCGAAAACCGGTTTCATAAAAAACTGATTTTTAGAACAAATCTATAACCTGTTTCTAAAAATGCCGGTTTTTTGGACACTCTACTTACAACCGAAATGAGCGGTTAACTAAACATACATATATTAACTAAAAATATTTTAAAGATTCGACCTAGAAGAAACATGGCAACTCTGTATCATCATGTAAAGAAATTTTATATAATTGAATGACCAGTCTCAACAAGGATACAACTATTTACTATAATATTATTGTTTGTTTAAATGTAATGGTAGGAAAAATATCCGAGTACTCAATAAATGATTCTATAATAAAGGACAACAAAATTTGTGCCTGTAAATACGGAAAAGGATGGCTAAACATCTGATAAGAAATGCACATTTTAAACCTACACTAAATTCTGTAAATTGCTCGTACTTCGACGGGTAAATGTACAAATGTACAAGCAAATTTCCCTATGGCTTTTGACAACTTAAAATTGCCACGTTAATTTGTAATATTTCCCAAATAATTAGCTGGTAATATCTTACCCCCTGCATTGGCTGATATCAGACCATGAATTAGCCTAATTTTACACAAAGTTTTTTTTTACTGTGTATTTATATTTTCCAGGGCGAGATGAGCACTCATTCTTTAGAATGATTGTACGTATAAAAGGGAATATGAGAAACGAACACATTAGTAACAGATGCCTACTTAACAATTGCTCAATTAACGCAGTTTGACAGTTTAGTCATTTGTTAATTTTTGAATAAAAATCATATTTATCTGCAGATTATTTACAAGATGATGACATTAAAATTGGTCATACATCAATGATTATGTTTTCTGTGAATTCCTACTAAGCCCCATTAAATCGCTTAGCTCTCCGTGCAAAGCTGTTCATAGATATTTTTTGTTCAGGCAGTGTCAGTTGTATAAGGCGTATAAATAAAATTTCTTACTAATCCAAACAAAAAAATATGTGTAAAAGATATTCGGAAGATGTACATTATTTTTGTGAATCTAAAGACCATCTAATAATAATCATTTTCGTTTCATTTGATTGGCTTCATTAATGTCACAGAACAATTGGCATTGACTGACCGCGATCTATAAACTTGTCAATAAATATGTATGTTTTCCCACCAAGTGGAATGTGAGTTTTTGGTTTTGTTTAAATGCTGTTGAGTGTTACGGTTTATCTAAGTCGTATACTCTTTGTACATGAGTAGACATTCACATGCACATTTATAAGGGATACTACTCTTCGTAATATCACTTAAAAGAGAACTCGCTCCCGTCGAGAGCGTTTAAGAAAACTACCCAGTGTTGCCACTTTCTGGAAAATTATCCAAAAATGGGATAATTTAAAATTTTTAGTATAATGTTTTATCTAATTTCATGAATAGGTTTCATTAGTTTAACCATTTTATTAAAATAATTATATTTGCTGTCTATTATTTTTATTCTTTGGATATTCCCACACTATGATTTGAGCGGTCTTTAGGTTTTTTTCTTACATACGTTAATACACGTGTTGCGGATGTTTTGCAGGAAGATCTTAGCATTGCACAGGTAGAAACAGTTCGTCAATATTTATATATTTTGATATGAGGGGCCAGATAACCGATGTATTCATATCGATAGTTCGGATAAATAGTCTGATCGGATACCTGACATATACTCTGGAAACCAAACTGCCATTTGAGGTTCAGATCTTCATTATCCGGGATCACCAGTTTTATAGAAACCAGTAAAATAAAAATCGGAATATATTTTCTGAAAGTAGACACCTTGATCTACAACCATAAAATATGTTCTTATAGTGACTTACGCTGCGGTTTTGATAAGGTCTCGAATTCAATATTTCAAATTTGTTGTGCTTTTCTGTTTAAAACAAACTAATATTATCGCAAAAAAAAATCCAAAGCACTTTTAATGGCGGTGATAGCTCCTGAAACAATTTTATGGAAAAAGCATAAAACTACAACTACAAATTAATTTATTAATATTTGTTGCTTATCTTTTTCTCAAATTATAAATATTTTTGAAATTTGCCTTTATCTGACATCTGTACCCAAAAACTCCCAAGCGATATTGGCATTAAATTTTGTCAGTCGTTCATAAACTATTTAGTAATTACCCATTATATGAAATATCTCATTGGAATCTAAAGTATAATGAGTATACTCATTCGCTCACCCATAAAATGGCGGTACATACATACACGTATGGATATGGAATTTATTGTTGTTAGTGAAGTAACACAATTTTTCTCATGAATGTATACTTTATTAAGATATCTTTTGGATATTATTAAGTATTGATGATGAACTGTTGTTTGGGTAATTTTGGGTGTAACAATACATATTTTGGGGATTCGACCTAAAAAAAACCTGGCAACTCTGTATCAACATGTAAAGAAATATCGTATAATTGAATGACCAATCTCAAGATTTGTTTATAACAGGTGGTGGCTCTACAACAGCTGATTTCATTTGACGTGGTCGTTTGTGGTACTCAGCAGTCAGATTCAAATATGCTGTGATTTTATAATTTGTTGTTTACTTCTATTCTGCCTATTTGGTGCCTTGACCTTGATGCATGGTCTTTCGGAAAATTAAGTGAAGAAATTAGTAATGGATATTATTTTATGATTTAGTTAGCTTCATAAATATACACTGCCGTTCAACTGAATATGTTCAAAATATACTGTTTGTATTATACAGGGTGCGGCTAAAGTTACTATATGATGTAAAACAATTGTAACTTCTTTGCTTGCGAGTATTTAACTTTTTCTTTTTTCCTATTTCAGAAATTAAACTTGGGAGAATATTTAAAAATGGAACGCTATACAATTGCGCAAAGAACTAAGATTGTTTTTCTATTCATTGAAAATCATCGTTCGATAATTAATACTCAACGTGCATACAGAAGATTGTATGGTGTAAGAACTGCTCCAACTGGTCCAACCACTCGTTCGTTGGTGAATAATTTTGCTGAATATGGGACTGTCGGAGATTCAAGACGTACGGGCAGACCTCGAACTGGCAGATCGGCCGAAAATATTGTTGCACTCAACAAAGTTATGGAAAATGCCATAAAAAGAGCACATTTTTGCGTTAGAGAAAACGGTTCTCATGTAACTGATATTATTTTTCATAATTAATGTAAAAAAATAACATAAAATAAACTTTCTTTTTATCATAAATTTTTTTGTTTTTTTCATTCCATTCAATAGTTATTTAAAAAACAAATCATATAGTTACTTTAGCCGTACCCTGTATATTCGATCTCAGCTTCTATTGTATATGCCCCTTTTTTTATTTCATGCTTTGATTCTTTCTTTGTATACACATTAAAGGAGAGAGAAAACTAGCGGGAGTTTGATAACGCTAATTCAGAACTTTTCTTCTGTGTCTATTCACTAAAAATTATAAATTTGCTTGGCGCATTAGAATAGGTACAAGGTCACTGATTTTAGTTTCTGATCTCCAGCGATAAGTAAACGCAGTCAATTTTGTTTTTGCGTTTTTAATCCGAAGTATTTCCGCTGTTATTTTTCAAATGGGTCGCGGGAAGCAGCTGAATGGCTTTAAAAAAGGCCACATAAAATGTAATTTCGAATTCATAATTAATCAACATTTTGCAATGAAAGAATGCGCGCAATCCGTCGCCGAAATCGCAAAGCCCTGCGTCTAAAATCAGAGAAGAATGTACAGTTAATGCAAGTTTGGCAACTGTTAAACGCATTATTCAGAGTGCCAGATGACATCAAACCAGGTACACGGTCGAATTTTCGGATAAAACGAAGTTCAGCCTGGATGGACCGGATGGGTACAACTATGTTTTAAGTCGGCACCATACTTGCGTAGGTGACGGAAAAGTGTGGGGGGGCATATTATAGTATAGGTCATGTGAATTGAAGTTTGTTTTTCAAAGATGAAAGCAAATGTATTCAAAACTGTCATAGAGAAGACATTTCCACAATTTTAAAATATTTTTGGGCTAATCCCAAGAATATTACAGCACGACAACGCCCCCATTCAACCGCGAGAGTTATAAAAGTAACAAGTGACCAAGATGTGCAATTGCTAGAGTAGCCGTCATTCCCCGGACACAAATATTACTGGAAACGATAGGGGACCATTTGATAATATGGAGACCCTTATCGGAGACATTAAAAAAGCCTGAGCTACTATTTCGGTTAGAATTCGTGAAAATTATTAGAAGTCTTTGAAAGAGCGAAATTTTTTAGGTATAATAAACAAGGATAGGAGTTCTAAATACTAACTTAAATTTTATTCCAATACTCTTATATTAAAAATAACCAAAGCTGTGAAAAAAAGTAACCAAGCTTTTACACCAATTTAGTTGCGCCACAATGAATCTGAATTTGTTGTTGTTTTTTAAAAAATAATAAATATTATATAAAGGAGTATGTTCTTGTGGCCGTCGGTGGTGCAATGGTTAGTGTATGCGGCTCATGTGCATGAGAACGTGCGTTCAATCCCTGCTCAGACCACCGTACATTTCATTCGAGGACGGCCACCTCGTTTAGTAATTGCGACACTATCGAGTACTTAGTCATGAAAAACTTATCGCTGTACCGTTCGGAACCGGTGTAAAGCTGTAGTGTAAAAACTAGAAGGCGCACATCTCACTGATTGTGAGAAGCTCTCTTCAATTCCATTATGGGACACCATTAAATTAAAATTGTTTTCTTGCTTCATTAAACCAAAAAAAAAATACACATATAAATTTATTTCATTAAAATCGAAATATAGTAGCTATTTTTACTTTTGAGAAATGTTGAACCTATTCAGTTGAGCGACAGTGTATATGGCATACATGGTGTCAATGAAGACAGAGATCTTGAAAGGTTGTTCTCTTTTAAAAAAAGAGCAAAATATTTGTTCTCTTTCGCAGTGTAATATTATTTGTTTGATTCTCACTATCTTGGTGTTTTTATTCATTTACTTTACTTTGTTTTTTTTTCATTTATGAACGCACTTTAAATGTTTTGCCGTCGTCTTTAAATTGTTGCCCCACTTTGGATATTGAACGATCACGAAAATACTGCCAAACTTATGTACAGAGGTTAGCGTGTTTAACATTGTTAATTTATATTTTAGTTTTTACACAAGTATCGGCGTCAACCAATCACAATGGAATAAAACTTACAAATACCCAGTTTGTGTGGTAAAACATGTTGGGCCATATCTTCATAGATTTAACAAACTCCACTTTGACACTTTTCAACCGCTGCAAATATAATTTATAATATTTTTAGACGTTGGTTGCATCTGTTTTAGAGTCGAATGACGAAAAAATATACAATGAAATGTATCTGTGAAATTGGAAACAAAACAAAATATTATACTGTTGATGCCGCCGCGACTTTAGCTGAACTTAAGTACTATGAATAAATACTATCGCTCACGAAATACGAGACAATTCGACAATGTATTAATCTCTTTCCATCGATTTCACGAGTATCTCTCGCAGCAAAACGTCAAAATAAATACTCAGCCCAAGTCAGCAATATGGTGAAGATAACACAAAATATTTTAGAACATGTTCATTGTTCTCTCCATATCTTTGTGAAGTATGTGTTGAAAACAGAGTTGCCGTTCCATATCTACCCGGTGTAATTTGGGTATTCTTGTAAATATGCATCTGGGTTACATTTGATTTTATGAATTGAATAGTGTAGAGTGGTAAAATTTCAATAAATAACTTGATTGTTTATTTGTGTAAATGGTTGAGATTTGGAATGCGAATATGTGACCTGCTCCGCGAAGGGGGGCCTCTGCGCCGAAAATATTTTGTTTACTTTTTGAGTGATTCTTAAGGAAAAAAAACTCTCTTTCAAACGCCGCAAACCGCAAGTTTCTATGTTTTTTAGTTTTTTTTTACAAATCACCTGTAAAGATGAATAACCTGAACAGATGAAATTTAAAAAAAGTTCAATATCAAAGGTACAAAATTACAAAAAAATCAAAATTTTACTCTTTTTTTACTCCTAACACGCTTTTTTGGTGGTTCTTCTGTATTTTGCTGCTTTTCACCTTTGTCTGATCAGGTTGAAGGAAGAGTTGCATAACCATGCGCAAAACACGGAAAAGCGAAGCGCTTTTTTTAAACGCGTTCTTCTCAATAACTTCTTTTCGGCGCGGAGGTCCCTTTTCGTGGAGCGGGTCACATATGTATTTATTGTGTGAAGCCGGCCGTTAGAGAAACGGCTGTTTATTTTTGTTTTTTCTGTGAACCAAATTTGCAGTGGACTAAAAGACGGACCGACGGTTTAAAAGATTACGTGATTTCGTTCAAATATGATTGTCAACCGATGTATATCAACATTTCGTGATTGTGCTTGCTGTGCAGCTTAATCTTGTTGCGCAGGAACAAACGCATTATTAAATTCAAAAATAAAGGTTATCGTCTAAAGGCCACTTCAAAACTACATTTTATTATCGTATTTGGGAACTCGGTGCGCAAATAAAGGGTGTCTCAGTAAGAATGCACTTTTTAATTTTAAAACAAAAACACGTAGTTTTTGAGATAGTTGTAACTGTTGTATTGGATTGTAAAGGTGACATGTTCCTATTAAGTATGGAATTAAATATCCGTCAAATGGCCCCAACGGTTCTGATAGCAGGCCATTATTCTTTTCATGAAATTGTCCATGACTTTTTCACAGAGATGTGGCTGTAACTCAACGTTGACGCGTTGGATCTCAGATTTGAGCACAGGACTTGTTTCTGGGTTTTCCGCATAACCCCGAGATTTCACAAATAAACAAAAGAATGAAATAGCACAGCATTAAATCGCATGATTTTGGTGGCCAGTTGACATCAGAATTTCTTGAGATAATTTGTCCTGGAAATCGTTTCGGCAATAAATCGATTATTTCATGCGCGGTGTGGCAGGTGGTGCCGTCTTGCTGAAACCACATGTCGTTCACATCTAAGCATTGCAGTTGGGGCCACAAGAACTCCGTCATCATGTTCCTTTAACGAATGCTGTTACTGCAATTTCCGCTTCATCTTCAAAAAAGTAAGGCCCAATCAAGCCGCCTGGTCCAAACCCGCACCAGACAGTTGCTCGTTGTGGGTGCCATTGCTTCTCATGAATTGCATGAGGATTTTCTGAGCCCCAAATTTGATAATTTTGTGTATTCACGAAGACATTCAGACGGAAATGCGCTTTACCGGAGAAGATGAGGTTTGTTTTGAAAAATTGGCATTGACTTCACTTTGCTCCATTACCCATTGAACGAATTGCCGGCGCTTTCCATGGTCTGCTGATATTAGATCCTAAGGAAGCTAAATTTTGTACGCATGAAGGTGGAGGTCTTTTGTCAAAATTCGCTGCGTAGTGCTTCGTGAAATTTGAAGTTATTGAGAAAGATGACGTATTGATGTTTTCGGGGTTTCGGCGACACTCTTGTTTACAGCAGCAACGTTTTCAAGATACTGACCGGTAGGTTAACGCATTGAAGTCGTACTGCATATAACCGACCCAGGTTCTTCAAATGGTGGACCACTCTTCGTAGGGTTTCGAGGTTTTGCATGCGGTCTCAGCATAACTTTCCATATTTTTGAAATAAGTTTTCACAATTATAACGCGTTGTTCTTTCGTAAAGCGCTCCATTTTTCATAATCGGAATACACATGCACATAAAATTGCAATATTACCGAGACAGCCTTTATTCAGTATGATTTAGGATGATCCTTAAAAACGTTGGCATGATCAATCCTACGCCACGCCCAATTACTACGCCATCAGTTTCTATTAAAGAAACCGCAAAGCGAAAACTTTTTTACTTTTTAAAAAAACTGATGACAGCCATTGGTTAAAACCTCCTATGGAGGTAAAGAAAAAGTATTATTTTGCGATGAACATACCGTTTCCGAGATATACACATTTTTTTATTTTAACGATTTTCTTTAAAAAAAATCCGTTCGAATTGGACCACTTTATTGAAAATACCAGAAAGCCACGAAACGTAGATATTGTTTTTTACCTCCATTATCGAGGTATACACTTATGGGCCATTTATCGATTTTTCTTTGAAAAGTTTTGGTTTCAGCCATTTTTTTTAAATGAAACCCTATTAAACACATCCATGGGTTAAATCCTCTTACGGAGTAAAAAAATTATTATTTTTGTAATTGTATGCACCGTTTCCGAGTAATGCCATTTTTCAAATTTAGAGATTTTCTTTATTATGGTGAATATTTGGAAAAAAAATCTTCCCTACGAATTGGACCACTTCAAGAAAGCCCGGTAGCAACTCACAGAAATTAGTGTTTTCGACACGACGCTTCGTATCCAAGATACTATTGACTTTTTTGTAACGGGGTTTTCAACAGAGACGCTACAAAAGTAAATCGATAGGGACAGCAAACGACGCCATATTTTTTCCCGCTCTTTTGACATTTCTCTTCAGTAAGGTTTGCCATTTCATCATGGAAAGATATACGAGCCAACAACGAGTCGAAATTATTAAAATTTACTACCGAAATTTGGAGTCAGTGGCCTCAACTTTAAGAGCGCTACGTCCAATTTATGATCGTCATAATCATCCTACCAGATCAACAATTGAGCGTCTAGTGGAAAAATTTGAATCCACAGGCACAGTACAAAATGCTCCCTTGCCAGTGAGACAAAAAAGTGCCCGTAGTGTCGAGAATATTGCTGCCGCTGAGGCTTCAGTTTAAGAAAGTCCAAATGTGTCTCTCACACGTCGTTCTCAAGCGTTGGGCATCTCTGTGACGTCGTTGTGGCGAATTTTGCGAAAAGATCTTGGTCTACAGCCTTACAACCACCATAAGCGTCGAATGTTCGTGAATTGGGCTGAGTAGCAATTTGAAAATGATTCGGATTTTCATCGGAAAATCATCTTCAGCGATGAGGCTCATTTCTGGCTGAATGGCTTCATCAATAAGCAAAATATGCGTTATTGGTCAGACAGCAATCCACACGTCATCATTGAATCCCGAAAAAATTACGGTTTGGTGCGATTTATGGGCCGGCGGCGTCATTGGGCCGTACTTCTTCCATGATGATCAAGACCGGCACATTATTGCGAATGCTAAACGCTACCGTTCAATGAAAGCCGAATGTTTTTGCCCCCAAATGGATAATATGGACTTGGAGGACATGTGGTTCCAACAGGACGGCGCCACAAGCCACACAGCGAATGCCACTAACAATTTATTGGAAACCAAGTTTGGTGAACGTGTTATCTCACAAAATGGCACAGCCGATTGGCCGCCTCGGTCGTGCGATTTGACGCCGTTAGAATATTTACTGTGGGACTACGTCAAGTCTATGGTCTATGCCAACAAGCCAGCGACGATTGATGAACTTTGTTCGAATATCGAACGTGAAATTGCAGCAGTATCGGCCGATTTATGCTTGAAAACCGTCGAAAATTGGGTTCAGCGTCTGGACTTCTGCAAGCGTGCCCGTGGTGGCCATGCAAAAGGAATCGAGTTCCATTCATAGTGGCATCGAACGTACTTGCACAGGAATAAAGAATTTCATTGGTATCTAAAACCGGTTTTGTTTTATTTAAAAAAACTTTTGTAGCGCTCTTATTGAGAAACCCGTTACTTGTTCCATATTTTTGTCAAAAGTGCTAGAAAAATAAGTAAAATATTTTCATTTCTAAAAAACCAGACTAACAAATTAACTAAATACAATAATTGTGTAAGTTGAAATCAGTTTGTTTTGAGATCCCTTGAAACATTTTGCTCATGACAACCAATTTATTACGCCATTCCCACGACAATGGAAATACGAACAATGCACACACCACCATTAAAGTTAGGTTATAGTTGCATTTCCACAAATTTCTCGACAATTTTTCGGTCACATTGAAGAAAAATGTGAAAATTTTCCCATGAATGTGACGACAATGTTGACGACTTGCCAATATGCATATAACTAATTTTTACGAAAAATTTGGCTTACCACTACGTGGTGACAAATATTGTACAAGTAATGAATATCACCTTGTTAGGTGATTTGGGTTCAAAAATGTTCCGCACCAAAGGCGATTTGTAAAAAAAATCAGATTTTTGTTTTTAATATTTTTGTTTAAAAAAACAAATGTTTTCAATTGATATATGAAATAAATTTTAAGTTTAAAGTATGTGATGATTTACAGAACAGCAAAATGCCTTGCATAATTTTAATTGCACGCTCTGTGTAGATGTTACTCCGCTGAACTTCCTGAATAGCTGATGGTTTTTTGACCCAATGTCTGAGAAAACAGTGGCCGTCGGTGGTGCAATGGTAGTGTGCGCGGCTCTTGTACATGAGATCCTGGGTTCGAACCCGGCTCTGACCACCTTCAAATTTTCTTTTGGCGGCGGTCACCTCGCATAGTGACGGCGACACTATCGAGTATCTAGCCATGAAAAAGCTTCTCAAATTACCGTTCGGAATCGGTGTAAAACTGTAGGTCCCAATCAGTGAGTGAAAACTGGAAAGCGCACAGCTCAGTGATTGTGAGAAGTTCTCCCCAGTCCCTTCATGGGATGTAATGGGAAACCATTTATTTATTTGTCTGAGAAAACTTTCATTTGCTTTTGTAAAGCCGGACAATGGCTTTTGTAGTGTGGCGAAAATATTTCTGTTAAAAGTATGATCAGAACACCAGACGTCGCTCCAAGCATCACATATAAATTAACAAATAGGATATAATTGCAATCGATATTCCGGAATAAGTATAAAAGGCAAAAGTGCCAGAATAGCTCTAGAAATCCAACTGGCATTACTGAGTGCTGGTATTGCTTTAAATTTTATATAGCGAAAATAATTATTTTTCTGGAAGTATTTAAAAGCTTGGACCAATTCATATAAGTATTGCATGTTATTTCGCCACATAATGCTTTTAACCTTAATACACTCTTTATTTTGTTTATAATTTCTGTTAGATCATCGTAATTTGCTATTAAGCGTGTAATAAAATTTGTATGAAATATTGGGAGATGATACTTTTCCTTCCAATAGCTCATCCAAGACATGTCTTAATATCAAATCTAGAACATGATGTTGACCACTAATATACTGTGGAGCGGGTAATGAAAAGGATTTAAAAAGATTTTGAAGTCGTGTAACAGCTCCACGGTGTCTGCCAGTATTTACACTAGTTGTATCGCAAATTATCATTTTAATTGATTTCAACAAGTCGAAATCACATAACATTTCTATTGTTCCCTGAAATATCGTCGACTCTTTTCCATCTTCCAGAATTAGTACACCTAATTTTACTTCCTTAGAAGCATTTTTCAGTACTATGACCTGATATTATATTTTCCCATTTTTTCCCCGTCAAAATGCAAGCACCAGTTTACATCTTTGAGAGTGGTTTTGAGTAGTTGTTTCTTTTTCTCTGCATGTTTAATGACAGCTTTATATATTCCAGGTTGGGATGGCGACAATATATTTACTCCAGATATTTTTGCTGCCTTTATAGTGGTAACATTTGAATTCATAACTAAGTATACAGCTGGTTTTATAGGCTTCTGTTTTGGTATTAGTCTGGCAGGGGGTTGGTAGGCAATGTCATCACTGATGACACCTGATCATTGTCAATTATGGTTGGAAGTTTGTAGTCATCATCAAACGGCGCGTAATCGGTATCTAACATTGAAATCGGGAAATGATCCAATTCGTCTGATTGTAGCTCTCCCTTGTTTGAAGTGATATCAAATATATTATTAAAATTATATCTATAAGGACGTTTTAAAAAGTTTTGGTATGATGTTATTAATTTTTTCATATTTCTTTTAATATATCTTGAGCTAAGTCTTTTCAAATTGAGTTTATCCCACAAAACTGAAAGTTCAGAAACGATAATTTTTGTTCCTTTTTTCTTACAGTGTATTTCTTTTGCAAGGCTTTTAAATCTGGTAATAACAAACTCTTCGTTTGGATTTATAGTTCGAACAATGGATTCTCCATATTTTGTATACATTGTTTATTATTAACAAAAATTTTTTTCCAGGTATTACAATTATTTTGCACACTTATATATCACTTTTCTTAAACATTTTTACACAAATGATATTAATTCAGATTTCTGAATTGAATGATAAAGCAAATGGCTACAAGGTTTATATTTACAAGGTTAGATGACGTTAGATGACGTAGTTCGTGACAAACGTCAAAAAGAACTGTGCTGCCACCTCTATATCTGCCTACTATTAGATAATGTAGTTAAGATTTCAAGTGAAAAAATTTATTTATTGCTGCGAGTTGGCAACCCTGTAATGGAAGTCACTTTGACAGTTTGTGAGGAAATAAAACAACAAAGCAAAATGTCAAAAACAGATGATGGGATAACGTAACCTTTGTAGGAAAACCTTGAATGGCTATATGATCTGAAAAAAAAGTAATTGCTTTTGGTGCGGAAACGTTTTTGCAATTTCGAAAAAAAATAAATAATGGGAGTTCATACTTTTTTATGGTCTATTCGACTATGCTATGCCAATTTTCCTATTTGCAAAAATTTCAAAAAGTTATATGCCTTCTTGCCAACATCGAAATGGGGAGATTTTTTTAAACACGAAATACATGCAATTTCTGCGTGTGTTGGGAACTCTATAACGAAAAGGTTGTTAAACTCTCTTATATGCTTAAAAACTCACCAACTGGAGTCTCTTAAATTGCATTGTTCAAGTGAACAACAATAAATTTCTACACGGGTGCCGCCTTATCGGATGTGTCTGATCGATTGTGTATATTTTGTATCACATATGTAAACATATTTGCTTACAAATGTATGTAAGCGTTTTAGCGGATGTACAAATATTAGGCAAACTCACGTAAAAACGCTGTGAATGTAAGCCAGTGAAACCTTGTGATATGTGAAAAAATGTAATATGACGGGATCAGGAATAGCCTCCAAAAATCAGTGAGCTGGACGCTTTCTGTTTTAAGAATTCAGAGCCCGGTTTACCTGGTTAAGTGGCTTTATTCCAAAACCGTTTGCCGGTTTTCAATAAGCGGACTTTCAGAATACGAATTTATTGAAACAATAATCGTCATCGTTAGTATTATTGTGGCCCGGTTTTTTGTTACAAACAAACTCCTAAACATTTAAAACAAAGATCCCATTAAAAATTGGTATTCCCAAAAAATTTCTTAGAAACCTCTAACAAATCTACTTAAGTTTTGACCGTGATATACCATAAATTTGTTTCCTCCCTAGGAAATTAGTACTGGCAAAATAAATACCCATGCGTTTTATAAACAAATGTTTAGTTTCACCTGGTCTTTTGTAAAAAAAGAAATGCACGAACAGGAGAAAACCAACCTTCATGTCAGCTAACATAAAACACCTAAATGTTCCCTGTGAAAAAATATTAAATGAAAAATATCCGATTTCGTGAAAATTGCGGAAACCTTCTTATCTGGAAAACCCGGCAATTTAGATTTCCTAGAAATTACTCGTACAAAGGCATCCAAACCCCGGGAGTTTTCAGAACTGTGAAACCGAAGCGATAAAACTAGTGAAACTTATTTTGTTCGTGAAAAACGCTTTTTACAAAAGAAATCACGAGTTTAAACTAATTGACTCTGACTTACACATTTTCAAACAATAAATATTAAAGTAAAAATATAAAATAAAGTAATAAATATAGTTTAATAAAATATAATAAAAAATTAAAGCCAAGATGTATCTCCAACTACGTGGTTGTTTTCTGTATGAATTTTGTTGGTAATACCAATGTTTGGACAGATAAGATGATGGTGACAATCGATATATGACTCACTTTCGACTTTTTAGTTGAACGGTATACGAGTACTAAGAGGGATTTGGTAAGGTTTAAAGAGCTCAAAATTATGACATGCTTCCGCATAACATGCTCCTGCTGCCCTCCTGCTTTACCATGACCTTTAATCTCGTATCAGGACTACCAATCAGTCAGTATCCCGTCAAGCCTGATACAAACAGTTATATCTTGGTCCTAGATAGAAACTGAATCACATTGTGGTGCTCGCTTAGTTTATTTTTACATGTTACAAGTAGGAAGTTTGAAAGCCAAACCGCTCGAATTCCCCAGTATTGCCAGCCCATACTCTCTGCAGATCCCCGGAAGTCCATTCTGCCCTGGCACTAGAGTATTCAAAAACCGGAATTTACCAATAACCGGGTTTCGGGTTATCCGAAAATTCACATTTTTGGAAAACCAGTTTTTGGCTTAAATGAATGGTTTCAATTCAGTTTTTCGATTGCTTGGAACTACTATAATTTTCACGTTGCCCATAAATAGAATCATTATTATTCAGAAAAAATAACACCATTATTAACGTTATATCTTTTTTTTGAACTGAATTGAATTAGAATTGAACTGAAATGAATTTAATGAAATGAATGCAATTTAATTGAATTGAATTGAACTAAATTGAATTGCAGTGAATTGAATTGATCTGTAGAGAATTGAATTAAATTGAATTGAATTGAACTGAATTGAATTAGAATGGAAATGAATTGGATTGAATTGAACTGAATTTAATTGAATTGAATTGAATGGAGTTGAATGGAATTGAATTGTATTCAATTTAAATGAATTGAATTGTATTGAATTGAAATGAAATGAAATAAAATGAAATGAAATGAAATGAACTGAACTGAGCTGAACTGAATTGACTTGAATTGAATTGAAATGAATTGAATTATTGAATTGAATTCAAATGAATGGAATTGAATTGAACTGAGTTGAACTGAATGCAGTTGAATTGAGTTGAATTGAACTGAAGTGAGTTGAGCTGAATTTAATTGAATTGAATATAACTCAATTGAATTGAATTGAAATAAATTGATTTAAATTGAATTGAATTGAAGAATTGAACTGAATTAAGTTAAATTAAATTAAATTAAATTAAATTAAATTAAATTAAATTAAATTAAATTAAATTAAATTAAATTAAATTAAATTAAATTAAATTAAATTAAATTAAATTAAATTAAATTAAATTAAATTAAATTAAATTAAATTAAATTAAATTAAATTAAATTAAATTAAATTAAATTAAATTAAATTAAATTAAATTAAATTAAATTAAATTAAATTAAATTAAATTAAATTAAATTAAATTAAATTAAATTAAATTAAATTAAATTAAATTAAATTAAATTAAATTAAATTAAATTAAATTAAATTAAATTAAATTAAATTAAATTAAATTAAATTAAATTAAATTAAATTAAATTAAATTAAATTAAATTAAATTAAATTAAATTAAATTAAATTAAATTAAATTAAATTAAATTAAATTAAATTAAATTAAATTAAATTAAATTAAATTAAATTAAATTAAATTAAATTAAATTAAATTAAATTAAATTAAATTAAATTAAATTAAATTAAATTAAATTAAATTAAATTGAATTGAATTGAATTGAATTAAATTAAATTAAATTAAATTAAATTAAATTAAATTAAATTAAATTAAATTAAATTAAATTAAATTAAATTAAATTAAATTAAATTAAATTAAATTAAATTAAATTAAATTAAATTAAATTAAATTAAATTAAATTAAATTAAATTAAATTAAATTAAATTAATTTAAATTAAATTAAATTAAATTAAATTAAATTAAATTAAATTAAATTAAATTAAATTAAATTAAATTACATTAAATTAAATTAAATTAAATTAAATTACATTAAATTAAATTAAATTAAATTAAATTAAATTAAATTAAATTAAATTAAATTAAATTAAATTAAATTAAATTAAATTAAATTAAATTAAACTAAATTAAATTAAATTAAATTAAATTAAATTAAATTAAATTAAATTAAATTAAATTAAATTAAATTAAATTAAATTAAATTAAATTAAATTAAATTAAATTAAATTAAATTAAATTAAATTAAATTAAATTAAATTAAATTAAATTAAATTAAATTAAATTAAATTAAATTAAATTAAATTAAATTAAATTAAATTAAATTAAATTAAATTAAATTAAATTAAATTAAATTAAATTAAATTAAATTAAATTAAATTAAATTAAATTAAATTAAATTAAATTAAATTAAATTAAATTAAATTAAATTAAATTAAATTAAATTAAATTAAATTAAATTAAATTAAATTAATTAAATTAAATTAAATTAAATTAAATTAAATTAAATTAAATTAAATTAAATTAAATTAAATTAAATTAAATTAAATTAAATTAAATTAAATTAAATTAAATTAAATTAAATTAAATTAAATTAAATTAAATTAAATTAAATTAAATTAAATTAAATTAAATTAAATTAAATTAAATTAAATTAAATTAAATTAAATTAAATTAAATTAAATTAAATTAAATTAAATTAAATTAAATTAAAAATTAAATTAAATTAAATTAAATTAAATTAAATTAAATTAAATTAAATTAAATTAAATTAAATTAAATTAAATTAAATTAAATTAAATTAAATTAATTAAATTAAATTAAATTAAATTAAATTAAATTAAATTAAATTAAATTAAATTAAATTAAATTAAATTAAATTAAATTAAATTAAATTAAATTAAATTAAATTAAATTAAATTAAATTAAATTAAATTAAATTAAATTAAATTAAATTAAATTAAATTAAATTAAATTAAATTAAATTAAATTAAATTAAATTAAATTAAATTAAATTAAATTAAATTAAATTAAATTAAATTAAATTAAATTAAATTAAATTAAATTAAATTAAATTAATTAAATTAAATAAATTAAATTAAATTAAATTAAATTAAATTAAATTAAATTAAATTAAATTAAATTAAATTAAATTAAATTAAATTAAATTAAATTAAATTAAATTAAATTAAATTAAATTAAATTAAATTAAATTAAATTAAATTAAATTAAATTAAATTAAATTAAATTAAATTAAATTAAATTAAATTAAATTAAATTAAATTAAATTAAATTAAATTAAATTAAATTAAATTAAATTAAATTAAATTAAATTAAATTAAATTAAATTAAATTAAATTAAATTAAATTAAATTAAATTAAATTAAATTAAATTAAATTAAATTAAATTAAATTAAATTAAATTAAATTAAATTAAATTAAATTAAATTAAATTAAATTAAATTAAATTAAATTAAATTAAATTAAATTAAATTAAATTAAATTAAATTAAATTAAATTAAATTAAATTAAATTAAATTAAATTAAATTAAATTAAATTAAATTAAATTAAATTAAATTAAATTAAATTAAATTAAATTAAATTAAATTAAATTAAATTAAATTAAATTAAATTAAATTAAATTAAATTAAATTAAATTAAATTAAATTAAATTAAATTAAATTAAATTAAATTAAATTAAATTAAATTAAATTAAATTAAATTAAATTAAATTAAATTAATTAAATTAAATTAAATTAAATTAAATTAAATTAAATTAAATTAAATTAAATTAAAATTAAATTAAATTAAATTAAATTAAATTAAATTAAATTAAATTAAATTAAATTAAATTAAATTAAATTAAATTAAATTAAATTAAATTAAATTAAATTAAATTAAATTAAATTAAATTAAATTAAATTAAATTAAATTAAATTAAATTAAATTAAATTAAATTAAATTAAATTAAATTAAATTAAATTAAATTAAATTAAATTAAATTAAATTAAATTAAATTAAATTAAATTAAATTAAATTAAATTAAATTAAATTAAATTAAATTAAATTAAATTAAATTAAATTAAATTAAATTAAATTAAATTAAATTAAATTAAATTAAATTAAATTAAATTAAATTAAATTAAATTAAATTAAATTAAATTAAATTAAATTAAATTAAATTAAATTAAATTAAATTAAATTAAATTAAATTAAATTAAATTAAATTAAATTAAATTAAATTAAATTAAATTAAATTAAATTAAATTAAATTAAATTAAATTAAATTAAATTAAATTAAATTAAATTAAATTAAATTAATTAAATTAAATTAAATTAAATTAAATTAAATTAAATTAAATTAAATTAAATTAAATTAAATTAAATTAAATTAAATTAAATTAAATTAAATTAAATTAAATTAAATTAAATTAAATTAAATTAAATTAAATTAAATTAAATTAAATTAAATTAAATTAAATTAAATTAAATTAAATTAAATTAAATTAAATTAAATTAAATTAAATTAAATTAAATTAAATTAAATTAAATTAAATTAAATTAAATTAAATTAAATTAAATTAAATTAAATTAAATTAAATTAAATTAAATTAAATTAAATTAAATTAAATTAAATTAAATTAAATTAAATTAAATTAAATTAAATTAAATTAAATTAAATTAAATTAAATTAAATTAAATTAAATTAAATTAAATTAAATTAAATTAAATTAAATTAATTAAATTAAATTAAATTAAATTAAATTAAATTAAATTAAATTAAATTAAATTAAATTAAATTAAATTAAATTAAATTAAATTAAATTAAATTAAATTAAATTAAATTAAATTAAATTAAATTAAATTAAATTAAATTAAATTAAATTAAATTAAATTAATTAATTAAATTAAATTAAATTAAATTAAATTAAATTAAATTAAATTAAATTAAATTAAATTAAATTAAATTAAATTAAATTAAATTAAATTAAATTAAATTAAATTAAATTAAATTAAATTAAATTAAATTAAATTAAATTAAATTAAATTAAATTAAATTAAATTAAATTAAATTAAATTAAATTAATTAAATTAAATTAAATTAAATTAAATTAAATTAAATTAAATTAAATTAAATTAAATTAAATTAAATTAAATTAAATTAAATTAAATTAAATTAAATTAAATTAAATTTCAAAAAAATTTTATATTTATCATGTGAGGGAAATTGTTGGCGTCAAGGCACTAGCATTCATATCCTTTCTATCTTTGATATTATTACAGAAAGGACATTGAAGGCAAATGGCTTCAGTGTCGACATCAGATGTACATGTAGAATCAAATAAAATATTGAATTAACATTGTATAAAATGATGTTCGGGAATTCGACGTCGATTTAGTAGAACGCATAACATTTAATTGGTGTTGTTGCAAACACATCTGTATGCAAAGGAAAATACATTTCAATTCAAAAATGGTGTGTACTGGGATGGGAGTCAGTAAGCAAATACCTTCCTTGCATGCGAGTGGATTCGGTCTAATGTTTAAACAAAATATGTATGATGTATGATTCTATATCAATTTGTATGTGCCAACTGTCAACTGATATCTAACAAGTGATAGATTCATAATGACTGAAGTATTTATGACGACTTGACAATTTGATTTTGTAAAAACAAAACTAGATGTGAAATAGAACAACTCCATAAACAAGTACAATCCCATATGGATAGTAGGGTTTGGCTAGGGACGCTCTATAAATCGTCCCTGAACGAAAACTACACATGTTACAACCCATAATTTAAGACATTTCACAGAATGTTCAAACAAAAGTTTTAAAACATATTCAATACTAAGTTCAAACTTTTTAAACTGAATTCTCAAAAGCAAATCAAACAATGCGCAAACTATCAACAAATCTACATTTAAATAGACACTGATACAGTGACAAATAAATATTCATATACCAATTTATATAGATGTCTATAACCATCATTTAAATTTGAAGTCAGTTGAAACTCAACTGATTTCCAGTTGCAATACAATGAATTGCATCTGTTTTTTTTCTATTTTCTTCTGATGTGTTTTGGGTCATAAGTGGAGTATTAAATAAAGCAGTTGTTCCGAAAATTGAAATTTTTTTAATAAAGCGTATTCGGCGTATTAATTTGGAAATTAAAATTGAATTATCTATAGAAACAATTTAAATAGTTAATAATTTTGCTTTTAATTTTCTTTAAAAAATGGTATGTATACTTTCAACTGTCAGAAATTCAAACAGAGTATTTATTTAATACGTTGCTTTAAAAATGCAGCGTATATAAAACAATTGTCAAAAATAGGCCGTAGCCGACTATTTAATTCCCTACACTACCGTGTGTCCGTAACCAGTCTATAATGGTACGAAAAAGTTTTTGTGATAAAATTAAATACTATCAAGGTAGATAGGTACATTTGTATGTCTTTTAATCCGAGAAGCCGGGGTTTCGGTTGTTTCGAAAAATTAAATTTTTGGAAAACCCGTTCCACCGGTTTTTGCCAATCGATAATTTTTTCAATCGGTGAATTTTCGATCGGAGGGTACAAGTAATAGAACCTATTCACACTATCCGGCTACAAACGAAATGTCACCGGCGAGTAGACGGCGAAGAAGGCTTCGACCCATATCCACAAATCCAAAAAAAGGTAGTAAATAAACGTGAATAAAATGAGCAGTTCCCATAACAAAAAACTGTTTCCCATTACATCACATGCAGGTATTCGGGAGACCTTCTCACAACCAGTGAGATGTAGGCTAATTTTTCACTCACTGATTGGGACCTACAATTTTACATCGGTTCCGAACGGTATTTTGAGAACCAGTGTCATGGGTAAGTACTCGATGGTGTCCCCATCACTAAGCGAAGTGGTCGTCGTAGAAGGAAATTTAAGGTGGATCAGAGCAGGGATCGAATCCACGTTCTCATGTTCAAAAGCCGCGCACACTAGCCATTGCACCACCATACAAATGAAAAAGTATTCTTTGAATTTAATTTGTTTTGCAACCACGAGAGGGCGCTAAAAGCTTTGGTTTTAGCGAATTTGCAAAGATCGATTTTGATAGGTATTTGGAAATAATTTCCAAAAATTGTTTTTTAAACGCAGCTGTTAAATTTTTTGTTAAACCATTGCATTGGCAATAACAAAAAAATAGAAGGTAATCTCCAAAATGTGATTACAAAAATTATTAAATTTGTACCCAAATCTAAAATTTTGCAAAAGTTTAATGGAGTATAGAACAATTATTATAATTTAAATGAGTTTTTTTTTCATTTATTGTCTGGCTTGTACTTGATGCGAGCAAAGAATAATATTGAGCCTTTTTTGCCCATAAAATGAAAACTAAAGAAAATAATAAACGTCTAAATTCATCATATTTCTGTGCATTTTTTTTTATAAAAATGCTAATTTAAATGTCAAAAATGTATTTATATATAAAAAACTCATTTATTTTGCTTTTAAATTGTAGTAGTTAATGAGAACAAATTTAGATTTCATCATAAAAAATACTCTTAACCCGAAATTGGTTTTATGAATTTACCCTATGATCACATAAATTTGAAGACTCGTCCGACAAATTCGCAATTTTTAAATGTTATTTAAAAAAATAGGGTAAAATAAATTAAAATTTCTTTCAATATATTTTAGACTAATATGTTTAAAAATGAATGCGACTTTTTCTAAAACTGGGGAAATAGGTAATAAATAAATAACACGTTGTGATTGGATAACTGGAAAGTGACAGTACTTTTCTTGTAGGTGCTATCGAGTGAAACATGAATCTCCTTGCGAAATTTCCCAAACACCCCCCAAAATCTTGAAAACCGGTTAAGAAATCGGTATTGCGTACCTTTGCCCAGTTATAAGCCTGTAAGTTAGTTGATTATCAACCGATTTTCATTTTCTAACCGGATTATAAAAGGAGAAACCTAGGCCTTTCCAACGATATATACGTTATTTAAGAAAATGTGAGAAATCTGTGTGTATTTAACCAGCAAGCAGGTATTTTTTTGTTGCCATTTTCCACCTTCGGCAATGATTTTACACATTATTTTATAATGAAACCATAATACTCTTGAATTTATTCAAAAGGGACGTTTCGTAATGAGTAAAACGTAACTTTGTTTTTAAAAATCCGGTATTAATTGACTGAGTTATTGAAGCTTTTATTAAAACAAACATTTTGCAAAAATGTCTGAACAAAGTTTTTCGTGTTTTTTATATGCACTTTCTCTTTACTAAAGTTTCATGATGCTGGTGAAATTTTATAAAAACAAAGCATAATTCATTTTTGTTTTAATAAAAACTTCAATAACTCAGTCAATTAATACCGAAATTTTAAAACCAAAGTTGCGTTTTAGTCACTAGGTAACGTCTCTTTTGAATAAAGTCAAGAGTATTATGGTTTCCTTATAAAAAAATGTGTGAAATCATTGAAAAATTTGAAAAATGCGAAAAAATTAAAAAATATCTGTTTGCTGGACAAATACAAACACACTTCTCATATTGTATATATATAACGTATGTATATATCGTTGGAAAGGCCTAAGTTTCTTCGTTTTAACTCCGGTGAGAAAATGGAAATTGGTTGATAATCAACTAACTTACAGGCTTATAAGTGCGCGAACGTACGCAAAACCGGGGTTTTAACCGGTTTTCAAGATTTTGGTGGTGTTTGGGAAATTAAACAAGCAGATTCTTGTTTCACTCGACAATACCTACGAGATAAATACTATCACTTCCCAGTTACTTCCACTTTAGTCTTTTTTGTATCACTGTATAATAAGTAAGCGTTAAATCTCCAGTCTTCTGAAAAAAAATTCAAAAATTTTGGCAAATGTACATATCGTATATTAAGATGAGAGAAATGTCAATAATTTATTTTTAATATATAATACTCTATTCTTTGTTTAATAAAAATTGTATTAGATAATAAAAAAAATACTTGTTTTTATAGAAAATTGGGCAACCCTGTGTACGTTGGGCCTGCGCCTTTTCTCAGAGACTGTTAAGTGGAGGCGCCTGTCATTTTTCTTTTTTTTTCGGCCATTTGTAGTATGTCATGATCTGTCTTTTGTTTTCATTGTATTCAGTAATGTTTACACTATCATCGTGGAGAGATATACGCAAGGACAACGTTTACAAATTATTAAAATTTTTTATCAAAATAATATTTCTCCAATTCCAACTTTTCGTGCGCTTTTGCCATTTTATGGTCGTAATAATCGTCCACCTGTGCTCGCTATTCGTCGAATTGTTGCAAATTACGAGCGTACATTTGTACATAAGACAAAGAACCGCTCGAAGTAATGAAAATATTACTGCCATTCAGGCAAGTGTTGCTGAAGACCTCAATTTATCGATTGCAAGACGTTGTCAACAATTGGGACTGTCTCAAACCACAACCCGGTGGAGTTTTAGAAAGGATTTGGGCTTGCATCCATATAAAATTGTTATCGCTCAAGAACTGAAGCCATTGGACTACAGTAAACGTCATGAATTTGCTAATTTTGTCTTAGAGCAACTTGAAAACGATAATGCTTTTGTATAAGAAAATCATTTTCTCCGATGAGGCTCACTTTCATCTGAGTGTTGCGGTAAATGAACAAAACTGTCGATTCTGGTGCAAGAAACTCCACAAATTATTTATGAACAACCATTAAATTCACCTTAATTGACAGTTTGGTGTGGGTTTTGGTCTGGTGGTATCACCGGTCCGTACTTCTTTCGAAATGAAGCTGGTAACACCGTTACTGTCACTGGAGAGCCGTTATGATCGATGATAACCAACTTTCTATGGCCGAAATTGGAAGAATTTGATCTTAACAACATAATGTTTTAACAAGACGGGGCTACGTGCCACACAGCACGTGCAACAACCGAATAATTGCGAGGAAAAAATTTAGAGATTCGATTATTTCAAGAAATTTTGACATTGAATGGCCTCCAAGAAGTTGGGATTTAACACCATTATACTATTTCTTATGGGGTTATTTGAAGTCATTGGTCTTTGGCAATGAACTAGACTCTCTCCAGGCTCTACAAGTGAATATTGAACGTGTTATTCATGACATACGATATGATTTAGTGGAAAAAGTGCTCGAAAATTGGGTTCATCGAATTCGTTCCTGCAAAAACAGAGGTTGTGGCCAATTGAAAGACGTTTTATTCAGAACTTAATTGTATCTATCGATCGTACTTCATATTAAATAAAAAACATTTGAATTTCCTTAACAATTAGTGTGCTTTTTTTACAGAAATCATATCACTCAAATTGGAAAACTCTTTACAACATAGTCAATCAATATAGTCAAAATTTTAAACTAGTTTGGATTTATTGAAGTATAATCGAAAAAGAGACCTGCCCTGTAGATGAAATCTTGAGGCCATAAACAAAAACCGTCCATTTTCCGCATAATGAATTGTTTCATTACTATCTAAATAACACTTAATACTAAGAAAGTGTGTTTTAATAAAAAAATGTGTTAAGGGGGTAAATCTTTTTTTTTAAAGAGCAGCAGCCAAAAAAAAAAAATAAAAATACCCTAAAAGGGCTACATTGGCAACACTGCGTATTGAGTTTATTGACATAAAACGGTTCTGCTCGGCATATATTTCATATAGAAATATAGAATATAGAAATGCAAACAGTTCAAATGGTATTTTTGCAGGTTTCTGAGAATTTTTTTCCAATAGTTTTTACACTTTGTGATTAGAAATGTAACGTTGAATTTAGAATTTTTTTATTTGAAATATAAGATTATGGAACAAATAAAACGAAAAAACGGATGAAACTGGCAGGAAAAACCCGGTTCCCTCGGTTAATTACCAGAAAACCGTCGGTCTACCAAAGATGTGGAACAGTTTTTGGTAGTTGTAAATTGTACAGTGGAGACGATATGAAATTATTAGTTGAATTTATTAGCGGCTATATCAATATGTGGACCAATATGACCATTTGCAAAAGCAATCATCCCTATGCTAATAAAAGCTAGAATCAGTTAAATTGGTAGTACCTGCAGTCGTCTGCACCAATCTTGTGTGGGGTAAATACTTTATAAAAAAGTGATTCTGACTCGATGTGGTATATGTTTGTGTATACTAGAAACGGCAACCCTAACTCATAATATTTTGCTACCACAATTGGAAAAGCATGTTTCGGCCGGATGCTCGAAAATGCTAGGTTTCTAAAAACCGACTGTCGGAGGATTTCAAAAAAAAACAGTAGCTCGTTTTTCGGTTTTTGAACGCTCTAGCCATAAGAAACAATTGTTTCTTGTTTCATGAAAAAAAAAATCCTCTACTGATGCTGCGTGTTTTAGCCTAATAAATTGTAAACACGTTGAACTCATGGCGAAACTAAATTAAGTTAATTTCTAATAAATGAATATTTACACTTCTCTTGGCCAATCTGACAGAAAAATATAAAATAATACCACTACAAAACACACTCTTTGGCACCAACAGAATGTAAGATAACTTAAGGTGGAAGATGTTGGTTATAAAGAAAACGCTGATAGACGCTTATGTACTACCTCACTAATTAAAGGTATTGAAGCAATAACTCATTTATTACGTACATTTTCTAAAAACATCTGCCCTGAAGTAGGCAACACAATTTAAATTGTACAACTTAAAACTAATCTTATTTATACTGTAAGTCCAAATTCATGACGCATGCATTCAATATAAAAGTTCGGAAGTAAAGCAACAAGCATATATTTATAGAAAAGACTAAGAGAAAAACATTAAACTTATTTGGTCAATAGAATAAGCAATAGATCTATTTAAAGAGAAACCGAGTACACTGTGGTATTCGAGTAAGTAAATGTCTAAATACATTAGGGCGGATCGAAAACTAGTTGGAGCTAAAGGATCGGGTTAAAAAAAATCATTCGATAGACCAAAACAATAATTGCCCCCAAATCTGCAGGTCATTCAGTTGAAGTACAAGGGAGCTGCAATTTCACATTTTGATTTTTTTAAATTTGGTTACGTTTTCCACACTGTATATACATATATGTTCTATGAAATATAGCACATACAATTTTGATTTGTGTGTGGTTAAAAAATTTGAGAAAGCCCATTGAAGTCTGCAATAATAGATTTTTTTAATGTTGAAGAAAAATATGGAATTTTGTTGCCGCTTTTTGCTCAACAAATCTGCTGAAATAGCATTTTCAAAACAACTGAAAAGCCTGAATGTATGTTGTTCAATAGTTTCCATACGCGACTCTTCTGAACAAGAACGCTAGTTCAACACCTGCAGAGACCACCTTAAATTTCTTTCGGCGAAACTCTTCTCGTTTAGGGATAGCTGCACTCTCGAGTACGTAATCGTAAAAGAGTCCGTAAAACAGTTTTTCAAAAACCGAGAGTAAACCATTGAAAATATTACGAGCAAATTTTTACGTATGTAATAAAAAGTAGGTAAATTTAAAATGGATTGCCTTCCTGTAAGGACGAGAATGGGAATCTGGTGAAAGATAATCAGTGTGTACTTAAAACGTGGAGAGGCCACTTTTCAGAACTACTCCACTCAGATTCTTCCACTGAGGGTCAGGAGGTAATGGGTAATGATTGTGACAGATAATCAATACCTTTATCCGAAATCTATCCAGCTAGAGCCAGAAGGCGAAACGAACGAGCCGCTTGATTGGTTATGCATTCACTGATGCGTCTCAGGATTATTGGGTGACCCTATTACTGAAGCTCTTCGAACTAGTGGACATATTCTTCAGTCCTTTGAAGGTGGATGAACCAACACCCCTGGAAAACGATGGATCAAAATCCAGTTTCGACTCACTGCATTCTGGTCAGCATATGATCCATAATAGGTGGCTGAAACATGATCATCCTGGTAGAAAGAAAAATCCAAACCATGTTGGGCTCTGTTTGTGTCCCGCTACCGTCGTATAGGCACTGAAAATACACAAGAAAAGTAAACGAACAAACCACCTAACTGCAGACGACCCTCGCAAACGTTATAAGGGCTACGATTTAAGGATATGTGCCTGGAACGTAAGAACACTATATAGGACGGGAGCCACTTGCCAACTTTCGGATGTCCTCGAAAAATATATAGTTAACATCACAGCTATCCAGAAAATGCGATGGACAGGATATGGTAACAAACGGCGACTTTGTTATCGACTGATCAGAGAACGAAGAACCAGATTGATCGCTTGGTAATAGATGGCAGGCACTCTTATAATGCCTGTGATTCAAGGAGCCAATGTCGACTTGAATCATTCCCTGGTGGCAGCAAAAGTTCGCACAAGACTGAGCAGGGGAATCTATGCCAGACGACTGGAGTCTCAGTGTATTATGTCCTGTATTCTAAGGTCTTGTCGGACATATTATGTGAAAGACTATAGTCAATTGTTGAAACTCTGATTGAACCTTATCAGTGTGGTTTCATACCGGCAATTCCACGACTGACCAAATATTCACCCTACGCCAAATCCTGGAAAATACCCACGACAAACAAATCGATACATACCATATTTTTGTCGATAACAACGCTGCTCTCGATAGCCCCATACGGGGCTATGTCTGAACGTGGGATTAAGGCAAAACTGATCCGCCTGTGTAGTATGACGCTGACCAACACCAACTCAGCAGCCAAGGTGGCGAAAGACCTCAGCGAACCTTTCTGTACGACACATTTTGGTCACATTTTCGTACAATCTCTTCAACATATTATTTGAGGAAAATAATGAAAAAAGCTCCATTAAATATAAACAAGAATATCAACACGAAAAGCCACATATTGCCTGCCTACGCTGACGACATAGTCAAGATTGAGCGACATGGCCGAGAGGTTACTGCTGTATTTTCAAGAATCGAAAGAGAATCAGCGAAGGTGGGTCTTGCTGTTAATGAGGGCAAGACAAAATGTATGGCATCGCCGACTGGACAAACCTCTCGAGTTGGACCGCACTTGAATGTCAACTACCGATTTAATTTTCAAGGGGTAGATGAATTTATCTACCTTGAATCCGCCGTGAACAAAGACAATAACTTCAGCTTGGAATTAAATAGGAGAATTGTGCTTAAAAACAGATGATATTTTGGGATCAGCAAGCAGTTTAAGAACAAAGCCCTCTCTCTATAGACAAAAGTCCAACTATTCCAGACGCTCATTTTACCTCTCCAGACATATGGCTCCGAAACTTGGGTCATATCGCAAGCGGATGAAAAACACCTGCGAGTATTCGAAAGAAAAATTCTCCGTAAAATATATGGTCGTGTTCTAGGCGAATCAAATTAGGCCAATTGCTTTGGTTAAGACATGTTATCAGAATGAATGTATGAATGAATGTACGTTTTGGATAACGTACCGATGGAAGCAGGAAACCAGGACGACCAAGACTCCGGTGGAAAGACTGGGTCGAAGAATACCTCCGTATCCTTGGTGTTACCAATTGGCAAGAAAAGACGAAGAAATGTGTTATAATTTATTGGAAGAAATGTGTTATAATTTATTTGCTTAACTAATATGTGTAAGGCATCTATCGTCCTGAGATTGTAAAGCAGCCAATAAAAGTGAATTAAAGCACTTACTTATCCGGTCTCGAACAACCCCGAGGGTTCATTGACCTTACAAAACGAAGATAACATATTTCGCCAACCAGTTCGATCTTTTGCCTTATCCCTCCAGTTGGCAATACCAAGGGTACGCAGGGATTCGTCAACCTGATCCCTCCCTCGCAGCCTTGGTCTTCCTATTTTTCGTCTTCCATCGAGTTCGGTTCCGAAAACCCGTCGTGCTGGTCCGTCTTCATCCATTCTACTGTCATGGCCTAGCCAGCGCAATCGCGTTATTTTGATTATTTTGTTGTTTTTGAATACAGATCCGAGGTATATAAATTCGTCCACTACCTCGAAATTATAACGGTATAATCGCGTGGAGGCCCTGCTCGTTGAAACCATTAATTTTGTCTAGTCCTCATTTACCGTCAGACCCACTTTTGCTGACTCGTTCTCAATTCTTGAAAAAACCGAAGTAACTTCTCTAATTGTGCGCCCAATGATATCAATATCATCAGCATACGCGAGCAGCACGTGACTTTAACCGCTGATGGTTTTATTCATGTTGACTGCAGCTTTTCTCAGAATGATCTGCATTAAGATGTTAAAGAGATCGCACGATAGGATGTCACCTTGCCTGACGCCTCGCTTACTTTCGAAAGGTTCGGTAAGAACCTTACCAACTTTCACTGCGGATTTGGTGTTCGCCAAGGACATCATGAAAAAGCGTATGAATTTTGCAGGAATACCAAGCTCAGACATTGCTTAGTAGAGTTTCCCCCGTATCGGGGTATCGAAGGCCGCCTTATAATCGACAAATAGATGATTATAACAAATAGTTGATTAATAGATGATCTTCTCCAGGATTTGGCGTAGCGTGAAAATCTGGTCAGTTGTCGATTTTCCAGGCCTAACGCCACACTGGTGGGGCCGTCGGTGGTGCAATGGTAGTGTCCGGGGCTCTTGTGCATTAGAACTTGGGTTCGATCCCTGCTCTGACCACCTAAAATTTCTCTCGACGGCGGTCACCTCGCTTAGTGACGGCGACACTATCGAGTATTTAGCCATGTAAAAGCTTCTTAAAATTCAGTTCGCAACCGGTGTAAAACTGTAGGTCCCAATCAGTGAGTGCAAAACTAGAACGCGCACAGCTTACTGGTTGTGAGAAGCTCTCTCTGTAATCCCTACGTGGGACGTAACGAGAAACCATTTATTTAAATCCACACTGGTATGGTCCAATCAGTTCAGCTATAATTGGTCTTAGTCTTTCGCACATTATATGATACGGATAAAAGGCTTATTCCACTGTAGTTGGCACAGAGACTCGGTGCACCTTTTTTAAATATGGGACATAGTACACTGGGACTCCAATCGCCAGGCATGCATTCATCAAACCAAATTTTCCTAATTACTCCGTCGGTAATCAATCGGTTCCAGTGGCTTTGTTGTTCTTAAGCCAGGCAAGAGCCGTTCTGACCTCGTCTTGGTTAGGAGGGGGCAATCGACGTCCATATTGTGATCGGTTGTCCCATCGTCATTGGGTATCTCAGGTACCAGTAGTCTTTCCAGAATGGGGGTCCTGAGTCGTGACCCTTAGTCCCGTTTTTGGCTTTTTGGTAGAATTTCCGGGCATCGTTCTTCCTTATGTATGTCTCAATTTTCAAATTAAAGTATGTAATGAAAATGGGAAGATGTACTTGGCGATATAGCGCAATGATTCCATATCGTCAAAAATAATATATGGTTGCTGCAGAAGGGCGGGAATGCAACAGTCTCACAATTGTTATGTTGAATGCGTGGAATTGGAAGAAATTTAATTTTTTTTCGATCCTCCCTAATTTACGTATATTAACACTGAAATTCGGACTTTTTATAAATATTTTATTATACCACTATACGTTCTTAATTAGTTGTATATAATATAAACCTACTGTTCTATATTGTTATATTCTGTTTAAATAAATAAAGCACATATATATATATATATATATAACATAAATCTATGCATATTAGAATATTTATTAAATGTAATTTTAATTTTGATTACCAGTTTTTAACATTTATAAAAGCACATAATTTCTACAGTAGCTCTAAGTTTTTTCATATACTGTATACCAGAGTGACACAGATTGATCCATCAGGCCACAGTCCCAAACACAGTCAAATTCAAATATTATCTTATGCTTTTATTGACTTTACATACACAACCAAAGAGATGTAAAACTATATACATATACGAGTACTACTACATAGTATGCAAATAATACAATCGACATCGAAATTGAACAGAACTTACTTGTATGTATTTAAGGTTAACAAACAAGATTTCATAATACAATATGTAGGCTTTTTTACGTTATATGTATGTATGTATATGATACATGTAATGTAACTAAAATAAAAGCGAATTGGCAGTTAGTCAATTTACACATCCACATAGAAAATTACACGTTTATATGAATGTATACGAGTATTTAAGGATTGCTTTATAATTTAAGGTATTAAGTCTACGCAGCTAGAAAACAAAAGATTATATCTAAGGAGTACATGTTAGTTAGAAATAGAACCAATAACATAAAAAGTGGCAAAGGAAGACAGGGCATCGTTTGTAACAAGACATATAAGTAGATAGCAGTGGAAACAGGAAACTGTAAAGGAAATATAGGATTACGGAGAGAAATTCCATTATAATCTCTTTTCAAAAGTGCGAAAAGGATTCGGTAGAGAAACAAGCGGAATACGGGACCGGATGATTGTGGAAGTTTTACTGAGGGGCGGGAAGGGAAGCAATCTTTTAAAGCTTACCGGTTTTGCTGTAGGTTTCTGTTTGGCTTGACGCTTAGGTTTCAACATATTCCGGTATTGCGGAATTTTTGTAAATTTCTTTCTACAAAACGCCACCACACCCACACGCACTCGCCGCGCCGCCGTCCGTTCACCGCTCGCCGACAATTTGTCTGTAGGTGCTATGATTCTTATTTGCTGACGTGTCGCTGAAAAACAAACCGTTCTCCTTCTCTGATTACGTTCCGGAGGCAGAGTGGAAGGTGAAATCTTGTCATTCACGTGGAATTGCTAATTCGATTTCTTTTCGCTTCATGTAACCAACCGCGTGTAGTCGAGAAACAACTATCCACTAGAATCTTCGTGTCCTTGGTTGAAGAAATGTGAAATGCTAAGTGGAGGGAAAAGTACGCGTTTCGTGGTCTCTCGTCGATGTCGTTCTGGAAGGAGGTTTTTATTTATGTTGCACTCGACAACAGTTGTTCTTTATTTGTCTAAATGAAGAGAGAAGACAAAAAGTGATTGTATTCGAATGGGATTCGGAACAAATTGCAAATTACTACAACTCGCATATTCATGCATTACTTTCAATTTCATAAACCGAAAAATATTACAACAAATAATATAACAGCAAAGAAAAATATTTAAACCATTTGGCAGGGTGGATTCATATCATATGACATATCCACATGGCTTAAAGCACACAAAATACATTGGCTGTATAAATTTAGCGCGCACTTCAAGTGTCTATCACTCAGAGCAGTTCCGTCGATTCGTATTGTTTTGTCAGGTGTTACTGGATAAATGACAATAAATTCATTCTCAAATGTCCAAAATGCAAAATGTGGGAAGAATTGTTGATTAAAATGTTTGATTGATTTAGAGTTTTATTACAAAAAATATGTGAAATTTCATTTTAATGCTGTCTACACTTGACGGAACATTAGTAGCAACATGGTCATGTTCCACTTAATGTTCCATGGTGTGTGGCAATGGTTCCTGTTAACATTCATGCTCCATTTTTGGTTCATCAAATATGAATTTTTTTTAATATTTTGTGTTTCCAAACATAATATTCCATCGTCTGTATCAATTTTTACAATTTTTGCAGTCTTATTTCGTTGAGAGCAGTCGAGCTGTGGGTGCTTTTTTTAATTCGTGGCGTAAAAAAAGTAAAAGAGCCGAAAATGCCGACAATTGAAAATAATGAAAATTGCTGAAATTTTATAAATTAATATAAAAATAAATGTATTTAAAAATTTTATTTTCAGCCGCGTATATTTGTTTAGTAGATATTCGATAAACACACTGAACTGATAATTCGATTATGGTTTCGTTTTTGGATCCCTCGTCTGTATTAACAAATTTAACCAGGTTTCTTACACATATTTGTAGGCATGTGTAACCAGCATAAAAGACTCGCAACGTCAATTACACTACACCACAAATTTTCAAAAAGTAGAACAGTTTTTGAGATATTGCAAAATTACCGTTTTTTTGGTTATAGAAAAATATGATGACGTCACTTTTTATGTAATATATTCAATATTTGTTAACCGATTTTTATTTTATTTTTATCAAATGAAAGAGAATTAAATAATCTTTTCTAAAGTGACGAAGATATTGAAATTCGTCGAAAAACAAAAGAGTTATGCTTAATCAAAGTCTCTAATTTGTTTAAATTTTCGTAATTTTTAGCAACTTTTACATAATTTGTTGTAACATAAAACGAAGATATTCTTCATATTTCGCCTTGTAGATCGATAGTTGTAACAAACATTTTGAGCCTCTTTTGAATAAAATTGCTGGAAAAATTACTGAGTTACTCGCAATTTAGCAAAAAAAAAACTGGTTTTATTCATTAAAATAAAGGGAAAAATTACGTAGAAGTTGGCATCACTGTCATGGTTATTGCATTGTTTACAAATTGAAACCGTGATTGACATTCTTTTCATTTTGGCGTTTTGAAGTGATTTTTGTTAAGTTCTTTTTGTTAAGTTCTTTACATGTCACCACATGTCGTGTGCCATACCTGCAGAGAAAATTTAAGTATGTGGAAATATAACGCTTTAAGAAACCTATTTTCTCCTTTCATAGTAAACACTTGCCATTTGATGTTCCGGCAACATGGCGGCAACCCATGTATCACGAAACAGACTGTTATTTTTGTCTGATGAAAGTTAAGCAAATTGGACGCCATTTAAGCAAATTGGAAACAGCATGGCTGGAAAATTTGTGCAGACCTTAAAGTTGTAGCTATGCCAACAGGTTTACAGCAAGGCTACACGAAGTACTGCTGCTTCCTGGGCAAGTGGGACAGTCGTTCACGGAGCGAGCACTATGGTCGCCAAGATTGGCCAAAAAGATTGAATACTACTATGGGACAAGACAACGTACAATTTAAGCCACTTGCCGATAAAGACGAAATTATACTGCCACCACTACACATTAAACTTGGGCTATTTAAACATTTTATTAAATCTCTGCAATGGAATGGTAAAAGTCTGGCATTTGAAAAAATTTTTACAAATTTATCGAAAGCAAATATAAAAGAAGGTGCGTTTGTGGGCCTCCAAATTAGGAAAATCTTCAAGGACACCAATTTCGGTTCGACGTTATCTGCGGATGAGGCGAACGGATTTGAGTCATTGCGTTCTGTTTGCTCTGGATTCTTAGGAAACTGTAAAAGCCCGGATTACGAGGAAGTCATAGCAAGTCAAAAAATTTTCGCATTTTGATCTATTTAAATTTCTTGTTTAAATGCATTATATTTTGTTCAAAACAGGCATAAATATGTCTTTAAAAATACACTTCCTTCATTCTCATTCGGATTTTTTTGCAAATAATCTATATGATGAAAGTGACGAACACGATGAGCGCTTTCATCAAGAAATTAAACAAATTAAATCGCGCTACCAAGGGTATTGCAACGAAGCGATGATGAGCGCTTTCTGTTGGTTTCTTGTCCGAGAAACGGATAATAATGAGAAGCGTAAAAAAATTGTCATCAAAACATTTTTAGTTTACAATGAATAAACACAGGCTTTTTTTTTGCTAAATTGCGAATAACTCAGTCAATTTTCAGCAATTTTAATCAAAAGAGGCTCAAAATGTTCGTTACAAAATAAACTATTGATCTAGAAGGCGAAATATGAAGAATATCTTCGTTTTACGTTACAACAAATTATGTAAAAGTTCGTAAATTGCTAAAAATTACGAAAATTTACACAAATTATAGATTTTGATTAAGCACAACTCTTTTGTTTTTCGACGAATTTCAATAACTTCTTCACTGTAGAAAAGATTATTTAATTCTCTTTCATCTGATAAAAATCAAATAAAAATCGGTTAACAAATATTGAATATATTACATAAAAAGTGTGGTTATCTTTTTCTATAACCAAAAAAAAAACCGTAATTTTGCAATATCTTAAACACTGTTCTACTTTTGAACAATCTGACTTCGTATTTCCATTCAGCGGAAAATTCTATATAGAATTTTTTTTGTGATGTAGTGATATCAATAACAGAGCTAGGCGCATTATTTACCAGACTTACAAGATTGTATTACAAATACAATTATGATTCATATAATCAACGGAACCACACACTATTAAAAAATAGTCATCCTCCAAGCTGTAAATCAGTCCCCCGTCGGGCATCAACGGACAGGTTTTTTACGTCTAACACAGCAAATCAATGTTTTTTGAAAATAGTTGTGGTGAGTGGAGCTGACCGCAGTACTTCGTACCAAGCTTCAGCATTGATTAATCCAAATTCCGAGCCATCGTTTATACGGGACAAAATCGGTTGCAGCTTCCAGTTCAATCTTCGAAAATCTACTATTTGTGGGGTTAATACCGCACTTTTGACTACGTCTGTGGCAATATTTTTACCTACACGCAAAGAAAAAACACGTTATTGCTCGGTTGCCGCAACAATGTTTGTATTAATTTATTAAACCCTACCATTCATGTAGTTCTCCCAAATAAAGTTGTTTATTGCAAATGTGTATCATGTTGCTGCAAACGACTTCTTGTTTGCATCAAACGCGTACACAATTACATTTGCCGCAAATTTAAAAAACGTTAGCGATATCTGAAATTAAATATTTTTCTACTGAGAGCACAGATTACGAAGAAAGTAAATTTCTCTCATTCTGTCGGTTGTATATACAGTCTTAACCATTCGATTGGCGTACACACTCACACATACACACAAAAGTGATCACACACTCTAATGATTCTACCTTGTCAATATATCGTGGATGGACAATTGACGCGTTGTAGTTTCCTGCGCATTTAGTTGTCATTTGAACGCAAGGCGAGGCAGACGTGTAAGTAGACAGTGAAAAAATAGAAAAAAATTTAAACTTTTTTAAAACAAACTTCTGGCTAAAACCAAAATCATAAAAGTTGGACATTTAAACAAAAAATACCTTATGGAACCAATAAATAAAAGTTTTAATGTAGAAGATGATGTACAAGTAATGTTTCTCGCAAACGTTTTTCAGCTCTAATTTTTCATAACTCGTTTACTGCTAATGTTTTTCAGTTGAAGCAAACGTTTTTTAGTTTGGACCAACTACAACTCTGTTGCTGTAACCTAAGGAACAGATGGCGGAACCGTTTTTCGTTTATCGTAAAGGTTTTTTCAGCTCTCATTTCTCATAACCCGTCTACAGCAAGTTTTTTTTATTTTGGAGTAACTAGAACTCGCATTGCTGTAACCGAAACAGCAGTTGGTGGAACCGTTTTTCGTTTCTCTTAAACGTTTTTCAGCTTATATTTCTCATAACTCGTTTGCTGCACACATTTTTCGGTTCTCCCAAACGAAATGGCATGTATGACTTAACAGAAGTTCGTTTCTCCCAACTACAGTCCCCAAACGAGCTTCAGTTAACTGCGATTTCCTTTGGCAGGAACGAGTTTTTTCTTTGCGTGTATGATTCCGTAGAACCTGCCGTCCTTTCCATACAATGCGGGCTTTAGGTCATAACTGTCAAATCTTCGGTTGGCAGATTCTACATTATTTTATTTGAACATTTTACTTGGTGCTGACCTGTCTACCAGTATACTTCTATAGGAATCTCAGCAATTTTGGTCATTGATCGTGCTAGATCATTACGTGTCCTTATTTCTCATGTCTGACTCGTACTTTAATGACCGCCATCGCAATCTTAGTTTAGTTTGTCTGAATAATACGCATTTGCACTTTAGGGAACCTGAAGAAACTCCTTCTCCTTCGGATTGAATTTTCTCATGTGCATAACAACCAAGCATAATTGAATGTGACAAGAATGTGCCGTGCCAGTAATGTGACTGAATATTTAAGATTGGGCGAGACGAAACCAGTTTCTGGCACTTTAGTGGCTGACTTCCTTTCATGTTACAACTGACTGAACAAGTTTACGCAAAAGTCAGGTAATAAATAAATATTATTGGCACCAATTACTGTTTCAGTTATTTGAATACTTGAAATTATATAAAGTGTTAGATTTTAAATGAAATTTAGTTGGAAATCTTTTTAGAAATTCTCGTACTAGTATGTTCTGACACAATCACAATTAAGTTGAGTTTTGTTGTATGACGATATACCCAAATACATACATACTTGTAGAGAAGGAACCTGACGAGATGACAGTGGGCATAAAACTAGCGACACTCTTATTAAAATCTAACTATCATCGTAATCGTCTTGATTATTCACGTAATTGAAAATGCATATAAAATGTTGATTAATTTCGTACTATAACACAGTGCAACACGAAAAAATATAGCCATATACGGGCACCACTACGTGATAAAAGACCAAAAACAAGACCCGTGTCTCCCAGTTTTGCCCAAAGGCATACACTTTTTTTATGGGCCCCCAAAGATTTGGGACCTCGGTATCATTTTTGCAAAAAAGTGATCATTTTGTCAGGCTCATATCTTACAAACCGTTTTTGCAGTTGATTGTTTCCTTGAATACCTATGGACGTGAATAGGGGGAAAAATCGAATTTTTTAAAGATTTTTGCGATTTTGAAGATGAAGTTGTTTTGATTTTATATGTTCACAATTTTTGTTCTACAACTTTCCCTCAGAGAGTAAACCAAAATTCCGAACGGTTTGCAAGATATGAGCCTGACAAAATGATCACTTTTTTGCAAAAATGACACCGAGGCCCAGAAACAAAGTGCATGACTTTGGGTAAAACTGGGAGGCACGGATCCTTGTTTTTTTGGTCTTTTATCAAATTACACACAGTGTAATTGATTACGTATATAATTGAAAAAATAATTAAATTTTTGATTATCATTAAACTACTCACCACATTTAATGGAAATATTCAAGAGGATTGACAATCATTATAATCAAGCTGATTGTAAATTTGATTGGAATATATTCAATTACCGACATAAAATTTGTGAACTTGGGTTAACAATTTTCTTCGTTAGGTAAAATCCAAATAGGAAGTAATTGAGGTCACAAATTTCGTGTTTGATTTGAGTATTAAATTGTTTCTATAAGTATGCACATCCATCACCAATTACAAGTCATAATAGCCTGAGATAATGAATGGGACAACCAATTTCCGATTTTGTGTGAACATCAGCTGACAACCAATGGACAAAACAATACGATATTGAGGAAGGACGAGGAGAATCCTTTGACTAAAATGTCATGCTCACAAAAACATAAGAATGCACATGAATAGTCTCCAGACGGATACATTACAAAAGCGGCAACAAGGATGACAATATCACAACAACTACAACAAAATAAATAACACCATAAGGAGAGGGGCTACATTTTGCTGTAATTGTCTCCGTCTGGGTTAAAAATTAAACATGCATACATACGTATTTATATGTACATACATATGCATGCATTTGTAAAACATTCAATCAATATCAAAAGAAGCAGCAATTCATTTTACAAACACAAACAAAAAACATTCAGGACATTATGAATACTCACCTTTTTCGGTTTCTTCAATGAAACAGTACGTGAATACTGATGATAAACCTGGACATGATTTGATGTGAATTTACCCAACATGGAGGAGGCCGATTTTGTTTATCCACCTTATTCTTAATTATAGCTGGTTATGTAAATTTTGTACAATAAAAAATCTGGAATTGGCAAAAAAAGAAAGATGTAGCATTAATATTTAATTTGATTGAAACATAAGTAACTATTTTCTGAAACACACAAGAAAATAAAACTATTAAATCCAAAATTTGTTGAGAACCTCCGCAAACGTTGTAAGGTCGACGGTGTACAGATATGCAGTTGATAACACTGTTGTAGTCGAAAAATATATCAACATTCTAGCAAATAGTATCGGTTAGAGGCAAGTCTACTCAGTTGATCCGTACCAATGAAACTGTTTTTGAAAAACAAAGATTTCTTTTCACGTTTTTCAGCATAACTTCAAGGAACTACAAATTTTTCAGTCACAATATTAAGCCATTGTAAAGCTGAATAACTTTTGTGAACATATTAATACAATGTAAACGTGTCTGGTAACGCTAAATACATAATACATAAACTCCACTTTGTATCTTAAAAATTGTCATTTGCATGTATATGTCATTATTACTCAAGAACGACGTGTCCAATTTTGTCCGAATAAATATAGAAAAATTTGGAATTACAATACCTTTAATTGAAATTTAATCTACAGTGTTGAAGATATACAAGCAAATTAAAGAAAATATTTTTTTCCTTAAAATGTTCAAGATATTTATTATTACGAAAACAAGAAACATAAGAAACGGCAAAAAGTGTAAAACTTAATAATTTTATCCTAAAGTCACATGGCCTATGAACAAAATGAGACTCGGATCAGACAAGTCGATGGACGCCTTTCGCTCTTATGCACAATTTAGTGACGGTATCTCAATTTGTCAAGAATTGCATTACTCATCGTGTGCTACCTAAACAAAAAACCTTGACAATTCTTGACAAATTGAGATACCTTCATCTCTATGGAACATAAAGACTAAGAGATCAAACATGTATTCTACGGGTGCCTTCAGTATGTACGCCACAACTTCCGACAATGGAATGAGACTAACAATGTAGCAATTTTAACTATAAAAATGTAATAGTAGATTTCAGCAAAACACACAGAACCAATTGAGCATAACACACCCTAACTACAACATTGTAACAACTCAAAATTTGAGTTCAAAACATCCTTATATTGTTCGAATTCCAAACAATGATAACCGAAAGTCGGATTTTTTCTTGAATATTTAGAAACTGTGTAACTCGGTTTTCGATTTTTAGTATTATCATTCGTTTGCTCATGAGCTAGAGGAAATATAAATGTAAAAATTTGTATCATCATTTCCCTTATGGGAATTTTTATTCGGTCTGTTTTCTAGTACTTACAAATTTATTCAAGCTCAAGACCTTTTTCAATAATAATATAAAGTTATTATCTTTATATTACTTTCAAAAAAGTCGAGCATAAAAATGTTCCAATGATACCAAGGCTGTCTGTATAGCTATTTCGGATCTTGCCAAGATCTTCATCAGCAGACGTTTTTGGTATGTTTTTGGTAAATATTTGTATTACAAATTTGTATTTCAGTGATTTGTTATTTTAAAAAATGCTGTTCCTGTTAAGCAACCACGTTCAACACCATTTACATAACGGACTTTATTATTCACATTACAAGTGGAATTTACTCTGTGCGACGAAATGAATTTGCAAAATATTCGTTCCCGAAGGTGTAGCCAGCCCCTTCACTACAAATAAACCTCGTTGGGATGTGAAACTGGTTGTAGTCAAGAAATAAAACCCTCCTTATAAAGACATACTAAGATATAATAATGATATACTAATAAAATGTATTTCAGAAAAAAATATTAAGTAGATTGTGGCCGTCGGTGGTGCAATGGTAGTGTGCGCGGCTCTTGTACATGAGATTCTGGGTTCGAACCCGGCTCTGACCACCTTCAAAAAAAAAAAAATTTCTTTCGGCGGCGGTCACCTCGCATAGTGACGGCGACACTATCGAGTATCTAGCCATGAAAAAGCTTCTCAAATTACCGTTCGGAATCGGTGTAAAACTGTAGGTCCCAATCACTGACTGAAAACTGGAAAGCGCACAGCTCAGTGATTGTGAGACGTTCTCCCCAGTCCCTTCATGGGATGTAATGGGAAACCATTTATTTATTTAGATTGTAGGCTACATTTTGAAACCGAAGTTGCTTCGATTATTAGATTGGGATCGTAGATCTTAGTCCTACAAAATTAAAGATGTTACATTTCACTTTTAATTTGTATTTTCTTTAGAGAATAAAATTAATATGCAGCGTACATGATTCTGACGTTGAATCTTGCAAAAGTCACCCTTATGGAATACATTAACGCATTTCAGTAGTGTGTAAAAATGCATAATCCAGTGTTACACTAAGGAGGAGTAAAATGTTAAAAACTGATGCAATTTAGAGTAACATGTTCTGTTTCTTTACCATTCATTTACAAATATTAAGTTAGAGTTTCAAATATTAAGTTAAATAAACAAAATTGTCAGCTACATATCGACGTTCTGAAGTTATCTTCACGTATATCACAACATCAGAAAAAAAGAGATAAAACTTTTTCTTGGCATACATTTTTTAGATCTACCCATGTGTTTAATCCCCAGGTCCCGATCTCTTATGGTTTCAGAGAGATTATGTATACATTTTCTTATCCTCCTTTGGTAAAAATTTAACACGTTATGATACCGTATCAACCATTATTGTGGATATACAATCAAAAATATATGAAAATTTTGATTTAAAAAAAATTAAGTTATCTTCACGTATGTGAAAAAATTATTTGACAGGCGTAAAAACAATATGTTATCATCCTATTAATATATGCATTTCGTTTTCGTTCTATATCTCAGAAGTAACTCCGGATAAAGTCTATAACATTACAAAAAAGTAACAAAAAAAATGTCATACATTGTCGCTGCACCCTAATGTATAGTGCATATGGGCTATTTCAATAATTTTCAACATTTGTTGAAACTGAGTTCAGATGCTTATTATTTCTCCAGTTTTTCGAATTGACCAAAACAGTAAAAAGGGAATGGTAGGGCACACTAGAAAACTCGGAAATTCAAAATTTCAGACCATCAGTTCTTTATCGCTAAAAGCTATGGGCACTCAAATATGGAAAAATCAAAAAAGGCTTGAAATTTACAAGAGTTTTTTCATATTTCATCACTTTTCTACTCTTAGTTTTAAACTTCCGATGCCCACTGATATAATCACTAGACTTAGTAGATATTTATACTATAAAAGTTATGCCCATACTACTATTTGGAAAAAAATTTGTACAGCGGTTCAATTTTGAAACCAAAATTTTCCGATTTTTCAATTTTCGCAGTTTTTTCTATTACGTTTTTGCGCCGTTCAAGAAAATTACATTTCGTCAACAGTATTTAATAGATGGTGTAATTTTCGATGTCGGGCTGCTAGTTGCTGAGAACGATGACCTGAAACTTTTATAGAATTGGCGTAAATTTGTCAAAAATGATAGTTTTTCGCGCCTGACATTTGCAATATTATTTAAAACTGGTTTATGTATTGCGTGATCTAAACTTCTTAGTAAATGGCACCTCAACGTCAAGAAGGCGTTAAAATATTTTGAAACGCAAAAATTTTATAAAGAAAATTTCATGATTTTGTTTCGCGTTTTTTTAATTAATCCGTGGTTTAAAATCAATGTAAAGTATTGGAAATGAAGTGGGGCGGTAAACTAAAGATCATATAAAAATATGGTTCAATTCGGCCCATATTTAGCGGGTACAGCGGCATTTTTCTTCAAACACATTTAGTTTGTGACATCTGCAGTTATGTATAGATTCCGACGCGATTGACGCCAAATGAAAGGTTTTTTTAAGCTTGATAATAAAACCGAATAGGCAATCCTAACCTCAAAAATAATTCTTATATAATTAAAACCTCCATAACTTTCGCGCCGTTTGCAATAAATGATTAACGCGAACTGTTTTGGTATGCTAAAATATTACCCTTGACTTGATAAAAACGTCATTCGTGTCATCCAAAAAAAAAATTTGGAAAAAAAAATATCAAAATGTCGATAATTTTTGAAAAAGCCCATATAAGTGAAGATAATTTCGGTCTAAAAAATGAAAGCTGTTTTTCAGCTTATGACCACGTATGCGCCATAAACAAAAAAAAATATTTCCCTAAAGGTGGCGTATACAACAAAATGTGAAATTTTGTTTGAAGATAAAAATAGCCATAACTCGAAAAATTTCATCAATGACTGGATATTTTTACTCCAGTCGATGAAGAATTTCAGGCACTACTACTGGCAAAAATTTTGGTCTACTTTTTTCACATCAATTTTTTTATACAAATTGTTGAAACTTTATATATTTTATATACATATTTATATTTATTCATATATATTTGTCTATCCTGCGCAACAAGAGTCAATCTTATAATTATAGCACAGGAATTACAAATTTTACAGAATAACGGTTGACAATCAAATAGAGACTTAATGCATGATAGAGAAAATTCCATTGGACCTAAGTACATAAAATATAAATAATATCACAAATAATTTAACAATTTCGAATACAATAATAAATTATATTAAATATGAAATTGGAACACGTTCAATATTAATTCAAATTAGGAAAGAGAAAAAAATTAAGGAATATTAAAGAAAAAATTAATAAAATATAAATAAAAATTAATAGTATTTAAATTATTTCGAGGAGACTTTTCCTAAATTTATTGGCGTTACTGATGATTTGAACGTTGCGTGGGAGTGAATTCCAAAGACGAACGGCATAAATGAATAATTGCCATTCGGATGCAAGGCTCTGTCTTGTAAATGGTGTAATTTTATTCCCTCTATTAGACCTATTGAATTGTAGTTTTCGGTAAAGATAACGGGGTTCCTGCGTGTAAATTATGCTATGGCGAAACACAAGTGTTCTTATGTCCAAAAGCTTTTCCAGTGACAATTTCCCAAAAAAATAGTTTTTGGAGATACGTGAAGATATCTTCGGAACGACGATATTACGAAGAATAACAAAGCATAGCAAACCACAAATTAAGTATTGTCAACCAAACACAATACATTTTCGCAAGTATTGGGCGTACTTTTTGATTTATCCGAAAGTTTTCCAAGGTACGATTTTAAAATCTGATAGTAAACAACTTTCGAGTAGATTTATATTCCGGAACGAGATATATAGTAATAAATGAGTATGGATTTAAAATAATAGGAAAAATCTCATAAATTTGTCAGGACAAATTATATTCAAGCAAAAAGGTATTTAAATAATTGTATAGAGGAACAGATTGTAAGTTATTATTAGTTCGTAATTTTTTGTTTCTTTTATTTAGTTTTTAGAATTTATACAGGGTGATTCAGGAAGTTCCGGACAAATTTCTCCAGCGTATTCCTTGGCTCATTTCATGAAGAAAAGTCCACTAGGACCATGTCCGAAAATGCAAGGGTGCGAAATGGCAGCGGGCTCCCAATTTTCGGATTGGCGGTCCGAGGGTGTAGGGTAAAGTTGCTAACTTGGAAAGGTCTTTAAGAGGCCTTTCAGAATCAATAAAAAAAAAGTAGAAAAAAGTCAAATCGCCGAGATACAGAGCTCCGGAAAAAATGGGGGAAAAAAATTCACATAACCTCAATGTGCTCAGCCAGATGGCAGGTAACTTATATTTGAAAGATAGCCATACCTCCTACCTTTGCAAAATTACCTAAACGAAGCGCAGAGGTCTTACCGTTCCAAAGTTATGACCATTTTACTGAAATGCAAAAATGTTTGTTTTTGTTTTTGGAAGCGAAATAACAGCACACATGTATTTGTTTTTGTAAATTAACACGTTTAAGATTTTATTTTATTGAAATTTTTGGCTGAAGAATCAAACACATAAGGAAAAAAAAAACATTTGATGTTAATGGAAGTTTACAATGTGGTTCCCATTTTCTACTAAACACAATTGCAGCCGTTTGCGAACCACATCCGCCACGTTTAGTTCACTCATCTTTTCACGAACTTCCACCGCAGCTTCCTCAAGTAACTGCTCACGATTGTGGATCTGCACAGAATACACACAATCTTTCATGTAGCCCCACAAAAAGAAATCAAGTGGTGTGAGATCTGGAGAAATCTGACCACTGGCTCAGCAGTTAGCAACTTTACCCTACTACCCTCCGACCGCCAATCCGAAAATTTTGAACCCGCTGCCATTTCACACCCTTGCATTTTCGGACATGGTCTTCTCTTCATGAAACGAACCAAGGAATACGCTGGAGAAATTTGTCCGGTACTTCCTGAATCACCCTGTATATGTAAATTAAATGTCACTGAATCTTGACATAATAAGATTAGTGAGTAAATGTCAAACTAAATTCTTAATAATATTCGATGTTGGTCTTCTGCATTTCTCGTTAAATGGCAAATTCAATTCTCTTAGAAGCGTAGAAATCAGGTTGTAATTGTAATTTAAGTGGAGCTGCTCAGTTGAGTACCGGCGTGGTAAATTGTGTATTATTTTCAAATTTTTGGTTTGAATAATTTGCAGTTTTTTGATGTGTGTTTTAGCTGCTTTTTCAAAGCATATTTGGCATCCGTATGTCAAAATTGGATGAATACCCATTTTATATAGCAGTATTTTCTTTTTGATATTCAACTTTAACTTTCTGTTTAGCATTGGATATAATGACCGTCCACATTTAACAGCTTTATCCCGAACACGTTCTATGTGTCTTTTAAATGTAAGCTTTTTATCCAAAACAACTCCTAAGTATTTAACTTCATCTTGTATACTACTTGGGTCCCCTTGAGCGACCAGCTGTAATATAGGAATTCGTTTCGGTGACTTATTGAATGGGAATATTGTAGCGTGTGTTTTCTCCTGATTTAATTTTCCATTTGTCGAAATACTTTTGTATGGCATTAAGTGAATCTTGCACTATTAAATATCTCAAATATTAACATTGAGTTCCCAGTTGTACTTAATTTCAGAAAATGTAAGGAATAGTCCCAGTTTTTGAGTGTAGAGGCAAAAAAACTAGATTTGTTAACTTGAAAAATATATGGAAATTCTCAATAATAACGTAGGCGTTTTCATATGGGTTTCGTTGGATAAAACAAAAAGGAAATAATGACTGACTTTTACAGTCGATAGAGACGATACTTGTGTATTATTTTGAGTTGGTGCACTTATGTAGCACTGTTTCACTGTAATGAATATACGTGTGTTTCGAGACCACTGTTGCATAATTCCGTCGATACGTAAGAAAGAGGCTATGGACTAAATTTTGAAAATACTTTATTACTTTTTCCCATAAAGTTGCTAAAATGTGCCAAATTAAGTAAATGCTTGTTGGTTTTTAATAATTTCATTACGAATATGGCAAATAATACTACTAAAAAAATAATAGTATTCAGTGCGATACTGAGAGCGGTTGTCTATTATTTGTGAGGCGTATTATTGATGGACACAACATTTTAATATTTTGTGCGATGTACATCCTACGTCCTAACTGAACTCCCCGCGATACCGACAATTTGTCAGAACAGTATTAGCAAACCGAATCCAACACAGCGGAAAATAAGCAAATAAAACCTCCTCCTTCAAAAGATGAATTTCATTGCAAAACATTCAATCCTAAATCATTGGAAAATATCAAAACCATCTGCGATGTAATCATCCTTGGAAGAAATACAAACAAAAGATAAATTACAGTCCTACTCAATGTTGGAACTGTCTTATGTGCGGCCACGGAAAAGGAAGAAGCCAGCCTTATTCACTTGTTTCAACTGCAAAAAGCATGATAGGGAAAAACTAATAATTCTGGAATTCATCTCGAGAAGTGCGCTACGATCGGACAACCATCGAAATAATGTCACTTATGCAGACTAGTGCGAATTTCAAAAAAAATATATATGGATTGCTACACGTGATTGCTTAAGTCGACTAAAGATTAACATATCGCTACCTCAAAATACGGATGTCGTATCTGAAATTTTTCGGTTTTGAGATTAATATACATTCATAATAAACTTCGCACGCTCTTTCTAGTCGTATTACCACTGTCTACGTCACAAAATGGTATCGTCCTGAGCATGTATTTTGTCGTATGTGCACCAAAAATTAACATACGACATTTTTTCATGCAAAATGATGATTTTTGTTATTGAAAATACAATTGTTGTACGTCATACAAAGTCGACTGCACTCATTTGTACTAAGTTTGTGGAACAAAGAGAAGACAGAAAATCGATGTAGGCGCAAATGTCTTCGAATATTGCTATTATAAGCGGAAACTTTACATTTACAATTTGGCAGGTAAAACCAACGTACTGTGCTCTATGAAATGAGTGTTTTGCTGGAAGACGCGGAAATTATCGACCACCCGAAACTAAAGAAAATAATTTTGTGGAATGATTCTTGCGTCCCCCAAAATCGAAATCAAATACTTGCCACAGCTTTACTGCATTTCAAACATCGAAGTCCAGGACACTTACAGATTCAGGAGTGGACTGTGTACACAGTGTCACTGAGCAACAGTTAAAAAATTTAGAAATCCCAAGTCAAATAGCACTGGTTCGTATATTAAGAAATGCTGCATACAAAGGAATCAAGCTTAGAATTACAGAAATGGATAGAAATGCTTTCCAAAATTTGTCGTTAAAAGCAAAAACAATGAATTTTAAATGCATTCCATTCATTGAAATAAAATATATTGAATATAATAATGCAAGCATTTATCAAATCGGCTATAAACTGACGCATGGTAAAGATGACTTGATTTGTAAGACTGTTAAAAAAGAAAATTTGCGACGCATAATGGATATACCCGATAACCTCTTTGAAATACAATTACCAATATTAAAACCCAAAGAAAAAGATTTGAAAGCATGATGTGTTATTGGAATTTTTATGAAGAACTAGATAGATATAGATTATATTTTCCTCATACATATTAAAAACTTATGGAAAATTATAAAATAGTCAGATTATATTTAACCAAAAACTCGAGAGAATCCATAGGGAAATTTTGAAGATATACGATGTTAAACATTTAACACCGTCTCCTGAAAAGTTTAGTTTTGCTACATACGACATACGTATTTTGAAGTAGCGATATGTCAAGCTGACATTTAAATCAGAAAAATTATTTTTTATCCAGAATATCCCTGAAATAAGCATGTATCATGACATGCTTTGAAATCTTTTATATACAGTTGGACGAGCCTTAAAAAAACGTTTCACAGGATACTAATATTGTATACATTGTCTTTCGTTACAGTAAAAAATTCGTTAAAAAGCTAAAAAAAATACCTTTTTTAATAATGGTCCAGCTCACGGGACCTTAATGCTAGACACGAAATATTTTGGGAATCATGATAAAACAAACCATGTTACATTTTGTGGGGTGGACAAAAGGAACTTTTTTGTGAGTCGGTATAATGTATATAGTAAGGATCGGGATGATACAAGCGGTAGAGGAGTTGCTCTAGTCCACACCGTCTTAACCGTTTTGACCTCGTGGCTTCCTTGAAGGTTTTCTCAAGTTCTCGTGGCCCGTTTAAATGATTAGGCAAATCAGCTGGCCGTTGAAGATGTTAATCCTTCTCAACTTTAACGAAAAAAACAAGATTTATGTCCATTCCGGGTGTACGCCTGCAAATTTTGTTCGACTGGACAACTTCAACACCGAGGATAGAGTACTGTAAGAAACATTATTTTGAAGGCTCCATTGCAATGGTAAAACGGTTCCCCAAGGAGCTCCCGTCTCTCATTTGAGTAGGACTGTTTTAGACATGCACAAAAATGTTAACTATATCTATATCGTGTTAGGTATAATTAGCACAAACACAATTGAGAATACTTCTACCGAAATCTCAATAATCTTATCATAATACACTCCCAATTTCGTCGATGCTATCTTAAAATTATAATCTACAACAACAGATTTACATACTTTAGGTGATATTAATGGAAAATATTATTCTTGAAATTGCCACGCATGCAATACAGCTGGTAGGTAGTGTACTAAAGAAACTAAAACAAATCCAGAATAAAGGGAAAGCTTCGTCACATGAACGAAAATGCTCGTCGTCTGAGCAATTGTTGTCATCGAAAGTTAGTTAATCTATTTATCAACTGAAAATGTTCCGACATTGTGATGAAAGTCGTGGTTGTTGCGGAAATGAATATGTTTTATCGCGGAAATGAATATGTTTCATTACAGAAATGCATTTGTTTCATTGCAGCTATAAATTTGTTTGAATTTGTTTCATTGCTGCAACGAAGTTGTTTTGTTGCTGATGTGAATTTATTTCTTTACTGCAATGAATTTGGTTCACTCGTGCAATACATTTGTTTCACTACCGGAAGGACTAATTTGTAGTGTTTGGCATTATTTATAGCCAATTGAAATCGTAAATAAGACTTTATTATTAAATTTTTTTATTATACCCTCACCCATAGGGATGAGGGTATATATCATTTAATACCTAAAAAAATGTAGCACATAGAAGGAGCCATACTAGATCCTCAGTATCTTTGGACGAAATTCGTTTTGGGACTTTCTAAGACCTTTGAGCCATGTCCGTCTGTCTGTCTGTCCGGCTGGCTGGTCAACACGATAACTGCCGTAAATCTTTATCGATCACCGCGACATTTTTTCAGTGACTATTAATTGTCAATACCGAGTTTGGGATTGAAAAGGGGCGTTTTGACCACGCCCCTTCTGGTTCGTCCCATACAAATCGACACATTTAGCACAAAATCATATTTCTTTCAAACCTTTCTTCTGGTAGATGTGATTAGCTTCAACTCACACACCGGTTAATAATCTGAAAATGCCAACTTAACTGGAGGAAATGTGCGAGATTGTCACGCCCATTCTGGCACCTCCCATACAAAACAGGGTGTTCGTCCGGTTTGTCAATCCGATAAATCGCGTGAAACACTTCCGACCTTAATGAAATGAGGTATAAGGCTTCACGTTATCAAACGCCAAACAACACCGATTAAAACAAGGGTGATTTTGCCACGCCCATTGTGGTACCTCCCATACAAAAGTTGTTTGGCCGTCTGGGTGTTCGGCACGAGAAGTCCCGCAACACCGAACCAATATTTATGAAAGTTTGTACTAGTCAATATTTAGTCAAATATAACTCTCCTATGGAAAATGCACTGTTTTACCACGCCCATCCTGGTACCTCCCATATAAAAGTTGAGCGGATGGTCGGTTGATCGACACGATAACTCTCGTAAACTACAACCGATCATAATAAAATTCGGTACTGGGCAATATTTTGCTACAATCTGTGTAATTAATAACTAACTATTGTGCCACGTCCAGTTTCCTACCTCACATACAAAAGTTAGGCGTATTTGCGGTTTGCCGACTCGATATCTCCCATAAATCATAATTGATCTTAATAAAATTTGGTATTGATCAAAATTTTGGCAACAACTTACCATGCCCATTTTTGTACGTCGCATGTAAATATTCGGAGGGAAACTAACTAATTTGAGTGTTCAATAATATTTAGCGCAATGTCAATCTAACATGGTCACTTTTGAGTATGGGCGTTTTCTAACAGAACTCCCACGCAATGGATGACTTAGGGTGAGGGTATGATTAAGTCGGTTCACCCCACTGAATCTTATGTACTGGTTTTACTAATATTATTTTTGGATTTTTCGTCGAAAATAGGTTTAATGACATAGTAACCCCATTTTTTCTTAAATGTTTTCGTAATTTACGATAAAAATAAATGGTTTCCCATTACATCACATGAAGGATTTAGGGAGAGCTTCTCCCAACCAGTAAGCTGTGCGTTTTCTAGTTTTATACTCACTGATTGGGACCTACAGTTTTTACACCGACTCTTAACGGTATTTTGAGAAGGTTTTTCATGGCTAAGTACTCGATAGTGTCGCCGTGACTATGCGAGGTGACCGCCGCCGAAAGAAATTTGAAGGTGATCAGAGCAGGAATCAACTCTAGGATCTCATGGCACAACCGACGGCCACGTAATTTGCGAAGCATATACTTATAATATGCAGCACATGTAGAAACACACGTCTGGGGAAATATTGTGGCATTTATAGGTTTGAACGTTGGTGGGGCCATCATATTAAGATTCTAGAAATATCAAATAACAATAAGATGCTAATTGATTTTAGCTTTCATATTTGAAACTTATTTAAATTATTCCGGCGGAGAAATAAGTTTACCACTGTCGGTTGTTGAAAAGGAACTGATATAAAAAGAATACGTCACCCCTCATGCTGACAATTTTCTCTTGCTGCATTCGTTTTTACGTTCTCTGAAATTCTCTTGATTTGAATATATAAAATAAAATAAATGGTATCTCATTACATCCCATGAAGGGATTAGGGAGAGCTTCTCACAATCACTGAGCTGTGCGCTTTCCAGTTTTCATTCACTGATTGGGACCTACAGTTTTACACCGATTCCGAACGGTATTTTGAGAAGCTTTCTCATGGCTAAATACTCGATAGTGTCGCCGCCACTATGCAAGGTGACCGCCGGCGAAAGAAATTTTTAAGGTGGTCTGAGCAGGGCTCGAACCCAGAATCTCAAGTACAAGAGGCACGCACACTACCCATTGCACCAGCGACGGCCACAGTTGCGTTGCATTCATCACTCATTAGTTGCAGCAACGCAATTGTTTCGTCACCTATAAATGTTGACAAAACTCCAAAATAAATGTATAATACTAACAAAGTCATGAAATCGTATACAAAAACTAAGTAACAATAGTTTAAATCTCATACTCTTACGGTTACTTTAGTTTTTACCCACCTTTTCTCCAAAATTCAATTTAAATATAATTATTGTAGGAAGAATAAAATAGTTGAATTGAGAAATTGTATACTAAATCACGGTAAATTGGATTGCAGCAACAACCAATTTCTCGGATTTACGAGATATTTCATTACAGCGACGTAAAATATTAACGAATATGTTTCACCTATGCGACGAAGCGCTTTTCTTTCAGTGCATAAACCTATAGTCTCTCGATAAAATTAGTGCTAATTGCCGCGTTGAAAATTTAAACACTTGTTGTACATAGCTTATACATTCATCTAATAAAAATCTTTCGATAATTCTGTCCGATAATTCCATGAGAAAACTTAACATAAAATATTTGCAGAATTTTTACGACAACAAAGCTGATTTTCAGCTGCAAAAGGCGAGCGCTGGCCTATCTTATTAATTTAAATTAAAATTTAAAAAATTAAGTTTACTATTTTGGTTCATGTCTATTGTTTTTAACAATTTCGTTGCTACTTTAAATTCTCTCTCTCTCAGGGTTTTCTGTCTTCGTGGTGCCTCGGCGATTTTGAATGGTGTCTACGTCTGGAAATTTGGGGAGGAGCTTTCACCGAATTTTGACAACTTTCCGAAAGCCACATCTTGGTGCCGTAGACGTTATTCCATGGCTCAAATTATTATTTTCTTGGCTCTGATTTTATATTTGATTCTGCAAGGATTCTTTAATTTTGTGTACAAAATATAATTCCCATGTGTATATATGATTGTTCTTTTTAGCCACAACCATTGTAAAATGCGGTTGTTGACCTATTTCAGAAATATTCCAGAATATAAACATTCCAGATTTGTACGTTACTTGCTTGAACTTAGGGAAGGAAAGTAGAAATATGAGTATATTTTGTTCATGTCGATGCATTTCTCAATGAAAGTATAAGTGGAAGAATACAAATTATGAAATTTTCCAATGGAAAAAGAATTTCATTCTTTTGCCACTTGAATCCAATACGTCACACATCGAAGCGCTCCGAAATCTTAGTTGTGAGCTGTGAAGAAGACTCTATTGTTATTTCAACACTGCGCCATATATTATGGACATATATCTACAAATGTCCTGTATTATAATCCTATATATATGTACATAGAATGTAAAGAAAGAATAAAACACCATTACGTTATTGTTACTGCCTCTCCATCTCTTTTACATTCGTCAATAAGGAGTTTCAATGGCGGTATCCTGCAAAAGTAAACTCACATACAAATGTACTCCCAGAATACTTATGTACGTAAGAATGATGACCACAAACCTGGTCGAACATGGAGAAAATATACAAGCAGCATCTCTCGACTTGACACTCTATTGTTAAACATACAGTTTAAGGTCATAGTTATGGATATGTGTATGTTTGAATTTGTGTACATAATATAGAAATGACAAAAATTGAAATCAAAAAGTCTCAAGTCAATTAAAATTCATGATATTTATTCGAAAAATATAACAAATATTGTGTTAAATCTTTTTGATTGGAGAATTTTGACTATTCAAAAATTCCACTGATTATAGAGTAGGGGTGGGATAGTGTTGTATGGAGATCGTTACTAACAAGGTTTGGATACGAGTGCGGTTGGGAAAAAATGGCTGCGCATCGGGGTCAAAGGTAGGGGTGAAGTGGGGGAAAGTCCACAACATGGCCCACAATTGTCCCGTAGTCACCCCTAGAGGAGTAAAATGTATGGCCGACCCCCACTTATTACTTTGGGCCTACTACAAAAAAAAAATAATTCCCATTCCATCCCATGAAGTGATTGGTGAGAGTAACTCTCAACCAGTGAGCTGTGTGCGTTCTAGTTTTACACTCACTGATTGGGACCTATAGTTTTACACAGGCTCCAAATGGTATTTTCCATGGCTAAATACTCGACAGTGTGGCCGTCACTAAGCGGGGTGACCGGTGCCAAAAGAATATTAGGTGGTCGAGCAGGGATCGATCTCATGTACAAGAGCAGCGCACACTTCTAGGCGGTTAAATGTAGGATCGACCCACTTTCATTACTATTAATTTCTAAATACAAACTTTAAGAATAAACATAAATAATCTTAAACTTAAATTCCATTCTCGAAAATCCTAGAAATCACGAAACTATTTTCTTCATTACAAATTGTTGAAATGCGAACCCAATTCAAATTATAACACCATAAACTTGTTCCTGCCTCTTTTAAATGTAACTAAACATCAAAAACAAATTGTTGAAAGTTTGTTGCAAATTTGGAAACTTTCTATATTTGTTTTTGCGAAACATATAAAACTGTAACTACAGCATATTCCAGAACCACAGCAGTTCTAATACTTTGTCAGTTTCAAAAATATAAAAGTTTCATTCTATCAATTTCAAATTAAATGAACTGCATGACTTCGGTTCTTACCTAAGTACAGGCTTCTGACGTTTGAATCAAAGTGACACTGTGTGTTGATTCTCTATTTTCTTAAATCTTTATCATGATGGTATCAATACTACACTTTCCGTAACACATGCGCCATAAGTGCAAGTCCGCGTACCTGTCCACCGTGATATCACAGACATTACTCGCATATTTACACTTGTTCGTTTTACACATGTTAACAAAAAATAATAAAAGTAAATTACAACGAATTTTCTTGGGAGCAACGTTTCAAATTTTACGCTCAATTCTGAGTAGGAAACAAAATATTTTTGCTGCAAAATTATTTTGTTGGCAAACAACCCCCAACTGTAGAATTTCTTTGCAGTCACTTGCACTAAAGTTTTAAAATTCGAAAAATAAAATCATTTTTTGAAAAACCGGTTTTCGGTTTATTCAAAAAATAACTTTTTTGGAAAACCGAGTTTGGGTTTTACGTAACGGCTATTTTCGATTTTTCACTTTGCATGTTAAATAACCTATTTAAATTTTAAATCATTTACCGACGGCTTTCATCATGTCTAGCTTTTCAGTTAAATCTAACGAACAATTTCATCAGTCAGCTTGTAGGGAATTTCTAATTTTTAATTGTCAGAATCACAGCATTTAAGTTTTTTTTTGGTGAAATTGGACGTAAATCAGAAAAACGTCCGTATGCCTTGATATTTTTTATATACGGTTGGGCGAGTCCCCTTTCATATGCTACTGATATTGGATACAAGGGTTGCTCCTTTGGAACTTCCGTTGGAAAAGTTGAAATTTTTTAGCATAAATATACACAGAACGTTTTTATTTACGAGCACTATTTGTTGTATTTACAGTGTGTTGAAAAATTCATCTCGGTAAAAAAATGGAATTAACCCGTGAAAATTTTCGCGCCATGATTTTTTACGATTTTCGGCGTGGATTATCGAGACAAGAGTGTCTCAGTCAATTTCTTTAAACTTTTGGTGGTGAATCACCATCAAGAGCCATTGGAAATCGCTATTACCAAGAGTTCATTCTCGGTCGCCGTTCGCTCCTGGATGAATTTCGTGAAGGTCGTCCAAAATCCGTTGTTCTCCCACAAAACATCGATGCAGTGCATGAACTGATAATGCAAGATCGTCACGTGGCTTACCGTGAGATAGAGGCATCCTTAAACATTTGATTTGTCATAAACATTTGGCTGTAAAAAAAGAATTGTTCGCGTTGGATCCCACATCAAAAAGAGGCCATTGTTCCGCTTCCGATTAATTCTGCGTGGTACACGACCATTTGTTTGCCGGAAGTCTTCGGAGAAATTCGTAAAACCAAGCGCCAAAGACGAGTCATTCTCGATCACGACAATGCGAGCTCTCACAATTCTCATCAAACAGGTGAATTTTTGAGCAGTCAAAACATCGAATTGATGACTCATCCTCCGTACAGTCCCGATTTGGCACCCAATGACTTCTTCTTGTTCCCGAATTTAAAAGGCAAACTGCGTGGTCAACGATTTACGAGCGACGAAGAAGTAGTTGAAGCGTTCAAAAACCATGTTTTGGAGGTGTTTCAAGAGGAATGGGAAAACTGCTATGACAAATGGTTTGAACGAGTGGAAAAGTGTATTGATCATCAAGGGGAATATTTTGAAAAACAATAGAGCCATTTTCATTTAAAAATGTTTGTTATTATTTGCTGTACCCGAAATATAAATAGCAACCCTCGTACATTGTTATTAGTTAAAGTACAAAATTCTTTCATAAACTAAAAAAAAAATCCTTTTTTAAAAATGGTCCTGCTGACGGGATCTTAATGGCAGACACGAAATATTTTGGGAATCATCATCGGTGAGTCGGTCTAATATTCATATATTTATGTTAGATTTATTTAAATTTAAAAATCGTGTCCGAAATTTGAAAGAAATTTTTATAGATAAGTATAACAATTTTATAAAGTGTGAAAAATGTATGTCCGTTAAGGTGGCCCTTCATTATATGGGCGGGAAAAAATATGTTCAAATTAAAGGTCTCAACCCCTAGAAATGCGAATGCCTAGTATGCGAATAGCTGAAAACCCCAGAAATACAAAGTTTTGGGTTAATCCAAGGAGATTTATAGGTGGCTCAAATCGGCTAAAATTTCACGAAATTTAAAATTTTTTTATTACGTTGGAACCGGAATACTATTTTTTAGCCCATTTAAACCAATGTACATTTTAAATAAATTCTATGACTTAATACCTATCTAAAATTTCCAAAATCATAAAAATCCGCCTACCAGTAACAAAGTTGTCAATAAAAATAGCTGCGAAATTCGACTTTTTTAGCAAAAACATTTATAATACAAATAATTCGATTTTGTTTCATATTTGCTTAAAAAGGCAATTTTGGCAGCTACTTTTTATAACTTTGTTACTGGTGGGCCGATTTTTGTGATTTTGGACGTTTTAGACAGATATTAAGTCATATAATTTATATAAAATTTACATTGGGTTAAATAGGCAAAAAGTGGTATTCCTGTTCCAACAAAATAAACAAATTTGCCAATTCTCTCTAAATCTCCTTAGATTAACCCAAAGCTTTGTATTTCTGGGGTTTTCAGGTTTCCGCATATACATAAGGGCCACCTTAATGTCCGTATAGGTATACTATAGGTAATTTAAGTTAGTTAGTTGTCATACGAATTATAAAAAAAGTTTCAAATCAAAAAAAAATATGATCTTATTCTAGTTATAAATTTATATGCGGAAATGGATATCGTGTTACTTAATTCAAAAATTTCATTAATACACTGCGAATCACTTAAATAAAAAATAAATTATTTCCCATTACATCCCATGAAGGGACAGGGGAGAGCTTCTCACAATCACTGAGTTATGTGCTTTCTAGTTTTTTAACTCACTGATTGGGACCTACAGTTTTACACCGATTCCGAACGGTATTTTGAGAACCTTTTTCATGGCTTAATACTCGATAGTGTCGCCGTCACTATGCGAGGCGACCGCCGCCGAAACAAAGTTTTTCAAGATGGTCAGAGCAGGGATCGAACCAGGATCTCATGTAAAGGGTCCGCCAAATAACTTTTTTTTTTTTTGAAAATGCTATAAAAAAAACTACTGAATATTTTCTAAAATTTCTGTTTTTATTTGAAAGTACAATCTTTGCGGTTAATAATGGAAAATAATTTCATTCAAATGGCTGCCTCGGCTGGCCATGCAGTAGTCTACACGATCGGTCCAATTTTTAAGTAAATTATCGATTGTGTGCAGATGTTTTTCACCAATGGCTTCACGAATATTGTCCTTTAAAGCGTCAATTGTCTCTGGCTTGTCGGCGTAACACTTATCTTTGAGGGCACCCCACAAATATTAGTCCAACGGTGTCAAATCGCAGCTCCGAGGTGGCCAAAATGCGGCTGATAATGCGATCCTCAAAAACAGGGCGCAAACCATCGAATGTAGCTCGGCTGTGTGGCACGTAGCGCCGTCCTGTTGAAACCAAATGTTGCCAATATCCTCCTCTTCAATTTTTGTGAAAAAAAATTCGTTCAACATGGCCCGATAACGATCGCCATTGACTGTACCGGCCACTCCTTGCTCATTTTCGAAGAAAAATGGCCCAATTATGCCTCTGGACCAAAATCCGCACCAAACAGTGACTCGTTTTGGGTGCATCGGCTTTTCAATGTATGCGTGCGGGTTTTCTGTGCCCCAAATGCGACAATTTTGCTTGTTTACATACCCGCCAAGATCAAAATGAGCTTCCTCTGAAAAGATGATTTTTTTTGGCAAAATCCGTACGCAATTTTCGCACACATTCTGCAACATTACCATGATTTTCAAAGTAATGTCGCAATATTTCCCAGCGTTGTTCAAGCGTATACACAACCATATTCGTTCCGCGGAAGGATAAAACTAATTATCTGTCACATCATACATGAGCTAAGTGTTACCATTCACGAAATAAGCACTAGTTGAAAAAAAAACGTTAGATGGTGGACCCTTTACAAGAGGCGCGCACAGTACCCATTGCATCACCGACGGCCACTTAAATAAGAAATTATATTTTGAAAACTTTGATCGTAAATATCATGTAATCCTGACATCGGAGAGTTGCGAAATTCAATGTGAATAAAGTATATAATCGTACTATTTATGTAGCACAATGAAAACATTTGGAAAGAAGTTCCTTATCGCACGTTGCGGGATGGGAGCTAAATGAAAAAATGTTAAACAATTTTTTTTAATTTTTTTGGTTTGGTTTAATGGCAAGTTTTCTAGGTGGTACCGGTTTATTACATATTGTAGATTTGAACCGAATAAAAGATTAATTTAGAAAAGCCAAATGGAAAAAAGTTTAAAAAATAAAATTTTCAAACAAAAACAACACCTATTCATATTCTTAAACAGAGTACCTTTTCTTAAAAAAGAAACCTTATCTTAAAGAAGTATCTTTGCTTAAAAAAGTAAATTTTCTTACAAAAAGTACCTTTTCTTTAAAAAAAAGTATTTTTTTTTTAAATAAATACACTTTCTTAAAAAGGTACATTATCCTACACGAAATTGCCTTTTCTTAAAAAACTACCTTTTCTTTAAAGAGTAACCTTTATGTAAAAAAAATAACTTCTTTTCAGATAAATACCTACTATTAAAGTTGTACCTGTTCTTAAAAAAAACATTAGATTTTAATAACAGCAGTACATCTCATTAAAGAAATCATCTTTCGGGAAAATATAATACATATTCTTACAAATACATCTACTTTTTTTAAAAAATACATTCAATAAGTAAAAAAATTTCTAAACAAAAGTTTATCATTTTACAAAAAGTATCTTTTCTTAAAGATCCATTAAAATTATAGTATTTTTCAACAGGCGCCTTAGGCGTTTTGGAACTAACTAGTACATAATATATAGCGAAAGGAACTTCGTTCCAACCGGGAGTCACATGTAGGGATGCCAAACGGCAAATCCCGAATCCCGAGATTATTCGGGATTGATGAATCCCGAATCCCGGGATCTTAATAAGTAAATCCCCGGATTATTATTAATTTTGAAAAACATTAAACTAAAAACAATGGCAAAAGTTCAGTGTGGTGTTATTTTTTGGAAGAGTCGAAAGGTGCACCTCAAGCAAAATGCAAATTGTGCAAAAAGGGTTTAAAAACCAATGGCGGCTCTACAAAAGGTTTAATAACATCTTAACATAAGTTAATTTTGGCATATGTATGTCTATTACTATACGGGTTACTCTCCAAAAATTACAAAATTTATTGCGTCGGGTAGATCATGTTATTTTAAGCAAAGCAAGTCAAATAACAAAATCTGGGCAAATGCATAGTTTCGGAGTTTTGAACCCAGACATTTCGGATACTTTTTCCTGTAACGTACCGTGTAAAGTCATTGATATCACTTTTTTGTATAAAACAAGTCATAACAAACTCAAGAAATAATATCGCATTTTTCGATAAGTCGCTTAATTATCGAGTTATCGGATGTTTACGTTTCTCAAAAATTTAAAAAATTTTTCAAATAATTTTTGTTTTTGTTTGAAAAAAATATTCGAATAATCGCGCGACGTTTTTAAAATAATTTTTGATTTGTTTGAGAAAAGTAAAAAAAAAATTGATAATTTTTCTAAATGTCAACATCCGATAACTCGATAACTAAGCGACTTATCCCAAAGTGCTACATTATTTTATGAGTGTGTTTTGAATTGTTTTAAACAAAAAACTGTTATTAATAGCTTTACACGGTACGTTAACGCTATAACCCTCTCACATAACCTAAATTTCGGAACCCATAACTCCGAAACTATGCATTTTCCCCGATTTTGTTATTTTACTTTTTTGCTTAGAATAACGTATTCTACCCCACTTGTGGTTGATGTTTGGAGTGTAAGGCGTAAAATAGACCTGTTCCCAAAAAAATTTAAAAATAGAATCCCGAAATCCCGGAAAATCCCGGGTTTTTAAAATCAATCCCGTTTAGCATCCCCTGTCCCATGACACCTCATGCAATTTTTTTGTTGTTATTTTTTTATTAACACAAAATAAATTAATGGTTTTTGAATGCATCACTTGAATAAGGAAAAATTAAAATGTAGATAAAATAATAGATTAATTAATTTTGTTTGCAAAATTTACGACAAATAATAATAAAACAAATATGGGCATTTCCACAGAAAGGTCCACCTTTTGTCACATCACGTCACACTCGTTAATTGCTTATATTTTAAGATCAGTTAGTTAGATTCTTTTTTCATCTGTTATTAAATATAGAGCTTCTTACATTCTGTATTTAGTAAAAGATTAGAAAACAATCGAACTTCATGGTCCTAAAATATAAACAATTTACGATGGTGACGTGATGCGACATAGGGTGGCAGTTTCTGTGGAAATGCCCATATATTTATTAATGGGTGCTACCACCCTTATTGGAAATAACTTCATAAATACGGTCAGGCATTTATTAATAAAGAGACCCAATATCATGAAAAGAATCTGAGTCCCATGCATTGGTTATCTCGACATTTAATGAATCTTTTGTTACATATTGCTTTCCATCTTCATAAACCTTTCGTACAAGCCACTCCAATACATTTTCCATTATATTTAGATCGGGCGAATATGGGGGATAATGTAAAAGTTCCAAATTTTATTCGTGAATGCAATGATTTCCAGCTCTGGCAGTATTATATTGTTGGTACGTCAATGCTACATATTCGTCCGAACAAAATTTTAAATTGTCGGTTTACAAATCGATGGTGCCGTAGTAGGACATGGCACCTATACCATAACTCTTCCTTCTCGGATGTGTCTTCGTTGCAAAATTTATTGTTATTTTTTTAATCCTGGAAATAGTAATTGTATCTATCTGGTCCATTGATGTTAAATTTTTTCTCGCCGTAAAACCCCATTTATGGTCACTTGTCTGACTGACCATAATACTGTATGCTTAACAAATTGGGGACGTAGAGCTTTACTTTTCCCATTAAGTGGCGGTGTTTTTTTACAATTTCATTGCAAGGGCATGAACACTGCGGTGTTTTTTTACAATTTCACTGCGTACGTTACAAAAACTCGGGTTAACAACACTTTCTTTGCGAATTTTTGAGGCCGATATAATTGGATACAAGACTGCAAGTTGGTTGCCTTTCTCGAATCGTTGTTGACATTTTAGTGCGCCTTTTCATGTTTTTCCATTTTTCTCGATGTTATTCAAATAGTTGTATACAACTGTTTTTCTCTCTTAATTTTTATTTGTGACATTTGAAGTCCATTTAGTCCTTCGCATTCCAAAAGTAAAATTTGTTCCTCTTCGGAGGTGTTAAGAGCATTTACGCGTACCATGTTTGTTGAAATTTAAAACAAAACTGTTAAATTTTTACTGTTGTGATAGTTTTCATACATTACGAATCATGGCCTACTTGATCAATATAATAAAATTCCTTATTCCAGTGATGCAGTTATTCAAGTCCCATTAATTTATTACATGTAATTAACAAAAATGTTTTTATTTTGCTACATAAATAGTAACCTTATGCCCTTCATCCAATTTAAATGATAATTACGTTCAAAGTTTGAAAAATATAATTCCAAAGTATATGAAACGAATAAATTGTTTGTTCAATTTTTAAATTTCTGTAAAGATATTTATGTTAAATTGAGTAAAACCCGTTTAACATGTGACCAGACGCACATTGGTGTCCGTCGAGGTAGCAAAAATCAAAATTTTCATGTGTGCCTACCAAATTTTGAATTAACCTATCTTATAGGATTTTTTTCAAATATGTTATCGATTCGATTTCAAATATGTTACCGTTACTAATATCAGATTTTTAGTTAAGAAGATATAACCGTTCAAAGTTGACCGATTTTCGGTTTTGAAAAAACACACCAATTTTAGGTAATTTTTTCCGATTTCTGGTGTAATATCACGAAAAGTAGGTAACGAGTTGTCTTTTTTTTTGTTTCTACTGATTGATGCATTTATTAAGTGTATAATAATAAAAAATTTGCTGTTTGCTCTGTGTTTCTCCAGGTAAATCACTATTTAAAAACTATACACTTTTTCACTCTTTTTTAAATTTGACGGAAAATTAAAAAAATCTATATTTTTCTCTATTTACCATATTTTCAAAATATTTTCTTTGGTTATTCCTTTATATAATTTAAATGGATTTATCTGCGTCTAGGCTCCACTTTGGCTTCTAGAGGTAAAAAAGACATGGTTCCGGAATTGTATGGCGTGCATCCCTTGCATATTCATGACATATGTCCGTGGAAACCCATTTCTACATTATTATTTTTTAAGGTATATGATTAATATTTTTCACTCTGTAATGTTTTGACTGACAATATTAAGCCGGTTGATTACCTGGGAACATCTGCTAAAGTCTGCTCCCAATTTTCTGTTACAGACACAGGATGCACAAAAATCTACTCATTGAAATTAGCAGGTACGCACCTCGCTTAAAACTTACTATCGCGTGCATATAGTCAAGCATCCATTCACAGAACAATATTGACTTATGGTCCCTCCAGGTAGGAACAAAACCAATTCGAACACGTGTATACTTATAATATCAAAATTGGATAATTCAACGTAAATCCAGGTAAGAGGTACGTTTTTAGGCGTGGTTGCATAATAGAGGTAATAGATTATGTTCTATATATTGGAAAATAAGCATAATCGCTGAAATTCTTTACGACTGAAAGTTGACGCAACAAGTACTGAAACCATGGCGCTGAACAATTTAAAATTATTTGAACTGTTTAGAAAGAACTCGATGGCTTATACGGAAATACTGAGAGAAGCGAAAGTATAAAAAACAATCTTTTTCGGATATATGCAAATATTAAGGCAAACTGGATAAAATTCAATCGACCTATTGAGAAATACGAGTACTGGCTTAATGACGACACCATCCTAGATACATTGACAGAAGATAAACCCACCACATCAAACGCAGGAGCAAAAGGAAGGCCAAAAAAAGTAAGGCGGTGTGTTCAATTTTCACAAGAAAGAGGAAACTTTCCGATGCCACCTATGACTTGACCACAAAGCATTTATCGGAAGCGATGTCCATTAAATATACAAAGTTGGGTCGCATATTACAAAATCTGTTGCTGATGCAAGCCCACTGCGACTAAAAAGGATTAAGAAAAGCATTACCACACACCCAACCGAGCACAATAAAAAGTATGGTTCCGAAGAACTTAGAACTTTTCAAAGAGAAATATCAGATACTACGGGTAGCTTCAATGCGACACGTGGCTGACATTTTACCCGGATACAAGCATATTTCGCAACCCAAAATAAATTCACGACCACTGCATACGGAGTTTACGGAAGTCTCTGTGAAAGCCAATCTGCAGGATCTTGTGGGCAAAACGGCTGTTGGAGAGTCTTCGTGCAAATGAGGTGGAACTTCTTCTTAATAAACTGACATTGATCAGTAAATGGGACTGCGACAGATCATCCGGACAAAGCCTTTATAAGCAAAGGATATATTCCGATGACACTGCAATATCGAACGGAAATATGTTTATGGCATCTGTTGTTCCTTTGCGGCTCAACTCTGATATCTCCCTACACTGGAAAAATCACCAGTGCATTATTACCGACAAATAATGTTGCAGTTTGCAAGGGAATCGGCAGAACTTATAAGGACCACGGTGAAGGACATGGTTGACGGAAAAGACGTAAACAAAATGACAGGAACAACCTCAACATTGTCGTGCCCGATTTGCAGACAGAGTCAGAAGAACTTCGGTATTGCAATTGTTAATTTTTCTAAATTTGTTTAAACAAAATCGGATGAATCGTTCTCGAGTAATGGTGACATATGTATAAGCTTGTCTCAAAAAATGCGGTATAATTGCAGCCTCTGACTAGGAAATTAAAAAACAAAATCTGTTGGAAACCATCATTATAGGCCACAATACTAATGATACGTAGCACCCGAATTAGTATTAGTATTAGTATAAATCCGTTGAGTCCGCATTTGTATTCCAAAATTTTTATCAAAAACTTGCACAGTGTAATTAATTGTGATTAATCGTGAATCGTGAATAATTAAATTATAAAATTGTGGGGAATATCGTATACACTGTGGATCAGAATTGACGTTCAGATCAGAACTTGACGTTAAGGTAACTTTACAAAAATTTATACTCGCCTTTTTCTTAAAACATGTCGTGCCCTAACTTTAAGAGAGACATCACTAAAATTGTTATAATAGCCCAACCATTCATCATAATAATCAATTTTACTTATTTAATTTACTATTAAAATTTACTTTTTTTAAAAAAATTACATTTTAATAGTTATAGATCTTGAACCGAACAATTACTAAAGAACGTATTTTGGTATTTCTCGACAGCCGTATTACTAAAAAGTATGGAGACGATTTACCATACCAACTATTTATGAGTTAGGCGATTAAATCGTACAAAAACCATTTTCAGTCCACAAATTAAAATTTTTAAATATTTAGTTAAGTCTTATAAAGTCTGTTGCGATATAGACATCTAAATTGAGACCTAGTTTTGTTTTATGAATATCCCAAAATTCATTGTCAATCCTCAGATATACCGATTCAATCTAAAAATTCCCAGATTTAAGCCCCGTGTTCAGTTCTAGCCAAATTTTCGTAAGAAATGTTGTCATTTATCTCTAAACGGAAAATTTCGCAGCGAAGAGTTACCACCTATCTTTTATTTACCTAGAAAACATTTCACTTATAATTCCTCTACGCACTCCATACCGATTCAATCTAACCCCTAAAAATCATGTATGTCATAAAGAATTTGATCACACAAAAAGTGCAGTAATTTTGTATGGGCGTTTCCGCATCCAACGGTCTGTAAAAATTCCCAGATTTAAGCCCCGTATTCACTTCTAGCCAAATTTTCGTAAGAAATGTTGTCATTTATCTCTAAATGGAAAATTTCGCAGCGAAGAGTTACCACCCATCTTTTATTTACCTAGAAAATATTTCACTTATAATTCCTCTACGCACTCCATTTTATTTTCAACGCATGTGGCGTTCCTTTTGGTTGTTAAAATATTCAAAACGTCAAAATTCCGGTCCCAAGCAATTATCAAATAATTCTTTTCTTACGAAATCACTTTGACGTAACAACCCTGCAATTGATTTTGGCAACGAAATTTTCGCAGAGTTGAGTACCAAGAAAATGAAAATTAAGCGAAATTTTCCGTTCATAAAATTTTCGTTATTTTTTTACACGTACTTCTTATGGCAACGAAAGAATTCCCTACAATTTGTATTAATTTCAATTTAAGATTTTAGTTTGTAAATACATATATATGTTTATTAGACTTAAATGCCACATTTTGATACCGTTGACTACGAAATCGAACATACGTTTTGGACCTTACTTCTGTAAAAACACTATCCTTTTCGAAAATTAAAAGAACCTGACAACGGATTCTGGTAGAGGGGTTAAGGAAAGGTTTACGTAGGTCGGCGTTTTGAAAGTTTACATACGTGGGAAATTAAAAGGGGGTTTCCACCCTCTTGTACATTCTTATAATGAATCGGCTTATGAAACCATGTGATCCTTACATTTTAGGTATAGGATGTGTATTCAGAAATTTTGTGTAAAATTTTACGAGAAATATTTTTGTGGAACATTCTAAGCCTCTAGCTCCTCAATATATGGGTCTTTTATGCCCCTTTGCGGAAATGGGTAGAAAACACCCCTAAAACAGGGGCGTAACGGGTAAAAATGTACAATAAAAATATTTTTCGTACAATTCTACTATAAGTCCCTGAATGCACCAAAGCTTAAAACACAATCTAAATGCCAGAAGTAAGTCAAAACTGAAATATCTTGTATGGGTTAATTTCTTACTTATTCCGAATTGGTGTTAAAATGTCTCAAGAAATTGAATTTTAGGGGGATGGTGTGTAGAAAAAATATTCTACGCAAAATTTCACTATAAGTCATTGAACAAAAGAAGACTTAGATAGTTGTTGTGGCGCATGTGGTATTATTATTGTTTTTTAAAATAATCGAAATGTGGCATTAAAATAAATTTGAAAATATTGGCAACTACCCAAAATAAAAAATTAGCCGTCATTTTGTTTTGTACAGACTGTTCATAATCAATTCTCTGATTAGTTATTTATGATAAAATGTTAACAAGTGATTAATCATGCGACGAGTTTCTCGTTGCAGTAAAACAAGTCATCAGAAAGGAACATTTTCGATAACTCGCTTAGTTATCGAGATATCGTAACTATGAAAACTTATACTTTGAAAAATTACCGAATATTTTTAAAAATTCGTTTTAATTCTGTTTTTTTTTATTTTAAAAATAGTTTGTTCCAAAATCGTCTGCTCCAAAATCTCCACGAAATTGTACCAAATGTAACCCGGTTGTACGGGTGTTTTGTATGTTCCAGGCCGATAATTTTGAAAACATCTAAAACGGTACAATATATTTTAATAATATTTATGTTGTTGCATGAAAGCTTGGTTTATAACAATTGTGTATGGCCGCTGGGCAAATTTTTTTTATAAAAATAATCGTTCTCCAATTGCAACTTTTCGTGCGCTTTTGCCATTTTATGGTCGTAATAATCATCGACCTGTGCTCGCTATTCGTCGAATTGTTGCAAATTACGAGCGTACATTTTCTTTACATAATGTTCAAGTGTCAATTAGACAAAGAACCGCTCGAAGTAATCAAAATATTACTGCCGTTCAGGCGAGTGTTGCTGAAGACCGCAATTTATCGATTCCTAGACGTTGTCAACAATCAGGATTGCCACAAATCAGAAAATGGCGAATTCAGAGAAAGGATTTGTTGCACCCGTATAAAAGTATTATCGCCCAAGAACTGAAGCCATTGGACAACCGTAAACGTCATGAATTTGCTGATTTTGTCTTGGAACAACTTGAAAATGATAACGATTTTTTAAGAAAATCATCTTCTCCGATGAGGCTCACTTTTATCTGAGTAGTGCGGTTAATAAACAAAACTGTCGATTCTGGTGCGAAGAAAATCCGTAAATTATTCATGTACAACCATTACATTCACCTAAATTGACAGTTTGGTTTGATTTTGGTCTGGTGGAATCAACGGTTCGTACTTCTTTCGAAGTGAAGCTGGTAACACCGTAACTGTCAATGGAGATCGGTATAGATCGATGATAACCAACGTTTTATGACCGAAATGGGAAGAAGTTGATCTTGACCGTCGGTGGTGCAACTGTTAGTATGAGATCCTTGGTTCGATCCCTGCTCTGACCATCTTTAAAAAAAATGTATTTCGACACTATCGAGTATTTAGCCATGAATATGCTTCTCAAAATACCGTTCGGTATCGGTATAAAACTGTAGGTCCCAATCAGTAAGTGAAAACTCCCCTTCATGGAATGTAATGGGAAACCACTTTTTTTTGTTTTTTGATCTTCGCAACATCTGGTTCCAACAAGACGTGGCTACGTGCCACACAGCAGATGCAATAACCGAATTATTGTGAGAAAAGTGTGAAGATTCGATTATTTCAAGAAATTGTGACATTGAATGGCCTCCACGAAGGTGGGATTTAACACCATTAGACTTTTTCTTTTGGGGTTACTTAAAGTAATAGGTCTTTGGCAATAAACCAGACTCTCTTCAAGCGTTACAAGTCAATATTGAACGTGGTATTCATGACATACGACTTGATTTAGTGGAAAAAGTGCACGAATATTGGGTTCATCAAATTCGTTCCTGCAAAAGAAGACGTGGAGGCCATTCGAAAGACGATTTATTCAGAACTTAATTGTATCGATTGTTCTTTATACTAAATAAAAACCATTTGAATTTCATTAACAATTAGTGTTTTTTTTTTTAAGAAATCACATCACTCAAATTGGAAAACCCTTTACAACAATTTACATAGTATTCCTTATCCAATAAAAAAAATTGATTAGTTTAATCAATTTGTTATAGATTGTGTCTTCCAGAAGTCACAAATACTATATTGTTGTACTTACTTAATTCAGCCATTTTAGCAATAGGGATATTTTCGTTATTAAAATCTAGCATAAACATAAATTGTACCATTGATTGTACCATAGTACCAAAACCATTGTAGTTGTACCAAAACTGGTACCACATTTCCCATCACTGATGTGAATAACAGTTGCATACTTAACTACTGATTAATCGACGAAATTTGGCTGATTACTCATTTGTTAAATATTGAGTGAAAAAATGTTTAATTACAAATTAATTATAACAAGATAATATCTCACCTAAAAATTGGTCATAAATTAGCCAGAACAAAATATTCAGTTATTAACAGCTTTAGGATTTATCGAAGTGACCGATAATTGACTGATAACCCTGCTTTATGTATTCTCACAGTGCATGTGCTGTAAATACAAGACAACCAATTACCGATAAACTGAATTCAAACAATTGTATTTAAATTCGTCAATGCTTTTTTTGGAAAACAATTTATACATTCTTCGTATTCGTTGAATTTTAGTAATATAGCGCCGGAAAATGGATTGTTGATTTAATGTTTCGATTTTGTATGCAGCACTACGTGACCAAAAGTTTATTTTAGTTCGAAAAATTTAAAAACCGGAACGAATATGGACAACTTGTATGTCGTGGCTTGCCATTACGATGTGACGTCATAAAAGCCGCAAATGAACACAAAAGACTTCCATGTGTTTACATTACCTAAATATTTGTGTGTGACACGGGTGAAATGTGGACAAATGAATTTTATTGTGTACACTTCCGGCTAAAATGTCCTTAAAGAAAGGTTAAACGTTCAACAAAAACTGCAGAAAACGTTTAACAGAGGAATTTGCCGATTATGAATAAAGTTTTTGGCATTGCCTTCTTAAAGTTTTAAGAAACCTATCGTAACCTTTCTGTGAATAAGGCAGTTATTTATTAGCCTTCGTATATATTTATTATCTACTAAATTAAATTAGAAACAAAATACAAAATGGGAGGACTTAACTTTAAGCCCTTGTTTTATGTTTACAACATTTTGAACAGTTATAACATTTTAAATGTTTACAACATTAACAACAGTAATTTTAATAGACATGAAGAATAAATAGAGGGTGATACATTTAATCCATTTTTGTAATTTTACACAAAACCAAAAGAACAATGTCTGACGTTCACTTTGTAATAATAATTTAATCCACCGACTAGGTGGTCCATTTTGAAGGTCAGATTTTCGATCACTCTTTCCAGCATTTCTACCGATATCTCACGAATTACACGAGAACTTTTGGCTTCCGAGTCTTGAATCGTAGTTGGCTTTTCGACGAAGCTGTTTGAGTTCATATAAACCCAAAGAAGAAAACATTAGAGGAGTGATATCACACCATCTAGGTAGTCAGTTGATAGGTCAGGAACGCGAAGTTAACTGCTCACCAAAATGATATTCCGTCGAGTATCATCCAATAACGTACACTGAGAATCCAATGAAGAGGTGTTATTGCCAATTGTGGTCTCGGAATGACGGTAATGCACACCACATGTTGATCGAAGTGCATGAAACGCTGACTTTCGCAATAAATCTGAATAATTTGGACACTTTGTTGCGGTGTAAGTCTTTCCATGATGAATTGGCAAAAAATACCGAATAAAATAAGATGACAACAGTATTACACCAGTCACACATGATCTGTGAAAAAACAACAAATTAAAAGCAACCTCTAAATGACTCACACTTTACTACAATATGGCTGGTCGTTGCAATAGTAAAATAGAATTGACATAAAAATAACACCAACAGAACAATGAACGAATCAACTGACTGACTGAAACTTTAATTAACAATGTCGGCAAAATAGAATTATTCATCCTTAAGGTATGCAATATATTTTAAATGAAACAAAATACACAACTTGGCAGTAACACGAGAATTCTACACAACCAAGCACACTAACAAACATTTAAGTGGATTATGTTGGAGCTCTAAACTTGATAATAAATGAATAGTAAAAACAATAGATAATTCATTTATGCACTTGCGGTTGAGTGCCCGTATTTGTTTGTAGATACATATGGATTTGTTTAACACAAGCATCGGAATTGACCTTTATCCCACAAAACTGTTTTGTATCACGGGTATGTATGGCTAGGACATACTATAAGAGTAAAGCTATAAATGCCCAGCCAACAATTTTCTGTCCGCTCAGAAATTCTTAGTGATATAAGAGTCAAAATAATGAGCAATTTTAGAAACATTTCTGAACTTTTTTTTATTTTATGAGCCCTTTGACGTGCAATTTCAAAATCCACTTTGTGGCGACTCTTATTTGAGCATTTATAAATGCTGATATATCTGTGAAAAAAATTATAATAAAAATACAATTTTCAAAAATAGGTACATATCTGATGGGATTTGAAAGCCGAGGGCAATTTTCTAGATGTCACAAGAATTACGGAAACGGGTTAATTTCAAACTAAAAAACAAAAGACACAGTCGTTTTTATCTTTATTTTATTTTGAAATTTTTTAACATCAAAGTCAGTACGAACAGCTCGCGTACTGCATGCGAGGTTTAAAACCTATTATGTAGTGGTCTGAGAAAAAGGTTTCAAAAAATGAATGTAGATCGGAGTTCTCATTTATTCACCATAATTTATACGGAAAAGAACATAATATTTACAATAAAGTGCATAAAATATACCAGAAGCTATATAAGTATATAACAAATAATTTACCGTAATATGTACTTGAAACTACATAACATTGTACACAAAGTAAATAACATGTTCCAGAAAGTGTATAAGCTGAACCACAAAATAATGTAAAAAATTAACAAGTGTACAGAATCCCATATAAGAAAATTAATAATACATATTTTCAGAAAGGCTACATATCTCAAGAAAAGGAAAGGTATTATTTTATTTTTAAGAAAATGTACTTTTACGAAAAGAAATTTTCGTAAGAAAATGTATTTGTTTTAGAGAATGAATTGTTTTGAAGACACTGCTTTTTAAGAAATGGGAATTTTTTTTTTAAATTGGTAATTTTTTCAAGATTAGGTACATTTTTAAGAATGGGTACATATGTCAAGAAAAGTTACTTTGTTTCACAAAAAAGGTACTCTTTAAAGTAAAGGTAGTTTTGTTGTAAGAAATTTTTCTTTTTTAAGAAAAGGTACTTATTTAAAAAAAATACTTGTTTTAAGAAAAGGTACTTTTTGTAAGTAAATGTACTTTTTTTATGTAAAGGCACTTCTTTAAGATAATGTTTATTTTTTAAGAAAAGGTACTTAGTTTAAGAATACGTATTTTTTTTGAGAAAATTTCCTTTTTTTAAGAAAAGCAACTTTTTTAAGAAAATTTTCTTTTTTAAACTTCTTTCACTTTGGCTTTTCTAAATTTACTTTTTATGGGTTCAAATCTACAATACATACTAAATATTGGTTACGGGCTCCATCTATGATTCAAAAACTTCCCATTAAATAAGAAATTTCCCAGCATATGTGAGACATCTAGTTAGTCTAGACACAAACCATAGCGAAAGTAAACAGTATAGTTGGTAACATAGATAAAGTTAACAAATAGATGAAGCACAAGTGTTGGGAAAATTTTAGTGTAATGGGTAATTTTCTAGCTGTCGTTGAAAGCAATAAATGGAATTTGTTTTTGTTCCCAAAAAAGTCAAAAAATATGAATACAAAAAATAGAATATCAAGAATACAAAAATACAACACGTTACTTCAAGTACAATATCTGATGGCCATCGAATTGCAAAGCCATGTCAGCAACGTCTATGTCCTAATAAATTGGTTCTTCCTCCGGTCGGTTTTGTCATCTGCGACCACAGAAGTTGCTACAGTTTTTGGGCTGGGAAGTTTTTAGATTAAAAAGGCGTTCCGGGATGTTCATCTTTGGGCGGTCTTACGGGCTTTCTCCTATTGATATCCCAACACCGGCGTCATGTTTTTCAAATAGTTTCTTATATAAGAAACAAATGCTATTATGTAAAATCACATAAATTTTGTCACATTTTCCCTTGTTTAAATTACTTTCACAAAAATTTCCCACAATTTTAAACAAACGTCAATGAGAATTATGGGAAACTTCAGTGAAAATGACAGTAGTACAGGACAGCACCTAGTGAACAAAGTTGACAATGGTCGCGCTATATCTATTATTTCCTTTATCTATGGTTGATAATAGTGAGTTGTAGTTAGAGTGTGCAAAACCGAAACCGAAAAACCGGTTTTGCCATTAACCGTGTGCCGGATTTTAAAAAAATCATAAAATACATGAAAATCTCGTTCAAATGTTGAATTTGGAATTTAAATCAGTATAGTATGAATTTGAACAAAGCTTTTACGTTTTATATTAAATATGCATTCTAACCAGGAATATGATTTAAATTTAAACTTAGAATTAAAATTTAATTATCAAATTTAAAATTGTAAGTTTTAAACACGAATAAGTATATGAAATGGTCCCTAAACAAATATATTGGAAGTTATACGTGTGTGATTTAATTTAAAACCAAAAACCGGTTCCACCGGAAACTGGTTTTTAATAAATTCCGGTTTTTTGGATACTCTAGTTGTAGAATAATAGTGTTAGAACAAAAATTGTTTAATTGAATTTCATTTGGCACCCATCACGCAAGGTGCTTCATGAAACCCCCTGACATTTCCATACATTTGGTAAAAGGTCAGCAAGAATCCTTCGCAGTTTGGCAATATGCAGTTGAGATCACCATATAACATGCACACACGACGTCTTTAAGTTACTACTCATCAGTGGATCAGTTGCTCAATACATCACTAGATGTTGCACTCGTGTGTAATCTTCTAAATACCCAGTAAAGAATTGTTTCCGACGTGTCGGACGTCAGTAAGATCTCTTAAATTATATCAGGCAATTAGCTGAAATATCTGAAATACCTTCGGTCATTTAAAAGAGTTATCTGTGCATTCTCTGTCAGCCAGTTCTGCACATTCTCTAAAATTCTATACGAAAAGTACGTGCAATGTACAATGAAATAAATTTTTGAGAAGTATTTTTTTTGCTCTATATAAATACACGTTTAAAAATAATAAAAAATAAAAAGATTTAAACTTTTATTCACCTTTATTTTTATTTAAATTGGTAGGAAAAATCTGGCAGATGGTCAGAAAATGATCCGGATAGTCGGAACATTCTCGCATGTTGGTTCAGACGTCTCTCCGAAAGTCCCACGACAAATAGTACAATCTATCCGAAAACGATCGTAAAAGTCGGACCATTTTCGGATGTTTTTTTTTCAGATTTCTCTCTGAAGTTGGTACGACAAATAGCACAATCTATCAGAAAATGATCGGATAAGTCGGACCATTGTCGGCTGTTTAATTAGACTTTATGCCGACTTCGTTCAGCTACGTCTAAAAATTGTTCAGAATTTCCCTCAGAATTCAGACATCGGCAACTTGTGCAGAGTCACTGACAGATTTCTGACCGAAATCGGAACAAATCGTTTACTGGGTACTTACTTTATTTTAATCCATTGTGTATGTATTGGGTCTGATTGACCGATAATTTAATAAAATCTGGGAGAAGAGTTGTTAACATCATGAAACTACATATCACTCTCCGAAAATTACCATATTTTTTCTCATTTTCAAATATTTTGGAAATAAATTCTATAAATTTATGACATATTTACATTCCATAACTACAAATAAATATAAATTTTTCATATTGAAATTTTTTGAAAACTTCAAATCTACACATATGACTTGCAGTTAACAAATGATAAAGTCTTCCTCTGCAGACATACAGCATTGGCTTGAGTAACAGTGACCAATGACAAAAATCCTGACAAATCGGTCGGACATTAATTGTTAGTTCAGTCGCAATTTAAGCCACCTAAGTCAAAATTAGTGACATGTCTTGATGATGTCATATGTAAAATGTCGTTACTTACTGACATTATTATAAGGAAATACTACTGCAAATGTCTTCAAGACAAAATTTCCAACTGGGATATTTCGGCTTGTCAAAACTTTTTTGTCACCAAACTCTTTGCACAGAGTCCTGACAACTAATTTAAATTCACCTCGAGGTTCCATACTTCTTTTTGGGCCATCTATTCGGGATTGCAACACAGAATCACAAAATGGGATATTTATTTGAAATCACTGCAGCAATTTTAATTCCTATATACATTTTTGGATGAACCTGTTAAAATAATGCTCTATTCCCGCCAATGGGACCACATTAGAATTGTCTGTGTTCGCGTTTTAGATTTAATAGCAATGAAATGGATTCAGCGGTCTCAAAATAATCCGCGTACAAATTTATTGAAAGATCGGATCACATTTATAAATGTACAACCCCATATTGGATTCGCCATTTTGAATTGTAGATTAGATAGCAACGAAATGTACTCAGCGACCTCAAAATTATCTGCGCATACATTTTTTGACGGATCGCGAATCTTTTAGGGTTTTTGGCCACCATATTGGATCCACCATTTTGAAATTTCGACAGTAGACCATAATGGCGCTAATCTGACTTCGAATTCAAGATCATCGGCCCAAGAAAATAACCGGGTTAGATTTTGATGACGGTCATACAAACTTTTACGGTCTGTTACATTTTTTAAGTGGAAAATGTACGGTTTTCGTAGGAATAATATTTAATTCAGGAAAGCACACTCACTGGCATGAAATTGGAAAAAATCAACTGAAATTATTGAAAAATTATATTTGAATTTTGAAATACATCAGCTGAAATACATCAATTGAAATTGAAAAACATCAATTGAAATTTTAAAACACATCAATTGATATTTAAAAGATGTAAATTGAAATGTAAAACACATCACTTGAAATTTAAAATACATCAGTTGAAATTTTAAACACATCAATAGAAATTTGAAACAGATCACATGAAATTTCAAAGCCATCAATTGAAATTTAAAAAACATCTATTGAAATTTAAAATTCTAATACATCAAATAGGTAATAATTTTTAAACTTTAAGTGATGAATTTTAAATTTTAATTAATGTGTTTCAAATTTCAATTCATGTGTTTTAGATTTCATTCGATGCGTTTTAAATTTCAATTGATACCTCTTAAATTACAAGTGATATCTTTTAAATTTCAATTGATGTATTTCAAAATTCAAATAAAAATTCCAATTGATGGGTTTTAAATTTCAAATATTCAAATTTCAATTGATAATTCTCAAATTGGCCGCCGGCGGTGCAACTCTTGTACATGCGATCTTGGGTTCGAACCCTGCTCTGACCACCTTAAAATTTCTTTCGGCGGCGGTCACCTCGCATAACACTATCGAGTATATAGCCATGAAAAAGCTTCTCAAAATACCGTTCGGAATCGGTGTAAAACTGTAGGTCCCAATCAGTGAGTGAAAACTGGAAAGCGCACAGCTCAGTGATTGTGAGAAGTTCCCCCCCTGTCCCTTTATGGGGTGTAATGGGAAACCATTTATTTATTTTATTTAATTCTCAAATTAAATTGATATTTTTTAAATTTCAATTGGAAATGGTGTAGTTTCAAAACGAAACAAATACGCAGTTGGTTTCTAACCCCATTGATTTATTTTTAGTACAACACTTGTTGTTTTACTACAAAACATACAGTTTGCAATTTGAATTGGCATAAAAAAGTAAAACCATTGCAACAAATATCCACCAAAACTTCAGTTTGAAAACAAGCGTTTTTCAAATTTCAAAATATTTATACAAAATATAGTTTCCAGTCTTGGAATTGCTTAAATGCAATTAAGTACATTATCATTAAATCTCTATCTAGATTATATTGTGCGATGAAAGGCAAAACCAACTTACAAGAAAATATCAACGGCAAGTAAATTCAGTGATATGTATATTGTACTATTGTCAAATTGATTGTGTGTAATACGAGTATTACTTCACAGGTTTACATATGTTGGATATATGTAAACGAAACAGTATTTTTTGATATTTACCGTGGTAAACAAATTCCTTTGACATAAAATTCGATTATAGGTATTAACTGTGACAATATTTTTTTGCAGCATTTTAATAATACGATGGTTTCGATTAATTAACAACAATTTTCTGATTTTTATTAATCAGGCGTTTTAATTTAATTTAACCACATACGCACATTAATCGTTGGACTATACTAAAAGGAATCGCGACAGTTCGTTGGTAGATGCCATTATTCTGATTTTAAATTTTCATTGTATACACCCTACAACGCTTAATGAGGCATATTAAAAACTTTATGGTTTTTGTAACATAACACTAGATTGGAATTAAGTCACTTTTTAGATTTGCAACAATACAAGCCATACTAAAAGAGTAGTTTGTTTTTTGGTACCGGAAAAAATAAATAATTAAAATAGTCCTTGTAGAGTCCATCATTGTTGAATTGTTCTTTTCCTCCTAACTTAAATACAAGTATATTGAAAACATAGTATGTAAATTATTTTATGTTTCACATATGTATTGACAAAGAAAATTTCGATTATTCAATTTTCATATTCTGTACTGATAGCACGTATTTTAGAATTGTTAATAAAAATAGATTTTTACCAAATATAATTCGTGCACTACAATTTGGCGATCCTGCATCGAACCATATATGCAACAATAAGAATGTCAAAAACATTTGCATTGGTTTATATTAAATAAAATAAATCCAACGAGAAACGGAAGTTAAATTATTATCAATAATAAAGAGGATAAGATCCCGAAGAAACATAAATAATTGTTCATCCAGAGAAGCAATTTCCTTACAAACTTATTAATTGGATCTAAGGGATGAGATTGTTGTGTTTTCATGAAGTTGATGAAGATATTTCCAGCCAGACGTGAATGGGAGAATAAATCTTGGAGTTCAATACCCTTTAAATTTATAACCTATTAAGACTAGGACCGGCTCTGGCAACAGAAATTTCAATTACGGATCCAGAAACCAAATGTATATATTTCAACTCTTCAGCATCAGAACTTAAAGCTTGTTTACCAGATAAGTTGCATTCATATTTATATACTTATATAATACACTAACTAATACAGTAATTCGTCTTACTTCAAATTTAATATTTTCTTCAAATCGTCTTACTTCAAATTAGATCATATTTAATATTATTGTGATCCCATCCCAGTTAGACGGATTTATTAAATTTGTTTTTCATACATACATTTATAACATGAAAAGAACACGTCGTGGTATGATTGTAAATGATCAAATATCTCCAGTTATCATTGATAACATGGTAGTTAATAATCCTGAAATACAAACACAGTCCAATAACACACCTTCAATCAATACAGAGACACAAAATAATTTTGCGGGTTCTACATCTGAAAGGGCTATAATGTTTCCATGTCGGCCGTTAAAATTACCTAGCTTTTGGTCTGAATGTCCAGATGCATGGTTTATTCATGCTGACGTTGAATTTTCATTGAACAATATTTTTGATGATACTATCAGATATCATCATGTAATAGCCTCTTTACCTCAAGATATTATAACTAAAGTTTTGGATGTAATACAATTTTCTCCTTCGGAAAACAAATATGCACATATGAAAAAAGTTTTGTGTAATAGATTTTCTATCAGCGAAGATTCTCGTTTGGAACGATTGTTCTCGAATTCTTATATTGGGGATCGGAAACCTTCGGAATTTTTCCGAGACTTGAAAATTCTAGCTGGTTCAGATAATATTATTAACCTTGATTTACTTTACAAATTGTGGCTTCGAAAATTACCACAGAATATTCAAATACAGATGATGTCTTGTGTATCCCTAGATCTTGAAGAAAGAATGTTACTTGCTGATAAAATTTATGAAGTGTGTTCAAAATCTCAAGTGTCTGCTGTAGGTCATGGCTCAGATGAGGGTATCGAACATTCAGTTCAAAAATTGTCGGAAATGACTAAATATCTTTGTGAAAATTTAAACAAAATATCTTTAGAAGTCGCAGAATTGAAAAGTAGAAGGCCTTCTCGGGATAGAAATATGCTAGACTTTCGTGATCAACCACACGGTCGTGCAACTTCTCGTAGCGGTCGTGAGGGGTTTTGCTGGTATCATTTCAGATTCGGCAACAAGGCCCTGAAATGTATACAACCATGTCGGTATCCTAACCAGGTTAAAAGTTACAATGCAAATAACTCTTTAAATTAAATACATCCATCATGACGGTGGCTGATGATGGATCAGAGGTTAAACCTGGAAGCCGCCTATTCTTTTTTGATTCCAATAACAAGCTAAATTTTTTAATTGATACAGGTGCAGTTGTTTCTGTAGTTCCATATTCTAGATTTAAGTCATTATCCAGGAATTCGGATTTAGAGCTTTCAGCCGCAAATGGATCTGTCATTCGAACTTTTGGTACGAAGCTTTTCAAAATTGATTTAGGGCTTCGTAGAGAATTTGAATTTCCCTTTCTTATCGCTGACGTCGATACTCCAATTATAGGTTTTAACTTTCTCGAAAAATTCGGAATTGTCGTTGATGCTAAGAACAAACAACTTATCGATGCAAAGACTTCTTTAACAGTTCATTGTTCGTCTGGATTCAGCTCCATTTATTCACTTAAACCTAAAATTTCAGAGATAAGTAAGTATCACGAAATAGTGAGAGATTTCCCCGCTGTTACTGCAGAACCCGATTATACCAAGATGGTGAAACATAATACGGTTCATCGTATAGTGACTAAAGGAAATCTTCCATTTTGTAGACCACGACGACTTGACCCAATAAAACTTAAGATAGCCAAGAATGAATTTGAGTACTTAGTTAAAATAGGTGTCTGTAGACCATCTTCTTCTCCAACCGCATCACCTTTGCATCTTGTACCTAAAAAAGAAGTAAATGACTGGAGACCTTGCGGTGATTACAGGAGACTAAATTGTGTAACAGTACCAGATCGTTACCCTCTACCTCACATCCATGATTTAAGTATCGATTTGAAGAATAAAACTGTATTTTCAAAGCTGGATCTAGTGAGAGCATACCATCAGATTCCAATAGCTGAAGAAGATGTTCCAAAGACAGCAATAACTACTCCATTTGGAATGTTCGAGTTTGTAAGAATGCCTTTTGGATTAAGGAATAGTGCTCAAACTTTTCAACGTTTCATAAACGAAGTATTTTTTGACCTTGACTTCGTTTTTACATATATTGATGACATTTTGATAGCCAGCACAGACGAAACACAACATATTGAGCACTTGAAAATAGTTTTTGCAAGATTAGAGAAGTACTCACTGAATATTAAAATGTCTAAGTGTACATTTGGTGCTTCGTCAGTAGATTTTTTAAGCTACCACATTAATTCAGAAGGCATTCAACCTTCCGAGGAAAGAGTAAAAGCAATTTTGGACTTTGAAAAACCAAAATCAGTTTCTAAATTACAAAAGTTTATCGGAATGGTTAACTATTATCATCGCTACGTACCAATGTTAGCCGCAGAGCTTAGTCCCATTTACGATATTCTCACAACAGCTAATAAAAACAGTGATAAAAAGCTTGTGTGGAATGAAATTGCTACTAAGGCATTCGAACACGTTAGACAACTTTTTATGAAACAGACTCTACTTACCCATTTCGACGAGAATTGTAAATTGTCATTGGCTGTAGATGCGTCAAATGTGGCCATAGGCGCTGTCCTACAACAAGTTGATCATAATGGTGTGAGTGAACCATTGGCTTATTTTTCTAACAAAATTAGTTTAACAGAACAAAAGTATTCCACTTTTGACAGAGAACTGTTAGCGATTTATAGAGCTATTAAACATTTTAGGCATTTCCTCGAAGGTCGAGATTTTGAAATTTTTACAGATCATAGGCCACTCACATTTGTGCTAAATTCGAAAGCTGATCGATCTCCCAGACAAACACGGCAACTAGATTATATTGCACAATTTACGGATAAAATACAATACGTTCCTGGAAAGGAAAACGTGGTGGCGGATTCTCTATCCCGAATCCCAGAAATCGACTTAATTACAACTCGTGATATAAGTATGGAAACTCTACATAGAGAACAACAAACAGATATGGTTTTGAAATCTATCGTTACTGACCCTAGCGCAAAATTTAATTTGAAGGAGATAATAGTACCCCCTGACAACTCTAAGATTTGGTGCGACGTATCGACAAAATATCCTAAACCATATCTTCCGCCAAGTTTGCGTAAAACTGTTTTTGAGAAGATTCATTCCTTATCGCACCCAGGATCTCGACCGACAAGGAATTTAGTTCAGTCTAAGTATTTCTGGCCAAAAATGAGAAATGATATAAATCGATGGGTAGCAGGATGTCATGCTTGCCAGATTTCTAAAATAAACCGATATACAAAATCACCAGTTCAACATATTGAAATGCCAAAAAATCGTTTCGAACACATACATATAGATATTGTTGGTCCTCTTCCTGTTTCCAATGGTTTCAAATATATTTTGACAATTATTGATCGATATTCTCGCTGGCCAGAGGCTTACCCATTACGTGATATTACCGCAAAATCTGTTGCGAAAACGTTTGTTGAAAATTATATACCGCGTTTTGGAGTACCGATCAGAATTACGGCTGACCAAGGTACTCAGTTCACTTCGAGCCTTTTCCGTGAATTGACATCATTGCTTGGGACGCATAAGATACATACTACGCCATATCATCCACAAGCGAACGGTATTCTAGAGCGGTTTCATAGGCAGCTTAAAACCGCTTTGATTACATCATCTAATTCTGTGAGATGGTCTGAAATGTTATCTTTCGTATTGTTAGGGCTGCGAACCTCAGTCAAAGCTGATTTAAAATGTTCACCAGCTGAGTTACTTTATGGGCAAGCTCTTCGGATACCAGGAGAATTGGTGGTAGAAAATGATTCTGTTGTCCCTGTAGAAGAGACTTTACAGAGGTTAAGAGACTATTTTTCGACGGTCAGATCAAAGGTAGTGTACCACAATGTCGACAAACATTATATTCCTAGACATCTTTCTAGTTGTGATTACGTTTATGTACGGGCTCATAATGTCACGGGCTTAAATGCGCCATTTGAGGGACCATTTCGTGTCATTAAAAGAAATGACAAGGTTTTCACAATTCAAAAGGGTAATTTAATTAAAACCTATAACATAGATCTTGTGAAACCAGCATTTATATTAGATAATGAAGACGCTAATGTACCTTCAACAAATACAAAACAAAATAAAACTGTTACATTCAGGATTAATTAACAGTTTGTCGTTCGGATTTCTTTAATGAACATTTTAATTTTTCTCGTTTATACTGGGAGGGGAGTACTGTAGAGTCCATCATTGTTGAATTGTTCTTTTCCTCCTAACTTAAATACAAGTATATTGAAAACATAGTATGTAAATTATTTTATGTTTCACATATGTATTGACAAAGAAAATTTCGATTATTCAATTTTCATATTCTGTACTGATAGCACGTATTTTAGAATTGTTAATAAAAATAGATTTTTACCAAATATAATTCGTGCACTACAGTCCTAATATTTAAAAAAAAGTTATTACAAACTCAACGCAGAAAATGTTGACTAAAACGACTGTTTTTGTAAAAAGAGTTTTAAATCTGTACTCCAGTGAATATCATTATCAAATATCTATTTTACAAAGAAACAAAGATCAAACTTAAACATCCTTGAAATTATCCAAAATTCAAGTTATTCTAATTGCAAAAAAGTCGATAAACTCATACAATTTGAACCACAACAATTGAATAATTCACTGCACAAATATTCTCAGGAAAAGATAGTAAATCTAACAAGTGAGAAGTCTCCCAATGAAAACGTTAAAATATTCGTATATTGAACATCACAATGCACAAAGCTCGCCAACCACTAACGTCGATTCCCATGTCCCCCTTGTATATCCATACATTTGAGCTAGGTTGTTAGTGTCCCCTCTAAAGTTTAGTACTCTCCCCGAAGGAACCCGTGTTGTGGATGGAGACAATGTTGCCAAACCGAGATGTTTCCGGACTATCAGGACGATTGAAACTGTCGAATATTTACCACAGAGGAGATATGGACTGGCATGTAAATCTGGCGACACTGTATCGCAACTTATATATAAATAAAAAAAATATAAATGGTTTCCGATTACATCCCATGAAGGGACCTACAGTTTTACACCGATTCCGAACGGTATTTTGAGAAGCTTTTTCATGGCTAACCGTCACTATGCGAGGTGACCGCCGCCGAAAGAAATTGTAAGATGGTCTGAGCAGGGATCGAACCCAGGATCTCATATACAAGACGCGCGCACACTACCATTGCACCACCGACGGCCAGGTATATATCGGGACAAAATATGCTGGCTTAAGATCAGGGTTCGAATTGCTCGCTTCAAATTAGCAACAACCCTTAAATTTTTGCTTGGCTTAAATTTTTTTCAGTAAAGTAAGGAAAATGAGTTTCAGTTACTTGACTCACATTGTGTTATCTACCATCTAAAAGCAAAGAGCAAATGCAAAGAATGAACATTTAAAAAACTCAGTTTCAGCTACTAACTTTACAGAGAAGAAGTCTGAAAAGGGGAGAAATCATTTTGCTTCAGCGAACTGCGCAGACACCGTTTGGTTATGCAGCAAAGTAACAGTTTTAAAATAAATTGTTGTTGTTGCAATGAGTTAGTTGATGTTTATGATTTATGTTGATCTTGATGGTCTTTAGTCATGTTAAGTTCTTTGACGGTAATACCTACACAGAAAAAAATAAAAATCAATTTCAATTAAAAAATTTGTTTTTTTGGTTAATTTTTTAATTGATTTTGGTGTAATCACGAAAATGATAATATTAATTACAGGTATTTGTAAATTTGTCAAAAAAAAACCTGAATTAAAAAATTTGTAAATTTGATTAAAACATTTCTTGCATTTTTTCAAAAATATTGATTATGTATGTAATAGGGTAGCCATTTAATCGGGTTTTTTTGATTAATCGGTTAACCGTTAATCGCAAATTTCAATCTATTCAATTTACCGAACAAAACGCAATCAAATTATTCGATTATTCGAATAAAATTAAACAAAAAATTGTTGCCTGTAAAGTCGGTTTTACGGGCGAAGATTTTACGTGACAACGTCTTTTTCTCGGTAGAATATTTATTGATATGAATATAATTAAATTGCACAATAGGAGTGCAATGAACTCACTTGCCCAATGAGTGTTAGAACTCACGGGCGATGTTTTAACATTTATTGAAACTTATGGTTTAGGAAAATAGAAGTAATTTCAACACCATCTAGGTACCTGTGCGATTTCTATGAACACATTATCAAATGTGACATTATAAACAATAAACATATCCTTTATTATAAAATATAAACATTTCTTTTATTATAAAAAATAAACATTTCTTTTATTAAAAACAAAAGAAAATAATTTACTAACCAAAAAGTATTTCAATTCATCATATTCGCATATCGTTTTTAAAGCCGACCGCAGCTCTCTGTTTCGTTTTGGCTACCTAATTCATATGAAAATTTCTACACACAAACATACACTACACATATCATAGAGCCAAAAAACAAAAAACAAAAAAAAAACAAAAAATAATACCTTATCCAATGCAGACTGATCGAAATCAATATTCATACACACGCACATATATACGCACATACATACTTGCTCAGTCGTCATATAAAGGGTGATTTTTTAAGAGCTTGATAACTTTTTTTTAAAAAAAAACGCATAAAATTTGCAAAATCTCATCGGTTCTTTATTTGAAACGTTAGATTGGTCCATGACATTTACTTTTTGAAGATAATTTCATTTAAATGTTGACCGCGGCTGCGTCTTAGGTGGTCCATTCGGAAAGTCCAATTTTGGGCAACTTTTTCGAGCATTTCGGCCGGAATAGCCCGAATTTCTTCGGAAATGTTGTCTTCCAAAGCTGGAATAGTTGCTGGCTTATTTCTGTAGACTTTAGACTTGACGTAGCCCCACAAAAAATAGTCTAAAGGCGTCAAATCGCATGATCTTGGTGGCCAACTTACCGGTCCATTTCTTGAGATGAATTGTTCTCCGAAGTTTTCCCTCAAAATGGCCATAGAATCGCGAGCTGTGTGGCATGTAGCGCCATCTTGTTGAAACCACATGTCAACCAAGTTCAGTTCTTCCATTTTTGGCAACAAAAAGTTTGTTAGCATCGAACGATAGCGATCGCCATTCACCGTAACGTTGCGTCCAACAGCATCTTTGAAAAAATACGGTCCAATGATTCCACCAGCGTACAAACCACACCAAACAGTGCATTTTTCGGGATGCATGGGCAGTTCTTGAACGGCTTCTGGTTGCTCTTCACTCCAAATGCGGCAATTTTGCTTATTTACGTAGCCATTCAACCAGAAATGAGCCTCGATTATGTAGACCATAAATCGGACGTAAAGCGCGAAACACATTTCGAACCGAACACTGATTTTGGTAATAAAATTCAATGATTTGCAAGCGTTGCTCGTTAGTAAGTCTATTCATGATGAAATGTCAAAGCATACGGAGCATCTTTCTCTTTGACACCATGTCTGAAATCCCACGTGATCTGTCAAATACTAATGCATGAAAATCCTAACCTCAAAAAAATCACCCGTTATATGATGTGCCAAAAAACAAAAACACTCACACCACCGACCAACAGCCACTAGAAGCCAGCAAAGCAAATCGTTTCTGGCACACAAGTAAACACATTGCGTTTACTTGTGTTCGGTGACTCATCGTAACGTTACCGGGCGTTACACTTTTTCATAAGTGACTCCCAGCCGCAACCTAATTTAAGACGTTGTCACGTCAAAAAAAAGGGTTCAAACATTTATTAAAACAAAACAAAATGTAACAAAAGCAACTTCATTATAAAGTATAAAATATATGTACGTACAATTCACAAATCAATGAAAATTAGTGACTTTTGATACCAAGTCAAAATTAAAAAAAAAATTAAAGTTTGGACCCAAAAAGTGCCACGCTTTCGGGTGCCTATCATACAAAGGGTAGGGTCGTTCTGAAACTATATTTTTTTAATTTTACAAAACGTAATTTTCGGACTATTATATACAATAATATAGTTTAAGCAGAATCGGACCAGGCATTTTCATACCCCCCATACAAAGTGAACCAGTGGGTCTTGAAATTTCATCAGACTATTACACCCAATTTAATTATCCAATTTTGACACAATTTTTTTTATTTATATCTATGAGCCAAAGCACTGTGTGACGTTTTCTCTCAACAGACTATCAAATCTGTTCGAAATGTGTGTAAAGTTACGAAATTTGTTCGCAAATCGTTTTCATGTGAGTTGCCACATTCTAGGAGTGTGTCAAGACGGAATGCTTGCCATAAACACATGCTTATATTCTATTAATCGGTTAATCGCACTGATTTGTTCGAGTTAATCGTTAATCGAAAAATTTAATTATTAAAATGTTCGGTTTGATTAAATTTTGAATTGAATCAATTAAAACCGTTATTGATTTTTTCAGCCTGAAACCCCAACCCCCGCGACGACGCCTAAAAAAGTTAAATATTCTACTTTTAAAGGGATTTTATGGAAGGTTTCGTAGATACACATGTACTTCTATCTATAAAAAATTAAATTTGATAGAATTTGGATTCATAATCGGAACTAATGCCCAGTTTTCTTAAACGAGAACAACAACAGTTATTGAGGGAATGTAATTCGACAATAAATCCCATTGTCTTGTCACAAATTATTTTTATTTTGTTTTTAAAACTGAAAGAGTGGAACTGCTCAGGTAGTTCTGGAGAAACATTCAATTTATCTGCTCCTTCCACAGCAACAGTCACTCCATTGTCACATTCCACCTATTCACAGCTTTGTAGGAGAAATGTATTGCTTTTATTCAATTTAGGGAACTCTTGTTTTACACGTTCAAAATGTCTACGAAGGTGAGTTTCTTTTTGCGTGAAATTTTTGAAAACAATTTTCGTGTAAACAATTGTATGTGGCATAAGGCGGTAAATTGTGTCTTTTCAAATGCATAAAAAATTTTTGGGGACAGCTACATTTTCCATTGCAAAAAAAGCACTCATTTCCAATGAAATTTGTTCAAAAACACTTGCCAATTAAACACAATTACAAAAAACGCAGTTTTAATCAAGAACATGACAATGTAACACTATTACTCTTCAAGTTTACAAAATAAAATCTTTCAATCAACAATAAACGAATTACATATTGCCTCCCAACAACATATTGCCTCCCAACATATTGCCTCCCAACGGCGTTGAAAAACTTAAACTCGATAATGCATTCAAAAATTAAAAATTTTTAGAGCCGTAGATTTGCGCCTGGCCAGCTCCAAGTTCTGTTGGAAACTCACAAAATAAATTGTAAATATGATTAAAAATTTAATTGATTCAATTAATTGTTATTGAATTTTTTGAAAAAATTCGAATAAATATTTAATTGAAATTTTCAGACCAATATTTTTCTCTGTGTACATAGTGATAAATTATGGATTATGCAAATGTATACACATATAAGTACAAACATTCATACATGCCCTGTACACCTTTTTCCTACTTTTTAAGTTTTTATTTAGTTTTAATTTATTCTTAACAAAAATGAATTCAATAAAATTGTCTCTTTAAATTTTCTCTTACTTGACAATTTAAAAAATATGTTAAAATAGAACTGTTTCAACTACTGATTTACAATAAGAGGAATACACTGTAGGGTGTACGGAGGCTGACCCCAATTGGCGCGTAGGGACATAGAGAAATAGCAAAAGAGTCGCAATGCTACTATGCGTGTTCTCTTGATGATGACGAGGTAGTAGTACGGTTGCTACAGTTGGTAATATCCAGCCAAAATTGGTAACATTTAAACGGCTTTGTAACATGGTAACATTTTATTCATTTTGGTAACATTTTGATATGAAATTATTAGTATAAAAAAATGCATTTGATTTCATACTTCTATTAGAAAATTCGACGAAATGTGATCTAACATGTTACTTACAAACAGAAGAAAACATGAAGCACTGGCAACACTATTTGGGAGAATTGATTGATTATGGGCCTAACCAAAATACGTGCCTGTCGTCGTTCGCACTAAATAACCAAATATATTCGTCTCTTTCGCACTAACGAACTCTTTGTGCTTTGATTGGTCTGAATATAAAAGTGTTAGAATACTTGTGCACTAAATAATTTTGCATTGCAATTGAAAGGCAATAAAATGCAAAGAAAGTGAAGATTATGTTTTGTTATGATATATTTTTTGCTTTTGGTTTTTTTAATCTTTATATTGATGTATGATGATGAAAAGGCTTCTCAAAATACAGATCGGAACCGGAATAAACCGTAGCTCTCAATCAGTGAGTATAAAACTCGAACGAGCACTGCTCGCTGGTTGTGAGAAGCTCTCCCCGATCCCTTCATGGGATGTAATGGGAAACCATTTATTTAGTTTTTTTTTTATTGATGTATGTATGTATGCAATATCATTTTGTGTAACGAATTATTTTAAATAAATATTTATGGCCAGTTTTTCAGTCAGTGGTGATCTTCGTTTCTTAGTTAAATTGTGGTTAAACATTGAATTGTATTTTTCAGTCGTTGTTTAACTATGATTTAACCACTCAATGGTGGTTGGTTAACTTTTAGTCATAACCATATGATTTTGAATGTCAAATTACTGACTGGCAAAATGAGAAATGTAAGATTGTATAAAATACATGTGTCTGAGTTGCGTATTTGTGTACATACTTTGAGTCTAGATCGTTAAATTGTTGCACCTATATAGATTTGTTCACTTTTTTGTTCAAATGACTTCGATTTTATGCATCTATTTCTTATTTTTCATAATTTCATTTTGTTTGTTCCCCTTTGTTGTTTTGGTAGATATTTGTCCCAAAACAGATATATTTTCCAATATGAATACAAGGGTTGCCATAATCGTTAACAATATGGGGACTTACATTAACTCACCACTGAAAAACAGAATGCGAATTAACTTAGAATTAAGATTAAGTAATCAGATAGTTAACTACCCACTTAAAAACTGACCATTAATGTTCTAAACAAAAATGTAAAAGTTTGGTAATTTTTTGGTAACTTTTTTGGAAAATTCTTGTAATTAAAAAATTATCCTTGTTGTAACCGTGGGTAGTAGGCCATTTCATCGAGCCCGAGTTGCTTTTGTAATTTACTCTCTGGTGGAACAATACGGGCAGAAATAAAAGAGAACGCATGTTTTCGTTCGATGCAAACACCATAAACATAATTCAGCTCTCATTAGTATCAGTCAAAAACTATTTAAAATTTTTTAGCTGCATGGTCTATAATCTCTATGTCTTCTTTGTTCTCTCATTCTACATCATTTCTCTAGTACCTTTTCGATCAGCTGTGCCATAGAAACCCCCTGGCTGTTCGCTGAAGCAATATGATTTGTTCCCCTTTTCACATTTCTTCTTTGGCAAGCAAAGCCACAAATGTTTGTTCTTTGTATTTTCTCCCTGCTTTTACTTGGTTGATAAAAAAAAGTGAGCCAAGTAACTAAAACTTAGTTTTCTTATTTTACTGACAAAAATGTAAGCAAACATTTGTGTGCTGATGGGTTGCTTCTTACTTTTGCTTGGTTTCATATTCCATATTCAAGCAAATTCCATCCCTGCTTAAGGTAGTCCATCCAACAATGCGCAATTTTTGGAAGAATTCCACTTATGAGTAGTCTCTAGCAAACACCAACTAGAAAATACTCTATTCAACGCAAGATTAACAAAACAAAAATTAAACGATACCGCTTATTTCCTCATTACTTTACATTGAATGCACAAGGGCCAACAAATTAAACAATTAGATTGAAAAGAATCTGACAATGCTCATTCAAATTTCTAAAAATCAAGGAATCAATAATGCACAAACTTCCCCAAATCAGGGAATTATGCAGCTTAGTTCAATGACTTCTCTACTCCCTATACAAATTGAAATAATAACAATTCAGAGGTTATGCGAAATGTGTAATTATTGTTCGGGCTGGTCAAAATATTCTGGAATGGTGGAGACCAAGAAAGTAGTGCGTTATGAAAAAGAAATTGTGGAAAACAGTATCCTTCCAATAGGCGAACTTACGGAAGAAGTTCAATGATGTAGAATCAGGGATGTTAAGGAAAGTTTAATTCAACATGTATTATTATAGAACTATATAGAACATAACGATTATGCAGCACATAAAATTGGACATATTTTAAGTTTTGATATTTCTCACAGATTTCAAGAAAACACTTGAGCAAATATATTTTGTATGTAATAATAGTCGTGTTTTGGTTACAAGCAAGCGATTATCGCTTGCTAAGTTGTCAAGAAAACGGCATTTGAGCGATAAGTGCTCTTAACCAAAAATCTGAAATATGAAATAAAAAAATATGAAATTTGTTTAAACTTAGCGAAAATAATTCGCGTTGCTAAGCTCTCGCTAAGTCTTCGCTAAGTGCTCCATACAAAATAAGTGATTATATAACACGCTTAATGAATTTATATAAACTTTAATATCAAAAAATTATTCAAAAATCTTGCGTTCATTATGTAGTGTTCGTTATGTAGGATTGTTTTAATAATGTACATAATCATATTACACATGTCTGGGATTCTAATTATAGTCTATTCAATTGCATTTATATACGCTTACGTGTCGAAACTTTTTCAACACATTTGGAAAAAGTACAAAAATAAATGAAAAAAAATTACAGCAGACAGTTGTCCGAGGCCTTCGGCCACGGACTGTCCCTGCAGGCTGTGTCAGAGACACGGCCATTAAGTTTAACGTAGAATACGCCATCCGATAAGACAGAAAACATATATAACAATAAATTCATTTGCTTATATTATTTATCATTTATTGTTATATATGTTTTCTGTCTTATCGGATGGCGTATTCTACGTTAAACTTAATGGCCGTGTCTCTGACACAGCCTGCAGGGACAGTCCGTGGCCGAAGGCCTCGGACAACTGTCTGCTGTAATTTTTATATTTACCAACGGCATTTGATTCAAGTCCGTTTAAAAAAAAAATATTATGTTCAATTTTTTTAAACTTAATTTAATTTATGTATTTTAATTAATATTTTTATTGAAATAAGTTCTGCGAATGTTGAGAGGGCCGCCCTAATATTAAAAAAGGTTTACCTTATCGAGTCTTCGCATTAGCATTCGAGCGTTGTGTGAAAGCTTTACGCTTTACAATTCAAAATTAATGTTACAACAGCTTTATTGAAGCTTTCGCAAAAAAGCTTTATTACGTCAGCTTACTGTTTGTTTCACTTTTTACTAGATACATGTTGCCAAGCAACATTAGCTTGCTGTTCGTTTCACTTTTTACTAGATACATGTTCCTAAGCAATGTTGAGCAACCAAAAACACTCAACCAAACACCATACATATGTTTGAGTGTATGTGTTTAAACAATTTTAATTTGAGAAATTTAAATATTAGGAAGATATCAACCAATACAAAATGTATATCAAACGAAAGATAACATCTTCATTTACCTACAAAAAAAATTTTAAAAAAATGCATCTAGCCGTTTCCTCAAATTCAATGAAATAAAGATTACAACAATAAAAACCTGACATGACTCCTCATACCGTAAGGTAAGACGTATTCTACGTCAAAAATTAAAATAAAAAAAAAATGTGTTTTGGAACTAAATTTTGGATCAAAAAAACCTAAACAAAAAATTACAGCAGACAGTTGTCCGAGGCCTTCGGCCACGTACTGTCCCTGCAGGCTGTGTCAGAGACACGGCCATTAAGTTTAACGTAGAATACGCCATCCGATAAGACAGAAAACATATATAACAATAAATTCATTTGCTTATATTATTTATCATTTATTGTTATATATGTTTTCTGTCTTATCGGATGGCGTATTCTACGTTAAACTTAATGGCCGTGTCTCTGACACAGCCTGCAGGGACAGTCCGTGGCCGAAGGCCTCGGACAACTGTCTGCTGTAATTTTTATATTTACCAACGGCATTTGATTCAAGTCCGTTTAAAAAAAAAATATTATGTTCAATTTTTTTAAACTTAATTTAATGTATGTATTTTAATTAATATTTTTATTGAAATAAGTTCTGCGAATGTTGAGAGGGCCGTCCTAATATTAAAAAAGGTTTACCTTATCGAGTCTTCGCATTAGCATTCGAGCGTTGTGTGAAAGCTTTACGCTTTATAATTCAAAATTAATGTTACAACAGCTTTATTGAAGCTTTCGCAAAAAAGCTTTATTACGTTAGCTTACTGTTCGTTTCACTTTTTACTAGATACATGTTCCTAAGCAATGTTGAGCAACCAAAAACACTCAACCAAACACCACACATATGTTTGAGTGTATGTGTTTAAACAATTTTCATTTGAGAAATTTAAATATTAGGAAGATATCAACCAATATGAAATGTATATCAAACGAAAGATAACATCTTCATTTACCTAATTTACCTAAAGATTACAACAATAAAAACCTGACATGACTCCTCATACCGTAAGGTAAGACGTATTCTACGTCAAAATCAGTTAAAAAATTTACATTTTAAATTCCCAAATATCTTTGTAACTTAGCACGTTTATTTTATTTGTGTCCTTAGTATATTCTACTGGCCAGTTTCACAGTTTAAATGTAGTAATTTAAATATCATTTAATATGAAAAATGTCTGTGAGCTTGAAACTCGCCCTAAGAAACTTTGAAACTCCCTCACAAGTTTGGAAGCTACAAGCGATGAATGTTTCAATTTCACCACGTTCACTTCGTACGTTGAAACATGGTGCATATTCTGAAAGCCTAACTCCTCGCCTACAATTGCATATACCATCTAAAATAATCAGAAAAATATCGGTTGCAAAGTTCTGATATTATTACCATGTTTTACATGTAATCGGCCTCAGTCATTAAAGTTTTGGTTACACTTCTTGTATAAACCAGATGCAAGAAAAGGCAAAATTACACTTTCTCGAGGCTACTCGGAGGAGTCGTTCAAGATATGTTTTGTTCCTCATTTAGCATAGACTATACTTACAAAAACATTTCAGAGGAAACACTTTTAACCGCTTGACATACTGTCGTTAACATTTCTGTAACTTTAGGAAACGTAATTTAAAAATGTATAGGGTGATACATTGTGAGATTTGATGTTCAATAGGCTTTTTTTGCCAGATAATGCGTGACTCATATCAAACTGCTTTGCCATTTTTGTTCAGTGTCGTTTGGCAGGTCATCATGGAAAGACTCACACCACAACCGCGTCTCCACATTGATCAGCTGTATTACGAAAATCAGCGTTTTGTTAGAAATGTTTTTTGTGGGATTCGAGGAACTTACGGTGCGCACGTTGAAGCACATTTCTGGCTCAATGGATAAGTTAATAAATAAAATTGCCGAATTTCGGCTGAAGAGCAACTCGAAAAGTACCAAGAGCTACCCATTATGCCCATTAAAAACAACAGTATGGTGTGGTTTATAGGCTGGTGGAATCATTGGTCCATATTTCTTCAAAAATGAGGCAAATCAAAATGTTACTGTCAATGGTAAACGTTATCGTTATCTTAACGGGCTAGACGCTGCTAAGATGATGCCTCACAAACATCGAAACGATCGTCCAGCGAATGTGAGTTCGAATCCCACCAGCGGCATTTAATTTATTTTTTCTCTAACCGGAGAAAACATGATCTCTTAGCCTAAAGGAAATTACAACTTTGGCAATAACGGGGATCTAAAACAACTTTATTTGAAGTTATCGCACCATATTAACGGACTATGTGCGTCCTGAAATTCAAGCGCACGGTCTCGGCGAGCTCTAGTTTCGCGTGAAACAATGGACTTGTTGAGAAATCGGTTTAGTGAGCACTTAATTTTACGTTTTGCTACGGTAAATTGGCCGCCTAGCTCGTACGATATCACACCAATGGACTATTTTCTCTGGGGATATGCAAAGTCTGATGTGTTCTGGAATAAGCCAGCTACGATTGAAGCTTTGGAACCCAACATTACTCGTTACTCGTTTTATTGATCAAGAAACAACTATTTTTTAGCCAAATACACTATGAACCGAAACTTCAACGACCGGTAGGGAACTATAAGTAGCATCGCATAAAAAACAGTTTGACGTGTCCGTCATTAGCTTTTCAATATGTGTCTTTAAATTCAGATTGAAATTTCAAAACCTCGATTTCCAGTACAACCTAATGTCTGGGTTATCTGGTAACAAATTCAATGATATTTATGTATTTTCGCAGCTCTGACCATTTTTATTAAACTCATCCATCCTTTGAGCCTGAGGTGCATTAAAGAAAGTTTTTAATTTTTTGATGCAGACCAGCCTCCAGTTACCCGAATGCGTTTGGTAAATTCGCCCATATTCAATAGCAGAGTGACTTTGGGCACAATATTTACTAACACCCAACTAAATTAGAATATGTTTCGTTTTTGGGGGATTTATCGGGACTACCAGCCAATTGACCCAACATTTTATGGGAGGTACGAAAGCGGTGTGTGAAAGACATTAATTTTTATTTAAGCAGTGCATCCAGAGAACAAATTGTCTGCGAAGAGGTTGTAGTACCGTAAATTACGCTGTAACAGGCGAATTGCGGTTTCCACAACCGAATTGAAGTTGTCACAACATAATTTAGTCCCACAACTGATATTCGGTTGAAGCACTTCGTTTTACAATTTATTCGCTTGTGAAAAATAAATTTTCAATTATATAAATTTTCTAAATTTTTCTAAAATTCCGGTTGGAACAACCGAATTTGAAATTAATTCGGATGCAACAACCGAAATTCGGTTGGAGTATCCCAATGTATCATCAATTTATATACGTCAATTAGATACATAATTTAGCATAAACTTGGTCACAATAACCGAACCAAATTGACATTAATTCGGTTGGTGTAACCGAATTTCTCATGAACTTTGTAGGTACGACCGAATTTATTTTCAATTCGCTTACCACAACATAATTCTATGCATTCAAAACGAAACGTTTAACATTCTAAACACAACCATGATTTAAAAAAAGTTCGGAGAATGTATAATTTTGTGGTTATTAAGAAATTTAAGTAAGAATATTTTATTTCTGGTATTGGTATTAAAACGTTTTAATTTGCAGAAAATTGCCAAGTTTCGAAGTTTTTCAAGATCGGTCGTTTGAGTTATGCTGCACTAGTTTGTCTATAAGACGGTTTAGGACCAACGCAAATCAACAGATGCAACACGTCAGAATTGGTTCGGAGATTCAAGGCGGAATAAGATATCGAAAAGCGGGATGGTTGGTAAGGTTAAGTATATATAAGTATTATACCCTGTGCGTGAGGGTATAATTAAAAGCGATTGCTTCACTGGTTGTGCGAAGCCCTTCCCTATCCTTTCATGTGATGTCATAAAAAACTTTGAAATTTGCTCTAACATTACAAGTAATAAAACAACACTAGTCTGATCTCTTTATATATTTATATTTTCCATTACAAATATACTCTTAAATAATATCAAATAAATTAATATTTATATAACGTCATTTAAAATTCAAAAATGCCTAACAACATTTGCGTCAAAAAATGGGTAGATATGAAACCTCTGCAATGAATGTTTTGAATGGCATATCAAGAAATGCACTTCAAAAGCGAATGCGTCAATTACTACATTCACTGCTAACGAAACAAACTACACTGAAAGAATAACGCTTCGTATGAAACATTTTCGTTAATGTTTTTCCAACAATTTGGTAGTCGCTGCAACGAAAAATTTCATACATGATTTCTTTGGCAATTTTTCATTTCGTTGCTGCAACAACTTACTTTTCGTTCCTGCAACAATTTTATTTAATTTGAATTTTGTAGAAAAATGGGTTAAAAATTAAAAAATAGTAAATGCATGAGATTTAAACTAATGATATTTAGTTTATCTCTTACTTTTTATAGCTTATTTTTATTATTTATTTAGTTTGGAGTTTTTCCAACCTTTAAAGTAGACGAAACAATTTCGTTATTGCAACGAAACGATAGCGAGAGATCAGTTCCTTTGCAACAACCGCAAGTGGTAGACATATTTCTCCGACAGAATAATTTAAATAAATTTGTTAAAACAGAATAATTAGTTATACGTAGTAAAAATCATTTATTGTGAAAAATAAATTATGTGAATTTATGTGTTTGCTGTGATCGTTTGTGTAAATTAAGTATCTATGATATAAATCAAATAGATAAATAAACAGAATGCAAGGAGCAGCACGATAGCAAAGAAAGTGTCGCATCGATAGCAGAAAAACTACCCGAAATATGTGTGCGTCGGTTTGTGTTTTAACCATAAATCAGTCTCATTGGTTTCGTTGTAGTGGTATTTGGAATCGAAGAAAGTTTTGAACATAGATCAATTGCTGTGATGAAAACCATAGGACAGTAGAGTTTATGTTCATTGTAAGTACAGACATATGTTGAGTTGTACATATATAAAATATAAATCTTAATAATAAATTTCACAAATTTCTTTTTAATTGCAGAACCTGAATACAACGGCCACAATAACACTCAAATCCTCGTCTACCATAATCATTCCCCAGATGATTGGAATGGATAAAATATTCTTAGCAAATTCAGACCATTTTGAAATAAAAATTCAAAAATTGCTGTTCAATAAACAATAAATAATGTCAACCACATTCATTGCAGCAATGAAACAAAATCATTGCAAACAAATTGAAACAATTGCAAACAAATTGAAGCAATTGAAACAAATTCATTGCAGCAATGAAGCAACTTCATTACTGTCATGAAGCAACTTCATTACTGCAACAATGAAGCAAATTCATTGCGACAACGAAAAAAATTCGTTGCAAAAATTAATCAAATTCATTGCAGCAACAGCCATACGTTCATCGCAGTGACAATCAATTTGTAATTGATGAACACATTTTCGAAGCGGGAATGAAACTGTACGTTAGCTCACTTTCGATGACGAAAGTTGTTGGAGAGATGAACATTTTCATCCCTGTGACGATGCTTCTCCGTTCAGTGTAGTATATTGCAGATCATTTATTTAGAAACAAAATGCAAAATTAATGAGAATAATGTATCAGACTCCCACAATTTTCTGTAGTTTTGTACATATTCCGTCTAAAATTGAGCTAAATTTATTTACATATTCATAAATATAGACAACAAATTTCCATTACGAAAGTTAGTAAAATATATGAACAAAATATAAAAAAAATTCGTTAAAATTTTCGTAGAAATTGTTTGCATAAGCAGCTGATGAACAAAGGTAATAACAAGATTCCTACTGCTCAATACACTGTAAGTAGGTGAAAATGACACATCAAAACACCGAGACTAGTCAATCTAATTTTGGATCGTAGAATCCAGTGGTGTAACCTGTTTTGAAAAGTTAGCTCGAAATCACGAGATATTTCGATTTTAAATTTGTAGTAGATCTAAGGCGATATTTGATTTTATTTGAATGACAGAACTTTAAAAACTTGTTTAAAATCAATTTGTTTATTATTTATTTGTCAAAATTTATATCTAGATATAATGGACGTCCATTTTCAAGCGGACATGGAACTATATTTGCTCTTATTTTGATGATTTTATAATTTTTTTTTGGATTTATTAAATTTTTACTCTTTGTTTTCAATCGACCAGCAGAAATCTGTAAGCATTGAGTCTATTCTTTTTCCAGCGAAACGGTCTTCGAATGCCATTATAGTTTGATGAAATCTTTCGCCAGTTTCGTCTGTTTCTGTGGACAATTGTCGTTCGTAAAAATCGAAATGTGCATGTCACATGTGGATTTTCAACGACATATTAACGCCAAGTTTGTCGAAAGACTTCATCATGTTGTCAATATAATCACGATACTCTGCTGAGCGATTTTTCCACAGAACGTTTTCAATTACCGCACGAATTGAGTTCCCTGCGTTTAGTTTAGTTTCATCTAACATTTCTGAAAAACTCGTATCCCTTAAAAGTTTCCGTGTATCTGGACCGTTAACTACACCTGTTAAAAAAAATTGATCTAAAATATATTGCAGTCACACACTTTTAGTTACATAAAATTACCCTCTTTTAATTTTTCAATTGAAAATTTTGGAAAAGCGTTGTTTTTCAAGTATGGTGATGCATTTTCGTTAACTTGAACCAAACGTTTTAAAAAATTCTTTACAACTCCCAGCTTGATATGAAGATCCGGAAGCATTATTTTCTGAAGGGGGATCAATGGTGGACGAATTACATTAAATTGGGCAACATCTTGCGAATCGCGTTTTGGCCAATCTCACTTTTCGTACTGGTTGCATTTTGCACGGCTGTCCTATTTACAAAAAATACACATGCACTTCATGTAGCCAGTTTGCATTCCAGCTAATAGTGGAAGAACCTTAAAATCACAATTTACGCGCCAATTATGTTCGTCATAACTGATGCGTTCCAGAATTAATTTCATGGTATCATACGACTCATGCATTCCAAGAGCATACTTCAAGGGCACTGGTTTAACGATGCTTTTATCAAATAGCAAGACTACTTTTAAGATTCTGGTTAAAGAGTCTATGAAAAGACGCCATAAAGATGGATTATTCTTGCAGATTCCCATTTCTTTCATTAAACCGGGAATATCTTGACAATATGCATAAGCTGCGTCCTCGGAAAGCATGAAATACGGCATACATATATGGTTCTTGCCGATATTTGTAACATGTAATTTTTACACCTGGTGCCAGCACATTGATGCTACTTAGTTCCGAAGCCAAAGTCATGGCATTATTTTGAGATAGCTTCAGATTTCGAACGATTCTATATAAATGTTCCTGCGAAATTAATGATGGATATTGTATAACTGGCTGAAGGTAATCAGAATCAGCATGATGTAATGATGTTGCTGAAATTTGTGATTGTACTTCATAGGACGCAGTATCATATTGGTATGTCGATGGATGTACTGGGACAGGCAATTCATCACTGTGTGGAACTGGTACGTGAGCACTTGGAACACCTTTGTATATAAGACCGGATAGTTCTATAATAATAAATTATTGTGTATTCCATATATACGCCCTCTTTACACGATGCCATTTTTAGCTGCCATTTTTATCAATTCTCTTTTGAAATTGCAGCGGAAATCTTCGTGCCTTTACACGTTGCCGTCTCATGATAATAGTGCTTGCCATTTTTTCAGACATTTCTCTTTAGTGAGTGTTCTTGTGTGTGTTGTTCATTTCTGTAAGCGGTCAAATTTTGTTTTACATAAGTCTAAAAATTGTTTTTTCGAAGGAAGAAATCAAATTTTATTTACTATTCTTAATTAATTTTTATGTTTAACTTTCTTTTTATTTTTTTGACTTCTCTTAAATTATTTCATGTAACCTATAACAATGTAACACCACACACCACAAAAATAGAATGAAAGAAACAAGAACATCAAATGTCAAAATTATAACAAATACGGAAAGAGCACAAAGAGAATTGCAAAAAAATTTCATGAAACCCGGTGCGGTATCGCTTCGTGCCATTTTTCCCTCCCTTCTTGCTTCTCTACACACCTTAGCCACAAACGCAAATTGCATGGTTAAAAAATGGCATAGTGTAAAGGCTGTGATAGTCTATCTAAGTGAACTTACTGTCTCGATTGCCACCATTTGTTCCCTGGATCGCCCCATATCATTGGAAGTCCAAATGGCATCGAATATCGCCGTAATTTACACCATTTGTTTAATGCACTACAACATGTGATGCACGTAAATTCCTGTGCATGATCAACATTTCGCATTTCTTCAGCAGGGGTAACCAAAAAATACTCATTGTAAGCTTTGAGGGCATCTTCAACTAAATGTCGTCGATGGTATTTCGGTGTAAATTATTCGCAATTTGATCTGCATTCTCCGTCACACATTTTTCTATTTTTTTCAAAATGGTCAATAAAATGCTTATATTTTTGATGTGTTAACATCTATAGCGGCGGGTAGGGACTAATCTGTCAAAGTGAACACTTTGATATATATGTTGTAGCATCTATTTGTAATAGGGATGCCAATCCCGAAGTCCCGTATCCCAAAATTATTATAATTATTATGGCCCCAAATTGTAAGAGGTAAACAAATTCTTCTTCCAACTAGATGCCTATTATTTCAACGGTTACATTTTGTCGAAAAAAAATATATATATAAATTGATTTAACAAGAGCTTTTGCAGGTTTTTCCCTCAAATAAAGTCAAAAATCACCTTAAATCTACTACAAATTTAAAATCGAAATATCTCGTTATTTTGAGCTAACTTTTTAATTAGTTGGGGTGTCTCGGTGTTTTTGTGTGTCATTTCAAAACTTCAAATTTTACTTACAGTGTAATTTCTAACATTGTTCGTGTTATTAACGACGAAATGTCCATCGTGATCGGCACAAGGTATATTTGGTGTATTCGTTTTATAAAATCTAATGTTTTGGTATACTTGGTGTATTCTTGTATATTCCAAAACATTTGAATAAGATAAGCAAACGGTGTACATAATTCATTCCGAAATACCAAGTGGTACTGTGTTTTGATTTCTGTATAGAATACTCATTCTTCTATCATTCATTTGCAAAAAGTACTACTTTATAGAGTGCAATGAAACAAAATTAATGCGTAGACGCAAAAATTAATGTCTTGCTGCCGACCTCTGTAGATATTATTTTTTTACTTTATAAATAAGACTTAAATAAAAGGACCACGTTTTTGTCGGGATATGTATTTTATCTAATTGTAAATATATTCGCATTAAAATTACATGTATAATTATAGTAGGGGGGAAACACATTCATTTGTATACAACTTGATTTATAAAATTACATGCAAATGTATTCTAATACTAAAAGTAAACAAAAAAGTACAAAAACAAAACATATTTGTTCTGTTGTTCTTAGAAAACAACCTGCCGTAGACGTATCATATGTACAATTGAATTGTTACTGCTTTGTTTTTATTTTTACAACAAATAAAATTTAAATTCCACATTGTAAGTGTAATTGGGATCTACTAAAGACATGATTAATCCGCGGTGTTGTGAGTTTACAAAAAGCAACTGCGGGTTTTTAAAGTAAAATTTATGAATAGTTCGAAGCCAGTTAAAAAAAAAAACTCAAGTTATTGATCACCCTGGTAGAGAGCTGTTACAAACAGCGTTGAAATTACAAGGATAACAACAGGAGGGCACTTCCCAGGAATAACAAGAAGTGGAAGGAAAATAATCCAATAATTCTTAACAAGTACCGCACAATGTTTATATGTCATATTTGGTGGGCCAATTAAATATTAACACAAAATATATTGTGCGATTTCTTCAACCTCTTTGTAAATTTATGACAAAAAATCCAGTGAAAAAGTCAGCTTTTAGCAATCGATTTAGTACCGTAGGAAATCTGAGCTACTGTTCTTAACTGGCTTACAATTAAGACAATGATCGGAAAACAGTATTTAAATAATTCCATGTTCTAGGAATGCAAACAAGCTCGTAAATTAACTCGACCTAATTTTAACTCTGCTTATTTAATCTATGGAGATATGCCTCTCTCCAATTTGGTATAAATACATTTTACTTTATTAACATCAAGATAGGGAGTCGTTAACAGTGTACATTTCGCAAACATTGTAGTTTATTTCATAATCCTTGTGGAGGCTACACTGGACTGATTCGCTATCTTCTTAATACAGAACACATTGGGTCTAGTAGCAACAACAAGGGGTTTTCGAGATGTACAAAAAATGTATTCATCAAAACACACTGTATATACACTTAAGGTAACACTTCAATTGTCAAATATTTGAGTAGCAAAATTATCTTTACTTCATCCTGTTCACAAAATACAACAGGTAACGCAAATAACAAGAAGAACCAACGCCACAAGAGTCTCGGCCTTTGTTGCAGAAATTTAATCTGTCCCACTTGTAGGAGTATGAGAAATTATATTGTCTGTAAACATGACATAAAATATTAACAGTTTGTGTGATTTCCTTAAAAGCAATAAAGAAAACAAACACGGAGAACACGAAAATACATTTGCATATTTTGTATTCCTTTTAATTTATATTCATTCATTTTTTGCTCCTGTTACTTGTTGGATGCCCATTAAAATCAGTCATAATACATTTCGAAAAATATCACTTAGCATCTTCTTCTTCATTATTTACTTGCATATTTGATTGTGACGATATTTTGCAAAACCTTTATAAAACAGAGGTTCGTGTTAAAGCTGCAACAATTAAAGCATAAACAGCTTACGGCAGTACTTACTCTTATTTACCATTAAGAGTATAATTGCCACCAAGTGACTTGTTTAGGAGTGACTAAGAGGATGAGACGAAATGAGTTTTGTTATCAGTGAAATTTGATGTGTTACGTTTTTGAGATAGAATCAAATCGTGGATATCAATTGCCGGTTGTCGGTAGGACAAGGAATGAGTTCAGAAGTATTCAATGGAATTGGCGAAAATATTTGATTAACAACAAAGCTCGATTACGATAATCGAAGATGCTTGGGTTAAATTGAGGGAATGAAAATTCCCGGACATTTAATTTCCCAGGAAAGCGAGAAAAATAAATTAATTTCGCGGGATGGCGGGAATTCTCGTGCGAAATATTAGTTCCATATTTTGTAACCTCTTTCGAAGTTTTAGTGCCAGTTTTGTATCAAAAAGGAGAACAAATAATAGAAACTTCTTAAATAACGTAGTTAGAGCAGTTTAATACATCTAATACTGACGGGGATGTACTACTATTTTGAATTTGGCAGCCTAATTGCTGTGATACTTATCTAACTTTCACAACAGCCATCTCTAAATCTATTAATCTAAACTAACGCAGTTTCATATACTTCATTTCACATCACTTCATCTGTCCAATGACATACTACATGCTATGTTTATATTCAACCGAAAATTGTTTAGCGGCGACAAACTCAATTTGAACTTTAGCCGCTTTGTGACCAGAGAATGCATCCCATGAATTCTCACCCGGGGTTTTCCTGGAATTCAGTTCATTTTCAATACCCGCTGGAAACTTACACTGGGAATTTTTGTCCTGGAATCCCGGGAAATTAACCCATGGATACAATTAAATATCTTAGAAAAAAAGGGTGATCTACCAAGCTCCGTTTGCACCAGGGTACTCTTTATTTGTTTTAAATTTGTGTATTTTCGTAAAGTATTAGTTCACTGAAATAATAACAGTTATTCGTAGGGCTCCAACATTTTCATTAGTTGGTTTACATTGGTACAATCAAATGTTTCGTACTCCCCATGAATGTATCGTTGCTGTAACAAAGCATGTTCAGCAATACACCCAGCGAAATAATTATAAAGGCAATATATTTTTTATCGGTACTCTCAATGCACTTCGGTTTTGGTGTAGAATTTTAATGAGTATATGAGTCATGAGTTATACTATGTCAGAGAATGTAGTCATTCGAACTCTTTTATAAGTTATATGAAAATTGACGCTGTTTTTTCTATTTCTGGTGCGAAGTATATATAAAGGCAACGTGGAATAGAACCGGAATTGGAACAGTAGTAAGTAGGAATTTAAACGGAAGTGAGTTTTCTTTGGTTGTTATTTTATTGTTTTAAAATTAACGTAGGTCAAATTAAAAAAAAAATAATTTATATAGACTACCTGGTGGTAAGTTCCTAAGTAAAGAAGAAGAGGGAAACATTTAAGATTATCATGATTAACGGCTTTCCATTCGGGAAATCTCGAGGCAATTGAAAAGATCTAGCTGTGGCATTGACAATTATAAAATATGGTAGCCAAGATGGAAACACAAAACGACCAGGAAGGACACCACTGATCAGTAGCAGCGCCAAAAAGAGAGAGATCAAAAGGGTTGTTGTTAGAGAAAACTTCGGCGATATGGAAATTATTGCTGAATTGAGCTTGGAGCAGGATTGCGTCGTGTTCAATAAATAATGAAACGCGACTTGAAACTTTCACATGAAAAAAAGTCGGAAAACTTGGACCCATGCCAAGACACGAATTAGCCAGCTTTAAATTCGATGAAATATACATATTTTTGGATGAGAGTAATATTCTCCGATGGAAAAAACTAAATTTGAATGGTTCTGATTGGTCGGACAAATATTGGCGTTCCAGATATTTTTTCAAAATTATGCGTCAGCGGCGAAAGTTTGGGCAGGTATAAGTTATAGGGGAACCACTCCAATACGTTTAATTTCCACAAAAACGGACTCCGAGTATTATATTCGACTACTGGATGTCGTCTTAGTTAATTCTGGGGAGGAAACTTGTGTCCCAGAATTTATCATCAAGCAGGACAACACTGCAGTACATCGGTGTAAGAATTCTTCAAAGTTTCTGGAGTCCTGAAATAATACCAACTCTCGACTGGCCTGCACTTAGTTCCGATCGAGAACCTCTGGTCTATTTGACCTTCACAAGCTTACAACCAAGGACTCCAGTTGAAGAATGTCAAGGATCGAAGAGCAGCAATTCAAGAAATTCGAAGATAACTAATCCTGCGCATATTCATTCGTTGATAAACTAAATGCCAAGATGCTTAGTAGAATATATCAGCGATAATGGAGATCATACATCTTACGAAACTTAGTAGAATATTTAAATAATTCTTGTGCCTTTATAAATATTTCGCACTAGTAATTAGTTTATTTTTGTTGATTCGCCTTTAGGTAGTTATAGTCAAAGTATTTTTTGCTGAAAAGTATTTAATTTTGAAAGGACTAATACAATATAAAATAAAAACTTGAAAATTCCTCACAACATTTAGAAAAAAAATGGTGTTCCTTTATATTTATTTCGCGGGGTGTACCTTGTGCTTTTTGGGGAGTTTTGTAGTTTTTGAAATTTTAAATCATTCATTCATTTATAAGCTGATGTATAAAACTAGAAACTGTGAAGATTTAAATTTAGGTATAACATTCGTTTATCAGTGGCAGTGAAAATACATAAACGAACAAGAAAACATAAACAGCCCCTATTTGTTGACGACCCCGGAAACGTTATAAGGACCAAGATTTACGGATATGCACTTAGAATGTAAGAACTCTGTGTAGATCCGGTGCAAGTATCCAACTGGCAGATGTCCTCGAAAGTTATAAGGCTGACATTACCGCTATCCAGGAAATGCGATGGACAGGACATGGCTGCACAAGAAAACGAAACTGCGACATACACTACAGTTGCAATGAGAAAAAGCATGAATTTGGTTGCGGATTTGTAGTTGGCAAAAGATTGCGACATCTAGTATCTAGGTTCAATCCTGCGAGTGGACCACAATCCGCATAAAAGCGAAATAATTTTATATTTCCCACATTTGTGTGCATGCCCCGACAGAAGAGAAAGATGATGATGCCAAAGACATATTCCATGAGCTCCTAGAGGAAACGTATGAGCGCTGCCCTGGCCATGACATTAGGATTGTACTAGGAGATTTTAATTCCAAAGTATGAAAGGAGAATGTGTTTCATCCAACTATTGGCAATTTCAGTCTACATGCTGACAGTTCCGACAACGGTATGAGACTGATTCACTTTGCCGCGGCAAAAAACATGGTCATTAGTGGTACAAGATTCCAACATAAAGACATTCCAACATAAAGGTATCCCCTGATCAGAGAACGTCGAACGACGACGAACGAAGGCACTCATCCAGTGTAATGGACGTACGAGTGATCAGAGGAGCTACCACTACCTGGTAGCAGCAAAGGTTAGCACAAGATTAAGTAGAGCGAAAATCGTACGAAACCAGACGCAGAGGAAGCTGGACATCGTAAAGCTGCAATTACCGCAGGTAGCCACACCCAACTCAAGGAAGCTCTCGCAACTTTTAAAACAGAACCCAACCCCTCCCGATGACGATCCTGAGGCGCAGTGGAAAACCCTATTTCCGACTCTATAAAAACTGCCGCAACAACCGTACTTGGTTTCGAAAAACCGCTTCGCAATGAACGATGGTACGATGAAGAGTGTCGCATTGCAAATTAAGAAAAGAACGCTGCACGTATGGTAATGCTTCAGTCAATTGCAACGCGAACTGCAACTAATCGGTATAAGGAGAAAATAAAGGAGGTTAAATAAAGAAGGAAGTACGAAGCCTGAAAATTCTACCAACAAGTCAAAGACGGAACTAATGGACATGATTCAGGGTCCCCTTCTGTAAAGACAAGGACGGAAATCTCATCGCAGAAGTGCAGAGTATGTTGGGAATATGAAGAGATCAATTCTCCGCGCTACTGGTACCTGAGATATCCAACGACGATGGGACAATCGATCACAATATGGACGACGACGTCGATTGCCCCCTCCTAACCAAGACGAGGTCAGAACAGCTATTACCCGGCTTAAGAACAACAAAGCCGCAGGAGCGGATGGACTACCCCCGGAGCTATTTAAGGCTGGCGGCGATGAGCTGATAAGGTGCATGCATGAGCTCATTAGTAAAATTTGGTTAGATGAATGTATGCCTGGCGATTGGAGTCTCAGTGTACTATGTCCCATATTTAAAAAAGGTGACCCGAGTCTGAGTGCCAACTACCGTGAAATAAGCTTTTTATCCATAGCATATAAGGTTCTATCGAGTATAATGTGCGAAAGACTAAAACCAATTATCGCTGACCTGATTGGACCATAACAGTGTGGCTTCAGGAAAGGAAAAGCGACAACTGACCAGATTTTCACGCTACGCCAAATCCTCGAAAAGACCCCCGAAAAACAAATTGACACCTATCACCTATTTGTCGATTATAAAGCGGCCTTCGATAGCCAGATACGGGAGAAACTCTACGAAGCAATGTCTGAGGTTGGTATTCCTGCAAAACTCATACACCTTTGCAGGATGACCTTGACGAACACCAAATCCGCAGTGAAAGCCGGTAAGGATCTCGCCGAACCTTTAGAAACTAAGCGAGGCCTCAGGCAAGCCGACACCCTTTCGTGCGATCTCTTTAACATCTTCATAGAGATTGTTATGAGAAAAGCTGCAGTCAACATGAATAAAACCATCAGCAGCAAAAGTCACATGCTGCTCGCGTATGCTAATGATATTGATATCATTGGGCGCACAATTATAGAAGTTACAGCGGTGTTTTCGAGAATTGAGAAGGAAAAACGTGGGTCCGAAAGTAAATGAGGACAAGAAAAATTTAATGATTTCAACGAGCTGGGCCTCCACGCCATCAGACCAAAGCGTGAACGTTGGTAACCGATATAATTTCAAGGTAGTGGACGAATTTATATACCTCGGATCTGCCGTAAACAAAAACAACAACGTCAGCCTTGAGATCAAGCGGAGAATTGCAATCACTTTAGAGATAAAGCCCTCTCTCGAGTAACAAAAGTCCAACTATACCAGACTCTCAGACAACCTGCCTTGCTTTATGGCGCAGAGTCCTGGGTCATATCGCAAGCAGATGAAACATCTGTGGGAGTCTTCGAGAGAAAAATACTCCGGAAGATTTAAACTCATATTTTATTTTGTCAAATATTTCAAACATAAGTACAAACCAGTTTTTTGTCATCAATACAACATCTCAGTAATGAAACACATTCGCCTTAATGCAGAAATTTTCCGGATAATCAAATCAATTTCTTTATATTATATCAAAAAAGGTTTATCTAAAATTTAGTCCGTGGGTGGAGGTGGCGTGGAAAAAGTGATTTTAAGAGCTAGAAGGCTGAAAATTGGTTCATATATATAGCACTCACGATGGGGAAGATCTCTTTAAGGCCGAAATTGAGAGACAATATTTCCGGCGATAAAAAAAAAGTTTCCCGGGCCAGTTACACCGACAGAACGAATAACCAAATTAGCCATAACCGAATTTAGAGTTTGTCACAACCACATTAGAGTCCAAACATATTCAAACACGCTACAGATGACGACGTTTTTTATACATAGGTTTCTTATGGCAGGGAAAAATCGTCACGAAATGCGGCTGTCGGCTCGCCGCTGGAATATAATGTCTCACGAAATCTCTCAATTGAGAGAATGAAATTGCCACATTTTCATGAAAATCATAAGAGCAACCAACACATACATACGGTGGTAGATGTGAATACAAAATAAATACAAAGAAAATGGCCAAAATGATTTAATGCGAAACACAATACAATAAAAGTAAATACAGAATTTTTAAGAGCAGTAAAAACAATTTAAATCCTGTGCAACAATAATATTATTTTTCTAAACTTTCAAACAAATTCCAGGACAGCTGCAAATACTTATATACGACGCAGACAGAAAAAACCGAACTGAAGTTGCCACACGGTCTCTCTACCATTTTGTTTAGCCGCTAGAGATTTTTTCCGTCGACATCTGAAGTGTGCCTGGTTCTGTTTCGACTCTTAGATGTCATCACATCCGAATAGAAGGTTATCATATACTACAGGTTGTAATACAATTTACTACATATACTACAATATACTACAGGTTGCTTCAACCTAATTTCAGTTATGAAGACTTCAGTCGCTACAACCTCAATTCGAATGTGGCAACCGCATTTCGGTAGCAGCAGCCGGTTACAACAACCTCTTTCAAACAACTAGTTCTGTGAGTATAGTATTCTATAAAAGGCGCATGTGCTTATGCGTGATATCTTTGTTTTATTTTTTAAATTATAATTTAAACTTAATTTGTTTTTTGGAATAGGTTTGAGCAAATAGTGCCGTTTTTAAATTGAATTTTATGACGAATTATGATAGTTTTCAGCTAATGTATGAGAAATTCATACTACAAAGCTTACAAGGTCAGGAACATTTCTCTAATTGAAAAATGGTTGGGTTTTGTAGGAATAATAGACAATTCTGTTATGCACACTTACTGGCATGACTCCGTGACAAGTTCATCATCAGACGCCTAACTACTGTGCCCTAATTTATACCATCGGTTGATCAGCAATCGTATTTATGCAAATTGAATCATGCAATTTACATATGCGAATTAGTATCGATCGAAGATCCCTAAGTATCATCAAAAACAAAATTCTCTCGTAGGCTGTGACGTCATAAAGTACTCAACAGAATGTTTTGAAAAATCATATATTTCGAGATAAAGTTTCAACAAATAAGAAGTGGTTAAAAATTCTAAAGTTTGAATTGATTTTACTAATTCATTAACGAAGTTGTTTTATTTGAACTAACTGTGAACCATTTAGCTGATTAAGCAAAAATATTTTGTTGTAAAATCAAATAATTTGAATTTGAAAATCTAGAAAATATAGTATTTTGATTTCAAGAATTTTTTCATTACTTTAAAGAAATGAATATTTGAATTCCAGAAATTTTATTCTTAGAATTGTAATTATTTGATTTTATCAATTCTGTTTTTTCCGTGTAGGTTTGACTTGGAACAATTCTCGACAAAATTTTGAAATGCGTTTAATTTTAAAATGTACAAATCTCAATTTTACAATCGCATCTCTGATTTTCGGGAGCATTATTTAAAAATCTATCGATTACCGACTTAGATTAAATCAAACAATTGTTTTCGTTCGAAATAACTTCGGCGTAGCAACCCTGTACTTGATTTTGCCTACGAAATTTTCGGTGCAGTAAATTTTCGTTATTTTTTTACACGTACTACTTATGGCAACGAAAATTTCATAAATAATAAATTTATGAAAAAAAAAACTATCAGGCGAGCATTTTTCGCATTCTGCAACACTGTGCGATGTTAATAATTGGTGATGTGTCTTATGTTCGTGATAAACGCGTAGGCCGGGGTTTCTTATAAGGGATACTGTAAAGACACGTCAGTCGAACGTACGGACCTAGGACGCGTCCCAGTGATTTCCACGGGGTTTTTGAATAAAACACACAAGGTTAAATATTTACAGTGTGTATTTATATTAACAATCCTAAATGCAATTTACAAAATTAGGAATAAAATTATAATTAATTCATAAATTGTGGTACGTACTTTTTGGTATGAAAACCACTAGGGACTATGCAAATGTTATTTATTTAAATTCAAATAGACTTTGCTCCTGAGCACTGCGCACAGCTCACTTCTAAGTGGTGCAACTCAGATTAGAAATGGCTGCCAAAAAAGGCGCGTGGTCAGAGGCTAATCTTTAATGTTTCGTTAAGTTTACCAATGTTACAATCAGAAGATTTTAATTTCAAATGAACTTATAATTATTCAGTGATGCCAGATTGATCATGGAGAAAATCATTTTGTTTTTGGGGATGTCGCTTACAGATACAAAATAGCATTAGCTATATTGTTGGTGCGGAGATAAAAGACAACAACAAACGTAACATAGTATAACGTCATCACAAAGAATTTAGATGACTAACGCGACATACATTAGGGTGATAGAAGAGAGAATGTAAACCCACTAAATATGCATTTTTATCATATATGATATGATATGTCGTAAACAGTTATAAATATTTAGAGAACATAAAACATATAAGCATTTTGTTTGCGACAGTAAAGTCAAAAACATATCAACCGAGTTTATTTGGCGAAGTTACACTTTATGGAAACCCCCTTTACTCTCCAATAGTGTTGTAATAGAGTTATGAAACAAATAGTAATAACTGTTTTTCCATTTGTTATGTGTTACATACAATTGTTATTTTCACATTTAAATTATTATATTTTTATTTGCAGTACAAATAATATATTTCTTATTTGTGATTTGAGTTTAAAGCACAAATAACACAGAGTAAAGTTAGGTTAATTAAATTCCAAAACGGCTTGTTGCCGTGTGGGTATATTAAGAATCCTAAGAGTTCTATGCAACAGTTGTAATTACTTATTAAAAGAAAATATGATACATTTTGTATAGAACTTTTTGTAAATAATTTGTATCTATTATTTCCCATTTCTTTACATCATTTTACACCTTTCTTAAGAATCGTGAATAATTTCATAACAACGTGCAGTTTCTGGATCCAAAGGCAATATGTTAATTCGACAAACGTAGTTTAATATATTCTTCCAGATATTGAACATTTTGAACGTTATATGTAGCTGGAATTTTAACTACGAACTACTATTTTATTAAAAACGTATATAAATGTGCTGGCGTCGTCATGTACGTTATCCTTATTGTAATTCTATATTAGAAAATAAACTCTTTAAATTATATTATATGCAAATTTCTATGGAAACAAGGTCAACGGTGTACATACAAATAAACTTAAAGCAATATATTCAATGAAAAACACCCAATCGAACTAATTTCGGCGAATGCTGCTGCTAAAAAAGACAGTTGGTTGGAAAATTACGAGTACATACATTTATATGTAAAAGCGTACGCTTACTTTGCATCGAATACACACGAGAACACACCTGGTTTGAAGATGTAACATCGGCCATTATCAATTGTAGGAAACTTAATTAAATAAAATTATATTAAATATCCCCGAATCGGTGGCCGTCGGTGGTGCAATGGTTAGTGTGCGCTGCTCTTCTACATGAGAAAGTGGGTTCGATCCCTGCTCAGACCACCTTACATCTCTGTCGACGACGGTTACCTCGCTTAGTGATGGCGACCCTATCGGGTACTTAGCCATGAAAAAGCTTCACAAAATACCGTTCGGAACCGGTGTAAAACTGTATGTCCCAATCAGTTAGTCTCCAAACTAGAAAGCTCACATTTCACTGATTGTGAGAAGCTCTCCTCAATCCCTTCATGGGATGTTAAGGGACACCATTTTTTTTTATCCCCGAATTTCAAACAAACAAGTAAATTTTGATTAAAAATCAAATAACCCCATGGAAAAATAGTTGGAATTTATTATAAAAATTGATATTTGTCGACCTTTTTCCCTAAATTTTAAGAAATATACTAAGTTAAGGTCGAGGTCAGTAGTTTTCTATTCCTTCGTATTTGTATATTCGCTTATAAGTATTCGATATTTCGCGATACTTTGAATCGCATCTTCAGGGTTACTTACTTACTTACTTATCCGGTCTCGGACAACCCCGGGGGGTCAGGGACCTTACAAAACGAAGATAACATATTTTTCTTCAGGGTTATCCATAGAGAAATAGACAAGAAGATAATTTCCGAAACAAAGTAACCGAAACGTCACTTAGAAATCATATCACTTAAATTGAAAACCCTTTATATTAAATTCTTCTTCTTATGAAGGACATTCTCTAAAATTGTCATGATTCGAAAATCACGTGATCCATATTATTCTATAGTATCTTATTAATCAAATCCATAAGAGAAACGTTCATTTCACATTTCATAAGTTTAAATTGTGGCATCTGCTCAGGACGCCATGTTTGCAGTTCTACCGCCACAATAGAAATGTAGAAAAATCGTATAATAGGAGCAGTCGAATACTTATGGAGAAAATCCACATAGATAAGAACTAAACCCCGCACCAAGTTTTAGACGTCTATTCGCTATTGTCTAGTATAACCGCCGATACATTATTGCCACAGCCATATCCACCGCCCCAAATCAAATTTTAAAAAATTCCTTCTTTCATTTTCCTTTTCCTTTTCATTTCATAATCATATCTTTAGTCGTTTGGTCTAATCGTTTAATTGTTGATTGGTCTAATTGTTAAACAAAAAAGGTTTTTTAAATAATTTTGGTGGTTCCAGGAGTCGAGTCACAGGGGATATATTATTTTTAGGTGTTATTTAGTTAGTTGTTATTTCATAAGGTGTAGAAAACATGAATTTATTGTCACGACAATATATTTAATTTTAGTAGTCGCTATTACTCAATGATCATTGAGTGAAAACTGGAAAGCGCACAGCTCAGTGATTGTGAGAAGTTCTCCTCCGTCCCTTCATGGGATGTAATGGGAAGCCATTTATTTTATTTATTTAGTCGCTATTACAGAAATGGCTCGGAACAATGCCAATACTATAGTTTAATTAAAAGAATACCAAAGATATAAAGTCATAAGGATCGAGTAATTTCGTTGGCATTTCGTTTCGGATAAAACCACACCAATTTTTAATGTTAATGTAGGAGAAGTTCACACTACAAGCTTTCAAGGTCTGATACATTTATGCAAGTGAAACATGGAAAGCATGCAGAACGAACTTCTAATATATTAACGTTCAAAAGAAACAGGAATAAGGTCATCGTGAAAAATTCAAACCACGATATAAAACATTTGGGACATTTCTCGTGAAGCGGAAAACCAAAAAATTTGTTTTTCTTGTAATTCTTTCTTATTTGGCTTAACTATACTTGTGAACACTCAATAAACTCGTAAAGTGAACAAACAATATTTCATTTATTTGATGTTTATTTCTCAAGATATGAGATTCGAAAGTTTTGCCGTTTTTGAAATTAGTTTTTTTAAAGTATTTTTTCGAATAAAAAAAAAGGTGCGCGATTGGTATAAAAAAAACATTTGAAAAAAAATATTCATGCGCAAAACCGGACCAACATTTTTTAAGTTCGCTTAATTCTTTTTAAATTTTTTTTTTAAATTCAAAATGATCTTAAAGTATGGGACTGTCCGCGGAGGGGGAAAGTTTCGGATAGCTATTCACTTGGGAGTGGCCAGAGATGATTTCTTCATTGGGCAGTCCAAGCAGCTCACTACTTCCACGCAGTATGTCCTGGGTAATGGCTTATCGGAAACCTCCGTTAGCCAGCTAAAGTGAGAAGGCGAAACGAATGAGCAACCGATCTCTGATACGTCTCGGGACTATTAGGTGACCCTGTCACTGAAGCTCTTCGAAGTAGTGGACATATTCTTCTGTCCTTTGAAGGCGGATGAGCCAACACCCCTGGCCAACGGCGGATCAAATTTAAGAAACCAAAATCCAGTTTCGACACACTGCAGTCTGGTCAGCGTCTGATCATCCTGACAGTAGGTAAAATGCAAACCACGGTGGGCTGGGTTTGCCCCCCGGCACCGTTATAGGAGTATTGGCAATGAAAATATACGTAGAAAATAATGAACAAAGAAACCCCCTAACTGTTGACGACCCTCGCAAACGTTATAAGGACCGTGACGGGTGCCACTTTCCAACTGGCGGATGTCCACGAAAAATATAAAGCTGATATCACAGCTATACAGGAAATGCGATGGACAGGGCATGGATGCTCCAGAAAGAAAAACTGCGATTTTTACTACAGTTGCCATGAGAGAAAGCATGAATTCGAGTGCGGATTTATAGTTGGCAAGAGACTGCGACACCTAGTATCAAGGTTCAACCCAGTGAGTGACCGCATAGCCACAATTCGCATCAAAGCGCAATATTGCACGCACCGACAGAGGATAAAGATGATGTGGTCAAGGAAACATTTTATGAGCGTCTGGAGGGAGTATATGTACGCTGCCCTGACCACGACATTAAGATTATTTTAGGCGATTTTAATGCCAAATTGGGAATGGAAAGTGTCTTTCGACCAACCATCGGTAATCACAGTCTACATGATACCACCTCCGATAATGGAATAAGACTGATAGACTTCGCCGCTGCAAATAACATGGTAGTTAGTAGCACACGATTCCAGCATAAGGACATTCATAAGGCGACCTGGATATCTCCTGATCAACGAACGAAGAACCAGATTGATCACTTAGTAATAGATGGCAGGCACTCTTCTAGTATATTGGATGTACGTGTGATTCGAGGTGCCAATATCGACTCGGATCATTACCTGGTGGCTGCGAAAGTTCGCACGAGATTGAGCAGGGCGAAAAACGTACGGAGCCGAACACAGGAAAATCTGGATATTGACAAGCTGCAAATACCGGAGATACCAATGTCCTATCGACAGAAACTCTCTCTCCTGCTGGAGCAGAATACCCCCCTCCCGAAGACCCAGATGCGCAATGGAAGCACATCTCCCATTCTTTGGAAATCGCTGCAATGACTGAACTTGGCTATCAAAAACCGCAGAAGGATAAGCCATGGTACGACGAAGAATGTCGCATTGCAACTGATGAAAGAGGCGCTGCACGTATGGGAACGAAACAGTCAGTTACAACGCGTGCTGCGAGTGAGCGGTACAAGAGGCTGAGAAGGGAGGAAAACCAACTATTTAGGCGGAAAAAATGGCAGTGGGAGCAGAGAGAGAGTGAAAGAACCGAAATGTGCAGGATGAATGGTGAATCGCGAAATTTTTTCCAGAGGGTAAGAAGATCGGCCAACGGGCCTAATAATGGGCTGCCCTCCTACAAGGACGAGAATGGGAATCTGGTGACTGAAAAGCAGTGTGTGCTCAAAATGTGGAGAGACCACTTTTCAGCACTACTCCAATCAGATTCTTCCACTGAAGATAAGGAGGTAATGATATTGGAAGATTGTATAGATTGTATCCCCCCCAACCAAGACGAGATTAGAATGGCGATCTCCCGCGTTAAAATTAAAAAAGCCGCTGGTGCGGATGACCTACCCCTGAACTTTTTAAGGCAGGTGGTGAAGAACTGCTAGCCTACATGCATCAACTTTTACGCGGTATATGGCTGGGGGAATCTATCCCCGACGACTGGAGTCTCAGTGTATTATGTCCTGTATTGAAAAAGGGTGTTCCGTGTGTCTGTTCCAACTATCGCGGTATCAGTCTTTTATCCATCGCGCATAAGATCTTGTCGAGCGTATTATGTGAAAGACTAAAGCCAATTATTGAAAACCTGATTGAACCTTATCAGTGTGGTTTTAGACCAGGCAAGTCCACGACTGACCAAATATTCACGCTACGCCAGATGCTGGAAAAGACCCACCACCTTTTTGTGGATTACAAAGCTGCTTTCGATAGCCCCATTCGGGGAAAATTGTACGAAGCTATGTCTGAACTTGGCATTCCGACAAAACGGATTTGCATCTGTAGAATGACGCTGACCAACACCAAATCAGCAGTGAAAGTGGGGAAAGACCTCACTGAACCATTCTGTACCAAGCGAGGACTTAGACAAGGCGACACACTTTCGTGCAATCTCTTCAACATCTTAATGGAGATAGTAATGAGAAAGGCTGCAGTAAATACGAACAAGACCATTAAAACGAAAAGTCATATGTTGCTGGCGTATGCTGACGACATAGACATCATTGGGCGAAATTTGCGAGAGGTTACTGCAGAATTTTTAAGAATCGAAAAGGAATCACCGAAGGTGGGTCTTGCTGTTAATGAGGGCAAGACAAAATTGATGGTGTCAACGACTAGAGAAAACTCTCGACTTGGTCTGCACTTGAACGTTTACAACCGATTTAATTTTGAAGTGGTAGATGAATTTGACAACCACGTCGGCCTGGAGATAGATAGGAGAATTGTTCTTGCAAGTTGATGTTATATTGGGCTCAGCAAGAAGTTTAGGAACAAAGCCCTCTCTCGACGGACAAAAGTCCAGCTATATCAGACTCTCATTTTACCTGTCTTGACATATGGCTCCGAAACCTGGGTCATATCGCAAGCGGATGAAAAACACCTGGGAGTTTTCGAGAGAAAAATTCTCCGTAAAGTATATGGTCGTGTTAGAGAAAACGGCGAGTACCGACGTCGCTGGAACGCAGAGGTATATAATCTATATATTGCCGTGGACATAGCTAGGCGAATCAAATTAGGCCAATTGCGTTGGCTAGGCCATGATGTCAGAATGGATGAAGATGAGCCAGCGCGAAAGGTTTTCGATAACGTACCCGGTGGAAGCAGGAAAAGAGGATGACCAAGACTCCGCGGGAGAGACCAGGCAGAAGAATCAATCCGTATCCTTGGTGTTACCAACTGGCGAGAAATGGTGAAGGCTAGAGCCAGTTGGAGGAATGTGTTGAAATTTGTTTAATTTATTTGTTTAATTAATATGTGTAAGACGTCTGACCTCATGAGATTGTAAAATAGTCAATAAAAGAAAAAAGAAAATCTTAAAGTATACTTATATTATACTAGAAGTTTCAAAATGGAATATGCACTGGTTCAAAAGATATGTATTTTAATGCACATGCATGTCGCACTGAGTATGATGTTAGGCGCTAGTTTATGTGCAAAACCGGAAGTGACCATTTCAAACCAAAATTTTTGTAAGTTGACTTAATTTTTTTAAATACGAAATTAGCTTAAAGTATATTTATAATACACTCGAAGTTTTAAAATGGGATAGACACTTATTCCTAAGAAATGGACATATTTTAATGTACATGCATGTTACGTTGAGTATGTCATTTAAGGGCTACGAAAACACAGCCAACTGAATGCTGTTAATCTTTTTCTAGCTTATGTGGAATCCATGTTTATTTACAATTCATATTCGATGACAATCACTTGGCAGATGTGCAATTTGCAATGTGGCTTGCCACAGGCCACTTCACAATATCTACTCAACTACTGCCATCCGATGATTTTGTAGATAGCTGTATGATGCCTTGGACACTTTAAGACCTCATGCATATATTGCAGAGGCACAGGCGCTTTATATTAACCCTCTCGCGGATAATATCGCTGAAGATCAAATCGTTGTACAATGTGATTTTGTAGAAAATTATATTTTTGTTGCTGTTGCTGCCCAAAAATTATATTTTTTTTGCTGTTGCTGCCCAATCGTTAGAGTGGAATAATGACCCAGAAACACTTCTGACTTTGGTTTGTTATTACAGAAATGAAATTGAAGTGAAACACGGGAGCATTGTTATGATTTCAGATGACTTAAACCACTTTTCGCGAATAACAGAAATTACTACAAAAGCGTCTTTCAGAAAAATCAATAGTTACGTCTAAAATTATATATATGAACGATGGGGTCCACAAAATTTTATAAATAAATTTTGTGAATCAATTTTGTATAAAGATGATTTCAGTTCGGATGCAGAGTTACATTTTCTCGCAACATCTCCTGCGACGGTCTTTGGGGAACCTGAAGCGATTAGTCTACAGTCACCTTAAAGTAGAGCAGTCGTTTAACCAAAGTAATTATACGAATGGACAAAATCTTCTTTAAAATAAACTGCGATTTACTACTGTTCCAAAGACGATATTCAACTTGAGAGGATTTTTCTGCAACCCAAGTTTGATTCTGCAGTCAACATTGCCGGAACTAAAAAGTATCATACTTTTATTCCAAAAACAGAAGGCAAATTTTTAAAAGGAACTGGTAATAGCGTAGATTCTCAATGTAAAACTGTAAATATTAGAAAATAAAATCATTATTTATTGTTAAATTCTTTCCATCAGCAAATAAATGTATTTTTTATATATGTATAATATATCATATGTGTATAATATTTTATTTGTATGGCATTAAAAGATTAAAAAACTCTAAGTTTCAAAACAAATAGAGGAGAAAATTACCATAAAGAACTTCCCAGAAGTAATTAAAGGTATATTTGGAAAACAGAATGTGTAGTCATAATAACGTTTAATTTACATTTATATACATAACGGACAGTTTTGAAAGCAAAAAAGCAAAAAGGGTTACCAGTAACTTCGTACTCAGTGCGACATGCATGTGCATTAATTTGCATATCCATTGAAGCAGTACATATCCCATTTTGGAACAAAAAAAAGTTAAACCAAAATTAAGCCAACTTACTATAATATTGGTTAGTCACTTTCGGTTTTGTATATAAACCAGCGCCTAATTGAAACCTTTTATTCTCATTATTATTACAATTTTGTTTCCAAAAAATACTTTAATAAAACCAAATTTCAAAAAAGCAAAACTTTACAATCTAACATTTTGAGAAATAATGTAAACATCATTTAAAAAAAATCAATGAGTATTCGAACTCATGTGTGTGTTAACACCTTTTTGCTACACGGTACCTGTTCGATTTCTATGAACATATTAGTGAATGTTACATTAGAAAATAAAAAATAGTAGTTTTTTTGTATACTCCGGGCAATGCTGAACATCAAATGACTCGCTTTGTGTGGCCATAGCAACAACAACGAAACAACCAAGCACACAACATCACACATACTTTGTCCGAAGTAGCTGACGTATTAGTGTGTCACAATAACGTCGACTGCCTCACCCCTGCCATCACACTCTTTCATTGCTCTCTTGCTCGCTCATTTTTATTTAACACGTCATTATTCTCTTTCGCAGTCGCAGAAAATCTGGTTTTAGCAGCAGCATAAAATCTAGTTTTAGCAGCAGCATAAAATGTGACTTTGATAGATTTAGTCCCTATACGCCGCTATAGATGTAAACACATCAAAAATATTGCGTTTTCACTTTCATACCTACTACCAATACAGTTAAGCCAAATATGAAATAATTTCAAGAAAATCAATTTTGTTGGTTGTCCGCTTGTCGTGGAATGTCCCATTTAGAAATGAAACACTTTAAAAATATTTTCTTAATTTCCCCGAAAATTTCTATAGATACATATGTGTTAAAGGAACCAGACTCCTCTTAGTTTGCATGAACCGTTTTAAAATTTGTTGAAAACATTTTGTTTAATACTGAGATCGTTAACAAAAATGTCATGAGTATAATAGAAATCAGGCATTGACCGGAAAAACTATGACCACGATATATTAACCAAAATGGTAAACAAAATTTAACGAGGTTTTACAACAACAACATGAAAATAACAGCACAAATCACAAAAAAAACTACGCGTGGGAAGTGGGATGGATAAATGACTTGAAATACCAATAAAAACCTAATGTATACACTAAACTGCTGGCATAAAATAATTTACGAGCATTTAGGTATTTAGTCAAGTCACGTTTTCTGTTTGAGTTTAGCAAGCACGGCATGCTTGGCGTATGAGCAATGTTTATTTTGGAATTATATTCGCATATTTAGTATACGTCACTGCGGCCTTTCACATAATATACAACGAAGTTTCTAGAGGTGCAAACAAACGGTTTTTGTTGGTATTTAAATGTTTTTTCCCTGCATGAATAGTTGATGTGATAGAACGCGACTGCAAGGTTATATCTATATTTAACTTACAATGTCTACCAGTCACGCTAGTCGCGGATGGTCATTTGACTTGAACTGTTTATAAAAGAAATATATTAAATAATTGCTGCAATATGTGACTTAACGAATTTCAAAACTTCAAATGTGTAGCAACACCAGTATAAAGTAATTCTTCGACGTTTTAATTTTAAATTCAACAAAATGTTCCCTAATTTGCCTTAGCGCCCGACTTCATCATATCTGCAGTTAACGTCATTCACTCAATAAATAGAATTTCAAGTCAAACTGACAATGGGTATTATTATGTTCAGTTCTTCCATTACGTTCAGTTCCTGAAGAACAAGGACAATACGCAATTACACTCCCTAAGTGAGGGCAAGTGTTTTGTACGTTCTTCGGTCTCTCATAGTTTTACACGGTGCAAACCATTAGGTAATATTTCAGTTATAATCAAAATTAAATGAGCGCATTGTGTGAACTCTTGAACCTAGTGGCTTTATTTATGAAAGAACCGAGGGTAACTTTACATATTGAGCCACACTTGATACTAGAGGTGCGTGATAGAGCAAGAGGAGAGAAACATAGAAAACGAAAAACTGCAATTAGTGACATAATTGAACAAGACGGTCACTGCCCTCAAACGCAAAGGCGGCGATGAGAGACTAACAATCTTCGAAACGATCGTCCGCCAATGTCAGAGCATATCCCAGTTCCGACTGTTTAATTTGTTTGTCAACTGTTTTGTTAATTGACAAACCAGATGTGTTAGCTCTTAGGAAAAATAATAATCAATAATAAATACTAATTTTATCTGAGCATTTTGAAGAGGAGAATCATGGGTAATTTAGGTATGACATACTGTATGCTGTCGTAGTCACAAGCAACAGCAAACCATTTGTGAGTATGTTCAGATACTAGATTCTAAATTATCCAATTATTCGAGGTTATGCATTGACCGAGTAAACAATTATCTCGAATATAGGCTTTCTGACCTACACGGACAACCAAGAAAAGTTTGTTAAGAAATCGAGTCTTTCAAGTAATATTACTCTTTTGAAATCGATGGATTTAATAGAAAAATGTGAATTAAAAGCAGGTAAACACAGGGCCGTAACTGTTATAAGTTTTACAATAAAAATTGCAATATAAGAATTATTTCCAAATTTTTATTTAAAAGTTACAAAATAACACTCATTTTTGATTTTTTACAATTAAAATATAAAATAACAGTTATTTTTGATTTTTTAATTAAAAGTTACGAAATAATAGTTAATTCGTAACTTTTATTTTTAAAAATCAAAAATAAAAGTTAAATTGAATATGAGTTCATATGATGCACCACATGTCCTTCAAGGACGAATACTAAGGATCCTACTATTTGCTGAGGCCATTCCCTTTAACTCGCACGCGACTTTGTATATTTGTTTTTTTTTACACACAGGTTCATGTCGCGGACAAGGTATTGAATCACAGATCAATAATATTTTTAAATTTTGGTAATACACAATTTGGATCAAAAGATATTCAAATTTAAACTTTATTTTTTTATTTGAAAAATAAAAATCACAAAATAACTCTTATTTCGTAACTTTTATTTAAAAATTCATAAATAACTCTTTTTTTTATTTCTATTGTAAAAATCAAAAATAAGTGTTATTTCGTAACTTTTAAATAAAAAATTAAATTTAATTTTTTAAATAAAAGTTAAAATAAGAAAGTTAAAATTAAGAATTAAAAAAATTTGGGTGATATAGCTTATTACGACTAAAATAGAAGTTTTGGTGTGTCCATGTTGCCTTAACATACTTCCTTCACATTGATTTATTTAGTTAAAATTTTCACGCCTTACTCTAATTTGCGATCCTTGGGTAAACAACATTTTTAATAGGAAAAACACAATTCACGTCAACAATTAACAGAACTTCATTAAGTGACATTCCATAAAAGACGTTGCTCCTTAAATGTATATGCACAGATCCGAATGTAGATTGGCCCTGTGTAAAAATTCATGTAGATCGAATTATAAAGGGTCCGCCATCTAACGTTTTTTTTCAACTAGTGCTTATTTTGTGAATGGTAACACTTAGCTCATGTCTGATTTGACAGATAATTAGTTTTATCCTTCCGCTGAACGAATATGTTGTGAACAACGCTGGGAAATATGGGGAAAATGGGCCTGCGATCGACTTACAGAAGATGCCGATTTTGCTAAAAAAAAACCTCTTTTCAGATGAAGCTCATGTTGATCTTGGCGGGTATGTAAACAAGCAAAATTGTCGCATTTGGGGCACAGAAAACCCGCACGCATACATTGAAAAGCCGATGCACCCAAAACGAGTCACTGTTTGGTGCGGATTTTGGTCCAGAGGCATAATTGGGCCATTTTTCTTCGAAAACGGGTAAGGAGTGGCCGTTTCAGTCATTGGCGATCGTTATCGGTCCATGTTGAACAAATTTTTGTTCACAAAAATTGAAGAGGAGGATATTGGCAACATTTGGTTTTAACCGGACGGCGCTACGTGCCACACAGCCGAATCTACACTCGATGTGTTGCGCCCTGTTTTTGAAGATCGCATTATCAGCCGCAGAGCTGATGTCGTTTGGCCATCGCAACGATTTGACACCGTTGGACTATTATTTGTGGGGTGCCCTCAAAGATAAGTGTTACGCCGACAACCCAGATACAATATTCGTGAAGCCATTAGTGAAATACAGCTGCACACAATCGATAATGTTCTTAAAAATTGGACCGGTCGTGTAGGCTACTGCATGGCCAGCCGAAGCAGCCATTTGAATGAAATTATTTTCCATTATTAACCGGAAGGATTGTACTTTCAAATAAAAAAAGAAATTTGAGAAAATATTCACTAGTTTTTTTTTATAGCATTTGAGAGATCTTTTTGAGATATTTTATTTTGAGATCTTTTAAAAACAACTCCGGTGGGTAAAGGTTTCCGTTAGAACTATTAGTTTGTCATTATAATTATTGCGGCCGTCGCGAGAATCTTGTATATGACTTCGATCCCTTCTCTGACTACTTCAAATTCCATTCGACGGCGGTCACCTCGCTTACTGATGACGACACTATCGAGTACTTAGCCATTAAAAACTCCTCAAAATACCTCTCGGAACCGGTGAAAAACTGTACGTCTCAACCAGTGAGTGCAAAACTGGAAGCCGTACAGCTACCTCGTTGTGAGAAGCTCTCCCCAATCCCTTCATGGAATGTAATGGGAAACTATTATTTTTTCATTATAATTATTGCCGAAACTTACTCAATAGTATATCAACAACAATTTACATATTTTTTACCTGGTGCAATTAAAAAAAGTATCGATATTTGCTTGGCGATGCGTACATTCACATTAGTTGTTGTATTTTGACAACCAAACCATCCTCATTTGTTAAATTATATTTATCGAAGCAGTTCCAGCAGGCTGATTCCTGTCACTATCTGCTTAAGTTTATACACATTAATATTACAAGATTACGTTATTCAGTTCGAAGCTACTAATCATAAAATAAACTGACAAAAATAATCCAAATTTGAAGAAATTAAACTCAGCCCCATCTCACTTGGAACAAATATCACAAAAATAGCTTTTCCATCTTAACGTCGCACAGAGAGGTATTTTGCCAATTTGGCCAGCTAAAACTCAATTTTTCAAAAGTCAATGTTTTTAGTTATTACCGATTGTAGGGCAAGAGAATAGAATGCTTAACTAGATTCCGTAATTTTTTCATTTCTTTTTGCTTATATCCGTTTTCTATATACGCTGTCAAAATTTCTTGTTGCTAATTGTGCATTTACTATTTTGTTGCGTTCAAGTAAAGTAACAGTTTTAACAGGTTGTGCGAAGGCGTGTGTTCAGTTTAAACATTTAAGTAAAATGGAAAATTGTAAAGCAGGTAAATATTATTTAATCCACTTAGCTAAATAAAACTATAATTTTAATTCCTACTAGTAAAGCAAATTGGAAAATATGGTATTTTTGTTAATTTCAATGGGTACCAAAAGCGAACTCTGGTCAAAAATTTATGCAACACCACTCATCACCACTTCAATCTGTGATTAAATGTAATCCTTAACATCTGAACAGGAAAAACAAAAATTTGCGGACTTTTGCGGTTTTGTGTTTTATAGCCATTTAACTACTGCGGAAAAATATACCATAATTTCTGCTGCTTTGCAGTACCACTTTCGTTGACATTCAGGGAGGGTGTCCTACAATTATTACCAACACCTTTCTCAAAGGAATGTTTAGAAATGCTTATTACGAAAGATCACAGCGACAGCCACGAACATATGGCGGGTTCCTTAATTTTTTTTAAAATCTTTATATTAAACATTACTTCAAATCTTCTTAAATTTCTGATATAAGCAGTTTTCTTTGACAACTTAAAACCTTTTTCCCTAAATCTTTAACTCAGTTATTATATATAGCAATATGTCAAAAAAAGTGGTTTTTCCAATTTAAAGACATATGTAGCAAATTATATGTACTGATTTGGGGATACATTCGGCTATCTGAAATGCTCCTTAGGGTGGCCCTCAATTACATGATATGTGAATTATAGGGTGTGCTTGTTGTCATTGATTTTTCAACTGATTACGAGTTTTTTCCTGTAATTTTATTAATATCCGAAAAACTGGAATTTTTTAATTTTTTATAGTAAACTGGGTTAGTAGCTTTTCATTTAAGATGAATATTTCATTCGTACACTGAGAGAAAAAAAATTATTATAATAATAAGTGGTAAAGGTAGATTTACGACTTTTTCATTTAAAATGGCACAAAAACGGCTAAAAATTTTTGGCAAAAATTTTCTATTTCTCGTTTAGAACCTTAAAATCTTAAATTCTACCAAGGCGCTTCGCAGTACAATGTTTCGTTTGGAAAAAAATTGAAAAAACTTCAAGAAAAATGGAAAAAATCCAAAATTTTTAGCTTTTTTACCTTCCTCAACTCATAACGTCCAAACTAAGCTTTGTGACGTGAAGCGCCTTGGTGGAATTTTAGATTTTAAGGTTCTAAACGAGAAATAGAAAATTTTGGCCAAAAATCTTTAGCCGTTTTTGTGCCATTTTAAATGAAAAAGTCGTAAATCTACCTTTACCACTTATTATTATAATAATTTTTTTTCTCTCAGTGTACGAATGAAATATTCATCTTAAATGAGAGGCTACTAACCCAGTTTATTGTAAAAAATTAAAAAATTCCAGTTTTTTTTTTTAATTTAATTTTTTAATTTTTAAGCCCACGAAAATGGTTAAACTGTGTTATAGTTTGAAATACAACTAATTTTTAAAAAAAACTCGTGGAATAAATATTGTTTCTGAGTCCCCAAAGATTCATATTCAACAATAAAAAAGTTCTTTTTCGCAAAAAGTCCTTTTTGACATATTGCTAATTATATATGAATTTTTTTTAACCTACAATAACAAACATTTTTGTATATTTTTTTATTATTGAATAAAAACAGGATTTGTTTGTTTTATTTCATATCTAGCATTTTCAACTTGAAAAATTTGAGGTATTTTCTTCCAAATGCTGAAAAAGAGAGTAGAGGGACCCCAAAATGTTAACAAATTATTATTTCTGCGCCTCACTGAGTAATTGTTTCTTCATAAATTTAATTCAAATAATTTTGGCCGCCCAGATCGTTAAAATACCCCTCTGTGCGTCGTCAGATATCCACTTTATAACACTTTCTTTTCTAGGGAAGAAATAAAAAAAATTGCAGTTCTTCAGAGAAACAAACAACCGTGAGCTACTGTATGGAAAACCTTAAAAAACCGGGGGAAACAGTATCTGTTAGCCTAAAAGGAATTGCGACTTTCTACGAATAACTCGGATCAAAGACAAATAAAATAAAAAAATGTTTACGAAAGTAAATGGACTGTTAAAATAGCAGTTTATTATTTTTTCCACTTGTGCTTTTTATTTTCACATCATCATCATGATCATTTCATACATGAGTATTTTGACAAATCTTGTGTGGAAATAAGTACATATAATGGAACTTGCTCGTATATAAATTTAAGGCCACGTTTATTAATATATTATATTAATTTATTGTTTTCTCTATTTATTCAATTAATCGATATAATTTACGCGATTAGTTTATTACTCGAAACTCGTTTCAAAGTACTCGACACAAACTGTTGGCTTTTCGTATATTAACTTGTCACTTCGTGCAATATCTTTATGGAATTACAGGTGACATTCCAACATTTTAGATTACTGATGGGTCGATGTTGCAATGGTTAGTGTGCATGACCCTTGTACCTTGGTTACCTCGCTTAGTGATGCTATCAATTAAGTAGTAGAGATCTGTACCAGACTTCTTGAGAGGCCATTCAAGACATTTGCCAGTTTTCCAGTTTCGGCAACCAAATACTTAAATGTTCTGAAAAAAAATATTTATTCGTATACGAGTGTGAAGCTGTAAAACATAAAAAGACAATTAGGGAATTCACATGGTCTCCTAAAGTCATAAGTCGTAAAGTCATATTTAACAAATTAGTACATATGACTTATGCATGTGAGCAGCATGTTGTATGTGCTAAATCATAAGTCATAAAAACGTCAAATAAACGTCAAGCAACAAAAGAAAATTATTAAAAAAAATTAAAAAATGCCAACAAGAAGCGAAAAAGATAAAATTTTTACGGTTTTGTGTGAAAAGTTTGTGCACAAAAACTTAGTTTCTTCTCCTTTCATTTGTCCAATTTCCTTTTTTTTATTATTTTACCAATTAATATTAATTCTTGAGTTAATGTTGTAGAAAAATACAAAACTTCTTCAAAACACAACAATATGTCGGATTAAATAGTAAACAAGAAACAGCTGACACTGAACATACAACATAGTACACTGGAAAAACAGACATGCTCAGGTTGAATAGTCGCAAAATATATTAACATGAAGAAACCAACAACATATTTACAACTGTTGTATTATTTTAGCATATACGATAAATACAACACAATAGTACACCATGTGAACTCCCTAAATACTACCACTTCTACTTCGCTTCACATCGTATTTTCTTTTTTTGAACACGTACATCCTCAAAACACGATTCCTTTGTCGACAGTACCCCGAAGTACTTGGTTGACTCAACTTCGCTACTGTACATGTCTTAAAACAAAGCCAATGTTTCGGGTGGTCCTTCAGGATGTATTTTACAAATGCCCAGTAAATAGCCACGTAAACTTGCGACCTACAGTTGTACATCGGTTCCGAACGGTTTTTGAGAGATTTTTTTTTGGTCATTTGTTCAGCAGAATCAAGAGGTATTTTCCTTGTGCTGTTAGGGCTTTAAATGAGATAAGTCTTAAGTCTCTTTTAAATAACATCTGGAAATATAAAGACTGTGTCTTTATATTGCTCTTATGCGGGCTCCCACTAATGCTTGGACTCTCAATCGTTCATGAGCTCGAGCTAACCAAATGTTCGTCGGCACTTTCTAAACCCCAACTGTTAGATTTGATAACCGTCTGTAACGAAAAGTAGATGTATTTACAAACCCTTATATTAAATGAATTAACCAAAACTTATGTCGAATGTATTCAAATAATTGCATTACATTACATTATATGTATGTAAGCAATTGGCATGTACTTCATAAAATATTACTTGGCGCTCAGATAAATTTAAATCGGAGAGTTTTTCTGTAATGTGTAAGTACGGTTTCATGTTATATACTTCCGTAGGTCGTATTAATCAGTATTCAACTCATTTCCATGTGTTTGTTCACTCTCGAGTTATTACTGGCAAATTAGTTTTTGGACTCCTAAATAGCATCCACATTTTTCAGCTTTTCCCAAAAAGTTTGTCTACTAAATAATATTAAAATGATACTGGAAATCGCTTGAATGCTGAAACAAAAGATCGGTTCCAATAATCAAATCCGGATTTATTAATAGTTTTAATTGCGAGTGTTAACCCGGGGTTTAACCCTGTTATTGCAACCAATTGTCATATCCGATTTTATACACCCAGAGAACTAATTGTTTGAAAAGAGGTTGTAGCAACCGTAAATTCAGCTGGTACCACCGAATTGAGGTTGCCACGACCGAATTGAGGTTGTTGCGACCGAATTGAGGTTGTTACGACCGAATTTAGTCGCCACAACCGAAACTCGGTTGAAGCCACCTCGTTTCATAATCGATTCTGTTGTGACAACTGAATCTTCAATTATATTCGTTCAGTCAACTACATTATCTAAACTTTCGGTTGGAAGAACAACCGTAATTGGTACCAAATTCGGTTGGAGTAACAGAATTTTGCATCAATTCGGTTGTAACTACCGAATTTGGTATCAATTCGGTTGTAACTTTGGAATTTGGCATCAATTCGGTCGCAGTAACCGAAGTAATCCTTAAGTCGGATGCAACGTCCTCTTTCGACGTCTATTCGGTTGCTGTAACCGAATTTCTCATGAATTCTGTAGGTACAACCGAATTTAATTTCCAATTCGGTTACCACAACATAATTCTAAGAACTTCAAATTTGACATTTAAAATTATAAAAAAAAATATTATATTAAAGGAAGTTAAAGAAGAAGTGTTCTCGTCACGGTGTTGTTCGTGGTAAGGTAAGAAAAAATATTGTAATTGTGTGTTTTGTGTTAAATCGTGTTATTTTGCAGAGAATGTCCAAGCCGATATCAAGAGTTTTGAAGCTTTCCAAGTTCGGTCGTTTGAGATATGGTGCAGTAACCTGTGTAGGAAACGGCTTAGGACCTAAAGCAACAGATACAACACGCCAGAATTGGTGCGGTGAGCCGCGATGGCAGGGACTTCAAAAACGGCCGGTAGTGACAATGAAAAAAATAGTGTTATTCTAAAGATTACCCTATGTAAATAACTATATTTTCTCTCTCTCTAATGTTTTTTCAGACACTATCTCAATTCGGTTGTGACAACCTCTACTGAGGTTGTGTCAACATCTAATAAGGATGTGTCAACATCTAATAAGGTTGTGTCAACCTCTAATGAGATTGTGTCAACCTCTAATGAGGATGTGACAACCTTTAAATTCGGCTACGGGTAATTCGGCTGTCTCAACCGAAATTTTTCTGTGAGTGTATAACTGGTTTGAGCAGATAACTTATGTTTTTAGATTTTTTTTAATTTGGCGCCCTTATATGGCCATCTTGACGATTTTTCCTCGAGATGGCCTACCTCGGCGAACCATATCCTCCTGAAACTGTTGAGTATCTATACGTATGGTGTTATACCTTTGTTTAGCGAACAGACTTCTACTAAGAGACATTGGTATTCGAGGTTAAAATATTGTTCATTTAGATATAACTTTTGGGGAAAACCCGAAAACCAAAATTTTATTTTATTCTAAAAATAGACAATTTTTTATAATTACGAATTTGAACCAAATTCTTACCACTTTATATTCAAGTCAAACTAAGTCAGTGTGCAATTTTTTATTCAAATGAACTGAGAAATTAAAGTTTTCTAGTGTACACAATTTTCATTACATTTTTTGACCACACAATCCGGAAAAGCTATCATTTTGAACCCATAATAATTCCAAAAGCCTTTAAGATTTCATATTTTTAGAAGACATCACATAAACGCATCAAAATCACTACTGCAGTCTATTAGCAACTTCTTTAACGAACAACAGGATGTATAAAAAGGATTTTCCAATTTGAGTGATATGATTTCTTTAAAAAAACACACTAACTGTTAAGGAAATTCAAATGGTTTTTATTTAGTGTGACGCACAACCAATACAATTAAGTTCTAAACAAAACGTCTTTCAAATGGCCTCCAAGTCATCTTGTGCATGAATGAATTTGATGAACCTAATATTTGAGCACTTTTTCCACTAAATCAAGTCGTATATCATGAGTAGCACGTTCAATTGTGACTTTTAAAGCTTGAACAGAGTCTGGTGTATTGCTGACGACCAACGACTTTAAATAACCCCACAAGAAATAGTGTAATGGTGATAAATCTCAACTTCTTGGAGGCCATTCAATGTCACAATTTCCTGAAATAATCAAATCTCCAAACTTTTCTTGCAATAATTCGGTTGTTGCACGTGCTGTGTGGCACGTAGCCCCGTCTTGATGAAACCAGATGTTGTCAAGATCAACTTCATCCAACTTCGAACATAAAAAGTTGGTTATCAACGATCTATACACGGAAAGAAAAAACTCGTTCCTCCCAAACGAAATCTCAGATAACTGAAGTTCGTTTGGGGACTGTAGTTGGAAGAAACGAACTTCTGTTAAGCCGTACATATCATTTCGTTTGGGAGAACCGAAAAATGTTTGCAGCAAATGAGTTATGAAAAACATAAGCTGAAAAAAACGTTCGCGAGAAACTAAAAACGGTTCCGCCAACTGTTCCCTCGGTTACAGCAACCGAGTTGTAGCTGATCCTAACGAAAAAAACGTTTGCGAGAACCGAAACATGTTTGCAGCAAACGAGTTATGAAAAATTAAAGCTGAAAAAACGTTTGTGAAAAACGAAAAACGGCTCCACCAACTGTTCTTTCGGTTACAGCATCCGAGTTGTAGTTACAGCAACTGAGTTGTAGTTACTCTATTCAGTACATTACTTATACATTAAAATTTATATTTATGGCTTCCATAAGCTCTTTTTTGTGTAAATTTCCAACTTTTATGATTTTGGTTTTACCCATACAGTTTGTTTTAAAAAAAGTTGAAATTTTTGTCTATCTTTTTTTGTCTATCGAACACGTCCGTCTCGACTTGCATTCAAATAACAACTAAAAGCGCAGCAAACTACAACGCGTCAGTTGTCCATCCAAGATATATTGACAAGGCAAAAGCATTTTATCTGAATGCGTGAGTGTATATGTCAAACGAGTGGACTGTGTATACAGTCGACAGAAAGAGAGAATGAGAGAAATTTACGTTCTTCGTGCTCATTAGAAAAATGGCTAATTTCAGTTATCGCAAACGGTTTTTAACTTGCGACAAATGTAATTTTGTACTCGTTTAATGCAACGGAGATCTCGTTTTCAACAACAGTTTGGGAGAACTACATAAACGGTTGCTATTAATAAATTAATACAAATCAATCAAAGTATTGTTGTGGCAACCGAGCAATAAACGTTTTTTTTTTCTTTGCGTGTACCGCTCTCCATTGACAGTAAACGTGGTACCAGCCAAACTGTCAATCTAGGTGAATGTAATGGTTGTTCAGGAATAATTTGTGGATTTTCTTCGCACCAGAATCGACAGTTTTGTTCATTTACAGCATCACTTAGATGAAAGTGAGCCTTATCGGAGAAGATGATTTTCTTAAACAAAATTGTTATCGTTCCAAGTTATCCCCAAGACAAAATCAGCAAACTCATGACGTTAACGGTATTCCAATGACTTCAGTTCTTGAGTGATAAGAATTTTATACGGATGCAAGCCCAAATCCTTTCTCAAAATCGGCCAGGTTGTGGGTTGAGACAGTCCCAATTGTTGACAACGTCTTGGAATCGACAAATTGTGGTCTTCAGCAATACTTGCCTGAACGGCAGCAATATTTTCATTACTCCGAGCGGTTCTTTGTGTTATTGACACTTGAACATTTTGTAAAGAAATGAAAATGTACGCTCGTAATGTGCAACAATTCGACGAATAGCGAGGCCCGCTGGACGATTATTACGGTCATAAAATGGCAAAAGCGCACGAAAAGTTGCAATTGGAGAACGATTATTTTGATAAAAATTTTGTACAATTTGAGTATACTGAATATAATGGAAAAAATTACAGATCATGACATACTACAAATGGCCGAAACTTGATTTGGAAATCATATCACTCAAAAATTCAGGTGCCTATATTTTAAAACGCTTCGGTACCGGTGTTCTTTATTTCTGTTCGCATTTTTTACCATGTACGTTTACGTGTATAAAAGGACGATCTTTCATTTATTGGTTTTTACAAGAAAATTATAGCTCTGGTTTGTCAATACTTGTTAATTAACACTAGTAAGAAGTGAGAGAATCTTAGCATATTTGAATAGTCCAAATTAGTGTCCAAATAAATAGTGTCTGGTATTCAATATTAAATGTTGGAAACACAATGATTAATATGTTATAATATATATTTTCGTGACGCAAATGTGGCTTTGGTTGTTGAAAACTGCTGAAAACTAAAACTCGACAGACAACAAAGAAGTAGCATACCATCATTTTATAAAAACAATGCTTGCAAATATATACATGATTCAGCGTATCTGAAAATTGTCACGGACGGGTATAACTGGATCTAACATGATATGCAATAAGGTATAACGCGGAATATATTTAAGGTCGGGTCGATATATACGGGCAAATATCTGACGATATCGCCAGACATAATCATATCTCTGGCAAGATGCAACTATACCTTGCCAGGACAAAGTTAGGATCATCAATATCTAATTAGATAGTAGTAGATCAATTCGGATCACATTTTGTACTGCTAGATATAACGGGTCCGCCATCTAACTTTTTATTTCAACTAGTGCTTATTTCGTGAATGGTAACCCTTAGCACATGTCTGATTTGACAGATAATTAGTTTTCTCCTTCCGCTGAACGAATATGGTTGTGTATACGCTTGAACAACGCTGGGAAATATGGGAAAAATGGGCCTGCGATCGACTTACAGAAGATGCCGATTTTGCCAAAAAAAATCGTCTTTTCAGATGAAGCTCATTTTGATCTTGGCGGGTACGTAAACAAGCAAAATTGTCGCATTTGGGGCACAGAAAACCCGCACACATACATTGAAAAGCCGATGCACCCAAAACGAGTAACTGTTTGGTGCGGATTTTGGTCCAGAGGCATAATTGGGCCATTTTTCTTCGAAAATGCGCAAGGAGTGGCCGTTACAGTCAATGGCGATCGTTATCGGGCCATGTTGAACGAATTTTTGTTCACAAAAATTGAAGAGGAGGATATTGGCAACATTATGTTTCAACAGGACGGCGCTACGTGCGACACGGCCGAATCTACACTCGATGTTTTGCGCCCTGTTTTTGATGATCGCATTATCAGCCGCAGAGCTGATGTCGTTTAGCCACCACGGAGCTGCGATTTGACACCGTTGGACTAATATTTTTGGGGTGCCCTCAAAGATAAGTCTTACGCCGACAAGTCAGAGACAATTGACGCTTTAAAGGACAATATTCGTGAAGCCATTGGTGAAATACAGCTGCACACAATCGTTAATGTATAGGCTACTGCATGGCCAGCCGAGGCAGCCATTTGAATGAAATTATTTTCCATTATTAACCGGAAGAATTGTATTCTCAAATAAAAAAAGAAATTTGAGAAAATATTCAGTAGTTTTTTTTATAGCATTTTCAAAAAAAAAAGTTATTTGGCGGACCCTTTATTAATTTTGCAGATGTACATACGTATATAGAAGTAGGCCTGTAGGGACCAATCTGTCGTAGCTAATGATATCTAATTAGGTCTTGTAAGATTCAAACATATCTACCCGATTTTACACATGAATTTAGAAGAGTGGATAATTTCAATATTCACGTGCCCCTCCATAATTGGCATCATTAAATAAAAGGAAACATTTAGCCGAAGGTCACAATTTAAAAATCGCGTAAGTTTTTTATTTTTGTATGATAACTCCGCACCTTTCATTCGGAGAGTATCCCAAATTCCCGACTCAACACTTCTCGAATGCAGCAATCTATAAACCCCTCTTAACTAATTAATGAATCCGACTTTATAGAAGGTTTTCTAAAATTCATTATTTGTGGATATATTTTAAAACCCAAACAAAACATATAGTTCGCAATGGTGGAAATACCTATAGCAATTCTAATCAGTGTTTGTCTTCTCTCACAAACAAACATCTTGTTTAACTATTATTTTTCTATACGAAATGATGTTATCGCGCTTGGATAAATGTGTATGTTTTCCGATAAGAATGGGTGATTCGAAATTACATAATTAAGATTTGCAATCTTTGATGACAGATTTATAACGTACAACAACGGCAAACAATAATCCATAAAATTAGGATGTGGTTAAAAATGTTTAGTGACCGTCATTACTGCAATGGTAAATGAGAACATGGGTTCGTTCCTCGCTCTGGCCACCTTACATTTATTTCGACGGCGATCACCCTGCTTAGTGACGGCGACACCATCGAATATATAGCCATGATAAACCTTCTCAAAAACCGGTGTGGGTCCCAATCAGGGCGTGTAAACCTGATGGTTGTGAGGAGCTCTCCCCAATCCCTGTATGGGCGTGTAAAACTGATGGTTGTGAGGAGCTTTCCCCAATCCCTGTATGGGACGTAATGGGAAACGGTTTTTGTTTTTAACACAACAATACCTTGCAAACAGTGTGTAATAAATTATGTTCTGTAAGTCAATTTGTGTTGGTGTTATTATCATATCAACGTCTTCATTTAATCGAGATACTGTCACTAGTGAAATATTTTTACAAAAACTTGCGTTTAAATAAGTGGTTACGCTTGATGATGTAAACAGTTTTAAAACGAGTAAATATAAACAATGTTGGTGTTTCCACATACATACATACGCCAACTCGCGGAATCGTGAACATCCAGAAACATGCTCAACTCAGAAACATGAACATTATTTTTTCTACATAGAGGTCTCGAAAAAGTAAACAAATTTTGAAAGCTCTAAAACGTGAACAATTTCCAAACAGGTTTTGTTTTTATTATAAACTTAAGCAATCCCTGAATGAGAAGCCAAGAGTTTTAAGTCATAAGCATAAAGCTGCTTTAGCCAAAAAATACAATGTGCAAAATCTAAAATTTCCTCAATAATTAAAAAGAAGCAGCCATTACAAAACGTGTGAACAAAACATTTTGTGGGTCTGAGAAACAACAAATATTACACACTCCTGAACAATGGAGCAAAATCTCTACAAGGGTTTGCAGAAAAACAAAACTTGCCTGTAAGCGTACTGATGTTGAACGCAAAGCTGTGGAGGTTCACTCTAAAATTAATGAAACTACAGCGATTTTAACGACAGTGATGGATGGATAACAAAATTTAAAATAAATATATTGAGTCTGAATTGGGGGGGGGGGAAGCTATGTGCCCAGTTAGTCGATCCGCTTAAAGTAAAATTTAAAAAAAATTTAGGAGCTCCGGCCAGCTATACAACGCGGATGAGTCTGGTTTATGTTACTTATGAGCCGTCAATGGAGAAGTGTGCTCCAGGTGCAAAGATGGAGGAGAAGCAGGGGATTACATTTTGTGCTCCTCAATTGCGTCGGGATATCGTTCAATAAAGCTCGGGAAGGCTAAAAATCGGGAATGCTAAATATCAAAGTCAGCTTGGATGGCAGCTCCTATTTTTAAAGACTGGTTTCACCACTCATTTGTACCTGAGGTAAAAGGATTACATTGGTGAAAAACTAACTTATTTTTATATTCAGGCCACAGATTTATTTTCACAAAAAGCGAACTGCAAGTCAAAGCCATTTTATTAATACACTACACCCCTTCACCACCATCTGAAACGGAATTGAAATCTGAGGACGGCTGTATTTGCGATCTATTTTTGCCACCAAATGTCACTTAGATCTTTCACCCAATGGATCAGAATGTGTTCAAAATTGTAAAACTGCGTTATAGAAATACGGCCTTATTCATACAAAGTTACAAGAAGGTTGATAGAGGACTTATCATACAAAAAACGACTCTCAAGTCTCCCACATATTTGTATGAATAAGGCATATAGTCTTTTAGCATCAATTGCAGCAACGGAGTGCGATTTGCTGGAATCACGTTAAGAAATGCAAGTACTCATTTAGAAATCGCATAGGCTCGAAGTACAAACGATACGTTATTCGAATGCCGGAAAAATATGTTCAACTTGGTTTCAGACCAAGTGGACCCGGGTGATAATGTCCCACTGAGGGTCTTAAATGAAAGCTGGGAAACAAGACAATTAGTGGAAAGTGCAGTTGAGGTGCTTCTTATCTTGAACCCTCAGATATGTTAATAACTAAAAGGTGTGAAAATGGTTAATATTTTTGAACAAACAATTGTTTCTAGATTGAATGCAATGTGGCAACTGTGGAAGAATGGAATGACAACCCAATAGAGAATTCGACAGAATGCGATGAATTTGAAAGCATGACGATGATGACTTTATTGTGGAAGAGCCAGAACTTAAAATAAAAGTGAAAGGGGCTGTGGAAGTATTCGATAAAGCCCTGGAAGTGAAATGGTTGATCAAAGTGATATTGGAATATTGAGAAAATTAAAACAAATGGCTATATTTAATATGATCGGGCAAAAGAAATACCAAAACAAATAATTGATTTTTTTGATGTGTTAACATCTATACGCGCGCCTCTAGGGCAGTAAACTATCAGTTTAATACATACGCAAGTGTTAGGTTTGTAAGAGTAAATCATCGTTTGTTTGTTCGTTGCTTGGCAGTCGGTATTGAAAGTGATTATTGGGCGATTTTCATATAATTTTCCCACGCGATTTTCTCCGGAAATTCATAGCGGATTTTATTAAGTTTTCGATTAAAAAGCTAGTGCGGGTTTCGACGAAGAGTTTAGGCTAAAAATTAAGGCGAGCCGAGATTGAAGTGTTTTAATTTGGAGTATTAATTTGGAGTAATATTAAAAAAGTATTTTATGTTGATCTTCGGTTATATCGTACGAATATAACAATGATTGTATGTATGTACAAGTGTCTGTTGCTTTGAATTCTTTGACTTTTGTGGGAATAAAACAAAAAGTATTGAGCAAGAAAATAATGACACATGTGCTTGCACTGGGTCTTTAAATACTTTTAAGTATTAATATTATTTAACTGTAACGTCATCATATGATTGAACGCTGTTTTTTATTTTCCAATGTAACATTTACGAATGTGTTCATAGAAATCGAACAGGTACCGTGTAGCAAAAAGGTGTTAAAACATCGCCCGTGAGTTCGAACACTCATTGGATTTTTTTTAATTGTAATTTGTAGTATTTTCTCCATCCTAATTTAAAGTGAGTTTTTTATACGTGTATATTTTACAAATTCATAAAATATTAGTTTTTCAAATACTGGGAATTGAATTTATTGGTAGAGGTTCACTCCTGTGGTGAGACACCAATGGTTTGCGTTACAATTTCAGCAACCGAAAACGTGATCAAAATCGTGTACGTAAACAGCCTCAAAAATAATAAGTACACGTTTCTGAGGGTTGACTGTACTTTCTATTCCATCATTTTATTAGTCGTACTACATTCATCACAAATCTTTATTGGCTTGAAATTTAACATGGAAATTGCCGCTGTACCCAATTTTGTACAAAATTATTTGCACCTGTTCTGAGTGTTGCAATTTTAACCCACTTAGTAGTGGAGGCAAAAACAGATGCAGATTTAATAAGTCAAAAAATTTACTAGAATCAACAAATTTATTTATAAGTATTGCCCATGGAATGACAAACAAAATACATTCCCCATCCATGGTTCCATGCATATTGGTGTGTATAGCGATACATATCATAGCGAAATATCATTGTTTTAATTATTAATACAGAAATTGTTGCAATGCCAGCAGTTGCAACCATCACTAAATGGTGCTCTTTGTTTATAATACGAAGCTGCAAAAGCTTATTATCTTTATCGAGGAAGTTTTGTAATTTATCTTACTCACATAATAACAGAACAAATATGATTTACAAATATTTCATCTTAACCACGGTAATGTCAATGTCTCTACCGTTCAAGATAAGATAGGCAGCGATAAGCGAAGATTGGAGAACGGTCCATTAACGTAATATCTCAGAGTTATACTATGTTAAATCATGAGCCTTTTAAAACGCTATCTACGTAAGGCTTAACATTTCTATAGCCAAATAATTCGTGTCACTGATTTCTATCTCACAAAAGGTGAACGTCTTAATCGTAGATACAATTTTTTACTATGTAGACGTTGCAACTTCATCGCTGCCACTGGAATGGAACAAATGACAAACCTTGAAATATTATTCATGGATGCCGGCAGTGATTAAAATCTACTTGATTCGTAGAAAGAAAGTCCTAAAATAATACAAAACATTCATGGACATTGGGGTGGCAATGAAATGTATATGACTTGGTGAAAATTTGAGCCGAATCGGTCAACTCTAAGCCGTGCCGCAGTTTAGTCAAAGCTTTCGGATTTTAGCATTTTGGGTGAAAATTCGTATACACTAGAAAATCTTCACTCCTCCGTGCATTTGAAAAAAATTTGCACATTGATTTAGTTTAACCTGAATATAAAATAAAATAAATAAATGGTTTCCCATTACATCCCATGAAGGGACCGGGGAGAACTTCTCACAATCACTGAGCTGTGCGCTTTCCGGTTTTCACTCACTGATTGGGACCTACAGTTTTAAACCGATTCCGAACAGTATTTTGAGAAGCTTTTTCACGGCTATATACTCGATAGTGTCGCCGTCACTAAGCGAGGTGACCGTCGTCGAAAGAAATTTTAAGGTGGTTGGAGCAGGGATCGAACCCAGGATCTCCTGTACAAGAGGCGCGCACACTACCCATTGCACCACCGACGGTCACCTGAACCTGAATATAAACTGGATAAAGTTTGAGCAAAATCCGACCACTCTAAGAGTTCAAATTTGTAATTTGAAAAAATTCGTAATTTGTAACAAAAATTTAAATTTGGGGTTTTAAGTTTTTTGCCAAAAAAATATTTAACTTGGATTCCAATACCTTCTAGCAGAAGTCTATACGCTTCTAATAAGCTATAACACGATATATTCATGCAAACTGAGTTTTAATTGTGGGTGTTAAATCCGTTATTACACTCGGTTTTTTAAACCCGGGGGGGTTTTTGTAACCAATTGTCACATCAGATTTAATAGAATCGGTTTGAGCACATAGCTTATATTTCTAACTTAATAATTTGAAATTTTTATAATTTGGTACTCTTATAAGGCCATCTTGGTGATTTTTCCTCGAGATAGTCTACTTTGCCGCACGATACATCTATGAAACCGTTGCATGAATATATAGTGTTATAGCTTGTTGGAAGCTGCTAGAAGGTATTGGAATCCAAGTTCAAAATTTTTTTCATTTAGATACAATTTTTGGGAAAAAACCGAAAACACACAAATTTTAATTTTTGTTAAAGATTGCAAATTAAAAATTGGAACCCTTGGAGTGGTCGGAGTTTACTCAAACTTTATCCAGTTTATACTCAGGTTAAACTAAATCAATGTGCACATTTGTTTTCAAATGCTCCGAGGAGTGAAGATATTCTAGGGTATACGAATTTTCACCAAAAATGCCAAAATCCGAAAATTTTGACTAAAATGCAGCACGGCTTAGAGTTGTCCGATTCGGCTCAAATTTTCACCAAGTCAGTTTTAGACCATAAGGAACAAGGATCCGCCTGGGGTTTATTAAAAATCGGATGTTTTTTCATTCATTGCCACCCTAAGGCACATATTATATTGCGGAAAAGAAAGAAGCTTCCGCTGTAAAATAAAAGGTGTCCAAGTAACACTTGTATACAATTTTTAACAAACAGTAGCTACCAAGTCATTACGACTATCACAAGAATGACCGAAAGTCTAGAAGCGGGGATCTGAAATATTTACACGCCTGTTATTTCTTTTCTCGAGTCTGCTATTTGAAGCAATGGTGTTTGAGGCATCACATGACTGAGGATCTGCTCAGTCCCGATATCCACCAAAGATCCTTGTACCAATGGTGTTTGTCCCGCGTCGACTCTTGTCGTTTCTTGCGTGATTATATTCACCAATGACTATTTCAAGTTCCTTTCCACTGGTGGGGGAAAATTTAAATTCAATAGCTTTTGTCGGATTGAGTAGTTCCTATTTGGAACGATCACGCCGGGGTCACCAATGTCTTGTGTCTGCAATGGTGTTTGATGCACCAATTGTATTTGGCTGTATTCTGTTGGATACAAAGAGTGTTCATAGTTCCTTATCGCTGGTGTGGGGAAACTAGAAATTCCTTGATATATTTATTTTTTTTTGATGGTCGGGGTCACCAATGTCTCTTGATGGCGGTAATTTGCGTAAATCTATGTGCGCTAATATAAAATACAGGAACCGTATGAAACAAGAGTTAACGTTTTGAATACAGGGCACTTGTAATCGTGTATTTTAGGATTAATGGCAAAACAATGACATAGTAATGTTAGTGAAATTTAAATGTGTCTTCTTTATTAAGATTCGAGGTATTTACATGCTGAAAAATCTGTTGATTTTTGTTGTTTGAATGGAAATATAACGTGTGTTTAGAGCTTATCGCAAATATAATATATTTATATCCAAACACATTGTGTTTGTTATTCAATATTACATTTTTGAGACACAACGATTAATATGCTATAATATATGTGTTTGCGACCCAAGTATATCTATGTTTGTGATAGAAATACAGCGGTGATTGGTGCACTGTTAATGCCCTCTCGAGAGCAGCAGAATAAAATAGGGACAATGAGAGAGTCTATCTTGTTAGTGTATATCTGTATTTTTGCATTATTCTCTCAGTCAGTGATTCATAAATGTTCCTGAATGTGCGTATAAATTGCAGATGAAGTCAGTGTTTCTTATTTTGGCAGATGTATTGCGGTTTAGTTTCATAAATTCAGTCGTCAATGGTTCATCGGACAGAGGATATCAAAAGCGCTTGAGCAGTGAAAAAAGTTGTTGTGTATGTGTTTCGTATATATGTAAGTGTGCTACCATAGTGAGAAACGATTTTGAGAAAAGAAACTGGATAGGGTCAGAGCCTTGACTGAGAAAATCGGAACGTCGGACTATTTGTGAAATATAATAAAAAAAAACAAGTAATTAATAAACGCTTGGCTTGCATAAAGTCGATTTGTATACTGTTTGTGTACCAACGCATAGTTGAAACCTTCTGAAAACAAAAACGTGAGAGACAACGAGGAAAGGAGAGGCAAAGAGTAGCAGATTCTCATTTCATGAACAAAAAACACTTAATACATTCAATGCGAGTAAATGTAAAATGGGCCTTTTTAAATCTTCTAATTTTTTGTATTAAATAATTCTAAATGTGCATTTATTTAATATATATATTTTGAAATCAAAAAATAATTAGTTTCTAAATATTATTATGTGTGGGAGGAAATACACATATGTTTCCACGTAAGTATATGGAGGTTTGAGGAAATCACGCGAATGCTTCCACGTAAGTATATTGATGTTTCGGTTGAAGAACGCATATGTATCCACGTAAATGCAGACATGTTTGCGAGTAAACATGCTACTGTTTGCATTTAAATACAAGTGCGTTTGGGACCATAAACCATATGAATGTTTGACGTGTGTTCCAAACATGTACATGGTTATGGTTCCTACAGAATATGTATGGGATAATATGTTACACAGACCTTTATTTTCAGCGTGAATATACAATTAATTGCTTAGTCATTGCTATAGTAACCCCCTTTAACAAAATTATTTTTTTTAACCGCTCATGGAATATCCTTGAACTATTCGTCTATAAAAAGTAAAAAAAAAATAAGAAAAATACTGACGTGGGTTCTAAATATATTAGCAATTTATCTAAAAAAAAGCATAAAGCTCCGGATTTCTCTGCCTATTTTAAAGTTACTAAATTTCGCTACACTAGCTACTTTGGCCACTGTGCAATATTGAAAAATTTAAGTTACTTCAAAACCTTTTAGAATAATAAACAAAATACCAAACTTCTATATACAGGATGATTCAGGAAGTTCCGGACAAATTTCTCCAGCGTATCCCTTGGCTCATTTCATGAAGAAAAGTCCAGTAGGACTATTTCCGACAACGCAAGGGTGCGAAATGGCAGCGGGTTGAAAATGAGCCAGTGGTCGGATTTTTGGGCCTGTTGGAAAGGTCTTTAAGAGGCCTTTCAGAATCAATAAACAAAAATAGAAAAAAGTGAAATCGCCGAGATACAGAGCTTTCGGAAGAAAATGGAAAAAAAAATTGACATAACCTCAATTTGCTCAGCCAGATGGCGGGTAACTTATGTTTGAAAGATAACCATACCTCTTACCTTTACAAAATGACCTAAACGAAGCCCAGAGGTCTTACCGTTCCAAAGTTATGACCATTTTACTGAAATGCAAAAATGTTTGTTTTTGTGTTTGGAAGCGAAGTAACACCACACATTTATTTGTTTTTGTATATTAACACGTTTAAGATTTTATTTTCCAGTCCATTTTCCAGTCCATTCATCAGTGCCTAAAAAAGCAAGTAGTATTTATAGGTATTCATTGATACAATTTTGTCATTCAACAAGTGTCTACGAACGCACACAATCAATATATGTCTTCGGTTAGTGACTTATGTAAATACACACCGCAGTGGCTTAACGGGCTAGACGCTGCTGAAGATGATGCTTCACAAACATCGAAACGATCGTCCAGCGAATGTGAGTTCGAATCCCACCCGCGCGGCATTTACATTTTTTTCACTAACCGGAGAAAATATGATCTGTTAGCCTTAAAAGGAAATTACAACTTTAAAGTATGACGAGGATCTAAAAACAACTAAATTTGAAAATAAATATTGTTAAATTCACTGAATACATGTATAATCAAGAATTAGCTCACCAAAATATTAATACACACATGATTTTTAAATGTATTTCGAGCTAGAGGGCGTATCAACAAGTCCGTGGCTTTTCGAACTTCCCTCGCAGTTATATGAAATGCCACATCAAGTTCCACCTGTTAATAGACTACTGTCAAATTTTGAGCGAGTTCCGTCAATAACTTCGCTTTTAACAGCTGATCAAAACACACAATCTCGTGCATTTTTTTAAAAATCGAAAAAAGTTAATTTCTAGTGCTCATTAAACATTATTTTTTGCGAAAAAAACAGTCAATCAGTAAAAAAGTCGTTTACAAACTTTCGTTGTGGTCGCACAAGTACAAATGACGCTGAACGTTTTGGACCGCAAATTGAGGTCAATACACCCGAAAATGTCAAAAAATTCACGATATGGTGTTGGGCGATCAAAGAGTAAAAGTGCGTGAGATTGTTGATGCCATAGGCATTTCATATGACAGTGTGGTTTCGATTTTAAATGATCAGTTGGGTTTAAGAAAGCTGTCTGCAAGATGGATGCCGCGTTTGCTCTCAATTGACCTTAAACGCGTAATCGTGTGACAACTTCAAAGGAGTGTTTGGAATTGTTTAACCTCAATTCGAAGGAGTTTTTGCGGCGTTTTATAACTGTGGCTGAAACATGGATCATGGATCTAAACAATGGGTTTCACCGGGTGAATCAGCTCCGTAGAAGGCCAAGGTAGGCTTGTCGGCCAATAAGGCGATGGCAACAGTTTTTCGGTTGCACACGGAATAATCCACATCGATTACCTTCAAAAGGGAAAAACAATAAACGGCGAATATTATGACAACTTATTGGAACGATTTAAAAAAACGAGCACATATGACTAAGTACAAAGTTATTTTTCATCAAGATAATCACGGGTGCTCACGTGTGTAGTCTCAATTGTAAAATTCCATGAATTGGGCTAAGAATTGGTACCTCATCTGCCATATTCTCCGGGTTTAGTCCCCGTGACTATTTCCTATTTTCAAACCTAAAGAAATGGTTCGGTGGAAAGAGATTTAGTTCCAACGATTAAATTATTAATCAAACAAATGCCTATTTTATAGACCTGGAAAATCCTATTTTTTGGAATTTGGAGAAATTTGGAAAATTGGAGAATCGTTGGACTAAGTGTATTGAGCTAAAAGGAGATTATGTTGAAAAATATTTTTTTTTTGCAAATAAAAACTGTGTTTCATTTAAAAAGTCACGGACTTATTGATCCGCCTCGTATGTTCGTCGATATTCGTAAACATTTACCGACAATTTTGTTGCACAGTGTAATTAAAACTGAGGTAAAGTATAAAAACCAACCCGTAAAAAAAATTGTTTTTGGCTATAAATTCTTTGTATGTGACCACGCCCTTTTGCCCAATCCCGCCCATATTTGCAGCAGATCTTAGAATATCTACACATAAATAACATACCCAATTTTGTTCCAATACCGTTGGCACTAGCAGAAATAATGGAGTTTTAATTTGTGATTTGTATGGGAGGTACCACGCCACTTTGTCCAATGACGCCCATATTTTCATAGTTATTAGTTTGCCTGCGATGTTTCAGGTCGATTGGATCACGGGAATAGGGTTCAAAATCAATCCAAAGTTTTTTCGGTATGCATGCATTCCTACATACATGCATACAGACAAGTGAAGTTAATATAAAGAATTTAAAAATGTCTCTAACTCCGAAGATTAAATTTTTGGTTTCAATTTTTGATTAACTCTGATTTGTAATCCCAGCTTTGTTACTATGTATGTCGTTACTAGTCTGTTCAAATACTTGACTTTATCAGCAACCTGGTTTGCGCGTTTTTCAAAAATCTAATTCCTTCAAAAACCGGTTTTCGAATAACAGACCGAGATGAAACCAGCTTTAACCGGGTTTTGGGAAATTAAAGAAAGTTTTTCTTATATCATATTTGAAGAAATATATCATCTGTATAAAAACAATTAAATGTTTGCCCGATTTTATGTTCAGTTTTTTAATATAACCCTAAACAAATCTTTTTAATGGATAAATGTAGGTTGTTTTAACACGTGTTTAAATGTGTATTAAGTTGAACGTATGAAATTATATACGAACTCAACTATTTTACTCAACTTTTGTATTTAGTTTGTACGAAGCTGGAAGTGGGAATCACGCGTTCACAAAATGTGGAGATTAGGTTTATTGTTAAAATAAACGAATTGCAGATTATCTAGCTTTTCTGTTCTCATTTTGAATCTGTCAAAGGTGTCAAATCCTTCATATAAAGTAGCGCAGTAATAACATATTTGTATTTTATAATGTAGTTTATTTTTTTATCTCAATCATTATTTAGGCTAATATCATCCAAAACCAAATCGAAATCAGAGCTGCTGCTACTAGAACCGATAGATTCAGCAATACTTTTATCAGGAAAAGTCCGTTCGAATTGATCACTAACATAATTCAATGATCCTGTTGCTGTTTTAATATCAATTTCGACGAACGTCTGGGATATTTCCCGATATTAAATAAATAAAGGTCGTGTAAAGAACATGGACTTATCTCTCTTTATATCCGTTTAGTATTCTAAAACAGGCTGTGATCCAGAAGCCACTATGATTTGAATGTTTGATGGTCCTAACCATATAAATAATCAAGGTTTAACATTTTTAAAAATAAGCAACTAGTTTAGCATATGGGATTAATTGTCCATATACCCATATAGTTGTTTTTAGAAAAATTTTATAACTATCATCTAAAACTACGAATTAAATTTTAAAAACCATCAGTTAAAAATATAAAGTTAGCATTGAAATTCAAAAGGCATCAATTTAAACTTAACATAAACGCAGTAATCTAAAACACATCAGTTAAAATTGTTTGGCCGGCGGTGGCACAATGGTTAGTGTGTGCGCCTCTTGTACCTGAGATCCTAGGTTCGACGATTGCTCTGACCACCTTACATTCCTTTCGGCGGCGGTCTCCTCGCATAGTGACGGCGACACTATCGAGTGTCAAAATACCGTTCGGAACCGATGTAAAGCTGTAGGTCCCAATAAATATATAATAAAACTAGAAAGCGCACAGCTCACTGGTTGTGAGAAGCTCTTCCCAATTCCTTCATATGATGTAATGGGAACACATTTTTTTTAATATAAAAGCATTCAGTTGATATTTAAAATATATCAGTTGAAATTTAGATGCCATAAATTGTAGATTTTAAGAGACGTTAATTAAAATTTAAGATCGACTGAAATTTAGAAAGGATTAATTGAAGTTAAAAAGACATCAATTGAAATTTAATAGACATTAATTGATTTTTAAAAGGCATCAAGTGAAATTTAAAAGACACCAATTGAAATTTAAATGATCTCAATTTACATTGAACACACATCACTTAAAATGAAATATAAAAGACAATTCAATTTTAAAATTTAAAGGAAGCCAATTGAATTTTTAAAGACATCAACTAAATTTTAGAAGATATCAATTGTATTTTAAAACAGTTGAAGCCCCTGGTGGAAGAAGGTGTTAACTCGCTTCACAATATTTTCCTTCTTTTAATGTTTCAGGTACAGATACCATGATTTAAAAAAAATTAAAAAAAAAAAAATATAAATTTTATTTTAATAATTTAAAATCAGATGTTGAAGTTTTTCTTATCTAAACCAAAATCAGATCCAATGGAAACATTAAAAGACGGAAAATATTGTTTCTGAAAAAGCGAGCTAACACCTTCTTCCACCAGAGGCTTCAATTCAACTGAAATTTAAGGCAACAATTGAAATTTAATGTACATAAATTGTAGTTTAAAATTAATGAATTGAAATTTAAACCACATCAATTTAAATGCAAAAGACGGTAATTGAAATTTAAAAAATCATTTAAAATTTAAAAGGCCCTAATTGATATTTAAATGACCAATTAAATTTTAAAAACATCAATTGTAATTTTAAACAATTCAATTCACATTTAAGACATCAATTGAATTTTAAAAGACATTAAATGAAATTCAAATCACAGCAATTGAATTTTAAAATACATTCATTGCAATTTAAAAGACACAAATTGAATTTTAAAAGGCATCATTTAAAATTTAACAATTCAATTAAAATAAATTTATTTAACATAAGTTGTAATTAAATAGACCTCAACTGAATAGGTTCAGAACAGGTTGTACGAAAACCACGTAATTGTATTTCAATTAATAAGTTTAAAAACCCGGAAAAATCCGGTTTTAATAGCTCAAAAAACCGGTTAAATCGGTTATTGAAACATGTGAAATGTTTAAAAACCGCCACTCGATTTTTATAAATATAACCGGTTTTCGGTTTTGCACACTCTAGTCCTTACAAAACAAGCTAGTTACATTTTGTACTTTTTGCATCCACTACTTTTGAAAATGCTCTTTACAACCCTACCTGCTGTTGCAAAAGTGTAAATCGAATCAGACAAACAAATTCATAATACAAAGCGCTTGGGGATTACATGTGTTTAGGTGTTCATTGTGTTCAAACTTATGGCTCCCGTTAATGCTCTCTCTTCCATTACGCACAAGTTATTTATTAATGGTTACAATTATATCTACGATATCCGTGATCCAAACCAACATACACACTACGTTAAAGAACCTAATTGCGGTGTTTGTGGTTGCGTTGAAGTAAATGTTGTGCAAACACAACACATTCATTATCTAATAACTTGCAGGAACATTCAGTTCAAACATTGATCAATAGGTGTATAAAAACAAATAAATTTCGCTTAAGCACCACCCATTAGAGCGCTGCTGCGGCAACCATAAGGTGGTGTGAACATGTTCTACATGACATGTTAGGTTAGTTCACTATCTCAGTTCAATACAGGTTATTCCCATACAACGGGGCGTTATGGTTAAGTGGCGCCCAAGTCAAAAAAGAGGTATACTAGGGTCGAGCGAACAAATTTTTTTGTCAGCAAAACAGACTCTAAGGTCATTCAGTCTTTTTCCCTCAATGTATATCAATTAGATCTAAGTTGAAGTAAAGGGAGGATCAAGTAAAATTTGGAATTTGAACCCCCGTTATTTCAGTCTTATTCTCTTAATACATATTCGATCCAAGTCGAAGTAAAGGGTGGGTGAAGTAAAACCTGAAATTTAAACCCCCGTTATTTCAAATTTATGAACTGACAGATTATTAGTTCAAGATTAGAAATTAACGAAATGGGTCGCCTTACTCTTGAAGAATATTTGCAAATATTACAATATTTTTGCGCACTTCGTTACACAGAATTTTGCGTAAAGACCTCAATATGAAGTCTTGTAAAGTCCTATTAGGACAAGAACTGAAGCCTGGTGACCATCCGATGAATGGGCCATTTCTCTTTGCTGAATGGGCTTAAGATCGCTTGGTGAAAACAAGCATTTTTACCGAAAAACTTATTTTCCGGTGAAGCTCATTTTTACTTCGGGCGCTACGTTAATACACAAAATTGTCATATTTAGGGCTAGGGAAATTCCCATGTCGTCAAGGGGAAGCCGGTACATCCACCACGAGTGACTAGTTATTGAAAATGAGCAGGAAGCCGCCGTTACCGTTAATGGAGAGCGTTATCGTGCCCTGATCAGCGATTTTTTTTCCCAAAAATTGGAGAGTTTGACATGGACGACATATGGTTTCAACAGGACTGTGCTATGTGCCACACAGCCAACGTTTTAATCGATCTATTGCGCCCTGTATTCAAAAACCGCATAATTAGCCGAAACTCAGAAGTCCATTGGCCGCTACGATTTGACCATTATCTCCGTGATCATAGAGAAATAGATAAGAGCCGCTAACCCTCTCGTCACGTTCTCTTGATGACGATGAGGTAGTAGTCCATTTCATCGAGTTCGAGTTGCTTGTGTAATTTACTCTTTGGTTGGACATAATACGGACAGAAATAAAAGGGGAATGCGTATTTTCGTCCGATGCAAACAACATAAACACAATATGGCTGTCATTAGTATCAATCAAACACTAGTTAAACTTAGATTGCTGCATGGTCTTTCATTTTGATCTCTCTGATCTCTCATTCTACATCATTTCCCTTTCGATCAGATGTGCCGTAGAAACCCCCTGCCGTAATACGAAAACAAGCCAGGGTCCATTGATGCCTTATAATGCAAAATCGACGCTATCGTTCACGAGATATGTTCTGAAAAATAGGGTAGATCGAATGAGGTGATGTAATGCAAGTCGTGTAAGACATTTGAATGACATTGTGTTTCATTCATAAATGCCAATGAGGGGCCTTACCAACATAACCATAATTTTAAAACATGGTCTCTTAATATTTTTTCACCCCTTAATACACTAAATACGTTATCCTACTTATTAAAAGGGCTGGACACACCCGTATGACAAATTCGATACTCTTGTCCTCCTCTTCATCCCCGCGTCCCAACACCATTAGGTAGAACTCTAGTCTAGTGTCTGGCTATCACAACAATGTCCAGTGATCACAGCTACTGTCTTTTATCCTGCAATTTGAGCCTCCAGATCATTTATTTTTCGCACATCTAACAACTTACCGGTCCCAGAAATGCGCCTGTCGGCCGGCATCCATATAAGGCTGATATAAAACTGATTAACCATCTTACTTCGAGATGCTTGGCAGTTATGCGTAATTTCTGAAGACAGGAGTACAGATTGCAGATATTTTAAAGCAGCCTGCAGCTTCACCGATTGGCATGAATACTTCCTTAAAAACATTAGAATGTCGTCGAAGCCTTTGTGCAAAATCTCGACTAGACTCCAAAACCTAATTTCCGATTTAGTTTGGAGCCGTCAGTGCAGAAGCCTAACCACTAGGGAATCCGAAACCGATTTACCGGTGTTATGTTAAAACCGTTGTGCCGGATGTTGAATATGTCTGTTTTCTATAAAACGTTTTCACAAAATTCCGTACTTCGGTTAACCGGTTATTTCCCTCATATTTGAAATACTAATACTTCCACGAATATAATTTGTTTTTGATGTTAATGCCTGACATACTACTACCTTTGAGTTTCGCTGCGATAAAAATAAAAACGTTTAGGGCAAAGTTCGTCTTAAAAATTGGCATTCCCAACAAATTATCTACAAACACTTTCCCATAACCCAGGGTGTCGGCAAACTATGGATCGCGGGTCAAATCTGTTTGTTGCAATCTAGCCCGGAAGGTCATTTTCATTTAGTAATACAGTAAGTTAACACATTCTCAATTCGACATCTTTCCCACTGTCAAGGGCAATATTTTAAAAATGTCCTTAAGTTTTCGTTCAGTTATGACGGTTATAATAATTTATTCCTTAACTAAAATATTCCGTATCGGTGACAAGAGAATATAATCATTAAACACTAACGGCCAATTTCAACAGGGTAGTTATCCTACAGTTAGCGCTAACGAAAACTTTTAGCTGTCAGTTTGTATGGAATTTATAATTTTGAACTGTCAGTTAACTGCAACTTTTTTTGGTGAAATTGGGCGTATGTCTGAAAAGGAAGTTTAAAATTCAGTAAAAGTTGCATAATATTGCTGACTGCATTGTCCTGATATCTATTATCTAAATCTTTTTGGATGTTTGTCTCCATGTGTTTCGTAGGCGTAGTTTTTTTGCCTTGAATTCTTTTGCAAAATTTTACCACCTTGGGGACCTATCTGGTCTCGAACAACCCCGGGGGTCAGGGACCTTACAAGACGAAGATAACACATTTCGTCAACCAGTTCGATCTTTTGCTTTATCTCTCCAGTTGGTAATACCAAGAGTACCCAGGGATTCGTCAACCTGCTCCCTCCACCGGAGTCTTGGTCTTCCTATTTTTCGCCTTCCTTCGAGTTCGGTTTCGAAAACCCTTCGTGCTGGTTCGTATTCATGCAGTCTACTGACATGCCAGCGCAATCGCGTTATTTTGATTCGCTTAACTTTGTTGATGTCGGGATATAGCTCATACAGCTCATGGTTCATGCGTCGCCTATACTCGACATTGTGCACTATAGGACCATAAATCTTCCGGAGTATTTTTCTCTCAAAGACTCCCACAGATGTTTCATCTGGTTCCGATAAGACCCAGGATACTGCGCCATAAAGCAAGACAGGTTGCATGAGACTCTGGTATAGCTGGATTTTCGTCATTCGAGAGAGGGATTTAGCTTTAAAGTGCTTAGTTAGGCCAAAATAACATCTATTTGCAAGCAAAAACTGACGTTGTTGTTTTTGTTTACGGCAGATCCAAGGTACATATACAAATTCGTCCACAACCTCGATATTATATCGGTTATCAACGTTCAAGCTTTATTATAACCGCATGGAGGTATTGCTCGTTGAAAGCGTTGATTTTGTGTTGTCCTCATTTACTTTCAGACCCACTTTTGCTGATTCCTTCTCAATTCTCGAAAACACCGCAGTAACTTCTCTAATTGTGCTTTATTCATATTGACTGCAGCTGTTCTCATAATGACCTCCACTAAGATGGTAAAGAGATCGCACGATAAGGTGTCGCCTTGTCTGAGGCCGCGCTTGGTTTCGAAAGGTCCGGTAAGATCCTTACCAACTTTTACTAAGGATTTGTTGTTCGTCAAGGTCATCCTGCAAAGGCGTATGAGTTTTGCAGGAATACCAAGCTCAGACATTGCTTCATGGAGTTTCTCCCGTATTGAAGTATCGAAGGCCGCCTCATAATCGATAAATAGATGGTAGGTGTCGATTTGTTTTTCATGGGTCTTCTCCAGGATTTGGCGTAGCGTGAAAATTTGGTCAGTTGTCGATTTTCCAGGCCTAAAGCCGCACTGGTAGGGTCCAATCAGGTCAGCGATAATTGGTTTTAGTCTTTCGCACATTATACTCGATAGGACCTTCTATGCTATAGATAAAAGGCATATTCCACGGTAGTTGGCGCAGAGACTCGGGACAACTTTTTTAAATATCAAACCAAATTTTGCTAATGAGCTGACGCATGGACCTTACTAGATCATCGCCGCCAGCCTGAAACAGCTCCGCCGGTAATCAATCGGCTCCCGCGGCTTTGTTGTTCTTCAGCCGAGCAATAGCTGTTCAGGCCTCGTCTTGGTTAGGAGGGGGAATCCGATATCCCATCGTCATTGGATATCTCAGGGACCAGTAGCGCGGAGAATTGATCTCTCTCCATTCCCAACATCCTCTGCACATCTGCGATGAGATTTCCGTCCTTGGCCCTGAATCATGTAAATTAGTTCCGTTTCTGACTTTTTGGTAGAATTTTCGGGCTTCGTTCTTCCTTCTGTATGTTTCAATATTCTCACTCTCGCGCTTTTTCCACTGCCGTTTCTTACGCCTACCTCCTTTCTTTTCTCCCTATACCGCTTAGTTGCAGCTCGCGTTAGAATTGACTGAAACGCTGCCATACGTGCAGCGTTCTTTTCATCATTTGCAATACGGCACTCTTCATCGTACCATGGTATATTGCGGAGCGGTAGTTCGAAACCAAGTACGGTTGTTGCGGCAGTTTTTATAGAGTCGACACGCGTTGGAAAAGAACACCAAAAATGTCATCCTCTTTTGAATTGTTCTCAGAATACAGTACAAGTGGTCCGAAAGGGGGAGTTAGCCCATAAGGCCCAAAAAATCAAAAAAACGGACCCCTGAACTTACAGGTAACTCAAATGAAAGGTTGGTACTCAAATGAAAGGAAATCGTCATACGATTTCATTGGTGCCATTACTTTTCACTTTCTGTACCATGAGTTGACATATACCTGTATTTCTAAATTTCAATACCCACAAAATTTATCGACTTTTTTTTCTTATATGCATGTATGGGTACTCAAATCAAGGGAAATCTTCTCACGATTTCATTGGTGGTATTGGCTTCTCTCTGCGTTTCTCGTACCGTGTGCTTCAAATTCAAATTGACTCTGTTCCTAAAGTCGAATTAGGCGCAATTTTTTGGCGACTCACAGCCATCGCATGTGAAAAGTTATGGCACCAATGAAATCATAAGATGATTTACGTTCATTTGAGTACCAACACTTATCTGTAAATGCAGGGCCCGAGTTTTCAATTTTTTGGGCCTTAGAACAATTTCCCCCTTTCGGACAACTTGTTCCCGACTCAGGCGCTCAAGTCAAACAAAACTGCATATTCAGTTTTTTCCAGCGCGTGTCTCCAAGGTCGTAAAATATTGCCAAAGAATTCAAGGCAAAAATAAACTACGCCTACAAAACACATTGAGACAAACATCAAAAAAAACATTTAGATAAAAGGTCGTAAAATTCAGCCAATTCTTTTATCGGTCATTCATTGTGTTTACAACAGTTCTTTTGTGTACCCTTTTTATACTTGTCGTCACACATTTAGTACATTTATGTACACTTTTTGTACTTTTGTGTAGACTTGTTGTACTTTGTGTAAACGTTTTTACTTTTGGTTTAATACTTGTGTTTAAACCTGTTGTACATTTGTGCACCCGTTCTGTAATTTTTGTTCTACGTGATATTTTTCACTCTATTTTCGTCACAGAAAAGGTTTTCCATCCGCTTTTCAACACCCTCTCATAAAGATTGGCAATTCAAAACATGCCAAGAATAAAGTTGGGCTCATTGGCCTGGTTACAAACTTAAAGGTTAGTGGACATACCATATTCTAAAAATGTCTCTTAATTTCAATTTATATTGGTACTTCAACCAATTGTGGGTCACATTGAGGTCCGTAAAAAGAACGAGACCCATTTTATACTTCAATGCCTCATCGATTAGCTTCCTCATCAGAAGTAACGACCGTAGTCCAGTTCCTTCATAGGGCAATAAGCTGACGTTGCGGTCATTATTCAATCTATTGCGGTCGTTATACAACCTACTATATGTTCGTTTATTAGACCTATCCAAATAGTCAAAATTTTATTTCCTTTGAACGTTTCGCAATTTTATTAGAATTGTGAATGCTGTTTATTGTTGTATACATTTCAGCTAACATACCGCTTGTGTTGTCATTAGTTCTGGAACTTTCATTTGAATCGGAGCTGGGACATATATCTTCTATTTCCATTGTGCAAGTTATTACGGGAAACAGGTTTCGAAATAATTCGTTGGCAAATTATTATCTGTCTGTTTGATGGCTTCAGTAATCATAGTGAGCAATTGCACAGGGTTTAGACTTTGTTATTCAATGTTGTAATATTAGTTGCGTAAAAGTTCTTTAAACCCGAAAACCGGTTAATCGATTTGAAATTACTGGTGAAATCAGTTTTTCGAAAATTTCCATTTTCACAAAACCGAAGTACGGTTAACCAAGATAGCTTTATAAGGGTGCCGAATTATAACAAATGCAAAAGAAGAGGTGAAAACATAACTTATGTGCTTAACCCGATTTTTTAAAATCGGATACGACAATTCGTTACAGTAACCGGTTTTAGAAACCGGTTTAAGAACCCGGGTTTAACACTCTCAATTAAAAATCAGTTTGCATAAAACTGTTAATAAATCCGGATTTGATTATTGGGTTTAACAACAGCGGAATCAAACAATTGCAAGAGATGAATTGAAAATATAAGTTATGTGGTCAAACCGGCTTAAAAACCCGGGCTTGAGGAACGTCCTTGTAGAAAACTGTTAAGAACCCTTACTTCAAAATCGATTTGTATTGTATAAACAGATGACAACCGTTTTTGAATATTGACATCGTTTGGTTCATTAAAACCCAGTAAATAGATCGGTTCCAATAATCATCTCCGGATTTATTAACATTTTATACAAAATAGTTTTTAAATGCGAGTTTTTAAACAGGTTTCTAAAACCGGTTATTGTAACCAATTGTCATATCAAATTTTATAGAATCTGCTTAAGCATATAACTTATGTTTGTAGCACATCTTTTGAAATTTTTATGATTTATAACCAATATAAGGCCATCTTGGCGATTTTACCTCGAGGTGGCCTACTTTGCCGCTCATATCATCATTGTAAGCGTTTAGACTTCTACTAGAAGCTTAGATACAACTGTTGGGAACACCCGAAAACCCCTAATTTAAATTTTTTAAAAAATTTACAATATTTTCAAATTAAAAGTTAAAATCCCTAAAATGGAGGGATTTTATTAAAAATTTTACTCAGGTCAAACGTAATCAATGTGGAATTTTTTATTCAAATGAACTGAAAAATTAGTATCTTCCAGTCTATACAAATTATCACCCAAAATGCCAAAACTCAAAAACTTTGCCCTCAAGTCAAACCGGCTTAGAGTTTTCCGATTGGGCTCAAATTTGCACCACGTTAGTTTTAGACCAAATAGCTTACGAATCCGCTTGGCATTTGCTAAAATTCGAGAAAATTAATTGCTCCATACATTTCATTGCCACCATAATGTACATCACCATTAAATAAATGTCTATATTGTGCTATAATTTCAGGATAAACAATAATGATTCAAAAATAAAAGAATTTCAAAAATTTCTTAATTTTAATTTAAATTCAATTAGACAATTCATAATTAGTACTTACGTTTAAGTATATGAATCTGAAATAAAAAAAAATAATATTTTATATTACAAAACAACATCATTCAGAGTGGGAGAATTGAATTAAATACTGTAAATAAATTAACTATAGTCATTACGTTTTTACTACACTAGTGTGATTTTACTTTATTTTGGATTTTATAATATAAATATAATAAAATTTATAATAGAAATCACTTACGTGGTTGTTGTACAACAATATTTTCTGCGTGAATTGAATAGTACAAAGAACTTATGGAACGAATTGTATGACTCAAAAGCACTGGCGACATCTGGCGATTGATTCAAAACGTATTACTCTCTTTTTGTCATAACTTGGTCCATTCATAATTTTGATGTGAAACATTGATGCCTTTTGAGACATTTATGCTTTTTGTATTGTTTTATGTAATAATATTGTCGAAATGATGCATTTATATTGAAATATTCTATAAAGAGAATAAGACTCGTTTATGCATGAGAGCGAAAAAGAGTGCAATAAGTTCTATATACTATTCAATACTTTTTTTTCGTCTCTCTGTTTATGACAAAACAAAAACAATTATTTCAGTGAGCTAAATATTGCTTTATTTATTTTAACCATATTACATCTAATGTTAAAGCAGAGCTAAGGAAAAAGAAAGTGTAATAGCTGAACAGCCTTCAGCACAAAAACTATACTAAGCTAATATTTATTTTAAGAAAAGGTATTATTCTTAAGAAGAAGTACTTTCTGTAAACAAAAAGCAATCAGAGTATGAATTTTTTTATTACAAAGATGTACTTTTTTAAGAATGGGTACTTTTTACAAAAGTGGAACTCTTTTTAGGAAAGGTTATTTTTAAGAAAATTTACTTATTTTCAGAAACGCTACTTATCTCAAGAAAAGAAAATGTATTATTTTATTTTTAAGAAAAGGAATTTTTGTAAGAAAATGTATTTTTTGAAGAGAAGGATTTTTTTAAGAAAATGTTTTTTTAAGAAATAGGATTTTTTTTAGAATTGGTCCGTTTTTGAAGAATAGATACATTTCTAAGTGTAAGTACGTATTTCAAGAAAAGTCGTTTTGTTTCACCAAATAGGTACTCTTAAGAGAAAAGGCAGTTCTTTAAGAAAAGGCAATTTGTTGTAAGAAAATTTACTTTTTTAAGCAAAGGTACTTCTTTAAGATAATGTTTTTCTTAATAAGCAAATGTACTTTGTTTCTTTTGTCTATTACGAGGAATATTAACAAAAACGTCCTTTGGCCAATTCTTCCAAAGCCGCAAAAATAAGTGCAACATATTTTTGATTTATTTTTTTTTTCATTTCAACGCCACCACTCACTGACTTGTCCTGTTTTATATCAAAAATTTGTTAATAATCTGTCAAAATGTCATCACATGAATCCGCACAGCAAAATTACAAAATTTTATCGACCATACCAAAATTTATTCACCCAATTATACCACGGACTAAAAGAGTTCGATCCGTCCACAGCCTTAGTACATTTTTCCAATGTTCTAGAAAATGTTCAATGTTTGTTTAATTCCGGAACATTTTCTGGAAACTAATTTAGTGCAATCAAATTACTACATGTTTAGACAATTAAAAGATTTAAACAATTTCGCTAACTCTAAGGATTCCAAATACGAGTTTGGAAAAAATTCAGTTTTGAAAAATGTGATACACATATAAATGCTTTTTAAATTTTTTATATTAACTTGACCTGTCTGTATGCAGGTATGTATGCAACGCACCGACAAAATTTTGAATTGATTTTTAACCCTTTCGCGTGATCTAATCGAGCTGGAACTTCGCAGTTAAACTAATGGCGATGTCAAAAATGAACTATCAAAACATGGGCGGGATTGAATAAAGGGGCGTGGTACCTCCCATACGAATCACAAATTACTAATCCATTATTTCTACTCCTGTTAACGGTATTTTAACAATATTGGGTATGTTGGTTAGGTGTACATAGTCAAAGATCTGCTGCAAATAAGGGCGGGATTGGGCAAAGGGGCGTGGTCATATATAAAGAACTTATAGTCAAAAACTATGTTTTAACCTGTTTGGTTTTCTATATTTCGTTTTAAAAATGCATTTATACGAATTAAAGGGTTTTTCAACAGAGACGCTACAAAAGTAAATCGATAGGGAGAGCAAACGACGCCATATTTTATCCCGCTCTTTTGACATTTCTCTTCAGTAAGGTTTGCCATTTCATAGATATACGAGCCAACAACGAGCCGAAATTATTAAAATTTACTACCGAAATTTGGAGTCAGTGGCCTCAGCTTTAAGAGCGCTACGTCCAATTTCTGAACTCTGAAATTCATTTCTGGCTGAATGGCTTCGTCAATAAGCAAAATATGCGTTATTAGTCAGAGAGCAATCCCCACGTAATCCATAAGTCATCATTGCATCCCGAAAAAATTACGGTTTGGTGCGGTTTATGGGCCGGCGGCGTCATTTTGCCGTACTTCTTCCGTGATGATCAAGACCGGCACATTACTGTGAATGCGAATTGCTACCGTTCAATGATAACTGAATATTTTTGGCCCCAATTGGTTAATATGGACTTGGAGGACATGTGGTTCCAACAGGACGGCGCCACAAGCCATACAGCGAATGCCACAATCAAATTATTGGAAACCAAGTTTGGTGAACGTATTATCTCACGAAATGACCCAGTCGATTGGCCGCTTCGTTCGTGCGATTTGACGCCGTTAGATTATTTTCTGTGGGGCTACGCCAAGTCTATGGTCTGTGCCAACAAGCCAGCGACGGTTGGTGAACTTCGTACGAATATCGAACGTGAAATTGCAGCAGTATCGGCCGATTTATGCTTGAAAACCGTCGAAAATTGGGTTCAGCGTCTGGACTTCTCCAAGCGTGCCATGCAAAAGAAATCGAGTTCCATATATAATGGCATCGAACGTACTTTCACAGGAATAAAGAATTTCATTGGTATCTAAAACCGGTTTTGTTTTATTTAAAAAAAATTTTGTGGGGCTCTTATTGAAAAACCCGTTAGAAGACCATTCCAACTACAACAGAATTTTAGCTGAAGCATGAACGCTTACAATAAGGCACAACATGCCGAACTTTGTAAATGATTGTATTTTGAGAAGCCAATGTAGGGTAATTCGAGGAATAAGAGTCAAGAATGAGAGCCGAATATGGGTGCTAGATCATTATTAAGATAAAATATGAGTGAGAAACAAAGACGAGTAGATGCAATAACCGGGTATAGAAAACGGTTACAAGATCCGATTTTAAAATACGGTTTTAGAAACCAGTTTCAATTACAGATAATTAGCACCGATTTCAATCAATAAAACAGGATTTTAACAAAACCCCCAGTTTTAAGCCTCTTTCTTGGAATATTTTTTCAAACCGGTTTTTACAACTCGGTTTTGAAACCGGTTTCTAAAACCAATGTGGCATATATGTGAATTTTTTTCCATCAGCATCATCAGGTTTCTTCTCCACAAGTATTTGGGCATCACACATTATAACATAACCCATTACAATAAAAATCAACTAGAATTTGATATTTACACGAATTAAAAAGACTTAATAGAGCGAATACATTACTTTACAAAAATATCATACTTTACCAAATATCACTATTTATTACACTCCCATAAAATTTATTGACGTACAAATAAAATTTGTATGTGCCTCATTAATAACATTTGCAGATATTAAAACAAAACATCAGATATGAGATTCATGATCTGCTCGATTTCAAATACGTCAGTTGAAAATATTATGCACTAGTCAGTATATGGATTTTCATTAAGCCACAGCAATCACATTACCGAAAAAGGCCCATCTGGAGAAATAATTCGGTGAATAGTCTAAATGGCTGTCAATAGAATCAGAAGCGATATGTAAAGTGAATTACGACTTATTGAATTAAGAATATATGTACTACATATAATATTTAAAGGTTGAATTGAAAAAATTCAATAAATACGAGTCTATAAAATCCAGGAAAATTATAGCCCTTTTAGAGGAAATTTCTTGTAAATGGAATTGAATTTACTTATTTATAGAATGTATATTTTTGCGATGTTGAGACAAGAAGGCATTCTTACATGCCTCCATTTGATAATTTGCAAGAATTTGTAGCAAGTATTCCAGAACACCTAAGCTTACTTAATGCAGTAAACGGCGTTGGCCATTTCGGGGCTGAAATAAATATTTGTTAGACAAATGTCACCATTTAGCGTTCAATAAAATTTTGAAGATCTTCGATGTGAGGTTCATATACATAAATTGTATTATTTTTTGGAAATTATTATAATTTCTCTGTTATATATAAAACCTAGTGTCAATGATTCTCAGATTATTTACAAAGATTATCAGGTATTTAGGAAGGATAGAGTTGGAACGAAATCGGGCGGCGGTGTTCTCATTGCTGTACATAGTACCATTTCTGCTGTATTGGTCACATTCTGTGTGGACTGTGAGTCGGAATTCATTTGTGTACGTCTTCGGATTGGTGTAAGATCTGTTTTTGTGACTTGCTCCTATATTCCTCCCAGTTCTAGTATTGACATTTATATGGATCACCTTCAATTGACAGAATCAGCTGCTAACTTAATGGATTCAAATTCGGACATAATTTGTGTAGGTGATTTTAACTTACCATATACAACGTGGGTTTCTGTAGATGACTCTAACGGATGTTTACCTCTGTCTTCTGCTATAATGAGTAATTATTGGGATGGCATTTTTGATTTAGGTCTCCATCAGTTAAATTTTATTAAAAATGTTTTCGAACAGTCACTGTATTTCTTTATGTAGAGTTTCTCCCATTGTCTTACCGGCGGATAAACATCATCCAACATTTAAATTTGCTCTTGATGTACAGGATGAAAATTCTGGGTTAATCCAACGGAAAGAGCTACGTACTATGAATTTTAATTTCGCCAGAACAAATTCTGCCTTATTCAGATCTTTTCTACATAATGCAAATTGGAATTATGATGGTGGTCTTGTGTGCAAAATTGAAAATTTTTATAATATTGTGAACTCTGGTTTTCTGTTTGGAATCTGGGCCTGCCTGGTTCACAAAAGAATTAAGGGGTCTACGTAATTTAAGAAATAGATTGAAAAGTAGATATGATAGTTGTGGTTCATTAATATATTTGGCGAAATACATGTTGCTAGGAATAAATTTAACGTTCGTAATAGGAAATGTTACTCTTTTTATATCTCTAAAATGAGAAGAGTTCTACTGAAGAACCCGAAACATTTTGTCACCTTTGTAAATTCAAAGCGGAAAGTAGTTGGTTATCCGCGTAGTATGAAATTCAATGGTTCAGAGTCATCAGATGATGCCGATATTTCTGATAAGTTTGCTAACTTCTTCCGGAAAATATATTCTCCTTCTGTTGCTTTACTAAATTACCCCTATAATATTAATACGTTTAATGGCATTCCGGATATTATCTTGTCTGAGGATGAAGTTCTTTATGGATTGCAAAGTTTAAAACATTCAAATTCGCCTGGACCTGATGGTATTCCCACATCAATTCTTAAAATGTGTGCTAATGAATTGTATATTCCACTCACAAATATATTTAATGAATCGTTGACAGCGGGTAAATTTCCCTCTTATTGGAAATCAAGTTTCATAAGGCCACTCTTTAAGTCTGGAGGTCGATCCAATATTGAAAATTACAGAGAAATTGCAAAGTTGAGTGCAATTCCAAAGCTATTTGAAAAATTGGTTACGAATAGACTATTTCATTTTGTTGGATGTTTGGTTTCGCCATATCAGCACGGTTTTGTTAAGGGCAGGTCGTCTACGACTAACTTACTGGAGTTAACGTCTCATGTTTTTGCAGCTTTTCGTGATAAATGTCAGATGGATGTAATTTATACAGATTTTAGTAAAGCTTTTGACAAAGTTGCTCATAATTTGTTAATATACAAACTTGATATTATTGGTTTTCCACATAAATTGTTGCACTGGGTATCTTCTTACCTTAGTGGTCGTACCCAAAAAGTGCGGTTTAAAAATGTATTATCTTCAACTATATCAGTAACATCTGGTGTTCCTCAAGGCAGTCATTTAGGCCCTCTACTTTTCGTTCTCTATTTAAATGATCTACCGTCTATAGTTAAATCCTCTAACATTTTGATGTTTGCAGATGATGTTAAGTTATATATGCCTATATGTGATACTGAGGATTCCACCCATCTTCAATATGACTTGGATGGTCTCACTAATTGGTGTTTGGTAAATGGTATGTCACTAAATCAGGGAAAGTGTAAAAAGCTTTCGTTTTGCCGTAGTACACCGTTGAATTTTGATTACCTTATTGGTTCTTATATATTGGAAAATGTGTCTTCCTTCATGGATTTAGGAGTACTTCTTGATCAAAAGTTGCGTTTTGATCTTCATATTGATTCCTGTATAGGCAAAGCCAGATCACTGTTAGCTTTTATAAAAAGATGGGCGAAAGAATTTGCTGATCCGTACGTCACTAAACGTCTTTTTGTCTCTCTCGTTGGACCTGGATTAGAATATGGTTGTATTGTGTATTGTATAATGCATGTTACATAGACCGCATCGAATCGATTCAAAGACAATTTTTACTTTTTGCTTTTACGTGGTCTCGCTTGGAACATTGATGATTTGCCACCTTATAAAAATCGACTGATGCTTATTGATCTTCCTACTCTTGAAAAACGCAGGTATATGTTAAATGCTATGTTTATTGTAAAACTCATTAGGGGTTGTATAGATTCAAATTTTCTCGTGAGTCAAATAAATTTTAATGTTCCCTGTAGACAAACCCGATATTTCTATCCTATAAAACTACCGACTGTCCGTTATAATTACGATTACTATAATCCTTTTCGACGCGTTTGCCTCATTTACAATGAGATGTATAATTCCTTACCCGCTTCAGATTCTTTGAATATAATTAAGCAACATTTAATTCGTAATTAATCGGAAACTATTATCCAGCTTGTGCTGCCAACAATTTTCCTCTAATAAACCAGTCCTGCTTCTATTAATCAATCTTATTATAAATTCAGAATTCTACAATAAATTGTAGCTGACGCTGAATAGATGGATGGATCATTAGCGGTTGACGCCAGATGCTGACATTCATGTCCCTCATCTTCATGTTCCAGATCTTCAAGTCCCTACTCTTCCTGTTTATCTCCCATTATGCTATTTTTATGTTCCTGTTTATCGTCCCACTCATATTGTTGCAACGTTCCTGCTCCAGATGTGACTGCCTATGTTATCTCCTATGATTTTATCCTAAAGTTCCTGTGAATCATTCCACTAAAATTTGTGGAGTTTGTTTACCATTTCTCTTGTTCCTGCTCAGCTCCCTGTTGTTCTACTCCACCTGATGTTCCTGTTCCTGTTCCTCATGTTCCAGATGTTCCTGTCCCAGCTCTTGCTAATGTTTTAATTATAAGTTATTTTTTATTTTTGTATTTTGTATTATTTTTTAACTACTTTGTTTCATTTTAATTATTTTATGTTAATATTTTTATATTTATATTTTACTTTTTTATAAATTTTTAAATTTTACAAATTTTCTTCATATTATTTTAATTGTACTCTACTCTTTTTCTTATGTTAAATGTATTTTAATTTTATTAAGTATTGTATGTTATGTCTACCACGTATATGATATAAATTTTATAACGTTGTTGAAAACATATTACCGGCTGTATCCCATTGAGGATTGTAGCTGTGAGATAAATAAATAAATAAATAAATAAATAAATAAATAAATAAATAAATAAATAAATAAATAAATAAATAAATAAATAAATAAATAAATAAATAAATAAATAAATAAATAAATAAATAAATAAATAAATAAATAAATAAATAAATAAATAAATAAATAAATAAATAAATAAATAAATAAATAAATAAATAAATAAATAAATAAATAAATAAATAAATAAATAAATAAATAAATAAAGAAATAAATAAATAAATAAAATAATATACAAAAATCGTGTCATACTGTTATCATTGATGTCTACTCTTTTCACATTTGTTTCTATAACTTTTGTTGTTATTGGTCGCATTGAACTAACACCCATCGTCACTAACTGTTTGGTATTAGAAGTACAACATGTTGTTGTAAAAAGGAGTGTAAAAATGTTTCCCAGTAAGAATCCTGTACGTCTTCATAATCATGAATATGAATGATCTATAAATGTAATAAAATGTAGAAAGGGAGAGCAGGAGCAATGATGATGATACACTAACGCTATATCACACAAGGATAACATAAGCCCTTTTACCACTTTGCAATTGTGTGTACACTTACCCGAAAAAGTATGTGAAACACGAACACGAAAATATAAAAATAGTAATATTTTCTGATATATTCTGGACTCTGAAATGGTTTCGTCTTTTACAAATATCTATGTCCTAAAAAATTGGTTCACATTACGTCGCATGAAGGGACATATAATAAATCATACTTATATTTACATAATTTCCAGTTTCAGGATGTTCGAGTATAGAGGATAAACTCAGAAGTTTCGATTCCCGCTAGTAAGTTCTTCAAATAAACTTTAGTTGTCTATAATTCCATCTGCTGGCACCCGAATGTTTCTTTGTCATTGGGTTTTCCTACAGAGGTTATATACTCTAATAAGTCGTAGTAATTTCATTTAAATTGAAAGCCGTCGTCAGGTGGAAGGTTTATCGGAACCTTATTGCCATTAATTTTGTAGCTACTAATGCTAATTTTTTACTGATGCATATTATTACTTCATAATCGAGATGGGCACGTGTGTAGGTTTTGGCTCACAATCACGAAAGTAAGAAAATCCCTAACATACCAAAGCTTTTTCGCTACTCACGTTCACACACGCTCACATGAGCAAATTTTGACTCAATCACGAATAAACTACTCACAGAAGTAAAAACGCTTTGTCTTGTGTTATGCTTTATTTTCAAACGGTGGCATGTCTGCCTTAAAAAGAGTCATAAGGACCATGGACATTATGACACTTTCAAAAGTGTCACAATGTCCATAAAATCGTTGTCACTGCGTTCATGGACATAGTGACACTATTGGACAGACAAATTGTTGAAAATAAATTAAAAATATTTCAATAAAGTAAATAAAACAATTCTGTAGCGCTTTTTTCTTCTGTAGAAGGGTCACAATGTCCATGGGCATTGCTACACATTTGACAGTGTCATAATGTCCATTTACCATATAACACTTTTATGGACATTATGTCCCAGGACATTATGACATGCCACCTTTCAAACCAATATTAAAAAAAATTATAATAATAATTTAAAAATCATAATTATATACCATATAAATATAAATATCGCACTTTTTTTCAAAAACAATATTATCCTTCATTTAATGTATCTATGTTGATTTTTTTTACATAAGAAAAAAAGTCAACCTCTGATATTCAAATTACTAAAACTAAATTTAAAAATGTTGTTTTTTAAAATCAGATGGAAGCAGTAAAAAAAGGAAAATATTGTTTTTGAAAAAAAGTGAGTTAACACCTTCTTCCACCAGGGTCTTCAATTATTTGGTAAGTATGTTAACTTGGATACAATTTACGCGTAATATTTGCTACTTAGTACCACACTTAAATACAAAAACTAACTCAATATGTAACATATTCTTTAATAAAATGCTTGATTTTTTATTCTGATTTTCCGATTTAAGCGGTTCCATATACAAACTGACCGACAAATTAGCTTATACAGGGTGATTCAGGAAGTTCCGGGCAAATTTCTCCAGCGTAGTCCTTGGCTCATTTCATGAAGAAAAGTCCACTAGGACCATGCCCGAAAATGTAGGGGTGCGAAATTTTCGGATTGGCGGTCGGAGGGTAGTAGGGTAAAGTTGCTAACTTCTGAGCCAGTGGTCGAATTTTTTTTGTTTTTGGGCTTGTTGGAAAGGTCTTTAAGAGGATTTTTAAGAATCAATAAAAAATCACATAACCTCAATTTGCTCAGCCAGATGGCAGTTAACTTATGTTTTTTCTTCCTGTTGAAAGATAGCCATACTACCTCCCGACCGACAATCCGAAAATTTTGAACCCGCTGCCATTTCGCACCCTTGCATTTTCGGACATGGTCCTAGTGGACTTTTCTTTATGAAATGAGCCAAGGAATACGCTGGAGAAATTTGTCCGGAACTTCCTGAATCACCCTGTATAAATAAATGGGTTCCCATTACACCCCGTAAAAGAATTGGGGAGAGCTTCCCACAACCAGTGAGCTGTGCGCTTTCTAGTTTTACACTGACTGATTGGGACCTTGAGTTTTACACCTGTTCCGAACGGTATTTTGAGAAGCTTTTTTAAGGCTAAATACTCGATAGTGTCGCCGTCACTATGCGAAGTGAATAAAACACGCCTAGATTTAGTAATAAAATTAAATAGTTTTAAGCACGAGTTCCACAAAATCTACTATTTACTTCTAATTTTATACCAAACTTAGAAACACTCGATATTTTGTAGCCGAACTGCTCGGAATACATAATATACATATAAGAAGAGGGGCCTGCCATTAAAAGCCTTCCAAAAATACTTTGTTTCAGAAAGTAGAACACGCAAAGAAAAAACCCGTTCCTCCCAAACGAAATCTTTGATAACTGAAGTTCGCTTGAGGACTGTAGTTGGGAGAAACGAACTTCTGTTCTGTTCCGCCAACTTTTGTTTCGGTTACAGCAACCGAGTTGTAGTTGCTCCAAACCAAAAAAAGCGTTTGCGAGAACAGACGCAAAAACGTTTGCGAGAACTGAAAATTAGAGCTGAAAACACCTTTGCGTGAAATGAAAAACTGTTCCACCAACTGTTCTTGCGGTTACAGCAACCGAGTTGTAGTTACTCTAAACTAAGAAAAAGTTTGCGAGAATTGAAAATCGTTTGCAGTAAACGAGTTATGAAAAATTAGAGCTGGAAAAACGTTTGCAATAAACATTACTTGTACATTATTTTGTACAAAAAACCATAAGCTCTGTTTGTATAAATTTCTAACTTTTATGATTTTAGTTTTACACATAAAGTTTGCTTTAACAAAAGTTACCGAAATCTCGTTTGCAATAACATGGTACACATTTGCGATATACGAGTTTATTTGGGAGAACTACAGGAACGGTTGCGATTAATAAATTAATACAAATCAATCAAAGTATTGTTGCGGCAACCGAGCAATAAAGGTTTTTTTTCGAAGCGTGTAATAAACTCAAAGTTACACGAAATCAAAAATTTGGAAATATGTGACATTACGCAAAATATGTACGCACACACACTCACTCACGCAAAGATAGTAATCACGCACGTTCACGGATGAATGTTTCTACGCTACTCACATTCAAGCACGCTGACGTGAAAAATGCTGATCCTACTCTTACTCACGGTTGAACCCCGCGTGATTCACGGCAATCACTACTTCAGAAGCAATCTTGTAATCTCGAAATAGACATAAACGTCAGCAGTGTTAAAGATCCCTGATAGTTCATAAGAGACAACTTTTAATAGCAATTATTAACAGACTTTTGTTGTCCAGTGTAAATATAAGTAGTAAGGCCAAGAAGCTCTATCATATTGACGCCAATTGGAAAATGAGAAAAGTTTAGCGTTTATATGCACATAATGGACACAAAGTGCAAAAAATATGAAAAATATCAGGGGAGTAAAGTTATGGCAGCATATGAGCAGTTATGGAATGCATCCTGAAGCTGTCAATTATTTGCAAATAATGTCACGTTGATAGTGCCGCTTCTTCTGATAACGATGCTTCTTCTAACTATGGTGCCTGGCATTTGTGTGGCCATGGCAATGTTGACGTCTGTGCTTTCATGGGAAATTGCATTCAATTTATCACAGAATTGTGTGCCAAATGACACTGTAGCATAGGGAGGTATATAAAACCACAATGTGACCTTAAAGATTGCCAAGTTTAGATACACAAATTTTGGAAATGTTTAGATTAAAAGAACATCCAAGTTTATTTGCAATTTTCTGTTGTGTGCGATTGAGTGGGCGATTAAAGAACACATTAGTAGTATGAATATTCTTTCACATATATGGGTGTTTTAGTGGGTTATGCCAAATTGCTATTGTACTCCATGAGGAGTACTTAATGTGAATTCCACATCCTCAATGCCATAAAATGCAACCGCAAAAACGGCCATTTGATGACAGTAATGGCTTTCAAATTATCTCTAAATGAATGTTTACTGTCACATACTCGTTGCTATAGCACCCACCACCACCATCAGTATTGACGAGAAATTCCAGTATACATATGAAGAAAACATCTATCTAGTGGTATCTAACCCAAATACACAACAATTTACCGAAAATCCACTTGTGGTAATCGCAGTAGCATCAATGCTCATCAGTTATGTTACAGACATAATAATAGGAAAATACCAATAAAATGAAATTGAAGATAAAACAGACCAATAAATATTCGCCATCTGTTTTGGTTACTTAGTATATGAGAATAAAAGTGTATATTTTTTCCTTTCCGGCCTTAGACATCACAGAAGAACAAAATCCAAAAAATTAACTGAACTACGACGTTAACACCAATTTGTATTTCTTGGAGTCGTTGATAACGATTTTGCTATGGAACTGCCTGGATTGACTCTAATTTTAAGATATCTAGATAAACCGATATTTTAATCGAATTTCGAAAATATATACATGTAATTTTAAATGTAATAACAGACATTATAATTATAAATACTAATATATGTGGTAGTCCAAGGTAATAAAAATATTTTCCAAGTATCTTGTCACCGATTTTGATGAAATTTGGTGGAATGTAAGCCTGTGCCAAGAAAAGCTCAACCCCAAAATTGGAGCTTTTTTTGAGATTTTTTGTGAATCAATATCGTTTTTTTACATTCAAATAACTCGAAAACGGTAATACCTAGACCTTTGGAATTTTCCACGAATGGTCACAAGTAAATTGGCTTTAAAAAAATTTTTTTTCAAAAAACAAGAATTAAAATTTTGTTTGCAAAAAACATGAGTTTTTTCAAGAAACTTAGTGTAGCAAAAAAGAGCCATACTTCGATTTTTTTGAAAAAAAATATATGTTAAAGCGGCATTTTGCGGGGTTCAAAATGTCAATAGGGTGCAAAATGAGGGAGTTATAGCCATTTTTGTGAGGCAACCTCCCGTCAACACGGGACTTCAAAAAACCACACAAAAAAAGTCTGGAACGGTTAAATCGGGCGATCTTGAGGGCCAGTGCAAATCCCCAAAACGAGAGATGAGGCGACCCGGGAACGCCGCCTTCAGAATATCGGTTGTGGCTAGCGCTTCGTTGAATTGCGGTAGAAAGAACTCGGTTAACATGGCCCTATAGCGCGCACTGTCCACTGTTGTCGTTTGACCAGCGGTGTTCTCGAAAAAAATGGCCTGATGACTCCTCCAGCGTGAACAGCGCACCATGCAGCCACTTTGAGCGGGTGTAATGGCTCCTCGTGCATCACTCGTGGATTTTCAGTGCCCCAGAAGCGATAGTTTTGCTTGATTGAAATGCGCCTCATCGCTCATTATGATTTTCAAATCATTATGAACAAAAATGCCATAAAACGAGCCCGTATGGTAATAAATTGTGACGCCGCCCATTTAACCGAAATCATCTTCTCAACTTAACCTATAAAATTCCAAAAGTTCAAGTACACAGAATCAAAAAACAGAATCGAAGTTTTTCATTTAGAAAAAAAATGAGAGCCAAACAACATCGGATGACTACTTTTGAAACACCTTGTACCTTCACACTCTCTCTTTCTACCGACCACTGATTTAGAGCATTTTTCTTGTATGGAAATTTGGAAGGTTGCCTCACAAAAATGGCTATAACTCCCTCATTTTGCACCCTACCGACATGCCGAGTCTCACAAAATGTTTGGAAAAAATGCCGCTTTGACATATATTTTTTTCAAAAAAATCGAAGGATGGATCTTTTTTGCTACAGTAAGTTTTTTGAAATTTTATTTTTTCAAAAAAAAATTGTTGAAGCCAATTTACATGTGGACATTCGTGGAAAATTTCAAAAGTCTAGCTTTTAGTAATTTAAATCGAGTAATTTTAAATCGAGTAATTTAAAAATGATTCTCTGAAAGCTTATAAAACCCATAAAAAAGCTCAAAAAACCTCAAGTTTTTGGGTTGAGCCAAAATACCAAATACAAAATTTCATCAAAATCGGTGCCATGTCACTTGGAAAATATTTTTTTTCCTTGCACTACCCGATATACTAAATCTTGTGTTAAACAATGATACAAGTATGTTAGGTAACAAGGGCCCTAATCACAATGATTAGTTTCAGTTGCAAGGCTATATTTTCGCAACTGATAATCACTTGGAGAAATTGCATTGTAATCGGTAAAGACTTACTTCAATTATGGAGTTGGCCAGCCAATCAGATGGACGGTCGGGCATACGTCATATGTCTTAGACCTTAGACTTAACTGACGAAACTAGACACAGAGAAAGCAGAAACTGCCAGAGGCCAACTCAAATAAACTCACGGAATTACTGGGCAGAATGCACAACCACCTGTTGATTCTGAGGCGCAGAGGAGACAAATTTTCGATTCTACAGAAACTGCTGAAAACCTATGCTGGGTTATGAAACCCCGTCTCAGGACAAACCATGGCACGGTTAAGAGCAGCGCATGTCAACTGATGAAAAGATCGCTGCACGAATGACAATGGTTTCGTCGCAACGTTTGCTGCAGCAGTGTGGAATAACGAGAGAGGTAAACCGCATATTTGAGCGAAAATGAAACATTAAAAACAAGTTAACATACGGAAGGGAAAAGGAAGCTTGTAAATTCCCCAAAAGGTAAAAAGACAAATGACTTAGGGCCCCTATCTGTAAATATGAGGAGGAAAAACTAGCGTGAAGTAAGCCCACCATCGAAGCCCATATATTTCGATGGTGGGCTAACCTCACAATAGTATATAGTAGTGTGAAGTTGGCCCACCTTCAAATTGTATTGTCTTTAAATCAAACCAAGCAAATAAATTGCATTGCACTGGTCATTAATAGTATCATAATGTTCAAAATGGCAATAGGAGATATCGAAAGGATACAAGGTCCTTTAAATGCATTTATCCTGCCATATATATGGCATTATCCATTAATTTGTATGATATTTTTATCGAACAGTTTCCCACCTTTATTTCCACATTCAAAAAGGACTAGGCCCTTAAAATCCACGAAATCCAATTCCCGCCATATATATGAAAACTCTCCGAAAATTGAAAAAGTTTTGGAAAATTTTCACACGTTAATATTCACACATATTGTTTCGAATACTAAGGAAAATTTTTATAAAAAATGTCAAGGACATCGAAACAGGACCAGCTCCTTAAAGTCGAAGAAAACCAATATCCTCCATACATATGAAAATTTCTCAGAAATTTAAAAAAAGTCTGGAAAATGTTCACACTTTGAGGTTCTGATATGTTGTTGCAAATACCAAGTAGAAATTTTATAAAAAAATTCAATGACATTGAAACAGGTCTAGGTCCTTAAACTCGAAGAAAACCAATATCTGCCATACATATGAAAACTTTCAGAAAATTAAAAAATGTTTGGAAAATTTTAACACCTTAATATTATAAATATTAAGCAGAAATTATGGAAAAAATTTCAAGGACATTGAAAAAGGACTAGGTCCTTAAGATCGAAGAAAACCAATATCCTCCATATATATATGGAGTTTTGAACTTTTTCAGAAACGTACATTAAAAATTTTAAATTTCATCCATTTTAAGGATCTCGTCACATACCAATGTCGTGAATTTTAGATTACACATAACATCCTGAATAATGTGACTAGAATTGACGTTAGAACTATTCCAATCGGTTTGGTCTATTTTAACGTTGTACAGAAAAGTGGGCCAACCATGGTGGGCCAACTTCACTTCGGTGGAGGGAAACTAGTCGCAGATGTGCAGAGTATACTGGGTATATGGTGAGGCCATTTCGCTACATTATTTGTCCCAGAAGAATCCAACACAGACGAGGGATTCGAGTAAATAGAAGGTGATGGGGTCGTTTGATTCCTCGTAGTCAATACAAGGTCAGAACAGCAATTTCTAGTCCTAGAATCAACTACCGGCATAGACGCTCAAGGCTGGCGGCGATGAGCTGGAAAGGTACATGCACTAGATAATATCCAATATTGGGTTAGACGAAAGCATGATCGGTGATTGGATTCATACAGTCAATTCCTGTAACTTAAACGAACTTAGTCCGATTTCGTGTCCCGTAACCCTCACAAGAAAGACAAAGCCCACAAAAAGCTATAGGAACGCGTAGAACATCGTTGGCTTTGTCGTTCCTGTGTGTGTTACGGGAAACCAAATCAGACGATTGTCGTTTAGCAACCGAACGAAAGCGTTCGTTTGAATTAAAGGAATTGACTGGTAGATTACTATGAACCGCATTTGAAACGGTGACGTAATAAGTGAAAGACTAAAGCCAATTGCTGCAGACATTTTCGTACGTTAACAGTGTAGATTTAGAACTAAAAAATACAAAACTAACCGAACTACCCAAAGTCGTGAAGAAATTCCACGGTAAACCAATTGTATACTTTAAGTCTGTCATCGATAGTCCGACCCGGAGACAATATTGCGACGCTTTCTCTGATCTTGTTATCCCAGCCAAGCGGATACATTGCTGCAGAATGGCACTGACCGACATAAAATTCTCAGTAAGGGTTGGTACACATCGTTCATTAACGGTAACGTTGTGGCCATTCTCATCTTTGAAGAAATATGGACCGATGATTTTGCCGACCCATACACCGTACCATGAATTTTGCTGGCAGTTTTGTGTTGCTTTTGGGTTGGTTTTTTCTAGCTTTTATTTATTTATTGAATCTACCCCTAATCTAAATCTTAAATCTAAATTAATCTAAGTATCCTGGTGGAAGCAAAGTTCTACTGCAGGAATCCTGTTACGAGTAAGGTTCTTGAATTAAACACAAGTGCATATTTAAAATCCTTGATGCCTCTAATCAACATTTTTTAGTGCTTAGGATAGCTGTATCATCAGTGAATGATGTCAATGTTACAAGCCGTCTATCCGTTGGCATATCAGAAGTATAAAATAGATACATGATGGGCCCAATACACTTCCTTGGGCAACCCCAGCTCTTATTCGACAATCTCCGGTAATATATCCATTCTCCTTTATCCTGAACGTTCTTCCGGATAAGTAAGATATAAGAATACCATGGGGGTGAACTTTTTATTTTATGTATAACTTGCCGAACTTTATCAAATGCTTGGGCTATGCCCAAGAAGACTACATACAAATATTTCTTATCCTCCAATGCCCTTAGTATGTTATCTGTGATTCTTTTCTCATGTTCTGTAGTACCGTGCTTCGCATGAAATCCAAACCGGTGTGAAGGCACAGGAACATGGGCTAAAATTTTAGAGAGGACCAGTTGTCTAAAAACCTTTGAAAGGCACGGAAGTAAACTCATAGGACTATATGAAGAAGCTAAGGGTTTGTCTTTATACGGTTTAGGTATCACGCATACCTGTGGTGTCTTCCACGCATTTTTGAAGTAGTTAATGCCAACCATAGAACTAAATAAGAGAGTTAACATTATTATTGTAAGTGAAGGTAACTTTTTATAATTTTAGTTGTAATCCGGTGACTTCCCGGGGTTGATTCTCATTATCAATCACCCTTTTTCCTTCAACAGTAGGGATTTCAAATTAGGGAATTCAAATAGTCTTTGGGATGGTTTGGCTGAAATACTTCACTTGCGTGAGTGACAAATACATAAGACTTCTGCTAATCGCTATATGCCCAGTCACCGTTTCTGCATCTAATTGGAGACTCATTTTCCACAAGTGCTCTTGGAGCATTACTCTCACTGCACAAAGATAAAATATCCTGACGTTTAGAGGAGAGACGATAAATAAAGTATCCGCCATTTTTCTCTTCCCTTCATCTTTGAACATTCCTCACCTTGTTGCGAGTTGACATCCAGTTTGTGTGAGATAGTGGGGATCTATGACTTAGCCATTCTCGCCGTAGTTGTCTCTTCTCGGCCAACATATATTATAGATTGATGTTTAGAACAGTAATACCACTCCTATGCGAAGACTGCGTCAAAGGAGTTGAATGTTCCGCCGCCGTTAGCAACAGCGAACTTAGTTTACGAAGACTGTACGCAATATTCTCCTCACACTCCAGCTTAGGATTTGTGTGGATAGGACTACTAATGGATTTTGGGTATTTCAACCACTTAGCATTAGAGCATGTAAGATGAGATTCACACTGATAAGTCTTAGTATTTTCAAAAAGAGAAAAAAGTACCGGTGATCGAATACTGACTCACTAAAACCCATGTTTCTGTGTAAACCCATTGTGATCGCAAAATTTATTAGGTCTAGTATCTTATTTCGATCCATTGGTATGTGGGTGAACCAGGAGATACAAAATCTAGGTTCTAATTGGTTGATATTATCGCCCGGTAGAGTTGACGAATTTAAGTAAGTGTTCTAAAGAGTTCACAAAATTTTTCAGCTATTATCGAAAAACAGGGTGGGCATTGAATTGCGGATTCAGTTAAATCTCCTCTTTGACGTTGAAGAGTAACTGAAGTTGCCTGCAGAAATTGTGCCGCGAAAACTGGCCTTATATAATGTTTAAGTCTGCTACGTATAATTACGCCAGTTCCTCCATGGGATTTGCCACCTGGGTGCTTAGTTTCATAGAATTTATAGCCTGGAATTGAAAAATTGTGTTTCTCTGTAAGATGGGTTTCCGCAATCAACATCACATCGATATTTCTATCGGTAAAAAAGCCACAATCTCAGGCTTATGTTGGTTTGCACTAGGGTTGCCAAACGTGAAATTCGAATCCCGGGATTTTTCGGGATTTTTGAATCCCGAATTCCGGGATTTTAATAAGTAAATCCCGGGATTTTTCGGGATTGTTATTAATTTTGAGAAACATAAAACTAAAAACAATGACAAAAGTTCAGTGTGGTGTTATTTTTTGGAAGAGTCGAAAGGTGCACCTCAAGCAAAATGCAAATTGTGCAAAAAGGATTTAAAAAACAATGGCGGCTTTACGAAAGGTTTAATAACACGTCTTAACGTAAGTTAATTTTGGCATATGTATGTCTATTATACGGCTTACTCTCCAAAAATTACAAAAATTGCGTCGGGTTGAATATGTTATTTTTAGCAAAAAATATAAAATAACAAAATCGGAGCAAATGCATAGTTTCGGAGTTATGGATGCCGACATTTCGGATACTTTTCCCGAAAATCCAGAATCCCGGGATTTTTTAAATTTAATCCCGTTTAGCATCCCTAGTTTGCACCGTTCGTACTCCATAAACATTAGACCGACTCACAAAAAGTAATTCCTTTTGTCCACCACTCAAAAAGTACATTGGTTTGTTTTATGATGATTCCCAAAATATTTCGTGTTTAGCGTTAAGATCCCGTGAGCTGGATCATTTTTAAAACAGGATTTTTTTTTCAAAGAATTTTGCACCTCAGCTATGAACAGTGTATACACTATTGGTATCATAAAAAACACGTCAATGCTTGTCCTGACACATACTTTTTTCAGGGGTATTCTGCAAAAAAGAACCTTTTGTAAGTTTTTAGTACGACGATTTTTCTAATTTAAATTTCAGATTGACGTATTTTAGTCTTTAGTCGATTTTAGTAAATACTTGTTTAATTTTTTATTTTTAAATTCGTACTTATTCGAGTTTTACCAAAATTTAAAAAATGGTGCGAAATGGTTATCAAATCTTTTCTTATAACAAGAAGATCATTGTTGTAGTATTGATACACTTTTTGTTTACCTTTTCACAAATTTTCCGAGGTGCTCTGGACCAAATTTTGAATATTTAGAATTCACCAATCTGACATTTAAATCAGAAAAGTCTCCGTACTAAAAACTTAAAAATACGTTTTTTTTTGCAGAATATCCCTGGAAAAAGGACGCGTAAGGACCTGTCTTGACATGTTTTATATACCGTTGGACTCGCCACAAAAACCCCTTTGATATGTTACTAATTATCTATATATTGTATTTAGCTAAAGTACAAATTTCTTTGAAAAACTAAAAAAGCTACCTGTTTTAAAAACGACCCACCTCACGGGTTCTGAGGGCTAGACAAGAAATATTTTGGGTATCATCAGAAAACAAGCCAAGGTATATTTTGAGTGGTGGACAAAAAACACTTTTTCCCCACCATACAATGTGAGTCGGTCTAATAAAATTTTTTTCAGGATACTCAACTTCGTTATAAGGAAGTTGGTAGTAGTTGCTGCTGGGTTCTGATTATTTCCTGCAACATGTTCTGCATAGACGACATAAATTGTGACGTACTTTGAACGAACATTGTAAGACTTGTTTTAACGCCTCCCTGAGATACGGGTAAATCTAAACTAGATTGAGCTACGCTGGCGTAAAAAACAGCAGGAATGGTTGGGTTTTGGTTGTTGTCTGGTCTAAGTACAATTGTTGGTCTGCATTATTGCCACTTTGTCGAAGAAAATTCTTTCGCTGTTAATTCTTCCTTTCATGCCATATAAATAGGGCAACCCCTATATGATTACCAACGCAGTTACTATATTTTGTATAGGTCGTATTACCCTTTTTGATTACACGTTGATTCGTTTGGTGAATATCTTGCTTATTAACATGCCCATTGTCGCTAAAAAAAAAGCGCGAACACAATTTAACGCAAGTTTTTTTTAGTATTGAGCCTAATCAATTCCTTAATTTTCGTTTCACTTATAAATTAAAATTGGGGGATGCGCCAACCCTACACACTGAAACATCTTTATTTTGTTTTTGTTTGGATGCAAATCTAAAGTGTGTTTGGAGCTTGTCGCAAATATAATATATTTTTGTCCAAACACATTGTGATTGCTATTCAATATTACATGTTTGAGACACAATGATTAATACGTTATAATGTATGTGTGTGTGACTCAACTATTTCTGTGTTTGTGATGCAAAAACAGTTGTGTTTGTTGCACTGTTTATACTCTCTCAAGAGCAAGAGAATAAAAGAGGAACAACGAGAGAGTCTATCTTGAAAGTGTGTATCTATCTGTATTTTTGAATTATTCTCTCAGTCAGTGATTCATAAATATTCCTGAATCTGTGTGCAAATTGCCGATGAAGTCAGTGTTTCTTATTTTGGCTGATGTATTTCATTTTAGTTTCATGTATTCAGTCATCAATGGTTCATCGGACAGAGGACATCAAAAGCGCTTGATCAGTGAAAAACGATTAAACGATGGTATGGACGGTTAAATGGTTTGTGATGCTGCTGTGGTTTTTGTGTGTGTGTTTCGTATATATGTATGTGAGAAACGATTTTGAGGAAATAAACTGGAAAGGGCAACAACGTGAAGCCATTTGTGGCGGACCATTTGTGAAAAAAGTACACTAAAAAACACAAGTAATTAATCCACGCTTGGAATGCATGAACTAGATTTGTCTATTGGTTGTGCACCAACGCATAACTGAAACCTTCTGAAAACAAAAACGTGAGGGACAACAAAGTAGGGAGAAGCAAAAGAAGAGCAGATTCCCATTTCAAGCAAAAACAAATAATGCATTCAGTGCAGGTAAACGTAAAATGTTGCCTTTTAAATCGTAATTGTTTGTATTAATTATTTATAAATGTGGATTAATATTGATAAAATCAATTATAATATATAATACATATATATTGAAATCAAAGAATAATTCGATTCTAAATATTATTATGTTTGGTAGGAAATACGCATATGTATCCACGTAAGTATATGGATGTTTGGGATGAAAAACGCATATACTGCATGATACTGTTTACATTTAAATTCAAGTAAAGCACAAGTGCAAACATATGAATGTTTGAAGTGTGTTCCAAACATATACATGGTACCTGCAGAGTATGTTTGGGAGAATATGTTACAGAGGCCGTTATTTTTTAGCGTGAAAGCAGTTGTAAGTGATTTAATAAGGAAACGCCAATGCTAACTCAGTAGGTTTGACTTTGCCACATTACGAATTGCTAGGCGATTGCCAAAAATTCTACATTGAAAAACAAAACTATTTATTACTCTTTACTAATACAATTGAACCAAGTGCCAAGAAAACCAAGAAATCATAAAGTCTTTAAAATAATATAAAATCTCCATATATCAATTGCACACTAAGCTGCACTTGGTGCGAACAGTTACTGGACATCTGTGAATTTTTGGATCGCCTCGCTATAGTGACGGTCTGCCAAAAACTCGTTAAATTAAATGCTTTCTTGATAAATTGTTAACAGGGAAGGTTGACACTTCAGTTAACTGTAACAAATAGTCAAATTAGGTAAATTAGTCGCTTTAGTTAGCAACAGACTAATAAAATAATTGGAAAATTAATTACGTTTTGATTATTTTAACACAATTAAGTTGCAATAGTTCGTTTACGAACATGTTTATTTAATGAACAGTTACATTACAGGCATTTTGTCCTGGTCAATTTTATATGTAATCTGACATTTTTGGGGATGGGCATAAGGTTAAGCGGGTAGGGTCAGAAAGTCAATCGACACTAAGTTTAGCAAATAAAAATACTGTTTCACACGTGTAGTAAGTAAATATATTACTAATGTAATAATTAATTCGTTAAGCCCCAAGGCGATTAAACGCCATCTACTTAGCTCAACTTTCACCCTTTGGGCATCTTGTTTTTCTTATTGTTGCTATATTTTCTTTTAATTAGGATTTATTGCGTTTCCCCGACTACATTGAAATCGATATCAAACTTGACTTAATTGACACATTGATAAACTTCCACTTATGTGGGTGTGTGGGAGTAAAGTAACCTGTGATTCTGTTCATCTCTGAGCTGATGAGAGCCATGTTGTTGGCTTTGGGTTGGTGTGGTTAGATTATTGATTTTGCACTCGCGCCAATAGTCTGAGGAGACACCAAAAGGTAAGGAGACCTGCACTATCGCATATGCCAACAAATGTTGCAGACCACAACTGTAACAGGACGCCAGAAAATAACAAAGGATGCCAAAATCATATTTACCGAAAGGCACTTACTTGGAAGTCATACAAGGTTCCCGTCAGTCTACTTTTTTAAAAACTCAACTTCGACACGGCATCATTTGCATGAAATCTTTCTTAAAGCGAATAAGATAATAGTAGTGCTACAAGTAATTGCCAATACGTTACAGCATTTTTGTTATTGCTTATGAATATTTGATATTTTAATACTAATTGTTGCATATAAAGCCCAGAGCGGAGTTGAACTTGGATACCAGATAGTAGGCTTCAAGAGCAAAATATGGAAAGTCACGGTATAAGTGTATAGTTTTGTCTTTTCTTGTAACTAGAGTGTCCAAAAAACCGTAAGTTTTGAAAACTGGTTTGCGGTTTGTTCGAAAAATCAGTTTTTCAAGAAAAAGGGGTTTCGGTTCTCAATTTGGGCAAACTTTATAATAAAAAATAAATTTGTGAAGTCAATATTAAGCAAAGAAACATTCTTACATATACATTTTTCTTCCAGCAACAATTAAACTTAATTTGAATGTTGGAGAAAAACGTGGAAAAACTTGAAAAAAAGAAGTGTATGAATTTAGACTATTGGTATTTGGTTTATATCTCGTTCAATAGTTTATTATTATTATTTATTTTGGCGGTTCGCCGACATTTATAGATGACGAAACAATTTCGTAGCTGCAACGAATAAGTTGTTAACGAAACAAAACTATTTTTTATGGACATCAAGAGAGAAATGGAGGGTAGAGAGAAAATGCGCGAATTTAAAACAGAGTGCAGCAAGTCAAAATGGTCAGCGTGATTAGTGGACTACTTCAACATTTTACAACAGTTCGTTTCCAACACCCGACAGGGGTGACGTATTTATCATCCAGAATGATTTAAGTAAATAACTAAAGTGTTAGCTAACTACTTATAATTAGTTAATTTGATAATAAACTTCCGAAAATAATTTTTTGGAATTTTCGTGGTCATTGAAAAATAAATTGGGTCATTTTATGTGTGTTGAGTTAGTTTGTATATCTGTAATTGGGGTATAAAGAAAATCGGCAAACACACAGAATGCAAGGAGCCATACAACAACAGTAAAGAAAGTGACGCATCGATAGCGAAAACAACCCCGAAAAATTAAATAGAATTTGCAATTGACACTGAATATTTGTGTGTGCGTGTGTGTGTGTACGCGACATCCAACCACATCATAATCAAAACATAGTATATAGAGTGTTTGTGTTTTTAAAGATAATTCGATAAAAAAAAGGAAAAAGGACCCCAATATGATGGCCACATTAACACACAAACACTAAAGTACCACACTCTTCTTCCAGACGAGAGATTCAACATGGGTAGCATATTACATATTTAAAATTAAATAAATATTTAACGAAGTTTACAAATCATTAAAGAATTATTATTAAAATTAGTATTACATATACATAATTCCAATTACCACCAACACAATATTTCGATATGAATAAAGAAAGATAAGTATATAATTTAAAACACACTTCAAAACATTGATTGCTGCACTGAAACCAAATTATTGCAGCAATGAAACAAAATGAAACAAATTCAATGAAACATATTCATAGTAGTAACGAAACAAATTCGTTGCTACAATGAAACATATTCATTTCAGGAACAACCACAGCTTTGATGTTCACATTTTCGTTGCGGGAATGAAACTGCACTTTATCTCACTTTCCATGATAAAAGTTGTTGGGGCGACCAACATTTGCATTCATGTGTAGATAAGTGACGAAATGCAACCGATTGTGTTGTGCCAACACAGAGTATTCTCATATTAACAAATTATATGCCTTGGAATGGTTCTTTCAATCACCAGACCCGACTCCAATTGATAATATCATATATGCAGTTAAAAACGCAGCTTTCTTCTGCTTTTAGTGCGAACAAATTGCTCGCAACGGATTCATAATAAAACCAAAGTATATAAATTTGTTACTAAGGATTAATTTATTAGGACAACAAAACAACGTTTCATATTTTTCAGTCTGGAATAGTTAACAGTAGTGTCGCATACTATTAGATTTTTCGGCAAATTTTTGAATTAATATTATAGGGAAGTGGTTAAAATGTCTGTCTATAGATATCTACGGTACCAATACATATTTGTTTTTAATGTTTGATGTGTGCACTATCATCATTTTGACCGCAGCTGTACATTGGAAGGCGGACATTTCTCCTCTATGGACAAGGTGACCCATATTATAAACTCTATGGATTTTTTTCCTGGTAATGGATTACTCCATACTCCTATGGCATTGTTGTTCAGTTTTGTTTCCTTAACACTGCTTAATCGCATGTATTGTTCTCATTTTCCTTCTCTGGATGGGGGAGGAAACGTCGACGGTTCATTGCGTACGCCAATATTCGTGTATTTTATGTAAAGCTTCCATCCACTATCCACTCCGGGAATTGTCACCGACAGATAAAATCTAAATTTTTAGTGTCAGTTACGCCCCAGTTATTAGTAGTGGGTGGGTATGCATGCGTTTGTCATAGTAGAGTGGGGAATATTACTTATAACACACACACAGTGATTTAAAATATGTGTGGACTTTTGACAAAACAAGTTATCTTACAAATCGATACTATTTAGAGTTCTTTACTTCATGTTTCTGGTAGTGAAACCATTATTATTTTAAAGTAATAACATAAAAACAGCACCGATAATATAAATAGAGCGAAATTATTTGATTCCCAAGGATTTGGTGCTGATTGAATTACAAATTCATCGTAGTTTTAATTGGAAGTTTATGTCAATATCTTAGATATTAATAAAATCGGAAAAAGCATTCGAAAGACAAGTTATCAACGCCAAAACAAGACTTAAAATTATTTACACCTGTAATAGTGTTTTCAAACCACTGTGCGGTACACAGCCATAATAAGTATAGACATTTAAAAAATATGCTCATCAACATTTCCCAGTAAACAATTTCTGCCGACTTCGGTGAGACTTCTGACGGAATGTCGGCGATTCTTATAGACAAGAAATAAGGTAGACAAGAATAAAACATGGTGTGGTAAAAACTTTGTTAAATGTTTCGATACACATGGAGAGCCATTAAAATTTCTGAAGACATTGTTTCCAAATCTTAGCGAAACAAAGATAAAATAAGGTATGCACGCTTTAAACTCTTATTTTTTTCATTGTTTTCATACAAAATAGTTTTTAAAAATTGTGCCTTTTCGTTACAACATGTGTTTTTGTTGCCCGGACATATGAAAACTTATGCAAAAAGCTGAATTTGAGCAAATACTCTCACCAAACCAACTTTCCGCATGGAGAAGCTTTAAAGACGATATATGCAACTTTCTAAGTAAAAATCATTCCACTACTGCTCGAATATACGTCGCCACAATGCTGTGATTTTGAGAAACTAGGTGTTCATATGTCAACAAAAATTAATTTTTTTGAATTCTCATATGGATTATTTTGACCATCAGTTGGCAACAGAGTCCTATTAACATGGTGAACTACAAACATGGTCACCCATTGAAGAACGCTATAAAGGGAAGAGTATTCAATCTCTTATAGCTGAAATATCCTGGTCATTGTTTGAAAACGGTATAGAATTGCCAAGAGCTAAAAGACAAATGTAATAAATAAATTCTTGCTTAAATACCCAAACTTGTACTTATTTTTTTATACTAGATATTGTATTTAGGGCTTTTATATCTACAGATTTTATATCTACGTCTTTCTTTTGTTCAATGATTTTAAATGAAATTTTGCGTAGAATATTGTTTCCATACATACTTCATACTTGTGTTCCACTATGAAATTGTTCGCTGGGTTTGCACACACGTGTTCGTTTTGTGAGTTACAAATACATCGTGTGTGTGTTATTTTTTATTTTTTTTTTGGTTTCCATACCAATTTCCTATGACATGGCTTAATGTATATCCGTGTGCGGCATTACACACAACACCAGCAAAAATTAGCATTGAAACAGTAGGAGCAACAAAATGTTCTGCCCAAAATAACGATGCCAAAAAAATGAACCATAAAAAAAGGTCAGGGAACAAGTTCATTTCTTGTTGTCAATTTTGTCACTTTGCTTTTAACTATGACTATAATAGGACATGCAAATGATGTCACCCCATGATCAGTAACTGAAACTACATTTCAAAACACTAGCTCACCGACTCGAAAATATGGAGATAAATAATTTTCAAACTTTTCTATTTTTTGTTTAGAATCTTCTGGCATTGCAAGGATAAACTTGGCTGTAGAATTAAATTTTACATAGTTGCCTCAAACAACATTGGCTTCATATTAAAATTATGTCTTATTGATCGGGAGCTTAGAAATGAACTTTTATCGTGGAAACTTTAAACGTGATCTGAATGTGATGCGCAGCATGTTCGTGAATGCAAGCAACATCTGACATTTGAAGGTGTTTGGAGTTGATGATTCCAAACAAAAAGTGCAACAAGCAAGCATGCGCATCTTCCAACATCATTATACTATTCATTAAGAGAACAAATTAGTAATACACTAAGACAATACTGGCTCATAGTTTTACTATGAAAAGGTTACATAGGGCAACAAAGTTGGAAAATAAACAGCTGACCTCAAAAAGTTATTTGCGGTATAATTCCAGGAAACATTTATAACTGTTCAATAAATCTTTGCAAGACATAAATACGACAATTCGGAACACTAACAGGCTAATTTTAATAACTAGCGTCTCTAACTAGATTTAGATATTTAGGTTCACTGCAGTATCACTCTCTTTACTTCAGCTCTCCGAATGGTGCTATATTGTTATTTTGGACCACTAGTTTAAATTCCAGATCCGCCAGAAGATTTAGTTCGAGGGCTCACACATTCCTTGTTTTTTTTTATGATTTTCAGCGTAACGCTCGTACATTTCAAAATGTAAACAATAAAATAATGACAAGATCAAATTTTGTTAAAATATCAATAATTACAATAATCCTCTATGGAAATATGGAATGGTGTTGTGTATTCGGCTGATACGAAGGCGGCTCAATAAGTCCGTGAATGTGTGAATGAAACACATTTTTTTTTTTAAATATTTTTCAACATAATCTCCTTTTAGATCAATGCACGTAATCCAACGTTTCACCAACTTTTGTATCCCTTCCAAAAAATTGGATTTTTCGAGGTCCATAAAATAGACATTTGTTTGATCAATAATTTCATTGTTGGAGTTAAATCTCTTTCCACCGAGCCATTTCTTTAGGTTTGGAAATAGTGACTGGGTGCTAAATCCGGAGAATATGGCGGATGAGATACCAATTCGTAGCCCAATTCATGGAATTTTTCCATTGAGACTACACACGTGTGCACGCAGACAGCTTTCTTAAACTCAACTGATCATTTAAAATCGAAACCACACTGTCATATAAAATGCCTATGGCATCAACAATCTCATGCACTTTTACTCTTTGATCGCCCAACACCATATCGTGGATTTTTTGACATTTTCGGGTGTATTGACCACAATTGGCCGTCCAGAACGTTCAGCGTCATTTGTACTTGTGCGACCACAACGAAAGTCAGTAAACCACTGTTTTACCATTGAAATCGAAGGTGCAGAGTCGCCATAGTATTTATGAAGCTTTTACTTGGTTCGGTTGATGTTTTTTTCGCAAAAAATATTCACTTTCGACATTCACTTTTTTCCATTTTTAAAAAATTCACGAGGTTGTATGTTTTGAACAGCTGTTAAACGCAAAGCAAATGACGGAACTTGCTCAAAATTTAACAGGTGGTACTTGATGGGAGCACAGTTGCATTTCATATAATTACGAACGCACGGACTTATTGATCCGCCCTTAGTTAATTCATGTTTATTACCTAACATTTGATAGGTTTTAAAGAAGGAATTGTCGAAATATTAGGGTGACCCTTTGCCACATTTGATTGAAAATATTGGGGGGAAAGCCCTTATCTCGCAAGCGGAACTCCGAATCGAAAAAATAAGCAATTTTTAAGGATTTCTAAGGGCTTTGAATAAAGTGGTCCGCATTACATGGAAGCATTTCTTCTTCTTTATTTAAGTAGATAAAACAGAGAAATGTTTATGAGGGCGGGTCAAATTGTATGGAACGACTTTTTTTGATGAAGCGTATAGCAAAAACGTAATCTATAGGTTATTCTGAGAAATTTTGCTCAAGAGACCATAGATCTAAGTCAGATTTGCAGCCCCCCAAAAGGTATTTTTATCACCTTTCAGAATCTGTATTGATACCTGTAGAATAAGTTCATTTTAGGCTATTTTTCGACAAAAAATTCCTAATATCTCTACCAAAAATAAAAACAAATATTGGTATCAATACAGATTCTAAAAGGTGTATATATACCTTTAAAACAAGCCCACATTGAGAAATCTACTATAATTCTATCCGATTTTATGTCGAATTTAATTAAATTATTCTACGTATATATGGAAAAATATCGATTTTGAAATTTTGGGGGGGCTCCAAATCCGACTTAGAGCTATGGTCTCTTGAGCAAAATTTCTCAAAATCCCCTATAGATTACGTTTTTGCTATACGCTTCATCAAAAAAAAATTAACCCGCCCTAATGTTTATAACTCGTAAACTGTGGATCCAATCACAAAAATTATCTAATGACCGCTCCAACGGTGGTTTTCTCTAAACTCAGTTTTCAAGATACTATATACATACATAATTAATTTACTTCAGTGGTGGGTCGTATTAGCGATTACAAAACAAATGGAATATATCCCATATTAAAGGCATCGGTTTTGCAATTCATTCAATTCATTTCCAATTCATTTGAATTGAATTAATTTTGATAAAAGCCAGTAAGTAAATCAAGAGTAAGCATTACTCTCATGTTATTATCTAATTATTTTTTTTGTATTAAAGACAGCAAGGCATTTCCCTCGTTTTGCATTGCATTAATATGAGTTGTAATTAATTCAATTAATTCAAAATCTATCCAATTCAAAGGAATTGCAATTAATTTTGCCAAATTCAATTGTATTGACTCAAATTTCATTCAGTTCTTTTTCTTGGTGGAAAGCATTAAATCAAGATTTAGCTAATTATTAATGAATTGAAATGAAAAAAGATTAATTCATTTACAGCTCTGCTTGACTAAAATATTCAAGGTCCGAAACCGAATACCAGCCCACCGGTTTTTTAGACAACCGCCGACCGTCCGATTTCTGAAAATTCGCATCTTCGACCACACGGTAGAACAGACTTGTGCCGAACTTGTTTCATAGTGCTCGAACTCGTTCATTTAAGGCATCCGCACATAACAACCACGAACGCAATCGCCATATCGTCGAACATGTAGATTAAATTCGAGGCAATCATGCCTTGTCACCTGAAACTTATTTCATGAACTACCCAACCCTTCGCTGGAACGCGGCTCTTACTGCATTCATTTTGTTCGGAAATCTTATTTTTGAAATAAAAAATCTCAGTTTAAAATTTTAAGAGAAAATTTTAAAAACTTATAATTTTTGGAGTTTTTTCCCAAGAAAATTTAAAGATAAAAAATTTAACTATTTTTTCCAAAAGAAAACTAAAGGTAAACACCATAATTGTTTGAAAATTTTCTACAAAAAGCTTAAAAAACAAATTGCAAACAAATTTAAAATAAAATGTATATAATAATTTTGTACTCCTTGAGATTTTTCAAATATTCATACAGGCCGAAAACAAACGGCATCGGTAACATATTCTCCCAAACATAAACTGCAAGAACCATGTATCTATTTGGAACATATGTTTGCAAGTCCCAAACTCACTTGAATTTAAATGCAAATATTAGAATGTTCATTGGCAAACCTCCATATACTTGAGTGGAAATATATTCTTATTTCCTCCCAACCATAATAATATTCAGAAAAACCTTATTTTTTGATTTCAGTATAACAAAACAAAAGGTTTCCCATTACATCCCTAGAAGGAATCGGGGAGAGCTGCTCACAACCAGTGAGCTGTGCGCTTTCTAGTTTTATACTCACTGATTGGGACCTACACTTTTACACCGGTTCCGAACGGTATTTTTGAGAAGCATTTTCATGGCTAAATACTCAATAGTGTCGCCGTCACAATGCGAGGTGACCGCCGTCGAAAGAAATTTTAAGGTGGGATCGAACCCAATACCTCAAGTACAAGAGGCGCGCACACTACACATTGCACCACCGACGGCCATTTCGCATGGGGAGGTATTGGAAATTAACCACCCCCCGCCCCCACGAAAATATTTTTTTAAATTGTAATTTAGGTTTTACTTAATTTTGTAAATTGTTGTGTGTTTTTCTATAACTAAACGAGTTTATTTTTGAAAAGCCATCCAAACTGGATTTGCGTTGTCTGTGACTCGAGAGAAAAAACACGACAATGATTTTCTTCGGGTTCGGCAATACTTTTTCCTTGGTTGTGCAAAAGCTCAACGATGCGTTCGCTAATAGTTTTACATATGTACATACCATACATGGGCACACTGCAGTTTATATTTACTGCATGCAAAATAGCAGTAATCAGTTAAGTTTTACTGATAATGAAATTCAGTTTGTATTACCAGGAAAATTTTTGCTGATTACTGAAAAAAATTTCAGTAAAAATAAATTACATCATTACTGGTACTGCATACTAAATGTCATTATCAGTTAAAAATTACTGAATCCTGAAATTTTTTTCAGTTTTTTTTTATTTGTAATGCAAATTAAATTTCAGTATCAATAGAAATACATTTTTTTGGGCTGAGCAAAAAAAAATATATGTTCCTGCGCACGGCCCTGATATTATTTCTTGAAATTAATTTTACCTATAGAACTCAACATTTACAACCAATTACAAAAAATTAAATAATAGATATAAAAATTACATTTTCATATTAGTTATAAATTGCTTGATGAAATTTTCAAAAGCAGCATTCCAAACAACCGCTGATGAAGACCTCTAGCTAGATCTGAAATAGTTATTCGGTTTGCTCTATTTATAGAGATATAGATGGTCTTGAGCTTGAATAATAAAATAGAAAAGTACCAATAAAAGGGCCGAACAAATAAAAATTATCCCTGATGAACGTCGAGCACGACGAAACAACATGCAATAACAATTGCCTGTAAAATTAGTGTTGTCTTTTAAACAACAACAAAAATCATTTCTAATGGGGACCGCTGGTTCTCTGGAGATGGGAAGAAGTTATTTGCAAATGTTTTCTTGTGTGTGTTTGCTTGCGATATTTCTCGAACACTTGCATAGTGGAAAATTCTCAATTCAGATGAGTTTTCGTTTGCATTTGGTTTGATTCAACATTCCAAACAACCGCTGATGACGATATGTGGCTAGATCTGAACCAGCTATATGGTTTGCCAGGAATCATGTGGATGCATTTGCAAACATCTTCGATTCGGGGGATTATTGGTCGAGATTCCCGGGACTGAAATATTACAAAAAAAATTAACTGCTGATTAAACAGCTGATTAAACTTTAAAAATGCTATGTAAAAGTATTGTTTTGCACAAAGTTAATAAGTTTACTAAATAAAGTTATTTAATTTTCTCGGGTGTGAGTATATAAAGTTGTTTGTGTTACTAGATATGTACATAGTATGTATTTAATTAATACATGCTTTTGTCATATGTATAGGAACTGGAACCGAAATCATTCGTTTGGAAACATTCTACAAAAGGAACAAATTCCAACGCACAATGTAATTTGAATCTAAGGCTTCTGGATTACAAAAATTCATCAACCAGAGGCTTAGTGAAACATCTTGCTAATATTCATCAGACAGATGTACTAGATGGAAGAAACGACGGCCACAAAATTGATGATGATGAAGATGTGCCGAAAATACAAAAATCTATTAAAGAGTTCGTATACTGTAGTAACTTGGGTGACGTCTTGGCGAAAATGAGCGCATTTGACGGCATTTCAATTACTCTCAGCTCTTTTATTCGTGGGTCTTTGATATTAAAGGTTTTAAATTGTCCTATAACTGAAGCCACAGTTATGAAATATATAATAGAGCTTTATAAGGATATTAAGGAGACCATGGTGACAGAAACTACCCAAATTGTATACCGTAGTTGTTGTCATTTTAGTGATTGATGAATGGACTAGCAGGGAAACAAAAGATATTTAAATATGTCATTATATGGACCAATACACCACAAGTTATTTAACGTAGGCCTACACGCTGAAAATTGTTTCTTTTTTTGTTGTCTGGATGGAAATATAACGTGTTTGTAGCTTGTCGCAGGTAGAGTCTACCTGTGTCCAAACACATTGTGTTTGCTATTCAATATAACATATTTGGGACACAACGATTAATAGGGTATAATATATGCATTTGTGACCCAACTGTGAATTTTTTGTTGAAAACTGCTGACAACATTGCTGTCTGTCACAATAAAGAAACAAAAATCAGAAGATCTTCAATTTATGGAAACAATGATTGCAAACATATACATGGTTCCTGCAATATGTTACTGGGGCCGTTAGTTTTCAGCGTGTAGTTAACATCAAAGGAAAGTGCGGTGGTTTTGAATTACCGACAAATTGTAGACTGCAAATTAAATTTACAAAGAAGATATTTCTCCCACAATAACAGAAGATATATGGAAAGGATTCGTAAACCAAAGCCCAGATTTGGGATTATATTACATTCACCACTAATTTAAGTATGTTAGCGATGAAAGCGATTTTAATAAGAATTGGCGAAGCGTCTGAAAATGTTGCCTTTGTTTTAACAAATACCAGAAAAAGCAATCAACTCATAAAAAAGTATACTTTACAAACAAATGTTAAGACCCGGTGGTATTCGTTAATAACAACGATTGACTCATTTTTAAGGGTGAAAAATTATATTAAAAAATCCAATGAGTGTTCGAACTCACGGGCGATGTGTTAACAACTTTTTGTTACACGGTACCTGTACGATTTCTACGAACACATTAGTAAATGTTACATTGGAAAATAAAAAACAGCGTTCAATCATATGATGACGTTACATTTAAATAATATTAATAGTTAAAATTATTTAAAGACAAGTGCAAGCACATGTGTCATTATTTTCTTGCTAATACTTTTTGTTTCATTCCCACAAAACACAACTACACCAACATAATACAACAACTACTACTGATATGTTGGTGATTTATTTGTGCTTGCTGTGTCGTGGAGTATTTGGGTGGGTGTTGGGTGTAGGGGGTACCTAAAAGAAAAACTGTTAAGGGAATGCAAAGAGTGGAGAGTGTAAATTGTCATGGTGGAGAGTATATAAGCTTCGGCCCGGCCGAACTTAGCACCGTTTCTACTTGTTTTTGTATACACCGGGCAATGCTGAATATCAAATGACTCGCTTTGTTTGGCCATATCAACAGCAACGAAACAGCCAAACACACAACATCACACATACTTTGTACGAAGTAGCTGAAGTATTAGTGCGTCACCATAACGTCGACTGCGCAAGCCGCCTTGCAAATGACATTTTGCGTGGCTATGCTTTATATCTCCGTTCCAACAACAGCAACAGACACATATCCATACATACATTATTATGTCTCTTTCTTTCATTCCTCTCTTGCTCGCTCATTTTTGTTTAACACGTCATTATTCTCTTTCGCAGTCGCAGAAAATCTGCTTTTAGCAGCAGCATAAAATCTTGACTTTGATAGATTTAGTCCCTATACGCCGCTATAGATGTTAACACATCAAAAATATTGATCGATTTTAGTCCAGCTCATCTGTGGGTATATGATCATAATATTGTCTTTTCGGAATTGTTATACGACGTTTTTCACCCGAATGAAGTTGCAGTTGAGTACACAATTGATATTAGTTTTATGCGTGCTTGAGTTGTGTTTTTACTGAAAACGGAAACAAATTACATAAATCATCATAAGTCGAAACAAGACTTGCTCTATTACCGTTATACGTCTCAAAAAATTACATCCCATGAAGTCCACCTATAACTATATCAGAATTTCAACCATCTGCTAACATTGTCACATATAAATTCATAATTTGGTATGATGCCCCAAAACTGTAGTAAACAACATTTCAAACACGATATCATTTTATTACGCGATGCTATCGCAGCTATCGAACGATAGGGAGTTAATGCAATGTTTGTCATTTTTTCAAATTAATTGATTACAATCCATTCCCATCTTGAATTGAGTGTCGCGGTTTGATATCAACAATTTTCCATGAATTTAATACTGAAGATTCGATATTGTTCGTGCATTTACCCAAAAGTTTCCCTAAAGCTATTTTTACAACATCATAAACTCAGTTCCGATTGCAGTTAGAACGAATGCAAAGAAACAAATTTGTCAATAAGAAAATAACGGGTGCTGCGAAACAAATAACTATTGGATGTGTGAGTTCCCAAAACGATTAACTCCATCAAAAATCTGTTGAAATTGAACTTTTAAGTGTATTTGAAAATCCAAAACTAATTCAAACCCATGTATCTACAAAGGTCAACTATACATACAACTAACATTCCACGTTCCACGTATTATTTCACTACAGCTGTACATAGTCAAATTCAAAAAGTACTGGGTACATTAGTTTAACCCACAGACACTAGCACACTAACATTTTGAAAAAGTGGAGTTAATCAGTTTGGCTTCTGAACGCCTAAATTATTGGAAAGTTGAGCATATTGAAAGGCGCCCTAAGCTGAATGCAATCAGGTTACACGCAAAATATGTGCTTCATGTGGCAGTGGGATGACTGTGACTAAATCCTGATTGAAATACGTTTGCCGAATCGAATAAAATGTATGAAAATAAAAAAAAGTTTGTGCCTGAATTTAGTTTCCATGTCAATTGCATTTTAACGGACCATAAATTTTTCAGGAATACTTAATGAACTCGACATCCGGCAATTGATGGAACTCAGTACAAAAACGGTAATCGAGAATGAGCTTGGAGTTTATTGATCCAAAGACTGGCGCCTAAACACTGATCAGATGTTTATAATTTTCCACCGTTTTGATGTTCGAGATTCATTCTTCAAAAATTGTTCTTAAATGATAAAGTAAGAAAGATAAATGATAAAGAACACTTTTGTTTTTGTGCATTGAACCAAAAGTACCAAAGAATTTTTTTGTGATAAATGTATCGGGGGGAGAAAAGTGATATCAAGTGAAATAACGCAAAATGTAATGAAGTGCTAGAATAAAATTATTTACAGAAATTGCAAAAAAAACAAAAATTTATTAAAATAGATATTTTTCTCATTTTGCATGTGTTGCCAAATTTGAATAACTATAAAACACAGTTAATGCAGACTCTTGGTATATTACTCTATGTCTGTCTTAACCCTAAAAAGCATAAATGAGCCTGCCAGTCTCTATTTGAAATTAAATTTCTTGAAGCTTTATTAATATTTATTAAATTTTTCTAAAACATTTTGTATTTAGTTTTAAGTATATTTATATTTTTTTATTTATATTTATATTATTTGTATGTATAGTTAAGTATAATATTAAAAGAGGGCGCTAAAATTTAAATCGGTAATTTTAATATAATTAAATTTAACAAAACATCACACGTACGCACAACAGTGCTTATGAGGCTCTACATATTGAAAATATTGCAGCCATAAAATTCAACGTGTAATTCCGCGAGGTATTACGAAGAAGAACTGAAAAACCACCCGCGAGAAATACCATAGCCGATTGAAAGAATTTGTAGGAAGCATAATTTTCGTAGAAAGGTTTATTGATAAAATTGGTAAGTTAGATTTTATTTTAGAAAGTTTACAGTTTTATATACATTTGGAAAACTTTTAGAAAAGCAACAATATATCCATGGACCCATTGAGTAAAAATAAGGTTCCATTGAGTGGAGTGGCCAGACGATGAAATCGATTTACTTGAAAATGCAGCTTATGACTCATCAGACTCAGAACTTGAGTTTGTGATGGAGGCGTCAGATGAAGAAGATGAAATATCAGAAGACGAAAACGATCAGTTTGTAAATGCAGTAACCAAAAATATAATGGTAAAGATGGAACTGAGTGGATGGCGAAACCACATGGAACATCTCGCGCGAAGTCATGCAATTTCATAAAGGGGAAACTTGATACAGTTGTACTTCCGCCAGGAAAGTCATTGGATATCATCTGGAGTAGCTTCAAAATGTTTATTGATAATACTGTATGTGAAGAGATTTTAAAATATATCAACAGAGTAGCAGTAACTACATATGGTCAATCAAGAAAGTGGAACCCAATAGATATGGATGAGCTATATGCATCTTTTTGAATTACTTATTACAGCTGGACACAACTATCGAATATTTTGGGATATACTATACGGCATTACAATTTTCAAAGCTACAATGGGTGTTCGAAGATTTATGGAAATACTAAGATTTATTCGTTTTGATGATAAAGATACCAGAAGCACCAGACGAAAAACTGATAAATTGGCGCCAATCAGATCTATTTTAAAAAATTTTATATGAGGGCGAAAATATCGTTGTCGCAGTCGATGTTCATTTATTCAACACATGCCATTGAAACCGGACAAATATGGAATAAAAATTTGGTGGTTGTGTGATTCCAAAACAGCCTATCCACTCGGCGGAATTCCTTATACAGGTAAAGTAGGCAACACCAGAGCGGTTGGTCTTGGAAGGGAGGTCGTTGAAAATCTGTGTGCACCATATTTTGGGACTAATCGCAACGTAACTATGGACAAGTACTTTACAAGTAAAGAACTAGCCGAAAGTCTTTTGACTAATGGTCTAACGTTAGTAGGTACTCTGCGTAAAAATAAGGCCTGTATTCCACCCAAAGAAATACGGGGAAACACGTAAAATGTTATTTTGCATTCAAAAAAACATTGCTATTTCGTCACATGTACCCAAACCAGGTAACGCCGTAATGTTTTGTAAACAATGCACCACGACGACAAGATGACCGAAAAAAAGGTGAAGTTATGTCGGAAATAAATATATATTATGACTTAAACAAAGGGGGTGTTTATACACTTGATCAACTTATTCACGAGTACATGATAAAGAGATAAACTAATCGTTGGCCATTCGCTTTTTTTATGAATATGCTAGATGCCGCTGGAAAAGCTGCATATGTGCTATGGAATAACGGAAACCCAACAGATGAAATTTATTCCTGCGAAAACCTTACATAAAAAGAGGCAACAACAACAAAAACTAACACCAATAGCCCCAAACTGCAATAAAAAGCTATCTTGGAGCTTTGGGCACTGAAAGTTCTTCTACACGGCCCTCAACTTCCACTTCATATGAAAACGTACGAAAAAGGAAACGGTGTCTAAAATGCAAAAGCAATGCTGCAATAATTGCCAAAAAAAATGTGTGTAATCAAAACTCAACAACAACAATAAATAGTTCGTCATGCCAAAATAATTAGGTACTATTTTGTTAAATTATAACTATTATTAATGATTTTTTTTTTGAACTATGTTTTTATTTTTTTATGTAAATGAATTCATTTCTGATTTATAAAAAATTATTTGAGTCTAATTATTACCAAAATGTGTTTTTTTACATAGCAATATTTCATAGAGACTCAGAGGCACTGTTGTTCGCTAAAGCTTGGAAAATAGTTGTGCTACTCACTCCCACACTGATATGCCATGTGTTACAGTTCACCATATTGACTAACAAAATACTAGTATTTTTTAGTGTAAGCAATACTACATTAAATAGACATAAATGAGATATCAACTGTATCTTCTTAAAACAGTTGTAGAAATTAAGACTATTAAAATTGGTTATAAGAAGTGGAACCATAACCTTAGTTCTAGAATTGATTCTTTTAGATCCAGTCTTATTAATTTAAATTGTAAGGGGTTCAGCAATCGACGTCCCCTCTATAACTTGGATACCCTAGTCTTTTTCTTTATCAAGACTAGGGTATCCAATCGATTAACTGTTGTTCGATTAATCGAATAATTTGCGTCAAAAGTTTACTCGAGTACTTTAAAATGCCTGATTTCGAGTAATTTATACCGATTAATCGAATAAATCGAGAAAGCGAATATAATACTATCATTACAATATAGGTGTTCTTAGATTTATCAAACAGCAGGTTTAGCAACATCTCTTCTTATTTACCACTTAGGTTAATAAAGAGGCTGTGTTACAGACCACATAGTATATAAGTCTAGCAGATAATGGAATGCCATTTAAGGCAATTTCAATATTCACTGTATTAATAAGTCAAAGTGTGAATAATGTGAGTGACTAATCATAACGTGTGAAAATAAAAAGTAGAAGTGAAATGGAAAATCAAATGCTATTTAGGAAGACTATTTAGTTTCGCTCATTCTGTTCAAATTGCGGGGGAGTCTAGTTTGTAAGGAATGTATAAGTACATGTCTATAGCCTCAATAAAATTGAAATGAAAAACTTTTAAACAATAGCAAGAATATAACAACGGATTGCATGATAGTGTGAGTATAGAAACAAGTTTCTGTGTGACATTTGTTCCCAGTAAGGCGGTGTTGAGTTACAAAGTAATTCTCTCATTTTAAAATGTAAATAATTAAAAGCCTGTCCATATGTAAAATAACAATTTAGAACTGCATTGATAAAATTTATTTAAAAGACAGGGGTGATCTTTTTCCCAAAATTCAATTAATAATTCGATATAAGATAGTAGGTAAGTGTGCATGACTCTTGTACATGAGACCGTGGGCTCGATCCCTGATTTTTGTCGACGGTAACCTCGCTTAGTGATGGTGACACTAACGAGGAATTGACCGTGCAAAAGCTTCGGACTGGTGTAAAACAGTATGTGCCTGTCAGTGAGTGTAAAAGCTTGAACATGCACAGCTTACTGATTTCGACAAGTAATGTAGTGGGAACGTATTTACTTTTTTATAAGGTAGTCGACGCTTTACAATTGCCGTTAACGGACATATTACTCACACCCACATATAAGAAATTTAAAATTAATTAATTTGTTGTCATACTATTGAGCGACTATTGCCCATAATTTAAAGCTATATCTCTTTAATCTCCAGATTCGTTTTGTATAGGTAACTGTGAATAGCCAATATAAAATATGATACGGTATTCATGAATCTATTCAAACTATATTGACCCAGTCCAAATCTAAGGTCTGACGTTTACATAAATATTTGTGCAGTAAAGTTTTCATCTTTTAATTTTGGTATTATTATTTGTTAACGCCTTTTATGTTGTTTCTGTAAATGATAGGTTGTTGTACCGTCAAATGAGTAAAATTACTCGAATAACTCGAGTATAACCTCAATCGGGGCGATATCTTTGGTGTCAATTCAAAATTTGCTGTCGATAATCGCAATCTCTTCGCGTCACAATTTATCACCCTTGTCTACTTTTTAATTTTTTATCACTAACCCACACACACAGTAATCTTAGTAATTATTCTTAAATTATTATTTTCTACAGGCCGGAAGGACAGAAACCGCATCCACTGTACTTGTTTACACTATCGAATATGAATTCACAATTCCTGTCCCTGTTCTTTAAAAAAATTAAATAATTTAATTAAAATTGTAAGAAAACAAGAAAAGCGTTTTTCAATGTGCTTGAGGCCAGAGAAATAAAAATAATTTTAATTTTTGTCGTCTTCTTCCATAACAATACATGTAAAAATTTCCAACGCCTACGTTATCGCTCCGATTGTGTTCGTAAGCTAAGTTAAAAACCCTATTATCGAGATACTTGATTACTTGAACAAAGCAAAAACCCGAATAATTGGATACCCTAATAAAGGGCACTTCTTTGACACCATCTAATTTTTTGTACTATATTTTTGTTCAAAGGTTTTGCAAATCAATATTTAAAGTCTTCATTGATACACCCGAAAGGATATACATATAGAAATGTTATAAAATATAACTACTGTCCAACTTCCCCCTTCATATCCCCCTCCATTACTTCTAGTGGCTGCACTTTAATTTAAAATAAATATTTGTTATACAAATGTGTAATAATATTATTTTCAATAAGTTTTTGCTAAAAACAAACTAATTTTATATTTATGCAAACAAAAATCTACATTCTAATGGTCGGTTTTTAGGTGGCTAGTTAACAACCGAATTTCTTAATCCTAATTGCAAGTTAGTAAGAGGTTAAGTATTTTGTAGTGAGAAAATTTAAGCCGTCCCAAAGTGAACTATAACTGATGCGGATCTGTTTCGACCCCGTCAGGAGTCTGTAAAAGCATAACAAATCTAAATGTGTGTTGTCCGTAAAACCATGCATGGGATTTTTTAATTTGCATTGGATTTTAATTTCCACTACTTTATCTACTGCAAATGCAAAAGAATTACCATTGTTCGCAGCGGCAGTTAAAAAATTTTGAGTTTGCATTTGCTCAGGCAATGCAAATGCAGGTTGTGGAATCGGATACCAATTGTAATGAAATATGGTAATGCTTTTAATTGTTTTGCATTTGTGGCAATTCTGCTTTTAAAGTATTTTATATGTAGAGGTTTGTGGCTTTGATAGGTGTTACCTCGTAGTACTTTCAAATTCATAGACCTGTACTGTCTAAAATATTTGAAAACCAAAAGTGCCAGATATGAAGGAAATGCTGTTAAAATAAGTACAATTGCCAATGGTATTGCAATTTTTTTGAATTTGCATTTCGAAGGGTGATTCAAATTAAACTACAAATTATAATTGTCATATAGTAATTAATTAATTAAAAACATACAAAAGTGAATCAGTGAAAGTGATTCGAAAATATTTCGAATCTGAGCTCCGGCTGAGCGGTATAGAGGAAAAAGAAAGGAGGTAAACCGTGTCTAAAATTCTATCAAAAAGTCAAAACGGGACTAATGGACCTGGTTCAGGGCCCTCCTTCTGTAAAGACAAGGACGGAAACCTTATCGTAGATGTGCGGAGCATGTTGGGAGTATGGACATATCACTATCCAATGAGAATGGGACAATCGATTACAATTTGGACGACAACGTAATTGCCCCCTCCTAATCAAGACGAGGTCGGAACAGCTATTGCCAGGCTTAGGAACAACAAAGCCACAGAGACCGATGGATTAACTGAGGAGCTGTTTAAGGCTGGCGGCCTTGACCTGATAAGATAAGATGAATGCATGCTGGGTGATTGGAGTCTCAGTGTTCCATGTCCTATATTTAAAAACTGCGAATAAGCCTTTTATCCATAGCATATAAAGTTCTATCAAGTATAATGTGAGAAACTCTATAAACTCTATAGCTGACCTGATTGAACCAGTGTGGCTTTAGGTCTGGAAAATCGACAACTGCCAATATTTTTATGCTACGCCAAATCCTGGAGAAGACCTACGAAATATAAAGCGACACCTATCATCTATGTGTGGACTATAAGACGGCCTTCGATAGCCCGATACCGAAGAAACTCTACGAAGCAATGTCTGAGCTTGGCACTCTTGCAAAACCCTTAAGGATGACCTTGACGAACACCAAATCCGCAGTGAAAGTTGGTAAGGATCTTACCGAACATTTCGAAACTAAGCAAGTCCGTAACATCTTAATAGAGATTATTCTGAGATTATTCTGATAAAACCATCAGCAGCAAGAGTCACATGCTGCTCGTGTAAGCTGATGATATAGATATCATTGGACGCACAGTTAGAGAAGTTACTGCGGTGTTTTCGAGAATTGAGAAGGAGTCAGGAAAAGTGGGTCTGACGGTAAATGAGGACAAGACAAAATTAATGGTTTCAACGCGCAGGGCCTCCATGCGATTATACCAAAGCGTAAACGTTGATAACCGTTATAATTTTGAGGTGGTGGACGAATTTATATACCTCCGATTTGCCGTAAACAAAAACAACAACGCCAGCCTTGAGATAAATCGGAGAATTGTGATTGCGAATAGATGTTATTTTGGGCTAAGCAAGCACGAAGGGTTTTCGAAATCGAACTCAAAGAAAGACGATCAGGTTGACGAATTCCCGCGTAACTAAGAAACGAAGATAACCACTAACGGAGAAACTGGCCATAACTAAGTCACAATGAATGTGTTGTGATACTGAAGTTGATATCAATTGCAAATAATACATCAATGCACAGGTTATGATAAAATATCTGTTCGTTGCGTATGATAGGAATGTGAATAAGCCAAAGTATGAGAATAATACTAATAAATTAGAAAAATGTAAGCAATAAGAATTTCCATCAATCTGAGGAAAACATAAACATTTGGTTATTCAAAAAGATTAATTTATATTGCAATTAGAAATCATAGAGTAATGTCATATAGAGCTGTCATCTGAAACACACACTTCTTGATGCGATCGGTGCGATAGAGAGTTATTTGACGTAAATTGACTTACACCAGCTGGAATTACAAAAATTGTTGACTTACATTTTTCATGTTGTTTTGATGAAAACCTGTGAAATTTAAACGTATTTTGGACTTTTTTGTTATCTCTTTTTGTTAGTGTATGTTCGTGGTGTATTTACACAAAAATTTTAACGCACAAAATGAAATGCTGTAGCTGTTTTCTTGTTGGTTGGTTTGAGTCATTGCCTCTATCTGGTAGTATTAAAGCAATACTTTCCAATATGCAACGTCCATATGCAACACACCAAACTTTGTCAATTTTCTGAGCCAAATCGTTCTCTATACGACATTTCCCTATTTTAGAAATAAAGTAGACAATTCCATTCACATTTTAATTAGCAAATGAGTTTTATTCGTCGCTGCACAATTTAATGAATAAAGCAAAATCGAATGAATGTATGTGGAAATGTAATGCGACTAATTTATTTGAATGGATTTAAAAAAGAAACAAGTCCCGGGATAGGGGAAAGAAAGCTTTTCAAAATCAGTGAGTTGGGCGCATTATAGTTTTACACTCATTGATTTGGGCCAACAGTTTAACAGCGGTTCCAGGGTTCCGAACGGTATTTTTTAGAAGCTTTTTCATGGCTATGTACTCGACAGTGTCACCGTCACTTAGCGAGGTTACCATCGTCGTATGAAATGCACGAAGCTCAGAGCAGAGATCAAACCAGCATTCTCATGCACAAGATTCGCGCGCAACACTGTAGGGAACATGATTTAACTTTATATAAGTAAACAATTCCAACAAATTTATACACTGACATATGCACGTCCTAATCCTTAGTGACACCAGCTTTTACTTTTATACCCTACACCACAATTTTGTTTTATACCCAACACCTCATTATTGCGTTATTGTTGTTGATTGGGACTATGAAATATATCGTATATATACTACACATCAGCACAAGAGATTGTAAATGGTCATTCAAGCAATTTGTGTTTTTCAAGACATGTACTGTAGCGAAGTTTCAATGACCAAGTACTTCGGGGTACTGTCGACAAAGCATTCGTCTGTGCGTGTATGGGTGTGTGATCAAACACAGCATGTGAAGCGAATTAGAATTAGAAGAATAGTCTTGAGTTTTTGTGCTCTACAGCTTCACAGTATACACTAATGTTTTTTTTTTGTTTGTCAGAACACTGAAGTATTTGGTGCATGTCTTTAAAAAAGGCAAACGTCTTGAATGGTCATTCAAGACGTTTTGTGCAGATGTCTAATATATAGCCAACAAACAATATACTAATATACATGGACGCAGAATTACCTTCTGAATCAGTTTGTATGTGCATAACATATTGTGAATGGAATATGAGCTAATTTTTTAATCTGGAAAAATTTTGTACCGCCCTTAACATTTTTACTACTATTTTTGAGGTAATACATGGTTCAGACAACAATAAAAAACGGTTGTGAATAAAATGTCAACACCAGAAGTAACGGAAAATATTTTCTTATTTTTCTCGCCTTGTATTTACTCTCGTACAAAAGAAATTATTCCTTATTTCGTTGGGCAAGTGCAAAGTTTTCGAAATAAACATTCATAATATCTTGGCAGGGTATGTAATTGTTAAAAGTGCAAAAAGAAAACCGGTCTGCAGAAAAAATTTACTTCTAAAAATGGTTTACAAAAAGAAAACAGTAAAAAAGGATCTCAACGTAATGGGCATACTAAAACCTCCCAAGAAAAACAGCAATCAATTCACCTTGAATGCTTGAACTATAAGCTATAAATTCCATAGAAGAGATAAACTGATAACAGTCAGCCTGAATATAATTGCACCCAGAGAATTAATTGTTTGATATGAGTTTGTAGCAACCGTAGATTTGGCTGTTACCACCGAATTGGGGTTGCCACAACCGAATTGAGGTTGCCACGACCGAATTTAGTCCTCACAACTGAAATTCGGTTGAAGCCACCTTGTTTCATAATTGATTCTGTTGTGACAACTGAATCCTAATTATATTCGTTCTGTCAATACAATTTTCAAAAATTTCGGTTGGAACAACCGAATTTGGAAATAATTCGGATACAAAAACCGAAATTGGTACCAAATTCGGTTGGAGTAAACGAATGTGGCATCACTTCAGCTGCAACCACCGAATTTGGTACCACTTCCCTTATCACAAACAAAATTTGGCATCAATTAGGTTGCCACAACCGAATTTGGCATCAATTAGATTGTCACAACCGAATTTGGTATCAATTCAGTCGCAGTAGCCGAATCAACCCTTAAGTTTTTGAGCTAAATTTTATTGAATTATTAAAATGGTATTGAGTTTCAAAAATGTTTAAAATTAAATTTAAAACAGACAGATTAAAAAATCTTTGCAGGGGAAGTTATGTTATTTCATATTTTAGTTGGGCTTTATTTCATTATAACATAAAATGTTTTCTTTAAGATTTTATATCGTTTTGATTTAGGATTAGGGTGTTACTTCATTACATTTCATGCGCCTTTTGCAAGGAATTTTTCATTGGTTTTTAATTTATGCATTGCGTGAAATTTCAATATGATTTGACGTCCAAATTTGTGGGAGTTATTTCATTGCTGATTTGGTATTTATGTCAATTTATTAGTAAATTAAAATGTTCTTTGTTCTCTGCAGCCTACATTATTTTCTAAACAAAAGTGGTTTTTCTAATAACATGAGAAAATAAATGGCAATCCAGTTTGTAGCTAAGGCCTTAATGAAAATATTATAATGCCAAAGAAACAGTGTTTTCATAATTCTAGAAAATGAACTTTAATTATATTTTTGCCGAAGCAAGGCATATCTCGCGGCATTAAAGTATATTATGTTTACATGAATTGTCTCTCTTGGGTTTGTTACTTTTGATCAAACTCAAATAATTTTGCACAAACCATTAAATTTTCACTTTCACGCTTGAATTCTATGGATACGAGTATGTTGAAGGCAGTTTCCATGCGATAAATACCAAATACGCATTGGCCCCAGACCGGCGAAAGGAAGCATTGTTTATTTTTTTTCAAGTGCACAAAAACCTATGAAAGAATAATAACGTTAACACTCCTTTGCCGCCCCAACGATTTTGAAACTCGTATAAAAGTTCCTGGAAACTGAATCTTTTATCCAGTGTAACAATTTTTGCCATAAATTTGCTATGAAGTTTATGAAAAATGTTATTATCCTTGCCGCACCATAATAGTTGCGGGTCGTGTTGGAATTTAAACGATTTAACCTTGAAAATTATCCTTTGGATGTGTTCGTTTTCCCTTCGTACATGCAACGAGATTGATGTGATTTTTATTTGTTGTTTTATGTAATATTTCCATTTCAGTTTCAGACTTTCTGTTGTTGTTGTTTATACTGTTGAACCAACATACAAACTCGTGAAATGTTAACAAGAACATGTTGGCAATTAAAAGTTCTAATGCACAATATACGATATATGTATGAAGAACATACATATGCATTATCTTGTACAGGCAACACTTGCATATCACGATACTTGGAAGAGGTTAATTCGAGATATAATGTGGATAAAATTTTCTACTTTCCTCAGAATACTTGATATGTATACGTTTTAGTACAATGTGGTTCTTTTTAGCAATTATTGAAAATATTTCCGACGCTGAAATTAACCCAGTGGTATGGGGGCTACCTCCGCCCGTGTATATTCCCTAGCCCTTAAAGCACCACCGCTAGCACGTTATAATCCACTTCCCATGCTTTAGCCTCTTGAATTTAACATGGGCATGTCATAGGAAGGTGGCTATTGACCCCTCTCTCCATTACCTTTCCCTACCATAAGGACTGACGCTGTAGGCTTAGACACCACCGTACCGCCAATAGACGAACGGTAATGGTAGTCACTAGAAGGTAGCGCAAGGGTGCCTCGAAGCAACTACCCACGCCACTATCTTCAATGTACTAGAACATTCGGCACTTCCAGCTTTGTAGTTATTGTGTGCATATTCAATTAAAAAATTCAAATTAAGCTATATCGTTACCTAAATGTAGAAAGCCCCAACTCATAATTTTTCAAAATCTGTTTTATAACTGATTCGTGCAGCAGACTACCTGATACACATTGAAATAAATACAAGAATATTTTTACAATAAATTTCTACTATGTTTTTATATAAATATAACATTTAAAAAATTATTATTATATAACATATAATTCCAACGTGTAAATATTGGCCACCGCCTATCATCCTTATTTGTCCTGTTTTGCCGGCAGAGGAGGTATAAAACTGGCTAACATCCAGATTTTCTTCTTTTAAAATTTTAAGTAAATCCTCTGCAGTTCGTCTGTTTGGTCTATGCTTTTTAAACCGTGACCTTAACTTACAGGTGAGATTGCTGTTGAGTTTTCTTTTAGCGATAGTTCTATTAAATGTACCTGAGTGTTCTATTCCCTCAGATACATGAACTTTTACGCAATCATTATTTTCCACAACATTTTCTTCACTATTTTCTTCCCTATTTTCTTCCCTATTTCCTTCAATGTTTTCTTCGCTATTTTCTTCACTATTTGCCTCACTTTCTTCTCTAATTTTTCAAAAGCTTCCATAAAACTTCCATAAAACTCGTAGATCTATGAGTTAGAAATTGAGTTGTGAACCAAATTCAAATATACTGGTAATGATAACACATTGCTTTAAAATATGAAGCAAAATATCAAAAGAATCAAACATATATCTTCAGAAACCTATTGTCCGAGTTGTACGAGGTTTAGGTGTATATGTAATCTAGTCCATTACATGTTGTTCTCGCTTTTTTTAATGGTCCGGCGGAAAAAAAAAGTGGCATCAAAGGCCTTGAACCAGGCATGTATTCACAGTTTATAGGATTGCCAGTCGCACAATATTTGTATTTCCATTACCATATTAATATTCAACTTTATCCTGTCATTTTAAACGTAATCTTCTTCTGCACTCACAGAAAAATTCCGCCGTGGCGGGAACAATTAAACTACTTTTAATATAATATTTGTTTTTAGAATTTTAAATGTCAAGTTTTAAATACACAGAATTATGTTGCGGTAACCGAATTGTCGCCGAATTCGTTCGACCCAACCGACTTAAGAGATAATTCGGATATTGCGACCGAATTGATACCAAATTCGGTAGTTACAACCAAATGGATACTAAATTGGGTAGTGACAACCGAACTGATGCCAAATTCGGTTAATGCACCTGAATTGATTCCACAAACGGCTACTCCAACCGAATCTGTTACCAGTTTTGGTTGCTGCATCCGAATTAATTCCAATAATTGTTCCAACCGAAATTTTAGAAATTTTGGTTGACAAAACGAATGTAATTCAAGATTCAGTGGTCACAATCGAATCAGTTATGAAACGGTCGGTCGCGACAACCTCCAACCTATTTTCAATCAATTAGTTCTTTGTATCGAAAGTACCAAAAGCAAACCATTTTCTGTCGGAAATATCCCGGGTACATAAATTAACTTCCAAAGTCGCTTTCTTGCCCTTGAATGGATTTTGATAATTTCCATTTCAAACTCAAATAGAATGCATATATTTGCACACTTTTTTCATTACCAGTTGAGAAGCTGACGTATTGACAACTAAGAAACAGACATGGCTCGATCGACGTACCATTTGTTATGCACAAAACCAAAATTTTGTATTTACCACAGATGAATATTTCAATGTGTTACAAACCGAATATTTGATAACTACAAGTTGAAAAATCTATTGTTTTTTGCAGTGTGAATGCAAATATAACGTGTGCTTGGAGCTTGTCGTAAATATAATATACTTGTGTCCAAACACATTGTGTTTGCTACTCAATATTACATGTTTGAGACACAATGATAAATATGTTATAACATGTGTGTTTGCGACCCAAATATATATGGGTTTGTGATGCAAATACAGCTGTTTTTGTTGCGCTGTTTATGGTCTCTCGAGAGCAAGAGAATAAAAGAGGGACCACGAGAGAGTTTATCTTGTAAGTATGTATCTGTATTTTTACATTATTCTCTCAGTCAGTGAGTCATAAACTTTCCTGAATGTTCGTTTAAATTGCAGATGAAGTCAGTGTTTCTTGTTTTGGCTGATGTAGTGCGTTTTAGTTTCATGTATTCATTCGTCAATCGTTCATCGGACAGAGGATATCAAAAGCGCTTGATCAGTGAAAAAAGAATAAACAAAAGATTTTGAGGGAAGCAACTAACATGAAAAATACAAATAATGCATTCAATGCAAGTAAATGTAAAAACGGCCGTTTTAAATCTTTTAATTTATTGTACTAATTATTTATAAAAATGGATTTATATTGATAAAATTCATTATAATAAACATTAAAATCAAAAGAATAATTCGTTTCTAAATATTATTATATTTGGGAGGAAACATACATATGTTTCCACGTAAGTATAACGAGATTTGGGGGAAACTCGCGAATGCCTCCACGTAAGTATATGGATGATTCGGGTGAAGAACGCATGTGTCCACGTAACAGCTTTCACGTTTGCCAGTAAACATGATTTTTAAAATTTATTAGTATATTAGAATGTTCTCTGTTATCTACAGCCTATATTCTTTTTCGAAACAAAAGTGGATCAAAATTGCTTAGATTTTCTAAAACGATCAGAAAATGAATGGCATGCAATTTTGTAGCTAAGACCTTAATGAAAATATTATAATGCCAAAGAAAAAATTTGTTTATAATTCTAGAAAATCAGCTTTAATTATATTTTAATATAATTTGTAATTATACGTTTCGAAATATTATTATGTTTGGGAGGTAAGACACATATGTTTCCACGTAAGTATATAGATGTTTGGGGTGAAGAATTCATATGTTTCCACGTAACAGCATACATGCTTCCCAGAAAACATGATACTGTTTACATTTAAATACAAGTCAGTTTGAGACTTGCAAACATATGACTGTTTGAAATGTGTTCCAAACTTATACATGGTACCTGCAGAAGATTTTTGGGACAATATGTTACAGGGGTCGTTTGTTCCAGCGTGTATAGATACGACACTTTTTAACTTACCTATGTTATATTTATATACAGGGTGATTCAGGAAGTTCCGGACAAATTTCTCCAGCGTATTCCTTGGCTTATTTCATGAAGAAAAGTCCACTAGGACCATGTCCGAAAATGCAAGGGTGCGAAATGGCAGCGGGTTCAAAATTTTCGGATTGGTGGTCGGAGGGTAGTAGGGTAAAGTTGCTAACTTCTGAGCCAGTGATCGGATTTTTTGTTTTTGGGCTTGTTTGAAAGGTCTTTAAGAGGCCTTTCAGAATCAATAAAAAATGGACGAAGCCCAGAGGTCTTACCGTTCCAAAGTTATTACCATTTTACTGAAATGCAAAAATGTTTGTTTTTGTTTTTGGAAGTGAAATAACAGCACACATTTATATGTGTTTGTAAATTAACACGTTTAAGATTTTATTTTATTGAAATTTTTGGCTGAAGAATCAAACACATAAGGAAAAAACATTTGATGTTGAAGGAAGTTTTCAATGTGGTTCCCATTTTCTACTAAACACAATTGCAGCCGTTTGCGAACCACATCCGCCACGTTTAGTTCACTCTTCTTTCCACGAACTTTCACCGCATCTTCCTCAATGCGTGCAAGTAACTGCTCACGATTGTGGATCTGCACAGAATACACACAATCTTTCATGTAGCCCCACAAAAAGAAATCAAGTGGTGTGAGATCTAGAGATCGTGGCGACCAGGCGATTGGTCCAGGTCGTCCAATCCAACGTCGAGGGAAAAAAACATTTTTGGATTTCAGTAAAATGGTCATAACTTTGGAACGGTAAGACCTCTGGGCTTCGTTTAAGTAATTTTCGTTTAAACATAAGTTACTTGCCATCTGGCTGAGCAAATTGAGGTTATGTGAATTTTTTTTCCATTTTTTTCCGAAAGCTCTGTATCTCGGCGATTTGACTTTTTTCTATTTTTTTTATAGATTCTGGCTCAGAAGTTAGCACCTTTACCCTACTACTCTCCGACCACCAATCCGAAAATTTTGAACCCGCTGCCATTTCGCACCCTTGCATTTTCGGACATGTTCCTAGTGGACTTTTCTTCATGAAATGAGCCAAGGAATACGCTGGAGAAATTTGTCCGGAACTTCCTGAATCTCCCTGTATAACGGTATGTCTCCTTGGACAAGGTAAATAAATTCAAGTGGGCAAAGTAGTCCTACAACCTAATCCCTTCAAAATTAAAATTGTTTACCAGGTAACACTAAAGAGGGGCAAATGGAATGGGTATCGGCTCTTTTGAAAAGCAAGAGAAAGTCTTGCTAGAATGTCTTCCCTAAGAAGCCAAAAATTACCACGTATCAAATTTTCTAGGAAGGCCTGAAAGAATCCCTGATTTGAAGTGCCGTTTGCAATTTCCCCTCTAAATGGTCCTTGTTATGTTTGTGTACGTATGCAAAGTAACACATTCAACCGGGTACAATTACATAGATAATATTTTTTTATTGTACTGGTGTCCACAGTATGTGAATTTGCTATACCCTCACCCTTTAGGGCGTGACAATAAAAATGTCTCGTTTAATATTATCATTAACTTGCTAAAATAGACACCTAGACGGGTATACATTCTTTCATCAGAGAGATTGAAACCAGTTTTGATTTACTCGCCGTTGAAGTTTGTGTGCTTAACCAAATTTTCAAGTCTTGCCCCCAATTTCACCAAACAAAGATAAAGCTAACTGAGAGTTAACTATTATAAATTCCATACAAACTGACAGGAAAAACTGTTCGTTAGATCTAACTGTATGATAACCAGATATGGTGAAATCGACTGTTAAACTTAAACCGTCGATATACCTGTAACAACGAATTGAATCAAAAACTCTTCTGGACAAGTGCAGGCTGGTACTTTGGTACAAATTGGATGTTACAATAAAGTCTTAAATTAAAACTTTTATCTTTCAAGTTTCCTTTTTTTATATCACCTTAGTGGTATAAGAATATAAGTTCCATAATGCGGTTCCAGGAAAAATATTGTAACAAATCTCGAAGAATAATTTAAATAATACTTTAGAATACATCGTATTTGTTTTTGTTAAAATGAACAACAACATATTAAGAAGATATTTTTAATATCCTTATTTGTGTTTAGTTTACATAAATTTTGCCAACAATTTTAAGCAATCTTAGACAAATATGTCACTTCGATTCCAATGAGGTAAAATTTGTTAGGTTCAAGCAAAAGTACTATAGTTAGTAGTTACAGTAGTTTCTAGTATTTGCTATAATGTTTTTGTTGCTTGAACTCAAAACTCAAACATTTTTATAAAAAAAAGTGGCATACAATAGACACGAATGCAAAAGTTGTTGGTTTTAAGTAACAAAAAATACATGTATTTAGTTAAAATAAGACTCAATAAATTATGACCGGTGAATTCGATCAGAGGAGGTGAAATAGAGGGCTCGTGATCACCAACGACCTGTTAAGCCACGTTGAACTAGGAAAATCGTTGGTCAAGTTTCGTCAACGAATTTGGTGGTGAAAGGTAATGCATAGGGTGGCGATAGGCGATTTCAGCGCCATCCTCATGTTAAATTCGACACCCAACTGCATTGAAAGTAGATTGAAGCGGAACTACCCACTATATAAGAGGACTCGGTGAATTCGACAACATTGCTCCTATCCCATGAACTGGAGGGTAATGACAGCTAAATTATGATTTAGTATTCCCTTTTAGTTCTGTCCGTTTTATGTCCAACCAAAGAGAACAATTCAACAGTAACACGAACTCGATGACATGGCCTACTACCTCGTTATCATAAACTCTTGTCTATTTCTCTATGGTTAAACCATAAACCGGCTACGGACAACGGTTAATGTTTTACCTGTTGGTAAAAAATCATCGGAAACAAAGATAAGTGCATACATTTGTTCTAATAGGCTATTATCCCCTCAGCAATCTGGATTTCGAGCTTTCCACAGCTGTACTACTGCGGCTTTGAAGGTGATTGATGGGATGAGGAGAAAATATGATCAAGGATGTATAACATACATGTGCCTTCTTGATTTTGCAAAAGCATTTGACAGTGTGGAGCACAATTTATTATGTACGAAGCTTAAATTTTTCTTTCGATTTTCTGATTTATCAGCTTTATTAACACAGTGCAACACGAAAAAAAATAACCATATACGGACACCACTACGTGATAAAAGACTAAAAAAAAAAAGACCCGTGTCTCCCAATTTTTCCCAAAGTCACGCACTTTTTTTTATGGGCCGCCAAAGATTTGGGGCCTCGGTATCATTTTCGTAAAATGTGATCATTTTCTCAGGCTCATATCTTGCACACCGTTCAGAATTTCGATTTACTCTCTGAGGCAAAGTTGTAGCTCTTGTCATAAAGAACAAAAACTGCATATTGAAATTGTCAGTTGCCAATGTTGTGTGCGAATTATACTGTAGCACTTTCACTTTTTTTACTTTCACTTTCACTTTATAACTTTCACCGCTGAGCTCTCGTTGACGATGCGCTGTGTAATACCTCGATGTGAGCGTCGTGTCGCTTTTATATTGTGTGCTGCGTCCCTTGTTGCGTGTGCTGAGCTTACTGCATTGCCTGTGCTGCTGCTGTCGGGGCATGATCGCGTGATACCTAAGCACTACCTAAACGGTGTTAACCCTTGGACAAACACATGGTTCTGGCCAGGCATATTTAATTTTTTGCTACCTATGGACCTGAACAGGAGAAAAACGTAAAAAAAATTAAATTAAAAAATTTTCGGCAAATTTTTCACTTTTGCGTGCTACCTAAACAGTGTTAATCATCATCTCTAGGAAGTTTATATGTTCTAGAAATTTGTTTATTGAGATCTTATGTAAATTTTTGTAGTTGATTGTTTCCTTGAATTTTGAACGGTTTGCTACCTATGGACCTGAACACGGGAAAAAAGGTAAAAAAAATCGAATTTTTTTTAGTTTTTTGCGATTTTGATCTGTAAGGTGAAGATTTTTTGATTTTATATGTTCGCAATTTTCTTTATGTTCTTTATGACAAGAGCAGCAACTTTGCCTCAGAGAGTAAATCGAAATTCTGAACGGTTTCCAAGATATGAGTCTGAGAAAATGATCACATTTTTACGAAAATGATACCGAGGTCCCAAATCTTTGGCGGCCCATAAAAAAAAAGTGCATGACTTTGGGAAAAATTGGGAAACACGGGTCTTTTTTTTTAGTCTTTTATCACGTAGTGGTGTCCGTATATGGTTATTTTGCCATGACTTAAAAAATTACACACAGTGTAATTAAAAATTATTTACCTAACGGTGTGCAAAAAGTTCGACTGGGTCAGTGCACATCTGCTGCTGGAAGTATAACGTCTGCGGTGCCATCTGTTTATTATCCTTTCAATCTGTTTATTATCGACATCACTATGTAAGTTTGCTACTTTACTCGACTATGGTAATGATATACAACTTTATAGTTCCAACAGGATTGAACTAGTTGAAGACGTAAGTTCCAAAGTTAGTGGTGGTCTTGAAGCCCCTCGTAACAGAGGCCCGCTCATCAAGCTGGCTTTGAACACATACAAGCCATTTGTTCTTCCTATAAAACAAAGTTTGATAGTGATTGGAACGACTTACCGTGAATTGCCCATAAATTCATATTTTAACTGTAAATATTACGATAGTAGTGTCGTGTGTGAAATATACCTTACTATTCGTAACTTGACAACGAAACGTTCTTACACGCAAAGAAAAAAACTTTTATTGTTCGGTTGCCACAACAATACTTTGATTGATTTGCATTAATATATTAATCGCAACCGTTCATGTAGTTCTCCCAAATAAACTCATATATCGCAAATGTGTATCGTGTTGTTGCAAACGAGTTCTCGTTTGCATTAAACGCGTACAAAAACACATTTGTCGCAAGTTAAAAACCGTTTGCGATAACTGGAATAAGCAATTTTTCTAATGAGAGCACAGATTACGAAGAACCGTAATTTCGCTCAATCTCTCGACTGTATACACAGTCTTATCCACTCGTTTGACATACACACTCACGCATACACATTAAAATTATCACAAACTCTAATGGATGGACAATTGATGCGCTGTAGTTTGCTGCGCTTTTAGTTGTTATTTGAATGCAAGGCGAGATAGACGTGTAGGTATACAGTGAAAAGTCGACCAAAATGCCAACTTTTTTAAAACAAACTTCAGGGGTAAAACCAAAATCATAAAGTTGGAACTTAAACAAAAAAGAGCTTATGGAAGCCAAAAATACAAATTTTAACCACAACTGGATTGCTGTAACCGAAACAACAGTTGGTGGAACAGTTTTTCGTTTCTCACAAACATTTTTTCAGCTTTAATTTTTCATAACTCGTTTACTGCAAACGCTTTTCAGTTCTCACAAAAGTTTTTTCAGTTAGGATCACCTGCAACTTGGTTGCTGTAACCGAAGGAACAGTTGGCAGAACAGTTTTAGTTTCTCGCAAAGGTTTTTTCAGCTTATGTTTTTCATAACTCGTTTGCTGTAAACATTTTCAAGTTCTCCCAAACGAAATGACATGTATGGTTTAACATAAGTTCGGTTCTCCCAACTACAGTCCCTAAACGAACTTCAGTTATCTGAGATTTCGTTTGGGAGGAACGAGTTTTTTCTTTGCGTGTACAGGTATCTTTATAAAAATCATATGGTAGTTTGACACTGATAGATTTTTTCTGTTCGAAATATTGACTATCAGTCAGGAAATATTGTAAACTTATTTCGAAAGAATGCACTTGTTGAAAAGAAGTATTGGACGAAATGAAGCACTCACCGCACCTGCTCTACCCAAGTTCGTAAGACTGACAGGTTAGTGGACAATGTTCATGGTCCCCGTCCTCATACTGTACGTACCGCACCGACTTTAATATGGTTGCTGTGGCTGAAAGTGTCCAACTCAATGCAAGAACATCGACTCGCCATCTATCTCAAAAGCTTTGCACTTCACTCACCAGCACGATAAGAATTTGCACCAACCATTGTTTATTTCGATATACTTTATTTTCTACTACTTTAACAGATACCTGTTAACGTAATAACGGCACTCTGTGAAGCAAAGTGGTTTGTGTCTTTGCTAGTTAAATTCGAATTTGCCTTCACGCACATTAAAGTAATTCGCAGTCAAATTTTTGAACAAGCTGTTCTTTTTCTTAAATGAGAGTGCAAAAATCAGCAAGCAATTTTTACTAAATGAAACATTCCATTTGGTAATATCTTTATAAAATATGTCCAATATTTAAATTGGCCCGATAATAGGCATCTTTATATATATAATTCTACTGCACGTGTGTTTGTGACTGAACTCCTCCTAAACTTCTGGAACGATTTGAATAAATTTTTTTGTATGCGTTTGGGTGGCGCCCTGGGTGGTTTAGATTTACTATTCGGTCCAATTGGACAAAGGGGCGTGGTACCTCCCATAAAAACCACAAATTAAAAATCCATTATTTCTGCTCCTACTAACGGTATTTGAACAGAATTTGCAGGACAACGTCTGCCGGGTCAGCTAGTTTAGTTTATAAATCAACATTCGTTAGGTAGAAGCCATAAGTTACTCCCTTTCCAAACGTTTTGTAGTTTATTCGTCAGGCACATAACAAACCAAACATAACACCACAAACCATGAACACATTCTGCTTGATAGTAAGCGAGCGAATATGAGTTGCTTGGTAAGTTCGAGTCAAATTATAATCTCTTTGGTATTTGTTCTTGGTGTACCTATCTCGTACAGGCCCGATACATGTAACAACAGCACCAACAAAAAATTGTTTTGAATTTTTCGTAATGACCTTACTTTGTAAGTTTTGAATGTTATATAAGAGAAGTTGATACTACAAGCATTCAAGGTATGATACATTTTTCTAATTGTAAAATGGTTGTTTTCGTTGGAGTAATGAAGTGAAAGAAAACACCTTTATCGCATGGATGAACCATTTTGGATACTGTTTTAATGTTTCACAGCCTTCTGTTTTGGAATTTGAATCAATTTGGTTCTTCATTCCAAAGTTACTAGATGTACTTTGGCAATCTTTTTACTAGATTCGAAATATTCTCTGTCATTTAGATAAAGGCATTACATCCTTACTCGGATATAATCATACTTACGCAATTCATTTGCACCGCCATATATCGTATCAAAATGTAGTGCCAGGTTTAATGGGATTTGCCCAATGAAGATTACATTTGGTTCATACTCTTTAACATTTCAAAGATTATAGAAATATGGCGACATATAGGCAGCTGGATAACCGATCATAGCTAAATCGTTTCAGCAACTGATTAAGAGCAATCAGTACACAATTCCGCGGGATCATATTTTAAATTTCTGGAGTTTACAAAAAACGTTACCGACTATGGCGCAAAGCTTACATTAGCTTGGTCCTTAACTTGATTACACTTAGTTTAATGTTTTGGGGCTTGTGACAGAATAACAATATTGTATACAGCACTGTAGCGTACACCAGTTTGTACATTTAATTCGCGATTGTAGCAGCTTTATACTGTTGCAATAGAAAAAGTATCAGTATTGTTGGTAGTATTATTGCGGCAATTAAAGCCTTGTTATTTGTGAAATTTCAAAGGATGACGGATAATTGGAAAAAAGAGGGGTTGTCGCAGTTTTAAAATGTAACTACACAGTAATTAGAACTTGGTCAGAAGTAAAATTAAATTTATATCATATTTTAATTGATGTGTTTCATATGCATTGAACTACCATGAAAAATAATAAATGTTTATTGTGATATTTCAAGCATGTTGCAGTCAACCACACCGATAACTTACTCTCTAGTCGCTGTAATTTCCAAGGACATCATGAATTTACGATAAGGTTTTTAAATGTATGTTAGTTGGTAGTGTTAGTTTGCTATTATTCCCTGTCCCAAACAGTAACAACAACAGTGCAAATTTAAAAGAAACTATAAAGTAATTTTAGTTAGATTTAGTTACAAAAGTATTTCGATTTTCCATTGAAATCGTTATACTGTTATGGCGACTGGCGACTGTTAATACTGTTATGGCGACAAACTTTCATCGTAAATCCTGAAAAAAAATACAATTTTTAACAATTTTGAAAGATTTAACACACTTACAGCGGGCCAAACTTTCACACTTATTTCAACATTTGAGTTTTTTTTACCAGATAAAATGTATGTGGGTCATTCTTTTTTTTTCATTAATATCTATGTTCCAGGTATATTTTGGATTAATAATTAAAAATTAATTAATGCAATCAAATTATTTTGATTATACCTTAATCAATGCTTAGAAAATCAATTTAGTTGAAAACTGTATTATCAGCGAAAAATTTATAATTGCATGTAAAAATTCACCTCCATGACTGGCCCTGCTTCGAGGTTCGTAAACTGCAAAAATTATCCAGCGACAAGATTATTCTACTGAAAATACGGTAAACACCTTTGCAAAGCAGATATAACGGCCCTATTGACACATGTAGAGCGACAAAAGGTACAGAATTTTTAACACGAATCTTGTATGTGAAATTTTTGTTCCTCTTCCAGTTTGTAGTATTGAGACATTTAGAATAAGTTCCTATTCTCTTTTACTGGATCTGGAGTCAGTGACATGAAACAAAATTATAAATTGAAATACAAACAGTTCCACATTACGTGTGAAAGAATTATGTTACCATGGAGGTGAATGTAATCATGGAGGTGAGCTTGCAATCACGGAGGTGATTTTTACATACACGGAGGTGATTTGGCTTGTCCTTCTAGCATACTTCTCTTTCCTTTTTTTAAGTTAGCACAATAAATAATTTTTTAAAAAATATCTACTAAAGACGGATGTGTGGTTTTCGTATGAAAAATAGTCCAAAATACGTTTGTGAAAAATTGCCCATTTGGATTAAATATGAAATGAGCAGTATTTCATCATTGTAGTTACGAAAAAAGCCCAAAAATAATCCGGAATAATTCCGAAATTTTTGGGCGATTTTTCGTTTTCTTATTTTAAGTAAAACTGATATTGCAATTGAAGCGAGACTACAAGAAACCGTTACTTATCTAAACCCTCTTAGCAACTACCTACATTTTGTGTTGTTTACGTTTAGCTGGTTCTGCAACTGTGATCATTTCATTACAAAGCAAGATCATTCTGATTTTTTGACTGCAGCGCTTCCTTAATCACAATTAGGGTTTTCACAAGGTCTCGTACTTGTCGTACTTGTCGTACTGTCGTATACCTTCTCACAACAGTTGTACGAATATGAAACTAACTTACGACAAGTACAACATCGAAGCTATGTTTACTGATTGTCGTACTTTACTAGTGCTGTTCTTCTTGTACCGAGTTTGTTATTACCGAATACATTTGATAAGTAACATCACTGCCATAAGAGCTGTTGTTGATATTTATTACTTATTTATTTGAATTTTAATTTAATTTGGTGATATTATTATTGTGATATTATTATGTTACGTTATTGATGTTATTATTTTATCATTTTCGTTTAGTTTCGTCATTTTAGTTTCACCAAATGTTTTTCTTCAATCAGTTGTTCATGCAATCAGCTGGATACATACGACATACAACAAAAAATGCAATAATGGTTGTTCACAACTATCGTACTTAGGCACGACAATCCAGTACAACATTACGACAACCCTAAATATGAAATTATTTTAAAGAAGAATAGCATGATTTTTTAAAAGTGACTTTACTATAGCGGCGTTCGCTAAAACAAAACCTGAAAAATTATTTCGAAATTATTTTTCGCCTGCAGCGCTTGCTTCATTCAATATTGTACTATGAATCAATTATTTCTCCAAACTCGCGCGATTTTTTGACTGCAACGCTTATTTAAACACAGTATAAAATGGCTGAGATTTAATCTTTTTCGAATATTGAAGTTTTGGACTCCTACTTGTATTTCTTATTTCATTCTCACTATGATTTTAGGCTACTTTTCATAAGAAAATTTGCCCAATTAATTTGGACCATTTTTGTTCTGAAAAATTACCCAATATTTTTGGGCGATTTTTCATATTTCTTTTGGGTCATTTTGCATATTTTTTTTTTGGGTTAAATATCATATGTAATTTTGGGCTATTTTTAATATTTTGACCCAATTTTAAAAATTGGGCGATTTTTCATAAAATTTTTGAGGCATTTTTCTTTTGGCGATATTTCATGCCGCCTATTTATACGCGATTCTTAAATTTATCTCGGACAATATCGGATAAGAAAATGCAAACTTGCAACGCCCACAAAAAAAAAGTGCAATATACATACAGTAGAATCCCGATTATCCGAATATCCGATTTTCCGGACTCATTCGTCTCGAATCTATTTGTCAATTCAAAAATGTTTTGACGGCGCAACGAGACATGTTACGACAAGTTTATTCCCGCCTACGACAGTGCACTCCCGCTGGGGATGTATGTCAAGTACCATCTCACGCAGAAGCTTTTGTAGCTCTAGATGTTGATTTTAAGTGGTTTGAAAGACAGAACGAATCGGATCCCGTACAATTGTTACAACTGAAGCGCATCAGGGACGTAGCCGCAATAAAAAGATGTGACCATTACGTCAAAAATCAATAACAAGTTATTTCCAACCAAAATTTTTAATTACAATTCATTATCTATCGTTATAGTTCGTTTTTTATATATCGTATTATCTAAACAACGCATGTAAACCCCATTCCATACATATTAAAAATTTATTAAAATTTAAATATTGTTAGATTTGCTTTGAAATCGATTATCCGGATTTTCGATTATACGGAATACCCCTGGTTTTATTTGATCCGGATAATTGGGATTCTACTGTATTAGCAGTAGATACAAATTCACGACATAGGTAGGTTACCCGTGAGGACCGCCACGGTTCATATTAGCAATAAAAATACAAAAGCCCGATAGCAACTATACAACTCGTTCTACATGCACACGACACCAGTAAAATTTATATTGGCCACTGTTTAAGGATATGCTCCTGGAAATTTAGAGTCTTGCACAGATCCGTTTGGAACAGGTTTTTGGAAGCAAGTTTGAAATATGCTATTTTAATCAGTCGTGAATCTCGATATTATAGAACCATTCGGGATATAAGTTATTAACTTCGCTGTAGCATTATTTATGGTTAGAAATTTCGGCCATCTTGGCAAGTTTTCCTGGACGTGGCTTATTTTGTCCCATTATCTCACCATGAAACAGATGAGATTATATAGCGCGATATACCTTACTGGAAGCGTACTTTTCTTTTCTGTTTTTAACAGACACCTTAGATATTAATCGACGATTGTAACCTTGCGTTGTGGTGGCGATATTATCGAGTTATTAGCTATAAAAATACTTCTTAGAAATCGTTCGGAATCGATAAAAAAAAGTAACTGTGTATCCCAATTGGTGACTCTTCAAATTTAACACAGCTCTCTGGTTATGAAGCGTGGGATGTAATGGGAAAATATGTTAGGATTCATTTTGGATGTCGTACTTTTCGATTTTTAATATGCAAATTATTTTAGTACTTTGGCTTTCTAAGGAATGAAGTCATACCCAGTTGCCATAACTGCTCGCACCTGCGTCTATATATCGAGCTACCATAGGCATTGGTCGAAGACATCCAATACTTCTATAGAAATCAATATACCGTGGTTCCTCACTAGCAATCAAAACCAGGCCCTGAGTAAAATGCTTTAGAAAATAATTTTTTATTTCTAAAGGGCTATAAAGAGAATCCTTTAAGAACTGTGCCAAAACGTATACGTAGTGCACCATTTATTGTGATGATTCACGCTGCTTTAAACAAAATCCAGATCTCTCTGCTGGTTGATTCCATGTCAGCACAGATTACCGAAATTTATACAAATTTAATTATTGTAAGTGATATCCTCCTCTATAGCTATGCATAAGACACATAAATGTCATGACGCACTATAAAATAGGAATCCTACTTTGCATACATTGTCTGCAATTGGGTCTCCACAATGCTTTTTCGTCGTTTTTTCTTCCCAGTTCGTTTCATTGTGACAGGAATAACGCGATAACAAACCAAAAAAGTTAAATTCTATCATCGCATGAAATACATTTGAGCTTCAAATGGGTAATTTATTTTACGATTTAACGGTGGAAACATTTTTTCCAACCAAAGTAGAAGCTTATCCTCTTTCGATTGTATGTATCTGTACAGTCAGTGTTAGAGTCAGCGCATAAGGAAGCGTTTAACGGCCAAAAACATCTAACGCCAATGAATACCAGTATGTGCATACGTATTTAGGTACGTATATAATGCCAATGTACTCTCGGTTGTGGATTATCTTATGATTCAGTTTTAATGGACCCTTGGAACGTTACACTTGAGTGAACCTCGAATCGGATTTCAACATTATGGATAAACAATAGCCATTTCAGTCAAATGGAAGCTTAAGAACGCATAACTATTCATTAAATTCCAAGCAATCCGTAGAGATGGGATGGCGGAGATATCTATGGAGTGTCCCAGGCACAGATCTGGATCGGGTAGGTTTCAGGAAATAAAAGGTTTTGACTATGTCAGATAATTGACATTTATTCGTTGGCATGTCAGCAATAATTTTAAGCGTGCGAGGTTCTATATAATTTATGGTATTGATAATTGTATTATTTATATACACGATACAAAGACTTCACCACTACTCCATTTTCAAACACGTTTACTTACTATCGGCCGCCAGTGGTTCGATGGTAGTGCGCGCGGCTCTTGGACATGAAAAGGAGGGTTCGATCCCTGCTCAGATCAGATTACATTTCTTTCGACGGCGGTTACCTCGCTTAGTGAAGGCGACCCATTTGATTGTTTGGCCAGCTTCTTAAAATAACAATCGTAACAATCAGTTAAATTTCGTTCTGTGCTATAAATTCACGAGCTCAGTCACATTTCGTGATAGTCTATTTTGAAACTCCCAAAAGTATGCAACGTCGATTACTAGTAAAAAATATTGTTTCCCATTACATCCCATGACGGAATTGGGGAGATCTTCTCACAACCAGTGGGCTGTGTGCTTTCTAGTTTTATTCTCACTGATTGGGAGCTACAGTTTTACACCGGTTCCGAACGATATTTTGAGAACTTTTTCATGGCCGTCACCGTCACTATACGATGTGACCGCCGCCGACATAAATTTACAGAAAGATTTCATGCGCGCTTTTCTTTTGATTCTGTTTTTGAAGATTATTTGTATTTGACGTTGCATGAAGTGAAATCTGGCTTAGTTGGTGTTGACGTCATAATTCTAAAATTCTTGAAATTCATATTTCCGTATATATCAGTTTCATTTTTTTTTTTCATTAGCAGTATTTTCCCCACATCGGTTTTTCCTACATTTTGGAAATCTGGAAATCGTGGAGCATCTCATTAAACGGCAGATCCTTGATTTTTCTGAAGGACAAGGTGTGACAAATAATAATCAATATGGCTTTAGGCAGGAGCACGACAATACTTTACACCTCTTGCACTTGACTGATGCTATTAGGAATGCGATTGACACTGGCGAATGGGGAGTGCTAGTCGGTTTGGACGTATCTAAAGCCTATGATAGAGACCATTTGCGACTGATGCACAAATTTAAAAATATGTTTATCTTTTCTAATACAGCATGCAGCATGATTTAGTCTAACCTGTCTTGTCGCTCTCTATTTGTTTCATCTTTAGTGGAGGTCTGCAAGGCTCCGTATTAGGTCTCCTACTATTCATATTGTACGCTAATGATGTTGTTAACAGTGACTGTAGTGTCAATTGCATTCCTTTTTTATATGCGGATGATATTCGCCTTTTTTTCAAAGCTGGTTCTATAAATACTTTGGAGGACAATATTAATTCTACATTGGGGGATGAGAGTCAGTGGCTACATTATAATAACTTATGTGTTAATGCCTCCAAAACTAGATCTATGCATATTGGCTCCTTACGACATGATTACCAATGCTGCGAAATTTACATAAATGATATCAGAATAGAGGAAATGGGACTGTCCTTGGAGGTGGAAAGTCTCTGATAGCCATTCACTTGGAAGTGGCCAGAAATGATTCCTTCATTGGGCAGTCCAAGCAGATCACTACTTCCACGCCGTATGTCCTGGGCAATGGCTTATCGGAAACCTCCGTTAGCTAGCTAAAGTGAGAAGGCGAAACGAATGAGCAGCCTGAGTGGTAATGCGATCACTGATACGTCTCAGGATTATTAGGTGACCCTGTCACTGAAGCTCTTCGAAGTAGTGGACATAATCTTCTGTCCTTTTAAGGCGGATGAGCCAACACCCCTGCCTAACGGCGGATCAAAATTGAAGAACCCAAAATCCAGTTTCGACAAACTGCATTCTGGTCAGCGTCTGATCCATAATGGGCGGCTGAAACATAATCATCCTGGCAGTAGGTAAAATGCAAATCACGGTGGGCTGGATTTGCCTCCCGCCACCGTTATATTGACAATGAAAATACACAAGGAAACTAATGAACAAAAAACCCCCCAACTGTTTACGACCCTCGCAAACGTTATAAGGACCACGATTTAAGGATGTGTATCTGGAATGTGCGAACGCTATACAGGACTGGTGCCACTTTCCAACTGGCGGATTTCCTCGGAAAATATAAAGCTGACATTACAGCGATCCAGCAAATGCGATGGACAGGATATGGTTGCACCAGAAAGAAAAACTGCGATATTTACTACAGCTGCCATGAGCGAAAGCACGAATTTGGGTGCGGATTTATAGTCGACAAGAGACTGCGAAACCTAGTTGCAAGGTTCAACCCAATGAGTGACCGCATAGCCATAATTCGCATCAAAGTGAAATATTTTAACATCTCGTTAATTTGTGTGCACGCACCGACAGAGGATAAAGATGATGAGGTCAAAGAAACAATCTAGGAGCGTCTGGAGGAAGTATTTGAACGCTGCCCTGACCACGACATTAAGATTATTCAAGGCGGTTTTAATGCCAAATTAGGAAAGGAAAGTATATTTCGCCCAACCATCGGTAATCACAGTGTACATGATACCACCTGCGATAATATAATAAGACTGATAGACTTTTGCCGCTGCAAAGAACATGGTAGTTAGTAGCACACGATTCCAGCATAAGACCATACATAAGGCGACCTGGATATTTCCTGATCAGCGGACGAAGAACCAGATTGAGCAGTTGGTAATAGATGACAGGCACTCTTCTGGTGTAATGGATATACGTGTGATTCGAGGTACCAATATCGACTCGGAGTGAGCAGGGCGAAAAACGTACGACGCCAACCACAGGAAAAGCTGGATATTGACAAGCTACAAATATCGGCGATATCAATGTCCTATCGACAGAAGTTCTCTCCTGCTAGAGCAGAATACCCCCTCCCGAAGACCCAGATGCGCAGTGGAAGCACATCTCCCATTCAAGGATAAGCCATGGTACGACGAAGAATGCCGCATTGCAACTGATGAAAAAGGCGCTGCACGTATGGCAACGAAACAGTCAGTTGCAACGCGTGCTGCGAGTGAGCGGTACAAGAGGCTAAGAAGGGAGGAAAATCAACTATTTAGGCGGAAAAAATGTCAGTGGGAGCAGAGAGAGAGAGTGAAAAAATCGAAATGTGCAGGATGAAGGGTGAATTCCGAAAGTTTTCCAGAGGGCAAGAAGATCGAATAGCGGACCTAATAATGGGCTGCCCTCCTGCAAGGACGAAAATGGGAATCTGGTGACTGAGAAGCAGTGTGTGCCCAAAATGTGGAGAGACCACTTTTCTGCACTACTCCACTCAGATTCCTCCACTGAAGATCAGGAGGTAATGATAGTGGAAGATAGTGTAGATTTTACCCCACTCCCAACCAAGACGAGATTAGAACGGCGATCTCGGGCCTTAAGAATAATAAAGCCGCTGGTGCGGATGGCCTACCCGCTGAACTTATTAAGGCAAGTGGCGAAGGACTGCTAGCGGAATATGGCTGGGGGAATCTGTGCCTGGCGATTGGAGTCTCAGTGTATTATGTCCTGTATTCAAAAGGGGTGGTCCGTGCGTCTGTTCCAACAATCGCGGCATCCGTTTATTAACCAGCGCGTATAAGGTCTTGTCGAATTCTTGTCGAGAATTGTTGAAAACCTGATTGGACCTTATTAGTGTGGTTTTAAACCAAGTAAGTCCACGACTGACCAGATATTCACGCTACGCCAAATCCTGGAAAAGACCCACGAAAAGCAAACCTATACATACCATCTTTTTGTCGATTACAAAGCTGCTTTCGATAGCCCCATACGGAGAAAATTGTACGAAGCTATGTCTGAACTTGGTATTCCGGCAAAACTGATCCGCCTCTGTAGAATGACGCTGACCAACACACCAGTGAAAGTGGGAAAGACCTCACTGAACCATTCTGTACCACGCAAGGACTTATACAAGGCGCCACACTTTCGTGCAATCTCTTCAACATCGTAATGGAGATAATACTGAGAAAGGCTCCAGTAAATACGAACAAGACTATTAAAGCCATATGCTGACGACATGTTACTGCAGTATTTTCAAGATTCGAAACGGAATCAGCGAAGGCGGGTCTTGCTGTTAATGAGGGCAAGACAAAACTGATGATGTCAACGACTAGAGAAGCCTCTCGACTTGGTCCGCATTTGAGCGTTGACAACCGATTTAATTTTGAAGTGGTAGATGAATTTGTCTACCTTGAATCCGCCGTGAACAACGACAACAACGTCAGCCTGGAGATAGATAGGAGAATTGTGCTTGCAAATAGATGCTATTTTGGGCTCAGAAAGCAATTTAGGAACAAAGCCCTCTCTCGACGGACAAAAGTCAAGCTATATCAGTTATTTATTTTACGTTTCGACATATGGCTCCGCAACTTGGGTCATATCGCCAGCGGATGAAAAACACCTGGGAGTTTTCGAGAGAAAAATTCTCCGTAAAATATATGGACCTGTTAGGGAAAACGGCGAGTACCGACGTCGCTGGAACGCAGAGCTACACGATCTATATCCTGACGTGGACATAGCTATGCGAATCAAATTAGGTCAATTACGTGGCTAGGCCATGTTATCACAATGGATGAAGATGAGCCAGCGCGAAAAGTTTTCGATAACTACCCGATGGAAGACTCCGCTGGAAAGACCAGGAAGAAGAATCCCTCCGTATTCTTGGTGTTACCAACTGGCGAGAAAAGGCGAAGGATGGAGCGAGTTGGAAGAATATGTTGAAATTTGTTTAATTTTTTTGTTTAATTAATATGTGTAAGACGTCTGTAAATAGTCAATAAAGTAAAGTAAGAGTTTTTGCAAAATGCATTCTCATGATTCCTGGAAAACTGTGAGATTATTTTAGAGCCAACCGCAGACCATCATCAACAGTTGTTTGGAATGGTGCTATGGAAACCTACATTAAAGTAAATGCAAACGAAAAAATTGCATTGAGAATTCTGTTATATGCAAATGCTCGAAAAGTGTCACAAGCACACCAACACACGGATGACATGATTCAAATATTTTTTTTACTTTCTTTCAAATATTGTCTTTATTGAAAATGCAAATATATTCAATAATTTGTTTATCAAGTGAAGTTTATTGAGTGCAATTTTCCATTATTGCAATATTGAAAAACATAGTATTTGAAACAAATACGAAGGGTTAATGATTTAACAAATTGTTTTCAACAAACGGGTTTATTGAATATTTTTCTCATTTATTTTTTTCTGTGTGGTTGCAGTTTAAAGTATTAAAATGAGTATTCTGTTAACTTTTTATAAAATAATGTCCTGTGGCGTATCACGATTATTTCGTGATATGTGTCAATGCACAATATCCACTCGCAACCATCAGCTACTTCTGCCTCTCACTGACTTAGAGAATAATGCAAAAATACAAATATAAAAAAATACAATACCTCTTTCATTCTCTTGCTCTCGAGAGAGCATAAACAGTGCAATAAACACCGCTGTATTTGTATCACAAACAGAGATATATTTGGGTCGCAAACACATATATTATAACATTTTAATTATTTTGTCTCAAATATGAAATATTGAATAGCAAACACAATGTGTTTGTACACAAGTATATTGTATTTGCGACAATCTCCAAACAAATGATATATTTTCATCAATCAATTAGAAAAATGTGTGTGACTATATAAGCTTGCAAGGGGTGTTTGTTTTTTTCACAAAGAACTTACGAAAGGGTTACCTGTCAAACTAACTGCCACACTGCGCTCACTTTTTGGTATTTATGATCAGTGTACTTTGGAAAATTATCATAAAGAGATACACTTTTGAACAATGTTACCAAACTATCCAAGTTTACTTTGAAAATAAGTCACCGATTCGCGCAACTTGTAGACGACTTCGTGATTTCTATGCACATAATCGTCCATCTGAGCAAGCAAGGAAGTCGAACAGTTGATTGATTTCATACCACATACTCCAAAACGTCGAAGGAATGTGGTCGCAAGAATTTAGGTCCTGCCCGTCCAATACGTGGAAATTTTTACCCAATAATCTTGGCTTACACCGTCTAAAATCCAGATGGTAGTGCAGGAATTAAAGCCACGAGACCATCACAGCATTAATCTTTCACCAATTGTGGTCAACAGTTAAAAACTGACCCGATGTTTAATCGCAAAATTGTGTTCAATGATGAGGCTCACTTTTGGTTTAACGGGTTTGTTAATAAACAAATTGCCGCTTATGGGAGTCAGACCAATACATATCAGACCCTACATTATCCATTACATCCAGAAAATGCAACGGTTGGTGTGGTTTACTCGCTTGTGGCATCATCGGACCCTATTTCGTCAAAAATGAAGCTGGAGCTCGCTGGAAATAAAACAATGGCGATAAGTTAATTTCGAGAATTTAACCTGCGATTTGACGCCTCTCGATTATTTCCTGTGGTGATACGTGAAGTCACTGCTTTATACTGATAAATCAGCAACAATTGACGTCTTGGAGGCCACAATTGTTGGTGTTATCCGTGACATACGATCGACAATCTTTGAACAAGTGTTGGACGTCCATAATGCTCTTCGTCATGAACAGCCATATGTTTCAAATGCTAATGCTATAATAGATCTTACGAACCTTTTCAATAAAATTAAATTTTTTGTGTTACTTTTTATTATGGTGCTGATTATTAACCTTTTATTTTATCTGTGTGAACTAGTTTGGCTTGAGGTCAAAAACTGGAAATTCCATCGGGTTTGACTGTTTTTCTTCAAGATTTATTAAATATTCCCAATATCTCAATTAGAATCGCTAATCATCCTTACGGACAATATATACAAAAAAAACAACATTAATCACATATTGATCACAAAACGATTGGCAATAATTACATGTATTATAAATCACAAGCTTTCTTCAACTAAAGCTTGATTTCCCCGTGTTCGCCCAATGTATGTCGATAGAACCGATCGCATCGATTAATCTCGATCTCTTAATTGAGTCTTTTCCTGAAGGAACGTCAATTATGTGCACTATTTTGAGATAAATCGTCGCGACTAATTGACTTCCTCCGCTATTATTTTATATAATTTCAATTTCCATCAGTCTTAAAATTCACCCTTTAGTATGAACTTCTCATACATTAACATGTGATAATTTTAAATTTTGTATTCTGTAACGCCAAACGTAATTAAATAATAGATCGCTGCACTGCAAATCAGAATGAAATGGAATGGAACAAAGTCAGAAATCTTTTACGATAACCTCAAACAGTGTAATTTCTAAATTTTCCTGTCATTACAAGCCATATATCTGTATTCTGGTTCGACTCATTTTGGACACTGAGGTTTCACGTCCCACAGGGAATGGGTATATGGTCATAACATTTGATGACGGTCAAGAATATACTTCTATACTCGTATTTTATATAGACCGGGAACTCATAATATTTGGAAATGGAGTTGAGATTTATAATGAAAATGGCTCAGTTTAACAAAACGAAGTTCTTCTGTTTTAAACTTGAACCCAATGTGAACAATTGTAACTTAATACACAAGGCGATATTCAAAATGTTTTGCAAAATGGTTATGATCAAAGATGTTGGTGAAGGGGAAAAATACACAAACACCCCCAAAACTGTTCCGGAGTCGCCCGTAGAGGGGTGATTTTTCCCTCCAACGTTATTTTCCAAATATACCTTCCCCCTATCTTCACCACTAAGGAGGTGGTGTGTAGTTCAAGTGTATAACTGATCCCAATATGTTTGCAACCTCGGCAGTCTTTTTGAACATATCTACCCTTTATATTCAACATTTATTTCTTTAATGTTTTATGAAATCAGCTCCTGCCGCATCCATTGTTCCTCCTAGAGGGGCGAAATGTAGAATCGACCCAGTTTTATATCTCTCTCCCAAATTTTTTTCCGAACATACTCCGAAAAATTTTGCTGTCTCAGGTGAGACGTAATGGCTCAAATCGTTCTTCATGAGTTATTGATTCGCTTATTTCGATGCCAAGGTAATTCATTTTACACCTTCGAAGCCAAAAACATGTACTGGGCGAGCCCGATATTGGTTGTCACTGCCGCCGCTATCGTCCAAATCATCTTCGTCCTCTATATCGTCGTCTTCTTCTTCCTCGATATCATCCACATGATCTTCTTTCTTTCTGTCTTGGTCGGACGCATCGTCCATCTCATAGTCAAAAATAATTCTTTCTCGAATTACTCATTCTCTTCTCCATATAGTACATGAATTTCACTAGTCACAGTGGGTATTTGAATAAAATAATACAAGAACAACAGCTTCACCACCAACATACCAGAGATGTCCACAGAATCTCTTCACCAATCGTTGCGACACTAACATTTCATTTGAACCATAACCAGTAGTCAATCGCTTTCAAAGCATTCAAATCATTATTCGCTTGCCTCTTGGTGCTAAACCAATCTTTCACCTAAAGTGTTACGATGAAAATGTTAAGATCGCGAAGTTCATTCAATTTCTTTTTGTTCAAATCGAGATGTTTTGGGTACAAAAAATATCTTCAAGGAATTGTACCAAAAGTAACTCGACTGTACGAACTCACACAGAATCACCCAGAGTGACGAGTTCTATCATTGGACAAAAAGATCCGATTTATGTGGGTAAACTACATTTGCACCATTGGTGCTTCATTCTAGTTTATACAATATTTTTAATTGTAAACCCTATTCAAGAATATGGAATGGTTACTATAGAAAATAAATTCTACAACAACAAATGGGCTATTGGTATTGTAGAAATCTTTTTCCAAAAGTCATACGTATTAAATCTACTATTTAACTCAACCATTTAACACTATCTGGTTATTAATGTCTAAGATGTTTCTACTTAAATTGGAAAATTAGTTAAAATTTAACTCTGCCGTGGTTTCAGTTTCGCCGTTTAAAATAGGCTTTTGCTTCATTGTACCAAAATACCAAAAGAGTTTTAAGTCTACTAAAAGTGGTGCAAGTGTACTACATTTCCCATCACTGATGTATACAAATGGCTGTTTACGTACAGAATGTGCGTTAAGTTTGCCTCTTTGCTTAAGCAAATGACATTTGACGAAACTTGGCGGAACTTTTTATTAAGTACATTGTAGTTTGGCACATACAATTTATATGTGTTCGCACAGTTGCTTAAGCTGGTTTAAGCCAACACATGCACATTATAGTTGGGCCTTTCATGTACGCCATCGTATTATCAACGATTATGGCAACTCTTGTATTCTTGGTGGAAAAAACATGTTCGGGCTAAATATCAAAACAGCAACGAGGAACGACCGATATGGAATTATGTGCAATATGAAATAAATGCATTAAATCGAAGTCAACAGCGCAACAATTTGACGATCTAGGCTACAAACTGGCTCATCAAGCTCCCATTAAACAATTTGTTCCGAATTCGGTCAGAAATCTGTCAGGCACTCTGCTCAAGTTACCGAGTCTGATGCCGATGTCGGTCAGACAACGTAGCAAAAATCGTATGGGCGGTAGACAAGAATTCGGAAAGTTATGTCGGAGGAAATTCGCAAGAGTGTGCAGAGTTATCGGATAGATTTCTGTGACAATTCTGAGGGAAATTCTGAAGGATTTTTAGACGTAGCTGAACGAAGCCGGCATAAAGTATAATTAAACATCCGATAATGGTCCGACTTATCCGATAATTTTCTGACCCGTTGTCCGATTTGTCGCACTAATTTCTGAGACAAATATAAAAAAACACCCGATAATGGTTGTACTATTTGTCGTGACAACTTTGGAGAGACGTCTGAACAAAAATTCGAGAATGCTACGACTTTTCGGATCATTTACATACATAATTATTATTTTTATTTGACGACCGCGACGTCTTAAGCACTGAAGACAACAAAATGATTCAGACAAAAAAAAACAACAATTCAATTCATCGAAACTATACAGTAAAAACATTTTCGGGGAATTACCTTAGTGGCACATGGTTAAATAAATAAAAAAGAGAGTGTGCTTTAAGACCACACAACTGAAGTAAAACTTCTTTAGCTCCATCTACATGTTTATATATATGTTTGTATATGTCTATATGTATAATGTATACAGACATATAATAATTTTCTACAAATGTTTAAATTTAAATTCCGTTTCCATTGATAAATAAACATATTTGAGTTGAATTTTTATTTATTATTTGTTTTATTATTTTTAATCATTATTTATATTATTTTCATTATCGGATACATGAGTAGTTACTGTGGTTGATTGTAAGACTGAGACAATAGGCTTATGGTATGAAAAATATGATACATATGTTTTCGAATGAAAATTAGAAAGAAATCTAGAGAAAACTGCATCGATTGTTGTTCCATGTCGTGTGGTAGGCTCATTTCGGTTATTATTGATTTCAAGTTCTAATTTATCTCGAAGAAAGTTTATGAAGAGTTGTCCATCTTCGGATGCGAAATTAACATTGAAATCTCCTGCTAAAATGAGTGGCAACGTATGATAATTTTCTCCTAATTCTTCAGAGCCTACTCGACCGTAAATCATAAGTCTTTTATATATAAACTTTATAATGTTATTGACTGTGTTATTGGGCGAAATGTAAACAACTACCATTATGATGTTTGTTCCATCGTCCAAATCACAGTGAGCAGCACATATATCACCAATTGATGACTGGCCAATATCGAGTTCAGTAATATGTCTTAATAAAATGTCCATGTTCGAAGTTACAATGTTTGAAGTATCATTTGATTTCTGATAAATTGCCACTCCTGCTGATCTAACATTTTTACGTTTAAATTTTGCAATACAATCAAAATTCGGGATGTCAACATTATCATCGTCATTTGACCAAGTTTCTGATAGAAACAAAATATTGCTTGAACCAATTACGGGATCGCTCAAGTCCGCCACGTGTTTTCTGAGACTTTGGCAATTGAAAGTAACCATGGACAACTTTTTCCTGTCATGCATGAAATCAAGAATCGTTCTTCCTAATGTTGACAATGTATTCAACGATAATCGGCGAAATTCATCTTGTAAAGATATGACCGATGTATCATTTTTTCGACCATGATAAAATCTATTATCATTATCTTTTGGCACTATGTACAATCCTTCAATGCTGGTTACTCTTGATAGAGCAACATATAGTAGTGGCAGAGAATGAGTCCTTTGGTATTCATAAACCACTTCATTGAAGGTTCCACCTTGAGATTTGTGAATTGTCATGGCACATCCTGATACTAAAGGAAAATGATTTCGTTTTGCAATAATTGTTTTATTATTATTCATGGCAATGGCAGATGTTCTGCGTTCTATTGGGACGGCATGCTATAATTTTCATTCGAAAACATATGTATCATATTTTTCATACCATAAGCCTATTGTCTCAGTCTTACAATCAACCACAGTAACTACTCATGTATCCGATAATGAAAATAATATAAATAATGATTAAAAATAATAAAACAAATAATAAATAAAAATTCAACTCAAATATGTTTATTTATCAATGGAAACGGAATTTAAATTTAAACATTTGTAGAAAATTATTATATGTCTGTATACATTATACATATAGACATATACAAACATATATATAAACATGTAGATGGAGCTAAAGAAGTTTTACTTCAGTTGTGTGGTCTTAAAGCACACTCTCTTTTTTTGTTTTAATCGTCAAACTCTACTCTTCACCTCCCTTGTCATGATTTACGTTGCATACTTTTGGGGAACTTCGTAACAGCTTCCGCTACATTACAAACTTCCGGTTCCGTTGCATTAAAAAATGTTTACCCCTCCGTATAGAAGTTTTACTTCAAAAAAAATCTCATGAAGGGACAGGGAGAGCTTCTCAGAATCACTGAGCTGTGCGCTTTCCAGTTTTCGCTCACTGATTGGGACCTACAGTTTTCCACTGATTCCGAACGGTATTTTGAGAAGCTTTTTCATGGCTAAATACCCGATAGTATCGCCGTCACTATGCGAGGTGACTGCCGCCGAAAGAAAGTTTAAGGTGGTCTGAGCCGGGATCGAACACAGGATCTCATGTACAAGAGGCGCGCACACTACTATTGCACCACCGAAGGCACATGGTTACGTAATGAAAGCAAATTCAAATTGAATAAAAAGTTCCCTTCAGAGAATGTACAGAAAACTCGTTTAAATAACTTAAGGAATTTGAGATATTTCGGCTAATTGTCTGATATAATTTAAGAGAACTTTCAGACGACGTCCGACACGTCGGAAACAATTGTTTAATTGGCTGTCATATTTTTGATTGTACTATTAAGAAAAAAATAAAAACTCGCACATATAGGTTGATGTGAGTTTGACGAAAATCACAACACTTTTGATTTTAACTACCGTCGCTGCAGAGATTTTAAGCCAGTTTGATGTGTGTGCTCGTAATTACTTCAATTTTATTTCTGTTTAGTTTGCGTAGTGACATTGTTTTTTTTTTTTTGGTGACGCGGTATTTTGAAAAATGGATGAAAAGTTTTTCTGAAAAAAAAAACACTTGAAAATTCAAAAAAACTTTGTACAATGAAAACTATAAATATTTTTTTTAATTTCACTTTAAGCACACATACAGATTATTGATCGCAGAAGTGTAAAATTTTGTCAAGACATGTGTTTAATGGCATTCATAACAATCAATCAGAAACTCGATTTTGAATTTGTGGTTAGTTACGCCTTTTTGAATTTTAGGAGCATTCCACAGAAAATTGTAAAACATGACTACGAATTAAAATGTGTTTGCAGGTCAGATTTTTTGCATTAATGTATTATACAGATATCATATTTTAGCATACAAGATAATTTTTCAATCGATTCAAGTTGTTGATGTGTTTTTTTTTTTCAACCAAAAAAGACACAAAATTTTCTTTACACTAGTTGAGTACTTGCCACATTTATTATGTGGGTTTTCTTATTATTTGTAACTACTTATGTACAATTTACACCAGTTATTAAATGAAACACATTTTACATCTTGAAAACTCCTATTGGTGTTAAAATGTTCCTTTAAACAGTTGAGAAATACCGGGACAAATCAGGTGTTATTTGGTGTCCCGTACAAACGAACTTTAGTTTATCCATTGTTTTTCTGCCAAACCACGTTAACAGTTGTACTTTGTTTTTTCCACTTGAAGCTATTTATTGGTGACGTGTTCAGTAATGAAGTATTTGTCAAAATTCGTAGAGCTGACACTTGAAAAATTAACCATTTATAATTTGTCTCGTACAAACGAAATATAAAAATTTGTGATTTCTCAGCGATAGTTTTAATTTTGCTAAAATGAATAAATCTAATGATAGTAAAAGTGCGCTGCGATATAGAAAATGGAGATGCGAGAAAGAAAAGAATGATCCGGATTTCAAACACAACGAAAGAGAACGAGTTAGAGAGTGGAGAAAAGGAAAAGCCAAGGTAATGAAGTCAGACGAAAAAGGCAAGCGAAGGAAGTATGAAAGAGATAGAAAAAAATTCAAAGAGCTAAAAAATTGTTAGAAAGTCATGACAGATCTGTTAAATCCGCCTCAAGTATTAATGTGCGTGATGAAAACAGATTTTTGGCGAATGATAAACACTTTCCGTACAAATGTAAGCAAACGTATGCAAAAGCAGTTAAGAAGTGTCTTCAAAGTTTGGCTACATCGCCGAGGAAGCAAAGAGGGTGTGGCAGAAAAAATTGGCTTGAAACTTGAGGACAAACTCAAGAAATCTTTGAATGAAACACTAACAAAAGAATTTTATTTTCGTCCAGATGCCCAGGTAAGAACGATGCAATGACAGTTTGGATAAATGGAAAGAAGATGACATTGCAGAAGCATTATCTCACCATGTTCTTGCGAGAAACTTTTTATATATTTATAGAGGAGTTTCCAAATAAGCAAATATGGTTTTCTAAATTCTGTGCACTGCGGCCGAGAAATGTTTTACTCCTAAATGACAGTCCATCAGAACAGTGCAAATGCATAATACACGAGAATTTCTTTCTAAAATTAATGTGTATGAAGATAAGCTACGGCAATCACTTCTGGACCAACATTTTAGGTGACTCGGCGCTTAACTCAAACTGCTGGAAAAAAAGCTGTGAGGCATGTAAAAGTGGAAAAAAAACTAAAGCCACCTGATGATCCTGCAAAAATAATTACTTTAAAACAATGGAAAAAAGAAGACTGTCTTAGAATCAAAATGCAAACAGAAGAAATAAGCTCAGGTGAATTGCACGAAATCTTAATTTTACAGCTACCAGAAGTTCTGTATCATGTAAATACAAAAAGAACACAAGCAGAAGATTTCCAGACAGACAAAAGTAACACAAATGTGAGAATTCTACAAACTGATTTCGCTATGTCGTATATATGTGAGTAACAGAACGAAGTCCAATCAGCGTTGTGGAAAGGCGAAAGTGTTACTCTTTTTACGGCTGCTACATTCTCTACTTCGCAATGTAAAACATTCGTCATCTCTGCTCTGATCGAAAGCACAAGGATAAGGACAGTATTTTTACATTTGTGACATATATATATGACAAAATATTTGCCACAGGTAATAATGAATATTTTAAAGAAATCATCTGGAGTGGTGGTTCATCTTCAGAATTTAAAAACCGGTTCATGGTCACGTTATTGATATTCCTTCCCGAAAAATATAAAAGGCAATTCGAATGGAAATATTTCGCCACTTCTCACGGTAAGGGCGTTATTGACGTAGTCGGTGGCAACGTAAAGCGACTTGTAAGCCAAAAAACCCGAAATCAAGGTAGTGTCACCGTTATTCAAAATGCAAATGATTCGCTTCTTTAGCAGCGACACTAGTTCCCTCAACGAACATTTCCTGCATTTCGCAGTCTGAAATAACCCAAAAACTTCAACATTATCATCCATGGGAGCATACAAGGCCTGTGCCAGGAATATCAAAATTTCATCATATTATAGCTAATGGACATGAAGTGACATGCAAAAAACACGCTCTAGATAGCGACTACATAAAATTTACTTTTTAAAAGTGGTTCAAAACCAATTTCAACAATTTGTTTTCGTACATGTCCCGTACAAACGCAGGAGTCCCCTACAAACACTTTTGTTATAACTTTATAATATATAATAATAATAATAAATATATTCTTATACGTTTATAATATTTTTATTACCTTGGTTCTAGGACAACAAAACTACATTTTTTTTAGCAATTCATATTAATTTCGCTACAATTTAACACGGCAGCAAGTATCTACGCATCGTAGTATTATAATTACACTGTCCCGTACAAACATAAACATTTTATTTAATTTTTCACAAATGTGCGTATAATTGTCAAACAAAAAATTATCTGTTATATAGTATCTAGTCTGACAAATATAATCTACTGGAAGTTTTGCCCCATAATATTTTGGGGTTTTTTTTATTTGACATTTAATTGTCAGAAATGCGTACGATTTGTCCCGTACCAACCGTGGAATGCTCCTTTAGCTAACGATACGTTCTTTCATTTTTACAACAACTTTGAAATGAAGTTTGATGGCATGAATTTGATGTGTGGGTGTGCTAAGCCAAACAAAACATTACATTCACATTTAAATTTGATCAAACAGTTCTATGTGTGGCCACGGCGCTTAAGAAAGAGGATGGCCGCTGACTGATAAACTGGCCATTAGAGCTATTTCTGAAGTAAAGTAATAAGTTTACTGAAAATAGGTAGGTACATTGGTGTTACAAAGTGTACTCATTCGAGTTTCCTATAAATAAGATAACTGTAAGTAGACACATGCCATGAAAGCTGGTAATGCTACCACCTCTTAATGCGTCAAAGTCATTAAATTAATCTAGAAAAATAACAGTCCTATGCAACTCAGCGGGTGTAGCTTTCTTTGCTATTCCTGCACACACAAAATTCCAAATACATCTTCCACACATTTTCCAACCTTTTTCCCATACGTTTTGCGAACCGTATGCACTTAAAACGATGAACAAATCGACAAATTAGTTCTTGTATTTCTCACGTTAATTTATTATTGAAATAAAGCACAAAACGAATTAAACTGAAGAAACTCTTTTTTGAATATAATCACTACTTTCCTTAAATAGAGACCGATTTCGAAATGCACACATTTTTTTGTATTCATTTCTTAATTTGTACGGCTATTCATTCCTAGGAAGGAAAACAATTCTTTCTATCTGGTAAATTATTTTTTTCTAGACAAGTATGTTACTTCCCATTTACTGCTTTGACTGACGAACCCTAATCTTTGTGGGAATAACGCGGGTTTGACACAGAAATCTATATTTCTGCAAAAAAAAGCAACTTATATACTTATAAATATTGTCTATCGATCAAACACATAACAAAGCCTTTGACAGCTTCATTAAAGAATTAAATTTATCGGACTTTTTTTCATTTAATCGGGCGTGTGCCCCTACACTTCAAACGTATTTAGCACTCGTTTTTTTATTTATAGTTTGTCTTCCTTGGATTTTTATCGATTTTCCATCTGCTTTAAAGTGATTTAAGTTCGTACGAATTTTCTATTCATTTGTAGTATGAACGTTTGTTATGAAGTCACACATACAAATATATGTGCATATTTGAATCATAGAGTACATCATAGTAGAGAGAATATTTGGCTCATCTAACGTTTCCTTTCACACTCTTCTTGATGCGGTCGGTGTGATGGAGAGATGTTTGATGAAAAGTGACCTACACCAGGTGGAGTTACAATAACTTCTGACTTTAATTTTTCATGTCGTTTTGGTGAAAAATGTGTTTTACACTTTTTTATTGACGGTTATTGTTAACATACATTTGTGTTGTATTTAACACAGCAATTTTAACACACAAAACGAAATACCGTAGTTGTTATTTTGGTGGGTGTTTTGAACCATTGCCTCTATCTGGTATTATTGAAGCAACTCTTTTCAACATCCAACGTTCATATCACACCAGGCCAAATGTCATTAATTTGCCGAGCGGTTTATGAACTCTAGAAATAAGTATTACTCTATGGGTTATTGGTATCATAATATTGCGTCTTTACTGTTTTTACTTCTGGTCACCTTTATTATGCGAGTTTACGTTCGGGTCAACTAAAATTACCTGCTAAGCTCACATACAGCCAGACACAAACACATGTATCTAGCACCCAGGTATTAAACATGTAGCTCAACCCACGTATGAAAGTGTGACATAAAGCCACTTGAGACTTTCATTTATACATGAATACTTGTAGTTATGAAGCGTCGTCAAAAGGGTGGTTTCACAGGTGACGGAAAACATAAAATAATAATTAGTTTTCCAAATAATATTTACCGGGTAATTATTTCCCTGTTAGGGGAAATTCGATTTAATTTGTTACTGGCTTTAACAAAATGCTCGTATGAATAGGATTGTGGCATTAATTGAAAATATGTACGATATAACAATTATTATCGGATGTAATCAAGGTATTGGCATATGAAAGGAAATTTATTTATGTACAAAAATTTATCAGTAATGACAACTCAAACTTGAAGTGTCATAGTACAATTGATTGCAATGTGTTGTCGTCAAACTACTGCGCCATATATTTTATTTCAAGTGGGATACAGGGTCCATTTTTATTTGTCCAGAAATTTAACAGTAACGAAAACTCAAACTTGAAGTATCATAGGATAATTGATTGCAATATGTTTCCAATAAACCTGCAGGAAAACATCGCAATCTACTTATTTACAATGTGGATATAGTTCTTCCTTACAGAGGACCCAATATAAATAGGATAATCAATCTACTATTCGTCTCTATTTTCTGTCACTGTACTCCTAAAAGTATTGTCAATTTAGTTGCTGAAGATATCATAGACCGACTATCGCCTTGTCTGAGACTTCGTTTGGTGTCAAGCTTAGATCTCTTGCCTTATTAAAAAGGAATGTAAATGTAGACTTTGAATCCGTCATGCTGTTACATTATATGTATGAAATTGTATTTCATGGAATGAAATTGATCACCTGCCGCTTAAAATCGCATAGCTTTCCATACAAAGTGGTCCAAAAATTAGTTTAGCGGGGAATACAAAAACTGGCCTAATACTTTGTTTATACACATGTAAATAAAAAAAGAGTAATATAATATAAATTTAAAAAGATAATATGTTTGTGAAATTTCGTTTTGAATAATTGAAGTTCTGTTCAGTATTTGCTCTCACCAAATACTTCAGTGCAGAGATAAAACATTACACCACAGTGCCCGACCTCTTTTGGTCGGCTTCACGTCAGTATTCGATTTCGTTCTGAAACATACTCGGATCTAGTTCACTCATTACTACTGTACAGTAGACCTGTCCATATTTAAAATTTTTTTTTTTAACTTCGCTTTCCACTTTTGTATATCTTTGGAGCTAACAAATAAGATTTTGCAGACGAGAATCCTTTATCTTGATTTTGCAGTTTAGTCCTTTTTTACAAATTTTGTGACATTTTTTGAAAAGGGACTAAAGGACATGTAAACAATAAAAACAAATTTCTTGAGCAATTTATACATATTTGTTTGACAATATATTTGTAGAACATAGTGTGTTCAAAGTAACTCATTTCAGATTCAAATTTTAAGATTTCAAGATTTAAATTTTTAAAAAAAGGACTAAATGGACATATGAAAATTCTAGACGAACGACGACGTCTGCGAAATCCTCTAGTAACATCTATTCCACAATAAATTGGTAGAAAATGTGGATATTTTGCTGGATATTTTGGTGCAATACTTGACCTTGTTTCAAAAAAGGACATCTGAAAATAAAGATAGAGAATTTTTGTCTATGACGACCCATAATGAAATTTAATGAAGAATAAATTCGTGGAACATTCTGAATCCGTAGCTGGTCATTTTAGTGTTAATTTTTGGCACTTTTTGAACAAAGGACGAAAAGGACCCTTTAAACTTTGAAATAGAGCAATTGAATATTCAACGAAAATATTCAGTGTCAAATTTAACTGCAGACATGTTATCACAAGAATTTGCTCAATTCAATTTTTATACTTGATTTTTAAATTTTTCTCGGACGGGATCGGAAAAAAATTCAAATTTGCCACGCCCATAAAAAAAATGTGTAGCTACTCAGCGGTCTAAATTTTTGGGGTTTGACTATACTCGCCAAGTGTGATCATTTGGCATAGGAATCGTCCACCCCTAAAATTAGTGTTGGACAGTGTTATCCAAATTCATTGAAACAAAATATCAATATTCTTGTCAAAATGTGATAGCTTCACTTAATTGTGAATAAATGCGAAACGCATTTATCGATTTTCATGATTTATGTCTTATTTTGTTCACAGGTTATGGACTTTACGTGGAAGTAATAAGACCGTACGCGATGGAGTGATATCTCGAAAATAGGAGGCTCTAGAAACGGAACTTTAGAATGAAATTTATGAAATTCCATGTTTCGGATGCTGTAAGAAAAATCTGGCTGGTTTTTTTTCCAATTTTAAAGAATAATAAGGATGTAATGATAGTTAATGCCGATAAGGCAAATGCGACGGTAGCTATAACCAAATGTGATTTTTTATTGTTATTTTGTTATTATTATTTTATCTACTTTTTTTATTGATTCTGAAAGGCCTCTTAAAGGCGCAAAAAGAAAAAAATCCGACCACTGGCTCAGAAGTTAGCAACTTTACCCTACTATCCTCCGACCCCCAATCCGAAAATTTTGAACCTGCTGCCATTTCGCACCCTTGCATTTTCGGACATGGTCCTAGTGGACTTTTCTTCATGAAATGAGCCAAGGAATACGCTGGAGAAATTTGTCCGGAACTTCCTGAATCACCCTGTGTATCACGAATTAATAATATTGTAGGGGATACAGCTAAGTACCAGCTGATGGATAAAGATCCTACCAGCAAACTTCCGAAAATTAACAATGATATTGTGAAAAACTTTATAAAGCAGGAAACATAAATCAAATTGAGAAGAACAAATGTGTCCACAGCACCTAGGTTGTATAGAGTCCCAAAAACACACAGAGAAGATTCTCCGTTGAGACCAATATGTTCTTTTGTTAATTCACCTTCTTATGACTTGTGTAGGTACATTACGAATATACTGAAAAGGATTACAGAAGACTCCAAATAAAATATAAAAGACTCATTGCAGTTTAAGGATAGAATACAAAATTGTGAAAAATTAGTTTCATTTGATGTAGTTTCTTTATTTCCGAATATACCAGTAGACTTAGCACTTCGCATTATCGAGGAAAAATGGGACAGAATAGAACAGCACACAAATATTAATAAATCATTATTCCTCTATATTTTAAAGTTTTGTATAGACGACAACAGGTATTTCCGATATGATGACAAGGTATACTTGCAACAAGAAGGACTTCCAATGGGATCTCCAGCCTCCCCGATTGTGGCTGATATTGTTATGGAGAATCTACTTGATTCCTGCATAGAAGAGATGGCCATAAAACCGAAAATCATTACTAAATATGTCGACGATTTATTCTGTATCATTACAAATAGTGCTATAGATAATATTTGGACAACATATAATAATTTTCATCCTAATATTAGGTTTACAATTGAAGAAGAGTGTGGATCAAGACTCCCTTACTTGGATACCGTAGTAATAAGAAATGGGGAGAATTTGTTAGTGGATTGGTACCAAAAACCAACTGCTTCTGGAAGGGTTATCACTTACCACTCCAAACACCCGAAATCAATGGTTGTCAATACGGCAAGCAACCTAATAAAGAGAGTTTTGAATATAAGCGACGGGAATTTTCACAAAAAGAATAAGGAGAAGATTACAACTATATTAATGGACAACAATTTCCCAATAGGGTTAGTCAATAGATTAATAAGGCAATATGAAAATAAGGGGCAAGATAACCGAACCGAAAAAGTTTAAATCATTATCTTATGTGCCAGGATTTTCTGAGAGATTAGAAAAATCAAAAATATTTGATACTAATAATTACAAAATGGCCCATAAAACAACACACACACTAGGTAGATTGTTTAGTAAAACCAAAGATAGAATAGATAAATTTGATAGATCTAACATAGTATACAGAATACCTTGTGGGGGAAATAATAGTTAGAATTGCAGGACACAAATCAGATCAAAAATATAGACACATCTCAACACAAAAAAAAAACAGCATTATCATCACACTGTGCAAACTTAAATCATTTTCGAAACTTTCAAGATAAGTCAGTTTTGAATAGGGAAAATAATTATAAACGTTGTTTTATGTTAGAAATGTTACAGATAATAAGGACTCCAACAGCGAAGAGAATAAACTTTAAAGCGGATACAGATAATGTAGTACAGAATTATAGACATTTAATTAGTAAAATGTAGAATATTTCACCGAAAATTGTTTGATGTATCATTGAATTTGTCACTAGGTAACATTTTTAATATATCCGGATGTAACTTGTTGAATTTACCATTATGTACATATTTTTATCAACCAAATTATTTTTCTGGCTGTAAATTAGAGAAACTATTTCTACACAAAAATTTGTCTGGCTGTAACTTAGAACATTTTTCATATGACAAGAAAATTTCTGCAATTGTTTAATTTTTAAGTTTTTGTTATTGTTGTTTTTCAAATTGTGTTGTGTTTATCTTCCTGACGATGCTATCCAAAGGGTAGCGAAATATCGAAGAAAAAAATAAATTGAAAATACGACCAAACGCTCGAACAATTTAATATTTAAATACAATACGAAAGGTCGGATAAATCATCACTTATTATAATAATAAATTATCGCTCGATTGGTGTTTTTGTTACTAACAAGCAAGCGAGAATCTCTAACTTGTAACAAAAACACGACTATTGCCGTCGACCCTAAGCGAGTTGACCGCCATCGCAGGAAATGGTAGGTGGTCAAAGCAGGGATAACACCAACTTTATCATGTGCAAGAGCCGCGCGCACTAACAATGGCACCACTGATGTTATATTGACCCTTTCAACAGCTTTTATCTACAACTGAAAAATGTTTTAAAGAAATCACAGGCCACCGGTCCTTCTGTGTGGGTATGGTTTCCTTTTTTTTACTTAAGTCTTTTTTTTATTTCTTTTCGCTTTGGCAACTAAATCTATTTTTAACCCAAACATAAAAGTTATCGAACAGCTCATGCACCACCAAATACACGTCATCCATTCACATAGTTGACATTAAAGCATAAATCCGATTGAATGCCTCTGCTGGCTTCTGTATTCATTACAATATCCTTTAAATAAAATCTGTTGACTTTTGTGAGTTTAAATCGTTTGCTACGTTTTTTGAATGCTATTATGTTTTCAAACACACATGTAAGGATGCTAAGGTGGCTGCAAGTTGAAAGTTGTCAACTAAAGTCAATGTTTGGTTTGGGTTGTTTGATGAGTATTACAAAAATATTTCGCATGTGTCAACAATTGTTGTTCGTGCGCTGGATATTTTAAAATAACGTTAAAAATAAGGGCTTTACGACATAGAATTTCACTATATTTGTGCTTCTGAGGAAACAATTCGCTGCATCAGCTAATTGCAACTCCGCTCTGAACCTGCATTCAAAGAAAAAATCAACTCAAGTTTTTCTCCCAGACTATAGACCTAACATAAATCCAACGCCCATACTGTTCCAAAAAGTTTCCGAAATCAAATTAACCGGGTTTAAATATAGAAAATAGAGCTATAGAAAATAGAAAATAGAGGAAAAATAGAGTTATTCTTGAAGAGTTAACTTCCTATAGGTTGGATTTTCAAACCCTACCATGATGAATTTAATTTTGTAGATGTAAAAAAGTAATCCCGTTATTAATCAAATACATTAAAATACCCTAACAAATAGATGTACGAATTAATGAGAAAACATTGGGCAAATCATTAAGCTTTATGAGTGCAAAATTTACAAATCTTCTATGAACAAATCCCTTGGTTAACATATACGAGATGCCACAACTCTCTCAGATGATGTGTCACTTTATTCTTCTTCCGAGAGGAATCGAACATCTGCCAGCTGTTTTGCTGTAACATCGACCAAAATTCCCCATTTTTAATTTTGTTCCTTCACAATGTACATTCATATATTTACACAAATTTCACACTCATAGCAACAATTTCTGTTTTGTTTTTCAAACCTCCTTCTCTTAAATTTAAAATTTGTAACTTCCACATGTTCGATTCCCTTCAGTCAAAAAATGAAGACCGTGTTGGCGCATCTCGTATAATTTGGAAGTAATACAAATAAAAATTAACCAAAATTTTAAAAGTCATAAGTGCCACTAAAAACAATTTTAAAGTCATGTTTTTCAATTCGCCTACAGCTCATTTTCCTTCACATTCTATCAGTTTTGCAACTAGAAACTCCTTCAGCTGTTTCATCGAAACCCCCTGGTGGTAATTTTCAGAAAACAGGCGGTCGATGGACGACCAAAAAACCATGTCAAACTGTTACAGAAGTCGACGGATATGTCAAAACAATTACATGAGTTGTCAGGGGACACCCGGTTGGAACGAAGATCGTTTCGCTATATATTATATACTACAAGGTGTTTCAAAAGAAGTCATCCGATGTTGTTTGGCTCTCATTTTTTTTCTAAATGAAAAATTTCGATTCTGTTTTTGATTATGTTTATTTGAACCTTTAGAATTTTATTCGTTAAGTTGAGAAGATGATATCGGTTAAATGGGCTCGTTTGATGGCATTTTTCATCACTTCGGTGAGAACTTCTGGCGACAGATTCTCGCACTCGTGTCGAATGTTGACCTTGAGAGCTTCCAGGGTCTCGGGCTTGTTCACATAAATACGGGACTTCAAAAAACCCCACAAAACAAGTCTGGAACGGTTAAATGGGTTGATCTTGCGGGCCAGTGCAAATATCCAAAACGAGAGATGAGGCGACCTGGGAACGCCGCCTTCAGAATATCGTTTGTGGCTCGCGCAGTGTGTGCCGTTGCTCTATCTTGTTGGAACCACATATCCTCCAGTCCTAATTCGTCGAATTGCGGCAGAAAAAACTGGGTTAAAATGGCCCTATAGCGCGCACCGTCCACTGTTGTCGTTTGACCAGCGGCGTTCTCGAAAAAAATGACCCGATGACTCCTCCAGCGTGTACAGTGCACCATGCAGTCACTTTGAGCGGGTGTAACGGCTCCCCGTGCTTCACTCGGGGATTTTCGGTGCCCCAGAAGCGATAGTTTTGCTTGTTCACGCACCCGCTGAGGTCGAAATCGCTCATTATGATTTTCAAAGCATTATGAACAAAAATGCCACAAAATTGTGACGGCGCCCATTTAACCGATATCATTTTCTCAACTTAACCAATAAAATTCTAAAGGTTGAAATAAACATAATCAAAAAAGAGAATCGAAGTTTTCATTTAGAAAAAAAATGAGAGCCAAACAACATCGGATGACTCCTTTCCAAACACCTTGTAGTTAGTTCCAAAACGCCTAAGGCGCCCGTTGAAAAATACGATAATTTAAATGGGTCTTTAAGAAAAGATTTTTTGTAAAATGATGAACTTTTTTTAAGAAAAATTATTTTTTATAGAATGTTTTTTTTTATGTGTATTTTTAGGTCCGTTTTGTAAGAATATGTATATATTTTCCAGAGAAGGTCCTTTTTAAAAGAGAGGTACGTCTTTTATTAAAAGCTAATGTATTTTTAAGAAAAGGTGTTATTTTTAAGAAGAAGTACTTTCTGTAAGAAAAAGCCATAAGAATATGATTTTTTTTACAAAGAAGTACTTTTTGACGTAGAATACGTCTTACCTTACGGTATGAGGAGTCATGTCAGGTTTTTATTGATGTAATCTTTATTTCATTGAATTTGAGGAAACGGCTAGATGAATTTTTTAAAATTTTTTTGTAGGTAAATGAAGATGTTATCTTTCGTTTGATGTACATTTCATATTGGTTGATATATTTCTAGTATTTTAATTTCTCAAATGAAAATTGTTTAAACACATACACTCAAACATATGTGTGGTGTTTGGTTAAGTGTTTTTGGTTGCTTAACATTGCTTAGGAACATGTATCTAGTAAAAAGTGAAACGAACAGCAAGCTAATGTTGCTTGGCAACATGTATCTAGTAAAAAGTGAAACAAACAGTAAGCTAACGTAATAAAGCTTTTTTGCGAAAGCTTCAATAACGCTGTTGTAACATTAATTTTGAATTGTAAAGCGTAAAGCTTTCACACAACGCTCGAATGCTAATGCGAAGACTCGATAAGGTAAACCTTTTTTAATATTAGGGCGTCCCTCTCAACATTCGCAGAACTTATTTCAATAAAAATATTAATTAAAATACATAAATTAAATTAAGTTTAAAAAAATTGAACATAATATTTTTTTTTTAAACGGACTTGAATCAAATGCCGTTGGTAAATATAAAAATTAAAGCAGACAGTTGTCCGAGGCCTTCGGCCACGGACTGTCCCTGCAGGCTGTGTCAGAGACATAAGACAGAAAACATATATAACAATAAATGATAAATAATATAAGCAAATGAATTTATTGTTATATATGTTTTCTGTCTTATCGGATGGCGTATTCTACGTTAAACTTAATGGCCGTGTCTCTGACACAGCCTGCAGAGACAGTCCGTGGCCGAAGGCCTCGGACAACTGTCTGCTGTAATTTTTTAAGAACAGGTACTTTTTAAAGAACTGGTACTCTTTTTATGAAAAGGTTATTTTTTACGAAAATGGACTTGTTTTCAGAAAGGCTACTTATCTCAACAAGTGAAAAGAAAAGGTATTATTTTATTTTCAAGAAAAGGAATTTTTGGAAGAAAAGGTATTTTTTAAGAGAAGGTATGTTTTTGAAGAAATGGGATTTTTTTAGAATTGGTCTTTTTCAAGAACAGCTAAATTTTTAAGTGCAGGTACTTATCTCAAGAAAAGTTATATCACAAAAATGGTACTTTTAAAGAAAAGTTGGATTTTAAGAAAAGGCAATTTGTTGTAAGAAAATAAACTTTTTAAGAAACGGCACTTCTGTAACATAAGGTACAGTTTTAAGAAAATGTACTTTGTTTAAGTATATGAATAGGTATTTTTTTTTGAGAAAATTTCCTTTTTTTAAGAAAAGGCACTTACTTAAGACAAATTTCATTTTTTTAAACTTCTTTCACTTTGGGTTTTTAAAATTCAAAACTACAATATATACTAAATATTGGTTACAGGTTCCACCTAGAAAACTTCCCGTTATAGAGTAAATGAGTAGAGTAAACTTAAGGGGAGCGTTCTTTTGATATGTCTGTTAGCTTTATCTCATTTTTGATTTATTTGATCGGAATTTGAAAGTTTTCATTTGGAATACAATACACGAAAAGAAAGAACACACGGGAAAGTTGTAATTACTTTTGAACTAGTAGATCAGTTTTTCAGTTAGTGGACACAATTTGAAGTCGAGGGTAGGATTCGAACTCACATTAGCTGCTCGTTTTGATGTATATCAAGCGTAATCTTTAGAAGCGTCAAGTACGTTTAGCCACCCCACTGCCTGTTGAAACTTATCACTAACCGAATTTTTTTGGTTTCCTGTGGAGTGATATTAGACAGAACTTTCACGTTTGCTTTCCTTCTTACATGCGCATCTATTATATTGTAGTTTGTGTTCTGGTTTTGGTCTGTCTCTGCTGTGTGATTTCCCTATTGTTGTTTATTTTTTAAAACCATCATCTTGGTGAATACATATTTTTGTTTTTAATTAAATTTATGGCGGCTTTTTTGAATGAGTCCTGCTTATGAAAGGCGATTGATAAAGCCGAGATATTTAGGGAACATTTGTAAAACGGACCAATCTTACATTTTAGTCGGCACGCAAACATTTCGATGGCTAAAATGGAAAAGGTCGTTTATTGGTTTTTTAAGAAATCGTGTTTTAAAGTTGAGAAATAAACAACTTGTACGATGTTACTAAAAAAACAGCTTTTGAAACAAATACTTAGGGCGATTTTCACACTCGTCATTTAAAAGCTCACAGATAATTTTCATATTAAATGACATATAAATGACAAACTCCTTGTATTTAAACTACATTTAAATGGAGAATTTTCAACTGTGAAACTGGCCATTAATGTGCCTAATCGCTCCAATTTTATTCAGTTTTTTCCTTCTCCTGCATTGAAATAATAACACTCCGTCGCATGGATGAACCAATTTCTTTAATGTTTTACGTTGCTACAATGAAAAGTCTTGTATATCCATGAATTTGGTAGTCGCTGCAACGAAAAATTTCATATATAATTTCTTTGACAATTTTCCAATACGTTGCTGCAAAACCTTATTTTTCGTTCTTGCAACAATTTTATTTAATTTGAATTTTGTAGAAAAATGGGTTAAAAATTAAGAAAAAGTAAGCGCATGAAATGTAAACTCTTGATATTTGATTTATCTCTTCCTTTTTACAGTTTATTATTATTATTTATTTATTTCGGGTGGACGTCGGTGGTGCAATGGCCCGGCTCTTGTACATGAGATCCTGGGTTCGAACCCTGCTCTGACCACCTTCAAATTTCTTTCGGCGGCGGTCACCTCGCATAGTGACGGCGACACGATCGAGTATATAGCCATGAAAAAGCTTCTCAAAAAACCGTTTGGAATCGGTGTAAAACTATAGGTCCCAGTCAGTGAGTGAAACCTGGAAAGCGCACAGCTCAGTGACTGTGAGAAGTTCTCCACGGTCCCTTCATGGGATGTAAAGGGAAACCATTTATTTATTTTTTTATTTATTTCGGAGGTTTGCCAACATATATAGTTGACGAAAAAATTTTGTTATTGCACCGAAACTAAGTTTTAAATTCTTTATACTTACTTCAACTGTCTGTATACATGCATGCCAAAAAACCTTGGGATTGATTGTTATCCCTTTTCCCGCGATGAAATGCAATGAAACAAATTCATTGCAGCAACGAAACGAATTCGTTGCAATAATGCATCAAATTCATTGCAGCAACAACTATACTCTCATTACAGTGACGAACAAAAGTTGTTGAGGTGTTGAACATTTTCATCCCTGTGACGATGCTTTTCCAATCAGTGTGTAAAGTAACAAAAAATTAAGATACGCATTTCCTATATTAAGCCATCGATATATTTCCTCTTCCATGAAATGAAGTTACCTTAATGTAAGTGTGTTTGTGTTTGTGAACGTAGGACAATATTGTGAAAGTCCAAACAGCCACACGTTACCACAAATACTTTATGATTTCCCATGAATATTATAGATGGATTTGTCTTTTGTTCCATTATTTGCTGCCCCATTTGCTGCCTTGTGTGGGCGACTGAGTGGTGCGCCAAAAATTTTGGCTATAAGCGGTTGCTATAAGCGAACAAAAATCAATCAATTCATACTACATTCTGACGACTGTTAACCTTTGTTGTAATAACCACTCAGTCAATTCCACTGCCGTCTGGTCTGCCGCATTGACAAAATATTAATAATGAGTTTCTTATGCTGGAAAATATAAAACACTGATTGATGTGATTACAAAAATATCGATGGCAGTCGAAGGGACTGAAGTGATATCTTTTCGCACACTTGCCCAGTTTTGGTACCACATAAAGGCTTTTTCAACAGAGACGCTACAAAAGTAAATCGATAGGGACAGCAAACGACGCCATATTTTTTCCCGCCCTTTTGACATTTTTCAGCAGTAAGGTTTGCCATTTCATCATGGAAAGATATACGAGCCAACAACGAGCCGAAATTTGGAGTCAGTGGCCTCAACTTTAAGAGCGCTACGTCCAATTTATGGTCGTCATAATCGTCCTACCAGATCAACAATTGAGCGTCTAGTGGCAAAATTTGAATCCACAGGCACAGTACAAAATGTTCCCGTGCCAGTGAGACAAAGAAGTGCCCGTAGTGTCGAGAATATTGCTGCCGCTGATTCTTCAGTTCAAGAAAGCCCAAATGTGTCTCTCACACGTCGTTCTCAAGCGTTGGGCATCTCTGTGACGTCGTTGTGACGAATTTTGCGAAAAGATCTTGGCCTACATTCTTATGGCCAGTTTTTCAGTCAGTGGTGATCTACGTTTCTTTGTTAAATTGTGATTAAACATCGAATTGTGTTTTTCAGCCATTGTTTAACTATGATTTAACCACCCAATGTTGGTTAGTTAACTTATAGTCATAACCATATTATTTTGACAATCAAATTACTCAGTGTCAAAGGGAGAAATGAAGATTGTAAAAAATACATGTTCCACATTTGCGTATTTGTACACATACCTTGAGTGTAGATCGTTAAATTGTTGCGCCTATTTAGTTTTTTACACATTTTTGTTAAAATTACTTCGATTTTATGCATTATTTCTTATTCTACATAATTCGATTTTGTTTGTTCCCCTTTGTTGTATTTATCCCAAAACACACGTTTTTCCAATAAGAATACAAGGGTTGCCATATTAGTTGACAATATGGCGACTTGCATTAACTCACCACTGAAAAACAAAACGCAAAGTTAACCTCTAATTAACTTAGAATTAATATTAAGTAATCCGATAGTTAACTACCCACTTAAAAACTGGCCATTACAAGATCAAATTGACGCAAGAACTGAAGCCGCCTGACCACCATAAGCGTCGTATGTTCGTGAATTGGGCTGAGCAACAACTTGAAAATGATTCGGATTTTCATCGGAAAATCATCTACAGCGATAAGGCTTATTTCTGGCTGAATGGCTTCGTCAATAAGCACAATATGCGTTATTGGTCAGACAGCAATCCACACGTAATCCATGAGTCATCATTGCATCCCGAAAAAAATACGGTTTGGTGCGGTTTATGGGCCGGCGGCGTCATTGGGCCGTACTTCTTCCGTGATGATCAAGACCGGCACATTACTGTGAATGCGAATCGCTACCGATCAATGGTAACCGAATATTGTTGGCCCCAATTGGATAATATGGACTTGGAGGACATGCGGTTCCAACAGGACGGCGCCACAAGCCACACAGCGAATGCCACAATTGGAAACCCAGTTTGGTGAACGTGTTATCTCACGAAATGACCCAGTCGATTGGCCGCCTCGGTCGTGCGATTTGGCGCCGTTAGATTATTTCCTGTGGGGCTACGTCAAGTCTATGGTCTATGCCAACAAGCCAGCGACGATTGATGAAATTCGTTCGAATATCGAACGTGAAATTGCAGCAGTATCGGCCGACTTATGCTTGTAAACCGTCGAAAATTGGGTTCAGCGTCTGGACTTCTGCAAGCATGCCCGTGGTGGCCATGCAAAAGAAATCGAGTTCCATACATAATGGCATCGAACTTACTTTCACAGGAATAAAGAATTTCGTTGGTATCTAAAACCAGTTTTGTTTTATTTAAAAAAAAACCTTTGTAGCGCTCTTATTGAAAAACCCGTTATAAGGTTCGGCGGAATGAAGACGGGCCCCAGGAAATAACATCCCAATTGAAAAATGAAAATGGGCCCCAAACCAATACACAGGTTACAACAACACGAAATTTTGGGGTGTTATTTCTTACATTTGGGATCCATTTTCGCTTTCACTTGGGGTGTTTTTGCATTATGAATGTGGCCTCCAGTGAAAGTGGACCTCAATTATTTTTTGGTTTTACTTGGGGTCCATCTTCATGTTTTGGGGTGTTATTTCATAACTAAATTGGGGTGTAATTTCTCGGGGTGCAATTTCGAAGGGCTACTATAAAGTTTAATGAAAAAACACCCCACCCCATAATAGCAAATAAAATTAGGACCCAAATATTACTAAAAAGTTCACTACTGATATAAACCCACTTCTAAAAATGCAATTGAAACATTAAGGACTTTGAGGTGCAATCGTTTTTATTAGGTGTAGATCTGCATTGTATCTTGTACTACTGCCCGACAATAAGGACATTTATAAGATACGTTTTTCTGCGGCGCTTCAACACACTATCAACAATTTTAATAAACTATATTTTACTGTTTCAGAAAGAAATGAAAAACAAAATTTCCAAACAAAACATCGCGCGATTTTTTTGGGAAAAATTTGTTGGCTTTGGCGCTTCAACACATGTATTTGATTGTGCATGCATAGAATTGCTTAGGAGAGCAAAATAATACTTTGTGATACCATAAACTATAATGGAATGTTATTACTGTAATATCGAATAGAGTGTAGGTTGAATTATAAAAAAATTTAACTCTGATATTGACACAGAAAACAGAGACGTCACAAAAAGGGGAGACAAACATTTGAAATAACTACTCTATTCTCTCTTATTTTGTTTAATGTTTCATGGAATATGCTTGTGTGTGTATAGTATATTCACTCTGAATTTAATCAAATCGACGGATAAAACAAAACCAATTTTCTTCTATTGGGGTGCAATTTCTATTCTTTAAAATTACATTTCAAGAAAATACACCCCAAACAGTCATTGAAATCTGGCCCAAAAATTGAATCAGTATACAACAAATAACAACAACAAATAATAATTTTTTGGGGACCTTCATCATTGCTTGGGAGGCTATTTGATTTTGAAATTTGGGGTCCACCTTCATAATGAAAACAAACCCTAAATTTGGGGCCCATTTTCATTTTGCCATTGTGGTGGTATTTCCTGAGGCCCGTCTTCCGGCCACCATTAGTTTCACTGATGACAACCTGAAAACGTTTATTGCCAACTTTTTAAAGCCGCTAATATTTGTATTAACAAAAATGTATATGCCCATACATGTATGTGATTACAAACCAACATTTAAAGTGAATTTTTTCAGATATAAAATCAAATCGAAAGTTCTAATTCCGATAATACCAAAATTATAAATTAGTTTAGGCGTTGGTGGTACCAGCATTGGTGCATCACGGGCTAACAAGATTAACGGCTATAGCCACGGATACCCGTTTATTTTACTCCAAGAAGTTCGGAAACTGTTTATGTCCAACCGAGATAATTATCGCAGGCTCCTAAATAAATAGGATCCCATACTAGACATTATCCTGCCAATTAGTAACCGTTGCGTGCATAGAAGATGTTCAGTGGATTGCCCAGCATCCCCGTCATTACAGCTTCTACAGGAGTCCTAGACTCGCCGCATGCCTACCAATCAGGTAGTACTCGCAAAAATTGTAACACGCATCGATAACTTGGGCCAGGCTAGAATCAGAAGGTTCACGCTTCTCCTGGTTTCCAATATCAGTCAGAATTGTCTTCCGCGTGGACAATCTAGGCAACTCGTTTACATCTCCCGCACTATTATATAGGACTGTTGTTGCAGGATATGCTTACAAGTCGCTGGTTCCTCGGAATGTCCCTGTGCTCCGGCAGCCATATGAGGTGAATATCATTTTGATGGGCCATCTCGTTAAGAGATCTGCGGTCGACTTGGACATATATTATGTACACTCAGCAAATCTGATTTTAGGGGCATGATTACCGCCTGGCTTTCCCAGTAGATATTGCATCCAAAGATTCCTGGAATCTCAGGCAGCCGGTCACTTCCCTAATTGCAGTGAGAATGAGACAACCCTAGTTGCCTAGAATAGAAATCCTACCACATATGTACCTGAGCATTCATTTTTGACCTATTCAGGAACTCACTTTAAACGATCAACTCTTTTGTTCTAGGAATCTCTTTCCGGTATGAGGGTGTGTGCTATATCCGATCGAATAGTCGTTCCGCTTTCGAGTAGTCGACAAATGCAGGAATGTTGGGAGTACCTTCTTTTTTATTTACTAAATAATAAAACGAATACTTATAAGTTACTGTACTAGCGGTTAAAAGTTATACAGTTGAAATCAATAGTCATGAATACAAACACTGCAAACAAATTAAAAACAAAATAATGAAATTTCTGTATATTTTTGAGAAATATCAAATCTATAGACTGAAGCTAATCGATTTTAAGCGGCCACCCATACAAAGTCGTCGACATGTCAGTTTAACGGGCCAGCACACACCAATGGGTAAGAAACGAAACATACGTTCAATGCATTTTTAGTTTTTAGCCTTAGAGGCGGATTTCTCCCGAACCAAGTAACAAATTGTACGGCTAAGAAACTTGTATTTCTATGCTGCTTATTTTACACTTTTACATTACATTTCATAAAAAATAGGATGGAATCTTTTTGTCAAAAAAAAACATAAACACTAGCGGCATTCATGCAAACGTGAAAGCCGAGAACTTTTGCTCAGCGCAAGTTTCCCTCGCACCGTTGCATGAGGTACCAGGTAAAGTTGCTCAGCGTAGTTGTGATCAAAACCATATCAGCTGACCAAGATGGATACATAAGGTGGTAGCAGTAGCAATTGCATGTATTATGTATGTGTACTTTTTTACTGTTCTAGTTCTATCACCTTATTTATCCATCCTAGTCAGATGACAACGAAATGTCAAAAGTTTACACGTTTCTCCATCCCACGTTTGCGCAGCAAATTTGCCTCGAAAACGTTCCACTTTTGAGCAAGTCGCTTTGTATGGGAAATTTATTTGTTTTGACGTTTGCTGTGCAAGTTTACGATGTTTTCGAGTTTACGAGGTTCTTTCGAGCTTTCATGAAGACCACTACTAATAATCTAATTATTTGGAAAAATTAATTGTATTCCAATTTTGGGTAGACGAAGATTTTGTATATATTAACTTGTAAATACAACAATATATTCCACCAATTTACAACAACTATGGAATCCAGTGTAGATAAAAATAATAAATAAATAAATGGTTTCCCATTACAAGCCTTGATAGAATTGGGGAGAGCTGCTCACAACCAGTGAGCTGTGCGCTATCTTGTTTTATACTCACTGCTTGGGACCTACAGTTTTTACACCGATTCCGAACGGATTTTGAGAAGAGTTTTCATGACTAAATACTTGATAGTGTTGCCGTCATTAAGCGAGGTGGCCGCCGTCGAAAGAAATTGAAGGTGGTCAGGCAGGGAGAGAACCCCCATTCTCATGCACAAACGCCGCGCACGCTAATATTACACCACCGACGGCCACATCAGTATAGATAATTTCACCAAAATATTTTTCCTAGATTTTCCTGGTTTTACGTAGCAACATTTTTTGGAAACAATGTCCATGCGTTTTTGAGCACTTCCAATCTGATAAGGAAGGAAATGCAACACTAAAGTATGTAAATGATAATGTTAATTTTCACCGTTAGGGTTTCACTCTGAATTTCTGACAGTTTATACTTATAAACAGGTTATACTTTGGAAGAAAAGAAATATGATACGTTTGTATATTTCTTGATCGTCTTTGATGTGTTCAAAAACGATCAAGAAGTAAACGACCAGAAAATGTGCGCAATTTGGCAACTCCCGTAAAAGACAACCAAACAGTGGACATAATTCACTCAAACGCATTTCTCTCTCGCACCATATCTTGATTATTTCATACTTTTTGCATTGTGCATGTAATTTTACTTCAACATGATTGGTATTAATTTAGTTACATATATCAGGAGGTTTCTATGGCACAGCTGATCAAAAAGATACTAGGGAAATGATATAGAATGAGGGACCAAAGACGACATACAGATTATAGACAATACAGAAAACTAAGTTTAAAAGTGTTTGATTGATACTAATGACAGCTAAATTATGTTTTATGCTGCTAGCATCGAGCGAAAATACGCATTCCCTTTTATTTCTGTCCGTATTATGCCAACCAAAGAGTAAATTTCAAACGCAACTCGAACTTGATGAAATGGCCTACTACCTCGTCGTCATTAAAAGAACACGAAGAGAGGCATAGAAGGTCTTTTCTATTGCTCTGTGCATATATACAATAACACTATCAAAAAGCTCCTTGTGTATTGAAATATTCAATAAAGAGAATTATAGAATCACATAATGATTAATGCTACACTCGTTTTGTCTGTTGACATTCGAGTGTAGACAAATTTTGACTTTTTACTTTAGTATATACTTTCTGATGTGTTTGGGCATTGTTGTCAAAAAAAGGTAGTACAAATGGGTGTAAAAACAGAGATGCTATTATTTGATACACATCAGTTTCGCCGCTTCAATGACTGATACGTGACAGTAACACATTCGATTTTTTAACTTTAAAAGTTTGACTAAATATGTAAAATAATAAACAAATCAAGTATTGAAAAAAGGATAAGATGGTCAACCCTCAAAACCATAACCTCAATGCACAACAATTACATTATTAAGCTATTTTTGTCTTAAAGAACATGCTTAATTGCTGCAACGATACAATCGTGAGGAGTATGCAACTTTTCATTGTAGCTATGGAAACCAACTAATAATCATTTTTATTTCAATGAACTGATACTAATGTTTTACGAACATACAAAATTTTTTATATAAAATAGCCAAGTGCAAGAAAAGCTTGCTAGATTACGCGTTTTTGCCAAAATATAAAATTCCAGGAAAAGCGAGAAATGGAAACTAATGAAATTCCCGGAAAATCCTGGATAGGAATTTATAAATTTAAATTGAAATTTATGGAGTCTAATACAAAAGAAATGTTTTAAAACGAATTTTTAGACACTGCAGTTATTATTAGCATTAGTAAATCGCATAACTCCGGCAATAATTTATATAATTTGAAAGAACAAAGAGGATGTACAAGTAGAGAAGAAAAAAACCAGCGCAGTTTGGCCATCCTCGTAGAAGAGAACAAAAAAAATATTCTCTTTGTTGAATATTTCAATACGCGGTAAGTTTTGTGATGATGTTACAGTATCTAATTACAGAAATTTCAACTATGGATAAATAAAATTACATAAAGTATGTAAAAAGTATGAAATAATCAAGTTATGACGCGAGAAAGAAATGTGTTTGCGTGAATCGTGTCGACTTTTTAGTTCCCTTCTATGATGATTGCCGAATTGCTTCGGGTTTTTCTTCTCTACTTGAGCATCCTTTTTGGAATGAAACGGTAATCTGATTTTACTTTGTACGAGTATAGGTTAAAAGCTACCAGGCTTTTAGGCACGATGTAAGAAAAAGTTAGAACAACTTTTTTCACAATATTTTTAAATTTTTTTGGGAATAGCAGGCCTTGCATTTTTCAGGGTAGTATGCGCTGCAAAATTTATACAGGCATTTCAAAAAATGTATGTTTGATGAGAATCCAATGAAAAGTTTTGTTTTGAAATAACCACTTGCACTATTAGTGTGGTGTGTTCTTCTGGAATTAGACCATTTAGCATTTTCATATTCATATATTGGAAAGTGACTGAAAGCATGTTTGTAAGCATAAATCCCCAGAAAGTGACACATCTGCCTGCTGTTTACAGCAAAATAAATGTTTTGCCAGAAAATTCTCACATATGTTGGACTTGCCGTCTTAAAGTGTATGCTGAAGGTTGGCCAACTGATAATACAGTAATAGAGAATAGCAGAATTCAACGGGATCAGAGTCTCATTCTGAATGTGACTATCAGGAAAATAATATAGCATTGAAAACAGGAAACTTGTGTAAACTTAACGATGGTGACATAACTCTCGTAACGTTAATCAAAAAGTGTAAGTATTCATTCACAACAGCAAAGCAAAAATGTGAAATTTTGACGTTACTACAAGTCATATGGAGCATACAAAAACCACGCCGCAGCTTTTGATTTCTCAAATCGCATGGCACAGCATGCAAAATACCACGTACAAACATATGGAAGAAGTATTGACATCTCAAAGTAATTTATTTCAAAAGGGTCTTACCGAGGAAACCAAGAGACTTGTAACTAATTTATACGTTAAAGATGAGTACAGTCGAATTTTCCTTGGTAAAAATGACTACGTGTCATTTTTATTGTAACCTTTCAGAATTGCACTATAATTTCAAGGAAAAGTATTCAAAATGAAAACTTGGCATTCCCCACCTTTGCTCGACTCCGTCCAAAGCAATGCATTTTTGCACGTGCCAGCGAATGCATACGGTATGCGTTTGTGTTTATCAGGAAAATATTAAAAAAAGTTTACGGTGGGAACTTGATGTAACTTACAAAAAATTGTGACAAAATAGTGGAATCCCAATAAAAAATTTTTAAGTTTTCAGAAGCAGGATAAAACCGAAGCTCATATGTAAGCGCTTCGGAATAAACTTTACAAATTTTTTTCATAATAAAATAAATATAAGAAAAAAAATTCAAGAGCTTACCCATTCCCTTACGAGGAATCAGGTTGTAAGCAGACGAAACTGTACACGAGTCATTGCCGAACGTGTGTAATGTTTTGATGGCGTAATAAAAAAATATTGATTAGTCATTGATTTGCGTCTGTGCAAACAACACGTGGAATAAAAGTGTTTTTTTTTTATAAAATAATTTAACTACATACGAGTGTATATAAAAAATATTTATTCTTTTATTTATTTCTTTAAGGCAGGAATTCACGATATTCTTGCTGCTTAACGAAACACTTACTGAAGGCCATGAATTCACAGCTCCTCATATACTATGAAAAATGCGCTTATTTTGTAACAAACTAGTGCTTCCAAGAGGGAATTCGCCATATTAAAATCATGCCTCATGTAAGCTGGTTTGTAAGGGACGACTTTCCGTTTCTCCCATACAAACCTGCTTACCGCGAAGCACCATTTTTTATTGGGATCCTACAAAGATTTGTTAAAGCTAATGGTATGCGAAGATCCTACACAAAACTGCTATTATGGGCTGTTGAAATATGTGAAAAAAAAAATAAAATAAAATACATGAGTTCTCGACAAGAATCTTTGAAATAACTGATATTAAAACCAAACAATTTCAAACATGGGAGTGTACTGACAGAGCCAGACGAATTTGTCGATAAAATATACGAAAAGTCGATAATGCTCCGAACTCACGGCTTTGTAGCTAAACAGCAAGCATGCTCTTTTAATGCACCCCAAAATAATATAAAGAAAGGTGAAATTTTTGTAGTCAACGATTTTGCAGAGAATTATGCATTTGTATACCAAATTGCCGCACAATCCTTACATTGGAGCAGCAACCAGGCTTCGATTAATACTGCAGTTTTCAACTACGTTAGCAATGAAAATTTATAACATCATGCAATGTCTGCTATTTCTAACGAACTTTCTCACAGCACTGTATCTGCGTAGTTTATTCTTTATTACATTTATTATAGCATGGTAGTCTATCTGCAAAATGCATATAACAGTTTTGATATATCTGCATTAGGACCGGAGTTATAAATAATTTTAATTTTTTTTTTTAAACATTATTTTTTTAAATTGTTTCTCATAACTCGTCAAATAGCCCGGAATCTTGTCATCAATAAAAAAAATATAAATGGTTACCCATTACATCCCATAAAGGAATCGGGGAGAGCTTCTCACAACCAGTGTGCTGTGAGCTTTCTGCTTTTATACTCACTGATTGGTACCTACAGTTCCGAACACCGGTTCCGAACGATATTTTTGAGATGAATTTTCATGGCTAAATACTCGATAGTGTCGCCGTTACTATGCGAGGTGACCGCCGTCGAAAGAAATGTTAAGGTGGTCAGAGCAGGGATCGAACCCAGGATCTCAAGTACAAGAGGCGCGCACACTACCCATTGCACCACCGACGGCCACAATCTTAGTTAGACAATTTTTACACGAACTTGTTTTGCAATTCAAAGCGAATTTCCCTCCCCTCTAGGGGCGAAACGGTGCATGAAAATGGCATATCCTTCTACACAGCATCACTGGTCAACGTGAACTACATCATATATGACATACGTTGAAATCGCATCCAAAAATATTTTCATGTAACACATTTTCGAGAGAAAGTTCGACATATAGATCGTATTAATCATCATGGTATACCTCCTAAAATAAAAGAAAAAACAATTAAATTCGAACGCATCTTTTCTTGACACCCTGATTTTAATTTTTGGAAACACCACCAGTTGACTAGCTAACGTTTTGGCGGAATTGCCGCCTTTTTACTTTGTAAGACGAAACGCAAAACAAGACTCATCAAATTTATTATGAATTACATTGTAAGACGTTTTTCAACAATTTGCATTTATACATTTTTAATGAATGTAAATTTCAGCTGTTTGTGCAAAATAATACTCTTCTCTTATATTGTTGAAGAAGTGACATTCAAAACTGGATTCCATCGTCATGGAAGACGTTTCTATTATCGGTTTATGCGGTTTGTTACTTCATCTAAGTCAACATTTAAGATAAAAGTCAAAATAATTTGAACGTAATTCATGTTGCTGTACCACATTTTGCGATAAGCCAAGTCAATTGTAAACAATTAACAACAAAGTGTAGGAGACAGAGAAAAATTCCTTATGAGAAAACAATAGAAAAAAATCACTTTATTAAGAGTCTGTAGATGAAAGGGGTGGAAAATAGAAACAATTACACTAGTTTACATCTATTTTGTTCTAAAGCTGGCGCCAATGGTTGGTAAGGTACTCCGGTATTCTGCTTAGTAGGGACATAAATACTGTTTCTTATATCGTCGGTTGACAGGAAAAACTCACTAAGTACACATTTTAACTAAAATTACTTTTTAATGCTAAGTACTATAATTTTCAATTATGTATCGCAGGAAAAACTCAGTAAGTCCCTAAGTGCTTCCAAAATACCAGTTTCAAATTTTCAAATTTCATTAACTGCGGTCTTTCAGATTTTTACGGCAGGAAAAAATCATGAACGTACTTAATGAATATTTCTTGCGAACACTCTATCCTATATACGTACTTAATGGACTTTGCAGAATTTTTGTTTTATTTGAAATTGTATTTTTCATACATAAAAGAAATAAACAAAAACACATAAGATAACTGCTGTTCCTCCAACATGATAGTAACTGAGCAAATTATCCTCAAACCAACTTTTACCATCGCGTTGCTACACTCAATACGGGGAAGTCCCTATTTCAGTAGAACGTATTCTTAAAACAGGGATTTCCATTTCATACCACAATTGTGGAAGACCGCCTCTCACAAAATTCTTATGCTCTTTCATTCAGTCGTCCGTGTGACTTTGGTAAGACAAGGTAAACACTTGGCCGAATTGGCAATGAATAAACAAAGGCATAAAGAAACTCTCGATAATCTTGTAAGTACTTTCTTTATGGTTAGATTCAACTTGAGGATAATAATATTAATTTATGGAATCCTTCTTATAGAATCATAAATCCATACTTGGTGCTCAAAGAGATTTGTTTGATAATAAATCTGTTAGTGTATTTGAGGTACCACAATCTGGTGTCACAAGTTTTAATGATGTAAACCAAAACCATATTTGTTTAATATTTTTGTATTATCTATTACCTACTATTTTGAAACGATAATATTAACATCGGGCTTAATTCTATATTCAAAACTGATTTTGCATCCTTTATACATTAGGATTCATACTGGACTTTTACAAGGCATACGTGCAGCTGATAGTGATCAGAACGATGTTAATGAAGAGGCCAAAGGAATTGAAGTTAATGTAAGTTACAACTCACAACTATATTTATAGTTTTTGCTTGTCAAAATTTCAATCATAATCATAAGCTCTCTTTGACTTTGGGCAGATGCAAAACGACACAATATCGACTTGTCAACTATGATTGCAATAGTGTTGATACAGACTTTAGTGGTGATTCCAATGATGACCCAACTTTCCAGCCTGTACAAGAGGATTCTGACAATTCCGATTATTCGGATGAAATTGACAAAAAAGTTCTAACAAGACGCAGAACAAATCATCCAGAAACCTGGAAAATCAACGTAGTGAAATCTCGTCGAAAAAAATATTTGCCTTATACTACCAAAAACAAAAGCCATCCTGCAAAAGCTCCAAAACTTGCTGATTGTTCCAAATGTAAGTTTAAGTGTACAAGCAGTATTACAGAAGAGGACAGACAAAAAATTTGTAAATTGTATTTGGGATTTTGTGACTTTGCTAGAGAGAAAGATTTTATATTAAAATTTGTCCAAGCAGAGCCACCGAAACGAAGTAAAGTAGATCCCAACAGTGATAAAGCACGTCATGTTTCCAAAAAATATTTCTTAGAAAATAGCTCTGGAACACGTCATAGAGTATGTTCAAATTTTTTTGAAAAGACGTTGTGTATTTCGAATGGGCCTATTAATACAGCCATCAGCGGTTCCCATTTTGGATCATTTACTGATAACGATAAAAGAGGCCGAAAGGCGCCTGGTAACAAAACTAGCGAATTAGTGGTCGCTTTAGTAAAAACACATATAGAAAGCTTCCCAGTTATGGAATCCCACTATGTTCGAAAGTCCTCAAAGAAACTGTACCTAAATAGTGATCTGTCTATTTGGAAGATGTATAATCTTTACCGTAATGATTTCTGCAAAGAACGCAATATTACTGAAACTGTCAGCGAAAAAACTTATAGAAGGATATTCTGCGATAATTACAACTATTCGTTTTTTAAACGAAAAAAAGACCTCTGTGCAAGGTGCGCTAAATATGATCAAGCCATAAATAAAAACGAGCTGGAAGCAGAGCATTCAATGCATTTAATGAGAAAAAACCAGTGTAATGAAGCCAAGGAAAATGATAAACTCAGATGCACAAATGATCCTGCGTTCACTACTTGTACTTTCGATTTGCAAAGTGTCCTCCAGTTGCCGTATTCGAGTGTCTCCTTGTTTTATTATTTCAGAAAGATATGCGTATATAATTTGACTATCTACGTAGGAAGCGGAGAAAATGCTCACTGTTACACTTGGAATGAATTGAATGGTAAGCGAGGGAGCAATGAGATAGGCTCAATTTTGTTTCGTTTCCTAAAAACATTGCCCTTGACCGTAACAGATGTTTCACTCTTCTGTGACACTTGTGGTGGTCAGAACAGAAACCAGCAAGTAGCAGCCGTGTTAATGTATGCTGTAAAACATTTAAGCCATCTCAACAGATTGGAGCTAAAATTGTTAGAGTCAGGTCATTCGCACATAGAATGTGACTCCATGCATTCCGCAATAGAGTCGACAAAAAAAATAAAAGCGCTTACACAATGTCTGACTGGATACGGATTTTTCAATCTGCTAGATCTTCCAAAAAAGATAAAAAGAAGGGTGAATATCAAGTTCATCTCTTAGAGTTCGCGGATTTCTATATAAACTACAGGAACTAGCAGCTACCACTATCAAAAACCGGAACAAAGACGAGTGTGGTGAAATAGTGTCATGGCTTAAAATAAAGTGTTTAAAATTCGAAAAAGAATTCCCAGAAATGTTATATTATAGATACAATCATCCATCTGACTACAAAAAAATAAATGTATCCGGAAGAGGTCGCCGAAGGACAATAGTTGAACTAAAATCAGCATACTGTAATCTTTTACCTATTTCACAAGCAAAAAAAACTGACCTTGTAAAACTTTGCGATGCTGGTCTAATTCTAGAAGAAGTTATCCAGTAGTTCAAAAGTTTGCCCACTATTAATTTTGTACATCCCGAACGCTTACCAGAGCCATCTAGTGATGAAAGCGATATAGAGGACGACGAAAGTGTTTTCCTTTAAATAAATAAATGATTAGTCGTACTAAAAGTAGAATTTGTTTTTCATTATGTGCCTCTATGTTTGTGATCCCGGCAGGTAAAATTCATTAAGTCCTTCATTTCGCACTTTTACGAAGACTTTTGCATTTAACACGAAGATACAAGCTCAACTATAAAAAAGAAATATAGTTTTATTACAAAAATAACTACTAAAATAGAATTTTGGTACAAAATAATTGATTAAACCCCCATTATCTCCATTGTGCTCTTAACGCACTTAGTGAGTTTTTCCTGTCAATATTTTGGGCTATAAAACAAAAACTAATGAACGTTTTTGGACCGCATTTTTTATCATATATTTATTGGTATGCATGTATACAAAAAGCTAAGGTTCATTCAAAATGTCCGCCCTTAGCCTTCATGCACGCCTTAAGTCGCATTTGCCAATCATCAACAGCTGCACGCACCTCATTCACTGGAAAATTGGCTACAGCAGGAACCAGAGCTGTCTTAAGAGAAACAATGTAGGAGTATCTTTTGTGACAGACCATGTCCTCTAAAACGATCCCCAATTTGTAACCCAGAGGATTCAGATCAGGGCTGCCAGAGAGCCATTCTTAAGAGCATATAAAATCTGGCAAATTGTTTCGAAGCCAAGTTTTGTGTTGTTTTAGCCTTATGAGCTGGTGCTGAATCTTGCTGGAAAGTCCACGGCTGGTTTTGGAACAGGGAATTGTTAAACGGCTTCACAACTGCTTCCGAAACAGTTCCTTGGTAAACTTTAGCCGATGTTTTTACCTCTTGTTCACATAAATGCAAGTCAGTTACCCCATCATAAGGGACACCCCACCAAACCATAACTGCAGCTGGATGATGACCCTTTTCGACCCATGGGATGAGCTCACATGCTTCTTTAGATGATCGTGCATAAATCCTATAATTTTTTTTATTAAATTTTTCCTGTACGGTAAAAATTTTTTCATCCGTAAAAAGATTTTTCTATGCAAATTATCAGCGTACTTCACCAAAACACGTTTGGATTTTTCTATCTTATTTTTTTTTAAGTAGCAGTCAACAAATGTCCGTTTGAAAGCTCCAAGTCCCAAGTCTTTTCTCATGGACTTTTGCGTGATTTTCATCTCACGGGCCATGAGCTGTGCTTTGCTTTGACGGCTGTGATGACTTGCTGTGTCCGAACGGTACGTGGGCGGCCCGACCAGGTGCGGTATTTGATATCTCCAATGTCCTCGTAGACGAACATGCGACTAATACTGAAAGGGTGGAGCGTTTTGAAACTATCGTTTTTTTCTTTCCACACTGAAAGACTGCTACAACTGCGATACGGTTTTCTTATCTGACCACACGAAAAAAAAAGTGGAAAAATTAGAAAAAAATTAAATTTTTTTGTTTGGGCACAGTGGGCGAAAATGTTAAACTAGGAAAATATTTGAAAGTGAAAAATGTAATGTTCCGAAGGTGTTTATTTTAAAAATGATTAATAGGTTTAAATGTACTCACCAAGGTCTATTTCGGAACCAATTTATGTCCAGTCATTGACAAGGATTAGTTTGGATATAGTGGCATATGTATTATTACGTAGTTTATTAAAAACAGAAACTGGAATATTTCATTTGCTAAGCGTGTTTTGAGTAATAGTGTTATTAAATATGGAAAGTTAATGTCAGGCCTTAGATAATGATATGGGTTTAGTTGACGAGGAAAGTTATATTTATGTATATCGGCCATATATGTTTAGAAAGAAATAAAACTTTTTTTATTGACGCCCTATATGCTTCTCGTAATTTGTTCGCCCTAGTTTTTTCAAATATATCAAACTTAAACTGTATACAGGGTGATTCAGGAAGATCCGGACAAATTTCTCCAGCGTATTCCTTGGCTTATTTCATGAAGAAAAGTCCACTAGGACCATGTCCGAAAATGTAAGGGTGCGAAATGGCAGCGGGTTCAAAATTTTCGGATTGGCGGTCGTAGGGTAGTAGGGTAAAGTTGCTAACTTCTGAGCCAGTGGTCGGATTTTTTTGATTTTGGGCTTGTTGGAAGAAGTAGGAAAAAGTCAAATCGCCGAGATACATCCAGAATGGAAAAAAAATGCACATAACCTCAATTTGCTCAGCCAGACGGCAGGTAACTTATGTTGGAAGATAACCATACCTCTTACCTTTCCAAAATGACCTTAACGAAGCGCAGAGGTCTTGCCGTTCCAAAGTTATGACCATTTTACTGAAATGCAAAAATGTAAAAATGTTTGTTTTTGTACTCGAAACTGTTGCTGCAGCAGAGATTTGCGTAAACAAATAAATGTGTGCTGTTATTTCGATTCCAAACAATTTATGCCGTATCTAGTTTTTCTTGAAATTTTTGGTGTTAAATAAATTTTTTTCGGATTTTTGCACAACGTATGCAGACGGGACATACTGCCGCATCCCCTCATATACCGTTAAAAAGGGTTAAGTCTTAACCTTTATGTCAACGGCGATATACCTGGGTATGTTTTGCGTTTTCAAAACGCTGTAGCTCTGAACTGGATAACCGGATCGACTTGAAATTTCCTGCTATCCTAGCCAATACTGTTTTACGCAATAACCTCAAGTTTGGCTAGGATTGGATCATCCGTTTGGAAGATAAAGGCCATTTACAAAGTTGCACCCTTACGTCAACAGCATACACACCTGGGTATGTAGAGTAAAACGCATGCAAATATGATGATATAATTGAAAAGTATATTTTATTTTGAGTTAATTTTTGAAAATACTTTATTATTATTATATAATTATTATATAATTATTTGTAATTAAATTATTGAGATTCAAATACATCTATCGCATTGCGGCAAGTCTTTGGAATGCTCTGCGCACACTGGTTTGTTGCATAATGTGCATGCTTTACGAGTAGGACGCCGTTTCGAGCAGATGTAGCAATTCCCCTTTACTTTTAGCCGTCCCGTACTATCACATTCCTCCGCTTCATGTGCTCCAGCATCCACAACTCGGATGGGCCTACCTATCATGGCTTCGATGGCATTGCGCATTGAAAAAACTCTGGATATTCTGCTGTTATTCGCCTACCCTCTATTTCTGGCTTGCATAGTTGCTCGCTGAGCTGATGGAGAAACATCCTACGGCGGCTTGTAGACGCCTTCAGGTGAGTTTTGTTGTCAACGTATATAACGTATGCAGCAAGCCCAGCAACGTCCACAATATTATAAAAGAAAGCCAAAGGCCATCTATTTTTCCGCCGCTTGGTACTAAATCCGGACAAGCACTTGTCCATGTTATCAACTCCACCTTTGGTTCTGTTGTAGTCCAATACAAGCAATGGCTTCTTCTTAGGACCGCCCGTTTCTGTTGTATAATGGGAAGTGGACAATAGTACAACTGCCTTGTTTTTCTTGGGCACGTACGAGCACATCGTAACGTGATTATAGAACCCAAACATTTATGATTCAGCCTCACGTCGTTTGGGGTTATCAAATGCTGCTGGCACGAATGTACGCCTTTTGTTGCAAGTACCCAATATCGATAAATTATTGTCTATCATCAACGATTTTTCCACCAAAAAGGTTGACACATAAATCCTTTACTACTCTTTCACCAACGTTTCTTTCAGGTTCACCAGACGGTGCCAGTCCTGTGTAGATTTGTCCCTGCATTGAAAAATTAAATTCAATTTAGTTATTTATATTTGCAACAATTTTCAACAATATTGATAATACATGCAATGGATAGGACGAAATGGAGTCCCACACCCACCACACTTTTATCCCATATTTGGCAGGTTTTGATGGTATATATTGCGTGAAGCCAGTTCCACCACGATAAGTATACAATTGTTCATCAACGGTGACGTTGGCTCCTGCCACGTAATATCTACGAAGACAGCTGTTTAGCATCAAAAAAAAAAAGGCCGATATTGCTGCTGCTTTGTCAGTTTGTTTGTGTTGCTAGCGTGTGTTTCCGTTATCAAAACGTGTTAAGCAGCTTATTTCCCAAAATCTTCGTACACTCACTGCAGCACGATATAATGGATGTGATGTAGTTTTCCACAAATCTTTCGTATGCACGTAATCAGAATGTGTAACGCCACTTAGCAAAAGTAGGCCCAAATATGCATAAAATTCACTTTTTGTTATGGGAATCCATGATCTCGGTTCTCATGTTGGATGTTTTGCATTGTCATCATCATAGAATTGCCTTGCCTTTCGATTTGATTCACGAATAATTATGTCGCATATTTCGTCTGACATTATCAATTTGAACGTTTCGCTCGTACTGGTCCAGATTGTGCACTTCTTAGAATGTTGTCCGTACGGAATCTTACATTACCATCTCTGGCATTAAAACATTCACCAGTTTCAATTGGTGCATCTTCAAGCTCTTCTTCAGAATCACTGTCGTCCTCTGGGTCATATTCCGGTAAGGTGGGTTCTTCACAGTCTGAGTCATCACCACCAATATCACCTACACATTCACCTAAAGCCTCGTCACCATCTATTGAATCGTGGTGACTTATTTCCTCCTGGCTCTCTTCAAACGTTTGGCGAATATATGCTTGCTGTTCTTCGTACGAAAGTGCGCTTAGTTGTCGTATAGTAAGCCATTCACCATCTGCCATTTTACTTTTATTTTATTTTTTTATTTCCACAAAATAAACAGAAACGTCTTTTCACTTCGAATCACAAATGTATATTAAATTTGCTAACGAAACTACAAAGAATGAAATTTCTGCATCAATACATGTCTCTATCATATACATGCTTCTACGTGTGTCTACCTATACAACCACTTTTCCAAAAAACAATGACTAAATGGAAGGGTAAAACTGGTAACTCTGGTTTTGAACCTTTTGTATCTTTCTAACAAAATAAAATAAATGCAGAAATTCCAAGAAACGAGTTAGATATGTTAACGGCATGCCATTTCCCATAAAAAACGTATGTACATACCCAGGTATGTTGCTATTGCAAGGGTGAAACTTGTAAAACTGGTTTTGAACCTTTTGTCTCTTTCTAACAAAATAAAACAAAAATGCAGAAATTCCAAGAAACGAGTTGGATATGCTAACGGCATTCCATTTCCCATAAAAAACGTATGTACACACCCAGGTATGCTGCTGTTGCAAGGGTGAAACTGGTAAAACTGGGTTTGAACCTTTTGTCTAACTTTCTAACAAAATAAAAAAAAATGCAGAAATTCCAACGACGAGTTAGAAACGAGATACGTCATGCCATTTCCCATACAAAACGTATGTACATACCCAGGTATGTTGTTGTTGACGTGCGTAAAGAAAATATGCTGTTGACGTAAATGTTAAGAGGTCAAATCGTAGCTCCGAGACCAATTGACAAAGCTAAGACGCCTGTTAGCACGATTACCAAATTTTATACGCAATTTATGGCCATCCTGCTGAAATCAAAGATTATCCAAGTTCATATCTGCCATTTCAGCCGATAAAAGGTCTGTATTCATTGCTCTGTAGTGCTCGCCGTTGACAGAAATGGAGTTTCCAGCAGCATTTTCGCAAAAACAGGCCAATTATGGCGCCACTTTAAAATCCAGACCAAACTGTCACTCTCTGTGGATACATTGGCATCTCGACACTGACCTCGGGTTTTCCGACCACCACAGACGACAATTTTGTTGGTTAGCATAGACGCCGAAATGAAAACGCGCCTCGTCAGAAAAGGGGCGCAATACTTCCAATTGTTCAAACGTAAAGCGACTCCACAGAGGCATAACGCTGACTGATAGTCAATATTTCGACCAGAAAAAAATCGATCAGTGTCAAAAGAATATATTATTTAACCAGAACCGGCATTTGGACCACCCGTCATAATGCCATGTGATTCAAAATCATTTATTTTGCGTGAAAACTGTTTAATATTTCGTAATTATTCCTATTTTAAGCTGTCTACCAGGAACTTAAGAGTTTAAGTGAAACCCTTTATTTGTTTCAAATCGCACCATAATTGTATTTATGAAAAAGGACATAACAGTTGTAAATACATATGTAATACAAAAGTGCACACTTGGTAGAACGAACAAAAACTTATGTAAAATTTGTCGTATTTTTTAACATTCGCATTTATCGCAACAACAAAAAAAAAGTTAACATTAATTCACATAATTGTATGCGTGTTGGGACGAAGTTAATGATAAGAAGACATTTTTAAATCTAGACTGGAATACATATGAGTGAATGTGTGTATGTGATATAAAGTATATTAATTTTTATAATAGGGGCAACTTTATTAACTTCTTACCCACATTCAACCAGGAAAACAAATCACGTATTGCACCAACAATTTACATCACATGGAATACTAGTGTAAGTTCCTACGACAATAAACAACAGAATAGGGTATTTTGTGTAGAAAGAATCGTGGCTGTATGTGGCATTAGCACACAGGCGTCTTTGATTGCCGTCATAATTTTGCACGATTATCATTACTCACATCTACGCCAGTTGTTGCTTATTCTTCTTGTGGATATTTTGATTTTCCTGAGTAGATGGAGTGCCACCGATTATTAACAATTTAGATGCGTGAGGGACGACATTCACTTGTAAAGTGGTGAAATCAAAAATGCTGACATTTCTCATTAATTTTGCACAGTTGCCACGTGTATAGATATAAAACAATATCTTATAAGTTTATAAAATTGTTAACCTTTTCAATGAGTTATAACTGCGGATAGAAATGAAGGCTTGCGTTTTTAAATCTGTTTAATATTCAATTGTAATACATGTCGTACATATCTCTTATACGACAAGTGTGTTAATGTTTAGTTCATTTAAGGGTCATTATCACAATATCTGACTAGAGCCAACTAACAGTTGTCATTTTTTAAATTGCATACAAACAGACAGCCAAAATGTTAGTAAGCTTTAACTGTAGGCTAACTTAAGAGGGAATCCAAATCAATTGATTACGCCTGGTAAGGGAACATAACCCATGTTTTACAACCTGCTGATTTTAGTTCCATCACTGTATTTGTTATTTTCTCTCTGGATTCTATAATCTGACGGTTTTTGGTGAACTTTGTTCTGCAAATTGAAAGACGGAACTTTGTTACAAAACCCGAAAGAATTTAATGAATTAAGTGATCTAAAAATCTGGTTAGACTGGATATGGAAACTGAATTGAAAAAATGCAACGAACTGGATACCGGAATTACAAGAGAGGAAGGATCTAATCGAATTACAAAATTAAATAAACTAAATAAACTGGTTAACAGTATTATATCATTCGGTTTGTCTGTAGTTAATAAAGCCTTGCCTACTCGATTGGCACTCAATTCTACACCCAGTTTGATTGAATTATTTCTGATATCTGGTAAGAAAATACTATTGCTCTTTAAAGCTGAATTATGTAAATTGTTTAGCTATCGAGATAATAAATGTATAGATTTAAATCTCCTTTCATGTGATACACACTGCTCACATATTTCTTCTAGTTGGTCTGAGCCCACTGTTGATGGCGAATTGTTTGTTTTAATGTCTATATTACACAGGAGCTGTATGATAAGCATGTTCAGTCCGTACTTGCGTAATTAGGAACACACATTGTCGATGGTGTAATTGGTTAATACAAAGTAGAAACCTCAAGCCCAATCCGTGTCAATCCGTCTGGTAACAGCATCTCATACTCCCCAAAAGTTGAAGTACATTTAGAAGGGTCAGCAACTATGCCACGCTTGTTAATATAAATGCAAAGAAGAGAATTTTGAACATAACCTTAAGGTATCCTTGCTTCCAAGAAAATTTTGGAATATTATCAAAATGGTGCATATACATTCACAAAACGAGCCGTCGTGCTTCTTGGGTCCGGATGAGCTCGATTCTAATTTTTGTTTCGCTGGATAATCGTGGTGTGGTCTGCACTGTAATGAGGATCTGCGCTAACAATTTTGATTTTTCGGCCTTCACAGAAGATGGGTCATACAAAATCGAATTCAGTAGATGAAGATAGCACACCAATTCATTTTACTAATATATGCTGCTCGAAGTAGACCGTCTAAAGCATAGATAAAAGAATAGCGCTCCCATTGTCAACTTTTTTCACTAGGTGCTGTTTCCCACTAGGAAGTTTCCCATAATTCTCATTGATATTTATTAAAAATTGTGGAAAATTTTTGTGAAAGTAATTTAAACAAGGCAGAATGTGACAAAATTTAAATGATTTTATATAATAAAATTTGTTTCTTATATAAAACACTATTTCAAAGCCATGAGGCCTGTGTTGGGATATCAACAAGAGAAACCCCGTAAGACCGCCCAAAGATGAACATACCGGAACGCCTTTTCGATCTAAAAACTTCCCCGCCTAAAAACTGTAGCAACTTCTATAGTCGCAGATGCCAAAACCGTTAGAGTGTCTGAGGACTCTCAACAAGGAATGGTAGGTGGACCAGAGGAAGAACCAATTTATTAGGACATAGACGGTTGTGACATGGCTTGGCAATTCGATGGCCATCAGATATTATACTTTAAGTAACGTGTATTCTTGATTCGAAGTGATATTTTTTTTGAAAATTATTTTTTCTTTTGATATGAAATTTTAGAATCTTAATGTCATATTTTTTGACTTTTTTTGGGAACAAAAAAAAACCCATTTATTGCTTTCAACGACATCTAGAATATTACCCATTACACTAAAATTTTCCCAACACTTGTGCTTCATCTATTAGATTTCTTTATCTATGGTCTAAAGTATCAAAGGGCTCGACAGTTGGGTCTTTTAGGGTCTCAATATGTATGTAATGTAAATTTGAAAAATGTACACTAGGGGTGGGATAGTGCACCAATTTTTGACTTCGATATGAGTCAGTCCCCAATTTTTGTGAGGTTTGAAAGAAAATTCACGATACAAAAAATATTGGTGAAGGCGTGAAATTTCCAAACATACCTACCGTTTATCTTCAGTCCTTTATCTTCAATACAAATATTAAATTTATATAAAATTACATAACATTTAAATATATATTTTTTTTTAATCGCTAAAAATTTAAAACGCCAGATAGTGTTCAACTTCATTATCTTAACTTATAGCAACTTGTCTTAGGAATAAAATCAGACATGGATCATGAAAGTCGATGAAGTTTGACTTTGATTCAAAATCAAGAAAAGGTGTGTATGTGATTTCAACAAGTATTTTGATTTTTTGTTTGAGTTACGTAATAAGGAGTATTAATATTTATATTTGAGTTTAATGACTTCTAAAAACTTTTCCCTGATATTATGTGCTGAATTGTATTGAATTTTATGACATGGATTGCGGCAAACCCCCAATTTACAGTACTGAGATGTAAGACATCCGTCTGTTTTCGAGAGATGTAAGTCATCCGACGAAGCAGAAGTTCGTATGTTGATTGCTGTGGCTCGTGCTTTTCAACTTGACCCAAGAATGTAGTGCTATTTTTTTAAACTAAACTTTTTATTTATCTTTGATGCCAGAAAGAAAAGGGAGCGATGGTTTTTTTCCAAAATTATAGCTAATAAATATAAATACTGGCGTTTGTATTATCTTTCGAAGTGATTGTCACTGTTATATATTAATTTCCATATGTTTGGACCATAACAAGTAATTTCAATATAACTTGTAACTTTCTGCATTTTGCAGAAGTTTATAAATGCTTTGTCAGAATTTAAACAATATATGCAAAATTTTTAAAAGAATTGTTCCCTTCTCGTCTTTTAAAATAAAAAGCCAAATCCAACATAGTTTGTAGTAAAATTTACAATTTCTCATTTAATTTGTTTTAACGTGTTTAGTGTAAAAACACACTAAACTCCCCATATTAAGAAAAACCTAATATATACAAACAAAATTCACATTGTCGAAAACAAAAACATCAGAAAAAATACAGCCTTTGTAGAAATCATTAAATCAGTGGTCGTTCTTCACACAGTCGACTCTTCATAAAACCCATTTTCTCGAATGCAGTGTGGCCATTTTTCCTGGATGAAATCCCCACATCGTGTTAGGTTGTCGCTGAAAATCGCCAAACAATTACTATTCACCCCCAAAATATGTTAATCCGTAAGGGACGTATTATTACGGTGTTTACATAAAACTAAATCGTTGCATTATCAGGGGCCTAATTATCGCATCCGGTTCGTATCGTAATCTCAATTACCAAAGTGCTTGTAATTGAGGGTAAATTTGATGGTAACTTCAAAGAAACTAATATTGATGAAATCCTATTTCTATAAATTTTTATTCAAGTTTCCATTTTATCGGACTTGCAAAATATATGTTACGAAACGGATGCGTTCATTCTACCCATTCACTAACTCATCCTTAACGATAGTAAACAGCTGACTTTTTGTGTTTACTGAAATTGATATTAAGTGGCAGCTCTGTCCATGTAAATATCAAAATATACGAAAAGCATAAAGAGGAATCGAAGAAACAAACAAAATTCTGTTAGGAAATTGAATTTCTTATTTTATAAACGTTTTAACCATAGAGTAATCTCAGACTAGAGAGAATATTTGGCTCATCTGACGATTCCTTTCACACTCTTCGTGATGCGGTCGGTGTGATAGAGAGATGTTTGACGAAAAGTGATATACACCAGATGGAATTACAATAACTTCTTGCTTTAATTTTTCATGTCGTTTTGGTGAAAAACTGTGAAATTTAAATGTGTTTTAAACCTTTTTATTGACTGTTATTGTTAGCACACATTTGTGTTGTATTTAGCACAATAATTTTAACACACAAAACGAAATGCCGTTGTTGTTATTTTGTTCGTTGTTTTGAACCATTGCCTTAATCTGGTATTAGTAAAGCAATTCTTTTCAACATCAAACGTAAATATCACACCAGGCCAAATGTCATAAATTTGGTGGGAGAACTAGTAGATCTACTATAAGTATTAATCTATGGTTTTAACAATATAAGTATGTACATGTATATATTAGGGTGGCAATGAAATATATGGAGGAAAACATATTTTCGAATTTTAATAAACCCCAGGCGGATTGGGGTTCCTTATGGTGCAAAACTTACTTGGTGAAAATTTGAGCCGAATCGAACAACTCTAAGCCGTGCCGCATTTTAGTCAAGGTTTTCGGATTTTGACATTTTGGGTGAAAGTTCGTATACACTAGAAAATCTTCACTCCTCAGTGCATTTGAAAAAAAATTTGCACATTGATTTACTTTAACCTGTGTATAAACTGGATAAAGTTTGAGTAATAACCGACCACTGAAAGGGTTCCTACTTTTAATTTGAAAAAATTTGCAATTTTTAACAAAAATCTAAATTTGGGTTTTGCGGATTTTTTCCAAAAATTGTATCTAAATAAAAAAAATATTTAACTTGGATTCCAATACCTACTACCAGAAGTCTATACGCTTCCAATAAGCTATAACACGATACATTCATACAACGATTTCGTGGTGTTATCGTGGTACCCTCATAAGGCCATCTTGGCGATTTTTCCTCGAGATAGCCTACTTTGCCGCACGATAACATCATGCAACCGTTGCATGAATATATCGTGTTATAGCTTATTGGAAGCATATAGACTTCTGGTAGAAGGTACTGGAAACCAAGTTAAATAGTTTTTTTTATTTAAATACAATTTTTGGAACCGAAAACCCCAAATTTTAATTTTTGTTAAAAATTTAAAATTTTTTCAAATTAAAAATTGGAACCCTTAGAGTGGTCGGATTTTAGTCAAACTTTATCCAGTTTATATTCAGGTTAAACTAAATAAATGTGCAAATTCTTTTTCACATGTACCGAGGAATGATGATTTTCTAGTGTAAACAAATTTTCACCCAAAATGCCAAAATCCGAAAATTTTGACTAAAATGCGGCACGGCTTAGAGTTGTTCGATTCGGCTCAAATTTTCAGCAAGACAGTTTTAGACCATAAGGAACAAGAATCCGCCTGGGGTTTACTAAAAATCCGAAGTTGTTTTTTCATTGCCACCCTAATATATATATTTGTTATTTGTGCATAATATGTTTTTTAGAATGACTACCAATCCAAGTGGTAAACGGAGCCACGCCTCGCCGGAGCAACTGTCGATATTGCTGGATATTTTTGTTCTGTTGAACTTAACAACACAAAAATAGTTGTCGTTAATTTTGCGATAGTCGAATCGCTAACTCAACAGCGGTTTTAGCGATAGCGAATATCGTTATAAAACTGCCTGCAGAATACCAAAATCGTTAATTATATCGTTAAGTGAACTAAACGATTCGATTATCGTTAAAGCAGCTTACTGAATCGCACTACAGGTTTAACGATATTTTTTCTTCAGTGAGCTTGACATTTTACTTCACAGTAGCTGTAATTAAATCTTTAATTCGTTTTAAAAGCATCCCATTTCTACAATGAAATCCTGATTAGACCTTATCAGTGTGGTTTTAGACCAGGCAAGTCCACAGCTGACCAGATATTCACACTACGCCAAATTCTGGAAATGACCCACAAAGAGCAAATCGATACTACCATCTTTTTGTCGATTACTAAGTTGCTTTCAATAGTCCCATTCTGGGAAAATTGTACTAAGCTATGTCTGAACTTGGGAGTGACACTGACCAACATCAAATCAGCTGCGAAGGTGGGGAAAGACCTCAGCGAACCATTCTGTACCAAGAGAGGGCTGAGACAAGGCGACACACTTTCGCGCTATCTCTTCAACATCTTAACGGAGATAACAATGAGAAAATCTGCAGTAAATACGAACAAGACAATCAACACGAAAAGACTTATGTTGCTAGCGTATGCTGACGACATAGACATCATTGGGCGAAATTTGCGAGATGTTACTGCAGTAGTTTCAAGAATCGAAAAAGAATCAGCGAAGGTGGGGCAAGACAAAATTTATCATATTTTTCTTATCATAAGTAAAACATAACTCATTCCCCGGAAATTTATTTAAGGAAGTTTTTATTCTTCTGCTATTTCAAACAATTCAAACTACAAAACTCGTACTCCGACCAAATAAAATTTACTTAATTTGAATTAAATTTCCTGGAGGTGACTATTTTTTTACATACATTAAAGTTAATTTGTACTCAACTTATGGATATGACTTTTGTGGGTGTACATTTTACAACGTAAGAATTATATTTTCCTGTAGCCGCACTTTGTTCGTGTATGTTAAATCTGCATATGTACAAGTACAACATCATGTTCTATGTTTAAAATACCCTTTCACAAAAAAAACATGTGTATTCTGGGAATATAAGTCCTGTATTATGTAACGTTCATGAAAAGAGAATGAATCTGTTATTGACAGTTTTGACGCATAAATTGAAAATGTTAAAAACAACAATGGACAATATTTGTTTTAAACCTTCTGTAGTAAGGTTCCAGAAATAAAAAAAAACTGCACATTGAACAACATTTGTTATTAAAGGCTTAAGGCATTTTGTCGTACATCGATGTCGAAAGTCGATTTTGTAAAGTTTTCAAGTACAAAAATATTCAATATAAGGTGTAGACACATCCTTCTTCTTTCTTTTTACTTTTTCGGTACATTGGCTTTTATGAATTCATAATACCGGGGATTTTGCAGAAATCTGTCTTCGAAAATCATAATTTTGGTGAAAACAGTTCTCGTATTTTAAAAGGAAATGTAAAGCGATACGTTTTGTAACAATCGTATATTTTCTTGCGCCCTTTTTAGTTGTGAGGTCGATATAATTGTGTATAGATAATAGAAAAATACATATACTTTACACACATAGTACATATGTTTTTGTATTCTTCTATTTCCAAACATAAAATATGTTTCAAAATTTAAATAAATTGAAGAACATATTGTGACTTTTTATTTTTTTATATAACATTGGAAATATCATTGCATAATAATAATAAACATGGTAAAGTCGTTTGACCAGCTGATTTATTTTTATTTTATGTGATCTTTCGCTTCAGTTGTCAAGCTCATATGTGTTGTGTTTTTGTATTCTTTTGCATTCTTGTGTTGTTGGCATGCATTTGTGTAGTCATTCATTGCGTCCGAGTTGCGTTAAAAATCACATATATTCACCCTTACGTTGAGCGAATGCGCGTGCCAAATGTGCCCATATTCAAGAGCAGAGTGGCTATGCGCTAAACGGTTTTGGGGATTTATCGTGACTACCAATTGTTCGCCCAATATTTTGGGAGGTACAAAAATGGGCATGGCGATGTTGTTAAATTTTTATTACACAGTAGCTTTTGACAAAATATTGCCTTGTATTGAATTTCATTAAGATGGGTTTAGTTTTACGACAGTTATCGTGTCGATCAACCGGTCATCCGATCAACTTTTGTATGGGATTTACCAGAATGGGTGTGGAAAATCCGCTTATTTTCTATAGGAAAATGCTATTTGATATAAGGTCTGGTTCAGTTTTGCGGGACTTCTCGTGCCGAACCAGCAGACGGAAAAAAAACTTTTCTATGGGAGGTACCAAAAAGAGCGTGGCAAAATCGCCTTGTTCTAATCGGTGATTGGCGTTTGATGGTGTGAAGCCTTATACATTGATAATATGAACCAGATCGTAATCTATCAGTAATATAATTAGAATCTCTCAAGAGCCTAAATGACAAAACATCACACTATTATGATTTTGTCACCACACAGATGATAATGAAAAAAGAAATGCAAAGATGATGGTTGGGATTTCAGATGATTTATTTCTTTCTGAGTCGTCTTACCAGTAGCGAAGTTGACAAAGAACAGGAAGGTCCTCCACTACTTTTTGACGGAACTTGTTCTCATTTTCATTTGGCGGATTTGTCCTGATGATATTGACAATAAAAGTATTCATTTATTTATTTATTTATTACGTCTATGGACAAAAATCCTTACGGACTATGAGCTTTTGAATATCTTCTGACCAAACGGAGCTTTAAGATATTTGAAGATAAGTATATATAAATTAAGGGAATTCATTATGCATACATTTAACTATGCTTTTTTTCTTGGTTTGGTACAAACATACATAATTGCATTAGGGTCGGAAGTGATTCACACGATTTATCAAATTGACAACCCGGAGTCCCGGACGACCACCAAGCGTTTGTATGGAAGGAATCTTGCCCATTTTCTTCAGATAACTAGACACTTACAGGTTAGTAATCAATGTGTGAGTTGAAGCTAATCACATCAACCAGATAAAAGTTTTAGAAGGGGCGTGGTTCAAACGGCTATTTTCAATATCATCCTAAGTTTGGACAATAATAGTCACTGACAAAATTGCATGGTGGAAATAACCCAGCCAGACAAGCAGACAGGCGGACATGGCGCAATCGTATTAAAAACTCTTAAAATGTATCTCGTCCAAGGATATCAAGGGTCAATATGGCTCCTTCTACCCCAGTTGGCAGTGGCCTGTAAGAGTCCCTGCTGACTTGCCGATCCGCTCCCATATAAAAAATTTCATGACACCCCCTGACATTTGCATACATTTGGTAAAAAGTCAGCAGGAATTTTCCGTAGTTTGAGTCAGTTGGCCACGACGTCTCCAAATGTGGTAACCTTGTGTCATTTCCTATATAGTATATAATTATAATATTGGAGTCTTTGAGATGGATTAAACAACCTAAATTAAACATTAGATTGATAAAATATTTGAAGTGTTTTTGTATTCTTATGACCTTAAGCGGAAACAACTAAAAACCACTAAATCTACAAAGGTCAACCATACTTACAACTAACATTGATAAATATTGATAATGCTAAATGGGTACATTCATGTACATACTTATACACACATGTGTACGTATCCATACACATAATTCCCTGAAAATTTGCATATTTTTGAATAAATTTTCAAATATTTTTGAAATTAATTCTGAAAATTTGTGACATACAATTCAAACATAAATTTTTCAGTTTTATGTTTTCCGAATAACTTGAAATTGTATACGCATGACTCGCTGTTGACAAAAGGCAAAGACTTCCTCTGTCGATATACAGCATTGGCATTAGTGGGAGTCAGTCATTACATAATGCTAACAAGTCAATAGGACGGTCTTTCGTAGATTGTCAACCCGTTTACAATTTAGTATGTCAGCTAAGGCAAAACTAGTGATATGTCATGAATATGTCTTCTATAAAGTGTCTGCACCTGCTCACATTGTCATAAGGAAATTCTACTGACAATGTCCTCAAGACAAATTTTCCAACTGGGACGCGTTACTTTTTTCACCCTATGAGTGAGGGTATAACAGATGACTGTTGTTGGTACCTACAACTACAACAACGCCTGCTTCTATTACCATGTATATGTTATTGTACCATGAAAAATATTCAAAGAACAGAGTAACATAAGTTACGACTTGATTTAATGTTAATATATATTAAACAACGTTTTCATTCCATTAAAAAATAAATATTAAAAAGATTTTATTCATAAAAGAAATTCAAATTATTTCCCGTTAAGGTAAACAATTTAAGTTGTTTGCAAGTTAATCTAATGTGTAGGTTTTTGTTCCTCTTCGCGCACCACATGCAATTAAGACGCGCTGTCCTGTAATAAAATAAAAATGTATTTAAAATTCAATTGCATACATACTCCCAATTACTAAAGGTACACTTCTTTCCAAAATATACCCAATTCAGTGAAATATAACCCTATAATCCTTAATCCAAAAAGCAGTTTCTCCCAAACATTTTTCAATGTTCGTAAAGATTTTTTGAGTTTTGAGTTTCTATAACTCGTTTGTGGTAACAGAAAGAACAGTTACTGAAACGGGGTTCGTTCAGTTTATGTGAGTTCAGAGATGCCAATTTTAGGTTGCTGTAAACGCTTCTCTGATCTAAAACGATATTATTTATTACAAAGCAACTTCAACAATTTTAACTAGTGGTGATTGCACTTTGTAGAGTAAAAATTGTTGTAAAAAAAATTAGAGAACGTTGTCGCCCTTTGATAAATTTTGGCATATTTCTATCGATTTGATTGGAGTTGGTATAACAAATGTTACCCTCAAAAAGCCTCCATTAATAGCTCTCCAGATGCTAACAAAGATCTTTAACGAATGCTTTAAGCACTGCTATTTTCCTCAGCAATGGAAAGAAGCAACGGTTGTCCCTATACTTAAGCCAGGCAAGGCTGCTAGTAGTCCTGATTCATACCGTCCTATCAGTCTTCTAAATGTCCTCGGGAAAGTGTTTGAGAAAATTATTAAAGATGAACTATACACCTTTATGGAAGAAAACAGTGTCTTACACCCCAATCAATTTGGTTTTCGACCGGAACATAACACCGTCCATCCCCTTTACAGAATCAAAAAGAAAATTAAAACAGAACTTATATCTAAAAAGTCGACAGGCATGGTCTTGTTCGATACAAGAGCTGCATTTGACTATGTGTGGCATGACGCTTTAATACACAAAATGATGGCAGCCGGATTCCCTAGTTGTCTCACTAAAATTATACAAAGTTTCCTATCAAACAGGACATTTCAAGTGTATGTTGGCAAATACACTTCAAATGCATACACAATACAGTCAGGATGCCCGCAGGGCTCATGTCTCTCCCCGTCTCTATTTAATATTTACATCTCCCACTTTCCTGTCTTTCCCGACTGTGAGTCTTCAATGAGTCTACTGAAGAATACTTCACTCGCTGGAAAATCAGACTAAATGCAGCGAAAAGCAAAACCATTTATTTCACTAAGAGACGAGCAAGTCGCTACTTACCAGCATTGAAAATAAAAATTTACGACCATGAAATTGAATGGGAAAGCCAAGTTAAATACCTGGGCGTACTATTCTACTCAAAACTTCTATTTGGGGACCATGTCTCTCATATCGTGGCAAAGTCTAATGCCGCAATAAAGTCCATGTATCCACTGATCAATAGGAAGTCCAAGATGACTATAGAAAATAAGCTCCTGATTTATAATGCAGTTATTAGACCAGTTCTTATATATGCAGCTCCGATTTGGTACGACGCTGCTGCATGCCACATCAAAAAGCTACAGATATGTCAATACAAAATATTAAAATTAATTTTTGACTTGCCTTGGCACTACTCCACTAACAGACTACACACCCTTGCCAATAACATTCTTATTAAAAACAGATTAGAGCAAATGAGCGACAAATTTTTCATGCATCGCCAACGGGCAAGCTATAGTCATATTAAGTCCCTAGTGGACGACAACTAGGTTCGGTTTTACGAATCTAGTATTTAGTTCATAAGTTTTATCCTAGTTCTAAGTTAGATTTAAGTCTCAAAGGGTTTCGAAATTTTTCCTTACAACAATATCTAAATTTCGCAAATATGTTATTAAAATCAGATTGGATATTTAAGTAGAAAAGCTAATAATTAAGCTAAACTCTTAACTAAACATATATATAAAAATGCTGTAACGAATTGATTTAATATTTTAGCAATAAATGAATGAATGAATGAATGATTGGAGTTGTTATCAGTACATGCATAATGGCAAAACGAAATTTTCTACCCACCGCCAATATAGACCTGCCACACATATTGTCATGATTTATAACGAAATAAAATACTTCGTTATTATTTGTTGAGAAGTAAAAGAAAATATTTAAAAAGTATCTGATAGCCATTTACTTGGGAGTGGCCAGAAATGATTCCTTCATTGGGCAGTCCAAGCAGCTCACTACTTCCACGCAGTATGTACTGGGCAATGGCTGTATCGGAAGCCTCAGTTGGCTACCTAGAGTGAGGTGGCGAAAATAAATAAGCAGCCTGATTTGGTTATGCGATCAGTGATGTGTGTGGGGCATCAAGCTATCGGGCATATTCTTTTGTCCTTTAGAAGGCGGATAACCCAAACATACGAGCCAACGCCGGATAGAAACCAACATATTGCATCCCGGTCAGCGTCTGATCCATTATGGGCGGCTGCAATCAAATATCCAGGCAGTCGGTAAAATGCAAAAACACGGTTGATGGGGTTTGCCTTCCGCCAACGATCATAATGGCAGTGAAAATACATAAACGAACAAGAAAACATAAACAACCCCTATTTGTTGATGACCCCCGCAAACGTTATAAGGACCACGATTTACGGATATGCACTTGGAATGTAAGAACTCTATATAGATCCGGTGCAAGTATCCAACTGGCTGATGTCCTCGAGAGTTATAAGGCTGACATTACCGCTATCCAGGAAATGCGATGGACAGGATATGGCTGCACAAGCAAAAAAACTGCGATATATACTACAGTTGTCAGGAGAAAAAAACATGAATTTGGTTGCGGATTTGTAGTTGGCAAAAGACTGCGACATCTATTCTCCAGGTTCAATCCTGTGAGTGAACGTATAGACACAATCCGCACAAAAGCGAAATATTTTCATATTTCCCTAATTTCTGTGCATGACCCGGCAAAAGAGAAAGATGATGATGCCAAAGACATATTCTATGAGCTCCTAGAGGAAACGTATGACCGCTGCCCTGGCCCTGACATTAAGATGTTTAATCTAACTATTGGCCATTTTCGACAACGGTATGAGACTGATTGACTTTGTCGCGGCAAAAAACATGGTCATTAGTCTTTCCAGCATAAAGACATCCACAAGGCTACTTGGGTATCCCCTGATCATAGAACGAAGAACCAAATTGATCACATGGTAATTGATGGAATGCACTCATCCAGTGTAATGGACGTACGAGTGATCAGAGGAGCTAACATCGATTCTGATCACTACCTGGTAGCAGCAAAGGTACGCACAAGATTAAGTAGAGCGAAGATCGTACGAAACCAGACGCCGATCGTGATGCGCGGTTGAAACCCATTTCCGACTCTATAAAAACTGCCGCAACCACCGTACTTGGGCATTGCAAATGATGAAAAGAACGCTGCACGTATGGCAATGCTTCAGTCAATTGTAACGCGAGCTGCAACTGAGCGGTATAGGGAGAAAAGAAAGGAGGTAAACCGTCTATTTAGGCGTGAGAAACGGCAGTGGAGAAAGCGCGAGAGTGAGAAAATTGAGACATACAGAAGGAAAAACGAAGCCCGAAAATTCTACCAACAAGTCAAAAACGGAACAAATAGACATCGTTCAGTGCCCCCTTCTTTAAAGACAAGGACGGAAATCTCAGCGCAGATGTGCAGAGCATGTTGGGAATATGGAGAGATCATATCTCCGCGCTACTAGTACCTGAGATATCCAATGACGATGGGACAATCGATCACAATACGGATGACGACGTCGATTGCCCCCTCCTAACCAAGACGAGGTCAGAACAGCTATTTCCCGGCTTAAGAACAACAAAGCCGCAGGAGCCGATGGATTACCACCAGAGTTATTTAAGGCTGGCGGCGGTGTGCTGATGAGGTGCATGCATCAGCTCATTACCAAAATTTGGTTATATGAATGCATGCCCGGCGATTGTAGTCGCAGTGAACTATGTCCCATATTTAAAAAGGGTGACCCGAGTCCATGTGCCAACTACCGTGGAATACGCCTTTTATCCATAGCATATAAGGTTCTATCAAGTATAATGTGCGGAAGACTAAAACCAATTATCGCTGACCTAATTGGACCATACCAGTGTGGCTTTAGACCAGATTTCCACGCTACGCCAAATCCTGGAGAAGATCCACGAAAACAAATCGACAGCTCAGGCAAGGCGACACCCTATCGTGCGATCTCTTTAACATATTAATGGACATCATTATGAGAAAAGCTGCTGCCAACATGAATAAAATCATCAGCAGCAAAAGTCACATACTGCTCGCGTATGCTGATGATATAGATATCATTGGACGCACAGTTAGAGAAGTTACTGCGGTGTTTTCGAGAATTGAGAAGGAGTCAGGAAAAGTGGGTCTGACGGTAAATGAGGACAAGACAAAATTAATGGTTTCAATGCGCAGGGCCTCCACGCGATTATACCAAAGCGTGAACGTTGATAACCGTTATAATTTCGAGGTGGTAGATGAATTTATATACCTCGGATTTGCCGAAAACTAAAACAACAACGTCAGCCTTGAGATCAATTGGAGAATTGTGCTTGCGAATAGATGTTATTTTGGTCTAAGCAAGCAGTTTAGAGATAAAGCCCTCTCTCGAGTAACAAAAGTCCAGCTGTACCAGACTCTCATGCAACCTGTGTTGCTTTATGGCGCAGAATCCTGGGTCATATCGCAAGCAGACGAAACATCTGTAAGAGTCTTCGGCGACGCATGAACCATGAGTTGTGTGAGCTATATCCCGACATCGAGATAGTTGAGCGAATTAAAATAACGCGATTGCGCTGGCTAGGCCATGTCAGTGGAATGGATGAAGACGAACCAGCGCGAAGTGTTTTCGAAACCAAGCTCGAAGGAAGACGAAAAATAGGAAGACCAAGACTCCGCTGGAAGGATCAGGTTTACGAATCCCTGCGAACACTTGGTACTACCAACTGGAGAGATGAGGCAAAAGATCGAACTGGTGGGCGAAATATGTTATCTTCGTTTCGTAAGGTCCCTGACCCCCCGGTGTTGTCCGAGACGGGATAAGTAAGTAAAGTATTCACAACAGATGCATGTTTGCTATTGCACATATGTCAAATATAAATTCATATGCAATGTATGAATTAGAATTATTTTTTAGTATATTTGCTGCTATTGGAAAGGTAAGAACACAAATTTATTATAAAGTCACGTCATGCCAAGCCACCCAATAAAAGTTTACCTATTTGTAACTAAAATTAAATTTAGTTTACGTAATGGTGACAATAAAATCAAAACAATGAAGCAACAACTCATTATAATGGTGTTATCCAATTCAATATGTTTCTTTTGTCAATTTAAATGTAACAAAATGTTTGTTCCTTGTATTGAATATTTTTTTTCCGTCGATATTAATAAATTTGCAAATATGTCCTTTTGTATCCTTTTTTAATACCGTATTCCGATTGTGTTTAACTTGCTTTTACATTCCAAACATTGTGAGAATACATAAAATATTATTGTCAGTTTGTGAATACAAAAGTCGTTTCAGCAATTATAGAGTATATTATGAATTGGGGAGTATATGTATATACCACCATTAAACTTTTCGAATCTGGCAACTCTATAACTTTTTCTTTTGTCATCAAATCGGCTTATGATAGACCCCATTCGTAAACAGTACTCGACACCACAAAGCGCTGTTAGCGTGCAGTTTGGCTGAAATTCTCGATGATTTTTGACAAAAACTTATATATAGCGAAAAGAGGTTGTCGTAACCGTAAGTTCGGCTGTTGGCATAGAATTGGGGTTGCACTACCGAATTGAGCTTGCAGCGACTGAATTTAGTCCACACCACTGAAGTTCGGTTGAAGCAACCTCGCTTCATAGTAGATTGGGTTGTGACAACTGAATCTTCAATTATATTCGTTATCTTATTTCGGTTGCAGCTACCGCATTTGGAATTAGTTCGGATGAAACAACTGCCATTGAATACCAAATTCGGTTGCAGCAATCTAGTGTGACATCAGTTCAGCTGCCACAGCCGAATTTGGTATTAATTCAGTTGCTACTATAGAATTTGATATCAATTCAGTCGCAATAACCTAATTTGGTTTTTAGTCAGTTGCAATGACCAGATATAGAGAGAATTCCATTGCTGTAACCGAATTCCTCTGGAACTCTGTTGGGACAACCAAGTTCACTTTCAATTCAGATACCACAACATAATTCTATATATTTCAAACCTGACGTTTAAAATTCTAAAGGCAAATGTTATATTGAACAAGCTACAAAGAATTTACAATTGTTGTGGTCGCGCTGATATCAAGATTTTTTTGTAGCCAGTAAGCAAAGTATGATTTAGAACCAAAATCGGCAGATGCAACTTCAAAAACGGTTGGAAAAGGATGTAAAATTAATTATTTTTCGCCAAAGAGTTACCCCATAGAGAAATTACGTATAGGAAGCGATTTCACTCAGAAAAGTTACGCTGTTTGGTGTATTGCATATGGACGCTGCATGTTGGAAAGTATTGCTATAATAATACCAGATAGCGACAATGGCTCAAACCAACCATCATTAAATCAGCAACGACATTTCGTCTTGTGCCTTAACATTTTTGCGAAAATACACCACAAATATAAAGGGTTTTTCAACAGAGACGCTACAAAAGTAAATCGATAGGGACAGCAAACGACGCCATACTTTTTCCCGCTCTTTTGACATTTCTCTTCAGTAAGGTTTGCCATTTCATCATGGAAAGATATACGAGCCAACAACGAGTCGAAATTATTAAAATTTACTACCGAAATTTGGAGTCAGTGGCCTCAACTTTAAGAGCGCTACGTCCAATTTATGGTCGTCATAACCGTCCTACCAGATCAACAATTAAGCGTCTAGTGGAAAAACTTTTAATCCACAGGCACAGTACAAAATGTTCCCGTGCCAGTGAGACAAAGAAGTGGCCGTAGTGTCGAAAATATTGCTGCCGCTGAGGCTTCAGTTCAAGAAAGCCCAGACGTGTCTCTCACACGTCGTTCTCAAGCGTTGGGCATCTCTGTGACGTCGTTGTGGCGAATTTTGCGAAAAGATCTTGGCCTACATCCTTACAAGATCAAATTGACGCACGAACTGAAGCCGCTTGACCTCCATAAGCGTCGTATGTTCGTGAATTGGGCTGAGCAACAACTTGAGAATGATTCGGATTTTCAATCATCTTCAGCGATGAGGCTCATTTCTGGCTGAATGGCTTCGTCAATAAACAAAACATGCGTCATTGGTCAGACAGCAATCCACACGTAATCCATGAGTCATCATTGCATCCCGAAAAAATTACGGTTTGGTGCGGTTTATGGGCCGGCGGCGTCATTGGGCCGTACTTCTTCCGCGATGGCCAAGACCGGCACATTACTGTGAATGCGAATCGCTACCGTTCACTAATAACCGAATATTTTTGGCGCCAATTGGATAATATGGACTTGGAGGACATGGTGTTCCAACAGGACGGCGCCACAAGCCACACAGCGAATGCCACAATCAATTTATTGGAAACCAAGTTTGGTGAACGTGTTATCTCACGAAATGGCCCAGTCGATTGACCGCCTCGGCGCCGTTAGATTGTTTCCTGTGGGGCTACGTCAAGTCTATGGTCTATGCCAACAAGCCAGCGACGATTGATGAACTTCGTACGAATATCGAACGTGAAATTGCAGCAGAATCGGCCGATTTATACTTGAAAACCGTCGAAAATTGGGTTCAGCGTCTGGACTTCTGCAAGCGTGCCCGTGGAGGCCATGCAAAAGAAATCGAGTTCCATACATAATGGCATCGAACGTACTTTCACAGGAATAACAAATTTCATTGCTATCTAAAACCGGTTTTGTTTTATTTAAAAAAACTTTTGTAGCGCTCTTATTGAAAACCCCGTTATATGTACTAGCAATAAAATATAACAAAAAGTCCAAAATACATTAAAATTTCAGAGTTTTTCATCAAAATGAAATGAACAATTTGAGTCAAAAATTTTTGTAATTCCACCTCGTTTAAGTAAATTTACGACAAATACCTCTCTACAGCACCGACCGCACCACGGGGAGTATGAAACGAAACGTCAGATGAGAAAGATGGCAGCTCTATATGACTTTTCTCTAAGAGTTACCCATACAAGTTAGTTCCTCGCTTTGTAATTATTTATGAGAATAAAGGAAAATAATTATCACAAAAATTTCAAAATGCAGTTGTGACACTATCTCAATTCCGTTGTGACATCCTGTAATGTGGCTGCAACAACCTCTAATTCGGTTGAGACAACCACCAATTCGGCTTCGATTACCTATAGTGTGGTTGTGATAACCTCTAGAATCGGTTATGGCTAATTCGGCTGGCTCAACCGAATTTTTCTGTGATTGCATGTTCAACTTTTGGTCCCACAAGGACGGCGCCACATCTCACACAGCTAGAGCCACGGTCGCTTTATGGCGTCCTTTGTTCCTCGATCACCTAATCTGGAAAAATAGTGACTATGACTGGCCTCCTCGATTGCCCGACATAACCGCGCCAGACTTCTTCCTGTCGGTTTATTTGAAGACCGAAAATTATGTCAACAAACCATGAACCCTGGACATCTTGAATGACAATATTCGACATAAATTTACCGCTATTCAGCCCAAAATCATACGACAAGTGATGGAAAATGTGAAAAATCGATCTGGCGGCGATTATTAACACGAAATCATATTCTACAAGTGATCAAAACAAATAGTCATTTCATAATTTGTGTTTGTTTTTTGTTCTTATTGCCAACCTTATAAAAACTTTGATTTAAAAAGTCCTCGAAAAACCTTAATTATTGGCTCTAGTTTAAACCATATCTCAAAAAAGGATTTCATAAATTTTACGAAATTCACACTTTTAAGTTTTGTGCTACTCTGTTGGAAATTTTGTCCTGCAGACATTGGCAGTAGAATTTCCTTAGGAGAACGTCAGTAGGTGCTGACACTTTATATATGGAATGTTCTTCACATGTCAGTAGCTTTGCCTTACAATCTATGGAAGACCGTCATATTGATTTGTCAGCAGAATGTCATGACTGACTCTTAAGCGAACCACAGACTTGACACTCACGAGCATAAACATCAGCCATCGGCGATGTGTGTTGTCGGTTCACCGCCCTTCTTGATACCAAATAAGAATGTAATGAACATAGAGCAATGTCAGTTAGAGCTGTCATCTTTCTCATCTGACGGTTCAATTCACACTCTTCGTGGTGCGGTCGGTGCGATAGAGAGATTTTTGACGTAAATTGACTTACACCTGGAGGAATTAGAAAAATGTTTTACTTAAATTTTCCTTGCCCTTTCGATGAAAAACTGTGAGATTTAATCGTATTTTGGAATTGTTTGTTATCTCTTTTTGTTAGTATATGTTTGTGGTGTATTTACACACAAATTTTAAAACACAAAGCGAAATGACGTTGGTGTTTCCTTGTTGCTTGGTATGAACCATTGCCTCTGTCTGGCATTATTAAATCAATACTTTCCAAAATGCAACGTCCATATGCAACCACACCAAACATCGTAAATTTACTGAGAGAACTCGCTACTCTATACGTCATTACTCTATTGTAATGGAAGCTGTTCACATCACCATCATGGTTACAAAATGTTTTAGTAATATTTTTTCAAATTCATCAGTTAGATAAAAAGTTATCGGTCACGCTCATGTTCATGAATGACATGTCTGTGGTTCTCTTTACTAATGCCGAGCTACATATCGATAGAAGTCTTTACCTTTTGTTAAAGGCGCGTCGAGTTTCAAGATATTGCACCGGTGGTGGTGCAATGGTTAGTGTGCGCGCCTCTTGTACATGATATCCTGGGTTCGAACCCTGCACAGACCACCTTAAAATGTCTTTCGGCGGCGGTCACCTCGCATAGTGACGGCGACTCTATCGAGTATTTAGCCATGAATATGCTTCTAAAAATACCGTTCGGAATCGGTGTAAAACTGTAGGTCCCAATCAGTGAGTGAAAACTGGAAAGCGCACAGCTCAGTGGTTGTGAAAAGCTCTCCCCTGTCCCTTCATGGGATGTAATGGGAAACCATTTATTTTTTATTTTTAAACAACCTAAAACCGGAAAATGTATGTATCAGAGGGTTACTATTTATATTTCGGGAACTGGCAATACTAGTGTTCCCATATGCAAACTGGAACTTCCATTGGAAAGTTTGAAATTCATCTCGGTCAAAAAATTTAATTAACCCATGAATAGGTTCGGGCGATGATTTTTTACGATTTTCAATGTGGATTATCTAGACAAGAGTGTCTCAATCAACTTGTTTCGACTTTTGGTGATGAACCACCATCACAAACCACTGTAAATCGTTGGACGCAGACTTCATCTCGGACGCCGTTCGCTCCAGGATGAATTTCGTGCAGGTCAGGATGAACAGCGATGCAGTGGGTGAACTGATAATGCAATATCGTCATGTGACATAACGTGATATAGAGGCATCCTTGCACATTAGTTGCACTTCAATACATTCGATTTGTTCGCGTTGGATCCCACATAATTTGCCAATCGATCAAAAAACGGCTCGTGCCAATTGGTGTAAGAAAATTATTAAAAAGTTCGACCATGGTGCTTCAAAAGGCGTGTATAAAATTGTGACAGGTAACGAATCATGGATATATGCATATGAGTCGGAAACAAAACAGCAATCGACCGTGTGAGTCATTCAAGACGAGCTCAGTCCTACAAAAGTTGTTTCGTGGAAGAAGCACAACGAAGCAAATGGTCGTCTGTGTCTTCTGCCGAATGGGTCATGTTGCCACTGTTCCGCTTGAGCAAAGTACGACGTTCAATTTTGAGTGGTACACGATCATTTGTTTGCCGGAAGTTGTCGGAGAAATTCGTAACACCAACAGCCAAAGACGAATTATTCTCCAGCATGGCAATGTGAGCTCCACATATCTCGTCAAACAGGTGAATTTTTGAGCAGTCAAAACATTGAATTGAAATTGTACAGTCCAGCTTTGGCATGCAATGACTTCTTTTTGTTCCCGAATATCAAAGGTGAACTGAAGAAGCAGTTGAAGCGTGTGTTTTGTTTTGGAGGTGTCTCAAGAGGAATGGAAAAACTGCTTTGACAAATGGTTTGAACGAATCCAAAAGTGTATTGATTACCAAGGTGAATACTTTGAAAAACAAGAAAGCCATTTTCATTTAAATATGTTGGGTATTATTTGCTATTCCCGAAATATAAATAGTAACCCTCGTATTTGAATTGTCTGTTATAAATTTTCAGAAGTAATTTCAAAAATATTACAAAATTAATATTAATCCACATATTCCGGGAATTAGATGTACACATGAATGTATGTAAACGCATGTGCCCATTTCTTATTATTTTAACCATATTTTTTTTTTAATTAGAGGTCGTACATCTGAAAGATGAAAATGTAATAATTATATAGGAGATGACACCACCACATTTGGAGACGTCTTGACTAAATAGTGAGTTAAGGACGATATGTGTATATGTCATGAGTTGATCGCCACTATTGACAAACTGTGGAAGATTCCTACTGACTTTTTACAAAATGTATGAAAATTTTAGGGAAGTTTTTGTATGGGAGCAAATGGGTTTGTAGTGGGTCGGCAAAATCAGCAAGGACTCAAACTGATTATATCATTAGGAAATCAACAACTGGGTGATTAACAAAAATCTCCCATTTAAATTAATTTCGCAAATTGTTTTGAGATATTTATAGAATTAATACCAACACAGAGGAACCGAATATGCTTCTGGAATATTGAAGTCATTTCAGGAATTTACAATTAAATATAAGTTTAATTAAGGGGGAAGAACACTACCATAGCTCCACATTTCTGACTCTCACTTTCATTGGACAAAATCTCGAAAACTAAGCACGGTAGAGACTGCATTACAATCAATACGTTTTTCTCAATCCTAAACCATAATCAGGCACTTCACAGGAATCGGTATTATGTTAAATCGTATTTTACTTATGTAAGACACTCACTCTATTAACTAGAATGTGAATACAAATTAATTAGCTGGATGCTAATTAATTAAATTATATTTTGAAATTATATAAACTTTGATATTCAGTGAAGCCACTTTAACTATTGATTTTTCTTGCAGTTAAATAGTAGTTCACTGTCAGCATTAGTAAATTAACTCTAAATGTCAATACTAAATTTACTTTGTTCCCTAGAATTATGCCTAATTATCTTCACAAGTTTTTCTTGCGAATTTTAGCACATGTTTATCAATAGTTTTCACATAACTTCTGGTCAAATGATGTGGAAATGATTGTCAAACATGGCCAACTTTCAATCACTTTTTCGATATGGCAAGAAGCTTGAGTGGACAAGGTCGCCAATTAACACTGACAGTATAGTGTTATTCTGCATCAACGTAAGAGAGCTGTCATAGGCTGTGCAATATTAATTAATAGGCCACAACAAGACGTCTACATCAAATTGCCAAAATAGTTGTTTGTTTTTGTGTGAACTGAAGTGGAAAAGAGACAAATATGGCATAATTTCCAGATTTACAGTCACATGCTGCTATGGAAAATTCGCCAAAAAAAAAGTTACCCAAAAATAAAATTAAAAAACGGCTGGCTAGAAAAAATTACTGAAGAAAAATGGCACAACAATTGTTTTTGACACTGTAGTATGAGCATCTTATACATTGGAATGTAAACTAACAACATCAGTCTTAAAAATATAATTAAATTCTTCATACAGGTTCCCACTTCATCTGAAAAATGGGTCAATATTTTAAGGTTATTATTAGTAATATTTAATAAATGTTTAATAAAAGGTAAATCTCATGGCAATCGCTGTTTTTATTTTCAAACAACAACACGTAGGAAAGCCGACATAGACAAGAGATTGTGATTATTGAGGTTTTTTGGTAAAGTATTGTGTTTAATGTTTTCGCACTAGTAGGTTTGTTGAAACAATTCTCGTTAATTTGAGAATTGTTTAGCCTTATAATGTGTGATGATATGCCTAAATACTTGCGGGGAAGGGAGGTGATGAGATGCCTTGGTGGACATCGAAATATCGATATTCCCAACAATCCACCGAAATAACCAATTTGACTTAATAACTACTTGCTATTATTAATTATTTTTTTTAATTGAAAATATGATCTTAAACCGTATTATGAATGGAAAACGTAATGATTCATTATTTTATATAACGTTTTATAGTACCAAATTAGGTATTTTTGCTTAATGAAATATCACTCCAACACATATAATAAAGCGTCCAACAGATTTTTCGTAGGTTTCTTTGTCTCAGTTTATTTACGAGTGATGGTCGCCTATAAATCGTGATCTGAATAAGTGTAACAACTATCGAGATAAGCACTCCAAATAGTGCAGTTTATCCGCAGAGCACTTATTGTCTTGGTCAATTTGTGTTGGACAAAAAATGCATATTCTAATCTCATGTGGTTAGAGTGCAAAAACAAAAATTAGCAAAACGAAATGCGTGTAACTTATTATTTATACGTACATCTTAATACACATTTCCCCACTCTCTTTCTGCAAATAGTCAGCTGTTCTCCCAGCCACTGTAATTTACACTTTCATAGCTATTAACTTTTATATATACTGACATATAGATGGCGCTCCAGTCGAACTCGGAACTGCCGGAATAATTTATCTTTATTCAGGGTTAGTAAACTTCAAAAGTTGGTAAAAATTAACTCGGAACTATTCGAAAAAAATATATTACAAGAATATTTGTGTCCAAATCCGGAAAGACATAGATCTTCTCAATGTGAAAAATTTCGAAAAGCTCTTAAAATTCAATAGCTCTATATCAATTTGACTCCTATCTCCATACTCTCACCAATCCCAGTGTGGACCTATACCTGTTAAAGAAGAGCTAAATAGTGTTGTAGGTCATTTGGAGTCACCAATCGAAAGACAATGACAAACTGTTGCAAATAAAGGAACCAGAGAGAGTCCAGATAATGAACATGGAAATAAAAATAAAAAGTCCCCATACTGGCTCAGTAAAGACTATCCGTCTTCAAATCGCTTTCACCCTCTCCAAGAAGTTGTAAGTCAGAATATCCCCAATAATGAACGTTTCTCTATATCACCTCGTATATTTGTGGATAATGACTCCAACATTCACTCCTCATTTCAATATTAAATTAAATAGAAACGGATCAGTTTGATCTTAAAAGCTTGAGAAACCAGCAGGTCAAAACTATGCCAAACAATCCAGAAATATATAAAAAGATAGTATCCGAGCTTGAAAAAGATAACACTAACCTTTCAATTTGATCTCGTAAAAATATGCTCTTCAGTAAACATAGAAGATTGAAAAAATTAGCTTCTTGAACTCAGTCAAGATTTGGCCAATATTTGGAAAATTTTCGCAGAAGAGGTACGAAGGAACCCCTTCCACTATTCGAATTTGATTTCAAGTTGAATCCCAACAACCAAGAAATATACTCCATGAAATCTTGTATGTACTGTCGTATTGTATTCGAGCCACCCATACCGAAAAAGTACTCCCTCAGTGAACTAACTGCCATCCATATTGGCAATATGACTTGTTTTTCTTATCTCTGGGGCAATAATTCTTAGCATGTTGCTCTCGTCTTACAACAACTTCAAAGGTACGGAAAATACTCTTGGCAATTAAGCATCTATCTCTTAAAATTATTTCCGCAAATTCTCCTACATATTGGTCTACAGATATTAACTCAATTCCCGATATCATTGATTTCCATATAATGAAAAACATGTCTACACTCACTCAATCACTCACCAGTCTCATTCAGAGTACATTCTACAAATCTCATGGAATCTCAAGGTAAGCGTCACTCCAGAAAAACAATTGTCAATACCTCTGAAAACTGAAGATGATATTTAAAATGCAATAGAACAAATAAATCTCTTCATCCAACAAGCTGCGTGGAAATCCACTCTGTAAAAGTAAGGCCGCCGATGGTGCAATGGCTAGTGTACGCGGCTCTTGTACATGAGAACATGGGTTCGATCCCTGCTCTGACCACCTTATATTTCCTTCGACGACGGCCACCTCCCTTAATGATGGCAACACTTTCGAGTACTTAGCCATACCGTTCAGAACCGGTGTAAAACTGTAGGTCCCAATCAGCGAGTGAACAATTAGAAAGCGCACTGCCCACTGGTTGTGCGAAGCTCTCTCCAATTCCTTCACGGGATGTAATTGCAAACGGGTCTTTTAGATGTAAGGAGAAATCTTGCCGAAAAGCACTAAATTCGCGAACGGTAGCATAAATTCACTCTTAACGCACTCACTTCAGAGCTCACAGAGATATTACAACAGGAATAAAGACATTATTAATCCGATATATTAAGCCTCGTCACCCTCGTCAAAAAAAATTCTCAAAGTCATATGTAAACTTGAACGCAATAAAGCTGCAGTTTTTAATCATGTTACTCCCAAAACTCTAAAAGAGCTTCCAAAATAAGGTGTCTCTCTGAACATGCATTTATAACTCCTGTCTCTCGCGTTGCTTGTTTCCTGTCTCTCCGTTTTGCTTGTTTTGAAAGTTTCGGAAATCACAATGATTCTTAAACCAGGAAAGTGTCTCAACATGTATCCTGTTTCTTATTTATTTATTTTTTAGTCGATGACTTTAAAGTAAATTTTTCAAAAGATTGCCACCCAATCAGTTTATTACCAATTCTCTGTAAAGTACTGGGTCCTCTCTATTTGACCCTATTTGTTTCCTCACCATCAATTCAGGTTTAGGAAAAGTAATGGTACCAGGAACAAGTTCAAAGCCTCGTGGAAACGATAAATCAGTCTTGTGAAAAAGAACAGTACTGCACCGCAGATTTCTCGATATCTCTCAAGCATTTGATAAAGTTTGGCATGTGGCTTGCCGTTCCATTGTTTTTGGGTTCCACTGTTCTGAGTTCCTTTGTTTTTCAAAGTTGCGTTCGTGAAAATTGTTTTAACTAATAGTTTCTTTCACCCTTAGAAATAATATTTAAATTAATACGAAGGCAGTTTTAAAATATATATTTTTTTAACCATAACCTCCGTTACTAAAAGCCGGTACAAAAAATTTCACTCGCGTGAACCGATTTAAACATACCATCACCCTAAATCATTGATTGGGTCCGAGTTTCATTAAAAATGCAGTGGAATTGAGCAAAAATTTATTTAATAACCGATTTAATTGGGGTATGTTGTATTTTTGGGGATTTGTTGTGTCTACCAGCCAATTGTGTGCCCAACATTTGTGTGAGGGGTCCAAAAATAAGCGTGGGAAAGCTGTTCTGTTTAAATTGCAAAATAGCTTTGGACAAAACATTGCCCAGTAACAAATTTCATTAAGATAGCATGTCACCTATGGGACAGACATACGGACATTGTTCATTCGTCTTAGAAAGTCATAAAATGCATTTGGGGCAAAGCAAGTTGGGGTGTTTAAACGACGCCTATGCAATACATTTTTCTCCACCCCTATTTGTGAGAATATAAAAATGGCATACATCCCTGTTGGTGTAGATATACAAATCGTATGGACGAAAAAACTTCTCATACATAAACTAAAAGAACCAATGCTTAGTGCGCTTTGAAAAGTTATTCCAAACTAAAAAAGTGCAAATATTACAATCTACGAATTCCAGAAATAAATAAATTTCAATTTCAAAATTGTTAAAATCGTAACTTCGTTAGCGCCGGTAAAATACAAATGTTATCAGGCTCAAATTGTCAAGATAAATTTAAAGGTAGGACGATGGATTATGTCCATGCACCGGCAAACAGAAAATACAAAGAACGAACAAGAGACGAAACAAATTCAGTTCCATGTTTTTATATTAAAATCTTGTGTCGATGTTTAATCCTATAAGTGGCCACAGAAAGCCAAAGTCCATCCCACTATTTCTAATAAAAAACGCGTTTCTCTCCACGGTACTTTACCAGTGACAGCACAATGTCCACTAAATAATACCTGTTGATCCCTACGTGGCAACAAAAGAAAAGCCCACAATATTAACAACTGGCTCTTAAGTATACAGTTGCAACACGTATTGCGTCGAGTTGGTGTAGGATAACTATATCAAAATTTGAACGAAATTACGGAAGCATTTTATGTTATTAAATATTATCCTGTCGCCGGTATAGAATTATTTTTTGGTTTCCATTCTACTGCACGTGTCATTTTCCCTTGGTATTCAAAGAGGCATCAAAGTCACGCGTATATTAAAATACTTATGAAATAACTCCCATAGTTATTTAATAGTTTCTCACATACATTGGTTTAGATGGTGAAGAGGATGAATGATAACTTGGCCTTTAACAAAGTTGCCATAATTATCTGGCACAAAATAACCTTAATCAACAAGGGATTTCACATACGCGGACTAGATTCTTTAGGAGCAAGGCAAAACTCCAATGGTGAGGTTTATGGGTGTAATAAAGGATTTTATACTCTAGTCGTTGTCTGTGTGCTCTTTTGCTTGTTGATAATGTGAATGTGACAGTTACTGTCGACCAACAAGTTCCTAAGTTAATCAAAACCACGGTTGAGTTTTACCTCGCCAAAGGGGATATGTGTCCACATACCAACCTCCGAAACTCATTGCAGTTGACAGTTATATAGGAACTACTGGCACATTCATAACGATGATAGTTCAATCTGGCCTACTTTTTAAGAGGCCAATGAAAAAGAAGGACTCTGATGTTAATCAAAGGCCCAATCTTTTATACATCTTAACTTTAACAGAACATTGGAAAGGCAGACCCTTTTTGACGACGTAAATATTTGGTGTTTTATCAGGATTATTTACACATTAAGTTTCCAAAGCCAGCTAGAACTTTTCAAACTCAATTGGTATGGTTTGGAATAATTATTGTCTTCAGCAGTTGGTTCGAAATGTATGATTCCAAAAGGAAATTATTTATGAATCGAAGTTTTGACGAAAACGTATCTACCATGTAGGGGTTTACGCCGATTTTTTCCTGCTTCGGCAGCGGCGTAGATACCTGGGAAAACCGTCGGCGGAGGCTTGGTCGGCTAACCTGGCGGCAGCTATTCCTAATCATTAGAAAAGTTACCCGGCAGCTGCTGTGCAGAGTTCAATTCTTAGCAAATTAGACCTGCTGTTGTTATAGTTGTAATGTGTGCTGTAACCTGTTAGGGAATTTGAGTGGCTGTTAGTGTTGTAGCGTGTGGATTTTCGCCTGCCTGTTGTTCTGTAACATTCAACTCCATAAGTTAATTCTTGGCAAATTAACCTGACTGTTATTACGAAATTTTATGTTTTGTGGTCGTTTGTAGATTTTTGCTTGTTGTGGTTGCAACGTGTGTTGTAAATCAGGACAATGTCATTAATTGGTCCATTATACTGAATATTAATCAAAATGTTATACTCCGCCGAACCACGCCGGCGCTGCTGCGCAGCTATCTACGTAATAAGACGACGGCGCGGCAAAAATCGGCGACAACGGCGGCGTGGCTCGATGGCGTAAAGATCTAATGCCAACAGCTTATGTCCCAAACTTGTGGTGTAAGGCCTCATATTAAAACAAGTTGCAAATGGCCCATACAAGTAAAATTCAGTGGTCGCACGAAGTGCAACGGACTAGATTTAGATTTTTTATTTAATTTAGCCATTTACATTGGGAGCGACGGTTAGTGCGCGCAACTCTTGTACATGTGAACATGGGTTCGATACCCGCCGTGACCACCTTTCATTTATTCGATGGCCGTCATCTCGTTTAGTGACGGGGACACTATCGAGTAACTAGGCATGTCAAAGCTTCCACAAAAACCGTTCGGAACCTGTGTAAAATTGTAGGTCCAAATAAGTGAGTGTCCGAACTGGATAGCACACACCTCAGTGCTTCCCGTCAGGGGAGTAATGGAAAAATGTTTTTTTTTATTTTATTGAGATTCATTCAGTAAAGTACGTATAGTATAAGATATTTAGAAATTAATAAGCAAATGTGCATAAAACGCTACACAGAAAAAAAAAGACGACTGTAAAATTTTAACAAAAAAATTGGTACGTGAAAAATCTCAGCACTCAATTACATTTTTCATTATATACTGACAAATTACTCAAATATTGAAATGAAAATCGATAAATGGTACGAACAAAAAAAATCATAAGAAATACGCCAATATTTAATGAAGTAAATACGATACGAACAACCACATAACTTCAGTTAGAGATATGTTTGTAGAGGCAGTCGCTGGCGTAACGCTGTGTCACAAACATCGAAACAATCTTCCAGTGGATGTGAGTTCGAATCCTACCGCGGCTGTTTAATTTTTTTTAAATAAACACCATTTCTAAAAATACTTCGAATTGAAGACAAAACAAAAACTGAGATACAATTTAATTGTTAATATGTCAAATTCTTCATCGTCTAAAAACGAAAATATTTTTGATAAATAACGTACAAATATTTTCGTAGATGGGTGAAATTTTGCATCGATTGAAAAATAATATTTTTTCAATAAACAACCTACAAATATGATAGCTGATATGTGATTTTTTTTATCACAGGATTTTGAATTAATATATTGTTGGAATTTTCGAATTTTTTAATTGAATTGAAAAATTATTTTTTTCTGTGTATAAAACGGATACATATTTGTATATATTTTAGTCAGGCATTGCTCATATGTCGTATTTTCAATCAGATAAAAAGTACGTTTTAGTCCTTTAGACTTTGTGTAAAATCCATTTAAAAAATTTACCAACTCACACATACCCACACGCAAATACTTAATTCTATTCAAGTGGGCACTATAATTCGTTAGAATTCATACATTCATAAACAAACAAGCTTTCATACAACACACAAACATCCTCGTTGAGATCTCAAAGGACTACGCACAATAAACATCAGTGCAGGTTATACCCCCACCGAAGGCAAAAGAGAACCAAAATGAAAACGGGTCATAATTTATGTTAAAACTTTAAAAAATTTAATTTAAATAAATGGCATTTAATCGTCCTTTCACGAACCAAACGGCAGCAGCAACAACGGCCTCATTACGGGGTTGCGAGTATACTCGACGTTACGCCTGAGAATATTCTTCTACTGTGATATAAAGTATCCTCTTTGTTAGTTAGGGAATTTATCTTTGCTTGGGTTCAGGAAATGTAAAAGTTTTGGGTTTCACTGTGAAAAGTACTTGGGAGATGATTTGATTGTTAATCGTTTTATTGATTTTTGCCTTGAATTCCATTAGTGGTATGTACCCATGTTAGTACAATGATTGTTTTATATTCAGGATATATATGTATTTCATTTTACCACAAACAAAAAAATAAAGTAAAAAAACTAATAGAATGAAGGATATTTTATTGAATTCCAAACTTATTATTGGATGCATTAAACCCATGGAAGGAATCCATAGGAATCGAAATTGTGAAAATACATGTCTTTAAAACCAATACCCGGAAATACGTTCTTTAATAGGGTGAATTAGGACGGGCGGAAAAAAACTGAAAAACGAGATGAAATTTCACATTTTGGAAAATTTTAATATAATTGGGTTGCACTTCATACTTAGAGCAGCGACTTCTCTCAGTTATCTAAAGAAGTTGGGAGTGGCTGCATATAGGCGTTGCATGTTGAAAAGCATTGTGGGCTAACATTTGGGGTGCACGCTGAAAAATCTGTCTTTCTTTGTTGTTCTCTCATTTTTCCAGTGAAGCGCCGTATTCAGTTCTTGCGAAATTTTCGTTAGAAATTTTGTCATTTACCTCTAAAGGTAAAATTTTGTTGCGGAGAGTTACCACCTATCTTTAATTTTCCTTGCGAATAATTCAGTTATAATTCCTCTACGCACTACATTTTATTTTTACGTGGTGTTACTTCTGGTTGTTAAAATGGTCGTAATGTCAAAATTCCGGCCCCAAATAATTATCAAACAATTGGTTTCGTACGAAATAGCTTTGGCGTAACAACCCTGTAATTGATTTTGTCTACGAGGTTTTCGCGAAGGGCTGAGTACCAAGAAAACGAAAAGTGAGCGAAATTTTCGGTTCATGAAATTTTCGTTATTTTTTGAACACGTACTTCTTATGGCAACGAAAATTTCATAAACTCTGAGTACCGGGCTTCAGGCGAGAAAATTTGACAGATGACAGAAAGTTCTCACAAAATAAAGTTACAGACACAGTTCAATGTGGGAAACCGGTTTTTATGCTAATTCACCATGCTTCTGTTTCACTTCACATGTTCCATGAGAGAATTTTCTCGATGTGAGAGTTACAGAACATGGGTACTGTACTCTTTTGAACGAAATTTGTTCTAGAAACGTTAAGTAAATTTTATAAAATATTTCGAGTTTACTCTATTTATTTTGATTTGGTTCAATTTCATACTTTAAAGTCGTAGTGCACAATAAATTTTTATCTTAAATTGAGGAAATATTTGTTCTGAGTGTAGAATTGAAAGAGGAAATATGTAGGTACATACGTTTTAATAGATAGTGTCAAACCATAGCAAACGTTTGGATATAATTACACTGTGTGTAGTTTTGTACCTCATGGAAATATTACCATATACGGACACCACTACGTGATAAAAGACCACGTGTCTCCCAGTTTTCCCCAAAGACCCGTGTCTCTCAGTTTTGCCCAAAGTCATGCACTTTTTTTATGGGCCCCCATAGATTTGGGTCCTCGGTGTCATTTTTGCAAAAAAAGTGATCATTTTGTCAGGCTCATATCATGCAAACCGTTCGGAATTTGTTGTAGATCTTGTCATAAAGAACTAAAATTGTGAACATATAAAATCAAAAAAAAACTTTATCTTCAAGGTCAAAATCGCCAAAAAACATTAAAAAATTCTATTTGTTTACCTTTTTTCCCCTGTTAAGGTCCATAGGTAGCAAAACGTTGATATATTCAAGGAATTAATCAACCACAAAAATTTACCTAAAATCTCGATAAACAACTTTCTAGAACATATGAACTTCCTAGGAATTATTCTTAACAACGTTAGGTAGCGTTTAGGTAGCCCCAAAGTGAAATATTTTCCGAAAAATTTGTAATTTTATTTGTTTTTTCTTTACATGGCTATCTAATACAAAAATAATAAAAAAAAAAAATATTCGTTTTATGTTCATAATGTTGATGGCCCTGGACTTGCAAATCGCACTCTCTTAAGTTGTGGATCCCAATCGTCGTCCGAATCTGACTCTGATTCAGAACGTATGGTGTCCACAGTCACGTTGCTGCCAGATTGCTTTTTCTTCTTCAAATTCTTCATTAACATCATACAGGATGATCTTGTGACTCCATTAACATACCTGAAATGAATTACAAAAGAAATTAAAAAAGGAATGCAAAACAATGCATCAAGAGCTACAACTTTCCCTCAGAGAGTAAATCAAATTCGCGAATGGTTTGCAAGATATGACCCTGACAAAATGATAACATCTTGCAAACATGACACCGAGGCCCCAAATCTTTGGGGCCCATAAAAAATAGTGCATGACTTTGGGCAAAACTGGGAGACATGGGTCTTGTTTTTTGGTCTTTTTTCACGAAGTGGTGTCCGTTCATAATATGGTTATATTCCTTTGTGTTGCATTGTGTTTTCAAACTGCTGGGTCAGGGTGGTATTAAAAATTTTAAAAACAATTACAGAACTTTAATACTAAAACACTTACTAGTAAACATTGCAATGTCCGACACAGCCCACGATTTAGTAAAACCTATAAATTTATTGGATCCAGTTTATTTTGCTAAGAGTTTATTTTGCTAAGAGTGGGATACAGTTACTCCTGAGACAGTTCAAAACTGTTTTCGTAAAGCAGAATTTACATTTGATAGCCAGGATTATCAGAAGTTTGATAGTGATTTTGAGCCTGAAGATGATATGCCATTAAACCTAATTGCCGAAATGCAGAAGAAGGTCGTTCAGGGATCAGTGGACATAGCTTAAATATTTATTTATTTATTTACAAATTATACGTGTAATTTAAAATTAACAGTATAATAAAGAGAGCTATGACATCGATGACCTTAAGCTCAAACAAAGATAGTGTTACAAAGTGTTACATAGTGTTATTCGTATTTTTAAAAAAAATGCCACAAAATTCCACCAGAAGTAAAAAAACAAAACTAGGTATAATGTGGAAGAATTGATGTACGAGTATTTATGAAAAAATTATAGATTAGAAATGAACATAATAAATGAACAAACATGATGTGAAGTGGAAAGTGAAGAAGAGGACGTTAGAGAAGAATAGAGTGTCCAAAACCGAAACCGAAAAACCGGGGAAACCGTTTAACCGGGTTTTTTGCTATTAACTGTGTGCCGGTTTTTTAAAAAAGGAATTTTCGAACAAACCGGAAACTGGTTATGTGACGTCGGTTAACCGGTTAATCGGATTTTGCGTAATTTGTGTTAATATCCTTACAAAATTAATAATAAATGATATGATTTTCGAATTTTAGTAAAATGTTGGAATTAAGAAATATTTGTTCTATTGTAAAATATGATCTTAAATATCCAAACAATTTTTTCAACATGATTTTCTGACTTGAATTAGAATTAATTAAGAACATTTGTTTTATCAAATTTCAAAATTAAAATTATTTGATAATTAAATGTTTTAAACTTAACAAGATTTTCATACATGAAAATCTTTTTCAAAATTGAATATGATTTTCGATTTTAAATCAGTTCAATACGAATTTGAACTCAACCTTTAAACTGTTTATTAAACGCGCATGCCAAATTGGTATATGATATATATTTTTTAAAATGTGATGATTATTCGACCTTTCGTATTATATTTCAAATTAAAACGTTCAAGCGTTCGTCAGGAAGATACGCACAATTATTAATTAAAAATTTAATTTTAATTTTATTATTTTACATTTAATTTTTAATTAATAATTGTGTTTATCTTCCCGACGATGCTACCCAATGGGTAGAGAAATATTGAAGAATAAAACAGACCTAACGCACGAACATTTTAATTGTAAATATTATATAGTTTTTATTTAAAATTAAAACGTAATTAATTAAATACAATTTTGAAATATTAAATGGTCTCTAAACAAATGCATTGTTAGTTCTACATGTGTAATATAATTTAAAGCAAAAAAACCTAAAAAACGGTTCCACAGGCTTTTGCCAAAATTAAAAACCGAATACCGGTTTCTTGAAATATTGATTTTTCGAACAAACCGAAAACCGGTTTCTTGAAAAATGGATTTATCGAACATGCCGAAAACGGTTTCTAAAAAATACCGGTTTTTTGGACACTCTAGATAAGACCCGAATGAATCACAACGTAAAAAATTTAATTTTTTCATAAATACATAAATTTTTCCACATTTTAACAAGGGTTTTATGCTATTTTTGTTTTTTCACTTTTGGTGGAAGGACATATAAACAACAAAGAGAAGCTTCTTGAGCAATATACATATATATGTAAATATGTTTGACAATATAAATGTTGAAGATATTGTGTTCACAATAGACCATTTCAGATTTAAATTTAAAGATTTCAAAATTTAAATTTTTAAAAATGGACTAAAAGGACATATGGTCATTTCCACAGAAAGGTCCACCCTGACCGAAAAATTAAAAGTTATCCACCAGTTTTTTTTTTACATGTATTATTAAAGAGAAGTATTAAAAATTAATTAAATAGAAGAGTTCCTAGCTTTCCTTAGTTGCGATGGTGTGTTGTCGGGCTACAAAATACAGGTTCATGTTTTCGTCAATTTTGTTTATTCATCTCTTTACAATTTACATTTCTAAGAGTAATTATGCAATTGGACTATTATAGCAAAACTCTTTCTACAACAACAACTAAACATAAAATAAATCAAAAAGAGCAAATAAATATCAATTACCGGTAAAATTTTGATTTGCTTTTAATGAGACTTTAACATAACGTCACGTCAGAAAAAAACATTTATTCTCCGTATCTCCTCGCTGATGATCGTAATTGCGTGAAATTTTGTATTTTAACAAAGCTTAATAAAGTAAACTAATAATAATAAAAAACTCTGTTGCTAAACAAATAGTTAATTTTATATTCAATTTCAAAAGTGTGTAACGTCACGCCACATTGTGAGTAATTTCCTTACACGATTTTTTGTTTCCCTTCAATTTCCCTTCAATTATGGTTTATGCAGATGGAATCTTTGAAATAAAAGCGGCTCAGATTGCATTTTCAACTAGAACAATAATTTAAGACCTTTATATATTTTTTTTTAACAATCTACTATCTTTTTTTTTTCTTTCTTTTTTTTAATATTCTTTGACCTTTATTCATTTTCTTTAAGCAATTTGGAACAATTTATGAGATTTTACATAATAGTATTACAGCAATTGACATCTTTCGGCAAGGCCATAGTTGAGCTAATAGTACTATATCACAGATTAAGGGTAAAAATAGGTCTGAAAAAACCTTATGAATTCAAAATAAACAGAGGTAGATAATTTTCCTAAGACATATGTAAGAGATACTTTTATTGCTAAAAGTATTAGAACAATATGCTTATATCAAATTTCTAATACTATCATAATTTGAGTGCCTGCATCGTTCGTTGAATGACAGGGTCAGAGAGCGTAGAAAACTGTTAATAGTTTCATGACCATAGTGATTATGTAAATGAAGATTAGAATGTCTCCAGTTGAGGTTGTAGATTGTTTTCAAATTTTTATTTTGGATTATTTGGAGTTTTTTGATAAGGCATGCAGCAACTTTTACACTCCATGCTTGGCATGCGTAAGTCATTATCGGTCTAATACACATTTTGAATATTAATATTTTATTCTTTAAATTTAGTTTTGATTTTCGGCTTATTAGAGGATAGAGGGCTCTACCGCATTTAATTGCTTTTTCACAAACATTCTTAATGTGTTCTGCGAATGTCAGTTTTGAGTCAAATGTGACTCCTAAGTACTTTATAGATTTTTTAATTTCAACTCTGTTTCCTTGGAATTGTGGGCTGATGTTCGGTACACATTTTGGGGATTTGTTGAACGGGAATATAATCGCATCGGTCTTATCCTGGTTAACTTTTATTTTCCATTTCTGAAAGTATTTCTCCGTGTATTTAAGGGACTGAGCCAACTGTTTCACTATTGCGTTGGAGACTTTTCCAATTGCACTATCATCTGCGTAAAATGCTGCATCATGGTTTCTTTTGATTTCGATGTCAGAAGTGTATGCAGAGTATAACAAGGGAGATAAAACAGATCCTTGAGGAAGACCTGCTGGTATACTTTTAGTTGATGATGAGCGGTTTTCAATGCAAACAGAAAAATATCTATTTTGTAGAAAGCAATTGATGAGCTCTGTAAATATATTGGATAGTTGAGTTTATTCAACTTATATACAACTACATCATGCCATATAGAGTCAAAAGCTTTTTCTATATCGAGTAACACAATGCCAGTGCTATATCTATTAGCCTTGTTTCTTTCAATCGTGTTGATGACTCTTTTGATTTGGTGTATAGTTGAATGTTCCTTACGAAATCCAAATTGCTTATTGTGAATAATATTATGCCTTTCCGTATGAGACATAATTCGTCGATAAATAACTTTTTCAAAAAGTTTATCCAAAACACTTAAAAGACTAATTGGACGGTAGCTGTTTGGCGATTTCGGATCTTTACCTGGTTTAGGCACAGGTATTACTTTGGACTTTTTAAATAAGTTTGGGAAAATGCCATTTTTAAGGTAAAAATTAAATATATTGGAAAGCATTTTAAATAAGGTTAGAGGCATGTTCTTTAAAACCATGTTGTTAATACCATCAAATCCAGGAGATTTGTTGTTTTTTAAGCTATGTGCAATTTCCATTAGTTCAGCATCATTTGTTAAGGCATCTGGAGTTAACTCCTCAACATTGGTGGCATTCAGGTCTTTTAGCACTTTTCTAACTTTTGTATCCATTGAAGAATGATTGTTATGTGTGATCATGTGGGAATTCATAAAACAGTCAGCTTTGTCTTGATTTAATGTTCTCACTTGACCATTAACTAGAAGGTTGGGGATGGGTCTACGGTTACCCTTAATAGCTCTCGAGATTTTCCAAAATTTCTTCTTACCCGGAGGTAGTTGAAATGAAATGCGACCAGCTAAGATTTCTATCTCTATCCAAATAAAAGTCAATCATTGGCGTGAGAAGGTTAAGTATTGCTGATAATGTACGTTTGCGATTTAAATCATTACACCTTTGATACTGACGGTTAAATTTTTTCCGCTGTTTAATTAGGTATCTGCTGAGATTGGAAATATCTCTCTCAGAGCTTCTCGATTCACCAGTAGGGATATTGTCATGACCTTTTTTAATGATATTTGTAATAGTGCCTAAAACATCTTCGCAATTGTCTATTGTTATGGCAGAGTCCAAATTTATCTGATTTCGAAGTTCAGAATTGACCGAGCATCTTATCGACTTCCAGTCGGCTAGATGGTATAATGGGACTTTATGTGGCCTGTTTAAAAAGGAGCCATGGTCGGAGATACGGGCATTTCTATGGGTTACTAAATTTGAGGTCGGCAATGTGGAGTTTGACAGTAGCAGATCAACAGTAGATGGTGTAGTCGGGAGGAATTGTTGACTAAAACGAGTCGGGATTGATGGGAAATACACATAATAATCCGCTTGGTTCTGATGATTGTAGAGACAATTTCCAGCAGGGTTGTTTGATTGGCAACCCCAGCTAGTATGTTGAGCATTAAAGTCTCCGAAGATAAAGTAGTCATTGGATTTACCAGTCAGTGAGTTGACATCGTCTTTAAATTTGGAGGTGTAATGTTGAGTATAAGCAGATGTAAATATAATAGGTTTGTTATTTATGTACACATATATAGAAATGGATTCCGTATCAAGCGTTTTGTCATAAGGCAATAGTCGATGATTTATTTATTTTTTGATAGCTACAAGTACGCCACCACCGTGGGTTGTTCGATCGCGTCTGTAGATCTTAAATCCTCCAATCTTAAAATTGTGGTGAGGTTTTAAAAAAGTTTCGTTTAATAAGACAATATCAATTTTTTTGGCTCGAATAAAATACTCGAGTTGAGTTATGGAGGAGTTTGTTGTTATGCCTTGACAATTCCAGTGCTTAACTTGAATATCTATGGAGTTGTTCGGATTATAGTGCATGTCGGAGCATCATGCCTAGCACACGTAATTTATCGTACTTGTTTTTACACTGTTGTAGTTCATCGATAGCTTCAAAATAAATATCTAATAATCTTTTATTAGAAATATCATCTCTGTCATCCACCTGACTGTTATACTGGTCTGTATTGGAGTATAACACTTTTCTGTTGCCAGATGGTAGGAACTGTGAGCCAGCTGTTTTTACACCAGCTGTTTGATCATATGATATTGTGGTTTGTCATTGGGCTGAGTGATTTAGATTTACCTTGAGGATGATTACGTGGGGAATTTGGAGGAAAGTCTTCTGGGTTTAATTGAAATTCGGGGCAATATTTGGGTTTTCTAAATTTTGTGGAAGTTGAAGATGTAACTCTGCTACGTAGTTCAAGATACTCCTGTCTGCATGGGCATTTCGGATCGTCTGCTCTGTGGTTGGCATTATCGTGGTTTTTTTTTGATACAGTTATCACATTTGTAGATGATTGGACCCTTATTTTATGACTTATTCAAAGAACATTTAGAGACGTCGTGGTTACCAGCGCAGGAGGTACAAACCGCAGAACGGTAGCAGTGACTGGATCCATGTCCAAACATTCCGCATTTGGTGCATTTTATGGGGCCTCTGTTCTTTTTTGTTGGGTTTTTCCATTTGACAACTATACGATAGAAGTACCTTATCCTGGTAACATCTGTTTTAGATACCTGTTGTCTATCAAATTCAATAATATATATAGCATCGTCAATGCTAGAGAGTTTCGTGGGAATTTCTTTCACATTGTCTGTTTGAATATTATGGGCGTTCTTAAGCTCATCAACAATTTTTTGAATATCAAGCCTTGGGAGACCGAACAACACAAGCTTAAATTTCCCATGGGTCTTCATCGGGTGGGAATGGAATTCGTAGCCGACGCTCGAAAGCTTTAGCTTAGCTTCTGTGAAAAGTGAAGCTGAGCTGGATATGATCTTGGTTCCGATTGACATTCTTTGGAACTTGTACTGGTGTCCCATAACCTTGATCACATCTGAAAAGCTTCTGCAGCCATCCACTATAATAGGAGGGAATTTTTCCTTTGGGGCATCATTGACGTAATCACTTTCATCATCGGTGTCCATTTCATCATCATTTGACAGTATATCAAAGCGGTTATTGGATACGGTCGAAGTCGATGTTTTGGCCTCTTTGAATTTGGGGTTGTGGCCGAAGAACCTTCTCCTCTTCATACTAGCCATCGACGCCAGAGTTGAATGGGCAGAAACTTGATGATTAACGAGTTTGACGATCGTTTATTTTCGCAAAATTAAAAAATTAAAAAAATTTTACAGAGCGAAAAATAAGCGCGTGTGGTATCAGCTGCTATCTACTATATAATCTTGTTCTCCTAATCATTATTTTACAAACAAAAAAAATATTTTTCGCTTAAAATGTGTTTTCAACAAGCGAAATATATTTTAAAAGTTAAAATATACATAGGAAAGCTAAAATTCTTATTTTATTTGCGTTAAGCCATTTTTTAACACAAATTTTAACCAAAAATTTTCCAGTGGAAATTTAAGTAACGTAACGTCATGTAACGTCACCTCAGATACTAAGGTAAATAAAAAAACTTCGAAAACATTTTAAAAATTTAATAACTTGGAAAAGAAACTTATATTGATTTAAATGCTACTAAAAAAGTTTCATAAAAAAAGTTTTGCCAAATTCGCAGAGTTTTGAGATTTTGTAATCCAAATCAAACACCCACTTCTGTTTTTTATAACGTCACGCCAGCTCATATTTTTGCTTCTATTTTTGAATCCTCCGTGTCGATTGTCCTCAATTTCTTTAACGAATAAAGTGTTACTTAATTACTACGCAAATATAAAAAAAGCTTTTTAAAAATATGAGTTTTTCATATTTTTTTTAAATATTATCTCGTACAAATGTCACGTAACGTCAAAATGGAAATGCCCATATGCAAATTCAAGATGAACGATTCTCGTCTGCGAAATCCTCTAGTAAAATCTACTCCACAATAAATTGGCAGAACATTTGGATATTTTGTCGGTTATTTTGTTGCAATTTTCTTGTCGTTGTTTCAAAAAGGGATAAACATGACGTCTGAAAATAAAGACATGGAATTTTTGTCTATGACGACCCATAATGAAATTTAATGATATGATCATATTAGTGTAAATATTTGCTACTTTTTCAACAAAGGACGAAAATGACCCTTTAAACTTTTAAATAGAGCATTTGAATATTCTACGTTAATACTCCCTGTTAAATTTCACTAAAGACATGTTATCAAAAGAATTCGCTCAATTCAATATTTATACTCGATTTTTAAATTTATCTCGGACAGTATCGGATAAAGGAAACTTGCCAAAACTTTCGCGTTTGACTACACTCACCTAGTGTGATCATTTGGCACAGGAATTGTACACCCCCAAAGCAAAAACCTAAATTTTGTTGCATAGTGTTATTGTCGTTATTATGAGGATGAAAAGTAAACACAGGAGGATCTTATACTTTAGTGAGGTCGTTGTGGATAGTTTCTACTCGCTTTATGCTGTTAATACTGTGGGAATACTGGACTTCGTGTGGCGACTAATATGGCTGACTCTGAGGGTTTGTTCCGCTAAGTATCCCACCCTTTCTATTGGTACAAATATTATTCTAATATACATATGTGTATTTGTTTGTATCATCTATTGATTACGAGAAATTGTATGGAAATTTGTTCCTGTGTATCTGTTTATTTCTCATTGTGTATTTCGTATATTTTTTGTATATCTTTGGTTTCTAAACTTTTCTGTCTTACTTCACTTTTCAAAGGAACCACAAAGTAAGTGTAATATGAACTGTTTAGAGATTGATTACCTCAATTTGACTTTTTTTTTAAAAGTTTTTAATCATATAGCGCCCTAATGTACATACATATATATGTGTATTGGGTGTACTATATTAATAATTTAATCAAAACGATGCTAATGTACAAATACGCACTTACTCGTATTGCCGCCCTAAGACATTGGTATTCCATAAAAAAGGGGTAAATTGGATATACCCTTTTATAAGTTGATTAATATATTGTTATTGCGTGAAGCATCAACAAAACACACATTTTTCCTCTGACCACTTCAAACTTAATGAAATTTTAATTATTTATGCTCAAGGTCACTATGAATTATTGAGTGTTTAATTTAGGTCCCAATTTTTGGTGGTTCTTGTTTTACGTGTCAAATTTCTCTTAAAAAATGGGCTACATAAACTTAGTGTCCTTTTACAACAAGTACTTCCAAAAGAAAAAAAGATCCATGAGCCTTGAGTATCCGTAACGTTTATTATTTGTTCCGAAATAGGACGTACTGTTTGCCAGAGGCCGTACAAATATAAACGAGATTTTATGGAGTTAGAAAATATTGATATTTACTGGCAAAACATGTATAATAAAATACAATTAAGTAAGAATGCGACAACGATTTATCATAATATTTCCATATTTCTAAACTAAAATCTCTAATATACACGTCCTTGGGAAAACGGTTTAAATAAATTTGAAATCCCTCTGCCCATTGGGGATGGTTTATGATTTGATGATTTGTTATTATAACTTTATTTTTTAGGATAACTGAAGACAGATAGCTTACAGAACGATATCAAAGTCGATGGTTACAATTTTTGGGGGGCGACCTATACACTTCGCCAAACTTTTATTTGGAATTTTATTATATTTTATTTGAATGAAAAATCGACATACATATACACTGCGAATCATATCACTCAGGAATCGAGCGTTTCAAAATTTAGTTGAATATATTATTTATTAAGATAACTGGAGACGTACAAAACAATTCTGTATCTAGTTTATAAACAATCAAGAAAAAATACATATTTTGTTGTAATTTTCAATTTAAAAATATTTAATTTTTAACGAAATTCCTGATCACACGTTGCGGGATGGGGGCTAAATGAAAAAAAATTAAACAACTTTTGTTTTAACGCTATTATGCTACACCTCACTATTATCAACTATATTGTTTACTTTTGCTTTGGTTTGTGTCTAGACTAACGGCTTGGATCACAGAGAAATAAATTAACTAAATGTCTCACATATGTTGGGAAATCTCTTGTTTAATGGGAAGTACACAAATATTTAGTGTATATTGTAGTTTTGAACCCAATAAAAAGTAAATTTAGAAAAGGCAAAGTGAAAGAAGTTTACAAAAAGAACATTTTCTTATATAATTGCCTTTTCTTAAAAAAAAGTATATTTTCTCAAAAAAACCTATTCATATTCTTAAACAAAATAGCATTTCTTAAAAAAAATACCTTATCTTAAAGAAGTACCTTTGCTTAAAAACGTGAATTTTCGTACAAAAAGTACCTTTTCTTAAAAAAGACATTTTTCTAAAATAACTACCTTTTCTTAAAAAAGTACATTTTCTTATAACAAATTGCCTTTTCTATCAAAAGTAAAATTTTTGTGAACCAACATAACGTCTTGAGATAAGTACCTACTTTTAAAAATTTGCCTATTCTTGATAAAAAGACCAATTCAAAAAAAATAAAATTTCTTAAAATAAGCCTTTTCTTCAAAAAAATAATAGCTTCTCTTAAAAAAATACATTTTCTTACAAAATTCATTTTCTTAAAAATACAATAATACCTTTTCTTTTCTTTTCTTGAGATAAGTACCCTCTCTGAAAATAAGTACATTTTCTTAAACACATAACATTTTCCTAAAAAGGGTTCCAATCCTTTACAAAGTACGTGTTCACAAAAACAAGTACTTCGTTGTAAAAACAATCACACTCTTATGGAACTAACTAATACATAATATATGTATATCGATAGGAACTTCGCTCCAACCGGGTGTCCCCTGACACCTCATGTAATTTCTTATTAATGTCTCATAATCACCTTGAATGAGGAATCAGTAAAGAAAAGAAAATAAAAAAATAATTAAAAAAAAATTAAGTTACAGCGTTTTATTTATAAATGCACTAAAAACTACAAAATAATTTTTCCTTAGCCTCAATAAGTATATTCTTCTTCATGATGGGGTTGTACAATGGTCCGCCTACTTAGCACTTCAACAACAATGGTCCAGATACTTTCAATATAGAGCGTAATTAAAATGAATTAGTTAATTAATTTTCTAGCGATCTCTCAAATAAAACGCTTTCATTTAAATTAAAAATGGTGACATTTAATTTTGACACTTAATTTGGTATTTAATTTTGGCACCATATTTAATTGCAAGCGTTTTATTTCAGAGATCACTAGAAAATTAATTAACTAATTCATTTTAATTACGCTCTTTATTGAAAGTATCTAGACCATTGTTGTTGAAGTGCTAATTAGGCGGACATCATGAAGATGTGCGTGAAGATAGATTCCGAATCTAACTAGCAAAGACACACCCCACTTCAGTTGACAGAAGTCTGTTATGGCGATAACATAACTATGTTAACATATAGAAACAATGGTATATTTAATGATATAATATTTTCAGCCGATCGGAAAAACATATAGAAACAAAACTTATAGCTTCTAAAGGTAATTCATGGGAAATAATTTTTGGGGGTCCGAAAGTAAATGAGCATAGTTTCTTACTTCCAAACTCTTTTTCCACATTTTGATTACAGATTCTGAAAGTGTTTAAGTGTTTAGGAAGAGCTTTCCAACGAGGTATGTGAGAACACGGCAGAATTCCTTGTTTTTTCACAATGGGCGAAATAAATTTTGGGTGTCCGAAAGTTAATGAGGATATTTTCTTACTTCCAAACTCTTTTTCCACATTTTGATTATAGATTCTGAAAGTGTTTAGGAAGAGCTTTCCAACGAGGTGTGTGAGAACATGGGACAATTCCTTGTTTTTCAACAATGGGCGAAATAATTTTTGGGGGTCCGAAAGTTAATGAGGATCTTTTCTTACTTCCAAACTCTTTTTCATCATTATGATCAGAGATTCTGAAAGTGCTTACAAAGAGCTTTCCAATGAGGTATGTGAGAACACGGGAGAGTTCCTCGTTTTCGCACAATGGGCGAACTTATTTTTGGGGGTCCGAAAGTAAATGAGGATATTTTCTTACTTCCAAACTCTTTTTCCACATCATGATTATAGATTCAGAAAGCGCTTACGAAGGGCTTTCCACTGAGCTATGTGAGAACACGGGAGAATTTCTTGTTTTCGCACAATGGGCGAAATCATTTTTGGGGGTCCGAAAGTAAATGAGGATGTTTTCTTACTTCCAATCTCTTTTTCACCATTATGATTAGAGATTCTGAAAGTGCTTACGAAGAGCTTTCCAACGAGGTGTGTGAGAACATGGGAGAATTCCTTGTTTTTGCACAATGAGCGAAATAATTTTTGGGGGTCCGAAAGTAAATGAGGATATTTTCTTACTTCCAATCTCTTTTTCCACATTTTGATTATAGATTCAGAAAGTGCTTACGAAGAGCTTTCCAACGAGGTATGTGAGAACAAGGGAGCATTCCTCGTTTTCGTACAATGGGCAAAATTATTTTTGGGGGTCCGAAAGTAAATGAGGATTTTTCTTAATTCCAAACTTTTTTCACTATTATGATTAGAGATTCTGAAAGTGCTTACGAAGAGCTTTCCAACGAGGTGTGTGAGAACATGGGAGAATTCCTTGTTTTTGCACAATGGGCGAAATAATTTTTGGGGGTTCGAAAGTAAATGAGGATATTTTCTTACTTCCAAACTCTTTTTCCACATTTTGATTATAGATTCAGAAAGTGCTTACGAAGAGCTTTCCAACGAGGTATGTGAGAACAAGGGAGCATTCCTCGTTTTCGTACAATGGGCGAAATTATTTTTGGGGGTCCGAAAGTAAATGAGGATTTTTCTTACTTCCAAACCCTTTTTCCACATTTTGATTACAGATTCTGAAAGTGTTTAGGAAGAGCTTTCCAACGAGGTATGTGAGAACACGGGAGAATTCCTTGTTTTCGCACAATGGGCGAAATTATTTTTGGGGGTCCGAAAGTAAATGAAGATCTTTTCTTACTTCCAAACTCTTTTTCACCATTCTGATTATAGATTCTGAAAGTGCTTATGAAGAGCTTTCCAATGAGGTATGTGAGAGCACGGGAGAATTCCTTGTTTTCGCACAATGGGCGAAATTATTTTTGGGGGTTCGAAAGTAAATGAGGATAAATTCTTACTTCCAAACTCTTTTTCCACATTTTGATTATAGATTCTGAAAGTGTTTAGGAAGAGCTTTCCAACGAGGTGTGTGAGAACATGGGACAATTCCTTGTTTTTGCACAATGGGCGAAATAATTTTTGGGGGTCCGAAAGTTAATGAGGATGTTTTCTTACTTCCAAACTCTTTTTCATCATTATGATCAGAGATTCTGAAAGTGCTTACAAAGAGCTTTCCAATGAGGTATGTAAGAACACGGGAGAATTCCTCGTTTTCGCACAATGGGCGAACTTATTTTTGGGGGTCCGAAAGTAAATGAGGATATTTTCTTACTTCCAAACTCTTTATCCACATTATGATTATAGATTCAGAAAGCGCTTACGAAGGGCTTTCCACTGAGCTATGTGAGAACACGGGAGAATTTCTTGTTTTCGCACAATGGGCGAAATCATTTTTGGGGGTCCGAAAGTAAATGAGGATGTTTTCTTACTTCCAATCTCTTTTTCACCATTATGATTAGAGATTCTGAAAGTGCTTACGAAGAGCTTTCCAACGAGGTGTGTGAGAACATGGGAGAATTCCTTGTTTTTGCACAATGGGCGAAATAATTTTTGGGGGTCCGAAAGTAAATGAGGATATTTTCTTACTTCCAATCTCTTTTTCCACATTTTGATAATAGATTCAGAAAGTGCTTACGAAGAGCTTTCCAACGAGGTATGTGAGAACAAGGGAGCATTCCTCGTTTTCGTACAATGGGCAAAATTATTTTTGGGGGTCCGAAAGTAAATGAGGATTTTTCTTAATTCCAAACTCTTTTTCAACATTTTGATTACAGATTCTGAAAGTGTTTAGGAAGAGCTTTCCAACGAGGTATGTGAGAACACGGGAGAATTCCTTGTTTTCGCACAATGGGCGAAATTATTTTTGGGGGTCCGAAAGTAAATGAAGATCTTTTCTTACTTCCAAACTCTTTTTCACTATTCTGATTATAGATTCTGAAAGTGCTTATGAAGAGCATTCCAATGAGGTATGTGAGAGCACGGGAGAATTCCTTGTTTTCGCACAATGGGCGAAATTATTTTTGGGGGTCCGAAAGTAAATGAAGATCTTTTCTTACTTCCAAACTCTTTTTCACCATTCTGATTATAGATTCTGAAAGTGCATATGAAGAGCATTCCAATGAGGTCTGTGAGAGCACGGGAGAATTCCTTGTTTTCGCATAATGGGCGAAATTATTTTTGGGGGTCCGAAAGTAAATGAGGATCTTTTCTTACTTCCAAACTCTTTTTCACCATTATGATTAGAGATTCTGAAAGTGCTTACGAAGAGCTTTCCAACGAGCTATGTGAGAACACGGCAGAATTCCTTGTTTTTTCACAATGGGCGAAATAAATTTTGGGTGTCCGAAAGTTAATGAGGATATTTTCTTACTTCCAAACTCTTTTTCCACATTTTGATTATAGATTCTGAAAGTGTTTAGGAAGAGCTTTCCAACGAGGTGTGTGAGAACATGGGACAATTCCTTGTTTTTGCACAATGGGCGAAATAATTTTTGGGGGTCCGAAAGTTAATGAGGATCTTTTCTTACTTCCAAACTCTTTTTCATCATTATGATTAGAGATTCTGAAAGTGCCTATGAAAAGCATTCCAATGAGGTATGTGAGAACACGGGAGAATTCCTCGTTTTCGCACAATGGGCGAACTTAGTTTTGGGGGTCCGAAAGTAAATGAGGATATTTTCTTACTTCCAAACACTTTTTCCACATTATGATTATAGATTCAGAAAGCGCTTACGAAGAGCTTTCCAATGAGGTATGTGAGAACACGGGAGAATTACTCGTTTTCGCACAATGGGCGAAATTATTTTTGGGGGTTCGAAAGTAAATGAGGATATTTTCTTACTTCCAAACTCTTTTTCCACATTTTGATTACAGATTCTGAAAGTGTTTAGGAAGAGCTTTCCAACGAGGTATGTGAGAACACGGGAGAATTCCCCGTTTTCGCACAATGGGCGAAATTATTTTTGGGGGTCCGAAAGTAAATGAGGATATTTTCTTACTTCCAAACACTTTTTCCACATTATGATTATAGATTCCGAAAGCGCTTACGAAGAGCTTTCCAATGAGGTATGTGAGAACACGGGAGAATTACTCGTTTTCGCACAGTGGGCGAAATTATTTTTGGGGGTTCGAAAGTAAATGAGGATATTTTCTTACTTCCAAACTCTTTTTCCACATTTTGATTATAGATTCTGAAAGTGCTTACGAAGAGCTTTCCAATGAGGTATGTGAGAGCACGAGATAATTCCTTGTTTTCGCAGAATGGGCGAAATTATTTTTGGGGGTTCGAAAGTAAATGAGGATATTTTGTTACTTCCAAACTCTTTTTCCACATTTTGATTACAGATTCTGAAAGTGTTTAGGAAGAGCTTTCCAACGAGGTATGTGAGAACACGGGAGAATTCCCCGTTTTCGCACAATGGGCGAAATTATTTTTGGGGGTCCACTTTTGATTACAGATTCTGAAAGTGCTTGTGCAGGACTTTCTAACAAGGTATGTGAGAGCACGGGAGAATTCCTTGATTTTCAAAGTTGATCGATTTAAATTTTCATACACTAAATTTACTTTGGCCCACTGAGCGAATACGGCAATACTGACGGCAGAAGGGACAATTTCTTTCTATAGTCCCATGAATTACCATTAGAAGCTATAAGTTTTGTTTCTATATGTTTTTCCGATCGGCTGAAAATATTATATCACTAAATACACCATGTTTCTATATGTTAACATAGTTATGTTATCGCCATAACAGACTTCTGTCAACTGAAGTGGTTTGTGTCTTTGCTAGTTAGATTCGGAATCTATCTTCACGCACATATCATGAAGACCCCATCAAGAAGAAGAATATACTTATTGAGGCTAAGAGAAAAATTATTTTCTAGTTGTTAGTAGTGCATTTATAAATAAACTAGAAAAAAATAAATAAAATAGTAGTGCATTTATAAGTAACTACATTTTTTTTAATTATTTTCTTATTTTTAATTTTTTAGTAAATAAATTTTTAATGTTTTAATTTTTTTTTCATATTCATGTATTGTCATCCAAATCTGACAAGTGTGCAAAATTTTAGTTCGATTGGTCAACTGCAACTGTGTTAAAAATGAGTTACTAGATTTGTACAATACAGACAGACAACAACAAAGCAAGTTAAATAAAATATTTTTCAATTCAATTTGAATTAGACAATTAAACAAAAACCTACTAACAAACAAGAAAACTTAATTTAGTAATTGGTATTTCCTCCTATATTGGAAATAACATCAAAAATGCGGAATAATATATAATTTATAGCATCCTGAGTAAGGAAAGCCAATCGTTTTCGATTCACTCGAAAAACGTAAATCTGTAAGGGAGTTTAGTTTTTAATTCTTTGAAGAGTTAAATCTTTTTAACTCCCTAGTTATATTTTTAGGTTGGGAGCCGAATTGTAATTTTCACAGATTAAAAAATATTTAAGCTAAAAATAAAAAAGTCGAAACTTCAGTACATTTTTTTAATTATCATTTGTAAAGGAAATATGTATATATGTATGTATGAAATTCTAATAGAAATGGGTGCAACAAATTGCAAAATTTTAAGTTACGGGAAAATTGTTTGAAAGGGTGGGATGGATTTAGTTTGTCAATGGAGGTAAAAAGTGGTCAAAAGAGGTAGGACTTTAACATCCGGGAAACTTCGTATCGAATGATTATGAATGCGTTAAAAATATTGCAAAAGGGGCAAAAGTGCATAAGACTACAACTAACGACAAAATTAGTTTCAAATTGTGAATATTGTTAAAAAAAGGGGGCAAAAATTGTACATTTTCAAAATGCGAGAAAAATTGATGGAGAGATTATAAGTGTGTAAAAATTGTGAATGTGTGTAAAAAAATTTAAAAATTAGGTGAAAAAGGTAAAACTTAAAAAAGGAGAAAACCCTTTGAGACGATTAGGAATGTGTTAAATTGTGAATGTGGGTTAAAAAGGGGCAAAAAAGAGTGAAACTTCAAAATCGGGGGAAAAAAACGTTTGGAATGATTGGGGGAATGTGTTAAAATGAGTGTCTCTTAGCAAAATTGCTTAAAAAGAATACAACCTCAAAATGCAACACAAATCGTTTGAATTGATCAGGAATATGTTATAAATTGTAAATGTTTCAAAAGTTTCAAGTAGCGAGAAAAGGAAGGAAAGGAAGATGCTAAGAACAGTCCAAGAGGGGAGAATTTAACAGTAAAAGGGTACAAATACAAAATTCTAGAAAAATGTTTTGAAATGATTGGGAATGTTCTTCACAAGAGAGTATGGTGGTAAAAGGGGCAAAAAAGACTTACAAATTGTATATGCGCGGACAATCTTTTAAAAAGATTGGGAACAGGGGGGTTCTATGCCACAGCTGATCAACCTTAGAGTTGGGAAAACATGCAGGATAAAGTAAGAAAGAGACATAGCGATAGATGACTGGAAGTATGTAGGGTTGCTCAATGCTTTTTTTTAACACATTTTCCTTTGTGCCTTGAACCAGAAGTACAAAACTCATCAACTGAGAGTGGTTTTGTGATAATTAAATCGATAAAAAAGGGATAACAAATGAAGTAAAGCAAAATGTAATGAAGTGTTTGAGTAAAATTATTTATAGAGATTGGAATATAAACACAAATGTATTTAAATAAACATTTTTCTCATTCTGTATGGGTCCAAGTCTGTATAACTCTTTTTTTTCAGTGACTTTTCTAGATTTCCAGCTGTTGCACACTCTATGTATATTACTCTGTGATTGGGAATGATTTAAAAATAGTGAATATCGCTAAAGTGGTAAAATCCAAAAGTGGTAAGTGGGTAAGTGGGCAAGTGGTAAAATCCAAAACAATTCCAACCGATTTTTCCTCACTTTTGATCCATTTTAACCGCATATAATATTTAAAATCAAGATTTTTCTTTAATTTTAATGTGTGAACCTACTTTTCTAAATTGTTGTTAATTTTAATTTTAAGCCTGAATCAGAATCGAATTGCGATGTATAGAATCAGTCAAACTTAGTAACAAACATTTGTAGGTATTTATGGGGTGTGGCAACGATTTGACAAAATTATCATCACTACCAAAGTAACCAAGCAGACGAACGGGCATACGAATATACGCATGTGCCCCAAAATTACAATAAACATATCTGATGCAAAGATACCTAGGGTACGCCCATCTCGCATAGATATAAAAATGTTAGCTTCTTTATGCTTCTGCGAAATGCCATATTCATAGTCATAAGTACAGAACTGCTGTAGTGATGTAAGTTTGGATTTAGAGTCAAATAATTTTTATTTATTGATTTCTAAATGTCAAATAATCGAATTAAATGGTTTTGATAGAACAATCATGGTGTCGATTCCTATTCTATAAACACATTTGAGCCAAAACTAGGTTAGCATTATCATGTTGCATGAATATTTCACTAATTTTCAATTAGAGCGATTACAATCCCGCGGATTATTGTAAAAACCCCCCTCTATTCAAGAAATTTAAACACCTTTTATGTAAACAAACTCGATTTATATTGTGATTTTATTAATTTCTTATTAATAAAATGCAAATTATAGAACGGCTAACTACCGACCCTTATTCATAAAATAACAAAACACTAAATTAGCTATAAGAAGAGAATCTTCCATTATTGACAGCTTAAATATTTACTTAAATATTTATCGCATTCATAATCACTGTTTTAGCTAGTGAACAGATAATTGACTGACAACTAGTGTCCAAAAAAACGGAATTTTTAAAAACTGGTTTTCGCTGTGTTCGAAAAATCAGTTTTTTAAGAAACTCATATTTGCAAATAGAAATCATGTTAATCGATTCCAAAAATTCATTAAAATTCGAAAATCATGCCATTTATTATTCTGTTTTTAAGGACATTTAACATAAATTTACTCGACTCTATCTTGGGGCGAACACTTGAGGAAGAGAAGATTAGAGCTAGAAATCAAATATAGATCCTTAAACTGGCTAATAGGAAGGAACTCCACCCTTTCAACGAACTGCAAACATCTTGTATACGTCGACTTACATGTATTGAAATCGATCTGGTGCTATAGCATCGAAATATGGGGATGTGCAAAGAAATCGCACACAAAACAAATCTCACTATTTCAGAATAAAGTCCTAGGGAATATAGTAAATACTCCATGGTATGTAAGGAATAAGGATATACGTAGAGACTTAAATGTGTCAACAGTATATGTTACAATCAGAAGACATGCCCAAAAACATATGCAAAAGATGTCCGCATATGATAACTCTGCTGCTCGTCTTGTTCTAGAAGACGTCGCCCCCCGAAGATAACGACGCAAAAAAACCACGAGAACAATAATTGAGGATGTTTTTTTATTATAACGTTCTTTAACAAATCTTTTTAAAAAATTGTAAGTTGAAACATAAAAGAAGAAAAAAAATCATTTTTGGAAAATTGTAACATTAATGCAAAGAAATATTCAATAAATATAACAATTAGTAATTTTAGTTTCCTTAAACTTGGAAGAGGTTTAACATTTATGTTATGTGGTTGCATTTTTGGGTTTTCGAATATAAAACCGGATAATGGATTGTTGCTTCAATGTTCTGATTTTATGTGCATCACTATGTAAACAAATGTTTATTTTACTTGGAAAAATTTTAAAATCGGAACAAACTTATATGTATTTGATGGCTTGGGATTACGATGTGACTTTACAAAAGCCACAAATGTAAACAAATGAATTCCATGCGTATACATTGCATAAACATTTGTGTATGACACGTGCGAAATGTAGACAAAAGAATTTTATTGTACACACTTGCGGCTAAAATGGCCTTAAAAAGGGTTAAACGTTCAACAAAACTGACAAATTCCGAGAACGTTTAAGAAAGGAAGTTCTTAATTATGAATACAGATTTACTAAACCTTTAACAAACCTATTATAAGTTTTTATGAATAAGGCCGTAAATCTCTTTTCCTGAATGATAAAGAAACAAATTTCGAAGTTTGCAAACAATAATTATTATTTCATGTCGCTTTTGTCAATATTGTGCAGAAATATTTTCAGTCAAACCACGATACAATAACTAAAAAGTAAAATTATTTGAACCATCTGATTTCAATTGAATCATGCGCGTTTTCGCTTCAGTTGCCAAATTCATATGGATGTTGCATATATAAAGAAAAACAATAGATACAGTGCGACCGTTGTCACCTATTTTCAGTAGCTGTTTTCTAAACAAATTATAAATAATTCAAAAGTTTCTAAACGACCACTGACCCCAATGGGTGTGCACAGTGAGAGCCCAAATTTGGCAACCCCGAATATCATAAAAATGTGAGCCATTGTCAGACATTGAATTTTGTTTATACTGGAAATATCCATTTGTAGCGCTAGGAACCCCTTATATTAGATTAATTTGACTTAGTTATTTATGTGCGTGATGATAGATTCCGAATCCGATTTCGCCAAGACACAAACCACAACAGTTGGCATAAGTCTGTTATGGCGTTAACATAACTATCAGGCCTATTCTGATATCATGGTTATAAATCACCGGAATGGTGTTCTGCAAGAAACGATTTTGCAAATCACGTGATATAAAATCGCTCAGGAAAATGACGGTGGACACAGATCACTTGCTTGTTTTATGCAAAAACATTATTGTAAATGTTTTAATAAATTATTAGAAAACACAATTTGAAATGTTTTTTATCTTTTTTTTAAACACATCAATTTCACAATTTTTAAAAATTATATTTATTTTGGTTCACATTTGTTCATCATTACTCTTCTGCTTTTCGTGATTTTCTGTTCGTTTTAGCCTGTCCCGTGCTTTACTTTTCGAGAACGAAAACATTAATAAATATTAATAATTAATAAATATTAATGAAAATAATATAAATTAAGAAAACTCAAGAATAAATCCAATATCCAACAAATTCACAATTTTGTTTATTAAATATGACCAGCAACATATGTTGGGAAGCAAAGGAAATGAGAAACAAAGTAAAGCAAACCACAATATCAGCTGTTCGCTTGGTGATTTTGAAAACATAAAATAACGCCGAAAAATATAAAATCGCGTGATTTTCAGAATGCCTACAAATCATCGGCGTGATCCTAAAATCGTTCGTGGTTTAAAATCGTCGTGATATCAGAACATACCTAACATCTGTAAACATGGTGTGTTTAGTGAAACGTTATTTTCAGACGATAGGGAAAATATTTAGAAACAAAACTTGTAACTTTTAAAGTCCATTCATGGCACTATAGAAAGAAATTGTCCTTGCTGCCGCAAGAATAACCGTATTCGCTCAGTAGGCTAAAGTAATTTTAATATACGAAATATTAAATCAATCAACTTTGGATAACAAAGAACTCTCCCGCGTTCACACACACCTTGTTGGAAAGGCCTTCACGAATACTTTTAGAATCTGAAATCAAAATGTGGAAAAAGAGTTTAGAAATAAGAAAATATTCTCATTTACTTTTAGACGCTCAAAAATAATTTCGCCCATAGTGCGAAAACAAGGAAATCTTCCGTGTTCTCGGACCCTAACAATAACAATTTCTTATTAACGAAATTTCGGACGTCGGAATCAAAATAAAGTTTAAAAGTTTAAATAAAATAAATTGAGATTTTCTGGATAATTTTCACTGAATTCGACTTGATACTTTCTCTATTGCGTGACTATGTTTTGTGGAATATTTCGAAAAGAAATGGAAAAAGTGTAAGCTTTTATACGTGTGATAAATAATACTGCAATGTTTTTGACATTCTCTTTTCTTCTAAATTCATTGTAACAGGTTATAGCGAAATTAATGATAAAACCAACGCATGCAAATTCCGATATTTTCTACCTGGTTTTTGGCAAGAATCAAATGCAATTTGGTTTTCGATATGTATGGTTTTCGATATGTAGTTTTTTGCTGCAAAACTAAAAATAGGCAACAACTACTAGTTTCTTAATCGAAAAATATGGTTTCCCATTACATCCCATGAAGTTTCTTTATCTAGTCTAAATGTGTTATTAAAAAAATAAATAAATGGTTTCCCATTACATCCCCTGAAGGGACCGGGGAGAACTTCTCACAATCACTGAGCTGTGCGCTTTCCATTTTCCACTCACTCATTGGGACCTACAGTTTTACACCGATTCCGAGCAGTATTTTCAGAGGCTTTTTCATGGCTATATACTCGATAGTGTCGCCGTCACTATGCGAGGTGACCGCCGCCGAAAGAAATTTGAAAGTGGTCAGAGCAGGGTTCGAACCCAGGATCTCATGTACAAGAGCCGCCCACACTAACCATTGCACCATCGACGATTTGTTAGATAACTTTCGAAAAAATAACTGATTTTTCAGGGTCCCTCTTAATAACAATTTTGCTACACATCACTTGCGATATTCGGACATTTAGGACAAAATGCATGAAAAAGGCACAAAAATTTCGATTCTTAGACCTAAAATAACAAATAAATTGTTTCCCATTACAACCCATGATGGAATTGGGGAGAAATTCTCACAACCAAGTGAACTGAGCGCTTTCTAGTTTCATACTCACTGATTGGGACCTACAGTTTTTATACCAGTGCCGAACGGTATTTGGAGTATCTGTTTCGTGACTAAATACAGGGATCGAACCATTGCAAGCGCACTAACTCCATTGCACTACCGACGACCATTGTAGCACCGATTCTTAGACCTGACCCAGTGAAACTTCGGAACACGTACAACCTTTTTTGACCGATATAACTTTTCCCGGTAAACACAACCCCCACAACCCGAAGTGTTACAGGAGTCTAACGAAAAAATATCTGATTTGAAAATAGAAAAATGTTTATAAAAAAGTGAGGTGAAACCCCCCCCCCCCTTTTGTAATGAGCCCCAATGGGTAAATAAAACGAAATATATTTACACAAGGATTTATAGAGTTTAGAAAGGGCTTTATAACGATACCCATTTAAACCACATACTCGTAGGATTAAAAATACCTGAGACATGAGCGCTTGCATACACGGAAAAAACAGAATTGGTAAAATCAAATAATTAATTTTCAAATTCAAATTATTTGAGTTTACAACAAAAATTTTTGGTTATATCACAGTTCAAATAAAAAACTTCGTTAATGAATTATAAAAATCAATTCAAACTTTAGAATTTTAACCACCTCATAGTTGTTGGAATTTTATCTCGAAATATATGATTTTTCAAAACATTTTGATGAGTTCTTTATGACGTCATAGGGATTTTCGATCGACACTAATTCGCATATGTAAATTGCATAATTCAATTTGTATATATACGATTGATGATAAACCGATGGTATCAATTGAGGCACAGTAGTTAGGCGTCTGATGAGGAACTTGTCACGGAGTCATGCCAGTGAGTGTGCTTAACAGAATTGTCTATTATTCCAACAAAATCCAACCATTTTTCAATTAGAGAAATGTTTCTGACTTTCTAAGCTTGTAGTATGAATTTCTCATACATTAACTGAAACCTAATGCAATCGGTCATACAACTCAATTTAAAAATAGCAATATTTGCTCAAAAATCTTCCAGAAAGAAAATTAAGTTTAAATTAAGTTATATGTATCCTATCCAGCAAAATCACTTGAAAATTCAATATTGAGAAATTTTTTTCTAAAAGCCAGAGATATTTTTTTAATTTGCCTAATTTTAATTTTTGTTATTCGTTGAATTTTCAAAATTTATAAATAATATTTCTAATTGTAATTCGTTAATCAAGACATCAAATTAATTAAACCAAGGAATGTTTTTGTTGAATCAAAGATTGACAAATATAATTCTTTGAAAGTAAGATATAACGATTAGTAATATTTACAAATGTTTTCTTGAAACTAATGAATTAATTTTCAGTTCTAACAAAAACCATAGGATGAAAAACAACAAATATTGTTTTGTTACATCAGATAATATAATTCTATGACTGAAAATTATACAAAAACTTCATCGAAACCGGAAGCGACATTGTCCGATACATAGAATTTTTTTTCTGTGTATATTCTCAAGCTTTAGAAGCCTATATCTCCAGAAGTTGGGCCGAGTGGTTGGAGGGAAAAACCTTTCTGAACTCAGCACATCAAACTTTGTCGGTGGTGAGGTTCTGGTGTAGAAAATATTAAATTAAGTTTGAAAAGGTAAGTAACATAATTATTTTTGAAAGAAAATATCAAAGAGTAGATAGAACACAGTTCGATTTCCACAAACTTTTCTTAGTGAAAAAAATTTATTCGCATGACACAAATTTGACACATATATTTCATAAAAACTGATACAACAATCGAATTTGCTATGACGCGGTGGTAACAAGTTTTCATTTCAAAGCCTCACAGAAACAAAACCAAACAACGATGCAGTTGGGAAACCCAGGCGGATTTCAATCTGCGAAAAGATACTCAAGTGTGAGATTTCAAATTTGAACTTAGCTGGTAGCTTTGTCGCACTTTTAAATTTTAAAGAGAAGTCCATTTGTTTGCAGTCCATATAAAATATCAAGAAGTTTCTTATGTTATGGTTACAATTTTCTATAAACACTATTTCTTAAGTTTAGTTGCTTGGAAGCACAGGTAATGTTATTACTCGCTTGACAGAGATCGAGAAATTTTGAACTGAATCGGATTTTATGGGTAGCGACGTCGTTATGGTTTTATATAATGAAACATTCTACTTGAAACGAAGCATGATCATAGCAGATGGAAATGTGCAACAATAATCTTTAAATGATGTCACTATATTTATCAAATGTAATAAATTCTTATCCTCCAGACACATCTATCAGTTGGAATTTCAATTTAATAGCAAAGTATTTTAAAATATTTGCAATTGTTTAATTTTATTTTTAATTAACTAAATTATATATAAAGTAAGTAGGCAATGGGCATTTAAGCCAAAACTTCGGAATATATTGAAATTATTAGGATAACAAAGACATTAGGATAACAAAGGATAACAAAGACATTGAGTACTTACCAACAACAATTTGTTTAAACGTTTAACAGGAATATCAAATGTACAAACGGCAATGACAACAATAATAATAACGGCAACAATTATGTCTACTGCAAATTACGTTAATTTCATCGACGGCTACGAGGGTATGAGGCTACGTCTGTATGTCTGTCATTCGATATCGCTGCAGGAAGATAACTTTTCATCTACAACAAACGACTGACACATCGACGGACGGATACAGTCTCGATAGTGCGGATGATAATGATAAATTTGCGATGATTGAGTTTTATTAGATGACTGAACTAACAGACGTACTGGTTGATGTTATAGCTGACCCAGCACCGCCAATTGTTATTCAAATGTGGCACGAGTAGTACAGGACGAATGGTGGGAGCACCAATTACGGGTGGGTGGTATCAATTGGATGCATGTAGATAGCACTCGCATGTATTTCAGGTAATAGCAACGGCAATGTACAAATAGAAATAAACACTCTTTGGCTTTAATGGCACCAATAACAATCGTGAAATTTCATTTATTTGTTTTTATTCTTCTTCTCCGCCGTAATGTCGAATTTTGGAATAAATTCTGTTGTGATTGAACTCAATATTATTCTTTTGCACTCTTAGAAATTTTTGCCTTTAAGATCGCAAACACTTTTCCCTGCTGTTTTCGTTTCTTTGTATTGCACTCGATGAAGAATAGATTTCGATTTTAATTTGGTAGTTAATACTGAAAACCATATAAAATGGGAAAATAAATAAATACGAAACACAAGTTGTATTTTGCTAATAATAAAACGGCAGAAATTGTTTTTCAAATATTATCATCGTGCATTTTATTTTGCTGATTTTAATATTTCTCGATGATTTTGCTATCACTTCTTGCACTTTTTTGTTTGATTGCTTTTTTCGACCGAATTCACTCGAAATTTTTCCGAAACAACAATAATATGATTTTCCGTAAACAAAACACTTTTCGATCTGAATTGATCTAACGGTATCGATCGGTAAAATATATGGATGGGTGTGTGGAGAGAAAATTAAAAAGTCAAAACTGATTGAAAACATAAAATCAACGAAAACATAAGCGACCATGATGTGCGGAAAACTAGCAATTTTGGATTTCATTCACGCGACGTACGTAGTGTCAAAAAACCGGCATTTTCGATTAACCGGTTTTCTGGCTATTCGAAAAATGACTTTTTTCCAAAACCGGTTTTCACAGAATTTGGAAAACCGGTTAGATTTCGGTTTCATACGGCTATTTTTCAGTTTTTACGTTTCGTATGGAAAACAATCAGCCTTACTACGTATGTCGCTCTCGTATTTCGACTACGAGAGTTTTGTAAAAGATTAAAGATAACACTCAAACTTTGTCTTTAATCTTTTACAAAACTGTTGTAGTCGAAATACGAGAGCGACATACGTAATAAGGCTGAAAATGCTGAAATTTTTATAAACAAATTAATACAAAATCAACACAAAATAACACTTTCTTGTCTTGTTTCGTTGGCCCGTAAAAAGAGACTTTATTATTCTGAAAATATAGCAGCAGTTGTCAGATTTCCGTTGAAGAACACATCAGTTAAATCAATTTATTTTAGTTCAATTCAATTCAATTAAGTTCAATTCGACTCAACTCAATTCAATTCAATTCAATTCAACTCAATTCAATTCAATACAATTCAAATCAATTCAATTAAATTCCATTCAATTAAATTAAATTCAATTCAATTCAATTCAATTCAATTCAAATCAATTAAATTCCATTCACTTCAACGTAATCTAATTCAATTCAATTAATTAAAATACCAAAATTCAACAATAAACACGGAAAAAGCACCTTGAATATGCAACTACCAAGCGCATACAACTCGATGCCATTAAATCTGATAAATATTCGATATAAATTTAAACGTAAATTTTTAGTTAAACAATTTTTCATAAAGTCGCAATGAAGCGAACAAATCAAATACAAAAATCATGTAGAAGAACCGATATAATTTTTTTTTTTTTTTTTTTCCTCTTTATTGATTTACAATATATGTAGTTTCATTTACATTTCATTATTTCCCCCGCGAAGCCAAAGGCTTGTATGCAGGGATATATATCTAAAAATGTGTAACATTAATATATTTCTTAAAAAGACAATTCTATATTTAGCAATTGAACATCAATTTTGATCTTCGCTTCATTGCGAGTTTATAAGATAATTTTTTATGATTTTTTTACGCTTATATTTATTTCTTATTTGTATTAGATTCTGTGGTAGTGTGTTTAATACAGTCGGCATTTGTACATTCAGAGTGTTCTTTCCATGCTTATTATTGTGCCTCGGTACTTTGAATTTTCCTTCAGCTCTTCTTCTAGTATTGTATGCATGATTTTCTGGTTCCAGGTAGTGTTCTTCGAGAAATTCATTTATTATTGTTGATTTATATATGTTTTTTACATTTAAAATGTTGTTTTGTTTTGAAAAATGATTAATCTTGTTTCGCGTGGGGTCTATTGATACATTATTTTGTGAGTTATTATTACTAAAATTGTAGGTTGTGTTGACATTGTTTTGACTAGTGTTGTTTTGTATATTTTTTGTGATTTCGCGTTGCGTAGTTTTTAATCGGGTTCTCATTAATATTTTAACTAGTCTATTTTGTGTTTGTTGTAATATTTTGCAATAAGACACGTTTCCAAATGCTGATATTCCATGGCGTAGATACGACTCAGCAAGAAAGAAGTATGCCTGTGTAGTTACTGATAGTGGTGCACAGTTACTTAAGTGGTAAAGGACATATGAGGATTTGCGTAGTTTCTTATTTAGCGATAGTATATGATCCTTCTACGTAAACTTGTTATCCACAATAACTCCTAAGTACTTATAATTGGTGACTTGTTCAATATGAGTTTGGCAGCTATCATTATCATTGGATGTATGTACGTTTTTATGAAGGCAATTATTGTCATGAAACTTAATAGATATTAGCGAATTTTTAATGTGGGGTAACCGTATGTGCATTAGTTTAGTCTTCGATGCGTTTATTATTAACCCATTGTAGTGACACCATCTTGTGATCAGATTTAGTTCTGACTGCATTACTTGGGCAGCTACATCTATATTTTCATTTGACACAATAATTGCCGTGTCATCTGCGTAGGCGAAAGCCGTGCTATTTTTTAAAATGCTTATTAACTCGTTGGCATAAATCAAATATAAAATTGGTCCCAGTTTCGACCCTTGTGGAACACCTTTGTTTTGCATTATTTGTTGGCTCAAAACTCCATCGATTTTAACACGATATGATCTGCATTCTAGGTAATTTTTGAACCAATTCAGGCATTTACCACGGATTCCACATCTTTCCATCATCGATATTAAATTTTTGTGAGACAGCGTATCAAATGCCTTGCTAAAATCAATGAAAAGTGCCAAACATTGCACATTACGGTCCAAACATTGATTGATGTGAGTTGAAAAATGTCCAAGCAGTTTGTTGATATTTCTACCTTTTTGAAAACCATACTGGTTTTTATTTATTATGAAAAACTTTTCGAGAAAATTGTTTAACCTTCTCGCCATAATCTCTTCTTTTTGACTCCGCTTTTAAATATCGGTCTCACTAACGCGGTCTTGAGAAGATTAGGCAATGTACATTCATCTAGACTTGAATTTATTAAAGATGTAATGGCTATAGAAAGTTATATATTAAAGATTTCCAGTTCATTAGTATGTTCAATAAATATTGAGTTTTGAATTCTTTTCTCAGGCTTTATTTGAAACTGAATGTAATGTGAAATCTAATTCACTTCTGCATATTTATAAATCCTTGCATACAAGCCTAGGCTTCGCGGGGTAATAAGCAATTGTAATTAAAATTTTATTTATACCTCAATAAAGAATTATTTATACCAAAAATGCAATTCACTTCAATTCAATTCAATACAATTCCATTGAGTTCAATTCAATTCCATTCAATTCAATTCAATTCAATTCAATTCAATTCAATTCAATTCAATTCAATTCAATTCAATTCAGTTCAATTCAATTCAATTCAATTCAATTCAATTCAATTTAATTCAATTAAATTCAATTCAATTCAATTCAATTCAATTCAATTCAATTCCATTCAATTCAATTCAATTCAATTCAATTAAATTCAATTCGATTCACTTCAATTCAATTTAGTCCAAGTTAATTCAATCCAATCTAATCTATCTAAGTCTTACCTAGTCTTATTTAGTTCAATTCTTTTTATCTTCTTAATTGAATTGAACTGAATTGAATTTGATTTTATTGAAATGAATTGAATATGTTTACCCTTACCTATAGGGATGGGGGTATCTACCATTTAATACGGAAAAACTTTAACATATAGAAGGAGCCTTATTAGACCCTCAGTATCTTTGGACGAAATTCGTGTTGGGACTTTTTAAGACGATTGAGCCATGTCCGTCTGTCTGTCTGGCTGGCTGGTCAACACGATAGCTGCCGTAAATATTTATCGATCACAGCGAAGTTTTGTCACCGACTATTATTTGTCCATACTTAGTTCGGGATTGAAAATGGGCGTTTTGGCCACGCCCCTTCCTGTACCTCACATACAAATCGACACATTTAGTACGAAATAATGTTTCTTCTAAACCTTTTTCTGGTAGATGTGATTAGCTTCAACGCAAACATTCGTTAATAATCTGTAAATGTCTTCTTAGCTGGAGAAAATTGGCGAGGTTGCCACGCCCATTCTGGTAACTCCCATGCAAGAGCTTGTAAGTCGTTCATCTTGGCAATGCGAATAAGTCGCGTGAAACACTTCCGATCTTAATGAAATTAGGTTATAGGCTTCATGTCATCAAACATCAGTCGCCGATTAAGACAAGGGTGATTTTGCCACGGCCTACCAAGATAAGTTATGCGGCCGGCTGGTTGGTCAGCAAGATAACTCCCGAAAAACCGAACACATCTCTATGAAGTTTGGTACTAGACAAAATTTACTCAAATGCACACAAAAGGTGGACGGATGACCGGTTGATCAACACGATAACTCTCGTAGACTACAAGCGATCTTAATATCATTCGGAACTCGGCAATGTTTTCATAAAAATTAAAGATTAACTACTGTTCACGCCTGTTTTGGTACCTCTCATACAACAGTTAGGCGGCTTTCCGGCTGGCGGACTCGATATCTCCCGTATACCACAACCGATCTTAACAAAATGTGGTCCTGATCAATATTTTGTGCACGACTGTGTACAAAACTTCACAGCTGTATTTAAATTTAACAACAACGTTTTATTTTTACATTAAAATGTAAATCATATTCCAGTTTGAAATGCCTGTCTATTGTAAAATTGTCCAGTTTAATTCATATTCACATTAAACGTATTTAAATTTAAAAATCATAATCGAAATTGAAAACAATTTTCATGAATGATAATCTTTTTAAGTGTATACAAATATAAATTATTTAAACATTGCGAAATTAAAAACAGTTTAAATTCGTTTTATTATTATATTTCAACACAGATTTCGTGTTACCTAATTAAAAAAAATAATAATATATGAAAATTATTTCCTTTTTGTTTAATTTCACAGTGCAACACGAAAAAGTATAACCATATACGGACACCACTACGTGATAAAAGACCAACTGAGAAATATGTGGGCACCTGAATGAGACAATTCCCATGGGTCCATCAAGACGTAGAACCGCTGCGTCCTCCACATTTTTAGAGAGTCTACAAAATACTTTCAGTTTCGCCGCAAGAAACTACGAACCAGTCATTGGTCTTCCAAAACCGACAAGCGTTGGGCCTAAGTAGAGATAGAAGGTTAATCGATCTCCTTTTATCCAATGTCGACCAGATTTGTCTTGTGCGTGCACAATCAGTGTCCCTCGTTCGATTTGTCAGCATCATCAGTTAGAAGCAAAATCTGATTAAAGACAATAGGGTATGCTAACACATTGCAGTAAGTCCGAAGTCTCGTCAGTTTTGCAGTCCCCCGGCATATCACTATGCCGTTGTAATAATGTAAGGTGATTATCGGCATCTCGCTACGGGATCCGTTGTAGTCCTGGTAGATATTAAGTTCACACAGAGTAATTCCCCGGACTAGATTTGCCGCCTAAAAGCATTGTCCTTCATCCATCCCTTCCAAAACTTTCGCCAACTAAACGCCACCACGAGTGAATCCCTATGCATTCTCTGCTCTCTTCATTGAATATTTCAATACACGAGCAGCTTTTTGACAGTGTCATTGTACTTATATATAACTATACAAATTCCAACCATGTTGAAGTAAAATTATATAAACTATGCAAAAAGTATGAAATAATCAAGATATGACGCGTGAGAGAAAAGTTTTTGAGTGAATTACTACCATTTTTAGTACTCTTTTACCAGGGTTGCCAAATTGTGCACATCTTCTGGTCATCTAATTCTTGATAGTCTTTGGATAATGTTTATGGTAAATAATGTCCAAAGAGGATATACATGTAGAGAAGAAAACCCCGGCGCAATTTGGCAACCCTCGTAGAAGAGAACAAAAAATCGACTGAAACGCCTCGTTTCTCTGCTCTCTCTCTTACTCTTTTCGATGAATATTTCAATACACGAGAAGTTGTCTGATGATGTTACAGTATAACTAAAATATAAAAATTTCTAACATGTTTAAGTAAAATTATATAAAGTATGTAAAAAGTATGAAATAATCAAGTTATGACGCGAGAGAGAAATGCGTTTGAGTGAATCGCTTAGACTTTTTGGTTCTCTTCTACGAGGGTTGCCAAATTGCGCCGGTTTGTTTCTCTACTTGTACATCCTCTTTGTGTTGCCGATAATATTGCCACATGAAAGGTTGCCTTCGAAATGCGTATGAAAGTTGATGCAACATCCCCTTACACGGACAGAGACGATCTAGAATTAGACGACCAGAAGATGAGCGCAATTTGGCAACCCTGGTAAAAGAGAACCAAACAGTGTTAGAAATTCACTCAAAAGCATTTCCCTCACGCGTCATATCTTGAGTATTTCATACTTTTTGTATAGTTTATGTAATTTTACTTTAACATGGTTGGAATTTGTAGACTTCAAGGAAAGGCCCGATAAATACCATAGTTACTCAGCACCAGCAAATTCAATGAAAAAAAATGGTTTGCTGAATTTCGTTGTGGTCGTACCAGCACAAGTGACGCCGAATATTCAGGTCGGCCAACAGAGGTTGTCTCGCCAGAAATCGTCTACAAAATCAATGAATTGATATTGGGCAATCGGCGAATGAAAGTGTGTGAGGTGACTGAGGCTGTGAGCTTCTCAACTGATCGTGTACATCACATTTTACATGAATATTTGGTCATAAAAAGCTATCCGCGACATGGGTGCCGCGATTACTGACACTCGATCATAAACGCAAGCGTTTGACCAATTGCACGGAGTGTTTAGTGATGTTCAACCTCAATGACAGAGAGTTTGTGGGTCATTTCGTAACCCTGGATTAAACACGGATCTATCAGAACGCACCAGAAAGCATAGAACAATCAAAGCAGTGTACTCTCTTTTGGGATTCATGTTCGATTATCTTGAAAAGGGTACAACTATCACGAGTGAATATTATTTTGTTGAAGAAACAAGTTCACTTTCTGCATCACGACACACCAGCGTTAAAGTTTGTAGACGCCATGGAAAAATTAAGAAGTCATCTCTGAAACAAACGCCTATTTTGATGACCTTGAAACAATTATTTAGAAGGATAATACAAATTTCAAAAACAATCGACTAAGTGTATCGAGCTACGTGGAGATAATGTTGAGAAAGGGGACATTTTTTGTCCAAGAAAATATATTTAATGCAAAAAATCACGCAGTTGTCAAACTGCACGTATATGAGCCGCAATTCAAGTCAAATACCAAAAGCACGGAGAAGTCTCTGTATAACACAAACTCTGATAATTCAAAGAATTGAGGATGTACAAAGAAAGCAAAACCAGATAAAAATATAGGGCGACCGTAAATTTTGTTCGACGGCAGAATATCAAATTTGTATGCCGTGCGATCTCCTCGACATCTGAATATAATATAAAACAACTAGTACAGCTTGGAGCTCTAAATCGCCGCAAAATCCTATCAAATTGAAAACTTGGATATTGGATAATTGTTTATCTTCTTGGAGTACTTAATGTTTTAGTTATTACAAGGATAACGATTATATCACAATAAAAACTGGAATTTAGGTCTAGTTCTTATACAAGATTTTATTTGTGCATGTCGGTACACTGAGAAAATTCCAATAGATTCAAAGGGTCTTAACCCAGGATCGGGGAAAAATACTCTAAAAATTGTTGATACGAATTCCAATTGGGGGTCAACCTCATTTGTTTGTATATAAAGAAAAAACGACTGGTCACATTCAATAATTTAATTAACATTAAAACCGGCATAGCCTTGAACTATATCCTGGTAGCTGCCAATTTCAGTTTCAGCAATTACATTGACTCAGGCATAGCCATACATTGGTGTAATTCCAGTAGGCCTTAAGCTGAAATCTGTCATTTGTCTAATACGTTCCCTGAAGCGCGTACCCAAGTTATAAAATTGGCCACAGCGTGCAACAAGTAAATTAAAGCATTATGCTGTACGAAACCGACTATTTTTAGTATGACTTGTCCCCGGCTCAGAGAAAAACACTTATAGGATTTTCTTAAAATATAACTGCTAACAATCGACATCTGGATGTGTCAGTTTGCTACAAGGATTAACTCAATTAAACAAATAAAAACCTGAAACTAAACTTTCCGAAGTTTTTTAAAATTCCACGTTCATTATAAATTTAAACAAACATTATATATTATTTCACTATAGCTGTATCTATTGCATAGCTAAAATACAAAATACACTAACCCAGCAAACAAATTGTGTACCAATCACCAGAACTACGCGGTGAGAGGTAGAGCAAATTTGGTTGCTGCACCGTCGCATTTTACATTTTCTTGGCCTAGGACTGCAGTACTCTAAATTTGGGGACTTTGAATAAAAGTTGTTCCTTTGGGTGATGATTCAGCAATAAAATTAGTACGATGGTAGCATGGCAGACTAGAAAATTACAGCTGGTGAAGGTCAGGTGTTCGAATACCAACAAAGCAAAAATTTTGTTTTCCCCCTTTGCACTGTTCGTTTTAAGTTGTAGCCATTATCATACCTAAAAAAATTAACATATGCGACAAGTATAATAAAATAAATTCTAGACCGACATCTACATTTAGTTGCCAAAATTTGCGCTATTAAATGGTATTCGCCTGAAAGTATACTTTACGAACTACGTGGGATGCGTAGCGAAGGTTTAATACTTAATACTTTTTCTTTGACAATTTATTCCCGATCCGGGATTTGAACTAAAGTGTCTTGATTGCCAAAAACGCATCTCACCACAGAGCTATCGAAGGCATTGCGCATGGACGAATGTCTTCTTCTTCTAACAAACGCCATAATGTCGGTAAGGCAAGTTCGGATTCCTGTATGCCGAAAATCCGCACATAGTACTTCGTTGCACGAACTGAAAGGGGTAGAGTAGAGAGAGCCATTGGAGCTACTCAACATACCCAAAGGTTGAAAAAGTGGAGTTAATCAGTTTGGCTTCAAAACGCCTCAACTAGTTCTCACCCTTTTTGTAAAACTCATTGATTGTTGCATTAATCCAACTCATTCCATTCTCGTCACTATATGCCCACTGTGCTTAAAAATTGTTCTAATTGAAAATTGTTTATATTCGTACAGCAATTATTTGATATGCTTTAAAAGTTATTCAAAAGTTTTCTTAATAAACAAATATTTACCATTTGAAAACATATTCTCTTTTCCAGCTCTCTGTTTTAAAAGCTGCCTTTCTTTTTCTATTTCTCTTTTAATACGATAAATTGTTGAAATGTTTGGATTTTCTTTTTATGACTTGTTTGTTCATACAAAATTCCAATGAAACATGTGAAAGTGCTCTCAGTGTACTAACTTATTGACTTCAGCCCAAAATATTTTGACAGCTAACATATGACGTTGTTGAACACATAACTCGATGATAGAGTTCAATAAGACCATCTAAATTAGTTGTTAGTTTGAATTGCTATTTTTTGCCCATCTTATATATGCAGCATCGACGGTGCACTGTATACGTAATAAGTTGTCACACCCCGTAACATAACTTATAAAAGCTTTTTACTGCGTATTAATTACGAAAATTAGGTCACTGGGTAAATCTTCGTACAATGTTCCGTGGCTAACAATAATGTTTTTTTAAGACTAATCTCTCGTTAGTCAAGAGCTGATTTATAATAATAGTTTTCTATCTACTGTCATGAATACATATGACTGTTTTAGCAAAATGCAAACTTGATAGTGATGGATACTGAAGGTTCTATGAATAAAACATTATGATAGATGGTGGCTAACTTGTTGAATATGGTGTATAGTGATCGTCTTTTATATCCACCATTTGAATCGATTTACGCGATTTTATCGAATAACAGTTGCTTCACTGCCTAGAGAGACAATAATGACGACTCGAATTTACTTGGAAAATTGTAATTTTAAGTATCAATATTATTGTTATGTACCACTTTTCGTTCCGTATATTTTTGTCTTAATTTGGTCAAATTTTATTATTAGATAATTTATTCGACCATGTTTTCAAGTCCAAAAATATTCTATATGTTATATATACAATTAATACAAACACTTTCAAGTGCGAAACATCCGTAAAATTTGCGCCATAAATTTTCAATAAATACGATGACATACTCGTAGTAATTATTTCTTTCATTGTTGAAACAAATTATTCAGTAACTTTCCTCATATATTTCATTTGCAATACAAATTCTGGTGTTATGAGAACGACTTTTAATGAAAGTGAAAACAAGCCCGACCTAAACAATAAACATTAGTACGAGTATTTTACTTATATTCGCAATAGTTTTGAAATGTTGCCAACTTAATCGTGAATTAAATTATAAAAATTGACTGAAAATTAACACAATTTATATTCATCTGCAACAAAACACATTATGTCCGGCCCTTGACACAGCGCGTTTGTCTGTCCATGTGAGCGACCAAATTACACTAGTTTACAGCCATTTTGTATAAAATTTGCGACCAACTTTTTTTAACGTATTTTGGCGCTCTAAACTCCAAAAAACGAATAAATAAAAGTTTTGTGGATACAGATTTTTAAAAATTGTTTATTTTAAAATTTTGCTTCTCGGCGGGGTTAGTTTCTCTATATTGAGATACCAACATCAGATAAAGTCCAATATACTGTGATTTTCAAGATAAAGGGTCCGCCAAATAACTTTTTTTTTTTTGAAAATGCTATAAAAAAAACTACTGAATATTTTCTCAAATTTCTTTTTTAATTTGAAAGTACAATCCTTCCGGTTAATACTGGAAAATAATTTCATTCAAATGGCTGCCTCGGCTGGCCATGCAGTAGCCTACATGATCGGTCCAATTTTTAAGCACATTATCGATTGTGTGCAGCTGTATTTCACCAATGGCTTCACGAATATTGTCCTTTAAAGCGTCAATTGTCTCTGGCCTGTCGGCGTAACACTTATCTTCGAGGGCACCCCACAAATAATAGTCCAACGGTGTCAAATCGCAGCTCCGAGGTGGCCAAACGACATCAGCTCTGCGGCTGATAATGCGATCTTCAAAAACAGGGCGCAAATCATCGAGTGTAGCTTCGGCTGTGTGACACGTAGCGCTGTCCTATTGAAACCAAATGTTGCCAATATCCTCCTCTTTAATTTTTGTGAACCAAAATTCGTTCAACATGGCCCGATAACGATCGCCATTGACTGTAACGGCCACTCCTTGCTTATTTTCGAAGAAAAATGGCCCTATTATGCCTCTGGACCAAAATCCGCACCAAACAGTGACTCGTTTTGGGTGCATCGGCTTTTCAGTGTATTTGTGTGCCCCAAATGCAACAATTTTGCCTGATCATCTGAAAAGATGATTTTTTTGGCAAAATCGGCATCTTCTGTAAGTCGATCGAAGGCCCATTTTTCCCATATTTCCCAGCGTTGTTCAAGCGTATACACAACCATATTCGTTCAGCGGAAGGATAAAACTAATTATTTGTCAAATCAGACATGAGCTAAGTGTTACCATTCACGAAATTAGCACTAGTTGAAAAAAAACGTTAGATGGCGGACCCGTTACTATGTATGGTACAAATTTTCCCAACATAGTTTTTAAATCGCTACAGTAACTTAAGTGTAGTGAGTGGGCAAATACTGTAAAAAAAATGTTGTACAACAAACAAAATTATTCCAAACAGAAAAATTTATTTTTTTTGTGCAGAACTCAGCATAGACTAATACATACATAGATACTTTTATTCGCTCAATAAATTAAAGGTCATACGTACGGTGGAAAGTAAACATTGGATGGTGGAAAACATGGGTTCAATAATACCAGATAGGGGAAATAGTAAACAACGTTCAACAAAGGAACAACAACCGAAGTTCGTATTTTGGTGGAAAACTAGTTGTGGTAAATACAATAGAAATGTATACCAACGATAAAAGTCAACAAAAAAGTGCAAAATACATTTAAATTTTTCAGTTCTACACCAAAACGACACCTGGTGTAAGTTAATTTTAAATTTAATTGCTCTCATTTCCACAAACCTACGACGAAGAGTCTGAAATGAAACGTCAGATGAGAGAATAAAAGTATCTATGTATGTATTAGTCTGTGGAACTCAGTGAAGAAAACAAATCATATCTGAAGAAAATCCATGGATAAATTTAGAAGGTATGAGCTATTATATATAAGTACCAAAATTACAACTTTTCGCTTTTTGTATTTATTTGCTTTATTAATTTTGTTGATTAATTTTTTTTAATCTGAATATACCACGGTATAAGTCAATGTGTTATGAATAGGATTATCTGACTATGACTTCATTCGGAAGTCTCATCTGATGTCAAATATATGTATTTCTAAAAAAATAAAAATAAATGGTTTCCCATTACATCCCATGAAGGAATCGGGGAGAGCTTCTGACAACCAGTGAGCTGTGCGCTTTCTAGTTTTATACTCACTGATTGGGACCTACAGTTATACACCGGTTCCGAACGGTATTTTTGAGAAGCTGTTTCATGGCTAAATACTCTATGCGAGGTGACCGCTGTCGAAAGAAATTGTAAGGTGGTCAGAGCAGGGATCGAACCCAGGATCTCAAGTAGAAGAGGCGTGCACACTACTCATTGCACCACCTACGGCCACATTTGTATATATATGTTCATTTATTGCAACATATTGTAATAATAATAGTATGCAATCTTTAAATAACAGGTTCACGAAGAATATAGAGCGTCAACGAATTCTCTCCATCGATTTCTATTCTATGTCTGGCAACAGATTTAATTTGATTCTATTATAGTCGAGTTTGTTTGTATTCCCTTTCCAAGCTCCGCTTCCCCTGAAGTTCAGCTGTAGCAATATCTGATGTTGGGCGCCTGAGTATATAGCCGACCCAAGTCCATTTTCATTAGAAATAGTCTTGGGTCTGTAGATAAGGAATATTTGTCTCAGACGATTGACACACGTTTGGACCTTCTTTTTTTTTGGTTTTTACACAAAGTGTATTCAAAACACACTGTAGATTTTTATTCATTTAAAATTATAAAATATGGACATTATTGAGGCAAGTTGGCAAATTTTCAAATTCATTTTAATTAAAACAATATATAAAATCAAAACAAAAAAAAAGTACATAAAAATAGTTAATTTTAATATGTACGTAAATATGTGTATATTCAAAGACATTACAAGGGGAAAAAAAGTTTTTACCGTATATATGTACGTATATAAACTTGTTGAATTTACTGATCGTATTTTTACATGAGAAGAGTTTCTAAACTACTAAATAAATGTTGTTTTAATCTCTTTTTAAAAATTGAGATTCTACTAATAATTTTTATATCATTAGGGAGTGAGTTATATTCAAAGCTACCAGCATATTCCAGACGTTGTTTTGTGGCTTCTAATCGACATCTAGCAGTTCTAAGATTTATATTATTCCTGGTATTAAATTGGGTTTGATTTCTTTCAAAAGAGATCGTGTGATGATCAATAGTATTTATAGATTTGAAACTATGTAAAAGTAACTGCATTTTATATAGACCAAGCACTGGCAACACATTTGGCGAAATATCCCTGTACAATGAGACTGTTGAAAAAGTTAGCGGCAAGTTGAATACAGTTTTTAAAGCTTTATTTAGAGTCCTTTGTAATGATTTCAACTCGTTACTTCTTCTAGCTGCTTATATAATAGGTACAAAATTCAGATGACTATGAATCAACGACTGGTATAATTGTCAAATTTATTTTTAAATTTCTAAAGTAGTCACAATACTGGAGCAATCTTGTTTTTAAGTTGTTGAATATACAAATCCCAAGAGAGGTTGCTTTGAAGGTAAATACCAAGATGCTTTATCGAATCACTTTCAAAAATTTCTTTTCCATTAACATAAATACTGAAATTTCTATTATTTATCAAATATGGTCGAAACCTTAACAATTTAGTTTTTTCAGCATTCAAAACAAGTTTATTTAATCTCATAAATTCGCTTATAAATGAGGCATCTCTTTCCATATACGTTTTCAAATAAGCATCGTATTTATAGGGATAAAAAATCCATATGTCATCAGCGTATAAGTACAGCTTACGCGACAAACAAAGATTCTGAATATCATTAAGATATATAGTAAAGAGTAACGGACCTAAAACAGTGCCTTAGGGGCACACCGTGATCTACGAAACAAGTACTACTTCTACTATTTCCGACTATAACATATTGCTTACGATTTGTCACATAACTATCTAATTAACGAAACGCAACATCACACACGCCGTAATATTTCAACTTTCCAATTAGAATCTCATGATCCACCAAATCAAACGCCTTAGACAAATCATAGAAGACACCTGCAACTCCACAAGCACCATTGTCTAACCCCTGACAAATATTCTTAACTAAATTGACTACTGCTTCTTCCATTCCACATCCTTTCCTAACGCCATACTGAAACCTGCTTAGTAAGTTGTTGTTATCAAAATAAGACGACAACTGCATATGTAAAATCCTTTCAAATATTTTGTCAATTATAGGTAATAAAGCCACTGGCCGAAATTCCCATAAGTCAGTTGCATTTTTCTTCTTAGGTATGGGTACAACTTTGGCAATTTTCAAGCTTTCCGGATATGTAGAAGCATCCAAAATACTGTTAGATATTTTTGAAAGATATATAGATACGCTATCTCGACACTCAAATATCATTCTTGGCGATATACCATCATATCCGCAGCCTTTAGATAAGTCTAAACCTAAAATAATTTCATTAACCTCTGAAGCAGTTACATATAAAAAACTGAAGGTGTTTCTACAATGATTCAATGTTCGAAATGCATTAAAATGGTCTCCAGGCACGCTCTCAATTTGATTTCTCAAGTCTTTTGGACTTTCTAGGAAATACCGATCGAATAATCCGCATTTAACATCATCTTTATCTACAATTACACCGTTGGAGTCCTTTATCTTAATTTGAGTGTTATTCTTCCTACCAAGGCTTTCATCCAAAAAGTGCCAGGTCTTTTTTATATCAGTATGAAAATTTTTCAAATTGTAGAAGTAGAAATTATTCGTCGACTTTCTAGATGCCGTCGGTGGTGCAATGATTAGTGTGCGCGCCTTTTGTACAGGACATCCTGGGTTCGATCCCTGCTCCGACCTTAAAATTTCTTTCGACGACGGTCGCCTCGCTTAGTGACAGCGACACTATCGAGTACATAGCCATGAAAAAGCTTCTCACAATACCGTTCGGAACCGGTGTAAAACTGTAGGTCCCAATCAGTGAGTATAAAACTATAAAGCGTACAGCTCACTGGTTGTGAGAAGCTCTCCCCAATTCCTTCATGGGATGTAATGGGAAACCATTTATTTATTTATTTATTCCGTATCACATTACTTACTCTTTTCAGTCTACACTCTAAATCCTTATCTTTTCCTTTCTTTCTCCTTTTTAAAAGGCTATTTTTATATATTATAAGAGCTTAAAAATAGCTTCCATTAAATGTAAGAGATCAGTTGATGGATTACCTGTTTCCCGTAAGATTCGTAAATTATCCTTGAGAATATCCCTTGCCATTTCATAGTTACAATATTTACGAATAATTTCGCGAAATTCTGGACTACTAGTTTTGCATTTAAGTTTACATGAAACTATGTGATGATCTGTTAAATGAGACACTAAGGTATCCATAAACAGATTATTTCCTATATTGCTATAAACGTTATCAATGCAAGTACCTACCAGATTCCGGACGCGTTAATAGAAAATGACATTTCGTGTAATTAAAACTCATTAGTAGATTACCTATGGTGTTGGATGAAACTTGGTTGGAAAAATCAATATTGGAATCTCCTACAATAATACTTGAGTTTCTACCACATTTGCTTAACAATTATTCTAAGAAATTTGAAAAGTACGTAACATCGCATTTTTGTGATCTATAAAACGATGATAACATCAACCGCTTTCCATTTAGTTTATGATTATTTATTGATATAGTTATATATACTAGAAAATTCTGGCTTCTACACAATCTCGGATGTAAAGGGATGAAGGGATGAACCATAGCTATCCGATCTGCAACAATGTACCACATTGCCAGGAATACTATAAATTTGCAAAATGTTTGAACAAACCCACGTCTCCTGAACTGCTATAATACTTGGTAGAGTTTGAAATTTGGAAATCATCGCTTTGAAATTATTGAATTTCTCCACAGAAGAAATACTTCTCATATTTACAGAAATAATATTGAAAACAGGGTATTTTATTTTATTAAAAAAGTTATTAAATGTTTCAAAATTAGAAAAATTTTAAATGTTTCAAAATGTCATCAAGCTTCAAGTAGTACAGCCATACAACAGTACTGACATCACACTTTTCTCTTATTGTCTTCACCAATATTCTCTTATTGCGCCAGATTTTGTGAAGCTTTAGGAATGCAACACGGCCCGTACTTACACGATCACCTATATTCGCTGCGGAGCCACCATCCTTGGTAATCTTGCACCGAAAATAGGCGATGTAATCCACGTCTTCAATTAGCGAACCATCAACTGTTAGTGGAGTATTCCCTTAGCTTTTTTGTTGTCTTGTATTTCTTTTCAGTCCTCCTTTTTCGCGTTTTTTGAAAGCCGGTTTAATATGTCCCCGATGTCATCAAATGTGTGGGCCATAAGTCAACTACGTAGTCGATATTATCAAGATGTCCGTACATATTCCACGGAATGGTGACAAGTGCGTTTGCATTGGTTGCCTCCATTACCTCGTCCACAAGTTTAAGTAATAATGTGGGGGAAAAGACATCCTTGTCTAACTCCCATATATGTGGTGTAATGTTGTCTTTCCTTTCCATTAAAATTAACTTTATACGCTACAACTCTGTACAGTTCACGGATCATGGACAGTATCCTGTCCCGTGTCACTTTCCTGGCCAAGGTGGACCACACTGAGTTATGCTGTACCCAATAAAACGCTTGTTCAAAAGTCTATAAAAAGTAGATACACAGGCGATAGTAGTTCAAATGATTGTTGTATGATTATACGGGTTGTGTTTATGTAGTCGGCACTCGAACGATCAGGCCTGAAACACGCCTGCTCCTTCCGCACAATTTGCTTCGCCACCGGAGAGATCCGCTGCAATATAAGGGCGGCCACTACGTTGATTATTGCATTGTGCAATGTAATACCCCTCCAGTTCCTGCACAGCGTTGGATCACCTTTTTCTTTCCACTCCGTAGGGATTTTGTTGTCCATACATGCACTTCTGATTACCGGAGTAATGACATCTGCTAACGTCGATGCACCATATTTCAATAGCTCCGCTGGAATATTTGTGATCCTTCATTTTACCCAGTGCAACCTATATATGTGCTTGTGACGGGGTTTACGTTGAAATATCCCTTCTCGGGTTGCGACGTCAGTATGCTGTCGAAAAGGTACACTGATTTTCATCACCCGGAAGTCAGATTGTGTCGTAAAGAATTCACGCCGTCTCTCCACTTACTTTTTAACGATGCAGTACCCCTGTTGTTGCCGCTTAACCTCTTTATCGAAGAGTACGCAATACGGAAGTTTCCTGTATTTGCCAGCTTTTTCGGCTTCCTCCGCTATAATGTTCCGATAATTGCCGTAACCTGAACGGACCATGTAACCCACTCTACGTACTGATTGTCTATAGTCTGATTTTAACTGCCCCTTTAACGTTGGTGTCTTGGAGCGTATACGCCTATTGTGCAGGCGTTAACGATTTCGAATGTCAAATATGATAGTAATATTACTCGTGATAGTTTTATGACACTACGAACGTGTCTGCTTTTTTATTTGATTTTCCACTCATGTACGCAAAGTTATTGACTTTAGCTAAATGTGACAGTCCACCCTAAAGGTGTCAACAATGAGCAATATTCAGTTACCGTAGGTACATGTGCTGGCACAGTTTAAAATATGGGGTCTGATAGAAGAAACTTGTTTGAAATATTTGGAGCCCACCATTTTACCATGAGACTCTGGAAGGAGTATACGATGGCAATACTGCACATGACTGGAAAATGTGTTGCGGTTTTAAAGTACTGGCCATGTTATGGGGAATGGAAGGTGGATACACAAAATATTGATGTTTTTATGGCTATGAGATCCTATAGTAATCTAACAAGAGCGCAGGAACATAAGCAGGGGGGCACGTGGTCTCGGACTAGAAATGGGTGGACAGCCGACGGCTACAATACATACAAGATACGAGATAATTTCAAAGTTGAGCTAAGGCGATATAAGAAAATGATCAGTGGGAGCGAGAGAAACTCTTCGATGTTCGTCAGTATGCCAATAGAAGAAACATCCGATGCGTCATGGCTAAGGAAAATCCTAGAGTCGGGCAGTAAAACGACTGGTTATCTGAAGTACTCTTCCGGGCAGTGTTCAACCTGAAGTGGTGATTCACTCAATCTCCATATGGACACCCATTTCCCAATACGCTGAACGAAGAGACCTCTGCAAGTTAAATACTCCTTTTACGGGAGAGTAAGGATATAATATTGTTACCTGGTGCCCAGAATAGGTGCTGCACGAGCAGATCTACAGAGGCAACACTGCATAGAAAATTCATAAAGAAATCGCTGGCTGCTAAGGGGTATAAATCTCCTGAAATTGAGGGTGCATTCAACTATATCTCGCCTAATGCGATAGAATTGGCACTATCGGTCATTAACGTGCACGTGGATTCTACGGGGCTTGTATACGAAATGCTCACCGAATTGGGCACTTCGACCTATACCAGGTATGTATGTTAACAGAGAAAACTGGTCCATATCGAAAATGCTGGTGCGAAATGTATTGGTAATGCGGACGACGTGGCAATAGCTCCAAGGGGCGAAAAGGCGACGATAGCCCATTACACCTGAAAGAAGGATATGTTGTAAATGGGGACAATCTCCGAGGGGTGTTCAGCGGTGATGAGACCGACAATGCTCTATGAAGTTACCGTATGTTGGCAGGTGCTTCTAATGTGCACTAATGAAAAGGATACAGGGAATGGTGACGATATGAACCACGGGTGCCGTGCGCACCTCTTCCGTTGATGTGATGAATGTAATTTTATATTTATTGTTGGTGGGCGTTGCAGGAAGGTGGATTACTGCTACGATTAAGAAAACTCTCACAATGGGGCATGATCGGACCTAGTAATGGAACAGTCCTGGTAGGTACTCCCAACATTCGAACATTTGTCGAAATCAGATACCACACTCTCATACCGAAAGGGATTCCTGGGATAGGGGGCTCCGTGAATTTCTACACGGTTAGTTCGAAAATTAATGATCAGCTAGACTAGGGGGTCGTGGCCGTCGGTGGTGCATCCGTGCTCTGACCACCTTACATTTCTTTCGACCTCGCTTAGTGATGACGACAATATCGAGTACTTAGTCATGAAGCTTCTCAAAATACCGTTCGGAACCGGTGTAAAGCTGTAGGTCCCAATCAGTGAGTGAAAACTTAGAAAGCGCACAGCTCACTGTTTGTGAGAAGCTCTCCCCAATTTCAAAACGGGATGTAATGGGAAACAGTTTTTTAGGCTACGGGGTCTACTCGAGGGAACTAAGAATGTCCGTTTCAATGTAACATATATCAGGCGGAAATTTTAGATGTTATGGAAGTGATTGGCTTAGGAATATTCCAGCTAAGATTGGGTTCAATGTCTTATCTGATAGTCAGGTAGTCACGTCCCTAGAATCAACACTCCTGAATTCAACATCTGCTCAGGACCGCCGCAGAACTCTTAACAATATGACTCAGCATTCTCCTCATTTGGGCCAAGGGCACAAGGACATTCCGGTGAACTGGGATTACCTTACACGTACCACGAGCATTGGAAGGTGTTGGCAATGCGATTTGTAACAATATCTAGCAAGAACGCTCTTAAATGATGCAGTAGTGTGGACGAGAGGCACATATTGTGTGCCCGCAAGACAATTCTCGTCGATAGTGGCCAGAAGAAAACTGTATGATTAGTATAAATACGTCGAGACTAAATATCAGGATAAATGACATCTGTAGTAGCTGTGCCGGTGAAGAATAATTCACTGAACATATTTTCTGCACGTGTCCAGCACTAGCCTTCAGGAGGATCTCTACTATGGGATCCAACGTATTTAGGACCTAGGATAATTATGTACGATAGACGTAGACAAGATCTAGCGCTTCTTGGAACAAACCATATGGTTTTCCGGTGGGGCTTACGCTTAGTCTGGTTAACCCGTGGTATATGGACTAATAAGTCTTTCTGAGTCGATCATCGACTACCGCCAACACCTAACCTAACTTTAATTTGATATATTTGTATTAGCTATATTCAAATACTTTAAGTTTGAAAAATGATTGCACAACCAAATTGCCTTTTAAAGATATGTTTGTTCTTATTACCATTGCATATGAAAAATATTTAAATAATTTCAGTTATTTTTTTCTACTTTTTTTGTTTTTTTTTTCCTTTTGTAAAAAACAAACACTTTAGCCCATTGTACTTAAACTCATGTACCGATTTTAAAACTATGTTCAGAATATTTGTAGTCCACATACTTTCCCTATTGGACTTCATCGAATGGTTTTGTCTCAAAATACAATTAAGTTGGCGACTCCTACGAAAAAAAGTTAATAATCGATAAAATTTTGTATAACGGGTCCGCCAAATAACTTTTTTTTTGAAAATGCTATAAAAACAACTACTGAAGATTTTCTCAAATTTCCTTTTTTATTTGAAAGTACAATCCTTCCGGTTAATAATGGAAAATAATTTCATTCAAATGGCTGCCTCGGCTGGCCATGCAGTAGCCTACACGATCGGTCCAATTTTTAAGCACATTATCGATTGTGTGCAGCTGTATTTCACCAATGGCTTCACGAATATTGTCCTTTAAAGCGTCAATTGTCTCTGGCCTGTCGGCGTAACATTTATATTTGAGACCACCCCACAAATAATAGTCCAACGGTGTCAAATCGCAGGTCCGAGGTGGCCAAACGACATCAGCTCTGCGGCTGATAATGCGATCTTCAAAAACTTCAAATTCGTACGCAATTTTCGCACACATTCTGCAACATTACCATGATTTTCAAAGTAATGTCGTAATATTCCCCAGCGTTGTTCAAGCGTATACACAACCATATTCGTTCAGCGGAAGGATAAAACTAATTATCTGCCAAATCAGACATGAGCTAAGTGTTACCATTCACGAAATAAGCACTAGTTGAAAAAAACATTAAATGGCGGACCCTTTATTACTTTTGTTTTCTTGATTTTTGTGTATTTTTGAGCCGTAAGACACGAAAAAATATTGATTTCATTTACCAGTCATACATTTTTAATTCTTTTGTAAACTAGTGTTATCAGTCATTCGTTTCGCTCATTTGTATAAAGTTGACATGAATTGCTTTGTACATTTTGCATTTTTCTACAAACAGATCAGTCTTCGACGATTTGATCGGATTATAAGTCTCGTCCGACTTTACCTCTGGAACATATAAGGAAAACATTGCAAAATTCTTTTAGAACCTGTCACACAGCTATATTCTACTTTCGATCGATTGTTTGAAATAAAACAGAAGACACTTGAAAACATCGTTGGAAATTGTTGCACCCTGTGATGTGTTAGGGGGAGGGGTCGTAGTGGTAACACGCGATCAGATGTATATACTGACTTTCTTCAGATAAACAATGCACGGAAATAGAGTAACGCCTCTGAACACAGAACAATACTGTTTATTGCTGCTTTTTGTTACGTTATGGAAGTACAACGTAATTAAAAATTAAATCATTTCGCCTGGAATCTGCACTACTTAAACCCTAAGATACACGACGCAATCTCCTACTGTATGTCCAACAAGCCCCCACACAACAACCACAATACGAAGTGGAAGTCGAAAAATGCTCAGAGAAAGAGAGAGGAAGGGAGAGAGAGAGAATGAGGAAATAAATAATAATACCAACAGTGCTGCTAGATCAACATAAAAATTTAATATATTTTAGAAACATGATCTGTCAAAAGCGATTCTTTAATAAAATTTAATTTATTAACATTCAGTAAATCTTCGAACAAAAGGGTGCAATTTAAAACGCCGTAGGTTTATTTTGAAAATGTTCTCCCCAAAGTCAAGTAAATAATTTCAAAGTTTGGATTTCAACTTATCTATAGGTTTTATATACTTATATATTTTTAAAGCGGACTGCACATTTTTCAATCACGAGCGTCGGTTATGGTTGACGATTATTTATTGTTCTTGAGTTCCAAACAAGAATACAATCGATTTAGTTCGCATCCTTTTCATGCTTTTTGGTAATATTTTTTCAATTTCATCGAATGTCAACTCTGTATGGAATAAACCTGATTAAAAATGCAAAAGTTGTTAATAGCGCTCGTAATTCGACCACATTTACCACGATATACATATTAGTGGTCTTCATGAAAGCTCGAAAGAACCTAGTAAACTCGAAAACATCGTAAACTTGCACAGCAAACGTCAAAACAAACAAATTTCCCATACAAAGCGACTTGCCCAACAGTGGAAAATTTTCGAGGCAAATTTGCTGAGCAAACCTTGAAAACGAAACGTGAAAACTTTTGACATTTCAATGTCAATACTTTTGTGTTGAAAAAAAGAGAGGGGTTTTGATTTATGTGAAAAAAATAAAATAATCGAATAGGTAAAGCATATACTTTTAATTTTACTTTGTCTATTTACTTTATCACACTTTTTTTGCAATTGCTGCATAGAAACACTGCGCAACTTTATTTGGTGCCTCATGAAACTCTTCGGGGCAAACTTACGCTGAGCAAAAGTTCTAGCTTTTCTTGTGTGCATGAATACTACTATTATTCTGATCGGGTTAGTGGTTTAACAGTTAGACAACCCTTTGAAGCTCTGAAGTCAAGCGACAAAATGTCGAATTAAACCGCTTTGGTTGACAGCCGCGCGTCGCACCATTGAGCTATCGAAGACGTTGCGCTTGGACGAACAATAACACCATTAGTGACGAGAATAATTTTCTTCTGATAAACACCATAATATCTGTAATGCAATTTCGGATTCGTTTAGGCGGAAAATCCTCACATAGTATGTACTTCGTACGACATCACCCGTTGCGGGCGTTTCACAGCTTTGATGAGTAGCAGGTAAACTCTTATTATGTGCGGCTGAACGAGATGTATTCCGTTAAAATTGCAGTCTCCTGGACGGGTTGTTGTTGTCGGATTCCCCAAGAATGAACCGCTGAAATATTTTTGTAGTGTAGTAGTAGTTTGAGGCCTAAAAAAGTATATTAAACTGTTCGATATCTGATGCCTTCTCTCGAAATATGATGTAATGCGGGGTACATCAGATTGGCGATAAGACCGTTATGAATGAGAATTAGCATTCAGTTTGCCAATAAAAGTGCTCTTATGGTGTTTAAAAAATTTATGATTTATGCGGCCAATACATGCTCCATCAGACTGTTGAGCCTGTATCATTTTCGTTGATATTTAACCAGCATATTTTTTTATGGAGTTTTGTAACATTTCACGTGATCTTAGTTCAGGCCTTAAACGACAAGGTCTGATTTCTTCACTACAGACGTTCTGAATATTGTGGGCACTTGATCTTTTTTTTTTTAATTCTTGGAATAATTACTACTTTTATTAACATTATACACAAAATTATATTAACCAAAATATTGAATTATTTAGAAACGTACATTTGTTCACTTTAAAACGTATTTTAAATGTCAGAAACTACTTTTTTACTCGGTTATGCGTTCCAACAGTCTGTGACAGTCAGTCAAACTAGAATCCACAAAAAAACACTATTATATAAAATGTCACAACGTTTTTCGCGAGAAGGCTGGACAAAATCGATAAATTGTAATGCCATTATTTTGTACACAAAAATGTTAGCATTTCCGGTGGACCAGTTTTCGTATCTTTAAGAGCACCATATACGGCTGCCGAATACGAAAAGTCGGGATAACCATGACTGGATTTCTCTCGAGAAGTACAAATATTTTTGAAAGATAAGGTGGCAATTAATAGATACAATGGGGTTTAATTGATTACTTGTTTTTTTTCGAACCAAATTTTTTGTTTGTACAAAATTATAAAATTAAGGGTCTTCGTTTATTGTATAACAATATTTTTCTTTGCTTGAATTAGTTTCAACAATATTTTCGGTGTATTTCTATGGGGCCGTCTTTTTATGCCGGCCCTTACTAAGTTGTGCCTAATCATGAATTACGTGCTCATAAATAACGATTTAAGGCGAATTATTGTCGACTATATCTATCGGATATATTCTAGGGATGGTATGAGTAACATCAAATCAGGCACAGCAGTTAGGCATCTGATGAGGATCTTGTCACGGAGTTCGAAACTAGTCATGCCAGTGAGTGAGCTAAACTAAATTGTCTATTATTCCAACAAAAACCAACCGGACCTTGTAAGCTTGTAGTATGAATTTCTCATACATTCACTAAAATAACTATTGGACGTTTTCGATTTATGTACGCATTTATGAAGTGTTCGGACACATATAGTGATATTTTATGGCGATAATTTTTGTAGAACATTTTGACCACGCCCACAGATAGGGGGTTAATTTGTTCCACAAAAATATTTATCTGAATCTTTTCTATAAAACTTCTGAACATATTTTGGACCTCAGAAGTAAGGAACACACAATTTTGCATGCCGATATGTTGCAGGAAAGTTCCGAGGAGCGGAAGTTTGACCCGCCCTAAAAAAAATTATGATTATGGCGAATCCAGAGCATCGGGCAACCCTAGCTCCTTTAAAATGCTAAAATAGGGCTAACCCACCCCAGATATGTCGCGGGAGAAATATAAAGGCAGCGTTGAATTCGTGCGGCATTCATTTGAATGTACACTTGTTCCTAGTTCCTAGATGGAGCCCTGTGGCTCCGCGTGACCGATTGACATGTTTTTTTTTTAATTTTGCATGTTTTTACGCTAATTCCTAATTTCTCCTATCCAACTACAATTTAGCCTAAAACCTTTTACGGTTAGAAACAACAAATCCATTCGCCCATCTTATGCATAAAGTAGGGAGCAACTTGGTACATCTTTCAAAACTCGATGCTCTTTGCACACGCGAAATTTTAACACAAAACAAGCTGAGAACATGAGGAAGATCAGCGGGGTAGATTGCACTCAAAACAATACGAATTTCTCATTCTTTCGTCTTTCTTTTAGTTCACACACTTAGTATTTATTTTTGAGAACATTTTTCTTTCATTTTTCCTTTATAATTTTGGAATTTAAATTTGTTTATATTAATTTAAGGTCGGCTATTATAGGCATTTAATTGCTTTTTTGCAAACCACAATATGTGCCGTACCACAATCACTGTTATATGTATTATTCCGTAGACATTTGTAATATTTGTTTGCACTTTTTCACAAGATTTTTATTTTAAAATTTGATTCACAATATTTTTCATTTCTTTGAAATTACCAACGGATCCGTCGTTACGAACGCAATACAGTCTGTTATTTTATATTTTTTGTTCCAAATTTTACACGGCCGATACAAAACACTAAAACGTACCGAGCACGCCGAACTCCTCTTTGCAAATGAAAAGCGATACACACATTGGGAGAGCCCAACCGACGAAACGCTTCTGTACTTATTCGTTTGCTCTCGCTCAGAATTCTCACTGGATGGAGTTTTGTTTTGGTTTTGATTTGTGTGTGTATGATGTTGGTTTCACGTTTGTTTGTTTATATTACAGTGGGGGTTAGTATTTTTTAGTTCTCACTTTGCAGTGACATTCCACACACAGCTGTGCGATCTGTCAGAAGTTGCGTCACATTAGGGGAGCAACAAATGGATATGAAAGCCAAAAACAACGAAAAGAACTGTGTGCCGCTATAACACGGGGTTGTTAACGGCTAAAGTACTGTGATGCCAGATGGGTAATATTTGTATTTCTTTGGGAATTCAAATTTGACCTCAAAACAAATTATACATATTAACATACATAGGCATATGTACATACATATCTATTATGTACAAAACTGGTTTCAAAGGGGTTTTTGTGTAGCAAATTATTCTGTTATGAGTTTTTGGAATAGTATATATTGGTTTTTACGCCTGGCAAAGTTATCATATGCGCAATACACTGTTTTTCTGCTACGCAAAAGCATTCTTTGGGATGAGCTGAAATTCGTATTGTGTTTAAACTTTCATAACTTAAATTGTTAAGATGCTTTGATGCAAGACAAAGTATTTTATTACTGATTAATCGACAATTTAAAAACAAAATTTTAACGAACATTTTGAAACATCCACGTTCTTTTATTACAAAATGATTTTCCAAACATAGACAAATGACTTTACTTTCAACGTGAGAAAATAGTAATTAATATTATTATTAAGCGACACTCTGATTAATCGAATAACAATTAAATCATACATTTTGATTATTAATTTTTACAATTAGTCCACTAATGTTAATTTTGATTAAAAGTTCTAAAAATTGATTACTCAAAAATCGGAATAATTAAGCAATTGAAGTTGTTAGGGTTCTTCAGCTTGAATTTTTTTGACAACTTTCGTTACTTAAAGTGGCCAAATGTTTCCTTTTCTTTGTATAGTATGATTTGAATGTTTTCCAAAAATTTATTTGAATGATAAATAAAATTATTCAAATATGATTAATCACTATTCAAATTAATTGATTATACAGAATTTGTGTTTATTCAATTAACTGATTAATTACGATATAGATTAATCAGCATTTTACTTAATCGATTGATCGGACATTCGTAGTACAAATTACATTTTAGTTGCCAAAATACAGCGAAATGTTTTTTTGGGCAACGTCTTCATTTGCCTGAAGTTAATAACACTGGATTGAGTGGTGTGGTGTGGAAACCGGTTTAGAGGTTGTTTCAATGTTTTTAAATTTTATTACGCATCTACTCCCACTACAGTAAATTTGTTTAGTGCCCGTTTCGTAATCTTATCCGTAATTAAATCCCAAATTAAGACTTAAATCGCATTTCCGTTTGGAATGCGTGTTTAATATAAAATTTACATTTTTTATTCAAATTCACATTAAAATCATTTAAGTTTGAAAATCATATTCAAAATTGAAGAAAAAATCAATTTTGAAATTTAAAAAAATAATTGTTCATTATTAGATTAATTAATTACACTGTGCAAGTTTCTGAAAAACAATTTGGGAAACATATGCGGGCTCAACGGATTTACATTAATTCAGGTCCTACGAATCGAACTGAATCATTAGTTTTTTGGCTCAAATGATCGTTTTATAAATAATTTTTTTTTAGTTTCTTCCTCAGAGGCTGGGATTTTGAGCTCATTTTTGAGACAACTTTATTCATACATATATCACCATTACACGAGAGTGCCTCGTTCGATTTTGGTTAAAGAAATTTAGAAATATTAACAATTACAATACCTTTAATCTAGATCTATGCTATTTCCCAAGGTAAGCAACAGTTTCGCAGTTATAAATAAATTTATGAAGAAAAAATAATAATTTTTTGGTTACAAAATTAAAATACTGTATAATTTTTTTTTTATAAAACCATCATTATATGGTAAAAAACACTAATTCGATTCGTAGGACCCAAATTAGTGTAAATCCGTTGAGTCACATCTGTTTTTTCGACTTTCACAGTATTATTCAATTGTAATATCAAAATTGTTTGGAAATTCCAAAATTTTAGTAAACTTTGTATATCGTACCTTTTATGCAATTCAATTTAAAATAATATTATTTAATACAATTTGAATGAAACCCGGTTAACCCACGTCAAATATCCGGGTTTTGGCATACCGTCGTCTGAATCTTGATTTGCCGTATACGCCAAATTTTCGTTTTGAGATAAACGACTTCAAAGTATAAAATCTGAAAACCATCAAGCTTATACGGCAAAAGCAATAATCTGTATCTCTGAAACCAATGAAGATAGAAGAATGAGGATCAGAATGTCGTAAAATTTGAGTGTTTTTCGTTCCAAATACGTTTCTAACTTAAAAACGTTAAAATTACGTACACGGCAAATCAAGATTCAGGCGACGATATCGAACTTCAAGAGACTTCCTGAAAGAAGTAAATCCATTGCGTTTAGTCTATGTATTTTATTTTTGCTGGAAATATTTAATATTTAAATAACCCCATTTTGTCTTTTTGTTGCATAACCGTGCATTAGTGTGAGATTCCATGTATTGAATGTAAGAAAAGTGGACGCCGAGAGTGCAATGGTTAGTGTCCGCGCCTTTTGTACATGAGAAGCTGGATACGATCAATGCTCTGGCGACCTTACATTTCTTTCGAGGGCCGCTACCTCGCATTGTGACGGCGACACTATTGAGTATTTATCCATGAAAAACTTCTCAAAATACCGTTCGGAACCATAGAGTAAAGACATCTAGAGTAACGACTTCTCTCAGTATATTTACAAAATTAGGCTTGGTTGCATATGGACGGTGCATATTGAAAGGTATCGCGTTTATAACACCAGATAGAGACAATGATTCAAAACAACCCAGAAGAAAACTACAACGGCATTTCGTTGTGTATGTTAAATACAACACAAATGCGTACTAACAATAAAAGATAATAACATGGATCATCGGTGGTGCAAAGTGTGCGCGCCTCTTGTACAGGAGCACCTGGGTTCGATCCCTGCTCCAACCACCTTAAAAATTTCTTTTGACGACGGTCACCTCGCTTAGTGACGGCGACACTATCGAGTATATAGCCATGAAAAAGCTTCTCAAAATACCGTTCGGAATCGGTGTAAAACTGTAGGTCCCAATCAGTGAGTGAAAACTGGAAAGCTCACAGCTCAGTGATTGTGAGAAGTTCTCCCCGGTCCCTTCATGGGATGTAATGGGAAACCATTTACTTATTTATTTATATACTCGACATTGTCGCCGTCACTATGCGAGGTGATCGCCGCCGAAAGAAAGTTTAAGGTGGTAAGAGCAGGGTTCGAACGCAAGATCTCATGTACAAAAGCCGCGCCCACCGACGGCCACAACAATAATAATACCGTTAAAAATATTTTTGAACTTAGTATTTTTTTTTAGATTAATAATTACAGAGTTTTGAAACTTTAGAATCCAAAATATAAAAATAAAACAAAAAATTGCCACATGATTTTTTACACAGAACTACATACGAGCCCAATTTCATCAAAATCGAAAATGATATTTTGTCTTTTCTTTTCTAGGAGTGAAAAATTAAATAAACGGTTAGGTACCCACATATATTTTTTGTAGAATTTTAAAAATTTCGCTTTCAGAGATATATCTTCCCGAACTTTAAGTCATGCGAAAATACCTTTGGCCTTTCAAGAATAAAATGAAAGTTGTATAACATTTTAAAGACCCTTTTAATAGCTACAAAATGAGACCATAATATAATTTTTACTGCAAGTAGTTATAGAGTTATAATTACTTCTTCAGCTACACATTTCAAATTTTCACGAACCAAAACGGTCAGAGGGCCAGAAATTGGCACATGTTGTTTTCTTATAAAGAACTACATACGCACCAAATTTCATCAAAATCGAAAGGGGTCAGGTCAAATTTTGTAATTTTTTTCGTCGAGTTCATTTGTTTTAACTCTACTCCAGAATATTTTTTATGTATTGAAGTTGATATCAAAAACATTGAAATCGAAGACATGAACTACAATACAAAGGAGTTTGTGAAATGGATATTGAAGCCATTCTGCAAGTTGTTTGGGATGAGTGTTCTAATGAAAACTGAGTTTTTTTTACATTTCGGGGTGATTCAGCTTACGGTATTGAGTGCGAAGTCAACCATGGAATTGCTGCAGTTGGTGGTTGGGCAACAAAGCGGTGCAATTGTTATCTACATTTGTTGGAGATGAGCCAATTGTAACACGCAGTTGTTGGAGCTCAAAGGAAAAACAATTTGTTAATGTCTCAAGACCAGCCATTGTATCACAACTAGAGTGTCCAAAAAACCGGGATATTCTTGAAACAGGTTTTCGGTTTGTTCGAAAAATCAATTTTTAATGCAACCGGTTTTCGGTTTGATCGAAAAATCAATTTTTCAAGAAACCTGTTTTCGGTTTATAATTTTATTAAATACCGGTGAAACCGGGTTTTTCCGTTTTTTTTGCTTTAAATTAAATTACATATGTAGCACTTACAATACATTTGTTTAGCGACCATTTCATATATTTGTTTGTGTTGAAAACTCAAAATTTCACAACTGTGTTTAATTATGACAATTACGTTTAAATTTTAAATAAACCAGTACAGAAATTTCAGTCGAGTGAACCGACTTAAGCATACCCCCACACTAAGACATCCATTCCGAACGAGTTCTATTAAAAAAAACATATATTCATCCTTTAGTTGAACGAATGACGTTGGCAAAAGTGCCCACATTCAACAACTGTGTGACATTGTGCTAAATATTATCAACTGCCCAATTTAATTAGTATCCTAAGTGGTTTTGGGGATTTATCTTGACTACCAGCCAAATGTTTTATGGGAGCTACAAAAATGGGCATGGCGAAGTTGTCCATTTGTTGTAACACAGTAGCTTTAGACAAAATACTGATCAGTACCAAATGTTGTTAAGATCGGTTGTAATATACGGGACATATCGCGTCGGCCAACCGGAAAGCCGCCCAGCTTTTATATGGGTGGTACGAAAATAGGTGTGGAACAGTAGTTAATTTTTAGGAAAACATTGCCTAGTACCGGATTTCATTCAGATTGGTTGTAGTTTTCGAGAATTATTGGGTCGATCAACCGGTCATCCGCCCAACTTTTGTGTGGGAGGAACCAGAATGGGCGTGGCAAAACCACTCATTTTCCATTGAAGAGTGATGTTTGACTAAATTTTGTCCAGTACCAAATTTCATAAAGATTGGTTTGGTTTTGCGGGAGTTATCTTGCCGAACGACTTATGTATAGGGAGCACCAACATGGGCGTGGCAAAATCACCCTTGTCTTAATCGGTGACTGGCGTTTGACGACATGAAGCCTATAACCTAATTTGATTAAGATTGGAAGTGTTTCACACGACTTATCGCATTGGCAACACGGACGGCCACAACGCTTTTGTATGCGAGGTACCAGAAAGGGCATGTCAACCTCGCCCATTTTCTACAGTTAAACCGATATTTACAGATTATTAATCAATTTTAAGCTAAAAAAGTTTTACAAGAAACATTATTTCGTACTAAATGTGTGGATTTTTATGGTAGGTACCAGAAGGAGCGTGGTCAAAGCGCCCGTTTTCAATCCCAAACTAAGTGTGGACAAATTATAGTCACTGACAAAACGTAGTTGTGATTACGGAAGATATGGTGCTAACCAGCCAGCCCAACAGACAGACGGACGGACAATCGTTTTAAAAAGTCACAAAACAAATTTCGTCCAAAGATACTGCGGGTTTAATATGGGTCCTTCTATGCGTTATATTTGTTTCCGTAGTAAACTATATACATATACCCTCATGCCTATGGGTGACAGCATAAAAATAATGTCATATTCCAATTTGGAATGCGTGTTTAATATAAAATTTAAAACTTTTATTCAAACTCGTAATAAAATGATTTAAAATCGAAAATCATATTCAGATTTGAAAAAGATTTTCATGCATGAAAATCTTATTTAGTTTAAAACAATTAGTTATCAAATAATTTTAATTTTGAAATCTGAAAAAATAAATTTTTACAGCTTAAGTAATTCTTAATTAATTTTTAATTAATTCTAAATCAAGTCATAAAATAATTTTGAAAAAAAAATTTTTTGGATATGTCATTTAGAACTTATTGAAGAAATCATGTTTCTTAATTTCAAAATTTCATTAAAATTCGAAAATCATATCATTTATTATTAATTTTGTTAAGGATTTGACTGACATCAAATAACCGGTTTCCGGGTTGTTCGAAAATTACGTTGTTTTAAAAACCGGCACACGGTTAATTGCACAATACCCGGTTAACCGGTTTCAGTTTTGGACACTCTAATCACAACAAACACGTGGGAGGCGTTGATCCCTCTGCCATTCTTATGGAGCTCTATAAAATCAATCATCGCTCTGCTGGATGGTACATGCGAATATGTTGTTGTTGTTGCCTCAAATTACAACAACGCCTTCTGCATCTACCATGCTAATTCTGCCATGTCAAAATCTATACATTTTATTGAAATCGTTTATTTTAAATTCAGTCTTTGTGAGTTCTGAAATCTATAAAAAGGTAGAAAGGAGGATAATTGTACACATGGCACTATACAGTTTATTCAACCTATCTGTTCTCATATTTGACTTATTCAAATAGACAAGACCATCGTGGAACAAATTTCCCTTTGAACTTTTTGTACTTCTTTTTGGATTGTGAATACTGTTTATTGTTTTATGCATTTTTGCTAATATACCACAACACAGCAAAATATGCGATAGGAAAGAATCAGTTGGTACAAATCTTATACCGTAAAACAAGCGGTTTTCTAGACTCTACCATCGGCTATATTTGTTCGAGTTTGTCCCAACACCAACCAGTTCGTTTACACAAAACTACACATGCATCGATTCGCTCGATGGTAGCATGTCGGATTCCCAGCAGAGTAGAACAAATTGTTGTTTAACTTTATTTTCATTGTGTGTAATATTGTTCTAACGAAATTGGATATTTAAGTTTAAAATCATTAAAAAATCGGAACGTGTTGCATACACTGAAAAGTTTTTTCTTGAGCGACATCTATGTACATCTAAATGGGATAAAATGTTCGACATCAAATGTAGTCTCCTAAAAGTATTCTATACGTTTTTACATTTATATTCGTTATTGATTTCTCGATTACCAACTTTTCACCGATTAGAACTTAACCCAGGCTCATTGATTTTTTAGCCGCCAGTGTATTCATTGTGACAGGAAATGCATTGCGTCAACACGAATAATTACAGCACTAAATACACATTTGGTGTGACAAATAGCGTATCAGTTTTTGATAAGTTTTCTGATAGATTTATTTTATGTTCCGCGGAACAGGAAATGGAATGGAAACTCATTACACAGTATGTTGTAATGCTACATATGATGTTGGCAACAGGTTCATATCTGTTCGTATCAAAAAAGTTGTAATTTCTTAAAACCAACCAATCGATGTTTTTTTGATTTTCGGCCTCATTCACATTTTGCATTGTTGGGCGAAAAGTTAAAGAGTCGCCGTCATGAAGGTCTTAGAGTGTGTGACTAACACTGTTAGCTGTTATCTATGAGAAAAAATAAATAAAAAAATCGAAGGTGTATTTTAAATTTTTCCAAAAATTTTCTATAAATCTAGGAGACATTTGTAGTTATCTTACGATCTCGGTTCATAAAATATGTAGAATGTTTTAAAATTATTAACAAAATTTGAATTTTGATCCAGCGTATTTCCACAAATTTAACTTTTTTCAAGAAGTCCTTGTATTTTTGTACTCAAATCACAAACGCACAAACTTTTATATAATACGGAGAAATCAAACTACATTTTTCGGATCGCTTCAAGTGGAATTAATCAATAGCAGTTTTGTACAAGTTTTTAAAAAACGAAACAGCCGGTTAATCGACTTGAAAACCCGTTGAAAACGTACGGTTAATGATTTCGGTTATGAATACACTAGATCAGTGGTTCCCAAAGTGTGTTCCGTGGAACCCTGGGGTTACACGACAACATTTTGGTGTTCGGCGTGAAAAATTGTATTTCATTAAAAAATAAGAATGGTCTTTAATATATTCACATTTTCTATATTTTACTCAATAAACACCTACAATATTAACAGCGTATTGGTTATTCCTATTTTCTCGCTTTAAAACGCTTGTACAATACAATATTGGATTTCAGCTGTGGAGCAAAATAACTTTGTGTGTTTCCAGACGCTTAGTTATTTTCTCGAAGAATCGGAAGTGTATTTAGATATGGAAATTCGTGATGGTATAAAAACACATCTGTCCAGTTTACAGCAATCACTCAGTGATTACTTTCCAAACCTAGAGAATCATGCAAATTACTGGGTACAAAATCCTTTCGAAATAAAAGAAAATCCAAAAGGATTTCGTTCCATAGATTATAAAAATTTGATTGAATTGAGTTCGGATACATAATTAGAAACTAAAGTTAGAATATTCTGGACAGATGTATTCGATGAATATCCAAATTTATCACAACCTGCTATTCGAATACTATTGCCGTTTGCAACCACTTATTTGTGAGAAGCTGGGTTTTCGAATTATGTTGCGACAAAAACCAAATATCGTAATAAACTTGATACTGCACCAGATATGCGCGTTCAGTTATCAATTATAACTCCCAATTTTAAGAGAATCATGGAATAAAAGAAACATGTTCATTCTTCACATTACAGATTTTTCATTTATTATAGTTTATGTTTTGAATTTTTACTAATTATTTCCATGATGAATTATTTCTTTTAAGTTTTGGTTAATTGAATAAAAACTGAAATAACGAAATAATACTTGTTTCATTTAATATCTCATTAAATTTTGAAAAGTCGTTTTTAAAAAATATTCAGGTTTCCGCGATCATTGGCGAAAAATTTAGGGGGTTCCACGACCAAAATAGTTTCGGAACCACTGCACTAGATATAACACTAGGCAACACGATTTATAAATCCGAACTGACAATGTACGTTTTAAAATGGATTGGTCAGCTAAACAGGAAAACATTTTTGACAGGCAGGATGTTTGTTACTTTCCTGCGGTCATTTTAATGGGCATAGTTATGTTTTGTTATATTACTTAATAACACAGTGAAACATGAAAAAATATAACCATTTACGGACACCACTACGTGATAAGAGACCAAAAAAAAAGACCCGTGTCTCCCAGTTTTGTCCAAAGTCATGCACTTTTTTTTATGGGCCCCCAAAGATTTGGAGCTTCGGTGTCATTTTTGCAAAAAAGTGATAATTTTGTCAGGCTCATATCTTGCAAACCTTTTCGAGTTTTGATTTACTCTCTGAGGGTTGTAGCTCTTGTCATAAAAAAATAAAACTTGTTTTTTATGACAAGAGCTACAACTTTATCTCAGAAAGTAAATCAAAATTCCGAACGGTTTGCAAGATATGAACGGTTTATTAAAAGCTAGTGTGTTTTTTAAGACAAGGTACTATTATTAAGAAGAAGTACTTTCGGTAAGAAAAAGCCATAAGAGGATGATTTTTTTTTTTACAAAGAAGTACTTTTTTAAGAACATGTAATTTTTAAAGAAGTGGTACTCTTTTTAGAAAAAGGTTATATTTTTAAGAAAGGTATTATTTAAATTTTAAGTAAACGTACTTTTAAGAAAACTTACTTTTTGTAAAAAAAAGGTAGTTTTTTAAGAGAAGGTATTTTTTTTTTGAAGAAAATGCTTCTTTGTAAGAAATGGCAAGGTTTTTTTTAGAATTGGTCCTTTTTTCAAGAATCAAATCAAATCAAATTTTGAAGAGTAGGTACTTATCTCAAGAAACGTTATTTTTTTCATAAAAAAGTCGTACTTTTTAGTGAAAAGTGTTGTGAGAAAATTTACTTTTTTTAGGAAAAGGTACTTATTAAAAAAAAATATTTTTTTTAGGAAAAGGTTCATTTTGTAACAAAATTTACTCTTGTTAAGCAAATGTACTTCGTTAAGATAAGGTATTTTTTTAAGAAAAGGTAATTTATTTAAGAATATGAATAGATATTATTTTTTGAGAAAATTTAATTTTTTAATTTTATTAGTTAAGCTCGAGGCCATTCTATATCTCTATTAATAGAAATACAGTTTTTCAAATGTATTCCTATGATTCCTGGCAAAACGTATAGCTATTTCAGATCTAGCCACAGAACTTCATCAGCTGTTGTTTGGAATGATGCTATTGAAAAATTCATCAAACTAAATGCAACTATATTTCTATTAATAGAGATATAGAATGGGGTCGAGCTTAACTAATAAAATTAAAAAGTACCAATGGAAAGGCCGAATAAATAAATATCATCCCTGACGAATTTGAAAATTTAATTTTTATAAGAAAAATCACTTATTTACGAAAATGTTCTTTTTTTTAAACTTCCTTCACTTTGGCTCTTCTAAATTTCCTTTTCATTGGGTTCAAAACTACAATATATACTTTAAACAATACATTTCACAATATAGATAGTCTAGACACAAACCAAAGCAAAAATGCCCAATATAGTTGATAATACTGGGTTGTAGTTAGAATATCCAAAACTGAAACCGAAAAACCGTTTAACCCTGTGCCGGTTTTGTAAAAAACCTAATTTTCGAACAAACCGGAAACCGGTTATTTGACGTCGGTTATCCGGGTTTTACTTAATTTGTGTTCATATCCTTAAACAAATTAATAATAAATTATATGATTTTCGAATTTTAATAAAATTGTGGAATTACGATGCATGATTTATATTCTCAAATATGATTTTATGTTCCAAAAAGTTATAAATGAGATTTCCAAAAAAGTCTTTTAATCAAATTTTAATATGATTTTATGACTTGAATAATAAATAACTACATATTATTTTAGAATTAATCCAAAAACATTTTTTTCAAATTTAAAAATTAAAATTATTTTATAAATAAACGTTTTAAACTCATTAAGATTTTCATACATGAAAATCTTTTTCTATTTTGAATACGATGGCGCCACGAAATAACCCCCAATGAAATACCCTCCAAACACGAAAATGAATTAATCCCCAATGAAATGACGCCCTAAATCAAATGAAATAACCCCTAAAAATTAAAAATTAAATAAAGCCCAAACAAGATAAAAATAACCACAATTTAGAAATGAAAGAAACCCCAAAAGATATCGGTACTACCGCCTAATGAAATAACCCCCAAAATAGAAAACAAATATCCCCCAATAAAGCAAGCCGCAAGTAAATGAAATAAACCCCAAAATAGTTATTATTAATTATAATATTATTATTAAAGAATTTAGAGGAATTCATTATTGTAAAAAGGGTAATTTCTTTCGGAAATTAAATAAACCCCAAATAAGATAATGTAACCCCCAATGAAACTATCACCAAAAAAAAATTTGGTGCTTTTTACATTTGGGGGTTATTTCATTATGAAATAATCCCCAAGTTAAAAATTAAATTACTCCCGGAAATTATCTCCAAATTCGTTTTTCCTGATTTTTTTTGGGGATTATTTCATTTTCGAGTTTGGTGTTTATTTCATTGGGGGTTATTTCGTGGCGCCAAACACGATTTTCGAATTTAAATCAGTTTAATGTAAATTTGAATAAAACTTTAGAATTTAAGTCCAAATTGGAATATGACATTACTGTTTTATTTAAAATTAAAACGTAATTGTCATATTTAAATATATTTGTGAAATTTTGAGCTTTAAACACTAGTAAGTATATGAAATGTTTAAAAAAATTGTTTAATTGTTTTCCTTTAGCCCCCATCCCGCAACGATCTTCGTTCTAATAAGACTTTCATTCATAAAAATCTATTTCATATTTGAATCCGAATTTGAGATTTAAATGAAGTTAGTGTGAAATTGAATGAACTTTTAAATTTTATTTTAATTACACCTTGCAGATTGGAATGTGATATAAATGTTAATTCAAAATTTAATCGTCATTATACAATTTAAGTACAGTTATGAAACTTTTAACTGGAATAAGAATAAGAATGGCCCTCGGTGGTGCAATGCGTAGTGTACGCGACTCTTGTACTTGAGATCGTGGGTTCGATCCCTGCTCTGACCGCCTTAAAATTTCTCTCGACGGCGGTGACCTCGCATAGTGACGGCGACACTATCGGGTATTTAGCCATGAAAATGCTTCTCAAAAATACCGTTCGGAACCGGTGTAAAACTGTAGGTCCCAATCATTGAGTGAAAAGTTAGAAAGCGCACAGCTCACTGGTTGTGAGAAGCTCTCCCCAATCCCTTCATGGGATGTAATGGGAAACGGTTTTTTTTTTTTTGTTGTGAATCACACTCGAAAGTGATTAGGATCAAATTTTACTCACGTAATCGTGCGTGAAAGTGAATAGCGAGAATCCTTTCACACAATATCTTTTTTATAAAGCAGAAAAATGTCAGATTCCTGGTACTAGACACACGCAGTGATGGAATAAAGGATTTAGAATTATGCGTTTGAACTAATTGGTCATTTCACGAATATCTCATAAAGCCGTGTTTTGGATGCTATGACAGTTCTATAGTTGGGCGTCATGACCTGGTTCATGTGCAAAATATCATCACAACCGTAGCGTTTTGTGTAAACCGTATATGCACCGTTGCAATTTTATTCATAGGCTTAGAATTATTCGGTCCTGTTCTGTAAACAGAATTCAGGCACACATAAAAAGTTCCAGAATATTTGGGTTTCTGTAAAACAAATCAAAAGAAAAATATAACTTTTGAATTAGAATTCAAATGCCTTGTGATTTTAAAACAAACAGTTCAGAACAAAAATATTTATTCTTTTAAGTGCATCAAAATTGTACTTTTTATTCTGAAAGAAAGTTCTGGCTCAAAGTGATTCTGTATGCAAAACAGGGCAGATTATACATGATTTGAATATGGTATATATTATTCTGCTTAAATTGACCAGCTCCCTAGCTCCGACACAGGCCACTATAGGAGGGAATTACAAACCATGTCGGGGCGAAATAATATCATTGATATCAAATTCTAAAATACCCAGTGTTTCACCATGGAGTTGGTATGCATGCAGGTTGTAAACGTAGAAGAATCTGGTGGTCATGACATATTAGTCATCATTGTTAGACACATTAAAATTCTCAACCGCAGCATTTAACTGATTCAGCTTTTTAAAATGGATCAATAAATACTTCACTACACTTGATCTTCAAAAACTTCTACACTAGATTCATTCGGTAAACATATTTGATGTTGTGTCTTAGTTACAATGAAAAATTCGTCGTTCGTTTGTCCAATTAAATCTATAACCCCAAAGCTATTAGTGCTGTGATAATTTAAAAACAAACATCATTGTCTTTGTTCTTATTTACAATTCCAAAAGGGTAGACCACCTCGGCCAAACCAACATATAACAATACAAATTTAAATCACACGTTCACAAAGAACATAAGTAGGTCTCAATTAGCGTGCTAACACCGATACGTATTAGGTAATAAGACAACACAACCCCGTATCCCGTTGCTGCACTACTACTTTCAACCTGGCTAGAGACTGTTTACAGCACCTGCAGGTGAATCGGATGTGGCGGTGTATTTATGAATCATATATTTTATGAAAGCAGTCAGTTAATTTGATGTGAACGTAACAGGAGGAGCTACTACTGACAATTGACAATTTGTTTAATATCGGTATTTTTATTGAAGGTTATTTGATTCGTCTTTAGCCATCAGACGGTTCAAAAATAAATATATTGCTTCTTATGTGTCCTCTCTTATGCATTACAAGTCTGCGCCACATTTCCATTCACTATTTAAAAACAAAAATATCCTTCTAATATTTCTTTTCACTTCGCTTCAAAATTTAATCCGCTGACCTCCAGGTGTTGCGGGTACGAGTAGTATTTCGTCATTACTAAAAATACTATATATCCTTTGTTCTGTTTCAGCACAATGTTATGCACTGTTTTTTTGTTTACATGATCAAATAACTTCACTTGGTTTGGTACCTTTATAGAAAACTTTATAAATTTACGCGTTTCGTTTAATTTTTCCTTAATTTGATTTCTTCATCGTTTTGTTGAGAAGATTTCGCACTTCTTCTCTATTGCTCCGATTTTATTGAGTAATAAAATAATATAAGAATATTTATTTGACTTAAAATGGTAAATTCGAGCCCCGCTTGAACTTCACACCACAAAAATCCGCAAAGAACTAATTTTAACTCAACTAAATTGTTTGTCATTGCAGTAGTTTTGATGGTGGTAGGCAAGAGACTGAGAAGTTGTGCTCTTGTAAATGTGCAAGGACCTGCGCGTTGGATGGACTCTTTTGTTTTTGGAGACATAAACAAAAGCAACAATGTGTTATTTTTGGTATGAAGTATTTAAAAAATGTTTACTAATGCCTTCTCTTTTTTTAATAACAAAACCCGTTTGTCTTCTGCACTTCGTTATTATAGGCAAACAAATACATTTTGGATCGATGAAAAACTAACAAAACTACGAACGCGAACTTATGCACTTCCGTATTATAATATCCTCGAGACTTTCTTATACTAGTTACTCTATGTATATTGGCTTGTGTATAACTGTGAGTGTTCTAGTTGCTCCCAATGCAAGGAGAAAAGTCGGAAATTCACATTTCCGTTTGCACCCTTACTTGCTAGCGGAAAAATGAAAAATGAAATGTAATTTATGCAAATGTGTGATGTCCTTAATAGCGATAATCTCGTTTATCAGCTACCACATGATTCCGTGTGAAGCACGTGCACTGCATGCTGTCTCTTTCCTTTCACGATGTTTCTTTCACTTTCCACATAACACTCGGCATCCAACGATGGAATGCAAAGGATGAAGGGGTGGATTATTCAAGAGAAACAGCAAAACAAATAAGCCATGACCTATCGCAACCGGAGCGATTTCATACTGAAACAATTGTAATTATAATTTATTTTCCATAAAGTAAATATTTTACTATTTCCATTTATAATTGTGACCATCAGTGGTGCATTGGTTAATGTGCGCAACTCATGTGTATAAGCACAAGGGTTCAATTCCCGCACTGACAACCTTTGATTTGTCACCTGCATGATTGGATCAACCAAAAACCGGCCCACCGGTTTTTAAACTCCCACCGACCCATGTCTTGAACAATAAATTATATGACTCAACCGGTTTTAAACGTATTTTCCGACTAAGATGATAAATTTCTACATTTTTGTTTATCCGAATTTTAATTTATTTCGCAACAAACAAAAATGCGTTATTCGCAAATATCTCCAGATCTCTAAGAGTTAACCTAGTAAGGTTTTAGTAGCGTAACAAAAATATAAAAAAAAACGTTTTCACAAAAAAATATTATCTAAAGTATGACCACTGTTCGAATATTTCTGATGCACGAGGCGGTTAACTTTGAACTAGTTTTCTAAGATTTCAATATGGCTTGTGGATTTCCAATGTAGGAACTTCAATAGTCGAACACCTTAAGTATGCTCATGTAAATTGTTACATTATTCGGACTAACCGTTTCGAAATGGCTGAATCATTTCAATTTGTTTTCCTTAAGTTTTCTAATATATGCCATCAAACTTTTCTAATACTCCGTTAAGTTTGCTAGCACAGTTTCTATCTGGATTCTCTTTTTTTTGGGTTATTAGGTCTATTTATTCGCAGAGATGGATGCCAAGACTGCAATGGTGAAAGTGAAAGCAACAGTGGGAACCAACAACGCTATTCACAACAACTATGTCGGCCTTTGTAGCGATGACGTCATTGTTGACGAAGCACACACAGAAACAAAGGAGCATGCAGCCCATCGAAAGTAAAGCCACACATGAACAAGGTCAACTTATGCAAGGATACGAACGAATATTCTGTTTGACATACCCCAAGGCACCACACACACGTTTATGGATTCCTTCGATTTATTTGCACACATACGTACAAAGCAGTGTTACCATGTCGGGATAATTTCTGGTGTTTAGGCATTTTTTTGGTTTTGTTATTTCTTTCTGACGAATTATGCGAAGTACCGTTTAGCACAATTTCCTCTACATTTTTTGTTTAATTTGAGTGTAATTTTTTATCACATTTTATTTGCAAATAACGGGGTTTTCAATAAGAGCGCTACAAAAATTTATTTAAATAAAACAAAACCGGTTTTAGATACCAATGAAATTCTTTATTCCTGTGAAAGTGCGTTCGATGCCTTTATGTATGGAACTCAATTTCTTTTGCATGGCCACCACGGGCACGCTTGCAGAAGTCCAGACGCTGAACCCAATTTTCGACGGTTTTCAAGCATAAATCGGCCGATACTGCTGCAATTTCACGTTCGATATTCGTACGAAGTTCATCAATCGTCGCTGGCTTGTTGGAATAGACCATAGACTTGACGTAGCCCCACAGTAAATAATCTAACGGCGTCAAATCGAACGACCGAGGCGGCCAATCGACCGGGCCATTTCGTGAGATAACACCTTCACCAAACTTGGTTTCCAATAAATTGATTGTGGCATTCGCTGTGTGGCTTGTGGCGCCGTTCTGTGGGAACCACATGTCCTCCAAGTCCATATTATCCAATTGGGGCCAAAAATATTCGGTTATCATTGAACGGTAGCGATTCGCATTCACAGTAATGTGCCGGTCTTGATCATCACGGAAGAAGTGCGGCCCAATGACGCCGCCGGCCCATAAACCGCACCAAACCGTAATTTTTTCGGGATGCAAGGATGACTCATGGATTACGTGTGGATTGCTGTCTGACCAATAATGCATATTTTGCTTATTGACGAAGCCATTCAGCCAGAAATGAGCCTCATCGCTGAAGATGATTTTCCCATGAAAAGTTGTTGCTCAGCCCGATTCACGAACATACGACGCTTATGGTGGTCAAGCGGCTTCAGTTCTTGGGTCAATTTGATCTTGTAAGGATGTAGGCCAAGACGTTTGCACAAAATTCGCCACAACGACGTCACAGAGATGCCCAACGCTTGAGAACGACGTGTGAGAGGCACATTTGGGCTTTCTTGAACTGAAACCTCAGCGGCAGCAATATTCTCGACTTTGTCTAACTGGAACGGGAACATTTTTTACTGTGCCCGTGGATTCAAATTTTTCCACTAGAAGCTTAATTAAAGTAGCGCTCTTAAATTTGAGGCAACTGACTCCAAAATTCGGTAGTAAATTTTAATAATTTCGACTTGTTGTTGGCTCGTATATCTTTCAATGACGAAATAGCAAACCTCACTGAAGATAAATGTCAAAAGAGTGGGAAAAATTTGGCGTCGTTTGCTGTCCCTATCGATTTACTTTTGTAGCGTCTCTGTTGAAAAACCCGTTAGCACAAGTTTTCTGACTGAAATATTTGTACACTCCGGTTCACTTATTTAAAGGCACTAAAAATTCCATGTTCAGCAGCCTGTATCTTTTGCAATTTGTAACCGATTGCAGAATTTTAAAATGGAAATGGAAGCTAGACATGTTGAGATATAAAAAAAATCACGACAATAGTGGTTTCTTAACTAAAGAACTTTTTTTGAGCAATTTATAAAATAAGTCCAAAAATGTGCTATTTTTTTGGTTCACTTGAATAAAGGCACTTTATTATTTTTTTATTATTTTTAAAGTAATCGATGATTTTTTTGTAGGGAGCGTTTATTTATTACACTTTGTTACATCTTAGTCAAAATTCAAAACAAAAAATTTTAAATCTATCGGAAAAAACTAAAATCGATGTTTACCATTCTGAAGGATATAGTATATTTTTAGGTCCTTTTTCTAAGAACGTGTATTATATTTTCCCGAAAAGGTAATTTTTTAAAGAGAGGTACTTCTTTCATTAAAAGGTAATGTATTTTAAGAAACATTTTTAAGAAAAGTTACTTATTTTTAAATTTAATTTTGTTAAGAAAATGTGCTTTTTATAAGAAAATATACTTTTTTAAGCAAAGGTACTTCTTTAAGATAAGGTATTGTTTTAGGAACAGATACTTTGTTTAAGAATATAAATAGGTATTTTTTTGAGAAAATTTTCATTTTTTAAGAAAAGGCTATTATGTAAGAAAACGTTCATCTAAAATTCTTTCACTTTAGCTTTTGTAAATTTACTTTTTATTGGGTTCAAAACTACAATATATACTAAATATTGATTACAGGCTCCACCTAGAAAAAAAATAAATTTGCCAACATATGTGACACACTCAGTTAGTCTAGACACAAACCAAAGGAAAAGTAAACAATGTAGTTAATAATAGTGGGTTTGTAGAATATTAGTGTTAAAACAAAGTTTTTTAATATTTTTCATTTAGTCCCCATCCCGCAACGTGCGAATAGGAACTTCGTTCCAATAAATTTAAAAGCTTATTATGTTGTGGTGACTCGTATAGCATGAATAAAAAATAGTCAATCGGATATGAGATATGGCTGCCTCAGAAGTATAATCAGTTTCAGTTTCTCATATAACTGTGTAGGTGTTTTTGAGTTAGCTATTCTGTGTAAAAAGCATAGTACTCTGTGATTTAATTAACTATCTGTGATTTAATTAAATTTCAAAAGATATACCATATAGTGCTTTTGAAAATGATGAAACATGATCAAATCATCCCAAACGATATGCATATCAAATTATATTGATATAAACACTATTGAGTTTCCTTTTACTTGCAACATCACAGATCGCAAACATCTCGCAGCCGTGTACTAGTCCTTGGATGAGATATGTTTTAGCCAAAAGTATCCTCATCTTCAGTGGAACGAGTTATTGAGCAGATCATTGAACTCACAATCGAGAATAAGTTAGCAAAACAACAAGATTATTCCTTGTTAAATTATTTATGGAAATCACAGTAGATTCTTTGCAGACTTTACGATATCAATTTTGTGATTGTCTAAAAGAATATCATTCATTATTCCTGGCTTTCGCGATCCCGTATGTTCTAAAATGCATTTTGACTTTTTAGAATTGAGGCGTAAATCATTCAGTTCTAACGAAAACTGAAGAGGTCCTTGTGCAGAACCTTTGACGTATCCCTCTTTCCACAGGTAATAAACGGTGGCCCATTGTAAAATTTGGAATTTTAACCGCCCGTTATTTCGAATCAAATGGACCATTTGGCATTTTTGAAATAACAGATTATGACTAAAAGGTTAGAAATTTACGAAATGAGTCGCCTTACGCTTGCAGAAAATTGGGAAATAGTAAAAACTTGATTCCAAAGTTCTTAGTCTTCAACTCAAACGTTAAGAAATCTACGAAATAAATTCGAAAGAAATTGTGGCATCAACTCAGTTTGTGCATCAATTCGTGAAGCGAGTTCTTCAATGCGTGTTGTTATTGGCCAAAAGAACTCGTGTACGTGCTCGTCCAGTGCATTCAGTGTCAAATATTGTTGCTGTAGCTAAAAGTGTGCACGAACAGCCATCAACATCAACTCGCCAATTTTTTGCACAGAATTTTGCATAAAGACCTCGATATGGAGGCTTACCAAGTCTAATTAGTTTAAGATCAGAAGCCTCGTGAGTATTCGATGGGTTTTCGCTTCGTTGAAGATGAGCATACTCAGTGAAAAGTCATAGTTTCCAATGAAGCTTATTTTAACCTCGGGGTCTACGTTAACAAACAAAATTGTGGCATTTGGGACTCGGAAAATCCACCGTCGCACAGAGGGATTTTGGTGTCTAAAGCCATTTTTTTTCGACTACTCAATTCCAAAAATCTAAAAATATACTTTTGTAGAGATCTTTTTAAATATGAAATGAACATTTATTATGAGTTTTAGATAAATTGTATTTTCTTTTTGAAAAATAGAGATCAATAGAGACCCTGCAAGGCTGCTATGCAAGAACTGACTTATATTTTCATGCAGTGGGTAAAACATGATATCTTAAACCGTTAAGAAGATATGCCAAATCTATAAGACTCTAAAAATAAATTTGTTTTTGATTTTCAATGGAAAAAAATAATGGAAATAATATTAAAATAATGTAAAATGAAAGGTGGGAATAGCTTCTTTCGATGAAAACAAAATAATTCTAAAAAATTTCCGGAACAGGAAGAAAACTATAAATTTCTGGTAAAAGTCATAAAAGTTCCCACTTGAGATTTATTCCGCTAGGTCGTGAAGGTCCGCTCTGACCGAGTAATAAACGAATAGAAACTCCGCCAACATCCCGAAATTCAGGAGAAAGGACAGATATTTCATTCTCTTTCGATTTTTGTGTATACTCGATTGCATGCTTTTAAATTCTTCGGTTTAGTAGAAAAATTATTCTGTCTAATATGCTGTCTAATACGCGTACACGTGTGCAGAAGTAAAAAATTTAAAAAAAACAGCAACAGTAATATGAATAAAACGGAAAAAAGAAAAAAATACAGTATAAATCAAGATTTCAATATGTTCTTTTCGCTGTGGTCCGACCTTGTCAAATATTGTTTATACCAATTTCCGAGATGTATGTAGTACAGGTGGAAACGTTAACACATCAGATTAAATTATTTTGTCCTTGTGGTTGTTGCCGAAAATTACAACAATTCCTCCTGCTGTTACCTGAAAAAAATGACAAGATCAAAGCTTTTGTATTGTATTAAAATATCGAAATAAGAATTTCTTTTCTCATAGGAACATTTGAGTTATGAAATACGAGAAACCCCCGACAAAATCATCCGAATTTGGATCCGAAAATTAAAACATTGGCTGATACTGAAACGGACAATTAGCTGCCACAAACTAAGCGAGGAAGTGTCTTTTTTGATATCACTTTCGGATTTTAAAACGGAGATTTTACCCGCAAAATGTCCGCGTTTTATACATTTTTGTACACGATTCCGGACTACAATGTCAATTGTATTGTTACACAATTTTTGCATAAAAGTATTGCATAGTTTTAGGCCAACTATTTATTTATTGAATTTTGAATATAGCAACAATTTATTGACAATTGCTGGATAGAGCTAGTTAAAAACAAAACCATATGATTTTTAGAATTAACAAATGATTATTTTATCGTTTGTTAGTGAACAAAAAGAAAAATAACAAGTTTTTAAATTTTTTAAATTAGGAGCATTTGTTATGTGTCTGAGGTACTTGATGAGGTACTACTAGTTGTTCAGTGGTCGCGTAAAAATGTATAAAAAACTCATAATTTGGCATAGCACTGTACAGAGGAGCATTTGCTTATAGCGAGTATAGTATCGGGTGTATATTTTGCAACTCCATCTTACATAGCAGATCCCACGAAGTTCCAGTATGAATGTATTAAAGATGGTCGTAAAAACCAAGGATAGAACTTTTTACCGCCCTATGACAAGCTTATTGAACACCACAGTATGGTATTTATTTCGAAATTTTTCAAACGAAGAAGTATGGACATGCTATGACGGTTTCTACATGCACGCTCACGTCTAAAGGGGGTTGTGATGGTTCATCGGGCCATGTGGAATATAACCAGAACTTATTGGGTGATATTAGTGATAAGATATTGTTGTTAGTATCTATGGTGCTGTTAACTCCGCAGTCGACATCTGGAGATTAATACTGGCCAAATAAAAGACCTTCGTCTACAAGATACTGTCGTCCTATTTCCCTCGAATTTGATAGAGAAGGAAAAGTTAAAGTCCTAAGACTTGTTGAGAAAGTGAAGGGCGATATTGAAACTTTGAAAAGTATAGAAATTTTAGAATGGCGTAGGAATTCAGTTTAAAACATAATTTATTGTTTATTATGTTGAGTGACTAGACATCTCAAACTATTACAAATACAGCTTCGTAAGCCGCTTGTTGTATTTTTAAAGCGTATCCTTCCGAAATGATTCAAATAGATACAATCTCAAGGAAAGCTGTTGATGGGGAATCACGTAAATTGAGGCATTCCTCGAAACATGCTAAATCTAAAATTATGGAGTGCATTCTTTATGTTGCTTATAACAAACATAAGGAATTAAAACAAAAAACAAGCTCCGTATACAAAAATAACTCAAATAACGACGGAAAATACAATCGATTCAGTACAACAAGGAACAGGATCATACGTTTTTTCTTTAACCCAACACTCGTTGCTGATGTGGACGGAGTTGACGAAGAGTTGACATATAATTTTGTAGTAATATTATAAATAATAACGTGTGGACATAAAATCAGTTCGGAAAAGCTCAAGAACGATACGGCAAAACTGTACGTTGGAAAACATGGTTAGCATTTCGTGTCGATCACCGTCCATAAAATACGTTTACGTGGCTACATCGATACAGCAATTCTTTCAAATAGGTCTGCTAAGTACAGAAGCGGAAGAAGCAATATATACAACAAAAAGTATTGATTATTATCTTCTAAAGTATTTTGTCGAATGAAAAACAAAATATTAAAAAATTCGTATCTATATTTTATATGGACTTTAGTAGTCGTGCGAGTGGCCGATTGTAAGGAAACTTGGCTTGCATCTGTTGTTTATTCTAGAAAGTGTAGGCACCAAACTATAATAATTTTGCTTCAAAGGGAAACATTTTATGCGATAAAATCGATTAGGATTGTATGAGCAGTGGGCGGTGGGCGTGGCCAATTTTTATGACGTTCCATTGTTTCTTAACCTTCTGGGACTGACGTGACTTAGTTTTCACAATTTTGCTGACGTGGTAGTACACCAGACACCATTTCGAAGGCTTACATTTCTTAAGATTCATGTTGTATGCCTACCATAATGGTTTTTGTTTTTGCTTTAGGGGTTTAGAAAGTGATTAATTACAATATATTTTTATTCCAATAACAATTTTTATTTAAAAAGGTTTTTATTGACACGCCACAAATAGGCACCCCAAAACTTATATCTGTACAAAACCATAAAAAAAAATTAAATTTTGTAGTGTTTTGAAAAAGTTTTTTATATTTTTAAAGTTCACAATTAAGCCAATCAGTTAAAAAAAAAAAAAAAATTTAACGGTTCAATAAAAAGTTACAACGTTTTCTTTCAGGTTCCACAAAGTGGCTTAGACGAGACTTAATTTTCACTATTCTACTGACGTGGTAGTACACCAGACACCATGTCGATGGCTTATATTTTCCTAGTTTCATTTTGTACATATACCGTAACTCTTTAAAACCTACTTGTGTAAATTCAAATACAAACTTCACTTTTATGAGCATAATACTCGACATATGTATACTAATTTTGCCAGTGTTCCAGGTCTAACACCATTTTAGGAGTTTAAATGAAAGCACATAATAATTTTTAAAAATTAAAAAACCCATTTCATTTATTTATTAAAAACTGATATTCCATATTTTATAGCAATAATAGAACACAGCAAAACAATTTTACTGACGTATTGTCTAGGAGACACTACGAGAGTATAACTTGCCTCAAAGCGTAATAGGAAGGTACTGAGAACGCGAAAGTCAATGCTGCAAAAATAACGGCACAATCGACTGTTGTGTGATTCGTGGTGTCTGTCAGACTACCACGTCAGTCCCAGAGGGTTAAGTTAGTGAATATAATGTTCAGTGTCAACTTACACTTTATAATTTTTGCACAAAAATCCCACTGTTGCCGATGCATCCAAAACGAATGACTGTTTGGTGCGGCTTTAGGTCACAATCGATCTTTTGCGCACTGCGTTCAAAAACCGCATAATCAGCCGAATCTCGGAAGTCCATTGGCCGCCTCGAAGCTACAATTTGAACCCGTTAGACTCTTATCTCTGGGACGGTGTGAAAGATAGGCGCTACGCAAACAATCCATTGCAGCCTTAAACCACAACACCGATGCTGTCGTTCACGAGATAGAATCCCACATAATCAAAAATGTACGGCAAATTTGGGTCGACTGAATGAGGACTGTAAAGCAAATAAAAATCCAAATTTTACATGGTTCACTCTTTATATTCGATGTTGAAGTTGACGTACATACAAATTGACACCTATCGTACAGGTATCATCTCAGCAATTGTGATGAGGATGATGAAAAATTAATAAAGGAACTTAGCTTCAAACCCAAAATTACATATATGATCAACAGTATCGATAGAAACCAAAAGAAGAAACTCCAGGTTCGACATATTACCTCCTGGTCAGCGTCTAATCCAGAATGGGCGGCTGCAATCAAATATCCTGGCAGTAGGTAAAATGCAAAAACCCGGTGGACTGGGTTTGCCTCCCGCCACCGTTCATAATGGCAGTGAATATACGAAAACGAAAAAGAAGCATAAACAACCCCCATTTGTTGACGACCCCCACAAACGTTATAAGCACCACGATTTATGGATATGCACCTGGAATGTGAGAACTCTATATATATCCGGTGCAAGCATCAAATTGCTAGATGTCCTCGAAAGTTATAAGGCTGACATTACAGGACATGGCTGAACAAGAAAAAGAAATTGCGATATACAGGGTGATTCAGGAAGCTGCGGACAAATTTCTCCAGCGTAGTCCTTGGCTCATTTCATGAAGAAAAGTCCACTAGGACCATGTCCGAAAATGCAAGGGTGAGAAATGGCAGCGGGTTCAAAATTTTCGAATTGCTGGTCGGAGGGTAGTAGGATTTTTGGGCTTGTTGGAAAGGTCTTTACGAGGCCGAATCAATAAAAAAAAAGTAGAAAAAAGTGAAATCGTCGAGATACAGAGCTTTTGGAAAAAAATGGAAAAAAATTCACATAACCTCAATTTGCTTAGCCAGATGGCAAGTAACTTATGTTAACTGAAATGCGAAAATGTTTGTTTAGGTTTTTGGAAGCGAAATAATAGTTCACATTTATTTGTTTTTGTAAATTAACACGTTTAAGATTTTATTTTAGTGAAATTTTCAGAAATGGTCATAACTTTGGAACGGTAAGACCTCTGGGCTTCGTTTAGGTAATTTTGGGAAGGTAAAAGTTATGACTATCTTTCAACAGTTACCTGCCATCTGGCTGAGCAAATTGAGGTTATGTGAATGTTTTTTCCCATTTTTTTCCGAAGCTCTGTATCTCGTCGATTTGACTTTTTTCTACTTTTTTTTATTGATTCTGAAAATTTCAATAAAATAAAATCTTAAACGTGTTACTTTACAAAAACAAATAAATGGGTGCTGTTATTTCGCTTCCAAAAACCAAAACAAACATTTTTGCATTTCAGTAAAATGGTCATAAGTTACCTGCCATCTGGCTGAGCAAATTGAGGTTATGTGAATTTTTTTTCCATTTTTTTCCGAAAGCTCTGTATCTCGGCGATTTGACTTTTTTCCAATTTTTTTTATTGATTCTGATAACATAAGTTACTGCGGTTTTTTCGACAATTGAGAAGGAGTCAGCAAAAGTGGGTCAAGACAAAATTAATGGTTTCACGCGATTAGACCAAAGCGTGAACGTTAATCTGAATGGCCTCTTAAAGACCTTTCCAACAGGTCCAAAACATCTGACCACTGGCTCAGAAGTTAGCAACTTTACCCCACTACCCTACTACCCTCCGACCACCAATCCGAAAATTTTGAACCCGCTGCCATTTCGCACCCTTGCATTTTCGGACATGGTCCTTGTGGACTTTTCTTCATGAAACGATCCAATTAATACGCTGGAGAAATTTGTCCGGAACTTCCTGAATCACCCTGTATACTACAGTTGCCATGAAAAAATAACTTGAATTTGGTTGCGGATTTGTAGTTGGCAAAAGACTGCGACATCTAGTCTCTAGGTTCAATCCTGTGGGTGAATGTATAGCCACAATCCGGATAAAAGCGAAATATTTTTATATTTCCCTCATTTGTGTGCATGCCCTGGCCATGACATTAAGATTGTACTAGGAGATTTTAATGCCAAAGTAGGAAGGGAGAATGTGTTTCATCCAACTATTGGCAATTTCAGTCTACATGCTGACAGTTCCGAAAACGGTATGAGACTGATTGACTTTGCCGCGGTACAAGATTCCATCCTAAAGACATCCACAAGGCTACTTCGGTATCCCTTGATCAAAGAACGGAGAACCAAATCGATCACGTGGTAATTGATGGAAGGCACTCATTCAGTGTAATGGACGCACGAGTGAGCAGAGGAGCTAACATTGATTCTGATCATTACCTGGTAGCAGCAAAGGTTCGCACAAGGTTAAGTAGAGCAAAAATCGTACGAAACCAGACGTAGAGGAAGCTGGAAATCGGAAAGCTCCAATTACCAGAGGTAGCCACAGCCTACTCAATGAATCTCTCGCAGCTTTTGGCACAGAACCCACCCTCTCCCGATGACGATCTTGATTCGCAGTGGAAACCCATTTCCAACTTTATAAAAACTGCCGCAACAACTGTACAACCGCGAGCTGCAACTGAGCGGTATAGGGAGAAGAGAAAGGAGGTAAACCGTATCTTTAGGCGTAAGAAACGGCAGCGGAGAAAGCGCGAGAGTGAGAAAATTGGCACATACAGAAGGAAGAACGAAGCCCGAAAATTCTACCAAAAAGTCAAAAACGGATCTAATGGACGGAAGTTTCATCGCAGATGTTCAGAGCATGTAGGAAATATGACGCTGGGATAATCAATCACAATACCCGATTGCCCGCGGAGCTGTTTAAGGCTGGCAGCGATGAGCTGATAAGGTGCATGCATCAGCTCATTAGCAAAATTTGGTTAGATAAATGCATGCCCGGCGATTGGAGTCTCAGTGTACTATGTCCCATATTTAAATAAGGTGACCCGAGTCTCTATGCCTTTTATTCATAGTGCTCAGGCCTCAGGCATGACGACACCCTATCGTGCGATCTCTTTAACATCTTAATGGAGTCCATTAGGAGAAAAGCTGCAGTCTACATGAATAAAACCATCAGCAGCAAAAGTCACATGCTGCTCCCGTATGCTGATGATATAGATCCCAATTAGATAAGTTACTGCGGATTTTTCGAGAATTGAGAAGGAGTCAGCAAAAGTGGGTCAAGACAAAATTAATGGTTTCACGCGATTAGACCAAAGCGTGAACGTTAATCACCGTTATAATTTCTAGGTGGTGGACGAATTTATATACCTCGGATCTGCCGTAAACAAAAACAACACCGTCAGCCTTGAGACCAATCGGAGAATTGTGCTTGCGAATATAAGTTAATTTAGGCTATGCACGCACTTTAGTGGTAAAGCCCTCTCTCGAGTAACAAACGTCCAGCTGCACCAGACTCTCATTGAACCCGTCTTGCTTTATGGCGCAGAATCCTGGATCATATCGCAAACAGACGATCGGTAGGAGTCTTCGAGAGAAAAATACTCCAAAAATTTATGGCCCTTTAGTGCACAACTGCGAGCATTGGCGACGCCGGAACCATGAGCTGTATGAGCTTTATCCTGACATTGACATAGTTAAGCGGATCAAAATAACGCGATTGCGCTGGCAAGGCCATGTCAGTGGAATGGATGAAGACGCACCAGCGAGAAGGGTTTCGAAACCGAACTCATTCTTATATTTATAAATTTTTCACTTAAATCTTTAGCATTGATGATAATTTGAATATTTTGTGGAAATGAGTTGCAAAGACGAATTGAGTAAATAAAAAAGTTCATTCAGAAAAAAAGATTAGGATATGTTAAAAGTATTATATTTCTGCTTCTGTTTGACCTTGTAAAGTTTAATTTACGAAAAGATAAAATGGTATATGCTTAGAAATTATTTTGTGAAGGAAAATGAGGATCTTGGTTTTCAACAAACTGTCGAAGGAAATCCCATAAAGCGATTTACTGAACTGGTGTTGGTTGGTTGGTTTTCGTGGTTGCTAAAGATACTATTTAGTATCAATTAGTGTCTTGAGACACCCTTTTGAATACCACATCACTCCGGGCAGTCCAAAGTACCGTGTCTATATCCAGCCTGTTAATCGGAGATATCTCACTAGATCTATCTCGTCTATCTCAGTGAGGTTGTGCAGGCGTCTATTCATCAGAGCCGGACAACTGCAGAGAACATGGTCCACCGTCTCCTCCTCTTCTGCGTCATCTCAGGCAAGGCAGTGGTCATTAATTGGCAGCTTAAACCGTCTTGCGTGATTACCGATTGTGCAGTGCCCGGTCAGCACGCCAGTTAGCCAGTTGAATTCTGGCCATGTGTTTCTGGATATGCGGCACGTTTCCATCCTATCCCATCTGGTCTTCGCTCGTTCAAGGTAATGCAGGAAAATACATCTTTTGACCAACCCTATAGGCGTTGCGACTAACACCATGTGGATTTCGGTGGAAGAGGATCCTGACCTGGCTAGTTCGTCTGCCATTTCATTCCCTAGGAGACCCTTGTGGGCTGGTATCCAGATAATCACCACGTTCAAGTTTTCCCTACATTCACTAACGAATTCAGATGCAGTGTTGTAAGATTTAAGTGATAGGAGAGCCGCTTGGCTTTCTACAAATATTCCAATGCGCTCTGGTTTTCGCTGTAGTATAAGCGCGGCGCAGTATTCTTTGATGACCAGTACCTCCGATGGGAAAACGCTGCACTTGTCTGGGAGTTTAAATGATAAATTAAGGCCTGTCTCTTCGGAGAAGACACCGGAGCCGGTTCCACATTCCAGGTTGGATCTGTCCGTAAATACTTTGGTGTCAAAACCTGTAAGTGGTTTGGCTTTATCCCACTCTATTCTCCTGGGAGACCTGACATCGAATAGGTTATCGAAAGTCAATGAGGGGGTGCGGTATTCGGTGGTTATATTGAGTTCTCTTGGGATTGTCTGTAGTATACTCGCATGTCCATACGCGTTGCTCTTCCAGACTCCAAAAGCGTTTAGTCGGGTGGCACTCCAGGCCGCACTAGTTGTGATGTGAAGGTCGCTTGGTATAATATTAAGCACTCCATTAAGGGCTTCAGCTGGACACGTCCTCATTGTCCCTGTTATGCCGATGAAAGCTGATCTCTGTACTCTATACAACAGTTTCATGGTGGACGTATTCCCTGCGAGAGACCACCATACCATTGCTCCATAGGAGAGTATGGTCCATAGACCATTTTCGGTCGGAGACACCACCGGCTGCCGAACATTTTCCGACAAGCGTAGTACGCAACGTTACGCCTTCAGGAAATTTTAGGGTCTAGAATCACGCCCAAGTACTTGGCGTGAGTTGACAGTGGAATCTATATTAGGAGGATTAAACTTTGGTATCTTGGTTTTCGTGGTAAAAGCATGACCTCAGTTTTCCCTGGATTCACTCCAAGACTACTCCCAGTGGCCCAATCGTTAAGTCATTTCAAGGCCCCATTCATGATTTCGTTCAATACGGGTGGAAACAAACCAGAGACCATTATTACCACGTCATCCGCATTCGCCACGGTTTTGATCCTCATATTGTCCAGTAGGGGAGAGAGTAACCAAAGTAGGGGAGAGATGACTCCACCCTGGGGGGTTCCCCTATTCACTCGCTTTGATGACTCGCATAATTCTGCTCTGTAGCATTGTCACTAACCAACTCTTGATGAATGTTTCCACGCCTAGATCTTCAAGTAATTGTTCTATAGCCCCGTAGCTCACGTTATTGAATGCACCCTCTATATCCAAGAAGGCCGCGAGCGTATTTTGTTTGTTTTCCAAGGACCTCTCAATAGTTCTGACGACCTCCAGGAAATTTTAGGGTCTAGAATCACGCCCAAGTACTTGGCGTGAGTTGACAGTGGAATCTATATTAGGAGGATTAAACTTTGGTATCTTGGTCTTCGTGGTAAAAAGCACGACCTCTGTTTTCCCTGGATTCACTCCAAGACCACTCCCAGTGGCCCAATCGTTAAGTCATTTCAAGGCCCCATTCATGATTTCGCTCAATACGGGTGGAAACAAACCAGACACCATAATTACCACGTCATCCGCATTCGCCACGGTTTTGATCCTCATATTGTCCAGTTTCAGTAGTATTTTGTTGATCACGGGTAACCAAAGTAGAGGAGAGATGACTCCACCCTGGGGAGTTCCCCTATTCACTCGCTTTGATGACTCGCATAATTCTGCTCGGTAGCATTGTCACTAACCAACTCTTGAGGAATGTTTCCACGCCTAGATCTTCAAGTAATTGTTCTATAGCCCCGTAACTCACATTATTGAATGCACCCTCTATATCCAAGAAGGGCGCGAGCGTATTTTGTTTGTGTTCCAAGGACGTCTCAATAGTTCTGACGACTTCATGCAGGGCTGTGTTGGTTGAGCGGCGTTTTAGATATGCATGTTGGCTGAGTGATATTTTGGGCGATCCATCCATCTTTATGCGGATGTGTGCGTCGAGTAGCCTTTGAAGCGTTTTCAGAAGAAGCGATGAGAGGTTGATCGGTCTGAAATCCTTTGCGCTCTCATGGCTCTGTCTCCCCGCCTTATGAATGGAGACCACTCTTACCTGGCTCCAACTCTTTGGTAAGAAGTTAAGAGTCAGGCAGGATCGGAATACAATACAGAGCCACGGCCTATTTATGACCTCCGCGCATTGCAGCATCTTTGATATAATACCATCAGGGACCGGAGATTTATATGTTGAGAAGCTATTCTGTCTGGACTGATTATATCCTCTATACCATAAGTATCCGAGTATTGGGTTGATGATATCGGCACCTCCCTAGATGTGTTCTCACAGCCCGGGAAGTGAGTTTTCAGGAGTGTCTCTAGCGATTCAGCTGAGCTATTTGACCACGTCTCGTTATCCCTCCTCACATAGCTGGGATTTGAGTGCCCGTTGACCATTATCTTGCTCAGTCTTGCTGTATCCTTTGTGTTCTCCATCGATCCACAGAACTTTGACAAAGATCGTATTTTTGCAGTGGCTATTGATTTCTTATACACTTTAAGTTCATCCTTATACGGCTGCCAGGATCCACTTATATAGCTTGCATAGAAAGCTTTGCGAGATTCTCTTCTCAGTGTTGTGAGCTCATCTATCCACCAATGCGGATAGGGTTTATTTTGAATGCGGTATCCATGGATTTCTCCATGGATTTCTCCAACTTGCATACAGCTTTTTCCACGTGTGTAATGGTGTTAATTAGCTCCGCGGACTTAGGAAGCTTACTTTTCAGAACCCTGTTGAACTTGTCCCAATTAGTTCCCTTGGGATTCCGATAGCATCTGATCGAAGTTGTTTTCGCAGAAATGTTGAACAATATCCAGTTGTGGTCCGAGAAGGATTTCTTTCCGGCTACTGTCCAGTTTTCTATCTGTACTATTCTATTATCTGATATCAGAGTAAGGTCAATGACGTGTGACCACGCAACAAAGTTATCGGAACTCGGGAAGAAAAAAGTTGGGTTAATACCTCTGTTGCAAATTGTAAGGTTGTTAGTATTAATAAAGTCTAAAACGGACTCACCTCGTTCGTTGCCTTCAGAGCTGCCCCATATGACATGTCTCGCATTGACGCCGCAGCCTATAATGATGGAGTTCAATGGATGGATGTTCCCATAGCGCTCTCCACCTCTCTGGGGGGCGTCACAAGAATGCGCCATGTAGCGGGATGCAGTGTAAAAACTCTTACCTTCTGTCAGCTCTAATTTAGCAACGGTGAAATCTGCTGTGCTAAACTGGGGGCAGAGAAAAATGTTTAAATTTTTTTTTCAATTCGACGTGATCTTGGCTTAGCAATGTCCTTTATATAGAGAGTTTTGTAACCATTACCATGAATCCCTCTCACCACATTGTCTTGTATGTAGGGTTCCTTGATGATGCCTAGGTCTAGATCCTCCTCAGCTAAAAGAATTCTCAGGTTATCTGAGGCGATACGGGAGTGCTTCAGATTAATCTGCACGACTTTCAACAACTGGGTCATTTTGGTGATGAAGTGGATGCCCTCTACAGCTGGATCTGGTCCAGCAGCTTATAGGCGTATTCGTCTCCCTCGCCATCGGAGCCAGGTGAGTCGTCTGGGCCAGTAGCGTTTAGTATTTTCACCTTGGCTTCTCTAATGCAAAGAATAGTTCCTCCCCTGCTGATTCCAGAGCGGCGGCGCCCACTTCCATAACTGGTGTACAGAGTCGTATCTTTTCAGACTGTAGATGTACCTAATAACATTATTAAATATTATTTGTAACTTCCATTTACTTGACGAGTCACATCTTGCAAAAAGTTCACAACCGTAAGAAGACCAGGAATTATATACGACTTAGCCAAATGTTTCGAGTGATCAAGTAAAACTAGACAATTAGTTTTACTATCATCTCAGATTTTCAGGTACCTCTACTATAGCACACTGAAAGAAAAACGCTTCGTTGCATGGATGAATAATTTTCGTTAATGTTTTTACGTAGCAGCAATTAAAAGAATCGTATATCCGACAATTTGGTTGTCTCTGCAACGAAAAATTCCAAACATGATTTCTTTGACAATTTTTAATTTCGTTGCTTCAACAAATGATATGTCGTTCCTGCAACAATTTTATTAATTTGAATTTTATAGATAAAATAGTTAACAATTAAAAAAAAAGAAAGTGCAAGAGATTTAAACTATTGATATTTGGTTTATCTCTTACTTTTTAGTTTATTTTTGTTATTTATTTATTTTGGAGGTTTGGCACAATTTATTTTAATTTTTTAATTTTTTATGAAGATCAAGAGAGAAAAGCAGTCGAAAAAATGAGCGAGTGTGAGAAAGAGGCCAGCAAGAGAAAATGGTGAGCAGGAGTGGTGGGTCACGTACACATCTTGAATCAGTTCCTTTGCAACAATTGAACGTGGTACAGTAGACCCCGACTGAATAATTTAAATACGTTTGTAAAAAAAACTAATTAGTTATACATAGTACTAATAATTCTTTTATTCTGAAAAATAAATTGTGTGAATTTATGTGTTTGCTGTGATCGTTTGTGTTAATTGAATATCTATAAATCAATTAGATAATAAACAGAATGCAAGGAGCAACACAACAGTAAAGAAAGTGACGCATCGATGACCCGAAATATGTCACTGAACATTTGTGTGTGAGGATGTTCGCGACATTACAAATCGCAACACAATGTTGTGGTTTTTACAAATCGAAAAAATTGTGTTTTAACCATAACTCGGTCGCGCATGTGTCGTTGCATTGGTGTTTGGATTCAGGAAAAAACGAAGACATACATTTGTAAAAGACACAAAGTGTTTAAAGTAAGATTTCTTTTATTGAAATGAATTAAGTCGACATTTTAACAAATTTGGTTAAAATAAATAAAGGAGAGCGGTTGAAGAAGAAAATATTTACAGAGCGATTACTGGCTTAAACTCGGGGAGATTTGGTGCTCTAATTGAATGACAGAACCCTCAACACAACAGCACTTGCATGATTTAACAGACCAAAGATATGGTTCTATGTTCATAGTGTGTAAAGACATAGATATGTACATATCTTCTACACTTGTTATTTAAATATAAATCTTAATAATAAATTCCTCATATTTGTTTTTAATTGCAGGACCTGAATACGACGGCCACAATAATACTCAACCCCTTACTACCACAATATTTCTCCAGACGAGTGTTTCAAAATGGAATGGAAGTAAATTTTCGAAACAAAAATAATTTTTTTTTATCAAAATAGACGAAAACACAAGCAATGTAATACTAACCGTGAATTTATGTAGAATTGACAATAAATGATTTCAAACAGTTCAAAACATTCATTGCAGCAGTGAAAACAATACATTCCAGAAATGCAACAAAATCACTGCAGTGATGAAACTATTTCATTGCAACAATGACTCAAATTCGTTGCATCATTGAAACAATTCAGAGTTGCTATGAATCAAATTCATTGCAGCATTGAAATAAATTTATTGCAACAATGAAATAAATTCATTTCAAGAATGAAACTTATTCATTCCAGCAATGAAACAAATTCATTGCAGCTTTCATCACAGTGACGAACAATTTGCAATTGATGAACTCATTTTCTTGGCGGGGATAAAACTGTACATTAGCTCACTTTCGATGACAAAAGTTGTTGGGGTGATGAACATTTTCATCACTGTGACGAACCTTTTCCGTTCAGTGCAGTCGTACAACTGTCTTTTAATCGAAAACCCTACTATTTATCATACAGTAAGTTATTACCATATGTGTACGAAACTATTTATTCGGTTAAGGCAACATTTTCTCCAGAACTTTCGATAGAAAGACAAAATAGCAATTGACCTATATTCATACATGAGACAATAAGAATACGGGTATTACCATTTCCAACCAACGGCATTTCATGGAATTGAATATAAAGTAAAATAATCTGAAAATATATTTTTCTAAGTGAAAAGTGGTTGGATTTTGTTTTGTTTGATCCTGAAATACCACACCAACTCATACACTGAGAAGTTAATTATTCAACAATATGTTGTATTAGAAAAATATATACATGCACATCTTTTGTTTGTGTCAAATATATTTTGGAGTAAATGCATTTGCGTATACTTTGCTTCTGCGGAATTTCTATGCTTCAACGAACAACCTAAGGCTCCTGTGTAGCACTTATAGAAATAGCGAAAAGTTCATGAACCGATTTACGAAAATTTCACAATCAAATTACGGAGTTGTTATGCCAAAGTAATTTCGCACGAAAGCAATTATTTGCAATCGAAATTTTGATACTCCGACTACTTTGGAAATCAACGTAACACCATAAGTAACACATTTCAAAAGTTTTCGTATAGATAGAAATTAAAAAATTCCTTACGAATTCATTATTAGGGATGCTAAAATGCTTTCTTGAAATCGGGAGCGAAAACTCCTTGAAAAACGTACGTTTTGTTACTGGAGTAGAAATTTGCGAGATTATTAACAACCTTAAAATTATTCATTTTGGACAGTACAGTGCTTTCAAAATCCAGATGTAGATTTTGTAAAATGGTCCAATGAAAGTTCTTACCGAAGCTCCAGATGTAAACCTGAAAAATATGAAAACCTGAAAAAAATGAGACGATTTGTAACTGTTCTCTAGGATATGTGGAACTGATTCCAAAAGAAATTTACTAAAACTTGCGAAATTCTATTCCAAGATAATTGAAAGAAATTGTTAAAAACAATTGATCTCAAACAATTAAATTTTTTTTAAAGATTTATTTACAAAAACATCCTTAGTTTGGTTTTTCTTGGAAGAATAAAAGTAAGAATCAGTACATAATAATTTAAAACCATAATAGTATTTCTTGTAAAGTTGAAGGTTTAACGTATAACAGCTGTTTAAAGGCGATATGAGCACCCTTTATTTGGAGTGTTTTGGACTCAGAATTAAAAGACTAAAAGCCAATTTTAGCATAATCGTTTCGTATACGTCACTATTCTTGAGGACTTTGAGCATAATTTGTTGCTCGGTGTCTGGCAACACTGGTGCAAGACACAAATTTGGGTGTAATTAAGGATAACGAACGGAATGTTGGAATGAAATAGTGTAAACGAAGAGCATACTTATGTATAAGTAATATACCGCCTGCTCGGGGAAATTTTTATATCATAATCCAAAACAAGCATCACTACTTACACGCGAATTCACTTGAAATGGTTTGTAGTGTTGAGTTTAGAATGGGTATGCCATTGGAAGGGGAGAAACTCCACTTATTCAGCTAACTAAATCGCCAGTACAGGAATTTATATAAAAATATTTTTTTAAATTTTGTTGTTTCTAAAATTGTTGTACGAAATATATTTTATACGCGATTTAAAATAATACGATAATACAAAAATCAAGCATTAAAGCTAAAAGTTTTTAAAATAAAGAAGATAGAGACGAAGCTTTCTTGTGAATCACGTTCAAAGCAAAATTGTTTGTAAAAATAGTTTTATCCAGTATTCCCGTTCGACTTACTGTCCACGATTACCTAAATCCAAAACTAAGTAAAGAAATAGTTTCAAAGAAACCAACTGAAATTAGTTTCAGACATTTTAAATCCGTTTAAAAGTGAAATAAATGCAGTATGTAAACTTGTATTACCATCTTATCAGTTTACAACATGTTGTAATATAATAATTCTCTGATTAATGTTAATAAAAGTGTGGACTATTTGCCCACAAGTTAATCGATAGGGACAGTAAACGACGCCATATTTTTTCCAGCTCTCTCGACATTTCTCTTCAGTTAGGTTTGCCATTTCATCATGGAAAGATATACGAGCCAACAACGAGTCGAAATTATTAAAATTTACTACCGAAATTTGGAGTCAGTGGCCAACTTTAAGAGGCCTCCCCAATCAGCGATGAGGCTCATTTCTGGCTGAATGGCTTCGTCAATAAGCAAAATATGCGTTATTGGCCAGACAGCAATCCACACATAATCCATGAGTCATCATTGCATCCCGAAAAAATTACCGTTTGGTGCGGTTTATGGGCCGGCGGCGTCATTGGGCCGTACTTCTTCCGTGATGATCAAGACCGGCACATTACTGTGAATGCGAATCGCTACCGATCAATGATAACCGAATATTTTTGGTCCCAATTGGACAATATGGACTTGGAGGACATGTGGTTCCAATAGGACGGCGCCACAAGCCACACAGCGAATGCCACAATTAATTTATTGGAAAACAAGTTTGGTGACTGTGTTATCTCACGAAATAGCCCAGTCGATTGGCCGCCTCGGTTGTGCGATTTGAAGTCGTTAGATTATTTCCTGTGGGGCTACGTCAAGTCTATGGTCTATGTTAACAAGCCAGCGACGATTGATGAACTTCGTACGAATACCGAACGTGAAATTGCAGCAATATCGGCCGATTTATGCTTGAAAACCGTCGAAAATTGTGTTCAGCGTCTGGACTTCTGCAAGCGTGCCCGTGGTGGCCATGCAAAAGAAATCGAGTTCCATAGATAATGGCATCGAACGTACTGTCACAGGAATAAAGAATTTCATTGGTATCTAAAACCGGTTTTGTTTTCTTTTGTAGCGCTCTTATTGAAAACCCCGTTACTTACCAAAAGACGCGTGTTAAAAATTATACAAAACTCTAATGGTGACTACGTTTCTAAAAAATAAAGATGCCCTTGTATGAGGCGTCATTTAAAAAATGTTGCCACTGCCCCTTTAAAGTTGTGACATTTTAGGGTGTGAAACGAACATAGAAGGTTCTCACAACTGTGTGCTTTTTCAGCATGTTTTTATTACCTCGCTTAATTATGTTTTCCGACCAGTGTATGTGGAAATCTAAGCGATATTCAGCAATTTTAAGCGACTCTATATACAAACTGGTCGAATGGGTACCAATACAGATGGGTTTTGTCGTTACTCCCGCTTACAAAAAAATCGACCACTTTGTTTGAGAATGTAAGTGAATTTAACTGAAGCCATTTAAATTACCCTTGCACCCCTATAAAAGGTAGAAAAATTAGCTTAGCGAGGACAAATAACACAAACAAAATGACAAACAATTTGCCATTTTATCGGCCAACATTCTCCTCCATGACTCGTTGAGAGGGCAGAAAATGCAACATTTTTGCACTTTTTGAGTGCAACATTCTCAGAAACGAACACAAAACCTTCAAGTGGAGTTGCACTTTTTTCACAAACGAACACAAAAAGGCACTTTCAGGGCAAAGGGCAGAACAAAATGTTGAATTTTTTTTCGGAATCGAAATTTCCATAAGAAAACTATTTTGTGTAATGGTATTTCAATATCACTTTAAGCATCCAAATTATGACAAAGATATACACGTTACACTTCGAGCTTCAATTTACAACAGGAAAAAGAACCAAAGAAAAAGAACTCAGTTTTGCCATAATTTGTCAAAAATTATTATTATAAATTATTAATTTGTCAAAAAAAAAAAATGTGCAAAATACAAAGAAATTATGTTAAAATCACCAAAAATATGCAAATATGAAAAAGCTATGCTTAAATTAACAAAACAAATTTTTCTCAAAATTGGTGTTTGTAACACGACAAGATATTCACTTCCAAAGCGAATTCTTCAAATACTACATTCAAACTAATACTTGTGAGATTAACTTCAACTGCTTAATTGGAGAGGTTTCCACGCCCATTCCCCCAGCAAAAAATTGTAAACACAAAAATTGTTAAAGGTTTCATTTACTGCGGTATCGCCTTCACAGATGCATAAGTTTTAAGATGCAATGAATTAAAGCGTGAAATCAGTAATTAACTGCATTGCTTTTCTTTCTACCTGGCAGATGAAATGATTTCATTACATTAAAGTTGTACAATACAGTGCTGCAGACGCAAAACTTCCAAGAATCAGTGAAATAAGGCATTAAATTTATATGTTCGGTTTTTTTGTATAATTTTAGAAAGCCACAAATTAGATGGTAAAATATTAATTTAAAAATCGACATTTTTTAAAGACTCCATTGTGGAACACGACTGTTGATCGTAAATATGTGTGTATTGCGTTTGGACAAAAATTGTTTAAAAATATATATTTTTCTTTCATGAATTTTTGTGTAAATTATGAACTAATTTTTAAAACAAATAATTGAATGTTAACTTTATTTGAAAATAAACATTTTTATAAAGCAAATTCAGTCGAAAGAACGAATATGTGACTTGCTCCACGAAAAGGGACCTCTGCGCCGAAAAGAAGTTATTGAGAAAAACGCGTTTAAAAAAAGCGCTTCGTTTTTCCGTGTTTTGCGCATGGTAATGCAACTCTTCCTTTAACCTGATCATCTGGCGATGTATTTCGACGACCATCGATATTGAACTTTTTTTAAATTTCAAATATTATATATATTATCTGTTTATATCACATTTTTCATTAATTATGTTCATCTTTACAAGTGATTTCTAAAAAAACTAAAAGACATAGAAGAGCGTTTTTTTCCTATAACAATCACTCAAAAAGCGCAGAGGTCCCTTTTTGTGGAGCAGGTCACATATGCTGTGGCCGTCGGTGGTGCAATGGTAGTGTGCGCGGCTCTTGAACATGAGAACGTGGGTTCGATCCCTGCTCAGACCACCTTACATTTCTTTCATTCTACGGCGGTCACCTCGCTTAGTGATGGCGACACTATCGAGTACTTAGCCATGAAAATGCTTCTCAAAATACCGTTCGGAACCGGTGTAAAACTGTAGGTCCCAATCAGTGAGTATAAAACTAGAAAGTACACATCTCACTGATTGTGAGAAGCTTCCCCAATCCCTTCATGGGATGTTAAGGGACACCATTTTTTTTTTTTTTAGGTCACATATGCTAAAATTAAAAAGTAAATAATACGAGTAACAAGGTCAAATGCGTTGTTTATTTAGGACATTCATTCTTCACATGCCCGTTTGATAAATTTTTAAAGAATTGCGTCATTTGACCCATGACATCGTCTTTAGTTACGTTTCAGATTTGGCCGATTTACTTTATAAAAATATGCCGTTGAAATGGAAACCCTACCAAAATTTAAAATAAATTGGAATCAACCAATCAGCAAGGTAATAGAACAAATTCTTTAAATGTATAATTTTTTAAATTTCTGAATTAAAATAAAAATAATTAATAATACATTAGAAACCAAATGGCTAAAAAAAAGTAATTTGCAAAAAAACATTAAATTAAAAATCAGGAACGTTAAAATTCTTAAAAAATGTCAAAAAATTAAAATATGTACAACAAATTGCGAAGAAAAAAAGATTTAAAAATTCCATTAAGCAGAGAAAAGGTGATAACATGGCAGTACTAAACCAACACGTGATCTGCGACGTTTATGCGAAAAATAACGGGACAGTAAACATGTGTTTTTTGTATTGCACTACTAGTGCATATTGGAAGCACTAGAGTAAGGCAAAGATTTCATAAATTGAATCAAACAACGCAAAATGTGTATTTTTTATTTTTCAATTCATATTACTGCTTCGCGGATACACTTCCCTCGGTTGTGTAAGTGCAGACAGTTCCTGCACGGATTTTGAGCCTAAGAATGTGTTACGTATTTTTATTCTTGTTTTGCGTTGCGCTAAAATCTTTATTGAAATACATTAATAAGAATTAATTTAAAAACAATTTATTTAATGACAATTAATTCTTATAACTATTACCCTTTGTGCGTCTGTCTCTGCACGCTTCACTAGCAAGAAAGAACGAACACAGAAGGCGGAAGTTTCGATATTTATAATTTGGCAAATAGCAATGCTGACAAATGTCATCGTTGAGAACTGTCAACAACAGTGATGTGCAAGGTAACAATATGTACTGTGCACGTAGATCGCCTAAATAAATGCGACGACGTAAGACGACGCAACATCCCCCCACCCGTAAGCATTATACGGCTTCGCTGTGGGGCTTACTAACATCCAATTTAGCTAACTTGACCGCTGGACGAGTTGAAAGTCCATTCGCGGTATTAACCACTGCAGTACGTACCTGTCCATCCGAAGCCCGACATATGTCCACCACCACACATTTAGTCCATGTTTTTCGTTTAGTTTGTTCGTCGATTATAATCACGACGTCATCTATAGCCAACTGTGTAACAGGTTGATACCACTTGGTCCGGCGTGTTAATTCCGGAGGACACTCTCTCAGCCACCACTTCCAAAATCGTTCGGCTAACAGACTTGATATGGGAAAATTTTTGGGCAGCGTATTTCCACTGTCATCGTAAGAGCTTCTTTCATGCCAACCGCTGGTTGTTCCGATTATTAAGCTATTGGGAGTAGGTGCCTCGGCATCGGCTGAATCTATCGGCACACATGTAAGGGCCTGGAGTTTAAAATGTTTACTATATCGGTGAGAACAGCACGTAGAACTTCCTCGAACTCCGGTAATACTTCCATCATTATTGATTTCACAGAGCGAATCATTCGCTCCCAAGAACCACCCATATCTGGTGATGCTGGCGGTATAAATTCCCATTCGATTTCAGGCAATTTTCGTTCTATTTCGTTAAACGAAGTTTTCTGCATTTCTTGTTCTAATACGCCACGAAAATTAGTAGCGTTATCCGACATAATTCGATTTGGCATACCTCGCCGATTTACAAATTGTTTGGACGCTAGAAGAAATGAGTCCGTCCAAATATATCCAATGGTCCAAAACAGTCGATACTTGTGAACGCAAATGGTATCGTGTATGCTTGTAGTCTTTCCTTCGGCAAGTTTCCCATTTCAGGCGGTTGAGCGAAAGCACGGCGATTTTTACACAGTTGACAATTTTTCTACACTTCGCACACCAAAGCTCTTATACCAGAAATAGCAAATCGCTGCAGCATTTCATTTATGACTATTTCGTTATGACAATGTCGATAGCGTCGATGGTAAAAGTCAGCCAGCAGGAAAGTTACTTGATGTTTGCGTGGTAAAATAATTGGTCTTTTGACGTTGACAAGCACTCCTTCAATTGCGTCGATCCGTCCCTTCACACGTAGAAGACCGCAATCAACGAGGTACGGGGAGTATTTGAAAAGTATGCTTTTGTGACTAACATGTTTATTTGTTTCCGTCAAGTTGTTAATATCTTCACTGAACATTTCCTCCTGGCAGTATCCAATTATTAAAGCTTCAGCACCCTTTATACCGCCCAATTGGTTCAAGTATTCAAGAATCAAACTTCCATTGATATTCCGCAAGGACTTTTGCAAGAATAGATTAACGATTTTCTGGGTCTCGCGCAATCGCTCCCATTTGCTGAAACGGTTTGGATCAGGAGATATAGATTTTAAAGCACCTGAGTCAAAGTGAATATCAACTGAATGTAGAATTGCAGTAATTTCGGTGCTACTCATGCTCTTCCATTTCTCTTCAGGTTGTGATAAAAATTCGGGCCCTTTAAACCACCTTAAATTGTCTCGAAATTTCACTGATTTGTTGAATTTAGTTCCTTCATCAGCTACATTTAATTGGCTAGGGACCTATTGCCATTCCTGTGTGTTTGATCCCTCTAGAATTTCTCCAACTCCAACTGATCCAGAATAAAACGTCTTTAGAATCAGACCAAAATCTTCGACGACTTATCGTGACCGAAGCTTCATTTTCAACAAATTTCGCCAATCTAAGACCAAGGATCGCTGCCATTAGCTCCAGGTGGGGCACTGATATAGGTTTGAGGGATGTAACTCGCGTTTTCGAAGCAACAATATTGCAACAAGTAACCTCGTTAAATACGGTGCGAGTATATGCAATAGCAGTGTAGGCTTTTAAGTTTGCGTCAACAAAAACGTGAAGTTCTACACGCTTTATATCATTTGACAAACCAAGTGATCGCGATATCTGCAGTTGTTTTAACTCGGGCAGAAGTTGGATCCACTCTCGCCAGGCAATTTGATGGGAATTTTAGCGCCAATTACATAAAATCCCAGAAGTCCAATGTGAAATCAGAACTATTTTTAGAAATAGAATAAACTATAGAGAGTCTCTGAAACGCAACATATCAACAGAAACGGGTGTTATGTCCAATTGCGTTTAGTACCAAGATTGAGTCGTAAACCATCTTGGTTTAACTCAAGATTATGCAACTTGAAAAACGTTACAAATAAATGTTATAAGAAATATAAAGAGTCAGCTAATGATGAGGATCGTAGGAAGTTTGAACTATCCCGGAAAGAATATAATTTCTTTAGTAATTTTCTTTATAAAAACTATATTTTTCGTATGGAAAATAAGATTAAAGAGAATTCCTCTTCATTTTGGCATTACATAAATTGCAAAAAAAGATAGCAAGAATGGTATTCCTACACGAATGTTTTATGGTGATTTTAAATCTGACGGCAATGACGAGTCGTGCGATTTATTGGCACATTTTTTTCAAACTACATTTGTTAAGCCGAATTCGAATTGCACTGAGCTTCTACCTCTAGATCAAGTTAACTTACACAATTTGCATATAAATATAGAAGATATATTGTCGTCGGTTAGTACTATTGGAAATGATACTAATTGTTCTGTAGGAACATACCCTTCTATGTTTTTTAAACAATGTTCGTTGAATATTTCAGCAGCAATTTTAATTATTTTTAATACTTGCAAGAATCACGGAAAGTTTCTGGACTGTTGGAGATTTTGTGCCATAGTCACGGTTTTTAAATCTGGTGACCGTAGTCAAGTTATTAACTACAGACCCATAGTGAAATAATGTTCATTTGCTAAAATTTTCGACATAATGTTGAAGGATAAGCTTTTCGAACTAGTAAAAGATAAAATCTCTTCTTGTCAGCACGGTTTTATGCCTGGGAGATCTACTACAACTAATTTAATATTATTAACCCGTAATATAATTCGTTCTATCGAATTAGGGTCCCAATGTGATGTTATTTACACAGACTCTTCAAAAGCATTTGATACTGTTATTCATACGATTTTAGCTTAAAACCTAGGCAAGCTTGACTTACCTAAAAATTTGTTACTTGTGTTAATAGACATTTTGAAGTTACTATTGGAAATTCTTCATCTAAACGTTTAATAGATGCATACTTTGGAATCCCACAGGGAATACATATTGGCACTTTACTTTTTATAATTTTTATTAACGATTTGCCTAACGTTTTAAAATTTTCAAAGTGTTTACTTTTTGCAGATGATATGAAACTTTATTCTGCGGTGATTGTGAGAAAATACAAGGGGATGTAAAAAAAATTGCAAAATGGTGTTTGGAAAACGAAATTTCAATAAATATATCCAAATGTAGTACTGTTTCTTACACACATACATTAAGTCCAATCATGTATAATTATGTAATTAATGATAACCCTCTAAAACGTGACGTCGAAGTTAAAGATTTAGGAGTTATTTTTGATGTTAAATTGACATATTCCAGCCATATTGACTATACAACTTCTTAAGCTTATTCCATGTTAGGTTTTATAAGAAGGAATTCTAAGGAATTTAGCGAACCTTCTACCTTTAAATCCCTTTATGTTTCACTAGTTCGTAGTAAATTGGAGTACTGTTCGATCATCTGGAGCCCATTTTATATATAACACTCCAATCGTATTGAAAAGATTCAGAAATTATTCACTAAAATTATTTTTAAACAATTAGGTTGGCCTGAGTATGTTGCTTACGTAGCAAGGAGGAAGTATTTGGGGTTACAATCACTAAATGATCGTAGATCTTATTTTTGTATAATGTTTGTTTTTAACGTTTTGTCGGGTAATATAAATTGTTCTGAAATAAGTGAACTAGTTAGTTTATATGATCCACCAAGGAATTTTCGAAGTAATCGTATTTTTGAGGAGGCTGTGCATAGAACAAATTATGCGCTAAGTGAACCTATTACAAGATGCTTAAAACTTTGTAATGACGTTTCTCCTAGCTTACATTTTAACTTATCTAAAGATAATTTTAAATTAAAATTGTTTGAATTGTACAATTAGCATTAAGATTTAATGAATTAGTCTGTAAGAATTTAATTATGTAGATGAAATGAAATAAATAAATAAATAAATACAATTCCTTCATTTCATTGCACCGAAAATTTTGCTGTTGACCTGATGCGTGATATATTTGAAGGAATATCTCATAATATTTTGCGCGAGGCTCTGCTTTTTTTCATAAAAGAAAAACACTAGTGCTATTCATGCAAACAAGAAAACCTAGAACTTTTGCTCAGCATAAGTTTGCCCTGAAACGTTTCATGAGGCACCAAATAAAGTTGCTCAGTGTATCTATGCAGCAATTGTCAAAAACGGCTGATAAAGTAAATAAACAAAGTAAAATTAAAAGTATGTGCTTTACCTATTCCATTATTTTATTCTTTTTCACATAAATCAAAAACCCTCCCTTTTTTTCAATACAAAAATATTGACATTGAAATGTCAAAAGTTTTCACGTTTCTTTTTCCAGGTTTGCTCAGCAAATTTTGTGCAAGTCGCTTTGTATGGGAAATTTGTTTGTTTTGACGCTTGATGTGCAAGTTTACGATTTTTTCGAGTTTACGAAGTTCTTTCGAGCTTTCATGAAGACCACTACTATTTTACTACTATAGGTGACTTTAATAAACGCTTAAAGAGGTTTTCCTATGAATCTCACTACAAAAGTAATGGAAAAGGATATATAACCCTTGGTGAACTAGAAAAGCGTAAGATGAGAATGACTGCAAGTCAAATGCTGTGTTTTTGCCACTACTTTTCAATACTACTTGCTGATATTGTTCCTGCTGAGGACGCAGTTTGGGAATTTCTTTTAAAATATTTTAAAATAATCGATCATATTTTATATTACGAGTATTCAGCCCCACTTATCGATACAATCAAACTTGAAGCAGAATATATAAGTAGCTACAAACTACCAATTATTATTTAAAATACATCTAACGCCAAAATTCCATTTTATGCTGCATAATTATAAAGAAGTCGGGTCCACTTCGAAACTTATTGAACTTAAAATTTGAGGGGAAGCACAAAGAATTTAAAATTTACTCCCATATTATATCATCGAGAAAAAATATTCCAAAAAGCTTTGCTTATAAACAGCAAATGAAATTTGCAAACATTTTGCTAGGAAACAAATCGATTAATGAATGTATATTCAAAAAACCGGTTTTGGACGACAATATTCAGAAACTTGTAAGCAAAGAACTATAAGTTGAATGCGAACAAGTTTTTCTGTTTTCCGAGGCTGAAATTTGGGGATACGTATATAATGCTAAACACTTTGTCCCAACATTTTTAATTGGTTACAAGTTTATGAGTATTCACCTGATAATCAAAATGGAAGACACCCAAATATGTTGTTGTTGTAGAGGAGCATGCACATCTTTTAATAGCCATTTTGCAGGTTTTGAACTTGGAAACGTTGTGACAGAATTCATAATTATAAATTTGTCCCAAATAATTGGTCCTCCAGTGGAAAAAATTGAAGCAGTTAATGGGAAAACATTTCTAAAGTTAAAGGAACCATATTGTAGTGTGCTCTAAAACCATGGATGGGAAGCCAATAGATGAATTAAATCTATTACTATCTACGTGGCATCGCCAACACCTTTATCAAATTTTTCACGGTAAATAGTTTTAATACAAATTTTTTTGTTCCGCACTGAAAATGCTAAATGATACAGCAAACGGCAAAATGATTTTAAAATATTACGAGGATAAAAAAAATTCTTCAGGAAGAACCGAGACACTTGTTTATAAACAGCATAGCAAATTATATTGAAAACAGAGGACTTGTATGTACACTCACCGACTGCTCTGATTTGGAAAAACAAATTTGCTCAATATTCCCCACAGAAAAAGTTGTAAGTTTTATATTTGTCATATTCACCACATCTACAGTTTAAATAATTCAAACCAAAGTGTAGGAATTTTATAATACAGGCAGCAGAGGAAAATTGTAGAACAACATTTCAAATAGAAAACGACAGCGCAAAGAAATTCTGAAAAAAAGACTGTTCCGCAGATGAAGACGAATTATAAATATTATATTCATTTAGTAAGTTCAACTCAACCCGTTCAGTAAGATGTTGGACAAATATTTTTCATATTTACAGTGCCACAAGAGGACATTGGCTCAACTATTGAACACCTACGAAGTTCCAAAATAACTGAAGAAGAATTTGATATATATTGGAGGAAATTATCACAGCATAGATTTTACCAAATGAAGTCTAAAAGTACATCAGACATGTTAAAATTATGGCCTGAGTACATGAAAACACCTGACTTTCAACTAGTAAGATATGCGAAGAGTTTAAAAATACACTCGTTCAAAATTCATAAACTAAATCTCGTTTAGGTTCAAATTGACTTTAGTTTGAAATTTCCAATAGCCAAGGATATGAAAAAAAACTATGTGTTTTTATGAAAAATGACTCTTTCAGCTTTTTCAGGTTTGCAGCTCTTCTATATTCAAACTGTTGAATCAAATTGAAGAATCTACAGATAAAGGTACCTACATCTCCATATGTACATTTATATTGCTGACAGAATTCAAACCCAGGAATCTAGCAAAAGCATGAATAGGCTTTTTCTGTTGATTGTGCATTTTAATCAAAATACTTCAAGGAATTATGCTACTTACAACCGTTTGAATTTATGTCAACAAAGAGTATATGTATATTGATGGCTAAAAATGGGAATGAATCTTGCTTTTTAGGAAATTTTTACGTTTTTGGCATATTTTGGTAGAAGACTCTCAATTACACCTTTCGCACAAAAAATTAAATTGAATTTTCAGCTTGTTTACTTAAAAAACTGCGTTTAACAACAAATACTGTGCCAAATCTTTTCCTTCCTAAAGAAATTGAGATACGTATTTTCTATATTAAGCCATCGATATGTATGTAAGCTGAAACTAAATTAATTTTACAATTAACACTTTAAATTTATGTTGCAGAATTCCTGTTTTTTACCTTTTTGTGGGTATTACACCACCTTTTTCCTCCGAACCAAAGAGATTCTACGGACCAAAAAGGAGCTAAATTCAGAAAAAAGTTTTCAATTGCCGGCTCCCAGGAAACATTTGCAGTTATTGCTGCCACTATTGAAGAATTGGATGCTAAACTCAGCCTATTAAAACTGCAAGGGAGACGTAACCATTCGATGGTATTAGTAGTTGGTGAAATGATCAGTATTAAGTCGGTATATGTATTCTTCGAAAATTCAAAATGTCAATTTCCAAATGTTATCGATGCTGTTGATATTGTATTTAAATTGTTTTTTGTTTTTAATATACAATTTCCTGAGGAATCGGAAATATTTTATAACTTTTTACAGAGTTTATTTTATAAGATTCCTTCAAGTAAAAGTATCTGCTTTAAAAAATGAGATAATGGGTATGGAAGTTTAGCCACCATTTTTTAAAATAGTTACTTCTACTATTCGTTTTACCAAATCAGAATTTATTGCAACTGTTTTTTGAGATGCATTTATTTTGTATTTAATACAAACCGTTGAAACATTAAATGCTTAATATTTAAATGTAGTTTAAGAGTTAAATGTTTAATATATAATAATAGTTTATGAAACAAGGACCTTGAATAAAATCCCTTTAAAATATAACATTTTAGTTGTTTTTACCAACGTCGCAGGGGTGGGGTTTCGTGCTGAAAAAAGCAATAACGGTTTTAATTGGTTCAATTCAAAATTAAATCAAAAATCGCGAAAAAATCTATAATTTTTTTAATTAACTTGATTACATATTTAATCAATAATTTTGAAAAAATTCCATAAATGTTTTAATCAAATTTACAAATTTTTAATTGAAGTTTTTTTTTGACAAATTTACAAATACCTTTAATTAATATGATCATTTTCGTGACTACACCAAAATCAGTTAAAAAATTAATCAAATAAACAATTTTTTTAATTGAAATTGATTTTTTTCTGTGTAGCAGGAAACAACGAACACAGCAGGCGGAAGTTTCGATATTTATAATTTGGCAGATGTCAATGCTGACAAATGTCATCGTTGAGAAATGTCAACAACAGCGATGTGCAAGGAAACAATATGTACTGTGCACGTAGGTCGCCTAAATAAATGTGACGACGTATGACAACGCAACAGTAGAGTTCAATTCGACAATAGAGAACCGACCACGAAAACTTAAAATTGATACGAAAGTTTGGATGATGTAATCAAAATATTAGGTAAACCAGTTTGTGACAACTCTCCGAACAGAAAAGACGACGTGCGTGCAGCTTAATGGATCTAATCAAACATCAAAAAAGTGAATTTGTCAAAAAGAAACAGTATTAAAAGTATTTTAGCTAAAAAGCTGTAAACGTTTAAGGTAAATTTAAATTAATTTAAACCTGATTGAGCATTTGATATCTCCAATAAAATACTGTTGCGTAAAAGACAAATAAACAATTTAATAAAGAATGAAAAAGTCTTTTGAACACTTCTTCATCAAACATTAAGAAACAAAGAAATAGAAGCAGCCCTGCTTCTACAGAAAAAAATTAATAAATCTTCAGTAATGTTGACGAAGAAAATAAAGATAACTTAAAAGACGTAATAAAAAAATGCTATTTAAAGTATTACCCTATTGTCGAATGTACGACACCCTTGCTCAAAATTTTAAAACCTTATTTACCTGAAATTCCTTTGAGTGCTCCGACCCTAGTGGAAAATCAGCTAACAATTTCAAGAAAGACTTTGCCGCCAGGCTCCTATTTTCATGTTGGATTTATAAATAAATAGCGAGGTAGGCTAATGGCCCTTATTGTGTCGATATAATAATATAATAATAATACTATTAAGAGTAACAACTCTCTTAATGGCTGCAGTAAGTGCGAACAAAAAGGTTCAAGTATGTCAAGAGTGACAACTTTCAGTACATCGGTATGTAAATTACGTACTGATAACGATTTTTAAAACAGAATTGATAAAAACTTTCATTAAGAAATATTTTTAGAAACTAAAATGTATTTAGAAACTGTTGATATAAGAATGATATTACAGTTTCTTTTGGATGCTATGCACCTAGTAGACCTAGGAGTAGTTAAAAGAATGCTTAAATATTTTCTTAATTCGAAATCAAATCAGAAAATTTTGTCGAAAAATATAGAAGATATGTCTTCGTTGATTATGTCTCTACAACCATATATTCCACGTGAGTTTGTTAGAAAACCCCGTGGATTTCATGAAATTGGTAGAGGGAAAGCTGTTGAGTTTCGCTGTTGAGTTTCCAAAAATATAGAAGATATGTCTTCGTTGATTATGTCTCTACAACCATATATTCCACGTGAGTTTGTTAGAAAACCCCGTGGATTTCATGAAATTGGTAGAGGGAAAACTGTTGAGTTTCGCTGTTGAGTTTCCAAAAATATAGAAGATATGTCTTCGTTGATTATGTCTCTACAACCATATATTCCACGTGAGTTTGTTAGAAAACCCCCTGGGTTTCATGAAATTGGTAGAGGGAAAGCTGTTGAGTTTCGTGAATTCGTCCTTTACACAGGGCTTATTGTCTTTAAAAAGTTTAGCAGTGAAGAATTCTTTCACCATTTTTCGCCTCTATCATGTGCTTATCGAATTCTTGTTAGCAAACACATTTCCGACGAAAAAATAAATATTGCATATGAAATTTTAATAAAAATTTTCGAAAATGTTTTAACTTTTTATATAGAATGCAGGCAGCGTTATTCATAATGTACACAACCTAATTCACCACCTACCAGATTTGGCTCGTCAGTTTGGTAATATTTAAAATGCCCCTTTTAAAAACGCCATGAAGGGCTTAAAACCACGTGTCAAAAAACCACAACAAATCGAAGAACAGCTCTTTAAGGCGTTCTCCATGGAGCTGTTAATAAAACACAAAAATATGCAGGTGTAAAACGGAATTCAAAGGGTAGTATAATATGTTTTACTAGTGAAAATGGCTTTTTCTCAAGTAAACCAAAAAATATGTATTGACTTGTTTGTAGAAATATACCAGTTAAAATGATCAGATTTACCGTAAATGATAAAATAGAGGGTCAAGTGTTTACAAATTCGAGAGACATGTTTATGGACCCTGTACGGTCAAGGGATCTGGGTATTTTTGTAGTGAATCAGAGTGTATTTAGAACTGAGCTTTTTCATTTGATCAAATTTGCTCGAAATTAGTCTCCTTACCATATGAAGATGAAACTCTGATGTTGTCTTTAGCGCATTCTTATGAAATGAAATAAGTAAAAAATAAATTTCACTTTTTCATTTTGCGATCTTATTTTAAAAATTTTTAATTCTTATGTATTGCGAACTCATTAAATCAAAAATCACATTAAACCTCAACTTAGGTTTATACCCTTAAAATACAAAAAAGCTGAATATTAACATTATTTTTAAGCTCAATTGCTTTTGTACAAAATCCAAAAACAAAAGCTGAAAATAGAAACAATCTACAAATGAAAAAATGTTTAAAATGGTTAGTTTTTCTGGCATATTTAGCTCATATAAAAAATAATTTTTATTTTCAGGGAGCCAAAAACAATATTTCAAAATAATTTCAAATACACATTAAGATTTGAATACAATGCGTCGTTCTACACCAAATGCATCAACAAAGGCTTTAGCAAAAGTAGAGGAAATGATGAAACCCTTACAAGATTTTAGATCCGATAACAATTTTAAATTTAACTCTTTTCTCATATGATAAAGTGTTATTTTATGTATCTTCCAGAACAACGAAAGGAAAATAATGTATTAAAACAAGAAATCAAAAAATTAATGATAATTATGGTTTTAATAATGATTGTTTTTATTGTAAGTTTTTCAATGATATATTTCTTTTCAGAAACCGTAAAGGAACAAAACACAGTTATTGTTAATCAATTATCCGTAGTTCATGTTTTGATAAAATCAAATTTCTCTCCCACAATGATATCGGCCAAATACATAAATAAATTCCCCTTAAAATAGCAAGAGGACTTGGAGGAAATGGAGAATGAGATTTCGAATGACACAAAAGACGCCATTGTAAGTATGCATTTTTAACACTATACATTTTTCCTATTTGATATATTTCACAACTCAACTACATAACTAAATTTAATTGAGTTACTCTAAATATTATAAAATGTGTCTAAAGGGCGCAACAGTAAGAACTATCGGCGGAAAAGGTGGTATAAAAAAAATTGGCTGATATTTTAGACGAGAACCTTTTGTTGGAATTCAATTTAGAAGGCCGTCAAGGGGAAAAAAGAAAAAAACTATTGAACCTAATTTACAGCAAGAACATCCCGTATAATTAATCAGTAATAACCCATCATATACGAGACTTTTCATAAAAGAATTGTAACTGACACTACGATTGAAGGAGAACGTTTTTAATAAAAATAATAATTAGTTTTTTTATTTTAATGCTTAAATTGTATTATGTATATTAAATTACAGAATCTATTTACAAAGATGACATGCTAACGACAAAAATCTTTTTAAATGAAATTAGAATTGCAATACGATTGAGATATAAAGATAAATCCTCAAGAAAACCCATATTTGGCAAAGAAACTAATCAAGATGACCATATTACTCAAAATGCTGAAAATGTATCCCCAAATGCCGGATAAAAACAACATGTTCTAACTTTTATGGAGCTTAAAATTTACCTTTGTCGAAAGAAAGTATATGAATTTATTCAATTTGTTTTTATTTAAGTGCAGAATTTTTATTTTGTGTTTAAAAAAATTAATACTTAAAAAATATTAAAAGTATTAAAAATAATTCGTTTTAATACAACTAATACCAACTTAAGAATAATATTTATAAAATGAAGTAGTTTTTTTTATTTTGTTTAAATTGTTAATTTATTTTCTTTCGCTTTGAATTAAAAACATACACTTTTTAAAAAAATAATTCCAAGTCTCCTTTTATTTTATATTAACTAATAGGTTAAAATATTTCATTTTAGAATGCATCTTTAATTGCCATCTAAAACAACCAGAAAGAAGGCTTGAAATGTATTATATTGAAGACATTAAAAATTGTGCTGAAAGTACGGATGAATTGCACTCTTTTATGAAGGCATGAATAATAACCTCTTCTGAAGGGGAGATGCATGAGCATTCTCCATAATTAGCAAAATGCGCTAATAGCAAGCGGTTTTTGTATGCATGATTTATGAACAAAAATAAGCACATACAAAATGCAGTGAAGTTGATAATATGCCAACGACATGAAAAATGCTCATTTTGGTTATCTAAACGAGTGGTTACACTCGAGCGATCCCATATAAAAATCATGCCTGATATAAGCAGAATCCGAAGCACTACTGGCAAAAAACCTGCTTCCGCCGAAGCAGTATTTTTTGCTGGGTAAGTTACATTTTATCAAATTCACTAGTAAAGGGTTCGCCAAATAACTTTTTTTTTTTGAAAATGCTATAAAAAAAAACTACTGAATATTTTCTCGAATTTCTTTTTTTATTTGAAAGTACAATCCTTCCGGTTAATAATGGAAAATAATTTCACTCAAATGGCTGCCTCGGCTGGCTATGCAGTAGCCTACACGATTGGTCCAATTTTTAAGCACATTATCGATTGTGTGCAGCTGTATTTCACCAATGGCTTCACGTATATTGTCCTTTAAAGCGTCAATTGTCTCTGGCTTGTCGGCGTAACACTTATCGTTGAGGGCACCCTACAAATAACAGTCCAACGGTGTCAAATCGCAGCTCCGAGGTGACCAAACGACATCAGCTCTGCGGCTGATAATGCGATCTTCAAAAACAGGGCGCAGAACATCGTGTGTAGCTTCGGCTGTGTGGCACGTAGCGCCGTCCTGTTGAGACCAAATGTTGCCAATATCCTCCCATGACGCGATAACGATCGCCATTGACTGTAAGGGCCACTCCTTGCTCATTTTCGAAGAAAAATGGCCCAATTATGCCTCTGGACCAAAATCCGCACCAAACAGTGACTCGTTTTGGGTGCATCGGTTTTTCAATGTATGCGTGCGGGTTTTCTGTGCCCCAAATGCGACAATTTTGCTTGTTTACACACCCGCCAAGATCAAAATGAGCTTCATCTGAAAAGATTATTTTTTTTGGCAAAATCGGCATGTTCTCTAAGTCGATCGCAGGCCCATTTTTCCCATATTTCGCAGCGTTGTTCAAGCGTATACACAACCATATTCGTTCAGCGGAAGGATAAGACTAATTATCTGTCAAATCAGACATGAGCTAAGTGTTACCATTCACGAAATAAGCACTAGTTGAAAAAAAAACCTTAGATGGCGGACCCGTTAGCACGGTTACGTTTTAGAATAATGTGTACAAATATCGCCAAATTGCGAAAAAAAAATTGAGAAAAATGATTCTTGGACAATTACATACAGATGTTGTTCTTAAATGGCGTATATCGGTCGAAAAGTCTAAGACCCTTACTCCTAAATCCTTTGAGGAACTGGAAATCGGTTGATAATTACCTAAGTTAAAGCCATTCGTAAATGGATTCTAGTTTTACTCGTCCAAGCCTACAAAAAAAATTGTATCACTTACCAGGTATTTCTACGAGTACATACTTCATTGTTTTTTGTAGCACTGTGTTATCATTCGAAATTTTCAAATTGCTAAGACGATAAAAATTACGCTTTGATTTTTATTTCTTCTCGGGAAATAATGATTCATTTTTGTGTTTTATAAAATACTTAAAAATATAGCGATTATTTTTTAAGTTTTATGTTTTGATCAGAAAATAACAATTATTCCTGGAGTTTATTAATTTTATTGGATATTTGTTGGAAGTGCAACTAGTGGGATTCAAAATACTATTGAAGACTTCGTCACCTATTTATTTGGCATTGAAATGCTAATATTTCTACTATTTTTGCAATGCAAAATGTTCAACCGAGTTTTATAAATGAACAAATTATAAAACTCAAGGAATAAGTTTTATTTTCTGATCAAAATATAAAACTTAAAAAAAATCATTATTTCCAACGCAATTTCTAAAACACAAAACGTAATCATTATATTCTTAGAAATTAATAGCAATCAAAAAATAATCATCGTCTGTCCAATAACTACTTCTCGAATGATAATCATTATTTTTAGTGTAATTGAGACAAATCAAGATATAAACATTATTTGTAGAGCTTTTAATAAAAATTACGAACCCAAAACTTATTGCTTCGGGTGGTCCACCGACGGAGAATGCATTTTTTCTATTAACCAAATTTTTTGATAAAAATTCGCAAATTATTAATTTCCATCCCTGGTTATTACTCTGGATTGCTAAATTGTGAATTGAATTGTGTATATTTCTGAATTGTGATTTAATTTCTCCCATTGTGCATTGCAATTTTTATAGTTCTGTGAGGATTAGTTACATTTTTAATTTGTTGTGTTGTGATTCTTCGGAACTTTGCTTCTGTTCACATTTATATTGTTTTTATGGTTCTGCGGTCGGTCTTCTTGTGTGGCAGTGTTGCTTCTTTTTGTTGTTGTTTAGTTTCTTAGGTTGTGTGTTTTATCGAAAGTTTTTCACATTGGTAGATAATAGTGTTGAATAATTTTTTGTATGGTGAAGAAATATTTCTGTTTAAGCTGTGCAAAATCAAATATGAAAATTTTGGTAAGAAAAATTATTTGTATATAAAATACCGACGAATATACTATGAATATCAATGTTCATGTGTGATTGCTATTTTAGACATAATTTTGGATGGATTGGAAAAAAATTCAAAATGTAGTTTATGTGACTAATTAGCCATAAAAAAGCTTCTCAAATATACCGTTCGGAACCGGTGTACAATCAGTGAGTGTAAAACTAGATTGCGCACAGCTCACAGGTTGTGGGAAGCTCTCCCCAACCCCGTCGTGGGATGTAATGGGAAGCGATGTTTATGTATATTAGGGCATCCCAAAAAATGTTTCTTTTTCGATTTTCATGGTTGCTCAAGCTTAATTGGAAAGCTTACTGGGTAAAGTATTTTTGACATTTTTTCAGATTTTCATGAAAACAATGCTTGCAAACATATATATATGGTTCCTGTAATCTGTTGCTAGGGACATTTTTTTCCGCATGTAATTCTTTGTAGTTACTTAGCGCATGTAAATTTTTTCATTAATGCAATGTTTAAAGCAATTGTTAGTGTGTGCGGCTCTTGTACATGAGATCCTGGGTTCGAACCCTGCTCTGACCACCTAAAATTTCTTTCGGCGGCGGTCACCTCGCATAGTGACGGCGACACTATCGAGTATATAGCCATGAAAAAGCTTCTCAAAATACCGTTCGGAATCGGTGTAAAACTGTAGGTCCCAATCAGTGAGTGAAAACTGGAAAGCGCACAGCTCAGTGATTGTGAGAAGTTCTCCCCAGTCCCTTCATGGGATGTAATGGGAAACCATTTATTTTTTTTTTTAAAGCAAATCCGATGCAAAATGGCAAACAGTTTATAATACTATTAGTTTCATACAATGGGTAAAAAGCTTTCAAATGGTATAACTCTGGAACAGTAACTGCAATTTAAAAATCTTTTTCCAAATTTTTAGAATTTATCCGACTTTTAAACTGCTTCATTGGATTTGTAAATTTTAAAAGTTATAAAGCGTTATTTACAAAATTTATCCAAAATTTACGAAAAAATGTAATAATATGGTTTATGCATATACAATAAAAGTTTGGACGTTTTGCTTTCAAAATGTTGACCTACAAAATAAGAAAATCGTGGTTATTGACCGAGTTTTGAGTACAATTCAGAAACGTCCAGAATACCCGATTTTGGGAGACATTCGACTTGTGCGACCTCTAAACCTCTTCCGAAAAATCTGAAAAAACTTTCAAAAATACTTTACCCTATAAGCTTTCAAATACACATTGAGCAAAAAAATTCGTCACTCAATGTGACGAAAATAAAAAAAATATATATGTACAAACAATACATCACCAAACCAACAAGAAACAAATATTAAAGATTTATCATATTGTTACGAATAAGTAAAAGCTTTTGATTGCTCTTAATGACTTTACTAACATTATGTAAATAACCGGACGGTTAGTGCTGCGCCTGAAAGTATGCATTGTAACAACGTACCAGCTCGCTAAACCAGTACCATGAATTTGCCTCAGTTAAGATAATTATCCACCATTCGAGATGATTCTACAAAGATAAGCAGCAACAACGACTAGAAGGTTCATGAATTCGCTAGATATGACTACATTTGAGTATGATGAGTTGGTATAAATAGCGGAGGTCTTTGGAACGAAGAGTTCAGTTTGTGATTACACCCCGTAAAATAAGCAACGCGAATTGATAGTAAAATATAAGACTTATTAAAGTGTTATAAATAAAGTAAACTGTTGTACTACATAAGTAAAATAAAAGGAAGTTAAACCGTTGCAATTATCGTAATTTAAAACGAACCTTGTTTTATTATTGGCAATAAAATAGCGCTAAAATGACTGTGGCAACCTGCATAAGCTGCCGACATAACAACGCCGTCAAAGATGAACATCAGCATTGAACTGTGACAGCATTGACACAAGAAAAAGATATAACAGCATGAGTAAGAAATATTAGTTTGGAACAACACTGAAGTTAATAAAACATTCATTATTTAATACATTTAAAGCGTATTGTTTATTGTCCAGTTGGTGTTTCATGATATTAAGTAAGAAAATTAAGGTTTTGTGGAAATTGCAAAATGTGTTAGCAAAGTACTTGAAAAAATGTTTCAACAATGAAAACATTAAATTATTATCTGCTAAAGGGCAGGTGCAATTGCCGGAACAAAATATGATCTGTTAAAATGGCAGAGGCAGGTGGCCAAATTATTTGGCAAATGCCAGAGACAGATTGTCGGGGAAAAAAGTAAAATAGCTGGTTGAAGTAAACCGGGGGCAGTTGGCCGAGCTAGTCAAATATATTAATTAGCTGGCAAAGGCCAGAGGCAGTTTGCCGTGAAATTATCTGGGTAAACCAGAGGCTGTGGGCCAATGTTTAGAACAAGATAACCAGAAAAAGTTTAGTTGATTCGGGGAAAAATAAACACATATTAGTATAGAGACAATTAAATTAATATACGAGTAAAATAAAATGACAAGTTTATAATTTAATTGTCAACATATTTGTGAAATGTTTCATTGTTTCAGAAAATCTTATGAAATGGCTGAAAACTTGAAGCCTTTTATGTGTGCGTCCATTGAAAAACCACTGATTCGCACAGAATGGGAAAAATGGTTAAGATCTTTCCAAATATATGTCGATTCAGAGGAAATAACCTCATGTTTGAAGAAAAGAAATAAATTATTGCATATTGGACGACCACAATTACAAGAAGTCGCTTACTCAATACCGGGAGCAATTGAAAAGTTCGACGAGAAGAACCAAAAGGATGTAGTCCAGATATTGGTTGACAAGTTAAATGAACATTTTACACCAAAAACGCAACTCCGTGTTTGAGAGGCATGTATTTCGCAATATAAATGCAATTGTAGGTGAAAATTCCAATCAATTCCTTTTAAAATTGAGACAGCAAATGTCAAAATGTTTGTTTGGTACGACAAAAGTTGAAATCGAAAATGTTTGTTTAATCGACAAAATTGTTGATGACAGGGCGCCTTTAGATTTGAAATTGAAAATTGAAAGAATGCGGACTGGATGAAAATATACAACCATGTCAAGTTGATGAACAAATTAGAAAGCAATCGCAATCTATGTAACCGAAAGAAAGTTTGGATATGGAACACAAAATAAATGTTTCTAAAATATTCGAAGTTGATAAAGCAGATGAATGTGGTAGATGTGGACGCAAGGATCATAATGAGAACAGTTTTAATTGCCCAGATAAAAATCAGAAATGTAATAAATGCAATCGTTTTGGACATTTTGCTCGAAAATGTAGGACTAAATAAAAGCGCCCACATCCTCAAAGTAAATTTATGAATGTGAAACGTAAGCGCTCTGATGTACGTCATGTTGAAGATTCAGAAAATATCACATCTACAATGGAAAAGGAAAGCGATTGTTTTAAAATATCAAGCGACCATGAAATGGATGAAAAAGTGTAATGTCATATTGGAGGACAAACCATACCAATGGCTATAGAATCTGGATGCAAATTTAATTTGATAAGCAAATACGATTGGGTGCAATTACAACAGAATAAATTAACATTATTTAATATTCGAACAAAGTCGAATAATAACTTTCGTGCCTGTGCTTCTGATCAATTACTCAATGTACTTTATGTTTTTGAGGCACCCATATCTATAGAACAACAACCTGAAATGTTCGCTACATTTTATGATATTGAAAATGGTAGACAATCGTTATTGGGGAAAGATACAGCTATTAAATTAAACGTGTTGCGCTTGGAACTTAACATAAATAAAGTTGACGAATTTACAACATTTCCGAAATGGAAAAACATTAAGGTAAAATTATCTATTGATTCAAATGTAACACCTGTACAGCAACAGTTCGTGGTATTCCTATTGCGTTAGAAGAAAAAGTTATTAAAAATCTGGAAGAAGGCGATAAGGCTGATATCATTGAACCCGAATTCGGTTCAAGCTGTTGGATATCTCCTATTGTTTTGGGTTTTAAAGAAAACGGTGATATCCGAATGTGTATTGATATGCGAAGAGCAAATAAAGCTATATTAAGAGAAAACTATCCTCTTCCAACATTTGAAACATTCATGGCAAGACTCAAAGGAGCAAAATACTTTTCTCGTTTGGACTTGAAAAATTCATACCATCAAATTGAGCTTCATGAAGACAGCAGGAAAATTACCACATTTATTACAGCTCGTGGATTATTCAGATATAAGCGTCTTTTGTTTGGAGTCAATTCTGCTCCTGAAATTTTTCAAAGATGTTTGGAAGAAATGTTAGGGTCATGTCCAAATGCCATGAATTATATTGACGATGTTATAATTTTTGCTGAAACTGAAGAACATCATGATAAAGTTGTCAAGGAAGTTTTGAAGATATTTGCTGAGAACAATTAATTACACTAGTCAACAGTCAAAATGTACTCCGGATGCCATAATTTTTTCTGTGTAGATAACCTTGACATGAGCTCGAAAAACGCAATAAAATTTTTTTTTTCGTTTGGTTTTTTTTTGTTTTTGAAGCTATGCTTCTTACAGCGGGCTTTGAGAGACGGAGTTAACTGGGAAAAAATGGCATAACGAAAATGCGTGAGGTGATAGTACCGTTATTTTTAACATAACAGAATAAGCTTTATCATATACCAGCGTCACCTCTACAGGACTAGTAGAAATAAAAGTAGCTAACCTGTTATCAATAACATGGATCAAACATAACAGAATAAGCTTTATCATATACCAGCGCCACCTCTACAGGACTAGTAGAAATAAAAGTAGCTAACCTGTTATCAATAACATGGATCAATCCAGCACAGATTACAACCATATTAATATTTCAGAAAGCTTTAATCAACATGACTTTAAATACAATGTGCCGGATTTCACTTTTGCAAGCTTTTATATCACCATGTAGTTATTACAATTTGTCAAACTTCACAGAAAATAAAGCTCATCTTTCAACTCTTTCAAAATAACATTAACACTCTCACAACAGGTTTGTAGGCTAGTTGGTTGGAAGCTAGTGCAAACAAAAAACAAATACAAACAGGTGCAATGGACACACGCAAACAACTACACATTAATTTGTGTATTTGTGTTATTAGAAGTACGAGAAAGAGAGAAAGAGAAACCTTATGCTCATTAAACGACGAAAAATGTTGTATGTGCTCGCAATTAAGTGTTAATAATAATAGTAATAATAAATAACTATATATATTTTCAATCATTGTGTTTCAAAAATATTAAAAAACAATCGAAAGTAAGTTGGAGCATAGCTTCTGTCGGCAGTCCCCCAACTGCCACGTGTGTTTTTTTATTTTTTAAATTTTAAAAATTTTTTTTGGTTAATTTGTTTTTGTATGAAAAATTGTTTCAGCAACTAACAAATCTCGTCAGAATATATACTAAATGGATGGTAGTAGACCCCAAAACATAAATAATGTGCGTCTTCATTCATCGGCGAGCTACAGCGGTCGTAATCGGTTGTTGAATCAGGAATTTTACAAAATTTTACCGAAAAATTACAAGTGAAAGCCTTTTAAAGCATTTTAAAAAAATATTAATTCACAGAGTGCATTTCTTTTTTGTATTTTATACGCAATGTGGCAGGTTTTAGAAATCAAACAAGCTACTTTTTAAGAAAATCCATCAATTAATAATGAAGTTGTGCATTTTTTCGCTAAAGCCCTCAGAATCTACTTTTTAGTTCGAACACTGCATTTTACTTTTGAAATTATCTCACTAGTCAAGCAAATGAAAAAATGTCATGTACTTCTAATGAAGTATTTTTTTCTGTGTAGATAACCTTCAGATGAGCTTGAAAAATGCAACAGTCGCAGTGAGGGATGGCTTAATGTATGCGTACCTTTGCTGGTATGTATCACTTATAGATATTGCACATGGGTATGTTTACAAAATAATAACGGAAGGTAGTAATGTCACTACGCAACAATGCGTTTTGTTGGTCACTCTGCTACCTCTGCAACTACCTTAACCACTACAAGTTGTGCCTGATTTTATTTTAGGTATTTAAGGATGAACATTGCCAAATATCACTTACTTTCGCAAGTAACCTCAAAATGAGCAAACGTTCGCGAGGATTTGAATGCAATACCAATCCAAGTAATTTTTGTTACATATGCGGAGAATTCGTTTCTGAAAAAAACAAGCGTTGTTTTTCACCTAAATTGAGAGATTCATTTGAAGAGCGCTTCAATTTACAGGTCTCAAACATAGATGAGCGGTGGACACCAAGTGCTCTATGTCCAAGGTGCTACGTACAGCTAGCTGACTCAAGGTAAGTGTAGATTACGAAATTCAAGAACATATATAACTTATTATTGAAATTCTTTCAGACGACAGCCGAGAATCATCATGCCAATGCTTTGGAGAGAACCGCTTTGCCATGTAACAGATTGCTACTTCTGTCTTAGCAAAAAAACCGGCGTGGGAAAAAATATACGATGGACTTACGCTGCTGTTTCAACAGTGACTTTTCCAGTGCCATTTTCCGAAGAACCAGTGTACCCGCAACCGTCCGTTTCAAGATGGGCATCTAATAATGAGGCGATACATCCAACATCAGATCCGGAGACATTAGAAACCACATCAGAATGCGAGTCAACATATACATTGCATGGAGGTCAACGCTTATGTTCGCAAGCAGAACTGAACGATTGGATTAGAGAACTGAAACTCTCAAAGGAAGATGCAGAGTTGCATGCATCGCGCATGAAACAGTTCGGTTTCTTGGCTCCTGGTGTGGTGACAACAATCTACAGGAAGCGTCATGAACCATACGCAAGGTACTACACAAAAAAAGGCAACATCTGTTTTTGTAAGGACATTCGCGGATTATTTGGTGAACTCGGGTACTCTTACGATCCAGGAGAGTGGCGTCTTTTCATCGACAGCAACAAGCAGAGCCTTAAAGCAATTTTACTGCACAACGGCAACAAGAAACCCTCGATTACAATTGCTCATGCCGTTGACACCAAGGAAACATACGAAGTCATGGACAATCTACTAAAGTGCCTTAACTATAAGAGGCACGATTGGAAAGTTTGTGCCGACCTTAAGGTTATCGGTATCCTTTGTGGATTACAAGGTGGATTCACAAAGTACTGTTGTTTTCTCTGCCTTTGGGACAGCCGCGATCGTCAACATCATTACACCAGGAGGAGTTGGACAGAACGAGTTAACTTCATCCCCGGCAGCGACAATGTGAAATATACACCACTCATAAAAAAGGAAAATGTTTTTCTCCCACCTCTTCACATAAAGCTCGGACTCATAAAAAACTTCGTGAAAGCTCTCAACAGAGATGGTGAAGCGTTCGCCTATTTAAAAACCATTTTTCCTCACCTTTCGTCGGCAAAGATTAAGGAAGGCGTTTTCGACGGCCCGCAAATTAAAAAGTTGTTGCAAGACCAACAGTTTGAGCACATTTTATCACCAAATGAAGCTGCAGCTTGGAACTCATTTCGGCAAATTGTTTCCGGATTTCTTGGAAACAACAAAAGCTCAAATTACAGAGAGATCGTCGAACAACTACTCCAAAATTATAAAAAAATTGGAGCAAATATGTCGCTTAAGATACATTTTCTACACTCGCACTTGGACTTCTCAACGGACAACCTGGGCGATGTGAGTGACGGGCATGGCGAGCGTTTTCATCAGCAAATGAAAGAAATAGAGCACCGATACCAAGGGTTTTGGAACGAAGCTATGATGGGGGACTATATCTGGTTCCTGATAAGAGAAACAGACCCACAACAATATCAAAGGTAAAATGCAATGTTCGAACTAAAAAGTAGATTCTGAGGGCTTTAGCGAAAAAATTCACGATATTTTTGTCACCCAACAAATTTTAATTTTTTTTGTAATAAAAATGAAAAAACCTTACCATAGACAAAGTTTTTGTTGTATTTTTCAAGCTCATCTGAAGGTTATCTACACAGAAAAAAATACTTCATTAGAAGTACATGACATTTTTTCATTTGCTTGACTAGTGAGATAATTTCAAAGGTAAAATGCAATGTTCGAACTAAAAATTAGATTCTGAGGGCTTTAGCGAAAAAATTCACAACTTCATTATTAATTGATGGATTTTCTTAAAAAGTAGCTTGTTTGATTTCTAAAACCTGCCACATTGCGTATAAAATACAAAAAAATGCACTCTGTGAATTAATATTTTTTTTAAATGCTTTAAGGGGCTTTCACTTGTAAATTTTCGGTAAAATTTTGTAAAATTCCTGATTCAACAACCGATTACGACCGCTGTAGCTAGCCGATGAATGAAGACGCACATTATTTATGTTTTGAGGTCTAGTACCATCCATTTAGTATATATTCTGACGAGATTTGTTAGTTGCTGAAACAATTTTTCATACAAAAACAAATTAACCAAAAAAAATTTTTAAAATTAAAAAAAAAAAAAAAAAAAAAAAACCAAACGAAAAAAAAAATTTTATTGCATTTTTCGAGCTCATGTCAAGGTTATCTAAACAGAAAAAATTATCGCATCCGGAGTACATGAAATTTTTTTCATTTTGTTGAGTAGTGTTATTGAATGATGGCAAATGTATTTGGAAAACCCACAAGCTAGCATTTTTGGGACATATCTTATCCAGTGAAGGCATAGAAGTTAACCCAGAAAAGGTCGAAACGATTATGGGTTTTAGAGACCCCAAAAATAAAGAGGAACTTCGCAGTTTTCTTGGTTTAATAACACAGTGCAACACGAAAAAATTTAACCATCTACGGACACCACTACGTGATAAAAGACCAAAAAACAAAAGACCCCTGTCTCCCAGTTTTACCCAAAGTACTCAAGGTTTTTTTTATGGGCCCCCAAAGAAGAGGGGCCTCGGTGCCATTTTTGCAAAAAGTGATCATTTCCTCAAGCTCATATCTTGCACACCACACCGTTCAGAATTTTGATTTACTCTCTGAGGCAAAGTTGTAGCTCATGTCATAAAGAACAAAAATTGTAAACATAAAACTTCAACTTTAAAAAATGAGCGAAAAATCGCCCAAAAAGCGTTTTTTTTTATTTTCCGCTTTTACGAACAAATTTACTTTGTGAAAAATGCGCCAATTTTCTTGGCCTGGTAGGGCTTACAGCGCTGATTAAAACCCGAAAGATTTTTTAAGAAGGCCGATCCAACTTCTTGAGATATAGGCGTTTATAGCTTGAGTATATAATCGCTTATATCTCACCCATTTCTTATCCGATCTGGTTGATCTATAAATCTGTATATAAATATGTTAATTTTTATTGACTCATTGGGGAAAATTAAAAAAAAAAGATTTTTTAACCTCACTTTTTTAATAAAAATCTGGGTGTCTCAAAAAGCAGCCCTAGTAAACTTATTTCTTCCTAAACTCAGTAAAAGACAACACTTCAAGCGTTTGTTTAAGGTACAATACTCCGCATTAACACTTCTAAGACCGGAGATAGTGAGGTTTTTCTAACAAAAGTACTTTCTGGGAGCCAAAATTTCGCTTAAAAACAATTGAAGTGTAAGAAAATAAGCGATTTCTTAAAAAAAATTTGATCTCCAAACCTTTAAATGTAAATAATTGTCAGTGAGGAGGCCGAGTGTGTGAGTGCACTGTACCTTCACTGATAGTAAGTGCATTCTAATAAAAATTCTCAAGGTGGTGGGTGAGTTCCCGTGCCCAAACTGTCAAACAACTATCTGGAAGCAAACATCTGCATTGAATTCACATAAAAACAACCCAAATAAAAAAAAATACCTGGAAACACATTGTAGCTCTTGTCATAAAGATGAAATTGTGAACATATAAAATCAAAAAACTTCTATCAAGAAACTACCTGGAAGCAAACGTCTGCATTGAATTCACAAGGGACGCAGCACACAATATAAAAGCGACACGACGTTCACATCGAGGCATTACACAGCGCGACGTCAACGAGAGCTCAGCGGTGAAAGTTATAAAGTTAAAGTGAGAGTAAAAAAAGTGAAAGTGCTACAGCATAATTCGTACACTACATTGGCAACTGACAATTTCAATATGCAGTGTGAAAATATTGATTTATTTTGCTACGTTTGCGGTCATCAAACCAGAAAAAAAACATCGACAAGATTTCAGAAGGAAAAGAATCTTTTAACTAGTGAATTCAAAAGAGCATATACATTGTTTTTCGACGAAGTGGACTTGACCGGTGAAAATTACACACCTAATACAGTGTGTCGCCAATGTTGTAACAATCTCATGGCATTGGTGAGTGGAGGCAAACATAGTATGAAGTATTGTAAGCCGGTAAACTGGATTAATCTCCCAGGTGATCATGATGAAACCAGTTGCTATGCATGCGTAAATTACACATGTGGTCTAAATCGATATGCTGAGACGAACAAAAGTTCTAAAGCAACTGTAACAGCCACACTACCAGTGCTTGCACCTGAAAATTTTGTATCACCAAGGCCGCCAACTCCAGATCGTAGTACGGAATGTACAGGAATGACTAGAGCAAGTGGTGTTACTTATGAAGATCCATTTGATACCGATTATGAGCCCCAACAGGGAAGAGACGGACCACAACTAATAACACAAATGGAAATGGATTTCATTGTGGCCATATTGGGACTATCGCAGCGACTTGCCATATTTTTGGCAGCGTTTTTAAAGCAAAGAAAACTCAGACATGGTAAGGTGATCTCTACGGCGTACCGCAAACGGCAAGCTGAATTTCAGAGCTTCTACACTCTAAATGATGACAATTCGTTCGCTTACTGCAACGATGTAAAAGCTTTGGTGGTAAAAATGGGAATGAACTACTCGCTCGTGAGTGGAGATTATGTATTGATGGTTCTGTTTCAAGCTTGAAAGCAGTGTTGTTGCACGTGTCGAGCCGAAAACCTTCCATTCCGCTAGCAATGGGTATTAACATGAAAGAAAGCTATGAAACATTGAAAGATATGATGGAAAATATCAAATACTACGAAAATAAATGGAAGATTTGCTGTGATTTGAGGTCATCAACATTTTGCAAGGGATCAGCGATAAGGGCGGCTTTCCAAAGTTATTTTGTTTTCTTTGTAATTGGGATTCGCGCTCACCTCTGAATCAATACCAATGTAATTCGTGGAGACCAAGAGGAAGTGTGGAGGAACAAATGAAACAACATAAACTGAGGAATGCACCTTTAATAGACAATACTCAAGACATCTTGCTGCCGCCGCTCCACATAAAATTGGGAATTGTTCAAAAATTCATCGAAGTGGCCGTTGTAAATTGCCCAAACGCATTCGACTATTTGAAAAGCGTTTTCCCAAAGCGTAGCGATGACAAAATTAAAAAAGGTATTGTAGTAAATTTAAAACGAATTGTAAACTTCACCTCATTGTACTATTTTCACTTTGTTAATGTTTTCTTTTCTGTCTTTATTTTTTGTCCTCATTTAACAGGCGTACTTAATGGCCCTGACATTAGAAAGCTATTAAAGAGCAACTTTGATCGAGACGCGGAACCGGAAGCAAGAAATGCTGTATTATTTTGAGAAAATCGGCACATTGATGACATTAAAGCTTAATTTTCTTCATTTTCTTTTTGACGATTTCATCAAACAGTTCCCTACCGAATCCGATGAGCAAGGAGAACGGTTCACCAAAGCACAATGCCCACGGAAAAACGGTACAAAGGCAAAAAACTCGACGCATTGCTTGCAGAGGCAATATCAATTTAATTGATGCATTGGTTTGCATTCCTTTTTTGATTTATTTTCTAATCCATTTCAGGTATGTTGGTGGAGTCACAAGATCACCCTGTATGATGTTAATGAAGTATCTGAAAAAGAAAAAGCTGATGATGGAGGGCAGTCTGGAAGTAACGTGCCTGTTGATACCATAAGTTCTGAATCAGAGTCAGATTCGGACGACGATTTGGATCCACAACTTAAGAGAGTGTGATTTGCAAGTCCAGGGCCATCAACATTATAAACATAATACGAATATTTTTTTTTATAATTTTTGTAATAGATAGCATAGTATTGTAGTGCCATCCCTGCTGAGACTACTAATCCCTACAACACTGAATCATTATTACTAAATATCCATGCTACTACTCTTTGTTACAACCCTAACTCTAAATGTCAACCCCTACCACCTAAGGACTAAGATTTATAAAATCAGTAATAGTATAACAATGAAACCTGCAACATTCCTTTTCACTTACGGGAGAAGGCTTTATAGTATCTCAATGTTGAAGTAAAGAAAAAACAAATGAAATTAAAAATTTTTCGAGAAATTTTTCACTTTTGCGGTTATCTAAGGGCTACCTAAACGGTGTTCAGAATCATTCCTAGGAAGTTCATATGTTCTATAAAGTTGTTTATTGAGATCTTAGGATCATTCTTGTAGTTGATTGTTTCCTTGAATTTTGAACGGTTTGCTACCTATGGACCTGAACAAAGGAAAAAAGGTAAAATAAAATTGAATTTTTTAAAGTTTTTTGCGATTTTGACTTTGAAGATGAAGTTTTTTTTTGATTTTATATGTTTACAATTTTTGTTCTTTATGACAAGAGCTACAACTTTCCCGCAGATTCCGAACAGTTAGCAAGATATGAGCTTGAGAAAATGATCACTTTTTTGCAAAAATGACACCGAGGCCCCACTTCTTTGGGGGCCCATAAAAAAAACCTGGAGGACTTTGGGCAGAACTGGTAGACAGGGGCCTTTTTGTTTGGTCTTTTATCACGTAGTGGTGTCCGTATATGATTATTTTGCCATGACTTAAAAAATTACACACTGTGTAACTTATTTAGGAAAATTCATACCGGATTTGGCTCATCACACTGATGCTCTAAGACGTTGGTTAAAAGCTTATATAAAATTTGAATGGACAATGGAAATGAAGAACTCTTTTGAGTGTTCGAAGAAAAGTTTGGCCAATGTTTCAAAACTTTCATATTTTGATTTAACAAAGAAAACTCGCCTAATAGCGGATGCAAGTCCCGTGGCATTAGGCGCAGTTCTAATTCAGTTCGATGGAAATGATCTACAAATAATTTCCTTTGCCTGTAAATCCTTATCATATGTGGAAAAATGCTATTCTCAGACTGAAAAAGAAAGCCAGGCTTTAGTGTGGTCAGTAGAAAAATTCTTTTATTACTTGGCTGGTCTGGAGTTTGATCACAAGCCGTTGGAAGCTAGTTTTAAGCCAACTTCGAAACCTCCAGCACGCATTGAACGCTGGTTACTTCGGCTTCAGGCATTTAAATTCAAGGTTATTTACAAAGCTGGGAAATAAAATATTGCAGACTCATTATCTATATTGTTCCGAGAAAATAATCCTTGTTCATTTGACTGGAAAGGAGAACAAAGTATTTTACATGTTTTATCCATGGGCACTCCTGTTGCTTTAACAATTACGGAAATCGCCGATAAAAGTCCTTTGGATGAAGACATCATAGACGCGATTATATGCCTCACTAATAATTCATGGTCTAATGCTACAAGCAACAATTACTACCCATTTCGTTTCGAACTGTCCTATTTGGGTAGCATTTTGTTGAGAGGTACACGAATTATTATTCCAACTGTTTTGAGAGATAAAGTGTTAGAACTTGCACATTAAGACCATCCCGGAGAATCTGTGATGAAGCGCAGATTGAGATCTAAAGTTTGGTGGCCTTGCATTGACCGGGACGCAGAAAAATACGTAAAAAGGTGCAATGATTGCATATTGGTATCACAACCGGCACCTCCAGCTCCAATGGATAGACATCCATTTCCGGAAGGTCCCTGGATTACATTAGCAAGTGACTTATTGGCCCCATTGCCAAGTGGACATTATGTTTCGGTTTTCATTGATTATTTTTCCCGATATATAGAATTCAAACTTCTTCGTACAATATCATCACAGGCTATTATAAATTCAATAAAAGAAATCTTTTGCAGACTCGGTTATCCTATATTTATAAGGACCGATAATGGAAGACAATATATAAGTTCGGAGTTCAATCAATATTGTAAAGAAAGTTGGTATTCAGCAAATATTGACCCCTCCATATTGGCCACAAGCTAACGGCGAAGTGGAAAATATGAACAAGTCTCTGGTTAAACGGCTTAATATAGCTCATGCACATCGTAATAATTTATTGGAAGAGCTACAAAAATTTGTTCATATGTATAATGTCACTCCACATAGCACAACAGGTGTTGCTCCAACTCAGCTTATGTTTAACCGGATAATCAGTGATAAAATTCCTGGAATTGAAGACATGAAAGAAGAAATAGTTGATTCTGCTGAAAAAGATCAAGATTGTGTGCTTAAACATAAAGGAAAAATGCGAGCTGATGAAAGGAGAGGGGCAAAGGAGTCAGATGTAGCTGTTGGTGACAATGTATTGGTAAAGAACGTTATTTTCCCACACAAGTTAACTCCAAATTTTGATTCAACCGAATATGTTGTAACAGCCAGAAATGGTAATATAGTAGAGATATCAGCTGATGGAAAAACACTGCGAAGAAATGTTTGTCATTTAAAGAAAGTTCCTGTGGAGTCCTCACCCAAGGAAACAGAAAGTCAAACGACTCAAATAATAGCTTCTGATACCGAGGATTTGCCTTCTTCATCTTCCAATGCTTTGACATAGTTACCCAAATCAACATCATCTTATCATCCCGCTGATAGTTCCTGTTCCCAGACCTTAAAGCTTCATCTGAAAAATATTGGAGGGATGTGGCGACCTGCATAAGCTGCCGGCATAACAACGCCGTCAAAGATGACCATCAGCATTGAACTGTGATTGACAACACACATAAGAAAAATAAATAACAGCGGGAGTAAGAAATATAAGTTTGGAACAAAATTGAAGTCAATAAAACATTCATTATTTAATACATTTAAAGCGTATTGTTTATTGTCCAGTTTAGTGGGTTTGTACAAGGTCGAATAAGGAAATTCGTAACATTGGTGTCAGAAGAGGTGCAGAGGCGATTAATAGAAGAATTCAAGCGCCGAAACATTGACATTGACTAATACCAGTTTGAGTGCAAAGAAGAAATGGAGGTATCTGCTAAGGAAGCAACTGGTAATATTGATGTTTCGACGATGTTTGCAGCCATGAGGGAAAAATTTAACGAAAACTTTAGAATTATTAACGCGAAGCTGGACGATAATTCTAGAAGTATGGATGAGAAATTTGCCGAGAATTCTAGAATTATAAATGAGAAATTTGGTGACAATTCTATAATTATGAATGAGAAATTTGGTGAGAATTCTAGAATTATGGACGATAAATTAAGCGAGAATTCCAGAATTATTCAGGAAACATCAAATGCCACAAATGACAAACTGCAAGAAATCTCGGAAGTTGTGAGCAATATTGACATTCAAGTGAACGATGAATTCGAAAAGGTTGAACATAAGTTCGAGGAAATGGGGCAGAAGATTGAAGAAGTCGAACAGGAACTAAAAAATTATGTAAGCGAATTGCAAAGGAAAATGAATGCACTTCAGTTACAAGAGGGGCCAGTGCGAGTTATTTCTGAAGGTTCTAGTAGATTGAAAGCTCCCAGTTTCGATGGCTCTACACCATTCGACATTTTTAAATTCTAAGGCAGCGCAGCAGAAGTCCTCCAGAACGTTCCCGTCAGTGCCAGAAACAACTACGAGGATATACTGGCTGAATTACAACGCAAGTATGGTGGCGATTACAAGAAGGATTTATATCGCATGGAATTAAGAGGCCGAGTGCAAAAGCATTATAAAACACTTCAGGACTTCGCAAGCGAGGTGGAACGCTTGGTGTTGATGGCATATCCTGGAGCACCCCAAACTTTCTTAGAGCAATTTAAGATAGAGGCATTTGTTAGGGGCATTGACGATCCTGACGTTAGATATGCGCTGTGTGCCTCACAAAAAGCTACATTTGTGGAAACAGTTTCATTTGCTTTGGCGAATGAGACGGCGAGGGTTGTTTCCAGTCAAAAGACACATCATGTGCGAAGGGTAGAAACGGAAGTCTAAGCAAAAGATTTGAAAGGCGCCGTTAGCAAACTGAAAGAAGTGATTCGGATTCTCACGAAAGCGGTATGGCAAGCAACAAAATTGAAAGGTGACAATAATAGCGAACGTGGCCATATAGGGCGGGAATGTACAGACCTGAGAAAACGCTCAAGATGTCCAGCGATAACAGCCGATACCGGACGAGTAAATGACCGTCCACATGTAATCGAGCGTACGCAGGATTCTAAGGCTTAGATAAAAGAGAAATATGCGAGAAGATGGGAATTCGTGGTATGAGAACGACATCATTGCGCTCTCGGACTGACGGTACGGTAGAGAGATTTAATCACGCTCTTGAGGAATATTTGAGAAAGGTCGTCAGTGAGGATAGAAAATTCTGGGACGAACGCATTTCCTTCTAGCATACCGGTCGGCCACCCAAGATACTATCCCGAACACCAGCTAGTACCATCTTCGGGACAGACTTCAAGCTCCCTAGAAATTTTGAGTTTGGCAACTGCCTAACATCCGACAGTGGGGAGAATGATGGTATCCCAGGAAAGCTTAGCGAACATCACGAGTTTGTTCGCAGTAGAATGAAGATGGTTAGTAATAAGATGAAAGCTAGGTACGACCAAGCGACAAATTCCGAAGGATTCCATGAGGGTCCTTACAAGGTTGTCAAACGAATAAATGACGTGGATTATAGAATCCAGAAAAGCCAAAGTCCAAGAGCTAAAATGAAAGTCTTGCATGTGGAAAGACTAACCCTGTATGGAAAACGCGGGGTTGAGCTTGCTCGGGCCGAATAGGCTTAAATGGGGGGCAGTGTTACAAATAAGTAAAAGCTTTTGCTTGCTCGTAATGACCATACTAACATTATGTACATAACAGGGTGCTTAGTGTTGCGCCTGAAAGTATGCATTGTAACAACATACCAGCTCGCTAAACCAGTAGCATGAATTCGCCTCAGTTAAGATAATTCTCCACCATTCGAGATGATTCTACAAAGATTAGCAGCAGCAACGACTAGAAGGTTCTTGAATTCGCTAGATATAACTACATTTGAGTATGGTGAGTTGGTATAAATAGCGGAGGTCATTGGAATGGAGTGTTCAGTTGGTGATTAACCGCCGTAAAGTAAGCAACGCGATTTGATAGTAAAATATAAGACTTATTAAAGTGGTATAAATAAAGTAAACTGTTGGACTATATAAGTAAAATAAACGGAAGTTGTTTTATTATTGGGAATAAAACAACGCAAAAAGGACGAATAAGGAAATTCGTAACAGTATATATATTACGCACCAGAAATAGAAAAACAACGGCACTTTCCGTTTAACTTGTGAAAGAGATCGAATGATTGCATTCCATGTAGAGTAGACCATTTCACAAAAATGTTCTTGTTCTTTCGAAATGTCAACGAGATAATATATTTTCTAATTCTACTTAAAAAAAGAACAATTTTGGTGTATAAAACTTGAAAATTGATCGACGTTTAGGGGTCGCGCAAAATCGTTTAAAGTTTTTGGGTGCAAAAAGGCATGGTTCGAAAATCCTGATTTACTTATATGATGAAAAGTTTTGATACGCTTGACCCATTTCGATCGGAACAGACTTGTTTTAAAGGCACTGATATTTCACACATTTTCTGTGAAGACGTCAAAACATTTTAGATAACAGTTTGAGTTCAATAACCTTCCAAACCTAATAATTTTTAAATTTTTCTTCAAAATTTTCCTACTTTCGTCCGTTTAAAAATTTTTCTTTTAGTTTTGGCTTTAATTTTCGTATATCTTTAAATGTACTATTGCCGAACGCTTCTTAGCGCTACTTTTGATGTATGACAGTACCATTCAAATGACATGTGCTCAGCACCAGCAATATTAATCAATAATGATAAAAATTAAACGAAAACTGTGTACTATATTTGTTACCCCCAACCCTCGATCAATTTTCAAGTTTTATATACCAACATTTTTGTTTTTTTAGTAGAATTAGAAAATATATTATCCCATTGACTTTTCGAAAAAAACATTTTTTTGAAATGGTCTAATATAGTGTCCAAAAACCCGACAGTTTTTGGAAACCTGTTTTCGGTTTGTTCGAAAAATAAATTTTTCAAGAAACCGGTTTTCGGTTTGTTCGGAAAACCAATTTTTCAGAAAACCGGTTTTCGGTTTTTAATTTAGGCAAAAAACCGGTTGAACCGGTTTTTTGCTTTAAATTAAATTACACCTGTAGAACTTATAATACATTTGTTTAACGACCATTTCTATTCTTATTCATGTTGTAAACTCAAAATTTCACAAATGTAATTAATTAATTACGTTTTAATTTTAAATAAAAACTATATATTTAAAATTAAAATGTTCGAGCGTTAGCAGTATTTTAAATTATTTCATTCTTCAATATTTCACTAACCAATGGGTAGCATCGTCGGGAAGATGAAAACAATTATTAATTAAAAATTAAAGGAAAAAAAATAATGAAATTAAAATTAAAGTTTTAATTAATAATTGTGCTTATTTTCCTGACGATGCTACCAATGGGTAGCGAAATATTGAAGAATAAAATAATTTAAAATAGACCTAACGCTTGAACATTTTAAATTGAAATACCAATTATAAAGGATTATCCATTTCGTGGTTTCAAAAGTATAGGGCTGGAATTCGACATCTGTCAAACTAAGTTGTTAAACCAATTTTTTTCGTTTCAGTTGAAAGTCTGACATTGACGAAAATGGATCGCTTAACTATCACACAACGCATAAAAATTATTAAAACCTACTACAAAAATGGTGATTCTGGCACAGCCACATATCGTGCTTTAAGAAGAGATTATGGTTTACATAATAGCCCAACTAAGCAAGCAATTGGCAAAATTGTGAAGAAATTTGAAGAGACTGGAGCGGTTACAGATATTGTAAGGCCTGTGCATCATCGTTTCGCTCGTCCCGCTGAAAATATCGCTGCTGTAAGTGAAAGTGCTGCCGAAGACCCGAATGTGTCGATTCCTCGTCGTTCTCAGGAATTAGGACTGTCTTACGGCACATTATGGCGTATTTTGCATTTGGATCTACACCTACATCCATATAAAGTCCAGCTCGCACAACAACTGAAGCCAGCTGAAAATTCACAACGTTGTAGATACGTGGAATGGGTGCTTGAACAACAGGCGCTGGACGGCGATTTTTCGAACAAAATTTTCTTCAGCGATGAAGCACATTTCTCACTCGGTGGGTATGTTAATAAACAAAATTGTCGTATTTGGGGTTCTGAGAATCCTCAAGTAATTGAAGAGAGGCCATTACGTCCAGAAAAAGGAACTGTTTGGTGCGCTCTTTGGTCCGAAGGTGTGATTGGACCTTACTTCTTCGAACCGACGATGGAACGACTGTCACCGTCTATTCGGAGCGTTATGGTCATATGATAACCGACTTTTTTTTGCCTGCTATTGTGGCCGTCGGTGGTGCAATGGTTAGTGTGCGCGGCTCTTGTATATGAGATCCTGGGTTCGAACCCGGCTCTGACCACCTTCAAATTTTCTTTCGGCGGCGGTCACCTCGCATAGTGACGGCGACACTATCGAGTATCTAGCCATGAAAAAGCTTCTCAAATTACCGTTCGGAATCGGTGTAAAACTGTAGGTCCCAATCAGTGAGTGAAAACTGGTAAACCCACAGCTCAGTGATTGTGAGAAGTTCTCCCCAGTCCCTTCATGGGATGTAATGGGAAACCATTTATTTATTTTTTTATTGAAGAAACGATGCCATGCCACACAACTCGAGCGAATTTGGCTTTATTGCAAGAGACATTTCCTGGCCGCGTAATTTCTCGTCGTGGTGATATCAACTGGGCACCAAGATCATGCGATTTGACACCATTATACTTTTTTTGTGGGGCTACGCGAAGACCGTGTTTATGCAGATAAACCTTTAACTCTTGAGGACTTAAGAACCAATATTCGTCAAGTTATGGCTGAGATACCGACCAATATGTGTCCAAAAGTGGTCGACATTACCTCAAAAGAATCAATGCTTGCAACACTTCGCGCGGTGGGCAATTAAATGATGTAGTGTTTCACACATAATATCAACGTTCAAACTACCATGAAAAAAAATATTTTATGTCTTTTATTTACGTTTACTTTTGAAACCGCAAAATGGTTAACCCTTTATAATACGAAACGTCGAATAAATCATCACATTTTAAAAAATTGTATCATATTCCAATTTGGATTGCGTGTTAATATAAAATTTTAAAGTTTTGTTCAAATTCGCTCTAACCTGATTTAAAATCGAAAATCATATTAAAATTTTCGAAAGATTTTCATGTATGAATGCATGTATGAAATTTGATACAAAAAAATGTTTGAAAAGCTTAATTAATTTTTAATTAATTTTAATTCAAATCGTAAAATCATCTTGAAAAATAATTGTTTGGATAAATATTTCAAAATGGAAATCATGTTTCTTAATTCCAAAATTTTACTAAAATTCGGCAATCATATTATTAATTATTTTTTTTAAGGATATTAACACAAATTAAGTAACATCAGATTAACCGGTTAACCGACATCCAATAATCGGTTACCGGTTTGTTTGAAAATTACGTTTTTTAACAAACCGGCACACGGTTAATAGCAAAAAGACTGATTAACCGGTTTCACCGGTTACCAGTGTTGCCAGAAGCCGTCAAAAAGTTATGCTAAATGCCAAAAAAATTGTGCAAATTGGAAACCAATTATGCTAAAAACGCCAAAATAATTGTGCAACATGCAAAAACATTATGCTAAAATTAAAAAAAGTAAATTTTTATTTGCCTCTGTGTGTACCTACTAGGGATGCCAAACGAGAAATCCCGAATCCCGGGATTTTAGTAAATAAATCCCGGGATTTATCGGGATTATTATTCATGTTGAAGAACATAAAACTAATACCAATGACAAAAGTTCAGTGTGGTCTTATTTTTTGGAATAGTCGAAAGGTGCACCTCAAGCAAAATTCAAATTGTGCAAAAAGGGTTTAAAAACCAATGGCGGCTTTACAAAGGGTTTAATAACACATCTTAATGTAGGCTTATGTCTATTATACGGCTTACTCTCCAAAAATTAAAAAAATTTATTGCGTCGGGTAGATCATGTTATTTTAAGCAAAGAAAATAAAATAACAAAATCGGGGCAAATGAATAGTTTCGGAGTCATGGACCCCGACATTTCGAATACTTTTTCCACTAACGTGCCGTGTAAAGCCATTGCTATCACTTTTTTTTGTATAAAACAAGTCAAAACAAACCCAAAAAATAATGTAAATTTTTTCGATAAGTCGCTTAGTTATCGAGTTATCGGAAGTTGAAATTTTGAAAAATTATAGAATTTTTTTACGTTTCTCAAACAAAAATTTTAAAATTTTTTAAAATAATTTTTGTGTTTGTTTGAGAAAAGTACAAAAAAAATATTCGAAATATGGGGCGATGTTTTTAAAAAAAAATATCAAAATGTCGATAATTTTTGAAAAAGCCCATATCTTATTTCCCTTGCATGGTAGATTCTCAAAAACAAAAAAATCGTTGTAATCGGCCTATAAGTGTAGAAGTACCAGACTTTGAAACTTTCAACAGCACCAAAGTGGTCAACTTTGACACCCTGTACCACACTCTGTGTTGACAAGGAGTCCCTCTGAATTAGGGAATGCTAATTTCCGAACTTTCTCATTTCTTGGGACAGCGGGAAAAAATAAATTAATTTCCCGGGATCCCGCAAATTTCCGGTTGAAATGTGAGCCCATAATATCATAACTTTTTCAGATTTTTTTAGCTAAACTTTGTGGCACAAAAAATATAAATCGTTGTTATGTGTATTGCAATGTGTTACGTAATCTAATATTTGAAACACTTCTATTTTAAATGTACTTCTATTTGGCAGCGTAAATTCTGTGAAACTTACATAAGATTTACACCAACCATCTCAAAATCTACCAGTGATGTGGATAAAATCCAGTACATAAGTTTCAGTCGGGTGAACAGACTTAATCACACCCTCCCCTAAGTCATCCATTGCGTGGGAGTTATATTAAATAAAAAACGCCCATACTCAAAAGTGACCATATTCAATAGCAGATTGACATTGCGCTAAATATTATTGAATACCCAAGTTAGTTAGTTTCCCTCCCAATATGTATATGCGAGGTAGAAAAATGGGCATGGCAAGTTGTTGACAAAATTTTGATCAGTACCAAATTGTATTAGGATCGGTTGTGATTTGTTGTGTCGTGCCGAACAACCAGATGGAAAAAATAACTTTTCTATGGGAGGTACCAATATGGGGGTGGCAAAATCGCCCTTGTTTTAATCGGTGATTGGCGTTTGATAACGTGAAGTCTTATACCTAATTTCATTACGGTCAGAAATGTTTCACGCGAATTATCGGATTGGCAACCCGGACGAACACCCTGTTTTGTATGGGAGGTACCACAATGGGCGTGACAATCTCGCTCATTTTCACCAGTTAAGTAGGCATTGACAAATTATTATCTGGTGTGCGGGTTGAAGCTAATCACATCTACCAGATGAAAGGTTTGAAAGAAATATGATTTTGTGCTAAATGTGTCGATTTGTATAAAAGGTACCAGAAGGGGCGTGGCCAAAACGCCCATTTTCAATCCCAAACTCAGCATTGGCAAATAATAGTCACGGACAACATTTCTCGGTGATCGACAAAGTTATCGTGTTGACCAGCCATCCAGCCAGACAGACAGACGGACACGGCTCAAACATCTTAAAAAGTTCTAAAACGAATTTCGTCCAAACATACTAAGGGTCTAATATGGCTCCTTCTATGTGTTAAATTTTTTTACGTATTATGTGTTATATACCCCCTTCCCTATGGGTGAGGGTATAAAAAGTGATTCCATATTGGAGACAAATCCTCCTGGGGATGTAAAATTTTTATTATTTTTGCAATTGCACGCACCGTTTCCGAGTTATAGCCACTTTTTTAATTTTAGCGATTTTCCTATTTTGGAGATTTTTCGAAAAACAAATTCGTCCATACGAATTTGACCACTTTATGAAAAACGCTTAGAAACCCGCAAAAATTGATATCCGTTTCCGAGATATAGAAATTTTTTCTAATTTTTTTATATTTTTAAAGTCGTAGCTACCCATTATTTTTCCTATTTCCCTGAAGGTAAGAGGTAATTATGAACATTTGTATACAGCAATTATAATACTGGCGAAAATAACTAAAGAGAGAAAGTAGAATTTTTTCTGCGTAGAATATTGTTTTGAAAAGGGGTTCGAAAAGATTTTGAAATGGTTTTAAATTATTTCTGCGTTTGGTAAAATATAATTTTATATTTTTTTGGAAAATTTCAATATAAATCTAAGAGCTGTGCTTCGATATATGTCGATGGCTTAATATAAAAAGGCCCTAACTCTATTTTTTGTTACTCGACAGGAGAAGGAAAAACTTAATAAAATCCGAAAAATTTTAGATACAATAAAAAGTTTTAATGCAATTTCCAAAAATGTGTTGCCTCTTTTTATTAAAAATTGCATTAAAACTTTTTGTTGTATCTAAAACTTTACGGATTTTATTAAGTTTTTTCCTTCTCCTGTCAAGTTACAAAATATCGAGTTGCGGCCTTTTTATATTAAGCCATCGATGTGAAGATACATCGCCTCAAAGAAGCATAAAAGGTGAGTAACATTTTTCTAAAGTGAAAAATGGTTGTGTCTTGTCGGAGTAATACACAATTCAATTAAGGATATCACTAGCATGACTAGTTTCGAACTCCATGACAACTTAGTCATCAGAGACCTAACTACTGTGCTTGAATTGATACCATCGGTATATCATCAATCATACATATGCAGACTCAAATAAGCAATTTACAAATGCAAATTAGTATCGACCGACGAACCCAAAGTACCTACACACACTGAAAATTCCAATTGCAACACAATATCAGAAACCGTTTTTCCTACATGTTCTTCTTTTCCTCTTGCATTCGTCTATCGTTGCGGTTTCATTAACCGGAAAACTTCCGTCACTGCGACGAGTATTTTCCATTACTGTGACGAATATGTTCCATGGGTGCAATTAATATGTTTGATTGATGTAAATTTCGTATAAGTATGGAGTACAAACGCCTTTCATTTGCCATTTCATGATATTTTCCACTTTGCTATTTCGTAGAAAATTTTAAATGTATTATTTTTATTTTGATGAATGACGCGATATATAGTTTCTGACAATGTGATGTATAAGTGTTTGTGCATTGATACTAAAAGGTAGTACAAATTTTAGTTGTAAGTATAGTTGACCTTTGTGGCCGTTGGTGGTGCAATGGTAGTGTGTTCGGCTCTTGCACATGAGGACGTGGGTTCGATCCCTACTCTAACCACCTTACATTTTTTTCGACGGCGGTCACCTCGCTTAGTGACGGCGATACTATCGAGTATTTAGCCATGAAAAAGCTTCTCAAAATACCGTCCGGAACCGGTGTAAAATTGTAGGTCCCAATCAGTAAGTGTAAAACACAGCTTAATGATTGTGAGAAGCTCTCCCTAATCCCGTCATGGTATGTAACGGGAAACCATTTTTTTTTTATAGTTCACCTTTGTATATATTTTGGCTTTTGGTTTTTTCGGATTAAGGTCATAAGAATATAAAGAAAACACTTCAAGTATTTCTTTTTATAATTTTATTAATATTTTCCAATATTTCGACCAACTTCGTTGATAAATTTCCAAGGGTCGAATAAAACAAGAATAAACACAAAGTATTTATAAACATTAGAGAACAGTTCAAACAAGAATCAACATAAACAAACATATTATACTCCACAAAGGGAGAAGGATAAATTTCAATTCCATTTTGAGATAACACAGAGCTCGTCTAAATTTTTCCGCAGTCTTATGTCAACTGAGTTGTTATCTTTTTGAATTCACCAATTGTGTGCCTATACACTTATGCACATTGACTTGTATCTCGTTTGAAATTAAGCCTTTTCTCAGATGGAACGTCAATTATATGCAGCATTTCCTGGGAGAGGCACCTTGAGTAATTTTTCTCCTCAGCCAGAATTTCCACTTCGTCAAAGTTAGGTTTATGTCCGGTTAAAGTACAGTGGGCTGTGAGTGCTGTCTTTTGTCCCATCGGCTTAGAATGGGCTTTTCGGTCCGACTTATGTGCAGATATTGCAGTTATCTATTTGCCCATTGCAGTACCATCACATTCTTTCTATGTTTAACAATATGTTTCCTACAGTTTTCCACAGTATTGTTCTGGAAATATCCCGAGATTCCCGGATAAAATTCCCGGGAAAGTGGGAATTGAAAATGAATGAAATTCCCCGGAAAATCCCGGGCAGGAACTCCCGGGATGCATTCTCTACTCTGAATACATTATTCTGAAAGCCTGACTGCTCGTCTACTCATGTCTAGTTCATTCCAATTGGATCACAGCAATACTTTAAAAGGTGTGATGTTATTATAGTGGTTCTACCAATCGGCTCCACTGTGTGTTCCCATAATCAGCTCTTCAATACGCGTCGAAAATCCAATAAACACAGTGTTCAGTACACCCTTATGCACATATACAGAGAACATGTAATGGGCTTATTGATCCACCTTCATGTTTTCAGAAATTCAGAAAAATTTGGGCGGTAATTTGAGAACATGTATTGAATGTTTTTTAAATTCAAGGCAAATTACACAGGCCTACATTTTCGGGTTTATGAAAAAGTGTTTGGACTATAATATGTGTCCTATAGTAAATGGGGTGTGCTGATCACGAATCCATGCTTAGTTTTTTTCCAGCACGTCAGGTTTTCAAAAAAAAAAGTGTATTTAAAATTTTTCATAGAAACTGCCAAAAATACTGATAAAATATTTATTGCAACTTTATTTAATTGAAAATTGATTTGTTCATAACAAAAAAAACAATGCAGTATGTTAGACAAGCGTTGGTGTTTTTTAATAAAATCGTTTTCTTTTACTCTCAAAACTGCGTTTTGTAGTTTTTTTGTGGATTTTTGTGGGCGAGTCCCTCCTCAAGGTCCAACAGTAATCAGCCATCATTGTAATATTCCATTTTCCTTGGTAACGTCTCTCCATCTCCTTTATGTCTTGATGGAACCTCTCTCCCTGTTCCTCGCTGACAGCTCCAAGATTTTCGTGAAAATAGTCAACGTGGGAACCAACAAAAGGAAATTTGACGCTCATATTGCATCCCAGTTTTTTATAATTTTCGGCCATGTTGGCTACAATTTCTTTGTAGTTTGGAGACTTGTTGTTTCCAAGGAAACCGTCTATGACTTCTACGAAAGAACTCCATGCTTCAGATTCATCCTGGGTCATTGTATTCTGGAACAATCTGTCTGATTTCAAGGTTCCAATTTGAGGGCCTACAAAAATTCAATCTTTAATTTTAGCTTCAGAAAGTGCAGGAAATTTATCGCACAGGTATTTAAAGCAGTCACCTAGTTTATTTAAAGCTTTGACAAACTGCTTCATCAATCCTAACTTTATGTGAAGGGGAGGCAAAAGAACTAGTTTTGGGTCAAGTAATGCATCATGGTGTGAACAGAATTGGTGCGTACTGCGTATTTTACGCAGCGTAAATACGTCGCCAAAAATAGAACACATTTGTGTATATGGAAATGAGCAGAATCACGACGGCGTCGTAAAATACGCAAGTACGCAGCAGCTGAAAATAGATTTATTTCTATTTCATACGCCTGCGTACGGCGTACAAAACAGTACCGAGTGACCATATTGTTTTAATATTTTAAGTATTTCAGTAATTAAAGTTACTTTTTACTTAAGAAATTGTTTATTTTTACTTATTAACATTTAAAATAATAATATATAAATAAAATTAAGTACAAAAAAGCTTTTTAGTTGAGTTTTTGTTTATGTTTCATTTGTGAAGTACTTTTTTTTACATATGGTCACCTTATCAGTTGTTGACAAAAAGAAAACTTGTAATTATAAATTATTTCAGTGAGAATATAGCGCAAGTTATGAAGTGAAAATGGATCTCAACGCCATAATTTTTAAATAAATAATATTTAAAATAAACATTATGTTTATTAATTTAATAATTTTCATAACATTTGTATGCTTTTGATTAATTTTTTCCATTATTAATTTTTTGCAATGTTCGCATTCACAAATAGTAAACAACTTTATCAGCTGTGTTTAGTTTTACGTCGTACGTTACGGCGTTATTGTGTTTCATACGACGTATTTCCACTGCGTTTCCTTGACCTGCGTAAATTTACGCTGCGTAAAATAAGCAGTACGCACCAATTCTGTTCATAGCATCACGCTGCACATTTGTTTGTCCCGGTGCAAGTCTTTCTCTAAGTGGCCATTCTTTCTTAACGTAATGCAAATTTCGTGCTCGACTGTCCCAGTCGCACAAAAAACATGGATACTTTGTGAATCCAGACTGCTGACCTAAAAGCATGGATATTATTTTGAGGTCTCCACAGAGTTGCCAACAATATTCGCTATACTTTATTTTATTTAGCAAAAGCTCAAGATTCTCATACGTTTCTTTGAGACAAGCACCGAGGCATAAGTATTACCATTGTGCAACAAGACAACCTTCAGACTTCTCTTGGAAGAATCAATAAATAACCTCCATGATGTGGAATCGTAATTGTCAGCTCCCAGTTTCATGACTACTTCAGGAATATTATTACAATACACCAGTGAATCCGTTTGAGAGAAATATTCCGTGAACTCTTTTTCGCGATACCACGAAAATGTGGTTCCTGGAACCAACACATTTTTGTCTTTCAGTCGTGATCCTTATATTTGTGCAGCATCCTTCGATAGGCCCAAGTCTCTCACTAAGTCATTTAGTTCAGCTTGGGTAAACTGTTGAGGTGAGTGTACATCAGGAATGAATTCGTCTTCATGGGGGTTTTCGTTTGAACTTTTATCTGATGATTGCTGTTGGATGGTGTGAAGAAAAGGTGGAGGAATGGGAATTCCTGGTCCATGAGATACAGGTCGTCTAGCAGACGGTAAATCCGGATACTGAATAATATTTTTATTTTTCGAATTGAAACCCTTGACATCGCAGGAACAGAAGTAACAGTCGTCTATATGTTTTTTTTTTGTTCCCTCCATACCATAGGAATGCCAAAGGGTAAAGAGGTACGTGTACCTTTTGTCCATTTTCTCAGTACCTCGACACACTGAAGGCAGACTTTGTGTGGAGCCCAAGGTTTGTCCTGATCACCAACCTTATAACCGAAGTAAGCGTGATAAGCTTTCTTAATAAATGCTGTTATGTTTCGTTGCTGCTTTGATGTCGTTAAATTACCACACACATAACGAAATATATCAGGACTGTTTTTGCACTTTCTTGATGACATTAGAGTCACTAAACACTCAGAAAACAAAAAATTTCGCAAGCAACTGGCGGTGCCGTTAAGTTGACTTTGTATGATGCCAAAATGAAACAGTGTTGTCAATGAAATTATATAATTATAATATTATACAAAAATATTTTCTATAACAGTGTTGTCAATCTCTAGATGTATCAAGTGTTTAACGAAATTTTGTGAAAAATCTTGATCTTGGATGAATCAATAAATAACGATTATAATCGTATTGAATATTAGTTTTGAATGGAAATCGCGATATTATCAATTCAGTTTTCTCAGTAAATTGTGAATAAAATCAAAAGTTGTGCACCGATTTCAATCAAATAAGGCTCATTTCATTCGAAACACATTAAGCGTAATGATTTTAGACCAAAACTGTGATTTTTGTCTCATTTTTATTTTTTGATGAATTTTTAAAAAACAAAATTTTTAATTTTTTTATAAAATTGTGTTTTTTTTCAAAACATCAACGATATATCTGAAACTACTGCGCCAATGTAAAACCAATGTAAGGACAGCTTAAAAACAATTTTGTAGACGAATTTTGGATTTTTGTTTTAACAGAATATGGTGACCCGTTTTCGAGTTATTCTAATATATGTAGTCGAAGTGCCTTTATTTTCTATATAACGGTATATCGCGAAAAGTCAGGGTGATAGAAAAAAACCAACTGCAGATTTGGATTCAGCGTCCCCGTATTAGCGAAGGATACCTGTCAAATTCAAAACACCAAAAATCATGTCGGCTTGTGTTATTTAAGCAATGTCTGGGGAACACTCCACGAAATAAAGAGATACAACTCTTTTATTGTAAATCCATACACTTGGAAGCTTTAGTCTGTGTAATTAAAGTTTACAACAAATATCTGCAGTTAGTCCTTAAATAAACAATTAAATTTTTAACTGCTTTGTGATATTGAGCAACGCAGTTTATTACATTAATAAGATACCACCCTCTCAAGACAATTCTGAAAGGAGAAAAGGACATTCAAAATCATGTACAGGAAATAGTAAAAGTGTAACTTTATTTATTCAGTTAATTATTGTCCATTAATAAAAAAACGATTTCAAGAAATCATCAGATATTTAGGCAATTAAACTGTGATTAAAATTGCAAAACCATTCAAACTGCTACATACTATGTACATTAGGGATATGACTTTTTAATTTGTTTTTATTGGATATAAAATACATGACCATACAATATGAGAAACGGCACGAACATTTTTGCCGCCAAATTGTTTATTTTTGTAGCATTTCTTATAACCTTGGGCTATAGAAATAGAGTGTTACAAAAATGCCATACATCTAATGTTAATACACTCCGGTTCACTTATTTAAAGGCACTAAAAATTCCATATTAAGCAGCCTGTATCTTTTGCAGTTTGTAACCGATTGCAGAATTTTAAAATGAAAGTGGAAGCTAGACATCTTGAGATATCAAAAACATCATGATAATAGTAGTTTCTTTACTAAATAACTTTTTTTGAGCAATGTATAAAAAAAGTCAAAAAATGTTTCCTTCTTTTTTGGTTCACTTGAATAAAGGCACTTTAACTAATTTTAATGAAAAACAGTTTTTCTTGGTTTTTTAATTTATTTTACTTTATTTAAGAATTATTAGTAACAACCCCCTTTGTTTTTAATAACTTCAAATATACAGGTTTTCATTGAGAGATAACGAGAATTTATGTAATCCAATGAAATTTGATTCCAAGCATCCTTAATGGCCTGAATTACTGACTGCTTGTCATCAAATTGTCTACCTCCTTCATAGACCTTACGATATAATAAACCCCAGACATTTTCGAAAATGTTTAGATCTGGCGAATAGGGTGGACAGTCAAGAACATTAACATTTTGGCTTAAAATGAACTCCTCTACTACCCTGGCGTTGTGTATAGGGGAATTATCCTGTTGCAATATCCAAGATATAGGACCAACTAGTTCACTGAACTTCGGAAAAGCCTATTCCAATAACGTTTTATAGCTTGCACCAGTCGTTTTTACACTGTGAAATTCAAGACTCTATGGTGCCATAACGACGCCCTCTCGGCTGTGATGTCGGTTCAAAAAACGTTTTATTTTGCACAGATCATGGAAATAATAGTTTTAGCCATCAGTCCCATCCGTAAATACAACGGTTCTCCAGTCATACCTCTGGGTATGTTTACGTATGTAGGCATGGTTTGATGACATAATTTTTCTCATCCCTGATGCAGTGCCATTAAACTGCAACCGTGACCTATATACTAAACATCTGAAACAAGCTGAGTTGAATCAGTTTCAAATGACACGTTCCCATTTCAAGTGCTGCCTAACATTCACAACTAATGTTTAAGCAGTTACTGCTGAGGAACGATTTGAACATACAAAGTAGAACTTCAAATCAAAGCAACAAAAAAAACCACAAAACACGCGGTATACAACGATCAACCACTTGCTGCGTCGAGAGAAGTGTTAATTGAATCATTCGAGAGCATGCTTGTGTGGCATTGCGCTCTTTCTTTCCTTCGTCGTTTCAGCGCCACACTGTCAGTTGGCAGCGAGTGCAGTAGAATATTATCAATGTTATGATAGCTTGTAGCGCTTGTAGATCTGTGCGATGTATGTATATTATGTATATTCAATTTATTTAATGTAGAAGTAATATAAATATTAATTTATTATTTAATGTGGTTAACTACCAACATCTTTAAACGTAAAACATAAAAAAAACTTAGAATACTTCAAAAGAAAAATAGTACCAATAAAAAACTAATCAAAACAATTCACGTAGATCTGGTATTAAATACAAAAATAAATATATAAGTATATCACATTTTCAATTCATTTATCCATAAAATAGACTTAAAATATTATAAAAGGAAAGAAAGTAATATGAAGGAAAAGGAAAGAAAGTAAATATGTATAAACATTTAAAAAAGTATAAAAATTACAGCAGACAGTTGTCCGAGGCCTTCGGCCACGGACTGTCCCTGCAGGCTGTGTCAGAGACACGGCCATTACGTTTAACGTAGAATACGCCATCCGATAAGACAGAAAACATATGTATATAACAATAAATTCATTTGCTTATATTATTTATAATTTATTGTTATATATGTTTTCTGTCTTATCGGATGGCGTATTCTACGTTAAACTTAATGGCCTGCAGGGACAGTCCGTGGCCGAAGGCCTCGGACAACTGTCTGCTTTAATTTTTATATTTACCAACGGCATTTGATTCAAGTCCGTTTAAAAAAAAAATATTATGTTCAATTTTTTTAAACTTAATTTAATTTATGTATTTAAATTAATATTTTTATTGAAATAAGTTCTGCGAATGTTGAGAGGGCCGCCCTAATATTAAAAAAGGTTTACCTTATCGAGTCTTCGCATTAGCATTCGAGCGTTGTGTGAAAGCTTTACGCTTTACAATTCAAAATTAATGTTACAACAGCTTTATTGAAGCTTTCGCAAAAAAGCTTTATTACGTCAGCTTACTGTTTGTTTCACTTTTTACTAGATACATGTTGCCAAGCAACATTAGCTTGCTGTTCGTTTCACTTTTTACTAGATACATGTTCCTAAGCAATGTTGAGCAACCAAAAACACTCAACCAAACACCACACATATGTTTGAGTGTATGTGTTTAAACAATTTTCATTTGAGAAATTAAAATACAAGAAATATATCAACCAATATGAAATGTATATCAAACGAAAGATAACATCTTCATTTACCTACAAAAAAAATTTTAAAAAAATTCATCTAGCCGTTTCCTCAAATTCAATGAAATAAAGATTACAACAATAAAAACCTGACCAGACTCCTCATACCGTAAGGTAAGACATATTCTACGTTAAAATTAATATATACACAGGCACATCAATTACTACACAGAGAGCGATGTTTTGCTATCCGCGTTCCTTCAATGTTTCATAGCCACACTGACACAGAAGGCAGCGAGTGCAATAGAATAGTGTTCATGTTATTATAGCTTGCATAAACAACATGAGCACTATAACATAGATGTTAGTTTGATACACTTGTAAGTTGATGATTTGCTGTGAATCCACAGCTTCGTAACATTCCCTCAAAAACGAGTAATCATTCGTCAATTTTGGGTTGCTTTGGCTGTTGTTATGTTTTAGGGAAGATGTGTAGTAAAAAATGTTTACAAGTACTGTACGTATTTTGAAATGTTTTGTTTGTTAAGAAATCAAGCTGACTCGTTCTATGCTTTACTATATACATAACTCCGCTTTCTACATATATTTATTTACCTTGTTTCGCTTTTGTCTGGTCACTTGTCATTTGAAATTTATAACAATAAGTTGTGCCAGAGTAGAGTCGATAAATAATAAATAGTTGATTGTCAGTCATTTGGTTCGTGTATGTTTTTTTTAATCTAAAGCTACGAGGTAAGCTTCCTCATAGGCTGTGTGCTAACCTAGGGAAAATTTAAAAAGTGAATTTCTCCGGGAACGGCAAATCGTCGGAACGAGTCCTTATTTAAGCCCAGGCGGCAGGTAATTGTTCCAAATGATAACACATAATTTTCTATATTTGATGAAACATATATTTATTTCATTGCCCTATGGACTAAATGCAATATATCTCATAAAACATTATTTGATGTCAGCCTCACATAGACAAAAACATAATTTTCCCTTATGGGGACACACATAATTTTCCCTTATGGGGACACAACTTCACTTAATTACGGTACAAATAACAATAACCAAAGAAAAGAGGGATAAACAAAAGGTAAACAAACAAATCAAGAGACGTACATATCCGGAATTTGGTACGTTTGCATATGTAGGTCAGGGCTGCAGTTCATTGGCACTGCACCAGGGATGAGCAAAACCATTGGGCACAAAACCTATCAATTTGGGCACGAACTACACATGTAAACATACCGCCCACCTTGCGCGAATAGCGTAATAAATAAAAATGTGACTATGGAAATAAATGCAATGATTATATACTAGGTTATTATACAGATTCTGATATACAACTCATTAATATTAGCAATGATCAAAAAATTGGTCCAAGTGCCACTTCCAGGGCCGCATCAATCTCTAACCATAGGAACGTCTCCAACAGAAAAAAACCAACCAAAATATGATATTTTGGATATAGGGAAGACAGAAAGAGTTGAGGCAATGGCAATGGCAGTTTCCAAATCATTAGACACACATTGGCGACAAAACAAACTTATGAACCGGGCGTGCGTTAAGTCAAGACTGTGTTTTCTAATCAAAGTTTTCACCCTTATGACTCAGAATTTTTGCTTCGTGAAAACAAGCGCGAGGTAGTTGCCAATATGCCGAGTCAGGTTGATGAATGCGACATATGTATATAATAGCAAATCGACTTTGTTGTGATGGGGTGCCTATCATTATATGATAGAGATGATGTAGACCATAAGCGACCATTCCCTCGAATCAACTGTCCCTTGTGCAAACGTGAGTCCAATTGAGTAGTGCACTATTATATTTTAATTTTCGCTTCTCCAAGAGACCAACATACTCGCTCGGACAGGAATACGATATTCTGTGATAGTGACGTTGGAATAAACTAGACCCTTTAAACTCTCCCCCCAATTGGGATGAGTTCGTTGGGAAAATGCAACTGCATGTATTGCTCTAGTGAGACCCGAGAATTTTTCGAGAATATTTCTTGTGAACATTTTCTGAGGGAAAAATTTCTAGAATTCGATTACAAAAGCGCAGCGAAACACTAGAAATACGCTGGAATACTGTTTCCGACTCCTTTTATTTTGTTACAACAACAATTCGAGATAGGGACTCTCTTACTAAAAGGGAATTGGGTGTCGGTTATAGCTCGCTTGTTTGACCCTTTGGGCTGGCTCCCTCCTGTCGTTATATCTGCAAATATTCTTATCCAGCAGCTTTGGGTAGATGATATAGGATGGGGCGATCCATTAAAACCATTGACTCTTCTCTGGTGGAAAACCTTTACTGCGAACTCTTCAGGTATAGACGCGATTAAAATACCTCGATGGGTGAAATATACTCCAACCTGCAAAGTTGAAGTGCACGGATTTTGTGACTCTTCCGAGCTTGCATATGCCGCCACACTTTATTTAAGGGTAGAGATAGGAAATAAAATCTACACTAGCTTACTTGTATCCAAGTCGAAAGTAGCGCCAATTAAAAAGGTTTCACTGCCCAGATTGGAATTATGTGGATCTCTTCTGTTAGCCAATTTAGCTGATTCAGTTCTTTCCCACCTGAAAATATCTAAACCCAAGATGATTTCATGGTCAGACTCAACGATCGTATTAGCTTGGCTCAATAAGCCATCGTATAATTGGACGACATTTGTTGCTAACCGTGTCGTAATAATACAGGAAAAGATCCCCATGGGTTGGCACCATGTGCCTACGTCAGATAACCCTGCGGATCTAGCAACCCGGGGGCTGACTCCTTTAGAACTAAAGGATAATAAGCTGTGGTGGTTTGGACCACCATGGCTCAGGCAAGCACAAAGCTATTGACCCTCAAACAATATCATACCGGAAACATCAAAGGTAGCCAGACCGATTAGAGCTTATGTTGCTGGATCAACAGTAGAAAAGGACATATTAGGGAAGTTTTCCTTTCTCGCGAGGGCACTCCATTTGGTCGTGTATATGTTTCGCTTCTTTCACATGACTCACCCTGAACTCAAGAAGAACGCGCGATTTCAAAGCGTTCGACTGTCAACAGCTGAACTATCATTTTCACGATATCGGCTGATGTCTCTGTCGCAAAGGATTCACTTCCCGAGTGAATATTCTTGTCTCTCACAGAGGAAAAAAATAGAATCAAGTAGCCAGCTTCTTACCTTAAGTCCCTTTCTAGATAAGGACCATATTATTCTCTCTCGTTGTCTCGTTGTCTCTAACTTATAGTGAGAGTCACCCCGTCATACTGGCTTACCACAGCAGATTTGCTCTGTTTACATTGGTTTCGTCCACAAACTGACTCAGCATGGCGGAATTCAACTCACTCTTGCCACTACGAGACTTGAGTGTTGGATCATCAGGGCAAAAACGCATTTCACGCATTGTAAAGAGTGCGTAATTGCGCGGAAACGACGTCATGGTCAAATTATGGCTTCTCTTCCGAAAGATCGGACCAGCTTTAGCCGTCCTTTTACACACATGGGCGTGGATTTCGCGGGACCCTTTGACTTTAACAACTTCAGTGGTCGTGGCTGCCGTATTTCAAAAGGTTACATTTGTCTCTTCGTCTGTTTTACCACCAAGGCCATTCACTTAGAGCCTGTCAGCGACCTCTCTACTGCTGCCTTTTTAGCCGCCCTGTCACGTTTTGTCTCCCGCCGGGGTTGCCCCCATCGAATATGCTCTGATAATGACAAAAATTTTGTCGGAGCCGAACTAAATCCGGGCCAATTTTATGAAATTGGTCGCTGAATTGAAAGATGAGAACGTCGCGCGATATGGCCACCAAAAACTTGAATGGGAATTCATTCCCCTGCCGCACTTCGTATGGGTGGGCTTTGGGAAGCAGGCGTTAAAAGCTGTAAAACCCATCTAAAGAAAATGTCTGGACAGATCAGGCATACCTATGAGGAATTCGCGACGATTCTGGCCAACATTGAGGCCTGCTTGAATTCTCGACCTTTGACTCCACTGTCCGATCATTTTGATGACGTCGCTCCTAAATCGGTGGAGCCGCCTTAAAGTTGTTCAACAGGAGTTCTGCAGACGTTGGAAATCAGAATATCTGAAAGAACTCCATAAGAGAAGTAAATGGAAAAATGCTCAGAGCAATTTGCAGCTAAACGAGTTGGTCGTACTTCGAATCGAGGCTATTTGTTCGCAAGAGTGGCGTCCATGCAGAGTGATAGAAGTTTATCCGGGTAAAGACCATAAGGTCCGAATGGTTAATTTCAAAACCCAATCTGGTGTCATAACACGCCCTGTCCACAAGCTAGTTTTGCTCCCAACGCGGAAGTTGGTATAGTTTTGTCCGAGCCAATATTTTTTCTTTCTTTCGTTTCATTGTCATTCGTCCTTGTCGCAAACAATTATCACTTTTTATAGCCATGAATTTCCGTCACGCGTTCCGAACTTGCAGGAAGTTCCTGGTGCAGACGCCATTCGAAAAGGAGGCTTATCTGCGCGCCAAAAAATTCTGTATCAACTGCCACGGAATGTCGCATGAAATATTGAAATGTCCGTGCCGACACGGCTGCCACATTTGCCACCCGGGCCACATGGGTACAACGAGCGTACCAGAGACTGGCTCTAAATGACTGCGTGGGTACGGCTGCAGAGCATACTTACTTACTTATCCGGTCACGAACAACCGCGAGGGGTGAGGGACCTTACAAAACGATGACAACATATGTCGCCACCCAGTTCGATCTTTTGCCTTATCTCTCCAGTTGGCAATACCATGTGTACGCAGGGATTGGTCAACCTGATCCTTCCAGCGGAGTCTTGGTCTTCCTATTTTTCGTCATCCTTCGAGTTCGGTTTCGAAAACCCTTCGTGCTGGTTCGTCTGCATCCATTCTATAGGCCCATAACTTTTTCGGAGTATTTTTCATCTGCTTGCGATAATACCCAGGATTTTGCGCCATAAAGCAAGACAGGTTGTATGAGAGTTTGGTATAATTGGACTTTTCTTACACGAGAGAGGGCTTTATCTCTAAAGTGCTTAGCCCAAAATAATATATATTCGCGAGCACAATTCTCCGCTTGATCTCAAGGCTGACGTTGTTGTTTTTGTTTACGGCAGATCCGAGGTATATAAATTCGTCTAACACCTCGAAATTATAACGGTTATCAATGTTCACGCTTTGGTCTAATCGCATGGAGGCGTCCAATGATATCTATATCATCAGCACACGCGAGCAGCATATGACTTTTGCTGCTGATGGTTTTATTCATGTTGACAGCAGCTTTTCTCAGAATAATCTCTACTAAGATTTTAAAGAGTTCGCACGATAGGGGGTCATCTTGTCTGAGGCCTCGCTTAGTTTCGAAAGGTTCGGTAAGAGCCTTACCAACTTCCACTGCGGATTTGGTATCCGTCAGGGTCATCCTGCAAAGGCGTATGAGATTTGCAGGAATACCAAGCCCAGACATTGCTTCGTAGAGTTTCCCCTCCCCCGTATCAGGCAATCGAAGGCCGCCTTATAATCGACAAATAGATGATAGGCGTCGATTTGTCTTTCGTGGGTCTTCTCCAGGATTTGGCGCAGCGTGAAAATCTGGTCAGTTGTCGATTTTCCAGGCCTAAAGCCGCACTGCGGCTTTGTTGTTCTTGAGCCGGAAAATAGCTGTTCTGACCTCGCCTTGGTTAGGAGGGGGCAATCGACGTCGTCATCCGTATTATGATCGATTTTCCCATCGTCATTGGATATCTCAGGTACTAGTAGCGCGCTCTGCACATCTGCGGTGAGATTTCCGTCCTTGTCTTTACCGAAGGGTGTTCCGTTTTGACTTTTTGGTAGAATTTTCGGGCTTCGTTTTTCCTTCTGTGTGTCTCAATTTTCTCACTCTCGCACTTTCTCCACTGCCGTTTCTCACGCCTAAAGAGACGGTTTACCTCCTTTCTTTTCTCCCTATACCGCTCAGTTGCAGCTCGCGTTACAATTGACTGAAGCATTGCCATACGTGCAGCGTTGTTTTCATCATTTGCAATGCGGCACTTTTCATCGTACCATGATTTGCTGCGAAGCGGTTTTTCAAACCCAAGTACGGTGGTTGCTGCAGTTTTTATAGAGTCGGAAATGGGTTTCCACCGCGCATGAATCCAGCTTTTCAATATCCAGCTTCCTCTGCGTCTGGTTTCGTACGATTTTCGTGCTACTTAATCTTGTGCGAACCTTTGCTGCTACCAGGTGGTGATCAGAATCAATGTTAGCTCCTCTGATCACTCGTACGTCCATTACACTGGATGAGTTCCTTCCATCAATTACCACGTGATCAATTTGGTTATTCGTTCTATGATCAGGGGATACCCAAGTAGCTTTGTGGATGTCTTTATGCTGGAAAGACTAATGACCATGTTTTTTGCCGCGACAAAGTCAATCAGTCTCATACCGTTGTCGAAAATGGCCAATAGTTGGATTAAACACATTTGCCCTTCCTACTTTGGCATTAAAATCTCCTAGTACAATCTTCCCTTGTCCTTGTCCCTTGTCCCTTGTGCAAACGTGAGTCCAATTGAGTAGTGCACTATTATATTTTAATTTTCGCTTCTCCAAGAGACCAACATACTCGCTCGGACAGGAATACGATATTCTGTGATAGTGACGTTGGAATAAACTAGACCCTTTAAACTCTCCCCCCAATTGGGATGAGTTCGTTGGGAAAATGCAACTGCATGTATTGCTCTAGTGAGACCCGAGAATTTTTCGAGAATATTTCTTGTGAACATTTTCTGAGGGAAAAATTTCTAGAATTCGATTACAAAAGCGCAGCGAAACACTAGAAATACGCTGGAATACTGTTTCCGACTCCTTTTATTTTGTTACAACAACAATTCGAGATAGGGACTCTCTTACTAAAAGGGAATTGGGTGTCGGTTATAGCTCGCTTGTTTGACCCTTTGGGCTGGCTCCCTCCTGTCGTTATATCTGCAAATATTCTTATCCAGCAGCTTTGGGTAGATGATATAGGATGGGGCGATCCATTAAAACCATTGACTCTTCTCTGGTGGAAAACCTTTACTGCGAACTCTTCAGGTATAGACGCGATTAAAATACCTCGATGGGTGAAATATACTCCAACCTGCAAAGTTGAAGTGCACGGATTTTGTGACTCTTCCGAGCTTGCATATGCCGCCACACTTTATTTAAGGGTAGAGATAGGAAATAAAATCTACACTAGCTTACTTGTATCCAAGTCGAAAGTAGCGCCAATTAAAAAGGTTTCACTGCCCAGATTGGAATTATGTGGATCTCTTCTGTTAGCCAATTTAGCTGATTCAGTTCTTTCCCACCTGAAAATATCTAAACCCAAGATGATTTCATGGTCAGACTCAACGATCGTATTAGCTTGGCTCAATAAGCCATCGTATAATTGGACGACATTTGTTGCTAACCGTGTCGTAATAATACAGGAAAAGATCCCCATGGGTTGGCACCATGTGCCTACGTCAGATAACCCTGCGGATCTAGCAACCCGGGGGCTGACTCCTTTAGAACTAAAGGATAATAAGCTGTGGTGGTTTGGACCACCATGGCTCAGGCAAGCACAAAGCTATTGACCCTCAAACAATATCATACCGGAAACATCAAAGGTAGCCAGACCGATTAGAGCTTATGTTGCTGGATCAACAGTAGAAAAGGACATATTAGGGAAGTTTTCCTTTCTCGCGAGGGCACTCCATTTGGTCGTGTATATGTTTCGCTTCTTTCACATGACTCACCCTGAACTCAAGAAGAACGCGCGATTTCAAAGCGTTCGACTGTCAACAGCTGAACTATCATTTTCACGATATCGGCTGATGTCTCTGTCGCAAAGGATTCACTTCCCGAGTGAATATTCTTGTCTCTCACAGAGGAAAAAAATAGAATCAAGTAGCCAGCTTCTTACCTTAAGTCCCTTTCTAGATAAGGACCATATTATTCTCTCTCGTTGTCTCGTTGTCTCTAACTTATAGTGAGAGTCACCCCGTCATACTGGCTTACCACAGCAGATTTGCTCTGTTTACATTGGTTTCGTCCACAAACTGACTCAGCATGGCGGAATTCAACTCACTCTTGCCACTACGAGACTTGAGTGTTGGATCATCAGGGCAAAAACGCATTTCACGCATTGTAAAGAGTGCGTAATTGCGCGGAAACGACGTCATGGTCAAATTATGGCTTCTCTTCCGAAAGATCGGACCAGCTTTAGCCGTCCTTTTACACACATGGGCGTGGATTTCGCGGGACCCTTTGACTTTAACAACTTCAGTGGTCGTGGCTGCCGTATTTCAAAAGGTTACATTTGTCTCTTCGTCTGTTTTACCACCAAGGCCATTCACTTAGAGCCTGTCAGCGACCTCTCTACTGCTGCCTTTTTAGCCGCCCTGTCACGTTTTGTCTCCCGCCGGGGTTGCCCCCATCGAATATGCTCTGATAATGACAAAAATTTTGTCGGAGCCGAACTAAATCCGGGCCAATTTTATGAAATTGGTCGCTGAATTGAAAGATGAGAACGTCGCGCGATATGGCCACCAAAAACTTGAATGGGAATTCATTCCCCTGCCGCACTTCGTATGGGTGGGCTTTGGGAAGCAGGCGTTAAAAGCTGTAAAACCCATCTAAAGAAAATGTCTGGACAGATCAGGCATACCTATGAGGAATTCGCGACGATTCTGGCCAACATTGAGGCCTGCTTGAATTCTCGACCTTTGACTCCACTGTCCGATCATTTTGATGACGTCGCTCCTAAATCGGTGGAGCCGCCTTAAAGTTGTTCAACAGGAGTTCTGCAGACGTTGGAAATCAGAATATCTGAAAGAACTCCATAAGAGAAGTAAATGGAAAAATGCTCAGAGCAATTTGCAGCTAAACGAGTTGGTCGTACTTCGAATCGAGGCTATTTGTTCGCAAGAGTGGCGTCCATGCAGAGTGATAGAAGTTTATCCGGGTAAAGACCATAAGGTCCGAATGGTTAATTTCAAAACCCAATCTGGTGTCATAACACGCCCTGTCCACAAGCTAGTTTTGCTCCCAACGCGGAAGTTGGTATAGTTTTGTCCGAGCCAATATTTTTTCTTTCTTTCGTTTCATTGTCATTCGTCCTTGTCGCAAACAATTATCACTTTTTATAGCCATGAATTTCCGTCACGCGTTCCGAACTTGCAGGAAGTTCCTGGTGCAGACGCCATTCGAAAAGGAGGCTTATCTGCGCGCCAAAAAATTCTGTATCAACTGCCACGGAATGTCGCATGAAATATTGAAATGTCCGTGCCGACACGGCTGCCACATTTGCCACCCGGGCCACATGGGTACAACGAGCGTACCAGAGACTGGCTCTAAATGACTGCGTGGGTACGGCTGCAGAGCATACTTACTTACTTATCCGGTCACGAACAACCGCGAGGGGTGAGGGACCTTACAAAACGATGACAACATATGTCGCCACCCAGTTCGATCTTTTGCCTTATCTCTCCAGTTGGCAATACCATGTGTACGCAGGGATTGGTCAACCTGATCCTTCCAGCGGAGTCTTGGTCTTCCTATTTTTCGTCATCCTTCGAGTTCGGTTTCGAAAACCCTTCGTGCTGGTTCGTCTGCATCCATTCTATAGGCCCATAACTTTTTCGGAGTATTTTTCATCTGCTTGCGATAATACCCAGGATTTTGCGCCATAAAGCAAGACAGGTTGTATGAGAGTTTGGTATAATTGGACTTTTCTTACACGAGAGAGGGCTTTATCTCTAAAGTGCTTAGCCCAAAATAATATATATTCGCGAGCACAATTCTCCGCTTGATCTCAAGGCTGACGTTGTTGTTTTTGTTTACGGCAGATCCGAGGTATATAAATTCGTCTAACACCTCGAAATTATAACGGTTATCAATGTTCACGCTTTGGTCTAATCGCATGGAGGCGTCCAATGATATCTATATCATCAGCACACGCGAGCAGCATATGACTTTTGCTGCTGATGGTTTTATTCATGTTGACAGCAGCTTTTCTCAGAATAATCTCTACTAAGATTTTAAAGAGTTCGCACGATAGGGGGTCATCTTGTCTGAGGCCTCGCTTAGTTTCGAAAGGTTCGGTAAGAGCCTTACCAACTTCCACTGCGGATTTGGTATCCGTCAGGGTCATCCTGCAAAGGCGTATGAGATTTGCAGGAATACCAAGCCCAGACATTGCTTCGTAGAGTTTCCCCTCCCCCGTATCAGGCAATCGAAGGCCGCCTTATAATCGACAAATAGATGATAGGCGTCGATTTGTCTTTCGTGGGTCTTCTCCAGAGATTTCCGTCCTTGTCTTTACCGAAGGGTGTTCCGTTTTGACTTTTTGGTAGAATTTTCGGGCTTCGTTTTTCCTTCTGTGTGTCTCAATTTTCTCACTCTCGCACTTTCTCCACTGCCGTTTCTCACGCCTAAAGAGACGGTTTACCTCCTTTCTTTTCTCCCTATACCGCTCAGTTGCAGCTCGCGTTACAATTGACTGAAGCATTGCCATACGTGCAGCGTTGTTTTCATCATTTGCAATGCGGCACTTTTCATCGTACCATGATTTGCTGCGAAGCGGTTTTTCAAACCCAAGTACGGTGGTTGCTGCAGTTTTTATAGAGTCGGAAATGGGTTTCCACCGCGCATGAATCCAGCTTTTCAATATCCAGCTTCCTCTGCGTCTGGTTTCGTACGATTTTCGTGCTACTTAATCTTGTGCGAACCTTTGCTGCTACCAGGTGGTGATCAGAATCAATGTTAGCTCCTCTGATCACTCGTACGTCCATTACACTGGATGAGTTCCTTCCATCAATTACCACGTGATCAATTTGGTTATTCGTTCTATGATCAGGGGATACCCAAGTAGCTTTGTGGATGTCTTTATGCTGGAAAGACTAATGACCATGTTTTTTGCCGCGACAAAGTCAATCAGTCTCATACCGTTGTCGAAAATGGCCAATAGTTGGATTAAACACATTTGCCCTTCCTACTTTGGCATTAAAATCTCCTAGTACAATCTTAATGTCACGGCCAGGGCAGCGGTCATACGTTTCCTCCAGGAGCTCATAGAATATGTTTTTGGCATCATCATCGTTCTCTTCTATTTCGCCTTTATGCGGATTGTGGCTATACGTTCACTCACAGGATTGAAACTAGAGATTAGATGTCGCAGTCTTTTGCCAACTACAAATCCACAACCAAATTCATGTTGTTTTTCATGGCAACTGTAGTATATGTCCCAGTTTCTTTTTCGTGTGCAGCCATGTCCTGTCCATCGCATTTCCTGGATTGCGGTAATGTCAGCCTTATAACTTTCGAGGACATCTGCCAATTGGATACTTGCACCGGATCTATATAGAGTTCTTACATTCCAGGTGCATATCCGCAAATCGTGGTCCTTATAACGTTTGCGGGGGTTGTCAACAAATAGGGGTTGTTCATGTTTTCTGTTTCGTTTTTGTATTTTCACTGCCATTAAGAACGGTGGCTGGAGTCCATGGGCCTGCTTAATGATCCTACCCCGGTACGTATCGTGATAGACCTTCACGAGAGAGAGAGAGCTTTTACGTACCAAATCTGGCCTTTCCTTTGGAGTTGGAGCACGCCCCAAACAAGCTGAAAGCGATATTGACCCCACTTCGCAGTAAAGTTCACACACTCCCCATCACGCTCAAGAGGGTGTATCGACCGACATTCTTCTGCCGTCGGGTGCAACTTAATATGAACGACGTGTGGACGCCATATAAGCAGAAGCCCATGGCAGATCATGCACCCCACCTGCCGTATGCATATTCTGTGGTGTTGGGAATTGACGCAGCCAGCCGCATTTACCTTGGCCTACCGGTGCAGAAAAAAGGTCTCACATATGCCCAGAACACCATATTTGGGTGGTGCTTCTTTGAAGAAGTTCCCCTGTTCCGTGACTAAAGTCCCGGCTGCCACCAGTCGATTGGGCTCCCGGTCTGGTAAAATGGAAATGTAGTATTATATATTTATGAATTATATTAATGAATATTTGATCTTTGAACCCCTTTTATTTTTCGCTGTTCGCGCAAGGTGGGCGGTATGTTTACGTATGTAGGTCATATCATCACTAGCATGGTTTGGTGCCATAATTTTTCTCATCCCTGATGCAGTGCCATTAAACTGCAACTCCGTTTTCTACATATGTTTATTAACTTTTTTTGCTTTTACCTGGCACTTGTCATTTGAAGTTTATAACAATAAGTTGTGCCAGAGTAGAGCCGATAAATAATAAATAGTTGATTGTCAGTCATTTCGTTCGTGTATGTTTTTTTTAATCTAAAGCTACGAGGAAAGCTTCCTCATAGGCTGTGTGCTAACCTACTGAAAATTTGAAAAGTAAATTTCTCCGGGAAATTTGAAAACAATGTCTGCTGGGCTAAAAGGTGTTGTGTGTGAACGGCAAATCGTCGGAACGAGTGTTGTGCGTGAACGGCAGATCGACGCATCATTGGGAACTGGTGAGTGGTCCACACATCGCTTTTCCTTACAAGGAGCATTAAGTGGCGGCTTTTTTTGTAATTTCCGGTATTTAAGATACTCACAGCTCTTAATTACTCTGCCCACTGATGACTTGCTCGCTTCCACTCCAGCTTGAGGTCTTATTTTCGACAAGGATAAGGCAGAACTTGAAGCAATTCTGATGATTTTTCTTTTCTCATACGTAGATAAAGACACAACTGTTGAGCTCTGTCCAATTTTTCCTTCAGAACGTTAAACATCGATTTTAGTTTTTTCCGATAGATTTAAAATTTTTTGTTTTGCCGTTTTGACTCGTAAAATTATTAAGATGTATTTTTATTCTGTTGTTCGACCTTTTCCTTATCAATAAATAATCAATATTCTTCGAGCTTGAGGTCAGATTTGCTGTTGTTATATTTATTTTCCTCGATATTTCGCTACTCCTTTGTGTAGCATCATCAGGAGATATAAACAATATTTAACAATTAAAACAAAATAACAATTGTGAAAAAATTATGTCAATTCAAAAATGTTCAAACAAATTTTCCCGCCTTTTTTCAAAATTTTCTGAAGTTACACAAACAAAAATAATGTTCGTAAAAAGTTCATATAAATTAACCCAAAGAAAAATATTAGATTGATATGATAAACAATTCTTGCTTAAATGGTTCTACTTTTTACTAATTAAATGTCTGTAAATTTGGGCTACATTATCTGTATCTGTTTTATAGTTAATTCTTTTCAATGTTGGTGTATTAATTATCTGTAGCATTTCTAACATATAACGACGTTTATAATTGTTTTCTTTATTTAAAACCGCTGTATCCTGAAAGTTTGGGTAATGATTTAATCTAGCACAATGGGATGTTAATGCTGTTTTCCGTGTAGAAATGTGCCTATATTTCTGATCTGATTTGTGTCCTGCAATTCGTGTCTTTAGTTTATTTTTTGTAGTCCCTACATATACTTTGTTACAAACCTCGTTGTCATTTCCTTTACATGGTATTTTATATACTATATTACTCATATCAAATTTGTCCAAACTATCCTTTGTTTTACTAAATATTCTGCCTATTGTGTTATATGTTTGGTGTGCTATCCTATAATTCTTGTCGTCAAATATTTTTGACTTCTCCAACCTATCTGTTATTCCAGGTATGTACGTTATTGACTTGTAAATTTTTGGCTCATCTGTAGTAACCCTGTTCGGTTGTCGTCTATCCTCAAATTGCCTTATCAGTCTGTTGGTAAGATGGTTCGGGAAGTTGTTGTCCTTGAGAATGTTCCTTATCCTTTCCTTATTGACCTTGTGGAATTCTACATCACTTATAGTCAAAACGCGGTTTATTAAATTTTTCGCCGTATTTATAATCACACGTTTTTGATGTTTCGAGTGGAAGTTGATTATCCTTCCTGAAGACGTTGGTTTCTGATACCAATTAATTGATAAATTTTCCCCTCTCCTGACCACCAATGTGTCCAAATAGGAAAGTTTTGAATTTGACTCTTTCTCCATTGTAAATTTAATACTGGAGTGGAAACTGTTAAAAACATCCAAAATTGTATTTATTTCGTCCTCTGAAACGACACAAAATAAATCGTCTACATATTTTGTTAAAATTTTTGGTTTTATATCCAATTTTTCGATACAAGAGTCCAGTAAATTTTCCATAACGATGTCAGCAACTATTGGAGAAGCTGGTGAGCCCATTGGGAGTCCCTTTTGTTGCAAATATATCCTCCCATCATGTTGGAAATATCGGTTATCCACTATACAAAATCTTAATATATCTAAAAATAAAGATTTATTAATGTCTGTATGTTGCTTTAATGTGTTCCATTTTTCCTCTATGATACTGGTAGCTAAGTCTACGGGAACACTCGGGAATAGAGAGACTACATAAAACGATACTAAAATGTCGTTACTATTAATCTTCTGGTTCTTTATTCTGTCCTTAAATTGTATTGCATCTTTTACATTATATTTTGAATTTTCCGTTATCTTTTTAAGGATGTTTGTAATGTATTTACACAGTTCATATGATGGTGAGTTAACAAAAGAGCAAATTGGTCTTAATGGAAAATCTTCTTTGTGTATTTTTGGAACTCCATATAATCTCGGTGCTGTGGATACTGTTGTTTTAAGTTGTAATAAACAAAATTGTAATAAAACCAAAAAAATTGGCACGTTTTTGGACTTTTTTAATTGTCATGATTTTTTATATATGTATCTCAGGTTGTCTAGCGTCCATTTCCATTTTAAAATTCTGCAAATCGGTTACAAATTGCAAAAGTTACAGCCTGCTGAATATGGAATTGCGGTTAAATAAGTGAACCGGAGTGTATGTTAAGCAACGTTCAGGTATGATGAGATTTCGAAGTTTTTGGGATTTCATCCCTCCAAACATATGTTTTTCAGTTTATTGAAATGAAATCCCCTAAGCTGCGAAATCATGGTATACCTGAACATAGCTTTATGCTTTCTAACTGAAGTTACAACAGAATTTTGCTAACAATTATCTTGGCTGGCCACTTTGTCTGGATACAAGAAATCCAGGGCCGGATTTACAGATAGAAAAGCTAAGAAGTTGCATAGGGCCCATTTTGGTGAACAGAAAATTATTGTATTCTTCATATATTCGAAGGAGAACATATGTAATACAACCACCTTGAGGTCTGTAAAGGACCTTGAGGTCTGTAAAGCTGACCTCCCACTATCAGATGCGAGCCATGAAATGATAGTTGCTAAAATATTTAATAATTGTTTGTAAATTTAGTTGTATGTTTTTATTTTACATTTTCTGCTAAATTCAATCAAAAAAATTAAATGTTTACCCTTCAATAAAAATTTGCATTTCGACCCTTCTATGCTAAAATTTGGCTTCGAAATGAGATATGTTGGTAACAACTACCCCCACAATATCCAGTCCTCTATAATTTGTCAATATATCGTATCAACCGGATGCCTTGGATCAAAACTATTAATACAAACGTTGATCAAAAAAGTCGTTGACCAACTTTTTACTACCGACTTTGGAAACTAAATACATGTCAAATAAAAGATAGCTTAAGAATATTTACTTTAAATTGATTTAATTTTACTTTTTGCAAAAAAAGGTCCCCAAAAGTTTATCTGCATCACTTTCGAATCTTATTCTATTTTTCTTATTCTTATCGTATCCAACAATAACTCCATCCGACTCTTATGGTGACAATATGGGAATCGTAGAACACAAATGGCAACAAAAAAATTGGAGGGAAACCCATCAAATAGCAGTTAAATCAACATTTGGAATACCGAAAGTTAAATAGTAGAAAAGAGGAAACAAGTGTACAAGTTTTGAATATATTTGGCCTTTGATACATAATAGTCCAACTGTTGTCAATTCAATTATAGGATGAAAAAGGAATAACATATCGAGATTGGGTTGAATGCGTTTGAGTAACGATGTGGGAGACTTTACAGGAAAATATTTTGCGGAAAAAAAGTGGAGCAGTACCAAATGTGGAAAAATATGCAAAATTTGGTGTTGAGTGAAAATCACTTGGGTACTTGTATCATTTATCTTATTCAAATATTACCCTTCAAATCGCTGATGTTACACAAACGTTGTTATTAAGAATCAGTTAGGAATTGTATATTACAATGGGTTAACAGCGATGCTGTCTAACACGATGCCGGTTAGCACTAAATTACGATGTGATTATGTGCACATCTAGTCTTTAAATATTTAGCAGCACTAATGTAGTCTCCTTAAGGATTTCTTCCGTGTATATGTAGTTCCTATATGCTTACCTGTGCAGTTTGGATGTTTAAAAATATCGCAAAATAGATGTAGTGCTACATTGCTCAATGTCAGACGTACGACGTGCATTTGTTGTCATCTATTGCGAATTTTTATAAACTCATAAATTCTCAATTCTCCAAAAAACCGCAGAAACTTCTCCCATTGTGCGCCCAATGATATCTATGTACATCATCAGCATACCCGAGCAGCATTTGATTAGGAAGTTAAAGAGGTCGTACGATAGTGTGTCGCCTTCCCTGGGGCCTTCCTTAGTTTCGAAAAATTCGTTAAAATCTTTACCAACTTTCACTGCAGATTTGGTGTTCATCAAATACAACCTCCAAAGGCGTGTGAGATTTGCAGGAATACCAAGCTCAGACATTGCTTCGTAGAGTTTCTACCGTATCGGGCAATAGAAGGCCGCCTAATAATCCTGAAATAGATGATTGGTGTAAATTTGTTTTACAGGGTCTTCTCCAGGATTTGACGTAGCGTGAAAATCTGGTCAGTTGTCGACTTTATGGGCCTAAAGTCACACTGGTATGGTCCAATTAGGTCAGCGATAAATGGTTTTAGACTTTCTCACATTATTCTTAATAGAACCTTGTACGCCATGGATATAAGGCTTATTCCACGACAGTTGGCACAGAGACTCCGGTCACAGTTTTTTTAGATATGGGGCATAGTACACTGAGACTTCAATTTCGCTAATGAGCTGATGCATGCACTTTATCAGCTCATCGCTGTCAGCCTTAAACAACTCAGGTACCAGCAGCGCGGAGAAATAATCTCTCCATATTTCCAACATGCTCTGCACATCTGCGATGAGATTTCCGTTCTTGTCTTTACAGAAGTGGACTTATTGGTAGAATTTTCGGGTTTCGTTTTTCCTTCTATACTCACTAGCGCGCTTTCTCCACTGCCCTTTCTTACGCCTAAAGAGATGCTTTACCTCCTTTCTATTTCCCCTATACCGCTCAGTCATAGCTCGTGTTACAATTGACTAAGGCATTGCCATACGTGCAACGTTGTTTTTACCATTTGCGATGCGACACTCTTCATCGTACCATGGTTTCTTACGAAGCGGTTTTTTAAAACCAATTACGGTTGTCGCGGCAGTTTTTATAAAGTCGGAAATGGGTTTCCACTGCGCTTCAGGATCGTCATCGGGATGGGTTGGGTTCTGTGCCAAAAGTTGCGAGAGATTCCTTGAGTAGGCTGTGGATATCTCTATTTGCAGCTTTCCGATGTCTAGCTATCTCTGCGTCTGGTTTCGTACGATTTGCGCTCACTTAATATTGTGCAAACCTTTGCTGCTACTAGGTAGTGATCAGAGTCGATGTTAGTTCCTCTAACCACTCGTACGACCATTACAATGGATGAGTGCCTTCCATCAATTACCACGTGATCAATTTGGTTCTTAGTTCTTTGATCAGGGGATACCCAAGTAGTCTTGTGGATGTCTTTATGCTGGAATCTAGTACCACTAATGACCATGTTTTTGCCGCGGCAAAGTCAATCAGTCTCATATTGTTTCCGTAACTGTCAGCATGCCTACTTTAGCATTGAATCTCCTAGTATAATCTTAATGTCATGACCAGGGCAGCGGTCATACGTTTCCTCTAGCCGCTCATAGAATATGTCTTTGGCATTATCATCTTTCTCTTCTGCCGGGACATGCATTCAAATTAATATTATTATATTTCGATTTTATGCGAATTGTGGCTATGCGTTCACTCACAGCATTGAATCTAGAGACTAGATGTCGCAGTCTTTTGCCAACTACAAATCCGAAAACAAATTCATGTTTTCTTTCATGGCAACTGTAGTATACATATGTCGCAGTTTATTTTTCTTGTGCAGCTATGTCCTGTCCATCGTATTTCCTGGATAGCGTTAATGTCATAATAATAACTTTCGAGGACATCTGTCAGTTGAATAATTGCAGCGGATCTATATAGAGTTCTTATATTCCAAGTGCGTATCTGTATATCGTGCTCCTTATAACGTTTGCGGAGGACGTCGACAAATCGGGGTTGTTATGTTTTTTCTTTCGTTTTCGTATACTCACTGCCATTATGAACAGTGGCGGAGGCAAACCCAGTCCACCGGCTTTTTGAATTTTACCTTTATCAGACGCTGACCAGAATGTAATATTTCGAAACTGGATTTTCTTCATTTGGTTTCTATCCGCCGTTGGCCTATATGTATTGCTCATCCGCCTTCTAAGGACAAAATAATATGCCCTATAGCTTGAGGAGCTTCAGTGACATCAGTCACCTACTAAATCTGAGATATATCAGTGATCGCATAACCAAACGGAGGTTTCCGATAAAGCCATTGCCCAGGACATTCTGCGTGGAAGTAGTGAGCTGCTGGGACTGCCCAATGAAGGAATAATTTCTGGCCACTCCCACGTGAATGGATATCAGAAACTTTTCACCAACACGGACAGTCCCGTGTCCCACTTTATGTGCTATAAATGACTTTTGATTTATATTTAATTTATATTCGTTACGTCCAAAGTTTTACATAAATTCAAACTGAATCTGAAATCCAACTAGCCAAGTGGCTTTCGACGAGAATTTGAAGGAATTGAGACACTCAGGCTCACTCTTTATATGTAACTTTGTGACTTGGAAAAAATACCACATAGACCATTCATCATAGAATATTTGACGACAATTCGTTTGTAGAAGAAAACAGACAGTTCTTAAGAGGAAAACGCAACCAGGGCCTAATGGACTTTCACATGTTTTGAAAAACTTAAAACAAAACTATCGGAATTAAATCGACTCCCGAAATAGTATTTGATTATTCTTTCATAAATACGCATATTAACATATATTGGACAAATTAAAGACCATTACAAATTTAACAGCAACTGCATCATAATATTATATAAATTTAGTGTTTATCGATTTATTCGATTAATCGCTATAAATTACTCGTTTGATTAACTACTCGAAATCAGTCGGTTTAAAATACACCAGCAAATGTTTGACACAAATTGTTCGCTTTATCGAACCCTAGTTTACCCTAGTTGTCACTTTATAAACTGAGCTACTATTGTATATTTTTTGGATACTCCCCGCATCTCTTAATTTTACGGTACTCGACATATTCGAAGCCGATCACTTATTCCTTGGGAATAAGTGAAGGTATATGTTCGACCAAAGTGTATTTACAAGTATCAAGCGAAAGCATTAGCACAGCTAATTTCAGTATTTTCATTCCATTTTAGCTGCACTGTCAAATTCGTCTGAATTTTCGTTTTGTACATGTTTGGTTTCTTGTATTCCTGGTAAATATATCTGCTGAGTTTGGCACGTTGTGGTTCGAAATAAAAAAGGCCTGTTGTTGCTGCCTACAATTACAACAACACCTAATGCTACTAGCATATATTTCTACCATGTATTCGACTTTAAGTAGGACGAATTAACTCCTGACAAAATAACGTTACTACAACAATCTGCTTCTACTGCCAGCGAATATATAGGATAAAGATTTTCGGCGTATAAATGTGGTTCATCTGATATCCGATGCCGACAATTTAACTGATGCCTTTGGTTCTTTCTACATGAAACAAATTATTGTAATTCATATTCAATGGGGTTTTAAGGCATAAAGTATTTTTTACTACAATATTTTGCGGTATCAGCGCCCTGGCAATGATCTATTTGTTAAAATAAATATGTAGTCGTTTTGCGTTAAATATTAAACAAATACCGTGTACAGTTTGCTTTGATTCTAATTGTATGTTTACATTCTTCGCCAGCTAGTGAAACAAACCGACCAGAAAAGGAATTTTATATCAGAAACATTTCCAAAACATATTTTGTATATGTATTATATGTATTATGGTGGCTCTTACACTGAACGGAAAAGCATCGTCACAGAAATGAAAATGTTCATCACCCCAACAACTTTTGTCATCGAAAGGGAGCTAACGTACAGTTTCATTCCCGCTATGAAAATTAGTTCATCACCTGCAAATTGTTCGTTACTGTGGTGAAAGTATGGTTGTTGCTGCAACGAATTTGCTTCATTATTGCAACGAATTGGTTTCATTGCTGCAATGAATTTGTTTCATAATTGCAACGAATACGTATCGTTCTTGCGATGCATTTATTTCATTGCTGCAATGCATTTGTTTCATTACAGCAATGAATTTGTTTCATTACCACAATGAATTAATTTTATTACTGCAATGAATGTTTTTAAAGCATTTGAAATTATTTATTGGCAATTTTACATTAATACACTGTCAGTATTACATTGAATTTTTGTTTCGAAAATGGTCTCAATTATATGAATATATTAAATCCATTCCATGTTGGAACTCTCGTCTGCAGAAGATTATGGTAGTCGAGGGGTTGCATGTTATTGTGGCCGTCTAATTCAGGTCCTGCAAGTAAAAACAAATATGAGGAATTTATTATTAACATTTCTAAATAATATATGTATATATCGATCAGTGTTGCCATTTGAAAAAAATATTTCCGAACAAACATTTCCATAAAACCGACCAAAACCCCTAGTAGCCGACCAAAATTGTGAAATAAGTCCTAAATTCTTTTAATATTCTTGTAACATACATTTTTTATTTGAATAGACATTGCTTATAAAAAAATAATATTAAGTTAGTAATTCAGTCTTTTTAACATTTTAATTACAATAACAAAAATATTGGTAAAATATAAAATATATGGTAAAATATATGATAAAAATAAGAAGTAACATTTTTCTACACAAGTCATATATTCGGCAATTGTTACAGGTTGAAGTCCGTGCATTTCATAAAAACAAGAAATAAAATATAAATTGAGGCTATCCCATTGCTCAACTTTTCTATTTCTTACACCTTCAAGTGATAGCCATCTAGTCCCGCTAATGCCTAATATTTTGTGGAGTTTTACTGCACAATATTCTTGAAATTCTTTAAATTCGTCTATTCGTTTGGGACTGTGCGAAAAAAAGACATAAATTTTACGGCAAAGAGACTCAATAAGTATTGGTAACTTTTTACAAGCATATCTGGCACAAAGATTAAGTGAATGGCAAGTGCATTTTATGTAAAATAAATCCGATTAACGGGTAAGCAACGATTTTAGCCCACTGATATCTCCAGCCATGTCATTACCACCATCTGTCGCCAAACCAATTAAATTTTTTGACGGAATACTACGTGAAGCCAAGAAGTCCTTTATTAACTTGCAAATGGTCTCCCCATTAGCCTCAGCAACCTTCAGCATGGCTAGAAACTTGTCTTGAATCCCGAAATTGAGGAATATTTTATTGTTTCGTCCACAATTAAGGAAAACCTCATTTTTCTTTAAAATAGAAACTATACCATAACTTGCCTGGTTTCCAATATAGGTCACTGTTTGAGTTGATTTTGTCCTCCCGCAATGCAGTAATTTTGCTATTGAAGAATCTGGGCAACACTCAATAAGTAAAGCAGGCAGATAGTACATTAATAAAAACGGTAGATTATGTGTAATGCAAAACATTACTAACGCATATTCCGCTTATGTGACTTGTTTTTGTAGCTTTTGTTCCTCCGCATTACAAAATTTGTTGATCTTCAGATTTTGATTTCTCATGTGCTTTTAGGTGGGTCAAATGACATATCAATGACTTGGAGTAAAGCACCGCAATATGCGGACACATATTTTTCTTGCAACCAAGTAAATGAGTTCAGCCATTCCAACCGAAACTTTCTCTTTACGTTTACTTGTGTTTCACTACCACCACTGGAAAATAAGAGTTTACAAGATTTATAAATAAAAACATTTAAAATTTTACATCAATGTTGTTATCTTCAGTCCTGTTAGAGACATCATTATTGTTATCTTCAGACCTGTTAGAGACATCACTGTTGTTTACTTCAGCCTTCTTAGTTAGCCCTTTTTGTTAAATACTTAAAAAAAGTAACAGGCACAATATTAGTATTTCCAAATGTAAATAAATTAAGAATGAAGCCTCGTTGTCATATCACATGACCACCTTCTTAATGTTGCAGGACGTTCTTAATGTTGCAGGACATATTTCCCATCAAGTTTACTCACTTGTCCATGTTTTTAATTTTGACAAAATTAAAATTGTTTCTTTTCACAGCAATAGATTAGATAGATAGATCACTTTCTTTAAATATTAAGGAACAGTTTTTACGATGAATAGTCCAAATCACGAAACGAAGAACCATTGCAAAGTACAAAGCTAAGTCTTTTGCCCCGTCAAATACAATAGTGGTCTTCATGAAAGCTCGAAAGAACCTCGTAAACTCGAAAACATCGTAAACTTGCACAGCAAACGTCAAAACAAACAAATTTCCCATACAAAGCGACTTGCTCAGAAGTGGAATGTTTTCGAGGCAAATTTGCTGCGCAAACGTGGGATGGAGAAACGTGTAAACTTTTGACATTTCGTTGTCATCTGACTAGGATGGATAAATAAGGTGATAGAACTAGAACAGTAGAAAACATGCAATTGCTACTGCTACCACCTTATGCATCCATCTTGGTCAGCTGATATAGTTTTGAGCACAACTACGCTGAGCAACTTTACCTGGTGCCTCATGCAACGGTGCGAGGGAAACTTGTTCTCGGCTTTCACGTTTGCATGAATGCCGCAAGTGACTTCTTTGGCGGCAAGTGCCAAATCACAATTCAGTGCGTTGGCGCACACGAATGTACCAACCTATGGAAAAATGGATTTTTCAAATGATGGCTAACTAAAATTAATGATGGGTACGTCTAAAACGGACCAAAATCGAATTGGTCGGGCCATCCGACCAAATCATAAAATTTAAAATCCATCCGACCAAATTTGGTAGGATTCTACCAAAACGGCAACGCTGATATCGATGTCTGACTTACCATGAACATTAGCTCTACTCCCCTATGCGCTACTCCTTTAATATAGGACCACATCACAGTTTTCTTAAATCATGCAATTGTTGTTGTGTTGAGGGGTTTGCCATTCAACTGCAGCCATTCATTGCCATTCATTAAGCCAGTGATCGATCTGTTTAACATTCTATTCAACTTCTCTTTTATTTATTTTAACGAAATTTCTTAAAATTTCGATCGGGTTAATTTCATTGTACGTTAAGTTGCTATTTTTTATGTTCGTCTTACTTGAAACACTTTGTAACTTTGACTTCTTCGTTTTCATTGACTTCAAATCAAAATACCAATGCAGCAAAACAACCGCTACCGAATTATGGTTAAAACAAAAAACATGAACATTTACTTGCGATTTGTACCGTCTTTCGCATGTCATGTTGCTCCTTGCATTCTGTGTATTTATCTATTTGATTTATAGACGCTCAATTTACACAAACGATCACAGCAAACGCATAAATTTACACAATTTATTTTTCACAACAAAACATAATTACTAAGTATAACCAAATAGTTTTTTTAAACAATTTATTTAAATTATTCCAGCGGAGAAATATGTCTACCCCTTTCGGCTGTAGCAAAGGAACTGATTTAAGATATGTACGTGACCCACCACTCACGCTCACCATTTTTTTTTTGCTGGCTCCTTTTTACGCTCGCTCATTTTTTTGACTGCTTTTCTCTCTTTATCTTCATAAAAATTTGTTTCGTTGCAATGACAAAATTGTTTCGTCAACTGTAAATTTGACAAACCCCCAAAATAAATAAATAATAAAAATAAACTATAAAAAGTAAGAGACAAACCAAATATCAGTAGTTTAAATATCATGCTTTTACTGTTTTGTAATTGTTAACCCAGTTTTCTACAAAATTCAAATTAAATAAAATTGTTGCAGGAACGAAAAGTAAATTATTGCAGTAACGAAATGAAAAATTTTCAAAGAAATCTTGTATGAAATTGTTCTTGCAGTGACTACCAAATTGTCGGACATACGACACTTTTCACTATAGCAACGTAAAAACATTAACGAAATTGTTTCATCCAGGCGACGATACGTTTTTCTTTCAGTGTATGAACAAATTGTGTAATAAATGCTTTAAGTTGTTTTTCATTTTAAATTTCACAAAATATAATGTTCTTTGCTCTTCATTCTCGTGGCCTTTGCCCTATACTTAATAAGATTAGAAGAAATTTTTATGCCACAAGGAAGATGGGTCATTCGTGTGCCATATTCTCTCAGAGAATGGCATTAAAAGTAGAGTGCTATATACATTTGGTTACATAGTATTATTATTGTAAAATACATAAAGGACGCAAATACAATTTTTTTTTGTTGCTACCATTAAAGTTTTCAAGAGTATTCGTAGTCGTATTTGGTGAAGTCCTTAAGCATAGAAGTTCGCCCGTGATTTGTTTGTTTGTCATGAAATAAGATTGTATGAAGAAACATATATAAATAGTGGCATCTGCCAAAACTGAAGTGACGATGCTACACGAGTAAAGTATAATTATTGCAATAGTTTTTTTGATTGTACGAGTGACTTTGTTTATAATTTTATATAAACAGAATTTCAAATTTAACTAAAATTATTCCGTTACACACATATAAATATAGCAATGTACAATTAAAGTGACATATTGTTGATTATCAAACACAGTAAATTCATGATAGTCTCTACATGTATTCAATTCCTATTTAATCTAGTTTTGTTTTCAATTAACATGATTAATTGTTGAATTAAAGTTATAAAGATTAGTTAAACAATAGGAAACTATTAATTCTAGGTTTTTATTCAACCAATCATTCTCTGAGGGTCTTTAAAGTTATATGTAATAATGTTAAATTACAATTTTTCGACGAAAAATCTTTAAAATAATATTTTCATTGTTAAAACAATAGTTTTTCATGTCACATGAACATTGCAGCGAATTAAAATCACAACGAATATTGTGGATTTTTATACATGGATACATGGATTTTTATCGATAAATTCAATATTAAAAAAATAATGCTTCCCATTACATACCACGAAAGGATTGGGGAGAGTTTCTCACAACCAGTGAGCTGTGCGCTTTCATGTACAAAAGCCACGCACACTAACCATTGCACCACCGACGTGGACCAATTCTCGAGAAGGTGGTAAAAAATCTATAACTCTTAATTGGATTGGAATTTTAACACGAATTATTTTTGTAGGTGGGACTTTAGCCTATACATACATATAAGTAATTTTGCTGTTAAACGTAAAAATCGACAGATAGGAAAAAATTTTATGGAGGGTTTGATATAGATTCTCGTTTTTAAATAAATAAATAAATGGTTTCCCGTTACATCCCATGTTCTAGTTTTACACTCACTGATGGGGACCAACAGTTTTACACCGGTTCCGAACGGTATTTTGAGAAACTTTTCCATGGCTTAATAATCGATAGTGTCGCCGTCACTAAGCGAAGTGGCCGCCGTAGAAATAAAATTGAAGGTGGTCAGAGCAGGGATCGAACCCAGGATCTCATGTACAAGAGCCGCGCACACCACCGACGACCTCGTTTCGTTTTTAGTTGACAGTTTTCCAGCGTAGAAGATTGAGTTGAAAAGAGGGTCGAAAAGATTTGGAAATTGATTTTTAATATACACTCCGGTTCACTTATTTAAAGGCACTAAAAATTCCATATTCAGCAGCCTATATCTTTTGCAATTTATAAGCGATTGCAGAATTTTAAAATGGAAGCTAGACGTCTTAAGACAGAAAAAAAAACACGATAATAGTAGTTTCTTCACTAAATAAATTTTTTTGAGCAATTTATAAAAAAAGTCAAAAAATGTTTCCTTCTTTTTGGTTCACTTGAATAAAGACACTTTAAATAATTTTAATGAAAAACTTTTTTTCTGTTTTTTAAGTTATTTTACTTTATTTAAAAACTATTAATAATGGGTACAACCCCCTTTGGTTTTTAATAACTTCAAATATACGGGTTTTCATTGAGAGATAAAGAGAATTTATGTAATCCAACGAAATTTGATTCCAAGCATCCTTAATGGCCTGATTTGTTGACTACTTGTCATCAAATTATCTTCCTCCTTCATAGACCTTACGGGATAATCAACCCCAGACATTTTCGATAATGTTTAGATCTGGCGAATAGGGTGGCCAGTCAAGAATATTAACATTTTGGCTTGCAATGAACTCATTTATATTCTGGTGTTGTGAATAGGGGGATTATCCTTTTGCAATATCCAAGATATGGGACCAACTAGTTCACTGAACTTCGAAAAGGCCTATTCCAATAACGTTTTATAGGTTGCACCAGTCATTTTTGTACTTTGAAATTCAAGATCGATGGTGCCATAGTACGCAATAGCACCCCACACCATAACGCCGACCTCTCGGCTGTGATGTCGGTTCAAAAAACGAATTTTTTTGGGCAGATCATGGAAATAATAGTAGTAGCCATCAGGCCCATCCAAATTAAACTTCTTCTCATCCGTAAATACAACGGTTCTACAGTCATTTACATGACCTCTTGGCTGCACATCACATACCATGTAGTCTCTTGCGAATTGAAGCCGCTTTTCGTTACAAGGAGCATTAAGTGGCGGCTTTCTTTTGTAATTTCAGGTATTTAAGATAATTAATCTGCGTACTGATGACTTGCACGCTTCCTCACCAGCTTGAGCTCTTCTTTTTGGCAAGGATAAGGCAGAATTAGAAGCAATTCTGATGAGTTTTCTTTTCTCGTACGTAGATAAAGACAATGAAACCCTTCCTTTAAAATTTCTTCTATACCCATCGGGGTCCTTGATGTAATTGTCGACAACTGTTGGGCTCCGTCCAATTTTTTAGATATTGCGCGGTTAGAATATCCTTCAGAACGGTAAACCCGATAATTTTTCCCGATAGATTTAAATTTTTCCCGATAGATTTAAAATTTTTTTTTGCCATTTTGACTCGTAAAATGACTAAGATGTAATAAATTTTAATAAACAAACACTCTCTACAAAAAATCATCGCTTACTTTAAAAAAAATAATAAAGTGCCTTTGTACAAGTGAACCAAAAAATGTAGTAAATTTTTTGACTTTTTTTTATAAATTTTTCAAAAAAAGTTCTTTAGTTAAGAAACCACTATTGTCATAATGTTTTTTATATCTCTAGCTTCCATTTCCATTTTAAAATTCTGCAATCGGTTACAAATTGCAAGAGATGAAGGTTGCTGAATATTGAACTTTTAGTGCCTTTAAATAAGTGAACGGGAGTGTACTATGTTGGGAAATTTCGTGTTTAATGGGAAGTTTTCTAGATGGAGCCTGTAACCAATATTTAGTATATATGTATAGTAGTTTTGAACCCAAAAAAGTAAATTTAGAAAACCCATATTGAAAGAAGTTAAAAATCACATTTTCTTAAACAAGTGCCTTAAAAAAAGTAACTTTTCTCAAAAAAAAAATACCTCTTCCTATTTTTAAACAAAGTACCTTTTCTTAAAACAATACCCTCTATAAAAGAAGTACCTTTGCTTAAAAAAAGTAAATTTTCATACAAAAAGTATATTTTCTTAAAAAAAGTACTTTTTCTTTTAAATAAGTACCTTTTCTTAAAAAAGTAAATTTTCTTGCGGTAAGTACCTACTCTTAAAAATTTACCTATTCTTGAAAAAACGACCAATTCTAAAAAAAATCCAATTTCTTAAAAAAAACCTTTTCATCAAAAATGCCTTGTCTTAAAAAATACCTTTTCTTACAAAAATTCCTTCTCTTAAAAATAAATTTCCTTAAGCCTTTCTGAAACAATTCCTTAACAAATAACCTTTTCCTAAAAAGAGCACCACGTCTAAAAAGTAACTGTGCTTAAAAAGTACTTCTTTATAAAAAAATTCATACTCTTATGGCTTTTTCTTACAGAAAGTACTTCTTAAAAATAGTACCTTTTCTTAAAAAAAATAGCTTATATCATAGTACGACAGTGGTGGGTACACATGAGAAATGTTAGCAGAATATGAAAATAGGTTTAAAATAAAGAAATACGTGTCTCGGCGTTTTGTTGTAGCACGTCAGAATTTTGATAAAATCGATTTTTAAGCTTCGACGGACCGTGGAGGTTCACTTGTAATGTAATACTATTATAAAAAGTTCTATAAAAACAAAATGGGTGAACCGGTTTAATGCTTGGGGCAGTTTTAAAAAGGGAACTAGAAGTACCTCTCTCTTTAAAAAATGACTTTTTCGGGAAAATATAATACATATTCTTACAAAAAGAACCTAAAATATACAACCCTAAAAAACCCTAAAAATTCTGTAAAAAAATATAATTTCTTAAAAAAAAATGCAGTTTGTAAAAAGTATATTTTCTCAAAGATGCATTTAAATTATCGCATTTCTCAACGGGCGCCTTAGGTTTCTTGGAAAAACCTAGTACATAATGTATAGCGAAAGAAACTTCGTTGCAACCGGGTGTCATGTCATTTTTTATGAATGTGTTAATTTTGTTGGTACTATTACTTGCGTTTGTAAATAAGTTGCTTACATTTATCGTTTTTGTTATAAAAAATCATATTTTTAGTAAAAATTTTTAAATCTACAGGATTTGGAATGCCAGAAAAAATCGTTCTATGGATCAATTAGAATAAAGATTAATAAAGAAATCACCGTACGAACCATTTAGTGCGAAGCGAGGCCTCAGGCAGAGCGACACCCTATCATGCGATCTCATCAACATATAGATTGCGATCACCGTGAGAAATGCTGCAGTCAACACGAACAAAACCATCAGCAGCAAAAGTCACATGCTGCTCGCTTATGCTGATGACATCATTGGGCGAAATTTGCGTATATTTTCTGCAGTATTTTCGAGGAGAAATCAGCAAAAGTGGGTGTGACAGTAAACGAGGACAAGACAAAATTAATGGTTACGACAAAGAGAACATCCACCCGATTGGATGCAATGTGAACATTGGTAATCATTATAATTTCGAGGTGGTGGAAGAATTCTTTTACCTCGGAGCTGTCATAAACTGAAGCAATAACGTCAGCCTGGAAATCAAACGGAAAATTGTACTTATAAACAGGTACTATTTTGGGCTAAGTAAGCACTTCAGAGATAAGACACTCGAGAAACGTCTTGCTTTATAGCGCAAAATAATATGCCATATCACAGGATGGAAACGTCACTGGGAGTTTTCGAGAGAAAAATGCTCCATAAAATATATATCCGATTATAGTGGCCGTCGGTGGTGTAATGGTTAGCGTGCGCGACTCTTGTACATGAGAAAGGGTGTTCGATCCCTTCTCTGACCGCCTTACACTTCTTTCGACGACGCCCACCTCGCATAGTGATGGCGTCACAGCGGATTACTTCGCCATGAAAAAGTTTCTGAAAGTTCAGTTCGGAGCTGGAGTACAACTGTAGCTCCCAATCAATGAGAGTACAAGTAGAAGCGCACTGCTCGCTGGTTGTGAGAATCTCTCCCTCATCCCTTCATGGGATATAATGGGAAACCATTTTATTAATAGAAACGGCGAGTGTCGACGGCGGATGAACCGCGAGCTATATATAATCTGTATCCCGACATCGACGTATCAAAATAACGCGTTTACGCTGGCTGGGCCATGTCAGTAGAAGGACATCGAAAAATAGGACGACCAAGACTTCGCTGGAAAGATCAGATGGAATATTGCCTTCGAGAGCTTGCTGTTACCAATGGGCGGAGAAAAGCTGAAGATGGAGCACGTTGGAGGAATATGCTATCATCTTTATATACGACCCTTGACCCGCCTGGGTTGTTTGAGGTCAAATAAGTAAGTACAGTAGTGGACTAAAGTGGCTAAATTAATTCAAACTGTTTTGAAATTTGTTATAATTTTTTTTATTATAGAAACTTGACACTTTTCGAAGCATTAAACTAAAACATTCTGTTCCAATAAAAACCTATATAAAGTACACTATATTGTTAAGAATGTAATACAAAAAATATTTCAAACTGTGACCACTTTGATTCGGAATTGCCCATATTTGAAATGTTTGTGGCAGGGTTTTTCTTTAGTATTTTGACCAAAGTCCTTTCTTCTTTAATACACATTTTATGCGAGTAGGCATTTTTAAATCTTTGCGGAGGAACGTTAGCCCATAATGCAGACACTCTTGACCAAAGACTGTCTAAGTTTTTCTAAGTCTAAGTTGTCTAACCCGACCACCTCAGATATCGATGAAATTTTGTTCATAGCTAAATTTGATCAATACAAACAAACTCTCATTTTTAGAAATGACTGTTTTGCGATTTCTTGGGCGTGGCACAGTGGGGAAGTTTTCGAAAAAATGCGAAAATGGTCGAAAAGAGGTCCATTTAAACTACAATAACTCAGAATCGGCTGAACCGATTTCCATGATCTTGGTATCATTAAAAAGATATTTTAACAGGCTTTATGACGCGTTTAAAAAAAATACACTGTAAAAAATTGTATAACAAAAAAAATTTTAACTAACGAAAAAACCAAAAAGATCAAAGGTTTTTTTACAGTGTATTACTTTTTTAGAAAGGTTTATCCTTCACCTATACCATATCAAAAAATAAAAATGGGTTCTGTTTTAGTTTTTTTTGTATAATTTTTTAAGTAGTGTCACTTCTAGTAATTGCTCTTATATTTTATATTTACAGTTAAAATAAATAAACATTATCCCAGGAAAATTATAAATATGTTTTAACCCCAAAAAGTTCTTGCTTGCCTTAAAAATTGCAATATAAATGCACCTTGTGAACGTACCGAAATTCATAATTATAAACAGTTTCGAGAAGGCAAGATACCCCATTACAATTTTTACGCGTATATTTTAAAAATTTGAGTGAATATGAATTCAAACAATAAGTACAGATGCATAAAAATATCTAATAAGTGTTGCGCTTCGCTTCGTAAAATAAGTGAAAACGAGGCTGCAAATATAATTGAATATTTTCCAGCTGTCGCCAACATTCATTGTAGCCGTATTTGCGAAACTTGCCGGAATACACTGAGAAAAGCGCGCAGTCGTAATGAATCCAACGTGGAGCAGAATGAAGTCTCAAATTATTTACCAACAACGCCCAGCGATGAAATTAGCGAAGAATTGAATGAACTTCCAACTTGTACCAGCCGTAATGCAAACATCGAAAGCAACGAACTCATTGAAAATATAAATGATCACATTATTCCTCATCTACCAAACCAAATGTCGCCTCTTAAAAGGAAATATATCAAACCAGATGCATACAGAAATAGAAAATCACTGCAAATTTTGGAAAATATAGCAGATTCACTTGGAGCTGATCCATTATCTGATTTGTCAGCGCAACTTGAAAACGTCAAAGCCATTTACAAAGAAATTTTGCAAAACATCAAATATCAAATAGAGAACAGCTCAAATCTATTGGAAAAGCAAAAACTTTTATCTCTCTTACCAATCAATATGAGTCACGCAGAAATTAAAGATCGTTTTGGGGATGATATATCTCACGATTGTATCAAAAAAAGTAAAGATATCCAAAGGAATAAAACGAAGTTTGCAGATATCAATCTTTTAAAAATGAGCAGACGTAGTTTACCAACCGAAACTCTAAGCACAGTCAAGTTATTTTATGAAGATGATGAAATTAGCCGAATGATGCCAGGATCGCAAGATTCATTTCATAGCAAAGCGACAATCTGAATTTATCAGCAATAAAAGAGCGGCGCTGTTATCAGGAGAAATGGTAATTCAAATGGACTTTGCTGAAAATTATGCATTTCTTGTACAAGATGCCGTGCAAGGATACCATTGGAATAATGGTCAGGCTACAATACATCCGTTCGTTATTTATTACAAAGGTAATTATTTTAATATTTTCGTATTAGTACACACATCCATCCACACTCATCAAAATATTTAATATTTTTTATTTATTTGTTTTTTTCCTTTGTTTGTTTATTTTCAGATAACGATAAATTAACTCATAAAAGCTTCGCCATAATATCTGATTGCAATACCCATGATAGTATAGCAGTTCATCTATATATTTCAAAAATGATACAGTTCGTGAAGGCCAATATAACCAACAATATTAATAAAATCATTTACGTATCAGATGGTGCAGGAGCACAATATAAAAATAAATATAACTTTATTAATTTATGCCATCACAAATCTGATTTTGGTATTGACGCTGAATGGCACTTTTATGCTACCAGTCACGGAAAATCTGCATGTGATGGAATCGGAGGAACATTGAAGAGACGTGCTCGAAATTATAGTATTGCAAATAAAAATGAAATCCAGACAACGAGGCAACTCTATCACAGGGCATCAGAAACATATAAGACCACCATACAAGTTGCTTAAGCAGATGCTGACGAATACAACAACGTTAAAGAAAACCTATTTTCAAGATATAAAGAAGCTGAAACTATAACAGGAACTCAAGGCTTTCATTCATTCATTCCGATAAATGAAACTTTTGTACATGTGCGCAGATATTCTGACTGTGTCAAATTTGAGCAGAGCAAAATTTCTTACAAATAATGAACTTAAAAAAAATTTAAATAAAATAAAACACAAATTAATAAAAACATGACAAATAATATAAACAATTGTTGATGGTTTTTTATTTGTAAACATTTAAAAAATGTTAGAATTGTTGAACTATTTTGTAAATGTGTAAGAATGTGACCTGATATTTTCGCTGTTATTCGAATTATTTCGAAAACTTTCGGTACGTATTACTAGAAGTGACACTACTTAAAAAATTATATAAAAAAAACCAAAAAAGAACCCTTTTTTTTGACATGGTATAGGTGAAGGATAAACCTTTCTAAAAAAGTAATACACTGTAAAAAAACCCTTGATCTTTTTGGTTTTTTCGTTAGTTAAAATTTTTTTTTGTTATACAATTTTTTACAGTGTATTTTTTTTTTAAACGTGTCATAAAGCCTGTTAAAATATCTTTTTAATGATACCAAGATCATGGAAATCGGTTCAGCCGATTCTGAGTTATTGTAGTTTAAATGGAGCTCTTTTCGACCATTTTCGCGTTGTTTCGAAAAATTTCCCACTGTGCCACGCCCAAAAAATCGCAAAACAGTCATTTCTAAAAATCGGGGTTTGTTTGTATTGATCCAATTTAGCTATGAACAAAATTTCATCGATATCTGAGGGTGTCGGGTTCAATGCATCTCGATTTTTACATGAAATTCATCAGATAGTACTTCTTATTGAAAATTCATTGTCTCACCAAGTGGAACATCTTCACACCATTGCACTCCCACCACCGTGTTTCACCGTTTGCTTTACACGATGTCGCTGAATGATTTCACTGAACCTCTACCAACAATATTGTAGCCCATCAGATTGTAATCGCATAATTTCTATTTCATCCGAACAAATCACTCGTTGCAAGTATTCAGTCATCAGTTGCAAACATTAATCCCAGCCTTCACAATGTTGTCCACATTCACGTATCCACTTTCTTGTACTAACTTAAGTCCACTATTATAAGTACATAAATAAATATTAGGAAAGAAATATCGGTGAAACTGCGACCAACAAAACTCCTTTATTTATATTTTTAAATGTTATTTTTATTTTATTCAATTAAAAATTTCGAAAGTTCAAACAAAATATTAATTGAAAATCCCATTAAAAAGAAATTACATATGTATTACATAGTATTTACATAATATTATTTTTATATGGATGTAAAGTAACTAACAATGTAACTAAATTGTCACTCCAATTTGGGTTTGTCTTCGACCCGTGTTATTTTAGAAAGTTTGTTTGTTTTAAATGAAAGTTGAAACAGCCACGGTAGGATTCGAACTCAAATTCGCTGGACGATTGTTTCGATGTTTGTGAATCATCATCTTCAGCAGCGTCTAGCCCTTTACGCCACGGACTGCCTGTCCGTGTTTTTGTTTTGTTAATTTTTGTCGAAATTATCGAAAATAACAATCATTATTTGTTTTGTAATATTAGTTGCTCGCATTACATCAACCTTGCTGGCCTTAGAAAAGAGAATTAAATACACCGGACTTGCGTTCAGTTAATTGGTCCTGTTTCTTAGCACTTCAAACGAATTTATTACGCATTTCTTCGCAGGCTCCATTTTTGCCTTGAATTTTGTTGATTTTTTTGTCCTTTAAATGGTTTATAAATCTTAAGATTTTCTATTCATTTGTAATTCGAGTGTGTGTTATATAATCACGTACACACATAAATATATATTTACATGTGTGGACGTTGTTGTGTTTAGTAGATTTAGGCCTTTTATAGGTTTTCTTCTGGTCACCTTCATTATATGTACGTGTTTATATTCGGGTCAACTGGAATTATCGCAAGCACGCACACGGGGTCAGACACATACTCACTCATACATACATACATATGTAGCGTACAGACCAGTGATGAGATTTCCAAAATTTTGCACGGTATCAAAATTGGCCTAAATGTACCAAATTATGAAAAGTTGAATCATTATAAATATATAGGTGAAAACGAGCGAATGGCTGAAAATGATGAATGTGTATATAACTGATGGCAATTCCGGGCTGGGATTTCCAAATATCGATATTTTCCGTATCCCGGGATATTTTGCGTCCACATTACCGGGTTCCAGCATTATTTTTTTTTAAAAAATTCTCGTCAATTTGAGAATTGTTTATGCCGATACTGTGTGATGATATACGCAAATACTTGTGGAGAAGGGAGCTGATGAGATGCCTTGGTTTGGATCGAAATAGCTATATTCCCAACCATGCACCGAAATAAGCAATTTCAATTCTTCTTTATAAACTTTTTTTAAAAATTATTTTTAATTAGGAAAATTTATATTAAACAGGATACTGATTGAAAAACATACAAATATAACGTCTGATTTTGCTGACCACTTTTTGGTTTCATTATAGTCATATCTTCTCACAGCAATCATCAGATCACCTCGTACTTGAGTTCCAAAATTTAAAAAGTACAAAAAAGATAGCAAAAGAAATTTGAAAAAAAATCAAGATCATGTGCATAAAACAAAGTATCAGTCGATCCAAGCCGGAAACATCGGAGCTACGACGGAAAATTTTCGATGCTTCAAAAGTTATTACCTATCAAATTCATTATGTGTTCCATGTGATCGTATCTGATGCCCTATGGCTCACCTGTGGTCGAATGATCACATCCGTGTCGTATCGTAATTTGGATACCGAAAGTAATGTAAATGACGAGTATATAGCCACGAAAAAGCTTCTCAAAATACCGTTCGGAATCGGTGTAAAACTGTAGGTCCCAACCAGTGAGTGAAAACTGTAAAGCGCACAGCTCAGTGATTGTGAGAAGCTCTCCCTGCCCTTCATGGGATGTAATGGGAAACCATTTATTTTTTATTTTTATATATGAAATCGACGAGTCATTCTAGTATTCATTTCATTCGGGAGTAAAAAAATATAGTTGTGTCTTCTTGATCACTGCCAAAAAAAAAATAATATAATTACTCTGCCTCCCTGCTGTTCGGCCGCAGAACCCTGACGGCGTCGTCTCACCTGCCGTGTGTTGTACTAACTCCTTGAGTTTTGTTGATCCGGAGGGAATGTGTTTGCGAAACTTCTTTCCAAAAAGAACCTTAGGTGGTCTCAAACCACCCAGAGGGGTCAAGGGCCTTCCAAAATGAGGATAAATGTTTCTCTAACCCCCTCGATCTTCAGCTTTCCTCCTCCAGTTTCTAATACCAAGCACTCGCAGGAAATATTCTACTTGTTTTCTACAGTTCTTTACAGCGATTTTCGATGTAATTCGAGTACATCTTCGAATACATTTCGCATTATTTCATTTTGATTTTGTCTGCTGCCATGGCCTAGCCAGCGTAAACCCGTTATTTTGATTCGTCGATGTGGGGATACAGATTCTTTACCTCGTGGTGCATCCGTCGTCGGTACTCGCCGCTTTTATTACTATATAATTTTCGGAGAATTTTTCTCTCGAAGACTCCAGTGAAGTTTCCAGCATGCGATATGACACATATGAGAGTCTGATGCATTTGGATTTTCGGTTCTCGGTCTTATCTCTGAAGTGCTTGCTTAGCTCTAAATAACGCCTGTTGGTAAGCACAATTCTCGGCTTGATTTCTATGCTGACGTTATTACTTCTGTTCATTGCAGAAGGTACTAGACATACGCAGTGGTACTAGACACACGCAGTGAAAGAATATCCGATTTAGTACTGTCCGTTTGTAATAATTGCATATTTGACGAAAATGTCATATTTATTTGGCCATTATGCCGATTTTTCGATATTATAACATTTCTAGATTTGGGCGTTATGACCTTGTAAATGTCAAAATAACGTCACAGCACGGGACGTCAAAGCACCCAAAAAACGGAAAAACTTCCAAACAACAAATTACATACACATTTTTGGGCATTATGACAAAATCCATTTAGTGTTACGACCTAACGCCCTAAAAAACTAGTATTGGTGAAATACAATTTTTCTATTGGCTTTATATACAGGGTGGGCCAAACGTAACCATGGGGTTTAAAAATTAAAAAACTTTTTGGTTTATATATTTTTGAAAAATTTTTTTTCAGATTATATGAACAAAGAACTTTATGAGAATTTCTTCTTTTCGCGAAATCGGTAGAAAAATCGGGCGAAGTCTTAAATAAACATCCCATGTAGGGATTAGGGAGAGCTTGTCACAAACCAGTAGGCTGTGCGCGTTCTAGTTTTACACTCACTGAATGGGAGCTACAATTTTCCACCGGTTCTGAACGGTATTCTGAGAAGCGTTTTCATGGTTAAGTACTCGACAGTGGCGCCGTCACTAAGCGAGGTGACCGCCGTCGAAAGGAATTTAAGATGGTCAGAGCAGGCGACGGCCACCGAGAAAGCTACAATAACAATTACAAAGGAGGCATTTACACAACTTTAAGACCCCGGGACAAGAGAAATTACCTCAAATTCAGCGCATTCCACCTCAAAAATGAAGTATTTAGCAGGAGTAAATGCAAGTGAATCAACCGTTCTTCGTATTATTTTGACCAGTGAACATCAACAGCTCCGAAAACTGAAGAAAAAACCTCCACTAAATGCAGCACGCCAACAACGACGCCTTCCAAACCACTTAAGTGATAGGGACTGGCAAAAAGTAATTTTTTTCAACTGCAAAAAGGCTTAACTTCGACGGATCCGATAGCTATGACTCTTACTTCCACGATATTCTGAATCATGATAAAATTACACATAATTAATTTAATATTCAGATAAAGTAAGTAAAATAAAATCAGATTTTTTTATATTAACAATGTGTATTTGTTTGACTTATAAAACAATTAAAATGTGGTTCTATTCTGTTGAACCAAAACCACGAGAAGAATTTTCCACATGCTAACTCACAATGAGAGAAAATTGCCGTTGTAATCCATTTCGACTTGTTTTTTTGTTATTAAATAGTCAAATGCAGGATTTATTATTTCTCTGAAAAGTTTGAATCTGTATTGTGCTTGCCTTCATAATATATATAGAGATTATTTACTTAACATTCTATTGGTTCTATCCTGATGAACAAAAGTGTAACTGATTTTGACACATTCAACTTTGAATAAATATATAATCTAATTTTGTTTTCATTCCCCATTGTATAAATAACTCAAAGGAAAGGACATTCCAGAAACGAGTTTTATACTTTTTCTAAGTCTCGCAACATACAGTCATAGTCACATATATTTACACAGATTACAAATTTTAGTATGCTTAGAAATAAAACAAAATGTTGGAGCTGTACGAATAATTTTGCAAATGGAAACTTCTCAATTGTAATCGTTAAAATGTATAGCTTATGCTAGTTAAAAATTTTTCGCAACAAATTTGACGGCTGTGGATTTAAATTACAAAATAAGTCTACACGTCATCTTTCAAAATTATTTACACACTTATTTGGCCTCTCAAAAGTATTTACACATTTCTGAAATTTAGTTAAAAACGCTGCAATCTTTGAATAACGTCATATGTTTTGGTAGTTAGGAAATTTATATTGCTTAGAAATAAATATATATACAAATTCAGCAAAAAAAGAAAATAAAGGAAATTCCCGTCGAGATGTGAGTTGAGATCGTAACGAAGTTTGGAATGGGTTCCTCGGAGTCAGACTGGTAAAAAAAGAGTACAGAATAGTAAAGAACAAATAAACCTACGGAACCCTACAAAATAGGGTCAGAACTGGTCGGAAATATGTGACCAACAAAATAGAAGATCGGCCCACTCTTAAAATATTCACAGAAAATCCAGTCGCAATTCCGCTTAAAGTTGCTTCAGAGGCAGAACATATCATTGGAAAACATGTAAGTGAACCAACAATTCGAAGAAGATTAAACACGTATGATATCAAGACCTATGTCGTGAGAAAAGTAATTAACATATCTGAAAAAACCCAAAAAACGTTTAGAGTTTACCATTGAGTATATTGATAAGCCAGTGGAGTTCTGAAATATTGTATTATGGATGGATGAGTCCTCTTTTCAATTTGAAGGGCCATTTGTGATATGTAATAAAAAAATACAAGTAATTAATGCACTCGTGGCTTGCGTTTTCCCATACAAGTACTATCCTGTATATACTATCGGGGAAAATTATAACTGCTACGGCTATCGGGGATAAGTTGTAAAAAGACGTACTAAAAAAGTAGTGATAGATAAAAATGTAACCAAGTCAACATTAAAGCTTATCAAATTTCTAATGAATAATAGCTATTTGACAACTGTCTAGAAAAGAAAAGAAATAAATCAAACAAATTAATAATATGTAAAAATGTTTTTGTGAATTCGTTTCATATCGGGTTCTACCTAATTGTTAAATTATTAAGAATTTATGTGCCTTATAACCAATGGCCATCATAACAAGAACGGATCTTATGGATGTTAAGCCCCACAACAAGACTTGAAAACCATCAATATCCAGAATGAAAACATTGAATTAGTGTATCCAAACAGGATATGTGTCCAATGGCGGATAAAGGAGATAAAGAGATTTTATTGTATTCTTGATAAATGTGATGCCATGACGAAGAAAAATTATGTGGTTGACTGAGGAGGAAAATTTTGTGGTGTACAACTAAGGCAAACCCTATATCATTTCAACATTTTCGTGGAAAATAATAATTGAAAATAAAGATGAAACAGTAGTTTTACAAAAAATTAATGAGTTTTTTTCATGAGATGAAGAAAATTGTATTAGGTGCAGTGTATAGCAATCTAGGAAACGAATTCAGATGCTTATCAAGACGTGTGGTACAAAAATACAAATTTCCAGCAAAAGCAGAATCAGTAGAAAAGCTGGTTAAACTGTTTAAAAGAACCGCTGTATGCCAGAACTATGGTTGTGAACGGCTGAAAGCCATGTTATGACTCTAGCCGGTATTTTCATATTTGCCATTACCATCCTCGTCTTCCTGGGACACACCATGCGATTGATTGTCTTTGATTTCGTTGAAATCAGTGGGAGCTGCGAAAATCGCGTTGAGTTCGAAGGAGGTTTTCCTTCTGTGCTTAAGCAAAATTAGTATTTAGGAAATAAATATCTAAATTTATTTATCATAAGACATTTTTGACAAACGTTTTAATTGAATTTGATTGCAAATGTAGTATGACATAAAAATAAATAACAAATTGCCTAATTTTAAAGTGCTACCAAGTCATTTAATGGTTAACCGGGATGCGTTTTCTTTGTATCCTATGTATTTCTCGTATATATGTTACAAACAAAACACAACTATTGTTTGTGTAGCAACGCATAGTGATAACCAAGGCAAAGTTGAAACCTTCTGAAAGCAAAAATGTGAGAGACAATAAAGAAACGAGAGGCAAAATAGCACCAGATTTCCATTTCGTCGGTTGACTATTGTTTTATGTTGTTTGATATGTTAACATCTATAGGCGCGGGTAGGGCAATCTATCAAAGTGAACATATTCAAACAACACATGGCGTTAGCATGACATACGTTGTTGTAGTAATAAGTATGATGGCATTGATGTAGCGGCAGCGAACAAACAAGCAGGTCGTCGTCGCGAACGAGTATTTTTTATCTCATCGTAAATTTGTTTAGCAACCACCAACATTCGATGCTCTGCTTTGTTTACATTTGAAACATATGATCATTACAGCGATACACAATGATCATTATGGTTACTTATATACTACATATGGTTAATTGTAAGTAGATGAATATGTACTGAGTATAAGTATATTAGGTCAAAATGGAAGTTAAACTAGCTATAAAGGTATCGGCGAGTATGATAATTAAGTTCACAATTTAAGTTCGCATAATTATATTTGGCGGTCACATATGCGTATTTATTTGTTTCTGATTATCAGGCTTATGACTAGCTTCTTTTCAGATGGTTAGTCGGTGGTGCAATGGTAGTGTGCCAGCCACTTGTGCATGAGGACGTGGGTACGATCCCTACCCTGACTACCTTAAATTTCTTTCGACGGCGGTCACCTCGCTTAGTGACGGCGACACTACCGAGTATTTAGGCATGAAAAAGCTTCTCAAAATACCGTGCGGAATCGGTGTAAAACTGTAGGTCCCAATCAGTGAGTGTAAAAGTAGGTTGTGAGAAGCTCTCACTAATCCCTTCATGGGATGTAACGGGAAACCATTTATTTATTTATTTATAGTTATGAAAAATCATGTGGTAGTTTCGACGACAAATATGTATGCACTAAAGTTTCAGTTTTCAGCCTGATATTTTGCTCCTCTCTAGGGGTTTATATATGTGACGTCGGGAGCGGGTTCTGGAGTCACATATGCATGACGAAATGTTTTGGTTTCAAGACAAATTTAACTCTCGGTCTTAATGATCTCGTTTTACTATTGTTGATTTGTTAATGTATAGGCGCGGGTAGGGCAACCTATCAAAGTGAACACTTGCTAACAACACACAGCGTTAGCATCACACACGTAGTTGCTGTGCAACAATAGTCCGTGCCTGAAAATAAGTATGATGATATTGATGTAGCGGCAGCGAACAAACAAGCAGGTCGTCGTCGACAAAGAGTATTGAATAGTATAGAGAACTCAAAAGCACTGGCGACATCTTGCGATTCATTCAGAACGTATTACTCTCTTTTTGTCATAACTTGGTCCATTCATAATTTTGATAACATGTATGTAATTCATAAACATGTATGGTTTTTGTAGTGGTTTATGTAATAACCATAGAGTAATCTCATACTAGAGAGAATATTTGGCTCATCTGACGTTCCCATTCACACTCTTCTTGGTGCGGTCGGTGTGATAGAGAGATGTTTGACGAAACGTGGCATACACCAGGTGGAGTTACAATAACTTCTTGCTTTAATTTTTCATGTCGTTTTGGTGAAAAACTGTGAAATTTAAATGTGTTTTAAACATTTTTATTGACTGTTATTGTTAGCATACATTTGTGTTGTATGTACCACAATAATTTTAACACACAAAACGAAATGCCGTTGTTGTAGTTTTGTGCGTCTATCTGGTATTACTAAAGCAATTCTTTCCAACATTGAACGTAAACAACACACAGGCCAAATCTCATAAATTTGGTGAGAGAACTATTAGGTCTACTATAAGTGTTAGTCTATGATATTAATATTGTTGAAATGGTGCATTTGAATTCAAATATTCTATAAAGAGAATAAGACTTATTTTTGCTCTTTTACTCGGACTCTACATGAGATCGGAAAAAGAGTGCAATAAGTTCTCTATACTATTAAATACTTTTTGTCTTCGCTCTGTTTATGACAAAACAAAAACAATTATTTCAATGAGCTAAATAATGCATTATTTATTTTGACAATATTACGTCTAATGTTAAAGGAGATGTAAGAAAATAGAAAGTGCAGTAGCAAACGACCTTCAACACAAAAACTATTCTTTTTTTATTTTCCAATGTAACATTCACTAACGTGTTCATAGAAATCGAACAGGTACCGTGTAACGAAAAGGGTTAACACATCGCCCGTGAGTTCGAACACTCATTGATTTTTTACTAGTTTATATTGCGTCTACAGGGTTTTGTGCGTTCTCTTTCCGAATCTGTTGTCAGATTTTTGATATATCTTACCATTAATGTGATGTTCCCACTAATTTGTTTGTATATCCCTAATAATTGATAGTTGGTAATACTAGTATGGTCGTGAATATTGGTATCTCCGTTTCAAACAATTGGTCGATTATTTCATGAAAAAAAAATCTTGCATTCAATGCATGTAAATGTAAAAAGGTACGATCTGAAACTTTTAATTTTTTGTATTGCTTGTTTATAAACGTGGATTTATATTAATAAAATTAATTATAATAAATAATACATATATATTGAAATCAAAATATAATTCGTTTCTAAATATAATTATGTTTGGGAGGAAATACGCATGTTTCCACGTAAGCATATGGATATTTTGTGTGAACAATGCATATGTGTCCACGTAAAAGCGTACAAGTTTGCCGGTAAAAATGCTACTGTTTGCATCTAAATGCAAGTGAGTTTGGGACTTGCAAACTTATGAATGTTTGAAGCGTGTTCGAAATATATACGTGGTTTCTGCTATGTTTGGGAGAAAATGTTGCAGAGGCAGTTTTTTTCCTGCGTGTATGTAAACATAGTAGAGAGTGTATGGGCATTCATAAAAGGGTAGGGATCTATCCAAATGGGCCGAAAATGAGAGGAAACTGATAATAAAATAATAAACATCTGGAACAGCTTAGAAATCGAGTTTGTTCGTAATTTGATTTCATCTATTCCAGCGAGACTACAATCTGTCATAGCTGCGAAAGAAAATGTATCGGGATACCAATAATTTTTGTTTTTTTGGTGTTTTATAATGTTTTTTCTGTTGTGTAAATACTTTTGAATGTAAATAAATTTGTGTAAATAATTTTGAAAGATGAGGTGGAGACATATTTTGTGTTGCTAATCAACAACTATCAAGTTTATTGCTTAAAATTTTAAACTAACATAATCTATACATTTTGAGGATTACAATAAGGAAGTTTTCTTGTTGCAAATTTATTCATAAAGCAGCAGAATTTTGTTTTATTTCTAATAATACTAAAATTTTTAAATTGTGTAAATATTTATGACATGTGTGTATGTGTATTTTGAATCACAATATAACAGCTAATTCCTGTAACTCAAGCGAACGCATTCGTTCGTTTCCTAAACGACAATCGTCTGATTTGGTTTCCCGTAATGCTCACAAGAACGACAAAGCGAACAAATTGCAATGTGAACGCATTGATCCTCGTACGCATTGTCGTTCGCCTGAGTGTTACGGGAATCCAAATCAGTCGATGTCGTTTAGCAAGCGAGCGAAAGCATTCGCTTGAGTTACAGGAATTGGCTGTAAGTGATCAAAAAGATCAAGGTGTGTACTTATAAAGCGCTTGTAACAAACGTAAACGGTCGCCGAACGGCAGTTCGCGTTTTAAAATACTTAGCCCAGTCAAGTGATTTGAATTAATGCAAAAAAAATATGTGTTGGTCTTTTAAATCAAATATTACGTATGTGACAACGAATTATGGCAGGCCAATCGTCGCTGTGCTTCTATAAAGCGCTGTTAATATCCTTTACATCTTCGAACTCAGCTTGAACTAAATGATGGGCCGATAGATTGGCACTCACAAAAGAAAAAGCTGAATTCGAAACGCTGAATTTTTTCTCATCACATTGAGAAATAAGGCCATATGGCTTTATTTCCACAGACAAAGTGAGCCAAAGCCATTATGGCATTATTGCACCTTTGATAGAATTTGTTTGTCATTTATGTAGTGTATTTGATTTCGTTTATTAACAAATAAAAGTTAGTTTAGCGAAAACATGTAAATTTTGATACATTTTATATTAATTAACAAAATATGTATACGTTTGCCGTCATCCTTGAAAATGACACGACAAATTGGTCACAATGTTTGGCTTTCTTTTCCTTAGCCGCTTCTTTTAATCGTTGGTATCATTTGACAGAACTATAGAAGTAAAATATTGAATCACCTATTCCCTCGCAATAAACTGTGCTGGAGGAACGTTGATGCGTAGCCAGTCTCGCTACGCTATGTCCCTCTCTTTTCATAAGCCGATAAACAAAGTGCAGTAGGACAGCAAACTAGAAACTTCGGTCGTCGATCAAAATGCAGTGCAGCGCGCCCCAGCCGCGAACGCCACCCGGACCGGTTGCAAACAGCGCGTCCCCCACTTCCACCACCTGTGCCATACCTTTCCAACACTTGAAAATTACAACTAGTTCTTTTGGAAATACTCAACTATAACTATTGAATGCGTTTCACACTGGTATGGCGGTATTTCACTTTGGCTACTAAACAAATATGGAGTTATTGCACTTCCTCTATAGAGCTTCTTCATACTGGCTTTATTTCACTTCATCTGTGGAAATAAAGCCATATGGCCGTATACCACTGCACCCATACTGTCATCTTAATTATTCAGTATTGTTTGGCAATTCGTCATGGAAAGACTCACAGCGTGACATCCACTCCAAATTATTCATCAAAGATACGAAAATCAGCGCTCTGTGAAAAATAGTTTTCGTGCACTTCGAGCAACATATGGTGGCACAATTCTGGCTAAATGGATACGTAAGAAAATTGGTGTCCCGTAACATCCCTTGAAGCGATTGAGGAGAGTGTAAAAAACTCACTGATTGTGGCCTAGAATTTTACACCGGTTCCGAACTGTATGGAATGTAAGGTGGTCTGAGCAGGTATCGAACCCACGTTTTCATATAAAAGAGCCGCGCACACTAACCATTGCACTACCGACGGTCAATGGAATATGGATACATAAATAAACAAATTCCGTATTTATTTCTTTACAAATTCTTTAAATAAGGCCGATAAGCCAGCTACGTACGATTCAAGATCATGAAGTCAAGCCAAAAATATTTTCGATCATTGTACAAAAACAGGAAATTCTCCCGTATTTTAGTCGGAAAGTACTTCGTAAACACTTTTAGAATCCGAGATCAAGATTTACAAAATTAATTTGGAACTAGGAAAATATCCTCCTTTATTTTCACACACCCACAAATAATTTTGCCCATTGTGCGAAAACAAGGAATTCTCCAGTGTTCTCACATACCTCGTTGAAAAACTCTAGACGGTTTCGATGATACAGCTGATAGACCTCCTGCCTGCAAATTTGATAAAGGATTGAATGTCAAAGAGAATGTCAAAGAATGAGGTGAATTCAAATAAACTGGCCTTAAATTTGATTGTTTTTGTTTTGAAATGACTTCATATGCAATAAATTGGATGTGATTTGAAGAACACAACAATTTATTTCAATTTTTGTTTGTACTACGTCCTAATTCTGGCAGAAAAAAGTGGCATAAAAAACTGTAGCATAACATACATGCACACTCTTTATATCTTACTCTGTGGAATGCTCCTCGGAAACACTTTCAGGATCTGAAATCAAAACGTGTAACCAGAGTTCCCCCGTGTTCTCATATACCCCCTTTCAAGTTCTACGCAAAACTTTTCAGAATATGAAATTCATACGTGCAAAAAGAGATTGGAAGTCGGAAAATGTCCTCTATTACTTTCAGACCTCCAAAATGATTTTCGCCTATTATTTCTTATTTAAAAGATGTACATTCCATACTTCTGATTTATATGGAGTCTTCGGTTTATGCACTCTTGAAAAACTCTGGATACAAATTTATATTTTTCGGCGTTGAGATTTCTGTACAAATTACTTTAGGTGGAAAGTCGAATTTTCACTGACAGTGTGTTTAATTTTCACGTAATCAAATGTTCCTATTACTGCTGTTGCTACCTACTTTTAAAATATGATTTTCTCGTAAAATCAATCTAAATTACGAAGAGACTGTCGCAGAAGAGACTGCGAGAAGGGAGGTAGACGACTACTTTAAGCATCCTGTATTAGGAGTTTTCGTTTGTACACTTGCCATTGAAAAAATTAAATTAAACCACGCGTTCGTCTATCACAGCCGGGGGTACTGATGTCACAGCTGACCAACTTTGAAGTTGCAAATTCATGGAGAATAAAGTAGGAAAGAAAACAAGCGATAGCTGGCTGGAGGTATTAACAAATTGACAGCCGCACATCGAAACGAAAGTAAAGAACGCACCAACTGAGTCTATTGTTAAGGAAAAATGTGTCAATTAAATCGAGGGGAAAAAGGGTTAACCAGTGAAAAGAAAATTAATATGTACAATTAAATTAAACTTGGTAAAACTAATGATTTTTCTCATTCTCCACGAAACACCAACTATGCCAGTGACTTTTCAAGGTTTCCCGTGCAGCAGCAGTTGCAAACTCATATTATATTACTCACACATATAACGATAGCAGCCCCTGTGCGAGAAAAGTTCATAAATTGTAAACACCTGATTGATATTACTCAGTACCAAACCCTTTTGAATATTTGGATCACAGATTCTGAAAGTGTTTCCGAAAAGCTTGTCAGCGCGGTAAGTGGGAACGAGGAAGAGTTTATTACTTTCGCACAATGGGTGAAAATATTTTTGGGTTCCTCAAACAAAATGCAGATATTTTCTTTCTGCAAACAAATTCTTTTGCTGCATGTTGATTTCGGACTGGGAAAGAGTTGGCGAATAGCTCTCCAACGGGCTGTGTGAGAACACAGGATAATCCTTGGTTCCGGGCTGTGGGCGAAAATAATTTTGGGGCTCTGAAAGTAAATGAGGATATTTTCTTACTTCCAAATTCCTCTCGCCTTTTTTCATTTCAGATTCTGTACTTCCGTCCCATTTTTGTACATTTTGATTTCAGATTCTGAAAGTGTTTGTTAAGATCTTTGCAATGAGGTATGTGGGAGCACAGGAGATTTATTTTAAATTTATATATAGTCAATTCACTTTGTGAATCAATTCACACTGTGCGAAAACGGTATAAATGCGCAAGCAAGGTCAAGTTCTTTCGTTAGTGCCTAGTAGGCAGGGCCGAATAAAAAGTTGAAGCTACATGATTTGGCTAGCAAAAAAAGCGTTCTGTGGGTCAACTAGAACACCGACTCAAAATTTAAGAAAAAACAATTAACCCCTTCACGTCCCACAATGCGCTTGAAGCAAAAACATTAATTGCATCTGAATTTCACGTTTTGGAAAATTTTAATGCAATTGGGTTACATTTTCGAAGTTGTGAGTTTGGTAAACTGTAGCATGTGTCACATTACACATTAAACTTTAGCCCTCATTGAACCTTAACTCTATGGAAACGTTGTCAATGTTAACAAAGTTAAATCGTTCGCTAACGAATTTAAATCGTACGCTTATTTGAGAACCAGACAACGAAACTGGTAAAATATGAAAATTTCCAATCACGCTTGTTCGTGAGATATGTACCTACGTACGAATGGAAGGTACGTATGGCAGCTGCCTACATTAGTTACTTATAGTAGGTACCTGTGGTAGGTAAGTGTGGTAGGTATATATGATAGGTTAAGGATATGATAAGGTCAGTATACCATGGGGGCCACCGCTAGGCCTAGAGTTGGCGGAAAACCGTCCGATGACAATATGGACACAAGTGAAGAGTGCGACCTGATGTTAGGTCCCAAAGTTCTTTGAAGAGGGCAGGAGGCAGGTCTGGTAAACATATCGGTGAACGAATCCCAGATACAAAGCCACATCTGCACCTTGCAAGAATAAATTTAACATCGAGCTCTTTGGATTATCAAGAGAGCTGAGGTTGACGACCAGGAAATATTTACCGCTAGGCGCAGAAATTGTCAGATAAGGGCTGGTAACGTTATTGACAATCAAGACATTACAGTGGTTTCCACAACGGAACAAGAGGACAAAAGGTTAGTTTTACCGATGAGCACAACAGCCTAAGAGGGTAAAGGTGATCAGTTAGAACTCTGGCTACAGGTTCTTTAGTGAGGTTGTAACACTCAACCTGGCACTGGGGGTGATCCACAACGACGGGGAAGACGTAAACATTCAGAACAATAAATGGAAGTATATTATGGATACATTTTCCTCAATATACTAAAGTAAAGATCCGAAAAGAGATGACAGGATTTTCCTATGTTAGTGCCGTTTGGTGATCAGAGACCGGTAGGGTGAGGTGTGCCCATAGGCGGCATTAAATATAGTTCGGACGGACGACCCCATGCAAACCCTTGGCACGCGCCTAGATTCCAGCCAACCCATCTGAGGTGGATGCAGTTAAATACATTCTTAAAGTTCCAACCCACAATTGGAAAATCGAGGGACTGGAAAGCGGAGATAGTGCCCGTCGGAACTCGACGTTCAGGTTGCACAACAAGTTTCTGCCACTTCTAAAAAATTCCATAACAATATTCGTTTGTTTTTGGGCAGATATCCCTGAAGAAGGCTGTCGATTCGGAGCGAGGAAATGTCAAAAAATGGAGTTGAAGGAAACGAGAACAGGATCACGAGAATGTGGACAACATGGTGACGGTGAGTGGGAATGTACAAATTCTTGGAGACTTATTGAAGCCCTTAGAAGATAAGGAAAGCAATCCTAGCAGAAGTAATACTAGCGCTTACATTGTGGCCAGAAGCGTTATGAATACATTGTTGTTACATAGCGACAAGACAATCTTGCTGTCAGATTAGGAAAGAACAGATCCAATATGTGATTGGTCGCACAGTACTTTCCCCATGAGGAAAATGGGTCTCGAACATCTGTCTTTGAGCTGTGGGCGCCGATGCACACTCACACCATTCATTATAGGGATGCTCTGTCACCAGTAATAGGCGTGAAACAATCAATTAGTATCTACTTGCCTTGATACGCACGCTCCAGGTAAGAGGTACTAAATATCACCTTCGTTACGGAGGATATTTATGAGATGACCAGGAAATGGAATGTCTTTGATAACAATTCGTTCTCCGAACATAAATACATCGAAGCCATTTCGACTGGAACATAACCCAGTCGGAAATAGTTTGTCGCGATGTGAGAGGGACTATAAAAGTATTTTGGTATCATAAACATCTTTGGGGATAAGGTGCGTAGAAGATATAGATAAGAGATATACAGTGCTTTCAAAAAGTTGCATCAAATCTCTTGCACAAGAACGAAGCCAAGCGAGAATAGGAAGAATCCATGAATCGAAGTCACGCACACGAATTCATGCCAAAGAAGTCATGCCGACGAAGTCAAAGAAAAATCTTTAACAGACAAGCAGGACTCTGATAATGACAAAGTTGAGCTAAAGTTATAAAAGATTACGATCAGACTGGCCAAGAGAAACTCGTGAATCCCCTTCTGTAAATAAATTGGAGATACATCCGAAACCTCGATGCTAAGGAAAATACTGACGTCAGGCAATACGACGATAGGTTTTCTGAAGGTCTTTTCTGATCAGTCGACAACCAGCAATGGTGATTCACTCGACCTCCTTATTGACACCCATTTCTCCGGCAAGAAGTCAGAAGTTGTCATTGAAATTGTTACTAACTGTAGTTAGTCTTATCTGTAGTTAGTTATACACATCTAGCGTGTATAATCTTTTGATATATATATATATACTAGAGGGTGGTTGCATACAAGAGAGGTGTTTATTCCAAAATTGGCGAAGGCCTCTCACGGACCTCCCAAAGACTTTAGGGCTATAACCCTGCCATCTTTCGTACTGAATGCCTTGGAAAGGTTAATAGATGTGCGGGTATTGCCGTAGGATTATTATCCAGTGAGCAGTATGCGTATTGCCATAACATACATACAGAGACAGCAGAGCATGACCTAATTGGCGGTTAAGGAGTATTTTGTGGTAGCCTCTCTTGACATGGATGGTGCGTTCAATAACTGGCGCTATCGGACCTTAACGTAAACATGGTTATTACAGGTATTGTATACGAAATGTTCACCGGAAGACGTGTCACTCTGTATTGAGTACCACGAGCTCTAACAGGTATATTAACAGAGGCATTCCAGATGCTGCGAAAATAAATGATAAGGTAGGGTATTGAATCTTCTATAGGGATCTAGGGTTGTATCAGTCTCGTAAGACTTGCTGTTGTGTGTATCAAACGGAAGTGACCGACTGGCTGAGGGATAGTAGTCCAGCAGTCATTTGGGTCAATGCCTTATCAGGCGGTCAGGCGGTCATCAGATCCTGGAATCAGTATTCCCGAACTCAATATCTGCCCAGGAATCCCGTTGATATATTTACGAGATGACACATCAGCACAATATTCAGCTCTTATGGGTGCCAGGGCACAGGGAATACCTTCCATGTTCCTGAAGTATTGGAGAGTGTTGGCGTGCCCCTAGCGCCTTGCACGTATATCCTGCAAGAACTCTATTCTTTATCAACAGGCACATACCAAAAATTAAATCTTTCTGAAAAATTCCACCCAATAATATTAGATCTAAATATTATATCATAAAAATCAAAAGTGTGGGGGGTAAATATTTACAAAACGTGTTATTTTGTTATTATTATCACCCACGTTTCTGTCATTGGGATATGGCTTAACATTTGTCAAATATGAAAAATGATTCCCAAGGCGTTTTTAGTGCGCCTTCATAAATGAAATTTTTTTTACAGATTTATCTTGACATCAAATATGCTATTCACAATATCTCAGAAGCGATCTATTTTTTAAAATGTTTTTGCCCAAATAGGCCTTTACGTAAAGTTGGTAATTACACCAATAATCTAATTTAAAGCTGTGAGAAATAATTACCCCTATATGATTACCCTTATATGAGGTTCCCCGGAGGTACAGATTTTGTTCGAGCAAGACAAATATGCTCGACATTATCTTTCTGTTTGTAGTCAGGCCGAAGGTACTAATGCTTGTCTCAGTTTTGACGGGACTCTGTCTGAGTGGTAGAGAGACTGATGGTCCGCTCAAATTACTGCTGTGGAAGCTGTAATGGTAAGGAAGACGAAGAATCGACTGAACATCTACCCTAAACGTGTCCAGTATTAACTGACAGGAGAACGTCTACTTTGGGATAATGCCTAATTACAGATCTGGAAGAATTATCGTTAACAAGATCTTGAGATCTTGTGACGAGCGTACCAAGAGGTATCATCATATAATGAAGTCAATGGATTAGCGCTATCAGGAATATTGGGATGAGAGATTGATGGAAGATTATATTTAGTTAATCATGGAATATAAATGCAATAAACGACAAAATATAACTCACCGGTATTTGTAATATGTATGTTTATTTTATTCATTGCCAATAAACGAAATTAATACGATAATACAAATAAACAGTATTGAAAAAATTCAACATCAGCACCGGAATTCTGTAACTTCTTAGCGATAAAAGTCGGAATTCAAAATTCAAAAAAAAATCAATACAAAATTTCCGAATTTTTTCAATTTAACTACCGATTTTTATCGTTAACAAGTTAGAGAAATTTTGAGAATTACGCTGCAGTTTGACTTGTACCAATCGTACGGCGTCTGCCATCACTGACGCGTATATCGCACTCATGGCCATTTGGGGCGTTCATTCATACGTGTAGACTTATATAAGTAGCATCATATGTGGGTTCACAAGTGACATATGGTAAACAATAAAAGAACAATGTGTGCGACAACCTTTTTGGCAGGTCATTATTTCCTTTTAGGAGACAATTATTCTTCATTTATTACTGGATTTAACAAAAAGTTGATGTGAATAGATTAATGCCCTAAGTTTAGTTTACGCACGACAATACAACTATTGTTGGATGTAATCAAATGGACTGGCCTGTGAAATAATATTTATTCATGCAATAGCAGTAAAGAAAACTCAAAAATTAAATGACAAAGAATAAATGATTGGAAAATGTTTAAAAAAAATAACTACCCGTACTGGGAGCAGCTGAGGCGATATTAATAAAATGATGGTGTTACTCTAATCTTTCAGAATGAAACCAATAAATTAACAACTCTGGAATCGTTTCTTTAATTAAGAAGAATTTTTCAATACTTTGAAGAATTGCTTTGATATGTGTTCAGTTCTGTTGGGTCTGGAACTAAGCCTGATGCAGAATATTGTGTACACTCTGCAAGTTTAAATTCAGACACATTTGAAGTGATATGGACCATGGTAGGTATTTTACACCACCAAGTAAAATGTAAAACGGGTTTCATAGGATTTGCACGGGTGTAATTTTCATCCGACAATTTCCCCATAGTCAAAAGCTTACGCTGGGGGACATCCTCTCCGATACATATATTTTTAATTTTGACCCATACTAAAGGGATTCTCCTATAAATGCTATGCATTGTATTGGACTTATGAAATATTGATAAGAGGAGGAGGAATGAGAGAATAGTGCTTGTTGGACTTGGTGACATAAAATTTAATAGAAAATACATTCCCCGGTAGATTATTCCCTAGACGGACTGTTCTGTTGGGAAACGAGTTCTCTCGTTAGTGCGTACTTCGATCTATAGGCCGGCCAAGTGACAACAAATGGTTGTTAGTCCTCGGACAACCTCGGCACACGTTAAAATACTCTAACTTCGGATATGAGATGTGTTTTCTCAGAGGATAGATAGAACAACGATACACAGGTTACATTTCGACGATGTTCTACGAAGACAAAAGAGTTGGTTACCCTGCTGTCACCTATTATCATCATTGCTATTTTATATACACAGTCCAGAAACTCCACAGTAGACCAAGGGGAGAGTTATATTCTATCAAGATCGTATCGCACTGGGTATTAGGGTTGAGGTGAAAAATAGATTAATAATGAAAAAATAGAAAATAGACACAAACTACGGATGCTGCTTCGGTAACTAATTTTACGCAAACCTCAACTGATTGGGTATGACATGGTAGTTTTTGGTATTCCGTTGCCAAGATATCATCAAATTCATCATCAATTTCATCACCACTACCACTGTAGAGTCGGACAACACTATCTTTAATGTCATCATCAGAAACATCAGATAATAGTGGAGGAGCTGTTATACTATTTTCCTGCCAGTCAATAAGGTCTTCGTAACTTTTTGCCTTGAAGTTGAGAATTGGAACCTTTGATTACGTATATTCTTTCGTGCTTCTAGAATCCGACGAAGTCCTAATTCTCGGATAGATACTCTTTCATCACATATCATTACCAGCAGAATGTTTTCGCATGCCCAAAATATCCATTTCGTTGGATTACCGGTTCAACAACTTCCTTTAGTTCATCACTTAGGTAGCGGGAAAGGTTTATTGTTCTCCACAAATGACTTGAACCATTCGTGCATAACGGTTTGCTTTTAATCCAGAACCATATGGGAGCATAAACTTTCACAACATAAGTTGCCAACTCTTTCAGCTCTTTCGATGGGTTAAGTGTTGCCACATATAAGTACCGGATGACCTATTTGTCAAACTGGTGGATTCGGAATTTTGGCCTCACAGAATGTTCGTAAGGGAATTTGAGTATCGGGATAATGGTAGGCGTGATAATTTTGCTAGATTACCGTCTGGAAATAAGGGAGCTCCAAAAAACTAATTGGGAGTTTGAATATGGCGAATCAGAATGTTCGCGGTTTGAATACTAAATTGTCTAGATTATTTGTTGATAGCTCTGGTTTTGAGTTTGATGTCATTGCATTTTCTGGGACATGGCTTAAACCAAATATTTTTAATTGTGAGTTGTTCTGTTGTTCTGCAATAAAGTTGAGTTGTTGAGTTGAGTTGAGTTGTTCTGCAATTATAGAAAAGATCGTGTTGGTAAAATTTGTGGTGGTGTTTTAAACTCAATTGAAAATTCTTTATCTTCTGAGTTAGTTACAATTACTGATATTGGCTATCTTGAATTTATCGCGGTGTCCATTAATTTAGGCAATTTGAAACTGTTTGTCAAGAGCATGTTGACGCTATTGCAAAAGTTATTGCGTTAGCCAGTAGAAAGGACCGTATGTTAGTATTGGGTGACTTTAACTTGCCGTCTGTGACATGGGTATCTTTACCCGATACCAATTCTCTGACTCCATTGACACCATGTGATTGGTCATCTGATTTTGTTACGCATATATCCGAACTTAGCTTGATTCAATTGATCGACATTCCCAATTCTATGAATCGAGTCCTTGATCTAGTTTTAGTGGATGATTCTAACAACTTTGATATTTCTCGAATTGATCCGTTAATTTCTCCTGAGGATAGTTACCATCCAACGCTGGGAATTAATTATACATATGATACCATGCTGGTTGGTTGCAATTGCTCTTCGTCCTATGTTGGCCTATGCTTTTCGCGTGCGAACTTTATTCTTTTGAATAATCTTATCTTTGATACCGACTGGCATAGTATTTGTTAGTGTGATAATTCTTTTGAATTTGAAATCGCCCTGGATGATTTCTATAATATTATTAATGGCTAGATTTCTAAGTCTGTACCCAAGAGCCCTATAATGGGTAATACTTGTCCTCAAGGACTCTAAATCGTCTCAAGAATGTAAGGAATAGATGTTCGAAAAAGTATGAAAAATCTGGACTGCTACCAGACTCTGCTAGGTATATTGTTGCTAGGAGTAGATACAACTTTAAATCTCGTGAGAGTTACAGATTATATTTGGATAAGTTGAAGGCTAATTTTAAACGGAACCCCAAATTATTCTTTAGATTTGTGAACTTGAAGCGTAATTCGTCTTCCACACATTGTAGGATCCAAATGAACGGTATTGAATATTCAGATGAAGAGTCTATTGCTAATTGTTTCGCCGATTTTTTCGCATCTATTTTTTCCACCCGAGCCTATGATGTTTCCAAATCATACCCGTACGCTGTAAGCTCTACCATTCCGTTTGATGCATCTGTCGTAAATCCTTCGTATTTCCTAGGTAACTTAATCAGCTTGAAAGCCTCGAATAAAGCTGGTCCTGATGATATCCCGGACTCTATGTTGAAATACTGCTTGAATTCTCTCAGCTTACCGTTGACTCTCTTATTTAATGCTTCGTTGAAGTTCGGAAGTGGAAGTGGAAGTGCACAGTGGAAGAGCTCTTATATAATCCCTCTCCACAAATCTGATAGTTTAGTAAATGTTGCAAATTATAGGGGAATTGCAAAATTGAGTGCCATTCCTAAACTTTTTGAGAAGTTAGTCACAGAGGTAATTTCTCATCATGTTTCCTCTATTTTAGATCCATGTCAACATGGCTTTCGGAAGGGTCATTCCACCGTGACTAATTTGCTTCAGTTTTCCTCTTCTATTATTGACGGCTTTATTAATGGAGATAAAACTGATGTGATTTTTACCGATTTTAGTAAGGCCTTTGATAAAGTTAACCACAATTTGTTATTATATAAACAAGGGGCAATGGGTTTTAATTGTAACATGCTGAATTGGATTAGTTCTTACTTAATGAACAGAGAACAGATGGTATCATTTGGTCGATCATTCTCAAGATCTATTTTTGTGTCATCTGAGGTGCCTCAGGGCAGTCATCTTGGGCCGGTTCTATTTTTGTTATTCATTAACGACGTACCCGCCTCCATAATGCACTCTAAATTGTTAATGTACGCTGATGACGTGAAGATCTATTTTTCTTACAAGGATCCTTGTCAATATACTTTACTTCAGAGGGATTTGTCTACTTTCCACACGTGGTGCGAAACCAATTTGATGGAGCTTAATTTTACGAAATGTAAGCATATGCTGTTCTCTAGGTCATCATTATTTTCGGAAAAATACATTTTAGGTGGCAGTGTTCTTGAATCGGTGGATTCATTTGTTGATCTTAGTGTTCTCTTGGACAGAAAATTGAATTTCAACTCCCACATAATTACTATGGTAAACAAGGCTTATGGCGTTCTGAACTTTATTAAACGTCCCTACGTTACGAAAAATCTTTTTACTTCACTAGTCCGCCCTATTCTCGAATATGGATCAGTTGTTTGGGACCACCAGTACAATTTGTATGTTAATATGATTGAATCGGTCCAGAAACAGTTTCTCATTTTTTGTCTGAGAAGCCTTCAATGGAACCCGAACCATAATCTTCCTTCGTATAGCAATAGACTAGCATTGATCAGATTGCCGACTCTTAGTAGCAGACGTACCATGATAAACTCTATTACAGTTTTGAAGATAATGGATGGATGTATATGTTCTGAATTTCTGTTATCTAAGATTTTCATAAACGTCCAATTGAGACCCACGAGGTACTATAAACTCATTCACATCGAGTTTCAGCGTTCGAATTATGCGTCCTTTGATCCAGTTAGGAGAATGTGTCGTGACTTTAATGAGCTATATCAGTTTATTGATTTCGCTGGTAGTTGGGAAACTATAAAGTCTAGGATAATTTGTCATTTGAACCGATTGCATTAGTGCTATACAGGGTGTTCCAAAAACTTTCCGAAAAAATTAAATGCGCGATAGCTTGGATCAAGGTGAATATTTTTTGTTCTAGATAAATGCATTTGTGAATGAATTTCTTAAATTTCAAAAGCAACTTTCAATTTTTAAATAAATTTTCTTTGAATTAATTGTTAAAAAAAGCGGTGGGGAACATATCTTTGGGGGAAAGCTTCAGCATACATACGCTGCGCTGCCAGTGAATTCACATCAGCTTTGCAATAATAAAAAACGAAATCCGCATACTCAGAATTTGAAAATTTCATCGCGAATCGAATTTAAAGGTACACGAGAACAAAGAAAATTGGAAAAAAATTTCACAATTTTTTTTTTGACACATAACTCAGATAAAAATGTTTAAAAAAACTAAGTTGTTTTAGAACGAATTAAATGCATTTAGAAATGCAATATTTTTTGAGACGCTATAGCTCGAAAACGGTAGCCGTTAGAACAGTGGTGCTAGAACAAAAAATATTCATATTGATACAAGCTGTCGCGCGCGTTTAATTTTTTCGGAAAGCTTTTGGAACACCCTGTATATTCCTTTACATATGTAAATTTACTTTATCCTTACTATATGTCCGTCTGTTATATATTATTATTATTATATATTATTATTATTATTAATTATTATTATTATGTTAATATCTCGTGATGTACTTTTATACTTATTTTTGTTAGTGTAATACCAACTGGGGAAGAATTTGTGTAGTTCGTTGCAACCTGTGAACTTATGATCCCTGCTCTCCCGTTATAGACCGGTCTATAATGTGTACCCTGTCCTCACGTTATGGGGCGTGGCCCTCTCGGTCGGTAGGGGCAGGTAAGAGTGGCGCCGATGGGTTCGCTTGATTAAAAAAAAATAAAAAATAAAAAAGTATTACGTTTAGCTAAATCTGTACAACAATCGCCACTAGCAACGGGTCTGCAGATTTCTAATAACTACTCCTGATTTGTACTAAGGTCATTGTTGGTTATTTCGGCTAAAGCTGTTTCAATTTTGTCAAACTTAGCTACAGGAATTTTGTACAGCTTGTAAAAGCGTTGTCAATAGGACCTGCAAGGTCGTGATGTGGGTCCATCTAACTGTTCAACTAAATGCCTGAGGGGGAGTTCATTCGCGTGCAGTTGACATATTAGCCACTGCAATGGTTTACCAAGACTTTCTTCCAATAGCCCAATGATTCCACCCACTCTTCCAGTGCTTGTGTTTGTACAATCACACCCTACAGCTAACAACTATTGTGTATCAGTGCATTTTTCTAATAGATACTTCAAAATACCTTCTTCTATATTCACAGCAGAACTTGAATTAAGTGGTGTGAAGTATCCAACATATTTTGATCCAGGCTCTTGTATGAGAGATATATGTTCTTCCAACGTGGTTGTACGGTACTGCTTTGTGCCTTTACCCTCGTTGCTTATAACGGGTCCACCATCTAACGTTTTTTTTTCAACTGGTGCTTATTCCGCGAATGGTAACACTTAGCTCAGATAATTAGTTTTATCCTTCCGCTGAACGAATATGGTTGTGTATACGCTTGAACAACGCTGGGAAATATGGGAAAAATGGGCCTGCGATCGACTTACAGGAGATGCCGATTTTGCCAAAAAATCATCTTTTCAGATGAAGCTCATTTTGATCTTGGCGGGTATGTAAACAAGCAAAATTGTCGCATTTGGGGCACAGAAAAGCCGATGCACCCAAAACTAGTCACTGTTTGGTGCGGATTATGGTCCAGAGGCATAATTGGGCCATTTTTCTTCGAAAATGGGCAAGGAGTGGCCGTTACAGTCAATGGCGATCGCTATCGGGCCATGTTGAACGAATTTTTGTTCACAAAAATTGAAGAGGAGGATATTGGCAACATTTGGTTTCAACAGGACGGCGCTACGTGCCACACAGCCGAAGCTACACTCGATGTTTCGCGCCCTGTTTTGAAGATCGCATTATCGCAGAGCTGATGTCGTTTGGCCACCTCGGAGCTGCGATTTGACACCGTTGGACTATTATTTGTGGGGTACCCTCAAAGATAAGTGTTACGCCGACAAGCCAGAGACAATTGACGCTTTAAAGGACAATATTCGTGAAGCCATTGGTGAAATACAGCTGCACACAATCGATAATGTGCCTAAAAATTGGACCGATCGTGTAGGCTACTGCGTGGCCAGCCGAGGCAGCCAATTTGAATGAATATATTTTCCATTATTAACCGGAAGGATTGTAATTTCAAATAAAAAAAGAAATTTGCGAAAATATTCAGTAGTTTTTTTTTTATAGCATTTTCAAACAAAAAAAGTTATTTGGCGGACCCTTTACTTAAAGTCTTGTCTTTACGAACATCGAATTAAAGAGCTTTAAGAACTACACGTTTTTGGTGCAGTGCTTATGTGGCAATCCCTATTGAAGCCACAAACCTCTACAATATTTCTCATATTTCATTAAAATGTGCATCCGATTCCACAACCTGCATTTTCATTGCCTGAGCAAATGAATCTCCAAACATGTTTAATTACCATTGAGAGCAATGGTAATTCTTTTGCATTTGCATTAGATAAAATAATGCAAATTAGAATTCAATACAAATTAAAAAAAAATCCCATATATTTAATTCTTAGCAACCAAAAACTTATCTATGTATTCCATTAGTTCATGCATGGCTGTCTTCAAAGGTATGTTCTTGAAGTTAACATACCTCACAGCAGAAATCAATATTCCATCATAATTTGCCCGTAAATACTCATCTATCAGCCGTTGCTAAGCATTCCCTAGGAACGATGACAATTTTAAGGGTATAAAGTCTTTAGGAGCTTTACGTTCTTTCCCGCTTTGGAAATAAAGGCCCCTCTTGTGCCCATCCATTCTTTGGCTGTACTACTGGGACCAGAATGTTTAAATGGGTTAAAGCTATCGATCGTCCATTTAATCCGCGATTGTATAACAATTTCCCTGAAAATTCTGATCTTTGAGAAATACGTCGGTGTCCTTTCTAAGGGAGTTGCCAGGGAAATTATCTGGAACCAGTGGACTTCCTTTCAAAACCACAGAATTGAAAGAGTCCAAACAAAATTTATAAAATTTGACTTGGTTTCGTTGAACTATGTGGCTCCACTACTTCCTTATCATACATGGGGAAAATTAATTATATGGCAATTATAATTTGTAGATTAATTTGAATCACCTCTACAAATGCAAATTCAAAAAACTTCCAATGCCATTGGCAATTGTACCTATTTTCAAAGCATTTCCTTCATATCTGACAGTTTTGATTTTGAAATAATTTATACAGTACAAGTTAATGAAATCGAAAGTACTACGAGGCAATACCTATCGAAGCCACAAACCTCTACATATAAAAAATCACATTGGAACGAAAGTTAGTTCCAACACGCCTAAGGCGCCCGTTGACAAATATGATAATTTAAATGGATCTTCTTTAAGAAAATATACTTTTAGTAAAATGATTAACAAAAGACTGCGACATCTAGTCTCTAGGTTCAATCCTGTGAGTGAACGAATAGCCACAATCCGCATAAAAGCGAAATATTTTTATATTTCCCTAATTTGTGTGCATGCCCCGACAGAAGAGAAAGATGATGATATTCTATGAGCTCCTAGAGGAAACGTATGACCGCTACCCTGGCCATGACATTAAGATTATACTAGGAGATTTTAATGCCAAAGTAGGAAGGGAGAATGTGTTTAATCCAACTATTGGCAATTTCAGTCTTCATTCTGACAGTTCCGATCAGTATGAGACTGATTGACTTTGCCGCGGCAAAAAACATGGTCATTAGTGGCACAAGATTCCAGCATAAATACATCCACAAGGCTACTTGGGTATCCCCTGATCAAAGAACTAAGAACCAAATTGATCACGTGGTAATTGATGGAAGGCACTCATCCAGTGTAATGGACGTAGGAGTGATCAGAGGAGCTAACATCGAATCTGATCACTACCTGGTAGCAGCAAAGGTTCGCACAAGATTAAGTAGAGCGAAAATCGTACGAAACCAGACGCAGAGGAAGCTGGACATCGGAAAGCTGCAATTACCAGAGGTAGCCACAGCCTACTCAAGGAAGCTCTCGCAACTTTTGGCACAGAACCCACCCCCTCCCGATGACGATCCTGGTGCGCAGTGGAAACCCATTTCCGACTCTATAAAAACTGCCGCAACAACCGTACTTGGTTTTGATAAACCGCTTCGCAATACACCGTGGTACGATGAAGAGTGTCGCATAGCAAATGACGAAAAGAACGCTGCACGTATGGTAATGCTTCAGTCAATTGCAACGCGAGCTGCAACTGAGCGGTATAGGGAGAAGAGAAAGGAGGTAAACCGTCTCTTTAGGCGTAAGAAACGGCAGTGGAGAAAGCGCGAGAGTGAAAAAATTGAGACATACAGAAGGAAGAACGAAGCCCGAAAATTCTACCAAAAAGTTAAAACGGAACTTCTGTAAAGACAAGGACGGAAATCTCGTCGCAGATGTGCAGATCATGTTGGGAATATGGAGAGAGCATTTCTCCGCGCTACTAGTACCTGAGATATCCGATGACGATGGGACAATCGATCACAATATGGACGACGACGTCGATTGCCCCCCTCCTAACCAAGACGAGGTCAGAACAGCTATTGCCCGGCTTAAGAACAACAAAGCCGCAGGAGCCGATGGATTACCGGCGGAGCTGTTAAGGCTGGCGGCGATGAGCTGATAAGGTGCATGCATCAGCTCATTAGCAAAATTTGGTTAAATGAATGCATGCCCGGCGATTGGAGTCTCAGTGTACTATGTCCCATGTTTAAAAAAGGTGACCCGAGTATTTGTGCCAACTACCGTGGAATAAGCCTTTTATCTATAGCATATAAGGTTCTATCAAGTATAATGTGCGAAAGACTAAAACCAATTATCGCTGACCTGATTGGACCATACCAGTGTGGCTTTAGGCCTGGAAAATCGACAACTGACCAGATTTTCACGCTACGCCAGATCCTGGGGAAGACACGCGAAAAACAAATCGACACCTATCATCTATTTATCGATTATAAAGCAGCCTTCGATAATCCGATACGGGAGAAACTCTATGAAGCAATCTCTAAGCTTGGTATTCCTGCAAAACTCATACGCCTTTGCAGGGTGACCTTGACGAACACCAAATCCGCAGTGAAAGTTGGTAAGGATCTTACCGAACCTTTCGAAACTAAGCGAGGCATCAGGCAAGGCGACACCCTATCGTGCGATCTCTTTAACATCTTAATGGAGATCGTTATGAGAAAAGCTGCAGTCAATATGAATAAAACCATCAGCAGCAAAAGTCACATGCTGCTCGCGTATGCTGATGATATGGATATCATTGGGCGCACAATTAGAGAAGTTACTGCGGTTTTTTCAAGAATTGAGAAGGAGTCAGCAAAAGTGGGTCTGACGGTGAATGAGGACAAGACAAAATTAATGGTTTCAACGAACAGGGTCTGCACGCGATTAGACCAAAGCGTGAACGTTGATAACCGTTATAACTTCGAGGTAGTGGACGAATTTATATACCTCGGATCTGCCGTGAACAAAAACAACAACGTCAGCCTTGAGATCAATCGGAGAATTGTACTTGCGAATAGATGTTATTTTGGTCTAAGCAAGCACTGTAGAGATAAAGCCCTCTCTCGAGTAACAAAAGTCCAGCTGTACCAGACTCTCATTCAACCTGTCTTGCTTTATGGCGCAGAATCCTGGGTCCTATCGTAAGCAGACGAAACATCTGTAGGAGTCTTCGAGAGAAAAATACACCGAAAAATTTATGGCCCTATAGTGCACAACGGCGAGTATCGGCGACGCATGAATCATGAGCTGTATGAGCTTTATCCTGACATTGACATAGTTAAGCGGATCAAGATAACGCGATTGTGCTGGCTAGGCCATGTCAGTAGAATGGATGAAGATGAACCAGCGCGAAAGGTTTACGAAACCGAACTCGAAGGAAGACGAAAAATAGGAAGACCAAGACTCCGCTGGAGGGATCAGGTTGACGAATCCCTGCGTACACTTGGTATTGCCAACTGGAGAGATAAAGCAAAAGATCGAACTGGTTGGCGAAATATGTTATCTTCGTTTTGTAAGGTCCCTGACCCCCCGGGGTTGTCCGAGACCGGATAAGTAAGTAGGTAAGGAGATACAAGAACTGTTTACTTAGTTGGTTCATTTCGTTTTCGTATAGAACTGGGAAATTGAAATGCATTTTGTAATTGTTTGTTGACTTTTATCTTTGGTATACATTTGTATTGTATTTAATACAACTGTTTTGCCACAAAACACAAAATGCGGTTGCTGTTCCTTTGTTGGACGTTGTGTGCTATTGCCTGAATCTGGTATTATTGAACCCATGCTTTCCGCCATCCAATGTTCACTTGCAACCATACCTATGACGTTTAATTTATTGAGAGAATTAATGTGTCTATATTAAATCCGTCTATGAAAAAATGTTTGACTTGTCGTACAAATATGAAAAAAATATGAGTTTGAATGAAAAACCATGATATACTACTAGACTACAATGAGTGAAAAACAATCCTAAAGTTTGGTATTTATGTAATAAGGTATTTAGCACGAAATAAGTCAAGCTTTCAATCTTAGTAAAAATGTAGCCTTTGTTTTGGTACGTTTTGTCTCTTTAGAATATTTTTTACCGGTTTTTGTTTGAAATTTGAGTTATTTGTATCTTTTGTTATTTAGCTCTTTTTTGATTTGATTTTGCTCTTTTTTTTAATATTTAACCCTTTTGTGAGGGCTTCTGGCAACACTGCAGCCCACACTTTCTATCAACGCCGTTTTGTACATATGAACCCAATAGCTTAATTAGCTTATCTTTTTTAATTAATTTATATTTACATTATTATATGTATATAAATATAATAAATGCTATTAATTATTCTATTAGTTGATATAATATAATACACGTAATATACAGACCGCTGATCAGCAACGTTAAAACGATATGTCTACAACTTATTTTAATTAATCCTTAGGGATATCGCGAACTTTGTCACAGCTAGGCAGACAAACTCACTAAAGGATCACGTTAGTCCTCCAATACTTTTTATGCTTATCGTGTTAGCGAGTTCTCTTCTCAACGATCCCAGAGAATCTCTCTCTGGCAGTGTACTCGTATGCTTCCTGGCCAACATCACTATTTCTCTTGTGAAAATTCATTTTGAAAGGCGGCAAATAAGAGTGTACGCCTGCAACTGTCGCAAATATTAAACTTTTAAATTTTATTTTTAATTTAAATTTGTGGCAAATTTGTAGCTCTGTTTTAATTTAAATTTTGTGGTTGTTTGTTTATGATTTCTTATACATTTTATAGTTTTTAATTTAAATTGTTTCCGTTCCCAGCAAAAAAAGAGTATACCAAGAAGTAGAATTTGCACCACAACTCCTTGGTAAGATGTAGTGCTAATTTAGGTGCAGAAGTACTTCTTTTAATATTGCGTTGTCCAATGCAGCACGACTTCTTGTTTTATGCTAAAGTTTATGCTAAAATTTGTACGCTATATTTCGTCCGCAAACGAGCAACCAAAACTATTATTTCAACAATTTGTAAATTTCTTGTCATTTGAAACTTGGCAAGAAGTAATAAGCTATTAAAAAGTTCTGACTTTAAGCAACAACTTTAGGGTTTAACTAATTATTTTATTAATTGTCCTTTTATTAGTACTCCAAAAGCTTCTGTCAACAGGTGAAAAAGAAAGGAAATGAAAATCAATTTGAAAGAAAGTAAATACAAATTAAATACAAGTAATTTATTTAGGCATCTTTGTACTTGTCCACTATCCCTTTAGCTCTTTAATAAATTTGCATCAATAATACTCATAATGGATGTGATGCAAATGTAGATTTTTCGGAGTTGTTATTGATCAGCGTCAAAATTGCATTAAATATGCACATAGTGTTGCAGAAGATGTACAAAAATAGTAACATCTACGAGGACTACTTCATTTTATTTTTGCTGGGTTCTTTAAACATAATTGCTACATATGGCTATTTTGCTTCTAATTTAATATTAACTATTCGTTACTTAAGCCCGGTATTCAGTTTCTATGAAATTTTCGTTGCCATAAGAAGTACGAGTATAAAAAATAACGAAAAGTTCATGAACCGAAAATTTCGCTTACTTTTCATTTGCTTGTTACTGAGCTTTTTGCTCTCTTCGTAGGCAAAATCAAGTACAGGGTTATTACGCCATAGTTATTTCGTACGAAAACAATTGTTTGATAATTGTTTGGGACCGGAAATTTGACATTTCGATAGTTAGCACAATCAAAAGTAACGCCGCATGCGTTACAAATAATAATATATAATATAACTATATAATAATTGCAAGATAAATCAAAGATATGTGGGAACTCTCCGCAACAGAATTGTCCGTTTAGAGATTAATGACAAAATTTCGTACAAAAATTTTGCAAGAACTGAATACGGTAATTTAAAAAGAAAATTCAAAAATTCCAAGCAGTAACAACCATAGATACAAGACAATAACCTTTTACTTAACAATGGCTAAATTTTCCTATTATCTTTATGAATGGTTGATTTAAATTTAATATAAATTGGTGTGGGATTTAAATTTTTAAAACTAAACCATTTAAATTTGAATTAAAATAAAATTCATAATTTGTGTGTGTCTCGCACCAATATTAGTAAATTTAGTTCGTAACTTAAGAAATGGTTAATAATAGAAAAATATATATTGTTGCATGAATTATATGAGACCTTTACATTGTTTTTACATCAAACTTTGTGTCCAACCGTACTAATCGAAATTTAACTGTGAACAAAATATTTCTGAATATGTATTTTAACAAAAATGGTTGATTTGGGAAATTAAATTTTGTAAATTTAATGAAAATTAAATGTCTTGTTCGCCCACATTTGTATATAATAGGATTGATGAGTTATGCAATGGAGCAGACAAGGCTATAAAGATATTGGGTTGGCAAGAAAGTAATTTCGGTTGTTTTGTTCCAAGAAACCTGCAATTATTTTAGTCAAATAATTAAGTAACCGTGGCCGGCGGTGTGTGCGCCTATTGTACATGAGATCCTGGGTTCGAGCCCTGATCTGACACATTACATTTCACTCGGCGGCGGTCACCTCGCATAGTGACGGCGGCACTATCGGGTATTTAGCCACGAAATACTCAAAATACCGTTCGGGATCGGTTTGAAAACTATAGGTCCCAATCAGTGAGTATAAAACTAGAAAGCGCACGACACACTGGTTTTGAGAAGCTCTCGCCAATTCTTTCATTGGATGTATTGGGAAACCATTTTTTGATGTGTTAAGGCGCGGGTAGGGACTAACTTCACAAAGTGAATACAGCCAAACACATTTTGTCCGACTGCGATCACACAGATTGTTTGGTGTTAAACTCCTCCGAAACGGCTGGACCGATTTGTATGAAATTGTGGGTGCATCTCGGGTAGGCCTCAGAATCGGCCAACATCTATTTTTCATACCCCTAAATGACACGGGTGACCCACCCCTATTGAACACAGATTTGTCCGACTGCGAAACACAGTTTGTCAAACTGCGAAAATGCACACACTGATGTAGCGGCAGCGAATAATTGTCTTGCGTGGTATTAAGTATTAATATTATTTAAATTTAATTTAAATGTAATTTTTTTTTTTTATTTTCCAATGTAACATTTACTAATGTGTTCATAGAAATCGAACAGGTACCGTGTAACAAAAAGGTGTTAACACATCGAGTTCGAACACTCGTTGGATTTTTTTTTAATTAAGTCGCCTTTTGTCATCGTACGGGCAACTCTTTGATCCCAGATTCATAGAAGGACCTTTCCGTCCCACAAATTTGCATGAGCAACTCGGTTTGTAGGTCCTCTTCGGTATTAAACGATTTCCCATTCAAAAAGTTTTTCAGACTCCGGAATAAATGAGCATCCGATGCGGCATCACTTACCACCCAAGCTCCAAAATTTGTTGCCTAATCTGGAAAGATGTTTGAGACCAAGCATTGTCGGGACGGAAAATCACGCTTATGCGAGTTACCGATTCTGGTCGTGTTTCTTACTGTCCCCATCAAGGTTCTTCTATTGCTGACAATAGACATCAAAATTTATGGTTTCCTAAGAACGAAGCAGTTCAAAATAAATTACTCCCTAAAAATCACACCAAGTGGTAAACATAACCGTTTTTGGTACAGTTCAGCCATTGATGAAGTTTTTGCATGGACCACGATCTTTTTCGGTTAACATTGTTGTAGACAACTCATTTTTCATCTCCAGTGACAATACGTTTCAAAAGAGGATAATGTTTGTTGTGTTTGAGCAATAAATCGGAAGTGTTTATTCACTTTGTGAAAGGGATTTCCTTAAGCTCGTGCGGAATCAAAATATCAAGATTTTCGACAAGTCCAAGCCGTTTCAAATAGTTTTCAATGGCCGTGTGTGACACCTTCAGCTTGACTGCAACTTCTCGAACAGAAAAGTATCGGTCAGATTCGATAACTGCTTTGATTTCGTCCTCATCAACTTTATTTGTCTTCCGCTCCCTTGGCCATTTCTAATCGTAAAATTTCCAGAACGAATTTTTTTGAACCAGCTTTAGTATGTGCAATCTGTTAAAGCACAAATATCACAAATATCCCATGTTTATCCTCCATATTCACAACACGATTTAAATGAAATCTGGCCACTGAAAATAATGTGACTTATCCCAAAATTTTGCTTAAAATATCAGCTCTGTAACTGTTTAACAAAAAATTTAGTCAGCTGAACATAATAAACATTTTAAAAATAGGAAAGCACAGTGTATATGAGAAACCCGAAGTTACTTTCTTTCGAACCCAATAGTTATTCTCAAATGTCTTATTTGCCCGCACCCCGAAACTTTCGAGTCTTTTGCATCAATAATAATTTGAACGTAATGAAATCACTACATTTCGAAATAGCAAATTCTTATGTATTTCATCGATGTATCGTACACTCACAGAAACATTCAGTTGAGACAGCCGAATTAGCAGTGACCGAAAATATAGGTAGAGGTGGACACAACCTCATTAGAGGTTGACACAACCTCATAAGTGGTTGGCACAACCTCCACAGCTCATCGCCTATGAAGTTGGAAAATCATGCAAAAGAAAGTGGAGGATGGAATGAGCGATAGGCAACTAGGTTTAAACTACGTTTGGTTCATACAAATGTCTTTTAAATTGTGTTCGCTTGATACTATTGGCTTTTAAATTATGTTTGATTGATGATAATGACATTTAATTAATGTTTGACGCTAGCTCCGTCATCTGCAACTCCAACTCGATGAAATTCCAACTTGCGACTTGACATCCAGTCAAAGCTTTAACAGCTGTTGCAGACTCTATGTAATATTACTCTATGGGTGGACACAAACTTATTAGAAGATGGTACAACCTCATTAGAGGTTGGCACAACCACATTAGAGGCTGGCACAACCTCATTAGATGTTGGCACAACCACATTAGAGGTTGACACAACCTCATACTGCACCTGAATTGATGCCACATTCTGTTACTCCAACCGAATTTGGTTGTTGCAGCCGAATTAATTACAAATTCGAATTTCAGTTATGGGAAGGTAACAGCGGTGGTAATAGCCGAATTTACGGTTGCAACAGCTTCTTCCTAAACAATTAGTTAAGTTAGTAAGAATAACGTGCATTACATATTTATGTAGATGGAGAATATGAATGTAGAAAGCAGGAATCACCATTTGCTTAGTTAAATTTAAACTGAATCTATTAAAAGTGTTCTCAGCGCGTAAGAGAGATATCGTAAAATTTAATAATTTGTTTTCTTATAATTTCGAAAAACTACTTGATTTTCTCGGTCTTGTTGGGGCAATTTTCGGTTTTATATAACAAATATTGTCCTCAGTGGAGAAGGTAGCGTTAATAACATAGAGTCCCGCGTCGATACAGATGCCCAAAAAATGGCAATATGTCGTACCACTTGAGTGATTTAAATTAAACTGTTATAATTTAATTCATTTTGCAGAATATCATCGGTCATCATTTGTTTAATTTTCTTTATAATTTGAGCGGGTGTGGAATATTTTGACGTTCACATTATCATATTATGCCGTGGGGCAATGCCCAAGAGTTTATTTTTATGAGTTTTTTAATTCAGATGAACGATGTTTTTAGTTAAACTTCCGTCCCAGAACTTTTCTTTTAAATTCCCTTTCTATTTACAGACATACAAGAGCAAATATTTTCTTGAGAAATGTATGTGTCTACAAGTTAAAGTCGAAGTTCCTAATTAAACAGCGAAATATTTCTTTAAAAGTAAAGTCTGAAAATGTTGCCTTTAATTTATGTATCTTACTTGTATTGGCTAAATACAAATTTATTTGTTTTTTATTATTTTTACCTCCTCTGCACAACGACGTCAACATTAGTATTATTTTATGTTTGATTTGTTGTTATTCTGTAGTGTGTGAATTAAAATGCAGAGAATAATATAAAATTGTGTAAATAATATTGTCAATGCTTCGTTTAAGGTTATGCCGATTCATAAAAAAATTAACAAATCTGAATTTCCATGCTATCAACATTTTGTTGATTTTTTTATTTTAAAATTTAGATCTATTTATGACATAGGGACTATACTGTATATTCAGTGGCTTCATCAAGCTGGTCTGGAGTAAAAATCCACACCGGTTTCAAGTGAATCGCAAATGTTTATGTGTTTAATTTCAATCATTTTGTGTTAAATCTTTATTTATTACACTGTGCGACAAATGGTAGGGGTCTGTAATCGACGGGAGTTATGACTACCGGGAAAAGTTATATCGGTCAAAAACCAGTTATACGTGTGCCGGCGTTTCGCTGGGTCACTTCTAGGAGGCGAGATATATCGATTTGAAGTTAGTAAGTATCACATAGGGGAATTTGTAATGATGATTGAACAATGATTGAACACGACAAAATAATTTTAATTGTGGCAATTGAATTTCTTCTCAATAAAACCCATATTTTCCCCATATAACAGCATATCTATAACGATCGGCTCTCCAAGGTACGGTCAATTTCATTTTGACAGACCAACGACCGGTTGTTTTTATGTTTTTGGACCAAAAGGAACATTTTTAGCTGAATCCATCTTGAAAAAATATATTTCGATGATTTGCGTCAGCCTTAATGGCCACCTGATGTAAGCGTCGTCATGTTCATCCGACTCTGAGGATAGTTGCTTGCTGAAGTACTGGAGATGGTTATGCAAGAAGTGCATTTTGAAAGGCATGTCCACTCCAATTTTATGAAAGTATTGCAACATCTTGGGCCTAAGAGCGGGGTAATTGTGTGCTCGCTTACTTCCCAAAAAATATCGTATGACATTTTTCACTCCCCTCCACGCAAGGTAATCATTACCGACTAAAGCGACTTTAAATTCTTGTCGCGCCCATTCAGAACACCTTCCTTCAATGTTGCTTCGCTGACTCGTGGGAAAATATTTTTCAAACAATCGAGAATTTTCGGTTGATTCACAAGTCCTTGGTTAAATTTTTGGTGATTCCCAGTTTGACATGGAGAGGGGACATGAGGAAGTTACCATTGGCAATAGTGGGTCATTAACGCAGTTGTGTCCTTTCCCCGTTTTGGCTTCATTTAAAGCGGGTATCCCACGGATACAGGAAACACATGTCTTTCGTATAATCTCCTTAGAGACCTTTTAGCATCGCCACGGGTTTCAGATCACAACTGATCCGTCACATGTGATCAGTGTAGCAAACTTTATTCAAAATTATTTTCATGGAATCGTATGTTTCACTCATATTTGTCTGTAGCCAATGGGAATGCTTGGTTTTTTATTATGTTTATGTAGCAAAACGACTTTCAAGCTTGATTTCGAAGAATCAATGAACATTCGCCAATCACCTGCGACGTAATTAATGCCCATCGCCTCCATCAGTTTCTTTATATTGTTGTAATAAACAAATGTGTTCCCTTCGTCTTTGATAACCGGTGACTTTGACATTAGGCTCCAAATTGTTGCCTTCTTTTTCTGCTTTACGTTGAGCCAAGTTAATTCTCCAACAATCTTGCCCATTATTACTTGTGTTATTAGAATTATTTTGTTTGATGGGCAGGCTTCTGGTATTGCTTCATAGGGGAAATCCGATTCATCCATTGTTGCAAAAGAAAACTAAGTTTCTCTGTCAGGACTTGGAAACGGTGGATTTGGTATTTGATCTGAATGCGGAAGAGGTGTTTGTGCACTTTTAACAGAGATTTGGCCTCTCTGTTTGAGGCCTTTACGATTTACTCCACATATTTTGTTTGAACAAGCATAACAGTTGTAGGAATTGTGCTCTCCTGTATCAGTTCATATCGTTGGTACACCAAAAGAAAGTGAACTGCGTTTCCATTGGATGCACACGGTAAGAGGATTGTAGAAAGTTTTACAAGGTTTGTCTGGGGCCCACGAAACGCCGCGAATTATTCGTGAATCAAAATGAAGTTTAAAACACCGCCCTGAATGATCCAGTATTTGGTGAACTCTTTTGCCACAAACGTAAAAAAAAGTTGAGATTTTCTGGACAATTTGCACTTATTTCGATTTCGTGGTTTCGTTATTGTGTCACTATGTTTTATTGTTATTCACTTTTAAAAAACGGAGAAAATCACTTGTACTTTTCGTGTTCGTCGGCATTTTTTGAATGAACACCTATAAATACTACATATATTTCAATATATGTACCTGATTCAGCCTTCTAAAAACAGGGTTCAGACATTTTATATTGGGCGTTCATTTAGCATAATTTATGACTTTGTTTACGAGCGTGTGCGTTTCAAATTTTTCAAAACTCCCTAATAATGAGCAATAATAAACGTGCATGAAATTTCTGTAAAAAATCGTCCGTTACATGTAGCCAACGGAAAAACACACATCAATAAATAAGTGCACTTCCCTTGTATCCCTTTAACTGAATGTGAACGGAGTAGCTACCACAATCATAAAAATGAAATTACCTTTTATTTATTAATTTTTAAATTCTTTATATTAACTTCACCTGTCTATGTGCACAGCACCGAAAAAACTTTGAACTGATTTTAAATCCTTTTCCCGTGATCGAATTTAATAAACTATCAAAATATGGGTGCGATTGAACAAAGGGGTGTGGTACCTCCCATACAAATCACAAATTAAAAATCTATTGTTTCTCCTCCTGTTAACGGTATTTGAACAGAATTGGGTATGGTCTGCAAATCTCCTGCAAATATAGGCGGGATTGGAAAAAGGGGCGTCGTCATATATAAAGAATTTATAGTCAAAAACTATGTTTTTTACGGGTTGTTTTTTTTTCATTCTGTCAATCAAAAAAAATCATCAACCTTTTTTCCAAAGAATTTTGTACATATCCTCGAGCAAATTTCTTAAATTCACTCGGTACGATTACACGGTTATACAAAAACAACTAAAGAAGAAATATAGTAGTAGTGTGTAGGTATTGTCGAGTGAAACAAGAATCTGCTTGTGAAATTTCCCAAATACCCCCAAAATCTTGAAAACCGGTAAAAAAAAAACGGTTTTGCGTACCTTAACGCACTTATAATAAGCCTGTAAGTTAGTTGATTTGACTATGCGACAGTGAAATTAGAGCCTCAACAAAACCAAAAAATTATGAAAGCCCATTGACGAGGTATCAGAAAACCCCACTCTGCTGTGGCCCTGGTCATCACAATTTTATTTTTATAGTCCAAAGAAGATTTCAGATGTTGATCAAAGCTGTAATTCTGAATATACTTCAATATATTCTAAATAGTGTGTTAAAAAATGTTTGTATTTTCGAATATTCCGATTTTGGCGAAATCGGGTTTCGGTTAAACCGAGGTGTACAAACCGATTAATAACCGGTTTCGGTTTTTATGACTGAATAGTAAACTATTCCTTTTATAAACATCGTTTATTTTTAATGCAGTCTTTTTGAATTTTGAAATCAACTACCGAGAAGATAGTCGTGAAATAGCTTGTCAAAATACCGCTTGGAACCGGTATAAAACTGCAGGGCCAATCAGCCTTCATGGTATGTGATGCGAAACTAAAGTGTGGGCCATGTAAAATTTAACTTCGTTTTAAAATAAACTAATATAGATACAGTACCTCATTCGACCAACCCAATTTTCAGTATCTTGTCGATTGTTTAGGCCTCTGTATCGTGTTTTAAGGCCTCAGTGGACTGGGGATTGTTTACGACACACACTCTAAATTATTTGTTGAAAATTACGATGAAAATCGCTGTAAACTTCTGTTGAATTTTTTGCTGATGTGTAATATTAAATATATTATTGTTCATTTTAAAGAAAAAGCATAAAGTGTTTAATTTTAAGCAAAAAGTTAAGTAAAAATGCGATTTGCTATAAACAAATGTGTAAAATTAGACATAAACTACATTATTTGAAGTATTTGTTGGATAGTCCTCAAGCGTTGGCGAAAAATGTCATTATTGTGTTTTCTCGCGTACGCAAATTCCACATGACGCAGATGACGCCATGGCTTGCAAGCATCGCTCATTATCAGTGTAGCAAGTGTGCAGCGAAGGCGTAATAGTGAAATGATCAAAATACAAGGAAAAAAAATACAGAAAGATAAGTGAAGTGAAAAAACATGAAAAATATACCTTCATAAAATTATTATTTATTTTGACTTTTTAAGTTCACTTATTTTAATTTCAAATGAATTCAATTATTTTATTTTTTTAGAATTAAATGTATTAAATTGATTGATGTTTCATTAAAAATGATTTGGTTGAAAATATAAAAACACCAAAAAAAATTAGTCGCGGTCTTTTTATTACACAAAATTTGTTAAAAATTACACATATTTGATTAAATTTTACGACAAAAAAAGGGTAAAACATTAAGCAATTTTTGTTTAAAATTAAACAAAAATAACTGCAAAAAAACATGTGTGTAAATTTAAGCATTTTTGGTAGGCATCCTGTTGCCTACGATTATCGCAGTAAAATTCAACAAAAAAAGTTTAGAGCGCACTTATGTTTCACGAATGTCCAGAGATAATTATCTAAAGGGTTCAAATTGACGTTGGCTGCATGACATGTAGCGCCCTACTGTTGAAACCAAACTCCATCCTCTTCAACTTTGTGGAACAAAAACACGGTAACGCTCGCCATTGACGGTAACAGATGCTCCTTGCTCATTTTCGAAGAAAAATTAGCCTATGATGCCACCATGCCAAAACCGCACCAGTCACTCGTTATCGATGCATCGCCATTTCCTTGGTTTGGTTTGTTAACGTAGCCCCGAGTTGAAAATGAGCTTCATTCTTGGACTATTTGAACTTAAATCTTCATACCGGCGTCTTTATACAAATTCAATTTGCTGCGAACGGTGGCGAGTTGATGTTGATTGCTCTTCCGGTTCACTTTCAGCTACAGCGGAAATATTTTTCACTGAACGAGCACGTAGACGAGTTCGTTTGTTCTATAAGGACCCGGTTTGACAAACTCGCTTTACAAACTGATCCACAATCGACGCTGATGGAATTTCTATCGAATTTATTTCGTAGATTTCTTACAGTTTGAGTTGAAGTACCAGAAATTTTGATACAAGTTTTTAATATTTCCCAATTTTCTTCAAGCGTAAATCGATCCATTTCGTACTTTTCTAACCTTTATTTAATAATTTGTCACTTCATAAATGTAAAATTGGTCATCTGCTTTTTATTCCACCTATTTATTCTAATATTGGACTTCCCCAGTAGGTGGGGCATGAGAACGTGAGTTCGATCGCTGCTCTGACCACCTCACATTTCCTTCGCCGACGGCCACCTCGCTTAGTAATGGCGATACTATCGAGTGCTTAGCCATGAAAAAGCTTCCCAAAATACCGTTCGGAAGTGGGGTAAAATTGTAGGTCCTCACTGGTTGTGAGAAGCTGTCCCCAATTCCTTCATGGAATGTAATGGGACACGGTTTTTGTAGTTAGGCAAAATCATCGTTGATTAAATATTCCTTTGGACGTTTTGTACTTTATTCTGGATAGTGAATACGGTTTATTTTTTATGCATTACTACTAACATACTAGTTAGTTTCGGAACTTACATCTAACTCAGAGTTGGAAGACATAAACTAGCATAAAACTATCGGTGAAATAAGTCGATGGCAAAGTCTTTTGTGTCTATCTGATGCGGTCAGTAACCATTGTGAGCTATGAAAAAGGATTTATATTTGTAATTCTGCGTTGTTATATCAGTTGTGTAAAAACCAAAAAAACCGGTTAATTGACTTAAAATAACACTTCTTCGAAAATAGCACTTTAAAAAAATCGACGTACGGTTAACCGGCAGGAATTCGGTTAACCAGTTTCGGGTTTGAATACACTAATTTAACAATTTCATCATGGCCAAACACTTTTTTTGCCTTGAACAACTATTTTTGTGTGCTTGTTCCTATGACAATAATATATTTTAAAAGATTTGATCCAAAAGTCTGGACATTTATTTGTAGTTGTAATTGTATAGCTTAAGAAATATTAGCTTGTCATATTATAAATTAAAAATGTCTAACTGATATAATCATTTTAGTACCATAAATTTCACTTTTGTTGGTTAGTGTTTTGACCTTATTGTAAAGGATCTTAAGCAATATAACTTTGCAGAATATGGCCATATCTATTCGATCATATTTGGCAAATTATAAGCGAAAAAATTATAAAATATTACATTTCCACGCCAATTTTGGAGTAATAAATGGAACTTTTGTTTATTAGTGTATTGTGCAAAGTTACCCCAAATTATTTACCGTATGCTGAAATATTACAAGAAGAAGTGACGGTGTACTTTTTACAAAATGTATATTAGTCAACATTATGCTACGATGAAAGACCTACAATTTTGCAGAAGGTAATGAAAAATATGTAATTGTTTAGCATACATTGAAATATAATCTGAAGTACGGCTTTGATCAACAGCTGAAATCTTCTTTGGCCTATAAAAAAACTTGTAATGATCTGCGCCAAAACCGAGAGGTGTTTTCTGATACATCACCAATGGACTTTCATAATCTTTTGGTTTGGTTGAGGCCCTAAAAAAAAAATGCTCATTTGCCGCACTGTGTTATCAACCGATTTTCATATTCTCACCGGATTTACAATTAAGAAACTTAGATCTTTCAAACGATATATATGACCTGTTCCACGAAAAGGGACCTCTGCGCCGAAAAATTTTTTTTACTTTTTGAGTGGTTCTTAAACGCTCTTTCAAATGCCGCAAACCGCAAGTTTCTGTCTTTTAGTTTTTTTTTTAAATCACCTGTAAAGATGAACATAATTAATGAAAAAATTGAAAAATGTGATTGAAACAGATAATATATATAATATTTGAAATTTAAAAAAAGTTCAATATCAAAGGTATAAAATTACAAAAATATCAAAATTTTACTCTTCTTTACTCCTAACACGCTTTTTTGGTGGCAACACTGCATAGTGAACATCGTACAAAGTACCAGAGAGTCGAAATACATCGCCAGAAGATTAGGTTGAAGGAAGAGTTGCGTTTTTTTCAATAACTTCTCTTCGGCGCAGAGGCCCCTTTTCGTGGAGCAAGTCACATATACGTTACTTAAGGAAATATGGGAAGTACTATGTGTGTATTTGCCCAGCAAACAGATATTTTTTTATTTTTCTTCGCCTTTTTTCAACTTCGGCGATTATTTCATACATCATTTTGTAAAGAAACCTGAGAATTGACTGAGTTATTGAAGTTTTCGTTAAAACAAATGTTATTATTATGCTTCGTTTTTATAAAATTTTACCAGGATCATGAAGCGTTAGTAAAGAGAAAGTACATAAAATAACATGAAAAACGTTGTGCAAGTATTTTTGCAAAATTTTTGTTTTAATGTAATTTTGTTTTTGTTTTAATTCTTTATAAAATAATGTGTGAAATCAGTTGAAAAATGGAGAAAAAAATTAAAAAATATATGTTTGTTGGACATCTACCACAGACTTCTCATATTTTGTCAAATAATGTACATGTATACACACATATAAAGGTCTAAGTTTCTGCTTTTTAAATCCGGCGAGAAAATGAAAATCGGTTGATGATCAACTAACTTACGGGGTTATAAGTGCGTAAAGGACGCAAAACCGATTTTTAACCGGTTTTGAAGATTATTGGGTTGTTTGGGGAATTTTACAAGCAGATTCGTGTTTCGCTCGATAATACCTACAAGAAAAATACTATCACTTCCCAGGTAGCATGGACTGTCGCACCGTGTTATCCATATCCATTGAAACAAAATATCCATATTATTGTCAAAATGAGATACCTTCACTAAATTGTGAATAAAAGCGACACGCATTCATCGATTTTCGTGATCTATGTCTCATTTTTTTCACAGGTTATGTATGTATATACGTGAAAATTATAAGAATTTACACTTTTCCCCGTTTTGGATGATTTTTACAAATACGAAATTTTAATTTTTTTAAGCAAAAAATTAATATTTTTCTTCATAAACTTATTTGTAACAGAGTTGCGTAGTTCACGAATGAACTAGTTCAGTTGAACGATTCACTCTTGTGAACTAGATGAACTTTTTCACACTGTTCCGCTCTTTCGTTTCAGTAGTTCGCTTGTTTCAGCAGTTTTTTACATTTCAGTCGCGCTGTTCCCTGTGCCATTTTTATACCCTCACCATAGGATGGGGGTATAAATCATTTAATACGTGAAAAAAAGTAACGCATCGAAGGAGCAATTTAAGGCCCTTAGTATCTTTGGACGAAATTTGTTTTACGACATTTTAAGACGATTGAGCCATGTCCGTCTGTCTGTCTGGCTGGCTGGCTGGTCAACACGATAACTGCCGTAAATCTTTACAGATCACAATGAAATTTTGTCAGTGACTATTATTTGTCAATATTGGGATTGAAAGTGGGCGTTCTGACCAAGCCGCTTCTGGTACCTCCCGTACAAATCGACACATTTAGAACAGAATCCTATTCCTTCCAAACCTTTCTTCTGGTAGATGTGATTAGCATCAACTCAATAATAATCTGTAAATGGCTACTTAACTGGAGGAAATGGGCGAAATTGTCATACCCATCCTGGTACCTCCCACACAAAACAGGGTGTTCGTCCGGGTTGTCAATCCGATAAATCGCGTGAAACACTTCCGACCTTAATGAAATTAGGTATAAGGCTTCACGTTATCAAACGCCAATCACCGACTAAAACAAGGGTGATTTTGCCACACCAATTTTGGTACCTCCCATACAAAAGTTGTTTGGCCGTCTGCTTGTTCGGCACGAGAAGTCCCGCAAAACCGAACCAATCTTTATGAAAGTTTATACTAGTCAGTATTTAGTAAAATAAAACTCTCCTATGTAAATGAGCTATTTTGCATTCTGGTATCTCCCATATAAAAGTTGGGCGGATGATCGGTTGATCGACTCGATAGCTCTCGTAAACTACAACCAAACTGAATAAAATTCGGTACTAGACAATATTTTGGTAAAAGCTACTGTATAATTAAATACTGACTGTTGTGCCACGCCCAGTTTCGTACCTCCAACACAAAAGTTGGGCGTATTTCCGTAGTGCCGACTCGATATCTCCAGTAAATCATAACCGATCATAATAAAATTTGGTACTTATCAAAATTTTGCCAACAACTTGCCATGCACATTTTTCTACCTCGCATATAAATATTGGGAGGGAAATTGGTTGGTAGTCAAAGAAACTCCCCAAAACCACTTAGGATCCTAACTAATTTATGTATTCAATAATATTTAGTGCAATGTCAGTCAACTATTGAATATGGTCACTTTTGCGTATGGGCATTTTAACAGAACTCCTAAGCAATGGAGTTCATCCGACTGAAACTTATGTACTGGTCTAGTCCATGCTCTGTTTGCCACACTCTGTCATCTTTGTGGAATGGATATGTAACCGGCCTTGACACAAAATCTGCAGCGCTAATCACCACTTTTGTTCCAAAATATAAAAACATTACAGAAACACCAATATTTCGGAAACGAAATACTCAATCGATAAGCCGATATCAATTATCTCAGGGCAATTTAGTATAACAAAAAATATCACAGTATTCAAAACACTATAAATCTGCAAAAATCAAACCATGTTCCCGGTTATTCGCTCCGATTGAACTAAAACTAAAAGTTGAACAGAAATGAGCTCTGAAGTTCACAAGCTCAAGCTGTTAAGTTGAAATGATGCAATGAACTAGTGAACTAAATGAATGAACTAGTTCATTCTGTTGAGCTGAACTAAAAGGAGCGGTCACTTGAATGAACTAATATTCCCAACTCTTATTTGTAACTGCAAAGCTGTTGATTATATAGAAAAATGCATATCAATTAATTTAAGGAATTGTAATTCTTAATTTTTTAAAATTTGTTGCAGCAAAATCGGACTAGCCGTTCTCGATTATGTCGAACAAAAGAGCCCCAAACGTGACAAATTGCCCTCTATGATACATATGTACTAACTTCAAATCGATATATCTCGATTCCCGGTCGTCAAAACCCCCGCCGATTTTGGCTGTCGCACAGTGTTATTATTGACCAAACATAAGTATTGTATAATAATCTTTAATTGTGCATATAACAATGTTAAAAACCAGTTTATGCAAAATAAAAATTTGGGTAAAAACTTTTGTTCAAAATCATTTCAAATAAACTAAAATCCAATTCAAATTATTATGAATATTTTCACTCATATGAAGTTTATATGATCTAAATTTTAATTCACATGTCGTTAGTCTGAGGAAAGGCAGAACTGTTTTTCAGTAAGGGGGGCAACATACTCGTACTCACTAATAATATCTCTTCAATTTGAACTTGATTGAAGTTCATTAGAACTGATTGGAAATAGAAATTAGTCCAACTTATATTCAATGTAGGTCCAACTATTCAATTAAACTGTGGTTCAATATAAATATTAAGCAGTTGGTTCATGTCTACTTGGGTTGGAGAAATGTTGAATGTAGAAATAGCGGAACTACTTGAAAATGATAATTTCGTAGCATTTTCAGTTCAATGTATATTTATTGTAGTGCAAGGTTTACTTTGCAAGGTAAATTTGCTTGCAAATTTTATCGAACTTCAAATGCAATTATCATATTTTGGATATGGATGTACTTTAAATGGTCCATGATTGTTTTTCTTAATTTAGCAAAACACCGATTTACTCACTTTTCATTCAAGTAAGAATTGTTTTCTGAAAAGCAGATGTTTTAAACAAACTGAAACCCAGATTTCTGGAGAACTCCTTTTCCCGCAAACCAAAAACCGGTTTTTGAAATATTAATTTTTCGAATAAACGGAAAACCGGCTTTCCAAAGACGTATTTTTTGTGCACTGCGGGTGTTAAGTGTTCATGTATAGTTACACGCTAACAAATCTGTAGTTTTCTGTTGTTTGGGTGCATAACTTGTGTTTGGAGCTTGTCGTAAATATAATATATTTGTGTCCAAGCACCTTGTGTTTGCTATTGACTATTACATGTTTGAGACACAATGACTAATATGTTATAATATGTGCTACCAATACAACTGTGTTTGTTGGTCTGTTTTTAATGATCTCTCGAGTGTAAGAGAATAAAAGAGGGATAACGAGAGAGTCTATCTTGTAAGTGTGTATCTGTATTTTGCATTATTCTCTCAGTCAATGATTCATAAATATTCCTGAATGTGCGTGGGCCGTCGGAGGTGCAATTGTTAGTTTGCGCGGCTCTTGTACATGAGAACGTGGGTTCGAGCCCAGCTCATACCACCTGACATTTCTTTCGTTGACGGTCACCTCGCTTAGTGATGGCAACACTATCGAGTACTCAGCCATGAAAAAGGTTCCCAAAATACCGTTCGGAACCGGTGTAAGACTGTATGTCGCACTCATTGAGTATAAAACTAGAAAGCGCACATCCCACTGATTGTGAGAAGCTCTCCCCAATCCCTTCATGGGATGTTATGTGACACCAATTTGTATTTATTTGTGTAAATTGCAGATGAAGGCGGTGTATCTTATTTTGGCTGATGTATTGCGTTTTAATTTCGTGCATTCAGTAGTCAATGGTTCATCGGACAGACGATATCAAAAGCGATTGATCAGTGAAAAATGAATAATCGTAGGCCCGTATATATGTGTTTTGTATAAATGTATATGTGGTACCGTAGTGAATAACGATTTTGAGGAAAGAAACTGGAAAGGGCAATAACTTAAAACCCTTTGTCTGCCCGAGCCTTTAATAAGAAAATCCGAACGGCGGGCCATTTGTAACTAGATTTCTATATAAGTATACATACTGATTGTGTACTAAGTATATTGATTGAAATACCAAATGCATAGTTGAAACCTTCTGAAACCAAAAACGTGAGAAGCAGCAAAGAAAGGAGAGGCAAAAGAGCAGCAGATTCTCGCTTCATGCAACAACACAAATAATGCATTCAATGCAAGTAAATGTACAAAGGGCCGTTTTAAATCTTTTATATTGATAAAATTAATTTAAATAAATAATACATATGTACTGAAAGCAAAGAATAATTCCTTTCTAAATATGCGAAAAACGCATATGGACAATTTTTTCTGAAAGAGTAAAACGGGAAAAAAATAAGTTCTTTACGTTTCAAACGATACCAACTATATTCCGTTAAAATACAACCCTAAGCATAGGAAAACGCAAATGTCATTTGCTTCCACGTTTCACTTTGCACTTTGAGTTCACTTATATCGGGCATCTAAAAAAAATGAAAAAAAAATTCAACTCCGAACAAAGAGGTAAATATATATATATTTTTTCGTGGAATTGGCTTTCTGTAATAGAGAAAGACTTCAACTTACAAAATAAACAGTACAATTAATGTTTTTTGACGTAGAATACGTCTTACCTTACGGTATGAGGAGTCATGTCAGGTTTTTATTGTTGTAATCTTTATTTCATTGAATTTGGGGAAACGGCTAGATGAATTATTTTTAAATTTTTTTTGTAGGTAAATGAAGATGTTATCTTTCGTTTGATATACATTTCATATTGGTTGATATATTTCTAGTATTTTAATTTCTCAAATGAAAATTGTTTAAACACATACACTCAAACATATGTGTGGTGTTTGGTTGAGTGTTTTTGGTTGCTCAACATTGCTTAGGAACATGTATCTAGTAAAAAGTTAAACGAACAACAAGCTAATGTTGCTTGGCAACATGTATCTAGTAAAAAACGAAACAAACAGTAAGCCAACGTAATAAAGTTTTTTTTGCGACATTAACATTAATTTTGAATTGTAAAGCGTAAAGCTTTCACACAACGCTCGACTGCTAATGCGAAGACTCGATAAGGTAAACCTTTTTTAATATTAGGGCGGCCCTTTCAACATTCGCAGAACTTATTTCAATAAAAATATTAATTAAAATACATAAATTAAATTAAGTTTAAAAAAATTGAACATAATATATTTTTTTTAAACGGACTTGAATCAAATGCCGTTGGTAAATAGAAAAATTACAGCAGACAGTTGTCCGAGGCCTTCGGCCACGGACTGTCCCTGCAGGCTGTGTCAGAGACACGGCCATTAAGTTTAACGTAGAATACGCTATCCGATAAGACAGAAAACATATATAACAATAAATGATAAATAATATAAGCAAATGAATTTATTGTTATATATGTTTTCTGTCTTATCGGATGGCGTATTCTACGTTAAACTTAATGGCCGTGTCTCTGACACAGCCTGTAGGGACAGTCCGTGGCCGAAGGCCTCGGACAACTGTCTCCTGTAATTTTTTTTGTTGATTTTTATGACTTTGAAATGAGCCGCAAATTTCATGTAACGTAAGTAGCGACAACCAATCACTCTGCACAATCAATAAATGTCTTCGGTTAGTGACTTGTGTAAATACACACCGCAGTGGCTTAACGGGCTAGACGCTGCTGAAGATGATGCTTCACAAACATCGAAACGATCGTCCAGCGAATGTGAGTTCGAATCTCACACGCGACATTTACATTTTTTTCACTAACCGGAGGAAATATGATCTCTTATAGCCTTAAAGGAAATTACAACGTTAAAGACTTTATTTTACAAGTTTTTTTCTGAAAAATCTAAGGATGAAAAAATTAAGACGATCCACTGATTTTCGAGAACTTTTGGCCAAGTTTCTGTATTGGCCATGTAACTTGTGTAGCGTTAAACACAAATTTCGCTGAAAAAATTTTACATTGTGACTCGATGTAAATACATAATTTTTTTCAGACACCGCTGAGACGGACACAAATAAACAAAAACTACATCGTCAAGTTAAAGAAGAAAAAAAATATGACGATTATAGGAAAAAATTTCTGGAAAAAATAAAGCCGAAATTAAATAAAAAAGAAGGAAAGCAAAATGGCAGACGATGAACGTGTCAGTGCCATCAAAAACCGTCGTGAAGCGGTGCGTGTGCAAGTAATAAAGTGTAGAGAGAACAATTATTCCATCTCCAAGTTGTTCAAGGAATTGCCAAAATCGTTGAAGATTTTGAAAATCTGGAGCGATGTACCTTCGTCACAATTCAAAAACAAACATATCTCTGCAATGATTCCTCTACTAGGGACTGAATTCAGTTTGAAGATATACTGAAACTATTTTGCGACTTCACATTGCAAGGGTTGCATTAATGGTACTGGTGCGACAACAAAAACGATTGTGCGAAAACATGTCAGAGCTCGAGAATCAATCGTTAACTGAGCTGCTGATTTTGTCAGTACTTTTCATCGCACACAATCTAAAATTGCTGTTGAAGAGGTGTCCGAAACAGAGCTCCAACAAATCAACGATTCACTGGACTTTTTGGGTGTATTTTTATCGGCTTTGAATGTCCGAGACATTGCTTCAGCACATCAAATTCAAGTGAAAAATGGAAAAGCAATTTCTTTTGATACGTCCAAAGAAGGATATGATTAAGTTTTCTTTTCTCGTTCATATGAACACACATAAAAAAACAACTTACAAAAAAAATACAAAAATACTTACAAAAATATACATACTCCAGTCAGGAAATATGTTCGTAATTAGCACTACAAAGTTATGTTTTGGGAACCAGTGAAAAATAGACAAACACATTAGCGGTATTCATGCAAACAAGAAAACCCAGAACTTTTGCTCAGCGTAAGTTTGCCCCGAAGCGTTTCATGAGGCACCAAGTAAAGTTGCTCAGTGTATCTGTGCAGTAATTGTCAAAAAAAGCTGATACAGTAGATATACATACATATTCATATACATATACATACGTATATGCTTTACCTATTCCATTATTTTATTTTTTTCACATTAATCAAAAACCCTCTCTTTTTTTCAATACAAAAATATTGACATTGAAATGTCAAAAGTTTTCACGTTTCTTTTTCCAGGTTTGCTCAGCAAATTTGCCTTGGAAACTTTCCACTTTTGTGCAAGTCGGTTTGTATGGGAAATTTGTTTGTTTTGACGTTTGCTGTGCACGTTTACGATGTTTTCGAGTTTACGAGGTTCTTTCGAGCTTTCATGAAGACCACTATTTATTCATTTCTCAAAAACAAATCGATACGTAAAGTTGTAGACTTTCTCGTGTAACGTTAAAGACCGGACATTTTTGCTCCTTGAAGTGGAAGATAACTATTTTCTTTATTCTTATGTATGTAGTGCTTTAGTTGATCCTTCATGTTCGAAATAGTGCTCAACTTTAGGTTTTCCAATGGCCTATTTCGTTATTTTTTTTTTAAATGTAGAAGTACCTCGAAACTCACTTCCAAAAATGTACCGCTTAAGACCACATAAAATTGGCTATATCTTTGAAACAACAAAAATAAAAATAAATTTATTTAGACGAAATGTAGGTCTTAAGGCATGCTTTATTGTTCATTAAAAAATTGTGGTTTAACTGAACCTTTTCGGTGTATGAGCAAGGAATGCGTACGACTGTAACGTTAAAGAGAAAAATATTGGCCATATGTGTCCACGTAAAAGCTTACATGTTTTCCAGTATCTGCTTGCATTTAAAAAAAATCTAAATTTTTTAAAGTATTTTAAAGTCATAGATAAAAAAAATACAAGAGCTGTCAGGGGACACCCAGTTGGAACGAAGTTCCTTTCGCTTTATATTATGTACCAGTTATTTCCAACACGCCTTAGGCGCCTCTTGAGAAATACGATAATTGAAATGGTTCCTAAGAAAATATACTTTTTGTGAAGTGATAAACTTGTGGCCGTCGGTGTTGCAATGGTTAGTGTGCGCGGCTCTTGTACATGAGATTCTGGGTTCGAACCCTGCTCTGACCAGCTTCAAATTTCTTTCGGCGGCGGTCACCTCGCATAGTGACGGCGACACTATCGAGTACATAGCCATGAAAAAGCTTCTCAAAATACCATTCGGAATCGGTGTAAAACTGTAGGTCCTAATTAGTGAGTGAAAACTGGACAGTGCACAGATCAGTGATTGTGAGAAGTTCTCCCCGGTCCCTTCATGGGATGTAATGGGAAACCATTTATTTTTATTTTTTGTTATTTAAAGAAATTATATTAAAGAAATTTTTTTTTTATAGAATGTAATTTTTTAAATATATTTATAGGTCCTTTTGTAAGAATATGTGTTATATTTCTCCGAAAGGTCATTATTAAAGAAAGGTACTTCTTTTATTAAAAGCTAAAGTTTTTTTAAGCAAAAATACTATTTTTAAGAAGAAGTACTTTCTGTAAGAAAAAACCATAAGAGTATGAATTTTTTTCTACTTTTGGGGGAATCTATGCCCGACGTTTGGAGTCTCAGTGTATTATTTCCCGTATTCAAAAAGGGTGACCCGTGTGTCTGTTCCAACTATCGCGGTATCAGTTTTTTATCCATCACGTATAAGGTCTTGTTTGAAAGACTAAAGCCAATTATTGAAAACCTGATTGCACCTTATCAGTGTGGTTTTAGACCAGGCAAGTCAACAACTAACCAAATATTCACGCTACGCCAAATCCTGGAAAAGACCCACGAAAAGCAAATCGATATATACCATCTTTTTGTCGATTACAAAGCAGCTTTCGATAGCCCCATACGGGGAAAACTGTACGAAGCTATGTCTGAACTTGGTATTCCGGCAAAACTGATTCGCCTCTTTAGAATGACGCTGACCAACACCAAATCAGCAGTGAAAGTGGGGAAAGACCTCACTGAACCATTCTGTACCAAGCGAGGACTTAGACAAGGCGACACACTTTCGTGCAATCTCTTCAACATCTTAATGGAGATAATAATGAGAAAGGCTGCAGTAAATACGAACAAGACCATTAACACGAAAACCATATGTTGCTGGCGTATGCTGACGACAAAGACATCATTGGGCGAAATTTGCGAGAAGTTACTGCAGTATTTCCAAGAATCGAAAAGGAATCAGCGAAGGTGGATCTTGCTGTTAATGAGGGCAAGACAAAATTGATGGTGTCAACGACTAGAGAAACCTCTCGACTTTCCGCACTTGAACGTTGACAACCTATTTAATTTTGAAGTGGTAGATGAATTTGTCTACCTTGGATCCGCCGTGAACAAAGACAACAACGTCAGCTTGGAGATAGATTGGAGAATTGTGCTTGCAATTAGATGTTATTTTGGGCTTAGCAATCAGTTTAGGAACAAAGCCGTCTCTCGACGGACAAAAGTCCAGCTATATCAGACTCTCATTTTACCTGTCTTGACATATGGCTCCGAAACTTGGGTCATATCGCAAGCGGATGAAAAACACCTGGGAGTTTTCGAGAGCAAAATTCTCTGTAAAATATATGGTCCTGTTAGGGAAAACGGCGAGTACCGACGTCGCTGGAATGCAGAGCTATATAATCTCTATTCTGACGTGGACATAGCTTGACGAATCAAAGTGGGCCAATTGCGTTGGCTAGGCCATGTTATCAGAACGGATAAAGATGAGCCAGCGCGAAAGATTTTTGATAACGTACCCGATGGAAACAGGAAAAGAGGACGACCAAGACTCCGCTGGAAAGACCAGGCAGAAGAATCCCTCCGTATCCTTGGTGTTACCAACTGGCGAGAAAAGGCGAAGGATAGAGCCAGTTGGAAGAATATGTTGAAATTTGTTTAATTTGTTTGTTTAATTAATATGTGTAAGACGTCTGACCTCATGAGGTTGTAATATAGTCAATAAAAGTAAAGTAAAAGAAGTACTTTCTTACGAACAGGTACTTTTTAAAGGTGTGGTACTCTTTTTAATTATTTTTTCAAGAAAATGTACTTATTTTCAGAAAGGCTACTTGTCTCAATAAGAGAAGAAATATTTTTTTAACAAATGGGAATTTTTTTAGAATTGGTATTTTTTTCAAGAAATAGAGTCGGTCTTATCTCAAGAAAAGTTATTTTCTTTCACAAAATGTACTCTTTAACGGAAACGTAGTTTTTTAAGAAAACGCAATGTGTTGTAAAAAACGCACTTTTTAAGTAAAGGTACTTCTTTAGGATAAGGTATATGATATTTTTTTGAGAAAATTTACTTTTTTTAAGAAGAGGCACTTATTTAAGAAAATTTGCGTTTTTTAAACTTAATTCACTTTGGCTTTTCTAAATTTACTTTTTATTTGGCTCAAAACTACAATATATACTAAACTATCTGGACCCGGCAAACTTCGTTTTGCCTTTAAAGTTTTTGTAAGTATTTTGTTCCATTATGTTTGCAGTAAAGTAATAGATATGCTGGCGTTCCGACACGGGATAATGCCACGTTTAATTGACAAAGGGCAAATGGACCTGTAGTTGACTGGAATATTAGAAAGAAGAATGTAAAATAACTATTTGTATCGCATTGTACTATAATAGCTGTACCCGTTGCGGTTCGTTCGCTACCCCTGAATTGTACTTTTAACGAAACACAATTTTGTTATTTTTTTCTATTTATTCAAGTGCTCTAGGATATGCAATATTTCTAGTTTTGCCATCTGGTGCAAATATATATAAGTCCTAAGGTTTACCCATGGAACACATGGAGCAAAAATTGTCCGTGGGAAAATCCAGGATTTTTCAAATTTAAGCCGTACTTTACTTATGGTCATCGCAAATGCCGACCGAATCAAAAACTGCAACCTTTTGAAATCGATGGGCATGTCTGTAGGTGTCATGGGAATGCGTGGAATCAGGGCATCGGTTCCTTTCTAATTTCCAGTGATTATAGTAGCCTCTATAAGATTATTCTGAATTTTTTTTTTATAAATTAATTATTGGGATGAAGATATTTAGGATGCTCTCGAAACTGGCCTCAATCATATACATATTCATTCGTACCTGTGGTCACTTTCTTAGCTTAATACTCTGACCTTACAATTAGCCGTATTTTCTTTGGTTTTCCCCAAAAAGTAATTTGCATCATATCAGTAGTACATGTACCGAACCTCACATTCCTACACTGTGTCAGCCAATTGTCCGCACATCAGGGATATGGCCGATTTGATTCAAATATATTTTTTTTAAAGATTCACAATGTTTTACGAATTTATTCCGCATTAAATTCCATTATGGCATTAGCGGTTTGTAAGACCAAAATTCCCTATCTTTATTTTCAGACGTCCTTTTCAAGAAAACTGGTGAAGAAAACTGCACCAATATGACCGGCAAAAGTCCTTTGACACTCAAAGGGGTTTGGCAGCTGTGACCACAGAAGAAACATTAAACATAAAGACAAGGAATAATCAGTTGGTATCGCGAAAATTGCAATGAATACATACACTAGACACTTGATTCACATGAATATCGCGTGATTCATGCGTGAATGTGAGCGGGACTAAATATTGTTCACGTGAGAGTGCGTCAACGTGGGTAGCGAAATAATCTTCATGCATGAGTCCAATCTTTGCGTCAGAGAGCGTGCGTGAGCATTACTTTCGCGTGAGTCACGCATATTTCCGAATTATTAAACAAAATATTTTTGGAAGGCTTGTAATATCATATCCCTCTAACAAAGTGTTGTTAATCATCTTCCGTATTTCAAGAAACTCTTCTACAAGCGAAGGCGTTTTTATAAGTTCGATTGCAAAAATTGGTAATAATATCATAACTTCTAAACTATAGGTCCCGATTGCACTGAGTATTTGCAGGGGAGAAGTCAGGCTTACAGAATCTGGTATTTAGATGCACCTTGTTTCAACACCTTGTAGCCCGATTTATATGCTCTTTGTTTTTACGATACTACTGACTCGCACATACCAAAAACATGCAGTGCTATGTGTCGTATCTCTAACTGTTACAAAAATATTTAGAATCAAAAGTTTTAAAATATAAACTTTTGCACTGACTTTCTTCAGTTTTTTTGGTAATAACTTGGTCACTCTTAGTCAAAATATAGTTCTAAAATCACAGCGACATTGGCAAGACTTCAACCAAATGTAAGTTTTACTTTATAATAATAAGTTTGAATTATTTAAAACCGGTAGGTAACGACAACTTCTCAAATTTAAAATTGTTTCAAACTAAAAAACAAAATTTGTTAGGAAAGTGATTCAATAGATTCTACAATTTTTTGTAAGAAAAATATAAAATGTTGTAATATTTTTTAAGCAAATGCCTTGCCAAAACATTAAATGTAAATTTAAAAATTAAACCCTTGGAAGAAAATTAATGATTTTTGAACAAAATTTGATTGAGTTTGGGAAAAGAATCGTTTGTTGACTTCTACACGCTTTTAAAACAAATTTTGGACTGAAATGCTGATGAATGCTACATGGCAACCAAATTGTGATCGTACGCATAATCTTGATTGGGAAAGATAAATTTTATAAAAAACTCGAATTTTCATAAGGGATTTCATTGGGAGTAAAAATCCCACACTTGTGTCACTATTCTTCAAATAATATTCATTGCATTAAATTAAATATGTATTGGGCTATAATATGCGACAACATAACAAGATTGCGGTGTTATGTTGTTATATACTTCAAATTGAATTTGCGTACAATTTAAAAAAATATCTTTTTCATATTGTTTTCGTAATTTTTCAAAGAAAGCAGTGCTGTGGAGTCGGGGTCTAGGATATGTGCCTGGAGTCGGAGTTTGAGTCATTAAAACTTGAACGGCTCCAACGCCAAGTTTACCATATCCAGTCATAAAAATTTGTTCGCGCAGAAGCCATTTATTTTATTTACTTTGGTTATCAAATAAAACACTAATGTTTTTTGGGTTTAATATTTCAGGTTGAAAAACATGTAACTTTGAGAGGTTGTCGTTACCGAACGGTTTGAAAGAATTTAAAATTTTTTTGTCAATCTTGTTGAAGTTGTAGTTGTACTTATTGGAGATTTGTCAGTGTAGCATTTTGACTCAAAGTGGCCAAGTTATTACCAAAAAAGTAAGTAAAGTCAGTGCAAAAATTTACATATTAAACTTTTGATGCCAATTGTCTTTGTAAAAGTCAGAATACGCGTGTTTCTTGCTTGTGCTACTTAGTAGAATCTCAAAAACAAAGAAATTGGTTACAAGTTTGGAAGTTACAAGTCGTGAGTATTTGAACACCACCAACAACACCCTGTAGCAAAACGTGCGTTGAAACAGTGTGTATTTAGATACAATATTCTGAATGCCTGACTCTTCTGAAAATACCTGGTACATTCAAGAATAAATTTAACAATAATTTAGAATTTCTGATATGATTATCACTTTTTTTGCAATTAGTCCAATTATTCGTCTGCAAGAATACTATTGTATAAAACGCTTAGTATATTTGCTAAATTTATTAAAAATGGCAGTCAAATTAACTTAGGGATTTCCATTTCAGTGTAGTAGTGTCTAATACTTGAATTTACTTTTAACACACACTGTTTTGAATATTTTTTAATATTGGTTTGAATATAAAGCAAGAGGTTCTTGTAAAAACACTGTTTTATTTTTGTGAGTAATTTTTCGTGAATTCACGCGTGAATGTGAGTAGGTACAAATTCTGCTCGCGTGAACGTGCGTGCCGAAACAAATCTTCGTGCGTTAGTGACTGTCTTCCATTCGTGAGCGTGAGTCAAAACTTACTCACGTGCTCGTCTCTAATACATACCCTAATATGTTCAAGATCTTCCATTGAATTCACACAAAAGAACGGTTGTGCATGGTTCATGGGCTGGTGGAGTCATCGGTCCCCATTTCTCCAAAAATTAGGCAGGCCGTAACGTAACTGTAAATGGCGTTCGTTATGTCGTCCTGATAACGGACTATTAGCTCCTAGAAATTGAAAACTGTGACCTAGAGTATAAATAAAATAAATGTTTCCCATTACATCCCTTGGGGGAATTGGGGAGAGCTTCTCACAACCAGTGAGCTGTGCGCTTTCTATTTTTATACTTACTGATTGGGACCTACAGATTTACACCGATTCCGAGCGGTATTTTGAGAAGGTTTTTCATTGCTAAATTCTCGATTGTGTCGCCGTCACTGCAAGGTGATCGCCGCCGAAAGAAATTTAAGGTGGTCAGAGCAGGGATCGAACCACGATCTTATGTGCAAGAGTTGCGCACACTCATCATTGCACCACCGACGACCTATTTTAGTATGTTTGGTTCTAAAAGGATGGCGCTATTTGCAATATTAGACTTTATCGTTTGGGACTACATAAAATCCAAAGATAAGCCGACTAAGACAGAGGGATTGGAAGTCATAATATTATCCCGTCATTCACCTAATGTCAGAATGGACCATGGTAGTATCAATTACAGCCAGAATTTGAAAGACATTCAGGTAGATTCCTATAGTCAGCTTCACCATTAATTCACGCCTCATTCACTTTTTGAAATTCTATAAGACGTTGGTGATGTGACTGCTAGAAAACATATGTTTTTAGATATGTGCAAACAGAAACATGTGTTTTCTTTCACATTATATGCATTCTAAAATACTCGTATCACTAATTTATATGTAATTTTCGCTCAACGCCAATATCCACGCGTTTACCGATAATTTTGTTCGCGTGGCACCCGGGTTAGAGAAATCAAAAATTCATTTAGTAAAAGTGATACAAGTGGCCGTCGGTGGTACAATGGGTAGTGTGCGCGCCTCTTGTACTTGAGATCCTGGGTTCGGTCCCTGCTCTGACCACCTTAAAATTTCTTTCGACGGCGGTTACCTCGCATAGTGACGGCGACACTATCGAGTATTCAGCCATGAAAAAGCTTCTCAAAATACCGTTCGGAATCGGTGTAAAACTGTAGGTCCCAATCAGTGAGTATAAAACTAGAAAGCGCATAGCTCACTGTTTGTAGGAAGGAATTCCTTCATGGAATATAATGGGAAACCATTTTTTTTTTTTTTAAGTGAGACAAAGAAATGTAAGTATTAACTACAAAAAAAATGTCATTCATTGAAAACATTTCCATCGTTTTTTTTTAAGTTTTTAAGGACACTACGTAGATTTCCCGAGTTATCAGTAACATAAAAGGCAATGGAATACTTTTTTCAATTTTTTGTTAATGACAAATAATTTTCCCAATCAGCTGATTAGACATACAGCTGATTTAATTAGTGATGCCAAAAATTTTACAAATTCTTATCGATAAGTTATCACAAGTATTTTAGAATGCATCAAAAACAGAGCGTCGAAAGTGAAACATTGCCTTCGTCGATGTGACGGGCGTATTTAGGGATCGACCGGAGTATCTTTTAAAAATAAATGAAAAGAGTGGTTATTGTGTATGACAATGATTGAATTTGTTTATTTTTTAGAAATTGCCTACAAATAGATCACCCATTACTTCATACTAAATATATTTATATAAGACGTTTGCCAAATCTATCCGTCGTTGACAACTTTGGTAAAGCCAGCAATTCTCAAGGAAATCGTTTGCTATAAATTTTATTTGAAATATAATTTGTCCTCCTCTCTACGTTAATTTCTATTGTGACAAAGTAACACAATTCTTCGGAAACATGCATTTCAATTACAAACTTTACCTAATGATTTCTACTGGCTTAGGTGACAAATTCCTCTTCATATGCCATCCAAGTTCTTTCAAGGAGAATAAGTCGGGCAAATTCCATCTTGATTTAATAAACTATACTTTTAATTGATTTCGTTGTTCTTTTCTGGAAAAGGGTCCATAAGTGCCTGTTTATCCCTTTAGTATCATACTATATTGTTTTCTTTTATGGTTATCAACAATGACTTGATCAGACATTTCAGGCGGCAATACGGAAGTCAAGGACATAGGAATTTACCTCATAACAGACAAGTTAAATCATCATTTCAAAGATTAGATTTTTTTCCAATTAATCGTATTGAAAACGAATCGCACACTGGCCGTCATGAAATGTCAAAAGCTAAAGGGATGAAAGGCAAATCAAGTGTGAAAGCTTCGAAGATGTTTGACCTTTGATAACATATAATCGAACTTTTGTAACTTTAGTTACATGTCGAAAAAGGTGTGGGAGATTGGGTTGAATGCCTTCGAGTAACAATATGACAGACTTTGTTAGAAAATGTTTTTCCTCGTGCCAAATGTAGATATATGTAAAGGGTTTTTCAATTTGAGTGATGTTCTTTAAAAAAAAACAGACGTCTTGTTCAGGAAATTCATATGTAATTTATTTAGTGTGAAGTACAATCGATACACTTAAGTCATGAATAAAACGCCTTTCAACTGGCCTCCACCTCTTCTTTTCCAGGAACGAATTCGATGAACTCAATTTTCGAGCACTTTTCCACTAAATCAAGTCGTATGTCATCAATAGCACGTTCATTATTGATTTTAAAGCTTAAAGAGAGTCTGGTTGATTGCTAAAGACCAATGATTTCAAATAACCCCACAAGAAGTTGTCTAATGGTGTTAAATGACAACTTCTGGGAGGTAATTCAATTTCTTGAAATAATCGAATCTCTTGAAATAATCTTGTTGGAACCAGATGTTGCCGAGATCAACTTCTTCCAATTGCGGCCATAAAAAGTTGCATAGCATCGATCTATACCGCTACCCATTGACAGTAACGGTTTTAACAGCTTCATTTAGAAAGAAGTACCGATGATTCCACCAGACCAAAAACCACATTGTGAATTTAGATGAATGTAATGGTTGTTCATGAATAATTTGTGGATTTTCTTCGCACCAGAATCGACAGTTTTGTTTATTTACAACACCACTCAGTTGAAAGTGAGTCTCATCGGAGAAGATGATTTGCGTTATCGTTTTCAAGTTGTTCCATGACAAAGTCTGCAAATTCATGACGTTTACTTTAGTCCAATTACATCAGTTCTTGAGTGCTAACAATTTTATAAGGATGCAAGCCCAAATCCTTTCCCAAAATCCGCCAGGTTGTGGTTTGGGACAGTCCCAATTGTTGACAACGTCTTAGAATCTATAAATTGCGGTCTTCGGCAACAACTGCCTGAACGGCATCAATATTTTCATGACTTCGAGCGGTTCTTTATCTTAAGAAAAATTTGCAATAATTCGACGAATAGCGAGCACAGGTGGGCGATTATTACGGCCATAAAATGTCAAAAGCAAAATGGCAAAAGTTGCAATTGGAGTAACCGTTCTGATAAAAAATTTAATAATTTGTAAACGTTATTCTTGCGTATATCTCTCCATGATGAAATTGTAAACATTGAATACAATGAAAAAAAAATGGCAGATCATGGCATACTACAAATGGCCAAAACGTCACTTAGAAATCATATCACTCATATTGGTAAACCCTTTATATGGAAATTTTCTTGTTGAATGAAATTCACTTGGGTAATATTTATTTAATACTATCGTACTTGTACCATTTATCCCTTTCAAATAGTATCCCTCTATTTGTGAGTCTTATGTAATAGCTATCGTCCTTTAAAATGTTTAAATACATACACGCAGTCTTTTTGTCATCCATGAACTTTAGGTTTCCTAAACCGTGTGTGGACTGCAGTCCCTTACCATTTAATCAGCCTCCATGCTTACAGATCAGTCTCGATGTATACTTATATAACATCGTTTTACAGAATTCATCTGTAATACTAACGTGTTCCCAGAAAGTTGTGCCGGTGACATAAACACTTTGGCATTTCTGCGAATAAAAAAAGTATCTTCAGCATACTAATCTAGTAAATGGCGTCTTCCTTTCACCGCTCAGTGGAAAATATGTGTACTTTGATTATCAAAAATGTATAACTTTTGTAGTTGTTAAGGTATGGACCTGCATTTGTGTATGAAATATTAGTTGTGTTTTGGGTGCAAGCAAGCGGTTATCGTTTGCTATGTTCCCAAGAAAACTGCTATTTAGCGATAAGTGTTTTATTCAAAAATATGAAAATCTGTTGAAAACGGAAAATGATTTAAAAAAAAATATTGTTTAAATTTAGCGAAAATGATTCGGTTCGCTAAGTTATAGCTAAGTCTTCGCTAAGTGCTTCATACAAAACAAGCGAATATATAAGCAAGCGGTGTAACCAAAACACGCTTATTGTTTACTGTGTCTACTTTTAAATTACATGTAGCAAAACGTGCCAGACCTAATATGATCGTTAGGATCGGTTAAGTCGTGGTCATTTTTACAATTCCTCGTCACATCTGCATTTATTTCCCGATTTTTGGAAATTATGCGTCTATATATTTGGCTATCAAACGCCCTCACGGGTTGATCAAGCTACTGAAATACAAAAATAATTAAACTGTGGTAATATGTTGCCATACTATTGAGCAACTGTTGCCAACTGTATTGGTTCATAATTATAGAGAAAATCTAAGAATTGGGTTGGCAAACTATACTCCCAGATTGGTTATGAACAGGCGACCTAAAGTAACAGTATAAAATATGATCCGATCTTCGTTAATTGTTCTACATTATCTTGTTTCTGTGCCAGTCACAATCTGAGGATATATTCATAGACAGTTGGTGAGTAAAGTTTTTCATTTCGTTTTTTGGGAGTGAAAATATGAGAAATTCATAGTACAAGCTTACAAGTCATGAACATTTTTCTAATTGAAAAATGGTTGGGTTTTGTTGGAAATAATAGACAATTCAGTTCAACACACACTCAATCGTATATATACAAACTCAATTCTGCAATTCACATGTGGGAATTAGTATCGATCGAAGATGCCTTTCATTTCGCTTACATGTGTTTCGATAGCCACATTCGTAACACATGTTTCTGGCCAGACCCACTATGTATTTTCAATGTATTTGTATGGAAAATATGTATGTGGCACCCTGTCGTTACATGAAAGTAACCGATTTACACCAACCAGCATAACCATATCAATGCAACTAAGTAATACCACATACCCAAACAAACGAAAACTTATCTCTCTCTCCAATATTTATCATTTGTTAAACTTTTTACCTTTTCCTTTAAGTCAATAAAGTAAATTTTTTAAGTTAGTTTCAAATACCACAAGATTACTTTTTGTTGGGGAAGTAACAAAAATTATCCCCAAATATATACTATTTTGTCAAAATGATTACATTGGCACCACCCATTATTGATTACCACAAAGGTATATTTTCTATATTTTTTGTTTTTATTAAAAACAAATGTGAAATTTGATTATTATGGTGTATGGTTGGCAATATAGCTATTTCAATGCCCACCAAGGCCTATCATCAGCTCCCTTCTCTACAAGTATTTAGGTATATCATGCTAAACTACCTGCACAACTCAAATACAAGTGAGTTATTGGAAAAAGAATGGAATGAAAAATTAAAGAATAAAAACTTGATTTGTTTATGCCATTTTGTGTTTTATTATGAAACAAATGTGTTTATATGCGATGTTTATATAAAATTAATGCTACCGAGTTTCAGGTATGCAACTAAAGCAAATCTAATCAACTTTGGAATGTTGTTGACACACTGGGTTCATACACCTTGAACAAAAAAATTACAGCAAAAATTAATCCCTGCAGGCTGTGTCAGAGACACGGCCATTAAGTTTAACGTAGAATACGCCATCCGATAAGACAGAAAACATATATAACAATAAATTCATTTGCTTATATTATTTATCATTTATTGTTATATATGTTTTCTGTATTATCGGATGGTGTATTCTACGTTAAACTTAATAGCCGTGTCTCTGACACAGCCTGCAGGGACAGTCCGTGGCCGAAGGCCTCGGACAACTGTCTGCTGTAATTTTTATATTTACCAACGGCATTTGATTCAAGTCCGTTTAAAAAAAAAAATATTATGTTCAATTTTTTTAAACTTAATTTAATTTATGTATTTTAGTTAATATTTTTATTGAAATAAGTTCTGCGAATGTTGAGAGGGCCGCCCTAATATTAAAAAAGGTTTACCTTATCGAGTCTTCGCATTAGCATTCGAGCGTTGTGTGAAAGCTTTACGCTTTACAATTCAAAATTAATGTTACAACAGCTTTATTGAAGCTTTCGCAAAAAAGCTTTATTACGTTAGCTTACTGTTTGTTTCACTTTTTACTAGATACATGTTGCCAAGCAACATTAGCTTGCTGTTCGTTTCACTTTTTACTAGATACATGTTCCTAAGCAATGTTGAGCAACCAAAAACACTCAACCAAACACCACACATATGTTTGAGTGTATGTGTTTAAACAATTTTCATTTGAGAAATTAAAATACTAGAAATATATCAACCAATATGAAATGTATATCAAACGAAAGATAACATCTTCATTTACCTACAAAAAAATTTGTAAAAAAATTCATCTAGCCGTTTCCTCAAATTCAATGAAATAAAGATTACAACAATAAAAACCTGACATGACTCCTCATACCGTAAGGTAAGACGTATTCTACGTCAAAAGAAACGGATTTTGCTGTGCATTTTTTCATTTCAACATCAACACCGCCAGAGCTAGGCACTAATAATGGAATCTGAAATGAAAAAGTGAGGTTAATTATATGAAATTTAGTCGAAATAACAACGCTAGAAAGGTGGGAAAATATTAAATGAATATTAAACGAATATTAAATGTTATTTCAATCGTTTACCTTGTTCACGCTGCCGCGCCATTGAAGTCTTTCGCAATTTGGGCTGAAATTGCTCAATTTCGCATAAATTTTGACAACTACGAAATTGAGATATTTACAACAAATTCGTTGAAGTTGACTTGAAATTGTCGTATACAATGCTGTTTTTACTCAACAAAATTAACTTAGTACTTTTGTTCCATATATGCACGAGAACGAAGCCGACAGAAAATTTTCCGGTGCGCCGTCGTCGTAGATAATTTTTTGAAGTTCACGCCGCCGTTATTAAGGTACGCTTCGACTTAAAATATTGGCCGATATTATCACCTATGCCGCTTTTAAAGTCCCGATTTTTTTTTTTTTTTTTTTTTTTTTTTTTTTAAATCGAGCGAACCCATCGCCGCCACTCTTACCCGCCCCTACCGACCGAGAGGGCCACGTCCCCATAACGTGAGGACAGCGTACACATTATAGACCGGTCTATAACGGGAGAGCAAGGATTATAAGTTCACACGTTACAACCAACTACAGAAATTCTTCACCAGTTGGTATTACACTAACATAAATAAGTATAAAAGCACATCACGAGATATTAACATAAGATACTTCAATATATAATAATTACGAGCAAAACGAAAACCAAATCATAGATCAGACCAGATAGTAAGGATAAAGTAAATTAAATTTTCATATGTACGTCAACGCATATACAGCACTAATGCAATCGGTTCAAATGACAAATTATGCTAGACTTTGTCGTTTCCCAACTACCTGTGAAATCAATAAACTGATATAGCTCATTAAAGTCACGACACATTCTCCTAACTGGATCAAAGGACGCATAATTCGAACGCTGAAACTCGATGTTTACGAGTTTATAGTACCTCGTGGGTCTCAATGGGACATTTATGAAAATCTTAGATAACAGAAATTCAGAACATATACGTCCATCAATTATCTTCAAAACTGTAATAGAGTTTATCATGGTACGTCTACTACTAAGAGTCGGCAATCTGATCAATGCTAGTCTACTGCTATACGAAGGAAGATTATGGTTCGGGTTCCATTGAAGATTTCTCAGACAAAAAATGAGAAACTGTTTCTGGACCGATTCAATCATATTAACATACAAATTGTACTGGGGGTCCCAAACAACTGATCCATATTCGAGAAAATTACTAACAAAATATCTAATTGTTTTACACAACCAACGAGATGAGCCCAAAAGTAACTTCTGCCGAAATGCCTGCCGAATCGATTAACTTTTGTTGTTTCTCCAACGCCGTCGATAGTTATGGGTCGGCTTCGTTCACCGAACACGTGGTTACTAAAATTACAACAAAAATCAAAACAATTGTATTGCGCCTCATTCATCCAATTGGAATTTTAAGTTTTCATCGACATAGAGTAGTGAAAATAAACTATAAACCGTAGTGAATCAGTGCTTCGTGTTAAAGTTCACGTACCATTAATTTATTTTATAGTTTTCATTCATTTCCCAACAGAATTTTGGTTATTGTGTCCAGGCACTAACATTTTACTAATGGCAATGTTTGTAGACAAAGAGTTGTCAGTTTTCAACGAAATTGCTCAAACACCAGTGTGAACGATTTCAATTTCGTTCGACAATTTCAACCCGAAATTGTCAATTTCGAGGCAAGGCATTACAATCTTACTTACATTTATTGGTTTTCCGACAAATTATTCTATGGCCGAACGAGTGCTGAATTGTTTGGTGATGTGGACGTTGTTGTTACAGAAAAAAGCAAAAGCCCACCCTTTTGTTGATCGTTTTTTTTGTAAAATGAGTAAGCATTTGAACCATGCCATAGACGCCGGCTTTATATGCTTTATAAAACAGAATTGCTTCGGGTTTCATTGCATTGCCTTCACAATGTGGTGTATAACGAACGGTGGAAAGCAAGTTTACACTCTTGTTCTTTTTTGGCACGTAGCTGCTTAATGAGACCAAGTTTTCATGAAATCCAAATGAGGATGAACGAACAGGACGAGAGGAATGCTTTCTCATTTCTTCAAGGATACGTCTTTTGTTGGACCGTATGGTACAAACGAATGCAAGGCCAAGTTTGGTCAGACGCTTTACTCCGTCCAATGTGGTAAAATATGATCAGCGACAATTGTGAGGCCACTATTAGCATATGGCCATGGTAAAATGAGTAAGGTAAACTCGTTAGAACAGCTGATTTCAACATATTTCTTCCTTAGGTGTTACTCTTATGTCAAATTCACATGTATTTTGTTTGTGTACTTTTTTGTTTACTTTTACAGTAGATACACACATGAAGAAAATTTTACAGATTATGGACACCAAACAAAAACAAAATGCCTGTGTTTGTTGTAACAATTCCTAGTGCGTTTACCTTACTTATTTTACCATGCATATGGCCTTGCGAGTTCCAACATAACATTTCCGCCATTATTAACTTCACGCTCTTCGCCTTGTTGTCGTCCTGTGTACAATTTGCCTTGCAATGAATATTTGGTTTAAGAATCGCATGCCCGCCAAACTTTTATACGGTAGTTTGCTGGTTTCGATTGTGTATATTGCGTAAATTTAGTTTCTCTACGATATCTAAATAGTTCCACATCAATTGTAGTATTTTTATGTGTGGACTATAAGTTTTAGCGAGATTTTCATTTAAAAAATTCCATATATCTCGGTTTAGTGCAGTTTTGTCATCGCGTAATCGATGTAATCAAAACGAATATATCGTGTCAGTGCAATGAATCGATGATAAGACATCGCAGCTCTAAATATGGGTAGATTATATGTATACCACAAAGCCTGCACATTTTGCATGTTATTGTGTGAAGCATCAGCTGCTAAAAGAATTTCGACGAATGCATCCAATTCACTTTCGGTCACATCTTTCCAAACTTTTGGTTTTTTATTGGAATTTGTCGTATTCCATTTTTGGAATGCATCTTTTCCATAACGATTTGTTTCACTGATTATGATGAATTGAATGTTTGGTGTGAAAATGTTCTTTAACAAGCCAATTGGAACAAGCCTTTGGTTCAGATCGAAAACACATAATATTATATTGACGCAAGCAAATACCACCATTCGGGGAATTTTGTTCCGTCTTTATCATAGAAACAATCATCGGCCGCATTTTGTTGTTTACGTTGTAGCTCTATATCTTCTTCATCGTCGTCAGTATCACACAATTCATTTCCTTCGATGACCACATCATTTTCAATGTCAGATATATGGTCTTCGTTTGGCACATAATCAATATCATGATCGTAGTTATTGTCATTAATGGATCAATTTGTTCAATTCCTTCGCCATCTTCAGCAGCTCTTTCACGTTCATAGTCATTAGCTAAATCCTCCGCTATTCGCGTGTAAAAATCTTCGTCATTATTTCCACTGCGATGTCGCATATTATAACTAAATTCTAGTTAATCATTCATTTTGCTCAATTCGCGCTAAAACAATAAAAAATCTCGCGTGAACTGATGTACCTGACACTTACAACCTTTTCTTTCAACGTTCACAACTCAACTGGTCGAGAGCATAAAAAATGTCGTTCAGTTGAAAAACTCCAAGCGAAATCAAAAAATACCAGCAACAATAGGCAAGTTTAGTCATTCTTCATACAAAATATATGTGGGTCTGGCCAGATCCATGTGTTACGATTGTGGTGTACTTCAATATTTATTTATAACTATTCTTGCATTAATTTTTGATGTGTTAACATCTTTACGCGCGGGCAGGACTAAACTCACAAAGTGAACACATCCAAACAAAAAAGCACACAGATTTGTCCGAATGCGATCACAGATTGTTTGGTGTTAAACTCCTCCAAAACGGCTGGACCGATTTGTATGAAATGTTGTGTGCATATCGGGTAGGTCTCAGAATAGGCCAACATCTATTTTTCATACCCGTAAATGATAAGGGTGACCCACCCCTATATAGAACACAGATTTGTCCAACTGCGAAACACAGATTGTCAAACTGCCAAAAAAAACACACCCTGATGTAGCGGCAGTGAATCGTTGTCTTATGTGGGCGCGGAGCACTCTCAGAGCAAAGAGAATAATGACGTAGTTCTACGTATAAAAGAATGAGACAGCAAGAGAGCAACGACAATTGTGTGAACTTGTGTAGCGTATGTACGAACCTAACAATGTTCCCTTTGTATTTTGTGGCTATAAAATAAATAGTATTAAGCAAGAAAATAATGGCACTTGTCTTTAAATACTTTTAAGTGTTATTAAGTATTAATATTATTTAAATGAAACGTCATCATATGATTGAACGCCTTTTTTTTATTATTGTGAAATGTAAGTCAAATAAAATGTGGGTGCGGAGCACTCTCAGAGCAAAGATGATAATGACATAGTTAAACGCAAGATGTATCTATTACAGTTGGAAGCGTTAGAACAGCTGATTTCAATTTTTTCTTGTCATTGTGGTCCGACCTTATCAAATGTTGTTTATACCAATTCCAAGATGTATCGAGAACAGGTGGTAGCGTTAAAACAGCAGATTCAATTTTTTCTTGTCCTTGTGGTTGTTGCCGACAATTACAACAATGCCTCCTGATATAACCTGAAATAAATGAAATAGGTCGGCTCTTGAAATAAAAACGAAATGCCTTCAATTCCTACTGCTTCTACCTTACTTATTTTAACATGGTTATACGAATATAAAAATGAGACAGCAAGGGACCAACTAAAAGTGTGTGAACTTGTGTAGCGTATGTACTAACATTACAAAGTATGTATTACATGTGTATGTTGCTTTGCATTCTCTTTGGTTTTTGTGGGAATAAAACAAAAAGTATTAAGCAAGAAAATAACGAAATATATGCTTGCACTGGTCTTTAAATAATTTTAAGAATTAATATTATTTAAATGTAACGTCATCATATGATTGAACGCTGTTTTTTATTTTCCAATGTAACATTTACGAATGTGTTCATATAAATCGAACAGATACCGTATAACAAAAATGTGTTAACACATCGTCCGTGAGTTCGAAAACTCATTGATTTGTTTTCTTCCTGATTACATCGATAGGCTATGCAATTTTAGGAGGGTACCCTACCGAAATTATTAATTACAATTAAAATCGAAAAAGGTCTGGCCAGACCCATGTGCGCTACGGATGGTTAATGTGGTTTATGATGTTTCAGTTAATAAGATGGTTTTTAAAATTTTTTTTTTTAAATCTGTTAATTAAAAAAGAGAACAATTGCTCGAATAATTCTAGTTATAAGAAACACTCTACTCGGTTGTTGGAGAAAGCAGGAAACAAATTTCAAGTTACTCGACTAGTCGAACTAAGCAAAAACCAGATTAATTGGATACCCTACTAAGTACCACTACACACTTTTTGAGATTTTATTGTTTTAAGTGGTCCAGAAGAGTACGGATTATGTCTATGCGAGTATCAACTGTAAATTTCCTTTTACTTTGAAAAGCTGTCCGTGCCGCAGCTGTCGAAGAGCATCCAATTAATTGTTATGTGCTGAAACCGTGAGTTATTGTCTAAGCGCACCCATTTAAACTGGGCCTTTATTTGAAGGAATGAACTTGCACGATTGAAAATTTTAAATTCTATCTTGAATGCATCAAGTATAAGCATTTTTGTTATTTCTGACATGCTTCCGGAATTATAATTTTAAATGCACCCGCGCTGGTCTGAACCACTTAAAGAGTAGTAGTAGTAGTAGTAGTATATGATTTTATTAAAAAAGTTAACAAAAATTTTAATAGTGTTACTTCTTAAACTAAATCATAGTAAGACATAACAAACATGTTGTGTGTCTGATTGGCATATCGCAGTTAATAATAATAATAACAAACAAGTTTTTTTGACTGAAATACATTTAGGTTAATATGATAATATTTAATATTTAAGTTGCAAAAGCAATTCATTTAAATTGTGTGAAATTCGGATAAAATTAGATTTCTATACTTAATACAATTCAATAAATACTTATATAGACGAATGTAATCTTTGCCATTTAGAACTTCATAAACCTCTTCAATTGACAAAAATCTTTTACCAAGGAACTTTAACCGATAACTAGAAAAAATTGGGCACTTGCCTATTAAATGATTAGTGTTTTCCTGTTCATTACAGTTGCAAAGGGTGCACATATTATTATCGTTGCCATTAAAAGCACGAACATTCAAATTTAGCAGGCCGCCTCTAGCTCTTATTTCATGTTGCAATGCCGGGTACATATCATGGAATTGAGAATTTCTGGCACTTACCAAGAAATGTTCATGCTCAGTGTTTCTCAAAGATTGAATTATTTGATTGTGAAGATATTGTAAATTAGTTCTCCAAATTTCAGTATCCAAAGTGAACCCGAATTGACTACATAAAGCTTTCCAATGTGGCATCCAAAAAGAGTTTTGTCTGATAGACTCTTCCGCTAACAATCGTGGCAGTCTACTTACAGACAAGGTTTTTCCGATATAACTGAAATGTAAGTTGAGCGTTTCCAAATAGAGTGAAGATATACCGGTTTCGATATGTAACATATAAGTGGGGGTGTTTTTAGGCAGATATAACATGTTCTTTAAAAAATAACGTAACAATTTCTCCACTGCATCAAAGCTGCGGAAACCCCATACCTGAGCACCATAAAACATAATTGACTTCGCTGCCGAATGAAAAATTTTAAGTTTGTTCGAAAAATTAATTTTAGGATCATGAATATAATTCAGCCAGTTGGCATTAAAGGCGGATTTAGACAATGCTAGCTTAGATTCCAAATGTTTTTTAAAAGACAAATTGAAAGTCAGATTGATACTAAGGTACTTGTATTCGTTCACTACATCTATCTCATTGTTTCCAAACTTCCAGCCAGTGTTAAGGCTAACCCTTGTGCACGTTCTAAATATCATTATTTTGGATTTTCAAGGTTTATTTTCAAACTCCACTGATTACAATAATCATACAGAGTGTTGATCATATTCTGCAACACAATTAGAGAATCTGCAAGTAGTACTATATCATCGGCATATAATAAAACTTTAACGTTAGTCACCCCAACTGCAGTGCCGCCTGGTAAATAATCATGTAGATCGTTTAAGTAAAGAGAAAATAAAACCGGGCTTAATAGGCATCCTTGTTTAACGCCTTGCGTAACTGTGGAGGAACTAGAAAGTGTTTTGCTATCCCAAATTTTACTAGTTGTATTGGTGTATAATTTCTGCAGCACGCGTACTATTTTCTGAGACAGGCCTAAACAACATAGTTTATAAAATAACAATTTTCTGGGGATCATATCAAAAGCAGCCGAGAAGTCAACAAAGAAAGCATATGTTTTCCTATTCTGCTTGAAGTTTAGATTAACAATAGACGTTAAATTGAACAGATTATCTGTTGTCGAATAATTCTTGCGAAAGCCAGCTTGAAATTCATTGATGACATTATTGCAGAGTACCCAGCTATTGATACGGTTGAGTAGATAGTAAGCCTGTGAATGTTTTATACATTGTATCAAGAAGAGATAATCCTCTGTAATTTGTCACCACATTAACGTCACCGTTTTTGTACAAGGGGATTATAATTGAGCTACGAAACGAGTCAGGAAAGTCTTCACGCAGAAAAATTATGTTAAATAATGCTAAAACCTCTTCCAGAAAACGTAAAGGAGCATTTTTATAGAATTCGTAACTAATACGGTCTTCGCCAGGCGCTTTGTTAGATTTGGCCGTTTTCAGAACTATATCAAGTTCTCGCATCTTAAAGGGTGAATCAAGAAATGGATCAATAATGTTGTTTATAGGAATATCAACATCGCAGTAAAGATCTTCCTGTGATAAAAGCGTCGCAAAGTACTCATGAAAATGAGAAATCGTCAAATTATTTCCTACCTTAGGACGACAGTTTTTCAACGAGTTAGATAAATCCCAAAACTCACTACTGTTTCTCACTGAATTCAATTTATCTATGTTATTTATTTTAAATTTTAATTTCTTTACCTCGCACAGTTTCGAATATTTAGATCTGTTGGTTATATAAGTGATTCTATCGAAATCCGTATCTGTTTTACGATATATATCTAGTTTATTAAACATACGTTTCCGAGTATTTTCACATTGAGAATCGAACCATTTATTTCGGGGTTCAAAACGTTTTCGATGGAATTTGTAATCAGCAGCTACACGGATTTTCCCAGTGCATAAATTGACTTTCTCCTGAATAGTAATTGAAGATTGTAAATATACTGGATCGACAAGACTACTTAGTTTTCTGTTATACTCTGCTATATTTCTAGAATTCCAGTACAGTTTTTGAGGAAGGGACAAATCTCAGACTTGGTGATTGTTTTTCGAACATATTGACACTACAATCGGCATGTGGTCCGAGTAGGGCTTGCTAGGGACATAGAAATCAGACAACATTTTAGTGACATCTAGTGAACAAATACAATAATCTATCAAAGAACTACCCATAACACCACAAAAAGTATATTCACCATGTATATCACTTGTCATACGTCCATTTATAATAATGCCACCAATGTTCTCCAGAAGTGCCATCAACTTTTTCCCCTTAGTGTCAAGCAATTGGTCCTTTGATCTACGAGAATGGGAAATCAGAGGAGAATCAATTAACATATTGTTATCAAGAACCTGCGCGTTTGACACTCGAGCGTTCAAATCGCCAACAATACAAAACTGTGCACCCTTTAAGCTATACATTAAATTTTCAAATTTATTAAAGTCGTTTGACCAATTAGAACTGTTTAGATAAATTGGAACGAAGTGAAAACAAACATCATTAACTACGGCAGATAGTGTTACACTGTTTGAAAACTCACAGAATTTTAACGAGTATTTGCTTTGAATGGACTTTCTAAAGCCATATAGGCCACCACCTATGGCACGACCAAGTGAGTGATTTTTTGTTGCCTTTACCCAACATATTATATAATCTTTAAAAAAGCTTGAGAAGTTTATTTATTTTCTGCAAGAACATGCGTCTCAAACAGGAAAAAATATCAAAACTGTTCATATATGTAAAGAAGTTACCAAATTTTAATTTACTTTTAAGATTAAATTTTAATTTACTTTTAAGAACCACTTAAAGAAATTAAATATCGTAACAGTGCATAAAAATCACAATGGACCCTGTATCCCTTTTGAAATAAGACAATCATACATAACTCGACGGAAAACAGTTTGATTAGTTAAACTTAGTTTAATGTTTTTAGATATATTATGTATGTCGTTTCAGAATTTGGAGTTTCGAAGTTGAACTTATTGGTAAATGTGTTGTTATCGCTTAAAATCGTGTAAAATGCACATGCTCTTCTAAGGTTCAAATCACAGTTTTTATAAACGATGGCCCGATATGGAATCTATTTGTATGAGCAATATTTTCTCAGTATACCAACAGTGTTACCCACATTAAATGTATCGTTAGGAAATTTAATTTCATTGCTTTAATTCGTCGGTTAAATCCAAATATAAGGACTGTCATCGCCTTCTGAAAAATCCCTAATTCCTCATGATGTTAATCAATACTGATTTTTGTTTGTACTGTATGTGTAATTTTCCTAGCTGCCAATTTCGTAACAATATAATTTGGCGAAAGATATTAGCTTGTCAAGAAGCGTCCCTTGACATTCGCCATTGTTCAAATTACCGAATATATTGCTCTTGTAGCGGTTCGAAGGGATTAGGATTATTGTGTTAAATATATAATTGGTTCTAGCGGTTTTCGCACTGAAAAGTATGCAATTTTCTATCATTTATTTTAAGACTAATTTCCTAACTGAAAATCTATAGGAAATCTAATATAAGTACAATTTGTTTCAATAAAAATATTTTGAGAAAACATTGCGTACTTTATTCAAGATCCAGCGGAAATTGCTAGCTTGGCCAACTTGCCACTCAACAAGGACATATAACCGAAGTACTTTTGTTGATCTGAAGTGGAATTTTAGCTGTGGAATTCAATGATTCAAGTTTATATCCAATATTGCAATTTTAGCGAAAATAATAATAAATAATAAATTTTTTAAAACAAAATTTATTGAATTATTTGAATTATTTATGCTATTTATTTATTTATGCTATTAAAAATAGTGAATTTCAAAGAAATATACTATAATATATTTTAAGGACACGCGTGTCCTTGATACAATTTTGGAAGTTTTATGCCACGATTTGAAACAGCGTAAAAATTTTTTCCAATTTTTTTAGAAATCGGTTTGTGTCTGTATAAATTATAGCAATTCTCTTATTTCAGGATAAATAAGAAGTTAGCGTGCCCTCCAAACTCCAGTTTTACCCTTGCTGGTTTCTAAACACTGCCTGCGTAACATTTCGTTGACATACAACAACTCCTTCCATTTTTGATCTCCCGTATAGAAATATCACGACACTGTGCGGTGTACTGTTTCTGGATGAATATTTATTCCATTAACATTGGCACGTCGTTGGTCAGTTTACGCTCAGTGTAGTATTTTTGGTGATTTGTTCGACGATTATCCATTCAGTTCTCCCATCCAGTTTCTCCGGAAGTCCTGTAGGCCAAGCCGAAAAATGTTAAATATTTTTTTTCATCGCGAAACAACAGGCGATAAGCAATTGCCTGTAAACATTATGTTGTCTTTTAGACAAAAAAAATCTTTTCTAATGGGGACCGATGGTTCGCTAGAGATGGAAAGAACTTGTTTGCAAATGTTTTCTTGTGTGTTTTGCTTGCGATATTTTTCGAACACTTGCATAGTGGAAAATTCTCAATTCAGATGAGTTTTCGTTTGCATTTCGTTTAATGAATTTTTCAAAAACAGCATTCCCAACAACTGTTGATGAAGATCTGTGGCTAGATTTTAAATAGCTATCCGGTTTGCCAGGAATCATGAGGATGCGTTTGCAAAACATCTTCTTTTTTGAAATGCTATATCTCTAGTTATAGAGATATAGATCGTCTTAAGCTTGTCTAATGAAAACAAAGTACCAATAAAAAGGCCGAATAAATAAGAAATCATCTAGTTAAATATTTTTCCAATTACTTATAAAGAATTTCCACCAATTTTTTGCCCAAATACAGCTATTTGTATATCTTGGCTACTTTTACACATATTTTTATAATTTTCCAAAACTATTTCCTGAAGCAGTACTTTTGTGCATATCAAGTCTTCAAATTATGTTCCATTGTTATTCCATTTTATTGGCAAACTTAGTAGACTACTGTGGAAGCCGGAAATCAACAAACGAGGAGTCGCAGACCAAAACGTGACTTTTTGTATTTTTTAAAAACTTGGAAAATCCAAGATTATTTTTTTCATGCGATTATACGATAAAATTACGATATTTTCCCATCTCTTTTTATAATCTCTAGTCTCTGAGAAGAGAAGTAAAATTATCCAAATAAGATTTTTTCCAATAGAACTTAACCTAATTCATGCAAAGACATCAAAAAACATTTTGTAAAAAAATACAAAAAGTCACGTTTTGTTCTGCGACTCCTCAAATTGTGTTAGAACACAACAACTTAAAGATCGAATAATATAAACTAAAACAGCCATAATACGCAGACGGTACACTGTAACGCCAAACATATGGCAATCGTTGTTTCATTTTTAGACAGCTTTCGATGAAATCATTCATAGGAAAGACATGTTGTGAATATTGAGTACTTAGTACTTGTGGAAAAGGGAGCTGATGGACATTTAAATATCGTAGCTATATCCCCAAGCATCCACCATAATAACCAAATTGCACATATTTCTTTGGCAATATATTCTCCGGTATTTGTAACTTGTTGATATCTAGATTTTCCCGTGTTTGTCTTCATACATTATTCGCCATATCCTTAAATCGTGGTGCTTCTAACGATTGCGAGGGTCATCAACAGTTCGTGTATTTTTCTTGTGTATTTGAATTGCCAACATAACGCTGGCGGGAGGCAAACCCAGGCCACCGTGGTTTGCATTTTAGGCTGCTAATTCGTTTCGCCTTCTCACTTTAGCCAGTTAACGGAGCTTTCCGATAAAACCTTTGCCCAGGATATACTGCGTGCAAGTAGTTACCTGCTTGGACTGCAAGGCAGGAATTATTTCTGGCCATACCCAAGTGAATGGCTATCAGGAACTTTCCACCTCCAAGAACAGTCCCATGTCCTCCCGGCTAATTTATATATACATATGTATAAAATTATATTGTGGTTACCAAATGGTAACCAAGGTTGCATCAACCTTATTTATTTTAGAAATGGTTGACGTTTCCTTTTGCAGCAGTCTTTATTGCGCTAGTTACTAAAATAGATTTTGGGTGTGTTTTTAATAATTAGTATTAGTCATTGTAATAAATGCAAATCTATGAACGACATTTAATTAAATTTGTTCAACAATTCAATAGTCTATGTGAAATCAATTTTCCAGTCCAACAATGCAATTACGATTCAAATGTTGTTGCTCGGAGCTGTGCCAATTAAAATTGTGTGTTCAATATTCATTAATTTGCTATTTCATTGTGAGCACGAATGGATTAAGCGATGTGGGCTTGATAGATAATCTATTCATAATTGATGGACAAATTATGAGTGATGCAGCCAAGCTTTCAACTTGAAATTTGAGCTAATTAATATCACAAATACATTATTCATACAAACATTCATTTCTGTCACTCGTCATTGAGCGTTTGATATATTCCATGTCAAAAATCTAAAATATATCATCAAGCAACATTTTTGCAACAATATAAATCACAATATATGCAAATGGAATGGATATGAGGGAAACGCTTATATTAATAATCCTTCCCAATATTCCAATAGCAAGAGTACTTTATAAGTCGCCGGTTATATTGCAATATCCTCCAAAGGATTTGACCGGTGAAATCTATGTGATTTTTGAATATTTGCCGCACTTAAAAAAAATGATTTCCCCTTACATCCCATGAAGGAATTAGGGAGAGCTTTTCACAAACCAGTGAGCCGTTGGCGTTCTAGTTTTACACTCACTGATTGGGACCTAAAATTTTGCAACGGTTCCGAACGGTATTTTGAGAAGCTTTTTCATGACTAACTACTCGGTAGTGTCGCCGTCACTAAGCGAGGGGACCGCCGTCGAAAGACATTTTAGGATGGTCAGAGCAGGGATCGAACCCACGGTCTCATGCACAAGAGCCACGTATACTACCATTGCACCACCGGAACTTATGGCACTTATTTCCCATAATTATTTATGGTTGATGAATAGAGAAATATACATACATACATATATATAACTAGAGTTGACATTTCACACAGTAAATTACGACAATTGCCCTGGTGTGATAAGAACGTTGGATGTTGTAAAGAATTGCTTTAACAAACCCGTATAGAGTTTGAACAAACCAACCAACAAAAAATTACATGAGGTGTCAAGGGACACCCGGTTGGAACGAAGATCCTTTCGCTATATATTATGTACTAGTTAGTTCCAAATACTATAATTTTAATAGATCTTTAAGAAAAGATACTTTTTATAAAATGATAAACTTTTCTAAAAAATTTTTTATAGCATGTATTTAAAAAAACTAAGTATATTTTTAAGTCCTTTTTGTAAGAATATGTATTATATTTTCCCGCAAAGGTCCTTTTTTAAAGAGAGGTACTTCTTTTATTAAAAGCAAATGTGCGGGGTTCTTAATAAAAGTCGATGGAACGTGGACGTATTCGACTGAAAAGTCTCTTGGGATTCTCCTGGATACCCACTTTCCCAACGATGACAGGAATGCTGGTCATCAGCCAGAAGAGCTAGGCAGAAACTCACCTAGCTTAGAAAAAGTTCGCCCAATAGTGAGCAGAGAGAATCTGATATGGGCCATTAGATGCTTTAAGCCCTATAAATCAGCCGGACCTGACGGGATAATTCCCGCGTAACTAGAGGAGGCACTATACCTATCTTGTAGTTGGCACTATACCTTATGCTGGGAGTAATTCCTAGCATTTGGAAGCAAACCAAAGTGGTTTTCGTCCCGAAAGCGGGCAAATGCTCTCATGTCAAACCAAAGGACTTTAGACCAGTAAGTCTATCATACGTTCTTCGCAGTGACGAACAATTTGCATTTGATGAACACATTTTCGAAGCGGGAATGAAACTGTACGCTAGCTCACTTTCGATAACGAAAGTTGTTGGGGTGATGAACATTTTCATCCCAGTGACGATGCTTTTCCGTTCACTGTAAAGTATCATATGTTACGCACCTTGTTGCGCTGGGTGAAAGAACCCCACCAGACTGCATATAACTAAAAGATCTAATTAAACATGTCCCATTTATCCACCTCATTTATTTTAGGAGAGAAATTCATCCATGGAAGAGCTCCTTCCAATTGGGAACCTCTGCCACCGATTGCTTCAAGAGTTGTAATGTATGATGCGGCAAACATGATGAACACTGGAACACGAAACTGGGGCCCCATGATTCAATATAAATCTTATATGAATTTAGGACTGACATACATTTATTAATATTCCTCCGGAGCCTTGGCATGTAGCCAAATTGAGCAAATATTTTAGTTTCATGTTCCTAACAACACGCTTGTTCTCATACTGAGATTTTACCAAACAGTTCAAGCTATTTCAAAATTTAGGGCCGTTAAAGAAACATTTCTGTTTATTTCTCCGGCCTCACCATCAGTCTCTTGAAAAAGATAAAAAAACATTTTTCGACTGGACTTAGGGCGAGTTTCACACTCATCATTTAAAAGCTCAATTTAAAAGCTCACATACAATTTTCATATTAAGTGACATTTAAATTACAAGCATCGGGCATTTAAAGTACATTTAAACGCAGAATTTTCAACTGTGAAACTGGCCATTAGTCTTGTATTGTTCACATAAACGGTACTAAATATGTCCCGAAATGTCGGCCACGATAAATAGTCACCATGGAAAATACCACTATCACATGAGGTTACCGCAAACCCATGATTGGGAGCCACAGTATTAGATGCAACCCTTTTCTCCACATGCAATTTTGCTGTGCCCGTGCCATATAATTTATGCACTTAACATGACCCTTACGGGCCTGTGGGTATCGTGCCTGAACTACAGCGAATTCTTTTTCCTTATCTTATGGGCCTAACCAACATTCATCATGTAATTTCTTATATTCTATCCACGTTTTAGTTAACTTACTTTTTTCAAATTCTATGGCATCAGTTGTGTAATCGGAGCAATCTTGCTCACTTAACTGAGCCTCAGTTACAAAACCTTCGTCAACAGTCTGCAAATATTTCTGAAACTGTGACATTTTCGAAGTTTTGGGAGACACTCATTACACGTTAAGGACAGCACAGCAAAATCTAACCAATATTTGCGCTACACAATTTCTATTCGTTGTTGGAATGTTTAATTCCAAACATTTATTAAAATTTGCATAAAGCGAGCAATCAATTTTATTTATATTAACCAGGTCGCAAATTAAAGGAACCACCGGCGTTCCAATTTTATAAATTTAATATAATTTGAATGAAGCGAACCCCCACTGTAGATGTTGAACAATAATAATATTATCATTCGATTAACATTCGGTCCTTCTACCAAGAAAGGAGCAACCAGGTGCGTAGAGTGTTTATAAGGCATACGAGCAAATTTGTCATATTTTCGACTCAGCAATTGCGGCTCAAAACAATTTGGTGGCTCGAAAAATGTTGATATTTTCAAAACAATTTAAAGCCCACCATACTAAAGTTGATGTTGCTCAATGCAGATGGTGCAACTGCAAAAAGTTTTAGAACATGGACAATAGCAACTGAATATCAGTGTTACGAAAATTTAAATATTGTCTCAATTGTTTAACTACGGGGCATATGTACATCGATTGCACTAGCTCAAATGATTGTTCTAAGTGTAAAAAGAAACACCATAGAAGATGCCATTTATATTTCGGGTCCTGGTAATACTAGTGTTGCCAGAAGCAAACTAGAACTTCCATTGGAAAGCTTGACACATTTTGACATAAATATGCATATAACGATTTCACTTACCAGCATTATTTTTTCCAATTTACAATACATCTCGGGCAAGAACTGGAATCAACCTGTTAACATTTACGTGCACAAGATTCGACTTCTGGGGATGAAGTACCACCAAAATCCACTGTAAATCGTTGGTACCAAGAATTTACTCTGGGACGCTGTTCGCTCCAAGATGAATTTCGTGAAGGTCGTCCAACTTCTGTCGTTTTCCAGGAAACCATGCCGAACTAATCAACCAAGACCGACATGTGCATACCGTGAGATTCGAGCATCCTTGGGCATAAATATGACAAGCATCAATAATATACTGCAAGTTCATTTGGTCGTGAAAAAGATTTGTTCTCGTTAGATCCCACATAATTTGACGAATGTTCAAAAAAGGCTCGTTTCGATTGAAGCGCAGACATTTTGAAAAAACGCAACCGCGGTAATTCAAATGCTGTGTATAACATCGTCACAGGTGACGAATCAGGGATCTGTGCATATGAGCCCGTAACAATACAGCAATCGACCGTGTGTGGGTCTTTCTATACGAGCTAAATCCAAAAACAGTTGTTCGTGGAAAAACCACATCGTCGCAAATGAGGGCCACAGTGCCTTTAGTGGAACTTAAAAGGGTCAATTCTGAGTATATCCACCACCATCTGTTTCTCAACAGTGTTCGAAGGTATAAGGAGAAACATCCAGAGAAGACGGATCATTTTGCATCAGGACAATGCAAGGTCACATACATCAACTGAAACAATGGGCATTTTGAGCACTCAACATGTTGAATTTATGGGTCATCCGCCGTACAGCCCTGATGTGGCACCGAATGACTTATTTTATTCCTTCACTTCTAAAAACAACTGTGTGGTCAACGTTTTCCGGCGCTCGAAGCCACTGTTGAAGCATTGAAGTGTTCCGAAAATTGGTTTGAGCGCATGCAATAGTGTATTGATCTTCACGGAGAATATTTTGAATAACAGTAAAACCATTTCCAATGATAAATGATTGTTTTTGACGTGTTAACATCTATAGGCGCGGGTAGGGACTAAATTCACAAAGTGAATATATCAAAACACATTTTGTCCAACTGCGATCACACAGATGTCAGACTGCGATCACATAGATTGTCCGACTACGATCACAGATTGTTTGGTGTTAAACTACTCGGAAACAGCTGGACATATCCCTATATAGAACACAGATTTGTCCGACCCGGAAACACAGATTGTCAAACTGCGAAAACAACACACACTGATGTAGCGGCAGTGAATAGTTTTCTTGTGTAGGTGCGGAGCACTCTCAGAGCAAAGAGAATAATGACGTGGTTATACGCATGAATGAAAGATATTAAGATTGCGCCTTGCGTTGGTCCGTTATGTTTGAATGAATTCTCTCACTCTCTCTGTGACGTCAGGTTAGCTAAAATTTGTTTTGCATACTATGCTAATTTGATGGCACGCCTGCCTTTTTACACATTTTATTGATAATGTTATAAAAATGGTAGTTCTGTCTCCTGAATAAAATTCTTTATTCTCACTCTTTATTCTTAATTGTAATTCTAATTCTTTATTCTTAATTCTAAATTATTTATATTAACTACATCAGTTTGTATGAATGTATATATACATGCATGCATGCGCACCGAAAAAACTTTAGATTGATTTTTAACCTTTTCAATCAAAATATGGGCGGGATTGGACAAAGGGGCGTTGCCCGTCCAATACAAATCACATATTAAAAATCCATTATTTCTGCTCCTGTTAACGGTATTTGAACAAAATTGGGTACGTTGGTTAAGTGTACATATTCTAAGATCTGCTGGAAATATGGGCGGGATGGGACAAAGGGGCGTGGTCATATATAAACAATTTATAGTCAAAAACTATTTTTTTAAGGGTTGTTTTTTTATTATAAATTATAAATAAAATGTGGGTGCCGAGCAATATCAGACCAAAGAGAGTAATGACGTATTACACGTATATAAAAATGAGATAGCAAGAGAGCAACGAAAATTGTGTGAACTTGTCTAGCGTATGTACGAACATAACAATGTATTTATGGTCATGTGTATGTTGCTTTGCATTCTCTTTGTTTTTGTGGGAATAAAACAAAAAGTATTAAGCAAGAAAGTAATGACACATGTGCTTGCACTGGTCTTTAAATAATTTTAAGTATTAATATTATTTAAATGTAACGTCATCATATGATTGAACGCTGTTTTTTATTTTCCAATGTAACATTTACTAATCTATTCATAGAAATCGAACAGGTACCGTGTAATTTTTATTGCTGGACCCGAAATATAAATAGCAACCCTCGTATTTTGCTGCACAGAGATTTCATGAAAAAACCTTACCAGGCTCAAACCTCAAGTCGAATACACTACACTGAAATTCCACAAACATCTGCAATAGTTCAATCGCAGCATACGTCGCTGGCCAAACAAGTTTTGCTCTCTACAGTATCAGTGAATGTAGTGTGTCTTGGCTCTAACTATAAGCTGAGAACTCTAATCGATGCATGCTCTGATAAGAGTTTTATATCATGGAGAATTCAAAAATTACTGAAGTCGCCCACTTTACCAGTTACAGCTGAAGTAACAGGGTTGATTGGTGAATGTTTTAATATATTTGATAGAAAGGCACAGTTTACTATGAAGTCGGTTCTGCGTCCAAACAATTTGTTAAATGTGGGGGCACTAGTGTTGTCCAAGGAGACTGGTTATATACTGACACACTCATATAGGCCAGATAAGGCTGCAGAGATATTATGGATTATATAGATCCAGCCTTTTACAAAAGTGGTCAAATTGCCATTTTATTTGGGGGAAATCTTTACTTTTTTTTGGAATTTTTGGATCTTTCGCCAGTTGGTATTACCAAGGATTTGGAGGGATTCTTCGGCCTGGTCCTTCCATCGGAGTCTAGGCCGTCCTCTTTTCCAGCTTCTATCGGGTACGTTATCGAAAACCTTTCGCGCTGGCTCATCTTCATCCATTCTAATAACATAGCCTGGTCACCACATCTGGCCTAATTTGATTCGCCTAAGATGACCACGTCAGAATAAAAATGATATCGCTCTTGCTTCCAACGACGACGGTACCCGCTGTTTTCTTTAACATTTATTTATTTGCAGGCTTAGAACTCAATTGAATCGCTAAAATCTATAAACAAATATATACATTAACAGATAACGTTTGTTAGATATTTTCAATTAAAACGAACACTTGTATTCGATTAAAAATTTTAATATTGATTAATTCACAATTAAAAAATATGCACGTCCTTCTTGGCGTCTGGTATCCAAAAAGAAAGGATGTAAGAACCAGACTTCTCGAAAGTTCCGGCAAATTCCCTTTTTAATTCAGCAATAAGAAATTAAATCTATTCTGTATAATAAATTGCCAAAACAACGAAAGTGTCAAAACAAACACCGTGATCTAGAACTGAGGAGTAGATTTAGTAATATGGAAAAGTACTGCGAACGATATGGTTTCAAGGTTTGTGTTATATCTTTTATCTATGCATTAACAGTCTTGCCTTATTAACAGCAAGACCCACCTTCGCTGATTCTTTTTCGACTCTTGAAAATACTGCAGTAACCTCTTGCAAATTTCGCCCAATGATGGGTTTTTCGCCAAATGATGGGCCAACAACATATGGGTTTTCGCGATAATTGTCTTGTTCGTATTTACTGCAGCTTTTGTCATTATTATCTCCATAAAGATGTTGAAGAGATTGCACGAAAGTGGGTCGCCTTGTCTCAATCCTCGCTTGGTACAGAATGGTTCAGTTAGGTCTTTCCCCACCTTTACTGTTGGTGTTTACTGATTTGGTGTAGCTTCGTAAAATTTTCCCCGTATGGCGCTGTCGAAAGCAGCTTCGTAATCGGCAAAAATATGGTATGTTCGATTTGCTTTTCGTTGGTCTTTTCCTGGATTTGGTGTAGCGTGAATATTTGGTCAGTCGTGGACTTGCCTGGTCTAAAACCAGACTGATAAGGTCGAATCAAGTTTTCTACAATTGGCTTTAGTCTTTCATATAATATGCTCGACAAGACCTTATACGCGATGAATAAAAGACTGATACCGCGATAGTTGGAACATACACACGTATCACCCTTTTTGAATACGGGTCATAATACACTGAGACTCCAACCGTCAGACATAGATTCCTCCAACCATATACTGCATATAAGTCTATGCATGTGGACTATCAGTCCTTTGCCACTGGTCTTAAAATGCTCGGCGGGTAGCCCATCCACACCAATATTCTTAAGCCGAGAGATTGCCGTTGTAATTTCGCCTTTGGCTGGGGAGGGGGTTCAATCTACACTGTCCTCCACAAACATTACCTCCTGATCTTCTGTGGAAGAATCTGATCGGAGTAGTGTGGAAAAGTGGTGTTTCCATATTCGAAACACATTCTGCTTATCTGTCGCCAGATTCCCATTCTCGTCTTTGCAGGAGCGCAGCCCATTATTCGACCCGTTATTCGATCTTCTTACAATCTTCTCGGGATTCATGGTTCATCCTGCACATTTCGGTCTTTTCACTCTCCCTCTCTCTGCTCCCACACCCATTTTTTTTATCCTAAATAGTTGGTTTTTCTCCCTTCTTAGCCTCTTCACCGCTCATTCGCGGCCCTCGTTGTAACTAACTGTTGCGTTGTCTTACGTGCAGCGTGTTTTTCATCAGTTGTAACGCTACATTCTTCGTCGTAGCATGGCTTATCCTTCTGTGGTTTTGATAGCCAAGTTCAGTTCTTGCAGCGGTTTCCAAAGAATGGGAGATGTGCTTCTGGGTCCTCAGGAGGGGGAGTTTCTCCTCTAGCAGGAGAGTGAGCTTTCAGTGATAGAACTTTGGTATCTCCGGTACATGAAGCTTGTCCATATCTAGATTTTCCCGTGTTCGGCTTCGTACATTTTTGCCCTGCTCAATCTTGTGCGATCTTTCGCAGCCACCAGTTTGCCTGCCAGCTATTACCAAATTATCAATCTGGTTTTTCGTTCTCTGATCAGGAGATAGCCAGGTCGCCTTATGTATTTTCTAATGCTGGAATCGTGTCCTACCATGTTCTTTGCAGCGGCGAAGTATATCAGTGTAGTTCCATTATCGAAAGTGGTATCAAGTAGACTGTGATTATCGATGGTTGGTCTAACGACATTTCCCTTTCCCAATTTGGCACTAAAATCGCCTAGGATAATCTTAATGTCGTGGTCAGGGCAGTGTTCGTGTACTTCCTCCAGACGCTCATAAAATGATTCTTTGACTTCATCGTCTTTGTCCTCTTTCGGCGCGTGCACACAAATTTGCGAGATGTTGAAATATTTCGCTTTGATGCGAATTGTGTCTATGCATTAACTCACTGGGTTGAACCCTGAATATAGGTGTCGCAGTCTTTTGCCAACTAAAAATCCGTACCCGAATTCGTGCTTTCTCTCATGGCAGCGGTAGTAAATATAGCAGTTTTTCTTGCTGGTGCAACCGTATCCTGTCCATCGCATTACCTGGATAACTGTGATGTTAGCGTGACATTTTTCGAGGACATCCGCCAGTTTTAAAGTGGCACTCGTCCTGTATAGTGTTCTCACATTCTAGGTACATATTCCTAAATCGTGGTCCTTATAACATTTGCAAGGGTCGTCAACAGTTAGGGGGTTCATTCGTTTTTAGAGTCTTTAGTTGCTCAAAAACCCATTATTGGTTGGGTTGGAACCATGAGTAAAGGCAAGTCTTCGCCGCTAAATGTATATCTTTTGACGAAAGCTTCTATTGATGATCAGTTAGCAAAATGTTGGGAATTAGAATAAGTCGCTCAAAAAACAAGTTTAGCGCAAGAGGATACAAATTGTGAGGAAATCTACGGTTCTACTACTATTAGCAACTCTGATGGGAGGTATATAGTGAATCTGCACTTTAAAAACGACCATGATGAAGTAGGTCCAAATAGACAGATAATCATCTCTCATTCACGCCATCTGTGACGAGCGCACGCTAAGTCACATTGTATATTAGAGGTCAGTAGGGAGAAACTGTCTATAAAAATCTGCTTGTTGCCAGAACAAAGGTTGCCCCAAAAAAGAAGATAACACTACCACGGCTAGAATTGTGGGGCGCAATAATATTGGCAAAGTTGGGAAGAAGGTAGAAGAATTGGGAAGAAAATAAGCGATAAATCGTTGTATATGTGGTCCGACGCCATTATTGTGTTTGCGTGGCTCAATAAGTTGCCCTGTACTTTTGTTGCTCATAGAGTTGGTACTACACAGGATAAAGTGGTTAATGAAGTGTGGCGCCATGTAGACTCTAATGAAAATCGTGCCGATTTAGCACCCCGGGGGTGACTGGGAATATACTAAGAGATACCGAGCTCTGGTGGCATGGCCCTCTTTGGCTGAGTCATGATTAATCTCAGTGGCCTAGCACCCCAAGCGAATTTGAAACTTCAGAAGAAGCGAAAAGTGTTCAAACTCAAATTGCTAAATCGGATGAATAGGAAGATATATTTGTTCGTTTTTCTTGTCTCGGAAAAGGTATTCATGTTGTAGCCTATACAGAAGTCTTTAACAGAATTATAAAGGCTAAGACAAATCAGCTGTCCTACTCACCGCAAAGACCTTCGGCAAAAGAGTTGTCTTTTGTGAAAACTAGGCTGTTTTTAGTGGTCTAAAGGCTCATTTTGAGCAAGACTATAACTGTTTGATTAAGAAATGTAAACTACCCAGCAAAAAATTATGATGGAAGCAGCACTAGCCAATGCGCTGATAGACGCGCATTATTTTCGAACAAAGTTCCCACTTAGAAGCTCTCGATAGTGCCAAATTAAAGCAACATACTCATTGCTTTCAAGAAGCTCTTCATTGTTTGCAGAAAAAACGTTGTTTTTTCATGTGCTTATTTTACGGTACGAAAAGAAAGCACGAGAAATTTTCTCCCTTACTTTTAGGCTTCATGGAAGCACTAAAATGTAATTTTTTTCTAATGACCACAAAACAAATATAAAAATATTTCATTTATTGCTTATAAGAAGCACTAGAATAAGGCAGAGCCATGATTCGACCACAACCTGTGTTAAAAAAATTAACCAAATTTTTTGTAAACATCAATCGGCCTTATTCCCGTTGTTGTCATCAGATTTTTGTCATCTTTATTACTTCGTTATCATATTAAGAAAGTTCGAGTTTTCAGTGTCTATGTGTTTCGTATTTATTTTGTTTGAAGTGGCCGAACATTTTTCTAGGTACAGTTTTTATTTAAAACAAAACACACGTTCTTCACTACGGTATTTTCGTTCATATTTCCTAGGTATTTTGATTATTATTTTTAAATATTTATAATTGGAATATTGATTATAATGTAGAACAGGCTGAATTTTCCAAATCTAGTAATCTTCTTGTTGTTAGTATTTTGGTTAGAAATATATTCAGCCTTAAATCCTAACAATTTTAGTCAAAATAAAAAAGAATATTTGCACCACCAAAATAAGATGCACCATTCGGAAAAGGATGGAGATATGGGATTATATTTTGTTTTGTTTGAAAGATGCGTTTATTAACTGTCTAAGGTTAGCATATTTATTACTTTCCAAAAACATTCCAATTAAAAGTTTACAAAACCCCATTTTTTGCCAAATTTTTCACCTTAACCTAAACTTTTAACTATTTGCCTCAAAATGGAAAAAAATTGTGCTTTTACGGGATTCTTGCCCTAATTGTTCTGAATAATTATTTATATAGTTTTGCTGCAAGCAACTGCAAGACAAGGTGTAGCGATGTTTTTAATTCACGAAAACATATAATTTTGAAAATCCTATTAAGCCCTTTCATGGGAGTACAATGTTGAAAGTTAATGTAGAAACACAATTGGGCGTTTGGAAGCTTTTTCCATACGATTTTACATAAAATAACTGCCGAGCAGCACAGCAGTGAGATAGAATCGATTTTATTTGGAGGGCAGTTTTTCTTATGCTCTCAGTTTTAGACACTCATTGTCACAAATATGTTATCATATTTTCATAAAATTTCGTTTCAATTCATTTCAGTTCATTTTGTAAACAAATAACATTTATATATAGATCCATCTTGCTTGCTCTACATAGAATTTAGAAACACAAAATGTCAGATTTGCTGTTCCTGTCGCTGGGCTTTGTTTCCCTTGCTGCCAAAAATGACAACAGCTGCTGCCTTATTGTGTTTCTACATTTATCCAATAAAAAAAAAACCATTCTAAGCACGTTGCTTTGTATACTCGCTGAAATTATTACTTTCCGTTTTTATAAGAATATTACCTTTAAAAATTAATAATTTCAAAATATCTATACGTGACCTTGGTAGTCTGAGTTTTGAAATACATAAAAAAGTTAAGAAAATTGCGGAAAAAACTTTCATTAATCGGATGTTAAAAAAACTTAGTGAACAATTCAATTTAAATGAAGACGGTAAAGAATACTTCTCAAAAAAATTGAAGGAGTGTTCGCGATCGAAGATTGTGTTTCTCCAATTAAATCATAATAGTCGTTGGTACTTGAAATCAGTTGATTTGAAGAAAAAAGTGAGTAAAACACCCATAATTGTTGAAGCAGTTCAAAAGAAGCGGGGCGCCCACAAAAGTCATACGCAGACTCTGCGCAGTCGAACAAGCGTAGAAAGTTTAATGCTATATCAAAAGAAATAGGTTTGCAGGAAGCTTACAAAGTATTAAAACTTCAATTACGCAAACGAAATGAGTTAAATAAATTATTTGCTCTTAACTATTTGGAAAAAAAATGATTCGGAAGCTATTGCAAAATTGAAAGAAGCCATTACAAACCCCGCAGTGACCTGTGAATTTGTGTGGATTTGGATCTGTCAGATGCGATCATCTCTCGCAAAAAAAGGCTACCAAGGACTACCATCGTATGGGAAAATATCAGAGGAGAAGTCTGCTTGTGTTGCTGAATCTGCAACCAACAGTTGATGAAGTTTCTGCCAAAACAATTTAACACACCAAATAATGTAGCACCAGACATAGAATCAACATATGAATTTGGCTTGTCTCCATTACATGCTCGCATTCGATTCACGGAGCACTGCCTGAAAATAGCCTATGATTTAGAGTTTAAATATAAACAAATATAAACAAAATACAACGATTTTTGACTCCAAAACCATTAAAGAAAAACAAATTAGGCAGGAGCAATTCAGAGCTACAGCAAAACAGGAAATCCAGAAAAAGTTCCGAAAAACAACACGTTTAAGAATTGATTTTCCGATGCAGGGTTTTGGAGACACGAATGACGGCAACACAGCCAGGCGGTTTTTTGATGATACCAAATTAACAGCAAGTATAACCCAAATAGAAGAGCAGCTCTGTTGCGATTTAAAAAAATTCTATCAGCTATTAACTGTACGGAAAGGTAGGTGCAGTCAAATTTGGCAGATATACGTCCGAGACATTGTGTTTGTACGACGAATTGTATGAAAGGTGGAGGAAAACATCACCAACTTTGCATAAGGTGCTTTGCATGGTGAAAACATTATAAAATAGCATCTTTTTCCTCTTGGAGAATTATTGGAAGAGGCAAGAAACAAAAAATAAGCAGTATATAGAGAGTTTCGTTAAAACGCACAAGATAATGCAGCAGAACAGACCAAAACACGGATTTGCTAAAAATGTTGCTAATATCTTCTGATCCTCTAATTAGTTCACTTCGACATAACGCAGGAAAAGGATTACAGAAACAATTCACAACTGACCTTGAAGACCTTTTATTATCAATCCACTTTTCATGTTAATTTCATAAGTTTTTGGTAAATGTATAAATATTATATACATAAATATCTAATGGAATTCGAACATAAAAAATGCTTTAAAATTTTGTGTAATTTCAAAAGGTAAAATTATAACAAGTTTAAGTTTTTTGACTGTCAGCTATAGATAATTTTGAGCAAAATACGGTAAATACAAGTAAAAGTGTTAAATTCGGCTGTGCCGAATCTTTGATACCCTCCACCTTAGTGTTAACCAGCAAAATATTAAATTTTAAAACGGACTTTTTTTAAGCAAATGTACTTTTTTAAAAAAAATAAAAATAAGTTACTTGTTCACAAATGCAATTACTTGTTCACAAATGCTCACAAATGCTCACAATGCTCACAAATGCATTGCTCACAATGCTCAAATGCCTACATTGAAAATGTACGTAAGAAAATGTACTTTGAAATGTACTTAATGTACTTTGAAATGTACTTAAGAAATGTACATTTCTTAAAAAAAAGTACATTTCTTAAGTACATTTCAAAGTACATTTCAAAGTACATTTCAAAGTATATTTCTTAAGTACATTTCTTAAGTACATTTCTTAAGTACATTTCTTTCTTAAGTACATTTCTTAAGTACATTTCTTCTTAAGTACATTTCTTCTTAAGTACATTTCTTCTTAAGTACTTAAGAAATGTACTTAATGTACTTAAGAAGAAATGTACTTAAGAAAGAAATGTACTTAAGAAATGTACTTAAGAAATGTACTTAAGAAATATACTTTGAAATGTACTTTGAAATGTACTTAACAAATGTACTTTTTTTTAAGAAAATGTACTTTTTTAAAAAAAATAAAAATAAGCAAAGCCTTATTTCTATATGTTACAATCAGAAGGACAAACTGATATATACCCTCTATCACTTAAAGTGGAGGGTATAAAAAGCATTTTTTTAAAATAAAAAAGCATTTTTTGAAGAACTGTTAAACAAAAAAATAAGCTGGGACGAGAGTTGAACCAACAACCCTCAGACTCCAACGCCCAACCCTTTACCCATCAGGCCACAGCGACCTTACAAAGTGTGACAAAATTCATATAAATGTATGAACACATGAAAGTACATCTAAACATTCTAAAGTACTTACCTATTATAAAGAACAACAAAGATTTTCAACATGGAAATTCACCACACGGCAAAAGGAGTAGTTTAGTATAAAACTACAAAAATTAATGTGAAAATTTTATCACTTTTTTTACGTTTCCAATCATAAAATTTTTTCCAATGGACCACTTTCGCTGATTTTCAATACCAAACTGCTCAGGAATACGTGGAACATTCTGGCCAGAAACCAAACCGCGCTATCGCCGATTGAAGTCGTGAGAATGTTTTCAACAGACGGACAGACGGACATTGCTATATCGACTCCGGTTGTTATAAGGATCAATAATATATTTACTTTATGGGGTCGCAAAGCCTTATTTCTATATGTTACATTCAGAATGACAAACTGATATACCCTCTATCACTTACAGTGGAGGGTATAAAAACCGGAATAAAAAATTTTGATCCGTTCAAAAGATATTTTGTTTTGATCACTCACACCCCAGAAATGAACACTGTGCGGCGGTGTTGAAAGCTTAAGCATTTGTGTTAGCAACACAGTTTCTTTCCCAGACATTATATAGCAAAATTTAAGCTCCAAATTTTTCAGAATATACTATTTAGTTAAACGATAGTTAATTAGATAGAAAAATTTGTATCTGAACTGTAGTGTGGTAACTGTAAATCGTCAAACTATATATATACATATATATACCATATATACTGATATACTATATATATTTTATATACATCTGTACTTTAAATTTCATTCATTCATTTTAAATTGTAAAATGGTTTAAAGCTCAATAAAATTCCCTATTAATTTAATTAAGTGTCAAGTATTCAAGATTACAACTTTTTAACAATTACAAGAAGCGTTTAAAAATCAATTCGGAGAAGCACTTCAGTGTAACATTCTTATTATATCTGTACTCTACCTTACTGCACTGCATACAAGAAGCAGGACGCAATAAAGAGCTTTTAGACACTCCAACTGCTTCTAATTTCTAATAATTTTTTGCTCTCTGTTAGCTCCTACCCCTTTTCTGGATAAAAATTTAATAATTCATATACTGAGCGCTACACCGTTGTTCTTGGTTATGGCAGTCAGATAGCTCGTTTATACTTAGACTTCATCCATAGAATGGTTCTACATGGTGGGTCCTCAATACGGTGCGACAAGAATGTTGGATACTAAAAGCAAAAAGCCTGATAGAAACCTCCGAACATAATTGCAACGCTTACGCTATACAGCAAAAAGCTCCATGGGCAAAGAACCACTTATAGTCGACCTTTTTCAAGTACAGGGTTAAATTTCACGGGTAGATACACAACAGTCACAAAGGGCTACGCATGTGTCTTCGTCTGTTACTCGACTAAAGCGATTAACTTGGAATTCGTGAGTGAGCCTAGTTATTATCTGCTTTGGCTCGGTTTGTATCTCGACCTGGTTGCCCTAATAAGATGTTTTCAGACAATGGGAGAAATTTTGTCGGTGTCGACGCAAAATTTGTAGGCCATATCAAAAAGATGTGTCAAGAAGCCATTGCTAGATACGGACGTCAAAGATTAACCTGACACTTTATTCCCGATGCAGCTCCTCATGTGGGTGGCCTGTGGGAAGCGGGAGTTAAAAGTCTAAAAATGCATTTAAAAAAGACAGCCGGCCAAGCCAAGTTTACCTTCGAGGAAATTGCCACTTTTTTGGCCACTCTCGCCCACTTCCTGAAAACTCTGCCGTTTTTTTTGTTTGGATGCAAATATAACATGTGTTTGGAGCTTGTCTAAAATATAATGTACTTGTGCCCAAACGGGTTGTGTCTGCTATTAAATATTACATTTTTGAGACACAATGATTAATTTGATGTAACATATGTGTTTGCGACCCAAATATATCTGTGTTTGTGATACAAATACAGCCGTGTTTGTTGCACTATTTATGCTCTCTCGAGAACAAGAGAATAAAAGAGGGGCAACGAGTGTGTATACCTTATAAGTGTGTATATGTATTTTTGCATTATTCTCTCAGTGACTGATCCATAAATATTCCTGAATATGCATGATTTATTGCGTTTTAATTTGTTGTATTGAGTCGTCAATGGTTCATCGGACAGAGGAAATCAACAGCGAGTGATCAGTGAAAGAAGAATAAACAAACGCTCGGACGGTTAAATGGTTTGTGATGTTGCTTTGGTTTTTGTGTATGTGTTTCGCCAATATTTATATGTGCTACCAAAGAGTGGCTTACCATTTGTGAAATTAGAAAAAAAAATTACAGCAGACAGTTGTCCGAGGCCTTCGGCACGGACTGTCCCTGCAGGCTGTGTCAGAGACACGGCCATTAAGTTTAACGTAGAATACGCCATCCGATAAGACAGAAAACATATATAACAATGAATTCATTTGCTTATATTATTTATCATTTATTGTTATATATGTTTTCTGTCTTATCGGATGGCGTATTCTACGTTAAACTTAATGGCCGTGTCTCTGACACAGCCTGCAGGGACAGTCCGTGGCCGATGGCCTCGGACAACTGTCTGCTGTAATTTTTGTATTTACCAACGGCATTTGATTCAAGTCCGTTTAAAAAAAAAATATTATGTTAAATTTTTTTAAACTTAATTTAATTTATGTATTTTAATTAATATTTTTATTGAAATAAGTTCTGCGAATGTTGAGAGGGCCGCCCTAATATTAAAAAAGGTTTACCTTATCGAGTCTTCGCATTAGCATTCGAGCGTTGTGTGAAAGCTTTACGCTTTACAATTCAAAATTAATGTTACAACAGCTTTATTGAAGCTTTCGCAAAAAAGCTTTATTACGTTAGCTTACTGTTTGTTTCACTTTTTACTAGATACATGTTGCCAAGCAACATTAGCTCGCTGTTCGTTTCACTTTTTACTAGATACATGTTCCTAAGCAATGTTGAGCAACCAAAAACACTCAACCAAACACCACACATATGTTTGAGTGTATGTGTTTAAACAATTTTCATTTGAGAAATTAAAATACTAGAAATATATCAACCAATATGAAATGTATATCAAACGAAAGATAACATCTTCATTTACCTACAAAAAAAATTTTAAAAAATGCATCTAGCCGTTTCCTCAAATTCAATGAAATAAAGATTACAACAATAAAAACCTGACAGGACTCCTCATACCGTAACAAACACAAGTCATTAATACACGCTTGTCTAGCATGAACTAGATTTGTGTATAAGTATATTGTAAGTGTTCCAACGCTTAGTGATAACCAACGCATAGTTGAAACCTTCTGAAGAAATAAACCTGAGAGACAACAAAACAAATAATGAATTCAATGCAAGTAAATGTAAAAATCATTTAAATCTTTTAATTGTTTGTATTAATTTTTTGTATAAGTAAATGTGGATATATATTGACAAAATTAAATATAGTAATTAAAGAGGGAAAGAATAATTCGTTTCTAAATATTATTATGTTTGTGAAAAAGTACGCATATATTTCCACGTAAGTATATGGAGGTTTTGGGAAAACACGCGAATGCTTCCACGTAAATACATGGATGTTTGGGTAAATATGCTAATGTTTTCATTTAAATACACCTGAGTTTGGGACTTGCAAACATATAAATGTTTGAAGTGTGTTCCAAACATATACATGGTTTCGGCAGAATATGTTACATAGACTGTTTTTTTTTTCAGCGTACACCGTCGGCCCTATCTGAAGACGTTTATGACCTATCGGCGTTAACTCTATCGCCTTTTCTAATTGGTACCACAATGTTGTCCCCTGCTGAACCTGAAGACTTGGTAACTTCTGACTCCAATTTAAATCATTGGAGTAAATTGTGAGCTCAATATCAAGAACTTTGCCGCTGATGGAAAGGTGATTATTTGAAAGTCACATAAACGCAACAAATAAAAAGTCCTCTAATAGATGTTGAAGAAGTGATCTTGTTGTCCTTAGGAACGAACCTCTTTGCCCAACCGATTGTCGTCTAGGTCGTGTAATTAACATTACATTAACATTGCAGACATTAAACCTCAGAATAATGTGATGATACGACCAATCCACTAACTTGTACTTCTGCCACGTGTTTGTGTTGTTAATGATAATTAGATAAAAAAGCGAAAGATGCAAAAAGGAAAGGCAAGTGTGGGAACAGATAAAAGTAAAGCAAAATGTTTCAAGTAAATGTGAACAAATGCTTACAGATCGATCGCTGACTCAATGACGAGGAAAATTGGCGATGGAATCAAGTGAAAGGCTTTTCAACACAACAATAAAATATGATTTGAAGAAGACATATGGTGTGGTTTTATATTGAACGAAGTTCTGAACCGAGATCATATATACTATTACATTGCATGTGATTAAAATCGCAATGCTTGTGGAGCTTATGTACATGGTAAGTACATATACTGTGATTCAGCAAGATAGAACCAACAAAATATTGAAGATCTACGGCCTAATATGATTGATCGGAGAGGTAATATTAATATTCATTTTTAATAAACATAAAAAAGATAACACTCATTACACTGCTCTACAAAAAAAGGTAAATGAAAGAAAGCCCTTTACACAGTGTAAGCCTACTTGCCCGCCCTATTTTTTAAATTTAAGTGTGTATAAATATCTCAAAAACTTTTGTAAATATAGTCGCTCAAAGTCAAAATGGAAAAAAATTTTAAGGTTTTTTTAGAAAAAAAATTTTAAATACAGGATGAAATCCGATTTTAAATATCAAAGCCAATTTTGAAAGGAAAAAGTCCAAAATTTGTATATATGTCATTTTGTATAAACAAATTATATGAAATTTTAGAACCTTTTGTAATTAAATTTCGACTTAAAACAACATTATTTTGTGTACAATTCATATATTATAAAAACATAAGTTTGCAGCCTATTCATATGAAAGTTAAAACAAGATATAAATTATATTCTTTACCTAATGGTAATAAAATGAACAACAAGTTATTTAAATATTTTTTTATTAGATTTTCTTTTATGGAAACTGTCAGAACAATCACGCTGAATGGACCAACAGTAGTCGGCCATCATGTGTTTGTCACATCTGCCTTGATACCTTTCCTCCATAATTCTTACATCTTGATGGAACCCCTCTCCTTGTTCTTCGCTAAAATCGCCAAGATTATATGCAAATCTATCTAAGTGGCAATGATCATATTAGCACCCATTTTTTCAAAGTGGAGCATCATATTCTTAACAATCTCTTCATAATTGAAAGTTTTGTGGTTACCTAAAAAGGTATTTACAACTTCGGCAAAGCTGGACCATGCTGACAGTTCCACATTGTTCATATTGTTTTTAAAATTAGGATCGTTGATTAGCTTACGAATTTTAGGGCCATCAAATATTCCAACTTTTAATTTCTCAATACTTAATCCAGGGAACGACTTACAAATGGATGCAAAGCAATTACCGTGTTTGTCCAAAGCCTTAACATACTGTTTCATAAGCCCCAGTTTAATATGTAGCGGTGGTAAAATTATTTTTTCCCTGTCCACCAAGGGCGCATTAATGATGTTCGCAGCACATACAACCAGGCTTTTTCTTAAAGGCCAGGTCACTTGTTTCCAGTGATCTTGCTTCGCTCTACTATCCCACAAACAGATAAAACAATGATTTTTGGTATATCCACTTTGCTGCCCAAGGTGCTGTTTTTAGAAAAAAAGAATTCAGTAATAGTACAGTATATTTGCAGTACAGTAAAATATTGTGTTTTTTTTTTAAATCTAAATTTAATTACAAAAGGCTTTAAAACTGCACATAATTTGTTCACACAATATGATATACATACATACAAATTTGGACTTTTTCTTTATAAATTGGCTTTGATATTTAAAATCGTATTTCTTCTTATATTTAAATTGTTTTTTCTAAAAAAAACTTAACTTTTTTATAATTATAATACGGAACTATTGAACATGTCGTATAAAATACACGAATAAAAGATTAAAGACATCTTTGAACCACTAGAGTATATTTATCAGCACGATAATGCACCTATACATACGGCACGTGTAGTGAAAACATGGATTTACAGTAAAAATATTGAAATATTAAATTGGCCGCACTACTCACCCCCTAACACTCTTGCAAATGATTGGAGTTGGCTATCCCACAATATCTATCAGGGAGGAAAGCATTACGAATCAAAAGAGGAGCTTATTGAAGGAATAAAAACAGCTTGGGCCGAAATTTCTCTAGCCTACCTTAAATGCCTATAAGCGTCATTAAAAGACAGAATATTCGAAGTTATTCTAAATCGTGATAAAAGTATACCCTATTAAATTACTACTCAGATATAATAATTACAATAAAATCCATTTTTGTATATTAAGAATGTATGTTGTTTGTTTGATTTATAAAAAAAAATTATGAAAAAAATATGAATTTTCCACACGATTCCCTTCGACCGCTTTTTTATTTTTAAATTGTCAAAAGCAGGTTATATTATGATTCTGAAAAATTGGAATCTGTATGGTTTCTGCATTCACAATTTATAGATATTTTTTCTTAAAATGCAATTGGTTCTACCCCGATGACCCACAGTGTATGTAATATAAAGAGTTTTCCAATTTGAGTGATATGATTTCTTTAAAAAGAACACACTAATTGTTAAGGAAATTCAAATGTTTTTTATTTAATGTGAAGTACAATCGATACAATTAAGTTCGGAATAAAATGTCTTTCAAATGGCCTCCACGTCTTCTTTTGCAGGAACGAATTCGATTAACCCAATTTTCAAACACTTTTTTCACTAAATCTAGTCGTATGCTTGAAGAGAGTCTGGTTTATTGCTAAAGACCAATGACTTCAAATAACCCCATAAGAAATAGACTAATGGTGTTCGCACCACTCAGATGAAAGTGAGCCTCCTAGGTGAAGATGATTTTCCTAAAAAAATCGTTATCATTTTCAAGTTGTGTCAAGACAAAGTCAACAAATTCATGACGTTTATGGTAGTCCAATGGCTTCAGTTCAAGAGCGATAACAATTTTATAGGGATGCAAGCCCAAATTCTTACTCAAAATCCGCCAGGTTGTGGTTTGAGACAGTCCGAATTGTTAAGAACGTCCTGGAATCGATAAATTGCGGTATTCAGCAACACTTGCCTAAACGGCAGCAATATTTTCATTACTTCGAGCGTCACTTGAACATTATGTAAAGAAAATGAACGGTCGTAATTTGCAACAATTCGAAGAATAGCGAGCACAGGTGGACAATTATTACGACCATAAAATGGCAAAAGCGCACGAAAAGATGCAATTGGAGAATGATTATTTTGATAAAAAAAAATGTATAACTTGTAAACGCTGTTCTTGCGTATATCTCTCCATGATGAAATTGTATGAGAATACTATAAGAAAAACCTCAGATCATGACATACTACAAATGGCCGAAACGTCACTTAGAAATCATATAACTCAAATTGAAAAAACCTTAATAGTTATATCCATAAATCTTCTACACATATATATATGTATGGGAGGCGTATTAATAATAAACCATAAATATATTTTTATTCGTAGGACCGGAATACGATGGCCACATAACGCAAACCACTCAAGCACTACAATCTTCATCCAGACGAGTGGTTCACAATTGGTTGTATATATCATATTTAGCAAATTAAGTAAATAATTAACGCAAAAGTAAATTTACTAAATCACTAATGAATTATTATTAAAAATACATACCACCAATGTAATATTTAAATGTTAAATAATTTCAAACCCAGTACAAAACATTCGTTGCTGCAGTGAAACAAAATTATTGCAGTATTGAAACAAAATCTTTGCAACCTCGAAGCAAATTTATTGCAGCATTGAGAAAAATTCATTGCATTAAAGAAACAATTTAATTGTAGCAACGTAAAAATTCATTACAGCATCGAAACAAATTCATTGCAGCAATGAAACAAAGTTATTGCAGAACTGAAATATAGTCATAGCAGCAATGAAAGAAATTTTTGTGTATATATTTCGTATATATGTATGTGTGCTACCAAAGTGAGAAAGGTTTTTGAGGAAAGAAACTGGAAAGGGCAACAACGTCCGAGCCTTTACAGAGGAAATGGGAACGGCAGACAGTTTGTGAAATAAGTATAATAAAAACTGTGGCACAAAATTACACTTTTTCGACAATTTAAAGGTTCTGTGAACGGATTCTGGTGGAGGGGTTAAAAAAAGGTTAACGTGTATCGGCGTTTTGAAAGTTTATATGTGCTGGAATTAAAGTGGGGGGGGTGTTAGGGTGTTAAAGTTTTCTTATGATGAATCGACATAGGAAACTATGTGATCCCAAGGCACATTTCGGTACAATAAAAAGATTGGTGAAATGTCAGAATTTGAGAAATGTAATAGAGTTAAAAAACAGTAACAAATTTGCCTTATGTTAACAGCTAAATTGACATCTCCCCGGGTGAGGTTCAGCAGAACCACGTGATCGAACATTTGATTTTGAATTTTGTTTTGATTTTACTTTTTCGTAGTGTTTTTCTTCCACAGTGCAGCTGAAAACTTTCGTTGCTCGGTAAATACGATCCAAATTAAAAAAACAAATAAATTAGCCCAATATAAAGAAATTCCAACTTATCTTATTTTTAATCTTACAGATTTTATACCTACGCCTTTGTTTTGTTCAATGGCCAATAGTGAAATTTTGCGTAGAATATCTTTTCCATACACACCATCCCCCTAAAATTCGGTTTTTTGAGACACTTTACCACCAATTCGGAATAAGTAAGAAATTAACCCATAAGAGACATTTTCAGTATTGACTTATTTTTGGCATTTAGGTTGAGTTTTGATTTTTGTTGTATTCAGGGACTTGTAGTAGAATTTGACAATAAATCTGTTTGTTGTACATTTTAACTCATTACGCTCCTGTTCTAGGGATATTTTTTTGCCCTTTTGGGCAAAACGTGAATAAAAGAAACATATATTGTGGATATAGAGGGCTAAAATGTTCCACAGAAATATTTCTCGTAAAATATAAAATTGCTGAACACTTCCAATACCTAAAATGTAAAGATCACATGTTTTCCTATATCGACTCATCGAAACATAGCAACCCACCCTTTTAATTACCCACATATGTAAACTTTCAAAACGCTGATACTTAAAAACCATCGTTTTAACCTCTCTACCATAATCCGTTGTCAGAACCTTCTAATTAATGCACGGCTTGCATGAACTAGATTTGTGTATACATATATTGTTTGTGTACCAACGCATAGTGATAACCAACGTATAGCTGAAACCTTCTGAAATCAAAAACGTGAGGAACAACAAAGACAAGAGAGAAACAAAAGAAGAGCCTTCCAATTTCATAAAAAAAAGATATAAGGCATTCAATGCAATTAGATGTAGAAGGGGCAGTTTTAAATCCTTTAACTGTTTCTATTTATTATTTATAAATGTTGATTTTTATTGATAAAAGTAATTATAATAAATAATATATATATATATATTGAAATCAAGAAATAATTCTAAATATTATTATATTTGGGAGGAAATACGCATATGTTTCCACGTAAGTATATGCAGGTTTGGAGGAAACACGCAAATGCTTCCACGTGAGTATACGAATGTTTGGGATGAAGAACGCATATGTTTCCACATGTTTGCCAGTAAACATGATAGTGTTTACATTTAAATACAAATGAGTTTGAGACTTGCAAACATATGAATATTTGAAGTGTGTTCCAAACATATACATGGCTCCTGCATAATATGCTTGGGAGAATATGTTAGAGAGACCGTTATTTTTCAGCGTGTACTTCTCGAATCATCCCAATAAATGATGTACATCAGACAAAAAGCTGATGAAGTGTATAGGTCAACGAAAAATCTTCTCCATCGATTTCTATCTCTTTGTTTTTCTATCTAGAGTAAAAAAAACTTAAGTAATAATAAAAAACAACAAATAAGAAACCGCCTACAATGGACATGGTGATTTCAAATTTATTTAAACCATATTTTATTTCAAACTTAAGTCATGATATGGCAATATTACAATAAATCGTCGCAGTCTTATTAAATTGCATTTTATTATACATGTTTTGCCACTTAATATCAATATTTTCTAACTCTATGCAATCTTGTTTGTATTTGAATCGTAGTCTCTGGCAAACATTAAGTTCTATTATAAAATAATTAATAAACTTTTAGGATACTCAATGCTAATGAATATTTTCTTTCTTTTACAACTACACTAATTTTGCGTACCCTATTATTTTAAGGGATATTTGACACTTCGTAAATCAAGAACCACCAAGAATTGGGACCCAAATTAAACACTCACTAATTAATAGTGACGGTTAGAATAAATAATCAAACTTTCCTTGAGTTTGAGCTGGTCAGGGAAAAATGTGCGTTATGTTATATATTTTATATGTTATATATTTTATATATGGGTCATTTCATGTCAAGTGACCCAACTTTTGAAACCGATGTCTTACGATCGGTTCTATTGGATAGCAGCTTAGACAAAAACTTTCAACGATATCGGTCAAGAACTTTCTGAGTTAGAGGGGGTCGCAGTTTGGCCAAACATGTGTTTTTTCTCATCCATGTAACTTTTTACCTATTGTTCTTAGCAAAATTTGTCCTGAGTGTTTTAGATAGCTCTTTCTTCAATCTTTTTAAAAAAAATAATAAAAAATAAAAAAACAATTGTTGATTTTTTTTGCAAAATGAAAAATTTTTTTAATTTTTTTTTCAAGAGAAGACCATTTTTTTTGTTTGCTCAAAAGAAAGCTTAGGTCTTTTCCTTTAAGAGCTTTATAGTCCCTTAGTGGGATTCGACCTATTTATCTATCAAAATAAATGTTTTGTAACTCAAAACAACGGTTTTTCAAGTTTTAGCATATGCACTATTTTGAATTTGTTTCTATTTTTGTGTAAGTGTTTCTAAAACCTCAAAAATAGAATTTATACTGAGAAACTAGATAATATAATACCCACATAATCAACAGTTTCGGAGTCATAAAGAAATTTAGGAAGAAAAAAAATATTTTTTTGCTTAAAAAATTAAAATTTTGTATTTTTAAAAATCATGAAAAATCCAAAACGCAAAAAGTGTCGGGTTTTATTACTTTCATGTAAAGTTTCATAACCTATAAGCAAAATGAGACATGAAAAATGAAAATCGATGAACGCGTTTCGCTCTTATTTACAATTAAGTGAAGGTATGTGACTTTGATAAGAATGTTGGTTTCATGTTTCAATGAATTTGGATAATCGTACTGAATGAATTTCAAAAATTTGCTAGAGGATATGTAGTAAAGCTGAATTGCTGATCTGATTCATTTATGATACCTAAGCTGCTAAGCTGCTATCCAATAGGAGTAACCTTGGTGCAGGTTTCATTCCGATCGGAAGACATCGGTTTCAAAAGTTGGGTCACTTGACATGTAATGACCCATATATATATATGAAATAGATATACACTTTTTTATCGGATACCAATATCTTATGGCAATTCGAGTAACTTCGTATTTGAACATAAACATCGTTTTGATTAAATTATATATATATGTACTCAAATATATGTACAGATATATATTTATGTAAATTAGAACACAATATGATTAAAAACTTTTTAAGAAATCACAAACAAATAGCTTAGGTTAAGTTAATGACACTTTTCAACTAAGATAACAGTCATGGACACTAAACTAGCACACATTTTTTCTCAAAAACAAACATATTTATTTTATTTTACGAGTATTTCACTTCAAATAATAAAAAGCTTTATCATAAAAACTTAAGATATGTCTTCTTAAAAACCACACAATATTTTAACAAAGTTTCCAGTTGTCGGCAAATTAAAGCCATCAATTAATTATATGCCAGATTCTAGCTGGAATCTAAAATCTAAATCTAAAATAGCACACATTAAAATTCCTAAAACAAACTATACTTAAGTACTCGTATAAGTCATTAATAAAAATATTGATGTTTTTAGAAAACCTTGTTAATTCTTAGTGGAATAACCTTTATTTTCAATTATTGCTTGACATTTACGGCCCATACTTTTAATCAAATTTTGGCAACGCTCGTGGGGAAATGATGAAAATAACGCTGCACGTATGGTAATGCTTCAGTCAATTACAACGCGAGCTCCGACTGAGCGGTATAGGGAAAAAAGAAACGAGGTAAACCGTCTCTTTAGGCGTAAGCAACGGCGGTGGAGAAAGCGCGGGAGCGAGAAACATAAGACATACAGAAGGAAGAACGAAGCCCGAATATTATACCAAAAAGTCAAAAACAGGACTAATGGGCATGGTTCAGGGCCCCCCTTCTGTAAAGACAAGGACGGAAATCTCATCGCATAAGTGCAGAGCATGTTCGGAATATGGAGAGATAATTTCTTCGCGCTACTGGAATCTGAGATATCCAATGACGATGGGACAATCGATCACAATTTGGACAACGACGTCGGTTGCCCACCTCCTAACCAAGACGAGGTCAGAACAGCTATTGCCCGGCTTAAGAACAACAAAGCCGCAGGAGTCGATGCAGTTGTTTAAGGCTTGCGGCGATGAGCTGATGAGGTGCATGCATCAGCTCATTAGAAAAACTTGGCTAGATGAATGCACGCCGGTCGATTGGGGTCTCAGTGTACTCTGTCCCATATTTAAAATGGTGACCTGAGTCTCTGTGCCAACTACCGTGAAATAAGCCTGTTACCCATATCATATAAGATTCTATCAAGTATAATGTGCGAGAGACTAAAACCAATTATCGCTGACCTGATTGGACCATACCAGTGTGGATTTAGGCCTGACCAGACAGTTGACCATGACCGACAACTCACCAGATTTTCACGCTACGCCAAATCCTGGAGAAGGCTCACGAAAAACAAATCGACACCTATCACCTATTTGGCGATTATAAAGCGGCCTTCGATAATCCGATACGGGAGAGACTCTGTGAATCAATGTCTGAGCTTGGTAGTCCTGCAAAACTTATACGCCTTTGCAAGATGACCTTGACGAATACCAAATCCGCAGTGAAAGTTGGTAAGGATATCGCCGACATCGACATAGTTCAGCGGATCAAAATAACGCGATTGCGCTGGCTAGGCCATGTCAGTAGAATAGATGAAGGCGAACCAACACGAAGAATTTTCGAAACCGAAGTTGAAGGAAGGCGAAAAATATGAAGACCAAGATGCCGCTGGAGGGATCAAGTTGAGTAATCCCTGAGTACACTTGGTATTACCAACTGGGGAGATAAAGCAAAAGATCGAACTGGTTGGCGAAATATTTTATCTTCGTCTTGTAAGGCCTCTGACCCACGGGGTTGCTCAAGACCGGACAAAAATCGTCCAAGTTTTTATATATACAGTATTGCGCAAAACAAAAGCAACAAAATGTACTCCAGAATTTAAAAACATAATTTTCATAAAAAGAAAATATTTGATACAAAGCTTACTATTTATTTTTACAGTGGTATTATATTAAACGAATGCATTACAATAACAACAACAATTGCGTTAAAAAGAAATATGAACAAATGTACAGCAGACTCAGAATTCACTTGCGCAAAACAATAGCAACAAAATCAATATTTCGTGTATCCGCCCTTATTTTTGATAACTTCTTCGCATCTTGTTGGCATTGAGGCAACTAATAATTGAAAAGAATTTTCTGGAAACTTTTCCCACTCAGTTTTTAACTTGTTGTATAGATCTTCTCTGTTGGGAAACCGATGTCCTGCCACTCTGCTTTTAAGGACGCCAAAAAGGTTTTCAATGGGATTCAAATCAGGTGATTGTGCCGACCCATCAAGAGTTTGAATCCTATTGTTTTTTAACCACTCCCTAAGCACTTTTGATGTGTGTTTCATGTTGAAACACCCATTGAAGTGTCATATTCCACTCTGCATGGGGTAGCATTTGGGTTTCAAGTATGGCTCTATATCCTTGACTATTCATTATTCCATTGATTTTATGAAATGGACCAGGTCCTTGAGCCGAAAAGCATGTACACACCATTATATTTCCACCACCATGCTTTGCAGTGACGAGGATGTTTTAGGTTTGAAGACATTGTCCTCTGTGTCGCCTCACAGTTGTAATTCCATCCGAGTGTATTAGATTGACTTTTGATTTAAACAGTTTAACAGTACTGACATTTAAACAATACATACTGATTTCCACTTACTTACTGACCAATCGCGATGTTTTTTTAAGCGAAGTTTAACCTTTTACAAAAAACCATTATTAATATTAAAAAACATTATACTAAAAATAAAAACTCACCTATTTTTCAGCTGTCTTTTCGTAAGCATAGGTTTCTTGGCTGGTCTGTGACTTTTCAAATCGTTTTCGACAGCCCGTCTTCGTACTGTGCTGTGATGAATACTGAGGTATAACGAAGTTGCAATTGTTTTGGATGAAATAAATGGATCTTTTTGTATCATCTTAACAATTTGACGGTCTGTCCGAATGGAAGTTTTTCTAGGTCTTTCACCTAAATGTTCAGTTTTTACTTCTCCAGTCTGCCGATATTTCTTTATCAAGCGACAAATGCAAGATCTATTAATTGTAAATTTTTTTGCTATGTTTGCTTGCTTCATACCCCCAAAAAATCAAAAATTATTTCAGTTTTCAATTTGTCTCCAGCCATATTGATATCGTCGTTAATAAGCAAAGATCGTTAACAAACTGAATCAAATATTGCATATGTTGAAAGCATTTTACAGCAGCTTGCCAAAAACATTGTAAAAGAATTCTTTTCAAAGCTATTCTCTTCAACGGTATTTGTTGCTATTGTTTTGCGCAAGTGAATTCTGAGTCTGCTGTACATTTGTTCATATTTCTCTTTAACGCAATTGTTGTTGTTATTGTAATGCATTGGTTTAATATAATACCACTGTAAAAATAAATAGTAAGCTTTGTGCCAAATATTTTCTTTTTATGAAAATTATGTTTTTAAATTCTGGAGTACATTTTGTTGCTTTTGTTTTGCGCAATACTGTATATATAAAAACTTGGACATTAGTATTATTGAGTAGCCCTGGGGTTAGTAATCTAAAATTTGAAATTTGATTTTTAAGCAGCATTTGCTTGGAAGTTTGTACGCGACACAGTACGCAACTGAAGGCCCTGATGGAACAAGGTGTTAACTCCCTTTTTTTTAAAAACAATATTTTCCTTCTTTGAATGTTAAGCGGATCAAAAAATGAGATTGCGCTTGCTAGGTCATTTCAGTAGATTGGACCAGCACGAAGGGTTTTCGAAGCCGAACTCGAAGGAAGACGAAAAATAGGAAGAGCAAGACTCCGCTGGAGGGATCAGGTTGACGAATCCCTGTGGACACTTGGTATTGCCAACTGGAGAGAGAAGGCAAAATATCGAACTAGTTGGCGAAATATGATATCTTCGTTTTGTAAGGTCCCTGACCCAGAGGGGTTGTTCGAGACCGGATAAGTAAGTAAGTAGCGAGTTTTTTTTTACTATTTGAAAAAAAATATATATAACTATTATATAATAAAGATACTTATATAAAGATATTATATATAAAAGATACTTTTTGTAAAATTATAAACTTTTTTAAAGATAGTTTTTTTTAATAGAATGGGTTTTTGATGTGTTAACATCAATGTTGCCAGCTTTTTTTGGGCCTTCGCCCTAAATTTTCGACAAAACCCCCTAAAATAGGAGAGACTACAAATGAAAAACCCCTAAAATTGTTTTTTTAATTTTTAATTTTTATTGTACGATGTATGTATGACTTACATTGCATGTATATGACTTACATTTGATATTTACTCTTCATTAAAGGCCGCTTAGCTCTCTACATCAGCTTCGTTGGCACTGTATAATTTTTTAGCAACAAATAAGTTGATCATTTTAGCAGATGGAATAAATTTTTGACACCCGTTATTTAAGGAATATCTCACCATCAATATAGCCTTAATAGTAGAAATGTTCATTTTATTCCTCAACTTGTTCTTTACAACATTGAGATAGCCCGTTCCACCGAGGCATTTGAAACTGGAAGCGCCAATAATATTAGTGCCAATTTGCTGATTCTTTGAAATTTTGGTTGATCGCCTGCATCTTTCTTCATTCTTACTTCATTCCAGAATTTTTCGGGGGACGATATATTGTCCCACTTAACGTAATGCAAATTATTCCATTCACCCACAGTTACATCGATATCCTCACAGATATGTCGGAAATGAACCACCACATCGGTTATATCAGGCTTGTTTGGATTCTTAGCGTTTTCAGGAGAAAACAGTGACATTTTTTCCATGATGTCTGTATTGTTTGGAAGTTCTTTTATTTGATTACATAACTCCAAAACAAATGATTTACACTCTTCTTTAAAAAAAAAAAATGGTCTCCCATTACATCCCATGAAGGAATTGGGGAGAGCTTCTCACAACCAGTGAGCTGTGCGCTTTATAGTTTTGTACTCACTGATTGGGACCTACAGTTTTACACCGGTTCCGAACGGTATTTTGAGAAGTTTTTCATGGCTAAGTACTCGATAGTGTCGCCGTCACTAAGCGAGGTGACCGTCGTCGAAAGAAATTTTAAGGTGGTCGGAGCAGGATTCGAACCTAGGATCTCCTGTACAAGAGGCGCGCACACTAACCATTGCTACAACACACTCTTCTTTTGCATGCAATAAATTAACATCTTTGGCTGAAGAAGCAAATTGTGTAAAATTGTATCCAAAATTAAGGCACTCAGTTGGGATTAAATATTCAGAAAAATTTAAATTGGTTATGTCTCCATTTTGTCCATTCTCCAAAATATGTGAAAATATTATTTTTCGTAATAGACTCAAAAACATACTTTCAAATCTTCGTACAACTTTAATGGATTCATGTTATCTGATTGAAAAAGTTTGTTTAACTGAGTAACGGACTTCAAAACATCGTTCAGAAATATTAAATATGTGTAACTTATTTTGGTCATTAAACAAATTTGATCAAATCTGGGCTTTGTGACATCTTTCCCGTGACATCTTGCTCCTATTGCTCCATACCTTGCTAACCATCGAGTACCACTCAGACGGTCGATTTTAAGTGGATCTTTATTAGCAATTAAACTATAAATGGCTGCATATTCAATTTGTCTTTTAGAACTCCGACAAAGCCAAGCATTAGTTTCATGTATAATGAACTCTATTTCTGTAGGTAAAGCAGAAATTGCATACTCCGAAGCAAGGTGAAGTGTTGCCATTTAACTGTAACAAAATTTGGTACTATCGCCGTCAGCCTACTGCTCACAGAATCATATTTTCGTACCATAGAGTTCGCTCCATCTACTCCAATGCCCAACAATTTTTTAATGTCTATAGCATCAGTTGTCACACAGTTTGTTATTGCGTTTACAATTGATTCCGCTTTTCCACTTTATCCTTTAGACATGCTGAAGATCTTTATCATAACACATAATATTTGTCTCCTGTCAATCGAAGTGCTTTCATCTATAATTAGTGAGTAAATGCTGTCTCCTAAATCCTCTAACAGTTCTTCCAAAAAAGACGGAGCCAAAATATTTTTTATAAGAGCAGTGCATTTTGTTCTATGCAGTCGAAAATCCCTTAAAGTTGTTGAATCTGCTCCCAATTGTTGAATCAATTCTCCCAGATGATCAATACTTCTAACAGAACAATGCCTCCGCTACGTACGCTGCAATTTTCAATTCAGCGATTTTCCGAGATTGTGATGCAATACAGCAGGTTTGAAAAATGTTGCAGATCATTCTTATTGGTAATAGAATAGATATGTTTATTTGTGTTTTTATGAGCAGTCAGGTCTTTTCTGTGTGCTACAAGAATGCATTTACAATATTTACAAAAGGCCTTGAGGCCATCTCCCAAACATGGTGCAAGCCAATCTATACACATATTGACAATTGCAATTCATTAATAAAGAGAATAAATTCAAAAGTAATTTCTTCATTACCTTTAAATTCTTTTTCTTTCTCCTATTCTTTCTTATATTTTTGATTATACCTCTTTTCTTTCGATATGTCTCAAAAAATTATATGATTTAGTTTGTCTTATTGTTCTTGTTTCATATTCTGTTCTTCTCCATACACAAACATTTAGATAAATACATCAGAAAGGGTAAATTGTGTTGCTTTGGACAGTATGAATGAATTTTACTACTGATCAAATCCACCATTCTTCACATAAAAACCAAAGATGATTCAATTATTGTAGTCATATGATATTTGCCGACTTTGACTACTAGATGCTAGATGGGGACACCGGCATGATGCGCCTGCTACTATTCTTATGTTATCTTTAATACCTAAATGGTGTTTGTCTATGATAAGACTTTTGGAATGGTTGTGTATTTTAGGAAATGTGCTAAATATACAAAGTTACATGCATTTCCCCCCCCAAAACCCCCTAACAAATTCTTCGCCCCAGAAACCCCCTAGACCCAAAAAAAACCCTAGATCTAGGGGGAAAACCCCTAACCAGGCAACACTGGTTAACATCTACAGGCGCGGGTACGGCCTAAATCATAGAGTAATCTCAGACTAGAGAGAATATTTGGCTCATCTGACGTTTCCTTTCATACGCTTCGTGATGTGGTCGGTGTGATAGAGAGATGTTTGACGAAAAGTAATATACACTAGGTGGAATTACCATAACTTCTTGCTTTAATTTTTCATGCCATTTTGGTGAAAAACAGTGAAATTTAAATGTGTTTTAAACTTTTTTATTGACTGTTAGTGTTAGCATACATTTGTGTTGTATGTACCACAATAATTTTAACACACAAAACGAAATGCCGTTGTTGTTATTTTGTTCGTTGTTTTGAACCATTGCCTCTATCTGGTATTAGTAAATCAATTCTTTTCAACATCAAACGTAAATATCACACCAGGCCAAATGTCATAAATTTGGTGGGAGAACTAGTAGATATACTATAAGTATTAATCTATGGCCTAAATTCACAAAGTGAATACATCCAAACAAAATTTGTCCGACTGCGCTCACACAGATTATCCGACAGCGATCACACATTGTTTGCTGTTAAACTCCTTCGAAACGGCTGGACCGATTTGTATCAAATTTTGTGTGCATATCGGGTAGGTCTCAGAATCGGCCAACATCTATTTTTCATACCCCTCAATGATAAGGGAAACCCACCTCTATATAGAACACAGATTTGTCCGACTGCGAAACACAGTTTGTCAAACTGCGAAAAAAACACACACTGATGTAGCGGCAGCGAATAGTTGTATTGTGTGGGTGCGGAGCACTCTCAGAGCAATGAGAATAATGACGTAATATACGTGTATAAAAATGAGATAGCAAGAGAGCAACGATAATTTTGAATTTGTGTAGCGTATGTACGAACATAACAATGTATGTATGTACATGTGTCTGTTGCTTTCCATTCTCTTTGTTTTTTGTGGGTATAAAATAAAAGGTATTAAGCGCCGTGGCCACACATCAAACTGTTTGATCAAATTTATGTATGCATTGGTAATATTTTGTTTGACTTAGCAGAGCAACACATCAAATTCATACCATCAAATTTCATTTCAAAGTTGGTGTGAAAACGAAAAAACGTATGATTTTTTGGTAGGAAAAAATTTCATTATTTGTCAAATTATTTATTGATTGTTGAAAATATTTTTTTTGGAATTTTCAAGTGTTTTTTTTTTCAGAAATATTTTTTATCCATTTTTCATAACACCGCGTCACCAACAAAAAATATTGTTGTCACTGCGAAAACTAAACAGAAATAAAATTTGAAGTAATTACGTACTTAATTTGAAGTAATCAAACCGGCTTCAAATCTCTGCAGCAGCGGCAGTGAGTTTGATGAAATATCTAAACTGTTTAGATTTTCGTCAAACTCACATCAACCTATCCGTGTGAGTTTTTTTTCACTAATACAATCAAAATTATGACAGTTTGATGAGCCAGTTTGATGTGTGGCCATGCCGCTTTAAGCAAGAAAATACGTAATGACACTTGTCTTTAAATATTTTTAAGTGTTATTAAGTATTAATTTTATTTAAATGGAACGTCGTCATATGATTGAACGCCTTTTTAAATTCTTTATATTAACTTCACCTGTCTGTATGCATGTAAGTATGTAGGTATGCCGAAAAAACTTGGGTTGATATTTAACCCTTTTCCCGTAATCCAATCGAGCTGAAAATTTGCAGCCAAACTAATGGCGACGACAAAAATAAACTATCAAAATATGGGCGGGATTGGAAAAGGGGTGTGATACCTCCCATACAAATCACAAATTAAAAATCCATTATTTCTGCTCCTGTTAAAGGTATTTGAGCAAAATAGGGTATGTTGGTTAGGTTTACATATTCTAAGATCTGCTGCAAATATGGGCGGGATTGGACAAAGGGGCGTAGCCATTATAAAGAATTTATAGTCAAAAACTACGTTTTTTACGGGTTGGTTTTTTTAAATTCTTTATATTAACTTCACCTATCTGCGCACCAAAAAACTTTGGAATGATTTGCAAACCTTTTCCCGTGATCCAATCAAGCTGAAACTACGCGGTCAAACTAATGGCGACGACAAAAATTTAGTGTCAAAATATGGGCGGGATTGGAGAAAAGGGCGTGGTACCTCCCATGCAAATCACAAATTAAAAATCCATTGTTTCTGCTCCTGTAAACGGAATTTGAACAAAATTGGGTATTTGGTTAGGTTTACATATTCTAAGATCTGCTGCAAATATGGGCGGCGTTGGACAAAGGTGCGTGGTCATATATAAAGAATTTATAGTCGAAAACTATGTTTTTTACGGTTTGGTTTTTTATTATAGTGAAAGGTAAGTCAAATAAAATGTGGGTGCACTCTCAGAGCAAAGAGAATAATGTCGTATTATACGTACATATATAAAAATGAGGTAGCAAGAGAGCAACGAAAATTTTGTGAACTTGTGTAGCATATGTACGCACATAACAATATATGTATGTTCATGTGTCTGTTGCTTTCCATACTCTTTGTTTTTTGTGGGAATATAACAAAAAGTATTAAGCAAGAAAATAATAACACATGTGCTTGCACTGGTCTTTAAATAATTTTAAGTATTAATATTATTTAAATGTAACGTCATCATATGATTGAACGCTTCTTTTTATTTTCCAATGTAACATTTACTAATGTGTTCACAGAAATCTACCACCCTGGCTGTAATTCATACTGTACCATCAATATATATACCAAATGTTATCTACATACCTCTGATAATTCATGAGATATAGACATTTTTTGAAGTTTTTTCATTTAGCACCCATCCCGCAACGTGCGATAAGGAACTTCGTTCCAATAAATAGTGGAGTTTTCATAGGAGATTTGTTTGTGATTAAAAATCTCTAAGTTTTTTTTTACTATTTGGAACAAAACCTTAAAATTTGTACAGTGTCTTCTTAACTAAAGGGTTCCCAATTTAGTAGTGTTCTCAGAAATATTATTTTCCCTCAAAGGGCCGAGTTATTAACAAGTTTCTGAAAAATTCCAATGAAAACATTTACAATTTTAAACTTTGATAGCGAATATCTAAATAACGGAAAAAGAAACCCTTAGCGAATTATTTGTTCATCTTGCATAGAATAAACAAGTATATTCTAGAAAGTAAAACATCAATGTAATCCGCCGATAAGCATAGATAAAGGAATTAAGGAGATATCCCACAGGCGTTGATAAGTACTGCCACTAGGTGCTGTGTTGTCGTTTGTAACTTTCATTGACGTTCCTCATAACATTCACTGACGTTTATTCAACAGTGTGGGACATTTTTTCAATACAAAAATAGAATCATTTTCCAGGTTGTGCTATTCGAACAACTAATTTAGTTTTTTTCATGTCGTTGTGTTCCCCACTTTCTAATTCAAATGCATTTTGGTTATGAGCTTTTTGGTGTACTGTTATTGTTGGTATTCGTTTGTGTTGACTTGTCCCACAAAACAAAATGCCTGTTCATGTTGCCTACCACTCCTACTGCTATCACCTGTTCTAAATACATCTCGGACGGTATATTTTATTTGGGATCAAACGTTGTAATTACTGCATTCAGCTCCATCTAGAAAATATCCCATTGAACAAGAAATTTCCCAACGCATGTGCGATATCTAGTTAATTTCTTTATCTATGCCTATAAGTGTAGAAGCAGCAGGCTTTGAAATCTTTAAGAGCACCAAAGTGATCAACTTTGACACCCTGTGGCACCAACTGTGTTTACACAGGGTGCCTCTGAGTGCAATATTCTAAAAGCCTTACTCCTCCCCTACCAATTTTTTGTTGAATTTTAAAATTATAAGAACAAGACTTTAAAATTTGTGATATTATTACCGTGGTTTTTGCAATCGGCTCCACTGTGCATCGTCGTCTGATCGATTGTCTTATTGTCATTGGATATCTCAGGTGTCAGTAGCGCGGACAAATGATCTCTCCATATTCCCAACATGTTCTGCACAACTGCAACGACATTTCCGTCCTTGTCTTCATAGAAGTGTACATTAGCACCGTTTTTGATTATTTTGTAGAGTTTTTGGGCTTCGTTCTTCAGTCTGTATGTCTCAATTTTCTCACTCTCGAGCTTTCTTCACTGCCATTTCTTACTCCCAAAGAGACGGTTTACCTACCTTCTTTTTCCCCTATACCGCTCAGTCGCAGCTCGCGTAGCAATTGGCTCAATCACTGCCATCATTCATCATTTCATCATATGTTATGCAACACTCTTAATCGTACCATGTTTCGTTGCAAATCGGTTTTTGAAACCCAAGTACGGTTGTTGTGGCAGTTTTTATAGAGTTGTTTCAGGATCGACAAAGGGAGGGATGGGTTCTTTGCCAAGAAATGCTAGAGCTTGCTAGCTCTTGTTGCTAGCTTTCTCTGTGTCTGGTTTCGTACGATTTTCGCTTACTTAATCACTACCAGGTGGTGATCAGAATTAATGTTAGTTCCTCTGATCACTCGTACGCCCATTACACTGGATGAGTCCCTTTTCCATCAATTACCACGGGATCAATTTGATTCTTCGTCCTTTGGTCAGGGGATACCCAAATAGCCTTGTGTATGTCTTTATGGTGGAATCTTGTACCACTAATGACCACGTTATTTGACGCCGCAAAGTCAATTAGTCTCATATCGTTGTCCGAACTGTCAGCATGTAGACTGAAATTGGCAATAGTTGGATGAAACAAATTCTCCGTTCCTACTTTGGCATTAACATCTACTAGAACAATCTTAATGTCATGACCAGGGCAGCGGTCATACATTTTCTCTAGGCGCTCATAGAATATATCTTTGGCATCATCATCTCTCTCTTCTGTTGGTTCATGGACACAAATGAGGGAAATATAATAATATTTCGCTTTTATGCGGATTGTGTCTATACGTTCACTCACAGGATTGAACCTAGAGACTAGATCTAGCAATCTTTTACCAACTGCAAATCCGCAAATAAATTCATGTTTTTTCCATGGCAACTGTAGTATATATCGCAGTTCCTTTTTCTTTTGCAGCCATGTCCTGTCAATCGCATTTCCTGGATAGCGGTAATGTCAGCCTTATAACTTTGGGGGACATCTGCAAACTGGATGCTTCCACCAGATCTATATAGAGTTCTTACATTCCAAGCACGTATCCGTAAATCGGGGTCCTTATAACGTCAACAAATAGGGGTTGTTTATGTTTCCGTTTATGTATATCCACCGCCGTATCAGTAATCGCATAACCAATCAGACTGCTCATTCGCTTTGGCTTCTCACTCTAGATAGCTAACAGATATTTCCAATGAGCCATTTCCCAGGACATAATGCGTGGAAGTAGATGGTTACTTGGACTGCCCAATGAAGGCATCATTTTTGGCCACTCACAAGTGAATGGTTATCAGAAAATGTTCACCTCCACGGACAGTACCATGTCCCATAGCCCTCGCTTAAAGATCCCATTTCCAGCGCCAATTCCTACCTTGAAACCGGAAATACTCGTATTAACATCGACGAACTTTTCTGAGATTGCACCATCGTCATAATATTGTCAAATGCGCGATTTAAGAATCAATCCGTCTCACTCTTATCCACCCCAAAAAGAATATTAGCGTGCCCTAGTTGAGCATACTTCCAAAATCCTAGTTTTCCTCTTCGAAGTGCACTTTTGGTAAAGATCCCGAGTAGAGAGATCAGTAATTATAACCAACCCGTTTGAGTTGTTTTGACACTCTCTTTTTACCCATATGTACTTACTACATATTTTTTGTGCAATTCTCCTCTCAGTATTTTTATACATTTTGTTCATAAAATTTACTCTGTATAAGTACTCGGGGAACAAAATGATCACAATTGTACTGAAGTAGAAGAAAATTATACATAATTCTAGCAAAAGCGCCAAAAAAAGCCATTTAAAAAATATTGATTTTACATATCATCGTTCAGAAGTTATATTCACGTATACCACAAAATGGAATAATATGAGGTAAGACTTTTCCCTCAGATACATTTTTTAGATCTATCCATCTGTTTAATCCCCACGTCCCTATCTCTTATAGTTTCTGAGATATTGTGGAGTCATTTTCTTGTATATCCACTTTTGCTAAAAATTTAACACGTTATGATACCGTATGAATTATTATTGTGGATCTACAATAAAAAATATTTTGAATTAAAAAAAATTAAGTTATCTTCACGTATGTGAAAAAATATTTGACAGACGTGAAAAAAGATATTTTCATTTTCATATTATTCGACGCTTGATCCTCCACTGCGCAACCTTTTCAGCCTGTCATACCGTACAGGTATTTTCCCTACTCGCTGGAAGGTTGAAAATGTCCAGACGATCCCCAAAAAAGAAGACGCTACTAATCCCGATAACTACCGGTCAATTACGATATGTTCTATGCTCTCAAAGGTGATGGAGACCATGGTAAATTGCCATTTGGAAGTTGACAGTCTACTCAGTGATCGTCAGTATGGGTTCGACTGGCGACCTGATGGCGTTCCTCACAGAACAGTGGAATCGGTCCGTGCATAGACTGGCTGAGAGCAAAATAGTGGCCTTAGATATTTCTAAAGCATTTGATAGAGTTTGGCACCAGGCACTCATATCAAAGGTTAATGTTTTTGGGTTAGGTAGAAACTTCTCTCTATTGATTTCGAGATTTCTTAGAGACCGTTCCATACGAGTTGTAATAGACGGGATCTCTTACGATGAGTATACAATTAATGCGGGATTACCTCAAGGCTCTATGCTTTCTCCCCCCCCCCCCCCCTTTTTCTTATTTTCTTCAACGACCTTCTCGATCGGACTACAAATCCCATCTACTCCTTCGCTGATGACAGTAATTTATTGCACTCATATTCGTTCGATCGTCGACCCAATCTTTCCGTCGTGCAAGGAAAGAGACGAACAACGAATGATACGATTAAGCGTGACTTGCGTCTGATTAGTGAGTGGGGCAGGGAAACCCGAGTCGAATTTAATGGACGCAAAACACAGTGTTGCAGAATATCGCACAAGCACACTGGTGACTCGACCCTGCCAATGATTTCAGTGGGTGGTTTAGATGTTGGTGAATCGAAAGCTCTTGATGTTCTGGGTATGAAGATACAATGTGACATTCGTTGGAATAAGCACATTTTCAACGTGTCGAAAGAAGCATTCAAGTGCCTGGGCTTTTTAAAGCGGTGTCGATCCCGATCTCCTCAATGTCGACCCCGATCTCCTCAATGTCTACACCACGTATATTCGGCCAAAAATGGAATTCAACTCTGATATTTGGGCTGGAGCTCCAGCGTCTACCTTGGCGCTTCTAAACCGCGTGCAAAAGAGAGCGTTGAAGCTGATAGGCGACAGCAGTGTTTCCAGCATTCGAGCCTCGACGAAAAGTTAGCTGTGTGTCGCTATTTTATAGGTATTTTCATGGAAAGTGTTCCGCCGAGTTACATGGCCTCATTCCAGAAGTTAGGGTATTTAACCGTACGTTGCGGTCTTCAAGAGAAACTCATCCTTTTTCTCTTTCCTGGCTGTTGGCTCGAACTGCGCATTACAGAAACAATTAGTTCTTCAGCCGAACAGTCCGTATGTAGAATAAGCTTCCGGCAAGTGTATTCCCCACTTCTTACAACATCAGCAAATTTAAGTACCTTCTGTCTTTCCCCCTACTCTTATCCCCTTTTCCTAAGTCCAATACAATGCACTGCATTTATAGGGGTCATCCCCTGAGTGTTGGTCTTCGTGAAAAAAAATATTTCCCAAAACGTGGCGTATACAGCAAAATGTGAAAATTTTTTTGGAGATCAAAATGAACATAACTCGGAAAATTACATCCAAGACTTTTGATATTTTTACTCTAATCGATGTAGAACTTTAGGGACTACTACTGACAAAAATTTTAGACAACTTTTTTCACACTAATTTTTTATACAAATTGTTGAAACTTTAGAGTCAATTTCCCAAAAAAAAATTTGGAGATACGTGAAGATAACTTCGAAACGACAATATACAATTGTAGATAAATTAGCAAGATTGTATTTCTATCTATAATAATTTATAGAAATTTATAGAAACTCGCCTTTTGTCTCATACTCACATTGGATTGAGGTGAAAGATAAATAAATACTTATTTTATATGTCTTTACCCAATTTGTCAACAAAATTAGGTCTACATCGACATGCGGAAATACCAACACGATACCTGGAATTTCAAACTTCCATTTTATTAAAACAAAGAAGAAAGTTGTCGAGGGCAGAAAACAGCTAATGCTTATACGGAGCGGGTAAGCTTCGTCATACGAATGAAAATTTTCGTCATCGAAATTGAGTTAACGTTAATATTTAGTTGAGTTAATATGTTTCATTGCTGCAATGAATTTGTTTCGTTGCTACAATGAAGTTGTTTCATTACAGCAACACATTTGATTCATTGCTGCAATGAATTTGTCTCATTGCTGAATTTGTCTCATTGCATGAATTTGTGTCACTGCTGCAATGATTTTGTTTCCCACCAGCAATGAATGCTTTGCGTGTTTACATGGTTTCATGGCGTATTTATTGATATTTAACTACTTCGATGGCGGTAAATGAAATAATGAGTTCTCAATGATAATTCTTTAGTGATTTAGTAAACTTATTTTGGTCGTTATATATTTACTAATTTTTGCCAAATATATAACATGCAACCCATATTGAATCTCTCGCCTCGAAGTAGATTGTGGTATTTGAGAGTTTGTGTGTTCATGTGACCATCGTATTGTGGTCCTACAAGTAAAGACAAATATGTAGTACTATAATAAGCTTCCCATTCATATAATATGTGTACGTAGAAGAAGTGTGGATGTATGTACTTGCCATTGTTCATTCAGTTCCTGCACTAGTTTTCCAGGATATGAAGCCAGCGATCGCTCTGTAAGCATTTTCTTCAACTGGACAAAATAGTTTATATTAATCAAATTGTTTACTTTTTGTTTCAGTCTGTTCAAATTTACTTGAAACACTGTTTTATCTTCATCTCTGATTTCGACTGTCGACAGACTTATCTTCCGCTGTTTCATCTATCGCTTTTTTTTATCGAATTATCATTAAAAATCCAATACTGAATATTTTTCGACATGCACTGTCGTGTACACACACACAAATGTTCAGTTACAGCGGCCCCATGAACAATTATTTCCGGCGCGTCTGACATCTGTAAAATCTCTAACATTTTATCAGACAATTAACCGAAACGTCTAAATTGCCTGTCGACTTTTAACTGATTATTTCTGCACATTACATATCTGAATTTTCTTCAGTGGAATTCTGCATAATCTCTTACATTTTTCCGGATAATTATGCGACATAGTCTGCAAAAGCTTTGAAGGGAATTTTATTTCCTTTTTTGCTTGATCATGGAATCGATGGGGAAGTTATCAACTTGTTTTGTACTTAATTTGCACATTCTTATTTTATTTTATTATACAGGAATACGTATTTATGAAGATATTTATTTTGTATTTTTTACTTTACAATAAATAAATACTTTGGTATATGTATACTTGATTTTAAATAAAGGTATTTTTAATTAAATATTTCGGTTATTTCGTTCGAAATGTGTGGACAACACTGGGGAAATTTCCGACAATTTTAAGAAAGTCTGATAAGTTTCGGGCATTTAATCAGAATTTCTTCAGAATTGGGCGATAAAATGTTTAGATTATCATCAGAAAAGTCTGATAATTTTCGGGTATTTAATCTGATTTTGGTCACAAATTGGCGGCAAAAAAAAACAGTAAAATAGTCAGATTTTACTCGTAAAAATCTACTCCTTTAGGAACATTTTTCAAGATTTGCTTCCGAATTTCCGTTCAGGTTGCCGACCAAAAACTCGGCAACACATACCGAATTTCCTCAGAGAAAATATTCCGATTTCTTGTCAATAACCCATACAACCTTCGGTAAGATTTGTGACCGAAATCGGCATCAGAATCGGCAATTTTTGCCGACTTTTTGACAGAATTCTGACAGAATTCGGAAGAAATTGTTCACTGGGTGCCTACAGGTTTGCACATTTTATATCAGTTTTGGGGGTGGGTTTTTGCTATTGATGCGTCCATTTCTTTACTTACAAATACACAAACGACCAAATTGTTATCGGAACTTTACTACTGAGTTAACTAATTACATAGCCTACACATTATAAATTGAATTAAATCATTCCGGCCAAAAAAGATCTCTACCACACTGTCGGTTGTTGTAAAGGAACTGACTTAAAATGTTTACGCCTAAATTTCATACACTTACTTTTATTTTAGCGTTTTGCCAGTTTTTCTCCAAAATTCTAATCAAATATAGTTGTTGTAGGAACGAAAATTTAGTTATTGCAGCAACGAAACGAAAAATTGAAGAAGAAATCATATCTGAAATTTTTCGTTGTAGCTACAACCAAATTGTCGGATGTACGCAGTTTTTTATTACAGAAGCCTAAGCTTCTTCATGGCTTTCTCCGGGGTTTTTTTATTTTTTCCTCTGGTCTAGGTCCAATATTTTGTTGAACGTTTTTGGCCAAGGTTTGAGATTGTTCAGTACCCAATCAAAAGTATTTGATGCAAATAAGATGATGATCGACGACTATTTGTAGCTTTGGTGTCGATTTCAATATTAAGTAAATTTGTTGAAGAAGGACCGATTTTGGTTATTTTACGTTTTGCAATTTTTCGACAATAAAAAATTAAATTTTTTCTTGAATGGATATCATTAGTAGCAAGATTGTGACCATTTATTGGCCTGAAACTCTAACACAGGTTCAGGGGTTCAAAATATACACGCTTTCAAACATGCGTATTTTTTCATTTTCGTCAAAATTGCCATTTCCAGTCACTTCAAAGAGAATAACAGGTATCCCACATTACATATTATGGTCGAAAAATTGCAAAAAGTAAAATAACCCAAATCTGGCCTTCTTCCAGAAATAGAAGTAATATTGAAATCGTCACCAAAGCTACAAGTAGTAGTCGATCATCCTTTTCTTTGAATCATGTACTTTTGTTTGGGTACTGAACAACCTCAAACTTTGCAATTTCGAATACGTTGATTCGTTAATTTTTAGGATTTTTTAGAAATCAACGTCAAAATAGTGATAATTTCGAAATTTCGAGGGCGTGGCGCGACCCCTAAAAAAATTTTAATATTTATTTCCTTATCTTTCCCTTCGTAAGGATCCAAAATCCCTTTCCGAGTGTAGCTTTTTCGAATTCAAAAAACAAGTATGTTTTCACTCCACCCCTAAATAACAAAGAGGATACTTTATATCACACTAGTAGAATGTTCTCAGGCGTAACGTCGAGTTTACTCATAACCCTGTAATGAGTTCGTAGATGCTGCTGCCGTTTTCTTTGTGAAAGGACCATTAAATGCCTTTTATTCAAATTAATTTTTTTTTTAAGTTTCAACATAAATTATGACCCATTTTGGTTCTCTTTTGCCTTTATTGGTGTATAAAGTGCAATGATGTTTGCTTGTACTTAGTCCTTTGAGATCTAAACGAGAATGTGTGTGTTTTATGAAAGTTTGTTTGTTTATAAATGTATGAATTCTAACAAATTATTATCCCCACATGAATGGGAGGAAGTATTTGCAAGTGCGTATGTGTTAGTGGTCAACTTTTTTTAAAACGTACTTTGTTGAAATGAATTTTACGCAAAGTCTACGTAAAGGTCAAAAGCGAAGTTTTTATTTGAATATAATAGATATGAGGAATGACTGGCTGAATATATTGGTGACCGCTCAGAAGGCCCAACGGTCATAAGGCCCATTATAAATTTTTTGATTTAGTAATAATGTATAAATATATAATAATATACATGTGGCCGTCGGTGGTGCAATGGTTAGTATGCGCGCCTCTTGTACATGAGATCCTGGGTTCGATCCCTGCTCTGACCACCTAAAATTTCTTTCGATGGCGGTCACCTCGCATAGTGACGGCGACACTATCGAGTATTTAGCCATGAAAAAGCTTCTCAAAATACCGTTCGGAACCGGTGTCCTAATAAGTGTGTATACAACTAAAAAGCGCACAGCTCACTGGTTGTGAGGAGCTCTCCCAATTCCTTCATGGGATGTAATAGGAAATGTCTTTTTTTAAATTTATAGTAATTCTTGTAGTAAATGTGATGTATTTTATTCTTGTATGTATTATTTTTATTTATAAATGTTGTAAAAATATATCGTCATTAAAAGTAAATTTCTTCTACATGACCAACAATTTGCCGACAAAGCGAACACAACGTAAGAGTGTTCGTCAATTTCGTCAAGGCAGCTTTTGCAAATTTGCACAGCTTTGCGTGTTTGCATGGTTTCATGGCGATATTCTTTTTATTTTTGGGGCATATTTCGCACAAAATACCATCTGAAGTAGAAGTTTCTATGATTTCGTCGGCCAACTCATTGTCTTCAATTACTGTAGGGTTTTCTGAAATAGTTGGCGAGAAATATTAAATTTTATAGGTATAGGTATATTTTGTCGTACGTTATACATACAATATAAATTGTGTATATACAAAATTCGGAGTATTTCAGAAGATATTTAAATTTACAATAGCATAAAACAAAAAAAGTTAAAGTTTGAAAAACAAGTAATGCCAACAGATCGATTTAAATTCAATAGGATTTGACATAATAATTATGTTTTTTGTGTAAATAATTGGTATCAATTAATTTATTTCACTTTTTCGGCCACTAAATAATGTATATCTCAAACATTTGTTCCCCAATATTAGCAGTTATGCCACTAAAATTCGTCGAATAGTCAAATCGTATTCGATTTTAATAATATCGATTTTCACTACATGCCGGATTAAGTCAGAACCGTTTCATCCAGGTCATACACACAGAGAAGAGATTCGTTGTCACAACTATATTTACAGCCAACTAAAATTTGGCGGCTCCTTGGACTATCACATTGTTCAGTTGTGATTACCATTAATTGTGTTCCGTATCACGAAATGTTGTGCATATCAATTGATTTGTATTTCAGTTTTGGTTGCAAGAACTGAAATATTTAGTTGAAGCCACAGCAACAAGAAATAAATGTGATCCGTCAATCAAGTTTTAGTTCTAGGAGTCAAATTATCTTGTAGTGGTGAATATTTTATTAGTTGGATCAACGAAAAATGGAAAACCTAATTCGGTTGTACCAAATAATATGCTGGTATGCTCAACTAAAGTAATTACTTGAATTTGAATGCTGTCACAATCGTTTGGTGATGCTTTAACCTCTTATGAATTTTATTGAAAAAACTGTCCCTGCAGGCTGTGTCAGAGACACGGCCATTAAGTTTAACGTAGAATACGCCATCCGATAAGACAGAAAACATATATAACAATAAATGATAAATAACATAAGCAAATGAATTTATTTATTTGATAGTTACTTTTGATAATATACATAAGCTTATGGTATACATAAGCATTTTGATTAGTAGTTTTTATTTTAATTTAGTAAACGTCAACTGTCAGCTGCTGTCAAACAGCATCAAGCAGCATTGTTATTTTGCTTACTTGGCAGCACTTTCATTTAACATAAAAATGTATGAATTAATTTTTTCATATATTTTTTAAAATTATATATCCATGTTAAATTCAAATTCACATTTAACATTTTGTTTCACTTAAATACATAAGTAAATATACGAAAATTTCAATATTTCATCAATCAAAACAACAGCCGAAGGTTTGTGTCCACACTGAAACAGCAGCATAGTTTGTGTTCACGCTACAAACTCAAACACTCAACCAAACACCACACATATGTTTGAGTGTATGTGTTTAAACAATTTTCATTTGAGAAATTTAAATATTAGGAAGATAACAACCAATATGAAATGTATATCAAACGAAAGATAACATCTTCATTTACCTACAAAAAAATTTTTAAAAAAAGTTATCTCGCAGTTTCCTCATAATCAATGAAATAAAGATTACAACAATAACAATCTGACATGACTCCCTATACCGTAAGGTAAGACGTATTCTGCGCCAAAAAATTCTTTTTATTAAAATTGTGTATTTTATACTTATATTTAAATTATTATTATTTATAACCAGGGTTCATATTTCGTGCCCATTTTTGATCGAAAATATAAAAAAATGTCTACACCTCGAAAACGGAGCATCCAATCAGAAAAATAATAAATTTTTAGGGGTTTCTAAGGGGTTTTCACCCCATACTAAGAAAATCACTAAAAACCATTTATAACTCGGAAACGGTTCGTCTAATTGCAAAAATAATTAATATAATATTTAAGTATAGCTGACCTGTAATCTTTTCGATTTTACTCTAGTGATTAGTTCGGCTTAAGGTCATGTAAATAAAAACAATTTATTCGTTTTACTGGATAATCATCTATTCCTAGCATTCCCATTAACTTAGCATTCCCATGAACTTAGCTTTGACGACGATAAGGGAAAAGTGGACTATTTTGGAGAGATTCACGGAAATACCTCATGAATTATTTATGGGGATCTTGACATTTTGTATAAAGGATACACGTTACTTTAATTACGATGACAAACTATATGCGCAAAAGAAGGGAATGCCAATGGGCGCTCCTGCTTCTCCTGTGATAGCAGATATAATAATGGAGGAACTACTGGACACGGCACTGGACAAATTAATTGTGAAACCGAGGATAATGACAAAATATGTGGATGACTTATTTGCAATAGTGAGGATAGATGAACAACAATACCTTGGCAAGACTCAACGATTTTCATAGACGAATACAACTCACGATGGAGATCGAAAGTGACGAAAAGCTACCATATTTGGATTCAGTGATGATGGGACAGAGAAATGCCCTAATATTAAATTGGTACCAGAAGCCCATGGCTTCGGGCCGTCTGATAAACTTCGACTCAAAATACCCCAGACGTACGATTATCAACTCAGCGACAAACTTCATATCAAGAGCATTGAATATTAGTGATGTTCAGTTCCTTGACGAAAATAAAAGGAGGATAAGGAACATTTTGGGTATGAATGGTTTCCCAAACAATTTAATAGAGAATTTAATCGGACGTGTTTTGAACAAGGAACATAATGCCAAGGGAACTGAACAACCCAAAATATATAAGTCAATGACGTATATTCCCGGACTATCGGAACGATTGAAACTGTCAAATATTTACGACAAGGGAAAATATGAACTAGCATATGAATCTGGCCACACTAAAGCACAACTTTTCAGCAGAACAAAGACAAAAGTGGACAAAAAGGACAAACACAACGTTGTGTATAAGATCAAGTGTAATGGGGACGAATCAGGCATATGCCAAAAGGTATATGTCGGGACAACACAGAATAAGCTGAAGACACGATTATCGTCACATAAGTCTGACTTAAGAACACTTGACAGAAATAATTTAGAACAGAAAACAGTCTTAGCGGCCCACTGTGCAAGAACTTCACATAGTCCCAACTTACATGACGTAGAGATACTAGCTGAAGAGAGTAATTATAACAGACGCCTTTTATTGGAGATAATGCACATCAACGACGTTCCTTCAGAGAAAGAACTAAACTTTAAGAGAGACACTGAGAACCCAGCTCAAATGTATGGATATAGAATGGAAAAACATGAAAATAGTCGTTAGTAGTCAGCGGGCTTTGTGTTTAGCATACATATATTTTAATGTAAGATTTTTGGTCTTTTCTGAGAATATCTGTGCAATGAATTGTTTAATTGTTGTGGTTCAAATTGTTTGTGTCTATCGACTTGTTTGTAATTGAATTAACTTGAATTTAAGATAATTTTCCGTGATGTTTAAGTTTGTTCTGTGTGTTTTTGTGAAATAGATCCTTGATAATGACTAGCGATGCTAGTTGAAATACATCGGAATAACTGATTTTCCAGTAAAACGAATAAATTGTGTTTAATTGTTTAAAATAATTAATTGTATAGGAGCCTGTAACGAATGGATGTCTTTAATACGGCATCACTTTTTTTTAACAAATCGCTAAATCTAAATTTTTTCGAATAAGTAATGGCTAAAACGCCATTATGCACTATATATTTCGCAAACGGAGCGTTCAATCGAAATATAACTATTTTTTGGCTTTCTTAGGGTTTTTCATAAAGTCGTTTATAGAAGAGGCAACAACGATATTATTTTTGCGATTGGACGCACCGGTTCCGAGTTATAGTCATTTTTATTTCAGCGATTTTCAAATTTCTATGAGTTTTTTAGCAAAATATCGTCCGTACGATTGGACCACTTTATGTAAAATCCTTAGAAACTCATAACAAATTGTTTTGGTATCGCTTGCACTCTCCGTTTCCGAGATATTGGCGGTATTGTAGACATCCATAGGTGAAAGCCTTCTATGAAGGTAAAAAATTTATTATTCTTGCGATTGGAGGCACCGTTTCTGAGATATAGCCTTTTTTTATTTTAGAGATTTTCTTATTTTGGCGAATTTTTGGAAAAAAATTATTTCATGCGAATTGTAACACTTTGTGAGAAACCTTTACAAACCCGTAAAAAATTTTTATATTTCCGATTGGACGCTTCGTTTTCCAGACAAATACAGTTTTTTTTATAAATTTTTCATATTTTCGATCAAAAATGGGGATGGGTTACCCTGGGAATCATATGTATGTTCAAGTTAATTTCTGTCACCCACAATAATAGTACCTTCAGCCAAGTGTCCGCAATTGTTTGCATGTGATTGTTAAGGCGTCAATAGTGGCGTCAAGTTCAAGTCTCACTTCACCACAATTTATGATAATGTGTATTCTTCGCTGGTTGATATCTATACACTTTATTGTTTTTTTCATAACTTTATTAATCACTTTCTGTTTAAAATAATAGTTTTACTGTAAAGTCCTTGTGTAACATTCAAATATATGTAGATCCTCTTTAACGGCAAAGCCTCTTGTGAAAAATAGAATATATAACTTTGTAACAAGTGTTTTAGTGACAAAAACTAAAATATGATTACAGTGCCTACTATTTCAACATGAATTCTAATATTGTAGTTTTTATTAGTTGTATATTCCATTTCAGATGAATGAGGTTTTAGAAATGCTCAAATTGGTTAATACAACTTAAGTTCGGTAGTAGCAACTTGTATTTAGTAAGACCTATTTCAATAACCTATCAATAATATTTAACAAATACCTCTGATGTTTGACAATTAATCGGCCCTGTTCTGCATACAGAATCAGTTTGAATCAGCATTTTCTTTCAGAATAAAAAGTCTAAAATTTTGATGTTCTTAAAACATGAGATATTTTTATTCTGAATTGCTTATTTTTAAAATCACAAGGCATTTGCATTCTAATTCAAAACGATAATTTTGTTCTGAATTGTTTTACAGAAACCCAAATATTCTGAAACGTTTTATGTTTGTCTGGATTCTGTTTACAGAACAGGGCCGAATATTTTAATCAAAATATAGACTGTATCATGGAATTTCCAATGCCTGAATTGATTTCCAACTAATCTTTTCCCTGTAATTATACGAAATGGCACCAACATAATCTATACCATCCTGCATATTGGAATTATAATATTTCTTCTATTTCGTGTATTGGAATTAATTCAATTTTATGAATATCTTTAAATCCAAAAATTAGAACCTGATAGTTTTATAATCCTGATACTGGTAGAATTTGTGGCAAATGTCTTTAAACATGGAAACAGTTGAGTAACTCGCTGGTAAATTGTATACAAGTTTTGAACTTTATTTTGCTTGCGTTGTAGTGATTTTAATGAATTGCTGTTCTTGTTATACAAATAAGCTATTGCCATATAATTGAATTGGGAATGTATTAGGCTCTGATATACAATGAGTTTCGTCTTCACATCTAACTTATTTATCAGCATGAATAGGATGCCAATTGCAGCATCATTTTTTCTTTAATGCCTGTATAGTTATGCTGATCCCACGACAAGAAGCTTTGAAGGATAACACCCAGATACTTTACAGAGTTGCTTTCCAAAATAGACTTTTAATCAATGTATACACTAAAATTATTGTTTATATTTGCAGCATGAGGACGAAAACGGATCAGCTTTGTTTTATCTGGATTAAGACACAATCGGTTTAAACTCGCAAATTCAAAAAATAAAGAAACATCGAGTTCAAAATGGACTAAGGACCTCATAATACTTAATTAAATAAACACATACTTAATTAAACAACTCACCAGACAAACCAAGATTCTTTAAATCATTTAAACATAACGAACACTACAAGGGTCCTAATCCACTACCCTGTCGTATTCCAAATTCAGCATCAACAATATACCATTTCGATTCATTAATTTCCACGTGCTGCTTCCGGTGTTAAAAATAACTTTAAGACAATAGATGTTCACGTCGTTGTACTCCTCAGAAGAATAACTTCTGCAGCAGAATATTATAATAAACCGTATCAAATTCATTAGTAAAATCGAAAAACACACCTGCAACTCCATCAGAACCGTAATCTAAACCCTTGCATACATACTTCAAAACATTTTATACCGTTTGCTGAAGCCAAATTGGTAACTGAATATTAGGTTATTATTATAAAAATATGTAAGCTCGTAATTTATCATATAGTATCTTCTGAAATATTTTATCCACTGTAGAAAGAATTGCAATTGACCGATACTTGCACAGGCATGTTGCATTGACTTCTTTAGGTATTGGAACTTTTCTATGTGTCATTAAAACGTCCTGATATACCGAAGTATTAATGATCTTAATAATTGTATGAACCAAGATTGGTATGATGTCACCGGAACATATTCTTATATACATTGGCGTAATACCATCAGACCTAGAACTTTTACAAATATTCATATTCGATATTATTTTCCAAACAAATTCCCACCCTAAACACTTCTTTCTGTGTTTTCTTTCGCTCTAAAATGCAGTCCTTTAAAGTAATAAAATATGTTGATCGAACTTTTGTCATGATCACTACTGCTGTTTGCTAGTGTTAAAGTGCAACAGAATGTATTTTGAAGTCAAAGAAACCAAAGAAAATGACAAAGGTGAGAAGGAAGTACAATTTAATTTCATAAGGAACATTTATCATGATCATTTCTGTGTGTAACTTCAAACGAAGCGTATACTCTGTTATCAGATGGAAAGATCTAGATCGCAGATACACAGATGCCTTAAAATTTTCTTGATAAGAATTATATATATTCTCATATTCTTGTTTTTATTTTCATATTGCGTTTTAAACTTATAAAGTTGCTTATTATTCGGAGTATAAAATAATTCACAATGCCGCCTAGCATCTTCAACAAATCGTAATTAAATATTCTCACTCATTCTCGTCACTGGTTCACAAACAACTGTGCGAATTTTACAATGTTAGCAATCATCAAAAATATTTGTCAAACCTGAGTAATTGCAATATCAATACTAGGTTCATAAACACATCGGACTTATTTCTCAAAACATTGATATTTATTCATTACATCAGATAAAATATCAAAAAAATATTTGGGTTAAATGACCGTACCTGCAGTGGTATAACGCCCATAATTGTTTGGGTTTCATGTCCTCCAAATCGTTGGGCGTTATGACCTCGTTTTGGGAGGATATAATGCCAAAATGAAAAAAAATCCAATGAGTGTTCGAACTAACGGGCGATGTGGTAACACCCTTTTGTTACACGGTACCTGTTCGATTTCTATGAACACATTAGTATATGTTACATTGGAAAATAAAAAACAGCGTTCATTTAAATAATATTAATATGTACTTAAAATTATTTAAAGACCAGTGCAAGCAAATGTGTCATTATTTTCTTGTTTAACAGCCTAGCTCCGTATGTCGAAAGGGAAGCGAAGCGCAGCGAATCAAAGCACTCACTTTTTCGTTTATTTTGCGCTCCATATCTACGATTTCTTCTTTCTCTTCGCTTATGTATCGAAGCGAAAGTCATTCAACAATTGTCAAACAAAAATGGTGCCAGATCTACAATTCTAAAAAAAGTGCAAAATTTACAAGAAAAAATCGCTATATTCGAATAAAAATCGCTTGAATGCACCAAAAAAATACAGCTCTATGCGACTTCAAATTGTCAGCTGGAAATAATTGACAACATATGTAAATGTAAATAAACAAACTCGAATAAAATTAGTAAATACATTTACCCCCGTGAAGTTAACAAACTAAAGTTAACAAACTAAATTATTTGAGAGAGAAAGAGAGACTAAATTGTGAGACATTGGGAATACTCTCAGAGAAAATTTTGTTACACTCAATTCAGTATTGCCAGGCAATAATGATGTTTTAAAAACTTAGTTAAGTCGTAACATCACAACTTAAGGAATTGCCATTAAATCATAATATTTCTGGAATTTTAATAAATATGGCAGTACTATGATATGTTTACATTTATTCCGAAATTCCTTTGGTGGAACAAAATTGACAGTTCCAACAAACTAAATTGTAACAAACAACCCTTAAAATTGTAAACAAATGGAAAAAATTTAATTTTGTACAATAAAGTGTGTGTAAATAAATGATTACTAACATAAAAAATGATTTGACGTGTTTTCTTTCCCTTAGATGTGCTTATGCTGTGCTTTAGGTGTTATTATATAGGGAAAGTGTTATGTTTTAAATGTATGTACTTATATACTAGGTGACTTTCTGTGGACTCTGGACAGTTATATGTAAAAAAAATGCGTTAAGAGGACTAATAGGGACTTGAAGGAACATGTCTGGCTAACATATTTCCATATTCGCAGTGGTCCGGTAAAAGTTCCAGTATCAAAACTTTGTATTTTTTGCGGTGGCCACCACTTCTAAGACCTCTGGAACGTTACCTGCAAAAAATGTGTTAATTGGCCTGATTGGAACTTCAAGGCGCATACCTAGCCTACCTAATCCAATAAACAAACTTCTACGGAAACATTTCTGAAAAAAGTTTCCAGTATAAACACTTTCAAAAAAAATTTGTTTTTGCTATGGTCAAAATTCCAAGGGCTATGGAACGTTACCTGCAAAAAATGCGTCAATTGGACTGATTGGGACTTCAAGGGGCATCTCAGACCTACCTAATCCAGTTTTTCAAATTTGGCGGAAACTTTTCTGAAAAAAGTTTCCAGTATGAAAACTTTTTAAAAAATTGTTTTTTTTGCTATGGTCAAAATTCCAAGGGCTATGGAACGTTACCTGCAAAAAATGCGTCATTTGGACTGATTGGGATTTCAAGGAGCATGTCTAGCCTACCTAATTCAGTTTATAAAATTTGGCGGAAACTTTTCTGAAAAAAGTTTCCAGTATGAAAACTTTAAAAAAAAATTTTTTTTTGCTATGGTCAAAATTCCAAGGGCTATGGAACGTTACCGAAACAAATGAGCATCAAATCAGGTGTAGTAGGTGACTGATGTCACTGAAGCTCATCAAACAATCGGGCATATTCTTTTGTCCTTAGAAGGCGGATGAGCCAAACATACGGGCCAACGGCGGATAGAAACTAAAAGAAGAAAATCCAGGTTCAACATATCGCATCCTGGTCAGCGTCTGATCCATAATGGGCGGCTGCAATCAAATATCCTGGCAGTAGGTAAAATGCAAAAACCCGGTGGGCTGGGTTTGCCTCCCGCCACCGTTCATAATGGCAGTGAAAATACAAAAACGAAACAGAAAACATAAACAACCCCTATTTGTTGACGACCCCCGCAAACGTTATAAGGACCACGATTTACGGATATGCACTTGGAATGTAAGAACTCTATATAGATCCGGTGCAAGTATCCAACTGGCAGATGTCCTCGAAAGTTATAAGGCTGACATTACCGCTATCCAGGAAATGCGATGGACAGGACATGGCTGCACAAGAAAAATAAACTGCGATATATACTACAGTTGCCATGAAAAAAAACATGAATTTGGTTGTGGATTTGTAGTTGGCAAAAGACTGCGACATCTAGTCTCTAGGTTCAATCCTGTGAGTGAACGAATAGCCACAATCCGCATAAAAGCGAAATATTTTTATATTTCCCTAATTTGTGTGCATGCCCCGACAGAAGAGAAAGATGATGATGCCAAAGACATATTCTATGAGCTCCTAGAGGAAACGTATGACCGCTGCCCTGGCCATGACATTAAGATTGTACTAGGAGATTTTAATGCCAAAGTAGGAAGGGAGAATGTGTTTAATCCAACTATTGGCAATTTCAGTCTTCATGCTGACAGTTCCGACAACGGTATGAGACTGATTGACTTTGCCGCGGCAAAAAACATGGTCGTCAGTGGCACAAGATTCCAGCATAAAGACATCCACAAGACTACTTGGGTATCCCCTGATCAAAGAACTAGGAACCAAATTGATCACGTGGTAATTGATGGAAGGCACTCATCCAGTGTAATGGACGTACGAGTGATCAGAGGAGCTAACATCGATTCTGATCACTACCTGGTAGCAGCAAAGGTTCGCACAAGATTAAGTAGAGCGAAAATCGTACGAAACCAGACGCAGAGGAAGCTGGACATCGGAAAGCTGCAATTACCAGAGGTAGCCACAGCCTACTCAAGGAAGCTCTCGCAACTTTTGGCACAGAACCCACCCCCTCCCGATGACGATCCTGATACGCAGTGGAAACCCATTTCCGACTCTATAAAAACTGCCGCAACAACCGTACTTGGTTTCGAAAAACCGCTTCGCAATAAACCGTGGTACGATGAAGAGTGTCGCATAGCAAATGCTTCAGTCAATTGCATAATGCTTCAGTCAATTGCATCGCGAGCTGCAACTGAGGGGTATAGGGAGAAGAGAAAGGAGGTAAACCGTCTCTTTAGGCGTAAGAAACGGCAGTGGAGAAAACGCGAGAGTGAGAAAATTGAGACATACAGAAGGAAGAACGAAGCCCGAAAATTCTACCAAAAAGTTAAAAACGGAACTAATGGACATGGTTCAGGGCCCCCCTTCTGTAAAGACAAAGACGGAAATCTCGTCGCAGATGTGCAGAGCATGTTGGGAATATGGAGAGAGCATTTCTCCGCGCTACTAGTAACAAAGCCGCAGGAGCCGATGGATTACCGGCGGAGCTGTTTAAGGCTGGCGGCGATGAGCTGATAAGGTGCATGCATCAGCTCATTAGCAAAATTTGGTTAGATGAATGCATGCCCGGCGATTGGAGTCTCAGTGTACTATGTCCCATATTTAAAAAAGGTGACCCGAGTATTTGTGCCAACTACCGTGGAATAAGCCTTTTATCCATAGCATATAAGGTTCTATCAAGTATAATGTGCGAAAGACTAAAACCAATTATCGCTGACCTGATTGGACCATACCAGTGTGGCTTTAGGCCTGGAAAATCGACAACTGACCAGATTTTCACGCTACGCCAAATCCTGGAGAAGACACACGAAAAACAAATCGACACCTATCATCTATTTATCGATTATAAAGCAGCCTTCGATAGTCCGATACGGGAGAAACTCTATGAAGCAATGTCTGAGCTTGGTATTCCTGCAAAACTCATACGCCTTTGCAGGATGACCTTGACGAACACCAAATCCGCAGTGAAAGTTGGTAAGGATCTTACCGAACCTTTCGAAACTAAGCGAGGCCTCAGGCAAGGCGACACCCTATCGTGCGATCTCTTTAACATCTTAATGGAGATCATTATGAGAAAAGCTGCAGTCAATATGAATAAAACCATCAGCAGCAAAAGTCACATGCTGCTCGCGTATGCTGATGATATAGATATCATTGGGCGCACAATTAGAGAAGTTACTGCGGTTTTTTTGGGGATTGAGAAGGAGTCAGCAATAGTGGGTCTGACGGTGAATGAGGACAAGACAAAATTAATGGTTTCAACAAACAGGGCCTCCACGCGATTAGACCAAAGCGTGAACGTTGATAACCGTTATAACTTCGAGGTAGTGGACGAATTTATATACCTCGGATCTGCCGTGAACAAAAACAACAACGTCAGCCTTGAGATCAAACGGAGAATTGTGCTTGCGAATAGATGTTATTTTGGGCTAAGCAAGCACTTTAGAGATAAAGCCCTCTCTCGAGTAACAAAAGTCCAGCTGTACCAGACTCTCATTCAACCTGTCTTGCTTTATGGCGCAGAATCCTGGGTCCTATCGCAAGCAGACGAAACATCTGTAGGAGTCTTCGAGAGAAAAATACTCCGAAAAATTTATGGCCCTATAGTGCACAACGGCGAGTATCGGCGACGCATGAATCATGAGCTGTATGAGCTTTATCCTGACATTGACATAGTTAAGCGGATCAAGATAACGCGATTGCGCTGGCTAGGCCATGTCAGTAGAATGGATATGAACCAGCGCGAAGGCTTTTCGAAACCGAACTCGAAGGAAGACGAAAAATAGGAAGACCAAGACTCCGATGGAGGGATCAGGTTGACGAATCCCTGCGTACACTTGGTATTGCCAACTGGGGAGATAAAGCAAAAGATCGAACTGGTTGGCAAAATATGTTATCTTCGTTTTGTAAGGTCCCTGACCCCCCGGGGTTGTCCGAGACCGGATAAGTAAGTAAGTAAGTATGGAACGTTACCTGCAAAAAATGCGTCAATTGGACTGATTGAGATTTCAAGGGGCATGTCAGACCTACCTAATCAAGTATTTAAAATTTGGCGCAAACTTTTCTGAAAAAAGTTTCCAGTATGAAAACTTTTTCAAAAATTGTTTTTTTTGCTATGGTCAAAATTCCAAGGGCTATGGAACGTTACCTGCAAAAAATGCGTCATTTGGACTGAATGGGATTTCAAGGAGCATGTCTAGCCTACCTAATTCAGTTTATAAAATTTGGCGGAAACTTTTCTGAAAAAAACGAAATTAACGCTTAAATGGATTTTCAGTTTTGATGTGCTGAGATTCTTATAGTATTTATAAGTAATATTATTGCGGTACATTTTAATGCGCTATACCCGTGTTTTAGTGGTGTTTTTTACCTTTTTCCACAAAAATGTTTCTCATACATTTTTACATAAAATTGCTGAACACATCCTATACGTAAGGATTACATGGTTTCCTATGCCGATTCATCATAAGAATTTGCAAAAAGGGGAACACTTCTCCACCCTCTTAAAAAAATCAGACGTAAACTTTCAAAACGCCGATAGATGTATACTTGTTTTACCCCCTCTACCAGTATCCGTTGTTAGAACCTTGACGTTTGTTTTACGAGTATTCAATAGTGCTAATAACCAATATCTGAATTGAAGCTAATCACTTGTACTATTAAAAAGTTTTAGAAGAAATGTGTCGATTTGAATGGGTGATACCGGATGGGGTGCGGTCACAATACCAATTTTCAATCCCAAATAAAGTTTTATTCTGATCGGTAAAGATGTACCCCAGTTTTGTCGTGTAGACCAGCCATCGCCAGATATACGGACATGGCTCAAATGTCTTAGAAAGTTCTAAAACGAATATCGCACAAAGATAGTTAGGGTCTAATATGGATTCTTCTATGCGTTATATTATTTTGCCGTATTAAAGGATATAATTATATATCCCCATCCCAATGGGTGCGGGTATAAAAAAGCTCGTAGACATATTATATAAATTCAGAATTTCTTAAAATTATCATTATAAAAACACTTTAAAGTGAACCACAGACTTCTCATTCATGAGCATGAGCTTGGTCGATAACTTTTTATCTGCCTGATGAATTTGGAAAAGTATTACCAAAAAATTTTGTAAACATGATACGAGTAGGGATGCGAAAACCTTCGATTACATTCTTATTTGGTATCAAGGATGGCTGTAAACCGGCAATAAACATCAACGATAACTGATGTTCCTGCTCATGAATGACTAGCCTGTGTTTCGCTTATCAGAAAATGAATTGCGCTGTTCAAAGATTGAACTGATAATGAAATTGAACCAATAACCTAATAACAATGTTAATTATGCATGGTCCAAAATTAAAAAATGCCAAAAAAATAGCAGTTTTATTCAATGTTTATCGACATTTATCAATATTGTGAACTACCAGTTGTTTTAACCGTAGTTTTTACTCCTGCTATATAAATATTCCATAAGTGTAGAAATAGATACAGATTTTGTTTTAAAAAAGATAAGACATAAGAGTTTAAGATCAAATTTCATATTGTTTTGATATGTTCACAAAGGTTGTTCGGCTTTAGCTGGGCTACAATTTTGTCAAATATTGTGAGTGAACAATTTGGAGTTGGTTGAAGTTATGTTGAAAAAAGTGACTTTAAAAAAAAACGTGCAGCATTAGCTGAGGATTGTTAAAAACCAATTTTCCAAAAATTTGAGTTGATACAGAAATTTCATGGGTACCGATCAACTCAGTAGACTTGCCTGTGACCAATACAACTTGCTAGAATATGAAAACAAAAATTTCATGGCAAAAACTAGCAACGTGTTATCTATCCAATTACACAAAAAACTTTTATTTCCTGATTTTTGTGGTAAAAGTTAAATATAATACTAATTTTTGATTTTCATAATATATCTTCGCAAATACCAATTATTTCTAGTTAATGTATGAGGAATTCACACTACAAGCATACAAGGTCAGGAACATAGAGTAATGACGTAAACAGACGCCAACTCACTCAGTAAATTGATGACATTTGGTATGTTGCAGATGGGCGGTTGGCTGTTGTAAAGTATTGCTTTAATAATACCAGATAGAGGCAGTGGCTCAAACCATCCAACAATAAATGAGCAACGCCATTTCAACTTGTGCGTTAAAATGTTCGCGTAAATACACCACAAATATACATTAACAATAAAATATATCAAAAAAAAGTCAAAAATACAATTAAATTTCACAGTTTTTCATCAAAACGACATGAACTATTTAAGTCAACAATTTTTGTAATTCCACCTGGTGTATGCTAATTTACGCCAAATAACTCTCTATCGCACCGACGGCACCACGAATAGTGTGAAAGGAAATGTCAGGTGAGAAAAATGGCAGCTCTATACGTCATTACTCTATGGCCATGAAGATTTTTCTAATTGAAAAATGGTTTGTTTTTGTTGGAATAGCCACTTAATGGCATGGGTAGTCAAAAATTATGCATTCCAAAAAGCAGTAATGGAATCAGAAATTCCTTTAGAAGCACTAGCCAATGCGCTGATAGATGCGCATTATTTTCGAACAAAGTTCCCACTTAGAAGCTCTCGATAGTGCCAAATAAAAGCAACATACTCATTTCTTTCAAGAAGGTCTTCTTTGTTTGCAAAAAAACGCTGTTTTTTCATGTGATTATTTTACGGCTCAGTAAGAAGTTTGAAAGAATGGCTAAAATTATGTTTCGCATTCAGCCCTTCTAATAAGCAAAATTTTTGATTTGTTGTCTATTCGTACGAAAAGAAAACACGAGAAGTTTTCTCACTTTTGAGCTTCATGGAAGGCACTAAAAATAAAATATAAAAATATTCAATTTATTGCTTATAAGGCAGAGTCATGATTCGACCAAAACCTGTGTTAAAAAAATTAATCGAATTATTCCCGTTGTCGTCATCAGATTTTTGTCATATTATCATATTAAGAAACTTCGAGTTTTTAATGGCTATTTATTTTGTTTGAAGGGGACGAAAATTTTTCTAGGTACAGTTTTTATTTAAAACAAAACACACATTCTTCACTACGGCGCTGTGAACACAGCTTCTTTCCAAGACATTATATAGCAACATTCAAGCTCTAATTTTTTCAGAATATATTCAGTTAAACGATAGTTAATTAGATAGAAAAATTTGGGTCTGAGCTGTAGTGTGGTAACTGTATATCGTCAAACTATATATATATGTATATATAGGGTGTCCCAAAATCCACGCAACATTTGAATTGAATAGAAAACAAAGTTTTTATTCTTCTTATGGTAATATTTTTATTGAATCGTAAAGTACATAGGATAGGGTTATTTATGGAATAAAACATCTGGCAAATGGCCTCCACGGCTTTCCATACACATACGTATTCGTTTGTCGAAATTTTCCTTGACTTTTCTGCATAACTCTGGTCGAATTTCGTTGATGCAACGATGAATCTCCTCCTTTAAAGCACTAGTGGTTGTGGGCTTGTTAACATAGACCTGTGATTTTAAAAAACCCCATAAAAAATCTAATGGTGTTAGATCACACGATCTTGGGGGCCAGTTCTGGTCACCAAATCGAGAAATCACGCGACCAGGAAATGTCTCTTGCAGTAATTGAAGAGTTTCACGAGCTGCATGACATGTGGCACCGTCTTGTTGAAACCAAAGATTGGCCACATCAATTTCATTCAATTTCGGCAAAAAAAAAACTGTGTTATCATGTCGCGATATCGAACACCAGTAACATCAGCACACCAGTAATGGCGACCGCAAAACTTTCATTACTTTTGAAATATTGTTCAATAATGAAGACACGCTGTTCTATCGTGTAATTTGCCATTTTTATTAACCCTGAACTGTCAGCTGTTTTTTTTAGGGTTGCCAACTCTTTTCGACGTCGATAGCAGCAAATTTAAATGTCGCGTAAATTTAGGGACACCCTTTATATATATTATATATATAGTGATATACTATATATATTTTATATATAGATGCAATATTAAATGTACATTCATCATATTAATGAGAATTCCTTTATATACACGTTTGAAGAATACCATTTGTTCCATTTGTTATTACTTGGCCTGTGGATAGAACTACTCACTACAGGGATAATTCGTTTTTTAGCCGTACAGTTCGTATGTGGAATAAACTTCCGGCGGGTGTATTCCCTAATTCTTTCAATATCGGGAGATTCAAGTCAAACATTATACCATTTTTCCTCCCGCCTCTATCCCTACTTCCTAAGTCCAATACAATGCACGGCATTTATAGGGGGCATCCCCTGAGTATTGGTCAATGCGAAAAAAAAGCACAACCATTAGAACACTTTCATGCACAACTCTTTTTATAATGTCGAAAAACCTTTGATTTTAAACAGACATGATTTGTTTTTGTTATGTCATTACAAAAACAACAAAACAGAGGGTTGCCATCAACAATATTATTGTTTCAAGCTCATTAATATGATGAGTGTTTCTAGATATATATTTTTGAAGAATTCACCAAAAACATACTAAAAAGGTCTGCTGATGAAGATCTTGGCAAGATCCGAAATAGCTATACAGACAGCCTTGGTATCATTGGAACATTTTTATGCTCGACTTTTTTGAAAGTAATATAAAGATAATAAGCTTTATATTATTTAAAAAGGACTTGAGCTTGAATAAATTTGTAAGTTTTAGAAAAGAGACCGAATAAAAATTCCCGCAAAGGAAATGATGAAAGTTGACGAAGAGCACCGCGAGCTTGAAACAATAATATTGTTGATGATAACACAGGGTTGTGCATGTAAGTGTTCCAATGTTAGTGCTTGGTATTCATCAAACGTGTATATAAAGGAATTCTCATTAATATGATGAGTGTTTCTAGATATATATTTTTGAAGAATTCACCAAAAAGGTCTGCTAATGAAGATCTGGGCAAGATCCGAAATAGCTATACAGACAGCCTTGGTATCATTGGAACATTTTTATGCTCGACTTTTTTGAAAGTAATATAAAGATAATAAGCTTTATATTATTTAAAAAGGACTTGAGCTTGAATAGATTTGTAAGTTTTAGAAAACAGACCGAATAAAAATTCCCGTAAGGGGAATAATGTATATTGGCCAGAAATCTACGAAATAAATTCGACTGAAATAGAGTGCCGTCAACACATCAACAAAACTACTCGTGTACGTGCTCGTCCCGTGCGTTCAGTGGAAATTATTGCCGCTTTAGATGAAAGGTGTACGAACAGCCATCAACATCAACTCACCACCGTTCGCAGAACTGAACATTTCTCGCACTTCTTTTCGTAAAATTTTGAACGTTTTACGGAAAAGTCAAGTTTCACCTCAGGGATTACGTTACCGGACACAATTGTCGCATTTGGGACTCGGAATATACACACGTTTCCTACGTTTCCACACGTTTCCCCTGACACCCCATGAAGGAATAGGCTCACACACTTTGATTGGGACCTGCAGTTTTACACCGGTTCTGCACGGTATCTTGTCCAGCAATTTCATTGCTATGTACTCGATAGTCGATATCAAAATTCAAAGAGACGAATTAAAAATAAACGATGTTTATAAAACGCATAGTTGTCCATTTTGTCATAAAAACCGAAACCGGTTTTTAACCGGCTTCTACACCTCAATTTAACCGAAAACTGGTTTCGCCAAAATCGGAATATTCGAAGAAACCGAAAACCGGCATTTTGAAAACTCGGTTTTTTGAATACACTAGTTACGGGTCAACCACTGAAAAGGGTTATTTTTTACATGAATCGTTTTAGAGGGCCTATGCCTGCAATGAACATCCTGATTTTTCTTTTCATCCACCGTTGGCTGGTACCAACATTCACTCAAGCATTGTGCAGACAAGTCAAGGAAAAGGGAAGGATTACACTGTGATAGTCGAAAAAATGAACTTCGATGAATCCTTTTCGAACTATTAGGGGGGAGTCCCCTGAGTGCGAAAGTGCATTTGGAAGTGTCAGATTGGCTCCAGTTTTTGAGAAATCGGTATATATGGATATAGCTAAGTCTGCGCTATTTAAACAAATTTTACCGGCCATAGGCCAATTTTTTTTTTTTGGCCTAAAAGGGATTAAAAAGCTTATTAAAATAGAAAAAACAAATGTTTGCGCTCGGTCCAACTTCTTGAGATATGGGCCTTTAAAGCTTGAGTATATAATTGGCCATATCTCACATTTTTATGGTCCGATCTGGTTCCGGTGAATATCATTACAAAGACCATTAAAAACTCTTTAAATCTGCATATAAATATATTACATTTTATTAACCCAATATATTACATTTTATTAACCCATGGATTTTGTAACCTCACTTTTTTGCTAAAAATCTGATTTTCTCAAAAAACAGCCCTAGTAAACCTATTTTCTACCTAGACTCAGATTGTAGGCAACACTTCAGGCTTTGTTTTAAGGTATAATGCTTCGCATTAACCCTTCTAAGACCGAAGATATTTATGTTCAAAGTTTGAAATACAAGAAAAAATTAAATTTTTCCAAATTCTTCCAAAATTTTTCCAAAAAATATATAAAAGTCCAATATTTTGATTTTGAAGCTTAACTTGAGGCCTATGCTAGGAAAATAAATAAAATTTTGGAAAAAATTAAAAAAACTTTAATTTCTTCTTGTATTTCAAACTTTGAACATAAATATCTCCGGTCTTAGAAGGGTTAATACGAAGTATTATACCTTAAAACAAAGCCTGAAGTGTTGCCTACAACCTGAGTGTAGGTAGAAAATAGGTTTACTAGGGCTTTTTTTGAGAAAATCAGATTTTTAGCAAAAAAGTGAGGTTAAAAAATCGTATTTTTTAAATTTGTCCCCAGTGGGTTAATAAAATGTAATATATTTATATGCAGATTTAAAGAGTTTTTAATGGTCTTTGTAATGATACTCACCGGAACCAGATCGGAACATAAATGTGTGAGATATGGCCAATTATATACTCAAGCTTTAAAGGCGCATATCTCAAGAAGTTGGACCGAGCGCAAACATTTGTTTTTTCTATTTTAATAAGCTTTTTAAGCCCTTTTAGGCCAAAGAAAAAATTGGCCTATTGCCGGTAAAATTTGTTTAAATAGCGCAGACTTAGCTATATCCATATATACCGATTTCTCAAAAACTGGAGCCAATCTGACACTTCCAAATGTACTTTCGCACTCAGGGGACTCCCCACTAATAGTTCGAAAAGGATTCATCAAAGTTCATTTTTTTTCGGGTCAAAAACTATCACAGTGTTATTGATTGATGAATAATCATTATAAGTTATATGAAATATAGTAGGTAGTCGTTGCATGAAGTGAAATCCGCGTGATCCCTGTGTTATAGCTTAAAAAACGGGTGTGCAATTAAACAGAGATACTTGTTGGCCACCATTACCTAGGAAATTATGTGGCAAAATAACTCAAGATTTCGAATTCAGCGTATCAATATCAAATGTGGTCACTTTGTTTCACACAATATTGATTGGTAACTGCAAACTCACACACTGTGTAATAAAATAATGGCTTGTAACTAAACAACCCACCATTTAGTAAATAGGAAAATGTATCTTAATAAATATGTATTAACTGCATTGTATAAATTTTTTGTTTTGTATACGTATTGTACACGCATATTTTTTTTTACCGAAAATAAAACACAACGGAAATTCGACACCTACCGCCACAATAGTATCTACTACAAATTAGCTAAAAGTAACTAGTTAACATAAAAAAGCAAAATTTAACTCGAACATAAACAAAAGCAAAGTCATTCAGCTTCGGATGAGGACCGGGTAACTGTAGTGATATTCCAATAAAACAGTAACGTAATTAATAAACTGGTGGTATAAATTAGTTTACCACTGTTGAAGTATTCAAAAGAATTCACAATTTCCGCGTAATCTTTATAAGCAAGGCATACTTGTCATATAACCAATGTATTCCTCGCAAAGTCATTCTCATGTTTAGTATGTTATAGTCATCGCATGGAAAAAAATTTTCCATAAACAATAAAATTGGGTTCAGACTACACAACCATTCTTGCAATTAAATATTTATTTTTGCTAGTATGATTAACTCAGGTGTTTCTAAAAACTTAATGAGTTGCTTCTACAGTTTCCTGCGACAACATTTCTTACAAGTGTCTTTCATGTTATATGAGTTATACATTATAAACCAGAATTTTATGATCTGTGTCTAGCATCTAATACCGCGCGTATTTTTAAATGTACAAATACCACATATCTTTAAGAAGTTGTTAAAATTTGTTGACATTTACATCTTCACCACTAGATAGAGTCTTCAAAATATAAGAAAAACTTCGAATAAGAAATGGGTTAACTTCTGTTATTTTCGAAAACATTTCAATATTGTTAATAAGTCGTCTTGCTGCATTACCGTCGTTCTTGGTACCATAACTGGTCTTAACTCTACCCACTAAGATTTGAATCTCTTCTTTGAATTGAGCTTCAATTTTCACCTTCTTTCACCAAGAAGCTTTTAATTATATGGTTTACAAACTTTCCAAATTACAAGTCATTATGATATGTGAGGGATACGTTCAAAAATCTTTATCCATGCATGTAACGTTGATAACACTGTAAGTAGGTGAAAATGACACACCAAAAAGCCGAGACATATCAACCTAACTTTGGATCGTAGAATCCAGTGGTGTACCCCGTTTTGAAAAGTTAGCTCGAAATCACGAGACATTTCGATTTTAAATTTGTAGTAGGTTTAAGGCGATTTTTGATTTTATTTGAATGACAAAACTTTAAAAACTTGTTTAAAATCAATTTGTTTATTATCTATTTGTCAAAATTTATATCTAGATATAATGGACGTCCATTTTCAAGCGGACATGGAACTATATTTGCTCTTATTTTGATGATTTTATAAATTTTTTTTGGATTTATTGAATTTTTACTCTTTGTTTTCAATCGACCAGCAGAAATCAGCAAGCATTGAGTCTATTCTTTTTCCAGCGAAACGGTCTTCGAATGCAATTATAGTTTGATGAAATCTTTCGTCTGTTTCTGTGGACAATTGTCGTTCGTAAAAATCGAAATGTGCATGTAACATGTGGATTTTCAACGACATATTAACGCCAAGTTTGTCGAAAGACTTCATCATGTTGTCAATATAATCACGATACTTTGCTGAGCGATTTTTGCAAAGAACGTTTTCAATTGCCGCACGAATTGAGTTCCATGCATTTAGTTTAGTTTCATCTAACATTTCTGAAAAAATCGTATCCCTTAAAAGTTTCCGTGTATCTGGACCGTTAACTACACCTGTTAAAAAAAATTGATCTAAAATATATTGCAGTCACACACTTTTAGTTACATAAAATTACCCTCTTTTCATTTTTCAATTGAAAATTTTGGAAAAGCCTTGTTTTTCAAGTATGGTGATGCATTTTCGTTAACTCGAACCAAACGTTTTAAAAAATTCTTTACAACTCCCAGCTTGATATGAAGATCAGGAAGCATTATTTTCTGAAGGGGGATCAATGGTGGACGAATTACATTAAATTGGGCAACATCCTGCGAATCGCGTTTTGGCCAATCTCGCTTTTCGTACTGGTTGCCTTTTTCACGGCTGTCCTATTTACAAAAAATACACATGCACTTCATGTAGCCAGTTTGCATTCCAGCTAATAGTGAAAGAACCTTAAAATCACAATTTACGAGCCAATTGTGTTCGTCATAACTGATGCGTTCCAGAATTAATTTCATGGTATCATACGACTCATGCATTCCAAGAGCATACTTCAAGGGCACTGGTTTAACGCTGCTGTTTTCAAATAGCAAGACTACTTTTAAGGTTCTGGTTGACGAGTCTATGAAAAGACGCCATAAAGATGGATTATTCTTGCAGATTCCCATTTCTTTCATTAAACCGGCAATATCTTGACAATATGCATAAGCTGCGTCCTCGGAAAGCATGAAATACGGCATACATATATGGTTCTTGCCGGTATTTGTAAGATGTAATTTTTACACCTGGTGCCAGCACATTGATGCTTCTTAGTTCCGAAGCCAAAGTCATTGCATTATTTTGAGATAGCTTCAGATTTCGAACGATTCTATATAAATGTTCCTGCGAAATTAATGATGGATATTGCATAACTGGATGAAGTTATTCACAATCAGCATGATGTAATGATGTTGCTGAAGTTTGTGATTGTACTTCATAGGACGCAGTATCATATTGGTATGTCGATGGATGTACTGGGACGAATTGCCTCTGTGTGGAACTGGTACGTGAGCTCTTGGATCACCTTTGTATATAAGACCAGATCGTTCTATAAGAATAAATTATTGTGTATTCCATATATACGCCCTCTTTACACGATGCCATTTTTAGCTGCCATTTTTAACAATTCTCTTTTGAAATTGCAGCGGAAATCTTCGTGCCTTTACACGTTGCCGTCTCATGATAATAGTACTTGCCATTTTTTCAGACATTTCTCTTTAGTGAGTGTTCTTGTGTGTGTTGTTCATTTCTGTAAGCGGTCAAATTTTGTTCTACGTAAGTCTAAAAATTGTTTTTTCGAAGGAAGAAATCAAATTTTATTTACTATTCTTAATTAATTTTTATGTTTAACTTTCTTTTTATTTTTTTGACTTCTCTTAAATTATTTCATGTAACCTATAACAATGTAACACCACACACCACAAAAATAGAATGAAAGAAACAAGAACATCAAATGTCAAAATTATAACAAATACGGAAAGAGCACAAAGAGAATTGCAAAAAAATTTCATGAAACCCGGTGCGGTATCGCTTCGTACCATTTTTCCCTCCCTTCTTGCTTCTTACACCCCTTAGTCCAAACGCAAATTGTATGGTTAAAAAAATGGTATCGTGTGAAGGGTATGGTAGTCTATCTAAGTGAACTTACTGTTTCGATTGACACCAATTGTTCCACTGGATCGGCCCATATCATTGGAAGTCCAAATGGCATCGAATATCGCCGTAATTTCCACCATTTTTTTAATGCACTAAAACATGTGATGCACGTAAATTCAGGTGCATGATCAACATTTCGCATTTCTTCAGCGGGGGTAACCAAAAAATACTGATTGTAAGCTTTGAGGGCATCTTCAACCAAATGTCGTTCATGGTATTTCGGTGTAAATTATTCGCAATGTGATCTGCATTCTCCGTCACACATTTTTCTATTTTTTTCAAAATGGTCAATAAAATGCTTATATTTTTGATGTGTTAACGTCTATAGCGGCGGGTAGGGACTAATCTGTCAAAGTGAACACTTTGATATATATGTTGTAGCATTTGTTTGTAATAGGGATGCCAATCCCAAAATCCCGAATCCCAAAATTATTATAATTATTATGGTCCAAAATTGTAAGAGGTAATCTAATTCTGCTTCCAAATAGATGTCTATTATTTCAACGGTTACATTTTGTCGAAAAAAATCTATAAATTGATTTAACAAGAGCTTTTGCATGTTTTTCCCTCAAATAAAATCAAAAATCTCCTTAAATCTACTACAAATTTTAAATCGAAATATTTCGTTATTTTGAGCTAACTTTTCAAATCGGGGTATATCACTGGATTCTATGACCCAAAAATTAGTTGGGGTGTCTCGGTGTTTTTGTGTATCATTTCAAAACTTCAAAGTTTACTTACAGTGTAATCCGTATTTATGAAAATCTTTGGTTTTAACGCTCCGTTTAAATGTCAAGCTTGACGACCTGCCTTTATTTTCTGTTGAAATATTCAGCACAGCTCGATCTATCATCGTTAGATGCATACTGAAATGAACGTCAAAGCCTGTGTTACCCGAAACAAATGCATATGTTTCCAATTTACATATTTTCCCTTGAATACTCTCTTTTAGAGATTTTATCGAGCATGGATTTGGTTTTCGTAAGTAAACCCGAATTGGTCGTCAATGCTTTGTGGAAGAATGTTCAAAATTATTTCATACTACTTCTTCACTACCCCAGTCCAAAAATCTTAACGGACCAAATGAGACAATAAAAGTAAACTAATCGTTGGAAGATGGATCACTCGATTTCTGTTCGTAATTGCTGCTATGCCTTGAACTATCTTAACCTGTTTCAATTCGCAAATAAAATAATTTTTTGCTATACGATAAAATGAATTTAAATAACTTTTCGCAGTCATATTCATATAGTTTTGCAATGGCATTTCTACAGACGTCTCTGGCACCAAAACTGAGTCTGGAATATATTGTGTCTTTGCATGTTCCAAGGCTTAATAAGACGGAAGGCAACCTTTACGACGTTAACTAGTGGTTTCTTAAGTTGTTATTACCTAAAGGACAAATCAAAATATCTCGACGATTGAGTTGATGGATCTGAAACTCTCTTAACAGCTTTTTTCAGTAAGTGTGGACTTGTAGATAAAATAAGTTCTCCCACTTTTCTCCTTTTCGTTCGTTCTGAGCAATAATCAAAGTGTGGTAAAGGTCTACCTTTTCTACTGGGGCTGGGTGTTAGTTGGCATTGGATTTTAATTTGAATTACTTTATCTGATGAAAATGCAGAAGAATTAAGAGTGTTCGCACTAACAATTAAAATAAGTTGAATTTCCATATGGCCGTCCCTGGTGCAATGGTTAGTGTGCGCGGCTCTTGTACATGAGAACGTGGGTTTCAGCCCTGCTTATATCTCCTTACATTTCTTTCGACGACGTTCACCTCGCTTAGTAATGGCGACACTATCGAATACTTAGCCATGAAAAGGTTTCTCAAAAAAACCGTTTGCACCCGGTGTAGGTTCCAATCAGTGAGTGTAAAAACTAGAAAGCGCACATCTCACTGATTGTGAGAAGTTCTCCTCAATCCCTTCATGGGTTGTTATGGGATACAATTTTTGAATTTCCATTTGCTCAGGAAATGCGGGGATGCCAATTGTAATGAAATATGGGAATGCTTTAAATTATTTTGAATTTGTTTGACTGTAGTCAATTCTGTGTTTAAAGTACACATTTTATGAGTAGAGGTTTATGTTTTGGAGTTGCCGCGTAATACTTTTAAATTCATAAACCTGAAGATATAAAATATTTGAAAACCAAATTTATCAGCTATGAAGGAAATGCTTAGAAATTAGTATAAATGCCAATGGTATTTAAATTTTGTTGAATTTGCATTTGTAGAGGTAATTCAAATAAAACTACAAATTGTGATTGTCATCTGGTTAATTTGCCCTCCTTCTTATCGAGTTTCAATTTAGACACTTATTCTAATTGCGCAATGACTCCTCCCTGGACCGAAACTTGTGTACTATGCTTAAGCCAAATATTGGAAAATTACTGAGGATTGAAAAATATATGAAGGTGTGAAGAGAAGTTACATTTATTTTAACTCTACACACAATTAAAGTACTGTATTAAATTGTTAAAAACTTGAATCTTTTGATCAACTTTACACTTTTTTGCCACCATTACATTATAAAACAATTGTTTAATTCTAGACTATAACGGGTTTCCCAATTTGAGTGATATGAGTTCTTTAAAAAAACATACTAATTGTTAAGGAAACTCCAAAATTTTTTATGTAATGTGAAGTACAATCGATATAGTTAAGTTCTGATTAAACGTCTTTCAAATGGCCTCCACGTCTTCTTTTGCAGGAACGAAATCAATGAACTCAATTTTCGAGCACTTTTTCCGCTTAATCAAGTTGTATGTTATGAATATCAAGTTCAATACTGACTTGTAAAGCTTGAGGAGAGTCTGGTTTATTGCTAAAGACCAATGACTTCAAATAACAGCACAAGAAATAGTCTAATTGTGTTAAATCACAACTTCTTGGGGGCCATCAATGTCACAGTTTCTTGAAATAATCGAATCTCAAAACTTATCTCGCAATAATTCGGTTGTTGCACGCGCTGTGTGGCATGTAGTCCCGTCTTGTTGGAACCAGAAGTTGTCAAGTTCAACTTCGTCCAATTTCGGCCATAAAGAGTTGGTTATCATCGATCTATACCGCTCTCCATTGATCGTAACGGTTTTACCAGCTTTATTTCGAAAGAAATACGGACCGATGATTCCATCAGACCAAAAACCACACCAAACTGTCAATTTATGTGAATGTTATGTTTGTTCATGAATAGTTTGTGGATTTTCTTCCAACCAGAATCACAGCTTTTTATCATTACCGCACCAGTCAGGTGAAAGTAAGCCTCATCTGAGGAGATGATTTTCTTAAAAAAAGTTGCAATTGGAGAACGATTGTTTTGATAAAAAAATTACAGCAGACAGTTGTCCGAGGCCTTCGGCCACGGACTGTCCCTGCAGGCTGTGTCAGAGACACGGCCATTCAGTTTAACGTAGAATACGCCATCCGATAAGACAGAAAACATATATAACAATAAATTCATTTGCTTATATTATTTATCATTTATTGTTATATATGTTTTCTGTCTTATCGGATGGCGTATTCTACGTTAAACTTAATTTAATAATTTGTAAACGTTGTTCCTGCGTATCGAATATATCTCCACGATGAAATTGTAAACATAACGGAATACAATGATCAAAAAATTACAGATCCATGACATGCTACAAATGGACGAAACGTCACTTAGAAATCATATCACTCAAATTGGAAAACCGTTTACTATCTGTTACACAGTGTTTTTATACTCACCGATTTAAATTTGTATATTTTTTTATCATTTCTATATTATAATATTTGCTTTGCTGAAATTATATTATTTGAATATTCATAACTTTTTAAAACTAAAACATTTTTTAATATAATTAATTAGTTTTTTTATTTGACATGCTTGAGTGGGTTCCTTATGAAAAAGCAACACTTTATAACAAGTAGTATGATGATATTTTTCAATTATGGCCGCCCTCACGACACAGTGTGTTGCTCTGAGGGGCAACCAAACACACAACATCACACATCCTTTGTCCGAAGTAGCTGACGTATACGTGTGTCACATATCCACATGTTTGCCATATCAACAGCAGCGAAACAGCCAAACACACAACATCAAACATACTTTGTACGAAGTAGCTGACGTATTAGTATGTCACCATAACGTCGACTGCGATGGTTTTAGCAGCAGCATAAAATCTGGTTTTAGCAGATTTTGACTTTTATAGATTTAGTCCCTATACGCCGCTATAGATGTTAACACATCAAAAAAGAAAAAGGTAAATTATTGATTACTGAAAACTTTATGTGCGATTTATACAAAGTAATGATCATTTAGAGGTACATATTTGTTACGATGCCAAGAGAGGTCATGGCAACATAGGTCGGGGGTCTCACAATTCAACGCAATTCACAACGTGCGACTATTGAACTACAACGTCGTCAACAACAAATTATTCCGCTAAACATTGAACGTGCAGCCTTTCGATATCAGCCAAACATTCAATACAGTGCGCACGCATCAGTTCAATTTGGTCAGATGTCTGTCATTTGTCAGCATTGCAATGCAGTCAAATTTGAGAAAGAACCGCCTGGATTGTGCTGCGCAGGCGGCAAGGTGAAATTGCCAGAGTTGCTTCCACCACCAGAGCCATTACGCACGCTGCTTTACGGTGAATCTCCTAATTCGAACCATTTCTTGCAACACATCAAGATGTACAACGATTGTTTTCAAATGACGTCGTTTGGTGGTGAAATTGTAAATGATCAAAATTACAATCCAACATTCAAGGTAATTTAACCAACATCAGCGATGAATGCTAATACACCAACACTAACCCGATATAACACAAGCTACCCAGCAGTCGGGTTAAGTTGTGAATGATTTGTGATTTGACTACTTACCAATAATCACCAGTACTTACCGGCCAAACCACTGGCAATGTTAATGAGTGGCGAATTTAACATTGGGATGTCATAGCAGGTAGTCACTTGCTACCCAAGTCATTACCTCTCAGCAGTCATTGCGTTTGTGGCATATGACATACCGATGTAGTCACTTGCTACATAAGTCATTACCTCTCAGCAGTCATTTCGTTTGTGGTATATGGAATTTTTGTTTTTGTTAGATTGCGATGAAGTAAATGTGTTTGGATTTTAATCATTTAATCAAATCAAAAAATGTAATACAATGTAATGTAACTGTAAACTTTTAATGATAACTGACGCCACCGAACAGAATTATGCCACAGCCGCAACTAGAATTTGCGTGGGATAACGGCACATTTTTGCATTCTCTCTCTTTCTCCTAAATCGTATTGGCGTCACCCAAAATACGTATACATATGTATTTATAGAGATAGTAGCAACAGTTGTTGTACACAACAAACACCTCAAAGGAAACAACAAACACATCAAAGTAGTAGGTTGGCATTACATTAAGATGTAGTCAGCTGTAATCCTGCTATTACCTCTATAAATATATTTTGGCGTTACTTTTTTTTGGGATTCTCGCAATTATGTTCTTTCAATATTCGCTTATATTCTGCCGTGGTGAAGACGGATATCACTTCAGATACAACATGATAAATCCGGCCAAAGGTTAGTACAAAAAAAATCCAATGAGGGTTCGAACTCACGGGAGATGTGTTAACACCTTTTTGCTACACGGTACCTGTTCGATTTCTATGAACACATTAGTAAATGTTACATTGGAAAATAAAAAACAGCGTTCAATCATATGATGACGTTACATTAAAATAATATTAATACTTAAAATTATTTAAAGACCAGTGCAAGCACATGTATCATTATTTTCTTGCTTAATACTTTTTGTTTTATTCCCACAAAAAATAACAAAGAGAATACAAAGCAACAGACACATGTAATACATACATTGTAATGTTAGTACATACGCTAGACAAGTTCACAAAATTGTCGTTGCTCTCTTGCTATCTCATTTGTATATACGTTGGTAATATCCAACCAAAATTGGTAACATTTAAACGGCTTGGTAACATGGCAACATTTTATTCATTTTGGTAACCTTTTGAAATGAAATAATTAGTATAAGATAAAGCATTTTATTTCATACTTCTAGTAGAAAATTTGACGAAATGTGATCTAAAATGTTACAAACAGAAGAACACATGAAGCAGTGGCAACACTATTTGGGAGTATGGAATGATTGAATGATAAATAACCAAATATATTCGTCTTTCGGACTAATTGGTCTGAATATAAATGTGTTAGTATACCTGTGCAATAAACAATTTTGCATTGCGATTGAAAGGCAATAAAATGCAAAGAAAGTGAAGATTATATTTTGTTTTGTTATGCCATAGTTTATGTTTTGCTTTTGGTTTTTTTTAATCTTTATATTGATGTATAACGATGAAAAAGCTTCTCAAAATACCGTTCGAACCGGTGTAAAACCGTAGGTCCCAATCAGTGAGTATAAAACTCGAAAGAGCACTGCTCACTCGTTGTGTGAAGCTCTCCCCGATCCCTTCATGGGATGTAATGGGAAAACATTTATTTTTTTATTGATGTATGTATGTAATTTTCTGTAACGAATAAAAAAATTTGGTATTTTTTGGTAACTTTTTTGGAAAATTCAGGTAATTAAAAAATTATCCCTGTGGCAACCGTGCGTATCTACGTCATCATTCTCTGTGCTCTGAGAGTGCTCCGCACCCACATTTTATTTGACTTACCTTCCACAATAATAAAAAACCAACCCGTAAAAAACATTCCCAATCCCGCCCATAATTGCAGCACATCTTAGAATATATAAACCTAACCAACATGCCCAATTTTGTTCAAATACCGTTAACAGGAGCAGGAATAATGGATTTTTAATTTGTGATTTGTATGGGAGGACCACGCATCTTTGTCCAATCCCGTCCATATTTTGATAGTTAGTTTTTGTCATCGCCAGTATGTTGCCTACGAAGTTTCAGCTTGATTGGATCACGGGAAAAGGGTTAAAAATCAATCCAAAGTTTTTTCGGTGCGGTGCATACATACATGCATAGAGACAGGCGAAGTTAATATAAAGAATTTAAAAAAGGCGTTCAATCATATGATGGCGTTTAATTTAAATAATATTAATACCTAATAACACTTAAAAATATTTAAAGACAAGTGTCATTATTTTCCTGCTTAATACCTTTTATTTTATACCCACAAAAACAAAGAGAATGCAAAGCAACAGCCAACATGTGCATACATACATTGTTATGTTCGTACATACGCTAGAGAAGTTCACAAAATTGTCGTTGCTCTCTTGCTATCTCATTTTTATATACGTATAATGCATTAAACACATAGACGACAGCAACCTACGAGCGACAACCTGTCAAAATTAAAACACACACGTTTATATGAAAATGATTACTTTGACGGCGTCACAGCAGCACGACGGCACAACGACCGTTGCAGTTGTCGCCAATATAAACTAATTTCTATTTTGAAAGGCGACAATATCAGATACAGTGCTGGTAATGCACTAAAGTAGTTGTAATAATTTGGAGATTAAAGGGGTTTAACTAAAAACTGAAAATTTGTGTCAAACATTTTGGGATTTATTAAATGTTTTATCAGCCGGCTTTCGAATTTTTTTTGGTGGATAGCGTAGTTGAAACAAATAGTTCTGAATTGAAAAATTTTCTGCCCAGAAAAAATTATTGTTGTACTATGCGCGTTCAAGGTGCACAAAACCAAACTCGCGTTAAATTTTTCACGATTTGTAAAAAAAACCACACATATTCAGTGAAAACGGAATGTATTTTTATTTCTTCTTGGTATTCTAAAATATAATTTCGCTATATAAAGATTTCTTGTGTAGCCGGTCTTCATCCGGGGGTATGCCAAAATATGGCTTCGCCTTTTAAATATTTCCTGCCTCTTCGGAATGTATTCTAATCTACTCATTAATAAACAAACTATAATGAAAATAAAACATATGCATGTACTTCGTGTAAAGAAATTACAAAAACAAATACTCTTTTGAATAAATTATTTTGTAGAACATAAATCGTTTGTTTGTGTGTCTAATAAACGTCATATTGGCATCACTGAGAAATACATTGCTCCAACAAACAGCTGTGCATATTAAAATTTTTTTTATTGTGTTGGTTAGCATTTGTTGAATTTGGTAAGTTTTTGATTATTTTTGTTTAATTTATTTTATTTATGTGTATTAATATATTTTAGGTAAAAAATATGGACTATACTTTAGCAATATTAATTATAGAATTTACTATATTTCCACTCATGTTTTCGTAAATTCTGTCAAAAAAACAATATCAGCTGTTTACGCTGTAGCTGCCATTTTCAAAATATTTAAAAAGGTGGCTACACAATGACAAATGTCGCCAACGACATTTGAAGTCAGTCGTCGTGCAGCTTGCTGTCGTTTATGTGTTTAATGCATAACACGTCATTATTCTCTATGCTCTGAGAGTGCTCCGCACCCACACAATACAACTATTCGCTGCCGCTACATCAGTGTGTGTTTTTTGTCGCAGTCTGACCATAGAGTAATCTCAGACTAGAGAGAATATTTGGCTCATCTGACGTTTCCTTTCACACTCTTCGTGATGCGGTCGGTGTGATAGAGAGATGTTTGACGAAAAGTGATATACACCAGGTGGAATTACAATAACTTCTTGCTTTAATTTTTCATGCCATTTTGGTGAAAAACTGTGAAATTTAAATGTGTTTTAAACTTTTTTTATTGACTGTTATTGTTAGCATACATTTGTGTTGTATTTAACACAATAATTTTAACACATAAAACGAAAAGCCGTTGTTGTTATTTTGTTCGTTGTTTTGAAACATTGCCTCTATCTGGTAAAGCAATTCTTTTCAACATCAAACGTAAATATCACACCAGGCCAAATGTCATAAATTTGGTGGGAGAACTAGTAGATCTACTATAAGTATTAATCTATGAGTGTGTGAATCTGTGTTTCGCAGTCGTACAAATCTGTCTTCTATATAGGGGTGGGTCACCCTTATCATTTAGGGGTATGAAAAATAGATGTTGGCCGATTCTGAGACCTACCCGATATGCACACAAAATTTCATACAAATCGGTCCTACCGATTCGGAGGAGTTTAACACCAAACAATCTGTGATCGTTGTCGGACAATCTGTGTGAGCGCAGTCGGACAAATTGTGTTTGGATGTATTCACTTTGTGAATTTAGGCCGTACCCGCGCCTATAGATGTTAACACATCAAAAACACTTTTGATTGTAACTTCATAAACTGTAAATTTTTCGATTGATGATTCGCCAAAACATTGACAACCACCTACGGAGATATCGACGATTGTTTCAACAATATGCAATTGATATGTACGTTAAGGTTGAGACAGAACGACTCAATTTCATTCGATGCAATCAGGCTAAGTTGCGATCTGAGGAATATATTGACTTGCGATATTACAGATGTTGGTCGGCTCACAATTTTGCCAGCGACACAGATTGGCAGTCCGAGACACATGCACGAGTACTCCCAGGACGCGATGACTTATGTTTGCCCGGATTTGTTTGTGACGTTTACTTGCAATTATTGCATCCTGGTCAGTCACCAAGCGATCGTCACGACCTTACAGCACGAGTGTTCAAACAGAAACGCAGATGTTTCATGGACTTCATTGTGAAACAACGTGTATACGGTACTGTTCGATGCTGGATGTATTCAATTGAGTGGCAGAAAAGAGGATAGCCGTACGCACATATTCTTCTTTGGATGGTGGACAAAATTACCACAGACCAAATTGATGACACCATTTCCGCCGTAATTCCTGTTCATCAGATAGATCCAGAGTGAATACCAATATGCTCCATGGACCATGCGGCCAACAAAATCCCACTTCAGTTTGTATGTCCGACAATAAATGCACAAAACGCTATCCACGTGCTTTTATTTCGGAAACTCACACTGGAAACGACGGATATCCACTCTATCGGCGTCGTTCACCATATAACAATCGCAGAACATTCATCACTCAATTGACAGGAGCTAATATCGTGGATGACAACACATGGATCGTGCCGTATTCGCCAATATTGTCTAAGGCAAACACATATCAATATTGAGTATTACCGTTTGGTAAAATCAATTAAGTATGTTTGCAAAAACGTCACCAAAGGAAGCGAAATGGTGGTTAGTGGCGTTGAACGAGATGAAATCAGCAAGTTTCAAACGGGCCGATATGTAATATTTTCATTTGCGATTCATGAACGTCATACACCTGTTGTGCATCTCGCAGTTCATTTGGAGAATTGCCAAAGAGTGTATTTCAACGCAGAGAACGCAGCTCATCGAGTGGAAAGACCATCAGCAACAACATTAACGAGTTTCTTTTCAACTTGCGACAGTGATCAGTTTGCGAGAACATTGCTTTCCTCGGAGATGCCTCGATATTACACATGGAATGCATCGGCGAAGAAATGGTTACATAGAAAGCAAGGGCAACCAGTAATTGGGTATCCAGGTGTGTTTTCATCTGAAGCATTGGGACGAATTTACACAATCCATCCAAAGAACGACGATTGCTTCTACCTTCGGATGGTCTTCGATGGTTGGTATTTTCGAGAAGCATGTCAACAGTTTCAATTGCTTTAACACGACAGTCACTGGAATCAAACGCTACACGATGCAATAGCTTCTTCGCCTGCCAATGGAGTTCGTACACTTTTAGCTATGATCATTTCGACATGTCAGCCTTCAAACACAAGTCAATTATGGGAGACGTACAAATATGATATCGAAGAAAATAGTTTGCATCGTCTTCGATTCTCGACAAGAAATTCCGAATTGCAAATGAACGACGACAAATACCAATGAAGCGTTAGTGCGGATTGAAGATTTGTGTTTGGTTATGAGTAGCAAACTATTGCTTCAAATTCATATGCCAGCGCCAAATCGTGAAATTGAATCGTGAATTGGAACGCGAGCGTGCTTACGATACAACAATTTTGCAACAGCAAGTCCAAACAAATGTTCCACTGTTGAATGAACGGCAAAAGAGTGCGTATGATCAGCTGATGAAGGCTGTCAATGATGGAAACTGTGCACTATCTGTTCTTGATGCGCCTGGCGGAACTGGAAAAACTTTCCTAATATCATTGGTATTAGCAGCAATACGTGCTCAAAGTGGTATTGCTTTAGCTTTCGTATCTACCGGAATTGCTGCAACACTTTTGGAAGGTGGAAGAACGGCACATTCAGCAATGAAGCTTCCGTTAAAAATGCAAATCAACGAAAATCCTGTTTGCAATATTTCAAAGCAATCAGCCATGGCAAAAGTGTTGAAAAATTGTAAACTGATCATATGGGATGAGTGTATGATGGCGCACAAACGATCATTAGAAGCACTCGATCGAACATTGAAGGATTTGCGCAACAATAATCATCGCTTTGGTGGCGTGATGATACTGTTGGCGGGCGACTTCCAAAAAACACTTCCAGTGGTATCGAAATCAACAGCGGCGGATGAATTAAACGCATGTCTGAAGTCATCGCATGTCATAGAACTGCAGAAGTTTTCTCCAAAGAACTGCTGAGAATCGGAAATGAACAAATTCCGGTAGATACTTCCAGTGGGTTAATATCGATTCCACTTGCCATTTGCCAATTCACTTCAACAAACGATGAACTCATCACTAATGTATATCCGACCATTGGTCTAAATTATAGTAACTACGATTGGTTGAGCGCACGCGCAATTTTAGCAGCTAAAAATATTGATGTCTATGACCTGAATTGGAGCATTCAAAATCAAATTCCAGGAGAATTGCGTTCATATAAATCGATCGACCGTCAATAATCCAGTGGAATTCCTAACCTCTTTGGATTTGCCTGGCATGCCGCCTCATTATTTTCGTCTTAAAGTTGAATCAGTCATCATTATGCTACGAAATCTTCATGCCCCAAAACTGTGCAATCGAACCCGTCTGACTGTGACGAAGCTAATGAACAATGTGATTGTGGCAAGGATTTTCAAAGGGCCGTTCAAGGGAGAAGAATGCCTAATTCCGCGAATTCCCTTGACTTCAACCGATTTACCGGTCCAGTTCAAATGTATTCAGTTCCCAGTAAAACTAGCATTTGCGATGACCATAAACAAGTCACAAGGGCAGTAGCTGGAAGTCTGCGGCATAAATCTGTAAATGTCATGCTTTTCACATGGACAGCTATATGTGGCGTGTTCTCGAGTTGGGAAACCATCCTCACTTCTTATTTACGCTCCGGAGCAGAAAACAAAAAATGTTGTGTATCGTGCAGCATTACATTAAACACAGTCTTTGTTCTATTCTCTTTTTTTAGATTTCAAAAAAACCTACTTTTAAATAGGATATTGAATTCAAAAAGAGTTTCAATCAACCTATAATTGAAATTAAATTATTGCGTCTTTTGTTAACGATCGCTAATTTTCGATCAAAAATCGTGAATGCTCGAAATTATTTTAATCCAAAAATCTATATTGGGAAAACAAAGTTTGCCGGGTCAGCTAGTTGTTTATATATACTAATTTAAGCTTTTGACCAAGTTCGTCATGATATTCCTATTTTTAAACTATTCAAGTTAGGATTTCATTCTAATATTTTGAATTTGTTTTGGTCTCATTTGTCAAACAGAGTATGTACCGTTAGTATTGAAGGATACTATTCTGATTCCTTTTATCCTATCTCGGGTATACCTCAAGTTAGTATTCTTGGTCCGTTATTGTCTAATTTGTTAGTTAATGACATTGGTAGTATGTGTCTCTTAAATTCTAAACACCTTATGTGGTGATCTTAAAATTTGTAAGCCTATTTATACCTTGAATGATGTTGCATTGTTGCAAGAGGATTTAGATAGGGTCGCAACTTGGCCCTTGTAAATGATTTACCAGTCAACACTAATAAATTCAGCTGCCGCTACATCGTTGTAGAAATTTTATTAAATCATATTATTTTATTTTTAATAATGAATTAGAAGTAAGTTTTGAATATTTAGATTTAGGCGTTGCTTTTATTTAATTTTAAGACGACGTTCACTTGCCATCTTAATTACATTAATCCAAAAGCATATTCGATGTTGTATTTCATTCGAAGAAATATTTTTGAGTTTTCAGATCCATACACAAAAAACGCTCTGTTTTCTGCTTTAATTCGGTCCAAGCTTGAATACGCATCTTTTATTTGAGAAAATCCAGAAATCATTCATGAAGTTTGCTGTAGTCTCTCTAAACATTGCAGCCCCCCTATTCCTTTTAATGAAAGCCGTGGTTTGCTTACTCCTCTAAAGTCATTAGTGTCCAGAAAGGATATGGCCTATTTATGTTTCTTCGTGTAATTATTTCTGGATCTGTCATTTTAGTACATTTAATATTGGAACACATGTAACAAATTATGCTTTAAATGAGCCTACAAATATATCCACTTTTTAATAGGCTTTGTCACTCTACCTAAAAATGAGTTTACAAACTTGTTACTTAATTTATTAGATTAATAAATATAAGTATTTTATTTCTTAACATCTAAGAATTTTCGTTAAATATTTATTTATAAATTTGCTAGTCTGTAAGAATGTATTTCCATAAGCGTCAACAAATGAAATGAAACATATGTTTTAGAGTATTTGTTCGAACTTACAAATTGTTATAGGAAAAAATTTCTCCAGTAAAAACTTGTAAGTTCTCTATCATCGAACTGTCATAATAATCTCTCTCTTTCTCTCTCGTTACTGGTTTTTTGGTGAAACATCCAGTAACAATCTATGTACAAAGTGTTAACATTTATCAGTACGCACACAGACCTACTGTCGATGCAAAATAAGCAATAATAATAATAATAATAAGCGTGTTTTGGTTACACCGCTTGCGCTTATATATTCGCTTGTTTTGTATGAAGCACTTAACGAAGACTTAGCGAGAACTTAGCGACGAGAATAATTTTCGTTAAGTTTAAACAAATTTTTTCTTTTACCGTTTTCAACCCTTATTCATATTGTTGAATACAATGGCTTATTGCTAAATTGCCGTTTTCTTTGCAATTTAGCAAGCGACAATCGCTTGCTTGTAACCAAAACACGACTAATAATGTAATAATCCATCATCATCCTTTCATCCAAACATCCCTTGTAGGTCCGCTCAATGTATGTATCGTACTTCATTTTTCTTGGTGAAACCTCTCGCAATGCTCGTCTAACGTCAGTGCAGTTTTTTGGAATAAAACTTAAATACGACCGCTAGAAATTAACCTTGAGAGACATATTACGATTGATCAAACAGATCAAAAAATTAATTAGAATATAGACCAGTGGTGTTCATGCAAACAAGATAACCTAGAACTTTTGCTCAGCGTAAGTTTACCCCGAAGCGTTTCATGAGGCACCAAATAAAGTTGCTCAGTGTATCTATGCAGCAATTGTCAAAAAAGGCTGATAAAGTAAATAAAGAAAGTAAAATTAAATGTATATGCTTTACCTATTCCATTATTTTATTGTTTACACATAAATTAAAAACCCTCTCTTTTTTTCAATACACAAATATTGACATTGAAATGTCAAAAGATTTCACGTTTCTTTTTCAAGGTTTGCTCAGCAAAGTTGCCGGGAAAACTTTCCACTTTTGTGCAAGTCGCTTTGGATGGGAAATTTGTTTGTTTTGAAGTTTGCTGGGGACGTTTACGATGTTTTCGAGTTTACGAAGTTCTTTCGAGCTTTCATGAAGACCACTAATAAGTATTGTAAGTATTCCTCACCAATTTCCCCATCATTTTTCAGCAAATTTTCAATAATTGTTTTATACTGTGAGCTTTTATCGATTCCAAAGAAGTTTAAAAAAGTTCGGCGCTGTAATCTCATCCGATTCCGAATAAGTTGGATGTGTTTCGTTATCTGTGGACCATCAAAATCACTTTCATTGATTGTTTGGAAAGAAAGATTTGTACATAAGGTTCTCAAATAAGTGAACGAGTTACCTCTCTATTTAACGTTTTCATAAAGTTTTAAACTGTTCAAGTTTAAGGTTTAATGGTGGCAGGATACTATTTTCCATCTTAACGAGAGGCATATTCTTTATATTGTTTTCCCACTCTCACGTGCTCCCTTTTTGGTCATTGCTTTCTTTTATAATGGTCTTCCCGAGCGCGGTCATCCCAAAGACATAAATGGCAGTAATATTTTTTGCATCTATCTTGCATTCCACATAACATGTCCCTGTCTTTTAAATCGCAACATATTTTCCACTTATGCTCTTAATACACGATGTGTTCCAAAAATTTCGCCTTTGCTCTGTAGGATTCTCTATTACTGACAGCATGTAGGATGGGGATCGATGGTTTCCCATTTTCGTTTTGCAAAAGTACTACTTTTGACCTCTCGCTACTACTGTCAAAAAATATGTATTTGTGTATATGTATATATTTGTGTAACCTCAGGAAACAATCCGGGAATGTCTTAGATAAAGCATATGTTGTCTTTGGCTCTATAACGTTTTTTTAAACTGCATCACGATCCCTGTAGGACGATGATGCAAGCAATTCTCATTTATCTGTTATTAGTTCCAAATCTGCTGGACGGTGGTGCAATGGTTAGTGTTCCCGCCTCTTGTATATGCGATCCGGGGTTCGATCCCTGTTCTGACCACCTTTAATTCAGTGCGGTCATCTCTCATTGTGACGGCGACACTATGAATATTCAGCCATGAAAAAGGTTCTCAAAATACCGTTCGAAACCGGGGTAAAACTGTTGGTCCCAATCTGTGAGTATAAAACTAGAAAGCGCACAGCTCGCTGGTTGGGAGAAGCTCTTCCCAATTCCTTCATGGAATGTAATGGGAAACCAATTATTTTTTAGTTACAAATCTCTCACCCAATCATTCCGTTCAGCCTGCGTTAGATGATGTTGCTTTGGACTCGCAGTAAAGTTGTTGTGAATGATGTTCTCGGTTGAAAATAATAACGAATTCGAAAATAGGTATTCAATTAAATTTGGACAGCTGTGGATCAGCTAATTTTCCGAATGTGCAACTTTAAACGTGACTGCTTTATCGTATACTCCTTCCAAAGCCACTTTTTTTACTTAGACAAAATTAGCAATCGGTCTCACGGCAGAAACAGATGAAGCAAGAACAAATGATAAAGAAACAGATTAAGCAGCAACAGACGAATAACGACAGATGAAGCAAGAACTGATGAAGCCGAAACAGATGAAGCAAAAATATATAAAATAGGAACAAGAACAGATGAAACAGGAATAGGCGAAGCAAGAACAGATGGAGCAGGAATAGATAAAGCTGGAACAAATGAAGCTCGAACTGTTGAAACAGGTGAAGCAGAAACAGATAATGAAAGAACAGGTGTCACAGAAGCAGATGAAGCAGGAGCAGATTCAGAAGGAATAGAATGAAACAGGAACAGATGAAGCAGGACATATGAAGCAGGAAGTTTAGTTCAGCGAAAATGAACCAAAATTCATTCCCATGATTTCTCGAATGAAATCTTAAATCTGGCAATTCTAAGCATTATCAATCTTTAAAAAAAAAATCGCACGTTTAATTATATCCAATAAAAAGAACAGATGTTGAAACTCATTAAAAGTACTGCAAAGAGTAAAAACTAGATAAAACATTCGTAGTTATATTTGAACGCGGGTAGAAAAAATGGAACATATTGTCTAGAAGCTCTAAAAGGATCATTAGAAATCAGCGTAGAGATAAAATATGATTAATTAATTTCTCCATTGATTAGTTTAACCATGAAACATTGCAATACGAAGCTTTGAAGTAGGTACATCAATGAGCTGTAATCCATACTCATAGGTAGGTAGGTTCGAAGATGAACTCCAAGCAAGATTGCGTAAAGCAAAAAGTAAGAACTATTTCTCAACAGATTCGATTATATCAATCATTGTACCCTACAATCATTGTCATTAAAGATAGGCGAGTGTGACTTTATATAATTTCCAATTCTGTTAACAGAAGTATCAGCAGATAGACGAGACACGAGGGCACAACTATCAAGTCATAATCCCTACACTCACCGAAAAATTCGGCTGAGACAGCCGAATTAGCCTTAACCGAATTAAGAGGTTGTCTCAACCGAATTAGAGGTTGACACAACCGAATTAGAGGTTGACATAACCTCAGTAGAGGTTGTCACAACCTCATTAGAGGTTAACAGAACCTCATTAGAGGTTGCCACAGCCGAATTAGAGGTTGACACAACCTCATTAGAGGTTGACACAACCTCATTAGACGTTGACACAACCTCATTAGACGTTGACACAACCTCATTAGATGTTGACACAACCTCATTAGACGTTGACACAACCTCACTAGAGGTTGTCACAACCTCATTATAGGTTGTCACAGCCGAATTAGAGGTTGTTACAGCCGAATTTAGATAGTGTCACAAATTAATTATTAACGTTTATTATTATTAAATGATGATTTATTTGGGTACACACATATTGGGTAATCTATATAATAATAAATTTGTTTTACATGCCTCTTCCGACCTTTTTCAAGTCCCGGCCATCACGGGACACCGCACTAATTCTGACATTCGGCTGATGTATCGGCTAATTTAGGTCCTAAACAATTTTGAATACAGACGATTGCAGCACATCTCACATGACCGACCATGGAAAACTGTTGATATGTATCTGCTTCAATAATTTCTGCAAAATAAGACGTTTTAATACAAATCATATTTTACTTACCTTTCTTAATAATAGCAAACAATTTTGGAATTTTTTAATTCTTTTTAAAATAACATTTTTTTTTTTTTTTTATTTATTTATTTATTTGCGATCTATCTTTCGACAATAAGCTAATTTGATTATACTTCAACAAATTACAGAGGCCATGCATTCCCAATGGAATGCATGATACTATATATACAATATATTTACTTGTATGATATCAATATTAAATTTCCGTTCATAGCTTTAATTAAGTTAATATGTATGATATAAATTTACATATATACAGTATTTATATTACATTATGTACAATTTCTAAATGGCAGATCTAAAACATGTAGACGTTTTAGGCGCCTTCTTGCAGTTGTTTCATCGAGGAGAGATATTGCCAATGGATTGCAGTGGTCACTAAGTCTTTGTAAGTATGACTCACTGTATCTGCGTAATTCATCTTTAACTGTCATCATTCCAAGATCACGACGAATTGAATTGTTTTAACAAACCAAGGGGCATCCGTTATCATTCTTAGTATTTTTGATTGATATCTTTCAATAATATCAACGCTGGATCTGCTAGCTGTTCCCCACAGTTGTATCCCATAAGTCCATACAGGTTTTAAAATCGTCTTGTAAATAAGTACTTTATTGTTTAAATTGAGCTTTGATTTTCGACCTATAAGCCAATATAGTCTTTGAGATTTTAACGTCATCTGTTTCCGCTTTGCTTTTATATGCTCTTTCCATGTTAACCGCTTATCTAAATGCATTCCAAGGTATTTGACAGAATCATGCTTAGGTATTGCCTCTCCATTGATACAGATTGGTGGGCATTCTCCGCGACGCAAAGCAAAAGCAACATGAGTCGATTTGGAAGAATTTACCTTCATATTCCAATGTTTTAACCACTTTTGCAGGAGATTTATTTCGTTTTGAACAAACATGGAAGCTTCCACTGGACAGGAACTTGTTGCAGTAATCGCGGTATCGTCTGCATAGGTAGCGACTGTGACATCTTGAGTGGTTGGCATATCTCCTGTAAAAACTGTATACAGAACAGGACCGAGGACACTGCCCTGAGGTATTCCAGCTGTAACGCTGAACATTTCTGATCTTTCGTTATTTACTTGTACGTAGAAAAACCTTTCAGACAAGTAGTTTTTGAAAAATAAAAAGAATGGAGCCGGTAAATCTCTTTTGATTTTGAATAGTAATCCTTGGTGCCATACTCGATCGAAAGCTTGTTGTATGTCGAGGAATATAGCCGAACAGTACATTTTATTCTCCAGAGCGCCAGTTATTTCATTCACAATTCGATGACATTGTTCAGGTGTGCCATGTTTGTGCCTGAAACCAAATTGATGTTCAGGAATAATATTTCTTTTCTCCAATTCTGGTAATAATCGCACTAGGAAAATTTTTTCAAATATTTTTGAAAAAGTTGTAAGAAGACTTATTGGCCTGTAAGATGACACTTCTGTTTTCGGTTTGCCTGCTTTATGGATCATTATAATTTGTGACAATTTCCATTGTGAAGGAAAATGGTTTAATCTTATAATTGCATTATATATTGCGGTCAAAAGCAATATGCACTTTTTGGAGAGCATGCACACTACATGACCATTAATCATGTCGTAACCTGGAGATTTCTTTTTATTCAATTTTCGAATTTCATTTTCCACTTCTGTAGGCGAAAAATGTTTAATTGGGAGATCCATTTGGCATGGGGCATCCAAAAATGATTGAACTTCTTCATTCTCTTCATCTGTGCTAAAGCAAAATGGCTTAAATATGTTGGCTAGGTGTAGAGCAAAGCATTCTGCCGTTTCCTTATCGGACCGATACCAGGAACCATCAATATTCTTTATGAGGGTACTGCGCTTTGTAGGTCGTTTTAAAAATTTTGTAGCTTTATACAAAAGGTGGTCATCATATTTAGCATTATTAATATCTTCAATGCGGTCACCGGTGCATTGGTTTTTGTATTCAACAAAAAGGCATTTAAGTTCCTTGACTGCTTTGTTAAACAACGTTTTGTCTCTCGGATTTCTTGTTCGATGCCAAGTTGCCCTTATGCGTCGTTTTTCTCGTAGCATATCTCTTATTTCTGTTGAAACATTGAACTCGCTATGATTGCTATTAGTTGGATTTGGTATGGAAAGAACCGCTGCTTCGTGAATGGCATTGGTGAGATTTTCGACAGTATCTTCTAGCTCATATTCATTCTTCAAACTCACGTTTAGATTAATGAGATTGTCTAAGAAAAACTGGAAAAGATGCGTGTCAGTGCTCCGATTCACTAAATTAGTATTTTGTAGACTAACGGAAACTGTGGTGTCATAATTAACAAGTAATGGTATGTGATCGGAGCTCAGATCGTTGCAGGCTTTTATTTCCAAAAGATGATTTGGAATTCCAGCATAAACTGCAAAATCCAGTAAATCTGGGATTTTACGCGGATCCGATGGCCAGTATGTGGGTGAGCCAGTTGATAACGTGGAGAAATTGTTGGCAGATATACATTTGTACAATTCACGCCCTTTGGGATTAATTAATCTAGAACCCCACCATGGATGCTTCGCATTAAAATCTCCACCAACAAAAAATTTCGGTCCCATAGAAGAGAAAAATTGTTGATATTCTTGGGACTTGACAGCGTATCTCGGAGGAAAGTAAATTGATGACACTACGACATCACCATTCGTGCACTTAACTTTAATAATACTGGCTTGTAAATAAGGCTTTTGTAGGGCAGGCAGCACCTCATATTTAATGTTGTGTTTTATGACAATGCAAGATCCAGCATGAGCCTTATCATCCGGATGATTTGCAGAGATGACGTCAAAATCTTTAATCGTAAAATATGACTTGCTGGTGAAATGGGTTTCTGATACTAATAAAATATCAATATGATTAATTTTAAGAAAGGCTTCAACTTCGCGGGTGTGGTTTGAAAGTCCGTTGGCATTCCATATAGCTAATCTCAAATTTAATTGCATAATTTTTTAAAGATAACTGACATCATATTTATTAAGTTATTTGTCAGCTGTAGTTGTTGCTGCAAAGCTCTTCAATTTTCTGGAAACAATTGGTGGTTTGACTATTTACTACATCAGAGTAAAGTTTTTGGTTTAACTGTGGAGTACTAGGTATATTTTCGTTATTATTGTTATGGGTATACATGGATGGAAAATGGGAATTATTGAAATGGAATTCATGCTGTTGTTTGGTAGTATTAGTTTGCTTTCTTACCGAAAGTTTCTTTTTAATTAATTCTTTGTAAATCTCGCAAGCTTTATAGTTTGCAGTATGGGTTTTTAAACAATTTATGCATTTTGGAGGAGTGTCATTACTCTTAGTACATGTCGCGCTTGTATGGTCTAACCCGCACTTTACGCAATTGAATGTGTTACGGCAATATGTTCTTGTGTGCCCGTATTGCTGACACCTGTGGCATTGAACGATTTCAAAATTTTTTAAGGGGGGCTCTATGGAAACCACGCAGTTGTATAAATACTTTACGTTATATATGTCTTTATTATTAGCCTGCTGCTCCAGATCTATGAAAAACATTGGTAAAGGCTCTTTCGTTATTCTACTTTTTATATTAGAAATATTCCGAACTTTATGACCAAGCTTTTCAATCTCGTCCTTAACAATAACAGTAGGGGTGGTATGATGCAGTTTTTTAATCACTACTCGATAAGGTTTGTCCTGTTTGATTATAAAATTTTAAACGTCATATGTTAAATACATGGCATTAGGTCGTGGTAACCGAATTGAATATGAATTCGGTTGTACCCACAGAATTCATGAGAAATTCGGTTACAGCAACGGAATTGACGCCAAATTCGGTCGCTGCAATCGAATTAAAGCTAGGTTCGGTTACTGCGACTGAATTGATACCAAATGCGATAGTTAGAACCGATTTGATGCCAAATTCGGTTACTACAACCGAATTAATGCCAGATTCGGTTATTCCAACTGAATTTTGTACCAATTTTGGTTCTTGCATCCGTATTGATTTCAAATTCGGTTGTTCCAACCGAAATTTTTGAAAATTTAGTTGACTGAGCGAATATAATTGAAGATTCAGTTGTCGCAACCGAATCAAATGAGAAACGGGGTTGGTTTAACCGAATTTCGGTTGTGGGGACTAAATTCGGTCGTAAGAACCTCAATTCGGTTGTGGCAACCTCAATTCTGTGGTTACAGCCGAATTTATGGTTGCTACAACCTCTTTTCAAACAATTAGTTCTCTGAGTGTACGCTGAAACGATGAGCTGAAACGATTGGTACAGTAACAATACCAGTTAAGTCTCCAGAAGGCAAAGCGGGTCCAGGCACAAAATTAGACTAAGACTAATCAGGATAAGGATAATCAGTCGTTGTGCTAGAGTTCGAACTTGAAGACGGAATACCATTCGAACTAGACTGAAAATCGACAGCAGAAACAGTAGCTGGTGCAATAATGGCATCAGTACCAGCATCGGATGATTTCTGAGGGGAGTCAGTAGTCGGGTTTATCCGCATTTAAAGCAGCAACCCAAACAGGAGGAATAGACGATGGCAAGGTAGCAAAACATGCTACCAATTTTATCAAAGTTAGGTATCATTTATACGACAGTCCACAATGCGTTTCTCAAAAGCATTTTTCCTTTTGGGAGATGATAACAAATTCTCCGGCCATTTAAACTTGTTAAACATTAATATATGATTCCAAAAATACTCCTAAAAACTTAAGAAACTAAATTCCCAGGTCCATATTTATACGCATCGTTCGACGAAGAGAGCGAGAAAGAAGACGACGTGGGCGATATCAAGGAAGAAGAAGAGGATGGAATAGAGGAAGGAGATAATTTAGAGGATAGCGGTTGCAGTGGCAACAAAGATCGGGCTCATCCAGTACATGTTGTTTACGTCGAAGATGTGAAAAAAATTACCTTGGCATCGAAACAAGTGAATCAGGACTTCATGAAGAACGATTTGAGCCATTACATTACACCTGAGACAGCAAAATGTATGGCGCGCTTCGGTTTGTCAACAGACTAGAAAAATTGTGTAAATTACATTTTGTAAACGACGCGACGCGTCGCGACGCTGCCAAAAGAGGCGTAAAACTAATAGATGACTATAGCAAGGTGTGTGCCGTAAAGAGGAGAAAAATCCGAAGAAGTGCCAATCGCATGACAAAAATATATTAGTTTGACTCACATTTTGGGGTCGATCATACATTATTGGGGTCGGTCATACTTTTGACTCCTCTAAGGGCACCGTTGGAGCAGTTAGAGAGGAGCAACTTTTATAAAAATTTTAATTTTGTATTGAGACCTCCTTAGAAGGCGAGGAAGGTATAATTAAAAGAAAATTAGTGGGAGTCGGTCATATATTTCACTCCTCTAGAGGCGACTCTGGGGCAGTTGTGTTGCTTGTTGTGGAGTTTACGCCCTTCACCACATCCTTTTTTTTTAGCTCCAACCTCTAAAACTATTTCCACCTCATAAACTAATGAATACGAAAGTTAAATCCTCATATAATTTCCAAATTGTATGTTATTTGGAGTTTTCTTGATTAATCTGAAAACTATCATTTTAACATCATAGGTAAGTCTCAAAATTTGTGAACAATGGCGTTTTAAAAGATTATAATTTTTTTTCTCCAAGATTTTAAAATAATTTTTAATCTCTGCTTATTTTATAGAAAAATTTTGGAAAAATTTAAAAATTTTTTTTTAAATTTTTATAATTTATTTGCAATTATTTCAAATAAATTTTTTGTTTTTCTATTTGTGCTCATAAAAGATAACAGTGTAAGTCAGATACTCTATAATTTTGATGATGGTGGGTCTTTTAGTTTCCCCTCAACAATTTAACATCTGTATGAAGTCGAAATTAAAACTACATCGATATGGTGTTTTTAAAAAATTACAACATTTTCGTGGGGAGAGACGAACATACAGATGTTTATGTCAATATTTCAATAACTTAAAATCTCTTTTGGATCATAAGACAATGGGATATAATTTTATTTTGTTTTACATTGACTTATTTGTTTTCATTATTTAATTTGTGTCGCAACAGCTAATAGTGTCAGTAAGACGCTCTATAACTCTCATGATTGAGTTTCTTAAATTTTTATCCAAGAATTAAATATTTGAATGTTGGCGAAATTTTAATATCACTCTTGATTGCTCTATGATCACACTAAACATATAACTTATTCTGTATGCAGTAAATGACAATGCTAGAGCACAAAAGTACACGATATTTTTTGCTAACTTTAATTTTTTTTTAATAACTAATATACTATTCTTAATTGTTTATTTATTAAAACTTTATTAGGGATGATTTTAAATTTATTCGGCCTTTTTATATTATTATTCAAGCTCAAGACCATCTGTATCTCTATAAATTTTTTTAAAAAAGAATATGTTTTGCAAATGCATCTTCATGTTTTCTGGCAAACCGTATAGCTATTTCAGATGTATCCACAGATCTTAATCAGCGGTTGTTTGGAATGCTGATTTTGATAAATTCATCAAACTACATGCAAACGAAAACTCATCTGAATTGAGAGTTATCCACTATGCAAGTGTTCGAAAAATATTGCAAGGAAACACACAAGAACACATTTGCAAACAACCTCTTTCCAACTCTGATCTGTAGCTAGATCTGAAATAGCTACACGGTTTGCCAGGAATCATGAGGATGATTTGCAAAACATCTTTTTTTTAAAAAACTATATCTCTATTTATAGAGATATAGATGGTCTTGAACTTGAATAGTTAAGTAAAAAATAAAAACTTTACTACTAAAAGTACTAAAATTGTATTAAGACTGAAGGCTTATGTTGTTCTGGAACATTTGAATTAATTTTTGCAATGGCCTGGGTTTTTGAGAATGGGATGATAGCGTGAATTTTTTGGATACAAAGAAGTCTAATAGTTTTTCCAATCTCTTACTCAGCAAATTGTTTCAGTTTAATTAAGTACTCTATTTGTGTAAAAAATTCCATATTAAGTTTGTCAATCCATTAGCAAATATGTACGAATTGCGCGGATGGATAACACTGTTGTAGTTTTTGACACGAATTTTTCTTGTCGGCGTTCTAGTAAATTCTATCGGTTAGAGACAAGCCAGCCTACTGAGTTGATCGGTACCCCTGAAATGTCTGTATCACGTCAACATTTTAAAAGAAATTTACCAGTTCTCAGAGTTTCCTGCACTTTTTTTTGTAAAAAAAGTGTTTTCACTTTTTTCCGAATAACTTCAAGGGACTCCAAATTTTTCCCTCACACCATTTAGCAAAATTGCAGTCATGGTAAAGCTGCACAACTTTTGTGAACCTATTAACACTTATACAATCTGAACGGTCTAGTCACCCTAAATAGCTCACAAATACCACTTTGTATCTTAAAAATGGTAATTTGTACGTATATAGGGATGCCAGATTTAAAATCAACAAAAAAAAAAGTACATCGAGGAAAAAAGGCAGTACAATTCAGAAAAAAAAGTACACTCTCTGTTATTAAGAAATCATAAAGTTCAGTACAGAAAAATAACATTTTCAGTTAAGAAATACAGTACATAGCAGTAATAATTTATAAGTTAAGGGAAAAAACGACCAAACTAAGAGACCACAAATATTTTTTTAAGTAAAAACTAGTCAGGTGTTTCACATGTTATACTTAAAATTGTATAATATTAAAATTGTTAAATACTTGTTTTAATTATTTAATAATCAAAGATATTATTTTACAACTTTTTGAACGAATTACAAATATTTATAGTTTTTGTGAACTTAATTAACTATTCTGTTTTTACCGTTTTAAAAAAATCATTCATTACAACTGTACGTAAAATTAGTTTTTTAATTCGTTTTCTAAATTTTGCATTAGAAGTTTATATGTATCGTTGTTTTATCCAAAAATTAAACATCAAACTGAATATTCTTTCAGATGCCGCATTAGAACGAGGAATTGAAAATACTAAAAATAAAATAAATAAATGGCTTCCCATTACATCCCATGAAGGGATCGGGGAGAACTTCTCACAACCACTGAGCTGTGCGCTTTCCAGTTTTCACTCACTGATTGGGACCTACAGTTTTACACCGATTCCGAAAGGTATTTTGAGAAGCTTTTTCATGGCTATATACTCGATAGTGTCGCCGTCACTATGCGAGGTGACCGCCGCCGAAAAAAATTTGAAGGTGGTCAGAGCAGGGTTTGAACCCAGTATCTCATGTACAAGAGCCGCGCACACTAACCATTGCACCACCGACGGCCACAAAATACTAATTTACAGATATTTCAGAAATTTGGAAATGACCCACTTCTAGGATCTCTTTCCATTTTTCTTAAACGGATTTTTCTATTGGAATATTTTCAGCAAAAGCATTTCAAACTTCAAATATAAAATAAATTCGTCGTAATAATATGATATAAATTCGTCTAAGAGTTCATCTAAGCCAGTTTATTTGATTGAAAATAATTCAATTACGACATGAATGAAATGAATTGTATGAATTGAGTTGGAAAGTTTTTGATATTTGTTATTGTTTAAAGTAAAACGGTCTTCTATATAAATACTTATGTAACATTTTCGTATTTATAGTTGGCATAATAAAAAAAGTACAAATAGAAGTACAGAGGCTTAAAAGAAGTACTTTTGCGTAATTCTACTGCTGAAAACAGTAAGTCTGGCAACGCTATACGTATATGTCACCATTACTCGAGAACGACGGGTCTGATTTGGTGCTAATAAATTTAGAAAAATTACAATACCTTTAATCTGTTCCTATAGCATTTTTCGATGTAATAAAAAGTTTCGCATTTATAAAAAAAGAATGGTGAGAAAAAATATTTTTTTGCTTAAAAAATTAAAACTTTTTATGGTTCAGAAGAAAGAAACATCAGAAGCGGCAGAAAGTGTAAAGTTTTATTAGTTCATCCTAAAGTCACTGGACCAATTAGCAAAACAAGACGTCGATCGTAAGAATCGACGGACGCGTTTGGCTGTTACTCACAATTTGGTGGAGGTACCTCATCTTGTCAAGAATTGTATTACTCATCATATGCAACCCAAACAAAAAAATCACTATTCTTGACAAAATGAGATACCTTCACTAAATTGTGAGTAAGAACGAAATACGTCCATCGATTTTTATGATCCATGTCTCGTTTTGTTCATAGGTCATGTAACTTAAGGGTAAACTAATAAAACTTTACAATTTTTGCCGTTTTTTATGTTTCTTGTGTTTTTTTTAATCATAAAAAATTTTAATTTTTAAAGCAAAAAAATATGTTTTATTTCATCATTCTTTTTTTTTAAATTCGAAACTATTGATTACATTGAGAAATGGCATAAGACTAGATTAAAATTTTTGTATTTCTAAATTTTTTTAAATTTATTAGAACCAAATCAGATACGTCGTTCTCGAGTAAATACCTACAAATGACGACTTTTAAGATACGTAAGACACGATCAGATTGTGTCTTACGTATCTTACTATGTTCACAAAAGTTGTTTAGCTTTACGATGGCTGCAATTTTATAACTGCAAACAATATATAATATTGTGAGTGAAAAATTTGAGGTCCCTTGAAATTATGCTGAAGAAAGAGAAATTTTTGTTTCAACAAAAGTGCAGAAAAATCTGCGAATTGGAAAAATCGATTTTCAGAGGGATATTTCTGGGGTTCGGATGAACTCAGTATGCTTGACTCTAACCGACACAATTTCCTAGAACGCTGATAAATTTTTCGACTACGATAGTGTAATTTGTTTACCAAGCAGTATTGTCAAGTTTTGTGGAGCAACAACAGATAGATTGAAGAGGAAAATTGGCTGAAATAAAATATTAAAAAACCCAAAAAATGGTAAAATTTGTAAATGAATTTTAATTTTTAAAGAATCGCCAAAAATATAATTTTTCAATTAAAATTATATTATCAACTTCAATGGCGTCATAATCATAGGCACTACTTCTATAAGAACTATTATAGTTCTATGGGTCGAGTAAAATACACACAGGAAAATTACAGGAAAATAGATTAACCCAATATCCTCCCGCAATGAACTAGAAATAAAAATGAGACGCACTTTTCAGTTTTGGAAAATTTTAAAATAATTTGGCTATATTTTAAAAATTATAATAAAATTTAAATTTTTTATAATTTTTAAATTATAATATTTTTTAAAAAAATATTTAAGTATTCACAAAATTCAATATATTTTAAATCTGTTGCTGTGTTTGCTCAACAAATCTGCAGAAACCGAGTTTTAAGAACTTAACAGAAACAGTTTCCAACGAAGAGGCAATTTTCCGATATTGCGCATTGACCATAACCTTAAAAAAATAGTATCGATTCCCTGTACTCGGGACGGAGTTTAAACAATCTGAACACCCGTTTAAGTTTATACTATTCGACCTTTCAGTTGTTACGTTCTTTCTTAATTGTTCGGTTCAAGATCAATAGCTATTAAAAATTACTTGTTTTTATAAAAAAAGTACATTTTAATAGAAAATATTAAAAAAGAAATATGTATGTGAAATTAATTATTATGGTAGATGGTTAGGAACATAGCTATTTCAATGCCCACCAAGGCATATCATCAGCTCCCTTCTCCACAAGTATTTAGGTATAATATCATCACACATTATAGGGATAAACAAAACTCAACTTAGCGAGAATTGCCTCAACACTCCTCATCAATTCACATACTTATTGGTTAATATTTTCTGTCCAAATTTACGTTTTCATAGAAAAAATACTTTTTAATAGCTATAGATCTTGAACCGAACAATTATTAAAGAACAATATCAATATATGTATGTTTAAATACCACAGGCCAACAGAAAATTGTAATGATGCACTGTGGTCCCATAAGTATAAATATGGTCGAAGTTTTAAGAATAAATTAAAAATTTAAATTTTTTGAGAGATTTCTCCAAATAATTTAGCATAACTCGAACTCAGATTAACATTGCCTTCAACTTACAACTATTATACTTGTTAGTCTGATCAATAGTTCCAGAGTCATTAAAAAATTGTTTCTTCTTTCAAATGTAGTTTTATATCATGAAAAAATTAAAATTGAACTAAAAAATATTTTAAAAAATACAATCAAAAATTTCGACCATTTTCGAACTTAGGGTCCCATAGTACATCAAAATTGTATACTGGTTATTGATTGCAAACAAATCAACACTTGCGTTTTCAACTTTAATAGTGATGCACAATATATAGAGATGGCAAATCATTATTTTTAGAAACTAGATTTTAACCCATATTAACCAAAACTTCGTTAAAGTAAACTCAAAATTACACATTTTCCACACCTATTTTACATTTTATTGAGTCATGTGTGTTTATATTTTTATAGTTTATCATATCGTAGTATTTGAGGTTAGCTGACAACTATATATTTTTACTCTGCCGGTTCCCTTTACCTTCTAAAGGCAAGAATGAATATACCTATCGTATTTGTTTGGAAATAGCGCCCAACGTGCAATTAATCGATACAATTTTTCTCAAAAACAAGCATATTTATAAAATTCCGGACATCAGAGTTGATTTTCTTGGCCAAAATGGAAAAACTAATTCGGTTGTACCAAATAATATATTGGCATGCTCAACTAATAACTTAAATTTGATGGCTGTTACAACCGTTTGTTAATGCCATATCCCATTATGATTTTTATAGAAAAAAAAACTTAAAAAAGTAACTTTTTATTAAGATTGCGTATTTTATATTAAAATACATACACACAAAACTATTATTGTTTGTAACCAGGGTTGGCATACCAAATTTTTAATTCAAAATATGAAAAAAGTGTAAATTAAAATGAGCGACGAATAGAAAAAAAACAAATTTTTTGAAGTTTCTAATGGTTTTCCATATAGTAGGCCAATTTGTATAAATTTTTTTCTTTTAAAAATCCCAAAATAAAATCGCAAAAATAACAAAAATATATGCATTATTTCGGCATTACATTTAAAAAAAAAAATAATTTAACTAAAATATTTCAGATAAAAAATCCCAAAAACGAAAAAACGAACATACAATCATATGTGTTAGTGATTTTTAAAAAATAGGTGATGTCGACTTAAAGACATCCATTGGTTAAAGTATCCTACGGAGGTAACAAAGTTATTATTTGTGGATTGAACGCAACGTTTTCAAGTTATAGCGATTTTCTAATTTTGGCGATTTTTTGAAAACAATTTCTTCCATACGATTGGAGTTTCCTCCATAGGATTGAAAACCCCGTTAAAAACCACCATAAATTTGGTATTTTTTCAATTGGACACTCCGATTCCGAGATATAGAAATGTTTTATACATATTTCACATTTTAGTCCCCATCGCCGTGGGTTATGGCTAAAGGCCGCTTACCCATTCCGCATATGTAATGGATAATCATGCAGGTAAATTTCCCATCGTCGTGGGTAGCTACCCATTGTTTTCCCTATACCCTTTGGGCTGGGACGTGCGGTGTAGTTTTTAGCAGGGTGTTCTCCACATTTTAAAAAAAATTGTCAATTCTCAGTTTATTCCAGGACCACGACGAGGACGCGATAGATAAGATCCCATTTGGAAGTTTTTTTTTTGTTTTTTAAATTTTTTAATTTTTTTTTTTTGGTTTTTTATTTTTTTTTTTGTATTTTTTAATTATTACTTATTAAAAAGAATTATAATTTTTTCTATTTTACTTTTTACAGGAAGGGATTACATTTTTATCTTTTTTGTAATAATTTCTCGATTTTTCATTTTATTTAAATTGAAATGTTGAAAACTGAAATGAAAACTTCAATCACATCAATCAATTTTAAAAAAGACTTTTCTATAGAAATTAAGGCTAACCTTTCCTCAAACATTTGGTTTCTGGAATAAGTCTTAATTCTCTTAAGTGCTGAAAAAGATCTCTCAACAGAACTTGTTGATACTGGAATTGTTAAAATTAACATGCTTAATTTAAATACTTCAGAAAAAGTATCCGAGAAATCAGAATTAATTACATTACTTGGTATGTCAAAAACAGTCATAGAAATGCGAATGGGCATAAAACACAACTAAATTTCAGTCGGAAATATATTTTGATAACTTGCATATTTTTTTAAATTTAGCAATTCTACAAATTTTAAATTTTGTGAAGATTTCAATCTTGTTTCCATTTGTTCAAACAGTGCTTCAATTATTTGATTGTATGTCTTTTTATACCTCAAATCGAAATTTTCAATGTTTTCTCCACGGTTTAAACTTACTCGAGCAGTAGCTTTCGTCATAATTAATATATTATCAAACTTTGATTTGTTAGCTAATATTTGCTTCTTAGTTATTTCAATATGTTCGCAGCAATATTGAATATCAAAAGAGTTTTTTTTTTGAAGAATATCAAACAATACATCAGTGTATGAAAAAAAGTCGTTAAAAGTATTTAGCATGAAAACCGTATTAAATGAATCTAAAAATTGCATAAATCCCCTAGCTTACACTGCATTCGCACCCCAAGTATCAGGATCTTCTATCATTTCTTCAAATACTATTATTAGATCTGAACGATAAGTGTGGACTATATTTACAAGTCTAGAGGAATAGTTCCATATTGTTGTTGCCACAGTAGGTATTCTTCGTTTTACCACCTGATCGAAGAAATAAGTTCTTTTGGTGGATTGATTAAAAAAAGCAGACAGCCCTGATAATGTTACAAAAAAAATTTTGGTATCTTGTATAAAGTTTACAGATTGCGATAAAACCAAATTTTAACATATGAGCATTACAATGGATAAAAATAGCATTATAAAACTGCTCTCTTACTTTAGCCTGTGTGCCATTCAATGCACTAGACATGACAACCGCGCCATCATAGGTTTGAGCTACCAGCTTTCCTCCCCAATTGTTAAGCTTTATTAAATCGATCAATTTTGTGGAAATAGCGTCTGTCGTACGATCATCACTTTCGTCCATAAATTTGTAGAATCGCTCCCTAGCACCACCTTTTTTGTCAACATACCGAAAAATTATTGATTACTGAGACTTTTTTATATCGGTTGTTTCATCCAGCATTTCTGCGATAAATTAGGTTTCATTTAACTTTTTTTCGATATTATTTAATATGACTGTACCAATAGAGTTAATTATATCGTTTTGAATGCGAATGAAGTGCGTTTAAAAATCGTGGATGTCGATAAATGACGATCTAATTTACTATCATATTTAGCAATTAAGTGTACAATTTTCACATAATTATTGTCGGAATTTTCTTTTTCATCGTTACCTCTAAACGCACGTTCCTGTTCACCGAGAAAACATACCGAATCGACTAAGCGTTCGAATAGATTTCGGTTTTCAGAAACTTCTTCATTATGTCTCGATAATGAAATGCGTTTTTGTTCGACAAGTAAAACATCAATTCGAACTTTTCCAAAAGTTTTTAATGTCAACGTGTTACTAATGTGAACTTGAGACGTTTGATGTTTTATGATACGATAGAAGCAGTAAAATGATTTAAATCATTATAACCTGTGGTCCAAACACTTTTTTGATTTTTAGAAGCGAAAACAAACTAGGCCAACAAAATAATTTGTTAATAACACTGTGTGTGATTTTTGCACTTTAAAAATCTGAATTGAGTGAAACATAGCGAACCTGCATAATTTTGATACGCTGAATCTAATGGCATTTCCCGTTTTTCTCTACCACGTCAAAATTTCGAGATATTTGACCCCAAAGTTTGCTGGGATGTCAACAACTGTAATATTTTTGAGACTGAATTAGAGACAGAACGCTTCAAAATTGACCTTAAGAAGAATACCAACTTCAAGTTGGTACCCCCTCTCCTCCTCCCTTACTCCTAATAACTCGACAAAAACATTATTATTAGGGGTAATGGGGGGGAGAGGGGGTACAAACTTGAAGTTGGTATTCTTCTTAAGGTCCTCTACATTTCTTACTCAGAAGTCAAACTTCAATTTTGAAGCGTTCTACCTCTAATTCAATCTCAAAAATATTACAGTTCTTGACATCCCAGCAAACTTTGGGGTCAAATATCTCGAAATTTTGACGTGGTAGAGAAACACACACTGTGTAATGGGAGAACCACATAACCAAGCCTTTTCCTTATAATTAGAAGTCTTGAAATGTCTAATAAAAGTTTTATTCTTTGTTGTTAAATTTGGAAGATCTGTCGTTGGTCTTCCATTTTTAATTATTTGAGTTTTTTCTTCGACTTTTAAACGTGAAAAAGGACTATCTAAACAAATTTCAATAGAGCATCCACATATTATTTTGCAATTTGCGTCGGATCTCATTCACAGTCAGATGTAAAATTAATATTCTACAATTAACTATGGTTCAGAATTTCTGTTGCACACAATTTTGTTTGTATGTGAGTGTGTTTTTCTTTTCTTGCTACAACCCTGCAGTCAACCTAGCTAACGAATTTTTAGTTATTTCCCTAACTACCAATAATTACCATTAACTACCCGCCAGACTACCAGCAATGCTTTACACTGACGAATTTAACATGGGGATGTCATTGACGGTAGTCAGTGGTTATCCACTGCACTACCATGTACCATGCAGATCTCTAGTTACATGGCATTGACGAAATATCTAACTACATTGTACTAAGTACTTGACTAGTACAATCTGCTTGATGAATTCGCCGGACCATAATGTTATGAATAAATCTTTTTCATTATCTTCACCACATTATTTTTCTACATTGTCAAACTTTTGCACAGTTTGTTCCTTTTCTTTCTATATTAAGCGTTTCATTGAAATTTTACCGTTCTAAATATTAAAATTCACTTTTTATAATTCTAACCCTCGTACGCTGTCACGATGATACTTCTACGAACGTTTAATAGCAACTGACGTCAACACAAAAAAAATAACCAAGGAACCAACAAATCATAATGGGATAACGGTTCAGTGCATTGCTTTTTTCCTTGTTTTGGTACTTATAAAAATCAATATGCGAACTCTAGCATTACCTGTAGCCACTCAAGTAGCTAGTCAGGCTTCTCGCTAACGAAATAACTGACTACATAGAGCAACTAGCTACTTTTGAAACTGCAGGGAAGCTGTACTACTTAACATTTTTGTCGTTCTTGTTTTAGTTTTTTTTTTATGAATGTTACTGTAAAACTTTTAACAGTGGTGCTATGCTGTAGGAGAAAAATTTTTATATGTATTTGCTTTGCTAATGTTAATATAAACATTTCATTTTATATAGGCATTTTGTGCGCTGGCTGCTATTGAACATTTTTCATACATTCCAGTTTGAATTTCTACCGAACATTATTGTATTCGTTTTTTGTTGTATGTGTTAATTCTGTTCTCTTAACAGTTTGAACACTGAAATGTATGTATATATTGTTACGAATTTCCTTATTCGTCCTTTTTGCGTTGTTTTATTCCCAATAATAAAACAAGGTTCGTTTTTAATTACGATAATTACAACGGTATCACTTCCTTTTCTTTATTTATACAGTACAACAGTTTACTTTATTTATAACACGTTAACAAGTCTTGTATTTTACTATCAATTCGCGTTGCTTACTTTACGGGGTTTAATCACAAAACTGAACTCTCCACTCCAAAGACCTCCGCTATTTATACCAACTCACCATACTCAAATGAAGGTATATCTAGCGAATTCAAGAACCTTCTAGAATCTGGATGTTGTTGTTGTTGCTTATCTTTGTATAACAATCTCGAATGGTGGAGAGTTATCTTTACTGAGGTGAATTCATGCTACTGGTTTATCGATACAGCACTAACCGCCTGTTATTTACATACTGTTAGTAGAGTCATTAACAGTAAGCAAAAGCTTTTACTATTCGTAACACTGCCCCCCACTTAAGCCTGTTCGTCCCGAGCAGGCTCAACCCTCCGATTTCCATACAGAGCTAGTCTTTCCAAATGCACGACTTTCATTTTAGCTCTTGGACTTTGGCTTTTCTGGATTCTATAAACCACGTCATTTATTCGTTTTACAAACCTGTAAGGCCCTTCCCAGTGAGTCTGAAGTTGTGGAGATAAACGTTTCTTGCGCTGTGGGTTGAACAGTAAAACTAGCTGGCCTTCATGAAATCCTTCGGAATTTGCCGCTTGGTCGTACCTGGCTTTCATCTTATTACTGACTAACTTCATTCTGCTGCGAACAAACTCGTGAAGTTCGCTAAGCTCTCCTGGGATACCATCACTGTCCCCACTGTCGGATGCTAGGCAGTTGCCTATCTCCAAATTTCTATGGAGCTTTAACTCTGTCCCGAAGACGGCACTAGCTGGTGTTCGGGCATTGGTATCCTGGGTGGCCGACCGGTATGCTAGAAGGAATTTTGGTATGCGTTCGTCCCAGAATTTTCTATCCTTACTGACGATCTTGCTCAAATATTCTTCAAGAGCCTGATTAAATTTCTCCACCGTACCTTCAGTCCGAGGATGCACTAATGTCGTTCTTATACCACGAATTTCATTCCTCTCGCATATTTCTTTCAAGATCGCAGATTCAAAATTCCTACCCTGCTCCGAATGCAGTTCTAAAGGGACACCAAAACGACTTATCCAGTTGTTCACGATAGCTTTGCTTATTGTTTTCGCTTCTTTATTTGGAATAGCGTACACCTCGGGCCATTTACTGAAGTAGTCCATAACGACTAGGGCATATTGGTTCCCAGAGCTACTTGTTGGATAAGGACCAGCCACACTCATGGATATTCGCTCGAAGGGAGCACTTGGGCTCTCCTGATGTCTCTGTTGGCAACTCCTACGCGTTGGTCCTTTAGTTGTCAAGCACTGGGTGCAGCCTGCAATCCACTCGGATACAGCTTTTTGACGATCAACCCAATAGAAACGTTCCCTTAGTTTCTCCATAGTTTTGCCGTTTCCGAGGTGCCTACCACTCGGACCATTATGAGATTCCGCAATTATCTCTTTCACTTTCAAGGCAGGTACCACAATTAGATTTTTCTCCGTTTTTCCATCTTCACTTTCCCATACACGGTATAGACAGCCATCTAGCAATCTCAGGCTATTCCACTGGGCCAAATATGATTTTAAAACGGGGCTTTCTGAAGCGATTTCATTACGCGGTAATTGTCTATCCTCTTCCTTTGCTAAAATAATTTTTGGCAATACAGGATCACTTCTTTGTGCTGTGAACCACTCGTCGTATGTTTCAATTCTGAGGGATCGGACGTCAATAATTTCCTCTTTTATCTCAGCCTTAGAATCCTGCATACGCTCGATTACATGTGGACGGTCATTTATTCGTCCGGTATCGGCTGTTATCGCTGGAGATCTTGAGCGTTTTCTCAGGTCTCTACAGTCCCGCCCTATATGGCCACGTTCGCCATGCTTGTCACCTTTCAATTTTGTTGCTTGCCATAGCGCTTTCGTGAGAATCCGAATCACTTCTTTCAGTTCGCTAACGGCGCCTTTCAAATCTTTTGATTTGCCTTCCGTTTCTACCCTTCGCACTTGATGTGTCTGTTGACTGGAAACAACCCTTGCCGTCTCATTCGCCAAAGCAAATGAAACTGTTTCCACAAATGTAGCTTTTTGTGAGGCACACACCGCATATCTAACGTCAGGATCGTTAATGCCCCTAAAAAATGCCTCTATCTTAAATTGCTCTAAGAAAGTTTGGGGTTCTCTAGGCTATGCCATCAACACCAAGCGTTCCACATCGGTTGCGAAGTCCTGAAGTGTTTCATTATGCTTTTGCACTCGGCCTCTTAGTTCCATGCGATATAAATCCTTCATGTGATCGCCACCATACTTGCGGTGTAACGCAGCCAGTAGATCCTCGTAGTTGTTTCTGGCACTGACGGGAATGCTCTGAAGGACTTCTGCTGCGTTGCCTTTCAGTGCTAAAATTAGCTCTACTGCTTTGTCGTTGCTGTTCCACAAGTTCTTAATTGCGACCATTTCGAATTGGAATTTGAAAACATCGAATGGTGTAGAGCCATCGAAACTGGGAGCTTTCAATCTACTAGAGCCTTCAGAAATTACTCGCACCGGACCCTCTTGCAACTGAAGTTCACTCACTTTCCTTCGCAATTCGCTTACATAATTTTTTAGTTCCCGTTCGACTTTCTCGAACTTATGTTCGACTCCTTCAATCTTCTGCCCCATTTCCTCGAATTTTTCTTCAACCTTTTCGAATTTATCGTTCACTTGAATCTCCATATTGCTCACAACTTCGGAGATTTCTTGCAGTTTCTCATTTGTGGCATTTGATGTTTCTTGAATAATTCTTGAATTCTCGCTTAATTTATCGTCCATAATTCTAGAATTCTCGACAAATTTCTTTTCGAGTTTTTCGTCCATAATTCTAGAATTCTCGCCAAATTTCTCGTTCATAATTCTAGAATTCTCACCAAATTTCTCATTAATAATTCTAGAATTTTCGTCCAATTTGGCCATCATGGCCGCAAACATTGTAGAAACATCTACATTACCAGTTGCTTCTATTGCACAAACCTCCATTTCGTCTTTGCACTCGAACTGATATCTGTCAATGTCGATGTTTCGGCGTTTAAATCTTCTATTAATCGCCTCTGAAGCTCTACCTTATTACCAGCTGTCGGTTGATCCAATTTACTCAACTCCTTTTTTAGTTGTTCAACTTTGAGTTCTTCGAACTTCATTGTTGTCCTTAATTCGTAATTTCACTTCTGACACCAATGTTACGAATTTCCTTATTCGTCCTTTTTGCGTTGTTTTATTCCCAATAATAAAACAAGGTTCGTTTTTAATTACGATAATTACAACGGTATCACTTCCTTTTATTTATTTATACAGTACAACAGTTTACTTTATTTATAACACGTTAACAAGTCTTGTATTTTACTATCAATTCGCGTTGCTTACTTTACGGGGTTTAATCACAAAACTGAACTCTCCACTCCAAAGACCTCCGCTATTTATACCAACTCACCATACTCAAATGAAGGTATATCTAGCGAATTCAAGAACCTTCTAGAATCTGGATGTTGTTGTTGTTGCTTATCTTTGTATAACAATCTCGAATGGTGGAGAGTTATCTTTACTGAGGTGAATTCATGCTACTGGTTTATCGATACAGCACTAACCGCCTGTTATTTACATACTGTTAGTAGAGTCATTAACAGTAAGCAAATGCTTTTACTATTCGTAACAATATTAACATTAGCAAAAGAAAATTATATTAAAATTGTTTCTTAAAAAATAGAACCAAATGTTAAAGTTTTACAGAAATAAAAAAAATGAACAAGAACAAAACAAAATGTTAAGTAGAAGAATTTGTAGCAAGAAAAGAAAAAAACCCACGAACACAAAAAAATATGTACAACAGAAACACAAAATTGTATTATAAATTAATACAATGAATAAATGTTGGAGGTATATGTATATGTCGCTGAAATATTTTTGGACTTTTGGAAATTATTATAAAAAAATATAACATGATTATCAAAATATTTTAGGGTGTTCATAGAACACCTCCGCACCTTAGACGGAACGTCACTGCCTTTGGATAATGCGTAAACGTTCATTACCCATTCCCCACGGTGATGTGGCGCCAATAGTGGTAATACAAACAATTTATGGTAATAATAGTAAAATAAAAAAATTTGTGCGATTCAGGATCTAGTGTGGTAAGATATACGAACTGGGCATATTCGTCTTGTCACTATCAGAAAAATATGCATGGGCTTTAATGACAAACAATAATTTTTATTCATTACTTCTGTTATAAATCCTAGTAAAAACTGTTACAATCTTCTTGAAATAAATGTACAGCTATTGTGTTGTTTGTACTCCAATGAATGTAAAAGCCTACTTTGGATAAAACGCATTTTATATCTGAATTTTGGATTACTATTTTGAGAGCACAAAAAGTTTTTATTTTTGGAAAAAAAAGTTTAAGAATCCTAGTCATGAAAATTTAACGTTGGTATGAGAAAACAATTTTAAAATTTTGAAAAGGTGTTTTTTAAATAATAAGCACTAAAATTTATTTTATTTGAAGAAGAAGAATAATCTGTTAAAAAATTAGCAATTACTTAAAAACATCGTATCGATATGGTTTTAACTGTCGACCGCATACACATTTTGCATTTTTGCATTTGAAGTATAAAAGTCTACATCGTAAAACGCTTAAAGTGTCTGAGAATCACAGTTAGCTGTTATAAGGAAAATAAAATAAAGGAAATTTAACGGTATAATTTAAAATAAATTATAAAAATTTAAATTCCAAAATTTGTACATATAACTTGTAAGTTATTGAAATGATGGACAGAAAGGTATAAGGCTGCCTTTAATTTTGGTAAATACTACTGTATTTGAAATACCTGAGAACGGAAATAAAATTATATCAATTCTAATGATTTCATTAACTTCAAAAAAAAATTGTCGATATTTCTCATTCAAAAGAAAATTTTGAACAATCAAGTCATAGAAAATATTTATTATAACAAGTTAAGGGAAATATATACCTGTAAATTCATATTTTGCGGATCGGGAAAGTGAAAAAATTCCCTTTACTAATACCAAGGACAGGCATATGTGGATTTCTGTTGGTAAGTTCGATCAGTTTCACAATTGGAGATTTTAATATAAAGACTATTTCGGTATCCTGTCTAGGTAAAAAAATTGCTCGAATTTACCCGGAAAATCAGCTGCGGGAAATTCGTCCCGCAGCCAACTCCTTTTATTTAAACTTGACTGCAAAGATTTATTCAGTGAACCCGGCTATATTATAAATTATAATCGATCATTAACATTACACTCTAAAATTTTGCAAACAGAAGACCCCAACCCAGAGGATATATAATTGAATGGCTCAATAAATAAACCAATGAATTATATCGCAGAAATTGGTCATCAATTTTAAATATGTTCCTGTAAAGCAAAATTTCTATTGATACTAGAAACATTTCAACACCCGAAGTTTAATTTTTTTTTGTGTTATTGCAAATTTTATTTTACAAAGCCAATTTTAAAATATTACATTCAACATATTATTGGTATTAGTACTCAGCAAATGCAGCCAACAAGCGCTTGTCGAAGGCAATTTTGCACAGTAAGTATAAGACGTTTTGTATTACATAAAATTATTCTTACAAATTATATAAATTGGCTAAAACTTCATACTAGATATTTCTAATATTGCAACTAACTAATTAATTTCGGTGTTAATATTATTGCTGTATATTATAATTGCAAAATACGCATATAATATTGTTTCATATTACCATTTAGTTTATTAACGGTATGGTCAATTTAAACGACCGATTATAAAATTCTTCTTTTTTTTAAAATGTTTTAACTCTAATCCTAAATAAATAAATATTGCACGAAATTGAAGGGATGTCATAAAGCAATGCCCATGTGGGCTGACGGGAATATATCATATAGTCGGCATGGTTGGGTGGGATACGGCTTTGGAGAGGAAACGAACACATTTTTTAACCTCTCCCTACTAATTTAGATTTTCCTTCATATCATTTCATTGGGAATCGACTATTGTCGGGTATACTAAGCTACCTATAACTTATTATTTAGTGTCGGACCGAGACTTATCTCCAATGGCAAGAACACCCCCCAAACCCTGAGCACAGCCGGAAAATTAAAGGTAGCGTTGGCCTAGTGGAGATAGAGTCTGAGGGAAGTGGTTCGTTACAAGCTACACCATTTCCAATTGAAATTTTAAAACTACCAATTTAATTTTGAAAAATACCAATTGAAATTTGAAAACCATATTTGAAATTTAATATACACCAATTTAAATGTAAAAATTCGTTTTAAAATTTGAAACACATAGACTGAAATTTAAAAAACATCAATTGAAATTTAAAAGACTTTAATGGAAATTTAAAATTAGTCACTTGAAATTTCAAACACATCAATTGAAATTCAAAATTCAATTTAAATTTAAATGACATCAACTCAAATTTAAAATTCGTCACATGAAATTTAAAAATTATTAACCGATTTTATTTGGTAGAATTTTTAATTTGAATTGGTGTCTTTTAAATTTCAACTGATGTCTTTTTAATGTCAATTCGTGTCTTTTAACTTTCAACTGATGTCTTTTAAATTTCAATTGGTGTATTTTAAATTTCAATTGTTGATTTTTAAAATTCAATTGATTTATTTAAAATTCCAATTAATGTCTTTTACATTTTAATTGATGTATTAAAAATTTCAAATAAAATTTTTAAATTTCAATTGATGTATATCAAAATTCAAATAGAGTTTTTGGATTTCAATTTATTTTTTTTAAATTTCAATTGGAAATGGTGTAGTACAGATTTGCAATCATCGACATTAAAATTTATATATCTCGGGTCACACAAAAGTTATAATTTTTTAAAACACCCTTAAGACATCAAAATTTGATTTTCTATCCACCCTGATTTCCACAATTATAACTTTTTTCAAGAAAATATTGTATTTCTGTCATCTCCATATATAATGGGTGATTCATCGTGAGGTTTGATGTAAAATAAAACACTTAAATTTTAAAGTGAACTTAAATTTTTTATTATCGGTTAAAAGAACAATTTATGGCATTAACTGTTTGAAAATGATATCATGTAAATGTTGGCCACGACAACGTCTGAGGTGGTCTATTCGGAAGGTCCAATTTCCAGAGAAAGTAGTGCAAAGGTGTGATATCCAATTTACCATAGCAAAACTTGAAATTAAGTGCTCACCAAAATGATTTCTCAACATGTCCATAGTTTCACTCGCTGTATAGCTCGTAGCGTCGTCCTATTGAAACCAGAGCTCGCCGAGACCATGCGCTTGAATTTCAGGAAGCACATAGTCCGTTAACATGGTGCGATAACGGTTATCATTGACGGTAACATTCTGATTTGCCTCTTGAAGAAATCTTCGCCTCCTCGCGTACACCCTCAGCTACTGCTGCTATATTCTCTTCACTACGTGCTGGATGTGGTCTAACCGGTCGAGTATCATCCACTAATATAAACTGACACTCAAATTTCCTAATGGTATTGGAAAGAATAGTTTCAGTAGGGCTATTATGTGTACCGTAAGTTCCTCGAATCGCACGAAAACCATTTCTCACAGAACGCTGATTTTCGTAATACGAGTACAGCTGAACAATTTGGAGACGTTGCTGTTGTGTGAGTGTTTCCATGATAACTTGCCAAACGATACTGAACAGAAATGACAAAGCAGTTTGTTATGAGTCCCGCGTGAAAAAAACCTATTGAAGATCAATCCTCACGATGAATCACCGCATATTACCACAAATGAATAAACTTTCATCCATTTCGGGGAAAGCAAGAACTGAATTGTATTATTCAAATATACAACTTAACAGATTTAATTAGATATAAACTATTTATTTATTCAAAGCTCTTTTTGGAGCTGTGAAATCCCGAAGTTTTGCATTTTAAACCAGGGACGAGAAAATGACAAACAGAATTCTCCTTAGTTCCTGTTTTTAATGAAATAATTAAATTCTGCAACTATTTATTATGTTTTCACTCCTTTGTAGTTAAGTTGTGATATGTTAATCCATAGTAAATGAATTTAAAAAAAATTACAGGCATTTTATTGGATGAAAACTGTTGCAAAGATTACAAAACTCTGGGGATTCGCATGTGATAATATGCATAGTAAATGTGATAAAAATGTTGGTGACGGAATAACACCCGTAGTGTATCAAAATTGTAAACTTTACCCAGTGATTCGGATAGGCAATATAGAAACGTAAAGTAGCTTGGTCTAGACAGGGACACAACCATCAAAAGTTTGTGTTCCTTCCACAATAACAGTTATTGCATGTAAAAGTAAGTTTAAGAAACTGCTCGCCTAATTGGTTTCGTTGTCCTCTTATGCAAAATAAAGTCCATAAAGTTTATGTCGCCATTCCGTGTTTCTTCCTATCAATGACTTCAGCAGACCTTAAAGGCGATAATATGAGAGCCGTGAAGGGAAAATGGCTAAAAGGGTGTTGAACAACATTATCCAGCAGAATCTTTAAGATATCAAAAATCCATTAATTCAACGTTTTCTGTAAAACAAACTTTCAACTTTTTTCATAATCGTATTAAAAACGAAACCCCAAATACGAAGGCCGCCATGAAAAGCCAAAAGTGAATTAGGAACAAAGTTACAAAAGTATGCAAATTTCAAAGATGTTTTGGCCTTTGATACATGGTAATCGAACTATTGTCAATGAAGTTACAGGACGAAAAGGAACAATAAACCGAGATTGGATGGAGTTGCCTCCAGTAGTTATGTGAAAGGCTTTTTTGAAAATTATAATACAAAATTTGTGCAGGAATATGGTATCTGGAAACTCAAGATGCTATGGGAATATTTTGTCTAATCGAAAATTACTTCCCAGTTGGAAATTTTGTCTTGAAGATGTTTTCAGTAGTATTTCCTTACTACGTGGCCGTCGGTGGTGCAATTGTGCATGAGAACGGGGGTTCGATCCCTGCTTTGACCCGACACTACCGAGTATATAGCCATGAAAATACTTCTCAACATACCGTTCGGAACCGGTGTAAAACTGTACGTCTCAATCAGTGAGTATAAACCTAAAACGCCCACAGCTCACTGGTTTGTGAGAAGCTCTCCCTAATCCCTTCTTGGGATGTAACGGGAAACCATTTGTTTATTTTTATTTCCCTAGTACAATGTCAGTAGGCAATGACAATTTCTCTAAGACAGCTTTATGACATGTCACTAGTTTTGATTTAGGTGACACAAATTGTGGTGGGGCGGGGCGGGGCGGGCGATCTATGTCAACACTATGTCATGGCTGACTCTAACTAATCTCAATGCTTAATGTCGATACAGGAAGTAATTTGTCAGCTGCGGGTCATGTGTGGGGATTTTCAACTTTTTCAAAAACTTCAAACTGAAAAATTTATATTTATTTGTTGTTATGAAATATATGCCATATATTTTCAGAATATATTTCAAAATATTTGAAACTTGTTAAAAGAACATGCAAATTTTCAGAGCATTATAATTATGTGTACGTCTCACTTCGTGTCATATTAACTTTCAGAATTATCGTGCAACATGACAGATACATACACAAACATAGTTTCCAATAAACAAGTACATACAGGGTGTTCCAAAAACTTTCGGAAAGAAATTATATGCGCGATAGCTTGGATAAATATGAATATTTTTTGTTCTAGCACCACTGTTCTAACCCCTACCGTCTTCGAGTTATTGAATCTCAAAGATAAATCCCGCATACTCAGAATTTGAAAATTTCATCGCGAATCGAATTTGAAGATACACGAGAACAAAGAAAAATGGGAAAGAAAATTTCACAATTTTTTTTTGCGACACATAACTGAGATAAAAATGTTTAAAAAAAACTAAGTTGTTTTAAAATGAATTAAATGCATTTAGAAATGCATTATTTTTTGAGACGCTATAGCTCGAAAACGGTAGTCGTTAGAACAGTGGTGCTACAACAAAAAATATTCATATTGATCCAAGCTGTAGCGCGTTTAATTTTTCCGGAAAGTTTTTGGAACACCCTGTATAAGGTGATGACTGGAGGACACCCTATTTAAAGACGTCATGAGCAACTGACCCACTGATGAATGGTTCCTCAAGGACGTCTTGTGTAAATGTCATTAGGTGATCACCACTGTTAACGAACGTTTTTGATGAAGTTGTTTGTATGGGAGCGGATCGGAACGTCTGCAGTGACTCTGACATGTCACTTCTTTAACACTGAAGATGTCTACAGCAAATTTCCAACTGGGTTTGTAACCTGTGTCAATAGTTTGTATCATTTAATCTTTTCAAATATCCTCCTACTATTCGTTAGAAAAACAGATCGTCGCTGCGCCAACGAAAACAGCTATGTGTTTTTTACTAACTTTCCAGGTTTTTCAAGCCAAAAACTAAAATTTTCTTGGAACAATTGTTCTAAAACTCTGTCTTTGTCAGTACCATAAACTTCGAAGTCGATGCAAATATCAGGAAAGAGATGCGTGAGCGTATGTATAAATACAAACGGTTTTCAATCGTGCAATAAATATTTTTCAAAAAATTACACATAACTCTTTTCGTTAACGCAGCGACGATATATATTATCAGTAACGTACTTACGATTTTCTCCCTTGTACATCATAGGGTAAAGGCGTATAGAGCTGCTATTGTTCTCATCTGATATTTCCTTTCACACTATTCGTGGTGTGGTCGGTGCGATAGGGAGTTATTTGACGTAAATTGCCTTACACCAGGTGTAATTACAAAAATTGTTGACTTAAATGTTTCATGTCGTCTTGATGACAAAATGTGAAATTTATAAGTATTTTTTTGCTATATTTTTTGATATATTTTATTGTTAGTATATATTTGTGGTGTATTTACACAAAAATTTTAACTTAAAAATAGAAATGCCGTTGCTGATTTATTGTTGGATGGTTTGAGCCATTGCCTCTATCTGTTATTATTAAAGCAATACTTTCCCACATCCAACCGCCCGTCTCCAACACACCAAATGCCATCAAAATACTGAGAGAGTTGGCGTCTCTAGACGTCAATAGTCTTTGAAATACATAGTTGCCCAATTTCGTTTCATTTTATTTATTTCCAGGGGGTTTCGATAAAACAGTTGTTCGACCTTCTAGATGAAGTTTGTTACGGGATAGAATGTGAATGAGAATGATAGGCGAATTGATAGAACGGGCTTTAAATTTGATTTTATTTCACTTATGACTTAGAAATATGTTTGTAGGGAATAAATAATTTTTAATTTGACCGAAAACAACAATTTGCTTTTAATTTGATTGTATTACGTCCAAATTCTGGCATAAATAAAAACTGTCATTAGCCCGGTGACTTTCGACGTGAGTTTGGTGGAACTGAAACACACATGCACAATCATTAAATTTCAATTGATGTCTTTCTAATTTCAACTGATGTTTTTGAAATTTCAATTGATGTGTTGCAAATTTCTTATATAAGTTTTCTACTTCAATTGATGTATTTCAAATTTGAAATATAATTTTTTTGAAATATATTGATCTGAAGCATGGCAAGCGTTACACTTGTAGAATATCTCACGACCAATTTTGGAAAATAATTAATGTTTTTTTTTTGGAAAATAATTAGATAAAAGTTTGGGTTAAAATCTGGATTCAAAAAAATTGTTCGGTGTTGGCATAGAGTAGTAATAAAATGTTTAACAAAAGGTGCTGTATGCGAAAATATTTTTCGAATTAAAATTTTTTTTAGTTGGTTAGAAACGCTTGATTCAACGAGCACGGTGGTCTTGAACTCGGCGTGAATGCATATGTTTAGCACTTCCAATTTTCTTTCGGCATTCGATTCCTGGATCCATCAGAAAGTCAGAAAAAAAAATCCACCGTAATTCTTAGAGCCCATTTTGAGAAAAACACGTTTTTCTGGACTATTATTTTGTCTGGACAAAACACATGTATTAATGAAAAATTTTTAAAATTTAGGATTTTTATCGCAAATCTTCAGGGTGAAGGATGGTTATTTGATTAAAAATAAGTTGTGTTGACATTGTCGAACGCTCAAAACTTACCATAAATACTGTCCGAAATAGTAACTATACTCCAGAGAACTGGATTTGTGAGGCAAAATTAAATTACTTGAAAACTGGTATCTTTGTAATTGTTTTATTTTTTCGACAACTATTGTTCAAATAACATGAAATCAAAATTACAAATTTTTTATCTACCGATAACTGACAAATGACAAATGAACGCTGTTATATTCCTGAACCGCAGTCAGTAATTTATTACCGTAATGGGGATGGGTTTTCCTAACTTTATATTTTTCCCAGGTCATTTTAAAATCGTGATGCGCAGATTCCATGGCCTGTACGCTAAAAAACCCTAATCCTTTTTTGGTTTTATCACAAAACTCAGGAACATGAAAAAATACAGCATGGACTTTTGGGATGACACGAATCCGAAGATCAAGATAGCTTTTTTTGAACATTTCAATAGCTTCCAAATAGTTTGATTTGAGATTATTTGAAAAACACGACTCAACCACTTCTCTAAAATCTTGGAAACATTTGACATAATTCAAGCATTCCGGTCTACAAATTTCGCGCAAAATCTTAACTTTCTCCAACAGCAGTTTGCACGAATTACCCGCAAAGGCAGGAGCCCCGTGCACAAAGTCTTGGGTGGCATTGCAATTTTTTGCCCATTTCTGACACTCGACATAGTACTCTGCTTTCATCCGATTGTAGAGAGTATTCACAACACCGAGCATTAAATGTAATTCAGGCGGTGCAATGATATCAAGGATTTCTCTAGTGTCATTCGTGCCTCTTGACAGAACGGGCGCATTTGAACAGTTTCTGTATTTTTTAGCAAGAGACTTTTTGAAGTTAATTTTCTCCCACTCCACATAGTTCTTTCGACAATTGTCCATCGTTCTTTTTTCACCGCATGTATCCAAGTTTTCTTTACCAGCAAAGCACCAGGTACATGGGAAGCTGCTTGAATGAGACATGATTCTCACTAATATATTAGCAAATTTCAAGTCAGTCGCGACCGTTCCAGAAAAATTATTTATGTGCAAGAGGGACCATAAGTGCTGAACGTTTTCGTAGTTTTCTTGTGTGCCTGCAACTACTGCCAAAATAAATATCTTCTTCACGCCAGTATCCTTAAACTTTTTTGCAGCTACGCCCTCTACATATTTTTGGCGGAGATCGCTTACAACAGGCTCAGGTGTTTGTACTGAAAGGCAGACTTTCAGAAACCCTCCTCCACCATCTATACCGAATTTTAAATGAGGATCGTTGAGGTTGCGAGCTTCTTTTACGCGATTTATCAACCCCAGAACATCATTGCAATAGACCAATATTTCTGTTGAACTTGTTTTCTCGCCCGCTTTAGATATTGTGGTAGGACATTTTTGAAAGTCGAAAAATGCATCCAGTCTATGTCAGTATATGGATAGCTTCTCTTTTAAATGTGGTTCGAACAGATTCCTTTTTCGAGAAGCCACACGCAAGTCTCGTGCCACTCCTTGGACTACGTTCCTGGAAAGACCATAATTTGTCCCTATTTTCGAAAATTCTTCTGCAGAAATCTGTTGCGTGGAGGGAGTCTGGTCGCTTGGTTTTGGGACGAGTTCAATACTGAGAGGCCCACCTCGCATCTGAGATAACTGAGCAATTTTCTTTCCTGAAACTGTGCCACTTGGACCACTATTTCCAAATACATCTTTTATCAAACAACTCGCCAAATGTTATTTTAACGTAGAATACGTTATACGGTAAGGTAGGGGTGTTGATCTGGAGCACAAAATTTTGAGAAAATGTTGTTCACTTTCATTATAAGTTTTTAATACTTTATGCATGCATTGAAGAAAATTCAAGTATGGTCGTAACATACTTAATATGTCTTCTTTTGATTTGTATTTAAATAATCATATTGCTACATATAATTTTTTTGATTCTATAAGTAAATCAAAATTTAACTCCTTCAAATTTTGTATTAATTTTCATATGCTTTGTATTTTATGTATTATAACATCATGTGTAAGAGCAGTACGATTATCTGTGTGTTCATCACAGAACCAGTGTGAGAAAGAGAAGAAGTATAATGACAATGCATGTTTTATGTGAACATTACAGAACCAGTGTTGCCACATGCAATATTTACACTTGTTTTCAAAAGTGCATCGAATTGATATAAAGTGTACCCAAATTTTGTTAAAAACTATCCTAAATTTTTAACATAAAAATTAAAGATAAATTTGATGGCTTTAAATCATTTATCAAAAATCATATTTAATTCGTATACATATTTTAATTGCAAAATGACTAACGTATTCTACGTCTGACCTATGCGCCCGTGTTATCTAACACAGGCTTCATATATTTTTTTTGTTTTTTGGGTGGGGATTTGCTCACATGTTCCTGCAAACTTGAAAATTTAATACTGCAGAAATGTTTTTTCCCCACTGAGTAGGTGTGGCCACATTTTGCGCACTTGTTTCTCCTATTTTGCTTGGTATTCTCGTTAGTCCGTCGAGTAAAATTATATGGACCAGGATCTCTTACCAATTCGCATAGTGTACAGTTACAAAAAGTTTCAGCCTTTGCACGAGTCTTTGTTTGCAGAATCTTGAATCCGGTGAAATCTGGTAGCGTTATTCCCTGGAAATTATTAGACTTCACTGACCGATAAACGAGAATTTTACAGGCACTGCACAGAACTTTTGGCAAACGTTCATCGTCTGCATCATATTTCACACATTTCTCGAGGTGGGTGCGCAAAATACCGCTAATTTTGACGAATTGTTTTTTCTTCTCCATACAGAATAAACATATACGCTCCTGATTTTCTTGGTGGGTCCCGGCATGGCGGTTCGACTTACTGCACATTTTTTATCAAAAAAGAGACCACAAACGAAGAAGAGTATTGAACTACACCCTGAATGTCATTTGACTACTAAGGCTATTTTGCCAATAATTTTAATTGTCAATGACCTGCTGGCCTGTAAAGCGAATCAAGAATCAAAGCAAAATGCTATTATTATTGTGATTTATTTTATTTGTGGGGGAGGGTGGCATAGGGGGTTTCAAATTGTGAGACTGGAGATTGACCTGCAGGCCTGTAAAGCGAACCAAGAATCAAAACAAAACGCTATTATTATTGTAATTTATTTTATTTGTGGGGGAGGGGGGCATAGGGGGTTTCAATTTGTGAGACTGGAGATTAAAGATATATTTAGGGAAAGGCTATCTGATACAAAAGGATTCCTCAATAAACGCGGGATTTTTTGAAAACATTAAGTTTTGTAGTTGCCTATAAATCCTGGATTCAAAAAGTTTGTTTGTTAAATATAAAATCAAGATGCGAAAATGTTATCACGAAAATAAAATCTTGTTTTTTCTTAATTTGGTGCAAACGCTGGAAGTGTTAAGTTAATATGTACGTCGATTCCCGATTTAACGAACAATAAATTTTTTACATTAGGTACTCTGTATAACGAATAAAACTCCAAATTACTACTAGATTTAACGTACAAATAAAAAACCGACTTAAACATACCCTCACCCGAAGTCATCCATTGCGACGAGTTCTATTGAATATTGGTAAATGTGCCAATATTCAATAGCAGAGTGGCATTGCGCTAAATATTATTCAATACCCAACTTAATTGCGATCCTAAGTGATTGTGGGGAGTTATCGTGACTACCAGCCAATTGGCCGCCCAATATTTATATGGGAGGTACAAAAATGGGCATGGCGAAGTTGTTCATATGTTTTACATAATAATACACAAAATATTGATCAGTAATAAAATTTTGTCAAGATCGGTTGTGATATACGGGAGATATCGATTCGCCCAGCCGGAAAGCCGCCCAACTATTGTATGGGAGGTAAGAAAATGGGCGTGGACAGTAGTTAATGTTTAATTTTGAGGAAAACATTGCCGAGTAATAAATTGTATTAAGATCGTTTGTAGTCTACGAAAAGTATCGTGTCAATAAACCGGCCATCCACCCAACTGTTGTGTGCATTTGACTAAATATTGTCTTAATCTTCATAAAGATTGGTTCGGATCTGTGGGAGTAAGTAACCGAGCAAAATCGCCCTTGTATTAATCGGTGACTCGCGTTTGATGACATGAAGCCTATAACCTTTCACGCGATTTATCGTATTGACAACCCGGACGACCACCAAGCTTTTAAATGGGGGGTACCAGAATGGGCGTGGAAACCTCGCCAATTTTCTCCAGTTAACTATACATTTACAGATTATTAATCATTGTTTTAGTTGAACCTAATCACATTTACCAGAAAAAGGTTTTCGAAGAAACATGATTTCGAATTGAATGTGTCGATTTGTATGGGAGGTATCCCTAACTAACCATGGATAAATAATAGTCACTGACAAAATTTCGCTGTGTCGATAAACATTTACGGCAGTTATCGTGTTGTCCCGCCAGACAGACAGACGGACATGGCTCAAGCGTCTTAAAAAGTCCAAAAACGAATCTCGTCCAAAGATACTGAGGTTCTAATATGGCTCCTTCTATGCGTTACATTTTGTTTCGTATTAAATGATATATACCTCCATCCTATGGGTGAGGCTATAATCAGTGAGTGTTCACACTCACGGGCGACGTGTTAACACCTTGTTGTTACATGGTACGTGCTCGATTTCTATGAAACATTAGTAAATGTTACATTGCAAAATAAAAAAAGTATAGTTTTTGTGTTAAAGGCTCTTTTGCTGTTGCACTTTCTTTTTTCTTACATCTGCTGTAACATTAGACGTAATATTGTCAAAATAAATAATGCATTATTTAGCTCACTGAAATAATTTTTTTTGTTTTGTCATAAACACCAGGTTACGTAAATGCATTTTCCTCTAAATAATTTTTTGTAGCTGTGTTGCTATTTGAATTCCGGTCTTAGCGTGCAAGAAAAAATTATCCGGAATTACTTCAAGTTAATTTACCGGTATAAGCAATACCTAAGAATGACTTTCTCTACCTTCCGAATGGATTGAATTAAATATCCTAGATAGTGATATGATATCACAATAGAAGGTGGAATCTCTTGTGGAAGCTGTTTAGAGACGTTGAAAATTTTGTTGATTTTAAACTTTAAGAAAATACGCAAATTATCGTTTTCATAGTAGATACACGCATTTAGTTGGTTTACATACTTGTGAACAAGCGCTGTCAAATGTGCTGCAAGCCCAAATCCAGCACATACCATGGGCACGTGTAGTGTATCCGTCACACATTCTACAACTGCACTTACACCCTTCGGTACCAAGAAAACTTCGGATGTACTGGCATGTGTAACTGCAGAATAGAGGGAAAAGTACAATATCAAACACCTACGAATTGAAACTATCACAAAGCAGCATAAAGAAGTATATTGTACCCTGGGATACAATGACTAAAACCAATAAGCGATATCCCAGCCTCATAAACTGTTAATATTTCTATAAAATTGCAACATTAAGTGCGCCATCTGAGAGATAGGGACAGTAAACGTGTGGCAAGTAGCAAATTACATGACAATTTGTACTACCTTATTACCAGGAAAGCGTTGCACAATAGAGCAGCAAAGGGAAAAATATTATTGCACCATCTTTGTATCCTCGAGTATAACATGGTTATTAATTGGATACAAATTATGACAAATTTCTTTAATTTTCGTCGAAATATCAATCCGGTCTGATACATGGTCTTGGTACCACTCTCGACTAGCAGAAAATACGCATGGCGATTATACAAGACGGCCAACCAGACGGCCGCAGAGATTACATTTAAAATACAATTCCAAAGGATTATGTTGTAAAATATCAAATCACTGTGATTAAGACAAAAATAATTACAACATAGGAACGAGTCTGCGAACACGAGCAAATGATAAATAATCTGTTTGTTCTTTAATTTGTTATCCCATTTAGTTTGCATCCCGGGGCGTGTGACGAATTCTATTTGTCTTGAAAACGCAAACGAAAGCACTCTAAATCAACTCGCTCCCACCCTTTCCCATCCCCTAATTTTGGCCAAACAGTTGCGCCACAGTGTGAAATAGAAATAGAAAAAAAATAAAACCGGTTAAACGGTGATTTTGCTCTTAATCGAGTGCAAAAAAGTAAATGTTTAAAACAGTAAAATTCGTCGGCTAAAATTTAAATTTTCAAAATTTCAATTGGATTATGCATACATTTTATTTTAGAACTTTAACCTGGTTGCCAAATTTAAATACATTCATGAAAATTTTACATTTTAACACAAATAAGAATTTGAATCGGTTGCTAATCCGTGGTACATTGGATGCATTATGCATTAGTGGAAGAAAATAAAAACAATTCACCGGTTTTACCAACATTTTTTGCATAATTAATAACCCGGTTTTTGTAATTGTCGGTTATTGGACACTCTAGTTAAAGGATTACGAAAGTCAAACAAAATTGGTTAGGAATTTTTTGGGTGAGCGATACCTAAATATCGCTTAGTCTAGTACTTTTAAAAGGGTAGTTGCTTTGCACTCAGAGTGTATTTGGTTTTACTTTACATAAAATAAACAAAAATTTGAACATTGAAATTGAAATCATTTTAAGCCACTACAATTTCAATGTGACAGGACATTCGACAACGAGAAAAGACAAGAAATAAATATTTTGTAAATATGCAAGCATAAAGTAGATTGTTTCCCAAATTCAATTAGTTTCGAGAAACTAAAATAATGGAAGAGCAAATGTTGAACAGATGGGTAATTCTAATTGTATTGTACAAATATTGTAAAGGCCCGTATAAAGGCTGTTTTTTCTTGGAGGGGGAGAACTTTAACTTGACGACACTGTGTTTGGTAACCACCCATTGGACCGCACTCGGCTGTTTTGGTGTTAGTTTGGTTTGGCAATTTATCATGCATAGACTGACACCGGAGTAACGTTTCCAAATTAATTTGAATAACATGGTTCAATTGGAGAAACTCATCGGGCATTACGTGCATTTTATGATGCCCATAATCTTCCATCAGAACAATTAATTCGAGAAACTATAAATCGTTATCGCAATCCGCCTATGTGTGGCTGTTCACAAGCCACTGTCGAAACACCATTACATCCAGAAAAGACACCGGTCGAATCATTGGCCCATATGTATTCAAAAATGATGATGGTCAGTTAACGGTGAGCAGTACAGACATATGATGAGTAACATTTTAGGCCTCAGTTTGAAAGCATTAATATTCCAAACATGCTGTTTCAGTAGCATGGCGCCGTGAAACACATCGCGCGATACAAATAATTTATTTAAAGAAACGTTTAACGAACGATTAATTTCATGAAATGGACTTGCGATGGACACTATAAGTTTATTTTCTCTGCGGAAAAGTAAATTCGCATGTCTACGCTGATAAACCAGAGACTAATGGGCACTTGAAAGCAATATTCGAGGTGTTAAGAATAGTTTTCATGGTATCTACCCTTATCCTCTATCTTCAATTTCATACGATGATATGCACCTAAACAACACACACCTGAATGTACTTAAGTTTATATCGTCCTAATCTAATAAACTAAAATGTTTAGGCTCCCAAAGCAACCGTGTGGGCAGTAGATCCTTACTTAGCAAATGTCCGGCGTACACACAGGGAAAAGATTAGTTGAAAATCAATTCAGGCATTCGAAGTTCCATGATAAAGTCTAAATTTTGATCAGAATTCGTAATTGTCAAATAGGTCTTACTAAACACTAGTTGCTACTACCGAAATTTAGTTGTATTAACCAATTTGAGTATTTCAAAAACCTCATTCATCTGAAATGGAAGATACAACTAATAAAAAGTACAATATTAGAATTCGTGTTCAAATATTAGTCACTGTAACCATAACTTAGTTTCTGTTACAAACACACTTGTTACACAGTTAAGTATTCGATTTTTCACAAGAGGCTTTGTTGTTAAAGCGAAATTACGTATATTGGAATGCTACACGAGGACTTTACAGAAAAACTATTCTTTTAAACAGAAAGTGATAAACAAAGTTGTGAAAAAACAATAAATTGTATAAATATCCGCCAGCGAAGACTACATATTATCATAAATTGAGGTGAAGTGAGACTTTTAAACACAATCGTTGCATCTGACGCCATTATTGACGCCTTCACAACACATGGGGGAACTATTATTGTGGATGACATAAGTTAACTGAAACAAACATGATACCCACGGTAACCCATCCCCAGTTTTGATCGAAAATATGAAAAATTTACAGAAACTGTCTATATCTGGAAAACGAAGCGACCAATCGAAAAAATAACAAATTTTTAGAGGTTTCTAAGGGTTTCTCACAAAAAAATCGCCAGAATAAGAAAATCGGTAAAATAAAAAATTGCTATATCTCGGAAACGCTGCGTGCAATCACAAAAATAATAAATTTGTTACCTCTTAAAGAAGCTTTCACCTATGGATGTCTTCCATACGGCTTCCATCAAATATATCTCTATAACTGAATGAGAAAGAATTCGAAAAAAGGGTCAACATACATATTTCGATTTTCAAAACTCGAAAAAGGGAATATCTGCAATACCAAAATACATGATTTAAATTTGTCGTACGTATTATGAACAAATATGTCAAAAAGTCAAAAATTCTACATTTCCACGAAATCGAAAAAATAATTAAGAAGTGGACAACTTTCGAAATTTTTCTGACATATACCCCACCGTTCGATTTTCAATGTTGATATATCGCAATAATCCTTGAATCCTGGCATACAATCGGGAGTTTACTGAACTTAAAAATATTTACCAACCCAAGAGATATTGATTTTTGGCCGATGGAAATCGATTATGAACCACTGTGCGACGATCCCTTATTAATGTTTAAGGATGACTGTACTAGTTGTGGCAAGTTCAGAATATAACAATATGTCTTCTAAACATAATGTTTAACCTTTGATTATACTTGAACAGTGGAATATCTGAAAAATTTTGTTCTTTTGTTCAAAATATGTTTGTACAATTTTGAATATCGTACCCCAAATCTGATTACCAAAGCAATGTACTAAGGTAATATATCGCACCCTAAATACAAAAGTGTCACAACTCAAAATTTACATATTTTCAGTAGAGACAAAAGGCTAAGTTGCAAAGTTAAGAATGTAAGAAAAGTCTCAAAAGTAGACATATTGATCCTGGAGTTTTTTAACTAAAGGGAAGAGATAATTACGCCAGACTGTTACAACAGATGGAAATGGTCCTCAGTGATTGTTTTTAAGCAAAAAATTAAAATCTGGAAATTTTTATTTATGACGCTTTTGTATTTAGGGTGCGATATTATGCCTTGTTTTAAACTTCCAACTGTTTTCAATACAGCCATACCGTTTTCAAAGATTTCTTAATTCGTAGAACATATAAATTTTTAAATTTTTGTCTACACACATAATCTTTCTTTTGAGGCATGTTTTAGAGCTATCCGATCGGCGAAAAATTTTGCACACACCAGTTTTTGAAGCAAACCTGGGGGTGTGATTTGAACTTTTTCAAGGTTGAAAAATAAGGGCCCCCACAAACGTATATAATTTGTTATAAAAATGCATTCTAAAATTTCAAGCACATACATATGTATATACTTATAGATATACAAAACTCTATTTATGGATTTGATTCCTTCTGTTGATTAACATTAATAGGAGTAAGATAGATTAAAGCTCGTGCCACTATTAAGCCAATAGTTAGTATGGTGGTAAGGCACATTAAACTATCATTATATCTAAGATATTGTTATTGTCTTTTTGGACTTGCCATTTTGTCAGTATCTCTCTGTTTGCTGTGATATAGTTTTAAATTTTGATAATTTTTTAACTGTTGTCAATATGACTTGTGTAGCAAAAGGTTGCAAAATAAATAGTTCAAAAGAGCGATTAATATCATGTTGGATATGTGATACTGTTTCTCATTTGTGTTGTGCTGGTTAATAATGGGAGACATTATGATGTCATTTGCGACAGGAACAAAGGTCTCCGTTGGTCTTGTAGGCAATTAGATATCGATTATTATAAGCTATTGAAAGAAGCTAAAAATGGTGTATCAGAATTGTGTGTGAAAAACCTTCTAGATTTGAAGCATTGTTTGAAAATTTCAATTTTTCTGTAGTTTCGCCTAAGAGGAAACAATATTTCTTATTTGCTTTGCGTGGTCTAGGCTGGAATCAATCGGAAAATTTACCACCTTCTGAAAACCGTTTAAAACTTATTGACCTTCCTACACTTGAACGAAGGAGATATATGTTAAGATCTATGTTTATTATAAAATTGATAAACGGTCAAGTTGATTCAAAACTTTTGCTCAGTAAAATTCGTTTTAATATACCATCTGGCGTTACTAGAAATGTTCGTCCTTTAAAATTGCCGGTCTCACGATCTAATTACGATTATTATAACCCGGTCCGCACTCTATTTCTTCTTTATCATGATCTTTATATTTATCTACCGTTTTTTGAACCATTAGCCAGGGTGAAAAAGTATATTATTTATGAATTTACACATGCTAGGGTTGCCAGTTCATATCATTCGAATAGTTAAATCAATGTAACGCTTGTAATGCCGTTAGGATTGAATAAAGTCGTTGCATTTTATTACCTCAATTCTTTTTCCTGCAATAATCATTTCTCCGACGATATCATTGCTGCTCCTTATTCCTGTTTCCCTGTTGACTTGATATCACGGCGTCTTCTAATTACATTTATTTGGTGTTGTTCCTGGTTCCAGATAATTATTGCTGTTGCTTATTCCTGTTTCCCGTATTTCTACTGATCCTGTCCCGTTAAATTAATTTCTGTTGTTTATTGATTTCGTTGTTTGCTGGTTTCCTGTATAATGTCAACTCGATATCATGGCGTCTTTTTATTTCGTCTATTTGGTATTGTTCTTGGTTGTATTGGTGTTATTTGTCCTGCTCCGTAACTCTGATGTCTTAACTTATGCTCCTGGTTCCTGATTTGCTGCTGCCTTTCTTCACATTTATTCCTGATTTTATTGGTGTTGCTTTTCCTGCTTCGTAACTCTGGTGCTTTAACTATTATTTATACTGCCAACTCAAGATCATATCCCATATGACGTATTTGCTGTTAATCAATGTATCTCGATAGCTGGTTCCTGTTTTCTTCCCCCTTTTCTTTGTGTTTTTGTTCCTGATTTCGAATTCTTCTCCTTCATCTTATTCCCGGTTCCTGCTTCCTGATTTTGCTCTTTCCTTATTTTAAGTTTTTATTATATTAATTTTTAATTTCGCTATGCTGCCTCATATGTATTTGCCGTTTCTTGTTTCCTTATTTTAAAGTGATATTACGTCAATTTTTTAATTTTTTTTTAATTTTAACAATACATTTTTTTCCTGCTCAATATTTAAAATTTTATTTAAATTTTTATTCTTTTCTTCTTTGTATTTATTGTATTTATAAGATATTTTTTTTTTTTTTTTTCAGAGTGAAATTTGCCTTCGTTCGGTACGGTCGCAAGCAACTAAACGGAAATAACAAAATCAGCTTTTGAAGTTTACTCTTTATTTTGAAGTTTACTCTTTATTATTTTCGCAGTCTCCAAACAATTTGTATACTTTTGGTGTAAAGAACATTTCATTAAACAGAAACAGTGAAAGTGAATATGGCCCCCGGGCCTAGGTCCTCTGCTCGATACAAGAGCAAGACAAGCACACATAAAAGACTTAAACACCTTCCTCTATAATGGGAGGAAATCTTAACTCTGAACGTGCCACAACATCACGTACCAACCGATATGCTTCTCTATCTGATCTTGACGATATGGAGGTCACACCAATATCAAATATGGTAAGCGAGGAACGGCAACCTAAGCCACCACCTATAGTGGCGGATAGTGTTATACCACTCCGTGAAATTCAACACCTATTGGGCAATGATTGTGTTTATGACCTCACTTCAATCGGAACAAAAATATTCCCTGTCGACTTGAAGAAATCCGAATTCTGCAAAAAAGTTCTTGCGGAGAACAAAATTGAATATCACACCTACAATTCGAAAGGAAATCGCCTATACTCAGTGTTCCTTTATGGTCTACCAAAGATGAATACCGCGGACATAACTTCTGAGCTAACCCCCTCAGTGACCTACCTCACCTACCTCAGTGACTGATTTTATCACAAAATACAGTACAATAAATAATGCTGTTTACAAAGTGCAGTTCAGTAGAAAGAACTTTAACCCAAGTAACCTACAACTCATAAAAACTATAGACCGCGTTGTTGTATCGTGGAAAAAACAAAAGCCAAAAAAGAACGGTAAACCTACTCAGTGCTGGAATTGCCTAATGTACGGGCATGGAGGGGAGCACTGCAACAGACGACCAGCCTGCATAACATGCGGCAATCAACACCGAACCGATGACTGCCCGCTTAATAAAAACGAAAACAAATCAAAAGTCTTTACGTGCTTCAATTGCAAAAAATCTGGTAAAGAGAGAATTGATCACTCAGCCAACGATGAGAGATGTCCACTAAGAGCCGAAGACCTGAGACCACCAAAGAGAAACATATCTGTACACAGAAACTCTTACGTGCGCAGAAACTCTTATATCTACAATGAAGATGAGCACCCTCCCCTTGGTAGCATCATAAACACTGAGAAGAATAAATACACAAGCAGACCATCATATGCACAACAACTTAAAAAACCTAACAGCGAACTATTTAACATAGACGAGCTGTTTGATATTTTCACTTCAGCTCTCGACGAGCTTAGTAAATGTACAAATAAAGTACAACAAATACTAGGGCTGCGACATCGACATCGATGTTTTAAAAATATCGATGTTTTTCTAAAACATCGAGTACTTTTAACATCGATGTCTTAGTGCCGATGTTTTTCCAACATCGATGTTTTGTATCGATGTTTGCATCGATGTTTTTGCTTTCGGACTGGTTGTGAGCCGAGGCAAAATTAAATTGTCGGCTTCGCATGTGTTTCATTTGAGGACCTTTTTTTTTTTTAGTCACAAACTCATCGGCGGCATGAGCGCAAACATCGATGTTTTTGACCGATGTTACATCGATTCAATGGCGCGGCTGAAGTTTTTACCGATTCTACGATCGGCGTAGAAGTTTTTACCGACATCGATGTTTACAAAACGATATACAAAACTTTATTTATACTGGAGTTATTTTATGTATACTGGAGTTATTTTATGCTTAAAATATTCAAAAACATCGATGTTTTTGGGGGTGTCTTAATTTTGCAGAAATAAAATGAGAAACATCGATGTTTTCGAATTGTTAACAAACTAAATAAAAACATCGTTGTTTTGTTTTTGCTGAAATTCTCTTGTAGATATGTGTTGTCAATATACAAATCACCCTATTCGTCGATATAAAGGCAAATAGTATATACAAAACTTTATTAGTGCTGCCTTTTATATCGATGTTTTTCAAATTAACAAAATTTATAGAAAAAACATCGATGTTTTTTATTAAAGTTTTTTAGCAATAAAAATAAAAAAACAGTACTAATCAACTTTTGTATGTTTTTGCTTAATATCGTCGACATGACATATATAAAACTGCAGTTCAGAGAAAACAAAACACGCAGAAACATTTGTAACCGATGTTGGATCAACATCGATGTTTCTCACTTGAAGACCTTTTTTTTTTTTTAGTCAATGTCAGAGGGAAAAGAATACGTGCGCAGAAACATCGATGTTTGGAAACATCGATGTTTTTTACCGATGTTTTATCGACATCGATGTTTCTCATTTGAAACATCGATGTTGAAAAAAATACAGTACAATAAATAATGTTGAAAAACATCGATGTTTTGAGGTCGATGTCGCAGCCCTAACAAATACAAGTAGTTATGAGGATGGTCAGACATGCCTATGACATCGATTAATAAAATTCGAATACTTCACTGGAATTCAAATGGAATCTCCAACTATCCCAAACAAAAGCAATTAGAGCTTCTATTAGAAGCCCATAACATTCATATAGTTTCCTTAAACGAAACATTTCTAAAAACTAACCATAAACCATTCTTTACCAACTACAATATTTTTCGTAACGACAGAACCGAATCAAGTGGTGGAGGTGTCGCCCTTCTAATCCACAGATCATTAGAATATAAAATCCTTCCTCTGACTAAAACATCAGCCATAGAGAACATGTCTGCTGAAATTATCATAAATGGACGAAAAATCATTATTACCACTGCATACTCACCACGATACACACCTGCCTTTCGGAATGACGTCATTGCCCTGTCACACATAGATAAGGAATATATAGTTCTTGGTGATCTCAATGCTAAACATACAACGTGGAACTGTAGTTCAAACAACACCGCCGGTATTACGCTAAACTCACTCCAACAATCGTGTAATTTTTTCATTTATTATCCAGACAGCCCTACCTTGTATCCCCATCAACTACTCCGCATACCTTCGACAGTTGACCTGGTTCTAAGCAATTCTTCCTTACATATGAGCCTTGAAACTCTAGGGTACGAAGTCCCTTCTGATCACCGGCCTATCATAAGCACAGTTGATGGTTCTACTTCTCCCATACCTACGCTCGAGGTTTTTGACTACAAACGCTGCAACTGGTTTTTATACAAGGATATGATAGACAGGAGCATTTGTACAAATATTAGAGCATATAGAACGATAGCTGAAATTGATGCTGATATTAATAAATTTATCGATACTATTCTCTCCGCAAGAAGCGCAGCTACTCCTAAAACCCAACATATAAATTCTGTCACATTCCCTAGAGCAGTACTAAGATATATTGGCACAAGAAACAAGTTTAAAAGGAAACAACAAAGAACATCCAATAATCAGCTAGCCACATTCTACGACCAGTGCACGAATTTTCTGACAAAGCATATAAACAAGAGACTGTATATTATGAGAAATTATAAGTGGAATAATTTCCTAACACGCATGAAGCCAGGAGACAAACGTTTTTGGACCCTAAGTCGTAATCTGAGAGGCAAGCGGAAAAATAATATATCTCACCTAAAATATTCAGATAAAAAACTCATCACTGACCAAGAAAAGGCTGACAAACTAGCCGAAACGTTTGAACAAGCTCATTATCTAACGAACGATTACTCACACTCCATAGACTCAGTGGTAAATTTTACGGTTCATAAATTAAAGCGTGAACACCCAAGTAACTCCAAAATCGAACATATAACTTCCACTGAACTGTCAAACGTTTTATCGCTTCTTAAGAATTCAAAATCCCCTGGTTTAGACAACATACCCAACATACTTCTGAAAAGGCTGCCAGCGAAGGCAATTGATTTACTAGTTACTATTTTAAACAGTTGTTTCAGCCTGAGTTATTTTCCAGTTGTGTTCAAAAAAGCCAAAATAATTGCAGTTCATAAACCCAACAAACCCAAGACTGATCCCAAAAGTAACCGGCCAATCAGTCTGTTGAGCAACCTGGGAAAGGTTTTTGAAAAACTTATATATTTCCGAGTTAACAATTTTGTCACAGATAACAATATAATATCAAAAGAACAATTTGGCTTCAAAAGAGAACATAGTACTATCCATCAAGTTAACAGAATAGAAAACAAAATAATTTCTAACAAACATAATAAAAGATCCACGGGAATAGTACTCCTAGACATTGAGAAAGCCTTCGATGCAGTTTCGGACTTGTATACAAACTTATCTTAACCAACCTTCCATTATACCTCACTAAAATAATAGCAAATTTTCTAAACAATAGAACTTTCTCCGTGGCGGTCAATAATACATTTTCATCGACAAAATCCATTCCTGCAGGACTTCCTCAAGGTTCCATCCTCTCGCCAATTTTATACAATGTATTTACATCCGATTTTAAACCCCCAAAGGAAATAGATGCGGCTTACTACGCAGATGACACAGCTTTGATTGTTTCGAGCAAACTTACGAGCGCTCTTCTTAAGAAAATGGAGAAAAGCTTAACGGCATGCAACAAATATTTGACCAAATGGAAAATAAAAATGAATCATGGGAAAACCCAAGCCATCATATTCCCTTACAACAAATCGTACAAACGGACTCCAAATCGACAACTACAATTCCAAAACATCACCATCCATATAAAGGATCACGTTAAATACCTGGGTGTAACACTGGATAAAAAATTAAACTTTGGTAAACACATTGAGGATACCTGTGATAAGGCGATTAAGTCGATCATATCGCTTCGTTCTCTTCTACATAGACGATCCGCCCTAAACCATAAAAATAAAAACCTAATTTTTAAATGTGTCATAAGACCTATACTTTCATATGCCTCCCCTGTATGGTACAAAGCCGCCAAATATCGTTTAAAAAAACTGCAAATAATTCAGAATAAATGTCTGAAAATTATCGATAACAAACATTTGGAGATACTCCACACGCAGATTACACGAAGAAACCAACTACGAGATTCTCGCTGACTTTATAACGCGACAAAACAATCAATACATCCACCGCACCTCAAACTCTTCGTATGAAATAATAAGAGATTGCAGTGACATTTAATTATATATATATATAAAACATAATTATAACACCCGAAATATCTAATATATCTCTAACTATATTAAATATAATTGCCAGGTATATTATATTGTATTTCCGTATTGTGTATTCAAAATTTTTGTCTCTCATATAAAGGTTTTTCCCATTTCTCCTTTAAAACTACATGACCAATACATAAGCAAATCATTAATGAAATATTAACTTAAAAATATTAGCTATAAACATAAAGTCTAAGTATTTTAATTGCTGTGATATCTTTGATAAAACTCAAAAGTGAATTTATGTATAATATCAATAAGTATATTTTGGATGAATAAATAAATAATAAAAAATAATAAGATATTTTTATTTGTAAATTTTAGTTTAAGATGAATTTTGAAAAAATTATTCCACCTCCAGCTGGACTTATTTGTAACGGAGTAAATAAACGAACAAACAAACAAACTTCTAGAAGGAGAGGAATGTTAAAGATATCAGATCTGGACAGTCAATGCCGCCATTAATAATATCAACAACAAGCACAACAGACTGGAATTATTTCCGAAATTCTGAAGTATCCCAACCATTAACATTTTAATTCATAGGTAATAGGTGTCTCAGTAAGAATGCACTTTTCACTTTAAAATTACACACGTATTATTTGAGATAGTTGTGATTTTTTCTTGGATTGTAAAGGAGACATGTTCCGATGAAGTATTGAAGAACATATCCGTCAAATGGTCCCACGGCTCTGGTGACAGGCCATAAATGATTTCATAAAATTTTCCACAACTTTTCACAGAGATGGCTCTGTATCTCACCGATGACGCGTTGGATCTCGGAGTTGAGCTCAGAATTGTTTATGGTTTATTCGCATAAATCCGAGATTTCACAAAACCCCAAAGAAAGAAATCGCACGGCGTTAAATCACATGATCTTGGTGGCCAGTTGACATCAGAATTTCTTGAGAAAATTTGTTGTAGAAATCGCTGCTGCAATAAATTCCTTGTTTCATGCGCGGTGTGTCACGACATGTTTTCCAGATCCATGCCGTCCTGTTGAGCCAACAAGAACTACGATATCATGTTCCTGTAATGAATGCCCTTCAGAGATCGCATGACGATTGTCTGAGCCCCAAACTCGACAACTTTGGGTATTCACGAAGCCATTCAAATGGAAATGTGCTTCGTCGGAGAAGATGACTTTTTTGAAAAATTGGCATTGGCTGCACTTTGCTCCTTACCCGTTGAACGAACTGCCGGCGCTTCCATGATCTGCTGGTTTGAGCTCCTGGGTAAGCTGAATTTTGTACACATGAAGATGCTTCGTGAAATTTGAAGATGTTGAGAACGATTCATGTTTTCGGGTTTTCTGCGACACTCTCGTTTACAGCTGCAATGTTTTCAAAAGACCGACCGGTACTGTGACCCAAATTATTCTTACTGTCCATAACCGACCCAGTTTCTCCAAACTTGTTGACCACTCTCCGAATGGTTGACACATTAGGTGCACTTTCTCGACAGAGAATTCTTCGAAGTTTGCGAGCGGTCTCAGAATAACTTTCCAAATTGTTATTATTTTTTGTATTTTCCACAATTATAAGGCGTTGTTCTTACGTAATTGTGAAGTAATTGGAAAAAACATATGTGACAGCTGCAAAATTTCAGAGTTGCATTTGCAAAAAAAAACACACTAAATTTAAAAAGTGCAATCATACTGAGATACCCTCTAGGTAATGGATTTTCCATCCTTACTAAAGTAACAACAAATTTCATAAATTTTTTCTGAACCTTCTCCTCACGAGCAACACGGATGTGACTATGTGGACAACAGTGTCCAAAACCAAAACCGAAAAACCGGTGACCGGTTTTCTAAAAAACGTAATTTTCCCCCAAACCAGAAACCGGTTATTTGACGTCGGTTAACCGCTTATCCGGGTTTTACTTAATTTGTGTTCATATCCTTAAACAAATTCAATATATAAATTGTATGATTTTCGAGTTTTTATGAAATTTTGAAATTACGAAACATGATTTAAATTCTCAAAATGACTTCATGTTTCAAAACGTTCTAAATCACATTTCGAAACCTGAATGAGAAATAACTACAAATTATTTAACTAAAATAATTTCACTTTCCAAATTTTTTTTCCAATTTAAAAATTAAAATTACATATTTTATAAATAAGTGTTTTAAACTTAATAGGATTTACATACATGGAAATCGCTTTCAAATTTGAATATGATTTTCGAATTCAAATCAGTTTAATGTAAATTTGAATAAAACTTTTAAATTTTATATTAAACACGCATTCCAAATTTGAATATGGCATAATTCTTTAAAATCGGTTTCTTGAAAACTTGATTTTTCAAACAAACCAAAAACCGGTTTCCAAAAATTTACGGCTTTTTGGACACTATAATGTGGACCTCAAATCTCAGAATCATATTATAACTTCGATCTGACAAATGAGGCGTAAATCAATTTAAAGGTGTTAGGATCGGAAACGAATGAATTTTTCAAATTTAAATGATAATAGTTCCGAATAAAAGGGATTATGATATATGAATTAAAATACTTCACAAAGCTTTCTTTTTAGTTTTCCCTCTCAGATAGGTTCCACAAAACCGATTGCCGAAATTTGAAAAAAGAGGGTATCCGGACAAAAATTATGATTTTTTAAAATAATTCTCAGTTTACTATAGTTGCACCAGGGGATCGTATACAAATATGCAATATATCTCAGTGTATTTTTTTTTTACTTACATATTTCTCCATCACATCCAACGAAGGGATTATTTTTCAATTATTGGGATTTAGGGGTATATTATTGTACAACATTTCGAATTGATATTAAAAAAATAATTTAAATTAAAAAACTACATTGAGTTGAAATGTATAACACTTCTTTTGAAATTTAAAACACATAAAATTACATTTGAAAATGAAAATGAAAACGCATAAATTGGAATTTTAAAAAATGAATTGAAATTTCAAATATATCAACTGAAATTTAGAAAAGATTGAGTGGAATTTAAAATGCATCAATTGAGCTTCCAAAACATAAGTTACAGTTTAAAAGCCTAGGATTAATATAAAATCAGTTAGTGATTTTTGAATTAGATTTTTATATGTCAATTGATGTATTTTAAGTTACAATTAATATCTTTTAGTTTTCGATTGATGTTTTTTAAACTTCAACTGATTTTTTAAATATAATTGATGTATTTTAAATTTCAACTGATTTGTTTTATATTAAACCTATTACTGGTCCGTGTGATTAGCTTCAACTCAGACATTGGTCAGTAATCTGTAAATGTCTACTTGAGTGGATAAAATTGAAATGGTTCCCACGCCCGTTCTGATACCTCCCATACAAAAGCTGGTGTCAGTCCAGATTTGTCGCGTAAAACATTTCCGATCTTAATGAAATAAATTATTAGGCTTCAATTTACCAAAGGCCAGTTAACTACTAATACCAGGATGACACAAAAGTTTTGGGGCCGGCTTGTTTGTCAACAATATAACTCCCGTAACAATCTACCAACTTTTTAAATCTACCAATTTAGTATTGGGCAATATTTAGTCAAACGCCACTCTGCTGTGAAAAATGGGTGATTTTGGCACAACCAATCTGGTAGTTCACAATGTGTTTACAAAAGCACACCCACTTTTTAGCTTCCATAGAACAGTTGGGTGACAATCCGGTTTGTCGACAAGATATCTTCCGAAAATCAACTTAATGGAATTTGGTACTGGGCAGTGATTTGTCGAAAGATACTATAGAACTAAAAATGTAAAACTGTTTTCAGCTTGATGGACACGAAATCTCTACATAAACCAAAACCGATCTTACTAAAATTTGATTCAAACTCATTTTCTCACCTCCCATACAAATTTTAGGAGGAAAATCTGCTAGTACAAACACAACAGGTCCTATTTAACTTGGGAATTAGATAATATTTTTTGAGGGAACTTGAAACCAATGGATGACTAAGGGTGAGGGTGTGTTTAAGTCGGTTCACCCGACTGAAGTTTGTATACTGGTTTTTAATTAGAATTAATTTAGGAATGTAGAAATCCTAATGTTAAGCCGGGAAGCCCTTTGAATGGTGTTCTCTGAAGACAAGAGGGTGCTGAAGTCCTGATTTTCATATCAATTTTTTTTTTATGAAGGAACTGTCTAATTTTTCAATCGCAGTTGTAGACTGACTTCTCAAGCTTCTCAAAATACCGTTCAGAATCGGTGTAAAAACTGTAGGTCCCAATCAGTGAGTGAAAAATTAGAAAGCGCACAGCTCACTGGTTGTGAGAAGCTCTCCCCAATCTCTTCATGTGATGTAATGGGAAACGGTTTTTTTTTTTTTTTTTTTTTTTTTTGTTTTAGTTGTAGACTGACGGCGTACAAGCGACAGTCTAGTGCTTGTTTTTTCTAACTGAGAACGTACAGAACTGCATACACACAAACAAATAAACGGCAATCGCAGTTAGAACTCACCTCGGGTACTGATGCTGTGGCATAATAACACACGATTGTGACCCAGCAATTCATGATTGCGTTCAACAATACCTTAGGGAGTAATGCCAATATCAAGGACACGTCCTGTTGTCCGTCCAGCAGCAGAGCATCACCAACATTAGTTACACCTGTAGCAGTTAACCAAAGAAAACTAAGGAGAAACAAAAAGGAGGGAAATAGAAACGATTATTAACAAATAAAAAACATCAAGGATGGCGCATTAATACAACATTCAACAACACAATTACATAAATTTTAATTTTTGTTTAACATGTTTTTATAGCCCACTTGCATGCAAACTCGTACCAACCCAATGTCTCAGACCAAGTAGGAAAGTACAATAAAATCCACCACAAAAATATTCTAAATTCCTTTATAACATGGAGGTGCGTTTCCGGCATTCTCTCCTTAAAGAACATTATTACATTTTGTGAACAAATATCTTAATTTACGTTTGAATTTACAACATAAATTTATTAAATTTTTTAGAAATTTTCATCAAGTTTACAACAAACCAATTAAACCAAATATTGGATGATACATTTACAAGTAAAGTATATTTTCATTTTTATATTTAATTTACCGATTCATAGTATTTTCATTATTGATTCAAAATTATTGCAATTCTCAACTGCATTGGTACCACCAGTGAAAATCGGTGCTCCTGTGTTTTTTTGTGCTTTCAATGAACCTGTACACATGTCCTGAAAGAGTGAAATGTTTTAGTTAAATTGCTTTTATTCGCTTTCCTCCCATTATCACCCGCTGCATTTATCATACAGTTAAAGATAACTAAAAGTTTTGTATGAAATTTAAAAATTATACATGTTACCTCTAACCAGATACTGTGATAATGGTCTTTAATGGTTTAACAAAAACAACTCAATGAGTGCGATGGGGTCAGGAATCTTACAAAACGAAGATAACATATTTCGCCAACCAGTTCGATCTTTTGCCTTATCTCTTCAGTTGACAATACCAAGTGTACGCAGGGATTCATCAACCTGATCTCTCCAGCCGAGTGTTGGTCTTCATATTTTTCGTATTCCTTCGAGTTCGGTTTCGAAAACCCTTCGCTCTGGTTCGTCTTCATCCACTCTACTTACATGCCCTAGCCAGGGCAATCGCATTATTTTGATCCGCTTAACTATGTCAGTGTCGGGATAATGATCATGGTTCATGAGTCTCTGATACTCGTCATTGTCCACTATAAGTCCATAAATTTTTCGGAGTATTTTTCTCTCGAAGACTCCTACAGATGTTTCGTCTGCTTGCGATAGAAACCAAGATTCTGCGCCATAAAGCAAGACAGGTTGAATGAGAGTCTGGTACAGCTGGACTTTTGTTACTCGAGAGAGAGCTTTAGCTCTAAAGTGCTTGCTTAGCCCAAAATAACATCTATTCGCAAGCACAATTCTCCGGTTGATCTCAAGGCTGACGTTGTTGTTTTTGTTTACGAGGTACACTCCTATAAATTCGTCCACCACCTCGAAATTATAACGGTTATCAACGTTCCCGCTTTAGTCTAATCGCGAGGAGGCCCTGCTCGTTGAAACCATTAATTTTGTCTTGTCCTCATTTACCGTCAGACCCACTTTTGCTGACTCCTTCTCAATTCTCGGAAACACCACAGTAACTTCTCTAACTCTGCGCCCAATGATATCTATATCATCAGCATGTTCACTGCAGATTTTGCAGAATAATCTCTATTAAGATGTTAAAGAGATCGCACGATAGGGTGTCGCTTTCTCTGAGGCATCGCTTAGTTGGTTCGGTAAGATCCTTACCAACTTTTACTGCGGATTTGGTGTTCGTCAAGGCAAAGTCGTATCCGTTTTGCAGGAATACCAAGCTCAGACATTGCTTCGTAGAGTTCCCCCGTATCGGGCGATCGAAGGCCGCCTTATAATCGCCAAATAGATGATATGTGTCGATTTTTTTTTCGTGGGTCTTCTCCAGGACTTTGAGAAGCGTGAAAATCTGGTCGGTTGCCGATTTTCCAGGCCTAAAGCCATACGGGTATGGTCCAATCAGGTCAGCGATAATTGGTTTTAGTCTTTCGGACATAATATATTATAGAACCTTATAGGCAATGGATAAAAACCTTATTCCAAGATAGTTGGCACAGAGAATCGGGTAACCTTTTTAAAATATGGGACATAGTACACTGAGACTCCAATCGCCGGGCATGCATTCACCTAACCAAATTTTGCTAATGAGCTGATGCATGCACCTTATCAGCTCATCGCCGCCAGCCTTAAACAGCTCCGCCGGTAATCTATCGGCTCCTGCGGCTTTATTGTTCTTAAGCCGGGCAATAGCTGTTCTGACCTCGTCCTGGATAGAAGGGGGGCAATCAACGTCGTCGTCCAAATTTAGATCGATTGTCTCGTCATTGGATGTCTCAGGCACCAATAGCGTGGAGAAATGATCTCACCATCTTCCCAACATACTCTGCACATCTGCGATTAGATTTCCGTCCTTGTCTTTACAGAAGGGGACCCTGAACCATGCCCATTAGTTCCGTTTCTGACTTTTAGGTAGAATTTTCGGACTTCGTTCTTCCTTCTGTATGTCTCAATTTTCTCACTCTCGCGCTTTCTCCACTGCCGTTTCTTACGCCTAAAGAGACGGTTTACCTCCATTCTTTTTTTTCCTATATTGCTCAGTCGCCGCTCGCGTTGCAATTGACTGAAGCATTGCCATGCGTGCAGCGTTATTTTCATCATTTGCAATGCGACACACTTCATCGTACCATGGTGTATTAGGAAGCGGTTTTTCGAAACCAAATACGGTTGTTACGGCAGTTTTTATAGAGTCGGAAATTGATTTCCACTGCGCATCAGGATCGCCATCGGGAGCGGGTGGGTTCTGTGCCAAAAGTTGTGAGAGCTTCATTGAGTAGACTGTGGCTGCCTCTGGTAATTGCAGCTTTCCGATGTCCAGCTTCCTCTGCGCCTGGTTTCGTACGATTTTTGCTCTACTTAATCTTGTGCGAACCTTTTCTGCTACCATGTAATGATCAGAATCAATGTAATCTCCTCTGATCACTCGTACGTCAATTACACTGGACTTTGCCGCGGCAAAGTCAATCAGTCTCATACCGTTGTCGGAACTGTCAGCCAGTAGACTGAAATTGCCAATAGTTAGATTAAACACATTCTCCCTGCCTACTTTGGCATTAAAATCTGGTCGGAGGGTAGTAGGGTAAAGTTGCTAACTTCTGAGCCAGTGGTCGGATTTTTTTTGATTTGATTTGATTTTGATTTGATTTTTTGGGCTTGTTGGAAAGGTCTTTAAGAGGCCTTTCAGAATCAATAAAAAAAAAAAAGTAGAAAAAAGTCAAATCGCCGAGAGACAGAGCTTTCGGAAAAAAATGGGAAAAAAATCACATAACCTCAATTTGCTCAGCCAGATGGCAGGTAACATATGTTTTTATTTGTTTTTGTAAATTAACACGTTTAAGATTTTATTTTATTGAAATTATTGGCTGAAGAATCAAACACATAAGAAAAAAAAACATTTGATGTCAATGTGGTTCCCATTTTCTACTAAACACAATTGCAGCCGTTTGCGAACCACATCCGCCACGTTTAGTTCACTCATCTTTTCACGAACTTTCACCGCAGCTTCCTCAATGCGTGCAAGTAACTGCTCACGATTGTGGATCTGCACAGAATACACAGAATCTTTCATGTAGCCCCACAAAGAGAAATCAAGTGGTGTGAGATCTGGAGATCGTGGCGGCCATGCCATTGGTCCAGCTCGTCCAATCCAACGTCGTGGGAAATTGGTGTTACGCCAATCCCGCACAATAAGCCAGTAATGCGCTGGAGCACCATCTTGTTGGTAGAAAACATGATTTCGTACCGCAAGAGGTACCTCCTCTAGGATTTCTGGCATGACTCCTTGCAAAAAGCCAAATAATTTTGCGAATTTAACCTGGGCGGAAGTACTTTTGGCCCACTCAAGGTGTTGTCGATGATGCCAGCCCAAACGTTGACGGCAAATCTGTGTTGAAATGCTGTTTCTTTCTTGTTGTGGGGATTGTCATGGGCCCATTCGTGCAAATTATGGAAATTAGTTATGCCGTCTCTCGTGAATTGCGCTTCGTCGGTCCAAACAATCCAACGTAAAAACATAAATGCGTGTACATCACGTTGCAACATCTCACGGCAAAAGTTCACACGTAGTGGCAAATCGGCCGCCAAGAGTTCTTGAACTGGTGTGAAATGGAATGGATGTTTTTTTCTTTGTGAAGGACGCGCCATACTTTTGATTGTGCCACACTAACTTGGACCGCGATTGGTCTTGTGCTTGTCGTTGGGTTCTCGTCTATCGCATCCAAAATTAACTCTTCAACTGCAACGTCGTGTTGTTCATTTCCAGGATGCTCCATTTGTGTAAACAACGTACCTTCACGAAATCGGCAGTGCGTCTAACTGAATGTTGTTCGGTGTGGTGGTCGTCGATTAGGAAAACGTAATGCATATTCACGCGCAGCAGCTCTTGCATTACCATCGTAGAATCCATACATGTAATGAATGTCTGCTAATTCTTCGTTTGAATAAGTTGCCATTTTTACTAATTCAAAACACAACGTTCTCCAAACTGTTGCTGCAGCAGAGATTAGCGTAAACTTTTACTTTTTTGTCGTTATTCACATTTAAAAAACCGGATAAAAATCACTTGTACTTTTCGCGTAGACACTTGTTGAATGACAAAATTCTATCAATGAATACCTATAAATACTACGTACTTTTTTAGGCACTGATGAATGGACTGGAAAATGGATTGGAAAATAAACTCTTAAACGTGTTAATTTACAAAAACAAATAAATGTGTGCTCTTATTTCTCTTCCTCTTAAAGACCTTTCAAACAAGCCCAAATCTGACTGGCTCAGAAGTTTGCAACTTTACCCTACTACCTTCCGACCCTCAATCCGAAAATTTTGAACCCGCTGCCATTTCGCACCCTTACATTTTCGGACATGGTCCTAGTGGACTTTTCTTCATGAAATCAGCCAAGAAATACGCTGGAGAAATTTGTCCGGAACTTCCTGAATCACCCCGTATAGAGTTCTTACATTCCAAATGCATATCCGTAAATCGTCGTCCTTCTAACGTTTGCGGGGGTCGTCAACAAATAGGGGTTGTTTATGTTTTCTTATTCGTTTACTTATTTTCACTGCCATTATGAACGCTGGCGGGAGGCAAACCCAGTCCACCGTGTTTTTGCATTTACCTACTGCCAGGATATTTGTTTGCAGCCACCCATTATCGATCAGACCAGGATGTAATATGTCGAACCTGGATTTTCTTCATTTAGTTTTTATCCGCCGTTGGCCCGTATGTTTAGCTCATCCGCCTTCTAAGGGCAAAAGAATATGCCCGATTGTTTGATGAGCTTCAAACCTGATTTGCTGCTCATTTGTTTCGCCTTCTCACTCCAGCTAGCTAACGGAGGTTTCCGAAAAGCCATTGCCTAGGACATACTGAGTGGAAGTAGTGAGCTGCTTGGACTGCCCAATGAACGAATTATTTCTGGCCACTCCCAAGTGAATGGCTATCAGAAACTTTCCATTTCCACGGACAGTCCGATGTCCTGCTAGTATTTGTTGGAATATTTAAATATTTGTCATTATTATTCTTATTCTTTGAACGAGCTTAAAATCTTTTATTTTTTTTTTCGTTCAAAGAATAAGAATAATTTCAATTGAAGACCGTGGAAAACTTTATATATTTTTTGTCATTATTGAAAAACTTGAGTGTTACTATATGGTGGCTACCTAACAACATAGTCTGCCAAAAAATTTTTGGTTTGAAGGAGTAAATACGAGCCATTCTTGAAATCCCCAACTTTGCGCTCATGTACGTGATACTTTGAATTCATATTAATACTATTTAAACTTGCTTCCACCATTCTCTTATAAATTTTATTACAAAAAAAGTTTTTTTGTTTCAATTTCATTTATTTCCAAAAAATTAATCCGAAATGGATTCGGATACGAAGTTCTTTCCGAGTTCGAGACGTATCCGAAAAAATACAAAAAACGATTCGCGGTTTCGAGAGGAATTTCATACGAAAACGAATTCGTTATGAGTTCGTAACGGATGTCCGTTTCGGACAAAATGTCAGCAGAAATGAATCCGGCTCGAATTCGTAACGGATTCATATAGCACATTGGGTATATACAAACACATACACAAAAACCAAAGGAACATCACAAGCCATTTAACTGTCCGAGCCTTTGTTTATTATTTTTTCACTGATCAAGGGCTTTTCATATACTCTGTCCGATTGAATACATAAAACGTCATCTGCAATTTACAAGCACATTCAGGAATATTTATGAAACAATGACTGAGAGAATAATGTTAAAATACCGATCACGGATGATCTAGTACAGGTTGACGAATTGGAACAGCTGATTTTGCTTTTTTTGACCCCATCTGTCAAATTCAATGTATTTTGTTATAATACTTTTTTGTTTACTTTGTTTGGTTGTATGTATTTGTATTGAATTTGATAGTTGGAGGCATGGAACAAAAACAAAATCCATGTTGTTGGTGGCCACAATTACAGCAAACCCTAGTGCGATAACCTCTCCTAGATAAGCCTTGTCCCTCTCTTATTCTCTTGCTCTAGAGAGAGCATAAACAGTGTAACTAGTACAGATGTATTTTTATTACAAAACTTATAATCATTGTGTCTCAAACATGTAATATTGAATGGTAAACACAATGTGTTTGCACAAAAGTATATTATATTCTCGCAGAGCTCCAAATACACGTTATATTTCCATCCAAATAACAAAAAATTACAGATTTTTCAGCGTATAGCAATTTTTAGGGATATACAAACAAATTAGAGTAAACATCACAGTAACGGTAAGATACATATATTAAATATCTGACAACAGATTCGGAAAGAAAACGCACTAAAACCTGTAGACACAATATCAACTCGAAAAAAAACAAACGTCGTATACGACAAAACAATAATCTACCGGCGAAATATTACTACTCCCTAACGTTGTCTTAGAAATAATGATTTTTTGTAATATATCTGTCCATAGAAATAAGGAATATAATAGTATTAAATTTAACAACGATTTTTCTTTTTCGCTTAATAGATTTAAATATATTTTGGGTTTATATTACTTTTAAGCTAGTCTGTAAGGTTTGTAATCCATAGACATAAATAAATAAATAAAAATTAAAATGTTATTAAATTTATTAAATAGTCTGGTCGATTGAAGTAAAACTACAAAAGTCTTACTTTGTCCTTTTTCGTAAGACACTTGTTTATTCACATATTATATTTTCTTTAAAGCATTTTTCATTGGAAATTCCTTCATCGAGCTTTATTGCGCTATAACATGGCACACAAATTAAATGCGAACCATACAAATAAATTATTGCAATTACTTTTGAATTCTTTGTCGGCTTAATTACCCATTTCACCCTGAACGTATAACGTTTACATTAACCCAGCATCAGATGCGGTAATTCTTTTGCTGTAAATAACTTACTCGCATGTGTTAAAGCTCAACAAAAGGCACTGTTGTCTTAAGAAACAACAGCAAATTTTTGTTTGTCTCTTGTCATTTGATAATAATCTGAATATAGAATAATTTGTTTATTGAGAATTTCCCGTGTGTCAGATAGCAAATAAACCCAACATGTGTTGTTAACGATAGGCATATATTCTAAAGTAAACACATAATATGTGGGAATATATAAAATTTTAAGGTAAATTAAATTGCTTTTCCACATGTTTAGGTCCTTTACAGTATTTTTACACAAAACAAAATGCATAAAACCATCAAAAGGAGCACAAACGGATGCTGCAATACTTATTCATGGGCCAATTGGCTGAGTATATTCTGTATGTTTTTCTTCACGCCAGCTCTTGTATTCATAACATGTAGTGTGATATCTAAGGCATCCCAGCGGCGGAAATCATGAGATTGCAGGCCGTATTTCAGTCCTGTTGTAGGATATGGTGGGCCTTCCCGACAAATTACTCATTCATTTCAATTTTATATTGTCTGGGGAACAACGGTCTTCCATCCTCGCGTATTCAGATGCAAGACCTTACATTTTCGATTCGTTTAAGAGGCCTAATTGAAGCCTTTATTGACGCCTTCCTCAAATAGGCAATATGTTAGGCCTTCCATTAGACGGCATTATGCATGACCCACACAGAGACGGCTTATTTAAGGCATTCTGAAAAAACACATTATAGGGGTCCATCTTAACGATATCCTTCTAAAAAGCCTTCTTTATAAAAGAAAAGACAGTAGGTATTAAAAAGGTCTTCGAGTTTTAAGCATTCTAGACTACTTTCTAACGAAAGACTTATATAATATATATATTATATATATATATGATTTCCCATTACATCCCATGAAGAAAATCCACTATCTAGTTTTTTACTCACTGATTGAGACCTACAGTTTTACACCGGTTCCGAACGATATTTTGAGAAGCTGTTTCATGGCTAAATACTCGATAGTGTCGCCGTTACTATGAGAGGTGACCGCCGCCGAAAGAAATTTAAGGTGATCAGAGCAGGGATCGAACCCACGATCTCATGTGCAAGTGGCGCGTACACTAACCATTGCACCACCGACGACCACAACGAAAGACTTCCTGTCTTCAAATATGTTCCAATAGAAAGTTACTGGGAAGATTAACAACATCTCTTAGATGACTTAAAATGGAACAAATTAGTTTAATTAAATATTTTAATTTAATTTATTATTTACTAAAACAGTTGAGACGTAACTGGAATAGTGTTTAGAAGTTTGTGTGTTTAATGTACGTAATGCATTGCACACATTAGTAATAAATAAATAAATTATTTTTCTAACGTTTTTTTAAACTAGATCCCGAAGATGATCGTCGATGACGGTCGAAATATTGAAATAAGATAAAATATGATAAAGAATATAAATTATATATAAAAAAAAATACAACTAAATACAATAGCATTATTTACTAAGTGTTAAATTGTATTGTGCCATTTCTAATAATGATAACGATTTACGGAGTCGAATGCTTTTTATTTAATTCGCTCGAAATCTCCAGGCAGTAGGGCAACACATTTGCTTTATTCTCAAACCTCCTCTTCACACAATCACTTAATCACATTAGGGTTAGTTATTCTACGTTCTGTCGTGATTTTTACAGAAATGTGGTGTCGGCCGAAAATTGAGCGACTCCGACTCCGGCTAATGTATTTGGAAATTCCACGAATCCGCTCCGACTCCACCATTTTTCGAAGACACGACTCGACTACAACTCCAATCCCAATATTAAATAACACTATTTTCTTATATATTCTTTACATTTATAACGAAATAAAGTCCTAGCATTTCCACAAAAAGTATTTGCTATGAACATCGGAGCAGTTTTGGTAAAAAACCCGTCCTAAACCAAGAAAAAACAAGATTTAAAACTACACATGATATCATTTGTACCACACGTAGCAGAATATTGGAAAGACAAGTACGATTTTTAATGTGGCATCTCTTGGATGGGATCTATTTTAGTATCACTAAATTACATGTTTTGACCTTGAAGAAATATTATTTAAATTAGATAACAGTTGGCCCTTTTTTCAGTATAAATAAAATTAATTCACTTTATTTCGACAGTTTTAAATATAGTACCTGTATTTTCGAATTGCATAAAAATGATCGAAATATTTTTTTATTAATGTAAACGTCTGGTAATTTCGTTCTCCGCTTGTATGTTTAATTTAGACGCTGAAAAAAACAGCCTCTGTAACATATTCTCCCAAATACTTTCTGCAGGAATCATAAATATGTTTGGAACACACTCCAAACATTCATATGTTTGCAAGTCCGAAACTCACTAGTATTTAAATGCCACCATTAGCATGTTTACTTACAAACATGTATGCTTTTATGTGGAAATGTATGCCCGCTTCATCCCAAATATCTACATACTTACGTGGAAGCATTCGCGTGTTTCCTCCCAAACCTCCATATACTTACGTGGAAACATGGGCGTATTCCCTCCCAAACGTAATAATATTTAAAAATGAGTTATTTTTTGATTTGAAAAAGATATTTATATCATTTATTATTATCAAAGTTGTATATTCAAAATAAAAATAGAAAATATAAATAATAAAATAATTTTTTTGATTTCAATTTTATTTGCATTTCCAAAACAAAATATTATAACAATTTACTTTTTGTTAGGAATTCAATTTAAGTACAGAAAAATATTGGGTATATTTTATGTCCTATTGTATTATTAGAATAAAATTAAAATTTATTTTCGATTTTATAAATAAAATATTTTTGTTTCATGTTTTTAATTTTGGTGGAAAAAAATATTGGGTTTATTTTATGTCCTATTGTATTATTAGAATAAAATTAAAATTTATTTTCGATTTTATAAATAAAATATTTTTGTTTCATGTTTTTAATTTTAGTCGAATAAAATTTGTTTTCTTATTTACTTCATATATGTATAAACTAATAAAATATTATTTCCAGTGATTGGTTTCTAGTTGTTTCGGCTTAAGGTCATAAGAATAAAAAGAAAACACTTCAAGTATTTCTTTTTAAAAATTTATTAATATTTTCCAATATTTCGACCAACTTCGTTGATCATTTTCAAGGATGTATATAGATAACACAGATCGCGTCCAGGCTTCATTTAAATTACGATTATAACCCGTTACAATACCATTTTTAATCCCTAAATTTTTAATGGGCATATAGTAGATATGACGATTCCATAACCACTCGAGGTGCTCGTTTCCCACCTTTTACGTTGGCAACCCTTTTCATGTCGTTAGGACCTAATTTTGCAACTTTGTAATTTGAAGCGAAATAGATTCTAACGAGTAAGGAGTTTGCTAAATGCCCACCACTTTTCACGCTCTCTCCTTTTTTTTGTATATTTCAAGTAGGGTGGTATTACAGATCTGCTACTGATCGCTCCTATATTCAACCTGCTACAAGGTAATTTATATCGATTTCCACAAATCGATTAATAAAGTTACATATTTGTTTAAATTTTAAAAACTGATTATTGTTGGTGTGTTTTTTTATTATTTTCACGAATAAACACGATTAGTATATTACTATACTAGGTTTGTCTGTTTACTTTTCCAGCAAGATTTATCCAGTAACTTTTTGCAGAGAGTAAACAAAATTTTACGCTCTTTTTTTTCTCTATTCCAAAAAGTAAACAGACAACATTTTGTGAAATATTGCAAGAAAACAGCAACAAGTGTAATCAATTGAAATGACAAAGGAAATAAGAATTTACGTCTGCATTTACGTCTGCATTTGCATTACGGTCGCACTGTATGTATGGACGTTTCTAGGATAAAAACAAATGTTTTTATATTCTAATTTACAATAGACGTTAAAAAACAATACAATTTAGCACTTACCTCTGCCATTGTTAAATTTCAACTTTATTCTACTTTTTCACACAAAAATATTGCAATCAAAATGTAAATAAAAAATCCAATGAGTGTTCGAACTCACGGGCGATGTGTTAACACCTTTTTGCTACACGGTACCTGTTCGATTTCTATGAACACATTCGTAAATGTTACATTGGAAAATAAAAAACAGCGTTCAATCATATGATGACGTTACAGTTAAATAATATTAATACTTAAAATTATTTAAAGACCCAGTGCAAGCACATGTGTCATTATATTCTTGCTCAATACTTTTTTTTATTCCCACAAAAGTCAAAGAATGCAAAGCAACAGACACTTGTACATACATACATACATTGTTATATTCGTACGATATAACCGAAGATCAACATAAAATACTTTTTTAATATTACTCCAAATTAAAACACTTCAATCTCGGCTCGCTGATATCGGATCGCCTTAATTTTTGGCCTAAACTCTTCGTCGAAACCCGCACTAGCTTTTTAATCCAAAAATTAATAAAATCAGCTATGAATTTCCGGAGAAAATCGCGTGGGAAAATTATATGAAAATCGACCAATAATCACTTTCAATACAGACTGCCAAGCAACGAACAAACAAACGATGATAAGACAAAACCGAAGATCAACAAAACACTTTTTTAATATTACTCCAAATTAATACTCCAAATTAAAACACTTAAATCTCGGCTCGCCGATATCGGCTCGGCTTAATTTTTGGCCTAAACTCTTCGCCGAAACCCGCACTAGCTTTTTAATCCAAAAATTAATAAAATCGGCTATGAATTTCAGGAGAAAATCGCGTGGGAAAATTATATGAAAATCGTCCAATAATCACTTTCAATACAGACTGCCAAGCAACGAACAAACAAACGATGATAAGACAAAACCGAAGATCAACAAAACACTTTTTTAATATTACTCCAAATTAAAACACTTAAATCTCGGCTCGCCGATATCGGCTCGGCTTAATTTTTGGCCTAAACTCTTCGTCGAAACCCGCACTAGCTTTTTAATCCAAAAATTAATAAAATCGGCTATGAATTTCAGGAGAAAATCGCGTGGGAAAATTATATGAAAATCGCCCAATAATCACTTTCAATACCGACTGCCAAGCAACGAACAAACAAACGATGATTTACTCTTACAAACCTAACACTTGCGTATGTATTAAATTTATAGTTTACTGCCCTAGAGGCGCGCGTATAGATGTTAACACATCAAAAACAGCTGATCGAACTGGCAAAATCTTGATAGAAGAAATTCCTCCAGTAAAATTTGGAAGTTCTCTATCATCCAACTGTCAAAAAATTCTCTCTTTGGCTCTCTCGTTGCAAAAGTTTTGCAGTAAACAGACATCATTTTGTAACATTTTGTACAATATTGTACAATATTGCAGTAAACACCTACTGTAAATGTGTTTAAAATCATATGCAAAAACATATTTCAATCTAGAAATCCTTTACATTACAAGTTTAAAATTCGAATAAATAAATTATTAAATTTTTCGGACTCAAATAAAAATTTATTTCGCAACATTTGGGTCTGAATAAAAAATCTATTAAACTCTTTGGACTCAAATAAAAATTTAATTCGCAACATTTGAGTCTGATTAAATATCTAATTCTCAACATATGAGTTTTAATAAAAATATTGTTCGTAACATTTGAATCTGAATACATTATGAACTACAAACTATTAAAACATAATAAATAATAAGCAACTTTTTATTTAAATAATTCCAAACGATTTTTTATTTTTATTCCAGGATTTGAAATAAAATATTGTATCTATTTTATTGAGAGTCAAATCAAATAAATGTTTTCAACAGTTTTTTGTATGGTCGACAAATAAGATAGTTTGTTAATTTATTATATAGTGAATGGAATAAACTTAGTAAAATAATTTATTTCATCGAAACGGAATAGAATAATTATTTAAATTTTTTTCGCAAACTTAAAATAAAAGTTTTATAATTTTTTATTCAATATCTGTTTTAGTCAAATGGAAAATATGAAATAATTCAATTTACTAAAATCTTACTAAATAAATAAAATATTTATAATTTTCTAATCAAATAAATGTATGTGAATTAGAAATTTATATTTCATCATCAAAATAAAAAAATAGTCACAAATTTATTTTTTCGTTTTTAATAATATTAAAATTCGGCAAAATATTTTATTTTTTCCATAATATTTTAGAAATTTATTTGAATTATACAGCTATGATTGTAAGTAGTGTTAGCAATATAAATCTACTTTGCCATAACCATCAATATTTAAAACATTTACGGCTTTATTCATAAATTTTGTAGAAATTTGTAACCATACATGGCCATTAAAGCTCGGTTATTAAAATAATAATTTTGAATTGAAATTGATTTTTTATCACGTTATTTCTTATATCTTTTTATAACAATTAATGAATGTTACCCAAATACATTTTATATTTTAAATTACTTTTAAACTATTGTCCAAAAATTGTTATTGAACTGATGAAGTAATCTCTAATTATGGTAAATTAAAAAAAAGGATTTAAATATTTATCCTTTGATAGAAATATGGTAGAAATTTTGTAACCATATAACGCCTAATGGCTCGGTTATGTATATGAAGATAAATAAATAAACATAAATAGAAATGACAAGAGGTTTGAGAGGCAATTTATCATAAAAAAAAGTCTCTCAAACCTCCCACAATTTTTTATGAATAAGGCGGATATTTTCTATGCATGCTTTCATCGAAAGCCATTTCGTAGATGTTGTTATTTCAAAAAAGAATCAACGGTTGCCATGAGATTGGCGTTAGATTACTTGTGGAAAAGGGAGCTGATGCTATGCCTTGGTGGGCATTGACGTATCTATATTCCCAACCATCCATCATAATAATCAAGTTCACATATTTCTTATTTAATATTTGCTATTAAAATTTATTTTTTCAAATAACAATACTTTTTAATAGATATTGATCTTGAACCGAACAATTATTAAAGAACATAACAAATGAAAGATCGAATAGTATACACTAAAACGGATAATATACATCTACACTAATAACTAATTAATAAACCAATTAAAAGATTTAAACCGAGCCCTTTTCCGTTTACTTGCATTGAATGTATTAATTGTTGTTTTTTCATGAAATAAGAATCTTTTGTTTCTCCTTTCTTTGATGTCTCTGACGTTTTTATTTTAAAGCGTTTCAACTTCTACAAACGCTACAAACACTTTCAAAACACGATTATCACTATGCGTTGGTACACAAACAATTTTCTTATATACAAAGTTATATCAGCAAACCAAGGGCGGTTTGAATACTAGTGTTTCTTTTTATTAAATTTTACAAATGATTTCTCAATAAAGGCTCGGGCAGACAAAGGGCTCACGTTGTTGTTGTTTTCAATTTCTTTCCTCAAAATGGTTTCTCACTTTGGTAGCACACATACGCAATTGACATTGAAGTCCGGAAACGGGTACGAAAGTGAGTAAAAAGCGTAAGTTTTGCGGGTGAAATGTTCGTTTTAAGACCCGAAAGTGATATCGAAGAAGACACTTAGTCGATTAGATTGTGGTGACAAATTGTCAGTTTCTGTATCCGGCAATCTTTTCATCTTCGGATCCACTTTTGAATGTTTGTCGGAGGTTTTACGTATTTCATAATTCAAATGGTTCAATGACAACTGCAATTCTTAATTTTATTTTTTTGTTTTGCTTTGATTTTGTTGTAATTTTTTTATTTTCAATAATTGTCCGGTTGAAGATCAATAACTATTAAAATGTACTTTTTCATAGAAAAAGTACTTTTTAATAAAAATATTAAAAAGAAATGTGTGAAATTTATCATTATGGTGGATGGTTGGGAATATAGCTATTTCAATGCCCTCCCAGGCATATCATCAGCTCCCTTCTGCACAAATATTTAGGTATATCATCACACATTATAGGGATAAACAAATCTCAAGTAAGCGAGAATTGTCTAAACTCCTACTTGTGCGAAAACATTCACAGCAATACTTTGCCATAATCCATTTTTTCAGCTATGTTTATATTAATTTATACATAGTGTATTTATTTTTCATTTTCCCATTTTATTCATACTAATTCTGCATCTGCACATGCGTACGTATCATAGGAATATTTTTTCTACTAAACCATATTAAAGAGCGTGAGAAGCGTACACAAAAAAACACTCAATAGAATGAAACATCCGTTTTCCTCCGGCTTTTCTGTATGTTGGCGGAGTTTCTATCCTTGTTTATGCGGTCAGACCGGACCTCCGCAAGCTTGCGGAATAAATGTCAAGTGGGTCTATACGGAACACACACACAAAAACCAAAATTACATCACTACCCTGCAGTATTGGTAATCGACTCTACGCTGATGAGTTCATCGACTACCACAAACCTTTCGTCGACTACTCGCTAAACTACCAGCAATGCTTTTGAGCGGCAAATTTAACAAGGCGATGTCCGCTTTGGTAATGCCTTACTGTTCGTCGATTACTTCATCGGTAACATTTCGTCGACGCATTTATCGGTAACATTTCGTCGACGCATTTATCGGTAACATTTCGTCGACAGGTTAAGAAAAACAATAGAAAATCTCTGGAGACACTACCTTACAGATTACCACTAAGTACCAATGTAATCGTCGATGTAGTCAATGAAAAATCAATGGCGATGTAGTCGATGAAATGTTGCCAGCCACTACTTGTGAAACTGCAGGGTAACCACATAAACTTTGTTTATTCTGTTGTCACTGATCACAAATATTTTCGACTAATACACAATTTTTTGACAGCATTCTTAATTAACCGACGAAGAGTTTTTAATATCCTCTGTCCGAGGAACCATTGTCGGCTAATTGCATGAAACTCAATCACAATGCATCAGCTAAAATAAAACACAATTATTCATGAATGTTTATGAGTCACTGACTGAAAAAATAATGCAAAACTAACACATCCACTCCTATTCGCTCTATTCGCCAGAATACATCTAAAGAAGATTGTACACACATATACTGAAGTATTTTTTCATAATTTGTATACAGAGTCGTGTTATAAGTATGGGTACACACAAGACTTATAAGTATACAGCAAATGCTGTGGAAACGGAAAAATGTAGTTGATGATTTTTTGCCAACTTATTATATTTTATTAAAAAATATTTCCAAATACAGTTATGAATTCATTATTTAATAAAATCCTTCATACCAAACCCATCGAAAATAATAATTTTTTATTCAATTTTATTTTGTTTGAGGACCAGAATGAGATTAATTTTTGTTGCCGATTTTTTAATAAGGCCACTAAACTACGTCAAAACAATGCATTGCCAAGTCTTGTTGCATAAGCCCCAATATTCAAATGTTAATTAAATACCAGTGCGCTAATTTCTAATATTTTCTAGTTCTATTATTCACTTTTCCACACTTTGTGAATGTATATACATACATACACACATACATATTTCCATATACTTTCACCGTACAACAGCGTTCCTTTACACAGCAACCAATTTTTTCCTCATACCCAGTGGGTATTAAGTACCTAACAGACACAAGTGTTTTTGTATACTTCTGTATAACCTAACACACACAAGTGATTTTGTATACTTCTGTATAACCTAACACACACAAGTGTTTTCGTTTACTTTCGTTTAACAAGCGCCCAACAACAATCCTAACTCGCAATTGTCGAATGTTAGCACTTGTAGCTACTTAAGTTATCGTTGGCATAAATATGTAGAGTATTGTATGCGTTTCGTCTATTACTTGTATGTATTTGCATTTGTTTTGCGAATGATACTTGTAAGTGTATTCTAAATGGTACTTATCGACATTCTCTGAGCTATACCTGGATTGTATAACCAATACGATGTGTTTGATTACAAGTCTCCTATATTTGCAACAACCTCCACACACACGTTATATTTGCATCCAAACAGCAAAAATCGACAGATTTTCAGCGTGTATGCAACTAAAATTCAAAAGATCGGGCAACATATGAAACACTCACTTCATCTCCAATTTACACACACATTCAGGAGTATTTATGAATCAATGACTGAAAGAATAATGCAAAAATACAGTTGCACACTTACAACTTGGACTTTGAATAATCTCTCTTTGTCCTATTTGATTCTCATGCTCTCGACCGAGCATTAATTGTTCAGCAAACTTGGCTGTATTTGTATTATAATTTTATAAACAAAGGTATATTTGGGTTACAAACGCATTCACATACATATTACACATTTGGTCACAAGTATACTATATATGTGACTAGCAATATTTGTATTCAAACAACAAAAAACTATAGATTGCTTAGCGTGTAGGAGTGATTTGGCAATATTATACAGTATTATACAGATACAAAAACTAATATTTGGTCCAGCCATCGAATCTGGGCCTCAATCAGTGGAGCATTAAGCTACAGTTTTTGGAGTTGATTAAATAAGAAATACTAATTTTCAATTTATTGAAAATGGGTCTATCCTATTCATATTCTTAGAAGTGTGTAAACCACGGATACGGAGAGATTCTTCTGTCTGGTCGTTTCAGCGGAGTCTTGGGCGTTATTTTTTACTGCCTACATCGATTATGTTATGGGAAGTCTTTCGCGCTGGTTCATCTTCATTCATTCTGATAAAAGGGCATAGCCACCGAAATTGCCCTAAATTGATTCGCGTAGCTATGTCGGAATACAAATTACACAGCTCGTAGTTCCAACGACTTCGGTAATTGCTGTTTTCCTGAATGGAACCATATATTTTACGGAAAATGTATCTCTCGGATACTCCATGGCGTTTCCATTCATTTGCCAACGTATGTCCCCAGTGTCGGAGCAATATGCTACGACAGGAAAAATGAGACTCTGCTATCAAATTTAGTTTGTTTAGATCCTCGTTATGTTTAAATTGGTAATTTCCTTAAAGGCTGTAAGAGATCATGTTTTCTCCGGTTAGTGCTACTTTCGTTTTTCGAGAGAGGGCTTTGTTGTTAAACTGTTTTCTGAGACTAAAATAGCATCTACTTCTCAAGCAAAATTGTCCTATTATTCTGCAGTCTGACGTTGTTTTTCTTGTTCACGGCGGATCCAATGTAGATAATTTCATCTACCAATTCAAAATTATATCGGTTAAAGTGACGACCCAGTCGAAAGATTTGTCTAGTCGTTATTACCATCAGTTTTGGCCTGTCGGCGGCGGTCACCTCGCATAGTGACGGCGGACACTATCGAGTATGTATATAGCCATGAAAAAGCTTCTCAAAATACCGTTCGGAATCGGTGTAAAACTGTAGGTCCCAATCAGTGAGTGAAAACTGGAAAGCGCACAGCTCAGTGATTGTGAGAAGTTCTCCCCGTTCCCTTCATGGGATGTAATGGGAAACCATTTATTTATTTTTTTTTTGTCCTGTCCTTATTCTTAAAAATACTGTAATAACCCAGTGATATTAATGTCGTTAGCACACCCGAGCAACAAATGGCGGTTTATGTTGTTCATATTTACTGCCGCTTTTCTCGTTATTATGTCCACTACAATGTTGAAGAGGTTACATTTATGAGTATCACCTTGTCTAAGTCCTCGCATGGTATAAACTGGTTCGGTGAGGCCTTTTCCTACATTCACTGCCAATTTGGTTTTGGCCAGTGTCATTCTGTAGAGACGAATCAATTTTGCCGGTATCCCAAATGTAGATATAGGTTCGTTAAATTTTCCCAGATGGGGCTATCAGCAGCGGTTTACATGACAAAAAGATGGTATGGGTCGATTTGCTTCTCCTGCGGGGTTTACAGGAATCGGCGTAGCGTGAATATATGGTCAGTCGTTGCGTTCCGTTGCCTAAAATCACACTGATTAGGTTGTAAGGTTTCAAAGATTGGTTTTATAGTCTTTCACATAAAACGACCGATAACACTTTATATCCGATGGCGAAAAGAGTGATACCGCCATAGTTGGAAGATACACACACGCTGAAATATCTGTCGTTTTTGTGTTATTTGGATGCAAATATAACGTGTCTTTGGAGCTTGTCGCAAATATAATATTATTGTGTGGAAACATATTGCGTTTGCTATTCAATATTACATGTTTGAGATACAATGATTAATATGTAAAAATATATGTGTTTGCGACCCAAATATATATGTGTTTGTGGTCCAAATCCTCCTTTGTTTGTTGCACTGTTCATGCTCCCTTGAGAGCCAGAGAATAAAAGATGGGCAACGAGAGAGTCTATCTTGTAAGTGTGTATTTGTATTTTTGCATTATTCTCTCAGTCAGTGATTCATAAATATTCCTGAATGCCCGTGTAAATTGAAGATAAAGTTAGTGTTTCTTATTTTGAGAGACAACAAAGAAAGGAGAAGCAAAATAGCAGCAAATTCTCATTTCGTGAAAAAAACAAATAATGAATTTAATGTAAGTAATTGTAAAAAGAGCCGTTTTAGGTCTTTAAATTTTTTGTATTATTTATGTATAAATGGGGATTTATGTTGAAAAAATAATTATAATAAATAATATACATATGTACAAACATACGAGTATATTGAATTCAAGTAATAATTCGATTCTAAATATTATTATGTTTGAGAGGAAACACGGATATGTTTTCATTTAAGTATATGGAGGTTTGAGGAAAACACGGAAATGCTTCCACGTAAGTATAAGGATGGTTGGGATGAAGAATATGTACCCACGTAGAAGCATTCATGCTTGTCAGTCAACATGCTACCGTTTACATGTAAATACAAGTGAGTTTGGGACTTGCAAACATATGAATATTTGAATTGTGTTCCAAACGTATACATTGTTCCTGTAGAATATGTTTAGGTGAATATGTTACAGAGGGCGTTTGTTTTTAGGGTGCACGGATCACCTTTTTTTTGTATACACGATATAGTATACTCTGACTCCAATCATCAGGCATAGGTTCCCCAAACGAAATACTGCATATAGATTGATGCATGTGAGAGAACAGTCCTTGCCACGGGATTTAAAAAGCTTAGCGAGTAGGCCATCCGAATTAGCCACTGTATTCCTCTTAAGCCGTGAGATTGCCGCTAAAATCTCATGTTGCCGCTAGATTGCCGCTAAAATCTCAATCAATCTCTCCTGATCTTTACAGCAAAATTCTGAGTGAAGTAGTGCTGACAACGGTTCTCTCCACATTTTAAGCACACACTTACAAATTTTCTGGATTTATTATTTATCCTGCACGTTTTGGTCATTTCACTCTCTCTCTCTCTCTGCTCGCCACTTTTTCTGCCTAAACAGTCGGTTTTCCTCCCTTGTCAGTATTTTGTGCTGTACGCAGTCGCAGTACGCGTTGTAACTGACTGTTTCGTTACCTTACGTGCAGCGTCATTTTCATCAGCAGCAATGCGACATTCTCCATCGTACCATGGTTTATCTTTTATAGAATTGGACATATGCCAGCACAAAGAGGTCTATTGCTTGTACACCAATATAAGAGATTGTTACTTCTGGTATGCAAAATTAAATCCAAGTTGCTTGCAAGAGAGAAAAATTTTATAATTCGTATTACAACTCGCTTTGAAGCAGGACACCAACACTTTTGTTAAGGATAAGTGTCATCGAACGGCCTATGCGGTCAGCAATATCCAAACATATAAGTTTTTGACAAAGTAGTAGGTGAAAATTATTATTTTATATTCTTTTACTCTTAATATCCCTTCAAAGTTTTCTACAAACAAAAATATTTAATATCGAAGATGTTGACTTTTAAAGGATATATTAAACTTGGAGTCCGAGTTGTCCAAATTTTTGCGATTTCATTTCTGACACCGACTAAAGATAAATATCCCAGATTCGGACTCTAAGACTCAGACCCTGACTGCACATCACTGGGTTTTTGCAAGAGTTTAAGCCTACAACCCGTTTTTTTCATGGCAGAGCATGTTATTATTCTTCCCAAAATGAAGTTACACCTTTTCAGGCACAAGATCCTACCGCTAGCGCATCTACGTGTATTTTATATCTCTTTTGTTTTTGGAGTACATGTTGTCACATTTTTCTACAAATTAATTTAATTAGCAAACAATACAATTTTGCACAACAAACAAACAATTTAAAATAATAAAGATAACGATACCAATGGAACAGTCGTAGTCGCTGTCATTGTGTTATTACACTGAAAGAATAAAGACAGAATGGATACACCTTCCCCAAACATTAAATTTCTAAGTACTGGGTCGAAATAAAACAAGTGTGTCAATGATTTTTCGAAGGTCAAGCGATTTTTGAAAAGTTTTATTTAATTGGTTCAGAAAAGCAAAAAAAAATAAAACAATTTGAAGAATTGTGCAAAATTGTGATTTTTGCAAAAGATATGGCCGTTGAAATTTTTTGGAGTTAATTACGAAACTGTTGATTTTCTGACGATCTAATGGACTTGCCTCAAACTTGGCACATACACTTAAAACTAATGACGGTTGGAAAATTTATATTAAAATTTAAATATTATCTAATTATTGCAAAACTGCAGAAAAATCTTTAAAACAGTTGCAAATACCACATCTTTCTCGAGCAAAATTTATAAAAAAATGTTATGTGGAATACGGCTTATTTTGTTCGTCTTTCATTATCTGAAAAAAGTTTTTACCTTTTTTATAACACCGAGCTTCCCAGTAAATATTTTTCAACAAACACATAAACCAAATGTTCTTATCGTGTTGTACTGCTACCGTAAATGAATGCGAGAATAAAAGTTGAGAGATAGATGGAGATATTGAGAGTTAAGACTTTATCGATCTGTATAATCGTATAATATCAGTAGAATACATTATAAGTTTGTAAACTAGCTCACGAAAGAACTGTACTACTTAAAAACAATTTAACTTTTTATGTAACAAACTTCAACCGCGTAGTTGTCAATACTACATCGGGATTAAAAAAATACAAAATTGTTGGTTTGTGTTGTTTTGTAACCTGTAATTCGCTGTTGTAATCCATTCAGCAAAAAAAGGCATGGAAATATTCACAAAAATATTTTAATAACAACAAAGAATAGGAATTGCAATTTCAAAAGTTTTGTGGGGAAGACCACCTGTAGATCATGCATATCAGAAATTGACAAATCTCTAAGTCTAAATGTCAACTTATACATGAATTTGCAAGAAAGTGAAAATGAACAATCTGAAGAACAATGCGAGTATGACGTCGGGGGAAAACTCCAACGTGATCCAGACTAGAACTCCGTCAAACTGCAGAATGAAAAACTGAAGGCTGTAAACAAGTATCGTGTGGAACTCGATAAACCGTCACTAAAAAAGCTATGTTCTGAAGAAAATCCAGCTGAAACCACGGACAATTGGATTGCGGATTTAAGACAACTTATCCTATTTCATGCAGAGGCCAAAAAATGAGAAGAGGGTTTCAAGTCTCAAGAAGAATGTCATCGCGAAGTAGTAAATTGCACATCAGTTGTGGTTACGAAGCTCGACCAAAATCAAATGTTGGTCCCAAAAAAGAAGGTCACTTTTTAGAAAAAGTTAAAAAATTATATATATTGGATGAAAATTGTCGTACCATGCCCGGCAGAAAAGATTATATTTTTGTTTTAAACAATGGAGAGCGTCTTCAGTTACAAAAAAAAACTACGTCTACACAATATTAAAGACATTCGTTCTAAATTTATGGCAAACTTCCCGGAAATTCGAATATAATTATCGTATTTTGGACGATTGCGTCCCCGTGAGTGTACATTGGCAGGACAACCGAGAACGCATAATGTTTATGTATGCAAGATGCATAAAAATTTAAGATTAAAACTTGTTACATCAAGGAGGAATTATTAAGAGTTGGGGTTAGCTTTAATTGCAAATATCAAGATTTATTTAAAGAAATGCTGTGTGAATCACCGAACATGGATTTTTTTCTTCAATAATTGTTAAAACTGTCCAGGTCCTAAACCAATTTTGAATAGACTGCAGCTGGTACTAGAAGCCAATGAGATATCACAAATTAATTTTAGGCAATCAGCTTAGATTTTGCGGAAAATTATACGTGTCCAGTACAGGATGCAGTACAATCTCAGCACCGGTCGGCTTTGCAAAATAATTGAATTGCCACCCCAAGGCGATTATACGATTGGTCGAAAAACTTTTTTTAAGAAATTTGAATTTTCAATAAAACAAGAATACATAAAAAATCTTTAAAAACATGATTCCAACTGGCAAAAACTATAAAAAATACACGCCAGTATCACTATTTTCCTCCAAAAGATAACAACAAATCGATGTGCGATGAATTTTCGGAATCTAATAACCCAAATTTTAAAGATAGTGTGTAATAAAAGTATAAAAAAATCAAATAAATTGTTTCACACGATTGTAACATTTGGTTATGTGTTTGTTGGAAAATATTCACTTGGAAAATCGGTGTTATCAAAAAGGTAGGCGTAGTAAAACCGCTGTAACTTTTTACTGTGTTCGTTCAAAAAAAAATGGTTTTCAGATAATGAAAGGGGACAAAATAAGCCGCATTCCACATAAAACTGTTTTACAAATTTTGCTCGAGAAAGATGTGGTATTTGCAATTATTTTAAAGATTTTTCTGCAGTTTTGCAATAATTAGGAAATATTTAAATTTTAATATAAATTTTCCAACCGACATTAGTTTTAAGTGTATGCGCCAAGTTTGAAGCCGATTGGTCCATTAGATCGTCTGAAATTCAACATTTTCATTATTAACTCCAAAAAATTTCAACGGCCATATCTTTTGCAAAAATCACAATTTTGCACAATCCTTCAAATTGTTTCACTTTTTTGCTATTCTGAACGAAATAAATAAAAGTTTTCAAAAATCGCTCGACCTTCGAAAAATCATTGACACACTTGTTTTATTTCGACCCTACTTCAAAAGGTAACCTTAGACGTAGGCCAGACGGATGTCTTTTCATTCTCTCTATATTCTATTAAGCAGGCTCGTGCAAGCCTTCTAATATAATAAAGGCAGAATGTGTGATTCTGGTCGGGTAGCACCTTCCCTATGTCTTACAATTGGAAGCGTTTTCAGAAAGCTTGTATGATTATAAGCTGAAAACAGCTCATATTTGTTAGGAACGTGATCGTTTCTGTCTAAATTCGCGGTCTTAGAGAGGAAGTCAAAGCTAAAAAAAAAATGTGTCCCATAAAATCTTATGATGGGATTTAAGAGATCTTCTCACAATCAGTGAGACGTGCGATTTCTAGTTTTTACACTCACTGATTGGGACCTACAGTTTTACACCGGTTCCGAACGTTATTTTAAGAAGGTTTTTCATGGCTAAATACTCGATAGTGTCGCCATCACTAAACGAGGTAACGTCGTCGAAAGGAATATAAGGTGGTATGAGCAGGTACCGAACCCAAGTCTAAACTAATTCAGTGAGAATATGTATACAAATTCAAAATGTTAACCAATGGCAAAACTTTCTGCAGGCCTAACTATAGAATGCCTGGAAAATTAAAAAATACTGCAAAATCATACGGTATATCAGGTAGTCATTTGTAATTCAGCCACTGGGGGGATTTAACCAAAAAAAAAAGAGGGAAGGCATTTGTACTCAAGCCTAATCGCTACTGGAATCTGTTGTCTTTTCATATCGGATAATAAATTTCAATTATCTATGAATTTATAAAATTCTGAATAATTCAAGTACTGTTGAATGCTGTAAATGTCTTGTTTGAGCTTTAAATTGAACAGGAAGTAAATATGAAACCAACAAAATATTAAAGACAATATTATGAATTTATGAAGTATGTATTACAATGTGGTTGTACAAACTCAGCTGCCAATGTGCAATCCATATGACTATGACAGACGAAAACAACAATGTCTGCCAGGAAACGCGTTGGCCAGGTGGATGAAGTATTTATATTGTATAAAATTCGGCTAACTACGACCTTATCAACTGTTTATGGCTGCTTCACTTTAAATAAAATGACAGAGTTGTCAGACAGTTTTCTGTTCACTAATTAAAACAGTCTTTATGAATACGATGCTTAAGAAACCTTCAGTAAATCTTAAAGCTGTCAACAACTGAAGAATCTTTTAGTTGTAATTTATTTTTATGAATAAGACCGTAAGTTTAATGCGATTATGTATTGCGTTGCCTCATACTGTTCCCACTGAACATTAATTAATTAATCGAATGTATAAAGCTCTACGTACAACTTTGTGGAATATTGTCATATACATATGCGTCAATCTGGGTACTACTTGCACCGACCGTAAAAAAACACATTGCAAATCGTAGTGCAGTGTTCACAAAACAGCGTTGGGGATTATTAAAAATTTCAGTGTTATTTTGAAGCTGGATCGTTGCTGCAACAGCATTGCCCAATGTTCTTGACTTTCTCAAACAAAGTCTCACCTCTCTTGCAAACAAACCAAAAGACGATGTAAAAACGGAGAAAAAACGACCAAAGTAAATTATTATTATTAATATTCCAACAAAACCCAACCATATTTGAATTAGAAAAATGTTTCTGACCATGTAAGCTTGTAGTATGAATTTCTCATACATTAAATAATAACTAACTAAATCTGTCATAAACACCCATGTGCTGCATTCCGATTCGTTTTTATTTCACAAAGCATTTTAAATTCACAAGTATTCGAGTTTGGTGTTCTGAGATTTCACTTTTCGAACTTTTTTACACAGCTGAATTGCGAAACATAGAAAAAAGTTACAAATATTTCCTGTTGACTTCTTGTCTTGTGTTTTCCCCTGTAAACACAAATAACCGGCAATGTTCTGCATACAGAATAATTTTGAATCGGAATTTTCTTTCAGACTAAAACGCCTACAATTTTTATGTTCTTAAAACATAAAATGTTGTTGTGGACTTTATTTTAGACCAGAAAATTTTATCTTACTTCTTTTCTAGTGTTTTTACTTGGCAATTCTGGTCAATTGTTGTTAAATGAAAAACTTTAAATTAATTCATTTTTTCTCCGACGTTTCGACTGTGTTTCTAGTCTTTTTCAAGGAGTTGTTTTTTATTTCGTTGAAAATATAAAATGTTTTTGTTCCGAATTGTTTGTATTTACAATCACAAGGCATTTGCATTCCAATTCAAAACTGATATTTTTTTTCTGAATTGTTTAGCAGAAACCCAAATACATATTCTGAAACGTTTTATGTTTACCTAGATTCTGTTTACAGAACATGGCCGAACATGTTTAATGCCAAATTAGGAAAGGAAAGTGTCTTTCGACCAACCATCGGCAATCACAGTCTACATGATACCACCTCCGATAACGGAATAAGACTGATAGACGTCGCCGCTGCAAAGAAAATGGTAGTTAGTAGCACACGATTCCAGCATAAGGACATTCATAAGGCGACCTGGATATCTCCTGATCAACGGACGAAGAACCAGATTGATCACTTGGTAATAGATGGCAGGCACTCTTCTAGTGTAATGGATGTGCGTGTGATTCGAGGTGTCAATATCGACTCGGATCATTACCTGGTGGCTGCGAAATTTCGCACGAGATTGAGTAGGGCGAAAAACGTACGAAGCCGAACACAGGAAAAGCTGGATATTGACAAGCTACAAATACCGGAGATATCAATGTCCTATAGACAGAAACTCTCTCTTCTGCTAGAGCAGAATACCCCCCTCCAGAAGAACCAGATGCGCAGTGGATGCACATCTCCCATTCTTCGGAAATCGCTGCAAGGACTGAACTTGGCTATCAAAAACCGCAGAAGGATAAGCCATGGTTCGACGAAGAATGTCGCATTGCAACTGATGAAAAAGACGCTGCACTTATGGCAACGAAACAGTCAGTTACAACGCGTGCTGCGAGTGAGCGGTACAAGAAGCTGAGAAGGGAGGAAACCCAACTATTTAGGCGAAAAAAATGGCAGTGGGAGCAGAGAGAGAGAGTGAAAGAACCGAAATGTGCAGGATCAATGGTGAATCCCGAAAGTTTTTCCAGAAGGTAAGAAGATCGACCAACGGGCTTAATAATGGGCTGCCCTCCTGCAAGTACGAGAATAGGAATGGGTGACTGAGAAGCAGTGTGTGCTCAAGATGTGGGGACACACTTTTCAGCATTACTCCACTCAGATTCTTCCACTGAACATCAGGAGGTAATGATAGTGGAAGATAGTATAGACAACAACGTCAGCCTGGAGATAGATAGGAGAATTGTGCTTGCAAATAGATGTTATTTTGGGCTCAGCAAGCAGTTTAGGAACAAAGCCCTCTCTCGACGGACAAAAGTCCAGCTATATCAGACTCTCATTTTACCTGTCTTGACATATGGCTCCGAAACTTGGGTCATATCGCAAGCGGATGAAAAACACCTGGGAGTTTTCGAGAGAAAAATTCTCCGTAAAATATACGGTCCTGTTAGGGAAAACGGCGAGTACCGACGTCGCTGGAACGCAGAGCTATATAATCTCTATTCTGACGTGGACATAGCTAGACGAATCAAAGTGTGCCAATTGCGTTGGCTAGGCCATGTTATCAGAACGGATGAAGATGAGCCAGCGCGAAAGGTTTTTGATAACGTACCCGATGGAAGAAGGAAAAGAGGACGACCAAAACTCCGCTGCAAAGACCAGGCAGGAGAATCTCTCCGTATCCTTGGTGTTACCAACTGGCGAGAAAAGGCGAAGGATAGAGCCAGTTGGAAGAATATGTTGAAATTTGTTTAATTTGTTTGTTTAATTAATATGTGTAAGACGTCTGACCTCATGAGGTTGTAAAATAGCCAATAAAAGTAAAGTAAGGTAAAGATGCAAGCCCACTGCGACTAAAAAGGATTCATGAAAGCATTCCCACGCCCACAAATTCTCACATTAAAATGTATGGTACCGAAGAAGCTTTGGCCCTGTTTTTGGACTTAGAACTTTCCAAAGAGAAATATGAGAAATTACGGGCATCTTTAATGCGACACGGGGCTGACGTTTTACCCGGATACAAGCATATTACGCAAGCCAAAATAAATTCACGACCACTGCATACGGAGTTTACGGAAGTCTCTGCGACAGCCAATCTGCAGGATCTTATGGGCCATACAGCAAAACGGTTGTTGGAGAGTCTTCCTGAAAATGAGGTGGAAATTCTTCCTGACAAACTGACATTGATCAGCAAATGGGGCTGCGATGTATCATCCGGACAATGCGTTTATAAGCAAAGGATATCTTCCGATGTCGCTAAAATATCTGACGGAAATATGTTTATGGCATATGTTGATGCTTTGCGGATAAAATCTGATGTTTCCTCCACTGGAAAAATCCACGACCATCATCAGTGCATTATTGCCTAACAATAATGTTTCAGTTTGTAAAGGAATCGGCAGAACTCATAAAGACCACGGTGAAGGACATAAAAGAACAAATAATTAAGATATAGCATACAAAGCTGCAAATTGGAGAAGGGAAATATATTGAATGTAGTTACGAGTTCCACCTGACCTAGGTTGACGGAAAAGTCGTAAACGAACTGACAGGAACAACCTCAACATTGTCATGCCTGATTTGCAAAAAGAGTCAGAAGAACTTCGGTAATAAAACGATTCTACAAACGAGGAGAATTACGAATATTGAATGTCACCATTACAAGCAAGGATACGGTGTATGGAGTTCTTGCTAAAACTGGCGTATACCCTACCACAACAAGATGAAAACATCGATGAAAATACATCAATGAAGGATAAGGAAAAGATCAGAGAGAAGCAAATACAGGATGTTTTTCTTAAACAAGTTGGACTAAAAGTAGACTGTCGCTAGTGCGGATACGGTAACACAAACGATGGAAACATTTCTAGGAGATTTTTTGAAAATGATGAGGCAGTTTCTAGAACCATTGGAATTGACAATCTTATCGTGAAAAGATTGGGAACGATCTTCAATGTTTTAAAATGCAAAGAAAGTGTTAGTTCTACAAAATATGGGGAATATGCATCGAAAACTGCACCCCTTTTTAGCAGAACTGTATCCTCAGAAGAAGTTGACCCCGACTGGCCATAAAATATTGGCGCATGGCAAAGATATAATTGAGTACCAGTCTTTGCCAATTCGAGAGCTTTCTGCAGAAGCACAGGAGTCTCTTAACAAATTTTATAAAGAATATAGATTGCAGAACACATTAAAAGCATCAAGGGTAAGGCAGAACGAGGACGTCTTCAACATGTTGGCAGCATCTTCCGATCCACATATTTCTTCCCTGCGAAGTCGCGAATAGAGTTAGAAAATAATTATACTTTAGAAATGATTAGTCTTTTAGATATACCTTCTGTTACGGATTGTGATGAATATTTTACAGAAAATTTAAAAAAAAAATAATTTTTTTAATTTGTTGGGTAATAATTTTAAAACATAAAACCCTAAAAAAATAAAAACAATCTAAAAATGTAAAAAATATTTTTTTTTACTTACCATAAAATTGATTTTTCTTCAAATTTTAACGTTGATAACCCAGAAGTAAGCACCTATAAAGCCTAGCACCCTTTCCAAACACTTATTTCACTAGCTGAACAGTTAGTTGTCTATCATATTGTTAAATTAAATTGTTGAATTATCTTATTCGGTTCAAGAGATATGATTTTTGCAACGAAAAAACTCAACTAGCGCCACTGTGCAATGGTTAGTGTGCTCGCCTCTTGTACATGACATCCTGGGTTCGATCCCTGCACTGACCACCTTAACATTTCTTTCGGCGACGGTCACCTCGCATAGGGATGGCGACACAATCGAGTATTTTGCCATGAAAAAGCTTCTCAAATTACCGTTCGGAATCGGTGTAAAAACTGTAGGTCCCAATCAGTGAATATAAAATTAGAAAGCGCTGGTTGTGAGTAACTCTCCCCAATTTCTTCATGGAATGTAAAGGGAAACCATTTATTTGACTTTATTTAAAAAAAAAACTTTATAATAGTAAGGAGGTCGGTAAGAGGAATGGGGTAAACGAAAGCAGCACTGCTTTCCACTGTAAATCAATATGACCTAAGTTACTAATCGTCATCGTGGTAATGTTGAAATTGACATCGAAGAAACGACAATTTTACATTGACACATTTTGTTTTGAATTTAAACCAGCGACGCTTTTACAGTGGCAATATTAAATTAAATTTCGCACAGCTACAAATGGTATTGGCCAATGTCAGAAAATCAATATTGAATGGTAACGATTTTGCATTTTTCCACGTTACGACAAAATCGACCACGACTGGTGGCAATTTAACATTGCTTCGTTACGATTTGGCATTTTTTCTCTCTCTCTGTATAAGCGAAAATAAACACCCCTTTTGGGGTAAACCTTTTCAACATTATTCATAAAAAGTTGTCAGAGGTTTGTTAAAGGATTAAGAAATTTAAGCCCCTAAATAGTATTCATAACTGAATCATTCCTCGGTTATGAGTTCTCTCGCATTTTTACACCAACAAATTTATTTGTCTTCATTTCAGGCGTGCCATAAACAAATATTTATACGGTATAAACACTTGAATTATATTTTGTATAAGTATATACAATTTGGCAGCGTTTATAATGTCACGTTATTCTGCCAAGACAATCAACCAGATGCTTCGTTACAATTTTTAAAATGTTTACTCAAAATCAAGTTTTGTTTACACAGCGACGTAAATAGAATGAAAACATTGAATCAACAACCAATGAACCAGTTTCGATTTTCGACTACCCAGAAACGAAATAAAATTCGATATGCATTTTTGAAACGCCTTCTGAATTTAAGAAGATAATAATAGTTATTTCCATTATTGTTTAAAATTTTCGAAAAATGCATTTAAATAAAAAAAAAATTAATTAGGCCCATCGGCCTATATTGTTTATCTTGTTTTTACAACACAAGCACTGTGAGAATACACAAAGCTGGGTTGGCAGTAGAGTGTTCAAAACTGAAACTGGAGAAACCGGTTTACGGATTAACCGGTTTGCATGCAATTATCCGTGTGCCGGTCATTCCGTTTTTATGTGATAATTTGTAGCTGCAAACAAGAGCAACTATCGCTCAAAGGTCAATGTGGAGCATGAAATGAGAGTTGCAGTCTCAAGTTTTATTCTCCGCTTTGAAAAACTGTGCGGAAATTATCAATATCACCCGTCACATTGATTTGACTGGGTTCTATCGTATTTTATTATTTTTTAAATCTTTTTTGTTGTTCTCTGTTTCAATTCTGAATTCTTATAAATATAATAAAACTCAATTTCATATTGTGGATGTGTGTATCTACCTAACTAATATTATTGTAGGTACGTATTTCTTTCGACTATAAAATATATATAGTCACTATATCTATTCCAAATAGTTTACTAAATTAGGGCGTCGTGACAAAATACTAAACTTGTAAGTGCGCCGCGGGCTGAAAAAGATTGGGAACCCCTGCTCTATAAGATTATCATTCATGAAAATTGTTTTTAAATGCGAACATGATTTTCAAATATAAATAAGTTGAATGTGAATATGAATTATACTTGTAAATCTATCTATCTATCTATTTATATAAAAGAGATGTGTTTGTACGTAACCGCTAAACTCAAAAACTACTGCACCGATTTTGAAAAGTCGTGTTTCTGTGTAGTTTCGAGTTTTTTTTTAAATTTTTTTTGTTGGTTTTATTAGGTCATAAAATAGTTTTTGAATTTTTTTCAGAAAATAATTAAATTTGTAGGCCCAACAAAAAAAATAAATCGAGTTCGTTGAAATGTTAAGCGTACTTGAATTTTTGATATATGAAGTGGAGCGCAATATCTGGAGGACTGTTTTACTAATAGCATTTGTGTGGATGCATTTGCGTGGCACACAACTTTAAACGGCTGCGTCTCATGAACTATCAGAGCTAAGAGATGAGATTTGGTATATATGTTGTTGGTACAGTATGAATTACAGCCAGGGTGGAAGTGGGCGGGATCACGCCCCTTTTCCAAAATAACTCTGACGGCTTTTTTAATACACCGATTGCTATGACAATGTGGTACTGGTGACCTGCTGATAGTCCTTGTACGGCATTTACACCAAACACGATTAAGGCATTTCGAAGGATAACTCCATTAAGCCGCGCGAACCCAGAAGATTACTCATACAATTTTAATCTGTAGAAACTGAAGTTCAATTTTTAACCTCATTTTAAACTGGTGTACATTTTGATGCAACAATGCTACCATAATCAAAACATTCACAAAAAAGATGGAAGCTTATCGAAAATTTTCCGACGCGTCGTCGCCAAAAAAACTTTTTTGAAGCTCACGTCGCCGCCGATATAAATGGCTCTTATTGGTTTAAACTGTGAGCCGATTTTGTGAGACTTGCCCTATTTGACCCACTGATCCTATTTTAAATGTTCAGATATTTCAAAAATATTTAAAATTTGTACAAAACTGGCAAAACCAATAGCCGCCAACTTAATTTTTCCGCTGTGCCGTCGTCTTCGATAATATTGTATCGGCGCGGTGTTTGTCTAAGCACGGAGTTGCCAACTGAAATGGTGTAAACGGCAAAATTTGGATAACCCGGTTATCCCAAACCTGCCCGCGATAGAAACGAAAAACGGTTACACCAACTGCTCTTTCGGTTACAGCAACCGAGTTGTAGTTACAGCAACCGAGTTCTAGTAGTAGTTACTCTACTCAGTAAAACATAACTTGTACATTAAAATTTGTATTTATGGCTTTCCAACTTTTATCACTTTGGTTTTACCCATAGTTTGTTTTAAAAAAGTTGGAATTTTTGTCTATTTTTTCACTGGCTACTTACAAGTCTCCCGCCACCGTTTAAAATGGCAGTGAAAATACAGAAACCAAAGAAAAAAACATAAACAACCCCTATTTTTTGACGACCCCCGAAAACGTTACAAGGACCACGATTTACGAATATGCACCTGGAATATAAGAACTCTATATAGATCCGGTGCAAGCATCTAATTGGCAGATGGCCACGAAAGTTATAAGGCTGACAGTACCGCAATCCAGGAAATGCGATGGACAGGACATGGCTGCACACGAAAAACAAACTGCGACTTATACTACAGTTGCCATGAGAAAAAAGATGAATTTGCTTGCGGATTTGTAGTTGGCAAAAGACTGCGACTTCTAGTCTCTATGTTCAATCCTGTGAGTGAACGTATAACCACAATCCGCATAAAAGCGAAATATTTTTATATTTCCCTAATCTATGAGCTCCTAGAGGAAACGTATGACCGCTGCCCTGGCCATGACACTAAGATTGTACTAGGAGATTTTAATGCCAAAGTAGGAAGGGAGAATGTGTTCAATCCAACTATGGGCAATTTCAGTCTACATGCTGACAGTTCCGAGAACGGTATGAGATTGATTGACTTTGCCGCGGCAAAATACATGGTCATTAGTGGTACCAGATTCCAGCATAAAGACATCCACAAGGCTACTTGGGTATCCCCTGATCAAAGTACTAAGAACCAAATTGATCACGTGGTAATTGATGGAAGGCACTCATCCAGTGTAATGGAATCGCTGTTAGCTCCTCTGATCACTGCCTGGTAGCAGCAAAGGTTGGCACAAGATTAAGTAGAGCGAAAATCGTACGAAACCAGACGCAGAGGAAGCTGGACATCGTAAAGCTGCAATTACCAGAGGTAGCCACAGCCTACTCAAGGAAGCTCTCGCAACTTTTGGCAGAGAACCCACCCCCTCGCGATGACGATCCTGATGCGCAGTGGAAACCCATTTCCGACTCTATAAAAACTGCCGCAACAACCATATTTGGTTTCGAAAAACCGCTTCGCAATAAACCGTGGTACGATGAAGAGCATCGCTTTGCAAATGACGAAAAGAACGCTGCACGTATGGTAATGCTTCAGTCAATTGCAACGCGAGCTGCAACTGAGCGGTATAGGGAGAAAAGAAAGGAGGTAAACCGTCTATTTAGGCGTAAGAAACGGCAGTGGAGAAAGCGCGAGAGTGAGCAAATTGAGACATACAGAAGGAAGAACGAAGCCCGAAAATTCTACCAAAAAGACAAAAACGGAACTAATGGACATGGTTCAGGGCCCCCCTTCTGTAAATACAAGGACGGAAATCTCGTCGCAGATGTGCTGGCCATGTAGGGAATATGGAGAGATCATTTCTCCGCGCTGCTGGTATCTGAGATATCCAATAACGATGGGACAATCGATCACAATATGGACGACGACGTCGGTTGCCCACTCCTAACCAAGACGACGTCGGAACAGCTATAGCCCGGTTTAAGAACATCAAAGCCGAAGGATTCGATGGATTACCGGCGGAGACGTTTAAGTCTGGCGGCGATGAGCTGATAAGGTGCATGCATCAGCTCATTAGCAAAATTTGGTTAGATGAATGCATGCCCGGTGATTGGATTTCAGTGTACTATGTCCCGTATTTAAAAAAGGTGACCCGAGCCTCTGTGCCAACTACCGTGGAATAAGCCTTTTATCCATAGCATATAAGGTTCTATCAAGCATAATGTGCGAAAGACTAAACCCGATTATCTTTGACCTGAATGGACCATACCAGTGTGGCTTTAGGCCTAGAAAATCGACTATCGACCAGATTTTAACGCTACGCCAAATCCTGGAGAAGACCCACGAAAAACAAATCGACACCTATCATCTATTTGTTGATTATAAGGCGGCCTTTGATAGCCGAACCTTTTTAAACTAAGCGAGGCCTCAGACAAGATGGTACCCTATCGTGCGATCTCTTTAACATCTTAATAGAGATTATTCTGAGAAAAGCTGCTGTCAACATGAATAAAACCATGCTGACGATATAGATATCATTGGACGCACAGTTAGAGAAGTTACTGCGGTGTTTTCGAGAATTGAGAAGGAGTCAGCAAAAGTGGGTCTGACGGCAAATGAGGACAAGACAAAATTATTGGTTTCAACGAACAGGGCCTCCACGCGATTAGACGAAAGCGTGGACGTTGATAACCGTTATAACTTCGAGGTGTTGGACGAATTTATATACCTCGGATCTGCCGTAAACAAAAACAACAACGTCAGCCTTGAGATCAAACGGAGAATTGTGCTTGCGAATAGATGTTATTTTGGGCTAAGCAAGCACTTTAGAGATAAAGCCCTTTCTCGAGTAACAAAAGTCCAACTATACCAGTCTCTCATACAACCTGTCTTGCTTTATGGCGCATAATCCTGGGTCTTATCGCAAGCAGACGAAACATCTGTAGGAGTCTACAAGAGAAAAATACTCCGAAAAGTTTATGGCCCTATAGTGCACAACGGCGAGTATCGGCGACGCATGAACCATGAGCTGTATGAGCTATATCCCGACATTGACATAGTTAAGCGGATCAATATAACGCGATTGCGCTGGCTTGGCCATGTCAGTAGAATGGATGAAGACGAACCAGCACGAAGGGTTTTCGAAACCAAACTCGACGGAAGACGAAAATAGGAAGACCAAGGCTCCGCTGGACGGATCAGGTTGACGAAGCCCTGCGTACATTTGGTATTGCCAACTGGAGAGATAAGGTAAAAGATCGAACTGGTTCGAACAACCCCTCGCGGTTGTTCGTGACCGGGTAAGTAAGTAAGTTATATAAAGCTAATAAATAGGCTTTTAATTATTTAAAAAGGTCTTGAGCATAAATAAATTTTGTAATAATAATTATTGGTGAGTTTTATCTTTTTCGCTCAAAATAAAACTCGCTTTCAAATTACAACGTCTTTGTGGTGTTTTTGCCAATATCGTTGCATATCCTCATAAAAAACATTCAGAGGAACCAACTAAGGCGAAAAAATTATTATTGATACAAAGAAAATTAATTTAAAAAACTTATGAAACAATTTTTAATAATTTGTTATGCCTTGGTTGGTTCCTCTGAGTTTGTTTTATGAGGATATGCAACGTAATTGGCAAAAAAGACTAACAAAAAAAGTCATAAATTGAAATTGAGGTTTATTTTGGGAAAGTTATATTATAAAAATCAGCCAATAATCATTTTTGAGCAAAAAAGTAAAACTCACAAATAATAATTATTTATGAAAATGAAGAAAATCCTTAAAGCTCATAAAATAATCATTAATGTGTAATTTTTATAATAAAATGAACCAATTGAATCGTATATGGGAAAAGGTGTATCTTATGTAAAGTTCTTTGTAAAGTCCGCCTAGACATCACCAACTACTGAGAACGTCGCCTGGTGGACGTTTCGGGGCTTTCGTCAATACTCGCTTGCACCCGAGCGATGTTCACATCATTTTGATCTGCATGATATCTTCCAGCACGCGGAAGACAACATGCAAAATTGTGTGCGCGCTAGCGCTGGGTGCATTTCGAACGTGAAGGAAATTTCGATATTATCTTTGTGTCTGAATAATCGAATTCTGACTTCAAAATAACATAGAAGAACATTGCTTCTTTATCTCATGCTGAGTCTTTCCATAGGTTTTCTCAAAATTCGTAAACCGAAAATGTATGCTCTAATTAAATCATAACGTTACTTATCCGCCACCAGTTACAAAGCTACTGGTAGTTAATGTAAGCTAAGGGTGGATTAAATACTGTTTTTTTAGTTAAACTCCTATAAATATTCTGAAATGTTCCACCGCTCGAATTTTTTTTCAGTTTCTACCCTCATTTGGTACTACACATACATATACACGAATGACATACGCAAAAAGCAAAAAAAAACACAACACAACACATTTTAACCGGCCGATACATTATTTGTTCGTTTTTCACGAATAAAAAATATTTTCTACCAATGCAAATTATGTGCACAGCAAACTTTATCGTACAAGCTAATTTGCTATCCTTTGCTCGATGATCGACTGAATGCATGAGACTAAAACGCAATAGATCTGTACAAATAAGAAACATTTGCTTCATCTGGTATCTATGAGTCACGGACTGAAAGAATTAAGCAAAAATACAGTTACACCCTTATATTAACATTAACTTGGATTGTGACTAGTCTCTCTTTGTCTCTCTATTATTGTTTTGTTCTCGGCAGATCATACGAGCAGATAATAGTTATGAAGTTAATATTGTCACAACTAGAGGTAGATTTGTATCACAAACATATAACCATTTGGATCACAAAAACACATATTACAACATATTAATTATTGTGTCTTCAAAATGTAATATTGGATAGCAGAGACAATGCTATTGTTATTCAGGAAGCAACTTTATATTATAATTAAAATTTTGAAAAATTTTGACTTTTAATTAGTGAAGAGGAAGTGTGGTCCCAAATCTGAGTAATCAATATTCTCGACATTGGATAGGTTAGTTTACAACACCTTCTGTCTCTTACCAGATCAAAGTTATCAATGCTAGTGTCAGTTTTGAGGGGACTCAGTCTGATTTGTAGATAGGCTGGACACTAAAGGTCAAACAAAGATATTCTGTGGAATCTGCACCATTGACGAAAAGGAACAATCCACTTAATATATTTTCCAAAGGTGTTCAGATTTAACCAGCAGGACCATGACTACTTATTTAGGGACTTGGAGAATTATATTAGAGGCGTTGACGGAATATTCAACTTTTTGGTGCAAATTAATTGGTACCACATTGATTTAAAATGTCTAACTGACCATATAAAAGTTGTTGATCATTTTCAATTCGCTCGAAAAATTTAAACGCACATGGGAGTTAAATTTTGTATTCTTTGAAGATTTAAATCTTTGAAACTACTGAGTTTTTTTTAGCTCGAGAGCCGAATTTTTATTTTCAAAGATTCTTCGTATTCTTTAAACGAGCTTAAGATCTTTATTAGGGGATGATTGATTATTAAAACATAATATTTGTTCCCTGAAGAAGTCGCCCAATGTCGCCCAAGAATAAGAAGAATTTCAATTTCAGATCGTGGAAAACTTTATATATTTTTAAAGATTTTAAAATATTGCTCACTCCCGATTTAATTCAAAAAGAATGATTCGCGAGTCAAATTTCATAATAATTTTTAATTATTAAATGTATTGGAAAAATTTACATATGGGTGGAAAATTAGAAAAGCGTGCAACAAATTGTGAAAATTTGATGATACTGGAAAATTGTTTGAAAGGATGGGTTTAAAATGGGAAGGGTGGGAAGGTATTTAAAAATGCGACAAAAATCGTATCGCATTATTATGAACGCAAACCATTAAAATGAAGTAAAAAAATGTAAATGTTGAAGATGCGAGAAAAATGGATTGGAAAGATTAGGAATGAGGCAAAAATTGTGGATAAAACGAGAAAAAATTATGTTTTTTGTAATAAATAATATCCAACTATGGAGAGATTATGTGTGTAAAGTTTGATGGAAAATGGAGATCATTATATGTATATCATCCGGAAGTCATTAACCAATTCAAGCCAAATAGAGAAAAATGGATAACGGCATTTTTTTGTTTTTGGTATAAATCTACAAACATTAACAAGGGGCCATCGCACAGTGGTTCAGAACTAGTTTCCACCGGCCAAAATTCAAAATTCAATTTTCTATTCCGTAAACATCAGATTGTTGACAATGACTCAGGTATTATTGCGATATATCAGGATTGCAAATCGCACAGTGGGGTAAATTTCAAAAAAAATTTAAAAGTTTTTTCGCTTTCCAAGAAAACAAAAATTTGAGACTTTTCTTCTTGTATTTTTTCCGTTAACTTAGCATTATTCCTTATTTTTAGCTTCCAAAAGTGTTCAAAACAGCCATACCGTTTTCAAAGACTTCTGAATTCATAGCCCATACAACTTTATACCAAAGACAAAAAAAATTACGTTTTGAATTTTTCTCTATTTAGGTGACATGTACAGTTTATCTGCCTCATTGTTTATTATAATGAAGAACTGAGTTGCTTGGCAATGCAACATAATACCTGATTTAAAATTAGTCTGGAGATATATTTAATTAATTAATTTCTTCTTATAACCTTCATTTTATTTTTTTATATTTATGCTGTCTGTCATGTATGCATACAACTTGAATGTGGCTAATTAATGGCGTCTGCATCCTTAAAATATTCCGCATGGGGAGCAATGTGTTGAATGATACACAACATATGAGCGAGTGGCGAAACAGTGGTATGTACTGCATGTACGTGGGTGCCGAAAATATATGTATGGATGTATCCAACTTGTTCAATGTATGGGTACGTGGGAGGTGCTTTGGGTTGTTTCCCTTTCACATGTTGAACCTTAATGAATCCAATTTCAATAAGCCGATCACCATAAAGCAGGAAATCACGTTGTGGGTTGAATAATGACACGCACACGCTACCCCACAAGAACCATGTATGCTCCTTCAGGATATGAATAACTTAATGTAGTTTTATCAGTATCAATCACTCACGTCTTTACATACAAAAATTTTTATTTTGCGGAATCACAGAAACAGAGAGAAGTGACAGTTAACTATTAGCCTGATGTGATAAAAGCTAATTTTTTTCATTTCAATTAATTAACTTTGACGACACGTTGTGGTTAAAACCAAGCTATTGTAAATGGAGAGTAAAGAAACACGCATATATGTATGTACGGGACCAACCATTATCCCATCCCAACTCTTTTAATGAGTCACATCATGAAATATCCATGACAATCCATTTAGTAATCCAACTGATAGATATCCTCTGGCTCCCAGATGTTATTTTTCCCTCACCCAGACAGCCCGAGAATGTCGGTACTAGTAACAAGGTCCGTACTAGTAACTCCTACATATTTACATCATTCTATGTATTATCTTTAAATTACAGCCCACAGAGGATACGACAACGCTCAGTCAGGGAAGAAAATCTATTAAAACAACTACAAATTAAAAGGCTAATTCAGCACTTAAACCAATCGGAAAATATATATTGTTGTTACTTAAATGGAAAATAATGCTACAGAAAAGTTTAGAAAATAATTTAATAAAAACAATAACAAAACAATTTCGATTGTGATTTTATTAATCCTTGGTTCAAAACTGAATACGAATTAAAATTTATTGGGTTTCAAAAACATTGCTATGTTTAAAATGGGGCATTTATGGTGAGCGACATATTTTAATACCGAAAACCACTTCAGTAGGCATTTCTATATTTATATCTTACATTATCAAATATCACTTCTTTCTAGAAGAAATAATACTTAATTCTCTCAGTGTAATAGAAACTAAATGGACTTTTTTATACTGTTGTGATACATGGGTTTTGTTTACAACTTCCTTTAACACTTCTACGTATGAATCGAGTTTAAGTTAGGAGCATCCAAATATTGAAGCTGAAAATTACAAGATGATAAAAAAGATCTAACTAAAGGGTTCTCCAATAGGTCCTTGACAACTTTGAATTTAATTTATGAACGCACTATTTCACTGATCACCTAACTGTTACTTTCCTTTTCTTTCAGAAAACTCAACATTTTCATCATGGTAAAGTACAGGAACGAACAACGTATGCAAATTATAAAAATGTACTACCGGAATTCGAAGTCGGTGACCGCAACTTTAAGAGCGTTAACTCCAATTTTCGGTCGTATTCTCCACCTAGTAGACAAGCAATACCAAGTTTAGTGCAACAATTTGAGTCTACATATTCATTGTGTGATGCTGCCGTGCTAGTGAGACAACGTGTTGGGCGAACTGACGAAAATATCGCTGCCGTTCAGGTGTCCGCAGCAAACGATCCAAATCAGTCAATTCCGCGGCGTTCTCAAGAACTGAACGAGATCAAATTAGATCAAAAAAAAACATGTATTCCTCCCTGTAATTTTACAAATATTCCTCTGATCTTTACACTAGTTAGTCATGTCAACACTAGTCTCAGGGAATTACATAGAATGGTAATGCCATCACTTTAGTCAACTCTAACCCTTTCAACTACAACTCGGCATGTCACTTGGTCGGCGGGACCCGTCTTTGCGGCTTTGGGGAGGTTCTTGACCCGGAGAACCCAAATTACCATTATCATTATTTATTAAAGAGTCCCTAATCTAAGAGGCTTGTAATTTGTGGAAAATGGACTGGTAAAACTAAATCTATTGTATCCCCAATCGGATTGGTAAATAATAAGAGTTTCGGAAGTTTGAAATCAAGTTGGACGTACACAGATTTTCTCGGGGAAGATGAAAGACCCCTATGCTCAAAACCCACCCATTCCTTTGTTCTTTGGCGCACATATTTTGTTGATGAAGAACCCAAAAGCGAAATCATAGTTTCATCAACCCCAAAGGATAAGTCTTCAAAATTTTATTCTGACATAATTAAATTTATTCACTCTTAGAAATTTATTTTATAACCATTCAATAGAATGAGAATCTGCAATCAGTCGTACATCTAAACAAAATTCATTGCAATTAATTCACTTTAAAATATAATAATAGTAATCATTGCAATATCATGATATGACTTGAAACGTTAAAGTCTAACAGTGTATGATTGACTAAAAACTAATAACTATTTTCATTAATAAGTAACCTAATAAAATCTTAAATGTTCAACATATTATAAATTGAAAATACACTAAAACTGATTTGCACTCATAAAACGTCCTAATCCTTTAAATCATCCATTAAATCATCTTTCATAGCATGCATCTCTATTAAAGAATGTTTTTTTTCACAAGGTTTCTTTTATATTATAATTGTTCGAAGTGTTAAATGGTCGCAGATTATGACTGTAGGTCAGTGGTGTATAATTTTTCTTAAGGAACTGTTTTTTCGTTATTACCATTTAGACTCTAATAGTTTCATAAATTCTTTATCTATTTCTTTATAAAATTCCAATTTCGTAAAATTTTACAACAGTTTAAATGTTAATTGTGAAAACACATTGTGTGAAACACAATTTAATAAATGATCACATATAAAATTACACACAACCTATTTTAGCTCAAATAATCCATATCGTTCATTGGTAGGTATTAATTTATCCACTACTGTCAACTAGTGGATACTCGCAGAGATGATGAAAAGCTTTCCAGATCGCCGCTGTTAGGAGTGATGAGAGAATATGTAAAGATGTATGTTTGCCCTGTGATAATTTTATATGATCACACAGTTATTCGTCCAGTGTTGTTGTCTAGTATTTTAGTATATTTTCTTGTCACCAAAAATTCTTCCAAACCGTACACTGGATATGTTTCTCACTCTTTCGTACTATCACAGTGTCGAGGATTCGACAGTATATATTTTTTCATTAACTACACTTAATTTCTAATAGTTCTTTCAATCACAATAAATAATTTCTCCACTGTGATAACTACGATGCACTACTTTAAAACCAAATATTATTAAACCGAATTTTATTAAATATTAATATACTTCGCGCTAATAGTTTTCCATACCCGATATACGGTGCTTTTTGATCTCGTTTTACAAGTGCAAGTCTCAACAATTTTAATATTTCCAGATTCTCAAATTCAATTTATATATATGAAACACTTCACAATTTCTATTTCCTCCAATTTTTAACGTTTCTTTTTTTTCTCCTAAACGAAAGTTTAATTTCTAGTTAATAATATAATAATATTGCTACTTTGTTTTCTCTGATGGAATTATTCAAAACGCTATAATTTGGCAAATTTTTTTTCTCCTCGAACCAGTTTTAATCGGTCTCATTGTCTTTTTTTGTTTGCATCTGTTCCCCGTTGTTTTTCTAATTAGAGTGGCAAGTCGAGTTTCGCAGCTGACCACGTTTGTGAAACTTGCTTTGTTCTGATTTCTTTGGAAATGGAGACATTTGGGAGAATCTTACTCAGATGAGGAAATCTATTAAGAGAATGAGTTTTGATAAGAAATACTCGAGGGATACAATTTTATATAAAAACAATTTTACCTTGTCGCTTTTTTATCATTCAGTGAATTTGATGCAGAATGCAGAAATACCCCATAGGTCCTAGCAGTTTTCTCTCAATAACTTTAGGAGAACTTAATGAGAAACACGGACGTATGAATTCTAGAGCCCAACAAGTCTTTTCCATGGATGGTGTACAGGCTACTTCGTTAACTTGTCGCGAGCCAATGCAATGCATATGGAGTTACCTGTGAATACAGACTTTGAATTTATCACTTAAATGGTGCTGACTCAGATATTATAATTTTGGTAGCTTCCAAGAAAATCTCATCAGTCCGATGTTATCTGACCTGAGGTTCAATGAAAAAGGAACGGGAAACTGTGTTCTTAGGCTTATGTCACTTCTGTGAAAATCATCGTGGTCAACCTTTTATCTAATCTTCCTACCTTCTTTTTCTTTCCTTTCGTTTGTCATCTTATGACTGTACACTTTTTTTGTTGAGTATCAATAATGCGTTAAAAAAAATTCAAAAACCCATCCACAATCAGTGTATAACAGTTTAGGAAATATACACTTCAATTTTAGTTACCTGCGATACAAAACTTTGTAATAAAGTTACCAGAAGCAGATAACCTTTCACAAAGATATTTTCACTAAATGGAAATTTGAGTGATCGTACATTACAACTGGGCATCGCCAAGACCACTTTATTGCGAATTTTGCGCAAAGATCTTAGTTTACACCCATACAAGATCAAGCTGACTCAAGAATTGAAGCCGATAAACCATTTGACGCGACGTACGTTCTCCGATTGGGCTCTGGAGAAGATGCGTCAAGATGATGAATTTCATTGCAAAATCATCTTCAGTGACGAAGCTAATTTTTAGTTCAATGGGTTCGTCAATAAGCAAAATATGCATTTTTGGATTGGTGAAAATCCACATGTGCTTCATGAATCACCACTTCAACCACAAAATATAACTGTTTGGTGCGGTTTGCATGCCGGCGGCGTCATTGGCCCATATATTTTCGTCGACAATAACGATCGTCACGTTACTGTGAATGGCGATCGTTATCGCGACATGATTACCGATTATTTTTGGCCCGAATTGGAAAACATACACTTGGACGACAAGTGGTTTCAACAGGATGCTGCCACAAGCCACACAGCACACGTGTTGAAGAGTAATTGAAGATTATTTATTGAAGAGTAAGTTTGGTGGGCGTGTTATCTCAAGAAATGGACCAGTCAATTGGCCGCCTCGTTCGAGCGATTTAACGCCTCTAGATTTTTTTCTTTGGGGGTACGTCAAATCATTGGTCTATGCCAAAAAGTCGACAACTTTGGAAGAACTCAGAGCCAACATTGAACGCGAAATAGCGGCCGTTACGAATCGACCGCTGCAGAAGTGCCCGCGGTGGCCATCTGAACGAAGTCGAGTTCCATTCATAAATGTTTTGGTAGTATTTCAAGTCGATCATAAAATTTTGGAAATATCTCAAACGGTTGGCGTTTTATTTAAAAAACAGTTTTCAAGTTCTTATTGGAAAACCCTATACAAGGAACAAAACAGAGCAATCCAACCAATTTGTGGGATCAATATTCATATGCCACTTGTGTATCCGCATACACTAGGATGTACACTAAAGTTTAAAACTGAGGCATTAAGCACACAGCTCACCCAACTACACCAAGCTATAAAGCATGGCGGCGGTTCACTTATGAATTGGGGATACATCGCACCAAATAGTGTGGTAGCACTTATTATAACTGAAGTTATAATACTAAACAAGGTTATAAGCAGATTTCCAAATGGTCATGAAGATGTAATTTTTACGCATGACTATAACGCAAAACATTCATCGAAAATCTTTTAAGAATAAAAAAATTTGCAGAAGTGGCGGATATTGGAGTGGCCACCACAAAGCCGTGGAACTTAATTTGATTGGTAATGTTTGGTCATATTTAAAATTTGAGCTAGCATCTATTGAAGAGGCACCAAATAGAATAAGTCTGTTGTGATAGAGGAAATAAAGTAACTGAGTATATAACACCGCAAATAACAGATGGATTTTGCATGATTATGTGCCAAGGGGAAGAATTTAAGCCTAAAAAAACATAAGATTAGTAGGCAAAATACATTTTTGTTTGCAAATGATGTATGTGATCTAAAAGAGGCAATGCGTCTACGAAATATTTTACGTTTACAGGTGTGTCAAAAGTAACACCTAAATGTTAACTCACGTCCATTTTGACAGAAACTGTTTGTTGTTTTCCGGTAAATATTACTTGAAGGTGAAAATTTATGACATTAAGTTCAAAAAATTAAATCAGCCAAATGAGCAGCCTCTTTTACGGGTTTTTGAATCGTTTCTCGCAAAATATCTGGAATAAAATTTCTGATTTTGTCTTCAATGTTGGTTTTCCAGACTTGCAAGGTTTGCGGTTTATTGTGGTAAACCCGATGTTTCAAAACGCCTAGAAGGAAGAAGTTTGCGCCGTCAAAAGGGAAATTGCTGTTTCAAAATATCCATCGATTCGCAAGCTGTGTGAGCAGTTGATCCGCCCTTCAAGTACCATTTATGCTCGCGACCCAATTCGTAATTTGTGACAAAAATAAAAGTCGTTCAAAATCTGACAGTAGCGTTCACCAGTGTACAGTGGTGCGGGGTACAGTGGTGCGGTCAGCGTCCTCAAAAAATAAGGGCTGATCACTTGTTCAAAATGAAGTACCAAACGCTCACTTTGAGGGGATGGAATGGTTGTGTCTCAATTTCATGTGGTCACAGAAATTACATTTTTGTATATTCATATAACCATTTCGTCGCTCATAACGACCTTGTATACGGAAACATCTTCTTCTTGTACCAGGTTTTACAAGCAGGCATAAAGCGTAGAAGGGTCTAGATTTTATACGGGGACTTCTTCAGCTCCTTCAGCAAAAAGCAAAAATATTTGTGGACACTTTCGAACGACTTCTAATACAGCAGTGATATTCCCGGCCAAACGACTACATATCTTGTGGACAAACGCTTAATTTTTCGCGTACTTGGGGCATGACGACCAGGAAAATGATGACGAAATTCACGCTGTATTAAAACAACAGACCGGAAATCGGTCAAATAAGCATCATTACTAGTTCCGCTTTCTTCAGGTTGGTGTCACTCCATTGCATGTTGTAAATTTCTATCTGTCTGCAACATTAAAGTTAAACCACAATGACATTAGACAACATTTGTAAAAATTATTGCACATTCAAATTATGATATTAATTTCACCCCCCCCCCCCCCCCCCCCCACCTTTATTTATAAATTGAAATATTAGACATCGAATTATTATTAATCATTAATTTTGATATCTTATTATATTTCTTAGTCGTATACAAAAAATCATTTATTCTTGTTTTTTCATACAACACTGCCGCAGTTTTACACATAAGTGTATAGCATCCAAACACGTACAGTTTAGGGATTTTATTTTCAGGAAAACAAAAACAACAAATAAAACATCAAAGAGTGTAGCTATTAAAGATTTAGGAAGCAATAACAAAAACGTGATTAGAACAATAATGGAAACTTTTTTAGTTATTATGTAATGGATGAGAAAGTTCATGGATATCCATTACATTAGCAAGAGTTCAATTTACAGTTTCGAGTATCATGACCCCAGAGTCGATTACTGCCACTCAGGAAAATATACAGACATCTTAAAGACTCTCATCGAATTTACGAGTAAACCGGGAGAGTTCAACTGCTGGCGGACAGCCGTGGAAAGAATTCTCGCACAGTATAGAGGAACTCCTAAATAGTTTTCATTTTTGTATTCCATCAGGTACAAAATTGTTGGAAGCCGATGCGGCTCTCGAGCTTATCGAACCCCATTACAGAGGTCTGTTATTCACAATTATTTAGTCCGTCATTATTCTAACAAGAAAGGCATCTCTACGTTATGCCACAACGTAATTTGACTACACTGAGCGGAAAAGCATCGTCACAGGGATAAAATGTTCATCCCCACAACAACTTTTTCATCGAAAGTGAGCTAACGTACAGTTTCATTCCCGCAACGAAAATGTGTTCATCAACTGCAAATTGTTCATTAATGTGATGAAAGTATGTTGTTGCTGCACTGAATTTGATTCCTGATTGCAACGAATTTGTTTCGGTGCTGCAATGAATTCGTTTCATTGCTGTAATGTATTAGTTTCGTTGTATCGTTCGAAAGTATCGTTCTTCCAATGAAATTATTTCATTGCCGCAATGAATTTGTTTCATTACAGCAATGAAATAGCTTCACTGGTGCTATGAATTTGATTCATTGCTGCTATGAATTTGTTTCATTGCGGCAATAAACTTGTTTCATTGGCGCTACGATATTGTTTCATTGCTGCAATGATTTTGTTTCATTGCTGCAATGAATGCGTGTTTGAAATTATTTATTATCAATTGTATATAAGTACACTGTTAGTATTACATTGCAGGTGTTTTGACAAAAAATTTTGAACTTTTGTTTCGAAAATGGTCTTAATTTGCTAAACCTATTATATCCATTCCACTCGTCTGGATAAAGATTATGGTAGTTGAGGGGTTGAGTGTTGTTGTGGCCGTAGTATTCAGGTCCTACAATTAAAAAAAAATATGAGGATTTTATATTTAAGATATGTACATATTTATTTATGTCTGTACTTACCATAGGCTCTAGTCCCCTGTGGATTTCATCCCAGAAATTGATTCATGTTCAAAACTTGCATTAACACAGAACCACATCATTGTTTTCTTAAATTATGCAATTGTTGTTCTGTTCTCTTGTTTAATTGTATCGCCACATCTCCCCGTCATTAAGCCAGTTATAGGTCTGTAAGCATTTTCTTCAATTGCTCTTTAATTTATTTTAAGCAAATTTGTTAAACTTTCGATAGGATTTATTTCATGGTATTTGTTATTTTTAATGTTCGTCTTACTTGAAACACTTTGTTTCTTTGACTTCTTCAGTTCATTGACTTCGAATCCAAATGCCAATGCAACGAAACAACCAACCTCTACCGAATTGTGGTTAAAACACGAAAACACCAACATTTTGTTGCGATTTGTATCGTCACGCTCATATACACACACAAGTGATCAACTACATATTTCGGATAATTAGTCTGTTTTAACAAATTTATTTTAATTATTCCGGAGGAGAAATATGTCTACCACTTTCGGTCGATGCAATGGAACTGATTTAATATGTGTACGTGACCCACCACTCACGCTCACCATTTTCTTTTGCTGGCCTCTGTTTTACACTCGCTCATTTTTTCTACTGCTTTTCTCTCTTTATCGTCATAAAAATTAGTTTCGTTGCAATAACGAAATTGTTTCGTCAACTACAAATGTTGGTAAACCTCCAAAATAAATACATAATAAAAATAAACTTTAAAAAATAAGACATAAACCAAATATCAATTGTTTAAATATTACTACAATCTACAAAATTCAAATTATATAAAATTGTTACAGGAATGACATGTAAGTTCCTGCAGCAACGAAATGAAAAATTGCCAAAGAAATCATCTATGAAATATTTCGTTGCAGCGACTACCAAATTGTCAGATATACGAGACTTTTCATTGTAGCAATGAAAACCCATTAATGAAACTTACAAAAAACGGTCATAAAAATTCAAATTCAAATAAATGTAACTGACACTAGAACGGTATTCAAAAATACTACACCACGGAAAAATACAGCTCTGTGATATAGATCAAACCTCACCTCAAAGCATTGCGATAATGCGAGAATGCATGAGGAAAAGAAGAACATGGTGGAAAAATTCTGGGTGTTCTTGTTGTTGGAATTAGCTATAGGCCTTTCAGTGATGTTGATACTTAGGGATCTTCGATCGATACTAATTCGCACATGTGAATTGCAGAATTGAGTTTGTATATATACGATTGATGATCAACCGATGGTATCAATTCAGGCGCAGTAGTTAGGCATCTGATGATGAAGTTGTCATGGAGTTCGAAACTATACATGCCAGTGGGTGTGTGTTGAACTGAATTGTCTATTATTTCCAGCAAAACCCAACCATTTTTCAATTAGAGAAATGTTCATGACTTGTAAGCTTGTAGAATGAATTTCTCATACATTAACCAAAAATGTTTCTTCCATGCGATGAAGCGTTATTCTTTCAGTGTATGACTGAAATCTCGCAACGAGTGTACCGTGAGTTTTCCTTAATCCTTTCCTCTGTTCTTATTCCTTCTCTTTTTCATATTTTCAGTGACGATCACCTGGGTCAGACGGTGAATCCAATCTACTTGTTTGCGGATGAAAGTAATCTGTGTCATTCTCATTCATTCGACCGTAGGCCAAGTCTTCAAGAGCTTGAAGTCAAACGCCGGATGATGAATAAAACACTCGGTGGGGATCTGGTGTCCATTGTTGAATGGGGTCGAATGAATAGAGTAGATTTTAATGCGGGTAAGTTCCAGTATTGTTTGTTGTCGCATAAGCGGATTGCTGACCCAGGTGTGTCGTCATTTTCTATGGACGGTGTGGATATTTGGATATTTATGAATCAGGCGGTCTTGATGTGCTGGGCATGAAAATACAATGTGATTGATGTCCGTTGGGCAAAACATGTATTTGAAGTGTCGGAAGATGCATTTAAGCGTCTAGCCTTTTAAAGCGGTGCAGTAAATACTTCCCTCCATCTGATCTTCTCAATATCTACACCACCTACATCAGGCCAAGATGGAATATAACTTCCATACATGGTCTTAATTAAATAATTAAGGACATGCTGGCCAATTTGGGTCGAGTTAACAATTTACCTTGGATCTCAAAATAATGCATCTGAGAGAGGCCGACATGGGGAAACATGGGAAAATATTAGTAAAAAATTAGTATCAGATTATTAGTAGGGATGTGACATTTTCCATGGTTGGTCTACACTGCTATAACGAAATGTTTCATACTCACTGCGATTATAAGTATCGTTGCTGCATTAAAGCATATTCTGTAAGTTTGTTGAATGTTCAACATTGCGTTTCTATAGCAACTCAATTGTTGTTGCTGCAACGAATTCATCAATTGTGAATTTTAAAGAAAAAAAGATTGACTGTTACGTTTTTGAGGTTTGAACTCTTGTAATATGGAAATCTTATACTTTCAACGGCGGCTGGAAACCAAAATCCAGGTTCGACATATTGAATCTTGGTCAGCGTCTGATTCATAATGGGCGGCTACAATCAAATATCCTGGCAGTAGGTAAAATGCAAAAACACGGTGGACTGGGTTTGCCTCCCGCCACCGTTCATAATGATAGTGAAAATACATAAACGAGCAAGAAAACATAAACGACACCTATTTGTTGACGACCCCCGCAAACGTTATAAGGACCACGATTTACGGATATGCACTTGGAATGTGAGAACTATATATAGATCCGGTTCAAGTATCTAACTGGCAGATGTCCTCGAAAGTTATAAGGCTGATATTACCGCTATCCAGGAAATGCGATGGGCAGGACATGGCTGCACAAGAAAGAGAAACTGCGACATATAAAGGGTCCGCCAAATAACTTTTTTTTTTTGAAAATGCTATAAAAAAAACTACTGAATATTTTCTCAAATTTCTTTTTTTTATTTGAAAGTACAATCCTTCCGGTTAATAATGGAAAATAATTTCATTCAAATGGCTGCCTAGGCTGGCCATGCAGTAGCCTACACCATTGGTCCAATTTTTAAGCACATTATCGATTGTGTGCAGCTGTATTTCACCAATGGCTTCACGAATATTGTCCTTTAAAGCGTCAATTGTCTCTGGCTTGTCGGCGTAACACTTATCTTTGAGGGCACCCCACAAATAATAGTCCAACGGTGTCAAATCGCAGCTCCGAGGTGGCCAAACGACATCAGCTCTGCGGCTGATAATGCGATCTTCAAAAACAATGCGCAAAACATCGAGTGTAGCTTCGGCTATGTGGCACGTAGCGCCGTCCTGTTGAAACCAAATGTTGTCAATATCCTCCTCTTCAATTTTTGTGAACCAAAATTCGTTCAACATGGCCCGATAACGATCGCTATTGACTGTAACGGCCACTCCTTGCTCATTTTCGAAGAAAAATGGCCCAATTATGCATCTGGACCAAAATCCGCACCAAACAGGGACTTGTTTTGTGTGCATCGGCTTTTCAATGTATGTATGCGTGCCGGTTTTCTGTGCCCCAAATGCGACAATTTTGCTTGTTTACGTACCCGCCAATATCAAAATGAGCTTCATCTGAAAAGATCTCTGTAAGTCGATCGCAGGCCCATTTTTCCCATATTTCCCAGCGTTGTTCAAGCGTATACACAACCATATTCGTTAAGCGGAAGGATAAAACTAATTATCTGTCAAATCAGACATGAGCTAAGTGTTACCATTCACGAAACTACCCGTTTCTACAGTTGCCATGAAAAATACATGAATTTGGTTGAGGATTTGTAGTTGGCGAAAGACTGCGACGTCTCGTCTCTAGGTTCAATCCTGTGAGTGAACGTACAGCCACAATCCGCATAAAATCGAAATATTTTTATATTTCCCAAATTTGTGTGCATGCCCCGACAGAAGAGAAATATGATGATGCCAAAGACATATTCTATGAGCTCCTAGAGATTGTAATGCCAAAGTAGGAAGGGAGAATGTGTTTAATCCAGCTATTGGCAATTTCAGTCTACACGCTGACAGTTCCGACAACGGTATAAGACTAATTGACTTTGCCGCTGCAAAAAACATGGTCATTAGTGGTACAAGATTCCAGCATAAAGATATCCAAAAGGCTACTTGGGTATCCCCTGATCAAAGAACAAAGAACCAAATTGATCACGTGGTAATTGATGGAAGGCACTCATCCAGTGCAATGGACGTACGAGTGATCAGAGGAGCTAACATTGATTCTGATCATTACCTGGTAGGAGCAAAGGTTCGCACAAGATTAAGTAGAGCGAAAATCGTACGAAACCACACGCAGAGAAAGCCAGACATCTGAAAGCTGCAATTAGCAAATCCCGACGGCGATCCTGACGCGCTGTGGAAACCCATTTCCGACTCTATAAAAACTACCGCAACAACCGTACTTGGTTTCGAAAAATAGCTTCGCAATAAACTATGGTCCGATGAAGGGTGTTGCATTGCAAATGATGAAAAGACCGCTGTACGTATGCTTCAGTCAATTGCAAGGCGAGCTGCAACTGAGTGGTATAGGGGAGAAAAGAAAGAAGGTAAACCGTAGTGGAGAAAGCGCGAGAGTGAGAAAATTGAGACATACAGAAGGAAGAACGAAGCCCGAAAATTCTACCAAAAAGTCAAAAACGGAACTAATGGACATGGTTCAGGGCCCCCCTTCTGTAAAGACAAGGACGGAAATCTCGTCGCAGATGTGCAGGCCATGTAGGGAATATGGAGAGATCATTTCTCCGCGCTACTGATACCTGAGATATCCAATGACGATGGGACAATCGATCACAATATGGACGACGACGTCGATTGCCCCCTCCTAACCAAGACGAGGTCGGAATAGCTATTGCCAAAGCCGCAGGAGCCGATGGATTACCGGCGGAGCTGTTTAAGGCTGGCGTCGATGAGCTTATAAGGTGCATGCATCAGCTGATTAGCAAAATTTGGTTAGATGAATGCATGCCCGGCGATTGGAGTGTCAGTGTACTATGTCCCATATTTAAAAAAGGTGTCCCAAATCTCTGTGCTAACTATCGTGGAATAAGCCTTTTATCCATAGCATATAAGGTTCTATCAAGCATAATCTGCGAAAGACTAAAACCGATTATCGCTGACCTGATTGGACCATACCAGTGTGGCTTTAGGCCTGGAGGCTTGGTATTCCTGCAAAACTCATACGCCTTTGCAGGATGACCTAGACGAACACCAAATCCGCAGTGAAAGTTGGTAAGGATCTTACCGAACCTTTCGATACTAAGCGAGGCCTCAGACAAGGTGACAGTCTATCGTGCTATCTTGTTAACATTTTAATGGAGATCATTATGAGAAAAGCTGCAGTCAACATGAATAAAACCACCAGCAGCAAAAGTCACATGCTGCTCGCGTATGCTGATGATATAGATATCATTGGGCGGAGAATTATATAAGTTACTGCGGTTTTTTCGAGAATTGAGAAGGAGTCAGGAAATGTGTGTCTGACGGTAAATGAGGACAAGACAAAATTAATGGTTTCAATGAGCAGTGCCTCCACGCGATTAGACCAAAGCGTGAGCGTTGATAACCGTTATAACTTCGAGGTAGTGGACGAATTTATATACCTCGGATCTGCCGTGAACAAAAACAACAACGTCAGCCTTGAGATCAAGCGGAGAATTGTGCTTGCGAATAGATGTTATTTTGGGCTAAGCAAGCACTTTAGAGATAAAGCCCTCTCTCGAGTAACAAAAGTCCAGCTGTACCAGACTCTCGTTCAACCTGTCTTGCTTTATGGCGCAGAATCCTGGGTCCTATCGCAAGCAGACGAAACATCTGTAGGAGTCTTCGAGAGAAAAATACTCCGTAAAATTTATGGCTCTATAGTGCACAACGGCGAGTATCGGCGACGCATGAATCATGAGCTGTATGAACTTTATCCTGACATTGACATAGTTAAGCGGATCAAGATAACGCGATTGCGCTGGCTAGGCCATGTCAGTAGAATGGATGAAGACGAACCACTCGAAGGAAGACAAAAAATAGGAAGACCAAGACTCCGCTGGAGGGATCTGGTTGACGAATCCCTGCGTACACTTGGGATTGCCAACTGGAGAAATAAAGAATAAGATCGACTTGGTTGGCGAAATATGTTATCTTAATTTTGTAGGTTCCCTGACCCCCCGGGGTTGTCCGAGACCGGATAAGTAAGTAAGTAAGATCATTGTCAGTTAAAAATATGCCGATTACTCACACAGAAAAAAATTATTTCGTTTTGTTTTTGTATGCAATTTTTGTGTTGCGCATACTGTTTGCGCATACTGTACGAAATCGACTCCAATAATTTCCACTCTGAATGTTGTGGCCAAAGTTCGAAATGAGTCTGTCTCCGCCAAACATATGTCGGTTTTATATACATAATCATAGCCGCGCTGTATGCAATTGGAAAGATGAAGTGACAATGTACAAAAAAATACCTTTGTTCTATCGACATCACTTAGAGATTTAGAAATGGTGGGTGTGAAAATGATTAAATTATTAATTATTGATTTTTTCCGCTTTCTCGGGGAATGAAAAACTCCGGGTACTTTCATTCCGTAGTCTAACCGAACATTATAGAGAAGGTTTATTCTCGACTCCGCACGATTTGGGAATACCTTCCAGAACCCAATCTAAAGTAACACCCATTCGACTATACGAAGTCTTTCTCCATTACCCCGATTTTTTAAACCATTCGAGCTGACAACCGATTCCTCGAACTACGCTTTAGTAGCAGTTGTCGCACAGAAAAACAGACTTATCTCATTCCTTACAAGAACTGTTACTACAGCGCATGAGAGTTACGCAACCAACGAGAAAGAAATGTTGGCAATTATCTCGTCGCTGAAGTCGTTACAATGTTTCGTGTATGGCGCGAGAAACATACAAATATTCGCAGAATAAATAAATAAATCGTTTCCCATTACATGCCGTGAAGGAATTGGGGAGAGCTTCTCACAACCAGTGAGCTGTGCGCTTTCTAGTTTTTACACTCACTGAATGAATAAAATAAATAAATGGTTTCCCATTACGTCCCATGAAGGGACCGGGGAGAACTTCTCACAGTCACTGAGCTGCGCGCTTTCCAGTTTTCACTCAATGATTGGGACCTACTGTTTTACACCGATTCCGAACGGTATTTTGAGAAGCTTTTTCATGGCTATATACTCGATAGTGTCGCCGTTACCAAACCGCACCAAACTGTTGTTTTTTGTGGATGAAGTGGCGATTCATGAAGCACATGTGGATTTTCACCACACCAATAACGCATATTTTGCTTATTGACGAACCCATTGAGCCGAAAATGAGCTTCGTCACTGAAGATGATTTTGCGATGAAATTCATCTTCTTGGCGCATCTTCTCCTGAGCTCAATCGGAGAACATACGTCGCGTCATATGGTCCATCGGCTTCAATTCATGAGTCAGCTTGATCTTGTATGGGTGTAAACCAAGATCTTTACGCAAAATTCGCAATAAAGTGATCTTGGCGATGGCCAGTTCTTGAGATTTGGAACGTCAGCGATATTTGCGTCACTTCAACCAACCCGTTGTCTCACTGGCACGGCAGCAACACACAGTGAATATGTGGACTTACATTTTTACACTAAACTTGTTATTGCTGGTCTACTACAGCGAGAATAACGACCGAAAATTGGAGTTAACGCTCTTAAAGTTGCGCTCACCGTCTCCGAATTTCGATAGTACATTTTTATAATTTCCATACGTTGTTCGTTTGTGTACTTTACCACGATGAAAATGTTGAGTTTACTGAAAAAATCGAAAGTAACAGTTAGATGATCAGTGAAATAGTGCGTTCACAAATTAATTTCAAAGTTGTCAAGTAACTATTGGAAACCCCTTTATAAGTATGTACTCTTCTTAATAAAAGCACATCGACAAACCAGCGGCAGCCAATAAAAATAATTCGAATTTTTCTTTGTTTTGTTTAGCCCAGGGCACACTAATCACGGTAGTAGCAGTAAATATGTGTGTAATCATGTGCAAAATCGCACTTGGCTTCTGTCAAACTCAGCTGATAAAAATGTAAACAAAATGTGCATTTTTGAATCAGTTGTGATATAATTGCAAAGAAACATTTGCCAAATTAATGAAGATTGAAATTAATAATTGAAATTGTTTGATGCTGCAGTTGAATTGGTTTTTCCCGGTGTGAAACTCTAACTCGTATTCGCGTCTGTTGTTTAGTTCCGCGTCTGTAAACAACTTATAACCAACAAATGTAAACAAATTTGACATTTCCCAAGTGCGTCAAATGAAATAAATCAAATCAGCTGTTCTAACGATACAACCTTGTCTCTCAACCATGGTTTAGCCTTTTCCATATTAGCGCATTTTCGGTAGGTCAGTGATTGTTTGACTCTGTCAAAAGTGTGTCGCATAACAATTAAAAGAGTTTGCACTTGATTTTTTTCTCATTTGAAAAAATTTTTTCATAATAAAGTGATTTCCAAATGAAAGCTTAGTTTGAAAAACAGTGTACTCGCTTGGGTACAATGGCTGATAACGTATATATTTTGATTACTTACTTAGCCGGTCTCGAACAATCCCGGTCGATCAGCGACCTTGCAAAACGAAGATAACATATTTCGCCAACCAGGTTGATATATATATATTTTGATATATTTTAATTAGATATTTTATATTATTTAGACTGTGATAAGCGGCTATACTGGTTGATGTGAGCAAATGTAAAAAAAAAATACTTTTATTTCATTTACAAATGAAGAAAATAATAAAAAATTCAAAATAAACTTGCCGACCTGATCTAAAATACATTCAACATTTTATATTATATTTGGCTAGACTTTTTTTCGAATTTCCGTGGTGTCTGAAAGCATCAACCCGTCAATCTTTTATGGCAGAATATTTAATAATCTAGACAACACTTCAGGGATGGGGCTTCAAATCATTCTGTGATATCATGCTGATATCAACACAGAGGAGGAGGACAGTGATGCTGAGGATCGTATCGCTAACATCATGCCGCAAGATATTCCGGATGATATAAAGGTTTTTTGCAGCAGCGAAGACGATGTCCCCATTCAAGAGCTGCATCGCAGAATACAGCACTCAAAACCAGGTCAAAACTCTGTCAAATGGTCAAAAAGAGAATGTTCCATTGAAATGTCAAATACAACTTTTTTATGCACAACAAGAACGAAATGATATCGAAGTTAGGAGGAAAGTCGGAGCTTGAAGTATTCGAAACGTTGATTGATTCTGGAGTAGTCGATTATATCGTCGAACAAACTCGCCTTTACGCTTCACAGTGTAATGTGCATAATTTTTCATTCACAGAGAACGATTTGAAGGTTTTTTTTGGAAGTGAATATCATTGTATGCCGAGAGAGAATATATACTGGGAATTATTTGAAAACACAATATGTCATCTTGATGACAACAACAATTTGATACTAATTGACAAAATGGCAAAAGTTAGACCGTTGCAAAAATTACTATGCCAAAAATGTTGCCAATTTGGATAAATGCATGAAAAACTTTCCATCGACGAGTCAATAGTTAAACATTTTGGAAGTCACTCTTCAAAACAATTCATCGGAGGCAAACCAGTAAGATTTAGCTTCAAAAATTTGATGGTGCCGAGCAGTTGTGGGCACGTGTACCAATTCGATACATTTTGTGGAGCCAAAAATGTCAGTACGAAAAAATCAAAACTCCAACTCGTATCTAGAGTCGTTTTGGATTTTCAGACAGTGTTCCTATTCCAAACGATCACTTAGTTTTCTTGGATAATTTGTATACTTCTCATGATCTGTTGGTTCTGCTGAAACAAAAAGGCAGCTATTGGTACTACACGCGATTCGAGAACAAAGAACTGTCCGCTGAAATCGAAAGCACAATTCAAAAACGAACAAAGAGGTTTCTATGATTACAGATACGATACAGTTACTGAAATTATTTTTGTGAAGTGGAATGATAACATCGCTGTAACCATCGGATTAAACTTTGAAGGCATTGAACCCATGAATTCCGTGAATCGCTGGTGCTCGACCGCAAAAACTAATATAAGAGTCCAACAGCCAAAATTGATTGCAGATTACAATTCAGAAATGGGTTGCGTTGACCTTCATGATCAAGCAGAAAATAATTACAGGATGAAATTTCGTGGAAAGAAGTTGTTGTGGCCGCTTTTCACTTTAATGATGAGTTGAATCTTCGTCAACGCATGGAAGTTGTACAAGGAATTCAATAGTTGAAAATTTGACTTACTGGAGTTTCATCGTGCCATCGTCCGATCGGCTGTTTCTGGTGTAGCGCTTACTGCTGGAAACCATTTCCTGAAAAGACTTGAAAACCTGTTGCGCTATCGTCAATGCCACAACCATAAAATGGACTTGTGAACGATGTGACGTAGCTCTGTGTGTAGAAAAGGGGTGGTTCAAAAATGTTCATACAATAAACTAATCATATACCCAATAGATGCATTAAAAAACCTTCAAAATATAGTTTTATTTTATTATTTCATATTTTTTAAGTTCTTGATGTTTCTTTCATTTGTACTAAATAAACAGAATGAATGATTTTTAACTTTAAAGACTGTCGGCTTTTAATGGGTTAATGTTACACAAAAACATTAACGTTTTTTAGGTGTCCTTAGTTTAGTGCTACATATTTATTCATTCAATTCTCCTCAACTTTAGTAAACTAATTGTTTTTTACTACTTTGGAAGATTGAAATTAGGTATAAAATGACAGGTGCATGCGTTTTAGAGTGCGTCGCGGAATAATTTGTTTTTATATTGCAACTAGAATGAATATTTTTGACAGTGGTCTATTATTCGTAACCGATTTCATATCCTGCCTTTAAGTAAATAAAAAATTACAATTCTACCATTTAAAAATTAAAATTTTTTCAAATTGATTTCTGTAACTATTGTTCGGGAACTTAATAAAATCCAATTTCACAGTATATGTAAGTGGAAATGTATAAATATAGTTTAACCACTTTACCAAAAATAAATACAAAAATAATTTTTAACCATCAATATGACTTATTGAGATGAGCACAAATATCCATATAAAAAACCAAAAAAATCATTTCTATTGAAAGCTGAAACAATTTCAGTATTCAGTTATTTTTAGATGATAATGAAATTTAATCTGCGGTACCAGTAAAGATGTAATTTATTCTTAATGAGATTTTTTCAGTAATCAGCGAAAACTAATACAAAATAAATTTCATTATCAGCAAAACTTTACTGATTACGGCTATTAGAAAGCAGGCGCTAAAAAACAGCATCTATATCATATTCTCCCAAACATATGCTGCAGGAATCATGTATATTTTTGGAACACACTTCAAACATTTATATTTTTGCAAGTCCCAAACTCAGGTGTATTTAAATGCAAATATTAGCATATTTACTGAAAAATACCTGTGCTTTTACGTGGAAATATATACGTGCTTAATCCGAAACATCCATATACTTACGTGGAAGCAATCGCATGTTTCCCCCAAACCTCCATATACTTACGTGGAAACATATGCGTATTTTCTCCCAAACATAATAATATATAGAAATGAATTATTCTTTCTTCTCTATTTATTATAATTATTTAATATTTAATGGAATAAACTAAAATATTTAAAATTACGCTTTTTACATTTACTTGCTGCTAAAATGTTCATGAAATGATAATCTGCTGATCCTTTGCTTCTCCTTTCTTTGTTATCTCTCACGTTTTCGTTTTCAGAAGTATTCATCTATACCTTGGTTATCACTATGCGTTGGTACATAAACAAACAATACTTATATACAACTCTAGTTCATGCAAGACAGGCATGTATTAATTACTTGTGATTTTATTTTATTATATTTCCAAATGGTGCGCCATTCCGATTTCAGTAGAGGCACGGGCAGAAAAAGGGATTCACGTTGTTGCCCTTTTCAGTTTCTTTCCTCAAAATCATTTCTCACTTTGGTAGCACAGATTCATATAAGCTAAACACATACACAAACACCAAAGCAATATCACAAACCATTTAACCGTCCGAGCGTTTGTTTATTCTTTTTTCACTGATCAAGCGCTTTTGAAATCCTCTGTCCCGTGAACCATTGACGACTGAATAGATGAAATTAAAACCCAATACTTTAGCCAAAATAAGAAACACTGACTTCGTCTGCAATTTACACGCGCATCCAGGAATATTTATGAGAGATACAGATACAGACGCACACTTACAAGATATGCGCAATCGTTGCCCCGCTTTTATTCTTTTGCTCTCGAGAGACCATAAACAGTGCAACAAACACGGGTGTATTTATATCATAAACACAAATATATTTGGGGCGCAAACACATATGTTATAGCATATTTATCATTGCGTCTCAAATATGTATTATTGAGTAGCAAACACAATTTGCATCCAAACAGCCAAAAAGTACAGATTTTTCAGGGTGCAGTAAAAATATACTGCAGTGTGTCCATGTATGGTGTGTAGATATGTAAAACTATAAGTGAACGCATCTTTGAGCTTTTGCACACCAAGACCAAATATTACCGAACCCGAAGATCGTATTTCATTCAAAGAAAAATTATTGTCGTGTTTTTTTCTGTCGAGGCATAGAGAACGCAAATCCAGTTTGGATGGCTTTTCAACATTAGCTAGTTCGATTATAGAAAAACATAAATAACAATTTACAAAATTAAATAAATAAATGGGGGTTAACCCCCGAATCCCCCACCACTATGCACGGGCCTGGTAATGATTATAAAAATTATGAAAACTAGCTTTAACTTTTGAAGTCAGTTTGGTTTAAAGTCAGTTTGGCCGTCGGTGGTGCAATGGTTAGTGTGCGCGCCTCTTGTACTTGAGATCCTGGTTTCGATCCCTGCTCTGACCACCTTAAATTTCTTTCGGCGGCGGTCACCTCGCATAGTGACGGCAACACTATCGAGTATATAGCCATGAAAAAGCTTCTCAAAATACCGTTCGGAATCGGTGTAAAATTGTAGGTCCCAATCAGGGAGTTAAAACTGGAAAGCGCACAGCTCGGTGATTGTGAGAAGTTCTCCCTGGTCCCTTCATGGGATGTAATGGGAAACCATTTTTTTTTTGGTTCTACGTAGAGTGTATCACAAAACTTTGTGATAAATTACTTCGCAAGTAACACCTGTAAGAAAATGCAATGAGTGATCGAACTCACGGGCGAGGTGTTAACACTTTTTTGTTACACGGCACCTGTTCGATTTCTATGAACACATTAGTAAATGTTACCTTGGAAAATAAAAAACAGCGTTCAAATATATGCTGACGTTACATTTAAATAATATTAATACTTAAAATTATTTAAGGACCATGTATCATTATTTTTTTGCTTAATACCTTTTGTTTTATTCCCACTAGCAACAGACACATGTACATACATACATTGTTATTTCGTACATACGCTACACAAGTTCACACAATTTTCGTTGCTCTCTTGCTGTCTCATTGTTATATACGTATTACCACGTCATTATTCTCTTTGCTCTGAGAGTACTCCGCACCCACACAAGACAACTATTCCCTGCCGCTACATCAGTGTGTGTTTTTTTAGCAGTCTGACAATCTGTGTTTCGCAGTCGGACAAATCTGTCTTCTATATAGAGGTGGGTCGCCATTATCATTAGGGATATGAAAAATAGATGTTGGCCGAGTCTAAGATATGCACACAAAATTTCATACAAATCGGTCCAACCATTTCGGAGGAGGTTAACGTCAAACAATCTGTGATCGCAGTCGGACAAACTGTGTTTGGATGTATTCACTTTGTGAATTTAGTAGTTACACCCTCCAACATAATTTAATGCAACACACAAGTTGCAACAGTTCGGTACATTCAATTCAATATCAAATTTCTGCATTTAATCTTTTTTCGCGTTTACCACAGTTTGAACGGAAACGCGTGTGGATCAAGTACCGCTGTCAATCCAGACGGAATATGATCCAGTAGAATATTTTAAGCGAACTAGGTGAGAATTTCTAAATTACGAAATTCACACAAATGATGTTTTTGCTGACCAAACACTTTTGGTCACCAACCACTGAGAGTCTCTGTCAATGAGGGTAAATACTTATTTTTGTAAAATTAGTTCTACTCTTGAATTCAATAAAGACGGTTCACTTCTGGTAATGAAGTAACTAAAAAAAATCTTAAAGGATCTTGTTTTTTTTTGGTAATAAAAAAAACAATATCAAAAGTGGCGCAGTCGGTAGGATGCCCGGGTATCCTGACGAGTAAAAGATCGACAGTATACTGGATATATTAATATCCTCCAGCGGGCATATGCAAAAACAGATGCATTAATGCAAACAAGTGATTTGTGCAATGTGTAAAATTAAATTTTTTTTACCCATATCATTGAATTGCAAGGGAAAACACAGTGTCCAAATCAATCAAAACGCCGGAAATCATTGAATTGATTAAGAGCGATTTAACAAATAAACAGTTGTGCAGTGTGTAAAATAAGAAAATTTTCCAGATCATTGAATTGCAAAGGAAAACACAGTGTACAAACCAATCAAAACGCCTGAAATCATCGAATTGATTAAGAGCGATTTAACAAATAAACAGTTGTGCAGTGTGTAAAATAGAATATTTTTCCCAGATCATTGAATTGCAAGGGAAAACACAGTGTTCAAACCAATCAAAACGCCTGAAATCATTGAATTGATTAAGAGCGATTTAACCTTAGTGTAGAACGAATAAACAGTTGTGCAGTGCTTAAGGAAAACCTTCCAAATTATTGAAAGGAAAGCACCGGATAAGAACATTTTCCCATCCCATTGAATCGCAAGGAGTGTTACAATTAATTGAAATATCTCAAATCATTGAATTGATAAAGAGCAATTTAGTTAAAGACAAGTGAACAATTGTGCAGTGAAAAAAGAAATCCCCCGAAATTATAGATAGAAAACCTAAGTATGACAATCAAATAATAACCCTTTCTATGACTTGAGTGAAAAGAAGCACTAGATCGAGAAAGAAAAAGGGAGAAGAAATAATAGAATAAAAGTAGATCTACTACCATAAAGATCAATCAAATTGCAATTCGTGTAGAACGAAAAGAACCAACGTATTTTTCGCATTTACGAAAAAATAACAAAAATACATTGACAAACATCTATGAATATAAAAGCCAAAGAAGTGAAGGAAGAAATCAAGAATATCAGCAACCTTGAGGGAAGAAGTCAAGAATATCGGCAACAATCAAAATCCAGGACAGCAGTCAACAATCAAAATCCAGGACAACAATCAACATTAATTAAAAGTAAGACTATATTATATTTTTTTGTGTTACTATTTAAGCAATCTCCGTTTGTTTGTACCAGACTCTATTGAAAAACATTCCTCTTGTTCACGTTTTGTGATTTAAATTCTAAATAACAATCTTGTTAAATTTTTTTTTTTTTGGGTACATACATATACACATTTTTCCATTCTATCTGAAATGGCCCTACCAGACCAACCTCCGGCATTAATTTTGAACCCAATAAATTATCTGGAAAGGTTACCAGAATTTAATGGAGACAGAAGGGACCTGTATAATTTCATAACTTTAATAGACCGCATACACCCCATGCTCAGACAATATGACCAGACCTCTCAATTATTCTTTTCGGACTTGATTAAAAGTAGACTCAAGGGAAAGGCAAGGGAAACAATTGAAATAAATTTTCACATCCAATCCTGGACGGATATTAGAGATGTTCTAATCAGTCATTTTGGTGAAAAATTAAGCATAGAGGAACTCTATGATAAAATGCGGTCGGTAATTTATAAATCGACACCTTTAGATTTTTATAATGAGATAAAGGGTAGATTGAGAAGTTCAAATAGTAAACTCTCTATGGAATCAGGAGTTACCACGGAAACGCAACGGGCGGCAGAAGGCAATATGCGTACTGCTTTACAGGTATTTAAAGCGAAAATTGCAGAGCCAATGAGAACTATACTCTCATGCAGGAATCCTGACACCCTCGAGGAGGCGATAGATATCCTTTTTCAATCGGGTTACGCTATTTATAGCATCCCGCAAAATAAGAATAACAAGATTAACGAAACTAAACGAGCGGACACCAGTAAACCACAAACTGGAAACACCCACTATACCAATAGCAATAATAACAATAGTCTAAATAATGGCGAAAGGAACCTCGTCAACAGAAACGAATTCCAACGGTATAATAATTACCATAATAATAATAGGAATAACTACCCTAACGAAAGTAACCGTAACAACAAAGGACACAACAATAATAATAACTGGCAACCTAGGAACGAAAGTCAGATTCCGCACCAGAATACCGGAACGTACCGTGCACTAGGTAACCAATCGACTTCCGAACCAATGGACGTTAATATGATCGAACAGGGCCTTAACGGGACATCTGAGGAAAACTATGAACCAGACACAGAGGAAAACTATGAACCAGACACAGAGAATGACGATCAGTATCAGAATACGACTAGTTTCGATGATGAGGAAAATATATCGGAAAATTTTCTTTCTCTGGCCTCTCCGGAGAGCTACCTTATATAGTATTGAAGAAAAAACTCAAATTTATAGTGGACACTGGGGCTACTCATTCCATAATAAACCCAGGAATATGCAACCCCAAATGGAAAATTCAAACCAATCCCATTATACTAAAAACCCTACAAAACAATGTGCGTTCGAATACCATATTTAGAATCCCCTTATTCGAACAATTAGGTGATGTTAACGATCGGATGTACTTTATCGAATGCAACTTTCATAACAAGTTTGACGGCATCATCGGCAACGATGTGCTAAGGAAATATAACGCCCTTATCGATTACGGTGAAATGAAATTAAGATTGAACGATAAGTCTGTACCTCTACTCTTCCCCACTCCACGAACAGTGAAAGTTATTACCAAAATAGAAAGAGGACTAATTCACATCAAGGAACATTTTGATCCCAATGGAGAAACTATCATCAACGAAGGGGTATACAATTCCCATAATTTCAAAGTTGAAGTATTTACCAACTCCAATTTTAGAGATGTCATTCACATTAAATCAGAAGACCATTGGCCTGTAACAGTGGAAAATTATCATTTGGTTGACGACACTATTGCCGTACAAAATAATAAAGAATTGCCAATCCTAGACCAAATAAGGTCAGGTCATATGAATTCGGAGGAAAAGGGAAAATTCACTAAATTGATCAACAAATACTCTCAATTGTTTCATGACACCAACTCGAACCTTTCGTTTACAAATGCTATAAAACATAGGATAAACACAGTTGACAATACGCCCATTCATACAAAATCTTACCGTATATTCACAGGAACGAAGTTCATAGACAGATTCAGGAAATGCTGACTGCCAATATCATTCGACCGTCTAACTCCCCTTATTCGGCACCTATTTGGATCGTGCCGAAGAAAGACGATGCCAGTGGGAGAAAGAAATGGCGTCTAGTCATCGATTATCGCAAATTAAACGAGAAAACAATCGATGATAAATACCCAATACCCAATATAGACGAAATATTGGATAAATTGGGAAGGAGCATGTATTTCTCCACGCTCGACCTTGCGAAAGGTTTTCACCAAGTTGAAATTGACGAAAGGGATATACACAAGACAGCATTCTCAGTTGAAGGCGGTCATTTTGAATTCCTTAGGATGCCTTTCGGCTTGAAAACGGCTCCTGTAACATTTCAACGTCTGATGAACAATATATTAGGAGATTTATTAGGAAAAGTATGTCTTGTCTATTTGGACGACATCATAGTTTTTTCCACCTCCCTTGAGGAGCATTTAACTTCTCTAAAGCTAGTATTTGATCGGTTAACGGATGCAAACTTGAAAATTCAGATGGACAAGTGTGAATTCCTGAAAAGGGAAACAGACTTTTTGGGGCACGTTGTAACCCAGGATGGTGTCAAGCCAAACCCGCAGAAAATCGACTGTGTCATGAAATACCCAATTCCTCAAACAGCTCGACAGATAAAACAATTCTTAGGTTTAAGCGGTTACTATAGGAAATTCATTAAGGACTACTCGAGAATCGCCAAGCCAATGACAAAATTGCTGAAGAAAGATGCCGAAATTAATATCAAGGACCCCGAATATATGCAGAGTTTCGCTGAACTCAAGGAAAGACTTGTCAATGGACCTCTTCTAATATATCCCGATTTTAATAAATCATTCACCCTCAACACAGACGCGAGCAACTTCGCCTTGGGAGCCGTTTTTTCCCAGGACGAACACCCCGTTTGTTACGCAAGTAGAACTCTAAATGAGCACGAGATCAACTATAGCACAATAGAGAAAGAACTGCTGGCAATAGTTTGGGCGGTTAAATATTTTCGACCGTATTTATTCGGTAGAAAATTCCTTATTCAAACGGACCACCAGCCACTACAATGGTTATTTAACATAAAAGAACCGAATTCAAGATTAGTGAGATGGCGGCTCAAACTAGAAGAATACGACTATACCATTAAATACAAGAAGGGATTGCATAATGGCAACGCGGATGCTTTATCGCGTATCATTCCGGATATTAATTTAATCGAGGAATCTGACACAAGAATTATCTCCAATACAAGGTCACCTATCAATATGTAAAAAAATCAAATCATTATAGGCATCGTCGATTCGGGTTCGCTGAAAATCAGGACCACTTTAATATTTAATAATCAAAGAAAAGTTATTACTGCAAGAGCGTTTGACGAAGCTACCATGCTGACATTGATTAAAAACCACTTCAACCCTACCAGAACAAACGCAGTTCTTATTCAAAACGAGGACGTTTTCGAAATATTCAAGGAAACTATTCGCAAACATTTTAATGAGGATTCAAACTTTACCATTATAAGATGTAATCAGCTACTTACGGACATTACTGATGAAGATGCATTAACCAATATTATTAAATCAGAACATCTCAGGAACAACCATCGAGGAATAAATGAGAATTTTGCACAGTTAAAATTCAGCATATGTAATGCAAAATTAAAGGAAAAAATAACCAAGTTTATAAATAATTGCGAAATATACAACAAAGAGAAATACGTCAGAAATCCTCCGAAGATCCCATACAAGCTAACGGAAACCCCATCAGCACCATGTGAAATAGTTCATGCAGATGTGTTTTATACTTTAGAAAAACGGATGTTCCTAACATTTATTGCTAAATTCTCTAAGTATGGCCAGGCTTTTATGATAAATTCAAAGACCTGGACCGAGTTTAGATCAAAACTAATTCAGTACATTGGCATAATGGGTAAAATGAAAAAAATTGTAGTTGACAACGAATTAGGATTCAAGGCCCTACCTATTCGAAATTACCTTGACCATGAAAATATAGAAATTCACTACACATCCAACAGCAACCATAACTCGAACGCGGATATTGAGCGCCTTCACAATACAATCAATGAACATATCAGACTCTTGCGACATAACGAAGATAATGATCTGTTAACAGTAGAGGAAAAGTTACAGCGGATAATACACTTTTATAACAACTCCATACATAGCACGACCAATAAGAGACCCATTGATTTTATTAACGGGAAAATACATCAGTCGGAATATCCGGAAATTTTCGAACATATGAAGAAGAAAAAGGAACATATAATTCGAAAATTGAATGTGGGAAGGGCCGACCAAGAAATTACGGAGGGAATGAATTTCGTTAAGGAAGTAAGAGGTGGTAAAAATAACGCAAAATATCGGCTTATAGATGGACAGAAATTAGGTACTGATCATGTGACCGATCGGAAAACTGGTCTTAAATACTACAAACCGCATGTGAAAATGAAAAAGAAATCTCAAGATAATGAATTATTAATCCTGCCCGCTCGCAACCCTAGAGGAAGGAGAATGAGTATTTAACACTTCATTATTTTATGCACTTTATTTTCAGAAAATGAACCGGAATATAATTTTGTTTACCTTCGTCCTCTTTAAGCTGTGTAATGGACAATTGATGGATGTAGAAGACCATACGAATAACCATGGCTACCTACCCATAGAACAAGGAAAAGTAAAGACTGTTGACAATTACAGGAAAATTATCTATATTGTTAATATGACGGATTATGATTTTACGTTAGATCTTATATCCAGCAACATAAATGAATTGTCTTCTAACTCACTGACATCCAGACAAATACTACACTCCATGAGGAACAGCTTCTTGTTACTAAAAGCCAAAATTAATAACATCATACCACATCGCAGACAAACGAGAGGATTGGTGAATATTATTGGAAAAGGACTTAAGTTTATGACAGGTACTATGGATAGCGATGATGAAGTTTTGATAAATGGCATGTTGAACTCTTTATCGAATGAGACAACTCACAATTCAATGAGGATGAATTCTCTTATAGAAATTAATAATTTACTCTCATCTCAAATTAGGAACATAACAGAACACATTAATTACGGACAGTCAAGCATCGAACAATACATTAACAAATTTAAAAAGGAGATTTAAAATAGAATAGGCAATTTAGAGGACGAGTTATCATTTTTTGAACAAGTATATCAAATCGACAACGACATTAGTTTACTACTAGTAAATTGGGTATTGTCCCTTCAAATCTACTAACAAAACAAGAACTAGATGTCATAGAAGATTTCGATACTTACGACCAAATTAAGGTAGTTACCGCTATCTTCGAGAATTCAATCATTATAACATTATTGGTGCCCATATTGTCACAGAATATATTGACTAGAATAACTCTTGAACCTATCCCAAACACTGATAACAAAAGTCTTTCACCAACTGACAACGATACTCTAATCGGTAAAGATAATAAAGCGTATAAGACCAACGTAAGAGACAATCTTAGTAGAAACATGGAAATTGTTAATGATAAATGTATTACCGATATTATCCATAGTAACGAAGCTAACTGTAAATTGGTCACATTCTCTGCTACCAAAGTGAAAGAAATATCCCCAGGCACAATACTTTTTTCTAATTTTTATGACAAAATTATAACAAATTGTAAAACGAATAATATAGAACATAATTTGTATGGCACATTTCTAATTAAATTTCAAAATTGTGAAGTATCTGTTAAGGATCATACTTACGTCAATAATGTACTTAAGATAAAAGATCAAATAATTGTACAACACCTAATAACTAAAATTAAGGAAAACACAACTCTTGTAGACCTAAACATAGAAAAACTGTACTTAAAACAATTAGATTACGAAAATAATGTAACAAAAATATCAAAACAAAATGTAATGTCAATCATCATTTCTAATTTTAATACCTTTGTAATTATCTTGATAATTGTTATTATATTCTTCTATGTAAAACCACGTGGACAAAGACTTCTTATTTCGTCGGAGCCTCAATCTAACGGGGGGGGGGGGGGGGGAGTTACACCCTCCAACATAATTTAGTGCAACACACAAGTTGCAACAGTTCGGTACATTCAATTCAATATCAAATTTCTGCATTTAATCTTTTTTCGCGTTTACCACAGTTTGAACGGAAACGCGTGTGGATCAAGTACCGCTGTCAATCCAGACGGAATATGATCCAGTAGAATATTTTAAGCGAACTAGGTGAGAATTTCTAAATTACGAAATTCACACAAATGATGTTTTTGCTGACCAAACACTTTTGGTCACCAACCACTGAGAGTCTCTGTCAATGAGGGTAAATACTTATTTTTGTAAAATTAGTTCTACTCTTGAATTCAATAAAGACGGTTCACTTCTGGTAATGAAGTAACTAAAAAAAATCTTAAAGGATCTTGTTTTTTTTTTGGTAATAAAAAAAACAATATCAAAAGTTTTAGTCCCTACCCGCGCCTACACATCAAACATTATGCTTTATGCCATTCGAGAGTACACTTAAAGCCCACTAAACTTCGCAAGTATTGTTTCAGAGTTCAGCTCGGAATGACAGCCATAAATGCGAAAAATGCAAAAAAAAATTAAAAAATTAAGCGAAGAAAGACGAAAGTTTGAAAAAATTTCACAAAAATGTGCTAAACAGCATTCAGCTTAATTTATTCCAAATAAAAGTGCAGAGACCAAAAAAACGAAGCCAGATTTGGACTCAAATTGCTAAATTAGCAACACTGGTGACAGCCACTTCTGCCTAACCTAACGTAGGTAGGCCAAGTCAAGAAACGTATGCTGTTTGAGTTTAATAAAACCGGCATACCTGACGTATGAGTAATGATTATTTTGGAATTTTAGTAGTATATTCAGTATACATACATACGTCACTGCGGTCTTTCATATTGCACCCTAACTCCAAATGCGTCATAACTCAAAACTTTCAAATTTAAATTTTTTGCTTAAACTCAATAATCAAGGCCCATATCTGTCCGTGTGCAAAAATCTGTTGTCATTTTCTCTTTCCTTTCGTCAAAACAATGCCATGCAAATATGTATGTCTATTATTGAGAATTTTCATACATATTTTAACTTAGCTAAGCCGTATTTTTGTCTCTACTGAAAATTTGTACATTTTTAGGTATGATTCTTTTGCAGTTCGGGTACGGTATAATCTACAAACTTAATAAAGGCACAATAAAACGATTTCTGGGGAAAATAAAACAAAGCCGAATTTGGAGACAAACCCATTATATATACTTATACATACCGGGTTTTTATTTGAAAGATTGAAAAAATCAAATTGTATTAACGATACCAGCTACAAAATTGAACACAAGATGAATCATATACTTCAAAGTAACTACACCAACTTAAAGACGAAGATAAATATCCTCGATAAATCAAATCTAATAAATAAAATTAAATGCAACGGAAATGCAACCTCACCATGCGACAAATACTACATAGGAACTTCAGAGAACAAATTGGGAAAAGGAATAGCAGGTCACAAATCTCACACTAAGCCAACTCACAATTCTAACCGGAAACGGCGTTAACGGCACCCCGTACGAAGCTAAACCACGATAGCAACTTGAAAACATTATAGCAAAAACACAACGTATAAACCTTAAACCAGACATCGGGAACTTGGTGCAAAGTTACACTTTTCTAACAAAAAAGTAAACAGAATTCATTGACAATGAATTAGTTCAGACACAAACCGATGACGGTGAATAGTGGTCCCTGTGCTACTTTACTTACTTGCTGTGCTGTGTCATCAAATTTTTTTTCGAAAGTTATACCTGAAAGTATTTATTGTGTTGCGTGTTTTTGGTGTTTATATATAATTTTCTAACGAGTTCTTCAACAGAGACGCCTCAAAAGTAAATCGATAGGGACAGCAAACGACGCCATATTTTTTCCGGCTCTTTTGACATTTCTCTTCAGTAAGGTTTGCTAAATTTCTGTCGGCGGCGGTCACCTCGCATAGTGACGGTGACACTATCGAGTATATAGCCATGAAAAAGCTTCTCAAAATACCGTTCGGAATCGGTGTAAAACTGTAGGTCCCAATCAGTGAGTGAAAACTGGAAAGCGCACAGCTCAGTGGTTGTGAGAAGTTCTCCCCGGTCCCTTCATGGGATGTAATGGGAAACCATTTATTTTTTTTTACAATCGAAACAATTAAGTTCTGAATAAAACGCCTTTCAAATGGCCTCCACGTCTTCTTTTGGTGGAACGGATTCGATGAACCCAATTTTCGTGCAATTTTGCCTCTAAATCAAGTCGTATGTCATGAATAGCACGTTCAATATTGACTTGTAAAGCTTGAAGAGAGTCTGGTTTATTGCCAAAGACCAATGACTTCAAATAACCCCACAAGAAATAGTCTAATGGTGTTAAATCATAACTTCTTTGAGGCCATTCAATGTCACAAATTCTTGAAATAATCGAATTTCCAAACTTTTCTCGCAATAATTCAGTTGTTGCACGCGCTGTGTGGCATGTAGTCCCGTCTTGTTGGAACCAGAAGTTGTCAAGATCAACTTCGTCCAATTTCGGCCATAAAGAGTTGGTTATCATCGATCTATACCGCTCTCCATTGACAGTAATGGTGGTTCGAAAGAAGTGCGGACCGATGATTCCACCAGACCAAAAACCACACCAGACTGTCAATTTAGGTGAATGTAATGGTTGTTCATGGGTAATTTGTGGATTTTCTTCGCATCAGAATCGACAGTTTTGTTAATTTACGCACCACTCGGATGAAATTGAGGCTAATGGGAGAAGATTATTTTCTTAAAATAATCGTTGTCCGTTTCAAGTTGCTCCAAGACAAAATCAGCAAACTCATGACGTTTACAGTAGTCCAATGGCTTCAGTTCTTGAGTGATAACAATTTTATACGGATGCAAGCCCAAATCCTTTCTCAAAATCCTCCAGGTTGTGGTTTGAGACAGAGCCAATTGTTGACAACGTCTTGTAATCGACAAATTGCGGTGTTCAGCAACACTTGCCTGAACGGCAGCAATATTTTCATTTTTTCGAGCGGTTCTTTGTCTTATTGGCACTAGAACTTAAAGCAAATATTCGCTCGCAATTTGCAACAATTGGACGTGTAGAGAGCACAGGTGAACGATTATTATGTCCATAAAATGCCAAAAGCGCACGAAAAGTTGCAATTGGAGAACTATTATTTTGATAAAAAAAATTTAATAATTTGTCTCTCCATGATGAAATTGTAAACATTCTACTGTCTGTCCCATACTTAAAACTGTACCATATAATAATTCATTAAATTCAATTCCTCAAACATATTTAAGTTTGCGACCGACCTTTTGTAAAATATTCAGTCACATATGCTATGAACTTGTAGTTCATACCTTTAGTAATTAACTTTATAATAAGAAACACAATAACCTGTCTACATGTACTACCAATTTTTATATACGTTAATTACAGAAAACTAATTGATTTCCACTTTACAGTGTTGAATTTCAAATAATTAATATTCATAAATAAATTTTAACATTTCTAAATACTAAATTTATTCAAAATCAATTACTCTATGGCGCAAAATAGAAAAAATATATTATAGAATCTTTACATGACCAACTGTATACTGTAAGCATGGTAAATCCCGTAAATCTCGATGTGACGCCTGTACATTTGTGGCAAAGTGGACAGTTTTGGGGCGATTTTAAAAGACTTTTTAACATTGTGTCTCAACCGTTTTTCAAATTGGCAGATGTTTTTAAGGTAAAGAATTTTCTGTTTTTTAATTGTTTTTACTGAAAGGCATTCATATTTGTAAGTACGCAACTAATTCTGAGTAATACTAGATTCTGTTTCTTTAAATCGGTTTCAATCTGTGGAAGTTATATAACTTAAGGATATCAAAAACTAAACACAAAACCCCGTATTTATAAAACGTGCACGCTGAAACATAACGGTCCGAGCAACATATTACGATAACCATGTACATGTTTGGAAGCACTGATTTTATGAATTGAAGATCTGCTTCTTTTTTATTCCCGTGTTATCTGTCATGTTTTTGTTTTCAGCAGTTTCAACAAACAAAGCCTGCTTTTGTTTAGAAAAACATGTATAATACTCTACTAATCATTGTGTCTCCAACATGTAATATTGAATAGCAAACACAATGTGTTTAGAAACAAGTATACTATACTCGTATTTGCGGCTAGTCCAAACACGTTATGTTTGCATCCAAATAACAAAAAGACCGATTTTCAGCGTGTACGGAACGCTAACAAAGACCATTTTTATACAAATCTTATCTAATGAGCCGTACACCAATTCTAAGAATTCTAACCACAATTTGTAGGTACATAGTACTTTTGAAACTAAATAGAGTTCATTGCAGTCCGAGGTCACTTTTTCACTTATATTATTTTGGAACGTATTTTAATGAAAAATGTATAAGCAATTTTATATTCATAATGCGCAACATCGGTTCTCAACTAAAAATTATGTTTCGCATTTAGACAACAATTCACAAAACACCAATACGCAGTTGTTTAGGTTGAAATAGTAGCTAACAGTTTGCCATAGAACATCCTGTTTTAGTGAAAAAAAACATCTACCAAAATGCAGAAAATTATATGAGCAATAAGTTTATTAACTTAATTAATTAAATCAATTAACAAATTGATTACACAGCAAGCGAAAGTTCAATAAATGTTTCTAATTTAGAGAAACAAATAGTTATAACTCTTAATACTGTGAGCAATTTTATTTTGGTAACTATATACAGGGTGATTCAGGAAGTTCCGGACAAATTTCTCCAGCGTATTCCTTGCCTCATTTCATGAAGAAAGGTCCACTAGGACCATGTCCGAAAATGCAAGGGTGCGAAATGGCAGCTGGGTCAACATTTTCGAATTTGCTAACTTCTGAGCCAGTGGTCGGATTTTTTTGTTTTTGGGCTTATTGGAAAGGTCTTTAAGAGGCCTTTCAGAAACTGTGTAAACAACGTACCTTCACGAAATCGGCGGTGCGTCTCACTGAATGTAGTTCAGTTTCATTATGTGTTCCATGTGATCATATCTGATGCTCTATGGCTCACCTGTGGTCGAATGATCACATCCGTGTCGTATCGTAATTTGGATACCGAAAGTAATGTAAATGACGAGTATATAGCCATGAAAAAGCTTCTCAAAATACCGTTCGGAATCGGTGTAAAACTGTGGAATCAGTGAGTGAAAACTGGAAAGCGCATAGCTCAGTGATTGTGAGAAGTTCTCCCCGGTCCCTGCATGGGATGTAATGGGAAACCATTTATATTTATTTTAAGGTTTGCTATTTCATCATGGAATTTGGAGTCAGTAGCCTCAACTTTAAGAGCGGTATGTCCAATTTATGGTCGTCATAATCGTCCTACCAGATCATCAATTGAGCGTCTAGTGGAAAAATTTGAATCCACACGCTCAGTACAAAATGTTCCCGTGCCAGTGAGACAAAGAAGTGCCCGTAGTGTCGAGAATATTGCTGCCGCTGAGGCTTCAGTTCAAGAAAGCCCAAATGTGTCTCTCACACGTCGTTCTCAAGCGTTGGGCATCTCTGTGACGTCGTTGTGGCGAATTTTGCGAAAAGATCTTGGTCTACATCCTTACAAGATCAAATTGACGCAAGAACTGAAGCCGCTTGACCACCATAAGCGTCGTATGTTCGTGAATTGGGCTGAGCAACAACTTGAAAATGATTCGGATTTTCATCGGAAAATCATCTTCAGCGATGAGGCTCATTTCTGGCTGAATGGCTTCGTCAATAAGCAGAATATGCGCTATTGGTCAGACAGCAATCCACACGTAATCCATGAGTCATCATCATTGCATTCCGAAAAAATTACGGTTTGGTGCGGTTTATGGGCCGGCGGCGTCATTGGGCCGTACTTCTTCCGTGATGATCAAGACCGGCACATTACTGTGAATGCGAATCGCTACCGTTCAATGATAACCGAATATTTTTGGCCCCAATTGGATAATATGGACTTGGAGGACATGTGGTTCCAACAGGACGGCGCCAAAAGCCACACAGCGAATGCCACAATCAATTTATGGGAAACCAAGTTTGGTGAACGTGTTATCTCACGAAATGGCCCAGTCGATTGGCCGCCTCGGTCGTGTAATTTGACGCCGTTAGATTATTTCCTGTGGGGCTACGTCAAGTCTATGGTCTATGCCAACAAGCCAGCGACGATTGATGAACTTCGTACGAATGTCGAACGTGAAATTGCAGCAGTATCGGCCGATTTATGCTTGAAACCCGTCGTAAATTGGGTTCAGCGTCTCGACTTCTGCAAGCATGCCCGTGGAGGCCATGCAAAAGAAATCGAGTTCCATACATAATGGCATCGAACGTACTTTCACAGGAATATCGAATTTCATTGGTATCTAAAACCGGTTTTGTTTTATTTAAAAAAAACTTTTGTAGCGCTCTTATTGAAAACCCCTTTTTATCACCTATATGTAATATATATCACATATTTCAGAATTTCTGACAATGTCTTTCAAAGAATGACGAAATATTTAAAAATAAATTGAAATATATCAACAATCTTTGATGCTTAGTTTTTTTTAATTCAACAAAATATTTCCTAATTTGCTTTAGTGTCTGACTTCATCATATCTGCAATTACCCAGCAAAAAAAAAAACATTATGAAGATTGGAAGCAGAAGGCATAGTATTTCCCAACTGTAGGCACTACAATTTACCGCTTCTTTAGACTGCAGTAATATATGAGTTTCAACATCAGTAGAGTAAGTTAGAGATACATACCAGAGCTGGAAATTAATCATTCTTTTTTGAATTAATTCGCGAATTATTCATGCACTGAATTAGCAAAATTTTGAATTAATTCTTTTCATCAAAAATAGAATTGAATGGAATTTGAATCAATTCAAATGAATTTGGCAAAAATTAATTCCAATTCAATTCCAATTCAGATGAATTACAAGTCATTTCCAATTCAAATTTGAATTGGCAAAATTAATTTCAATTCATTTCCCATTCAATTGAATTGAATTGATTTTGAATTAATTCAAATGAATTAGAAAAATTAATTTCAATTCATATTAATGAAATCAAAACTAATTTGCAAGCAATCAAAGTAAACATGTTGTTTGGAGTTTGATTCTTCAAGTATTAGTTATTTTGGTTTAGACATACTAAAGTAGCATTTATTATATATCTAAAATATTGTCAATATTTGTTGATTTCTTCTTTAGTTCTGAAAGATAATTCTATGTTGTAAAATAAATATTACTAAGTGTTTTTCGTTGGGTGGGTTTCATAAATTATTAAATGCTTCTTGAATATTTAATGTGTTTTGTCGTTCAGCGTATGTCTAATCCAAAATAACTAATACTTGAAGAAACAAACTCCAACCAACGTTCCCGTCCGCGTTAGAAACCTTCGTCCCAATGAACATTTTAATGTTTCTATGCATCGAAGTAATTATGCTCTATATGAACCTATTTTACGTTCATTAAAAGATTATAATTTAGTCAATACCAAATAAGATATAGATTTAGCATTTTCGCAAAAAAATTTATATAGATTTTAGATACATATTATTTTAGTTTAAGCTGGTATGTAAGGATTGTGTATCCATAGACTGAAGTAAATAAATAAATAAATATTGTAACACAACCTTTGAAATGAAACACGAGACGTTCACTTAGCTTCAATGCCAGTTTATTACTGCTTCACTTAGAAACTTAGAAACTACGATTTACCATATGTTGTATGTACATAATGTTATGTTATGCATAATGTGTAGGAAGAGGACAGATATTGTAATTAGGAGTATTTCAGAAATGTATAGAAGTATCTAAAAATGTATAATTTCTCCTTCAAATTTGTAAGTTTCGGGTCCCTATTCTGGCAAATCACCAAATTTTCTTCAAACGTATTCGACTCAATTATCATTGTATTAATACTCCTACTCAAAGCATCTACATGCTGCATTTTCCTCCCTGAGCGATGTTCTAAAACATACTCATAATTCTGGAGTTCCAGCGGCCATCGTGCAATTCGCGGATTTAGGTCCTTCTAAGCAAAGTAGCTTGCACTCGAAGCTGTTTATCAGGAATTCCCTCGATTATGATATCGATAAGTTCTTCATCGTCAATGGCAATTTTATTAGCCAACAAATTTTTTTCATTATAATAATCGCAAAATGTTTCAATGTGTAAGTGAGTGATGCGTTAGTCCAACCCATCTCGCTTACTAACTTGTGATAAAGTATAAGTATATTAGCATTGTTTTTGTTTTCTACGATCTTTAGCGATTAGTAATTAATTAAGACACAACAGTAGACCAACTGATTCTTTGGAAAGCTGGAACAAAAGTAATAAAGTACATAATTAACTTTATGACAAACAGGAAATTCAAAGTACGAATTAGTCACCATCTATCAGTAATTATTTTCCTGATAGCCTACAACAAACTATGCCTTTTTATATCCCGCCATCACGAAGTTGACATTACATCCTATGCTGATGACTTTAATTTAATCGTTAAATCTAACAAAGAAACCAACCCGCTGATTAATCTCAATGATCTATTTGAGGATATCAACGACTGGAGCAAATATTCTGGAGCCGTGTTGTTCACCAATAAATGCAGATACATACACATATGTCGCAAGAAAAACTGTCGATGTACTGTTGATAATAACCTTTTCGAGCTGACCGAAGTGTCCATCCTATACGGTTACATATCAACAAAAGATATAGGTGGAACGATCACATCAACCACCTAGTGCAATCCCTTACACAGCAACTAAATATTATTAAGTGTCTATCTAGTCAGAAGTGTAATTGCAATTCAAGCGTTTTAATTTAAATAACAAAATCACTTATCCTGTCCAAAGTTACCTATGCTCTTCCAATTTTCGGTTATGCTCCGAAAACACTGACAAACCAAATCAAAACACAAATCAAAATACAATCTTCTTATAGAGGGCAACATCCTACCATTCGAACTCCAAAGGGAAGTACTTACCACCAAAATGTACAAGTCCATCGAAAATGTCAACGCCAACCCTATATCTAGAATCTTTAAGAAAATCTGCAAACGTACAAATATGGTCTGAATACGCCCAACATTACGGAAAATAAAAACCAATATAGACTGTTTTAATATAGCAACTATAAGTAAACATTAGAGGACCGGCAACTCCCCCCCCGTGGTTTCTCCACCCATATTTAATAGACTTAAGCTTAGCTACCATATCTAAATACAACAACAACCCATCTCTTTTTACTGCGATGTTTAGTGATTTGAAGAGCAACTTTAAAGAACATCAGTTCATATACACAGATGGCTCAAAAATGATACTAACGTTGGATACGCGATTACTAACGAAAGTCAAATAATCAAAATCAGCACTTTGCCACAACACAGTTCGGTATATGCCTACGAAGTTACGGCTCTTTATGAAGCAATAAAATTTGTTGGAAACAAAAAGGAAAAATTGTCAATCTGTTCCGACTCATTATCATCACTTAATGCGATTCTAAATATATATAAAAATAATTTATACCTATCTACAATCCGGGATACACTCAACAAAAGAAATCGGGATATATCTGTCATATGGATTCCAAGTCACTGCAACATCATCAGCAATGAATACGCCGACGCTGTCGCCAAGCACTCGCTCAGAGCTCCCCTAATCCAAACGGAAAACTTTCTGCCCACAGATACTGTAAAACCGCTCTCCCACTGTTCAAACACAGCAATTACCGCCTACAAAATATTTAACCGGATGGACTCAATTACTAGGTCACACCAAAGTAACACACGTCTGTCTCCTAAAAATTCCCGACCTAAATCGCTGCAACTGTAACATCCCCTACCCCACAAATCCTTCACATTTACTCGCCGACTGCGGTCTTTATAGTGATGCAAGAGCAAAATCTTTACAGGTACAAACCCTATAAGACTCCTTGCAGAGCCATCGGAAGAAAACATTAAGCTAATTATAATTTACCTTAAATATTCGAATCTCTACAACTCGATTTGAATTACTTATTTTTATGAATTATAATTAGTTATACATACTTAATATGTTTAAACACACCTGAATTGAATCTGTTTATAAAATGAAGATGCTATTAAACTATTTTGTTAGTATTCTGAAGATTGTTATTGAAACCATAAATTGTGAGATACTAGAGCTGAAGACCTTTGATGCCATTGCTCTTATGGATAAATTAGCTTACAATTTCAATTGTGAGTTAATACTAAGTGAATAAAACAAAATTTATTTGGTATTCGAAAATTGGAGAGTACGTTCGTGTTTACACACGATTGAAATTTCCAAATTATTAACTGTTATTCGTAATGCAGGGAATACACGATACATCAGATCGATATGCATTTTGAAATTTTAGTTTCTTACTTCTATCTTATATTGGTTAAGAGTATTAAAAATTATCTTAAAATTTAATATAATTTTTTATGATTAAATAAATTTATAAGAGCTCTTTTATTCACGAAGTAAAATATATTTTTCCATTCTAGTTTCGTTGCACTTACAATAGCGCCTAAAAACGGTCATTATTTCATCCTATTTATGTAGCGATGAAAATGGCGGTTTTTGGATCAATACAGGATGAGTGTTTTGTTTAGTGGGACATTTCTTGCAAAAATCACTAGTACACTCATGTCTATTGTAAGCACTACCTACTTCGGGTTTCCTTTACAAATTTGCTGAATGGTAAGCAGGTTGTTTGCTGGGTAACGTCATTTACTCAATATATTCCATTCTAGTCACAGCAACTGGCAATCAGTACTACCTTCATTATTTCTTGTCCTTGTCCTTGTCGTGTTCTTCGCTCTTTCACATTTTAACGTGATGCAAACCCTTTCTTAAAACTTGTAGCAATTAATATAAAGTAATGAGCTCATTTTATGTAGTCTTGATACTAGTTGCTTTAGTTATGATAAAACAAAGTGTGACTTTTCAGTGCGACATAAGTGCATAATAATTACACTTTAAATACTTTGAGTCAATGACTGCTGCTGATGTTTAAAGATCCACGTTTATTGCGACAATTGTTGTAGTAAAGAAATTTAGTTGATGTTAATAGAATCTCATAAACGTAACACGTGAGCAGCATTTTGCTTGGAGAACAACAGAACTCAAATGTGTTAAAAAAAAACAACGATAAAGTAGTAAAAAATCACTTCTCAATTTCAGTGAGGTTATTTTGTTTTATTCTGAACTAAATTACCGAGACTTAATCACACTTAAATTGAGACTATGAACGATAATGTTTTCTAGAGTTTAAACAAAATAAAGTTGTAATGTAATCAAAAACTACTTAGTATTTAAAAGATAAAATCATAGAGAATTACACCATACGATCGAGGGTTTGGAAGTTAATGAGGATATGACGAATCGACGACTAAAGCAAACAGGGGAATTATTTGATTTAATTGACATCAGGGCGTGGGTAACCGTTTTGACTTTTTGAAGCAGTGTACGAATTTATTTTATTGGAACACAACAATTATATACTAATCTCTTTGAGAGTTTCAACTTTTGCCACATAAAATTTAAAGTCTATTCCAATTTGTATTTACAACTTCTTGCATTGGTTTATTTTAAGATTTTGTACATATTGGTTTTGAATAAATTGATGTTCAACCTGATGTCATTCGACACAACCGCAACCATGATTTTTGCCGGCGGCTTTTGATTACTTCACGTCCAGGTCAACAATTTCAGCTGATATTCAAATATCAAAATATTAAGATTTATTCCTGAACCAATGAAAAGCGAAACCTAAATGTACATATCGTTACCTTAATATAAAAAAGACCCAACCCATAATTTTTTGAAATCTAGTTTTCTTGTTGAGTACGTCCTGATACGAGTACAGCGTGTATTAATATCTTGTGCAGTCAGATAAAAACTAAGGAAATTATAAGCAAAACAAAAAAATACCTAACTCATTTCCAAATTTTATTTAAAGAAAATAAGGGTTTGTGCAAATATTAATACTGATATTGAATCAGAAAAAGATAATGAATATGTACGTGCTAGAAAATTTAATCCAAACCAATGCGAATGGAACGAAGTACAAATCCAAAAAAGTGAACCGTATTTAAAGAATATTTAGGAATGCCTATAAATTACAGTTACGAATAGCATCCAAAAACAAAAATTAATCTCTGCATCGAATTTTCGTTCAAAAATTCATTCAGATACTGTTCCCAATTCACTGAAAATACCCTAAAAGAAATTTTTGAGATGTTGCGGAAGATATCTTGTGTCCATAGAATAAAAAAATCAATGAGTAGTCGAACTTACTGGCGATGAGTTAACAGCTTTTTGTTACACGGTAGCTGTTCGATTTCTATTAACACATTAGTAAATGTTACATTGGAAAATAAAAAAAAATGGTTTGCGCTGAAGGGTCTTTTGCTATTGCACTTTCTTTGTTTTACATCTGCTGTGACATTAGAAGTAATATTGTTAAAATTAATAAAGCAATATTTAGCTCACTGAAATAACTGTTTTTGTTTTGTCATAAGCAGAGCGACTACAAAAAGTATTGAATAGTATAGAGAACTTATTGCACTCTTTTTCCGCTTTTGTGTAGAGATAATGAGTAAAAGAGCATAAACGAGTTTTATTCTCTTTATAGAATATTTCAATATAAATGCACCATTTCGACAATGTTATTACATAAAACAATACAAAAAGCATAAATGTTTCAAAAGACATCAATGTTTCACTTCAAAATTATGAAGGGACCAAGTTATGACAAAAAAGAGATTATTACGTTTCGAATCATTCGCCAGATGTTGCCAGTGCTTTTGAGTCATACAATTCGTTCCATGAGTTCTCTATACTATTCAATACTCTTTGGCGACGACGGTCTGCTTGTTTGTTCGCTGCCACTACATCAATACCATCACACTTATTTTCAGACAGAGACTATTGTTGTAAAACAACCACGTATGTGATGCTACCGCTGTTCGTTGTTTGCATGTGTTCACTTTGACCTTTTTTCACTGATCAAGCACTTTTTATATCCTCTGTCCGATGAACCATTGACGACTGAATACATGAAATTAAAACGCAATACATCAGCCAAAATAAGAAACACTGACTCCATCTGCAATTTGCACTCACACTCAGGAATATTTATGAATCACTCACTGAGAGACTAATTCAAAAATACAGATCCACACTTACAAGATATATACACTCGTTGTCCCTCTTTTATTCCCATGCTCTCGAGAGAGCATAAACAGTGCAACAAACGCGGCTGTATTTATATCACAAACACAAATATATGTATATAAACACATATGTTATAACATATTAATCGTTGTGGCTCAAACATGAAATATTGAATAGCAAACACAATGCGTTTGGGCACAACTATATTATATTTCCGACAAGCTCCACATACATGTTATATTTGCATCCGAACAACAAAACACTGCAGATGTTTCAGCGTGTATTTTCAGCAAGACTCCCTTGCTTTTAGAAAAAGGTAACGAGGTGTGCGAATTACAATCGTACAAGTATGGATGAATACTATATTGAGACGGTTATTTTTGACACTTGTCAGAAATATTCCATATTCGAGGATTGTTAACGATTTAAGAATATGATTGTGAAATTACTCCAAATAGGTTCTCCGTATCTCAGTGTCCAAAGGAGTTTCAATTTCATTACTTAACAGCCTCCACTGGGGTACACAGAAAGCATTTTAACGAAAGGTCTCCTCAACTCACATTCATGGCAGTCTACTGAGAGGCAATTTTAACCCCTTGCTAATATAAATTAAGTGTTTCCAAGTAAACTGAACAGAGACCGGGTTCAATGTGTAGCATATAATTGGGGTATTGTTAGGCCGTCCATGGTGCAATGAGTAGTGTGCGCACCTCTTGTAAATGAATTCGATTCCTGCTCTGACCACCTTAAATTTCTTTCAGCGGCGGTCACCTCGTGTAGTGACTATCGAGTATTTCGCCATGAAAAAGCTTCTCAAAATACCGTTCGGTACCGGCGTAAAACTGTAGGTCTCAATCACTGAATATAACACTAGAAAGCGCACAGCTCAGTGGTTGTGAGAAGCTCCGCCTAATCCCTTCATGGGATGTAATGGGAAACCATTTTATTTTTGTATTGTTAGGAAGATATAATAGTGTTTTTAAAAAAATATCCTCACAATTTAACAACATCGACAAAGCTGAGAAAACGTCATACCTGAGCTGCATAAAACATTATAGATTTCACTGCTGTGTTAAAACTTTCGAATTTGTTTGAGATGTTAATTTTAGGTTGGTGTATGTAACCAAACCAGGTTGCATTTACGGCATTTTTGGACGTTGCCACTGTCGTGTCTATTGTTTGAGGTTTAAAAGTAGCCCAGCACAGTGGAGTGGGGGAATATAGTATGCACAATATATGCTACATCATTTGAATAAATCCGTCAGAAATTGTAAAGTTAAAAATGCGAGACAAGCCGAATATGGCAAAATATTGGGCCTGATAGCGAAAGGGCGTGATAGTGAAGTTTGTCCTTTTTTGCTGAGATTTCGTTATTTGTTTTCATCCAAGTGTGTAAGACTCGGATAAGAAACCCCAAGAGTCCATACCGCGGTGCCTCTCATTTCGTTTGGAAGTAATGTAATTTCTAGTGCAAAATGGAAGAAATTATTGAAGTAGCTTTTCTGTTTTTTATTATAAGATTTAATTTTCGAGCTTAAATATATTTTTTTCGTTTGCTTTGACCTCATTTTTCGTATAGCGACAGCCGTTTGCAATTGATTTTTTGTTGCATATTAATTAAAATGAAATAAATAAAAAAGAAACATTCATTTTTGTTCCCATTTTTGATCACGGTATTATTTATAGCATCAAGAAATAGGTCGTAGTCAAAATGACGAAGGATGACGTTCTAGGGTAATAATAAATTCTAATGGTTTCTATAATAATTGTGAGGTTTAAAATAAATATTCACGCGAAAATTAATTTTTGACAATTTAACAAAACGGTCCGTACGAGGCAGCAGGAATAATACATTAGAATTCTCTTCTGACTCCGGCGACAATTCACTCAAATATAAACACTTTAATTCTCATTTTAAAATGTTTGTAAATATTGTGATATTTCTTCTTTAGGAAATTCGTTTACTTTGTTCACTTGATTAACAAAGCATCAAAAGGTATGTATATGCAAAGGTGTGAAGATAAATTTATCCGATACATTTATTTACCGAAGAAACAAATCACTTATACACAATTTCTGGAATCCGATTTCTTGCCAAAAGAAATAAGCTTTGTACAGAAAAAAGAGCCAGTAAGCGTTTTTGAAGCCATTTATAAAAGCAATTAGCTTTATATAGAAACAAATATTATTTCTTTTTGTAAAGACTGACCTAGGTCGTTCTTCATCTAACCTAGGCCCCTCATGACTAAGATGAATGAACTTCTAATATCTAATGGCCTAACACCGTAGACACACAAAAACCACGCAGCCTACATATATCCTGATTCGATTTCAGATCGGAAATATAGTCCAATTTATGAAGTGGTAATATTATAATATATATTAGGTACTGGCCGTCGGTGGTACAATGGGTAGTGTGCGCGCCTCTTGTACTTGAGATCCTGGGTTCGGTCCCTGCTCTGACCACCTTAAAATTTCTTTCGACGGCGGTTACCTCGCATAGTGTCGGCGACACTATCGAGTATTCTTCTCAAAAATACTTCTCAAAAATACCGTTCGGAACCGGTGTAAAACTGTAGGTCCTAAGCAGTGAGTATAAAACTAGATTTCGCACAGCTCACTGGTTGTGAGAAGCTCTCCCCGATTCCTTCATGGGATGTAGTGGGAAACCATTTATTTTTTATTTTTTAATATTAGGAATGGACTGTGAATGGACTACCCATCGGAGGACAAAATATACCCATCGGAAATATATGCTGCCTCCATTTCAGATCGGAGATATAGTCAACTTTTAGTCCCATGACCCATTAGGGTCGCTTCATAAAGTTGACTATATTAACAAATCGGAAGTGGAATAAATATATATTGGGGAGAAGGATGTTATGTGCTCCCATGGGGCTAATTTCAAATATACAACTAGTCCATTCACTTTTATCAGGTGTGTCCAATATTGGCACTCGAATTCATTATTTCTGTCAATGACATTTGTCGCCTCCTAAAGTTGACTATATCTCCGATCTGAAATGGTATCAAGATATATAAACAGGCTGCGCTGTTTATGTGCTTGTACGGTGTTAGGCGGTTAGACTTTAGAAGTTCACCCACCTTTGTCAAGAGTGGCCTAAGTTAGATTAAAGACGACCTAGGTCAGTTTCTACAAAAAAAAAACATATTTGTTTCTGTATAAAGCTAATTATATGCTATATAAATCATAAATGGCTTCAAAAACGTTTACTGGCTCTTTTTTCTGTACAAAACATATTTTTTTTGGGATATAAAAAAATAATATATAATAAATAAATTTATTGGATAAATTTATCTTCATACCCTTTGTATTACTGCAACAAAAAAGTCACAAAGGTGTACTAATAAATACAAACTTGCGGTCGAGAGCCGGTCGGTACGAGTGTGTACTCACTCACGATTGGCGTGATTGCATCCCAGGTCGTAGCCGTCACCAAGCTTTCAAGTTCCGAATATCGAAGTATCAATTCGGTTTTCGAGCTCTGGTAACGGCAAAAGCCTGGACAATCTAGAAATACGTAAGGTTATCAATTCAAGCCGTTTTTGACACTTTAGTGCTGGGTTAACCGGAATATGCTCAAAGGCTTCCAAATATATTGAATATTGTTGATCTTGCTATTTTTTGTTTTTAAAATTATCAGGTGTGCAATAGTTGTAAAGTTAAATGTACTAAAAGCTTTTTCCAACTTATTTAATTTTTTGTGGTCATACGTACGAGTGTCAGCCTGCGACAAGCTCCTAGGCTTTAGTATGCGGCTAATACAACTTAAATTGTCTCCAATGTCACTTAACTTCAACTTCCAACTATTTATTTATTCTTAATATACTCACAAGACTCTCCGTGGAGGTGGAAAGTTTCTGATAACCATTCACTTGGGAGTGGCCAGAAATGATTCCTTCATTGGGTACTGCGCAATGGGCAGTCCAAGCAGCTCACTACTTCCACGCAATGGCTTTTCGGAAACCTCCGTAAGCTAGATAGACTGAGAAGGCGAAACAAATAAGCAGCGTGATTGGTTATGCGAGCACTGATATGTCTTAGGTTTAGTAGGTGACTGATATCACTGAAGCTCATCAAGCTATCGAGCATACACTTTTGTCCTCAGAAGGCAGATGAGGCAAGCATATGGATCAACGGCGGATAAAAACCAAATGAAGAAACTCCAGTTTCGACATATTGCATCCTGGTCAGCGTCTGTTCCATAATTGGCGGGTGCAATCAAATATACAGGCAGTAGGTAAAATGCAAAAGCCTGGTGGACTGGGGTTGCCTCCCGCCACCGTTCGTTATATTCGAAAGTGAAAACATAAACAACCCCTATTTGTTGACAACCCTACGGATATGCACTTGGAACGTAAGAACTCTATATAGATCCGGTGCAAGTATCCAATTGGCATATGCTCACGAATGTTATAAGGCTAACATTACCGTTGTCCAGGAAAGGGATGGACAGGACATGGCTGCATAAGAAAAAGAAACTGCGAGTTGCCCTGAACAAATACATGAATTAGGTTGCGGATTTGTAGTTAGCAAATGACTGCGACATCTAGTCTCTACGTTCAATCCTGTGAGTGAACGTAGAGGCTCAATCCGCATAAAAGCGAAACATTGTTATATCTCCCTAATTTGTGTGTATGCCCCGACGGAAAATAAAGATGATGATGCCAAATACATGTTCGATCAGCGCCTAGAGGACTAGGAGATTTTAATACTAAAGTAGGCGGGAAGAATGTGTTTCATCCAACTGTTGGCAATTTCAGTCTACATGTTAACAGTTCCGACAACTATATGAGACTCTTTGCCTCGCCGCGGCAAAAACATGGTCATTACTTGGGTATCCCCTGATCAAAGAACGAAAAACCAAATTGATCACGTGGTAATTGATATAAGGCACTCATCCGGTGTAATGGACGTACACTGAACGGAAAAGCATCGTCACAGGGATGAAATGTTCATAAGTTTTGTCATCGAAAGTGAGCTAACGTACAGTTTCATTCCCGCTATGAAAATGTGTTCATCAACTGCAAATTGCTCGTTACTGCGATGAAAGTATGGTTGTTGCTGCAATGAATTTGCTTCATTATTGCAACGAATTAGTTTCATTGCTGCAATTAATTTGTTTCATTGTTGCAACGAATACGTATCGATCTTGCGATGAATTTATTTCGTTGCAGCAATGAATTTGTTTCATAACAGCAATACATTTGCTTCATTGCTGCAATGAATTTGTTTCATTGTTGCAAGGAAATTGTTTCATTACTACAATGATTTGGTTTCATTGCTGTAATGAATGTTTTGAAGTGTGTTTGAAATTATTTATGGACAATTGTACATTAATACACTGTTAGTATTACATTGCAGGTGTTTTGATAAAAAAAATTGAATTTTTGTTCCGAAAATGGTCTCAATTATATAAATATACTAAATCTATTTCGTGTTGAAACTCTCGTCTGGAGAAGATTGTGGTAGTCGACGGGTTGAGTGTTATTGTAATTCAGTGTAATTCAGGTCCTGCAATTAAAAATAAATATGAGGAATTTATTATTATGACTCCATTGACTCCAAAACCAAATACCAATACATCACAACAAACGCTGCCGAATTATGGTTTAAACACAAAAACACGAACATTTTGTTGCGGTTTGTACCGTCTTGGACATCCACACAAATGTTCAGATACATATTTCTGGGTAGTTTTTCTGCTATCGATGCGTCACTGTCTTTGCTGTCATATTGCTCCTAGCATTCTATTTATTTATCTATTTGATTTATAGATGCTCAAGTTACACAAGCGATTACAGAAATCACAAATTTACACAATTTATTTTTCACAACAATACATAATTACTAAGTATAACCCAATAGTCTTTTTTAAAAAAATTATTTAAATTATTCCGGCGGGGAAATGTGTCTACCACTTTCGGCTGTTGCAATGGAACTGATTTAAGATGTGTACGTGACCCACCACTCACGCTCACCATTTTCTTTTGCTGGCCTCGCTTTTACACTCGCTCATTTTTTAAACTGCTTTTCTCTCTTTATCTACATAAAAATTGTAAATGTTGACAAACCCCCAAAATAAATAAATAATAAAAATAAACCATAAAAAGTAAGACTTAAATCAAATATCAGCATTTTAAATATCATGCGTTTACTTTTTTTTTAATTTTTAACCCATTTTTCTACAAAATTCAAATTAAATAAAATTGTTGCAGTAACGAAATGAAAAATTTTCAAAGAAATCATGTATGAAATTTTTCGTTGCAGTGACTACCAATTGTCGGTTAAACGAAATTTTTCACTAGAGGAACGTAAAAACATTAACGAAAATGTTTCATCGATGCGACGAAGCGTTTTTCTTTCAGTGTACGAGTGATAAGAGGTAGCACCAAAGGTTCGCTCAAGATTAAGTAGAGCGAAAATCTTAAGAAACCAGACACAGAGAAAGCTGGGCATGAAAAGCTGCAATTACCAGAGATAGCAACAGCCTACTAAAACCATGGTACGATGAAGAGTGTCGCATTGCGAATTATGAAAAGAACGCTGCACGTATGGCAATGCTTTAGTCAATTACAACGCGAGCTGCGACTGAGCGGTATAGGGGAAAAAGAAAGGAGGTGAACCGTATCTTTAGGCGTAAGAAGCTGCGGTGGGGAAAGTGCGAGGGTGACAAAATTGAGACATAAAGAAGGAAGAACGAAGCCCAACAATTCGACCAAAAAGTCAAAAGTCTGGAAACAGTGAGGACAGTGTTGGATACCAAATGCATACGACTAATTACAATATTTTCACCATCGAGGACACCCCGTCTATTTTTGAGATATACCCACTCATCCATTTTTCCCAGTTTCTTATGTGAAAGGTGCATTTTAAGATAAGTATACGCCCAGTCTAAAACCGAATCTTATTAAAGTGGGCCATGGTTGGATACCCAGTATTTAGGACTATTTATGGTATCCCCGCCATTGATGCCACCTCTCGTTTTTGGGATATGAAATTACGTATACTGTTGGATTCTCACCCTTGTAGTAGTGCCAAGGGATAAATTATTCAAAAACTTATATAATACAGGCGTAGGTTGAGATACTCTTTATTTTCTGTGAAAATTCTGTTAATATTGATTCACTGATTCCCAGGAAAATGAATCTAATGTAAGAAGGCTCCAAAATTAAATTCGCGTGCCCATTCACAATAATCATGTTTGGTTTGTGTCTTCGCTAGTTAGATGGCCAATTTTTTCTGAAAGAGTAAAATGGAAAAAAATAAATTCTTTAAGTTTCACACGTTACCGACTATATTCCGTTAAAATACAACCCTGAGCATAGGAAATCGCAATTGTCATTTGCTTCCACGTTTCACTTTGCCCCTTCAGTTCACTTATGTCGGGCATCTGAAAAAATTTTAAAAAATTCAAATCCGAACAAAAAGGTAAGAACATATCGTCGGTTGACAGAAAAAACTCACTAAGTACACATTTTAACTAAAATTACTTTTTAATGCCAAGTACTATAAGTTTCAATTATGTATCGCAGGAAAAACTCAGTAAGTCCCTAAGTGCTTCCAAAATACCAGTTTCAAATTTTCAAATTTCATTAACTGCGGTCTTTCAGATTTTTACGGCAGGAAAAAATCATGAACGTACTTAATGAATATTTCTTGCGAACACTCTATGGTATATACGTACTTAATGAACTTTGCAGAATTTTTGTATTATTTGAAATTGTATTTTTCATACATAAAAAGAAATAAACAAAAACACATAAGACAACTGCTGTTCCTCCAACATGATAGTAACTGATCAAATTCTCCTCAAACCAACTTTTACCATCGCGTTGGATCATTTACCATCCCATTTTGGATCATTTACTGATAACGATAAAAAAAGGCCGAAAGGCGCCTTGTAACAAAACTAGCGAATTAGTGGTCGCTTTAGTAAAAACACATATAGAAAGCTTCCCAGTTATGGAATCCCACTATGTTCGGAAGTCCTCAAAGAAACTGTACCTAAATAGTGATCTGTCTATTTGGAAGATGTATAATCTTTACAGTAATGATTTCTGCAAAGAACGCAATATTACTGAAATTGTCAGCGACAAAACTTATAGAAGGATATTCTCCGATAATTACAACTATTCGTTTTTTAAACCAAAAAAAGACCTCTGTGCAAGGTGCGCTAAATATGATCAAGCCATAAATAAAAACGAGTTGGAAGCAGAGCATTCAATGCATTTAATGAGAAAAAAACCAGTGTAATGAAGCCAAGGAAAATGATAAACTGAGATGCAAAAATGATCCTGCGTTCATTACTTGTACTTTCGATTTGCAAAGTGTCCTCCAATTGCCGTATTCGAGTGTCTCATTGTTTTATGATGCCAGAAAGATATGCGTATATAATTTGACTATCTACGTAGGAAGCGGAGAAATTGCTCATTGTTACACTTGGAATGAATTGAATGGTAAGCGAGGGGGCAATGAGATAGGCTCAATTTTGTTTCGTTTCCTAAAAACATTGCCCTTGACCGTGACAGATGTTTCACTCTTCTGTGACACTTGTGGTGGTCAGAACAGAAACCAGCAAGTAGCAGCCGTGTTAATGTATGCTGTAAAACATTTAAGCCATCTCAACAGATTGGAGCTAACATTTTTAGAGTCAGGTCATTCGCACATGGAATGTGACTCCATGCACTCCGCAATAGAGTCGGCAAAAAAAATAAAAGCGCTTACACAATCTCTGACTGGATACGGATTTTTCAATCTGCTAGATCTTCCAAAAAAGATAAAAAGAAGGGTGAATATCAAGTTCATCTCTTAGAGTTCGCGGATTTCTATATAAACTACAGGAACTAGCAGCTACCACTATCAAAAACCGGAACAAAGACGAGTGTGGTGAAATAGTGTCATGGCTTAAAATAAAGTGTTTAAAATTCGAAAAAGATTTCCCAGAAATTTTATATTATAGATACGATCATACATCTGACTACAAAAAAATAAATGTATCCGGAAGAGGTCGCCGAAGGACAATAGTTGAACTAAAATCAGCATACTGTAATCTTTTACCTATTTCACAAGCAAAAAAAACTGACCTTGTAAAACTTTGCGATGCTGGTCTAATTCCAGAAGAAGTTATCCCGTGGTTCAAAAGTTTGCCCACTATTAATTTTGTACATCCGGAACGCTTACCAGAGCCATCTGATGAAAGCGATATAGAGGACGACGAAAGTGTTTTTTTTTCTTTAAATAAATAAATGATTAATCTTACTAAAAGTAGAATTTGTTTTTCATTATGTGCCTCTATGTTTGTGATCCCGGCAGGTAAAATTCATTAAGTCCTTCATTTCGCAATTTTACGAAGATTTTTGCATTTAACACGAAGATACAAGCTCAACTATAAAAAAGAAATATAGTTTTATTATAATCTAAGATTTTAAGTCGATAACTACTAAAATAGAATTTTGGTACAAAATAATTGATTAAAACCCCATTATCTCCATTGTGCTCTAAACGCACTTATTGAGTTTTTCCTGTCAACCGACGATATATACTATATAATTTTTTTCGTGGAATTTGCTTTGTGTAATAGAGAAAGACTTCAACTTATAAAATAAACAGTACAATTAATGTTTTTTTGTTGATTTTTATGGCTTTGAAATGAACCGCAAATTTCATGTAACGTTAAAGTCTCTATTTTACAAAAAGTTTCTTTCTGAGAAATCTAAGGATGAAAAATGTAAGGCGATCCACTGATTGTCAAGAACTTTTGGCCAAGTTTCTAAATACATAGGTATTTTTTTGAAAATTTTTAAATTTTTCGCTGTATTGCCCATCTAACTTGTGTAACGTTACAGACAAATTTCAGTGAAAAAATTTTACATTGTGACTCGACATAAAAACATAATTTTTTTTCAGAAACCCCTGAGCCCGACACAAATAAAAAACTACATCGTCAAGTTAAAGAAGAATAAAAAATATGACGATTATATGAAAAAATTGCCGAAAACGTTGTCAAAAAGCTCAGGACGAAGTTCAATCCGCATATTGGAATCAAAGCCAATTTTCATTTTCCACCACTGATTTACATTTCAATGAATTGTTTCAAACAAACGTATTTGTTTCTGGCCGCTTAGTACACACCAAAGAAACAATTAGTCCATACATATGCAAGTTGCTCAAGGAATTGCCAAAATCCTTGAAGATTTTGAAAATCTGGAGCGATGGACCTTCGTCGTAATTGAAAAACAAATATATCGCTGCAATAATTCCTCTACTAGAGACTGAATTCAGTTTGAAGAGTTTTCTTTTCTCGTCCACATTAACACATATAAAAAACAACTTTCAAAAAAAATATATACTGAAATACTCGAATAAGGAAATATGTTCGTAATTAGCAGTACAAAGTTATATTTTGGGAAGCAGTGAAAAATAAACTAACATATTTGTTCGTTTCTCAAAAAAATCTATGTAACGTTAAAGACCGGAAATTTTTGCTCCTTGAATTGAAAGATAAATAATTTTTTTAATTCTTATGTATGTAGTCCTTTAGTTGATCCTTCATTTTCGAAATAGTGCTTAATTTTACGTTTTCCTATGGCCTATTTCGCTAATTTTTTTGAAATTGTACAGGTACCTCGAAACTCACTTCCAAAAAAAGTAACGTTAAGGACCACATTTAAGGCATGCTTTATTATATGGTGGTGGTTTAACTGAATATTTTCGGTGTATGAGCAACGAATGCGTACGACTGTAACGTTCAGAGAAGTAAATTGGCCATATATGTATTTAACTTCACACACATGATTATTTTGAGTATCATTTGGCAACAGAGTCCGATGAACATGGTGCACGATTTCCCGTCACACACCTGTTTTGAGGGTGTTTTTTTACCCTTTTCCACAAAAAGCACAAAAAATACTCTTATATTGAGGCGGTAGTGGGTTAAAGTATTCCACAAATCCTAAAATATATGGATAACATGGTTCCTATGTCAATTCATCATAAAAATGTGCAAAAGGGAGAGAATTTACCCCCCTCCTACCAGATTCCGTTATCAGAACCTTGTTATTTTCGGAAAAGTTTCATTTTGTTCCACAGTAATATTTTTAATAGTTGTAGTACAAACTGGCGAAGCAATAAAAGCTAGTGAATAAAAAAAAACGTACCATTTGCCATGGAATGGCTCATGTAGCCATATTACATTTGTTTAGCGACTGTTTGTACCAAACCGAAAAAAATATGTAGTTATAAATGTATGCATGACGAATACCCTTAATTTATAAGTATTTACCTTCCCATATCTTAAAGCTCTGGTTTGGTTAGAAGATATTCAAAAGCTCATAGACGTGAAATGATTACTTTTATTGTCAATATCATCACGACAAATATGTCAAATGAAAATAAGAACAAGTTCCATCTAAAAGTAGTGCAGGACCTTCCTGTTCTTTGTCAACTTCGCATCTGAAATCCCAACCATGATCTTTGCATTTCTTTTATTTCATTGTTCCGCAAAATCATAATAGTCTAATATTTAGTCATTAGGCTCTTAAGAGATTCCAATTCTATTTCTGATAGATTACGATCCCGTTCAAATTATTATCGCTTTAATTTAAAATTAAAATTTAAATCATATTCCAATTTGGAATGCGTTTGTTAAGACAAAATTAAAATCTTTTGTTAAGATTCATGTTAAACCGATTTAAATTTGAAAATCTTATTAAGTTTACCACATTCGTTTATTAAATGATTTAAATTATGGAATTAAACAAAATGTTTGAAAAGCTCAATTAATTCTAATTCGAGTCATGAAATCGCTGTAAAATTTTTGATTCAAAAAATTGTTTGCATGTGTCTTTTAGAACCTATTGAAGCATATTTTCATATTTTCAAAATCAAATAACTTATTATTAATTTTTGTAAGGATATTTAACACAAATTGAGTAAACTCCAGTAAACCGACATCAAATAACCGGTTTCTGGTTTGTTCGGGAATTAGGTTTTTTAAAAACCGGCACATGGTTAAGATCAAAAAACCAGTTTTCCGGATTTTCGCTTTAGAGGACTCTAGTACACAAGCAAATGAAAAACATTTGTAATTTTCGATATATCTTGTACACGTACATCTTCATTATTTTTCTTTCTGTGTTGAGAGCTCAGCTAGCCCATAACACTAAGAACAATGTGTCGAAAAACAAATTCAATCCTTTAAGAAAATCATTCGTATTTTTGTATTCGACAAAATGGCTATAACCACCAAAGCGCTATTACAATTTGTAGCTTCAAGCTTCAAAGAGTAAATTCGTACCGTTTTCCAATCAATATCTAGTGCGAGATAATATTTTCTTTTAAAATTAACTTCTTGCTCAAATAATTATCAGTTTTAATCTCTACAAGTATTTGGGTTTCACACTTTATTACGTTAACTAAAAATCAGCTTAACGAGAAGTTAAGGTTCAAAAGAAACCAAATGACTTACTAGTGTGAGCATATAAACACAATATATCACTATTCATTCCCATATAATTTATTACCGTATATATGAAATTTGTGTGGGACTCATTAATAACTTTTGCAGATTCCAAACCAAAAAATTAGATATTACATTTATAATCTGCGTAATATAAAATCCATCAGTTGAACTGAGTATGTCTCAGCATAGTATGGATTTGCATTTAGCCATTACAATCATTTTATAGGAAAAATACCAACGGCGAAAAAATATTCGCTAAAAACCAAAATAGCTGTCATTAGCTGGCAGAGGAATCAGAAACGATGTGTAATATAAATTACGAATTATTGAATAAAGCACATTCATATAATACTTTAAGGTTGAAAAAAAACGCAATAAATAAAAATACAATAAGAGTCCTTTTAGAGGAAATTATTCGTAAAAGGAAAATCATGTAGTATTTTAACTATCGTTAGGCAAGAACGCCTGCCTCCATTTGATAACGAGCAAAGAATGTGTAGCAGATATTCCATACTACAGGGTGGCACGCGAATCGTGCTGCAAAAACAAAACGAAATAACTATTTAGATTTAGTAAAATTAATACTTGGGATACGAAGAGAGAATTTGGATAGTGCAGCGGTACCATGCTTTGCAGTACCTCATTTCTATTTTTGGGTTCAAGACACAATCGCGACTGTAGCATCGTCAATTCCGGTAAATCCAAGCGTTTCGACTTGGAACTTAACGGCGCAAATTGGAGTTAGCAGACGGTCATTACAACGGATAATTCAGGATGACTTAAACGTTTTTCCATATAAATTCCAAATTACAAACAAGTTAAACCCTCTGGATTTGCCTATTCGCCTGAAATTTTGCCAACAAATTATTGAAATTGCTGAAGGAGACAACAACTTGATAAATTGCTTGTTTATGTCTTATGAGTCCTATTTTTGGCGTATATTGAGAGAATATAATCCAGAAATACTCCATGAGACAGAACTTAACTGTGTGGTGCACAGTTTCTTCAAGGTGCAGTGTGGGGCCATACTTCATGGAAGAAAACGGTATAAAAGTAACTGTCAATAGAGACCGTTATTTAAAGATATTGAATACATTTTTTTTACCCAGAACTGCGCCGAAGCTGTATCTGTTTTAGCAGCATTTTTTTCCAGCAAGATGAAGCAATGCACACATATCTAGACCGGATAAGGCGGACCTCCACTGAAAATTCCCAAACAAATTAATATACAGACCCTCTCCACTTTCTGCTGGTCCCCAAGGTCACCTGACCTGACTGCACGAAAGGTTTTTTATGGCATCATTTCAAGCAAGACGTCTACAAAACGAAACCAAATAATTTGACTAAATTGAAGTAGTCCATTAAATCAAGAATTGAGGCGATCCCAACTTCAACCCTTCAAGACGGAGTGTATAGTATTCAGATCACTTACGGTCTATCATCTTCAAACCTAATTAGTTTACAAATAACAAAACATTTACAAACATTACAAAAAAATAAATGAAATGCATTGATTAATTTCTTATTCTAACACAATTGGTGCGCCACCCGTAGTTAAACCGATGTATAGTGAACACATTAACAGTTTCGTGGTAGAAATAATTATTTACTTGAAACACCTATGGTGATGCACAGAACCGAAGACTGGTTCCGAAGAATCGGGTTTATACATGAACCGACCGGACCGGTGCTAACAGAACGGTTCCAAACAACCGGAAATACGGGTACAAATGAACCAAAACGGTTCCAAAGGAAAGAAAAAACGTTTCTTAAAGGAGCAAAAACGGATTCAAAGAACCGCAAACGGTTCCCGAAATATAAAACCACGTTTTTAAAAACAGTTTGGAAAGAATCAACATTGGGGGAAAATATTTATTTGGCATTGTCTACAATTTTAAATCCACGCTTCAGACGTTATGGACCTGAAAATGAACATGAGGATGATCCATTTGGCTGTTCCAATTGGGACCACATTGACAGCAATTACATGCAATGAAATTCGTCAAAATTCAGTTACGGCCGTATAAAAAACATTCCGATGTTTGGAGCAAGCAATAAATATTGTATCCACCTCGAGCAAAACCATAATTTTCGATCTGGTGAACGTCTGTTACCAGCAAAAGAGTGATTCCAAAATCTGGTGAACATGTTTATTAGAAATGAAATCCCGACAGCACCGAAAACATTGAGAAGCTGATATATGTGCATTCGGGTGTACAGAAAAATTATTTTTTGGGAATTTCAAATGTTGGGGGTCTCAAACAACGCGATTTAAAGAGGTGATAACGGGAACGTAAAGTAAAACTTTTTGTTATATTTCGATTCCTGGTACATTTTCGAAAAAAAAAATATTTTTTTGGACAACATGGGGATCAAACGACGTGTCATGATGAACATATGTATATAAAAACAAATATTTTCAAAATTTTGACACAGCAATTTTTTCACGGCGTCATTTTGAAATCTCTATCAAGCATATTTTGTCTTCCCTATTTTGCTGCATTTTACATAAATATTCCATATTTTAGAAAAAGAAGGGTTTGTACTAAAAATTGTAAGATTTGTAAGGGAGGTACCGGAAAGGCGATAGGTTTATAGTGATCGTTATAGATATACAGCTGCTAATGTGTTGATCAACCAGCAAGCCAATCAGACAGACATGACTTAATCGAATTTCGTCCCAAAATATCTAAAATATAAAGTATCCGCCATCTAACTTTTTTTTTCAACTAGTGCTTATTTCGTGAATGGTAACACTTAGCTCATGTCTGATTTGACAGATAATTAGTTTTATCCTTCCACTGAACGAATATGGTTGTGTATAGTATACGTTTAAACAATGCTGGGAAATATGGGAAAAATGAGCCTGCGATCGACTTACAGAAGATGCCGATTTTGCCAAAAAAAATCATCTTTTCAGATGAAGCTCATTTTGATCTTGGCGGGTATGTAAACAATCAAAATGTTTGCATTTGGGACACATAAAACCGCACGCATACATTGAAAAGCCGATGCACCCAAAACGAGTCACTGTTTGGTGCGGATTTTGGTCCAGAGGCATAATTGGGCCATTTTTCTTCGAAAATGAGCAAGGAGTGGCCGTTACAGTCAATGGTGATCGTTATCGGGCCATGTTGAACGAATTTTTGTTCACAAAAATTGAAGAGGAGGATACTGGCAACATTTGGTTTCAACAGAACGGCGCTACGTGCCACACAGCCGAAGCTACACTCGACGCTTTGCGCCCTGTTTTTGAAGATCGCATTATCAGCCGCAGAGCTGATGTCGTTTGCCCACCTCGGAGCTGTGATTTGACACCGTTGGACTATTATTTGTGGGGTACCCTTAAAGATAAGTGTTACGCCGACAAGCCAGAGACAATTGACGCTTTAAAGGTCAATATTCGTGAAGCCATTGGTGAAATACAGCTGCACACAATCGATAATGTGCTTAAAAATTGGACCGACGGTGTAGGCTACTGCATGGCCAGCCGAGGCAGCCATTTGAATCAGATTATTTTGCATTATTAACCGGACGGATTGAACTTTCAAATAAAAAAAGAAATTTGAGAAAATATTCAGTAGTTTTTTTTATAGCATTTCCAAAAAAAAAGTTATTTGGCGGACCCGTTATATAATATGACCCCTTCAATATGTTAACTGTGTTAAACTTTCGAGAGGGATTGGAAATTTGTATTTTTTTTATCAAATTTTGTATTTTTTTTATTATAATAAGATATTGCACTAAAGCCTCGTTGAGACACTAACTTTCTGAGAGCCGAAACCTGTCCAAATATCCGGTTATTCTCAGAACCAGACTTTACACACCAGGTTCTTCAAATACGCTTAACCGCACAACACTACAAATCGCACCATTTAGAGTTTCTATCAATGTGGCCGTCGGTGCTGCAATGGTTACATGAGATCCTGGGTTCGAACCCGGCTCTGACCACCTAAAAAAAAAATTCCTTTCGGCGGCGGTCACCTCGCATAGTGACGGCGACACTATCGAGTATATAGCCATGAAAAAGCTTCTCGAAATACCGTTCGGAATCGGTGTAAAACTGTAGGTCCCAATCAGTGAGTGAAAACTGGAAAGCGCACAGCTCAGTAATTGTGAGAAATTCTCCCCGGTCCCTTCATGGGATGTAATGGGAAACCATTTATTTATTTTTATCAATTGTGAAGAACTTGAAATTCGTGCAAATTGATGTTTAGAAAATTAATATTTTATATAGTTTTCTGTCACAACAATAAATATCATGCCAATGCACATTGTGTCACTTTTGTTGCTAAATTTTTACTGTTGATTTTATTGGAGGCAATGCACTACAAGAGGGGAATACCAACACGGTACATCACGAACAAGATAAAAGTGCACATCCGTAGAGAAAATATAAATAGAGTAGTCATCTATCTCATCTGACCTTTCATTTCACCCTCTTCTTGGTCAGGTCGCACAGTGTAAGATTCTGCCAAACTGAGGGGACTTAATGCAAACAAAAGTTTGCTTCAAATTCAATGATATTTTAGTACATGGTAGAGAATATACCAATGTTGCGCAAATAAATACAAAAATGAATGGAGACAATCTTTTCAGCAAGATAACGGTTTTATTTTGCAGGTCTTATTGATATACATACAAAAATAGATTTGTCAACATGCACCAGTCACAAAATTGATGTGCTTAAAGTAAAGTCGTGTGTGAGTTGTTAAGAAAAAAGTATTTTCTTTTAAGCTTTAATAGTTTATTTGTATAACTTGCCATAAAGCTTTTTGATATCTGCAGTGTAAATTTTTATTACTTTTATTTAATCATCAACTAAAAAATAAGTAAATTTTGAAAAAAAAAATCGGATTTTCATAGATTCTAACTAACAAATTCTATCAGATTCCACGTTGACACCATATAAACTATAAGCAGATAGATCCCCAGAAGCAATACAAAAAATAAAAAATTGCTTAAGTATCGCCCAAAGGCCTAATTTTTAATAATGAGTGAAATATCACGCGAGGCTGTGTTTGAAGTTTGGGTAAATAAAATCAAACCTGAAAAGTTTGAATCGGTATTAACTTACGTGTTAACCATTTTTGAAAAGTAATATATGGATTATAAAAAGTTAAAAACACGTTTAAGAAAGCTATGCTACGATTTTGAAGTAAGGTGTAGTAAATCTCGAAGAAGTCTACCTAGATTTATGCATCAAAATTCTGATTGGCTAAAAGTAAATATTTACGCTTCAGAGTTTATTCTTGACGTTGCGCCTTCTAATTCTTAGAGAGAATCAACTTGCGGAAGAAAAGACAAACAATTTTCAGAATGCTGTCCGAAAACGAAACAACGAAAGTGTAAATAACTTATTAGCCAAATATGTAGCGACCATTTGATTATAGCAGCTGAGCTTAAAATTCGATCTTGCGGGAAAAGGGATTCGGCGAATTTAGTAAAGGAATTGGCAAATGCTTCCCCATCAAAAGGTACGTCGATTAAAAGAAGCAGGATATGTGAGTTGGAAATAAAACGTATGTCAGCTGACCAAGCACTTGCTATGATAATAGACACAAATTTATCCATGCACGACTACGACGAAATGCGACAGCACACAAAGATTTTAGGCCCTAAATTATATCCGTGTTATGACCTGGTAAAGAGCTCAAAAATTTTATGCTATCCGAGAAAAATTACCGGTACTGAAACATATGCTGAAATAAGCTTGCAGTCGCTAATAGACCATACAGTTGAAAGATTGATAAATGCACAAGAAGAGGTTTTTAAGGCTCTACCGGATATAAAAGATGAAATAAGTATAATAATAAAATGGGGATGCGATGGTGCTGAACAAAGCCGTTACAAACAAAAATTTGCGAACCCCAACTTGTCAGACGAAAGCTTATTTTCTATGTCTATGGTACATCTTCAACTTTGTTTAACTATAAGAGGGGAAAAACAAATTTATTGGCAAAACCCTGCTCCATCTTCGACCAGATATTGTCGAACCATCAAATTTGTTTTCGCAAAAGAAACGCGTGATGCTATTATAAATGAAGTGAAGCATATCCAGGATCAAATTTTAGCTTTGGCTCCAACTAGCATTCAAACGGAGAATTTTAATTTTAAAGTAAGAGCTACTCTCGTTTTATGTAGGATTGACGGAAAAGTTTGCAATGCGTTGTCAACATATAAATCATCACAAGCATGCTACTTGTGCGGTGCTACTCCAAAATTGATGAATAGTATAAACTCCTTATCAGAACGTGATATTAATGCAGAAATGCTTGCTTTTTCCCTTTCACCTCTACATGCTTGGATACGATTCATGGAATGCGTTTTACACATCTCCTATAGGCTGGAAATAAAAAAATTGTTTGTTACAGGTGAGGCCAATAAAGCTAAAGTAGCTGAAAGGAAGAAGGAAATTCAAACCAGATTTAGAAACGAAACGGGTCTTTTAGTGGATATGCCAAAGCAAAAAACAGGCAACGCTAATTATGGCAATACAGCCAGAAGATTCTTTAAAGATGCCGTAATAACATCGGACATAACGGGTATAAATCTGAATCTCATAAACAAGTTTTGCACAATACTAACTTGTATAGGAAGTGGATACTCAATTAATATACCTGATTTCCAACGTTACACCGAAGAAACTACACAACTTTATTTGTTGGAATATTCGTGGTTCTACATGCCAGTAACTGTCCATAAAATTTTATACCATGGAAAGGATATAATATCTTCCTGCATCCTACCCATTGGCAATTTTTCAGAAGAAGCGCAAGAATCGAGAAATAAAGATGCAGGAAATTATGGCGAATTATTCACTAGAAACACATCACTAGTGGACACAAATACGGATTTATTGCATAGACTTCTTATTTCATCCGACCCATTCACAGGCAGTTTACGTACAACTCCAAAAACCAAGCGAAGGGAGTGCGGAAGTGGTAGAATTGTTATTGGACTACCAATATAACGAAGATAATTCTGATAACGAAGAATATTATGATTCGCATTAAATAAAGAAACTCTTAATTAATTATTTTTATATTATGTTTTAATTTATTGTTTGTAGATGTTGTAAACCCTGAAAGTAGGTAACATTTTCCTCCTTTTATTAAATTTAATATCTTTCCAATAAATATAGCAGCATGACACAACTTGTATGGATAAATATAAAAAAAGAGCTCAATATAAAATAAATCAAGTACTTGTTTGCCTTAAAAACTGGACAAACGATGTTTGAGTGGGGTAAGGGTGCAGTAGTTTCTATCCAATGTTGCTTATCTTAAAGCTTAACCAAAACATAGAACATTAACGTCTACACACCAAATTTCAAGTCAAAATCTCTTAAACAACGCCTGCAATTGAATTAAATCCCCCTAGATTGGCAAAACCTTACACTGTGGGTCGGTGTGATAGATAGGTGTTCGACGTAAATTTACTTACAGCAGGTGGAGCTACAAAAACTGTTGACTTACATTTGTCATGCAACACAGTGGACCGTTGCACTTAATCATTTTCGTTCTAGAAAAGTGCCACAAACGTTTTTTAGGGGGCGTGGCACGATTAATTATTATTTCTTCCAATTCAGTGTTAACATCTGCGTATTTCATATATGTCGGTTGACGGATGGAACCCAATTTCGAGAATACAAAAACTTTTTACGAAGCTTTTAAATTGCTAAAATACTATGAATTTAATTTTTTTTATTAAAGAAATATACATTAGGGTGTAATGAGAACAAAAATGTTGGAGGGGTCTCAAAAGGTGTGTATAGAGCGTCCTTACAGTTCCCAACCGACCGTTGAAGTTTCGATTCATAGTATACCTGGGTTAAAAAAATATATTTTTTGGCATAAACAGATATTTTCATATTCAAAATTTTGATAGCTAATTGTTTTATATAGTAGAGTCGGTTTTTTGTAACTTATACATGTTAACACATACAAAATGACAACATGCACGTTAACATATATAATTTTAGAAGTTGAGAATAACGCCGATAAAAGTGTTACCAAGTTTGTCTTTGTTGTCTGGCAAATATAAAATGACGTACATTTCCTGTATTATATTTCCACGACGTTTTGAAAATGATGATGTAATTATAAGGGGTAGTTAATTTATTTAACAAAATATTCCAGGCCTAACATCGTCAAACAATCCTAATGTTCTGCACAACAACTCTAGCTCTCAATTTAACAACTCGGCTAATGTTACAATGTCGTCATCACACATAGCAGCACGACATGTACTAAGTAAAGATCTCCCATCGTTCTCCGGTAAACCAGATGAATGGCCTGTGTTTATCACAAACTACGATCAATCGACTGAGCGCTGTGGATTTACCGAACAAGAAAATCTTATTCGATTGCCAAAGTGTTTGAAGGGGCCAGCTTTGGAAGCTGTAAGGGGACAGTTGATGATGCCTTCGACTGTTAATTTGGCGATAGAAACTCTGAGAATGTTGTTTGGCCGACCGGACATCATACATCAGACACTTCAAACAAAACTTCGCGCGGAACCAAAGGTACGAGCTGACAACCTAAATACATTAATTTCATTAGCAAAATTACTGTTCAACAATTCAAGCAGTAGGGCTCAGCGACTACTTGAACGACCCAATGCTTTTAAATGAATTACTTTCTAAATTGCCAGCCAATATGAGGCTTGATTGGGGTCGTCATTGCATATCTTGTGTTCGGGTAAATCTTCTTGTGTTCGACCAATGGTTATTCAGTTTAGCGACATGTGCGAGTCAAGTCACAACCTTTGGCGTAACGTTTGATGACGCAAGTGAGGCCAAGAAAACATCTAACAAGAGATATGGGAAAGACAGACTTATGTCAGACAGACAACGTCTTAAAGGAGAAAGCAGATCCACTGAAAGATGAGAATGAAAGAAGTAAAAACATGCCTAAGGTGAAGACGTGTTTAAAATGCAGCGGGGAACATAAATTGTCAGAATGTTCTCAATTTATTTCGCTCGAAATAAATGAGAGATGGCAGTTTGTTAGGCAAAACAAATAATGTTTACATTGTTCGTCGATGTTACTCCAAAAAGGAATGCGGTGTCGACGGCTGTAAATTGCCACATAATGTATTGCTTCATACAAATACTCAGCAACGGACACAACATAATCAATCTAATGATACGGAGTCTCCAGTTCTATTTCACGGAAAAGAACAGAAAGTAACGATATTTCGATATGTTCCTGTAACGTTGCATGCCAAACAGAATTACATTCATACATGGGCTCTTATTGATGAAGGTGCTGCTTGCACGTTAATAGAAAATGATATTGCAACCGAACTCGGACTTGATGTGCCAACGGAAGAACTATGCCTTCGTTGGACTGGTGACGTGACGAAGAGCTATATGAATTCGAAGTCCGTTTCATTTGATATTTCTTCACGTGAATGGGGGTCTCCCATGTATAATTTACAGAATGTTCGCACTATCACAAGTTTGGATTTGCCAGAACAATCTCTTGAGTGGGAAATGATTGAATCATGCAAGTATCTTCGAGATTTGCCAGTAAAAGCATATAATCAAATAAAACCAAGCATAATCATTGGTCTTGACACCGCCAAACTTGGAGCCCCATTAGAAATTCGGGAGGGAAGAAAAGACGATTTAATGGCAGCAAGATGTAGACTGGGATGGTCAGTGTATGGACGTAAGCATGCTACAAAGTCCTCGAAAACAAGTATATTCCACATTTGCGAATGCACTCAAAGACGGCAAGAGACAGAAAAAATGGATGAGCTATTGCAACAATATATTTCTTTAGACTCAGTAGGTGTACATCTTTCCACAAAGCCACTAATATCCCCAGATAATGAGCGTGCCCTGCAAATTATGGACTCTACCGCGATATACAGTCCTGAAGAAAAAAGATGGTCCACAGGTCTTTTATGGAAATATGACCAAGTTAAGCTACCGGACTCTTTACCGATGGCTAGACGGCGTTTAAGATTTTTGGGGACAAAAATGATGAGAGAGCCGCCCTTGAAACAGTGTTTAGTCGACAAGCTCAAAGAGTACGAGCAGAAAGGGTACATCAGAAAACTAGAGCAGCGTGAGGTGACAACGGGTGGAAAATCATGGTATATTCCAATTTTTACCGTGACTAATATGAATAAAAACAAAACACGGCTAGTGTGGGATGCCGCAGCGAAAGTTAATGGCATCGCACTAAATACGTTTCTACTCAAAGGCCCTGATTTGCTAAAATCACTAGTTGGAGTTCTGTTACGCTTTCGGGAAAAGCCGGTGGCCGGATATACGCGAAATGTTTCACCAAGTCAAGGTGATTGCAGAAAATCAAATGTCGCAAATGTTTTTATGGCGTGGAGGCGACACCTCTAAAAATGTTGATGTTTATTGTATGCAAGTCATGACCTTTGGTGCCTCATGCTCACCATCATTGGCTAATTATATAAAGAATAAAAACGCAAATCGTTTTATACGACAACATCCGGCTGCAGTGAATGCAATTACAGAAAACACATTTGTTGACGATTGGCTTCAAAGTTGCCAAACTGAAGAGGAAATGATAGAATTGGCAGTAACAGTGAGAGACATTCATAAGGATGGCTGTTTCGAAATGAGAAATTGGATCTCAAATTCTACGCACGTTTTAGAAAGCCTTGCAGGTCAACAAATACAATTTGACAAATGCTTTCAAGAGTCTGAATCGGAACATGAAAAGGTGCTTGGCATGTGGTGGCTTCCACATTCAGATGAATTTACGTTCGTACAGAAATTTAACGCGGAAATATTTGATGAAGAAGCGGAAGTTACAAAGAGACAAATTTTACGTATTGTTATGAAAATCTTTGATCCCTTAGGTATTCTGGGATATTTCATCACACATGCAAAGATTACCCTACAGGATGTGTGGCGGTCCGGTGTAGCTTGGGATGAGCCTTTTAGAGAAGACGAACGCAAAAGGTGGTTTCAATGGGTGAGATATATTCCTTCGATAGGAAATATTCGAGTACCACGTAATTACCCATTAGCAAGCACGAGTCAAAACATTCAGCTGCATGTGTTTGTGGATGCCAGCAATAGTGCTTATGCTGCCGTAGCATATATTAGAGCGCAAGTAGGCTCTGAAGTTAATTGCAGTCTGGTCGCCTCAAAAACACGCGTCGCTCCGTTAAAGCCTATATCAATCCCAAGAATGGAGTTAATGGCGGCAATCATTGGTCTTAGATTGGCAAATTTTATAGAGAAGGAAGAGTCCATAAAAATTGGTAGACGAATATTTTGGTCCGACTCTAAAGATGTCTTGTTTTGGATTCGTTCTGATGCACGAAAATTCAAGCAATTCGTAGCACTTCGCATCGGTAAAATACTTGAAAAGTCTAATGTAAATGAATGGAGATGGACTCCCTCAGCAGAAAATGTCGCAGATGAAGGCACAAAGTGGTCAAAGCCTCCGGAATTTGAGAGTAATGTCCGATGGTTTTCGGGGCCAACCTTTTTGAAACTGGACGAGGAGTATTGGCCGACCACAACATTTAGCAAAGGCGATGATAAAAATTACGAGATACTGTGCCACATTGAAGAAAAGCAGAGGCGCAAGTCGACATTGGCAGAAATATCTCCAGACCCTTCTAGATTTAGTAAATGGGAAAAACTTCGATGGACTCAAGCCTATATTTTGCGATTTTTGAAACGTATGCTTAACAGAGAAGCAATATCGCCACTCATGAAAATGCTGATTAACGTCGATGGTACTCGTATATGAGAAATTGAATCTATTATCTTCAGAAACTGCCAAGAAGAATCATATGGGGAGGAAATAGACTGTTTAAAGTCTGGAGCAAATCAAGTTAGTCGAAAAAGTGTGCTGTTTAAATGTTCACCATACTTAGATGCATTTGGAGTTCTCAGAATTAAAGGCCGTATAGATGCAGCAGCAAGCGTAGACATAGACGTAAAGCGCCCTATAATTCTGCCTCGTCGTCATGTCGTCACAGACCTTGTTGTTGATTTTTACTACAGACGCCTTCATCATCATCACAATGAAATTGTGGTCAACGAATTGAGACAACGATTTTCGATACCTGGTCTACGAGCGCTGGTACGTTCTATAACTAAGAAATGCCAAGCTTGTAAAAACAGACGTGCAACACCTTACGCGCCAGAGATGGGAGAATGCCAGCAGAAAGATTGGCTGCATTCACAAGGCCATTTACGTACACAGGCGTTGACTATTTTGGTCCCTTTGAAGTGATAGTTGGGCGGCGACGAGAAAAGCGATGGGGAGCCCTTTTTACTTGCCTAACAGTCAGAGCTGTGCATCTGGAAATTTCACCTTCGCTTTCAACAGATTCGTTCATGCAGATTTTTAAGCAATTCGTCAGTCGCCGAGGCACACCTAAACGCATTTTGTCAGACAACGGTACAAATTTTCGTGAAGCGAGTCGTTTACTGACAGTCGAAGTGGAAAAAATATCAGGCGATGTGCTAAGACATAAGTATCCTGAAATTGAGTGGTTGTTTATACCACCTGCCTCGCCCCATATGGGAGGAGCATGGGAGAGGATGGTTCGCTCGGTGAAATCAATTTTAACAGAAATATTACCTGAAGTTGGCTTGCGAGAAGAGGTGCTAAGAGCTGCAATGGCAGATGTGGAGCATATAATAAACTCAAGGCCGTTAACATATGTTCCGTTGGAGTCTACAGATGCAGAAGCACTTACTCCGAACCATTTCCTGATCGGAACTTCAAGTGGCATACGCGAAAAGGGTAGCGAGCAGACAAGTGGAGTGGGTTTACTAAAAAATTTTAAGATTGCTGGTCAGTTGGCAGACCAATTTTGGAAACGCTGGCTAAGAAAATATTTGCCATGCCTCACTAGACGCTCTAAATGGTTTTCAAAAAGCCCAGATCCAATTGGTGTTAACGATGTCGTCATTGTTGTGGATGACACAAGTAAAAGAGGATCTTCGCTCAAGAGAGTGGTTGTGGACGTACATCGGTCAAAAGATAACGAAATTCGCAGTGCGGCGGTGAGGACGGCGAAGGGTCTTGTAACACGACCTGTTGTGAAATTGGCAAAATTTGACGTCAAGAAGTAAACATCATGTTCTTTCATCATCAAGCTTACGGGGAGGGGAATGTTGAGTGGTGTTCCTGCCGCGATCAATAATCTGGCAAATCTTAACATCAATAGTTGTCAGCTGTTCATTATCTTTCTCCTTCGATCAACGATATGGCAACAATCAACGCCATAGTGTGTCCGTCTCCAAAGCGCGCGCTAATTTTCCTTTTGGTATAATAACGAACAGCAGAAGACATTTTGGTTAAGCAAAGAAACGACCAGCGCCAGGCCAAACATAGATGTAAGATGGAACATTTGCTAATAAACACTAACTAAATGAATTGTAATGCATATTAATGTAAATGTTCTTAGATTTTAGCATATCAACAATAAAGTGAATTTCTAAGCTCAAAATACGTGTTTTTGGCCGGGGCGCTACACGTTTCAACATTAACAATTGATAGTATTGTATTTTCAGTAGGGAAATTCTACAACAGAATATGAAAATAGAGCTGGCAGTAACTTTAATATGTTTCTGTTCACACTCCGTTACGTTTTCCTAGAACTTCCTAATTTCAAAAAGCATTGAGAAAATAAGAGGCGTTTTTATAAAGAGAACAAAAAACATCCGTGGAACGTCGTGCGAAGTCAAGAGAGAGCACATAGTTTAATTTTTTTTTAAATAAAAAAAGTTTCTTACTTCAAGATGAAAAAATGCTCATTTTATAAATTATATATTATAAGAACTTATTTAATAAAAACATACTTCAAGCGTTTCATAAACATAAATAACCATTAAATTAGAAAGCCAATATATGGATAACAAATTTGTTTTCTATCCTGCTCATTTTTTGCTGAGCAGAATTCACAAATACGATAAAGTAATTGTAATTCAAGTTGTATGAATAGTAAAATAAACACGTGGTTCAAAAAATAAACTTCTGTGCTTCTGGACATCGGAGAAAACTTTCCAACGCCGAACATAACGAAATTAAACTTTGACTTTTATTTTCTCTAGCCTATATGTAACGATCCACTGTGTGTCGGTTTGGTTAAGAACAGCGAAATTTAAACTTTTTTTGGACTTGATTGTTATCTATTATTGTTATTATACATTTGTGTTGTATTATTAAACCTATATTTTTCAACAGGCAACATCCATATATTCTAATTTAGTGAGAGAACTGTTTACTCTAGGTATATTTACTCTATGTGCTCATAAATCAAAACCAATTTGATATTTCGCTCTGATTGACGTGGGTGATATATCGCGATTTCCCAGCTTAAAACCACTTATCACCAATTGTTTTGTAATACAAGAACAATATGTATGTTGTTGCGAAAAGTTCCCCAGGAAGAACCCTGAACGCCTGGATAGTGTCAATTTCCATACTCATAAATATTAATGCTCTTAAATGTAATAAAACGCAGCAAAGGAAAGGAAGAGCAATGATGATGATAGTAATGTCATATCACAAAAGAATAACATAAGCTTTTTTACCACTTTGTCATGGTGTGTACACTCACTCGCAAAAGTCTGAGAAACATTAACACTAAAATAAAAAGTGGTAATATTTTCTGACAACACAGTCTGCCCTCTGAAATGTTTACGTCTTCTACCAAATTTATGTCCTATTGAGTTATAAAAGTATGTGATTATATGTATATATTTATAAGGATACACTTTTTCCTAAGTGTTGAGAATATTTTATAATTTTGGGATATTTTGTCCATACTTTTTTGTCACGTGTTCTAAAAAGTAAAATTTTCGCATTACATTGATAGATATCCTACAACGCATTATAAAAGTACCCAGTAGAGAACGGAGCTTATGTGTAAGCGAATTATAAGGGAGAAATTAGAAATCACCTGCTACCGTCTCCCATATCGATAGCAGGTATGGCGAGTTCACACTTAAATGTGCTATTTTTTGATTAACAAGAGGTTCATAATTCATAGCAGATTTTCAGCCCAGGATTTAGAGGTTTCAGTAAACGCATCGTTGTTACAAGTTTTGGATTATTAATTCTTGCCTTACAGAAGCTGATTGCGTCATGCATTTCTTTATATATGGATGCATATATTCAGATTTTCTAGTCCTTTTGGGCTTCCAGAATAGCATGTTTCACACATTCCAACCATTATTAAAAAGAAATACCATTTCTTTTCTTTCTGTTGGAGCATTTATTTATGTTTTTGATTTTTAATACTGTTAGTCGTTTCTGAAGTTTAAAATTTGAGGGGGTTTCTTTAGAAAGCATTTTTTTGTAGAGCAACACTTAGGGCGAGTTTCACACTCGTTATTTAAAAGCTCAATTTAAAAGCTCACAGAAAATTTTCATATAAAATGACAAGTATCGGGCATTTAAAGTACATCTAAATGGAGAATTTTCAACTTTGAAACTGGCCACTAATCTTACTAATGGGTCAGAATTTTTAAAATTTTTTTTTTGCTCGAAATGTTAAAAAAACGTTTCTAAATTATCATAGAAATGATCGCTTTCATTTATTTTTTTGATTAATTTGTTTTTGTAATTTTTATGGGGAGTTCAAAAATTTAAAATGAGCAAAAAATCGTTTTTTAGGTTTTATGAAAAAGGTTGCTGTTCTGACAAGGATTGGCCGATTTTTACGAAATTTGTGTCATATTAAAGAGAACACAACAAACTATATTCTGTTATTAATTTTTTTTGTTTTTGTTTTTTATAAATTTTTTTTTTATAATTATTTTAAAAAAATAAATTTAAAAAAAATAGTAAGCTCCGATTTCATTCAAATTTTATAGAAATTTGCGCGCAAGTCCAACGATTCCAAAACAGTAATCAGATGTTTGGGATTCTCATAATTGTAAAAGTTATGGGCAAAACACTGTCGTAGGTCGGTACCCACTGCATTGTTTACACGGTAATTTTCAATAATGCTATCCATCAATAACGTACACACACATAACGGTCATAAGTTTCCTACTATTTTGAAATTATTATTATTTAAAAAATAATCAAACCACTGCATTTTCAGATTTTGATTTACTTTATTTTAGTTGAATTACAATACAAAGTAAATTTATAGTCTAATTTTAAGGGACAGACTATAGCATCTGGTGGGATTTGAATCCACGACCCCCCACAGACAGGTGAGCTCGCTGCCAACTCGCCTACCGGGTCGCACAAGGGATAATACATATTTAATACTAAATACAAATATACATATATAGGATGACTAATTTTTAAGTTTTTATACAACTTAGTAAGGAGCCCCCATATGCATAATAATTTATTAAACGGTTATACTTTTTGTTTTAATACATTTTATTCGTACTTAGTGTTATATTTATAGGCAGAAATTATATACATTTTATAGTTATACTAATACTGAAACTGAAATGCAATCCTTCTTGCCCGGCATAATTCTGCTGTACTCACTCGACTCGTAGAACTGCCTAATCAAATCAACAGTACCATGTGATAACGAAGGTCTACCTTTTTTTGAATTTGGACAGGCAGCATACCCCGATTCTCGACGTAATTTTACAGCCGTTTCAGCCATATATTTACTGACACTCAGTAACTTCCCAATTTTGTACGCAGTCCAACAAATGGGAACAGTTGTTAACAGCTGAAGTTTTTTCAAGTTATCTGTTTCCTTTGAAAGAGCAGCCTTAACTTCTGATGCTATATGTAAGTCGTCGTTTTGAGAGCTGAATACAGCTGAGCTTTCAATAAAAAACTCATCTGAAAAAATTTATTAGTATTAATACATGATATGTGGTATTCACAATATATATAATGTTTTACCTTCACTATCAGAAAAGTCACTTTCGTTATCAATTGGCACTATATCATCACTGGTTTTACACAAATCACTGTTGCTTACAATACGTTTTCTGCAAATGTCGCATATATATTTCCCAATATATTTTGAATACACATTATTCCAATTAGACGTGACTTTTCTTAACCGTTTACAATTATTGGTATGCTTTTTTAATTCTAACGGATTGCAACACACTGAATAATAAGGCATCTTTTTTATACTTTTTTATACTTTTACAGACAATTATTTTGTATATATACATATATAGCATATATGCTCACGTTTTCACAGACAATTTCGATATGGTTCCTTCCTTCCTTCTTCAAACAAAAACTGAGAAACAATTTTTATTCAGTGAGAACTATTCCAGGTAAAAGCTAACTCTAGCGTGACGTCACGCTACCAAACGGTTGTCTTTATTTAGCTGATGCTAGTAGCTGTTGTGTTGTGTGTGTGGTTCTGTGTTACACTTGTGTGCTTGTAAGCAAGAGCCGAGAGCACCCTGCAAACATTTTCGATCGCTGACGATTCGTCGGCGAATCATTGGGAAGATAAACTGAATCGCGGCGATCATCATTGGCGATGTATCGGCGAATCCCCTGTCGGGAGAAGTTGTGTAAGTTAAGGCGATGCACCATGATGATTTGAAAGCGAATCGCGCGGATGAGTAGTCGGCGAATCGTCGTATCAAGCCGCCAAAGCATCGCGTAGATGAGTTGTACGAGATTCATTTTGTAGAATCGCGTGCAATTCGCAATGTTGATTCTTGAAAAAATCGCTGCAGCGAATTGCATGCGATTCGCCTTAAGGCCACCTGGCAATTGAAATACGCATGAAAAAGAGGGAAAGAATCCCACGAGAAAAATTCTGAAAAATTCTAAAAGTACTGAATTATGATTTAAATTTTTGGTATTTCTCTTATAAATATCTTTACTTCACTCATTTATTATTTGTGTTTTAAATTTCTTTTGTTTTATTGTATGTATATATGCATAAATAGTTTTACATTTAATTTAATATAAATTGCAAAACAATAAAAAAAAAAATAAAATTCAGTATTAAATAAAGAAATTAAATGCATTCAATGAACTCTAATGTATGTAATGGGAGCCAACATTTTACTATTTCAGTTGATGAGCTCTCTTCAACCTTTTCTCGACTCGGTCTTTGGCATGGACAATGTGCTGCTGCAGTATTGAGTTTATTTTATTATCGTTGTTGGAAGTTTTCTGGAATAAAAAATGTTTTGTTATACATATTAAATAATATTTGGTGTGTGAAATCTTACCAGAGTTAACATTTTGTAATTCTATGTATTGAATTACCCTTTCGTTGGATGATTGATTGATGAATGATTCCGAAGTTGCAGGTATTAAATCTTCTGAAAATGATAACAGGTGAATTGAAAGGAAAAAATATGTGTTGTTTATTGCATAACTAACCGGTATTAATAAATGAATTTTGGCTCTGCATTTGATATAATTATTGTATATATGGAGCGAAGAAATATGTATTGTCGCTTAAGTCCTCTAAGCAAATAATTTTTCTTTCAATTGAATGAGAGAAGAAAGTGGTGGAATCGCCTCGCTCTAGTTCCGTTGTCCAAAAGGTACCAAGTTTGTCCGATTCAATAGGCTGTTGGAAATACGGTTGAAGATTTTTTATGAAACGACCTTCTAGTGAGGGAAAGGAATTTTCGTGCTTGATTTTTGTTATTTCAATGGTTTTGTTGTCAATAAGACAAAAATTGTTTGGTTTTTTTATAGTAAGACAGAAATGCTCAAGTTGCACACTTGCAAAGCTATCGCCGACCTTTTTTCCGAAACAAAAACCACTTTCTGCAGAATTTCGCTCTTCAACTAAACTCTTCTCAACTTGTCTATTATATAGCTGAGATGCCACCTGATTACTTTTCTTCACGCTTTTCTTTATTGTTTGTAAATGGTTTTCGTACTTAAATGCATTTATACCTTCCAGAGATCCAAATATTTTTGAATCTTCGTTAATGTGTAGCAAATAGTGGAAATTGCATGTTAAAAATGATAAGGCGTACAGCTGTGGTACTTTCTGCACAAAATTATGAAGCAAATTATATATCAGAAACTGTCTGAGCTCTGTCGCCTTAAATGAGTCCAATTCCTTTAGCGCACGGGGCCTCCTACTAAACTCGGAAGGAATGCAAGCTTTAAGACTGACTAAGCTATTAGATAGCATTTCTATTTTCCACGAAGTAAGAGAAAATTTCTCACCCTTTTTCTTGACCCAGGCATTTAATAAAGTCCGAGTTACTCCAACGCAAACAACATGCATGTAGTCCAAAGCAATTTGCTTAACCATATCTATTTCAAGTGTTTCCAAATTTGTAGACCCTTTTTCATTGTGATGTTCCGGTTGGGTACGATTTCTAAAGGTCTCGTTGGATCTCATACTATAGTCATTAGTTAAGGGGAAAACCACACGATTTTTAAACATTTGATCCTTTTGAGTACAGCGGATGCACGAATAATATCCTGTATGACCTTTTGTGCCAATGATGAACGATCGTGCTGGAGCATCCATTATAAAACAACGTACTTTTATGAGATACTTTTTACCTTCGTAATGAAGGCCTTCCTGAGTCAAAATGTTCAATTCTGAAACGAATTCGGATAGATATTGGTTTGCACTTTTAGGTTTTGTGTAGCCTTCATACGCGCCGATGAACAGAACGTCAGAAGTGTTTGCAACGCTACACAAAATCGGCCAGACTTGTTTACTGGAACTTTGAAATAAAGGTAAACCATCTATGTTTACATCGAATTCGATCGTTTCCAACTTCCAATTGTTTGTGCATAAGAAATCAGTAAGCGCATCTGAGAGTCCATAATGAACGTATGTGCCGGTACCCATTGGTCGGGTTACAACATCTTTTGGGGTTTTTTTTAAAGTTCTAACATCTTTTGGGACATTAAAATTGAATTCTCGAAAAATTGCAAGCATTTCATTAACAGCCACATTGCTTATGCAGTGTTTAATTGACCAGCAGCAAAGTTTTTCTCTTAACTTGTTCACATCCGAGGTCATTTTTCCACAACTATTCAATTTATCATCTTCAAAATTATGTAAAGCTTCCATACTAGCTTCTTCATCATCTACACTATAATCCCCATCAATTTCTAAGTTTTCTGCGGCATTTGCACTAAAATCCTCCTCATTTGTCACTGATTCAATACAAGGCACACTATTTTCAGAAGCAATTAGGTTAGGGCTGCTACAAGTATTAGTCTTAACATGTTTTGAATTAAAAACATGATTAATTAGTTTTGAGGCTTCTCTCTTACTTTTCATTCTAATTGCATTGTTCGACAACATTTTAATTCATGTTGGTTTATTTATAATGAAATTAAATGCACTTGCCACAATATGTTTCACCCGTCACTAGTCCCTGTCAAACACTATTTCTAATTTTAAAACTTATTTTCACTTGTCACAATAGAATTATATTTCATCCGTCACTAATCGTTTTCAAACGCAAATGATAACTTTAAAACTTCTTTTTGTTATTAAAAGTGATTGCCGTTATTTCTGAGCCGATCGTCATGATGAACCGCGTATGCATCGCTTATTCATCGCTTATTATGTTCGCCACAAAGAATCGCGTATTCTTCGCCAAACCATCTCCAAAGCGTTCTGTTTGCAATTATCTAATCCCGTTATTTCTGTGCCGATCGTCATGATGAACCGCTTATGCATCGCTTATTCATCGCTTATTATGTTCGCCACAAAGAATCGCGTATTCTTCGCCAAACCATCTCCAAAGCGTTCTGCTTGCATTAATCGCCAAGATGAATCGCATATTCTTCGCAAAATCATCGCCCAACTGAATCATTTTCTAATGATCGCCTGGAAGAATCGCGTATTCTTCGTCCAGCTTATTAATCTTCCAAAATCGTCCAAAATGTTTGCAGGGCATAGTTGCATATTTTTGTGTATTATTTAATGTTCTCTATGTGCCCACCATACAAGTATTGGCATCTTGGTGTGAGTAATTATTGAAAATTAGCGTGTAAACAATGCAGTGGGTACCGACCTACGACAGTGTTTTGCCCATAACTTTTACAATTATGAGAATCCCAAACATCTGATTACTGTTTTGGAATCGTTGGACTTGCGCGCAAATTTCTATAAAATTTGAATGAAATCGGAGCTTACTATTTTTTTTAAATTTATTTTTTTAAAATAATTATAAAAAAAAAATTTATAAAAAACAAAAACAAAAAAAATTAATAACAGAATATAGTTTGTTGTGTTCTCTTTAACATGACACAAATTTCGTAAAAATCGGCCAATCCTTGTCAGAACAGCAACCTTTTTCATAAACCCTAAAAAACGATTTTTTGCTCATTTTAAATTTTTGAACTCCCCATAAAAATTACAAAAACAAATTAATCAAAAAAATAAATGAAAGCGATCATTTCTATGATAATTTAGAAACGTTTTTTTAACATTTCGAGCAAAAAAAAAATTCTTAGGTCGATATTAAAAATTCTGACCCTAATTTAAAATGAGTTTTATTTTAAAACATTCTGGCACTTTTACTAATTATACCTCAAACTAGCATACGTCTTTAAGACGTATGGTTATCTTTTATGTATAAAAAAAATAAAGATATCTTTCTAGGGTTAAAAAATAAACCGCGGTTTGCAGTAATCCTTATTTCTCCAGCAGCAATCGGGAGGCAAAACAATTTTTAATGTCGTCATTTAAAATTTCATTAACAGTTGGATATTTTCCGATTGAATTCGCTTAAAATTCACGATTAGTCAAATTACAAGCCGCTGAATTGTAAGCAAATTTTGTAAGGTCTAGAAATATTTTGTTTATTTTCTGTGTATTTTTTTTTTGAAATGTTTATTTATTGGTTAATTTTTTTTAAATATAATTAAACATTACATTACTTTAGTATCGAAATGTTACTAAAAAAATGTCATGCAATAAAAGGAGAAATTCGTTGGAAATCCACCAATATTTATTAGAATTAATCTTTGTGTGGGGTATACTTCTATCAAATCTTGTGTCATTGTTTGAAACCAACACTCTGTCAAAAGATTTATTATTTGCCCGCCTATATAATTGATAAAATATGATAACACCCAGCTGCTTCTGAATGTAGCCATTTTTATCTAAATATAGAAAGGCTTCAGGAGGGACGCATCCGGTTATCAGAGTGTTTTGTACTCGTATTATATTGATCATCTACATAATACAGTGCCATTATTAGATTGTTCATAGTATTTTACATGCATTTGAGTATATGATTTCTTATGAGATTTATTGTAAAGTTATCAATTCTGTATAATTTGGATAGTTATAAAATATTTTATTTGATATATATTTAGGGTGAGTTTCACACTCGTCATTTAGAAGCTCAATTTAAAAGCTCGTAAACAATTTTCAGATTAAATGACATGTAAATGACAGACATCGGGCATTTAAGCTACATTTAAATGGGGAATTCAACTGTGAAACTGGCCATTAGTGTAGTTACTATGGGATGATCAAAAAATAGAGTTAATTTTCTGTGCCACAACCTGCTATATCTGGTATGGAATATCTTTGAAATGTTTTTAACTAGCGAATTCTGTACAACAATCTTTCAACTTTTTTTTTTTGTTTTTTTTTTTTTAATCGAGCGAACCCATCGCAGCCACTCTTACCCGCCCCTACCGACCGAGAGGACCGGTCTATAACGGGAGAGCAAGGATCATAAGTTCACACGTTACAACCAACTACAGAAATTCTTCACCAGTTGGTATTACACTAACATAAATAAGTATAAAAGCACATCACGAGATATTAACATAACAGACTTCATAATTATGTAATAATTACGAGCAAAACGAAAACCAAATTATAAATCAGACCAGATAGTAAGGATAAAGTAAATTAAATTTACATATGTATGTTAATGAATATACAGCACTAATGCAATCGGTTCAAATGACAAATTATGCTAGACTTTGTCGTTTCCCAACTACCTGTGAAATCAATAAACTGATATAGCTCATTAAAGTCACGACACATTCTCCTGACTGGATCAAAGGACGCATAATTCGAACGCTGAAACTCGATGTGAATGAGTTGATAGTACCTCGTGGGTCTCAATGGGACATTTCTGAAAATCTTAGATAACAGAAATTCAGAACACATGCATCCATCAATCATCTTCAAAACTGTAATAGAGTTTATCATGGTACGTCTACTACTAAGAGTCGGCAATCTGATCAATGCTAGTATACTGCTATACGAAGGAAGATTATGGTTCGGGTTCCATTGAAGATTTCTCAGACAAAAAATGAGAAACTGTTTGTGGACCGATTCAATCATATTAACACACAAATTGAACTGAGGGTCCCAAACAGCTGATCCATATTCGAGAATTGGGCGGACTAGTGAAGTAAAAAGATTTTTCGTAACGTAGCGATCTGATAATTCCTTAGCCCAACGTTTAGTAAAGTTCAGAACGCCATAAGCCTTGTTTACCATAGTAATTATGTGGGAGTTGAAATTCAATTTTCTGTCCAAGAGAACACTAAGATCAACAAATGAATCCACCGATTCAAGAACACTGCCACCTAAAATGTATTTTTCCGAAAATAATGATGACCTAGAGAACAGCATATGCTTACATTTCGTAAAATTAAGCTCCATCAAATTGGTTTCGCACCACGTGTGGAAAGTAGACAAATCCCTCTGAAGTAAAGTATATTGACAAGGATCCTTGTAAGAAAAATAGATCTTCACGTCATCAGCGTACATTAACAATTTAGAGTGCATTATGGAGGCGGGTAAGTCGTTAATGAATAACAAAAATAGAACCGGCCCAAGATGACTGCCCTGAGGCACCTCAGATGACACAAAAATAGATCTTGAGAATGATCGACCAAATGATACCATCTGTTCTCTGTTCATTAAGTAAGAACTAATCCAATTCAGCATGTTACAATTAAAACCCATTGCCCCTAGTTTATATAATAACAAATTGTGGTTAACTTTATCAAAGGCCTTACTAAAATCGGTAAAAATCACATCAGTTTGATCTCCATTAATAAAGCCGTCAATAATAGAAGAGGAAAACTGAAGCAAATTAGTCACGGTGGAACGACCCTTCCGAAAGCCATGTTGACATGGATCTAAAATAGAGGAAACATGATGAGAAATTACCTCTGTGACTAACTTCTCAAAAAGTTTAGGAATGGCACTCAATTTTGCAATTCCCCTATAATTTGCAACATTTACTAAACTATCAGATTTGTGGAGAGGGATTATATAAGAGCTCTTCCACTGTGCAGGAAAATGACCGAACTTCAACGAAGCGTTAAATAAGAGAGTCAACGGTAAGCTGAGAGAATTCGAGCAGTATTTCAACATAGAGTCCGGGATACCATCAGGACCAGCTTTATTCGAGGCTTTCAAGCTGATTAAGTTATCTAGCAACCACGAAGAATTTACGACAGGTGCATCAAACGGAATGGTAGAGCGGACAGCGTACGGGTATGATTTGGAAACATCATAGGCTCGGGTGGAATAAATAGATGCGAAAAAATCGGCGAAACAATTAGCAATAGACTCTTCATCTGAATATTCAATACCGTTCATTTTGATCCTACAAGGTGTGGAAGACGAATTACACTTCAAGTTAACAAATCTAAAGAATGATTTGGGGTTCCGTTTAAAATTGGCCTTCAACCTATCCAAATATAATCTGTAACTCTCACGAGATTTAGAGTTGTATCTACTCCTAGCAACAATATACCTAGCATAGTCCTCCTTTCTTTTAGTGTTTTGCCATAAGCGCTATTGTGAAGGACTAATTCAAGAACACACAGTTGGAAATTTCCGTACAAAAAACATCATGACACCCCCTGACATATCCATACATTTGGTCAAAAGTCTGCAGTAATGTTCCGCTAGACGACCAGAAGATGTGCGGCACTTGGCAACCCTGGTAAAAGAGAACCAAAAAGTGCTAGGAGTTCACTCAAACGCAATTCTCTCTCGCTTTATATCTTGATTATTTCATACTTTTTGCATAGTTTATGTAACTTTACTTCAACATGGTTGGAATTTGTATAGTTATAGACAATAACACTATCAAAAAGCTGCTCGTGTATTGAAATATTGAATGAAGAGAGTAAGAGACAGAGTAGAGAAGTACTAGGGTTTCACTCGTTTTGTTTGTTGGCATTTGAGTGAAGAGAAATTTTGACTGTCTACTTGTACATCGTTTTTGCCGCAGTTAGTCAAGAGTGGTAAACACCTTATGATATTTACACAAGACGTCTTGACCAACCATTCATCAGTGGGCCAGTTGCTCAAGACGTTTTATATATGGTGTTTCGGGTCATCTCATAGGAAATTCTTTATTTGAATCTATGTGTATGTATGTATGTACGATATTAACAGTGCTATTCTCTAATTCGTGACAACCGTCATTCATGAGTTCATTGTCATTGAATTCTTGTTACAGGCATTTCATGTACATATTCTGGAATTGCTGTGACAATATTACAGCTTTTTTGTTTTATAAATAATATCATTGTTACCAAAACTAAAATCTACATTATGAAGAGCTTTTGTGTTGGTTGAAAACAATTGAAATTCATTATTTTTCAATCTGGCAATACCTTTGCCTAACAAATACTTATTGCTAGGGATGGGGTTTTCATGCATTTATTGTTGAACAATATGCGCCTAAGACATTCTCGTAAAAGATCAAAATTTGCCTAAAAATTAAGAGAAATGCATTTAAAAATATGTATTTAAACATTTGTTATTGCTCGCGGAAACAAACAAATTCAGCGCATTGAAAACGACGCAGCTTACAACTTGGTAAAAAAACGAAATTAGAGAAAAATAAAGAACACGAAAAATTATTTTTATGTCAGTCGGATATATGAGGTTACAGCGCCTAAAATACGGGTCCATTTAGGCGCGGCAAAAGCAGGTAAGTGTGGTTACTGAAATGAAAGGCATTTTTTTCGCAAATTTAATGATGTCTTGTGTTTTGTGGAGCGTCCTTTATTGGACTCAAATTACGCTAATTTAGTACGATATAGGCGGTCTTGTGAATCGGAAACGAAGGTGGCGTCTGACCTGATAACTCATCGAGTTATCTATAATGGTGATATAATTTTTTTGGCTTATTTTGAGGCCTTATACAAAAAAGTACATACATAAAACCAGCACATCGTCATTCGAGAATATTTAAATTTTTCATGTTCTAGTATCTTCTACTTATTTCCGAAGACTGGAAATTTTGCCTAATTTTGTTATACATAGACATAGTTTTTTTTACATATGCATTTAGAGAAAATATCGTAAAGCATTTATCATAAAAAATTCAAAAATATGCACCAAGTCAATGTGGTTTTTCTGCAAATTCTGTAATTCATCAAGATAATTAGTGTAATTACTTTTCGACTTTTGAGAAAAAAATCTGTATGCATGAAAATTCCATCCCTACTTATTTCAAATTAGAAAAATTGGTACATACAAATATTCTTTAAACGGAGGGTCCAAACTACAAATTAACCAATTTTGAGTGCTTCCAAGTGTTTTAGAAAACTCGGTTCAATTCACTTCGTAAATTGTTTTCCAAAATCTCCAAATGTTTTTAGCATATGCATTGAACCAACTTTTCTAAAACCCTTGGAAACCATTATAAATTGGGTAATTTTTAGTTTGGACACTCCGTTTGCGAGATATAAGAATTTTACTAATTTCCTGGGCGTACCGTCATTTCGCCCAAAAATGAAAATGACATATCGCCCAAAAAATTTCAATGTTAGTTGTTGTTGTCCAAAAAAATCGGAATTTTGGGCGTTATGACATGATTTTTTGGGCAATATGACATTTTCCCAAGCCAACAACGCTCCATGACACATCGCCCAAAAATAATGAAAATGACACAATACCCAAAAATATGGACACATTTGAAAAAGAAATATAGGTAACTTCTCTATGTAACTTGTAAATAATACATATTTATTTCACATTGTTAGTAGAAAAATAACAAAACGTTCTTGTTCGATCTGGAATGCGTCTATAACTTCCAGAGGTGTTTTTAGGGATTTTAAAAAAGTTGGCGATGCAAGTCTCTCCAGAGTTCTTTGTACCCGAGAGTAAATCAGTTTTTGAGTACTTTCCTGATTCCTGCAGAAAATATTTTATTTAAAGACAATTATTTTATTTTACTCAATACTGTTGAGCCTCACCGCGTGGGAGGACGGGTCGGGCCCGCGGTGCGAAACGGACGGGCGCGGCCCGAAACGCGCGGCCGCCGTGGGCGTTACCCATCCTCCCACGCGGCGAGGCTCAACTGCTACACGACAATGGTAAAAACGACTCAGGAATGCACCAAACATTACTTCTTCAAACAAAAGCCCTGCAAATTTACCGCTTAAAATTACAAGCACCCTACTTCATTGGGTTGGTCATTCGTGTTCACACCATAGGTTAGTAGCTCATGCCTACAACGCAGGGCCTCTGAGGTGTTCCAAACATAACGACAAGCCAGCATGTAGCACCATTATATGACGGAGGGTGCTATTACTGCTATTCCGTTGTGGTAGTATTTGTACAACGTAATTCTTTTCGTAAATGACATATCGCCCAAAAAAACTGTACGTCAATGTTTTTGGGCGATATGTCATTTCAGTTTGGGTCTTATGACATTGCTTTTGGGCGATATGTCATTTCAGTAATTAGGGTTTTGGGCGAAATGACATATTTGGGCGATATGTCATTTTCGTTTTTGGGCAAAATGACATTGGGCGAAATGACGGTACGCCAATTTTCTGCTGTTTATTTACACAATATTTTTATTGTCATGTGCTATTGAGAACGTTATAACTATCATTAAGCGTGTTTTGGTTACACCGCTTGCTTATATATTCGCTTGTTTTGTATGAAGCACTTAGCGAAGACTTAACGAGAACTTAGCGACAAGAATTATATTCGCTAAGTTGAAACAATTTTTTTTGATATCTTTTACCGTATTTTTAATAAAATTACTCATCGCTAAATTGCTGTTTTCTTTGCAACTTAGCAAGCGACAATCGCTTGCTTGTAACCAAAACGCGACTATTGTCAACTAAAACAAATAGAGCTTTCATTTGACATCCCGAATAGCAAATTGATTTTCTTGTCGCAAATGTATTTACTGTCACGACAAATACGCTTGTCACTCGGTCGAGAATAGCACTGTAAATAAACTCTGAAAGATATCATGACAAAAAGTGAGACATACTATGTACATATGTACAGAATTATAATGCTCTAAAAATTAGCATATTCTCTTAACAAATTTCAAATATTTTGAAATGTATTCTGAAAATGTATGTCATATATATCTTAACAACAAATAAATATAAATTTTTGTCTTATATAAATTGTCATCACCTAATGACACGGTCCTAAGGAAATGCTACTGACAATGTCTTCAAGACAAAATTTCCAACTAGGTACTTACTATTGAACTTGCTTCAAAGAATTTGAAAAGTTTTTACTGGGTATACAAGCAAGGAAAAAACATTTGTAGGTCGTAACATGAGGCAAATTAATTATACGACAATTACAATTTTTAGTTTGATTTGGAGTACCTCTACAAATGATACTTCAGAAACATTTAAATACCGTTGGCAATCCTACGTACATATTTTGAAATATTTTTTTTCATATCCGGCCAATTTGGTTTCCAAGTATTTCATATGTGCACGCTTAGTGGATTTGAAAGTACTACGCCGTGACACCAATCGAAGCCACACACATGTACCAAATCCAATGGTTTTTTTCTTATCGAAACGCCCTGGTTACGATCTCTAGTGTTGCAGTTAAATAATAACAATTGTTTAATATAAAAATGGAATCGGATTCATTTAATTAGTTTAATAGGGTTATTAAATTACATACGTCTTGCTTACGAAAACAACCGGAAGGAAGAGAGTGAACTACAATCAAAGAGCAATTGACAAAGAGCAATTGACATATTAGCGTTTCATTCTTCCAGCTTAGGGCTTCCAACTAGAGCTGTGGAGACTAGCCAAAATTGGACGACCCCAACTCCACCAAATTGAAAATCCACGATTCCGCTCCGACTCCAACATTTTAAAAATACACATTTACGCATGCTCATGTGGGAAATGTGATTCCTACTCACATTCACGTGCAAATAACTTCAATCACGTAACTCACGTCCTTCTCTACTTCATTACACCGTACAACAGTACTTTTAACACATGACCAAGACCTAAAACACGCCAAACTAGAGCCCCTCTGGAATAAAACTGCGTTTACAGTTTCTCATTCCCTCATCATTTGTCCTTTTTAGAGGACTTTACAGTTTTAAAGGACATTTAAATTGAAAAAAAAATGTATGTATATTTCTTATATTTCTACTCATCCTACGATGCTGAGATCAAAAGCAAATGAAAGAGGAGACTCTCCTCAATTTTACAAAAATATATGTTTTATTATATCAGGACAAATGGACCTTATTGAAGTCCTTTCAAAATTTTGTCCTTTAATATCCTTGAGAATTTCCAGCCATTTCATCCACAAAAAATATATGTTAAGAATATTAATATACGCCAACACGTTGCTGAATTTCATTGTGCTCACTTTGCTAGTTTAGTGTAGAAATAATTTTAAGTTCTACTATACAAAAAAAATGTATGTGTAACTCCCTAATATTAACCTATTTTCTTTAAATAAAATCTAACACATGATCAAATGGATACACACATAAAACTGGAACCCCCGTGAATTAAAAGTACGTTGACAGTTTTTCATTCGGTGATCCGGTCTCCCTTTGAGAGCGCTTTTAAGTTACAAAGGACATCGAAGTTTTAAAATTTATTTAAATACTTATGTTGGACCTACGATGCTGAGATGAATACCAAATGTAAAGGATGTTAAAAATTCAATCCTGCAATATGCTTGAAGATTTTTGCCAAGTATTTCCCTGGAAATATATGTTAAGGATTTTAATATACAGCAACTAGTTCTTAAACCCTTTTAACTTTATTACATGTTATTTAGTTTTTCGTAAATAAGTCAAATTTCTGATTTATAAAGCAGGCCACAAAACAATTATCAGTTCTAAAACTATTATGCAAATAAATAGTGCTTTTTTTGGTTTTTTAACGTGAGAAATTATGAAATAAGAAAAAGTGAATAAAAGTGAGAGTGCCTATGGAGTGCCCAAATCGCAATAAATTTTGTGTTGTCTGCGGACTATTTGTACCGTATAAAAAATCGCGAAAAATTGCAAAAACCTTTGTGGAATGTTACAAACAATATTTTTTAATTAATTTTGTACCAAAATTATGGAATCAGCCTGGAGTTGTGCGCGGCTATTGTTATCGTGGTATACTAGGTTCGAATTCCGTTAACCGACAACAGCATCCGATGAAATATGTTTACCCAGTGATTTGGTTGAATCGAAGTGAACATGCTTTGGAATCGTGCTACTTTCGCCAATCGCAGCCGCGTACTAAAAAGATAAAATACAAATTGCGACATAAAATCCAATACCATAGTTGTATTTCAGTGAAGCCAGCTGTGTTACGTTCTAGAACAAACCCAACCGCTCCATCTGAACAGCAAATTCCAGATGCCGTTGAAGAGCACTCATTGTGCGCCGACAATGATATTGAATATATCTCGGAATATCAACCGACAAACAGCGAGCTCGGCTTTGCTCCTCGTCATTTCATAACACAGACCGATTTTGATGATCTCGTGCGTGATATAGGTGTAACAAAACCCAATTCCGAAATTTTAGCATCCCGTTTACAACAATGGAGACTGGTTTCTGAAGATTTTTGCGTAACTTCTTCCCGAAAGCGCTCATAACAACTGTCTTTTGATGAATGCTTTAAAGTTGATGATCAAACTGGGATTACGAATGCAGTAGATATTGAAAATCTTTTTGAAATCATCGGCCACCCCTATAATCCGGATGAGTGGTGCCTTTTTATGGATGGTTCTGTGAAGAGTCTTAAAGGCGTTTTACAACATAACGGTAACGCCTTTCCGTCAGTGCCTATCGTTTATGCTACCGATGTAAAGGAAACAAACGCAAAAATGAGCAATATTCTTAAATTAATTAATTATGACCTCCACGGATGGGTGATTTGTTGTGATCTCAAAGTGGTTGCTATTATAACAGGGCTTAAAATAGGATTTTCAAAGCATCAATGTTTCTTGTGTGTCTGGGAAGGTAGATATCGTGAATTACACTATACTAATTACGAATGGCAGCCCCACATAACCCATAAGCTTGGACAAAATAGCATTGATCACATGCCTCTCTCTAGTGCCTTCGTCGAAGATTATTCTTCCACCCCTTCATATCAAATGAGGGCTTATTCTAAATTTCATTCGCGCTCTGGCTCGTGAAGGAGAAGCCATGATGCACCTTAAGACGATTTTCCCAAAATTAAGCAATGCCAAAATTGATGCTGGTAAGTTATAAATTAGTATGTATAAGCTCTAAAGCGAAGAATACTTCTTTTTTTACGTGTACTTAACGGACCACAATTAAAGAAATTGATCAATTGTAAGGAGTTTCCGAATTTTCTTAGAACAGTGGAAAAAAAAGCGTGGGATTGCTTTAAGGACGTCACAACAAATTTTTTGGGCAAGAACAAATCAGAAAATTACAAGGAGATTGTCCGTAAAATGGTTCGTAGTTTTGGTGAAATGGGTGTCAACATGTCACTCAAAATACATTTTTTGGATAGTCACATTGGTTTTTCCCCAAGCAATTTGGGTGATTTTAGTGACGAGCATGGTGAACGATTTCACCAGGATCTCGCCACAATTGAAAATCGCTTTAAAGGAAAAATACTTGCCATATGTTGGCAGAGTATTGTTGGACACTTTATCGCGATACCAATACTATTCATAAGCGCCAACAGAAATGTATACGGTTTACCTGAGAAGGATGTTAATATCGAAATTTTTAAATACTTTTTTATTTACTTATGTAGTTAGTTATGTAGTTAGAAAAACTTCTATCACTTTAAAGAACAATGTGTCATGGATTCGGCAAAGTCGAATTTTACTTTTGTACTTGTTTAATATTAAAAAAAATATTTAATGGATTAATAAACAAATATTGTTGGCTTACACATAATTAGAAATGTTACAGCCCTAAAACTGCCTCTGAAAGTCTTGTGTTTGACTTCATATTGATTTATATTAAAAGTTTTTGAATTTTGTATGTCCTTTATAACTTTAAAGTACTTTTAAAAGCAGACGGGATCACCGAATGAAAAACTGTGAACGTACTTTTAATTTACGGGGGTTCCAGTTTTATGTGTGTATCCATTTGTTCATGTGTTAGATTTTATTTAAAGAAAATTGGTTAATATTAGGGAGTTACATATACATTTTTTTTTTTGTATAGTAGAACTTAAAATTATTTCTACACTAAACTAACAAAGTGAGTACAATGACATTCAGCAACGTGTTGGCGTATATTAATATCCTTAACATATATTTTTTGTGGATGAAATGGCTGGAAATTCTCAAGGATATTAAAGGACAAAATTTTGAAAGGACTTCAATAAGGTCCATTTGTCCTGATATAACAAAACATATATTTTTGTAAAATTGAGGAGAGTCTCCTCTTTCATTTGCTTTTGATCTCAGCATCGTAGGATGAGTAGAAATATATATACATTTTTTTTCAATTTAAATGTCCTTTAAAACTTTAAAGTCCTCTAAAAAGTACAAATGATGAGGGAATGAGAAACTGTAAACGCAGTTTTGCTCCAGTGGGCCTCTAGTTTCACGTGTATTAGGTCTTGTTCATGTGTTAAAAAAAAATTAAAATTTGTCTTACGATGTTAGCAGCTCAAGGTTCATAAGTAATAGCTGACAATTTTGAATAGAATTTATCAACAAACTTTTCGGATCTAGTGTTAATATGAACTGTAACGAGAAGGAACTCTATCATATTGATGCCAAATAGAAAATATGAAAAGTTTAGCGTTTATATGCACATGAAGGACTCAAAATGCAAAAATTGTGAAAAATAGCCGGAGAGTGGAGCAAATGGCAGCATATGAGTACCTATGAAGAGCATCCTGAAGCTGTCAATTATTTGCAAATAATGTGACGTTGATACTGCTGTTTCTTCTGATAATGATGATGATGTTGGCAGTACAAACTATGGTGCCTGTTATTTGTGTTCCCATGACAATGTTCACGTCTGTCCTGCTGTTCCTTGAAAAATTGCATTCAATTTTTCAAAGAATTGTGTGCCAAATGTCACTGTAGCATGTGGAGGTATATAAAACCACAATTTGACGTTAAAAATTGTTCAGGTGGAAAATACAAATATTGGAAAAGTTTAAATTAAGAGAATATTGAAGTTTATTTGAAATTTTGGGTTGTGTGTGTTTGAGTGGGCGATTAAAGAGCACATTATTAATATGGTTTTGTCAAATTTCTATTTTAAACTATATTAACGAGTACAAAATGTGAATACCACATCCTCAACACCATAAAATGCAACCGCAAAAACAGTAATTTGACGACAGATGGGGCTTCTAAATTAACTTTAGATGAATGTTTACTATCACATACTCTTTGATTAAGCCCCGACCAGCACAATCAACGTAGGGCAGAGATTCTAGTATACAGATACAGTTGATATCTATCTAGTGGTATCCACTAACTCAAATACACAACAGTTACACAAACTACACTTGTAATATTCGCAGTAGAATCAATGCTCCTCAGTTATATTGCAGATATAATATAGGGATAATAGCAATAAAAGAAAATTGAAAACAAGCCAGACAAATTAAAATTCGATATCAGCTTTGATATCTGAATGTGTTGCCATAAAAGCGTATAATGTTTTATTTTCGACTTTTGATATCACAGACGACAAAATTAAACAAAAGTATACTAAACTACACGCTGAAAAATCTGTAGTTTTTTATTGTTTGGTTGCAAAAATAACATGTGTTTGGACCTTGTCGCAAATATAATATACTTGTGCTCCAACCCTTTGTGTTTGCTATTCAATATTACATGTTTGAGACACAATGATTAATATGTATAACATATGTGTTTGCAACCCAAATATATTTGTGTTTGTGATATAAATACAGCCGTGTTTGTTGAACTGTTTATGCTCTCTCGAGAGCAAGAGAATAAAAGAGGGGCAACGAATGTTTATATCTTGTAAGTGTGTATCTGTATTTGTGCATCCCAGCGGCGGAAGTCGCAAGGCCTTCCACAAATAAGGCATGCGGAATGGTTCTTTTGTAATGCCTTCCTAAAATAAGGCCTGTGGAATGGATGATTTTTTTCAGCAGATATAACCAAGAAGAAGATTTTTACAATCTTGAGAAATTTCTTTACCGATTCCTTTTAACCGTAATTTAATTTCTAAGATAGATACATACATACTTATAAGTAAATATGTAAAAGTGGGATAATGATTTTCTAATAAAATAAATTAATTTAATTTTATTTTTGTTTAACAAAAATAATTAAACTAAATGCCTTCTAAGCCCTTCTTTAGGCAATGGGCAAGGAAGGCCTTGCCTCCCAATCTCACGCAATGTTAAAAAGAAAGGAGGAGGTAATGTGTAGGAAGGCCTTCCGTATTTTCAAGAAGAAATGCTTGGTCATGATTTCAGGCCTTCCAGGTCATGACTTCCGCCGCTGAGATTATTCTCTCAGTGAGTTATTCATAAATATTCCTGAATGTCAGTGCAAATTAAAGATGATGTCAGTGTTTCTTATTTTGGCTGATGTATTGCATTTTAATTTCATGTATTCAGTCGTCAATAGTTCATCGGACAGAGGATATCAAAAGCGCTTGATCAGTGAAAAGGAAAATAAACAAACGCTCGGACGGTTAAATGGTTTGTGATGTTGCTTTGTTTTTTTGTGTATGTGTTTCGCACATATTTATGTGTGCTACCAAAGTGAGAAACGATTTTGAGGTAAGGAACTGGAAAGGCCAACAACATGAATCCCCTTTTCTGCCCGAGCCTCTACTGAAAAAATCGGAATGGCGGACCATTTGTAAAATATAATAATAAAAAAAACACAAGTAATTAATACACGCCTGTCTTGCATGAACTAGAGTTGTAGTATATAAGAATATTGTTTGTGTTCCAACGCATAGTGATAACCAAGGCATAGTTAAAACCTTCTGAAAACAAAAACGTGAGAGACAACAAAGGAAGGAGAAGCAAAAGAGCAGCAGATTCTCATTTCATAAAAAAAGTAGTGCATTCCGCAAGGAAATGTAAAAAAGGGTAATTTTAAGTAATTAAATTTTTTGTATTAATTATTTTTTTTAATTATAATAACTAAAGAAAGAAAGAAAATTCGTTTCTAACTACTATTATGTTTGGCAGAAAATACGCTTATGTTTCCACGTACGTATAAGGAGGTTTGGGGAAACACGCGAATGCTTCCCCGTAAGTATATGAAACGCGCATATGTTTCCACGAAAAAGCATACATATTTGTCTGTAAACATGCTAATGTTTGCATTTAAAAACACCTGAGTTTGGGACTTGCAAACACATAAATGTTTGAAGTGTGTTCCAAACATATACATGGTTCCTGCAGAATATGTTTGGGAGAATATGCTACAGATGCCGTTTTTTCAGCGTGTATGACAATAGCATAAATTATTATTTCTTGGAGTCAGTGATCACGATTCTGCTGTTGAATTCGACGGGTTGGCTTGAGTTTTAAGATTGTTAAGAATACCGATATTTTAATCGAATTTCAAAAATATACAGTACACATTAAGGTGGACCTTGAAATGACATTTTTGCGATATTTTGGTAGATGAGGGCTCTATTCCGTGCCTTTTTGAAAAAAAATGACAATGCCGAAAAAAAAAATTAAAAAAAAAAAACATTAGGGGTTGCGCACGAGCCGAGAAAAAGGTCCACTTTGCCAAAATTAGGGGGGAAATTGCCATAGGTCATCAGGGGTCACCCGTAGGGGGGAAGAATGTATGGCCGACCCCCATTAACTTTTTACCGCCAACATTTTCACCCAAGACACCCACCCCCTATCTCCTCCCCTTAGGGGGGTCACCATACAAAAATGGAGGTTGCTCAGTATTTTCGAAAAACACCATAGGTCATCAGGGGTCACCCCTAGGGGGGCAAAATATATGACCGACCCCCATTAACTTCTCATCCCCAACATCTTTTCCGAACAAACTTACCCTCTATCTCCACTCCTTGAGGGACTCCCCATACAAAAATAAAAGAAGCTGTAATTGAGTAGTACTACTAAGCACTCTTAATATAATATAGTCAAATTAACATATTTTTGTTCGCTGATGGGTATTTCTTGCGGTAAGAATCGATAAAATGTAGTAAATACTGTTTGTCTTCTTCGCCTTGACACAGTATTCTATTATAATCTTGTATCATTTTTACTCCTCTTTCGGCAGTGTCGTTCACAACGCGCAAGTTATTTACAATTCTACGACCTTCTTGATAGTCTGCGCGAGATTTCCAGGTTGCTGGATTTGCAAGAATGAAATCTTGCGATATTCCAAATCGTACAAATAAATTTTTGGTATTATGAGAGACGAAGTTGCTCAAGTCTTTAGCCAAGAATTCCTCATTCACATCTTTGAATTTCACCTCGATTTTTTTAACGCTGGTGCTTTTGATTACGACGCGAGGAGCTGGGGGAACCGGGTCGTCTTCTTTATCTTCTTCACCTTCTTCGTCTTCTTCATCTTCTTCATCTTCTTCACCTTCTTCGTCTTCTTCATCTTCTTCACCTTTTTCGTCTTCTTCATCTTCTTCACCTTCGTCATTCTCATTTTCTAGCAATGCTTGGGCCATTTTGGCCTTCAACTCATTTGAAACCTTGTCATCGAAAAAGGCAAGGGCTATGTGCTCATCGGCGAGATACCATAGGTGACCGATAAATTTCTTTATCATTACCCGAGATAAATCCTGGTCAACGGACTTGTACTCGACGATGTCCTTCAAAAACTTCCAATCTTGATTCGGCGCCTCAGCAGCTCGAGAAGAACCAAACCATGCCTTGACGTAAAGTCGCACCACAAAAATACAAACGTGTCGAATACCATTCAATTCACATACAGATAAGTGAAAAGTTCTCCGAAACAAAAACATCTTGAGGCTGTAAATGGCTTTTGCCATCCATCGAGCATGGCAAACGGGTCCTGGAGGTCGGAAATGGTAATTCTCAAGTTTTTCACCCAGAAACAAAAGAATTAATTGTAGCATTTCTTTGTAGTCATCGCGAGGGTGTTTCTCCTTCAATTGATCTAAGCAAAACTTCTTTATGCCGACTTGCATTGCCACTGGAATTTTTCTGACGACTTGATCGTCTATCAAGCCAGAATGGAATGGTTTAACCTTTACAGCGTCCCATTCCTGTTTGAAACGGTCAAAGCAAGGAACGCCTGGTGCACTGGTCTCTCCCATTTTTGTCTCAAAAACTTCCCTTAGCACCAGTTCGTATACGTGGTGTCTGCAAGGTAAATATAAGATTTCTCTCTCCAACAGCCGCTCAAGAGCAACTGCGGCTCCGGAGAATGGGCCACTGTTCGTTGATGTCGTGTCGAAAGAAAGTCCTTGTATTCGATGTGTCATATGCCAAGATGCCAACAGTTGATAAACGGCATGTGCTATTCTCCGGCCTTTTCCTTTCCCATCTTCTACTTTGGGAACTCCAAGAAGTTGTTCTTTTTCTCCGTACGAGACAATTACCGGTAGACGGTCCACCTTCTTTGTACCCACAAAATCCAAAAGCATTTTGCCATCCCAATGGACTACAAAGGATTTAGCCGCGACAAGCTGGAGATGAATGAAACGCGTTGAAGAATAAGAATTCTGAATGAGAGCAAATAAATCTATGCGATCTTACTTCTGGATTGTCTTTCACATAACTCAGCATGTTCTCTCGATTTGAACGCCGACATCTCCGAAGCGACGTACGGTTTATTGTGTATTGTTGAGGATCGCGTCCAAATGCTTCTGCCGCCGCTATCATAATGCCGACCGCGTCTCGGTCAGTCACTTAGCACTTGTCCAAAGCTGATAGGACTCGTTCAGTAAAACATTGTTTGTAACCTCTTCTGTCACCAACATTTGACGGGCCAGCTTCTGCCGGGAAGTTTTCGTCGTTTCAATTGAACGAATTTCATTTGAATATAAACATTGGACGAACACACAAAGCGCGAAATAGCTTACCGTCTTTAGCGAACCGATCTCTACTAGATTCCGTTGCACGTTTGCGTCGCAACTCTTCTTGTTCTTCGCGCTCAGCTTTTCTTTTCCTCGTTCGAGTATCAGTAGCGTCCACACCTCCCATAGTTCCTGGCCGGACATCTTCTCTTTGCTTTAGCAGAAACTCAATGTCTTTGGTATTTGTCATTTTCTCAAGGGCGTTGGCGTGTGCGATGTCGAAAAGATTATCCAAGCTATCAGAAAACGTATTCTATTTTTCTCTAGTGGACTCAGTCTTTCTGTGAGATGACTTTCTTAAAGCATCCCACTCATCGTGCAGCGCAGCTATTTTTCTTGTAACATCTCCTCTGGCTTTCGTCGGAATAGCTGCTTGGCGCCAAAAAATCATCACTGCGTCCGCGACTATAACCGCACTATTTTTCTTCGACATGTTTCGTTTGCGAATGTTGAAGAAATGCATTCTTAGCACTTGCTTCTTCGACGGTAATTTGTTCCCCGTAATATTCATGCTTGGATAACCAATCAAAAAAATATCGTCGCGCGATCTAAGTCGTGTTGTCATCTTAACTTTTAAAAAACGGGAGAAAACTCAATTTACTTTTCGCGGTCGTCGGCACTTGTTGAATGACAACAATCGATGAATGAACTGCTATTTATAACTACTACGTATTTTGCAATATTTTACTGCCAGGTACTGATGAATGGGGGCATCTGCTAAGGGTGCCTATGTACCTGATTCAGCACGTGTGCGTTTCAAATTTTTCAAGACTTTCCAAACAATGACCACTCTTGAATATTGCTGGAATTTCTGTAAAAAAATCAAAAAAAATCAAAAAAATCTCGATATTGTGCAACTGTAAATACATAGATTTTCAGTATTTTTGTATGGGGAGTCCCTCAAGGAGTGGAGATAGAGGGTAAGTTTGTTCGGAAAAGATGTTGGGGGTGAAAAGTTAATGGGGGTCGGTCACATATTTTGCCCCCCTAGGGGTGACCCCTGATGACCTATGGCAATTTCCCCCCTAATTTTGGCAAAGTGGACCTTTTTCTCGGCTCGTGCGCAACCCCTAATGTTTTTTTTTTTTAATTTTTTTTTTCGGCATTGTCATTTTTTTTCAAAAAGGCACGGAATAGAGCCCTCATCTACCAAAATATCGACACAAGGTCCACCCTAGTACACATACTTTATATTCAATACGATAATAACTAAAAGCTGTTTCCCTACAATTAGCATGAAAAAACAGGCTGAAATAACTGCAATTCCGAAGTCAAAGAATGAGTATCCTCCAATTGCGACACTCCCATACTTATCTAGAGCATTCGAGAAAATTATACACTATTAAATAAATACATATTTAAGTGATAGTACTTCAATACTGACAAACATTCCCGGTTTACAGCAACCCATATCTGTGTTACTGATCCCATTGACGTCTCGGTAGAAATGAGACACAGTAATATTGCAAAAGAATATACTATCCTGACTCTTCTTGAAAGTATTTCATATTTTTTATTTTGTCCATCTTTAAAGGATTGTTTTAAACTACGAACATTGTTTAAATTCTGGAACACATCTACAACGCTTATATCAACGTCTCTATGTAGCCAATTACAGTCTGCTTCAGTTGAAGGAACATTCTTAAGTCCATTAGAAATTACTCGAGGGGTCCCTAGGGGATCAATTCTTGGTCCGCTCTTTTTTAGAATTTACATCAACGATTCACCTCACGACTGATCGCATTGCAGTATATACATTCACGCTGATGATATGCAACTGTATCCTGATTCCAATGCGAATAGTCTAGATGAAGGTGTCCTGAAAATTAAACATGACCTGCATAATGTGTTTGCCGGGGCAACAAACAACAGCCTCTTCTTGAATCCATCAAAATCAGAGTGTATTTGTATATCACCAAAAAACACAACATTTCACAGAAACTATATTGACTGCCCTTAAACACGAGGAGATTGAATATGTTGATAGAGCTAAGAACTTTGGTAGTATCTTCAACTATATTCTAAGGTGGAAAGATCATATAACTAACGTGCTAGGATAAATTTTGGCATGCTCAGATCGCTTTACAGACGCTTTAAATTTTAATTAAATATAATAATAATTACTATATTCTAATTACCAATCATTGTAACTGAAATAGTCGTTACATACTGTAATTTTAAATTTATTCTTATTGTATGTGAATATCAAAAATAAAATAAATTGTAATTGATTGTATACATAGCAATTACCTTGTGCGCCATGTGAATCCGTTTCGAATTCATGATTCGAAACGCTTCGTACATTTTGTCTGAAACCGACATCAGTTACAGACAAAAACGAATCCGTTGGCCTATGGAATTCCTCCCGACAAAGCGGATCATCGTACTCACTCCGCTCGTCATATTCGAATCCGTTTCGGGTTCGTTGTTTTTAAATATAATACGAGACGGATCCACTTTTATAAATGTTTGGGGATTCGAAACGGATTCGTTCGGATATTTAAAAGATAATTCAAATTGAAATAGTCAATAACCTATATCTACCTTTAATCCACTGAATATTGAATCATGATTTTTACAAATACAAAAAATTCGTTGTCAGTTAAATTTGAATCGTTTTATTTTTGGATCAAAGTTCCTTATCGCACGTTGCGGGAAGGGGGTAAATGAAAAAATTAAACAACTTTTTCTTAACACTACTATGCTACAACCCAGTATTATCGACTATATTGGGTACTTTTGCTTTGGTTTGTGTCTAGACTAATGCATGTTAGGAAATTTATTGTTTAATGGGAAGTTTTGTAGGTAAAGCCTGTAACCAATATTTAGTATATTTTGTAGTTTTGAACCCAATAAAAAGAAAAAATTTAGACAAGCCACAGTGAAAGAAGTTTAAAAAAAATAAATTTTCTCACAAAAAATACCTATTCATATTCTATTATCTCAACGAAGTACCATTGCTTAAATAAAGTAAATTTTCTTACAAAAAGTACCTTTCCTAAAAAAAATACTTTTTTTAAAATAAGCACTCTTTCTTAAAAAAGTAAATATTCTTCCAACAAATTTTCTTTTCTTTAAAATCTACATTTTCTTTAAAGAGTACCTTTTTTCTGAATCAAAATAACTTTTCTTGAGATAAGTACCTACTCTTAAAAATGTCACATTTCTTAAAAAACCTTTTCTTCAAACAATACGTTCTCTTAAAAACTATAAATTTGTTTACAAAAACTCCTTTTTTTAAAAGAACTTTTTCTTAAAAATAAAATAATACCTTTTCTTTTCTTGAGATAAGTAGCCTTTCTGACAATAAGTACATTTTCTTAAAAAAATATCCTTTTCCTAAAAAGAGTACCACTTCTTTAAAAAGTACCTGTTCTGAATATACATTTACTTATACATATAAGCTCAGTTACAGCATAGAGTAATCACACGTTCCATTCCGCACTTTTCATGGTGAGGTCGGTGCGATAGAGAGATTTTCGATGTAAACTGACTTATTGCACCAGGTGGAGTTGCAACAACTGTTGACATAAATTTCTCATGTGGTTGGTTTTTGTTGAGAACTATGAAATTTAAACGCGGTATGGGCTGTTTTCGTATCTTTTATTGTTAGTATGTAGAAAAAATCTATTCATCACCACCCAGACGAAATGTTTGAATATTGGATAATTCAACTGCAGGTCGCTGTTTCCCTGATGGAGTAGACTTCATTATTGAAGGGAAATTCGCTTTACGAGCATTTGAAATTGGCATGACACTAAATCAGGGAGCGTTTGTACAGCCAGCGTAATAGTCGTGCAATGTCACCAGTTCGAATATGGGAACATTTCGCCCGTGCTGTATAATTTTTAAGGAAAACATACACCGGAAGTTTAATAACGCTGAAAACTATGGTTTAATGTCACAGCTCAAATACTACAGAAACAGTTGCTTTTAATCTATCTATCTAAATCTTTTTTCTTCGACTTAGTGCCACACGCATTTGCACCACATTCATATCAAATCTTACGCCCAGCGATTAATCAAATCGCTGACTACTCTGATTTTATTGCAGCTCCGAAATCGAGCTCTACTTCATACGCAGAACACACTTCATCATTCTATCTTCAGCCATTTGGTTACGGCGCTGATGAATCAGTCAGTTGGACACATCTGCAGCCGCGAGCAAAGTACAGGGTTATCCATTTTGTGGTTTCAAAACCGCCAGTGTGGTAAGGTTGTTATCTAGTTGTTATACAGGGTGATTCAGAAAGTTCCGGACAAATTTCTCCAGCGTATTCCTTGGCTTATATCATGACGAAAAGTCCACTAGGACCCTGTCCGAAAATGCAAGGGTGCGAAATGGCAGCGGGTTAAAAATTTTCGGATTGGCGGTCGGAGAGTAGTAGGGTAAAGTTGCTAACTTCTAAGCCAGTGGTTGGATTTTGGGCTTGTTGGAAAGGTATTTAAGAGGCCTTTAAGAATTAATTAAAAAAGAAGTAGAAAAAGGTCAAATCGCCGAGATACAGAGCTTTCGATCCACGATCTCCAGGTCTCACACCCCTTGATTTATTTTTGTGGGGCTACATGAAAGATTGTTTGAATTCTGTGCAGATCCACAATCGTGATCAGTTACTTGCACGCATTGAGGAAGCTGCGGTGAAAGTTCGTGAAAAGATGATGGTTCAAAAAAACCATAAGTTACCTGCCATCTGGCTGAGCAAATTGAGGTTATGTGAATTTTTTTCCATTTTTTTCCGAAATCTCCGTATCTCGGCGATTTGACTTTTTTCTACTTCTTTTTTAATTAATTCTGAAAGGCCTCTTAAAGACCTTTCCAACAAGCTTTTGAACCCGCTGCCATTTCTCACCCTTGCATTTTCGGACATGGTCCTAGTGGACTGTTCTTCATGAAATGAGCCAAGAAATTCGCTGGAGAAATTTGTCCGGAACTTCCTGAATCACCCTGTATATTTAGCAAAGGTTTGTCATTTACGAATATTAATCTCTAACAACCGAAGAACGCGTTAAAATAGTTAAAACTTACTACAAAAGGGGTGATTCAAACGTGGCCACTTTTCGAGCCTTACGGAGTGAAATTTTCTTCAGCGATGAAGGTCATTTCTCACTCGGTTGTTATGTCAACAAGCAAAATTGTCACGGGGTTTGTAGCACCCAGAAATGATTGTGCAAAAGCCATTGCACATGGAAAAAGTTTGGTTCGCTTTATGGTCTGGAGGTGGCCGTATTTTTGTCGAAAATTGTGCTGGAAGAACAGTTACCGTCAATTCAGAGCGTTATAACCGTATGATAACTGATATTTTTTGGTCTGCAATTGAAGATTATGAACAGCACATCATGTTTATTGGATAAGAAATTTCCAGAACGTGTAATTTTACATTTCCAGAACGTTTAATTTTGCGTGTAATAGAACGTTTTACGACGTCAACTGGCCTCAAGATCTCGCGATTTGACGCAGTTAGACTTTTTTATGGGTCTACTGCAAAGATCGTGTCTACAAAGATAATCCCTTAACGTTGTAGTATTTGTAAACCAACATTGAAGTATTTGTAAACCAACATTCGAGGTCATTTATATGGTATTGTATTTCATATATAATGACAACGTCCAATCATTATAATGAAATAAAAGTTTAATCGGAGTCGTAGCTTTATCTGTGTTATATTTTACTTTACTTTCGAAAACAAAGAATGGACAATCCGATAGATCGCAAGTACTAGTCCCACCATAAATGATCTCTTTCATGTAGCCAACAGAACCTCTTATTGTACATAGCTTGACGTAATTGGCCACAATGCTGGCTAATACGATATAATTTTGTAACATGCCCACTTTTAACCAACCCCAATCCGTTGTAATAGTTTTAAATGCTTTAGTTAACGTTGTAGCGTTTACTTCTGATTAGGTGTTAATACATATTTGTACTTGAAGTATACGCTACCCAAAATGTAGAATTTAACTTCAAGTGTTTGGCCGGGAGTCAACTATTTTCGATTAGGACCACCCACCTTTTTGCCGCAACAATTCTCGTAGTGAAATATCGTTCTGTCCCTGAAGAACAAGTCACAGTCTAATTTTATTTGCCCTGACATCATTCTTTTCCAATAATGCGCTCGTTTCAATCATATACTAATTTTTCCATAAGGGGCACATTATTCCCGAATTTTAGGTGTCTAGAATCAAGCGTTTCACTAGAACTCTTTCCTACTTAGTATTGAGCGACACTCAATTTTTAACGACCCCAATTCGTATATTCAAACCTTCCATCGAATGCATATGCAAAACAGCACTTTTGGCCGGGCCGAAAGCAAGTTGAAGCCACTGAATTTGGTTAGCACAAAAATCGTTCTATGGGTCAAGTAGAATACACACACAAAATTGCAGAAAAAGCAATTATCTCCCGCAAAGTACTTGAAGCAAAAACGATATGCAATTTGCCATTTTGGAAAATTGTAATATAATTTGGTACAGTATGGTGGTTTTGAAGAAAAACATTTAAATTATGCAATAAATGCAGTTTACTTTAAATTTCAAAGGACGTACACTCTTCCTTGAAGATGTTTTGAACATGTAGAAAACTGGGTAGTTAACGTGTCAGCTACTTTTCTCACATACATGCGTTTTGCATGTTATCGACCAACGCGAATTGTATTTTGAAGTAGTTGACGTGGAAACGTCCAGAAAATAAAAATATACGTGACAGATTTAGTCGAGAGTAAAACGTGGTATCAGATGATTTTAAGAGAGCCAAATTATCTTAAGGATAGGGAGAAATCATCTCATGTTGATTGGAAAAATCATCGACAGTGTCACGTTACGTCCATATCGCCGTTAACAGAAATGGCTGGCGGAACCTTTACGCAATGATTAATAATAATAAATAATTAATAAAATACATTAAGGAAGCATAGGTGTTGACCGATTAAACTGGGGTCGTGTTTTATCCATTATCGTATTCAAAAGGACTATAGTTATCAGCTTTATGGGGAATTTTTTATGCATGAATTACCAATTCAATTCCCAAACTTTGAAGTCTAGTTTATATTAAAATTTTTTAAATACTAACATGGCATCCTTTGGGGACTGAAATAATTGTTAGTTCCAAAATCCCGGGAAATCCAGCCAGGAATTTTTCCATTCCCAGGAATTTTATTCGGGAATCCCGGAAAATTTCCAAAGAATACAATGGAATACTTTGGCAAAAAAAAGGTGTATTCTAGCAAGCTCATCTTGCACTGTGGTATTCCATGTGCTTTTCGTAAATGATTAGTGTCAGTTCACTGAAATAAAACCAATTATTCATTTGGATGCAACAATTTCGGTACTTGGTTCTACAACGAAAAGTTTCATACTCACCACGATTACATAATTGCTGCAATAAACCATGTTATACAAGATGTTTGGAATGTTCGTCGTTGCGTTGCTACAGCAACTCAATAATTGTTGCTGCAAGGAATGCAAGATTGGAGACAGAAACAATTAATAACGTAATTGTTAAGCTTTGAAGTTAAGGTTTTGATGTTTGGTCATCTTATACTTCTTTCAATATTTTATTTGTTTATTACTTTTTTTGGAAAGAAGTTGTTTGCAAATGTTTTCTTGTGTGTTTTGCTTGCGATATTTTTCGAACACTTGCATATTGGAAAATTCTCAGTTCAGACGAGTTTTCGTTTGCATTTAGTTTGATGAATTTTTCAAAAGCAGCATTCCAAAAAACCGCTGATGAAGATCTGTGGCGAGATCTGAAATAACTATACGGTTTGCCAGGTTGGTAAACATGTTCTTTTTTGAACAACAATATCTCTATTTATAGAGATATAGAACGGTCTTGAGCTTGAACAATAAAATAAAAAACATTTAAACATTTAAAGTTAACAACACTAATGTGTTAGAGTACCGTATCAGTCACTAAAGGGATGAAACTCTGTTTTTACACCAATTTTTACAACCTTTTTAGCAGCAGTGTTCAAACATTTGACCGCTAAATTGTCAGAAACTATGTGCTGATCATTTGTCAACATAAAAATTATAACTTTTAAGTTTTCCATGAAATAGCAAAGTGGAAATCTTTATAAAATGGAAAAAAGGCACTTGATGTTAATGTGTGTACATCATTCATATATTAATAATTACATTTCCAAACCAGCTTCTTACTGTAAAGAAACATATTAGTTGCAACAATTGAACATATTCATTCATCACAGTAATGAAGCATATTCGTCGCAGTGACGAAAGTTTTCTGGTTAATGAGTTCATTTTTGTTGTGGCCATGTATCTTCACAATCTATATTTTATATTTATAGCAAAATTTTACAAAAATTATAGATATTTTTTTGCCAAACTCAGAAATAATTTAAACCAGTTTCCACATCTTTTCGAAACTCTTTTCAAGTTTCAACAATTTAAATTTCAACAACAAATTTTAAGTTATATATTAAGATATCAAAGAGATTTCTATGATACACATATATCATTTCGATAGGATACTAAATGTGGCAGATACCCCCGATTATATTTTCAAACTTTGTAGGATTTAAACTAAACTTAAATCGACACCAATAATTTCACCTGGGAATGTATCACAAAGCGGTCAAAGTTCGAAATGAGTTTATCGCCGCGAAACATTTGTTGGTTGTACATAATCATAGGATGCTGTATCATTGGACAGATGAAGTGATACTCGTAATATATAAAAATACGATAGTTTTATCGACAGCACTTACCGATGGTGTGAAAGTTAGGTAAGTTTCACAGAAATTACATTTTTACGCGTTCTACTTCTGTTTTAGGGTTGTTTTTTTTACCCTTTTCCATAAAAAGAATAGGCAGTAGAGGGTTAAATTATTCCACAGAAATGTTTCTCGTAAATTTTTACAGAAAATTGCTGGAGACGTCCTATACCTAAAATGTAAGTATAACATGGTGTCCTATGCCGATTCATCATAAGAATGTGCATAAGGGGGAAAATTTCACGAGCCCCCCCTTAAAAAAAATTCAGACGTAAATTTCAAAACGACGATACACTGGTATTTTTCTTATCCCCTCTAGCAGAATCCGTTGTCAGAACCTTGTTATTGTTTTTGTGTTCCACAGTGTTATATGCCTTTGCTGGCAATGAAATAGGTACATACCGAACCTACATTTGATCCAAAGGGAATTGCTATGCCATAATTAAATTTTTTTTACCAATTCAAATGAGTTTGCATTGGGGAAACACTATATAAAAGATGCAACCGCCTTTAACACAAATCGAGATCTTTACATTTTGGTATTGACATTTCAATATGATAACCTTATCGCCAATTCCATAATTCAGGGACACCCCTTCTAATGTCATATCAAAAATTGCTACAGTTGAACTTTCTCATTCAACCACCTGCTTCATTCATAAATCTTCATGATCAGTATAATATGTTATTGACACTTGTGACCGGCGGCTGGAAGACGGGCCCCAGGAAATAACACCCCAATTGCAAAATGAAAATGGGCCCAAAAATTTAGGGTTTGTGTTCATTATGAATGAAGGTGGGCCCCAAATTTCAAAATGGAATAGCCTCCCAAGCAATGATGAAGAGCCCCAAAAAATTGTGGAGCACGACCCTAAATATTTTAGTGGGGACGGCTTTCACTTTTTTTTTAACCGTTTAAGAATAAGGTCCTAATAAGCGCAAGAGGACCCAAAATTAATTATTTCTTGTGTACTGATAACATTTGGGGCCATATTTCATTGACTCTTTGGGGTGTATTTTCTTGAAATGTAATTTTAATGAATAGAAATTGCACCCGCGGAAAATCGGCCCCAATAGAACAAAATTGGTTTTGTTTTATCCGTCGCTTTGATTAATTTCAGAATGAATATACAATACACACATAAACATATTCCATGAAACATTAAACAAAATAAGATAGAATCATCATTTCCTACGGCTAAACTTATTGGTTGCTGGTAAGTATTAATTGCTTACATAAATAGTTATATCGTATGTGTATATTATTTTAATATAATTTTGTGTATTGGGAATTGTATTTGATTGTTATTGGTAAAACAGTAATGTATTGTCTATTATTTTTTTGTTGATCGTGTGTTGATTTCTTTCATTTCTTTCTAAAACAGTAAAATATAGTTTAATAAATTTTTTGTAGATCGTGTGACGAAGCGCCGCACAGAGGGTTCAAATGTACCAAAAGTGAGGATTAATTCAAAAGCTGTACCTCGTTTCTGTAGTTCTCGAATCGAAAAAGTTTTCACATTAAACATGAAACAAAAAATTCCATCGTTTCTCGATTCGTGAGCAAAAAGTGTTTCTGTAAATCAATGCGAAAAGAGGCAACACTGATGGTGTTTTTATTGGAATATTCGAAGAAAGCTGTCAAGTACTAAAAAAAATATAAACAAACAAAACAAGCTAGTGCGAAAAATAACAGCAAACAGAAGTTGTTTTAAGGGATTCCCACTGCTCCTTACAATTTGTGTTGGAATTTAACCCTCAAAACTGTCGCTTGCAAATTCCAAATTAGTTGACATATATATTCAATTAAATTTTCTTGTTGTTTTTTGATTTTTTTGTATTATTTAGGAAAAATTAGTTGAAATACATAACAAAAAGATATAATTCTTATCTTCTTCACTTAAAATATAAATTCTTAATTTCTTAAAAAGACTTTTAGTAGAAACAATATCAAAATCTCGCACCGATTTAATTTGTGAGTATTTTTGACGTTTCAAATTTTAAATTTTTCGACTCCCTACTTTTTAGAAACAGCCTTTCTCGCATTTTTCCAATAGGCATGAAAAAACCAGTACGTCACAGAAAGTTCACTCAAAACAAATGTTTTAGAAACAGTCACATGTGAGAAGAGAGTTTTTGTACCGATTCGTAGCGTTTTTGTTTCAATTCACATGATTCATGTGAAAACTTTTTCGATTCGAGATCTACAGAAACGAGGTACTGAAGTTTATCTTGCCCAGACATATTTGGTATTGGGTGAAAGTGAATAACATTCTACATCACTAATTGCTAAAGTTACTGCTCTGAGTAACTTACTTTATTGGCAGTGAGCGGTCAAAGTTAAACAATTTTTACAAATATTGCGTGAAGTGGCTAAAATAGAAAATTGAGATATTTCGACTACTTATAATTTTTATTAAGTCTTCTAAAAGTAAAAATATTACAATGGAACCATCAACTTCAGGTATTTGGGTATATAATTAAATATATTTTGTTTAAATAAATGTTTTGCAAATATTTTTAATGTTTTTTTTTTAAAGTGCTCCATATATGTGGTATTTTCGATATATATATTGAGTTTTAACAAGTTTCTGGGCGAGATCAAGCAAATTTTATTAAATGCTCTTATAATATGATATATCAGCTTATACATATATCCAAAAAAAAAATCTTGCGAGTTTACTGCGTTTTTTTTACTTATTTAAGTTATTGTGAATGAACTCCAGTTGCTAAAAACATATGCTGAAAAAAACAAACAAAAATTCAACTTGTTTGTTTCTTACTCTCTTTTGTCTTTATTTTCGGTATTAAAGTTATTGTTGTTAACGAGTTTGGTTTCTATTAGAGATGGGTGCGTGAGTTAGTTTTGACTCACGCTAACTTATGAAAAAAAGTTATGTTTTAATTACAACGAACAAAAATTTTCACATATCAAACAAACTGACGGAACTGACATTTTTTCCGAAATTGAGTTAAGACTACTAGGGGATTTCTGCAGTCATGGTACAGCTTGTGTGTAAATCGTGTGCTCGAATATATTACCGGTATCGCAAAAAACGCTAAATCAGTTTAGACGTAACTGACAGAATGTAAACAAATTTGTTTACAAACAGACGTAACTGAAATTTTTCACTTAATATTGCAGTTGTTTAAGAACTGTTTGCATATTATTAGGAATCAGTGAGTATTCAATCATTCTCTTTGTCAGTAGTGAGTGTCAATTGATTTTAAAACGAAGAAAAAAAAAGTACAACAAAATATTTTGCAAACTCCAGAAATTCTTTTGTACACGTGTATATCAAAAAGTATAAGAATAGCCTGGTAAGTAAAAATGTTGGAATATTTGAAAAGGAGTCATAAATAATTATATAGTCTTTCTATAGTTGGCGGTTTGAAAATGCCTGAAGAATCGGAGGAAACCTGCGAAGTTTTTGGATGCAACAGAATTGTTACCAGTTCTTGCTTTAAATGCGGTTGTTTGCTTTGTTCAATTCATTTTATAATGGATGCATCATGTACTACACATTATGACCCTCTGCCTGGAATTTCGAACTACAGAGAAAGTTCTGGCGCTTGTCCAGAAATGTACGAAGTAGAAGGCGGCGAATCCCATAGTGAAAAATGTAAGGCAACTAAATATAATAAATGGAAAGTGGCAAAAGATTTGAAAAATTGTGGAAATGAATATCAGAACCCATATAATAATACAACAGTACCAAACGGAAATTGGGCCCCACATGCAATGTGGAATATTGTAAAAACGCAAGTCGCAACTGCTTCCGTTTTTCCGAACAAACTCGTCATTTGATCTTAAAAGACTTTTGGGAACTTGGATCACTACAGTCCCAACAAGAGTATATATTGAAAAAATTCCAACTAAACGTACGACAGCTGGTCCGCTCTCGAGAAGACACCACACTCTGAAATATTGCCTTCCATTAAATGGAGTACATAAACAAGTTTGCCAATTTTTCTTCTTAAATACTTTGGCTGTTGGAGAACGAGTTGTCAGGACCGCGATGGCTAAAGTGTCCTCAACAGGAATTGTGGAAAAGGATAAACGAGGAGGTCGTTGCAAAAATTGTATCGATGGTGGTCGACTAAAAACCATGCAAGTAGAAACCCATATTGACATATTTCCCAGAGTGGAATCTCATTACTGTCGGAAAACATCGACCCGAGAGTATCTAAATGGAGAACTTACATTAAGAAAAATGTATGATAGGTATGTAAAGGAAATTGGAGAAGGAACAGTTGCAAGTTACTGGACTTATCGAAAGATATTTAAAACGAAAAATTTGTCATTCCATCGTCCCAAAAAGGATCAGTGTTGTCTTTGTATGAATTACTACAAAGGCACTGAAGAGACCAAAAAAAAGTTAACTGATCGGTTCAAAATACACGATGCTGAAAAAAACAAATTTCGATTAATTCGAAATGGATGTAAAGAAGAGGCCAAAAGAAACTCTACAATTCTGTGCGCAACGTTTGACATGCAGCAAGTGATAAGCCTTCCAATTTCTATGGAAAACGCTATATTTTATAAGAGGCGTCTTTCAGTATATAATTTAACATTATACAACATTTCAACAGGGAATTGTTCCTGCTACACATGGCACGAAGGTACACGCAAAGATAAAAAACGTTTAGGGAACTTTTGCCACAAAAGTATTTCATTTACTTAGCTCTCTCCTCGATTACCACAACAATTTATATACTGCACCTAAATGAATTCATTTAGCGTAAACGATGTTCGCGTTGTTGCACACGAGCTCTCATTTACAATAAATTCGTTACTAATTACTTTTACGTTAAAAGAAACTCGTTTATGCTGATTTAATTTTCAACAGAATAAAATGCAACAACAATAATAGTTGTTATTTCAAATTTGCATGTTTGCCGCACACACGTACACACTCATTCATACTCAGATCACTGTCAAAGAGTGGCAGTGATGAGATTGCAATGTTTCTGGAGTTGTAATAAAGTACCAAACTACTGTACAAGAGTACAGACTATAGTGCGGAACACAATTGCGACGCATCGACGTACAACGTACGGCGCTCGGACGTAAAACGTCGTGAAAATACGTCCACCATGCACACAATAGCGGCGTACAACGTATTATACATCAACATACATATGTTTACATTTTATAATACATTTTATATGTCCTTACCTCCTCGATAATCTTTTCATTTAAATTATTTCCGCTCATTTTTTTTATCAGTAATTGTTTTATTTTATAAATAATTTCACCAAATTTGAATTTTATTTACAAACATCGCCGTACGTGACGTAAAAAATAGAAATAGATATAATTGAACGTACGACGCAAAAACGTCAATACGTTGTCGCCGTCAATTGTGGGCGAGATCATAGGAATATGTGTGTTTTATTTTTGACAGCGTATCATTTTTGACGCCGTACGTCGAAACGTCGCAATTGTGTTCCGCACTTATAGCGTAGATCTTACTAGGGAGAATATTTAACTCACCTGACGTTTCCTTTCACACTCTTCGTGGTGCGGTCGGTGTGATAGAGAGATGTTTGACGAAATGTGACATACACCAGGTGGTATTACAATAACTTCTGACTTTAATTTTTCATGTCGTCATTGACCAACCAAAACCAGGTTTTGGCAACACAAATGATGGCAATACCGCGAGAAGGTTTTTTAAGAATGCAGAAGTTTCCTCAGAAATAACAAAACTTGATCTAGAGTTAATTAACAGAATGCACATAATACTTATTGTCGTGTCATGTGGCCACAAGGTAAATAGTGAAAAGTTTAGAGACTTTGCTCACAATACTGCCAGGCATTTTGTTGAAAAATATCCATGGTATAAAATGTCAACTACCCTTCATAATTTTTTTATTCATGGACCGGAAATAATATCGAATGCCCTTTTGACGATTGGTGAGCTTTCAGTGGAAGCACAAGAGGCTAGAAACAAAGATTTTAAAAACTATAGGGAATACTGTGCTCGTAAATCCAGCCGGGAAAAAACTAATGAAGATATATTTAATAGATTTCTGCTTACTTCAGATCCATTCATTACCAGCATGAGTAAAACTAATAGAAAAAAAAATTCAGACAAAATACCACAGTTGGCATTGGAATTATTAATTCTACCCGAAGAAGGCGACAATGATGATGACGAAGAGGAAGAAGATGATGATGATGATGATGATGATGGTGGTGATGATGATGATGATGTTGACTTTTATCACAATAATACCTAAAATAGGTTCAAATGCATATACAGAAAAAGCTCTCTTAAGCGGACACTGACGGTCGCACCAATTTTGTCCGCCTAATGGAGATGTCCGCCCAATAGAGCATTTGAAGGAAATTAAATAAAATTAAAAAGAACACTCCCTCCACTAAGGAAATAAATATGTTAATACATTACAAACCAATTTGTTACAAAATTTTCATTATTTAAATGCGTACTAATGTACACGTTCTATAAATATCATTTCAATACATGGCAATGTCAAGCCCTTAACATTCATAAATCATAAACTTAGACTCATAAATCATAAACTTAAATCAAACATACTGAAAAAAAAACTTCAAAATTATTTTCGTTCCTGGAAAAGTTGACGGATGATGGCAACATTCACACGTTTCAAGGGATCCTTTTCAACTTATGCGTATCAAAATATAACAGCAAAAACACATTTCTAAGGTAGAGGTTAATCACAGTAGCTGCGCATTTTTTTTTGTCTGTGAGCAAAAAAGGGGAATCACAGCTCAACGCAGATAGTTACGTACTTGACTGATGCATGAACGCGTTGTTAGTTGTTTTCTCGTTCATACTTTCTTTTATTTCGACAATAAAATTTGTTAGAAATCATGTTTTCACAATTTTGTTGTCCGCTCACGGGAGATGTTTGATGCCAAAAAAGTGTCCGCGTCCGTCCAAGGGAGCGTCCGCTTAAGGGAGCATGATTTCTTCCTGAAACAAGGCGAACATTTTGGGACCAAGGAATTTGTCCGCTTAAGAGAGCTGTCCGGCTATAAGAGCTGTCCGCGAAGAGAGCTTTAACTGTATGTACATTAGGGTGGTTTTAGTGAATAGGGTAAAATTGTTTTTTGTGAAATTTTTATGTGCTCACGTTTTGAATTATTCCATTACGTGTAAGAATAGAAATGCAAAAGTCTTAGCTCAATCGGACTATGTCTTCCCGGCCCGAAAGAGCCCTGAAGTTTTAAAAATTACCTTTTTTTCACGAAATATCGTAAATTTTCTGCTTTAGCTGATGGTTGATTAAACATATTACAATTATTTATGTATTAAATGAAAGGTTACTTTATTGACTTTAAATTCCATCCTAACACTTTTTCCACAAAAATATACGGTTTAGACGATATTCAACATTTAACGGGTCAAGTTCGGTTCAGACGCCTCTGGTATGCACTTCGAAGCAATGCTGGAAATTCCACCATATTTGATAAAAAATAATAATTTTACCTTCGCGGTGAACTAATTATAATACAAGTACATAGGAAGACATGAAATTAACAAAATTTATTAATTATGTAAGTTTTTTTTTATCAGAAAATTTACGATATTTCGTGAAAAAAATGAAATTTTTAAAACTTCAGGGCTCTTTCGGGCCGGGAAGACATAGTCCGATTGAGCTAAGACTTTCGCATTTGTATTCTTACACGTAATGGAATAATTCAAAACGTGAGCACCTATAAAAATCGAAATTTTTTTTTAAAAACCATTTTGTTTCCCAAAATATGCAAATTTGGTAGTGAAAGTGGGCATTGAATCACCCATGAACAAGTTCGGTCAAACGCGTACATCCATAATTACGTCAATTTCTGTAATCGAACCTCTAAGCGAAATGTCCACAAGTCACCAATTTTGAGATTTTTATGCCAAATTGGTGCAATCTATAGGTTTCAGTAGTATCTTCTGTATAGTAGTTTAATGAATATAAGCACACACAAATTCTTCCCCTGCAAAATTTAATATGGCCGTTAGAGTCGAACCTAGGATAAGAAAGGAATTTTGAATACATGATTAGTCTTTAATACAGTGGGTGTTGATCTTTAGCATAAATGAAAGATTACCAGCTAAATGTGTACACCTAGAAACGTGAACTGTTTAGACCCGTTAGACCAGTATGGTCGGCTTAAGCAAAGTTCAGGTATACCGAGATTTCGAACCCAACCAATATGTTTTGCAGTACAAAAAATCAGACGAAGTGATATCCTTAAGACTGCGAAATCGTACAACTCCCGAATATATTACATATTTAGAAAGTCGCAATGCACAAATCAATGCTTTCTAGCTATTTGCGTGTAGTGTTGTATATGTAACCTGAACAACCATACCGGTTTTGCCAGGAGTATCCCCTTTGTCGATGTCTCATCCCACCTTGGATTTCAATCCAGCTTTTTACAGAGAAGTCCCGCTTATGACGGTGTGATCTTTAGAAATAGTAAAGAATTATATAGCTTCTAAGTAAATCTGTTTAACAGTCACAAGCTGGATGTGAATTCGCATTGTCAAGATAGTTTCAAAATTTGTGAACTTCATCTTCAGAGGCTTAGTTGTAGGCTACTGGTAAGATAATAAAAAGTAATAAAGAAAAAACTTAACACATAGACGGAGCCATATTACACCCTCGGTATATCTAGGGCTTTTAAAGACGATTGAGCCTCGTCGGCTTGTCCGTCTGGCTGGTCAACACGACAACTGCTGTAAATCTTTACCAATATTAATGAAATTTTGCCCGTGAAAATTTTCAATTTACAATAGGCACGGTGTCCACGCCCCTTGTGGTACTTCCCATAAAAATCGACACAGTTAGTACAATATCATGCTCCTTCTAAAACATTTTTCTGGGGTGTGTGACTAGCTTCAACTCAGAAGACCTAAACTTATTTGTATTTAAATGTAATCATTAGTATCTTTACTTGCAAGAATGCGTACTTGTTCGTGTAGCCATACGCGGGTTTAATGTGTTTCCTCCCAAACGAACGTCTGACGACTGAATACATGAAAATAAAACGCAACAGATCCCACACGCATTCAGGAATATTTATGAATCACTGATAGAAAAAATAATTCGAAAATGTAGTTACACACTTACAATAGCTTTAACTTAGGCTGAGAACAATCTCTCTTTGTCCCTCTTTCATTATTTTGCTCCCGATAGAGCATAGTGATAAAATGAAAATCTGAGGTAAATAGTGCACCACACACAACTGTGTTTGTACCACAAGCAAAGCTGTGTTTCATCATTGTAGCTCAAATAATTAATATTTGGACACAAGTATACTATATTTGCAACAAGCTACAAACATACGTTATATTTGCATCCAAACAGGAAAAAACACAGATTTTTCAGTGTGTATATAAATTTTTACATACCTATTTTAGCACCTTCCTTACAAAGTTGTATGGCATGCTGGTTGGTCATCAAGACAACTCCGGTAACATACGACCACACTTAACGAAATTTAATTTTATACAATATTTTGCCAAACGCCACTCTGCTGCCACTTGCCAGTCCCACTCCCAATCAAACCACAAAGAATGGAAGACAGGCCTATTGATTGATGCGCTATCCCGTAAACCTCAACCGATATAAATGATATTTGGTACAGGGCAATGTTTTGTCAAAAGGTACCGTGTAACTTAAAATTAACAGCTTTTAAACATAAATTTTTGTGTCTCTCGAAAAAAAAGTTGCACGGGTTTCTGGTTGATCGACACAACATCTTCCGTAAACTAAAAGCATGATGCTATGCTTCATCTCCTATGCTTCATCTGTTCTTGTGCCATCTGTTTTTGCTGCATTTGTTCCTGCTTCTCCTGATATTTCGGTTCCTGTTTCTTCTGTTCTTGTGTCATCTCTACTTGCGTCATCTATTCATGCTTCATCAGTTCTTGCTTCATATATCCTGCTTCATCTGTTTCTGCTTCATTATATTCCTACTGCATATGTTCCTGTGACACCTGGTCTTGTTGCTTTATCTGTTCGTGCCTCACCTGTTACAATAGTAACTGCTTCATTTGTTCCTGCTTAATCATTTACTGCTTCCTATCTCCTGCTTCATCTGTTCCTGCTTCATTATCTTCCTGCTGCATCTGTTCCTGCTTCATTTTGGTGTAATATTTGTTATTCAAAGGTTGTAAGTAAATATGTTACTAAAGTAATAAATATTTTATTAAGGCAGCTAAACTCCATGTGCTTAGCGTAGCATTCATCCGTTGGGCGCCTTATTTGTCTTACTGTTGCTATATTTTCTTTCAATTGGGATGTATTCTGTTTCCCCTGACTACATTGAAATCGATATCAGACTTGACGTAATTGACACATTGATAAACTTTCATTTACGTGGGTGTGTCGGAGTAATGTAGAGCGACGTGAATCTCTTCCTATCTGCGCTGATGTGAGAAATGTTGTTGGCTTTCGTTTGCTGTGGTTATAACATTGATTTTGGACTCATGCCACTAGCTTGAGGTCACACCGAACGATGTGGAGAATGGCGCACTCGCTCATGCCAACACATGTTGCAGACCACCACTGTAAATGGACGACAGAAAAGAAGAAGCTTAAATATTGTAGTTGCCAAAATCGTTATTAACTAAGTGCTCTTGGAAGACAAGTTTCCATCTGTCTACATCTTTAAAAATAGTTCTTTAAATTCGATGCCATAAAAATTTCCTTCAAGCCAAAAAATATGTAACATTGCTCTGTATACTACTCCATGCCATTAGGGTGTCTCATTTGTGATATTTGTTACAAATTATTGTTGTTTTGAGATTAATTCTTACATATCGTCAGCTGAAATGCAAAACAACGTAACTACAATTTAATAATTTTTTTTACAGAAGAAGGGCAAAACCTTATAAAATGACAAAGAATACAAGTTTGGCATCTATTTTTTAGACTTCTGCTCAAGGTAAGACACTGCTTAAGGTATGAACCGAGAATATGGCTTCCAAAACTACATTCTTTACTATTTTATAAGCTGTCCCTTTCTGCTCCTTTATAGAAATGATAATTGTAGCTACGTTGTTTTGCATTTCAGCTAACGAAATAATGTTAATGTTTTTTTCAAATGACTTGACACACATTGACAATTTTACTCCAAGCGAATCCTCCAATATATCAAAAGCATTTCCGTAATACATAACGAATGGCATTCGACTCCATTCAATTGCATTGTCGGAGCAAATGGAAATCCAAAAATGTTCAAATGTATTTGTGAAGAATATCGCAAGGACAACCACACAGGAAACATTTGCCAAACTGCTTTACAAATCCAGAGGACCATTGGTTGCCATTAGACATGGCTTTATGATGATTTTGGTGTTTGGCAACAAGAATGGTTGATAACAGTGTTGTAGTTGTAGTTTAGATATCAGTGTTGTAGTACACTGAACGAAAAAGCTGAAGGATGAAAATGTTCATCACCTCAACAATTTTTGTCATCGAAAGTGATCTAACGTACAGTCTCATTCACGCTATGAAAGTGTGTTCATCAACTGCAAATTGTTCGTTACTGTGGTGAAAGTATGGCTGTTGCTGCAATGAATTTGCTTCAGTGTTTTGATAACAATTTTTTGAATTTTTGTTTCGAAAATGGTCCAATTATATAAATATATTAAATCCATTCCATGTTGACACACTCGTCTGGAGAAGATTGTGGTAGTCGAGGGATTGAGTGTTATTGTGGCCATCAAATTCAGGTCCTGCAATTAAAAACAAATATGAGGAATTTATTATTAAGATTTCTATTTAAGATATGTACATATCTATGTATGTACTTACCATGAAGATACAGTCTACTCTTTTAAAATAGAACCGCATCATTGTTTTTTTAAATCATGTAATTGTTGTTGTGTTGATGGTACTGTCATTCAGTTGTAGCGCCAAATCTCCCCGTCGCTCTGGAAGCATTTTCTTCAACTGCGTTTTTATTTATTTTAACCAAATTTTTTAAAATTTCAATTGGATACATTTGATTGTTCGCTAAATTGTTGTATTGTATGTTCGCCTTGAAACACTTTTTTCTTTTACTTCTTCGTTTACATTGAGTTCGACTGCCTCAAAATTTTTTACATTGATTTTTTTCTAACTCCAAATACCAATACAACGAATCAAGCGAGTTATATATTATTGGTACTTTTCTCCTGAAACTCTGAAGCACTCTCTTTACTCTTTTGTTTAACAGTTGTAAGTTTCAGTCTTAGTTTGAACTTTGTAAGTGAAAGATCAAAGAAAAATAAAGAGATTAATTTAAAGAATAAAACGTTTAAGGGTTATTCATTTATAAAATCTAACTGGCGACGAGGATGGGATGTGAAGTAAAAAAAAATAAATAAACAAAATCCAGTGATCGAATCTACCGTGAATATTACGTTCTGATTCTAAAATTCGTTAAACATTTAAAATAACAAAAAATATAAATAAAAATTTCAAACACTAAAAGTATTCTAAGTTTATAAAACTGAATTATATTGAATCTAAAGAAATAAATAAAATAATTGTGATAATATCAATAATTGTGAATATCAAATAACTTTCAAATGACCTTTGCGTTTGTTAAAAGAAAAAATGAAAACAAAGAGGAACAACATAATTAAACTACAGGCTATGCAAAGATAATCCATAAAGAAAAAAATTAGCAAACATAAAACAACTAAACAACAACAACACAACTAACTGGTATACTTAATGCGGAGCAACTAGACAACAACAACCTAACCAAGTGTACTACTTAATGCATTGAAAAAGAAAACAAACACTAAAAGACATCAAAAACAAAATAAATAGCAACAACAAATAAGACCGACCTTTGAAAAAAAAGGAACAACAACAAATTAATAATACGAAAATTACATTGCACCAACAACAAAAATGGCGTTGACATTAGCTGAGAGTTTACGTGAAGCAAGAAATTTGCCAGCATTTAATGGAGTAAGTGAGTACACATTAAGTAACTATTTAAGAGACGTCGCTACAGTCCTGCAGTTAACACCACCGGAGCATCAAGGTACCCTACAAAGTGTATTAAGTAATAGGTTACAGGGAAAGGCATTGAAAGCTGCAGAAACTTTGATTAATCCTACATGGAATAATATAATAATTAAACTAAAAGAAGAATTTGGCATAAAGAGATCTTTCTTTAATTTACGAAGCGATGCGTTAAACGTAGATGCTAAAAATATTGAAGAATTACATTATAAATTAAGAATAATATTAAGCCAAATGAACACTAAGTTTAGTTTGGAGCCAGACAATTTGTATACTCCTGAAATTAATGATAAATTAATATTTGATATTTATGTAAATTTTTTACCTATCCATATAAAATCTCTTTTACTCCAAAATCATATTAATTCTGTAGATACTGCACACACATTTTATTTAGAGAATAATTTAATGAATGATATTAAGCTGGTAAATAATAAACATGCATACAGTTTTCCTAATAAAAATTTTCGAAATAAGAACAATTTTCACAATTCTGGCTATAATGGAAATTTTGGTAGCAATAATTTGCGTAGTTTTGGCGATCAAAATCATATAAACAATAAAGGAAATTTTGGAAATAGTAGCCAAAATTTTCGGAATCATAACTTTCAGAATACAAATTTAAATGATAGATATCCAGCAGGACCGAACTATAACTCGGGAAATTTCAGATATACACGACAGAATCAAAATGGAAATTCCAATAATATAGTCGAAGAACCAATGGAAGTCGATGCTGCATATGCAACTGGAAATTTTCATTCGCAGCCTCGGGATCGGCATTACCGATAATAACTCTTACTATTAATCATATTAAGACAAAATGTTTAATTGACAGCGGAGCTGCCACTACGCTTGGCAATCACGCATTTTTCGCTGATATAGGTATAAGGAAAAATTTAGTAAGACCGATTCAATTAAATACCTTGGTTGGTAATAACATCACAACAGAGGAAGTTATAGTCAAAATACCAAAAGAATTTAATGCTAACAATGATACTATGTCAATAAAATTAGCAAATTTTAATAACAAAACATTTGATTGTATAATAGGAATTAATGTTTTAGGGCCAATTGGCGCAAGAATAGATTTTAGTAATAATATTATGACTGTAAATAGTAATGAAATAAAACTCTTCGATAATGGCTTTAATATATCATATGAACAAATATATTATTTAGAAAAATTTGAAATGAATAAATTTAGAGATTTGATACCAACCGATTTAAATAAGGAAGAAAACAAGTCAATAGAACAATTTTTACGTAAAAATAAAAAGACTTTTTACATTGAGGGCCAAAATTTGACGGCTACTAATTGTGTTAAACACAAAATTATAACAACTCTGCTAGATCAATATATTGTAAAAATTATAGACACCCACAAATTTTGGAAAGTGAAATTGAATCACAAATTAATGACATGCTAAAGCAGAATATAATACGGCATAGCAAATCGCCATACAATTCTCTTTTATGGATAGTTAAAAAGAAATCTGATAGTTCGACCATACAAAAATGGCGTTTGGTTATAGACTTCAGAAAGTTGAATGAAATTACAGTAGATGACAAATTCCCACTTCCAAATATTGAATCATTATTCGACAAGTTGGGTAAGGCGCAATATTTTTCCTCGCTTGACCTTGCAAAAGGATTTCATCAGATATTGATGGACGAAAGTGATATCGAAAAGACTGCGTTTTCGACTTCAAAGGGTCATTTTGAGTTTATTAGAATGCCTTTTGGCCTCAAAAACGCGCCATCCACGTTTCAACGGATGATGAATCACGTTTTATCCGATTTTATGAATACCATTTGCATAATATATATGGACGATATATTTGTTTTCTCAACCTCCTTAACGGAACACATTGAGAGTTTACACAAGATATTTAACAGACTCAATAAATTTAATCTCAAAGTCCAAATAGATAAGTGTACATTCTTATCAAAGCAGACCAACTTTCTCGGACACATAATAACAAATAAGGGAATAAAACCTAACCCGGAAAAAATTACTATAATACAGAATCTGCAGTTACCAAAAACGGTAAAGGATATTAAATCTTTCCTTGGTTTAACCGGATAATACCGGAAATTCATAAGGAATTATTCTTTGGTAGCATTTGAAGAAGAATATTAAGATAAATACTGATGATCAATCATATATTGAAGCTTTTGGAAAATTGAAGAAAATTCTAACGAATCCGCCCTTACTTTGCTATCCTGACTTTAATAAGAAGTTTGTTTTGACATCCGATGCGAGTAATTTAGCCACAGGGGCTGTGCTGAGCCAAGAGGGTAAACCTGTAAGTTACGCTAGTAGAACACTAAATGGACATGAGAGGAATTATTCAACATTGGAAAAAGAATTGTTAGCTATAGTGTGGTCCATCAAATACTTCCGCCCATATCTTTACGGTCGGAAATTTCTTGTTCAAACAGACAATCAACCTTTAAAGTGGTTATATACATTAAAGGATCCGAATTCGCGTATAATAAGATGGAAAATTTTATTGGAATTTCAGTTCGACATTGAGTACCTTAAGGTGAGAGAAATAGGGTGGCTGATTTTTTAAGCAGAGTTCAAGTAAACCAAAATTCATTAGATTCAATTCACAGCGCCGAGGAAAATTTGAATGAGCATTTTTTCATAATAAATAAAATTGTTAATTAATATCGAACGCAAGTCAGAATTGTGAAGAATAAGGATAGGGAAACTGAATTACTTTTTAATAAGTATAAAATAATTTACGTCTCGGAAAATGATTTAACTAATTCACGTTACTTAAATGATTTGTTTAGAAGAGAATTACGAAAGGGTAAGGTAGGAATATATTCTGAGCTTGAAGATAACAAATATAATATAATACAACTAAAATTAGTCGAACTTTTCTCTAATGATAATAGCTTAAAATTTATTAAATGTAGTAAATTAGCTAAAGATATTGAATCCGAAGAGCTTTTACTGACTAACATTGATGATACTCACTCCAAAGGCAATCACAGAGGCATTCAAGAGAATTATGAGGAGTTAAAAGACTTGTATTTTAACCCAAAGCTGGTGAAATATATAAATAGAAATTGCAATAGCTGTAGAGTATGTATAGAAAACAAATACGACCGGAAGCCGATATATAAAAAACTAGCAAACCCGGCAGACTTCGTCCTGCCAAAAAAGAGACTTAATTAAAAGATGTATTTAAAAAAGCAAGCAAATTAAATAAAATTTCATCACCAATGTAAATTCACCAGTTCAAATGATGCCACTACCGCCGGTAGATGGAGGGATTAAGGATTAATTAAATCCCGTTTAAATCACTGTTGGAATTAACTTTTGCTAAATTTTAATGCTTAGTGCACCCCTTCAGACCACTACCTTTCCAACGGAGTATCGCACTTGACTGTGCGACCTTTAGTTTAGGAGGAGAAGCGGTTACAATAATTACACTATAAATACCTTAGCGTAATATATATATAGATTTCAACATACTATTACACCCGATAGACCAAATTCAATTGTACATTTAGATATTTTTCAAATCCATAAAACGTATTTTTTAACAACAATTGATAAATTTACAAAAATAGGCACTGTTCATAAACTTAATGATAAGAACATGGTAACAGTTAAAACAAAACTAGAAGAACGAATCGCTTTCCTGGGAAAACCTGATAAACTAGTAATGGATAATGAATTCAATAACGCATTAATTAAATTATTCTGTCAAGAAAATAACATAGAAAGTCATTATACGACACCTAATTCTCATACGGGAAATTCGGATATTGAAAGGATGCATTCAACACTTCTTGAACATATACGAATATTAGAAAACTCTGAAAATATTAAAGACCCAGAAGAACTGGTGATAAAATCTCTAAATTTCTATAACAATACCATTCATAGTACTATTAAATTAAAACCAATTGATTTCATAAACAGATTAGACATAGACTATAAGGAAATAAAGGAAACAACTGAAAATAAAAAAAGGAAAGCTATTGACAGAGAGAACATGAAAAGGGAAAATATTACTTTAGAACTAAATAAACCTAATTTATATACCAAGAATCCTATTGCAATAAGGCAAAAAACCGTAAAACGATTCAATAAATACCACTTTAGTAATCCAAATAAGATTGATGTTGCCCAATTTAGAAGACCATTGAAGTCAGTAATGTGAAAATAAATAATGAAATTAAATAAAATTACCTTATATAAAATGGAAAGCTATATGCATGATTTGATTTAAAATCATTTTTGTGCGTGGTATTTGCGATATAAATTTTTTGAAAAATTCTGGAATAAAAGAATTTTGAATTTAAACATTAGATTTTAAATTTAAACATTTTTTTTGAACAACTTTTTTAATATTATTGCTATTATTTTTAAATAGCTAATATTTAGTCATTTTTAAATTTAAAATAATTCCTCGACAGCACTGGGAAGAATAAATACTTTCTACTTTTAAATATTTTTTTTTTAATTTTTTTAAAATAGAAGAACTTATTTCATTTTATGTAATTGAATACATGTAATCTAAACCACTTTAATATTACCATTTCATTCTTAGAATTCCTGTTATTTATAGCTGAATATATTTATCAATTAATTTGTTAATCTTTTAATTTAAGATCCTTTTATTTTGACATTTCATTCTACATAACATTAATTAATTAACAAAAATGTGTAAAGGATTCGATGAGGCTCGAATCCTGTAGGGAGAGGTGAGTTATATATTATTGGTACTTTTCTCCTGAAACTCTGAAGCACTCTCTTTACTCTTTTGTTTAACAGTTGTAAGTTTCAGTCTTAGTTTGAACTTTGTAAGTGAAAGAGCAAAGAAAAATAAAGAGATTAATTTAAAGAATAAAACGTTTAAGGGTTATTCATTTATAAAATCTAACTAGCGCGACCGAATTCTAGTGAAAATGCAAAAATACAACCACTTTGATGCGATTTGTAACAAATGCTCAGTTAAATATATCGGGGCAGTTTTTCTGCTATCGATCCGTCTTTTTTTGCTTTTGTGTTGCCCCTTGCATTCTGTTTACTTATCTATTTGACTTATAAAGACTCAATTTACACAAGCGATCACAACAAACACATAAATTCACCCAATTTATTTTTCACAATAAAAGATTATTACTAAGTGTAACTACACAGAAAAAATTATTAGGGGTAGAATTGCCCTGGTTAGCTTAGGTAAACTCTTTTTGTATGATATTTAAAAAAAACGTTTTATTTTTTACCTAAGCCTATTTGTAAAATTATGTTTTTTCAGTCATATAAATTTTACATGTATAAATTGGCAAAGCTTTGGAAATTCGAAAACAAAGTTTTGAAATTTCAAACTGTCAGTGGATATATTATTTAAAAAAAATTAAGCATGAATATAAATTGTAGGACAAAAATCTCTTCCATCAGAAAGGCATGTTATCGTGGTATGTATATATGTGTAACACTGCTATGAATCAAAGTAATAATTTTTCAAAGTGATAGGAATGAAAAAGAGGAATGAATATAAGGTGAATTGTAGGCTACGCAAAATAACATAAGCCAGAGTATGAACCATTCGGTGCCGCAGCTGGGAGCTATACCTATGGAAAAAATCTATAAGACTGCCCGAAGGCCGCCTACCCAAAAGGCTTTTCTATGCGAAGCCAATATTGAACATCCTACGGAGAAGAACATGTTAATCTGAGCCGGTGTCGGGCTGAGATCTTCCAGCCTGGAAGCTACACCCAAAAATATTATGTGCTTTTATTTAATGTATTTCGTTTATATGTTTGGGTACGCACCATAATTGTGGTCAGTTTTTAGTCCCATGAAACTAGTCACAATTTTCATGTCCATTTTTGGAGTTTCGGGTGATTATTAAGGGAAGCTATGTCTTACTCTGATTTTTTGGTACTTCTTCCGCTAAACTTTAGTTATATTCTTATATACTCGATAGCGAGAAGTTAATAAACGCAGCCTTTCAAGTAAAAAAGGTTTGTTTATTTTATCCAAAATAGATACTACTTTTTAAAATCGTTCGTATATATTTAAACTTGAGGTAATTTTCCCTAATATAGTGGGCGTTTGGTTGATTTTTCGAACATAAAAATTGCCTAAAGTTTATTAGTGATACTGCCGTAAAACTTACCAAACCCTATGTTGCCTTAGCAATTACGCATTTTCATACTATGATTTTTGGTAATATTAGCTTGACTTTTTTTCCGTGTAATTAGTCTGTTTTAACAAATAAATTTAAATTATTCCGGCGAAGAAATATGTCTACCACTTTCGGTTGTTGCAATGGAACTGATTTAAGACGTGTACGTGACGCTCCCCAGTTTATGTTGCTAGCCTTTATTTTACCCTCGCTCGTTTTTTCGACTACTTTTCTCCCTTTGCCTTCATAAAAATTAGTTTCGTTACAATGACGAAATTGTTTCGTCAACTAAAAATTTTGGCAAACCTCCAAAATAAATAAATAATAAATATAAGCTATCAAAAGTAAAATATAAACCAAGTATCTGCAGTGTAAATATTGTGTCTTTACTGCTTTTTTTCATTTTAACCCATTTTTCTACACAATTCAAATTAAATAAAATTGTTGCAGGTTGTTGCAGCAACGAAATGACAAATTGCCAAAGAAATCATGTACGAAAATTTTCGTTGCAGCGACAACCAAATTGTCAGATATACGACACTTTTCACCATAACAATGTAAAAACATTAACGAAATATGTTTCATCTATTCGACGAAGCGATTTTCTTTCAGTGTAAATTGTATATTTTAGAGGCAAGCCTACTGAGTTCATCGGTACCCCTAAAATATCGGTATTACCTCAAATTATTGAAAAAAAATCGATTTTTACCAATTCGCAGATTTTCCTGCACAATTTTTTTTTCACTTTTTCCAGTATAACTTGAAGAGACTCGAATTCTTTCACTGACAATATTTAGCCACGGTAAATCTGAACATCTTTTGTGAACATATTAATACAATCTGAACGTGTCTGAGTGTCATGATCCACAACACAGTAGGCGTCAACATGGGTATGACACATCTCTAGATTCACGCTGTGAACCTTTGAGGCCCCACGTTGGGTGTCATACGGTCAAATGAGTGGCATGCTTGGTATGCCGTCGGTTAAGCTGGGCTGGTACTCGCCGGACGGGGGGATCTTTCCACTCAATAATCGCGAGAACAATTTGACTCAGAACATTAAAATTACATACCAATTCGAAAACTTAAATACGCGAGATTTTACGACATAAAATAAAAGAAAGGGAGACCGAATAGTTAGTTAGCAAAAAAAAGGGTGCAAATATTATTTAAACCGGAGTACATTTCGTGTTTGTGGTGGAGAATTTTCTTGTCGACAGGAATGATGTTATCTTGCCTGAGCTTGACTGACTGGTGTTATGGTCAACCTTACCCACCCACTGGAAGCTACCTGTAGCTTCACCATGACATTGTTATCCTACACAACGTCCCAAAACAGAAATGTTGCTCCAAGAACCTCACCCCTTCCTCAATCCCTTACCACTATAGTTGTTTACACAAACATATTTAACACACAGCGTATTTACAAACGTTATAATTGATTTTATTGCTACCGTTGGTAGCTCTTACTCAAGTATACCAATGTAATTTAAAATTAATTGTTCATAAGTGATGATTTATCCGACCTCTCTTATTGTAGTGAAAATTAATTAATTTTATTATTCGATAATATCCTTTGGATGTGGCCTTTGGATGTGGCCGTCGGTGGTGCAATGGTTAGTGTGCGCGGCTCTTGTACATGAGATCCTGGGTTCGAACCCGGCTCTGACCACCTTCAAATTTTCTTTCGGCGGCGGTCACCTCGCATAGTGACGGCGACACTATCGAGTATCTAGCCAAGAAAACGCTTCTCAAAGTACCGTTCGGAATCGGTGTAAAACTGTAGGTCCCAATCAGTGAGTGAAAACTGGAAAGCGCACAACTCAGTAATTGTGAGAAGTTCTCCCCAGTCCCTTCATGGGATGTAATGGGAAACCATTTATTTATTTTAATATCCTTTGGATAGCATAATATCCTTTGTCAGGAAGATAAACACAATTATTAATTATAAATGAAAACAATTGATAAACAAAATTTGTTCATGTCATTTGAAAAATAAAAAACAGTAACAAAAAATTAATCAATTGAAGGAATTTTCTTGTCATATGGAAAATGTTCCAAGTTACAGCCAGGAAAATTTTTGTGTAGAAATAGTTTCTCTAATTTACAGCCAGAAAAATAATTTGGTTGATAAAAATTTGTACATAATGGTAAATTGAACAAGTTACATCCGGATATATTAAAAATGTTACCTAGTGAAAAATTCAATGATACTTCAAACAATTTTCGGTGAAATCGGTGAAAGTTTATTCTCTTCGCTATTGGAGTCCTTTTTATCTGTAACATTTCTAACATAAAACGACGTTTATAATTATTTTCCCTATTCAAAACTGACGTATCTTGAAAGTTTGGAAAATGATTTAAATTTGCACAGTGTGATGATAATGCTGTTTTTTGTGTTGAGATGTGTCTATATTTTTGATCTGATTTGTGTCCTGCAATTCTAGTCTTAAGTTTTTTTTTAGTTGTACCTACATATACCATATTGCAACTTTCACTATTATTGCCTCCACAAGGTATTTTATACACTATATAAGAAAAAAAATAATTTCTGTCCCGTGATTAGGGACACCACAGTGTATTTCCGAACTTTGACCGAAAGTTTCCCGCGATTCAAACCGAGTACGGGCGTTGGTTGCCGTTTACATGTTTCACCGCCAACACGATTTTTTTAACTAATAATTTATTTTATATTACCCGAAAATTCTGATAAATGGGCAAAAATCGGAATTGATATCACTTTATGCACAAATATAAAAAAAAATTAATAAAAATTGTATAAAATGCGTCAACACATTCATTTGTCCACTGTATCATGGTCAGAGTCAATTCTGATCTCTTTAAAGTATGTTCGGAACAACTAGTCGTCAGACCTAGCTAGCTCCTACTTGTTTTGGTTTATTATATGCTAATTTGTTTCCTTATCTTACAATTAATCTACACGTAATTTACTAACTTTTGCAAAAGTTTTATGTATACTAAACTCTAAATATCATTTGCCAAAATTGTTTGCTTAATATGTCAAATCATTTGGTTTGTTGTTTCCGAAATAGGATTTATTTCGTAAAAGAAACTCCACGGGTTTCTTCTTTGGCAAAAAATTAATATTTTTATGGCATTTTTTATTTTGCAAACGTTTAACCCTTGTTTTCTTTTCTTCCTTTTTGATGTTTGTTTACTCTATTTTACAAAACTCTAAGTTTTGTTAAATTTATTTAGTTGTTTTAGATCCTCGTTATGTTTAAAATTGTAATTTCCTTTAAGGCTGTAAGAGATCATGTTTTCTCCGGTTAGTGAAAAAAATTTAAATGCCGCGGGTGGGATTCAAACTCACATTCGCTGGACGATGGTTTCGATGTTTGTGAAGCAATTTATGTTTCTTAAAATCATTTACTTGATTGGTTATTTTAGTTTCTTCTAATTTACGAAAGTTTTTGCTTTGATTTTACTTAGTTTTTCATTATATTGTTGTAAAACTTTCGACTTCGTTATTTTACGTTGGAATGCATTTATCTGTTTAGCATTTAAATGTTCCTTTATAAGTCATTTTTGGTGTTCGGGTTAACATTACATTCGAACTGACATTAATGTTTCAAACCGTTTGTTTAATTTTCGTAGTTACGATTTTTTACATTCAATATTTTAAATTATCATTTCAGCTTGTGTTTACAACATTTTATCATCTTTGTAGTGGGATTTTAAAACATGAGATTATTTGGCTCGCTTTTGATTTCCTACACACTTTATACCATATTATGCTCGGATATAATGGGCTCAGGTGTAATTGGTACTGGTCATTCACGCTCTAATGTCTTATGCTAACCTGCCCTTTGTCTGTCCACTAGTTTTTGCACGTCTGGGAAAAATTTACACTGGACTTACCGTACAGTACTGGTGAAAAAGAGGACTTAGTTTAGCTGAGTTTATTTGTGGTGGATGCTGTTGAGTTCCTTGATGATTTAACCGATGTTGTAGGTGATGGAGCTGATCTTGTTGATGTTATTGCCGGCAAGGAAAATGCTGGTGCGAATTTTCGCCGAGACTGGTCGTTGCACGTTATTTTAGGCATTTATATACTCGAAGTTGATTTTCGCCCGGTGCGTTTCTGGCATTCGTATGGCCAAGCTAGCACTTGGCAAGCAGCCCTGACTGATCGGACGATGCACCCGGAATAATCCGGTGGTACTGTCTGTTCTTTGCAGAATTGCCTTGGAACAACCTCTCACCAACCACTCACCAAACGTCCAGATACCCTTCCTATCGGTGGGTAACCGCACTCTACGTCCTGCAGCTCTGTTTGGATCTGCACTGTGTTGCTATGTTTGTGCCGGCGCTTTTTAATCACGTTTTGGCTTGATGGATCTAAGAGGAAATTACCAAGAATTTTGTATGAGTCGCCCTATTTTATTTGAGTTACATTAATCATATGAAATGGATGATTGGAGTCAATCAAATTATAAATCATACAGTAGAGTATGCACTTCATGCAGATTCGCTCTTTTTAAGCGGAAATCGGAAATAATCAACCAGTTAAAAGAAAAATTTGAAAAACTAACAAAAGCCAGTGAAAAAATTCAACTACTTACTGTTTTGCCTAAAAGCTGGCCTATTCGCAAAATGATAAAAGACTTCAAAATAACATACAATATGGCACGAAAAGTAAAAATGCTTGTAGATGAAAAGGGTGTTTTAAGTACCCCTAATCAAAAACTAGGAAAAGCTCTTATAACGGAAGTTGCTGATATAGTTAGAAATATTATGAATGCGATGACATCAGCCGATGCATTCCGGGAATTAAGGATTTTGTGTCAGTTACCGAAAATGGAATTAAGATTCACAAAACTAAAAGACTTTTGCTAGGAAACTTACGAGAGGTCTATGCAATGTTTCAAGAAAAACATGGCCAACACAAAATAGGTTTATCAAAATTTTGCGAGCTCCGTCCAAAGAATGTAGTATTGGCAGATGCGTGTAGCGAACATAATGTATGCATCTGTACTAAGCACCAGAACGTTAAGCTAACGATCCACGCTATTAATTTAAAAAAAATAACTAATAACGTAGAAGATTTTAAGATGGAATCATACAAAGACTGCTTCAAGCAAATAATCTGCTCTTCAGAGTCATCATATTGTTATCTTGGTAAGTGTAAATTATGCCCTGGGACAACACTTTTTAAACAAAGACTAAGTCAGTTATTCGATGACAATGATATTGACGAAGTCACTTTTAAGCAATGGATAAATGTTGATCGAGAAAAATTGGATACCATGATCCAGCCAGCTGATGATTTTTTAGATTCACTCACTGAGAAACTACAAATATTCAATATGCCGCATTCATTTATTGCAAAGGAACAGAATGCATTTTTAACATATACAAAAACAGAGCTAGAAGAGAATGAATATGTCGTGGTTTGCGATTTTTCGGAAAATGTGTCCTTTTGTGTACAAGATTCAGTCCAAGGATTTCATTGGAACAACTCACAAGCGACAATGTATCCAATTGTAATATATTATAAAGTAGTTGGAATGTTAAAAAATACTAACTTTATAATTGCATATATTTTTCTGACGGCTGTGCAGGCCAATTTAAAAATAAAAAAAGATTCATAAATTTATGTTACCATAAAGAAGATTTTGGATGTGATGCGGAGTGGCACTTTTTTGCTACAAGTCATGGTAAAGGTCCTAGTGATGCCGTGGGCGGCACCGTAAAAAGAGAGGCCCGTAGAGCAAGCTTACAACGGCCACTGGATAATCAGATTACCACCCCACAACTTTTATTTGACTGGTGTTAAAAAAGCCTCCCTAATTGCAATTTTATATATCTTTCTGAAGATGATTATAAAGAAGAGGAAGCATTACTTTCACAACGTTTTAATGGGCTACGGACTATTCCAGGTACACAAAAGTACCATTGCTTCATACCTAATGGCGTTAGAAAATTAAAAGGAAAGATTTTCTCAAAAGATATTGATTTTTCAATTGAAAATATTTAAAAATAATTTTTGATTATTATTTATTAATAATTTATATTTTAACCATTTAAACGTTTTTTATTTTTGTTTAATAATTAATTTTATTAATTCTGTGTTTATTTTAATGAATTGGGAGCTCTAAGTTAAACAAAGTTTATTGAATTCTTTATTTTAATTTTTTTTTATAACATTATTTTAATTTTTTTAAAAAAATAAAATTTTTTTATATAATATAAAAGTATTATTTTGCATTTAAATTTGATATAACATGTAATTTCATTTCGTATTAAGATTTTTAAGGTAAGTGGTCGAGTTAATGTATTTATAATATTATCAAATATTTATCTTAACTGTAATAAAATAGGGCGACTCATATACTAAGTCACGTTTTAGGCTATAACTCAGAAACTAGGCCGGACGTCATCCTAATTTTTTCAAGATTTGTAGATGAGAGTTCAATAAAAATTATATATTTTTTTCAGAATTTTAAATTCAGGCCTTTTTGAGATATAGGCATTTGAACCAAGGACCCTAAAAAATGACCTTTGACCCCTCCATGAAAAAAATCGATATGCATATCATTTTAAAGGAAATATTCTAACTTAAAAAATACTCAAATGTTTTAACTTGTATAGTTTAAAAGTTACAGTCCAATATGTAATGATATTTTAATTAAATGTTGACGTTTTTTCAATTTTCGTGACGTCATATATCGGAAACTGAGAGGCCCTGGAATCTGAAATTTATGTTTTTTTTTTGTTCTTGCCGGGTACTATAGTTATGGTGAATTTCATTAAAATCGGAGATGGTAAATCCGAAAATGCCATATTTTTGATCGAGTTGACATGTTTTCACTCATAATAATTATCAGTTGCTAATGATCTGAACATAAAGAGGTTTTATCGCCTGATATTAAAAAAAAACACGAGTATGCAATAAAATCTCTTAAACGAACATAAGCAACATTATTGTACCATTTGAATAATTCGATGGATTAGTGATTAAGTTTAATGGATTGAATGTTTCTAATTAAAATAAAACTATGGATTTTTATATCAGGTAAACTTCTTCTTTATATAAAACTTCGAGGTCTGACGTAATGTAATGTGTATCTGGGGGTTTTCATCAAAATCAAGTACCCATTTAAAAAGCCATTGGACGGGTGGGTAAAGAGGTGGAGAGCATTAACAACAAAGCTCTACCTAAGGTTAGTGTTAAATTCAACTGAAGTGAATATAAATTTATGGTTATAAAGGGCATTTGAAAGCACACGTGATTTTTTTAAATTGTACATAGGATCAAGGTTTACAGTAGAACCAACATCCCCGCCCAAATCTCCCGATCTAGCTAGCTTGCTGAGCACGTGTGTGCTGTTCCAACTGTAACCAAATAATTGCTAAAAATGCATAATTCAGAAAACTTATTTTTTTCTAGCGCTTTGTGAGACAAATTGTGTAAGTTCGGATTTCAATTTTTAGTGAAGCGCTTGTAGAAATTCCTCAAATTTTCTTTCTACATCCATTTTTAATCGAATAAAAAATAAACCTATTACAAAATAAAGAAGGTGCTATGAGTACTTCAGCTGTGGTATAATCATGCTGGGGTTACACTATCGGCGTTGCTGTCTAGAAAAGTTAAGAATTACAATACCATTAATTTAGTTTTACACTATTTATTAAACTTTTCTATTTTTAAAAATCATTAAACAGAACAAACGACTAAAAGTTTTAGTTTTATTAGTTAATGGTAAAGTTACATGACCTACGACCAAATGAGACTTGAATCATGAAAATGGATGGACGCGTTTCGCTCATATTCAGAATTTAGTGAAGGTATCTCATTTTGTCAAGAATTTTGATTGTTTGTTTGGGTTCATAATGATGTGCAACAAATGGTTTTAATTGTATTGAATGCATTTTAAAACATATTATAAATAAAATACTTAATACAATTTTGAGAAATTACATTTTTAGATTCCAGTTTCAAATTCCGTTTTCGGATTCCAGCATAGGTCGGCCAACAGAAAATCCAATATTTTGCCATTGTACGAGTGTTACAACTGCGCTGAAATCTGGTCAATTCTCTCGCCGTGCTCGTCAGATTTATTTGGCAATTGCTGACCGAATTTGTCCTGGTGCTGATGAAAAAAATGGATTTTCAAAGACATATTCACGACGATGGTTTCACAGGATGGCATCATACTGTCCACATAATCAGGCCAGTTTTGTACTCGATGAATGCCAAGTAGATTTTCTATGACGGCTATTGCACTGTTCCAAGCGTGAAGTTCTTCGTCTTTAGGAACATCGCCATCAATTTTCTGATATCTGGCCCGTTAAATACCCCTAAAATAAAAAATTCAATTGTAGTAAAATTAAAATGTATTGGATAGTATGCAAAATTATTCACCTGACTTGATCTTTATTTTACTCAAGCGAGGAAAAATGTACTGCAACCATTAAAATGCTGGCTCCTTGTTCCGTGCTACAAGGGATTTAATGTAGTTCTTTGTAATCCCCAGTTTAATGTGCAATGGAGGCAGGAGAACTCTTACCATCGGGACAAGTTCTCTGTGGATGATATTCGCTTGACCGATTGTGTTGGGTTTCCGTGGTAACCAGTCCCGTTTTTTATAATGTGCCTTATATCTAGCACATATTTTTTTATGTTGCCTGTTTGAAGACCACAAAGTAATGCTACTTCTTTTAGATCTAAATTTTTTCTTAATTTTTCATAGATGCTCATTGTACTTGACGGAATGCAGAATTAACTGCATGGAATCGTATGTTTCCTTTGTATTTGTTGCAAGCGCGATAGGAACAGGATTTTTTGTATGGTCGGAAAATAGGAGTACTGCTTTGAGGTGGCCTTTCGAACCGTCTAAAAACAACCGTCATTCATCTGGTTTCTATGTTTAATTCAAGACCGACATCAATCCAGGAATATCATTGCAATACGCGAATGAATTGTTTGCGTTGCATGAGAAATAAGTCAAAAACTCACCCTGGCGGCCACGAGCCCCATAAATTTGTACACCTGGTGCCAAGATGTTCACCGTTCTCAGTTGTTGAGCGAGGATGATGGACCGTGCTTGAGACAGCTTAAGTTGCCGTGCCATTATGTTCAAGCGCTGCTGCGATACTTCAATGTGATAGCACGGCTGCGTGATGTAGGATGGATGGTACAGGCTCACACTCGACTGTGGCTCAGAATTGGGCGATGTTGCTATGCAGTCTGAAGTGGGATCGTGTTGTCTTGGAATCGGCACTACGTCTGAATATGGTAGTGCAACACTTTTATATTGGTAAATCTTCTACCCCTTCTTTCAAACCAAAGACTTTATTCACGACTACGTACCACTTATCAGTTTCATGGTTGGTTGGCTCTGATCAATTCATTGGTATTCCATATGCCATTTTATTATTACGGTTCTTCTTCCAATTACGAATACACATGGTCTACACACGAACTTAGGCACTCAGTCTTCATTATGAATCGCTGGAAGGTTCAAACAGATATTTCTGAAATAATTTCTCTTCGAATCCGCAGTGTGGGGAATCTGCCACACTTGTAACATAGTGCTCTATTACACGATGAAATTTCTTGCCAGCATATTTTTAAGTTCTCTTTTAAAGTTGCTACGTCATTCATCGTTGAATTTTCACAATTTCGAATTATGCAATTATCATAATAGTAATAACGATAAAATGTCAAAATCAAGACAAAAACGGAAACTACACAAAGAAAAATTGAAATAAACTCCCCGAAACAGAATGCCTGAGCATTTCATAGCAGTTTTTCCTCCTGTCTTACTTCTCTACACCTCTTGCCTAACGAACGTAAAATTGACGAACTTTCTCACGGGGATAAATTCATCGTGTAATAGTGCTCATAATTTATTAAAGTGTTGTCGGCACTCAGTCATCACAATTTAATAAAAACACTTGTTGAATGGAAAAAGGGATGAATGAACACTAGGGTGTCCCAACAAATTGTTCTGTCCTGTTCCGATTTCCATGGTTGCTTAAGCTTGATTGGAAAGCTAATAGGGTAAAGTATTTTTGAGATTTTTTTCAGATTTTTCGGAAGAGGTTTAGAGGTCGCACAAGTCGAATTTCGCCCAAAAATCGGGTATTCCGGACGTTATTTGAATTTTATTTACAACTCGGTCAATAACCACGATTTTATTAGTTTGTAAGTCAACATTTTTAAGGCAAAACGTTGAAGCTTTTGTTGTGTATGCAGAAACCACAAGTTTTGACAACGATTTTGCTCAATAAGGTACCACGTATTAAATTTTGTCGTAAATTTTGTTAGTAACGCTTTATAACTATAAAAATTCCTATGGAAATTTAAAAAACTAATGACGCCCTTTAAAAGACGTATAAATTCCAAGTAATTTTGTAGAAAACTATTTTTAATTTGCTGTTACTGTTCCAGAGTTATACCACTTTAAAGCCTTTTACCCATTATATGTACCTAAAAATATTATAAACTGTTTGCTATATTTAAATCAGATTTGCTTTAAATGTATATGAAAATTTAAAATACTAATGATGCACTTTAAGAGACGGAAAAATTTCAAACAATTTGGTAAAAAAAATTTTGAATCTGGAGTTACTGTTTCAGAGTTCAGCCACTTGAAAACTCTTTACCCATTGTATGAAACTAATAATACTAAACTCTTTGCCAATTTTTCATCGGATTTGCACTTGCATCACTATATTCATGAAAAAATCTACATGCGCTAAGTAACGACAAAGACTTACACGCAGAAAAAAACGGCCCCAGCAACATATTGCAGAAAACTTATATCCTAACTTGGACATTTTGGACAGTCTTTTCTTATCTCGGAAACCATCATCGTCTGTTGTTCCTTCATCCACTGAAGTCAGAGACAGTAATCATTATGAATTTTATTATAAAAACGATATACAACTGATAATAATATTAGTTTTAGGGATTTTTTTTTCAATGGTAATGATTAAATTTGAGTAATATTAAAAAAAATAACCCCGTAATCATTATTTTTCAGCAAAAACAAATTATATATAATTATTTTTGATTCAGAACGTTTATTGAATTCAAGTAATTATACAAAATTTAGTACCATAATAAACAATAGCAATTTAATAATTTATATTTTTTATATAAATTCAATTTTAAAAATATAAATTCAATTTGTTGAAATCAATTTAACACTCATATAAGGTAACAACGTACTGAAAAATGTTTAATAAAAAAATTATATAAATAATACAATAATTAAATCTAAATTTTTTTATTATAAAACAATAATTTTAAGATATCCACCGCAATTTTGTGGTTTTTGACGTTAGTGCAATATATCTGTATGCGATATGTTAGTATTGTGTCTTAAATCACCGGCATTGCGCGTTGTATTTTTACTGCTTTAATATTTGTACGTACAAGTACATATGATATATGACGGGAATCCTATTTGTATCCTCGCTATATTTTTGTTTGCCCAGGTATATAAACGTCTTGAGTGGGACAAACCCTTTTCGTAATGCATCACTTAAATTTGTATAGTGCATTTGTATAGTAGGGAGCCATTAAGCGTGTTTTTTTACACAGTTAAAGTTAATTATAGCTTAATTTGAACGGGACAGCTAAGCTAAGCATTTCAATTTCCCACTTAAATTCCGGCTTGAGCAATGACAATGTTGCCACGTGTTAAATTTCAAGAAATTGCAACAAAAATGTATCTTAGATAAATTTTGTTATCATTTTTTGCGAATGAAAATGTTATCAAGGAGAGACTCAAAAGCAGAATTTTACAAAATGGTTAACACATGGTCAGTTCATTTGAATTATTTTAATTAATGGAAGACTACGTATACTTTTATATCTCTAAATTTGAAGGATAGATTTTTATTTCCGATTGAAAACAAAATTGGAATTAAATTGTTCACAACAAGCAGCGGTAAATGTTATATAGAGAGTAGCGTGAGCGCATTCATTTGCTTCGCCACAAACTGTACTCACATATTACATTCCAATATTTGGGTACAACATACAATGAATTTTGAGTACAGTAGTGTGTGAGTGGGCACTATATGAATGTTTCAAACATTCAAAGAGAAATTAATGCATGTGAATGCATTGGGCTTTAAATTAGAATGAATGAGTTTTCAAGAGAGTAGCAATAATAAACACAAAATATTTGGATACATACTGCACTCAGTATGCGGCTTGTGTGTTTATGTATGTGGTGTGCAAATGTGATCATTTATAATTTGTGTTACATATAGAGCCGGGCAGGTGCAAATTAAAGAACAAGTTTATAAAAAGTTGTAATTATTTGAGATTTTTAAATTATGTTCCAATAAAATGTAAATATTTGCCCAATTTGTATACATTTATAGGACATGGGACTGTCCTTGGAGGTGGAAAGTTTCTGATAGCCATTCACCTGGGAGTGGCCAGAAATGATTCCTTCATTGGGCAGTCCAAGCAGCTCACTACTTCCACGCAGTATGTCCTGGGCAATGGCTTATCGGAAACCTCCGTTAGCTAGCTAAAGTGAGAAGGCGAAACGAATGATACGTCTCAGGATTATTAGGTGACCCTGTCACTGAAGCTCTTCGAAGTAGTGGACATATTCTTCTGTCCTTTGAAGGCGGATGAGCCAACACCCTTGGCCAACGGCGGAGCAAAATTGAAGAAACCAAAATCCAGTTTCGACACACTGCATTCTGGTCAGCGTCTGATCCATAATGGGCGGCTGAAACATAATCATCCTGGCAGTAGGTAAAATGCAAACCACGGTGGGCTGGGTTTGCCTCCCGCCACCGTTATATCGGCAATGAAAATACACAGAAAATATGATGAACAAAGAAACCCCCCAACTGTTGACGACCCTCGCAAACGTTATAAGGACCATGATTTAAGGATATGTACCTGGAATGTTCGAACGTTATTCAGGACGGGTGCCACTTTCCAACTGGCGGATGTCCTCGGAAAATATAAAGCTGACATCACAGCGATCCAGGAAATGCGATGGACAGGATATGGTTGCACCAGAAAGAAAAACTTCGATATTTACTACAGCTGCCATGAGCGTAAGCACGAATTTGGGTGCGGATTTATAGTAGGCAAGAGACTGCGACACCTAGTTCCAAGGTTCAACCCAGTGAGTGACCGCATAGCCACAATTCGCATCAAAGCGAAATAGTTCAACATCTCGTTAATTTGTGTGCACGCACCGACTGAGGATAAAGATGATGAGGTCAAAGAAACATTTTATGAGCGCCTGGAGGAAGTATATGAACACTGCCCTGACCACGACATTAAGATTATTCTAGGCGATTTTAATGCCAAATTAGGAAACGAAAGTGTCTTTCGACCAACCATCGGCATTCACAGTCTACATGATACCTCCTCCGATAATGGAATAAGACTGATAGGCTACGCCGCTGCAAAGAACATGGTAGTTAGTAGCACACGATTCCAGCATAAGGACATTCATAACCCGACCTGGATATCTACTGATCAACGGACGAAGAACCAGATTGATCACTTGGTAATAGATGGCAGGCACTCTTCTAGTGTAATGGATGTACGTGTGATTCAAGGTGTCAATATCGACTCGGATCATTACCTGGTGGCTGCGAAAGTTCGCACGAGATTCAGCAGGGTGAAAAACGTACAGAGCCGAACACAGGAAAAGCTGGATATTGACAAACTGCAAATACCGGAGATATCAATGTCCTATCGGCAGAAACTCTCTCTCCTGCTGGTGCAGAATACCCCCCATCCCGAAGACCCAGATGCGCAGTGCAAGCACATCTCCCACTCTTTGGAAATCGCTGCAATGACTGAGCTTGGCTATCAAAAACCGCAGAAAGATAAGCCATGGTACGACGAAGAATATCGCATTGCAACTGATGAAAAAGCTGCTGCACGTATGGCTACGAAACAGTCAGTTACAACGCGTGCTGCGAATGAGCGGTACAAGAGGCTGGGAAGGGAGGAAAACCAACTATTTAGGTGAAAAAAATGGCAGTGGGAACAGAGTGAGAGTGAAAGAACCGAAATGTGCAGGATGAATGGTGAATCGCGAAAGTTTTTCCAGAGGGTAAGAAGATCGATCAACGGGCCTAATAATGGGTTGCCCTCCTGCAAGGACGAAAATGGGAATCTGGTGACTGAGAAGCAGTGTGTGCTCAAAATGTGGAGAGAGAGACCACTTTTCAGCACTACTCCAATCAGAGCCTTCCACTGAAGATCAGCAGGTAATGATAGTGGAAGGTAGTATAGATTGTACCCCCCCCCCCCTCACAAGGTGAGATTAGAACGGCGATCTCCCGCCTGAAGAATAATAAAGCCGCTGGTGCGGATGGCCTACGCGCTGATCGTTTTAAGATATGCGGTATATGGCTGGGGGAATCTATGCCCGACGACTGGAGTCTCAGTGTATTATGTCCTGTATTCAAAAAGTGTGATCCGTGTGTCTGTTCCAACTATCGCGGTATCAGTCTTTTATCCATCGCGTAAAAGGTATTGTCGAGCGTATTATGTGAAAGACTAAAGCCAATTATTGAAAACCTGATTGGACCTTACCAGTGTGGTTTTAGACCAGGCAAGTCCACAACTGACCAAATATTCACGCTACGCCAAATCCTGGAAAAGACCCACGAAAAGCAAATCGATACATACCACCTTTTTGTCGATTACAAAGCTGCTTTCGATAGCCCCATACGGGGAAAACTGTACGAAGCTATGTCTGAACTTGGTATTCCGGCAAAACTGATCCGCCTCTGTAGAATGACGCTGACCAACACCAAATCAGCAGTGAAAGTAGGGAAAGACCTCACTAAAACATTCTGTACCAAGCGAGGACTTAGACAAGGCGACACACTTTCGTGCAATCTCTTCAACATATTAATGGAGATAATAATGAGAAAGGCTGCAGTAAATACGAACAAGACCATTAACACGAAAAGCCATATGTGGCTGGCGTATGCTGACGACATAGACATAATTGGGCGAAATTTGCGAGAGGTTAATGCAGTATTTTCAAGAATCGAAAAGGAATCAGCGAAGGTGGGTCTTGCTGTTAATGAGGGCAAGACAAAATTGATGGTGTCAACGACTAGAGAAACCTCTCGACTTGGTTCGCAATTGAACGTGGACAACCGATTTGATTCTGAAGTGGTAGATGAATTTGTCTACCTTGGATCCGCCGTGAACAAGGACAACAACGTCAGCCTGGAGATAGAGAGGAGAATTGTGCTTGCTAATAGATGTTATTTTGGGCTCCTCCAGGAACAAAGCCCTCTCTCGACGGACAAAAGTCCAGTTATATCAGACTCTCATTTTCCCTGTCTTATCATATGGCTCTGAAACTTGGATCATATCGCAAGCGGATGAAAAACACCTGGGAGTTTTCGAGAGAAAAATTCTCCGTAAAATATATGGTCCTGCTAGGGAAAACGGCGAGTACCGACGTCGCTGGAACGCAGAGCTATATAATCTCTATTCCGACGTGGACATAGCTAGACGAATCAAAGTGTGCCAATTGCGTTGGCTAGGCCATGATATCAGAATGGATGAAGATGAGCCAGCGCGAAAGATTTTTGATAACGTACCCGATGGAAGCAGGAAAAGAGGACGACCAAGACTCCGATGGAAAGACCAGGCAGAAGAATCCCTCCGTATCCTTGGTGTTACCAACTGGCGAGAAAAGGCGAAGGATAGAGCCAGTTGGAAGAATATGTTGAAATTTGTTTAATTTGTTTGTTTAATTAATATGTGTAAGACGTCTGACCTCATGAGGTTGTAATATAGTCAATAAAAGTAAGTAAAGTGTACATTTATTCCCTCATATTCGTTTTTAAACGTTTGTCGAATTGGCCGGTTTTTTGAATACTCTAGGATTGTCTAATAATTTTAGTTACAAACTGCAGCCAACACTTGCAATATTTACCATTTTTGTGGTGTAGGGCATAAATTAATGTGCTTCAAAAAAAAAACAAATTCTTAGAAAGCAAACAAAACAAATGTAATTCAACGGTTAATTCAATGTTGTCAAAAAAATCCTTGTGAATTGTATTTGAGTAACAATGCGTTGAGGGTTTCTATCATTTAATGAACTTTGTGCGTGGTGGTCATTGATCGCTACTACTATTTTCCATTGATAAGTGGCTAATTGCCGATTTTTTTACATTACATGTATTATGTTTTTGGTCTTTACAATCCTTATAAAATATAATATAATGAGTTTGCAAAATCCGAAATTATAAGTTTAAAATACGTATTAGTTGTTACAACTAAATTATTCAAATATAATTTTAATAAACTATAGATTTCGGTTAATGATTTAACGGAATCTAGTTTTGGGAGAAGTGCAACAATTAAACAAAAACTTCTGAATGGCGAGTATACATAGCTTCAATTCTAAACGGGGCGAAGCAAAGTGTGGGATACATTTTTTATTATTTATTAAGTTATTTTATATATAGATATATAATTTTTTAATAATAGGTAAATATATATTTATAAAACCAAAAATGTTTCCAATTACATTGCTATTAACTGGGTACCAATACGCACACATACACCAATTTGTCAGAAACAAATTTCTGCTAACTAATTTTAAATATATGAATGTTTCACTCATAACAACATTCACATTCATTCTATTCAGTTAAGAGAGTGGCGCGTACTCACTCATTCGTTTTTGGCATGAATCTCTCAAATGCCGTTTTGAGTGCATTCATGCTTATCTCTAATGTTATACGTATTGATCATGGTATAATTAAGCGTGTTTTGGTTACACCGCTTGCTTATATATTCGCTTGTTTTGTATGAAGCACTTAACGAAGACTTAGAGAGAACTTAGCGACGAGAATCATTTTCGATAAGTTTTAACAAATTTTGTTTTGACATATTTTACCGTTTTCAACCCTTATTCATATTTTTGGATAAAATGACTTATCGCTAAATTTCCGTTTTCTTTGCAACTTAGCAAGCGACAATCGCTTGCTTGTTACCAAAACACGACTATTATCATGTATAGTCGGTTAAACATGTGATAACATTTTGTCCATGTCATTTTTCGTTTGACTTGTTAAAATCATATGTATTTTATTCTCATACTTTTTTGTATTCTTGTGTTGTTGGTATATATTCTTGTAGAGTTTGACAACTGAAATAAATGATCGAAATTCAAATGTCTGTTGTTGCTGCTTACAACTGCAACAACATTTGCTTCTACCATGTATTTATTGGCACTTGGTACAAACGTGTTGCCGTATCGGATTTTTTTATATCCATTATAGCAAATGTTGCCACATTACGTAATATTAAGTGCGGATCGTTTTAGTTGGTAAGTCGTAAGTGGCGATAGCTTAAGGGAATAAAACACAGCCTTGTTGTTAAATTGTTTTCATGGTTTGATGTACAACGTAGTATATGGTTTCTTCTTAAATTTATGATAAAATTATGAATTCGAATTACATTTGCCTTATTATACTTATACAATTTCTTATTTGATATATACTTTGTGTACTGACTTTGTGCTGTTCTGTACAGAGAGTAAAGGCTCTTAAACATTTCCTTTCGAATGTCCTTAATTTTTCCATGAAAGCCGCCGATACGTTGAACCAGACAGGACAACCATATGTTATGAGAGCACGAATTAACGTTTGATATATAATAGTTTTGACACCGGAATTTATATGTTTAGAATGAAAAAGACGCCTGTATACTTTATAAGAAAGCTTTCCTTCCTCATCTCCTTTATATGTTCATTAAAGTATAAGTATTTGTCCAGGAACACCCCTAGATATTTAATTTTGTGTTTGTTCTCAATACTCGTATTCGAAAGGTTTGATTTGATTCCGAATTGTTTATAATTCCGTTTTACGTCGTTATTACATTTTCCTACGGGTGGCCAAAATACAATAGTCTCACACTTCTTAGTGTGTGTTTTTAAATGCCAACCAAGGACATACCCTCGACTATGTTGAATGAGTTTTGAAGTCCTTCTCTAATATTAGATATTATCTTATCAGCATGATAAATAACAATATCATCGGCGAATGCCGACTAGTTTGATTATTATACATACATTACATTTTTCGAAGTATATTTCTCTCGAAGACTCCTACAGATGTTTCGTCTGCTAGCGATAATACCCAGGATTCTGCGCCATAAAGCAAGACAGGTTGTATGAGATTCTGTCATAATTAGACTTTTGTTACTCAAGAGAGGGCTTTATCCCTAAAGTGCTTGCATAGCCCAAAATAACATATATTCGCAAGCACAATTCTCCGGGTGATCTCAAGGCTGACGTTGTTGTTTTTGTTTACGGCAGATCCAAGTTATGTAAATTCATCCACTACCTCGAAGTTATAATGGTTATCAACGTTCACGCTTTGGTCTAATCGCGTGGAGGCCCTGTTCGTTGAAACCATTAATTTTGCCTTGTCCTCATTCACCGTCAGACCCACTTTTCCTGACTCCTTCTCAATTCTCGAAAACACCGCAGTAACTTCTCTAACTGTGCGTCCAATGATATCTATATCATCAGCATACGCGAGAAGCATATGACTTTTTCTGCTGATGGTTTTATTCATGTTGACAGCAGCTTTTCTCAGAATAATCTCTATTAAGATGTTAAAGAGATTGCACGATAGGGTGTCACCTTATCGGAAGCCTCGCTTAGAAAGGTTCGGTAAAATCATTACCAACTTTCACTGCGGATTTGGTGTTCGTCAGGGTCATCCTGCAAAGGCGTATGAGTTTTGCATGAATACCAAGCTCAGACATTGCTTCGTAGAGTTTCCCCTTTATCGGGCTATCGAAAGCCGCTTTATAATAGGCAAATAGATGATAGGTGTCGATTTGTTTTTCATTGGTCTTCTCCAGGATTTGGCGTAGCGTGAAAATCTGTCGGTTGTCGATTTTCCAGGCCTACAGCCACACTGGTATGGCTCAATCAGGTCAGCGATAATCGGTTTTAGTCTTTCGCACATTATGCTTGATAGAACCTTATATGCCATGGATAAAAGGCTTATTCCACGGTAGTTGGCACAGATACTCGGGTCACATTTTTTAAATATGGGACATATCACACTGAGACTCCAATCGCCGGGCACGCATTCATCTAACCAAATTTTGCTAATGAGCTGATGCATGCACCTTATCAGCTCATCGCCATGAGTATCATGTGTATTGTATGTTATTCTTGATTAATATAGCAGTTATATATGGGCCATAGCCACAAATTTTTAAATTTCATGAAGTCGACCTTCACCTTCCTCTATTTTATAACTGGTAGTATCTGATACAATGTGATGAGTGCATTTGTGATGAATGCATTATACACTTACAGAAGTTAGAACTTATAAAGATTTTGTCGAATGTTTATTAGTTGCCATATTTTCAGCCACTCAAAGTTAAAAAATGTTAAAAAAGAGATTGAAGATTTCTAGTTTTTTTATGATCTTATTTCATTTGCATACGTCTGGTACGCGCTAGAGACAAGTGGTCTATGGAAAAGATACAGATTACACTTAGTTGTATAACCCTCTCATATAAAAAAATGGCGTACAGTCAGCCAGTAAGGTTTTATTAGCCGTCAAAAATTGAAGATTGTTTTTTGTCACTTTTTGTATTTTGGATGGGAAAATCATGTGCCTTGACCAATGGATGAACTGCAGTTAGTTGGTAGTACTAACCATTACCAACATTTTGATATATATCAAGTTGGTGTCACTTTTATAGGAGCTTGGAAAATCAGTCGTAAAGTCCTAATTTTGATTCGTGAATTTTACAGAAAACGCAGTTTTTCCCGTGTAAAATTCGGTATCTTGACCATGGTGGTCCACTTTATCGCGTGATCCTAGTTTTTTTTGACATCACATCAAAAAATCAACAGCTTGTTAAAAAAAATACACATTGTTTTTTCATACTGCAGAAATTTAAAAAAATGCATCGCTAAAATTTTGCATTTTTGACACTTTACGGATATGAATATCAATCAATATGTAAATCTATGGAAAGTCTACAACAAAAATTATCATCTTAGAAAAATAAGTGTCATCATAGTACACTTCAGGAGGGTAATTTGGTACTTTTATCTCCAGAGAATTTCCAATTTGACATCAAAGGCGCTGATCAGATTGCGTTGAAATAAATTATAATCTATGGTACTTTCATTGCCACATAACAATATCGATGGCACGTTGATCACATTTAAAGTTTGGCCCTTTTACAGCCATTTTAGGATATTTTATACCCCTTATATCTCGCAAAGTGGCATCGAAGGCGCTGAATGAAATCCGTCAAAATACACAGCTATCGGTATTATTTCTTGTCGCCAATCACATTATTTTTGGCACGTTAAAAGAAATCAGAATTGCATACTTTATGAACCTTTTAAATCTTCGTTGCATTAAATCGAAATTAAAATTATAATCAGTTGTATTAAAAATTAATATTGATACTATTTACTGCATTAATTTTAAGTAATACACAATATTTTACTAATATCGCAAAGTAAATTATATTTTTTGCATAATTAATCTACAATTATACCACAAAGTAAAAAAAATCAATGAAACCACTTGAAATTTAAATCAAATTTTTTTAACCAAACTAACCATGAAATATTTTTTTATGTCAAGCAGTTGGGCATAATAAATAGGTAGTTGTTCAAAATAAATATATGCAAGAGTCGGAAAAATGGTTTCGCATCGGGCATTAAAACTTCGCGAAGAACGAAAGAAAAAAGCAGAATATAGAACAAAATAAGATAAATAAACTGCGGGAAATTCGAGGATCGTTTGTGAAAGTTTCAACATCTAAAAGAAACTCTTTAGTTCAAACCAATACTCAAAGGAAAAATGAAATAAAAAGAAAAAACAATGACTTTATGTCACAAAAAAACAATGACTTTATGTCACAAATTCAGAATACTTAAAGTGTAGCACAAGTGAAATCCACTGTGAGTGTTTGAAGTATAAACGCGCATATAAATATTCTCGTAATAGAGAGTAGGCTCTACGAAGAAAAATATCTAAATTAGAAAATATTGTTAAAGACCCCGAAAAGCACATAAAATCTCTGAAACAAAAATGTTATAGACGTAACAAAGTCGTTGAAACTACTGCGGAAAAGAACGTGAAGCACATAATCCGACAAGGCAAAGAAGCTATTACCTGTTATTTTGTGAAGTGTTAGAAAAACAATTAGTGGATAATAAAGAAAAGGCTGTATCGCGAGATGGTAAAACAGTTTATGCAAGAATAACTTCGGGTAGGGTCATAAAAAAATTTTAGTTGGCATCAAAAATTTCTTCAGTTGTTAGCTTCTATCAGCAAAGAAAAAATTAAAATTCTTCATCATTAAACATTAACCGATGAATGATAAGCACATCTACACAAAATATTATGAAATTATTGTTAGAACAAGATGAGAATTCAGCTTTAGCACCAGGAAAAAAAGATGTTTTAAGGAAAAATGGAAAAACGTTTCGCAAACGCTATTTCAAGATACCGTTTCTAATTTTATTGAAAAATTTCATGAGGAAACTGGAAGTAAAATGTCTACAAGCAAGTTTACAAGACTGCGTCCATTTTGGATAGTTCAAAGTAAAATGTCGTCTCGAAATACTTGTTTGTGTAAATTGCATGTCAACTTTAAGTTAGTCCTGCAAAAGCTACGTCAACTTCGAATTGTGGAAACATCAAGCTGTCGTACATTTACTTCAATGGTAACATGTGACCCCACATCAAAAGTCTGTATGTACCGAGACTGCAGCAAGTGTAAAAATAAAAAATTAATTCCATCTCATAATAGCACACTTGAAACCTATTACTACCAATGGGTACAAAAATCAATAACAACAAAAGGTTCCAAAAACTTAACATACAACGTGAAAGTGACAACAAAAGATTTAATTCCATGTACTGTTAATGATCTTATAGATATTATAAATCAACGAACAGCGGCATACCTGAAACATATTGACGACACAGGACATGAATTTAAATTTTTTGCTAATTTAAAAAAGGAACTCAAAAGAAATGAAGTCTTCATTGTAGTGGACTTTTCCGAAAATTATGTCTGTAAGTACGCTTCCGAAGTACAAAGCGTCCATTTCGGAGCATCAAAAAAGCAAATCTCTCTGCATACTGGAGCTTTTTTTTTAAACATTCCGTGTTAAATACTCTAAAGTGCGTATCGTTTTGCTCAATATCAGAATGCCTGCAACACGATGCATCTGCTATTTGGGCGGCCCACATGCAACCTGTTTTTTAACTTGTCAATAAATTTGTACCAAATGTGAGTAGATTGCACATTCAAAGTGATCGACCTACAACGCAGTATAAGAACAAAACCAATTTTTTCCTTTTCTCACTACATTGCAAATCCAAGAGCATTGAATGTGCTTCCTGGAATTTTAGCACAGCTGGACATGGAAAAAGCGTTGCTGATGGAATAGGTGGTACAGTAAAACGTCTATATGACCAAGCAGTTAAATTTGGGCAAGATGTTACTTCACCCCAATGTATTGTTGACTATTGCAATAAAAAGAAATCAAAAGTAAATGTATTTATACCGGAACATATACAACCAGCGCCGAATTCTATGAAAATTCATCAAATAATTTGGGAAAACACCAAACTCACTATCTCTTTCTAAATCACTTATCCTGCCATCAATGCATCGACAAACCTCCGTGCTCACATTTCGGACTTTACCCATCAAAATATTTGGCTCTAACCATCAAAAAAGAAAGTGGAACAAGAAAAACAATTCCAAAAAACCAGATAAGCGTTTTCAAACTTTTGAAAAATTCTAAATTTTTAATTCGAAAATAAAATATACTGTATTAAAAAAGGGTGTTTATTTTGTTATTGCTTGCTTGTTGTACGAGGTATGTATATGGTTCTTTTTGTGTTTCATTGCTTCAAAAAATTCCACATCTTTTTCAATTTATTTCAGTAAATACTTGAGATGAACCAAATATTTTTTATTTGGTGAAAGGCCTTGGCAAGCACTACGATTCTGTACCACGCTTTTAAAAATCAGCGCTAAACTCAAATTTTTAGAAATTTTTTAAGACAAATATAAAGAAACCGCTATATTTTCCGCGTGCCTTGGAGAAAGTTGTTCACGCGAACAGATTCGGCATGTATAACAACCCCACAATGCGTGGACAAAACAGCATCGATGTCACTCAAAAAAAATGTGACAATTTTTTCAACCCCAAAATTTAAAACATTTTGATTCTGGCCCAAATACATTTTTTTTTATTTTTTTATTTATTTTATACAGTTCAATAACCGAGCCAATTAGGCCTTATTTGGTTATAAAATTTCTGCAACACATTTCTACTCAAATAAAAATTTAACAAAATTAAAATAAAGTTGATGTATATAAACTAACATGAAATATGCAATAGTAATATAATTAATAAAAACTAATAATAATAAACACAGAATTTAATCAAACAAAGAATATAGATATAAGATTGATTATAAAACAATTAATATAGATAATAATTGATAATATTGATAACAGATTCCCTTTCCCAATTAAAAAGTTTAAGTAGTATTAAATAGGAATACCCGTGACATTTAAAGAACAAGTGACAATACGAATTTTCACTTGTTAAGCGCTTGAGTTGTGACATGGAGCATGGCGTGAAGTGTTCTGAAACATGCAAAAAATAATTGGACACATATTAATACACTGAAGTTACAACACTACAATTCATTTGTTTCCATATGCTGGTAAAGTCTATTTTTAAATGTATCTAACGAATGATTAAAAGTTTTAAGGCTAGACGGAAGTTTGTTATAAAATCTTGCTACCCTAACACGAAAAGAGCGTTCCAATTGAGAAGACATTCTAGGAATAATAATTTGTACATTCCTCGTCGACCTTCCAAACTCAAATAATTCCACTAAGAATAGAGGAGTTTCTCTAACAATAATCTTATAAAAATGCAGGAAACTTCTAACTTGCACAAATTCCGAAAATGAACAACCTAGAAAGTCTTTGACACCTTATAACTTATAAGTATACCTTATAACTCTATTAAATAACAATCGCACCTTCTTCAATATATAACATAAAGTCCCAGAATATACCTCCATACCATATAAAAAAAATCGGCATTATAAGTGCATGAACTACTTGTCTTTTGATATTTAGGAGTAGATATAAATTAAAATTGTAGAATTTTCTTAGAATGTAATTTACTTTAGAAGTTATAGCGTTCACATGCAATTCAAATGTGAGCCTACTATCAATAATTATACCAAGAAAGTCTAAGCTGTCCACAACATCAATCTTACAGCCATGGATGGAAATATTAACTTGATCACTTTTCAAACCCCCAAATAGCATTACCTTTGTCTTATTGCTATTAATACTGAGAACATTTTCATTCATCCAAGTAACCAATAAATTGACAGTGAAGTCAATAGTATTCTGTAGAACATCTAAAAAGTCAAAATTGCCCTTAAACACAATTTGCAAATCATCTGCAAAAGCAAAAGTGAGACAGTTACAGCTAATAATACGATCAAACACGTCATTTACATACATAATGAAAAGCAGCGGTCCCAAAACCGAACCCTGGGGTACCCCACTTTTCACTGGACAAATACCTGAAACATTATTATTACAATAAACATATTGTTTCCTACCAAACTAATACGAATACATTAATCTACATGCAGTGGAAGTAAACCCAAACAAAAAATGCAATTTCTCCACAAGTATCGTGTGATCAATCTTGTCAAACGCCTTCTCAAGGCCAAGCGATAACAACACACAACAGCCCCCATGGCCAATATGTTATCTTACCTTATCTGTCAGACCTATCATCAACGAAGTTGTACTTCGATTACTTCTACATCCCGACTGACAGTCATGTAGTAGAGAATGTGCCTCCAAATGATCTACAATCTGAATTTTCATTATGTTCTCAACCATTTTCGACAGTATTGGCAATTTAGAAATAGGACGGATATTCTCCATTGAATTCAGATTACCCTTTTTGCGAATTGGGATAACTTTCGCTATCTTCCAAGCACTAGGGAATTCAGATGTAGTTAATATTTTATTAACTATATGCCATATATAATTCCCAACAAATGGAAAAACTAATCGTAAAAATTTCAATTTCAAGCCATCGCATCCCACTGCTGTTGCCTTGATCATGTTGAAAGCATTAAGGACTTCAGCATAACCAACTGCATGAAAGGAAAACCCATCATACGCATCCTCAGGAATATTCGGATAACTCTGGTTGGCGGGCGACTGATTAGACAAAAACATACGACTTAACTGTCCAACATCAAAATCAACAACCCCTTCATTTCCATCACTTAATCCATTGCCGTTCAATATATTCCAAATTTCTTTGGTCGACCTACCCTCAAATATCTTACAAAAATTCCTTTTATTAAAAGTAACATTAGGCTTTCTGAAAATAAGTAAATTTTCGTAAAAAATAACATTTTCCTAAAAAGAGTAACACATCTTTAAAAAGTACCTATTCTTACAAAAAAAGTCATACTATTATGGGGTTTTCTTACCGAAAGTACTTTTTCTTAAAAATAGTACATTTTCTTAAAAAAACATTATCTTTTAATAAAAGCAGTACCTCTCTTTAAAAAATGACCTTTTCGGGAAAATACAATACATATTCTTACAAAAAGGACCTAAAAATAAAAATTTTTTTTTAAAAATACATTGTAGAAAACAAGTTTTTCCTAAAAAAGATTTTTTATTTTACAAAACGTACCTTTCCATTAAAATTATCCTGTTTTTCAACGGGCACCTTAGACGTGTTGGAACCAACCTGGTGTCCCATGACACCTCATGTGATTTTTTTCTTTTAGGTCCAATTTCCTCCGACTCTGCCTCACTAAAGTCTTAAAGTTCCCATTTATTTCACTTAGGAATTCAATTTACTTCGTTGGATAGTCGAGTTCGTTGTCGACTTAATAGTTGCCTGTCGCTTAGAACATGACGGCTTTGGGTCGAAGGACAATATGTAGACGATCGAGACGCTGATGAGCATTGATGCGGAGTAATTCAGCAATTAATTGCTTCCTCAAGATAATACATTACGAGATAGGGCAACCCCCGAAACAGACAACCATCAAAATGACATCATGCCATTAAGGGGCCCTTAGACCTTAGACCTTAGTTGCAGCGACTTCAAATTTACATCAACTTATCCATGATGTTCGGTGAAGTTTGTGGTTTGTAGAAAGTAGTTGATGTAAATTCAGAGCGATTTTGGTTTTTTGAAGTTGATATCAACTTATCCATCAGTATAGAGGCAAGGGGCATCAACTTTCATTCGCATTTCGATGAAAAATGAGGCAACATCATCAGGAAAATTTAAATAAGTGAACCACAAAATAAATGACATAAAGATTATTAGAAAAATATAAACTAAATAAATACGATTTGTAGTGTTATTTATAGAAAATGTAAATAGTGTTTTTTCTTAAAATTGGTGACATTTCCGCAGTGCGCTCACCACCTTCCATTTCGACATCTGGCAAGAAAATGAAGCTGCCTCAACTAGTTTGAGAGTTTAAGGGCAAAATCAAAGTTTATGTGAAATAATCGAAGTTGATGTCAACTTGAAATCGAACAACTTATCCACAGCGTTCCACCAGTGGCGTTCACCCAAGACTTTCGAGCTCGGTAGGCGAGAGATGGGAAGAATCAAGACGAGAGATAGGAAGAAGCAAGAGAGAAGGGAAGAAGATTGCGTAGATTACATTCTGATTATTTGTATAATATGAATAGAAATAAATCGAAAAATACGAAATAAAATATATTGATAGAATAATACGTGGAGATTTTGATTACTAAATATCAAAAACAGGAAAGTCAGACATCCTAATTTGAATAATTAATTATTACGAATGTAAGTAAGAAGCAGAACAGCCAATTAGATGACAAAGAACCCATGGGTAGAACGCAGAGTGTAAATGCTCGTCATTTTCGAAGGGTGTTCAAAAGAGAATTTATTCTAAAACATGACTTGGTATTTGTACGATTATATTATACAATACCATTTTGAAAATTCTTTTACCCCTCTACCACTCATCAGAACGCTAGAGCGCCCACTAGTTGGCGGTGGGGACCAGGTTGACTATCACTGATATAGACCAAAACAACAATTTTCTTCTATTTCCATACGTATAATGTCCAAATTCAAACTGTGTTAAAACTCCAATTAGTCCAGGGACTTTCCATGAGAATTTAGTGGAACTGAAACGCTCTTTATTTCTTTATACAACACAACATTCTGGAACACTAGTTATATAACAGTTTGGGCAGTGGTTTTACTATGTGTTCAGTGCTAGAGTATTCAATAACACTACATGTGACTTGCTCCAAGAAAAGGGACCTCTGCGCCGAAAACAAGTTATTGAGAAAAACGCGTTTAAAAAAAATCCAATGAGTGTTCGAACTCACGGGCGGTGTGTTAACACCTTTTTGCTACACGGTACCTGTTCGATTTCTATGAACACATTCGTAAATGTTACATTGGAAAATAAAAAACAGCGTTCAATCATATGATGTGTAACGTATTATACTTATATAGTATATTAATACTTAAAATTATTTAAAGACCCAGTGCAAGCACATGTGTCATTATTTTCTTGCTCATTACTTTTTGTTTTATTCCCACAAAAGTCAAAGAATGCAAAGCAAAAGACACTTGTATATACATACATACATTGTTATATTCGTACATACGCTACACAAGTTCACAAAATTGTCGTTGCTCTCTTGCTATCTCATTTTTATATACGTATAATACGTCATTACTCTCTCTGCTCTGAGAGTGCTCCGCAACCACATTTTATTGGACTTACCTTTCACTATAATAAAAAAAACAATAACACCAACAACAACAACTACTATTACTACTACCCTGCAGTTTCACATGTAGTGGCTGGCAACATTCCATCGACTACATCGCCATTGATTTTTCATTGACTACATCGCCGATTACATTGGTACTCAGTGGTAATCTGTAAGGTAGTGTCTCCAGAGATTTTCTATTGTTTTTCTTAACCTGTCGACGAAATGTTACCGATAAATGCGTCGACGAAATGTTACCGATGAAGTAATCGACGAACAGTAAGGCATTACCAAAGCGGACATCGCCTTGTTAAATTCGCCGCTCAAAAGCATTGCTGGTAGTTTAGCGAGTAGTCGACGAAAGGTTTGTGGTAGTCGATGAACTCATCAGCGTAGAGTCGATTACCAATACTGCAGGGTATATATATAGTATATATATATATAGTATACTACTGATATTTTGGTGATTTATTTGTGCTTGCTGTGTCGTTGAGTGTTTGTGTGGGTGGTGGGTGTAGGGGGTGGTACCTAAAATAAAAACAACCAAACACACAACATCACACATACTTTGTCCGAAGTAGCTGACGTATACGTGTGTCACATAACCACATTTTTGCCATATCAACATCAACGATACAACATGTACGAAGTAGCTGACGTATTAGTATGTCACCATAACGTCGACTGCGATAGTGTTAGCAGCAGCATAAAATCTGGTTTTTAGCAGATTTTGAGATTTTGATAGATTTAGTCCTTATACGCCGCTATAGATGTTAACACATCAAAAAAGCGCTTCGTTTTTCCGTGTTTTGCGCATGGTTATGCAACTCTTCCTTCAACCTGATCATCTGGCGATGTATTTCGACTCTCTGGTACTTTGTACGATGTTCACTATGCAGTGTTGTCTCTATGAAAAATATTTCTAACAGTTAAAAACCTGTTTTTGCTAATTGTTTTCAAAATTACTAGAGCTTGAACTTTTTTTAAATTTCAAATATTATATATACATATTATCTGTTTATATCACATTTTTTTATTAATTATGTTCATATTTACAGGTGATTTGTAAAAAAAGTAAAAGACATAGAAACTTGCGGTTTGCGGCATTTGAAAGAGCGTTTTTTGATGTGTAAACATCCATACGCTGGGGGTAAAAATCTTTTTCACAATACAATCACAAATTTAGAGTAAGATGTGCGATGTAATCGTTAACCAATCGTAATGCGTTATCAAATCGGTGTGAGCTATGTATGAGTGCAGTAGTGTAATCATACGCTGCATACAATATACTCAACACCATCTAGTGTGCAATAGTAGCTACTAATTTTCACTAATTGTCGTACATTATGTTATCGTAGGCAAATGAAAACAAATAAATAAAATGAATACAAAAACATTTAATTTTGATAACTTTTAAAAAGATTTTTACTAAAACAAAGCAAAATAAGGAAAACTAAAAACTAAACTTGTCAAATATAAGGAAAACTAAAAACTAAAAGTTTTCTTCATCTTTGAGATTGTAATTCATACTTAACAGCTGCATATAAGCACCATCTAGTGTGCAATATTAGCTACTAATTTTCGAAAACCATTGCTGTAAAATAACATTACATTTCAGTAAACAGCTGATTAATAACTTGTCAACCGCAACAAATACAAAATAATAAAATATTTTACAAAACACCAAAAAAATTATAACTCAGAACATAAAACAACACAAAGTGTATCAAAGCTGAATGGAGGTAAAGCTAATTCTAATAAAATTTCTATTAAATTCCAATATAAATTAAGATTATAACATATCTTCATTACGTACTGTTGCCTTACACTGAAGCTGGTGCACGACAATTGGGTAACAATCTCCATCTCATGCCAATTATTATGGGTGGAGATTTTAATACAAATTTTGCAAACCCACAGTCGCAAGCTTTATCAAAATTTTTATTTGACGTTTTCCACTTGCATATGAGCAATTCTCCACAAACCCCCACAACTAACAATTCCACTACTATAGATGCAGTTTTCCAGAGATTTTTAAATACAATCGAGTCAAAAAATTATATATCTTATTTTAGTTACCATAAGCCAATATTAACTATTTGTACTTAAGGCATTTACCATAGATGGACACTTTGCAGTACTACTAAAATTTCAGTAAAAATAATTCTTTAACTAGTAAATTTTTACTGATTACTAAAATTTTTTCAGCAATTTTTATAAAGTGCCTACATGATTACGATGAGGTGCATTGAATTTTCAGTAATCAGTAATGCCCGATTAATGATTATTATGAATACGGCCCTATGATTTGACTGGTAATGCAAATTAAATTTCATTATCAGTAAAAATTTACTGAATTTTTTCAGTAATCAGTAAATTTACTGCTTACTGTAATTTTTAATGCAGTACATATATACTGCAGTGTGCCCATTTACTAACCAAATAAGTTAAATAAAACAAACAAAAACCAGCAAATTCCTATGTATTTACAATATTGAAAGTTTTGATACTTTTAATTGATTAATTAAAAAAATATACTAAAAGCATAAGTACTTCCAACTTCATTACTAGATGTTTACACATCTCCCCTGTGATCGGACTCACATTAATTTTTTTTCTTATAAGAATCACTCAAAAAGTAAAAAAAAATTTTTCGGCGCAGAGGTCCCTTTTCTTGGAGCAGGTCACACATATGAAACATTTTTGAAGTCAGCGAGTGCAAACTGCTTCTCCTGTGAAATTTCTTAAAGTACTTAACGAAACTAGCTAAACCCTATTTGGTTTTTGCTAGTTTAGCTAATGTTCGGATTTTATGGCCTCATGTATATTTTGGGTAAAACTTAATTTTTCCGGAAAACATGTCTTCGGCAAAACTGTAGCTATTGACAAGGAGAAAAATAGTGTGAAACAAACTGATCCCAAAAAACTGCATCTAGTACCTTACAATTTCAAAAATGTCGAAACATTTTAATTTTTTCTATCTTTTACTGTGGATTTACATCAGTATTGCACACGAAACTAAAATTTAAAAAAAAATAAAAAATTAACCATCCACAAAGATCTCTTTTTAAACTTTATTTCCATCAAACAAAAAAAGTATTAATTTTCCAGCTGTATTTTCCGGGAAATGTAGCAAAAGGCAAAAAACATACATTAATCAGTATCAATTGAAATGTTTGCTCTCAGCGAAGCCTGTGAAGTTGATGCTCTTGGTTGTTTCGTTGGTGGTTCAGGTCCATGATCTGAATCATCATCATCATCTAAGCTTGATAGCACATTCAATGGCATATCCCTTTCGGTGTGTCCTTCAAATCTAACGTCCTCCATGATTTCGGTGCCTGCATCTTCATATTGGGATACTGTATGACTCCACCAACAAACTTCTGCAAGCAATGCATCCAGTTTTTTTCCTTTCTATCGTTCTTCCATTGGCATGGTGATCTGATAGAATCGCTTTCCTTGTTCGTCAGATACAACACAACAGTTAGAAGATATTTTAAATTGTGTGGATAGTCCACTACAGATGGATGTATCCATTAGATTTGTCGCTCCTAGTGAAAAAGAAAGCCCGGGGCTATGATGGAATTGATTGTAATTTTACCAAGCACTTAACTTCTGAAAGTGTTGTTTTTCTCACTCAGATTTCAAATGCAATATTGAGGCTCAATCACTTCCCAACATAGAGGAAATGTGCAGAGATCATATTGATTCCGAAACCAAACAAACCCGAAAATTTGCTATCGTCTTATAGGCCAATTAGTTTATTGGTTACTTTCTTCAAAATATTTTGCGTAGGTTGTCTCCAATATTAGAAAATTCCAGACCATCAGTTTGGATTTATAAGTGTACAAAAACATGGAACTCCAGAACAAGTTCATTTTGTGGTCAATGTCATAACAGATGCTTTCGAAAAGAAAAAGTAGTGTTCAGCAACATTTCTAGATGTTCAGCAAGCCTTCGATAGAGTTTGGAACCAAGAGTTAGTTTACAAACTGAAAAAATTTCTGCCTGCACCCTATTATCTTTTCTTCAGAGGTTATTTATATGACAGACACTCTACACCCAGCAAGAAACGGCTACCGAAAGTCACCAATACAATCATACAATAATTCGTGCTTTTCCATAGTGGAAAAATAACTTTCGTATAAATACCCGGTGTCGCTACGTGAAAATTACCAAGTCAAAATGTTCGGTTATATACTATTTTTTATTTGGCAATTTTCACGTAACATACTTAAACCCTACGGAATCGTATTATTATATGTGTTCACACTAGGGTACCCATTTAATCGGGGTTTTTGATTAATCGGTTAATCGTAAATTTCAATCTAACAATTAACCGAACAAAACGCAATACATTTATACGATTAATCGATTATTCGAATAAAATAAAACAGTGTTCAAATATTTTTATTAAAACAAAACAAAACGTAACAAAAGCAACTTCATTATAAAGTATACAATTTCTCAAATCGTAGTTGCAGCAACATGAAAATTAGTGACTTTTGGTACGAAGCCAAAATTAAAAAAATTTCCAAGTTTCGACCCAAAAGTGCCACGCTTTCCGGTACCTCCCATACAAAGGGTAAGGTCGCTCTGAAACTATATCACACACCCTATTGGAAAGATTAATTTTTACAACAATTTTGCAAAATGTAATTTTCTGACGATTATCCTTATTGTATATAGTTTGAGCAGAATCGGACAAGGTATGCAATGGTTAGTGTGCGCGCCTCTTGTACATGAGATCCTGTGTTCGAACCCTGATCTGACCACCTTAAAATTTCTTTGGGCGGCGGTCACCTCGCATAGTGACGGCGACACTATCGAGTATATAGCCATGAAAAATACCGTTCGGAATCGGTGTAAAAACTGTAGGTTCCAATCAGTGAGTGAAAACTAGAAAGCGCACAGCTCAGTGATTGTGAGAAGCTCTCTCCTGTCCCTTCATGGGATGTAATGGGAAACCATTTGTTTTATTTTATTTTGATACCCCCCATATAGTGACCAGTGGGTCATGAAATTTCATCAGACTATTACACTCAATTTAATGAACCAATTTTAAGACAATTTTATTTTATGTATGTGTATGAGCCAAAGCACTGTGCGACGCTTACTCTCAACAAACTATCAAATCTGTGTAAAGTTATGAAATTTGTTCGCAAATCGTTGTCATATGAGTTGCTACATTGTAGGAGTGTTTCAAGACGGACTACGTGCCATAAACACCTACTTATATTTTATTAATCGATTATCGCTATGAATTGTTCGAGTTAATCGTTAATCGTAAAATTTAATTGTTAAAATGTTCGGTTAATTTTATGGCATGACGAATCGATTAACCGAATAATGATTAATTGAATGGTTACCCTAATACACACTCTATATAAACGTGTAGGTACTTCGCCATGGTAAAATTATCTATCGGGTAAACGCGTCAGCCCAGCTGATTTGTGGTTTTTTCATCTTTTCCGTCGGTAAGCTGTCAAATTCGATTTTGTTTCTCTTTGTTTGTTAATAAAATTCCAAGAATTTTAACCAAAATGCAATTTAATAGCATAGACTTTGTATCAAGTAAGACAATCTTATAAAATTTTTCACATTTGTGTGGTTTTCATTATTCAGCTAATTTTGACAGCTTAACGACGGAATTGCTGATGCGACTACCTAATAGATAATTCTACCATGTACTTCGCCGAAATATTTTTTGTGTATAGAAGCGATCGAAATCAAAACATTTGATTAGTTACTGTGCGGATTTTGTGGTGTGCGGTTGTAAAAAATAGAAAGTACAGCATTATAAAAGTAAAACAATCAATTGTTGTAAAGTGATCTACAAAAAAAAAAACTGAACAATAAAACAGTTAAAAATGTAGAAAAATAATTAAACAGTATAGAGAAGATGAAGCTTGAAAAAAAGTCCCAAAAGTATTTGAGCTCCAGTGCAGAAAAATGAGATGCAACTAAAGACACACAAAGGCACAAAGAGAGCAATAATATTTGAATAGCAAGCCTACCTTTTCAAGTTGCTACCTACCTTTTTCATGGATGTCTGGATAGTGTTGTGAAGCAGCTCGTAGGGGACTGCATTTAAGACGATTGCCTTGTGGCAATCGGTCTCTACGCGAATTAAAACTATTATATGGTAAATATTTTTCAAGCGATTTAGTTAAATTCAAGCTTTGGTAACAATCTAACATTATAGATACGTTTTCTAATTTGGGATGGAAGGCGTATGAAAAGGAAACGCATTACTCTGTTGCTCTCTTTCACAACACATACAAACATAAGAAAAGAGAGATAACTCAATCCAAAACGACGAAAGAAAATTAATATTGAAAATAAGTACATTTCTGTTTTTTCCAAAATTTGTATGAATTATTTTTTCTTTCTAAGTTTATTCTGTTCAAAAATATTCTGTTCAAATATTACGAATATATAACAGTATGCACGAAATTTAACTACAACTAAAAATGTAATATATTAAAAATGTTAAAATTATATACCCACGAGTATATGTACATTAAATTCAAGTATTTTACTGGCATCAATACCGATAACCTACCGGTACATTCTTGAAACCTATCTAGTAACTTACCAGTATGTAAAACAAGTAGTTTATCTGACTTGCTGCTGGTAATTATCCTGTAGTTTACTTCAGTTTTAACTTTTAGTTTTGTCCCGTCGCCTATGTTTTTAACTGAAGCTTTATCTGGTAAACCATTCGATAACTACTTAGTAATTACCAGATATTTTTCTTGCAGGGCATCAAAACCAATTGTGAAATATCAAATTTGTAACCGATCGCAGCTGATATACCTCGAGGAAGTGTACTTGTTCCTGTGTTGCACCCAATTCATACGATGATTTTTACGACATTACGTTTTGGACGTCTTTTTTATATGTAGGTCTGGTTCTAGACGTGCAATTGTAATTGCTGCAATTCTTCATGATTCTCTTTTGGAATTGCAATTTGCTTTTACACGCACGCAATTCTGTTTGTGCAATTCTGGTTTTTATTATTGCTGCTTCTGACATTCGTATAAATCTGAGACATATGCAGACCATTCGTGGGAAATTTTTACGAATGAGTAAATGAAAAGAAATGTCAAATTATTCTGCAACCGCCATTACTAAAAAATTACGAATGAGAAGAACTGAAAGAATTGCAGATTTCATGCAAGTTTTTTCCTCGTTCCATTCTTGTTACCTCTCTCTCCGACGAACTCATGAATTGCAGCAATTATAATTGCACGTCTAGAAACAGACTAGGCGAACGTTTTGTGTTTTTCGTGTCTTTTATCATATTTCTCTTTCTACTAATTTCTTTGTTTCTCGATACATTTTATTCTTTTTCGTACTTTGAAGTAGACGGGCTACATTACGGAAAATGAATTTTAGAATACATTTAGAAGGAAGAAGAAACTAAAGTTTTCGAATAGTAAAAATAATAATGTGGAAAATGAAATAATTGAAGTTTTGACAATAAATTGGTTCTAATTAATAAAATATTTTTTGTATTCAGACATACGTATTTCTTGATGCGAAAAATCGACTAAAGCATATTAACCGATTAAACAACCAGTACATAAGTTTCAGTCGGGTGAACCGACTGAATCACACCCACACCCTAAGTCAGCCATTGCGTGGGAGCTCTGTTAAATAAATAAAAGGCCAATACTCACAAGTGACCATATTCAATAGCAGATTGACAATGCGCTAAATATTATTGAATACCCAAATTAATGAGATTCCCTCCCAATATTTATATGCGAGGTACAAAAATGGGCATGGCACGTTGTAGCCAAAATTTTGATGAGTACCAAATTTTATGGCGACCGGTTATGATTTATTGAGTCGGCAAACCACAAATACGCCCAACTTTTGTATTGGAGGTACGAAACTAGGCGTGGCACAATAGTCAGTTATTAGTAACACAGCAGCTTTTAGCAAAATATTGCCTATTACCGAATTTCATTAAGATCGGTTGTAGTTTTATCGTGTCGATCAACCGGTCATCCGCCTAACTTTGGGAGGTACAAGAATGGGTGTGACAAAATAGCTCATTTTCTATAAGAGAGTTTTATTTAACAAAATATTGACTAGTACAAACTTTCATAAAGATTGGTTCGGTTTTGCTGGACTTCCCGTATGGAACAAACAGACCGCCAAACAACTTTTGTATGGGAGGTACCACAATGGGTGTGGCAAAATTACCTTTGTTTTAATTGGTGATTGGCGCTTGATAACGTGAAGCCTTACACCTAATTTCATTAATGTCGGAAGTGATTCACGCGATTTATCGGATCGACAACCCGGACGAACCCCTGTTTTGTATGGGAGGTACCAGTATGGGCGTGACAATCTCGTCCATTTCCTCCAGTTAACTAGGCATTTACAGATTATTAACCGATGTGTGAGTTGAAGGTAATCATATTTAACAGAAGAAAGAAATATGACTTTGTGCTAAACGTGTCGATGTATATGGAGGTACCAGAAGGAGCGTGGTGAAAACGCCCATTTGCAATCCCAAACTCAGTATTGACGAATAATAGCCACTGACAAAATTTCATTCTGATCTGTAAAGATTTACGGCAGTTATCGTGTCAACCAGCCAGCCAGACAGACAGACGGACATGGCTCAAACATCTTAAAAAGTCCTAAAACGAATTTCGTCCAAGGATACTAAGGTATAATATGGCTCCTTCTATGTGTTAAATTTTTTACGTATTAAATCATATATACCCCCACCCCAATGGGTGAGAGTATAATAAAAATAAACTCTGCCTGCAAAAAAAGACATGCGAGTAAAAATCATCGAATGAACACAAATGATTTTTGGAAGTTGCTTCAAAAAGCAATTAAGAAAAACGACGTCGTGAAAATCATCGTAGGAATTGGGTGGCCGTCGGTGGTGCAATGGTAGTGTGCGCGCCTCTTGTACATGAGATCCTGGGTTCGATCCCTGCTCAGGCCACCTTAAATTTTTTTTCGGCGGCGGTCACCTCGCATAGTGACGGCGACACTATCGAGTATTTCGCCATGAAAACGCTTCTCAAAATACCGTTGGGAATCGGTGTAAAACTGTAGGTCCCAATCAGTGAGTGAAAAACTGGAAAGCGCACAGCTCAGTGATTATGTGAAGCTCTCCCCTGTCCCTTCATGGGATGTAATGGGAAACCATTTATTTTATTTATGAATTGGGTGTCATACACAATTTTTACATCGGATATGCCAACATTGACTACTGTTACAGTTGCGACATATGCGGACGATACCGCAATACTTGCTTCGAGTGAATCATCCTCGGAGGCATCCGAACTCGTCCAGAAACAACTTGACGATATGCGGGTTTGGTTACAAAGACGGAGAAAGTCGAGACACATAACATTCGCATTAAGACGGGAAAATTGTCCTGCAATCCGACTAAATGGAAATACAATTCCGAAAAAGACACAGTTAAATATCTTGGAATAGTTTTGGATCGACGACTGACGTGGAAAGCGCATATCAAGAATAAACAAACCCATTTAAAATTAAAAACCATAAAATTGTTGGTGTTTATTAGGACCAAAATCCAAATTAAATTTGACAGACAAATGTACAATTTATAAAGCCATACTTAAACCAGTTCCGCCATATCCGCCATATTATATTTAGCTCTGGGGTACTGCCAATAACTTGAATATCGATATCCTCAGTAATCACGTAAATCCTGAGACTAAACAGAAGAAACAAGAAGACTGAAACGATTTTAAATTTTACATCTACCTTTTCGAAAATAAGTTAAACTTTATTGTACTTTGTGTTGGTAAATTTCTCTCTCAGATATTATTTAAGTATAATTATTCCATTGTTTATGTTAAAATGTTTATGTTATATTGCTCATTGGAGATTTATAATCAATGTATAAGTAACTTTTGCAAATTTAACACATTTACTTATTCTGTCGGTAGATTGTAAATAAAGAAATGAATTTAAAAAATAATAATAATGTGATTGTGCCTTAATTTTTGCAACCGGAGTCAAATGTCATGTTGTAGAGAGATGGGTTTATCGGAAGCCTCTGTTAGCTAGGTAGAGTGAGAAGGCGAAACGAATAAGCAGCCTGATTGGTTGTGCGATCACTGATACGCATAAGGCTTATTACGTGCCCACGTCACTGAAGCTCGTCAAGATATCGGGCATATTATTTTGTCCTTATAAGGCGGATGAGCCAAACTTATTGGCCAAAGGCGGATATAAACCAAAATAAGAAAATCCAGGTACGACATATTGCATCCTGGTCCATAATGCATCCATAATGGGAGGCTGCAATCAAATGTCCTGGCAGTAGGTAAAATGCAAAAACCCGGTGGACTTTGTGTACGTCCCGCCACCGTTCATAATGACAGTGAATATATATAAACGAAAGAGAAAACATAAACAATTGCAATTTGTTGACGACCCCCGCATACGTTATAAGGACCACGATTTACGGATATGTCGGTCTAAAATCAATTTTTTTTTGGCATAAATTAAAAAAAAAAATTATATTTAAAAAAAAAAGATACATTTTTAAGAAGCTGACACTCTGAACGATATAAAAATCATAAACAAAAAGCTTTTCTTGAAATAGTATTTCAATGAAGCATGTAGATTAATGCGAATTTAAAAGTAAATGCGCTAAATGTTATATGAGAAATAACGTTCAGGGGTCCATTTTATATAGAATTAAATTCCTTTATCTTTGTATTTATTATATTGTAGTGTGTTATATAGCATTTCTAAATAATAAAATCAAACAATGCTTATATTTCATGGAGGAAAAGTTCAAACAGCTGGCTCACAGTTCCTACCATCTGGCAACAGAAAAGTGTTATACTCCAAAACAGTCCAGTATAACAGTCAGGTGGATGATAGAGATGATATTTCTAATGAAAGATTATTAGATATTTATTTTGAAGCTATCGATGCACTACAACAGTGTAAAAACAAGTACGATAAATTACGTGTGCTAGGCATGATGCTCCGACATGCACTATAATCCTAACAACTCCATAGATATTCAAGTTATGCACTGGAATTGTCAAGGCATAACAACAAACTCCTCAACTCGAGTATTTTATTCGAGCCAAAAAAATTGATATTGTCTTATTAAACGAAACTTTTTTACAACCCCACCATAATTTTAAGATTGGAGGATTTAAGATCTACAGACGCGATCGAACAACCCTCGGTGGTGGCGTACTTATAGCTATCAAAAAATCAATAAATCATCGACTATTGCCTTATGACAAAACGCTTGATACGGAATCCATTTCTATATCTGTGTACATAAATAAAAAACCTATTATATTTACATCTGCTTATACTCCACATTACACCTCCAAATATAACGACGATGTCAACTCACTGACTGGTAAATCCAATGACTACTTTATCTTCGGTGACTTTAATGCTCAACATACTAGCTGGGGTTGCCAATCAAACAACCCTGCTGGAAATTGTCTCTACAATCATCAGAACCAAGCGGATTATTATGTGTATTTCCCATCAAGCGGATTATTATGTGTATTTCCCGTCGGTGGTGCAATGGTTAGTGTGCGCGGCTCTTGTACATGAGATCCTGGGTTCGAACCCTGCTCTGACCACCTAAAATTTTCTTTCGGCGGCGGTCACCTCTCATAGTGACGGCGACACTATCGAGTATATAGCAATGAAAAAGCTTCTCTAAATACCGTTCGGAATCGGGGTAAAACTGTAGGTCCCAATCAGTGAGTGAAAACTGGAAAGCGCACAGCTCAGTAATTGTGAGAAGTTCTCCCCGGTCCCTTCATGGGATGTAATGGGAAACCATTTATTTTTTATTTATTTATTTCCCATCAACCCCGACTCGTTTTAGTCAACAATTCCTCCCGACTACACCATCTACTGTTGATCTGCTACTGTCAAACTCCACATTGCCGACCTCAAATTTAGTAACCCATAGAAATGCCCTTATCTCCGACCATGTTCCTATCACCTGCCATATATATGGCTCCTTTTTAAACAGCCCACATAAAGTGCCATTATACCATCTAGCCGACTGGAAGTCAATAAGATGCTCGGTCAATTCTGAACTTCGAAATCACATAAATTTGGACTCTGCCATAACAATAGACAATTGCGAAGATGTTTTAGGCACTATTACAAATATCATTAAAAAAGCGCATGACAATGTCCCTACTGGTGAATCGAGAAGCTCTGAGAGAGATATTTCCAATCTCAGCAGATACCTAATTAAACAGCGGAAAAAATTTAACCGTCAGTATCAAAGGTGTAATGATTTAAATCGCAAACGTACATTATCAGCAATACTTAACCTTCTCACGCGAAAGATAGACTTTTATTTGGATAGAGATAGAAATATTAGCTGGTCGCATTTCATTTCAAAACTACCTCCGGGTAAGAAGACATTTTGGAAAATCTCGAGAGCTATTAAGGGTAACCGTAGGCCCATCCCCAACCTTTTGGTTAATGGTCAAGTGAAAACATTAAATCAAGACAAAGCTGACTCAATTGCTAACTGTTTTATGAATTCCCACATGATCACACATAACAATCATTCTTCAATGGATAAATAAGTTAGAAAAGTGCTAAAAGACCTGAATGCCACCAATGTTGAGGAGTTAACTCCAGATGCCTTAACAAATGAAGCTGAACTAATGGAAATTGCACATAGCTTAAAAAACAACAAATCTCCTGGATTTGATGGTATTAACAACATGGTTTTAAAGAACATGCCTCTAAACTTATTTAAAATGCTTTCCAATATATTTAATTTTTACCTTAAAAATGGCATTTTCCCAAACTTATTTAAAAAGTCCAAAGTAATACCTGTGCCTAAACCAGGTAAAGATCCGAAATCGCCAAACAGCTACCGTCCAATTAGTCTTTTAAGTGTTTTGGATAAACTTTTTGAAAAAGTTATTTATCGACGAATTATGTCTCATACGGAAAGGCATAATATTATTCATAATAAGCAATTTGGATTTCGTAAGGAACATTCAACTATACACCAAATCAAAAGAGTCATCAACACGATTGAAAGAAACAAGGCTAATAGATATAGTACTGGCATTGTGTTACTCGATATAGAAAAAGCTTTTGACTCTATATGGCACGATGGAGTTGTATATAAGTTGAATAAACTCAACTATCCAATATATTTACAGAAGCTCATCAATTGCTTTCTGCAAAATAGATATTTTCCTGTTTGCATTGAAAACAGCTCATCATCAACTAAAAGTATACCAGCAGGTCTTCCTCAAGGATCTGTTTTATCTCCCTTGTTATACTCTACATACACTTCTGACATCGAAATCAAAAGAAACCATGATGCAGCATTTTACGCAGATGATAGTGCAATTCTGTGCAGTGGAAAAGTCTCCAACGCAATAGTGAAACAGTTGGCTCAGTCCCTTAAATACACGGAGAAATACTTTCAGAAATGGAAAATAAAAGTTAACCAGATCAGACTCAGGCGATTATATTCCCGTTCAACAAATCCCCAAAACGTGTACCGAACATCAGCCTACAATTCCAAGGAAACAGAGTTGAAATTAAAAAATCTATGAAGTACTTAGGAGTCACATTTGACTCAAAACTGACATTCGCAGAACACATTAAGAATGTTTGTGAAAAAGCAATTAAATGCGGTAGAGCCCTCTATCCTCTCATAAGCCGAAAATCAAAACTAACTTTAAAGAATAAAATATTATTATTCAAAATGTGTATTAGACCGATAATGACTTACGCATGCCAAGCATGGAGTGTAAAAGTTCCAAATAATCCAAAATAAAAATGTGAAAGCAATCTACAACCTCAACTGGAGACATTCTACTCTTCATTTACATAATCACTATGGTCATGAACCTATTAACAGTTTTCTACGCTCTCTGACCCTGTCATTCAACGAACGATGCAGGCAGTCAAATTATGATATTATTAGAAATTTGATATAAGCATATTGTTCTAATACTTTTAGCAATAAAAGTATCTCTTACATATGTCTTAGGAAAATTATCTACCTCTGTTTATTTTGATTTCATAAGGTTTTTTCAGACCTATTTTTACCCTTAATCTGTGATATACTATTAGCTCAACTATGGCCTTGCCGAAAGATGTCAATTGCTGTAATACTATTATGTAAAATCTCATAAATTGTTCCAAATTGCTTAAAGAAAATGAATAAAGGTCAAAGTATATTAATAAAAAAAAAAGTTGTATTTGTGCATGAAGCTGTGGATGTAAGATTGCTTGTTAAGGGATCCCCTAACATGTTTGCAACTTTTTGCGCGTTTTCGCAAACAAGGACCTTTACCAATTACTTAAAAATTAAATTTTTTAGCTTTTTCGACTTGGTCCTCATGATTAAAGCACATTCGGTTAGTAATCAGAAAGACATTGATCGAATGTATTTTTAGAAGTTGTGTAATTCGTCTATTTTTTGTTGTTTGTTTTAGAATAAAATAATTTAAATTTGCCTTGGTATTTTTAAATTTTAAAACGCAATTCGATGTAAAATCCCATCTAGTTGTGATTGGTATAATAGTGTTTCGAAAAAAATTGTTGCTGGAGTTGAATTTCACTTTTCAATAGGTCAGGTTTTCAATCACATGTTTTTTAAGTGTTTTATTGCGTTCATTCCTATAAAATATTTGTAATTTTGAATTCAGATTTTAAGAGTGGAAATAGGGCTTGTAATATGGAAGGTATTTAAAAAGAATTCGTTGTCAGAAACAAATATTTATTGGGCCTTTTCCATTGTTTTTATTATGTGTTTAATGTGGTGTGATGTTTTGCAAAAACCTAACCTTAAAGTACTTGTGTTCGGTGGATGTTCAATCAATTTAAATATTAGCTAGTATGCGAAGTTATGAATGCTTCTTAAAGTGCCCTTAATATAATATATTATCTTTTTGGTAGTTATTTTGCATTTTCCCAAAATTTTGTTTCAGGCAATATAACTTATGTCTTTAATACATATATGTATACTTCGGACCCACTTTTGTCTAATTTATATATCTCTAAAAAGAAAATGTCAGAACAAACAAAATTCAGTTCCACCAGAAGTAATAAAAACCATCAGCCATCCAATTAGAACCGTGGTCAACAAATATTGGTTTATGTTTAGACGACGAGGATAGTGCCCCTGATTCTGTCGAAGAATTGGAACTAGAAGAAGACTGATATAAATAGTTCTTCAGTAAAACAGTGTTTAATAAAAGTTTCAAACAAACCCAAAAAAAATGTCTTTATTTTGTATGGAAAAAAATTCCGTCCTCCAAAGCTTGAAGCTACAAATCCAATTGGCTCAAAATTCGTTCTATATGCTGATCTATTATGCTGAAGTATGATTACGGAACAAATATTTCAAAGTTCGTGCACTTTAATCTCAAACTACGCCATCTATTGCAAATAAAACTATACTATGCTATGAAATTTTACAAAAGATTTTTGAGTCAATAAAGGTCATACAATTAGTTTTAAATTATGCATACTTTGACTTGAAACTCCTGTGGGCGTGGCTCGATCATCCCAATAATTTGTGAATTCCATGTTTTCATCATGCCCTACAAACATGTAAAAGTACAAGTCTCTATATACATTATTCGAATTTATGCCAGGAAACTTAATTTTGAACCACTGTGCAATGCAAGTATCCAATTGGTAGATGTCCCCGAAAGTTATCCGGGCAATGCGGTGGACAGGACGTGGCTGCACAAGGCTGCAGATTTTTTGTTGGTAAAAGACTGCGGCATCAAGTCTCTAGGTTTAATCGTACGTATAGCCACAATCCGCATAAAAGCGAAATATTTTTATATTTCCATAATTTTTGTGCATGCCCCGACAGAAGAGAAAGATGATGATGAAGTTCAAGGAACATTTCACGTTTTTCGTGTCGACACACTAAAAAAACCGTCCCACCAACATATTGCGAGTATTGTTTTCATGAATTGAATATATGCTGCTTCTCTGCCTGATGTTTGTATACTATATGTTTGTTAGGGCGGGCCAAATTTTTTTGTTGATCAGAGCCGCCCCCTAGGATGATTCTATGGACAATTCTAAGCAACTTTGGTGAAGGAACCGTAGGTCTATCTCGATTTTCGAGTCTCCCACTTTACAAAAAATTATTATTTCCCTATAACATCATTTTGATTCAAAATTCGATTTTTTATTCATCGTTATATTATCTTTTTTATGTGTACATGGAGGGTTTTTGGAGTCGAGAAATTCATTTCTGATCTTTATTTTTACCTATGACCACCGCCAGAGGGCGTTTCATGCATATTTTAACTATTTTTCGTCTATTTTCCGAGAAAAATTACAAGTTTTTCGGTAAAATTGATCTTTATTTTATTTTTTTCAACAGAAATTCAACCTAAAATATAAGAACATGTGTAAAAAAAATGAATTTAGTGGAAGAAAAGTGAAATAAGTTATTTTTGAAAGTCTTTCTTGCTTTCAAGTCTGGGGTATTTTCCACGGCTTTCTGATGTAACTGCCATAACACTGTGTCGACTTTTTTCTAAAACAGGTTTAGAAACGCTGGCCAGCAATTGAACATGTGTGTCCGTTGCTTGTATGTGTACCGGAATTCTTGGATCAGGCAATGGTGGATCATCGTATTCTAACTATTGTTCCAAATGATCATACGGAATGGTATGCGTAAACGGTAGTTCGAATAAGACATCATCTTTATTTAAATCAATCATATTCGTATAATCTATACAATTGTAGTTTATCAAAGGTTTTTGGTAAACTCTAATGTGTGCCGGGTCGTACAGATTTCTTCGGTAGTGTAAAATTTTCTTGATTGCGATGTTTCGTGTCTCTTTTTTATCATCAAATAACATCGCAAACAAAATATTTTCGGAATGTGCGTAATATGAATTGCCTTTATTGACATTATTCACAACTCCGCGTAGATTTGTATCCAAATATTGTGTCCAATGAATGAATTTGTAAAATAATACACTACCGAAGACCACCGAATTATAGTACTTGATGTTGAAGTGCATCGGCACGTACACTTTCATTATGTATGTTGCCAGAATTTTGAAATTCCTTGATGGATTTTCAGATGACACATACAACCGCATCAATCTATTCGGCTTGGTGAGCCAACGTGAATGTTCTATTGGTGCTGGTTTAATGTGAGACAAATCCGCAGGAACAACACCATTCGAAATTGCATTGGCCATTTTCTATAGGTACTTTGAATCGGTGGATAATTCAAATGGATCTAAATCAGGTGGCATGTTCTCAAGCACAATTATCTCGAATTCATCTACAAGCTGCAAAAAAAGAAATTAGATGAATTAAATGCAATTTTACCATTTAATAATGGAAAAAATCTATGAGAAAAATGACAAATGATACATACCGGAAGATTTTCACACGTTTAAATTTGTTTGCCCAACGTTCCGGTTGTTGTTCGTGGTCCAGTGGTCGATGATCTGTCCAAAGTGTTAAACAAATGACGAAATGACAGCTCGTTGAAGTGCAGAAGGCACACAAACCAATGCAGCGGTCTATTCAAATGCAATTCAAATCAGCGCAAAATCCCATTTCTTACGCCAGTATTTGTTGGCTCACCATCACAGTATATGCCGATTAATGCATCGAGAGCAATTTCTTTTTCGACGAAGAATGCATTCAATGTCATCAATTTGTGTTCAGCATCTTCATTTTCGACTTTTGTGTAGCCTATCAATTGAGAATTTTGTTCCTGCAAAACAACTAGATGTGGTTCTTTCACCATCCTTGGATGCAACTTCTCATCGATTTTTTCCATTGTTAAAGCATCATTTTTTCGGCCTTCGAATGAAAATGCTATCAAATTGGAATGATCATACTGCTTACGAAGCAATTCTTCTCTGCATTTGGCTTTTCTCGACGCACTTTATTGTTATCCATGATGATAGGATTGCCATGTGCATATTTTACGTCAATGTCTTGCATAAGAGATGTTGCGAGTGCTGCTGCTATTCTATCAGACACACCAAATCGATCCCACATCGCAGCGAAGTTCGAAGCATCGTATCTGGGATATACGGTCCTCGTATCATTGGCGGAACATCTTGTGGATTTGAACTTGGCTCATCTGTATCAGTACTTGGTTCATATGCTAAATGGGCCTCTTCAACGCTTGTTGGTATTATTGTTGACGTTGGTGCTGGCTCTTCAATTTCTGGCACGAATTCCGATATCGTCAATCTTCTGACATTATTTTGATGTCGCATAAACTCTTTCAAATGATCTGGAATCAATCCACATGAGCATAATGCTGCCTTCAAGTCACATTGACATTTGCCGGTGTAAAATAATTCTTTTGTAGATTGCACGAACGTTCTGAATGTGGCGATTTTTGGATGTTTAGTTTCGATTTGATACTTGTCAATCAATGTACCCAATTTTCTAACAACACTTTCCTTTGTTAGAATTTCAACATTAAGTTGACTCCAAATTTGAATCAATTTGTCTGTTACGCGGCACGAATGTTTTATACGAAAACATTTTGTTTTGGAGTTTAGCACGTTCGCCCAAGAAAAAAAAACATCTTAAAATATCCTGTTTCGTTGGCAGATTGGGTCCACTCAAATCACAAGACGCACCAAAAACAGCAACATCGTGCGAAGGCAAATGCTTCAAATGATTTTCGGTACTCGTTGATGTTGTTGCGGTTTGCGATGTAGACGGCAATGCATTTGGATCCATTGTATACTTTTACTAAAAGAATTAAAAAATAACTGAAATTAGTATATTTTAAAACATTTGGTTCGAATATATTTTTTCCACCTACAAATTGGTCAATACACGGGGGTAAAAATGGTGAGAAGTTTATTTATATTCAAATATCAGATTTTGATTTGAAACGAAAAACGAAAAAAAAAGATAATATAACGATGAATAAAAAATCGAATTTTGAATCAAAATGATGTTATAGGGAAAAATAATTTTTTGAAAAGTGGGAGACTCGAAAAGCGGGATAGACCTATGGTTCCTTCACCAAAGTTGCTTAGAATTGTCCATGGAATCATCCTAGGGGGCGGCTCTAATCGAATTTTTCGGCTCCATACAAATTGGCCGCCCTAATGTTTGTTGCTTAGAATTGTCCATAGAATCATCCTAGGGGCCGGCTCTAATCGAATTTTTCGGCTCCATACAAATTGGCCCGCCCTAATGTTTGTATACTTTCAGTATACTATAAAAGCTACAAACACATTATATTTGCATGCACACATAAATACAAATTTTTTTGCGTGGAGTGCATTCCTCTTATATTCGCTACATACATATCGCTACATATTATTTAGGCAAAGTGTTATTAACATCCAAACCTAGAGTGACGTTTGTGTCAATATTAATGGCTTTAAATTAATACCGCTCATCCTAATAACATTTGTCTAGTAATGGATCTATTAAAGTTGTTAAATACATTTAGAAAAAAAAACAATTCAAACACTATTGTGATAAAGTGGTTTGGAAATCACAATTTTTAATAAATTATACCATTTGTTCACTTATCTAGTTCCATTAAGTGAATAGGATTAACAACTTTGATAAAAAAATATAGAAATAAATTTACACATGGGGAATACAAATGTATTCAAACTGTATCTAAGAATAAAGTATTAAATTGTGTGGCGTTAGACAAAAAATTGGCTAGTGCCAATTTTCATTAAGATCGGCTTTGGTTTACGTGAGACATCGCATTAATCAACCGGTCAATCAGTTGTTTTTTGTGTGAGAGCTACATAAATGGATGGCCCAAAGTTGTACCTTTTTAATTACAAAGCTGCCTTTGACAAAATATTGCCCAGTGCCAGATTTCAATAAGGTCAGCTGTGATTTACGGGAGATATACTGTTGACTCCCAAACTTTTGTAGGGGAGGTAAAAAAAAGCCGAATGGCAAAGTCGTCCATTTTTAGGTAACACCAAATTTCAGAAAGTTTCGTTGGTTGTTATGGGAGTTTTCTTGTCGACCAACCAATAGGCAAATAATAGTCCCTGAAAAAATTTCAATGTGATCAGAAAAGATTTACGGCAGTTATCATACTGAATAACCAGCTAGACCTTACAAGCACACAGACGGACATGGCTTAATCGTCATAAAAAGTCCTAAAATGATTTACGTCCGAAGAGTCTAAGTGTCTTATAAGGCTCCTTCTATGCGTTATATTTTTGATGTGTTAACATCTATACGCGCGCCTCTAGGGCAGTAAACTATAAATTTAATACATACGCAAGTGTTAGGTTTGTAAGAGTAAATCATCGTTTGTTTGTTCGTTGCTTGGCAGTCGGTATTGAAAGTGATTATTGGGCGATTTTCATATAATTTTCCCACGCGATTTTCTCTGGAAATTCATAGCCGATTTTATTAATTGTTGGATTAAAAAGCTAGAGCGGGTTTCGACGAAGAGTTTAGGCCAAAAACTAAGGCGATCCGATATCGGCGAGCCGAGATTTAAGTGTTTTAATTTGGAGTATTAATTTGGAGTATTAATTTGGAGTAATATTAAAAAAGTGTTTTGTTGATCTTCGGTTTTGTCTTATCATCGTTTGTTTGTTCGTTGCTTGGCAGTCTGTATTGAAAGTGATTATTGGACGATTTTCATATAATTTTCCCACGCGATTTTCTCCGGAAATTCATAGCCGATTTTATTAATTTTTGGATTAAAAAGCTAGTGCGGGTTTCGATGAAGAGTTTAGGCCAAAAATTAAGGCGAACCGATATCGGCGAGCCGAGATTGAAGTGTTTTAATTTGGAGTATTAATTTGGAGTATTAATTTGGAGTAATATTAAAAAAGTATTTTAAGTTGATCTTCGGTTATATCGTACGAATATAACAATGTATGTATGTATGTACAAGTGTCTGTTGCTTTGCATTCTTTGACTTTTGTGGGAATAAAAAAAAAGTATTGAGCAAGAATATAATGACACATGTGCTTGCACTGGGTCTTTAAATAATTTTAAGTATTAATATTATTTAACTGTAACGTCATCATATGATTGAACGCTGTTTTTTATTTTCCAATGAAACATTTACGAATGTGTTCATAGAAATCGAACAGGTACCGTGTAGCAAAAAGGTGTTAACACATCGCCCGTGAGTTCGAACACTCATTGGATTTTTTCCTTAGTAAATCTTCACCAAGTTAGCACTTTTTAAATTAAGTGTAATTTTTCTGTGTGCAAGTGGCAATTCTGAAATTTGACAGCTGTCACATATCTTTATTCTGATTATTGAAAATGGAGCGCATTACGGCAGAACAACGCGAAAACTTAATATTGTTATGCTGAGACCGCTCGCAAACTCCGAAGAATTTTCAGTCGAGAAAGTGTATCTAATGTGTCAACCATTCGAAGAGTGGTCAATAAATTTGCAGAAACTGGGTCGGTTATGGACAGTAATACTCCTGTGCGTCAACGTACCGGTCGGCCTCTTGAAAACATTGTCGCCGTAAACGAGAGTTTTGCCAAAAACCCGAAAATAAAAATTCGTCATCGTTCTCAACAACTTCAAATTTCACTAAGCAATACGCAGCGAATTTTGACAAAAGACCTTTACGCGTACGAAATTCAGCTTATGCAGGAGCTCCAACTAGCAGACCATCGAAATCGCCGCCAATTATTTCAATGGGTAATGGAACAAAGTCAAATCAATGCCAAATTTCTCAAAAATGTCATCTTATCCGATGCAGCACATTTCCATCTGAAAGGCTTCGTGAATGCACACAATTGTCGAAATTGGGGCTCTGAAAATCCTCATGCAATTTATGAGAAACAACTGCATGCACATCGAGCAACTGCCTGTCCTGGATTTTGGTCAGGCGGCGTGAACGGGCCGTACTTTTCTGAAGATGACGCCGAAATTTCAGTGAGTGTGAACGGTACTCATTACAGCAACATGACAACGAAGTTCTTGTGGGATCCAACTGGTCGGCATGGATCTGGATGACATGTGGTTTCAGGAAGATGTCGCCACATCGGGCATGAAGCAATCGATTTATTGCAGGAACGATTTCCAGAACAAATTTTCTGAAGGAATTCTGATGTCAACTTCCCACCAAGATCATGCAATTTAACGCCGTGCGATTTCTTTCTTTGGAGTTTTGTGACATCTCAGGTCTATGTGAATAATCCAGAAACAATTCCTGAGCTCAAATCGGAGATCTAACGTGTCAGTGGTGAGATACACCCATATCTCTGTGAAAAAGCCATGGAAAATTTCATGAAAAGAGTAACGGCCTGTTAGCAGAGGCATGGGGCCCAACTGATTGACATTTTATTCCATACTTAATGGGAACATATCTTTTTCCAATCCAATAAAAAATTACAACTGTCTCAAAAATGTCGTGTTGTAATTTTCAAAAGAGAAACTGCTCTTTGAGACACCCTTTATATACCTCAGCCCAATGGTTGATGATATACAAATTAAACATCATAATCAACTATTGTATATAAAGGGTTTTTCAATAAGAGCGCTACAAAAGTTTTTTTTAAATAAAACAAAATCGGTTTTAGATACAAATGAAATTCTTTATTCCTGTGAAAGTACGTTCGATGCCATTATGTATGGAACTCGATTTCTTTCTTTTCGGCCGATACTGCTGCAATTTCACGTTCGATATTCGTACGAAGTTCATCAATCGTTGCTGGCTTGTTGGCATAGACCATAGACTTGACGTAGCCCCACAGGAAATAATCTAACGGCGTCAAATCGCACGACCGAGGCGGCCAATCGACTGAGCCATTTCGTGAGATAACACGTTCACCAAACTTGGTTTCCAATAAATTGATTGTGGCATTCGCTGTGTGGCTTGTGGCGCCGTCCTGTTGGAACCACATGTCCTCCAAGTCCATTTTATCCAATTGGGGCCAAAAATATTAGGTTATCATTGAACGGTAGCGATTCGCATTCACAGTAATGTGCCGGTCTTGATCATCACGGGAGAATTACGGCCCAATGACGCCGCCGGCCCATAAACCGCACCAAATCGTAATTTTTTCGAGATGCAATGATGACTCATGGATTACGTGTGGATTGCTATCTGACCAATAACGCATATTTTGCTTATTGACGAAGCCATTCAGCCAGAAATGAGCCTCATCGCTGAAGATGATTTTCCGATGAAAATCCGAATCATTTTCAAGTTGTTGCTCAGCCCTATTCACAAACATACGACGCTTATGGTAGTCAAGCGGCTTCAGTTCTTACGTCAATTTGATCTTGTAAGGATGTAGGCCAAGATCTTGTCGCAAAATTCGCCACAACGACGTCAGAGAGATGCCCAACGCTTGAGAACGACGTGTGAGAGACACATTTGGGCTTTCTTGAACTGAAGCCTCAGCGGCAGAAATATTCTCGACACTACGGGCACTTCTTTGTCTCACTGGCACGGGAACATTTTGCACTGTGCCTGTGGATTCAAATTTTTCCACTAGACGCTCAATTGTTGATCTGGTAGGACGATTATGACGACCATAAATTGGACATAGCGCTCTTAAAGTTGAGGCCACTGACTCCAAATTTCGGTAGTAAATTTTAATAATTTCGACTCGTTGTTGGCGCGTATATCTTTCCATGATGAAATGGCAAACCTTACTGAAGAGAAATGTCAAAAGAGCGGGAAAAAATATGGCGTCGTTTGCTGTCGCTATCGATTTACTTTTGTAGCGCCTCTGTTGAAAAACCCCTTTATGTGCAGGCATTGTTTTGAAAATCTGGGAGAAACCGGTATTAAAGTTTTTGCTGTACTTTCAAAATATTCTGTATTTGTTTACGTGTACAAAGTCGTGTCGTACCCTATTACATATTTAATTGTATTACAAATAAAATCCTCAAACAAAAACGTTACTTTTGTGAACAAGAAACCAGTTGGACTCATATGTGTCGTTTTTGTCACTCTGACTTTCATATTTTGAAAAAAACATATAAATTAAACGAGCGTGACTTTAAGTTGATTCCACCAGTTAACGAGCAGACGTTTTGACAGATTTACAGCCGTTTTAATTTGTAAGACCAACCACAAAACAAGACTCATCAAATTTTGTATGCGTTACATTGTAAGACAATTTTCAACAATTTGCATTTATAAATTTTTAATTAAATTTCATATTTTTGTGAGAGAGATATGAGAAGCGGCATTCTAAAGTGAATTTCATCGTCATGGAAGACGTTCCTTTTATGGGTTTATGCAGTTTGTTACTTTATGATATGAGATGAAATTCAAAATAATATGAACGTAATTCATGTTGCTCCATTACTTTTTGCTATATGTCGAGACAGTTGGAGACAATTAAACAATTTAATAAGACAGAGGAAAAATTCGTATGTGAAAACAATATAAATTTTAATATATTCAGTGTTTGTAGATGAAAGATGAAAGTGAACGAGTATTTGGTGATGCATTTGCTTTAACAGGACTTTTGCAATTAATTAAGTTCTTATTGAAAATATTACTTATAAATGATAGCTGGTTTCATATATAAGAAAGTTAACACCTCATTTTGAATCGGAAGAGAAACTTTTCGTGTTTACATGTACTACTCCTTTTTAAATCTTAATTAATAGTGATGCTAATGTTATAGCGTTGTTTGCAGATATTCTAGCTTTAAAAAATTTAAATATGAGATAATATATGATAATTTTAATATAAGATAACATTGCATCTGCATATATTCAGTATAAACTACACCTAACATTCCATTCAAAAATTACACAATCCTCGTAGTACATAAAAATATGCTACCAATGCTATGTGAATACTTGTGAGTAAACATGAATTAGAAATTTTCCTTTATCGAAAAGAATGATTATGCGTTAAGAATATCGTTACCAATTCAAGCCTACGAACAACGTATCGATGCCATGAGTACAGATCAGATCATATACAATTTTTTTTTTTCAATTCAATTTTTATTTGTTTCATAATATTTACACTTTTCAATTTACTTATGTAATACTATTTAAGAGTTTAAGAGATATCTCTTCTTCTACTTTATAATTAATAATATTTTACAAAATTGATAACTAAAGGATGATAGATATGTATATACTATGTGTACACACGAATGGAGGCAAAAATTTACAAAAAACCTATATAAATATTTTAACTTACAAACTAACTATGAATATGCTAATTCATTGATATAGGAATATCTTGATGTAGAACATCTCGTAGTAAAATTTTGAGTCAATATTTCAATCCTATCAGTGACTAGTTCTACTTTGGCGTGCTCGTGGAGTCGTTTTGTAGAGTAATAGAAAGGATTATTTAATATAAGTTTTAAGACTTTATTTTGCGTAACCAGTAATTTTTGTAAATGACAGTTGGCACTGGAGGCCCATAATGGTGCTCCATATTAAATTGCCGATTGAAATATAGACTTAAATATTAACATTTTGTTGTCTAAACTAAGACATGACTTTCGATTTATAAACGGGTAGAGCATTTTAATCAACAAGTTCACTTTATTAATTACAAATTGGATATGGTTCTTAAAGTTCATTTTTGTGTCTAGCATTACGCCTAAATATTTAACTTTTTGTTCCCATTGAATTTCCATATTGTTTACAAGAATGTTCGTTTGAGGCAGGAAACATTCCTTGCGTTTTCTAGTAAAATAAATTGCCTGACTCTTTTCACCATTCATCAAGATTTTCCATTTCTGAAAATATTTGATTAACACTGATAATGCCGACTGAAGGTTTCTCTTGACATCTGCAGCTAAGACTTCGGAGCTCAGAATCGCAGTGTCATCAGCGAAGATTGATATTAAGCAGTTGTTTAGTTGTGGGATATCAGACGTATATATATTATATGATAGTGGAGAGAGACATGATCCCTGGGGGCAGCCAGCTACAATTGGGAAAACTGAAGAGGAATGAGAGTTTATAAAAACTGTAACAGTTCTATTTTGTAAAAAGCTTTGAATTGTTTTTATTAGATGATATGGAAAATTCAGCTTGATCATTTTGTATATAAGACCATCATGCCACACTGAATCGAAAGCGGCCTTGATATCCAAGAGTATCATACCAGTTGACTTTTGCTGTTCGAAGTTAGACTTTATTGCATTCTTTATTCGTCTTAGTGGTTGGATTGTATTATGTTCCCTGCGGAAGCCGAACTGTTGCGAGGGAATTATTTCGTTGGTATCCAAAAAAGCCGTGAGTTTCTCTTTGGTAACTTTTTCTATGATTTTACTGACAGACGAAAGTAGACTGATTGGACGGTACGAAAGGGGACAGTCATTTGGTTTATTGCTCTTCCTTATGGGGATAACTTTTGCGTCTTTGAATTCTTGAGGAAAATAGCTTAGCTTCAAGCAAGAATTGACGATTGTGGTTAGATATTTAAAACCTTTTTTAGGTAGAGCCTTGAGACATCTGTTGTTGATGCCGTCTATTCCTGGAGCTTTTCCGTTTTTTTAATGTTTTGACAATATGTATTATTTCCGATATATTTATTTCAGAATGCCCCGTATCGCTTATATCCAAGTTTTGAAATGATTCCAGTGAATTTCTAACTTCCGAAATAGTGGATGGGTCGCCTAGGTTTGAAGTAATAGAATGGTTTATGGCAAATGTTTGGGCCAGTAGTTCGCATTTTTCAGAATTTGTGGTAAACCGTGAATTATTGTGTTTGAGAATGGGAATCCTGTTCGATTTTTTTCTTAATATTTTAGCCAAGTTCCAGAAGGGAGAGGATACTTTATCTAATTTAGATAGTGTGTGGTTCCAAGAGGAGTTCCTAAACTTTTCTATTTCACTACTAATCGTTATATTCAGTGTTGTCATTGAGTTTAAGTCTGATATATTTCTGTATCTTGTCCACCTTCGACGATGGTTATTTCTAAGTCGAATTAACGATTTTAACTCTGATGGAAATGGTTTTTGCGCGCTTGATTGCCTTCTTAATGGCACACTATTGCTTATTGCATCATTTACAACCCTGATAAATCTTGTTACAGTTTGGTCAATATCTGAAGTGGTCTGTATAGAGTTTTGTGGTGGAAGACAAAGGTAACGATTTATATAAGAAGCAAATAGGGTCCAATTTGCTTTACTGAAGTCATAGGTATGAGGTACAGTCTCTTAAAAAGTGCTTTGAAGCGTTGTTTGAGCCGGCAGATGGTCAGAGCTTAAGTCATTTATGACGTCTGCTGAAGAAATGTTATGGGTAGTGTTCGTAAGAAACAGATCAAGTGTCGAACTCTGTCTGTTCCTATGTGATGGGACGTAGGAGTGTTCATTTGGAAAAATGATGTCGAAATTGTAGGAATCTTGTTTCTGGAACAGAATGACGGCCGCCGGGGAAATAACATGAGTGACGGCCGCCGGGGAAATAACATGAGTAAATGTCTATATAGTCAGTGTTGGTGAAAAGTCTGACGGCAATATTTTCAATTAAATTAGTGTTTACAATTTGAAGTAGTTGATGTGGGACATTTTTCCTGATTATAATGGCTACCCCTCTACCCCGAGTATGTTCTCGGTCGTTTCTATATACAACATATTGTTCATGATTTATAGATAAATTTGGTTTCAACCATGTTTCTGAAACAAGACAAATATGTATTTTACGATTAGTAAGGAATTGAAATAATTATATACTCTTATTTTTGATGCCTCTGGCATTCCAAATGATTATTTTTAGTTCGGTGTTTATCACGATAAAAACTTGCAGGCTAGGTTAGTAATCACCTCAAACTGATCTGCCTTACTCCGGCAGTTCCTTAGGTTAGTGATTAGTTCCAAAGTTAAATTCTTAATTTTTTCTGGTGAGAACAAATTGTTGGTGTTATTATATGCGTCCGCATTTGTTTGCGTAAATCTAGGCATCCCCCAAGAGGATGCTGCTGGCAATCTAGTTTGATTTAGATTATTTGGAAAGTTTCCTTCGAAGTTGGAAGCTGAAAATCCCTGGCGTCCGGTGCGACGAGATGTAGTCCGCATTCGTTCGCGCATTTGAATGTAATTCTGCTTGCTTTGGCATACATCGGAATGTGTTTTGTGTGCTTCACCACAATTTGCACATTTGATAGTAGTCTCCTTACAATCAGAAGTTTTATGCGAACCAGCACAATTTGCACAAAATGTTTTCACTTTGCAGTGACTGGAGCCATGGCTGTACATCTGGCAATTATAGCACTGCGTAATTTTAGATTGACTTGCCCTCTGATAGTCCCATTTCACCTTCATGTAATTGATCACGGAATAGCTTTGTCTTAGTTCCCTCATTGAGATCGATTGTCTTTGGAAGTAGACTACGTAAATAATAATTTCGGTCCTGCCAGCACCTTTTTTCTGAACTAGCTTGACATCTAAACACTTAAGACCCAGACTTATGAGTTGATTTTTGATAATAGCTGGATCATACTTGCCCAGACCAAATAAAAGCGCCTTGTACGGTTTTTCGTTTTTCGTCGGATGCCAGAAAAAATCATACTTATTTTGCAAAGAGTTGCAGATTGTATCGAAGTCGTTTTTCGAATTGCAAAAAAGTTTCAAGCTAATTGATGTTTTTCTAATGGCATAATTTGTCAATTTGCTGTGATTACACAGATTATGCAAATCTATTGCCTTACATTTTAAGACAGTGATTGGTGGAATGTAGACTTTGACCGCTGTCGGTGTTAATTCTTGTTCCTCAATGTCATCTTCTATGGTTTGAAGCGGAGAGAAGTAGTTGTTTGTGCGTGCACTAGTGGCTGCACTATTATTTGTTTTTGCTTTTTTATTTTTCATGGTGACGACTTGCTCGTTCACGACATTTTGTGCGTGTGCACGTTTAATGATGTTGGTTTTTTTTTATTTTTGTTTTTGTTTTGTTTTGGAGTTGTGTATATAAAAGTTTTGTTGTAATTTAAGCTGTACAAGAAACGCAATGTTTACCACTTTAACTTTGAATGAGAGTCGACCGAAACACATCTGTTCGCGGCAAGTGACGAGCTCAGACTGAGGATATACAATTTTACTTTTGTTTTTATTAAGAAATTTTATAAATTTGTTCTATACTCAAAAATCACCCATATTTTCTTTTTAATTAAAATGCACCCTTCAGGGATGATTTGTAGTTATTCGGCCTTTTAATTGGTACTCTTTTATTTCATTATTCAAGTTCAAGACCATTCTATATCTCTATTAACGGAGATATAATTTTTTTAAGAAGTTCTGCAAACTACATCGTCATGATTCCTGGCAAACCGTATAGCTATTTCAGATCTAGATATTCATCAGCGGTGCTGCTTTTGAAAAGTTTATTAAAATATTTTATAAAAGGCCCATCCGCTCATAAAAATTTCCCATATTTCCGAAATGTTTGGGGCTCGAAACTTAGGAACCATGTACCGCCTGGAAAGTTCTTTATAATGTTCGGACCCAGAATGATGAGTTTTATCATCGGTGAAAAAGATCTTTTTAAAACATCCGAGTTACGTGGGTAAACTGCATTTGTAACATAGGCTATTCTTTAATCTAGTTTACAAAAAAAAAATGGTTTCCCATTACATTCCATGATGGAATTGGGGAGAGCTTCTTACGATCACTGAGCTGTGCGCTTTCTAGTTTTAAACTCACTGATTGGGACCTACAGTTTTACACCGATTCCGTACGGTATTTTGAGAAGCTTTCTCAGGTGGTCAGAGCCGGGATCGAACCCACGATCTCATGTACAGGAGGTGCGCACACTAACCATTGCACCACCGACGGACAACCATTTAGACAACACTTTAAACTGAAAACTTCATTCAAGAGATGATTGATTCCCTAAACAATGTTAAAAGAATAAATTCTACAACAGCAAATGGGTTAATTGTTCTTGTAGAAATCTGATTTCAAACGTCAAAAATATTAAATTTTTTAATTCCACCATTTAAGACTAGCAGATTTTCGTTATTAATATCTAGGACATTTCATTGGAAAATTGCATACAAATTAATTCTCTGCGGTTGTGTTAGTGTCGGAGTTTAAAATAGGCTCTGGTGTAAAAGTAAAAAGTGTACAGAGTTTGAAATGTTCAAAAACTAGTTTGATTGTACCAACGTACCTCAAGAGTTTTAATTGTACAAAAAGTTGTAAAATTTTACCACATTTCCCATTACTGATTTACACGTCGTCGTTCCGAAGTTAACTTCATTTATCTTGAAAATACTTTTTTTTGGGAAATTGAGTCCAAAGTTTCAACAATTTATATAAAAAAATTGGTGTGAAAAAAGTGGTCCAATATTTTTGTTAATAGTAGTGGCTGAAACTCAACATCGATTGGAATAGAAATTTCCAAAGTCATTGATGAAATTTTCCAAGTTATGTCCATTTTTATCTACAAAAAAATTTCACATTTTTTTTTATACGCCACCTTTTTTTTTGTTTATGGCGCATACGTGAACATAAGCTGAAAACCCCGCATTCATTTTTTTTGTCCGAAATTATGTTCACATATATGAACTATACATTGGGGTGCAGCTACAATGTATGCTATTTTTTTTTGTTACTTTTTGTAATCTTATAGACTTTATTCGGAGATACTTTTGAGATATAGAACGAAAACAAAATGCATATATTAATAGGATGATAATATCTTTATTTACGTCTGTCAAATATTTTTTTCACATACATACGTAATGATAATTTAATTTATTTGTAATTCAAAATTGTCATATATTTTTTATTTTATATCCACAATAATGATTCATATGGTATCATAACCTGTTAAATTTTTAGCAAAAGTGGATATACAAGAAAATGGCTTCATAATATCTCAAAAACCATAAGAGATAGGAACCTGGTGAGTAACCAGATGGATAGATCTAAAAAATGTATCCCAGGAAATAGTTTTATCTCATTTTTTCTGATTTTGTGATATACGTGAAGATAACTTCGGGACGACGATATGGCAAACCACTGCTCTTAGTTTATGTACCTGACCGCCAATTGCTGATGCTCTGAGTATAACTTCACTCCAATTTTTCTTGTTTATAACTTATAATGGATAACACATTTGTTATACATGCCACTTCCGACATATATGACGTGTTTTATCTGTTGATTTACCTAAAAACCTCTAAATTGTTGATATTGGATTGGGCATTTTTTGCAACGAGACTAAATCTATAACTGATGTGGATAAAAGTAACGCTGTTTTAAACAATATCATTTATCTGTCCAATGGCAAACAACATACCATGTTTATATTCAACCGACAATTGTTTAGCGGCCACAAATCATTTTGTACTTTGACCGCTTTGTGACACATTCTGAGGTAAAATAATTGGTGTCAATTTCGAACATAAAGCTGTAGTTTAAATTGTACAAATCTTGAATATATATTCGGCCGCATCTCTGACATTTTGTATCCTGTCGAAATGCTATATATGTATATCACTGAAAACTTGATATATATATAAACATTGCAGTACTTTGGTAAGAATTTTCAAAGATCAGATATGAAATAAGACCTCTTTCAAGATATAAAATGATTAATTTTCCCTTTACCGGCAACAGGTATTAAAGTTTAAAACTTAAATATATATTTATATACTTGTATGTATTTATTTTGTATGAGCGCATGCACCTATCATCGGACAAAATTATAATATTGACCAAAGTAACTAAAGAGTCAAGTTTTGTTAAAAAATTAAATTGTATCCCGGAATTCCCGGGATGCATTCTCAAATGGAAACATTAAAAGAAGCAAAATATTATTTTAAAATAAGTGAGTTAACACCTTCTTCCACCAGGGGCTTCAATTGTTTGTCGGGCTACTTAATAACACTATGCAACAAACTGAAAACACAAGTTGTATAAATCAAACCAGAACAGTTTTTGTTATAAATTTTGGATTTTTGAAAAGCTTGTTCCATATATTTTAACATCACTCAAGAACGATTTGTCCGATTTTTTACCAACTCATTCGAAATTGCATTGCTGCTCAGGAGTTTTGGAGTTATCCAAACATTTTTTATTCAGCCAAAAATTATAAAAAAAATAGTGTTTAAACATCATCATGAAAAATCAAAAGTATATAATTTGAGAAATTTTCTAAGAAAATCGATGTATCCAATGTTCTTTTCATTTTATCGATCTTTAAATGTTTCAATTTGTCAAACATTATCCGGTTCAAGATAATTTGTTTAATTAAAAATAATTTTTAACAGAAAAAGTCGGTAAGGAAAAAGTGAAATTGATTATCGCGGTGGATGGTTGGGAGCTATTTCGATGCCCACCAAGACATCTCATTAGCTCCCGTCTCCACAAGTATTTAGGTGCAATTCAATTCATTAGTTACTACAACATTAAAATAGGGATTACATATAACAATTGTAACTAATACAAACTTATTCCACACATTAAACAATATTTTAAGGACTAACCAATCTACTAAATATATAATTACTTATTAAGTTTTTCAGCGTGAGGCGCTTACATATAAATTATACATATCTTAAATCTATTCAACAGCTACGTAAGCTTTAACCCTAAAAAATGGTTCAGTAAAACTGGGTAAGTATTTAGGTACATATATCATCACCCATTATAAGGATAAACAATTCTCAAAATAACGAGAATTGCTTCAAATACTCCTACAAGTGCGAAAACATACAAACAAGACTCTACCGAAATCATCAATATTCACAACTTCTTCTCTATGTAGGTAGGCTTTCAATGAATGTTCTTTTTATTTTATCGATCTTTCTTTTTATTTTATCGATCTTTTGAATTATCCGATAATTGTTTTTCATTAAAAATAATTTTTAACAGAAACAATATTCTATACTACCCGCAATTATGTGAATGCAGACGTGAAATATCAGTGAGTGAAAAAATAGAAAGCGCACAGCTCACTGGTTGTGAGGAGCTCTCCGCAATCCCTTCATGGGACTTGAAATATTTTTGGTGAAAATTTGGATTTACCAGAATTTCAAATCTGTTTTATTGTAAAAAAAATAAATACACTCCATTATATTAAAAAATTTATTATTTTGCGAAATACTTATATACTATACCATTTATAAGCAACTTAGGGAGAAATACTGAAGACCGGTGGTGCAAAATATCGGTGAGAAATATTTCGGGAACGAAGTAGCATAAGAGTAAAATCACGTATGCATGTATTCACTAAAACATACTTCAGAGGAATAAATGTGATAACCTAGCCAATATAAAATGTTCCACATTTGCGATGAAACTGTACCAAAACAGTTCGGATCATGATGTGAAACACTAGTTTATCCCATTTTTAAACAATGTACCATTTTGCCTCAATGTGGCATTTTCTCCCATCTATAACTGCAGGAAAAATAAAACAGTTGTAAGATTAGAGGATTTATCCCCAATTCAGGGATTTTATTGTAAAATTGGGGATATATTTTATGGTTAGAGTTCTGATAGGAATTATATTCGTATCTATTGTTTAAAAATTGCAATTAGTTCTTGTCACTCTCTGTGACGCCTTATTTATGTACAAAACAACTCAAATATATCGAATTGGTTAAAGTATCTTTTTGAGAATCGAGCTCGGCTTCGTTGTTTGTATTGTTTTGGAATTATTCTTCTGGAAGACCAAAAAATCCATAAGATTTTCTACAACCTTCAAAATATTTTGATTAGAAAATTAACTACCCCTTAAGCATGAAACACATAGACGACGACAGGCTACCGACCAAAACCTGTCAAAAATAAAATACATGCGTTTATATGCAAGTGAATATTTTAACGACGGCAAGGCGACACGACTGCAGGTTGTTGTCTATGCTACTTATGTAGCTGTAGTTGAATTAAACTAATTTCTATTTGTGTGGCCGACAATCAACAGGTTAGAGCTGTCAATGCCTGAAGTGGCACCACTGACAGAATAATCAACTGTTTTCACAATTTTTGTTATGTTTGTAATAATATTTATTAAATATTCTCCAGACATTTTATTTTCTTCTAACACAAATAACACAATAACACAAAAGTCAACATTACAGATCAGCTATTTACTTTGCAGTTGCCGTCTTGAAAATAATTCAGTAGCTGCCACACGTCAACATTTGCAGTCAGCGGCATTTGTAGTCGTGTGTTCATGTAGCCTGTCGTCGTCTATGTGTTTCATGCTTTTTATTAACACAATAAATAACTTTCGTAGCGTCGTAGAAATATAAGAAATAAAATGACATAAATTTTATATTTTCATACACCATATTCTCACTGGGTAGCACTTTTATCGGAGATATTCTCTTATATATGTTAACATGAAGGTTGTCATTTTGTAGGTGTTACCGTGTAAAACTTTGGAAGAAACGCCCTTACAATAATATAATAATCTGTAAATAACGTTATTTTGATTAAATGAATTTTGCAAAATTCAAACAAATAATCTAAAATGTATTTCGACTTCTGTCTTGTCTGCTGTGGGTGTAAGGGTTTGTTACCCTTAAGGAACCAAATATAATCACCCATTATGTTCTCGTTTCACAATTATCAGCCAAGTTGTCAAGCAATCGCTCACCATATTTGTCGCTTACATCACCAAGATTTGGAGGGGCATGTTTGTGTGATGAGCACGTTTGATGGGAAAGAAAATATGGGAAGAGACGTCAGGCGGCGGAAATTGGATATTGGCAGAATGCAGCCTTACTAAATTTGTCAGTTGTTTTAAACTGCAAGGAGGGAAGGCAGTTATCATTGAGATAGGATGAAAAAGCATGGTTGAATATGATGAGCAAAATCACCCGTTCCTTTTGGTTCGAGATCGGCAGCTACAAGGAGGTCCTTGAAGGTACGAATTACCATCGAAAATAAAATGTGGGTATAGAACTATTTCTTTTAAAAACTGAGTTCTCTTTGTTTTAATAAATTAAAAATATTACGTTGAATATTATCAAAAACTCAGTGACAATGACAAATAAAGGATAAATTAGAGAAGAGGTGAAAAATAATTTTCCCAGTAACTCACTCTTACAGGAACTTATAAATGATTTAAACACTTAAGGAATTAAAATTCAATACAAATATACTTGTACATACCTAACATCACTTCAAATCGAAACGTTACCACACGAAAACGGATAATATTAAAACGGATACAAACTAATGTTACCTATAAAACATCCATACATAACTATATAAAGAAAGAACACCGTGTCACCTGAACCCCCTCTGACACATCATCGGGTAATCTGCACCAGTATAGCACCACCCCACCTGGAGTGCCAGATATTCATAAAGTGCTTCGTGCTCAAATGTTTTGTTTTCATAACTTCCACGTTCAAAATAGATCGGACATCACTCTGTAAAGAGAAATATGTAAACATTTGCAGTGGGAATCATTTGCTTTAAGACTTTACAGTTTTACTTGCCTTTTATAATTGTTAATACCTTTATGTTGTGTTCTTTGATTGTTGCAAACAGGTGCGCGTCGTTAGGCTTAAGCTCAGTCCCAGATTTGTCAACTGTCTTATTGGGATTACTCTCCCCAAGAGAGTTCAAAATATTGTGTATTTTCCGAAAATGAAGGTGAACTTTGGTAAAATATACTTATACTTTTATATATAACAAAGAACCCCTAAATCTAAACGGAAATGCAAGACAAAACACATTTATGTATATTTGTACATCTATGTGTAAAATTCTTAACCTAAACAGCCGTAAGGGCCACAGATGAACGACAACTGTCGGATAAGTTAACGCCAGTGACGGAGAAGAGTATTCCCCCAAGCCATTCCATTGCCTGAGAATAAGAAATTGTAGATGACTGATTTAGAATATAAAGCAATGATAACATTTGGAATTAAAGCGTTGAAATTGTTTATTAAGATGATTGACGCAAGATTTGTCTACATTTTAGATACCGGGTAGAAAAATTCGTGGAACTTAGTTTCTGTGTAGTTTGTTTTATTAACTTTTAGAAGTTTTGCCGTGTCACTGATTAGCTTCGATTTGCTCTCTATCTGACTATTGGGACCAACATGTGAAGTATTTAATTGAAAATTATAAAAGTTGTGAAAACGAATTTAAGTTTTTTTTTTTTAATATGATAACTTAAGGAGAAAAAAGGTATAAAGGATCTAGGACACTATTTCATGAGTTACTTGGCGTCAGGGTGGAGTGCGGCTCTGTTTGTAAATCCATCATTGACAAGTATCTGATGCACATCCGGCATCACTGATGTCAATCCGTTGAGGCAGATGTTTTTTATATGTGCATTTTGTTTGCAAAAAAAAGGACGTAAACATGACAAGTGTCGTGTTGAACTTAATAAGCGAATTGGATGGCAAGCGAAATGAAGTAAAAGCTATTTACGGAATAAAATAACGTATTTATTATTGAAGAAGAACAAAGCAAGACGTACTCCTAAAGTGTCGGATTATACCCGAACTACAAATACTCGGTGGTGCATGAGAACGTGGGTTCGAACCCTGCTCTAACCACCTTAAATTGTAGGTCCCAATCACTGAGTGTAAATCTAGAACGCGCACAACTCACTGGGTTGTGAGAAGCTCTCCTTAATCCCTTCATGGGATGTAACGGGATACTTTTTATTTATAAATACTTATCCAGATGGTGAGACCTTGAACCATTTTCGTATGAGCCGTGCATGATTTAAAATTTAAAAAATTAAATTTTTATAATGGATGGAACTGAAGTTTTATATTTAGGCTTTGCATTTTGCTTTAACACCATTCTGGACAAATACTGTCAAATACTTTCGCAATGAATGCCTGTATATTACTCTTTGGAGTTTCCAATTTAGTTGTTCCTGGTTTAGGTCCTGTGGCCGCCGGTGGTGCAATGGTTAGTTTGCACGGCTCTTGTACATGAGATCCTGGGTTCGAACCCTGCTCTGACCACCTTGAAAAAAAATTCTTTCGGCGGCGGTCACCTCGCATAGTGACGGCGACACTATCGAGTACATAGCCATGAAAAAGCTTCTCAAAATACCATTCGCAATCGATGTAAAACTGTAGGTCCCAATCAGTGAGTGAAAACTGGAAAGCCCACAGCTCAGTGATTGTGAAAAGTTCTCCCCTGGCCCTTCATAGGATGTAATGGGAAACCATTTATTTATTCTCCTCCCGGACAAAAATTCCTTATCCTTATCCTTATCCCACCAACAGCTTTAAAAATTTGGTATCAGCTCAGGTTTTTTTTTTGTCATGCTTCAGGACTCCTTATAAAAATCTTCCTATTTAATAATAATAACATAAGTAAGTTAAAACTTAAAAATATATACATATATTTTTTTTATCTGTAAATCTAATTTTAACTGCATAAATCGTCGAAGTCAAAGAATATCTGGAAGGTCATGCATTGCATTCAGACTGACACAGTGTCCGAAGCCATTTTCTGACCTGAGTGACAGATACTATGTCTAGACTTGCTAAATGTAGTATGACATTTAATTATTCAGTCGGATTCGTTCTCAATGCACCAGTGACACAACCAACCTTTCGCTGAACTTTATTCAGTAGCACGCAGTAGGTGGATTTCTGTAGAGCCGACCACCAGACGATAACGCCATACATCATTATCAGCCTAACTACTGCTGTACACAACAAATGAAGAATACGCCAGTTCAGACCCCAGCGATTACCTATTGTCTTTTTACAGGTACATAGCGCTACCACAGCTTGCATGACCCTTTTCCGAATATTGGGTTTGAAGTTTTACTTCCTAAGTATTTTTCCCTTTCGGATAGGGAATTTCAATACCCCTTAAGGAGCAATTAGTAGCTTATAACTCCTGCTGAGAGGAACCAGATCCCTCTTGGCTGAGTTGATCCCAAGACCATTGTCTACGTAGGTAATAGCGTCTACAACCATATTCTGCAGACAAAGAGATAGGTTCCACAGCAGATGGAGAAATTCCATGGCAGAGGAAACAAGGCGCTGCTGACAAATCTATAGGGAGCCGTTGACCCTAAGCTAACCGAATTGCGTATCTTTGCATGAAGATTGTGGACAACTATCCTGATATTGCTGTCAACCCCCTTAGACCCAGTTCCACAGTTATTCCGATTGTATTTACATTGTTAAAGGCTCCCTACATATCTAAGAAGGCAACCTCAGTATGTTCCTCAACAGCCAGATAACCTTATAAAGCTAACAAGACCACGCAGGGCGGCTTCGGTAGAATGTCCTTTGCTGTAATCGCTCTGATGAGTAGACTGTAGCCTGTGATCAATGTGCGACCTAACATAACTATCGAATAGTTCCTCCAAGGTTTTGAAGAATAATGACGATTAATCGGTCGGATATCCTTAGGTCCCCTACGGGATGGCTGCCCCATTTTAGGAATGAAGACAGCCATAGTTTCCCACCATTTGAAAGGTATTTAAGCCTGCTTAATACATCCGACGTAGAGCACTTTGACCCAGGACACCAGTCTATAAGCCCCTGCTTGTAGTTAGTTCTGCCGGCGACACTTTGCCCGGTCCGTGTACGGAATCTCCAACTGAGGTATCTAGTACACCCTCAGAATTGCCAGAGAAATGTGTATCCAGGTGCATCCTGCGTAGTTTCTCACTGGACGTCGTCCACGAAAAATAGTTTCTAATCCTGCAAGCTTGGGATGAACTTTAAAAATTGTTGCAGACATCCATTCAGGACTTATTTGTAGCTTTCTTCAACTCCTGCTTATAATACTTGAGTTCTTCTCTATATCTATCGTAGTCCTGAAGTGCCCTTTTTGACTTTGCCCTATTAAAGGCCTTTCTACAACACTTTCTCAGGCTAATCGGATGTGGAGACCACCGTGGCCGCTATTTCCCCTTATTTAGACATGCCTATAATGCGCAATTTAGGGCTGTTGTGACCCGTTCGACTGTTGATTTAATATCCCCGATAGTTCGCACCTTCCCTCATCGTAACGTTGCGTTATTGATATTTACTCATCATAAAAAGGGAAAAAACAAATAAAACTTCAATAAAAGTTCAAATTTTTACTGGAATTAAAGTAAACAATAATGTTAAAAATCGGGTGGCTTTTACAGCAGGAACGGCAATCACTACTTTACATGAGAGTACTACTCATTTATTATAAACAATTGAACACTTTTTCTCGAACTATCAATAAAAGTCAATGCATGAAACCCAGTAAATCGGTTTTATTAAATCCTCAGTTTGGAATTCTCAACTGCGTATCTCAACAGTGGACCGGCAACTAGTTGCAATCAGTTTTTAACTATTGTTTTGTTTTTTTTTCAGTTTGGAAGCCAGGTTTTCTAATTATTGATTAATTTTTACAATCTCAAGACCAGTTTTTTTTATGGAATTATTTTTATAGCGTTTTGATGACCGATTTTGTTAGTTTTTGGTTAATGTATGAGCAATTCATACTACAAGATTACAAAGTCAGAAACATTTTTCCAATTGAAAAATGGTTAGTTTTTGTTGGAAATAATAGGCAATTAAGTTAAGCACTCTCACTGGCATGACTAGTTTCGAACTCCGTGACAAGTTCGTCATCAGACGCCTAACTACTGTGCCTGAATTGATACCATCGGCTGATCATCAATCGTATATATACAAACTCAATTCTGCAATTCTAAAGCGAACCACAGATTTGTCATTGATGAGCATGAGCCTGGGGCGATAACTTTTTATCTGCCTGTTGAATTTGAAAAAATATTACCAACAATTTTTGTGAACATGAAAGTGATGCGAACTACTTCGATTACATTGTTATTTTGTATCAAGTAGGGCGGTAAACCGACAATAAACATCAACGATAGCTGCTGTTCATGCTCATGAATGGCAAGTCTGTGGTTCGATTAAGTATCAGTATCAAATAGGGATGTCAAACGGGACCTTTTAAAAAACTGTGTTGTAAAGATTTTTCGGGACGCTTATTTGTCAGGTGTAGTGTAAGAAATAAAAAAAAATCAAATATTGATATTGAACAAAACAGAAACGGTAATTCGTAATTATTTTAGGCATACACATTAACAAACAGTCAATTTATTTTGTATATACTTATGTGTAATATATACATATACAATACATATAAGAATAAAGGAATTATTTTGTCAGGAAATCCCGCAACAGAATTAGAGCATCAAAAGTGTAATCTACTAATCTCTAACTAATTTTGTTGGCTATAAAAGCTGCCGACGAAAAACATATGTCACAACCGATGTTTGTTTTTAAAATCGTCAACAAAAACCTATACACCCAGCGAAATAATTATAAAGGAAATATATTTTTTCTCGATAGTCTCAATGCACAGGGTTTTTGGTGTAGAATTTTAATGCATATACAGGGTGTCCCCTAAACTTTTGTCTAAACTTAAACACGTGATAGCTGAGAACAAAAGCTACAATGTTTGTTCTTACGCCAATTGCTTAGGTGGCTTCGTTTTCGAGATATTCGTGTTTAAAATAATTGCATTTTTGAATGCATTTTCAATAAATGCATAATCTACTTTTTAAATGAAAAAGAAATATCATTGAAAATTGCTTCAAAATTGATTTTAAATAATTTATTTTTTCGTTTGAAATGAAAACGAATTTTTTTTTTAAATGTTTTCAATTAACGAAAATTTTCAAAATGAGAGCCTTGTTGCGTTATGCACTTAGATAAGCGGTCTCTTATTTCAGTTGTAGTTGTATTAATAGTCATTTCCTGTCGCATTTGATTTAGCTTTAGACAAAAGTTTAGGGGACACCCTGTATGTCGCATTAGGTATATTATGTCGGAGAATATAACCATTCGATCTCTTGTACAAGTTAAATGAAAAGTGACGCTGTTTTTTCTGTTTCTGATGCGAAATATATATAAAGGCAACATGGAAAAGAACCCGAATTCGAACAGTAGTAAATAGGAATTTAAACAGAAGTGAGTGTTCTTTGGTTGATATTTTATTATTTCAAAATTAACGTATGTTGGTCAAATTAAAAAAAAAAATTTATAAAGAATACCTGGAGGGAACTACCTAAGTAAAGAAGAAATGGGACAAATTTAAGATTATCACGATCAAGGGCTATCCAATCGGGAAATTTCGAGGCGATTGAAAAGATCTAGCTGTGTCATTGACAATTTTATAAAATAGGGTGGCCAATATGGAAACACAAAATGGCCAGGAAGGACACCACTGGTCAGTGGCAGCGCCGAAAGAGAGATCAAAAGGGTTGCTGTTAAAGGAAACTTCGGCGATAGGGAAATTATTGCTGAATTGAGCTTGGGAGCAGGGTTGCGTCGTATACAACAAATAATGAAACGCGACTTGATACTGTCATATGGGAAAAAGTATGTAAAACTTGATCTTATGCCAAGACACGAATTAGCCAGATTTAAATTCGCTGAAATTTACATATTTTTGGGTAAGGGGCGATATTTTCCGATGGAAAAAATTTAGTGGATGGACCTGATGGCCCGGACAAATATTAGCGTTCCAGAGATTTTTCCAAAATTATGCGTAAGCGGCGAAATTTTGGCGGTGGCTCCCTTATGGTTTGGGCAGTTATGAATTATAGAGGAACCACTCCAATATGTTTCGTTTCCCCAAAATGGACTCCGAATAATATATTTGACTAAGAAATATATTTGACTAAGAAATATATTTGAAAGAAAATTTGACTAAGATGTCGTCTTAGTTAATTCTGGAGAGGAAAATTGTGTCCCAGAATTGATAATCCAGCAGAACAACGCAACAGTACTTCGGTCTAAGAAACCTCCAAAGTTTCTGGAGTTCAGAAATAATACACACTTCTCCGACCGAGAACCTCTGGTCTATTTTACCTACCCAAGTTTACCACGCAGGACGCCAGTTGAAGAATGTCAAGGGTCGAAGAGTAGCAATACCAGAAAATGGAAGATAACTGATCCTCAGAATATTCATTCGTTGATAAAGTCAGTGCCTGGATGCTTAGTAGAAGTTATCAGCGAGAATGGAGATCAAATGTCTTAGGAAACTTTTTAGAATAATTAAATAAACCTTTTGCCTTTATAAATATTTCGCACTAGTAATTAGTTTATTTTTGTTAATTCACTTGGAAGAAGTCATAGTCAAAGTATTTTTGCTGAAAAGTATTTAATTTTGAAAGGACTAATACAATATTAAATTAAAACTTGAAAAAACTTTATAACATTTGAAAAAACATTTTCATTTTGATCTTCCTCAACATTTTCGTTTAAATCGATGGTGTTTTGGTCGACATCTATCCTTGTATTGTTTGTCTACGTCTTTTTTAAGACGATATATTAAGTTTTCTATTTCAGATTTTAAATTATATATTTATCGTATGTTCATACAATCATCACAGCCAGAATACATGTTTCGATGTTTTACAAAATTTAAAAGATTTGAGTATATTATTCTCTCGTTCATTTTGTTCCATCGGTGGTGCAATGGTAGTGTGCGCGGCTCTTGTACACGAAATCCTGGGTTCGATCCCTGCTCTGACCACATTAAATTTCTTTCGGCGGTCACCTCGCTTAGTGACGGTGACACGCTCGAGTATTAAGCCATGGAAAAGCTTCTCAAAATACCGTTCGGAACCGGTGTAAAACTGTAGGCCCCCATCAGCGAGTGTAAAACTAGAACGCGCACAGCTCACTGGTTGTGAGAAGCTCTCCCTAATCCCTACATGGGATGTAACGGGCAACCATTTATTTATTTATTCTTTTCCTCGTCTTATTACCTCGTCGCTTAAATTACATTTATTGGATAAAATCTCTTTCATGATGAATGACAAAGAAGCATCTGCTTTCCAGGGGCTCATGTCACATCGTCATAATGCTTCGATGGCTTCTTTCATTGGATTGAGAACTTTAATAGTTTTACGCAACAAGCTAAATCCTTTATCAGACATTATTTTAGATCTATGAACACTAGGGTGGACCTTGTGTCGACATTTTGGTAGATGAGGGCTCTATTCCGTGCCTTTTTGAAAAAAGATGACAATGCCGAAAAAAAAAATTAAAAAAAAAAAACATTAGGGGTTGCGCACGAGCCGAGAAAAAGGTCCACTTTGCCAAAATTAGGGGGGAAATTGCCATAGGTCATCAGGGGTCACCCGTAGGGGGGAAGAATGTATGGCCGACCCCCATTAGCTTTTTACCGCCAACATTTTCCTCCAAGACACCCACCCCCTATCTCCTCCCCTTAGGGGGGTCACCATACAAAAATGGAGGTTGCTCAGTATTTTCGAAAAACACCATAGGTCATCAGGGGTCACCCCTAGGGGGGCAAAATATATGACCGACCCCCATTAACTTTTCATCCCCAACATCTTTTCCGAACAAACTTACCCTCTATCTCCACTCCTTGAGGGACTCCCCATACAAAAATAAAAGAAGCTGTAATTGAGTAGTACTACTAAGCACTCTTAATATAATATAGTCAAATTAACATATTTTTGTTCGCTGATGGGTATTTCTTGCGGTAAGAATCGATAACATGTAGTAAATACTGTTTCTCTTCTTCGCCTTGACACAGTATTCTATTATAATCTTGTATCATTTTTACTCCTCTTTCGGCAGTGTCGTTCACAACGCGCAAGTTATTTACAATTCTACGACCTTCTTGATAGTCTGCGCGAGATTTCCAGGTTGCTGGATTTGCAAGAATGAAATCTTGCGATATTCCAAATCGTACAAATAAATTTTTGGTATTATGAGAGACGAAGTTGCTCAAGTCTTTAGCCAAGAATTCCTCATTCACATCTTTGAATTTCACCTCGATTTTTTTAACGCTGGTGCTTTTGATTACGACGCGAGGAGCTGGGGGAACCGGGTCGTCTTCTTCATCTTCTTCACCTTCTTCGTCTTCTTCATCTTCTTCACCTTCTTCGTCTTCTTCATCTTCTTCACCTTTTTCGTCTTCTTCATCTTCTTCACCTTCGTCATTCTCATTTTCTAGCAATGCTTGGGCCATTTTGGCCTTCAACTCATTTGAAACCTTGTCATCGAAAAAGGCAAGGGCTATGTGCTCATCGGCGAGATACCATAGGTGACCGATAAATTTCTTTATCATTACCCGAGATAAATCCTGGTCAACGGACTTGTACTCGACGATGTCCTTCAAAAACTTCCAATCTTGATTCGGCGCCTCAGCTGCTCGAGAAGAACCAAACCATGCCTTGACGTAAAGTCGCACCACAAAAATACAAACGTGTCGAATACCATTCAATTCACATACAGATAAGTGAAAAGTTCTCCGAAACAAAAACATATTGAGGCTGTAAATGGCTTTTGCCATCCATCGAGCATGGGAAACGGGTCCTGGAGGTCGGAAATGGTAATTCTCAAGTTTTTCACCCAGAAACAAAAGAATTAATTGTAGCATTTCTTTGTAGTCATCGCGAGGGTGTTTCTCCTTCAATTGATCTAAGCAAAACTTCTTTATGCCGACTTGCATTGCCACAGGAATTTTTCTGGCGACTTGATCGTCTATCAAGCCAGAATGGAATGGTTTAACCTTTACAGCGTCCCATTCCTGTTTGAAACGGTCAAAGCAAGGAACGCCTGGTGCACTGGTCTTTCCCATTTTTGTCTCAAAAACTTCCCTTAGCACCAGTTCGTATACGTGGTGTCTGCAAGGTAAATATAAGATTTCTCTCTCCAACAGCCGCTCAAGAGCAACTGCGGCTCCGGAGAATGGGCCACTGTTCGTTGATGTCGTGTCGAAAGAAAGTCCTTGTATTCGATGTGTCATATGCCAAGATGCCAACAGTTGATAAACGGCATGTGCTATTCTCCGGCCTTTTCCTTTCCCATCTTCTACTTTGGGAACTCCAAGAAGTTGTTCTTTTTCTCCGTACGAGACAATTACCGGTAGACGGTCCACCTTCTTTGTACCCACAAAATCCAAAAGCATTTTGCCATCCCAATGGACTACGAAGGATTTAGCTGCGACAAGCTGGAGATGAATGAAACGCGTTGAAGAATAAGAATTCTGAATGAGAGCAAATAAATCTATGCGATCTTACTTCTGGATTGTCTTTCACATAACTCAGCATGTTCTCTCGATTTGAACGCCGACATCTCCGAAGCGACGTACGGTTTATTGTGTATTGTTGAGGATCGCGTCCAAATGCTTCTGCCGCCGCTATCATAATGCCGACCGCGTCTCGGTCAGTCACTTTGCACTTGTCCAAAGCTGATAGGACTCGTTCAGTAAAACATTGTTTGTAACCTCTTCTGTCACCAACATTTGACGGGCCCGCTTCTGCCGGGAAGTTTTCGTCCTGTCTCCCATTATCATCGCTTGAATCACTGCTTGAAAATTTAGCCACTGCAATTGAACGAATTTCATTTGAATATAAACATTGGACGAACACACAAAGCGCGAAATAGCTTACCGCCTTTAGCGAACCGATCTCTACTAGATTCCGTTGCACGTTTGCGTCGCAACTCTTCTTGTTCTTCGCGCTCAGCTTTTCTTTTCCTCGTTCGAGTATCAATAGCGTCCACACCTCCCATAGTTCCTGGCCGGCCATCTTCTCTTTGCTTTAGCAGAAACTCAATGTCTTCGGTATTTGTCATTTTCTCAAGGGCGTTGGCGTGTGCGATGTCGAAAAGATTATCCAAGCTATCAGAAAACGTATTCTCTTTTTCTCTAGTGGACTCAGTCTTTCTGTGAGATGACTTTCTTAAAGCATCCCACTCAACTTGCAGCGCAGCTATTTTTCTTGTAACATCTCCTCTGGCTTTCGTCGGAATAGCTGCTTGGCGCCAAAAAATCATCACTGCGTCCGCGACTATAACCGCACTATTTTTCTTCGACATGTTTCGTTTGCGAATGTTGAAGAAATGCATTCTTAGCACTTGCTTCTTCGACGGTAATTTGTTCCCCGTAATATTCATGCTTGGATAACCAATCAAAAAAATATCGTCGCGCGATCTAAGTCGTGTTGTCATCTTAACTTTTAAAAAACGGGAGAAAAATCAATTTACTTTTCGCGGTCGTCGGCACTTGTTGAATGACAACAATCGATGAATGAACTGCTATTTATAACTACTACGTATTTTGCAATATTTTACTGCCAGGTACTGATGAATGGGGGCATCTGCTAAGGGTGCCTATGTACCTGATTCAGCACGTGTGCGTTTCAAATTTTTCAAGACTTTCCAAACAATGACCACTCTTGAATATTGGTGGAATTTCTGTAAAAAAAATCAAAAAAATCTCGATATTGTGCAACTGTAAATACATAGATTTTCAATATTTTTGTATGGGGAGTCCCTCAAGGAGTGGAGATAGAGGGTAAGTTTGTTCGGAAAAGATGTTGGGGATGAAAAGTTAATGGGGGTCGGTCATATATTTTGCCCCCCTAGGGGTGACCCCTGATGACCTATGGTGTTTTTCGAAAATACTGAGCAACCTCCATTTTTGTATGGTGACCCCCCTAAGGGGAGGAGATAGGGGGTGGGTGTCTTGGGGGAAAATGTTGGCGGTAAAAAGTTAATGGGGGTCGGCCATACATTCTTCCCCCCTACGGGTGACCCCTGATGACCTATGGCAATTTCCCCCCTAATTTTGGCAAAGTGGACCTTTTTCTCGGCTCGTGCGCAACCCCTAATGTTTTTTTTTTTTAATTTTTTTTTTCGGCATTGTCATTTTTTTTCAAAAAGGCACGGAATAGAGCCCTCATCTACCAAAATATCGCAAAAATGTCATTTCAAGGTCCACCTTAATGAACACCTTTTGCCAGGGTGGATTTTCAATCTACTTATAAAATGAATATGATCTGTTTTCCTTTGGTATTTTTCGAAAAGGTTAACATATTTCTCGGACCTTTTCCAAAAGTGGTCTGATGTGGGACTTTTCCGTACTTTAATTTTATGTTTCTGCTAAACAAATGTCGAAAGATTGTAATTCTTGGTCATCTTCTAAAGAATATAATAATATAAAAAAGCGGTTCCAGCAACATATTGCAGGAACCATGTACATGTTTGCAAGCATTGTTTTCATGAATTGAAGATCTGCTCCTTTTTTGTTTCTTTGATGTCAGTCACGTTTTTGTATTCAGCAGATTTGAACAAACAAATGTATATTTAAGTCACAAAACCGTATATTATAACCCATTAATCATTGCGTCTCTCACATGTAATATTTTTTTTGGCCATGAGTATACCATATTTTGCGACAAGCTAGAAACACGTAGTATTTGCATCCAAATAGCAAAAAGAACCGATTATTCAGCCTGCAACAGTTGTAGTCTTCTGCATAACTAAAAAGTCAAATATAGCGAGATGGATGCATAATTGTTGCTCTAGAGCTGTAAGTTTTCAATATTTATCATTACCGGCACTCCGTCGATTCTAAACCCGGCAATGTCTTTGGCAAATGACAAACTGAATAAACGTCCTTCAATAAGTTGCACCGAATTTTCTGCTGTTCCAGCCTTATTTAATCCTACTAGTGCGATGTTAAACAATTTTTCGTTTAGTACAAATTAATTTTGTCTAATATAATCGCCTTGTTGTCAATTTCAGCCAATTACACTGTAAGTAAAATTTGAAGTTTTGAAGTGATACACAAAAACACCGAGACACCCCAACAAATTTTTGGGTCATAGAATCCAGTGGTATACTCCGTTTTAAAAAGTTATCTCAAAATATCGAGATATTACGATTTTAAATTTGCAGTAGATTTAAAATGATTTTTGATTTTATTTGAGGGAAAAACATGCAAAAGCTCTTGTTAAATCAATTTATAGATTTTTTTCGACAAAATGTAACCGTTGAAATAATAGACATCTATTTGGAAGCAGAATTAGTTTACCTCTTACAATTTTGGACCATAATAATTATAATAATTTTGGGATTCGGGATTTTGGGATTGGCACCCCTATTACAAGCAGTTGCTACAACATATGTGTATATCAAAGTGTTCACTTTGATAGATTACTCCCTACCCGCCGCTATAGATGTTAACACATCAAAAATATAAGCATTTTATTGACCATTTTGAAAAAATAGAAAAATGAGTGACGAAAAATGCAGATCACATTGCGAAAAATTAAATATGTTTTGTTTTGTGTGTGGAAAATTTACACCGAAAAATCATCGGCGATATTTGGTTCAATATGCCCTCAAAGCTTACAAGCAATATTTTTTGGTTACCCCCGCTGAAGAAATGCGACATGTTGATCATGCATTTACGTGCATCACATGTTTTAGTGCATTAAACAAATGGTGGAAATTACGGCGATATTCGATGCCATTTGGACTTCCAATGATATGAACCGATCCAGGGGAACATAATACAGAAAATTGCTACGCGTGCAAGACCCATGTAAATGGTCTCAATCGAAACAGTACGTCCACTTAGATAGACTATATATGGAATACACAATAATTTATTCTTATAGAACGATCCGGTTTTATATACAAAGGTGTGCCAAGTGCTCGCGTACCAGTTCCACACAGTGATGAATTGCCTGTCCCAGTACATCCATCGACACACGAATATATACAGCGTCCTATGAAGTACAATCACAAACTTCAGCAACATCATTACATCATGCTGATTCTGATTACCTTCAGCCAGTTATACTATATCCATCATTAATTTAGCAGGAACATTTAGATAGAATCGTTCGAAATCTGAAGTTATCTCAAAATAATGCAATGACTTTGGCTTCGGAACTAAGAAGCATCAATGTGCTGGCACCAGGTGTAAAAATTACATCTTACAAATACCGGCAAGAACCTTATATGCAGGATTTCATGCTTTCCGAGGACGCAGCTTATGCATATTGTCAGCATATTTCCTGTTTAATGAATGAAATGGGAATCTGCAAGAATAATCCATCTTTATGGCGTCTTTTCATAGACTCTTCAACCAGAACCTTAAAAGTATTTGAGGCACTGGTGCTATTTGAAAACCAGTGCCCTTGAAGTATGCTCTTGGAATGCATGAGTCGTATGATACCATGAAATTAATTCTGGAACGCATCAGTTATGACGAGCACAAGTGGCGCGTAAATTGTGATTTTAAGGTTCTTTCACTATTAGCTGGAATGCAAACTGACTATAAAAAGTACATGTGTATTTTTTGTAAATGGGACAGCCGTGCAAAATGCAACCAGTACGAAAAGCGTGATTGGCCGAAACGCGATTCGCAAGTTGTTGGCGAATCCAATGTAATTCGTCCACCATTGATCCCCCTTCAGAAAATAATGCTTCCGGATCTTCATATCAAGCTGGGAGATGTAAAGAATTTTTTAAAGCGTTTGGTTCGCGATAACGAAAATGCGTTACCATACTTGAAAAACAACGCTTTTCCAAAAATATCAATTGAAAAATTAAAAGAGGGTAATTTTGTGTAACTAAAAGTGTGTGACTGCAATATATTTTATACCAATTTTTTTAACAGATGTAGTTAACGGTCCAGATATACGGAAACTTTTAAGGGATACGAGTTTTTCTGAAATGTTAGATGAAACTGAACTAAACGCATGGAACTCAATTCGTGCGGTAATTGAAAACGTTATTTGCAAAAATCGCTCACCAGAGTACCGTGATTATATTGACAACATTCGACAAACTTGGCATTAATATGTCGTTGAAAATACACATGTTACATGCACGTTTCGATTTTTACGAACGACAATTGTTCACAGAAACAGACGAAACTGGCGAAAGATTTCAGCAAACTATAATAGCATTCGAAGAGTGTTTCGCTGGAAAAAGAATAGACTCAATGCATGCTGATTTCTGCTGTTCGATTGCAAACAAAGAGTAAAAATTTAATAAATCGAAAAAAATTTATAAAATCATCAAAATAAGAGCAAATATAGTTCCATGTCCGCTTGAAAATGAACGTCCGTTATTTGTAGATATAAATTTTGACAAATAAATAATAAACAAATTGATTTAAATAAGTTTTTAAAGTTTTTTCATTCAAATAAAATCAAAAATCGCCTTAAATCTACTACAAATTTAAAATCGAAATATCTCGTGATTTCGAGCTAACTTTTCAAAACGGGGTACACCACTGGATTCTACAATCTAAAATTAGGTTGACGTATCTCAGTTTTTTGCTGTGTCATTTTCACCTACTTACAGTGTTATTGAAGATTTGCTGAAGAATTATGAAAATTGGTGATGAATACAAACTCAGACATACCTATTCTATATTGCATTTCATTTTCTGGTATGTTTTTCGTTCTATAGTTTTCCAAAAGTCGTAAATATATCTCTCAGGACTCATTTCTTGCATTCAGTGTACATTATTTTCCGGGGAGTCTCGGTGTCGTTAGTGAAAAGCATGACGAGAAGTTCCACCAAGAAATGAAGTTAATCGAGCGGCGCTATACTAAGTAAGAGTTAAAACAATTTTGTCTGTTTCTACAATTTTTCTAATACTTTTCAACAAAATAAAAAATATTTTTCTCCGTATATTGTTCAGTGTACTGTACCGAGATAAAAACTATTTTCCAAACATTTGTACGCCCTATAATTGTCTTGAAACAAATACAACATTAGGCTTGATAGGATATATCTACCCAAAAATATTGTCAAAATAGTAAAACTACCATCGAGAAAAAGTCAAATTTTAAAAAATATTTGATAAAGAACAGGCATACTAAACACACAAACAATTAATATTTGTTTATCAGATATAAATTATTTATGCTTTTGTAAACCCTCATTTACATGTCGTGATTCCCGCAGCGGACTACGTTTTCAAAACACTCAGATAGAAGAAATTTGTGTTTTCAACTTAATTTTAAGTAAATTGAGTCAAGAATAAACTAAATAAGCTTACTAGTTTTGAGAAGGTATTGGTTACTTCCTTGTGGTTTTCTTTAAATGAAGATTTTAGAATATAGATTTTGTTCCCAACACATAATATTTTCCCATTCAAGCCAAAGACTGCCCATGCACCTTCCTGAGATTCAATTAACGTCAAACAAATGCCTTTACTACAACACTCCTGTTGGCGCCAATAAAAAGAGGGAGGCGAATTTAAAATCAGGAGACTTTATTTCTGTATACAAAAAATGTGTTAACAAAAAATTCAAAAATTAAACATAAAACAATTTATCTCACCGCAGTTTTTCACTCCTTTCTGTTCAAGCGCCAAATAATCTCAACCGAACATTTTATGTATGCCAGCGAATGCAAGAACAAGAAGCAATGTAAAACTGAAGTTATGGAAAGATACATAACAAGATCGATGTAATTGATATCGATAAATACATTAGGGCTGTTCACAACACCCCCACCCCCGTGGAGCGATCAGCTTCACCATCAACTAAGTCGAGAACCGCTAGCTTTGACACGGGTCTTTGAAGCGCACCATTCGCCGTCTTAACTTCCGCACGCCTAATCACGCCATCAGCACCCGAATGGACTTTAGTCACTATACCGCGACACCACTGCTTTCGGGGTAGATTTGGATCACACACAAAGACGACATCGCGTACCTTGATGGGAGCAGCCTGTTCGCACCACTTTACCCTTCTCGTGAGAGTAGGAAGATACTCCAACACCCAACGCTTCCAGAAGCGATCACGAAGACTCTTTAACACACGCCATTGTTTTCGGAGAGCGAAAAGCTTTTCGTCCGGGTGGTCCACCGCAGGAGTTTGAGTTACATTGCCATAGCCAATCAGGAAGTGATTTGGAGTGAGAGGTTCTTCTTCATTGATGGTCACAGGCAGATGAGTGAGAGGGCGGGAGTTGACAATGTTTTCCGCTTCGATTAATAGTGAAAGGAGAACGTGCTCCTTTGGAGAAACATCTTTCACTGTTTGGCGCAACACTTTCTTCACACACTGAACCATCCGTTCCCACACACCACCTTCTGATGGATTTCCCGGGCAATTAGAAATCCACTCAACGCCATTTGCAGACAGCTCGTCCTGGATTCGACCAACTTCAAATACTTCACAAAATCGCTTGGCCTCCTCATTTGCGCCTACAAAATTCTTGCCATTGTCAGAACGCATGCGAAGAGGAACACCACGACGGTTAACGAAGTTTTTCAAGGCAATGATGAACGAATCGGTCGACAAATCGTGAGCCACCTCTAGATGAATGGCCCGTACAGATAGGCAAGTAAATAAGGCCACCCATCGCTTTTCTGTCCTTCGCCCGACGGTTACGGTAAGAGGCCCGAAGTAGTCAACACCCGTGTTTTGGAATGGCCTGGCACACGGTTCGAGTCGGTCTCTAGGCAGCTGGCCCATTAGTGGAGCTCGAGGTTCGGCTTTCCTTATGCGGCACACCATGCAGTTGGATACAATATTGCGAAGCGCGCGCCTAATTTGGGATACCCAATACTTTTTGCGAATCTCGCAAATTGTAGCTTCGTGGTTGAGGTGTTTCATTTTGAAATGATAAAATCGAAGAATCAACGTAGTGTAGTTGTGGCTATGGGGCAAAATGACTGGTCGTCTGGTGCTGTACGGTAGATAACTGGCTGCATCGATACGGCCGTATACACGCAACACTCCGTCGTCGTCGATGTAAGGCGCGAGCTGTTTCAAACAACTATTTTTTGGCAGGGGCTTAGACTGTTTGATGCAAGAAATTTCAACTGAATATGACGTCTCTTGTGCCTGCATAATTAGGAACTGTTCTGCCTTCGCCAACTCACCAGCAGTTAGACCGTGCCTCCACGAATCGTCGTTTAGTCCACGACAACGATTGACGAAACGAAGTGCCCAGGCCAGGCTTCGAGTCAGCTTTAAAAGGGACGAGAAGCGACTGAAATCAATGAGCGATATATTTGCTACCAGCAGGCATGTTTTGGGTTTTATTTCTTCTTCGTCGTACTCCATAGAGTTTTCTAACACACAATGTTTTGGACATTCACTTTCGTGGATCTTCAAAAAACTAGGCCCAAGTAACCATCGAGATTTTGGTGAAAAGTCCACCTGAGTTGAAGAGCGCGTTGCTTCATCAGCGACGTTGTCGTGTGTGGAAACCCACTTCCAATGGCTGATATCCGTTGACGATAAAATTTCTGCTACTCGATGTGCTACATAGGGTTTGTAGCGTCTGTGTTTGCTGTCAATCCATTTAAGAACTGTTTTGGAATCGCTCCATAGAGTAACTGATTTTGGAGAGAAATCATGGCCGTCCAAAATGCTTTGCAGTAAGCGGGTGCCGAGCACTGCTGCTTGGAGCTCTAAACGTGGTATTGACACTGTCTTTACGGGCGCGCATTTTGTTTTAGATGTCACAAAACTTACGTGAATTTTCCCTTCAACTTCATATCGCCAGTAAGCAACTGCAGCAAACGCGAACTCACTCGCATCGACAAAAACGTGAAGATGAACTTCTGATGGCATTCCAAAGGTAAAATAACAACGAGGGATTCGGAAATTGGCCACGTCATACAACAGTTTTCGCCACACTTCCCAGGAATTGGCTATGTCAATAGGAATTTGCTCATCCCATCTACACTCGCGACGCCATACTTCACGCAGAATCAACTTGCCACCAACAATAAAATAGCTCAAAAACCCGAGGGGGTCAAATGTGGACATGATTATACTTAGAAGTTCACGTTTTGTGGGTGTCCTTTCTTCGGAAATGACCGAATTATCAACGCGATGAAACTTCAAATGAAATTGGAAGTTGTCGGAAGAGCACTCCCAATAAATTCCTAAGACTTTTTCGACGCCTTCGCTTGCAAGAATATTCCTGGGCTCAACTCTTCCGTCTAATGCTCTTGTCACGCTTTCCGAATTTGACGTAAATCCCCGCAAGTCGAAACCACCACTCGCATGAATACGACGAACTTCTGTGGATATTCTAATGGCTTGTTCGACGGTATCGAAGCTGTCCACATAGTCATCAATGTAGTGGTGCTGGATTATTGCCTCGATTGATCTCGGGTCAGACTGGCTGTACTAAAGGGCATTCATTTTCAATACAAAACGAGCAGAACAGGCCAAAAGTCATTACCACCATTTCGTATTCTTCGATAGGTTTTTGCTGACCACCATCTCTCCACAGGAAACGCTGGCTGATACGGTCCACAGGTCGGACAAACACCTGGTGGAACATTTCACGGATGTCTGCACAAACCGCTATCTTTCCACGTCGAAAATTAAAGAGTATGTCCGGCAATAACTCGATGTCCTGAGGTCCTTTGAGTAGGTGTGAGTTGAGCGATACTCCATCAGTTTGAGCGGCAGCGTCGAAAACAAGGCGGAGTTTCTTCGGCTTGTTTGGGTTAATAACTCCGAAGTGAGGCAAGTACCATTTTCTGGCACTAGATGTGTGAAGATCCCCGGCAGACAACTTCCGCACATATCCTTTTTCGATGTAGCCGGCGATAACTTCTTTATAAGCTGAAGAAAAGTTTTCGTCGCGAAGCATTTTGCGTTCCATGCTCTCTAAGCGTTTTAGTGCCATATTGTAGCTGTTGGGAAGGGTGACTTCATCATTTTTCCACAAAAGGCCAGTTTGGAAATGATTACCGATTCTTATTGTGGTCTCTTCAAGAATTTTACTGGCTCTGACTTCATCACTACTCACGATGGCAGGAGCTGACCTTACTCCAATGCTTTCGATGTTAAAAAAGTCAGCAACCAACTGATTAAGGCTATGATCTTTGCACAAGTTAACGAAGCGCTGGTACATGGGCCATATACTACCCAACCAAGCTTCGTGTTACAGGCTATAGGAAATGAAGTTTTTGAAGTTCTGGTAGTGATAGGCAGGCCTAGGTGCGCGTGGTCCAAACCGATGAGTAGTTGTGGAACAACGTTGATGTACGGCTTAATTTGAGATTGTCTATAATTCAGATCGTTCCGAATGTCATGCTGAGTTAGGCTTTGAGGTGGCAAATTAAGGTTTGATACGGCGTAAACGTCTCGTAGAAGGTGACGTTTGGTTTTGTTAGCTCCACGAATGTGAATATTGAACGTAACAGCTTTCCTGTGCCGAGCGACCACCAAACCACTGCACATTCAAATTAGTGCTTTTCCCCCGAACGCCTAGCATTTCTGCGACTTTTTTATCAAGCATGGTTATAGACGAACCGTCGTCAATCAAGGCAAACACATCTAATTGACAATTTTCTCCAAACAACGTTACTGGCAGGATTCTGAAAAGAAGTTTTGCGTTGCTGCGCGGCGAGGAGCAGCTCAAAACGTTTTGGGGCGACTCAGAAGACATATGGGATGTATTTGGAGTGTTTGCTGGTGCAGCATCCTCATGAAGGAGCTGGTGGTGTCTGCGTTGACAACCGTTTTGGACACAGGCTTTTTTACGACGACATTCACGAGTTCCATGCCCAATATTAAGGCACGAAAAGCAAACGCGGAGTCTTTTTACTTGATTCCACCGTTCACTTACGCAAAATTTTTTAAAGTTAGGGCATTCGCTCAATTTGTGTTGTGACTGGCATAATAAACAAGACTTTTGTTGCTGTGGGAACGACTTTTGTTGTTGCGGCCGATGTTGTTGTTCGGTAGTGTTAAGCAGAACTCGGCGCTTTGCTTCCCTGTCAATATCTTGAATGCTGTTGATAAGACTTGCCATTTCACCAATCCAGTCGCTGAAGTGGATGATCGTTGGATATGGTTGAATCTGCATAGCCACTTTGGCCCATTCCAACTTCTTGCTCATAGGCAATTTATAAATGAGTTCTTCGAGTAGAGTTGGATTGGCAATATGCTGCTGCCCGTTCGCTGCTTGCAAAAATACTGCAAGATTCTTCACCTTGGTGGCAAATGACACTATTTTTCCAATATTTTGTTCGGAAATTTGCGGGTAATCACGAGCAATTCGCAGCTGACTTTGGATTAGCTGCTCAGGCCGTCCATATTTGTGACGGAGGTGCTCCACTGCCGCGATGACGTTGTCCGGGTGAATTAATAGGCACTTAACAGCCTCACGAGCGTCGCCTTTCAAACATTTCAGCAAGCGCTGGTTGTTTTCGAGATTCGTGTAGTTGTACGCAGCAGTGGATTGCACGAAAGACGTCAAAAATATCGGCCAATCTTCAGGTTGTCCACTAAAGTCGGGCAAATCCTGGAGCTTTTTTGGGTCTCCCAAACTTCCGAAATTATTTCCCGCGGCGGCTAGTTGGGAATAAACCGAGCGGAAAGAGTTCGACGGGTCATTGTTCGTTGGCAGAGTGTGTGCATATACATTCGCTGCCTGCGCATCCATGGCGTCGCCTGTCGGCAGTGTTGACTGTGCTGAATATATGTTTGTTGATGGCAGTGACAACGTTGAGGCAGAGCCTAAATTTGAAGACAACAAGTTTAGTTGTGTTGCGGTGGGTATATTTTGCGGCGGCAGAGCATGCGTAGCAGAGGCGAAATGTTGTGGTGGCTGATCATGCATGGCAAAGGCAATTGACTGTATAGGAGTCGTAGAAGTAGACGCTATATTCGCTGGTGTCGGCGTATTGGCAGCCTCCACAGATGGCATCATGGCGGCAGATGTGTAAATATGCGTCGGTGTTGCCATTATCGTAGTGGCAGAGGAGATATTCGCTGCTCTTATTGCAATGGCAGATTTAATATCGAGAGGTGGCAGCGATGATGTTGCAGTGGCGTTCATACTTGTTAATGCCGTCGAACTAATTGTCGACGTGGTGGCAGTGCTCATCATTGGATTCGTAATTTCGTTTGTACTTACATGTGATGTTGAAGGAAATGGCGGCATTTGGCAATATTGTGATGGCGGCTCTGATAGGATTTGTTGGGCTGGCGAAGGTAACTGTAGACTAAGTGGCGATATGTATTTGTTGGACGTTGATGTGGGATTTTCCAAAACTGATGTTTGGCTCACGGATACACTTTGTAGGGCGTTCTGCAAACTTTGGCATTGGCGGTTGCTTTTTGCCAATTTATTGTTAGTTTCCGTAAGTAGACGCTTAAGTAGTGCAATTTGGTCTTTCATCTCAGTAGTATCGGCTGATGGGGATGCTTTAGCAGGTTCTACTTGTTTTGTAGCTGGTGGAGATTGTGTGGAGGCTGTAGTATCTGTAGGCTTTTGCACTGGCTGTGGCACTTCACTGGACACTGGAGTCGCAAAATCTGTGGCATCAGACTGCAGCCGAGGACTCCGACGTTGTTTTGGTGAATGCTGCATTTTTCCACAATTGTATCAAAAATCTCCGGCTATGACAAAGTGAGGTTAGGAATTAGAAAATACCACAATTTGCAAAACGTCGGCTGAAATCGCAAATAAAAATGCGAAATAACAATGTTGGCGCCAATAAAAAGAGGGAGGCGAATTTAAAATCAGGAGACTTTATTTCTGTATACAAAAAATGTGTTAACAAAAAATTCAAAAATTAAACATAAAACAATTTATGCACCGCAGTTTTTCACTCCTTTCTGTTCAAGCGCCAAATAATCTCAACCGAACATTTTATGTATGCCAGCGAATGCAAGAACAAGAAGCAATGTAAAACTGAAGTTATGGAAAGATACATAACAAGATCGATGTAATTGATATCGATAAATATATTAGGGCTGTTCACAACAACTCCCCTAGAGTGAAAGTGTTTAAAGTATAATTATTATGTACCCATGTCACTATGAAAAGTTACACTCAGCTTTTTTCATAACTAGAGCAACTAGTTTCAAAATGAACCCATTACTTTCATTAATTGCTACAAATTTTAAACAATGGTTTGCACCGTGATGAAATATGAAAGAGCGAAGAACATGCAACACTAAAACCATGCTCTTGGGAAGTCCTTGTTCGCTGTGGATTGTTCATAATGAGGGTAATGCGCACCGTCAATTTATGTGACTTCAAAGGCAATTAATTGAGCAAATAACGCTAGCTGAAGATCTGAAAAAGCCAGACACGAAAGAAAATTAGGGAACATTTTCTTGAATAAAAAAAATTAAAACGTCAAAGCACTACTTTATACTGTTGTTGCTACGCGTTTGAAGTTTTGAAATTCGTTACGTCACATGTTGCAGTCCTTATTTAACATATTTCGTTTATGAAAATTCTCAGTGAACGTGATTTGTCACTCACGGCAATTTTTTGACCGTGACCGTGATAACGGTTTTTTAATTTTATACTTTACATAAAAATATATAATATACATCTGCTACTTGTACTTATGTACTACATATATATTTAATAGATATATAATTAAATATATATTTTTTATTAAATACATTTATATGCAAATATACACAGGGTGATTCAGGTAGTTCCGGACAAATTTCTCCAGCGTATTCCTTGGCTCATTTCATGAAGAAAAGTCCACTAGGACCATGTCCGTAAATGCAAGGGTCCTAAATGGCAGCGGGTTCAAAATTTTCGGATTGGAGGTCGGAGGGTAGTAGGGTAAAGTTGCTAACTTCAGAGCCAGTCGTCTGGCCTATTCTAAACCGTTACATATTATTCATCACAACCTTCTACAAAATTGTAGCTCTTTCATCGTTACATAATGCTGACTAATACACATTTTGTAAAAAATACACCATCACTTGGTCAAATGACGAAACGCCAAACAAAATTTGATATTTTTTGGATTTCTTGTAATTTTCAACACACGGTAAATAATTTGGGTTAATAATTTAGGGTCTTAGAAGGAATTGTAACTTTGGAGTATACACTAATCAACAAAAGTTGCACTAAGTACTCTAAAATTGGTGTAGAAATGTAATATTTTTTATTTTTTTCGTTTTTCGCTTACAAGTTACTAAATATAATCAAATAGATGTGACCATATTCTTCAGAGTTGTAGTGTTTAAGATCCTTTACAATACGGTCAAAAAACAAAAGTGTCATTTAAATTATTAAAATATTTGTATCAGTTAAACATTTTTAACTTCAGCCTTACATGCTAATATTTTTAAGCTTTACAATTGCAACTACAAATATATTGCCCAGAATTTTAGATCAAATCAAATATTATTGCCAAAGAACCAAACCGACAAAAATAGTTGACAATGCAAAGGAACCAAGTGTCGGCGCATTTTTTACAAAATGCATATTAGTCAACATTATGCTGCGATAAATGAGCTACAATTTTGTAGAAGGCTGTAATGAAAAATATGTAACGGTTTAGAATCTACTGAAGTATAATCAGAAGTACAGCGTGGATCAACAGTTTAAACCTTGTTTGGCCTATAAAAAAATAGCGATCATCAGGGAAAACCCTAATGGGGGTTTCTGATACCACGACAATGGGCTTTCATAAGTTTTTGGTTTCGTTGAGGCCCTAAACAAAAAGTGTTCATTTGTCGAACTGTGTTAGCAAACTTATATGTATTTTGCTTCTGTACTGTTCGTATATATTTGTGAAGGGTTTAACAACTTAAACGAATGAAAGAATTAAAAAATGTCAGTTGTTAATGCAACAACTAATTCTGCCATGAACGAGAATATGGAATAAACGAAAACAGTGAAACAAGAACGACATCAATAAATGAACGACAACAGTGAAATATGGACAACAATGAAAGAACGACAACAGTGAAACCACGACGGCAGAGAAAGAACGAACGATCTCTACCATCCACAACTGGTGTATCTGGTAGGTATTTTAAGTTAAATATATATATTACTTTTCATTCGCATACTATCCAATCAATTATACAGAGAAAAAAACGTTTAAATACCAGCAAAATTATTTTATTTGCACCACCATAGACTGCGTTGTACATTCTACGAAAGGCCATAGTGACGTATACTAAACATGCGAATAAAATTGCAAAATAAACATCGCTCATACGCCAGGCATGCGGTACTAACGGCGCGTTTACACGGGACAGTTTTAGAAATGATAGTTGAGAATATGTATTAGTTGTCACAAAGAAAAAAATTGTTTGTGTGACGTACGCGTCCAGCCAGTTATAAAGACAGTACAGTTTTAAATAACCGCCGACAGTGTCGTTTCGTTAAATTTCGTGTTCTGGTTTTTGTTTCTTTGCTCTTTTGCCATTGTGTTTTGTCTTACTTCTCCAAATTACAATGGAACTGATGTACTCTGCAAAATTAGATATGTATTCATGTTTATATGTTTGTATTGTCAAACAATATTTCAATAAAAATTAGCAAAATTTTCAAACACAAATATATTTCCCAATTTGATTGTTTTGCTTTTTTCTCAAATTAATACGAAACGTCACCTATATGGCCGATGGCTGAACTAGTAGAGGTTGACGCAGTAGGATTTGTTGTAATTGTGTGAACCAACAACAGGCATTTAGTTATTGTTTCATGACTCTAACCGTCAAATTCAACACACGTCCATATGAACAAACACAGTAAAGAAAAAAGCACAACAACAAAATACACTGAATTTAACAGATGGAGTCATAAGAAAGCAAAATCAGTTGTTCTATTGTGCCAACCTTTACTAGTTCAGCCATGATCTGGCCGCTTATGTCAAATCTCTTGCCTAAGTTTCTGTCGTTGAAAAACCAGAGACAGTTGGGAGGCAAGTGAGAGAAGTGTAAGTGTGGTAGTAAAAATGTATGAAGGTATTTCTACTGTCGGAGCAAAACTTTCCCGTGCAAACGCCAGGTAAACTCATACAGAGACGTGAGTTAGCCTGAGTTCCTAAATGCTCGTAAATTATTTTATGCTAGTAGTTTAGTTTATACTCTTACATTCGTTTTTTATTGGGATTTCAAATCATTTATCCATCTAGTTCCCTTGACTTGGGATTTTGCGACTTTTGGATTAGTTCAAGTTTGCGGTAGTAAAAGCTCGTTACGTTTTAGCCATTTTTGATAATTTATGGTTGATTTTGAGGCAAGTGCTTGATTAAGAGATTGCATTCCGGGAATTCCTGGGCGGGATTTCCTACGATTTCAGGTCACGCTTTACCGGGACGTAATAAATGAGTATATTTTATTCAAAAATGGCAGCCTGGCATGCATGCTCTTCTTGCTCTATGATACCTATACACTATGGTACTTTTCTACACTTTGATTAATTATAGGCATTCATATTATAAAAGAAAAAGATTCGTTGCAAGGATGCTAAACATTTCTTAGGGATTTTACGCAGGAGCAATAATTTATTATGCATATTCGACGATTTTATCGTTGCTGCAACGAAACATGTCAGAAAATATCAGTTACATATTCTTTGCTTCGCTCTGTGAGGAAATACTTTTACGGTGGTTCCACGGGAATAGTTAGGCCAGTGGATCAAGGTGTTTTACCGAGTTAAAGTCTCGCACTCCTGGCAATGGGACGCCTGAAATTTTTGATGATTTCACCTCGCAAAAAAAATATTCTTTGCTTTGCTCATACAATTTTCGATGCTGTGTCATGGTCTCGGTCATTACTGGGTTAAAAATTTCAGTTTTGGTATCATAATAAAAAGTGCATCTATATATTGGGAGTAGCGTTTATTGGCGCAGGATATTTTTTTTACCTCCATCTTAAATTCCAGTCCCGGCGATAACTGAATTCACGGGTGCGCGTACTGAACGGGTGCGCGGTTGAACTCAGGTCTATAGTCATTCGTAGTTAATTAATTGGTCGTTGGTTGTCATATGCTGAAAAATTAATGCAAACGTAAGAATAAACCTCTAAATGAAATCTATGATAAGGTAAAATATGAAATAAAGTATGTATGTATATACATACAACTACAAGACACACAATGGATACTTACCAAAAATTGTTATACTGAACTCGGACACACAAAAATGAACGGACAAGCTCCCAGCATCCATACATGTACGCTGCCTTTCTCCAAATTACCCCAACCACGCCAAATTTAACCTGGAAGCAAAGAAGGAAGCATTGGCACGAGATATTGAAGAAGAAACTCATCTTTATCGCATCTTATTAAAGCGCCAAAGAACGCATCGCTTTTATGTCTGGGCATTCCGTGAGATCTGCCTGCAAATAATATACGTACATAAATGATTTTTGAAAATTAAATTAATTTTTGTTAATCAGTTGTAGGAATCTAAATGCAAATTTGTATATTATAAGTTTAATTTTGTTTAATTAAAAGCCTATAAAAAAGTTCTTACCTATAGATGGTTAACCGGAACAATTCCAATTTTGTCAGGCAAATGGAGGAGTCTGGAAATAAAAGGTTGAATATTATAACGTCATTTTGAAAAAAAAACGAAGTGTCGTAGTATGATAGCTTAAATTAGAAGAGTGTGATAAAACGAGGAATCAAAGTAAGTGGGGGTGAAGTATATAACATATAATGATGATTCCTGAGCACAAGAAAGGGGTTTATTAATTTTTGTGCTAAGTTTAGGGAAATTAAATATTTACCGTTTACTGACTCGTCGGCCATCGCGGGGAATTATGTTTCCCGACACGGCTCAAATTCAAAGACGTAAACACAGAACTCATTACTGAGGTATATGCGGGTTGAAAAGTACAAATTATAAGATAGCGGCGAAGGGATAGACTTACGAAAGGGATATTTACGAGTTTTTTTCGTAACCTATATAAGTTAAGATAACCAGTTACGAAAAAAACGCATAGCCGTTAAGCATAATCAACTTGGCATCACTCGATAATGATTGATATTTATTTGTCAGTTTGATTATTTCAAAGTCAAACTCAAAAAATATTCAAAATTAATATTTAAAATAAATCATATTTATGTGTTTATTTTTAAAAATGTTCTTGAATTGAATGAAAATACGGGCCAATTGTCATCTTACTGTATTCTTAAATAATGAATAAGTGTATTTTCCCCAGGAATGCCAGCACCAATATGAACTAGACCAAATGCTACAAACTGCATCTTGCCAAAGTGCGAACTGCAATTGTAAGATGGTGTCTAGTATTTGGACTAGTGACCGAGTGTAGCTGTAACAAAGAACATCTCAAGTTGGGAACTAAACAGTTCATAAAAACGGAAGTTTTGACTGCTGTCTATTTAGCATTCCAGACTATAAAGTGGGATATTTATTTTTTTCCTAATGGTAGAACGATTTTGGGTGTCTATAATCGCAATTTAATCATAATAGGGTGTATAACAAATTATAATTAACATTATTCATAAATATCTTGGATACATTATTTATACTTTTATTATAGGTTTTTGCGCTACATGTGTATAGATCATTTAGTAACTCATTCCCATTTAGTATTTCCCAGTATCAGCGCACATATATATGCTGACGCCTAACGTGGTTGAAACGAGTAAATACGGGTGCCCAAATCTTACAGTAGTAAAGATAGCGGGATCCATAGACCACCAAGTCAGAATTCACCCTTCCGCGCCTCAATAGCAGTATAGGTGGACTTCGGTTGGACGCCACACCTTTCTGCGGATCATTTAAAGTGACCTTGTCACCTTGTTATCGTCCGTTATAATTGTATCAGCAGGCATTTGATTAGGACATTGATCAACAAATCTCAGATATTGCGACTTCTCTTTAAAATGACACAATTAAGGGATGTTTCAGTATATCACCTTTGGAACCAATAGGTAAATCGAAATCCAACGCTGTAGGCACCGTAGGGCTTCGGGAAGCGTTATGCACGACACCCCTAAAACCATAATAGACCGTTTCTTGTGGAAGCTGACTGAATACACGCGACCAAACCTAACGTTGATTGAAACGAAATATATGGCTGAAATTTTTTGTAAATGTTTGAAAAATTACTTACTTACTCTACAGACATAATAATTATTGAAATGTCGTGGAAATATAAAAAAGAGAATGACATACTTTTTATATTTTTCGTAGAAAAAAAACAACTTGGTAACACTTTTATCGGAGTTTTTCTCAACTTGTAAAATTATACATGTTAACGTGCAAGTTATCATTTTGTTTGAGTTAACATGTATAAGTTACGAAAAAAACGCCCCTTATGTAGAACTTCCCCAATTTGTATATAAAGAAGCCTGTCATTTGTTTTACTTAATTTATGTGATTGTTTAAGAGGCCTCTGCCCTATCTAATCAAACAAAATAAAGTTGTCTATATCATTTTCCGTACAAAATGTTCTTAACATATCTCCAGAAATAGGTACCTACACCGTTATATAAGGATCTTCTGCTATTATACAATTGTCGACTTCTTTATTTCAAAATCACAATCTGTTGTTGCCGGATCTTCATCGGTAATATGATTAAAATTTCAGCATTTCAGCATCATCAGCAGCTGTCACAATGTGAATGTTCCAGCGGATATGTAACAACCTCGGCCATAAAATCTTCAATTTCGTAGGCATAGCAATCACTGAAATCAATGCCAACTTTGATATTAATAAATCCAGCCTGTAGCAATTTAAAATTTCTGGCAGGCGGCGTTAGCAATCATCAGTAATATTTTTTCGTTGACCTACTTATTGTCTATTGGAGAAAGTATTTCATTACCTATGAAGTTTTTAATCCCGCTGTTGTTATTGGAGAAGTATGTTATTGCTATGGTCTTATTTTTGAAGCATCTTGGCTGTTGTGGCTTTCCAATACAGAAAGCTCGCTTGTACGGCAGCTCGAATTGCAGATAAAAAGAAGAGTTTGACGAGATTTTTGTGTTTTCCATCTTGTGGGTTGATGTCCCTTCATAAAATAAGTCGTATTGTTTTAAGTTGTAATAAATAAATGGTATTTCCAATTTAGATCTAAAGTACATTAAGAGATGGTTCAATAAAACCTTACATCTAAATCATTAATATCGACTAAATAAAAAAGATAAATACAATATTCTTCAAGCAATTGTGGCAAAATACTAGTTTTAAAACCTTCCGTTGCTATCTCGTCGTTTTCTTTTGAATCTCCATGAATTTTACCAACGTGGATGTTTCTGTGTTTTCGTTAATGGAAGAGCAAAATAGTATCTGACCCAAATTCATCGTTCAATAGAACCGTAAATCCTTTCGCTTTATTTTAAACCATTACACTCGATATGCAAGCACTTTTGCTACTCCTACCATTACACGATATCGTCAGAGCCTTGTCTGAACACCTTTCCGTTGTTTTTTTGAAACTTAACTGGAATCCTTGGCCATTTCTCGAATATTTTCACACATCGATATTATATTTGGTGCTTAAAATGTTACCTTTCAAAGATATTTATTTAAAATCGTTTGTCAAATTATTTACGCGTTTACCCACCTTTCATCTCTCTTCAAAATATTTCAAACCACTCTCGATTAAATATCGTTACAATTTCAAAATGTCAAACCATAGATAGTGTTGCATTGTTTATTTATTTTCCATATGTGACATATATTTCAAAGCACTCTAGATTAAACATAGTTACAAATCAAAAATGTCAAAACATACAAACGTTTTGTTCGTTTACTTTCCCAGTAAAAATTGGCAAGAATCTACTTTTGACGGACTACGACCGATTGTATAAATAAATAAATACAATAAATATTAAACAAAAAGTACGCGAACGCCTTCCAGTAAAAATTTGCAAGAAACCAGCTGATGAGTTTTATTCTTGGCTACATACATTTTGGCTTGTAGTATCTTCTGCCTCAGGCAGTGTTGCTAGAAGCTGTCAAAAAAACATGCTAAAAAAGAGCAATTTGCCAAAAAAAAATGCTAAAACTGAAAAATCAAAAATTACAGCACTACGGGCTTAGCATCATTTCCGATAAAAATCATAATTTCTTTATCGTTTGTTTTGAATAGTTTAAAAAAATCCTTTTTTGAATTTGCATATTACACACAAAGAAAAATGTTGCTAATACTGTCTATAAATGTTGTATAATATCACCTATTGTCATAGAGAAGATGACATTTTCTTTGCTTTTTGGGCAATAATACCAAAAACTATGGGCAATTTCTATGTTTGGAATATTACCTCAGAATTTTGGTATTCTAGCTGATACGTATTGGAACATTTTTGCATAATTTTTAGTAAGTTGAAGATTTAAATTCATCTAAAGAAAATATCTTTCCATTTTTGCAAAAGAAAAACACATATTTTTTATTAATTATATTATTTATTATTATTGACCATGAAAATACATAGAAAGTAAGGTAATTTAGGTTGAATGATATCGGAAATGGACAGGATTCATTACAAAATTTTCATTAAATTTACTCGTTTCATATTCCACGCAAGGCTGTTCAGCACTAAAGTTCAGCACAAACTTTAAATCTGGACAATATTTCAAATAATTCAGAAGTTGTATTCGGGTTATTGAGATGAGTATCAGGAATTCTGGCACCAGAATCGTGGCCACACGAAAAGTTCTCCCTGTACGTATGTTGCAAAGAAAGTGTTTCCGTTGTGACCAACTGACTGAAATGAATGTCATTCCCTCTTCATCTAACTCACCGGCTATGTATCGTAGAATCATATACTTTAAATGACTACCATTGATATCTGTATATTTAATTGCACCACAGTTGCAGGAAGGAGGCACAACCAACACAGACTTTACCACCTATGGTAAATTTAAGGTCTACAAAATAGCTGTGGCCTTTGAGTCCTTTGGTCGGTCTTGTTACTCTCGGTTATCCATTGCTTGGCAGTTGTATTCAAAGAGGAACTTCTGTAGTGCCTCCAACAGATGGACGATATCCGTCATAAAGATGTGTTCCTGCAGGTGCTAAAATCTATGGAGGCCAATATGTCTACTCGGTTTTGACCAATAAAAGCTAGATAAAAGCTGAAATATGACAAAATCCATTGTATTATGTGGACTATTTTTAATGGAAAAAGCAAAATGACAAAAATCATTATTAACCCTTAGAAGGCAGTTAGACTTTGCTTATCATCTAGCACTTGGGCTAGGATTTGTGTTTTGGAGTGTTCGGACACATATAGTGAAATTTTGTGGTGATAATTTTTGTACAACATTTTGACCACGCCCCCCGTCAATTTGGAGCAGTTTTTTCCGAGTTTGCAAAAAAAATGCAAAAATTATGGTTATACGTGACAGTTAGATGGTTAATTTGTTCCATAAAAATGTTTATCTGAATCTTTTCTATAAAACTTCTAACCATATTTAGTACCTCAGAAGTAAGGAACACACAATTTTGCATGCCGATATGTTGCAAGAAAGTTCCGAGGGGCGGAAACTTTGACCCCCCCTAAAAAAAATCTGATCAGATCTGGCAAAACACGTATATTTTTTTTCGACCTTTCTACCCGAATCCGTTGACAGAACCCCATCATTTTTTTTGTTGTCGATGTTTTTTGGCAACCTCAAATCTATGGCTTATATGTCAAATATGATTATAGCGCTAATGGATTATATGGTCAATGGTTAGTATAAAATTTGAATATTGATGGCTTGAAATGAATAGAAAATTGACTTTAGCGCTAAATAAAAGTGCAGTAATCTGTAGAATTTTTCAATACTTGTCACACTTTTCACAACATTTTTTTGTTTTTATACCCTCCCTCCACTGTAAGTGATAGAGGGTATATATCAGTTTGTCATTCTGATTGTAACATATAGAAATAAGGCTTTGCGACCCCATAAAGTAAATATATTATTGATCCTTATAACAACCGGAGTCGATATAGCCATGTCCGTCTGTCCGTCTGTTGAAAACATTCTCACGACTTCAATCGGCGATAACGCGGTTTGGTTTTTGGCCAGAATGTTCCACGTATTCCTGAGCAGTTTAGTATTGAAAATCAGCGAAATTGGTCCATTGGAAAAAATTTTATGATTGGAAACGTAAAAAAAACTCATAAAATTTTCACATTAATTTTTTTAGTTTTATACTAAACTACTCCTATTGCCGTGTGGTGAATTTCCATGTTGAAAATCTTTGTTGTTCTTTATAATAGGTAAGTACTTTAGAATGTTTAGATGTACTTTCATGTGTTCATACATTTAAATGAATTGTCACGCTTCATCTAAGGTCGCTGTGGCCTGATGTGGAAAGGGTTGCGCGTTTGAGTCTGAGGGTTGGTGGTTCAACTCTCGTCCCTGCTTGTTTTTTTTTAACAGTTCTTCAAAAAATGTTTTTTTATTTTTAAAAAATGCTTTTTTATTTTACTTGTGAAAAGTAACTTATTTTTACTTTTTTTAAAAAAGTAAATTTTCTTAAAAAAAGTACATTTCTTAAGTACGTTTCAAAGTACATTTCAAAGTACATTAAGTACATTTCAAAGTACATTTCTTAAGTACATATCTTAAGTACATTTCTTTCTTAAGTACATTTCTTAAGTACATTTCTCCTTAAGTACATTTCTTAAGTACATTTCTTCTTAAGTACATTTCTTCTTAAGTACATTTCTTCTTAAATACTTAAGCATGTGAGCATTTGAGCATTGTGAGCAATGCACTTGTGAGCATTTGTGAGCATCCTGCATTTGTGAACAAGTAATTGCATTTGTGAACAAGTAACTTATTTTTATTTTTTTTAAAAAGTACATTTTCTTAAAAAGGTCCTTTTTAAAATTTAATAGTTTGCTGGTTAACACTAAGGTGGAGGGTATCAAAGATTCGGCACGGCCGAATTTAACACTTTTACTTGTTTTTTTTAAATTTGATTTAAATTTATTTCGTTTCCATATTTTTTGTTAGAAATTGGACGCAACCCAAAGTAAACACCAACACGTACCGACCACGACCAGTGTTGCCAGGTTAGCATAATTAATGCTTTTTAGCATATTTTTTTTTGTCGTCAGCATAATTTTTTTGAAACATGATTCTAAATGCTTTTTAGCATAATTATCAGAAAATTTGTCCACAATTTTATATTTTTCATAAAATTTGAAGCGTAATCATAACATGTAACAGGTATATTTCTGAATAATCTTTGGGAATCTGAAAACAAACCCTACGTTTATATTTTGATTAATGGATAAATACATTCTTTGTTATGAGCCAACACACCCCAAAGGCTGAGAAACGAAATATATGTTCAATACATCTCCTTGCTTCATGGGCAAAAACTAATTCTGTGTTTTCAGTCTTAGAGGCGGATTTCTCCCGAACCAGTAACAAAACTTTAAGACTAAGAAACATTTATTTCTATGCTACTTACTTCACACTTGTACATTGCATTTCGTGCAAAATTGGTATAATGACCTCTTGGTTGTGATGATTGAGGAACCTTTTGGCAAAAATAAAAATTAAACACTAATATTCTAATTAATTGTAAAAATGTAATGTATTCCCATTTTCCACAGATGATGTTTTTATATGTTTCATAATAGCCTGTAAGTACAACAATATATTCCACAAATTCAAAAAACTATGAAAACCACTGTTGGTGGTTTTAGGTACCAGCATTTTTTGGGAGACAATGTAAAGCGTAAATGCGTTTTTGTGCACTTCCAAATTCCAATGAAAGTGGTAATGTTTCACTCTGAATTTCTGACCGTTTATACTTATCAACAGGTTATACTTTTGAAAGAAAACAAAAATGAATAATCAGATAAAACGACTGCTGAAAGTACCCTTGCCTCAAAAAAATGGAATTTAGCTTTTCATTAATGCCAAAAAAGTGAATAAACAGAAAATATAAAATGTTTCAAAAATCCTTATCATAGAGTAATTTTTTTTCAAACATTTAATATGAAAAGCACAAGACCGTACGTATGTTTTGCATTGCTTCTTTAAAAGTTATATGCCTCCCATATTAAAATTTCAGTGTAACAAATACAAAACGAAAATGTAAATGGTCTTAAAATTACACCCAAGAAACTTCTGATATATCATCGGAGCTTTTGGTTTCTAAAAAAACAAAATTTTTTAAGCAAAAATAATTTTGTATTTTTATGTTTTATAGAAGTTTTTGAATCAAAAATACACATCTACGATTTCGAAATGTTTTTTTTTTCTTTGTTTATAAAAAGTATACGAATAAGTACTAAATAATACACACAGAGGTAAAAAATATATATAAAAAATTACTTTTTTAATTTTGCATTTTGCACAAATTTTTGGTGTTTTTAGCATAATTTCTTTCCATTTTGCACAATTATGTTTGGTCATTTAGCATATTTTTTTTGTCGGCTTCTGGCAACACTGACCACGACGAACTCCAATTTCCAAATGAAAAACGGACACATTTTGGGAGACCACAACCGTAAAACGCTTTAATACTCATTCGTTTAGGTTCGCTCAGAGTTCTCACTGGATGGAGCTTTATTTTAGTTTTGATTTGTGTGTGTCTGATTTATATTATTTTTCTAGTTCTGACTTCGCATTGACATTCCACTCGCAGCTGTGCAATCTGTCAGAATTAGGCGAAGCAACAAATGTATGTGAAAACTAAATGCAAAAAGAGTCAAAATAAAGTAAACGCCAAATATTTTCATAAATAACCTTTTATTTCAATTACATAAATAATGCTATAGCAAAAGTAATATCGCAAACATTGTAAGTGATCAAACTAGATTATATGTCATAAAAACTGTAGGCGATAACAAAAAGTTATTTGAAAAAAATCGACTTTTATAAAAGTAAAAAAAATTGTACTCGTCAAAATAATACTCGTATAAACAGTGGCCTTTTCTTTACACGACAAATCGTTGAGTTCTAAAAGTGGTGGTAACTAATTTACAGTTTTTTTGGGAGTATTTGGGGAAAGTACCGAAGACCAAAGAACAACATAAAATAGCAAACGACACACAATAGCGAAACAAACACCAGAAGAGGCTCCATTAGAAGAAGGCTGCTTAAAAATTGTTTACATGGAAGAGTAGCACGGGAGAAACCTTACATATGGCGATCAATCAAACTAGACGCTTGAATTTCGCCAAAAAAAAATAGAAAAATGAGTCTCCAAACTTTTGGGAAAACATATTTTTCACCGACGAGAGAAGTTGGAAAATGTTGGTGTTAAAGAACCTCAAAAAATATGGAGATGCAACAATTAAACCTTCAACGATATGAATGTGGTAAAAACGATCAAACATGGTGGAGGCTCCGTTACGGCCTGTGGATGCATGGCGGCTTAGGGATCGGTAATCTAGTTTTTATAGAGTCAACAATGAAAAAAGAAGATTGTCTAAACATTTTAAAAAATAATATTGCCCCTAGTATACACCAATTGGGTTTATCTCAAAGCTGGATATTCCAACAGGACAATGATCATAAACATTCGTTCAAAATTGCGAAGCAGTGGTTGCTCTATCGGACTCCGAAAACGCTAGATTATCTACCACAGCACCATGATCTTAATCCCAATGACCACCTATGGAAACATCTGGTCAAAAAAAAAAATAGAGAAAGGCGCGTTTCTTGCAAACGTGAATAAAACCTTTGAAACACACTTATCGTCTCAATGGCTAGAAGACTATCAGAAGTTACAAAGCCAAAAGGAAAACAAACAAAATACAATTTGGTGTTTTTAGTAAAACGTGAATTATTTCCTATCGTGACTTCTTTTCATCTAATATTTCCATGAATTTAATTCTTATTTCAATACTAATGAATTTTGCATTATTGTGTTAATCTGAGTATAATTCAAATTTCTTAAAGTAATAAAATAATGTTTAAAAGTAGATATGGTGTTTACTTTATGTTGACGCTCACAGTATTTATTTATTTATTTATTTATTTAAATTTAATTGTCTATGGAAATTATCCTTACAGACTATTTACAAAAATTTTGGTAGCCTAGAACTACACAGCAAATCCTAAACAAATAATTAAGAATTTAAAAAAACTATTATGTTACTTTTAATTACATTAATGCTCATACAGAAATCAATAAGGCTATATAATTCATTAAATTCCTTACACATTCTCGTGAAAGGATCGGCATTCGCATAGTTTGCTCTACAAAATGGAACAGATAATGGTGAAAAGTTTCGGGTTGGTCGTTGAGGGATGTTGAATGATATGTTATTGATCAAGAATCCAGAGCAGACATCGCCATTGATAACATTCAGAAGAAACGATATGTTTAGCATGGATCTGCGGCTTTTTAAAGTTGGCAGCTTAATAAGAGCAAGTCTACTAGTATAAGACGGGAGACTTAATGGGTTGAAGTTCAGACTACGAAGACAGAATAAAAGGAACTGCTTTTGTACTGACTCAATACTAGCGACGTGAGTTTGGTAAATAGGGTCCCAAATTATCGATGCATATTCCAAGATAGGTCTTACAAGTGATGTGTATAAATTTTTCGTTACATATGGATCATTAAACTCTTTAGCCCAACGTTTTATAAAACCAAGTACACCTTTGGCTTTGTTAACCGTGATTGTGATGTGAGAAATGAAGTCCAGCTTGGAGTCCAATAAAACACCAAGATCAATGAATGTATCAACCATTTCCAACTGATGGCCACCCAGCACATAATTGGCAGACATTGGTTTCGTTCTAAAGAAACGCATATATTTGCATTTTCCAAAATTCAGCTCAATCAGATTTAATTTGCACCATGTATGGAACGAATCCAAATCGCTTTGAAGATACTTTTGTTCCCATAATTCGTCGTAACTCAAAAAAACTTTCATATCATCAGCATACATTAAGATATTCGAGAATTTTATAGCTTGAGGTAAATCATTAATGAATAGTGAAAATAGAAGAGGTCCAAGATGGCTACCTTGCGGAACACCCGATAGTACATGAATAGTTTTTGATGACACATTATTAAAACGTACATTTTGTTTACGGTTTGCCAAATAAGAGTGTATCCATTTTAAGCTTAGGTTAGTAAAACCCATCCAATGTAATTTCTTTAAAAGAAGCTTATGGTTAACCTTGTCAAACGCCTTACTGAAATCTGTAAAAACCGCATCAGTTTGTTTTCCTTGAAGAAAGCCACGATTTACTAAAGTTGTAAGTTGCAGAAGATTTGTTGAAGTCGAGCATCTTTTTTGGAAGCCATGTTGGAAAGGAGATATTAAAGTATTTACGTGATAGTATAGCTGATCCGTTACAAGTTTTTCAAAAAGTTTAGGTATAGCACTTAATTTTGCAATACCCCGATAATTGGTAATGTCCGATTTATTTCCAGATTTAAAAAGGGGAACAATGTAAGAATCCTTCCAGATTTTCGGAAACTGTCCATATTTAATTGAAGTATTAAAGAGGAGAGTTAATGGAATAGCTAGAGCATCAGCACATTGAACTAAGATACTGCTGGGAATTTTATCAGGTCCACTGTTATACGAAAATTTAAGCTTTTTTAAAACATTAGATACCATTGAAATATCAAAAAATGCAATAGGTATTGCTTGATTGGATATCAGTGAAAATGGGTAAGCGTTAGAATCATCAAAAGTTGCATCCGAATAAGTAGAAGAAAAAAAATCTGCAAACAAGTTACTAATAACATCATCATCCCCAGATTCATTATGGTGAAATTTCAGAGCCGCCGGAAAGCCAGTAGTTTTTTTTTTACTGTTAACAAATTTGTAAAACGATTTTGGATTGCGTTTAAAATTATTTTTCATTTTGACCAGATAACTTGAGTAACATGAGTTATTCAACGAGTTATATTTTGCGCGACTAATCATGTATCTCCCATGTTCGATAAGAGAACCAGTTTGTTTGTATTTTCTGTAATGTTTATTCTTTTTATTTTTAACTCTGGCCAGTTGCTTAGTATTCCATGGAGGTCCAGACAGTTCTTTAATAATTAGTTTAGGGATACAAATGTCCATGAAAGAATACATTTTGTTGTAGAAAATCTCGGTATTACGATCAATGTCAGCCATTGTACTAGTTGGGAGCGACAATAGATTATTACAGTTTGTATTGTTTAAAAGTTCATTTAACAAAATGTAATTAGATTGTTTGAAACAGAATGTTTTATCCTTTTTCGATGAAGGGGCAGCTACAAGCTCAGGCGGAACATATATATTTATTTCAATTGTAGAGTGATATCGATCTTCAGGAGTTGTTATTGGGTTCGAACGTTTGATGTAGCATTCTGCAGTTTCATTGACGAATATTAAATCCAACAGTTTAAAATAATCGTTAAGTACGCCATTCAATTGAAAAAGGCTTAAGTCGTATAATATGTTGAACAGCTCTACGGAGTTATTGTTTGATTTTGACGGAACAAAATATTTATCATCCGGTAACAACTTCCAGGATATTGAAGGCAAATTGAAATCCCCTGTTATAATAATCAAGTCTTCCGGATTAGCAGTAGAAACAACAGATTTAATAGCTTCGCCATGTTTATCATATAAAGATTGTGGGGAATTTGGAGGAATGTATGAACATGTGATAAATAAGTTCTTGTGTTTTAGTTTGATTAAAACTGCGATAAATTCAATGCCGGGGAAGGAATCATCTATTAATCCCTCAGATGGTAAAGAGCAAGATACAGCAATAAGAACACCACCGCCATTTTTCGTGGTGACACGGTCGTTTCTAAAAATAATATATTTGTTCGACAGTATTTCCGAATTCAAAATAGTATTATTGAGCCAGGTTTCAGTGAATGCGAGGACATGATAGTTAAAGCCAAAGCTATCCATATATAAAGTTGACAGTTTAGTTCTTAAGCCACGGACATTTTGGTAAATTATTGAAATGTTATCACCAGTAAAAGCTTTTAGTTTTTTGAAGCATTCATATCGTGTTGTGGGAGATGACCAGTATTTGATCTGGGTTTTTCCCTATATGTATATTCCCGAACCAAGGTATGTTCCGGCCAAAATTGTGGATCAAGAATACATTCGAAAAGATCAGCAGAGACAGTAATTTTAAAAGATGTGATAGATCTTTGTTGCGAAAAATTAAACTTATACGTTGAAATGTCTGCATTCGGACCAACCTTAGAGTTTATATAGGAAAGAACAGCTTCAGAAGTGGTCTCAATTGCCAAACGGGAAACAAAAATGTTTTTTCTGTGTGGAACAGCTCTAAGCGTATTCTGGGCAGTTTGATCAGAATTCGGAACTGGAGCGGGTGGATTTGAAATTCCATCAGCATTGACCTGCATTGAAATTCCATCAGCATTGACCAACGCCATTTCAGTTTGATCAGAATTTGTCAATGTATCGGGTGGGTTGGAAGTTCCTTCAACACACTCGGACGACATTTCATCATTATTCTGTATGCACTCAGAAATAGTAGTAAGTGCAGAAGTACCAGATTCTTCACGCTTATCCTTATTCCTTGACGATTTGCGGCGTTTTGGAGATGACTGGGGCGGAGATTTTAAATTATCTAAGGATTTGAAATCATCAAACAACTTTCCATATTCAGAAATACGCTCAGTTAATTTAGAAGCTTCCTCTTGAATTTCCAAAAATTTTTTCAAGGTGTCTTGGAAAAAGCGGTGAAACGTTACTCCAATTTTTCTGCAATCGTTGCAGCACCAGTGAAGCCCTTTATCATTTGCCATAGCATCTGCAACTAGTCCCGAAAGACCACTGCATTTAACGTGGCAAAGTTCATGGCACAACCAGCAAACAATTTTCCGTTCATTGTCAGATTTTATGTTGCAATTTTTCATTAAGCATGACATAATTTACGGTGATTTTTTTTCGAGTGTACGAGAAAAAAGTTAATTTGAGTTATTTATGTATGTTGAGATTGTGAGAAGTGAAGAGTAAAAACTTGTTGTTATCTCTTACTGTTGGTTAATTTATATTTGGGTTCTATTGTTGTTGTTGTTATTATGATTTTGACACTGTGCTTATTTACGTATGTATGTATGTTCACTGAGACAGTTTGTTGAAATTAGATGAATTGTGTTCTCTGAGAGGACTTATGTGTTGGAGAAATTTTTTGTGTTTTGCTTTAATATTTCTCTATTGTATTTTCTGAAGTAATTATTGAGTTTTTTCTGTGTTGAAATGTAAAGTTTTTGTGAAATTTTACAAAATGTTTGAATGGTCTATATGTGTATAAATGTTAATACGAATTATCAATGCGATGAAAACAGCACAAACGTTTGAATTCTGTATAAGAACAATAATTTAAACAGGAGCGATTAAAAAACACGTCCGATCAGCAAGCAAATGGTAACGATAAGTGATAATGGTATGCCGCTTTATTACGGGGTTGTTAACGGCACAAGTAATGGAGTACCAGTTGGACAATTGTTGTAGTGGAGGTTATATTTGTTTGGGATTTGAAATTTCTTTTGATTTTGAAAACTAGATGTGGAGACTAACATACACATATCGCACCCGTTCAACAATACTGTTTAACTCAAAAACTTCAAAGTGTTCAGGAGAGCCAAAAATTGTTTTCTTAATGCTTAAGGAATTTTCCATTAACAAAAGTTAGGCAATATTTAGAAACCCCATCAATTATTGTATTGCACCACATAACCTTTTTATTTGTTTATTGTTTGCAGATAGTGTTATGTATTGTTTTTTGTCAAAATTTCACAAAAAAAAACAACTAAGCCTATACTCTCTCTCAATTCACTTGAAAGCAGAACGGGGTGCAATTTTACATTTTTGAAAATTTAAAGATAATTTGGTACCATTTACAAATTTGTAAAGATATCATGTGGGTGGGTGTGTGCGCAAAAAAATTTAAGAAAAAGATTTGAACTGTGCTTCAAATGTGACTACTTGAAATTTGAAAGTAAAAATCATAGCATTTACGGATTTTGTTCTTTAACACTGCTGCAGCAGAATGTTGAAACCTCAACATAAATTGGTAGTATCCGATGGTATAGATGTTTTTAGAAAGAAGTGCCTGGCTAAATTAAGAGAACAATTTATTTATCTTCCAACACATTAAACTTTTTCTTTGCCATTTATAGAAGACCATTGTCCTAAATATTGCTGTCCCACATTAAGGCGTTTCATTTCAAGTTTGGGGTTAATTGATTTTAGTGGAATTTTTTTTTTCTGACCGAGTCAGGTAGCTCAAACTTTATTTCTATTCGGCCCGACCTAATTGATATGCATATCCACAAATGGGTATAACACCCACATTAAATCGGATTATGTCCACAATTAAAGCCGGCATAATCACCAATATGACGATTATGTCCATAACGATGTCGGGCATAAACCAAATTATATCAGCAAGAAACAAAAATTAAAAAAAGCCTATAATTTAAGAGGAAAATTAAAACAATTAGTTCAATAAAATTACTCAAACCAAATTGATTCCAAAAAATATATAGACCCGCAACGTCAATCTTTTTCATGACGGTTTCCTATCACCGCCAGTTGAAATAGGTTTTTCGTCAACAACAAGAATTGGTTTTTTGGTACATTTTTTTTACGGGACTCAAACGACGTGTCTGTTTTCAAAAGATTGACATAGTATTTTAGTTTTCAAGTCGGCATTTTGCAATTTGTATCAAGCATACTTTTTCGTTGCAATTTTTCAATTAAATTTTCAATTCATTGTATTTACCCGAAAATATTATCAAGTAACGGGTCCGCCATCTAACGTTTTTTGATGTGTAAACATCTATACGCTGGGGGTAAAAATCTTTTTCACAATACAATCACAAATTTAGAGTAAGATGTGCGATGTAATCGTTAACCAATCGTAAAGCGTTATCAAATCGGTGTGAGCTATGTATGAGTGTATTAGTGTACTCATACGCTGCATACAATATACTCAACACCATCTAGTGTGCAATAGTAGCTACTAATTTGCACTAATTGTCGTACATTATGTTATATAATAATAAATAAATAAAATGAATACAAAAACATTTAATTTTAATAACTTTTAAAAAGATTTTTTGCACTTTTAATAAGAAATTTACTAAAACAAAGCAAAATAAGGAAAACTAAAAACTAAACTTGTCAAACTATAAAGTAGCGTTCACAATGGCAGCAACGAATTTGTAATTCAAGCCTTCTTGTTCCCACTCACAGTATTGCATATAATGCCCTCTCATGTTTTTCGTGAAATTGGAATTCAAATTTGTCATAGAAGTAGGTTCTACTTCTACTTCAAATTGGAATTTGTTCGAATCAGTTTATTCTACTGACCGCTAGGGGCGCTTTGCTTCGAATTTTGTTTTAAAACTTGAACGTATGAATGAAAATGTAAACATTTTGTATCAAAACAAACATTTTAATAAATAATATTATCTGTAGAATCTGCCAATAACAATAATTTCACATATAATTATAATTGTTTATTACCAAGAATACAACACTGTCGCTGTCTTTCGAACAAATCAGCTGATGCAAATGTGAAATGTGTAGTTGTTTATAGTAAGTGCAGTTCGCGCCAATTTTATTAATAAACAAAAGAAAAAAGTTTAAAAAAAGCTGACATTTTCAGGTTTATCGAAACCATCCAAAGCCATGACATATTATGGAACATAAGTTTCTAAACATTTCTATAGAAAATTTTCTAAAGAAAAATTTTAAAATATTTCCATAGAAAAATTTTAAAATATTTCTATAGAAAAGTTTAAAAAGTTTTAAAATTTTTCTCTTTTAAAATTTTCTATAGAAAAATTTTAAAACTTTTCTATAGAAAAATTTTAAAACTTTTCTATAGAAAAATTTTAAAACTTTTCTATAGAAAAATTTAAGAAATTTCTATAGAAAAATTTGAGAATATTTCTATAGAAAAATTTGAAAACATTCCTATAGAACAATTTTAAAACTTTTCTATAGAAAAATTTGAGAACATTTCTATGGAAAAATTTCAAAAAATTTCTATAGAATAATTTTAAAACAATTCTATAGAAAAATTTTAAAAGATTTCTACAAAATTTTACAATTTTTCTATAGAAAAATTCTAAAACATTTCTATAGAAAAATTTTAAAACATTTCTATAGAAAAATTTTAAAACTTTCTTATTCTTAAAAATTTGAGAATATTTCTATAGAAAAATTTGAGAAGATTTCTATAGAAAAATTTGAAAACATTTCTATAGAACAATTTTAAAACATTTCTTAGAACACTTTTAAAACTTTTATATAGAAAAATTTGAGAACATTTCTATAGAAAAATTTCAAAAAATTTCTATAGAATAATTTTAAAACAATTCTATAGAAAAATTTTAAAAGATTTCTATAAAATTTTACAATTTTTCTATAGAAAAATTTTAAAACATTTCTATAGAAAAATTTTAAAACATTTCTATAGAAAAATTTTAAAACTTTTCTATAGAAAAATTTGAGAATATTTCTATTGAAAAATTTGTGAAGATTTCTATAGAAAAATTTGAAAACATTTCTATAGAACAATTTTAAAACTTTTCTAAAGAAAAATTTTAAAACATTTCTATACAAAAATTTTAGAACTTTTCTATAGAAAAATTTGAGAACATTTCTATAGAAAAATTTCTATAGAATAATTTTAAAACAATTCTATAGAAAAATTTTAAAAGATTGCTATAAAATTTTACAATTTTTCTATAGAAACATTTTAAAACATTTCTATAGAAAAATTTTAAAACATTTCTATAGAAAAATTTTAAAACTTTTCTAAAGAAAAATTTTAAAACATTTCTATAGAAAAATTTGACAACTTTTCTATAGAAAAATTTTAAAACTCTTCTGTAGAAAAATTTGAAAAGTTTTCTAAAGAAAAACACTTAATACTTTTTGCTCCGGCTAGTGGTACAAATCTGAGGTCCGTGTCTCACATTTAATTTGTCTATTTTTTACTGGTTTCTGTTTCGTTTGTATTGCAATTCTTCATGGTTTTCAATCCCGAAGTATGTATACTGCTGTATAATGTAAACAACATAGAGTAATCTCAGACTAGAGAGAATATTTGGCTCATCTGACGTTTCTTTTCACACTCTTCGTGATGCGGCCGGTGTAATAGAGAGATATTTGACGAAAAGTGATATACACCAGGTGGAATTACAATAACTTCTTGCTTTAATTTTTCATGTCGTTTTGGTGAAAAACTCTGAAATTTAAATGTGTTTTACACTTTTTTATTGACTGTTATTGTTAGCATACATTTGTGTTGTATTTAACACGATAATTTTAACACACAAAATGAAATACCGTTGTTGTTATTTTGTTCGTTGTTTTGAACCATTGCCTCTATCTGGTATTAGTAAAGAAATTCTTTTCAACATCAAACGTATACATCACACGAGGACAAATGTCAGAAATTTGGTGGGAGAACTAGTAGATCTACTATAAGTATTAATCTATGGTAAACAATGTTGCCAGTCAGCTGTATTTTCGAACTTATTCGAACAAATTTGTTGCTTGCATTGTGAACGCCTGTTGAAATTGTTGCTATCATTGTGAACGAGCCTTAAGTCTTCTTCGTCTTTGAGATTGTCGTTCATACTTAACAGCTGCATATAAGTACCATCTAGTGTGCAATAGTAGCTACTAATTTTCGAAAAACATTGCTGTAAAATAACTACATGCATTACATTTCAGTAAACAGCTGATTAATAACTTGTCAACCGCAACAAATACAAAATAATAAAATATTTTGCAAAACACCAAAAAAATTATAACTCAGAACATAAAACAACACAAAGTGTATCAAAGCTGAATGGAGGTAAAGTTAATTCTAATAAAATTTCTATTAGATTCCAATATAAATTAAGATTATAACATATCTTCATTACGTACTGTTGCCTTACACTGAAGCTGGTGCACGACAATTGGGTAACAATCTCCATCTCATGTCAATTATTATGGGTGGAGATTTTAATACAAATTTTGCAAACCCACAGTCGCAAGCTTTATCAAAATTTTTATTTGACGTTTTCCACTTGCATATGAGCAATTCTCCACAAACCCCCATAACTAACAATTCCACTACTGTAGATGCAGTTTTCCATAGATTTTTAAATACAATCGAGTCAAAAATTTAAATATGTATCTTATTTTAGTTACCATAAGCTAGGGTGATCGATTATTCGACTTTTTTCGAAAACCGAGCTTCGACTTTTTCGAATAATGACAATTTCAAAAAAACCGGTTTTAATTTTTCAAATTGAGAAAAAACCGGATTATCCGGTTTTCGTTACAAATTTGAGTGTGTGATTAAAAACCTATATGCATGTACATATTCGTTTAATAACTAATTTAAAACTCCATATTTTATTTTTATAATAAGAATTTTATTAACAAAAACATTTCATTCAATTCCAACATTTCTTATAAAACAAAATAAACAAATGAGATCATATTAGTAAATATAATATAATATTATATTAATTCATGTTGATCCTATGAGGATCATAGGGCCATATAGTAAATGATAAGTAACAAAACAAATATATTTTATTAAAAAAGTGTTTAGTGCTTAGTTTCTCTTTTGAAATAGTCTCTTAAAAACAAAACACGATCCAAATGTTTTGCATTATATCTATTCTTTTGTTTAGTTTTTATAAAACCTGACATTGAGAATGCCCTTTCACTTAGAATACTGCACGGATTTACTGTATATAAAGCGTTTAGTAACTTTTCGAGTTTTTCAGTTCTTTTGTGACATTTTTCAAGGTATGGAAAATCTTCTAAAAGAATATTTTTATTGTTTCTCTTACAAATAGTTTTTGCAGTTACAATATTTTTAATTGTGTTGCTTAACTCCAGTTCCAAATTGTTTTCACAGTCAGATATATGTACCTCTTCATTCGAATCCGACGTCGTATCTGAAGTATCATTAAATAATCGAAAATATAACATCGACCCAAATTCTTTGGTCTCGCTTTTCGATGAATATTTGAGAAAATTATCGCTACTGGGAAAAGTTCCGCTGCTTAAATATAGCATAAGAGTATTAAGTACTTTTATACGGCGTTCTTCTACACGTTTTTTTAAACATTCAAGCAACTCGTTCGATAATGGGTTGTGCAGCTTTGAAAGACTTTTAAACAAAAACAGAAATATTCCTTCTGCTTCTATTAATGTCGACGAATTTTTCGAAAGTTCTTTCACCCCAATTTCCAAAGGTTTCAAAGTATTATTAAGCTCATTCAACGTTTTTATGTCATTTTCATTAAATGGACTTAAGCCCAGGTCCAATAGGGCATGGTTGACACATTTATGAAGTTTTAGGAATTGAGAAACCATTATTGTCATTGAATTCCACCGATGTTTGACATCATGTATGAGTTTTAGTTCTTTATTTTCCTGTTCTTTTACGTACATCTGAAGTTTCTTCTGCTTTTCATTTGATTTGTTAAACATCTGTACACACTTTCTTACACGATCTATAATGAATTTTAAACTGCCATTGACACAAAGATCTTGTTCGAAACAAAAATAAATATCGATATCTTCATCTTCATTAGCAAACTCATCGCACATTTCAGAATTTTCCTCGTAGAAATCGGATTCATTCTAGCTATGATTATCATCCATGTCAAAGTCTTTTTCTGTGTATATTGCTTCTACAACACATAGATGAATGCCATGAATAATGCATAGCTGTGATACTGCCTGTATGTTCCTTCCATATTTTTGCATAACTGGTGCCCCATCGTGTGTTGACGCAACTATGTCACGTTCGAAATGTAAGGAAAACTCACTTAGTTTTTTCTTTATAAGCATTTCCAGATTTTCTGCGCTTCCTTTTACTGTCACCTCCTCTAAACCAAGATTAAAAATGTTGAACGATTTACATTCTGCACTGTATGTTCGTACAGTTACATTAATGTATTTCTTATATGACAAGTCAGACCACTCATCAACCACAATAGAGAACCGACCACTATGTTCTTTTATTTCATTGAGTTTGTTTTTAAGTTCCTCCTTTTTTGACAGATAAAACATGTCAATATTGCTCCATATTGTGGACTCAGCTGGCATGTTATAATTCCTGGCCTGTAAATATGCTAAAACCGCACGAGATTTCCTTAATGCTCTGACAGAAATTCCATCCTCAGCAACACATCATGCAAATATTTCACCAATTGACTCATTTTTAGAAACATATTTAGTTAGTGGATTATTCACATGGATTTTAGATGAACTGGGAATGGCGCCTTCATCGCCGCAATGTAATTTTGATGGAATGTCAATGTTGTGAATATTTCTAATGTGGTTAAGAAGAGAAGACGTGGATGAACCTTTGCAGCTCAACATTTTCGGACACTTGCGGCATCTGGCCTGGTCTTTTCCCATGCGATCAAAGTATTTCCAGACTGATGACATCTGCTTTCATAAAATCAAATAAAATTTTATTATATTCGGTTCTAATTATAACAAAATAATTTACCTTTCTGCAGCAGTGTTTTAATTAACTGTTTTCCACAACTATTTATTGTTTTTATTTGACAAGAACAAATCGCTGCAAACCAATTCTTTTTCGTTTGTTTATTTATGTACGTCAGACAACGAAGCCGTTCAAATCTTTCAGCGGCGGAGGTAAATTTAAGTAGTAACTGCGTTTTAGACCATGAAAAAGAAACGAATAGAATAGATCGGCGTTGTTTTATGCATTTTATTTCTTTTCGTATGTATTTAAATTCATACTTGATCAGCGGCTGTTTTACATACTTGCCATTGCATGAAAATAATGACATAGAGCGCTAACTGAAAAATATTATTCAAGTTCCGATTGACATTTGATATAATTTTCTACAAATAAAAAAGTACTAAAAAAGGTTTAAAAAAACCGAGCTTCGATTGAAAAAACCCGGAATATTCGATATTCGAAAAAACAGGATTTTGAAAAAACCGACGGTTTTTGGGCATGAAAAAAACCGGGCGACCGGTTTTCCAAAACCGGATCAATCACTCTACCATAAGCCAATATTAACTATTTGTACTCAACGGTGCGTTTACACGGGACAGTTTGAGACGAGATAGTTGAGACTATGTATTAGTTGTCACAAAGACAAAAATTGTTTGTGTGACGTACGCGTCCAACCAGATATAAAGACAGTACAGTTTTAAGCAAGCGCCGACAGTGTCGTTTCGTTTAATTTCGTGCTCTGATTTTTTTATTTCTTCGCTCTTTTGCCATTGTGTTTTGTCTTACTTCTCCCAATTACAATGGAACTTATGTACCATAGAGTAAATATGGGTAGAGAAAATCTTTCACTCACCAAATTTCTGACATTTGTCCTCGTGTGATGTATACGTTTGATGTTGAAAAGAATTGCTTTACTAACACCAGATAGATGCAATGGTTCAAAACAACGAACAAAATAACAACAACGGCATTTCGTTTTGTGTGTTAAAATTAATGTGTTAAATACAACACAAACGTATGCTAACAATAACAGTCAATAAAAAAGTTTAAAACACATTTAAATTTCACAGTTTTTCACCAAAATGGCATGAAAAATTAAAGCAAGAAGTTATTGTAATTCCACCTGGTGTATATCACTTTTCGTCAAACATCTCTCTATCACACCGTCCGCATCACGAAGAGTGTGAAATGAAACGTCAGATGAGAGAATAAGTTTATCTAGGTATGTATTAGTCTATGTTATGTACTCTGTAAAATTGGACATGTATTCATGTTTATATGTTTGTATTCTAAAACAATATTTCAATAAAAATTAGCAAAATTTTCAAATACAAATATATTTCCCAATTTGTAAAGTCGTTTGCGATGTTTTGCTTTTTTCTCAAATTACTACGAAACGTCACCGATAACTAGTAGAGGTTGAGGATTTGTTGTAATTGTGTGAACCAACAACAGGCATTTATTTTTTGTTTCTTGACTAATCGTCAAATTCAGCACAGATCCATATGAACGAACACAGTAAACAAAAAAGTATAACAACAAAATACACTGAATTTAACAGATGGAGTCATAAGAAAGTAAAATCAGTTGTTCTATTGCGCCAACCTTTACTAGTCCAGCCATGATCTGGCCGCTTATGTCAAATCTCTTGCCGAAGTTACTGTCGTTGAAAAATTAGTGACAGTGGCGAGCATAGACTAATACATACCTAGATAAACTTATTCTCTCATCTGACGTTTCATTTCACACTCTTCGTGATGCGGACGGTGTGATAGAGAGATGTTTGACGAAAAGTGATATACACCAGGTGGAATTACAATAACTTCTTGCTTTAACTTTTCATGCCATTTTGGTGAAAAACTGTGAAATTTAAATGCGTTTTAAACTTTTTTATTGACTGTTATTGTTAGCATACATTTGTGTTGTATTTAACACATTAATTTTAACACACAAAACGAAATGCCGTTGTTGTTATTTTGTTCGTTGTTTTGAACCATTGCATCTATCTGGTATTAGTAAAGCAATTCTTTTCAACATCAAACGTATACATCACACGAGGACAAATGTCAGAAATTTGGTGAGTGAAAGATTTTCTCTACCCATATTTACTCTATGGTGGCGAGGCAAGTGAGAGAAGTGTAAATGTAGTAGTAAAAATGTGTGAATGTATTGCTACTGTCGGAGCAAAACTGTCCCGTGTAAACGCCAGGTAAGGCATTTACAATAGATGGGCACTTTGCAGTACTACTAAAATTTCAGTAAAAATAATTCTTTAACTAGTAAATTTTTACTGATTACTAAAATTTTTTTCAGCAATTTTTATAAAGTGCCTACATGATTACGATGAGGTGCAATGAATTTTCAGTAATCAGTAATGCCCGATTACTGATTATTATGAATACGGCCCTATGATTTTACTGGTAATGCAAATTAAATTTCATTATCAGTAAAAATTTACTGAATTTTTTCAGTAATCAGTAAATTTACTGCTTACTGTAATTTTTAATGCAGTACATATATACTGCAGTGTGCCCATTTACTAACCAAATAAGTTAAATAAAACAAACAAAAACCAGCAAATTCCTATGTATTTACAATATTGAAAGTTTTGATACTTTTAATTGATTAATTAAAAAAATATACTAAAAGCATAAGTACTTCCAACTTAAAAAAAATTTTTCATTACTAGATGTTTACACATCTCCCCTGTGATCGGATTCACATTAATTTTTTTTTTCAACTAGTGTTTATTTCATGAATGGTGACACTTACATACCTCATGTCTGATTTGACAGATAATTAGTTTTATCCTCCCGCTGAATGAATATGGTTGTGTATACGCTTGAACAACGCTGGGAAATATTGCGACATTACTTTGAAAATCATGGTAATGTTGCAGAATGTGTGCGAAAATTGAGTACGGATTTTGGAAGAAGAGAAGCACCGTCAGCTCCTCATGTTCGTTATCTTGTGAAAAAAGTGAAAGAAACTGGCATCCTCATCGATAAAGCAAAGCGTGAAAAGCCAAAAATAGTGCGTACACCCGAGAATATTGCTGCTGTGGCAGAAAGTGTGCGTGAAGCGCCATCAACATCAATTCACCGTCGTTCTCAACAATTGAACATTTCGGAGACATCGGAAAATTGGACCGATCGTGTAGGCTACTACATGACCAGCCGAGGCAGCCATTTGAATGAAATTATTTTCCAATATTAACCGGAAGGATTGTACTTTCAATTAAAAAAAGAAATTTGAGAAAATATTCAGTAGTTTTTTTCTATAGCATTTTCAAAAAAAAAAGTTATGTGGTGGACCCTTTATATACATAAAACAAATATAATTAGGAACTGACAATTTTTAATTTCTTATTGAAGCCCAAGTTCATACTGTATATCTATTAATCACGATATTTTCAACCACTTGTATAGACGGGAATTCAAAGTTCGATGGAGATTTGGTTTACATTTCGTTTGATCAATTGATCTGTGTCTCGATTTATCTATATTAATAGAGATATAGTCATGTGCTTGAAATACAAAATATATAAAGTATCAGTTTTTAAAATTCATCCCGAATAAACAAATATCACCCTTATTAAATATTATTAACTTTGAATTGGCGAAATACTTGCAAATCGGGAAAAATTTGCTGCATGCAGATTTCAAATTCAATCGTTAGACTTATAATGAAGACGTTATTTTATAACGTTCGGAAGGTCCGTAGTTCAAAACGTTATAGAAATATTTATCGAGTTTTAATTTTTTTTTCAAGTACTGAATGTTTAGTGCAAGTTTTGGCGACACGGTTTATTATGTATTTAATCTTAACAAAGAATTTTAACAATAACAATCCGAACATTTTTCTGCAAACTATGCGGTAGGTTTATGATAAATTTATAAACGGACTTAATCGGCCCTATTCTGCATTCTGAATCATTTTGAATCAGAATTTTCTTTCAGAATAAAAAGCCTACAACTTTGATGTTTTTAGAACATGAAATATTTTTGTTCTGAATTGTTTGTTTTTAAAATCACAAGGTATTTGCATTCTAATTCAAAACTGATATTTGTCTTCTGAATTGATTTACAGAAACCCAAAAATTTTGAAATGTTTTATGTTTGTCTGGATTCTGGCCGAATATCCACGAAATAGGCGCTATAGCCGTTTTAAAAGTGGTCATAAATCTATTTTCTAAAGTTGGGATTATGTGCGTGCGGGTTGTGAGCTGGTACCATTCATATATTTGTAATTGTGATCCTAAAATGTTGTCCTTTTTGCGATGAGAAGCAGTGTTAAGGAAATATGACTATTTCTATAGTTCTGTATGAGTGACGACAAAACTTTGTCCTGCGATTACATACACCGTTAAGGAAATACAACACTCTTTGCCATCAACCGCACCGTATGTATCATTGCGTCCTTTTAGTAATTAGACCTGCCGTTTTGGACATTTGACCATTTTTATGTTTCCCACTGATGATCACGAATTTTTTTTAGACGCACCTTTTAGGAGATAATCTATTTTTATATATATTTTAATGGTTATCACGAAATACATACATATATATACATTTGAACAGATTGGAGAAATTTACGATTCGAACGATTAAATGTACTTGTATATGTCTGCCGATACATCTTAAAATGTTCATGTCTACAAGACTCCTTATGTTTTGAAATACATATGACATTTTAAAAGATCCGGATTTTATAACTTTAGCTTACTAATTGGATTTTTATTACTTTAAAAACTGCAACCGTTATTATTTTAAAACAATACAAATTAGTTCAAAGTAAATAATGCAAGCACTAATAAATAAAAAATGGATTAAACTTTAAAATTTATGAGAAAGAAAATTGAAACTTCCACGGATTTAAAATACAATTTTTGTTTTCCAATAGCATTCCTAACATATTACAGTATTGTACTCATTTGAGGAGCCAATATTTGTTTCTGCCTTTAGGGCATCAAACTATATATATCCGCCTCAGGTTGTATCTCTACATAATTTGACTTCATTTTCGCTTTGTTTAGAAGATTTCGCAATTCCTCTGTATATGAATATTTATTTTACTTAAACTGGGAATTTGGGCACCAATTGAACTCGACTCTACGAAAATCCGCAAAGAACTGATTTTAATTGAAGTAACTTGATTGCAATTACAGTACTTTTGTTGGCAAGAGTCGGAGACGTTGTGCTCTCGTAAATGTGTCAGGACCTGCGTGTTGGTGAGACTTTAATTTTGTAGGAGACATAAACAAAAGCAACAATGTGTTATTTTTGAAATAAAGTGCTTGCAAATGTTTACCAAAGCTTTCTCTTTTATTGAATAACAAAACTTGACTGCCTTCTGCATTTCTTCATGATAGGCAAACTAACACATTTAGGATCGTTGAAAAAACAACAAAAGTAAGAACGTGAACTTATCCACTTCCTTAGTGCAGCTACGATGTATTAACCCGCGTGTATGTGGGTGTTGTAGTTGCTCCCAATAGAATAATAAGGTCGGCAATTCCCAAGTGCATCCGTATGCACCCTAACTCGCTAGCGGGAAAATAAAAATTAGACGTAGTTTATGCAAATGTGTTATATTCTCATCCGATAAACTCGTTTACCAGCTGGCACATGATTCCGTGTACAGCACGTGCATTGCATGCACTCTTTTTCTCTTCGTTCGAGACGATTTTTTAACTTTTCATATAACACACTCTGCGTCGCGTCCATTGAATTGGAGAATGCAAAGGAAGAAGGGTTGAATTGTTCAAACGAAAAAGAAAAAAATACCGCAACAGTAGCGATTTCATACTGAAACAGGAGTAATTATAATTTTTTATGCATAAAATATTTTTTTACTATTTCCGTTTATAATTGTGACCATCAGTGGTATAATTGTTAGCATACACGACTCTTGTGCTGAATCATAGGGGTCCAATTACAGCCCTAACGGCCTATGATGTCGTTTGGCGACGACCACATCGCTTAGAGAATCTGGTACACCGTTTTGTTTTTTGATTTCTGGGGAAAAAATGGATGGTTATAAACTTCTTCTCTGATTAAGATAGTTTATTTTATATAACGGGTCCGCCATATAACTTTTTTTTTGAAAATGCTATAAAAAAAACTACTGACTATTTTCTCAAATTTCTTTTTTTATTTGAAAGTACAATCCTTCCGGTTAATAATGGAAAATAATTTCATTCAAATGGGTGCCTCGGCTGGCCATGCAGTAGTCTACACGATTGGTCCAATTTTTAAGCACATTATCGATTGTGTGCAACTGTATTTCACCAATCGCTTCACAAATATTGTCCTTTAAAGCGTCAATTGTCTCTGGCTTGTCGGCGTAACACTTATCTTTGAGAGCACCCCACAAATAATAGTCCAACGGTGTCAAATCGCAGCTCCGAGGTGGCCAAACGACATCAGCTCTGCGGCTGATAATGCGATCTTCAAAAACAGGGCGCAAAACATCGAGTGTAGCTTCGGCTGTGTGGCACGTAGTGCCGTCCTGTTGAAACCAAATGTTGCCAATATCCTCCTCTTCAATTTTTGTGAACAAAAATTCGTTCAACATGGCCCGATAATGATCGCCATTGACTGTAACGGCCACTCCTTGCTAATTTTCGAGGAAAAATGGCCCAATTATGCATCTGGACCAAAATCCGCACCAAACAGTGACTCGTTTTGGTGCATCGGCTTTTCAATGTATGCGAGCGGGTTTTTTGTGCCCCAAATGCGACAATTTTGCTTGTTTTTGTTGACGCTTTAAAGGACAATATTCGTGAAGCCATTGGTGAAATACAGCTGCACACAATCGATAATGTGCTTCAAAATTGGACCGATCGTGTAGGCTACTGCATGGCCAGCCGAGGCAGCCATTTGAATGAAATTATTTTCCGTTATTAACCGGAAGGATTGTACTTTCAAATAAAAAAGAAATTTGAGATAATATTCAGTAGTTTTTTTATAGCATTTTCAAAAAAAAAAGAGTTATTTGGCAGACCCTTTATTTTGATTTACGCAAAATTCAATTCGTTTCGCAAAAAACAACATTTATTTTTTGCAAATATCTCAAGAATCTAAGAGTTGAAATAGAAAATGTTTAATGCACTATGAAATAAACCCCCAATAAATAACACCCCAAAGCAAAATTGAAACAATTCTCCAAAACTAGGGACTTACTTCATTACAAAAAAAGCCCCCATTTCAAAAATTAAATAAATGCCCATGAAATGAAATAAAACCACCAACCGAAAATGAAATAGCCAGACGCTGTAAAAATCGCATTTTTTGTTGTTTGGATGCAAATATAACACGTGTTTGGCGATTGTCGCAAGTATAGTATACTTGTGTCCAAAAACATCGTGTTTCCTATTCAATATTACTTATTGGAGACACAATGATTAATATATTACAATATATGTGTTTATGACCCGTGTATAGCTGTGTTTGGAATACAAATAGAGCTGTCTTTGTTGCACTATTTACTCTCTATATATATAAAGAGGTAAAAGAGGTACAAGGAGAGATTGTTCATACCCAATATACACAAAAACGGATGCGGGTCCGTTTCTAATCGTAACGAGTCCGTAAAAACATAAAAAGCTAAATGTCAGTTCTCAATTACCTTTCGAACCCAGTGAACCCAGTTTCGAACCCAGCGAATCAGTGAAATTGTGATTTGGCGGATCCGTTCCAACTCGTTATGAGTCCGTAAAACATAAAAAAGAGAATCAGTGATATTGCGATTTGGCGGATCCGTCTCGAACCCGTTACGACTCCGTAAAAATATAAAAGTCGAATCAGTTACGAGCCCGTAAAAATATAAAAAAGCGAAATGGAAGTTTGGGAAAGCAAATTTATGCGTAACTGTTATTGGGATATTTCAATGAAAAATAATAATTTTTGGGTTGAAGGAATAGATATTAGCCATTGGTAAATTCTACCATTCTCTTATAAATTTGATTACAACAACAGTTTTTTTGTTTCAATTTCATTTATTTTCAAAAAACGAATCCGAAATGGATTCGAATATGAAGTTCGTTACGAGTTCGAGGCTGATCCGAAAAGTACCAAAAACGATTCGCGTTTTCGAGAGGAATGCGAATTCGTTTCGAATCCGCAAAAATTTATATAAGCCAATCCGGCTCAAATTCATTTTACTTCCAAAAAAACGAATCCTAAATGGATTCGAATATGAAGTTCGCTCCGAGTTCGAGACGGATCCGAAAAAGTACAAAAAACGATTCGCGGTTTCGAGAGGAATTTCATACGAAAACGAATTCGTTAAGAGTTCATAACGGATGTCCGTTTCGGGAAAAATGTCCGCAGAAGCGGTACCGTCTCGAATTCGTACCGGATTCATTTGGCACATTGGGTAGTCAAAGTTGTATGTATGTAACTTTATTTGTGCATTATTTTTCAGCCAGTGATTCATAACAATTCCTGAATGCGTGTGTAAATTGCAGATTAAGTGAACATTTCTTACATCTGTTGCGTTTTAGTTGCATGTATTCAGTCGTCAATCGCACAGAGGATAGCAAATGCGCTTGGTTGATGCAGTAAGCATGCTGTGAACAAAAATGTATATTGCATGCCAACAAATCTGTCCTTTTTGTTTTTTGTTTGTTGTGTGTTGTTGTTTGCTAATCAATATGACATATTGTGGTGACAATGATTACAATGATACAATAAATTAAATATTACAAAGACAGCAGTGTTTGTTGCACTGTTTATGCTCTCTCAAGAGCAAGAGAATAAAAGAGGACACAGAGAGATTATTCACAGTCTTCCTTGTAAGTGTGTAACTGTATTTTTGCGTTATTTTTTCAGTTACCCAATGTGCCATATGAATCCATTACGAATTCGAGACGGATTCGTTTCTGCGGACATTTGATCCGAAACGGACATCCGTTACGAACTCATAACGAATTCGTTTTCGTATGAAATTCCTCTCGAAACCGCAAATCGTTTTTTGTACTTTTTCGGATCCGTTTCGTACTCGTAACGAACTACATATTCGAATCCGTTTCGGATTCGTTTTTGGAAATGAAATGAATTCGAGACGGATTCTATTTTATGAATTTTTGCGGATTCGAGACGAATTCACATTCCTCTCGAAAACACGAATCGTTTTTTGTACTTTTCGGAACCGTCTCGAACTCGTAACGAATTTGATATTCGAATCCGTTTTGGATTCGTTTTTTGGAAATAAATGAACTTGTAACAAAAAAACTATTTTTGTAACCAAATTTATAAGAGAGTGGTGGAAGCAAGTTTAAATAGTATTAATATGATTTCAAAACATCACGTACATGAGCGCAAAATTGGTGAATTCATGAAGGCCTCGTATTTATTCCTTCAAAAAATTAATATTTTTCATTGAAACACCCCAACAACTGTTACTTATAGAATGGTAAAGTGTACATAATTAACACAATTAGGCAAATTTCTGCCGACTATGTTGTATGTGGCCACCTTATAGTAGTAGCCCGTAAAATTTTCACTAATGAAAAATCTTTAAATATTCTAACAAATACTAGTATTCGGATTAAGGTGAGCTGCAGCAGCATGTTGCGCATATATGTGAGATATTTCAAATTAAAATAGCTTACGACCCATATTTTATACCTGCAATCCACTAAAGCTTTACATTATATATTAATTTTTACAAATAAAAAATTTGCTATCACCTAAATTTAACTCGTTTTAGTATTATGTTCTTAAGTTTAAGTATTTTAGCATCTTAGACATGAATCTGTGATTCCAAATATTTCTGGCACAAATGTCTGATCGAACTATGAGTTTGGTTTCTTTACGAGATGTTTGCAATTTAAAATTTACTTTCCCAAACTTCCATTTCTCTTTTTTATGTTTTTACAAACTCATAACGAGTTCGAGACAGATCAGTCATATCGCAATTGCACTGATTCGCTTTTTTATGATTTTACGGACTCGTAACGAGCTCGAGACGGATCCGTCACACCACAATTTCACTGATTCGCTTTTTTATATTTTTACGGACTCGTAACGGGTTCGAAACAGCTTTGAAAACTCACATTTCGCTTTTTTATGATTTTATGGACTCGTTACGAGTTCGAAACGGACCCGCATCCGTTTTTGTGAACATTGGGTTAGTGATTCATAAATATTTCTGAATGTGTGTGTAAATTGCAGATGAAGTGAGTGGTTCTCATTTTGGCCGATGTATTGCTTTTTAGTTTCATGCATTCAGTCATCGTGGTTCATCAGATAGAGGATATCAAATGCCTTTGGACGACGCTTAGTTGAAATTATTTGTGATCAACAAAAAAGGCTAACATCCTCTTTCTCTATCTCGAATGAACGCTTTCGTTAATGTTCTAGGCGAAAGAAAGTTGATTTGGGTTTTACAATCTTGTCGTTTCAAGTCGAATGAAAACATACAATTTTTTAGTACACATTTTGGTTTCTCTATTTACAAACATGAAGTAGGGCGAACGAAAATTTCGAGTTAAAGAAACGAAATTTTTGTCGAATGTGAATGACTGAGAGAAACAGGCTGTAAATAAAGTCTCGGACTATTAAATGGTTCGTGATGTTGCTTTGATTTTGTGGTGCGGTGTTCCATTTTTTAATAAAAAGAACAAAAAATTTCTAAACCGCGATTTGCTTGTGTGAATGAGCCTTGCTTACACATAAGTACGACTATACTGTTTGCGTACCAACGCACAGTGATAATCGTGATTTAAAATGTTGTAGCAATTGGCGAAGTTGAAACATTCCGAAAACAAAAACGTGAGAGACAACAAAGGGATGAGGAGCAAACGAACAGCAGATTCTCATTTCATGAAATAAAGAAATAATGCATTTGGATTAATTGGTTATAGATGTAGATTTATATTGGTAAAATTATTTATAATAAGTAACAGGTGTTTCAAAAGAAGTCATCCGATGTTGTTTGGCTGTAATTTTTTTTTCTAAATGAAAAACTTCGATTCTGTTTTTTGATTATGTTTATTTGAACCTTTAGAATTTTATTGGTTATGTTGAGAAGATGATATCGGTTAAATGGGCGACGTCACAATTGATTACCATACGGGCACCGATGAGTGGAGGTGGAATTCTAGTATAAGTGTTTACTGCGTTATAATATTGGACACCAACAAATGTTTATTTCAGGTGATTTTCCATTACGTGAGTAATAATGTTGGACACCAATAAATAAAATAGTAATTTGCTGTTGGGAACATTGGGCGTTGGTTTTGCCATAACTGTATATATATTGAAATCAAAAAATAATTTCTTTCTATTATGTTTGGGAGGAAAACGCTCCTATTGCCACATAAGTATATGGAGGTTTGGTAGGAAACACGCGAATGCTTCCACTTAAGTATATCGATGCTTGGGAGAATATTTTTAGGAGAGTATGTTACAGAGCCCGTTTTTTCAGCGGGAACCCACTTTTAAAATGGAATAAGTCCCAAAATTAGTTCTTTTGTTTTTTATTCCAACATAAATAATATTCGAAATGTTTAAGAATAAACTTGTACTGATTCACGACGAATAAATAATTATAATTTTACATTCTTTTAGCAATAGCATACGCTTGCAGACTATGATGATAAAACGAATGTCTACAAGGCAAAAGCACAATGTTTTGTGCCTTATCTCAACATTCTTCTCCTAACCAACCATCCCGCTTTCCACCATCTCGTGCCGCCTTGAATCTCAATCCCGCTTTGTAGAGAGAAATCACGCTTTGTGACTCCTTTTTGTTTTTAAAAATAGTAAATTATAATTTCCTTTACATTCTTAGTGAAACATCTGAAACAGTCGTCTGTAGGATCTTAACTCACATTGCCGGACAACATTTCAATATTTTTGGAGCTTAACCGTCAGCAGCTTAAGAGCTAGTCTGCAAATGTGTCAGTAAATTTAATAATTTGATGCGGTTTTATATGGCGATTAAGTTCCAACATAATGAAAAAGGTCCTCTTGCATAGAAAATGGTGGAGCATTTTACTTATACAGACAATTTAAAGTCTTTAGAAGATACAGGCTGTAACACAATGTTACATCTATTTAAACACTAACAAAAATTATAATTTAAAAATATGTAACTTTAATAAAAATTTTATATATATTATTTTGTAAAACATACTTGAATAAAAGTGAATCAAATCCTAAAAAAATTGTATTTTGTTGCTTAAATCTAATTTAACTGAGTTGAAACATTTTTATTTGTTTTATGAAACTTTATCTTACACTATTCTAATGTTATAATAATTTATTAAAATCTAAAAACCCCTCTTTTTGGAACAAAATACAGCTTTTCGAGCAAAAGAAGTTGGTCAGGCTATACATACTTACTTACTTACTTATCCGGTCTCGGACAACCCCGGGGGGTCAGGGACCTTACAAAACGAAGATAACATATTTCGCCAACCAGTTCGATCTTTTGCTTTATCTCTCCAGTTGGCAATACCAAGTGTACGCAGGGATTCGTCAACCTGATCCCTCCAGCGGAGTCTTGGTCTTCCTATTTTTCGTCTTCCTTCGAGTTCGGTTTCGAAAAGCCTTCGCGCTGGTTCATCTTCATCCATTCTACTGACATGGCCTAGCCAGCGCAATCGCGTTATCTTGATCCGCTTAACTATGTCAATGTCAGGATAAAGCTCATACAGCTCATGGTTCATGCGTCGCCGATACTCGCCGTTGTGCACTATAGGGCCATAAATTTTTCGGAGTATTTTTCTCTCGAAGACTCCTACAGATGTTTCGTCTGCTTGCGATAGGACCCAGGATTCTGCGCCATAAAGCAAGACAGGTTGAATGAGAGTCTGGTACAGCTGGACTTTTGTTACTCGAGAGAGGGCTTTATCTCTAAAGTGCTTGCTTAGCCCAAAATAACATCTATTCGCAAGCACAATTCTCCGTTTGATCTCAAGGCTGACGTTGTTGTTTTTGTTCACGGCAGATCCGAGGTATATAAATTCGTCCACTACCTCGAAGTTATAACGGTTATCAACGTTCACGCTTTGGTCTAATCGCGTGGAGGCCCTGTTCGTTGAAACCATTAATTTTGTCTTGTCCTCATTCACCGTCAGACCCACTTTTGCTGACTCCTTCTCAATTCTCGAAAAAACCGCAGTAACTTCTCTAATTGTGCGCCCAATGATAACTATATCATCAGCATACGCGAGCAGCATGTGACTTTTGCTGCTGATGGTTTTATTCATATTGACTGCAGCTTTTCTCATAATGATCTCCATTAAGATGTTAAAGAGATCGCACGATAGGGTGTCGCCTTGCCTGAGGCCTCGCTTAGTTTCGAAAGGTTCGGTAAGATCCTTACCAACTTTCACTGCGGATTTGGTGTTCGTCAAGGTCATCCTGCAAAGGCGTATGAGTTTTGCAGGAATACCAAGCTCAGACATTGCTTCATAGAGTTTCTCCCGTATCGGACTATCGAAGGCTGCTTTATAATCGATAAATAGATGATAGGTGTCGATTTGTTTTTCGTGTGTCTTCTCCAGGATTTGGCGTAGCGTGAAAATCTGGTCAGTTGTCGATTTTCCAGGCCTAAAACCACACTGGTATGGTCCAATCAGGTCAGCGATAATTGGTTTTAGTCTTTCGCACATTATACTTGATAGAACCTTATATGCTATGGATAAAAGGCTTATTCCACGGTAATTGGCACAAATACTCGGGTCACCTTTTTTAAATATGGGACATAGTACACTGAGACTCCAATCGCCGGGCATGCATTCATCTAACCAAATTTTGCTAATGAGCTGATGCATGCACCTTATCAGCTCATCGCCGCCAGCCTTAAACAGCTCCGCCGGTAATCCATCGGCTCCTGCGGCTTTGTTGTTCTTAAGCCGGGCAATAGCTGTTCTGACCTCGTCTTGGTTAGGAGGGGGGCAATCGACGTCGTCGTCCATATTGTGATCGATTGTCCCATCGTCATTGGATATCTCAGGTACTAGTAGCGCCGAGAAATGCTCTCTCCATATTCCCAACATGCTCTGCACATCTGCGACGAGATTTCCGTCTTTGTCTTTACAGAAGGGGGCCCTGAACCATGTCCATTAGTTCCGTTTTTAACTTTTTGGTAGAATTTTCGGGCTTCGTTCTTCCTTCTGTATGTCTCAATTTTCTCACTCTCGCGTTTTCTCCACTGCCGTTTCTTACGCCTAAAGAGACGGTTTACCTCCTTTCTCTTCTCCCTATACCGCTCAGTTGCAGCTCGCGTTGCAATTGACTGAAGCATTACCATACGTGCAGCGTTCTTTTCGTCATTTGCTATGCGACACTCTTCATCGTACCACGGTTTGTTGCGAAGCGGTTTTTCGAAACCAAGTACGGTTGTTGCGGCAGTTTTTATAGAGTCGGAAATGGGTTTCCACTGCGCATCAGGATCGTCATCGGGAGGGGGTGGGTTCTGTGCCAAAAGTTGCGAGAGCTTCCTTGAGTAGGCTGTGGCTACCTCTGGTAATTGCAGCTTTCCGATGTCCAGCTTCCTCTGCGTCTGGTTTCGTACGATTTTCGCTCTACTTAATCTTGTGCGAACCTTTGCTGCTACCAGGTAGTGATCAGAATCGATGTTAGCTCCTCTGATCACTCGTACGTCCATTACACTGGATGAGTGCCTTCCATCAATTACCACGTGATCAATTTGGTTCCTAGTTCTTTGATCAGGGGATACCCAAGTAGCCTTGTGGATGTCTTTATGCTGGAATCTTGTGCCACTGATGACCATGTTTTTTGCCGCGGCAAAGTCAATCAGTCTCATACCGTTGTCGGAACTGTCAGCATGAAGACTGAAATTGCCAATAGTTGGATTAAACACATTCTCCCTTCCTACTTTGGCATTAAAATCTCCTAGTACAATCTTAATGTCATGGCCAGGGCAGCGGTCATACGTTTCCTCTAGGAGCTCATAGAATATGTCTTTGGCATCATCATCTTTCTCTTCTGTCGGGGCATGCACACAAATTAGGGAAATATAAAAATATTTCGCTTTTATGCGGATTGTGGCTATTCGTTCACTCACAGGATTGAACCTAGAGACTAGATGTCGCAGTCTTTTGCCAACTACAAATCCACAACCAAATTCATGTTTTTTTTCATGGCAACTGTAGTATATATCGCAGTTTCTTTTTCTTGTGCAGCCATGTCCTGTCCATCGCATTTCCTGGATAGCGGTAAGGCTATACATACTACACATTTATTTTCGTTGGCAGTTGTAGAATATATTTCCTCGTCTGACTGGTCATCATCCGTTGATTTTTTCCCGAATATAGTTGGAAACATATACAAACATATCTTGTTCTTTCCATCAACCATCCCTGAAAGAAAGGTGGCAACGGTATTATTGCACTGGTCTAATAGAAGAGAATTTCTGTAATTTCCTCATTGCTTCTTTTCCGTCTCGTTGACAGGATGCCCCCACTGACACACAACATGGCAAAGTGCGTACTTTTACAAAAAAAGTGGCTGTGTTTTTCTGCAGACCATTGTCTGCCTCAACAACAGAAGTCGTTCCAGTCGTTTGATTGAAATTCGCGAGAAATGAAATTAATCCCCAAAAAATTAAATGACTCCCAAATTATCTTTATTGTTTTTTGTATTAGAATTCTTATGACCGATTTTTGTTACTTTTTAGTTAATGTATGAGAAATTCATACTACAAGCTCACAAGTCATGAATAGTTTTCTAATTGAAAAATGGTTGGATGATACTTAGGGATCTTCGATCGCTACTAATTCGCACATGTGAATTGCAGAATTGAGTTTGTGTATATACGATTTATGATCAACCGATGGTTTTACTTCTGGCAGAGTAGTTAGGCATCTGATGATGAACTTGTCACGGAGTTCGAAACTAGTCATGCCAGTGAGTGTGTGTTGAACTGAATTGTCTATTATTTCCAACAAAAACCAACCATTTTTCAATTAGAAAAATGTTCATGACTTGTAAGCTTGTAGTATTTATTGTTTTTTATGTAAAAATTTTAAGGAAATTATTTAATTTTGATGTTGGGGGGTTATTTGGTGTTATTTCACAGCGGTGCTTTATAGTAACGCAACACAAATAAAAAAAAATAATAAAAATTACATTAGGTGTCAGGGGACACTCGGTTGGAGCGAAGTTCTCTGTATATTATGTACCAGTTAGTTCCAACACGCCTAAGATGCCCGTTAAAAATAAAATAAAATAAATGGATCTTTAAGAAAATATACTTTTTGTAAAATGAGAAACCTATTTAGTATATTTTTAGGTCTTTTTTGTAACAATATGTATTATATTTTCTCGAAAGGTCCTTCTTTAAAGACAGGTACTTCTTTTATTAAAGCTAATTGTTTTTTTTGTTTTAAGAAAACGTAACATTTTTAAATAGAAGTACTTTCTGGAAGAAAAAGCCATTAGTATGATTTTTTTTTGTACAAAGAAATAATTTTTTAAGAACAGGTACTTTTTTTTAAGAAAATGTACTTATTTTCTGAAAGGTTACTTATCCCACGAAAGGAAAAGAAAAGGTGTAATTTTATTTTTAAGAAAATGTACTTTACAGAAAGGGAATTTTTGGAAGGAAATGTATTTATTTAATTGCTTTTGCGAATTTTTTTAGAATTGGTCTTTTTATCAAGAATAGCTAAATTTTTAAGAGTTGGTACTGGTCTCAAGAATAGTTATTTTGTTTCACAAAAACGCACTCTTTAAAGAAAATTTAGTTTTTTAAGAAAAGGCAATTTGTTGTAAGAAAATTTACTTTTAAAAGAAATTACTTATTTAAAAAAACACTTTTTTAAGAAAGGTACTTTTTTTAAGAAAATTTACTTTTTTTAAGCAAAGGTACTTTTTTAAGATTAAGTATTTTTTTTAAGAAAATGTTCTTTGTTTAAGAATATGAAAAGCAATTTTCATTTTGATTCAATTCAATTCAATTAAATTTATTTATTTTATATAATATTACAAATTATTAATTATAGTACACAATGTAAAGAGTTCAACAATAACTGTTTTTCTTCTTAGATATAAACAAATGGGTATGAATAAATGGTTTAACATATTTACAAAATTGTAATGAAGGAAAACAATTTCAAAAACCTATTTGAAAATATTTAAACTAAAACTATCTTAAACTAAACTAAACTAAAATGTAAGGCTCTATGATATGACTAGTTCATTAGTGTGTGCGTACTCAGAGCTCATGCATTTAGAGTCAAAATTTTCTGTGACTTTTCTTAATCTGTCGGTAACTAGCTCAACATTTACGAGAATATGAAGTCCGTGGGTTGAATAAAACTAAAAAATAAAAAATAAATGGTTTCCCATTACATCCCATGAAGGGACAGGGGAGAACTTCTCACAATCACTGAGCTGTGCGCTTTCCAGTTTGCACTCACTGATTGGGACCTACAGTTTTACACCGATTCCGAACGGTATTTTGAGAAGCTTTTTCATGGCTATATACTCGATAGTGTCGCCGTCACTATGCGAGGTGACCGCCGCCGAAAGAAATTTTAAGGTGGTCAGAGCAGGGTTCGAACCCAGGATCTCATGTACAAGAGCCGCGCACACTAACCATTGCAACACCGACGGCCACGGGTTGAATAAAACTACGGCAGATTATAGATAAATTTTAGAACTTGTTCTGGACGATTTGCAACTTATCTAAGAAAAGCTTCTTTTTTTAAACTTCTTTCACTTTGGGGTTTCTAAATGTACTTTTTATTGGGTTCAAAACTATAATATACAGGGTGATTCAGGAAGTTCCGGACAAATTTCTCCAGCGTATTCCTTGGCTCATTTCATGAACAAAAGTCCACTAGGACCATGTCCGAAAATGCAAGGGTGCGAAATGGCAGCGGGGTCAAAATTTGCGGATTAATGGTCGGAGGGTAGTAGGGCAAAGTTGGTAACTCTGAGCCAGTGGTCGGATTTTTTTGTTTTTGGGCTCTTTAACAGGCCTTTCAGAATCTATAAAAAAAAGTAGAAAAAAAGTTAAACCGCCGAGATACAGAGCTTTCGAAAAAAAAATGGAAAAAAAATTTACATAACCTCAATTTGCTCAGCCAGATGGCAGGTAACTTATGTTTTTGAAAGATAGCCATACCTCTTACCTTTCCAAAATGATCTAAACGAAGCCCAGAGTTCTTACCGTTCCAAAGTTATCACCATTTTACTGAAATGCAAAAATGTTTCCAACAAGCCCAACAACACAAAAAGCCGACCACTGGCTCAGAAGTTAGCAACTTTACCCTACTACCCTCCGACCACCAATCCGAAAATTATGAACCCGCTGCCATTTCGCACCCTCGCATTTTCGGACATGGTCCTAGTGGACTTTTCTCCTAATGAAATGAGCCAAGGAATACGCTGGAGAAATTTGTCCGGAACTTCCTGATTCACCCTGTATACTAAATATTGGATACAGGCTCCACCTAGAAAACTTCCCATTAAACAAGAAAGTTATGTTAGTGTAGACACAAACCAAAGCAAAAGTTCCCGATATAATTGATAATACTGCGTTGTAGCATAATAGTGTGAAAAAAAAATTGTTTACAACGTGCGATAAGGAACTTCGTTCAAAAAATATTACCAAAAGATTTGCAACGGTTAAAATTGTTCTCATGTACCAGGAAATCAACTTTGGGCTGCCATTGGCGGCTTCAATGCGGTTTGCGGAGTCCTAATATGGAAACTTAAATTACGTGAAATTTGAACTGCATCGGAAACGCTGTTTAGAAATCGCAGAATTATTTTAATTTATATTTCGTTCATTTTTCTAACACTGTTAAGTTTTTCTAATAATCCGTTAAATTGCTTAATACTGAGGCCATCTCGATTCTGGTCTATGTATTTGCGGATATTAAAGCAACAACGTTATTCACAAGAGCTTTGTAGCGATGACGTCATTGTTGACGAAGCACACACCGAAACAAAGGAGCATGCAGTTCATAGAAAGTAAAGCCATACATGAGCAAGGTCAACTTATGCAAGGATACGAATGAACATTCTGCTTGGCATATTATGCATTCCATGCCAAACCAGACAAAAAACATCCACGGCTACGAGTTTTCTGAAATGTTCAGGGTAAATATTGTTGAGGTGTGTAAATTCAAATCTGTGTATTTCAGCAGTGGTTTGCCATATATTGGCGTTTGTTATCTCGTTTTAAAGAGTTCTCAACATTAATCAAGTTCACTTATTACATGTGTATTATGCTCCTGCAATCTTATAAAGTTTACGAAATATTTAATTTTACCGAAATAAAACCATTGGAAAAATTATTTAAACACGTATTTTGCCTTTTGTGTTGTTTTTGTGTATATTATTTTCAAATTCTTCTAAAAATACCGTTCGGAACCGGTGTAAAACTGTAGGTCCCAATCAGTAAGTATAAAACTATAAAGCGCACAGCTCACTGGTTGTGAGAAGCTCTCCCCAATTCCTTCATGGGATGTAATGGGAAACCATTTTTTTTTTTGTTTTTATTTTCAAATTCAAACAACAGAATCGAATTAAAAATGATTTTTGAGCGATTTTTTGTTATATCCGAGTTAAAAATCGTCGTACGGAAACAGCCTTTGCCATCTGGTGAAAATAGTGAATAATCAAGGCACCATTAAGGGTATTTCTATCATCTTTGAGAATCATCGTGAAGAAGGTTCTGGAAACATGCACAACCCTCTAGAGACACCGGTATCAAGTAATGTAACTGAAATAAATAGCAAATTACAACATACAGGAGTCAAATGTCAGAACCCGAAGTAAGCGGAAAATGGTTGAATATAGACAATTGTGGAAGCTAAATTGCGTAAATAAAGTGAATTGTCGTAGTGTAGAAGTAAAATAAAAAGAATTAAAGCTGTTGTACTTAGCGAAATATAAAACGAATCTTATCTTATTAACGTTCAATAAACTAGCGCCAAAACAGAGCGGTTAGGGAAATGCGTAACAGTACTTTCAAAATTCTGTAAAACGGGATACTAAACATTCATATTCGTCTAACCACTTTTAAAGTACAAAGATTTTAATAAACACACCTTCAACAGTACTCTCAAAATTTTAACATAACGCAGGACAATCCCGCAAAAAGCGGAACAATCTCGTCAAAAACTGGACAGTTGGTCAGGTTTCTCATACAAAACAAGTGATAATCTAATCTATATAACCAAACCACGCCAAATATATCGATTATTGTGGGAAGTAGTGCAGAACATCGCTACTTGAGGCCATTTTCGTCTACTAGATAACTCCTTTGATACGTCAACATTTTCACTTGCGTAGGCGAGTGAAACAATTTTTTTTTACCCCGCTAAAGTTAATTATAGGTTAATTTTTAAGCGGCAGGTAAGCGATATTAAGCGTCATTCCAATTTCCCACTTAAATTCCTACTTGAGCAATGACAATGTTGCCATATGTTCGATTTCAAGAAATGGCAACAAAAAAATCATTTCCTTTTTTTTAAGCAGATAATGTGTGATAAATTCATAGTACAAGCTTACAAGGTCAGGTTGATTTTTGTTGGAAATAATCGACAATTCAGTTCAACACACACTCACTGGCATGACTAGTTTCGAACTCCGTGACAAGTTCATCATCAGCTGCCTTATATATGTTAACACCAAAAGCATTTAACATTTGTTTTCTGTAAAGCCAAACCATTGCAACATCAACAATAATGCAACATTAGCAAAATAACACCGCGCGTGTTTCCATACTTTAACACCGGAAATGCAGCGACACAAATTACACCCAAATTGCAGACGCCGACATTTAGACATTAAGTTATCTGTAAACCAAATATTGTAATAATCAATCAGTTCTGTTTTCGATTTCAACAAATAAAGTTTTATTTTTTTAAGTCTTCGGACTAATAAAATAATAATTGGCGCCCAACGTAAATTCCAGTACCTCAATTAGCTGCACGGATACCCCAACGGAAAACTCCAGCACCTCAAATAGCTGCACGGACATCCGAACGAAAAATCCAGCACCTCAATCAGCTGCATAGTGAACTCAACTGCAAGAACGGCAGAACATCCCAGAGGATACCCAGTACTTCAACCAACTGAGGACACTAAAACGTATGATCCCACAGGACATCAACAGCACCAGATAGAATAATCAACAGGTTATCAGAGAAGGAACAAGTAAAGTTGCTGACGCCCAAGTACACCGAAGGAAAAGGAAAAGGTCGGACTTTCAACTCATCATGCTGGTAGCTGCAATACTGTAAGTTAGATTAAGATACCAACACACACTCAAGTGATTCTTTAAACAAATTAAATAAATTCTATTGCGATTCCTACGGGACCCTCCAATAGTAGAAATTAAGAACACACACATAAGTAAACACATAAATAAGTGAATTCCTGAATAAGTTAAAATAATTTTATTGCGTATCCTACGAGTGAATTAAGAATAAAGTGAAACATAAATAAAAAGGAGAGTAATCCTTGAGTCTTGTTGATAACAATAAGTGACAAAAATTGATTTTTCTTTGTTAAAAAGTGAATTTACTAAAGACTGATCTTAAATAACTGAATTATTTGAAAAACCTGCGTTATTTTTTCGTCAATGTCAAATCCAAGTAACCTTATAAGACCATCAGTTATTCAAATGCCCCCTCCGGGTGAACCAATCATTAACGACAATAGATTGCCCCTTAATATGGAGGACACAATAGCTCGAATTTGTGCTCAGCAATGTCAAGTCGCAATTAGACAATTAATGCGACCAAGCTCTGACATAGCAGGAGTGGACCAGATAATTGAAGACAGATTCCGTAACAATTTAGACGATTTAGATAAAGTTCCCGACGTAATAAAAAGCCTGAAAGATTTTTCGGGAATTGCTGCAGAGTTCAGCTCCTGGAAAAAGAGTGTTGATAGAATATTAAAGTTATATGACTCAATTAAGGGCACACCAAAATATTTTGCGATTCTGAATACGATCAGAAATAAAGTTGTTGGAAACGCAGACGCTGCGTTAGAGTCATACAACACTCCCCTTAATTGGGAGAGCATTTCCAAGTGTCTTACACTGCATTACGCCGATAAAAGGGATTTAACTACCCTAGAATATCAAATGACAACCTTGGTACAGGGCAGTAGTAGGGTCCAAGATTTCTACCAAGAAGTGTACTCCCACCTATCCCTTATCATGAACAAATTGTCATGTATGGACATAGGTAGGGAATCTTTTGACATCCTGTCACAAACATACAGGGATAAAGCCCTTGACGTATTCATTAGAGGTCTCAAGGGCCAAATGTCAATACACCTTGGCATGAAAGAGCCAACTGATCTTCCACAGGCACTTCAGTTGTGTCTCAAGATGGAAAATCAGTTTGCAAGGAATCAATTCGCAAACTCCCATAACCAGACTGGTAAAAACAACAAACAAAACTTTCAATCATACCCTCCACTCCCTCCAAAGCCTCAATACCGAAAACCAAATCAGACTCCTTTCTATCCTCAACTGGCATATTTGCCACAACCTTCTGCAAATATGCAACACTACGGTATGCCTATGCCAATGTATCAGCGGGGAAACGTTCCCCCTTCTTACCAAAACCCAAATCAACGATTTCAACCACCTAGACCTGCTGCACCAAAACCACAACCAAGACCGGAACCAATGGAAATAGATCCGTCCATGCAAACAAGAGCCATAAATTATATGAATCGTCCAGCGCAAGATAAAAGATATTTCGGAAAAAGGCCAACAGACCAATCTGATCAACTGAGAAAACCCGATAAAATACAAAGGAATTTCCACTTGGATACAGATGACGCACAGCTTCAAACTCCGCAAGAGTATGAATCAACAATAGACAACTACGAAGATGAAGAAAAATTACCCCCACAAAACGACTACATTCATGACCAATACGACGCTCTCGGAGATGACGATCAACTGGAAATTCAAGATTTTGTAGATATTAATTTTTTAGGTTAACGAATTCGTCCTTGCCTTACTTTGAGTGCAGGACAAAATCTGGACAAATCCTTAAAATCCTAATAGATACCGGCTCCAATAAAAATTACATTCAACCCACACTTGTAGAGAAACCTCTACAAAGCGAAAACTCCTTTTCGCGAACTCAGTTGGAGGAAAAACTCCAATTACACAGCACACGATAATTAATCTTTTTGATGCAACGTGTGAACCGCTAAAATTTTTTTTACTACCAACTTTGGAATCATTTGATGGCATATTAGGAAACGATAGTTTGAAAAAATTATGTGCAGTTATCCATACGTCAAAAGACTACATGATCATAGATAGCAGAATTAAAGTTAAGATAAAACAGAAAAAATCTCAATCGGTAAATGCCATTAATATTAGGACTGATCACTTGACTAAAGACGAAAAACGAAAATTGGACGGAGTAATTTCAGAACATAGAACATTGTTCAACGAACCGAATGAGAAGCTGACCTTCACTACAGCTGTAGTCGCGGACATTCACACCAAAACTGACGACCCCGTCTATGCAAGATACTATCCTTATCCGATGCATCTAAAAGGAGAGGTTGAACAGCAAATTAAAGAACTTTTAGAGCAAGGAATTATTCGGCCTTCACGGTCACCGTATAACTCTCCTATCTGGATCGTGCAAAAAAAAACTGACGCCTCGGGACAAAAGAAATTTCGCATGGTTATAGATTATCGTAAATTAAATGAACAGACCGTTCCTGACAAATACCCAATTCCGGAAATAAATGACGTTCTCCCACAGCTGGGAAAAAATAAATTGTTCTCTGTATTAGATTTAAAAAGTGGGTTTCATCAAATACCACTTAGAGAAAGTGACAGACGGAAAACTGCATTCTCTGTCAATAATGGTAAATACGAGTTTACCAGGCTACCTTTCGGTCTCAGAAACGCGCCCTCAATTTTCCAACGCACCCTGGACGATATATTAAGAGAACACATTGGGAAAATTTGTTTCGTCTATATGGACGATATTATTATATTCGCGGAAAACATCGATTCACACATTGAGAACATAAAAACCATATTCAGTACTTTGGAGAAAACCAACATGAAAGTCCAACTGGACAAATGTGAATTTCTCAAAAAAGAAGTTGAATTTTTAGGATTCATAGTCGCCGACACGGGTATAAAAACCAACCCAAAGAGAGTCGAGGCAATACAGAATTTTCCACTTCCAAAAACTCTTAAGGACCTAAGATCGTTCCTAGGTCTCTCAAACTTCTACAGGCGCTTCAACAGGGACTATGCTAAAATAGCCAAGCCCCTAACGACGCTTCTGAGAGGGGAGGCAGGACGTATGTCAAAATATTCTTCTAACAAAATGGTTATAAATTTAGATCTGGACGCAATGGATGCATTTGAAAAATTAAAAACAACGCTGTCATCAAGCGACGTTATTTTAGCCTATCCAGACTTCAGTAGGGAATTTGACTTAACGACTGATGCTTCGAATTATGCCACGGGTGCGGTACTATCCCAAGACAATAGACCAATTGTATTCCTGTCTAAGACTTTAAGCAGGGCTGAGGAACATTATGCTACCAACGAAAAAGAGATGTTAGCAATTGTGTGGGCTCTTAAGTCACTTAAGAATTACCTTTACGGTTCCACTAAGCTAAACATCTTTACAGACCATCTTCCGCTAACATATGCACTGAACAACAAAAATGTAAACTTCAAACTCAAGAGATGGAAAGCATTTCTCGAGGATTTTAATTATGAACTAAAATACAAACCAGGCAGCACTAACATAGTGGCAGACGCCTTGTCCAGACCGCCTAAGGATATAACACAGGTGAACTCAATGACCTCAACTCAACATAGTGATGAGAGCTCGTCCTCAAACTTGATACAATACACAAACGCACCCATTAACGCGTTCAAAAATCAAATTTTATTGTCCACGGACGGAGACCAACCTTCCTACAAATTCGAAATTATTTTCCCTACGTATCACAGACACACCATCCATGAACCTAATATGACACACGCAACCCTGACGGACATTTTGAAAAGATATCTTAACCCATCTGTAACAACTTGTATTAGAACGACTGATGATATTTTAGGCAAATTACAAGACATCTATCGCGATAACTTTTCCCGATTTAAAGTAATGTACTCTAGGACAATGGTAACAGACTTAAAACGTGAAGATGAGCAAAATGCGGAAATCATTGATGAACACAACAGAGCTCATCGGAATAGCATAGAAAACAAGGCGCAAATATTGAACAAATTCTATTTTCCACAGATGCATTCAAAAATAAAGAAGATAACTAACCAGTGTAAGGTCTGTAAGGAAAATAAATATGAAAGACATCCGAATAAAGTTTCCATTCAAGAGACGCCCATACCTCAATTCCCTGGACAAATAATCCACGTGGATATGTACTTTACCGAAAAAAGGACAATACTTACCGCAATAGACAAATTTTCCAAATATGCTCAGGTAAAAATTCTCAAGTCTAGAGCAACTGAAGATATTAAAGAACCTCTTAGGGAGATAATTATCTCCTATGGTACGCCGGAAACTATGGTTATCGACAACGAAAAATCTTTTAACTCGAAATCTATCATATTCATGTTAGAAAACCAATTCAACGTGAAGGTTTTCAAAACTCCCCCCTATAGCAGCAGTGTGAACGGGCAAATAGAACGATTTCACTCTACTCTATCGGAAATAATGCGGTGTTTGAAAACAAAAAACGTTCCCGCATCATTTTCAGAACTTCTGCATAGGTCCGTTTACGAATATAACAATTCGGTCCACTCAACTATTAAGAAAAAGCCAGTCGAAGCCTTTTTTGGGAAAAGAGTTAATATAGACCAACGAGATACTGAAAAGGAAAGACAAGAAACTATTCAAAGACTTAAAGAAAAACAAGTAGAAGACATTAATTATCACAATAAAAAGAAATTACCACCGAAGACTTACGAAACCGGACAAACTATTTTTGTAAAAGAAAACAAAAGAATCAGAACAAAACTTAGTAGAACATATAGACAGGAAATAGTAAAGGAGGACAAGAACACTACAGTTATAACGGAATCCGGAAAAACAATTCATAAAAATAATATTAGAAATTAATAGACATATATTTCAGATCATTGTTAACCCTGGCGACCGCTGACGTTAAAATTCTTGATTACACTAACTCGCAAATCGTGACTCTTGACGCCGGAGTAGCAAAACTCCAGACTGGGACCTTCAAGATAATTCACATTATAGAGACAGACGAATACCAAGAATTAATTGACTCCATGAGGATAACGGTATCTCAGAACATCAGCGAACACCATTTCCTTCGTCCATTTCTCATTCACGAAATAACAGAAATTCAAGGGTACTTGGATAGATTGAAACCTAAAATGAGAAGATCATTAAATTTTATCGGATCAGCATGGAAGTGGATTGCTGGAAATCCGGATCATGATGATTTTGAAATCATAACACAGAAAACTAACCAAGTCCTGTTCAACAATAATAAACAAGTCGTAATTAACAAACTATCAATAGAAAAGATTAATGAACTCACTAAAACTACAAATGAAATTATCAAAAACTTAAATACTAACGATAACTCTAAGGAGAAACTGATAACAAATTTGAAAATGAAAATGGACATCATTAAAGAAGAAATAGTTAATGTTCAATATGCCATCCATTAGGCAAAATTAGGAATTGTAAATTCTTTTATATTGTCATCAGAAGAAATTAACATTGTAAAAGACGTTATAAGTAAAGATTCCATACCTTTTGTAAACTTAGAACAAACATTTGAATTTGCAGAGACTAAAATAGCATCAAATAGTAATTCACTCGTTTATATAATAAACTTACCAACCACAGATGAGATCCTATGTGATAAAATGTTAATAAAACCAGTTAAATTTGGAAAATTCATAAACAAGCTATCATACAATAATGTATTAATATGTAATAAGACAACATTCGGTATACGAAATTTATGTAAAACTTATAATAATATAACAATTTGTAATAAGTCAAATTTAGAAAAATTAGAAAATAGCTCATGTCTCGTAAACCTCATAAATAGTAAAACAACAAATTGTAGAGTAACAGACAATAGACACATTCCCTCCATCGAAGAAATATCCCCAGGCACAATTCTACTTAATCAGTATAGTGGTGCAGTCTACGATAATGGAGAATCCCTGAACCTCACCGGCACCTATGTTTTGCAATTTCACAACACGACAATAAAAATTTTGGATAAGTCATACGACTTTTTTGAGACAACGGTTATTCAACCCTTACCAGCAATATTGCAACCAAAGCATACTTCACTCAATATATAGAGGAAACATTGTCTCTGGAAATAATAAAAGAACTTCATGCAAACAACACGGAGGCCATTAACCTGTTAAGAGAAAAGAATAAATGGAGCACATCCACAAACTTTGGTCTCTTTTTCGTGACACTTTCATTAACAATTGCCCTACTCATTAAATCTGGAACTTTTAAAAGAAAAAAACGAAGTAGTAGGACGCTCGGTAATGAGAGGGGAGGTGTTAACACCAAAAACATTTAACATTTGTTTTCTGTGTAAGCCAAACCATTGCAACATCAACAATAATGCAACATTAGCAAAATAACACCGCGCGTGTTTCCATACTTTAACACCGGAAATGCAGCGACACAAATTACACCCAATTTGCAGACGCCGACGACAGCATTTACTGGAATTGCTTACCTGGGAACAACATTCAGACATTAAGTTATCTGTAAACCAAATATTGTAATAATCAATCAGTTCTGTTTTCGATTTCAACAAATAAAGTTTTATTTTTTTAAGTCTTCGGACTAATAAAATAATAATTTATACAAATTGAATTATGCAATTTGTAGAGGATGTACTCACCGAATATATTACTACCTATTTTATTGTATTTTTATAAACTATTATTTGTATTGTTATGTTAAAATTGCTGTAAATTATCAAACGTCCTGCTTAACTTTGTTTTATACAAGAGAATTACATATTGTTACGAATTTCCTTATTCGTCCTTTTCGCGTTGTTTTATTGCCAATAATAAAACAAGGTTCGTTTTAAATTACGATAATTACAACGGTTTCACTTCCTTTTATTTTACTTATATAGTACAACAGTTTACTTTATTTATAACACTTAAAAAGTCTTGTATTTTACTATCAATTCGCGTTGCTCACTTTACGGGGTTTAATCACAAACTGAACTAACCATTCCAAAGACCTCCGCTATTTATACCTACTCACCATACTCAAATGAAGGTAGATCTAGCGAATTCAAGAACCTTCTAGACATTGTTCGTTGTTGTTTGTTTTGTAGAATAATCGCGAATGGCGGAGAACTATCTTTACTGAGGTGAATTCATGCTACTGGTTTAGCGAGATGGTACGTTGTTACAATGCATACTTTCAGGCGCAGCACTAACCGCCTGTTATTTACACGCTGGTAGTAGAGTCATTAAAAGCAAGCAAAAGCTTTTACTTATTCGTAACAATATGTATGTTTCATTTCCATTTCATTTTTACCTACTCTCATTGGATACTAGACTATGTTAATGATTTTACTTGAAGGCACCTAAGCCTGTAACTTTTGTTTAAAAGTGTGATTCGATTTCATCCTCAAACGAATAAAGACGTTATAAATAAAGCGCTCTCCGCAGTTTCATTTAATAATCTAATAAATTATAAAAAGCATTAAGCCTCTAACTGACCTTAGGGACCTTAGAGGCTACTGCACTAATTCTGAGAACGAGTACTGACGACACTGTCTTACCCGGGCCAGAATATAATATTCCTGAAACTTATATCGTTTATTACATTTTGCGCCCAACATAAATTATTTGAAAGTATTTTTGCATAAATAAATCAATTTTGATTTCGGAAATAAGCTAATTTTTGGAAAATAAATCGAAATTTTACAAAAATAGAAACCCCGAAGAAGAGAAGTTCCATAGTTGCAGTTGTTTTCACAAAGCTGACCATTTGAATATCAATGCTATCAACGATATTCACAGAAGATAACATAAAATATTCACTCCTGTTGTTGTTGTTCAACACAAGCTGAAAATAACTGCAGTCGTTGCGATCATCATCAGCAGTGTTTTGTTGTTGTGCCCATACGCCAGCGGCAATACAGTTGTTGTCACAAATAGTCAACGCAGACAACGGTTTCCCAAAGACGTGTGTTATTGTTGTATGTACTTCATTACATTTGGTGTTTTACACATCACACTGGACCTATAATTTTGTTGTTGCGTTCTTCCAGTCTGGATATCATCAACTTACACTGTTGTTGTTGTTGAATACTTCATTTCTTTGCGTTTCGTTTCACCACGAATGTGTATATTATTATTGCATTTCGACGATCATCACATTATATGCAAGTGCAGTACTTTGGTGTTGTTGGTGTTTCAAAACCATCTACATTTTAACGTAGAATACGTTATACGGTAAGGTAGGGGTGTTGATCTGGAGCACAAAATTTTGAGAAAATGTTTGTCAACTTTCACCCACTTTTACTTACATAAATATTAAAACATATTTTAGCAATTTTTATATGTTACTCAGTTTTGATAATATGTTTTGCTTCGAATTACATTAAAAAAATTATATGTCTATATATAAAAGTTTTATGTAGTTAAGGAAATAAATATTTAAGAGCATGATATTTTAGACTTTTTTTGTACATGCCGCTGTTGTTGTTGGTTTGTAAATGCAGCTGTTGTTTTTGTTGTTGTTGTGAAATCACATGATTTTGGCTTTGCTGTGCTCTGTTTATTTATCGAGCAGCGTGTAAATGTGTGTGTGTGTACATTTCGTTTTGTTGGATCGGTCGGTTATTAGTTCGTTTGGGGGGAACATAAAATGAAGGAAGGGGAGCATGGACACTTGTGTGTGCTTGAAAGTTTACAGATCTTTGCTGTCGTTTGTTTACTTCTGCGAGCAGCGTGTAAATGTGTGTGTATGTACATTAATACAAAGGATTGGCGATGTATACGCTCACTATATTAATGGCGTTTTTCCTAAACACATTTCTGTGAATACATTGGGAAGTAGTTGGAAAGCAGCTAAACTATTGTGCTGCCATATCATAAAATGTATTGCTGTAGCTGTACTTCAAATGAAGATGTCGCTATAATGTAATACGTTAAACTAGATATAATTTCATCCTTAAACATATGGCATACAGTCTTCGAGCACACAAACTACAAAATAAATTAATAAATCTTGTTCAAAACTATTCCAATCGTTTAGATCAGTGGTTTCCAAACTTATTTGGGTGATATGGCAGCACAATAGATTAGCTGCTGCATTTTGTAAATATGCACTTTCTTAGATTCACTAAAGCAAGCAATGTCTTTATATGCGCAAGTTGCTTTCTGGGAATACATTGGGACTAACGTATTCTACGTCTGACCTATGCGCCCGTGTTATCTAACACAGGCTTGTTATTTTTTATTTTGGAATTTGGTGTTGTGAAAATTATCATATACTGCTCGCATTATTTCATTATCACTTGGTTCCTACGCTTTCGAGTGATATCACTGGTCACTGCAAATTCCTCTCTGAGAACGTTTTTAAAAGGTTTGCCAACAGACCATAATTAGATTACCGGATAAAATAATGCCCAGAACCACCATGAATTCTATATGTGCTGGTATTTTGAATTCTGACAATAGTCGCTCACCAACGGTAGCAACAAACTCAAATACAACTACAAGTAGGGCTAGTTCAGTACCGAACGTGAACAATCCCACTCAAAATGTTAGCCAGAATTTAACTTCTGCTGATCAAAACATGAATATGGTTCAAATGTCAAATGCAGAGTCTGCTAATGCCAATGCTAGTAGGACTAATGTAGCATCGACAGTCACCAATTCATCCGGAAATAATAGCCAGGGTTATTATTCGGCTATCCCAAATACAAATATGCATCAAACGTCAAATGACCCATCTGCAAATGGAAATACACTACACCTCACATGAATAGGTGCAGTGTTTAATCAATCATTTTAAGGTTGCTGCTCTCAAGATAATTTATGGAGAGGATTATGTTGTACTTTTTATTAAAGGTTTAACAATTGAGAAAAAGAGTGTAAACAAAGAGAAGTCGAAAAAGTTCCTTTAAATGTAATCTGAGCTTCTTTTTGTTATTTGTCAAATAAAATGTGTATTATTTTTGCGTCACGTGAATAGGTGCAGTGATTAAAAAGTGTTTGCATGGTCATTTGTGTCAAATTTGACTACCAAATAGATCTGAATTTTTTAAAACCAAGACATAAAAATAATTTGCTATCAGTTTTAATTGAAAATGGGCCGTGGAAAATCATTAACGGTAGAAGAAAAGCCAAAAATTGATGCCTATGATGACCAAGGTCTGTCCGGCCGGGAAATTGCTACGAAAATTAATAAAAGTGCTAACGTTGTGTGGCATTATTTAAGAAATAATGAAGAATATGGCAAAAACATGAAGGGAAGGCAAACAATGGCCACAACAGCTGCGGAAAAGCGAAATATTCTAAGAATAGCCTCCAATTCTAGTGACTTTGCTGCTAGTATTTCTACCGTCAGAAGGATTATAAATGCAGCAGAACATTTAAAACTATTGAAATTGCAGAAAAAAGACCACTAAACCAGCAACGTAAGGAGCTACGGTTGAATTTTTGCACAGAACACATGACTTGGAAGAGTGAGTGGAATAAAGTAGTTTTTTAAGATGAAAAAAAGTTCAATTTTGATGGACCCGATGGCTTTAACTACTATTTCCATGATCTGAGGAAGGAAGAACGCTTTTTAGCCCGTCGGCATAGTCGAGTAGGTGGTGTAATGGTCTGGGGCGCGATATCGTTCTATGGAGTCATTGACTTGGAATTTCAAACCACGAAAATGACAGCAAATTCGTATAAATCTATTCTGCAAACGGCGTTTCCAAAATTTCAAGACTTGTTTGGACCCATCCCATGGACTTTCCAATAGGATAATGCTCCTATCCATACGGCAAGGGTTTCTAAAACGTGGATTAGCGAGCAAAATTTTGAATTGCTGCCATGGCCACCATATTCCCCGGACATAAATATAATGGAAAACGTGTGGGGATGGTTGTCACGGAAAGTGTATGAGTCTGGACGGCAATTTGATGACCGAGAATCTTTAGTTGCTGCAATACAATCGGGATGGTCGCAAATTTCGTTACAATATTTATCGCAACTGTATAACTCCCTTCCCAACAGGATTTATGAAATAATTTTAGCGAAGGGCGGGAGTACACATTATTGAAAACTATTTAGAATTAAAATTAATCCTGTTTTTAAATTTTTTTAACTGTTTTTTAGTTTTTTAATCACTGCACCTATTCAAGTGACGCAAAAATAATACAACTTTTTCGACTGCTCTTTGTTTACACTCTTTTTCTCAATTGTTAAACCTTTAATAAAAAGTACAACATAATCCTCTCCATGAATTATCTTGAGAGCAGCAACCTTAAAATGATTGCTTAAACACTGCACCTATTCATGTGACGTGCAGTGTACTAGAACGGCTAATTCAGCACCGAACGTGAATACAATGAATCAAAATAACGGAAACTCCACAAACAATGGTTCAGTCAACATAGCTCTCACCGAACAGCTTGTATCAGCATTAGTAGGTAGTCTACGAGTCCGACCACAATTAAACTCCACAATCAGCACCTGCAGTGCACGATTCAATGGTGGTAGTGATAAGGAGAAGATAGAGGATTTTATAGCAACAATCCTGGTTTATAAAGATTCTACGCACATTTCAGATAGATTAGCAATTATAAGTATGCCTCTTTTACTCGAAGGATATGCGTCATCATGGTGGCAAGGAGTTCAACATGAGGCTAGAACATACTAGAATTTACTCCGAAATATTTAAAGACAAACAAAAACCAACAGAAAGCACAGACAGCTTCATATGTAGAAAAAGGCGATTGTTTGCTCTACTCAAAGAAAAAGTTCCAGAGAGCGCGATAATAGACATGATATTTTTTCAAATCAATGTACAAATCCGAGAGAAGATATCTAGAGAAACGTTTACAACATTTCAGGATCTTCTTGGCAGAGCTCGTGAAATCGTCTCGGACAACTGTCTGCTGTAATTTTTATATTTACCAACGGCATTTGATTCAAGTCCGTTTAAAAAAAAATATTATGTTCAATTTTTTTAAACTTAATTTAATTTATGTATTTTAATTAATATTTTTATTGAAATAAGTTCTGCGAATGTTGAGAGGGCCGCCCTAATATTAAAAAAGGTTTACCTTATCGAGTCTTCGCATTAGCATTCGAGCGTTGTGTGAAAGCTTTACGCTTACAATTCAAAATTAATGTTACAACAGCTTTATTGAAGCTTTCGCAAAAAAGCTTTATTACGTTAGCTTACTGTTTGTTTCACTTTTTACTAGATACATGTTGCCAAGCAACATTAGCTTGCTGTTCGTTTCACTTTTTACTAGATACATGTTCCTAAGCAATGTTGAGCAACCAAAAACACTCAACCAAACACTACACATATGTTTGACAATTTTAATTTGAGAAATTAAAATACTAGAAATATATCAACCAATATGAAATGTATATCAAACGAAAGATAACATCTTCATTTACCTACAAAAAAAATTTTAAAAAAATTCATCTAGCCGTTTCCTCAAATTCAATGAAATAAAGATTACAACAATAAAAACCTGACATGACTCCTCATACCGTAAGGTAAGACGTATTCTACGTCAAAATCCAATGCTCGTTGCACATATGGCCGCAAGAAGAACCACACCGCAGACGTATGCTACAAACGTATCGAGGTTGAAAAGAGGGGAAAACAAGGAAAAAAAGAAGAATTCAAGTTAAACTGCTATGGCTGTGGAGCTCCAGGATTTTACACGTCAAATTGCCCGAAATGCAACAATAAAAATATGATGGAGGGTCCCAAAGAATTGGATTTTAATAGTATACAAACCACATTAGTTGGTAGAGATGTTCCTACAATAAATATTAATATATGCGGATCAGACCAAGAAGCTTATCGGGACACAGCTGCCAGAACAAGCATGGCTGGTTATGAACTCTTCACAATTTTGAAGAAGAAGGAGTTTGAATTTCAAGAAGTTTTTGCGGATGTTACATTGGCTGATGGAAGTTCCAGAAAAGAGACGGTTTTATCAACCGTAGTCTGTATATGTATAGGCAAACGTTTTTTCCGAATTCGTTTTGTTTGTTTACCAAACGCAAGACACAACTGTACATTGATTGGTATAGATTTTTTGCAGCGAACAGGAATGGTAATGGATTTAGCTCAGAGGACGTGGAACTTTATAGAAGATCCAAGCCAAATCTTTCCCTTTACGTGTACACTAGGTTGTCCCAAAAAAAATACAAATTTGGATTTTCTCGGAAGATCTTTCCTAATTTGGATACTCATAAGGTAAAGTATTTTTGAGAATTTTATCAGATTTTTCGGAAGTGGTTTAGAGGTCGCGCAAACTGATTTTGTACCAAAAATCGAGCGTTTTTGACTTTTATTGAATTATTATTGAAAATTGCTAAAAAATCGGTATTTTTTCGGCTTCTGAGTAAATATTCTTAAAGAAAATTTTCCGATAATTTTATGTGCATAAGTAATAAGTTTCGTCAGGGATTTTCCACATTTTGATACATTATATAACAGTTTTTCGTAAATTTTCAGCAAATATGAAAAAAAAATGTTTTATAACTTTTAAAATTTGTATGAAGACTAAAAAAAGTAGTGATGCAGTTTAAAAGATTATGAAGTTTTAAATAAATTAGAAAAAACAAACAATATAAAAGCTTTTATGCTAGAGCCCTCTTCCGGTAATTAGCAGTCACTATATATATAAAATCTGTGGAAAAGCTTAAGCTACTTCACAAACCACAATACGGCTGGTTTGCATCCGCTGTTAAATCAGCTGATAAGCTTTTGTGATCAGCTGGCAGAGAAATACAAAATAAACCTTTTGTGAACAAAACATATGTAATTATTACAAGAAGTCCCGTCTTTTTAATAAAAATATTTTGTTAATCTGAAGTTGTATTGCTCCGGTAAGTTGAAATTTTCATAAAGTAGTCCAAAAAATATTGGGTAATATTTTTTTAAAATAGATATGCCTTTGTCGAATACAAGGAATGTGTGGTGTGTGGGCAAAATGATTGATGACCTTGATACTGCCAAACCGCCGACAAAAATGCAAACACTGCAAAGATTTTTTAAATTGCATTTAGTGGAAAAGTGCACTATTTCCAAAAGCGCCAGAATAATAGCAAAGAGTTAGAGAGATTTGTGGAATCCAAATCAGGAACTGTGCAATATTTCTCGCAAAATAATAATATTGCGCTCGAACTGGGCAAAGTTATGTAAGGGTAAGTCTTGAAAAACCAAACTCGAAATTAAGAAAAGAAAGGACTTCATGAACGACTTGAAGAGCGCGTTCTGCAATATAGGTCAACCTTTGAGAAAATCTCAGCCCACAAATAAAGTTCGGAAGACCAAATCAAAACCGTTTGAAAAGGAGGATATCAGCAGCGTTAATAGCGATGATTCTGACGTTTCGGTCTATGAAACATCAAAAAAAATTGTTCAAAAGAAAATTTTCACTTTGCCAAAAAATCAAAGCTTTGTGCAAGCCTTGACAGAACCGGGATTAGTTGCCGTAAGGCTTCACTCATTGTAAATTCCTACGCTGATTCCGGACAGAGCAACGCAAAAGCTGCATGCTCAAAGAGTTCAATTTGGAGGGAACGTAAAAAGCAGCGGCTGATTGTGGCAGACTCAATTAAAAAATCGTTTGTTGCCTCAAATTATAACACGGTACATTGGGATGGAAAAATAATGCCTGACTTAAAAAACAAAAGGAATAAAAATGATCGGCTATCCATAAGTGTAACTGGTAATTCAGACTCCAAGCTTCTGGGAGTAGTACCACTTTCATCAGGAACAGGAGAGGCCCAAGCCGAGGCAGTATTTCAAACACTAACAACGAATTAGTGAAAGGAAATTTAACAGAAGACATGATTGAAAATAAACAAATTCAGTGTTTTATTACAAAAGCCAGCCTAACTTTTTTTGAAGCCTGCAACATTTCTACTGATTTTTTACAAACGGATCCAGAAAAATGGGAAAACAACAAATCATTTCAGGAAGCAAAACACAGAGTTCAACAATTGCAAGTTGTAAATGATGTCGCATAACGTGGTGTGGCCTTGGCTAATAGTTATATCAATATCACAACTTCTGAAACAGACTTTCAGAGTTTACTGCAGGGGGTAGAGCAGCATCGCAAGAACTATAATAAATGATTTATAACAAATCTATTTTTCTTTGTTTTTAATATAATTGTTATGTATGAGTGGTAAGTAACTATTATTTTATTTGTAAAAACATTTCCTAAATCCAATTATTTAAAGTTTAAAGCAATGCAAACCTAGTTCACACCTTATAGTATTATACATTTCATACAATCTGTACAAAGCTTTAAAAGGGTATAACTCGAGAACGGTGAGAGAAAATTCATTTTTTAATTTAAATTAATATAAATTAATGCTAATTAATTTAAAACTTAATAATCTATTCAACTGCATCATTAGTTTTTTTAATCTTTATACAAATTTTAAAAGTTATAAAGCATTCTTTTCCATATTTGTTTAAAATTTACGAAAAACCGTTATTAAATTGTCAAAATGTGCAAAATGATTGCCGAAACTTATTATTTATGCACATAAAATTAGAGACCGGAAAATTTTCTTTAAGAATATTGACTCAGAAGCTGAAGAAATATCTATTTTTTTACCAATTTTCAAGCAAAAAGGTCGATTTTTGGTAAAAAATCAATTTGCGCGACCTCTAAACGACCTCCGAAAAATCGGAAAACATTCTCAAAAATTCTTAACCTTATGAGTATTCAAATTAAGAATGATCCCCAAAATTTTTTTTTGAATGGGACACCCTAGTGTACACCACCAAAAGCTATTGAAAAACATAGCCAAACGAATGATGTCACAAAAAGTTCACAAAATACACCTCAAGGTATTAAAGATTTCCTAACATGGTTTGAGTCAAACAGTAAAGATGACCTCAAAAATCCACCAACTATTGCTGCCATTTACTCCAATGATTACTCCCCAGGAGGTATAACAAAAATCTTTGCTGATGCTATACCACAAGATTTTGAAATCCCCAAAGAAAGGGATATATTTCCCCCATTAAAAAGGGGTAGAAAAGAAGCGAAAAGAGAAGAAATACCGCAAGCGTTACACATTAGATTTTATACTTCGTAAACGGCGCGCCGTTCGGTATATTCGTTTTTAACCGAATGCCTTTTGGGCTTAAAATGCTCCTGCGACATTTCAGAGTTTAATCGACAAATTCCGCGCAGGCCTGCCAAAAATCCTAATATTAGCATACCTAGACGATAGTATTGTATGCTCTAAAGATTTTGAATCACATTTGAATGATTTAAATCAAACTTTTGAAAGATTGAAACAATTTGGACTTCATTTAAATAATGATAAATGATTCTTTTGCCGACCAGAGGTCAAATACCTAGGTCATATACTAACAACAAATGGTATAAAAATCGATTCTGAAAAGTCAGCGGTTATATTAAAACGCCCTATCCCGAAGAACTTGAAGCAGCTAATGCCATTTCTACAAACGTGCTCGTGGTTTAGACGTTTTATTACTGATTTTTCGAAAATAGCAAAACCACTTTCCAGTCTAACGAAAAAGAAGGCAACATGGAAATGGAAACAGGAAGAAGATCATGCATTTAATAAACTGAAACAACTTTTAAGTTCTCCTCCAGTTTTGCAACAAGTTCAAGAATCCGAACCATTTTTTCTAAGAACAGACGCAAGCAACTACGCAATTGGTGCTGTACTACTGCAGGGGGAGAAAGACAAAGAGCATCCCATAGAGTAAGATGCCGTCTGCTTATACCGGCGGAACGAAACTACTCAACTACCGAACGCGAGGCTTTGGCAGTAGTATGGGCCGTGCAGAAGTTCAGGGGCTACATTGAAGGTTCGGAAATTACAATTCTAACAGACCACCAACCACTAAAGCGGCTTTTCGCCTTGAAATTTCCAACAGGCAGACTGGCAAGATGGTCCTTGCTTTTACAAAGCTACAATTTACGCTTCGAATATGTTCCTCGCAGGCAGAACGTCATAGCTGATACACTTTCACGACCACCATGCACTAGTGACCAATGTTGCATATCCTGTGAATGCAACTCGATCGAAATTGTTATTCCAAGAAAAGGATCTGATGAGTATCGAAAATTACAACTTGAGGACCCGGCATTAAAGGAAATAATAACCTCTTTTGAACATAACGATGAAAATGTTTTTCGACATACAAACCGTGGTTACATAATGGTTGATGGAATTTTATACAGATATTGTTCGGAACAGGATTCGGAAAATGGGCAGCTAGTTGTTCCAAAGTCAGTACGCCAAGAAATCCTGTGCAGATACCACAAAGATGCCACTGCTGGACATTATGGAATCGATAAGACTATATCCCGAATAACCCCGTTGTTTTACTGTGACGAGTGTAAGAAATACAAACCCAGCAATATGAAACCTGTAGGATTGTTACAAACCGTCAGCAGCAGCAAACGATTTGAAATCATAGCAGTTGACTTGTTTGGCCCTTTACCCCGCACCATCGATGGCTATGAGTGGATTTTAATTGTCGAAGACATATGTAGTAGATGGGTAGAAATGTTTGCCCTTAAAGAAGCATCGGCAGAAAATTGTGCCTTAATGCTTTTAAACGAAGTGATTTTACGGTATGGCGTCCCACGAAGAATTCACACCGATAATGGATCACAATTCATATCGGCAGTAATGCAAAAATTTACGTATTGTTTGGGAATCCAACAGTCATTTACACCAGTGTATCATCCCGAAGCAAATCCTGTGGAAAGGAAAAACAGAGACATAAAGACTCAACTTTCAATTTTAGTTGGAAAAGACCACACTAAATGGAACTATACGGTTCGCAATGAACACTGCCAAATGCGATAGCACAACGTACACACCAGCTTACTTAACTTTTGGAAGAGAATTAAGAACTCCTACTGAAGTTCATTATGACTTCAAAAGCATTATTAAAAGCGAAAATTTCATACCGCAGATTACACCTCATTTGCTTAGATTGGCCACTACTCTCGAGATCGCAAACGAGTCACAAAAGAAAATGCAGGATAGGAATAAACAATACGTGAATCGAAAACGTAAACTTCAAAAAGATATACAAATCGGCGATAAAGTATTACCACCACGTCGTGATGGTCCGTATATCGTCATTGCAAAATAAAGGATCTTTCTGTTATACTGTATCTTCAGAAGATGATCCAAACACACCAATTTCAATACATCACGCGTCAGCTCTTACACTGTACGATGGCGGTTCCTCGACACCGATTTATCCGAAGCGGAAAAGAGGACGTCCAAAATCCACAACCAATACTAACGAACAACACAGCAACGAAAATTTGAAAGTCACCAATGCGCACGCAAAACAACAGAATAATAACACAAAAATAGCAACACAACCCTCTTGTTCGGCAAACCTACAATTGATGTCTGTTCTGTAATCATTTCGTCGATTACATATCCCAGTACTTACTTGCTCGTGTATACATTGGTATAATATAAGTGAGACTATTGATACTTTTCATTAGCGGTTTCGTTAAACAGCGTAGGTACTTATTTCTTTACTCCAAAGTAAACGAGTGGTATGTCGATTGTCGCCCCTGTGCATTACTAGGGGATAGTAAAATCAGTACACATTATTTTGATATTTTTTTATTGTCTTTTTTAAGTGACGTTATTTTCTGTTGTGTTCGTTGGAAAGACAATTTGACAACATATTTCTAGCAGTGATGAGAAATGAGATGAGATGCTTGGTTGAGCGCTCAGAAATTGTAAAAAAAATTCCAATTGTACCTATTTAAAACAAAATAGTAAAAGTATGCTATAAAAAGTTAATCAATTCGATAACTCGATAATTAAGGCAGTTATCAAAAAATATTATTTAATTTTTTCCTCTTATTTTTAACAGTTCTAGGAGAAAATATCGTAAAATGTAAATTCCTGATATTATTGCATTGTATCATAAAATGAATAATTAAATCCATATTTATTATTTCAAAAATTAAAGGAGGTGATTTTAGGATTTCTTTACTAACATTCCCAGTACCTAATTCGTTCATTATTTATCTTTAACGAAGTAGTAATTATTCGGCATTAACGATCTCAGTAATTATTTGGTATCAATGACGGAATGAACGAATTATCATTACTGTTTTCGTTAATGGACGGTAAACGAGAGGGTGACAATTGTATACCTCCAATGACATCCCCATGTTAAATTCGTCACTCAAACGCATTGCTAGTGTATTGCCGAGTAAGTACTGGTACTTTCTTAGTGCATGATGGTATAAGTACTTATGTAATACCATGGTAAAATAAGTAAGGTAAACGCAGTAGGATTTATTGCAACAACAAGAGGGATTTTGTTTTTGTAGGTGTGCATAATATGTCAATCTCAGCTGATTGAAAGAAAAAGCAGAATGCAAAAAAATGTCAAAATGTGACAATTAAAAATAAAAATCAAATTGTGTAGCGACGCTGTTTATATTGTAAGCGCAGAAATTTTTATTCTAATCATTTAAATAAAGGGAACAAAATTTGACACGGTAAGGTTTTAGAACACAGCAGCAATAATGGTGATGACAAATATTAATTAATGTATGAAGCAGCAGCAGTACCCAGCTATGGAGTAAAAAGATGTCAACTTGGAACAACTACTGAATGGACGGACGGTTTAACATTGGACGGAAGGATGGTATTTGCGGACAAAAGGAGAATATAGTGAAAGGTAAAGAAAATAAATCGTGGTGCATATAACAGACTAGAATTCAATTTATTCATATTTCTTTCCAGATACATAATTATCGTTTGCAGTGCCTTAATGGTTTGGAGACTGTGTACGCCAACCGCAGGCAACGATGATCAATATAAGAATATCAACTCTTATATTGAGGGGAATACGGAAAGATCATAATAAACCATAGCGAAATGTAGATGGGAAGTAGGTTGTCAATTTTATAACAGACAGGCTTATACCTAGTTTAGGTCGGTATCTCGTATCGGCCCAAATTACCAACACTGGATAGAACTTGTCATCTAGGATAAAGTTCTGATATTTTTTTTGGTGCTCGCCCATATTCCGACCTAAACTAGGTTTGTTTCTTTGTTCCATATGACTACTACATCTGTTGCTGCTGCTTCATTTCATTACGGTCTTTGCCCGTTATCCAAATAAGCCAAATCAATGTAATAAATACTCTTTTTGTGCTGAAAAAAAATACAATGATGTCATCCACTGTAAAGTTGACCACAAAATGAGGAACAATTTGTTCGAAATGGGGAAATTGAAACAGGACCATATATGTAGAAATAGCGAAGTGCAGGTACATAAACGAAAGGAAGTTTTGGACGATTACAACGGTGCCACTGCTTTATATGTTGAGTTATACCCAGTTTTATTTTGTTGCCTTGCGAATAATCGAACTTTTGAACTTTACCAAAAACGCATGGACATTTCTATCAGGATTTCAGCAGTGTCATTGGTTTCTATTTATGATACATTTAACGCGTGCAAGAGCCATTTTAGATCGATTTTGATGGAAAAGCATGTTACCGGAAGCCTTTACTTCGGCCCAATGCCTTTCATAGACCCCAAGAACATTAAAAAATGGGTATATCTCAGCTCACAGACGTCGTATGAAAAAGTAGTGACACTATGGGAATCGTGATAAAAATTGCGTTTGTGTACTCGGTCGAAAAAAAGTAGCAGCACCAAGGCAAACAAACGCGGGAACAGGCGAGTAACGATAGTATCAACATCAATGTCAACAAATGAAAACCCCTTTTATTGAAACCAACAATAATTAAAAGACATTAGGTGAATTGTATATTTCATTGGAAATAATTAAAATCATTGTTTGACTTTTATTTCCAAAAGTCTGAATGATTTTTGTTTCGGATTTTTATTTGAAAAAGCTCAATTTTCATAATTATTCAAAACAAAAGGATATAAAAAACAAAAATAATTATTTCTCAGCGATACAAGAGAAATAATTGTTACTTCACAGATATATTCATGGATATTATAAAAATCAAAAATAATTATTATTTGTGGAGTATTACAATAAAAACCAAAAATAATGCTGAAAACCCAATTTTTAAAATAAAAATTATAACTGTTAATATCTATCCTTTGAATTATAAATTTTCATTTCTTTGAATTATACATTTTAATTGCATTAAATTATAATTGTATAAAATTATAATTTAAATATTTTTATTAAACATTTAGTCAACAAATTAAATAAAAATGCCCATGTAAGGATCTAAAAATAAAAGAAAATAATCACATATTTTAAAGCATTCTGATGATATTATTTATATCCATCTTACTTACCATAGTTCATAAGTTAATTTTAATTAGTTTTTTGCAGCCCATTATTCTTTGTTTCGCCTTTTGGACTTTGAGGCGTTTGTTTAAATGCCGTATTCGGAAGAATATACGACATTTAAAAAATAATCTTTTGACCTTCTCCGGAAGATCTACTGAGCAACTTTTCTTAAGAAGAAGCCCATGAATGCTCTTATTGTGGGATATGTCCATCCCATTAACATTATTAAATGTCGTTTCCAAACCTTTTATGGCTTTGAGGAAATATGGCGATGGTTTCTTCAGCATCCCTTTCGACACCTGATCTACCCACGTGAACGTAGCATCATGACATTCGTATTCTTCAAGATTCAGTTTTCGAATTATATATCCACATATATATTCTAAAGCGTCCTCTTGAAGAATACCAATGTCATCTACATTCGCCATCTCTAGCTCAGCGGGTACATCAGGCTCGAGCCCGGGCTCGGGATCAGACATTATGTCATCTTGTATTTCCATGTCTGCTTTATGGCTGCTTGGGTCTGTATTAGCTGAGCTTAGCCAATCCGTGGAATCATTTCCTACATTCCCTGTTCCACGTAAATGCTCTGAATTTCTTGCTGAAAAGCATAATAGAATATGTTATAAATTATATTACATACAGCTTCTCGCAAATTTACTGCGAGCATACCCAAAATGTATTTCCACAGTCTGTATCTAAATTGTTTAGGTGTTGGGTGGTCGTTTAAGCCTTCTTTGCTCCGAATAGCACCAAAAAAATGTTCCAACAAATCTTGGTTCAGCCGAATTGTCAGAATAAACGTCATATTAAATTTTTCTCTAACATAATCGTATAGCATTTGTAAGGCGTTATTGGTCATTATGACACCTTTCTGGAACCATTCTAAAGATTTTTTATTTGGGATTATGGGTGATGACATGAATTCCGTCATTCGCTTTAACGTGCGGTTTTGATCCGCCAACGCAATGCCATAAGGTTCCTTAAGAGATAAAAATAAGCTCACAACTTCATGAATAATACGAAATCATACCTTGCCAGGGTAACCGAATGTATTATTATTAGAATTTAGAACATCAAACCAATCATTCACCAACTGAATGAAATCGGCTGTTTCTGTTGGCCTGCACAGATCCATACCAACGGCGCAACACCGCCTTATAGCGTTGGCTGTGGTTCCAGAAAATAGCTGCGTTGCTAGCTTCACCTTTAGAGTTTAACGACTTTTTCATATGTTGATTACATCTTTTTCACTGCATACATACCTGCGCCTTTGACCGACAGGTGTTCATCGGTCAATTTGTACGTAATTGATGCGTCACTCTTTGAGGTGTGCTTTATTAAACCTGCAATTGTCCGTGAAGTCAGCAGTTCATTGTTCCACATCAAGCCAGTGTCCACAAAGTGATTTCTTATTAGTTTTATTAAGTGAGGTACATCAGCAAATGCAAATACTCTTTCTTCTGGATTTACAGGATTTGGAAACCAAGGCTTATCTAAAGAAAAAGTTTTTTGACAACAAAAGAAAATAAAGTGGAAAAACTTACCTGTGGTCACTCCTAAATCTTTCCACAATCTGCGATTTGTTGGTCCCATGTCGCTTACTATAGCTACTACTGTAAACTCTGCATTGTTAAGCGCATTTATTATGGAATATAAAATCTCTTTTTTCATTTGGCAGTCGAAATCATAAAAAACAGGTAGCTTCCACGATTTCCTTATCCCCCGAGCCATGACCACTTGAACATAGTTCGTTGGTTTCCTTACGAAATCACCTGCCGCCTCATACTCGTAGGTTTCCGCTAACTTCATCTCGTCAAAAAGAAGTACACATATTTTGTCTTCACTTGCGAGATCTGCATTATGCGTAATCAAATCTATTGAAGACGATAGTATACCCTCATTTACGTTGACCTTGCTACACCATCGTTGCAAGGTACACATGAGGTAACGGAAATCCTTTCTTAAAGAGATGATTGTATGCTCTCGGCCCAGATGCATGTAAGCATATAGCATTTGAAATATCATTCCATTTCCATTTAATGTTCCCAGGGCTTTTCATTTTTCTTATCTGTCCTTCCGTGAATAAATATCTCATTACATTTAGGGACGAGCTGGATTCGGCCTCCTTACGCTTCAACTCCTTATTCTCTGCTTGCAAGTTTTTAATTGTGCATTTATATTTTTCAATTTCCATTTTCATGATCCTTTCAAGAATAATTGGGCTAGAGCCATACAATAGGTGGCAAAAATTGCAATAAAATAATATAATAAATATAGATAAATGCATTTGTGTTCACTTACTCTGTTTGGGTTTGACCGTTTGTATATTCCACCATATATTCGGGCATCTCAAAATGTTCGCTATTTAAATTATAAAAGCAAAATAAAATTATCTCTGTTCGATTTATTTTCAATACTAACTCGATTGGTACATCCATATTTAGGTCCTGAGGGCAGTTATTGTTAAAATCTGCTGAAAAACTGCACCTACATACATTAAAAAATGGATTAGCATTAATTGTTCATCATTGTTAATAGTATACTTACTCTTCGACTGGAGATTCAATCATAGTACTTACTGGTATGCTGTCCTCATGCAAAAGGTCTACATAACGCTCAGCATTGGACATTAATGAATACCTTTTTGATCCTCGTATAACATCTGAGGGCAAAAAGTGATCCGCACATATGCGACCGTTTGCTGAGAACTGCATCCGACAAATAGCACTCCATATACTTCTTCTCCGTTCATCCACTGGAATTTTGAAGAATGGGCCAGCATTAGGTACCACTTTTTTTTACAAACACAACAGGTTCTCATTTTTTCTTTTTATTTCTATCTATTTTTTCACAAATTCACAAGCTTACGTTAAAAAAACTTTTTCCGATTAAATGAAAATTCCATGTAATACGGTTTTTTTTTTGAAATTATGTAAACAAATAACGATAATAAAAATGTAAACAAAGTTTGACATAAGAGTAACACCTACAAAAGAAAACATTGGAAATCAGCTCTGTTCTAACGAGTTTACCTTACTTATTTTACCATGTGTAATACTTACTGGAACAAGCGGGAAACATCAAAAGCGGATAAGGGCACTACGACCAATAGCAACCAACATACCACGCACACTGTGACGTTGAGAAGATCATGAACAGAGAAGATCATGAACATCATGAGAAGATTGATGAACAAGTGAAGCCATAACTGAGGTCCTGGTGGCATCATCGAGGCGATTAATACACCGGAGGGGGAGGCTGTAGCGGATGTACTCACCGAATATATTATTACCTATTTTATTGCATTTTTATAAACTATTATTTGTATTGTTATGTTAAAATTGCTGTAAATTATCAAACGTCCTGCTTATCTTTGTCTTATACAAGAGAATTACATATGTATGTTTCATTTCCATTTCATTTTTACCTACTCTCATTGGATACTAGACTATGTTAATGATTTTACTTGGAGGCACCTAAGCCTGTAACTTTTGTTTAAAAGTGTGATTCGATTTCATCCTCAGACGAATAAAGACGTTATAAATAAAGCGCTCTCCGCCCTTTCATTTAATAATCTAATAAATTATAAAAAGCATTAAGCCTCTAACTGACCTTAGGGACCTTAGAGGCTACTGGACTAATTCTGAGAACGAGTGCTGACGACACTGTCTTACCGGGCCAGAATATAATATTCCTAAAACTTATATCATTTATTACAAATTTACATAAGCGAATTAGTATCACTCGAAGATTAATACACACTGAAAGGCCCATGAATGAAAATGTTATCAAGAAGGAGAGACTCAAAAACCGAAATTTGCAAAATGGCTTACACATTTTAAGTTCATTAAATTTTTTTATTTAATGGAAGACTACGTATACTTTTATATCTCTAAATTTGAGGGCTAGATTTTTAATTCCGATTGAAAACGAAATTGGAATTAAATTGTTCACAACAACGCGCGGTAAATGTTATACATATTGATCATGATAGAAATATATATCAGATACAGGCCCGTGCGCGGGTGGGGGGGGGGGGGGGTGTTGGTTTGGCGGGATACCGACTCGGTAACTTATGAATGATTTTTAGATTTTTATTCTGAATTATTTCAAGTTTCTTTTTTGAGTTTTTGCACAATAACTCCAAACTGGACAGGCATACGTGAGAATAGGCCTAATAGGCATTTTATATAATAGTAATTTATTGTCTACTTTTAATCTACACCAGATGAGCTTTGAATTGTAAACCCTTGTCCAGAGTCACTCCAAGGTATTTTACAGACTTTGAAAGTGGAATGGTGCATCCTTGGGCTGAAAAGTTTTTGAATGGAGTTCTTTTTGGCGATCTATTAAAAGGAAGGAGTATAGCCTGCGCTTCTTCGTCATTGATCATTATTTTCCATTTAGCGAAGTACAGGGTGGAGCGCGCTAATTTGCTTTTTTGCACTGCAGGCTGTGGCGGCACTGTTGGTCGAAGAGAGTGGAGAGTTTGCGTGGCTGATAGTTCGACCTCTCCAGTTCAGGAGAGGTCATTTTGTGTTAAAGCGTATTTTTTAAATTCGCACTCGATCATTGCAGTGCAGCGTGTTTTTCGTTTACGATTCGCTGTTCCCCCATGCGGAAGTGTTGCTGGACGGCAATCAATTGTTAATTGGGTAACTTCATTGAGAACAGCAGGAAATGTATCATGTCTACGAAGGGGACCTGAGACAAGGTTTACAACACCACAAAACATCGAGAGAGTTAGAGCAGCAGTACTGCAATCTCCGAAACGCTCTGCTCGGAAGTAATCACTTGCTCTTCGCATTTCCAGACGTTCATGAATAACTGAATTTTCACCCGTATAAAATGTGCGTGGTCCAACAGTTGTCAGCACGGGACTATTTGACACCGCGGACCTCTTGTGAAGACATTCTTGCAACTATACCCCGTGACGCAATTGTGTTATTTTCTGATGACGCACATTTTCACCTCAGTGGGTGTGTAAACAAACAAAATATACGGTACTGGAGTGAAACAAACCCCAGGGAACTTCACCAGAGACCTCTGCATTCGGACCGCGTCACTGTGTGGTGCGCCATATCACGAGTGGGCATCATTGGCCCTTACTTTTTCCAGGCTAACCGTCGTGCCGTAACTATGAACTCCGAACTGTACTTGACTATGATACAGGATTTTTTTCACCCGGCTGTTGAGGAAATGCAATAGGATGGTGCCACTGCATACAGAGCGAGGGTTACCATGAATTGTTTTAGGCAAATGTTTCCTTTACGGCTTATCTCTTTGAGGGGTGATGTGAACTGGCCGGCACGCTCACCAGACTTAGCCCCTTGCGATTGTTTCCTTTGGGGTTACCTGAAGTCGAAGGTGTATATCAACCGTCCCAACATCTTGGAATTAACAATATTGAGGCAGAATACCAGTCTACACACTTGTTAGAGTTCATGAAAACTTCAGAAAACATATGCAGCAGTGTGTGGATAGCGAAGGTCGACATTTGCCAGATACACTATTTAAAAACATGTAATTTACAAATTCCCTTACTGTTCAATATAATTAAAATATAAAATAAATTTTTCTAAGGTTCATAATTTTTTTATTTCATTCCCAAATAAGCAAAGTACGGCGCTCCACCCCGTATTTGACCGCTGAGCAAACTGCTTTTCCCATTCGTTTTATAATGAGGTTAGAAACTTTACCGTGTCAAATAATCCGCGTAAAAAGCTACGTCTTGGCCAGTGAGATTTAGAAATATATAAAGAGTATAATAGTGGGGACGAAACAGATCCCTGTGGAACTCCGGCAGGAATACTATGTTCTTTGGTGTAGTGATCTTCTACATTGACCACAAAAAACTTTTTATCAATTCTATTATACACAAATGGCGATTTATTTTGTGCAATTTAAATATAAGGCCTTTGTGCCAGATAGAATCAAATGCCTTCTCAATATCCAGGAGAATCACTCCTGTTTTGATCTGGTGTGTCGTTGAATGTTAATCCTTAAACCCGAACTCAACAGGCTAATGGGTCTGTAGCTTGACGGTAAGACTTTTGGAAAACAAGAGTGACTTAAAAAGTTTTTAAGGACAATATGGTGTACGTTGTCTAATCCTGGTTCTTTTTAATTTTTGAGCTGACGCATGATAATTTGAATAGGATTAGGATTCCTCGGTGAATAGGGTTCTTCGTTAACAATAGCACTTTCAATGTTCTCAAAACATTAATTTACGTTTTCTTCTACTGGACTTTCACGTTAGAAGTGGCATTGTGTGCGTTTTCAAAATGTTTTTTCACAGTTTCTTATTTCGTTGTGATCCAAAATAAGGGATGAGATAGGTTTATTTCCACCCCTGATATGTTTTGCAATTTTCCAGAACTTATTTTTCCCACTGGTAAATTTGAAAGTATTTTAGCCTAGCCGTTATTTCTTATTCTATTGATATGAAATGTTATCAGTTTTGACAGTTCTCTAATAATTGAGTGATATGTTATTTTTAAATTTCTATCGAAACATCTCATAAGCTTTCTTCTGTGTTTATTTATCGTTGATATAAGGTGCTTGCACGGAGCAGTCAATTTTAAATTGCCTGTTTTGTTAAAATAATATGGAAATGTTTTAGAACAAACATTAGATAACATATTTGTAAAACACTCGATAATCGATTCAATATTGAAACTAGTAATCTCCTCGTTGGGAACTGTTGACGCAAGAAAAAGAAGCGTAAGAAGGTATAATTTTTGCCTTTCATATGGGATATTATTCACACTGGCGGCAATGGGAACATGGTCTCAACAAAGCGTATCCAGTTGAGTTTGTATATCAGAAAAGTTTAATGTAGAGTTCGTGATTAGTAGGCCGATGACTGATGGTCGTCTGTCAACTACGTTTTGGGGTATTCTAGTATAATCTTTAGGATAATAGATACAATAATTTGAAGCCAGTTGATGGTTGTACAATGTATTTCCAGCGGTTGTTGCCTTGTGACGGTTCCAGCGAATATGTTGAGCATTTAAGTCACCGAACAAGAAAAATTCTCCACCACAGGTCAAAAGATCCAAGTCACTTGCGAAGTTAGCGGAATAATGGGGGCATATGCAGCTACAAACAAAGTTTCACTTTGATCAATCATCACAGAAATGCAACTGATTTTTATTAAATTAGTAAGGTAGTCGTTATTGTCTTTATGTTCTATGGATGAACGAATAGCGATTGCAACGCCCCCGCCGTGTGTTCTCCTATCGTTTCTGTATATTCTGAAACCAGGTAGTTCAAACTAAGGTTAAGAATATAAAAAAGCTTCATTTAACAGCAGCAATTGTATAGATTTGTCTCTCAGGAATTGGTGTAATTGTACCGAATTTGAAAATTCAGTATTGCCTTGACAATTCCAGCGATTACAAATAATGCATACATAGCACATTTAACCATAGGCATAATTAGGGTATTCACAAGAGTGTCCTAACTGTTGTATATATCGTAAGTGCTAAAGTTCTACAACAGTTGTACAACTGTATTAGATTTTTTCCATACAAAAGTGGTGTACGATAGTACAACTTTTTGCGGTGTACTAAGCGATCAGCTGATACCATTTGTTTACCATTTGTAGCTAGGCGTAGTGAAGAAGGTGGTTGCACCAACACAGCTGATCGATTTGTTTATATTCGCCTCACAATTAGAGTAATAAAAAACTGAAAACCGGTCCACCAGTGGGATAGAAGATAAAATGTTAAGCTAAAAATGTAAGATACAAAAGTTTGAGAAAAAATTCCATATTAGGAGTTATGGGCCTCCAAAGTTCGGATATACGTGGGGCTACTATGTATTAAAGAGCGTCTAAAGGAATTTGTGTGCCAGCGTTTTTGGGCAACATAAGGCAAAATAAACAAAACAAATTAAATGAAAATTTTCGATAACTCGCTTTGCTATCGAAATATCGGCCGTTCAAATTTTGAAAAATTATCGAATATAGTTTTTGCCTTTTTTGAAACTCCAAAAAATCCAGAAATGCAAATTAAGGAACAGAGGTACTTCTCTCCCTGGCCCCTGAGCCCGGGCGGACGACTCAAAATTCAAAACAATCGTCCGACAAAAAAACCCTGTTATCCGGACTTTGGAGGCTCATAACTCCTAAAATAGCGATTTACCCCAACTTTTGTATTTAACATATTTTGCTGAAAATCGTGTGTTCTACCCCCTACGCCCTAAAATTTTTGATAAGTCAACAAGGCATAAAGTCGACCTGTTCCTTATTATTACTATTAAATGCAAATATGTGAGAAATTTTAAAAATAAAATAATAAAAAGAATCATGAAACATAATTTATGTTTTTTTAATTTTTTTATATTAAAAATAACCGTTTCCACAGGTGTTTCAAAAATTGCACTTTTCGAAACAACTGAAACCCCGGTTTCTGGGATAGGCGGGTTCCTGAATACTCTTCTCTCAATCTGCTGATGTTGACAATTTAATTCATTAGAAGTAGCCCAATAACATCTAGTGCAAACTGTATTTATATCAAGTGGAAGCATTAGCACATCTGATTTTTAGTATTTTCATGACATTGTACCTAGCAACTGTCAAATTCATGAGTATTTTGTTTTTGTACACGCTTGTTTACTTTTATTGTTGGTATACATACATGCAGAGTTTGACACAACGTCTGTACGAAATAAAAACCAAATGCCTGTTGCTTTTACCTACGATTACAACAACGGCTAATGTTTCCACTTGATACAAATACACTTTGATCTAGTGCCACCACCTTCTTCAATACGCCTTGGATTGTAGTACATATATGCATTTAGGACAGGGTGTTCACATACGTGCTATTGGTGATCTTGTATTTTCTTACAACCTACAACCTTAGTACACCTTGTGAATTCCCTAAATGACTTTGAGCTGTTCTGGATTTGCGTTGTCTGTGCCTCGAAAGAAAAAACACAACAATGATTTTTCTTTGACTGAAATACGATCTTCAAGTCAAAATTAATGACGTCTACGAATAGAAAAACCTCTCGACTTGGCCGACATTTGAACGTCGACCACCGATTTTATATTGAAGTGATGAATTTACATTAAGGGTATCCAAAATTGAGGTATCATTTTAATTTTAATAAAAAAGGATTTTGTTTTGAGGTATTAAAAATATTTATACTTCAGTCTATTACAAATAGGTTCCGGTTAATAATGAAAAAATATGACGGTCAAGTGACCCCCCGCCCCCACTGCTTTGGCAGTATCGGAATCTTTTACCAAAATTCTCAATCACGTTTTCCAATAAACGATCGATATCCGCTCGATAATGTTGTTTTTAAGCTCTTGAGTTGTTGTGGGATTATTGCTGTACACTTTCGATTTCAAAAAACTCCACAAAAAAATGCTAAAGGTGTCAAATCGCAAGATCTTGGTGGCCTATTCACTCCTCCTCTACGAGATATAATGCGATTTTCTAAATTTTCTTTCAAAAGATCCATTATTTCTGTTACTGTGTGGAAAACAGCACCATACTGTTGAAACCACATATTCTCTACGTCTAAATCATAAATTTTCCACCACAAAAAGCTTCGGATCATCTCCCTGTAGCGATTTCCATTGACCGTAATCGCATTTCAATTTTCGTTTTCAATAAAATATGGTCCGATGATTCCTCCTGACCACAAACCACACCAAACCGTAACTTTTTGTAGATGTAATGGTTGCTATAAGATAACTCTTGGATTCTCTTCACCCCAAATGCGGCTATTCTGTTTATTGACGTAGCCATTGAGCTGGAAATGGGCTTCGTAGCTAAAGATTATTTTGTTATAAATTTCCTAATTACATCTTGAAAACTTTTGCCATTTTCAAAAAATGTTTTAATAGCAAAAACATGTTGTTCCTTCATGGAACGTTCCATATTAACTAACCGGAATGTATTTAGAATCTAAAACTAAAAATTTAAAATAAAATTCAATTTACAAAAAAAATGAGAGCAAAATCACAATTATACCTCAATTTTAGACACTCTTTACCATGGATCCGTCGTGAACAAGAACAACAACGTCATCAGCCTGGAGATAAATAGGAGAATTGTTCTTGAAACTATGTGGAATTTAAGCGTAGCAAGAACAGAGCCCTCTCTCAACAAACAAAAGTTCAGCTGTACTAGTCTCTCAGTTTACCTGTCTTGGGTAATGGCTCCGAAACTTGGTCCATTTCGCAAGCGGATGAAAAACACCATGAGAGAAAAATTCTCTGTAAAATATATGATCCCATTATGGAAAACGGCGAGTATCGACTTCGTTGGAACCACGAGTTGTATAATTTGAATTCCGACATAGACATAGCTTGGAGAAACAAATGAGGGCATGTTGCGTTGGCTAGGCCATGGTATCGGAATAGATGAAGATGAACCAGCACGAAAGGTTTTCGATGACGTACTCGACGGAAGCAGGAAAAGAGGATGACCAAGACTCCGCTAGACACACCAGGCCGAAGAATCTCTCCGTATCCCTGATGTTACCAACTGGCGAGAAAAGGCGCAGAATAGAACCAATTAGAAATCTATATACTCGTAGTATGTTAAAATTGGTTTGTTTTATCAATATGAGATTGTAAAATTGCCAATAACGATAAAAAATTTAGAAATTTGTACTTCTTTTGTATCTACTCCAAAAACTGATAATGAATAATGCTCCACAAATTGAGGCCGTCGGTGGTGCAATGGTTAGTGTGCTCTGCTCTTGTACATGAGAACGTAGGTTCGATCCTCACTCTGACTACCTTGCATTTCTGTCGACGACGGTCACCTCGCTTAGTAATGGCGACACTATCGAGTACTTAGCGATGAAAACATTTCTCAAAAATACCGTTCAGCACCGGTGTAAAGCTGTAGGCCCCAATCAGTAAGTGTAGTACTAGAAGGCGCACAGCTTACTGATTGTGAGAAGCTCTCCCCAATCCCTTCATGGGAAGTAAAGGGAACCCATTATAATTGAGGCCCGGATTCGATATCTGGACCACGTATTTCATTTTGTATCTTTGATTTAACTGTATAGAGTTTCAAATTGAGAGCGGAATTTCTAGACTTTACCATAGAATAACACATACTATAGAAGAACTTATTCTCTCATCTGACGTTTCATTTCACACTCTCTCGGTAGGTCTGTGGAAATGAGAGCAAATTAAATTTAAAATTTACATACACCAGGTGGAGTTACAAAATATGTTCACTTAACTATTTCCTGTCGTTTTGGTGTAGAACTGAAAAATTTAAATGTATTTTGCACTTTTTTGTTGACTTTTAACGTTGGTATTCATTTGTATTGTATTTAACACAACTAGTTTGCCACAAAAACACGAAATTCGGGTGTAGTTCCTTTGCGGATCGCTGTATACTATTGCCACCATCTGGTATTATTGAACCCATATTTTCCACCCTCCACTGTGTAATTTCCATCGTACCTATGACGTTTAATTTATTGAGCGAATAAAAACTTCTATAGTATGTGTTATTCTATGGACTTTACAATTAATAGTCATAAATATCTCACTTTTTTATGAAATTCGAAAATTCAGTTACTATATTTTAAAATATTGATATAAAGGGAATTCATTTTATGTATACTGAAAAGGGGGCTTTCTGATTAAAAAAAACATTTATTGTAGGAACCGGCCAAGACATGCCACGATAAAAAACTTAGTTGTCTTACCAACATTCTCTTACTTGTTTTATAAATATTGGCTATCATACTGTGTAGTTCAAAATAATGCTTTTTCTGATTTGGGACGGGATTTGCCAAAAACTGCTCCAATGTGTATGGCAAATATTTCGTTATAAATACAAGGAATATCTCAGAAACCGGATTTATTTAATATTGGAGTCGGAGTGTATTTATTCTGAAAATGGTGGAGTCGGAGCGGAGTCGTGGATTTCCCAAACGCAGGAGTTGGAGTCCAATTTTGACCCGATTTCACAGCCCTAGAATACATTAATTGAAAATGGATTAAAAGCAACCACTTTCCTAAATTACTTTTTAAGTTTACTGAATTCACTTCGCTGTACTTCGAATTTCATTTTCAAACTTAAAAACATCAATGAAAATTGAACCCATTTCTGTTAAAAGACGCATTATAAAACGTTATTTTACTTGTAGAATCTTTTAATACCAAATATGTTTAAATACATTAACATTTTTTAATATTCGAAATACAACCCTGGATGTGACATTAGTGACATTTGAATCATGATGCAACTAATAGAGGTTGTGCTACAGCGCCATCTACCGCTTAATAGTACATTATTTATTCGAACAAATATGTTGCTGGAGTAGAAATAGATCAACATCAGCGACAAATTGGAGTTACATTTTTGTAAAAAAAAACGAAAGGCCATTATATGAAATTCTGTGTGTGAGAACGAGATAGCATGAAAAACGAAATTGTCGCTTGCATTGTGAATGCGGTTTTAAACGATGCATTGTAAAACGTAATTTTATCCATAGAATATTTTAATAGCAAATATGTTTAAATACATTAACATTTTTTAATATTCAAAATACAAACCTGGGTGTGACATTTATGACATTTGAATCATGATGCAACTAATAGAGGTTGTGTTATAAGAACAACTTAAATTATTTGATTTTTCTTCTGTTCATTACAAGACCAATCAAATTCACATCTATTTGGTTTTTGTAATTTCTGGCTTACTTTTATTCTTGACATACATTAAATCCGCATTCACAATGCAAGCGACAGTTTCGTTTCTCATGGCAACTCGTTCTCACGCACAGAATTTCACATAATGTCTTTTCGTTTTTTTCACAAAAATGTAACTTAAATTTGTCGCCGAAGTTGGTGTATTTCTGCTCCACCAACATATTTGTTCGAATGAATAATATACTATTAAACGGTAGATGGCGCTGTACTTCGAATTTCATTTTCAAACTTAAAAACATCTATGAAAATTGAACCCATTTGTGTTAAGAGAGGCATTATAAAACGTAATTTTAGCTGTAGAAACTTTTAATAGCAAATATGTTTAAATACATTAGCATTTTTTAATATTCAAAATACAACCCTGGATGTGACATTGGCATCATGATGCAACTAAAAGAGGTTGTGTTTTAAGAACAACTTAAATGATTTGCTCTTGCGTCTGTTCGTTACATGAAGAATCAAATTCAAATGTATTTGGTTTCTGTAATTCCTGGCTTACCTTTTTTCTTGACATACATTTCTCTTAACTTTAACACGAAACCAAAATATATTTTATTGTTGCCTTGATATATTGGCCGTAATACTGGTATCACCTGTCACATGAGATCCTAGGTTCGAGCCCTGCTCCGACCACCTTAAACTTCTTTCAGCGGCGGTCACCTCGCATAGTGACGGCGAAACCATCGAGTATTTAGCCATGAAAAAGCTTCTCAAATACCGTTCGGAACGGGTGTAGAACTGTAGGACCCAATCAGTGAGAATAAAACTAGAAAGCGCATAGCTCACTGGTTGTGAGAAGCTCTCCCCAATCCTTCAGGTGATGTAATGGGAAACCATTCATTTCATTAAAATATACTTACTATTTTCAACGACAACAAAACTATTAACTTTTATCGGCTAATCTTTATCATCATACAAAAGAATGGGGTCAAATTAACTGTTCACCGAATTGTAACAAGCATCGCCGTCTCTTTGGAACCAATTGGTCGTTATCAGGGGCTATTCACAGTGACGTTCCTGGCAGTCTACTTATTTCAGACTACCCTAAACCGTTACTTTGTTTGGATGGAAAAGCAACTCTTGAACCTCTCTAGGTTGCTCTTCAGCACAAATACGACAGTGTCACGGTGATCACGTACAGTATCAGCAACCGTCGCTATATTTTATTTACTATATGTTGGATGTGTTTTATTTTTGTAGCGTATTATGAATATTAAACTTGGATTCAAAACTGTTCGATAGTATAGCGAATTTTAAGTTAGGTAGGCCGATTATATGGACCATAAATTGCTCGCCACTCTGAAAAAAAAGGCCGCTAATTTCAGTTCAAAACGTCCTTAAATTTAATTAATTGTTGTCCATTTGAACTTAAAATCAAAAAAAAACTAAAGTTGAGTAGAGTTAAATTTTCCTCTTTTTAAATCCGTTTGAAATTAATTTAATCTCTTTCTGAGTGTAGGGCACAAAACACACGCCTCTTAGATCGCGGATTTTCGTTTATGCACTCTAAAAATATCGGCCCCAGCAACATATCGCAGGAACTATATACGTGTTTGAAAACTCTGTTCCCCTGAATTGAAGATATGCTCGTTTTTGTTTCTTTCTTTTCTGTCACGTTTTTTTGTTTTCAGCAGTTTCCAACAAACAAATCCACATTCGGGTCACAATAGTACTATAATCTATTAACCACTGTGTCCCAAACATGTTATATTAAATCGCAAACACACTGTGTTTGAAACGAAGTATGTATACTATATTTGCGACAAGCTACAAATACGTTATATGTATATGTATGTATCCAAACAACAACAAAAAAACACATTTGACAGCGTGTAGACACTAAGATTTTCTGTGTTTAAATGGAGAAGCACTCTCCATTTCTCCCTACTGGAGAAGCACATCTATTTAAATCAGCCAATACAAAACTTATGTAGTAAAGGAATGAAGTAGACCCTGGTGTACTGGTCCCAAAGTTTTGTTTTGTTTTTCGCATAAATTCAGTTGTTCGTGTTTATAATTTTAGGAAAAACGAAACACTGTTAAGGTCGTCAGTCTAATGGAGCAAGAAAAGGTAAAAATCTAGATGGCAACAATGTATTTGAGTGTACAATTATAGTAAGATTTACATCGCAAATAATGAACAAAAAAATTGGGCACAAAAACCCGGATTTTTTTGCGGTCCTTATGAATTGTAAATTTAGTATTGAAAAAATAACAATTTTGGAATTATGGACCTTTCCGTGTTTGTTGGTACGGGATCTTCGGTTGTAAATTGCATATTTGAGTTTGTATATATACGACTGATGATTTACCGATGGTATCAATTCAGGCACAGTAGTTAGGCATCTAATGGTGAACTTGTCACGGATTTCGAAACTAGTCATGCCAGTGAGTGTGCATAACTGAATTGTCTATTATTTCCCGCAAAAATCAATCATTTCAGAATCAGGAAAATGTTCCTGATTTTGTAAGCTTGTAGTAGTATGAACTTCTCATACATTTACGAAAACTAACAAAATCGCTGATAAAATTTAGAAGTCATAAAAATCATATTTATTAAGTCTTTATCCTTGTTATTTTGCATTAATGTTTCATGTTATTTTGTTGAAACTTTACTCAAACTTTTTTGCGTTTCACGTAATTAGTGCTATATCTGTGTAAAGCTAGTGAACGGAGCTGTTAAGGTCTCGATTGTCCATTACAGTGCTCACAAATACTATGGTACACTAGTTTGGTTGAGCATTTTCCCAAAATCCCAAACTAGGTCAAAATCAGGGTGAAACGCCTGAAATTTTGCATTCTTTGTGTCAGATTAGGAGTATATGGGAGTTTCCAAGTAGACATGGTGCAATCGGTCCACCATTTTATCCATTTACTATCCTATTTGAAATCCTATAATACTGTATCTATATATTTCGAATTTATGACAAAATGAAATGGATTTGAGACCAGTGTACCTTTTATGTATTTAACAACCACAATTCAAGTGCACACTGATAATAATTCAGTAACAAACAAATGTTGCAGACATATAGCAAATCGTAGCAATCGGATGCATCAATAAGAAGCATTGTAACATAATGATACTTAACTTAAAGGAAATCGAGGAGAAAAGTGTGCATTAACAATGTGATAATGTTGATGAAGGAGGGTGAGAAAATGTCGGGAATGGAGTTTTATTTATTTTAAAGTAGGAAATATGCAATCCTTTGATTCTATGTACATTTAAACATGCTAAGGCAGTGACATACATGTGGGTAATTACACCGTCAATGACGTTACAGTCGCAATCATTTTTTATGATTGCATTAATAATATCTAGTTATTCTGATGTAGTCCATGTCATTTTTAGTTCTAAATCCGATGTTTGAGGAGGTTTGCAAGGTATGAAAATATTTTATTTTCAATTTTTGTGTACATTTTGCAGAGTTCCCGAAAAGTGAACTTAGTCACTATGGACCACCCAATGCCTTCGATGTTTAGTTTTCTGTGTCTGTTTCAGAAATGTATGTATTAGTTAAGTGGTGTTCAAAACTTATTAGAAAATTGAACAGATAGGTGTTTAATTGGACTATGTTGCGTCAATGACGTTACATAATTATTTTTATTTTTTTTTCGCGATTTTTGAAATTTGCGAATATTTGTTCAGGAATTAATTCATCGTGTAATAGAGCACTAAATTACACTACTTCATTTTGCTATTATTGTTGTTGCTACAAGAAAAATACTAGATTTCTAGATTTTTATAACAATGTCACCATTTACTTATAATTACCCATATGTATGTATGTGTTGGCTTGTTCATTAATGTGGTTTGTACATTTTGTTACAATGCTGTTTGCTTAAGTTTCCAATATTTCATTACAAATTTTCAGGATATAGAACCCTATAGGTGCATTCTCCAGAGAATGGTCCACCTAACTATTTTGTGTTCTGATCAAAATTGCTTTATGACTGTACTAGCTACAACAATTATCTGACAAAAGAAATAAACAGATACACACAAAATGCTTCAGATTGCAATAATATTCATTCATTCTGAGGAAAATGATTAATGCCAGTCACATTCGAATCAAATTTTTGGCAGTAAAATTACCAAAACGTTACTGAAAAAGGTACTGAAATAACTACCACAAACATAACTTGATCATCAAGAACATGAAATAAAACAAATGAATATATTGTCTGGTAGAATGTTTCGTAGAGGATTTTCACCCTTAATTACAAATATGTAATTACAATTGTTCAAAAAAAATTTCAATGGAAAAATATTCGCGTATTGGACTTTTAGAGAAATATTCATACGTATGTAAATATGGAAAAAATAAAAAAAATGGCTCTATATTTCGACAACGCAACATGCAATCGAAAAAAATTATGCATTTTTGCAAGTTTCTAAGAGATTTTGACAAAGCCGTCCTTTTCAAAATAACCCGCCAAAAAAAAGGAATTCTTGGAATACAACATAATTTTAGAGGATTTAACCAATTGTATATTTTTTCGCTTTGAAGCTCCGTTTCCGAGGTAAATACATGCATAGTTATTATCAACAGCTATTGCAGACTTCAAATATTTTCCTGAAAATCGTATTATGCACATACTTCACCATCTTTACAATTTTGAAAACTTAACCCAATCATAAGGGGCGTTTTTTTCGTAACCTATATAAGTTAACATCAACTGTTACCAAAAAAGGCATAGACGTTGAGTATTATCAACTTGGCTTCATCCGATAATTCTTCCTTTGTATTTGTCAATTGGTTAATTTAAAAGTCAAACACAAACAAAAATCAAAAAAAAATTCAATGTAATATTTGAGGTGGTCACACTGTATTCACATTGCAGCAGCATTCTCTCATTTTGTTAATAGCAGTGAATTATTGTACTGAAAAACAGATGTTTGGGTAACAGAAATCTCCAAACACGAGTTTTCGATTGCAATGGTTAAGGATTTTAAAGTCACATTGGGGTATCACCGAATTTAAAAATGCACCAGGCGAACGGACACCTACAGCCCTACGTGCGAAGAAAAACAAAACACCCAGGCATCTCCGTGCAAGCCCCGTCCGTTTATTTATGTATATGCCTCTTCGTAGGCATTTTTTGAATTCAAACGAGGAGAGAAGTAACTGCAAATAGGTCCAAGTGCTGAACGTGGATCGTCGTTCTCATTTATTCGCCATAATTATCACGAAAAGTAAATACAATTTACCATAACGTACATACAATGTTCCAGAAACTACATACACTATTTACTTACCATACTATGTATTTAAAAGTGCAGAAAATGTACCACAAAGTAGTAAATATGAAAAGTCCCAGAACAAAAGGAGCCTTGTTTATTATTTCAAAATGTTGGGAAATCCAAGATTATTTTTTCATTCACGATAAAATTACGACACTTTCCCATCTCTAGTTATAATCTCTAGTCTATGAGATAAGATTTTTCCAGTAGAACTTAACCAAATTCATGCAAACACATCAAAAAGCATTTTTTAAAAAATACAAAAAAACACATTTTGTTCTGCGACTCCTCATATCATGATTCATAATAATTTACATAACCTGCACCAGAATCTACGCAAATTTCGTCAACAATTTTAAAAAGTACACACCATGAGTACTTTACCAAAAATACATTAAGTGTAGTAAAATGTCCGTAAACTGCATAATAATACAATAATACATAACGGTACTAAAATGTGTACCAAAAAGTACATAAAGTGTATGAAAATAGTACATAAAGTGTTCAAGCAAGTACACAAAGTTACCAAAAACAGCATAAAGTGTATCAAAAAAGAATACAAAAGTCATCAAGCAGACCGAACCAACAGCGTTCTTGCGAATCGAGTCATGGGAGAATATCGACGAAAGTATCTGCTTTTGAGTCACTTCACTACGTTATGGGTTTGCCTTAGTTGTCATTTGTCTCCAATGGTGTCTTGGAATTCTGCTTCTGAAGAAGAAAAAATCCATGATATTTTATACAACTTCTTAAATATTTTGTTAATAAAAGTAACTACCCCTTATATTTACATAATCATTTTCGAAACGTCGTGGATATATAAGAAATGGAATGACATACATACATTTAATGTTTTTCATACAACAAAGCCAAAGTTGATAACACTTATCGGGGTTATTCTCAACTTCTGTTACACCCTGCAAACATTTGGAAGTGAATTTCTCACTCCCTTTCAAAAAAGTAACGATTTCCTCAGTCATTTTTGGATACATTTTCGATAGTAATTAATTTTATTTGAATCGAAAAAATATCTTCCAATCATATAGTTATTCGACTGTTTGTCAAAATTTACAAGGCTAATTCGATTTAAAAATATTATCGAAGAATATAGAAAAAAATTAGGAATTTCAGTTCTTGTGTGACATACGGTGAATAGCTAAAAATAATAAAAAGTAAGTTGTGAGTATAAATAAAACAACCTAAAAATAAATGTAATTAAAATAATAAATTCGCGAGATTTATTTAGAATAGAATAGTGCCAACAAGGCAATAATGAGCTCAACATCCAAAAAAGCTGTGGAAATGAATAGCAAACGCGAGACTGTTAAAATGTAATCATATATTTTTTCAAAGTCATATCCTAAAGAATGCAAGAAACTAAAGCCTACGCCTATTAATAGTAAAAATAGAGTTTCAGATCTTTTCAGTAAATGGAGCAATGAGTGCGAAACTAAATAGTTACTCGTTAGATGTATCCCAAATGTGGCGCACTTCTTCCCGAAGGGAGACGCTTTTTCGATAAGAAACCAATGTAGCCAGCGATTGTTTTCAACTACTCGTTGTAAGGGTTTACAAATATAGTGGAGTAGAACAGATTCGTACTTTGCTACATTGGCTGTTTTAAACATTTGGAACGAGACTGTTATATATTTCAAAACAATCGAGTTCGATTTCAAAATTTAATTACTACTAAACAATTTACTTCAAAATTTTTCTTCATTTCATTGGAATATTTCGGGAGGTCGGATCCATCATAATTTCCAATTTTTACGTTTCATATTGAAATCGGAAATAAAACAGGATTTTCCCAACGGTGTTTCATTTCCAATTATCAGATTGGAAAACATAGTGCGGGAACAGGAAACCCGGTGAGTTATAGCATTAAAGAGTGTAATATTTTTTATAATTCGGAAAATGTTATTCATGGGCTTGGACGAAGAGTCAAAAAGTATATTTGGCTGTCGGATAAGAAATCCACAGCAATTTCCTGTAGGGATCCTGCGTATTCAAATACCTACGAATCTATCTGGATTAAAGAATTAATTGTTAACGTGATTTTCCCCCTCCCAATGATGCCAATACCATATAATGCCAATATCCATACAACACGATATTGGGAATAAATCCAATTATCGGACCAATTTAGTCTAACCTAATTTTACAGACTTACAGACCTAATTGAATTGGAAGCCATGTACCAAATGCAGGTACTGGCATTTTAAACAACCATCAATAAGCCATTATTATTCTAAAAGAACACACTGAAGCTGAAATGAAGAATTTCAATTAAAAGCCAGTGGCGTCAACATTTTTACTTTCACCCTTAGGTGCTATGACTTCGATTTTATATATTCATTAGTATCCAATAATTTTTTTTAATGTCTACAACTAAATGCAGTCAACAAGCGCTTGTCGGCGGAAATGCACGAAGTGAGTATAAAATATAATTTAGTATATATGTATATGTATAAGTGATCTCATAACACGTTGAATATAAGAAAATCGGACATAACATTATATTAATTTAATAGTTTCTGGATATTCCGTTGTTTAGTCTAATTATTATTTTATTACAAGAACTAAATATTCTCAAATTTTAATCTTAACATTTTTTTTCCTACCTTAAATTTTGCTATTAATTTTATCTCGTACACCGATATCGCAATGAATTTATGTCGAGTTAATAAATGTTTGTCATGTTAAATTAAATTGGTTTTGACTATATATTCCACGAAAGTGAAGGTATGACCATATAAAGGGTTTATTGGGCTGACAGAAATTGCAGTAGTCGGCATGGTTGGGAGGGTTAACGACTGCTGAGAGGGTACAAATCACCTTGGTATCTTCTCACACATCCCAAATCAGAATAACCTTTATAGGATTTCTTATAATCTGTCGATATTATAATAAATTGATAGCTACCTTAAAAATATGACTTTTCTGTAAATGCCCGTAGCATATCCTCAGTAGACAAGAACACCCCCCCAAGCCCTGAGCATAGTCGGAATAATAGGTAGCAATAGTCGAAATGGATAGTGCTAGCGAAAGATGGGTCGTTACATCGTAGTAACTTTTTAGTGACTCCGACGATAGAAAATGTTTGCTGGGCATGTTAACGTGCAGGTTTTCATTTTGTATGAGTGTATGTTCATTTTGCATTTGTATGAGTGTCCAGAGTGACGCCATTTATGAATATGAGCAATAGCGTGGCAATGAAAAATCAAGTTTCGATTTTTGGCAAGCCACGAGCTAATCATTTTTCCATTTGGTATAAAACTGGGGTGGTGAAAATCTTGTAAATTTACGGGTTATGACATTTTAACTATTACTTTGGCGATGAGTTATTTTGTCCAAACAAATCCCATGAAGCCCAAATCGTATAATATGGCCCAAAAGCCGGGGTGAGAAAATGCCAAATTGCCAAAAAAAAAATGTGACAAACGAAATTTATTGTTTTTTTTTTCTTCAAATGACATTTGAATCTCATACAACGTCATATCGCCAAAATCAGCGATAGCGCCATAACACCCTATCCGCGAAGTATAATACAAAAACTTCATTATGACCAAATGTAATATTGTGCAAAATTACAACTGCCTGTTTACAAACAACTGTTTTGTTTTAACAAACATTACCATTATTGAAATTTTCGTGTCTGGAGACAGTAACCAATATTTTGTTAATTAATGAAAGAAAACAAAATGTAATAAGTGACTAATGCACGAACCTTAACACGAAACACTTATTCCACACAGTTTATATTTTTTTCTCACTAATCCATGTCGATAAAAAATTAGGATTTCAGTTTGATGAATGAAGAGGCATACAATTAATTATTTTGTTATTTTTATATAATTTTAGTAAACAGGTGTGAACGACGTATCCGACTCAAAATTATCGGCGGCGGCGGAGTGACAAAAAATGTAACAGCCTTATTCATAAAAAGTTGGGAGAGATTTGACAGACGTTTTTTGTATGACAAATCGTCTCTCAAACCTCTCATAATATTTAATGACTAAAGCCGCAAGTTTTTATTAAATGTGATTTTTTCGACAGCGGGTACTTTTAGGCTTTTATCGATGGTTTTGTTAAAAATTGGTAACTCGGACCATTTACGATCAGCTTGGCCGGTAAAATCCGCTATCAGGTTATGGCGGCATGAACTTAAAAACATTATCTACGACTGTGGCGCACGGGCAAATTATCTGTCAGCTGCCTTCTCGTGCATATATGTACAGAAAACAAGTACAAGTTTATTTTATGGGAGAAAAAGAGGGTTACGATAATTTTAAGTCAGTTTCATCGAAATTGACTAAAACATCTCAATATCGACGTTCAATTTCGCTACAGCTTGAACAACTCATATACCACGTTTATACGCACTTCTTATTTGCAAATAAGAGTGGAAAGCGTTGCCGTATAACTTTTTTATTGTAACTTAATAAGTCACGAAAACTATTAGCAAATAAGGAGCTACTTGCAAATAAAATGTGTGATGCTGCCACGTTGTTTATTTACTGTATTTTTGGGATTTTGATGATCTGGTACTTCTGCATTAAAAAATAAACAAATATACATACGTCTAATCAACAAATTTAGGAAAAATTGCGCGGAAATATAAAATGTTGCATATAAAAAAGGAAGGTAGTCGCTGCATCTGGAGCATGGAGGAGACAAAGGAGCTCCTTGCCATAATGAAGGAGAAAAAGCTCATGGAGCAGCTTGATGGCAAAACTCGCCGAAACAACAATATATACGTGCTCATATCCAACGAGCTGGCCAAAAAAGGTAAGTTCTCCATGCTCGTCCTTATGTATTCTACTGATAATTTATTAAGGTTTCGTCATACGCAACGATTCAAAATAAAGCTGCTCATTTCGTGGCTCTTTAATTAGTGTCCAATAGTGGTCGCTTCTTGGGCGTGTCTTAAATCTTCGTCCTCTACGCTGCTTCGAAATCAAATAATCACTTTTACAAATCCCAAGGAATGTTCGATGCCAACGCTGTATTCTTTTAAAAGCTTTCTGAAAATGTGTATAACTTTTGTTTAGGAGATTATGCAGTAATTACTTTCGCTTCATAATTAATTCCATTGCAACGCAAATAATAACTTTTTTGTCTGCCTTCATTTTTTTATTTACACTATAAATGTGTTTCACAAAAGTCAGCTGGCACAACGATGCCACCTTGTATAATTTGTGCACCATTAGTGTTACCATATAACTATATTTTTGCTGAATGGCATCACGAAAATATAAACAGTGAGTTAAGTATTTGCAAATAGTTTTATTTGCAAATAAGAAGTGCGTATAAACGTGGTAATAATTCCGTGCGGGATTTCCTGGGAATTTCACACATTTTCAATTCCCGTTTTCCCGGGAATCCAAGAATTCTAGGATATTTCCAAATGAATACAATGGAAAACTTTAGGAAAACCATTGTTATCTATCAAGTCCTAGTCATTCATTCATTCATTTATTCATCCAATTTGGTACCTTAATATAATACACATTATATATACATATATCTTATGGGATATATCAACTAGATATTACTTCAAATTATGCTTTTATATTATACTGTTTATAGCAGAGCATTTAAAGGAAATTTAATGTCTTTTATATTTTTTATTAAAGGAAAAATGGGATAAAAATCTTTATATGATTAGCAGTAAAAAAAAAGCAAAACACTGTCAGAAAATGTAGTGCAAGAGGTGTTCTAAATGTTTGACATTTTTGTATTTTTGTAATATATTAGTATCAGTTCACTGAATTATTAGTTGCAATAATGAAAAGCTTCATCTCCCGCCGATTATAAATATAATTGCTGCAATGAAAAATATTATAGAGGATTTCTTGAATGTTCATCATTGCGTTGCTCCAGTACCTCAGTTCTTGTTGGTTGGTTGGTTTTCCCATTACATCCCATGAAGGGATTGGGGAGAGCTTGTCACAACCAACGAGCTGTGCGCATTGTAGTTTTACACGCTCTGATTGAGACCTAAAATTTTACACTGGTTCCGAACGGTATTTTTTAGAAGCTTTTTCATAGCTAGATTCTCGATAGTGTCGCAGTCACTAAGCGAGGTGACCGCCGTTGGATGAAATGTATGGTGGTCTGAGCAGGGATCGAACCCGAATACTCACGTACAAGAGCCGCGTACATTACCATTGCACCCCGACGGCCACTTAGTTGTTGTTGATCTAACGAATACATCAATTGTGCATTTTGGAGAAAAACAAACAGTTGTTTAATAATGAAATTGTTAAGTTGTTGAGGTCCAATCTCTTGTTATTTGGGCATCTTGAGCTTTATCAATAACTAGTTGACCCGGTGCGCTTCGCTACCCCTGAATTGTAGTTTTAATGAAACCGATTTGCTTGATGTTCAGGACTTTCAATCGCTCGCAAATTTCTTGAGCTTGTAGCCATACGGCTTCTGCGACCAATGTTCCTACGTCTGATTGGCGGCATCTCACTCACTTATTATTGAAGTTAATTGAAAACAAAATCACTATTATAATCTAACACTGTTATTGACCGAAACTTACCAATTTATTCAGACCTTGTAGAAGAAAGAAAGAAGTTGTTTTACGTTGTGCTGTCTCAAAACGCAGTGATCATTCTTTTATTTATCATCGCCACAGAGACTTAAAATTGTCACTCAAATCTGTTGTTTGTTTCTACTTTCATATGTACAAAGCAAATATCGTACGACTATACCGTTATTTAAGAATATGAAACTATAAGCAGTAGCGTTTACATTTACAATACTAAAGGAATTGTGGGGTTTGAGTATTAATATTCAGTTTAAAGAGAATACAATTTAAGAGTATTAATTAAACAAAGTAAAGAGAATTATTATGGAACATAGTAAAGAGAATTGTTATTGAACATAGCTGACCCGGCAGACTTCGTGCTGCCAACAAAAGTATTTGTGACATCAGATGGTAAACAAAAACACATATTTGGGTAATCGTTAAGGTGTAATAAAAGATGTTTCGGTATAATTATGGAATTTATCAGAACCTATACGGACTGACATTGTCCTGCATGATATTTCAAGCGATTTGAATATTAAACAAAGTATGAAATGAAAGACAAATAATATAATAATTTTATTATTCTTTATTTTTAAATAACATCAATTTTTCAACAAACAATTCGTTATAATCAATGTTTGTTTAATTTTATCATAATGCGAGTTGATCAACAATATTTTTAGTGAGTTTCTGAGGAGTATAAATGAATAAAGTTTACGGTTTTCCAACGCGAGAACACGCCACATATAATTGACCATGTGAAAAGAGCCGATTTTTCTTGATCCAACCCACAAATCGACATTGTTTGACCTTGTGACTTATTAATAGTCATGGCAAACGCCAAGCGAATTGAAAATTGCAGACGTCTGAATGGAATGGGTGAGTCTAAAGGGATCATTGGGATTCGTGGCAGGAGAACTTTACCTTCAAATTTGCCGTTCAAAATTGTAGCTTCAAGAACACTGCCCATAATTTTTTTATGACTAATCTTGTCCACCTAAAGCCACGCACAAAATTTCACTAAAATCGGTGTTGCCGTTTAGGAGGAGTTGAGTGACATACGCACGTGCAGTAGAATTTTATATATAAAGAAGATAATTTCCATATGGAAATTTTTTTACTGAAATTATGGTTTTTTTTTGTTTACAAACCATTTGGAGTCAACAGTGAACAAAATTAAAAAAGAATTAGCCAAATCCGTCACTCCGTTCTTTAGTTATGCTAAGGCAAACACACGCCAACTCATTTTTATATATAAGATATCGTCGTTGGAAAAAATTTTGAATTTGGGCTAAAAGAACTTCCTTTCTTCAAGAGCGTCCAATGATAATGATACATAATTGGAAAAGCTAATCTGTTCCCAAATATCGCAGGGTAACTTTAGTTGCCCCCTGATGGAACACAAACAATATAGTGCTAATTTATTTAAAAAATTCTGATTTTTCAATACCTAAAGGTGAATAACTATTTTGTCCGCAACAACTTTAAATAAGTAGGTACGCAGCTAAAAAGTTGATAAAATTCTCTTTCTCATTTTGGTATTATTTGTACTAATCGGAGTTCATTTGCCTGAGTTATGTCCCAAACATTCGTTACAACAAAACATTTGGCAAATAAATCGAATTACTGCCATTGGATTGAATACAGGTGACACTGTTATTCTTCAGAAGGCAAACATTGGCATTATTACAATGTTTTATACCTGAATACTAATAAAATTCGCCTCAATGACAGCCGTGGACCAATTTCGACCCTAGTTTAATTTTTGAACTTAAACCATTGTTGAAATAACTCCAAGTACTATATTCCAGCAACATTTTCTGAAAAAAATTAGATTTAAAATGTTGGGGTAACGCGGGGATTCGGGTTTCTTATTATTATGAAATATCAATACATGAACTAACTAATACAATAGAATTTTCAGACTGCAATCACTTGCATTTTTTTGTAGGCCCCACCTATTTTTATGTTTCTCGTCAAAAACACTATGACTTTTAAGTAATAAAAAAAATTAATGTGAGTCCGATTACAGGGGAGATGTGTCAACATCTAGTAATGAAGTTGGAAGTACTTATGCTTTTAGTATATTTTTTTAATTAATCAATTAAAAGTATCAAACCTTTCAATATTGTAAATACATAGGAATTTGCTGGTTTTTGTTTGTTTTATTTAACTTATTTGGTTAGTAAATGGGCACACCTCAGTATATATGTACTGCATTAAAAATTACAGTAAGCAGTAAATTTACTGATTACTGAAAAATTGCACTAAAATTTTACTGATAATGACATTTAATTTGCATTACCAGTAAAATCATAGGGCCGTATTCATAATAATCAGTAATCGGGCATTACTGATTACTGAAAATTCAATGCATCTCATCGTAATCATGTAGGCACTTTATAAAAATTGCTGAAAAAAATTTTAGTAATCAGTAAAAATTTACTAGGTAAAGAATTATTTTTACTGAAATTTTAGTAGTACTGCAAAGTGTCCATCTATGGTAAATGCCTTAAGTACAAATAGTTAATATTGGCTTATGGTAACTAAAATAAGATATATAATTTTTTGACTCGATTGTATTTAAAAATCTATGGAAAATTGCATCTATAGTAGTGGAATTGTTAGTTGTGGGGGTTTGTGGAGAATTGCTCACATGCAAGTGGAAAACGTCAAATAAAAATTTTGATAGAGCTTGCGACTGTGGGTTTGCAAAATTTGTATTAAAATCTCCACCCATAATAATTGGCATGAGATGGAGATTGTTACCCAATTGTCGTGCACCAGCTTCAGTGTAAGGCAACAATACGTAATGAAGATATGTTATAATCTTAATTTATATTGGAATCTAATAGAAATTTTATTAGAATTAACATTACCTCCATTCAGCTTTGATACACTTTGTGTTGTTTTATGTTCTGAGTTATAATTTTTTTGGTGTTTTGTAAAATATTTTATTATTTTGTATTTGTTGCGGTTGACAAGTTATTAAACAGGTGTTTACTGAAATGTAATGCATGTAGTTATTTTACAGCAATGGTTTTCGAAAATTAGTAGCTAATATTGCACACTAGATGGTGCTTATATGCAGCTGTTAAGTATGAATGACAATCTCAAAGATGAAGAAAACTTTTAGTTTTTAGTTTTCCTTATATTTGACAAGTTTAGTTTTTAGTTTTCCTTATTTTGCTTTGTTTTCGTAAAAATCTTTTTAAAAGTTATTAAAATTAAATGTTTTTGTATTCATTTTATTTATTTGTTTTCATTTGCCTACGATAACATAATGTACGACAATTAGTGCAAATTAGTAGCTACTATTGCACACTAGATGGTGTTGAGTATATTGTATGCAGCGTATGAGTACACTAATACACTCATACATAGCTCACACCGATTTGATAATGCTTTTCGATTGGTCAACGATTACATCGCACATCTTACTCTAAATTTGTGATTGTATTGTGAAAAAGATTTTTACCCCCAGCGGATAGATGTTTACACATCAAAAACTGAATGAACGATGACAAAAATAAATTAATTTTCAATAAATTAACGGATTCTGTCAAACAATGTAGCTGTCTATTTTGGTTATAAAATACACGTCTGCACTTCGTTCAGTTTGGTGTTACCAAACATAATTTAAATGACAATGTTTACAAACTGTAATATAGTCTGGTTACTAAATATTGCATTCAAACGATATTTATTAAAATTCTTAGATGTAAGGAATTTGAATAAATCCGTGTTAAATACGAAGATGAACCACTGTGCGTCGCTTAAATCTTATATATAAAAATGAGTTGGCGTGTGTTTGCCTTAGCATAACTAAAGAACGGTGTCGGTGATGGTCACCTCAAAATTGCCAAGGCTTGAGCAAATGTCAACCAGTGAAAATATCCCCAGCCAAGAAGGCATACACCATATTGTTAAATTTTGTTGTCATTTTTTGGTGTAAAGTTTAAACTGTTTTTTGGTATCGTTGTATGTAGTTTAAACTGTTTGTTATTATCGGTGTGTAAAGTTTACACCGTTTCTTGACACTCATGTTAGTATGAGTTAGATTTTTTAGAACTTCTAGTTCATATAAATAGGCCCTTCAGGCAAATACTTACGCCCCTTTTTGCTGTAACTAAAAAATAAGTGAGTCGTATTTTTAAGTGACTTTGTGTTGCCTTTTTATTTTTTAATTTTTACCATCTTTAATTTAATCTTTTAACATTGTAATTTCATTTAATTTTTAATCATTTTTTCTTTTACAATGTATGTATGTGCTTAGAGAATAAACAAACGAAACACAAACAAATCAACATATACAAACCAATAACCCAAAGCAAATAAACAACATAATCAAAGCAAACAACATCAAACGCATCAGTGTTCTTATTTGGAAAGGCCCTTTGGGAAGACTTGGGAAGCCAGCCAGTTGATCAGTTTATTCTGGAAAAAGCAAAAGGGACAATTTTATTCTTTATTTGGCAAATTTGTGTTATATGTTGTAACTTTTTTCGTCAAATTTATGTCAAAGTTACTGTTTGTCGTCGGACGGACATTTATGTTGAAAATTTAATGCAATTTTTTTCTGCCACGAAATTTTTGCCAAATTTGCATTAAATATTGTGGATATTGTGTTGTCTACTTACCTGTTTTTTGTGATCCTGTCGGTTTTTTATGTCACAAAACCAAGATCAGCCGAGAAGAACAAGCAGCAGACGAACTCAAGGAATTCCACCAGCCCGTTTTGAAAGTTTTTTAACTGAAATGCCTACACAACATTCGCCATCAAAAGATACGCCAAATCGTGAGTACCAGATGCAGCCCGGGAGTAGTACGACTTCCGCCAAGATGACAGATCCGCCCGCTCCTCAGATACAGCCAGCTCCGAAAATGCCGCCCGCATCTCATATGCCGCCTACTGCAACGCCGCTTCCGAAGAATTCCGCCAATAATTCTCCAGCAACAACTACAAAAGCAGCAAATGAAATTGGTGAGTTTCGACGCCAGATGGAACAGCTTCAACGGCAAATGCAAGCAATGCAGACGGAGTTCCTAACCTCAACGCGTGCCATGCAAGCCCAATTTCTGAACACGACGCAGCAGATGCAAACACAGCTCGCCAATGCTCAGCCAGCGTTACCGTCGCAGCCACCACCAACGTCATTGCAACAGCCGCCGCCATTGTTTATACAACCAACGCCACCTTTACCACCGCCAACGCCATCTTGGCCACCGCCAACGCCATCTTTGCCACCGCCGACACCGCCACAGCCATCGCCATTGTTGCATCCGCCAACATTTTCAAGGACAACGGAAGTTTCAGGACAAACACCATATTCTCAAAGCTCTTACATGAATCCGCACAAGAAAATTTATCCACTTCCTCTTTTTACAGGCCTTCCCGAAGAGTGGCAGACATTTTTTGAAGCCTTTGAAAGTACAACGTCGGAATTTGGATACTCCAACCTCCACAATATCATGCGCCTCAGGGAATCGGTAAAGGGTAAAGCCCGTGAGACAGTTGAGTCACTGCTGTCCAGCTCTGCCAACGTCGCTGCCATATTGGAGATTCTACAAGAGACATTTGGCCGCCCTGAACAACTTATAAGAAGCCAAATCGAAAAGGTCCGAGCAATCCCACCGCTATGCAATGATAATTTGGAGGCCCTCGTCAATTTCGCCAACAAAATTTCAAATATGGCCACTTTTTTGAAAAACGTACGAGGTGAGCACCATTTGTCCAATCCGTCGCTACTGAGTGAGTTGGTCTCTAAATTACCGATAAACCGTCAAATGCAGTGGGCCGAAAAGTCGCTTCTGCTGGAGCGCCCTGCCACGGTCATCGACTTCAGCGATTGGCTAGCAGTTTTGCGCCGTCTTGCCAATATTGTCCACGATTCTCTTCCATCAACATCCACCGCATCCAGCCGCCGCCAGCATGTTCCCAATCCACACAACAGCCGCAAGTATGCCTGTGTAGGCGTCGCCGTCGACACCAGTTGTGATATCTGCCAAGGTGAGTGCACCAGTATAAAATATTGCCCGAATTTTTTACAGATGACTGTGGACGATCGATGGAATAAGATAAAACAAGTCAAAGCTTGTTCTGTTGCCTGAAAAGAGGCCACCAACTGAAAATGTGTTACTCCAAGAGCAAATGTGGCGTGAACGATTGCCCGAAACCGCACCACAAGTTGCTCCACAACACCATTATCACGACGTCATCCACAGAATCAAACGCACCAGCACGACAGTCGACCACAACACACACGCAACCCCGAAATACGACCAGAAATATGCCCGATTCTCAGCCACCACAATCCGAACGTCGAAATTGTCACGCAGCCGCCGGTACCGACAGTGTTTTATTTCAGATATTGCCCGTAACACTGTATGGAAAACACAAAACCATAAGAACGTACGCGTTTGTCGACGACGGAGCCAACGTGTCCATGTTGGACAGTAATATCGCACGCGAACTCGGAATACGCGGAGAACCCGAAAATTTGGAGCTGCAGTGGCTGAACGAACACACGATAACAACAAAAACGGAAAAAATTAATCTAACACTGAGTGGAAATGGTAAGAATGATAGAAAATTCACCATTGCCAATGTTTATTTATCAGCTGATCTATCATTGCCTGTACAGAGTTGCCACATTTCAAATTTTTTGTCATCCCGTGATTGTGACAAAATTCCCAAAATATCCATGCGGGATTATACAAATGTGCAACCCAAATTGATTTTGAGTCTGAATCATTGCTTTTTAACAGTGCCATTGGATGTTCCCCGATTGTTGACAGATTCTGGTCCAATTTTTTCAAATACCAGATTGGGTGCAATTATTTATGGACCAATTCCTGGTGATAAATCTACATGTAAAAATCGTGTTTTACATATAAGAAGACATTTTGAGGAAGACCATCTGCTGGAAGAACTTAACCAAATGATGCGGGGCTATTTTGACGTAGAAACCCTGGGGATAAAAGTCAATGTGAAACAGCTGATGTCAAAAGACGATAAAAGAGCCCTGGAAGTATTGAAAGAAAATATCAGGAGGATCGATGGCCGATATGAGTGCCCACTTCTGTGGAAAGAAAATGTGCCGCCAATTCCAGATTCCTACCAAATGGCTCTAAACAGGTTGAATTCAGTTGAGCGAAAAATGAAAAGAGACAGTGAGTATGCCATCCAATATTGTGCCAAAATTGAAGATTATTTGGATAAGGGCTACGCCACAAAGCTGACGCAGGCTGAAAAAGAACGGCAACCTGATCGTGTTTTTTATTTACCACATTTTGGCGTCAAAAACGTTAATAAAAAAGGAATACGCCTTGTTTTTGACGCAGCTGCAGAAGTTCAACAATTTTCTTTAAATAAAGCTCTTTTACCTGGCCCTGACATAAACAATTCATTAATTTCAATTCTTTTCAAATTTAGAGAAGCGCCGATTGCCGTATGCGGAGATATCCAGGAAATGTTCCACCAAATTGCCATCGCCAAAGAAGACCAAGATAGCCAAAGATTCTTATGGAGGAATGGAGAAGAAAATCAGCCGGTGGAAACATTTAGAATGGAGCGCATGATTTTTGGGGCTACCTGTTCACCCACCATAGCGCAGTATGTGAAAAATTATAATGCCGAGAAGTTTTTAAAAGAATCGCCCAGGGCTGTCCACGGAATCATCAAGCGCCATTATGTGGATGACTACGTGGATTGTTTTCAGTCAGAGGAGGAAGCCATTAATGTTGTTCGGGACGTAATTAGGATTCACAAGGTCGGTGGGTTTAATCTCCGAAATATAATATCTAACTCTGAACGAGTAAGAAACATATACGGCAACCCTGTTTCTGATGATAACAACTGTGGTGAGTTTCTCATCCCTGATGATATCGAGAGGGTGTTAGGCATAAATTGGTTGTCAAAAACAGATGTTTTTTGTTATTTATTAAAATTGCACAAAGTAAGTGCGGAAATTTTAAAGGGCCGAAAAGTTCCAACCAAACGAGAGATGCTGTCGTTAAATATGTCCATTTACGACCCGTTTGGCTTCATTTCGGACTTCATGGTGACGTCAAAGGTGCTAATGCAAAAAGTGTGGAAAGCTGGTGTGGATTGGGACGAAAAATTGCCGGCAGAAATTTATGGACATTGGCAGACCTGGCTGGAGGAGCTGCCAAAATTATTAAAATTTTCTGTGCCCCGATGCTACAATCAACATTTCATGAGCCGTCGTGTTGATCTACACGTATTTGCAGACGCGAGTGAGGAGGCTATGGCAGTTGTGGCTTATTGGCGGGTGGTAAGTTGTGTTGGTGTCAAAATTGTCTTCGTTATGGGAAAGACGAGTTGTGCGCCTACTCGATATCACACGACGCCCAAACTCGAATTACAAGCGGCTGTAATGGGCGTCCGCTTAAAAGATCTTATTTTAAAAAATCATCTAAAACAAATAAATAATGTTTATTTTTGGACAGATTCCCATACAGTCATACAGTGGATACGATCGGATCACTGTATGTATAAACAATATGTGGCTAACCGGGTATCGGAAATATTGGAGACAAGCAAGGTGAATGAGTGGCGGTGGTGCCCTGGCCCGGAGAACCCAGCTGATGAAGCAACTAGAGCAAATTACAATAGGAATTACAATGCGGACGGGCGATGGAAAAATGGGCCTGCATTTCTGAGGAGGCAAGAGTCAGAGTGGCCGACAGAAGAACAAATGGGTCATGGTCAAGACAGCAGCCAATCTGAGCTCCGTTCAAAAAATCGAGTTCTCATTATGAGCCAGGTACGTAATTGTGTGCCAAATATTGATCGTTTTTCTAATTACTGCAGACTCAAGAGGACAATGGCATGGGTATGGCGCTATGTAACAAATCTTAAGGGCAAGGTACATGGCAAGGCTCCAGTCAAGGGCGATTTGACTGTCGAGGAGGAAAACAGAGCGGAACTATATCTGTGCCATTATATACAAGATAAGGTGTATGCTGATGAGAAAACCGACTTGTGCAAAATTGGATTTGTTTCTGCTACCAGCGTTTTAAAAACTTTGAACCCTGCTATTGATGACGATGGTTTGCTGCGCGTATCTGGTCGCATTGAAAACGCTACATTTTTATCTATCGATGCAAGACGACCCATCATTTTGCCGAATAAGCATCGATTTACTCGACTATTAGTGGAGTCGTATCACCGAAAATTCTACCACATCAACACAGCCACAACAATCAACGAAATACGTCAACGCTTTTGGGTGCCATCGCTGCGTCAACTCCTAAATAGTGTGCAGTCACAGTGTCAAATCTGCCGCATCCGTAGAGCTAAACCTCGCCAGCCTCAAATGGCTCCTTTGCCCGTGGACCGTGTTACCCCATACGTACGAGCCTTTACGTATACTGGGTTGGATTATTTTGGCCCGGTGACTGTTTCAATTCGTCGTAGACAAGAAAAGCGATGGGTAGCCCTGTTTACATGCCTTTCAGTCCGAGCCGTCCACCTGGAAATAGCTACTGACCTGTCGAGCGACGCGTGTCTACTTTGTATCAGGAATTTTATCAATCGAAGAGGTGTACCAGTTATGATACGAAGCGACAACGGCACCAATTTTGTCGGGATTGCCAAGGAGCTACAGGGTGTAAGTACCTTTATTGATCAAAATTCTATCGCTTCAGGTGTGACGGCATTGGGCATAAAATGGGTCTACAATACACCGGCCAATCCCAGTGAAGGTGGCGTTTGGGAACGCCTGGTACAGTCCATCAAAAAAGCACTGTACATCATGCTAAAAGAGCAGGCACCACGACTAGAGACGCTGCAGGCATTTTTAATTGAAGCCGAAAATATGGTAAACTCCAGACCATTGACTCATTTACCTGTCACCCCTGCAGATCCCGAACCATTGTCTCCAAACCATTTTTTACTTGGTTGTACCAACTCTACTCAGACGCCAGCACCATATGAGCCCCGTTTAATGTGCCTGAGGAAGCAGTGGCGTGTGGTGCAAAATCTAAAAAATGGCATGTGGCACCAATGGATACGAGAGTATTTGCCGGAGCTAACCCGTCGTACCAAATGGTGTCAACCATCACAGCCGCTGACAGTAGGGTGCCTGGTTTTTATTTGTGACGTGGATGTGCCCAGATCTCAGTGGAAGCGTGGCCGTGTCATCGAACTTCATCCTGGCAAAGACGGCGTGTCGCGTTCAGCAGAGGTCAGAACCAGCACAGGGGTGTACCGAAGGCCCGTATCAAAGCTTGCCATTTTGGATGTCACTTGCGATGAAGGTGAATCTTCCCCCACTGGGTCAGTTCACGGAGGCGGGGATGTCGGTGATGGTCACCTCAAAATTGCCAAGGCTTGAGCAAATGTCAACCAGTGAAAATATCCCCAGCCAAGAAGGCATACACCATATTGTTAAATTTTGTTGTCATTTTTTGGTGTAAAGTTTAAACTGTTTTTTGGTATCGTTGTATGTAGTTTAAACTGTTTGTTATTATCGGTGTGTAAAGTTTACACCGTTTCTTGACACTCATGTTAGTATGAGTTAGATTTTTTAGAACTTCTAGTTCATATAAATAGGCCCTTCAGGCAAATACTTACGCCCCTTTTTGCTGTAACTAAAAAATAAGTGAGTCGTATTTTTAAGTGACTTTGTGTTGCCTTTTTATTTTTTAATTTTTACCATCTTTAATTTAATCTTTTAACATTGTAATTTCATTTAATTTTTAATCATTTTTTCTTTTACAATGTATGTATGTGCTTAGAGAATAAACAAACGAAACACAAACAAATCAACATATACAAACCAATAACCCAAAGCAAATAAACAACATAATCAAAGCAAACAACATCAAACGCATCAGTGTTCTTATTTGGAAAGGCCCTTTGGGAAGACTTGGGAAGCCAGCCAGTTGATCAGTTTATTCTGGAAAAAGCAAAAGGGACAAACGGAGTGACGGATTTGGCTGATTCTTTTTTAATTTTGTTCACTGTTGACTCCGAATGGGTTGTAAACAAAAAAAAATGCATAACTTCAATAAAAAAATTTCCATAATTTCCATATCTTCTTTATATATAAAATTCTACTGCACGTGCGTATGTCACTCAACTCCTCCTAAACGGCAACACCGATTTTAATGAAATTTTGTGCGTGGCTTTAGGTGGACAAGATTAGTCATAAAAAAATTATGGGCAGTGTTCTTGAAGCTACAATTTTGAACGGCAAATTTGAAGGTAAAGTTGTTCTCCTGCCACGAATCCCAATGATCCCTTTAGACTCACCCATTCCATTCAGACGTCTGCAATTTTCAATTCGCTTGGCGTTTGCCATGACTATTAATAAGTCACAAGGTCAAACAATGTCGATTTGTGGGTTGGATCAAGAAAAATCGGCTCTTTTCACATGGTCAATTATATGTGGCGTGTTCTCGCGTTGGAAAACCGTAAACTTTATTCATTTATACTCCTCCTTGTTGATCAACTCGCATTATGATAAAATTAAACAAACATTGATTATAACGAATTGTTTGTTGAAAAATTTATGTTATTTAAAAATAAAGAATAATAAAATTATTATATTATTTGTCTTTCATTTCATACTTTGTTTAATATTCAAATCGCTTGAAATATCATGCAGGACAATGTCAGTCCGTATAGGTTCTGATAAATTCCATAATTATACTGAAACATCTTTTATTACACCTTAACGATTACCCAAATATGTGTTTTTGTTTACCATCTGATGTCACAAATACTTTTGTTGGCAGCACGAAGTCTGCCGGGTCAGCTATGTTCAATAACAATTCTCTTTACTATGTTCCATAATAATTCTCTTTACTTTGTTTAATTAATACTCTTAAATTGTATTCTCTTTAAACTGAATATTAATACTCAAACCCCACAATTCCTTTAGTATTGTAAATGTAAACGCTACTGCTTATAGTTTCATATTCTTAAATAACGGTATAGTCGTACGATATTTGCTTTGTACATATGAAAGTAGAAACAAACAACAGATTTGAGTGACAATTTTAAGTCTCTGTGGCGATGATAAATAAAAGAATGATCACTGCGTTTTGAGACAGCACAACGTAAAACAACTTCTTTCTTTCTTCTACAAGGTCTGAATAAATTGGTAAGTTTCGGTCAATAACAGTGTTAGATTATAATAGTGATTTTGTTTTCAATTAACTTCAATAATAAGTGAGTGAGATGCCGCCAATCAGACGTAGGAACATTGGTCGCAGAAGCCGTATGGCTACAAGCTCAAGAAACTCGAAACTCGAACATCAAGCAAATCGGTTTCATTAAAACTACAATTCAGAGGTAGCGAAGCGCACCGGGTCAACTACTAATTAATATAAACAAATCTTAGCCGCTATATTAAATAAAACTAATCACTTTTTATAAGTGCAATATCTACAGATACAGTGCAAGAAATTCGAAAAAGACATCAAGATTTTACGATTCTCAAAATTCGAAAATAGCAAATATCTGTAATGCGAAAAAAATTTAAATATTTTGTACAATTATGAACAATTATATCAAAATATGCAAAAACAAAACATAAAAGGAAAAAGCCACAATTTTTTTCCTTGGAAATCGAAAAAAGCTAAAAGTAGGCAACTTTGGAAATTTTTCTGAAATATACCAGACTGTGCGATTTTCAATGTTGATATATGGCCATAATCACTGACTCCTTGCCTACAATCGGTTTTTTTACAGAATTTAGAATGATTGCTACATCACATATATTTAATTTATGCAAATGGAAATCGATTCTGAACCACTGTGCGACGACGAAACTGATTTGTATCAAGTAACGACAACTCTGTTTCTACACCAATCTTTACTACGTTTTTAGCAATAATTCACAAACAAATAAACGTCAAATTGTCGGAAACTACGATATATGTCGCGTCATTCAGCACATTAAATATAATAAATGTTAATATTTCTACGAAATATCATAAAATGGGGAAATGAAGGGTGATTCATGTTAATGTTTGTACATCGTTCAAACTTAAATGGATAATAAAATGTACATCAACTAAACATATTAATCGCAACCATGGAAAAAATTCAACACAGTAATGAAACATATTCGTCGCAGTGACGGAAGTTTTCCGATTAACGGAACTGCAACGATGGAAAAAGATTTATATTCTAGTATTGGAATTATGGAACGTTCAATGTGTATCTTCCGGATCTTCCGTCGATACGAATTCGCATATATAAACTGCATAATTGAGTCTGTATATATACGATTGCTGATCTACCGATGGTATCAATTCAGGCACAGTCTTTGGATGATGTACTTGTCACGGAGTTCGAAATTAGACATTCCAGTGAGTGTACTTAACTGAATTGTCTACTATTCCAACAAAACATAACCATTTTTCACATTAGAAAAATGCTACTGACTTTTTATGCTTTTAATATGAACTTCTCAGACATTAACTGAAATTGTTTTCGTTGCGGCGATATCTGAGCATATCAAAGCAATACTCTTAGATTTATATCATTAACTTTATATCAAAAAATTTAAAGTTATATTATACCAACCGCAAAAATTATTTAAAACAATTTCAAAATTTTTTCGAACCTCTTTCAGCACAATATTCTACGCAGGAAAAATGCTATTTTTTACCAAAAGTTCACTCTTTAGTTACAGTCATTTTAATATTCTATAAAAGAAATTTTAAGTTCAGATTTAATAGGATAATAATTTTGTTTAGATATTTCAGAGGTTTCAGTGAGATATATATCATTTCAATTGGACTACTATATAAAGTTCAAATAAAAGGTACACGACTAACATAGGGTGTCAAAAAAAGGTGACCCACATATTTGAGTCATATGTCACTTTTAGTTTTGGGCATTGTTAAATAGAAACACTTTGCTTTTAATTATTTGTTCACAAGTGTTTATTATTATTAAGTGGCTCAATTTTATGTTGCTCTAAATTTTTTTAAGTTCTTTAAGGTTGATCAAACGTCCGAATGACGTCTGTCCACTAGGTAGCAATGTTCATCCACTGATTTTACTGTACAAAGAATTTGTCACCAGACCACCAAATGCAAAACAAAAAACGAAAGCATTTACTTTAAGCAGCGACTGCGAAAGGGAATAACAATAACAAAGCAGTGGCTGAATGAGTTATTGGAAGTAAATTCTTGCAATTATGCTGCTGTTGTTATTGCTATTCTTCTTTTTATCGAAGATGAAAACATGAGCAACAACAACACACATACATACTGGGCACACGAAAGAAATAATAACCGTATGCATGTACGTATGTTGATATTGCTTAAACAAAATGTAAAGGCAATATTAGGGTATGTATGTATGTTGCTGTTGCTTAAGCGAAAATGTAACAAGTCTATATTAGGGTGGCCCGTAATGCAATAATTGTAACAAATTAACATTAATTAAATTCAAATTTATATAAAATAAAATAAATTGATGGCGATCTTATCCGACATGCTCCCCCCGTTGAAGCTCTTGATTCAATCATCATTTGAAGAGGGTAAGGGAGCCACCTTTTGTATTGGACGACGAAATGAGCCATTTTTTGATTTTAACTCAACCACTCGAACTCGTCCATCAGTACCGGCTATAGCTTTGGTTACTCGAGCCAATAACCATTGTTGCGGGGGAGTGTTGTCCTCGTGAATTACGACTAGTTGCCCTTCCGTGATGTTAGGTTGTATGTGGTACCATTTTGAGCGTTGTTGCAGCGATGAAATGTAATCACGGGACCACAAATGCCAAAACTGTTGCTTTAAAAATGAAATACGTTGCCAACGGTTGCGCGACGTTTGTTTGGTAGCATCAAAGGTTTGATCTGGTAAAGCGACTAGTGATGAGCCAATGAGCAAATGGCCTGGTGTGAGCGCTTCGCCGTCATTAGGGTCATCTGACAGTGGGCAGATTGGGCGTGAATTCAAAATTGCTTCGACTTCGATGATAAGGGTCTGCAATTCTTCAAAAGTGAGGTAGGCTTGGGCAACATTTTTTACGAGGAGTGTTTTTACAGATTTCACGGCAGCCTCCCATAGGCCACCGAAGTGTGGAGCACGGGGGGGTATAAAACAAAATTTAAATCCGGTTTGTGATGAATATGCTTGTATTTCGTGAGTTATTGTTTCACTAAAAAACAACTGCTTCAACTCATGTAGCTTATTGTGAGCTCCAACAAAATTAGTTGCATTATCGCAATAAAGCTTCTGTGGTATTCGTCTGCGACCAACGAAACGCTTGAGGCACAAAATGAAGTTGTTGGCGGACAAGTCTGACACCAGTTCCAGATGCGTTGCCTTTGAACTAAAACAAACAAATACAGCAATGTAAGTTTTATATGGAACTTTACCTCGAATGCGATATGACGTTGAAAATGGGCCACAAAAGTCCACTCCAGTGAATAAAAATGGGCGTTCTGCTCGCAGGCGATCAGCTGGGAAATTACCCATAATTTGCTCCATCAATTTGGGCTTGTAGCGGAAGCAGTGCACGCAATTTCGGACAACTTTCCGAACTACTTCTCTAGCGTTAACTATCCACATCTTCTGCCTCACGATGCCCAGTAAAACCTTCGGACCTGCATGCAAATGTTTTCGATGTAAATGATCGATGTATAAGCTGACGAAGCGATGGTTTTTGGGCAACAAAGCAGGAAAACGAGCGTCATAGGGTATGGGTGCATTAGAGAGTCGACCAACAACTCTAATTAAAGTTACAAAGCCATGGCCGACGTCAGTTTTATGCAAAAATGGTGTTAATTTCTGCAGCGATGGGTTGACTACTCTGCCTTTCTGAAGTGCGGTAATGTCATCTTGAAACGAATCTTCTTGTAGATGAGCCACAATGCGCCAAAATATGTGGTCCAATTCGGAGGGGTTAATATGAACTAGGTCCTTGAGCATTAACGCACGGTTTACTGGGCATCTGTTGAATAAACGAAAAATATAAGCAATTATACGAATAATTTTAAAATATGATGAATGCTTATTGATTATTTCCTCTATGATTGATGGTGAGACGTCAGAACACTTGAAAACTGCAGCCTTTCTGCACTCAATTGGCTCCATGGGTATTTCTTCTTCTATTTTAGGCCATTTTGATGAATTTTGTTGAAGAAAAGTTGGACCACTAAACCATATTGTGTTGGGCAACTCTTCCGCACTGCAACCGCGAGACACGATATCTGCCGGGTTACTTTTTGAAGGAACGTGTCTCCAAATAACATCTCTTGTTTCTTCTTGCAGCTCTGAGACACGATTTGCGACGAAACATTGTAATGTTGACGAATGTAATTTTAGCCATTGAAGAACTATTTTGGAGTCAGTCCAAAAATAGGTCGATGATACAAATTGTTCAATTTTGGGTTTGATTTTGTGCCAAGTTTTGCTTAATAAAACGGCAGCACATAATTCAAGGCGAGGTAACGACTGGGCTTTAATTGGAGCGACCTTTGACTTGGCAATTAGTAGAGTTGTTTTATAAGTACCTTGGTCGCTTACTCGATAATAAATACAACAACCATATGCCCGTTGAGAAGCGTCGGCAAATCCGTGAATTTCACCTTGCATGTCGGGGCACGTCAAAACGTATCGAGGCACTTCAATATTTTGAACAAACTGCAAATCTTTCTGTATTTCAATCCAAAGAATTTTAAGTTGACCGGTGATAACGTCATCCCAAGCATAGTTCTGGACCCAAGTTTCCTGCAGTAAAATTTTGCAGCGAATTACCACGGGACTTAAAATTCCAAGCAGATCGTACACTTTGGCCACAACGGATAACATGGACCTCTTTGTTGGAGCAAGAACTTCGGGCAACTCGAATCTGAAGCAAAACAGGTCAGCCATCGGCTTCCAAGACATACCTAAAGCTTTGGTGACGTCATCTTCAGATATTTTAATGATGATTTCATCGTCGTGAGTATTTGAAATCGAGCTATAATTACTATTCCATTTAGCTAACTCGAGCCCATGTAAACGCAGAATTTGAATTAATTCAGCCTTTTTAGTGAGTAGCGTGTCGACATCGTTTGCGCCAGTGAGTACGTCGTCTACGTAGAGGTCTTCACGAAGGACCTGTGAGCCAAGAGGGAACGAGCCACTATATTCTTCTGCCATGAAAAACAAACTACGAATTGCTAAAAATGGGGCAGACGACAAACCATATGTGACAGTGTTAAGTTGGAACACTTTTATTTCTTCCTCTTTGCGGCTCCTCCATAATACGAGTTGATATCTTCTATCCCTTTCATCGATACGAAACTGGCGATACATTTTCGAAATATCAGCAGTGAGAGCATATTTATTTAACCGAAAAGCAAAAAGTGTGGTGATTAGGTCTTGCTGAATTGTAGGGCCGACCATGAGTATATCATTCAATGAATGATTCGACGAAGTTCGAGCCGACGCATCGAAGACGACTCGAAGTTTTGTTGGGGCGCTTTGTGGCCTGAGAACACAATGATGAGGGATTACGTAATTCGGGCTACGTAGCGAGTTTTTATAAGGTGACATATGTCCCAATGACAAGTATTCCTCCATAAACTGCACGTACATCGATTTTAAGACCGAATCACGTTCTATGCGTCTTTCGAGCGACAAAAAACGCTTTCGAGCATTTTCGAATGAATCTCCTAACTGATCAGGCGATTTTTTGAATGGTAAACGAAGTTGAATTCTGTTATTGCGATCGATGCAAACGTTTTCTACGAAGTGGCGTTCACATGATTCTTCTTCAATCGAATATTTTGATGGAGAAGTGGTATATTCTTCCACTTCCCAGAATTTATTTAGAATTGAATCAAGGTTGCAAGTTGACGTGTTCGTTGCGAGATTACAGGTGCGCAACGTTGACGTTAAAGTAGAATCAAAAGTACCACCGACAAGCCAACCAAACTCTGTATTGGTTAGACAAGGCATACCGTTTCCCAGCGAAATACGGCCATCGAGCAACAAATCAAAAAATATCTCGGTGCTGATAAGCAGATCTACATGCTGTGGCTTATAGAATAGAGGGTCTGCAAGTGCCACGGAACTGGGTATCTGCCAATGTGACGTTTGTATGTACTCACCAGGTTGTCGAGTAGCTATCGATTTTGTAATAGCAAAGCTTGAGGACCACTGGAACATAGTTACACGGGACTTGATTGTAGTAGAGATACATGACCTGATCTTGGTTCGAACTTCTCCAATTCCGGATACTTCTTGATTGTATGGCTTAAACTTTAGCTGCAGTCTTTTAGCAGTTTCTTCTGTAATGAAATTTATTTCGGAACACGAATCAAGAAGAGCTCTTACCGGATGAAAAGTGCCACAGTTATCCATTATGAGGACTACCGCAGTTGGGATGATTGCGCGTTTACACGATCGTACTACCAAGGAGGTGGGGTTATGGTTAGTTGATATGAGTTGAGAGTCAGCCTGTTGAGAGGTTGATGGGCCAGCTTGTAGAAATGTTGATGGTCCACCTTGCTGAGATGTTGATGGTCCACCTTGTTTGGGACCACTAAATTTATGTAGTAATGTGTGATGCATCGAGTGACAAATTCTACAACGATATGTGGATGAGCATTTTGATACTAAATGCCCCTTGCGAAGACAGTTAATGCAATGACTGTTTTGCTTTACAAAGTTAAAGCGTTCTAATACCGCGAGCGACGAAAACGAGGAGCAAGTGGATAGATTGTGCTCTAATGAATTGCAGTACGCACAATTTGAGTTGGCATTTAAGAATGTATGAGAGGGCCGACTAAAACTTGATTTTGGTTTAGCACCTTTGGAATTTTCAGGTATATTCGCTTTTTTCCCATGGCTTTCCAAAAATTGGCAACGATGGCTTAAAATGTCATAGCACGCATCCCATGATGGCAACGATTTAAAGTCCTGCTTTTCGTCGTAGTTCATTTTCGTGTCAGAGTCCAATTTCGATAAAACGATATGAATCAAAAGGCCATTTAAAGCATCCATCTCTGACCCGAGCGAAAGAAGGGAGCCACGAATTGCAGACACGGTATCAATCATATTTCTTAGCGAAGCACTGTCACCTTTTGGCATCGAAGTGATATTGAAAAGAGCGTTGATGTGTTCTACGAAAATAAGTACCTTATTGTCGTACCTTTCTTCTAAACGCTTTAGCGCTTTTGCATAATTTTCATCGGTTACTGTGTACGGCTCTACCACTGCCAACGCTGGACCCGAAAGACACTCCAGCAAATAGTTAAATTTATCAACAGCAGTAATCGATGAATTTCCATGAACCATATTATTAAATGTTGAAATAAATCTCTTATAATCGGCGTACTTTCCATCGAATCGAGGCAACTTTAATGAGGGTAAACGAGCAGGATTTGAGCTATTAGTTACTGACGCGTTGAAGAAGGTTTGGTCCATAGATGAAGAACCACGAGTGTTGCTTAGCAAGGACAATATTTTAGCCTTAGCCGCGATATAAATGTCCTCAAATTCACTTCTCGCATTATCTGTTGCACTGTGTTTTTCAATTTGTCCTTGGATAAAGCAAAGCTGCTTAAAATACGACTCCAATATCTGCAAACGGCAATCTAAAATGGTGGGGTCGACTTTGTCGCCATCTTTTTCGATTTTCTTATGTAGGTTAGTTATATTCCGCTTCATATGGCTTCGTTGCGTCTTTAGTGACGCCAATTCTGGGTTACTTGGAGGCGCATCTTCTTGTACTGCGTCAGCGTTATCGGCAGGCATTTTGTATTGCGAGAGAAGCACTCAAAACGATCAAACAAGAAGAAGAATTGAGCCAAAAAATTAAAGCGCGAACCACTTGTTGAAAACCCTCAAATCTAATATATATTTCCCGTTAAAATACTTCGGAAAATATATGTATGTATGCCTGAGTTAACGAGACTGTATTTGAGCCACTTTCCAACGTGAACCAACAATTGCAAAGGCTTCTGATGCAGAAATCACCAATATAAGATTTCTTCCACAAATTAAATTCAGGCGGCCGTAATAAAATTGTGTCTCGAGACTTAGCAGTGGCAGCAACAACAAATTCCTTAACTGAAGTGACGTAATATCAACGATGATCTGATTGCAACGACGAATGATGTAATAATTACGTTTCTTCAGAAAAGGCTCTAAAGAATTTTATGCTCCACTGGCAATATAACACTTTATTTTCTTCAAATAAATTTATTTTATTACGAACCGTCCTGTCACGGTCGCCAAAATGTTAAATAGAAACACTTTGCTTTTAATTATTTGTTCACAAGTGTTTATTATTATTAAGTGGCTCAATTTTATGTTGCTCTAAATTTTTTTAAGTTCTTTAAGGTTGATCAAACGTCCGAATGACGTCTGTCCACTAGGTAGCAATGTTCATCCACTGATTTTACTGTACAAAGAATTTGTCACCAGACCACCAAATGCAAAACAAAAAACGAAAGCATTTACTTTAAGCAGCGACTGCGAAAGGGAATAACAATAACAAAGCAGTGGCTGAATGAGTTATTGGAAGTAAATTCTTGCAATTATGCTGCTGTTGTTATTGCTATTCTTCTTTTTATCGAAGATGAAAACATGAGCAACAACAACACACATACATACTGGGCACACGAAAGAAATAATAACCGTATGCATGTACGTATGTTGATATTGCTTAAACAAAATGTAAAGGCAATATTAGGGTATGTATGTATGTTGCTGTTGCTTAAGCGAAAATGTAACAAGTCTATATTAGGGTGGCCCGTAATGCAATAATTGTAACAAATTAACATTAATTAAATTCAAATTTATATAAAATAAAATAAATTGATGGCGATCTTATCCGACAGGCATTATAGCTTTTGGCGATATAACAATGTGTGATCTTAATATTTTGGGCATACAAAAACTACATTTTTATAAAAAATATAAAATTCTTTGAAATAAAATGGAATACGTTTTATATAAATACTATAAAAACAATTAAGAAACAGCGATTTTTGATAACGCAAAAGCTCATATCGCCCAAACAAAACACCTCATAATCCCAAAAAACCGGCATACCGCCAAACTTCTGACTGTTATAAAGCCCAAATGCTATGTCAGAAACATCCAAAAAATGGTTTGAGTGTTTTGACATTTTGACACTATTAAATTTTGGGTTTTATGCCATTTTTTGGGCTGTAGTGTAAGTGTGTTATATTTTGTTTATCATTAAGTTCCCATATGTCACACTTATAAAGTTTTGCTAAATATTAGTTTCCCACATTTTTGCTGATATCTAAAGACATTTCAATATTCAATTGTATAATCTTTACGATTATACTTAAATATATTTATAATTAAGATAAAATTGTAAGTTTCTTGCGAACTTAACTTGTAAAAACTCGGCACTGTTCCTTGAACCCCTAATTGGTGAGCATCAACAACGCCCAATAAACAAAACATATTGGATTGTACTAATTCATTTGGTTTTACTCATTTCTATTTTTCTCAACTTGTCTGTATAATTTCTCCAACCCTTGAGAAATTATGCAATCAAGTAACACCAACTCCTTAGCGCAGCAAATAATCGCTCCTGAGGAATTGGGCCTAACTGCGATCTAACCCCCTCTTAAATACAGTCCCCTAAGCTACCTGACGTCACTTACGTTGGAACGTAAACTCAAGAGATTACTCCCGACATTAATCTCTCCCACTAAGTCAATACATGGTCCTATCGAACCTCCGAAGAGAACTCAACGAAACAAAGGAAAAGAGCAGCTCAAACACAATGAGGTAACTAATGATCTCAAGACAATCCCAAAATTAGTTACTCGGATTCGGTAAGTGCGTAAACACTTCGTTATTTTGTGTAGATTGTGTGTTATCTGTGGTGAAGTGCGTGGAAAAAAACTAATGCCAAATGAAAAATACATAAGTGCGTGAAAATAAAAAAAACTAATGACAGATAAAATATAAGTAATAACCCATGAAAATTCACGAAAATTAAAAAGAAATAGCATAAAAAAGTGTGAAAAGTCCGCGAAAGTAAAAATTTATAAAGTCAAGGAAAATCGAAAAAATTTCAAAGAAAACAAAATATATGAAAAAAAAGCTACATGAACGTGAAAATAAAAATATCCCAAATTAGGAAAAAGCTTGTTTTTAGGAGCAGAAAAAAAGGAATAAAATACATATATGGAATTCGACACAAGAAAATTTAGTGAAAATAGCAAAACAAATTTTGAACATTTATGTTATTGTAGAAGTCTGAAGAAGCGACATTTGCAGTAAAAGTAAAGTAATACAACGAAATCCTTATTCCCTTCATAATTTAAACATTGCACATGCTCGCACCCTCGATTTTTTTTTGTTACCAAAAGTTTCATAAATTTTTAAAATTTTGCGAGTGAAAACCCAAATATAAAAATTTAATGGAAAAATCGCAAAATTTGATGAATGCCTAAGCAATTTTCTTAAAATTTCGAAACTTAAGTCAAACTACACGAATATTACCATTGACAAGATAACCTTGAAAAGATTCACTAAATTATCTAATATGTTTTTTTAAGTTAACGACAAAGAACAAACAACTTCTTGGTTATAGGTCCATACCTAAAATCTGATTTACATTACAAAGTTGGTCTTAAAAAGTGATTACAAATTTCATAACAGTAATACAGACTTATTTAAAATTTTGTTTAAAAACCTACATAAATCTTGCCAAAAAATTCAGAAATAACACAAATAACAGTCACCTAAAGTATAAACAAATTTAAATGGACAAAAGTAAAATTTCATGTGGAAAGCTATTAGTTTGCAATAGCGCCAAAATTTCTTTTCTTTTTTAAAAAAACACAAAACGAACGAAAGCTTTAAAATTACAACCAATTTTCAAAATTCAAAAACAAAAAACACATAAAACCCGTTTATATATCCGTTACCAAATCATTATTTTCTCCAAATATCGAGACAACATATTTTGTCAGCAATAATACATATGTAACATATGTAATTACATATGTAACAATAATATATGGGAATGATAAAATATACGGACATATGTACATACTTATGTAGAAGATGCGACAAATATACTTGGTTAAACGGGAAATAATATAAAAGTAAGAAAAGGTCAGCCATACAGGCAACGAAAACATTCTAATCGGTCTATATGTGGTACAATTTTGCCGCGCTCATATGTAGACTATTTGCATTGCCTTTCTCGTTACATCGTTGGTTTCATCACCAGTGTTGCCGAAAGTGGGCATTTATGCCCAAAAGTGGGCATACAAAATTTAAAATTTATGAATTTTGCGGATTTTGGGCATTTTTTTGTTTGCGGTATATTGATAATTTTTTTTTTACATATTGCCGTTTTGACATATTGAGTTTTTTTTTTGCTTTTTACATTTTGCCGTTTTTACATTTTGATGTTCACCAATAATTTACGTAATCCGCTAGCGGGTTATTAATTATGAACGACGTCAAAAATAACTCAGTGGCACTGTACTCTGTGATGCTTCTTCGCGTATTTTCTCAATGTGTTTGTTTACTTTCTGTCAATTATTGTGAAACAGCGTCGAAATAGTTGAAAAGTAATGGATAAGTAAGTAAAAATACTATTTCATGAATAATTTGCATTTATTAATAAAAATCAATTGTAGGTTCATAACAAAAAAATCAAAAATTCAACCAACAGAAAACAGTAATGAGGAAGCAGCTCCCAGGTAAATTTGTCATCAATCAAACATGATGTGATTAAATAATTCGTTTTTTTCACAGCTTTAAGTCCGCCAATATCGCCAGCCATAACATTGCCAAACCAATCAAATTTGTTACGCGAATATTGCACGAAGAAAATCGTCTTTAATTAAACTATAAATGGAAACTGCATCTGTTTAATGATCTCCAATATGGCCAGGAACTTACTTTTAATGCTAGAAATAGAGCCATAAAAACAAATAGAACGCTATTTTGCAATACTGGAAAATTACTGATTTGCCTTTTTTAATGTAATTAATTTTGTAGTAATCGAATTTATTGAAGTGAAGTAAAAAGTACAGACCGAAAATATTTAAGAGTCAGATATCTAAGGTTGCTACAATATATGTATGTAATATGAAAAGAACATATCATGATAACAAAACATAACATTATACATATATAACTGCAACACTTCCCCTTGTTATGTGATGTTATCATCGTAAAGACCCAATTCATCTCGTAAATACTTAAATCTCACCGGCTGCAATGGCTTATGGTGTGAACAGAATTGGTGCGTACTGCGTATTTTACGCAGCGTAAATACGTCGCCAAAAATAGAACACATTTGTGTATATGGAAATGAGCAGAATCAAGACGGCGTCGTAAAATAAGTGAAGTACAGTACGCAGCAGCTGAAAATAGATTTATTTCTATTTCATACGCCTGCGTACGGCGTACAAAACAGTACCGAGTGACCATATTGTTTTAATATTTTAAGTATTTCAGTAATTAAAGTTACTTTTTACTTAAGAAATTGTTTATTTTTACTTATTAACATTTAAAATAATAATATATAAATAAAATTAAGTACAAAAAAGCGTTTTAGTTGAGTTTTTGTTTCATTTGTGAAGTACCTTTTTTAACATATGGTCACCTTATCAGTTGTTGACAAAAAGAAAACTTGTAATTTTAAATTATATAGCGCAAGTTATGAAGTGAAAATTCAAAACATTTATTTAAAATAAACATTATGTTTATTAATTTAATAATTTTCATAACATTTGTATGCTTTTGATTAATTTTTTCCATTATTAATTTTTTGCAATGTTCGCATTCACAAATAGTAGACAACTTTATCAGCTGTGTTTAGTTTTACGTCGTACGTTACGGCGTTATTGTGTTTCATACGACGTATTTCCACTGCGTTTTCTTGACCTGCGTAAATTTACGCTGCGTAAAATACGCAGTACGCACCAATTCTGTTCATAGCATTAGTCATAATATCTGCAAGTTGTTCAGCAGCAGCAATGTGTTGAACTTCCAGCATTCTTTCAACTACTTTTTCGCGAACAAAGAAATATTTCAGAGCTATGTGTTTTGTTCGACGATGATACTCAGGGTTCTGTGCTAGTCTCACAGCAGCTGAATTGTCCACTTGCAATACAGGAATTTCTTGATAACCAATGGCAGCTATTTGCCTTGCAGTAAAGATCAGATCTTACTTTATGTTATCTTATCTGTTCAGCTGTAGCATTTCCTGCTAACGGTGTTGGCATGAATAATCTCCGATCTATAACATCTAACGCTCCTTCGTGGTAATCAAGCATGTCTCGAACTATCCATTTCCACACTCCACTTCTGTTGATAAAGGATTTAAGTGCTTTGGAAAATCCATTCTAGATGTTTCCTTTTTTTTATGGGTCTTGAAAAAATTTTCTTGAACAAATTTTTATTTTTAGACTTGAATCCCAAAGCAAAAAAAAGCCTGGGCCCATATCCTTTTGTAGTAACCGAATTTATTGAACTGAAGTAAAAAGTACAGACCGAAAATATTTAAGAGTCAGATATCTAAGGTTGCTACAAAATTTGTATGTAATATGAAAAGAACATATCATGATAACAAAACATAACATTATACATATATAACTGCAACAATTAATACATAGAAGGAATTCCTTAACCAAAGCACAACTTTAACTAATTTTATAAAACACAAAAAAAAGATTGAATTATTGATTTTTGTTTAAATATATGTAATGTAATTTGTTTTTTTTTATTTTATGTTATTCATATACAAATTTAAAAAAAAATACAAATTTGTATAATAAGTACAAATTTAAAAAAAAATACAAATTTTTAACAAAGAAAATTTTTTTAAAAAAATACAAATTAAAAAAAAAAGTTTTTTATTTTTCCAACATCTTCATGCTGCAAAAGAGTACACTTTTCAGCATTTGGAAAAGTGAGGAGTATAAAAGAAAAAAAAAAGGTCCTCACTTTTAATATATATATAACGTCAGGGTATACTTTTTCAACTCTTGAAATTTTGGGCATGAATTGTTGATTTTGGGCACTTTTTAGGGGAAATTTTGGGCGGAAAAAAAATTTCAAACGGCAACACTGTTCATCACACACTGCAGTTGTTGTAACTCATCCCTTAACAAAGAGAATTGTTCCTTGTACGATAATATCAACTCTCTTACTGTAGTAACCATTACACCGTTTACTCACAACAGTGGAAGGGTGATCTCTTGTATTCGATGATACAGTGGATGCAAAAAAACGGTACGTGATTTTTAGTACAGTCGGTATGAAAAGTTGGTATGCCAGACTAATATTCGAATGAAACCAGAATGACGAGGATAAATTACTGTGAAGTCAACTGAGTAATTACATTTAATCAAACTTTAAAATCAATTGAACAAAAAAAAAAACATTTAACAAAGAATTTAATCACAATATAAATTAAACATATAAATGAACAGAGAAATTATAAATTTTTCTCCTGCAATATTTTTTTTTTGGTTTACATACAAAGTGACATCCAAGACCGAGCGTCACAAAAAAGATTGATGGTTGTTGTAGACACAGCCACAATCGCGAAATATTTCATATATTAGGCAAATTTTTTGGGAATATATTTTTTAAGTTACTGCGTTTGCTGATGATCATTTTTATACGTACAGTGATGTTAAAAAGTTTGCACCCCAAGTAAAAGAAAACAAGAAAATAAGCAAATGCCAAATAAACATAAACAAACATTCAAGCGAATTAAATAAATTTAACGACAAATTAAAATATAAATTGAATCAATTATTTAATTAAATCTTCAATAATTTAAAAGGGTACCCAATAGTTCACATCACCATAATTTAATTTATTTTTTTTTAACTAAGCACGCAATATTCACACAAGTTTTCACAGAAACATAACACACACAAATACTATTCACACAAGGTTAACTGAAACTCAATATACAAAATATTTACACAATTTTAAACAAAAATACTCAAAAAACAAAAGACTTATACAATATCATTTGGAAAATGTTGTCACCAATATTCTAACTTCTCAACGAATAAATGCTTGATCAAATATTGTTTTTTTGAAATTAAATTTAATTGATTTAAAATTGTTAGCAATAAAATTTTTTTTTGCGGAGTTACACTACTTGGATGACTGATAATCACTCTAGATAAAAAGAGGAACAACAGCCGACACCATTACTCAGTTTCTTCAACACGAAACATTTAAAGAAAGGCCCACACAAATTGTGAAAGCAATCAAAAATTAATCACAAAAATATTTGATCAAACTTCAAGACAATTCTTCGAAATTCGCTCATATTTACACAAAATCCCAAATTATTTCAATTTCTCGATATTTAATTTACATACACATGTCTATTCACTAATCGTTCATTTCCCACATTCATTTAGCTACTCTTCTCGATTTGCATGCAGATGCTTAGTTCTTTCTCAAGTCTACTTATTTGTGAAAGTTTATTAATTCTTCGGGAATTTTTTGAATCTGTTGCACATTTTAAAAGTGCTAACAGTTGTTACTAATTCGGGTTTTAAGGCTACTGCACAGTTGCTTCTCTTGAAGCCTCCGATAATTTATTGCCCTTAATCGGTGTTTTTTATTTCCTGCTACACAAGGGAAGACCTGTCCTTCTAAAACTTATATTTTTCACGTCTCTTAGTTACACGTAAACCATGTCAAACCCCACTGGCCTTGTGGAAACTCCCATGTCGCAAGCGACACCCATTCTATAGCTTCGGGGTCCACCACTGCAGCAAAGCAAAGGGGTAGTAGTGGTATATCCCTAGAACATGATCGATATCTGTTTGATTGCGATCAGTTAATTAACCTCTGCTCTAATATTGAGCAGCTGAATATACAAGAGCAAACCGACTCAACGATAGAGGTCCGTCTAAGTGATTTAGATAGTTGGTTTAAAAGGCTTCAACATAGTTATGAAATGCTCATGTTGTCTCCCGCCACGTCTAACTCCCGCGATTTTAAAGAAAACGCAAAATTGAACTATAATGTTTATTCAGAAACCTACTATATCGCAAGGTCACACTTGATTGATCTGGTGAGGTTGTGCCAAGGATATAGTGCCCCAAGCGACGCAACTAGATTTTCTCTTGGACCTAACGTGACCTTTGGGCCTTTTGCACCTCATCAAACTTCTAACGAAGTCTCCGGTGTTTTTCTCAAAGTTCCTCCATGTGATACAGAGGTTTTCAAAGGGGGTTACGAAGAATGGCCGTCATTTCGTGACATGTTCACGGCGGTCTACGTAAACCACCCAAAACTCTCCAACGCTCAGAAACTCTATCACCTAAGGAACAAGACACAAGGAGATGCTGGCGCAATTGTTAAAAGGTATCCGCTCTTCGACGACAACTTTAACTTAGCTTGGAACGCTCTGAAGTCGCGCTACGACAATAAACGAGTTTTAGTGGACAAACAACTCAAAGTTCTCTTTGATGTTCCCGTAGCGACGGTAGAGAGTAGTTCATCGATCCAGAAAATACACGCTACAGTGGTTGATTGCCTGTCAATGTTGAAGTCGCTTGAGGTTCCTACAGATGGATGGGATCCAATACTCATACATTTAATTTCGACAAAACTTCCCGATAATACTCTTGCGCTTTGGGAGCAATCTTTAAAATCCCATCGGGAGCTGCCAAAATGGTCTCAGATGGATGAGTTCCTCAGCAACAGGTTCGAAGTTGTTGAGCGAATCTCTAGTGTTCGGACAAGTAAAACTCAGGTCGTCAATTCAATACCCAAGGATAAAGTACAAACTTATCTCTCTCAAGATAAGTTGAATACGTTATGTACACTGTGTGAAGCAGACCACGGTTTTCGAATTTGCCCCGAATTCAGAAAATTTACGCCTCAGCAAAGAATTGACTTTGTATTCAAGAATAAGTTTTGCAATAACTGCCTGTCGGCCACTCACACTAAAGGCAGTTGCAAAAGCAAAAACACTTGTCTCGCGTGCAAGAAGAATCATCACACTCTATTGCACATTCAATCCAAGTTTTCGACTCCCTCTGCGTCGGACAGCTATAAGGATAAAAACCACGGGGTAGAACATAGTTCTCAATACGCTTCTAAATTACAGCATGAACAACCATCCACTTCTTCTCAGGCGAAGTCTTCACAAGTTCAAGCTAACTTCTCGTCAAATGCCGAACCAATTCTCCTCAGAACTGCTCTAGTTCAGATACGACATCGTGGTGAACTGTACTGACCCCGGTTCTCAACGAACTTTCGTCTCGGAAAAGCTTAGGAATAGGCTAAAACTCCCTTACCACAAATCTTGCTTCGAAATCGTAGGTACTGGAGGGCAAAGTCAGACGGCAGACAAAGAATGCGAAATTGAGATATTTTCTTCTCGTCAAAACTTCTCGTTTCTGATCAACGCTATTGTCCTTGCCAAAGGTGACAAGACGAATTCCTTCTGCCTTATTCGATATTTGTAACCCAGAAGACTTGGGACAATTGGACTTAGCAGACCCGCACTTCAATCGTTCCTCTCAGGTCAACTTGATCATCGGAAACGATTCAGAGCGGTTTATAAATTTGGATGGAGTGATCAAAAATATTTGTGGAGAAACATCCGCGTATAACACCATCTTCGGATGGGTGCTCAGTGGATCAATACGCGCCACTCAAAGTCAAGCATTTACCACCAATGTAGTCCCTTCGGATAAACCCGATCTTACTGAACTCGTAGGAAAGTTTTGGGAGCAAGAGGAAGGCCCTAGCCTAACTAAGATCTCACCCGAAGACAACTTCTGCGAGGAGTTCTATCAGAAGACAACGACACGTCAATCTGATGGTTGATATGTCGTAAGACTTCCTTTTAAACAAAAATTTCCCGACTCAATTCACCTCGGCTCATCTCGGTTTCTGGCTCTTGGTCAATTTTCCCGAATGGAACAAACACTCTCAAAAAACCAAGTGCTCCAGCAACAATACAAAACTGTTCTGAACGAGTACCTCGATCTTGGTCACATGGAGGAGACCTCATCTATGGAAATTGCTCATGATGAGAAATTCAATTCATTTTATTTACCTCACCACGCTGTGGTGAGACCTGACCATAAAACGACAAAATTTTGCGTAGTCTTTAATGCGTCTCGCAAGACTAAGTCCGGATTGTCACTCAACGACGTATTGAACACAGGTCCTACTCTGCAAACTGACCTGGTGGCCACCATTCTCAATTGGAGGATGTATGAATACGTATTCAGTGGGGATATAGAGAAAATGTACCGCCAGATTCTTGTTCACCCTATTGATAGATCATATCATTGCACCAGAAGTTTAATTCCAGCCCAATTAAAGACTATGAGTTAACCACCGTAACGTTTGGTGTAAATTGCGCCCCCTTTCTAGCGATTCGTACACTCAAGCAACCAGCAACAGATTCGGAATCTCAATATCCGTTGGGTGCAGCGATTGTGGCCAACGAATCCTATGTCGATGATATACTCTCAGGTGGTTTTTCGATCGACGAAGCTAGCAATAAACGGGAACAGCTAATGTCAGTCCTCAGCTCCGCAGGATTTCCATTAAAGGAGATTACTGCGAATGATCCTAGGTTGATCGCAAATTTACCCACAGAGGATCTAGAGGATGTCTGTGAAAACTCTGGGGTTAAAATGGAATGCCCTCACAGACACCTTTTCATATTCATTGCCTATCCACCAAGCAGGAGTTAAAGTTTCTCGACGGCAAAGTGCTTTCAGTGGTTGCTAGCCTTTATGATCCAATAGGATGGATATCTCCTATTGTTATCAGGGCAAAACTCTTAATGCAACAGATTTGGTTGGATTGTGGAGATTGGGATGATGAAGTCAGCTCGGACTCTCTCAGGACATGGAATGATTTTCTATGCGATCTCTCTCACGTTGATCAAGTCTCTATTCCGCGATGGATTCAGTACACCCCTTCTGATTTGGTGCAAATACACGGCTTTTTCGATGCTTCAAAGGGCGCGTACTGCGCATGCATTTACATCCGATGTGAAAGTCAAAAATATGTTGTATTCTCAAATTTGTTGATAGCCAAGACCAAAGTTGCCCCACTTCAAACGGTTTCCCTGCCCCGATTGGAGGTATGTCAAATCTACCGTCAAATTCCAAATTAGTGACATAATTCTATGGACAGATGCGTCTATAGTACTCGGCTGGCTGTCTAAAACACCTGGAACGTGGGAAACTTACGTGGCTAATAGAACATCTCAAATTCATGAGATGGTACCAATCGCAACATGGCGTCATGTGCCTTCACACGAGAATCCTGCCGATCTTGGTACTCGAGGCATCAGACCAATCCTGCCGATCTTGGTACTCGAGGCATCAGACCTCAAGATCTGGCACATAGCGCTCTATGGTGGAATGGACCCAACTGGGTGTGTAACCCACCTACAGAATGGCCCAAAAATAATCCTTTGGCACCCGCAGAGGAAGTAAGGACTGTTCAGTCACTTCAAGTCTGTATAGAAAAATCTGACATTCTTGAGCGTTTCTCCTCATATACAAGAGCGTTGAGAATTCTATCTTATGTGTTTCGGTTTTATTACAGTACGCATAGCGCTCATAGAAACAATTACGTATTCAATGCTATTGCCATCAGCTATCACGAAATTGTCGTCGTTAAAAATCGCTTAATATCGTTAGCTCAATCCCAAAATGTTAAAGACGAGTACGATGCACTCATAAAAACCAGACCGATACCAGACAAAAGCCCATTGAAAATTTTAAATCCATTTATGGATTCCCAGAACATGATGCGGGTCAACGGTCGATGAATGAAAGCCATCCTATAATATTACCGGGCAATTCCAGATTTTGTTATTTATATTTGACCCATTTACATCAATTTCTCACTCATACAGAGTGCAATCTTATGTGTCGAATGGTACAGACGGAATTTTATATCTCTCGCCTGAAACGAAGAGTTAAAGGGATTCTGCGCAAATGCAAAACGTGCACCATATTTAGACAAAAGCAATGTACTCAGATGATGGCCCCCTTACCGTCCGATAGATGCACTTTGTCTCCACCATTCCACACAACTGGTATCGATTTTGCTGGTCCCTTTGAACTTAAAAGTTCCACTATTCGCCAAGCTCCAATTATAAAAGGCTATGTCAGCGTCTTTGTATGTTTCTCTACAAAGTCAATTCATTTAGAAGTTTGCTCGGAACTGTCCTCAGCAGCATCTGAAGCCACATTCGCTAGGTTCGTTGGAAGGCGAGGGCTACCCCATAAGGTAGTTACTGATAATGGACTCAATTTTGTTGGAACGAGCCGAGCGTTACTCAAAGAGTTCGGGAGCTTCCTAAAAAATACCTCAAGTGATATTGCCCAAAAATACGCCACCCATGGGTTTGAATGGAGTTTCATTCCACCACACGCACCACACATGAGTGGGCTGTGGGAGGCTGCTGTAAAAAGCTTTAAGTTCCATTTCAAACGAATTGCAGGCACGCTCAAATTTACATTTGAACAGTGCTCTACTGTACTTGCACGCATCGAGGGAGTGTTAAACTCCCGCCCAATCTCCGCTATGTCGGAAGATCCCAATGACCTTACGGCTTTAACTCCAGGGCACTTTCTCAGAGGTGCACCCATGTTGTCATTGCCCGAGTCAAACTCCCAGAACTTGTCTCTAATCAACCGATGGTTAAAACTTAAAGCGCTCCATCACGAATTTGCTATTCGATGGAAAGAAGATTACCTCAAGTCTCTTCACAAGCGCTATAAATGGAAAAATTCCATTCCCAATCTCAACTTAACTTGTAAAAACTCGGCACTGTTCCTTGAACCCCTAATTGGTGAGCATCAACAACTCCCAATAAACAAAACATATTGAATTGTACTAATTCATTTGGTTTTACTCATTTCTATTTTTCTCAACTTGTCTGTATAATTTCTCCAACCCTTGAGAAATTATGCAATCAAGTAACACCAACTCCTTAGCGCAGCAAATAATCGCTCCTGAGGAATTGGGCCTAACTGCGATCTAACCCCCTCTTAAATACAGTCCACTAAGCTACCTGACGTCACTTACGTTGGAACGTAAACTCAAGAGATTACTTCCGACATTAATCTCTCCCACTAAATCAATACATCAATATTCCCATGGAAATTTGCTGAATATTGGTTTGTCACATTTTCATATCCACATATTATCGAAGATTATCAACTCCCATGACTCACAGTACTTTGCCGTCGCATCTTACTAGCGTGTCATGTTTAATTGCAACTTTCAATGTCATTTCCCCAAACCAAATTAACTCACACCTTTGTGGTAATATTGATCCAATGGGAACATGCAGCCATACGAGCTAACACACTTACACAAAGCCACACGCGCTGCGCCAACTACTTACACTAATATAGTTTAAGCTAATACCTACTTGCAAATTAGTTAGGGTATATAAATGAACAGTGTTACCATGTTGGCATAATTTATGCCTTTTTGGCACAATATTTTTGGTTATGGCACTTGTTTTTTGAAAAATTATGCCAAATACCGTTTAGCACAATTTTCTCGACATTTTGCCAATCTTTTTAATTTTAGTGCAGTGTTTTATCACAATTTTTTTGCAAACGGCACAATTTTTCGTATTAAAAGTTTCTCCGTTTCATTTATCTGAAAAATCTATTTTTACAGCATATTTATCGGTATATTTTTGCCTGGTATTCACTTAGCTCTTTGCGAAAACTTCGTGAACAACATCAACTAGGGTTGTTATGCCAAAGTAATTTCGCGCAGACAATTTGATACAGAAAAGTTGCTGCTCCGACTACCTTGGCAAACTAAGTAACTCCACAGGCGTAAAAGCAAAAATTAAATTCATGAAATATCAGAAATAGTTTGACCATTTGAAAAATGTCCGTGTAGAGATAAATGACAAAATTCTTTATAAAATTTTGCCAAAATGCTTTCCTGAAATCAGGAGTAAACTTTTTGTACCTACAGTAAAAACATGAACAATTATTTACAAACTTCAAATTAGTCGTTTTGGGCCGTACAGTGCCTTCAATATGTATCAATATTTGACTTTTGTAAAATGGTCTTGATCTGATAGAAGTTCTTCTCGAAGTGCCAGCTATAAACTCCAGAGAAAATCTCCGGGTTCATTAAGAGAGTAATATCAGACAAAGAAAATTTCGAAGACGATTTGATCACTCTTCTCTAGGATAAGTGAAACGGATTCCAAAACAATTATCCAAAATTTGGGAAATTATATTCTAATGATTGGAATGGACAAACAAAATTCTAAATGTTCAAAAAAAGTGTTATATAAAAAAATGTGATACTTATTGGAGCTGAAAATCACCCCTATTTTGGCTTTCGTTGTTGTTGTAGAAATTGCCAAAATATTTGTGTTTGGTTTGTATGAAATTAAGATACATACATTACGGGTTGAATTTTATGTTTCGGGATGAGAGAACAAAAACAAATATTAATCATCGAAAATCACTTTATTGTTTTTCAAAATATTCCCCATGAAGATTTATACACTTTTGCAGGCGTTTGAACCAATTGTCGAAACAATTTTGCCACTCTGATTGAGGTACGATATCTCCAAAACATGCAATCTGAATGCAGCAACCGCTTCTTCAGGTGTCGAAAAACGTTGACCTCTCAGTTTGTGTTTTACGTACGGGAATAAAAAGAAGTCATTCGGTGCCAAGTCAGGACTATATAGCGGATGACCCATCAAATCGATGTTGTGGGTGCTCAAAAATGCAGTTGTTTCAGCCGATGTGTGAGAGCTCGCATTAACGTGGTGAAGAGTGATACGTCTTCGGCGGTTGGTTTTCCTCATTTCTTGGAAGACAACTGGCAAACAAATGGTTGTGTACCACTCAGAATTCACTGTTCTGCGTTGTTCTAGTGGTACGGTTGCGACATGTCCGGTTTTTCCGAACAAACAGGCGACCATTTGCTTGGAAGTGCTTCGGGCGCGAACAACTTTTGTTGGATTTGGCTCATCTTGAAATATTCATACAGTTGACTGCTGTTTACTGTCGGACTCGTACGCGTAAATCCAGGATTTCCCACCTGCCACGATGTCATAGACGTGTTTCGCAGCACCGCGATCGTATTTTTGGAGCATTTCTTTCGACTAATCGACACGAGCCTTGTTTTTGAGCGATTGACAAATTGTGTGGGATCCAACGCGAACAAATTTTTTTGACAGTCAAATGTTTATGCAATATTGAATATATGCTGGTCCCACTAATGCCTAAGGTTATCTCAATCTCACGTTAGGTCACATGACGATCTTGCAAAATCAGTTCGCGCACAGCATCAATGGTTTTCGGAACAACAGCTGATTTTGGACGACCTTCACGAAATTCGTCTTGGAAAGAACTACGACCACAATTGAATTCACCATACCATCGATAAACACTGGTCCTTGATGGAGCTTCATCGCCAAAATTTGAATTAAGTTCATCCATACACTGTTGCTGAGTTAATCCCCGTCGAAAGTTGTAAAAAATAATCGCACGAAAATGTTCACGATTTAATTCCATTTTTGGGCCGAGATGAATCTTTTAAGTTACTGTAAACAACACAAATAGCGCTCGTATGTCAAAACGTTCTGAGTACACATAACCTCAAAAATGTCCAACTTTCCGATAGAGCTGTCAGTTGCCAGATTGCAACACTAGGGTTGCCAAATCCCGAAACATAAAATTCTACCTCGTATAACAAATTAAAACCATAATAACACTTCTTTTTAAGCTGAATGGTTAACGTATAACAGCTGTTTAAATGCGAGATATGCACTCATTTCATGGTTAAACATGGGATGTAATGGGAAACTATTTATTTTAATCAAGTTTTGTAGTTTTTCACCTTTATATCGGGGAAAAGGGTGATTTATATGTTGATAACACATATCTAAACGAGGATTGCAGCAAATACAAAACATCGGCAAAAGCATTGATGATCGAAGAAACATCGATGTTTGTGACCAGTGGTGTAAATTACCTCTTCTGTTTCAATTTTGGTACCTCGATTTCGAAATATTGGAAAATATTAATAAAATTGTAAGAAGAAATACTTGAAGTGTTTTCTTTTTATTCTTATGACCTTAAGCCGAAACAACTGAAGACTAAAAAAAGCCACCAAAAATTAAACATCCCCAAAAACATCGATGTTGGGGGATGTTGGAAAACATCGATGTTTTGAGGTCGATGTTTTATCGACATCGATGTCTCTTATTTGAAATATCGATGTTGTAAAACATCGATGTTTTGAGGTCGATGTCGCAGCACTACTACGAAAACTAAACAGAAATAAAATTTTAAGTAATTACGCGCACACACATCAAACCGGCTTCAAATCTCTGCAGCAGCGGCAGTGAGTCACTCACATCAACCTATCCGTGTGAGTTTTTTTTTCACTAATACCATCAAAATTATGACAGTTTGATGAGCCAGTTTGATGTGTGGCCATGCCGCTTTACAGATCACAATGAAATTTTTTTAGTGGCTATTATTTGCCAATATTTTGTTTGGGATTGAAAATGGGCGTTTTGACCACGCCCCTTCTGGTACCTCCCATACAACTCGACACATTTAGCACAAAATCATATTTCTTTCAAAACTTTCTTCTGGTAGATGTGATTAGCTTCAACTCTCACACCGGTTAATACTCTGTAAATGACTACTTAATTGGAGGAAATGGGCGAGATTGTCACGCCCATTCTGGTACCTCCCATACAAAACAGGGTGTTCGTCCGGGTTGTCAATCCGATAAATCGCGTGAAACACTTCCGACATTAATGAAATATATGGCTTCACGTTATCAAACGCCAATCACCTATTAAAACAAGGGTGATTTTGCCACGCCCATTGTGGTACCTCCCATACAAAAATTGTTTGGCCGTCTGGTTGTTCGGCACGAGAATTCCCGCAAAACCGAACCAATCTTTATGAAAGTGTGTACTAGTCAATAGTTAGACAAATGAAACTCTCCTATAGAAAATAAGCTGTTTTGCCACACCTATTCTAGTACCTCCCATATAAAAGTTGGGCGGATGACCGGTTGATCGACACGATAACTCTGGTAGACTACAACCGATCTTAATAAAGTTCGGTACTAGGCAATATTATGCTAAAAGCTACATTGTAAGTAATAACTGACTATTGTGCCACGCCCAGTTTAGTACCTCCCATACAAAAGTTGCGGTTTGGCGATTCGATATCTCCAATAAATCATAACCGATCTTAATAAAATTTGGTACTGATCAAAATTTTGGCTACAACTTGCCATGCCCATTTTTGTACCTCGCATATAAATATTGGGAGGGAAACTAACTAATCTGGGTATTCAATAATATTTTGCGCAATGTCGTCAATCTGCTATTTAATATGGTCACTTTTTTTTAACAGTTTTTAACAGAACTCCCACGCAATAGATGACTTAGGGTGAGGGTATGATTAAGTCGGTTCACCCGACTGAAACTTATGTACTGGTAATTTTTTCAACCACTTTGTGTGGGCACCTAATAGGTATTAAGCGATTTTAAGCGTTTCCCATACAAATTCGACGAAAAATTGGTTTAGCGGGAAGTAAAAAAAACACGTTTAGTTATTGGAATAGTTGCTTGAAGTCAGGGATTGGAAACTAAATTCTGTGCAATATGGCAGATCTATATCATTTACAGACAGAGCTGAGCTTGTCATTTAGTCCAGTATTCAGGTGTTTCGAAATTTTCGTTGCCATAAGAAGTATGTGTATAGAATATAACGAGCATTGCGTGATCCGAAAACCACCTCAGTCTTGCTTGGTACTCTGCTCTTTATGATAATTTCGTAAGCACAATCAGTTACAGGGTTGCTACACCAAAGTCATTTCGAACGACAACAATTATTTGATATCTGTTTGGGGCCGGAGTTTTGACATTTGGAATAAATCATAGAGGAATTATAAATAATATATTTGAAAGGTAAACCAGGGATAGTTCTTAACACTCCGCAATGAAATTTTTCGAATAAAGATAAATGACAAAAAGCGTGTTTTTTTATTTCCCGCTAATCAAATTTTTCGACTACTCTGTTTGGGCAACCGCTAATATCGTTTAGTACTGTAGTATAGTACAAAGTTCTCAAAAAAAGGGATTAAAAAATCAGGCCTAAAATTTCTTCCGACCATTTTGCAAGAACTTAGTTCTGTTCCCTAGTACTGGACACACATAGTGACAGAATAACGGGTTTAGAATTTTGCGTTTGAAATAATTTGCTCTTTATTTTTTTTCTTAGAATTTGTGCATTATGCCGGTTTTTGGATATTACAACGTTTCGTGATGAGGGCGTTACGACCCGGTTAAGGTCATTGCCCAAAAAATCAATAAATTTTGTATTAATTTGAATTCGAAAAAGTGGTTGGTTTTTAGAAAAAGTAACAAATCTGGATTTTTGGTTTACTTCAATAAAATACATATAGATGAAAGAAATATTAAACTTGGACATAAAAGCCTTTTTGGCTGAAGTCTATATGCTTATGATGAGCTGGTAAGCCAAATTATGCCACCTCGGTGACAAATCGCCAAGATGACGTAATATGAGTGTCAAATCAAAAAAAAATCACTGACAATTGGTTAAAATAATCGGTTGTAGAAATCGGCTTCAAACCACGGATTTAATAGCCGGTTCCAATAATTTCCAAATTGGTTTGGATAAACAGGATTGGCAACCGCTTCTGTTTATTGCAACCGGTTTGATTTATTACAACCGGTATATTCAGACGTTTGTTTTACACAACAGAATTTAAGTTAAGTATTTTTGTTACAAATATGAAAATTATACGAGACCTTATATGTACTTTGATCAATAAGTAAAAATGAATATTCATATTAAGTAATACTCGTATACATACATATGTTGGAATATATCAGTAATCTGTTAACATAGACACTTGGATGGGATAGAGTTGTATGGATATCCTTAGTAGCAAGGTTTCGATACGCTGGATTCTAGCAGCTTTGAAGAATTAGTTTTGTGAGGTTCGAAAAAAATTGCACCAGCGAAACCATGAATGAGGTGGGGTGGGAGTAAATGTCTCCTCATGGAGGTCTGAAATATACCCCACTTTGTGATTTTGAATGTTGATATATCGCAAATCGGGGTTTTACAGAACTTAAAAATTTTACTATATCATAAGATATTGAATTTGGCCGATGGAAATTGATTCTGAACCACTGTAGGACGATCCCTTATTAATGTTTGAGGATGAATGAAGTAATTGTGGCTAGTTCAGAATGTAACAATATGTATTCTAAACATAATTTTTGACCTTCCAAAACCATAGGAAAAAATATTTTTCTACAATTTTGAATATCGTACCCCAAATCAGATTATTAAAGCAGTATACTATGGATATATATTATACCTTATTCTAAGCTTCAAAATATTTTCATAACCCACACAACTTTCTACCAAAAACCAAAAAAAACCGTCTTCAATTTTTCTCTATTTGGCTTGAATTGGATAATGAATTCGGATAGACATATAATGATCTCCATCCACCATCAAATTTAACACACATAATCTCTCTGTAGTTAAACATTATTTTGTACAAAAAACACTAGGCTACGCAACCGCGAATAACCATATTTCAAAAAAAAAAAATCTAAGGATGATCTAAAGTGTCTAACGGCCGATCGGGGAAAAATTTTGCACACACCAGTTTTTGGAGCAAATGAATAAACCTGGGGCGTGGGAGCAAAATATTTTCATCGCTAAAATATTTCCATACAAATAACAGCCAAACTAAAACTCAATGTAGTATTACGAATTACCGTATCCGCCATTGTAGCGATGATTTATTCCCTGTTAATAAAACAAAGTTCCTTTTAAATTACGATAGCAACAACAGTTCCCATAATTTTACTTAACTCGTTGCAATAATACTTTACTTGATATCACTATATCTGCCAGTTTCTAGACAATTCAGGTAGCGTTGCTATCTGTTAGTCTTTCCCAGAAACGCCAGGAGAAAGTTCATTGATGCGTTAGTCTCTTTCGGGTTTATTTCGATGGCATACTTTCAGGCATAGTTAAATAATTTACATTCTGAACACAATTGTTAATTAAGCCAAATAAGCAAACGTTCACATTAGCATTACTTCGTCATCCATTTTTCCAATCTAGGCATGAAGCTCAACAAAGCTTTTAATCCCAAGAATATTTGAATTTATTAAAAAAATTATAAATAATTAACGAGTTTAAGTCCATTTTAGCTGACCACACATAGTGTGATTCGCTATTCCTTGAGCTACAGTAATAATGTTTTCTTGCCTCCGCACACTTATTTTGCCGTGATTGTAGAAGCTTCCCAGTAAACATTTTGTTCCGAATTCGGTCAGAAATCGTTAAAAAACTCTGCACAAGTATCCGATTCTAATGCCGATTTCCATGAGAGAACATACCGAAAATTGTATGGGCGGTTGACAACAACTCGCACCTGCTTGTCTGGGGAAATTCGGAAGTATTTTCAGAGTCGCCTGACAGATTTCTACCCGAATTCGGATGAAAATTCGAAGGAAATTCTGAAGGACTTTTGGACGTATCTCAACAAAGTCTGATCAGAAAACAGAAAATGGCCTGATTTTTCTTACCTTTTTCGGACCCCTGGTACGAATATTAGTACGAATGTCGGACAAAAGTCTGACTAAACATACGAAAATGATAAGAAACTTCGGATCGTTTTCGGGTTCTTTGCTTGATTATTCGTCAATATTTCGGACAAATGTGACATCCGAACATTGTCCGACTATCTGCCGTTTTCTGATTTGTGAAATAAATTTTTTAAAACTTTAATTTTATAATAACAATTTATTTAAAATCAAATGTGTGTATTTCATTGTACTAATAAAACCAGTAAAATTATTTAGTATAAAAAACTTAAATTAAAATACTTATTCAATTGAAAATAAAAAGAATTTATAACAATAAAAAAATTAAGATACTTAGTCTATTTCTAAATTTCTCTTATTTTGTAATCTTTTATTTAACCGGTCTTTAGCCGAATTAAAAAATTGTCTTTTATGGCCTTGTTAGCGGAATTGCACACAGCGTTAGCGGAATTGCACACAGCGCGGCATCTTTAATTAAAAGAAATACATATATGTATACTGTGAAGGATTTTAAAAAATATCAGAATACAAACCTTTGATAAGCCTACTAAAATTCATGTCCTTCACAGCTATATTTTTATTGGGGCCCAGCGAAGAAAAATTGGAAGACATTTCATCGTTCTGGAAATCTGCATTCCTTTGAGGAGGCAGAGGACTCAACCATTTGCTGAGTAATTGTTCAGCTTCTTTTTTTGATTTTTTTCGTATGGCCTGACGCGACAGCATGTTTATTTGAACAGTAAATATTTTTTACTTACCGTACACTTTTATATTCACTTTTTAATTTGAAACTTTTTCCGCGACGTGTGTACCACACAACTGCTGACAATAACTGAGAAAAATATCAAAAAACAAACAAAAGAATGTACAAAAGACAAAAAATGAATTCCCCGAAAATGTACAGTATGAAAATAATAAACCAAAACAAAAATTATCTTTAGAGAATGTGCAGAATACTCGCATATTTCTAGTATAAAAGATAGGGAAATGTGCAGAAACGGCTGACAAAAAATCTACAGAAATTCTGTGAAATTTCTGAAGGAAATTTTGATGATTCGGTTATAGACCAACAGCCAGCGACGGCCAGACCTTCGTTATTTTATAAAAGCTGAAATTTTTTTTATAGATGTTCCTAACACAGGTAAGAAGGATCCCCAAATATGAAATTTGGGTGGTGGTGGCTTTTTCATGCAACAGGTAGTAAAGGTGTAAAAAATTGCACCCCAAATTCGTTATAGTATAAAGGTCAATTTTTATAACACTTTATTCGGAATAATATTAGAAATCACGTCGTTCATTGCCAGACACTTAGTACGGTTCCAACCCCCTGCCAGACACCCTTAAACATACATAAATTGTAATTAAACTTTCGTTATAGTATAAAAGCTGATTTTTATATATGTCACTTGGGGAACTATCAAAAGATGTTTCCTAAGTTGCCAGACAGTTTCGATAGTTCCTTCATTTTGCCAGACGCATTTAAAACCTACCGTCGGAGAGACCGCGAGGAGTACATATGCATGCGGGTGCGAGTGAGATAGAGCGATCTTTTACAAAATACATACACATATATTAGTACAGAATTTGGGGGTTCCCCATATATGTATAGAAATGTAGTTAAAATCCAACCACATATGAACCAGAAAATAATGGTTGGGTACAGGAAGATGACCAGTATCATTTTAAATGGTTTGAAGGGGATCAGCTACCAAATTATGTCAGCGATTCTTTACAAACTCTATCAGGTATGTAATTATTATAAAGTACATAAATTGGTGAGAATTCATAATTGTATTAACTTGGTTAAATTATTACAGATACAGACGGAGAAGGCGATATTGATCACGATCAATCCATGGACTGGAGTAGCAGTGACGAGGATACTGAAGATATTGACGACAACGATATATATAATTGAACATTCATTTGAACTCATTAATACATGCTAGGAATTTTACGTTTTTACTTTGTATGGAATTTCTACTTTTTTTTACTTTTTAATAAATATTTATTGAATATTCGTTTAAAAAATTATTTTATTCTCATAAACAATTCTATATAATTAAATTTTCTGATAAATCCAACAAAACCTAGCTCAACACACAATACAAATGAATCGACAGATGATGTGCAGTAAAATATCCCAATAGACCGAACGCTCTATCTCACTCGCACCCGCATGCATATGAACTCGTCGCGCTCTCTCCGACGGTAGGTTTTAAATGCGTCTGGCAAGATGAAGGAACTATCGAAACTGTCTGGCAACTTAGGAAACATTTTTTGATAGTTCCCCAAGTGACATATATAAAAATCAGCTTTTATACTATGACGAATGTTTAATTACAATTTATGCATGTTTAAGGGTGTCTAGCAGGGGGTTGGAACCGTACTAAGTGTCTGGCAATGAACGACGTGATTTCTAATATTATTCCGAATAAAATTTTATAAACATTAACCTTTATACTATAACGAATTTGGGGTGCAATTTTTTACACCTTTACTACCTGTTGCCTGCCAAAGCCACCACCACCCAAATTTCATATTTGTGGATCCTTCTTACCTGTGTTAGGATCATCTATAAAAAAAAATTCAGCTTTTATAAAATAACGAAGGTCTGGCCGTCGCTGGCTCTTGCTCTATTAATTATCTGATCAAACTTCAGATAATTTCGAAAAAATCTCTGATTTCAGAAACTTCGGAAAGAATTGTTGGCTGGATTTTCACAATCAGTGAGCTGTGTGTTCTTTATTTTTGGGTTAACCGATCGACACCTATAAATTTACATAGATTTCGTGTTGATTTTCTTTAAGATGTTTTTGGTGGCTAATGAGTCCTCACTTTTGTCATGACTAAGCAAGAGTACCGTCGAAGAAAGAGGTCCAAGTTGTTTGCGTAAAATAACTATTAAACCATCGAAGGTCTCTTTGACACCGCGAAACATAATTGTAACCAGACTTAAATAAAGATCTACGCTATCTAGGTGTTGCTTGAGCACACTTCAAAGGTGTGACTTACCACTAACAGTATCTAAATGTTGCCAATAAAAATCTGTGACGCAAATAAAGTTAATGGAACCCCCAAATTCCTATATTAAATTTCTTTTTTAACTTACAGTAACTGTTTTACTGAGTATCATAAACTGTCACTTCAAAATATTATTTAGATTCACCACTGAGGAACTGCTTAAACGTGCCAAAACCAGATCGGATGAGAGAACAAAGTGGATAATCTAAAACCATTCCGACGAATTTTGTTTGGGAAACGGTTACGATTTCCCTGCGAGATAGTATCAAACATCTGCATGTACTCATTCTTACAGTGAAGGAACAGCCTCACTCCTGAATATTTCTTGTTCCTAAGTGTGCAATCAGTGAGTGTAAAACTAGAACGTGCACAGCTCACGGATTTGTGAGAAGCTCACCCAAATCCTTCATGGGATGTAACGGGAAATAATTTTTTTTTTTTAAGTGTGCCTTTAACTGTGATTTTGAATGAATGCAGCCACTGAAGTTCTATTGTACTTCGTGTGCCCAAGACTGTATGCATTCGTCATATAAAACGATCAATCTCGAACTCACAATCTTCAAAAACAGAGACAAAGCAAGAGCACAATGAATTATAATTTGATACAGAACCGAGAAGGTGGTGGAAAGCAGTGTTGCCAGAGACTGACTAAAAAATTGTGCCAAATGTCCTAAAAATTGTGCCGTTTGCGAAACCATTATGCTAAAATTGGCATTTTAGTCTTTTTGTAATTCTGTATTCAGAACACACAAAGTCACCCCAAGAAATGGGTGCTTATCTGAATTTGAAAATTCAAACAGCTGTTATACCTGTTTGCGACGAAAAAGCGGGACACAATGGGTAAAACTAATCGATTTGTGTTTGGTTTTAAATAAAAATCTAAATAAAAATACATGTATTTAGTTAAAATAAGACTAAATATATAACTAAAAGCGATTTATTTTCTATATAATCATGTTGCTATTATGGATTCAAGTCAGGCTACGACACCCAAAATGAGGGATATTAGCGCATAAAGCGGGATAATCGCGCAAAAAGTAGATGTTTGGTCAAATTAGTTATTCCTTAAATCTTCAACTTAAAAAGAAGTATTAAAAGAAGTATTATTTTAAATAAATCTTTGAAAATTCAATTGTTTTTAACAATTTCTTTCAATCTTCTTGGAAGTTTTAGATAATTGCTTTTGGAATCCGTTCCACTTATCCTAGAGAACAGTACTCAAATCGTCTACTTGGCGGAGAAATCGTAGTTGTTGACACAATACACAATACGTATTAGACGTTTCGATGTGGGATAATGCATAAGAAACAGTGTGCACTATTTTTTCAAGCCGTCGCTTTGCCGAAAATACGCTTACATAGATATGTAGGAACCTTAAAATCTGGAATTATACCACAAGATACCGATAAATATTACAGCAATACATTTTTCAAAAAAATTAAATTAGGAAAATTTTAGTACTAAAAATTATGCCGTTTGCAATCCAACTGTGCAAAAAAATTACACTTAAATTGAAAAAATTTGCAAAAATGTAGGAGAAATTAGGCTAAACGGCATTGGCATAATTTTTCAAAAAACAAGTGCCAAAACCAAAAAAGTTGTGCCAAAACGGCACAAATTATGCCAACATGGTAACACTGGTGGAAAGAGCGATAAGCAATGAGAAGCAAACCATGCAGCAAACTAAGTCTAAGAGTCTAAACATAATCAAATACACTACAGACGACGACGTTTTTTCTACATAGGTTTCTTATGGCAGGGAAAAAACGTGATGGAAATCCGCTGCGGCTGACGACTCGCCGCTGGAATAGAATCTTTTCCAATTTCTTGGCGGCGCTCTCACGAAATCTCTCAATTGAGAGAATGAAGTTGCCACATGTTCAAGAAAATCATAAGAGAAACCAACACATATATACGATGGTACGTACATGTGAATGCAAAAGAAAATTAAAGGGTTAAAAATAATTTATTGTTAAACACAATACAATAAAAGTGAATACATTTTTAAAAACAGTAAAAACAATTTTGTTCCTATACAACTATAATATTATTTTCAAACAAATTCCAGAAAAGAGCCACACAAATTTACGACGCAGAGAGAAAAAATCAACCGAAGTCGCCAGACGCTCTCTCTCCCATTTCGTTTAGATGCTAGAGTATTGTATCTAAATAGTATTGTATTGATACGTATGACAGCTAAATTATGTTTTATGTTGGTTGCAACGAACGAAAATACACATCCCCTTTCTTTTCGGTTCAACCAAAGAATAACATGCAACTAAAACTCCAACACGACGAAATTTCCACCTACCTCGGGAACCGTAAGAGAACGTTAAGAGCGGGATGGAAACTCATATCGATTACTCGATGGTAGAACACAACTTCAGTGGCTGCATTCATTCACATTCGTTCAATGGTCTAATTGCACAAAAATAAACATTTATTGCACTCATGAATTCATTCACATTTAGTTCCAACTTGTTTCGTAGGAAAGGAATGTTTTAATATGAATTAATATTTAAATGGTTTTCGTTTTTTAAATATTTAATTAACTTTTCATGAATTGCATATTTATTTGGATTTATGTTATATATTTTTTGTTTTATAGAGCCATTTATGTTATGAGAAAATTACAAAGAGGTAATTAAATTGTTTGAAAAGGAAAACTAATGTTTATCCTTTGTACAATTTTTTCGATTGACTCGGGTAACTCGAATTATTGAAAAAATATTGTATGATTCGAATGCCCCCTTAAACACCCATTGTACTTATCTATAACGAATGAAGCAAAACTCTGTACTACTTCGTACATGTACTTGTCTCGTTTGTGCCAAAGTTGTTCATTACAATATTCATTCATACCGAAGCAAGCATACTAAATGCTTACCGAGCTGTACGTAGCGAGTGTGAATGCTGCATGTTAGACGAGTTTGACGCTTTCATAATTTCAGCAAATCAAGTTTTTTTCTCTACCTGATTGCTTCTCATTAAAATTGAAGTGAATGAATATGCGCTTCTATTTTTTGTGATGGTATTTTTTTTACATTCATGCTGCCTGATTTTCTGCCTATAGAGATCGAAGCGAAAACAGAACTCTAATTGAGAATAAATCTAACGAACGAAACGAATATTTCATGGTAAAATGAGTAAGGTAAACTCGTTAGAACAGCTGATTTCAACATATTTTTTGCTTAGGTGTTACTCTTATGTCAAATTCACATGCATTTTGTTTGTGTACTTTTTTGTTTACTTTTACAGTAGATACACACATGAAAAAAATTTGACAGATTATGGACACCAAACAAAAACAAAATGCCTGTGTTTGTTGTAACAATTCCTAGTGCGTTTACCTTACTTATTTTACCATGGAATATTTTCTCCATTCGCTGAGAGGCAAGCTATCGAAACGAAACACACACTATCAATAAACGAAAAGAAACTATAGTTGAGTGCGTAATTTACTCTCATCTTTTCAAATTATTATGGAAATATTCGAATGATGATAGGATGTTTTGATTTTCGTTTGTGAAAGAAGGAGAAGAGGGAAAATGTTTTGTTTATTTCGTTCCAAAAAGTGAAACAAACAAAACATGTATGTACGTCTGTAAAAATTTGGTGTTAAATAATTTTTTTTGGGGAGAGAGAGAATTATTGTTTCCCTAAAATTGGATTATAGCCAATGCATATATGAATCAAAAACAACAATCAAATTTTCATTTAATTTGCTTCTAAACCCAATATCTTCACGTTAAAACATTTTTAAAATAGTATGTACATATTTTAGTATTATTCTTGATGAATGTATTTATTTTATTAATACTCTTGATGAATGTATTGATAGATATATATATATTAGGGCAGGTCGATTTGGGAGTGAGTGAAAAAATTCACCAATTTCCCTATGATTTCCGTATTCTATGGGTTATTCCATGAAAATTTGCCGAAGGAACCATACCTCTATCGTTAAAATCGAGTCCCCTACTTTTTGTTGGTAAAAAGTTCAAAAGTTACGGGCATTTTTGTCCAAATTTTGGACCATTTTTCCATTGTTTTCATGATTTTGTCCAAGAATATTACTTTCATGGCCATTTTTTTGGCTCAATCCATTATTTAATTCAATTTACAATTCAAAACGAAGAGTTTAAGCCCAAATTTATCGAATTCGGTTGATTAATTCATGCGATATTGCTAAAACAAAATAACACATAAAACCAACTTTTTGATTTTTTTTCCCTTTTTATTTTTTTTCTACTAAAATTCAAATTAAGAGATAATAAAGTATCTATCAACCTATTATCAAAAAAAAATATTCAATTTGAGTGTAGTAAAAGACAAAATGTGAAAAAAAAACATTATTTTTTCTGAAAGTCTTGTTTGCTTTCAAGTCTGGGTGTTTTCGTACGGCTCTCTAATGTCGTCGCCATAGCGCCTTCTACATTCTTTCCTGCAACTCGTTTAGCAGTGGCAGCCAGCAATTGGACATGTCTTTCCGTTCCTTGAATGTGTAAAGGAATTTGTGGATCATCGAACGGTGGCACTTCGTAATTTAACCCTTCTGCACAAATTCAGATTATACCCCTCATAAACAATTTGTGGGTCAATTTGACCCAATATCAAAAACACACCCGTATAAAGGTAAACTAAATTTTTTTTTTATTATTTGTACATAAAAAGAACATTTTAAGACAAGTAGATTAATTCTGGCTGTTTATACTTTTACACATAATGTTGTTTTCATAAACAATTTTTGCATGTATTGCAACGGATTGAGTGGTTGTTTGAGTTTTTGGTATGTGGACAAGCAAAAACGTCTTTGTCTTTTTCCCAATTACCCAAAAAGCAGGAGGGAGAATATTGAATTTGAATGATCTTCGATGAACTGGGAGTGTAAAGTATTTAAAATGTAATAAAAAAAAATTGGCTAGTCCCGAAAATATTTTTTTTACGTAAAATCCATCAAAAGGCCCTGACTGAGGATATGAAAAAGCTGTATAAACGTCTAGCCACCCTAAGACATGATTTGAGCCATTTTTTCTTCAAAATTGGGTCATTTTGACCCAATTTGTGCAGAAGGGTTAAATATCCCTCCAAATGTTCATACGAATAACTTTGCGTAAACGGTGGTTCGAACAAAATGGTATCGTCATTTAAATCAATCATATTTGCATATTCCGTACAATTAAAGTTTATAAGAGATTTTTTATAAACTCTAAGTTCCGTTGGGTCGACAATATCTCTTCGGTAATGTAAAATCTTCTTTATAGCAATGTTTCGTTTTTCCATTCTATCATCAAACAACATAGATAGCAAGATATTTTCTGAGTGTGCAAAATATGGATTATCTTGAATTACTGTATTTACAACTCCAAGTAAATTCGGTGGTAAAAATCGTGTCCAAGTAATAAATTTAAAAAGTAATGTACTACCGTATGCGGCAGAGCTATAAAACTTAACATTGAAATACATTGGCGTGTATACTTTTATTATATAGTTAGCCAGCATTTTTAAATTTTCAGTTGGATTATTAGTTGTCACATACAACCGTAATAATCTATTGGCTTTGGTCAGCCAACGAAAATGTGCAATTGGCCCCGGTTTTATGTGAGACAAATACGCAGGAACCACACCATTAGAAATTGCATTGGCCATTAACATCAAGTACCTCGAATCGGTAGATAATTCTTCTGGATTTAAATCACCAGGAGGCATATTTTCCAAAGCGATTTCCTCAAAATCGGTTACCACCTGAAAAGAAAACATAAAAGCTAAAAAATAGAATGAAAAATGGTAAAGAATCAGCTATAAAAATTACATACCGGAAGATTTTCACAATCAGCAATTTTTGACCTCAACTTTCCGGTAGTTGATCGTGGTCCAGTGGTGGTTGATTTGTCTAAAGTGTCAAACAAATGTCTAAACGGAAGCTCGTTAAAGTGCAGAAGACACACAAACTAGTGCAGTGGTCTCTTTAACTGTTTTTCGAATAGTCGCAAAATTCCATCGTGTACGCCAGTATTTGTTGGTTCACCATCAGCGCATATGGCAATTAATGAATCGAGAGACAATTGTTTTTCTTGGAAGAATTCGATCAATTTGTTGACTTTGCTTGCCGCAGTTTCACTTTCTAGTTTTGTGTAGCCTATCAATTGAGATTTTGGTTCCCTCAAAACAACTAGATGAGGTTCTTTAACCATCCTTGGATGCAACTTCTCATCAATTTTTTCTACAGTTAGAGCATCATTTTTCCTGCCGTCGAATGAAAATGATATCACATTCGAGCCATCATACCGCTTACGAAGTGCGTCTTGTCTCCATTTTTCTCTTTCTCTTCGAAGTTTACTTTTATCCATGATGACAAGATTGCCATGAGCATCTTTTACGCCCAGGTCTTCCATCAGAGCTGTTGCCAATGCTGATCCCATTCTATCATGCACACCAAATCTGTCACACATCATTGCATAGTTTTTAGTATTGTATCTGGGAGTGTATGTTTGTGGTGGTAGAACTAATTCTGAACCTCCTCTCACATCAACTTCCATTTCGTCATAATGTGGTTCGTATGTAGGATCGTTGCTCACTGGGATTGTTGGTATAGTCGTTGGTATCGTCTCTTCACTTCCACTATCGTGTTCCGGTACCGTTTGTATTCTGTCATTATATTGATCGCGCATGAAATCTTTTAAGTTTTCTGGGATAGATCCACATGAGCAGTCGTTTTCTTTCAAGTTGAATTTACATTTTCCAATGTTGAGTAATTGGTTTGTTGATTCTACGAATTTTTTGAATTCTGTTGCGCGTTTTACTCGTTGTTTATCTGCATTACTATATGCGTCAAGCAAATTATTCAATTTTCTAATGATGCTACCTTTGAGTATAAGTTCAATATTAAGTTGATTCCAAATTTCTAACAATCTGTCTGCTACTTGGGGAGTAAAAGTTTTATACGAAAACATTTTGCTTTGGGCTTTTGAACGTTCGGCCAAGAAAAAATAGTACTTCAATATATCTCGTTTAGTTGACAGATTAATATCAGGTAATTCACAGGCCACGCCAAAAGAAAAAATATCATGAGAGACCAAATGTTGCAAACTACTGCGTTGGGTATCTGTTGGATTTTGCGATGAACCAGGCTCTGAATCCATTTTTTAAACCGTCACTAAAAGAATTAAATATGTTTTTCACAGAATAATAATATAACTATTAACTATAATAGTTAGCAATGTTTTTACACTTACCTTTAAATCTTTTCTAAATTTCAAAATAGTTTGATTATTTGTTAGTTATTTCAAGTAACACTTCACTGAAATGACGCTCAAACAAAACTAGCATACACTGGAATATTATAAACAAACAAAAATAAAGAAGTCTATAAAAAAACTAAAAACAAAAAGAAATAAACAAACATAACACAGGGTGTGCACCCTGTGAAAAAATATGCCAATAATGTAAAGCGCAAATCAGTCCAGTCGTAACGTAAGGTTCGTAAGCTTCGTAAGTCAAAAAAATTGAGCCAAAAAAATGGCCATGAAAGTAATATTCTTGGACAAAATCATGAAAAAAATGGAAAAATGCTCCAAAATTTAGACAAAAATGCCCGTAACTTTTGAACCGTTGAACCAATGTTGGAGATTTTTTTTGTAAATTGATCAAAATGAGCTAACCTTTCCAACGCGCCTACTACGCGAGTTTTTGAGTTATGGATGTGAACGTGTAGGTAATATTTCATACGAACGTCAATTTGGGAAAAAATCTACCAACAAAAAGTAGGGTACTCGATTTTAACGATAGAGGTATGGTTCCTTTGGCAAATTTTCATGGAATAACCCATAGAATACGGAAATCATAGGGAAATTGTCGAAAAATAAATCGACCCGCCCTAATAGTTAGTCGATAGTTTTTGAGTTATGGATGTGAACGTGTAGGTAATATTTCATACGAACGTCAATTTGGGAAAAAATCTACCAACAAAAAGTAGGGGACTCGATTTTAACGATAGAGGTATGGTTCCTTTGGCAAATTTTCATGGAATAACCCATAGAATACGGAAATCATAGGAAAATTGTCGAAAAATAAATCGACCCGCCCTAATATATATATATCTATAATACATACATATATAATTTATATATGCGGACATCTGGATAGTATGATATATTTCGAAATAAAGAGATTCTTCGAAGTGTTTATAAATTTTCCCTCAATTAATCATTGTTCAATTTGCAATTAAAAAGTAATGAAATCTTCTATGTTGATACTCTTATTGCAGTTACGCAATAAAAGTATATTTCTCAAACTAGAAGAATTCAGCTGTTTCGTTTTTTTGAGCAAATATAATTCAAATCTGAAAATATTTGTTCGCAAAGATACGTTGAGGGAAATAAAGATAAACACTTCACTGAAATCTTCTTTATTTCAAGATATATTGTACCATCCAGATTTTTCCAGAATTCTATATTGATAAAATTATCCGGGAAATCTAATTCACTTCGAAGTATAATAGTTCTGTTTGGATTGGAAATTCGTACTTTAATATATCGCATTTAAAAGGTTTTTGAAAAATATCCAGTAAATGCTGAATATTTTCAAAATCCTTAAACCTGTCATTAAACTTATTAAAAAGTGTTTCTAATATTTCCAAAAGTTCAAACTTTTTCACTTGCCGTAAATAACAGAAGTTTTCGGAAAGTCCGAAAAGTCTTCAGAATCAATTTGAGCTGCAAGTAAATAGCTGAGTTTCAAAATCTGAAAGAATTTTAAACATATCAGAAATATTATTATATTTTCCCTACAGGTTCAAATTCAACACATTCAACATGTTGCAAATGTCTGTTAAAAACGCAATGTCTAAAATAAATTGATAATCCTTTAAATATTCTTTTCGGTTATTTCGATATTTTCAGCTTCTAAAAAATCAAATAATTCATTTCTAAGCTCAAACAATCTATTAATACTGTTACCTCGGCTTAACCAACGTACCTTAGTAAACATTAATAGATCGTGGTGAGAAGCATTTGAATTTTTTATAAATGTCACAAATTTTCTATGAGTCATTGAGTTATGGCCGCCCCTTATCCTATTAATTATCCACTCAGTAGCCTTCATGACCGGATGCTTGGATATAAATTTAGAAGCAAGAGCAGCCTGGTGTATTATACAATGCAAGGTATAAACCTCAATTTCATTTGTTTTCATCTGGCCTACAAATCCATCACGTTTGCCTGTCATTGTGTTCGCACCATCCGTACAAACTCCGGCTAATTTGTTAGAATCAACAACGGAAAGAAGTTTTTCGTGGACGACATCGAACAATAATTTGCCGGTTACATTGCCATAAAATGTTTCAACAGAATATATTGACTCGAAAACATTGTAATCTGAATCAACGCATCATTAATATCGGTGCTCTATCAATACAGAATGAAAAAAATTCGCAATTTTTTAATTTTTCCCTTAATGTCGATTCCACAATAGCACCCAAATAAAGAGAACGCCGGGTTATACTATTGCGCGACAAAGGTAATTTTTCAATAAAATTAGTTTTATAATGAAGTTTTCCAAAAACTTTACTCAATATATTTTTGACAAATGGCCCATCTGAAAATGGCCTTCCCTTTTTTACAAAATCTAATCTTATTAAGTTAGATAAATCCATTTTTAAATTCTCCTCCACCATATCTTCATCATTTTCTTTAGATTGATTTACCCATTCCTTCAACTTTTCAATAAAAATTTTCTTATAAATTTTAAATTGTTTTTCTTTTTCTTCCCCCTGTAAATAATTCATGCCTTTGTGAACATCTTCAAAATGTTTTTTTGAAATTATATTTCTTAGTTTTTTTAAATGTTTTATGGCAAATAAAACATTCCATGTCATCAAAAACATAAAATACTTTTCGGCTGACATCATTAATATATCGCAATAATTTCAATTTATGTGTTCACTGACAGCAGTTTATAGTTCTCTGCAAAATCATATGAAACAACGAATTCAAAAGACTTCAAATGTATCTTCAAATCTTTGAAGAATGACCATTATTGCTCTTTGACTAAAAAGTCATGTGTCCTCAAATTTTTCCCCATTTCTGTTGAAAACAGTGATTTTAGTCCTGAGGTTGACATATTGTGGGTATTATATTATCGAGGGTATGAAACTTCAGTTAGACATGTTACATGCCGTTGTAAAGATTACTTTGTCTAGTTTCTCAGTACAAGTTCTATTTTGAAGGTTTTAGAAAGACTTACACAAAAATAGAAACAAATTTAAAATAGTGCATGCTAAAACTTGAAAAGCCGTTGTTTTGAGTTACAAACCATTTATTTTGAAAGATAAATAGGTCGAATTCCACTATGGGACTATAAAGCTCTTAAAGGAAAAGACCTAAGCTTTCTTGTGAGCAAACAAAAAAAAACAAAAATTTTAAAAAATTTTTCATTTTGTAAAAAAAAAATCAAAATTTTTTTATTTTTATTATTTTTTTTTAATATTGAAGAAATAGCTATCTAAAACACTCAGCACAAATTTTGCTAAGAACAATAGGTAAAAAGTTACATGGATGGGAAAAAAACACCTGTTTGGCCAAACTGTCAAAATTCGACCCGCTCTAACTCAGAGAGTTCTTGGCCGATCTCGTTGAAAGTTTTTTGTCTAAGCTGCTATACAATAGGACTAACCTTGGTGCAAGTTTCATCCCGATCGGATGACATCGGTTTCAAAAGTTGTGTCACTTGACATGGAATGACCCATATGTATATGTCATACCTGACGCATGAGTAATGTTTATTTTGCCAGTTCATTCGCAAGTGTAGTATACGTCACATTGGTCATTTACAAACAGCAAATTACTCGCTGGCGCAATGGTTAGGGAGAGAGCGACATGCGAGCGACCGATGGTGCGATATGTTAAACGTTACTGTTTTCGATTTTGTTGACGTACATATGTGAGATTTTTCAACTTTTCAAAGAGTATTTTAGGAAGCATTTTTCATACAAAGATAGGGGTTCCAAAAAAAAATTAAAGTACACAGCCCACTGCTTGCGAAAAACTCTCTCCAAACCTTCACGGAATGTGATGGCACACTAATGGTGATTTCATTTCAATTAATAATGTTGCAATTGTGTGCGCCGACATATCGTCAGCTGAGTACTATAAAGCTCCATACGCCATTTTCGCTTTTTTAAACTAAAATTAGAAACAGAGGTTTGAAATGTCGCTCTTTCGAACGCTGTCTTCAGAATTTCGCTATCTCACTCCGTTGCTAAGATACTCAGTGTTTTATTAATTTAATTTATTATATATTTATATTTATATATTATTATATATTATATATATATAATTTTTTATATATTTCATTTATTATTATGTAATATATATTTAAACTCTTTAGACAGTTATTCCGATTTTAACCTCTATAGTACTTAAATGCTATTTTTCTCGAAACTAAGTTGATGGCGTATGGAGCTTTATAGTATTCAGCTGACTATATAGCAAATTTTGCTATCACTCGTTGAAGTTTAACTTTTCTGCGGTAAGAAGAGAGCATAGAAATGTTACATTTTCTAATAGATGTCTTACGATTTCTATCATTACTTACCAAAATGAGCAGAAACATGTATTTTTAGCCCACAAATCTAATGTTTGGACGAGTTCGAATGGGGACCTAATTAAAAGCGACTCTACAAACCAACTGCTATATTTTAAAATTCCATTAAAATCGTATCAATCGTAAAATTTCACAACAGTATACTTTTTGGGAAAAGGGCAGGACAAATTTTGAAGTTTTCTTAGAATCGAAACCACTATAAGTTGAGTTGAGTTGTAATGACCATTATTACAATGTTTCCTTAGAAGTAACTAACAAACTGACAGCCAAATCTTTTAGTTAGATTTAACTGCATGATAACTTGAGGTGGTGATAGTGGCGGTAAATGTCAGTTTTGAATACCAAAAAAAAAAATCAAAAAAAGAGGCAACATTTGTGTACTACTTGTTATTATCTCATTGGAATTAAACGTGAAAATCATTTCTAGCCTAATATTGAAAAAAGCAATATTGTTAATCGAAACTAGTTTTACTGTTTTTCAAAATATTCTCCATGAAGACCAGTACACTTTTGCGTGAGTTTGAGCCAATTTTCGAAGCACTTTTGTCACTCCGACTGAGGTAGCTCCAAAACATGCGTTTTGAAAGCACAAACCTCTTCTTCGGGCGTCAAAAAACCTTGACCAGGCAATTTATTTTTAATGTGAAGGAATTAAACGAAATCACTAGGTGTTTAATCGGAGCTATAAGGCGGCTCAAATTGGTGCTTTTTCAGGTCAAATATACGTGTTATTGGAGCGATCTTTGAGAGCTAGCATGGTCGTGATGATTCAAAATTAACCGTCATTCAGAATTATCCGTTTTGTGGCGGTCGGTGTTACAATGGATAGTCTGCGTGACTCTTGTACATGAGAATGTAGGTTCGATTCCTGCCCTGAACACCTTACATTTGTTTCGACGAGGGTCACCTCGCTTAGTGATGGTGACATTATCGAGTTCTTAGCTATGAAAATGCTTCTCAAAATACCGTTCGGAACCAGTGTTAAACTGATGGCCCCAATCAGTGAGTGTGAAAATAGAAATCACAATCCGCAATCCCTTCATGATATGTAATGCGAAACCATCTTTTTAGGAGACAATATTTAGGCCTTTGGTTTTTGAATATACTTTATGTACATTTAGGGAGTTACGCTGAATATGCTTGCATTATTTATCTAAAGCACAAGTTAGTTTGTCAGCGAGTAGTATACCTTCCATCTTGGAACACCGGGATGGGATATCTAAACCACACCAGATGTCACTGATCACGAATTTGAAATCATAAGTCAAAAACTCAAAATGGCGGATACAATATGGAGACGAATAGTATTTATTTATGGAGTAATTATAATTTTTGTTGGATGAAATGAATGATTTGTGGTCGATGTTAGTGAAAATGAAATCCGATTTTAAAAATTTGGAATTGGCGATTCAATACTTAATCAGTGTTTCCAATATTACGGTTCAAATAGCTTTAAGTTGTATTTTTAGTTTACGAATAAATATAGTGAAATCTAATATTTCAAAACTGTTCAATATATATTTTAGAATATTATTTTGGTTGCTATACATAATAGCGTCAGTTACCTCCCATAAATTCCTAATTAACGGAGCCACTATTATAGAATTATTAAATATAGGAATGTTTTCCGAAGGGGCATCTGAATCTAGAAATAAATATTGCACGAACTTTAGAGAGTCCCATAGTAGAAGACATTCCCGAACTGCAACGCTATGCTGCCGATTGAGAAAAAGTTATGGGAACTTGTAAACTGTAGTTCGGATCGTTCTAGAATGTATCAGACATTTCTTAGGGAGGAGTCAGGCTTTCAGAATCCTTTATCTAGAGACACCCAGTTGAAACTCGCAATATTTTACAGCTGTGCGCAAACTAATCTGTTGACTAAACATCTCCTGTAAACCTTAATCTATCTAAATGAAATTCGATACCAGCCAATATTTTGTCAAACGTCACTATAATTCTATTTGACAACACTTTAAAAAATGTATGATTGCTTTAATGCGATTTTGGCTCAGAATGAAATCTCTTATGCAAATTTGACTTTTTCATTTCTACTGGCAACATTTTTTCGTAACTTCGGAATTTTTCCTGATAGATACTTAAGATCATAGATAAAGGAAATAATAGATATAGCGCGACCATTGTCAACTTTGTTCAGCAGGTGCTGTCCTGTACTACTGTCACTTTCATTGAAGTTTCCCATAATTCTCATTGACGTTTATTCAAAATTGTGGGAAATTTTTCTGAAAGTAATTTAAACAAGCGAAAATGTCACAAAATTTAAATGATTTTATAAAAACTATTTCGGAGCCTTGAGGCCGGTGTAGCAACGTCTGTGGTCACAGATGCAAAAACCGTTAGAGTGTCTGAGGACTAACAAAAAGGAATGGTATGATCAATGATGAAAAATCAATTTATTAGGACATAGACCGTGGTGGTGACATGGCTTTGCAATTCGATGGCCATCAGATATTCTACTTTAAGTAACGTGTTGTATTCTTGTTTCGAAGTGATATTTTTGTTAAAAATAATTTTTTCTTTTGATATGAAATTTTAGAATTTTAATGTCATATTTTTTAGTTTTTTTTGGGAACAAAAAAATCCCATTTATTGCTTTCAGCGACATCCAGAAAATTACTTACTTACTTACTTACTTATCCGGTCTCGGACAACCCCGGGGGGTCAGGGACCTTACAAAACGAAGATAACATATTTCGCCAACCAGTTCGATCTTTTGCTTTATCTCTCCAGTTGGCAATACCAAGTGTACGCAGGGATTCGTCAACCTGATCCCTCCAGCGGAGTCTTGGTCTTCCTATTTTTCGTCTTCCTTCGAGTTCGGTTTCGAAAAGCCTTCGCGCTGGTTCATCTTCATCCATTCTACTGACATGGCCTAGCCTGCGCAATCGCGTTATCTTGATCCGCTTAACTATGTCAATGTCAGGATAAAGCTCATACAGCTCATGATTCATGCGTCGCCGATACTCGCCGTTGTGCACTATAGGGCCATAAATTTTTCGGAGTATTTTTCTCTCGAAGACTCCTACAGATGTTTCGTCTGCTTGCGATAGGACCCAGGATTCTGCGCCATAAAGCAAGACAGGTTGAATGAGAGTCTGGTACAGCTGGACTTTTGTTACTCGAGAGAGGGCTTTATCTCTAAAGTGCTTGCTTAGCCCAAAATAACATCTATTCGCAAGCACAATTCTCCGTTTGATCTCAAGGCTGATGTTGTTGTTTTTGTTCACGGCAGATCCGAGGTATATAAATTCGTCCACTACCTCGAAGTTATAACGGTCATCAACGTTCACGCTTTGGTCTAATCGCGTGGAGGCCCTGTTCGTTGAAACCATTAATTTTGTCTTGTCCTCATTCACCGTCAGACCCACTTTTGCTGACTCCTTCTCAATTCTCGAAAAAACCGCAGTAACTTCTCTAATTGTGCGCCCAATGATATCTATATCATCAGCATACGCGAGCAGCATGTGACTTTTGCTGCTGATGGTTTTATTCATATTGACTGCAGCTTTTCTCATAATGATCTCCATTAAGATGTTAAAGAGATCGCACGATAGGGTGTCGCCTTGCCTGAGGCCTCGCTTAGTTTCGAAAGGTTCGGTAAGATCCTTACCAACTTTCACTGCGGATTTGGTGTTCGTCAAGGTCATCCTGCAAAGGCGTATGAGTTTTGCAGGAATACCAAGCTCAGACATTGCTTCATAGAGTTTCTCCCGTATCGGACTATCGAAGGCTGCTTTATAATCGATAAATAGATGATAGGTGTCGATTTGTTTTTCGTGTGTCTTCTCCAGGATTTGGCGTAGCGTGAAAATCTGGTCAGTTGTCGATTTTCCAGGCCTAAAGCCACACTGGTATGGTCCAATCAGGTCAGCGATAATTGGTTTTAGTCTTTCGCACATTATACTTGATAGAACCTTATATGCTATAGATAAAAGGCTTATTCCACGGTAGTTGGCACAAATACTCGGGTCACCTTTTTTAAATATGGGACATAGTACACTGAGACTCCAATCGCCGGGCATGCATTCATCTAACCAAATTTTGCTAATGAGCTGATGCATGCACCTTATCAGCTCATCGCCGCCAGCCTTAAACAGCTACGCCGGTAATCCATCGGCTCCTGCGGCTTTGTTGTTCTTAAGCCGGGCAATAGCTGTTCTGACCTTGTCTTGGTTAGGAGGGGGGCAATCGACGTCGTCGTCCATATTGTGATCGATTGTCCCATCGTCATCGGATATCTCAGGTACAAGTAGCATGCTCTCTCCATATTCCCAACATGCTCTGCACATCTGCGACGAGATTTCCGTCTTTGTCTTTACAGAAGGGGGGCCCTGAACCATGTCCATTAGTTCCGTTTTTAACTTTTTGGTAGAATTTTCGGGCTTCGTTCTTCCTTCTGTATGTCTCAATTTTCTCACTCTCGCGTTTTCTCCACTGCCGTTTCTTACGCCTAAAGAGACGGTTTACCTCCTTTCTCTTCTCCCTATACCGCTCAGCTGCAGCTCGCGTTGCAATTGACTGAAGCATTACCATACGTGCAGCGTTCTTTTCGTCATTTGCTATGCGACACTCTTCATCGTACCACGGTTTATTGCGAAGCGGGTTTTCGAAACCAAGTACGGTTGTTGCGGCAGTTTTTATAGAGTCGGAAATGGGTTTCCACTGCGCATCAGGATCGTCATCGGGAGGGGGTGGGTTCTGTGCCAAAAGTTGCGAGAGCTTCCTTGAGTAGGCTGTGGCTACCTCTGGTAATTGCAGCTTTCCGATGTCCAGCTTCCTCTGCGTCTGGTTTCGTACGATTTTCGCTCTACTTAATCTTGTGCGAACCTTTGCTGCTACCAGGTAGTGATCAGAATCGATGTTAGCTCCTCTGATCACTCGTACGTCCATTACACTGGATGAGTGCCTTCCATCAATTACCACGTGATCAATTTGGTTCCTAGTTCTTTGATCAGGGGATACCCAAGTAGCCTTGTGGATGTCTTTATGCTGGAATCTTGTGCCACTGATGACCATGTTTTTTGCCGCGGCAAAGTCAATCAGTCTCATACCGTTGTCGGAACTGTCAGCATGAAGACTGAAATTGCCAATAGTTGGATTAAACATATTCTCCCTTCCTACTTTGGCATTAAAATCTCCTAGTACAATCTTAATATCATGGCCAGGGCAGCGGTTATACGTTTCCTCTAGGAGCTCATAGAATATGTCTTTGGCATCATCATCTTTCTCTTCTGTCGGGGCATGCACACAAATTAGGGAAATATAAAAATATTTCGCTTTTATGCGGATTGTGGCTATTCGTTCACTCACAGGATTGAACCTAGAGACTAGATGTCGCAGTCTTTTGCCAACTACAAATCCACAACCAAATTCATGTTTTTTTTCATGGCAACTGTAGTATATATCGCAGTTTCTTTTTCTTGTGCAGCCATGTCCTGTCCATCGCATTTCCTGAATAGCGGTAATGTCAGCCTTATAACTTTCGAGGACATCTGCCAGTTGGATACTTGCACCGGATCTATATAGAGTTCTTACATTCCAAGTGCATATCCGTAAATCGTGGTCCTTATAACGTTTGCGGGGGTCGTCAACAAATAGGGGTTGTTTATGTTTTCTGTTTCGTTTTTGTATTTTCACTGCCATTATGAACGGTGGCGGGAGGCAAACCCAGCCCACCGGGTTTTTGCATTTTACCTACTGCCAGGATATTTGATTGCAGCCGCCCATTATGGATCAGACGCTGACCAGGATGCGATATGTTGAACCTGGATTTTCTTCTTTTAGTTTCTGTCCGCCGTTGGCCCGTATGTTTGGCTCATCCGCCTTCTAAGGACAAAAGAATATGCCCGATTGTTTGATGAGCTTCAGTGACATCAGTCACCTACTATACCTGATTTGATGCTCATTTGTTTCGCCTTCTCACTCTAGCTAGCTAACGGAGGTTTCCGAAAAGCCATTGCCCAGGACATACTGCGTGGAAGTAGTGAGCTGCTTGGACTGCCCAATGAAGGAATCATTTCTGGCCACTCCCAAGTGAATGGCAATCAGAAACTTTCCACCTCCACGGACAGTCCCATGTCCCCCAGAAAATTACCCTTACACTAAAATTATCCATACACTCGTGCTTCATCTATTAGTTTACTTTATTTATGCGTAAGATCGTCTCAATTTTCAATCTAAATTTATAAAATAGTGTAAAAATCAACAATGACATCTTTTTCCAAACTTGGAAAGGGGAAATTTTACAAAAAAATGGTCCATTTCCGAGCATCGATGAAATTACATTAAACACATTTTCTAAGACACTTTCATTAAAAAAAGCATAAAAAGCTTCATATTTTTCCAAACAAAATTTAAAGAAAACACTGAAAGAGTATATTTTGGGGAAAATTTCACATTTGAATCCACTTGAAGAAAGCAAATTTTATTTTGAGAAGTAGCCCTTACCTAACAGCTTAACTCATTTCAGCTTCCGGTGTTGTCAGTTGTTGGAAATTCTTTTTAACCCCAATTAATTTATATAAAAAAATTTAACTGAAACTCCATAAATTAAAAACGGTTTTTGGATAATACTAATAATAATACTAATTGGATAATACTGAATACAACAAGAAGTTATTCTTTTGCTATTTTCCTTTGTCTTCGTTTTTTACCCTGGACGATCACTGGCATACAAACACTGCCAAAATTATTATTAACTAGTAGCCATTTGTCAACAAAGTCATTTAATCTCTTTTAAACCACCATAAAATGTCTCATAGAAATTCCAGCAATAGTGTAAAGGCAAGCAGGTCTATTTGGACGAAGAGTCTACCTTCCTCTTCTAAACAGAAAAGGGATCCAAGCATTCCATCTGTTGAAAAGCTCTCCAATCTCACACGGATGCCGACAAACCGCCACATTCTTGGAAACTTCACTTCTGTTCAACAGCGAGAAACGGCGACTGGATCGAATCAAAAATATGATTACGGATATAGAATTGCTCTGGAGGGAAACTCTAGACTTTCCACTTTTATCCAGCGCACTCATCAGAAGAAACTCAATAGGCTGATTGATCTAAATGGCAAAAACAAAAAGAAACCGTCTGACAAATTCACTGCAACACTTTCTCAGTTATTTGATCTCACCAACGTGAATGGAGAATGGAAAAGCTCGGAAGATAAACAGTTCTACCAGGGTCAAGTTGAGAGTGGAGGTAAGGTTGGTTATTCAACGGTCAAACAAGCACCTTTGGAATCAATCCACCCAAGAAAACGAATCCGACTATCAATATCTCAAGCTCAAACCAGTACTTCTCAAACGCAACCCACACATGATATTGTCTCTGAATCTGCCTCCGATTCTTCACCCAAGTCTCCAAGCTCTTCTTCCACGTCATCTTCTTCTGAATGCCAACCGAAATACAAAAGAACAACCACTACAACAGCGAGTTTACTGGTACTGGAAAACAACATTTCTACACATAAAGCACATAACGTTCTTGCAACCATTGCTAGACAGGACCATGATGTGCCACTAACTGTTTTATATTATTAATTTTTTTACTATTAATCTTTTGAATAAACTAAAAAACAGTAAGCTAACGTAATAAAGCTTTTTTGCGAAAGATTCAATAAAGCTGTTGTAACCTTAATTTTGAATTGTAAAGCGTAAAGCTTTCACACAACGCTCGAATGCTAATGCGAAGACTCGATAAGGAAAACCTTTTTTAATATTAGGGCGGCCCTCTCAACATTCGCAGAACTTATTTCAATAAAAATATTAATTAAAATACATAAATTAAATTAAGTTTAAAAAAATTGAACATAATATTTTTTTTTAAAATGAATTTTTAACAATAAATTCATTTGCTTATATTATTTATCATTTATTGTTATATATGTTTTCTGTCTTATCGGATGGCGTATTCTACGTTAAACTTAATGGCCGTGTCTCTGACACACCCTGTAGGGACAGTCCGTGGCCGAAGGCCTCGGACAACTGTCTGCTGTAATTTTTATATTTACCAACGGCATTTGATTCAAGTCCGTTTAAAAAAAAATATTATGTTCAATTTTTTTAAACTTAATTTAATTTATGTATTTTAATTAATATTTTTATTGAAATAAGTTCTGCGAATGTTGAGAGGGCCGCCCTAATATTAAAAAAGGTTTACCTTATCGAGTCTTCGCATTAGCATTCGAGCGTTGTGTGAAAGCTTTACGCTTTACAATTCAAAATTAATGTTACAACAGCTTTATTGAAGCTTTCGCAAAAAAGCTTTATTACGTTAGCTTACTGTTTGTTTCACTTTTTACTAGATACATGTTGCCAAGCAACATTAGCTTGCTGTTCGTTTCACTTTTTACTAGATACATGTTCCTAAGCAATGTTGAGCAACCAAAAACACTCAACCAAACACCACACATATGTTTGAGTGTATGTGTTTAAACAATTTTCATTTGAGAAATTAAAATACTAGAAATATACCAACCAATATGAAATGTATATCAAACGAAAGATAACATCTTCATTTACCTACAAAAAAAATTTTAAAAAAATTCATCTAGCCGTTTCCTCAAATTCAATGAAATAAATATTAAGGTAAGACGTATTCTACGTCAAAACAGCATGTAATTTTTTTGAAAAAAAATAATTTTTCACTTTTTATCATCCGAATGAAAGGGGGAACTTTTTTTAAAAAACACAAAAATGCAATTTATATTTTTACATCACACAAAAAACTTCCTCGATTGCAAGTGGTTTCATAATTTTTTTTTTTGTAATTACACTAACTACCACTCTAATACTTTAGCTGAATAATCTGTATGTTGTTTTTGGTTGGATGCAAATATAACGTGGTTATAGCTCGTCGCAAATGTAGTATACTTGTATCGAACCACATTCTGTTTGTTAATCAAAAAAAGTTGTTAATCATATACGTGATTCCTGCAATATGTTTCTGGAGTCGTTTTTTCAGTGTGTAGGTAAAAAAATCCAAAAAAAAATAAAATAAAAAACAAAGATAAAAACAAACCAAATAAAAGTGGGGTCCCTAAATATCACTAAGCTCCTCATGACAGATCCTGGATACTATTTCATTTGGCTATATTAGTAGCAGATATTCGTTTCGTATATTTATACTGTATTTTATAAGTATTTACAAAAATAAATAATTTACAGGCATTTTAAAAGACGTCATGTCATATCTGGCCCGTCCCGAACTTCTATGTATGAGGTAACATAATGGGCATAGTAAAATTCATTATTTGTAACTACCCGACGTGAAATTGAATTGGATCAGTACCAATCACGTAAGGCAAGAACTGGTCCCAGTTCTAGAACTAATGTATGTGGGGAACCGGAAACTTTTCTATGACTTTGTTCTCTGCGGAATCTATCAAACACTTTGTGTCATATTTTAAACCAGACTTAAAAGGAACTGTTCAGTTTCGGTTCAATAATTAGGATAGCGAAATATCGAAAAAATATAATTTATTAATAAAAACGACCAAACTCTCGGACAATTTCATTTTTGAGTAGGATATTTATTAATTCCTTTCGTATAACTAGGTTGAGCTAATCAACTTTATGGAAAACATTTTTAAAACGAATTAAACTTTAGATCAAATTCGAACGGAATGTAGAATACCTGTATGGCTCACAATACCTATTTTCAATTCCGTTCTTGCAGGACATGCTTACACATCACTAGGGTCACACAAACACGCTCCAAATCTGTTCTAGGACCGACTGTGACCATGCCCCATGTGAGAGTCTGGATGGCAGACATGAAAGTGATCTCCCTACCTGTAGTGTCAAGTATAACATTACATTCAGTGCATCAGTGGGACTGATGCGCAGAGAACCCGTGATGCACAACGTCGCCATTCTCTGAACCATAGTTAGTAGTATACAATTATTGGGTTTCTCAAGCGGCAGACAACACACGGTACCCCACAGAGCAATATCGGTCTCACCACTGCTGTATAGATCCAGTGAAGAATCCTCGGAGAAAGCCCCCATTTACAACCTATAGCCCTCTTGCCCCTTAAATTATTTTGCACCAGATACAAATCTCATATCAATACTCGCCTGTAAGTGTATGTCTATCTGCCGTTCCAAAGACTCCAGCAAGAACGATGACAGACTTATATGCCTAAAGTCTTTCGTAACAGTGCTAGAAGTCCTTTCCGCTATGGGAATAAAAACACCGCTGTTGTATACCTTTATCCGCTAGGAATGTACCATGTATAGCATTATCAGCCATGGGATGAATAGATCGGCCACAGCTTGAAGTTCCGCTGTATATACCATTTTGGGCTCGGGAGACGTAAAGGGTTTGAAAGTGCCGATAACCCATTTAAGCCTGATTTCGTAATAAATTAAAAGGCAGCTTCTAATATATTTATGAGAAGTATGAGTTCCCAGGGAAATGAGTGTCCATATGGAGATTTAGTGAATCACCACTGGACGTTGTCCTTCAGGTATCCTATCGTCGTATTGTCTGACGCCAGTACATTCTGTTGATTTGCAGAAGAGCATGCTTCAGTTTCCTTCGGTTCGTCCGATCGCCTTTATAACGCCTTAGCTCAACTTTGATTTTACCCCAGTACTGCTTATCTCTCAATAGCTTGGCATTGTTCAAAAGTAGTCGGCATGACATCCTTATATCCGCAAGTTCCCCATACCTCCAGTGAGGCTTTGACTTCAACAGTCGGCTATATTCTTGGGCAACATATTGTTCAGACTTGTTGAGAACACTAGTGACATTGTCCACTACATTATCTATTGGCATATGAGCACCTTATCTTTACAGGTGTTTCAGGCCTTAAACAACTCTCCGTCACACTGCGACGTACTACTTTAGGGTGGGTCATGTTTCAGTCCAACTGGAATCCAATGTATTTATGATCAGAGAATGAATTGTCATTCGCTGTATTTCGGTAACAAACTCGTTCCTGTTTCTTAAATCATATTTATCCAAGCAGTTCCAAATAGTTGATTCCCATGTTTTGAAAAAATTAAAAAAGGAGATCGGAATTAAGTAAAAATAGCATTTGATTATCCTTTGCAGTTATGCTTTTTATTTTCACACGCTATGAATGTTCGTTCACACGTACGAATTTTGACATACTTAACTGAACATAAATAGAGATGTTGTGAGACCTGCTAGATTATGTATTTTAGAGCACGTTTATTATAATATTATATTAATTTATTGTTTTCTCGAGTTATTCGATTAATCGGTATAAATTTATATTTTTACTAAATCGTGGCCGTCGGTGGTGGCTCTGGCCACCTTAAAATTTCTTTCGGCGGCGGTCACCTCGCATAGTGACGGCGACACTATCGAGTATCTAGCCATGAAAAAGCTTCTCAAATTACCGTTCGGAATCGGTGTAAAACTGTAGGTCCCAATCAGTGAGTGAAAACTGGAAAGCGCACAGCTCGGTGATTGTGAGGAGTTCTCCCCAGTCCCTTCATGGGATGTAATGGGAAACCATTTATTTATTTATTTTACTACTCGAAATCAGTCATTTTAAAGCACTCGAGAAAATGTATGACACAAATTGTTCTATTAATCGAACAACGGTTAATCAATTGGCTACCCTAATAGCAATGCTAGTACCTAGTAGATACTAAATGGTTTTGTCACCCCTGTCATTGGTGATCGTGCTACCCTACAATGGGTGATGTTTGTTAGCGCCAGCACCCAAAATTACTAGGGTACCTGTCCTTTTTGCCTCCTCTATGAAACGTCTTAAGGGTATTGATGGCAAGTCGTCTCTTGCCCTCTGCGCAAATGTTCGTGATCCCTCTATATCATGGGGAATGTACGATGCGTCCAACTAAATATTGACTTTGATTTGTTCCAGAGTAACCGCAAGTTTGTTTCTGTCGCTGCATGCCATCGCTGCATCATTTCTGGCCACATTGTAAGCTTTAGGAGTACCCACTCCGCGTCTGGCTATTATCTTGTATCCTTTCGTCCTCAACTCGCAAACTCTTCCTATATCAATAAAGGTATTTTGTTAGGCGTATGCTTAAAGTTGCAGACGCCACTTTGCTGTGATATAGGTCGACCTGATGAAACCGCAATACTTTCTGACTTCTCCACCACTTCCAAATCCTATTTGTCGTCAGACACCAGGAAATAGTCTTCACCTGTGTCACTATCGCCAGTACATTAAAACTCTTTTATACGCATTCCTGATCCCGTTTATAGAACTTCAATATTATCTCTCCAAATGGAATGGAAAAATTGTGTAGTGGAAGTTCAGAATTACTATCTTAGATAATATTCTCAACTCTCTCCACGTCAGGTGAGCTGGCTGGGATCCAGGCATATTCTCTCCGAATAGCATCTAGTGCTACCTCTGACCATAGCTCACCAAGTTTTTTCAAAGCTGCACGGGACCACTGATCTTTAAATGCCACTCGCTTTGCTGTTTCTTGGAACCAGTCGGCGTCGAGACATCGTAGAGGAGTTCCCGGTATCTCCTTTCGAATTTGAACGTATACTAAGGGCAATACGTCCACAATATATTTCCATTCATCCTTCGGACGGATTATATATTGCCCCATATGTTCGATAACCACCATTACTCGGTTGTCTTTTACAACTTCTCTAGAGGAGTTTTGTCAAGAACTGGGTACATTAGCCATCTTTGGCTGTGGATACTCATCGGGTGAGCGAAGCTTCTTCTCCGCTTGTTCCGATTTGAAAACCGGTGTCATATCTTGATTATCAATAACAATATGAGCACAATTCAGAGAGTCTCTCTGTCTAACAGTGAGTGCCTCCTCGTCGACATCACCATTTCTCTTGATAATCCTAAGAGATTGACAATGATCGTTAAAATTCCATTTGGAGGGTTGCTTTAGACACACGTCCACTACCAAGAACTGGCAACGTCGGACAGGTCGCGCTACAATTGCTTCCATAATCCTGGGCACTGTCGAAATGGCAGCGGAGGGTTTTTCGCTAACTCTAGGTCTACCGGCCTGCCCTCCTTCTGTTTGTGTTAATGTTTTATTATTTTCTTTGTGTATTAGTCTTCATTGTGATTCCCATGAGCGTACGGTATTTGAGTTCAATCGCACATTAGCCCACAGTAGTACGGCAAGAACTTGGCCGACGGCATATTACTCACTCAGGCCCCTAGGTGTCAGTGAGGTACCGCTCAAACACAGTCAGATTCCACCGATTGGAATTAATCCGCAGGCATGGTACGAGTGACTCCCTAAATTGGGGCAGTTAGTTTGCCCCTAACATGAAGAACAGACGCTGACCAGACAGCCGCCAATTGTGGGCACACACTTCTCGATATGAATTCGCCGGGGAACTACGGAGGCGTCACTTTCAAGATTACATTCCACAACATTCTGAGTCCGCAAAGAGTCAAAATAAAGTCTCAGAACTTTCCTTTTTGAGTTATGAACTTGGGAATTTAATTTCCTTCCCCTTTAAGAGTTTTTGTGGAATCATAAAACATTCATTTATTATTCATTTACGAGTGTTTTTTATGCTTTTTAGAATCTTTTCTGACTTTATTTTACATCATTTCAGAATATTTTACGATGTTCTTAGATCATTTCAGAGATTTGTATGATCATTTAAGAATGCTCCCGTTCTATTCTTAAATCACTCCAATTCCATTTATTTACAAATGAAAAGGATGAAATTATAATATATACGAGTACTAGGTAACAAGTTTATTTTTTGTATTTATTATTGCATTTCATTTAAAAAGTAATAATATCGTAATAATAATAAGTTCTAATATATATATTCTTAAATTTTGGAGTAACGATCCACTCGCAGTTGTACTTCAAGGCTGGATTCTTCGACTCCAAGGCTGTAGTAAATAACTACATTCGACAGCATTCTACTACGATTCTGCTAATGGTAGCAAGACGAAAAAAGGAGAAGTTATTAGGAGGCTACATAGGATTGGAAACACTTTTTTGTTACTCTCGTCACAACCTTTAACATCGCTCCTTGTCCATCGTCGTCGCCTTTGACACAAAACTCGCGGCATCTTTTTATGTCAACACAATTCAATCCAAATTTTACATAGACACAATTCTTCTAGTACTAAATTGTTCTGTGTTTGAAGTTGAAATATTTATTGTATCCCAGTATGGAAAATGAATCGAAATCGTATCGAAAATACATCGATAAAAAGTAGTTTTCGTATAAGTTATGCAAGACGATATGGAGTAGAAATGTGGATGATTTACCAACATGAATTTAATCGACAGGTGGTATCAATTAAGACTCGAAATAGAAACGATGTGGACAATCCTCCATTTCTATATCTAGGTTTAAAGCAAAGTGTATTGAGACTTTATACCGATTCTCGAAGTCGATATGAATTTTAATCGAAATGTGGTATTAACTTAGAAGTAAATATAATATAAACGATATCGACAAACCTTCATCTCGATATCTACCATAAGAGCTAAGCAAGTATATTTAGATTGTATACTCATTGACCTGCTCCACGAAAAGGGACCTCTGCGCCGAAAAGAAGTTATTGAGAAAAACGCGTTTAAAAAAAAGCGCTTCGTTTTTCCGTGTTTTGCGCATGGTTATGCAACTCTTCCTTCAACCTGATCATCTGGCGATGTATTTTGACTCTCTGGTACTTTGTGCGATGTTCACTATGCAGTGTGGCCTCTATGAAAAATATTTCTAACAGTTAAAAACCCGTTTTTGCTAATTTTGTTTTCAAAATTACTAGAGCTGTTTTATTCCTTATCAAATTATCAATGTTTTGGATTCAATCCGATAGAATTGAATCTATTATTTATTATTATTTAATTTATTTATTATTTAATTAATTTCAGGTTAAAATAAATCTTAATTAACGTAGGAAAATGTGTCTGGAAGACGAATTTAAGAGTGTTGGAGAACAATATTTCAGCGATTGTTTGGAAGAATGTTCACCTATAGTCAGTGATGAGTCGGATGCATTTTCATCGCCAGAAGTATTTATACAAAAATATAAGAGAGCTTGTTTTCGATAAGAAAAAGTGCGATGATGTGGCTCCGAAGCCACAAAAACCGACGAAGAAGAAGGCAGCGAAATCTGAAGAATTTACATCAACCGAAAACAAGGCGGCCGCCCAAAAAAATAAGAACAAAAAAACTGACTGAAAACAAAACTGAGACTCCTAAAAAATCGGTAGCAAAAGTGGAAAAACTCCCTAAGAAGACAGCTGCAGTTGAAAAAGCTCAAGCTGATGTGAAAACCAGAAACAAAGACGGAGATAAACAATCTATAAAGAAACGTGCTACAATGGTGAATAAATCGGAGATGAAAATAACAAAAAAAAATTTGGAAGAACTTCCTAAAAAAAATCAGACAAATTTGAAAAGCAGCAAAATACAGAAGAACCACCAAAAAAGCGTGTTAGGAGTAAAAAAGAGTAAAATTTTGATATTTTTGTAATTTTGTCCCTTTGATATTGAACTTTTTTTAAATTTCAAATATTATATACATATATTATCTGTTTATATCACATTTTTCAATTTTTTCATTAATTATGTTCATCTTTACAGGTGATTTGTAAAAAAACTAAAAGACAGAAACTTGCGGTTTGCGGCATTTGAAAGAATCACTCAAAAAGTAACAGAGGTCCCTTTTCGTGGAGCAGGTCACATATACATTAAAAATTGAATATTAATGTTTTTATTGTAACGAATAAAGCATAAATATTAAAAATTATTAAACAACTAACTAGAGTTTGTTATTGAATAACAAATTGAAACAATAGAATTTATATTTTTTTAATGTTTTTAAATTTTTTTTTGCTCTGCACTTTGTTTCCTATTATAGACATCTTTATCTCCGAATGCATTTTTGTCTGTCCCATTCTCTTTATCATATTGATAGATGTTCATTTCCTTTATCCTATCTGATGCTGTTTGACTATGTCTCATCGAAATTTGTTTATATTGGTATTCTGACGACTTTGCAAATGTGGTTCGAAAAGCATCTAAAAAATATTTAAAGTAGTAAAATAGATTAAAAACAAAAACTCTATATAATATCTTTGACGTTTGGGAATAAGGTCTTAAGTCAAAAAAATGCATTTTGGGTTTTTGATTGGGTTTAACACAATTTTTTTTTCTCTTTCGTTTGGTATTAATAACTTAAATCTAGCACAACTCCATCCAATCGTAATCATTTGCTCTTTAGGCAATAAGTCAGAAAATTTCATATATAAATAATTTTCAATTTAAAATTACGAAAAACTACAGTTTCTGACTTAAGACCTTATTCCCAAACGTCAAAGATATATACTTCGGAGCACACTTGCGGTAACAGTTGGTTGAAGCGATTTCTTAACGGTATCCCGGCCCACGAAAATTGTTCCGCCACAGAATCAGTCAAGACTTTTCGGCAATTGCGGCAAATGAAGTCTTTATGCCTTTGTCGCTTGCTAAAGAGAAATCCTGGTATAGAAACATATATGTCAGTGCTATAAGTGGGAAGTATCAGGATACCTTTATTTTAACATTTTATATATTACCTAAAAGTATGCAATATAAATTGTAAATTCAATAATAAAATATAATATGGCATTTCACCGAATAAGCTGGAAAATTTGTTTGAACTTAAACTTATGAGACATACGAGTTATCCGGAGAATTTAAGAGTTTGAATGAAAACCACATCGTTCTTACATACTAAATCTATGTTTGGATTTAAATTTGCGAAGTTTACGAAGTGTTTACGGGTTTGAATGAAACCCCATAAATAAATAAATGGTTTCCCGTTACATCCCATGAAGGGACTAGGGAGAACTTCTCGCAAGCCAGTAAGCTGTGCGCGTTCTAGTTTTACACTCACTGATTGGAACCTACAATTTTACACCGGTTCCGAACGGTATTTTGAGAAGCTTTTTCATGGCTAAGTACTAGATAGTGTCGCCGTCACTAAGCGAGGTGACCGCCTTTGAAAGAAATTTAAGGTGGTCAGAGCAGGGATTGAACCCACGTTCTCATGCACAAGAGCCACGCACACTACGTTTTGGTAAATTTTAACATTCCCAGACCTTTTTATACTTCAATTTGATAACACTTCTGGATTTTGGGTGAAATTCTCCAAATTTTTAACCAAGTTTCCATCTGCAAAAGGACTTCGAATTTATGTATACTCTCTTTACCTCAGATATACAACCATTTGCAAAGTAATAATTGTTAGGATAGATAGTCAGGCGATAAACGAAATTCATGTATCTACATGGGAATAATTACTAATACTTTTATGGCCTAAAGAATATACAGTGGTGGTCCAGTATAACGATTGATATAATGTCCAGGGTCGTTCGGTATATCGAAAATTCGTTATATCGAAATATATATTTCTTTTCATAAATATTAGCATAGTAGCAAGTTAAACTCTATTCGTATTATATTAATTCATTTATTTAAAAAAAAAGGAAAACATTTACATACATGAGCAAAATTATTTATTTGTAGAAAAAAAATCTCCAATATGTGTTAGTTTTTTTAATTGTTGTACAGAAGTCAATAGCTCGTTCTTGCAATCTCCTTAAAATAAATACTTTGGTGTGCTCAATTCCATTTTCTTCTGCCCAGTTGATGCACGTTTGGAAAGCATTAATGGCATCACTATGCTTTACTTTCTCAGGCGAAGCTGCGTTATCATCTTCTTCACTGTCGGTAAGATCGATTGCAGTATTATCTTCGGGATCAGAAGTAGTGCCTTCCTCAATTAAACATTTATCGGCATTATTCCAAGTCTCCAAGTCCTGTACGCTAAAGTTAGTCTGGAAAATTAAATTTTGTTATTAAAATTTTATGTTAAGAACACTGACGTTACATACCCCGTGAAAACTTGATTGTACAAGACTTAAGGTACTCGTAACTATCGCCATCTCCTCTTCATTACGTAGTGTCGCTGACTGTCACTCAACCACAAAAATTGTTGTGGTTGACTGACGAAAATTAACGGTCACACACGCAAGCAAGAGAAATATGAGCAAAACTGACGAACATGATCGCTAGTGTGTACCCCACTTAACGCAACCAGTGGTCAACAAATCTCACAGTAAATAAACGGGGACTTCCCTTTTTAAAAATTAGGCAAATGAAATGTTTTCTATGTGTAAGTGCACAAAGCAAACAAACAAACAAAAGAGAGCATTCGTTATATAGAATACTTAATTTTTCAACTTTCGTTATTTAGAGTGATCAATGGACTAGAAAAACGCGTTCGTTATACTGGGCATTCGTTATATCGACGTGCGTTTTCTGGTGTTTTCTGGTACCAAATAAACTCGATTCTACCATTCTCTTTTAAAGTTGAGAAGTTCTTTCATTTCGTTGCTTTACTTGATTTTTCAGCTTTTGTAAATGATTTTCTAATGGAAATGCACTAAAAGCTTCTAATGATACACAATTTTGTGCATCGGTAACTAAGTGGGTTAAACAATGAACATTAAAAGACAGAAAATGATGACCATATAAGACAGGTATATCACACACGAATGAATGTAGCCCTTGCTTGACACAATTTATATTAACACGAGTACTGTTCGAATTTAGTAGAATCCTTATAGATAAACTAAGTTGTAAAAAATGATTATATCTATCATCTCGTAAAATACTTTTAAATAAAAAAGGTCCGTTATACAGGGTGTCCCCTAAACTTTTGTCTAAACTTAAACACGTGATAGCTGAGAACAAAAGCTGCAATGTTTGTTCTTACGCCAATTGTCTAGGTGGCTTCGTTTTTGAGATATTCGTGTTTAAAATAATTGCATTTTTGAATGCATTTTCAATAAATGCAGAATCTACTTTTTAAATGAAAAAGAAATATCATTGAAAATTGCTTCAAAATTGATTTTAAATAATTTATTTTTTCGTTTGAAATGAAAACGAATTTTTTTCAAAATGTTTTCAATTTTCAAAATGAGAGCCTTGTTGCGTTATGCACTTAGATAAGCGGTCTCTTATTTCAGTTGTAGTTGTATTAATAGTCATTTCCTGTCGCATTTGATTTAAAATCAATTTTGAAGCAAATTTCAATGATATTTCTTTTTCATTTATAAAGTAGATTATGCATTTATTGAAAATGCATTCAAAAATGCAATTATTTTAAACACGAATATCTCGAAAACGAAGCCATGTAGGCAATTGGCGTAAGAACAAACATTGTAGCTTTTGTTCTCAGCTATCACGTGTTTAAGTTTAGACAAAAGTTTAGGGGACACCCTGTATAATAAAAATTGACGTAGTTCCGAAGCCTTCCATGTCCCGTATTCTAAAACTGAACGTGGTTTCTAAAAAATTGTAAACCAATTAAATTCTTGTCGATGCAGATAATAGTGCTTTCATTACCCCTAAACATACTACGTGCTTGTAGTCAAAAGGAACTTGCTTCACAATATCGGTATGGGTAATTTTTATGCATCTATTTCAACTTGAGTGTTATGGTGTTCCTTTTTAACGCGCGTCCTAAAACCAACGTTAGTTCTGGGTTTGTTGTTCTCCAGCTTAAAACTCATTCTATTAGCTATATATGTAATGGGTTTTGAAAACATTTATTGCAACTAAAGTAACCAGTGTGTCCTATAATACTTAAAACATATGATTTAGCTGGGGCATCGAAAATTAAAGCTCTTTTATTTATAAATAGTATAAAGTACATATATTATTAAAGGGAAAAAAACAAAAAAAGATAGACCAGATATAGCATCGCAATAGACTCCCTTTATCGATTATATGATAGAATTTAAAATAATTAAAATTATAGACTAACAGTGCTATTCTCGAATTCATGACAACCGTCATTGATGAGTTTATTGTCATTGAATCCTTGTCACTGGCATTTCAATTGCCTATTCTAGAATTGCTGTGACAAGATTAAAGCTTTTTTGTTTTAAAAATAATATCATTGTTACCAAAACTAAAAACTACATTATGAAGCGCTTTTGTGTTTGTTGAAAACAATTGATATTCATAATTTTTCATTCAGGCAATACCTTGCCCTATCAAAGACTTATTACTAGGGATGGGGTTTTCATGCATTTATTATTCAAAAATATGCGCCTGATGACCAGTTTCACAGTTGAAAAAAAAAAATAAAGAACACGAAAAATTATTTTTATATCAGTCGGATATATGAAGCTTACAGCGTCTAAAATAGGGTACATTAAGGCGCGGCTAAAAACAGACAAGTGTGGTCACTGCAATGAAAGGCATTCTTTTCGCAAATTTAATGATGTCTTGTGTTTTGTGGTGCGTCGTTTGCGGACTCAAATAACCCAAATTTACCTCGATATAAGGGTTCTTGTGAATCGGTAACGAAGCCGGCGTTTGACCCGATAACTCATCGATTTATCTAAAATTATTATATAATTTTTATATAAAACCAGCACATCGTCCTCGCAATAATTTTTTGTACCAAGTGGGTTCAAGAATTTTTAAATTTTTCATGTTCTATTATCTTCGACTAATTTCTTGTCGTAAGTTTGAGCCTCTCCCGACGACATAGTTTTTTTAAATATGTAAAAAATTATGCATTTAGAGAAAATAAAGCATTTATCATAAAAAAATGCAAAAATACGCACCAAGTCAGTGTGGTTTTTCTGCAAATTGTGTGATTCATCAAGATAATTAGTGTAATTGCTATTAGACTTTTGAGAAAAAACATGGATGGCATGGAAATCCCATCCCTACTTCAAATTATTCAAATTGCTACATACAAATATTCTTTAAATGGAGAGTCCAAACTACAAATTAACAAATTTTCCGTGTTTCCAAGGATTTTAGAAACCAAATCTTTTTAGCATATGCATTGAACCAACTTGTCTAAATCCCTTGGAAACCATTATAAATTGGCTAATTTTTCATTTGGACACTCCGTTTGCGAGATATAGCCATTTTTCTAATTTTCTGCCGTTTATTTACACAATATTTTTATTGTCATGTGCTATTGAGAACATTATAACTATCATTGTCAACTAAAACAAAAAGAGCTTCCGTTTGACATCCAGAATAGCAAATTGAAGTTCTTGTCACTAATGTATTTACTGTCACGACAAATACGCTTGTCACTCGGTCGAGAATAGCACTGTAAACGTCGTATCGAAAAAGATTATATTTTTCCAATTAAACTCTAGAAAATTTCGAAATATGGAACCGGCTCGAAATATTGCAGACTGGGATGTGTTCAGATTTGTTTCGGCTTGAGGTTATATGTGAAAAAGAATACAATGTATAGGATTGTCTTTTCGTCACGATTTAATTAGTTAATTCCAATACTTCGACCAACTTGAAATATTTATTTTCAGCTGATTTTATATTCGTAAATATGAACATTTTTCTGCGTATACAAATTACATTCTATTTTTTTACCTTTATGACTCTTTTTAGATGAATTGTTTGCACGCTTAGAAAACATTCATGAAAAAATGAAATATTTAAATGTGTTTTGTGTGTATAACTGTTTTTGAAAATCTCCCTGTTTTATCTGAATCTTATGTAAGTTATTTATCAGCTTTTATAAACTCTCAAACACGAGTCAGAAAAAATGATATTTCCAAAATCATAAAAAAAATCCGAAAACGGTTTTATTGCTCCGAATCTTTTATGACTCTGAATTTCTGTGCAAATTGTTGGCTGGGAAATCACCAAGTGAACTTAATTATAGTTAGTTGGATTCAGGATTAACAAAAGCAAGTCAAACTTCCTGTTATATAAACTAAAAGTCAGTGGCCATATTTTTAATGAGAACGGTGGGACGACGGTAAGATTGACTGTTTTGGCAACATACTGATACCAAAGAAGAACACAGCTGAGCTGCAACGTTTTCTATGAATGGTTAATTACTTAGGATTCATTAAGAGGCAACCACTTAAGAAAACTTAAAAGAACAAACTAACTAAAGGATATGGAGAGGCTCAGTAATGATGATCTGCATAAAGATTTTAACAATTTATAACATGAGCTGCGTAATGTGCCGTATTTAAAATGTCAGTGGAAGTTCGCAGTAGAAGCAGCAATACTGCATGTGAAAAATGCACTGACGAGGATCGGAATTAGTCACAACTTTAAAAGGACATTATTTAGTCGCGACGGTGATCAGTGACAATCAATATTTCCAAATAATTTCTTTATGACATAAACGCCTGTGGCAAAACACTATTAAGTTTTCAGTTCTGTAACCATCAGCAGTTACTAATACTGAGGATAGTTAACAAAAACTAACTAAATTATTAATATTATTGATATGAGCGAGCATAGCGCTCCCTCATCAAAACACAATAGCAATGTAGGTTCACATTGTAATGCAATGAATATTAATGACCAACGTGCTTTAAATCAGAATGAAAACAACACTAAAAGTCAGGCATACAGTCACAACGTTATACTGAATGAGCGAAAACGAAACAACATCAACAAAACTTTTGCAGCATCAAAACATTTGAGAAATAATTATTACGCAGCTCTCGACTGGGATAATGATTGCGACACAGAAAAACTAAAAAACTTCCAACAGCATGTGCAAGACCATGCGGACGAAGGTCATAAAGCAAAGTTAACCAACGAAACGAATCAAAACAAAAGTGTGACAAAGTCAACCCCAATTGACAATGCGACAGTAAACACCCAAAATACAGTGAACAGTCCACACAATGATACACTAAATAAAAAACAAAAGATTCCACCAATTAATGTATTCTAAAGGGTGTTTTTTCAAGGGCGATAGAACTTCAAATTGTAAAAAAATAACACAAAAAATTAAATTTTAATAAAGTTTCAGTACGTGGCATTAACATTTGAAAATGATTTTGGGCATATGGGCACCGCGGCTGTTCTTGACGAAGCGCATTCTGGACGTGCAATTTTTGGCCATCTTTCGAGCACTGCTGGCCGTATGTCACGAAGAACACGAACAATGTTGGCCTCCAAGGCATCAATTGTTGCTGGTTTATCAGCATAAACCAGTGCCTTCACCTAGCCCCACAGGAAATAATCGAGAGGTGTCAAATCGCACGACCTTGGAGGCCAATTGACAGGTCCATTTCTCGAAATCAACTTATCGCCAAATTTTGATTTCAATAAGTCGATGGTTGCGATCGCCGTATGGCACGTAGCGCCATCCTGTTGAAACCACATCTCGTCTGGATCAATGTCATCCATATTTTCAAACAGAAAATCATTGATCATGGTGCGGTAACGATCTCCATTGACCGTAAGGCGAGCTCCGGCCTCATTTTTAAAGAAATAAGGTCCGATGATGCCACCAGCGTGTAAGCCGCACCAAACGGTGCATTTTTCTGGATGTAATGGACTCTGGAGGGTCTCTTGTGGATTGGTCCCACTCCATATATGGCAATTTTGCTTATTAACAAACCCGTTAAGCCAAAAATGAGCCTCATCGCTGAACACAATTTGGCGATAAAACAACGGGTCAGTTTCCAACTGAGTTTCAAAATAAATTTGGATAATTTGGCAGCGTTGTTCAAGCGTGAGTCTATTCATGATAATTTGACAGAGTATACTGAAACAAATAATAGAAATTTTTTTATTAAAATTTAATATTTTGTGTTATTTTTTACAATTTGAAGTTCTATCGGGCTTGAAAAAACACCCTTATATAGAAAACAATAAACTAATTGAGTTCATAAAGGATGGGTTAAAAATAAGTGACTTTAAACTGAAAGTTTTCAAATATAAAAAAAACCATTATTTCTAAACTCTCATAAAGACTACATGAGAGTAAAGGCGTACATGGAAAAAGTAAATGCTAAATTCTTTACTTACACCCCTAAGGGTATAAAAAACAAAAAGTATCTTTTAAAAGGCCTCGATGCCAATATGGACGTAAACGTTATATTTGAAGATTTGTGTAAAAATGATTCTGAAGAGTTACAATTTTTAAAAATAACTGAGTATACTACAAAAAAATCTGTCAAAAATGGCGAGAAGCTTTCAATATACATGGTGCAGTTAAGCCCAGAAAGTAACGTCAATAAATTGAAAACAATACCAGGAATACAACATAGGTGTATCAAATGGGAGCCCTTAAAACGACCAGAAATAACTCAATGCAGAAACTGTCAGGGATTTTTTCACAGCGTAGCAACAGCTTTTTACAATCGAAATGCTTTAAATTCAACGAACCTCATGTGAAAGGAAAATGTAGCCCGAAAGAAGATGAGCAAATTTACTGTGTAATTTGTTAAGAATATGGACACCCAGCTTCATATAGAGGATGCTCAGTCTACAAAAATCTACGTCAAAAACTGCAACAGAAAACGCAAACGTTCCTTGAAAATAAACAAAATACCAATAATACTAACTCTTATGTACATAATGGGGTCACTTATAGTCATAACCCAGCCTGCAATGTTTCGAGCCGGTTCCTATTTTTTCGAAATTTTCTAGAGCTTAATTAGAAAAGAATACCCTTTTTCGATAAGACATTTTATGGCCAGTTTCACAGTTGAAAATTCTCCATTTAAATGTAATTTAAATACCCGATGTTTGTCATTTAAATGTCATTTAATATGAAACATGTCTGTGAGCTTTTAAATGACGAGTGTGAAACTCGGCCTTAGTCTGTACTTTCAATTATTTAAAGTTCTAATATCTAATCGATAATAAGAGTCTATTGCGATGTTAGACCTGGTCTATTTTGTTGTTGTTAAATTTTACAATACATTTTCTTAGATATAATCCACAGTCTGCAAAGATTCGAATCAGTACTTTTTCTCGAAATTTTTTCGAATCTCATTCCAAAAAATAAGTCTTTTTCAATACGAGATCAAGTATATTATTTTTAATATTTTGGATTCTAATACCAAATCGAAAAAAATAGTCTATATCGACGTTTTATCAAGTCTATTTGTTTTAAATTGTATATTTTATCTCGAAAACGGTGCAAACAAATTATTTTATATAGAACTTGGAACAATTAACATTGCAATCGCTTAAAAGTAAATATTGTTCTTTTAAAACTAAATAAGGATATGAACACCATATGCATGGCAAGCAAAATTATTTAAAATGGACCGTAGAAGTAGAAAATATTTTCAAAACTGTGCACATACTAATGAAACAAAAATGAGAATTTACAAACTGTGGATGATCATCATTCTGATGGGTTTGAAGATCATGTTACTGTGAAATTATATTAAATCAACAATAGTGAAATCAAGTCTGTTTCCGATGACCTTGCCAAATTTGCTAAATATTTTAAAGATATACCCACCCAAAGAAGTGCACTAACGCGTACACCAAAGATGCAATGGGTCAACTAATTTACAAATAAAATTACATATTACGAACTGGACAAATCTTTAGTTGTTGTAATAAATATAGTACCCACGAGTTATTCAGCCTTATTACGAGTGTCGTTGTCGTATTTCGACTACGACAGTTTTGTAAAAGATTAAAGATAACACGTCAACTTTGTCGTTAATCTTTTACAAACATTAGTAATAAGGCTGATTACTTATTATAAATTTTGATGGTTTACCAATTACTGCATACTGTAATGTAGAATTACGTTCTGAGCCTTAATTTTTGAAGCCACCGCCAAATTATACGTGATAAGTCCCACATTTATTTCTTGCCAAATTTTCGTTGCCATAAGAAGTACGCGTATAATAAATTAAGAAAATTTCATGAACCGAAAATTTTGGTCACTTTTCATTTGCTTGGTACTCGGCTCTTGCGAAAATTTCATCAGAATAATTAATTACAGGAAATCCATTGTTTGATAATTAATTTTGACCGGAATTTTGAAGTCCAGGAATTTTGATTGCAACACCACATGAGTTAAAAATAAAATGGAGTACGAAGAAGAATTATTAATGAAATCTTTGCCAGATAAACCAGAGATTTGTAACTCCCCGCAATAAGAGTTTTCGTTCAGAGATAAATGACAAAAGTGCTTAGGAAAATTTCGAAAGAATTTGGGGATTTAGGCATTCTAGGGCATTGTGGAAATAAATGCTTTCAAAAGAAGTTAGCAAATAAGCCAGAATAAACGGAATGACCTCAATATTACTAAGGATCAAATAGCTTTAGCAAAACTACCGATATACATATGTATGTAGTAAACAAAGTTCCCTTTGTCACCACTGCAGGGTTAAGCAGCCGTAATGAGTGTTCACTGAGCAAACATCAAATCGAAGTAGTACTCAAAATGTTGCTCAAATATAAACCTTGAAACGGCCTGCAAATTTTTTTGAAACCCACTTTCAATTTTATTGTATGAGCGATCTACGTAAATTGTTATTTTCAGGATCGTTTTTACTTAAAGAAATTTTAAGTGAGGATAGGTACATAAAGGGTCCGCCATCTAACGTTTTTTTTTTTCAACTAGTGCTTATTTCGTGAAAGGTAGCACTTAGCTCATGTCTGATTTGACAGATAATTAGTTTTAGCCTTCCGCTGAACGAATATGGTTGTGTACAACGCTGGGAAATATGGGAAAAACGGGCCTGCGATCGACTTACAGAAGATGCCGATTTTGCTAAAAAATCATCTTTTCAGATGCAGCTCAATTTTAAAAGAAAAAGAATTTTACGAAAATATTTAATGTTTTTTTATATTTGCTCTTATATGTTTTTCAGTGTATTTTGTCCCGCTAATTCACCGTTTTTAACAATGTTCATTAATTAGGTTTTTGAAAATATACTTCCTTCCTCTAAAATGTTATCAGGTTCATTGTGAGGTTCAAGAAAGGTAAAAGTCAGGTTAAAGGAAAATAGATTTCGAAATACTGTGAAATTGATTTAATGTTTAATTTTGCTTTAAGTTTGTTTTTAAATTTAGCATCTCTTCTCAATAAATAATTAAATAAAGAAACTTCTCTCGTAGTATATTATTTGGCTATGGATATGAAAAAGGTAAAAGCGTACAGATTAATTTTTTAAAAATTGATAAATAAAAGTCTCAATATATGCAGTTTTTAAGATCGCTCTCCCAACGAAATATCGTCGATATCGGTTGTTTTCCGAATCAAAAGAAATACGATATATCGACTAAATATTTTACGGAGGAATCATCTTTATTTCGACTCGATATTACCTTTCATAATATATACGAAAACGCTCCTCTTTTCGGATCTATACCGAATTCCATATCGATGTAATTTTCAAAAATATTCAACCATTTTCGATACGATGTCGACCCATTTTGCTTACTGGGTCGTTTCCGATACATCAGGTGTAAATTTGTTCAATATTCTAATATTTAATCGATAAGATTAGTCTATTTCGAAGTTATAACCAGTCACTGTTAAAATACACAAAAGTACTTCCAAAATAATAACCTGTGTAATAATAAAAAAATATATAAAGATGGGTAGTTTTAATAAAATTGAATCGCACGAATAAGGCTCGTGATTTTATTTTTCGCGGAACTAAGATTATAAATATTTTATTAGCTCTTTAGAAACCGTAAGTTGAAATTAGTATTAAAATATAATTAGAGTTAAATTTGCAAGATTTGCTTATAGATTTTACAAGTTTTACAAACGATGTTCTGCCCAACGATTGAATATCCTGTGAACTATACTATAACTCATACAGTGAGCCCGGGCAGACGTTGTACTGACACAGACCCTTTTTTTGCGGCGGAGCGTTAAGAGGTGACTGCACATCTTTCACAGTAGCGCAATAAAGGTCGAGCACTTCATTGTGGAATTTTACCGTGTTACAATCAGGGTTGCCAGAAAATGTTCAATTCATATCCCCAAATTGCAAGTTCAAATCCCCAGAAATCCCCATTCGAGATTTTTAGTCCCCAAATTTGTCCCCAACTAGATTTTAATAAAAATTCACAATTTTATAAACAAAAAATAACATTTATTCCAATTATTGTATAGTTTTATACTGATACATAGCATTAAAAAGAGAAAAAAACATAACATATAATAAACTTCAATACTAAAAAACATTTAACATTTAATTATTTTTTTAGAAAAAATAACATAAAAATAAGGAACTTTCATTGAGATCTAAAAATATTTGTTTATACATATATTATATTTAAAGTAATTATAAGGAAAACTTTTTCAGAAGGCTTTAAAAACTACACTGTTTATTAAAATGTAGCAAATCATATTTGATTTTGTAAGACGTCATAAACTTCTAGTTCATCTAAATTTTCAACGTCATTTTATTTGTACAAATGTTCGGAATTAAATTTTTTAACATATTTTCGGGAACTTTATACTTATGACAGCAAATTTTATAAGCACTTAAATATGATTTTACTCGGATTAAAGCATCTAGCATTTCATATTGGAGTTTGTTTCTTAATTTTGTTTTAGTTAAATTCATACAAGAAAATATTCTTTGTACATATGCATTACTTATACACTGCTGTAGAAATTTCACGAAAAAAGAAATTGCCAACGTTATCTTCGTACTCGTAGACTAAAACCCAAAATGCAAAAATATCTTTTGGAACGTCATTATGGTTTTGTGATTTCCAATCAACAAAGGCTAATTTGTTCCACTGATTTTCGTATGTACTTAATGAAACATTTTTTTCGAAAGTGTTTTTCAAAACTCCATATACAGTTTCAAATTTTTGTTTTTTTGTATATTTTTGTAAGAAAAATTTTTGAATTGTTCAAGGTGTTTTAAGTTATCTGGAAATCGTTTGATCATTTCTCTTGATAATACCAATAAATACTGAAAAAAATTTTTTTTTAAATTCAATAACATCTTCATCATCAAGGTCATGTAACTCCAATTCTTCGGTGCAAAGGGTTCCGAGATCAATATCAGCGAAATGTAAATAACAGTCATTTTCGTTAATCACTATTTTCATCTGCTCTATGTCGTTTTTAACAAAACCCGATTTTATGAATTTTGAACAAATGTTCATAAACAAAAGTAAGAGATGTTCGTATTTCACCTTGAAACATAGTATTGACTCCTTCTAATATTGGGCATAAAAACAATAAATATAACTTGTTAAATATATTTTGAAATTCCTCAGAAATATGTTTCGCTATTTTTTCATTGTCGGCAGTAGAAATTATATTAAAATGGCATTCTAACTCGATCCATTGCTCTAGAACCCTTTTTACAGCTTTTCCAAAAGAAAGCCATCTGGTATTTGAAATTTGTACTAATTTGTAAAAATTATTTGAATCAGCTCCCAAATTAATAAGATCAAAAAGTTGTTTATATTTTACGGTTCGTAATGGAGAACGTGCAAAATAATTATACAATTCTCTAACGAGAAATTCCACTGAATTTGGGATAACTTTGGATGCTTCAGAACTACATAAATTTAAGGAATGACAGATGCATTTCACCAATTTAGTTATCGAGATATCGGACATTGAAATTTTTATCGAGGTATCGGACATTGATATTTTTCAAAATTTGAAAAAAGTGAGTTTAGTCCCGATTTTGTTTATTTTTTGTCGTAAAATTATTTTTCTTTTTTGTTTTTATTACAACAACAACAGAAACAAGAAGAGCATTATGTTTTGAGGCAAAGTAGGGTTATAAAATTCGAATATCGAAAATTGGCTCACAATGGGTTAATGAATCAAAAATATTTTGATGTAGTTTTAAAGATATTTTGATTAGCTTTCCAACGATACCCAAATGTAGAAGATATGGAGGATTATATGTCCAAGCTTTGAAGGTCAGTAACTCGGCAAATATGGGCTTCCGCGGTAAAAAATGTAAAATGTGTTGGTCGTTTGTTTGCTTTAGACCAAGAATAACACAAAGAAGAAGTATATATCCCCAGAAGACAACTACTCGCTGCCGCTACATCAGTGTGTGTGATTTTTCACAGTCTGACAAACTGTGCTGCGCAGTCGGTAAATTTTGTTTTCTTTATTGGATGTGTTGCCCTTATCGTTAACGGGTATGAAAAATATAGGAACCCTCAATCGAAGACCTACCCGATATTCCCACAAAATTTCATACCAGTGGGTAAAGCCATTTCGGAGAACGAACGTAACAAAAATTGCAGCAGAATGGTTTTTTTCGCTGCAAGCAGAATGTTTTTCGCTGCTTTTGCATTGAGATTTTTAGTCCCTACCTATCGCATAGATGTTTCACATCAAAAATTAAATAAAAAAAATATTGTAAAATTTAAAGTCCCCAGCAATACTAGAGAATTTATGAAAAATCCCCAGAATTTTTTGAAATCCCCAAATCCCTCCCCTCAAAAATTTGTCCGCAAGCCGGTCCCAAAATCCCCAGTTTGGGGACAAATCCCCATATCTGGCAACCGTTGTTACAATGTTGGAATTCTTTATCCATTGCACTGATGGACATTTTAGAATGCGCTGAATAATCGATGTCTGAAGCATATTCCAACGCTAGAAGACATGAGCCACGTGTTAATGCGTGGCTCCTGTGCTGTCTTTATTGCTTTTGTGTTCTGCGTGTGTCAATATTGTTTTGACCCGTTACTCTCACCCGTAATGCATTTTGCCACAAACGTTCTATGTGATGTGGAGGGTAGGGAGGTAAATATAGGGGATTGTATGTACTTTTTTATGAGGAATTTGATAAAATCATATAAAACTGTTCCTTGAAAAATATTGTAGTTCAACATTGAGCCTTTCAGCTGTTGTATCCCCCTTATTCAAGGTTCATATTAACGGGGTTTTTATTTAACATTAATTTTACAACGGTAATAATCATTTGTAATTTCCCAGCCAACCAAATTCGGAGCGCTCCTCAAAGGAGTTATTGGACAGTACACCTATCAAGGGCGTCCGAAAGAGCTCCGCATGGGATTAGGAGCGTTCAATCATATTGTCATTCTATTGTATTTGTACTTCTAAAAAGGAGCGTGTAGGCACTCAGTAAACACTCATTTAAGGAGTCATATATTTTGAGCGTGATATTTCCTCCGGCGGATATGATCCTTTAGGTCTCCTTTCGGAGCCTCCCTAGGAGAGTTAGCGAACCGTGTGGGGAGTTCTAACGGAGCACCTTGCGGACTCCGTTGGTTGGCTGGGTTAAGCCTTAAATATTATTTTCCTTGTTTATTCTACATTTTATTTATCGCATTTTCTCGTCTAAATCATATTCGCTTATTATAATTTTTCAAAATTAATTACTCGTCATTAGAGAAAATTCAAAACCAAAATAAAGATGGACAAAAAAAAGACACAAGCCCATAATTCATAACCCAATAAGCATTTTGGCTGGAATTCAAGTGGACTTACACTTGAAATCCAGTCACAATTTCCAATTTCCAGTGTTGAATTACATTAGAAACACACTTGAATTCAATAGCCAATCCAGCAAAATTAACCAGTGAAGTCGAACAAAACAGTACCTTTACAGTGTAATTCCAGCCTTGAATAACAGTGTAATTCAAGTTGAGCCGAACCTGTTTTTACACTTGCATTCAAACATGGAATTCAAGCAATGTTACAACAGTGTTTAAATAGTGTTATATTACTTTAACTATACTATTTTCTGCATTTTGTACCCCATTTCCCCTTGTAAAAATAAAACATTTTATAAAAATTGGTAAATATTTTTATTTACATAGATTATAGTTTAAAAATAAAAATAAACAAAATAAAAGATAAATAACATTTCATTAGTCTTTTTGGGTGAGCTCTATTTTTTCAAGGCTGGCTAAACCTGTTTGCATTTTATATAAATAGGTACATATTTATATGAATTCTTAGAATAATATATGTACATGTAAAAGTTAATTCAAAGAAAAATAATTGGATAATGAAGGATAATTAATGCAGTGAGAATAATAATTGAATAATGAAAAAGTTTATGTGATAAGGTATTGTAATTGCGGTGAGAGTAATGATTGAAAAATGATTGAATAGTTTAAATCTTTACATTAATTTATTTGTCTTTTGCTTGTTGTTGTTGACTTTTAATTGACGCTATTTCTGGCTTGCTGGAAAAGGGCTATGGTATTTGTTTCAAACTTCATATCACTGTGGTCAGAAAATTTTTCGTTGTAGTCTACTGTAATATTTTAGAAAAGTAAATAAGTGAGGGTCTGAAAAGGAATGTCTTGTAAATGCCTTACGTTTAATTGCAAGTGTAACGGCAGTTTTGCAGCCGAAATTGTGCTACATCGTCCTTCAATAATCGTCTCCAGCAGCTTCTTACAAATTTTGAGGCATTGCCCGATACCTTTTTCTTCAGTTCCTTCACCTGAAAATGTAAAAAATGAAAATGTAAATGTAAGTTAATTCAGAGCTAGCATATATATTAAGATGGCTTGACTTAATAGGGATAGTAAAGAAATTGTCCAAATTCAAAACTTCATATGACTTAATTGTACATGATTTGGGAGTGTTGTTAATGGCACAAACCATTAAAATGTTTTGTCCAATCATATAAAAATTATCCGGCGTTATACTTGAAAGAAAAATATTTTCAAAGCGTATGTTTTTTACATTTCCATATGTTTCTGATTTTTTTTCTGTGATGGTTGTTTCACAAGTATAAGTTAAACAAATTAATTATCTCGAAGATAAAAAAATGTATTTTTAGGAGGTGTCAACCTCTTTATTTGAATTCATAATTCGAACTGATTTTTCATAATACAAAATGATAACTTAAAGTAAACTGCAAGTGATTATTTTGCTGCGTTAGCTATTCCTGTGTTATTTAGTTCTTCGTAATTAACAGCAACATTTCGCAATCCCACGGTGGAATCAGGTATGTAGAGTTTCCTCGGAAGTCTGTATTAAGTCGCGCGTGTGTTGTGTCAGCAACATGTTTTGTTTTATGTTTTGCAATTGATCGGAAGTCTGCATTAAGTTGCGCGTGTTTATTCGTTAAGAGGGAAGTTTAATAATTTGTCGTCTTAACTCCTCCCCCTTCAAGTCCAAACGTCCGCGTTTGGTTGAGGTCACTGTATATAGCTTCATTTATTTGTTGCGGAGATGTTGTCTCCGAAATCTCGGGATGCTGGGAGCTTTCTGATTTGCTTCGATAATGCATTTTGCTCACAATTTCAAATTTATTATTTCTCTTTATTAGTGTTTTGATTATTCCATATATTATCGTAAGTAATAGCAATGTCCCGAAACTGCAATTTGAAATTGACGTTAGTTGACCTTCGGTATTTATGCGCTTGATTAGTTTGGTGTTATTAACCTGGAGCTCATTTATTAATTCCAGAGATAAGATTTCCTCTGTTAGTTTTTCTTGCTTAGTGGGTTGTAGTAGCGCTGGTAATGGATTATATATAGATGTTTCGTGATAGCTGTATGATCTGCCATCAATTGATAATGTTGAGTTATAGAATTTAATTATGAAGGATCCATCTAAAGTAATGTTGTCGTTGTCAATACTCATTGGTCCTCTGTACTGGTTTAGGAACATTAGTCCTGGGGTAAGCAGTTCTACAGCGGGTATGTGCTGGTTGTTGATAGTTGTGCAATCTGTAGTTTGACTTCGGAGTAGCTTAGGGATGCAAGTTGTACCACTTAAATCTATTACATTATTTGTATTACATATTGATAGGTTGTTGATGTTTTTACAATTGTTTTTTAGTCCATAAATTTTATTTTTACAACTCAAAATCTTATTATAGGGTAGTTTAATAGCTATATTCCCACTTTTAATAGATCTTAACATTAACATATTACATTTCTCTGTGCTTATTAGTGGAAAATTAATCATGTAGAGAATTGAGTTATTATTGCTGGCTATTTTAATGTTTGAAAATTCTAAGGCCTCATCCACGTTCATAAAAGGAATATCATTTCTAGACATTAGTTTTTCTATTTCAATAATTTCTTCATGATTCAAAAGATGGGAGTTCGCAATATTTGCCTTTGCCCAATTAATTGCATTTTCTATACCTCTTGTTTCTTCATTTAATATATCTAGTTTGTATTTATAAGTTAAAAATAGATCTTCATTTATTTCTTCTTTACTTTGCATTAATTTCATTATTTTATTTGTCATTCTCGTTATTTCATTTACTTTTTCTTCTGTTAATTTGTTGATTATAACTTGGTTATTTGTATTTTGTAGAACATCATTTAATTTATCATTTAATATTTGGAAGTCATCATGGTCAGGACTGCCTGCTATCCATTTCCATGCAGTCCCAATTGAATTTAATGAACGTGGACTTCTGTGCTTTATCTGAATTCTGTATATGTTATTTTTTATTGAATTTATTTCTTGGGATAGGAAAGGGTATAGGATATGGTTTGTGTTCATGTGTTCTGATATATGGGACTCTAGTTGTTGTAGCAATTCACCGTATTTATCGATCTCGATTATAAAAATAAATAAATGGTTTCCCATTACATCCCATGAAGGGACTGGGGAGAACTTCTCACAATCACTGAGCTGTGCGCTTTCCAGTTTTCACTCACTGATTGGGACCAACAGTTTTACACCGATTCCGAACGGTAATTTGAGAAGCTTTTTCATGGCTAGATACTCGATAGTGTCGCCGTCACTATGCGAGGTGACCGCCGCCGAAAGGATTTTTTTTTAAGGTGGTCAGAGCCGGGTTCGAACCCAGGATCTCATGTACAAGAGCCGCGCACTCTAACCATTGCACCACCGACGGCCACATTATGTGAACTATTTTAAATGTCCCTGTCTGGATACTAGCTGTCCCGGTATCAATGGCAATCATCCTCGAATTCGTGTAGTCAAATATCTGCGTCTCTGCCATCGTGCAGACCATTAGGATTGGCGCTACTATAATTATCGGCAACATATTTTCACTTAGATTTTTATAATCTTACAGTTTAACAATTATTTGTTTTTTCCTCTTTATATTGTTTACAATACTTCTTTATTGACTTAATGTATGATTAGTTTGCAACCAATACATTTTTTTATTCACTTTTGTTTTGAATTAGAATTCTTTTTATAATATTCTTCCTTTGTTTACTTTATTTTCTTAATTTAACTCTTAATCTATACTTGTAATTTAATTTTCTTTTGTCTTCTTTTTTTTCACATTTACTTTCTTAGTATTTAATTCACTTTTATCCACTTAGTTTAACACTTAAACAAAACTTAATTAATTAACGTTTCCCACGCGTTGATTTGGAGAATTCCTTTTTACGTTCCCGCTACTGAGGTTCCGCTTCAAACATCCGATGGGTTGTGTCCTTCTACTGAATAGACACGGTAATCTTCGAACGTGTACTGCTTAAGGACTTTTGTTACGAAGTTACCACGTTGGGCGCCAGTTAAACAAATTAATTATCTCGAAGATAAAAAAATGTATTTTTAGGAGGTGTCAACCTCTTTATTTGAATTCATAATTCGAACTGATTTTTCATAATACAAAATGATAACTTAAAGTAAACTGCAAGTGATTATTTTGCTGCGTTAGCTATTCCTGTGTTATTTAGTTCTTCGTAATTAACAGCAACATTTCGCAATCCCACGGTGGAATCAGGTATGTAGAGTTTCCTCGGAAGTCTGTATTAAGTCGCGCGTGTGTTGTGTCAGCAACATGTTTTGTTTTATGTTTTGCAATTCCTCGGAAGTCTGCATTAAGTTGCGCGTGTTTATTCGTTAAGAGGGAAGTTTAATAATTTGTCGTCTTAACTTATACTTTCTTCAACAATGCGCTTATACAGCTGGCTTCCAATTTGATGGCGCTTTTTCAATTTTTTTTTAATTTGTTGCCAATTATTATTATCAAATTTGAATGCGCTAACTCATTCCAAATCATTAAACGTTTCAGCATCCTCAGCCAAATGCGTTAAGCAGTGAAAATTGAATGTAAGAAAGGATTCATCATAGTAGAGTGGTATTAATTTAACAAATTCATTTAACATATTGTGGGCGCAGACCTTATTATTGAAGCTATTATCACTATGCAATAGGACTCTAATAGAAATACTCAGCAGGAAAAAATGAGTATATCTGTCAGGTGATAAAATGTCTTTTAATACGTAAATTCCGCTGTATAGTAGAAACTGCCGATATTCCGTTGCTTTGAATCTTTCAAGCTCCCTAAAAACACGCGGCTTTCGTGCGAATTCCCTTGGAATTTGCGTTCTTAAAAATATAAATTTAGATTCAAGACATTTTACATTCTGTGTACTCAAACAGAAGCTTGAACTTCTCTTTTTAATCCATGTCATCATTAGCGTTTTAACGACTCCTAGGCACACAACATACATGTAGTCATTAGGGAAGGACTTTAACATGTCAATGCTAAGTTTTTCTATTTCTAGTTATGCCAAATAATTGTGATGACTTGGATCGACTTTTGATCGAAATTCAAGGTCTGTTCGCTTCGATTCAATTTTATATTTGAAAATCATTTTTCCATTGCATGAACTGCCTCTTTGGACGCATTTAGGGCAACTGCTATACCCTGTATGTCCTTTGATCCCTTTCACGAATGCTCGTGCTGGAGCATCACAGATGAATGATCTACACGATATTGTGAAATGCGTCCCTTGAAAGTCAAGTCCTTGGCATAGCAATTCATTCAACTCTGCGACAAATCTTTTTAAAAGCATGTCAGAAGTCGATGGTTTTTTCACTCCAGAAAACGCAGCCACTGTATATATATCAGTGTAGCCATTTACGTTACATAAAATTGGCCATATTTGCTAAGGGCAAACCGTCTATATTAAAGTTCAGCTCTAAGATTTTAGTCTCCATTCCGTTTTTTAGCAAAAAAATCTGTCACTGAATCCTTAAGGCCATAGTACATTAACTCACCCGAACCCATAGCTTCAATATCTGGACATTTCGGAGTGCTCTTTAAAGTTCGGGCATCCGATGGCGAATGCTTATGATGCTGGTTAAGGATTTGCAGTAAACTGTTTATTGCAACATTCGCAATGTTATGTTGGATCGCCCATACAGCCAGCTGTTTTTTTAAGTCCCTGTCTCCCACAGAATTAATTTTAGTATCAGAAATACCATCTTCGTTTATAATTGCGTCCTCGCAGACAGACGGTTCATGGTTCAAAGGCACGTGGACATCGTTGGAAGTCATTTCCGTTGTTTTTTCATTTCCCAGAATATGCTGATTCTGGGTAAGCAGTGCAAAAATTTTACGAGCATCTGCTTTTGGCTTTGAATACATACCTTTATATTTATTTATTCAAAATTTCTTTATATTGTTTCATTTTCTATTCTTTATTTTCTTTTTGCTTATTTTCATTTTATTTCTTTATTTTCACTTTAAAAACTTTGTCACTTTCGCGTTGTAAAATTTTTCACCATTAATATTTTATTATTGACATTTAGAGTACATAGCTGACTCGATTTGATGCCGCCATTGTTTTTCAACAACGTTCTTTAAGTGGCAGTGTTTCGTATCCAGTCGCCGGAATAATGAATGTAATGTAACATAATTTAATATAAATAAAAACTATTTTTTCACAACACAACCATTGAAAAGAAACGAAAAACAGAAAACAAGCTTCTGCGAAACAGATAAAAATAGAAATCGAAAAATTTCTCGGCCTCATCATCACCGCCGCCAATGATTTTGCATCAACTCTGTGCCGTAAATAAAATCTGCTTCATACGAATTTATTGTTGTTTTTTAACGAACTTCAAACAGACTGGAATGAGGGTGGATTTCAAATGTAATTCAAGCTTGGATTCACACTGGAATTCCAACACTGGAATTCTCAAAAAATTAGTGCTTATTGGGAAAATAATATTGTACTGTACAAAAAATATACAAATATACTTTTAAACTCTCAGAAAAACATCAATATTTTTGACTTCTGCCAACATTAAGAAATCAAAATCAAATGGAAAAAGAAAATCAAACACAACATTTACAAGCCTAAATGAAAAAGAAGGTAATAAATAATGTCAACACAAAATAAATTTTACAACGAAACAACTACTTATTGTTTTAGATCATTTGTTCCTTATTAAAGAGGCCATTAAGTAGTCTGAGTCAACCTTTAGTATCTCAAATGTCATACTTCCAAATTTGACCACGACGGCCATTTTCTACCGTTAAACGGAGTGATGTGTCCAAAATAGAATGAGAAAAAGACCAAACTGCATTCGAAGATGAAGACGCCTTAATAGGTAACGAAATGCAGCTCCAAAGAGTGAGAAACATTTAAACAAAATTATAAAAATATTAAATTTCATTGCTAAAATTAGTTCTGTAATAATTTACTTTTCGTTCTTTCCTTAAACCTTTATATAATTTCTTTCCATGTGGAATTATATGTTCGTTACAATAAATGGTTAAAAAATTATTCGTATTTAATTTTTAATAGACAGGATGATTCAGGAAGTTCCGGACAAATTTCTCCAGCGTATTCCTTGACTCATTTCATGAAGAAAAGTCCACTAGGACCATGTCCAAAAATGCATTGACCACCAATCCGAAAATTTTGAACCCGCTGCCATTTCGCACCCTTGCAAATTTATGTTGATTTATGCTGGATATCGAGATGAAGGTGTGTCGATATCGCTTATATTTCGAGTCTAAATTTCACATCGGTAAATCATCTACAGTCATACTCTATATCGTCTTGCATAATTTATACGAAATCACTACCTTTTTCGACATGATATCGAATTTGATACCGATCATTTTGCATACTGGGAATAGTTATGCAAAATAATTTTCCATTATTGACTATGTTACAACCTCATGTGGTCAGACATCTTACACATATCAATTAATTTCTCGCCAGTTGGTAACACCAAGGTTACGGATGGATTCTTCTGCCTGGTCTTTCCAGCGGAGTCTTGGTCGTCCTCTCTTCCTGCTTCCATCGGGTACGTTATCGAAAACCTTTCGCGCCGGCTCATCTTCATTTATTCTGATAACGTGGCCTAGCCAACGCGATTGGACCATATATTTTACGGATAATTTTTCTCTCGAAAACTCCCAGGTGTTTTTCATCCTCTTGCGATATGACCCAAGTTTCGGAGCCATATGTCAAGACAGGTAAAATGAGAGTCTGATATAGCTGGACTTTTGTCCGTCGAGATAGAGCTTTGTTCCTAAACTGCTTGCTGAGCCCAAAATAACATCTATTTGCAAGCACAATTCTCCTATCTATCTCCAGGCTGACGTTGTTGTCTTTGTTCACGGCGGATCCAAGGTAGACAAATTCATCTACCACTTCAAATTTAAATCGGTTGTCAACGTTCAAGTGCGGACCAAGTCGAGAGGTTTCTCTAGTCGTTGACACCATCAATTTGCAATTTGCAAAATTCGCCCAATGATGTCTATGTCGTCAGCATACCCCAGCAACATATGGCTTTTCGTGTTAATGGCCTTGTTCGTTTTTACTGCAGCCTTTCTCATTATTATCTTCATTAAGATGTTGAAGAGATTGCACGAAAGTGTGTCGCCTTGTCTAAGTCCTCGCTTGGTACAGAATGGTTCAGTGAGGTCTTTCCCCACTTTCACTCCTGATTTGGTGTTGGTCAGCGTCATTCTACAGAGGCGGATCAGTTTTGCCGGAATACCAAGTTCAGACATAGCTTCGTACAGGTTTCCCCGTATGGGGCTATCGAAAGCAGCTTTGTAATCGGCAAAAAGGTGGTATGTATCGATTTGCTTTTCGTGGGTCTTTTCCAGTATTTGGCGTAGCGTGAATATTTGGTCAGTTGTGGACTTGCCTGGTCTAAAACCACACTGATAAGGTCTAATCAGGTTTTCAATAATTGGCTTTAGTCTTTCACATAATACGCTCGACAAGACCTTATACGCGATGGATAAAAGACTGATACCGCGATAGTTGGAACAGACACACGGATCACCCTTTTTTAATTACAGGACATAGTACACTGAGACTCCTATCGTCGGGCATAAATTCCCCCAGCCATGTACCGCCTATCAGTTGATCCATGTGGGCTAGCAGTCCTTCGCCACCTGTCTTAAAAAGTTCAGTGGGTAGGCCATCCGCACCAGCGGCTTTATTATTCTCAAGGCAGGATATCGCCGTTCTAATCTCGCCTTGGTTGGGGGGGGGGGGTACAATCTGCACTATCTTCCACTATCATTACCTTCTGATCTTCAGTGGAAGAATCTGTGTTGAGTAGTGCTGAAAAGTGGTCTCTGCACATTTTGAGCATACACTGCTTTTCAGTCACCAGATTCCCATTCTCGTCCTTGCAGGAGGGCAGCCCATTATTAGGCCCGTTATTAAATTTTCTTACCCTCTGGAAAAACTTTCGGGATTCACCATTCATCCTGCACATTTCCGTTTTTTCACTCTCACTCTGCTCCCACTGCCATTTTTTCGCCTTAATAATTCTTAGCCTATTGTAGCGCTCACTCGCAGCACGCGTTGTAACTGACTGTTTCGTTGCCATACGTGCAGCGTCTTCTTCATCAGTTGCAATGTGACATTCTTCATCGTACCATGGCGTATCCTTCTGCGGTTTTTGATAGCCAAGTTCAGTCATTGCAGCGATTTCCAAAGAATAGGAAATGTGCTTCCACTGCGCATCTGGGTCTTCGGGAGGGGGCGGGGGGTATTCTGCTCTAGAAAGAGAGAGGTTCTGTCGATAGGACATTGATATCTCCGGTATTTGTAGCTTGTCAATATCCAGCTTTTCCCGTGTTCGGCTTCGTACGTTTTTCACCCTGCTCAATTTCGTGCGAACTTTCGCAGCCACCAGGTAATGATCCGAGTCGATATTGGCACCTCGAATCACACGTACATCCATTACCCTAGAATAGTGCCCGCCATCTATTACCAAGTGATCAATCTGGTTCTTCGTCCGTTGATCAGGAGATATCCAGGTCGCCTTTTGACTGTCCTTATGCTGGAATCGAGTGCTACTAACTGCCATGTTCTTTCCAGCGGTGAAGTCTATCAATCTTATTCCATTATTGGAGGTGGTATCATGTAGACTGTGATTACCGATGGTTGGTCGAAAGACACTTTCCCTTCCTAATTTGGCATTAAAATCGCCTAGATTAATCTTAATGTCGTGGTCAGGGCAGCGTTAATATACTTCCTCCAGACGATAATAAAATGTTTCTTTGCCCTCATTATCTTTATCCTCTGCCGGTGCGTGCACACAAATTAACGAGATGTTGAAATATTTCGCTTTGATACGAATTGTGGCTATGCGGTCACTCACTGGATTGAGACTAGATGCCGCAGTCTCTTGCCAACTATAAATCCACAGGCAAATTCGTGCTTTCGCTCATGGCAGCTGTAGTAAATATCGCAGTTTTTCCTTCTGGTGCAACCATATCCTGTCTATCGCATTTCCTGGATCACTTCCGAGGACATCCGTCAGTTGGAAAGTGGTACCAGTCTTGTATAGCGTTCGCACATTCCAGGTACATATCCTTAAATCGTGGTCCTTATAACGTTTGCAAGGGTCGTCAACTGTTGGGGGGTTTCTTTGTTCATTACTTTCCTTGTGTATTTTCATTGCCAATATAACGGTGGCGGGAGGCAAACCCAGCCCACCATGGTTTGCATTTTACCTACTACCAGGATGATTATGTTGCAGCCGCCCATTATGGATCAGAAGCTGACCAGAATGCAGTGTGTCGAAACTGGATTTTGGTTTCTTCAATGTTGATCCGCCGTTGGCCATGGGTGTTGGCTCATCCGCCTTCAAAGGGCAGAAGAATATGTCCACTACTTCGAAGAGCTTCAGTGACAGGGTCACCTAATAATTCTGAGACGTATCAGTGGTCGCATCACTTTAGTTAGCTAACGGAGGTTTGCCCAGGACATACTGCGTGGAATTAGTGAGCAGCTTGGACTGCCCAATGAAGGCATCAATTCTGGCCACTCCCAAGTGAATGGCTATCAGAAACTTTCCACCTCCAAGGACAGTCCCATGTTCCAGAGGTTATACTAGAGTTCTCTAAATGGGACATTGTATATTTAAGCACATGTAAACCATTGTTTTTTTGGTATATAAGTACACATGATGAATTTAAATAAATGAATCCAAAAAAATAAAAACATGTGTATAGTTTCAGTTTAATTTGATCACACGTCTTTGGACAACCAAACGAGTTTCAAAGTTATTTGTCAACAGTCGACTCAGATACGATGTCAGATAATGTAGTTATAACTGGCTTAATTAAAATAAATACTTAAAATAATAGCGAAATTTAGTAAAATGCAGCACATGAGCACATAATCTCCCACTTATACTGCTGCAATGTCAATACCTCCTGTTTTTGTTGCCATAACAATGTTGCTGTTAATATTTCACAAAGTTGTTCGCCAAAGTACATAATGGAAAATGCAGGAACATGATACCAAATTTGGGTTAATTGCGTTCTATTTCGCTTTAGATATTTTTGGAAAAGCTTGAAATTAAATTAGCATTAAAGCAAATTCAATATTTTGTTGGAGTGGGTAATGAAAATCACATTACTGATAGGAATAACTTGCACGTTTTACGAGAAGTGGGTTATGGAAGTTCGCTATTCAAATCTATTTCGTACTTAATGTAAATATCCTATTCACTGCCCGAAAACTATACCAGAATGACAGCTAACAACCGCAAAATCTGTCACATGACGACAGTGACGAGTTCCTAATTATCTCTTGATGAATGATTACAGATACAAAACCTTTATTTTCTCACGTACCCCACCAATGGCACATAATGTGATTCGGGAAACATTTCTAACCCAAATAACCTAAATGTACAAAAATCCACTTGTGGTAAACGTAGTAGCGTCAATCTTCATCAGTTATATTTAAGGAGTAGTTACTGTGGGCATAAATGCGTATTTGGTTCTATTTCCAGCCTGTATTAACAATCAGTCTTTAGGCAGGTCAATGAGGTCATATTAAAAATAACATATTTCATGTAGTTTCGTTTGACTACATAACTATACACATATAAAACTATTGCCCGTTTTTAAATTATAATTATTTTCTATTTAAAAATGTCAATATTTGATTGACTTATCTAAAGAGTCGAAAGATTATATGTTTACTGCGTCTCTGTAGGTATATTTCGCCTCACTCCTTGCAAACCTTTTAGCATATCAATCATTTCATTTCGAAAATGCTTGGCCGTTGGTAATTTGCTCGAACATATTTGGCTGGAACTATTCCAACGTGAATTTATGTATTGTATATCTTAGGTTCAGGCAGATTTGATTATGGTCTCATAAATCCACAATTTATTGTATGCGTTGAGTTTTGATTTGTGCCTTATGGTTCGGTAAAGTAGTTATTTCATATGTTGCTTTCGAGTGAGTCATCCATCCAAATATAACCTCAAATATTTAAGGTTATAATGTTTAGGGGTTTCCTCATTTTTAGTCGCAAAGTGGCGGCAGTCTCCTCTTCACTGTTTGAAAATTATGTCACTTGATTTTGAACAATTTACTTTAATATTCCGCCGCTTCAACCATTTCCCCCAAATTATTCACATCATAATACACTCGTATTGGGATGGAATACTGGAGAGATGTCACACCAAAATTTAACCCGAATTGCCCCGATCTTTTTATACAGTAATGTAATCATAGGGCCACTATAAACAACACAGATTTTCTTCATAAAGTCATGAAAACCAACGGAGAAACCCCGAATTTTGGGAACTTTGTATATCCCATCCCACACAATTTCTCTAAGTTTTGTGTAGAAAGTTGATTATAATTATGATTCGAAGCAGACGCTTCAAAGAAGTTACACCAGAAAGATAATAAATTCGCAAGGCTCCTTTAACAATCCCTTGTGGTGCTCCTGTGGACGATCTTTATAGGAGCACTCCGGAAACACAACTTCAGGGTGTTGCTGTGGGAATCCGTTTTCTCTCCAGCTTGGGAGCGCACCCAATACGATTGGCTGGTTAATTATTAACCTTTTGTAGATGTGGGTTTAGTTCAAATTTCTCAATGTGTGTATAGTAAAAAAAACTCACCTCAAAGCACTGCAACAATGCGAGAATGCATGAGGAAAAAGAAGAACATGGTGGAAAAATGATGTCTGTTCTTGTTGTTGGAACTATAGGCCTTTCAGTGATGTTGATTCTTAGGGATCTTCGATCGATACTAATTCGCACATGTGAATTGCAGAATTGAGTTTGTATAAGTTAGACCTTTCGAAGTTAAAGGTCCAAAAAAAGATAAAGAATCGCGAAACTTGTCGAAAGAGTCGCGGACACTGTAGAAATAAAACGAAGTTATTTTGCTTGTCAAAAGCTATAAACTTGTTCTTTATTAACCGAAGTCACAACACAGAGTGAAATCGATATGTTTTCACTGTTTAAAAGAAACTTATTACATTAATAAACTTATCAATACATTCTTACGTTAATTTGCTGAATTCATTGAATTTCCATTAAACGTTGCGAAAGCATTGCAGTTAATGCTTTCGCAATTCAAGCCAGACGCTGCATTTTTTATATGGAGCGGAAATATGTTTAAAATTGAATTAGAATTACCGAAAGAAATTCGTGCTAATTTGCCTGATGTGCAATTTTGAGTTGACGAAATAATTTCATATGAATTGTATTACACGTGCCAAATATTAACAACGTATTGTGTGTTAACTCTTCCCCCTTTAAAAACGATTGTCCCAATCGTTAAAAGTAAGGTAGGTCATCAATTTTTTGTGGCCTTGGCTCGTGCAATTTCATTCGATCAACTGAGGGTTGTATTAATTCATGGGTAGGAGCTATTGTATGAATAATTACTTTTTTTTTTTTTTTGTAAAGAGCCTTATTAAAACAAGGCATATAGCAAAAAGGGTGAATAAAGAGAAAGTGGTGTATTTGGTATCAACAGAGTCTGACTTAAGTTCGTGAATGGACTTAGTATTATTAATATGCAAATGGTTTAACATTTCCAAGGATAGTAAGCTTATGAATTCATCTTCGACTGGCGTTTGTTGAATTGTTGGTGGAGAGACTTCCAAAAGCGGAGCTTCTAAATTTCTGTAAACTTTGTCATTTATTTGTAATGTTACGTTATGGAATTTGATTAAAAATGTACCGTTTACAGTTTCATTGTTTATTGTTCCAATAAAATCGTTAAGAAGAATGACACCGGGTGAGATAATTTCTATTTTGGGTACATGGTAGCCATGAGAAATTGGACAAGATGAATTCATTCCATTTAGTAATGGTTGGATGCAAGTATCGTTGGATAGGGTTACCAATTGGTCGCTTTTACAAATTTTTACATTTTTTGTTATCGCACATTCGCTTATAATGCCAAATATTTTATGATTATTTCTTATTATTTCATTAAACTTGGTACTTATAATTCTATTATTTTTCTTTATAGGTTTAATTATAACGTTATCGAATTCTTCCCTGCTAGTGAGCGGGATTACAATGATATACAAAAGTTTTTTCTGATTGTAAAGAACCTTAATGTTTGCAAACTCGAGGGCTTCTTCTATTGATGTGAATAAAATATTGTCATCTGTTATTTTCTCCAGTGCTATTTTTATTTCTTTTTTATTTAACAAAAATGAATTTATAATATTTTGTTTTGCCCATTGGATCGCGTATTTGATGTTAGTTAATTCTTCTTTTGTGAACCTGAGCTTAATCTGCATGCTGAGTGCAGCCTCGTTTACAAAATCATTATCTTTCTTAATTGCATTGGTTATATGATTGGTAATTCGGGTAAGGTTTTGTAATCTTTCTGTGAAAATATCGTTTATAACTACTTGTTGGCTATTATTCTGGATAGTTTGATCCAATGCATTTTTCACTATTTCAAAGTCGTCGTGATCTGGAGATCCGGCGATGTATTTCCAGGCAGTGCCTATTATGTTGATGGCTCTCTTCTTCCTGGATGGTTCCATTGGTTCTATGACCTCGAGGATGTCATGAATTTGGGATATTTCGTGTGTTAGAAGTGGGAAAAAGGGATTGGATTTGGGGATGGTTTGTATGATTTGCTTCTGTACATTGTCAACAAGGTTCCTATATTTGTCCATTTCTACAATATGGATAATGTTAAATGTGCCATCTTGTATTTTTGCAGGTCCATTAAAAATAGTTACGAGGTGTGACAGTGTGTAGTTTAAAATTTGCAACTCGATTGCCGAAGAGGTGGAGAGAGTTAGGAAAATTCTGTAATAAAGGGAAATATAAAAATGGTTTCAGTTTTTTATGTTGCTTTTATGGACTACTCTTCCTGATTCTGTGGTAATTGTGGTGGACTTATTGTCTTTGACTATTTCTTTTTTAAATTTGGGTGATAGTTTGGTTCCTAAACGCCTGTGAATTCTTACATAAACAACGTCTCCTGGGTCATATTGTTTGATTGGTTCTCGGTTTTTATTATGGATCTTAAGGTCGATTGCCTGTTTGTCTCTCAATCTTTGAATGTTGTCTTGTCTTGCTTTTTCGTACGTTTCGGGGTTTGTATTGACTTTTCGTCCGAAAAATACTTCAAGTGGTCTCTGTCCCGTTGTGCTGTGTATGGTATAGTTATATTCGTAAACTGCTCTGTCTAACAACTCTAGAAAGGTAGGGTATGTGCGTTCGGTTTTGAGTCAACGCATGATTTCCGTTAGGGTGGAATGAAACCGTTCAACTTGTCCGTTTACCGTACTCGTATATGGTGGAGCTTTGTAGATTTCTATTCCCAATTGGTCCTGTAACATAAAAGTTATTGAAGCCGAATTAAAGGATTTTTCATTGTCAAAAACAATAATTTTGGGAACTCCGAATAAAAAGACAAGTTCTCGTAAGGGCTCCTTCACGTCCTCGACGGCTCTTGACTTAATAATCTTGCCTTGCGCATATTTTGATAATTTATCTAATGCTGTGAGGACAAGTTGTTTCTCAGTCTGGTAAATAACGACATGAAGAATTTCGCCAAGGGGTATTGGCGTTTCCCTCAGTTCGGGTTTTGATGGATGCCTATCGTATTTGTTCTCTTTACAAACCGCACATTGTTTAACAATTTTGTTAATCTTGTTATTCATACTGGGGAAGTAAAATTTTTCAAGGATTTGTATTTTATTCTCTTTAGCGTTTCTGTGGGCTCTTTTGTGCGTGCTGATGATTATTTCATCCTGTTGGTGATTATTTTTGATATCCTCCACTTGGAGGTTTGTAAATCTAATGCGAAGGTTCGCAAAATGGTGCGGAAAAATTTCCTGGATTTTTCCCATTAATGATTCGGGAGCTTTAATGCCATTTATTACGGACGGATTAAGGTATTTTTTTAAAGTTGAAACTAGCTGTCCGGGGGTATAATTTGTTTCCGAAAGTGTGTGCCTGTGGATGGTTGGGAAAACTATTTCGAATTTATAGGGATCGGTTGAATTTGGATTAAAAATGATTTGGTTCTTGAATGTGTTTATGGGTGTTTCGACGCTATAAATACGATTGTGCGATGAACTATCATCACTATGCGTCATTTCAGTCATGGAGTTGATTTGCGATACTTCAGGCACTCTAGAAAGGGCATCTGCTACTACATTACTTTTCCCTGGTGTATAGAAAAGTTCGTAATCATATTCTTCCAATATCGCCTTCCATCGCTTCATCTTATCTTGCTGTTATTGTTTTTATTACTAAGAGCATAGGTGAGGGGCTGGTGGTCTGTGTATATCTTCACCTTCGCTGCGCCATATAGGTAGTTTCGTAAGCAGTTCAGGGCCCAGATGATAGCGAGCATTTCCTTTTCGTTCGCCGCGTAGTGCTCCTCTGCTTTTTTCAAAGTCCTTGAGATGAAAGTAATAGGTTTGCCGCCTTGTGAGAGAACTGCTCCAAGAGCATAACCTGACGCATCAGTTGTCAGTTCAAAGTGTTCCTCGTAATTTGGGTAGGATAGCAGTACGTCCTTCGATATTAAAGAATTTTTTAGTTTCGTAAATGCTTTTACTGCCTCCACGTTAAATTCTACGCAAATCTTTGATGATTGTTTTTTGGACATTCGACCTGCTTCTCCTCTCAAGAGCGATGTTAAAGGTTTTGCTAATTTAGCATAATCCCTTATGAACCGGCGATAGTAGCCTGAAAGGCCCAAAAACGATCGGAGCTCCTTGATAGTTCTAGGTTGTGGGAAATCTGCAATGGCTTCAACTTTTTTCGGATTAGTTTTTATGCCAGCTCCGGAAATTTTAAATCCAAGAAATTCCTCTTCCTGTTTGAAAAAATGGCATTTGTCCAATTGGACTTTCATGTTAGCTTCTTCTAGCGTTTTGAATACGTTATGAATGTCCCGAATGTGATCCTCCTCGGACCTGCTATAAATGACTATGTCGTCGATATATACGTAGCATGTCCTGCCTATGTAATCACGGAGAATATCGTCCAGTGCACGTTGGAATATCGAAGGCGCATTTTTCAATCCAAATGGTAAGCGGGTGAACTCATATTTCCCGTTATTAATTGAAAATGCCGTTTTCTCTATGTCGGAACTTTTAAGTGGAATTTGGTGGAATCCACTCTTAAGATCTAGGACTGAAAAGAATTTACTATTTCCTAATTTCCCTAGGACGTCTGGTATCTCGGGGATAGGTTATCTATCCGAAATTGTGACAGAGTTTAATTTTCTATTATCTATCACCATCCTAAACTGTTTATTCCCTTGGGAGTCCGGGTTTTTGTCGACTATCCATACAGGGGAATTGTATGGTGATCTTGACGGGCGTATAATTCCATCGCTTAATAACTTTTCTACCTGCCTTTCAACTTCATGCTTTAATGAAGCCGGATAAGGGTAAAATTTTGTGTAAGCTAGGGAATCAGTTGACGTACGGATTTCTCCAATTACCCTTGTAGTATAAGTTAGTTTTTCGTCCGGTTCTGAGAAGAGCATGGGGAATTGTTTTGCCAACGAGTACATGATTTCTTTTTGTTCGACCTGCATATGGTCATCTTGTATCTTGATTGAATTTACACTTTGGCTTATGTGTTGTTTAAGTCGAATTATAGTATGGTGACGAACAACCATATAATTTTTGCTTGTGTAAATTACCGCATCTAATGCTTTTAAGCTGTCATTACCTAAAATGCCATGAAAAGATTTAAGGCTAGGCATTAAAAAAAATTTAAGTTCGTCACTTAAGCCGAAAAGGTTTAAATACGTGTGCGATGTGATTTGTACATCACCTGCCACGGATTTTGCGAAAAATGGGGTTTTATTAGGTATTATTTTTTTTACTAAGTTGGGTTGCACATAATTTTTACTCGAGCCTGTGTCAATGAGGATTCTAAGGATTTCTCCGCTCTTCGTTCGACATTCAAAGTATGGAAGCGAAGAGCTCGTCATTCTAAAAAATGAATGTCAGTTAACTCCGTATCTACTTCATTGTCGGCTCCGTAATCTTCCTCGGTTTGATAAGTGTCGTAATAACAATTTTCTTGTTCTTGGTCGTAATATTGGGTTAACTCTTGGTCTTGACTTTCGTAAGTTATGTTGTCATGCTCCGAAGTGTCTGCCATTTCCGTGTTTATGTGAAAGGTACGTTGCGCTTTAGCAGGATTGATATTCTGCTTTGAAGGTGGGTTTAGCGGTCTTTTACCTAGAAATTGCTGCTGAGGTGGCCTGTTCGCGTAATTTATTTGTTGAGACCGGATGCTTCGGTCGGCATCCATTGGTTCTGCTGGCTTGGGTGCTGTTGGGCGTGGTGGTGGATGCTTTGGATGGTTAGAGCTTTGATCACCAAGGTTGTTATTATGGTTGATAGTAGGAACATTCTAAATTGCCTAAATGTTGTACATCGATAGACTGATCTACTGCATGTCCCTGAATAGCGTTCGGATTCAACGAAGCCTGTATCATCTCAGGTAACTGGCCATTAATTATTTCTAGGACAACAGTCCGAAGATTCGCTAGGTTTACCTGTCCTTGTCCGTTTCCACCGGGTTGGTTAGGAGGGATAGAAGGATTTGGGATATTTAAAATAGATGGGCGTATCAAATTGTCGGGATTTGACATTTTTGAAGTAAAAAATTTCAGTTATTGGGTTTAAATTTTTACACAGAGACAGATATAATTTAGATTTTTTGTTTTTCTAAAGGAGTATATTTTTTACCAAAAAGGAATTTAAAGGTTGCTACACGGTATTTCAGACTTAAAATTATATAGGATATATTGTATTTGTCAAAATATAATTTATAATTTCTTAGTAGCTTACAATAGTATAGGTGGAGTTATCTTCATCTTGGTAAATTTAGAGATGGTGGTGCTGACTTGGAGTATTCTGATGTGTGCGTCCTCGTTGTATAGGTTGGGTTGCACATATGCTAATTTGGATTCAAGGGTACAGTCACTTTCACGGCTTTTTGGTTTCACAATGTAAATGATGAAGTCACTTTAGATTTATGCTTATCTTTGACGTGTGTGTTTTTCCTTTTGTTTGATTAGATTTTGTTGTTCTTGTTTTCTCGTATAGTATTATCGAGATTTTTAGTTTTAGAGTTTTACTCTAGTAGGTTTTCATGATTTTAACTGCTAAATTATTGCAAGATTCCCACTTTAAAGTTTTACTCTTGTGGGTTAAGTTGTTTAAAAAAAATTTTTTTCACTTCACTTTTGTGGTTTTGTTATGACTTTAACTGTCCACTTTAGAGTTTTACTCTTGTGAGTTAAGTTGTTTAAATTTTTTCCACTTTACTTTTGTGGTTTTGTTATGATTTCAACTTGTTAAGTTGTTGTAATTTTTTCAGTTTAGAGTTTTTACTCTTTTGGATTTGTTATAATTTCAACTGTTACGTTGTTATAAGTCCTTTTTTCACAAGTAAAGCGGCTTACGTTCAAACGCGTCCTTTTTTCCTTAAGGATACTTAGGGGCCTCTTTCTTTATATTAACGCGATGGGTGACTTATTTACCCACCTTTGCTCGGGCGCCAGTTAGACCTTTCGAAGTTAAAGGTCCAAAAAAAGATAAAGAATCGCGAAACTTGTCGAAAGAGTCGCGGACACTGTAGAAATAAAACGAAGTTATTTTGCTTGTCAAAAGCTATAAACTTGTTCTTTATTAACCGAAGTCACAACACAGAGTGAAATCGATATGTTTTCACTGTTTAAAAGAAACTTATTACATTAATAAACTTATCAATACATTCTTACGTTAATTTGCTGAATTCATTGAATTTCCATTGAACGTTGCGAAAGCATTGCAGTTAATGCTTTCGCAATTCAAGCCAGACGCTGCATTTTTTATATGGAGCGGAAATATGTTTAAAGTTGAATTAGTGTTACCAAAAGAAATTCGTGCTAATTTGCCTGATGTGCAATTTTGAGTTGACGAAATAATTTCATATGAATTGTATTACACGTGCCAAATATTAACAACTTATTGTGTGTTAACTTATATATACGATTGATGATCAACCGATGGTATCAATTCAGGCACAGTAGTTAGGCATCTGACGATGAACTTGCCACGGAGTTCGAAACTAGTCATGCCAGTGAGTGTGTGTTGAACTGAATTGTCTATTATTTCAAACAAAAACTAAACCATTTTTCAATTAGAAAAATGTTCATGACTTGTGTAAGCTTGTAATATGAATTTCTGATACGTTAACCAAAAACTAACAAAAATCGGTCACTTAAATTCAAATTCAAATAAAAATTAAATTTTAAATTTAAATATGGGGGGGATCGGGAAACACTTGAAAATTTTCATTGCGAGCGGGATCCTGATCAACATTCGTTTAAAAACGCAATCCAGATCATCCCTAAGAAAAAAACGTTTATTGCTCGGTTGCCTCAAAAATATTTTGATTGATTTTGATTAATGAAATAATCGCAACCGTTCATGTAGTTCTCCCAAATAAAGTCATATATCTCAAATGTGTATCATGTTGTTGGAAAAGAGTTCTCGTTTGCATCAAACGCGAACAGAATTACAGTTGCCGCAAATTTAAAAAACGTTTGCGATAACTGAAATTAGCCATTTTTCTAATTGGAGCACAGATTACGAAGAACGTAAATTTCTCTCATTCTGTCGACTGTATACACAGTCTTATCTACTCGTTTGGCATACACACTGACGCATACAAATAAAAGTGATCACAAACTCTAATGCTTCCACCTTGTCAATATATCTTAGATGGACAATTGACGCGTTATAGTTTGCTTCGGTTTTAGTTGTTATTTGAATGCAAGGCGAAAAAATCATAAAAGTTGGAAATTTAAACAAAAAACAGCTTATGAAAGCGATAAATAAAAGTTTTAATTACAAATCGGTTGCCGTAACCGAAAGAACAGTTAGTGGCGCCGTTTTTCGTTTCTCGCTAACGTTTTCTCAGCTCTAATTGTTCATAACTCGTTTATTGCAAACGTTTCCATTTCTCGCAAAGGTTTTGTTAGTTGGGAGCAACTACAACTCAGTTGCTGTAACCGAAACAACAGTTGGCGGAACCGGTTTTCGTTTCTCGCAAACGTTTTTTCAGCTTATATTTTTCATAACTCGTTTGCTGCGAACATTTTCCCGCTCTCCCAAACGAAATGACATGTATGGATTAAAACAAGTTCGTTTCTCCCAACTACAGTCCCCAAACGAACTGCAGTTATCTGAGATTTCGTTTGGGAGAAACGATTTTTTTCTTTGCGTGCGATATTCAAAATAAAAGATTAAATGCTATATTCGCCGCGTCTGAACAAAATCAAAAGAGTGGTTGCAGGCGCGTTAGTATGCTACACTACTTTGGAATCTGACATTTATGAAATTAAGTTGCCTGACCATAGGTAAACCCGAAAACGTTATAGGGTACAGTCATAACGTCTTGTCGTCTTTTTCAGATTTATAAGGTAATTTAGGAAAAGATGATGTAGAACAATAAATTAGTATCAAAGTATCACATTCAACACACTTAAAAATTCAAAATTGCCAGTTTAACTTTCAAGAAAGACTGCTTCCATCAAATTTCTTTCAAAAACTATCAGAACATGTTTTTAAGTTATGAAATTGTGGAAAAAAAACCGCATTTGGCGAAAAAGGAAGTGTTCACACTTTTACGATGGTCAAAATTAATGAATTAAAGTTCAAATAGCTTCACCACTCACCTTATTCGCATGACTTAACTCCCTCGAACTATTTTCTATTTCCAAACTTGAACAAATGACCCGATGGTAAAGATTTGCCAACAATGAAGAGGTGGAGTCTGCGGTTGATGGCTATTTTAAGGAGTTTCACAATTCTTACAATAAATAGGGTATCGAAGCTATTGAATATCGTTGGAAAAAGAGTATCGAGCTAAAAGGAGATTATGTTGAAAAATATAGAAAATTGTTCGCAACTTTTTGTGTCGTCTTTTTTAGGTCGGTTAGTTTTGGGACCGCCCTCGTACGCTGTACTAGCAGTTTGTTGTCTAGAATGTAGGATCATCAGAATGTCTTGAAATGCGTTTTAAACAGACATCCTGTTTCCATAATTGCTTTAGTAAGAGAGAAGGTGTTCACTGTTTGTGTCAAAAGTTAATGGAGAATTTATATTTTTTGGATGGTAGCGAGACAGGCAGCGATTAATATATTTATTTGGTGGAATAATCCACGTTTCAGGCCGCTCATGTTTCACGTCGTCGTAGGTGCAATGGCTAGTGTGCGCGGCCCTTGTGTATGAGAACGTGGGTTCGATACCTGCTCTGACCACCTTGCATTTCTTTCGACGACGGTCACCTCAATTAGTTATGGCTACACTATCGAGTATTTAGCCATGAAAAAGCTTCTCAAAATACTGTTCGGAACCGGTGTAAAACTGTAGGTCCCAATCAGGGAGTGAAAAATTAGAAAGCACACAGCTCACTTGTTGTGAGAACCTCTCCCCAATCCCTACATAAGATGTATTTAATGGGAAATACAGATAAAATTTACCACTTTGAATAATAAACATTCTTACCGATAGTACGAATTGTTCGTTATTACGAGTGGCTCCGACAGTATATCATACGTATTATTGGACATCCACTGTATAGAAAATGAATGTGCACTGCATTGAGATAAATTTTTAAGAGGTTCAAAAATCTAATTATTACCTTTCAATGGACTAGTGATATTAACAACCGACGTAATCTTATGGAACATAATAGATGACTTTTTCAAAGAAAAATAGATGAGACTTTAAATCATCCTCTCCTACGCATTCAAATTTAGACCCGAGTTTTCCTATTAAACAGTGTTCAGCGATCACATCCACTAGAATAAGTATCTCTTGTACGTTTTAGGTCATAACTTGGCCATAATTAAGTCAATCAAGAACTACAACGAATATAAAGGGTGTCTCAGTAAGATTGCACTATTTAAATGTAGTGTAATTTTTTTGTGCCAGTGGCAACTCTGAAATTTGGCAGCTGCCACATCTGTTTATTCCGATTATTAAAAATAGAAAGAACAACGCGTTATAATCGGAAAACTTATTACAAAAATTCGGTCACTGCCGATTTTTCAAAAAAAAATAATCTCCGATGAAGCGCATTTCCATCTCAATGGCTTCGTGGATACACAAAATTGTCGAATTTGAGGCTCAGAAAATCTTTACGCAATCCATGAGAAACAAAAGCACCCACAAGGAGCAACTGTCTGGGACGGATTTTGGTCAGGCGGCGTGATAAGGCCTTACATTTTTAACGTGAGGTTGAAATTGCAGTGGCATTCGATACAGAAACATAATAACGGATTGCTTGTGGCCTTAACTGGACGTCACCTGCCACACCGCGCATGAAACAATCGATTTATTGCTGCTACGATTTCCAGAACAAATTATCTCAAGAAATTCTGATGTCAACTGGCGAACAAGATCAAGCGATTTAAAGACGTGCGATTTATTTCTTTGTGGTTTCATCAAATCTCGGGTTTATGCAAATAAACAAGAAACAATTCCTGACGTCAAATCCGAGGTCCAACGCGTCATCGGTTAGATACAGCCACATTTATGTGAAAAAGTCATGGAAAGATTAATGGCCATGATTGATGGCCATTTGACGGATATTTTATTCCATACGTAATCGGAACATGTCTTCTTTACAATCCAATAAAAAAAAACACAAAAATCTCAAAAACTAGGTGTTTTTATTTTAAAATGAAAAAGTGTATTCTTTACAAAATGTTATTGACATTAAGTTGCAAGAATTTGGCATGTTTTGATGCACGCATGATGGATCGTCTACAATGATAAAGATAGTTATAATATACCGCCGGAATAAGAGTTTTTCGTTAATCTTGCTGTTCGCCACTGTGAAGTAGACGTCTTCTATTAAAAAAAATTACAACAGAAACAGCGATGATATTGCGAGAAACTAGAGAAATTTCAAAGTTTTGTACTACTTTGTTGGTTAATGTATGAGAAATTCATACTACAAGCTTACAAGTCATGAACATTTTTCTAATTGAAAAATGGTTGATTAATACAAAAATGAGTTCAAGTCAATGATTGAGGTTAAACAACGATGGGGCAACTTCTGCATTCCACGACTTGAGTGCAGACCTACACCCGCTAGCAATAGCTTTAAAAAGATTATCAAATTATTCTGTTACGTTGATTGATACGGATGAGGCCTTAGTATGTATCCTGAAATAGTTGAAGAATTGTAACTCTTTTCACACTAGTAAATTGGGACATAGAACAACAACAAAATTTAAAAGGAGAAGGCTTGACGTTTTTCAGCTGCATAAAAACTAAAAAAAACACCCGTAGAAACATAGTTTTTGACTATAAATTCTTTATATATGACACATGGTTTATTATTTTGTTGACTATTGATTTGTATGGGAGGTACCACGCCCCTTTGTCCAATCCGGCCCATATTTGCAGCAGATCTTTGAATATATACACCTAGCCAACATACCCAATTTTGTTCAAACACCGTTAACAGGAGCAGAAATAATGGATTTTTAATGGATTCAATCTCGTCCATATTTTTATAGTTGATTTTTGTCGTCACCATTAGTCTGCCTGCAAAATTTCAGCTCGATGGGATCACGGGAAAAGGGTTAAAAAGTAATCAAAAGTTTTTTCGGCATGCATGCATGCATACAGACAGACAGGTGAAGTTAATATAAAGAATTGAAAAGCCTGATTAAACTATGAATACCTAACCTGTATAGTAGGGCTATAACTTTGTTACTTTATTTGCAAATATCAAAATGGCCCCATTATAGTCGAGGAGGCCATTGTCAAAATATTTCACCCACAAAACACGGTGAAGTTTGAAAATCAGATTTTTTTATTTTTTTTATTATAATAGTTCTTGTATCAATATATTAACCTGGTGCGAATCTGCATTTAAATTTGCGGTAAAGGGAAAGAATCCGCTGTTTTAGTTTAAAAAAAATATAATAAGAAAGTAACACAAATTGGAGCAAATTTTGACTTTTTATATATCCCCTATTTCAATATACTAAAACTTAAAAAGAAAACTTAAGAAAGAATGTAATTTCATTGTTTTAAATATTTTCTTTTATATAACTACGTGTTTTAAATATTCCGAGTTTGAGTTTAATATTTAAAAATAATGGGATTTAAAAGAAGTCGTTTAAGCGTTTTGAAAAATTCTAAACATAGGCTTTGCCCAAAATTAAAGATAGCACAACAATGTGGAGAAACATTCCAGATGTCGTCATTCCATTACACCAATTGATCAAAATGCAAACCCACCAAAATTACAATTGGAAGATATCATACTTTAGCTGCTTCAGAAAAATCCAAAAAGAGAACTATCCAGTTATTTCAAATGAACTTTTCGATTTGTGGAGTAAGATGAATGTACCAAAAATTCGTACTAAATCTGTAAATAGAATAGTTGAAAAATTAATTTGAATGTATGATAATGGAAACAGAACAGAACTAATTTTGAGAACATTTTTAATATTTCTAAAGAAAATACAGATATTCAGTCCGAATTGAGTATCTTGAAAGAAATTATGTCTGATAAAAAATAGAGTATCAGAGTTCGAGTTTCAGGATCAATACCCATCCGACGAATGTGATTACAAGCCACGAAAAGTATAAAATTAAATAAATCATTAATAAATCCATCGGTTGAATTAGTTTCTAATGCCAAAGTTAGTACTAGAAAAACAGCAACATTTGTAAGGATATAGCAAGGTCTGGTGTTCAAATTGCAACTTCATCACAACCAACTATTTATAAAGCTGTTATCAGGTCGGTCGAGTGTAACGAAGAAATGTTAATGTATCTTTGAAAAATTAAAACTGGTGCCTGCATTTCGACGCCATACACATTGGCAATAAAGAGTTCGAGGTAATAGTTTTCAAAAATGAATATAAGGAAATTAATTTATCAGTGCTTGTTTTGGAAAATGGAAATCCTTCAAAATATTTAATGGTATTAGAGAAACATTACACAAATTTGATCTATGGAAATACTGATCATTTGTGGCACAACAATTGAAAATGCTGGTCCCAAAAATGACGTTGTTAAGCTACATATTAAAGAACAATTATAAATCAATTGATCTTCCTCCACCGCAATATGTCGGTTGCCAACACCATATTTTAGAACTGATACTAAGGCATGGTATAGACGACTTATTGGATGCAACAGCATCAACTCCTAATATCTCTTATAATTTTGCCCCTCAACTAATAAATAACCACGAGGATCTGAAACAAAACTATATACAGCATGAGGAATACATAAAAATGACAAACATTACATGGCGTGACGATCTACAATACTTATACGAGCTTGGTTCTGGATTTAAATACTACCAAAGAAATAAAAAATATCCTTATATAAAATTTAAAGCCGTACCGCCATTAAGCAATGCTCGATGAAACTCATGGGCAATGCTTTCCAATTTAGCATGTGTCCGTATCCCGAAATACCGAGACCAGCCTACGTCAATATGTGAATTCATATGTGGTTTTCCAATCATTGTTTTAATGAAGAAAATATCGCAGCTTTAGAACAATCCTTAACAAGATTTAAGAACGGGCGGGCAAGTTTTAAAAGGCACTGGGTTAAAGAAGCTTCAATAATAATAATAAGATTTTAAAAACTCGTTTTTGTTGGTGAGGTTTTTATTCCAAAGTGACCCGAAATTTTTGTTTTCGTAAATAACACTAAATTCGCCATCGCGGCCGAAATTTGGTTGTAGCCCTACTGTATAGTATAGTTTACACCCTCAAGAGCTTGAAACTGCAACGAAAATATTCAATAGGAACGATTCTTCAGTATTTTTTAAATTATATTCATACGTAATCTGTTTTCTTTTCTAGGTTACTCGATATTTATGCAGAGCTGTATGTCAAGAAGGTAATGGCGAAAGCCAAAGCAATAGTGCAAGTCAACAGATAACTACTTTACGGGCATTTGTAGCGATAATGCCACCTTGAGCGAAGCGGATATTGAAAGAAGAATCGATCAAAAAAAGGCACACAAGTCTATAGGGTGGCAGTAGCACACACATAACGCCTGCAAGGATTCGATATATAGTATAATTTTCAATAAATCGTCATGCAACCCCACATGGACCTATGCACCGCATATACTCACATACGGGAACTTGCGTTATTCTGACTTATTTGCCAATGAATGTCAAATTTGGGTATACTTATAATTAAAAATGCGGGTGGAAATGGTGAAATGAAAATCTCACAATTCGAGCGCAGGCAAAAATCATACCAGAAATATGGCTGCGAACAGTTACTCGTGTGTATGAATGCACTAGGAATGCTTCACTTCACATACATACATATGTAAGTCCGCTAGTGCGCTTTTACTGAGGAATAAAGGAAGAACCAACATTATTGTTCTTGGCGAAGGGTTCAAAGGGGGTCAGAGAATCCAATAGTTCGTACATTTGCTGCTTCCTTCAAATGGCAGTCATTTCATTATCAAGCAATTGTGAAGTATGTAATTATTTATGAAAAATCTTAAGTTTCTTTACATTTTCGTAACGAGGGTTAAATATAAAACCCCGTAAAATTTTGCTTAATTGTATGAAAATATATGTGGAGCATGTGTTCTGTGTTCTTGCATTATTATTTTTGCCTTATTAAAATGCAATATTTTATGCGTCTAGAATTAATTACTTACTTATCCGGTCTCGACAACCCCGGGGGGACAGGGACCTTACAAAACGAAGACAACATATTTCTCCAACCAGTTCGATCTTTTGCGTTATTTCTCCAGTTGCCATTACCAAGTTTACGCAGGGATTCGTCAACCTGATCCCTCCAGCGGAGACTTGGTCTTCCTATTTTTCGTCTTCCTTCGAGTTCGGTTTCGAAAACCCTTCAAGCTGCTTCGTCTTCAACCATTCTACTGACATGGCCTAGCCAGCGCAATCACGTTATCTTAATCCGCTTAACTATGTCAATGTCAGGATAAAGCGCATACAGCTCATGATTCATGCGTCGCCGATACTCGCCGTTGTGCACTATAGGGCCATAAATTTTTCGGAGTATTTTTCTCTCGAAGACTCCTACAGATGTTTCATCTGCTTGCGATAGGACCCAGGATTCTGCGCCATAAAGCAAGACAGGTTGATTGAGAGTCTGGTACAACTGGACTTTTGCTACTTGAGAGAGGACTTTATCCCTAAAGTGCTTGCTTAGCCCAAAATAACATATATTCGCAAGCACAATTCTCCGCTTGATTTCAAGGCTGACGTTGTTGTTTTTGTTCACGGCAGATCCGAGGTATATAAATTCGTCAACTACCTCAAAGTTATAACGGTTATCAACGTTCACGCTTTGGTCTAATCGCGTGGAGGCCCTGTTCGTTGAAACCATTAATTTTGTCTTGTCCTCATTTACCGTCAGACCCACTTTTGCTGACTCCTTCTCAATTCTCGAAAAAACCGCAGTAACTTCCCTAATGATATCTATATCATAAGCATACGCGAGCAGCATGTGACTTTTGCTGCGGTTGGTTTTATTCATGTTGACTGCAGCTTTTCTCATAATGAACTCCATTAAGATGTTAAAGAGATTGCACGATAGGGTGTCGCCTTGCCTGAGGCCTCGCTTAGTTTCGAAAGGATCGGTAAGATCCTTATCAACTTTGACTGCGGATTTGGTGTTCGTCAAGGTCACCCTGCAAAGGCGTTGTGATCACATGGGTGTTGTGATCACATATCTGGAAAGCTTACTTACCAGGATAACATTGAGGCTGAAACGGCCCTTTCTATTGTAATATAGATGTTTGTTTCCAGAAGAGTGAAATATGACGTGGGTGCCATCAATACATTCAAACACTCTGGGAATATTAAATTTCTTAAAGAACTCCTCCGCACTATTCCATTTTTCTTCATTGGCAAAGTGGAAGTCCTACTTGTTTGAAGAAATTCCTTTAGAACCACAGAAAATGTAGGCTGGGCCATTGCCACCTGGTAGTCTCTTGATACGCCCTTCTGGTAGCTGCCCTCAGCAAAAAAAAACGCAAGAATGCACTTTTTCTGGCATCAAACGGCTCATTTCACGAAGCAAATATTTAAATACATCCTTGGTTATGCGATAATGCATTTTAAATCTAGAAACGCATTTTTTAAATAAACATGCATATATGAACATATGTATAAACAAAAAAATCTAATTACTGGCAGTCTGGGAGTTCCAAAGGATTGGAAGCATCTCGCAACTTCTTTCGGTGAAGTTTTTCAACTCCTCCGTTCCATGAGTCATCATTGCATCCCGAAAAAATTACGGTTTGGTGCGGTTTATGGGCCGGCGGCGTCATTGGCCGTACTTCTTCCGTTATGATCAAGACCGGTACATTACTGTGAATGCGAATCGCTACCGTTCAATGATATCCGAATATTTTTGGCCCCAATTGGATATGGAGGACATGTGGTTCCAACAGGACGGCACCACAAGCCACACAGCGAATGCCACAATCAATTTATTGGAAACCAAGTTTGATGAACGTGTTATCTCACGAAATGGCCCAGTCGATTGGCCGCCTCGGTCGTGCGGTTTGACGCCGTTAGATTATTTCCTGTGGGGCTACGTCAAGTCTATGGTCTATGCCAACAAGCCGTCGACGATTGTTGAACTTCGTACGAATATCGAACGTGAAATTGCAGCAGTATCGGCCGATTTATGCTTGAAAACCGTGGAAAATTGTGTTAAGCGTGTGGTCTTCTGCTAGCGTGCCCGTGGTGGCCATGCAAAAGAAATGGAGTTCCATACATAATGGCATCGAACGTACTTTCACGGGAATAAAGAATTTCATTGGTATCTAAAACCGGTTTTGTTTTATTTAAAAAAACTTTTATAGCGCTCTTATTGAAAAACCCGTAACTTGCCAAATACACCTTCATTTTACCAACATATAAATATAAGAAAAATCTACTCACAGACAAGGAGAACTGTCAATAATGACATGCAATAGATGTTAACAAAAGAAACTAAAAAATAATTTCACAATTATCAGCAAATCTGCCATATAAAATTTACTGCGGAACACTTGAGTTTAATGTTCGACAATGTCAGCTGATTCCCAATGCTCCCATTATTTCATAATACTAAATTACTGTGAATGGGAATTCCCATACAATTCATTTTTGGAAATGGGAACTCACATTCCCTTTGTGAATGGGAACTCCCAATAATTTTGTAATAGGGGTGAATACATTGCTGATACTCCATCAGTTGATCAAATACGTAAAGTTTATCTTGGTGCCGTCAGTGGTGCCTTTTGGTAGTGTGCGCGGCTCTAGTGCATGAGAACGTGGATTCGATCCCTGCTCTGACTACCTTAAATTTCTTTTGACGGCGGTCCCCTCGCATAGAGACGGCGATATTTAGCCATGAAAAAGCCGTTCAAAATACCGTTCGGAATCGGAGTAAAACTGTAGGTCTAAATCAGTGAGTGTAAAACTAGAACGCGCACAGCTCACTGGTTTGTGAAATGCTCTCCCTAATCCCTTCATCACTGCGGGATGATTGTGCGTAGTTTTGAGTTTCAGTTCAATTTTGTTGTTGTATGTTAACTCGTTACGTTTTTGATGCACCTGACTAATTTTGAGTAGTTATTGGTTGAAAGTATGCAAAACAAAAAATTTTACCCAAAAAAAGTTACAAGTCATTATTTAATTGTTTGATTTATGCACTTCAATCAATGTTGAGTGAATCCAAGTGATCCCATATTTAATTCAATGGAGTTTACCGTTTTCCTCTATCGCGTTTAAAGTTTGAGATATTTCGCAACAATGTTTGCTTGGAAATCAAAAAGGCTTAGCTCTTTGAGTGTGAATTTAACGGAAAAGACTTTAAAATTGACGTTTGACGAACGATAGCGAAATGCAAACGACTGCGAATCACATGAATAAGTAACCGAATTATACAAACTTTAGCCGAATTTAGCATCTTAGCGAATTCTGGGAGATTTATATAACTGTTGTCTACTATCTTGTAGATGCATAAGCAACCTTTGCGGAAATGATTGAATAAGGAATTTTTAAATATTGATCAAGTAGGCCATGATTTCAATTTGTCGTCTGTATACATTTTGTAAACAACAAAAATTAAATTGTTCTGTTTAAAATTTTCAACAATATGGGTGGCAGAAAAGCCCTTGCACATCCGAAAAGGGGCCAAAGTCCTTACTTTAAAATCGAAAGTTGAGATACCTACTTGAGATTGTTCTTAAAACAGAAAGGGGGAATACAGTTGTGTATAATTATGTAATTAAGAGGTACGGGAAAACCATGAAAGGACGTACTAAGTCGGAAAGAGAAAATTCGCCAAGAAAGTGTTGCCAACGTCAGCGTATGTACAGAACCATTGTAGCCAACTGTTCCGAAGTAAAAATCGCTACGGTCAAATTATGCGAAAAACCACTACTATGTAAACTCATCAATAAGGTCATTAACTTTAAGTTCAAAAGGATTGACAATTTAATAACTCAATATATTTAAGAACTGAATACACATACATACTCGTATAAGTATATTATACATTGAATCTATGTTTGTAACTTGATCTATGTTTGTAACTTGAGGTTTTATAAAAAAATTAGAGAATTCACAAGCTGTCTTAAAGTCATGTGTAGGAATGTCGTATTTCACAAAAAAATTACTTGAAAGCGCCAGAAAAAGCAATAAACTATTTATGAAAAAAGTGAACATACACACAAACAATTTTAGTGGTAATATTGCCTATAAACAATGTATAATATCAGCCATTGGCGTGGGTTACATAGAGTTTGCTTTGTTTTGTATATAAGTTTACAAATTTTCATTGGTAATTTTTATGTTCGAAAAATTACCTAAAATTATTGTTGATTTAGCTTCCACACACTGTCAATTCAGCTATTTCTAAAAAGCAAATTTACCCATAAATTTCGGTTGATACAGCAGTTACTATTTTGCTATATTAACCCTTTCCGTAAGTTGATACACCTATATATGTACATATATTGCTGATTTATCCTTCATATATTTTCCCCTAAAAATAAAAACTCTCTTTTTAAGTGGTTAATGCATTTATGTACATATAAATATTTTTAAGTATGTGTAGAAAACAAGTGAGTTAATAACGGGTCCGCCAAATAACTTTGTTTTTTGAAAATGCTATAAAAAAAATACTGAATATTTTCTCAAATTTCTTTTTTTATTTGAAAGTACAATCCTTCCGGTTAATAATGGAAAATAATTTCATTCAAATGGCTGCCTCGGCTGGCCATGCAGTAGCCTACACGATCGGTCCAATTTTTAAGCACATTATCGATTGTGTGCAGCTGTATGTCACCAATGGCTTCACGAATATTGTCCTTTAAAGCGTCAATTGTCTCTGGCTTGTCGGCGTAACACTTATCTTTGAGGGCACCCCACAAATAATAGTCCAACGGTGTTAAATCGCAGCTCCGAGGTGGCCAAACGACATCAGCTCTGCGGCTGATAATGCGATCTTCAAAAACAGGGCGCTAAACATCGAGTTTAGCTTCGGCTGTGTGGATTTTCAAAGTAATGTCGCAATATTTCCCAGCGTTGTTCAAGCATATACACAACCATATTCGTTCAGCGGAAGGATAAAACTAATTATCTGTCAAATCAAACATGAGCTAAGTGTTACCATTCACGAAATAAGCACTAGGTGAAACAAAACGTTAGATGGCGGGCCCTTTATATATACGACTTAATAACACGATTTATGAATGATGATGATGAAGTATATGGCAATGTCTTTCGTGACATACGTAACATTCGCAGAGTTTTTACAACATTCAAATTATTCTATCTCGTGAACTGTTGAACATAGAGCTATAATTTTTTTTTGGAAAAATTATTTAGCTTAAGCTTAATTAAAATCAGTGATTTAATTGAAAAAAAATTACTGAATTTTGGCTGTAAAAATGGTGTAATTTGTCGTGACTGACGTAACGCATTTTTTCACCAATAATTCAGGTCACTTTTCCAAATGGCATTTCTCTAAAAGTTTCAATGTGAAGTTTATTTTTTTTGTCCGGATATCTTCTTCTATGTCTATAGTTTAGAATACAATCAGTATAAATGCGTCAAAAAATTATGCTCAAAAGATGTTGAGGTTTGAGCGAAATAAGTTCCGTGACTGACGTAACATTTTTGGTATTGAACAATTCTAATACGTTAAGATACATTCTGAAGCCGGTGTACATGTAATTGTATATCATTGTGTTTGATTTTTTGTTAGTTGGTATGAGTTCCGTATTTTAGGGTATGTTTGGGCGGATGATCACCATCATCACCATCCATCATCTTCGTACGCTATTGTAAATTGTACGAAAATGAGGAATTATAAAAAGACATTGCCATATGTAGAACAGTACGGATATTTGCAATATTTATATGCAATAGTTATTTAAATCTTGTTTTAAAATGGTTACGTTCTAAATTTCTTGTTCAGACGCGTCGGCGTTCTCTTCTACAATTCAGAATACACAATTGGTGGTGGGTGGGAATGTCCAAATCACTTGCCACTATTGATACCGGTGTATTATTGCTGGTCACCACGGCAGAGTTAATGCCTACAACAGATTGTCACACCGATTGAGGTTAGTATCCATTGAAACTAAAGCTGTGGTATTGGCGTTTCAGAGTGTTGTGGCTAAGGAAGCCGCATATGGACGTTGTAGTTGTTACACTCATGCCGCCACTGACGCCTATAATCCTGCTGCTGTGGCTGCTGATGATGATACTGCTGGTATGGATACGACTGTTACGCCTATATCCGCCGATGCTGTAGCTGAAGTTATGGAATTGGCCATATTCCTATAATATTTCTCCAATTTGCAATTGATATGTTTGCATAGGTGGATTTTCGTATTCTGTTCATAAGTTCTTTGAGTTGTGTGGGTTCAGAAACATCAATCATTGTTGGCCCACATCATTGGCATATTGGGTTTTCATTATAACATGTAACGCACTAAGAGAGAGAGGTCAAACAACACAATCAATTAGAAAAATTATAAAAAATTTCTGAAAACTTTTATTTTTGTACTTACCGTTCCCAAAGTCAAATGTTTGTGACAACTTAATTGACAAATATATATATAAAAATTTTCGAATATCTAACTATTATAAATTGTATTATTTATCAAATAAATAGGCAAAGCGGCAGTGTATAAAACAACTACTGGCATGGGTGATACATGATATTTTTTTGTATTTCATACAAAAATATAATACCTATGCCAGCAAAGGTGATATTACCACTATTATTTTTTTGTGTGTAGTAAACAATTTCAAATTTGGTTGAGGAAAGTTTAAAGGCTTTAGATGTTAAAATAATTATTTAATTTAAGTGAATTCAAAAACAAGCATCACTTGGTGTGAGGATTCCTTGGGATCTATCTGTACGCTGTATTTCCGAGTTATAAACAATTTTTACTTTTCGCGATTGTTATAAATATTGTTTGCCACTGTTACTTTTGAGATTAGATTACCTCACGATATTCTAATATTGTTGGTCTGGTGAATAGTTAGTTGTATAGTCGTAAAATATTTTTGACCAACCGTTTAAATCCCTTAATATTTGCCATTGACAGAAAAAATAAGCATCGCACAGTGGGGCCGATTGGAAAATCACGGTAATACTATCGCAAGATTTAAAGTATCTCATCATTTCGGAATATACTAGACATTTGTAGAGGAGGGGTCAGGCTTTCGGAATATTGCACTTAGAGGCACCCTGTATGAACAGGTTTGGTGCTACAGGGTGTAAAAGTTTCAAAGCCTGATATTTCTACAGGTATAGGCCGATTTCAACGAGTTTTTATTTCTGAGAATCTACTATGCAAGAGAATTAAAACATTTGCTAAGTATTGTGGAATATCGTTTATCATTATTAACATATTCTGTATCAAAGTTTAAAATTTTAAATTTTTTCATTGACTTTTTTCAGTTTTTTGTTAATAACTCAGCTATTTCAGGGAAAGTACTATTTCTGAAAACACCGCTAAATTGGAAAAACTTCAATAAAGAATTGTAACAATTTTTAAGTTATCTCAAGGTGTTTGGAAATGCCAAGTTCTCAAATTTGGATTTTTGTCAACCTGTAAAAACACAATATTTCCCCGAAAAGGTAATATGATTCGTTCAGTAGTTACTTTAGTTTTTTCAAACATTTAAATTTTTCTGAAAAACAAGGCTTTGGTAAATACATTTAAAGTAAAATTATGATCAGTTGGAAATGCACAATACACACGCATTCTCTGAAAATGTGAAATTTTTTAACAAATTTGTTAATTTCGATGTTAGGCAAAAATTTCGTAGTGGTGTTTTATATATCTTTTTATTTTTTATAAAGATTGAGATGTTCCTAAATGTACGCCAAAATAGAAATAGATCCTACGCATAATTGAGTTCAGGAGAGCTTAATATGTATAAAAAAGTCGAATTTTCATAGGAGATTTGTTTGCGATTGATCTCTAAGTTTTCTAGAATTAAGGACAAAACTTAATTGGCTTTAATTGGCCGTGCATTGGACTATAACATATACAGAAATTAGTAAGATACCGTCAATATGTACTTAGACAATTTAATTCACATTTTTAAAAGATTTTTGCAAAATTATTTATTTTAATTTTTTTTCGAATTTTTTCCAAAAGTATTATAGAATGGATATTTCTGAACACACTTTTATAGAAGAAGCGTTTATCTTTCCAACGGTATATAATATGTCTATGCACAACAATTGTAGGTATCACTCACAAACCTAAAATTTTTACAATTTCTGTATCATGCCAATTTCATCATTCAGCAGGACAACTACACCATGGACAGGACAACTACACCACCACTATTTTGTGAAGCTATTGTTTGGGATCATCAAGTCGAACTTGCCTAATTTTGGCGAAGTCTTCTCCGAATTCTACCTGCAGTGTCACATTCTGTGCACTTGTTTTAAGTGTCCCGAACCTACGCAAATCTTTCTGTGAACTCTTTCTATTATAAGTAACTACTTACGTTACCTCCGAAATATTCTAAGTATTCCAAAAACACTTAATTTTCTATTACCTGTATACCTGTATATAAATACTCCAGTAAAATCATTTCCAAAGCCTGATTTTTTTATTTCGGCTATCGAGAAGGACTTCTGTGAAAACATGCAGTGTGACAATTTTAATAACAGAAATATCGTCATGGAAATCGTAATTAAATACAATATTCTTGGCAATGATATTTGGGATGTCAAGTGTTCATCAGAGAATTTGGAAACCCCATATACATACTTACCATTGACACAACTTTTGGTATAAGGCTGAACAATAACTTTACCGGGAAAACTACAAACTTGTTCAAAGTGTATAAAAAGACAATGGATGATTGTGATTGTGGATGAAATTGACAAAAAGTTTCCGGCCGTTCAAGCAAAGAATACGATGATGTCAATGACAAAGCAAAGAAGAAGAATCGAAATGAAATTCTTAATAGTTATTCTTAGAAGTTTAATAAGATATACATTTAAATCGTGATTAGTAGAAACTCACCCCACAGAAGTAGATGCAGGTCGCGTTATGAACAGCCTCTCCGAAAAGATTAAAACTAATGGTAGAAATTATACCAACTTCAAATTCCGAGAATGACTCGCTGGCCCTAGTTCTGAACTTGGAAAATTTGTTGCCTTTTTGCCATCCACGAAAGTATTTCAAGCTCCCAGATGGTAGGTACTAGTGCAAGAATTACTGTTTCACATCAGCATTTTCTGTAGGAGAAATTGACAAATGCTGACTTTAATACACGCTGAAAAATTTGTCTTTTTGTTGTTGTTTGGATGCAAATATAAAGTTTGTTTGGAGCTTGTCGCAAATATAATATACTTGTGTCCAAAAACATTGTGTTTGCTATTCAATATTACATGTTTGATTATTACATGATTCAATATTACATCTTCAAGTACGTTGTGTTTTGAATTAATAAAAATGTTGCTACTGTTTCTTGGATTGTTATATTATTGTTATCAGAGTTTGAAATATGGATTTTCTCCGTTTTGTTTCTTTAATTTATAATGAATTCACCATCCTCCACATCGCAGAAAGAAGCAACAACAACATCAACAACTATCGCAAACCCAAGCATTGTGTTACTAATTTTGGTGTGTCTACTGATTTGACTGATCTTAATTTACCAACCCAACGTGCTAAAACAGAACAAAAAAAGTTTTCCTGTAAATCATTCACAAGATATGTTGATTGGAATTTGGGAAACACTTGGTATGGAAATAATGCCGAAAAATAGTGTTTACGTAGAATTCCCAAGCAAGTAATTACAGATAATTCATATTTTGCGCATTCGGAAAATATCTTGTTATCAATGTTGTTTGATGATAGCAAAGAAAAGCGCGACTGTGCTATCAAGAAAATTCTACGCTATCGAACCGATGTTGACGACCCAACGGAACTTAGAGATATAAACTTTAATTGCACAAGTTACATGGAAATGATAAATTTTAATGATATATGTATATAACGTATTTGAACCACCATTCCGTACGATACATTGAAAGAATACTCAAATCAAGATGATCCACCGGTTAATGATCCAAAAATTCCATCACACATACAAGTTCAATTGCTAGCTAGCATTTCCAAACGAGTTATAACGGAAAATGTAGAGGCTGTTATGGTGATGACACTAGAGAGCCGTGCGAATTTGCCCAGACTTGCAAGCAAAACAGACTTCAAACAATATTTTGTTTTAGTTTCTTTTCTGCTACTAAATTAAATTCATTTTTTTCATTTACATATCGTCGCTGCGCCAACGAAAAGGGTTATGTGTAATTTTCTGAAAAAAATTTTATTGTACAATTGCTGATATTTGCATCGGCTTCGAAGTTTATGGTACTGACAAAGACAGAGTTGTAGAACAAATGTTCCAATAAACTGTTTTCGTTGGCGTAGCGACGATATGTTCTGACTAAATACATTTCTAACGAGAAAAATAAACTCCAAAAAGGAAAAAAACATAGCCATTTCGCTGATTTTTTCATGTAAATCACCAAAAATTGTGATTTTGTGAAATGTTTGTATGGTGAACCCCCCAGGGGGTTCCAGAGGTGTGCCACTGGCATTGGTGGGTCGGCCCTCAAAAGTACGTGGGGGTCGGTCATACAATTGGACTCGATTGGGGTATTCTAAATGGGTCAAAGTGGTATTTTTTCAAAATTTCGGATTTTTCATAAATCGGGACATCAGAATTCGTTTTAGTGGTATGGTTCCTCGGGCAAAGTTTCTTATTCTGATCCCTAAAATACGATTTTCGCTGTCACTTCAGCGATTTTTTTGCCTCCCTACAAATCGACCCGCCCTAGTGTATACCCTTAAGTATTATTCTCTTAAGCTGTATCTTGCGCTTGAAACTGCAGCGAAAAAATTCAATAAGTACGATTCTTCAGTTCTTTTTTGTATATATGTATGTATATATTATATTTTGCATAGCATATACTTTTTTCAATCTACATATTTATAATCCATATGTAATCTGTTTTATTTTCTAGGTTACTCGATATTTATGCAGAGCTGTGTGTCCAGAAGGTAATGGCGAAAGTCAAAGCAATATTGAAAGTCAACAGCGGAATAGATAACTACTTTATGTGCTTTTGTAGCGATAATGCCACCTTTATCGAAGAAGAATTTTGAAAGAAGAATCGATCGAAAAAAGACACAAAAGTCTGGCAGTAGCGCACACACAACATCTGTAAAGATACTATATATAATTTTCAATAAATCGTCATGCAACACCACATGGTCCAATGCACCACATACAGGAACTTGCATTATACTGACTGTATTTGCCCACGAATGTACACAGACCTAAATTTGCGTATAATTAAGAATGCGAGTGGAAATGGCGAAATGAAAATCCCACAATTCGAGAGCAGACAAAGAGCATACCAGAAATATGGCTGCGAAAAGTTACTCGTGTGTATGAATGCACTAGGAATGGTTCACTACACATACATATGTAGGTAGAATCAAGATTATTATTTTTGGCGAAGGGTTCCAAGGGAATCAGAGAATCCAATAGTACGTACATTTGTTGCTTCCTTCAAATGGCAGTCATTTCATTATCAGGCAATTGTGAAGTATGTAATTATTTATGAAAAATCTTAAGTTTCTTTACATTTTCGTAACGAGGGTTAAATGAAAATCCCCGTAAAATTTTGCTTAATTGTATGAAAATATATGTGGAACATATGTTCTGTGTTCTTGCATTGCGCCTGATTAAAATGCAATATTTGATGCTTCTAGAATTAATTAATCAGACATAAAGTTGAACAAATTTCATTGGACAATAATATACATTAGTGTACTTTAGTTTAGGTAAGCAGTTGCCAGTATTATTTCAGTTTTAAAATGTGGAATTTGTCAATATGATTATTTAAAGAATTACTACCTATTTTCTTAAGCATTCGATAATGTCGTCGCTTGGATGCAGTAGTAGTCTATTTCTATTTTTGTCTAATATGATGTTTTAAGTCAATTTGAAGGAAAAAGCACCGATACGAATGTATCGATGTCTATCTTTACAACTAGTACTCATATCGGCCAAACTTATGTTAAGTGGCGCTGTTGGTTTTAATGCAGAATCAGTCTACCCACGAGCACCGCAGCTCGTGACTGAGTGACTTAGGCTACTTCTGCATCCAAGTGAAGGTATGTGCTTTGCATTCAGTCTTCGGCTTCCCAGTCTTCTAAGCTCGTAGTAGCTTTAAGTAACATTAGTTGTGTTATTTTTGAATCAGACGTGTATACTAGGGTGTACTGAAAATTTTTTTGCAACTTCAATCGTGGGATCTCAAAAGATACGTATTCAAGCGGTGATTGCGGGAACGTCAAAATGTTTTTATAAGGGGGTACTAACACGCTACAAGGTCTGCAGTTTTTTCTTGTTGGGATGCCAATATAACGTGTGGTTTTGGAGCTTGTGGCAAATAAAATATACTTGCCCAAAACACATTAGTGGTCTTCATGAAAGCTCGAAAGAACCTCGTAAACTCGAAAACATCGTAAACTTGCACAGCAAACGTCAAAACAAACAAATTTCCCACACAAAGCGACTTGCTCAAAAGTGGAAAGTTTTCGAGGCAAATTTGCTGCGCAAACGTTGGATGGAGAAACGTGTAAACTTTTGACATTTCGTTGTCATCTGACTAGGATGGATAAATAAGGTGATAGCACTAGAACAGCAGAAAAAGTACACATACATAATACATGCAATTGCTACTGCTACCACCTTCTGTATCCATCTTGGTCAGCTGATATGGTTTTGAGCACAACTAGCTGAGCAACTTTACCTGGTGCCTCATGCAACGGTGCGAGGGAAACTTGCGCTGAGCAAAAGTTCTCGGCTTTCACGTTTGCATGAATGCCGCTATTGTGTTTGTTATTCAATATTACATGGTTGAGACACGATGATATGTTATAATATAAGTATGTGTTTGCGACCCATATATATCAGCGTTTGTGATACAAATGTTGCACTGTTTATACTCTCTCAAAAGCAAGAAAATAAAAGAGGGACAGAGAGAGAGTCTATCTTGTAAGTGTGTATCTGTATTTTTGAATTCTTCTCTTAATCAGTTGTTCATAAATATTCCTGAAAGTGCGTGTAAATTGCAGATGAAGTTAGTGTTTCCTATGTTGCCTAATGTATTTCGTTTCAGTTTCATGTATTCAGTCGTCACTGGTCCATCAGACAGAGGACATCAAAAGGGTTTGATCAGTGAAAAAAGAATAAACAAGAGCTCGGACGGTTAAATGGTTGCTTTAGTGTTTGTATATGTATTTCGTATATATGTATGTGTGCCACCAAAGTGAGAAACGATTTTGAGGAAAGAAACCTGGAAAGGGCAACAACGTGCAGCCCTTTGTCTGGCCGAGCCTTTACTCAGCAAATCAGAACGGTGGACCATTTGTGAAATATAACGGATAAAACATAAGTAATTAATACACGCCTGCCTTCCATGAACTAGATTTGTATGCGATATAAGTTTATTTTGTTTGTGTACCAACGCATAGTTATAGCCAACGCATAGTTGAAACCTTCTGAAAACAAAAACGTGAGAGAACAAAGAAAGGAGAAGCAAAAGATCAGCAGATTCGTATTTCATGAAAAACAAGCAAATAATGCATTTGAGGCAATTAAATGTAAAAAGGGCCGTCTTAACTCTTTCAACTTTTTGTATTAATTATATATAGGGTGGATTTATATTAATAAAATTAAAAAAATAAATAATACATAAATATATATACTCGTATTGAAATCAAAGAACAATTCGTTTCTAAATATTATTATGTGTGGGAAGAAATACGCATATGATTCCACGAAAGTATATGGATGTTTGAGAGAAACACGCGAATCTTTCCACGTAAGTATATGGGTGTTTGGAATGAAGAACGCATATGTGTCCACGTAATAGTATACATGTTTGCCTGAAGACATGCTACTGTTTGCATTTAAATACAAGCGAATTTGAGACTTGCAAACAATTTAATATTTGAAGTGTGCTCCAAACATATACATGTTCCTGCAGAATATGTTTGAGAGAATATGTTACAGAGACCATGTACACGGACTGACCGTGGAGGTGGAAAATTTCTGGTAGCTTTATTTGGGAGTGGCCAGAAGAATGTCCCGGATATTCCGTTAGCTAAACGAATGAGCAGCCTGATTGGTTATGCGATCACTAATGCGTCTCTGGTTAAATAGTTGACACTGTCACTGAAGCTCTTCGAATTAGCGGACGTATTATTTTGTCCTTTGAAGGCAGATGAGCTAATACTACTGGCCAATGGCGGAACAAAAGTAACAAAAGAAAAATTCAGTTTCGACACACTGCATTCTGGTCGGCGTCTGATACATAATGGGCGGCTGAAACATAATCATCCTAGCAGTAAGTTAAATGCAAAATCACGGTGGAAACGACAGATATTCTCGGGAATTATAATACTGACCTTACTGGCGATTTTGGTTTGGTCCGGTTTTTGTAACCAAGTCTTCCGAATTACATTTTTCTAATTTGAAAAGTAAAACTCGTTATTAACAAAAACACATGTGAGCATTACTGATAATGGCCACAAATTGGATAAATTTCTACAATTTATGAGAATAAAATGAAAAAATTTCAAACAATTAAAAATGTTTATAACCTTTTCGATATAAAAATAATCGATTTGTTTCGTTGTAAGTTTTATATTAAAATATTTGAAACAACTATAGTGATTTCTTTTGAAAATTAAATTTTAAATTTCTTCAAAGAGTTCAAACTGTTTTCTATTTTCTTTAGCAAATTGATTGTATAATTTATTTGAATTTGAATTTTGTTGACCGATTTTGTTAGTTTTTGGTTAATGTATGAGAAATTCATACTACAAGCTTACAAGTCATGAACATTTTTCGAATTGAAAAATTGTTGGTTTTTTGTTGGAAATAAAAGACAATTCAGTTTCAACACACTCTCACTGGCATGACTAGTTTCGAACTCCGTGACAAGTTCATGCCTAACTACTGTGCCTGAATTGATACCATCGGTTGATCATCAATCGTATATATACAAACTCAATTCTGCAATTCACATGTGCGACTTAGTACCGATCGAAGATCCCTAAGTATCAACATCACTGAAAGGCCTATAATTCGAACAACAAGAACAGACAAAATTTTTCCACCATGTTCTTCTTTTCCTCATGCACTCACCAATTTAAATTTTTTGTGACAAAAATTAATCAAATAAGATGTTTTACAAGTTTCTAAAATAATGCGCATGAAAACTATTGCACATCAATTTGTTTCAATGGGAAATCTGCAACTAATCAATGATGACGAAAATAGGTCTCTGTTTTTAAGTTCTTCTACACTAAATATGTTTCCTTTTCAGAAATTGCAATATTAAAAGTTGCAACATTAAATGTTGCTGATATTTCGCGTGAACAACTTAGTATTAGGATAGTATTCTAAAAGTCCCGAAAGTGAACGTAAACGCAAATGCCAACTCGAACGCCAAAGTCAAAAAATTTTAGTTTATACATCACTTCGCGCTTGCGTTCGCTTACGAAAGCTGTCACTGACATTTGTGGCTTATAGAGTTGATCACGATTATAGATTAGAAAAAGCTATCTTGAGTGAAATGTGCAGAATGAAAAAGATTAAAAATATTTCAATAGATCAACAGATTTTAAGATTGCTATTATTTATAATACTCCAAATACCGACAATATTCACATAAAATGTATACAAAACATGTTATTTTGAGTTGCAATGTCGAATAAATTTCCCCATCTATATTAAATTAGTTGTCTTTTCAAAAACACGTGCCATCTGGCGGTATGTATTGGTTGTAATATATTGATTCTTTTGTTAATTATCAACATCAACTGATACCTATAATTTTTTAAATATAATTATAATAGTTTTGCAACGCATTATTTAATTGAACTTTCCATTTCTAAATTTATTATTATAAATAAGAATTTCAGTGAGTAAACACTATAATTTAGAATTCACATTTCAGCGAAAATTGGCAACAACTAATAAGCAATGAAATGCAAAATACTTCCATCTGCCCATCCACGATCGACATTTTTCTTTAAATTTGTTCAATTTGACAGCTGAAGTGATTAAAAACGTTGCACTGCGTTTTATAAACTACCCATTAAATAACGTAACTCAACGTAGGTAGTCACCGAACAGCTATAAAGTTTTAAAAACTACCAAAACGACAAAAGTAATGCGAAGTGACTGATTCACGACTTATACTAGAATACTACCCTTAGGTCACTTCGAGTGTTGTGGAACCCCATACATAAAAATTGTTACTAAATTGAATATACCCATTAGAATAGTAAATTTGTACATTTATTATCATATGGTTTTTGAAAGTTAACCTCTATAGCTTTAGTCAGTTACGGGAATTTGAAATTGTGTCAACTTTCACCATGGAGTGGTGAGATAAGTGTGAAAAGTGGCCACTGTGGCCGAAAAGGCTCATATGGATGATTGTTCGGAAATTGTCATTTTCTCGTCCTTTGAATTTTCCCACCCTAAAATGGTCGAATGGTGATTAAATTGCGACATATTCCCGAAGCTCCGATGGTACTCTATTATTTCCAGGAAACACATTCCATTCGGAGCCGTGTAAATCGGTTTTAGGGAGAAAAAACTGTTCAAAATGTCACAACCATGGCCTGTCCTCCGTATCGAATTCAGGACTTCAGCAGTAATATCCGTCAAGGACGTGGCTTGAAAGAAGTTACCTGCATATATGTTCTAAGGGACATTTAGATTTACAATTCTACGCAAAAAAATTGGAGGAATATGCACGCCATGGTTATTGAACGGTCCACGAAGTCTGTCCAACAGTTTTGTCAGAATTTTGTACAATTTGAATTTGACTGTGGTGGCGCCATCTCCGGGGTTTCAATATGACCCACTTGCTGGCATTTTGGAGTGGAAGGGGTAGTGGCAGTTTTTACACCGGCAGAAGTCAACACACGCACATATATACGAACGGGAATTCAATTCGAAAAATTGAAAAGCTAAGTCACAAAATAATACGTCACAACCGTTCTCTTATGATTCTCATATGCCGTACGATATGTAGGCTTGATTCCCGGTTATGAAAGTAATATTTCATTGCCTGAACTTCATTGTCTTTGGAACTAGTCGAATTCCAAACCGGTCTGGAGCACGGTTAGGTTAAACACTGAAAGTCACAACCGTGGCTGTCACAACCGTGTCATATAGTTTCCAATACTGACTAAAATTGATAAATAATGGTTTCTTGACACTGAATGACTAATGTGGAGTAGGCTGTTGCAAAGACCTGACAACACAGTAGGCTTTTGCGAAGACCTGGCAAAACGAGAGTGAAGTATTTGACATATCTTGTGGCAATCGTCAGTCGTGTGTAGGTCGTGAAAGGTATTAGTCTATTGGCGAAGTTAACTAAATAAATTAGTTAAAACATTAAAATAGTGCGTTTTATTCAACTGATATATATATAAAATTGTTTTATCATATTAACACTTTGATTTGTCAATTTCGTTCAGGCAGTCACTACCGTGGCATCGGAATACCATCAATGCTCCATAACTTCGATTGCTTTGGTGTTGTAGTATAGTGATTTTCAGATCATACTTTTGGACCATGATAACATTCAGAAACGTAAAAAAAATGGTACTGCAGACATATCGAGGTTTGGAAAAATTGCTATCTGAAAAATAACTATTTCCGAACAATCACCCATATAGCGGCGTTTAATTAATAGCGCTTAGGGAAAATTTATTTTTGTTTGTGTAATATTTTTTTTCAGTTGAAAATAGATTAACGTACAAAGTTAAATAAAAATGCTTTTTTTTTAAATATATTAATTTTATTGTTATAGTTTCAACTGTTTTGCTATATTTTAGACATTGTTTATTTCATTCAGGAAAACATGATTAGGTTAATATACTTAATGTGCCACATTCTTTTGGGCTGAAAATATATTAAATTTTGATATTAAAAACAGTTTTTTTTAACTTTTTTTTTATTTATTTTTTTTAATTTTTGTTTCTGCTGAAACAACGCTTTTTGACCTTATTCAGTCTTCATATATTTCATTTGTTTTTATAAAAAAAATTAAATTATAATGCAAAAAATTTAAATAACTATACTTATAAAAAATAGTAATGACAGTTTTTTAATCCGATTCGGAATTACTAAATGAATCTAAGGTGCAAATAAAAAAAAAAACTATTCAGAGTCGGAGCTGTCAGAATTAAGTCTGCCAGGTATATCATTCATATTTAATAGAAGCTGCTTGACCTTATCATCTCTTTGGATCTGTTTTTTCAAGTATTTCGAGGTGCTTTTAGATTTAGATGTAATAAAAGCATCCGACGAAACTAATAGAGCGTGCAGTAAGTCTTCCATTGTGTGCAATCTCGTGTCTCTTCGCGTGTGGTTCAGCCTATAACTGCGAAAATCTTTATTTCTTGCCTCAAGTGCCTCTTCTAGCGAAACTTTTTCAATAATATGTATCTGCTCCATGTACTAATATTTTATATACAGATTGAGGCATATAAAACCAAGGGTATTCGGAAACAAATATGTTTGCTGTTTCCCGGGCATATATGCGAAAAGCCTCTACGTCAACTGCATACCCACATGTTCCATTTTACTCCAGTTACTGTAGAGACCAAGGTTGGCTGCTCGAAAAACATTCTGGCGGTATTCCCAGTGTTTGTATTCCCCGAACCCGTCGTTAGGTTGCTCTCTTGCTATCTCATTTTTATATACATACGTATAATACGTCATTATTCTCTTTGCTCTGAAAGTGCTACGCACCCACATTTTATTTGACTTACCTTTCACAATAATAAAAAAACAAACCCTTAAAAAACATTGTTTTTGACTATAAATTCTTTATATATGACCACGCCCCTTTGTCCAATCCCGCCCATATTTGCAGCAGATCTTAGAATATATACACCTAACCAACATACCCAATGTTGTTCAAATACCGTTAACAGGAGCAGAAATAATGGATTTTTAATTTGTGATTTTTATGTGATATAATATAAAGAATGATGTTAATATAAAGAATTTAAATGGGCGTTCAATCATATGATGACGTTTCATTTAAATAATATTAATACTTACAGTTCTATTCTTGAATTCATGACAACCATCATTCGTTACTTTATTGTCATTCAATTCTTGTCATTGGCATTTCAATTACCTATTCTGGAATTGCTGTGACAAGTTTAAAGCTTTTTTGTTTTAAAAATAATATCATTGTTAACAAAACTAAAAACTACATTATTAAGAGCTTTTGTGTTTGTTGAAAACAATAGAAATTCACAATTTTTCAATCTGGCAGTACCTTTGCCTAACAAATACCTATTACAAGGGATGGGGTTTCATGCTTTTATTGTTGAACAATATGCTCCTAAGGGCGAGTTTCACAACCGTCATTTAAAAGCTCACAGAAAATTTTCATATTAAATGACATTTAAATGCCAAACATCGGGCATTTAAGTACATTTAAATGGAGAATTTTAACTGTGAAACTCTCCACAAGACATGCTCGTAAAAGATCAAAATTTGCCTAAAAATTTAAACAAATGCATTTAAAAATATGCACATTGAAAATTCAGCAATACATTGTCAATAACGTTTACGAAATTAAAGAAAAATAAAGAACACGAAAAATTATATTTATATCAGTCGAATATGAGGCTTACAGTATCGAAAATACGGGGCCATTTAGGCGCGGCCAAAAACAGGCAAGTGTGGTTATTGAAGTGAAACGCATTCTTTACGCAAATTTAATGATGTCTTTAGTTTCGGTGTGCGTCATCTGGGGACTCAAATAACCCTAATTTACCACGATATAGGGTCTTGTGAATCGGAAACGAAGCCAGCGTTTGACCCGATAACTAATTGTTGTATAATTTTTTTGCTTATTTTGAGGCTTTCTACAAAGAAGTACATAAAACCAGCACATCGTCCTCGCAAGTACTTTCGACTAATTTCTTGGCGTAATTTTGAGCCTCACCCGATGACTGAAAATTTTGCCTAATTTTGTTATACATAGACATAGTTTTTTTTTCAAATATGCAAAAAAAAATGCATTTAGAGAAAATAAAGCATTCATCATAAAAAATGCAAAAATATGCACCAAGAAGCCAATGTTGGTTTTCTGCAAATTGTGTGATTCGTCAAGATAATTTGTGTAATTACTTTTAGGCTTTTGAGAAAAAACATGGATACGCATGGAAATCCCATCCCTACTTATTACCAATTAGAAAAATTGCTACATAAAAATATTCTTTAAACGGAGAGTCCAAACAACAAATTAAGCAATTTTCCGAGTTTCCAATGATTTTAGGAAACTTGGTACAATTCACATCGTAATGTTTTTGCCAAAATCGCCAAATCGTTTTGCCGTATGAATAAAACGAACTTTTCTAAAAGTCTTGGAAACCGTTACAAATTGGCTAATTTTCCGTGTGGGCACTCCGTTTGCGAGATATAGCCATTTTTCTAATTTTGTGCTGTTTATTTACACAAAATTTATATTGTCATGTGCTATTGCGAACATTATAAATATCATTGTCAACTAAAACAAAAAGAGGTTTCATTTGACACCCAGAATAGCAAATTGAAGTATAGTATTTAAAGACAAGTGCCATTATTTTCTTGATTAATACTTTTTATTTTATTCCCACAAAAAACAAACAGAATGCTAAGCAACAGACACATGTTCATACATACGCTACACAAGTTCAGAATTTTCGTTGCTCTCACTCTATCTCATTTTTATATACGTATAACCATGGTACAAAGAAATGGTAGAAGCACTAGCCCAGCTGATTTTAACTTTTTTCTGGACTGAGTGTGAGTAAGTTTTTCTCTTATGTCAAAGTTTGTTTACATTTGTTTGTCTGCAACTCCCGTTCGCCAGCAACTGCTGTTTTTGAAATCTTTCTCTGCAAAAATTACATAGAAACGTTTTAATTTTCACACTTAAACACTTTCAATATATCAAATAACACTCAATCATTTTCTAAATGGTACTTTTTGCAAATTTGTTTACATTGTCATCAAAATCAAAATGCCTGTTGTTTTTGGCTTGTTGTATTTGGTGTCGTACTGCATCTACCATTATATTTCTACCATGCGTATAACCACGACATTATTCTCTTTGCTCTGAGAGTGCTTCGCACCCACACAATACAACTATTCGCTGCCGCTACATCAGTGTGTGTTTTTTTCGCAGTTTGACAATCTGTGTTTCGCAGTCGGACAAATCTGTGTTTTATATAATCGTGACTCACCCTTATCATTTAGGGGTATGAAAAATATATGTTGGCCGATTCTGAGACCTACCCGATATGCACACAATTTCATACAAATCGGTCCAGCCGTTTCGGAGGAGTTTAACGGCAAACAATGTGTGATCGCTGTCGGACAATCTGTGTGAGCGCAGTAGGACAAATTGTGTTTGGATGTATTCACTTTGTGAATTTAGGCCGTACGCGCGCCTATAGATGTTAACACATTAAAAACTAATTGAATTCACAGAAGTGGTGAGACAAATTTAACTCATTTAATACTTACAGCCCGATTCTGTGAATTCTTGATAAATTTTTTTATCAAGATATTTTGTCAAGATTTTTATCAACCAAAAGTTCGGTTGGTATTCTGTGGCAACATTGATAAATAAAAAGCTTTTGAAATTCACCAGTGTGGTGAATTTCTATTGACAGCTGATTTTGTTTATTGTTATCAAATTATTGGCACAAAGCAAAAATATGGATACACCAGCTAAGTAAGTATTTTAATAAATTAATTGACTGTAAAGTATATTAATAAACATATTAATTTGTATAATTCATTAACCCGTAAATGAAACCGTGACCGACCACAACTTCAAGTTCGTAAGCCACACCTACGTCCTCATTTTTCCGCATTTTCTTCGTCTTCACAAATCAGCATTAACACAATTATTTCTTCTTCAATTTTTCTAAAAGGATACGTAAATTTTTACATGTATTTTAAAAAAGAATCCATCATGTTGATATTTACATGAAGCGTGCACTATTTACCGAATTTGATTACACACACACAATAAAATAGAGTTATCAATACCAAATGAGACTTTGACAAATTATCAACTAAAAAGCTTTTATTTTTTATAGTTGAATACCAAATCTTGATAAATATTATTCAAAAGTTGATAAATACTCAATGTGGTGAAATTATCGAGTGCACAGAATCGGGCTGTTAATTACGTAAGGATGTATATTCGAAGGTCATCTCAATGATATGTATGTTCAGTTGTGTGTGGTTTGGTTGACCATTTCGCCATATTACGCTTTTTTACCTTTCAACTTACAAAAATATCATGTACCCCCAACATGATATTTTTGTGAGTTGAAAGGTAAAATTTAAAGTTGAGATTTCCTTAGTTTCATACTACGTTGTATCTTCCTTTTCTTTTAAAAGCCAATTGTTGAGTATGTTCGGTCGACCGGAATGACGTCTTAGTGAAGATTGAAACTTTTGAAGATGGAATTCTGGATTTTAACAGGTGAAATGAGGTAAAACTAGAAAACTTGTGGTAATCTTCTTTCCGCATTTCAGTGCATGTGTTGAAGTGGGTCTACCAGCAAAGACTTATGTATACCAAATGTTGGTGGATTTTGGTGTTCCAAATTGAAATTCTCCCGTAGAAAAAAAGGATTCACGCCCCTCCGCTGGGAAGCGTGAATCTTTGAAATGAATGTGGACGATTTCTCCTGGCGTTTGCCTTGGGTTTGTGCTCTCGCCACGGTAATTGAACGGGGCAGTGGTATTGTGGAATTACCGCACGAATTTTCACTAAAATATACTAATATTCTCACCTGAACGATTATGAAAAAATTATACACGATTTCGTACAACTTTTATAACTTCACTCGATTTTATTTAAATAATCTCGTATATAGAACTGATTTTACGACAAAGCTTTGATTTTTTTTCGCATATCTTCGATGCTATCACTTTGGAGGTTTGTACAAAAAGGAAGTTGTCAAGTTGGTCTTGCCAACAACTTAAAGCAGATTCTTCGTCAAATTGTGAACTATGTGGAGAGATGAATGTCAAAGTGGTTTAAAAATGTATGTTGCCACATTGGTTGAACCCGATAATAAAGCCATAATTTCTTAAATGATTTTTGAACTTACTAAAATATAAAATTTTTACAGATTCTTAGAATTTACTATTGATAAAAATTTTGCCATTATCTAGTTCTTACAATTACTTTAGTGTCTTCCGATACAGCCTTATGTATGTATGTATGTACATACACCAGTCAGGTCGAGAACTTTGCTAATATCGTAGACACCATCATTTATTATGCCTTAACAGAAGGTCTTATCAGCCCAAACAGTGTCAAATCGCGATCGCTCTGTCTGCTGTTTTCACATGCCATCTTTGCCTCATTCTTTCATAAATTCGTAAACAAATGGCATTTTATAAGTTCTTGTCAAATAAAAGTGATTAATTTCTTAAAATGTAACACATTTGAGTCTAACAAATAGATAAATGTTAACAAATTATCTAAATAATGAGGATAGTCTCCTGCATAAATAAATATATGAGCTCTGGTCAAATTGGAGTGACGGGTTTCAACCACAATTGGATTCAAACTCAGCAATGGTCAAAGATTCCCGAACTGAAGTTTCAACAAACATTATATGTGATAAACGACTATCGGCATAGGTAAGCTGTGTTAGCAGGTGTCCGATTTAGCTGATGTTCAAGCGACAGTATAAAAAGTTAATTTCAGTTTTAAAGTATCACCAGAAGTAAGTACAGCAATTATCTTATTAATTTAAATGTGCTAAAAAATGAGCTAAAGAATTAAATCAATCGGCAAAAGGCGCGTATAATCCTAAATGCGATTAATATCGTATAGTGAAAGTGTAAGATGAAAGCAGTGGTCAAAGTGTGTAAAGGATATATATCAAATCAAGCAAAAACGTCCATTACAGATGATGACTCCGCTATGGTATTAAACACTTTTCCTTCGATCATGGATCATTACATTTTCTATCTGAGCCCTAACTAAATCCGCTGACTCTTTTTCAAAAATGATTTTAATGGGTCTGCAGAACCGAGTTGAAGTAGGCCGGTTATTTTGCCATGGTATTGCGGGTCCCTTTTTAATTTGTAACGGAACAATACATACAGCAAATAAATGCTCATCAATTGTTCCAGTATCAGAAACACTGAAAAGTTGACGGTAAGTAGAGTGTCCGCTACTACCGTCACAGACCTATTAAAATATTACTTTTATGCAATCGTTATTATTGTCTACAGTCATGTGATTCTCAAAAGCTGTTGAAAAGCCTTGTATTATCAGTTACATGTATGGCACTGGGGTAACCCTACGTTTTAGTTTTAGCCAAAATATCGTTGCTTGGATAAATATTGCAGTTTCGTTCTTTGGCACCACATTGCATTAGTCTGTATGACCTTGTTGAGTATCCACCATCAGTATAAAGAGCTAAAGCTTCCTCAGGTGTATACGGAATAGGGGTTTTTGGTTCAGAGTCTACAGATTTAAGCATTTTGGAGCTATTGTAGATTCTGAACATAACTTTGAAACAACCTGTGAATCGCTTCTTTTTCCAGCTTTGTAAAGACTCACGCTCGTTGCTACCATTAACTCTTCGTTCGGTGTTTCATTGGCAATTGATGCAACTTTTTTGATTTGACTCTGCCTTGTGCACTCTGAAAAAGGTTTCTCATTACGTTGGGCAACGGCTGGATTAGGGAAAATAATGTCTTCATCCAACCACATCTTAGTTCGCTTTTCGAACACTCCAAAATTCTATGACTTTCTTTTCACTTTTGTACAAGTTGGCTAATAAAATTTCTTAATTGTTTTTGAATTCATATCTAAAAACACTTTCAAAAAGGACATTTTCTTTTTCAACTGTTAAGCACTAAAACGTACAATCACAGATCCCAAACCAATTTTTTTTATTTAATACAATACCTTTTAATTAAAATAAAATCGCAAATCTTATTAACAAATTAAACACTTAATTTTTTCCTCGCAACAAAATTACACTTGAAACAAACATGCGTTAACTTTGCTGAAACATGTGCTAAGTTTGAATGCTCACAGCTGTTCGAATATTAGTAACAAAGCAAAAAAGAAAACAGAAAAAAAACCGTTGGGGTTTAAGTTTTGAAAACAAAATAATAAAGTTTGCCAAATAATGATTTTTAACATTTCGCCCCCGGTAGGTTCGCCCATGTACAGTTCGGACACAGCAAATCATCAAAGCATGAATTCCATGAAAAAAGACTGGGACTTGGAGCTTTCAATCGACGTGCAGGATATTTGTTGACTGCAACTTTAAAAAATATGGGATAGGAAAATTCAAACGTCTTCTGGTGAAGTACGCTGATAACTTGCACAGAAAAATCTTGTTTACCGTGAAAAACTTTTTATCGTACAGCAAACATTTAACAAACAAAATGATAGGGTTTATGCACGATCGTCTAAAGAAGCATCTGAGTTCATCCCACGGGTCGAAAAGGGTCATTATTCAGCTGCAGTCATGGTTTGGTGGGGCGTCTCTTATGATGGGGTAACTGACTTGCATTTCTCTAAACACGGGGTCAAAACATCGGCCAGAGTTTACCAAAAAGCCGTTTTGGAAGCAGTTGTGAAGCTGCTTAACAATACCAGCCGTGGACTTTCCAAAACTAGCCGTGGACTTTACAGCAAGATTCAGCACCAGCTCATAAGGCTAAAACGACACAAACCTGGCTTCGAAACAATTTGCCAGCTTTTATATGCTCTGAAGACTGACCCTCTGGCAGCCCTGATCTGTACCCTCTGGATTACAAATTGTGGACCGTTTTAGAGGACACCGTCTACCACAAAAGATACCCCAACATTGAATCTCTTAAGACAGGTCTGTTTCGTGCTGCAGCCAATGTTCCAATGAATGAGGTGTGTGCAGCTATTGATGATTGGCCAATGCGACTTAAGGCGTTGCGCGAAGCCAAGGGAGGACATTTTGAATGAAACTTAGCTTGTTGTATACAATACAAATCAATAAATATATTAAAAAAAATTTGATACAAAAACGTTCATTAGTTTTTGTTTTAAGTCCATAATATAAGTAACAGTATTTATGTCCCTACTAAGTATTTTGCAGCTCTACGACAAAATATTATTATTAAATAATATAAACTTAACTGGATATAATACGCAGACGGTACACTGTAACGCCAATCTCATGGCAATCGTTGTTTAATTTTTTGCAGCAACGGCTTTCAATGAAAGCCTGCATAGGAAAGAATTGTTGTAAATATTGATGATTACGACAAACTATTGTTGGGGATTTTATCGCACAAGTAGGAGTTGCGACAATTCTCGCTAAGTTGAGATTTGTTTATCCCTATAATGTGTGATGATATAACTAAATTATTTTGGAGATGGGAGTTGATGATATGGCTTGGTGGACATCGAAATAGATATATTCCAAACCATCCACCCTAATAATCAATTTCATATAGTTTTATAAAATATTTTGTAATAAAATTTATTTTTTCATGGAGAAATAAATTTTTAATAGTTATTGATCTTGAACCGAACAAATGTTAAAGAACATAATAACTTAAAAATCGAATAACTGAAACGGGAAAAATATTAACAAAAATTGCATCTGACTGAATCTAAAATGATCGATTGGCTAAGTGATTATATTACAAAAATAGTCATATGATGAATTTCATATCAAAACCGATAGGCATCGAACCCGACCCTCTCAGTTTTTAATGAAATTTTGCATACAGCTAGATTTTACCTATAGAAACACAACCTCATTTTTAGAAATTGAATTTACATACATACACTGTAAAAACTAAAACTTTAAACTTGGAAAACACATCCAAGATCAAGTTTTTTAGATAGGTCCACTTAATATATATTACATATCTAAAAACTAAAATGGGTTTTTTTTATTTTTTTTAAGTAAATGCATCTCTTGCTAACTTCCTTATATTTTGATATCTATGTGTGATATCAAAAAATGTGTATGTTTTCGAAAGCTGACTTATATACCTTTCTAATGGCACCAATATCTTTCAAATCGGTTGAGTCATTCCACAGTAATCGCAGCTTAGAAGTACCTATTACCGTAATTTATCAAATATTTCGATACCCTGCCACGCCCACATATTTTCAAAAATTCAATTTATAAAAATGAGGTTGTGTTTCTATAGGTAAAATCTAGGTGTATGCAAAATTTCATTAAAATCTGAGAGGGTCGGGTTCAAAATGTCCCTTTTTTATAGGTTTTGATATATAATTCATCATATAAAAAATTATTTTCGAAAAATCTGTTCCCAGCCTGCAATGTTTCGAACCAGTTCCTTTTCGATTAATTAGAAAAAATAGTCTTTTTCGATACGAGATTTAGTCTATACTTTTAATTATTTAAAGTTCTATTATATAATCGATAAAACAAATTCTATTGCGATGTTATTTCTGGTCTATATTTTTTTTTTGTTAAATTTTAAAATACAACCAAAATATAGACAGACAAAGAAAAGTCACCAAGCACAACAACACACCCATAATTCATAAAACGGTACAGAAAATATACAAATATACTGTGAAACTCTCAGAAAAACATCAATATTTTTGACTTCTGCCAACATTAAAAAATTAAAATCAAGAAGAAGGTAAGAAATAATGTCAATACAAAATAAATTTTACGACGGAATAACCACCGTCGGTGGTGCAATGGGTAGTGTGCGCGCCTCTTGTACAGGAGATCCTGGGTTCAATCCCTGCTCCGACCACCTTAAAATTTCTTTCGGCGACGGTCACCTCGCTTAGTGACGGCGACACTATCGAGTACTTAGCCATGAAAAAGCTTCTCAAAATACCGTTCGGAACCGGTGTAAAAACTGTAGGTCCCAATCAGTGAGTATAAAACTACAAGGCGCACAGCTCACTGGTTGTGAGAAGATGTCCCAAATTCCTTCATGGGATGTAATGGGAAACCATTTATTTATTTTATAGAGGTCATTAAGGAGTCTGAGTCAACTTTTAGTATCTCAAATGACATGCATCCAAATTTTACCAGGATAGCTATTTTCTACCGTTAAACGGACTGCTGTGTCCCAAACACAATGAGAAAGACCAAACTGAATTCGAAGGTTAGGATGCCTTTAAAAGACAACGAAATGCAGCGCCAAGGAGTGAAAAATATTTAAAAGGAATTAGAAAATAATAAAAATATTAAATTTCATTGTTAAAATTAGTTTTGTAATCATTTCCTTTTTGTTATTTCCTTTATAATTTTTATATAATATAACTAGCTGACCCGGCAGACGCTCTCCTGCATAATATTTCAAGCGAGCAGAAATAATGGATTTTTAATTTGTGGTTTGTATGGGAGGTACCGCTCCCCTTTGTCCAATTGGACCGAATAGTAAATCTAAACCACCCAGGGCGCCGCCCAAACCCATACAAAAAAAATTTATTCAAATCGGTCCAGAGTTTAGGAGGAGTTCAGTCATACCACACGTGCAGTAGAATTATATATATAAAGATAATTTGTTTCGCTTTGGAATTCTATGATTTTATTCGTTACAATAAATGGTTAAAAATTATTCGTATTTAATTTTTAATCTATATAGTAAAAGTGTGGGATGCAAATATTAGGAATAAGAATACAATTTAAATTTATGTAGCTTTTATGCAGGATATCGAGACGAAGGTTTGTCGATATCGCTTATATTCCGAGTCTAAATTGATTACACATCTCGATTAAATTTCAAGTCGGTAAATCATCCGACTCGTCTTGCATAATTTGTACGAAATCATTACTTTTTTCGGCATGATATCGATATCGATTTAGTATTTAGAAATATCGATGTATTTTCGATACGATCTCGACTTATTTTGCATACTGGGTTTTACCTCAAAAACCATCATTTTGAAAATTGTGGAATGTCCTCGACGTGTAATGTGGAGCTCTATGCCACATTATTATACCCTCACCCATAGCGGTGGGGGTATATATCATTTAATAAGGAAACAAATGTAACGCATAGAGGAAGTCATCCATATTCAACCCTTAGTATCTTTGGACGAAATTCGTTTTATGACTTTTCAAGATGTCTGTCCGTCTGTCTATCTATCTGTGTGTCTGGCTGGTTGGTCAACACGATAACTGCAGTATATATTTACCGATCACAATGAAATTTTGTCAGTGACTATTATATTCCAAAACTAAGTTTTGGATTGAATATAGGCATCGTGACCACACCCTTTCTCATAAAAAACAATGGTGTCCCATAACACCCCACGAAGGGATTGATGAGAGCTTCTCAAATTCCATAAAACTCGACACATTTATTACAAAAGCAAGTTTCTTGTAAAAATGTTTTCTGGTTCATATATGTATGTGATTAACTTCATATCATACATTCGTTAATAACCGTTAATATCTACTTAACCTGAAAAATTTAACAAGGTTATAAAAACTGGGGCCTTCCACTTTGCCGATAGGATAAGTCGCATAAATCAGTTCCGGTCTTAATGAAAGTAGGTATTAGACTGAAGCCTAATAAAGCTCTCAAACAAGAGTAATTTTGCCACACCCACTTTGGTACTTCCGATTCGAATATTCTGGGGCCAGCTGGTTAGTCGATAATATAACTCCTGTAAGAATCGTCGGTGGTGCAATGGTTAGTGTGCGCGCCTATTGTACATGAGATCCTGGGTTCGATCCCTGCACTGACCACCATACATATCTTTAGACGACGGCCACCACGCTTAGTAATGGCGACATTACCAAGGACTTATCCATGAAAAGGCTTCTCAGAATACCGTTCGGAACTGTAGGTTCCAATCACTGATTGGGAATCAGTGAGTGTAAAACTAGAAAGGGCTCCGCTCACTGGGACTGAGAAGCTCTCCCCAATACCTTCAAGGGATGTAATGGGAAATCATATATTTATTTATTTTAATAAAAATATACAAATTAATTCTGAAATATAAAATTTAATCTATAATTAAAAAGAGATGATGGGAAAATATACGCATCATACGTTTTCAGCACATCCACGCACAAACAACTATTTATAAAGTTTATTGATGACGTCAAGCGAATCATAATGTAGAGGTTACGCTGGCACATATGTCAGTAGTAGGTGCTCCCTATCGAGTACCGTCCGAGAACCATATGACTATGGACGACCTTATCGGTCTCAACTAAAGTGTCATACCTGATTTCAAAGATGGCGTCTGGATGGGAAGGAGAAGAAACAGGAAGACGACTTTATTATTGTAATTGAAATCCTCGCAACGGAAGCCCGCTTCGCCAATAAATCCCTGAGTTTGAATTCAACCAAAGTCTCTGCATCTCCCTCCATGTAAACCCCCAAAAAGCACATTAAGTATTTCTATAGTACTTTCCCCTACCTGTCCGAAGTTTCGTGTTTTATTTATCCACCTTCATGTGGCAAATATTATTCTTTTTCTTCTTATTCTTAACGGGGTGTCAGGGACCTTACAAAACGAAGATAACATTTTCGCCAACCAGATCGATCTTTTGCTTATCTGTCCGGTTGGCAGTACCAAGTGTTCGCAGGGATTCGTCAACCTGATATTCCTATTATCGTCAGCCTTCCTATTATCGTCAGCCTTCGAGTTCGGTTTCGAAAATCCTTCGTGCTGGTTCGTCTTCATCCATTCTACTGACATGGCCTAGTCAACGCAATCGCGTTATTTTGATCCGCTAACTATGTCAATGTCGGAATATAGCTCATACAGGACATGGGTTGCGCACTATCGGGCCATACATTTTTCGGAGTATTCTCCTCTCGAAGACTCCTACAGATGTTTCGTCAGCTTGCGATAGGACCCAGGATTCTGCTTCATAAAGCAAGACAGGTTGTCTGAGAGTCTGGTATAGCTGGACTTTTGTTACTTGAGGAAGGACGTTATCCCTAAAGTCTTGCTTAGCCCAAAATAACATCTATTCGCAGGCACAATTCTCCGCTTGATCTCAATGCTGTCGTTGTTGGTTTTGTTTACGGCAGATCCGAGGTATATAAATTCGTCCACCACCTCGAAATTACAACGGTTATCAATGTTCACGCTTTGTGTCTAATCGCGTGGAGACCCTGCTCGTTGAAACCATTATCTTTGTCTTGTCCTCATTTATTGTCAGACCCACTTTTGCTGAATCCTTCTCAATTCTCGAAAAACCCGCAGTAACTTCTCTAATTGTGCGCCCAATTTGTGCCCATGTGACTTTTGCTGCTGTTGGTTTTATTCATGTTGACAGCTGCTTTTCTCAGAATAATCTCTATTAAGATGTTAATGAGATCGCACAATAGGGTGTCGCCTTGCCTGAGGTCTCACTTGGTTTCGAAAGGTTCGGTAAGATCCTTACCAACTTCCTTGCGAATTTGGTGTTCGTCAAGGTCATCCTGCAAAGGCGTATGAGTTTTGCAGGAATACCAAGCTCAGACATTGCTTTGTAGAGTTTCTCCCATATCGGGCTATCGAAGGTCCCTTTATAATCGCCAAATAGGTGGTAGGTGCCGATTTGTTTTTCGCGGGTCTTCTCCAGGATTTGGGTTAGCGTGAAAATCTGGTCAGTTGTCGATTTTCCATGCCTAAAGTCCAATCAGGTCAGTGATAATTGGTTTTAGTCTTTCGCACATTATACTTCATATAACCTTAAATGCTGTGGATAAAAGGCTTATTCCACGGTAGTTGGCACAGATACTCGGGTCACCTTTTTTAAATATGGGACATAGTATACTCCGGACATGCATTCATCTAACCAAATTTTGCTAATATGCTGATGCATGCACCTTAACAGCTTACCGCCGCTAGCCTTAAACAGCTCCGCCATTAATCCATCGGCTCCTGCGGCTTTGTTGTTCTTAAGCCGGGCAATAGCTGTTTTGACCTCATCTTGGTTAGGAGGTGGGCAATCGACGTCGTCGTCCAAATTGTGATCGATTTTCCCATCGTCATTGGATATCTCAGATACCAGTAGCACGGAGAAATGATCTCTCCGTATTCCCTACATGGCCAGCACATCTGCGACGAGATTTCCGTCCTTGTCTTTACAGAATGGGGGACCTGAACCATGTCCATTAGTTTCGTTTTTGACTTGTTGGTAGAATTTTCCGGTTCCGTTTCTGCTTCTGTATATCTCAATTATCTCACTCTCGCGCTTTCTCCACTTCCGCTTCTTTCGCCTAAAGACACGGTTCACCGTCTTTCTTTTCTCCCTATACCACTAAGTTGCAATTGACTGAAGCATTGCCATACGAGCAACGTTCTTGTCATCATTTCCAGTGCAACACTCTTCATCGTACCATGGTTTATTGCGAAGCGGGTTTTCGAAAAAAGTACGACTGTTGCTGCAGTTTTTATAGAGTCGGAAACGGATGTCCACTGTGCAAAAGTAACGAGAGTTTTCATGAGTGGGCTGTGGCTACCTCTGGTAATTGCAGCTTTCCGATACCCAGCTTTCTCTTTGTCTGTTTCGTACGATTTTCGCTCTACTTAATCTTCTGCGAACCTTTGCTGCTTCCTGATCAGAATCAGAATCGATGTTAGCTCCTCTGATCACTCGTACGTCCATTACACTGGATCAGTGCCTGCCTTCCATCAATTACCACGTGATCAATTTGGTTCTACGTTCTTTGATCAGGGGATACCCAAGTAGCCTTGTGGATGTCTTTATGCTGGAATCTTGTACTAATAATGACCATGTTTTTGCCGCGGCAAAGTCAATCAGTCTCATACCATTGTCGGAACTGTCTGCATCTAGACTAAAATTGCCCATAGTTGCATGAAACACATTCTCCCTGTCTACTTTGGCATTAAAATCTCCTTCTTGTTTTTCCTCATGGTAACTGTAGAATATCTCGCAGTTTATTTTTCTTGTGCATTCCTGTCCATCGCATTTCCTGGATAGCGGTAATGTCAGCCTTATAACTTTCGAAGACATCTTCCAATTGGACATTTACACCGGATATACTCGTATATTGAGTGCTTATATTCCAAGTGCATATTCGTAAATCGTGGTCCTTATAACGTTTGCGGGGGTCGTCCACAAATAGGTGTTGTTTATGACCTCTTTTTCATTTTTGTATATTCACTGCCATTATGAACGGTGGCGGGAGGCAAACCAAGTCCAGTGCGGCAAAAATATCCCTTATATTTCTCAGTAGCATCGGCTTTGAGAAACCAACAAATCCATCAATAATTGGGCGGAAGTTGTTTAACAGGTGTTCAAAATCTTACTCGAACGCCATCGAAGAATAGGACGACTAAGACCTCCCTCGAAATATCAGGTTGTAGAATCCCTTGAGAGAGTTTGGTATTAGAAACTGGAAGACAAAATAATCGATCGAGCCGAGTTTGGTTTCAGTGACCCTCTGATACTTATTTGTATAAAACTAAAGAAAATATTACTGAACTTTTTCGCCTAGCCCCCGTTATGAAAACAATAAATTAACTTACAAGAATTCATGAATAATCCTTACAATTTACTTCACAATTTCATAATTAATGACTGACTTTTGAAAACATCAGTACATGTACGTACAAGTATGTGCCTTTGCAGTCTCACATCCCTTATAACAAGGCTGTCCACACCGCATGCGGCCCAAGGCAATTATCAATGTGGCCTGAAAAGAGAAACAAAAGCTACAGAAAAGTTACTAGAAGTTACACCTCTTTCTGTTTGCGTAGCACGGCCAGCTTCAGTGTTATGTTGTTTGTCACTTGGTGGCTGAAGTCAGTGTTACCAGGATGAAAGTATCATGCAACTCAATTTGAAATCTGTATTAGTGATGAATAGAGTGTAACTGAAGAAATGACTCCATTAGTGGCATTAAAATACACTACAAAATCATTAGATTAATAAGAAGCAGTGAAAACACATTAACGCGATTTTCTTGGTCACTTTCCAATATATCTGGGGTAGTTATGGATGGTGCCCCATCTTTGATCGGTAAAAAAAGACGGGCTTGTAAAATTAATGGAAGATGGTGCTCTCGTTTTATGAAATACCATTGTATAGTATAACAAGAAAATGTTTGCGGAAAAATTTGATGATCGTTGTCAAGACCGAATATTTTATAAGAGCCCGTAGATTGAATCGTCGCAAATTTAATGAATATCCCAAAAAACTTCTATCGTATACTTTACAGAAGTAAGGTGGTTCAGTCGACTACAAGTTCTAAAAATATTTTGTGACGTACTTAATGAGGAGAAATATTTTATGGCATCCAGAACATTACTGACATAAACACATGTCTTTAAAGTAAAAACCAACATTTCTGAACAATGTTTCAAACAAAACATGCTTTTCACATAAATCTAAATTTATGGCAGGCCCAGGTTAGTTTAAGCAACTTTGGCGAAACATATGCGGGCTCACTTTTCGATTTGGCACAAAAATGCGAAAATTGACCTCAGGATTTTCGGGAAAATAATCAAAATGTGTTGAAATCCTGCAGCTCTATTACAGTCGATATTTTTATGATGCCAGCAAATTTTCAAATGGGCACAGAACATTAATCTGACGTCCAACTTAAAAAGAAATTTGATCACATCACGTTGGTGGACTTTTATAAACCATACGTGTACACAGTGAAATATCCCGCATTCAACAGACATGCGTTATTCATGTGATTGCTTGGAAGGAAGCACGTACATTAGAAAGTACAGAAAATCACGTTTGTGCAATTTCAACCCTGTGGTCGTATTGAAGAGCTTATTACGCGAACTTTTAACCATTTATTTATACGATTATACGATTATACAATTCCTAGGGTAAATAATCAGTACACATTTCTTAGGACTCCACCACTCAAAAAAAATTTGTCAGTCCAATCTAACGCTCAAAACCAGAGTTAGAAAATGACACATTACCCAAAAGAATTTCACAATCCCCATTGTGGTTTCTTTTTTGGGTCATATGACATTTAAATCCCATACAGAGTCAGATCGCCCAAACTCAGCTATGTGATATCGCTCGAAAGCTGCAGTTCCATAAAATCCCAACCGCAAAGTATGGGCGTACGGTAATAAAGCCCAAGTATATAACGCCCAAAATGAAAATCGACATACTGACCAAAAGTGGCATATCACCCAAATCCCGAGTGTTGCAAAGCCCGAATAATACGCATAACGCCCAAAAATGATATGGATATTATAATTTTTTTTTGGAGTTTATGACATTCCACATCTTAAGTTTTGGGTTTTGGCCATAATGACATTTCTAAAGCCCTTGGTAAACAACAGTATTATCATGAGAACAAAGTTTTTAATATATTTAAATTATATTTTGTAAATAAAATCACAGTTGTTCTGTCTTCTTGTAGAAAAGGGCCTGAATATCCTTGAACGATGTGTATTGCGATTTGCAGCACACGTTTTGTTGACAATGTCTGCGGCGTCCTTTGCAGTCTTAGTACTTTGTTACTAGTCTTAGTACTTTGTACGTTCCTGATTTTTCTAAAGATTTAAAAAATAAGATACCTCAAATTATTTTGCCGCGATGCTACCGCGCGCCGTAACGGGCGGCAACGCGTGCGCCCTGCTAACACGCCACACATTTCGTATATCGCTTAAAGTATTGCAGCCACTTTGAAGAAGCATGGAACTCGGACTGCTATTAGTTCTTTATAGTAAGCTTCTTGATCTGGATGGTTGGCTATGTACACTACTTTTACATTTCACACAAATGTTGTACGAGGAAATTTTAACGCGTGCCTTACACTTATTTGTGTACACTTATTTGTGTCGTCCTTATAGCTGGACTTTCTTTTATATAATTGTTTTTCATTATTTAAATAAATCAATTGAGATGTAAGTCTTTTGCCGGCAACAAATTCAAAACACTGTAGCTCCATTGCATTCATTCACTATCGCTGACAAACTTGGAATGAATACAATACGTTTCTTGAAGGGTCAACGATTGAACAGTAGCTTAAAGTCTGTGATGGGAAACTAAATTCTGTGTAATACTGCATACCAATTATGATGTTAGGCCGCACCTACTGAGCTCGTCGATAGTTCCCTGCTCGGTGGCGTGTCATAATGTCAATTGACATAATGTCCATGAACATAATGTCACTAAGAAAGTGTCATAACGTCCATGGACATAAAGACACTTTTAAAAGTGTCATTATGTTCATGGACATTACGACACCTTTTACAACTTGAACATTTTTCTAATAACAGCGGCCCTTCACAATTTAACAAAAATATGGGAAATAGCGGTACTTTCTGAAGATTTGGCAAAAATGAATGTCATCATAGTTTTGGACATTATGACACTTTTAAAAGTGTCTTAATTTCCATGGACTTTATGACAGTTTTTAAGTGACATTATGTCCATGGACATTATGTCAATTGACACATGTAACTACAGAATAACGGTTGTACTATTTTGCATTTTTAATAATTGTTCATTTTATGCAAATGTCATAATGCCCAAAAAATTATTTGGGCTTTATGACTATTTTCCCATTAGAATTTGGGCATTATGCCATTTTTGGACATTATAACATTTGTTGATGTGGGCATTATGACAACGAAAATTTTCAAAATAATGCCCCAAAATCCAACAAATATGACAAATAGCCTAAAAATCTAAATTTTTACAACAACAAATTACATGTCGTTTTTTTTGGACACTATGACATTGTTTATTTTGGACGTTATGCACTTGGTCGTTATTACCGTACGGCCAAAGTATGACAAAAAATCGTCATAACGCCCAAATCCAATACTCCGTAATTATTGCTAATTAATTATGTTTTGACTAGGTGTAGCCCTATTTCGCCCAAAACATGTTCACCCAACTCACAAATCTCACTAAGACAAAAATGTGTACATGTTAGTTGTTTTTGTAGCCCTTTGGGCGATATGACGCAGGTTTGGGTACTACGCCACTTTAAAAAAAAAAATATTTTGTTGTAAAAAAATCCAAATATCCCTACGTCCAAACTGTTCATGTGGAACATTGACGATTAGTCCAATGGCATAACACCATAAAATTAAAATGGCATAACGCCCAAGTTTTACTTCAAATCATTTGAGCAATACACGCTGAAAAATCTATATTTTTGTTGTTGTTTAAGTGTGTTTGGAGCTAAAAAGTGTGTTTGGAGCTTCTGGCTAATATAGTATACTTGTGTCCAAACACATTGTTTGTGCTATTGAATACTACCTGTTCGAGAGACAATGTTTAATATGTTATAATTAGAGACCGGATTTTTATGTGCTGCAAGTAAATTTTTCATTCACGCATTCGGATTCTCCGTATTCAGAAACGTAGGAAAATGAGGTTTATTTCGATAGGGGAGCATTTTTTCAGTACGTAGTTTTAAAATATTTGCACGTATTTTACATTTTTTCATTTCTTTTACACCGTTGCTATAGAGAAGTTGGAAATAAGTGGATTGAGGAAGGATGAACAATGACAGATTTACGATAACGATGGAGCTTTGTTGACCGGATTTAGCCGTGTGAAATTCGATTCCAACTTGAAAAACAGTCCTGATGTTGTCAAATTTGTCGGAGAAAAGAATCCAGAATTTCGGCAGGCTACTTTGTACGCGCCGTTGGTATCCGTTGACGTTGAACGATCATTTTCGCAATATAAAATGATGTTGACTGATCGTCGCCGTAATTTTACGTTTCAAAATGTTGAAATGTTTAATATTGTTGGCTACAACAGTTTTCTGTTTGATTGAGATGTTAACATTATGAATTACTTTGCTGAATTAACTTTTGGAATTGAGGATTTTCGCAAGTTTTTTTGCACGTATTTTGACACATTTTAGCACGCATTTTTGCACGTATTTAACTGCAATTTTGCACGTAAACATCCGGTCTCTAGTTATAATATGTGTGTGTGCTTTCTCAATACCCTGCAGTCGACGTAGCTAACGAATCTTTACTGATTTCCCTAACTACCAAGAATTACCACTAACTACCTGCCAGACTACCAGCAATGCTTTCGACTAACGAATTTAACATGGGGATGAGATTGGCGGTAGCCAATTGCCATCTTGTGCATAACCTTTCACTAATGATTTCACTAACAACATGTGATGTACGAATTCACTAATACTGCTGCCATAACAAAAAGATTAATGAAGATTATCCGATGAAATCACCGGTCAGCAAAAAAAAAACCTTTCCTCTACTCCTACTGTACCAGTTATTTCCATAATGAAAAGACGAGAAAATTTTTTGATATTTATTTATTTAACAATGAAAACTTAAAATTATAATAATTCATTTAAAAACTATAATTTAAACTTTAAATAAATTCCAATAAAATATAATGAAATTCCACGCTTCGTAAAAGATAAAAAACTTAAAGATAAAATTAAAAAGAACGTCACATCTATGAGTTTTTTGTTTCTTCGCTTTTCATAAGAATATAAATTAAAAAGATGGAAAATATGTTTAATAAAAAGATAAAAAACTGAAAGGTAAAACTAAAGACGACTCTACAGCTATCAGTTGTTTGCTTCTTTATGTTGTTTCCTTGAAACAGAGGTTGCCCTTAGCTCCCTTTTTTTTAAGTTGAGTAGGTCTTCTTAGTTGGTCTTCCGCCGACCCAGGGAATTTCGTGTTTATTGGTATGGATTCTGCAAAAGTGATAAAATAATCTGAAAACAATATTTTAATCTGTTATCAATATTTTAAATTTATATTACCTACCAGTACGCAGTAAACATTTTCCAGTTATTTGAGACTTTATTATATTATTATATATTTATTTATTTGCTTCAAATTACACATTTTCTGACCACGAACTTCCAATTGCAACTGACGCCAACACAAGAAACTAATAGTCAAGCCAATATTTTTTTTCTTGTTTATCTCCTTTGGAATAACGGTACAGCTTTTTTTTGCATTCCATACATATCCATCGTTGCAATACTTTTATCTAATGAAATCGTTAATGAGCACAAAACATTGAAATGCTTTACGGGAATTTGAGAGCAAGAATATTAATCTCTTTCATCAAGAGCAAACAAATGTGTATCGACACAAAGAAGTAAGAACAAAGTTAAGAAGTAAATCAATAGTTTGAGAGTCAAAAGGCGAACCCTTGCATAACTTGTGGCATTTGGATTCACTAGTCAATTTTTCATTAGCCAAATACCTAACGATTTTGAGTTAATTTCTACTTTTAAAACTGCAGGGTATTTCTGGGTTTGTGATACAAATACAGCTGTGTTTGTTTCACTGTTTATGCTCTCTCGAGAGCAAGAGAATAAAACAGGAGCATGCAGAGAGTCTATCTTGTAAGTGTGTATCTGTATTTTTGTATGATTCTCTCAGTCAGTGGTTCATAAATATTCCCGAATGGGCGTGTAAGTTGCAGATGAAGTCAGTGTTTCTTATTTTGGACGTTGTATTGCTTTTTAGTTTCATGAATTCAGTCGTCAATGGTTCGTCGGACAGAGCATATCAAAAGCGTTTGATCAGTGAAAAAGGCTAAAGGAAGGCTCGGACGGTTAAATGGTTTGTGATGTTCCTTTGATTTTTGTTTATCAGCTATTCTCATTCACGAAAAAACGCATTCAATCCAAGTAAATGTAAAAACGGACGTTTTAAATAGATTTTTTCTGAGGAGTATTTTATACGAAATACAGCTCAACAATTTGTAGGGATTTCATTCTTATTTATTTAAGTTAAGTATTATTCCGTGTTTTTTTTTAGAATCAACCAAGTGGTCATTGCACGCGGAACGGTTTCATATCATCAAATTATTTCTCTTTTATATTTGTTTCATATGGCACCTTTAGTTTTGGGCTAATATTTGGCAAATAATAGTTAGCAAAAAAAGTTCATTACTCCCAAACAAGAGTCATATCACCCAAAATTCTACAAAACCAACTATCAACTAACGCCATGTGAACATCCTTGCCAATTGCAACCACGTCAATCGTATCAGATATTGAGGCATTAGCTTTTCAACTTCAATACCAAGTATCACATTTGTTTTTATTATCTGGATTTACAAATAAAATTTATAAAACAAAAAATTATAAATTTATAAAATTGTAAAAGAAATATATGTAAGTAGTATAAACACTACTACTTACGTTGTTGTTGAAAACACTACATATACTTTCAGTTTTTGTTTTTTGTCTCGTCAGCTGTGGTAATATATAAGCTATTCTGGCCCAAAATACCATGTCTTCTTTCCATGTGGCCCATAGAAATTAAAAGGTTGGACACCCCTGCCTTAGAAACTTTCTTCAAGGATAATAATATCGGTCCCTAATTCTTTCATCAAAATCGCACTAACGAACCTATGTGAAGTGAAGCATTACAAGTGCATTCACACACACGAGTTAGTGTTTGCAGACATATTTCTCATGTGCTTTCATGTGAGACTTTCATTTCGCCATTTTTAATTACACCTACGAGTAAATTTGTGTCTGCGTATGTTTGTGTGCAAATAAGTCAAATGAATACATATCCGTATATGTGAGTGTGTGTTTTGCCTAGGGCTATGTGCTTTTGAATCGCGTCTAACTGAAGATTATACTTATATATTAAACACAATGTTCATTCTTACCCTTGCAGAATTTGGGTATGCTCTACTGCCTCCCGGTAGCCTTGTGCTCGTGTGTCTTTTCTTTCTATCGATTTTATGTATGTGTGTTTCTGTTTAATAATTTCCGTTTAACAAAGTTGTTAACAATTTTCACATGAAAGAGGACTACGTTTGATGCATACATTGCTCTTGCAGATCACGCATTCTCAGGAATTGGTTGATGTAGTTGGCATTTCATTCGCAATATAGACATTGTCTATATCTTGTTCCTCAGCATAATAGCACATCTGGGGTGTTGATTTGGTTGTATGTTTTTGGTTTTAAATATTTTTTGCTCAACGAAATAGTGACCAATCAAAAAGCAGCCAGTGTTGGTGTGGTTGTTAGCAATCTTACAATGGATGGCATCCAGAACACCAGGTACATTACAACAAAACATCAAACAAGGCAACACAAACGGCATTTTGTCTTTGTGCAGTAAAATAGTTGTGTTAAATAAAATACAAATTTAAACCGACAATAAAAGTAAAAAAAAAAAGTATAAAATATTGAACTTTCTCAGTTGTCCACCCAAACGATAGACACGGTTAAATTAACAGGCATTGCAACTCCACCTGGGATAATTCAATTTGCATCGACCATATAAACCATTTGCATTCGAGTGCGGTTTCGAAAACCCTTCGTGCTGCTCCGTCTTCATCCATTCTACTGACATGGCCTAGCCAGCGCAATTGCGTTATTTTGATCCGCTTAACTATGTCAATGTCGGTATATAAGTAGCTCATACAGCTCATGGTGCATGGTCGCCGATACTCGGCGTTGTGCACTATAGGTCCATAAATCTTTCGGAGTATTTTTCTCTCGAAGACTACTACAGATGTTTCGTCTGCTTGCGATACTATACGACCCAATATTCTGCTCCATAAAGCGAGACAGGTTGTATGAGAGTCTGGTATATCTGGATTTGTGTTACTCGGGAGAGGGTTTTATCTCTAAAGTGCTTGGTTAGCCCAAATTAGCATCTATTCGCAAGCACAATTCTCCGCTTGATCTCAATGCTGACGTTGTTGTTATTGTTTACGGCAGATCCTAGGTATATAAATTCGTCCACCACCTCGAAATTATAACGGTTATCAACGTTCACTGTTTGGTCTAATCGCGTGGAGGCCCTGCTCGTTGAAACCGTTAATTTTGTCTTGTCCTCATTTACTTTCAGATCCACGGTTTTCCTTCTCAATTGTCGAAAAAACCGCATTAACTTCTCTAATTGTGTGTCCAATGATATCCACAGCATCAGACTTTTGCTGTTGATGGTATTATTCACATTGACTGCAGCTTTTCCCATAATGATCTCCATTAAGATGTTAAAGAGATCGCACGATAGGGTGTCGCCTTACCTGAGACCTCGCTTGGTTTCGAAAGGTTCGGTAAGGTTCTTACCAACTTTCACTGCGGATTTGGTGTTCGCCAATGGCATCCTCAGACATTGTTTCGTAGATTTTCTCCCGTATCGGGATATCGAAGCCCGCCTTATAATAGATAAATAGATGATATATGTCGATTTGTTTGTCGTGGGTCTTCTCCAGGATTGGCGTAGCGTGAAAATCTGGTCAATTGTCGACTTTCCAGGCCTAAAGCCGCACTGGTATGGTCCAATCAGGTCAGCGATAATTGGTTTTCGTCTTTCGCACTCTATACTGGAGAGAACCTTTTAAGCTATGAATAAAAGGCTTATCACACGGCAGTTGGCACGGAGACTCTGGTCACCTTTTTTAAATATGGGGATAAGTACACTGAGTATCCAATCGCCGGGCATGCATTCATCTAGCCAAATTTTGCTAATGAGCTGATGCATGCACCTTATCAGCTCATCGCCGCCAGCCTTCAACAGATCCGCTGGTAATACTTCGGCTCCTACGGATTTGTTGTTCTTAAGCCGGACAATAGCTGTTCTGGAGGGGGGCAATCGACGTCGGTCAAATAGTGATCGATTGTATATCTCAGGTAACAGTAGCGCGGAGAAATTCCCAACATGGTGGGCACATCTGCGATAACATTTCGGTCAATGTATTTACAGAACGGGGACCTGAACCATGTCCATTAGTTGTGCTCCCGACTTGTTGATAAAAATTTTGGGCTTCATTCTTTCTTCTGTATGTCTCAATTTTATTACTTTCGCGCGTTCTCTTCAATCCCGTTTCTTGTGCCTAAGGAGACGGTTTACCTCCTTTCTTTTTTCTCTATACCTCACAGTCGTAGCTCGCGTTGAAATTGGCTGAAGCATTGCCAGACGTGCATCGCTCTTTTCATCATTAGCAATACGACACTTTTCATCGTACCATGGTTTGTTGCGAAGCGGTTTTCCAAACCCAAGTGCGGTTGTTGCGGCAGTTTTTATAGAGTCGGAAATGGGCTTCCACTGCGCTTTAAGATCGTCATCGGGAGGGGGTGGGTTCTGTGGCAGACGTTGAGAGAGTTTCTTTGAGTAGGCTGTGGCTACCTCTGGTAATTTCAGCTTTCCGATGTCTAGCTTTCTCTGGGTGAACCTTTGCTGCTACCAGGTAGTGATCGGAAACGATATTAGTTCATGTGATCACTCGTACGTCCATTACACTGGATGAGTGCCTTCCATAAATTACCACGTGATCAATTTGGTTCTTAGTTCTTTGATCAGGGGATACCCAAGTAGCCTTGTGGATGTCTTTATGCTGGAATCTTCTACCACTAATGATCATGATTTTTGCAGCGGCAAAGTCCATCAGTCTCATACAGTTTTCAGAACTGTCACCATTAAGACTGAAATTGCCAATAGATGGATGAAATATATTCTCGCTGCCTACTTTAGCATTAAAATTTCCTAGTACAATCTTACTGTCACGGCCAGGGCAGCGGTCATACGTTTCCTCTAGGTGCACATAGAATATGTCCTTGGCATCATCATCTTTATCTTCTGTCGGGGCATGCACACAACTTAGGGAACTGTATATAGAAACATTTCGCCTGTATGCGGATTGTGGCTATACGTTCACTCACAGGATTGAGACTAGATGTCGCAATCTTTTGCCAACCGCAAACCACATTCATGTTTTTTCTTATGGAAAATATAGTACAGGTCGCAGTTTCTATGAGATCAATATCCACTCAAAAATCTTTTGGAGGAACTATATTTTGTTTTTGTAGCGATATACAACACAGGACGTACTTAGACGTGAAAAACTTATCAACATACACCGTGATCCAGAACATAAGCTCCAAGACCAATGTTTGTTTTACAAAATTATAAATTATTGCCAAAAATTGGTTATTTATTCATGCCTTTAGAAGGTAAAAACCCCAAAAGAAAATATTAGATTGAAAAATATTTATTTCCTAAATAATTTATAACTGCATTATTGGTCAGATTAAAAAATAGTGTAAGCATAAGTTAAAGGCAGGCATGTACTCAGCGGGCTCAGCCCTCTGAAATTATTTCTTTATGTGGAGATTTTTTAATGTAGTGTTATTTTTCAACCTAGACATCAAGCCCCGAAAGAAAAACTGCGTACGAGCGTGGTCAAAGATAATGTACAGTGCGTGTAAGTTGGAAAGCAATGTGTAAGTAGCGGCTACAATCACTCTGCACACAATCAATAAATGTCTTCGGTTAGTGACTTGTGTAAATACACACCGCAGTGGCTTAACGGGCTAGACGCTGCTGAAGATGATGCTACACAAACATCGAAACGATCGTCCAGCGAATGTGAGTTCGAATGCCACCCGCGGCATTTAAATTTTTTTCACTAACCGGAGAAAACATGATCTCTAACAGCCTTAAAGGAAGTTACAACTTTAAATATAACGACGATCTAAAACAACTTAATTTGAATCTTAAATTTATTTTAAAAAAAATCAGACACTTTTAAATGCATGGTATGGTAAATAAATAGTGTATGTAGTTTCAGGTATATTGTATTTGTATTTACTTTTCCTGAAAATTATGGCGAATAAGTGAGGACACCAATCCAAGAGTCCAAAAGTGCCTACGAAACTGCATATTAACAAATGTACGGGGCTTGCTCGGGGATACCTGGGTTTTCTATTTTTTCGCACGTTCTCTCGAGTAGTATATTTTACAACTCGTGGCGTCTGTTTACGATGCCTGTGGCATTAAAGTTCTGAACCATTGCAATCGAAATCTCGGGATTGGAGATTTCTGTTACCCAAACATCTGTTTTTCAGTACAATAATTTACTGCTACTAACCAAGTGAGCGAATGCTGCTGGAATGTGAATGCAGTATAACCACATCATAATATGTTATATTACGTTGAATTGTTTGGAATTTTGACTTTGACTTTTAAAAGACGAATTGACAAATACAAAATGATTATACTCAACGTAAATGCGCTTTTTTTTCGCAACAGTTGAAGTTAACTTATATATATTACGAAAAAAACGCCCCTATTCTATATTTCACCATCTTTACATATTTGAAAATATGACCAAATTACTTGGGCTTATCATGACAACAGGACGAGTCAAAATCGAATACGATTTGACTGCTTAAACGCATTTTATTGGCATAATACCCAATATTGGGGAACAAATATTTTATATATTCATTACGTAACGCTAGAAAAAGAGGAATAAATTAATTGGGATCCATTATTTTTACAAAAACATCATTATGTCAAATAGTTTTCGATTTAAATCGATGGATTTCCGTCACTACCGGAATTTTCCCAAACTTTTAAGTACATCTCACTTTAATTTCAAGTGCCTTCCGGGAGGGTATAGGGTTAATCGTTTTTCCTGAATTTTGAGTGTGAATTCTGCACGAGCCATATAAACCAATGATTTTTATAGAAGTAATGCAATGATTATGACTAGTGTCCAAACAACCGTCATTTTTTAGAATCCGTTTTTCGGTTTGTTCGAAAAATAAATTTTTCAAAAAACCGGGTTTCGGTTTTTAATTTTGGCAAATACCGGTGGAACCGGTGGTAATGGGGCCATATGTCGAACAATAGTAACAAACCTTTTGTTTGTGTGAATTGTGAAGGGAAACATCTCCCAGGAAAATGTACATTTGTATCAAGCGAAGACAACCTTCCCTATTGCGCTAACTTCATAGAGAGGGGGGCATCCTTCAAGCTATAGAGGTTGCAAGGTTTATACTGCGTTTTTGAAGAAAAATCAGAAACTGAAAGAACAGGCATTACATAAGAATTCCGAGGACAATCATTTGCGAGTTTATTTCAAAACTCACCGGAACCAAAAATAGGATCAGAAAATCCTTCAATTATAGCGGAATTTTTAAAAATTGCAAACATCATCTGCAACACACAAACTCTTCGATAGAAGAAGCTATATAGTTAAAACAAATGAACTCGACGAAAGAATTTACTTTACCCCCTTCGATTTTGATGAAATTTGGTGCGTATGTAGTTCTTTATAAGAAAACAATATGTGCCAATTTCTGGAACTCTCACCGTTTTGGTTCGCGAACTATGGTACCTTGTAAAATGTGAAATATCGTAAAAATGGTGAAATGTGTAGCTGAAGAAATAGTTATAACTCTAAAACTTCTTGTAGTAAAAATTATATTATGGTCTCATTTTGTAGGTATTAAAAGGGTCTTTAAAATGTTGCACAACTTGCACATTTTATTCTTGAAAGGTCAAAGGTCATTTCGGATGACCTAAACTTCGGGAAGATATATCTCCGAAAGCGAAATTTTTAAAATTCTACAAAAAATTTATGTTGGTTCCTAACCGTTTATTAAAGAAAATGTGCTGCTATGTACAACATTTTTATTTTTTTTTAATTTTTTACTCCTAGAAAAAAAGTCCAAAATTTTATTTTCGATTTTGATGCAATTTGGCGCTTAAGTAGTTCTGAGTAAAACAATAATATCATTGCTTTGTTCCACAAGGAAAGGCAAAACTAATCACAAAGCTTTACTCTTGTAATTGAAAATATATACACTTAAATTCATATTAATAATAATACCCTTAACAATATTTTTAAATTTAGCATTATTTTTTAGACCACTAATTACCGAGTTTCGATACTTTAGGATCCTAAATATAAAAGTAAAACAAAAAATTGACACATGTTGTTTTACACACAGAACTACATAAGCGCCAAATTTCATCACAATCGAAAATAATATTTTGTCTTTTTTTTCTAGGAGTACAAAATTAAAAAAAAAATAAAAATGTACATTCATTTGAAAAAAATAAAACCAATCGCACCATTCGTGTAGTATTCGTTGCTCTAGTGCAGTGATTCTCAACCTTTTTTTTGTTGCGGCACACTTTTAACGATTTAAAAATTTGGCGGCACACAAAGAAAAAGATAAGTTTAAAAATTATTTACTTACCTATAACACACTGCGTAAAATTGTTTACAATATTAATTTTAAATGTGCGAAATAAAATAATATGAACTACAAAAATAACCGTACGTTTATTAAGGTATTAATTACAAGTTAATGATAAGAATACTTTTAATGTGAAATTTGAGCTTGATGTTTTTTAATAATTTCATTTATATTTGGTCGTAAAAATGGCAATGCTACTCTCAAATCGTCTTCTACATTTAACAATCTTGATCTTTTTTTAGTTTTAATGTTGGTTAAAGCTGAAAATCCGAATTCACACAAATAAGATGTGGAAAATTGTAATAATATATTTAATGCTTTTCTTGGATATCGTTGGAAATTTGCGGAAACAGCATCACTCAACTCGAAAACTACTTTTTTAAAAACTTTCTTCGCTATGAAATTTCTAACTACTAAGTTGATCAGCTGTGACATCGAGGCCACCTACTCTCAATCTTGTATCTCTTATTTGTATCAGTCTCTATGTTTAAAATTCTCTTCTCTCTCTCTTGCATGTTGCACAAACGCTGTAGTTGCCGAAGGAAAAAAATTCTAAAACGGTTGCTATGCTGTCAACTTCAACACACACTGACTGAATGCATAGGTCGCTGAAGCACATGTGTGTGCTTTTGTTTTGCGCATTTGCTTTTTCAGTTTTGCTTGTTTGCATACTATGTTAGTTACAACTAAACAACGAAAAATGAATTCAAACTAGTCAAGCAATTTTGAACACTGGTTTTAAGTTAATCTATATTTGTTTTTTCCCGAGAAAACATACGGTGGAGAGCAGTGTTGCCAGATAAAGTCGGCCACAAATCGTCAAATTGGAGGTGCAGAAATCGTCAAATCGTCAAAATTATTTTTCGAAATCGTCAAAAAATCGTCAACATTAAAAACTGCAATTGCTGTACCAAATTTCAATATTTTTGTGGGGAAATCAGTAAAACAAAGCAATTAAATCAATATGTTATAGTAATATTTTTAAAATTCATATATCTTTATTTAAACTCTATTCCGAAATCTCTTCAACTATTGGTCAAACGACGAACAGAGTTGACAAATATGTGTACGAACACAATCGGAGCGATAACGTAGGCGGTGCAAATTTTTACACGAATTCTTATGGAAGAAAAACAAAAGGACGACGCTTCTGGCGTAAACGACAAAAATTAGAATTCTTTTTATTTCCATGGCGTCAAGACGCAGAATGTTAATACAAAAATGGGTATGTGTTGAAAAACGTTTTTCTATTTTTCTGACAATTAAAATTTAATTATTTAATATTTCTGAAAGAAATGTGAACAGGAATTGTAAATTTATATTTTATAGGGTAAAAAAGAGAGTCTTCTTGTTCTTGTCCTTCATGAATAATTTTCATTAACCCCTAATTGGCTGACCACCGATTCAATTGTGTGAATTTGATTAAACGTCACACAGGTAATATTTAGGGTATTTACATACATATGTATACTATTGACACGGTATGTTTTATACATTAATATCGTAAGTTTTTAATAGTTCTATACTTCCTCAGTCCGCCTACAAAAATGAAATCTAGATAATTCTATTATTTCAGAAATAGTTCCATTTGTGGGGAATATTTCTACCGAATATCCCTTGATGGGTTAAATTTAATGTTTAAATATATATAGCTGTCGCTCTTGCGTTACCAACAATTTCAATTTTGGAATAGACTAAAAATCGTCATTCCAGAAGCTGAAATCGTCAAATCGTCATTTTATGTTTTTGTGACTAAAAATCGTCAAAATGACGATAAATCGTCACTTCTGGCAACACTGGTGGAGAGTGTTATTGGATATGTATGCTGTTGTTGTTTTTTCGTCATTTATGATTCCGTTTCAATATCTCTTTTCTGTAACTTTTTGTACACTCATGAAAATCATATTATTTAATAATATAAACATAATTGTAAATCTAAAATTTGGCGGCACACTTTTAGAATTTCGCGGCACACTAAAGTGCCGCGGAACAGTGGTTGAGAATCACTGCTCTAGTGTGTTGAAAACTATGCAGTGTGAAGAAATTTTGTCAAAACTTAATTCCGGCGTTTTCTGCACCATTAACAAAACACAAATTTTACTTTTAAGTAAAAAATTTGGCAAGTTTTTGCTCTGTGAAAAGTGTAATCACTTGTTTAAATACAATGGCAAACAGACTTCTAATTTAATTCGGCACAAATGCTACGCACAGCAAAAATCTAAAACTGAAGTAATAAAAGTCAGCAATTTTGACAAAGAAGACTTTATAAACGTGTGCACCCAATGGGTTGTAGAGGACTGTCGCCCATTTTCTTTAGTTAGTGGCAACGGATTTAAAAAACTAGCGCAAGCTTTAATAAATATCGGAGCAGAATATGGGAGTCATGCTGATATATTGGATCTAATACCAGATCCGACAACCATCTCCAATCGTATAGAAATCAAGGCGGCGGAAAAACGACAGGAAATTAAAATGGAAGTTAAAGAAGCAGTGACCACTGAAATGGCGTCAATAACAACCGACTTGTGGACGGACAACTTTGTCAAAAGAATTTTTTTGTGTGTAACATTTCATTTTATAAAGGAATTGCAACTAAAACATATTGAGTTAGGTGTAAAGTCTATGGATTTTCAAAGTTGCACAGGAGAAACTATATTGGATAAAATAAAATGTATTTTAAATGATTTTGAAGTAAGTAACTTAGATCATGTTAAATTTGTTACAGACAGAGGAGCAAACATTATAAAAGCTCTACAAAGTTAAAAACGCCTAAACTGTTAAAATCATTTATTTAAAAATGTGTTACACTCTGCTTTTAGCAATACAACGAAATTACAGCCTATGCTAGAATCGTGCAAAAATCTTGTAAAATATTTCAAAAAATGTTATTTACAGCATATGTTGTCCGCTTCATTAAAAAACTATTGCGTTACTCGTTGGTACTCCCATTTCAGTTTGTTTAAATCGATTCGGGACAACTGGGTTGCGATTTAAGAAATAATTTTAAAAAACAACGAAATGTATAGAACTGACGAGATTTATTTTTCTACGCTCTTAGCACTAGTAGAGCTTTTTGAAAAGTTCGACAGGATAAGCAATAAATTACAAGGCGTTAATTATGTAACAAGTAACTATATTTGTTTGTCAATTAACAGCCTAAAAAATATATGTACAATTGAAATCCCTGATTCTCCGGCTATAGTAAATTCAAAAACAAACATAAAGCAGGAGATAGATACCAAATGGATTCCCAATATTAGTATTTACCAATACTCTGCTTGTTTTTTCTATCCCCCAACAAATCGTTTTTTGGAAGAAAGAGTTTTTAGTGAGGTTAAAAATTTCTGTGTTTCACAAATTTTATGTGATCAAGACTGTCTACCATCCCCAACTAGTGGAATACCTAGTCAAACGTCAAATAATAACTCAGCTACAGGTGATTTTTGAACTTTTTTTCGGAGATCATAAATAGTCCAAACCATACTTTAGAAGAAAGCGTCTCCGATGATGTAAATAGGTATTATTTTTGTCATATTAATATTGATGTAAACTTCAATGCTTTAGAATGGTAGGAACATCATATTAGTGAATTCCCCAGGTTATCTAAGTCTGAGAAAAATATTTTAGCTGTCCCTGCAAGTAGTGCTGCCTCGGAGAGTTTTTTCTGTGGCAGGCAATTTAATAACTGAAAAAAGAAATCGATTGGCCCCGAAATCGGTGAATAATATACTGTTTTTGAATACAGTTTATAAATATGAACAAATTTAACATGAGCTAATTGATCTTCTCAAAATTGTGTCTTCTTGCCAAGAAGCATCCAAGACAATGACAACCAAAAATTTATCAAATCGACTACCAGAATTGATAAATATTTGTGAACCTTCTCTCTTAGATGTTTTTTGTTCTCGTTTAAATATATACTTATGTATGTATTTGTTTGTAATAACTCTGCAATAGAATTTGTAGGAGCTTAATTTTATTTTTAGTTTTATTTTAATTAAATATGAATTAAATTATTTTGCTTTCTTATTTGTTTAAAATTATTTTTATGTAATTTTTTTTTCATATCCTGTAAAACTGAATTTTTGAGCTTTATTTTAGTTGACAATTTTTCTTTTTGTGTAATATGAAGTATATATAAATCTTCTCATTGCCTTAATGTTTAACCGAAAATATATCAAAATGTTCCATTTAGTTTTTTTATTTTGTTTTATTTCACATCTTTAATCTTCGTATTATGTTAAATAAAATACGTTTTATTCAATAAGCATTGCGACCATTCGTACCAATCGTTCTATATTCGTAGCTTTTGCGAGTGCTACAAAAGATAAGCAGATGGCAAGGCATGCAATGCATGGCATTCGCCATGCTCACCTTTTCCGAATGGTATCATGTGTTGCTTTACTAAAATGATGTCTATTGACAACAATAGGCATATATTTTGTGATTGCATTCAAAGGCACTAAATATGTCAATCAACCCGTTCTCTGATACACATCGAATTACCAATTTGGGATTTAAATGGAACATTCGACCACAGATGCTCTTTTGAAATTTCACAACGACATAGTATGCAATTTACGTATTAAACAATGTACGGACACAGTTTCTTTGGACATTGAAAAAGCTTTTGACCATGCTTGACACAGGGGCATTCTCTTCAAGATGATTCAATTGGGGTTTAGACCAAGTATAGTTAAATTGTTTCATAAAGCGTGTTTTGGTTACACCGGTTGCTTATATAATCGCTTGTTTTATATGAAGCACTTTGCGAAGACTTAGCGAGAACTTAGCGACGCGATTCATTTTCGCTAAAATTTAAAAAAAAAAAAATTTCCATCTTTTACTGTTTTTAACCATTTTTCATATTTTTTAATAAAATGACTTTTCGCTAAAAAACCGTTTTCTTTGAAACTTAGCAAGCGATAATCGCTTGCTTGTAACCAAAACACGACTATAGTTTATCTTCAAACCGTTAACTTTGTGTACAGTTTGATGAAGTTTTTCCAAATCTTGGAAATGTCTTCCTCAAGGGTCTAGTTTGGCACCACATTTTTATAATATAATCATGAATGATTTTCCTCACAATGATGATAATTCTTGCGGATTGCTTTATGCAGATGACTCTCCCCTTATAGCTTTAAATAACGTTAAACAACATTTAACAAAAGTGAAAAACTTTTATGAAACTTGGGGTATCAAAATTAATATTTCCAAATCTGAGGTCATTTGTTGTTCCGGAAAGTAAAAGATTAAAATTAAACATTGACGGTACAGAAATTCCATTCAAAAATAGCTTTAAATACTTGGGCATTGAATTCGACAAATTAATGAAATATAATAAACATGCACGATGTGTGATAAACAAAACGTACAGAATACCAAAAATATCAAATTACTTTTATAGAAAAAAGTATTAGACCAATATTCCTCTACGGATTTTCAATTTGGTTTAGCATTTCCCCAATAATTACGAAAGAAATGGGTATTTTAGAACGTAAAGTTGTGCGTCACTGTGTAGGCAAACACTTTGAATCCCAGAATAAACGATACTCAAATAATGTAATTTACAGAGAGTCGGGAATAACTCCAATAGGACTACATGTCTGTAGATTCATTTCTAGACTTCGTGACCACCCAAATGAAATAATAGATGATATTTTAAATAGACAACAACATTACTACTACTTACTCCAATTGGATTCTACTATCACCAATTGGATTCCTCAACGAAAGCCCACCAAATGTTGATACAAATGTTACAATTTATATTCAAAATCAAAAGCGGGAACCCATAGAGGTTAATAACATATTTTTCCATTTGTTTTTATACGTCCCTATATATTTGTTAAGATTAATTTGTACATTTTATATATTTTTATATCTGCATTTATTTTTATATACATTTTATTTATATTCGAGATTATACAAACTCTCACCTTATTGTAGTCCCGGGAGTAAGGACGTTCTCATACATCATATTATTTTAAAACATTACACAAAACCTGCAAAGTATGTAACTGTTTCCAAACTTTATGTTTTTAAGATAATACACCAGTCTTAAATATTGTCTTCTAACACGTTTCAAAATCATTCAATGTTCTTAAAAAGTCTCAATAAATGATTTAAATTAAATTAAATTAAAAATCAATAACCTACATGCATACCTGGAATAACTGATAGGTAGACGAAGTCAAAATTATATGACGATAAGAATTAGAGGGTAGCACACAAAACATATAACACAATAGGTAGAATATTTAGTAAAACAAAGGATATTTTGGGCAAATTTGATATGTGTAATATTGTATATAAAATACCTTGCAAAGGAAATGACAATGATATTTGTAACAAAGTAGACATAGATAGGGACTACAAGAAAATAAACTAAAGACACGAATTGCAAGACAGAAATCAGATCAGCAATACAAGCACATTCCTACACAGAAAACTGCATTAACATCCCATTGTGCTACTTTAAATCATTACTCAAACTTTCATGATTATATAAGCTTTGAATAAAGAAAACAATTATAAACGTCATTATATGTTAGAAATGCTACAAATAATTAAGAAACCAACATTGAAAAGAATTAACTATAAAACAGATACAGATTATGTGGTCCAAATTTACAAACATTTAATTAGTAAAAAGAACTTTTTAGGACAAATAGTTTATCGATGTAATATTTTTCTTTCGGTTAATTTATATGAACTTTTTAAAAATATAAAAATTTTAAAAAAGGCAGGAAAACTTTGTTCAAACATTTTTATATTGTCATATTTTTTTCATTAGTGTTATATTGATATTCATTAATTGTTTATATCTCCTGATGATGCCACACAACGGAGTAGCGAAATATCGACAGAATAAATACAAGAATAAAGCAAATCTGACCTCAAGCTGGGAAAATATAAGCGGCATTCATGCAAACAAGAAAACCTAGAACTTTTGCTCAGCGTAAGTTTGCCCCGAAGCGTTTCATGAGGTACCAAATAAAGTTGCTCAGTGTATCTATGCAACAATTGTCAAAAACAGCCTGATAGAGTAAATACGAAAAGAAAAATTAAAAGAATATGCTTTACCTATTCCATTATTTTATTTTTTTCACATAAATCCAAAAGCCCTCTCTTTTTTTCAATACAAAAATATTGACATTGAAATATCCAATGTTTTCACGTTTCTTTTTCCAGGTTTGCTCAGCAAATTTGCCTCGAAAACTTTCCACTTTTGTGCAAGTCGCTGTGTATGGGAAATTTGTTTGTTTTGACAATTGCTGAGCAAGTTTACGATGTTTTCGAGTTTACGAGGTTCTTTCGAGCTTTCATGAAGACCACTATAGATTATTTATTGGTAACAAAAAGGTCGAACAGCGAAATACAAATATAGAAAATATTTTATTATTTTGACTATTCTTTCTTATCACTATTTCCCCTAATAATGAATACTAATTTCATTAGACGCTGCAAGTTTGTTGTTATATATTATATTATCTTCCAAGTTTGCGCAAGAATTTTCTTTCGCGGGCCAAAAAAAGTATTCAAAAAATTCCGCGGGCCGCCACTTTTTATACCTCCATCTTTCGGCAATTCGGCAATTCGGTATCCATTAATTTTATTTTTTATTCTTTTCTATAAAAAACGAAACATACTAACAAACCATGGTAAAATAAGTAAGGTAAACGCAGTAAGAATTGTTATAATTTTAGGCGGCAGAAACAGACATTTTGTGTTGGTTTGGCGTTCCTAATCTGTCAAACTTTCTACATGTGTGTATCTACAGCAAAAGTAAACAAAAAATATATATAGCGAACTACTTGTGGATTTGACGTAAGAGAACCACCTAAGCAAGAAAAATGTTCAAATCAGCTGTTCTAACGAGTTTACCTTACTTATTCTACCATGCTAACAAACAAAATACATAAAAATTAGTATTTCAATGATTGTTTTTTGGTATTCGACATTTGTTTTACCAATAAACAATCCAAACTTTTTTTGAGCTTGAGGTCAGTAAAACAAATTGCTTCGTTGCACACCCATTCGCACTAGACCATAGTTACTGACATCATTAACAGCCTTATTCATAAAAAGTTATGAGAGGCTTAAAATACGATTTTTGTATGATAAATCAACTCAAAAACCTCTCATAACCTTTTATGAATAGGGCTGTAAATGTTTTGTTCTCTTCAGCACGTATACATATGTCTCTTTTCATATTCACGCTGAAAATTTGTATTTTGTTGTTGTTTGGATGCAAATATAACGTGTGTTTGCAGCTTGTCGCAAATATAGTATACTTGGGTCCAAACACGTTGTGTTTGCTATTCAATATTACAATGTTGGGGTCACAATGATTAATATGTTATAATATAAGTGTTCGTGACCCAAATATATCTTTGTTTGGGATACAAATACAGCTGTGTTTGCTGCACCGTTTATGCTCTGTCGAGAGCAAGAGAATAATAGAGGAACAAAGAGATTATTCAAAGTTGAATTTGTAAGTGTGTAGCTGTATTTTTGCGTAATTCTTTCAGTCAGTAATTCATAAATTTCCTGAATGCGTGTGGAAATGGGAGATGAAGTGAATCTTCTTAAGTGGACTAATCTGTTTAATTTTAGTTTCAAACTCGCCGAAAAAACTGTCGTTTTTTGGTGTTTGGATGCAAATATTTGGAGCTTATCGCCGATATAGTATATTTTTGTCCAAACGCATCGTGTTTGCTTTTCATTATTACATATTAGAGACATAATTATTACAACTGATACAACCACATATGTGTTTGTTATACTGTTTATGATCTCTCGAGAGCAAGAGAATAAAAGGGGTATTACGAGAGATTATTCAAAGTCTATCTTGTATGTATTTAACTGTATTTTTGGAGTATTCTTTCAGTCAATATTAAATATTCCTGAATGTGTGTGTAAATTGCAGATGAAGTGTGTGTTTCTTCTTTTGGATGATGAATTGTATTTTAGTTTCGCGCATTCAGTCGTCAATGGCTCATCGGACAGAGGATATCAAAAGCGCTTGGTCGCATAAGTAAGTATGCAGTGGAAAAAATTAAATCAGTCGGATCAGCGAAAAATAGAATAAACAAAGTTTCGGACGGTTAAATGGTTTGCGATGTTGCTTTGGTATTTATGTATATGTTTACATATGAAACCATTTTGAGGAAAGAAACTGAGAAGAGCAACAACGCCTTTAGTGAGAAAATCAAACAGGCTGAACAATTGTGAAATTTAATTAAAAACACAAGTTTTTAAACCGCTCTTATCTGACGTGAACTAGCTTTCTATATATGTAAGTATATGGTTTGTGTACCAACGCATAATGATAATCGTGTTTTACAGTGTTGTAGCGTTTATCGAATTTGAAACCCTCCGAAATCAACAACCTGAGAGACAACAAAGAAAGGAAAACAATAAAGCAGCAGATTTTCATTTCATGAAAAATCCAAATAATGTAGTTAATGCAATTAAATGTGAAAAGTGTCGGTTTAAATCTTTAAAAATTTTTTATTAATTGTTTATAAATGTCGATTTATATATAACTATATTAAATTATATATATTTTATATTATATATTCATATTTATATGTCGAATCGTTATCGATTATTTCATATCTTTCATTAAATACCATCACTAGCATTTAAGTACCATCTCTAATGTAATGTACCATCAGTAATAAAAGAAGAAGAAAACATATGACAGTTGCAGCCAAGGCGAATTTATACAAGGTGGAAGCACTAGAATTCGCCTTACTTTTTGCGCTGGTTCTGTCAAAAATAGCAATTCGCCTTGAATTCGCCTTTTGTGGTAATGTCAAAATATGACATTTGTATTGCATGCGTATACGTATATACATACATATTTTTCATTTATACATTTCACAACAGAAACAGCACAAACACATCCGGCAATGACTGCCCCACAACAAGCGTTTGTTGTCGTCGCGTGGAACATGAAACATCGGTCCCGTACCGCTTTCAAACTTTTTATTGCAAATAGCACATTTTACCATCTTTAAATACATTTTTTTTTCACTTTTAAGGGGAAACTTTCAAAAAATACAAGTTTATAAATTAACTTCACTTTGCCAATAAGAATGTAAACAAAACTAATAAGTTTGACAATTCGAGCTCAATTCGCCTTGGCATCAGCTGTTCAGAATATGAATCAGCTGTGCGCTTGCTATAACCTGAAGTAGATCAGCCTTGGTTGCAGCGTATTCTTTATGTTCGTTATTGCTACTATCCTCTTGTGCCTTCTGTCTTAAACGAACACACGGTTGTTGCGAGCCCAACGGAGTTGTCTGTTCTGCGTAGCCTCGGCCCGACAATGTGTTAGAGCGAGAGAAATATAGTGCGTAACTGAGAAGCTTCTGGAAGACGCATGCCAATAATGTGTGTATGTATTGTGAGAGCATATTGTGAAATTCGGGCATTCAAAAGGTAATGCTGAAACAAAGAGGTTGAAAAATGTCGATGTCGAGGAAACGCAAGGCACGCGCCACGATAACGAGGGCTCAAGAGGATGATTTAGTGGAAATAGACAACCAAACTACGACATCAGAAGTGGGATCGCCTCCACACCAAGCCATTTCCGACGATCGTTTGTGTGCACTTTTGAAAACGCAGCATCGTAATCTAATCGAAGTTATAAATGCAGTTAAAAACTCACAGTCAATGCCAGGCGAATATAAAGCAGTTGTACTGCCAAAGTTTAATTCCGACTCTGCTGGTGCTAGTGCAGCTGCTTGGTGCTCCACGGTGGACCTCATTCTATCAGAAAACCCTCTGGATGGCAGTGCTTTGCTAATTTCCTCAAGCAAATCACTGGAAGGTAGCGCCTCTAACTGGCTGCCACAAATTTGTTTCTCTGGAATGACATGGGACGGATTCAAGGAATTGTTTTTGCAACAATTTGACGGCAACGAAACTTCAGCAGCTACTGTTTTTAATGTTCTCAATGGTAGTCCAAAAGACGGCGAGTGCCTTTCTCTGTATGGAAGTCGATTAATAACGACACTTATGGCAAAATGGAAGTCATTGAATAATGAACAAATCGCCGTGTCTGTTGTTCTGGCTCATGCTGCCCATATCGATACTAGACTGCAACGTACGATTTATACAGCCAACATCAGAACACGTAACGAATTGCAAAATGAGCTGCGGGCATTTGCTTTTGGTAAAAGGAAAGAGCGTCCTGTCGAGGAAACTTCTGCAGCTAAGAGACAGCGTATGCACGCACCCGTTAAATGTCACTTCTGCGGAAAAATGGGTCACAAATTTGCTGACTGCCGTTCGAGGAAAAACAACGTTAAGCCACAGCAAGGATCTAATCCAAATTCCAGCCGTTCATCCGAGATAAAGAGTAGAGTAATTATTTGTTACAAGTGCGAAGCTCCTGGACATGTTGCATCGGCTTGTACTGGACGACGGGAATCCGCCACTCAAAATAAAATGGATGAGAAACGTGTAAACTTGTGTCATGTAGCCAACCCAATTGGTACTCTTATCTCATCTGGTAAGTCATTTCCATTCTGCTTTGATTCAGGAGCCGAGTGCTCACTTATAAAGGAATCTGTGTCTCAGCGACTCTCGGGCATACGGATCAATAATGTTGTAGTTCTCAAGGGTATTGGAGATAATACAGTGACAAGCACTTTACAAATTTTGTCAAATGTCATTATCAGTGGATATTCTCTTGAAGTTATTTTTCATGCAGTTCTTAACAGTTACATTAATTATGATATTATAATTGGCCGTGAAATATTAACTCAGAATTTTGGTGTTAAGATAGCAATTAATATGTTGGAACTATATAGGACAAAGTCTGTGTACACTCTCTCTACTTTGAATAATCGTGCCGGTCTTGCCGATATTGATACCGAGTTGTGTGGTGTGGATAAGTCAAGTTTGTTAGAGATTTTAAATGAATTTTCAAACGCGTTTATAGACGGGTTTCCGAAAAGCCGAGTCACAACTGGTGAGTTGGAAATACCCTTGATTGATCCTAATAAGACTGTGCAAAGGCGCCCATATCGGCTTAGTATCGAGGAAAGGGAAGTTGTAAGAGACAAAATTAGGGAACTATTGGTATCGAATATTATACGCTCTAGCTGTTCCCCTTTTGCCAGCCCAATGCTTCTTGTTAAAAAGAAAAATGGATCTGATAGACTTTGCGTGGATTACCGCGAATTAAATGCACATACCGTATCTGAAAAATTTCCCTTACCGCTAATTAACCATCAAATCTCTAGGTTGCGTGGCGCAAAGTACTTTTCATGTCTGGATATGGCAAGCGGTTTCCACCAAATTCCTATTCACCCGAATTCAATTGAGCGAACAGCATTTGTTACTCCCGAGGGCCAATTTGAGTTTTTAACCATGCCTTTCGGGTTAAAGAATGCACCTTCTGTGTTCCAACGTGCGGTAATGAAAGTGTTAGGAGAGCTTGGCCATTCATATGTCATCGTGTATATGGATGATATTATGATTACTGCACAGACAGAGGAAGAAGCTGCTTCGAGATTGCAGACGGTTCTTCAAATTTTATCTCAGGCTGGTTTTTCATTCAACGTGGCGAAATGTTCTTTCTTAAAATCAAGCGTTGAGTATCTTGGGTTTCAAGTTAAAGATGGTGAAATTCGACCCAATCCACGTAAAACACACGCGTTGCTTAACTTACCTCCTCCACAGTCTGTTACTCAGGTGAGGCAATTCATAGGTTTAGCGTCATATTTTCGGCAATTTGTACCTAAGTTCTCTGAAATAATGAGACCGTTGTATGTCCTAACCTGCAAAAATAGAATATTCCAGTGGAAATCCGAGCATGAGCAAATACGTCAAGCGGTTATAAAAACACTGACAGATGAGCCTGTACTTGTTATATTTGATCCCCAGTATCCTATAGTACTGCACACTGATGCCAGTATGGATGGTTATGGAGCTATTCTTCTCCATAAAATTGATAATAAGCCTCGCATCATTGAGTATTTTAGCAAGCAAACATCGTCTACTGAAGCTCGATACCATTCTTACGAGCTTGAAACGTTAGCCGTATTTAACTCGATGAAACATTTGCGACACTATTTGCATGGCCGACATTTTACTGTTTTTACCGATTGTAATTCCCTGAAAGCTACGAGAAATAAAATTGAACTCACACCAAGAGTTCATCGGTGGTGGGCATACATGCAGTCGTTTGATTTTGATATTCAGTATAGACCGTGAGCCAAAATGGCTCACGTTGATTTCCTCTCACGGAATCCGGTACCAACTGAAATGCCTGCCAATGCTCATACAAGTCCAGAAAATAAACGTGTTCTGCTGGCTGAAATGACAGACAACTGGCTCCTTGCCGAGCAACAAAAGGATTCAGAGACGTCGTTAATTATTTCGAAAATTCAAAATAATGAACTTGCGGAGAAGTGTGGCAAAAACTTACGAAATACGATCAAAAACGCTTTTTCGTAAAATCCAAAGAAATGGCAAAACTAGGTGTCTCCCAGTTGTCCCTAGATCCTTTAGGTGGTCCGTAGTGAATCATGTCCATGAGGCTATTGTACGTCTTGGTTGGGAAAAAACGTTGGACAAAATGTGCGAATTTTATTGGTTTGAAAATATGGCAAAATACGTTCGTAAATTCGTGGATAATTGCATTACTTGCAAACTGGCCAAACCTCCATCTGGAAAGTTACCAATTGAACTTCACCCTATACCCAAGGTAGACATTCCATGGCATACGATACATATCGATATCACTGGTAAATTAAGTGGTAAAAAGGAATATGTTATAGTTCAAATAGATGCGTATACTAAATTTGTTTATCTATACCGCACAGTAAATATTAATACCGAATGTTCTATAGACGCTGTAAACTCAGCAATATCCGTATTTGGGGTACCGGCACGAATCATTGCAGACCAGGGTAAATCTTTTACTGGATCGAGTTTTAGTGAGTTTTGTACTATGCAGAAAATAGAATTACACTTGATAGCAACAGGCGCCAGTCGCGCAAACGGGCAAGTAGAACGCGTTATGAGTTTGTTAAAACGCATGTTAACCGCTGTCGAACGTAGTCAACGATCTTGGCAAGACGCCTTAGGCGAAATACAATTAGCCATAAATTGTACAACGAATCGCATAACTAAATCTAGTCCTCTAGAATTACTAATTGGAAATGAGGCAAGGCCATTTAATATGTTACCTACAGTTGAAGACGACAATAAAGTTGATATAAATTTTGTAAGGAAAATGACGAAAGAAAATATAAGTAAGAACGCTTTATATGACAAAGTACGGTTCGACAGGAACAAGGCTAAATTTAATAGATTTAAAATTGGCGATTATGTTTTGCTTAAAACCGAAGAGAGGAATCAAACAAAGTTGGATCAACAGTATAAGGGTCCATTCCTGGTGGCAGAGGTACTAGAAGGAGATCGTTATGTTTTGAAGTCCTTAGTAAATAAGCGAACTTATAAGTACTCGCATGAAGCTCTAAGAAGTATGCCAAAAGAAGAGATTCCCAGAGTTGGACATGTGTGATGAAAGTGACAACGTTGAAAGAGACGTTGAAGACCCGTTGCTTCCAACTAGAAAAGGGCATTGATGGATTCCAATGCGGTATACAGGGCATTAAACACTTGGGTCAAGCCGCAGTGTTGTGTTGCCAGCGCTGATGGGTACACGAGTTAATGTGTTGACTTGTTTGTTGCCTGGTGACTATCATTGTGTTAAGAGCCTATTTTGGTGAGTGTCCTGGATACGTAATAACATGAGCCTTTGGGAATTTTCTGTCTAATGGGTACCTAGAGAATTTAAGAACTATCCTCTGCCATTAGTTTGCCAAATTTGAAAAAAAAGGAAAATTTTAAATGAAAGCTAAAATATGGACGATTGATTTAACCTGTCAATTTGATGATCTTTTCAGATTAAACTTGACATAATCTGCTATGTTGTTTTGAAGACTTTTGTAACACACGAGGACGTCAGGAAGGCCGTGTCGCATCGTTATCGATTATTTCATATCTTTCATTAAATACCATCACTAGCATTAAAGTACCATCTCTAATGTAATGTACCATCAGTAATAAAAGAAGAAGAAAACATATGACAGTTGCAGCGTATTCTTTATGTTCGTTATTGCTACTATCCTCTTGTGCCTTCTGTCTTAAACGAACACACGGTTGTTGCGAGCCCAACAAAGTTGTCTGTTCTGCATAGCCTCGGCCCGACAATGTGTTAGAGCGAGAGAAATATAGTGCGTAACTGAGAAGCTTCTGGAATACGCATGCCAATAATGTGTGTATGTATTGTGAGAGCATATTGTGAAATTCGGACATTCAAAAGGTAATGCTGAAACAAAGAAGTTGAAAAATGTCGATGTCGAGGAAACGCAAGGCACGCGCCACGATAACGAGGGCTCAAGAGGATGATTTAGTGGAAATAGACAACCAAACTACGACATATATATAACTATATTAAATAATACATATGTACTGAAATCACAAAAATATTCGTTTCTATTATTATTATGTTTGGAAGGAAATACGCACATGGTTCCACGTAAGTATATGGAGGTTTGGGAGAAAACACGCGAATGCTTCCTTGTGGATGTTTGGGACGAAGCACGCATATGTTTACACTTAAAAGAATACGTGTTTGTCTGTAAATATGCTAATGTTTGCATTTAAAAACAAGTGAGTTGGGAGTGTATTCCAAACATATAGATGGTTCCTGCAAAATATTTTTGGGACAATATGTTACAGAGACCGTTTTCAGCGAGTTCGTAATTCGAATTATTCAAAGAGAATGAGTGTCGCAGTCACAAGAGAAATGGAATTGTCTGATATGCAAAATACTTAAGTGTAAAACAACTACATATGTACAAATGAGTGCGGAACTCTCCACATAAATATACGTACAAATTTCGGTTACCACTCCCTCCAGAAATTATGTAAATGGAATTGAAAATCTGAAATATTTTTTACGTAGTAACAAAGTTAACAGAACACTCACGGGATGCATTGAAACAGATCGTGAGACGCAGGCGCATGTGTGTTTTATTCGAATGGTTTTATTTCCCTTCAAAAATAACAAGTAATCCTCCTGGCTACTGCTCTGATTGGCATAGCGTTCGTGGGTTTTAAAAGGTCGGTACGTGATTTATGTATGACAGATATTATACCTGTTCTGGTGTAAATAAATTCTGGGGAATAATCAAATTGGCACTGTCTTACAACAAATTTAGTAAGTACTCGTTATGGACTCGTTAGTTTCTCCGCACAAGGACGCTAGCTCTCCACACCAACAAACTAATATTCTACTTATTTCTCTCCGGGATAGGTTTGTGCCCATCAAGGTTACTGGTTTGAAGGGCAGGATACGGGGGCGTTTCACAATTAGTAGAATGATACTCAAGCGGAGATATGTCTCTTCTAATTTATGAAGACTCAAATAGTGGTTTGAAATTTGTCATCCTCGAGGTTTAAAGGATTATGCCTTTAACTCGAACAGTAATGTTAGTTATATCTATACAGACTATCGGCCTTGTTCGTAAAAAGTTATGAGAGATTTGAGAGATGATTTACCATGGAAAAAACGTCTCTCAAATCTCTCAGAAGCTTTTATGAATAATGCAGTATGAATTTAGCTAACTATCTGACCGTTTAGTATAAATTTCAATGGATTATTTTCTTCCTTAGGAGATGCTTTATCAATGTCAGGTTTTGATGAGAAGGAAGTTGAATCTAGCTTCAGTTACCTCGTGGATTCCGAGTAGCCTTTATTGTAATGAGTACCCGATTATAGAGTACTTTCCACCACCATATTCGAACTTAGTGGTCAACCTTGATATGTACTGTACAAAAATTACCCTGTATTGACAATAAACAACATTTGCCGCTGCTACACTCAAAAAATATAATGGAAAATTATTTATTAAGAAATTATAAACCATCAGGTTTGTTTTTGAACACCCATTACAAGCTCGAATAATTTGGATGGTTTATTAGCAGCAAATGGTCGAAGAACATAATACAATCTTAAAAAGAATACAAAAATGATTAAATTGAGGTGACTTCGAATTTTTTATTCGTAAAAATTTTGAATTTTGAAAAATATCAGAACTATTCCGTTTCGAATCACCAAAAATTAATAAAGGTGGATCGGTTTCCGATTCCGTTGCGAGTTCAAGGCGGATCCTAAAAAGTAGAAACAGCGATCAGCTTTTTCGAGAGGAGTTTCTTACCCAAACGGATTCGTTATGTGCCCGTAACTGATGTACGTTTCGGAGAAAATGTACGAAGAGCGAGTCCGTCTCGAATTCGAAATGGATTCATATGGCACACTGGGTATTTGATGATTGCCCCAATATATTGCTTCTGTGTGTGTACCACAAGCGAAGTTAATTTGGTTCTTTGGAAAGCGAAACTCGCGAATTGACTCAGGTGGGTCACGTCGAGCATTTCTTATCATTTCATAAAACTTAAATCGACCGTATTCTCTATTCCGAAGCAGTCACCATCGCCAAAAGTACATATTCTGGATGAAAATAGTAGCTATTTGGTTAATTGTGAAAAATTCATTCAACAAGCTTACAAGTCAGGAACAAAATGGTTCGTTTTTGTTAGAAATAATAGACAATTCAGTTACGCGTGACAAGTTCATCATCAGATGTCTGAATTGATACCATCGATTGCTCATCGGTTGATATTGTTTTCGATTGTTGAACGGATGCTAATTTGTATAGGAATTGTTAACTGTCGAATTCAAAATATACTTACATATCGATGGCTTAATATAAAAAGGGCCTAACTCGATTTTTTGTTACTTGATAGGAGAAGGAAAACACTTAATAAAATCCGTAAAATTTTAGATACAACAAAAAGTTTTAATGCAATTTCCAAAAATGTGTTGCCTCTTTTTATTAAAAATTGCATTAAAACTTTTTTTGTGTCTAAAATTGTACGGATTTTTTTAAGTTTCTTCCTTCTCCTGTCAAGTAACAAAAAATCGAGTTAGGCCCTTTTTATATTAAGCCATCGATATATATTTGAAGAAATGCCTACCTCCGTGTATGACGTATGGTTGGCTCCTGACGAGAACTAGAAGTGTGTGTAAATTTGTGTAATGAATACCACCAAATTTTTTAAATTGCTACTTTGATGAATTTGTGACATATAAAGTCGTAGCAATCATGATGCAGTTGTTAACCACCGTGATACACTAACATGAACAGGTTTCTGAGAAGCTAAGCTATCATCTCAGTTACTAATATTTACAGCAAGTATTATGCGGAATAAATAGCGTTGATCACTACGTATATTCGACCTGTCAATATGGGAAATGACTTGCAACCTGAATAATACATTACAATAATTCCCATTATTTATTTCTATTTTTATTTTGAAAAAATGATTGGATTGTATTTTAAATGCATTTTTATTTGAAAAATGTTAGTTTAACGGATTTTAAGTGATGCGGTATGAGAGGCATTCATTTTGCTTTTGCGGATGGACGCACCGTTTCCGAGTTATTGCTAATTTTATATTTTAGCGATTTACTTATTTTGGCGGTTTTTAGAAATCAAAAAGTCCATACGAATTAGACCACTTTATGAAAAACCCATAGAAAGCCGAAAAAATTAGTTATATTTCGATTGAAAGCTCCGTTTGCGAAATATATTGTACATAATGGCGATTTAGCGATTTTTTATTCGGAAAAATTTAGTTTTAACAATTGGTTTAAAAAAAGTAATGCCGTGGTAAAGACATCCATTGGTTACAGCCTCTTCGGCGGTAAAAAAATTTATTATTTTTCTTATTTTGGCGATTTTTTGAAAAAGAAATTATTTCATGCGAATGGGAACACTTTGTGAAACCTGTAAAAATTTGTTATTTTTTTCGATTGGACGCTCCGTTTAATGGTTATAAATAATAATAATTTTGTTTATATTTAAATATAAAATACACAATTTGAATAAAATATTATTTTTTTACTCTTTTTCTATAAAATTCATAATGGGTTAAAGCATCACCAAATAGTTGTGACAGCTATTAAATTCAAGTATGTAACGGGTTTTTCAATAAGAGCGCTACAAACGTTTATTTTTTAAATAAAACAACACCGGTTCTAGATACCAATGAAATTCTTTATTCCTGTGAAAGTACGTTCGATGCCATTATGTATGGAACTCGATTTCTTTTGCATGGCCACCACGGGCACGCTTGCAGAAGTCCAGACGCTGAATTTTTTATTTTACCCAATTTCGTGGTCTGATATTAGCAGCAAAAATGGCAAAAATGGCAGATCTACCCAATGCGTATTGGGTAATTTATTCAATGTATTATGGGTGAAAATTGCATTCATTTAATTGTGTAGTTTAATTGAGTGCATCCTGCCTTTTTATCATTTTATAGGAACAAATGTTTCTCGTTGGTTTAAATTAAATAGTTTATATAATATTTATAATTACTTTGTTATAAACGATAACATTATAACAATAAACTTGCGCGATCCCCGAAAGAAGTGTAAATGCACCATCTATATTGTCACTGTTGTAGACCCCAACCACAACCATTGCCAACCTGAAGAACCGTCCCGCTTTTGCGGGATTGTTCCGCTTCTTGGTGTCCCCTCTCGACTTTAATCCTACTTAAATACATGGATATACACAAAAGAAAATGCTTTAGTTTATATATTTAGACTTATTTATTTGAATTTGAATTTTTATTGGCCGATTTTTGTTAGTTTTTGGTTAATATATGAGAAATTCATACTACAAGCTAACAAGTTGTAACAATAGATTTCCATATGGATAACCAAATTAGAAAAGAATACCAAAGGAAAACGCTTAATGCAACCGCATTGGTTTTAGGTCTGTTTAATTCGATAATTGTTATAAAACCCAAAACAGTTGTATGAAAATCATAACCCTATTATTATCAGTTACCCCCTACAACATCTCCACCTAGTTATCGGCAATATTTGGCACACAACTTTTTTTATGCCAATTCTCTTTGTTTTACTACCAGAGTATTTTGTTCTTCCAGCGTATTCATTGGCTCATTTCATGAAGAAAAGTCCACTAGGACCATGTACGAAAATGCAAGGGTGCGAAATGTCAGCGGGTTCAAAATTTTCGGATTGGTGGTCGGAGGGTAGTAGGGTAAAGTTGCTAACTTCTGAGCCAGTGGTCGGATTTTTTTGGGCTTATTGGAAAGGTCATTAAGAGGCCTTTCAGAATTAATTAAAAAAAGTTGGAAAAGTCAAATCGCCGAGATACAGAGCTTTACAGAGTCTTTCAGAATTAATTAAAAAAGAAGTAGAAAAAAGTCAATCCGCCGAGATACAGAGCTTTCGGAAAAAAAATCACATAACCTCAATTTGCTCAGCCAGATGGCTCAGAAGTTAGCAACTTTACCCTACTACCCTCCGACCACTAATCCGAAAATTTTGAACCCGCTGCCATTACGCACCCTTGCATTTTCGGACATGGTCCTAGTGGACTTTTCTTCATGAAATGAGCCAAGGAATACGCTGGAAGAACAAAATACTCTGGTAGTAAAACAAAGAGAATTGGCATAAAAAAAGTTGTGTGCCAAATATTGCCGATAACTAGGTGGAGATGTTGTAGGGGGTAACTGATAATAATAGGGTTATGATTTTCATACAACTGTTTTGGGTTTTATAACAATTATCGAATTAAACAGACCTAAAACCAATGCCAACCAACCAATTTTTGAACCCGCTGCCATTACGCACCCTTGCATTTTCGGACATGGTCCTAGTGGACTTTTCTTCATGAAATGAGCCAAGGAATACGCTGGAGAAATTTGTCTGGAACTTCCAGAATCACCCTGTATGATTTTTCCCGCGTTGTATTGGGAAGGGGTTGGGGCATTTTTCATAAAGTAAATTTGTTCGTAAAAGCGGAAAATAAAAAAAACGCTATTTGGGCGATTTTTCGCGCATTTTTTAATGTTTTTCTCGATTTTGACCTTGAAGATGAAGTTTTTTTTGATTTTATATATTTATTTTTTTGAGAAGAGCTACAACTTTGCCTCAGAGAGTAAACCAAAATTCCGAACGGTTCGCACGATATAAGCTTGAGAAAATGATCACTTTTAGCAAAAATGACACCGAGGCCCCACTTCTTTGGGGGCCCATAAAAAAAACTTGGAGGACTTTGGGCAAAACTGGGAGACAGGGGTCTTTTTTTTTTGGTGTTTTATCACGTAGTGGTGTCCGTATATGGTTATATTTTTTCGTGTTGCTATATATCAAATTAAAATAATAAATAAAGTTTTATTTTAAATTTTATACAAATTTCCAGGAGTGGTACATATACACATCTGTTCGGGTTGGTACTAAAATATGGTTCACTGATTTATGAACACAAATTGTCAAAATTTGGCATAAATTATGAATCCTGTAGATATTCGAAAGTCGGATGAAGCTGAAAGTTATAGTTAGGAAGACTTCTACTTCAAGCATTGAATTGACGGTTGCACCGCATTTTGTTATCAGACTAATTCTGTGAAACACGTATAACATTTTGACTGCGTAATTTATGATATAGCATTGCAATTCGAAAACCGTACCGAAAAAAAGTGTACTTGTGATACAATTACATAAGTAATCAACTGGAGCACGAAGTTAATCAACATTTAAAGCTTTATCTCAATTACACGCGTAATCAACTTGAGTACGATTTTAATCAAAATTTATTATATATTATCAATATCATACATGAAAAATTAAACCGATTACGATGTTTTTTTTCAATCGAGAGAACCCATCGCCGCCACTCTTAGCCGCCCCTACCGATCGAAAGGGCCACGTCCCCATAACGTGAGGACAGCGTACACATTATAGACCGGTCTTCCTGCTATACGAAGGAAGATTATGGTTCGTAAGAAGTAAGAAGATTTCTTGTAACGTAGGGAAGTGGCCGTCGGTGGCGCAATGGTTAGTGTGCGCGGCTCTTGTACATGAGAACGTGAGTTCGATCCCTGCTCAGACCACCTTAGATTTCTTTCGACGACGGTCACCTCGCTTAGTAATGGCGACACTATCGAGTAATTAGCCATGAAAAAGCGTTTCAAAAAACCTTTCGGAACCGGCGTAAAACTGTAGGTCCCAATCAGTGAGTGTAGAAACTAGAAAGCGCACAACTCACTGATTGTGAGAAGCTCTCCTCAATCCCTTCATGGGATGTTATGGGACATGTTTTTTTTTTTTTGTTTCTTTTAGGGATCTGAAAACTCCTTTGCCCAACGTTTAATAAAGTTCAGAACGCCATAAGCCTTGTTTACCATCGTATTTATGTGGGAGTTGAAATTCAATTTTCTGTCCAAGATCAACAAATGAATCCACCGATTCAAGACCATTGCTACCTAAAATGTATTCTGCCGAAAAGAATGATGACCTAGAGAACAGCATATGCTTACATTTCACAAAATTAAGCTCCATCAAATTGGCGTTGCACCACGTCTGGAAAGTAGACAAATTCTTCTGAAGTAAAGTGTATTGACAAGGATCCTTGTAAGAAAAATAGATCTTCACGTCATCAGCGTGCATTAACAATTCAGAGTGCATTATGGAGGCGGGTAATTCGTTAATGAATAACAAGAATAGAACCGGACCAAGATGACTGCCCTGAGGCACCCCAGATGACACAAAAATAGATCTTGATAATGATCGGCCAAATGATACCATCTGTTCTCGGTTCATTAAGTAAGAACTAATCCAATTCAGCATGTTAGAATTAAAACCCATTGACCCGAGTTTATATAATAACAAATTGTGGTTAACTTTATCAAAGGCCTTACTAAAATCGGTAAAAATCAAATCAGTTTGATCTCCATTAATAAAGCCGTCAATAATAGAAGAGGAAAACTGAAGCAAATTAGTCCCGGCGGAACAACCCTTCCGAAAGCCATATCGACATGGATCTAAAATAGAGGAAACATAATGAGAAATTACCTCTGTGATTAACTTCTCAAATAGTTTAGGGATGGTACTCAATTTTTAAATTCCCCTATAATTTGCAAGATTTACTAAACTACCAGACTTGTGGAGAGGGATTATATAAGAGCATGAACATGGCCGAACTTCAACGAAGCGTTAAAGAAGAGAGTCATCGGTAAGCTGAGATAATTTGAGCAGTATTTCAACATAGAGGTCAACATCAATATTAACAATGCAGACATAAAATGGGAAAATAATGTTAAATATTTAGGTGTAACTCTAGATACTAAGCTATCGTATAAGGATCATATATCATACATTGTTAACAAACGTAACATCCTTATTAGAACTTTATATCCATTTATTAACAGAACATCGGCATTAAACATTGAAAATAAAATGTTAATATTTAAATTAATATTTCACGCTGTGATAGTTTACGCAGCCCCTGTTTGGGTAAAAAGTGCAAATTGTCATTTAAAAAGGCTCCAGGTACTCCAGAACAAACTTTTAAAGTTAATATATAATCTTCCAAGATTGTACTCTGCCGCACGACTCCACCAGAATGTCGACCTTGTGGTTGTCAAGATAGACAAACTGTCTGTAAATTTTAATGCCAAATGTTCTGTTTCTGAACATGATCATGTTGTTGAGCTGACCTCATTTTAGCATATAAAGTAGTTATAAGTTTTATCATATGAAAAAAAATTTTTATTTTTTTTTCATATAGGTTTTTGAAAGTTTTTGCCTCCGTCTGTAATGTTAAATTGTATATACTATTTTAAGAAACACATTGCCATATCTAAGCTGAAAAAGGAAAACATCCTTAAACTCTTTAAATTGTACGAACTATAATTGTGAACAAATTTGTACATCATTATGAATCAATAAATTGAATTGAATTTCAACATAGAGTCCGGGATACCATCAGGACCAGCTTTATTTGAGGCTTTCAATTTGATCAAGTTATCTAGCAACCACGAAGAATTTAAGAGAGGTGCATCAAACGGAATGGTAGAGCGGACAGTGGACGGGTATAGTTTGGAAACATCATAGATTCGGGTGTATATCAGTACCATTCCTTTGAATCATACAAGCTGTGGAAGACGAATTACGCTTCAAGTTAACAAATCTAAAGAATGATTTGGAGTTCCGTTTAAAATTAGTCTTCAACTTATCCAAATATAATCTATAACTCTTCAGATAACAGTCCAGATTTTTGTATACTTTCCTTACATTTTTGAGACTGTTTATAGCCCTTGAAGACCATGGGGGACCAGTAATACCCATTATAGATCTCTTGGGTACAGACTTAGAAATGTAGCCATTAATAATATAGAATTCATCCAATATTCAATTACAATTAAATATTGCTTTCGCTAGTTTGATGCCAACAAATTCAAATGCAACTTCCTTTTTTTTTTTACGATCCCATCGCCGCCACTCACACCCACCCCAACCGACCGAGGGGGCCTCATCCCTATGACGCAGGGATAACGTACACACCACAGTCCGGTCCGTAGCGGGGAGTAACTGAGAGGAAAATGTGCAACGGCTACATAAAACTTCACAGCCGATTAAAGCAATACCAGTTAAAAGAGGAATAAAATCCGCAGATTACCACTATATACTTATTGAAAAATAATAAATCTTAAAACATAAAACCATAAATTATCAATACACCATTAATACTCGTACATAAAATACTACACATTAGCTATTTAGATGATTTATAATAAAAGACTTTATCGTGTCCGGTGATAAAGAAAAGTCAATAAACTGATAAACATCATTAAAATCTGTGCACATTCTCCGAACCGGTTCATTCAAAGCATAATTATAGCGTCGAAAACTAATATACAGGGGTTTATAGTTCCTAGAAGTTCTCGAAGGAACATTTATCGAAATACGACCAAGAGGATACTCAGAGCGTATATCGCCCCTGAGAATCTTATATATTGTAATCGAATTAAGCATAGTCCGTCAACTAGCCAGAGTAGGTAATTTAATCAAAGACAATCTACTGACATATGGAGGAAGATGGACGTTAGGATCCCATCTCAGGTTCCTAAGACAATATCAGTAATCTGTCACTGTCACCAAGCTTCCCACACACTTCAGAGATGGCATCAAAGTGCATCTCATAAATTCCAAACTCTGACGAAGGTGGAATATACGAACAAGTTATATAAAGTTTGGCAGCGCCCAACCTTACAGAGAGTGAATGCACTAATGTTCGTTATCAAAACGTCATAAGACAATGATCTGAGCACAGCGATTAATACACCACCGCCAGATTTAACCGTGCGATCTCTTCGGACTATTGAAAATCTGTCACATAAAACTTCTGAATCGAGTACATTGGGTTTAAGCCATGTTTCGGAAAAAACTATTATATCATAATCGAAACCAAAACTGTCCACATAGAGTCTAGAGAGTTTAGTATTTAAGCCACGAACATTTTGATACAAAATGTTGGCAAATCCATTTAGTTTTTTTGAAGCCGTTTTATTCGATTTTGGGAGAGAAACAGGGTTCGAACGCCTACCATTATCGTGTTGTATAAATTCTTTCATCAAGGCCCCTGAAGGCCAGAAATTAGAGTTAACCAATTGTCCGAACAAGCCATTGGGAACAAAAAGCTTAAAAGAGACGAGTTTTTCGGAATGCGCTCAGTTAAGCTTATAACTCGCTATAGAATCCGTATTATTCAATTTAGATGATAAATAAAAATTAATATCATCCACAGTGGTTTCCGGTGAGAATCTTGAAATAAAAATTACCCGCCTAGCCGGAACTACAGTCAGCTCTCTAGCCCGTAACCTGGAAGAACAAGGGACAGAGTCAACGACTGAACCATTTGACACGGTGCCCAATCTATCAGCACCAAATGGTGCGGAAGAAGCGGTGACTTTAGCAAACGTCAAGCCAGAGTCATCAATCGAACTATTCGACAAGATGTCCCTCGAATTATTGTCCCCGGTTTGCACCCGCTCGGACTGTAATTCACCAGCACCAGATGAGGCGGAAGGTTCCGAAATATCAGCACCAGTAGCCACAGAAGAGGCTACGACCGACCGGATAACAGAGTTATCAGTAGCGGCCATAGGCGAATTATTGTCCCCGGTTCGCACCCGCTCGGACTGTAATTCACCAGCACCAGATGGAGCGGAAAGTTTCAAAATATCAGCACCAGTAGCCACAGAAGAGGCTACGACCGATCGGATAACAGAGTTATCAGTAGCAGCCATAGGCGAATTAACCTCAATTAAACAAGGTGATGAGTTCACATTTATCAGCGGAATCAATTTCCTCGATGATTTCTTGATTTGGGAGAAGATTGAGATGGAGAATTTATGCATTTCTCCAAATCAGGATATTCCTCAAATTCTTTCGTAAATTTAGAGAAACGATACGAGAGCGCAGACAGATCACTTTCCATTCTAGAAAAATCTGACTGCATGCTCTTAACAAAACGATAAAAACTATTTTCAATATTTCTACACTTAGAACAGCACCAACGAATCCCCATTCAGACAATCAGCAACTCTGGCTACAATAGACAACACTGCTAAAATCTGCAGAAATCGCTAAAATAACTAAATAATCGCTATAATAGACAACACTGCTAAACACTTACAATAAAAAGCGAAATGTTTATCAACACTAGAATTGTGAATACAAACAAAAATAGTACAAAAGAGGCTAGGAAAACTAACAATAACAACAATCGAACAAAAAAACTGACAATAACAACAATAAAAGGATGCAAACCATATACTGTTGATGTATTATGGTACCAAAGCTTAAATGACAAACAAACAAAAGATATAATTTATAAAACAACTGAAGCACAAACAATACTAACATACACAAAACCAACGTTAGATACTTAGCTCAAGTTTTAACACTTTCTCACACACTAAACACAATAATACACGATATAATAATTACTAATAAGGCAAAAATCACGGAGCACAAAATTAAGTACGACTTGACTCTACAGAGTTGCCAGAATGGGGATAAACAATACTAAACTTAGTCAAAATTGTTTCAGTACATACTAGTACGAAAATTTCCAAAGCAATACCTTCCTACTAAATTTGAGTATAATGTTACGAATAAGTAAAAGCTTTTGCTTACTGTTAATGACTCTACTAACAGTATGTAAACAACAGGCGGTTAGTGCTGCGCCTGAAAGTATGCATTGTAACAACGTACCAGCTCGCTAAACCAGTAGCATGAATTCACCTCAGTAAAGATAATTCTCCTGTGTAGGAGAATGTTCTACAAAGATAAACAACAACAACAACATCTATTTTCTAGAAGGTTCTTGAATTCGCTAGATATTTGTACCTTCATTTGTGTATGGTGAGTTGGTATAAATAGCGGAGGTCTTTGGAATGGAGAGTTCAGTTTGTGATTAAACCCCGTAAAGTAAGCAACGCGAATTGATAGTAAAATACAAGACTTGTTAACGTGTTATAAATAAAGTAAACTGTTGTACTGTATAAATAAATAAAAGGAAGTGATACCGTTGTAATTATCGTAATTAAAAACGAACCTTGTTTTATTATTGGGAATAAAACAACGCAAAAAGGACGAATAAGGAAATTCGTAACAATAACTATATTAATAAGAATTTTGTAATTTCAAGTAACCAAACAATTGGACCTAGTGAAATAGTAGTTGGTGCCAATTGTATTTATTTATTTCCAGATTTTTGTGTAAATGTGTTCAGTAGACCTGATCAGACATTGTATGAGAGTTTTGCAACAAATTTTTGTTAACTCCCATTTCCACTTTTATACATCTTTGGAGCTAAGAAAATAAGAATTGTGAATCGGAAATCTTGTACTAAAACTCAGCGCATGAAGCTTGAAGTTAGCGCTGCAGGATTGAAGTGAAGAACGGAACTTCAGAATGAAAATTATGAAATTCCATGTTTCGGATGCTGTAAAAAATTTGTCTGTTCTTTTTCAAATTTGTTTTCAGAAATAGATTAAATAATAGAAACTTTAAATATTTGCCTTTAAACCTTGGCAAAACAATAATACGTTCAAAAATAATCTGTAATTTTGTATTTTTACCTTTCGTCATATCGCAAAACACTGCAGTTCTAATATCAAGCGCGATGCGCTGAGTTTGGGTACAACATTTTCGATTTTTTTTTCACAATTCTTAATTCTTAACTCCAAAGATATATAAAAGTGGATTTGGTAGTTAAACATTTTTTTTTAAATTTGAATAGGTGTAGTGTTCAGACAAGTACTCGAATAATTGACTCAATTAAAAGGTATTAGGATCGAACTTTTGTCTTTAAACAAATTCTTAACTGATATTTTTTAGGCAATACACTTTTTCCTGTGAGGGCGAAGTGTTTCTGCCTACACCTAACTCTTTTTATTTAAGCACTAAACTGTTTATACATGGACCGTTCTTGGAGTTTGTAACTCTATGCAAATTCCTCCCGTTCGTATTTTTTTAGTACTTGGAGTTATTCTGAAGCGGGTTGGATTTTTGATCGTGACATTTTGTCGATAAATCAGAGGAATGCCAATGCATGCATACGATATGCCATTTCCCACCCCGACTTATTGAAATTTATACATATAACCGGATGTTATTTTGAATACTTGCAGGATTCCTACCGCTGTCCTTTTTCTTGTGTGCCTTCACTTTCAAACGACTGGATGTGTGTTTGTTTCCTTGTGTGCTTCGTGAATGATGACGTCATTTGTACAAAGGCCGACAATGTTGTTATGCATAACGTTTTTGGTTTCCACTGTTGCTTTCACGTTCGCCATTGCTTTATTGGCACACAGCTCTTCAAGTAAACTCAATAACCCAAAAACGAATTTTATTTTATGTTCAAAATAAATTATAATTGAAGTGTTCGCCATCCAAGTAGTTTATGCAGGGAAACGTTCCAGTTGCGCCAGGTCATGGTTTATTTATTTAGTGTTTCCATCTCTTCTTCTTCGCCTCCCCATATTCGCTTGCACACGAAGCTGAGAGTGCTAAGAATAACGAATGAAGCGAAGGGACAGGGAAGAGAGCGTACTCAACCCATGTGTTTCGCGTGGTATCATTTGCTGGTTGTTTAAAGTTTATATCGGAATAAAGGATATCACACATTTATATGATTAATTTGTCTTTATTTCGCTATCGGATGTGGTTGCAAACGGAAATGTGAATTTGCGACATTTTTAATTACGATGGGAACAACGGATATCCGTTTGCGAGAGTGGAAAGTTCGAGTTAAATCATTTGTTGGACTTTCATCGATACAAAATATACAAAGAATATCCACAGAAGATAATTGATTTCAATTTTGTTTAGAAAAACATTTCATAGAAAAAATAACACATTGTTGTTCTGTTTTATATCTCAAAAAGAGGGGCAATCCAACGCGCAGGTCCAGGCACACTCTGATAGAGAATAACTTCCAAGTCTCTTGCCTGCCACAGCAAAATTACTGCAAATACCTTGTATTTGTTCGAGTTTAAATCAGTTCCTTGCGGATTTTTGTGCTGTCCGGTTGAGTAAGGTCTCAAATTTCTCAATTTCAATTAAAATCTTGTATTCATTTTTACCCAATCACATCTGAGTATTAAGGAAAAATTGCCATATCTCCTTGAAAACTTAATAATATATTTTATTTTCTATTGTGTATTGTATTGGAGCATGCCATAGAAAAGTGGAATTCATTCAAATATTGTTTTTGTTTATATACAATGGTGTAAAAACTAGAACGATTCCATTTTTATCTAAAATAATTTATAAAAATTATGAGATGTGCATCACTTTTTTTAAAAAAATTCATTTTTGGTTAGCGCGGAAAAAAAATTAATTCTTATTTTACAGGTTTTTTCGGAATTTGTTGACGAAAGTAGGTCTGGACCGCCATGGGAAAATACCATCGCGAAACCACCATGTTATCAAAACTGAGGAGAAAGTTGTGGAGTGTAGAAGAAATGGCTAATCCCTAGACAAAACTGTGTATAACTATTGATTATTATTTATTTTAAGTTCAACTATGTCACGTACGTGACAACATTTGTCTGTACGTGACAAAATATAAAAAAACTGTTTTTAATTGTAAATACGTGTTTTAATGAAATTGTTTTTTCCTCAGCAACAAGCTTGATTCTTATTTATAATTCGGTTCTAAGACACTTGTTCTCTATGTGTAATAGTTTCGCTGAAATTTGGATTCAACCCTAACAACTGCGAATGTTGGTTGAATGTACGTGACGGGATTGGTTTATTTTTTCTTCCGTATTTCAAGAGTTATCTAAAACCTTTTTATGTAGGATTAAAGACTAGGATGACGTCTCTTAAATAAGAAAAAATAAGTTATAATTCTGATGAATCAGTTAAGAACTAGTGATTATATAAACATTAAAAATTGTTGAATTTGTCTGTACGTGACCGTGGAATGCCCCTATTGTATATCGGTATGATATTGTGCACATATGGGGCAAATTAATTAGATGACAATTATAACTTGCAGTATAATATAAATTACCTCTAAAATGCAAATTCCAAAGATTTAACTACCATTCGCAATTAAGCTGAATCTCAAAGCATTTCCGTCATATCTGTTAATTTTGATATTAATTTTATATGTACAGGTGTATGAATGAGCAAGTTCTACAAGGCATCACTAGAGTTGGGATTTGTTAATTTGCTACTGTATCTAATGCAAATGCAAAAGAATTACCATTGTTCACAATGACAACTGAAAAATGTTGAATTTCCATGTTCTCAAGCAATTAAAATGCAGGTTGTGGAATAGGATTAGAGTGTCCAAAACCGAAACCGAAAAACCGGGGAAATGGGTTAACCGGGTTTTTTGCTATTGACCGTGTGCTGGTTTTTAAAAACTGTAATTTTCGAACAAACCGGAAACCGGTTATTTGAGTTCGGTTGTCCGGTTAATCGGATTTTACTTAATATGTGTTAATATCCTTAAAAAAAATGATATTAAATAATATTATTTTCGAATTTTAGTGGAATTTGGGAATTAAGGAACATGATTTCCTTTTGAAATATGATCTAAATGACATATCCAAACAATTTTTTTTTGGATTTTATGATTTGAATTAGAATTAATTAGAAATTAATTAAGAATAAAGCTATTCAAACATATTTTTTTACCAAATCTCAAAATTAAAATTGTTTGATAAATAAATGTCTTACGCTTGGCTAATAGAATAGAAAAATACCAACAAAAAGGCCGAATAAATAAAAAAAATCGAACGTAGAGCACGACGAAACAACAGGCAATAACAATTGTCTGTAAACTTTGTGTTGTTTTTTTGACAACAACAAAAATCATTTCTAATGAGGACCGATGGTTCTCAGGAGATGGAAAGAAGTTGGTTGCAAATGTTTTCTTATGTGTTTTGCCTGCGATATTTTTCGAACACTTAAAATAAATAAATGGTTTCCCATTACATCCCATGAAGGAATTAGGGAGAGCTTCTCACAACCAGTGAGCTGTGCGCTTTATAGTTTTATACTCACTGTTTGGGACCTACAGTTTTACACCGGTTCCGAACGGTATTTTGAGAAGCTGTTTCATCTTTCGATAGTGTCGCCGTCACTAAGCGAGTTGACCGTAGTCGAAAGAAATTTAACGGTGGTCGGAGCAGGAATCGAACCCAGGATCTCCAGTACAAGAGGCGCGCACACTACCCATTGCACCACCGACGGCCCACTTGCATAGTGGAAAATGCACAATTCAGATGAGTTTTCATTTGGATTTAGTTTGATGAATTTTTCAAAAGCAGCATTCCAAAAAACCGCTGATGAAGATCAGTGGCGCGATCTGATAGAGATACATGGTTTGCCAGGAATCATGAGGATGCATTTGGAAACATCTTCTTTTTTAAAAAACTATATCTCTATTTATTGAGATATAGATGGTCTTGAGCAAAAGTAAATTCTTTAATCTTAATAAGATTTTCATACATGAAAATCGTTTCCAAACTTAAGTATGAGGTGCGATTTTACATCAGTTTAATGCGAATTTGAATAAAACGTTTAAATTTTATATTAGCCACGCATTCCAAATTGTAATCTGATATACTTATATTATTTAAAATGTGATGATTTATTCGACCTTTCATATTATATTTAAAATTAAAATGTTCTCGAGTGTTAGGTCTATTTTAAACTATTTTATTCTTCAATTTTGCGCTACCTATTGGGTAGCATCGTTAGGAAAATAAGCACAATTATTATTTCATTTACTTTCTTTTTCATTTAATTAAGAAATAATAATATTTGTTTATCTTCCCGACGATGCTACCCAATGGTTAGCGAAATATTGAAGAATAAAATAATTTAAAATAATCCATATATATAGTTTTATTTAAAATTAAAACGTAAGTAGACGTAAGCGGCCGTCGGTGGTGCAATGGGTAGTGTGCGCCCCTCTTGTACTTGAGGTCCTGGGTTCGATCCCAGCTCTGACCACCTTAAAATTTCTTTCGACGGCGGTCACCTCGCATAGTGACGGCGACACTATCGAGTATTTAGCCATGAAAATGCTTCTCAAAAATACCGTTCGGAACCGGTGTAAAACTGTAGGTACCAATCAGTGAGTATAAAAGTAGAAAGCGCACAGCTCACTGGTTGTGATAAGCTCTCCAAAATTCCTTCATGGGATGTAATCGGAAACCATTTATTTATTAATTTCAGTTTGGAAATTTTGAGTTTTTAACACGAATTAATATATGAAACTGTCGTTAAACAAATATATTGAAGTTCTAGATGTGTAATTTATTTTAAAGCAAAAAACCCGGATCCACCGGTTTTTGCCAAAATTATATACCGTAAATTGATTTTTGGAACAAACCGAAAACCGGTTTCTAAAAAATGCCAAAAGGACACTCGTAGTACTTTCGTACTAAGAAACTTGTACATATAAATATTTGAAAACAATAACTGCCAGAGATAAAAGAACTGCTTTGCAAATAAGTGCAATTGCCAATGGCATTTAAATTTTTTTGAATTTGCATTTATAGAGGTAATTCAGATTAAACTACAAATTATAATTAATAAATAAATGGTTTCCCATTACATCCCATGAAGGAATCGGGGAGAGCTTCTCGCAACCAGTGAGCTGTGTGTTTTCGAGTTTTATACACACAAATTATAATTACCATATGATTAATTTACCCCATGTATGGGTTAGCACCAATCGAAACTATAAATCTCTACATTCAAAACAGAATTTCCAGCAGTAAAACAAATTCAAAATATTCAATACTTCGTTGCAATTGGCATCCGATTCTACAACCTACATTTATTGTTATTGCGAACTATGGCAATTCTTTTGCATTTACATTAGATAAAGTAATGCAAACTAAAATCCACTGTAAATTAAAAAATCCCAACACCAATATTGTGTAACAGTTTATTAACATTTAATTTTTAACGCAAATAATAATAATAATAATAATAATAATAATAATAATAATAATAATAATAACCCCCTCGAGGGATTGCCACCTGGATACGGTGAGGGGGCCGAGTATGTGCAAAGAGTCTATGGGTTATATCAGTATGGAACATCTATGCTGGTAATGCCCGAGATGAGCACAGAAACCAAGAGCAATCCAGAACATAGAAGGAAAACTATAAACCAACCTAATAATGGAGAGAATATTAAGAAATAGAACAATACGAATGTCGCCATCCGGAGGCGTCCGGGCGAACTCTGGAGCTACCGCCGGAGGGAGCAGCATACGAACCGGTAGTGGTGATGCAGTTGAGCAGACGCTGCACGCTGGGATAACCCGAACAAACCATAGTCTGCAATATCAAGATGACATACCGCCATCTGAACCACAACCCGCTCGGACTGTTTCGAGGAATTCACTTTCCCTGACCACAAGAGCAGGCCTACCTAGGCAGCGCATAAGATGGACAAACGAAATGAATAAGGATATTATGCGATGTCACTACAAAGCCACTAAGTGTGGCACTGATACACTAGGATATAGAAATAGACAATATTTGTACTTTAGTACACTTTACCCACATTTGGAAAGTCGTCTCAATGAACAAAACGTAGCCTCCAGGGTAAGAGCAATCTTAACGAATCATATGGTATCTCAGGTTGAGCTGACCGAAATTTCATTGGCAATACAGGACGAACTACGACCATCCCACCGAATAAGCTTGATAAGATCTTCTTTGAACAATGAAAATGTAATGCCGACGAGCCAAATGGAAACTGTGACGGCAGAGATTAACGATGACCATGTCACCGAATTTAGACATTCTTTAGAACCACAGGATGGACTTCTTTTTCAATCAGTTCTTGACACATTCGAAGAAGCGATTTTGCAATATGGTGCCCTAGATCCGACATGCAAGACATCCAAAGATTTACCTAAATGCCAAATCTAAGAAAACCTTGGAATATTTAAATAATATTGTGGGAAATCTTCTTGTGGAACAGCATACTATCGAATACGTTCATAGTGTAATATTTTGTGCAGCCATCACAGTTTGCAAAATCTGCGGCTTAAAGATCGGAATGGAAGCCAATGGCAGCCCAAGAAGAGAAGAGAAAGAAAAGCAGGTTACGAGCTGAAATTGGAAGGCTTACCCAGTACAAAGCGGGAATCCGATCTCGGTACCTACTTAAAAAGATCAGATCTATAATAGGATACGAAACCATGCAGACATTAACACCCAACCTCCTTGATGACTTCATAGACCGTCGTACTCAAATGCTGCAAGCGGTTAGTAGCAGATTAAGGAGATATCTGACAAGTAAGAGGAGAAAGGCGGACAACAAACTATTTGCTTTCAATCAAAGAAAATTCTATAGGCAGCTTGAGGAAAGTAACTCCTCACAAAATTTGGATCCTCAAATTCCAACACAGCCGGAAATTGAGTTGTTCTGGGCAGGATTATGGGAATCCACTACGACACATAATGCTAACCCAATTTGGAACGATACATCGCCAATTCGTCCAATGCAACCTATAAGGATAACTCAAGATGATCTGAAGGCGGTTCTGCGTAAGGCGAAAAACTGGAAGGCACCCGGTGTGGATGGAGTTCAAAATTTTTGGTTTAAAAAACTACCTAGTACACATCCAAATTTAGCAGCGAGCTTTAATAAAATCTTAAATGGGGAAGAAAATATGCCAACATTCCTTACAATGGGAGAAAGCTTCCTTTTGTTTAAAAGCGGAGACTCTAGGAAACCCGAAAACTATCGCCCGATAACATGTCTACCGACACTTTACAAAGTGCTTACGGCAATTTTATCGGAGAAGATATACAATCATTGCGTTGAAAATGATTTATTACCCTTAGAACAAAGGGGGTGCTCCAAAAATTCACGAGGTTGCAAGGAGCTGATAACAATAGACGCTATTATAACTAGGAACTCAATCTGCCACAACAGAAACTTAAGCGTGGCCTACATCGATTATAGGAAAGCATTTGATAGCGTACCACACTCCTACCTCTTACAAACGCTTACGGACAATGGTGTTGATGAAAAGATAATAGCTTTCTTTGAGAGAATAATGCCATTATGGAGAACACATTTACATCTTGGGGAAATTTGTACTAGGGAAATTCACATAAGAAGAGGAATATTCCAAGGAGACACATTTAGCCCCTTATGGTTTTGTTTGAGTCTTACTCCTCTTAGCAGGGCCTTGAATAATTCACCTAATGGATATCGTGTCAAATATCAGCAGCGGCAAACCACCATCACCCATCTCCTATACATGGATGACTTAAAATTGTTCGCCAGGTCAAGATATCATCTAGCAAACCTACTATATACTGTCGAAAGATTCAGTACCGACATATGTATGCAGTTTGGATTCGATAAATGTAAATCTGCTGAAATGATACGAGGCCAAATGACACAGTCTGATGGGTTCTCACTAGATGACGGCGTGATACAAATGTTGGAGTCTGATCAAACATATAAATATCTGGGTGTAGAGGAAATGAGGGGCATACACCACACAACTATCAGGAATAAACTAAAGGAACGTTTCGAAATACGGATGGACAAATTATGTAAAACAAAACTGAATGCGAAAAATTTGTTTCGAGCTTTAAACACCTTTGCAATTCCGATTCTAACGTATTCTTTTGGCTTGGTCATGTGGTGCGACACGGAATTGGAATCTATACATAGAAAGATACGAACTACATTAACAAGACACGGAGAACATCATCCACAGGCTGCAGTTGAAAGGGTGATCTTACCCAGAACAATTGGCGGACAAGGACTGGTTAACGTACCTAATCAGCATTATAGCCAGATCCAGAAACTAAGAGATTTCTTTTATGCAACTGCATCGACAATTGATAAGTACTTCATCTTGGTGAACTTAGATCAGGGGCACACCCCATTGAAACTTGCATGTCCTGATTTAGTTCCTATGAGTCATATAAGTGGTGAAGCCACTATAATAGATCAATGGAAACATAAGGCCATTCATGGTAGATTCCCGCATCAACTACTAGCGGAAAATGTTGATAAATATGCATCCACTGTATGTTTCCGACATGGACAACTGTTTCCGGAAACAGAAGCATTTCTAATGGCAATACAGGATGGAATTATGCCTACTAGGAATTATCGCAGGATAATACTACATGAGGATATTGATGGGTCATGCCGACGCTGTGGCCAAGGAGCTGAAACCACGGAACACATAATCAATGGATGTCCCACAATGGCCGCGTCAGCATACCTCAAACGACACAACAACGTCGCGAAAATAATACATCAGGTATTAGCAGTGAGAAGCGGATTCGTGGAGAACAACTTACCATATTACCAGTACCAACCCGCTGAGGTAATGCTTAATGGAGACTATAAATTATATTGGGATCGCAGCATATCAACGGACCGCACAATCAACGCGAATAGGCCTGATATAATATGGATTGATAAAAGCAGAAGGCAAGGCTACATTATAGACATCGCTATACCGCTTACGGATAATGTCAACCGAACAATTGGTGAAAAGTTGTCAAAATATGCCGATCTGGCTTTTGAAATAAAGCAAAGAGAGCATTTGAAGAAATTGGAAATCGTACCAATCGTGATTTCTAGTACAGGGGTTATGCTGGAAATTGTGTCGCAGCATTTACGTGATTTGAAGTTGACTCGGATAGTGCATAGTATGTGTAAGGCCGTTGTTCTGGACACTTGCAGAATAATGCGTAACTTTTTACATTGAGATTCTTGAATACAATCAAGTAACTTATTGAAAAAAAAAAAATATATATGTATATATCTATTGCTGAAGTGACTTGTGGCCGTGCCCACCGTCATGTTTAGCTATAAATGGACCCCAGCTCGCGCGGTATCTGGGGGGGACAGAGGCGTGGGATAAGAATAATAATAATAATCAATAATAATGCCAATGCATTGGTTGTTTTTGTTACAAGCTAGTTCGTTTAATTACAAACGATTGCTTAATTTTATTTCCGTGACTTAAAAAAATAATACAAAATATCATTAAAAACCCTCAAGTTAATTTGTTGGCTCAATAGTACCCCTCAAGCCATTTTCAGTTTTAGTGTGGAAGTCTATTGCAGATCAATAAAAAAAAAATAAATAAATGGTCTCCCATTACATCCCATGAAGGGACTGGGGAGAACTTCTCACAATCACTGAGCTGTGCGCTTTCCAGTTTTCACTCACTGATTGGGACCTACAGTTTTACACCGATTCCGAACGGTAATTTGAGAAGCTTTTTCATGGCTAGATACTCGATAGTGTCGCCGTCACTATGCGAGGTGACCGCCGCCGAAAGAAAATTTGAAGGTGGTCAGAGCCGGGTTCGAACCCAAGATCTCATGTACAAGAGCCGCGCACACTAACCATTGCACCACCGACGGCAGATCAATATCAAATTTTAAATTTGGATTCAAAACTATTAGTTTTAATGGAAATGGACCAAGCTAAGTCATTGAGTGTGGAGGACAGAGCGAATATTAAACAAAGAAAAAAAGTAATAGAAGCCGCAAAATTGGATATTTTTTACGCGATACTATAAACCATGGAACTAATGTAAAAGGTCGTACCGTAAGTGCTGTTACGGCTTCAGACAAGAGAGCGATTCTGAAATATGCATCAAATTCAAACGGCTCTGCTGACAAAATAAAAGGAAAGTCCGTTATTGTATGTGCAAGCGTATCTACAGTAAAAACATTTAGTTCCAAAGCTGCGCATCTGAACGCATGAAACAGACCTAATTAATAATTTGTACGATTCCCTACCAAACAGGATATATGAATGCATTCAAATAGGGACGGAAACACTTCTTATTAAATAATTGAAGCCCCTGGTGGAAGAAGGTGATAACTCACTTTTTTTAAAAAAAACAATATCTTCCTTCTTTGAATGATTTAAAAAAAATAAAACAGGTATATGTTGGCACCACGATGACAAAATTGAAGACAAGACTGTCTTCCCACAAATCAGATTACGGCATTAGCGGCCCACTGTGCTGTGCCGGGTCATAATCCTAACTTTGAGACGACGTTGACATTTTAGCGGAGGAGACACATTACTCACGACGACTCACTCCCGAAATGTTGCACATAATTAACGATCCCTCAGAGAAAAGACTCAATTGTAAGACCGACACTGATCGATGCGCTCAGATATATCGACGCACAATAGGCAAACACAGGGGGAACCGGCAATAGTTGACGAAACCTTGCACACTGCGTACGAGTAATTTGTGTTTTGTGATTTATAATATTGGCAATCGTTTTGTGATCAATATGTTATTAATGTTAAATATTTTTGTAACGGGTTTTTCAATAAGAGCGCTACAAAAGTTTTTTTCAAATAAAACAAAACCGGTTTTAGATACCAATGAAATTCTTTATTCCTGTGAAAGTACGTTCGATGCCATTGTGTATGGAACTCGATTTCTTTTGCATGGCCACCACGGGCACGCTTGCAGAAGTCCAGACGCTGAACCCAATTTTCGACGGTTTTCAAGCATAAATCGGCCGATACTGCTGCACTTTCACGTTCGATATTCGTACGAAGTTCGTAAATCGTCGCTGGCTTGTTGGCATAGACCATAGACTTGACGTAGCCCCACAGGAAATAATCTAACGGCGTCAAATCGCACGACCGAGGCAGCCAATCGAATGGGCCATTTCTTGAGATAACACGTTCATCAAACTTGGTTTCCAATAAATTGATTGTGGCATTCGCTGTGTGGCTTGTGGCGCCGTCCTGTTGGAACCACATGTCCTCCAAGTCCATATTATCCAATTGGTGCCAAAAATATTCGGTTATCTTTGAACGGTAGTGATTCGCATTCACAGTAATGTGCCGGTCTTGATCATCACGGAAGAAGTACGGCCCAATGACGCTGCCGGCCCATAAACCGCACCAAACTGTAATTTTTTCGGGATGCAATGATGACTCGTGTGGATTGCTGTCTGACCAATAACGCATATTTTGCTTATTGTCGAAGCCATTCAGCCAGAAATGAGCCTCATCGCTGAAGATAATTTTCCGATGAAAATCCGAATCATTTTCAAGTTGTTGCTCAGCCCAATTCACGAACATACGACGCTTATGGTGGTCAAGCGGCTTCAGTTCTTGCGCCAATTTTATCTTGTAAGGATGTAGGCCAAGATCTTTTCGCAAAATTCGCCACAACGACGTCACAGAGATGCCCAACGCTTGAGAACGACGTGTGAGAGACACATTTGGGCTTTCTTGAACTGAAGCCTCAGCGGCAGAAATATTCTCGACACTACGGGCACTTCTTTGTCTGGGCACATTTTGTACTGTACCAGTGGATTCAAATTTTTCCACTAGACGCTCAATTGTTGATCTGGTAGGACGATTATGACGACCATAAATTGGACGTAGCGCTCTTAAAGTTGAGGGCACTGACTCCAAATTTCGGTAGTAAATTTTAATAATTTCGACTCGTTGTTGGCTTGTATATCTTTCCATGATGAAATGGCAAACCTTACTGAAGAGAAATGTCAAAAGAGCGGGAAAAAATATGGCGTCGTTTGCTGTCTCTACCGATTTACTTTTGTTGCGTCTCTGTTGAAAACCCCTTTATATAGAACCCTGAGGATGATTAGCTATGCTAATCGAAATATTGGGAAAATTTAATAAATCTTGAAAAAACAGTCGAATCCGCTGCTATTTTCATTTCATAACCTCAAGCCAAAATAATTGAATAGAGATTTTTTTAAATTTAATTTTAATAATTTAAATATCAGATGTTGACTTTTGTCCTTATCTAAAACAAAATCAGATACCATTAAAGCAAGGAAAATAAACACACTAAAAGAAGGAAAATATTGTTTTTGAAAAAAGTGAGTTAACACCTTCTTCCAAAAGGGGCTTCAATTGTTACACTGTGCTCGAATTGGTATTTTTCTCGTAACAAGCGGGACACCTTGTGGGTAAACCTAGTTCGAGTACGGTGAATCCAGTGGTGCTAACCGGTTTTCTAGATAATGTTTATCTTGTTTTCGAGATATTTGAGATCGAAAATTATGGTTCCAAGTACCTAAAAATCGAAAGTTTTTAACATTTTCTACCATCTATTGAATATAAAACGATGTATATCAGTCGGTGATCAGAGGATCATCCGTTCCCAGCATACATGGCTTTGTTGTTGCCTAAACGCAACAAGAATTCTTACAGACAACACAATTGCCTGCAGTTTCGTTCATCGTAAGCTACATACGTTTAATTACATCTGCGATGATATTTATTTATTCGGCCTTTTAGTAGAACTATTTTATTTTATTTATTCAGGTTCAAGACCATTCCATATCTCTATTATCTATTTTATTAACCCATTTGGACCCAAATATAAACTAGAAGAAAAATTTTGAAAATAACTTTAATTCAGTAGCTATTAGAAGCTAATTAAACATTTTACAGTAAAAAATAAAAAAAAAATCTTCGTTCTGGAAAAAAATGGCTGTCCTCAAATGGGCCAATGGGCTTATGTGTGAAAGTTTTCAAAACATCCTCTTTCGATGCAGTGTGTTTTGATGCATTTTGCCCAACATTATCTAGATTCATACCTGACACCCCTGATGAAGGCTTGCGCCGCCTACTATCAGCTTTTTCACTGTCTAAACATCTCAAGTAATTTCTGGCTATACTTCGGCGAAACTGGAGCTGGTCCATATTATCTCCGGCAGTCAACAGATGAAGACGCCACAGAAAAATGTAGCATATATGTAAATATAACCCACCACCATTTTTGCCTCGTACAGCTGATATGTATACTGCAACTGATTGGTCAGCTTGATCGACAGCTCCCATGCCTTTGTTGTAGTTCTGGAAGACAAAAGGGATGTTCACGTCTACCTTTCGCTTTTCTGAAGTGCTCCATCTTTTCACCTTGCCCAGGGGATAAACAAAATCGTAATTTGTACCCATGGTACATACGCTATTGTCAAGCCATCGCACGAACAAAATTTGATTGGCTGTATCAAATCGGTAGTCAAATTCTGCACGATCTTTCTTTTTCATATTCTTGATAGACTCAAGTGGGCATTTCTTCGTTCTGTTTTCCCTCACGGTACCGGTAGCACGATAACCAGCTTCACGTAAATCTCGCAGTAATGCATGATTGGTGAAAAAGTTGTCGAAATATATGATATGCTCATGTGGTGCAGCATTTCCTTTATTCAACAAGTTCTTGACCACTTTCGATCCTAACGGCTCATTACTTGTTTCTCCTGCTGATTTTCCACAATATAGGTCGAAAGCATAACAATAACCATCTGCACTTGCAATTATCCAATTTTTGTATCCAAACCGTACAGGCTTGCCTCTTATGAATTGCTTTGCTGAATGACGTCCAAAATATTTTATCATTGATTCGTCTATTGAGAGATTTTCGTGAAATACACCCCCCGGCTGGAACTTTTTGATTAGCAAATCAGCAAGAGGTCGTATTTTAAACATCTTACCGAGGGATCCGGAAGCAGCCTCATTGACTCAGAAATGCAAAAAAAAATGTATTTCCATAAATCTGTTTCTAGAGATTGCTTTTGAAATAATTGCAATACTGCAGTCTTCATCTAGACTCCAGTATAATCGCAAGAGTAGAATACCAAAAAATATTTTGAGCTCATTCACACTGATTTGGAAGTTATGATTATTGTGTGTGTTGTGAAGCATTCAACTTTGTGTTCAGGATGATCATGTCAAAAACTTCTTCATCAGAAAGTTTCTCAAAAATGTTGACTGGTGTTTGACCTGTGAGCTCATTTTCAATATTTTCTTTTCGCTTTTGTACGTTGTTTTCCCCTGAGGACTTGTTTGTGTAGGAGCCGTCACATTTACGCCAACGTGGTTCCTTCGTGTCCAATTTGCAGTATCTTTGTAAGGGTTCATCATCACTGCTATCCCATTCATTATTGTTTCTATACTCAATCACTTCAACTCTCCCTGGGATGTCACGCGGAAAACCGGTTTCCTGGATGTTATCTTCATCACCTTCTTCTTCATCCGTGAGAATACTCGGGTCGGGAGGAATCGTCACTAAGTCATAACTAGCATCATAATCACCATCTTCGTTAAAAATGCTGTCAATAGCTTCCTCAAGGCCTCGATAATTATTTAAGAAGTTAAACGATCGCTTCGCCCTTGTTAAGAAGTCAGTAATATTACCAATATGTATGAAAACCTTATGACAACTAATTATTTTTCAACTTCGAAAACTACCTTGTTATACATTCAAATCAAAGGGGACTCCCTAACTGAAGATAACTTGCTATAATACATATGAAATATATATAGTTGCTGTTATTTACTTATAGGTGTTGCAATATACATATATAGAAGCTGTGTGCCTGAAACACACTTGCAAAAAGTAAAGAAAAAATATTAACTGTCTGCCCATTGGACCCATTCGGGGACACCATACTAAAATATGTCCCCTTCCGGTCAAACATTGTCAAATACTTTCTATTTCAGGATAATCTGACAAAAAATACGGTATGTAAATAAACCAGGCTGAAAATGTATAACAGTACCCACGGAAATATAAAAAATAATTACGTAGCTTTGGTCCATAACCTAGGTCACCAAAGAAATAAATTCAACCAACAATTTTAATCACTTTAAGCATTGAATCATAAAAGCTAATATTTTATTTTGAAGTCACACTCTTTGCCAATGCAAATTCGTTTATAAACAGAATACATCGTGCACAAACTAAATTATATGGGCATATGAAGAACCGTCCTCATATGAGTACGCCGGGTCCAAATGGGTTTTGCAAAATGCATCCTCAGGATTTCTGACAAACCGTACAGCTATTTCAGATCTCGCCACAGATCTTCGTCAATTGTTATTTGGAGTGACGCTATTGAAAAATTCATCAAACAAAATGCAAACGAAAACTTCATGCACAACTTGCTTTAATAAAAAACTGAAATAATTTAAATACTTGGGGCGAAAATTAAAAATTGTTTAAAATCCATATTTGTTATCAGGTTTAAAACTGTAAAACATTTATATGTTTAAGGGCCATAATCACTATATTTAATTAGAGCTAACTAACAGTTATAATTTTTATATTCCATACCAACAAAAGATATTAGAAGTATAGTTGATAACTAGAGATGGTGATATTGCGGGTTATTTATTCCGCCATTTGTTGTAAATTTTGTTTAACAATTATTAAAATTTGTTTACATGAAGCTCTACTAATTACAGTATGTACACTAGGGTGTCCCATCAATAAATATTTTTTTTGCTCACGCTTTATTTGAAAGCTTATAGGGTAAAGTATTTTTGAGAATTTTTTCATATTTTAGAATACATCGTTAGTTTTTTAAATTTGCGTAGAAATTTAAAAGTTATAAAGCGTTACTAACAAAATTTATCCAAAATGTACGAAAAAATGTAATACGTTGTACCTTATTGTGCAAAATCATTGCCAAAACTGATGGTTTATGCATATACAATAAAAGTTTGAACGTTTTGCTTTAAAAATGTTGACTTACAAACTAAGAAAATCGTAGTTATTGCCCGAGTTTTAAGTAAAATTCAAAAAACGTCCGGACTACCCGATTTTTGGAGGAAATTCGACTTGTGCGACATCTAAACCTCTTCCAAAAAATCTAAAAAAGTCTCAAAAATACTTTACCCTATACGCTTTCCAATCCAGCTTGAGCAACCACGAAAATCGAAAAAGAAAAATTTTTTCGGACACCCTAATGTACACCCAGAGAACTAATTGGTTGAAAAGAGGTTGTAGCATCCCTAAATTCGGCTGTTACCACGGAATTGGGGTTGCCACAACCGAATTGAGGTTGTCACGACCGAATTTAGTCCTCACAACTGAAATTCGGCTGGAGCAACCTCGGTTCTTAATCGATTCGGTTGTGAAAACCGAATCTTGAATTATATTCGTTCTGTCAACCAAATTTTCCAAAATTTCGGTTGGTACTAGAGATGGGCACGTGAGTAAGTTTTGACTCACGCTCAAGCACGCTCACGAAAGGAATACAGCCACTCACGCACGATCACGCACGAAGATTTTGTCGGTACTCACGTTTGATCCTACTCACATTCACTCGTTAATCACGCGTGATTCACGACAATCACGCAAAAATTACTCACAAAAATAAAACAGGGTATTGACATGAACCACTTGCTTTATATTCAAACCAATATTAAAAACTATACAAAACAGTGTTCGTAAAAAGTAAGTTCTTAAATACGTTAATTGGGATCATATTCACGAATTAGACACTACTACGCCTAAATGTAAATGCCTTAGTTAAATTACGTGTCGTTTTTAACAAATTTAGCAAATAAACGAAGCCCTTTTATACAGGAACAACATTTCATCACCTTTATCTTAAAGAAGTTTGCCTCTTATTTCCATTAGTATTATTCCAGACGGACAATGGGACCAATTGCAAAAAAAAAGTGGTAATAATATCAGAAATTCTAAATTATTGGTCAGATTATTTTAGAATGTACTAGGCATTTCTAGGGGAGAAGTCAGACCATCCGAATATTGTATCTAAATGCACCCTGCTTCAACACACGGTTTGCTACATAGTGTGAAACTTGTAACCAAATTTTTTGTTTTTGAAATTCTACTAAGCAGCACAAACAAAAAACACTCTGAGTCTGACCGTTAGAATGATAGTTGACATCAAAAGTTTAACATGTCAATTTTTGCACTGTCATTGTTTAGACGTTTTAGACACAAATTCTGACTCCAGGCACATATCCCCGACTCCGACCACTCCATAGCATTGCATGGAAAAATTACGAAAAAAAAATGTAAACAAGATATTTCTTTAATTCTGTGCAAATTCTATTTGAAATATATAACAACGTAATACCGCAATTTTGTATTATAGCCTAGTATATGTTTAATGTAATGAAATTAATATTAATTGAGAAATAGGGACACATGTTTGGGATTTTTACTCCCAAATAAAGTCTGTTATGAAAATTCAAGTTTTTTTTAAAAATTCAGCTTTGCTGATCAAGATTATGCGTACGATCAAAAAAGTTTTCTGCCTTGTAGTTAACCTTTGATGTAAAAAATTATGAAAATCAACAAGCGAGACTTTTCCCAAACTCAAAGATTTAAAATTTTGTTCAAAAATCATTAATTATCTGCCACGGCTGGCTGTAGGGTGAATGCCCAAAAAAATTTAAATTACATTTAACACCTTTGGCAAGGCCCTTGCTTAAAAAAATACCACATTTTATGTCGTTCTTCCAAAAAAAATTGAGAAACTATTGAAAGAATGCTGGTACCTTTCCTAACAAATTTAATTTCTTTTTCAGTTTGAAAACATTTTAAATTTGAGAAGTTGTCGTTATCAACTGGTTTTTAATAATTTAAAAAGAACTTACGTTTGCTTGCAGTCTTGCCAATTTAGTTGGTTTTAGAACTACATTTTGGCTAAAAATTATCAAGTTATTACCAAAAAGCTTAAGAAAGTCAGTGCAAACGTTTACATTTTAAACTTATAATTCCAATTATCTTTGTAACAGTTAGAGAGACGACACACGGCTCTAAATGTTTTTGGTTTGTGCGGCTCTGTAGAATCTCAAAATCAAAGATCATTTAAATCAGACCACAAGTTAGGAACTTACATGCCATAAAAGTTTTGTCTGTCTCTAGCGAAACGTACGTTGAAACAAGGTGCCTCTAACTACCAGATTCTGAAAGCCTGACTTCTCCCCTACAAAGACTTAGTGCATTCACAAATTATTATGATATTATTACCACTTTTTTTTGCAAACGGTCCCAGTGTAAAATTTATACAGAAGATGATTAATGACGCTAATGTTATTAGATGCCTTCCAAAAATACTTTGTGTAACAAAGTAGTAAGAAAGTCGAATTTAAATGATATCAACCATTCGGAAATATGCGTGACTCACGCGAAAATAGTAAGACAAATAGCACACTCACTCACGCAAGGATTGGACTCACGCACGCTCACGCACGAATATTGTTTCACTACTCACGTTCACGCACGCTCACGGGAGCAAAATTTGGCCGGCTCACGTGCACGCGTGATTCACTTGAATCACGCCAATCACGTGACTCGTGCCCATCTCTAGTTGGTACAACCGAATTTGGAAGTAATTCGGATACAACAACCAAAATTGCTACCAAATTCGGTTGGAGTAAACAAATTTGACATCAATTCGGATGTCACAACCGAATTTGGTATCTATTCGGATGTCAACAATCCGGCGTCAATTCGGTTGCAGTAACCGAATTTCTCATGAACTCTGTAGCTACAACTGAATATCATTTTCAAACATTTTAAAAACAACTATTATATTAATGAAGTTTAAGAATGTTTAATTGCCCCTGTCGCCACGATATCAAGATTTTTTTGTGGTTCTTAAAAAAGGCAAGTAAACTTATTGTAATTATTGTTTTTGTATTAAATCGTCTTATTTTGCAGAAAATTTTCAAGCAGATATTAACAGTTTTGAAATCATCTGTGTGTGAAATGGATTCGACACGTCAAAATTGGAGCGGTTACCCATGATGGCCGGGAGTTCCAAAAGGGTCGGTAGTAACCTGTAAAACAAATGTGTTATCCTAAAGATTACCCTAGTTTTTAATAAGAATAGAGGAAAATAAATCATTATTTAATAATAAATATGCTTCCAAAATTCCTTTGTGACACGATCTACATTCGGTTGTGAGAACCACTACCGATGTTGTGTCAACCTCTAATGAGGTTTTGTCCACTTCTAAAAAAGTTGTGTCCACTTCTAATGAAGTTGTGTCCACCTCTAATGAGGTTGTGTCAACCTCTAATGAGGTAGTGTCAACCTCTAATGAGGTTGTGTCAACCTCTAATGAGGTTCAGTCAACCTTTAATGAGGTTGTGTCAGCCTCTAATGAAGTTGTGTCAACCTCAAATTAGGTTGTGGCTGCCTCAAATAAGGCTAACAATTTATAATACATAGTAACCGCTATACATTTTTGATGTACATATTATAGTCCACCTATTACAACAATAGTCGACATTTTAAAATCTTTGGAAAAGATTCTCTTTACTCGGAAAAATTTTGGACTTTCGAAAAGCTTGTTCCACAGATTTTATGATAACTCAAAAACGCTTTGACCGACTTTCTCAATGGGCATAACAATAAATAAGTAAATTACTTCCAAGTTGTTCTACCTTTATTTTATAGCCTCTCAAGCGTTTCAGAGTTGTGTAAAAACTTTTGTTTGAAAAACTACAAAAAAAAATAACGAGGATCAAAACAACTTAATTTGTTTGTAGCTTTTGTTTTGGCTCTATGAAGCAATGTCTGAGCTTGGTATTCCTGCAAAACTCATACGCCTCTGCAGGATGAAAGTTGGTAAGGATCTTATCGAACCTTTCGAAACTAAGCGAAGCCTCAGGCAAGGCGACACCCTATCGTGCGATCGCTTTAACATCTTAATGGAGATCATTATGAGAAAAGCTGCAGTCAACTTGAATAAAACCATCAGCAGCAAAAGTCATATGCTGATGTTATAGATATCATTGATGATACAAATAGATATCATTGGGCGCACAATTAGAGGAGTTACTGCGGTTTTTTCGAGAATTGAGAAGGAGTCAGCAAAAGTGGGTCTGACGGTAAATGACGACAAGACAAAATAAATGGTTTCAACGAACAGAGCATCCACTCGATTAGACCAAAGCGTGAACCTTGATAACTGTTACAACTTCGAGGTAGTGGACGAATTTATATACCTCGGATCTGCCGTAAACAAAAACAACAACGTCAGCCTTGAGATCAAGCGGAGAATTGTGCTTGCGAATAGATATTATTTTGGGCTAAGCAAGCACTCTAGAGATAAAGCCCTCTCTCGAGTAACAAAAGTCCAGCTGTACCAGACTCTCATTCAACCTGTCTTGCTTTATGGCGCAGAATCCTGGTTCCTATCACAAGCAGACGAAACATTTGTAGGAGTCTTCGAGAGAAAAATACTCCGAAAAATGTATGGCCCTATAGTGCACAACGGCGAGTATCGGCGACGCATGAATCATGAGCTGTATGAGCTTTATCCTGTCATTGACATAGTTAAGCGGATCAAGATAACGCGATTGCGCTGGTTAGGCCATGTCAGTAGAATGGATGAAGACGAACCAGCGACCAGGAAGACCAAGACTCCGCTGGAGGTTGACGAATCCCTAAGTACACTTGGTATTGCCAACTGGAGAAATAAAGCAAAAGATCGAACTGGTTGGCGAAATATGTTATCTTCGTTTTGTAAGGTCCCTGACCCCCCGGGGTTGTCCGAGACCGGATAAGTAAGTAAGTAAGTTTTGGCTATAAATCTTTGGCGTTTGGGAATAAGGTCTTAAGTCATAAACTATAGTTTTTCGTAATGTTAAATTGAAACTTATTTAATTGTTTGCAAATCAGTATAAAACTTGTTTGAAAATGAAATGATGGCAAACAAGCATGGATATGATTTCCTATAGGAATATTAAGAATTTTTTTAAAATTAATCAGTATTTACCGTTTTTTAGATGACTTAAGTCCTTAGGATCATCCAATTTTTAATCTTTTTAAAAATTTTGCTTTTTAGTAAGACTTAAGTCAGGAAATAAAACGTTCTTATTTAATTAAAAATAGGAATTGATTTATTCATTTATTCAATAGCTTCAAAAATAATTATATAATTATTATAAAAAATTTAAGTTGTCTCAGGTTCCTCTTCTTCATCTACCAAATCAGGATCATCATTTACAGCGGTGTTGGTAGTTGGTAAATTTGTATAAAAGCTGTGGAAAACAGGTGGTATCAAGCTAAGAAGAGAGCACAAATCCCGTTTTTTCTCCTCAGATATTGGGACCAAAGTTTTATATTTTGCTTGGAGTGGATAATTTTTTAGATTTTTATTTTTTCCTCTCCTAAGGAAACTTAAAATCTTGAACTCTTCGGAATCGTTCAAACTGTTTTTGTAACTCACTAAACCATTCTTCTTGTATTGGAGCCATTGTGCACTATGCCAAGAGAATCGTTCATTTAAAATATTTTTTTTCCTGCATACAAAAACTGTCTTCAACAAAGCAGCAAAATCAAAAAATTCTTCCTGCTTCATTTCGTGTACGTTGAATTTCTTTTTAAGACCTGTTGATCTTACCAACTGATACCAATCATGGGGGTGATAAACTGGTGTTTTTGTTTTTTTTTTTTGTTTTTCAATCATGGAATGATCCACGTCGTATTCCATATGCGTATGTCCCGGAACAAGGAACTTATGGTTAATGGTTAAGTTGGGGAACTTTAACTGAGCCATTAAAAACATTGCCGCCACGTGACTGTTTTTGTTTTGTCCCCCACATGTGTCTGAGTAAAATGTCACTTCAGAAACGCTAGCAGGTAGGTTCTTCAAATGAGCATACAAGCAGGACGCTATTTCGTTCCCCCCTCTAGCTGCTAGAGCTTCATGCCACATATAGTGTGTTGACTCTCCTGTAGCATTATCGTGAACTGTTAGGTTATAGGTCCACAACTGCCTTTTATAAAATGCTACCGACGATACAACAAATGGGGTTGGCAGGCATTGCTGTAGATCAAAACTGAAGCATTTTTTTAGAACGTTGTCTTGTGCCGCAAGCTTATCTGCTTTTTTGGCATCATACGCTGCAGTAGCCTGCTCTTGGTGGATTTGAAGGTCGTTTTCTGCTTCTTGTTTTTTTTCTTGGGTGGCAGCAACTTCAACGCGCATGTGAAGGGTGTCGCACTTAAAACAAGTGTCTACTTTTGGTTTTTTAAAGGCGAGTTTTAAATTATGAAATTCCCTCTCATAAATTGAACGGCTAACAATATTCTCTCGTCCTTCTTTGTATAAGTCGTACATAATTCGCAAATTTAAATAAGAAGGTAAAAATTTCTTGTCGTTTGTACGTCTGGTATAATGACTTTCGTAGCTTGGAAATGATGTTATGTGACCCCGTACCTCATTAAGTTCCTCCTGAGACTTTTTGTTTTTTGAAGACGTTTTTCCTCTTTGATCCTCCTTAGTAATGCCGGATGTGTGAATCATTTTATTTTTAATGGCATTGTATATAAACCTTTCTGTTTCGTCTAAAGTTATACTGAAACAACCCTTGCATACAGAAACTTTAGTGCCATTTACATCTAGGGAATATTCGTAGGTTACTTTTCTACTTTTTAAACTGTCAGCTTTTCTTTTGCGAGTAACCTCTTTTTCTACAGCATTTATGTGGTTTGCAATGAAAGTAACCCTTTTATCGTGATTCCCAAGCGACCAGTATTCATCAAAAATACTTTTCCTAATTTCTTCTTGAAGAAAAGAATTGCATTTTTTCCTGCACTGTTTTAAATTTTGTAATTGCCTTGCCTTAATAACTTTTCCGCTTACAGTTACATAACTTTTGCCGCTATGAATTTTTTGAGTTCTTTCTTTCCTTATGCGCCTGGAATACTTCTTACCATTACTTCCCATATTATTAACTGCTACGTCCACACTAACTTGAGCTGATGGACTAGTTGTAACCGCATTTATTTCGCTTGAACTGGTTTCTTCTTCTGGGAAAAAATCATTATCCATAACGCTGTCATCGGAATCGAAAATGTTTGACATAGCCGAAAATAGCGATAGAACTCGCGAAGACTCAGGTGAAGCTGTATTTTCAGCAACAGAAGCAAATTGAGCGTTTCTTTATAAAAAGTTTATTAAATTATTAAATCATATTACAGGCTATTATAATATATAGAACACTTACTGTGGTTTATTTAATTGTAAACTGTTATTTAATAATGTGCACACAATTCAAAGAAATACAAATTCATTCGTTCAATTGAATATAGTGATTCATACATATGAAGAATAAACGCTAGGTTACTACATTATAGTTTATTTTTTTGAGTGGTTTTTGATATAGCGGCAGGGAATAATTTTAAAGAATAATGATGTGATTATACGTATATCAAAATGAGATAGCAACATTTGTTTATTCCGTTCCGTATAAAAGATTTAAGTTGACTTAAGTCATTAGAGGAATATTAAATGCTTCAAAAGCATTGCTCACAAAGACTTAAGTCAACTTAAGACCTTAATACCAAACGAATTATGAAATTTTTTGACTTAGTGCCTAAAGACCAAATGATTACGATTGGATGCAGGTGTGCTAGATTTAAATTATTGATACCAAACGAAAGAGAAAAAAAAATTGAGTTAAACCCAATCAAAAACTCAAAATGCATTTTTTTGACTTAAGACCTTATTCCCAAACGTGAAAGAAATATAAACGTAGTTACAAAATATATTGACAGCAGAATATAACACTGCTGAGTAGTTTTTCTACTACTAAAGTAAGGAGCCATTTTTTCCGAGAGTTTTACTTTCTGTATTTTCATAGTGATTGAACAGCGAGTTTAAACATAAAATAACTATTAAAATATTTAAACGCTATTACACTAGTTGTAGCATACGAAGCAAATAAAGTGCTGAAATAAATAGCTACAGCGTGTTATAGTTTTGTTAATTTAATGTAATTGATAGTCATTATTCAAAAGTTAGGAGTTATTTTCAGAATCTTTCATACAAATTATAAGAAATTTTAACAATACGAAAAACGGTTCCACAAACCGGTTTCAAAAATTATAATTTAAAACTATATACAGTAAACAGAACAGGTTCAAAACCCGAATTCAAAATCTAGAATATAAAACTTTATACAGTAAATACCCGTTTATAAAAACCGGCTCCTGAAACTCGGTTACAAAGCCGGGTTAGAAAACTTTAGTTTAATACTTTATGTATCAAACAAACCCAGTTTCAAAATCAGGGTCCAAAAACTCGAAACTTACTTATCCGGTCTCGGACAACCCCGTGGGGCCAGGGACCTTACAAAACGAAGATAACATATTTCGCCAACCAGTTGGATCTTTTGCTTTATCTCCCCAGCTAGCAATACCAAGTGTACGCAGGGATTCGTCAACCTGATCCCCCCCAGCGGAGTCTTGGTCTTGCTATTTTTCGTCTTCCTTCGAGTTCGGTTTCAAAAACCCTTCATGCTGGTTTGTCTTCATCCATTCTACTGACATGGCGTAGCCAGCGCAATTGCGTTATTTTGATCCGCTTAACTATGTTCATGGTTCATGCGTCGCCGATACTCGCCATTGTGCACTATAGGACTTTTCAATTTTCTGAGTATTTGTCTCTCGAAGACTCCTACAGATATTTCGTCTGCTTGGAATAAGACCCAGGATTCTGCGCTCACTTTCGAGGGCATCCACCAATTGGATACTTGCACCGGATCTATATGTAGTTCTTACATTCCAAGGTCATATCCGTAAATCGTGGTCCTTATAACGTTTGCGGGGGTCGTCAACAAATGGGGGTTGTTTACGTTTTCTTTCTCGTTTATGTCTTTTCACTGCCATTATGAACGGTGGCGGGAGGCAAACCCAATCCACCGGAATTTTTCATTTTACCTACTGCCAGCATATTTGATTGAAGCCGCCCATTATGGATCAGACGCTGACCAGTACGCAATATGTCGAACCTGGATGTTTTTCTTTTGGTTTCCATCCGCCGTTGGCCTTCTACACTCAGAGAACTAATTATTTGAAAAGAGGTTGTAGCAACCGTAAATTCGGCTGTTACCACCGAATTGAGGTTGTCACAACCGAATTGAGGTTGTTACGACCGAACTTAGTCCCCACAACCGAAATTCGGTTGTAGCAACCTCGTTTCATAATAGATTCGGTTGTGGCAACCGTTGGAACAACCGAATTTGAAATTAATTCGGATGCAACAACAGAAATTGGTACCAAATTCGGTTGGAGTAACCGAATTTGGCTTCAATTCAGTTGTAGTAACAGAATTTGACACCAATTCGGTTGTAACTGTCGAATTTGGTAGCAATAATCGAATCTAGACTTAATTCAGTTGCAACGACCGAATTTGGCGTCAATTCGGTTGCTGTAACCGAATTTCTCATGAATTCTGTAGGCAATAACCGTTGTATTGTTGTTGCTCTTTCTTTTTGATTCTCTATCTGGATTAACTGTCGGTTTATGTACATATGTTGACGGATTTGGTGGCCCGCGACAATAAGAAAATTTTGTAAAGTTAGTTGTCGAAAACACTTAAAACAATACACATACATAAGTAGTTGAAAAGAAATGAAACATTAAACATCAAACTTAAAATAAAATAACTCGCGTTTTATTTAAAATTAAAATAAATAGTTTTGTGCGCGAACACCAGGCTACTAGACCCGGTATCTGAACGCAGAATTTAAAACTTTATCCCGTAAATGGAAAATCAGTGCATAAAGCTTACGAAAGTATAAACTCTTTTTTCTGGCAACCTACCTTTTGTTACCAAACGAATGAGGAAAATTCGCACATATTCAATAGCAGGGTGGCATTGGGCAAAATATTGTCTAATACGAAATGTAATTGATCTGTTCTGATTTTGGGAATGCATTGTGACAGCAGCCAATTTAAGTGAATGGCACCTAAATGGGATTGCCAAATCGTTGATTTTCAATTACAAAGTTTCCTTTGACAAAACATTGACCAGTAACGAATTTCTTAAGCCCTTAAAACACCACATGAATATATGCTTTCCCAAACGCATTTGGTACATATAATTTCCCAAACTTAACTACCCACATAAATTTAATATAAGTGATCATTTTCAGCTGCACATTATTAAGAACATCGGAAATATTTTGTTAAGATTCTCTTACTAATCACAAACGTATGAACTAATTTCATAGTGTATCTTTCGACATTTGTCTTAAAAAGCCAATAAAAATCCAAAAAAAATATACAAAAAATATAGTTTTTTTTATTTTTCGAGAAAACCGCTCAAAAACAATCCAAGCTTTTTTGTGATATGCTACGTGACGTGACGCACGTACAATCCGGTTCACTTATTTAAAGGCACTAAAAATTCCATATTCAGCAGCCTGTATCTGTTTTTAGAATTTTAAAATGGAAATGGAAGCTAGACATAGAACTTTTGAGCAATTTATGTAAAAAAAGTCAAAAAATGTGCCATTTTTTTTGCTTCACTTGAACAAAGGCACTTTATTATTTTTTTTTATTATTTTTAATAGAAGCGATGATTTTTTTTGTAGGAAGCGTTTGTTTATTACAATTTATTACATCTTAATCATTTTACGAGTCAAAATGGCAAAACAAAAAGTTTTAAATCTATCGGAAAAAACTAAAATCGATGTTTACCGTTCTGAAGGATATTCTAACCGCGAAATAGCTAAAAAAAATTGGACGGAGCCCAACAGTAACTGTTGCAGACAATTACATCAAGGACCCCGAGGTGTATGGAAACAATTTTAAAGGAAGGGTTTCATTGTCTTTATCTACGTAAGAGAAAATAAAAATCATCAGAATTGCTTCTAATTCTGCCCTATTCTTGTCAAAAATAAGAGCTCAAGCTGGAGTGGAAGCGCAGAGTGTAGTTAAGAGCTGTGAGTATCTTAAATACCTGAAATTACAAAAAAAGCTCCACTTAATGCTCCTCGTAAGTAAAAGCGGCTCCAATTCGCAAGAGACTACATGGTATGGGATGTGCAGCCAAGAGGTCATATAAATGACTGGAGAACCGTTGTATTTACGGATGAGAAGAAGTTTAACTATTATTTCCATGGTGGGAGTTGCCATGGTGTGGGGTGCTATTACGTACTATGGCACCATCGATCTTGAATTTCAAAGTGCAAAAATGAGCTATAAACCTTATTGAAATCGGCTTTTCCGAAGTTGAGTGAACTATTTGGTCCCATATTTTGGATATTGCAACAGGATAATGCCCCTATACACAACGCCAAAGTAGTAAAGGAGTTCATTTCAAGCCAAAATGTTAATATTCTTGACTTGCCACCCAACTCGCCAGATATAAACATTTTCGAAAATGTCTGGGGTTGGGTATCTCGTAAAGTCTATGAAGGAGGTAGACAATTTGATGACAATTCAGGCCATTAAGGATGCTTGGAATCAAATTTCGTTGGATTACACTCTTTATCTCTCAATGAAAACCCGTATATTTGAAGTTATTAAAAACAAAGGGGGTTACACCCATTACTAATGGTTCTTAAATAAAATAAAATAAATTAAAAAAACAAGAAAAACTTTTTAAATTAAAATTAGTTAAAGTGCCTTTATTCAAGTGAACCAAAAAAAAAAATAGCACATTTTTGGAATTTGCAAAAAAAAAATCTTTAATTATTAAACCACTATTGTCATTATATATCAAGATGTCTAGTTTCCATTTCCATTTTAAAATTCTGCAACCGGTTACAAAGTGCAAAAGATACAGGCTGCTGAATATGGAATTTTTTGTGCCTTGAAATAAGTGAACCGGAGTGTATAAGTCAAGGCCATGTGCCTATGGAAAAGGCTGATTTCCCACGATGTATTAATCAATAAATACTCGTGGGAAAGCATAATACACAGAGACTTTGCTATCACCACTCGAGCTCTGGCAGCAAAGCTAAAACCAAATACACATATTATTATTAGTTGTTTTCAGATTAAAATAATTTGTAAAACACGACCTCAGATTACCCCGTCAGCACCTATTCAACATTGCCCACTACTCATCGCGTAACTGCCCAACCAGCGGTTTCTATACTCTTTCTGTAGTTAGTCAATTTTTGGCGAAACAAAGAACGCTATTGACCGTAAGTTGGCATGAGCATTTGCGTGGCACTGTAACTATTTTAAGTACGTTTGAGCACCTCTTCTAAGCTGACGGAGTGCGATAATAAAGTTTTGTTTCAATATCAATAATATAATTAGTTTTATCTTCATTGTTTCCCAACCAATAATATCTCTGGCCTTCCTGAAATAGTTTTAAATAGTAGCTTGTAATAGAGCAATATATAAGAGACACCATCCCCCCTTACGTTCTCCCGATGACGATGAGGTAGTAGGTCATTTAATCGAATCCGAGTTGATATTGTATGTTACTCTTTGGTTGGACATTAAATGGATAGAAAAAAAAACGTAATGCGTACTTTCGTTCGATGCAACCAATATAAAATATAATTAACCCTTTCGGTCCTATTGGGATAATACGCCCCAGTCGTACTTTTGAGTTTTAGTTTATGAAATAAATAGAGGCAACTTCATTTGCTAATTAAAGAAGGAAGCTGTATCCGTGTTGCAACCAAAATTGGTATATTTGTTTGAACCACCTGAATTTATTATTTGCGTATGAAAAACTTTGTTTATTCTCTGTAAGTATAAATTTTTGTTAGTTTTTGTTGGTTTGGAACATATTGTCGCATTCGTATTATATTTAGGAAAAAATGTCGCAACTAAGTGCAGAGCTTCAAGAGCTTTTAGAAGCCGATAATTCCGATTATACTGAATCAAGTGACTCTGAGCCTGAAAATGAATCATCAGAGTCGAGAGAAGAAAATGATGAAGGCAATGACGAATTAATCGTTGAAAATAATCCAAGCGAAAACTTTGTAAATCCATTCCTATGGTCACTACCAGACGCAAATTTTCGACCAAGAATGCAGATCCCAATCGAAAAACAACCAATAATTTTGGCTGATGTTAACCGCAGTTCAACACAATTAGATATTTTTAAAAAATTGTTTCCCAAATCGCTTTTAATATTTATTGCTGATAGTACAAATAAAAGACTAGAAATGTTGGAAAGAGACAAAAAAAATAAAATTCCAAAAACTGATGAGCATGAGATTCTAATGGTACTAGGATGTTGCCTAATCATGAGCTATAACAAAGTTTCAAGGATTCAAAATTACTGGAGCACACATCCATCTCTTGTAAACTTAGCCATAAAAAATGCAATATCAAGAGACCGATTTCAGCTAATAATATCCAAAATGTACTTCAATGATCCTAAAAAACCAGATGGATGTTCAAAAGTGTATTATGTTGAAGAACTGTTATCTTGTTTAAAAAAAACTTTTCCTAGTGTTAGAACGGAAGCAACATTTCAAGCTATTGATGAATCAATGACAAAATTTAAGGGAAGGTCATCATTAAAACAATATCAACCTCTAAAACCAATAAAGCGCGGCATAAAAATTTGGTTCAGATGTGACTCCAAAACTGGGTTTATATATGATCTAAATATTTATAGCGGAAGAGAAGAAAGCGCTGTGGTATCCGAATCTACCTTAGGAGAGAGTTGTGGAAAAACTTTGTAGTACTATATGGAACCCAGACGTTATGATAAGTTTCGATAGATTTTTTACTAGTACTCGTTTAATAAATTTTACTGACTATCCGGCAGTTGGAACTGTGATACGAACTCGTGATACGAACTCGAAAATTAAACAGAAATGAGAGCGAATTTATGGTAAATTGCCTCGGAACAATTGCTTGTCGATGGAATTATTCAAAAGACGTATTACTTCAGTCTAATTGCCACATGCCAACCACAAGCAAGACTAAACGCAAACAAAAAAATGGCGAAAAAATTGATGTTGAGTTGACATAGCGAATCAAAAAGTTGGTGTTTATGATTTGGATAGAAAGTCCAACAAATGGTGGAAAAAAGTTTTTTCAAAATATTAATGATGGCGGTAGTTAACGCGTGGATAGTTCACCAAGAAGTAAATCACAAAAAAACCGAATTAATCAGCTTTTTGGTTTCACTAGCTGAAGACATGATCGAAACTGGCAGGACCCTAAGCCAAACTAAACGAAAGGTATCATCACCAAAACGTTGACGCAATTTGATTAACATAGGTGATCATTTACTAGTTACATCACAATAAAGGTCGCAGCGCAATGAAAAAAGAACAAAAACAATATGTTCAAATTGTAACGTTGCACTCTGCATTGAATGTTTTACTCCTTATCATAAGTAAAAGCTTTTTTTCTAAAAAAATTATCATATATGATCTATGTATTTTTAAAATAATTAAAAATAAAATGAATTATAATTTTAGTTTTTATACGTATAATTTTTAACTTTTTTATTCAATTTAAAATTAAATAATATGAAAATAAAATGAATTTAATACCGATCCTTACTTTTATAATTTTTTTATATAAATAATTTTGACATCTTTATGCGGAGTTTTGATACTAATGGGACATATTGTCCCATTGGTATCAAAACTCCGGCTGGGACAATAACCCTAAAAATCCGAGTGGGACAATATATCCCAGGACAATAGCCTTAAAAATCCGAGTGGGACAATATATCCCAGGATAATTAAAGGACTTACGACAAAATTTACAATGCAAAACATCATAATTTTTTATGTTTTTTACATATGTGAAAAAAGATTTTTAATATTTATTGTTATTTAGCCAATAAAAAACCGGACCGAAAGGGTTAAGCTGTCATTAATATCAATCAAACACTATTTAAACTTAGTTTGTTGCATGGTTTGTTTCGGGTTGCTTATCGGTCTCTCGCCTATCAATCAATTTCATACTTCACAGCGGATCAGCTGTGTTATGGATGTCTATTTTGCCGTACTTAACTCCTAAAACATACAGAGCGAGCCAAAATGTATCACCCTATCGGAAGATGCCATATCTTTTGCAAATGGCGGAAACTCTCAGTTTTTCCTTTATGTTAGTGATATAAACCGATACAGAACATGCAACGATAAACCCATGGTACAATAATATGTTCATGGTAAAGTCGTAAGAACAACTGTTTTCATTTTTTTCATGAGCTTCTTCGCTTCGGCTGTCACACTCACATGTATTTTGTTTTTGTACTCTTTTGCATTCTTGTGTTGTTGGTATGTATTTGTGTAGAGTTTGACAGCTGAAGCGAATAGAACAAAAACAAAATGCCTGTTGTTGCTGCCTACAACAACAACACGCGCTGCTATTACCATGAAGATATTATTGTACCATGGATAAACCCATAAACATTCATATTCATATTTATTGTCCCTAAAATTCATTTTACAACAAGTTTCTTAAAGATAACTTAAATCTATCCTTATGTATTTCCCTACATTTAATAATATTTACAGGACTTACATACTTCACACTAACTTAAGTTGTAGCAACTACATACAAAACAATCGTGACGAAAAAACTAAACAATCTACTGCCCACTAGAGGCTTCCCCAAAAATGGACTATTAAAATTTATTATTTACAAATATTTACAACTATATACATATCCACAACCCTACCTACGGTAAGAGGTGCCACTACTGGTCCGTAATATACACTATGTCGTCCAGGTCAAAAGATCCTATCCTCCTATGATAGAATAGGAGCTTGTCATTAACGAAGAGGAGTCCGCCTCTATCCAAGGTCGCGAGGCCAACCGGCGGCCTATACCCTACCTCAAGAAGTCGCTCCAGGCGCTCGTCCTGGACCAAACTCTTCTCGACCAGTCCATTTTCCAGAAAGGATGCCCTTTCTAGAAATTTTAGTGCACCTTTAACAAGGTACACGTCTATCCTGTCAAAGTCGACCTTCCTGTACAGCGTAGCACAGGATGGTCTCCTAACCGAACCATCGTCGGCTATCCTCATTCGTAAGCCCAAGCAGCTCATGAGGATACGTCTTTCCCATTTCCTAAGTTTCTCCATCTGGCTGGAAGATATTCCAAACCATACAGGGAACGCATAGGCAATAATGGGTCTTATGATCTGACGGTAGATCAAAAGTTTCACCTCAGTCGAAAGGCCTCCACGGCAACGTAGCGCGTGGAGGTAAATGCCGAAAATTGCCTTCACCTTGGCCAAAAACCCATAAACAACGCGGAATACTTGTTAATTACTATTCAGTGATTTTGAGGCAACGTGAATTCCGGCGCAGATTTCCCGTCCAAAAGGTCAAACACTAAGGCGCTTAGCCACTGTTTCAGGGTATTGTTTCAGTTATACAATATTTTACACTTAAGCGTGTTACAGTTATCCGTAGTCAAATGTATTAGTACCTCTAGATTTGAAACTTTTGCATATTTGAATGAAATATGGTACATGCCACTTTTATTTTACTCGAACTATTTGGTCCAAAAATTGGGTAGTCGGTAATGATTTTGATATAGCCCTCATATATGTATATTAGTGCGTCCCTTGTTCTTGAAAAGTAAAATATTATTGAAACGAACACCCTAATTAGGTTCTATGTCCCTAAAATGACCATCCGTCAAGTTTTGTACAAATCGAAGCAGTCTAAACTCCGGCTCTCTGGCCGCAAAAGTTTAAGCGCGTCGCTAAAATGCGTAATTGTCCTTAGGGAAAATAAATATACTAACAACATTTAAAAAAAACTATTTACGGGGAAAGTAGTCCATCTTATGGAGAAACCTATGTACATAATTTTTATTAGATTGGGATAATCGTTGTAAATCTCCCTCCAGGGTTAATTTTCAAAAGTTTTGATTTTTTTTATTTGGGTTAAAATGACATCATGGATATGTTAACTCCAGTCTTTTTATATTTATATCAATTATTAAGGTCCTTACAATTTAAAAGATACACAACACAGCATACTTGACCCGCCCTCTTAATCCTGTTGCCAGAGCAAAATCAAAAAAATCTCATATTTTTAAAACGTTTTGACTTATTTAAGGTGCTTTTAATATACATACATATGTATATACGCAGATGGAGGACACGGTTTTTATTAGAATAGGATCCCTGTATCATACATTCCACCAACTTACAAATTATAATTATGAGGAATAACACAGAAAAATAATATTTAGCTTTAAACATTTCCCGCTTAAAGTATGATTCACAATATAATTTGGAAATACACTTTTTTTGTATGTTCCAGACCGATGATTGTTGACCGCCATTTCTGTTTAGTTGGCAATTGTCAGTTTGTATTTGATAGTTGTGCAGCGCAGTCGATAGCAATTTATTATGGAGCATCTAATTTCCAACAACGTGTTGAAGTGATTAAAACATTTTATCTAAATAGTCGGTCAAGTAAAACCGCGAAGAATTATGCCAGATTTGTTTGGTTTAAATAATGTGCCGAGCAAGTCAACCATTCAACGTATTGTAAAGAACTTTAAAACTTTGTATACATTGGGGGATAAAGTGAAGTCTGGCCGAACTCGTAGCGTACGTACGGAACAAACTGCGAAAGAACAACATTATTGAAGAAATTGGAGCTATAACACCCGTAATGCGCCTAAATGTTCTGCAACATATGGTTAAAAATAAAAATATTTAAAGACAAGTGTCATTATTTTCTTGATTAAGTTATAAAAGAAAGTTTTAAGTTATAAAATTAAAATTTATTTAGAATTCAGTTTAACAAAACGAAAGCTTAAATATGAAAAGATTTAAATGTAAATAAATTATTATATTATTATTAAATTATTAATTTCAAAATAGTTAGTTATAACAAAAAGATTATGACAAATGAGAGCTGGCTTTAATTTATGTGAACATTGGTTAAAAGTCATTAAGGCTTAGTATATATATCAAATACTTCAGTCTCATAATCTTCAGATTCATCTACTTAATTATTTGTTTTGTACATAGTTTTAGTATTTCTCGTTATTTCTTATCCACTGCTTCTATTCTTTTCAGTAACACCAAATATCAAAAATGTTTTTTTATTTGTTTTATTCTTGTCATCACGTACAGCCTTGCCAGTAAAACAATTTGATATTTTCAGGAACTGACAAGTGTATACAGTTCTTTTTTCTGACAACATTTACCAATACCTCAGCAAATTTATGACATTTGGCCTGGCGTGATATTTACAGTCGATGTTGAAAAGAACTGCTTTACTAATACCAGATAGAGGCAATGGTTCAAAACAACGAACAAAATAACAACAACGGCATTTCGTTTTGTGTGTTAAAATTATTGTGTTAAATACAACACAAATAAGTTGGCTAACAATAACAGTCAATAAAAAAGTGTAAAAACAAATTTAAATTTCACAGTTTTCACCAAAACGACATGCAAAATTAAAGTCAGAGGTTATTGTAATTCCACCTGGTGTATGTCACTTTTCGTCAAACATCTCTCTATCACACCGACCGCATCACGAAGAGTGTGAACGGAAACATCAGATGAGTTAAATATTCTCTCTAGTTACATTTACTCTATGCCAAATATTATTTGTGTGTTTATGCTTGCTTTGATTTAGGTAGTACCAGATCAAAACTTTCAAGGATGATACAAAAGATGCTCTTTTAATGCACCGTAAATTTTCATCCCCAAAAAATCCCCAGATCCCCAAACCAAAAAAACAATCCCCTGTTTTGAAAAAAAAATCCCCAATCTGGGGATAAATCCCCAAAACTGGCAACACTGGTTAACGAAACTCTGTGCAAAGAGCGTAAAAACTATAATTTTCATTCAGTTGTATGACAGCTTTCAATGAAGCAAGTCGGTGTTGCTATGTGTTTGTAACACACTAATTTTGTATGCCAGCCACGGTTGCCAGATTTGACGATTTTAGGTGCCAAAAAATGCAAATTGACGTTTTTGTCGTAAAAAATGCCGATTTTTCGCAAATCAAGTTATACCAAGTTATATAAAAAGAGCATAATGTTTGCGTTTTTTTTTGTATGGAAATAAGTGCCAATTACAGTGTGTTTCGCTGAAATCATCGAAAGAGAGCGAAACGCCGGCGTTTCAGCGGAAACGCGGTAAATGTGAAAAGGGGATTAGTAACATTCATGAAATATTTTAATCTGGTAACATTTAACTTCTATTACAAAGCGAATTCATTGTATAAATTCGCCTTGTTCTGTTATTTATATTCATTCAGCAATGTTATTTTTTGTATTACAAGCAGTAAAGAGCAAACAGGACAGATATACGTTGTATATTGCTTGTGTTTGTGCCTGAGTAAACGATTGATCTTGTCGTTACGACTTATGTGTAAAGACAATTGTAAACAATAGATTACAAAGTGAAAAGGAAGAAAATGACAATTACTTTATGCAAATTTGAATGAAATAACAAAATGTTAAGTTATTTAAAAAGAAATGGTAAGTTTTGCAAAGAAAAACGTTTATGGTAAATGTTTATGTTAAGTTTGTGCCTTTTCTTAGAAAATAGTCAAATGCAGGATGAAGACGATGCTGGTTCATCGGTAAGTAATTGAAATGCCATAAATATGAATGTAAGTAATACAACTTTATTTCTTCTTTCTACTTACAGTCAGAGCTCAGGAAAAAAAGGAAAGTCGATTGGTTGGAAAACCCTCAAATAAAACGCTGGACGGAAAAGAGAAACAGAATGGTTTACTGCAAATTTTGCAACCAGAACTTAAAGCCTCGTCTGGAAAAGCTGATTTGATATCACACTCTCAAACAAAAAGACATCGTGATGCAGCAAATGTTATTGATGACAAGCAGTCAAAGATAAATAAAATTTTTGTTATTGAAAATTGTGGCAGTAAAGGGCTGAAATTATGTTCGCGCTGTTTGTTGTGGAACACAATATCACATTTTCGGCAGCTGACCAAAGTTTGTGTCAAAATGCGTTTCCTGATTCAGAGTTGGCATCAAACATGACACTTGGAAGGACAAAAGCCAGTGCAGTAGTAAGGAATTTTATTGGAAGTAAACAGTTTACCATAGTAAGCGAATTATTGCAAAACAATTCATTTTCATTATGTGTAGACGAATCGACTGACCTTTCAAACACAAAGTCACTGTGCCTTGTGGCGCGATTATGTATTGATTTCCAAATATATGACTTATTTTTTGGATTGTTAACAGTAGGCCAGTGTGATGCTCAAAGTTTATACAATTTGATTGTAAACCATTTTAAGGAAAACAATATAGATTACAAAAAGAATGTGGTTGGCTTTGCTGCTGATGGTGCTGCAGTAATGTCTGGGAAGAACCATTCAGTTGCTCAATTATTAAAAAAAGATATTCCTAATCTATTTATAATGAAGTGCATTTGTCATTCCCTGGCCTTATGTTCATCTAATGCATGTCTTCAATTACCAACAGCTGTGGAGACATTAGCTAGAAATATTTATATTTAGTGAATCAAGTGAATACCAAAACATTCAAAATTTATTAGAAATAAGACCTAAAAAGATTTTACATCCATGTCAAACGAGATGGCTTTCATTAGAAGCAGAAGTAATTCGTTTGTTGGATATGTATGAGTCTCTTAAAATATATTTTTCTTTTGCTGTTAATATAGACAAAATTGATACAGCAATTTCCATTTTAAATAATTTGAATGATACAAGCCAAATATATCTTGCATTTTTAAAATATATTCTGGCTATTATTAATGACATAAATAAAATGTGTCAAAGCGAAACGACAGAAATTCACAATTTGTATACTGAAAGATTATTAAAAATTGTTATGAGCAATTTTTTAAAATCTCATTTGATTTAAAAAAATCTGTTTCTTGGACAAATACACACGGATTTTGTAAATGTTCTTAAATAATGTATATATCGTTCGAAAGGTCTAAGCTTCTTCTTTCCAAATCCTTTGAGAGACTAAAATGGGTTTATAATTACCAAAGTTACAGTCTTCTAATCGCAAAAGGTACGAAAACCCAGGTTTTACCCGTAAGTCAACATTTTGGGGTGTTTTTGAAATTTCACAAATGCATTCTTGCTTTACTCGACAACACCTACAAGAAAAATAGGATCATAGGATCGCAGGCATTTCAACTTAATTATCTTTTGTCTCACGTCGTTATCATTTAAAAGTGATATTTTTCCGGTAACATAAAGGCTCTGAACGAGCCATTGTGTTGTCAAATAGAACATGGCTTTTGAATTGGTTTGGCATTTTTTGATTGGGATAACGGTTTGGCACAATTTTCGGTAAACATGCGACAAAATTGGTTCCGTCCAGTTCAAACACGATTCGGTCCAGAACCATTTATCGCTACATTACACTTGTTTTGTTGGCATTTTGGGAGTATACAATCTAATGGATTCCATCATTTAATCCACTGCACTTCTCAGGGCTTCAGCTATATTTAGCACTGAATTGTGTTGATTTTCTTGTACTTTAAAGGGATGAAAAATCTTAAGATTACCCTATTCTTTATTATACGAGTGCTTGCTATAGAATCACATAAACTCATGTCTCTGTTGAAAGTACATTTGTGCACATGTTTGTCGTCTGCAGGTTTATGTTTTGTCACCAGCATTTACGAGCTTACACATAGAACCCCAACAAACATACATAACAGCATTTGTGCCCAGTTTTTAGGTGGTGAGTAAACTAGTGGATGCTTGAAAGTTTATTAGAATTTAATTAAAATTGTGATTTTCGCTGTAGAGTTAATATTTATTTATATTAATATTAATTTATTTATAATCATATTGTTACGAATAAGTAAAAGCTTTTGCTTGCTGTTAATGACTCTACTCACAGTATGTAAATAACAGGCGGTTAGTGCTGCGCCTGGAAGTATGCATTGTAACAACGTACCAGCTCGCTAAACCAGTAGCATGAATTCACCTCAGTAAAGATAATTCTCCTGTGTTCGAGATAGTTCTACAAAGATAAGCAACAACAACATCTAGACGGTTCTTGAATTCGCTAGTTATACCTTCGTTTGAGTATGGTGAGTTGGTATAAATAGCGGAGGTCTTTGGAGTGGAGAGTTCAGTTTGTGATTAAACCCCGTAAAGTAAGCAACGCGAATCGATAGTAAAATATAAGACTTATTAAAGTGGTATAAATAAAGTAAACTTTTGTAAACTTTTAAAACGAACCTTGTTTTATTATTGGGAATAAAACAACGCAAAAAGGACGAATATGGAAATTCGTAACAATATTATTATTTATTTATTTCGTCAGCTACAAACAGCCGAGACATAAAATAATGTATTAAAGAATCTACATGCAACAAAAAAAATAACTTGAAAAAAAATTATAACTTAAAAAACAAAACCAAAATTATAGTTAAGAGCGGAACGATAAAGAATTGTAAAATTAATAAATTAAGCATTTTCTGACAATAATAACGTCGGTGGTGCAATGGTTAGTGTGCGCGCCTCTTGTACATGAGATCTTGAGTTCGAACCCTGCTCTGACCATCTTAAAATTTCTTTCGACGGCGGTCACCTCGTATAGTGACGGCGACACTATCGAGTATTTACCCATGAAAACGCTTCTCAAAAATACCGTTCGGAACCGGTGTAAATCTGTAGGTCCTAATCAGTGAATATAAAACTAGAAAGCGCACAGCTCACTGGTTGTAAGAAGCTCTCCCCAATTTATTAATGAGATGTAATGGGAAACGATTTATTTATTTTAATAACAAATGGAAAAAACAATAAAAAGAAAATTGGAAAAAATAAAAAAAGTGCATTAAACACAGGCGAAATTATTTTAACGCGGCAACATGTTTAGCGTGACTACAGGCCTTGGACATCGGGAATGAAGGAATATCAGGCGCAGGAGTTATATAAAAATGAAAGTTACAAAAGATGCATCGCACCAGTAAAATCAGGAAACGATAAATGACATTCATATAGGTGTGTCTGATAAGTATCTAAATGATTAGCGAGAATACGGCCACAAGGAAAATCTGGAACACAGGAATGCAGGAACAACCGGAACATCAGGAACATAAAGACCAGGAACAATACAAACAGGACAGTTTAACGAAAAGCATGACACCAGCAAAATCAGAAACGGAACAGAAAATTGGACGAAGGCATGTTGGCAAATTTTATTCAGGAACAAAAATTTAAATAGGAGTGGTAGAATGTTGTATGACTCAGCAGCAGATAAGTTAGATGGAGGTAGCTTGAAGATGGAGCAACAAACTGGAACAGTTGCATTTAACCAAATTGCAGTGTTTCACGTAATAAACATCCAATGATAATGGTTCTCACTGGTCATTGTACAGAAACTACGTAATCTGGCAAATCTTAATTTTTATTGCAAAAAACGTGTTTTGAGCTAAATACTACCAATACGGCAAAGAGGAACCATCAAAACGGGAATCAGATAACATAAGAAACAAATTCATAAAATCGAAGTCAGTTCAAAAACTTAACGGTACAAAATATATGTACGCTAAATATAGACATTTTACAATGAGTAACATGATTATTAAAATCATACGGTTCTGACGATATGTTCACAAGCTAAAGTAAAAGTATTGTTAAGTATTTATTGATAAATGCAATTCGAAGTTTAACTACAATTTTAGAAAGCAACGGAAATGAAGCCCGACCTAAAAACTTACCCTAAGATATTCAACACTTGGCTAGCCCACACATTGGAGTGTGGCAGACGATGAAAACCACTTAAGACGTTCATTCATGCAAGACTATTTATTTAGCATCGTTGATGGGTGGTTCACATCAAAGTAAAAATGTGTTTGTCGGCCTTCTCATAGGTGTCAGTTCGTTATTTCCGTTAAGGAAAAATTAGAATACATTTATACTGGATAAATCGACTATAATGTTATAAATAGATTTGTGGCCTTAATTAAGTTTATGTTATGCACGTAAGATAATAAAATTATTTCCGATGCAAACAAATGGCCCGAGCAGGGAAAAAAAGTTTTTCATAACTGGAAATTAGGCAATAAAGAGAATTCAAACTTCAAATGGAACAGGTGCATTTGTTGAAAATGTTGATAACAACAAAGCTCGAGGTAACAATTATTCGTAAGTGCTGCCAGACGGACAGTGTTATTTTTCTTCCCGACACACTATGTTTTGTTTCCAAAAACGAAAGGAAATGCTGCAATATTTGCTACAAATTGTCAGAAAATTGTTGTCCTGATATTAAAAATGCAACTATAGCTAAAAAAAAATTCAAATAAAAATTCAAATAAATTCAAATAAACAAATGTGTACTGCAGTTATCATTGAAATCGAAGCAAGAACCCAAAAATTAGCGGCCTTATTCATTAAAAGTTAGCAATATATCATATCTACAGCGTTCTTTTGTTTATTGTACAGCAGTAATGGTTTTACAACAATAATCTTATTAGATTCCCACGAAACCTTCAAGTTTGCATGCAGGTGAAACTTGATTGACTGTTTATAAGTATTTTGGCATGTTAGTTCAGCTGTGTTATTAAATTTACATCCACATTTCATTATATTATAATTAACATTTTTTGCATCTATTTTGAAATTACTTTAGTTTATTTTTTTAATTCATATTTAATTAATTAATTCATTGACAGTTTATTAGGTGCTCTTGTATTTTTACAGTGTTTTATTTTTATTTCTGTTGGATTTGTATTGAGAGTGGTTGATAGTGTTACTGCTAGTGTCTTCGTCCTTGCGCTTTTCTTCTGGTATTTTGTTGCTGTTGTATAGGTTAAAACTTGTAAAATTCGATGAATATTGTTGTTTCATATAAGTTTTGAATAATCAATATGTTAAGTTCTTTGTATTTAATATTGTTTGTAAGTTGCTTTTGTGTATTTGGAGCTGTTGGTTGGTTCTATGTAAAAGTTTTATTAACCTATCTTGTGTGCTTTGTAGACCTCTGCAGAAAATTGTCGTGCCCACGCTGTTATGCCATGTCTTAGGTACGATTCACCCAGGGAAAAAAAATACTTGGCTTATAGCTTATTCACATTTACCGCGTTTCAGCTGAAACGCCGGCGTTTCGCTCTCTTGAAATCATTTGAAACCATGGTGTTCACGTTATGCTTTTTTAAACTACTGTGATTTCATGTGACATTTCTCATTTCTGTTTTGTGTTTTCTGTATTGACTGTAAACAACACAAACGCACATTTGTGAATAAAGAAATATAAAATAACATTGATACATACATATGATACATACATTGATAATAACATTGACACATACATACATAAATCACATTGCAATAATCCCAGCTAGCATTTGGAAGATTGTATGGCGAGCGCGATTATTTGGCGAGTCGTTTTTTAATCGTCAAGGCGATTGTTGAAGTAGAAATTTATTTTGCTCTTCCAAACGATGCTCTTGCGAGTCGTTGTGACGATTGTTCGACGAGTGAATCGTCGATCACGCATTCACGCGATCGTTTGGCGAATTTACGCGTTATGTTTACAAAAATTTACAGAGAACCAATGATTTTTGATTCATTTCAACTCAGTTTATTTTGTCTCACTCTAAAATCGCCGCCTACGCATTCTCGCGATCATTTGACGAATTTAACCGGTATGTTTACAAAAGTTTACAGAGAACCAGTGATTTGTGTTGCATTTCAACTCAGTGTATTTTGTCTTACTCTAAAATCGCCATCTACGCATTCTCGCGATCGTTTGGCGAATTTACCCGTTATGTTTACAAAAATTTACAGAGAACCAATGATTTTTGCTTCATTTCAACTCAGTGTATTTTGTCTTACTCTAAAATCGCCACAAACGCATTCCTGCGATGGTTTGACGAATTTTACTGTTTACAAAAGTTTACAAAGAAGGAAAGTGTTTTTGCTTCATTTTAAGTCAGTTGTAGAACATTCAACACGTGTCTAGAAATTTGTTATAAAAAGTGTGTGTTTTATTTGGGTTTTAATACAAAAAGTGTGTTTTTATTTTGTTTTTATATACAAAAATTGTGTTTTGTTTAGTTGTTAAAAATTGTATAAAATAAAAAAATTGTAATGCTGTCGACCAAAGCACTTAGACTTAAAAGTAAACGAGAAGCAAAAAAAATGATGGAGTCTTCTTACAGCAAAACCGAAAGCAGCTCATCAAAAAAAAATTTAAGGCCAGAGAAACATTATCTGTTTGTGATGATGTCGCTGGCGAATTTTGTGAAGCTAGCTCTTCCAAAAAAATAAGTGAAGTGATATATATAAATAAAATACCATCCGGTAATGATATTCCAGTGGAATGCATGGAAGTGAATTGGCCAAATAATGAAAGTGTCAAAGAAAAAATTAGACTTTGGGCAGTAAAACACGGGCTAACCACAACTGTGGTCAACGAATTGTTGGAAATTCTTAGAGAAAGTGACATTAAAGTTCCAAAAGACGTTAGAACGTTAAAAGGTACACCAAAAGATGTAGTAGCTACCCCAATGGGAGACGGGAAATATGTTCACTACGGCCTTAAGGACGCTTTAACGGACTTTTGTGTTAAATTTAATTATCAGGAAGATATTATAAGCCTTGATTTTAATATTGATGGTTTGGCATTGTCCAAAAGTTCTAATCTTCAAGTGTGGCCAATTCTGGGTAGTATATCAAATAATTCTGAGGTTTTCTTAACTGGAGTTTACGAGGGGCGCTCTAAGCCCAAATGTGCTAATGAGTTTTTAGAAGAATTTGTGTCAGAATTAAATGAGCTAGTTGGAGACGGGTTTGCATTTAATTCAAAATTATATTCAGTTAAGGTAAGATGCTTTGTAATGGATACACCAGCGAGGGCATATATACTGGGCACAAAAGGGCATAGTGGGTATTTCTCCTGTACTCGATGTGAGCAGAAAGGAGAACATGTAAAAAATCGTTTAGTTTTCCCTTTTGATATGAACTGTACCTCTCGAACGAATGAAAGGTTTAGAAATCGTGCTCAGCCAGAGCATCATAATGCCATGACTCCAATTGCTATGGAAAATATTCAAATAGACATGGTGCACCAATTTACTTTAGATTACATGCATGTTGTGTGCCTAGGAGTAATGAGAACTTTATTAAAAGCTTGGGTTAAGGTAAGAGGTGAAAATTATTCCCTAACTTCCTCGCATATAAACAAAGTGTCCGAAAGTTTGAATATCTTGGGTAGCTCCATTCCATATGAATTTTGCAGAAAACCACGGTCTTTGAAGGAGCTTGACAGGTGGAAGGCTACAGAACTTCGACAATTTCTGCTGTACACTGGGCCTTTTGTTTTAAAAAATATTTTAACTGCTGAAAGATACCATCATTTTTTGAAACTATCAGTAGCTATACGAATTTTGCTAGATGAAGAAGACTGTAAAAAAAACATTTTATTTGCGCGAAATCTTTTAGCAAATTTCGTGAAAGATGTACCAGTTTTGTATGATGTAAGCTATTTAACGTGCAATTTTCATAACTTATTGCACTTACACGAAGACGGCAAAGAGTTTGGATCTTTAGAATCAATAAGTGCATTCAAATTTGAAAACCACTTGCAAAAACTGAAAAAACACGTTAAAAAGTTTAATAATGTAGCTGCACAATTTTAAAAAAGACAGGTAAAAATCAGCAATGCGATAAAGCCCAGGTCATTAAAAGCAGACTCCAGTTTCCTTTTGGGAAAATTTGCAAAAAACAGCTATAGCAATATTAAAACAAATTTTTTTTTCCTTTCCTTGCTCGAGCCAAACAATTTTTGCCTAGTGAACGATAGCATTACAAAAATAACAAAAATAAATACAATAAATAATTCACCTCAGTTTGAAGGAACCACAATAACAAATTTAAAACCACTTTTTGAAAACCCGGTCTCATCTCAACACTTGTTTATTTTTTCGACTAATAAAATTGAAGAAGGAAACAAAATTGTCTTTGATTTAAATAAAATAAAAAAGAAAATTGTTTGCTTGCACGACACAATTAACAAACAAATCGTATTACTCCCCGAAATACACCATGGAGAACGAGTACAACATGATTTGTGGTAAGGTTTAACAATATTTTTTTTTAATAATTTAAACACAACCCTCTTTTTTTAGGTTCTAAAGACATCACTCAAGGAGTGGATTATACTCCATTAACTACCGTTATCGGTAAATGTACATTATAGCCGAATTTAATTTTATAACTTTATAAAAAAAATTTCAGATCCCCATATTACTTATACAAATATACAACAAATACAACACCAACCGGCAGATGACACGACAGGTATGATACATTATAAACGAAGCCATCGGCTTATTTAAAATACATGAATTGTTTTTTCCATTATTTCTTTCAGACAGTACAAACAAGATGTTTAAAGAATTATTAGAAGAAATGCTTGCCCAAAAACAACAAATGGGAAGGCTAACAGAAGAAGTGATTATCCTGAGAAATGAGGTGCGCCAGCTAAAATTAAATTACTCGGAAGATGCGAATACTAATTTAGTGCCGCCATTACCCGTAAAAACTCTTGAGCAGTTAAAAGAGTTGCACCAAAAGATGCAAGAGAACGCTGATGTTGTTGGCCAATTGGTATGTATATCTATCTAGATCTATCTAAATTTTTTTAAATCTATTTATATCTTTTTACAGAAATACATTCTTGGTAAAGTGGGTGGTGACTGCACAAACTCGTTTGTCAGAAATTGCATCAAAAAAATTCTGAGCGATGATGTGGCTGCAAAATTCAGCTGGCGTGGAACAAACAGCAAGCCCAGTATCCAAGAATTTTGTATTCCTAATATTATATCAAGTAATTACTTTTTATTTCATGCTCTTACAGTTTCCTAATTTGTTTTTCTTTTTTAAGATGTCTGTCATTCAAAATATCCTAAGTCCGACGATGCAGCAATAAATAAAGTTCTGCAACAACACTTTGTCCATGCTGGTGACCGACTTAGGAAGGCTGATCGGACAAAAAAGGAGGACGAAACAAAAAATAAATAAATTGTTACTTTTTTTTTAAATAACTATTATAATTTTTTATTGGCTTTATTAATTGAATTGGTCTCATTTTATACACATATATATATACTTTTATTTACAATATAAGAATAAAAATGAATTATACAGAACCATCCTTTTTATACTTTCAATAATCTTCAGCGATTCTTTTTGGCGCATCGTAGACGATTCGATTAGGCGATTGTTTCACGGCTCGTTTGAACTAGGAATAAAACCATCGTACACGATTGTTTTCTGAGCATCGTAGACGATTCGTTAAGGCGATTGTTTCGCGGCTCGTTTGAAGTAGGAATAAAACCATCGTACACGATTGTTTTCTGCGCATCGTAGACGATTGGAATGGAAGAGTCGCGGTCTTGACACAGTTTCTCCCGTTGTACTGAACTTCCGCGATCGGAATACGACATCGTCGACGATTCATTTAATCGCCCGGTCCGATCGCGGAAGAGTCGTCTACGATTGAAAATGCTAGCTGGGAAGTTCTTACCACCACAAAGCAAACTAGAAATGTAAACAAACAGATTTGTTTTCCCTCATTTTTCTGACATTTGCTTTGAACCAGCAATGGAAATTTTTTAATTTTACTCCTTTTTTTAACTACTATTGGAGTACAACACTGTGCTCTCTCTCATTTTTACTGTGATTTCAAACAAACTACAGTAAAAAGAGCATAATGTTTGCGTTTTTTTGTATGGAAATAAGTGCCAATTAAAGTGTGTTTCGCTGATATCATCGAAAGAGAGCGAAACGCCGGCGTTTCAGCTGAAACGCGGTAAATGTGAAAAGGGTATTAGTATGTTGGGAGGGGAGCAATTGCTTAAGTGGTATATTGCATATGTCGTCTTTCTTAGTTTCTTTTGCAAGACCCAAATATTTACTTTCCATTTCAAATGAACGTTCAACTGCACTCCTAGGTATTTGTATATATTAACTACATCAGTGTATGTAGAGCAGTGATAGGCAAATTCAGGGCGCCGCGCCTTTCTGTTTTCTCTTCTATTACGTACATGTGCACACATATTGTAGAGAGTTAAACAACACTTATCACCAGTGTTGCCAGAAGTGACGATTTATCGTCATTTTGACGATTTCAGCTTCTGGAATGACGATTTTTAGTCTATTCCAAAATTGAAATTGTTGGTAACGCAGGAGCGACAGCTATATATATTTAAACACTTTCTGAAATAATAGAATTATCGAGATTTAATTTTTGTAGACGGACTGAGGAAGTGTAGAACTATTAAAAACGTACGATATTAATATATAAAACATACCGTGTCAATAATATACATATGTATGTAAATACCCTAAATATTATCTGTGTGACGTTTAATCAAATTCACACAATTGAATCGGGGGTCAGCCAATTAGGGGTTAATGAAAATTATTCATGAAGAACAAAAACTGCATCGACTCTTCTTTTTTACCATTTCTTTCAGAAATTTTAAATAATTTAATTTTAATTGTCAGAAAAATAGAAAAACGTTTTTCAACACATACCAATTTTTGTATTAAGCCCGCCAACATTCTGCGTCTTGATGCCAGGGAAATAAAAAGAATTCTACTTTTTGTCGTTTACGCCAGAAGCGACGTCAAATGCCAGCTTTGCCGCCAACATTCTGCGTCTTGATGCTAGGGAAATAAAAAGAATTCTACTTTTTGTCGTTTACGCCAGAAGCGACGTCAAATGCCAGCTTTTGTTTTTCTTCCAAAAGAATACGTGCAAAAATGTGCACCGCCTACGTTATCGCTCCGATTGTGTTCGTACACATATTTGTCAACTCTGTTCGTTGTTTTTGACCAATAGTTGAAGAAATTTCGAAATAGAGTTTAAATAAAGATATATGAATTTTAAAAATATTACTATAACATATTGATTTAATTGCTTTGTTTTACTGTTTTCCCCCCACAAAAATATTGAAATTTGGTACAGCAATTGCAGTTTTTAATGTTGACGATTTCAAAAATTATTTTGACGATTTCTGCACCTCCAATTTGACGATTTGTGACCGACTTTATCTGGCAACACTGCTTATCACTCTCGTTTGAGCATTCAACAAGGGAGGTTGTGTTATCGCTTGCTATTTAAAAACAGCGTTGCCGCAGAGTATAATTTGTCCCTACCAATATGTTTAATGTGCAATTTGAATTAAATTTTTTATTTTCAGAAAATTAGTTTGGCAAACCGGAATATTTGGTTTGTGATCGAGCGTTGGCACTCATGAAAAACATTTGTTTATTGCATTTCATTATTTATAAGTATACATTTATTTTTTAATTTCAAAATAAATAAAATACTGCATATAACGCATCCAATCGCAAAATGTATGAGTATAGGTTGCCGATCACTGATGTAGAGCATGTGTGGTTTATGGGTGTTGTTGCTGTTTGTCTTATGGCAACATTCTGTTTCATGGAAAGTTATGCATATGTCACTTTGAGGTATGTGACGTGGTCTGAAGTGCATAATTTTGGTATTTTTGGCGTTTATGACTAGACCTCTGTCGTGGCACCATCTATTCACAATATTCAGCACATCTTGTATTATATGCGGTGCGTTGTTGATTAATTATGTGCTACAATGCTAGCAGTATCATCCGCGTATGCATATCCAGTGCTATGTTTTAACATGTTAATCAAGTCGTAATGTTGAGTCCTGCGGAACTCCATACGTTGTTGGTACAATGCTACTGTATTCGTTTACAACCGTCGCTACGTAAGATCTGCAATTCAAATAGTCCCTGAACCAGTTAATACATTCTCCTCTAATGCCGCTTCTTTCCAGTGTTTCTATAATTTTTTCATGTGAGAGAGTATCAAACGTCTTACTAAAATCAATAAATAAAATCATACAGTGCCTGTTATTGGTCAAACAATGTGTAAGAGATAACTAGGCTCCTTGAGCCATCAAAATAAACCCACTTTTATTTTATATTAAAATTTTTAAACTAATTCTTTATTTAATTATAAGAAGTTCAAAAATTACTTCGCGGGACAGACAGGTCACTGTCAAGTATAAATACGATTTTAGCAGCACGGCAGTTAAATAATGGACAGACAGGTCACTGTCTAAGTTAAAAACGTTTGATAGCATCACGGCAGTTAACAATTATCGCGTTCAACTTCTTTTACTTGGCAGATGTCCAATGAATGTTGTTTGGTATGCAAAATTGCCAGAAAGTAAATCATTTCATTTACTTTGAAATCTCCAAAAATTGCAATATCCAAATTTGCACAAACAACAATCATTGTGCACCGAAAATACATAGGATCAGCTGACGGTGCGTTTACACGGGACAGTTCAAGACCGGACAGTTGATAATATGTATTAGTTGTCAAAAAGAGAAAAATTTGTTGTGTGACGTATGTGTCCAGCCAGTTATAAAGACAGAACAGTGTTAAGCAACCGTCGATAGTGTTGTTTCTCTTGTGCTCTTCTTCACATTTGCTTGACATCTTAATTTACTAAAAGAAGATTGCTACATACATATATTATTTATACATGTTTATATCTAGTATGTGTTGCCAAATAATATTTCATTAAAACTCCAAATTACCAAATAAAACTAAATTTTCCCAATTTCTACGATCGTTTGCTATGTGTTTTGCCCTATTTCTCAAATTACAATGAAGCTGATGTACTCTGAAAATTTCAAATGTATACATGTTTATATGCATGTATGTGATGTTTTGCTTTGTTTTTCACAAATTACCACGAAATGTCACCGATCTGACCAAATACGTCAACTCACTTGCCGAAGTTACTGTCGTCGGAAAATCAGAGACAGTGGCGAGGCAAGTGGCAGAAGTGTAAGTGTGGTAGTAAAATAGTGTGAATGTGTTGCTACTGTCGGAGCAAAACTGTCCCGTGTAAACGCCAGGTGACAGAAAAAACAAAGTTCAATAACTACATAGGCAATAGACAATGCAAACGTATCTACACGTACGTACATACGTATGCATGCATCGACGGACAGAACAACCAACTGATGGTTGGGACCAACGACTGGTGGAGACTAAACAACAGCACCAGTTAGCGGACCTACGTCTGATGAAGAAAAGACACCAGCAGTGAGCGGCCCGAAAATAAGTAGTAAATAACATTGCATGATGTTATTGTTGTGATGTCATAAAAGAACATTTGCATGTTCGGGTGACCCGAAATATTAAGATTTTATAAGGAATTAAATTAAATGGCGTGGCCGTCGGTGGTGCAATGGATAGTGTGCGCGGCTCTTGAACATGAGATCCTGGGTTCGAACCCTGCTCTGACCACCTAAAATTTCTTTCGGCGGCGGTCACCTCGCATAATGACGGCGACACTATCGAGTATGTAGCCATGAAAAAGCTTCTCAAAATACCGGTAGGAATCGGTGTAAAACTGTAGGTCCCAATCAGTGAGTGAAAAATGGAAAGCGCACAGCTCAGTGATTGTGAGAAGTTCCCCCGGTCCCTTCATGGGATGTAATGGGAAACCATTTATTTTTATTTATTAAATTAAATGGCAAGAGATGAATAAAAATTGGTTAAATTATAGAAAATAAAATATAATACGAATAAATTAACTAAATCACAAAAGAAATCTCCAACACAATGATTTAATTTATTAGAGAATTGTCCAAGTAGTTTATTTATATTTTTCCCCCGTTGAAAGCTATACTGATTTTTATGTATTACTTTATATTTGGCTAGGAAATCGTTTAGGGTGGTATTCTATAAGTCGTGAATCAGTAACTTCGCGTTACTTTTGTCGTTTTGGTAGTTTATAAAACGTTACAGCTATCCGGTGACTACCTGCGTTGAGTTACGTTATTTATTGGGTAGTTTATAAAACGCAGCGCAACGTTTTTGATCACTTCAGCTGTCAAATTGAACACGCCACAGTTCTTCGCGTTAGTTGAAGAAATTACAAATTTAAAGAAAAATGTCGATCGAGGATAGGCAGATGGAAGTTAATAGTTTGCATTTCATTACTTATAAGTAGTTGCCAATTTTGGAGGAAATGCATTCGACGGATAGAGCTGAAATTTTTTTTTAAATAATTCAAAATTTTAGTATTTACGCACTGAAATTCTTATTTACAACAATAAAATTAGAAATGGAACGTCCAAATAAATAATGCTTTGCAAAACTATTATAATTATATTTAAAAATTATACATATCAGTAGATATTGACAATAATAAACAAAAGAACGAATACATTACAATCAATACATACCGCCAAATGGTACGTGTTTTTGAAAAGACAACTAAGTTAATATAGATGGGGAAATTTATTAGACATTGATAACAATACATACCGCCAAATGGTACGTGTTTTTGAAAAGAAAACTAATTTAATATAGATGAGGAACTTTATTGGACAAGATAACTTTTTCTGATCTATAATTGTTTATGTTAGTTTGGCAACTCTATACACCGCATATGTCAGTGACAGCATTCGTAAACAAACGCAAGCGCGAAGTGATATATAAACTACCATTTTTTTGACTTTCGCGTTCGCGTTGGCTTTTGCGTTTACGTTCACTTTCGAGACTTTTAGAATACTACCCTTAATCTTCTGACTGCTGTTTCTTCTAAAATGTTCTCTAGAACTAGTAGGATTGATATTGGTCTATAATTATTGTAGTTTGATTTACTACCACTTTTATATATTGACCGCACTACTGACAGTTTTAATAATTTTGGTATCACGCCAACAATTAATTAACTTAGTAATAACGGGTGCTAAGTACACTGCGGTACATTTACGATCAATTGGCATTTATTCCGGCACTTTTCCTCCCGTTGAGTGTTTTAAGTATGTTGAGTACCTCTAGCTCATTCTCGTAGTTTACAAAAATTGTGTTTGAAATACTCGTGTGTGAATTTATGGATGTTATTATGGTACATGTATGTATAATTTTCTGTACGTTTTCCTTCAAGTTTTCGGAAAAATGTTGTACTACATCCTGAAGGTTCTCATTGGGAAAGCTTTTCTTTATTAAGGAGTCTATGTTTTCAACTTCTCTGCCAGTTATTTGGTTTATAAGTTGCAGGGACCGAAAATAACAGTTATTTTTAAAATGTTAATTCAAAAAGTCAGGTGGATATAATTTGTCTATCAGATATTTGAATACAGCATATTGATGCTGTTATGCTAAGGAATAATAAAGTTAAAAGACTTTAATTTTTTTTGACTTCTATGAAAAAGTCACTTTATAATAATTATTTTTTGACCGATTTTGTTTTGGTCAAAAATTAAAGTTAAAATATGACTTTTATTTTTTAAGTCAAAAATAAAAGTTAAAATATGACTTTTATGTTTTAGGTAAAAAATAAAAGTTAAAATTTGACTTTTGTTCCTATTGAAAGCAGATGTTAAAATAGTTAAATAAAATTTTAATTAAATATTAACGCAGTTTTTATTTTTAGAATAATACACAAATGTAGACAGCGCCTAAAAGTATGCTATTTAATTGAGAAGTAAGCACTGTCGATAATCCAGTAAGAATGTCGATAATTAAATAAGAATAAGGAAAAAGACAAAAAGAAGAAGAAATAAATGAAAACACAAATGCAAGACCACAGTGAATCACTTAGAACAATCAAAATTCTTAAAATGTAAAATTCAGGAAAACTAATGTGAAATTTGAAAAAGCTCCTCTTTACAGTAAGTAATATGAACTCACTCTTTCCACCAAAATACTTTAATAGGCCCGAAACAATAAGAAAATTAATTAAAACTGAAAATTACTGGGAGATAAGAGAAATTCAACAAAACACACGTCAATCTCTTACAAGGGTTGCCAACGTCATGATGTAATGACATGTAATTTCCTTTACTTCAATATTAAATTGTTCACTCTTTCATTGCAAAAACAAAACGATCAGAACACAAGTGCAATAACATAAACCAACAAGAACAACAACAATAATCGACACCAAATGCTCGCGACACCACTCCGTTCCCAACGCAACATGTTTGACACCGCGACATCAACACAAACCAAACCATAATCGAACAACAACAAATGTCTATACTGACCACACAACGGGCTTTTATGCCCCTCTCCGCATGCATGTGTTGTCCCCCCCTCCATCATAACTAACGCACAACACAGACTGCTTTTCTTTTTCCGTCTTCTCGTTGCTACACAGTGCTTAAGGCATAACACTAAGCATTGTGTGGACAACAGCGGGAAGGTGGGGGAATGATTGTTTGTATTGTGCACATAGCATTGACTTTGCTTTGATTTATGTTTGTGTGTTGCAATGGTAGGTAAGTTTTCTCTTCACTTTGCCAACATACGAGGGCTGCGAACGAATTTTTTTTAGTGTTTACTCCCATATTAATGTTCACCGGCCTGATATTCTAGCTCTTTGTGAGACCCAGGTGTGTGAGGATTCTGATCCACAGGATTTTCACGTTCCTGGGTATCACGTTCTTTCTCTTTTTGTTTCCCACAGAGGCCTTGGGGTTTATATAAAAAATGGCATAGTGATTCAGAGTCAGCGTCATTTGGACTCCGAAGATCCGGAATTTAACTCCCTTTGGGTTAAATTTAGGATTGGAACACATGTCCTTCACTTTGGATTTCTTTATAGAAGTCCCAATGCGGAAAGGGAAGCATCCTTTAATGGCTTCGACGCCCTTTCTGACTCCATATCCAAAATTTTGGAGAAATATCCGGACAGTGAAATTGCTGTCGCAGGTGATTTTAATGTCCATAACTCCGCCTGGCTAACCCATTCGAACCATACAACTCCGGAGGGCCAATACGCTGAGCTCTTCGCCGCGCACAACAACCTGGCGCAATTAGTGAATGAACCGACGCACATTCCGTGCGTTCAAGGGCACTACCGTAATTTACTTGACCTATTCTTAACTTCACACCCTGAAAAGTATGAAGTTATCACTCTTGCACCTCTTGGTAATTCGGATCACTGTGTCATTTCGGCATCCTTCTCGTATTCAGCTCTTCGACTCGTTTCAAACTCAGCCCCGAAGCGAACAACTTTTTCCTACGAAAAGGCACGTTGGGCTGAGCTCAACAGTTTTTATCAGCATTTCAACTGGAAGCTTTGCTTTCTAGATAATGACATTTATGCTGCTGCTGAAATGATTGTAAAGATAATTTTAATCGGTATGAAGTCATTCATTCCGACTAAAAACATTTCGGTTAAACCATATGAAAAATGCTGGTTTAACCAGACATGCAAGAATGCTGTCAGATCTAAAGAGGAAGCATTCAGTGAATGGTGTCAAAATAAAAACGTCCACACTGAAATGCTACGCAAGCAGGCAAGATCAGAATGTGCCAAAGTACTTCTACGCGAACAATTTCTTTACGAACAGCGTATTCGTGCTAATGTCCTTTCTTTCCCTAGGGGAAGTAAGAACTTTTGGTCATTTGCGAGAAGAATAAAGAATTCTTCTTCTTCTATTCCAACTCTTGTCAAAGATGACCACTTATTCACTGAACCGGTTGATAAAGCAAATCTTTTGGCTGAAATGTTTGCAAGGAATTCTTCCTTGCCGGAAAGCAATCAACCACTCCCCGTGGTAGATAACGTATCTGGCTTCATGCCTGAAATATTTTTTCGAACACGAGGAGTTAAAAAGGTTCTCGTGAATCTCGACGTAGGTAAATCCCCGGGTCCGGATGGTATATCAGCACTGGTCCTAAGTAAGTGCTCTTCAACGCTGGCACGCCCACTGCGCAACCTTTTCAATCTTGCATACCGCGCTGGAGTTTACCCGGCGTGTTGGAAGGTAGCCAACGTCCAGCCTATTCCCAAAAAAGGTGATGCAAGTGACCCCGCCAATTACCGCCCAATTGCTATTTGTTCTGCGCTCTCGAAAGTTATGGAGAGCATGGTTAACCACCATCTTGTGAAGTATCTCGAGTCAAATTACCTGCTTAATGATCGACAGTATGGCTTCCGTAGGAGAAGATCTACGGGAGACCTGATGGCGTTCCTTTCGGAACAGTGGAGTCGATCCATCCACCGGCTTGGTGAGAGTAAGGTGGTGGCTCTAGATATTTCCAAGGCCTTCGACAGAGTTTGGCATGAGGCACTCTTGTCGAAGCTGGCTGCTTTTGGTGTTGGTGATAATTTCACTCGATTTATATCGAGTTTTCTCAGAGATCGCGCTATAAGAGTTGTTATAGATGGCATCTCTTCCGATGAACATAAATTAACGGCAGGGGTACCACAGGGCTCTGTTCTCTCTCCTTCTCTTTTTCTTATTTTCATTGACGATCTCCTGGGTCGGACTGTGAACCAAATCTACTCTTTTGCGGATGACAGTAATCTCTGTCATTCATATTCATTCGGCCACAGGCCAAATCTTCAGGAAATTAGTGATAAACGTCAATTAATGAATGAAACACTCAACCGCGATCTCGAGGCCATTGTTGAGTGGGGTCGATTGAATAGAGTAAGTTTTAATGCGGGGAAGACCCAGTGCTGTCTGCTTTCGCACAAGCGGACAGCTGACCCAGTCGTATCGTCATTATCTATGGATGGTGTGGATATTGAGGAATCAGACGCTCTTGATGTTCTGGGCATGAAAATACAATGTGATGCTCGCTGGGCAAAACATGTATTTGAAGTGTCGAAAGATGCATCGAAGTGCCTAGGCTTTTTAAAGCGGTGCAAGAAGTACTTCACTCCATCTGATCTCCTTAATATCTACACCACCTACATCAGGCCGCGAATGGAATATAACTCCCATATATGGGCAGGTGCTCCAAAGTCATCTTTGGGGTTTGCTGGACCGTGTACAAAGGAGAGCAAAGGTGTTGATAGGGGACAGTAGGGTATCCAGCTCTATTGCCTCCCTTGAGCATCGGCGTAATGTGGGTTGCGTGACACTGTTCTATCGGTATTTTCACGGTGCGTGTTCCTCGGACATCCGTCAACTTATACCAGATGTGAGGACATTTGGCAGAGGTACGCGGCTTTCAAGGAACTCCCATCCGTTTACTATCTATTGGCCAGTCGATCGCACAACACACTACAGAGAAAATTCGTTCTTCAGTCGTACGGTCCGTATGTGGAATAAACTTCCCGCAAGTGTATTTCCCGCCAATTGTGACATACAGCGATTCAAGGCAAATGTAAATGAGCACTACTCCCTCTTTCCACCCTCCTCTACCTAAATTTCCGTCGCCAGCACAATGCATTGCATTTATAGGGGGCATCCCCTGAGTGCTGGTCTTAAAAAAAAATAAAATTACTCAGAATTCAATTTCACCATTAATATAGCAGCCAAGTTCTGTTCAGACAAATTGTAGCGCAAGTCGCTGAGAACAATCTTAAGTGCTGAAAACGCGCGTTCTACACTAACTTGTGTCGCAGGTACTTGATGAATAATACATGCCAAGTCCTTTAGACGGGGATATAACAATTTTTTGTTTTCCAAATATTCCATAAGGTCGACATCAACGTCAATACGCTTCTCCTTGTATGAATCAATTTCCATGAATGCTTTGCGAACGAAATCTTTGGAACATCCATCGTCTTCATCGGACGACGCATCTGACAGCTCCATGTCTAAGAGTCCAATTCGTAATTTTGAGGAGCTGCTTTGGTTTGTTGCCTCATGAAATGGGAATGACTCACTACTGGATGTTGTTGGTAGTGGATTAAGACAAGTCTAGTGTATATAAATAATAATAAATAAATAAAAATTTTCTTGTGTATTACTAAATCTCAACTTTCAAAATTTAGTATAGTTACCTGTTCATTATTTTGGATTTGTAGGATGATGTTTTTTAAATGTTTTTTTGCGCGTCCAATTTTTTCTTTCGACAAAACTCTTCTAAGTCTTGGATCCAGAAATAAAGCTGAATACATGGTATTATTTTCCAACAATTGTGACTGCCTTGACTTGATGCATTCAAGGGCAATTTTACTAATTTCAGTCGTATTAGATTCCAAGTCAAACATCATCTCCAGCCATGCTTTATAAAAGTCTCCCAACAGCAATTGACTTCTTTGTAAACTTAAAGTTAAGATGTGCACAGGAGTAAGAACAGATATGATAGTCTCTATTTCCATCCATTCCTCAGAATTCAGTTGCTTGGATACGGCTTCGTTATCTAGGCAAAAATCTTTCAATTTTAAGACACTCTTTAACATTGTAAAAGTTGAGCTCCAACGTGTAGGGACGTCCAATTGAGGTTTCGGCAATTTTAAGTTCTTAATTATGAAGCTGAAATATACAAAGCAATAAGATTAATATTTCGCGATTGAGAGTTATAGTTTACCGAAATGAGCAGTTCTTAACAGCTTACATAATTCTCGAGCTTTTCCAATCAAGCTTTGATTTTGGTTAGATAAGAAGTCTTTTACAGACAATTGAAGTGTGTGGGCAGCGCATTTTATTGACACAACATTCTCGTACACAATTTCTTCCGTAATTTTTTCCGCATTGCTATACGTACTTTCGTCATCTTGACTGTCTTCACTCTCATTTTTCGACAGTAATTCCACACATTTTACTAAATTTCTACCATTGTCTGTCGTAATTGAATATATTTGCTTAATGTTGATCTGGAAGTTTTTAAGTATATTCTCAATTTCTGCCTGCAGGTTTTGAGCAGTATGTTTTTTCTTTAGTTCCACCATAGCCAAAGTGTAAATTACGATCTTCTTATTTACTATTAATTGAACATTCACTCCCAATATAGACCGATCATTTCGTGTGGCCGTGTCCAACTTCAAACTAACAATTTTTCCTTTTAAGTTATTAATTATGCACTGTTTTATTTCATCACATTTCTCGGTAATAAAGTCCGTCGCATTTCTTGAAGTTATTGGTTCCATTTTTAAACCATTAAAAATTAGATTTGTTAAAGTCTTGAAAGCCTTAGAATCAAAAAATTTCAGAGGCCGTGCTTCGGTGGTGATCATATCAATGCAAGCATCTACGACCTCCTTTCTGGACATTTCCACTGTAAATTTAATGCGATAATCATCATTACTTAAATCCTTGTTTGAAAGTTTGCTCAATTTTTCGTAGTCCGTATACATGTCTGCATGGCACTTTTGCAAATGTCTTTTTAAAATGGTTAAGCTTCCAGCATTGATGACTTTCTTACATATTTTACACATAGTTTCTCCACCACTTTCAATGTAATATTCGCGGATTAAAATATTCCGTTTACGACCCATGTTTCACTGATTTACCAATAAAAATTAATTAATGAGTTAAAAAAATCACGTTGTCAAATATTTGTCAACTACATTAAAATGAACTGTTTACGGATATGCAAAGCAAAGGCAAAGAAGAGTTGATAATAATGATATAACAATAACAATAACAACCTTATAAATAACGGTAAAATAATATTGTCATCAGTGTTGCCGCTGCCTTTAAATTTTTTTATTTTCCTTACATTTCCATTACATTGTTATTGTTATGGCATAATCAATTTTTTTGTTTCTGACTTAAAAAATAAAAGTCAAATTTTAACTTATATTTTTTACTTAAAACGTAAAAGTCATATTTTAACTTTTATTTCTGACCGAAAGAATAAAAGTCAAAAAATAACTATTATATTTTGACTTTTTTGAAAAAAGTCGTAACTGTTACGGTCATTTTTTTGTTTAATACAAATTGTCTCACAGGGGGCGGCAAAAGTATTTTGACGAGTGCAAATTTGGAGTACTTTTAATTTTTTTAACAGTCATAGAAATTAAAAAACTTTAAATGAGAAAAGTTAAGGTAATTAATAAATCAAAAAAAAAAACAATATAGATTTCATTGGTTTATTTTATACTAATTCAGTGTATTTGGAACAAAATGCAAATTCTTCAAATGGCTTAAGTATTTTGACAAAAGGTTTTAAATTAAAAATTAATTCAATTCTTAAGAATAAAATTATAAATTTTGTATATCTTCCCTTGGAATCTATAAGATTTCGCAATCGTTTTGGTACAGAGTCGACGAATTTGGAGAACATTTCTGGAGGGACTTTCTCCCAAAGCCCCTTTACTTCAGAAATGGTCTCTTCCCTAGTACGAGTCAATGACACACTTCTTTTTGCCTTTATATATGACCAGACATTTTCAATAACATTTAAGTCTGGACTTTGGGGTGGCCAATCCAATATTTCCACGCCAGAACCGATCAAAAACTGCATTACCATACGGCTTTTGTGACATGGGGCATTATCCTGCTGGAAAATAAATGACTCTCCGATTATTTTATCACCCGATTGGAATGCGTGATTGTTTAAAATATCCAAATATTTATGTTGATTCATTGATCCATCGATCGGGACTAAATCGTCAGCTCCATTGGACGAAATACAACCCCAGAACATTACCGAGCCACCACCATGGCTCATTCTTTCGCTGACTGGAGCTAGTTTCTTACGAGTCTCCTTCGGAAGTCGAACATATGTTTTTTTCTGTAACCCATGATACTCAAAACTGCTCTCATCAGTCCACAAAACCCGGTTCCAGAAGCTTGGAGGCTTATTAACATACTTTCTGGCAAATTCCAACCGCTTTACTTTGTTGTCAGCTGAGATATATGGAATATTTTGTATTACATACGTACCAAAACTATGTTGAGTAAGGCGCCTAGGTATTGTGTGTTCACTTACGGGATCGTCAGAATATTTATAGAGGAATTTTTCGTAAATTGATAAATGATATGCATGTCTTCTGTTGATGTAGTTTTCCTTTTTCTGCCCGTCCGGGCTACATTTTGGACTGAATTTGTTTTCTTATGCTTATTGATTTGGTAATGCATTGTTTGTCTTGATAAATCATATTCTTCACAGATGTCTTTTACAGAAATACCACAATTATATTTGGTGACAATTTCAGCCCTAACCTCAATGCTTAACTCCGATTTTTTCCCCATATTGAAGTGAAATATATCTGCAAGGTATCAATTTAACCAAATTAATATTTTATTATAAAAAAAAAGTTTTTTTTGCTTACCAAATTATGTTAAATTATATTAATAATATAATGTCCGTCAAAATACTTTTGTCAAAATCAAAATCGCGCTAATTGCTGAAATTCACCTAATTCGACGAAAGGGAAAATGCAACGGATTAAAACTTTTTGCGACGTAATAACTTATGCTCACGTCTAACGGGAATTGGCAAACAACAACAAAAACAATTGCAATGTTGGAATTTATTGATACTCAAGAGCGGGCAGCAGTTTAGTCAAAATAAATATGCCGCCCGTGTATATTAAAAAAAATTAATGTGAGTCCGATCACAGAGGAGATTGTGTAAACATCTAGTAATGAAAAATTTTTTTTAAGTTGGAAGTACTTATGCGTTTAGTATATTTTTTTAATTAATCAATTAAAAGTATCAAAACTTTCAATATTGTAAATACATAGGAATTTGCTGGTTTTTGTTTGTTTTATTTAACTTATTTGGTTAGTAAATGGACACAGTGCAGTATATATGTACTGCATTAAAAATTACAGTAAGCAGTAAATTTACTGATTATTGAAAAAATTCAGTAAATTTTTACTGATAATGAAATTTAATTTGCATTACCAGTCAAATCATAGGGCCGTATTCATAATAATCAGTAATCGGGCAGTACTGATTACTGAAAATTCAATGCACCTCATCGTAATCATGTAGGCACTTTATAAAAATTGTTGAAAAAATTTTAGTAATCAGTAAAAATTTACTAGTTAAAGAATTATTTTTACTGAAATTTTAGTAGTACTGCAAAGTGCCCATCTATGGTAAATGCCTTAAGTACAAATAGTTAATATTGGCTTATGGTAACTAAAATAAGATATATAACTTTTTGCCTCGATTGTATTTAAAAATCTATGGAAAACTGCATCTATAGTAGTGGAATTGTTAGTTGTGGGGGTTTGTGGAGAATTGCTCTTATGCAAGTGGAAAACGACGTCAAACAAAAATTTTGATAAAGCTTGCGACTGTGGGTTTGCACAATTTGTATTAAAATCTCCACCCATAATAATTGGCATGAGATGGAGATTGTTACCCAATTGTCGTGCACCAGCTTCAGTGTAAGGCAACAGTACGTAATGAAGATATGTTATAATCTTAATTTATATTGGAATCTAATAGAAATTTTATTAGAATTAACATTACCTCCATTCAGCTTTGATACACTTTGTGTTGTTTTATGTTCTGAGTTATAATTTTTTTGGTGTTTTGTAAAATATTTTATTATTTTGTATTTGTTGCGGTTGACAAGTTATTAAACAGGTGTTTACTGAAATGTAATGCATGTAGTTATTTTACAGCAATGGTTTTCGAAAATTAGTAGCTACTATTGCACACTAGATGGTGCTTATATGCAGCTGTTAAGTATGAATGACAATCTCAAAGACGATGAAGACTTCTAGTTTGACAAGTTTAGTTTTTAGTTTTCCTTAGTTTGCTTTGTTTTAGTAAATTTCTTATTAAACGGTCAAAAAATCTTTTTAAAAGTTATTAAAATTAAATGTTTTTGTATTCATTTTATTTATTTGTTTTCATTTGCCTACGATAACATAATGTACGACAATTAGTGAAAATTAGTAGCTACTATTGCACACTAGATGGTGTTGAGTATATTGTATGCAGCGTATGATTACACTAATACACTCATACATAGCTCACACCGATTTGATAACGCTTTACGATCAGCGGTCGGCAAAAATAAAAATTAGTGTGTGTTGGTGAGAGAAAATATTGTGCACTGAAAAAAATTATACAAACATACGAGTTCTTGTTTTTTGCCGCACGCAAGACAAACAAATACACAACCAGCACACATGATGTTGTTTCATCGCTGTCTTGCGGACGACTAAACGAAAGAAAAATTTTGTTCTGTGCACATTCAAAAAAACGAAGCAAAAGAGCGTGGTTTTCTAAAGAGCGTAAAGCATGAAACACATAGACGACGACAGGCTACCGACCACAACCTGTCAAAAATAAAATACATGCGTTTATATGCAAGTGAATATTTTAACGACGGCAAGGCGACACGACTGCAGGTTGTTGTCTATGCTACTTATGTAGCTGTAGTTGAATTAAACTAATTTCTATTTGTGTGGGCGACAATCAACAGGTTAGAGCTGTCAATGCCTGAAGTGGCACCACTGACAGAATAATCAACTGTTTTCACAATTTTTGTTATGTTTGTAATAATATTTATTAAATATTCTCCAGACATTTTATTTTCTTCTAACACAAATAACACAATAACACAAAAGTGAACATTACAGATCAGCTGTTTACTTTGCAGTTGCCGTCTTGAAAATAATTCAGTAGCTGCCACACGTCTTCATTTGCAGTCAGCGGCATTTGTAGTCGTGTGTTCATGTAGCCTGTCGTCGTCTATGTGTTTCATGCTTAAGTGTCGGTGTGAATTCAATGTCCACACAAGTGGTATGGAGTGCCGATGGCTGTTTACGATTGGTTAACGATTACATCGCACATCTTACTCTAAATTTGTGATTGTATTGTGAAAAAGATTTTTACCCCAGCGTATAGATGTTTACACATCAAAAATTAAACATAGCGTTAAATATTTCATCTTTATTCTTGCATTGAACAATTATATCATCCCATCTACTAATCCTAATACTACTAATCCTCTTCTTCACTATTGCATTATCTATCTTCACGTATTTCGAGGGATCATTGTTTTGTTTAATTACGCTTTCGTTATTTTTTATCCACTTCATATAGCCAAACAGTGCACAATGCACTCAAAAAAATTTGAACCAATTTTAGTTCATGAATTTCCAAGACTATGAAAATGTTATCAAGGAGAGACCCAAAGCAGGAATTTGCAAAATGACTTACACATTTTAAGTTCATTATTATTATTTTATTTAATGGAAGACTACGTATACTCCCCGTCTTCATTAAGAGGGGCTAGGGGTTTCATCCCGTTAGAATTGCACTGCATGAAGTGGTTGGGTGTTAATGACTTCTTCTCCATATAAATATAAGTTAGAGGACGCGAATTAATTATGTATGTTCTCTACTTCTACAAAAGCTGCTCCCAGCATTTCATCAGTAAGTCTATGTCTCGATGAAGTCGACAATAGTGATGCTTTTACTAGCATTTCCCAGGCTCCTCTCATATGATACAGGAAGATGTAGACAGGGAGTATGAGCGTTTTGAATGAGGCACAGTTGACATAGCTTTTGAACCTTTTTTATCACACTTCTAAGTCGTGGAATCCAATAGGTCTGACGTATCTCGTTTACAACTGTTTCATGATTGAAGTGCAAGTAAGTATTTACACGCAGAGAAGAGATTCCTAGTCACAACTATATTTACAGCCAACTAAAATTTGGCGGTTCCTTGGACTATCACATTATTCAGTTGTGATTACCAATAATTGTGTTCAGTATCACCAAATGTTGTGCATATCAATTGATTTGTAATTCAGTTTTGGTTCCAAGTACTGAAATATTTAGATGAAGCCACAGCAACAATAAATAAATGTGATCTGTCAATCAAGTTTTAGTTGTAGTAATCAAATTATCCTGTAGTGGTGAAAATTCTATAAGTTGGACGAACGAAAAATGTAAAAACTAATTCGGTTGTACGAAATAATATATTGGTATGCTCAACTAATTATGTACTTGAATTTAATGGCTGTCACAACCATTTGGTGATGCTTTAACCCATTATGAATTTTATAGAAAAAAAGTAAAAAGTAAAAAAAATTGCGTATTTTATATTTAAATATAAACGAAATTATTATTATTTATAAACAGGGTTCCGTATTTCGTACCCATATTTGATCGAAAATATGAACAATTTAGAAAAACTGTCTGTATCTGGAAAACGAAGCGTCTATGTTTAAGCGTGTATGTTTAAGTTAATTTATGTCCTCCAGAATAATTGTTCCTCCAGCCAAGTGTCCACAATTGTTTGCACGTGTTTGTGAAGGCGTTAATAGTGGCGTCATATTCAACGATTTATGTTTAAAAGTCTCACTTCACCTCAATTTATGATCATATGTATTCTTCGCTGGCTGATATCTATACACTTTATTGTTTTTTCACAATTTTGTTCATGACTTTCTGTTTAAAATATTAGTTTTTCTGTAAAGTCCTCGTGTTACATTCCAATATACGTAATTTGTAACAGAACCTAAATTATGATTACAGTGACTAATATTTGAACACGAATTGTAATATTGTACTTTTTATTAGTTGTATCTTCCATTTCAGATGAATAAGGATTTTGAAATACTCAAATTGGTTAATACAATTAAAATTCTGTAGTAGCAAGTTGTATTTAGTAAGACCGATTTTTAATCTATCAATAACATCGACAAATAATTCTGATGTTTGACAATTACGAATTCGGATCAAAATATAGACTTTAGCATGGAATTTCTAATGCCTGAATTGATTTCCAACTACTCTTTTCCGTGTGTGTAACATGGTAATTCATCACCAGAAGAAAGGTGACGTAATGATATTTAGGTAAATTGATCGGGTTGGGACGCCCCTTCATCTGTGCTCTACTTTCTAACTGAATTAATCTCCTATTATCAAGATAGGCAGAGAGTTTGTATAAAGAGCTTGAAGGTGGTAGAGCTAGTTTTCGATTTAATAACATTAACTCGGTGCCAAGGTCGAGCTCTGTGTATATTTCCAAACCATTGCTTCGGCAGATGCTATGTCTTCTTGTGTTTTAAAATATTTTTTTCGCCTTTAATTTTGGTTGCCAATATCCGTGCTATCTGGAAGAGTGTAGAAGTTGCAACAGGAAAACGCGTCCATCTCGAAAAACGTCTAGGATCTTGTTATTAGAAACTTGTTATTTAGTACTTCTTGTTATTAGAAACTTGTTATTTAGTACTTCCTTGTGAAATCCCACATACTGAGGTCTCAACTCTTCTACTATACTATTTCTATTCGGTTCCGTGGGCCACGTATCGGGTTGCATCCGAAGAAATTCGGGACCGTTGAACCTGCGACTTTGCGAAAAATACTCTGTTCTGTACTCAGTAACATACTCTGTTCAAAATACTTGTCGATTGAATTTTAGTTCGAAAGATGACGTCATACATTTCGCAAAACGGTCTCCTAGTAGGGCAGACTGAAGTTCCAGCCTGGGTATAGGCAACAGTTTAAGTGATGTTACCTTTGTTAAGCTGAACTTAATAGCATCACCACTGCTGTAACGAAAGTACAGGGTGTCTGGTAGCAGATTTATATTTTCAAACTTAAATAAAAAACATAATAATTGACACAAAATTTTATTAAGAGCATTGAACGATAGAATGGAAATGCGGATTTTATTTTTTAAGGAGTATGCCATCCAGATGACCGTTGTCATTCGTCGCCTGGCCTCGAGAATTTTCGAAAAAAATGGTCCAATTAGCTCATGCGTGGATAAGGCACACAAAACAGTTACCCTGGGGCAATTCAATGGTTTTTGATTTTTCAATCGAGGGTTGCGGGTTCTAGTAGACCAGTAACGACATTTTTTTCTTGTTGACGTGGCCGTTTAAATGAAAATGAGCCTCATCACTCCAAAAAATGGGATTTACAGTGCGAAAACGCTCCAACATCGTTTTTAAGACTTTCTTTCATTGGACTTTCATTTAGGACTTTCTTTCAGTTCTTGAACGATTTGAATTTTTAAAATTTCATGAATAATCGCTCTTTGAAGTCCCAGTGAGGCCTGCTCTTTTCCGTATTGAAAGTCACGGATTTTCATGTTAACTGCTTTCAACAGTTCAATGTTTTCGAGAGTCCTTGAAGATCGACTGGGCTCTGGCCGTGGGACATTCATAGCCGAAGCAGTTGCACGGAATCTCTGCACCCACGAACGAATTAAATTTGCACTCGGTCTATCACTTATTCGCCTAATACCGAACTTTGAACAAAATTGTCGACGAGCAATTACGTAAGTACCATTACTCTTAAAAAAATATCTCCACAGCGAACGCCCGATACTCACTCGACCACTGCGACATCGTGACTGACAAATCCGCACAATCGATAATTCCAACGGCGCCACCTTCCCTTCGTACCGTTTATTACTTTTTGAAGTAATCATATTTAAAAATATAAATTTGCCACTAGACACCCTGTATAAGACCCCTACATAACCGCTTTCAGATGTGTCCACAAATGTGTGTAACTCTATGTCGCTGATTTAACCCTCACCTATAGGAATGCACTCAAATAAATTTGAACTAATTTTCAGTTAAAATGATCTAAAACTGAGGTAAATTTACCTTCGTATGGAGCCAAAGATTTTTGAACTCGATATTAGTTCACGAATTTCCTTGGATTTAGTTCATAATTTGAACTGGCAGTTAGTTCAAATTTATTGGTTTTTAGTTTAAGAAAGTCGAACCATGAACTAGACTTGAGTAAATCTTTGTAGCAAATATAAGAAACCGTTACTTGTTTTTAGTTCATATCTAAATCATATTTAACTAAATTCAAGTTGAATTGAACTAAAATCTAGGTAAAAATATACCTTGTATAGATCCAAAGATATTAGTTACTCATATACAGTTCAGTATTTCCTTGTTATAAGTTTGCTAATAAATTTGGAATTAGTTCAAAATGTTCCTACTCAGTACAAACATCTGCAACATTTACCTAATGGAAGTTATACGTTAACACAAACCAGTGCAATGTTTTTTAGAAATAAACTAAAAATAAGTTTATTTGAACTTAAATTGAGTAAAAGCTGTACTTAAAGTAAGTATACATTGAACTCAAAATGGGTAGAAATTTGTCATATTCACGTTAACAAATCTGCGAGTATTATTAAGTTTTAGTTCAATACTTCTTTAAACCTGGTAACATGTACCAACATGAAGTTAATTTAACTAAAACACAGTTCAATTTAACTAACATGTAGTTTATTTGAACCTACATGGAGTATAAATTGAACTAATTTGAACATATACTGAGTCCATATGAAGTAGAATCAAGTTCAAATTGAATAGATATAAGTTTAAATGCTGGTTTCTTTAATTTAACTAAAACACAGTTCAATTTAACTAACATGTAGTTTTTTTGAACCTACATGGAGTATAAATTGGACTGATATGAACTTAAGTTGAGTCCATATGAACTAGAATCAAGTTCAAATTGAATAAATATCAGTTTAAATGCTGGTTTCTTTAACTGAAAATCAGTTCGGCATTTCCTTAAAATAAGTATATGTGAAGTAAAATTTAGTTCATATAAACTTGATTTGAGTAAAAAGATTACTAAAAAAACCAGTTTGAATAAATTAAATTTTAGATTATTTGAACTGTATTTAAGTAAGCACGTTACTCCAATTTAGTTTTTATTTTTATTACATTTTTACTCAATATATTACACACTTTATTGAACTAAGTTCTAGTTAACCCTGAACTCAAACTAAGGAAAATTGTTTATAACTTCTATTCGCTTCTATAATCATATATTCAGATATTGTTGTATCCATTTTAAGTTAATTTTTAATGCTATTTTACTTTCTTATTTTAAGGACACATGATCTCAATTGTAGTTCAACATTAACTAAATTTCATTTCCTTATTCCTTAATTGTAGTTAATTTTTACTCCAAAAGAGTTTAACACATTCTAAATGCAATGACAAGTGTACTGCAGTTAAGACTTTTGTTTCCTAAATTACTCAGAAAATGATCACGTTCAGCCGTCCTTATTTTCAGTATATTTTAACTTAAAGTCATTATAATTCTCTTACAAAGTAAAAATTAACTAAAATTGAGTAAATAATGTAAACTAAATTTTAGTTCACTTTGAACTCAAATTTAGGAAGTTTTTTTTTTGAGTGAGGTCTGACATTGACTGCGTTTTGGCTTGTACCCAATCTTACATTCTTAAAAATATATAAGAGTGGTATATTCTAATTAAATTTATCAAAAAAGAAAATTCTCTGTGTAGAATTCGTTGTCTTACATTCGTAAATGTTGTAAAAGTTGTTTATTACAAATGAAAATAAATGAAATGAAATGAAATTACAAATTAAATATTTGTACCGATCGATTACACCTTTTCACTTCGACATGAGACTTAATATGAAACAAAATGGCAGAAATACGAAAGCGAAGAGAGAGAAACGTCAAAACTCCTCACAAATTTTTGTATCGTGCGTGAAAGTCTACCCGGCCAGCAACACCATACCTCGCACCCACAAAACGCGTTAGGCACGCGTCGAACACGCACGTGAAAGCCATAGTGTAAAGCTAGGCATAGACGAACGATAAATCCGACCAATTTGTTGGGTTTGTGGTCGCTTTTTTACGTCTGTGGGGTAATTTGCGAACAAATTGCAAGTTTTTGAAAATTTTCAAAAACTTGCAATTTGTTTGCAAACAAATCATACGTGTGTGGGCTACTGCACAAATCTTAAGCCATTTCGCCATTTCAGTTGCTCTTCAAGCATTGTAGCGAAAGGTCGTGTTCAAACACAAAATGAACATGCGAGCGCGTCATCAGCTTCGTAGCATATGTTTACACATCAACGTCGGCCGAATTATGATTTGTTCGAGCGTGTGTGGAGAAACGATATGCAATAAATCGCAGCAATAAATTTACAAATCGCACCAATAAATCGTTCGTCTATGCCTAGCGTAATGCAGATCCCAGTGGTCAATGCATTTGCGTGTTTGTGTTTTGGGATCGTCTCGTGTTGTTTCTGTCACCATGCATTGTAAATCATGGGACGCAAGCATATTTATGTACTTTGTAGTTGTAACATTTTTCTTTTTGATATCTAGATTCATGTCTCCAGTAATGATAATTCCTCGTTTCTTGTTAATGTTGCTGATGACCTGGCCGAGTTTATTTATGAATGCAGTGATGTTTTGTTTGGGTGGACAACAGTAGACAGAATTGACGGAGATTATATGTTGTTTTGTTTTGTAATGTCAGTTCTGATTGATTCAAACGATTTAGTATCTATTTCTATATTATCGAACTTTAGGCTATCATGAACATAAACAGCTATTCCTCCCCCTTTATCCTTTCCGCTGAAAAAAGTTGCATTGTAGCCAATTGTGTTATAGAATTGTGTCTCATCATCGGATATGTTCGTCTCAGAGCCTGTGCCAATCGGTATCAAAACTATGGTTTACAAAAATTTTTTATGGTGAGAAACATTTCCATTTTTGCTGTGCCAATCGATATTTGTTGACAATAGCAAACAACTTCATCATAAGAAGAAGTCATAAAACACAATTGAAATATAATTCCACCTCCGTGGAAGTGGAAAGTTTCTGATAGCCATTCACTTGGGAGTGGCCAGAAATGATTCCTTTACTATTTCCACGCAGTATGTCCTAGGCAATGGCTTTATCGGAAACCTCCGTTAGCGAGCTAGAGTGAGAAGGTGAAAATATATGAGCAGCCTGATTGGTTATGCGATCACTGATGTGTGTCAGGCTTAGTAGGTGACCGATGTCACTGAAGCTCATCAAGCTATCGGGCATATTCTTTTGTCCTTTAGAAGGCGGATGAGCCAAACATATGGGCCAACGGCGGATAGAAACCAAAAGAAGAAAATCCAGGTTCGGCATATTGCATCATGGTCAGCGTCCGATCCATAATGGGCGGGTGCAATCCAATATCCTGGCAGTAGGTAAAATGCAAAAACCCCGCCACCGTTCATAATGGCAGTGAAAATTCAGAAACGAAAGAGAAAACATGAACAACCCTAATTTGATGACGACCCCCGCAAACGTTATAAGGACCACGATTTACAGATATGCAACTTGAGTGTGACAACTCTATATAGATCCGGTGCAAGTATCCAATTGGCAGATGTCCTCGAAAGTTATAAGACTGACATTATCGTAATGCAGGAAATGCGATGGACAGAACACGGCTGCACAAGAAAAAGAAACTGCGACATATACTACAGTTGCCACGAGAAAAAACATGAATTTGGTTGCTGAGTTGTAGTTGGAAAAAGACTTTGACATCTAGTCTCTAGGTTCAATCCTGTGTGTGAACGTATAGCCACAATCCGCATAAAAGCGAAATATTTTTATGTTTCCCTAATTTGTGTGCATGCCCCGACAGATGAGAAAGATGATGATGTCAATGACATATTCAATGAGCTCCTAGAAAAAACATATGACCACTGCCCAGGCCATGACTTTAAGATTGTACTAGGAGATTTTAATGCCAAAGTAGGCAGGGAGAATGTGTTTCATCCAACTACTGGCAACTTCAGTCTACATGCTGACAGTTCCGAAAACGGTTTGAGACTGATTGACTTTGCCGCGGCAAAAAACATGGTCATTAGTGGTACAAGATTCCAGCATAAAGACATCCACAAGGCTACTTGAGTATCCCCTGATCAAAGAACGAAGAACCAAATTGATCACGTGGTAATTGATGGATGGCACTCATCCAGTGTAATGGGCGTACGAGTGATCAGAGGAGCTAACATCGATTCTGATCACTCAAATACGTCTTTGCTTCCAAATTGATAGAAAATTGTTTTGTTTACAAATATATGACGGACAAAGCTACAAGTCGATATAAAAACTTGGTGGCGGCGGCGGACAAAAATTTCGAACGGCGTTGTATCAAGCCGATGATTAAAATTATGAAACAAAATTACAAAATATAAATATGAATGTAAATGCTAAAAAACTGGCAAATATATTTATTAAATTTGAATGAGTCATCGCAATCCAAATTATTATCTAAAAAGCTTCGGCAACGCCTCATCGCAATAAAAATATTGGCGACGGCTGCAGTTCGGTTTCGCTTTATACAAGTTGTGTGTCCGCTGTTGTGTTTTTGTTATGCATCAAAAATTTCCATCCACTTGTCAAAAATTTACCTAGGCCCATGGGCTAGTGAAATTTTATTCACCACACAGAAAAAAGCGAATGCTCAAATCAATTACGATATTTGTCAATTCAATTATTTTTATACTTGGATTTCCGCCAATGACGATTTTTGTAAATTCAATTACTCGAATTGTAAGATCGTAATTGAAAAGTTTTCAATTAAAGCGAGTAGTTATTTGAGCACAGAATTAATCAAAATTTCTTAATATTGTTGATTAAATTAGTAATTGAGTTAAGCATGACTTTAATCAATTTTTTATGGAAAATTTCAATTACGCGTGTAATCAAGTTGAGTGAGTGCTTAATCAAAATTATATAATGTTTTGATTACTAGCGTACTCAACTTGAGTATTCTGGTAATCAAAAGTCGGTGTTCGCTGTCAATCGAAATCGGTAATTTTTAATGATTAACATTAACACCCAAAATAACAAAAACCAACATCTCATATTTTGTGAACATTTTATTTTTATAATTAATTTCAGTTTGATTAAATAATAATTAAGAAAATCATTTACAGGGATTCAAAAATAAAATTCAAAAATAAAAATTATGGTATGTTTTTTTTTCGTTTGAACATGTATTTGTAAATTCTCAAAGATGTGTTTTGATTTCGCAATAATTTTGTAGCACATGTGTTGTTGCTGTCATTGTGTTGACGAGTGCCGATTGCAATAACAAAACACCGTTTGTAACGGATTTTTGGTGATGCGCATCTTCCACTTGTTCTCCCTGACAACAACAAAAATTTGCCTTAAAAATCGAACAAAAAAACTTTAAATAACATATAAAGAATGTTGTAATTTCAAGTACACAAGTACTTGATTCCAGTGAAATTTTAATTGATCTTCTTCGCTTTATAAAATGTAAAATTGTTGCACCAAGTATTCAAATGATTGAGTCAAATAATGAAATAATTGAATTTTATCTCTGTTTTCAAGCAAATCAGTAATTGAAATTAATTCGGGAATATTTTTTTCTGTGCACGTAAATGTCATATTTTTACTAACCTGTGCACTTTGATACCGATTGGCACAGGCTCTCAGTCAGAATTATTATTTTCAATTTGTTTATCAGGTTTTACCACCAAGTGAACAAAGTGTTTCTTAATGAGCGTATATTTAAGTGTACAATTGAAATAGGATGATTTAGGTATTTGCCTTCGACTTCATAGAAGTTATCTGAGTAGTTGATTTCATTTTATATTTTGCTTTATATGTTAGTGCATTATATGTTTTGGTACTTTAATTTATTTACTAAATTATTATTTGGAGTCTTAAATTGTTCTATCGATTTCATTAATGTCTGTGGTGTTTAAAATAAGGAGCGGTGACGAATTTTAATTTTTGCGGGCATATATGTGACCATTACGCACCCATATAAGCTTCCAACTAAATTCCTTTGCTCTAATATTCGCAAACCATAGTAGTTTTTTGTTTTGCGGTGTTAGTTCGTCATTGACGTATATGAACTAGTTTGCTTGGATGTCTGTCTTTCCGCTTAACACATTTGCATCTAGTCCAGCCATCGGCACTCCATACCACTTGTGTGGACATTGAATTCACACCGACACTTACGCTCTTTAGAAAACCACGCTCTTTTGCTTCGTTTTCGATAATGATTTTGTTGTTTTTTACTATTCTGTATGAATTTTCAATGTCTGCCTTAACGATCTGTGGGCTTATTGCTGCTCCAATTTTTGTGACTACAGTTTCTGGATTAATTGTAGGATCGTCCATCACGTTGTTGATCTCTATGTTTTGGCACTTTGAATGTTGTTCAATTTTATTAATACGTTCTTCATCCATCTCGAATATTTTTTGTGTTTTTTCTCTATCCCTTTCCTGTAGGTCTTTGACCTGTACAGTCAAGTTTTCTAATGTCTCGTTAATTTTGATGAGATCATTCGAAATGATTTCTTTAATTTCAGTGTTGGCTGTATTGAGTGTCATCATATTCGTAGTAAGTTGTTACATTGTGGCTTTCAAGTCTTTCACATCCGTCTTCATTTCAGCAAAGTCGAATTGGATACAGTTTATTTTTGGGTTTGGAGTATTGTTGTTGCTGTCGACCGATGATATAGACGTCATCTTCACGTCCATGCTTTTGCGACTCGTTGTATACAATAGTTTTGTTAGAGTTGTTGGGTGACTTGGGCCTCGGATTAAAATGTTGACACAACCATTCGATTTTTTTTGTGCACTCATGGAGCATGTGTAGCACTTTATGTAATTAATATTGTTGATCGGGTTTTTGCATGTGTCGCAATAAATTTTCTGCGCGTTGATTTTTGGCGATTTCTTCATATTTACTTTTACTTTTTCGATAATAGAGTTTAACTCACAGACACGACCGTTCGCTTTGAAAGTCACAACTGAACTGAAGAGGTTTGACAGACAATTTATCATACCAAAAACGTCTCCCAAATCTCTCACAACTTTTTATAAATAAGCCACTATATCTTTCTGATAATTTCCAAATTTGTCGTCCTTCACCCAATAATAATGACCCATGATATTGAGTCATTAAAATCAAAACTGTGGCAGGAGCCGAGAAAATAGATAGAAATGCAATATTTTTGTATCAATAAATTTTATTTCACGATTATTTTATTGCAAAAGGCCTAACATTTGCCACATAAAAAACTTGTTACTCAAAGCCAGTTCCATGGGATTTCCAAAATATATCAAATATATTTTTCGCTATACCTAAGCAGTGATCTAGGTTTTTGTTTAAATTTGTTTGTGCAAACAGGTGGTTATGTTTGACGTACAAGTTATAAGTGTTTAAATAGAAAGGGTTCGGAAGGTGTTTAAAAACAAAGATATCCACTAGATTTTGTTGTAGAATTTATTGATTATTTATTTAACCAACATCGGGAAAGAAACTCAAAATAACGTTGTATGGCAATTGTCCTGAAGTAATTTTACAAGCATCTGTTTTGACAAAGCCCACAAACAAATAATATTATTATACAATTGAACACAACCGTTGTATCTGACAACACTATTGTATTTCAAATATAGTGATTTTGACATATTCAACGCAAATTGAATACTACTTCCTGATAACGCCCCTACATGCACATAACGGTTGATTTTTTTATATTTGGTTTTTCAGTGTTAAGTTTTTGCCAGTTCACGCGTGATTCGTGACATGTGTCAAAAATGTTCAGTTTGCCTTGTCATTTCATCACGAATAGTCTTACAAACGCACCACACTTGGAAATCACTGAGTTTTAGTATCAAAATTTGTGCTCTGTGAAAATGTGTTTCGGAATTTATGTCACATTTTTGTCTTCAGCGTCGAGGCTCATTTTTGGCTCAATAAACAAAATTATAGAATTTGGTCCGAAGAGCAGCCAGAGGCTGTTCAAGAGCTGTCAATGCACCCTGAAAATTTGACTGTTTGGTACGGTAGGGCCAAATTTGAACAATATGGTAGGGCCAAACCAAAACAGAACGATACAACTACAATTAGAATAGTTCGTTCTATAAATATAACTTTCAAAACTTCGGCATCAGTGCGTGTAAATAGGAAAGCAATGTGTAAGTAGCAATCACTCTGCACAATAACATAAATATCTTCGGTTAGTGACTGGTATGAATACACACCGCAGTGGCTTAAGGTGATAGACGCTGCTGAATATGATGCTGCACAAACATCGAAACGATCGTCCAGCGAATGTGAGTTCGAATCCCACCCGCGGCATTTATATTTTTTTCACTAACCGGAGAAAATGTGATCTCTTAGCCTTAAAGGAAATTACAACTTAAAATATTCTATTTTGTACGTATTTTGTGTTGTCTTGTTTTTTATCATAAAATAAGCGCGTTAAAGTAGCAAGTTTGCAAAATTTGTGCGTGACTGAAATTTGAGCGCGAATTTGGTGCAACGATGCCTACGCGTTACACATTTTTCCATATCAAATGATATATATATCGTCGTTCCGAAGTTATCTTCACATATCTCAAAAAAAATTTTTTTGGGGAAATTGACTCTAAAGTTTGACTCTAAAGTTATGGCTATTTTTATTTCCAAAAAAATTTCACATTTTGTTGTATACGCCACCTTTTGGAAAATATTTTTTTTGTTTATATTTGTTTATGGCCCATACGTGAACATGAGCAGAAAAACCTGCATTCATTTTTTTAGTCCGAAATTATCTTCACGTATATGGGCACTTCCAGAGAATGTGCCACCCTATGTCACATCACGTCACCCTCGTTAATTGCTCATATTTTAGGACAATGTGGTTCGATTATTTTCTATTCTTTTCCTAAATACAGAATGTAAGTAACTGCATATTTAGTAAATGAAAAGAAGACACTCAAACTAACTGGTCTTATGCAAATTTCACTTAATGTCACTAAAATGTATTTTTGCAAATGGAAAATTAAATTGAATTAGGAGACAATGCATGCTATGCTAAGTCACCGAAACGAATTTCTAGATAACAGCTGATTGCTCAAGGGACCCAAAAGTTTGTAAAAGAAGAAGCAAAATACTCAGGGGTTTTATTTTTAGAAAAAGTTATCATTTAAGAAGTGTTCGGGAGAAAGGAATCAAATGTGGAAGATATTTATATCTAATACTAAACAGAAAGCAAAAGCTGAACATCAAAAGATCTTACAAAATAAATAAAAAAGTGTATTCTCCCAATTTTAACCTGCAGGTGTCATATATGGTTTGAAAAAGCATTTTAACAAAAAACTGCATCTAATTTAAAACAGGAGTTCAAGGAGGATGAAGAAAGGTAAAAACAAAAAAAGTGCGCAATTTGGCGATGCACTAAAACGCTTTTCTCTCTCGCGTCATAACTTGATTATTTCATACTTTTTTCATACTTTGTGTAATTTTTTTTAAACTTACTTACTTATCCCGCCACGAACAACCCCGAGGGGTCAGGGACCTTACAAAACGAAGAAAACATATTTTGCCAACCAGTTCGATCTTTTGCCTTATCTCTCCAGTTGGCAATACCACGTGTACGCAGGGATTCGTCAACCTGATGCCTCCAGCGGAGTCTTGGTCTTCCTATTTTTCGTCTTCTGTTACGAAAACCCTTCGTGCCGTTGTGCACTATAGGTCCATAAATCTTCCGGAGTATTTTTCTCTCAAAGACTCCCACAGACGTTTCATCTGCTTGCGATAAGACCCAGGATTCTGCGCCATAAAGCAAGATCGATTGTATGAGAGTCTGGTATAGTTGGACTTTTGTTACTCGAGAGAGTAACTAAAGTGCTTGCTTAGCCCAAAATAATATCTATTCGCAAGCACAATTCTCCGCTTGATCTCAAGGCTGACGTTGTTGTTTTTGTTCACGGCAGATCCGAGGTATATAAATTCGTCCACCACCTCGAAATTATAACGGTTATCAACGTTCACGTTTTGGTCTAATCGCGTGGAGGCCCTGCTCGTTGAAACCATTAATTTTGTCTTGTCCTCATTTACCGCCAGACCCACTTTTCCGGACTGATGGTTTTATTCATGTTGACAGCAGCTTTTCTCAGAATAATCTCTATTAAGATGTTAAAGAGATCGCACGATAAGGTGTCACCTTGTCTGAGATCTCGCTCAGTTTCAAAAGGTTCGGTAAGATCCTTACCAACTTTCACTGCGGATTTGGTGTTCGTCAGGGCCATCCTGCACAGGCGTCTGAGTTTTGCAGGAATGCCAAGCTCAGACATTTCTTCGTAGAGTTTCCTCCGAATCGGGCTATCGAAGGCCGCCTTATAATCCATAAATAGATGATAGGTGTCGATTTGATTTTCGTGGGTCTCTTCCAGGATTTGGCGTAGCGTGAGAATCTGGTTGGTTGTCGATTTTCCAGGCCTAAAGCCACACTGGTATGGTTCAATCAGGCTTTTCGAAAATTATGCTTGATAGAACCTTATATGCTATGGATAAAAGGCTTATTTCACGGTAATTGGCACGGAGACTCCGGTCACCGTTTTCAAATATGGGACATAGTACACTGAGACTCCAATCGCCGGGCATGCATTCATCTAACCAAATTTTGCTAATGAGCTGATGCATTTTTTCGTCATTTGCAATGCGACACTCGTCATCGTACCATGGTTTGCTGCGAATCGATTTTTCAAACCCAAGTACGGTTGTTGCGGCAGTTTTTATGGAGCCGGATATGGGTTTCCACTGCGCTTCGGGATCGTCATCAGGAGGGGGTGGGTTCTGTGTCAAAAGTTGCAAGAGTTTCCTTGAGTAGGTTTTCCGCTGTCCAGCGATGTGCAGCTTTCCGATGTCCAGCTTCCTCTGCGTCTGGTTTCGTACGATTTTCGCTCTACTTAATCTTGTGCGAACCTTTGCTGCTACCATGTAGTAATAAGAATCGATGTTAGCTTCTCTGATCACTAGTACGTCCATTACACTGGATGAGAGCCTTCCATCAATTACCGCGTGATCAATTTGGTTCTTCGTTCTTTGATCAGGGGATACCCAAGTAGCCTTGTGGATGTCTTTATGCTGGAATCTTGTACCACTAATGACCATGTTTTTTGCCGCGGCAAAGTCAATCAGTCTCATACCGTTTTCGGAACAGTCAGCATGTTGACTGAATTGCCAATAGTTGGATGAAACACATTCTCCCTGCCTACTTTGGCATTAAAATCTCCTAGTACAATCTTAGTGTATCTAGGAGCTCATAGAATATGTCTTTGGCATCATCATCTTTCTCATCTGTCGGGGCATGCACACAAATTAGGGAAATATAAAAATATTTCGCTTTTATGCGGATTGTGGCTATACGTCCACTCACAGGATTGAACCTACAGACTAGATGGCTAGAGGAGTCTTTTGCCAACTACAAATCCGCAACCAAATTCAAGTTTTTTCTCAACTGTAGTATATGTCGCAGTTTCTTTTGTGTGCAGCCATGTCCTGTCCATCGCATTTCCTGGATTGCGGTAATGTCAGCCTTATAACTTTCGAGGACATCTACCAATTGGATACTTGCACCGGATCTATATAGAGTTCTTACGTTCAAGGTGCATATCTGTAAATCGTGGTCCTTATAACGTTCATGTTTTCTCTCTCGTTTTTGTATTTTCACTGCCATTATGAACGGTGTCGGGAGGCAAACCCAGTCCACCGGGTTTTGCATTTTACCTACTGCCAGGATATTTGATTGCAGCCGCCCATTATGGATCAGACGCTGACCAGGATGCAATATGTCGAACCTGGATTTTCCTCTTTTGGTTTTCTATCCACATCTGGGCCAAGATGTTTGGCTCATCCGCCTTCTAAAGTAAAAAAGAATATGCCCGATAGCTTGAAGAGCTTCAGTGACATCAGTCACCTACTAAACCTGAGACACATCAGTGATCGCAAAACCAAATCAGGCTGCTCATATATTTTCGCCTTCTCACTCTAGCTAGCTAACGGAGGATTCCGATAAAGCCATTGCCCAGGACATACTGCGTGGAAGTAGGGAGCTGCTTGGACTGCCCAATGAAGGAATCATTTCCGGCCACTCCCAAGGTAATGGCTATCAGAAACTTTCCACCTCCATGGACAGTCCCATGTCCCATATTTTTTAATATGTTTGGAATTTCTATAGTTATATACAACAACATCATCAAAAAACTGTTCATGTATTGAAATATTCAACGAAGAGGGTCAAAGAGTGAGCAGGGAAACGAGGCGCTTCACTCGTTCTCTTTGTTGGCATGAGTAAATGTTATTCTTTACTTAAACTTCTATACTCTTTGAAGAGTTTCAACTGAGCTGTTTCGCTAAAATTATAATTACAACCTGTTTCCTATGGTTCAGTGAGAATTGACTCTGTCATTTAAAGAGAAGTGGAGAAGATCTACATCAGATTTTATTAAACATTTCGTTTGACATTATCTCACTAATCTTTTTATGTAAAAGTTTCCACGGCGTTAAATGTGTATTAATTTACTAAAATTTTTGCGAATTCCAAAAGGGTGGTAAAGCAAACTAATTTTTCCTCATCAGTGATGTTTAAAGGTATTAATTTATTTAGAAAACAGAATTAAATGAAAATAATAAGAAAAAAATAACTTAAAAAATTGGTTTCGTTGAGGACATCATGGCTTCAGCGGATAAGTTTCCCCAACTGAACAACTTTTGTACTACTGCCGATATTAGGACTCGCTTGATGTCATATTTGTCCCTTGATCAGTTGGCATAGTTTCCGTCTTTTAACTACAAATAACGAATTAAACTTTCGGTTTCACCTCTTACGTTTAGCTTCAAATACCACTGGATTGAAGTGGCGTCTGATCAGGAATCATTTCGGAGAAAATGTCTGCGAAATAATATCGGTGGAGCTTCAGCAGTTGAAGGTTGGCAGGAGGATTTGGTTGATACGATGTTAATATGGGTTGGCCTGTTTGATTCTTGGAGATCTAACCCATTTGATTGATCACATTATCTACCAAAACCAAATAATCCTCGCCATCATAACTTGCGACTAAGGGGTACTCATATCTCCCAGATATTTTAGAAAATGTCTTCGCTGTCCCGCAACAACCTTTATGGGATGGTCCCTCTGCCATGGAGCTGATTTGAAGAAGTCGTCGCAACAATATCCCTAGGGAACCTTAACATCTGATCAAACCTTGTACGATATTGAGGGTTGCATTTTCAGACTGCACTCTCTTCTTGTCCATTTAATTGTATGGCAAGACCTTGGTCTATACTCAAATAATGGCATACAATGAAAATGAAATGGGGGCCGATTGGTAAAAGTCAACCTCCAGAATAAGGCGATGAGCCACAAAAGGTTGGGAACCACTGATCAAGAGTCTTCTTAGATTCTTTGAAACTATCCCACATTCGGTTATTAATTATAATTATAATATAATTATAATTGAAGATATATATTCACCTTCGGTGTCAACATCATTTCGTCGAAATCTTCTCATATTGTTCGAGACTGTCTTTTCTGAAATCAAAGTACATCCTTTTTTAGAAGTTGAAGTTTGTGGTCACTTTTTCGGAAAACCGGTTTTCTGTTTCACAGAATGGAAAAACCCGGTTAATTTTCGGATTTAATTACGGTTATTTTTCGGTTTTTTTGTTTCGTATGGAAAGCAAAATGTTCAAGTTTTTGTAACAGAATTAATACAAAATCAACACAAAGTAGCATTTTAGAGTCTTGTTTTGGTTGCCCGTAAAAGGAGTTATTTAATTCAATTCATTTCATATGTTGAGTGTTTTTCAGACCAAGTTGTTCGTGATTATTCTGTTCGATGAAAATGTTATATATTCTATAACCTTGCTGGCTTTTTTGGTCGCAATTCCAATGTATTAAATAAAACTATTTAATTCAATTGTTTTCCCTACGTTTCGATGCTTTATTGGCATCCTCTTCAGGGGAGTTTTATTCTAAATAACAACGATAACAATTAATATTACATTTAGTATTTTCCGTTCACTGTTCACACTTACTTCGTTTTTCTACATATATATTTATTTGCATGTCTATTTAGTGTTAATCTAACATAAATGTATATATGTCGTACATGTATGTTTTCTCCACACTATATATGTTTGTCCAGTGTTAGCGTCATGTAGTAGTGACAATTTGTTTTGTCTTTGTCCTCTTTTGTGTTCATACTTATGTCATGTTTTTGTTGAATTCTCAAACTCTCTAGTGTATATCTCCTGTTAGTGTTCTTCTCTCTGTCTATAATTCCGACGTTTTCCATGTCTGGTGTGTGATTGTTCTCCATCATATGTTGTGAGAGTGCAGTGCTCATTCTCCTGTTCCTTATGTCTGCCTTGTGTTCTGTCATTCTAGTTTCCAATGATCTTTTAGTGGTGCCAATGTATATTTGCCCACATGTTTCATCAGTGTTGCCAGTGCATGAAATTTCATATACTACATTGTGTTGGTGGTTTTTGTGTATCCGGGTTTTTGTCTTGGAGAATATGTTCTGTAGGGTATTGTTGGGTTTGTGTGCAATTTTAATGTCATTATTGAAAATGTTTTTCAGTAATTTGTTATCTGTTAGCGATGGTATGTATTTGACGCTTATATATGATGTGTTTTCGTTTCGATTTTCCGTAAGTTGGGTTGTAGTGTTTGTTGTCCTATTGTTATATTTTTGTATTAAGTGTTTTATGATATATTGTGGATAGTTGTTTTTGTGGAGAATTTTAGTTATGATTTTGTAATTTTCGTTGTGGAATTTTTCCTGACTGTTATCGAAAACTGTTTTAATGAAATTGTAGGCTGTGTTCAACTTTTGATTTTGCGGTTGTGTGGAGTAATAATTCATCATTCGTCCGGATGCTGTCGGTTTTGAATACCAGTCTGTAATTAAAGTTGTTGATTGTCTGTGTATCTTCAAGTCCAGGAATGCAATGGTTTCGTATATTTCTTTTTCTATGGTGAATTGTATTTTATTATGGTATTTGTCCAAGTGTTCTAAAATGGTGTCCGTGTCCTGTCTTTTGATGATGGCAAAAATATCATCAACATATTTAACCAACACTTTGGGTTTTATATTATGTTCCCGTAAGTCTGTAAATGTGTCGTCTAATAATTTGTCCAGCACTATGTCAGCTATTGTTGGAGAGAGTGGGTTTCCCATCGGCATTCCATACGTCTGAGTATATATGTTTTCATCAAAGATGAAGTAGTTGTTGTCGTTGAGACAAAAATTGAGGATTTTCAAAAATGTTTGTCTAGGTATGTCCGTGTATTTTGAAATTGTTGCCCATTGGTGCATGATATTTTTAATTGCCAAATGTGTAGGGATGTTCGTGAATAATGAGACAACGTCGAATGAGACTAGAATGTCGTCATCTTCAAGTGGTATGTCTGCTAGCCTTTCCCTAAGTATTTTGCTATTTTTAATGATCTATTGGTCCGATATAATATTCTGCAGTATTGTCCCTATATGTTTAGATAAGTTATAGCAAGGTACGTTCGTAGATGCTGAGATCGGTCTAAGACGTATGTCAGGTTTGTGTATTTTCGGTAGTCCGTAGAGTCTTGGTGCTATTGCCGCATGACATGTAAGTTTTTGTTTTAGATATGTGTCAATATGTTTGTTTTTGTAAAGATCTGTAATGATGTTATAGTTAGTTTTCTGTAATTTGGTGGTGGGGTCTTTTCTAGTTGGCCTGTATGTTGTTTTGTCCTCCAGTAGTTGTGACATTTTCGTGCTGTATTCTCGCCTGTACATAATGACAGTTTTATTACCCTTGTCCGCTGTTGTGATGATGATTCTGTTCCTATGCTCTCGAAGTAATTTCTCCGTGCGTTTGTAGATGGTAATTATAAACTTTTCCCTCGGTGTGTTGTTCAGCCTTCGCTTGTAATTGTTAATATTATTCGCTATTCTCGTTCTGATGATGTCCTTTTCCCTATCATCTGTGTGCTGTTGTACTCCTTGTTCCAGTTCTGCGATGATGTGTATGGGTGAGAAACTTTTGCCTGTGATTGGTATGGCAAATTTGGATCCTAGTGAGAGCAGCCATTTGGATTCCGTTGGAAAGTATACGTTGGTGTTATTGATGAACCAATCCTCATTGAATGTGAGTCCTAATTTGTCGAAGTGTTCCTGTTTCGCCTTTTGTAGTTTGTGTCGGTGGTTCTGTTGTACTTGTTCGAACTGTGAGTTGTAGCATGTGCGTTGAGTACCAATGAATTTACTATAATCCTCGACGTCCAATAATTGTCGTACAGAGTTCTTCAGTTTCCTGATAGTAATGCCCAAGTTATTGATATTAATGTTGGTTTGTTTGATTTCAATTTTCAGTATTCTAGTGTGAAAATTGTATTCCGTTTTGTCGAAAATATGTTTAACTTTATCGTCGTCGAAACATTTAGATATTTTGTTCGTCGAGTTTCTTATGTGCGGTGGTAATACCCCAAAATCCTTGCACTCCAGTAAGTATATTAATCGTGTCCTCTGTTTCACAATTTTTCCGTTGGTGTTGCAGTAGTCCTTGAGAAGTTGGCATGTCCCCGTGTTGTACTTATACTTGACGTGTTCAAAAAAATTGGTCATTGTTATTATCCGAATTTGTTGATCAGCGTGCCTTCTGATATGTTTACTATGTTGAGTGTTTTTCAGACCAAGTTGTTCGTGATTATTCTGTTCGATGAAAATGTTATATATTCTATAACCTTTCTGGCTTTTTTGGTCGCAATTCCAATGTATTAAATAAAACTATTTAATTCAATTGTTTTCCCTACGTTTCGATGCTTTATTGGCATCCTCTTCAGGGGAGTTTTATTCTAAATAACAACGATAACAATTAATATTACATTTAGTATTTTCCGTTCACTGTTCACACTTACTTCGTTTTTCTACATATACATATATTTATTTGCATGTCTATTTAGTGTTAATCTAACATAAATGTATATATGTCGTACATGTATGTTTTCTCCACACTATATATGTTTGTCCAGTGTTAGCGTCATGTAGTAGTGACAATTTGTTTTGTCTTTGTCCTCTTTTGTGTTCATACTTATGTCATGTTTTTGTTGAATTCTCAAACTCTCTAGTGTATATCTCCTGTTAGTGTTCTTCTCTCTGTCTATAATTCCGACGTTTTCCATGTCTGGTGTGTGATTGTTCTCCATCATATGTTGTGAGAGTGCAGTGCTCATTCTCCTGTTCCTTATGTCTGCCTTGTGTTCTGTCATTCTAGTTTCCAATGATCTTTTAGTGGTGCCAATGTATATTTGCCCACATGTTTCATCAGTGTTGCCAGTGCATGAAATTTCATATACTACATTGTGTTGGTGGTTTTTGTGTATCCGGGTTTTTGTCTTGGAGAATATGTTCTGTAGGGTATTGTTGGGTTTGTGTGCAATTTTAATGTCATTATTGAAAATGTTTTTCAGTAATTTGTTATCTGTTAGCGATGGTATGTATTTGACGCTTATATATGATGTGTTTTCGTTTCGATTTTCCGTAAGTTGGGTTGTAGTGTTTGTTGTCCTATTGTTATATTTTTGTATTAAGTGTTTTATGATATATTGTGGATAGTTGTTTTTGTGGAGAATTTTAGTTATGATTTTGTAATTTTCGTTGTGGAATTTTTCCTGACTGTTATCGAAAACTGTTTTAATGAAATTGTAGGCTGTGTTCAACTTTTGATTTTGCGGTTGTGTGGAGTAATAATTCATCATTCGTCCGGATGCTGTCGGTTTTGAATACCAGTCTGTAATTAAAGTTGTTGATTGTCTGTGTATCTTCAAGTCCAGGAATGCAATGGTTTCGTATATTTCTTTTTCTATGGTGAATTGTATTTTATTATGGTATTTGTCCAAGTGTTCTAAAATGGTGTCCGTGTCCTGTCTTTTGATGATGGCAAAAATATCATCAACATATTTAACCAACACTTTGGGTTTTATATTATGTTCCCGTAAGTCTGTAAATGTGTCGTCTAATAATTTGTCCAGCACTATGTCAGCTATTGTTGGAGAGAGTGGGTTTCCCATCGGCATTCCATACGTCTGAGTATATATGTTTTCATCAAAGATGAAGTAGTTGTTGTCGTTGAGACAAAAATTGAGGATTTTCAAAAATGTTTGTCTAGGTATGTCCGTGTATTTTGAAATTGTTGCCCATTGGTGCATGATATTTTTAATTGCCAAATGTGTAGGGATGTTCGTGAATAATGAGACAACGTCGAATGAGACTAGAATGTCGTCATCTTCAAGTGGTATGTCTGCTAGCCTTTCCCTAAGTATTTTGCTATTTTTAATGATCTATTGGTCCGATATAATATTCTGCAGTATTGTCCCTATATGTTTAGATAAGTTATAGCAAGGTACGTTCGTAGATGCTGAGATCGGTCTAAGACGTATGTCAGGTTTGTGTATTTTCGGTAGTCCGTAGAGTCTTGGTGCTATTGCCGCATGACATGTAAGTTTTTGTTTTAGATATGTGTCAATATGTTTGTTTTTGTAAAGATCTGTAATGATGTTATAGTTAGTTTTCTGTAATTTGGTGGTGGGGTCTTTTCTAGTTGGCCTGTATGTTGTTTTGTCCTCCAGTAGTTGTGACATTTTCGTGCTGTATTCTCGCCTGTACATAATGACAGTTTTATTACCCTTGTCCGCTGTTGTGATGATGATTCTGTTCCTATGCTCTCGAAGTAATTTCTCCGTGCGTTTGTAGATGGTAATTATAAACTTTTCCCTCGGTGTGTTGTTCAGCCTTCGCTTGTAATTGTTAATATTATTCGCTATTCTCGTTCTGATGATGTCCTTTTCCCTATCATCTGTGTGCTGTTGTACTCCTTGTTCCAGTTCTGCGATGATGTGTATGGGTGAGAAACTTTTGCCTGTGATTGGTATGGCAAATTTGGATCCTAGTGAGAGCAGCCATTTGGATTCCGTTGGAAAGTATACGTTGGTGTTATTGATGAACCAATCCTCATTGAATGTGAGTCCTAATTTGTCGAAGTGTTCCTGTTTCGCCTTTTGTAGTTTGTGTCGGTGGTTCTGTTGTACTTGTTCGAACTGTGAGTTGTAGCATGTGCGTTGAGTACCAATGAATTTACTATAATCCTCGACGTCCAATAATTGTCGTACAGAGTTCTTCAGTTTCCTGATAGTAATGCCCAAGTTATTGATATTAATGTTGGTTTGTTTGATTTCAATTTTCAGTATTCTAGTGTGAAAATTGTATTCCGTTTTGTCGAAAATATGTTTAACTTTATCGTCGTCGAAACATTTAGATATTTTGTTCGTCGAGTTTCTTATGTGCGGTGGTAATACCCCAAAATCCTTGCACTCCAGTAAGTATATTAATCGTGTCCTCTGTTTCACAATTTTTCCGTTGGTGTTGCAGTAGTCCTTGAGAAGTTGGCATGTCCCCGTGTTGTACTTATACTTGACGTGTTCAAAAAAATTGGTCATTGTTATTATCCGAATTTGTTGATCAGCGTGCCTTCTGATATGTTTACTATGTTGAGTGTTTTTCAGACCAAGTTGTTCGTGATTATTCTGTTCGATGAAAATGTTATATATTCTATAACCTTTCTGGCTTTTTTGGTCGCAATTCCAATGTATTAAATAAAACTATTTAATTCAATTGTTTTCCCTACGTTTCGATGCTTTATTGGCATCCTCTTCAGGGGAGTTTTATTCTAAATAACAACGATAACAATTAATATTACATTTAGTATTTTCCGTTCACTGTTCACACTTACTTCGTTTTTCTACATATACATATATTTATTTGCATGTCTATTTAGTGTTAATCTAACATAAATGTATATATGTCGTACATGTATGTTTTCTCCACACTATATATGTTTGTCCAGTGTTAGCGTCATGTAGTAGTGACAATTTGTTTTGTCTTTGTCCTCTTTTGTGTTCATACTTATGTCATGTTTTTGTTGAATTCTCAAACTCTCTAGTGTATATCTCCTGTTAGTGTTCTTCTCTCTGTCTATAATTCCGACGTTTTCCATGTCTGGTGTGTGATTGTTCTCCATCATATGTTGTGAGAGTGCAGTGCTCATTCTCCTGTTCCTTATGTCTGCCTTGTGTTCTGTCATTCTAGTTTCCAATGATCTTTTAGTGGTGCCAATGTATATTTGCCCACATGTTTCATCAGTGTTGCCAGTGCATGAAATTTCATATACTACATTGTGTTGGTGGTTTTTGTGTATCCGGGTTTTTGTCTTGGAGAATATGTTCTGTAGGGTATTGTTGGGTTTGTGTGCAATTTTAATGTCATTATTGAAAATGTTTTTCAGTAATTTGTTATCTGTTAGCGATGGTATGTATTTGACGCTTATATATGATGTGTTTTCGTTTCGATTTTCAGTTCAATTTAATTCAATTCAATTCCATTCAACGCAATTAAATTCAATTCAATTAAGTTCAATTCAATTCAATTCAATGCAATGCAGTTCACTTCATTTCAATTCAATTCAATTCAATTCGAGGCAGTGCAATTCAATTCCATCAATTTGGTCCCAGTTAATTCAATCGAATCTAATCTAACTAAGTCTAATTCAGTTCAATTCCTTTTATCATCTTAATTTAATTGAACTTTAATTGAATTGGGTTTTATTAAAATGAATTGAATATTTTTATTTGTTTTGCAATCTCAAAATTTCACAAAATAACTAATTATTTTTGAATTAAAATGTAAATAATATTACAATTTGCAATGTCTGTTTTATATAAAATTAACAAGTTTAATTTAGATTCACATTAAACTTATTTAAATTTGAAAATCATGTTCGATATTTTCGCAATTTCGAAATTGTCAATAATCATAATCTTATAAACTGTAAAAAATTAATTGATATACTAATTTAAATTATTTAATTGTTAGTCGAATGATGAAATCATTGCGAAATTAAAAACTATTTAAAATCGTAATATTATAATATATATATAATTACAAAATATAATTAATATATGAAAATTATATCCTTATTTGATTAATTATTAAAAGTTTTGTAAGAACTTGCAACACAAATTGAGTATAAACCGGTTAACCGACATCTATTAACCGGTTTTCGGTTTATTCGAAACCGGCACAAGGTTGTTAGTTGTACGACAACCGGTTAACTGGGTTTTTGGTTTCGGTTTTGAACACTCTAGTGTGTACCTAGCTCAATTTCAACAACAGCAAAAAAAAGTATCGATTTGTAACACTTCGAACACATTGACTTGGGCAGAGAATGCACAACACTCGTCCGAATTTTCATACTGTCAATTATGATGATAAAATTCTACATCCATAGACTGGGTGGATATAAATGAATGTTCTGCTACAGATTGGTTACAATTAGGGACTATCCCGGGAAACCAGGAAAAAGTAAAAAATTTCCCCGTATCCCGGGATTCCTGTTTGACATGTGTCACTTAGTTGGCAACTTTTTTCGAATTTTGAATGTCAAATTTGCACCACAGAGGAAGTACAACCATATTAAATAACACAGTTGTGTGTATTGCAATATGTTACGAAATCTAATATCACTGTGAGACAAAATTAGATTTTTTTCAAAATGATGGGGTTCTGTCAACGGATTCTGGTAGAAAGGTCTAAAAAAAACATACGTGTATCGGCGTTTTGCCAGATCTGGTCAGAATTTTTTTAGGGCAGGTCAAAGTATCCGCCCCTCAGAACTTTACTGCAACATATCGGCATGCACAAGTGTGTGTTCCGTACTTCTGAGGTAGAAAATATGTTCAGAAGTTTTATGGAAAAGATTCAGATAAACAGTTTTGTGGAACAAATTAACCCTCTAACTGTCACGTATAACCATAATTTTTACTTTTTTTTGAAAATTCGCAAAAAACTGATCCAAACTGACGGAGGGCGTGCGCCATAAAATTTCACTATATGTGTCCGACCACTCCAAAACACAAATCGTAGCCCAAGTACCTGATAAAAGATGAAATATGACAAAATTCATTATATTATGTCGACTATTTTTAATGGAAATAGCAATATGACAAAATGCATTATTAACCCTTAGAAGGCAGTTAGTTTTTGCTTATTATCTAGCACTTGGGCGAGAGATGAGCATCTAACACCGACGGCGAGGTACTTCTATTTCAAATTTGGCAGCCTAATTTCCGTGAAATTTTGCTATTTCATGGTAAAATTTAAATTTATATATATATAGCTTCTGACAATTTGTCGATTATAAGTTTGAGCATTTTTTAGTAAAATGGTAGTACAAATCGGTGTAGAAACAGAGTTATTCTTATTTAACACAAATCAGTCGTCTTAAAGACTGATTCGTTTCCTTTAAAAAAAACATAAGATGCCCAAACCTCAAAACCTTAACCTGAAAGCTTAACATTATTAAAGTTTTTCTCTGCAAAATGGAGAATTGATGTTCTCGTTGCAGCAACAACAATTGAGTTGCTGGAGCGACGCACCGGCGAACATTCAACAAATCTTCTAGAACATGCCTCATTGTCGCAACGATACAATCGTGGGGAGTATGAAACTTCATTGTAGCAATGCAAATCAACTAACGAAAATGTCGCATCTCTACAAATAATGGGTTTTATTTCAACACTAATATTTTACGAAAATACAAATATTTAAAATATATGAAATACCCTAGTGAAAGAAAAGCTTGCTGGTTTACATAGTTTTGCTAAAATGAGAAGGAATTGAATGTGAACGTAATCCTGGGAAATCCGGGGCGGGAAAAAGTACGCGAACTATATATTCGCAGTATGAAAACTATTTGCATCATACTTTAAATTCTATTAAAACGACGTAACTATCAACAAATCCAGCAAAACAAAAACCGATTTTTTTAGTGGCGACGTGGGTTCTCACCAAATTTAAGACATCTATAACATAAAAATGTTTGTGTCTCAAGTAATAATTATTTGGAAATGAAATTGTATACAGTGTTGTTTTACTTCTCCTATAAACAAAATAAAACTGTAGTTACGTTGTTGTGCATTTTTGTACATTTAATTAATTATATTATTTACACTTGTGCTCATGCAATTAAGCCACTTAGAGCGAACCAGAAAACATAAAGAAATAATATTTTTTTAAACTAAAATAAGCTGCATTTTATTTCTAAAACAGTAAAGGGAGTCAAATTAAGTCAAATGCACATGCAAATAAGGTGTTATTCTGTAAATTAATTACCTTATACAAATTAATTATCTGGAATTATCTTATAGAAAAACAGAAACATTAGGTCAATTTTATGCTGCTCACATAATTAAGCCACCTGGAGAAAAAAATATTTTACTAACAAATTTTTACTTTGTGGAAAATATTATATTACACAGATTTGGAACTTGGCTGGAAATCTTTTATGACGATTGACTTCTTTACATGTCTTTCCCATTGAGCGAACTAAAGCAGCACATTGATCAGGCGTAATTTTGTACCATACATACCGTATTATTGCCCACAGTGAAGCTTTCTTTACAGGTTAACTGACGGAAGCAGCTCCTTTTGTAATTCCCCAGAGATTCTCTATTGGGTTCAGGTCGGGACTTTATACTGGCCACTCAAGAATTTTCATGCAGTTAGCACTCACCCAGTCCTTCACGACCCGTGATCAGTGCTCCTGGTAATTGTCATGCTGAAATATCCAAGCTAAAGACAAATCGATTGCACAATCTACTAGTAAGTTTCCTTTAGTATATTCTTGTACATTATGCCAGTCATTTTGCCTTCAATTTACCATTACCATACCATTACTGATGACCCACCAGGTTTATCCGTTTTCGTGGTGTAACGTGGATTTAATTCTTGCAGTGGCGCACTCCTGGCACAAGCTTTTCATCATTTTCGAACCCGTTGAATTTTGATGTATCGCTCAAAACAACCAAAATTCCAGAACTTTGAGTCTTTCTGAAGGTGCTGCTTAGCAAATATCAATCTTCCCTTGAAATTTTTATTTGACACGTTGGGTTTTTCTACCATTTACCTCTTCTCTTCTTAACGACGACGGACAGTTGGTGCCGATATTTGTCTACCATGATACTCATCCGTTTGTTCGCTGATTTCAGTAGAAGTCAAAAATGGGTAGGACTTGCTCATCATGACTAATCGGTGGTGTAGTTTTTCTTGACTTTTTATGAGGTAAATTTCCGAAAGTTATATTTTTCTTGTAATATTGTTTTGCATTCTTCACTCTCCCTCTAGAAAAATATAAAATCTGGCTGACTTGAGCAATGATTTGGTATTTTTCAAAACATTTCCATATTACTCTTCTTTCTATCCGCGTTGAACTTTTTGACTGGCCTATTTTTATTTGAATTTGAATTTTATTGACTGATTTTTGTTAGTTTTTGGTTAACGTATGAGAAATTCATACTACAAGCTTACAAGTCATGAACATTTTTCTAATTGAAAAATGGTTGGTTTTTGTTGGAAATAATAGACAATTCAGTTCAACACACACTCACTGGCATGACTAGTTTCGAACTCCGTGACAAGTTCATCGTCAGATGCCTAACTACTCTGCCAAAATTAAAACCATCGGTTGATCATCAACCGTATATATACAAACTCATTTCTGCAATTCACATGTGCGAATTAGTATCGATCGAAGATCCCTAAGTATCAACATCACTGAAAGGCCTATAATTCCAACAACAAGAACAGACAGAATTTACCACCACTCAATAAGCACAAAGTCGGACTCGGGTCCGATTCGGATCCGATTTGAGTCCGACATCTCGGATTTCGCTTTCTCTGTTCCGATTCGGATCCGATTTGAGTCCGCCATCTCGGATTTCCGATTTCTCTGGTCCAATTCGGATCCGATTTGAGTCCGAGATGTCGGATTTCGCTTTCTCTGTTCCGATTCGGATCCGATTGGAGTCCGACATCTCGGATTTCGCTTTCTCTGTTCCGATTTGAGTCCGACATCTCGGATTTCCGATTTATCTGGTCCGATTCGGATCCGATTTGAGTCCGAGATGCCGGATTTCGCTTTGTCTGTTCGAATTCGGATCCGATTTGAGTCCGAGATGTCGGATTTCGCATTCTCTGTTCCGATTCGGATCCGATTTGAGTCCGAGATGTCGGATTTCGCTTTCTCTGTTCTGATTCGGATCCGATTTGAGTCCGAGACGTCGGATTTCACTTTCTCTGGTCCGATTCGGATCCGATTTGAGTCCGACATCTCGGATTTCCGATTTCTCTGGTCCGATTCGGATCCGATTTGAGTCCGAGATGTCGGATTTCGGTACGAGATATCTAGGATTTCGCTTTCGATTCAGGTTTGCAGTAAAAATTTAGAGTTTTTATTTTATTTTTATATTTATTAATGAATTTATTTATTATTTTGAATTTATTACTTAGTATATATGTGGTGAAATATGTATTATACTCATATGTAACAGACATCATATTAGTGTATAAGTGGTACAAAATACAATTCGTTTGTCAATTTCATTTCATATATGGGCTTCGATATCGTTTCGATATCGAATCCGAATCGGCTCGATTCCTTTTTCGATCTCGAATCGAGAATTGGTCCGATCTCGATTCGAGAATGGGTACGATCTCAAATCGATATCGGATCCGATCTCGAATCGAGAATTGGTCCGATCTCGAATCGAGAATGGGTACAATCTCGAATTGATATAGATTCGACATCGGACCAATTCTCGATTCGAGATCGAAAGAGCAATCGAGCCGATTCGGATCCGATCTCGAATCGAGAACGGATTTCGTTCTCGAAACAAGAATCAGATAAGTCGGATCCGATTCGGATCCGATGTTCTTATTGGGATGGTCTTCGATTCCTCATGCGTTCTCGCATTTTTGCAGTGCTTTGAGGTGAGTTTGATACCCAATAATGTTAAAAATACTCTTTGGGATTATACAATCAATTAAGTAAAACGTGCGATTTAATACGGACGTTTACAGATGATGCGCTCTGTTTTCAAACTCAATGACTGAAATATGTGAGCGCTTGCATGTGAAGTTTGAAAATGGATCCTCACCACGAAATAATCAATCAAACAAACTTTACATACATTGTTTTTAGAACTAACATCAGTATAAATAACATTCAAAAGAAAACTTGTGGAAATCCACAGTCGTAATTTTTTGTGTTTTCCATAATCCATTTGTATGTGGCTTAATCGGATGAGCGCAAGTGTACATATGGGCAAAAGTAAAAATTTTTTAATATTTGGGGTTGAAAAAAATAACGATTTTTTTTAAAGCTACATTTGCGACTTTACGCATATATATTTGCCGTTAAATTATCATACTAAATCCGTTCGCGTTCACGATTTTCGTTGAGGGGCGCGAAAGTTATGGAACTTTTAGCGAAATTTTATAAAAAAAAATGTAAATTCATTATGTGATTAAGTGAACAAATTAACAAATATGTATAATTGATTCGCTTAGAAAAGACTTTCAATCTATATATCTGTGGACTTTTGACAAAACAACCTCTTTCTAAAACAGCAATTTTAAAGGGGAGCGAAAAGCTGTTTGTCTCTTTGTCCTCTATAGACTCTAAAACTATCCAACCGATTTGGCCCAAACCGGTTTCATTTGAAAGGTTATAGTCCAAATTAGGTTTTCGGCTATATATCTTTTTGATATTTCAAGTGGGCGTGGCCCCTCCCACATAAATTGATTAACATGATATATCTTGACTATTGTGATAGCAACATTTGCAGATTTGAATAATCAGGAAAAAATGGGCGGGATCGGACCAGTGGGAGTGGCAGCTCCCATACAAAGTAAATATATAATACCATATATCTACAGTTCTATAATAGCCAGAGTCTTAGATATTTGTACACGTTGATTATTTGTTAATGTGAATAGTCATGGGAAAAATGGGCGTGATCGAACCATCAATTACAAATATTAATAGCCGAACTGAAAATGGGCGGAAAGGGATAAATGGGCGTGGTACAAAAAGCAAAAAAAAATAAGCATTAAAATAAAAAAAACCAAATTTTGGGTGGAATCGTGAATGTTTGAAATTAGTTTAATCAAAAAAATATTTTGGGCAAAACGAAGTGTGCGCCGGGTCAGCTAGTATATGTCAATATTATTGGTGCATGTATAATTTAAAAAATATACACTGAAACAAAAATATGTTTGTAGAACATAAAAAAAACATATAGTTGTTAAAAATGAAAAACAAATTAAATAGTATACATTAGCAGCAACTAAATAAAGAAGAATTCGAGGTAATAACCGATTGAAAAAGTTCTGATTACTTTTTTCACACACAAACACGTGCATTCTAATATAGGGTACTAAAATCAAGAAATGCATATAAAATGGACATCTGTCAAAATGCGCCTCTGATTTATCGATGCGCTATTAAAAACCCTATCGATTGATGTATATTTCATTCACTTTCATTCAGCGGCTTGGATGTAACATTACATGATATTTCGGGTACTAAACATCAAAAACGGGGTTGACATATCTTCGGTTGCTGTTGACCTTTTGAAGCGGGATTTGGCTTAAATGACGCATAATGCAAAAAAACTGGATTCACGCAGGTATTTGTACCTATTGGAGAGTAACTGTCAAAACCCATCTCCAAAAACATGTTTTGTTAGAAAATGCACGTTTTTTATAGTTTGCGTCCGTGCTACATCGACACTACATCAGCTACATCAACCAAATATGCATCACAAGATTCGTAGTGACAGCGGCTATATTTTTTATAACTAGAAGAGCGTCCGCGCCCAATCCAAAAGACGAAAACCCCCTGAAATTCGGTTTCAAAATTTTACCATCATTTAGTACAATACGCAATGAAAATAGCGCAGTAACTCATATGGGCGAATTCACCACTGAGGAGTGCTTATAACATCTTTCCTTTAAGTGTAGGCTGAAAAATAAACCGTATCGCAAAAATTTTAGAAACTTCAAAAAATTCCCTGATAGTTCCAACCGATTTTTTTAGATTTTTCAACTTGAAGCGTTCGCCACTACGTTGCAAATGAAGATTCATGTCCGAAACTTCGCACACATATTGTATCAACTCTCGTTAATCACAATATATCCACTTGTGGCCACAACTCAGAACGGCTTAAGAAATAATTGAATACATACCTCGGTCTCATAAGAGTTAAAAATATTTTACTTTTGCCCATATATATTCTATTTGGTTCAAAGAAATAACCCCCAAAAATTAAATACCCCCAAAATGAAAAATGAAATAAAGCCCAAACAAGATGAAAATAACCCCAAATTAGAAATGAAAGAACACCCAAAAGATATCGGTACTACGGCGATATGCAATAACCCCCAAACGAAAAATGAAATAAACCCCAATTAAATAACGCCTAAAAAAATTTGAAATAATACCCAAGAGAAAAAATGAAATCAAACCCAAATATAATGCAACAATCCCCAAAAGAAGAAATGAAATAAGCCCCAAAATTCGGGCTTTTTTCATAATGAAATTACCCCCAAAAAGCGATGATAAAATAACACCCAATGAAATAAACCCCAAAAACGAAATAAGCCCCAAATCAATTAAAGTCACTAATAAATTATTTAAATTGTTATTTATTGAATACAAACAAATTACATGAAAACTTGTATGGTATCGATAACTGCCTGACGGCAAACTGGACATTCGAACTTTTCATGTTCTTTTGCAATTGCATTTGCCTGCAGCTTCAGAACGCATTTACTGCAGATTTTCATGTGCTTACAAGGTAGAAGAAGTATGTTTGGCTCGTCTACAGTACAAACAACGCATAGTTTCACTTCTAAATTAGCCGTTTGTTATGGTGTTTCTAATTCCTCCCCTTCACACTCTTCCTCCAAATAAGTGACGTTTTCAAACAAATCATCTTCTGGATTCATGAGCCTTAGACAACATTTCAACGAGAACTGAGAATGACACTACAAATTTCTTTTTCTACTACTTCACCAAATAGTTTCATTCAATCCTAACTGTATTCACTGCGGTTTCGATTGAAGCAAATTTACAAAAATTAATTTTTTAACAAAATGAAATAATGCCCAAATAAAATGAAATAATCCTCAACAGCCAAAAAAAAGGGAAATATTTCCCAAACAAAATTTCTTTGGGGGTTATTTCATTTGGAGATTTCATTTGGAGATCATAATGAAATAATGCTCAAAAGTGGGAATGAAATAACACCCAAAAAATATGAAATAATCCCCAAAAGATTTTTCGTAATTTTATTGAGCGTTATTTAATTTTCTTGTTTGGGGGTTATTTCGTAGCGCCCGGTACTACCACCTAATGACATAACCCCCAAAATAGAAAAGAAATATCCCCCAATGAAGCAAGCCCAAGTAACTGAAATAAACCCCAAAATCGTTATTATTAATTATAATATTATTATTAAAGAATTTAGAGGAATTCATTATTGTAAAAAGGGTAATTTCTTACTGAAATGAAATAAACCCCAAATAAGATAAAGTAACCCCCAAAGCCAAAACCACAATGAAACTATCCCAAAAAATTGGGGATTTTTACATTTGGGGGTTATTTTATTATGAAATAATCCCCAAATTAAAAATGAAATAACTCCCGAAAATTAGGAAATTATCCCCAAATTCGTTTTTCCCGTTTTTTTTTGTAAAATTTACCCGTTTCATTGGAGGTTATTTCGTGGCGCCGGTTCAACCCACTACCATTGTTATTTAAAATTATTGTATTCCTCTAACCGTAATAATTTTCAATATTGTAATTATAACGTTCTTTATTTCCCATTCTGATACTATTTATAAAATTGTTGGTTGTTGTGCGGGACTTTCAATATAAATATATATGAAAATATCTTCTCAGGACATATTCTTTGATTCCATGTTATTACTAAAGTTATACACGAAAATGTTTCAAATCATTACATTTCGTTTAAAGATATTTTCGATTTGTTTGGTGTTCAAAAGAAATAAACAATTAAGTTGTTGTCCCTTAAGAAACGCACACTGTTTCGAATATTCTAGTATTGATTGCAGATATGTGAGGCGTGTGAAATATTAAATCATTATGGTGTAGAAATTCAACACTTCATATTGTGTTGAATATCAAACATAACATTGAGGTGTGCCAGATTACAAATAGACACACTCACCTAAGTAGACATATTCAATATCACTGTCGTGGTTTCTTACACCGCAACAGGATATACAGCCAATCTTTGTCTACCAGTGTGTGTGTGTGTGTAGTACTATTGCAAACTTATCTTACTTAAAAGTAAACATGTCCTAACCACATGTTGTCCAATACCCTCCCCATGCTCAGGTTGAAGTAAATGCAAACAAATATATAAACTACGTGAGCATGAGAATATATTTGTGTGTATCTATAGACATTCATATCGTAACAAGCAAGACAAAATACGAGTATCCTTATGCCTTTAGATATATTCACACATGGCAACAACAAAAATTTGGAAAAACTGCACTTGCCGTAAAATGTACTCCATGATCCGAACGGAATACCAGATTTCAATCGAATTAGTTTAAAGTGCGATGGATTGGACAAGAATCAAAAAAAAATTTAGAAACATTTTTGACATCCCGATATTTCGAAGCAGATGGCCAATTTGGCATTTATGAAGTGACATATTATTAGTTAAAGGTTAGAAATTTAACGAAAGGGTCGTATTACGTTTGAAGAAAATTGGGAAATATTTCTTCCAAAGTGCTGAGTTTCAACCCCAACAGTCAGAATTCTACGAAATGAATTCAATAGAAATAGAGTGTCATCAAATTTGTGGATCAACTTGTGATCCTTAATATCAGTGCAAAATATTACCCCTGTAGATGAAAGTGTGATCGAATAGCCATCAACATCAACTCGCACTTGTTTGCGCTGAATTTTGCATAAAGTCCACGGTATCAAGTCCAAGCACTGCAGCCTCGTGAACATTCGATGCGTTTTCGCTTCGATGAATGGGCTGAAGATGAGCATTTTTAGCGAAAAATCACGTTTTCCGATTAAGTTCATTTACCCCTTGGGAGCTTCGTTAACACACTAAATTGTCGCATTTTTGGCTCGAACATCTACACGTCATCGAGGAGATTTGCACAGATTGTTTAGATTTTTAATTTTTCTTAATTATTATTCAATTACCTCACTGGAAAATAATTTCTTAAGGAAGTACTGGAATTTATATTGAGTTTAGTGATAATTTTATAAACCAAACTTTGTGGTGGTTTCATATAATTAAACATAAACATGGTGTCCCATAACATCCCATGAAGGGATTGGGGCGAGATTCTCACAATGAGTAAAATGTGCCCTATCTAGTTTGACACTCACTGATTGGGACAAAACGGTATTTTGAGAAGCTTTTTCATATAATTAGTTTGTCTAATATGCCGTTAACGAGAAGTGTAGAGGATTTAACGGGAGTCGGTGATCCATCGAACGGCGACGATTTATACAGAACTATTCGACGATAACGTTTTCTCTGACAGAACTGTTGACTAAAAAATTACTTTTAATTACTCTAGATGCTTTTGATACCTTAAAGGTGAAATTAATTAAGATCTGGTGCGTTTTTGTTCCTTCGTTGCTTGTCAGTTTTTTTTTCAGCACTTTCCAACAAACAAAGCCACATTTGCGTCAGAAAACCTATATTTTAGAGCCTAGTAATCATTGTGTCTCTAACATAGCAAACACAATGTGTTTGTACACAAGTGTAGTATATTTGCGACAAGCTACAAACACGTTATAATGGAATACAAACAACAAAAAAGACAGATTTTTCAGCGTGTGGTAAAATTCTTGCGATGCAGCTCTATGCCCTGAAACAAATTCTGAAAATCTGTTTCACAAGTTGTGACGTTGATCATCTTACTGTTAGCCAAGGCCACACTATGTTCTGCGACATCATTTACCACATAAAAGCGTTGAACTTTATGCTTTGCTTCGTGAAAGAATCTGTGCGTTTCCCATTAATCTGAAAAATCAATAACACATGATGCATGCTTCAAACAAAGTAAGGCTGGCTTCTGAAATGAAACTTTCGGTTTGTTTATTTTGAAGCATGTATTCTCTTAAATCTGCTTTTACCGCATGCTGAAAAATCTATACTTTTTTTGTTTGGATGCCAACATAACGTGTTTGTAGTTTGTCGCAAATATATTACACTTTAACTATATACTTTTAAACGCACCAGCTCTTCAGTTCATGAAAACAATGCCTGTAAACATATGTATGGTTCCTGCAATATGTTACTACAGCCATTTTTTCTTAGACTTCGTCGTTACTTAGCGCATGGAAATTTTTACTAAGCAATGCTTAAAGCAAATCCGATGCAAAAATAGCAAACAGTTTATAATATTATAGTGTCATATAGTGTCAAAACTGGTGGTTTGTTCATATACAATAAAAGTTTGGACGTTTTACTTTAAAAGTGTTGACTTACAAACTAAGAAAATCGTGGTTATTGACCACGTTATTGAGTAGAATTCAAAAAGCGTCCGGAATAACCGATTTTTGGGAGCAATTCGACTCAAAATACTTTACCGTATAGGATTTCCAATTAAGCTTGAGCAATCATGAAAATCGAAAAAGAAAAATTTTTTGGGACACCCTAATACATGAATGTCTCAGAAACGTAACAAAGCACAGAGAAATTGTACCATATTTAAAAATTATGAGTTCGGCTAAAAAGTTAGTGTTAAAAACTTATTAAATAATATTGATGTGACATAAAATTTAAAAAAATTAAAAGTTTACATTGTCAGTAATGTTTTTTTAAGAACCGTGTACGAGTTGTGGAAAAAACTTTTGATTTTGTGGGAATATATTTGGCTGTCGTCATACGACGACACTATGATGAAAAGAAAGTGATTTAGTTTTTTTTTTGTCTTGAATTTTTTTTAATAAGAGTCTTAGCGTCGCAGATATTTTGGATATTTTGGAGGAAGAAGGTCAATCGAACGAGTTTTACATAGAACCTCCAGAAGTAAACGTGTTAACTGATGAAGATTCAGATGATGAAGCCGATGGTAATATCAATCCTCTCTCTCTCTCGTAATCAACTTCCAGCACCAGCTGAAATAAAAATTGAGAGACAACTTTCTGTAGACGCCGTACAGCAAGACGTTAAACGAAAAAAAATATAAGGAAAGAAACAAAACGAAAATGAGATAAATTGGGAACTAGGAGGGAAAACGTCAAAAGTTCCCGAACTCAAGGCACCTGTAAATGAATATGATGAAAGCATGACGGCTGTTGATTATTTCGAGCTTTTCTCAACGACGAATTGATAGAGCTCAATATTGCCCAAAGTACTGAATATTGTTTAGCAAATAATTGGCAAGATGTGAAGCTGACCAAAGAGGAACTAAGAACATTTATTGGAATATTGACAGTTTCTGGATAGAGTCCATTATCTAGCAAAGCAATGTATTGGAACGTTGGCGAATGCGTAGAAATATATTTGATTCTATAATGAAATCGTTGCATTTTCAGTCTAATGCTAACTTAGATAAAACCGATAAACGTCCACTTATTTCTCACCTTCAACAAGGTTTTATGAAACATTTCCAGCCCACAGAGTCAGTGTCACATGATGAAGCAATGGTGGAGTATTTTGGTAAACACGGTTGTAAGCAAGCCATCAGAAATAAACCAATTCGATTTAACCTACAACTTGTCGAGGTAAATATTCCATATTCTATCCAAAATTACAACAAAAATATGGGAGGCACTGATCGTATGGATCAAAACGTAAATGCTGATCGGATATCTATACGAGGAAAAAAGTGGTGGTGGTCAATCTATACGTGGTTGTTGGACGTTTCAGTCCAAAATGCTTGGCTTTTAGCGAGAGAGCAAGATCCTAAACTAAGGCAAAAGAGCTTCCGAAGAGACTTAGCCATGTCATATCTTTTACTGGAGAAAAATGCCCCAAAAGGTCCTGGAAGAACACCGAAAGTCCAACCTGGGGCTGACTCAATGAGGTACGACGGATATATGCACTATGTGCAAAGAACGAAAAACAATAAACAAAGAAAATGTGCTGGTGATAAATGTAAGTCAACTGTAAGAACCGAGTGCAAAAAATTTGACAAAGGTTTATGCATTGATTGCTTCGCTTCGTACCATCAAAAGTCATAAAAAGTATTTGTTGTATTGTTGTCTTCTTTATTATTATTTATTTGAAAAATAAATAAAAAATTTTAAACTAAAACCAATCAGAGAACTTTTAACACCATTGTACCCGTATTTTCATAGCGTCGTCATATGACGACACCCATTTACTCAGAATCTGGCCCCAACAAGCCAATTCTTTTTCTTAGTGTGTTAAGGGGATCCCAGATAAGCAGTAAACAAAGAAGAATTCGGGTTAATGGAGAATATTTTTAATTTTGTTATGAAAAATGATATACCGCAAGTGGTGGCCATTTTCTGCTTCGCATATTCGTGCTCTTCCCAAAACAGTTTCCATGACCTTTCGCGAAACTGCAGGTGTTATGTTGTTGATATCGTCGCGAATATTGTTTTTAATTGCTGGATGGTTCAAGACATATTAACATAGACTTTTCCTTTCAAATAACACCAAAGGAAACAGTCTGGAGCGGTTAAATCCGGTGAACGTGGAGGCCAATTAAAACCGCTTGTACGCGAAATAATTCGTTCACCAAAGATGTCGCGTAAAAGAGTCATTGTGTCCCTCGAAATGTGCGCTGTGGCTCCATCCTGTTGGAACCATACTTGTGACGGTTGGAACCATACAGTTTGATAGAAAACAGAATGGATACGCGATAGAGCGATATGCAACCAGAAGCAAACCATGCAGGAATCTAACCTTAAATAGTGTTTGATTGATACTAATTTATGTTTTATGTTGGTTGCATCGAACGAAAATAAGCATTCCCTTTTATTTCTGTCCATTTTATGTTCAACCAAAGAGTAAAACACAATAGCAACTCGAACTCGATGAAATGAACTTAAAGAGAGGGCTGGCGACTTTTGTTTATTGCTCTATAGGAGAACTCCTTTTCACTTAGTGTTCGGACAGACAATGATTACACAGCGACAAGATTATAATCTTTCCGGTGACTGAAACTTTTAAAAGAAGTGGACATGGAAATTGAAAGAGAGAAAATAACACATTTACTTTACTTCGAGATGAAATTAGAAATTTAGGTTGGAGAGCCTACGAGAAAAACACTCGAATTTAAAACTCACGATCACGAGTTAAAAGTTTCAAAGTGGGTCGGACATAAATAGGCGGCATTTTGTTTCGTTTGTAAATTTTTGTATTTGCAATCTGTTTGTTAACAATAAGCAAACTATATAACAATTTAAGGTTAACATATGTTGTCGCCTACAAGTGTAGGCAACATGCGAAATTTTAATACAATAACTTACATATTTACATAGTTATTTATTCTAAGCTAATCTTCAAAACTCTTTACTTTAACTTCGGAATGGTAAACCAAGAACATGACATCTTTTCAATCTGCGAACTTCGTTACTATCGTCCAATAGTGAGATAGCTAAGGGTGTTGACTAAACCTCCCGAGATACCGTGAGCTGAATCGATTGATCTCCTCTTGAATAGTTCACACTTTAAGGTCTCTAAACTGAAAGAAAGACGCTTCTTCGCATGCATGAAACATTTTCGTTAATGTTTTTACGTTGCTATAGTGAAAAGTGTCGTATATTCAACAATTTGGTAGTCGCTGCAACGAACAATTTTATACATGATTTCTTTGACAATTTTTCATTTGTTGCTGCAACAACTTACTTTTCGTTCCTGCAACAGTTTTATTTAATTTGAATTTTGTAGAAAAATGGGTTAAATATTAAAAAAACAACAGTAAAGGTATGATATTTAAACTACTCCTATTTGGTTTATCTCTTACTTTTCATAGTTTATATTTATTATTTATTTATTTTGAAGGTTTGCCAACATTTTTAGTTGACGTAACAATTTCGTTATTGTAACGAAACTAATTTCGAAAAAATGAGCCAGCGTAAAAAATAGGTAGCAAGAGAAAATGGTGAGCGTGAGTGCTGTGTCACGTACACATCTTAAATCAGTTTCATTGCAACAACCGAAAGTGATAGACATATTTCTCGGCCTTCTCTTTCCTAATTTTTACATTTGAAACATTGCAGAATTCTCCGGATTCTCATAAACACCTTGTTGCCAAATGGAAGATTTTTGGTTTTTCCCGTATAAACTTCGTAATCGAACAATCCATCTATGGATCCCGGATGGAAATGGAATTGCCGCACAATGATGTTTTAGAAAAATTTGGGTGTTAGTTGGCATTCGGAACAAAAATTAATTCCTCTACTAACAAAATGGAATTTTATTAGTCGAAGGACAACTCTTCCCGAAACAATTTGTATTTCCTCTACATTTTTAAATCTCTTGTTTCTTTTCTCTCTTTCTTTGATTAAAATGCGTGATTGATGACACTGTGTGTGATTTTTGAACTTTCAATATCTGAGTTGAGTGAACCGAAGCAAATCAACATAATTTTGACACGCTCAATCTAATGGCATTTACCGCTTTACTCTATCACGTCAACATTTTCAGATTTTTGGCCACAAAGTATGCTGGGAAGTCAAAAATGCCAAGATCTTTGAGACTAAATTAGAGGCAGAAAGCTTAAGAAGAAGAAGTTAGAAATGTAGAGTTCCCTTGGAAGATTACTAACCTTAAGTTGTTATCCCCCTGCTCTCCCCCTTGCCCGTAATAATTCGACACACACAAATTGCATCCATTAAAATTAAGGGAAATTGTAGAAATTTTGCAGTAGTATGTTCGGGAGAAATGTTCCTCGTAAAAAATACTATAGGCCCTCAAACTACATTTTGATGGGAAACTTTTTGTTTAGAAGATATAACACGTTTTGTAATTTAGTTTTCAATATTTTGACAAAACGCGAACTTGAAGCGCCTTCCTCCACTTAAATTTATAAGGCAAATGTATGAAATATTATTATCTCTATGAATTTGAAATCTCATTATCGAATATATCACAATAACATATTAAGTCCAAAATGTAAGTAACATATGATTAAAAATCCTATATAATAAACAAAATAATAAAGTTATTGAATAATTGGAAATAAACTTAGCAATAGTAAACTTATTGAAGAGGTATCGACGGAGAGTGAGCTCTCACTCCTTTCGAGTTTAACCTGAACTTTGTGTTGCTGGTCGTTTAGATGAAATGTGCAAATTTAAATACAGGGTGGCGCAAAATGACCGAAGGGGTTTGAATTAATTATAACTTTTCATTTAACACATATTCATTATATTTTTAATTTAATTATGAAAAATTATAACTCGAAAGTGGTGGTAGTGGCATTTTCGATATCAAACACCAGTGATGGAAACGGCGACACCATATTCATTTTCAAAAAATTCGGGCCAACTATCCTTTCCGACGAAACACCGCACCAAACAGTACACTTAAGTAGATGTAATTGTCGCAGTTGAACTACTCCTGGATTTTCCGTAGCCCATATCCTGCAGTTTTGCCTCTTAAGGAACCCATTTAATTGGACATGAGATTTATCGTTCATAATTAAATTATGGACAAAATCATGATTTTCTTCTGCTATTTCAATTGTGTTCTGTTCCATTTTAAATGTCTTCTTGACAAAATACTGAAAAGTAATAAAAAAAATATAATAAAAAGTTATAAGGAATTCAAACCCCTTCGTTCGTAAAAGAGAACCAAAAAGTCGACACAATTCACTCAAAAACATTTCTCTCTCATCTCATATATTGATTATTTAAAACTTTTTCATACTTTATAAAATTTTCCTTAAACACGGTTGGAATTTATATAGTTACATACAACAACATTGCCCAAATATTGCAATATTGAATGAATAAAGTAAGAGAGAGAGCAGCGAAACGTAACGCATTATTCGTTTTCTTAGTTGTCATACCACTCCATGAGTACATTTTCTTCTCTACTTCTATTCATCTTCTTTGTCTAGCCATGCATATACTTTTGTGGGACTACAGCACAAAGACGATTTACAATTAGACGACCAGAAGATGTGCGCAACTTGGCAACCCTGGTAAAAGAGAACCAAAAAGTGCTAGGAGTTCACTCAAACGCATTTCTCTCTCGCGTCATATCTTGCTTATTTCATACTTTTTGCATAGTTTATGTAATTTTACTTCAACATGGTTGGAATTTGTATAGTTATATACAATAACACTATCAAAAAGCTGCTCGTGTATTGAAATATTCAATGAAGAGAGTAAGAGAGAGAGTAGAGAAGTACTAGGGTTTCACTCGTTTTGTTTGTTGGCGTTTGAGTGAAGAGAAATTTTGACTGTCTATTTGTACATCGTTTTTGTACAGCACAAATAGATTACAAAACGTGTTATAACTTCTAAACAGGAAGTTTCCCATAAAAATGTAGTTTGAGGGCCTATTATATTTTTTACGATAAACATTTCTCCCGGAAATACTACGGCAAAATTTCCAAAATTTCCATTACTTTTAATGGATATAATTTGTTTTTGTCGAACTATTAACGGGGAGAACAGAGGGGATAACAACTTAACTTAAGATTAGTAATCTTCATCTTCACATTTCTTAATCAGAAGTCTAACATTAATTCGGAATCTTTCTGCCTTTACTTTAGACTCAAAGATCTTAACATTTTTGACCTCCCAGCAAAGTTTGGAACCAAATATTCTGACGTGATAGAGAAAAACGGTAAATGTCATTACATTCAGCGTATCCAAATGATACTGACTCACCAGCGGAGGAAATCAGGAGCTGTAAGGCATGAAAACATTACCCAGAAGGCATTATATAGAATACGGCAGGCCTTCCCTACACATTACCTCCTCCTTTCTTTATATCTTTGCTTGAGATTGGGGGCAAGGCTGTCATCCCGGTCTACTAGTAGTAGTTTTAGAAGGACTTAGGTGAAAATAAATTAGTTTCATATTTCAGATTTATACTTTAACCAATTGTAATTCTTATAAATTATTTTTTTAAATTCTGCTGCCACAGGAATCAAACACACGACATTAGAACGATTTCGGACGCTTTACCTGCTTGACTTTTTGGGATTTTGCAACGACGAATTGCGAATATGACAGGTTTTCATAAACAACAGCCTTCTCCTGGCATTCTTTTAAAATGCCTGTGGAAGCCTTTTAAAATCATGTATTTCGCAGGCTTTATTAAAGTAGGCATTAACCAAAGGATTTCCCATGCCTTATTCATGGAAGGCCTAGCAAATTCTGCCGCTGGGCGTTTTGTTTCACTTAATTCAGATTTTTGGTCACACACAGTGTAATTATTAATAATATTTAAATAGCTCTTATCAGTTTTGAAAGATCATAAAACATTTAAATATTATTTGGATTCGTGTCGATAAGTAAATGGTGGAAAATTATAATCTCCACGATACCAGAACAAGCAAACATTTGAAAGCCTTTCGACTACAGACTAGACATTTACGCCGATTGTTTGTGCTTCGGCGGCGACATAAGGACCTGCGAAACCCGGTGGCGCCAGCTTGGTCGGCTATCCTGGCGGCGGCGGCTATTCCTTATTATTAGGAAATTGGCCTGGCTGCTGAAATGCAGATTTCAATTCTTAGGAAATTTGAACTGCTGTTGTTATACAGCCATGGACCCTAAATTAGCACAAACTACTCGTAAGTTTGTCAAGAACATCAAGCTTCTGATCTGATTGCTGGAATGTGCAATTAGCATATTTTCTTTTGGACAGTAAATTAACACAACGCGAGTGAATGGTCATAAAAAGATGTTAAGTGCGTATTTTGTGTCTAACGGTACTTTTTTTAAATTTTTTTCCAATTTCTCTAAATTTTCCTAAAAATAGGACGGGAAAAAATTGGACGCCAGAGGGAAAGCGCATTATATTCAACATGTGTAGTGAAGGAAAAAAGACATGTGTAATTGTAAAAATTCCTAACCGATCTATTAAACTGGTCTATACTGTTATTTTTTTCCTTTAAAACTAATACAAATTTTATAATGGAAAACATAAAAAGGGCACACGTTGCAAATAATCAACTGAAGTAGTGGACCGAGCTGTTGTCCGGAAATCATAGAATAATCCGTTCACCTCATCACGTAATATTGCCAACGAAGTCAGATAAGCATATTCGAAGACCCCCCAATGACACCCAGCTCTTTGGATGCGCAAGCCGAAAAAACCACTCCATTACTCCATTCCAAAAAATATTGCAAAGCTTTCACTTTTTGCGCTGACCCAAAAATCAGAAGATCTCCCACTCTGAAAAAAATTCTTTGGAGTGATGAAACAAAGGTAAATTGAATGAGTCCGGGTGGTATAGTAATAGTTTATCTCCCTAAATATCGGGCACTCAATCGACGCTACATACAGAAAACCGTGAAGCACACCGGAGGAAGCATTATGGTGTGGAGATTAATGAAAAATGGGTCGTCATCAGTATTTGAATATTTGAATATTGAATATATATATGATACCAAACACACATCAAAAATGATCAAGGACTGGTTTGCTGAAGAAAGAATCCCCGTCTTTGACTGACCAGCTCAAAGTCCCGAGTTGAACCCTATTGCAAAACTCTGGTATGATGTGGAAACTAAGATCGCTCAACATAAATTTAAAACTTGGATGATCTTTGTTAGATGATCCGTTGATATCAAGCCATAATTGAAAACAATGGTTATTTCATTAAGTATTAACCAGGTAATATAAAAACATCAATATTTTTATTAATTTCATAAATATATTTTTTTTCTATTTCAGAAACTTTAAATTGTGCTATTTTAGCGCCCAACTAAAATCTGGCATTTTTCGTTTATCGTAAAGGTTTTTCAGCTCTGACTTCTCATAACTCGTTTGCTGCAAACATTTTTCGGTTCTCCTCAACGAAATGGCATGTTGGACTTAACAGAATAAGATGTCTCCATTGCATTAAAGAATAATTGAATTTTTTAAATATTTTTTTTGTTTGGTTTTGGAATTACTGTTTGTTTATAAAGATAATGTGGCCGTCGGTGATGCAAGGTTAGTGTGCGCGCCTCATGTACATGAGATGGGTTCTCCTCGCATAGTGACGACAACACTGTCGAGTATTTAGCCGTCTCAAAAATACCGTTCGGAATCGTTGTAAAACTGTAGGTCCCAATCAGTGGGTATAAAACTATAATTCGCACAGCTCACTGGTTGTGAGAAGTTCGTCACAATCCCCTTGTGGGATGTAATGGGAACCTTTTTTTTGTAAAGATTATAAGAAGTTAATTAATTGTTTTACTTCAAATACGCAATAAATACGCAAATAAACAATATATAATGAAAAATGTTCAAACATTATTTTGTAATTAAGTTTAGATATAAATATAAAACGGATTATTAAGTAACTCATTTCACGAGAAGTTAAGGGTATTTCCAGTTAGGCAATCACAAGTGGGCCATCAGACGAAGTCGTTATCGGTTGGCAGGATAGGCTGGTAAAGAAGTAGTAAGGAAGCTTACATATATTCCTTACTCTCTAACCTCACTCCAATGTCCTTTTATTCCAGTACTTTGGTTTTAATCCTGAATCACGGATAACGTGGTAAGCAGCTAACTAATTTAAATATTATGGTAGAGGTTTGGCCTATTTCTGAGGAGAATGAACACCCTCCATTTCCGATTGAATACGGCAGGTATTATAAAGGGTCCGCCATCTAACGTTTTGTTTCACCTAGTGCTTATTTCGTGAATGGTAACACTTAGCTCATCTCTGATTTGACAGATAATTAGTTTTATCCTTCCGCTCAACGAATATGGTTGTGTATACGCTTGAACAACGCTGGGAAATATTGCGACATTACTTTGAAAATCATGGTAACGTTGCAGATGCCGATTTTGCCAAAACAAATAATTTTTTCAGTTGAAGCTGATTTTGATCTTGGCGGGTATGTAAACAAGCAAAATTGTCGCATTTGGGGCACAGAAAACCCGCACGCATACATTGAAAAGCCGATGCACCCAAAACGAGTCACTGTTTGGTCCGGATTTTGGTCCAGAGGCATAATTGGGCCATTTTTCTTCAAAAATGAGCAAGGAGTGGCCGTTACAGTCAATGGCGATCGTTATCGGGCCATGTTGAACAAATTTTTGTTCACAAAAATTGAAGAGGAGGATATTGGCAACATTTGGTTTCAACAGGACGGCGCTACGTGCCACACAGCCGAAGCTACACTCGATGTTTTGCGCCCTGTTTTTGAAGATCGCTTATCAGACGCAGAGCTGATGTCGTTTGGCCACCTCGGAGCTGCGATTTCACACCGTTGGACTATTATTTGTGGGGTGCCCTCAAAGATAAGTGTTACGCCGACAAGCCAGAGACAATTGACGCTTTAAAGGACAATATTCGTGAAGCCATTGATGAAATACAGCTGCACACAATCGATAATGTGCTTAAAAATTGGACCGGTCGTGTAGGCTACTGCATGGCCAGCCGAGGCAGCCATTTGAATGAAATTATTTTCCATTACACAGAAAAAAATATTCCCGAATTAATTTCAATTACTGATTTGCTTGAAAACAGAGATAAAATTCAATTATTTCATTATTTGACTCAATCATTTGAATACTTGGTGCAACAATTTTACATTTTATAAAGAGAAGAAGATCAATTAAAATTTCACTGGAATCAAGTACTTGTGTACTTGAAATTACAACATTCTTTATATGTTATTTGAAGTTTTTTTGTTCGATTTTTAAGCAAATTTTTGTTGTTGTCAGGGAGAACAAGTGGAAGATGCGCATCACCAAAAATCCGTTACAAACGGTGTTTTGTTATTGCAATCGGCACTCGTCAACACAATGACAGCAACAACACATGTGCTACAAAATTATTGCGAAATCAAAACACATCTTTGAGAATTTACAAATAAATGTTCAAACGAAAAAAAGACATACCATAATTTTTATTTTTGAATTTTATTTTTGAATCCCTGTAAATGATTTTCTTAATTATTATTTAATCAAACTGAAATTAATTATAAAAATAAAATGTTCAAAAAATATGAGATGTTGGTTTTTGTTATTTTGGGTGTTAATGTTAATCATTAAAAATTACCGATTTCGATTGAAAGCGAACACCGACTTTTGATTACCAGAATAATCAAGTTGAGTACGCTAGTAATCAAAACATTATATAATTTCGATTAAACGCTCACTCAACTTGATTACGCACGTAATCAAAACATTATGTAATTTTGATTAAGCACTCACTCAACTTGATTACACGCGTAATTGAAATTTTCCATAAAAAATTGATTAAAGTCATGCTTAACTCAATTACTAATTTAATCAACAATATTAAGAAATTTTGATTAAATCTGTGCTCAAATAAATATTTGCTTTAATTGAAAACTTTTCAATTACGATCTTACAATTCGAGTAATTGAATTTACAAAAATCGTCATTGGCGGAAATCCAAGTATAAAAATAATTGAATTGACAAATATCGTAATTGATTTGAGCATTCGCTTTTTTCTGTGTATTAACCGGAAGGATTGTACTTTCAAATACAAAAAGAAAGAAAGAAATTCAGTAGTTTTTTTTTACAGCATTTTCAAAAAAAAAAGTTATTTGGCGGACCCGTTAGGTAGCACCTCTCCTATATAATACAGGGCCATTTGATCCGTTATAAGCAGTAATTTGACGTAGACAAACTGCATGACAATTAAATTAGTAATAATTTAAATGCTAAAAGTAAAACCGAAGACAGAACTACATATATTTCTTGTGTTGATGGTAGTATACATAAGTATTTTTTGCAAATTTAAATCTCTCCTTCATGTCCATATTTCTTTCGAAGACATCAATAAAGTATTATCTTTGCGGAAGCAGGATTGTAAGCAGATGTCTGCTGACTCCTCTTTACTCGTCTTCATCTTTGGATGCAGTATTATTTGCTGGGCGCACACAATACACCCAACTACGAGCATGTGTGCTACGTCTTTTATTTCAGTTGCGATTATTCAATTCTCCATCATCCCATACTTTTTGTTAAGTGTACATACTTTCATAACTATGCAATGGCTGTGCTGCAGATTAAATAGCAACTCAGTTGAGGCTGCGTCCACATCGAGATTGCCACCCCCGGGCCACATGTGTGTTCGAATTTAATCATGCAAAATCGCCTTACCAGTCTGCTTCTGATGAGTAAATAAAGTTTCGTTAAATCTGTATTAAATGTGTTTTTAATTGCGCTACACAGGCAAATCCATAATATTTGTGAGCAGTCAAAATATAAATTCATGAATATTTAAAGCAGTCATTTTCAACTTTACTTCAGCTAATTAATCTCATCTGCTCCAAACCACAAAAGCCTCAAATAATAGCAGCTGAGTTAAAAACGCTGCTATTATTTGAGGCTTTAGTACAAACTTTCCGCTAGTGTCCTTGCCAGTGTCGTGGACTGAGTATGAGGTTTCATGAGTGTATCATTGGAGATTATATTAAACAAGTTCGCGTGCTGGACATGAATTCTGTGTGAATTATTTTAATTTTTTGTATTAGTGGACAAAATTTACAGAGCATTTTTAAAGACAACTGCAAATGGCTATACTTATATTATATGGAAGCTAATAATGGTCAGAAACTACCAGGTGGCCATGAGAAGAATGCCATAAATCGGTTTCGGCATTAAATTTAAATTTTTAACTGCGGCGCTTTTACGACATTTACATATGTTCATTAATAAAATAGAATCCCTAAAAAATGATCCACTTTCATGATTTATTTTATTCATTTTATTTTTTTATCGTATTATTTTATTTAAGCAAAAGAAAATTGGGGCAAAATAAAAAAAATATAAAAAGTAAAAAAATTCCGCAATTTTTTCAAAACCATTTTCGGCTGCGGAAAAATGCTTGTGGGTTTCATTTTGTGAATATACACTCGAAATATGAGAAGTATAGATGCGATAAAATCCGAAGAGGTTAGTAGGTCTTAGTAGCTTAATGAAGGTAAAATAATAATTGGTTGCAAAAAACTCTCACAATTGAATGAACTTAGCTGCATCGTGATTACTGTGGGCGATAAATTAACGTACGAACGCGGATTCAAACCCCTCTATACGATAACCATGAAACAGTTTCTCCAAGAAAATCTTTCGAAGCTGATGCAGAAGTAAAGGTCTACCAATTGGATAAATAATTGGATATAATAATTTCCATAAAATGTTCCAATTCGAATGAATTTTTTTTAAGTCGCCAAAATAAGAAAATCGCTAAAATAAGAAAAAATATTAAGTTTTTTGCCTCCATAACCAATGTAATTCCAATTTAACAAAAATAAAACTCATTTTTCCGACTACGTTAACACTGTGCTGCCCACGCAAAAATGATGTTTGATCCACAGTGATATACGCATGTCAACACGCTTCAAAATTGACCTCTTGTTTGATCGAAAATCAAAATTATTTGATTTTGCTTCAAACATATATAAAGGGTTTTTCAACAGAGACGCTACAAAAGAAAATCGATAGGGACAGCAAACGACGCCATATTTTATACCGCTCTTTTGGCAGTAAGGTTTGCCATTTCATCATGGAAAGATATACGAGCCAACAACGAGTCGAATTTATGAAAATGTACTACCGAAATTTGCAGTCAGTGGCCTCAACTTTAAGAGCGCTACGTCCAATTTATGGTCTTCAACGATGAGGCTCATTTCTGGCTGAATGGCTTCGTCAATAAGCACAATAATCCACATGTAATCCATGAGTCATCATTGCATCCCGAAAAAATTACGGTTTGGGACTTCTTCCGTGATGATCAAGACCGGCACATTACTCTGAATGCGAATCGCTACCGTTCAATGATAACCGAATATTTTTGGCCCCAATTGGATAATATGGACTTGGAGGACATGTGGTTCCAATAGGACGGCGCCACACAGCGAATGCCACAATCAATTTATTGGAAACCAAGTTTGGTGAACGTGTTATCTCACGAAATGGTCCAGTCGATTTGACGCCGTTAGCTTATTTCCTGTGGGGGGCTACGTCAAGTCTATGGTCTATGCCAACAAGCCAGCGACGATTGATGAACTTCGTACGAATATCGAACGTGAAATTGCAGCAGTATCGGCCGATTTATGCTTGAAAACCGTCGAAAATTGGGTTCAGCGTCTGGACTTCTGCAAGCGTGCCCGTGGTGGCCATGCAAAAGAAATCGAGTTCCATACATAATGGCATCGAACGTACTTTCACAGGAATAAAGAATTTCATTGGTATCTAAAACCGGTTTTGTTTTATTTAAAAAAACTTTTGTAGCGCTCTTATTGAAAAACCCTTATATGTGTGTCGTTTTACACTACCCCGCTCTCAATGTTTTTTAAAAAATCACCAACATAAGAAAATCGCTTAACTAAAAAAATTGGCAAATCTCGGAAACGGCTCGTCCAAACGCAAATTTAATAAATGTGGATGGATGCCTTTCATAAAAAAATCCGTCAAACTAAAATTGTTGAAATAAATAAACGCTATTATTTACGCGTATTCAAGATCGTATTCAAGACATCCATAGGTTTAAGCCTCCTATGGAGGTAAAAAATTTATTATTTTTTGGATTGGACGCACCGTTTTCGAGTTATAGTAATTTTTTTAATTTGCGATTTTCTTATTTTGACGATTTTCTGAAAACAAATTCTTCCATCCGATTTGGGCCACTTTATGCGATTTTCTTATTTTGACGATTTTCTGAAAACAAATTCTTTCATCCGAATTGGACCACTTTATGACAAACCCTGTGGGATTGGAACTCGCCAATTGTAGCATAAGATTCAACGATTGTGTTATGGAAATACTAGTAAAATAAAACAATACATGCGATACAGAAACTAGTGCGGTGAGATGTATCAACTGGGCATATTCGTCTTGTCTATAACAGTAAAATGCAAATGGACTTTAATGACCTTCTTTTGATTTTGTATAGAAAAATATATGTCAACCGTTGATTTTGTACAAAGCATTACAAATTATGGGTCCATACGGCGTAAAATGTGAATATGTATATTAGGGTGATGACTTTAATACAACCTCGTTTCCCTGTATCATATTTAGATGAGTTTTTATTTAAGATTAGATAAAATCTTGCATATAAGGTGATTCGATAAAAAAAAAAACCTCACGCACAAAATGATTTTAAAATTTGTATTTATCAGAATTTTGAGCAATTTTTTTAAGTCACTGTAAGCAGATATATAATTGAACACAAGCTTTAGAGCCACATATGTATATGTAACATTACATAGGATAATTAAACACACAAGGAAGTTAAATATTCACGTTGTCATTGGAGAGGATGAATCTCAGTGGGAGGTTGTCCTTGTTGCGGCAGGAGTTGTATAAGTCTTGCATAACTTTGATCGCGCGCTCACAGCACTGGTTGCATCGGGCAATGTTTATTGGAGATTCATCTGTTTTCCAGTGGGTCTTCAAGCATTTGAGAGCTGTTGGGTAGTCATTCAGAGCTACAGATAGTTCTTCAAAATCTTCAGCGAGGAACAATTGACTACTGAACCAATGATCAGCCCATGAGTAAGAAATGAATGAAAAAATTTTACGCAACATGTTCCGGATTTCAGGCATCAGAATAATCGCAAGAAGAGCTATAATGGCACGAGAGTTCCAGGATGCATTGCATATTTTTGGGATCTGCTTAAACTTTACAAAAGGGATTTCACTCCTCTCAGTGAAGTGACGGAAGACACGAGTGAGGTGGAAGAGAAACTTCATGTCCTGTCTCCAGCCGCCTGTTTCCTTAATCTCAGTCTTACCATTGCTGAAGGCTGCTTTAAATTGATCATAATTGCTCATCAAACCCTGCACAACGAAGTACTCGATGTTTGGTGATTTAGTCGACCCATGGAGCTCATCGGAGCGAAGAAAGCGATCCAGCACATGGTGCTGGCAACTGATGAACTTGGGTTTGGTGTGACCTTTCTCTTCGAACATTACAACGCCTGTCTTTTTCCGGTATTCAAGCTTGTTGTATCGGCAACAATCATCACAATTGATCCCCACAGGTTGAACTCATCTAACAGATTCTGGAGTCCTTCTACGATTGTTTGAGCTTTCCCATCTTTCAATTTGAGCGCAGTCAACTTAATTTCTTTAGATTGCCGTCAAAGTGCATGCTCCACTTCTCCAGATAAAGCGTTCATACCAAGTACTTCTTCCGTACCCGAGCAGCTTCCTTGTAGATAGCCTTGTGGATTCCTGACTGACATGGGGTTGGGATTTCAATGCCCTCAGCGGAAAGGTGGCGGCACACCGTTGCTTCTCCGTGGGACGACAGCTTTGAGCTTGTAACAAGGTGTCTTGCAATGTCTGTTGGGTTATGCTTCCTTTTCCTCGTTGATGCTGCATTGTCATCCTCCCAAGGACTATCTGTACTGTTGTCGAATGAGTCCGTGATACTTTCGGAACATTCAGGTATCGCTGAACTGGTAAGTGTGGACATAGTCGCTTCCATTGCCCTCTTTCGCTTGGATGGGTGGATGGTATTCGCACCACCAGGTTTGCCGCTAGAATAACCAACGCGGCCTTTGCTCTCAATTTGCAGTTAGTAGACGTTCTCATCCTCTTTGCACATCCATTCGCCGTTTACCTTGGTCATGTCAAACAGTTCCTTCAATGAATCAAAGTTTTGTTTTTTTCTGCAGCGCTCGTAGTCTTCCAGACGTTTTGTTAGTTTTGCACAAATCGCTTGATCAGATATATGCGGGAAGTTCAATGCCTTGCTCCATAGAGCTTTAAGCTCTATAGCAATTAGACCGGTCGTCTCTCTCTCCGTCCTTTGGCAGTGGACTCAAGCAATTTGAAGCGTCCAATGACGTGGTTTTTCAGGGGCATGCGACTCCGTTCACTCAATGGTGCTTCAACAATTGACACGTTGCTCTTTTCCTGATGGCGCTTGAAACTGGACTAGGTTCTTTGTCCAGGTTTCCTTGTTCTTCTCCGTGTTAGAAGAGCTCTCCTTGAATGAAATGTTGTATTCTACACGAGAACTTAAATGGAAAAGGCCTTGCCGTTATTAAAGGCCTTAATTATAATTCACTTTTAATAAACTAAACTACTTGTAATCTTTGTGTTCGTCGCCACTTGTTGAATGACACAAATCGATCAATGAACACGGGTTTTTCAACAGAGACGCTACAAATGTAAATCGATAGGGACAGCAAACGACGCCATATTTTTCCCGCTCTTTTGACATTTCTCTTCAGTAAGGTTTGCCATTTCATCATGCAAAGATATACGAGCCAACAACGAGTCGAAATTATTAAACTGTACTACCGAAATTTGGAGTCAGTGGCCTCAACTTTAAGAGGCCAACTTTAAGAGGCCTCAACAATCAGCGATGAGGCTCATTTCTGGCTGAATGGCTTCGTAAATAAGCAAAATATGCATTATTGGTCCACACGTAATCCATGAGTCATCATTGCATCCCCAAAAAATTTGGTGCGGTTTATGGGCCGGCGGCGTCATTGGGCCGTACTTCTTCCGTGATGATCAAGACCGGCACATTACTGTGAATGCGAATCGCTACCGTTCAATAATAACCAAATAGTTTTGGCCACAATTGGATAATATGGACTTGGAGGACATGTGGTTGCAACAGGACGGCGCCACAAGCCACACAGCGAATGCCACAATCAATTTATTGGAAACCAAGTTTGGTGAACGTGTTATCTCACGAAATGGCCCAGTCGATTTGACGCCGTTAGATTATTTCCTGTGGGGCTACGTCAAGTCTATGGTCTATGCCAACAAGCCAGCGACGATTGATGAACTTCGTACGAATATCGAACGTAAAATTGCAGCAGTATCGGCAGATTTATGCTTGAAAACCGTCGAAAATAGGGTTCAGCGTCTGGACTTCTGCAAGCGTGCCCGTGGTGGCCAGTTTCATACATAATGGCATCGAACGTACTTTCACAGGAATAAAGAATTTCATTGGTATCTAAAACCGGTTTTGTTTTATTAAAAAAAACTTTTGTAGCGCTCTTATTGAAAACCCCTTTACCTGATTCAGCACGTGTGCGTTGTAAATTTTTCAAAATTTTCAAAATAATGACCGCTCGTAAATGTGGTTTCTGTAAAAAAATTATCCGTAACAGGTAGCCAAAGGAAAAACACACATCAATAAAAAAAATCACTTTCCTTTTTCTACCTTAAATTGAATGTAAACGGAAGAGCAATTCAGCATAAATTTATGAGAGTTTATTATTTTCCTTTCACAATCATAAAAATTACATAACCTTTCGTTTCTCACTAATTTTCTTTAATTCTGAGAATCATAAAAAGTTGTCAACGTGTTTTCCGAAGAGATACATTCGATTAAAAATGAGATACCTTCACTTCTGTAATTGTAAATAAAAACGAAAGATGTTCATCGATTTCTATGATCAATGTCTCATTTTGTTCATAGGTTATGTGACTTTTCGTGAAAGTTATAAGATTTGACACTTTTTTCCGTTTTGGATTTACACGATTTAAAAAAAGAAAAAATTAACATTTTTTCACAAAAAAATCATTTCAAAGTGGTTTGTGCGTGACCTTTTTCAATATTTAAATGGAATAAACCTTATTTTAGTCATTAATAGGCAGAAGTTCATTCATTCGTGCAACAGGAAATAATTTTTGAGAACAAAAATCAAAAAGTCATCACCCTAATGTATATATGTATCGGTGGATGATATTTATATACTTTATTTTTTTCAGAAACTTACTTTGTGTTTAAAATAATAGTTTTTCTGAAAAGTCCTCGTGTAAGATTCAAATATAGTTTCTCTTTTACAGTAAAGCCTCTTATGAGAAATCGAATACATAACTTGGTAACAAGTGTTTTGTGACATAAATTTAATTATGATTACAGTAACTAATATTTGAACACGAACTCTAATAGAGGGCTGATCAATAATTCTGTGACTTCGTTGTTATATGAAATGCAACACTGCTCCCATCAACTACCACCTGTTAATAGACTACAGTCAAATTTTGAGCAAGTTCCCTCATTTACTTTGCGATTAACAGCTATTCAAAACATACAACCTCGTCCATTTTTTTAAAAATGGAAAAAAGTGAATTTCGAATCAAACCAAGGAAAAGCTTGATAAATAATATGGGGACTCTGCACCATCGATTTCAATGGTAATAAAGTGGTTAACTGACCTTCGCGGTGGTCGCACAAGTACAAATTACGCTGCACGTTCTGGACGGCCAATTGAGGTTAATACACCCAAAAATTGTCGAAAAATAAATCGAAGAGTAAAAGTGCGTGAGATTTTTGATACCGTAGGTATTTCATATGGCAGTGTGGTTTCGATTTTAAATAATCAGTTGGGTTTAAGAAAGCTGTCTGCAAGATGGGTGCCGCGTTTGCTCTCAATTGGCCATAAACTTAATCGTGTGACAACTTCAAAGGATTGTTTAAAGTTGTTTAATCGCAATTCGAAGGAGTTTTTGAGGCGTTTTATAACTGTGGATTAAACATGGATACATTACAACACCCCGGAGACCAAACAGCAGTCTAAACAATGGGTTTCTCCAGGTGAACCAGCTCCGAAGAAGGTAAGGTAAGTTTGTCGACCAATACGGTGATGGGAACAGTTTCTTGGGATGCACGCGGGATAATCCACATCGATTACCTTCAAAAGGGAAAACAATAAACGGCGAATATTAGGCCAACTAATTGGACCGATTTAACGAGGATTTAAAAAAGGCCATATGGCCAAGAAAAAATATATTTTTCATCAATATAATGCACGGGTGCAGACGTGTGTAGTCTCAATGTCAAAATTCCATGAACTGGGCTACGAATTGGTACCTCAGCCGCCATATTCTCCGGATTTAGGCCCCAGTGACTATTTCCTATTTTCAAACCTAAAGAAATGGCTCGGTGGAAAGAGATTTAGCTCCAACGATGAAATTATTGATCAAAAGAAAAACTGTTAAGGGAACGCAAAGAGTTGGGAGTGTGAGTGTAAATTGTCATGGTGGAGGGTATATAAGCTTCGGCCCGGCCGAACTTAACACCGTTTCTACTTGTTTTTGTATACACCGGGCAATGCTGAACATCAAATGACTCGCTTTGTTTGGCCATAACAACAACAACCAAACACACAACATCCCACATACTTTGTCCGAAGTAGCTGACGTATACGTGTGTCACATAACCACATGTTTGCCATATCAACAGCAACGAAACAGCCAAACACACAACATCACGCATACTTTGTACGAAGTAGCTGACGTATTAGTGTGCCACCATAACGTCGACTGGCTTGCAAATGCAATTTTGCGTGGCTGTGCTTTATATCTCCGTTCAACAACAGCAACAGACACATGACATACATACATTATTATGTTAATGCATACGTTATAGACACAATTTCGTTTGCCTCACCCCTGCCACACCACTCTTTCATTGCTCTCTTGCTCGCTCATTTTTGTTTAACACGTCATTATTCTCTTTCGCAGTCGCAGAAAATCTGGTTTTAGCAGCAGCAGAAAACCTGTCTGTGTGTTGTTTGCATGTGTTGACATTTATAGATTTAGTCCCTATACTCCGCTATAGATGTTAACACATCAAAAACTGTGTCTCATTCAAAAAGTCACAGACTTATTGCTCCGCCCTCTATTGTACTTTTTATGAGTTGTATCTTCCATTTCAGGTGAATGAGGTTTTAGAAATACTCAAATTGGTTAAAACAACTTAATTTCTGTAGTGACAACTTCTATTTAGTAAGACCTACTTTTAATTTATCAATTACATCGACAAATAATTCTGATGTATGATAGTTTTGAATTCTAACCAAAATATAGACTTTATCATGGAATTTCCAATGCCTGAATTGATTTCCAACTAATCTTTACCCTGTGTGTAGGCAAAATAAATAGTATGTGGATTGGAATGTTCACAATTAGAAGGAATTTGGTTGAGTAAAATGGTAAAAGGGAATTTTTAACGTTTTTTATTTGCAGTATATGTAATATATTTTATGAGTTTTAACATCAGCAGAGCCGCAGGTTGCCGACCCCTGGCCTATGAGCATTGTTGTATAAAAATTGGAAGACCGTTTGACAAATCTGTCCAGAAGCTGGTTGAGTATTTTTAAACACGTTTTGCTTGCCAACTAGTAATGTATGTAAATATAAGCTTTGTTCCCGTACGTACTATTTTTGCAGTTTTAACTATTTTTCCAAGTCTGAATGATATTTCTGTCATTTTGCCGTAGAAAAAATACACAAATTTCTTTCAAAGTTGAAAAAATAGTATAAATAGTACGCACCATAGAATAATACATACCATAGAAGCTTTTATTCGCTCAATAAATTAAACGTCATAGGTACGATGGAAAGTAAACATTGGATGGTGGAAAATATGGGTTCAATAATACCAGATAGTGGCAATAGCATACAGCGATCAACAAAGTAACAACAACCGAATTTCGTGTTTTTGTGGCAAACTAGTTGTGTTAAATACAATACAAATGTATACCAACGATAAAAGCCAACAAAAAAGTGCAAACTATATTTAAATTTTTCAGTTCTACACCAAAACGGCGGGAAAAAGTTAAGTGAACATATTTTGTAACTCCACCTGGTGTAAGGTAATTTTAAATTTAATTGCTTTCATTTCCACAAACCTACGATGAAGAGTGTGAAATGAAACGTCAGATGAGAGAATAAGTTTCTCTATGTATGTATTCTTCTATGGTACGCACGGCAACAAAGCTATTGATAGAGTATTTTCTATTGTGGGTCCCCCGAACCATAATAACAAAATGCTTACTTTAACAGGCGTTATAAAGTAAAAAAATTGTTTATATTACAATGGTTATTTTCTTTTCTACATTCCCAATCAATTGAAACTATATAAAAGCTTCCAGCTACTTATATAATGGATGTAATAGCGTATGGATGTAATAGCTAATGTTCCATCGAATGTTAGTTATTATGAACAATGGCCTTCTATTCCTGATAATAGTTTCAATTTTAATTGTGTAATTGAATCAGAAGTTATATCGAGTTGTCTTGCTATTAAGTCGAACGCTGTAGGGTTTAATAACATTCATCCAAAATTTTTGAGGATAATAATTTTTCTAATTGCACCTTATATTACATATTTCTTCAATAATATCATAACGAAGAGTGTTTATCCCAAAAATTGGAAATATGCTAAATCGATCAATGAATATCGCCAATTGCTATACTGCCTTACTTATCGAAAGTGTTTGAACGATTACACGATTACAACAAATTTTGATATATGTTGATGATAATGGTTTATTAACATGTAGACAATCAGGATTCCGGCGAGGTCACAGTTGCATAACCGCTCTAATTGATGTATCTGAAGAAATACGTAGTGGACTTGATGAAGGCAATATTTCATTCCTCGTTCTTCTAGACCATTCCAAGGCATTTGACACTGTGGACCATGAAGTTCTTTGCTTAAAGCTGCTAAAAGTGTATAATTTTTCCCCTTTATCAACACGTTTAATTTCATCGTATTTATCATGCAGAAGTCAATCTGTATTTGCAAATAATAAAATATCTCGCTCGTTACCTGTTTTGAAAGGTGTGCCGCAAGGATCAATACTTGGGCCACTACTTTTTACACTTTATATAAATGATTTAGGACAAAAACTACAATACTGTAATGTACACATGTACGCTGACGATGTGCAACTTTATATAGGTAGTGACCTAATTCAAATAGATGATTGTGCGGAAAAACTAACTTCAGATCTAGAACATATTCATGAATGGGCAAATATCAATGGGTTATGCGTAAATCCCAAGAAGTCTAAATGTTTGTTAGATGCCAGGAGAAACTTGAAGCTGCCCGTTGAACCTTTGATAATGCTTGATAACCAGAAGATTGGAATTGTATCTGCAGCCAAAAATCTTGGTATCACTTTTAACTGCACACTCACATGGTCTGACCACATTAATGCTGCTGCTGGAAAAACATTTGCAAAGCTACGTACTCTTTGGAATACTCAGTTTTTTACGCCACTTAAAATTCGAATTCTTCTTGCTAAATCTTATTTAATACCTACTTTATTATATGGATGCGAAATATATGCCAGCTGTGATTCAAAAAGTCTAACGAAACTTATAACTTCTTACAACGCTATACTGAGATATGTTTCTAACCTAAGAAAGTATGACCATATCTCTCAGTACTCGAAAAAGCTCTATGGAGTTACAATAACGGATCTGTTGAAAATAAGAACTTTGATTCTCCTACAAAAAATCGTTTATACTCATGAACCACCATACCTCTTTGAGAAAATCCTCTTTGCACGTTCCAGAAGATCTAATGACATTATACACATAAGACATCGAAGTCTAATATTAGAGTGGCAATTCTTTGTTCATTCAGTTCGTCTTTGGAACATGCTACTTTCGTCCATCAAATTTATAAGTAACGCTCTGCATTTTAAAAAGCACTCTTCCATTATTACGCATAAAACAATTTTAATTTTGATGTTCGATTCTACCATGTTATTTTTTAATCTTGCTTTCATTCATTTATATTGCCTATATTTTACTTAGTATGTTTTAATGAAATTTTCTTTTCCTTCTTTTTATGTTCAATGTAATTTAAGATATGTTCAATGTAAAAATCCTCTACTATAACACTGTGTGTAATTTTTTAAGTCATGGCAAAATAACCATATACGGACACCACTACGTGATAAAAGACTAAAAAAAAAAGACCCGTGTTTCCCAATTTTTCCCAAAGTCATGCACTTTTTTTTTTATGGGCCGCCAAAGATTTGGGGCCTCGGTATAATTTTCGTAAAAATGTGATCATTTTCTCAGGCTCATATCTTGCAAACCGTTCAGAATTTCGATTTACTCTCTGAGGCAAAGTTGTAACTCTTGTCATAAAGAACAGAAAGAAAATTGCGAACATATAAAATCAAAGAAACTTCACCTTCCAGATCAAAATCGCAAAAAACTTAAAAAAATTCGACTTTTTTTACCTTTTTTCCCGTGTTCAGGTCCATAGGTAGCAAACCGTTCAAAATTCAAGGAAACAATCAACTACAAAAATTTACCTAAGATCTCAATAAACAAATTTCTAGAACGGGTTGCAAGATATGAGCCTGAGAAAATGATCACATTTTTACGAAAATGATACCGAGGCCCCAAATCTTTGGCGGCCCATAAAAAAAAAGTGCATGACTTTGGGAAAAATTGGGAGACACGGGTCTTTTTTTTTTAGTCTTTTATCACGTAGTGGTGTCCGTATATGGTTATTTTTTTCGTGTTGCACTGTGTAATTATAAGACTATAAGTCTTGTTGTATTGGAAAACAATAAATAAATACAATAGGGTAATAACTTTTTGCATTTTTTGCAAATATCAAATCTTCCCAGAAAAAATCGGACAAATATTAGGAACTGCGTTTTTAGTTTTTCGCTATCGCTAAAAAAGGTTACGCACCAAACGCGTTAAAGTTTTGAATCAAACGTGGAATAAAAATAGTACAAGATATATATCCGCTTTGTAAAACATCGCGTACTTTGAACCTAAAGTTTATATCTTACAATACCTACTTTTAATAATTTATTGTTATTATTTGTTTGCAAACTTACATATGTATAAACCATATTTTAAAAAAATTAAAAAAAAATATATTAAAGGCAATTTTTTTTACCAAATTGAACTGAAATAGTTTTTCTTATTATTAATACAATATTTGCCATTAGAAAAGCCCTGGGAGAATGTTGTCTAAAAAAGATTATCACCCTAATGTACCATAATCCGGTTCGATTTGTATGGGCGCAAAAAAGTACTTATTATCCGGATTGCTAAACAAATTATTAAACAAATATGAACAAATTATTAAACAAATATGAACAAACTTATGTTTTATTAAAAATGTTACACAAATGGGCAAATTTTGTCCCTAAAATCTCAAATAACTACCTTTCTACCAAATCGCTATGGTCAAAGTTTATTACTCTCTTGCTATTTTGACCCTAACATCTCCTAAAGTCAAAATTTTTGCCAAAAAACAAAATAAATATAAATATAAAAAACATAAATAATTTTAGGACGGATAACAGGTAGTTTTTCTCGAATCGCTTTAGTGAACATTTTATTTCTAAACTCAATGGTCAATTTTTTATTACGTGTCATTAGGTAACAAATAATCAATAATGTTGGTGATGGTAAAACTCATATGACTTTCCATTCAACATCATTCTGGTAAATTATGAACGGACATTCTAACATAAACGCCGACTTATATACTAGCCACTTTAATGGGATACTGGGAGGATTATAATGATTTAGTGTTTGGAAAATATTATCGAAATGTTGCCTCCTGGTATTTTCTACACCTTCAGTGTGGAATGTATCATACTGTTACGAATTTCCTTATTCCTCCTTTTTGCGTTGTTTTATTCCCAATAATAAAACAAGGTTCGTTTTAAATTACGATAATTACAACGGTTTCACTTCCTTTTATTTTACTTATATAGTACAACAGTTTACTTTATTTATAACACTTAAAAAGTCTTGTATTTTACTATCAATTCGCGTTGCTTACTTTACGGGGTTTAAACACAAACTGAACTCTCCACTCCAAAGACCTCCGCTATTTGTACCAACTCACCATACTCAAACGAAGGTATAACTAGCGAATTCAAGAACCTTCTAGATGTTGTTGTTGTTGCTTATCTTTGTAGAACAATCTCGAACACAGGAGAATTATCTTTACTGAGGTGAATTCATGCTACTGGTTTAGCGAGCTGGTACGTTGTTACAATGCATACTTTCAGGAGCAGCACTAACCGCCTGTTATTTACATACTGTTAGTAGAGTCATTAACAGCAAGCAAAAGCTTTTACTTATTCGTAACAATACGTTTAACAGCGAGTGGCATAAATCAATGTAAAATGTATTAGTGTTTTTAATTATCGTAAATTACAAATGCAAAACTTGGCTGTATTACTCCTGCTTTGTCAATCAATTGTGTTCAGTTTATTTAAAAAAACACACATCGCCCATATCCGTTTGTGCTCACAATGAAACAGCAAATTAGTGACTGTTAACTACCAGTTATAATTGGCACAGCTCGGAGCAATAGCTGGGAAATTGATTTATAATGTACTATTGAATGGTTGCCAACTCAGTGCATAGCGCACTCAAGCAATTTAATTGGAATTAAATTTAATTGGAAAAGAATTTTAAATTTAATTTAAAGAACAATAGCAAAAACCAGTATAGAAGTTTCAGTCTGGTGAACCGACTTAAACATACCCTCACCCTAAGTTATCCATTGCGACCAAGTTCTAGCAAAACAATCATATATTCACCCTTAAGGTGGGTACTATGTTTTTCCACGTGGAAAAAATAAGCCCGACCATATTTTCCTCGTGAAAACTCTACTAGTGTTGTAAAGTTGAAAAGTAAGTTTTCTACGTGTTTTTGCGTTTCCAACACAGAAACGATCTGTTTTTTTTTGCCTTTTCCAACACATATATCGACACAACAATGTTTCTGTTATACGCATTTGTTTGTTTATGTGCTCTACGAAGCTTCTTAGATATGTTCTCCACCTGTGGTGCACATTATCATACTAAATGTGTTGGTTTGGCCAACTTTGCTGGAAATTAGAATCGTAAACAGTTTACTGTACTCTCGCTGAAACCTCCTTCTACAGATGTTCAATATGCCGGCAAGCGGAGAATATAGAGAATGTAAAACAAGTACATAAGTTTCAGTCGGGTGAACCGACTTAATCATACCCACACCCTAAGTCATGCATTGCGTGGAAGCTCTGTTTAAAAACGCCCATACTCAAAAGTGACCATATTCATATTGATCTAAATTTTATTGAATACCCAAATTAGTTACGATCCTAAGTGATTTTGGGGAATTTTTTCCCTCCCAATATGGGCATGGCAAGTTGTTGCCAAAATTTTGATCAGTACCAAATTTTATTAAGATCGGTTATGATTTATTGGAGATATCGAGTCGGTAAACCGCAAATACGCCCAACTTTTGTATGGGAGGTACGAAACTGGGCGTGGCACAATAGTCAGTTTTTAATTATACAGTAGCTTTTAGCAAAATATTGTCTAGAACCGAATTTTATTAAGATCGGTTGTAGTTTACGAGAGTTATCGTGTCGATCAACCGGTCACCCGTCCAAATTTCATATGGTAGGTACCAGAATGGGTGTAGCAAAACAGCTCATTTTCTATATGAGAGTTTTATTTGTGTAAATATTTACTAGTACAAACTTTCGTAACGATTGGTTCGGTTTTGCGCGACTTCTCGTGCCGAACAATCAGACTGCAAAACAACTTTTATGTGGGAGGTACCACAATGGGCGTGGCAAAACCACCCTTGTTTTAATCGGTGATTGATAATGTGAAGCCATATACCTAATTCCATTACGGTCGGAAGTGTTTCACGGGATTTATCGGATTGACAACCCGGACGAACACACTGTTTTGTATGGGAGGTACCAGAATGGGCGTGAATAACTCGCCCATTTCCGCCAGTTAAGTAGGCATTTACAGACTATTAACCGGTGTGAGAGTTGAAGCTGATCACATCTACCAGAAGAAAGGTTTGAACGAAATATGATTTTGTGTTAAATGTGTCGATTTGTATGGGAGGTACCAGAAGGGGCGTGGTCAAATCGCCTATTTTCAATCCCAAACTCAATATTGGCAAATAATAGTCACTGACAAAATTTCGTTGTGATCTGTAAACATTTACGGCAGTTATCGTGTTGACCAGCCAGCCAGACAGACAGACAGACGGACATGGCTCAAACGTCTTAAAAAGTCCTAAAACGAATTTCGTCCGCAGATACTAAGGGTCTAATATGGCTCCTTCTATGTGTTACATTTTTTTACGTAGTAAATGATATATACCCCCATCCCTATGGGTGACGGTATAAAATATTATGACAAAATTGATGGAAATTCTACGCAAGGGAGACTTCAGGGTACAAATGAAGTTTAACCACCTAACTCTGATCTTTACAAAATTTTCGTGATTAATAGATCTAGTCACTCTGACTCCAAACAAATGTTTTTTTTAATCTCCCAGACTAATCGGGCAACGTTTTTAACCCAGTAACGACCAGGACCATGACATAGCAGAGAAAATTGTGGCAGCGAAGCAATGAACATTCAAACTAAATTGAATGACATGCTAGTGTTGCGGCAACGAGAATTACGTCTTATATGAAAAAACTGTTATTGCCGCTGTGTAAAAGCACCTATCCTCCATCCAACGAATCTTTTTTCTTACTAAATTAATGCCAATAAAACGAAAGTTCAGAAAGATACCCATATGTACCAGAGTACTAGAAAAGTATCAGGTGGTGTATTTAAAACCGAAACTGGAAAACTGGAAACCAAAAACTGGCTGGAATTCGGTTAACAGTACACAGGTTTTTTTTTTTAAATTGATATTTTCGAAGAATCGGTTTCGCCGGTTATTTCAAGCCGATTAACAGGTTTTTCGGGGTTTGAAACAGCTGATACAACAAAGAAGAAGCTCACTATGGTTACTAACCCATATTTTGCCTACGAAATATTTCGCCGATAATTTGCTGAAGTAAGTGACAACATAACTCATATCTGGCAACTCTGATTTAGATGTAAGTTACGGAACTAATGACAACACAGGTAGATTTTAATAGAAATGCATTCACAATCCAAAAATAAGTACAAAACATCCAAAGGAATATTTGCTCAACGTCGATTTTGTCTAATTGGTTAAGTCAAATATGAGAACAGATAGGTTGAATGAAATAAATGAAGGGTGAAAGACGTACATTTTCCCCCCCCCCCGATATTTCGAAGGATATGACCAACTTGACATTTATGAAATTTGAAATTTAACTGTAAGAAATCTAAGAAATAAATTCGACAAATTTAGAATGCCATCAAAGCAGTTTCTGGATCAATTTATGAAGCTAGATCGATAATCAGGGTCAATGCCTTCTGTGTGAAATATTGCCGCTGTATCTGCAAGTATGCTCGAACAGGCATCAGAATCAACTCGCCAACGTTCGCAGTAATTGAACATTTCTCGCACTTCTTTACACAGCGATTAAAATTCAATTAATCGAAGAACTGCAGCCTCGTCACCATCCGATGAGTTTTCGCTTCACTGAATGGGCTGAAGATCGCATGGCCGAAGATCGCTTAGATGAAGATAAGAATTTTTACCGCAAAGAAACAAAATTGTCGCATTTAGGACTGGGAATATCCATACGTTGTCGAGGAGAAACGGATACATCCACAACGATTGACTGTTTGGTTCAGATTTTTTTTGTTCGAAAACTGCACTCGGAACTCCATTGGCCGCCTCGCAACTGTCACACAATCCCGAGTTCATTGAGGCCTTAAAACACCAAATCGAGGCCAAATAAATCGAAAATATACTGGCAATTTGGGTAGATCGAATGAGGATCGAAAAACAGTTGTTTGTTTCACAAACATAATGTTTTTCATTCACAAACATCAATGATCAATCAATGAAGACTATCATACTTTGCAAAAATTATCTATCAGTATTTTTTATCTGTCGGTGGTTAGTGTGCGCGGCTCTTGTACATGAGATCGTGGGTTCGATCCCTGCTCAGACCACCTTACATTTCTTTCGACGACGGTCACCTCGCTTAGTGATGGCGACACTAACAAGAACTTAGCCATGAAAAATACCAAATACCGTTCGGAACTTATGTAAAACGGTAGGTCCCAATCAGTGTTTGTAAAACTAGAAAGCGCAAATCTCACAGATTGTGAAAAGCTCTCCCCAATCCCTTCATGGGATGTTGTGTGACACCATTTTCTTTTTTTTATTTTTTAAAGCGAAATTAACTTGCAAATTTTACATGGTCCACCTTTGGCTTCACATAACATCCCACAATTTTACACCGGTTCCGAACGGTATTTTGACAAGCTGTTTCATGCCTAAGTACCGATAGTTTACCATTTTGTCATAAAAACAGAAACCGCTTGCTATCCGGTTTCAACACCTCGGTTTAACCGATAACCGGTTCCGCCAAAATCGGAAAATTCGAAGAAACCGAAAACCAACATTTTTGATAAACCGGGTTTTTGAATATGTACACTAATATCAGGTTTCCATGTTTGGATAAAATATAATGATATAATTACATCTGGGATTACCGGACAAAGTTCCCGGGATAGCCAAAATTTCCGAATAGCGAAATTCATGGGAAATCCCGCCCGGGAATTGCCGGAATGCATTCCCTAAATCACACACTTGCCTCAAAATCAACCAAAAATGATCAAAAATGGCAAAAATTTAACGAGTTTTTCCCACAACAAAACTGAACTATTCCAAAAATGGCAAAATCACAACTCACGGGAACTGGGAGGGATAAAGGAGTTGAATATAAAATAAATTGCTGTCATTAAAAAATTTACGAGCATTTTATATATTCTGTAATCCCGGCACGGTTGGCGTATGAGCGATGTTTATGTTGTAGTTTTATGCACATGTTTCGTATACGTCACCACGTCATTTCATAAAATCTACAACCAGTGTTGCCAGAAGCTGTCAAAAAAATTATGCTAAATGACACAGTGCAACACGAAAAAATATAACAATATACGGACACCACTACGTGATAAAAGGCAAAAAAAAGACCAAAAATTGTAAATAAATAAAATCAAAAAAAACCTCATCTTCAAGGTCAAAATCGCGAAAAACTTTAAAAATTGAGCGAAAAATCGCCCAAAAACAGTTTTTTTTATTTTCCGCTTTTACGAACAAATTTACTTTATGAAAAATGCGCCATTTTTCTTTAGATTGGTAGGGCTTATAGCGCTGATTAAAACCCGAAAGTTTTTTTAAGGAGGCAGGTACAACTTCTTGAGATATAGGCCTTTATAGTTTGAGTATATAATCGCTTATATCTCACCCATTTCTTATCCGATCTGGTTGTGATGGGTATCACTGAGAAGACCTTTGAAATCGCTATAAATCTGTATATAAATATATATGTTAATTTTTATTAACTCATTGGGGCAAATTAAAAAAAAATTGTTAACCTCACTTTATTAATAAAAATCTGGTTTTCTCAAAAAACGGCCCTAGGAAACTTATTTCTTCCTAGACTCAGTAAAAGACAAAACTTCAAGCTTTTTTTTAAGGTATAATACTCCGCATTAACCCTTCTAAGACCGGAGATAGTGGGGTTTTTCTAACAAAAGTACTTTCTGGTAGCCAAAATTTCGCTAAAAAACAATTGAAGTGTAAGAAAATAAGCGATTTCTTAAAAAAATTTTGATTTCCAAACCTTTAAATGTAAATAATTATCAGTGAGGAGGCCAAGTGTGTGAGTGCACTGTACCTTCACTGATAGTAAGTGCATTCTAATAAAAATTCTCAATCTGGTGGGTGAGTTCCCGTGCCCAAACTGTCAAACAACTATCTGGAAGCAAACATCTGCATTTAATTCACATAAAAACAACCCAAAATATAAAAAAATACCTGGAAACACATTGGAGCTCTTGTCATAAAGATGAAATTGTGAACATATAAAATCAAAAAAAAATTCTATCAAAAAAACTACCTGGAAGCAAACATCTGCACTGAATTCACAAGGGACGCAGCACACAATATAAAAGCGACACGACGCTCACGAGAGCTCAGCGCTGAAAATTATAAAGTGAAAGTAAAAAAGTGAAAGTGCTACAGCATAATTCTCACACAATATTGGTAACTGACAATTTCAATATGCAGTGTGAAAATATTGATTTATTTTGCTACGTTTGCGGTCATCAAATCAGAAAAAATAGTTCTACAACATTGCAAAAGGAAAAGAATCTTTTAACTAGTGCATTCAAGAAAGCATATAGGTTGTTTTTCGACGAAGAAGACTTGACCGGTGAAAATTACACACCTAATACAGTGTGTCGCCAATGGTATACAATCTCATGGCATGGTTGTGAAACCAGTTGCTATGCATGCGTAAGTTACACATGTGGTCTAAATCGATATGCTGAGAGGAACAAAAGTTATAAAGCAACTGTAACAGCCACACTACCAGTGCTTGCACCTGAAAATTTAGTATCACCAAGGCCGCCAACTCCAGATCGTAGTACAGAATGTACAGGAATGACTAGAGCAAGTAGTGTTACTTATGAAGATCCATTCGAAACCGATTATGAGCCCCAACAGGGAAGAGATGGACCACAACTAATAACACAAATGGAAATGGATTTCATTGTGGCCATATTGGGACTATCGCAGCGACTTGCTATATTTTTGACAGCGTTTTTAAAGCAAAGAAAATTCACACATGGTCATGTGAACTCTACGGCGTACCGCAAATGGCAAGCTGAATTTCAGAGCTTCTACACTCAAAATGATGACAATTCGTTCGCTTACTGCAACGATGTAAAAGCTTTGCTGGTAAAAATGGGAATGAACTACATCGCCAGTGAGTGGAGATTATTTATGGATGGTTCTGTTTCAAGCTTGAAAGCAGAGTTGTTGCATGTGTCGAACCGAAAACCTTCCATTCCGCTAGCAATGGGTATCAACATGAAAGAAAGCTATGAAACATTCAAAGATATAATGGAAAAAATCAAATACATACTCCGACAATAATTGGAAGATTTGCTGTGATTTGAAGGTCATCAACATTTTGCAAGGGATCAGCGATAAGGGCGGCTTTCCAAAATTCTTTTGTTTTCTCTGTAATTGGAATTCGCGCTCACCTCTGAATCAATGCTAATGTAATTCGTGGAGACCAAGAGGAAGTGTGGAGGAACAAATGAAACAACATAAACTGAGGAATGCACCTTTAATAGACAATACTCAAGACATCTTGCTGCCACCGCTCCTCATAAAATTGGGAATTGTTAAAAAATTCATCGAAGTGGCCGTTGTAAATTGCCCAAACGCATTCGACTATTTGAAAAGCGTTTTCCCAAAGCGTAGCGATGACAAAATTAAAAAAGGTATTGTAGTAAATTTAACACGAATTTTTGTTCACGTCATTGTACTATTTTCACTTTGTTAATGTTTTCTTTTCTGTCTTTATTTTTTGTCTTCATTTAACAGGCGTACTTAATAGGCCTGACATTAGAAAGCTATTCAAGAGCAACTTTGTATCATCGCTTCATGATTATAATCATTCAATGGCATGGATTTACCTTCAGCGTGTATGGACCAGAGTCTTGGGAGGGGATCGAGACGCGGAACCAGAAGCAAGAGAATGGGTGAAAGAAATGCTGTATTATTTTGAGAAAATCTGCACATTTTCTTCATTTTCATTTTGACGATTTCATCAAACAACTGCCTACCGAATCCGATGAGCAAGGAGAACGGTTTCACCAAACCACAATGCAGATGGAAAAACGGTACAAAGGCAAAAAACTCGACGCATTGCTTGCAGAGGTAATATCAATTTTATTGATGCATTGTTTTGCATGGAGGAGGGCAGTCTGGAAGTAACGTGCCTGTGGACACCATAAGTTCTGAATCAGAGTCAGATTCGGACGATTTGGATCCCCAACTTAAGAGAGTGCGATTTGCAAGTCCAGGGCCATCAACATTATGAACATAATACGAATATTTTTTTTTATAATTTTTGTAATAGATAGCATAGTATTGTAGTGCCATCCCTACTGAGACTACTAATCCCTGAATCATTATTACTAAATATCGATGCTACTACTCTTTGTTACAACCCTAACTCTAAATGTCAACCCATACCACCTAAGGACTAAGATTAATAAAATCAGTAATAGTATAACAATGAAACCTGCAACATTCCTTTATAGTATCTCAATGTTGAAGTAAAGAAAAAACAAGTGAAATTAAAAAAATTTCGAGAAATTTTTCACTTTTGCGGCTATCTAAGGGCTACCTAAACGGTGTTAAGAATCATTCCTAGGAAGTTCATATGTTCCAGACAGTTGTTTTTTGCGATCTTAGGATCATTCTTGTAGTTGATTGTTTCCTTGAATTTTGAACGGTTTGCTACCTATGGACCTGAACAGGGGAAAAAAGGTAAAAAATAAAATTTTTTAAAGTTTTTTGCGATTCTGACTTTGAAGTTAAGTTTTTTTTTTGATTTTATATGTTGACAATTTTTGGTCTTTATGACAAGAGCTACAACTTTGCCTCAGAGAGTAAATCAAAATTCCGAACGGTTCGCACGATATGAGCTTGAGAAAAAGATCACTTTTTTGCAAAAATTACACCGAGGCCCCACTTCTTTGGGGGCCCATAAAAAAAACCTGGAGGACTTTTGGGCAAAACTGGGAGACAGGGGTCTTTTTCTTTTTGGTCTTTTATAACGTAGTGGTGTCCGTATATGGTTATTTTGCCATGACTTAAAAAATTACACACTGTGTGACCAAACAAATTCTGCAAAATGGAAAGAAATTATGCTAAAAACACCAAAAACAATTGTGCAAAATGCAAAAACGTAATGCTAAAATTAAAAAAAGTTAATTCTCTATATATTTGCCTCTGTGTGTATTATTTAGTACCTACCATAGCGGTTTTTAGTGTGACTTTTATTCACAAATTCTAGTAAAAAAAATGGTTTCCCGTTACATCCCATGAAGGGATTAGGGAGAGCTTCTCACAAACCAGTGAGCTGTTCGCGTTCTAGTTTTATACTCCCTGATTGGGACCTACAGTTTTACACCGGTTCCGAGCGGTATTTTGAGAAGCTAAATACTCGATAATGTCGGCTAAATACTCGATAGTGTCGCCGTCACTAAGCGAGGTGACCGCCGTCGAAAGAAATTCAAGGTGGTCAGAGCAGGGATCAAACCCACGTTCTCATGCACAAGAGCCGTGCACTCTACCATTGCACCACCGACGGCCACTTATAATAATCGTACATAATTTATAAACAAAGAAAAACGCATTTCGAATTCAGAGATGTGTATTTTTGATAGAAGAAATCCCATAATTCCGATGGGTTATCAGAAGTTTCTTGGGTGTAATTTTTAGACCATTTCCATTTTCGGTTTTTATTTGTAGCTACACTTATTAGTCGGAAGTCCTGAAATTTTAAACCTTTTTGAGAAACAATGCAAACATTCCTACGGGTTTGCGCTTTTCATATTAAATGTTTGAAAAACATTACTCTATGATCAGGATTTTTGAAATATCTTATATTTTCTGTGGAAGTATCGTATATTCACGTTTTTGGCATTAATGAAAAGCTAAATGTTATTTTTTGATACGGTACCTTAAGCTAATTTGATTATTCTGAAAAAACGTGCCATTTTTCTTTTCTTTCAAAAGTATAACCTGTTGATAAGTAAAATCTGTCAAAAATTCATTACCATTTTCATTCTTTAGTATTGCATTTCCATCCATATTAAATTAGAAGTGCCCACATGTTCGCTTTACATTGTTTCCAAAAAATTTTGGTACATAAATCCAGAAAAATTAAGGGAACATTTTTTTGGGAAAGTATTATTTATTTATTATATTTACAAACTATTATAAAACATAAAAAACTTCATCTTCGCAAAATTGGAATACCTTAATACATTTATTTTTTCCAAATAATTAGATTAATAGTGTTTAATTTTTGGTTTGCCAAAATGATTCGGGAATGATTACATCCAAGAGGTCACTATACCTATTGTGCATGAAATGTAATGCAAAAGTGTGAAATAAGTAGCATAGAAATAAATGTTTTATTAATGGTGCGGGAGAAATCCGCCTCTAAGATTGAAAAAACAGAGTCAGCCAAATCGTTTTTGACACATGACACATCCTCTGGTGAATGTTGGCTCATAAGAAAGAATGTATTGTTCCATGAATCAAAATATGTGTAAACGTCCGGTGTGTTTTCAGCCTAAAGCTGGAATCACAATGCAAGCAACATTTTCAATAGGCGTTCGCAATGTAAACAACATAGAATAATACATACGTAGATAAACTTATTCTCTCATCTGACGTTTCATTTCACACTCTTCATCGTAGGTTTGTGGAAATGAGAGCAATTAAATTTAGAATTGCCTTACACCAGGTGGAGTTACAAAATATGTTCACTTAACTTTTTCCTGTCGTTTTGGTGTAGAACTGAAAAATTTAAATATATTTTGCACTTTTTTGTTGACTTATATCGTTGGCATACATTGTATTGTAGTTAACACAACTAGTTTGTCACAAAAACACGAAATTCGGATGTTGTTCCTTAGTTGATCGCTGGATACTATTGCCACTATCTGGTATTATTGAACCCCTATTTTCCACCATCCAATGTTTACTTTCCATCGTACCTATGACGTTTAATTTATTGAGCGAAAAAAAGCTTCTATGATTTGTATTATTCTATGGTAAGCAACAGTTTACTTCGAATCGAGTTGTTTGTTCTGACAGGTGATACCAGTATTACGGCCAATATATCAAGACAACAATAAAATATATTTTGTTTTCATGTCAAAGTTAGCACAAATGTATGTCAAGAATAAAAGTAAGCCAGAAACTACAAAAACCAAATACATTTGAATTTGATTCTTCATGTAATGAACAGAAGGAATAGCAAATCATTTATGTTGTTCTTATAACACAACCTCAATTAGTTGCATCATGATTCAAATGTCACATCCAGGTTTGTATTTTGAATATTAAAAAATTTTAATGTATTTAACATATTTGGCATTAAAAGATTCTACAGATAAAATTACGTTTTATAATGCATATTTTAACACAAATGGCTTAAATTTTCATTGCTGTTTTTAAGTTTGAAAATTAAATTGGAAGTACAGCGCCATCTATCGCTTAACAGTATATTATTTATTCGAACAATATGTTGCTTGAGTAGAAACAGTCCAACTTCGGCGACAAATTTGAGTTAAATTTTTGTAAAAAAAACGAAAAGGCATTATGTTAAATTCTGTGTGTGAGAACGAGTTGGCATGAGAAACGAAACTGTCGCTTGCATTGTGAATGCGGCTTAAAGATTCGATAACTATTCAGAAATATACCTGCTACATGTTATTAAAAAGTAAAATACAAACAAATTTTGATTGAAAATTGTGCAATACCTAAAAAATTATGCTAAAAATTTCATGAAAAACATACAATTTTGGAAAAATTTGGTGAATATTATGCATAAAAGCATTTAGCATCATGTTTCAAAAAAATTATGCTGACGCCACTAAAAGTATACTAAAAAAGCATTAATTATGCTAAACTGACAACAATGTCTACAACGAAGATTATGAATGTGCAAATAAAATGATTTTGCTGGTATTTAAATCAGTGTTGCCCTAAGCTGCCAAAAAAAAAACATCCCAAAAAAAGTGCAATTTGCAAGAAAAAGTGCTAACTTGACGGCCTATATTCGAAAAAAAAATAGAATTTCGTAAACCACATATTCGAACACCCTTCCATAGGGATGGGAGTATATCGTCGGCTAGCCTGCAAGTAGTGTCATGTGTAATTTTGGAATTTTTTTTATTGTACCATTGTGAAGCTCTACTGGTTATACATAAGCCTACCAAGACGTTTTGCGATATCTTAATGGGTTTAGAAGATACCAAGAAGTGCTATGTGTAACCCATATACGATATATTCCTGCAATAGGTGTTATGTGTTTTTTTATATGGCAATTATTATTTTTGTATATAGTAATTTTTTAAGGTGTTATTAATATGAGTTTTCACAACTGCATGTGCACTTAAAACCTTAGATATGAACATATATATTTCATTATAATACAACACTGCGTTTTACATTCCTTTTGTCTACTTTTACCTATTTACTTTGACATGTCATTTACTGCACTACTTTTTGTTCTATTGTACATGCTTATTCTCAAATTTACCAGTCAGTCTGGAATAAGCTGGCATTGAATTAACAACAAAAAGATAGTTTTTAAAATTTTTTTTCTATTGAAAAGCTGTAAGTTTCTGACGCAGAATCCTAAAAAATATTATAAAAAAAGAAAAGGTAAGCATTTATAAAATTATTTCAAACAAACAAATTTTGTATAAGCCCTTTCTGTATAAAGATATACAATGGAAGCTAACCCAGTCTTGGTGTTAAATGAAAAAACGGGATTATTTGAAGGTATTACTGATCCCTGTGTTAGCGATAATGAGGAAGATGTCGGTGCAAATGGAAATAAAAGAAGCATCAAAAAGAAGCTGCTTTTGTTAGGGAGAGCAACACGTTGACATTTAAAACCCAGAAGTTTGAAAAAGAAGCCATGTAATCATTTAGCTGAAATTAAATCCAAAAGGTCTTTTTTGTGTGCTGCGATTGAAGATATTGTAAGAGAGGAAAATTTCCGATATTTTTGGGGTTTGCCCTCATGGGACGCAAAAAAGGCTTATATTAAAGGATTAATTGAACATCGTGATACTGCAATTCGTCGAAGACCGACAACAAAAAATTTAAAGAAGCAATTTCGCTATGAATGCTTTTTTCCATCTGCTAATGGTGAAAAATTACGCGTTTGTAAAAATTTTTTTTTGTCATCATTTGACTTAGATCATAACGTTTTTCAAAGATGGATAAATCCAAAAAAAATCAAGTTACCCGTTCCATAAAATCAGTTTCGGAAATGAAGTCTTATTCGGTACACGAATGGCTAGAAGATATTCCAAAAGTCGAAAGCCATTACTGCAGAGTTAATACCAAAAAGGTTTACGTAGAAGATATGTTCCAAACGAAAACACATATGCATAAAACATATTGCGATTGGTGTGTAGCAAATAAAAAGGAATCAGTTAAAATTAAAAAATTTTGCGGGATCTTGCACAAAAAAAACATTGCAATATTTAAGCCACGTAAATTTCAGTGCGATATTTGTGTAGGATGCAAGGAAGGTAATGTTACTGAAAACGATTATAAACTTCACGTGTTAAAAAGGATGAAGCAAGAAATGCCAAGAAATTGGCTATTGAGAGTATTTCATCTGATGTTGTGGTCGTTTCGATGGATATGCAAAGTGTTTTGCTCTCCCCCAAGTTATTAGTATCTGAACAATATTATAAAATGAAACTGGGCCTCCATAACTTTACATTTTATGTCAAAAATACCAAAGACGTTTTGTTGTACGTTTGGCACGAGGGCGAGGGAAAAGTAACAGCAAATAATATAACAAGCTGCATTGTACAGTTTATTAAAACCTACTGCGCTTCGTACAAAAAGGTTATGCTAATATCGGATGGATGTACCTACCAAAATAAAAATAAGGTACTGTGTAGCCTTTCTGTAGCTACTGGACAAGAGTTGGAGCAAATTATATTAGAAAGAGGCCATACAATGATGGCAGTCGACAGTGTCCATTCAACGTTAAAAAATTTGTTTACAGGTCCAATATATTCGCCACTAGATTATGTTAGTCGCATGAGACAGGCAAGACCAACACATCCATACACAGTAAACTACTTAGAGTATACTTTTTTTAAGGATTACGAACACGTTCCTGGCAACTTTGCCTCAATCAGACCTGGTGAACGTGCAGGTGATGCAAAAGTAAACAACATCCGTGGATTGATTTTAAAAGACAATGAAGTTTATTTCAAGCTGCGCCACACCGATAATTGGGAATTGATGAGACAAAAAAAGCGAACAAGGGTACTTAAAATAAATGAACCAAGAAACTTATATGAATCTCCATTAAAAATTGATGAATCCAAATACAAGAGCCTCCAGTCATTAAAGCAATATATGCACAAAGATTACCACTCCTTTTATGATAATCTTCAACATTAAAAATGTGGGATACGTATACAATACTGGTAAGCAAAATACTGTTTGGACAAAATACTGGTCAAAAAAACTTACAAAATCCTGTTTTTCATAACACTGTTTTACAAAATACTGTGTTTCATAAAACTGTTTTACAAAATACTGGATTTCACAATACTGTTTTGCAAAATACTGTGAAGTAAAAATGCTGGTTTACAAAATTTATTTTATTAAAAGTAACTTCAACAAAAGTATATAATTCTCAAAAATTAACAAAAACATTTAACAAAAAATTAATTTCAATGCATTTTATAAACTTAAATTAGTTAAAGATTTTTTGCAATTCGCCTTCAATGCATTTTATAAACTTAAATTAGTACAAGATTTTGTGCAATTCGCTTTAGGTAGTCTGTATGGCTTAATTCACACCTTTTTCTTATTACTCTTTTAATGTTTGTGTACGCTTTTCTTTTCTTTAAGCTTATGTAACGTCTTTCTCCATTCGCGCGTTTTGAAATGGTATTTACAGCTACCACGACCTCATTACCCAACTGCCTGATAAGGTGGTATAATCCTGACTTTCTACGCCCAACAACAGCTTTCAGTCTTCTATGCCAAGCTTCCACACTATTTTGAGTTCTTGGGTAGGAATTTGTCATACTGTCATCGTAAACCGACCAAAAGCTTCTAGGATACTTTGGCTGATATGAGCCCTTGACGTAGTTTCTTTCAAACCACTCGCACAGTTTAAGCAAATCTTCATCTTCAAAAGTACTACTAAGACTACAGTAGTAATTTGAGATTTCACTAGATGGCACAAAAGCTAAGGCTTTCAGCATTCTCACTTTTAATGCAAAATCTTCATCGTTTCCACATTTTCGACTCAATCTGTAATACATATGTTAATGCTATAATGAATTAATTCTACTATGTTATACTACCTCTATTTTTGAACTCGCCGCCATATTATTTGGCTGAAATGGAAAAAGCATCCTTGAGTTTGTGCTCTTGGAAAGCATAGCTGAATTGCCTTCGCAATACCTACTTCAAAATCGCTTACAATTTTGGTAGGATTTAGAACACATCCATAGTTTTCGCCGATCTTTAATAGCTCCTTAAAAAATGCAGTGTACATGGATTTCGATTTTTTCGTCATTAGACAGAATACTAATGGCACTACTTCGCCTTCCACTCTACCATGTACAGAGAATAATTGCGCATAAATGATGGAACAACGTCAAATGTTCCATCTACCAGCCAGCAATCACTGTTTTGAAGCAATTTTATAGATGTTTGCGTGGCCATAATTATCATACAGTCATTACCGGTCATTACCTCGGACTGAATAAATATCTCTCTATCCACAACATAGAAATTAAGAGGAATGTCTATGTCTTCAATATTCTCCGGTTCTTTTGAAATGCAAATTTTTTTCCTGAATCTCTTTATTTTAACATTTTGAGCATTTTTGGATGGTAAAAAATCTCGACTGTTTGCACTTGTCTGCACTATTGACTCTTGAATTATTTGACTTGGTGTCAAAAACGATCTTTTTGCAAGGGTCTTAACCATATTATTGGTTTCTGCAATATTCAAGTCGATAGCAATAGGTTCATGTGTGTGCTGATTTGGATACTTCACAATTACCACATTATCATCAACCATGTTTGTTACAATACGAGATTTACACATATGCACTTTACGTTTTGCACAAGCCCAATTAGAAGTGCCTGACTTATTATTTCTCTCCAACTGATAGAAATATCCATCAATAAATAATTTCTGATTTCCTTTGTTTGATTTAACAATATTAACTTTTGACATTATAAATTATTCACAAAACAAAAATTTTAACAAAAAGACAAGATTACTAAACATATGATTTGATTAACTACACGTGCGTATCAACACGTTTAATGCTGCTTGCAAAATCAAAACATTTGCATATGATAACAACAACACAGGTGAACTGATAACATCTGCAATGAGATCAGCTGTTATTAACAGGGTGTCTCGACTAGCTATAATTCATGGCAATGTTGAAGTTAATAGCTAGCGGAGACCGCTAATGTTCATGTCATGTTTTAATAACTCTAATAATTTTTTTTGTCTTTTGGGTTTGTTATGGTTTATTTTAATAATCATATATATAAATTGAGATAAATTTTACTTAATTATAACAGTGAACATTTTTGTAAAAATAAAGAAAAAAAGCGAAGAGAGGAGCTTCTGGCATATTTCCGCAAGTGGAAAATATTAGTGAACGGTGATAAATGCCAGGCAATATATTTCAGTAGGAAGCGCAAGGAATGCTTTATTCCTCAAAGTAACATTGTCATACATAACAGAGCAGTCCATTGGGAGCAGAAAGTCAAATACTTGGGTATTATCCTGGACCCCAAAATTAAATTCAAAGATCACTTTCCCTATGTCATTCAGAAAATAAATATTCTCATCAAATCACTCTACCCATTTATAAATCGGAAATCCTGCCTAAGTTTAAGTAATAAAATGTTAATTTTGAAAACCATATTTCACCCTACTCTATATTATGGAGCCCCGTTATGGGCCAACAGTGCCAAATGCCACTTGAAAAAGCTGCAAGTTGCCCAAAATAAGTTGCTTAAATTAATCTATAATCTCCCGTTTTTCTTTTCTACGAAACGACTTCACGAACTCGCAAATGTGGAACTAATTCATGATAGGATAGATAAACTAACCCATAATTTTAATGTGAGGTGCATATCATCTAATTACCATCATATCAATGAACTGTATTCATAGTTAGATTAAGTAGTATTTAAGTTTTAACTGATTCATACAGGTTTTTTTTGAATTTTTGCCTCCATGTACAATATATTAGATTTAAGTTATTAATTTTCATAAATTTGTAATTAATTATAAGGAAGAAGAAGAGACAACTCTTAAACTCCAAGTGGTATAAAATTTGTTTTGTAATATTGTATATTAATGAAATAATAAATTGAATTGAATAATAACTGGTTTATAGTATTCTTATAGTGTTTTTTTATGACCATTCACAAAAACTTTAACCTAGATTCTGATGATGAACACACGGCCCGACAAGTAGTCAGGCGTAGAAAAATTCGTATTCATTGCTCCACATCAAAAAAGCGAAAAGAAAATTATGTAAAGCGAATGAGGGGAGAAGGATACTTGGGCTTCGACACAGCTGATAGATGGAAACAAACATTGCTAAAATCTAAAAGGCAGATTAGGCCAACATGTTTATCACCAGCATGTAAAAAAATTTCCGTTAATCATTGCGAAAAATTTAATGAGGTTGAAAGAAATTGAATATTTAAAGAGTTTTGAGTTGGGAGTCCAAGCGAGTGTTTTTGAAAAGCTATGTTACAGTGACAGACACAAAGAGAAAAACAATTCCAGATTCTAACAGGAGAAAAAACAGTTGTGTTTTTAAATTACCTCATAAGGAAATATCGTTGAAAGTTTGTCGAAAAATGTTTCTTTCAACTCTTGCTATATCCAAGAGAATGATTGATTATTGGGTGGTTCATCCACCGATTTCACCACCATTTATTCGACCCTCCTGTGACTGGGATGAACATCTAAAAGGTTATTTTCAAAAATTAGAAAAGATGGAAAGTCACTACTGTCGTAAAGACAGTAGTACAATATATATCGCAGCAACATTCAAAACTAAAGCTGAAATTTACAGAGATTATAAAACAAAATTTTTGGAGAAGAAGGTTCATTATGTGTCAATATTTACATTTTCTAAATATTTTGCAGAACAGAACTTTGCATTATTTATGCCACGTAAAGACGAATGCAATTTGTGTGTTGGTTTCAAAACAAAACAAATAACAGTTGAGGAATACAACGAACATATTTCGAGAAAACAACTAACTCAGGAAGAAAAGCAAAGGGACAAAATTGCTGCTCAACAAAATCAGTGCTATGTCTTTACAATGGATGCACAAGCGGTTAAACTCTGCCCCAATATTATTGCTTCGGCTGTATATTTCAAGCAACGTTTGCAAGTTCATAATTTCACTGTAGTATATAACTTAGCTTCACACCAATGCACTAATTACTGGTGGAATTAAACTAACGGGGATCTTTCAGCCTCCACATTTATTTCCATAATTTTGCACCACCTAACAACGTTTTGCCTATCTGACAGATTACCGATTATAATTTATTCTGATGGCTGTGGCTATCAGAACCGGAATCACCACTTGTCTAATGCTCTTTCCAATTTCTCAATCCAACACGACAAAATAATTGAACAGAAATACCTTGAAAAGGGGCACACTCAAACGGAGTGTGATAGTGCCCATGCCAAAATAGAGGTGAAATTGAAAAACACTGCTGTTCAATATAATAGCCTGTTACAAAGATAAAGCTGTGTCATAGCTCTTAACTCATGTAAAGGGAATCTCTTTTTCTCTCTTGTGTACCGTTAGTTCCGGTATTGACTTCACAAATATTTCTTGTTGTATTTTTGAATTTATTCATAATCATTTGTACGTTAATATAATAAAGTGCAATTTTCACTTGTTCAAAATAATAGCCCTTTTTCTTATAACTTTGTTAAATTACGAAATTCAGTCCGCGTTTTTGTACTTTCTTCTCAATTACTAATAGGATGTAAGTAAAATACAATTCTTTCAAAACACATTTAATGTTTTTGTTGTTAAAGATGGGCCGAAATGTACATTGCACTGCTGAGGAACGTCGAGTTGCTAAACAACTAGATCTGAAAATGTTGTTAGAAATGCATTAAAATGGAAACCATTTACTAAAACTCGTGGTAGGCCGCGACAAAGCAGCTCATCGACTGATTCCCGTATTGTGTTATTGGCAAAAAAAATCCCCTTTATGTCATCAAAGACTATTTCTGCAGAAATAAATAATGAAGTCAGTGCTGTAACAGTACGCCGCAGATTGTTAGAAAATAATTTGCCAGGTGGAGTAGCCCGAAAGGTTCCACTGCTAAGTAACAAAAACAAAAAAGCTCGCATTAAATTTGGTACCAAATTCAACAACAAAAGCAGTGATGATTTCCAGGACATATTAAGGAACGATGAGACAAAAATTAATTTATTTGGTTCTGATTGACAGCGCAACGTCCGAAGGCCAAAAGGTAAAAGCTTAATGATCGTTACACAAAAAAAACCGTGAAGCACGGAGGCGGCAGTATTATGGTCTGGGGTGCTATTTCGTGGCAGGGTGTTGGACCTTTACACCTAATTACAGAAACTATGAATAAAGAAATTTATTGTGATATTTTGAAAGATGTGTTGCGCTCCTATGCAGAGATTCACATGCCACCTGATTGGCGGTTTCAACAGGATAATGATCCGAAGCACTCTCCAAAATTAGTCAAATCTTGGTTGAGTGAACATGAAGTTTCCGTCTTGGAATTGCCTTCACAGTCTCCCGATCTCAACCCGATTGAGAATATGTGGATGGAACTGAAAAGAAGCATAAGTGGGAAGATTTTCACAAACAAAAACCAACTTTGGGAAGCAGCAAAAAACAGTTGGGAGAGAATTCCCATTGAAAAATGTCAACATTTAATAGAGCCAATGCCCAGAACGATCCGTGCAGTTTTAGACAATACTGGTGGACATTCAGGATATTAGTATATTATATGTTCATACTTATTAAGGAAATACATGTTTTGTTTAAAAATAATTGTTTTTTTTTTAAATTTTTGAAATAAGTCTTTTGATTTGAACAGGATAAAAAGATTATTTTTAAATTTTTTGAATAAAATCGCAATGGAGTGAAATATTTAAATTTAAAACAATAATTTTTAATGTATATTTAAAATATGTACTAAAATTTGCAATAGCTTAATTGTATTTCAAAATTATTAAATAAATAAAAAAGAGCTATTTTATTAGCTACTGTATATACCAAACGATTACATAAGAATTACAAGACAAGCGCGAAAAAAAGTCAAGTTGGATGGAAAATTTGTAAATATGCCGGAATATTTAAATTTTGATTTCTTCAAAAACTATACCAAAACATCATTTATTCGTTTTTCCAGTATAAGACCCGGTCGAACTAAACATGATCTAACGGTATCAAAACTTAAGTCACTCTTATATTTACCGAATGGCGAAGTTAAATATAAGGTCCGCTTCGATACTGATCTACCAACCCGTATCAAAAAATACTCGAGCACCTCTGAACCCGAGCCTTTACATTATGGTCCACTCCCAATTTCTGCAAGCAAATGGAAACATTTACAAGAATTAAAGAAAGTAATACCATCTGATTATCATTTATTTTATGATAACCTTAACTATTAAAAACCCAATTAACTGCATTTGTTTTTTTTTTGTTTCTTGAACTGTAGGAAAATAATGTATAAAATAAACTGTTAATGTCGGGTTTTTCAATAAGAGCGCTACAAAAGTTTTTTTAAATAAAACAAAACCGGTTTTAGATACCAATGAAATTCTTTATTCCTGTGAAAGTACGTTCGATGCCATTATGTATGGAACTCGATTTCTTTTGCATGGCCACCACGGGCACGCTTGCAGAAGTCCAGACGCTGAACACAATTTTCGACGGTTTTCAAGCATAAATCGGCCGATACTGCTGCAATTTCACGTTCGATATTCGTACGAAGTTCATAAATCGTCGCTGGCTTGTTGGCATAGACCATAGACTTGACGTAGCCCCACAGGAAATAACCTAACGGGGTCAAATCGCACGACCGAGGCGGTCAATCGACTGGGCCATTTCGTGAGATAACATGTTCACCAAACTTGGTTTCCAATAAATTGATTGTGGCATTCGCTGTGTGGCTTGTGGCGCCGACCTGTTGGAACCACATGTCCTCCAAGACCATATTATCCAATTGGGGCCACAAATATTCGGTTATCATTGAACGGTAGCGATTTGCATTCACAGTAATATGCCGCTCTTGATCATCACGGAAGAAGTACGGCCCATAAACCGCACCAAACCTTGATTTTTTCGGGATGCAATGATGACTCATGGATTACGTGTGGATTGCTATCTGACCAATAACGCATATTTTGCTTATTGACGAAGCCATTCAGCCAGAAATGAGCCTCATCGCCAAAGATGATTTTCCGATGAAAATCCGAGTCGTAGCGCTCTTAAAGTTGAGGCCACTGACTCCAAATTTCGGTAGTAAATTTTAATAATTTCGACTCGTTGTTGGCTCGTATATCTTTCCATGATGAAATGGCAAACCTTACTGAAGAGAAATGTCAAAAGAGCGGGATAAAATATGGCGTCGTATGCTGTCCCTATCGATTTACTTTTGTAGCGTCTCTGTTGAAAAACCCTTTAATTGTTACTTTTCTCTTGAAATATTGTATTTTTTACGTTAGGGTGTACAAAATGATTAAGATTGATAAAAAAAATCAAAATATTTTTTATCAAATTGTGCTATCTACACGTTAAAATAAAAAAATAAAAAATAATCTTAGACAAATTGTGCTATCTACCATAATTACGCGGATAACGTGTCAAATTGATATTTTTTTATTCGTGGGATTCAGTAGGAATTATTTAAACATATTATAGAGAACAATTTGAGTAAATCTCTATTAATAAGAAATTTAAACGGTTTTTTTGGTCTCCTACAGTGACGTTCCCGCAGGTGTTCTCCGAACACCCTATAATATTCATTTTTAATTTGATTATTTTTATGAAGCCTGGTAACAAAACAGCAATATGTGCATTTAATGAAGCGTGATATATTTACTAACGACAATTAGAAACCATAGCAAGAACTGTTATACAAATTGTACGTTGGACGTGCGCCAATACAAAGCGAACCGAAACAACAAACAAAACATCTCAAAAAGAAAACACAATTTTACATTTAGACCGTTCGCCAACCCATAGCGAACCAACACTTTAAAAAGAAAACACAATTTTCATATAGACCAGCCATGAGCATTTCATAGAACACAAGTTCATGCCCAACTCACACGTATTCTTACGCTCTTTCTTGCGCTCTTGTGTTTGCTTCCATTCTCTCACCAATACAAACACATTTTAAGTTTTGATCATTCACTCCCATCAGGAAAAGGGAATGAATAGGAAGCGAGAAGGTAACGTGTAGCGTGTATTAAACGTTAGACTTGTGTCGAACTCGTTCACTAGTTCTCGAACTCGTTCATTTAAAGTGCCCGGTCGTAACAATAACGAACATACTCGCCGTATCGAACATGTGCATTATGTTCATGAGGGTGATGTCTGGTCACCCTAAATGAACTAGGAAGTTCATGAACTACCCAACTCTATTAAACGTTGATTCCAGAATGCATTATTCTTAACACAGGGATGTCCTAGGAAAAGAATGAATTATTTTAATGTGTCCAGAGAATGTATTATATAATTCGTTCTTTTAATGCATTATTTAACATGTTATCAAGAATGATGTATGTATGTATCGATGGTGCGCCAACTCATAGAGAACCCAATCGTCAACGAACGTACAGCAGACTTGTATGAAGCATCGAGTATGACGTAGACTTGTGTCGAACTCGTTCACTAGTTCTCGAACTCGTTCATTTAAGGTGCCCGGACATAACAATCACGTACCTACTCGCCGTATCGAACATGTGGATTACGTTCGTGAGGGTGATGTTTGGTCCACAGTCCACAGATATACATATTAATATGGAGTGTGCGTCAACGCACGAAGAACAAAACTTACAGCCAGGCCGCGTAACTCAAATGGTTTGATATATTTGATACTTGTTGGTTTGAGATGTGTGGTTCTGTTGTTTATTGAGATCTTTGTAGTTTGTCGAAATTTAAAATCAAATCATTTTATGTTTATCCTTCGATAAAAGCGGACGGAATGAAAAATGATTTGTGGATGCACCATTGAGAGTTTAATAAATAAGCCCTTTTCAAAATTAAACCCTGAAGAAAAAAATGAAGTTATTAAAAGTGGAAGACCTATTCCAGAACTTCCAAATCTAACTTCTCTAGTAAATACGAAAAATAAATCATACTAGGCAATTTCAGATTTCTAATTATAAGGAAAAATCTTGGCTATGCGGTTGCCCTGCCATTAACAACATATTTTGTTGGCCTTGTTTCTTTTTGCAGGTAACAATGAAAAATCTGTTTGGACCACAGGTTACAATGATTTAAGCCACTTAACTGCTGCACCTATAAAACATCAGATGACTCAAGGTCATATTAATACCAGCATTAATTTGAAAACATTCGGAAATATTCGCGACGAACAAAAACGGATTTCTGTATCAAGGCACAATGAGAAGGTCTCAGAAAATCGACTAGTATTAGAACGACTAATTGATACAGTTTGTTATCTTGGTTCTCAAGAACTAGCTTTTAGAGGAAACGACGAATCGGAAAATGCAGATAATAAGGGAAATTACATTGAACTTTTAAATTTAATTGTAAATACGACAGTAAATTAAATGGTTACTTATCTTCTGCTCAGTGTTTTAAGGGAACTTCTAACCACATACAAAACGACTTAATTTGCTGTGTTGCTACCGTTATTTTAAATAATATTGACAGCGAAATTTCTGAAACCTCGTGTATATCGGTAATGCTAGATGAAACTACAGACATTAAAAAAAAATCACAATTGTCTATCGTTTTTCGATATGTAGATTGTAAAGGGTTTGCAAGAGAACGATTTTATAAAGACTTGGATGTTTGTGATGATCAAACAGCGAATGCAATCGCTAAAAATATAATAGACTTAAAGAACTTAAAAATTGGGGGGAAAAGCTAGTAGCTCAGACCTATGACGGCGCTGCGGTTATGTCAAGTGAAATGAATGGCACCCAAGCTAAAGTTAGAGAGAAGTTTCCAAATGCTATTTTTATTCACTGTAATGCACATGTTTTAAATCTACTTCTATCACAATCTGTAAACTATATTATAAATAAAAAATATTTTAGATTTTCAAATATATAAAATGTATAGGATATAGAAAAATATGAAATAGAAAAATATGAATAGAAAAACATGAAAATATGAGTAGAATTGAAATTATAAAATATTTTCCTAAAAATATAAAACCAAAAATCATTCTGTGACGTGGTCATCGAAACTAATAAACAAATGACGTATTGAATTATTATTAAAACAAGTTATTTTTTATGTAAAAAGTACATACACAAAAAATAAAAATAATATATGTATATTTAAAAAAAATACAAAAAAAAACTTAAAAAACAAAAATACAAAAAAAAAATAAACTTAAAAAACAAAAAAATTCAAAACACAAATGCGATCGTTGTCTATCACGTCCTCGTCGTGGTCCTGGATATAAAGTAAGTATAGATGCAATTTAGAAATAAAAAAAATTGGAGAACACCTCGTTCAAAACCTCACCGCACGTCCCTGGCCTCCCGAACAATTGTATTTTTGTAGATAGCAAAATTTGAATATAAGCCCTCGATATATGAAATTACTCAATTTATTAAACCCAGGTTAGGTTAGTAAAAATTGCTATTGACACATTTAGTCCAATGAGGACCGTTGTGACAACACAGAACGGGACATGATGCCGTCCCCATCGTTGAACCTTTAAATTAACCTCTGCGGTTAAGGGTTGATTAAGCCATACGATATATCATCTCGATATTTCAGGATGCTGCTGAAGAAGCGACATACATACACTCCGGTTCACTTATTTAAAGGCACATAAAATTCCATATTCTGCAGCCTGTATCTTTGGCAATTTGTAACCGATTGTAGAATTTTAAAATGGATATGGAAGCTAGACATCTTGAGATATAAAAAAAATCATGACAGTAGTGGTTTCTTAACTAAAGAACTTTTTTTGAGCAATTTATAAAAAAAGTCCAAAAATGTGCCATTTTTTTTTTTGGTTCACTTGAATAAAGGCACTTTAACTAATTTTAATGAAAAACAGTTTTTCTTGTTTTTTAATTTATTTTACTTTATTTAAGAACCATCAGTAATGGTTACAACACCCTTTGGTTTTAATAACTTCAAATATACGGGTTTTCATTGAGAGATAAAGAGAATTTATGTAATCCAACGAAATTTGATTTCAAGCATCCTTAATAGCCTGAATTAGTGACTGCTTGTCATCAAATTGCCTACCTCCTTCATAGACCTTAAGAGATAACCAACCCCGCACATTTTCGATAATGTTTAGATCTGGCGAATAGGGTGGGTGGGCAATCAAGAATAAAAAAATGTTGGCTTGCAATGAACTCCTTTACTACCCTGTGGTTGTGCATAGAGGTATTATCCTCTTGCAATATCCAATATATGGGACCAAACAGTTCACTGAACTTCCGAAAAGCCGATTCCAATAACGTTTTATAGCTTGCACCAGTCGTTTTTGCACTTTGAAATTCAAGATCGATGGTGCCATAGTACGTAATAGCACCCCACACCATAACGCCGCCCTCTCAGAAAACGATTTTCTTTGCGCAGTTCATGGAATTAATAGTTGTAGCCATCAGGCCCATCCAACTTTAACTTCTTCTCACCCGTAAATACAACGGTTCTCCAGTCATTTACATGACCTCTTGGATGCACATCCCATAGCATGTAGTCTCTTGTGAATTGGAGCCGCTTTTCCTTACGAGGAGCACTAAGTGGCGGCCTTTTTTGTAACTTCAGGTATTTAAGAAACTCACAGCTCTTAATTACACTCTGCGTACTGATGACTTGCTCGCTTCCACTCCAGCTTGAGCTCTTATTTTTGACAAGGATAAGGCAGAATTAGAAGCAATTCTGATGATTTTTCTTTTTTCATACGTAGATAAAGACAATGAAACCCTTCCTTTAAAATTTTCCCCATACCCCTCGGGTCCTTGATGTAATTGTCGGCAACTGTTGGTATTGCGCGGTTAGAATATTCTTCAGAACGGTAAACATCGATTTTAGTTTTTTCCGATAGATTTAAAACTTTTCGTTGTGCCATTTTAACTCGTAAAATGATTAAGATGTAATAAATTGTAATAAACAAACGCTCCCTACAAAAAAAATTAGCTTACTTTAAAAATAATAAAACAAATAATAAAGTGCCTTTGTTCAAGTTAACCAAAAACATAGCTCATTTTTGGACTTTTTTTATAAATTGCTCAAAAAAGTTCTTTCCATTTTAAAATTCTGAATATGAATATGCAATTTTTTGTGCCTTTCAATAAGTGAACCGGAGTGTACATTAGTCTCTGGCGAACCAACTATTTCTCTGCAAAAAAGTTCCTAAGATTCTTCAGCTCAGCTCCCTGAATGTCTGTTAGATTCAACATGAAGTAAGATCCTAGATATTGCAACTTCCGCAATAATCATGTGCTCCGACTCCAAGTGTCGACGCGAGTCTGCCATTTAAACAGTGCCCTGAAAAGAAATATCTTGCCTAGGAATTAGGGTGATCAGTTCGGTTTTCAGAAACCGGCTACTCGGTTTTTTTTTCACTCATAAAAACCGTCGGTTTTTTTAAATCCCTGTTTTTCGAATATCGAATAATCCGGTTATTTTTTGTCGAATCTCGGTTTTTTGGCGTTCGATATTTTTTATTTAATTTTATTCATAATTGTGTTAAATTTGTACTCGTACATGTTTTTTTCCAGTGTTTCGGCCGAACAACCTAATTGTTAGTTTTATAAATCTGGCAACTATTACAAACATCTGTTTTTTTATGTTTTCCTTTCCATTCACATTCTTACAAATAAATTGATACATGCCAAACAGTAAAATTTAAAAGCAGAGCTCTATTTTTTTATTAAAGTTAAAATAGTGAATAAATCGTTTGACCTAACATTGAGCAGGTAAGTTTTTTGGTTTATAATGAAATATTGTGCTGTCTTACAACGGTGTTCAACGCTTTTGGATGTGTAGATGTCTTCTGTATGGAAATATTTTGATCAAGACGGAAAGGATAAAGCTAGATGCCGGCAATGTCCTAAGCAATTAGGTTGCAGGGGTTCCTCGACCTCTGCTCCACTGAACCATTTGAGGAGTGTACATAAAATTGACGCAACAACCAAAGCAGACCACAACGTAAATGAAGAGGCGGGTGGATCCGTTAAACCAGCTGAAAATTGTTCTATGCTTAAATACATTTCCAGAAAAGAAACTATTGGTGAGATTTTTTCCCGCTGTATTGCTGAGGATGGACTTTCTGTGCGTGTACTAAAAAAATCTAGAGTGGTGCTGGCTTATTTACAATCAATGTATATTCCAATGTTCGTATATTCCACCTTCGTCAGAATTTATGAGATGCACTTGGATGCCATCTCTAAAGTGTGTGGGAAGCTTGGTGACAGTGACAGCTTACTGATATTGGGTGATTTCAATTTACCTTTGGTATCATAGTTACCCTTACCTGATACTAAACATCTCACTCCGCTAACTCCTAGCGACTGGACTTCTGATTTTGCTAGACTCATTTCTTCTCTGAATCTTGTTCAGATTAATGATATTGTTAATGCTATGAATAGGACACTTGATCTTGTAATAGTTAATATTTCTGATAATTTTGAAGTTTCCCGCGTTAATCCTCTAAGTTTGCCCGAGGACTCATACCATCCTACAATTTGTATTCGTTTCTATCTCCAGACTGAAAATGCAATCTATTCAAAATCTACCAGGAGAACTTTTTGTTTCTCACGTGCTAATTTTGTCTTACTGAATAGTCTCTTTGAATCTGCGATTGGAGGTCAATATTAGATTGCGAGGATCGCCAGAGCTTTGATGGGAGTTTAATTAATTTTTATGATGTAATGTGGCGATGTATACGTAAATCTGTGCCAAGGGTATCTGCAGAAGATGAGAATTGCTCACCTCCTTGGTCTTCTAAAAATTTAAAGCAGTTAAAAATGCCAGGAGTAGATTACATAAAAAGTTGAGGGTATCAAGTAGATGTTTTGATTTAATAAGTACACTATTGCCAGATGTCGTTATGAGGCAGAATCTCGCAAGTGTTATCAATCTTACTTGTCCAAGGTTGGTAAGAATTTTAGGCATACAAATGTGTGAAATTATAGAGGTGTTGCGAAACTGAGTGCGATTCCAAAACTTCTTGAGAAACTGGTCACTGACATTATATCTTACAAAGTTTCCTCTATTATTGACTGTAGACAACATGGTTTTCGCAAAGGTCTGTCTACAGTTACAAACTTACTTCAATTTTCTTCTCACGTAATTGATGGTTTTATTTCAGGAATGCAAACCGATGTTATTTACACGGATTTTAGTAAAGCTTTCGATAAGGTTAACCATCGGCTCCTACTGAGTAAATTAAGCGCTATCGGGATTAATAGTAATATTATTGAATGGATTTCATCTTACCTTATTGGTCGCGAACAGATGGTAATTTTTGGGGATTCGTTATCTAGACCTATCCAAGTGTCTTCCGGCGTTCCTCGGGGAAGTCACCTGGGTCCTATTTTATTTCTCTTGTTTATCAACGATTTGCCTAATTCGATAGCTGAGTCTAATGTGCTTACGTACGCGGACGATGTGAAAATTTTATGTCATATAAAAATACTTCAGACTATATTCTACTTCAAAATGATCTGGATCGGTTTGGGAGATGGTGCAATCTTAACCTTATGGAGTTAAACTTGGGTAAATGTAAGCATATGGCGTTTTACAGATCACGTATGATTACCTCCCGGTATTCTATAGGTGGTTCTACATTAGAATTGGTCAATTCTTTCTTGGATTTAGGTTTTTTACTTGATAGGAAATTGTCTTTCAATAGTCACATTATTGCTACTGTTAATAAGGCTTATGGCGTACTTTCGTTCATTAAGCGCTGGGCGAAGAAATTTTCTGATCCATATATCACGAAAAATCTTTTTACATCCCTTGTTAGGCCCATATTAGAATATGGATCAGTGGTATGGGATTCACAATATGACTTATGTGAATATGATAAAATCGGTACAGAAACAATTTCTTATTTTTTGTCTTAGGAACCTGAGATGGGATCCTAACGTCCATCTTCCTCCATGTCAGTAGATTGTCTTTAATTAAATTACCTACTCTGGCTAGTAGACGGACTATGCTTAATTCGATTACAATATATAGGATTCTCAGGGGCAATATACTCTCTGAGTATCTTCTTGGTCGTATTTCGATAAATGTTCCTTCGAGAACTTCTAGGAACTATAAACCCCTGTATATTAGTTTTCGACGCTATAGCTATGCTTTGAATGAACCGGTTCGGAGAATGTACACAGATTTTAATGATGTTTATCAGTTTATTGACTTTTCTTTATCACCGGACACGATAAAGTCTTTTATTATAAATCATCTAAATAGCTAGCGTGTAGTATTTTATGTACGAGTATTAATGTTGTATTGATAATTTATGGTTTTTTTTTCAAGATTTATTATTTTTCAATAAGTATATAGTGGTAATCTATAGATTTTATTCCTCTTTTAACTGGTATTGCTTTAATCGGCTGTGAATTTTTATGCAGCCGTTACACGTTTTCCTCTCAGTTACTCCCCGCTACGGATCGGTCTGTGGTGTGTACGTTATCCCTGCGTCATAGGGATGAGGCCCCCTCGGTCGGTTGGGGCAGGTGTGAGTGGCGGCGATGGGATCGTTCGTAAAAAAAAAAACAATTCAAGATGGCGGCTTCTGAGACTACAATATGGGAGAAAATATATGATTTCTATCTATCCAAAAAAGATGAGTTAAAGAACAAATTGATTTACTTAAAGCAAAAAAACAGCGCTTCTCTATTGTGGTCGATGAATGGTCGGATATATCTTACATAAAATACATAAATGTTACTGTGCGAACACTTGATCCCGACAGCAAATTGTTTGAAGTTTTTAACCTCGGTTTGGAGGAGATGAAATTAAAAGGCACAGCTGTTAACGTGGAACAAGTCATCAAACGAAAGTTGGAAAAATTTGGCTTAGATATGCAGCATGACATAGTAGCATCGACCCATGATGGTGCAGCGGTCATGGCGAAATACGGCCGAAGTATTGATTCAGAGTCGCAGCTCTGCATAAATCACCTCATTCATCTCTGTGTTGTTGAGAGCTTTTACAAAAAGAACTGCAATGTGGTCAACAATAACGAAATTGGCAGTGAAGAAGATACTAACGACGATGAAGAATATGATAACGATAATGCTACAAATAATTATTTCGACTTTGTAGATGGATACATGACTTTAAATGATAATGTAAGCTCTATTATAAAACGTGTTAGAAAATGCGTTTCAATGTTTAATAAGTCGGCTGAAAAGCAAAAGAAATTACAGATGTTTGTAACATACCAATTTAATAAGGAGCTTAAACTTATCCATGATGTTAAGCACCGCTGGAATTCTATTCTATGGCCAATATGGTTTCTCAATTTTTAAAATTGCACAAAAGTGTGAGTCATACTATATTGGACTTAGGACTGACACCATTTAGTGAAAATGATATCGCAAACTTTGTCTGTGCTTAGTGACACCTTTAAACATTTGGAAATGTCTATACAAAAACTTTCTGCAAACTCTTCGACTTTAGCTGATGCTGAAGGTATTTTTAAATTTTTACTTAAACACTTTTCAACAATTCAAAACCAATTATCAGGTAATTTATATGAAATTCTAAAAAGATGTATATCAGAAAGACGTGTTCAAACACTGAATACTCTCATTTTGTATTTAAGTACGAGTAAACTCCCAATTAGTGACGCATTTCTAAAATATTCAAGTAAAAATGAAACAAAAGAGTTGGCATCCATTTTGTATTCACGATTATTTACTGAAGAACATGATTCGTTTACAGATTCAAATGATGAAATGATCGTTGATGCCACTGAAGATACTATAGAAACAGAACAAATAACGCTATAAAAAACATTCAAAATCCTAAAATTTTCTTTTGGAAGATTTTTTATATATGGATAAGAGCGGCAAAAGGACTGAAAACCTTGACAGATTATTCAACGCATTGTACACAATAAGTCCAACTAGTACATTGAGTGAAAGGGCATTTTCAATGTCAAGTTTTATAAAAACCAAAGAAAAAAAATGTTACTTTAGGGAAAACTAAAGATTAAATTAAATATATTTATATATAATCAAGTATTTACAAATGAATTGCAATGTTTTGTTTGGCTTTGTTAAAATAACAAACTGATCTCAGTAATGTTTTGCATTGTAATTATAATTAAACTAAAAGTTTACTTTTTATAAGTATAATTGAATTGATTTCTGTTATTTTTTAATAAAATTTTTTTGTCAAAAATTGTGTTTTAATTTGTTATTTGGCATACATTTGAAAACAGGATTATTTTTTCTGAATTTCAAAAAAGGCACCCGGTTTTTTTAAATGCCATTTTTCGAATAATTCGAACCCCGCTTTTCGCAAAAACCCGAATAATTGATCACCCTACCTAGGAATAGATTGTTTAGTGTACGATTCGGGTTATAACGCGGCCATACTTGCCTGACGATCCTGCATTTTCTGCAACAAGACCATCTGTAATTCGCATGTGTGAGAGCTTCGGTTTTAAGCATGAGCTTACATGTAGAAAGATGCATCCAGTGGAACAAGTCAGGTAGTCCCTAATCTCACCAGCTCAACCGCTTTCCTGAAATGTTCCAGATGTGCGGCAGGTCTTGAGGTCTGGAATACAGATTCTCATAGTGCTTCGCACCAGTTTCCTGCAAAGTTTATGTTAAGCAGGAGGTCTGCCGATTTATCACTCGATGTTGTCTATCGCCCGTTTCGATCCTTCAGATATCCTAGAGATGAGGAAGTTGCCGAGAGAACTTTGAGCGGTCTGGAAGTCTCAAGATCTAAACTCTTTCTTATATTATTTACGTCTAATTTTGTACACATTCCAGTCTCTTTCTGTCGTTAAGGGCTTTGCCGTATTAAAACGTTTTCTAAAAGGCTTTTTCAGGATTTGCATATCCTTGTTCTACCACGGAGATTTTTTCTTACCCCGGTAGGAACCGGTGGAACATGCGGACATCCATGGGTAAGATCGTCAACTTGAGCGGTATTAGCTGGCCCAGAGAGAGGAATGTTTTTAATAATGCCATTCAAACTTTGTTTGTACTTGGTGCAGTTGTTTGTACTTAGTCCAGTGATGCACCTGAATTTATATTGGTATCTTCACCTTAATCTATATTGGTACTTCATCAAATAGTGTGGTGCACATTGACGTCCGCGCAAAGAACGAGACCCATTTTATACTTCTCTGCGTCATCGATTAGCTTCCTCATCAGAAGTGACGATCGTGGTCCAGTATCTTCATAGGGCAAATAGACTCTCGGTGGCCAGTTGTAGCCACTATTCAATCTATCTGTTCTCTTATTTTACTTATGCAAATACATTTTCGTTTTAACGTTTCGTAATTTTAATATAATTGTGAAAACTGTTTATTGTTGTATGCCTTTCTCCTAATATTCCACTTGTGTTGTCTTTAGTTCTTACATTTAAATCGGAGTTGGCAGATATATCGTATATTTCCATTGTGCAACATATTTCGGGAAACAGGCTTCGATATAATTCGTTGGCAAATTATTTTCTGTCTGTCTGACGGCTTCAGTAACCATAGTGAGCAATTAAACACGTTTGAGGTTCGTTACACCCAATTCATACAATGATTTTTCCAAAAATCATTTATGTTCATACGATGATTTTTACTTGCATGCCTTTTTTGCAGGCAGAGTTGATTTTTATTGTTTAATCGGTTAATATGCTTTAATCGATTTTTCGCATCAAGAAATACATATGACTGTATACCAAAAATATTTGAATTCATTAAAACCAATTTTCGCCTAAATATTAAATAAAAATCTTTATTCCACATTATTAGTAAAAGTATTCGAGAACTTTAGTACGGTTAACCGGGCGAAATTCGGTTAACCGGTCATCTGTTTAACCGGTTTCAGTTTCCAATATACACTAACTGCAACATTTGACTTAACGAATTTACAAACTTCAAACGTGTAGCAACAACAGTACAAAGTAGTTCTTTGACGTTTTAATTTGTTTTATTCAAGAAAGTGTTCCCTAATTTTCTTTAGTGTCTGACTTTTTCATAACTGCTTCTAAAGTTAGTTGCTCAATAAATTGCATTTCAAGTCACATAAACTGGCAATGAATATTACCTTCATTATGACCAATCCACAGCTCACAAGGACCTCCCAAGAGCTTAGTTTAAGTATTGCATGTTCTTTGCTCTTTCATATTACATCGCGGTGCAAGCGAATTAGTAAAATTTATAGCAATTAATTAAAATTAATGAGCTCATTTTGCAACTTGTTTGCCTTAATTGTTAAAAACGACATGGGTGAATAATAATTATACATAATCCCCTTTAACTCAAAGGGCTGTTGCAGTAAAGGCACTTTTTAGATGTTAATAAATAGAATCTCAAAAAGGTAGCGCATGGCCAGTATTTGGCGTGAATGGGCAAATATCATGTGTTGAGATATTTATTTTAATGTTTCTGTGTATACTTATATACCTGGAAAAAATGTTTAATCTGAAATATATAAAGGTCAATTACATTAAAAGTAAACGACGAATTAGTAACCAAAATCTTCTCAAAATTAGTAGGTTCTTATTTTAGTCTTTTCTCAATTTTACTTAAACATTACAATACTATACAAGTACAAAATGAAGTTGAAATCAGAAAATACTTCTATCTGAGTATCTAGAAGTCGAAGTTCACCGCGGGTATCACGATATATGAAAGAGGGCAAGACGAATTAGTGGTTACAACCAACAGGGGTTTCAGTCGATTGAGGCATCGTTGACAAGACTAGTTTACAAAAGAGTTACCCAGCCAACCAAATTCGGAGCGCCCCAAAAAAGGAGTGTTTACGGGAAAATTGTTTAAAGCAATCATTGAAATATACATATACTTCGGGCGAGTTTCACACTCTTCATTTAAATTCTCAATTCAAAAACTCACAGAAAATTTTCATATTAAATGACAAACACCAGGCATTTAAATTTCATTCCTCTAAAAAATTTATTTAAAAAAAATCAGAATTAAAGTATCGGAAGAGAAGCCAAAAAGGCTAAAAATTAGGATTAATCTTTTTTTAATTTTTATTATTATTATTGTTTGAATTTTTATTATTCTTATACTAACTATTATTATTATTATTATTTATCATTTATCTTTACAAAAACATTCATTTATAGGAGTCCGCATGGAGTCCTTGTGTGTTATCTAAAGGAACGTGTAGGGACTCCGAAAATACTCATTTAGGGGTCCCTAGGGTGCACTTTGTACATATATTTTGAGCGTGCTGTTTTCTCTGGAGGATTTGCACCTTTGGGACTCCTTTCGGAGCCTCCCTAGGAGCGTTAGCGCTCCGTGTGGTGAGTCCTAACGGAGCATCTTAGGGACTCCGTTGGTTGGCTGGGTAAAAATCTATGTCTGGTAAAGAAAAACTAATTGCTTGTTTGTAACGGGTTTTCAATAAGAGCGCTACAAAAGTTTTTTTAAATAAAACAAAACGGGTTTTAGATACCAATGAAATTCTTTATTCCTGTGAAAGTACGTTCGATGTCATTATGTATAGAACTCGATTTCTTTTGCATGGCCACCACGGGCACGCTTGCAGAAGTCCAGATGCTGAACCCAATTTTCGACGGTTTTCAAGCATAAATCGACCGATACTGCTGCAATTTCACGTTCGATATTCGTACGAAGTTCATAAATCGTCGCTGGCTTGTTGGCATAGACCATAGACTTGACGTAGCCCCACAGGAAATAATCTAACGGGGTCAAATCGTACGACCGAGGCGGCCAATCGAATGGGCCATTTCTTGAGATAACACGTTCATCAAACTTGGTTTCCAATAAATTGATTGTGGCATTCGCTGTGTGGCTTGTGGCGCCGTCCTGTTGGAACCACATGTCCTCCAACTCCATATTATCCAATTGAGGCCAAAAATATTCGGTTATCATTGAACGGTAGCGATTCGCATTCACAGTAATATGCCGGTCTTGATCCTCACGGAAGAAGTACGGCCCAATGACGCCGCTGGCCCATAAACCGCACCAAACCGTAATTTTTTCGCGATGCAATGATGACTCAAGGGTTACGTGTGGATTGCTGTCTGACCAATAACGCATATTTTGCTTATTGACGAAGCCATTCAGCCAGAAATGAGCCTCATCGCTGAAGATGATTTTCCGATGAAAATCCGAATCATTTTCAAGTTGTTTCTCAGCCCAATTCACGAACATACGACGCTTATGGTGGTCAAGCGGCTTCAGTTCTTGCGCCAATTTGATCTTGTAAGGATGTAGGCCAAGATCTTTTCGCAAAATTCGCCACAACGACGTCACAGAGATGCCCAACGCTTGAGAAAGACGTGTGAGAGACACATTTGGGCTTTCCTGAACTGAAGCCTCAGCGGCAGCAATATTCTCGACACTACGGGCACTTCTTTGTCTCACTGGCACGGGAACATTTTGTACTGTGCCTGTGGATTCAAATACTACCACTAGACGCTCAATTGTTGATCTGGTAGGACGATTATGACGACCATAAATTGGACGTAGCGCTCTTAAAGTTGAGGCCACTGACTCCAAATTTCGGTAGTAGATTTTCATAAATTCGACTCGTTGTTGGCTCGTATATCTTTCCATGATGAAGTGGCAAACCTTACTGAAGAGAAAAGTCAAAAGAGCGGGAAAAAATATGGCGTCGTTTGCTGTCCCTATCGATTTACTTTTGTAGCGTCTCTACTGTTTTGTAAATTTTGAAAGAAAAATAATTATTTATGGAGCATTTTTTTAATATTATTTGAAAATTTATTTTATATTTTGGAATACATATTTTCGTTCAAACCTAATGTGGTTTTTATTTCAATACAACTACATGAATATATATATTAGGGTGGGTTAAATTGTAGGGGGCCGAAAAAATGTGCAAAGGCTCATCGCGATTTTTATTATATGGGTCATTTAAAGAAACTTTGCCGAAGAAACCATAGGTCAAAAAGAATTTCGAGCCCCCGCCTTTTTCAAAGTAGGCATTTTTCCAAAATATTCAAGAAAAATGCAATAGACAATTGTATTTCCTCTAGCCAGATATGTATGTGGGGGTTTTTTCCATTTTTGAAATTCATATTTATTTTTGATTGCCGCCAGACGGCGCTTTCGTACATTTTTTGGATTTTATAGCCTTTTTTGGGGAAAATTTAAGAAATTGTCGTGAAAATTTACGAATATCCAAGTGTGTCTGGAAATGGAAAAGTGTGTATGGAAATGGAAAAGTATATTCCGATTGTTTCGCCACAAGCTTGGGTTTGCTTCTTACATCAAAATATACGTGTAAACCAAAAATTAGCTGAATCGGACAATATTTAGGGGTCGCGATGACTTGCAACATTTATGTATCAACTCTTATGGTAAATATTGTACTGCAAAAATATTGTTTTGCAAAAAACCCTATGGTGCACTCTCCCTCCTTGCAAAAAATTGAACTAACCTAATATATAATATATATATTGTTTGGAAAAAATATATACATATATATTAGGGCGGGTTAATTTTTTTTTTGATGAAGCGTATAGAAATAACGTAATCTATAGGTGATTTTGAGAAATTTTGCTCAAGAGACCATAGCTCTAAGTCGGATTTGGAGCCCCCCAAAATTTCAAAATAGATATTTTTCCATATATACATAGAATAATTTAATTAAATTCGTCATAAAATCGGATAGAATTATAGTAGATTTGTCAGTGTGGGCTTGTTTGAAAGGTATTTTTTTCACCTTTCAGAATCTGTATTGATACCAATATTTTTTTTTTTAATTTTTAACCCTGCTGTTAGATTAGAAAAAACTTACGAATCTTAGATTGAGGGACCATTTGGTCCATACTGCAATTTTCATCCAAAATAATAATTTTATCTTATTCTTTGTAACTATTTTGGTTCAAAAATTTCTAAAGCAAGTATTTGACATATCAAAAACATCCGCTAACATATCAAAAACATCTTCTAAATATTTGACATGAATTTACATTCGCTTGGTAATGAAAAAATTTACGAATCTTAGGTTGAGGGACCATTTGGTCCATACTGGAATTTTCATCCAAAATAATAATTTTATCTTATCCTTTGTAACTATTTTGGTTCAATAATTTCTAAAGCAAGTATTTGACATATCAAAAACATCTTCTAAATATTTGACATGAATTTACATTCGCTTGGTAATGAAAAAATGTACTATTGACCAAATGGTCCTCTAACCTAAGATTCGTCATTTTGTATTTTTCTCAGTCCTGAATAAAGTTAGAAAATTTAATTTTCGCACATAACATTGTTTTATTAAAAGACCCCATTAGCAGAAAAATTTAGTCAGTATATATCACCGTTCCAAAGTTACAAGGGAAAACAGAAAAAATTTGGACCAAATGGTCCTAATCTAACAGCAGGGTTAATAGAGATTAGGAATTTTTTGTCGAAAAATAGCCTAAAATGAACTTTTAATTACAGATAAAAGGTGATAAAAATACCTTTCGGGGGGCTCCAAATCCGACTTAGAACTATGGTGTCTTGAGCAAAATTTCGCAGAATCACCTATAGATTACGTTATTTCTATACGCTTCATCAAAAAAAATCGTTCCATACAATTTGACCCGCCCTAATACATATATATATGTGACTTGCTCCACGAAAAGGGACCTCTGCGCCGAAAAGAAGTTATTGAGAAAAACGCGTTTAAACAAAGCGCTCCGTTTTTCCGTGTTTTGCGCTGCGCATGGTTATGCAACTCTTCCTTCAACCTGATCATTTTTTCATTTATTTCATTAATTATATTCATCTTTACAGGTGATTTGTAAAAAAACTAAAAGACATAGAAACTTGCGGTTTGCGGCATTTGAAAGAGCGTTTTTTATACCCTCCACTGTAAGTGATAGAGGGTATATATCAGTTTGTCATTCTGATTGTAACATATAGAAATAAGGCTTTGCGACCCCATAAAGTAAATATATTTTTGATCCTTATAACAACCGGAGTCGATATAGCCATGTCCGTCTGTCCGTCTGCTGAAAACATTCTCACGACTTCAATCGGCGATAACGCGGATTGGTTTTTGGCCAGAATGTTCCACGTATTCCTGAGCAGTTTGGTATAATTTTATGATTGGAAACGTAAAAAAACTCATAAAATTTTCACAATAATTTTTGTAGTTTTATACTAAACTACTCCTTTTGCCGTGTGGTGAATTTCCATGTTGAAAATCTTTGTTGACTTTATAATAGGTAAGTACTTTGAAATGTTTAGATGTATTTCATGTATTCATACATTTATATGAATTTTGTCACACTTCACTTGAGGTCGCTGTGGCCTGATGGGCAAACGGCTGCGCTTTGGAATCTGAGGGTTGCTGGTTCAACTCTCGTTCCAGCTTGTTTTTTTTTTTAACAGTTCTTCAAAAAATGCTTTTTTATTTTTAAAAAATGCTTTTTTACTTTACTTACTACTCCTTTTGCCGCATGGTGAATTTTCATGTTGAAAATCTTTGTTCTTCTTTATAATAGGTAAGTATTTTAGAATGTTTACATGTGTTTCATGTGTTCATACATTTATATGAATTTTGTCACACTTGATCTAAGGTCGATGTGGCCTGATGGGCAAAGGGCTGAGCTTTGGAATTTGAGGGTTGCTGGTTCAACTCTCGTCACAGCTTGTTTTTTTTTTTTTAACAGTTCTTCAAAAAATGCTTTTTTATTTTTAAAAAATGCTTTGCAGCATGTTTTTTTTTTAACAGTTCTTTAAAAAATGCTTTTTTATTTCACTTGTGAAAAGTAACTTATTTTTACTTTTTTTAAAAAAGTAAATTTTCTTAAAAAAAAGTACATTTCTTAAGTACGTTTCAAAGTACATTTCAAAGTACATTAAGTACATTTCTTAAGTACATTTCATTAAGTACATTTCTTAAGTACATTTCTTAAGTACATTTCTTTCTTAAGTACATTTCTTAAGTACATTTCTTCTTAAGTACATTTCTTAAGTACATTTCTTCTTAAGTACATTTCTTCTTAAGTACTTAAGCATGTGACATTGTGAGCAATGCATTTGTAAGCAGTGTGAGCATTTGTGAGCATCCTGCATTTGTGAACAAGTAATTGCATTTGTGAACAAGTAACTTATTTTTATTTTTTTTTTAAAAGTACATTTTCTTAAAAAAGGTCCTTTTTAAAATTTAATATTTTGCTGGTTAACACTAAGGAGGAGGGTATCAAAGATTCGGCACAGCCGAATTTAACACTTTTACTTGTTTCCTATAAGAATCACTCAAAAAGAAAAAAAAAAATTTCGGCGCAGAGGTCCCTTTTCGTGGAGCAGGTCACATATATATATTGTGTTGAAAAAAAATCTGAAAAAGAGATAAAATTGTAGCAGTTATTACAAATGCACACAGAGAAGAGGTTCGTTGCCACAACTAAATTTAGAGCCAACTAAAATTTGGCGGTTCCTTGGACTACCACATTTTTCAGTTGTGATTACCAATAATTGCGTTCCGTATCACTAAATGTTGTGCATGTCAGTGATTTGTCATTCAAATTTGGTTGCACGAACTGAAATATTTTTATTTAGATTTAGTTCTAGCAATCAATTTATCCTGTAGTGGGGAATATTATATTTGTTGAATCAATGAAAAATGTAAAAACTAATTCGGCTGTACCGAGTAATATATTGGAATGCTCAAGGAATTACTTGAATTTAATGGCTGTCACAATCTTTTGTTGATACCATAACCCTTTATGAATTTTATAGAAAAAAAATATAAATAAATATTTTTTTAATAGATTTTTTTATTTTATACTTATATTTTTAAATACAAATAATTTTCTTAAGTTTTCACATTAAGCATGAAACAAACAATTTCATCGTTTCTCGATTTGTGAGTAAGAGTGTTTCTGTATATCTATGCGAAAAGAGGCAACAGTGATGATGACTTTTCTATTGGAATAATCCAAGACAACTGTCAAGTAATAAAAAAATATAAACAAACAAAATATAAAGTAATAAATAAATGGTTTCCCATTACATCCCATGAAGGAACTGGCAAGAGCTTCTCACAACCAGTGGGCTGTGCGCTTTCTAGTTTTATACTCACTGATTGGCACCTACAGTTTTACTCCGGTTCCGAACGGTATTTTGAGGAGCTTTTTTTATGGCTGAATACTCGATAGTATCGCTGTCACTATAAAAAAAATTCAAAAAAAAAATATCTTCATAAAATTTTAATTTTTCAAATGCCAACATACGTCTGATAAAAAATCAAAAGTATTTCATCAATTTCGTTTGGGCGCTAAAGTTGAGTGTTTTTGGCGTATTTGGTTGAAAGTAAAAATCGTTTTTGATCGGTAATTCTGAAAAATCGGGGTTTAAAGCAAAATGCTTAATTTTACAGTTGTTGTTAAAATGCTGCAATAGCATTTTGGAAAACAAATAATACCTTAATGATATTACTGAAGACAACTACAAAAAATTTATCACAAAAATCGAATTCTAAATAAAATTCCTGCCCTTTTTCGTTTAAAATTAAATACTACAAAAATTATAAACATCTAAATTCATCATATTTTTGGGCATTTTTTATAGAAATGCTAATTTTAACGTCAAAAATTAAGATTTACTTAAAAACGCCTGCGTCCTTCTTTATCATTTTTATAATCGAGATATTTAAAATCAAAAAATAAATTTTTACCGCGAAATGTGCCCATAAGCCGAAATTGGTTTTACAAGTTTACCTCATTTTTTGATTTGAATCTATTTCGAAAAATTCACAATTTTTTAGTTTTCATTTTTTTTAAATTCCGGAAGGATACGAAGAACATGAAATTTTGAATATGAATGAGGCTGGATTATTTTATAAAATGATGCCTGACAAATCATTAAAATTTAAAGGGGAAAAATACACTGAAGGCAAAATGTCAAAAGACAGTATTACAATAACGGTTGCAGCCAATGTGGATGGATCGGAAAAACGTAAGCTATTAGTAATAGGCAAGTCGAAAAATCCTCAGTGTTTTAAAAAAATTACTTCCTTGCCCGTGAGCTACACATCGAACAAAAAGGCGTGGATGAATTCTGAAATATTTGAAGACTATATGAAAGAGATCAGGTTGACGAATCCCTGCGTATCCCTGGTATTGCCAACTGGAGAAATAAAGCAAAAGATCGAACTGGTCGGCGAAATATGTTATCTTCGTTTTGTAAGGTCCCTGACCCCCCGGGGTTGTTCGAGACTGGATAAGTAAGTATATGAAAGAGTGGGACAAGGAGCTAAAAATAATCCAAAAAAAGATATTGCTATTGGTTGATAACTGTCCAGCACATCCCAATGTGGATAATCTTACAGCAATTAAGCTGGTGTTCCTGCCGCCTAATACAACATCAGTTCTGCAGCCGATGGACCAAGGAGTTATTAGGTCCTTCAAAAGTAAATTTAGAACATCTTTAGTTTTTAAAGCCACTCGCGACATAGAGTCAACAAATGAAAGCTGCATTACGTTAATAGATGCTATAAGCATGAACAGGGATTCATTCAGGGATAATAAGAGAAGTAGACTTATCGACTGATTCCGACTTCGATTACGTTGATGATATACCTCTCCCTGACTGGTTGCAAATATTCCATGAACAAAATATAATTCCAGAAAATGTCACATGGCATGATTTCGCATCTGTAGATGATGCCATTATAACTGCAGACGAGCCAACGTTGCAAGAAATTGTTGACGACGCAGTCGATGATAGCAATATAGCTGATTATTCTACTGATGATGACAATGACGAGAATATTTTCATACCTCCTTCTATTTCTGATGCATTCAATGCAATTTGGACAATTAAAAAATTCTTAATTTGTAACAATCATTCTTCTAAAATTAAACAAACTATATCAGAAATTGAAAAGGAGATGGAAAACATTTTCGTCAATAAAACCTTAAAAAAACAATCAACTATTGACCAATATTTTCCCAAATAATAAAGAGCAAAAAATACACAAAAATATAATTGTTTATGGTTTTAATTTTTGGAACGAAGTTCCTTATCGGACGTTTTGAATGGGGGCTAGGCCAAAAATTGCGACATAAGTTTTCTCTTTGCTAAGAGAAACATGTACATTGTATTCTTCTTCTCTTTCAACAGCATCTGTTTGCTTTACTTATTAAGAGTGCAACATCTTTATATACCTAATACTCTGTGAGGCAAGCACAAACAACAAACAACCAAATGATCTCGGTCGCTCTGCTTCTATGTTTGAGCACATGCCCAGCGCGAAATTGTGTTAATACTCCGTTTAGTGTTCCATTTGTTTGGATATGTTGTGTTTTTTCATACTAAGTGATCGATTATTTCATATATTTCTCAAGCAAAGTAACTGTAAACCATTTTTGGATTTATAATTTGCAATAATTTGAAGTCAGTTCTATTCAAATCATATTCATGAATGAACTGCTTTACTGCTTATACTTAGTAATATTTTTGTCAGCAGTTTTGTATAAAATAACATAAAATGATTTATGAAAGTGAAATAGTTCAAGTTGAGGATAGTGATGATGGAGTCAGGTAAGTTCGAATGTTTATACTGCAGCAGAGGCGGATTTAAGGGGGGCGCACCGGGCGCGCGACCGGGGCCCCGTGACTTTATGCATTTTCCTATAAATATTTCCTAAAAGAAATTTTAGATACGATGAGCATAGTTTTCCATATAACAACAAATGAGTTGTGCTACAAATGAGCTGCACGTAACACTGAAAGAATCACTAGAATCGTACCGTAAAGTTTTATCCATTATAGAGACGTCGTTAAACAGAGATAAAAGCAAGAATATCTCAGTATCTATTATATCAAAAATAGAAAAAGTTTTTGAGAAAAAGATTATTAACTTGTGCTTTAAAAATATTCAGGTGAGTTGAATTTATATTAAAATTAAAATAAAATTAAATTTAGTAGGTCTCTTGAATGGTAGAGTTACGTACCATTCCTAAAACGTAATTTGTATGGGAGCAAAAAAGTTGTGGAAGCTCAAAGCTCTTTTGAAAATATGGTTTATTTTATGTCAAACAAAAAGGGTTATAAATCAAGTTTTTCTTATAAATACATACATATAAAAATTAAAGTGTTTATTTTTTTATTCTAAGAATGAATAAAAGAGAAACTCCATTTATCAGACGCTGAAGAAATAAAAGTTAAAAAACAATATGAATAAGTTATTAACCAACAGAAAGGGGCATTAGATAAATTTATGATCAAAGTAGATAATTCCGGGGACACAAAGAAAACTGGTGCAATTACAGCTTCCACCAGTCGAGAAAATGGGTTTGCTGAAACCCTTCGTTTAGAAGAAGGCATAAGTGAAATATCAGTGGACAAAGGGAGGCAAGATATGCCGATGGAAAATAGCAAGAGTCAGTCGGAAACTATTTCATTGGAAATAAAATTAAAAGATATTGCTCTCTGGCCTAATGTATTAACAATAGAAATGGTTGAATTTGTTATTTGTAATAAACCAATAAATATTGGACATATTAGTGGAATTAAATCGATATATAAGCACGGTGATCGCACTTACTATAGAGGACTTGAGCGTTTTTATTGGAAAACGTCGAGTGGAGATAGTGAAGTAAGAGCGTGGATATTTTTTTCCGAAACATCCAAATCTTTATATTGCTATCCATGCAAATTATTTTCGGACTCAAAATTGAAGTTGACAACTGGGTTTCAAAATTGGAAGCATATTAGAGCTACTTTGTCCAACCGAGGAAAATCAAAGGAGCATGTCGCCTCAATGTGTACACTCCAAGCGCACCATGGTTTCAAATCGCGTCGATGCGCAAATTATAATGCAAAACGAAAGTCATTGGAGCAACGTTTTGCGAAGAGTTGTATCCACAATAAAATTCCTTGCACGAGTAGGAATTGCATTTAGAGGACATAACGAGAGTGCAACTTCTTCCAGAAAATGCAATTATTTGACAAGTTTAGAGTATTTGAGCGACTATGATGGTTTTTAAAAGTCGCACTTGCAAAAGTATGGGAATCAAGGAAGTGGTCATGCCAATTATTTATCCCACCAAACATGCTCTGAACTTTTGTAATTAATGGCTGATACTCGTGTCGCACACATTGTAGATGAAATAAAAACGGCTAACTATTACAATATAATTTTAGAGTCTACACCTGATGTTGTCCATTTGGATCAACTTGCTTTTGTAGTTCGATATGTAACACAAACTGGGGATGTTAAGAAAGGAATATCTAGAAAATACTGTTTTATCTACACTGCAAAATGTTTCAGTGGATCTTAAATATTGTCGAGAGCAATCTTACGACAATGCAGCAAATATGTCAGGTAAATACACTGGTCTGCAAGCTAGAATAAAACAACATACTCCTTCAGCAACATTTAATCACTGTTCCAGTCATTCCCTTAAGCGAGTGGCTAACTTAGCAGCAGTGAGTTGCAATAATGCTTCAAAGTACGTTTTGTTTGTACAACATTTGCTTGCTTTCTTTTCTGCGTCAACGATTCGATGGAATATCTTACGCAACAACTTGGGAAGCAGCGCGTATACATTAAGGAAAATGTCGGACACAAGATGGTCAGCAAGGGCTGATGCAATCTTAGCATTGAAATGTGGTTAAAAAAAATTTAAAATTGCATTAGAAGAGAGATCCAATTCTATAAAAGGAAAAAATTTAAATGTATTAATAACTTAATAGATTTGTATAAATAATGCATAGATTCAATATATTTGAAAGATGAGTTCGAACAGTTAAAATTTTTTTTAGATGAGCAGGACAAACAATCAATAAATCTATATACATATATAAAAATAAGTTGTCCTATGTTCATCATTTTATAACTCGAGAACCACTCTACCGATTTACTAACCAATACATAGGTTGGAACGGACTACTTTTACTGTCTACGCATTTGCGTTTTACGCACACTTTTGTGATGGGGTGGTTTACCCAAATAAAATGTTTGAATTCATTAGTGGCCATAACATCATTGAATACTTTTGTCGGCATTGCGAAGTCTGCCGTGTCAGTCAGTAGTATATATAAATAAAACCGTAAATATGAAAGCAACTTTTCCAAATGTGGAAATTGTTTTAAAAATATTGTATACCTTGCCAATCTCAAACACTTCTGTAGAACGAGCATTTTTTGTCTTAAAAGAGTAAAGAATTATTTAAGAAATTCAATGTCAGAAGAACGACTCATTAGTATTTACTTAAAATTATTGATTGTAATGATATAATTAACAAGTATGCAAGCCAAATAGATAAAAAAAAAATTTTGTAACTATTTTAGTTAGTAATTTAAGTAAACCACTTTTATGGTTTTAAGGTTTATAAAATGAATTATAATAATATTTTGGGTTATTTAAAGAAAAATTTGGTTATTATTTGATTATTTTTAAGGGCCCAATATTTATTCTGCGCCCAGGGCCACATCCAACCTAAATCCGTCTCTGTACTGCAGGCATTATAGGTACAAAGTTTTTCGAAATACAACATGTACAATAGGTTGTACTGAAATGTGTTTGGAATTTCAAGTGTGGTTGGGTCTCGAACGACGCGTATTGAGAACTGATTATGGAAACATACAATTTTTTTATACGAAGATAATTATGGTTATTAAGAACATTCTAGAAAAAAATATATTTTTGTCAAAAATTTTTTACAGCATTTTGATAACGACACAGGTTTTACAATTCTATCATAAAAATTTAATTTTAAATATGTATATTAGAGCGACTCATTTTGTATGGGGCCAAAAAAAGTGTTTGTTGTCCACCCCCTAAAATATACCTTGGCTTGTTTTCTGATGATTCTCAAAATATTGGGCGCCTAGGATTAAGATCCGGTGAGCTGGACCGTTTTTAAAAAAGTTATTTTTTTGAGTTTTTAAAAGATTTTTTATGTTTAACTAAAGACAATATGTACAATATTGGTGTCATATGAAAGGGTGGTTAAAGGCGCATCCAACGGTATGGAACACATGTCAAAACATGTTCTGGCAAGTCTTTTTCCCAGCAATATTCTGCAAAAATCAATGACAACGTATTCAATTTTATCACTAAAATCTTTAAAAACTTCCTTTCTGTAAGACCTACATATATAGTTATGGTATCGTTGGACGCTGAATCTATCAAGGTTTATTGCTCCTTTGCTATTTTGGCCCTAAAGGCTACCAAAGTCAAAATTTTTGAAAAAGACCTGCTTTTTTGACGTTAATATTTTAATAATATAACAAGCTTTAATTTTAGGGGCGGATAACAGATACTTTTTCTGCGCCCATACAATTCAAACCGCTTAAAAATATATGTATGTATTATATTTATAATTCGAAATTTTTCAATAACTGTTTCTGTCTTTAAAATTTAAGATACGTATATGTACGAAATACAGAACTTAAAACCAAAACAACAAATGCGCAAAGATGTACAGAATATCGGAAGAGAAAAAAAATCAGCAAGAACAATATTAGTCTTACTGAAAATTTGAAGGAATGTCGCCGGAAAAGAAAATGTCAAGATAAAAGTATTCAATTAAATACGTTGCCTGCAAAACGTCACTCAGATGCGTAAGTATATTATTTTTAATTTGTTTGTCTTTCTACTGTATATTCTCATATAAATTTGATTTATATGTCCGATATTTTTTTTATGTATGGTATTTTAAGATCTCCCGAGTATTCAAATTCACAAATACAAATATGTGACCATGCAGAACAAATACTGATAAATGATTCATTTCAAGCTCCATATCAGCAGCGTAGCAATTGTGCACAGCCACATATTATTTTTTTACCAGGACACGGAGATTCCTTCAGACGGAAATTGTTTCTTTTTTTCTATTATAAAAATTATGAATCTCTCAATGTCGCCTTTACAAATTCGGCAACAGCTACTTGCTTAACGCTTTGTGAACTCTTGCATTAATCCAGACTGTGCAAGAACAATACTCAGCAGTGAAACAGAGTATGCAGAAATGGATTGTATCGACATATTTACAAAATTATATAATCAGAATGTTTGTGTTCATAATCACTACGTTAACACTATAACCAAAAGAGAAGAAAGACAATTCCTACATTTCAGAGTCAATGACTCCCAAAGATTTATACATTTACATCTTCGTGCCGTGCATTTCACGCCTTTTATCGAAGTTGAAGATATGAACAACAATAACAGAACAGGTACTCCACAAATCGAAAATATGTCTAATGCTAAATCTACTAATGTTTAACTTCATGCAGACGATTACGATGAAGATTATGCAGATAATTACGATGAAAATGATGTTGATAATAACGATGAAGACCATGCTGATAATGCCACTTCCGACATAAGCATCAACGGCTCTAATGTTTCAATTCCAAGCTACACAAACTATATCGAACATGCCAGTGGTCATCTGCAGTTTCATAATTCTTTTAAAAAGAATACTTATGGTCATTCTTGTGCTGTTTGTGGTAGACTTTGGTGGGAAAAGGACTTGAATAAAACTACTCACGTAAATGATGATATTCTACAAGTTATATTAACGGTAATTGATTTAATACTACTCGTTTTATTATATATTACCAATATGTAACATTATTTATTCACTATTTATTATTACAAAATATATTAATTTATTTTAGAATTACGTATGCGGTACTACTGTTAAAGTATGCTCTACTTGTAAGAAGGCTATGGATAAAGGAAAAATTCCGCTACTATCAGCGTACAATGGTTTTTCATTTCCGACAATTCCTCCTCATTTGCCCAAATTGAATCTTATTGAGCAGCGGCTTGTTTCTCCAAGAATCCCTTTCATGCAAATATTTGTACAGTAAATACTACGAGTAATACAAATTTATATTTCTTAAAAATATTAGTAATAAACATTTTGTATTCCTTCATTTATTTCAATTTCAAACAATTACCCCAAATGCATAAAAATTATTTTGGGTTTAATAAAGGTTTATTTTACGTTTTTCCATACAAAATTTGCCAAATAAACCTTTCATAAACCTAAAATAAGTTTTATGAATATGGCTCTCACTCTCCAACGCTTTTGATTTATGCAATTGTGCCTCTTATTTAATACATAATATATAGCGAAAGGAACTTCGTTCCAACCGGGTGTCCCACTGACACCTCTATGCTTTTTTTCTATGTATTTGGTTCCTTCGATGTTGTTATATCCGAATTTTACTGTATGTTAAAATAAATTAAAAATTTTTACAATTTCTAAAAATTGTTTTCGCTTTTTCCTTGAAGTGCGAAAATATGTAATTTTCACCATTTCCTTCAAAAATTTTTCTCAATTTTGTCAGTTGTTTTTGCAAAATAGAACATATATAATTTGAAAAAATAAAAATTTTTCAAATGTTTAAAATCACGGTTTTCGTAACAAAATTACCAAAAGTTCTCCCAAAATTAATTGGTAACTAGAAAATACAAGTTGAAAACAGCCGCTTCTTCCCGTTATTTTTCTTTGTTTATGACCTTAACTTAAACCTCAAGGAAAAAAATTCTGGTATATTTTCAAAAACAAATCTAAAAAGACATAATTTTTGTAATGCGTCAAATCAGCTTTTCTCATTTTCCCCCAATTTTCATAGCAAATTAAAAAATATTTTAAGTTAAAAAACACATTTTTGTATTCTATTCTGTAAATGTAAAATATTTCAGTGACTTTTTTCATACAAATTTTAAATTAAAGGTGAAAAATTTAGTTTCAAATTTCGCATAAATATTATGATAATAAAAATATCACATCCTGCAAAGTTTAGAGAAAACCGTACACTCTGGAAGGGTGCTATAGGATGACGAATTTTTAAACCATATTGAACCCTTTGTATGGGGGTACTCAAACCCGCGATCCGATTACTTACAAAACTTGCACAAAATGGGTGTTATGGCGTGATGAATTATCGTGGCCCACTGAACCGTTTGTATGGGAGGTACTAGCACAAGAATTCCGAACCTGCCCAAATTTTTAAGAAATATTATGGTAATAAAAGTAACACATCGTTGAAAGTTTCAGGACAACTGTAGACTCTGGAAGACTGTCATATGTGATGAATTTTCAAACCCCATTGAAGCCTTTGTATGGAGGGTACCAAAGCCCGTAGTCCGATTAGTTCCAAATTTTGCTGAAATATGACAGTCACAAAAATATTACGCTGTACAGAGGTTGATCAAAATTTAGCAATCTGATAGGGTGTTATGGTGTAATGAGTCATCGAGGCCCGTTGAATCCTTTGTACGGTGGGTACCAAAATTAGTGGTCCGATTCCATCGAAATTTGGCACGAACATGATCATTTCGCGAAAAGTTTGATCAAAATCTGGCACCCAATAGGGTGTTATAGCGTGATGAACTTTTAAGGTCCCGCAATCATTTGTATGTGAGGTAATAAAACGCGTGGTCTGAATGGGTCTATAATTCAAATTTTTCTTGACTAATACCAAACACGATAGCCACCAACTTTCATTTATCCTACTCCTTCTATTTTGGCCAGTCGATGTATGGAGACGAAGCACTGTGCGACGGCCACAAACAAAATACCCTAGTGCGAAAAATAACAAATAGGGATTCCAACTGCTCCTTACAATTTGTGTTAAAATTTAACTCTCCAAATTGTCCTCTTGCAAATCATAAATTAATTGACATATCGCTCATTTACTTGAATAGTGGCATAACTCAAAAAATGAAATTTTTGAGTTAATTACACAGAATTGTACTTAATATCATGGTTCACACTGTGTAGAAATTTCATATCGATATGTTGAAAACTGTATGCGTGAGAAGAGTATATGCCGTTATTTCGTTTTAGTTATACCAATTTTTTGTAACCGAAAGACTGACACATCTTAGTTGTGTCGCAGTCGTTACAAGTTTAACATCGTGTGTCTTGCCCAAAGAGTGGCATAGTTTGTGTTGTGTCGTTCTATGTGAAAAGGTAAGAATATTTTTATTGCATATTAGTTGCATGTACACTGCATTATTTCGCGTTGTGACTGTGTTTTTGAAAAATAAATGTTTATGTTGCTTAATTCAAATTCGAAGTAGAGAAAAATGTGACGTTCTTGCTGAAAAATATATTTTTGTTAGCTGAAGTGTTTCTTCTTATGCCGTTATTTTTAATAAAAGACGAACTAATAACAATTGATGTATTTGCATTAAAAGGTAATGTGTCATTATTAATGATAACTTTGGCGATAATATCCGTAAATGGTTTTGAATAAGTCAAAATAGGACGGTATTGTTGATATTTTTGTTTATACATTTAGAAATATTATGATACATTCAGGGTAGTAGGGCCATCTAAGAGTAAAATATTTTTCTTGAACTTGGAAAAAATCATTCGGAAATGTCAGCATAAAGAAGTATGTGTTAAAAAAGGATATTCACAGCCACTCTAATTCAATTTTACATTCATATACCCTTATGCACGTCCGCAGCACTAAATCTTAATATTTTGTAGGTTGTTTTAAAATGGAGGACTGTAACCCTACTAATTCCCCATCAAAGTCAACATCATCCAGTTCATCATCATTTTCCGAATATAGTGACGACTCCGTCGATGATGTAACGTACTACCCAGACTCAGAAAGGGATACTGATGATGAACTACCTCACAGTTCAACCAAGCCAAAGACTGTATTCCGGCCCGTTACTACAGTGGATAACTCTGATCACGAAACCCTTGAAATTATTGGTCCAGGAGAAGCCACTGCATCCCAAATATCCTGTCTTGGCTTACAACCTGGTGCTTCAACTTCGAATTCTTCCTTAATTTTAACAAGTCCATTAAGGAAGGGAAGAAAAAGAGTGAAACATCCAGAAAAATGGAAGCAGAATATAAATAAAAAAAGAAGAAATAGTGGAAAAGCTTATGAAACGCACACATTGAGCAAAAAAATTAGACCTGAAAGGCAAATTAAAACTCCTTGTGCTGAATCTTGTATGTTCCAATGTTCCAAAAATTTTAGCGAGCACGAAAGAAAGCAATTATTCGCCTCGTTTTGGGAACTCGGAGATATCGAAAAGCAGCGACAATATATTGGCAATTGTATGCAAGTTGTTGAGCCCACATATCGATACGTGCGCGTTGGTGGGACAAGAAATCCTCGACAAAAAAATAAAGCGTACTTTTTTAAGCAAGGGGATAATGTCGTGCGTGTGTGTAAAAGATTTTTTAAAAATACCCTAGATATTAACGATCGTCCCATTAGAACCGTGACAGACAAAGGTGAAAAGCTCGCGAACCAGATACTTGAGCCCGACCAAAGAGGTAAACACGGTAAACATAAAAAACTTGATCCGAATTTAAAAGCTGGAGTGAAACGATTCATTGATGATATACCAAAAATCGAGAGCCATTACACACGGGCAAACACCTCGAAAATATTCGTTGAAGGAAGCAAAACCGTAACAAGCATATATAGAGACTACGTAGACAAGTGCAAAGAGCAAAATGAGATGTTTTGCACCTATATTTCTTTTTATAGATGTTTTACGGAAGACTTCAACATCTCATTTTTCGTCCCTAAAAAAGATTTGTGTGAAGAATGTGAAGCATATAATAACATGGACGAAATTGCGAAAATGAACAAGAAGGAGGCATATGACAAGCACTTGCGTGAAAAAGCTTTGTCAAGAGATGAAAAAAAGAAAGACAAAGAAAATGTGAACGTTTCTGTAGCTGTCTATGATTTGCAAGCAGTCATGCAATTGCCTAAGGGCGATGTCTCTGCATTTTACTACAAATCCAAATTGAATGTTTTTAACTTCACTGTGTATGACATAAAAACAAATAAATGCCAATGTTTTGTTTGGGACGAAGCCATTGGTCACCGTGGAGTTAATGAGTTGGGAACGTGCGTACTCCAATATATTAAAAAAATTTCGAGCACAGGTGAGGCTGATCTAATATTTTATTCGGATAATTGTGCCGGTCAGCAAAAAAATAAATTCATGGTTGCCATGTACTTGTACGCCGTACGCTATTTGGGTATAAAATCTATCACACACAAGTATCTCATCAAAGGTCATACACAGAACGAAGGTGATTCAGCACATTCTTTAATCGAGAGGGAAACAAAAAGAATGCTTAAAAGTGGTCCTATTTATACTACTGAATCATTTGTGTCAATAATTCGATCAGCGAAGAAAACAAAGGAACCATTTATTGTTACGGAGCTTTGTTTTGAGGATTTTCTTGACTTAAAAGCACTGGCAAATGACATCGGCCCGTTAAATATGGCAGAGCTGAAATTGTCCCAGGTAAAAATACTTAAAGTTCAACGTGATTCACCAAATTCGGTTTTCTATAAAACAACATATTCTGAGGAGCAATTCCAGGAGGTAACCTTTATTAAAAAGAAGAAGCAACCGACAGAAATTACTTTAAAACAAGCCTTTTTTACCAAACCAGGTATACCACAAAAGAAAAAGGAAGACATAAATGACTTAATAAAAAAAAATCTGATCCCACGTTTTTACAAACATTTTTATGATAATTTGTAAAAGGATTTGAATTTAAAATACGTTTACCCAATATGCATTTTTTTAATTTAAAAACCATTTATGTATTTAAAATACTATTTTCCTATGAATTAAACTTAAAGTACAATAAACTGCGATAGTATACTTAGTTCCTTTACATTGATGCGTTGAAATTGGGCGTACTTTATTTATGTTTTTTAAATAATATATATTTATGATTTCAATTAAAAAGAATAAAAATAATATTTGTTAAAAGAAATTACTATTTTTTTATCATCAATAACGACACATTTCAAAATAAGACACTGGTATGAGAATACTTTATCAACAATAACGTCATATTTCAAAGTAGAGATAGATTTGGCCAAGGAAACCATAGTAAATGAGATTTTAGTTAATGGGAGTATTATGAAATAGTAAATATATTAAATAACTGACTATATAAGTTCGATATTATCATACTTTTCCTTTTTTTCGAAACGTACGAGTCAATTGAAAACTTTAAATGCGTTTTCTGCAAAATCGATTTTTTTGGATTATGACGTTGTTCAAGTAAATGAGCGATATAACAACTAATTTTTATTTGCTTTTTTGAATTTTCTGTAAGATTTAGGATAAATGGTTGAAATATATAACAAAATGAGATAATTTTCTTTAATAATTTTTCCGGTTCAAGATCAGTTTCTATGAAAATGTACTTTTGTAACAAATTTCCGGAAAAATTATTAAAGAAAATAACATCTTAAAGATCGAATAATAAAACTAAAATGGAAAAATTATATAATTCTTACCTTTCCAGTTCAGATATACTTTTTAATTTGTTAAAACCCCTTTTGTAGTATTTTTAACATTTCATAATTTTAAATTTTCCGACTCCCTACTTTTTGGAGACAGATTTTCTCGTATGTTTCGAATAAGCATGAAAAAACAGTATGTGACAGAAAGTTTTGGCAAAACAGTATTGTAGAAACAGTAATTTTCGATTCGAGAACTGCAGAAACGAGGTACAAGATTCGTGTTTCGTGGGTAATGAGTTACCCGTTTGGAATGGGTAGCGATCGTTTACCCATTACCCGCAAGGTATGGGGAAAATAATTTACCCACGACGATGGGGAATTACCCATCATGATTACCCATTACACATTGGGAGAGGGTAAACGGGCTCTACCCATTATCCACGGCTATGGATAGTGGGTGACACAGGATAACCCATCCCCATTTTTGGTCGAGAATAAGAAAAAATCAGAGAACGAACATTTGTGCAAAAAAAAATTATAGTGTCGGAAATTCGCTAGAAATATTTAAAGTGGTCTAATAAACTTGTTATGACTCTATCTATCCAATTACGCAATAAACTTTTATTTTCTGATTTTTGTGATAACAGTTTAAAATAATAATTATTTTTGAGTTCTATAATGTATTTCCTTAAATAATAACACAGGGTGACAAAATGAAGATTTTTTTCTGCGGTTCAACTTTTTGGAGTGTATTTAGATGTATGAGATAGTAATTCACTTTTTCTGAATTGACTCTGGTTCTCGAGATAAACCGCTATTTTAAAAATGAAGGAGGTTTCACCACACATTTTAGCATAACTCAAGAACAGTCTGTATCCAAAGAAAATCCCATACAAAACGGTTTTCTTAACTCGTGTTTCTTGTAATTATGGAATATTTCTGTTATTAATATTCATTTAAAAAATTTATCAAAATTTTATTTCACTAAATTGTGAATTAAACCAAAACTTGTTAATCGATTTTATTGAAATATGGCTACTTTTATTTGTAACATATTTGTGTTTATAACTAAAGATTAAAAAATAGCATTTGTGAGTTTTTTGATTTTTATGAATTTTAAAAAAACAAGAAAAATTTAATTTTGCATGAAAATATTTTTTTTTGGAAAAACTTTCTGAATATTTTCGAAACTATTGCCTTAATGAAAAAACATTGTACATGCAGCTAGAAGGTAATTTAGCTGCGGATTTTCAAATTTTTTACTTAAGCAAAGCGGACAAACTGTTCTTAAGTTATGCTAAAATGTGTGGTGAAACCGCCTTAATTTTTAAAATAGCGGTTTATCTAGAGTCAACTAAAAAAAAAGTGAATTATAGGCTTAGATCTTAATCAACATATGCACCAAAATTTCCTTACAACCCCCGCACCGCAGAATCAGTGTTGCCCTGTGAAATTGTTCCCGATTTGTACTTTATCGCAAACAAAAAATATTTCTGATTTGTATTATGTTTTGTTTTCAATAACAATTATTGGGGACTTTTTAAATAACAATTATTGAGTGAATTTTATTTCGTCGTACAAACAGTAAAAATCAGGAAATGATATTTATTTTTTCTGATAACTTTTAAAAATCACCTATAGGTTGGTTGGCTGGTTTTCGTGGTTGCTAAAAATACTATTTAGCATCAATTAGTGTCTTGAGACACCGTTTTGCATACCACATCACTCCGGAAGGTCCAAAGTACCATGTCTATATCCAGCCTGTTAATCGGAGAAACCTCTTTAGATCCCCTAGATCTATCTCGTGTATCCTCCACCGTCTCCTCCTCTTCTGGGTCATCGCAGGCACGGCAGTGGTCATTATATGTCAGCTTCGACCGTCTTACGTGATTACCGATTGGCCAGTGCCCGGTCAACACGCCAGTTAGACTAAATATGTCTCCCCGATTAAGGCTGATAAGGGAGTTAGTCCGGTGAATGTTATATTGTGTTTCTGGATATCCGTCACGTTTCCGTCCTATCCCATCTGGTCTTCGCTCGTTCAAGGTAATGCAGGAAAATCCCTCTTTTGCCCAACCCTATAGGCGTTGCGACTGACACCATATGGAGTTCGGTGGTCGAGGATCCTGCCTTGCTAGTTGGTCTGCCTTTTCGTTCCATAGGAGACCTTTATGGCCTGGTATCCAAGTAAGAACCACATTGGCCAGCCGACCTAGCTCGACAAGTTTTTCCCTACAGTCACTAACGAGTTTAGATGCAGTGTTGTAAGATTTGAGTGATAGGAGAGCCGCTTGGCTATCTACAAATATTCCAATGCGATCTGTTCTTCGCTGTAGTATAAGTGCGGCGCAGTCTTCTTGGATGGCCAGTGCCTCCGCTTGGAAAACGTTGCACTTGTCTGGGAGTTTGAATGATAAATTGAGGCCTGCCTCTTAGGAGAAAACACACGAGCCGATTCCACATTCCATTTTGGATCCGTCCGTAAATACTTTGGTGTCAAAACCTGTAAGTGGCTCCCCTTTATCCCACTCTATTCTCTTGGGAAACCTGACATCGAATAGGTTATCGAACGTCAATGGGGGGGTGCAGTAATCGGTTGTTATATTGAGTTCTCTTGGGATTGTCTGTAGTATACTCGCATGTCCATATGCGTTGCTCTTCCAGAGTCCAAGAGCGTTTAGTCGGGTGGCACTCCAGGCCGCACTAGCTGTGATGTGAAGGACCCGTCCTCATTAGCCCTGTTATGCCACCTATAGACTTATATTTCTTCTAGACCATACATGGTTTTTTTAATTTGCATTGAATTTTAATTTGCATTACTTTATCTAATCTAATATCTAAATCTAAAGAATTACCATTACCTAATGTCTAAAGAATTACCATTGTTCGCAATGACAATTAGAAACTGTTGAATTTGTATTTGTTCAGTCAATGCAAATGCAGGTTGTGAAATCGGATGCCAATTGTAATGAATATAGATAGGAATACTTTTAATTATTTTGAATTTATTTGACTACTGGCAATTCTGTTTTTAAAATATTTCATATGTAGAGGTTTGTGGCTTCGATAAGTATTGCGTAGTACTTTCAAATTCATAAACCTGTTTGAAAACCAAAATTGACAGATATGAAGGAACAGCTCTAAAAATGAGTACAATTTGTCAATGGCATTGACATTTTTTTTAATTTGCATTTCGACAGGTAATTCAAATTAAAGAACAAATTACAATTGTCATATAATTAATTTGCCCCGTGCACGAATGGTTATATGTTCAAAAAGATATTCAACTTTCGTCTTCAACAATAATTTTAAACCGATGAAAAAAAATAAAATAAAACACAAAACATCGAAAAGAAACATTTTTGAAACAAAACGATTTTAGTCAAGATATTTATCATGATATTTTAAATGTGGCCGTCGGTTCGTGGGTTCGATCCCTGCTCGGAACGTGGGTTCGATCCCTGCTCGGACCACCTTAAATTTATTTTGACGGCGGTCACCGCGCTTAGTGACGGTGACACTAACGAGTATTTAGCCATGAAAAAGCTTCTCAAAATACCGTTCAGAATCAGTGTATGTCCCAATCAGTGAGTGAAAACTGGAAAGCGCACAGCTCAGTGATTGTGAGAAGTTCTCCCCAGTCCCTTCATGGGATGTAATGGGAAACCATTTATTTATTTATTTTATTTGGTGAAAGTACGTAATTTCCAACATTTTGAAATTTTACCTTGAAAAGCTACGTGTTAGAGTTGCCCGATTTTCTCCACATTTTCACCACTTAAACTACTGCTACAGTGTAACAATTTTACCATGTTATATAAAAATCCGGCGAAAAACTGGTATCAGCTCGTAGAAGTTATTTGATTTAAAAATATATGATTTACTAATATTTAACCTTGAAGCACCATGTATTAAAGTCATCTAATTTCGGCATAACATTTTTACACCAGGTATCATAATATTCCACCAGGCACCAGAAGAAATGCCACTCTAATGCAACATTTGTGTACCACTCGAGTGTTGTCAGTGGATATGCGGACAGCCCAGTGGCGGCTGTTTTGCTGACAAGCCTTATTTCAGATCTGTACCTCATTTCTGTAGTTCTCGAATCGAAAAAGTTTTCACATGAAACATGTGAATTGAAACAAAAACGATACGAATCGATACAACAAAACGCTTCTCACATGTGACTGTTTCTACAACATTTGTTTTGCGAAAACTTTCTGTCACATACTGTTTTTCTTACGCTTATTGGACAAATGCGAGAAAAACTATTTCTAAAAAGTAGGGAGTCGAAAAAATTAAAACTTGAAACGTCAAAGATACTCTCAAATTAAAATGGTGCGAGATTTTGGTATTGTTTCTACAAAAAGGCTTTTTAAGAAATCACGAATTTATATTTTAAGTGGAGAAGATAAGAATTATGTATATATTTTTTGTTATGTATTTCAATAAATTTTTCCTAAATATTACAGAGAAATCAAAAAGAAAATATAGTTGAATATATGTCAACTAATTTGGAATTTGCAAGAGACAGTTTGGTGGGTTAAATTCCAAAACAAATTGTAAGGAGCAGTGGGAATCCCTTAAAACAACATCGGTGGTTGATCTTTTTCGCACTAGCTTATTTTGTTTGTTTATATTTTTTATTACTTGACAGCTTTCATGGAATATTCTGTATTCTGTCATCTGTTATATTCTGTCATCTGTGTTGCGACACTATCGAGTATTTAGCCATGAAAAAGCTTCTCAAAATACCGTTTTGAATCGGTGTAAAACTGTAGGTCCCAATCAGTGAGTGTAAACTGGAAAGCGCACAGCTCAGTGATTGTGAGAAGCTCTCCCCTGTCCCTTCATGGGATGTAATGGGAAACCATTAATTTTTTTGTAAAACCCAGTTTTAATTAAACAAGTGCGTAAGTGTTCAAACGGTTCAAATAAAAATAAATTTTGCTACGTTTGTGGTTTATTTGCACCTTTGAAGAGTATTTCGTTGTTTCGTATGTTGCAAACCTATGGTACGTGCCAGAAGTACTCTGCGATTATTGCTATCGGTGTTTTAATGGACGGAAAAGTGGATCGGTTGTACATAAAATGAAATATGTCCGGACTACAATTTGCTTACGACGGACTGAACAATCATCTCGACAGTGTTATTTTTGTTTAACAGATAGTTATGGGTTCCGTTATAACACACGTGAAAAAATTGTTTACCCTAACCTTGAATCAGTTATAAGGGCACAAATTAGATGCACACAATATCCAACAGCTACTTCGGAAGAGAATATAACTTTCGAGGATATTCAAGTTGAATCCTTGTCGATAAGAGAACCATCTCCTTCCGAATTTTTGCCGACAGGTGAATTTGGTTCAAGAGTACCACATTTTGTGACACAAGCAGACTTCAATGACTTGATTCGCGATGCTAAAATGTCAACAGAGTCAGCAGAAATAATGGGTTCTCGTTTAAAGCAATGGAATTTGGTAGATGAAGATTTTAAAATAACATCTGCACGTAAGCGAGGTAATACAGTGCCATTTTGTGGACACTTTGTTTTCCATGAAGATTTTGGAAAGCAGTTTTGCTATTGCAGTGATATTGATGCGTTGATTGAAGAAATTGGTCATCCATATGTAGCACAGGAATGGAGATTGTTTATCGAATCTTCAGTGACTAGTCTGAAGGTGGTATTGTGTGATGATCTGTTCGCAGATGTATGTATTATTTTAGGACCTGCCTAAAGAGTAGCCGGCTATTTAAGAAAGCCACTGGCTGGAATGTATTTTTTTGTACCGGCAGCTTCAAGAGCGCCAGGTAGCTTATTTATTTAAGAAAAAGCCAAAAGACTCGGCTGAGTTTGATCTGTTTAATGATAATTTATTTTCAAATTTTGTTCCTTAAATACCTACTTAACGGTACTTCTTAAATCTATCTTAAATCTATTGTTATCCTACTTAGAATTACTTATTGCAATATTACATTTATTCCCATCTCCTTTGCTCTAATTATGTTTACATTGTTTGTGTATCTTGTTGTTGCATTATGCTTGTACATTTTCTGTTTATGTTGTTTTCGTGATTCATTATGTTTTGTATACAGTTGCCTACTTATGTTTCTGAGCACTTTTTATCAGAGATGGTAAAATACTATCGTATCACAAATAGTACCAAGAAGTGGTAATGTTACAATTAGTACAATATAATAATTAGATTATTGTTGTGGGTGTGTACCAAAATAGTACAAACAGTACACCCTCACCCTTAAGAAAAAATTATCAAGAAAAATAATTTTTTAACAATATTTTGGTATGCATATTTTATGATATAGTTTATATAGTATAGTTTTATAATTTTCAGATTATTCATAATTAATTTTCAATAGTTTTCCATTTTCTTAGCATGTTATTGTCATACTTTTTAGTTATATTTCCTAAGTCTGAAACTGAATTTACTCCCTCTCTTGCTATTATTCTATAGGGACCATGATAGGGTACTTGGTATTTACTTCTGTTCATGGATTTTATTATAACTAAATCTCCTACTTTTACTTCTAGTGGATTTGTATATGTATTTTTCCGAATTCTATTATTTTTCGATTTTTCTAGGTAATATTTTGCCTTTTGCAAAGTGAATTTAAATTTTTCGCGTAATTCAAAAACATAATCATCTATATTGTAAAATTTATTTTTGTTTGATTTTATATCATTAGGTAAATATGGCAACTTCCCAAAAACTAGTTCATATGGTGTGTAACCCGTATCAACATGTGGTGTAGTATTGTATGCAAACGTGAAATATGGGATCCATATGTCCCAGTGATCATCTTTACAGTAATTTAATAAAAATTCATTGAGTACTCTATGGTTTCGCTCTATAGAACCCAAAGTTTCGTGATGGTATGGGGTGCTAAATATTTGTTTTATATCCAATAATTGACATACTTCGGACATTAACAGATTGGTAAATTCTGTACCTTTATCCGATTTAAGTATCTTAAAATGCCCATATTTTAATATGACCTGCTCAACTAGTGTTTTTGCCACGGTTTTGGCATCTTTTGTCTCCATTGGACATGCTATGACGTATTTTGTTAATTCACATTGAATTGTCAAGATATATCGGTGATAATTCGACAACCTCATTGGGCCGACTGTATCTATAGATACTACTTCAAAACTCGTTCTCGGTGTTTCAGTCAAAGTTAACTTCTCTTTAGTACTTTTGGTTTGCTTATTTAGCCTGCACTGTTTACAATTTAATACAAAATGCTTTATCGTTTTGCCCATGTTTTTCCAAATATATCTTTGTTTCAACTTTAGTGTTGTTTTCCTGACGCCTAAGTGTCCTCCGTGTAGCGAGTTATGATATTCAGCTATTAGAGGATTATTTTAAAATTTGTATTTCTTCCTTTTTGTAATTTGTTAAATATAGTTTTGAACTCCTCTACGGGTATGATTTTAAATATTTCATCGTTTTTGTTTAATGCTACTTCTAATGTGTTAATTTCTCGCATTTTTGATGTCAGCTTCTCCAAAATCAGCATTGTGTTTCTAGGATTATCACTGCACCTTGTAATAATTTCATCTCCTTTTGTTTCAATAGTCAACTTCTTGACCTTCTTGTCTATAACAAATTTTAGTTTTCTCATATTCTTTACATCAGATAGTGAGGTACCGTCCCATATAAAGAGTTTTTCATGGGTTCTTTCAGTGTAGTATTCTTTTTCGTGGGTTTTGTCAAAATTTTTATTCATACTTCGTGTTATCGCCTATATTTGCTCATCTGTATCCTCTCTTGTTGGTATCATCGCCTATGTCGCTATTCAGCTTTATTCTCGATAGAGCATCAGCATTAGTGTTAATTTTTCCTCTTTTGTATATTATTTCAAAATCATAGTCGCATAAGTCCAGTCGGATGCGGGTCATTTTTGATGATGGATTTTTGTGAGAAAATAAAGAGACTAATGGTCTGTGGTCGGTAATTACGATAAATTTTCTTCCATATAAGTAGGGTCTGAAAAAATTTACTCCCCAATCAATGGCCAAGAGCTCTTTCTCTATTATTGGTTTGTTAAGATCGTGTATCGCTAATGATTTACTCGCATATGAAATAGGTAAGTCTGAACCAATTTCACCTTGTGATAAAACTGCTCCAAGGGCATAATTCTAAGCATCTGTCGTTAGTACGAATGTTTTTTCGAAATTCGGGTATTGTAAAATTGGTGGTTTAATTAATTTTTCTTTTAATGTATTGAATGAATGTTGGCATTTCTCATTCCATTCAAATTGTGTATTTTTTTTTAAAAGTGAATTTAAATTTTTGGCTATATCAGCAAATTTAGGGATGAAACGCCTGTAATAATTGCAGAAAGCGACAAATCGTCTTACCTCATCTGCTGTTGTTGGTAATGGATATTTCCTTATAGCATCGTTCTTTGCTGGGTCTGTTTTTATGCCTTTATCCGTGATCAAGTGACCGAGGTATACGACTTCGGCTTTCAAGAAACTACATTTGCTTGCATTTAATTTTAGATTACAATTTCTTAATCTTTCAAAAACTTTAATTAAATTATCATTGTGGTGCTTCAAACTGCACCCAAATACAATGATGTCGTCGACGTATAGGAAGGCTTCGGCGTCTAGGCCACTTAACGCGATTGTCAGCATGCGTTGGAAACTGTTGGATGATATTTTTAGCCCAAATGGTAGTCGCTTAAACTGGTAGTGGCCGTTTCCTGTGGAAAATGATGTTAATGGTCTAGAGTTTTCATTCAGTGCTATCTGATGGAATGAGCTTGTCATATCCAACGTGGAAAAATATCTCGCTCTTCCTAGTTTATCTAAAACGTCTTCTATTCTCGTCAGTGGAAATTTATCGTTGACTATTTTATCATTGAGTTTGCGGTAATCTACCACGAGTCTCCATTTCTTTTCGCCGTTTGTGGCTTTTTTAGGTACTACTAGTAATGGTGCATTGTACGGGCTTACAGAGTGATCAATTATTTTATCTGCGAGTAGTTGGTCGACTTGTTTGTTTATTTCATCTACCTGTGTTTGTGGTAGTCTGTAGTTTTTTATGTAAACAGGTGTAGAATCAGTTGTCTGTATTTCTTGCGTATAGAAATTGTTTACGCTCAATTCCTCTCCTGGTAAATGAAAAACATCTTCATATTTTGTAAAAATTTCAATCAGTGATTTTTCGGCTTTTTTATCTTCGCTATCAATGTCCAGTGTTTTCAACAAAACGCGTAGTATGTCTCTTTCCTTCGTATCAGTTTTTTTTGTTTTGTATATATTATAGTTTCTCAATGGTTGTATTTCACAATCCAAGTGGTTCAGATTTATCTCGTTGTCGCTTGTGTTGAGTAATTTTACGTGAGCTATGCCCTTTGCTGGTATTATGGAATTTCCCAGATATACTCCTTGTTTTACTTCCCTGTTTAAAACAATACTATCTTCTTTAATATTCAGATTTATAGGAACAATGCATTCTGATCTTGCAGGTACCGTTATATTTGTCTGATAAACAGATCTCGAGTTCATTGGTATTATGATGTCTCGTCCTTGCACATTAAATAATATGGTGAAAGTCTCAAAATCTATTTTGCACATGTACTTTGCCAGCATATCACGTCCTATTATTCCATCTGCATGTATTGGGAAATCATTTTTGACAATATGGAAAGTGTGATCGATTATTTCGTCTGATATGTCGAGGCTCAAATTTTTGGTTCCTAAGCACTGTATTGCTTCTTTTGTTATTCCGGTTAAAGTTGCCGTTTCCCGTGTGTGAATGTTATTCAAAGTTTTCACTTTGCATACCGAGATGTCTGCCCCAGTATCTATTAGAAGAAAAAAATTTTGATTTACGTTTTTGCATTTTAAAGTTACGAATGCGTTATTGTTTTTTGAAATACTGAAAATTCTTAGTTTTGGGCGCTCTGGGTGATTTCCTCTGTCACCCGGCCATTGTAGTTTTCCGGATCATGGTCTCTATCAAAGTTATGTGATTCGTTTTCTGGGCCATCGTCACCTTCAACATGATAAGTCCGGTATGGTGGTTTTCCTCTGTTATTATTGTTTCGCATATTGTTGTTATTGTTGTATGTTTTATTTCCATTGTAGTTATTTCGGGCATTATCTTCACCAGAATCGTTACTTCGATTATTTACCCGTCTGTAATTTGGATTATAGTTACCGTTGTTGTAACTCACATTCCTGTTATCGTTTCTGTAGTTATTGTTGTTATAGTTTCTATAACCACTCCTCTGACTGTTGTCGTTTCTGTCATATTTGTTATAATTGTTACCTGTGTATTCATCATTATTTCTTTTGTAGCTGTTACCCCTGTAGTTGTTATTATTCCTGTTGTAGTCTCGGTTGTTCTTTTTGTTCATTTGGTAGACTTGCTTATCCTCTGGGCAAAAACTCTTTTCTGCCGTGACGCATCTTTCCACCGCTTCATTAAACGACTTGGGCACGTTGCTCAGTAAAATTTGTTTATAGTCATTATTGACTCCTCTCATAAATGTGTTGAGAGCTATGCCATCGCTAACCTTGTAAACGACATCTCTTGCCTCTTGTGAAGGATTATTAAGGCTTGAAATCTCAAAAGAGCTTAGCTGGTCTGAAAGCTCAGCAATTTTTTCTCTAAACTCGGATATACTGTTGTTGTGTTGTTTTGTCGCCCCCAATTCAGATAGTACCTGTTGTAGCGTTTTTGGGTTTGGATATGCGTTTTCTAAACTTTTTTTAATTCCCCGAAAGTTGTCGATTTATTGGATCTACCCAACACGCTCCGAACCTGGGTCGTAAGTTTGAAGTTGTAGACGTACTTAATGAATAGTTGTCTATCTTCTGTTTTAGTTAAATCATGTAATAATTCAGTTTGGGTTAGGAAATCATCCAAAGATGCAAAAGTACCCTTAAATGTTTTCAAATTTTTGCCCACTAGTGATAGGTCAAATGAAGCCATCTTTGGGACTATATATTTTTTACCTCTAGATTTTTTACTTTGTTTTCCTAATTCTCTTAGCAAATTGGCAATTGTATATTTTAATTTGGCTACTTCTTCGTTTTGGTCTGCTGCAATCTCCTTACTTATATTTTCCTGTATCGATGCTAACCTTTCTAATTTGCAATCTACGTATTTCTGTCCGCAGACTCTACTTTTACTTTTCTTTAAATTTATTTTTATCTTCTCTAGTTCTTCTACGTAACTAGTTAATTATTCGTAACTAGCTAATTCTTCCAAATTATCTAATTCTTCCATTCAATAGTCTTTACTATGTTTAATATTTTCATGTACGTTTTTTCCAATGTAAAGTGGTATTAATACTCCACTTGCATTACCTTTTCCAAATTTCATTAGCCTAAACACTATTATTTTTTTTTTTAGATTTCTTTCATAAAAAAAAATATTGTTCCAAAAATATATTTTCTATTAAATGTACTCAATAATTTTTCCCAGTGTATCCAAGTTTACCTTATTCCTAATTCCATTAAAAAATTTATTCGATCCACTCTGTTATTCACCCTGTTATTAATTATCTATGATTCACCCTGTTGTTTATCTACTTTGTTTCTTTTCCATTCTGTTCCTATGTTGACAGCTTATCATAACATTGCTATTTGTGATTATTTATTATGTTTGCTTTCACGTTCTTATGATAAATATGAAAAATTTTGTTGTCGGTGATTCTTGACCAATTCCCGATTATAAATAGTGTAAATACGAGTGTTAGAAATATAAATACATTCATCCGTGTCTATATATGTACAAATGTGTTTTATTTATGTTCTTTTTTTTACATGTTTGGTTTTATTGTTTTTCTTTTATTAATACTACTGTGTTTTCGTATTTTTCTTCCGGGATGACAATTCGGCCTCTAACTCATAGATCTGCTTCCACATCTCTGTTGCTATCGGGTAAAAAGGTGGTGGATCAGCATTCACCATGCGTTTCAAACCGGCCAATTTTTTCCGAAGGCACACTACTCGTCCTGCCCGACGGTGTTTTGGTTTTGTCGTAGCTGGAACTCTTGTTAATTTTTCTTCTTCTTTCCTCGCTAGCCGCTTCTTGTATTCGTCTATGGTCAGTGCCCTTGGTTGTTGTTGATTTGTTGTTGTTGTTGCCGATGAAGGGATGGATCTGTCCCCAATGTCCTGTAATTTGTTTGGCAGGATCGCCATGTGATGATCTGTTCGCAGATGTATGTATTATTTTAGGACCTGCCTAAAGAGTAGCCGGCTATTTAAGAAAGCCACTGGCTGGAATGTATTTTTTTGTACCGGCAGCTTCAAAAGCGCCAGGTAGCTTTTTTATTTAAGAAAAAGCCAAAAGACTCGGCTGAGTTTGATCTGTTTAATGATAATTTATTTTCAAATTTTGTTCCTTAAATACCTACTTAACGGTACTTCTTAAATCTATCTTAAATCTATTGTTATCCTACTTAGAATTACTTATTGCAATATTACATTTATTCCCATCTCCTTTGCTCTAATTATGTTTACATTGTTTGTGTATCTTGTTGTTGCATTATGCTTGTACATTTTCTGTTTATGTTGTTTTCGTGATTCATTATGTTTTGCATACAGTTGCCTACTTATGTTTCTGAGCACTTTTTATCAGAGATGGTAAAATACTATCGTATAACAAATAGTGCCAAGAAGTGGTAATGTTACAATTAGTACAATATAATAATTAGATTATTGTTGTGGGTGTGTACCAAAATAGTACAAACAGTAAAATTGCTTCATATTGGAAATAAATATCCATCAGTACGAAAATATGAAGATAATTTTGGATGCAATAAACTACAAGAAACACGCATGGATAATTTGTTGCGATCTTAAAGTTGTTTCTCTGCTAACCGGTGTAAAAGAAAAGGATTTTCGACGCACCAATGCTTTTTGTGCGTTTGGGAGGAACGCATAAAAGATCTTCACTATACCAATTTTGAATGGGAACCTCGTACAGATGCTCAGTTGGGTCAATTTAGTATAGACAATGTACCAGTGGTGGGACATGGGACTGTCCGTGGAGGTGGAAAGTTTCTGATTGCCATTCACTTGGGAGTGGCCAGAAATGATTCCTTCATTGGGCAGTCCAAGCAGCTCACTACTTCCACGCAGTATGTCCTGGGCAATGGCTTTTCGGAAACCTCCGTTAGCTAGCTAGAGTGAGAAGGCGAAACAAATGAGCATCAAATCAGGTATAGTAGGTGACTGATGTCACTGAAGCTCATCAAACAATCGGGCATATTCTTTTGTCCTTAGAAGGCGGATGAGCCAAACATACGGGCCAACGGCGGATAGAAACTAAAAGAAGAAAATCCAGGTTCAACATATCGCATCCTGGTCAGCGTCTGATCCATAATGGGCGGCTGCAATCAAATATCCTGGCAGTAGGTAAAATGCAAAAACCCGGTGGGCTGGGTTTGCCTCCCGCCACCGTTCATAATGGCAGTGAAAATACAAAAACGAAACAGAAAACATAAACAACCCCTATTTGTTGACGACCCCCGCAAACGTTATAAGGACCACGATTTACGGATATGCACTTGGAATGTAAGAACTCTATATAGATCCGGTGCAAGTATCCAACTGGCAGATGTCCTCGAAAGTTATAAGGCTGACATTACCGCTATCCAGGAAATGCGATGGACAGGACATGGCTGCACAAGAAAAAGAAACTGCGATATATACTACAGTTGCCATGAAAAAAAACATGAATTTGGTTGTGGATTTGTAGTTGGCAAAAGACTGCGACATCTAGTCTCTAGGTTCAATCCTGTGAGTGAACGAATAGCCACAATCCGCATAAAAGCGAAATATTTTTATATTTCCCTAATTTGTGTGCATGCCCCGACAGAAGAGAAAGATGATGATGCCAAAGACATATTCTATGAGCTCCTAGAGGAAACGTATGACCACTGCCCTGGCCATGACATTAAGATTGTACTAGGAGATTTTAATGCCAAAGTAGGAAGGGAGAATGTGTTTAATCCAACTATTGGCAATTTCAGTCTTCATGCTGACAGTTCCGACAACGGTATGAGACTGATTGACTTTGCCGCGGCAAAAAACATGGTCATCAGTGGCACAAGATTCCAGCATAAAGACATCCACAAGGCTACTTGGGTATCCCCTGATCAAAGAACTAGGAACCAAATTGATCACGTGGTAATTGATGGAAGGCACTCATCCAGTGTAATGGACGTACGAGTGATCAGAGGAGCTAACATCGATTCTGATAACTACCTGGTAGCAGCAAAGGTTCGCACAAGATTAAGTAGAGCGAAAATCGTACGAAACCAGACGCAGAGGAAGCTGGACATCGGAAAGCTGCAATTACCAGAGGTAGCCACAGCCTACTCAAGGAAGCTCTCGCAACTTTTGGCACAGAACCCACCCCCTCCCGATGACGATCCTGATGCGCAGTGGAAACCCATTTCCGACTCTATAAAAACTGCCGCAACAACCGTACTTGGTTTCGAAAAACCGCTTCGCAACAAACCGTGGTACGATGAAGAGTGTCGCATAGCAAATGACGAAAAGAACGCTGCACGTATGGTAATGCTTCAGTCAATTGCAACGCGAGCTGCAACTGAGCGGTATAGGGAGAAGAGAAAGGAGGTAAACCGTCTCTTTAGGCGTAAGAAACGGCAGTGGAGAAAACGCGAGAGTGAGAAAATTGAGACATACAGAAGGAAGAACGAAGCCCGAAAATTCTACCAAAAAGTTAAAAACGGAACTAATGGACATGGTTCAGGGCCCCCCTTCTGTAAAGACAAAGACGGAAATCTCGTCGCAGATGTGCAGAGCATGTTGGGAATATGGAGAGAGCATTTCTCCGCGCTACTAGTACCTGAGATATCCGATGACGATGGGACAATCGATCACAATATGGACGACGACGTCGATTGCCCCCCTCCTAACCAAGACGAGGTTGAACAGCTATTGCCCGGCTTAAGAACAACAAAGCCGCAGGAGCCGATGGATTACCGGCGGAGCTGTTTAAGGCTGGCGGCGATGAGCTGATAAGGTGCATGCATCAGCTCATTAGCAAAATTTGGTTAGATGAATGCATGCCCGGCGATTGGAGTCTCAGTGTACTATGTCCCATATTTAAAAAAGGTGACCCGAGTATTTGTGCCAACTACCGTGGAATAAGCCTTTTATCCATAGCATATAAGGTTCTATCAAGTATAATGTGCGAAAGACTAAAACCAATTATCGCTGACCTGATTGGACCATACCAGTGTGGCTTTAGGCCTGGAAAATCGACAACTGACCAGATTTTCACGCTACGCCAAATCCTGGAGAAGACACACGAAAAACAAATCGACACCTATCATCTATTTATCGATTATAAAGCAGCCTTCGATAGTCCGATACGGGAGAAACTCTATGAAGCAATGTCTGAGCTTGGTATTCCTGCAAAACTCATACGCCTTTGCAGGATGACCTTGACGAACACCAAATCCGCAGTGAAAGTTGGTAAGGATCTTACCGAACCTTTCGAAACTAAGCGAGGCCTCAGGCAAGGCGACACCCTATCGTGCGATCTCTTTAACATCTTAATGGAGATCATTATGAGAAAAGCTGCAGTCAATATGAATAAAACCATCAGCAGCAAAAGTCACATGCTGCTCGCGTATGCTGATGATATAGATATCATTGGGCGCACAATTAGAGAAGTTACTGCGGTTTTTTCGAGAATTGAGTAGGAGTCAGCAAAAGTGGGTCTGACGGTGAATGAGGACAAGACAAAATTAATGGTTTCAACGAACAGGGCCTCCACGCGATTAGACCAAAGCGTGAACGTTGATAACCGTTATAACTTCGAGGTAGTGGACGAATTTATATACCTCGGATCTGCCGTGAACAAAAACAACAACGTCAGCCTTGAGATCAAACGGAGAATTGTGCTTGCGAATAGATGTTATTTTGGGCTAAGCAAGCACTTTAGAGATAAAGCCCTCTCTCGAGTAACAAAAGTCCAGCTGTACCAGACTCTCATTCAACCTGTCTTGCTTTATGGCGCAGAATCCTGGGTCCTATCGCAAGCAGACGAAACATCTGTAGGAGTCTTCGAGAGAAAAATACTCCGAAAAATTTATGGCCCTATAGTGCACAACGGCGAGTATCGGCGACGCATGAATCATGAGCTGTATGAGCTTTATCCTGACATTGACATAGTTAAGCGGATCAAGATAACGCGATTGCGCTGGCTAGGCCATGTCAGTAGAATGGATGAAGATGAACCAGCGCGAAGACTTTTCGAAACCGAACTCGAAGGAAGACGAAAAATAGGAAGACCAAGACTCCGCTGGAGGGATCAGGTTGACGAATCCCTGCGTACACTTGGTATTGCCAACTGGAGAGATAAAGCAAAAGATCGAACTGGTTGGCGAAATATGTTATCTTCGTTTTGTAAGGTCCCTGACCCCCTGGGGTTGTCCGAGACCGGATAAGTAAGTAAGTAAGTAATGTACCAGTGGTTGAATCCAGCAAAGTAATTTTACCCCCTCTCCATATTAAGTTGGGTTCAATTCGAAATTTTATAAGAGCACTTGACACAGACAGCGCAGCGTTTAAGCATATTAAAACCATCTTCCCAAAATTGAGCGAAGCTAAAATCGGGGCGGGTAAGTGCTTAATGCCTCTCTATTAAATATTTAGTTTTTAATCGTTCCACTCTTTAAGGTGTTTTCAATGGTCCACAAACCAAACAACTGTTAAGCAGAGTAGACTTTCAAAATATACTTAGTCCAATAGAAAAAAGGGCATGGACCGCGTTCATTAATGTTATAAATAATTTTCTTGGAAACAAGAGGGCGGCAAATTATAAGGAAATTGTTGCTTCGTACCATGCGATGGGAGTCAATATGTCGCTCAAAATACATTTTCTTCATAATCACTTGAACTTTTCCCGCCAATCTTAGGCGACTACAGCGACGAGCATGGTGAAAGATTTCACCAAGATATATCGGAATTTGAAAAGAGGTACAACGGCAAAGACATAAGGAATATGCCGGGTCAATACTGCTGGTCACTTTGCCGTGATACAAAAACCGATATGTACAAACGTCAAAATAGGGGTATAAAATTTTCAAACTAATTTAAATTTTAAGTTTTAGATTTTAATTTTCAATCATAAATTGTTAATTTTTAATTCTTAATTTTTAATTCTTAACATTTAATTCTTAATTTTTTATTGTTAATTACAAATAATTTGTTACTTCTTAATTTTTAATTCTTCATTGTCAATTTTCATTGTTCAAATGCTAATTTCCAATTTTTAATTTTTAACTTTAATTCTAGTTTTAGTTTTTATATTTGTAATAAACTTGATCATTAAAAAAAATTCATCAAAATCTGTTAACAACTCGCAGAGTTCTGCGAATAGGAAGAAGTCACTTTCGAGTCACAGTATGGGAGCTTCGCTCCAAAAATTGAATTGCTCGTAAAAAATTTAAATGAGCTGATCTAGAAAAACTGGGAGATACGTATATCTATTTTTTTTTAACTATATTTTCAGAATCTGGTCAGTTTGATCATGGGTGAAAAGTCGTGTCGTACAGTGTAATAAGTGGAGGATGTATGATTATGAACTGAAAACACCTTCCGTTTGGTAGTCCTTCCTATTTCTGTTTAAAGGAATCGAAAAGCAACGCGTTTGTATTGCTACTGAATTCTCTGTAGAAGGTCACCGCCAGGCCATCTAAAATAGAGCAGTGAGAATGTGTATAAAAATACAAAAAGGAAAATGATGGCTATTCAATAATCATGCAAATCGCTGGACCTATTGGAGGAGGGAATTGACATATCGGAAAGGGTTTGAAGTTCCGCCGCTGGAATGTACATCGGTGTCTCTAGATATTCCAAATAATAAAACATTACACAATACGAGTGCACTTGAATTGTGGTTGCAAAATCCAAACAAGGGTTTACGTCCTATCGTTACTGCATTCGCATTATACACAATTGCATTTATACAAAGCATAATACACAACGAAATTATTTTCATTCTGTTGCGTTTATTATTTTTTATTTTTGTATTATTTCGTGCTCTATAGTTTTAATTTGGAGATATTGGATAAAAGCAGTTTACAGTTGGAAATAAGAACAAGAACTCAATGCTGATGTTTTGAGGATATCGCTATGAATGACTAAATCAGGATTTAGTTAGTTCATAGAAACCTACTGGACAATTTCTATTAAGTCCTACTCCAGATTTATTTGTTAGTGTGTTTTATTTCTGTCTATAACATATTATTTTCAGTATTCACAGCCTTTTTCCACGATTTATAGAATCCATAAAAAAAATGGTTTCTCATTACATCCCATGAAGGCATTGGGGAAAATTTCTCACAATCCCTGAGCTATGCGGTTTCTAGTTGTACATTCACAGATTGGGGCCCACAGTTTTACATCGGTTCCGAACGGTATTTTGAGAAGCTTTTTCATGGCTAAGTACTCGATAGTGTCGCCATAACTAGGAGAAGTGACCGTCGTTGTCATGTACAAGAGCTGCACACATTAACAATAGCACCACCGACGGCCTCTTTATAGTATAAATGGGTGGCGAACAGATTTTTGTTGACAAGTTGACAAATGTCGGCGAGTCAATGTAAATTGTTAAGTGGCGTTAGTGAAATCAAATAAAATAAAGGACAAACTGGTTCTTGTTAGCTGTTTTTGGAGGATATCGCTCAAATATCAATGAGTCCATCTCAGTTTTCCCAACCAAGATGCTCCCCAAAGCGGCTCACCTTACTTTCTTACTTAGGTGGTATAATAGTCCTGGCCAGGGTAGTATCAGTTCCAGGATAATAGGAAAACTCGTTTCAGTTTACTTTGTTCAATTTGAGTTTTATTTACACCTTTTATTCATTTACTTCTGTAACCATCCAGCAACCAGCAGACCCTTTAAAAGACATTAATGAAATTAGACTTCCGATATTTACCCATAGTTCGTGTGACCTCAGCTATGGCCACGACAAGAACAAGACCATGCATCATGCTTGGTCCCTGTATTTATCCCGAGATGTTTTTTGAATGGGTCACTACTACCCTGAAACTTAGTCACGACAACCCTGGGACCTATGGCTGCTAATACCAGTAGATACCCTGGGCACTAGCGGTTAATGTATTAGGCACCACTACTCTGGGACATATGGCTGTAATATCCTACTACTATTGCGTTACCTGGGCAATAGACGTCGTATTGAGAGTCAAACATGGCTATCGTGTGCGTGGCTACTGTTGAAGCTGTAGCCTACTTGCGCTAGTTGTCCACACACGACGACAGCCCATGCCTAATTGAAGGTGTTGTGCTGAGTACACCGAGCTTTCAGTGATATCACTATTTGGGTAGTGGATTGTGCATGGGAGCGTGCGTGATAGTATAGCTACTTGATGTATGGATTCTCTTATATCTATTTATTCTAAACAATATTCTCTTATACTAATATAAACTTTTAAAGTGTAATATATATCTCACATGATATCGATTTCTTATCGCTATATAGTTCATTTTACAAACTGTACATACAAAATAAATACAAAGGCATTTCAAATAAATGTGCGTGTAGTCATGTGACGATTACTTCATCACAGTGGCATCAATCATTTCAGAAGGGTCAAGGCTCGATCTTTAGAATTTCTCCTGCAGTTGGTAATACCAAGCTCTCGCAGGCAATATTCCACCCGGTCTTTCCAGCGAAGGCTTGGTCGTTCAATTTTACGATATACGTCTTCAAATACCTTTATCACGGGTTCATTCTGATTCATTCTACTGGCATTGCCTAGCCAACCGAAATGCTCTATTTTAAAACACATAACTACGTCGATGTCGGGAGACAGATAATACAACTCGTGGTTCAACTCTCGCCGATACGCGCCGTTTTCCATTCCTCATTCTTCTATTCTTAATTTGCCTATTCGTTATCCGAATGTTTGCGATCAATACATTTATATTTTATACTAGCTGGCACGGCAGACTTCGTCCTGCCTACAAAATTATTGATTTAGATATTATCTTATTCGATCAGAACAAAGTGTTTATTTTTTTGATGCACTTGAATAGATTAGAAAAAGGAAATGATTATTGCTCGCAAATTTAAATTTTTATTGATTTTAATATTTAGTACTACATACATCATTTTTTTCAAGTAATTCAAAAAATCCTGTTCGGAAGTCTTGCCGGCTTGTTAATAGAATTATAAATAACTATCAGACAAATACTTTCCTTAAGGTTAAATACTGAAATAAAGCTGAAAATCGACTTAATTGCATATGTTATTTGATATAAACACTCAACTTTGAGCCTATACCTTAGAACATAAAATAAAATGTTTCCCATTACATTTCATGAAGGAATTGCGGAGAGCTTCTTCCGCTTTAAATATTGAGACTCACCGATTGGTACAAACAACTTAACACCGGCTACGAAAGAATTATTGATGAGTTAACATCTTTAGCGGCTTATAGGGACTAAATCTATCAAAGTCAGAATTTATGCTGCTGCTAAAACCAGATTTTATGCTGCTGCTGAAACCAGATTTTCTGCGACTGCGAAAGGGAATAATGACGTGTTAAACAAAAATGAGCGAGCAAGAGAGCAATGAAAGAGTGGTGTGGCAGGGGTGAGGCAAACGAAATTGTGTCTATAGCGTATGTATGTATAATAATGGATGTATGGACATGTGTCTGTTGCTGTTGTTGAACGGAGATATAAAACATAGCCACGCAAAATTTCATTTGCAAGCCCGGCTTGACGGCGTCGACGGCTTGCGCAGTCGACGTTATGGTGACACAGTAATACGTCAGCTACTTCGTACAAAGTATGTGTGATGTTGTGTGTTTGGCTGTTTCGTTGCTGTTGATATGGCAAACATGGGGTTATGTGACATAGGTATACGCCAGCTACTTCGGACAAAGTATGCGTGATGTTGTGTGTTTGGTTGTTTCGTTGTTGTTGCTATGGCCAAACAAAGCGAGTCATTTGATGTTCAGCATTGCCCGGTGTATACAAAAAACTATTATTTTTTATTTTCCAATGTAAGATTTACTAATGTGTTCATAAAAATCGAACAGGTACCGTGTAGCAAAAAGGTGTTAACACATCATCCGTGAGTTCGAACAATCATTGATTTTTTTTATTTATGAGAAGCTTTTCATGGCTAAATACTCGATAGTGTCGCCGTGACTATGCAAGGTGACCGCCGCAGAAAGAAATTTTAAGGTGGTCAGACCAGGGATCGAAGCCAGGAGGTGGCCACTGATGTGTGTTTAAAGAAAACTGTTTACAATTTGTGTTTTATTTATTCGGCCTTTTATTGCTACTTTTTATTTCATTATTCAAGCTCGAAGCCATCTATAGCTCTATAAATAGGGATATAGTTTTTAAAAAAAAAAAGATTGTAACATGGTTTTGTCGTGGGCTGAGGTAGGCTCAGTCATGTCTAGAGTTCTTCGTTAGGAACCACCAAACCTTTCGAAATAAGAACAGAATAATTTGCCCTATTCGGGGGTTCAAATTCAGATTCTTTATTGATCTTTAACTTACAATATAATTCAAATTTACAGAAATAACATCAATTGCTTCACTCGGTGGGAACACTCCCCTTAGCTTCAAATCAGACGTCTTGATTGATAACAGTCTTCCGGGGGCATTTATCTTGGCTTAGCACTCTTCTGGGACAGGCTGGTTCATTCGCTGCGTAGCTCGGTATCGGATATGCGGGATGCTGGCTCGGTATGTACTTCGAATGTCAGTGAGCCGAAACTCCTGTGTAGGAACAGTGAGCCGAAGCTCCTGTGTAGGAACAGTGAGCCGAAACTCCTGTGTAGGAACAGTGAGCCGAAACTCCTGTGTAGGAAGAGTGAGCCGAAACTCCTGTGTAGGAACAGTGAGCCGAAGCCCCTGCGTAGGAACAGTGAACCGAAGCCCCTGTGTAGGAACAGTGAGCCGAAGCCCCTGTGTAGGAACAGTGAGCCGAAGCCCCTGTGTAGGAACAGTGAGCCGAAGCCCCTGTGTAGGAACAGTGAGCCGAAGCTCCTGTGTAGGAACAGTGAGCCGAAACTCCTGTGTACGAACAGTGAGCCGAAACTCCTGTGTAGGAACAGTGAGCCGAAGCCCCTGCATAGGAACAGTGAGCCGAAACTCCTGTGTAGGAACAGTGAGCCGAAACACCTGTGTAGGAACAGTGAGCCGAAGCCCCTGTGTAGGAACAGTGAGAAATCAGACGTCTTGATTGATAACAGTCTTCCGGGGGCATTTATCTTGGCTTAGCACTCTTCTGGGACAGGCTGGTTCATTCGCTGCGTAGCTCGGTATCGGATATGCGGGATGCTGGCTCGGTATGTACTTCGAATGTCCGGTTCAAACGGTTCGGTATCGGTTATCGTTGGGTGAGTTACATCGCAACAGTGAGCCGAAGCCCCTGTGTAGGAACAGTGAGCCGAAGCCCCTGTGTAGGAACAGTGGGCCGAAGCCCCTGTGTAGGAACAGTGAGCCGAAGCCCCTGTGTAGGAACAGTGAGCCGAAACTCCTGTGTAGGAACAGTGAGCCGAAGATCCTGTGTAGGAACAGTGAGCCGAAACTCCTGTGTAGGAACAGTGAGCCGAAGCCCCTGTGTAGGAACAGTGAGCCGAAGCCCCTGTGTAGGAAGAGTGAGCCGAAACTCCTGTGTAGGAACAGTGAGCCGAAGATCCTGTGTAGGAACAGTGAGCCGAAACTCCTGTGTAGGAACAGTGAGCCGAAGCCCCTGTGTAGGAACAGTGAGCCGAAGCCTCTGTGTAGGAACAGTGAGCCGAAGCCCCTGTGTCAGGGATGAAAAATGAAACTTCTTCAATTGTACCATCAAGCTTCCAAAACTGTACTTTTTTAATACCAATTGTACCAAATTTAAAAAATAACAAGCTGTAAGTTTGTTATAAACAGTTTTTTCAAACAAATATCGGAAAATTAAGAAATAATAATTCAATCTTATACATTTCTTTTTATAATAACGTAGGTTCTTTTAAGAATAAACAAAACATGAGGCACACGTTCTTAAATAGGTGAGATCAATGAAAAATATGTAATAATTTTATTGTCACAAATCACTACCTATTTTAAAGTTATACCAGCAAGAATTATATGTTTTTAAAAGATCTTTTGTTTCAAGCTTGACACAGTTGTCACATTGAGCCTTTTTCTTTGTGCTCTGGCGTCTTCGGACTGCATTTCTAAATTAACATTATTAACTATTTTAAGTACGTATTGTAAATATAAAATTGATAGTTTATAAAGAGAGTTTTTGAATACAGAATAACTGAAATTAAGTTTTTCATGCTTGAAATATTCCCCAAAATCGACTAAATAAAAATTATCCTAAATTAAAAAAGCGACTCCCACTTTTCATGTATTGTTCATTCATAAATCGATTTCGATTGATTTTCCTAATTCAAATCAGGATAAAGTTTTCTTCATCATGTAACTACGCGATGTAAAAATCGATGTTAACTGAAAATAAAATACATAAAGGAGTAAATGTTAAATTGTACCAATTATGTCATTGATGTACCATCGTACTTTTATGGACTCAATTGTACCAAAAATGGTACAATTGTACCAACATTATCTTCCCTGCCCTGTGTAGGAACAGTGTGCCGAAGCTCCTGTGTAGGAACAGTGAGCCGAAACTCCTGTGTACGAACAGTGAGCCGAAACTCCTGTGTGGGAACAGTGAGCCGAAGCCCCTGTGTAGGAACAGTGAGCCGAAACTCCTGTGTAGGAACAGTGAGCCGAAACTCCTGTGTAGGAACAATGAGCCGAAACTCCTGTGTAGGAACAGTGAGCCGAAACCCCTGTGTAGGAACAGTGAGCCGAAGCCCCTGTGTAGGAACAGTGAGTCGAAACTCCTGGGTAGCAAATGTATTATCACCGTCTTTACTAAAGAACGGATCCCAAAATGTGCTCCTGTCCTTTGCAGAACTAGAGCCCCAGGCAAAATGCTATAATCTTGTCTAGTTGTTCGCTCGGAGGCGACCTCGAGTCTAGTTTACCTTAATACTAAGTACCCTCGTTGTAATGACGCAAATGAGAATTCTATTCAAGCACTCATTCTTGTGCGGTCATTAAACTAATTCCCTGTTACCCTGTACACAGCGTCGATTGAGCTTGTGTGTTTGCAAGCAGGGATGCCAACTCTTCTGAGACAAAAATCGCTACAGACAAGTTGCTAAAAATCACCACAAATCTCTACTGACGGATATTAAACAACACTACGAAAAAGTGTAAAAACGGCAAAAATTAGTAATAACTACACAGAATATGAGAAAATTAAAAAAAAGCACATACATGCATACGTATTTTAAAATTCAATTTATTTATTTAGAAACATATGTTTTCTAAACATAAATAATTTTAGCTAAAACATAAAACAAACTAAAACTTAAACAAAAATACTTCACATAAACAACAAAAACTTGGAATTTTTCGTAAATAAACATACTACATGCATATAGTATAACCAATTTCGGAATGACTTAAAACTAGGGATCGCAAATAAGAGTAATGAGATAGAACAAATCAAAGCGAAAAATAATTGTAGATGATTGTGAATATGAAATGAATTTTTTTAATAAAAATTTACAACAATTATTATTTGTCAACTGTTAATAAAAAAATTTAAAATAAAAATTGATTTTAAGTTTCTTTTCAATAAATTTTCTTATAAATAAGACTTATTTGGCGATATTTTAAAAAACATTGAAATTTAAATCTTATTTCATAACTTTTTTTAGGACAAAAAACTTCAAAAGTAATGGCAATAAACAATGTTGCGTAAAAATCGCTACAGCCGCTACCTTAAACAGCGAAAATCGCCACTGTAGCGATTTAAAAAAAAATCGCTACTATTCTAAAACAGTGGTTTTTGTGTGTCAAAAATCACCACAAGTAGCGGGAAAACCACCAAGTTGGCATCCCTGTTTGCAAGTGAGTGTGATTGTTCGCGGTGGTTGGTGCGAGTGATGGACGTTGTGTATGCTTAGGTGATAGTTTGACGAGGGACGTATGGGGTGTACATGGCGGTGAGTGTACACTATTATGTACGGACAGTTCTTGACGTCACGTTACAAGATGTTTTGCAAATGCATCCTCATGATTCCTGGCAAACCGTATAGCTATTTCAGATCTAGCCACAGATCATCATCAGCGGTTGTTTGGAATGCTGCTTTTGAAAAATTCTAAATGCAACTAAATGCAATCAAAAACTCATCTGAATAGAGAATTTTCGAAAAATATCGCAAAAATGCCGAATAAATAAAAAAAATCATCCCTGATGAAGGTAGAGCACGACGAAATAAAAGGCAATTGTTATTAAACATTGTGTTGTCTTTTAGACAACAACAAACAAACATTTCTAATGGGGACCGATGGTTCTCTGGAGATGGAAAGAAGTTGTTTGTAAATGTTTTCTTGTGTGTTATGCTTGCGATATTTTTCGAACACAAAATTCCTAAAAAATATACCATTAAGTACATAAAACGTACCAAAAAGTACGAAAAAAGGTACAGAGAACTACAAACAGAGTATAAGAGAAATAACACAGAAGGAAGCAAAAGGTACTAAAAATTGTACCAAACAATGTATCGAAAAAGTCCAAAAAATAGTACCATAAATTACCTAAAAGTTAAATTTATTTTGAACTATAGGCCCCTACAATTTATAATTCCATTTCCAACAGTTTGATTTTGACGACAGTACCATATTTTTCCCCTTTTTGCCCTATTTGAGTGGTCAATGATTTTTTTTTTTGCGAAATTTGTATCTCTAAAAGTGTAGAATTTGAAAATCAGGTTTCATCCTATGTCTGCATTATAAGAGGGATGTGCAACCTAAATTTCATGATTCGGTCTTCAACCGTTTGGTGGTACCCTATTTTCTCCCTAAAAGTAAAAATTTTTAAAAGTCCCTATCATTTTTTATCACTTTTTGCCCCATTTACGAATTTTGCCTCAGAGTACGAATTTCAAAACATCCCTTCTTATCTCGCATATATGCCCCCAAAAGTAGTATACAGTCCAAATTTCATTATCCTACCGATAGCCATTTGGCCAGGGCGCTGATGATTCAGTCAGTCAGTCAGTCAGTAACGCAACAATTCTAAACACATATATAGATAAGTTTTTCATAATTTCATAAATTTTTCGCCATCTCGATAAATGTTTCTCTATTTCACGTCCACTCCTGTATATTATAAAGCCATGTTATTCCTTTTCTTGCTCTAGTAGACCTTCCCACAATACTTTTTGAGTGATTCTTATAGGATTCTTACTTTTTGAGTGATTCTTATAGGCTCTTTCAAATGCCGCAAACCGCAAGTTTCTATGTCTTTTAGTTTTTTTACAATCACCTATAAAGATGAACATAATTAATGAAAAATTGAAAAATGTGATATAAACAGATAATATATATAATATTTGAAATTTAAAAAAAGTTCAATATCAAAGGTACAAAATTACAAAAATATCAAAATTTTACTCTTTTTTACTCCTAACACGCTTTTTTGGTGGTTCTTCTGTATTTTGCTGCTTTTCACCTTTGTCTGATTTTTTGTTAGGAAGAACGAAGCGCTTTTTTAAACGCGTTTTTCTCAATAACTTCTTTTCGGCGCAGAGGTCCCTTTTCGTGGAGCAAGTCACATATGTTATTTTTATTAAAATGTCATGGTAATATATGTAATAATGTTTGTTATTGTTAAAAAGGCTGTAAATTTTTGTTACCCGCTTCATCTTCTAAAGTCTTTATATTGTGTCTAAAACGCTCAACCATGTTCGATTCAAAAACGATTTGCATTGATTGTACAGTATACAAAATACTATACTCTCTGCAATGTTGGCACTTAATGTTACGAGATTTGTGAGAACAAAAATCGACAATAAAGCCTAATCAAATTATTTTAGTTAGTAACACATTTGAAACATGGATCTTAAGCCGCTGAAGAAGAGGCTCCGCAAACATCGAAATGATCGTTTGACAGTGTGAACTAGAGATGTTTATACACCGAAAACATTAGGTAAAAGGGTATACTATGCTTAGAGAAGTGTGTGTACCAACAAAAGGATGAGTAACTGGGACAAAACAGTTTTGCATTTCTAGCGACATACATAACCCACTATCGTCTAACCGTACTCAATTTGTAAAAATGTTTGCCAAGCTTGCCTCTTTGCATTCTAATTTTTTACTGTGTATTTTCTTTTAAATGTGTGACGGAAGAAATCAATCGAATTGTTCTATGTATTTTAACACGGTTGTAATTGTTGAAATAGCGATATCAAGATTAAGGGATAGTAAAAAGGTTGAAATATAGACTTATTTCAACTGTTAACTTTAAAACTGTATAAGTAAAATAAAAAGAACTAAAACTGTTGTATATATATATATATATATGTATATATATATATATATATCCTTTATTCATTTAAACAAAATACTATACAATTAGAATACAATATTTAAATGAAAGGTTCACGAAAAACATAGGGCGTCAACAAATTCTCTCCATCGATTTCTGTTTCTAGAAAGTGATTTAATTTTATTCCAGGATAGTCGAGTTTGGTTGTATTCCGCTTCCACGTATTTGGTGGTCGTCCTGGCCTTCAATACTCTTGGGGGTTCCATTCTAGTGCAGCTCTAGCAATATCCGATGTTGGACGCCTAAGTATGTGACCGATCTAGATCCATTTTCCTCTACGTATATCGAATTCAATAGGACTGTTATTTGTGCGTTGCCATAGGTCTTCATTAGAAACTAAATTCGGCCAGTAAATCCATAGTATTTGCCTCAGACAACGATTGATAAACGTTTAGACCTTCTTCATAAGGATCTTCGTCAAGCTCCAAGTAGTACAACCGTACAATAGTACAGACTTTACGCTGCAATTAAATATTCGCAATTTCGTCTTTTGCGAGATCTTCTTATTACGCCAGATTTTGTGCAGTTTTAGGAATGCAACACGAGCCTTATTGATCCGATCATTTATATCCATTGCGGAGCCTCCGTCCTTGGCAATTTTGCATCCTAAATAGTTGAACGACTCTGCGTCTTCAATTAACGAACCATCAACTGTTAGTGGAGTATCACGTTCTGTGCGAATATACGCATTAACTTCGTCTTCTTAATATTTATCCTCAATACTACTTTTTCCGCATTTTCGGAGAGTTTGTGTAGCTTGGCCTTGATGTCGTCAAATTTGTGGGCCATAAGACATGTATCATCTGCGTAGGCTATATCATGTAGGTGTTCATACATATGCCACTGAATGCCGGACGGCGCTTCTGCATTGGTCACCTCCATTACTTCGTCCATAAACAGAAGGAATAACGTGGGGGACAATACGCATCCTTGTCTAACCCCCGCAGATGTGGTGAATGGCTGGCTTACCTTTCCATTAAAACGAACTTTATACGCTGCATCCCTGTATAGTTCCCGAATCGTGGAGACTATCTTGTCCGGTATTCCTTTCCTGGCCAGGGTGGATAACATTGAATCACGGGGTATACTATGGAATGCTTGTCCAAAATCAACGAAAAGTAGATACAGAGGCGAGTGCAATTCAACCGATTGCTCCATGATTGTACGGAGCGTGTTAACGTCGTCGGCACACGAACGACCAGGCCTGAAACCCGATTGCTCCTTGCGCAGAATTTGCCCCACCACTGGTGAGATCCGCTGTAGTAATTGCATTGAGCAATGTGATACCCCTCCAGTTCTTGCACAGCGTTAGGTCACCATTTTTCGGGATAGTGATAACCATTCCCTCTTTGCACTCTATTCATGCACTTCTGATGACCGGCGTAATGACATCTGCTAACACTGATGCATCATACATCAACAGCTCCGCTGGAATGTTATCTAGGCCAGAAGATTTGTAATCCTTCAATTTACCCAGAACGGCCTCCACTTCCGTTCGCGTCGGGGGTTCCGTTGGAATATCCCTTCTTGGGTTGCGACGTGAGTATGTCGCCGAAGTGGTACTGTGATCTTCATCATTTGGAGGACTAGACTATGCCGTAAAGTGCTGGCGCCATCTTTCCACTTGTTGCTCTGGTGATATTATATTCGTACCATCCATCGCTTTTAAAGATGCAGTACTTCTGATGTTGTTGCCGCTTAGCAGTTTTATTGAAGTATACTCTTTACATAGATTGCCGTGTTTGCAGCTCTTTTGGTTTGTTCCGCTTTGTTGTTCAGATAGTTATCGAAGTCGCAGCGGACCATGTGGCCCACTCTTCGCGTCGATTGCCGATAGTCTGCTCTTAACTGCCTTTTCACTGTTGGTGTATTGGATCTTATACGCATATTGTGCAGGCATTCACGATTTTGAATCTCGGCCCAGGATTCTGCACAAATCCAAGGTTTATTCTCACGTCTTTTCTCACCAAGGACATCTTTGACAGTTTCCTTCAGCACTCGAACAATGCTCGGCCAGGTATTCTGACTGTTCTGTGTCAATTTAGCTCGTAAAGTTTGAGCTAAATCCTTGATGTGGATGAGTCATGCAGACGGTCTGTGTTATATTGAACGATTTTGTTACTAATGCCGTTGACAGTCGCTGGACGTAGACGGAATGGGCCCACTAAGAGTTGGTGGTCGCTATCAATATCAGCACCACGTCTTGACTTGGCGTCCAGTAGGGAACCCAAAAATATTTTGCTGACAAGTATATGATCAACTTGATTGAATGTTTGACCATCGGGTGATTCCCATGTGTACTTGTGTATATTTTCATGGGGGAATTTCGTTCCACCGATAAACAAGTGATGGCGAGTACAGAAATCTATGAGCCTGTCACCATTGTTATTTCTCAAATTTCCAAGCCTATGTCTTCCCATAACGTCCTGTAGGTTATTGTTGTCGTTACCCACTTTGGCATTGGAATCTCCCATAAATACTTTTATGTCACCAACTGATAGGGAACTTACAGCAGCTATAGAATCGTCCGCCATTCTGTTACGTGCCACTTCTCTCTACTTACATTAGGATTGGTCCTCCGGCAGCTAGCGGTAACTCAGGAAGTTCCGACCCGTTCCAATCCTAATCCACTGTGGACGAACACGAAATTGAACTAGACATTTTACTCTTTAAAACTAAAAAAATTTACTCTACACATACTCGTAAAAACAAGAGGACTTGGTGCTATGTCCCCGCACTGCCCGCCCTTCCTTGATTCAAAACTTCCGCGACTATATTACTTTGAATCCCGCATTCCACACACACTCTTTAAACCACCCCCCTTCCATCAGTACCCCCTCTTAAATGACACTCAGCACATCATGTTTTTTTTTTTTTTTCTAAAACAATTACACATAAAATTTATTGAACATTGTAGTCTTTTTATATTGTTATTTAAATTGCTCTTAGAACTAACAAAAACCAAGTCTTAACACTAGAAATCACTAACACCAGAATTTTTCTTAATATGGAGTCATTTACTCAGACCACCTAATTACGTAGAAGAATCGCTTCGTTTCAGCCCTTTATTGGCTCGCACTTATAAATTTACTACCTGTTTAAAGAGCTCTCTCAACTGGTCTTATTATTAGAAGAAAACGATGATCTTCATCAAAACGAACCTTCGATTTATCACTCTCTTCTATGCACTATTGGTAATCCTACACTCCTTTCTCACGACTGGTATTAATAATCTTTACACCAAACAAAATTCAACACGTATTATAAACTAGACAAAACATCACTAACCTAAACTTATACTAATGCATTATTTCCCATTTTTCTTCTTTTTTTAGTTATTTTTCTTTATCAATTTTACTCCAGCGACTTCTTGTCTTCTATTGGTTTTAGAGAAATTCGTGCTGCTTAATATTCAAATTTTTTCTTTTTCTTTATTTTTGCTTAATTTTTACGTATAGCCGGATGGATATACGGTTTCCTTTGCACCGCAAAAAAAAAACTATTAGATTTTTATGGAGACTTCTTGCGGTAAGTATTTATGACTACGGAGTTACCTTAATTTCTCGTTGATTACTATGGTTTTGTTAATCAAGTTTATTTCTTCTCTTGCAGCGTTTATGGTGCTGGATGTACGACTTTCCGAGGGATGAATTTAACGATCTCGTTTGATTGGAGTCGATTTTTCGGTCGTCTCAAAACAAAACTGCTGGCCCCAGTATGCCCTACAGACTAGTTGGGGACCAGCACTCCGGATTTGGAATTCTACCGCCGTGTACTTCAGATCTTACGACGCACAACACTAACTCCAATATTTGAATTTCCAAGCCGGTATGTAATTCACAATCAGGTTATAAGGTAATTTATTCTGCAGCCTTTATACTAACTTCTCCACTGGTATAACTTTTCACAAATTTAACACAATCACAGAAATACATAATGAAATAAATAAACTAATGCGAATTTGAACAAATTTTATTATAGATCAATATAATAAAACAGTACAAATTGTTTGATAATTTACTTAATTGCATTGAACAATTACAAACGCACAAACGGTGGGGTTAGGATCTTGATTCTTTAAATTTGCTGACGTTTCTGTAATAATTGAGTTTTAAGATGAGCGATTCATTAGACCACCGCATCCGATCCTAGTGATGGGGCTGCCAACAACCTCTAGGCAGGCGTACAAGTTGACATACAGCAACTATGTTGGGTGTTGATGTTGCCTTATTACCCATTGTGCATCGGTGTTAGCATGCTAGACAGGTTGCTCAACCAATCGCCTTCTCACTTTAGCTACCATCAAACGCGAGTCTGATGGCATTACCAGGGGATACTTGGCCTAAGGCCGGAAGTAGTGAGCTGCTTGGGAATTTCTCAAAGGAATTGCTACAAAGAGCTTTGGACACAATGAGAAAGACCCCTATCCCTGTTGTACTTATCGTAATTTTAAAATTCTAAAACGACGATTAGAAAACTCGTAACAATATTATACAAGAAATTGACACAAGTGTACGATCTTTCGCCCCAAAAAAATCTCTTATGAAAATTCGAGTTTGTTTACAAATTTAAGCATTGTTAGAAATTTCACACGAGAGCGACCGGGCAAAACAATTGCTCCGCTCTTTGTCATTCCCTACAGGCCCTCGTCGCGACGACAGAGACCGCAAAGCATTTCATTTATATTACATTTTCAGTGCCGAGCCAAATATAAAATCGAATTCACACACTGTTATTTTCAAAGTAGATTTTACTCATATATTTCTATTATAATGCATAGACTTGTAGACTTTTTTTTATAGCAATAACTCCCCACTGCATTCAAATCAAATTTGGCTGCTGCCTTTAAGCCCTTATGATTTTTAGTTTTTCGTGTCTGCCATTAAAAATCAATTCTCTTCACAAAATTCGGAGTTGACCCCTTTTCGAAGTTGGGGCTCTGTTCACATGTGTATTATCAAAAAGTATTAAACTTCTAAATCAAGATTAGATAGAAGTTATAACTCCGAAAGTACACAAAGTGTTATAAGAGAAAATTTTGCTAGGACCACTCTGGTGACGAGCGATGGCGACTGGACTCAGCATGAAATTATTTTTCCTTGAATACACACGCAATAAGGTATTGTATTCCTTTTATTGAATAATAATAACAAGTCAGAGCTTTCATTATTTTGCTTCAGAATACGAAGTTTTATCTGTAGTAAAAATTTGAAAATATCCAAGCTATGTCCGTGAAGTAGATTTATGCCGCTTTTTATCCCACATGAAATACAATTTTTTAAAGAGTCCTGATCTTTTATTTTTTGTTTTCATTGTATTCAGTAATGTTTACAATTTCATAATGGAGAGATAAACGCAAGAACAACATTTACAAATTATTCAATTTTTTATAAAAATAATCGTTCTCCAATTGCCATACTTATTTCGAAATGAAGCTGGTAACACCATTACTGCCAATGAAGAGCGGTATAGATCGATGATATTTGGCAACACTGCTTAAAAAGTCAATTGTCTCTCACCATGACTGAACTAGTAAAGGTTGGCGCAATAGAACAACTGATTTTGCTTTCTTATGACTCCATCTGTTAAATTCAGTGTATTTTGTTGTTGTACTTTTTTAGTTTACTTTGTTTGTTCGTACAGATTTGTGTTGAATTTGACAGTTAGAGTCATGAAATAAAAACAAATTGTTTTTTTTTCATTCATTCATTCATTTCATTTATTAGTATTTGAAATACTTTTGATATTACTATGTTCAGTAACAGTTAAATTAAAAAAATTTAAAATTAAAATTTTTAAAATTTGAAATCTTTTTTTTATAAAATGCATACATTGTTTTTTAAATACGTTAATATTTGTCTCAGATTTTACATAATTTGGAAGTGTGCTATTTAAATCCTTTGTAGAACAGTGTTGCCTGCATTGTCGTTGTCATTACTCGCCGCACCCTGAAGTCTTCAGAAATATATTTCTGCTCGCATAGATATTATTGCTTAATTGTTCGTATAAAAACTAGGGTGTTCAATTTAAGTCGTTGTTTTATGTTAAGCCATTTTAGAGAATCCCGCATTGCTTGTATTGTTGTATATCGACTACATTTTTGTTGCTTTTGCATACTTTCCAGTTGTGACTCACGGCAGCATGTACATATATAAAATTTTAGATCCAAATTCAAAATGAGGTTTTATCATTGTGTTATAAATGTTTATCGAAGTCATGGCAGAAATATTATTTCGTATTCTTTTAAGGAAACCAATTTTTTTTGCCAATTTTCTTACTAATATATTCTATGCGATTTTTAAACTGTAGTCTTGCGTCTAGTATAAATAAAACCAAGGTATTTTATTAACTTTTTCAATAACTTCGCCATTAATTTCATAATTGTCATCGATAATCATATTCATTTCCATAACTTTCGTTTTGTTTTCATTTAATTTCAGTTTATTAATTTTTAACCATATATTTATATTATTTATGTCGAGTATTATATTTTCCCCGCACTGTTCATCAGTATCTCCCTCTGTGAAGATTTATGTATCATCTGCGTATAAGACAATTTCACGTCTCTGCAACACATCCGGCATATCATTTATATTTATATATAATAAATAATAATGCGCCTTGTGGTACAACCTTGTGGTACACCGTATTCATTGTCTATTTTCTGTGACAAGATGCCATTTACTTTTGTAAATTGTTTTCTATTTGTTAGGTATGATTTGAACCATTTTAATTCATTCATTCATTTATTTAGTATTTAAAATACTTTTCATACAACAAATTCTCAAAAATATTTGCATTACAATTTAAATATTATTGTTTTTTATAAAAAATACACAATTTCTTTTAAATACAGTATTATTTGTTTCAGTTTTTTTATAAATTGGTAGTGTGTTAAAAAATTTAAGTCCTTTGTAGAAGAGTGTTGCCTGCATTGCTGTCGTCACTACTCGGTTTAGTCTGAAGTCTTCAGAATTTCTAAGTCCATACGGTTGTAATTCGCCTACGTAGTTTATTTGTTCACAAAGATATTCTGGTGCGTTGCCCTGCTTCATTTTTCGTATAAATATTAGTGTATTTAATTTAAGTCTTTGTGTTATGTTAAGCCATTTTAAACATTCAAGCATTGTATGTATGGGTGTATATCGATTGCACTTTAGAATACTTCGCATTGCTTTATTTTGTAGTTTTTGCATCCTTTCCAATTGGGATTCACGGCAGCATGTATATAAAATTGTTGATCCAAATTCGAAGTGAGGTTTTGTCATTGTATTGTAAATGTGTATCGCAGTCATGTTGGAAATATTATTTCTTATTCTTTTGAAAAAACCAATTTTTTTGCCAATTTTTTTACATATATATTCAATATGTTCTTTAAACTGTAGTTATGCGTCTATTATAAAACCAAGGTATTTTATTTTATTTACTTTTTCAATAATTTCACCATTTATTTCAAAATTTTCATCGCTAATCATATTAATTCCCATTGTCTTCGTCTTTTTTTCATTTAGTTTAAGTTTATTCATTTTCAACCACATGTTTATGTTATTTATATCGAGCGTCATATTTTCCCGGCATTGGGCGTCCGTATCTCCCTCTGTGAAGATTAGTGTGTCATCCGCATATAAAACAATCTCACTTTTCTCTAATACATCGGGCATATCATTTATATAATCGAGCCCTGTGGTATACCGTAATCATTGTTTATTTTTTCAGACAAGGCACCATTAACTTTCGTAATTTGTTTCCTATTTGATAGGTATGATTCAAACCATTTTAACTCAGTGCCTCGTATTCCATACATGTAAAGTTTTTTAATCAATATGCTTCTGTCTATTGTCTCAAATGCACGTTTAAAATCAAGAAAGACTGCCATTATCTTCCTATTTTTTTCTATATTCTTCCAGCGACTTATTACGTAGTTAACAGTGGTCTCACAAGAGTACTTTTTTCGGAAACCCGACTGGTATTTTGACAAAATGGAGCAATTTTCAATATATTTTTCTAATTGATCTTTCACGACTTTTTCTAATATTTGTTCACATGTTTTCAACGTATTGATGGGCCGATAATCTTCACAATATTTAGTTTTTGACACTTTTTCAATAGGTGTTATCATTGTTTCTTTCCAGTTTTCTGGGAATTTTCCACTTTTTAATGAATTATTAATAATATTTAACAATACTTTTCCCGTTTTATCCCAGCTATCAAGAATCATCTTCGTTGATACCTTATTGTAGTCAGGCTTATTTTTCAATTTCCTAATTACGTTCTTAAGTTCCATAATATCTATTGCACTGAATTTAAATATATTGTTTTCCATATTAATTTGGGTAACGTATTGCACATCTTCGATTGAGTCTCGTATTTCTTTTATACTATTTACAAAGTAATTATTAAATTTATTAGCGATTTGGACTTTGTCCTTATATTCTACCTGGTTAAATATTACAGATTTTATCACAGTTGGTTTCTTTTTCATCACAAGATCCTTGATTTCCTTCCACATCTGCTTTTGATCTATGGCATTGTTAATTCTATCATTTATGTAATTAAACTTCTCATTTACAGTCTTCACTTTGTATTTATTTCGTATTTCTCTGTATTCCGCCCATGCATCGTAGCTGTTTTCAAATATTGCCTTTTGATACTTGACATTTTTATCTTTTTTCATTTCGTACATTTCGTTATTAAACCATTTGTTAACATAATTTTTTTCTTTTATATTTTTTTGCTTTGAAAACTTTTGTATTGTATGCTCGAAACATTTATCAAAATTTAATACATTCTGGTCAAGATCTATATCATCATTATAATCTACTATTGCACATATTTCATTTGCAAATGGGTGTCGTTGGTATTTAAATATTTCCACATGTCTGCTGTTAGTAGTCCTTTTATGTTTGCCTTCGCTTTCCATAATTATTTTCAACATTTCGTGATCTGATATATTATTTGCACTATCCCGTTGCACAGATATTGTGTAATTATTTGTTATCACAAAGTCAATTATGGTACTTGAAGTATTTGTTATTCGAGTAAACTCATTTACGATTTGTCTCAGACCATTGTCATTTATTGCACTTTCAATTCTGTGTTTGTAATAACTATTTTTTGCCCAGTCAATATTAAAATCTCCTGTTATTAAGATATCATGGCTTTCTTCACATATATCCTCCAACGTTTCTCGGAAAACCTCACAAAACTCTGCTTCAGAACAGCTCGGCGATCTATATACGGCCACTAGAAACATATTTGTCCTTTTGCTTTTTACTGTACAAACTGTTATCCAGTATTTTGAATTTATTACTCTATCATACTTTTTTGACACCTTCCATTGTTTCCCAAAGTAAATAATCACACCACCAGTTCTTTTATTGTTCGAAAGCGATATTGTGTGGTCATAGTTTTGTAATGCAATTTCGTGTTCCTCTACATCCTTCGTCAGATGTGTCTCCGACAGTATAATGAAGTCCGGCTTCTCTGTTTCTGCTAAAATTTCTATTTGGTTGAAGTTGTTGATTAGTCTTTGAACATTCGTATAATACGCGATCGCGTGCTTTGATTGTTAATTATTTAGTTCCATTCTTTTTCTTTTCATTGTCAACTTGTTTATGTATACTGGACACTCTTTATAGTTCGTAAAATGATTTTCATTTAGTCCTAAATTTAATTTTTGATTCATCCTCCTACAGTTTATACACTTTTGAATTGGTTCCTCATTACATTCTTTTGACATATGGTTTCCATGGCACTTTAGACATATTTCCTCGCTTCTGCATTCACTGGATAAGTGGTTATACCCGTGTTGGTGCTGGCAATTACAGCAAATCCTATTGCATCAACCTCTACTAGTTCGCCCATGTCTCTCACACTCTATGCACCAATCGTAAAACTGCAGTTACACCAACCAAAGATTATCGCTTTTTCGGGATTATAAATGTCAAAGTCCATAAGAAAAAAACGTCGATAATCCCGAAAATGCGTTAATCTTGTTTGGTGTAAATGCCATATTACGGGATATTGAAAACAAATTTTCTTCAGTCAGTCAGACTTGTGTGTATATGTTTGGCGCTGCTCCTTTAAAGTCCGCAATCAAGGGATTTCTTAAAGCGAACCACAGACTTGTCATTCATGAGCATGAACATCAGCTATCGTTGATGTTTATTGTCGGTTTACCGCCATTCTTCAGACCAAATAAGAATGTAATCGAAGTTGTTCGCATCACTGCCATGTTTACAAAATTTTTTGGTAATATTTTTTCAAATTCATCAGCTAGATAAAAAGTTATCGACCAAAATCTTGCTGATGAATGACAAGTCGGTGGTTAGCTTAAGGAGAGCCTTCGAGTGCCGGAGCGAGCATTGATCATTCGTGTGCTCCAACTCTTAATTTTAAACGAGGAGGAATTTGAGCTCTTCTGACGAAGATTAAGCGTCTTATCAAGAGTATTTTTGACACATTGTTAACAAACTGTCAGTCTACAATTTAGATTTGAAAAAGGTTAAAATCAACAAGCGAAACTTTTCCCAAACTCGAAAATTTAAAATTTTATTCAAAAATCATCCATTTTCTGTAATGGGAAATTTGAATAAAATGGAGTCACTTTTTGATGACTTTGAATATATTGAAGGGTCGCCTAAGCGTAAGAAATCGTCTTTGAGTGTAGATACTGGTAATTGTAATAGCCTATCGAATCCGTCTAATTTGATAAGTTTGCTTTCACCAGTCGTGGAAGATATTGTTGCCCAAAATACGCTTCCATCTGTAAGTGATTCTGTTCAAAATTCTGTTACTCTGAGTAGTCAGCCTATTGGTAATCAATCAGAACTATCTCCTCCTGCTGAGGTCATTCCAATTGGTTCTGTTTCCGTTTCTCAAACTCCGGCTTTGACTTATGCGTCTGTTGTACAAGTTAATTCTACTGACACCATTCCTCAACATCAAAATCCTGGGCAAAAGGGTATTCACAACTTAGTTGTAGTGCCCCCTAGGAGGACAGTGTTCATATCTAGATTGGCATCTGATACTACTGTTGATGATATTGGTGATTTTATCAGATCCAATTATTCTATTGTTGGTAATGATATTGCTGTTTTTAAATCTAATTACTCCCAACCAAGGGATATTTCTTCATTTAAAATATCGGTTCCAGGTAAATTTGTTGATGAGATTGTGAAAAAATCATTTTGGCCTGATGGTGTTTTGGTTCGAGAGTTTGTTCATAGAGATCGAAATCGTTCCGATGGGAATACTAGATTGCCACCCTCGGTCATTGTGCCAAAAAACTAGGTGCTTCAATTATATTCCTATATCAAAATGTAAGAGGTCTTAATTCTAAACTGAAACATATTTATTTGAATAGTATTGATTGTGGTTATGGTGTTATATGCTTATCGGAACCCTGGTTAAAACCTAGTGTCAATGATTCTGAGATTTTTTACAAAGATTATCAGGTATTTAGGAAGGATAGAGTTGGAACGAAATCGGGCGGCGGTGTTCTCATTGCTGTACATAGTACCATTTCTGCTGAATTGGTCACATTTTGTGGGGACTGTGAGTCTGAATTCATTTGTGTACGTCTTCGCATTGGTGTAAGATCTGTTTTTGTGACTTGCTCCTATATTCCTCCCAGTTCTAGTATTGACATTTATATGGATCACCTTCGATTGACAGAATCAGCTGTTAACTTAATGGGTTCAAATTCGGACATAATTTGTGTAGGTGATTTTAACTTACCATATACAACGTGGGTCTCTGTAGATGACTCTAACGGATGTTTACCTGTGTCTTCTACTATAATGAGTAATTATTGGGATGGCATTTTTGATTTAGGTCACCATCAGTTAAATTTTATTAAAAATGTGAACAATAGAATACTGGATCTCGTATTTTCGAACAGTAACTGTATTTCTTTATGTAGAGTTTCTCCTATTGTCTTACCGGAGGATAAACATCATCCAACATTTAAATTTGCTCTTGATGTACAGGAAGAAAATTCTGGGTTAATCCAACGGAAAGAGCTACGTACTATGAATTTTAATTTCGCCAGAACAAATTTTGCCTTACTCAGATATTTTCTACATAATGCAAATTGGAATTATGATGGTGGTCTTGTGTGCAAAATTTAAAATTTTTATAATATTGTGAACTCTGGGTTTTCTGCTTCAATACCTTATCATCCTTCAAGTTTGGAATCTGGGCCTGCTTGGTTCACAAAAGAATTAAGGGGTCTACGTAATTTAAGAAATAGAATGAAAAGTAGATATGATAGTTGTGGTTCATTAATTTATTTGGCGAAATACATAGTTGCTAGGAATAAATTTAACGTTCTTAATAGGAAATGTTACTCTTTTTATATCTCTAAAATGAGAAGAGTTCTACTGAAGAACCCGAAAAATTTTTTCACCTTTGTAAATTCAAAGCGGAAAGTAGTTGGTTATCCGCGTAGTATGAAATTCAATGGTTCAGAGTCATCAGATGATGCCGATATTTCTGATATGTTTGCTAACTTCTTCCGTAAAATATATTCTCCTTCTGTGGCTTTACTAAATTACCCCTATAATATTAATACGTTTAATGGTATTCCGGATATTATCTTGTCTGAGGATGAAGTTCTTTCTGGATTGCAAACTTTAAAACATTCAAATTCGCCTGGACCTGATGGTATTCCCACATCAATTCTTAAAATGTGTGCTCATGAATTGTATATTCCACTCACAAATATATTTAATGAATCGTTGACATCGGGTAAATTTCCCTCTTATTGGAAATCAAGTTTCATAAGCCCACTTTTTAAGTCTGGAAGTCGATCCAATATTGAAAATTACAGAGGAATTGCAAAGCTGAGTGCAATTCCAAAGCTATTTGAAAAATTGGTTACGAATAGACTACTTCATTTTGTTGGATGTTTGGTTTCGCCATATCAGCACGGTTTTGTTAAGGGCAGGTCGTCTACGACTAACTTACTGGAGTTAACGTCTCATGTTTTTGCAGCTTTTCGGGATAAACGTCAGATGGATGTAATTTATACAGATTTTAGTAAAGCTTTTGACACAGTTGCTCATAATTTGTTAATATACAAACTTGATATTATTGGTTTTCCACATAAATTGTTGCACTGGGTATCTTCTTACCTTAGTGGTCGTACCCAAAAAGTGCGGTTTAAAAATGTATTATCTTCAACTATATCAGTAACATCTGGTGTTCCTCAAGGCAGTCATTTAGGTGCTCTACTTTTCGTTCTTTATTTAAATGATCTACCGTCTATAGTTAAATCCTCTAACATTTTGATGTTTGCAGATGATGTTAAATTATTTATGCCTATATGCGATACTGAGGATTCCACCCATCTCCAATGTGACTTGGATGGTCTCACTAATTGGTGTTTGGTAAATGGTATGTCGCTAAATCAGGGAAAATGTAAAAAGCTTTCGTTTTGCCGTAGTACACCGTTGAATTTTGATTACCTTATTGGTTCTTATATATTGGAAAATGTGTCTTCTTTCATGAATTAAGGAGTACTTCTTGATCAAAAGTTGCGTTTTGATCTTCATATTGATTCCTGTATAGGCAAAGCCAGATCACTGTTAGCTTTTATAAAAAGATGGGCGAAAGAATTTGCGGATCCGTACTTCACTAAACGTCTTTTTGTCTCTCTCGTTAGACCTGGATTAGAATATGCTTGTATTGTGTGGTGTCCGTATAATGCCTGTTACATAGACCGCATCGAATCGATTCAAAGACAATTTTTACTTTTTGCTTTGCGTGGTCTCGCTTGGAACATTGATGATTTGCCACCTTATAAAAATCGACTGATGCTTATTGATCTTCCTACACTTGAAAAACGCAGGTATATGTTAAATGCTATGTTTATTGTAAAACTCATTAGGGGTTGTATAGATTCAAATTTTCTCGTGAGTCAAATAAATTTTAATGTTCCCTGTAGACAAACCCGATATTTCTATCCTATAAAACTACCGACTGTCCGTTATAATTACGATTACTACAATCCTTTTCGACGCGTTTGCCTCATTTACAATGAGATCTATAATTCCTTACCCGCTTCAGATTCTTTGAATATAATTAAGCAACATTTAATTCGTAATTAATCGGGAACTATTATCCAGCTTGTGTTGCCAACTATTTTCCTCTGATAAACCAGTCCTGCTTCTATTAATCAATCTTATTATAAATTCTGAATTCTACAATGAATTGTAGCTGACGCTGAATAGATGGATGAATCATTAGCGGTTGACGCCAGATGCTGACATTCATGTCCCTCATCTCCATGTTCCAGATCTTCAAGTCCCTACTCTTCCTGTTTATCTCCCATTATGCTATTTTTATGTTCCTGTTTATCGTTCCACACATATTGTTGCGACGTTCCTGCTCCAGATGTGACTGCCTATGTTATCTCCTATGATTTTATCCTTAAGTTCCTGTGAATCATTCCACTAAAATTTGTGGAGTTTGTTTACCATTTCTCTTGTTCCTGCTCATCGCCCTGTTGTTCTACTCCACCTGATGTTCCTGTTCCTGTTCCTCATGTTCCAGATGTTCCTGTTCCAGCTCCTGTATTCCCACTGTTTTAATTATAAGTTATTTTTATTTTTTTTTTTATTTTTGTATTTTGTATTATTTTTTAACTATTTTGCTTCATTTCAATTATTTTATGATAATATTTTTATATTTATATTTTTCTTTTTTAAATTTTACAAATTTTCTTTATATTATTTTAATTGTACTCTACTCTTTTTCTTATGTTAAATGTATTTTAATTTTATTAAGTATTGTATGTTATTTCTACTATGTATATAATATAAATTTTATAACGTTGTTGAAAATATATTACCGGCTGTATCCTATTGAGGATTGTAGCTGTGAGATAAATAAATAAATAAAAACGGCACACATTTTCGCATAAACGAAAACATTCGTATTTAATATACACACACTACTTCACTTCAGTTGTGTGCGCGAAGAGACGTACACACCCGTACCGACGCTTTGCCGTATGAATAGGTACGAGAAGATAACAACGAAAGTACACTGACGTATTCGTATTCGTAAGCGCCGGGTAAACCGACGTAAAAGTTGCCGGTAACTTGTGTACATGAAGCGAATATACGAGTAATATTCGGTTATTATCGAGGTGAATATGGGGAAACGTCATATTTAGAAATTGGTGTGTTAAGATAGATCATAAATAAAATAATTAAAATTAATTGCTTTTTGTACATTTTTAGTATTTTGTATGGTTCTGAAAATCTGTTGTTCAGCTTTATATTTGTTTAAAAGTTGTTTTTTACTGTTTAATTTAACAAATATAGTTTTCTATAACCAAACGATTTAACTTACCATTCTATTAACAGTGATTGAAAAAATATGAGTAAATTTTTATTTTATTTCATCATTTATAATCACTAAACACACTGAGCATTTCAAAGAAAATGTCTCGTAGTATTTTATCACATTCTCGCTTACAGAATACTAACAAATCTTTCTTCTCTATTACCGAATACCGAGAACCAGTGTATGTCAATCGGAGCGAGTACTATGATCTGACCGTACCGGTATGCTGTGCTTCTCTTTGTTATTCGTTTTGTTGTTTACATTTCTTCGTTCGCAAGGTGCCGGTACAGCATGTAAAGCAGTAAAATAATAAACAGAAAATCTTCATGCATTGCTCTAATAGAGACATTAGTACCTCCAAAAAAATATTTGTATTAAATCGCCTGAATCGTGATTTGCCGTATACGCCAAACTGGGGTTTAGAGAAAAACGTCTTCAAACTTTAAAATCTGATAACCATCGGGCTTATGCGGCAAAAGCAATACTCTATATCTCTGAAACCAATGAAGATAAAAGAGTGAGGATCAGCGTACATGAAGCGAATATACGAGTAATATTCGGTTATTATCGAGGTGAATATGGGGAAACGTCATATTTAGAAATTGGTGTGTTAAGATAGATCATAAGTAAAATAATTAAAATTAAATACATTTTGTAGATTTTTATTATTTTGTATGGTTCTGAAAATATGTTGTTCAGTTTTATATTTGTTTAAAAGTTGTTTTTTACTGTTTAATTTAACAAATATAGTTTTCCATAACCAAACTATTTAACTTTCCATTCTATTAACAGTGATTGAAACAATATGAGTAAATTTTTATTTTATTTCATCATTTATACTCACTAAACACACTGAGCATTTCAAAGAAAATGAAGTAAAGAAACTTACGGTATATTCTACGTGTTCGGTGTAGTTTGCTCTGTCTCGTAGTATTTTATCACATTCTCGCTTACAGAATACGAACAAAGCTCTCTTCTCTATTACCGAATACCGAGAACCAATGTATGTCTATCGGAGCGAGTACGATGATCTGACCGTACTGGTATGCTGTGCTCCTCTTTGTTATTCGTTTCGTTGTTTACATTTCTTCGTTCGCAAGGTGACGGTACGGCATGTACAGCAGTAAAATAACAAACAGAAAATCGTCATGCATGGATTTACTAAATACCCACAAAGCTTTTAAATTACATTTATATATTTTATATTTATTATATATCATCCATTAAGTTCCGCTGAAAAACCATTCATCGGACCAAGTCATAGTTTTTCTTCCAGACTCTTATCGCTGCAACTTACGACTGGACCTAAGGATAGGTTTTTTCCGCAATTTACGACGAACTAGGCTCTGTACAGTGATGCCAACTTGGTGGTTTTCCCTCTACTTGTGGTGATTTTTGATCTTCAAAAACCACTTGTGTAATAAAGCAGTGTTTTCAAAAAAATCGCTACGGTGGCGATTTGAACCATTTTCGCGTAGCGCCTGTAGCGCCTTGTATTCTAAAAATAATTTCTTAACACATAGTAGATAAAACTAAATAGAAAAAACCTTGTGTAAAATTAAAATTCATGGTCTGATATCAGTCAGTGCACGGGGCTATTATTTGGCAATATTACAAATTATCGACGGCAATTTTACATTGTGAAGCCATAGGGATATTTCCATTGTATGTTTGTAGATTTACCAAACATAAAATTGCAATTTACAGAATTTATTGTAGGTGACTCACATTAATATAAAATGTTAATTTCTACAAAATGGTTACCTCGCCTTTGTTCCATATTTACTTACTTCTCCGGTCTCGAACAACCCCGGGGGTCAGGGACCTTACAAAACGAAGATAACATATTTCGCCAACCAGTTATCTTTTGCTTTATCTCCACAGTTGGTAGTACCAGTGTAATAAGGGATTCGTCAACTTGATCTCTCCAGCGGAGTCTTGGCCTTCCTATTTTTCGTCTTCCTTCGAGTTCAGTTTCGAAAACCCTTCGATCTGGTTCGTCTTTATCCATTCTACTGACATGGCCTAGCCAGCGCAATCGCGTTATTTTGATTCGCTTAACTATGTCGATGTCGGGATAAAGCTCATACAGCTCATGGTTCATGCGTCGCCGATACTCGCCGTTGTGCACTATAGGGCCATAAATCTTCCGGAGTATTTTTCTCTCGAAGACTCCCACAGATGTTTCATCTGCTTGCGATAATACCCAGGATTCTGCGCCATAGCTGGATTTTCGTCATTCGAGAAGAGAGGGCTTTATCTCCAAAGTGATTGCTTAGCCCAAAATAACATCTATTTGCAAGCACAATTCTCCGCTTGATCTCAAGGCTGACGTTGTTGTTTCTGTTTACGGCAGATCCGAGGTATATAAATTCGTCCACTACCTCGAAATTATATCGGTTATCAACGTTCACGCTTTGGTCTAATCTCGTGGAGGCCCTGCTCGTTGAAACCATTAATTTGTCTTGTCCTCATTTACTTTCAAACCCACTTTTGCTGACTCCTTCTCAATTCTCGAAAACACCGCAGTAACTTCTCTAATCGTGCGCCCAATGATATCTATATCATCAACATACGTAAGCAGCATGTGACTTTTGCTGCTGATGGTTTTATTCATGTTGACTGCAGCTTTCGTCATAGAGATTACCATTAAGATGTTAAAGAGATCGCACGATAGGGTGTAGCCTTGCCTGAGGCCTCGCTTAGTTTCGGAAGGTGTTCGTCAAGGTCATCCTGCAAAGGCGTATGAGTTTTGCAGGAATACCAAGCTCAGACATTACTTCATAGAGTTTCTCCCGTATCGGACTATCGAAGGCCGCCTTATAATCGACAAATAGATGATAGGTGTCGATTTGTTTTTCGTGGGTCTTCTCCAGGATTTGGCGTAGCGTGAACATCTGGTCAGTTGTCGATTTTCCAGGCCTAAAGCCACACTGGTATGGTCCAATCAGGTCAGCGATAATTGATTTTAGTCTTTCGCACATTATATTTGATAGAACTTTATATGCAATGGATAAAAGGCTTATTCCACGGTAGGTGGCGCAGAAACTCCGGTCAACTATTTTAAATAAAAAAAAATAGTTGCCCTTAACATCCCATGAATGGATTGGGGAGAGCTTCTCACAATCAGTGAGATATGCGCTTTCTAGTTTTACACTCACTGATTGGGACCTACATTTTTACACCGGTTCCGAACGGTATTTTGAGAAGCATTTTCATGGCTAAGTACTCGATAGTGTCGTCATCACTAAGCGAAGTGGCCATCGTAGAAAGAAATGTAAGGTGGTCTGAGGAGGGATTGAACCCACGTTCTCATGCACAAGAGCCGCGCACACTAGCCATTGCACCACCGAGATGAGACGTAATACACTGAGACTCCAAACACCGGGCATGCATTCATCTAAGGAAATTCTGCTAATGAGCTGATGCATGGCACCTTCTTAGTAGCGCGGATAAATGATCTCCCCATATTCCCAACATACTCTGCACATCTGCGATGAGATTTCCGTCCTTGTCTTTACAGAAGGGGGGCCCTGAACTATGTCCATTAGTCCCATTTTTGACTTTTTGATAGAACTTCGGCCTTCGTTCTGCCTTCTGTTTCTTACGCCTAAAGAGACGATTTACCTCCTTTCTTTTTTCCCTATACCGCTCAGCTGCAGGTCGCGTTGCAATTGACTGAAGCAATGCCATACGTGCAGCGTTCTTTTCATAATTTGCAGTGCGACACTCTTCATCGTACCATGGTTTGTTCAAAACCAAGTAGGTTATTTCGGCAGTTTTTATAGAGTCAGAAATGGGTTTCCAGTGCGCTTCAGGATCGTCATCGGGAGGAGGTGGATTATGTCCCAAAACTTGCGAGAGTTTGCTTGATTAGGTTGTGGCTACCTCTGGTAATTACAGCTTTCTTGCGTGCAGCAAATTTTGATGCATTTTATTATAGAACCATTTATTGAATACTCAGTTTTTGTTTTTTACACAAATATTTAAACAAAAGATAACATTATAATATCGATGTCTCTGGCTCCTGAAATATAGTCGAGGCCTTGGTTTGTTTCTGTCGTGGACACCAATCAAGTTCCCTCAATTTTCCTGTGAAGAAATTAACTAAATTAGATACTTATAAAACTATCAGACATTTTGCTATCAAATTTGGACACAGCTTTCTATTCTCCAAGTGGCCAAGATATGTTTATTTTCCCGTCGTTTATTGGAAATTTTTCTTTGGCTAAGAGCCTGTGGCGATACTTTCCTATTAATCGAGTGTTTAAGACGACACAACCAAAACAAAACAAAATTTTCCAATTACACAAATTTGACAATAGAATCTTGGCCAATGTAAATGTGTTCGTTATTAAATTGGTACTTACAATTCTTTATGAAATTAAAAATTTGCACTATTTTTTTATGAAATAAAGGGTTTTACAATTTGAGTGATATGATTTCTAAGTGACGTTTCGTCCATTTGTAGTATGTCATGATATGTCATTTTTTGTTTTCATTGTATTCAGTTATGAGTACAATTTCATAATGGAGAGATACATATGTATACGCAAGAACAACATTTACAAATTACTCAATTTTTTATAAAAATAATCATTCTCGAATTGCCATACTTATTTCGAAATGAAGCTGGTAACACCATTACTGTCAATGGAGAGCGGTATAGATCGATGATAACCCACTTTTTATCGCCGAAATTGGAAGAAGTTGATCTTGACAACGTCTGGATCCAGCCACATAGCACGTGCAACAACCGAATTATTGCGAGCAAACTTTGGAGATTCGATTATTTTAAGAAATTGTGAAATTGAATTTCCTCCAAGAAGTTGTGATTTAAAACGATTAACACGATCTTTAGCAATAAACCAGACTCTCTTCATGCTTTACAAGTCAATATTAAACATGCTATTCATGACATACGACTTGATTTACTGGAAAAAGTGCTCGAAAATTGGGTTCATAGAATTCGTTCCTGCAAAAGAAGACGTGGAGCCTATTTGAAAGACGTTTTATTCAGAAGTATCGAATGAACGTTACACCAAATAAAAAGTTACATGAGGTGTCATGGTACACCCGGTTGGAACGAAGTTCCTTTCGCTACATATTATGTACTAGTTAGTTCCAAAATACACTGAAAGGAAAACCTTCATACCATTAATGAATTCTTACATTGCATCAATGAAAAGTGTCATTGTTCATTAATACTATGAACAATGTTACATTAAACGAAAAATGTTTCATAAACCTGAAATTAATGTAAACTTTCTAACCGGAATGAAACATTATCATTGTATTAAAGAAATATATATTACATTGATATTTTAAACCGTTTCATTGATGTAATGAAATATAGTCATTGATGTAATGATGATGCTATTAATATGTTTAATTGATGCTATGAGGATGTTTCATTAATGTAATGAACATATTTCATTGATGGCATGAACATGTTTCATTGAAGGTCTGAATGTGTTTCATTGATTGTATGCACATATTTCATTGATGGTATAACACGTTTAATTGATGGTATGAATTAGTTTCATTGTTGGTATGAATAGGTTTCATTGATAGTATGAACAGGTTTCATTGATGGTATGAACCGGCTTCATTGATGGTATGAATATGTTTCATTGATGGTATAAGACAGTTTCCATAACTAAATGCAATTTTAACTTTTGTCACACAATCATGTAAAGTATTTGGAAAAAATGCTCCCCCGCGCCATTTAAAAAAAAAGAAAATCCAGCAAAATAAAAGGATTTGAAAAACTAATTTTTTGTCGGCCGGCCCAAGGGGCCCATTGGGTCCAAAAATGGTCAGATTGGGGAGAAAAAATATGTTTGGGGGGGGGGGGGGGGGTTTACACAGGATTCGAAGCCAAAAATGTAAATTGCAAAAGTTAGAGGGAATCCCTATTTTAGGAGTTATGGGCCTCCAAAGTTCGGGCTTTTTGTGGCACGATTTTTTTCGATAATTGTTAGTTTAGTTAGGACGGGGCAAGGGAGAGGAATATCTCTGTTGCAAATTTTGGATTTCGGAATTTGATGATTTTTGGGAAATTTTTGGACCATAGGTCCGGCCGACAAAAAATTTTGGTTTTTGAAATCCCCTTATTTTGCACGATTTTCGCTTTTTTTTTTAATGGCGCGGGATTCTGCGTTTCAGGAGTTCATTGAAGTAATGTAACATTTCATAGAATCAAAGAAACTTTTCATGGCATCAATGTAAACCCATTAATGTCACCCATCATTGTTGCTATGAAGCGCTTTTCTTTCAGTGTATTTACAAACATTTTTAAAATGAGAATTAAATTGTTAATATTTGTGTGGATTGTCGCCGCAGTCAGAATATTGAAAAATATGATAATTTAATTGGATCTTTAAGAAAAGATACTTTTTAAAGTAAATATTTTTTTGTATAGAATGTATTTTAAAAAAAAGAAGTAAATTTTTAGGTCCTTTTTGTAAGAATATGTTTTATATTTAAGTTTTTACTTAATTTTTTAAATAGGGGTACTTCATTTATTAAAAACTAATGTTTTTTTAAAAAGGTACTTATTTTCGGAAAGGCTACTTATCTCAAGAAAAGAAAAGGGAAGGTAAATTTTTAAGAGTAAATACTTATCTCAAGAAAAGGTATTTTGTTTCACAAAAAAGATACCCTTTAAAGAAAATGTTGTTTTTTAAGAAAAGGCAATTTTGATGTAAAAAATATACTTTTTTAAGAAAAGGTACTTATTTGAAAAAATACCTTTTTTAAGCAAAGGTACTTCTTTAAAATAAGGTATTTTTTTAAGAAAAGGTACTTTGTATTTTTTTTTAGAAAATTTACGTTTTTTAAGAAAAGGCACTTATTTAAGGAAATGAGTTAAAACAAATGAACTCGACGAAAAAAATGACAAAATTTGAACTGACCCCTTTCGATTTTGATGAAATTTGGTGCGTATGTAGTTATTTATAAGAAAACAATATGTGCCAATTTCCGTTTTGTTTCGCGAACTATGGCACCTTGAAATGTGTAGCTGAAGAAATAGTTATAACTCTAAAACTACTTGTAGTAAATATTATATTATGGCCTCATTTTGTAGGTATTAAAAGGGTCATTAATATGGTACACAAACTGCGCTTTATTCTTGAAAGGTAAAAGGTCATTTCGCATGACCTAAAGTTCGGGAAGATTTTTAAAATTCTCCAAAAAATATATGTTGGCTCCTAACCGTTTCTTTACGCGTATGCAAAATTTCAAGAGAGCGTTTTTTCAAAGTCCAGAGATATTAAAGAAAATGTGAACTTTGGACTTATTTTTTTTAATTTTTTACTCCTAGAAAAAATTAGAAAATATCATTTTCGATTTAATGAAATTTGGCGCGTATGTAGTTCTGTGTAAAAAAAACATGTGGCAATTTTTTGTTTTACTTTAATATTTTGGATTGTAAAGTTTCAAAACTCGCTAAATTAGTAGTCTAAAAAATAATATTAAGTTTAAAACTATTTTTAACGTCATTATTATAAATATGAATTTAAGTGTAAATATTTTCAATTACAAAATCTGTATCCCCGGAGTAAAGTTTTGCGATTAGATTTGGCTTTCCTTCTGGAACAAAGCAATGATATTTCTGTGTTCCAGGAATGGTACGTAGTCCAACAAATCTTTGACGTAGAAATTCGTCTTCATCACTGTGGTCTTTTTCTGTTAAAAATTTAAAGTTACAATTTGTGAGGTTTTCTAGGCACCAATCAAACAAATACCGTGAAGAAGTCATTTGATCATCCAATGAACGATGCAAACTGGCTCGTCGTGCTTCTCTTTTAACGGTGCCTCCAAGTGCGTCACTAGGACCTTTGCCGTGGCTTATTGCAAAGAAATGCCACTCAGCGGTACATTCAAAATCTGCTTCGTAGTAACATAAGTTAACAAAGTTTTTTTCATTTTTAAATTGAGCAGCGGAACCGTCAGAATAGTATATAACTTTGTTTCGCATTTCTTTAAATTTGTTTCTTAAAAATGCAATAATATTCCGGTGAAACAAATGGACTACAACGGAATTATGTCCAAGAGCCAGATATTACAATATAATTTGTATGTTCTATGTTCCCATTTGATTTATAGTATATTGCAATCGGGTATAGTGTTGCTTGGGTATTATTCCAATGAAATCCTTGAACCGAATCTTGTACTATAAACAACGCGTTTTCAGAAACATCACATCTTGTTGTTTTTTACACAGAACTACATACGCGCGAAATTTCATCAAAATCGAAAATGATATTTTGTAATTTTTTTTCTAGGGATAAAAGATTAAACAAAATAAAAATGTTGCACATAGAACCACATTTTCTTTAATTTCTCTGGACTTTGAAAAAAACACCCTCTTGAAATTTTGCATACACATAAAGAAACGGTTATAACCAACATATATTTTTTGTAGAATTTAAAAAATTTCGCTTTCTGAGATATATCTTCCCGAATTTTAGGTCATGCGAAATGACCTTTGACCTTTCAAGAATAAAATATAAGTTGTGTAACATTTTAAAGACCCTTTTAATACCTACAAAATGAGACCATAATAAGATTTTTATTACAAGTAGTTTCAGAGTTATAAATATTTCATCTGAAACACATTTGAACATTTTCACGATTTTTCTCACTTTTCAAGCCGCCATAGTTCGCGAATCAATACGGTCAGAGGTCTTATTTTCTTATACAGATCTACAATTGCACTAAATTTCATCAAAATCGAAGGGAGTAAAGGAAATTCTTTCGTCGAGTTCATTTGTTTGGCTTTGGCTTTTCTAAATTTACTTTTTGTTGGGTTCAAAACTACGAAATTTTCCAACAAATGTTAGTCTAGACACAAACCAAAGCAAAAGTACCCAATATACAGTAGTGGACTAAAGTGGATACATAATTGAATATTTTTTAAACTGTATTAATAACTTTTGTTCAATTTGTGATATCTAAGTGTAATTTTTTCATTGTATATCTTGTACTCTCTTTACTATATATACTTAAAAAAACTGAATGATTTCGTTCAAGAGACATGAAAAAAAATATATATATTTCATAACCGCATTTATCCATTTTTGTCAAGTCTTTGCCTTTTTTGTTTATCTATTCGTAGTCGCGTTAGATTTGAATGTTTTTGTTGAAAGAACTGCATTAGTGTTTCATTAAAGAGTAAACAGCCATAAACCGAGCACACATTTGATTTAATTTGATTTTCGTATTAAAAAAAATCAATCTTTAGAACAACCAAAAAATGAGAAAAATATCAAAAAATCTTGAAGATGAAATTGTAAGACTTGTAGTATCGCAAAACATCTAAATGTGCGCCATAGAACTGTGAGCCTAGTAAGAAAACGGCGAGATGTGGTTGTGGCTGCTAACAAGGGACGTAGACCTAGATTGCTCTCTGACGGAGATGCTCGTTTAGTGGAACGAAATATGATTGCTAAAAACGCCAGAACACCAAAAGTGACTGCCGAAGCTCTGGACAAATCGGTAAGTGACCGTATAGTAAGAAGGGCCTTACAACGAATTGGACTTGTGTCTGCCGTTAAAAAAAAGAAACCTGCACTGTCGGACAAGAATGTGAAGGCTCGGATTAATTTTTGCAAAACGCATAAAAACTGGACAACTGATGACTGGAAACGAGTAATTTGGTCGGATGAAACAAAAATTAATCATTTCCAATCGGATGGAATACAGTATTGTTGGCAGAGGCCCGGTGAAACCATTCAGCGACACCATGTCAAGCAAACGGTGAAACACGGTGGTGGGGTGTTATGGTGTGGGGATGTTTCACTTGGTGGGGCATTGGTCCTCTGGTAAAAATTGAAGGAATTATGAATAAGGAGTACTATCTAAGTATTTTGCAGATCAATTTAAGCAGATTCATTGAAAAGTGCCTCTACCCAGCAACAGAAATAACTTTCCAGCAAGATGGGGATCCAAAGCACACTGCCAAAATTGTGCAAAAATGGCTTGCTGAACAAGAATTCAAGACAATGAAGTGGCCAGCTCAAAGCCCCGATTTGAATCTAATCGAGAATTTGTGGGCAATTGTCAAAAGAAGACTCTCCCAATACGAACGAGCCCCGACCAGCTTAGATGATCTTTGGTCAAGAGTTTCAGTGGAATGGGCTAAGATTCTTCCTCAAACTTTCAAAAATCTCGTGGAAAGCATGCCTACTCGCATAAAATGTGTTTTAAGGAACAAAGGACTTTGGACGAAATATTGAAGAAAAAACTTGCCGAAAATATCTAATATGGACAATACTGGATAAAAGCTGTCACAAATTACAATATTTTTTTGATTGATATACTTCTTAATGATATAATGTGCTGTATTTAGGTTTTTATTGAAGAAAAATGTTTTAGTTTTATGTTTTATAAAAAATCATTTAAGTTTCTATAATATAAAAAAAATAATACCAAATTTCGAAAAATCTTAAATTTTTGTATCCACTTTAGTCCACTACTGTAGTTGATAATACTGGGTTGTAATAAAATTGTTAAAAAAAGTTGTTTAAGTTTTTTTCATTTCATTTGGAACTTCGTTCTAAAAAAATTTGAAATTCCTTAACAATTAGGGTGTATTTTTTTAAAGAAATCATAATACTCAAATTGGAAACCCCTTTATAATAAAAATGACGCTAGAAACTTTGGCAAAATTTTTTTTTTTCACAAATTAGTGTGGTGGTAGGGTAATCTGTGGTATGTAATACAAATTCTTAGAGCTTTATATTCGTCTCGCTATTACGCACTGTGTCTAGTCAGAATGCTGCTGCTTCACCACTGTTATTGATATTCAAATAAGAAACAGGGAATTTGCCAACATTAGTACATATGCAAATTCAACATTGCTGTAGGTAGTGTGTTTTGCACGTTTGACTTAGGCAATAATGCCACTTATCTTTTCTTCATACAAAAAAAATCACCAACCCCAAATTGGGCAATATTACCGATGCACAGTGGGGCTGATTGGAAACTACACGGTAATAGTATCACAACTTTTGAACAATTGTTCTGATTATTTTAGATTGATTTGTAGAGAAGGAGTCAGGCTTTCAGAATATTGCATTTAGAGGCACCCTGTATGAACGTTGTTGGTGCTACAGGGTGTAAAATTTGAGTACTTTGGTGTTGTTGATTTCAATGATTTTTTAATTTTGAGAATATCTTATGCAAGACAAACAAAAAATATGCTACGTTTTCTCGAAAATCTTGTATCATTATTAAAAGATATTCTCTATCAAAGTTTAAAATTGTCAATTTTTTCATTGACTTTTTCAGTTTCTTGTTAATAACTCGGCCATTTGAGGGAACTATTTCTGAAAACACACTAAATTGGAAACACTTCAATAAATAATACACTGTAAAAAGTTATCTCAAGGCGTTTGGAAATGTCATATTCTCAAATTTGAAATTGTTTTTCAACCTGTAACCAACACAATATTTTCCCGAAAAGGTACTATGATCACGTTGCCACAGGGATAATTTTTTAATTACCAGAATTTTCCAAAAAAAATACCAAAAGTTATCAAATTTTTTTATTTAGAACATTAAATGTTTATTTAAAATAATTCGTTACAGAAAATCATATTACATACATACATCAATAAAAAAAATAAATAAATGGTTTTCCATTACATCCCATGAAGGGATCGGGGAGAGCTTCACACAACCAGTGAGCAGCTTAACCAACCAACGGTTTTACACCGGTTTAAAGATTTCAAAAAAAACCAATGACTGTTCGAACTCACGGGCGATGTGTTAACACCTTTTTGCGACACGGTACCTGTTCGATTTCTGAGAACACATTCGTAAATGTTACACTTGAAAATAAAAACAGCGTGCAATCATTTGATGACGTTACATTTAAATAATATTAATACTTACAATTATTTAAAGACAAGTGCAAGCACATGTGTCATTATTTTCTTGCTCAGTACTTTTTGTTTTATTCCCACAAAAATCAAAGAATGCAAAGCAACAGACACTTGTACATACATACATACTTACATTGTTATATTCGTACATACGCTACACAAGTTCACAAAATTTTCGTTGCTCTATTGCTATCTCATTTTTATATATGTACGTATAACCACGTCATTATTCTCTTTGCTCTGAGACTGCTCCACACCAACATTATATTTGACTTACCTTTCACAATAATAAAAAACCAACCCGTAAAAAACATAGTTTTTGACTATAAATTCTTTATATATGACCACGCCCCTTTGTATATTTCAATATATTTAATACTTAATAACACTTAAAAATATTTAAAGACAAGACACATGAATACATACATACATTGTTATGTTCGTACATGCGCTATACAAGCTCACAATTGTCGTTGCTCTCTTTCTATCTCATTTTTATATAGATACGTATAAACATGTCATTATTCTCTTTGCTCTGAGAGTGCTTCGCACCCACCCAATACAACTATTCGCTGCCGCTACATCAGTGTGTGTGTTTTTTCGCAGTTTGGCAATCTGTGTTTCGCAGTCGGACAAATCTGTGTTCTACATAGGGGTGGGTCACCCTTCTCATTTAAGGGTATGAAAAATAGATGTTGGCCGATTCTGAGACCTACCCGATATGCACACAAAATTTCATACAAATCGGTCCAGCCGTTTCGGAGGAGTTTAACGGCAAACAATGTGTGATCGCTGTCGGACAATCTGTGTCAGCGCAGTCGGACAAATTGTGTTTGGATGTGTTCACTTTGTGAATTTAGGCCGTACCCGCGCCTATAGATGTTAACACATCAAAAAAGCAAATCATAAAATATGGCATAACAAAACATCACCTTCTCTTTCTTTGTACATATTTTATTGTCTTTCAATTGCAATACAAAATTATTTAGTGCACAAGTATTCTAACCCTATTATATTCAGACCAATCAAAGCACAAATAGTTCGTTAGTGTGAAAGAGACGAATATATTTGATTATTTAGTGCGAACGACGACAAGCAGGGATGCCAACTTGGTGGTTTTCCCGCTAATTGTGGTGATTTTTGACACACAAAAACCACTGTTTTAGAATTGTAGCGATTTTTTTTTACATCGCTACAGTGGCGATTTTCGCTGTTTTAAGGTAGCGACTGTAGCGATTTTTACGCAACATTGTTTATTGTCATTACTTTTGAACCAAACGAAAAAGAATAACGGAATTTTCTATGTAGGAGTTGATGTGTTTGCAAATTGACTTACTCAATTTTGTGTGAGAGTGCAAATAGTCACAGGCGGTATAGACGCTCAAACGGTTGGACAAACATGGTGAGTGTATTAGTGAGAGTTATACGTCGGTGTGGTTTATATCATGGTAAAATAAGTAAGGTAAACGCACTAGGAATTGTTACAACAAACACAGGCATTTTGTTTTTGTTTGGTGTCCATAATCTGTCAAATTTTCTTCATGTGTGTATCTACTGTAAAAGTAGACAAAAAAGTACACAAACAAAATGCATGTGAATTTGACATAAGAGTAACACCTAAGCAAGAAATATGTTGAAATCAGCTGTTCTAACGAGTTTACCTTACTCATTTTACCATGGTTTATATCACTTTTATTTCTCCAATATTTCGATCAACTTCGTTGATCATTTTCAAGGATTTGAGATAACAATAGTACTTATGCAGTACCGACACGTGCTGTAAGACTTTGTCCACTGTCTTTTGACGTAGAATACGTCTTACCTTACGGTATGAGGAGTCATGTCAGGTTTTTATTATTGTAATCTTTATTTCATTGAATTTGAGGAAACGGCTAGATGAATTTTTTTAAAATTTTTTTTGTAGGTAAATGAAGATGTTATCTTTCGTTTGATATACATTTCATATTGGTTGATATATTTCTAGTATTTTAATTTCTCAAATGAAAATTGTTTAAACACATACACTCAAACATATGTGTGGTGCTTGGTTGAGTGTTTTTGGTTGCTCAACATTGCTTAGAAACATGTATCTAGTAAAAAGTGAAACGAACAGCAAGCTAATGTTGCTTGGCAACATGTATCTAGTAAAAAGTGAAACAAACAGTAAGCTAACGTAATAAAGCTTTTTTGGGAAAGCTTCAATAAAGCTGTTGTAATATTAATTTTGAATTGTAAAGCGTAAAGCTTTCACACAACGCTCGAATGCTAATGCGAAGACTCGATAAGTACACCTTTTTTAATATTAGGGCGGCCCTCTCAACATTCGCAGAACTTATTTCAATAAAAATATTAATTAAAATACATAAATTAAATTAAGTTTAAAAAAATTGAACATAATATTTTTTTTTTTAAACGGACTTGAATCAAATGCCGTTGGTAAATATAAAAATTACAGCAGACAGTTGTCCGAGGCCTTCGGCCACGGACTGTCCCTGCAGGCTGTGTCAGAGACACGGCCATTAAGTTTAACGTAGAATACTCCATCCGATAAGACAGAAAACATATATAACAATAAATGATAAATAATATAAGCAAATGAATTTATTGTTATATACGTTTTCTGTCTTATTGGATGGCGTATTCTACGTTAAACTTAATGGCCATGTCTCTGACACAGCCTGAAGGGACAGTCCGTGGCCGAAGGCCTCGGACATCTGTCTGCTGTAATTTTTTTATTTATGACCTCAAAGCCGAAAAATATTTAAACGAATAAAATTACAAAGGTCAACTATACATACAACCAAAATAAATTAATTTAAAATCTTGTTTTTTGTCCTAAAAAAAGTTATGAAATAAGAATTAAATTTCAATGTATTTTAAAATATCGCCAAATTTGTCTTATTTATAAGAAAATTTATTGAAAAGAAACTTAAAATCAAGTTTTATTTTAAATTTTTTTAATAATTGTTGTAAATTTTTATTATAAAAATTCATTTCATATTCACAATCATCTACAATTATTTTTCGCTTTGATTTGTTCTATCTCATTACTCTTATTTGCGATCCCTAGTTTTAAGTCATTCCTAAATTGGTTATACTATATGCATGTAGTATGTTTATTTATGAAAAATTCCAAGTTTTTGTTGTTTATGTGAAGTATTTTTGTTTAAGTTTTAGTTTGTTTTATGTTTTAGCTAAAATTATTTATGTTTACAAATCATATGTTTCCAAATAAATAAATTGAATTTTAAAATACGTATGTGCCTTTTTTTTAATTTTCTCACATTCTGTGTAGTTATTAATATTTTTTGCCGTTTTTACCATAGAGTAAATTTATAGTAGAGCCGCCATTTGTCTCATCTGACGTTTCCTTTCACACTCTTCGTGATGCGGTCGGTGTGATAGAGAGATGTTTGACGAAAAGTGATATACACCAGGTGGAATTACAATAACTTCTTGCTTTAATTTTTCATGTAATTTTGGTGAAAAACTGAAATTTAAATGTGTCTTCAACTTTTTTATTGACTGTTATTGTTAGCATACATTTGTGTTGTATTTAACACAATAATTTTAACACACAAACTAAACGCCGTTGTTGTTATTTTGTTCGTTGTTTTGAACCATTGCCTCTATCTGGCATTAGTAAAGCAATTATTTTCAACATCGAACGTATACATCACGCGAGGACAAATGTCAGAAATTTGGTGAGTGAAAGATTTTCTCTACCCATATTTACTCTATGGTTTTTACACTTTTTCGTAGTGTTTTTTAATATCCGTCAGTAGAGATTTGTGGTGATTTTTAGCAACTTGTCTGTAGCGATTTTTGTCTCGGAAGAGTTGGCATCCCTGACGACAAGTGCGTATTTTGGATAGGCCCATAATTATTCAATTCTCCCAAATAGTGTTGCCAGTGCTTCATGTTTTCTTCTATTTGTAAGTAACATTTTAGATCACATTTCGTCAAATTTTCTAATAGAAGTATGAAATCAAATGCTTTTTCTTACTAATTATTTGATATCAAAAGGTTACCAAAATTAATAAAATGTTACCATGTTACCAAGCCGTTTAAATGTTACCAATTTTGGTTGGATATTACCAACTGTGGCAACCGTGACTATGATTCATTCAGTAGTTTCTTTAGTTTTTTCCAAGAAACCTGCATAAATGTTAAAATCTTTGTGCAAAACCAGGCTTTGGCAAATACATTTAAGATAAAATTATGATCAGTTGGAAATGCACCCTGCAGTCAGTATTCTCAAGAAATAAGGAATTTCTTAACAAATTTTTCAATTTTATTTTAATTTTAGATTGAAATGTTCTTAAATAGACTCCCAACATTAAATAGATCCTACGCATAAATGAGCTCAGGAGAGCTTAATATGTGAAATAAGTTGAGTTTTCATAGAAGATTTGTTTGGGGTTAAAAATCACGAAGTTTTTTATTTACTTTTATTGGCTATTTTACAACCTCATGAGGTCAGACGTCTTACACATATTAATTAAACAAACAAATTTCAACATATTCCTCCCACTGGCTCTATCCTTCACCTTTTCTCGCCAGTTGGTAACACCAATGATACGGATGGATTCGTCTGACTGGTATTTCCAGAGGAGTCTTGGTCGTTCTCTTTCCCTGCTTCCATCGGGTACGTTATCGAAAACCTTTCGCGTTGGCTCATCTTCATCCATTCTGATAACATGGCCTAGCCAACGCAATTGACCTAATTTGAGTCGCCTAGCTATGTCCACATCAGAATATAGATAATATAGTTCCTGGTTAGTTTCCCTAACAGGGCCATATATTTTGCGGAGAATTTTTCTCTCGTATACTCCCAGGTGTTTTTCATCCGCTTGCAATATGACCCAAGTTTCGGAGCCATATGTCAAGACAGGTAAAATGAGAGTCTGATATAACTGGACTTTTGTCCGTCGAGAGAGGGCTTTGTTCCTAAACTGCTTGCTGAGCCCAAAATAACATCTATTTGCAAGCACAATTCTCCTATCTATCTCCAGGCTGACGTTGCTGTCCTTGTTCACGGCGGATCCAAGGTAGACAAATTCATCTACCACTTCAGAATAAAATCGGTTGTCCACGTTCAATTGCGAACCAAGTCGAGAGGTTTCTCTCGACAGCAATTAACAGCAAGACCCACCTTCGCTGATTCCTTTTCGATTCTTGAAAATACTCCAGTAACCTCTCGCAAATTTCGCCCAATGATGTCTATGTCCTCAGCATACGCCAGCAACATAAGGCTTTTCGTGTTAATGATCTTGCTCGTATTTACTGCAGGTTTTCTCATTATTATCTCCATTAAGAGGTTGCACGAAAGTGTGTCGCCTTGTCTCCATCCTCGCTTGGTACAAAATGGTTCAATGAGGTATTTCCCCACTTTCACTGCTGATTTGGTGTTGCTCAGCGTCATTCTACAGAGGCGGATCAGTTTTGCCGGAATCCCAAGTTAAGACATAGCTTCGTACAGTTTTCCCCGTATGGGGCTATCGAAAGCAGCTTTGTAATAGGTAAAAAGGTAGAATGCATCGATTGGCTTTTCGTCGATCTTTTCCAGGAATATTTGGTCAGTCGTGGACTTGCCTGATCACTGACAAGGTCCAATCAGGTTTTCAATAATTGGCTTTAGTCTTTCACATAATACGCTCGACAAGATCTTATACGCGATGGATAAAAGACTGATACCGCGATAGTTGGAACCGGCACACAATCTACACTATCCAAACAATGGGAGATGTGCTTCCACTGCGCATCTGGATCTTCGGGAGGGAGGTATTCTGCCCTCACAGGAGAGAGAGCTTCTGTCAGTAGGACATTGATATACCCGGTATTTATAGCTTGTCAATATACAGCTTTTCCTCTGTTCGGTTTCGTACGTTTTTCGCCTGCTCATTCTTGTGCGAACTTTCGCAGCCACCAGGTAATGATCCGATATTGGCACCTCGAATCACACGTACACCCATTATACTAGATAAGTGCCTGCCATCTATCACCAAGTGATCAGTCTGGTTCTTCGTCCGTTGATCAGGAGATATCCAGGTCTTATGTCCTTATGTCTTATTTTCCTTATGCTGAAATCGTGTGCTACTAACTACCATGTTCTTTTCAGCGGCGAAGTCTATCAATCTTATTCCATTATCGGAGGTGGTATCATGTAGACCGTTATTACCGATGGTTGGTCGAAAGACACTTTCGTTTCCTAATTTGGCATTAAAATCGCCTAGAATAATCTTAATGTCGTGTCAGGGCAGCCGTCGTATACTTCCTCCAGACGCTCATAAAATGATTCTTTGACCTCGTCATCTTTATTCTTTGTCGATGCGTGCACACAAAATAACGAGATGTTGAAACATTTCGCTTTGATGCGAATTGTGGCTATGCGGTCATTCACTGGGTTGAACCTTGAAACTAGGTGTCGCAGTCTCTCGCCAACTATAAATCCGCACCCGAATTCGTGCTTTCGTTCATGGCAGCTGTGGTAAATATCGCAGTTTTTCTTTCTGGTGCAACCATATCCTGTCTATCGCATTTCCTGGATCGCTGGGATGTCAGCTTTATTTTTTCCGAGGACATCCACCAGTTGGAAAGTGGCACCCGTCCTGTATAGCGTTCGCAAATTCCAGGTACATATCCTTAAATCGTGGTCCTTATAACGTTTGCGAAAAATAAATACAAAAATTATTTTTAACTATCAATATGGCTTTTTGAGGTGAGTTCAAATATACATACATATATTACTTTTCTTTACTGAGAGTTTTTTCAGTAATCAGCAAAAATTTACTGGTAATACGAACTAAATTTCTTTATCAGTAAAACTTTACTGATTACTTTTATTTTGAATGGAGTAAATATTAACTGCAGTGTGCCCATGTATGGTATGTACATATGTACATATGTAAAACTATTAGCTAACGCCTCGTTGAGCTTTTGCACACCCAAAAAAATATAACCGAACCCGAAGATCGCATTTCAGACGAAGAAAAATCATTGTCGTGTTTTTTCTGTCCTGGCGTAGACAACGTAAATCCAGTTTGGATGGGCGTTCGAGAAACACTTCATATTTTTATCTCAGGCCATTATTTTTTGAAACTATGGTTTGGGATCAGAAAATAAGACGAACTTGCCTAATTTTGGCGAAGTCCTCTTCAAATTCGATCTGCAGTGGCCCACTCTGTGCACTTGTTCTAAGTGTCCCAAACCTATACCAATCCATTCGGTTTTCACCCGTCATAATCACTTCATAAAATGATGGTTCGGGATAACAATAAAGCATTCGTGCCATCGTTGTATATTTTACATAAATTGCCTTTATTTTATTTAGTATACAGGTAACTGTCTAAATGCTCCAAAATATAAAAATAAATAAATGGTTTCCCGTTACATCCCATGAAGGGATTAGGCAGAGGTTCTCACAACCAGTGAGCTTTTTTTTCAAATTCTGATTTTATTTCGTACTAAAACATCTGATGGAAACAATAACTTAAAATCTAACATTACTACTTCTAATTTCTATACATTAAACAATATTTTTAGAACTATCTTAATCTACCTTAATATGCTTACATACTTGCATATCTTTCATACTATAAATTTCTACCCTCTACCTGCAAAGCAGGACCCCCAAAACAGTACTATAAAAAAGGGGTTAATCAACATTCTACAAGCTAATGACTACAAACTAAGGATTAGTATCTACTATTTACACTTAAGACTACTATTTACATATATACAATATTCACAGGGTAAGGTGCGATTACTGAGCTACATTGTAGACAGTGTCGCCAATGTCGGTCGTCCCTATTCTCCTATGGTAGAAGAGTAGCCTATCGTCAACAAAAAGTAACCCGCCCTATTCAGTCGCTCCAGGCCAATAGGCGGTCTATAATTTCCCTCAAACTGTCTTCCAAAATCCCCGTCATGGTCCAGACTATGTTCAACTAAAGCGTTGTCCAAAGAGGCCGACCTCTCCAGAAAAGCCAACGCACCCCTAACTAAAAATACGTCAATTCGGTCAAAATCGACCATGCTGTAGATTTGTCGACAGGATGGTACAGTCCACGAGCCATCGTCAGCTCTTATTTTCCGCAAACCCAAGCAGCTTGCAAGAATGCGCCTTTCCCATACTCTAAGCTTCTCCATCTGGCGGGAAGAGATCCCAAACTAGACTGGGAAGGCATAGGGCATTATAGGCCTGATGATCTGTCGGTAGATCAAAAGTCTAACTTCGTTCGTCAGTCCCTCACGGCACCGGAGCACATTGAGGTAACTCGCGAATATTCGGTCAATGTGTCGGTAAAATTCGAAATTCGTGGTGAATAGGACTCCAAGGTATTTAAGAACCTCGGTATTTCCTATTCGGGCGTCCCCAACCCAACGATCAGGTACGAATGCCCTCGCACTACGAAACAGCAATCGCCGTTTGCCCTTGATTATAGCAGCCTCACATTTGTTAACGTTCAGCTTAAGCCTCCACTTGTCGATATATCTCGACAGAACCTCCAGGTACTCGTTAACCCTGGAGTTTGTGTTTCTGGCTCTTGCACCCGTCATGGCAACAAGTAAGTCATCAGCATATACCAGTAGCAACCCACCATCAGGTGGTTCTGGTAAATCACTGACACTAGAGTACGCATCTCCGACCTTAGTACGGAATTTGCGCCCCTTTAGGAAACTAGCCACCATCCTACAGGTGTCCATATCGAATCCCAATCTCACCATTTTGTATAAGATTCCTTCCTGCCAGACTGAATCAAATGCCCTAGCTATGTCGAGACCCACCGCTATGGTGGCATATCTCTTATTCAACGCTCGAGTCACATAGTCTCCGAAGACCATGAGCGCATGAGACGTTGAATGTCCTCGCCGAAAACCAAATTGATTATCTTTGAGGATCCTTTTATCTTCTGCCGTCCTAACAATCCTAGTTAAGATGAAGCTCTCAAGTAGTTTGCCTACTGGCGACAGAAGCGAAATCGGTCTATAACCCCCCTCCTTTTGTGGTCCGCACCCGGCTTTGGTATAGGGATCGTAACTGATTCCTTCCAAGCCGCCGGGAAATATACCAAGTTCAGGCAGTGGACTACCGCTTAAGGACTACATCTGGTATCCCATCCAATCCGCAAGATCTACGATTAGATCTCCACCACAACGCGTCACCAGCTTCGGCTGGTTTTACGAAGCCATGCCGACGCCAGTCCCTCATCCACGCAAGACGACCCGTCTGCCATGGCGTCTTCTCCAAACGTCATAGCTGGATCTCCATCCGTCAAGCGCAGAATCTCACCATCCACGCCAAAAGTGCCGCCCATTGCACTACTGTTCACCGAAGGATGATCTCCCTGAATGCAATCAGCAAGGTGGTTAGCCTTGTCTTCATCGATCACAATCAGAGTATCATCAGTATGCAACATGTCAGGAATAGGTCTCCTGGCACGAACGCCCGCAGCGGTTTTCACCCTCCGAAAAGTCCCGCTGTTCACCCTAATACCACGTAAGAACGCCGCCCTGCTATTTTGCTCGAACTCTCGTATGGATCCCTGGATGATCATGTCGAGATTGCGCACTATAGCCCGAACCGTTATAGCCCTACCAGGATCTTAAGTCCCGACGATTATCCGCCGAAGTCGCTTCTTCTCCCGTATAAATTCCAGGATGTACGGGGGAAGTTTGCGGAGTCCCATAGGTCTCGTAGGAACCTTAGGGATAGAGGCCTCGATAGCCCCACGGAAATCCACGCCCACAGATTCGACACATGTGTCGATTTCCGCGTTTCTCCCTCCCTCAAGTACCCGGTTGAATCGCCGTCGATCCATCCGGTCAAAGTCGTAAAACGTAGGTCGCTCGCGATGTCCGAAATCCCCCCGCTCCAGCAGCAGTTCCACGGCCATATGGTCCGACCCGCAATCATGTGTCGACAATCCGCTCCCCCGGTGTCACGTAATTACAACCAGTGAGCTGTGCGCGTTCTGGTTTTAAACTCACAGATTGGGACCTACAGTTTTACCCGGTTCCGATTTTGAGAAGCTTTTTCATGGCTAAATACTCGATAGTGTCACCGTCACTAAGCAAGGTGACCGCCGTCGAAATAAATTTAAGGTGCTCCGAGCAGGGATCGAACCAACGTCCTCATTGACAAGAGCCGCGCACACTACCATTGCACCATCGGCGGCCACTTAAGTATTTTCCCCAAAATAATCTGAAGTATCAACACATAGCAAAATTACCAAGCTCTCCTCATGGCAAAGTATACCAATAAATAAATGCAAACAGGAAAGTACAAAAACAAAACCTTTGAATCTGACAGAAGCGGCCAACTTAACAAAAAGAAAATAAATTAAATCAGCTGTCTACTGAGTTTACCTTCTCATTCTACCAGGCATGTATGTAGGGGAATCCGGTGCCATTTTCAACCTAAATATCAAGCTTGATCAAGAAGAGTCTTGCAGTGTTGCCGTCGCACAGTCGTCCAAATGCTCAACCAAGCGGGAAGAAAGTAATTTTTTTTATTATTTCGAAACTAAATATTTTGTTTGATGGTAAGTTAGAAGATAAGTGCCCACAGTGCATAACGGTACATTTTTTATTTATTTAACTTCTGTTTCAGGTTTGCTTTCTTGTTTTAAACACAAGTAATTGTTGTTTTGGTTTTCTATTAATAGCTCAGTTGATATTTAGTAGCGCAATTAAAGTTGTCGTGAAAAATTAAAACAAAATTTTTAAAATATTTTTTTGCTGAAATTAATTTAACAAAGGTAGGAACAAATTTTACTATTTTTATATTTCAAATAAAATATTTTGTTTAGTAAAAAATTCAGTTTTGTACGTGTGTGTCTTATATGTCAACATTTTGTTCAATGTCCAAATTCAATTAGAGTTTTAAATGGGAATTTATGAAACTTTAATTCTATTATTTGTGTTTTTGTAATCTGATGTCAATGATTTCAAAATTAGCTGCCAGTTTTTGCATAAAAGCTTTTGGTTTGGTTTACAGTTTAAAATGTATATTACTAAGAGGGAACTATTTGATGCTTGGTATAGTGAAAAACAACAAAACAAGTTACTTAATGCTGTTGTATCATATGTTTTTGCTAAGATCGGGCCTCAGAATAATGAAACGGATAGCTATTGCAAACAAGTGAAGCAATCTGCTCGAATTTTTGTAAGGTTTCTGACTAAGAAGTGGGCTCAAGCCAATCGAACAAAGCTAGTTTTCGAGGCTACAAATAAATATTGGCTAAATAGGAATTTTGTAGTTCCTATTAAGCCTTCGTCAGCATCTCAGTATGACCGATTTCTGGATCGGCCATCGACATCAAACTATGGCAGACCTTCTAAAGAATTCTTAGATAAAATTGAGAGAGCAAAGCGAAAGAAAGTTCCACCTTTATTGGAGACTTGGTCCCCAGAAGAACTGACATATGCCACTGGAACAAGTCTCTATACGTCTGGAAAAAGAAATGCTGCGGACATTGTCAAAACCGTGGACTCTTCTCCGTCAAGAGCAGCAAAAATTAAAAAAAAATAGCTTTTCTCCAAAAGTACCAATACCATACACAAATGAGGAGGCGTTAGTTTTTTATATCGATGGTGGATACACAACGCACAAACACGTGCCGGTGCTAAAAACAATTAAAAAAACAGCAGACAGTTGTCCGAGGCCTTCGGCCACGGACTGTCCCTGCAGGCTGTGTCAGAGACACGGCCATTAAGTTTAACGTAGAATACGCCATCCGATAAGACAGAAAACATATATAACAATAAATGATAAACGTCAACTGTCAGCTGCTGTCAACAGCATCAAGCAGCATTGTTATTTTGCTTACTTGGCAGCACTTTCATTTAACATGTATGAATTAATTTTTTCATATATTTTTTATAATTATATATCCATGTTAAATTCAAATTCACATTTCACATTTTGTTTCACTTAAATACATAAGTAAATATACGAAATTTCAATATTTCATCAATCAAAACAACAGCCGAAGGTTTGTGTCCACACTGAAACAGCAGCATAGTTTGTGTTCACGCTACAAACTCAACCACTCAACCAAACACCACACATATGTTTGAGTGTATGTGTTTAAACAATTTTCATTTGAGAAAGATAACATCTTCATTTAACGAAAGATAACATCTTCATTTACCTACAAAAAAATTTTTAAAAAAAGTTATTTCGCCGTTTCCTCATAATCAATGAAATAAAGATTACAACAATAACAATCTGACATGACTCCCTATACCGTAAGGTAAGACGTATTCTACGCCAAAAAATATCTACACTCATAACATAAACTTTTGGCTGCGAAAAGGGAATGCTATCAACATTAGTATCTTTGCAAAGCTTAGTAGATCACTCTGCAAAAAGGCTTTTAAAGCAGCAAAAAGAAGTTTTGCAACAGTGTAAATCTACAGTGCTTATTTTGTCCTATAGATGGGGATGCGATGGTAGCAGTGGGCATTCGCGTTATAGGCAAGGTTTTAATGATAACGACGGCGATGGAACGGATGAACATTTGTTTGCAGTTTGTTTGGTACCTCTGCAGCTTAAAGAAGGTAACAAACTAATTTGGCAGAATTCACGCCCGTCTTCCACAAGATTTTGCAGACCTTCTAGCTAGCTACAAAATAAATTGATGCGATAAAAACTCAAATAGCTGCGATAGTCCCAACGCAAATCTGTGAAGAAGGCAAAGAAATTAATATCATCCATAATTTTTATTTGACAATGATATATGGAAAAATCTTCTCAATGCTCGCGGGTTCCTCTCCTCGACGCTGTGGAAGCTCCACAAACGCCTACTATAATGAATGAGTTAAAGGCGGTTGAAAAATTAAAACCTAATGAAAGCCTTTTTAAGTATGGCCTATCGATGTTGCGTGCATGGATACGGTTCTTTGAATGCATCCTTCATATAGCTTACAAACTTGATATTAAAAATGGCAAGCTCGAAGGGATTTTGATAAAGCTGTGCAGAAACAAACCAAGAAAAAAATTACTGATTGCCTAAGAATCGAGATGGGTTTGTTAGTTGATATTCCCAAACCAGGATGTGGAACAACAAATGACGGGAATACGGCTAGAAGATTCTTCCAGCAACCAACTCTTGCTTCATTAATGACTAATGTTGATGAGGATAAAGAGACTTGGTGTAATTTTAAACACAATGGCATGTGGCTTTTCTATTAACGTGAATGCATTACGTACGTATGGCATGGATACAGCAAAACTATATATACAATTGTATTCATGGTGTTACATGCCATCGAGTGTTCACAAAGTCCTCATTCATGGTGCAGACATTATCCAATATGCAGAAGAAGCATTGGAATCCCGAAACAAAGACTTCCGAAATATACGAGAAAGTCACACCCTAAAAATGTCCCGCGAAAAAACTATGCATGATATTTTTCACTATCGCCTCTTGTCTTCAGATCCTCTTATTTCTTCTTTTTCAACGAAGGCTTCTTTCTATTCATTCTCGCAGTACAGAGCCTTTGGGCGAAGAAGTTATTGGGTTACTTGCAGATGCTTCTATACCAGAGTCGTTCCTCGATCAGAAAGTGAATCAGATTAAAGCAAACATATTGTCTTTTTCGATTTGTTCGTATTATGTATTTGTATTTGTTTGTTGTTGAATAATTTTCAGTTGTCTTTGATTTGCCTTTATATTTCACTTGCCTTTAACATTTTGAATAGTTGGCGTTCTATAGCTCCTGTTAATGTAGTTAAAATTTGTGGTAAAAATTCGAAATTTTAGATAAATAAATAATGTTTTACATAAATACACTTATATTATTTGTTTTTATTTATATAACAAAAAATCTGCCAGGCACATTTTACAGATTACATTGTTTTATTGATAAAAATCTATGAACGTGCAAAGTTTCCTGTCAATGCGGCTTTTCAAAAGGGAGTTATGACTTTCTTCCGGCTAGGTTGAGCATATGGACCACTGTGCGACGTTGGAATTTACATATCAATATATGGGCGGGCTTATCTATAATCAGGCCAAGCATCTTCAATTCTCCGTATATTCGATCCTTTTCTTCCTTTCTCATATTGTGCAGAATTGTATTACCCTTTACAGGAACAGTTTAATTTCGTGGTTCTGTATTTAAGATCGTAAGCCAAGTGTGAACAATATTCCATAAATCGTATTCGTGAATGAAGCGGTGATATTCCAAATTGAAGAGCATCTTTATTACTTCCAGCTTCACCAGAGATGTCATCAAATTCTGAATTTGTTCCACATATATTACATCTCCAGTACTCGATCATAGTCAAATGAAATTGAGGGGACACTTTTGTTACTCTTCCGCATATTTCCGCGTAAATGGGAGTCAGTGCTGATATATGCTCACTGTTATCATCCACCAGTTTTTGGGTTGTATTTCGATCTTCTTTTACATATTCAAAGAGGATTGGACGGCAAAAAAAAAGTTGAAGATGATGGTGAGTCTTTATATTAGCGCATTCGTAATGATAAAAGTGACGTCAACAAAGTTGCTGAAAAATCTGCATCAGATCCACTCTGTTGTTTATATTCTGAATCCCCAGATGATCCACAACTGTCCCATTATGAGTACACTCTGAAAAATATCGGCCTCTCTAATATAGTTTCCCAAACATATTCTGCAGGAACCATGTATATTTTTGGAACACACTTCAAACATTCATATGTTTGAAGGCCCAAAACTTACTTGTATTGAAACGCAAACAGTATCATATTTACTGACAAATATGTATGCTTTTACGTGGAAACATGTGTGCTCAAACACCCATCTACTTAACATAGGTTAGTTCGAGGTTTGGCCGATATGAGTGCTAGTTGTAAAGATAGACATCGATGCTTCCGTATCGGTGCTTTTCCTTCAAACTTACTTAAAACATCACATTAGACAAAAATAGAAATAGACTACTACTGCATCCAAGCGACGATATTTTCGAATGCTTAAGAAAATAGATAATAATTCGTTAAATAATCATAATGACAAATTCCTGATTTAAAACTGAAATAATACTGGCAACTGCTTACCTAAACTAAAGTAGACCAATGTATATTATTTTGTCCAATGAAATTTGTTCAACTTTATGTCTGATTAATTAATTCTAGAAGCATAAAATATTTCATTTTAATCAGGCGCAATGCAAGAACACAGAACATATGTTCCGCATATATTTTCATACAATATTAAGCAAAATTTGACGGGGTTTTTCATTTAACCCTCGTTACGAAAATGTAAAGAAACTTAAGATTTTCCATAAATAATTACATACTTCACAATTGCTTGATAACACAGTGTGTAATTTTGTAAGTCATGGCAAAATAACCATATACGGACACCACTACGTGATAAAAGACCAAAAAAAAGACCCCGTCTCCCAGTTTTGCCCAAAGTCCTCTAGGTTTTTTAATGGGCCCCAAAGAAGTGGGGCCTCGGTGTCATTTTTGCAAAAAAGTGATCATTTTCTCAAGCTCATATCTTGACACCCGTTCGGAATTTTGATTTATTCTCTGTTGTAGTTGTAGCTCTTGTCATAAAGAACAAAAATTGTAAATATGTAAAATCAAAAAAACTTCATCTTCGAAGTCAAAATCGCAAAAAACTTTAAAAATTCGTTTTTTTTTACCTTTTTCCCCTGTTCAGGTCCATAGGTAGCAAACCGTTCAAAATTCAAGGAAATATTCAACTACAAGAATGATCCTAAGATCTCAATAAACAACTTTCTAGAACATATGAACTTCCTAGGAATTATTCTTAACACCGTTTAGGTAGCCCTTAGATAGCCGCAAAAGTGAAAAATTTCCCGAAAATTTTTTAATTTCATTTGATTTTTCTTTACTTTAACATTGAGATACTATAAAGCCTTCTCCCGTAAGTGAAAAGGCATGTTGCAGGTTTCATTGTTATACTATTACTGATTTTATTAATCTTAGTCGTTAGGTGGTATGGGTTGACATTTAGAGTTAGGGTTGTAACAAAGAGTAGTAGCATGGATATTTAGTAATAATGATTCAGTGTTGTAGGGATTAGTAGTCTCATTAGGGATGGCACTACAATACTATGCTATCTATTACAAAAATTATAAAAAAAATATTCGTATTATGTTTATAATGTTGATGGCCCTGGACTTGCAAATCGCACTCTCTTAAGTTGTGGATCCAAATCGTCGTCCGAATCTGACTCTGATTCAGAACTTATGGTGTCCACAGGTACGTTACTTCCAGACTGCCCTCCATCATCAGCTTTTTTTTTTTCAGACACTTCATTAACATCATACAGGGTGATTTTGTGACTCCACCAAAATACCCGAAATGAATTAGAAAAGAAATCAAAAAAGGAAAAAACAATGCATCAATAAAATTGATATTACCTCTGCAAGCAATGCATCGAGTTTTTTGCCTTTGTACCGTTTTTCCATGGGCATTGTGGTTTGGTGAAAATGTTCTCCTTGCTCATCGGAAATGAAGACAAAAAATAAAGACAGAAAAGAAAACATTAACAAAGTGAAAATAGTACAATGACGTGAACAAAAATTCGTGTTAAATTTACTACAATACCTTTTTTAATTTTGTCATCGCTACGCTTTGGGAAAACGCTTTTCAAATAGTCGAATGCGTTTGGGCAATTTACAACGGCCACTTCGATGAATTTTTTAACAATTCCCAATTTTATGAGGAGCGGTGGCAGCAAGATGTCTTGAGTATTGTCTATTAAAGGTGCATTCCTCAGTTTATGTTGTTTCATTTGTTCCTCCACACTTCCTCTTGGTCTCCACGAATTACATTGGCATTGATTCAGACGTGAGCGCGAATCCCAATTACAAAGAAAACAAAAGAATTTTGGAAAGCCGCCCTTATCGGTGATCCCTTGCAAATTGTTGATGACCTTCAAATCACAGCAAATCTTCCATTTATTTTCGTAGTACAGTGGTGGTCCAGTATAACGAACGCCGATGTAACGAATGCCCAGTATAACGAACGCGTTTATCTAGTCCATTGATGACTCTAAATAACGAACGGTTGAAAAATTAAGTATTCTATATAACGAATGCTCTCTTTTTCCATGCTTTGTTTTATTCTTTGTTATTTTTGTTTGTTTGCTTTGTGCACTTACACATAGAAAACATTTCATTTGCCTAAGTTTTAAAAAGGGAAGTCCCCGTTTATTTACAGTGAGATTTGTTGACCACTGGTTGCGTTAAAGAATACATATGATGAATTTCATTTAAAAATCGAGATAAAACTGAAATTTTGAACCCGACCACCTCAGATATCGATGAAATTTTGTTCATAGCTAAATTTGATCAATACAAACAAACTCTCATTTTCAGAAATGACTGTTTTGGGATTTTTTGGGCGTGGCACAGTGGGAAAGTTTTCGAAAAAACGCGAAAATGGTCGAAAAGAGCTCCATTTAAACTACAATAACTCAGAATCGGCTGAACCGATTTCCATGATCTTGGTTTCATTAAAAAGATATTTTAACAGGCTTTATGAAACGTTTAAAAAAAATACACTGTAAAAAATTGTATAACAAAAAAAAATTTTAACTAAGGAAAAAACCAAAAAGATCAAGGGTTTTTTTACAGTGTATTATTTTTTTAGAAAGGTTTATCCTTCACCTTACCATATCAAAAAATAAAAATGGGTTCTTTTTTAGTTTTTTTTATATAATTTTTTAAGTAGTGTCACTTCTAGTAATTGCCCTTATATTTCATATTTACAGGTAAAATAAATAAACATTGTCCCAGGAAAATTCATTTTGCTCCATTTAAACTACAATAACTCAGAATCGGCGGAACCGATTTCCATGGTCTTGGTATCATTAAAAAAACATTTTAACAGGCTTTATGACACGTTTAAAAAAAATACACTGTAAAAAATTTTATAACAAAAAAAAAATTTAACTAACGAAAAAACCAAAAAGATCAGGGGTTTTTTTTACAGTGTAGTATTTTTTTAGAAAGGTTTATCCTTCACCTATACCATATCAAAAAATAAAAATGGGTTCTTTTTTAGTTTTTTTTATATAATTTTCATACTATGTTTGCCTCCACTCAACCATGCCATGAGATTGTTATACCATTGGCGACACACTGTATTAGGTGTGTAATTTTCACCGGTCAAGTTTTCTTCGTCGAAAAACAACTTATATGCTTTCTTGAATGCACTAGTTAAAAGATTCTTTTCCTTTTGCAATGTTGTAGAACTATTTTTTCTGATTTTATGACCGCAAGCGTAGCAAAATAAATCACTATTTTCCATTTGTATTACCTTAAAAAAAAGCTTGAAGTGTTGTCTTTTACTGAGTCTAGGAAGAACTAAGTGTACCAGGGCTGTTTTTTGAGAAAACCAGATTTATATTAAAAAACTGCGGTTAAAAAATCTTTTTTTTTAATTTGCCCCAATGAGTTAATAAAAATTAACATATTTATATACAGATTTATAGCGTTTTCAAAGGTCTTCTCAATGATACACATCTCAACCAGATCGGATAAGAAATGGGTGAGATATAAGCGATTATATACTCAAGCTATAAATGCCTATATCTCAAGAAGTTGGATCTGCCTCCTTAAAAAAACTTTCTGGTTTTAATCAGCGCTGTAAGCCCTACCAGGCCAAAGAAAATTGGCGCATTTTTCATAAAGTAAATTTGTTCGTAAAAGCGGAAAATAAAAAAAAACGCTTTTTGGGCGATTTTTCGCTCATTTTTTAAAGTTTTTCGCGATTTTGACCTTGAAGATGAAGTTTTTTTTGATTTTATGTGTTTACAATTTTTGTTCTTTATGACAGAGAGTAAATCAAAATTCCGAACGGTTTGCAAGATATGAGCTTGAGAAAATGATCACTTTTTTGCAAAAATGACACCGAGGCCCCACTTCTTTGGGGGCCCATACAAAAAAAACCTGGAGGACTTTGGGCAAAACTGGGAGACAGGGGTCTTTTTTTTTTGGTCTTTTATCACGTAGTGGTGTCCGTATTTGGTTATATTTTTTCGTGTTGCACTGTGTAATGAAATGACTGCCATTTGAAGGAAGCAGCAAATGCACGTACTATTGGATTCTCTGATCCCCTTGGAACCCTTCGTCAAGAATAATAATCTTGGTCCTACCTACATGTGCATGTGTAGTGAACCATTCCCAGTGCATTCATACACACGAGTAACTTTTCGCAGCCATATGTCTGGTATTGTTTTTGTCTGCGCTCGAATTGTGAGATTTTCATTTCGCCATTTCCACTCGCATTCTTAATTATACCCAAATTTGATTCTGTGTATATTTGTGCTCAAATACAGTCAGTATAATGCAAGTTCTTGTATGTGGTGCATAGGTCCATGTGGGTTTGCATGACGATTTATTGAAAATTATATACAGAAGCCTTGCAGACGTTGTGTGTGCGCTACTGCCACCCGATAGACTTGTGTGTCTTTTTTCGATCGATTCTTCTTTCAAAATTCTTCTTCGCTAAAGGTGGCATTATCGCTACAAAAGCACATAAAGTAGTTATCTATTCTGCTGTTGACTTTCACTATTGCTTTGACTTTCGCCATTACCTTCTGGACACACAGCTCTGCAGAAATATCGAGTAACCTAGAAAATAAAACAGATTACATGTGGATTATAAATATGTAGATTGAAAAAAGTATATGCTATGCAAAATATAATATATACATACATATATACAAGAAAGAACTGAAGAATCGTACTTATTGAATTTTTTCGCTGCAGTTTCAAGCTCAAGATACAGCTTAAGAGAATAATACTTAAGGGTATACACTAGGGCGGGTCGATTTGTAGGGAGGCAAAAAAATCGCTGAAGTGACAGCGAAAATCGTATTTTAGGGATCAGAATAAGAAACTTTGCCCGAGGAACCATACCACTAAAACGAATTCTGATGTCCCGATTTATGAAAAATCCGAAATTTTGAAAAAATACCACTTTCACCCATTTAGAATGCCCCAATCGAGTCAAATGTATGACCGACCCCCTCGTACTTTGGAGGGCCGACCCACCCATGCCAGTGGCACATCCCCTGGAACCCCCTGGGGGGTTCCCCATACAAACATTTCACAAATTCACCATTTTTGGTGATTTACATGAAAAAATCAGCGAAATGGCTATGTTTTTTTTCCTTTTTGGAGTTTATTTGTCTCTTTAGAAATGTACTTAGTCAGAACATATCGTCGCTACGTCAACGAAAACAGCTATGTGTTTTTTATTAACTTTTCAGGAAAGCAAAAAACCTAAAAGTTTATTGGAACATTTGTTCGTCAACTCTGTCTTTGTCAGTACCATAAACTTCGAAGCCGATGCAAATATCAGCAAAGAGCTGCGTGAGCGTATGTATAAATACAAATGGTTTCCAATTGTACAATAAAATTTTTTTCAGAAAATTACACATAACCCTTTTCGTTGGCGCAGCGACGATATGTAAATGAAAAAATGAATTTAATTTAGTAGCAGAAAAGAAACTAAAACAAAATATTGTTTGAAGTCTGTTTTGCTTTCAAGTCTGGGCAAATTCGCACGGCTCTCTAGTGTCGTCGCCATAACAGCCTCTACATTTTCCGGTATAACTCGTTTGGAAATGCTAGCTAGCAATTGATCTTGTATGTGTGATGGAATTTTTGGATCATTAACCGGTGGATCATCTTGATTTGAATATTCTTTCAATGTATCGTACGGAAGGATTCGCGAGAATGGTGGTTCAAATACGTTATATATATCATTCAAATTTATCATTTCCATGTAACTTGTGCAATTAAAGTTTATATCTCTAAGTTCCGTTGGGTCGTCAACATCGGTTCGATAGCGTAGAATTTTCTTGATAGCACAGTCGCGCTTTTCTTTGCTATCATCAAACAACATTGATAACAAGATATTTTCCGAATGCGCAAAATATGAATTATCTGTAATTACTTGCTTGGGAATTCTACGTAAACACTATTTTTCGGCATTATTTCCATACCAAGTGTTTCCCAAATTCCAATCAACATATCTTGTGAATGATTTACAGGAAAACTTTTTTTGTTCTGTTTTAGCACGTTGGGTTGGTAAATTAAGATCAGTCAAATCAGTAGACACACCAAAATTAGTAACACAATGCTTGGGTTTGCGATAGTTGTTGATGTTGTTGTTGCTTCTTTCTGCGATGTGGAGGATGGTGAATTCATTATAAATTAAAGAAACAAAACGGAGAAAATCCATATTTCAAACTCTGATAACAATAATATAACAATCCAAGAAACAGTAGCAACATTTTTATTAATTCAAAACACAACGTACTTGAAGATGTAATATTGAATCATGTAATAATCAAACATGTAATATTGAATAGCAAACACAATGTTTTTGGACACAAGTATATTATATTTGCGACAAGCTCCAAACAAACTTTATATTTGCATCCAAACAACAACAAAAAGACAAATTTTTCAGCGTGTATTAAAGTCAGCATTTGTCAATTTCTCCTACAGAAAATGCTGATGTGAAACAGTAATTCTTGCACTAGTACCTACCATCTGGGAGCTTGAAATACTTTCGTGGATGGCAAAAAGGCAACAAATTTTCCAAGTTCAGAACTAGGGCCAGCGAGTCATTCTCGGAATTTGAAGTTGGTATAATTTCTACCATTAGTTTTAATCTTTTCGGAGAGGCTGTTCATAACGCGACCTGCATCTACTTCTGTGGGGTGAGTTTCTACTAATCACGATTTAAATGTATATCTTATTAAACTTCTAAGAATAACTATTAAGAATTTCATTTCGATTCTTCTTCTTTGCTTTGTCATTGACATCATCGTATTCTTTGCTTGAACGGCCGGAAACTTTTTGTCAATTTCATCCACAATCACAATCATCCATTGTCTTTTTATACACTTTGAACAAGTTTGTAGTTTTCCCGGTAAAGTTATTGTTCAGCCTTATACCAAAAGTTGTGTCAATGGTAAGTATGTATATGGGGTTTCCAAATTCTCTGATGAGCACTTGACATCCCAAATATCATTGCCAAGAATATTGCATTTAATTACGATTTCCATGACGATATTTCTGTTATTAAAATTGTCACACTTCATGTTTTCACAGAAGTCCTTCTCGATAGCCGAAATAAAAAAATCAGGCTTTGGAAATGATTTTACTGGAGTATTTATATACAGGTATACAGGTAATAGAAAATTAAGTGTTTTTGGAATACTTAGAATATTTCGGAGGTAACGTAAGTAGTTACTTATAATAGAAAGAGTTCACAGAAAGATTTGCGTAGGTTCGGGACACTTAAAACAAGTGCACAGAATGTGACACTGCAGGTAGAATTCGGAGAAGACTTCGCCAAAATTAGGCAAGTTCGACTTGATGATCCCAAATAATAGCTTCACAAAATAGTGGTGGTGTAGTTGTCCTGTTCATGGTGTAGTTGTCCTGCTGAATGATGAAATTGGCATAATACAGGAATTGTAAAAATTTTAGGTTTGTGAGTGATACCTACAATTGTTGTGCATAGACATATTATATACCGTTGGAAAGATAAACGCTTCTTCTATAAAAGTGTGTTCAGAAATATCCATTCTATAATACTTTTGGAAAAAATTCGAAAAAAAATTAAAATAAATAATTTTGCAAAAATCTTTTAAAAATGTGAATTAAATTGTCTAAGTACATATTGACGGTATCTTACTAATTTCTGTATATGTTATAGTCCAATGCACGGCCAATTAAAGCCAATTAAGTTTTGTCCTTAATTCTAGAAAACTTAGAGATCAATCGCAAACAAATCTCCTATGAAAATTCGACTTTTTTATACATATTAAGCTCTCCTGAACTCAATTATGCGTAGGATCTATTTCTATTTTGGCGTACATTTAGGAACATCTCAATCTTTATAAAAAATAAAAAGATATATAAAACACCACTACGAAATTTTTGCCTAACATCGAAATTAACAAATTTGTTAAAAAATTTCACATTTTCAGAGAATGCGTGTGTATTGTGCATTTCCAACTGATCATAATTTTACTTTAAATGTATTTACCAAAGCCTTGTTTTTCAGAAAAATTTAAATGTTTGAAAAAACTAAAGTAACTACTGAACGAATCATATTACCTTTTCGGGGAAATATTGTGTTTTTACAGGTTGACAAAAATCCAAATTTGAGAACTTGGCATTTCCAAACACCTTGAGATAACTTAAAAATTGTTACAATTCTTTATTGAAGTTTTTCCAATTTAGCGGTGTTTTCAGAAATAATACTTTCCCTGAAATAGCTGAGTTATTAACAAACAACTGAAAAAAGTCAATGAAAAAATTTAAAATTTTAAACTTTGATAGAGAATATGTTAATAATGATAAACGATATTCCACAATACTTAGCAAATGTTTTAATTCTCTTGCATAGTAGATTCTCAGAAATAAAAACTCGTTGAAATCGGCCTATACCTGTAGAAATATCAGGCTTTGAAACTTTTACACCCTGTAGCACCAATTCTGTTCATACAGGGTGCCTCTAAGTGCAATATTCCGAAAGCCTGACCCCTCCTCTACAAATGTCTAGTATATTCCGAAATGATGAGATACTTTAAATCTTGCGATAGTATTACCGTGATTTTCCAATCGGCCCCACTGTGCGATGCTTATTTTTTCTGTCAATGGCAAATATTAAGGGATTTAAACGGTTGGTCAAAAATATTTTACGACTATACAACTAACTATTCATCAGACGAACAATATTAGAATATCGTGAGGTAATCTAATCTCAAAAGTAACAGTGGCAAACAATATTTATAACAATCGCGAAAAGTAAAAATTGTTTATAACTCGGAAATACAGCGTACAGATAGATCCCAAGGAATCCTCACACCAAGTGATGCTTGTTTTTGAATTCACTTAAATTAAATAATTATTTTAACATCTAAAGCCTGTAAACTTTCCTCAACCAAATTTGAAATTGTTTACTACACACAAAAAAATAATAGTGGTAATATCACCTTTGCTGGCATAGGTATTATATTTTTGTATGAAATACAAAAAAATATCATGTATCACCCATGCCAGTAGTTGTTTTATACACTGCCGCTTTGCCTATTTATTTGATAAATAATACAATTTATAATAGTTAGATATTCGAAAATTTTTATATATGTATTTTTCAATTAAGTTGTCACAAACATTTGACTTTGGGAACGGTAAGTACAAAAATAAAAGTTTTCAGAAATTTTTTATAATTTTTCTAATTGATTGTGTTGTTTGACCTCTCTCTCTTAGTGCGTTACATGTTATAATGAAAACCCAATATGCCAATGATGTGGGCCAACAATGATTGATGTTTCTGAACCCACACAACTCAAAGAACTTATGAACAGAATACGTAAATCCACCTATGCAAACATATCAATTGCAAATTGGAGAAATATTATAGGAATATGGCCAATTCTATAACTTCAACTACAGCATCGGCGGATATAGGCGTAACAGTCGTATCCATACCAGCAGTATCATCATCAGCAGCCACAGCAGCAGGATTATAGGCGTCAGTGGCGGTATGAGTGTAACAACTACAACGTCCATATGCGGCTTCCTTAGCCACAACACTCTGAAACGCCAATACCACAGCTTTAGTTTCAATGGATACTAACCTCAATCGGTGTAACAATCTGTTGTAGGCATTAACTCTGCCGTGGTGACCAGCAATAATACACCGGTATCAATAGTGGCAAGTGATTTGGACATTCCCACCCACCACCAATTGTGTATTCTGAATTGTAGAAGAGAACGCCGACGCGTCTGAACAAGAAATTTAGAACGTAACCATTTTAAAACAAGATTTAAATAACTATTGCATATAAATATTGCAAATATCCGTACTGTTCTACATATGGCAATGTCTTTTTATAATTCCTCATTTTCGTACAATTTACAATAGCGTACGAAGATGATGGATGGTGATGATGGTGATCATCCGCCCAAACATACCCTAAAATACGGAACTCATACCAACTAACAAAAAATCAAACACAATGATATACAATTACATGTACACCGGCTTCAGAATGTATCTTAACGTATTAGAATTGTTCAATACCAAAAATGTTACGTCAGTCACGTTACGTCAGTCACGGAATTTATTTCGCTCAAACCTCTACATCTTTTGAGCATAATTTTTTGACGCATTTATACTGATTGTATTCTAAACTATAGACATAGAAGAAGATATCCGGACAAAAAAAATAAACTTCACATTGAAACTTTTAGAGAAATGCCATTTGGAAAAGTGACCTGAATTATTGGTGAAAAAATGCGTTACGTCAGTCACGACAAATTACACCATTTTTACAGCCAAAATTCAGTAATTTTTTTTCAATTAAATCACTGATTTTAATTAAGCTTAAGCTAAATAATTTTTCCAAAAAAAAATTATAGCTCTATGTTCAACAGTTCACGAGATAGAATAATTTGAATGTTGTAAAAACTCTGCGAATGTTACGTATGTCACGAAAGACATTGCCATATACTTCATCATCATCATTCATAAATCGTGTTATTAAGTCGTATATATAAAGGGCCCGCCATCTAACGTTTTTTTTCACCTAGTGCTTATTTCGTGAATGGTAACACTTAGCTCATGTTTGATTTGACAGATAATTAGTTTTATCCTTCCGCTGAACGAATATGGTTGTGTATATGCTTGAACAACGCTGGGAAATATTGCGACATTACTTTGAAAATCCACACAGCCGAAGCTATACTCGATGTTTAGCGCCCTGTTTTTGAAGATCGCATTATCAGCCGCAGAGCTGATGTCGTTTGGCCACCTCGGAGCTGCGATTTAACACCGTTGGACTATTATTTGTAGGGTGCCCTCAAAGATAAGTGTTACGCCGACAAGCCAGAGACAATTGACGCTTTAAAGGACAATATACGTGAAGCCATTGGTGACATACAGCTGCACACAATCGATAATGTGCTTAAAAATTGGACCGGTCGTGTAGGCTACTGCATGGCCAGCCGAGGCAGCCATTTGAATGAAATTATTTTCCATTATTAACCGGAAGGATTGTACTTTCAAATAAAAAAAGAAATTTGAGAAAATATTCAGTAGTTTTTTTTATAGCATTTTCAAAAAAAAAAAGTTATTTGGCGGACCCGTTATTAACTCACTTGTTTTCTACACATACTTAAAAATATTTATATGTACATAAATGCATTAACCACTTAAAAAGAGAGTTTTTATTTTTAGGGGAAAATATATGAAGGATAAATCAGCAATATATGTACATATATAGGTGTATCAACTTACGGAAAGGGTTAATATAGCAAAATAGTAACTGCTGTATCAACCGAAATTTATGGGTAAATTTGCTTTTTAGAAATAGCTGAATTGACAGTGTGTGGAAGCTAAATCAACAATAATTTTAGGTAATTTTTCGAACATAAAAATTACCAATGAAAATTTGTAAACTTATATACAAAACAAAGCAAACTCTATGTAACCCACGCCAATGGCTGATATTATACATTGTTTATAGGCAATATATACTAAAATTGTTTGTGTGTATGTTCACTTTTTTCATAAATAGTTTATTGCTTTTTCTGGCGCTTTCAAGTAATTTTTTTGTGAAATACGACATTCCTACACATGACTTTAAGACAGCTTGTGAATTCTCTCATTTTTTATAAAACCTCAAGTTACAAACATAGATCAAGTTACAAACATAGATTCAATGTATAATATACTTATACGAGTATGTATGTGTATTCAGTTCTTAAATATATTGAGTTATTAAATTGTCAATCCTTTTGAACTTAAAGTTAATGACCTTATTGATGAGTTTACATAGTAGTGGTTTTTCGCATAATTTGACCGTAGCGATTTTTACTTCGGAACAGTTGGCTACAATGGTTCTGTACATACGCTGACGTTGGCAACACTTTCTTGGCGAATTTTCTCTTTCCGACTTAGTACATCCTTTCATGGTTTTCCCGTACCTCTTAATTACATAATTATACACAACTGTATTCCCCCTTTCTGTTTTAAGAACAATCTCAAGTATCTCAACTTTCGATTTTAAAGTAAGGACTTTGGCCCCTTTTCGGATGTGCAAGGGCTTTTCTGCCACCCATATTGTTGAAAATTTTAAACAGAACAATTTAATTTTTGTTGTTTACAAAATGTGTACAGACGACAAATTGAAATCATGGCCTACTTGATCAATATTTAAAAATTCCTTATTCAATCATTTCCGCAAAGGTTGCTTATGTATCTACAAGATAGTAGACAACAGTTATATAAATCTCCCAGAATTCGCTAAGATGCTAAATTCGGCTAAAGTTTGTATAATTCGGTTACTTATTCATGTGATTCGCAGTCGTTTGCATTTCGCTATCGTTCGTCAAACGTAAATTTTAAAGCCTTTTCCGTTAAATTCACACTCAAAGAGCTAAGTCTTTTTGATTTCCAAGCAATCATTGTTGCGAAATATCTCAAACTTTAAACGCGATAGAGGAAAACGGTAAACTCCATTGAATTAAATATGGGATCACTTGGATTCACTCAACATTGATTCAGGTGCATAAATCAAACAATTAAATAATGACTTGTAACTTTTTTTGGGTAAAATTTTTTGTTTTGCATACTCTCAACCAATAACTACTCAAAATTAGTCAGGTGCATCAAAAACGTAACGAGTTAACATACAACAACAAAATTGAACTGAAACTCAAAACTACGCACAATCATCCCGCAGTGATGAAGGGATTAGGGAGAGCATTTCACAAACCAGTGAGCTGTGCGCGTTCTAGTTTTACACTCACTGATTTGGACCTACAGTTTTATTCCGATTCCGAACGGTATTTTGAACGGCTTTTTCATGGCTAAATATCGCCGTCTCTATGCGAGGGGACAGCCGTCAAAAGAAATTTAAGGTAGTCAGAGCAGGGATCGAACCCACGTTCTCATGCACTAGAGCCGCGCACACTACCAAAAGGCACCACTGACGGCACCAAGATAAACGTTACGTATCTGATCAACTGATGGAGTATCAGCAATGTATTCACCCCTATTACAAAATTATTGGGAGTTCCCATTCACAAAGGGAATGTGAGTTCCCATTCCCAAAAATGAATTGTATGGGAATTCCCATTCACAGTAATTTAGTATTATGAAATAATGGGAGCATTGGGAATCAGCTGACATTGTCGAACATTAAACTCAAGTGTTCCGCAGTAAATTTTATATGGCAGATTTGCTGATAATTGTGAAATTATTTTTTAGTTTCTTTTGTTAACATCTATTGCATGTCATTATTGACAGTTCTCCTTGTCTGTGAGTAGATTTTTCTTATATTTATATGTTGGTAAAATGAAGGTGTATTTGGCAAGTTACGGGTTTTTCAATAAGAGCGCTACAAAAGTTTTTTTAAATAAAACAAAACCGGTTTTAGATTCCAATGAAATTCTTTATTCCTGTGAAAGTACGTTCGATACCATTATGTATGGAACTCGATTTCTTTTGCATGGCCACCATGGGCACGCTTGCAGAAGTCCAGACGCTGAACCCAATTCTCGACGGTTTTCAAGCACAAATCGGCCGATACTGCTGCAATTTCACGTTCGATATTCGTACGAAGTTCATCAATCGTCGCTGGCTTGTTGGCATAGACCATAGACTTGACGTAGCCCCACAGGAAATAATCTAACGGCGTCAAATCGCACGACCGAGGCGGCCAATCGAATGGGCCATTTCTTGAGATAACACGTTCACCAAACTTGGTTTCCAATAAATTGATTGTGGCATTCGCTGTGTGGCTTGTGGCGCCGTCCTGTTGGAACCACATGTCCTCCAAGTCCATATTATCCAATTGGGGCCAAAAATATTCGGATATCATTGAACGGTAGCGATTCGCATTCACAGTAATGTACCGGTCTTGATCATAACGGAAGAAGTACGGCCAATGACGCCGCCGGCCCATAAACCGCACCAAACCGTAATTTTTTCGGGATGCAATGATGACTCATGGAACGGAGGAGTTGAAAAACTTCACCGAAAGAAGTTGCGAGATGCTTCCAATCCGTTTCTAGATTTAAAATGCATTATCGCATAACCAAGGATGTATTTAAATATTTGCTCCGTGAAATGAGCCTTTTGATGCCAGACAAAGTGCATTCTTGCGTTTTTTTTTGCTGAGGGCAGCTACCAGAAAGGCGTATCAAGAGACTACCAGGTGGCAATGGCCCAGCCTACATTTTCTGTGGTTCTAAAGGAATTTCTCCAAACTATGGAAGTCCTACTTTGCCAATGAAGAAAAATGGACTAGTGCGGAGGAGTTCTTTAAGAAATTTAATATTCCCAGAGTGTTTGAATGTATTGCTGGCACCCACGTCATATTTCACTCTCCTGGAAACAAACATCTATATTATAATAGAAAGGGCCGTTTCAGCCTCAATGTTATCCTGGTAAGTAAGCTTTCCACATATGTGATCACAACACCCATGTGATCACAACGCCTTTGCAGGATGACCTTGACGAACACCACATCCGCAGTCAAAGTTGGTAAGGATCTTACCGATCCTTTCGAAACTAAGCGAGGCCTCAGGCAAGGCGACACCCTATCGTGCAATCTCTTTAACATCTTAATATAGACTGAGAAAAGCTGCTGTCAACATGAATAAAACCATCAGCAGCAAAAACCACATGCTGCTCGCGTATGCTTATGATATAGATATCATTGGGCGCACAATTAGAGAAGTTACTGCGGTTTTTTCGAGAATTGAGAAGGAGTCAGCAAAAGTGGGTCTGACGGTAAATGAGGAGAAGACAAAATTAACAACGAACAGGGCCTCCACGCGATTAGACCAAAGCGTGAACGTTGATAACCGTTATAACTTCGAGGTAGTGGACGAATTTATATACCTCGGATCTGCCGTGAACAAAAACAACAACGTCAGCCTTGAAATCAAGCGGAGAATTGTGCTTGCCATCTTCTGCACCATTTTTTCCTGAGCTTTCACCTCACCTTCAATTAGGTCTAGAGCTGACTTTTCATCCGACTGTGAAGCAAATAGCTTTCGGGGCATACCAGCTTTCGCTGATGGAGGGATTTTACTAATGGAGGCTGAGGGCGTAGGAGTGTCCACTTCCAATTAAATTTCAGTTTCCACTTCTACATTCTCATTCTCCTTGTTCATTTCTGAACCTCCAAAAACAAAAGTGTCCTTGACCCCTTCCACAGCCTTTTTCATATTTACTAACCCATAAATCCTTTCCTCAGTGGAGGTAAGCACAACCTTTTTTGGTGGTCCACCTCCAGTAAACTTCGCGATAGCGATGAATATCGCCAGCCTTCTGTCTTGTATATAGGGATGCCAGATTTGAAATCAACAAAGAAAGTACATCGAGGAAAAACAGGCAGTACAATTAAGAAAATAAAAGTACACGTTTTGTTATTAAAAAATCATAATGTTCAGTGCATAAAAGTAACATTTTATGCCAAGTAATAAAACAAAATCAGTACATAAGAGTAACAATTTATAAATTAAAGGAAAGCGATCAAACTGAGAGGCCATAAATATTTGTTTTAATAAATACTAGTCAGGTGTTTCACATTTTATATTTAAAAAGTAAAAAGAGTGTAAGCTATTCTAATTATATTAAAAATTTTTAATACTGAATATGACCGTTTTGTTTTAATTATATAATAATTATAATAATCAAAGATATTATTTTACAACTTTTTTAAAGAATTACAAATATTTTTAGTTTTTGTGGACTTGATTAACAATTTCGTTTTTACCATCTTCTGTTTTTGATTGAAATTCAAAAACTCATTACAAGTGTACGTAAAATTAGTTTTTATTGTTAATTCGTTTTCTAAATTTTTAATTAGAAGTTTCTTTCATTCTTTGCTCCAAAAATTAAAGATCAAACCTTTCAGATGCCGCATTAGAACGAGGAATTCAAAATAGGATCTCTCCATTTTTCCTAAACAGATGTGTCTTTTGGAATATTTTCAGCAAAAACTTTTACTGATATAAATTCGTTAAAGAGTTGACCCAAGCCAATGCATTTTATTGAAAATAATTCAATAACGCCTTGAATGAAAGGAAATGTTTTAATTAAGGTTAAAAATGGAAAGCTTTTCAAAATTTTTATTTTTAAAATAAACCGGTCTTCTATATAAAGTAAATACTTCTATGTAAATACAATTTTTGGTATCAATAAGAAGCAACATTTTCTTATTTATTGTTGGCATGATAAAAAAAAAGAGTACAAAAGAAGTACAGAGGCTAAAAAGAAGTACTTTTGCGTACTTCTTTCGGTGCTATGCAGTCAGAAGTACAATCAGTAAAAAAAAGTACGCGTAGTGCTGAAAACAGTACGTCTGGCAACCCTACTTGTATACCTTCTCTGATCTATCCATACCTTTGAAAAATTTATGATATTATTTATTTATTTAAAATTTATATAAAACAAAATACCTTTTCCCACTCAGCCAAAGTCTTCTGTGGAGGTCCCGCGCAATTTAATGCCGATATTGTGCCTTCGCAAAACAACGCACACTCCTCTTTGGTTAGTTTAGAATAACCACCAGCAATACCTGGGCAGCTTTCCAATTTTTCCAGTAGTATTTGCAATAGAATTTTATTTACACTCCTACAAATGGAAAACTTTCTAATAAATTTGCAATTTTTAAACAAATACTTACATTTTGCTCACACCAAAATTCAAACGGAGTGAAGGTTTCACAAATGTCAAAAAAAATCCCGTAACATTTTATTTCATATTAGGGGAATTCCCTTTCAAACATTCCCATTTGGGGAAAAAAGTATTCATAATAACAACAATGGGAAATGGGAACAAAATTGTTGGGAAAAGAATTTCATAATAGGGGTGATTATTCGCAATTTTATTCACATATTAAGTATTCGTCGCGGTGGTCTATTATACACTGATGTACTACAAAATATGTATATTAGACCGACTCGCATCGTATGGTGGGGGAAAAAGTGTTTTTTGTCCACCCCTCAGAAAGTATGTTGCTTTTTTTTGTGATAATTCGTGTCTGGCATTAAGATCCCGTGAGCTAGAGCGGTTTTAAAAAAGTTAGGTTTCTAGTATTTCAGGAAAATGTGTACTTTAGCTAAAGACAATGTATACAATATTAATATCGTATGAAAGGGGTTTTTATGGCGCGTTCAACTGTATACAAAACATGTTCCGACACATCCTTTTTTCACGGATAACCCCGAATTTTTAAGTTGTTAGTACGGCGGTTTATCCGATTTAAAGGTCAGATGGGAGTAATTACAAATACTCAAAATTTGGTCCAGATCACCTCGGAAAATGTATTTCAAAATAAAAATAGTATATCTATACAGCAATGATGTCCTTGTCAAAAGAAAAAATTGTAATACCCATTTGAATTTTTGGGAAAATGCAAACTAGTGCGAATTACAAAAAAAGCTGAAACACGTATTTACTTAAATCGACTAAAGACTACTAAAAATTTAAAAATTCTATTTTTGTCCATGTATCCCTGAAAAAAGGTTGGCATACTTTGGCATGTTTAATACAGCGTTAGATGAGTCTTCAAAAATCCTTTCATATGATACCAATATTGTATACATTGTCCTTAATTAAAGTACAAATCTCTTCGAAAAAACTAAACAATGCCTTTCTTAAAAAGGGTCCAGCTCACGGGATCTTAATGCTAGACACGAAATATCAAAGCTTACCGTTTGTTGATATTTAGTCTTCATTCGCATCAACAGCTCCCTATAACAAATTGTATGTTGCTTTCTTCACGTAGATCAGTTTGTATTTTGTTCCATGACTGTAAAAATGTTTTATGTATCCAATTCATAATTATACAGCCAAACGAAATTTAATTTGTTTGTAAAAATCGAAATGGGAAAGATAATGAAGATATTGTAGAGAGTTCGCTTATTGCAAGTTTTAAACTTATGGAATGATTTCCAATCACGACATTAGGCAAACCCATTTTGGCAGATAAACACCTCGCACACTGTGTCCGCTGCGGCAATAAATCATTTTGGACCTGCTCTCGGATTTTGAAGATTTTTGCACAGATGGTTAAAAACTATCTAAAGGTCATGTGTGTAAAATTTTATGCAAATATCTCCATTGGTTTTCTGTCCCGAGCAGCGCAAAGTTGACATATGTGAACAAGTCTCAAATGGGTTAGTTTTCTATGTCATATTTAAAACCTTGTTACTTATAAACTATACACCGAGTGTACCTTATAGAAATTTTTTTCACTTAAAATAGGCATCAAGCATTATGTAAATTAAAAAAAAAAAAGAAAAATTGAAAAAAAAAAATTTTTTTTTTTTTATTTTGGGCCAAAAAAAATAAACATTTATGATTTTCCGTTAGACTTTTAGTTGTGTGCGAAGCAGTGCGAAACATGGAGTCCTATACCAAATTAAACCTGAGGGTCTCAGCTAACAGATTCCAAAAAAAAATTCTGCCGAAATTTGCCCGCGGCCAAAAAAACAATGGGAAACCAAAAAATTACAGTAAAAAATATGCGTTATGCGTTATTTTACGCGTGCATAAACAATTGCGCACTCTTTCTTTCGTTACTGCTTGTTGTTGTTTTGCCTGTGTGCATGTCTATTACTATAAATAGTATATTTGTAAGATAATTGTGTATAAAGTGCTCGTACACTGAAATTCAAATCATATCAGTTATTATTTTTTTTTAAATAAATTTTTACATACCATAATGAAAACTTCAGCATGAGTTGGGCTCGAACTCCAGATGTTCGCACACCAGCCGCCAACTCTATCCACTGAGCTATTAAAGACGTTGGGATTAAATGAATACTAACGTCACTTATTATTACACGCAATGTGTAGAGTCTTTTAAAATTGTAGCAGTTCATATAGTCATTCTAAAAATAGAACCTATGTTGATGTGCATTTTATTTTTGTAAAGTTTTGTAAAATTAAAAAAATATAACGCTATATTTCTTACAACAACAACAATCATTGATCATTGGTGGCATCGATTTTGTCATTTGTTTATGCTCTTTACTTCTTTGTCATTCCCAGTTGTAGTTGGAAAAGTAATAAGTGAGTGTTTATTAAGCAATTAAAGCAAATTTCTTAAAAACAATGGAAAAGTCAAAAATATCTTTCAGAACGCTTTCGGAAATTGTTGTTAAATGTAAAAAAGATATTGATCTTATAATTGGTGAAGTTTTCGTGAATTGTAAAAGCGCGTCTGAGATAAATCAAGAAAAGTTCAGTCGGTTTTTGAAACAAACATTCATGCCTCAATTTTTAAAGAAGTGGAACAAGAGTCATCGTACTTTATCATATAATTATCATATAATTAATTTGCCCCATGTATGATACATACAGACAGGTGAAGTTAATATAATGAATTTAAAAAACAGTATTCACAACCCAAAAAGAAGTACAAACCGTCCAAAGGTGTATTTACTCAACGACGATTTTGCCTAATTGGCCTAAATAAATAAGAGTTGGGCCTTGTAAAATTTGGAACTTGAACATCCCGTTATTTCGAAGCAGATGACCCATTTGAAATCTGTGATGTGACAGATTATTTGTTATTTGTCCGTGAGTTTGATGAACAACAAAAACATATGTGCCAATTGAACAGCGATGCCGGAATGACGCAAATGAGAAACTTGATCAATATTATGGTTTGTAAAATGAATGAGCTTGAGATAAACGGTAATATCTCACGTGAACATTGTTTAACATCCCAATGGTTGCCCGGAGCCATTCCCGATGTGTCCGTCAAGACACATAAACCTGCTAACACTACAATAGATGTTGATAAGCTTACCCGCCAACAAATTGCCTCTCGACACAGCTTGCGAAAAACCTGCCAACATTTTCTGGAAATCTGCAAGACTGGCCATTGTTTCTTGCAACATTTCAACAAACTACTGACATATGCGGCTTTATAGACAGCGATAATCTGCTTCGTCTAAGAAAATCTTTAGATAGTGATACCGTACGAAATTTATTATTTCATACATGAAGCATGAAAAATTATGGAAACTTTGAGAACCAAATTCGGCAGGCCAGAAATAGTTCTCAATATTCTCAATAAATATACACACAGGGAAAAGATTAGTTGGAAATCAATTCAGGCATTGGAAATTCCATGATATAGTCTATATTTTGATCAGAATTCGTAATTGTCAAACATCAGAATTATTTGTCGATGAATTTTAGTCGTGATTACCAATAATTGTGTTCCGTATCACCAAATGTTGTGCATATCAATTGATTTCTAATTCAGTTTTGGTTGCAAGAACTGAAATACATATATAGTTGAAGCCACAGCAACAAGAAACAAAAGTGAACTATCAATCGAGTTTTAGTTCTAGCAATCAAATTATCCCATAGTGGTGAATATTCTATTAGTTGGATGAACGAAAAATGTAAAAACTAATTCGGTTGTACCAAATAATAAAGTATATTTGTATGCTCAACTAATTACTTGAATTTGTTGGCCTTCACAACCATCATCCCATTATGAATTTTATAGCAAAAAAAGTAAAAAAATTATTTTTTATTAAAATTGTGTATTTTATATTTAAATATACACAAACTTGTTATTATTTATAACCAGGGTTCGTATTTCGTGCCCATTTTTAATCGAAAATGTGAAAAAATTTCAATATCGCCCCAATCGAAAAAATAGCAAATGTTTACGGGTTTCTCACAAAGTGTTCCAATTCGCATGAAATAATGGCTCTACGAAATAACCCCCGAGTGATATAACCCCCAAACGAGAAATGAAATAATCCCCAAATGAAATAAGCCCCCAAGAAAATGAAATAACAACCAAATAAAAATGAAATAAACTCCAAATCAAAAACGAAATAATCATTTGAGAGTTATGTCATATAAAATAACCCCTAACAAAATCATGAAGTAACCCCCAATGTAGAAGGGAAATGAAACAATTACCAAATTATAAACGAAGTGAAATAATCCCCTTCGATATTATTCACTCGGCGGTTATTTCGTAGAGCCGAAATAATTTTGACTTCAAAAAATCGCCAAAATAAAATCGCTAAAATAAAAAAAGGCTATAACTCGGAGACCAATCGCCAATCGTCCAATTGCAAAAAAAAATGGGAGGATGTAACTAATGCATGCTACGGCATTTGTTTAAACAAATCGCTAAAACTAAATTTGTTCGAATAAAAAATCGCTAAACCGGTCGTATGTATATATTTCGCAAACGGAGCGTTTAATCGAAATATAATTAATAACTAATATAACTAATTTTTTCGGCCTTCTAAGGGTTTTTCATAAAGTGGTCCAATTCGTATGGTCCTCTTTTTCTAAAAATCGCCAAAAAAAAGTAAATCGCTTAAATAAAAAATAGGTATAACTCGGAAACAGTACGTTCCACCGCAAAAATAATAATTTTTTTACCTCCGGAGGAGGCTTTAACCTATGGATGCCTCTCATACGGCATCACTTAAAATCTGTTAAACTAACACTTTTTAAATAAAAAATCGCTAAAACATACATATGTTTTTTTTTAGCTATGTGATATCGTATTAAAGAAATCCATTGGTTAAAGTCTCTTATAGAGGTAACAAAGTTATTATTTTTGCAATTGGATACACCGGTTCCGAGTTATAGCCATTTTTTATTTCAACGATTTTCATATTTTGATGACCTTTTTAACAAAATATCTTCCATACGACTTATAAAAAATCCTTAGAAACTCGCAAAAAATAGTTTTGTTTTCGATTGGACGGTCCGTTTCCGAGATATTGTTATAGGGGGCGTTTTAGCGATTCTTGAATCCAGAAATTTTAGTTTTAGCGATTTTTTAAAAATAAAAGTAATGCCGTAATGAAGACATCCATAGGTGATGGACGCTCGATTGGATACTTAGTTTTCGAGATATAGACATTTTTTCGAAAGTTTTCATATTTTCGGTCAAAATTGGGGATGGGATACCCTGAGTATCATATTTAATTTGTGTCATCCACAATAGTAGTTCCTCCAGCCAAGTGTCCACAATTATTTGCATGTGTTTGTGAAGGCGTCAATAGTGGCGTCAGATTCAAAAATACATGCGATTCAGAAACTAGTGTGGTGAGATATATCAACTGGGCATATTCGTCTTGTCGAGTACATGGAATTTAATAACCTTTTGATAGAAAAATATATGTCAACCACTATTTTATCTATACCCTTTAGGTCAACAGGTCATCCGTCAACAGGTCATCCGCACAACTTTTGTATGGGAGGTACCAGAATGGGTGTGCCAAACTATATCATTTTCCATCGGAGAGTCGCATTTGACTAAATATTAAGGCTGTTTTCTTATTACATTCAGCTATCGCCACTTACTGCTTTCCAAATAAAACTATCCAAACTTAATACGATACTACGAAATGTGGCAACATTTGCTGTAATTGGTGACTAAAATGCGATACGACAACACGTTTGCAGCCAGTGCCGACAAATACATGGTAGCAGCAGATGTTGTTGTAGTTGTAAGCAGCAACATAATACATTTTATTTTTGTTCATTCGTTTCTGTTGTCAAACTATACACAAATATATACCAACTATACCAGAATACAAAAAAGTTTAAAAACAAAATATATATGATTTTGACAAGAGAAACGAAAAATGACATCGAAATGATGTCATCACCTGTTTCAACGGCTATACCTGATAGATAATTCTACCAAGATCAATATGTATAACACTTACCGCGCGATTTTGTGAACAATTTACAGCCTGTTTCTCTATCTCGAACGAAAGCTTTCGTTCGTGCTCTAGACGAAAGAAAGATGATTTGGGTTTCACAATCTTATCGTTTCAAGTCGAATGAAAACATAAAACTATTCAGTACAAAATTTGGCTTCTCTATTTCGAATGTGCTGTCACTTACGAACAAACATGGAGTCAGGCGAATGAAAATTTCGACTTAGAGAAATCCAATTTGAGTCGAATGTGAGTGACTGATTTTCTTTCGCTTAGCTTTTCGTCCGAGATAGAGAAACAGGCTATTAGTTCCAATTTTGTTTTCAATCGGAAATAAAAATCTATCCTTCAAATTTAGAGATATAAAAGTATACGTAGTCTTCCATTAAATAAAATAATTTTAAGTAACTTTAAATGTGTAAGCCATTTTGCAAATTTCTGTTTTTGAGTCTCTCGTTGATAACATTTTTATTCGCAAGAAATGATGACAAAATTTATCTAAGATAACTTTTTGTTGCCATTTCTTGAAATTGAACATGTGGCAACATTGTCATTGCTCAACTCGGAATTTAAGTTGGAACTTGAAATGCCACTTAATGTCGCTCAGCTGTCCCGTACAAATTAATCTATAATTAACATTAGCGGGGTAAAAAACACACTTATTGTCTAATGCAAAATTTCATAAAGATTGGTTCGGCTTTGCGGGATTTCTCGTGCTGAACAACCAGACGGCCAACAAACTTCTGTATGGGAGTACCAAAATGGGCGTGGTAAAATCACCCCTGTCTTAATCATCGGTGATTGGTGTTTGATGACGTGAAGCCATGTTCCCAATTTCATTAAAGTCGAAAGTGTTTCACGTGATTTGTCGGATGACAACCAAGCTTTTGGATGACCACCAAGCTTTTGTATAGGAGGTACCAGAATGGGCGTGGCAATCTCGCCGATTTTCTCCAGTTAATTAACCAATGTGCGAGTTGAAGCTAAACAAATCTACGAGTATAGAGTTTTAGAAGAAATACGATTTTGTACTAAATGTGTCGATTTGTATGGGAGGTACCAGAAGGGGCGTGGTCAGAACGTCCATTTTCAATCCCAAACTAAGTATGAACAAATAATAGTCACTGACAAAATTTCATTGTGGTCGATAAAGAATTATGGCAGTTATCGTATTGACCAGCCAGCCAGTGGGACGGACATGGCTCAATCGTCCTAGAAAGTCTTAAAATGAATTTCCACCAAAGATTCTAGGGGTCTATTATGTCTCCTTCTATAATTTACATTATTTTTGCGTATTAAATGATATATACTCCCACACTTAAAAAAAATAACCTGTCCTAAATTTGAGTTCAAAGTGAACTAAAATTTAGTTCACATTATTTACTCAATTTTAGTTAATTTTTCATTTCATTTCATTTCATTTATTTATTACGTCTATGGACAAAAAATCCTTACAGACTAGCATACTAAAATACATATGTAAACTACTATATAAATTCATTGAGTTACTTATACAAAAATTAAAATAAAACATTATAAATTAATACATTAGTTGGAATATTAATTAATTATAGTATATAACAAATATCTAAAATTCGATTTAGGAAGACTAAAATCAAGTAAATTGCAATATTTATTATAAAGTCTCATGGCTTTTAGTAGTGGTTCATTAAGTGCATAATTCGTAGAGCGTAGACAAACATAAAAATAAGTATAATGCCGTAAAATACGAATCGGAGCATTAATAGAAACAAACGATAATAGTTCCGGACAATCAACACACCCATTGATAACATCATACAAAAATAACAGAATTCCAATATCTCTTCTTAAACTCAGAGAATTGAATGAAATAAGTAAGCATCTACTTTTATATGATGGAATTGGGTTAGAAAAATTCAAAGAAATCAAAGCAAGCTTTAAGAATGATTTCTGAACACGTTCAATACGATTAATATGAATATCCGCTGTAGGACTCCAAATAAAACAGCAATATTCTAACTTTGACCGACAAAATGATGAAAATATTACAGTTTTTGTATATGGATCTGAAAATTGGGCCGTATTTCTACGTATAAAGTACACAGTAGAATAAGCTTTTGGAATAATATAGTCCAGGTGAGATGTAAATATTAACTTCGGGTCAAACATTACTCCCAAATCTAAATATTCAAATGCATTAGTCAAACCATTAATTACCATTAATTTGATATTGTGAAACAATTATATTTTTACAACGGTGAAAAGTCATTTGAAAACATTTAGATAAATTAATTGGTAAACCATTACTTGTGGACCAAGCAAAAAACTTATCCAAATCCGCTTGCAGAAGTATAGTATTATTAACTGAACGCACGGTATAAAAAATTTTAAGGTCATCAGCGTATAGAAGATGTCTGACATGTAAGAAGCACTGAGATATATCATTCACGAAGATATTAAATAACAACGGCCCTAGAATACTTCCCTGAGGGACACCCGAAACAGGAATATAAGGCTCAGAGTAAACTCCATCTATTAATACGGAGCAATACCTATTAGTTAAATACGAACGGGACCATCTAATTAGAGTGGGTGGAATACCGATTTTAACTAGCTTTAATAGTAATACATTATGCGGCACTCTATCAAATGCTTTAGAGAAATCAGTGTATATAGTATCCACCTGAAATCCATTTACAAAACTGTTAACACAATAACGAGTAAAAACAGCCAGGTTGCTCGGTTGTCGACCTACCAGAGACAAAGCCATGTTGAGCAGGATTTATATATGATTTAAATTGAAAAAACAATTTATCAAAAATAATATACTCAAAAATCTTGGCTATATTCGATAACTTTGAAATTGGCCTGTAATTAGAAACAATATTCTTATGACCAGATTTATGTACAGGAACAACAGTCGTAGTTTTCCATTTCTGAATAAAATAGCCCGACTGTAACGATTTATTGAAGATAATCTTTAAAGGAATGATGATTGCAGTCCAACACTTTTTAAGAAGAAATGGAGACAAATCATCTACATCCAACTTATACGCTATTGAAAGTTTAGAAATCGCAGAAACTATATCATCATCACAAATGCGCAATTCAGTAAAATCAAAAAATGGCAGAATATGATTAAAATCATCATCATTAAAAGCAAATTGACTACTGGAGAAATTCGACTGAAAAAATCTCTAAATAGATTAACTGACTGAGATAACGTATTTGAAATAGCATCATTAAACACCACTGATGAAGGGATAGAAGAATTATTATTCCTTGACCTAATGAAACTCCAAAACCTTTTAGGATTTGTTTTTATACTATCACTATACATCAAAATATATTGATTATAGAGAAATTTATTTAAAAAATTGAATTCACGCATATAAAATAAAAATAAATGGTTTCCCATTACATTCCATGAAGGGACTGGGGAGAACTTCTCACAATCACTGAGCTGTGCGCTTTCCAGTTTTCACTCACTGAATTCACGCATATAATGTAAATAAAAACACTAATCATCTGCATTATTATGAGCCTTGAATTTATTATAATATTTATTCCTTAAATTTTTTAATCGTTTTAATCCTTTAGTATACCATGGAAATTTGTGTACTTTAGGCCTTTTTAACTTAATATTCTCAACGAAGATTCTAAGAATATTTTTTAAAAATTCCTCATAACAAATAGCTACGATACCACTATTTAAAACTGACAACCAATCTATATTAACAATCGATGAGTTGATTATGCATTTTAACTTAAGTTAAGTAAACTTTACTTGACCGGAGTATACGTAAAAATTGTCTGAACTTATAATAAGAAAGTATATTTCCTTAAAAAAAAATTCTTAGAAGTGAGTGCTAGATTACTTATATTGAGGAAAAATATAGTACTTAATTTAAGTAAATATTTCGTAGATTTTAGTTTATATAATACTAGATAGAAAATTGTATGGAAAAAATAATGTTTTGATCGATGTGAACTGAAAGTAATTCCAAATCCTAAAATTAAGTTTATAGTTGTACTTGAATTGAGTACATACGTTGAATGGTTTGTAAGAGAATTATAATGCCTTTAAGGTAAAATATACAGAAAATATCAACGGCTGAACTTGATAATTTTCGGAGTAATTTAGGAAACAAAAGTCTTAACTGCAGTATACTTGTCATTGCATTTAGAATGTGTTAAACTCAGGCAAAAAATGTGTATAAACTTTACGACAGTTTATTTTAAAAACTCTTTTGGAGTAAAAATTAACTACAATTCAGGAAAAAGGAAATGTTGAACTACAATTGAGATAATTTGACCTTAAAATAAGAAAGTAAAATAGCATTAAAAATTAACTTAAAATGGAAACAACAATATTTGTATATAAGTTATAAACAATTTTCCTTAGTTTTAGTTCAGGGTTAACTAGAATTTAGTTCAATAAAGTGTACTTAATTCTAGCAAAACTTAACTTTAAATAAGAAAATTTAAGATAATTTAGCTTTATGTTATCGTGCATTATGTGTAATAAACACTTTTAATGATTAAAGATAAAATTTCTACATTTTAGTTCAAAAAAATTTAGTTTTCCTATATTTAAGTTCACACTAACTTATAGTTAGTTCAAACGACATTCCAAATTGAATAAAATGTTCCTGAAAACAGAATATTGATATTGGGCCTTAAAGTTTAATTTACTAACCTGTTAACGTAATTATGAACGATGTTTTTATTTAATCTTTCATCACGAAACTTACCTTTCAAATTGAATTTCCATATACGGACATTTAAGAACTATATTTGTTTATTCTCCCTTTGAACAACAGCGCAAACATATTCAGCCATATTACGAGTGTCGTTGTCGTATTTCGACTACGACAGTTTTGTAAAAGATTAAAGACAACACGTCAACTTTGTCTTTAATCTTTTACAAAACTGTCGTAGTCGAAATACGAGAACGACATTCGTAATAAGGCTGATTGCGTTATTTATATTCGATTTGCTACTATTCTCTTATGTTACAGTTTGAAATGAACCATAGAGAATAGCGGTATTCATGCAAACAAGAAAACCTAGAACTTTTGCTCAGCGTAAGTTTGCCCCGAAGCGTTTCATGAGGTACCAAATAAAGTTGCTCAGCGTATCTATGCAGCAGTTGTCAAAACAAGACTGATAAAGTAAATAAGCAAAGTAAAATGAAAAGTATATGCTTTATCTATTCCATTATTTTATTTTTTTCACATAAAAATCACAAAAAACCCTCTCTTTTTTCAATACAAAAATATTGACATTGAAATGTCAAAAGTTTGCACGTTTCTTTTTCCAGGTTTGCTCAGCAAATTTGCCTCGAAAACTTTCCACTTTTGTGCAAGTCGCTTTGTATGGGAAATTTGTTTGTTTTGACATTTCCTGTGCAAGTTTAAGATATTTTCGAGTTTACGAGGTTCTGTCGAGCTTTCATGAAGACCACTAATATTATAATAATATTTGCCATTTGTGCAATGAAAGAATGCTTTTGAATTTTTCTTGATTGAATCGACATACATATTTATTTTTCTTAACTAATGCTTCTCTTTTATTCTACAATCCAGCTCTGTTCCTTACATTGGTATGATTCTGGACGTTCAATGGATTCATTAAATCGTGCCATTGGGCTTCTGACCGAATAAAAATCAAAATTAAATGTATTTGTATATTTAATGTTTTATAAGTTTACTAGCTGACCCGGCAGACGTTGTCCTGCATAATATTTCAAGCGATTAGGATATTAACCAAAGTATGAAATGAAAAACAAATAATATTATAATTTCATTATTCTTTATTTTGAAATAACTTCAATTTTTCTAAAAACAATTAGTTATGATCAATAATGTTTGTTTACTTTTATCTAATGCGAGTTGATGAACAATATTTTTAGTTAATTCCTCCGGAGTATAAATGTATAAACTTGACGGTTTTCCAACGCGAGAACGCGCCACATATAATTGGCCATGTGAAAAGACCGGATTTTGTAGATCCAACCCACAAATCGACATTCTTTGACCTTGTGACTAATTAATAGTCATGGCAAATGCCAAGCGAATTGGAAATTGCAGACGTCTGAATGGAATGGGTGAGTCTGAAGGGATCATTGGGATTCGTGGCAGCTTCACCTTCAAATTTGGCGTTTAAAATTGTAGCTTCAAGAACATTTCCCATTATTTTTTTATGACTAATCTTGTACCGTTGCACAGCTTAGGTGCATTTAAATTCCGAAGCAAAATTATGGGTGAGCCAATTTTTAATCGCAAGTTATGTGGTGGCATTCCTGGTAAATCCAACGAATTCAAAAATTCAAGAGGATAGTTGACTGCTTCGTCAGGATCGGTAACAGTGTCGATCGATTTGAACAATATCTCATTGCCGGGCAATGACTGTTGTATTTTGAAGTTAAAGCGTCAACGTCGATATTTTTGGAGCTAAAATAGCTCGATCACGAAGCCACGCATATTTAATGTAATTAGCTTGTAAATCTGGAAATATGCTTTCAATCAAAGCATCTTTCGTATTTATCATGTTGCAGAAATTGTCTGGCAATTTGATGCATTGTGTGTCTCCATGCAATGGTACTGTTCCATTTCCAATGTTGAGCAATTGCTCGGAGAATGATAGTGCCAATGGATCGTTTTGCAGTAGAACACGTATATTTGTGTTAAGACGTAATGTGGTGACATTTCGCCATAGATATGATTGTTTAATGGATGCGTTAATTTCATCAGCATATGTAGCGCGTGGAATGACTGGCAATGTCTGTTTAAAATCACCGGACAGCAGCAGTAAAGCACTACCGAAGGGCCTGGTGTTATTATTTAGATCTTTCATCGTTCTATCGATAGCTTCAAGTGAATACATTTTTGCAAAACTTTAGCCATACCGGAATGCTTTTTTATGTTGCACACTGCATCTGGATTTGTATGAATGTTCAACGGCAACTTGAGTGCTGAATGTGCAGTCCGTCCGCCATCCTGATGAAGCAATTGCTAACGCAATATGGTTTTGTGATCGAATGCCCGCAAGTATTAGTTTGATGAGAAACGTTTTACCAGTGCCATCTGGTGCGTCCAAAAAATCCACCTTGTTCTGCTGCAATAGACAAATTAATTCGCTCGTATACATTCTTTTGTTCATCAGTGAGTAGTTGTTCATTATTTTCAACGAAAGTAGTTAAAGAGACCGTATCGAACTGTTGTTCGCGCTGAATCTCGCTGTTAATGATGTCTGTTGATGGTCGGTTAGGTGAGGGCATAGCAAAATGATTGAGTGGCATATTCGAAATGTGAATGCAAATATCTTCAATCTTTGTTAGCGCCTCGTTATATATTTCCGGCGTAAAATCAATATTGGGATCTTGATCAGCGATCCGAATGCGGTATAGAATGTCGTCGCTCATGGAATCTTTATATTTGTCCCAGAGGACAAAAGCTTGAGATGGAAAACATGTCGTTAATAATATGGCGAATTTAATGAGGAGTGGAACTCAATGCTGCATCTGCATTTAATATTCACTGAAATGCGACACCAAAAATATCAAAAGACACCGTACAAAAAAATTAAACTGTGAAAATAACGAAACACAGTTAATGTAATACACTCAAATTAAAATACCTGCGGTGTGGCCTGGTGAATTGCCGGTGTCGAAAATACATGGTGGTGTGAAAGCGGGGTGGCTGGAACTGAAAGTGTCCTGACGTAGTTCTGGCTTGATTCTAATTGGTGTTGTTTTCAATGATACCACACTCGTTGTACTCCAATTCGAAATAAAACAAACCACTTTTGCTTAATTTTAACTTTATTTTTATTTCACAAAGAGGCGCGCGACTCAACGAATTAAAAAACAAAAGCAAAATGAGAACGAATTTGTGAGACCGCGAAGAAGAAAAGGAAACAAATAAGCTCGATGGCCACCGCGACTGTTTTAACGGCGGCAGCAATCGACAAATCCCGCCTATATTTGCAGCAGAACTTAGAATATATTCACTGAACCGACATACCAAATTTTGTTCAAATACCGTTAGCAGGAGCAGAAATAATGGATTTTTAATTTGTAGTTTGTATCGGAGGTACCACGCCCCTTTATCCAATTGGATCGAATAGTAAATCTAAACCACCCACGGCGCCACCCAAACGCATACAAAAATTACAGCAGACAGTTGTCCGAGGCCTTCGGCCACGGACTGTCCCTGCAGGCTGTGTCAGAGACACGGCCATTAAGTTTAACGTAGAATACGCCATCCGATAAGACAGAAAACATATATAACAATAAATTCATTTGCTTATATTATTTATCATTTATTGTTATATATGTTTTCTGTCTTATCAGATGGCGTATTCTACGTTAAACTTAATGGCCGTGTCTCTGACACAGCCTGCAGGGACAGTCCGTGGCCGAAGGCCTCGGACAACTGTCTGCTGTAATTTTTATATTTACCAACGGCATTTGATTCAAGTCCGTTTAAAAAAAAAAATATTATGTTCAATTTTTTTAAACTTAATTTAATTTATGTATTTTAATTAATATTTTTATTGAAATAAGTTCTGCGAATGTTGAGAGGGCCGCCCTAATATTAAAAAAGGTTTACCTTATCGAGTCTTCGCATTAGCATTCGAGCGTTGTGTGATAGCTTTACGCTTTACAATTCAAAATTAATGTTACAACAGCTTTATTGAAGCTTTCGCAAAAAAGCTTTATTACGTTAGCTTACTGTTTGTTTCACTTTTTACTAGATACATGTTGCCAAGCAACATTAGCTTGCTGTTCGTTTCACTTTTTACTAGATACATGTTCCTAAGCAATGTTGAGCAACCAAAAACACTCAACCAAACACCACACATATGTTTGAGTGTATGTGTTTAAACAATTTTCATTTGAGAAATTAAAATACTAGAAATATATCAACCAATATGAAATGTATATCATACGAAAGATAACATCTTCATTTACCTACAAAAAAAATTTTAAAAAAAATTCATCTAGCCGTTTCCTCAAATTCAATGAAATAAAGATTACAACAATAAAAACCTGACATGACTCCTCATACCGTAAGGTAAGACGTATTCTACGTCAAAAAAATTTATTCAAATCGGTCCAGAAGTTTAGGAGGCGTGCAGTAGAATTATATATATAAAGATAGTATATATAGTATCGGGTTTTTCAATAAGAGCGCTACAAAATTTTTTTTAAATAAAACAAAACCGGTTTTAGATGCCAATGAAATTCTTTATTCCTGTGAAGTACGTTCGATGCCATTCTGTATGGCAGGCTTGCAGAAGTTCAGACGCGGAACCCAATTTTCCACGGTTTTCAAGCATAAATCGGCCGATACTGCTACAATTTCACGTTCGATATTCGTACGAAGTTCATCAATCGTCGCTGGCTTGTTGGCATAGACTTGAAGTAGCCCCACAGGAAATAATCTAACGGCGTCAAATCGCACGACCGAGGCGGCCAATCGACTGGGCCATTTCGTGAGATAACACGTTCACCAAACTTGGTTTCCAATAAATTGATTGTGGCATTCGCTGTGTGGCTTGTGGCGCCGTCCTGTTGGAACCACATGTCCTCCAAGTCCATATTATCCAATTGGGGCCACAAATATATATTTGGTTATCATTGAACGGTAGCGATCCGCATTCACAGTAATGTGCCGGTCTTGATCATCACGGAAGAAGTACGGCACAATGACGCCGCCGGCCCATAAACCGCACCAAACCGTAATTTTTGCGGGATGCAATGATGACTCATGGATTACGTGTGGATTGCTGTCTGACCAATAACGCATATTATGCTTATTGACGAAGCCATTCAGCCAGAAATGAGCCTCATCGCTGATTGTTGAGGCCTCTTTAAGTTGAGGCCACTGACTCTAAATTTCGGTAGTAAATTTTAATAATTTCGACTCGTTGTTGGCTCGGATATCTTTCCATGATGAAATGGCAAACCTTGCTGAAGAGAAATGTCAAAAGAGCGGGAAAAAATATGGCGTCGTTTGCTGTCCCTATCGATTTACTTTTGTAGCGTCTCTGTTGAAAAACCCTATATATGAGAATGTTATTACGTATTAAAAATATCATTGGGATTATTCTTTAACATTTCGATATTGTACATATTTATTTTTCAATTTAACAATGTAATATATTAAGTAAAAATGTAATAAAAATAAAAAATAAAACCAAATTGGAGTAACATGCTTACTCCAATACAGTTCAAATAAACTAAAATTTAGTGTATTCAAACTGGTTTTTAGTAATATTTTTACTCAAATCAAGTTTCTGTGAACTAAATTTTACTTCACACTTACTTATTTTGAGGAAATGCCGAACTGATTTTCAGTTTAAGGAACCAAAATCTAAACTGATATCTATTCAATTTGAACTTGATTCTAGTTCATATGGACTCAGTTTATGTTCAAATTAGGTCAATTTATACTCCATGTAGGTTCAAAGAAACTACATGATAGTTAAATTTAACTGTGTTTTAGTTAAATTTGTTTCATGTTGGTACATGTTACCAGGTTTAAAGAAGTATTGAACTAAAACTTAATAATACTCGTGGAATTGTTAACTTGAATATGACAAATTTCTACCCATTTTCAGTTCAAAGTTATTTTTAGTTTATTTCTAAAAAAAAACATTGAACTGGTTTGTGTTAACGTATAATTTACATTGGATAAATGTTGCAGATGTTTGTACTGAGTAGGAACATTTTGAACTAATTCCAAGTTTATTAATATACTTATTATAAGCAAATAATGAACTGTATATGAGTAACTAATATCTTTGAATCTATACAAGGTATATTTTTACCTAGATTTTAGTTCAATTCAACTTGAATTTAGTTAAATATGATTTAGATATGAACTAAAAACAAGTAACGGTTTCCTATATTTGCTACAAAAATTTACTCAAGTCTAGTTCATGGTTAGACTTTATTAAACTAAAAACCAATAAATTTTAACTAACTGCCAGTTCAAATTATGAACTAAATCCAAGGAAATTCGTGAACTAATATCGAGTTCAAAAATCTTTGGCTCCATACGAAGGTCAATTTTCCTTAGTTTTAGTTCATTTTAACTCAAAATTAGTTCCAATTTTTTTGAGTGCATCCCTATAGGTGAGGGTTAAATCAGCGACATAGAGTTACACACATTTGTGGACACATCTGAAAGCGGTTATGCAGCGGTCTTATACAGGGTGTCTGGTGGAAAATTTATGTTTTTAAATACGATTACTTCAAAAAGTAATAAACGGTACGAAGGGAGGGTGGAGCCGTTGGAATTATCGATTGTGCGGATTTGTCAGTCACGATGTCGCAGTGGTCGAGTGAGTATCGGGCGTTCGCTGTGGAGATATTTTTTTAAGAGTAATGGTTCTTCGTAATTGCTCGTCGACAATTTTGTTCAAAGTTCGGTATTAGGCGAATAAGTGATGGACCGAGTGAAAATTTAATTCGTTCGTGAGTGCAGAGATTCTGAGCAACTGCTTCGGCTATGAATGTCTCACGGCCAGAGCCCAGTCGATCTTCCAGGACTCCCGAAATCATTGAATTGGCTGAAAGCAAATCCGCGACTTTCAATACGGAAAAGAGCAGGCCTCACTGGGACTTCAAAGAGCGATTATTATTGATGAAATTTAAAAAAAAAAATCTGAAGCTCCATCCTTTTAAAATTCAAATCGTTCAAGAACTGAATGAAAGTCCAATGAAAGAAAGTTTTAAAAACGATGTTGGAGCGTTTTCGCACTGTAAATCCCATTTTTTGGAGTGACGAGGCTCATTTTCACTTAAACGGCCACGTCAACAAGAAAAAAATGTCGCTACTGGTCTACTAGAACCCGCAACCCTCGATTGAAAAATCAAAAACCATTGAATTGCCCCAGGGTAACTGTTTTGTGTGCCTTATCCACGCATGAGCTAATTGGACCATTTTTTTCGAAAATTCTCGAGGCCAGGCGACGAATGACAACGGTCATCTGGATGGCATACTCCTTAAAAAATAAAATCCGCATTTCCATTCTATCGTTCAATGCTCGTAATAAAATTTTGTGTCAATTATTATGTTTTTTATTTAAGTTTGAAAATATAAATCTGCTACCAGACACCCTGTACTTTCGTTACAGCAGTGGTGATGCTATTAAGTTCAGCTTAACAAAGGTAACATCACTTAAACTGTTGCCTATACCCAGGCTGGAACTTCAGTCTGCCCTACTAGGAGACCGTTTTGCGAAATGTATGACGTCATCTTTCGAACTAAAATTCAATCGACAAGTATTTTGAACAGAGTATGTTACTGTTTTACTATGGATTCGCTCTGACCACCGTAAGTACTTCCAATTTGTAGCTTTTTGAGTAAGTGAAATCATTGAAACAACGGAAGTGGACGAATGGGGGTGGAGGTGGCTAGAAAATGGCAGAAAACTCCAAATTTTTCGCAAAATAGTCGCAGGTTCAACGGTCCCGAATTTCTTCGGATGCAACCCGATACGTGGCCCACGGAACCGAATAGAAATAGTATAGTAGAAGAGTTGAGACCTCAGTATGTGGGATTTCACAAGGAAGTACTAAATAACAAGTTTCTAATAACAAGATCCTAGACGTTTTTCGAGATGGACGCGTTTTCCTGTTGCAACTTCTACACTCTTCCAGATAGCACGGATATTGGCAACCAAAATTAAAGGCGAAAAAAATATTTTAAAACACAAGAAGACATAGCATCTGCCGAAGCAATGGTTTGGAAATATACACAGAGCTCGACCTTGGCACCGAGTTAATGTTATTAAATCGAAAACTAGCTCTACCACCTTCAAGCTCTTTAAACAAACTCTCTGCCTATCTTGATAATAGGAGATTAATTCAGTTAGAAAGTAGAGCACAGATGAAGGGGCGACCCAACCCGATCAATTTACCTAAATATCATTACGTCACCTTTCTTCTGGTGATGAATTACCATGTTACACACACGGAAAAGAGTAGTTGGAAATCAATTCAGGCATTAGAAATTCCATGCTAAAGTCTATATTTTGATCCGAATTCATAATTGTCAAACATCAGAATTATTTGTCGATGTTATTGATAGATTACAAATCGGTCTTACTAAATACAAGTTGCTACTATAGAATTTTTGTTGTATTAACCAATTTGAGTATTTCAAAATCCTTATTCATCTGAAATGGAAGATACAACTAATAAAAAGTACAATATTACAATTCGTGTTCAAATATTAGTCACTGTAATCATAATTTAGTTTCTGTTACAAAAACACTTCTTACAAAGTTACGGATTCGATTTTTCACATGAGGCTTTGTTGTTAAAGAGAAATTACGTATATTGGAATGTAACACGAGGACTTTACAGAAAAACTAATATTTTAAACAGAAAGTCATGAACAAAATTGTGAAAAAACAATAAAGTGTATAGATATCAGCCAGCGAAGAATACATATGATCATAAATTGAGGTGAAGTGAGACTTTTAAACATAAATCGTTGAATATGACGCCACTATTAACGCCTTCACAAACACGTGCAAACAATTGTGGACACTTGGCTGGAGGAACAATTATTCTGGAGGAAACAAATTAACTTAAACATACACGCTTAAACATAGACGCTTCGTTTTCCAGATACAGACAGTTTTTCTAAATTGTTCATATTTTCGATCAAATATGGGTACGAAATACGGAACCCTGTTTATAAATAATAATAATTTCGTTTATATTTAAATATAAAATACGCAATTTTTTTTACTTTTTACTTTTTTTCTATAAAATTCATAATGGGTTAAAGCATCACCAAATGGTTGTGACAGCCATTAAATTCAAGTACATAATTAGTTGAGCATTCCAATATATTATTTCGTACAACCGAATTAGATTTTACATTTTTCGTTCGTCCAACTTATAGAATTTTCACCACTTCAGGATAATTTGATTACTACAACTAAAACTTGATTGACAGATCACATTTATTTATTGTTGCTGTGGCTTCATCTAAATATTTCAGTACTTGGAACCAAAACTGAATTACAAATCAATTGATATGCACAACATTTGGTGATACTGAACACAATTATTGGTAATCACAACTGAATAATGTGATAGTCCAAGGAACCGCCAAATTTTAGTTGCCTGTAAATATAGTTGTGACTAGGAATCTCTTCTCTGCGTGTAAATACTTACTTGCACTTCAATCATGAAACAGTTGTAAACGAGATACGTCAGACCTATTGGATTCCACGACTTAGAAGTGTGCTAAAAAAGGTTCAAAAGCTATGCCAACTGTGCCTCATAAACCAAAACCACCGAAGATGTCCATATTACTGGCACGTAGATTAGGATAATTTTGTCGCCCTTTTACTTATGTGGGTGTCAATTTCTTTGGGCCCATATCTGTCGTAATTCGCCGAAGTTCGAGGTGTTATGAGGTGTTGTTTACTTGCCTAACTACTCGCGCTATACACCTTGAAGTCGCATACTCGTTGTCTACATCTTCCTGTATCATATGAGAGGAGCCTAGGAATTGCTAGTAAAAGCATCACTATTGTCGACTTCACCGAGACGTAGACTTACTGATGAAATCCTGGGAGGAGCTTTTGTAGAAGTAGAGAACATAATTAATTCGCGTCCTCTAACTGATATTACAATAAAAAATGGAGAAGAAGTCATTAACACCCAACCACTTCATGCAGTGCAATTCTAACGGGATGAAACCCCTAGCCCCTCTTAATGAAGACGGGGAGTATACGTAGTCTTCCATTAAATAAAATAATTTTAATGAACTTAAAATGTGTAAGTCATTTTGCAAATTCCTGCTTAAATTAACTTTATCGGTTTTATAACAGTCAGCTGAATTTCACCTGCGACGTAGTTGAAACTTTAGTTATTATCAACCATAGATAAAGGAAATTTGACTAGATATCGCACAGGCGTTGTTAAGTGATACCACTCGGTCCTATCCTGTGATTGTGTAACTCTAATTGAAGTTTCTCATAATTTTCATAGACGTTTCAACAGACGACGACATTGTCAACACTGTGGGAAATTTGGTACATGCAAATAAAATATTATTCGAAAAACTAATTTAATTTTGTTCATGTCGTGGGCACATTTTTCAAACTCAAATATATTTGTTTACTCTATTTTTCGTTTTCTATTCGACCTTTTTGAATAGTTAGATCTTAATTTTTAAATAATTAGGCTCGAGGTGAATTTTGTTGTACATATTTTAATTTATTTTTCAATATTTCGTCTTTGGTCGAAATACATCATCAGGAATTCTGAAATATATGATATGTCGTACATTACATATAGGCGATACAGAACGTTACATATAAACAACAAAAAACTCGCAACACAAAAAATACTTTCAAGTCTAACTTACAAAAACGAAAACTTTTGACATTTCACTGTCAATATTTGTGTATTGATTTATGTGGAAAAAATAAAATAATGGAATAGATAAAGCATATATACTTTTAATTTTATTTTGTTTATTTATTTTATCAGCCTTTTTTGACAATTGCTGCATAGATACACTGAACAACTATATTTGGTGCCTCATGAAACGGTTCGGGGCAAACTTACGCTGAGCAAAAGTTCTAGGTTTACTTATTTACATGAATACCATTAATGTGAAAAATTGGGTACAATTCAAAGAGATCGTGATGAATACGGAAATACAGAAAGATGAGGTTATGTTGTCTCATCATTCCCCAGTATTCCGATTGATTTCGCCCTACGGATAATAGAGAAAAATTGCCAGAGATACAGAAGTACTCGTATACTGAGGAGCTGCTGAATAAATGCATAGAAAAATATGATATTAGACCTAGGATACTGACGAAATATGTTGACGACGAAATAATTAAAAGCAGTGCAATGGATAAAGTTCTGACCATATTTAATAACTCTAACCAACATATTAAATTCACTATAGAAAAGGAAACGGAGAGAAAACTTCCTTATTTGGATATCCTGATAATACGAAGAGGATACAGATTATTGATAGATTGACACCAAAAACCTACGGCCTCTGGAAGATTAGTAAATTTTCATTCAAATCATCCGAGGAGAATTATTTTGAACACGGCCGCGAACTTTATAAAAACAGTACTCACTCTGACCGATGCGGAATTTCGTCCCGACAATAAAGGCAAAATTAGGAACATATTAGGATAAAATTGCTTCCCAAAACACACAATAGAACGACTTCTGGGGAAAGGAAAACAAAAGACCAATCTGGAGGCGAACCCAATTATATATATAAATCTGTTATATACATACCGGGACTTTCTTACAGATTGGAAAAATCAAATTTTATTGATTATACCAACTACAAAATTGCACACAAGACGAATCACACACTTCAGAGAATTTATACCAACTTAACGACGAAGATAAATTCCCTCGACAAATCAAATCTTATAAATATATAACATTAAATGCAACCCCACCATGCGGCAAATACCACATAGGAACTACAAAGAACAAATTGAGAACAAGAATAGCAGGTCACAAATCCGATATTAAGCAAAGACATAATTCTAACCACAAAACGGCGTTAACAACACACTGTGCGACGTTAAACCCCGATGCCAATTTAGAGAGTGTGAGAGTATTACATTGTGAGAACAATTATAGCAAACGTCTGACGCTGTAGCATCATACTCAATCAGTGTTGCCAGAAGCTAAACAAGTTAAATTTTCAATAGAAAAAAAGTGCTAAAACTGAAACAATCAAAAATTATAGCACTGCAGGCACTTTACGCTTTATATTCGATAAAAAAACAACACAATTTCGTAGGCCATGATGGGGGCATATGTCATTTGATACGGAAAAGTGTAACGCATAGAAAGAGTCATATTAGACCTAAGGTATTTATGGACCAAATTCGTTTTGGGACTTTATTAGTTTGGTCAACACGATAACTGCCGTAACAAGCTAAATTGCCAATGACAAGCTAAAACTATAGTAAGAACTATATAAAAATAAGCTATATGAATTAAATTGAGAAAAGTATTTGTAATATTGTATTTTAGTGTCGTTTGTAGAATGTGTAAATAAATTTGTATAAAGTTGATTTGAAATCAATATGTGTTGAAAGTTATTAATATAAGGTTGAACGTAGCGACTCCGTGAAGGTTTGGTGATTTCGAAAGGGGTATCTTCGAGAAAAATTTCCCCAGCATGGAGGATACCATGGATGACAAAAAATTTCATATAGGGGCGGGCCAGCCTGGAAGGACAACAACATCCATGTCCTAGGGATGAAGATGTAGAATTCCTGTGGACGTTATCGTTTAATTTATAAATCTCCACCATATTCCTATTATTATCCCTTACTAATAATCATCTTATAACTTCGCAACCCTTTTCCTTTATTTGATTCCTTTTTATTTTCAGTTGATAATTCATGTAACATAACCTCAATCGTATGCAGATCTATTTCCGGTCTGATAAATACATTTCCGTTACTCTTCATTTCCTTCTATTCCTTCGTTTCCTTCTATTCTGTTCCTAATTTCCTGTTGTTGTGATTATCGTTATACATATGTTTTCTCCGGCACGATTTTTAATTGTACTACCCTGCGGAAGTAACCCTCCCATATCCGGCGAGCTTAGCCGCAGCCAACGCCAAGTGCCGATTCCGCATTTTAAGACAAGGGATACGTTACAAATTGGCTCATAAAGCCATCGGATAATACTATGTGTATTGAAATTTTAAACACGTACACAAATTTTATTTCGATTTTAAAATTATATTTATATAAAATAAATTGTTTTATCAAATTTTGAACAATAAAAAATAAATAAATGGTTTCCCATTACATCCCATGAAGGGACAGGCGAGAGCTTCTAACAATCACTGAGCTGTGCGCTTTCCAATTTTCACTCACTGATTGGGACCTACAGTTTTACACCGATTCCGAACGGTATTTTGAGAAGCTTTGTCATGGCTATATACTCGATAGTGTCGCCGTCACTATGCGAGGTGACCGCCGCCGAAAGAAATTTTTTTTTAAGGTGGTCAGAGCAGGGATCGAACCCAGGATCTCAGGTACAAGAGGCGCGCGCACACTACAATTGCACCACCGACGCCCATACAAAAAATACAACTTTTAAATATTCCGTATTCAAATTTGAAATACACAACCATATAAACTCTAAAGCGGTTAACCAAGTAACCGCTGTAATAAACGCCGTTTTCGTTTTTTAAACTCATTATAGTAATTAGACGGTTGAATCGTCTACTCCATTTTGACTAGTACTAAACTTGAGGCAAAATTCACAAACCGACAAATTTATTTCTATTTTTGGAGTCATGTTATCCGTACATCAAAATTAATGAAATTAATAAGAAGTCTGGACCAAAATACTTTTGCAGTAACGGATTCCACGATCATGCCAACGTACATATTTAACATCTATATGTTACAACTCCTGGTTGGAAATAAACATTATTATCGTTCATATAACGTTCTGCAAAAATTTCATAAAAAAAGTGCGAAAAAGCATTTAGCAGGTTTTTTCAAAAACAAAAGTGCAGAGCAAAAAAAAACAGAGCTAGAATTGTACTTAAAAGTGCTAAATGGCAACACTGTACTCAATACACCAACAACGCAACGTACATATAAACCATGGTAGAATTATCTATTAGTAGTCGCATTAGCAATTCCGGGGTTAAGCTGTCAAAATTAGCTGAAAAATGAAAAACACTATGTATGCAAAATGTGAAAAATTTTACAAGCTTGTTTTACTTGATACAAAGTCTATGCTATTACATAAATTACATTTTGATTGAAATTCTTTGGATTTTATTAACAAACAAAAAGAAACAAAATCGAATTTGACAGCTTACCCACGGAAAGATAAAAAACCACAAATCAGCTGGGCTGATGCGTTTACCCGATAGATAATTTTACCATTGTATAAATCATAAAACAGACGTCGAGAACTTGGAGCAAATTACACCTTTCTAACATAGTAGAATGAGAAGGTAAACTCGGTAGACAACTGATTTAAATTTTTTCTCCTTGTTTAGTTGGCCGCTTCTGTCAAATTCAAAGGTTTTGTTTTTGTACTTTTCTGTTTACATTTATTTGTTGGTATACGTATGTATGTGTTGTCTTTGACATGAGGAGAGCCTAAACAAAAACAAAATGCCTGTTGTTCTTGACCACAATTGTTGTTGTATCTACTGCGACTACTTGGTATTTTTACTATGCTTTCTAACAAGAAAAGTAACAGAGTTAAATGAGAATGGATTAGTTCAGTAACAAACCGCTGACGGGGGGTAGCGGTCGCTGCGTTCATTTACTTAAATGTTGTGTTGTACTCAAGTTTTTTCGTAAGTTAGACTTGAAAGAATTTTTTGTGTTGTTTATATGTAACGTTCGTTATCGCCTATATGTAATGTACGACATATCATATATTTCAGAATTCCTGATGATGTATTTCGACGAAAGACGAAATATTGAAAAATAAATTAAAATATATACAACAAAATTGGCCTGGAGCCTAATTATTTAAAAATTAAGATCTATGGATTTGTGTATGCACTTTTTTTACCGCTGTCACATGGTGTAAATACATATTGCAAGGAATACAATCAGTGTGCTTTTTTATTTACCGTTATACTAATTTATAATCCCTTATAATCCCTTAATATCACCTAGCTCCCCATACAAAATGGTCGAAAAATTAGTTTCGCAAGAAATAATAAAACAGGCCTATTGTAATTATTGCTTTGAGATCTATCTACAAATTTTCCCATTAAGAAAAAAATTTCCAACACATGTGCGTTGTCCAGCAATATCCTTTATCTATGTGATCATCCACGGAATTTTTGTGGTATAGGATGACTCAGTTGAGATTCTATTTTGAAAATAACCGTAATAATGCGGTGATATTTGAAATGTTTCGTCCACTAGTGTAATTCATAAACAGTGTGGCAACATTGTCGGTATTCCGTAGTAAAATTATATTGTACCAATTTTTACAACGATGAATTTTTTTTGCAAACTTTAGTTTGCTCAAAATGCAGTAGATGAAAGAATTTCACAAAGCAGAAAATTGTGAAGCTGGAGAGTTTTCTTCAAAAATATTTTCAAACTGAAGCCAAAAGTCTAATCAGCTAACTCAGCACATATTCAGTAAAACTAATAAGTCCATCGCATTATTGAATAAACAGTGATTGTGTCCCAAAATCAAAACGTAAAAATCAATAAATGTCCCTGCGAAGGGGAAATAAACAAATGTAAAACGAAGAAGAGGCAAAAATTAACGCAAATAATTCTGGCGCACAGAAAACAAACATGTCCGACGAAGAGGAATCCATGTCCGAGGGATTTTCAGCCAGCGAGGAAGAATGGAAACCGAGCAAGGAAGCTAAGGGTGGTGAGTCGTCCGATGACGACGACAGCGATTTCGAAGAATCAACAGTAGCTGCATTAACTGGGGTTGATGTTGGAAGTGGGGCGGGTCCTGGCAAGAAAAAGTAAATTGACCTTTTCAACTTTTTGTGCAACTGAAGTTCATGTTTCTTTTTATCGATTTACAGGGCAGGTGAACCCAAAGCGCGAAGTGCTGCAAAACAAACGGCATCGAAGAAGCGAGCTGGTTTATCGTTACGTGCCAAACTTTACAACAAATATAGGCCACTGCCCAAAACGTTCTCCCCGCCCAGCAGTGTGGGCAATAATTCACCATCAGCATCTACGTCACGTACGAATCCAAAAAACGCAAAAGCGCCCAGTGAGAGTAGTGGAAGGCATCGAAACGATGATGATGAAGGTTCAACCAGCGATGGCAGTATCGATAACTATTTGGTCAATCCGGAGGAACTCGACTTTCAGTCCAGTTTCTTCGACGTGGACGCAAAGGTAGTCACAGGCAAATCGTCAGTGTCACCAGTACCGGACTTTGATTGCAATGCCGGTTTAGGCAAGCTTTCTGATTCAGAGTCCGAGGACGGAGACAACAACGATTCTGGTAATTTCCACAAAGAAGACACAAAAGCCTTTGACTTCCGTGACCTACTTGAAAATGCAAATAGTTTGGAGCGTGCCAAACAGGCCATTGCCAAAAGAACCGCTGCGGACGCTGCCAACAAAAAGATAGGAACCCCTTCAAAATCATTGGAATCTAAGGTAGATACTATGGATGTTTACTCACTGCTTGCATTGGGCGAAAAACAAAATCATCGCTCGCACAACGAAGGTGAAGATGAAGAGGATGATGATGAAGAGGAGGACGAAGTTGCGGCTGCAGCAACCGCAGACAAAGATCGTGGCCGAAGCAAAGGCCCTGCGAAATTGAGCAAAACCAAATCGACTCGCGTTAAGCGCCACACCAAGACACGTCCCGCATCGACAGTAGTAGCGGGCGGTGATTCCGATGATTCGGATTTTGAGGAAGTCGCAGGTAGGAAACGCAAGTAGACATCTTGTATTTTGGTTGGTTGGTTGATTACTTGGTGACAGTTGGTTGGTTGGCTACAATAGAATTACTATTGTTTACCCTAATATGAATGTCGTTAATTTTAATGTGTGTCAGTCACTAGTTTTATCATTTTGATCCTTATTTTAAAAAAGGAAAGAAAAAACAACAATGAATACTTTTTTTGTATAAGTTGAAGTCTCATGTGCGGCGCTTCCACTCGTTCTAATACTAACGTGAGACTGCATAGATATAAAAACAAAATGCTATTGCAATATACAAACAAATGTCAAGCAGTGACACGGATAATTATACAGCAAAAAGATACCAATATAACTTAAAGCAGGTTTTTGTCATACAATAATAATGCCGATACTCATCAATAGCATTCTCATACGTTCTCATTTTGAAACAGTATTTTATTTTTTTTTTGGAATATTGCTGAAATGTCATAGACCCCCTAAATGAAATATCTGCTACCGTATGGATGGTATAAAAGTATTCAAATCCATCGTGCAAATGGGAATTGGAAACCATTGGGGTGTTGAAAAACAGTACAACTACTCATACCTGATAGTATCACTATTCTACGTACCAACAAAGGAAGGTCAGATTACCTACATTTTCCCAATTCGTAATAAAAAGAATTGTTCTTTTGGCGTGTTGCAATCTTTGCATTGCCCAATTTGTTCAATGTATCCTAGGGTCATTAAAACAGTCTTTGGCCGAAATTTTCTGTCATTGTTCACTCCCGGCAAACAGCCCAGTTTTTGGCAGTAGTGGTTCAAGTTGTCAAAGATTCCATAAACATATTGATACCTACCTACGGTCATAATGTAATATGTATTCGTTCTTGCTAGATATATAAAAATAATAATATACAGTGGTGGCCAAATCAAATGCAACCAAAAAGCATCTTTTACGAAATATGTAAAAATAAATATAAATTTTATACTTTATTGCTTTAAAAATAAGGAAAATGTATCTACTCCATAGATGTTTAGAAAAATGTATGAAAAAACATAAAAATACATATTCATTCTTATATTTCAGTGGCCAAAACATATGCAACTAATAAAATCAAGCGCAGTTCAATGCAAATGAATTGAATACTTTCTAGCAAATCCGTTGTTATCCAATACAGCCCGACATATTCGAGGCATTGATATTATTAGTGTGCCAATGACGCTTATTGGGATTGATTTCCACGCATCTTTCAGTCGTCGAAACAAAATATCAGAACTTGTACAATTTTCCCACTCAATGTTTTGGTTTATGATTTCCTAGAGTTTCTCGATGGGATTTAAATCTGGTGATTGTTGTGGCCATTCCATAACCGTAACTCTATTTTCACCAAACCACGATTTAAACACTTTCGATGAGTGTTTAGGGTCGTTATCTTGCTGGAAGACCCACCCCAATGGCATATCGTACTCGGCATATGGAAGCATAACCCCTTTCTAAAATGTCTTTCTACACAAATCGGTTCATGATGCCATCAATTTTATGCAGTGGACCAACACCAGAAAGCAGCCCTACATTATTACACTTCCCCCTCCATGCTTGCAGTAAAGTGCTTCGATGCGTTTTCCTACTGGATCACACTGGATCACGTAACACAAGCCATCGCTGCCAATAATATTAAATTTTTATTCGTCACTAAACAAGACAGACCTTCATTTACTTCCTAGCCAATTTAAATAGTCTTAAGCAAACTGCAAACGATTTTTCTGATTACAATTTGATATAAGCGGTTACGTTCGAGTAGAGAAGCCTGCAAAAGACGTCTACGAATTGTTCGAGCAGAAACTGATATTTGAATTTTGCAGATATTTAGGAGGAAGATATAAATGGGTGTCATTTTACGTGTCTGATGACCACTTGTCTTGCGCGGTCGACCACCTCAGTATAATGCAAATTTCTAAAGTTTTTCTATAAAGTAACAATAATGCGAGATATTGACCTTTTATGAACATTATATTTCTCGGAAATGTCTTTCTGTGATATCCCACAAGAGTAAGCATTCACAATTTTCCGTCTGAGCTCAAATCCGAAATTAATGCGCTCGCCATTTTAAAACGAGCTCTATTTTAGCTTCAATAGGAAAACAAATAACAAAATAATACTGAATATTCCCACAAATCTCTTTACACAGACTTTCTAATTAGTTATATGAAGCACAGCGATCAAAATAATTATAAAAACGACGTTATTTAAAACAAAATTGCAGAGTTGCATATGTTTTGTCCACACCGGTTTCAATATTTATCGATAAAAATGCCGATAACTTGGAAATGTAAACAAAAGTTGTACATTCTGAATTTGTTTAAAAATCTTAATGCTTAATGTTTTTTGTGGTACAATTTTACAAAATTATAGACCCTGTTAAAGGCAACCAATCGTAGTTGCATATGTTTTGGCCACCACTGTATATATTTTAGTTAAAGGGTGTTCATATATAATTGTATTCGCTTAATTTAATTAATTTGTAAATTTAGTTTGCTGACATTGTTTAGTCTCGACCTACCGATAATTAACACCAAATTACATAGTTGTAAACTTCCTTATTGCAAAACGATACTCCAGCAATCACGTGAACAAGAGTTTTACGTAGTTGCAAGATAATTAAAATTATGTATATAAGAGGTTTTTCCTTTTGAACTATACAAAACTTGAGTTTAAAATTTGTCTGAAACATCAAACGGGATAGTTTTTATTGACAATGTGAATGTCATTTTCGCTTCACTCTGTTCCTTAGATCATACTTCTAAAGAATATGCAGGAAATTGTAATTATATTGCAGTTGTATTTGATGGTCCTGCTGGTGTGTTTTCAGTTCTGTAAGGATGTTCCCCGTTTTTCGTTAAGATTTCGCAAGGAGCCTTCTGGGATCATAAGCTATATACAGTTTAACAAGAAAAAGGTTTCTAGAATGTATATTTAATTATATTAAATTTAATGTGTATAATAAATAAATATTAAAATAGATTAAAATATTTATGATCTCAGAATGTCCTCGTTAGTGGGTATTTGCTACTGCCAAGAACTGTGGTTAACATTCAAATTTTATGGTTGTGAATTTCTTAGGTTTTATGTTGCTTTTTACACATTCTATACAAAATTGTTTCGGTGATTTCATTCGCATCGTTTACTTTAAACGAAAGTGTACGGAGGGTTGTTCTTATCATCTTAAGAATTTAATGGACTAAATAAAATGGAATTTTCTTCAAACAGTCGTACAAATCACTAATTGTGCTATTTTGCTATGCGTGAACACAGATTAAATGACTTAAACCTTAACTTACCTAAGCTTCCACAATAACATATGATATTTGTATTAAAATAATCGTCCGACAGTTTGAAGCAGCATTTAGGTTAGGTTTAGGACATATGTCACTCATCCCAGTAGGAAACCGACGAAGTAGTCCAAAAATTTACTAGTTCTTGAAGTAGTGAAATATTGATCTAGATCCAGTGGTGCTAGTTTATGATCTAGTAATAAAAATACTAGTTATAAATGGACCTAGCTCATGTATTTTTTGAAATGGGCCTTACTATGTAATTAGTTTCGAATGCTAAAACTATTCGAAAGGTCTTTTCGATTCGAATTTGAATTGGCACCGTGTAAAACTTTCGGACTGACCAAAAAGTGTAGCCACGCGTTGGTATTAATTTCGAATAATTGAGTTGGCAACACTTTTTTTCAAACATCTAATGTTGGTAGCGAATCGAGAACTTTTTTTATAACAAGCGGGGCACCCATTGGGTAAACCTAATTAATTTTTGTTTTGTTTTTTGAATTTGAATTTTTATGACCGATTTTTGTTAGTTGTTGGTTAATGTATGAGAAATTCATACTACAAGCTTACAAGTCATGAACAAAACAAAAACCAACCATTTTTCATGACTTTTACGCTTGTAGTAGGGTTTTGTTTTTTATTTGTTTTTTTATGTTTGTGTGTTAGTTAGTTTGAGAAGAGGGATTGCGATGTAGTGTTCAAACGAGATCAGTCTAATCCTTCCCAAGTCAGTAAACATACACTTAAGCCACTAATTCGACTTGTTGTGCGCCCTCAGTTTATCTTACTAATCTACTATACCTCTCATAGGAATTCGGTGCTATTCACGAATTCCTTAAGTTGTTCCAGTCCATTCACACAACATTGGTCATGTCCGGTCTTATACTGTCCGAAAGATGTTGATCGATAAAATGTTTATTTCGAACGATGTACATCGATTTATATTCAATAAATGGTAGGAAATTGAGAACAATTTTAAATTTTAGGTACTTGGCACAATAATTTTCGATCTGAAATATCTCGAAAACAAGACCCAACCTAGAAAAACGGTTTCAGCGAATTCGAATTTTAGGTTTACCCATTGGGCACAGTGTAATTATTAAAGCAGCTGATTTTCTTTCATACAAATAATTGAATTCCAACAAAAAAAATAAAAAAAAAGAAGTAAAACAAATGGGTTGTGTTGCGTTGTGGTTTAAAACGATCGAGGCGCTGATGAGCATTAAGGTGGAGAAGGCGGTACCATTATATTTAACCTGCACTGTTGTGGAATTGAACAATTAATTGCTTTCACAAGAAATTCCTCTTAAACGTTTACGTGGGTCGAGGCATTATTTGCCCCGAATTTTTTCACTACTAGTCCTTCGACTGTTTCTTGCATATTTGAAAGCTCCATTGTTCTCTCTTCTAACGGCGATATAAAGCATAACTTAGGTGGACCGCCACCAGTGCCGGAAAAATGTTGCTTATTGTTTTTCGCAACTTCACCTTCAATTTATTTTTATGATTGGACCAAACCTGTAAAACATTCCAAACTTGAAGAAAATATTTACTTTACATAGCTTCTTCCAGTATTGGTGGCCCTCAAATGCCAGGTCATTTTCCAGACGCATCCATAAACTTTGGCATTTTGCCTTTGCCTCCGGCGTTAGTAAATAACCTTTTGACATATCGGTATGCAAAGTCACAACATTAATTACAGCTTCAAAATTAAACTGTTTTGGTGCGGAATTTTGTTTTAGACATAATTTATGTTCAACAAAGAAAACTAAAGGCTCATTTACACTACTGACAGATTGTCAGTATTTGTCTTCAAAATGTGTCAGTAACGTGTAAATGTCAGAATTTACTGACACAAAATTTTCTGACACGTTCTTGTCAAAATTTTTGACAAAAATGCTGACGTCGTGTAAACAGTCATCAAAATTTTCTGACAGAATTCTGACGACTGTCAGTATTTTGACAACATGTTGTCAAAATATGTCAGAAAATGAACAGAGATAGGAGATCTACATTTCTTTGTCCGCTCTTCCTCTTCAATAAGCAATGTTGCAGCTATTATAGCTATTATATTATCCCATGTCGGGATCCATTACCTTTAATAATAACTTTTAACTTTATTTTTATGTTTATAAACACAATAATTTGCTATCATGTGTGGATAAAGCAAATGAAAAACAGCTGAGAACAATTGTCAGAATTTGTTCAGTAAACACAAACAGAATATGTCAGTAGTGTAAACGGCTTTCAAAATATTCTGATGAAACTTCAAAAATGCTGTCAGAAAATACTGACAAGGTTTTCTGACAAAATATTTTGACATGTGTAAACACTAGTTCAAAATGTTGTGTCAGAAAATTTTGACGAGTGTCAAAATCTGTCAGTAGTCTAAATGAGCCTTAATAAAAAAAAAAAAAACTTACAAAAGAACGTTCTGACATTCGCAGTCGAGTCACATACTCGCCTGTTGTTCGAAAATCGAATAAAAATCGAATTCGAGGTACATAATGGCAACAATTCGTTTTCGTTTTTTCGATAATCGAATCGATATACATATGTACCAAGTAAGGGCGCTGTACTTCAAGTGGCAACATTGTGCTTATACCAATTTAGTGCAACTCCATGCCGAGATCAAATTGCTGAAGACTGCGGAACAAAAGAAAAATTAAATTTGAGGTCAGTTTTGTACAAATTTGGGATGTTTTTGAAATAACCGAACTAGGAATGCTAAACGGGATTGAGTTTAAAAAATCCCGGGATTAGGGATTTTCTAGGATTTCAGGATTCTATTTTTAAATTTGTTGTACTATTTGTTTATTTTTATACATATCAAAGTTTATTTAATTTCTATTTAATAGTATTTTTTTTTAATAATGCGTGTTGTGTATTTTAGAGTTATACATTTTATGTAATTATAACTCATTAACAAAAAATATAATTCATTTAAATTTTTAATTAATTGGCAAGTTTAAACGTTCTTTTAAATTAATTTTAAACATTGCCTTTTAAGAAATACATCATCTACGCCATTTGTATTTTGTATTATTGAAAGCGGTAACTGTTCAAAATTAAGGAACATGTCTATTTTACGGCTTACACTCCAAAAAAAAAACAACCATTTTTTGAGGGGGGGGGGGGGCGTAAATACGTTATTCTAAGCAAAAAAAGTAAAATAACAAAATCGGGGAAAATGCATAGTTTCGGAGTTATGGGCCCCGAAATTACGGATATGTGAGAGGGTTATGGCATTAACGTACCGTATAAAGCCATTGATATCAGTTTTATGTATAAAACAAGTCAAAACAACCTCATTAAATAATGCAGCACTTCGATAAATCGCTTAGTTATCGAGTTATCGGCTTGATTTTGAAAAATTATCGAATTTTTTTTAATTTTCTCATATAATTTTTTTTAATTTTTGGAGAGTAAGCCGTACCCAAAATCAACTTACGTTAAGATATGATATTAACCCTTTTGTAGAGTCGCCATTGGTTTTTAAACCCTTTTTGCACCTTTTGAGTCTGCGAAAAATATCACCACACTGAACGTTTGTCATTGTTTTTAGTTTTATGTTCCTCAAAATTAATAATAATCCCGGGATACGGGATTTCTCCTGAGGCATCCCTAATCTGAACTTTTTAAATTGGATCAGTCGGGCCAGTTACTCAAATCGGCACACATTTTAAACCGATGAGAATCAAATATATCGGCGGCGCCGTAGCTTCAAAAAATGGTTAATGGCGGCGATGCGTCGGAAAATTTTATTATCGCTTGTTCGCGATTATAAATGTCAAACTCCGTAAGCAAAAAACGCCGATAATCTCGAAAATGTGATAAACTTGGTAGTTAACGTTCGAAAAGCGTTAACCTTGGTCGGTGTAAATAACGTGTAAGTGTTTGCTAATTGCTTCGCACAAAACAAGCGATTGTGTAAGCAATCGGTGTAACCAAAACACGTTAATTTTTGCTTTTTTACGTCTGTTTTTTATTATTTGTTAAGAACAAGTGAGTTGCTGACGTCTCGGTAACTGCACATAGGTCTGTCTGGGTACTGATAATTTGTAACAATTTGTACAAATTGTTACAGGATCTTGTCTTTTTACACCAAAAAGCCAGTAACGAGAAAGCAATTAAGAGTTTAGTTTGACAGTTCGATGTTAGAGAACGGACAAGTTTTTCCTGGATAAATTTTTGCCAGTTAGAATTTGCAATAAATAACATTTGTTTTGAAACACATGTTTTATGTAAACAAGCAAAATAGGAAATATAAAAAACATAAAATAACAAATAATCTGTGGTATTTTATGTTTTCAGACAAACAAAAATGATTTATAATGCTCCGTGATGAACTTTCAACTATTTATGTGAAAAAAGAAAAAGTTTTGGTGATATTTGTAATGTTTTGATGAAACTGCGGTTTTCAAATGTATACATTAGAAATCAGCTCTTTACATACAAAAGTTCTTATTTTTACTGGAAGTCGTCTGTGTACCTTTAGTGCAGTGGTAACCAACCCATAGCCTCGCGAGGCAGACAATAATCGTATTTTTCTCGTATGTTTCACACACACACGATCGGCAACTCACATGTACACAACAACTATGTTTGATTCGAAGCATCAGTCTATGCGTGTGCGCAAAGATTAATACTTATAGTAGATCTACTACCCAGCGGTGGAATTTGCGAGGCCTTCCACGAATAAGGCATGCGGAATCATTCTTTGGTAATGCCTACTTTAATAATGCCTGCGAAATGCATGATTTTATAAGGCTTCCACAGGCCTGCTAAAAGAATGCCAGAAGTCGCTGTTGTTCGTGAAACCCTGTCTTTCCACATGTTCGTAATTCGTCGTTGCAAAATCATAACATCAGATAGCCCAGTAGATAAAGCGTCCGATTGTAAGTTCTAAGGTCATGTGTTCGATTCCTGTGGCTGCAGAATTAAAAAAAAAATCCTTTATATATAAGAATTACAATTGGTTAAAGTATAAATCTGAAATATGAAGCTAAATTTCCATATATGTATATTTTTTTATTTTTACGTATGTAAGTGCTTCTAAATCTACTCTTTTTGCAGGCCTTCTAGTAGAGAGGGATGGAAGGCATTGCCTCCCAATCTCACGCAATGTTAAAAAGAAAGGAGGAGGTAAGGTGTAGGGAAGGCCTGTCGTATTTTAAAGAAGGCCTGTTCGGTCATGATTTCAGGCCTTCCAGGTCATGACTTCCGCCGCTGGGTAGTTCTCCCACCAAATTTATGACATTTGGCCTGGTGTGATATTTACGTTTGATGTTGAAAAGAATTGCTTTACTAATACCAGATAGAGGCAATGGTTCAAAACAACGAACAAAATAACAACAACGGCATTTAGTTTTGTGTGTTAAAATTATTGTGTTAAATACAACGCAAATGTATGCTAACAATACCAGTCAATAAAAAAGTTTAAATACACATTTAAATTTTACAGTTTTTCACCAAAATTACATGGAAAATTAAAGCAAGAAGTTATTGTAATTTCCACCTGGTGTATATCACTTTTCGTCAAACATCTCTCTATCACACCGACCGCATCACGAAGAGTGTGAAAGGAAACGTCAGATGAGCCAAATATTCTCTCTAGTCTGAGATTACTCTATGGTTTTACCTACCACTGCTTTAGTGTTATTTTGTACTGGGAGAGTAAAATCTATCTTACTCTCTCAAAAATAGTTGCTGGATATTTTGTACTCAAAAAGTACGCAGCAAGACCTAATATGTAAGTGGAGTTCAACAAACAGTTGTAGACTGCGTAACTCGATAATAAAAAAAAATAAATGGTTTCCCATTACATCCCATGAATGGACTGGGGAGAACTTCTCACAATCACTGAGCTGTGCGCTTTCCAGTTTTCACTCACTGATTGGGACCTACAGTTTTACACCGATTCCGAACGGTAATTTGAGAAGCTTTTTCATGGCTATATACTCGATAGTGTCGCCGTCACTATGCGAGGTGACCGCCGTCGAAAGAAACATTTTTTTGAAGGTGGTCAGAGCAGGGTTCGAACCCAGGATCTCATGTACAAGAGCCGCGCACACCAACCATTGCACCACCGACGGCCACTCGATAATCAAGCTAAATATCGAAAATGTTTTTAAAAATCTGAAAAATATAAAAATTCAGTTTTTCCACTAATACATGATTATTTTTTCTATGCTCTCTAGTACATACAGCCCTAGTTCAAAAGCGATGCGTCTATTAGTCTGGTACACAGCTAGCTGAAAAATCAGAGACGGATAATTTATGCAGTTGGTTGTATGAGGGGTACTAGTTGTACCCAAGCAAATCAAATTTTCCGACAAATTCTCGTCAGAAAATTTTTAAAATTTCGTAGCTCACGAAAATGTTTACCCTTTTCAGACCGAATTCGGTTGGAAATTTCAGAGGAATTTTTATAATGAAATTATTAACAATATGTCATGTGTTTTTATGTTTTTTCCAAATTCATTTCCAACTGCTTCATGATATTAACAGTTATTCCGATTATTTTTTATTTAAACAAAATTATTTACAATCTTTGCTCCGAATTCTTTCAGAAATTATACCTAATTCTGTCAGAAATTGTTCCGAATTCCTTTAGAAATTTCCCTTCATAATTCGCTACGAATTTGTCTCAAAGGCGTTAAGAAAAATACCCTTCGAAAAATCGTTCAGAGTTCGTGTCAACCATTTCATTCACTCTTAAAGAATTCTGGAAATTTACTTTTCTGGGATGGCGCCGAAATGCTAGCACTGAAATAGTATTTTTCCTACTGGGATATAGTCGAATACAACACTCGGAGGTCGGTTGACCCACTGCAACTCTCCTGTAAGAAATAAATACATAGGTAGTAGTAAGAGTAAAAACTAAGAATAAAGCGAGAAATATGTATATCGTATATCGGGACGTATACACAAAAGAAGACCTGCAAAACTCAAACAATAACAAAAAAATCTAGGCATCATTCGAGCCGCACAATCCATAATATGCACATACAGAAATACGAGTATGTAACTACTTCCAATATCTAATATCTATCAATATCTAAAGTCCATAATAGAAATGTTTCCAAGGAAAGAGACTACAGTACATTAGTTGAAAGATTGACCAATTAATCCTTCTCATGAATCCAAGAGGATATTACAAACCGTTTATAAAGTGACACTATAGGCAGAGCTTCCTCCTGTGTTGCACAACTAGACAGGGACAGAGAACGTGTGCGATATTCTCTTCATAGCCATAAAAGCTACAGCATTCGATCCACTTAATACCTCACTTGCTGGTAAGGTATCTAATAGGGTAACCATTCAATTATTGATTATTCGGTTAATCGACTAATCGTGCTGTAAAATTAACCCAACATTTTAATAATTAAGTTTTTCGATTAACGATTAACTCAGTCCGCAGTCCGTCTTGAAACACTCCTGCAATGTGTCAACTCATAAGACAACGATTTGCGAACAAATTTCATAACTTTACACACATTTCGAACAGATTTGATAGTTTGTTGAGAGAAAGCGTCGCACAGTGCTTTGGCTCATAGACGTACATAAAAAAATTGTCTCAAAATTGGTTCATTAAATTGGGTGTGATGAAATTTCAAAACCCACTAGTCACTTTGTATGGGTGGGGTATCAAAATACCTGGTCCTATTATGCTCAAACTATATACAATAAGGATAATAGTCAGAAAATTAGGTTTTGCAAAATTGTTGTAAAAATTAATCAATCCAATAGGGTGTTATAATAGTGTGATATAGTTTCAGAGGGGCACTGCCCTTTGTATGGGAGGTACCGGAAAGGGTGGCACTTTACGGTTTGTTTTAATAAATGTACGTAGTACAATGTTTGAACACTGTTTTCTTTTTTTTTTGTTTTATTTTATTCGAATAATCGATTAATCGAATAATTTGATTGCGTTTTGTTCGGTAAATAATTTACGATCAACCGATTAATAAAAAAAACCAATTGAATTGGTACTCTAGTATCTAACAACGATGTGGGCCGTGACGCACGTCCGTTTTGCTTATTATACTGTATATATGTATGTACTATATGTCGGGTCGTACAGTCTAACGTCAGTTTTTTCCGTGTAGGATGTAATTTTTAAACCGTGTGTGCCAAATTTGCGCCAGTTTTAATTATATTTATCATCTGTCTTTATGATACCTTAAGTTGCAAGATCCATTTGTCGTATCCGTTAAAATTCTTGGATGATAACAACAATATACTTACTTTTGTCATAACATTTATTTACTAACAACTCCAATACGTATTCATTTCATTAACATTTTTACTGCTCATAGACATAATTGGAAGTATTTATACCTATTAATTTTTAAAAATGCATTTATGGGTTATCATTGCTAAATTATTTCATTCCATAATACCGCATCCATTATTTGTAGTGGTCAATAAATAATATCACAAATATAACTTAGTTAGATAAAGAAAAATACACATTTTCTTTAAATACAAAAAATTCTAAAAGAAATGTCAAAGTGAAGATAATAAATCAAAATCAAATACGTGTTAATACTCAACAATACATAATTTATTTTGTGTGATAATATCTGATAATAAAATGTACATACATACATATATCTTCTCAATAATATTTTACAATGTACATGCCAATGTTTAATTGATTTTACTTTATATTCCAACGAGTCAGTTGCATTTATTCTTAAATTTCTAAGATTTGTGAATATTTTTTTGTTTCAAAATATGTATACTGGTTAAACAATTTAAAGAGGAATATACACAAGCCGGCTCTAAGCCAATCATTTTCATACTATGTATATTTGTACTTCAAATGAGTACCATTAGATTATGCGTAATTTACCAAACTGAAAGATGCACTTCAAAATTAAATATTACTCACTGGCTGTAATATTAAATTTGGTCGTAATACATTTTAAAGTTTTATTTAATATTTGATTCCAATTTTTAAGCAACACATCATAGTAGATAAGCACAGGCGCTATTAAATGAAAATTAACATAAAATGTGCTAGGAAGAACAATAAGTAAAGATTGAATCTTAGATTTTTTTATTCATATGTGGCCTTACAATAATATGTATTGGTCAACAGTGTCGCGTGTCATAGTATTCCAAGCAGTACGATCTTTCACGCCATTTCCATGTGGAAAAACTAATCCGGTTCAAGAAGTTTATAAACTGTGCACTCCAAAACTGTATCGCTCCATCTCTCGCGTTATCCATTGCTACAACAACTACTATCATACTCTCGACATGACTGCCAATGACCAAAAACCTTCGCAAAAAGCAACAGTTACAGTGTTGGTCACATGATTAGCACACCCCCGTGCGCCATATTTATTTTTTGAGTTTAGGTTTTATTTGGAATAACTGTTGATATTTGATTTTTTAAAATCATGTGCTGTGTTATACTTAATATCGACACGTTCCCGGCAGAATGTATTAAGCGATAAAATGGAAATTGTTCACGAAACGAAAAAAACTTTCTGTCAAGTAGCTGATTTGTATTATTTTTTGGTTATTACCATTTCATTTGCTTAATAACTCATGATGTGGTTATGCAAGGGACATTCTCTGTATATCGAAATGTGGAGCTTGGCATAAATTTTGAGAATATGGAAAAAAGTCATTGTCGCCAAATATGTCTAACTAAATATGTATGAACTATCTTCGGTTCTTTTTAAATAACGGCTTTAAAAAAGCAAAATACAATATCCAAGGGACATGTAATTAGCACACAACGATTTTTTAAGGTTAAATCCGGTAACCTTTAAAAAGAAATCTAAAAAGCACGTGGTGGCAATAGGTAGTGTAATTAATGTACACGCGGTTTTGAGCAAGAGATTAATTTTAAATTTCTATCAAAATGGGAAAAAATTCTTCTTGTACCCCTGACCTTCGGAAAATCATAATAAATATGAAAAATAAAGGTAGAAACGTGTCGGAAATTGCTAGAAACATTGGCAGATCGCGGAAGATTGTCCAAAATGCAATAAAGTATCAAACAAAACATGAAACTTGCGAAGCCATTAGAAGAAATACTCGACCTAGAAATACCACAAGTGCGGAAGATAGGCTAATTATAAATTATGCGAAGAAGGATCCATTTATAACATCATCGGAAATACAAAATCATATCTCTGAGGAACATCAGATAGCCATTAGTACAAAAACTTTCCGCCGAAGACTGAATGAACACAACTTATATTGGTGTGTTGCACAGCATTAGCCTCTAGTATCAAACAAGAATATTTCTGCTCGTCTCAAGTTTGCTAGACTGTATGGAAATAAACCAATTTCATTTTGGAAAAATGTTTTTTGGAGTGATGAATCAAAATTCAATCGATTTGGATCTGATGGAAAGAAACATGTTTGGCGTCCTTCAAAACAAGAGTTCAATCCTCGCTACACTATGAACACCGTTAAACAAGGAGGAGGGTGTATAAAGGTATGGGCAGCATTTATATTGCATGGAGTGGGGCCAATCGTCAAAATTGATACAAAGATGGATCAGAATTTATACAAAATGATTTTAGAGCATCATATGATACCATTTGCTGATGAAAATTTGTGTGTTAAATGGATTTTTATGCACGATAATGATCCTAAGCACATCTCACGATTGGTAAAAAATTCTTAGATGACCAATCCGTGGAAGTTTTGCCATGGCCAGCACAAAGTCCAGACCTCAATCCAATTGAGAACTTGTGGAATGATGTTGAAAAGCAAGTCTAGCTAAAAAAAAAAGCAAAAAATCTGAACGAATTCCATTTTACCAGCAAGATGTCGGTCACTGGTTGAGAGTGTACCAAGAAGATTGGAACAAGTGATCAAGCAGAAGGGATATCCAACTAAATATTAAAAAAATTAAGAACTAATATTAACATTTTTTTAATTTTATATTGTTGTGCTAATTACTTGTCCAATGAATTAAGGCTTTGTTTTTAATTTTAACGATTTTTTAAATGAATTGTTTTTGTTTTTTTATTGCTTAATTTTTTTTAAGTATACCAATGTGAATATTTTACAATAATTATGTGCTTAATTAAAGAAAAATAGACTTAAATTTTTTAGGTATGTGTGTGCTAATTACGTGACCAACACTGTAGAAGTCGGTGTAAAACATTGACTCATTCAGTGATTGAGAGAAATTTTCCACCAACCCTAACGACAGATTATTCTAAAGCAAGTTTAGAGAATGAGGATGGACTAGTTTGAAGTAATCTTTCTAATGTAGACATTTATTGCAATTCGGACAAACACAATTTGACTTCTCACTGTAATTTGGGCATCTGTATGTTTTACTAAACCTTGCCATCAAATGAACATCAGTGATAAATAACATTTGTCCGGTGGAGTCCTCTTATAGAAGGTACTTCACAAGGATTTCTAAGTAGGACGTCGTTAAATAACATCGAAATTTCAGCAAACTAGTAAAGTTTGTATACAATAAAAATGTTGACCTACCACCCCTTACGCTTTCTAATTCGCGGGCGATAACTTCGGTTGGATATACTGAGTGCTAAATAGGTTTACATTGAATAAGACATGGTGTTATGTTGATTTCCAGCGAAAAGGAAATTCAAACTCACACAAAACGGCATAAGATTAAATGCAACATTTAAAATATGCAAATATTCAGTTTGCGTTAAACACCCTAAATGATTAATCTCTCCAAAATATGATACTAATAATAAAAAAAAACTCCTTTCCATTGTAAAAATTAAAACACAATTCACTGCAGTATCAGATATTATTATATAAGCTAAATCAAAAACAAGCACTATGTTTAAGGAAATTAACATAAAACTAAATCAAAACAAGAACTAGTAAAACAATTAGTAAATGTAGTTAATTTAAATATTTAGAACTGAATTTAAACGAATTTACTTTAAATAATGTATTCATGTTAAATATCAAACGAAATCTGTAATGATTATTAAAAATATTTGTTAAAGTAGAGTGATGATGATGATGATGGCAAACAATTCTAAATTTAGTACAGATACAACAATAAGTTACTGATTGTTTTGGAATTAGTTTATAAATTATTAACAGTAGAAATGAAAAACTAAAAATTTATCTTTCATTTTAATGTCGATTCGAAAGAATTGAAAACAAAAATGCAAAGATATTCCAAATGTTGGATCCTTACTATCGATGTCGTCAGTCATTTTGTGTTGTGATTGTCTGTTACTCACAATGAGATATTTCATAAATGCATTTTAGATTCATAAGATAAAAGCCATTAAAGACAAGGAGTTTATATAGATGTAAATCAAGAACAAGCTAAAAAGAACTAACTATACTATTATATGATTATGAAGAAATGCAATGAAATGATTTATTAGCACTTACTTGATATTTGCTGAATTCACACAAATAAATGTTATAAATGCGCAAAGTAATACCTGTTGTTTTGGCTTTTTACTCTGTACTTGATTCTATTTACCTGAATATTTTTTTCAAATTCATTTCTAATGGTAGTTACTAATGCAACCCTTAAATGCATGTACCTATGTATTTTTGTTTTCATAACGTTTTGAATTCGCTTTTGTGTTCCAAGTAAGCAAAAGAAACAACGTAGCAAAATTTGTAGATTGTAAAACAAAGTTGCCTGCAAATTAGTACATGTGTCTTTATTGTGTTTACTTATGCATTTAAGGGTTAAGTCTTTTAGATGTAGCACCTTCGGTACTGGTAAGATTTGGAACGCCATATTTAAAACAGCTATGAGACCTTTAGTACGTACATATTATTTGTTACGAGATTTTCAAAATTATTTTCAAATTATACAAGAAATGCTGACTAGAAATCGGTAGTTTAGATTCCCCAAGCAGTCAATCTCTTACTAGTTGGCATCTTGTGTTTTTCAACCAACTATTATAAAAATATCTTTGAGTGCATCAGTCTCTCACACACATACTTTCTTTAACAAAGCTTCATATTGTAGAAATCGGTCTATGCCTTCGTAACAGGGCTTGTTTTGGATGTTTATGCAAATATCACATATTCGCAACGCGCAGTAATCTCTCTCTGGCTCGATTTTTTATATCACCAAAATCCATAATTTCTGCATATTAAATTCTAAGAACAAACACTGCGTCACAATCTAAGCTTTTGTAAAGGTTTCAAGATAACTGTCAGTCTTTTTCATTGCTTCACCGAAACTATTTTACGAATACCACATGCATTCACATGGGAATAGTTAAAGGAACATTTTTAAATTCTATTTTAGATACATCAGAATATGCCGATACAACACAAACTACAGATATTTCACATCACGGCAATCTGGAGATTCATGTTGAGCTACCGTCCGGGCACCGCGAGAAGAAGACCAAAACGCAGCAAGATATTGAAAATGCTGTAAAGCGTAAATTGAATCGTGAAATGAAGGATCGTCAGTTGCTTATGCACAAAGCAAGTTTGTTATGTCATTTCGGCCGCACTTACTTTTATAATCGCTTACTGAACGATACAATTCTAATGCATAAAGCTCTTAAGCTTTTGCCCAGCACGAATGCGTATCCACCCGAAAGAGGGACCGAGATCAAATACTATCAGTCTTTGGTTACCTGGTTTAAAAGTGCCATAACATTGACTTCGCAAAATTTGTATCCAGAAAAGAAAGTTGGCAAATCCAAAACAGGTGCACACAAACAACTCCAAACGCAAATTGAGAAGAAACAAGCCAGAAGTAAACAGGATATGGTTTTTATATTCGTCATTCTATTGCGAGGCATGGGTCTACAGTGTCGCTTGATTGTCAATATGCAGCCGTTGCCTTTGAAACCGGCACAATCTGATTTGTTATCAATTAAAATGAAACAAGAGGAAGAAGACCCAAGTAAGGATGCCTGTGTGAAGAAACTCTTGAAGAAGGATAGAGATTCAGTTAATATGACTGACGATGAGCCAACAACATCTTCAAAGTCTAAACTTGTTATTCAAAAAAGTCAAGAACTCAAAATTGAAAGCGTAAAAAAAGAAACATTGCCAACAAAAAAATTTCACAATACAGGGGACGAGGACATGAAATCAACAGCACCAAAAATCATATCAAAGAAATCTCAAGTAAAAAAAAAGCTCGAAGTTGATCATTCGACTAGTTCTGTACTTGCTAAAAAGCCGTCCTTAAGCCAAGTGGCTGATAAACCGTTCACTCAAGCAATAGACACCCAGAATAAAAAATCAACTAGGGATAAGAAGTCCGTTAATGAAATACCAACAAATTCTTGCACTAAAAGTTTGAGGCTACATAAAATCGGAACTGGAACAAATTCAGAAGCTTCAGTGCCCGACAAAAATGTTGGGGAAACAGAACCATCCGAGAAATCAATCAAAGTTAATCCAGACCATTCAACTAACCAAGGGAATAAAAAAGGTCGAAAAGCTAAAACCATCAATATTGCCAAGATCTCCGCAGCTTCTGATAATGAAGCTCCACCGCAGGAAGAACAGATGCATTATAAAGAAACTGAAGTAAAACTGAAGGATACAATTTTTTCAAAATCAGAAGAATTAGATAACTCACAAAAAGAAAATGCAGCAAGACCAACTAAGAAGCCTTCCTTGTCTCGTTTAAAGCGAACCAAGGTTATGGATGACACAGAACAACAGAGTATGAAGAAATCCCTTATTGAATCTGGTACATCTATCATACCGAGAATCGTAGTACAGGGTGGCAAGAAGATGTTTCCAGAGGCTACTGGTGAGGATTCAGCGACAACATCGACGCGAACGCGAAATACGCGATCACGAAGTAAATCCCCAAAAGCCCATATATCATCGGCGTTCTTAGAGGGCAAGAAATACAAAGAAAAGTTTCCCAGCATAATACCTAAAAGTACCAATGTCAAAAAGAACCCAGTTCGTGGTAAAAGCCCATCGGATAAAGTTCAAATTTCGGTTAATTTTGCAAAAATCCCAAAGATTACAAAACGAATATTGCGTTCGCGTCAAAAAACAAATGAAGGAGATCCGGCAGAATCGAATTCAGCTTCCAATTTGAATTCTGTGCATTTGCTGCAAATACCTCAAATGGACGGAGCCGAAGATGAAATGTCCAAAAGTTCAAAAATTGCACAAAGAAAGAAGAAACAGAAACAAGTAAAGAAAGAAAAAAGTGTCGGAGATTCCGACGAAGATTTTGAGCCATCCCCGACCAAACGTCCGAAACTAGCGCCGTCATTATCGAAAAAAGACCTCAGAGTTCTATCCACAGATGACGAAGAGAACAAAGCGGGTAGTTCTGAACATGGTAAGCGTAAACCCACCGCGGGAGATATGTGGGTAGAAGTCTGGTCTGACGTGGAAGAGCAATGGGTGTGTGTGGATTTGTTTAAGGGGAAAATTCACTGTGTCGATACCATCAGGGTAAGTTTGGTACTACATAGGCTTCCTTTGTGCATAGAAAGAAAAAAAACGTACATTAACCCCAATATTGATAACGAAAAGGGACGAACACATGCTAATAACTTTCGACGTACAGCTGTCCTTTTACTAATAAGACATGTTCATATTAGAGTTAGACGGTAGATAGGAAACGATAATGAATCAACCTTTGACTAACGAGTAACTTAGCCTAAAACACATTCTAGTCAGACACTCGTTGTACGGAGCTTATATCCAGTGACTATCTTTTCGTTATGAATACGGGGGTAAGTAAATATCATTTACAAAATTTCCCCTCTATCGTTTACAGAAAGCGGCATCGTCAAATTTAGCCTACGTATTCGCTTTTCAAAATGACCTTAGTGTGAAAGATGTAACCGCACGCTATTGTCCACACTGGACAACTGTGGTCCGCAAAACAAGAATTGATAAAGCTTGGCTAGACATTGCGATTCAAAAATATCTGGGTCTCCGTACCATGCGTGACATAAGGGAAGATCAGGAATTAAGACGAATTCACGAGCAAAAACCTATGCCAACAGCTATAGGTGATTACAAAAACCACCCATTCTATGCTCTGGAACGTCATTTGCTTAAATTCGAAGCTATATACCCACCCGATGCTCCAACCTTGGGCTACATACGCAAGGAAGCGGTATACTCTAGAGATTGTATTCACACGTTGCGCTCTAGAGATATCTGGCTTAAAGAGGCACGCGTAGTGAAATTGGGTGAGAAACCTTATAAAATTGTGAAATCGCGGCCAAAGTGGGATAGGGTAAGTGTACACGATAAGTACTTTAGGTATTAACATCAATAAAATGTGTCGCTGTTTAGATTACTCAAACTGTTATAAAAGATCAACCTTTGGAAATATTTGGTTACTGGCAGACACAAGATTATGACCCACCCACAGCTGAGAACGGTATGGTACCTCGAAACGCTTACGGTAACGTGGAATTATTCAAGCCCACTATGTTGCCCAAGAAATGTGTTCACATACGGTGTAAGTATAATTTCCATTTAAATCTTGTGCCTCAATTAGAAACACAACTCGTGGTCATACAATTCCAGTGCCCGGACTTAACCGCGTTTGTAAAAAACTCGGCATTGATTGTGCCAATGCTGTTGTCGGTTTCGATTTTCATCAAGGAGCTTGTCATCCCACCTATGATGGTTTTATTGTATGTGAAGAATACCTCGATCAAGTAACTGCAGCCTGGTACCAAGACCAAGAAGAACAGGAGCGCAAGGAACAAGAAAAATACGAAGCACGTGTTTATGGTAATTGGAAAAAACTAATACGTGGTCTTCGAATACGAGAACGGCTTAAGTTGAAATATAATTTTTAATTACTATCTATATGTATATTTTGATTCTGTTGTATTAAAAAAAACACTGCGTTTTAGGCAGCTTCCTCCCTGCCCGGTTTATATTGTTCGATATGATTCCAGTGAATATATTTTAGTTTTAATTTTTTGTTCATTTTTTGTCAATTAATAATTTATTTTTGTAATGATTTGTCTGCAGGAATAAAACGTTTCATGTACTCAGAAACTGTCCCATTGTTATATATATTTAATTGGAGACTGCGTAAAGTAAATGGGCTTACCAATAGGTACGGGTAGGTGTTAAAATTTGTGGCCGTCGGTGGTACAATGGTTAGTTTCCGAGGCTCCTGTACATGAGAACGTGGGTTCGATCCCTGCTCAGACCACCTTACATTTTCTTTCGACGAAGGTCACCTCGCATAGTAATGGCGACAATATCGATAGCTTAGCCCTGAAAAAGCTTCTCAAAATACCGTTCGGAACCGGTGTAAAACTGTAGGTCCCAATCAGTGAGTGTAAAAACTAGAAAGCGCACAGATCACTGATTGTGAGAAGTTCTCCCCAATCCCATCGTGGAATGTAATGGGAAACCGTTTTTTTAGATGTTAAAATTTAATAAAACAAATTGTGTGTGAGATATCAACGACTTTTGAAAGACCTATCAATGACATTATGTGTAGATGGTAAAATTTTCGATCACTGGCGCATAGATCATGCTGAATTTGAGCAATGGAACGGGTTATGTTAACTTTGAGGGCACCGATTGTTTGTGGCTTATTGACATTTGACCTGTGACTTAAGGAAACCCCACATGGGATAGTCTAATAGTCACATCTCTGTGGTAAGTTCACGTCGCCCCTGCATGAGATAACCATGCCCTCAAATCACCCGCACATAATATCGGCCTGTTTGTAAATGCATCACGTCGTAAATACAAACTCTAGCAACATTGCACGCGTCAATGTTCGCAAATGCAACGATGTATCATCTGATGCGAAACTTTCCGGAAATTTGCATTATAAAAATGTCTAATAACTTGTTTCATTTAATTTATTGTTCAATTTAATTAATGGCCCCTATTCTGCATTGCAATTACGTTCCCGCATTACGTTACGTTACGATCGTAAAATGGTATTCCAACTAAAAACGTAATTGGAAGAAAAAGAGGAAGACAAGAGTGAATTCACAACCAGCTGCTTGGTTGTGAAACTTATGAGATCGACACGAAAAAATTGTCAATTATGTCAACATTTTAATAAAAAAAATGGAATTTAGTGCAAATAAAACAGTGATTCAGTGATAAAACAGATAGTTAAATATTGTTGATATTTTAATTAAACCAGCCTGTCCTGCCGGAGGTGATATTTTTATGTTTTTAACATAATTATACCACAAAGTAACGTCGCCAGCTTCGCGTACTGTTCCGGTGTTGTTTTCGACCTGCAATAAATTAAATAAAACTCACAAATCCGTACAAAAATAAATAATTTTAAACAAATATGTATATGTATATCTAATTTATTAAACTTTTTATTGTATTTTATACTTAAATTTTTCTCATTTCCTTTTTTTTCAACTTAAACTTGATTTTTTCACTAACGTTTTCACCAAACACAACAATTGTAAGACGCTCCGTCAAGTAATTACCAACTTAGAAAAACTCAGTTACGATTGTAATGCAGTATACATACGATCGTAAAAAAGTCAGTCACAATTGCAAGAAATTGAAACGAAACGTAATGTATAATACCAAAATTACAATAACGTAGAAAATTACGCTTGGATTGCAATGCAGAATAGGGCCCAATGACGAAAGGAAAACAATTGTAATGACAACAAATATAAGGCAAATTAAAGTGAACAAAATAGATAATAGACAGGGGGATAGCGTCAATGATATGTCAAAGATGAAAAAATTTCGAGTCGATTCTTAGAAAAATTTTAAATTTTGTCTGCCCTTTGTCTTTTTTTAACACTAACACTCACTCAGCGTGTCACGGCTGCCATTCTGTCGTATATATGTATGTATGTCTTCTTTGCCCTTGCTAAGCAAGTTTTTCTATCCTTTTTATGGGGCCCTTAGCTTAATTAAGCGGCTTCAGTTAAGACCGTTTATCTTCTCAAACAAAGTGGTCGCATTTTAGTTAAGCGGTAATAACAAAAAATACCAATAGTATTGGTAATTTGTCGACCAGTTTGTATGAAGAGTTGCTTAAATGGGCTTAAAATCGCTTAGGTTTCCATATTTACGAATCGAATATTTTAGATAACCGAGGTAAGTAAAAGATGTTAAAAAGGCAAACGGAAGAATACAGTTGTGAAAAAATTCAAAATTTTTTATATTTTTTTCTCACCCCAAAAGAGGCACAAATTTGATGGGGCGATGGCAACATTTGTTAAATGTCGCCTCATACAAGGGCAACAATATTTTTTAGAAATGAAATCACCAGAAATGCTAGTAGACGACACGGGGAAGAGAATGGAGTCTGTGGAACAATCTTTACGGCACCTGATGAATACACACTTTCTGAATGAAAACGCGGAACTCACAGGGGAACGCGAAAATGTAGTACATCAGGCACCAATCATAACGGACCAAATGGTCAAAAAAGCTATAAAGAGCTTCTCCCCGTATAAAGCGGCGGGACCGGATGGAATTTTTCCGGCTATCCCACAACATGAGGTTGCCCAAAAAAACAACCCATTTGGTGGGAATTTTCACCGCATGCGTAAAATTCGCCTACACACCAAAGAATTGCTAGGAGGCTACCGTCGGTGTTGCTATGGTTAGTGTGCGCGGCTCTTGTACATGAGAACGTGGGTTCGATCACTGCTCAGACCACTTTACCAAAAATAAATAAAAAAATTATTTGTATCCTTCAATTGAGGTGAGCTCAAATATACATACAGTATTGGCCATAACTCAAGCACCATTTTTTTCGTATTATAATATTTTTATGAAAACGACGATATTCTGTTATTTTGTGTTATCATTTTATTAATTTTTGTGGTAATTGTTAAACAAGCATAACTTTTGGAATGTATCATTTGATAAATAATAAATTAAAATTAATGTAACTTACTTATCCGGTCACGAACAACCCCGAGGGGCAGGGACCTTACAAAACGAAGATAACATATTTCGCCAACCAGTTCGATCTTTTGCCTTATCTCTCCAGTTGACAATACCAAGTGTACGCAGGGATTCGTCAACCTGATCTTTCCAGCGGAGTCTTGGTCTTCCTATTTTTCGTCTTCCTTCAAGTTCGGTTTCGAAAACCCTTCGTGCTGGTTCGTCTTCATCCATTCTACTGACATGGCCTAGCCAGCGCAATCGCGTTATTTTGATCCGTTTAACTATGTCAATGTCGGGATATAGCTCATACAGGTCATGGTTCATGCGTCGCCGTTGTGCACTATAGGGCCATACAATTTTCGGAGTATTTTTCTCTCGAAGACTCCTACAGATGTTTCGTCTGCTTGCGATAAGACTCAGGATTCTGCGTCATAAAGCGAGACAGGTTGTATGAGAGTCTGGTATAGTTGGACTTTTGTTACTCAAGAGAGGGCTTTATCTCTAAAGTGCTTGCTTAGCCCAAAATAACATTTATTCGCAAGCACAATTCTCCGCTTGACTTCAAGGCTGACGTTGTTTTTGTTTACAGCAGAGACGATGTATATAACTTCGTCTACCACCTCGAAATTATAACGGTTATCAACGTTCACGCTTTGGTCTAATGGCGTGGAGGCCCTGCTCGTTGAAACCATTAATTTTGTGTTGTCCTCATTTACTGTCAGACCCACTTTTCCTGACTCCTTCTCAATTCTCGAAAACACCGCAGTAACTTCTCTAACTGTGCGTCCAATGATATCTATATATCAGTATACGCGAGCAGCATGTGACTTTTGCTGCTGATGGTTTTATTCATGTTGACAGCAGCTTTTCTCAGAATAATCTCTATTAAGATGTTAAAGAGATCGCACAATAGGGTGTCACCTTGTCTCAGGCCTCGCTTAGTTTCGAAAGGTTCGGTAAGATCCTTACCAACTTTCATTGCGGATTTGGTGTTCGTCAGGGTCATCCTGCAAAGACGTATGAGTTTTGCAGGAATACCAAGCTCAGACATTGCTTCGTAGAGTTTCCCCCGTATCGGGCTATCGAAGGCCGCCTTATAATCGACAAATATATGATAGGTTTCGATTTGTTTTTCGTGGTTCTTCTCCAGGATTTGGCGTAGCGTGAAAATTTGGTCGGTTGTCGATTTTCCAGGCCTAAAGCCACACTGGTATGGCCCAATCAGGTCAGCAATAATCGGTTTTAGTCTCGCACATTATGCTTGATAGAACCTTATATGCTATGTATAAAAGGCTTATTCCACGGTAGTGGGCACAGAGACTCGGGTCACCTTTTTGAAATATGGGACATATTGCACTGAGACTCCAATCGCCGGGCATGCATTCATCTAACCAAATTTTACTAATGAGCTGATGCTCCGCCGGTAATCCATCGGCTCCTGCGGCTTTATTGTCCTTAAGCCGGGCAATAGCTGTTCTGACCTCGTCTTGGTTAGGGGGGGGGGGCAATCGACGTCGTCGTCCTAATTCAGATCGATTGTCTCGTCATTGTATATCTCAGGTACCAATAGCGCAGAGAAATGATCTCTCCATATTCCCAACATACTCTGCACATCTGCGATGTGATTTCCGTCCTTGTCTTTATAGAAGGGGCCCTGAACCATGTCTATTAGTTCCGTTTTTGACTTTTTGGTAGAATTTTCGGGCTTTGTTCTTCCTTCTGTATGACTCAATTTTCTCACTCTCGCGCTTTCTTCACTGCCGTTTCTTACGCCTAAGGAGACGGTTTACTTCCTTTCTTTTCTCCCTATACCGCTCAGTTGCAGCTCGCGTTGCAATTGACTGAAGCATTGCCATACGTGCAGCGTTCTTTTCATCATTTGCAATACGACACTCTTCATCGTACCATGGTTTATTGCGAAGCGGTTTTTCGAAACCAAGTACGGTTGTTGCGACAGTTTTTATAGAGTCCGAAATGGGTTTCCATTGCGCTTCAGGATCGTTATCGGGAGGGGGTGGGTTCTGTGCCAAAAGTTGCGAGAGCTTCCTTGAGTAGGCTGTGGCTACCTCTGGTAATTGCAGCTTTCCGAAGTCCAACTTCCTCTGCGTTTGGTTTCGTACGATTTTCGCTCTAGTTAGTATTGTGCGAACTTTTGCTGCTACCAGGTAGTGATCAGAATCGATGTTAGCTCTTCTGATCACTCGTACGTCCATTACACTGGATGAGTGCCTTCCATCAATTACCACGTGATCAATTTGGTTCTTCGTTCTTTGATCTGGGGATACCCAAGTAGCCTTGTGGATGTCTTTATGCTGGTATCTTGTACCACTAATGACCATGTTTTTTGCCGCGGCAAAGTCAATCAGTCGCATATCTCATACCGCTTTCGGAACTGTCAGCATGTAGACTGAAATTGCCAATAGTTGGATGAAACACATTCTCCCTGCCTACTTTAGCATTAAAATCTCCTAGTACAATCTTAAAGTCACGGCCAGGGCAGCGGTCATCTGTTTCCTGTAGGAGCACGTAGAATATATATTTGGCATCATCATCTTTCTCTTCTGTCGGGGCATGCACACAAAAATTAGGGAAATATTAAAATGTTTAGATTTTATGCTCACAGGATCGAACCTAGAGACTGATATCGCAGTCTTTTGCCGACTACAAATCCGCAACCAAATTCATGTTTTTCTCATGGCAACTGTCAGCCTTATAACTTTCGTGGACATCTGCCAATTGGATACTTGCACCGGATCTATATAGAGTTCTTACATTTCAAGTGCATATCCGTAAATCGTAGTCCTTATAACGATTGCGGGGGTCGTCAACATATAGGGGTTGTTTATGTTTTCTGTTTCGTTTTTGTATTTTCACTGCCATTATGAACGGTGGCGGGAGGCAAACCCAGTCCACCGGGTTTTTGCATTTTACCTACTGCCAGGATATTTGATTGCAGCCGCCCATTATGTATCAGACGCTGACCAGGATGCAATATGTCGAACCTGGATTTTCTTCTTTTGGTTTTCTATCCGCCGTTGGCCTAGATGTTTGGCTCATCCGCCTTCTAAAGTACAAAAGAATATGCCCGATAGCTTGATGAGCTTCAGTGGCATCAGCCACCTACTAAGCCTGAGCCACATCAGTGATCGCTTAACCAAATCAGGCTGCTCATTTATTTTCGCCTTCTCACTCTAGCTAGCTAAAGGAGGTTTCCGATAAAGCCATTGCCCAGGACATACTGCGTGGAAGTAGTGAGCTGCTTGGACTGCCCAATGAAGGATTCATTTCTGGCCACCCCCAAGTGAATGGCTATCAGAAACTTTCCACCTCCACGTAGCACTTACAACCGCAATAATAAACGGACAAAACAATAGTACCCCACCCCCTATATTTTGAAAATTTGACTACGCTACTGCAAATTAACGGTTATAGGTAACGGTACTCTCCACAAATGCGTGTTACATTTCATAAGAAAGAGATATAGAGGCTTAGTGATCAGTTTTTGTTACGTTTCGGTAGAGATATACATATATGTAAAACTATTAGCTAACGCCTCTTGAACTTTTGCACTACTAAAAAAATATAACCAAACCCGAAGATCGTATTTCAGTCGAAGAAAAATCATTGTCGTGTTTTTTTCTGTCGGGGCACAGACAACGCAATCCAGTTTGGATGGCTTATAGAAAAAAACACATAGCAATTTAAAAAATTCAATAAAAACTAAATTACAATTTTGCAAAAAATATTTCGGTATATTACATTATTATACCTGTAATAAATAAATCTGGATGAGTTTTGTTAGTTTTTTTTGTGTGAGTTGCCACATGGCTTTTCATATCATATTATGAATGTCGTACCTCTGTCAAATATTTATATGTGCAAAATAATTTTTTTTTGATGTGTTAACATCTATTCGCGCGCCTCTAGGGCAGTAAACTATAAATTTAATACATACGCAAGTGTTAGGTTTGTAAGAGTAAATCATCGTTTGTTTGTTCGTTGCTTGGCAGTCGGTATTGAAAGTGATTATTGGGCGATTTTCATATAATTTTCCCACGCGATTTTCTCCGGAAATTCATAGCCGATTTTATTAATTTAAAAAGCTAGTGCGGGTTTCGACGAAGAGTTTAGGCCAAAAACTAAGGCGATCCGATATCGGCGAGCCGAGATTGAAGTGTTTTAATTTGGAGTATTAATTTGGAGTAATATTAAAAAAGTATTTTATGTTGATCTTCGGTTATATCGTACGAATATAACAATGTATGTATGTATGTACAAGTGTCTGTTGCTTTGCATTCTTTGACTTTTGTGGGAATAAAACAAAAAGTATTGAGCAAGAAAATAATGACACATGTGCTTGCACTGGGTCTTTAACCCTTCTGCACAAATTCAGATTATACCCCTCATAAACAATTTGTGGGTCAATTTGACCCAATATGAAAAACACATCCGTATAACGGTTAATTAATTTTTTTTTTATTATTTGAACATAAAATATACAAATTCAATATTTATTTTAAGACAAGAAGTTTAATTCTGGGTGTTTATACTTATACACAACATGTTGTTTGCATAAATTGTTTTTGCATGTATTGCGACGGATTGAGTGGTTGTTTGAGTTTTTGGTATGTGGACAAACAAAAGCGTCTTTGTCTTTTTCCCAATGACCCAAAAAGCAGGAGGTAGAATCTTGAAATTGAATGATCTTCGATGAACTGGGAGTGTCGGCTACTACAGCTTCCTGGATCTTTGCCAAAAAAATTTTCCCAGAAGGCCCATAGGGCATTCGCGAGCATTGGTGGTCAAAATGACCCACAAATTGTATACGCGTAGGTAAAGTATTTAAAATGTAATGAAAAAAAATTATTTTTACTTAAAATCCATCAGAAGGCCCTGACTGAGGATATGAAAAAGTTGTATAAACTTGCAGCCTTCCTAAGACATGATTTTCGACGGTTGTTCTTCAAAATTGGGTCATTTTTACCCAATTTGTGCAGAAGGGTTAAATAATTTTAAGTATTAATATTATTTAACTGTAACGTCATCATATAATTGAACGCTGTTTTTTATTTTCCAATGTAACATTTACGAATGTGTTCATAGAAATCGAACAGGTACCGTGTAGCAAAAAGGTGTTAACACATCGCCCGTGAGTTCGAACACTCATTGGATTTTTTTTCTTTCCTTCTGGAAACTAACTATAATTTAATGTCGACCATATACAAATTTTTCGATAATATCCCTCTCTTTATCGTATACTTTTTTCTCTTTTGGACTTTATTTGTAGTCCCGTTATCTATGATTAGCTGTGTTCGAGTACTTTTCCAGTAAAAATTATCAAGTAACTAGTTTTCGGAGAGTAAGAATGATTTTGCTCTCTGAGTAAAAAATATAACAAAAAGTACGCGAACGACATCCAGTAAAAACTTGCAAGAAATAAGAACTTTGTATGTAAACAGCTGATATGCAATGTAAACATTGGAAGAACCAACAAACGCAATTCGAACAAAACATTACAAATCACCAAAACTGTTTTCTTTTTCAACAGAAGTACTTAAAGATTTATAACAAAACATTCAAAAATCACATTTTCTCTTAAAAACTAAAATTCCAATGATAAATTTATTATTTTATATTCTTTCTACGTCCTAATTTTGTTTGTTTACATAAAACATACATATGTTTTAAAACATATGTTATTACTTGAAAATTCTTACTGGCAAAAATTTCTCCAGTAAAAACTTGCAAGTTCTCTATCATCGAACTGTGAAAATAATCTCTCTCTTGCTCTCTCGTTACTGGCTTTTTGGTGTAAACGAACACTATCAAGTAAGAAATAGTAATAATTTGTACAAATTATCCAGTACGCGAACAGACTTATTATCGCTGTAAGTTTGCAATTCAATAGAAAATAATTATATGTGCAGTCGCGTTCCTGACACTTTAAAGTGAACGACTCTATTTTTCTCGGGTGTTTAGTATAAAATATCTTTCTGCACGTGGGTAAAGTGATCGTTATGAATATATTCTAAGAAATGTTTTATTCACAGTTTTGTTTCTAGTTGAACATGCCACGTGGAAGTGAGCATACGGATGAGGAGCGCGGAAAAATTGTTGAAGTTAGACTTGCAGGTAAAGGAATTGGCGAGATTGCATCTGCGGTAAATCGGCATCGCAATACAGTTTCGAATTTTCTCAAAGACCCCGAAAGCTATGGTTGTATTAAGGAAATAAAGGAGGAATTGGGTATAAATGTAACGAGACAGCGTGTCGAACAACTGCTAAAGGATAAAGAATAGAGGTTTTCGGTACCAAAGCAAAATGGCCAACCCACGATTAACCCAGCGCCATAAAAATGCGCGTATTGCTTGGCAGAAAAGTACAAGTTTTGGGAGGACGAATTTGAAACCGTTATATTTACTGATGAGAAAAAGTTTAATTTGGACGGACCTAATGGTCACCATAAATATTGTAGAGATTTACGACATTCTCGGCAAACGTGCTACAAGCGAAACCACGGTGGTGGATCTCTTATGATATGGGCTGCAGTTGGAGCACGAGGGAAGTCAGAAATACGCTTTGTTCCAACTTAAATGAATACGGAAGTATACGTTAATCTGTTGGACAGCAATTTAATTGATTTTGCTGACGAATTATATGAAGATAACTGGACTTTTCAACAAGACAACGCCCCGATCAACATTGCTCGGCTCACAAGGGATTTTTTTAAGTCCCGAAATATTCCATTACTAGAGTAGCCAGCCATAAGTCCTGATCTGAACCCAATTGAATACCTCTGGGGGATACTTTCCACCAAGGTGTTTTCAAGTCGAAGCAGTATACGACGCTTAAAGAACTAAAACTAGCAATATTGGCGGAATGGGAGAAAATTGACATGTCCATTTTAAGCAACTTAGTGAGTTCTATGCCACGCAGGCTACAACAAATTCTTATACACTAGGGCAACTCAATATATAAATATTTTCTATGAAGAATATATCAAACACTGTTTTTTTGTTCTAAAGACGAAATAAAAAAAATATGTTTTTTTATAATTTTAAAGAACACATAAATATAAACTAATATATAAAATAAAAATCAAAACAATTTTAGTTTTCAAAGCTCCAACTCAACATGATACATTGCACATATCAATATTTGACAGGGATATAAACAGAGAGGTGGGGATATCGCTATGTGATCGATATGGACCACATACGTGTAGTACATACATGTGTATATGATTACTCCGGTTTCGTTACGAGAGAAATGCCCGACAAAGGGAATTTCGAAGGAGAGACGATTTTATCACTGTTCTCTAGGATAAGTGAAAAGGATTTCCAAATGAATTATCTAAAACTTGGGAAATTCCATTCCAAGAAGATTGAAAGAAATTGTTAAAAACAATGGATCTCAAACAGAATTATGTATAAATTAATTTTATTTTTAAATATCTGTTTCAAAAGTATGATAATTATTGGAGCTGAAAATCACACCTACTTTGGCTTTAATGTTGTAGAAATTCTAAAAAGTTATTTTCTGTATGAAACTAAGATAAGTTTTATAAACTTGAAATTCGAAAAGGGCTCATCTCTGAAATCTCAAGTTTTCAGGAAACGAAAAAAACTAAATATCAACCACCCAGCTTATTGGATCGAACTGATTTTTCGTACCTTCAAACAGTGGCAAACCATGAACGAATGGCCATGTAATCATGTGAATATCTGTTTCAGCAACCTACGGATTAAGAAAAGAAATTTTCCGAGATGGTCCCTTTTCGAAATTTACGTCAATATCAATAGATAGGGTAGTGATAAGTGTATTTCAATAATTAATTCAAAAGAACACCATTTATTACAAACGATTAATAGAACATTTTCTGATCAATAGTACATGAGTACAGTTAATAAAAAAAATTGAAACTAATGTATTGAAGAAGTATTTGACTATTGTAACTTCAAAAATCCTCTTCTGAAGGCTTTCCTAATGCTGTTGATGCTTTGATAATGCTTTGATAATGCTGTTGATATGCCATGTCAAGATATGCCTGTAGAAAGCCTCATGTTCAGCTGGGATGTATTGCTAAAGTTTCTTCAGGTCTTGTAGATTTATTGGAAGCTTTCCTGGATAACAAGGAAAAAGTGTGGTGGAGGGCAACATGGCACAAATCCCTTTCACCCTAGACAGCGTGAAAGTTTCAATCACCACATCACTGTCAATATGCTGACGAACAATCACGCTCCCAGGTTTGTTGGGATCGAATTGAAAATGGTTAAATTTTGAGACGTCAAAGGAGACCTTTTGGTCCCGAGGTACTTTATTACCATAACTGCGATTTGACCGCGGAAGTTTTTTGAAATTTACAGTGACCCACTTTTTAAAGTAAATTTTTTTTCTTTATTTTAACTATTTAATACAATCCAGTTTAAATGCTTACTACAACTAGTCTTATTATATAGACTAACGAGCAGTTTTTGTATATTTAGTGAATTTTATATTAGTGCATTTTGTTTACAGGTTAGGCGATATAATCAAGCATCTTCATCCTGGGTAAAGCGTCCAATCAAATCATGGGGTTTAAATCTTCGGAGTCTTCTGAGCAAGCCATTAGTGTTCAGTAATTGCGACATTTCCGTGTTAATGTGATTGAGAATTCTGTTTCTGTGAGCTACGGCGTGCCGTCTTATTTCATCGGTGACCAAATTTATACCGAGGTCTCTGTGAATGTCACTGTTTCGCGCGTACCAGGGTGCGTTCACAATGTTTCGTATAACTTTATTTTGAAACCTTTGAATGATGTTTATTACATGTTTTTCTGCACATCCCCTAATTTGAATGCCATATGTCCAAATTGGCTTTAGTATTTGTTTATACAACATAAGCTTATTATGTATTGAGAGGTTGGATTTTCTACCTATTAGCCATTGCAGTTTATTTAAGCGTATATCTAGTTCCTCCTTTTTCTTCTTAACGTGTTCTTTCCAACGTAGTTTAGTGTCTAGTGTCATCCCAAGATATTTGGCTGAGTTAGAATATGACACAAGAACACCGTCAAAGTAAATTGGTACTATTCGAGTATTTCTATTGGAGAAATATACGTGAACAGACTTATTGCTGTTCAATTTAATGTTCCATTTTCTGGTCCATTGTAGGACTTCATTTACAGCTGTCTGAAGCTTATTTACCGCTGTTTGTTCTGTAGATCCAGTTGACACTATTACAGTGTCATCTGCAAAGGTGCCCATGAAGCAATTTTGACTTTGTGGGAGATCATTCGTATATAGGAGATAGAGTAGAGGTCCTAGTATACTGCCCTGTGGTACTCCTGAGTTCATTTTGTAAATTTCTGAGTACTCATTTTCTTCTTTTACTCTAAACCACCTGTCCTCTAGGTAAGATTGTAGGAGATCACAATACTCTTTTGATAGCAACAAATTAAGCTTATGAATTAGGCCAGTATGCCATACGCCATCAAAGGCTTTTGAGACATCCAGAAATATGGCAGAGCATATTTCCTTTTTCTCCAACGCCATTTCGATAAAATGCGTGATTCGGTGAATTAGTTCTATGGTGGAATGCTGTTCTCTAAAGCCAAACTGATGGTTTGAATTACATTTTTCTGACTGATAATTGATTTTAAGCGTGTAGATATAAGTTTTTCAAAAAGTTTTCGGACCACTGGGAGTAAAGAAATTGGGCGATACGACGTAACTTCTTCCAATTTTTTACCTGGTTTTGATATCATTACTACTTTTGCGAATGCTTGGGACATATTTCACATTTATTGCTGCATTAAACAGCGCAGCAAGTTTTACAAAGCCTATATTAGGTAGCCTTTTAATTAGATCGGTTGTAATTAAATCGTAACCGGCAGATTTTTTAGATTTTAAGTTTCTAACTTGTTTTTGACCTCATTTACTGTGATACTCTGAATATTGCTTTGGTCGCTGTTGAATATAATTTCCAGATCATTGTTATGCGTAGCATCTGGAGTAAAAACTTCTCTTAAATATTCGCCTTTTGAGGGTTTGTTTTGGCCCATTCTCCGTTGCCGTTTTTAATTGGCGTTTTTTGTTTAATTGCCCTTTTTAGGTCCTGAGTTGCTATCCACAAAGAATAGTCAGTCTTTGCATCATGCGTTAGGTTCGACAGATATTTTGTAGTATTGTAACTATTAAACTTTCAATCATTTTCCTTAGTTTTCGTGTAGCAATATTCAGTGCATTTTTATCGAGAAGGCATCTTGAGTCCTGCCATTTTGTTCGCAATTTACGTTTATTCCGTATAAAATTTAAAATATTTTGTGGGTATGATCGCCGATTTTGCCAAACTTGCATTTCTGGTGTGCTGGTCCAGGCAGCCTGCTGAATTAAGGTAGTAAACAGTTCACATTCTTTTTCCAGATCCTCGGGATAGGTAACCGTTATTAGTAGTTTGTAAAAATTCTAATCTGTGTTTTTATTCGTTAGCTTTAGATTTTGTTTTTTAATTACTGGTGTTGAGAAGTATGCCAGAAATATTGGCGAATGGTCTGAGCTCAAATCTAACCCTTCGCTAACTTCAAGATTCGATTTTGATATCGTATTCGTTATGAAGATATCAATCAAGTCTGGATGTTTATTATGGTCTGTGGGCCAGTATGTTGGAGAACCTGTAGATACACATTCACAACCTGTCTTCTGCAAGGCTTTAAAGAGCTCCCTGCCTTTTGTTGTTGTCAGACGAGATCCCCAAAAAGTATTTTTGGCATGGAAATCTCCACCCATGATGAATTTATTTTATGATTATTAATTAGTTCCATGTACTTATCCATTTTTATATTGTGCCTCGGCGGACTGTATACCGACGTAAACGACATACATATTTCCATTGTTGGTCCTCACTGTTATTGTAGTTGCCTGGAATTCTTCTGTTGATATTTTACCTTCTTCATAATGTTCTATGTTGCATCTTATAATTATTGCGCTCCCACCTCTGGCATTATTGCTTGGGTTAATTGTGTGATAAATAGAATAGTTTTTGATTTCCATGTAAGACTCTTTTGTGAAGTGAGTTTCACAGATAAGACAAATATCAACATTTTCATTTTTTTTAGCACAAGTTCAAATTCATTTTTATGTTTCTGTAGGCCGTTGGCATTCCATTCCATAATATATAAGAAAGGTTTCATTTATAATCTGTGTTCTAATATATTTAGTTTTGTTCTATTGACTTATTAAAAAGTTCTATATTTTCTACTTTGAGCAGAATTTGTGCTTTTATTTTATAATTGTTGTTTGTTTATTGGGGTCTTAATACTGCAGCATAAGTAGCATTTGTCTGCTGTTGATTTATTGCCGCCGATTCTGAGACAGTAACTGCCAGACTATTAAGTTCCTGTGAGTTTATCGGATTTCTACGTGGGATTACTAGACCGTTGCTTCCTGTCTTTTTATTTCTTAGTTTTTGTAGTTCCTTGGCTACAATACAGCCCCTGTAACTTGAGGGATGTTGCTCCCCACAATTACAACACTGGGGATGAGCGTTCGGTGGTTTATTGCATACATTTGTGTGATGTTTTCCAGCGCATTTCACACATCTTAGGGGTTTGGGACAATAATTTTCCGTGTGGTTAAATGACTAGCAGTTTGTACATTGGGGTATTATATTTGAAGATTTTATTGGTTCATTTTTGACAATTGTGTTCAGAATTTTGGTAATTTTGTAGACGTCTTCAATATTTTGCGAAGAATCGAAAGATAAATAGAACAAATCAAGTGGTTCTTTAGATCTGAATTTTCGTTTGTTAACGGCGTTCATAATTTTAAAGCCTTGTAATTGTAAGTCTTGAATTATTTCCACTGGATCACACGTATGCGGTAGTTTCTTTACAACAACTCTTATTGACCTATTTTGCTTATCTTCATATTTGTGCCACACTAGTTTGGACTCATTGAAAGCTTTTGTTATAAGTCGGTAATCATCGCTACTAAATGTATTTATTTTATACATGTTGTTATTTAATAACTTAATAGTGAAAGTGTTTTTCGATTGACTTTTGACTAATTTGTGCAATTCATGGAAGTTATTCCCCGCGCCTACCATGGTTGGTGGTGGCCTTAATTTTACTTGTGATTTTTGAGGTTGAATGTCCGTATTTTGTGGTGCATTTCCATTTGATGTTGGTGGTACTTGAAAATCAATTGAGTTTTGTGTAGTTTGGGATAACGGTTGATTTATTTTCGAAAGAATGCCCGTATCCAATACGGCCGATGTTTCCGCTTTGCGTTTTGTTTTTGTTGCTCGTCGGCTTCATTTTACTATCCAGCCAGTTTATTGTGCTAGCTCTTCTTCGTCTGTCTGATAGTTTTGTCCTCTATCAATAGTGACATTATTTCCGGTTATACTTTCCAACTTTAATTTTTTAATCTCCTCCTGTAGTGAGCAATTTTCATTTTGAAGTTTACTGCAGATATTTCCCAATTGGTTTATGCGCTCATACGTTCCATATTTTGATTTTCTAACTGTTTCAATTTTGACACTCTGAACAAACTGAGACTGTTTCTGGGAGTACATGTCGGTGAGACTTTATTTTCGTTGTCTACTGACAGTTTGCTTATTTTCTTTTTTTAGATTTTTGATCTATTTTTATTGATCACTTCTTTTCTTTCCGTGTAGTTTTCAAATAAGTAACTGCCACCCTCACAGTACTGTATAATGTATATAAATAATTTATTTGATTATATATATTTATTTAATTTATATAAATTATTTATATATATATAAATATATATATTTATATACATAAATTTATATACATATATATAAATTCATGTATATATTTATATATAAATATATATATATGTATATATATATAATGCAGTGCATATGCTGTGGATTACAGGGCTGCAAACCGGTTCTGAACCGAACCGAACCGTTATTTTTGCTAATGAACCGAACCTTGAACCAAACCATTGTCTAAACAAAAATGTCGAACCGAACCACAGACCGTATTTCAATTGACAAAAAATGGTTCGGTTCGGTTCAACAAGTTGCATCTCCAAAATCTGGATTTTGTGTTGTTTGTTTGGATTCTCTTGATCTGGTAACGCAATAATAATTTTGTTCGCGGAAAAGCAAAAGTGCATCTTGATCTCACAGAAAAAGAAAAAATAAAATGTTTCTTTTTACAAATAATGTAGTGATATAGTTAAAATCAAATAATTAAATATATTTTTTAATAAATATAATGAAAATTGCTTGGAGCCTATGTCACAGTTGCTAATTTTATTAAATTTTGACAATACATTTTCATTTATACATTTTCAAATAACATTGAACCGAACCGAACCAAAACCACGGTTCGAGCCGGCTGAAAAACCGTTTCACTAACCGAACCATGGTTCAAAAGTAGTGTGAACCACTGAACCGAACCAACCCAAATCGACAAGTGGTTTGCAGCCCTGGTGGATTTTCAATACGGTACACTTCCTACCAGTATTTGATAAAGTGGAACAGCTGATTTGTTTTCTGTTGTTTTGTTGTTATAGAGTATTACCATGGTTGAAAGACAGGTTGTATCGTTAGAACAGCTGATTTGATTTTTTTCATTTGACGCACTTGGGAAATGTCAAATTTGTTTACATTTGTTGGTTATAAGTTGTTTACAGACGCGGACTTAAACAACAGACGCGAATACGAGTAAGAGTTTCACACCGGGAAAAACCAATTCAACAGCATCAAACAATTTCAATTATTAATGTCAATCTTCATTAATTTGGCAAATATTTCATTCCAATTATATCACAACTGATTCAAAAATTCACATTTTGTTTACATTTTTATCAGCTGAGTTTGACAGAAGCAAAGTGCGATTTTGCACATGATTACACATATATTTACTGCTACTACCGTGATTAGTGTGCCCTAATATAAGATGTTTTTGTTCAACTTCTATCCTTTTGTTTTCGTTTTTAATATCACAAGTAAACAAATTGTGATTTTTTTATTAAATAAGAGGCTACCGAGCACGCCTCCATCAGTAAGCACACTCCGATGAGTACTCTACTGATTATTAGCACCTCCGGCGGGCCAGGTTTGTGTATTGCGGATAGGAAGTGCAACTAGGTAATGAGTCAATGATGTCAGCGGTTTCCACCGTTCGGATGCTAAATTTATCAACTTTTGATGAATCCTTTATAAGTTCAATATACTGACTATGGGTTGATCAATTTTCGAACAAAATCATCTTCAGTCAGTGATGAGGCACATTTTCACCTCAGTGGATTCGTCAATAAGCAGAATTGCCGCATTTGGGCGAATGATAATCCAAGAGCGATTGTCGAAAATCCAATGCACCCACAAAGAGCGACTGTTTGGTGCGGTTTATGGGCTGGCGGCATCATCGGGCACATCATTCGGCACATTAACGGCGTCATCGAAAATTTGGACCATCGGATGGAGGTGTGCTGTCGAGGTCGCAGCGGCCATTTGGCCGATATTTTGTTCCATACATAATTGAAACCATACCATATTATCATAATAAAAATAATTGACAAACATTTCCTAAATAATTTGCGTTTTATTCAAAATCAACATCGGCCACCCTTTAGTTTATCAGTAGTTTTACTTTCTAGCTTTATTTCGGTATTCCATATGTACATAAATAGACGTACGTACATAAATAGAAATCACTCAATTGTGGATCATCCGATATGACTGTAAATATGGTGTGTGAATATTTGAAACACAAAGAATTTGTAAAAACTCGTTTTAAGTCAGTTAAGTTTCAAAAGTAAACAAAACAAAGTTCACATCACCCGGGTGGCCTCAGCGTCTATTCTTCGAAAAGGTCTCATGTCGCAGAGGTGGGACCTTTTCGAAAAACATTCTGGACCAACCACTTCATTTTCAAACTGAAAGAGTCCAGAGTTTGGCCCCTCTCGCTCATCATAGATGCGTCTAACCTTTCCCATGACAAATATAGAAAAGAATAAAAATGGCCGAAAATCTGAGATGAGCCCTTTTCGAATTTCATGATTCAATTAAAACCATAATAATGCTTATTTTTGAGTTGAATTGTTAAGGTATAACAGCAGCTGTTTAAATTTTCAAATGCAGATAAGCACCCATTTCTTTTAGAGACTGTGTGTGTTCCGGACACAGAATTACAAAAAATGGCAATGCCAATTTTAGCATAATGGTTTTGCAAACGGCACAATTTTTGAGGACATTTGGCATAATATTTTACTTGGTCTCCGGCAACACTGACGCCAGTTGAGGCGAACTTCCCCTTTCGAAATGAAAAGTGTGTTGAGTTACATCAGGTGAAGAAAATGCTAAACTTTACGCGGATCATTTATGTCTGGTTTTACGGTCCAACCCATGTAGTGACAGTTTTAATCTCTCGAACATAGTAGGTAATTAGTTAATTCCATTGGGCATAAAGATTGACGAAGTTGTTGACACTGCTAACCCGAAAAAATCACCTATTTCGATCTCATAACACAGAAAATGATCTCTGAACTCCCTACAGTAGGTGGAAAGTTTCTTGTGAATATGTTCAATCACATACTGAAACTTAGTTATGCCCCTAATACGTATACGTGTATTTACTATAGTAAATATGATGGTGATGCCTGGAAAAGGTCTCATAGATCTCTCTCAAAACGTTTTTCTATTGAGACTCCAAACTGCAATCACTCACTGCCACGTTGAAAGCTAGTTACAAAATACCTACCTAGGTATACATCTTGATCGCAGGACGACATGTGAAGACAGTTTGAGGCTAAAAAAGATTGATCCAATTGGAAGACTACAGAGTCAAAATATACAACAGTGTAATTAAGCCAATTTATATACGGCTCTCAATTATGGGCACTTCTAGTAAGAGTGACATCGATGTAATACTTATACAAAGCGTTCAGTCAAAAATACTACATATTATTACTGTAATAAGTAACGAGAGGTTTAAGGTTTTGTGAGCAACTGCCCGTTTATTCATCATTAATATTTTGTTAACATAAAGTTTGGTGAGTGTAAATAGCAGCTGTGTCATATTCTACCGTGCGACCAGAACGTGTGAATCGTAACATTTGCATTTCTCACGGAGCCAGCAAAACAATATGCTACCGTGTTTCATTCAACGATGATACTTAATAGCGGCATTCATGCAAACGTGAAAGCCGAGAACTTTTGCTCAGCGCAAGTTTCCCTCGCACCGTTGCATGAGGCACCAAGTAAAGTTGCTCAGCGTAGTTGTGCTTAAAACCATATCAGCTGACCAAGATGGATACATAAGGTGGTAGCAATAGCAATTGCATGCGTTATGTATGTGTACTTTTCACCTTATTTATCCATCCTAGTCAGGTGACAACGAAATGTCAAAAGTTTACACGTTTCTCCATCCCACGTTTGCGCAGCAAATCTGACTTGAAGACTTTCCACTTTTGTGCAAGTCGCTTTGTATGGGAAATTTGTTTGTTTTGACGTTTGCCGCGTAAGTTTGCGAGGTTTACGCGTTTACGAGGCTCTTTCGAGTTTGCATGAGGACCACTAATGTGTTGCTATGGTCGACAAATATTTACACTACCCTACAAGAAATGAATGATGGAAACTAACACACACAATATTTTTGCACTGATACACTTGCAACTATTTTATACTGAGTTCCATTTGCAAGAGTGAAACAACCCTACACGAATAGTTTCGGTCATTCGACCGTCAGTGTTGATGGAAACTTGAATTTGTTGACGTTTAAAAAATAAAATTTGTGAATCCTCGACAAAGTGCAACGACAAAAGTTTCGTTACAAGTTCCTTATCGTTAAATATCGTGGAATAAAAATAAACAATGGAAAAGAATAAACATATGTGATCCAAAAAAACAAAGATAATGATTATGAAAAATAAGGCATTTAAAGGCCATCAAAAAGTAGTGGAAGATCTGTCTGGCATGCCTGGACAAACTCAGGACAAAATCATTAATGAAGTCGGCAGCATGCTCCCTTTCCTGACCATTACAGCGGTGCAAGAGGTAGAGCAGAAATTGGGAACCCCAGATTTTGCTCAAGCAATATCAACAAACTAAAATTTATGGTTCCATATTTTGATATTTATACGTACATCTTCACAGAAAATATACTGAAAGAGGCGTCAGAGGATATCAGCAGTGTCTGCCCCCCAATGTTCACGGATAACCTGCTTGATATATACAATTGGGATTAGAGGTGGGAAAAGCTTATATTTATTAATATATTTCTATATCCTTTTCAAATTTTAGATGTGCGAAAAGACAATTGAACGAAGCCACCGTAGGATGAAGCAGAAGATTTATTAAAAACAAATTTTAAATAAGTATTATATTTTGCCCAGTGGCTACTTTATTCATTTTGAATCGATTATTCTTATTCATTCATTCTTAGTCATTCATTGTTTGTACTTCAATCATTTATTATACAATTAGATATTAAAAATATATAAAAATAATAAAAATATACCATAAAATCATTAATAACATCGTCTTTTATTATAAAAGGTATACCCATCACCTTTGACTGATATATCCATCAAATTTGATTAGTCATCTGTGATGGGTATATCCATCAAGTATGATTAGTCAACTGTGATGGATATATCTATCAACTGTGACTAATACTCATATAATCTTTAATTAGTGAACAGCACTAGAGTGAGCAGCTCAGATATATGTTTTATAGGCGACCGAATTCATAAGTTCGAGGGAGATACAAAATCACACGTACACAAAAGTTTCCATCAACTTTTTCATTTCGGCTTTAAGAATGTGATAGAAACTTTGATGGATATACCCATCAACAATGACAGTCAATTGACCGGTCAAATGACTGTCACTGGGCTTGTAGGGTACATTACCGGCGCACTATAGTACATACATATATGCGAAATGAGAATATACATACACACAACAAAAACTGTTATGGCCATAGAGTAAATATGGGTAGAGAAAATCTTTCACTCACCAAATTTCTGACATTTGTCCTCGTGTGATGTATACGTTTGATGTTGAAAAGAATTGCTTTACTAATACCAGATAGATGCAATGGTTCAAAACAACGAACAAAATAACAACAACGGCATTTCGTTTTGTGTGTTAAAATTAATGTGTTAAATACAACACAACAATAACAGTCAATAAAAAAGTTTAAAACACATTTAAATTTCACAGTTTTTCACCAAAATGGCATGAAAAATTAAAGCAAGAAGTTATTGTAACTAATTCCACCTGGTGTATATCACTTTTCGTCAAACATCTCTCTATCACACCGACCGCATCACGAAGAGTGTGAAATGAAACGTCAGATGAGAGAATAAGTTTATCTAGGTATGTATTAGTCTATGGTTATGGCAAACACTTTTTGAAGTTGACCAATTTGTATTTGTCGCAAATAAAAAGTAGTCGATTGAAATGATATTTTATTTACTACAAAAAGTTGCGGCGAATGCGCTGCATTTATCGCAGCAGCAAAATTCCAGTTGACAAAAATCAAGATCAAAATAATTTGATCCAAATGCGATTTTCATTAAATTAAATGTGATTGCATTTGAAATTACATGTGAACAGCAATTTACTAAAATCAAATACGGATCGTTGTTGTTTAAATAGTGGGCTTGTCTTTTTCAAATGCAATACACAGTTAATTTTGTTGTGTAGTTTACCAGCGCTGGCTCTCGTTCATTTGCATTTAATTTATGAAAGTAAAACCACGTGCGAAAAAATTGAAGACAACCCCAGTTCAATGGAAAGTTTTAAAGAAAATGTCTTAAAAATATAAATATTTGATTACATTAATACGAGTTTGCAACGGCTGTTTTTTGTACCAAACGAAAACCACGAGATACTTGGATAACATATAGAGAATGATAGTGGATTGAGAGAAATTTGCGTGTTAATTCGGATCTACACAAATAATTTTACTCTAACACTTCATTACATTTTGATTTTTTTACTGAATATCCCAGGTGATGTGTTTTGTACTTTTGGCATGACACGCGGCACCAAAAGCTTGAAAATCACACCAAGCAACCCAGTCACCTATCACATTTTCTTCTTTGAAAACGTCTTCTCTATTTGTTCTCCAAGTACTACCTTGATCAGCTGTCTCATCGATTCCCCTTGGACGAAATTGTGATGGCGACGGATTTTTTTGTATATTCGGTGTCGTTTCAATTTCTTTACTGTATATTCTTAGTTTGATGTCTAATATAACTCACCTAAATTCGTGGACTTTTTCTTACTCCTGTATGCACATTTTACTTTGGGTGTAAGTTACTTTGATTTCGTTGAATTGCTTATAGTTTTCGAATTTTTGGTATGGAAATCAAATGACTTTTGATTTTTAAATTTTTTGGGGTTGTCAGTTTTTTTGTGAAAAATTTATTGATTTCGAGACTGAAGTATTGAGGAGTTGAATAGCGAAAAACTGTGAACCCTTGGCAAAGAATTGACGTTTACAAATTTGCAATTTGATTCTGCAAGTCGAATTTGTTTTGTTCGACCCTGGAGGAAACCTGGGCAAACTTGTGGATAGGGAAGTTCCAGATTATATATTATTGTCGTCTATATCAATCATCGTAAATTTCGAAATTCTGGACGAAATATATCTTCAATTGCCAGATACGGAATAGAGGCCAAAGAACCTCCTGCAAAATTGGATTCAAGCAAACGGAACAACTCCAAACCATACAAGCCAAATTTCGGTCGTAGATCTGTTGCAAGCAAGTGACGTAAAAATTTGGTTGTCCGACATAATCTGTCGCAGATTGCAACGAGGGTCATCTATTTCTGTTATATGTCGTTGTATCATCAAAACCATCAATGAATACAGACGACCCATTTTGCACAATCACTTATATGAACTAAATCTCAGGATCATTGGATCAATTCGCAAAAGTTTTTATGTAAAATAGCATATGTGTAATATTTCATCTCGATACATCTGAACAATACACCAACAATTTTAACCTTACGTCAGTGAATATCTCTTAACAACCCTTTTTAAAACGCCTATCACCCTATTGCGACAACAGGCCTGCTGTCTACGTGGGAAATCATTAAGTGGTGAGTACAAATTATGTTATAAATATCGAAATATTCACTGCGTACATCAGAGTTTTACACATCTACTTTATTTGTTATGCCCAATCCACACCGAAAATAACACAGATTATCTTCTATGTGTTATGAGAATACAATAATTTCAATATAATTTCTAATTAAGTTTTTATTTTATTTTTTTGTTAAACGTAACATTTCATTGAGGTGAGAGATATAACAACATATAAAAAAATTAGTTCAAATATTTTCTCAATTCAGTTATTAAATATTTGACCGATTTTTTGTTTTGAGTAGTTTTAAAATGTTAATAATTTTCATTTGCTAAACGGTGACCCAATTTTAATTGTAACCATACATCAGAATATAGCTTAATTTTTACGACCATATATTATCGTGTCCTGAAATCTGTTAATAAATGGAGTTTGTAACGTTTCTGGTTTAAACATGGAATTTTAATTTTTTTATGTTATTACGAAAAGTGAAGTTGGAGGTATGGGATAGGTAGGTATAATTTAATATATGTACTATATATTTAAATTTTTTTGATGTGTTAACATCTATACGCGCGCCTCTAGGGCAGTAAACTATAAATTTAATACATACGCAAGTGTTAGGTTTGTAAGAGTAAATCATCGTTTGTTTGTTCGTTGCTTGGCAGTCGGTATTGAAAGTGATTATTGGGCGATTTTCATATAATTTTCCCACGCGATTTTCTCCGGAAATTCATAGCCGATTTTATTAATTTAAAAAGCTAGTGCGGGTTTCGACGAAGAGTTTAGGCCAAAAACTAAGGCGATCCGATATCGGCGAGCCGAGATTGAAGTGTTTTAATTTGGAGTAATATTAAAAAAGTATTTTATGTTGATCTTCGGTTATATCGTACGAATATAACAATGTATGTATGTATGTACAAGTGTCTGTTGCTTTGCATTCTTTGACTTTTGTGGGAATAAAACAAAAAGTATTGAGCAAGAAAATAATGACACATGTGCTTGCACTGGGTCTTTAACCCTTCTGCACAAATTCAGATTATACCCCTCATAAACAATTTGTGGGTCAATTTGACCCAATATGAAAAACACATCCGTATAACGGTTAATTAATTTTTTTTTTTATTATTTGAACATAAATATACAAATTCAATATTTATTTTAAGACAAGAAGTTTAATTCTGGGTGTTTATACTTATACACAACATGTTGTTTGCATAAATTGTTTTTGCATGTATTGCGACGGATTGAGTGGTTGTTTGAGTTTTTGGTATGTGGACAAACAAAAGCGTCTTTGTCTTTTTCCCAATGACCCAAAAAGCAGGAGGTAGAATCTTGAAATTTAATGATCTTCGATGAACTGGGAGTGTCGGCTACTAAAGCTTCCTGGATCTTTGCCAAAAAAATTTTCCCAGAAGGCCCATAGGGCATTCGCGAGCATTGGTGGTCAAAATGACCCACAAATTGTATACGCGTAGGTAAAGTATTTAAAATGTAATGAAAAAAAATTATTTTTACTTAAAATCCATCAGAAGGCCCTGACTGAGGATATGAAAAAGTTGTATAAACTTGCAGCCTTCCTAAGACATGATTTTCGACGGTTGTTCTTCAAAATTGGGTCATTTTTACCCAATTTGTGCAGAAGGGTTAAATAATTTTAAGTGTTAATAATATTTAAATGTAACGTCATGATATGATTGAACGCTGTTTTTTATTTTCCAATGTAACATTTACGAATGTGTTCATAGAAATCGAACAGGTACCGTGTAGCAAAAAGGTGTTAACACATCGCCCGTGAGTTCGAACACTCATTGGATTTTTTTTCTTATTACGACCAAATTGTGTTATAAATACAAACAGAAACTTTAGAATAGAATTTGGTGGAACTGAAACACTGAGGCACACTCTTTAGATATTGCTCAGTGGTTCTACCTATTTAATGAATAACCAGAACGGAAACTTCACTCGGTTGCACCGATTTAAACATACCCCCACCCTAAGTCATCTATTGGCCCGAGATCTCAATATTCGCCCTTTCGTTACACGAATGGGCGTGGCAAATGCGCTCACATTGAATAGCATACTGACATTATCCAAATTATTATCTAACTCCCAACTTATTTAGGATCCTAATAGGTATTGGGGACATCGTGACTACCAGCCTATTGACCGCCCAACATTTGTGAGTGGTACACAAATTGGTACGGCGAAGTACTTCATTTGTATTTACACCGTAGCTTTTGAAAAAATATTGTCCAGTACCAAATTTCATTAAGATCGGTTCAAAATTAGAGTGTGGCAGAGTAGTCAAATTTAAATTATAAAGATGCTTTTAAATAGTACCAAGTTTCATTAAGATTGGTTGTGGTTTGCTTTTGGCATGGGAAGTTCCAGAATGAGAGTGCCAAAACTACTCATTTTGTATAGAAGAGTGGCATTTGACCAAATATTGTGTAGTACCAAATTCCATAAAGATTGGTTCTGTTTTGCGAGAGTTACCATGTTGAACAACCAGCCAGCCAAACTACATTTGTATGGGTGGTTCCTAAAATGGGTGTGACAAAATCACCCTTGTTTTAGTGGGTGACTGGCTTTTGACGACCAAATACCTAACTTCATTAAAATCACAAGTGCTTTACTGAATTTATCGTGTTCACGCCCACCAAACCTTTTAAATGGGCGTGTCAACCTCGTCATTTTATCCAGTTAAGTACACATTAACAAGATGATTTTGTAATAAATGCATCGTTTTGTATGACAGGTACCAGGAGAGGCGAAGTCAAGGCGCCTACTTTCGATCCCAAACTAAGTTTGGACAAATAATAGTTACTGACAAAATTGAATTATGTTCGGAAATGATTTACGGCAGTTATCTTGATGAAATCGATTCGAAAAAGTCCTACACGAATTTCGGCCAAAGATACTATGGGTGAGGGTATAAAAAGATATTGGCCTTTGCATTTACATTCATGCTATCAAATTTATTAGGGTATTTTATTCAAATCCATAGATAAAAATAGTTTCAACTAAAAATGCATTTACAACTACATACATGCAAGAGACTAACATAAATCTGTTTACATAAACTTTAAGCGCCTTAGTCATAAAAAATTGTGACAGCTTTGAGAGGTGTTTTTAGTATTATAAATCGTCTCTCAAACCTCTCACAAACTTTTATGAATAAGGCCGTAAGTTTGTACTGCATACATATGTGTACATATGTATAAATTTATTTATGAAACATTTATATGTATTTGTATTATACTGCCTCGTAATAAATAAAGTCGTATGTTCGAAGTTAAAATATAAATGTATGTTATGTAGGTGCAAATATTCTTCTACTCAAAAAGCAGTTTTTAAAAAATGCTGAAAGTTAGTAACTTAGATTTCTTGTTAAGAAAACATTTGTTTTCCAGATAATGTAATTTTCTTCATATTTCGATTCATATTTGCGCATCTTAACTACATACATGTAACTTTATTTTTTGGGACACTGATACATATACTTATTATATCTTTATATACATATATAATTCTACTGCACGTGTGTTTGTGACTGAACTCCTCCTAAACTTCTGGACCGATTTGAATAAATTTTTTTGTATGCGTTTGGGTGGCGCCTGGGTGGTTTATATTTACTATTCGGTCCAATTGGACAAAGGGGCGTGGTACCTCCCATACAAACCACAAATTAAAAATCCATTATTTCTGCTCCTGCTAACGGTATTTGAACAAAATTTGGTACGTCCGCGACTGCCGGGTCGCTTGAAATATTATGCAGGACAACGTCTGCCGGGTCAGCTAGTACTTATAATTTTAATAAAGTAGTATATGATGGAAATAAATTGTTCATAAATATCATGTACTACAAATTATAGCTCGAAATGTGAAACAAAATCTCTGATATTGTTGTACTGCTTCTGTTCACAAATTTTGGCTTTTGCTGATTTCAGCTCCTTAGTTTGTTGGCTTCGAAAAAGAATTTCGTCGGCAATTGACTGCGAAGATGGGGTAGAAATTGTTGCAATTAATCTTACAGGGTGAATTTCAGTGGGTGTAATTCTATTCCAAAATTGATTAGAACTGTCTTCAGACTTACTGGAAAGTTCACATTCATCTGTTGATTCCTGTGTGTCAATCCACAAAGGCGTGGACGATCTGACGTATGTTGATATATTTCTTTAACTGAATGGGATCCTATTCAGTTGTTTATTATAATTATGCGAATAAACTGACGTAGTCGGGCTGGCCGTCGGTGGTGCAATGGGTAGTGTGCGCGCCTCTTGTACATGAGATCCTGGGTTCGATCCTGCTCTGACCACCTTAAAAAAAATCTTTCGGCGGCGGTCACCTCGCATAGTGACGGCGACACTATCGAGTATTTAGCCATGAAAAAGCTTCTCGAAATACCGTTCGGAATCGGTGTAAAAACTGTAGGTCCCAATCAGTGAGTGAAAAATTAGAAAGCGCACAGCTCACTGGTTGTGAGAAGCTCTCCCCAATCCCTTCATGGGATGTAATGGGAAACAGTTTTTTTTTTTTTTTTTAGTCGGGCTGATATCAATAGATTTATGTGAACATTCATGTAGGTTACCCAAAGCTCCCTGATAAAGCACTTCCATACTGGTTCGGCTTGCGTAAAGTTGTTGTTTCTTGTCCAATTTCCTGAACATGCTTTCCCATGTGGCACTAAACGTTTTTGCTTGGTCGGGCACATCTTTAGAGCTTTCCTTTTTCGTAAAATACATTTTTTTTGGAAGTTTTTGGATGGTCTTGATATTTTTGTAGGAGTTTCCTATAAATTATAAAACAGAAAAATATATAAATTTTGGATAAGAAATTTAATATTGTCTATGTATTTTATTGTAGTTGCCAAAAACGGAAGAAGAATGAAAGGTAGTTGCATATAAGTTTGAAATAATGTGGAACTTTCCCCATTGCATTGGTGCCATAGATGGAAAACATATAAATATAGTAAAACCCAAAGATGGTGGATCGTACTATTTTAATTATTTAAAAACGCACAGTATAATTTTAATGGCTACATCCAACGCAAAATGTGAATTCCTGAGTTGTGAAGTCGGTGCCAATGGCAGGGTATCAGATGGAGGCGTTTACAGTACCTCTAAATTGTGTGCATTGTACCAGCAAGGAAAGCTTAATTTTCCAAAACCGAGCAAAGTGGCCGATTTCAATGATCCCTTACCATACGTCTTTGTTGCAGACGATGCATTTCCCTTGGGTGTACATATGATGAAACCTTACAGTGCGAGAAATCTATCAGCTGATGAAGAATACTACAAGTATCGCTTATCTCGTGCCAGAAGAGTTGTCGAAAATACATTTGGTATAATAACCACGTTTTCGCATATTATTAACTACCATATATCTAAATCCCAAAAAAATCCACGATAATTGTACTTGCAATTTGCTGCTTACATAACTTTTTAAAAAAAGAAGTGTTCAAACGCATACTTACAGTACATAAGCCCTAATTTGGACAATACGGAACGTTCTGAGATGGATATAGAGTCAATAAGGAACAGAAATCCTTCCGCGGCCGCTAAAGTAACGAGAGAAACATTTTGCAAATATTTTAAGCGCCAACAATAATTAAGTATATTTTATACAACCAGCTAAACAAACTGTAAATAAAGATATTTTCTTTGAACTTACTGTTTTTAAATTTTATTTTTCGAAATTGGTTGTATTAACTACAAGAATTACGGGGAATGTTTCTATTTGCTGAATACCAAAAACCATATATAATATATGTATACTAGATTCTGGCCGACTGGATGTTGTTAAGGTGTTCTTATCATATATCGAAAATACTATAAGAACACGAAAACGATAATGTCTTGACGCACGGACCCAAGGGGTTAAGCTAAAAATAATCTAATGTGGGTACTCAAATGAAAGGTATTCTTCTCAGGAAAATCCCAAAAACCACAATTTGAGTAAGATATAAGAACCCGAAAAATTAAAATAATTCTTGGCGTTCGAACCCATGGGGGTCAAGAATTAAATGGTGTATTTAATATTCCTGTCCGAAATGTGTGGAGCAAGATAAACCTATTTTACAATATAATATGGGAGTCTTGAGAATCGAAAACTGCTATTACGTATAATACAGTAAACAAAATCTTAATTTTTGAGATGCATAAAACCGTATTTCTGTTATTTTATGTGAAACGAAAAAGCGCCACAGGCAAACATGGTTTTTTAAAAATCGCTCTAAATCAACACATCTACGGTTTTATGCACCTCAAAAATTCATTTTTTTTACTTAATAACGTAATAGCAGTTTTTCGATTCTCAAGACTCACATGTTATATTGTAAAATAGGTTTATCTTGCTCCACAATTTTGCCTAACTCTGCGACTGTGCCCTCTTTTTTAAAGTTATGCTGGAGTTTTTCCTGAGGTGTAGACAGACTGCAGTTTAGCCCACGTTACTTACCTCTTCTTCAGGAATACCACCGTTGATTTCTATGTCTTCTGTTGCAATACCGACCTCCTGCTCTTCCTGGTCTTTTAAGAAATCGAGTTGATTGAAATACCAGAGGGAAGGACAGTATACCTCATCTGCCCCTGCTCCTGAACGTTCGCTCTTTCCAACCTTTGCCAGTTCTCGGCGATATGCAGTTCGGAAATTGTTAATTTTTCTTTTAACTGTATCCACGTCAGCCTCTGGATCATGCTCCTTTAACTGCTCTATGAGTACTTCGTGGACCTTCGCTTTCAGGTTCCTGTTTTTATACCCACTAAACTTCACCTTCCATAACTCTGGTAGGATTTTATACAATTCAATGAACTCCAGCCAGTACTTTGAACACATTTTTATTTGTTAGTTATTTATAAGCACTTAAATTTTGATTATTTCTTCTTTTTAAATGATTTTCGCGTAAAATGCTAATTGTTTCACCGCCATTTTCAAGACCATCAGATTTATCTGACGAGAGCTGTTCACATTGACATTTTTTCTTCAGATTCGACAAATCGTCAAATCCGTCTGATAATCTGAACTCCACTTAATGCCTTTATGTGATGTAATGGGAAACCATTTATTTATTTATTTTACATAAAATTTTACGCCTCAAAATAAAGTAATTAGTGGCATCAGTGTATTTGGGGAAAGAACCGAATTAGTGTTGTAACCTAATTTCATCAGCATCAGAGTCTAAACAGAACCAGACAAGCTTCAGACGACGGCGAAAAAAATCCCTAGCGTCTAATCGAAATTGGAGAGAGAGCGTCTGGAGACTGCAATTGAGTTTTTCTCTCTGCGTCGTGTATAGTTGCTGCGGTTTTTTTGTGGAATTTGTTTGAAAGTTTGGAAACATAATATTATTGATGTACCTCCGCTTGGAAAATGCTGCACTTGTCTCGGAGATGGAATGATAAATTGAGGCTTGCTTCTTCGGAGAAGACACCCGAGCCGTTTCCACATTTCATTTTGGATCATTGGTTCCCCTTTCTATTCTTCTGGGAAACCTGTCATCGAAAGTCAATGAAGGGGTGCAGTAATCGGTGGTTATATTGAGTTCTCTTGGGATTGTCTGTAGTATGCTTGCATATCCATATGCGTTGCTCTTCCAGATTCCAAGAGCATTTAGTCGGGTACCACTCCAGGCCGCACTAGCTATTATGAGAAGGTCAATTGGTATAATATGAAGCATTGCATTAAGAACTTCAGCTGGACACGTCCTCATTGCCCATGTTATGCCAATGCAAGCTGATCTCTCTGATACTCTACAACAGTTTCATGGTGGACGTCTTCCCCGTGACTTGCTCCGTAGGAGAGTATAGGTCTGATTATAATTACTAGTGTACATCCATAACAAAATTTTCGGTCGGAGGCCCCATCGGCTTTTGAACATTTTCCGACAAGAGCAGTACGCAACGGTTGCTTTCTATGCGCGGTGCTCTATGTTACGCTTCCAGGATAGTTTAGAGCAGTGGTCACCAAAAAGAGAATACTAATCAAATGTGAATGTATTGGTGTATTTGTACTGAATCCAGAACAAAGCGGCATGACCATTCTTCGTTGAAAGCTAATGTGCTACTGAATGAAATTTTCTTCTCTCGTACGCTCTTTGATATGCTTTTTGTTGACGTTCTTGTTGTGTACGTGTAAAAAGCCGATCGTGTTCGGCCCCTGGGGGCTATGGACGGTGACCACTGGTTTAGAGTCTAGAATCACGCCCAAGTACTTGGCGTGAGTTGATAGTGAAATCTCTATTCCACTTAGCCCAGGAGGATTAAACTTTGGTATCTTGGTCTTCGTGGTAAAAAGCATGACCTCAGTTTTCCCTGGATTCACTCCGAGTCCACCCTCAGTGGCCCAGACGCCCCAGTCATGATTTTGCTCAACAGTATTGCCCAGTTTTGGTAGTATTTTCTTATCAGAAGTAACCAAAGTAGGGGAGAGATGACTCCACCCCAAGGAGTTCCACTATACCCTCGATTTAATGACTCGGTATTATAAATAAATAAATGGTTTCCCGTAACATCCCATAAAGGGATTAGGGAGAGCTTTTAACCAGTAAGCTGTGCGCGTTCTAGTTTTACCTACATTTTTACACCGGCTCAGAACGGTATTTTGAGAAGCTATTTCATGGCTAAATATTCGATAGTGTCGCCGTCACTAAGGGAGGTGAACGTCGTCGAATGAAATTTTAAAATGATCAGAGAAGAGATCTAACCCACGTTCTCATGCACAAGAGCCGCGCACACTACCGTTGCATCTCCGACGGCCACGATGACTCGCTATTGCCCAAAATAATACTGCTCTGTAGCATTGTCTCTATCCAACTCTTGAGGAATGTTTCCACTCCTAGACCTTCAAGTGATTCTTCTATAGCCGCTGAGCTCACATTATTGAATGCACCCTCTATATCCAAGAAGGCCACGAGGGTATATTGTTTGTGTTCTAAGGACATCTCAATAGTTCTGGCCACTTCGTGCAGGGCTGCATCGGTTGAACAGCCTTTTAGTTATGCATGTTGGCTGCATGATATTTTGGGCGATCCATCTATTTTCGTGCGGATGTATGCGTCAATTAGCCTTTCAAGCGTTTTCAGAAGAAACGATGAGAGGCTGATCTTTCTGAAATCCTTTGCGCTCTCATGACTCCGTCTCCCCGCCTTGGGAATGAAAACCACTCTAACCTGTCTCTAACTTTTTGGTAAGTAGTTAAGAGTCAGGCAATATCGGGATAACCACCACACTTGTGTTGTTGGTATGCATTCATGTAAAGTTTGACAACTGAAGCGAATAGAAGAAAAACAATATATCTGTTGTTGTACCATGATTTAGTCCAAGAGACAGTTTCTAACGAAAATAGAGAGGGCGAAAGGGTTACCAACCGACGGTAAATTGGTTCGGTTATGGGATAGAGTATGGCACATTCTGGCGTAAACATTCCGGCCACCTTGCAACATATAGAAGGCATATATGAATGTTGCGATAAGCAGACGGCGGTAATGCCGATGGTCAGACGCGACGGTCATGAAGCGTAATATTTCGGATATACATTTTTCGGAAATCATGGTACGTGAATCGGGGGTAGTTGCTAGAATGACAGATCTCCCAGAATGTGAAGATATGCTACCCGCACGCTTGCCGATATCCCCGTTGTGAGGTTTAGAATACCGACCTAAACGCATGTAACCGCTCATTTATCGATCCCAAACAATGGACGTACGACATATAAGACGCGTCATATTTGCGCTCAGCCGTATCGGCATATTCTCTTTGAGTACAATTCGACGTATTAAAGTAATTGATCCTGAACTGCGGCTTCCTTCATCTCAAGGGTAAGAATCGCGTGTTCTCCTCGCTTAATGAGCCGAACCCTGCCTCGAATTGAATAAGGGAATCCGAAGCTTCGGAGCTGGTGAAAAAAGTTAAGAAATAATTAAACACAATTGAGTAAAATTGGTATAATTACAAATTGTTCTTCATAAAGGCCGGTCCAGACGCTCCATGTTGCACAACGTTTTGTCTGCACAGTTCAACACGTTGCATGTAAAACTCTGCAGTCAGGAATCCGTTGGACAGGCTGTACAGTTCATGGTACAATAATATATACATGGTAAAGTCATTTGAACATTCGTGTAAAGTTTGACAACTGAAGCGAATAGAACAAAAAGAAAATGCCTGTTGTTGCTGTCTACAACTACAAAAATTCATGCTGTTATTATGCCATGTAGATATTATTGTACCATGGTACAGTTTTAGTAAAACTGAGCAAGAGAGCATAGATTTACTTGATCTGCGCAGACAAGTCGGCGCATGTGAACGGTATCACCGTTTTACGATACATTTAGCTACCCAGTTTCAATTCGTCAGGCGACAATGGCTGACCTTCGGCAATGTTCTCGGGAATTTTTAACCGAATTTATTGCTCTGTATGAAATCAAAGGAATACCTTTTTTAGAAGCCACTTCCGCGACCACTTTGAACGGCGGGTACTCGTACTTCTGAGACGTTCCAATCTTTTTGTTTTAACAAGATACAACGCGGAAATTGATCAGAGCAATACCTCCTCCATGAAGATCTCACACAAAACTGAGCAAAATATACAGATAAGTATGTCTGTGCCGTGTGGACGCTATAAAAATTGCAACGTTTTCATTCCGTATTAAGACTGCACAGACAAAACGGAGCGTCTGGACCGACCGTAAGGTAGGCACATCATTTTGCATTTGATTAATTTAATATCCAGTCCAACTTCGCTTCCTGAATCATCTATACTACCCAATTGTATTGGTGGGACTGGTAAAGAAAATAGAATTTTAAAATGACAGTGAAACTGCATAAACCGTCTATTTACTTACCAAACAGCGTCTTTCTTCTGTAAGAACTTTTTTATTTTGATAATTATTATTTTCAAATTTTGTGCGCGGCTCTTGTACATGAGATTCTGGGTTCAAACCCTTCAAATTTCTTTCGGCGGCGGTCACCTCGCATAGCGACGGCGACACTATCGAGTATATAGCCATGAAAAAGCTTCCCAAAATACCGTTCGGAATCGGTGTAAAACTGTAGGTCCCAATCAGTGAGTGAAAACTGGAAAGCGCACAGCTCAGTGGTTGTGAGAAGTTCTTCCCGGTCCCTTCATGGGATGTAATGGGAAAACATTTATTTTTTTTTTATTATTTTCTAAATGGAGAGCACTTGAAAAAAATACCTTCACGTGTGATGTCTACAATAAACTGATAATTTTTACATATTCTCTTTTCACCCCCTCTTTTTTTTCGTTGCTAGTATGTGCCGTTACTTCGCATATTTTTCTGCTCATAACCCTAGCAACAATACTAGAAAACTTTCTTGTTAATCGATATCGATACACGACACCATCAAATCAATTGTCGTCCATCTGGTCGTCAATAAAGTTTTATCAGGACAAGATCGGGGCCTTTGGCGCTCACCATGTCGTCAATGGCCTATTATACACCACAATACAAGTGTTTTGTCTTCTAGCTGATCGTGCAACTCAATTTCCATTACAGGGTCGTTAAAGGCTATATCAGCGACATCTGTCGTGCGTGAAATATTTAAAAATTTCTTAGACTTTTGGGTCGATTATCGATAGCAACCGAACCTCAGTTGCGTTGCCAGTTGCGAAAAAGTTATTATATATGGCAACGGGCAACTTCAGTTGCTTGACAGTGGTTATATTGGTAACCACCAAAAGCTCTGGTTCTAAAGGAACTTCTAATTTTTTGTTGTTGTGCACAATAAAATATAACCTAGTACATAGCGGCAATATTGCCGGAGCTCGGCCGCAGCTCAAAACTTGATAAAAAAAAAACCGAAATTAGAGAAAAATATAAGAACACGAAAAACATTTTTTTCTCGGACGGACCTATGCCAGGAAACAACGCAAATGTGGGTACTCAAATAAAAGGTATTTTGATCACAAATTTAATAGTGTATTTATTTTTGTGGAGCGGTATCTGTGAACCCAAATAACTCCTTTTCTGTTTATGTATAAATTCATTCATTTACAGGACAACACCAGGAAACTTCGTTTTCGAGTAAAACCTCTGTCGTTTTTAAATAATCCACATCTTACAAATGTTTTTATCAATAAGATGCACAACTCCCTTCAAAACAGCCGACAACGTAGTTTGAGCCACGCCAAGGTTGAAGTCGTTGCCATGGTACATTTGGAAGCTTCCCTACGAAAAAAAAACCTTAAAGCTGTACACACTTTTAACTGCGCAGGTATTGCTGTCGCCTGATGACTTCCTTTGATGTCATTTTCCACAGAATCCACTAAATAATCTATTCCTTCTTTTGGAAGGCGAAGATATGCCTTTAACCTAAAACAGGGAATTGTTTATTAACAATTATTGTCAGCAATAACATTTACTCAGTGTAGCCGGCAATTCTAAAGGATTAGAGTTGTCTCTTAAGTGTCTTCTAATAGATGCCACGTTTTGTACTTTGTCTTCCTCATCGTCTTTGTCATTAAAATTGTTTTTCTTTTTGATGTGTACACATCTATACGCTGGGAGTAAAAATCTTTTTCACAATACAATCACAAATTTAGAGTATGATGTGCGATGTAATCGTTAACCAATCGTAAAGCGTTATCAAATCGGTGTGAGCTATGTATGAGTGTATTAGTGTAATCATACGCTGCATACAATATACTCAACACCATCTAGTGTGCAATAGTAGCTACTAATTTTCACTAATTGTCGTACATTATGTTATCGTAGGCAAATGAAAACAAATAAATAAAATGAATACAAAAACGTTTAATTTTAATAACTTTTAAAAAGTTTTTTTGCACTTTTAATAAGAAATTTACTAAAAAAAAGCAAAATAAGGAAAACTAAACTTGTCAAATATAAGGAAAACTAAAAACTAAACTTGTCAAACTAAAAGTCTTCTTCGTCTTTGAGATTGTAATTCATACTTAAGAGCTGCATATAAGCACCATCTAGTGTGCAATAGTAGCTACTAATTTTCGAAAACCATTGCTGTAAAATAACTATGTACATGCATTACATTTCAGTAAACAGCTGATTAATAACTTGTCAACCGCAATAAATACAAAATAATAAAATATTTTACAAAACACCAAAAAAATTATAACTCAGAACATAAAACAACACAAAGTGTATCAAACGTGAATACTGCAAAGTGCCCATCTATGGTAAATGCCTTAAGTACAAATAGTTAATATTGGCTTATGGTAACTAAAATATGATATATACATTTTTGACTCGATTGTATTTAAAAATCTATGGAAAACTGCATCTATAGTAGTGGAATTGTTAGTCGTGGGGGTTTGTGCAGAATTGCTCATATGCAAGTGGAAAACGTCAAATAAAAATTTTGATAAAGCTTGCCACTGTGGGTTTGCAAAATTTGTATTAAAATCTCCACCCATAATAATTGGCATGAGATGGAGATTGTTACCCAATTGTCGTGCACCAGCTTCAGTGTAAGGCAACAGTACGTAATGAAGATATGTTATAATCTTAATTTATATTGGAATCTAATAGAAATTTTATTAGAATTAACATTACCTCCATTCAGGTTTGATACACTTTGTATTGTTTTATGTTCTGAGTTATAATTTTTTTGGTGTTTTGTAAAATATTTTATTATTTTGTATTTATTGCGGTTGACAAGTTATTAATCAGCTGTTTACTGAAATGTAATGCATGTAGTTATTTTACAGCAATGGTTTTCGAAAATTAGTAGCTACTATTGCACACTAGATGGTGCTTATATGCAGCTGTTAAGTATGAATGACAATCTCAAAGACGAAGAAGACTTTTAGTTTGACAAGTTTAGTTTTCCTTATATTTGACAAGTTTAGTTTTCCTTATTTTGCTTTGTTTTAGTAAATTTCTTATTAAAAGTGCAAAAAATCTTTTTAAAAGTTATTAAAATTAAATGTTTTTGTATTCATTTTATTTATTTGTTTTCATTTGCCTACGATAACATAATGTACGACAATTAGTGAAAATTAGTAGCTACTATTGCACACTAGATGGTGTTGAGTATATTGTATGCAGCGTATGATTACACTAATACACTCATACATAGCTCACACCGATTTGATAACGCTTTACGATTGGTTAACGATTACATCGCACATCTTACTCTAAATTTGTGATTGTATTGTGAAAAAGATTTTTACTCCCAGCGTATAGATGTTTACACATCAAAAATTGTATGAAACCGTAATTGTAACTCAAAAAACTATTGATGCAGTTCGAGTCCTCGTACCCGAATTAGGCTACGTCAACCTTGTCTACGAAAATTTTTCCCAAAAACTATTACAGTGTAATCAGGCATGACAGTCCCGACCGTAAGAGCCACTGTATTCTGCGGGTTATCATTCTTCAGACAAAGACAAAGTGGACGGGCACACAATATTTCCTCAACGACAAACAGATATATATCAAAAGCGGCGTGGCTAAATTCCTAAACAAATTCTGTATGCCGGATTCAATTTACTAACACTTTGCTGCTGTTGATTCAAATTCTCAGTAATAGCTTGAAACACATTGTTTCTTTAATCTTGGATCCATATTAATACAAACTAAGGGAATATTGTTCGATTTTCTTTTAATTGAATCGATAAATAAGTAAATTTATTATAGATTTAAAAGCGAATTTGAAATATTTTACAATATATTCTCTCATACACTATTATGTAATGAAGATTATTTTCATTTGTTATATAATTTACACATACATGTACATAGTATATATGTAATTAAAGTAAATGAATACGGACTACGGGGTGTTTGTTTCAGAAATTTACTTTTTTGAAAGATCAACATTTTGCTCAGAGAATAATGAAATACCCAGTAAAATTGGAATGAGAGTTACACATGCACGTAAGTACAAATATAAGTCAAGACTAAAAATAAACGACAGCTACAAACAAATAATAAAATAAAAACAAACTTAGCAAACTTTAAGTACATCTTGAAGATAAATTCTTGGTATAAAAGTAATCTCAAAAGCAAATAAGAGACGTCGGGAAAGAAAAAAAAACAGATATTCCTTCTTTAGGAATCTTTGGTGTTTCTATTTGGTTTCTTTTTGTCTTACGATTTTGTATAAAACGATGATGGTATCGACGATGATGAGCCATGATTGGAGTGATTGCTATTGGAATGCTGTTGGAATCTCTGCACATTTGTTGCATTTCTATTAAAATCATTTGTATTTTGGGCGTTTGTTCCAATGGGTTGTTGCGGTTCTTGCGTTAGTTTTTTTTCTTGATTGTACGCGGCTTGAGTTTTCAAGTAATCAATGTACATTCGCCTGGCCTGGTTTAGAACCCGAGTAACGTCATGCTTTCGTACCATTTTATCAAAGTGCATGGCTATTTCATTGTAATCCATGTTACTTTTGATAATTATGTTGCGGTGCTGGAGCAGAAGAGTTAGGCACAGAAACATTAAGAATGGATTCCCGCCACCAAACTCTGAAGGCGGTGGTAGTTTGGGCGTTGGAGTCGAACTACTTACGCAGCGGCTGTGTGGTCCCTTTGAAAATGTCACCTCTTCTTCAGCAGCTGTTGTGGCCATTTCGTCCACGGCTGTTGCGTCAGGGACAGCAGTTGAAATCGGTATAATGACTTCGGGCAAGGAACTTGAGCTAAGTGCGATAGTAAAAACCTCACTTCTACTTGTTGTTTTCGTTATATTTGCTGATGTGGCGGAGCTGATTGATGTTGTACTTTCGTCTAGGAAAGGATTCAGCGCTGGCCCATCATGTACATTTTGTCCGTTTATATTTAAATTGCTATCGACTCGGCCATTCAGATTGGTCTTGGAATCACTTTTTACAAATTTCACTCCGTCATCGCGGGGACACGTCCCGATCTCATTTTCCTTCAGGTCTTCTACCATATCTAAAGAATCCTTGCCTAGCTTTTCGTATTCTATTTCAGTGCTTGATGAGTCTTCCTTTTTTGACAAGTCGCCGTATACTTGACGATCTAACTTGTCTGCATCAATGTGCAATTCTCGTGTAATAGCCGTCGTCATAGGATAGTAATCTATGTCTTGGCTGTCGTCTGGCGTAGCGCTTGAGTCGTCTTGTCGCATTGGCTGGTAAGAATCTGGTATACTTGTTGGTGTTATATCTTTTTCACATTCCAGGCCGGGTTCTACAGTCGGAGTTCGTTCGGGGGTGTGCGTTAAAGAAGAGAGTGAATTGAGCTCTAAATGTAAGCTATTGCTACTTAGGTTATTTGTTTGCTGTATTGCTGTGGCTGCTGTTGAACAGCTCCAAGTGGTGTTTGTGGTGTCAGGCAATGACGACGAATCGGATTCTTCGAACGAGGAGGTAAATCCCCCTTTAGTTAGCTGCACTAGTGGATGAGGTGTTGGAGATAGAGACGACTTTTGAGGAGACGGTGTTTTGGATTTATTTTGTGTTACACAAATGTCGCTTTCATTCACAGCTACCGCATTACCTTTGTCAACGCTTCCGACTCGATTCTTGTTCGCAGCTGCGAAATTGAGGAATTCGTTAAAATTCTTCACCAGTCTCTGTTGTTGTGACTTTTCGTTGCACTCATCAAGTGATAAGCCTAAAAAAGAGAATAATATTTTAACATCATCAATAAAACTTGATGATACAACCTCTGAGTGTTCGCAATCTTACCTATTCTGCTAGTTGCTGCTATTTTCTCCTTGAGATCTTTGAAGTGGCCTCCGCCCGAACTACTTACGCGTTTCACACTTTCACCTACTGTGCTCGCATTAGCCAGTTGCTTGGCAATTATGTTGCTTACTGTATTATAATTTGAGAGTATATTTTTATGCTGCAGTTTGGCAATACCTTTGGGTACTTGAAGCGGTTTCTTTTCTCCGGAGTCTTGGTTGTTAAGAGCGGGTGGACTGTTGCACTCACTGCTATAGGCATCACCAGTACCACCACTGCTAGTGCTGGTACTTCTAATGTCCTCTCCAACAATAGATGAAGAGGAGCTGCTCAGGAAGGCTATATGTATTGGATGTTTTGGTGCAACCTTCACTGCATCTGTGTCTGCATTCGAGGCAGTGTCGTCTTTAAAGGGGTTGGTGTCGTGAAATGCGAACTGACAGGAATGCTCGGAGAACACATCATCATCAACTGTGTGATCATATTCTGACTGCTGGTTTTCACTTTTGGTTGGACATACGAAAGCCTCTCCATATTTCGCTCTGCCCTCAAGCAACTGCAGCATTTTGGTTTCATCCATTGACTGGTGGGCTTTGGAGGTTGCCCTGCGTTGACGACGCGTAGCATGGCGTGCAATATTGTCATCGAGACTGTGGTTCAAACGTTTTGTATCATCTAACTTTGAATTTGAAAAAATACTTGCATTATTTATGCTCGTACCCATTGATGAACTCAATGAGTTTAATGACGCCGAAGAACTTTGACGTCGAAGAGCGCATACTTTTGTGTAAGCATTTTCACGTGGTTTGGCCAATAGATATGAAGGACTGACTGGTGGCCCTCCACCTATAACATTGTTGGGTGTTGGCACACCCGTTGCTTCCATTGTTGGCACAAATTCTTTTTCGTATAATTTCAACTCTTTATCGACCGCTCTTTCATATTTTAATGAACTCCACTGAACCTCCAACATTCGCAGCGCATCCTCAAATGGAAATTCCCTTTTCAATTCCAGTAGTAGCCACCGATAGCAGAATAACAAATCATCGGCTTGTTGTGCTTTCAAATAATCCCAGAACTCAGAATCGTAATAACTTAAAGCTTCCGTTAAATGGGTAAATTTCTGAGTCATTGCTATGCCATCCAGCATGAAGTTGCCTCTTACACGACTCATGATGGCACAGAAACAAATGTAGGCTTGTGCTTCGTCGTTCATTGTTACCAAAAGCGGCGAGGCAATATCAGACATGCCTTGGCAATAACTAACCGAAGGATGGTTCAGAGCATATGTGGTGAGAATATTGAAAAGTGAAGCAATATTCTGATTGTCGTCGCTGCCAGCGTAAAAAGGGTGCAATCGATCAGTTCGTAAGACGTCCTTTTTCACCATACTAGTAACATAGGCCAATTCTCCAACTACAAAACCTGGAAAGAGTTGACATTCGTTTAAATCAAACACAGCATGTATTTAGGTATTTGGTGCATAGAAATCGCGTTCACTGCCAGCCATTTCGATAGAGTTGTTAAACCCTGTTTCCGAAATGTTGGCTAAACCGGGTTTTTGCTATCTTACGGTTTTTTAAATGGGCGATTTTCGAACTATTCGATAAATAGGTTATTCTGTGTCGAACTATTCGGCATTTTGGAATACCAACTTTTTTCTAGGTAACAACATTTTAAAAAGAAAAAGCTTAACAACGAAAGGGTTTCTATTGCAGTGGACGAATGGTCTGATAATTGCAACATAAAATATAGGAATGTTAGCATACGATGTATACAGTCAAAAAAAATAGGATAATTTCCATTTTTCCATAAACCACCTTAATGGGGAGGCAAATTCTGTCAAATTTTTAAATGTTAAAACCGAAAAAGCACCTCTGTAAATATTTAACGAGTCTACATACGAAATTTCGTACCAAGTATTGTCACTCTAATTAACCGGAAATTATATGTTCATACATGACAACGATCCCAAGCATAGTTCTAATTCTGTAACTTTTTACCGATTAAAATCGGTAGTTAAATTGTCAAAATTCATAAAATTTCCGAATTTTGGTTATTTAACTACCGATTTGTATCGTTAAAAAGTTACCGAATTCCGGCACTGGCTTGGTTAAATAATGGCTGCTGTATATTTGCGATCGAAGCTGGATCAGCCTCCGCAATCTCCAGATCTCAACGTGATTGAGCAGTTGTGGGCACAGAAATAACAAAAAAAAAAATAAAAATAGCCTTATCCTTCTCGTCTAAAAAATGTAATATAAGCAAATGGTGGCACAACACATGATTAATTTTCCATTATTTTTGATCATTTCTATGCCGTATATAGACTTTTGGGAATGTATAGTCATGCTCTTTTTTTGTTATTTTGAGATTTAAGTTAATTCTTGTGAAAATTAAATATGTGAGTTTTTGCTTTTGTATTATTTTTTTTTTATTAAAAATAAAAAAGTTAAGTTGGGTATAAACTACTCTAATTGTCTTTTTCTAAAATATTGAAGAAATTACAGTCGCATGTAGACTTTCGTAACATGGCGTACTTGAAAAATGGTTTTGTAGAAATTTGTAACCAAATATGGCCCTATTATGGGCTCGGTTATTGAAATAAATAAATAAATTGTTTGGGACCGGAATTTTGACATTTTGGGTAATTTTAAAAGCCAAAAGTAACACCACATGTGTTAAAAATAAAATGCAGTGCGTAGGGGAATTATAAATGAAATATTTCCAAGGTAAATCAAAGAGGGCTGGTAACTGTTTACAAAATCTGAATACGGGGCTTAAAGCTCTATTGGCAGTTTATCCCAATTCAACAATGTGTAATCGTGCCTTTTCCGTACCATCCACAAATAAAACTAAACCGAGGAACGAAATCGAGAAAAATACTGCTTCAAAAAAATATCTAATGTGCAGTTTTTATTAACCTGCTCTCATATTGCGCATATAAAACCATGTAAACCACACTACATTATATGTAAGTATTAGTACAAGTGTTGAAATTCGTTTTAATACTGAAATACGTTCAAATTTTAATTTTTCATTTGTTTTTGTAAAAAACAAACAAAATACACTTATGGCCAGTTTTTAAGTGGGTAGTTAAGATTACTTAATCGTAATTGAAAGTTAATTTGAGGTAAGTCCGTTAATACCAATCGAAGTGTTGAAAATCCTCTTTCTACACTCTCTTGAGTGGCTGGCACGCTGTGAACAACCTTAGCCAATTGGTATAGGTGAGGAAGTGCATACTTTCTTTCTTCCCAATATTGCATTAAATCGTTTTCGATACCAATTGACTTAGGAGAAAAATTCATTATTTCCGTATATGACTTTTTTAAACCGTCGTCATCCTCATCCGATTCATCGCTTGAAGTAACGTCGATAGTGTTTAAAAATGCACTTAGTAACGAAGAAGTATTTTCTGATACACCGATTTGACTGTGAGGAGGTGCATTACCCATATCTAATGATTTATTTGAAACCGTTTCAGATTTCTGGAAAACAACGCGTTCAAACTTTAAATGTGTAAAGAAGCATATCTCTCCGCCCCTAATCGGAATTTCAAAAAATTCGTTCTTATATCGCATCATCTATTTGGTAAGGGGAATGCATATATCAAGTTTCGTGATTGTAGCTTTTAGTCAGTCAGTCAGTAACGCAACAATTATATATATATATATAGATTAGCTTGCCAAATAGGTGCTGCGTCGAACTTTGAATTTTAATATTAAATTAAATATTATGGAAATTATATAAAAAAAAATTATCTTGTTTATTCGATTGTTCTTGTTGAGGTGATCAAGAATATATACCCATTTTGGTCTCTAGTGCCTCCTTTACTGCATTTAATAAAAATGACTTTAATATTGTGACTTAAATAATAAAAGTCACTGACTGATTTTTATTAATGACTTTTAAAAATAAAAGTCATGACTGATTTTTATCAATGATTTTTATAAATAAAAGTCATGAATAACACCATCTTTACACGATGTCAATTTTAGCTGCCATTTTTATCAATTCTCTTTTGAAATTGCAGCGCAAATCTTTGTGCCTTTACACGTTGCCATCTCATGATATTAGTCCTTGCCATTTTTTCTGACATCTCTCTTTAGTGAGTGTTCTTGTGTGTGCTGTTCATTTTTGTAAGCGGTCAAATTTTGTTCTCCATAAGTCTAAAAATTGTTTTTTCGAAGGAAGAAATTAAATTGTTCTTTATTATTTTTAATTAAATTTATGTTTAACTTTCTTTTTCTTTTTTTTAACTTCTTTTAAATTATTTCACGTAACCTCTAACAATGTAACACAACACACGAAAAACTAGAATGAAAGAAACAATAACATCAAATGTCAAAATGATAACAAATGCGGAACGAGCACAAAGAGAATTGCAATAAAATTTCATGAAACCCGGTGCGGTGGCGCGTCGTGCCATTTTTTCCTCCCTTCTTGCTTCTCTACACCCCTTATCAACAAACGCAAATTGCATGGTTAAAAAATGGCATCGCGTAAAAGTTATCAGAGACAAAAAAAAAATAAAAATCAAAAATAACTGTTATTAAAGGAGTAAATAACTAAAAATCAAAACATAACTGTTATTTCGGATTTTTAAAATAAAAATCGAAAATAATTGTTATTTGTTGAATAATTAAGTAAAAGTCAAAAAATAACTTTTAAAGTTTGATTTTTTATTATAAAAATTGTAACTGTTACGGTCCCTGGTTCTGACTAAAAGTTAACCAACCAACATTGTGGGTTAAATCATAGTTAAACAATGACTGAAAACACACAATTCGATGTTTAACCAGAATTTAACTAAGAAACGTAGGTCACCACTGACCGAAAAACTGACCATTAGTCATACATATATACACAAATTAAAAATTTTAGTATGCTCAGAAATAAAACAAAATGTTGGAGCTTTACGAATAAATTTGCAAATGAAAACTCCTCAATTGTAAACCTTACAATGTAAAGATTAAGCTACAGTAGTAACTCGATTCTTGCACATACTTGATACCATAGATAAAGGAAATAAGTAGATATCCCACAGGCTTTGTCAAGTACTGTCACTAGGTGCTGTGTTGTCGTTTTGTAACTTTCATTGGCGTTTCTCATAACATTCACTGACGTTTATTCAACAGAGTGGGACATTTTTTCAGTACAAAAATAGAATCATTTTCCAGGTTGTGCTATTCAAACAACTAATTTAGTTTTTTTCATGTCGTTGTGTTCCCCACTTTCAAATTAAAATTTTGTTATTTTGATTGCATCTTTTTGTTTACTGTTATTGTTGATGTTCGATTGTGTTGGATTTGAGAGCAACGGACCACAAAACAAAAACAAAATCTCTGTTGATGTTGCCTACCAAACCTATTGTTAGCACCTGTTCTAAATACATCTTGCAAGGTATATTTTGTTTGGGATCAAACGTTGTAATTATTGCATCCAGCTCCATCTAGAAAATATCCCATTGAACAAAAAATTCCCAAGGCATGTGCGATATTTAGTTAATTCCTTTATCTATGCTTGATACTTGCACACCTTGATTCTTGCAACATAGAAATGTTTTTCATTACGCACTCAGTACTTGCGACAACCGAAATTTTTAACTCGATACTTGCAACATTTTTGCATTACTCTTACGTGCTGCTGCTTTGTTTACGTTTTCTTAGACTGAATACATTTCGGGAAATCCCCGTCTTTTTATGCTGCTGATGAAATGTTGTAATTTGAATCAATTTTAAGCTGACTATTGAGAGGTGCGGTGTCATAAACAGATGTATGTGCCTTTTATTTTGTATGGGAAATTAATAATCGGTGCTTGCGACAACCTCGAAACTTGCACCGAGCCGGGTTTTCATTACGTGCAAGAATCGAGTTTCTACCGTAGTTAACATTTTTTAGCAGCAAACTTGACGGCTGTTGATTTAAATTACAAAAGAAGTCTACACCTCATCTTTCAAAATTATTTACATAATTATTTTGTCTCTCAAAAGTTTTTATACATACATTTCTGGAATTAAGTTAAAAACGCTGAAATCTTTGAAACAACGTCATTTGTTTTGGTAGTAAGAAAATTAATGTTGCTTAAAAGAAAAAAGCCGCTGAAAAAACGTTTAAATGGTGAATTAAAGGAAATTCCCGTCGAAACGCGAGTTGAGATCGTAACGGAGTTTGAAATGGGTTACTCGGCACCAGACTTGGAAAAAAAGAGTACGGAATATGTCGGAAAACAGTCTACAATTTAGTAAAGAAGAAACTTACAGAAACCTACAAAATAGTCAGACCTGGTCGGAAATATGTGACAAACAAAACAGAAGATCTTTCCATTCTTAAAATATTCGTAGAAAATCCAGTTGCTGCCGAGGCAGAACAAATAATTGGAAAACTTGCAAGTGAAACCACAATTTGGAGAAGATTAAAAAGTAATAGACATATCTGAAAAAAAACCAAACAAAAAACTTCTATAATTTGCCATGGAGTATATCCATAAGCCAGTGGAGTTCTGGCACAACATATTATGGACGGATGAGTCCTCTATTCAATTTTAAGGGTCATTTGGAAAATCTTATATGCACCTTTCCAAATGATCGAAGCATAAAATAGTACCTCTTACTCGTTTCGGCGGAGATTCAGTAATTTTTCGGGGATGTGTCTCATACAGTGGATTTGGAGATCTAGTACCAATACAAGACACTTTAAACCATGCAGGATACCTAGATATTTTCAATGACCATGCCATTACTTCGGCTCAAATTATTTCCTGATGAAAATTGGATTTTGCTCCATGCCACAATACGTTGTTACCAACGTTTTTTAATCGAATTGGACAAGATGTTCTGCCATGACCATCCCTGAGTCCAGATGTAAACATAATAGAGAATGTATGGGTATTCATAATAAGGCAGAGATCTACCCAAATGGACCGAAAACGAGAGGAAGCTATTGATGAAATAATAAATATCTGGAACAGCTTAGAAATCGAGTTTGTACGGAATTTCATTGCATCTATTCCAGCTAGACTACAAGCTGTCATAGATGCTGAGGGAAATGTATCCGACTTCTAATTATTTTTGTGCTCTTTTTTGGTGTTTTACAATGATTTTTCTGTTTGTAAATACTTTTGAATGTAAATAAATTTGTGAAAATAATTTTGAAAGATGAAGTGCACACTTTTTGTGTTGTTAATCAACAACTATCAAGTTTATTGCTAAAAATTTTACACTAGCATAATCTATACATTTTGAGGATTACAATACGCAAGTTTTCTTGTTGCAAATTTATTCATAAACCAGCAAAATTTTGGTTTATTCTAAGCATTCTAAACTGTTTAAGTTATGTAAATACGTATGACTGTCTGTATTTGTTAATGTTTTTTTAGTACCGGAAGCATAAAAACCTGCATAAAAACCCCGAAACCTGTTTCTCCTACGAAACGGTAATTTCAACTATTCGAAACCCGGTTTTTAGGGTATGCCAAACAGTTGACGTTTCTATATTTAGAACAATATTGTTGTGCTTGGCCTTTTACTTAATAAACATACATAGCAACCGAACAAAGAGTAACTACATACATATTTCACGATTCCAACGCCTCAATTATGCGATGTCTGTGAGCTTAGATATACATATGTATATATTTTTGTACGTCTCTAAGGCCCGCGATGTAAAATTGTCAATATATTTCATTACCAGAAACATTGAAAAATGGACCGACCTGCTCACCTAGACTTAAATATTTTTCAACTTTTGATTAAGCAAATTTCCAAAACAAACATTTCACACATATAAATGGTTTCCCATTACATCCCATGAAGGGATTGGGCAGAGCTTCACACTACCAATATTCGCCCTTATTCCCGTTGTCGTCGTCGACGTCAATACAATATCGACACCATTTTTATAGGCGACTTGAAGGCATTTGAAAAAAAAAATTTTGCGTAATATTTTATGAGGGTTGTTTTTGGATCATAGACATCAAAAACTTTGTTGTTGTCGATGTGACAATACATTTATAACGTTCTAAAGTTGACAAAAAAAACTGATGACGACGTCGACGGCGACAACGGGAATAAGACCGATTATGGATTGTAAGAAACAACAATCACTCAGTCAGAATATTTTCTTTCAATCGACTATCCACACTTGTGTGTTTGAAAAGGTTGACAAATTCGGCCATGTCCAAGGCTCTTCATGGGCATCAAAAACATTCGAAAATAGGGAAATCTCAGCTCGCAGGAGAAAATATATACTCGATTGAGTACCCGCGCTTCCCTGTTAAAAAATGACTGCTGTTATCCCTTTTTTAATGCTCCAGCTCAACTTCACCACTCGGAAAACTTATTTCTAATTCTGTGGATGATTCTAAAGAGGATTACATTTTTAGAATTTTTCCATCGCATTGACCCAAGGAGGTAAAAATTAGCTTATCTTTCCAATTAAATGCAGCATTTATGTAATAAAAATAAATATTTGTCTGAATATAAGTCGTACCCTGTTTTACAGCGGCCTTCCATGTATCTCGAAGCTTATGGTAATGCTCCGATTTGCGGCGCATGTAATCCATTCGTTGATGACCATTCATTCCACATGGATAAACATTTAAAATATGCTTCCATACTACTCTTCTTAGGCTGGGGTCTATGCCACCCAAAAATATCACTTTTCGCAATTCATCACTGCGCTGTATCTGCCCGAGAGCGTCAAGAAACATTCGAAACTCATTGTCTGCCAATGGTGGACGAGGGGGCAGTGTAGCCATTGTCTCCTCTGTCAGATTAAAGGCTTTCTGAACCATTGAAAATGTCTTCTCCATCTGGTTCAGGATGAGACCAGGTAGTTTGGTTTGCATTTGCTGAACATATTTCTGTGACACGCCAATTGATTGCTGCAATGGGGACATGAGTTCGCGTGCTGATGAGCCTGTAGGTGTAGCTCCCGTGCTACTGCTGGCACTTGATCCTATAAGTGCCGTTGATCCACTCACTGGAGCATCCGGATCCCATCCTTTAACTTCTGTAAAGGGTTTTATGTCAATTTGCAGCATTAAACATGGCTCTGTCGAAGTTTGTATGGAAATGTTATGTATCCTATGGAACGCAGCGTCCAAATCCCAGTCCGAAAATACAGCCAGATAAATCTCATTCCCCGCTGGGTCATAGGCTTTGTACTTGATGGAGAAATCGGACTTTATGTCAAATGCCTTGGCCAGCAGCGAATACAGCACCTCTAGTGATGTTATCTGGGGGTCAACACTAAACTTTCTCCATTCAGGTGGCAAATTTGGCTCACATTTCTGCAATAGGGTGGAAGCAAAGAAATAATAAAAAATTTAGCCTTGACGATTTCTACAGTCAAACAAAGAGATTCATATCCACACCTTCACTTTTACACGAACTGCCTCTCTAGTGTGGGAAAATATGTTGCTGGACATTTTGTCCATGCCAGCTGGTCTTCGAGGCACACGCGTCCTTAAACTTTATTGCCTCATTGATATAACTGACCAAATCCTGCATTAACCTCCTCAATACGTCTCTAAAACATGTTGAAAATAGTTTCCACGAAAGTTTATAAAATAAAGCGAAAGAGCAGAGATTTTCCAAACACCCAACGAAACAGCTGAATGGGGTTCCTTTCACAAATGCCAAATGTGACAACTTACGTCAGGTGTTGCCAGATGTTGAGGTTAATTCAATGTTCTAAACTTAAGGGATGTACTACAGTTGCCGTTACAAGTTAAGACCTTTGAATTTATAGCCTGCTACACAGAAAAAACATAGTGTAATATTACCTAAATTCATGGTCTGATATCAGTCAATGCACTGGACAACATAGGGTCAGCTATTTATTTGGGCAACATTGTCAATAAATGTAGGCAATTTAAGAAAACTTGCCTTGCATATTTGTAGATTTACACAATGCAAAAAGCGCAATGCACACAATTTAATGTAGGTGAATTAGATTAATTTCAATGTGCAATCTTACCAAATGTTCAGCCCATTTCTTTCATATGTACGGAAACAAATTTTGTTTCTGTTTTTAATGAAATAAGTATATATTGCATTGATGCTTACAATAGTAACATTTAAATATATTATGATATTATAATCACCAATTATCATGCTCCTCAAATGTAGTAGCACTTCTCGTTTGTCATTCCGAAGACTCCAACCATGTTCCCTGCGAAGAAAATTATTAATGATTAGATAAATGTATAAAAGTACTATGTCCCACATTTGGGAAAGCTGACCCGAGTCTTTGTGCCAACTACCGTGGAATAAGCCTTTTGTCCATAGCATATAGGGTTGTGTCAAGCATAATATGCGAAGGACCGATTCCCGATTATGGCTGACCTGATTGGACCATCCCAGTGTGGCTTTAGGCCTGGAAAGTCGACAACCGACCAGATTTTCACGCTACGCCAAATCCTGGAGAAGACCCACGAAAAACAAATCGACACCTATCATCTATTTGTCGATTATAAGGCGGCCTTCGATAGCCCGATGCGGGGAAACTCTGCGAAGCAATGTCTGAGCTTGGTATTCCTGCAAAACTCATACGCATTTGCAGGATGACCCTGACGAACACCAAATCCGCAGTGAAAGTTGGTAAGGATCTTACCGAACCTTTTGAAATTAAGCGAGGCCTCAGACAAGGTGACACCCTATCGTGCGATTTCTTTAACATCTTAATAGAGATTAGCAAAAGTCAAATGCTGCTCGCGTATGCTGGTGATATAGATATCATTGGACGCACAGTTAGAGAAGTTACTGCGGTGTTTTCGAGAATTGAGAAGGAGTCAGGAAAAGTGGGTGGATTGAACCAAAGCGTGAGCGTTGATAACAGTTATAATTTCGAGGTGGAAGATGAATTTATATACCTCGGATCTGCTGTGGACGAGGACAACAACGTCAGCCTTGAGATCAAGCGGAGAATTGTGCTTGCGAATAGATGTTATTTTGGGCTAAGCAAGCACAGACTCTCATACAACCTGTCTTGCTTTATGGCGCAGAATCCTGGGTATTATCGCAAGCAGACGAAACATCTGCAGGAGTCTTCGAGAGAAAAATACTCCGAAAAATTGATGGCCCTATAGTCGTATGAACCATGAGCTGTATGAGCTATATCCCAACATTGACATAGTTAAGCGGAACAAAATAACGCGATTGCACTGGCTAGGTCATGTTAGTAGAATGGATAAAGACGAACCAGCACGAAGGGTTTTCGAAACCGAACTCGACGGAAGACGAAAAATAGGACGACCAAGACTGCGCTGGAAGGATCAGGTTGACGAATCCCTGCGTACACTTGATATTGCCAACTGGAGAGATAAGGCAAAAGATCGAACTGATTGGCGAAATATGTTATCTTCGTTTTGTAAGGTCCCTGACCCCTCGGGATTGTTCGTGACCGGATAAGTAAGTAAGTAAGTAAGATAAAAGTATCAAACTCTTGGGCATCAAATTTGTTCGTTACTACAAAGGGTAACCATTCCAATTCTTCAAATGGCTAAGATATGTATATTTTCCTGTTGCTTATTAAAACATGTTCGATACTTTTCTACTGATCAATATATAAGAGACACTTGGCCAGTAGTAATGTCTTATTTGTTAAAAACACATGCATATTACATTTTTACTTACATTTCTTTATTACGTTTCTAAATTCACCCTTTCTTAAGAAATTTATTAAACCGGACGCTTAGTAATATTGGCAAAATTCTTGTTTTGTTTTTATTTTCACAAATTAATGTTTACATACATACACAGCGACACAGTAGTAATACAAATTCTTTGAGGTTTATATTCGTCTCGCTCTAACGGACGTGTCTAGTCGGGGTGTTGCTGCCTCACATTCAAATAACAAATAGGAAATTTGCCAACTTTCATATGCAAATTCAGCATTACTGTTGATAGTATGTTTTTCACTTTTGATTTAAGCAATAATGATACCATTTCCTGTCTTCGTACAAAAAATATCACCAAACCCAAACTGGGCAATATTACCGATGCTTATTTTTTCTGTGTACTCGCTCTCGAACTAAAAGCTAAGCGAAAGAAAGCTAGTCACTCGCCTTCTACTCAAATCGGGTTCCTCCAGGAGGTTTCTGATCATGGTACAATAATATCTACATGGTAATAGGGTATTTTTTCTTATTTGTCTAGGAATCAGGAAAAAAATGCTTGATTTGCTTTATGCAACGCTGTTTTATCTCACAATACGAACGTATAGTACGTTTGTTTACCACGAGAATATCCGACTTAGTTATTTATCGCACTTCTTAGGTACAAATTATTTTCTCAAACATATTTTTTTGTTTACTTTTATTCCTGGAATACACTTGTGCTGAATTTGATTGTGGGAAAATACCAGACAAAGCAAAATTCCTATTGTTTTCGGTTTGGTGTGTTTGTTGTCGTAGTAACACTACCTCGTTAATACGCCTTGACTTTCAATAAAATCAGGAAAAACCCCAATGCGAACACTTCAGATTTTGTTAGGACATTCGATACGAAATCAGGAAAATATTTTGCAGTGCGAATGAGCTATAAAGTACAAAAACAAAATACATATCAGTTTGACAACTGAAGCGAATGATGGGATGAAAAAATTGGAATCAGCTGTCCTAACGACTGTACCATGTAATATTATTGTACCATGTTTCTGATCGAAAAGGTACTACACAGAAACAAAACCTTGTGTAATATAACCAAATTTCAGCCAATGCTCTGGGCAACATAGGGCCAGGTATTTATTTGGATAATGTTACCGTAGGCAATTTAATGTTGACAAACCATAGAGAAATTTGCTTTGCATATTTGTATATCTACTCAATTCAAAAAGGCAATGAACAAACTATACTGTTGGCGATTTAAAATGTGCAAAATGTACAGTGCATTTTCAAATACATTAAAATAAACCTGTTTTTTATTCTCTGCTAAACTAATTTTTTTAACGACTTTGTTTGGAGAACTAACCGATATTAAGCGAAAATACAGGACGTTCCTAAGGACCTGTCGGCGCCTCCCTCGACCTCAACAGAGACTGAGAAGAGAAACCGATCACCTTAAGAGCAGAACACTGTGAAACCAGCGGCAAAGAGGAAACAATTTTTCCCGTCATCTTGTAACTCGGAGACGCCCAAACCCCATATTACCCAGGGTATTAAACAGAATTCCAGGGACAATAGGGGCAAAGCCGATGTGATTACCGGAAAGGCGAACACATCAGCTAAATCAGCCGAGAAGGAAATGACGCGTAACCACGAACCCTATCCAACTCGGAAGAGGAAATTGAATGTGAACACCGGTAAAGAACCACCATCCTACGCAAGGGTAGCGCGAAGGCAATACCTGGACGATCTCTGCTATGCAGTGGTTGACAGCGGCAACCCAACTGTCTTAATACCGAACAACCAGCACCAAACCATGGAGGACATTGTCAACACAAAGGCTTCAAAGGGGAGGTACTCACACTACAGCTTGCCTCACAACACTGTGCGGAAACATTGAAGAAGCTAGTGGATGAAATCTCTGCCACCTGGGGAGGCGGTAAGCTAGCCCTCGTAAGGAGGAAGAACATCCCCAGGATGACAAAGGCTACCGTATATATAAAAGGATGGGGCAGAAAGTTTGCATCATTGAAAGCCATTGGCAAGAAAAAAGCCGGACTAAACGTGGATAAATGGGTCGCTTTCCACAGGGAGGAGGGGCAGGAGGACACTCTCCTTGTGATCGGAAGGTATGGTGTTCTTTGTGACCAAAGCTGTCTACATCAAAGTTGGGAAAGTGCCAATTGGAACGATGATCGGAGGAACACAGCCGGAGAATGCGAAGTACGATGAGCGAGTGGAGGCTCGGCGGAGTAGACACGGCGGAGTAGTGACCGAAAGTATCACCAACTCCCAAGAAGACCGGTTACTGGAGGACCAATGCTAGAGGTTATCCAGATAAACCTCCACCGGAGCGAGACGGCAACCCACGCTCTGTTGGATAAAATTAATAATGGTAAAATACATATTGCTTTAATACAAAAACCTTGGACCACTAGGGACAAGGTTATTGCATTAAATCATATTAACTACCAATTATTCTATAAAGGCTTTGTTTTTTCTTCTCTCCAGAGTTGTCAACATCGGATGCAACTGTGCTGAAACAGGGAGATGGAAATATATACCTGGCGTCAGTATACTTGCCATATGATCCCAGATGCATTAGATTCAGGATAACACGGCCACCGCCGAAACCGATAAGTTTCCGAAATAGGATCAAGAGAAACTTGACAAAGTTCAGAAGCCTACTTAGGAATCGACTAGATCACCCTCAACTCGAATACTCTATCAGGGGTGAATTAGACGATAAGGTGACAAGGATAACGCAAGCACTAGTAAAGTCTTTCGAGGACAGCTGCCCACTCGAAACCCAGGGTTTTTCTCGGGGAATGGCCAACCCTGTAACCCAGGGTTTTTCAAGCTATGCAACGGCAAAAGCTTATAGACCAGTTAGCTTCACCTCGTTTCTACTCAAAACCCTGAAGAGAATAGTGGACAACATGGTGAAAAGTGGAATACCGAACGATATGCTGAAGTTTAGGCAACACGCATATGTCAAAGGCAGATCAGTGGATACCGCACTTCATGAGGTAACCTAATACATAGAGCAATCTCTCAATGACAAACTATATACACTCGCTGTATGTATAGATATTGAGGGTGCGTTCAATAATGTCCGGACCGAAACACTCATCCAATCCTTAGACCAGTTTATGATGGACCGGGCATTAAAAAACTGTATCAACCATATGCTAAGGAATAGATGGATAAACTGTGGTTCCCATGATGTAAATATTAGAGACAGGCTACAACGTGGAACTCCACAGGGAGGGATTACATCACCACTCTTATGGGTCTTCACAATACACAGTCTCCTAAGGAAACTTACCGAAGAAGGTACTTCTTAAGGTAAAGAATCCTAATCAATTATGCAGAGACGCCGAGAGGGCACTGTGTATAGCGTATGAGTGGACACAGCCATGGGGCCTAAATGTAAACCCGGACAAACCGGAAATATGTCTATTCACAAGGACGACGAAAATCTCAGAATATGAAGAGCCACAATTCCTGGGAAAGACGATTAAAATATCCGATAAGGTCAAATACTTCGGGGTAATCTTAGATCAGAAACTAAATTGGAAGCACCACATAGAGGACAGGACCAATAAGTCCCAAAGATGCTGGTCGCTTTGCAGAAGGGCTATAGGATCCAACTGGGGCCTCAAACCGAATATATCACACTGGCTCTACAGAAGCGTAGTCAGGCCCATACTAACATATTGTTACGAATTTCCTTATTCGTCCTTTTTGCGTTGTTTTATTCCCAATAATAAAACAAGGTTCGTTTTAAATTACGATAATTACAACGGTTTAACTTCATTTTATTTTACTTATATAGTACAAAAGTTTACTTTATTTACACCACTTTAATAAGTCTTACAGCCAAAGTCACGATGTCGAAAGAAAGCCTAAGCGAACGACAGCAATGCACTCACTTTCGCTTCAAATTGGTAGTCACTATCTTTCGACTTGTCGTTCGCATGGCCTTACGTGTTGTAAACAAAGGCATTTAACCATTGTTAAACGACAAAGCTGCCAGATCTAGAATTCAAAAAAAAAAACGTTAATACCAAAAAAAAATCGCTATATTTGTGAAAAAACGCTAAAAATGTTTAAATAGTTACGTACAAAATACATCTCTGTGCCACTCAGTGAAAACAATTGACAGCAAAAAAGAAAAACAAAAACAAAAAGCATATGTAAACAAACCAAATTTTGTAATTAAGGGTTGTTTTTGTTATAATTGAAGGGTTGTTTTGTTATAATTGAAAAAAGTTATTTTGTTTTTATTTATTTATTAGACATAAATTCCTTTATGAATAAAAATATTTGACTCATAATTTGTGTCTGGGATGCAGCTGAATCTGCAACTTCTTTTCGAAGCTTCTGCCTGAATGTCTGCCGCGTCTGCCATTCTCCTTGCCGACTCAGCCAATATTTTGGTCGCATTAGCCTGCTCTTTGGCAATGCTAGCTGCTTCCTCACTCACCCTTATTAGGCGACGAATAAGAGTATTCTGCTCGGTAACTCTTTTTTTTGCCGAGGAGCAACCAGGCAGCTCGTCGTCAATGACAAAACGTCGTTTCTGTTGACTGCGCTGCTGTTGCTGTAGATCATTTGGTTGTGTCATTGGGCTGCTGTTTGGTTGTAGAGTGATGTGTGCCTGTTGATTGGTGTGTGGCATTTGGCTGCTGTTGGGCTGTAGAGTGGTGTGTGCCTGTTGTGTAGTGTGTGGCATTTGACTGCTGTTGGGCTGTTGTTGGTGCGGCTGGCTTCTAACGCCTTCAGTAGCGTGCAGATGTTGGCTATTTGTATGTTGCCTGGTAGGTGTTATTACTGCTACAGCTTTTCCACCTCTGGGTGGCGTGTCTATCAGGCTCTGGAAGCAGCAATCAATCGACTTCCTTGATTCTTCCACTGTATTTTGTAGGCCGTATACTTTGCCACTAGGTGCTGCGGCTTTCGACAGAAACAGTGTTCGGTCAATTGATTGCTCCAGCTCCGATAGGGAGTGTTCCCGATATAGACCGCCACCAGTTTGCAGCATGCTCTTCTTATTCTCAGCAATTTTTTTTTTGGTCCGGGATTTCAAGTCGGCCCAGGTCTGTAAATAAATACACAAAACACGCATAAACACACAAAATACATAAAACTAAACACTCACTTTTTTCCACTCAACAACTGAACGCATAGTAGTTCCCTAAGAGTTTAATTTTATTGTCACGTTTTTCCACTGCTCCTCTGTGGACAGTTTTGAGCCTCCAAATACTGGCGTACCACTAGCAAACTCAGGATTGTCCTCCATATATCCGACAAATGTTTGCAGCTGCAGCAACGTTGACTTTTTTATGCTGAAATAGATAAACATACATATGTAAAAACAATAATTACTCTAATAAAACAAATAATTAACCGTTTACTCACCATTTATTTTCCATTTTGATGTATGTTATAAGAATTTTAAATTGAATGGTTGTATTAGCACTACGCGAAAACAAAAACACAAGTGACTGTTTTTGACATTTGTGTTCGCACAGATGACAGCGAAAATAATTAGTGACTACCGATTTTGTACTGAAATGCTTACGTTTCGTTCGCATTGATTTTCTTTCGACTTGTCGTTCTGATGCTTGTTAGTGACTTCGAAATCAGCTGTTTGTCGCTTAGAAAGCATGCGAACGTTAACTTTCGACATCGTTACTTTGGCTGTTATATTTTACTATCAATTCGCGTTGCGCACTTTACGGGGTTTAATCACAAACTGAACTCTCCACTCCAAAGACCTCCGCTATTTATACCAACTCACCATACTCAATTGAAGGCATATCTAGCGAATTTAAGAACCTTCTAGATGTTGTTGTTGTTGCTTATCTTTGTACAACAATCTCGAACACAGGAGAATTATCTTTACTGAGGTGAATTCATGCTACTGGTTTAGCGAGCTGGTACGTTGTTACAATACATACTTTCAGGCGCAGCACTAACCGCCTGTTATTTACATACTGTTAGTAGAGTCATTAACAGCAAGCAAAAGCTTTTACTTATTCGTAACACTGCCCCCCACTTAAGCCTGTTCGTTCGGAGCAGGCTCAACCCTCCGTTTTCCATACAGAGCTAGTCTTTCCAAATGCACGACTTTCATTTTAGCTCTTGGACTTTGGCTTTTCTGGATTCTATAAACCACGTCATTTATTCGTTTGACAACCTTGTAAGGGCCTTCCCAGTGAGTCGGAAGTTTTGGAGATAAACCCTTCTTGCGCTGTGGGTTGAACAGCAAAACTAGCTGGCCTTCATGAAGTCCTTCTGAATTTGCCGCTCGGTCGTATCTGGCTTTCATTTTGTTACTGACCATTTTTAACTTATTGTGCACAAATTCATGGAGATCATTAAAACCCCCCGTATCATGGTAATTGACATCACTGTTCGCAGGGTCAGACGCTGGTATGGTACCGAACTCCAAATCTCGAGGCAGCTTCAGCTCATTTCCGAAAATTACTTTAGCGGGTGTTCGCGAAGTGGAGTCATGGGTGGCCGTCCTATATGCCAAAAGGAACTTCGGTATGTGTTCATCCCAATCTCTTTGATCTGCGCTGACTACTTTTCTTATGTATTCTTCAAGAGTTCGGTTGAATCTTTCAACCATTCCGTCAGACTGAGGATGCAATGGTGTTGTTCTTGTTTTCCGAATACCGTATGACTCACACATTTCTTTGAAGATGGTCGATTCAAAATTCCTACCCTGGTCCGAATGGAGCTCCGAGGGGACACCAAAACGGCATATCCAGTTATCCACAAACACTTTAATTATAGTCTTCGCTTCCTGATTTGGAACAGGGTATACTTCGGGCCATTTACTGAAGTAATCCATAACCACTAAGACGTACTGGTTTCCAGAGCTACTGACTGGAAATGGACCAGCCACATCCATAGCTATACGCTCAAAGGGCGCACCTGAGTTGTATTGCTGCATGTGGCCATGACTTCTTCGCATTGGTCCCTTAGCTGTCATGCATTGGGTGCAATTTGCTATCCAATCGGCTACCGCTTGTTGACAGCCAATCCAGTAGAACCGTTGCTTTAGCTTTTCAATGGTCTTGGTTATTCCTAGATGTCCTCCACTCGGGCCATTATGGAAATCTGTCATTATATCTTTTTTCTTACAGGAAGATACTACTATTAACTTTTTGACTATTTTACCATCCTCACTTTCCCATAACCGGTATAGGCAATCTTCCAATAATTTTAGGCTGTTCCACTGGGTCCAGTATGCTTTCATCAGGGGGCTCTCTGAGGCGATGTCATTGCGTGTTGGTCTTTCACCTTTTTCTTTTGCAGAAATGATTTTTGCCAGTGTAGGGTCGGTCGCTTCTTTGTGCTGTTAACCAGTCTTCGTTGGATTCTAGTCGAAGCGGACGTACGTCAATGATATTTTCTTTCACCTCTGCTTTTGACAGTGTTTCCAGCTTGCATGGACGACGTGATAGGGCATCAGCATTACCGTGTTTCCCTCCTTTTCTAAGCTCAATGCTGAAGTCATAGCTCTGCAGCCTTTCAATCCAACGAGCAAGTTGGCCTCCGGGGTTCTTAAATTGCAGTAGCCATCTTAGCGCCGCATAATCGGTTCTTAACTGAAAAGGCTGGCCGTCAGATACTTGTGGTAGTGTTTGACACACTCTATGACTGCCAGTAGCTCTCGTCTCGTAACACAGTAGTTTATTTTTTATCTGGCTTTGAGAGTATTCGGCTATAGTACCCAATAACTTTTTCCTGGCCATAGTTTTCCTGCGAGAGCACGCCACCTATTCCGTAACCATTCGCGTCAGTATCCAACATGAATTTCTCTCCAGCAACAGGATATGAAAGCAAAGGAGCCGCGCATAAATATTGTTTCAGTTGGTGGAATGACTCTTCTTGTTTTTCGCTCCAACAGTACGTTGCAAGTGGAAGACTTCTGGGCGCCTGTTTTATTGGTCTCGCTTCCCCTGTGTTGATGTCATGCTTTACCATTGATGTCCTACCTTGGCATTCTTTTTTTAGGGCGAATGCAGACGCATGCTTCCACATTAATTGCTTTGCTTTGTTCCAATCAGATTTCTTTAGTTTTCGCACCCACTCACTGAGATGCGACTCCTGTACTTTCTGCTCCTTTTCTGATAGTTTACTGCAGTCCGAATTAACTTCACAGTTGATGACCGCCTCGGCTGGTGTACATTCTGCAATTTCTCAGCGGTCGCTGATCACCTCCTCGTTGTTGGACAAATTTATAACTCGTACAGGCAAATATCCTTCATTATTAGTCTTTAATAGAGCTTTGGCAGTGATGATTTTATAGTTTTTTATATTTGCCGGTTCAACCCACAAACCGCCGATCTCACACTCTCCCTCCATTCGGGCCCCTACTATGGTTTCTGAGTTTGGTGGCAATTTTACATCTGTGCTGTATTGTCGTATCCCACATTGAGTGGAATTTCCACATTAGCCCACGTCAAAATTTGCTGGCCCATATCTAACTTGAGGCCTTGGGCAATCATAAAATCTGCGCCAACTATCACTTCATCTACAATGTCGGCGACAATAAACACGTGCTCGATGCTCATGTTGGCAATGGCTAACTTCAATTTAACTTTACCATGTACAGTTGCTGGTTCACCCGTTGCTGTGCGGAGTCTTACACCATGCAACGATTCCATTGGTCCATTTATCAAATCTGATCTGATGATAGATTGTGACGCGCCTGTGTCCATAGTCAATATGCGCTTCCGACCACCGATAGCTCCGTAGACAGTGAGGTTGTTGTTTTTCTGTTGTATTATTGAGATGGAGATCGTGGGGCCCTCGGTTGTGGGAGCCAGTCCATGCCACTCTGGGCTAGCTCGTTTTAGTTTAACGGAGATTCATTTTGTATAGTAAAATTTGCCCGTTTATTGCCACGTTGGGGTGAGCTCGATCTTGATCGTTTTCGTGGCTCTCTGCAGTTTCGTGAAATATGACGAGGTTTGTCGCAATTGTAGCACTTTGGTCTGGGCTTACTTCCGCCTGGTAACGCCTTGCTGAGGGTTTGGGTGATTTCTTTAAGATCGTTTATGGCACCCTTCAAATCTCCTGCCTCCGACTACATTTCAATTTTTCTAACTCTTTGTATTTGAGGCTTGGACACAAATTTCGCTGTCTCCTGTGCCAATGCGAACGAAACAGTTTCGGCGAATGTAGCTTTTTGTGTGGCACAAGTCACGTATTTTATGTCAGGATCACAGATGCCGTTGACAAATGCTTCAATCTTAAATTGATCCAAGAATGGGTGGGACTCACCAGGATAAGTCATCAACACCAAACGTTCCACCTCGGTTGCGAAGTCCTGAAGCGTTTCATTATGCTTTTGCACTCGGCCTCTCAATTCCATGCGATATAAATCCTTCTTGTGATCGCCACCATGCTTGCGTTGTAACGCAGCCAGTATATCCTCGTAGTTGTTTCTGGCACTGACGGGAATGCTGTGAAGGACTTCTGCTGCGTTGCCTTTCAGTGCTAAAATTAGCTCTACTGCTTTGTCTGTTCTACAAGTTCTTAATTGCGGCCATTTCGAATTGGAATTTAAAAACATCGAATGGTGTAGAGCCATCGAAACTGGGAGCTTTCAATCTACTAGAGTCTTCAGAAATTACTCGCACCGGACCGTCTTGCAACTGAAGTTCACTAATTTTTCTTTGCAATTCGCTTACATCATTTTTTAGTTCCCGTTCGACTTCCTCGAACTTATGTTCGACTTCTTCAATCTTCTGCCCCATTTCCTCGAATTTTTCTACAACCTTTTCGAATTTATCGTTCACTTGAATTTCCATATTGCTCACAACTTCGGAGATTTCTTGCAGTTTCTCATTTGTGTCATTTGATGTTTCCTGAATAATTCTAGAATTCTCGCTTAATTTATCGTCTATAATTCTAGAATTCTCGCCAAATTTCTTTTCAAGTTTTTCGTCCATAATTCTAGAATTCTCGCCAAATTTCTCGTTCATAATTCTAGAATTCTCGCCAAATTTCTCGTCCATAATTCTAGAATTCTCACCAAATTTCTCATTCATAATTCTAGAATTATCGTCCAGCTTCGCGTTAATAATTCTAGAGTTTTCGTTAAATTTTTCCATCATGGCTGCAAACATCGTCGAAACATCCATATTACCAGTTGCTTCCTTTGCAGGTACCTCCATTTCTTCTTTGCACTCAAACTGGTATTTGTCAATGTCAATGTTTCGGCGCTTGAATTCTTCTATTAATCGCCTATGCAGCTCTACCTTATTACCAGCTGTCGGTTGATCCAATTTACTCAACTCCTTTTTCAGTTGTTCAACTTTGAGTTCTTCAAACTTCATCGTTGTTCATAATTTGTAATTTCACTTCTGACACCAATGTTACGAATTTCCTTATTCGTCCTTTTTGCGTTGTTTTATTCCCAATAATAAAACAAGGTTCGTTTTAAATTACGATAATTACAACGGATTAACTTCCTTTTATTTTACGTATATAGTACAAAAGTTTACTTTATTTACATCACTTTAAGAAGTCTTATATTTTACTATCAATTCGCGTTGCTCACTTTACGGGGTTTAATCACAAACTGAACTCTCCACTCCAAAGACCTCCGCTATTTATACCAACTCACCATACTCAAATGAAGGTATATCTAGCGAATTTAAGAACCTTCTAGATGTTGTTGTTGTTGCTTATCTTTGTAGAACAATCTCGAACACAGGAGAATTATCTTTACTGAGGTAAATTCATGCTACTGGTTTAGCGAGCTGGTACGTTGTTACAATACATACTTTCAGGCGCAGCACTAACCGCCTGTTATTTACATACTGTTAGTAGAGTCATTAACAGCAAGCAAAAGCTTTTACTTATTCGTAACAATATGCTTCTGTAGTATGGTGGATGGCAGTTGAGAGGAAATGTAACATCGCAATACCGCAGAGGGTTCAGAGAATGTGCTGCATTGGTATTAGTGGTGCAATAAGGACAACCTCGACAAGAGCCATGGAGATTATTTTATGTATTCAGTCAATCGAGATTAGAGTCAAATACGGGCGGCCTCGCAAAATGCCTACAATCAACAGGTGAATGGATCAACAGGGATCCTACGTCAAAACACAAAACGGATAATTGGGGCCTTAGTCGGGCACACGCAAGATACGAGAGCGAATTGCGTGACCTTAAGGCCAAGTGGAGACGCCTGGCAGTATGGGATCCTGGCACAAATGCCAAATGGGACTCGCTGCTACATGGATGGCTCAAAGCTAGGGGAAAGAACGGGTCTAGGATTCTTCATCGAAAATCCAGCAACCGAATCCCATCTACGCCTCCCGGATCATAATACAAACTTTCAGGCGGAAGTTCGGGCGATTACGGAGGGTATGAAATGGCTCGGCGATAATACAAACTAGCCGAGGCAAATATCTTCACGGGTAGCCAAACAATATCAAGACAATATCATAGGAAACTGTCACATCTAGAACGGTCATTGACTGTAAGAAGGTTATAAACGATTATTCTATGCACGGCGGACTCAACATCATCTGGGTGCCCGGGCACAGCGGAGTATTCGGCAACGAGAGAGCGAACCTCCTAGCAACGAAAGCCAGGAAACTCCAAACGGTGAGTCTAGATGGAGCGAAACCCTTTGGCGTGACGAAGGCTGAGTTGAGTAAATGGGCGGAGTCGGAACATATAGTCCAGTGGAGCCAGGAATCAGTAGGTAGGATGACAAAGATCCTATGGGGAGACCTAGATGGATTGAGGACAAAAGGTTTGCTGAAACTGGGAAAATCTGAAATGAGCAAGATGATGGGAGTCTTAACGGGGCATTCGGGATTACGGGCCCACCTGTACCGTATTATTTATAAACGCAGCGCAACGTTTTCCATCACTTGAGCTGTACAATTCAACTCGCCACAATTCCTCGCGTTAGTTGAAGAAGTTTCAAATTGAATGAAAAGTCTCTATTGCGGATGGGCAGGTGGACGTATTTTGCATTTATTCGTATATAAGTAGGCAAATTTTCGCTGAAATGCTATCGACGGACAGAGCTCAAATTTTTTTAAAAAATAATTCAAAATTATATTGTTTACTCACTGAAATTCTTATTTACAATAATATAATTAGAAATTGGAAAGTTCAAATAAATAATGCGTTACAAAACTATTATAATTATACTTACAAATTTATTCAAGCTCAAGACCTTTTTATATAATATAAAATCTATTTATTAGCTTTATATTACTTCCAAAAAAGTCGAGCTTAAAAATGTTCCAATGATACTAAGGCTGTCTGTATAGCTATTTCGGATCTTGCAAGATCTTCATCAGCAGACGTTTTTGGTGACTGAATATCAAGATCTTGGCAAGATCAGTTGATGTTAAGACATTATTAAATAAAAGAACCTATACGTTTTAAATACGCCCAAATGTCACGTGTTTAATATAGATTGGAAAGTTTATTCGACAATGCAACCCAAAATAACATATATTTTGTACACTCTTTATGTGCATTTCCTTAAATATTGTTCGTATTTGTTAGTATTATAAACAATACCAATTTGTTGGTCTATTGAAATAGCGCTATTTTTCTCATCTTCTTCATTGTGTGCAGTTCCCTTAAGATAACTTTTTCTAATCTATTATTTTTTTGTTTTTGTTGGGCAACTCTATAAACGACAAATGTCAGTGACAGCTTTTGTAAGCGAAATTAAGCGCGAAGTGATGTATAAACTAAAATTTTTTGACTTTGTCGTTCGCGTTCGCTTTTGCGTCTACGCTGACTTTCGGGACTTTTAGATTATTACCCTTAGTTTCCGAAAACTGCTCAAGAAAATCGAAAGGCACAGAAGCGTGGTTTGATGGATTATGTTTTCCATGCGCAATCGGAGCAATCGAAAGCAGGCATGCCGCCATAAAAAACCCGATGCGGCATGGTGATGACTGAATGTAACTCTGAAAGGTTGGTGTAGTATTAGTGTTCAAGCAACATCCCAACCAAACAACGGAGTCCGCAAGGTTCTCCAATAGGACTCCGCCGGAGAAAACAGTATGTTAAAATTATATGAAAAACATGCACCTTATGGACTCCTTAAATTAGTGCTATTGGAGTACCAGAATGCTCATTTTGATGACCCACAAAGACTCAGCACCGACTCACCTTTTCGCCTCTAATTTTTGAAAAAGGACTCTTAAAATATTAAGAAAACAACACAGAATGAGTGCTTCGTATTTCTTTTCCCAAATGCTCCAAAGTTTATAATTAAAAAACATTTCTTAATTTTGTCTTATTTCTGGTTATAAAGATGTTTTAGAAAATTAAATCTAGTATTCTAAAAGTCCCGAAAGTGAATGTAAACGGAGATGCTAACGCGAACGCAAAAAATAGTAGTTTATACAACACTTCGCGCTTGCGTTCGATTACGAAAACTGTCACTAACATTTGTGGTTTACAGAGTTGTCAAACCAAAGTAGAAAATTATAGACTACACAAAGTTATCTTGAGTGAACTGCACACAATGAAAAAGATTAAAAATTAGCTCTATTTCAATAGATCAACAGATTTTAAGAAAGCTTTGTAGGTAATACTACAAATACCAAGAATATTTAACGAATTGCACATAAAGTGTGTAAGAAAGACCCTAGGTTATTAATGTCGATTAAATTTTCCAATCTATATTACATTAGTTGTGTTTGCAAAAAGCACTGGTAATTTGGCCGTGTTTAAAATGTATTGGTTCGTTTGATTCATAATGTCTTAACATCAACTGAGTGTTATTAAAATGCATATGATTAGAATAGTTTTGCAACCCATTATTTATGTGAACTTTTCCATTTCTAATTTTATTACTGTAAATAAGAATTTCTGGGAGTAAACAATATAAAATTGATTTTAAGCAAGTTGTCAAAATGCAGTAAAATCTACTCAAATGTCAGAATGTGCATACCTGGACACTAGTATATTGAGCTGAAATGCGGTGTAAAGTATATAGTGTATTCAAAACCGAAACCTTTTAACTGGTTTTTACACAACTGATATAATGCCGCAGAATTACACACCTAAAGCCGTTTTCAGACACAAAGACCATTATTTGCTGAAATTAGTTGCCCAATAGCAATATAAGTCATATCTGGCAACTCCGATTTAGGTGTAAGTTCCGGAACTAATGACAACACAGGTAGTATTTTCGCAGAAATGCATAAAAACCTGTATTCACACGCCAAAAAGAAGTACAAAACGTCCAAAGAAATATTTTCTCAACGACGATTTTGCCTAATTGGGTAAGTCAAATATGTATGAGAACAGATAGGTTGAATAAAATAAATAAAAAAATAAGGGGTGGGACATGTAAAATTTGGAACTTGAACCTCTCGTTATTTCGAAGCAGATGACTCATTTGAAATCTATGAAGTGACAGATTATTTGTTAAAGTCTAGACATTATCAAAAAGGGGCGCTTTAATCTCGAAAATACGAAATAAATTCGACTAAAATAGAGTGCTATCAACGCGGTTTGGGGATCAGTTTGTGAAATTAATTCATCAAACGTATTTTTAGTAAACAAAACTGCTCGTGTATATGATCGTCCCGCTTTTGCGGAAAGTGTGTTCGAGCAGCCGCAACTTCAACTCGCCACCGTTCGCAGAACTGAACATTTGTCGCACGTCTTTTCGGAAAATTTTGAGCGTTTTTACGGAAAATTCGTACATCCCAATGAAGCTCACTTTCACCTCGCGGGTTACGTTACCAAACAAAATTGTTGCATTTATTTGGGGCTCGGAAAATCCACGCGCCGTCGAGTAGAAGCCGATGCATCCACAAAGAGTGACTGTTGGGTGCGGTTTTTGGCATGGCGGCATCATAGACCGATTTGTCCTCGAAAATGACCAAGGAGCCGCCGTAACCGTCAATGGCGAGCGTTATTGTGCCGTGCAAACAATCCCGAGCATTTTGAGACTTTAAAACACAAAACAGAGGCCCAAACAATCAAAAATGTACTGAAAAATTTAATAGATAGAATTAGGTACTGTAAATGAAGTCATGGAAGCCATTCGAACGATGTTGTGTTCATTCATAAATATCAATAATGGGCCTTACCAATAAAATCATAATTTTGGAAAATTACGTCCAATTTCAACAAACAAAGTTAAAGCCAACTAAATTCAATACAAACTGACAGCTAAAACTGTTCGTTAGCTCAAACTGAAGGGTAACGGGATATGGTGAAACGGCCGTTAGTATTTTTTTAAAGCGAAAGTAAATTCCAAATTTTACATGGCCTAATCTTTACTTTTCCACACTTTGATTGGAATCTGCAGTTCTACACCGGTTCTGAAAGTTATTTTGACAAGCATTTCCATGGGTATGTACTCGATATTCGATCTAAAAATTCAAAGTGAAACGAATTAAATATAAACGATGTTTATAAAACGCATAGTTAGTTGTCCAATTTGTCATAAAAGGCGAAACCGGTTTGTTGTGCATATCAATTGATTTATAATTTAGTTTTGGTTGCAGGAATCGAAATATTTAGTTGAAGCCACAGCAACAAGAAATCCTGTAGTGGTGAATATTCTATTAGCTGGACCAACGAAAAACGTAAAAACTAATTCGGTCGTACTAAATAATATGTTGGTATGCTCAACTACTTTCTTGAATTTGATGGCTGTCTCAACCATTTGTTGGTGCTTTAACCCATTATAAATTTTATAGAAAAAAAAATATTTTTTAATTAAAATTGTGTATTTTATATTTAAATATAAATAAAATTATTATTATTTGTAACCAGGGTTCGTATTACGTGGGTAATGGGCTACCTTGGGTATCCCATTCCCATTTTTAATCGAAAATATGAAAAAAAATGTATATATCTCGGAAACGGAGCGTCAAATCGAAAAAATAATTAATTTTTTACGGTTTCTAAGGGGTTTCCCTAAAGTTGGCCAATTCCTATGGACGACTATTTTTTTTAAAAAATAACCAAAATAACCAAATCGCTAAAATAAAAAGGTAGCTATAACTCGGAAACAGTGCTTCCGAACGAAAAAACCATATTTTTTAACTCCCTAGGAGGCTTTAACCAATGAATCCCTCACGTTTTTTTAAAACAAATTTCTAAAACTAAAATTTTTTGAATATAAAAAACGCTAAAACGCCATCATGTCTATATTTCGGAAACGGAGCGTTTAACCGAAATATGTCCAATTTTTGCGGGCATCTAAGGGTTTTTCATAAAGTGGTCCAATTTGTATGGACGACTTTTTTCTAAAAAATAGCTAAAATAAGCAAATCGCTAAAATAAAAAATAGCTATAACTCTAAAAAGGGGCTTCCAACCTCAAAAATAATACATTTTTTTAGCTATCCCTTTTTATCCCTTTATACGGCATCACTTTTTTTAAATCCGTTAAACTAACATTTTTCAAATAAAAATTACATGAGGTGTCAGGGGACACCCGGTTAGAATGAAGTTCCTTTCGCTATATATTATGTAACGGGTCCGCCAAATAACTTTTTTTTTTGAAAATGCTATAAAAAAAAATACTGAATATTTTCTCAAATTTCTCTTTTTATTTGAAAGTACAATCCTTCCGGTTAATAATGGAAAATAATTTAATTTAAATGGCTGCCTCGGCTGGCCATGCAGTAGCCTACACGATCGGTCCAATTTTGAAGCACATTGTTAACCGCAGATCCGGTCCTGTGCTTTGTTGCAAGGGTTAACGACCTGCACAGATCATGCGATGTTTTTTTTTGTTATATATGTATGTTCTTTTTCTTTCGCACATCATTATTTGCATGCAGTTATATTTACATATTTACTGTCTACCAAGTGTCTGCTGATGCTGCAATCTAGTCTTATATGCGTACGCACAAGCACACACGCACTAATATATTGCGTGCGATCGGCAGAGAAGAAAAGAAAGATGTTTGTCTGTAGCTAATTATTTGGCAGCCGTATATATGTGTGTGAATAGTTGTTTACGCACATCTGTATAATGTAAATGATATGCTTTTTTGTTTTGCACAGCTTCATGCTGTCTATGCGTTGGAGTTAGAAGTCAGTCGTTCGCTATCACTTAAATAAAATTATACATTTGCTGAAATAATCGAATTTCAATCGTCTTCTTATTGTTAAATTTGTTCGAATAGAAATTGTCTGCAAAAACTATTGCAGGCTCAAACATTTGGTGACCCCGACGTGATCTAATTAGTTGATCACATACATAAATTGCCATCGAGTTGCCATCGAGTTTCGTTTTTACTTTGTGTTGGTGAAAGGCAAAATACTGCGCAAGGGTAAAGCATTTGCGTTTGGTCGATTGTGCAATAATTAGAACATCGCAGTACAGCAAAATGTCCATCAGGAATGAAGAGTCGTCAAGCGATGGCAACGTAGCAGAGTGTTCGACGAATTTGTTGCCATTCAAAACGCGTGTTGCAGCAATGGTGAAGCAGCTAGAATCCTTGAAAGGATATCTTACAACAACACAGTTGGGCGAATATGATGAAGCTGAGCTGTCTGTTCGTTTAGATTACGTGGAACAGATAAACGAAACGTTTGAAAAGGCTCAGTCTGTTTTAGAGGAGAGCGCTAGTAGCGAGTTGGATGGCGATGGTCGCATCGGTTTCGTTACGTTGTACTTTGACGTTAAGGCAAAGTTAACCCGTCAGCTCAACGTTATTCGGAAACACCATATGCCGAGCTCATCAACCCTTCGCCAATTTTCTGTTGAGGAATCGTCATTTCGTAACGCGCCATCATCTGCACGCAAAACAAGGCTGCCGGAGATAAACTTGCCTAAATTTGGGGGTTCGTATGCAGATTGGCCTAATTTCTTTGGGTTGTTTTCAACGGTTATACACGATAACAACGATTTAAATAATCTTGAAAAGCTTCATCATCTCCGAACTTGTTTATGTGATGCAGCTCTTGATACGATTTCGTCATTGGAGTTCACTGGCGCGAACTATGAGGAGGCTATAAGGTTGTTGAAAAATCGCTTTGACAACAAGCTGCTTATTGTGCAGAGCCATGTAAAGGAGATATTTTCTTTAACGCCTGTGGAGAAAGGTGCTGCAGGTATGTTGCGCCATCTAAGTGACAAATTGAATTCGCATTTGCGTGCCATGCATACCATCTCTACGAAGGAGCAAATCGCCGACAGTTTTTTAATTTACTTGGTAACAACAAAGCTGGATCCAGAATCTCAGATGAAGTGGGAGGAAGGTTTGCCAACAAATGAATTGCCAACCTGGGCCTCTATGACGGCGTTTTTAGAACGCAGGTGCCGAATGCTGGAGAACATAGAAAACTCCGTGGTGTATAAAACGTCAAACAAACAAATAGAAAGAAAAGCTATTCAACAAAAACAGCATGTTCATGTTTCGTCTGCTACTTCGCCCCCTATATGTTCGTTTTGTGATTCGAATGAACATTTTATTAGCAGCTGTTCTCGTTTTGGAAATTTGTCGCCCTCCCTTCGTTACAAAGAGGCAAAAAATCTGAAGTTGTGTCTAAACTGCCTAAGAAAGGGGCATATGCTTAAAAGATGTACCTCTGGATGTTATCGTAAGTGCTCGTCGAAACACCATACCATGTTGCACATCGAGAACGTATCTGTAGATCAAAACCTATCGTTACCGGCCGATCAAATAGCTCCAACTACGTCGCAGTCAGTGCTTATTTCGTCTGTAAGTCCTCTTGTCAAAAAATCGTCATCGTCAAGTGTGAGTGTGTTGCTAGCTACGGCCATCATTCTAGTCAAAAACCAATTCGGAGTTTTTGTCCCTTGCCGAGTCATTTTGGACTCAGCATCGCAGCTAAATCTTATTGCTAGTCGTTTTCAGCTGAAATGTGATCGGTCTTATGCAACAGTTTCTGGCATTGGTGATGGAAGCTTCGTTATCGACAAGTCGGTTGATATCATCGTGAAATCTCATTATGGAGATTACACAACATCGTTTACTGCCATGGTCGTTCCTACAATCACAGATTATCAGCCAGGCGTCAGTACCAACATTTCTGACTGGAATATTCCAAAGAATATACAGCTGGCAGATCCCTCGTTTGACCAATGTGGTCGAATTGATATTTTAATTGGAGCAGAGTTGTTTTATGAATTGATGTCCGTAGGGCAAATCAAAATGGCAGACAATTTACCCATCTTGCAAAAAACATTATTTGGATGGGTGGTTGCTGGTGGTGGTTGTCGTATGCTTCATTCGTGGTCTTTAGCTGTCGCTTGTAAAGATGATAAAAGAGAGGAAGAGCAACTGTCTTCCATCATAAAAAGCTTTTGGGAAGTCGAAAACAACTTCGAGAGTAGCGACTCATTTACCAGCAGGGAACAGTTTTGTGAGGATCACTTTTTGAAAAACACCGTTCGCCTTGCTTCGGGGGCATACTCAGTGCGATTGCCTCAGGTTGACGGTCGTGATGCTCGGTTCCTCGGAGACTCGTATAACCGTGCCTTGCAACGATTCAAAGGCTTGGAGAGAAAATTTAAGAAGCACCCTGAGATAAAGGCTCAATATTCTGCCTTTATGAGTGAGTACTCTAAATTGAATCATATGACTTTAATCTCGTCTCAGGTGGCACTGAACCAATATTTCTTGCCTCATCATTGTGTGCACAAGGCAGAAAGCACATCGACGAAGCTAAGGGTAGTTTTTGATGGCTCTGCAAAAACAACTAGCGGACTCTCGCTTAATGACGTTTTGCATTCTGGCCCCAGCATTCAGCCAAAGCTGTTTAATACTCTTTTGCGTTATCGTTTTTTCAAGGTTGCACTGAGTGGAGACATTTGTAAAATGTACAGGTGCGTACGAGTCTCTCATCCCGATGACTACCTCCAATGTGTGCTGTGGAGAGAAAGCGAAGATGAAAATATTATGGTGTACAAGCTAAATACCGTCACTTACGGTACCAAGCCAGCAGCATTTCTTGCCATTCGTGCCATGCATCAGCTTGCGGCTGATGAAGAAAATCACTATCCATTGGGTGCAAAAATTGTAAAGCGTGATTTTTATGTAGACGACATGTTATCTGGTGGCGATTCTGTTGGCGATGTCCTGGCGATAAGGCGGCAAGTGTCGGCGTTACTGGAAAAAGGAGATTTTATAATTCGTAAATGGTGTTCGAATGTGCCGGCAGTATTGGATGGCATTCCGTCAGATCAGTGCGAGCAGTTTTTGAAATTTCATGATGGAACTAACGTCACAAAAACGCTTGGGCTAATTTGGGATCCGAAAAGTGACAATTTCATTTTTTCGTTTAGTCCTATCGACAATTCTAACGTGGTTACTAAGCGCTCCGTGCTGTCATCGATTGCTCGTCTATACCCAGTAATCACCAAAGCAAAAATCTTCATGCAGCATCTTTGGAAATTTGAACTACAGTGGGATGAAAGCTTGCCTCAATCATTACATTCATCGTGGCTTGAATATATTTCCAAGTTTTCGGCCATTCATCGTTTCACATTTCCCCGTTATGTTTCGATGCCTAAATCAAAGTTGCAAATCCATGCATTCTGCGATGCTAGTTCAGCTGCTTATGGTGCATGTTTATATACACGATCTGAAGTGGGCAACGTCGTAAAAACATCTATACTTTGCTCTAAATCGAGAGTATCTCCACTCATGAGTCTTACTATTCCAAAGCTTGAGCTGTCTGCAGCGGTTCTTCTAGCTGAGCTTTTGGATGCGATTGTAAAAACGCTGCCTTTTAATCCTGAAATACATTGTTGGTCGGATTCTATGGTGGTGTTGTCTTGGATTCGAGAGCAGCCATCAAATTTCAATATTTTTGTGTCAAATAGAGTAAACCGCATTCAAACTCTCACCAGTCAAATGTCATGGCATTACGTTCCAACCAATTTGAACCCGGCGGATATTTTATCAAGGGGCGCAACCCCCGAAGAGCTTCTTCATTCAACACTATGGAATGGTGGTCCCGATTTTTTGGGTTATGGGCCTACGAGCTGGCCGAGTAATGTGGAGTTTTTGGCTGAATTACCTGAACGCCGTAGAAATATTTTGGTGACGGCTTCGATGTCTGATTTGTCGATGCAATGTAAGTATTGCAATTCATTTTCAAAAATGCAACGAACATTTGCCTATGTTTTTAAATTTTTAACTTTTAAATCGAGAGTGCCAGGTGAAGAGCTTACCCCAAACGACATCAAGGGTGGAACTCGACTTCTAATAAAAAACATACAAATGATTAATTTCCCAGCTGAGTATAGAGCCTTGAAAGCCAAGCAAAATGTTTTGTCATCTAGCAAGCTGTCATCTTTGATGCCAATAATGGATTCATTTGGCCTTATTCGAGTAGGTGGCCGTCTTCAGCATTCAAGCTTGGAATTTGATGCTCAGCATCCAATTATTTTGCCTCAACGTCATCCTTTTACTGCGTCCTTGGTCATGCATTTTCATCAAAGGTTGTTGCATGCCGGTCCACAGTGTCTAACAGCTTCAATCCGTCAGCGGTATTGGCCCATAGGAGGTCGTAAACATATAAGCTCCATAATCTCAAAATGCATACGATGTTTTAAAATGAAGCCAAAATTAAGTCAGCACATTATGGGCTGTTTACCAGCTGAACGCGTGACACCAAATAGGGCATTCCACACAACTGGCGTCGATTTCTGTGGCCCATTTTATTACAAATCCGAGGTGAAGAGTCGCCCGCCTGTGAAGTGTTACGTTGCCATTTTCGTATGCTTCTCAACAAAGGCAGTACATCTTGAGGTCGTTCAAGATTTGTCAACCCCAGCCTTTTTGTGTGCTCTCCGTCGTTTTGTTGCCACTAGGGGCAAGCCCAAAGCTATTTGGTCGGACAACGCAACAAATTTTGTAGGCGCAAAGAATGAGTTGGCAGAGTTGAAGCAACTGTTTTTGAGCCAGTTCCATCTGAAAGAGCTTCACCAGCTGTGTCTCGACGATGGCATAGAATGGAAGTTCATACCACCCAGGTCGCCCCATTTTGGTGGATTGTGGGAGGCGGCTGTGAAGTCTGCGAAGTTCCACTTTTACCGTACAGTCGGTCAAAACATTTTGACTTGTGATGAGCTGCGTACATTGGTATGTCAAATTTCGGCGATCCTCAATTCTCGTCCCCTATGTCCAATTTCAGAGAACCCTGATGACCTTGATGTGCTGACTCCCGGGCATTTCTTAGTGGGTGGCCCACTCGTCTCAATCGTCGAGCCAGACATGTCATGGATCAATTTTGGTCATCTTAATAGCTGGCAGAAAGTATCTGAAATGCAGCAAACATTCTGGAGGAAGTGGAGCAGTTCGTACTTGTCGCTGCTCCAAGAACGTTCAAAATGGCGTGAGCAGGCTGAGAATATTACTCGTGGTACCATGGTTATATTGAAGGATGAAAATGTACCTTCATTTAAATGGCAGATGGGTCGAGTTGCTGATATCATATGTGGTGATGATGGTGTTGCTCGTGTCGTTACTGTTCGAACAGCCAATGGCGTATTCAAGCGTGCTGTTTCAAAATTAGCTGCCTTACCAATTGATGATTCTGTTGAAGGCCCAAACTCTTCAACGCGGGGAGAATGTTAACCGCAGATCCGGTCCTGTGCTTTGTTGCAAGGGTTAACGACCTGCACAGATCATACGATGTTTTTTTTTGTTATATATGTATGTTCTTTTTCTTTCGCACATCATTATTTGCATGCAGTTATATTTACATATTTACTGTCTACCAAGTGTCTGCTGATGCTGCAATCTAGTCTTATATGCGTACGCACAAGCACACACGCACTAATATATTGCGTGCGATCGGCAGAGAAGAAAAGAAAGATGTTTGTCTGTAGCTAATTATTTGGCAGCCGTATATATGTGTGTGAATAGTTGTTTACGCACATCTGTATAATGTAAATGATATGCTTTTTTGTTTTGCACAGCTTCATGCTGTCTATGCGTTGGAGTTAGAAGTCAGTCGTTCGCTATCACTTAAATAAAATTATACATTTGCTGAAATAATCGAATTTCAATCGTCTTCTTATTGTTAAATTTGTTCGAATAGAAATTGTCTGCAAAAACTATTGCAGGCTCAAACACACATTATCGATTGTGTGCAGCTGTATTTCACCAATGGGTTCACGAATATTGTCCTTTAAAGCGTCAATTGTCTTTGGCTTGTCGGCGTAACACTTATCTTTGAGGGCACCCCACAAATAATAGTCCAACGGTGTCAAATCGCAGCTCCGAGGTGGCCAAACGACATCAGCTCTGCGGCTGATAATGCGATCTTCAAACACAGGGCGCAAAACATCGAGTGTAGCTTCGGCTGTGTAGCACGTAGCGCCGTCCTGTTGAAACCAAATGTTGCCAATATCCTCCTCTTCAATTTTTGTGAACAAAAATTCGTTCAACATGGCCCGATAACGATCGCCATTGACTGTAACGGCCACTCCTTGCTCATTTTCGAAGAAAAAATGGCCCAATTATGCCTCTTGACCAAAATCCGCACCAAACAGTGACTCGTTTTGGGTGCATCGGCTTTTCAATGTATGCGTGCGGGTTTTCTGTGCCCCAAATGCGACAATTTTGCTTGTTTACATACCCGCCAAGATGAAAATGAGCTTCATCTGAAAAGATTATTTTATTGGCAAAATCGGCATCTTCTTCATTCTGCAACATTACCATGATTTTCAAAGTAATGTCGCAATATTTCCCAGCGCTGTTCAAGCGTATACACAACCATATTCGTTCAGCGGAAGGATAACACTAATTACACTACTCAACAAAATGAAAAAAAATTCATGTACTCCGGATGCGATAATTTTTTCTGTGTAGATAACCTTGACATGAGCTCGAAAAACGCAATAAAAATTCTTTTTCGTTTGTTTTTTTTTTTGTTTTTTTTCTTTAAATTTTAAAAATTTTTTTTTGGTTAATTTGTTTTTGTATGAAAAATTGTTTCAGCAACTAACAAATCTCGTCAAAATATATACTAAATGGATGGTAGTAGTCCCCAAATCATAAATAATGTGCGTCTTCATTCATCGGCTAGCTACAGCGGTCGTAATCGGTTGTTGAATCATGAATTTTACAAAATTCACAGAGTGATTTTTTTTTTATTTTATACGCATCTACTTTTTAGTTCGAACATTGCATTTTACCTTTGAAATTATCTCACTAGTCAACCAAATGAAAAAATGTCATGTACTTCTAATGAAGTATTTTTTTCTGTGTAGATAACCTTCAGATGAGCTCGAAAAATACAACAAAAACTTTGTCTATTGTAAGGTTTTTTCTTTTTTATTACAAAAAAAATTAAAATTTGTTGGGTGACAAAAATATATGACTTTAAATTAAAAAACAATTCGATATATGTACAAGAAATTATCCTAAGGATATCAACATTAATTAATTATAAAAAAGTTTTAAAAAAAAATATCTAAACACAAAAATAAAAAGCTTGAAATTAAAAATAATTATGTGCTTTTGTCTTTCTTTTATATTGTTGTGGGTCTGTTTCTCTTATCAGGAACCAGCTATAGTCCCCCATCATAGCTTCGTTCCAAAATCCTTGGTATCGGTGCTCTATTTCTTTCATTTGCTGATGAAAACGCTCGCCATGCTCGTCACTCACATCGCCCAGGTTGTCCGGAAAGAAGTCCAAGTGCGAGTGTAGAAAATGTATCTTAAGCGACATATTTGCTCCAATTTTTTTATAATTTTGGAGTAGTTGTTCGACGATCTCTCTGTAATTTGAGCTTTTGTTGTTTCCAAGAAATGAGAAATGAGTTCCAAGCTGCAGCTTCATTTGGTGATAAAATGTGCTCAAACTGTTGGTCTTGCAACAACTTTTTAATTTGCGGGCCGTCGAAAACGCCTTCCTTAATCTTTGCCGACGAAAGGTGAGGAAAAACGGTTTTTAAATAGGCGAACGCTTCACCATCTGTGTTGAGAGCTTTCACGACGTTTTTTATGAGTCCGAGCTTTATGTGAAGAGGTGGGAGAAAAACATTTTCCTTTTTTATGAGTGGGGATGAAGTTAACTCGTTCTGTCCAACTCCTCCTGGTGTAATGATGTTGACGATCGCGGCTGTCCCAAAGGCAGAGAAAACTACAGTACTTTGTGAATCCACCTTGTAATCCACAAAGGATACCGATAACCTTAAGGTCGGCACAAACTTTCCAATCGTGCCTCTTATAGTTAAGGCACTTTAGTAGATTGTCCATGACTTCGTATGTTTCCTTGGTGTCAACGGCATGAGCAATTGGAATCGAGGGTTTCTTGTTGCCGTTGTGCAGTAAAATTGCTTTAAGGCTCTGCTTGTTGCTGTCGATGAAAAGACTCCTGGATCGTAAGAGTACCCGAGTTCACCAAATAATCCGCGAATGTCCTTACAAAAACAGATGTTGCCTTTTTTTAGTGTAGTACCTTGCGTATGGTTCATGACGCTTCCTGTAGATTGTTGTCACCACACCAGGAGCAAGAAACCGAACTGTTTCATGCGCGATGCATGCAACTCTGCATCTTCCTTGAGAGTTTCAGTTCTCTAACCCAATCGTTCAGTTCTGCTTGCGAACATAAGCGTTGACCTCCATGCAATTTATATGTTGACTCGCATTCTGATGTTGTTTCTACTGTCTCCGGATCTGATGTTGGATCTATCGCCTCATTATTATATGCCCATCTTGAAACGGACGGTTGCGGGTCCACTGGTTCTTCGGAAAATGGCAATGGAAAAGTCACTGTTGAAACAGCAGCGTAAGTCCATCGTATATTTTTTCCCATGCCGGTTTTTTTGCTAAGACAGAAGTAGCAATCTGTTACATGGTAAAGCGGTTCTCTCCAAAGCATTGGCATGATGATTCTCGGCTGTCGTCTGAAAGAATTTCAATAATAAGTTATATATGTTCTTGAATTTCGTAATCTACACTTACCTTGAGTCAGCTAGCTGTACGTAGCACCTTGGACATAGAGCACTTGGTGTCCACCGCTCATCTATGTTTGAGGCCTGTAACATGAAGCTCTCTTCAAATGAATCTCTCAAACGTATTCTCCGCACATGTAACAAAAATTACTTGGATTGGTATTGCATTCAAATCCTCGCGAACGTTTGCTCATTTTGAGGTTACTTGCGAAAGTAAGTGATATTTGGCAATTTTCATCCTTAAATACCTAAAATAAAATCAGGCACAACAGGTAGTTGCAGAGGTAGCAGAGTGAACAAAAAAACGCATTGTTGCGTAGTGACATTACTACCTTCCGTTATTATTTTGTAAACATACCCAAGTGCAATATCTATAAGTGATACATACCAGCAAAGGTGCGCGTACATTGAGCAATCCTTCACTGGGATTGTTGCATTTTTCAAGCTCATCTGAAGGTTATCTACACAGAAAAAAATACTTCATTAGAAGTTTATGACATTTTTTCATTTGGTTGACTAGTGAGATAATTTCAAAGGCAAAATGCAATGTTCGAACTAAAAAGTAGATTCTGAGGGCTTTAGCGAAAAAAGTCACAACTTCATTATTAATTGATGGATTTTCTTAAAAAGTAGCTTGTTTGATTTCTAAAACCTGCCACATTGCGTATAAAATAAAAAAAAAATTCACTCTGTGAATTAATATTTTTTTAAAAAGCTTTAAGGGGCTTTCACTTGTAAATTTTCGGTAAAATTTTGAAAAATTCCTGATTCAACAACCGATTACGACCGCTGTAGCTAGCCGATGAATGAAGACCCACATTATTTATGTTTTGGGGTCTACTACCATCCAGTTAGTATATATTTTGGCGAGATTTGTTAGTTGCTGAAACAATTTTTAATACAAAAACAAATTAACCAAAAAAAAATTTTTAAAATTTAAAAAAAAAACAAGAAAAAAACCAAACGAAAAAAAAAATTTTTATTGCGTTTTTCGAGCTCATGTCAAGGTTATCTACACAGAAAAAATTATGGCATCCGCAGTACATTTTGACTGTTGACTAGTGTTATCTGTCAAATCAGACATGAGCTAAGTGTTACCATTCACGAAATAAGCACTAGTTGAAAAAAAAAGTTAGATGGCGGATCCTTTACTAGTTAGTTCCAACACGCCTAAGACGCCCATTAAAAAATACGATAATTTAAATTTAAAAAAAAAGATATTTTTAGGTCCTTTTTGTAAGAATATGTAGTATATTTTCCCGAACAGGTACTTTTTTAAAGAGAGGGAGGTACTTATTTTATTAAAACCTTATGTTTTTTAAGAAAATATAGTTTTTGTAAGAAAAACCACGAGTATGAATTTATTATAAGAGAATGTATTTTTTTTAAGAAAGGTTTTTTTTAAATACATTTTGAAGGGTAGATACTTATCTCAAGAAAATATATTTTGTTTCAGAAAAAAGGTACTCTTTAAAGAAAAGGTAGTTGTATAAGTAAAGACAATTTGTTGTAAGAAAATTTACTTTACAGTACAAAGGTACTTTAAGTACAAAGGTACTTTAAGTACAAAGGTACTTTAAGTACAAAGGTACTTTAAGTACAAAGGTACTTTAAGTACAAAGGTACTTTAAGTACAAAGGTACTTCTTTAAGAAAATGCTCTTTTTCTAAACTTCTTTCACTTTTGCTTTTCAAATTTACTTTTTATTGGGTTCAAAACTACAATATGTATATTCAATGTTTTTGTAATGCCAAAGTGTCAACAAGGATACAATGGGCAAATAAACCTGGACTATTATAAAGAAGAATGTAAAATAACTGTTTGTTAGAATAATTTGATTAGACTTCGAGAGTGTGCTGATTTATCTAAAAAGCTTCTCATTATATTATAATTGCCGTTGCGTTCCGAATTTTATTTACACAATTTTGTTTCTTTTTTCTATTTCTTCAAGTGCTCTAGGATACACAATATTTCTAGTTTTGTCATCTGATAGAAGATAGAAGAAATTATTTAAAACGAATCGGCCATATATTTTTTGAGATACATTGAAATGTGTTCTCAAGTGCCTGGTGTACGGACAATTGTTTGATATAGTATATGTAATAGTCAAATATTGACGTATGTGGGCGGGCCTCGGCCGTTTTTGGCAACTTTCTTCCAAATAGCCTGTTCATATCTGTAGGCCAACTGTAACATACTGTGCAATTTTCAGAACGATCAAACATTATTATGACTGATATAATGGTTTATTTTAAAAGGGGCGTGGCACATCCCACTTCCACTCTGGCTGTAAATCATACTGTACAACAACATATATACCAAATTGTATCTTCATACCTCTGATAGCTCATGAGATATAGTCATTTTAAATTCCAAGTTGTATGGGCGGTGCCACCCCCTTTATCCAATCACTACCAAGTATAGCTAAGGACTATCAGCAGGTCATCAGTACCACATTGTAAAATTTCCATAACAATCGGCGATTTTTGAAAAGGGGGCGTGGCACATTACACTTCCACCCTAGCTGTAATTCGAACTGTACGAACAACTTATATACCAAATAGTTTATGAGGTACAGCCGTACAAAGTTTCAAGATGTATGCAACGGCCACAATTGCGATACCGCCCATTTTTTGTTGGGTAACGAATTTTGCTGCCAAATGCATCCACACAAATTTCAAGGCGATTGGTGAAACAGTCCTTCAGATATTGCGTTTTCAAAAATAGAGTACAATGGGCGGGGCCACGCCCACTTGATGTATCAAAAATGCAAGTAACTTATTTTCACGACAGCTACATTCTGTGAAAATTTCAAAAAGATCAGTCCAACCGTTTTCGAGGCTATACGGTACTAAAAATGCAAACAAACAAAACAAACACAAAACCTGATTTTTGTAATATTACTCAAAATTAATCATTACCATTGAAAAAACGAGATAAGAAAATACTGTCCAAATTATCCAAGTTAGGAGTTACTGGCACAATAAAACTGCGTCACTAGAAGCTTTTTTTCCGACTTAGAGAGGACGAGCTGTCTTCAGGCCATTTAAAAGTATCAAACATATCCTCCAACGATTTAAGTTTCAAACTAATAGAGATAAAATCAGAATTTAAAGTTTGAAATCCTTTCTTTTCTTCGAACTTCGAATTTCCAACATGTCCAGGTAAGCCCGCTTTCCTTAGCCGTAATTATATCATAATGACTTCCATTGAAGCCAGTACACTTCACATGGGCATGACTATCACAAAGCCAACATGAAAGAAATCAACCCTCATATACGTCTCTGACTGTAAAAATTTTTGCCACACACTTACAACTTTCAAACACTAAACTTCTAAATCCTAAAAGTACGCAGAATAATACTGGGTTGTATATAGGGTTATAGCATAATACGGTTAAAAAAAGATGTTTAAAATTATTTTATTTAGCCCCATCCCGCAACGTGCGATAAGGAACTTCGTTCCAAAAATCGCTGAAAGACACATACATATGTATGTTGTAGCGATTTTTTTTAAATAAGTGATGCAGTATTCAAGACATCCATAGGTTAAATCCTCTTGTGGATGTAAAAAAATTATTGTTTTTGCGATTGGACGCACTGTTTCCGAGTTATTGCCATTTTTTTATTTAACCGGTTTTCTTATTTCGGGCGATTTTTTGCGTAACTCTGGGTAACCCATTACCCACGTGTAATGGGTATTCGTGTAGTGTAATTTCACAACGTCGCTGGTAGCTACCCATTTTTCCCCATACCCTGTGGGTAATGAGAAAGGGGGGGGGGTTTGGTGGTTGACAAACGAACTCTGTAACCACATACAAAGAGTTATAATTTAAAAATATTACATATGGACAAGTGCCCACAATTTTTTGCATATCTTTGTCTCACTTCACCTCAATTTACATATAGTAATACTTGTAAAATAAAAAGAAACCAATGAGTGTTCGAACTCACGGGCGATGTGTTACCATCTTTTTGTTACACGATACCTGTTCATCATACTTATTCTCATGCAGAGTCTATTGTTGTACAACAACCACATATTATTTTCAATGCTACCGCTGCATAGCGTTGACGTAGATAACACTGTGTGTTGTTTGCATGTGTTGACTTTGTTAGATTATGCCCTACCCGTGCCTATAGACGTTAACACATCATAAATGCATGTGATTCAGAAACTATTGTGATGAGATATATCAACTGGGTATATTCGTCTTGACGATAACAATAAAATATACTGACATGGACTTTAATGACCTTCTTTTGATTCCGTATAGGAAAATATTGACATGTATTGTTGTTTTTGCCCAAAGCATAACAAATTCTGGGTATATACGACGTAAAATATGAATATGTATACTTACACTGAATGGAAAAGCATCGTCACAGCGATGAAAATGTTCATCAGCCCAACAACTTTTGTCATCGAAAGTGAGCTAACGGACAGTTTCATTCCCGCTACGAAAATGTGTTCATCAACTGCAAATTGTTCATCACTGTGATGAAAGTATGTTGTTGCTGCAATGAATTTGATTCATTATTGCAACCAATTTGTTTCGTGGCTGCAATGCATTTGTTTCATTGCTGCAATGAATTGGTTTCGTTGTTGCAACAAATAAGTTTCGCTCTTGCAATTAAATTATTTCATTGCTGCAATGAATTTACCTCATTCTAGCAGTAAAGTTGCTTCATTGCTGTAATGAATTTTTTTCATTGCTGCTATGGATTTGTTTTCGTTGCGGCTATACACTTGTTTCATTGCTGCAATGAACTGGTTTCGTTGCTGCAACGAATAAGTTTCGTTCTTGCAATGAGATTATTTCATTGCTGCAATGAATTTTTCATTGCTGTAATGAATTTATTTATTATTGAAGCAACTTGATTTTGTTTCATTTTCATTGCTGCAATGAATATTTTGAAGTGTGTTTGAAATTATTTATTGTTAATTGCACATACTTTAAGTACACTGTTAGTATTACATTACAGGTGTTTTGATAAAAAAGATTTTGAATTTTTTATTTTTATAAAAAGCACCAAAATTTTTTTGGCGATTTGTACCGTCAGCTCATACATACACACAAATGTTCAGTTACATATTTCGGGGTAGTTTTACTGCTATCGATGCGTCACTTTCTTTGCTGTCATGTTGCTCCTTGCATTCTGTATATTTATCTATTTGATTTATAGATAATTAATTTACACATACGATTACAGCAAGCACATAAATTAACACAATTTATTTTTCACAATATGAGATTATTTTTAAGTATAGTTAGTTAGTTCGAAAAGAGGGGCGCGGTGTTGAGTGTTCAGAAGGAGCACTCTAAACCTTCCCATGTCAGTAAGACATACACTTAAGCCGTTAAGTTCGACCTGTTGTGCGCTCCAGGTTTATCCTACTACTTCACTATATCCCTTATAGGAATTCGGTGCTATTCACGAAATTCATTAGTTTGTTCCAGTCCATACCCACAAGTATGGTCATGTCCGGTATCGTACTATCCAAAAAGATATCTGGATCTAGCTTGTGTGAAGGCCGGGCAGTGGCATAAGAAGTGCTCCAACGTCTCATCGTCCTCCATGCATGCCCTGCACTCACTGTTCGCCACTAGTCCAATACGGTACAGGTGGGCTCGTAATCCCGAATGCCCCGTTAAGACTCCCATCATTTTGCCCATTTCGGCTTTTCCCAGTTTCAGCAAACCTTTTGTCCTCAATCCATCTGGGTCTCCCCATAGGATCTTTGTCATCCTGCCTACTGATTCCCGGTTTTTAAGTATAACTAATTAGTGTTTTTTTATCAAATTTATTTAAATTTTTCCGGCGGAGAAATGCGTCTACCACTTTCGGTTGTTGCAAAGGAACTGATTTAAGATGCGTACATGACCCAGCACTCAAGCTCACCATTTCTCTTGCTGGCCTCTTTTTTACGTTCGCACATTTTTTTGACAGTTTTTCTCTCTTTATATTCATCAAAATTAGTTGCGTTGCAATAACGAAATTCTTTCGTCAATTATAAATGTTGGCAAGCCTCCAAAATAAATAAATAATAAAAATAAATAAAATAATAAAGATAACAGATAACAGATAATACGTATTAACATATCCGAGGCGAGAATATGCGAATCGGCAACATATATTCCTAGACCATCTGAAGGGATAGAAAACTCGGACATCTACGATAATGGGAAATATGATTTGGCTCTTAAGTACCATCGTACTCTAGACGATCTGTTTATTGTTGTTTTTGTTTATATTGTTTATATTGATTTACTAATGCATAAAATACTTTGCATGTTTTCCTTGTATTTGATTCTTGAAAATGACCAACTAAGTTGGTCGAAATATTGGAATTAACTAATGAAATCAGGACGAAAAGACAATCCTATACATTGTTTTCTCTTTCACATATGACCTCAAGCCGAAATAAATTTGAACACAAATAATAATAAACTATAAAAAAGAAGAGATAAATCAAATATCAATTGTTTAACAGCCAAAGTCTCGATGTCGAACGTTAACGTTCGCTTTCTTTCTATGCGACAAACAGCTGATTTGGGAGCCACTAACAAGCGAACGAAAACATATATTTACAATTCAGTATAAAATCGGACCCCACTTACACCCTCTGCTACAAAATCAAAGCGAACAAAGCCAGTCACTCACTTTCGTTTGAAAAAGCGACTCACTATCTTTCGACTTGTCGTTCGCATGGTTTTACGTGTGTTTGTTGTTCAAAGCAATAATATGAAGTTGACGTTCACCATTTAAGAGTAAGAGGAACCAGTATCTGCAGGTGCTGCAAAGTTGGAGTTTTTGTGCTGAAATAGAAATATATTTTAATAGCAAATTTATTATAATGACACTATTTTCTGTCCATTATGTTTCTTCCATTGAATTCTATTTAAATTGTTTTTGTGACTGGCTTTCGTTCGCTTAGGCTTTCTTTCGAGATCGTGACTTTGGGCGTAAATCTCATGCTCTTACTCCTTTTTTAATTTTTAACCCATTTTTCCACAAATTTCAAATTAAATAAAATTGTTGCAGGAACGAAAATTAAGTTCTTGCAGCAACGACATGAAAAATTGTCAAAGAAATGATGTATGATTTTTTTTCATTGCAGCGACTACCAAATTGCCGGATATATGAGACTTTTCATTGTAGCAACGTAAAAACATTAACGAAAATGGTTCATCCATACAACGAAGCGTTATTCTTTCTGTGTAATATTGTGCTTTTTATGAGTTGTATCCTCCATTCCAGATGAATGAGGTTTTAGAAATACATACTCAAATTGGTTAATACATACAACAAAATTTCAGTAGTAATAACTTCTATTTAGTAAGACCTATTTTTAATTTATCAATAACATCGACAATTAATTCCGATGTATAAAATTATGAATTCTAACCAAAATATAGACTTTATCATGGAATTTCCAATGCCTGAATTGATTTCCAACTAATCTTTTCCCTGTGTGCAGTATCTATATGGTGTAGGGTGTAAAAATACAATTTTTGATTTCTTTTTCACTTATTTATTTATACATTTTGTATTTGAAACATTAAATAGTATATATTTTTTTCTTTACATAATACAAAACAACCTAATTTACAGAATGAAAAAAATTTAAATATTATAATTGAGCAATAACATTGAAAATGTTACTTCATATCTAAATTTGTTGTATTTTTGTTGTATTTTATTTAATTTTAAATATATAATTAAGGATTAATATACAAACACAGAAAATACAATTAACTCAATTAGCAGACACTGACTATGTTTTCAGAATGGAATTTTGAATTAGTTTTACAATTTTGTTTTTATTTTTTTTAAAATTATTATTGCATTTATGCTATGAACTACAAATATATACATACATACGTATATACTATATACAAATAGATTAAGCAATTAATATTTAAGTAATTAATTATTTATAGTATATAAGTTATCTAAGGTTGTGATGTTATATTGTTGAATTTAGTTTCTAATGTTTGTTATAATTCATTTAATAATTATTTGTATGTCTTTCTTCATTTCTACATTAACAATGACTAAATTTGATTTGAGGTGTTGCAAATTATTTACGATTAACTTTATAAAATTATACTCTCGTTTTTATACAAATCGTCCTTTTTGTCGCATACGAGTATGTGTATATCGTATAAGTAAATGTTCTTTGTCATAGTAGCGAAGGTGAATGTACCATTGAAAATGAAAATGGATGTAAAGATGGAAATAAGTTGGGATTATAATGGAAAATACATATGCGAAAATCACCGTCCTTCGACTTGAAGATACCATATTTTAGTTGAAATAATTCGTAATGTGGTTCACATGACTTCAGTGCTTTTCAATTAATCACCCACAGGATATTTTATGGAGCCGACTGTCTTTATTAATTCCGTTAGAGAACCTACGTAACGTTGATTTTTAGGAAGACAACCAAAGACCAAACAGGGCTCGAATATTATTACATGGAGTAAAAATATCAATTTTATTTTTTTCAAAATTGATTAAGTCTGAAGTTCATATGAAAATTCGGCTGCACCAATTGCCTTCATTGAATTTACACTAATTTTATATGTTGTTCTTTTTGGCAACATAGAAAATATTTGTATAGTGCTGCACAGTGGTTTAAAACAAAACTAAAGTGGTAGGATGACAGCCATTACTCTCGCATTATTTACACAGTAGGAAAGATAAAAAATAAAATTTGTATTACATAAAATGTTCATCCTTGTCTTAAAGTGTCACAATGTATCAGCTTTTCGCTTTACATCGATGTACAAATATTGATTTTAGATCAACGCGATATATACAATTCTATAACTTGATACTAATTTGCAGATATTAAATGTTACAAAGGACCACTGTAACTGAGATTTTGAGTTGGGTTATTCACAAGGTCCTTCACATACAAATATATAAGGTAATCCTTTTTCAGACTTATGCTTTAATCCATTTTGACGACGTATTACTGCCGCCTTTAAACCACTGTGCAATTAAACGAGGAACTTGGAATTCCGCTGTTATCTAATAAGGTGTAATAAGCAATACAATTAAGTAGAGGGAGTTGAGTATTGAAAGTGACTTTGTATTGACAAAATATATATATTTTCCTAATTTTAGGTTTCCCTCAAAGCGAATTTGTGATTTACCAACGCACCACTTGCGCCCAGACGCACCTTATCCGTCGATTAGTTAATGTTTGGGGTCCTTGTTGTAATCGACATAAACGCGTACGACTTCGCCGGAATACTTACGCTGTGATGGCATGAAATAGAAGTCGGGTGTATCAGCACCACCATTCGAAACTAAACGTGGGTCTTCGCGTGATCTATCGCGATGCTGGCGACGGTCATCGTTGCCGCCATAACGTTGGGCACTGCGATCACGTCGATCTTGTGTGTAGTAGCCCGACGGTTGCATATTCGCCTGTTGTTGCTGTTGGCGTGGCAGGGAGTACGCCCTATCCGCATATGAACTGCGATTATAGGCCGGTGCGTGATGTGGCTCATTGCTGCGCTCGTAACGGTCGTAATGGTTGCCGTTAGCGGTGGCTGCGTGGCCGTTACTTTCGCGACTGTTACGCTGCGTGCGTCCATTGGTGCGGTACTCTTGGTTGTTGTTACTACTACTGTGGCCATTGCTACGGGAGCCACCAGCACCGCCATTGACGTTGACATTGACGTTGGCACCATCGTAGTACATCTGCGTTTTACTGGTGGGCGAGTGGGACATTTGCAATGTGGTTTGTTGGCTGTTTGATGAACGATTGCGTGACGATTTGTCTTTGTTGTTGGACATGTTTTTCTCTTCCGTCTCCCCATAGGGATCGAAAGCGTAATTTGTGTTCGATGAGTACTCCTTCCAAGGGGAATTCTGAATAAGGGTTTCCTGTAAAATATATGCAATGATGTGAATTAATCAACGATTTGGCACTGGAACATAATGTGGATAAATCCTCAACCAGTCAGCATTTTTATTATGATTTAATACAAAACAATATTGGCAAGCAATTTGTATACGTTAACGATTACGTTTCAGATGCTCGATTAGGGCAGATATATTTGTACATCGGATATCAACACTTTAAATTTATTAGTCATCGTTTTTCAGTCATTGGATTTATGCTATTTTATCTTTTGATTTAGTAGAGGTTAGCAGATCATAGAAGTAGTGATTAGAAGTTCATGAGATGTTTAGAGGTAACAGACAGTGAATGGAATGAGTAGCAAGTAGTAGATAGTCAGACAAACAAATGTTAAGGTGAGACAAGATTGTTGTGACAAATTAGTTTGACAGTTGGTTAGGGAATGTATGGTATTAACCTTGTCGAGAGATTTACATTTATGTAGGACTTTATCGAAAATGGGTGCTATCTGTATTACCTTTGTTACTATCTGACAATATGATATCGTTGCCCAAAAGGAAAAACGTCTTTAACGCTCTTGGATCGAAATTGAGTTAAGAGTATCACGATGATTTTCTTGATCGAAAATAGCACCGGCCAAATTTCGAAGTAATTCGTTCACTATTTCCGGAAGATGTAGTCTGAGACATTTGCTGTCACAACTTCAAATTCTCTATTTTAAATAGCATACAACTTTTGTGACTATAGGGGAACCAAAGTAATTAAAAAAAACCCTGATCTGTATAGCTCATAGGAAATCGAAAAATATTCTTCTAAGAAATAATTTCAGATCGAATCATATATTTATTATTGTTTTAGATAAAGCATATTAAAAATTGGAACGAACCTATTTGCTGGCTTGGCAGGATAATGCTAGAAGCCGGAAATATTCACAAAATAATTCCATATGTTTATATGGAAATTTGTATGTTACGTGTGTAATATAAAAAGCAACCATTTTTTTACTTGCTGCTAAAAGAACCTTAAAGATGGGTAAAACCATAGAGAAATAGAAAAGAGCCGCTATGCCTCTCTTCGTGTTCTCTTGATGACGACGAGATACCCAGCAGAACTTTTTCCGATGTAGTCGGAATGTATACAGCGTTTGTATATGAGCCAAAAAATTGACTGCCTACACATCCATATGCAAAAGTTAGCAAAAGTATGCACACATGATTTTGTCAATCGTTTTTATAATTGAAGAATTGACTGCCTACACATCCATATGCAAAAGTATGCACATACGATTTTATCAATCGTTTTTATAATCGGGTTTTGTTATGTTGTCCGAATACCATTTTTGCTTCGTATACACGCGTGTTTTTTAATTGTGAAATTTTTTCGAACTGAAGCCACGTGCCGTAGGAGCGTTTGTAAAATACTGAATTCTTTAATTTATTTTTTTATTTTATTTTAAAAGTGTACATAGAAACAAATAAATTTGAAATACAGAATTAACATACGAATTTTTTTTTATTAGACACAAACTGTAGGCACAGCAAAAGCAAAAAGCAGCATTAAATCACTGTGACATACATTCCCATACACTTTGTTCATAAGACTGTTAACTTCGCCACAAACCTCGTGGCTAGAGAGTGTATATGAGATATACTACACTGCGTACTTCCCCACAAACCTCGTGGCTAGAGAGTGTATATGAGACACGAAAATCTTTTACGAAGCTGTCCCATATACTTTCCTTATCCACAATGTGTCTGATGGAAAAGGCGGACACTTGAACTGAAAAGTGTAGTAGGGCAGTATATAGAGCACCGTAGTAGTCGGGTCTACTTTGTGTGTAGGAGAAACCGCGATTTGTGTTGTACACAGGTTCTGCTGGGTAGTAGGCCATTTCATCGAGTTCGAATTGCTTTTGTAATTGACTCTTTGATGGCATAATACGGATAGAAATAGAAGTAGACTTGTGTCGAACTCGTTCAGTAGTTCTCAAACTCGTTCAATTAAGGTGTCCAGACATAACAATCACGGACATACTTGCCATTTCGAACATGGGCATTATGAGGGTGCTGTCTGGACACCCTAAATGAACTATATAGTTAGTTCATGAACGACACAACTCTAAATAGAAGGAAATGCGTATTTTCGTTCGATGCAAATAATATAAATCATAATTTAGCAGTCCTTAGTTTCAATCAAACAGTTTGCTGCATGGCCTATAATCTGAATGTTTTTTTGGTCTTTCATTTTACATCACCTTTCGATCAGATGTGCCATAGAAACCCCCTGGTTAATACGGCATAACAAATAAAAGCTAAGAGGAGTTTGAGAGATGATTCAAAATACAGCAAACGTCTCTCAAATCAATCTCTCTAAAATATAAGAAGAATGTGCAACTGAAACGATATGGGACCGGAAATCTTTGAATAGAAGAATCTTTATTTTAAAAACTGTACGTTTTAGTTGCATTCTACATAAACAATTTTACTCTATACAGTTTGCTCTTTTTCGTTTGTTATCCATTTTTTTCTACCACAAAACCACTCTCAGCTGATTAGTTTTGTACTTTTATCTCGAATCACAACGGCAAATGTGTGAAAAACGCATTGAGCAACTCTAAATACTTGCAGTCATCTATCGCTAATTCACTTTCTTACTTTATTCTGCATAATTTTCCAACTCCTAGGCTTATCAGCTGTGGCATCGGAACCCCGTGGAATGGTGCAATAATATCATACGGTAATAGCAGCAGTCATTGTTGTAGTTGTAGGCATCAACAACAGGCATTTTGATTTTGTTCTATTCGCTTGAGTTGTCAAACTCTACACAAAGAATGGAAAAGAGTACAAAAACAAAATTCATATAAGTTTGGCAGCTTAAGCCCAGTATTCATGTCTTGCGAATTTTTCATTGCCATAAGAAGTACGTGTATAAAACATAACGAAAATAAAGAAAAAACTGGCAGAATTTGGCAACCCTGGTAGAAGAGAACTAAAAAAGTCGACGCGATTCACTAAAAAGCATTTCTTTCCTGCGTCATAACTTGATTATTTCATACTTTTTATATACTTTATGTAATTTTATTTAAATATGGTTGGAATTTCTATAATTAGATACAATAAAATCATCAGAAAACTGCTCGTGTATTGAAATATTCAACGAAGAGAGTAAGAGAGAGACTCCATGAGTAAATTTCCTTCTCTATACAAAACCAAGTACAGGGTTGTCACGCCAAACTTATTTCGTACGAAAACAATTGTTTGATAATTGTTTGGGACTGGAATTTTGACAGCTCGATTATTTTAGTAAACAAAAGTAATACCACATACCTTAAAAATAAAATGGAGTGCAAAGATGAAAATTGTGTTCAGCGTAATATTTGCAAGGTAAATCAGAGATATGTGGCAATTCTCTGTAACAAAATTTTCCGTTTAGAGATAAATAACAACATTTCTTACGAAAATTTCACATGAACTGAATACGGCGCTTTAAGCGAAAAATCACATGAAAAAAGTAAATCAGCTATTCAAACAGTTTCACCATGTAGATATTATTGTATCATGCCCCCTGGTTAAACCAGAGAGTAATATTATTAAAAGGCTGCAACAGCTGTTTTACTTGCACCACAAGTTTGTGGAACACTTGGAAAACAAATAGTGAAAGAGAGAAATCTTTAATTTTAAAAATTTGCGTGTTAATTGGGATCTACACAAACAATTTTACTCTAACACTTCATTACATTTAGATTTTTTCACTGAATATCTCTGTTTTAATCGATATAATTGGCAAAATTTACTCCCAGTTGATGTATTTGGTACGTTTAGTTTGATGCGAGGCTGCAAATGTATGAAAATCGCAAAGCGCAACCCGAATTCTTCAAGTCACCTATCACCGTTTCTCTTTGAAAGCATATATTCTATAAGTTCTCCCCTATTTGATCAGCTGTCTCATCGGTACCCCTGGGTTAAACTTCAACGAAAATTACAACCTTAGATTACGTTTGACAAATGAGTCTTCGGTTATGAATCAGTTTATGGGCATTGGGTTCTTAAACCTTTAACAAACCTATGATAACTTTTATTGAATACGACTGTTAGATTTTTAAAAGTTTGAAAATACCTCGGGATTCCCGTACGCATTGATTGACTCAATTCTGCGATGAGATATTCAATAGCTGGATCTGAAATAACGGCGTAGCGAAATAACTCCCACATGAAATAACTCCCTTTCATAATGAAATAACTCCCAATGTTATGACAATGAAATAACTCCCAAAAAAAAAAATTACCGTTTGTACAAGGCCCATATAACAAGTACTGTAGGAGAAGTCTTGGGACTTATTTCACTCTGCTATTGGGAGTTTTTTCATTTTTTGTGGGACTTATTTCATTTTCTCGTTATTGGAAGTTATTTCATTTTTGGTGGGAATTATTTCGTTGGGAGTTATTTCATGGGAGTTATTTCATGGGGAGTTATTTCGCTACGCCTGAAATAACTATAGCAGAAGCGGGGATTTGACTCCCGTTCTTTTATCACTTTGCTGATATGTGATATGTTTTCACTACAAGGGTTTCCTACGCACCATAATTGTTATTAATAAAGGGTTTTTCAATAAGAGCGCTTCAAAAGTTTTTTTTATATAAAACCAAACCGGTTTTAGATACCAATGAAATTCTTTCTTCCTGTTAAAGTACGTTCGACGGGCACGCTTGCAGAAGTCCAGACGCTGAACACAATTTTCGACGGTTTTCAAGCATAAATCGGCCGATACTGCTGCAATTTCACGTTCGATATTCGTACGAAGTTCATCAATCGTCGCTGGCTTGTTGGCATAGACCATAGACTTGACGTAGCCCCAAATTGCACGACCGAGGCGGCCAATCGACTGGGCCATTTCGTGAGATAACACGTTCACCAAACTTGGTTTCCAATAAATTGATTGTGGCATTCGCTGTGTGGCTTGTGGCGCCGTCCTGTTGGAACCACATGTCCTCCAAGTCCATATTATCCAATTGGGGCCAAAAATATTCGGTTGTCATTGAACGGTAGCGATTCGCATTCACAGTAATGTGCCGGTCTTTATCATCACGGAAGAAGTACGGCCCAATGACGCCCATAAACCGCACCAAACCGTAATTTTTTCGGGATGCAATGATGACTCATGGATTACGTGTGGATATTTTTATATTTTTACTTATATTTATATTTATACTTATTGACTTTTATATTTTACTTATTGACGAAGCCATTCAGCCAGAAATGAGCCTCATCGCTGAAGATGATTTTCCGATGAAAATCCGAATGATTTTCAAGTTATTGCTCGTCCCAATTCACGAACATACGACACTTATGGTGGTCAAGCGGATTCAGTTCTTGCGTCAATTTGATCTTGTAAGGATGTAGGCCAAGATCTTTTCGCAAGACACATTTGGGCTTTCTTGAACTGAAGCCTCAGCGGCAGCAATATTCTCGACAATACGGGCATTCCTTTGCGTCACTGGCACGGGAACATTTTGTACTGTGCCTGTGGATTCAAATTTTTCCACTAGACGATCAATTGTTGATCTGGTAGGACGATTATGACGACCATAAATTGGACGTAGCGCTCTTAAAGTTGAGGCCACTGACTCCAAATTTCGGTAGTAAATTTTAATAATTTCGACTCGTTGTTGGCTCGTATATCTTTCCATGATGAAATGGCAAACCTTACTGAAGAGAAATGTCAAAAGAGCGGGAAAAAATATGGAGTCGTTTGCTGTCCCTATCGATTTACTTTTGTAGCGTCTCTGTTGAAAAACCCGTTACTACATGATTAGAAATCAGTTAAGCAAATTCGTGTTATTTATTTATAGATATTAGACTAAAATAAGCTGTACGAAAATTAATGTTGAAGTATTTCAAATTATTTTAAGAATAAGAATATTCTGATACCTAACTTCGATACATTTTTGTTTGCTTGCTAAAGCCCCGTATTTAGTTCTTGCGAAATTTTCATAAGAAATTTTGCCAGTTATCTCCATATGGAAAATTTCGTTGCGGAATATTTGGAGTTACCACCTATCTTTGATTTAAGTTGCAATAATTCGTTTGTAATTCCTCTACGCACTCCATTTTATTTTTAACGCATGTGATGTTACTTTTGTTTGTTAAATACATAGAATAACACATACTATAGAAGTTTTTATTCGCTCAATAAATTAAACGTCATAGGTACGATGGAAATTACACAGTGGAGGGTGGAAAATATGGGTTCAATAATACCAGATGGTGGCAATAGTATACAGCGATCCACAAAGGAACTACACCCGAATTTCGTGTTTTTGTGGCAAACTAGTTGTGTTAAATACAATACAAATGTATACCAACGATAAAAATCAACAAAAAAGTGCAAACTACTTTTAAATTTTTCAGTTCTATACCAAAACGACAGGAAATAGTTAAGTGAACATATTTTGTAACTCCACCTGGTGTATGTAAATTTTAAATTTAATTTGCTCTCATTTCCACAAACCTACGATGAGAGTGTGAAATGAAACGTCAGATGAGCGAATAAAACCTTCTACGTATGTGTTATTCTATGGTTAAATAACCAAAATGTCAAAAAATTGTCTCAAACGTTTAGTACTGAAGAGGTGATTACGGAAACGTCAAACTTTTTTGATACGAGGGTACTTATAGTCCCCTACCGGTCATTGAAGTTTCGATTCCTAGTACATTTTGGAAGAAAAATTATTATTTTTGGACAATATGGAACTCAAACGACGTGTCATGATGAACATATATAGAAAAAACTATTTTCAAATTGTTGACAATGTATTTTTTTTTTCACCACGTCATTTTGAAATCTTTATCATGTTTATTCTGTTTCCACATTTTGCTGTATTCTACATAAATATTCCATTACAAAGCTAATTCACAGAGTAACCTCATACTAGAGATAATATTTGGTTCATCTGACGTTTCCTTTCACACTCTTCTTGATGCGGTCGGTGTGATATAGAGATGTTTCACGAAAAGTGAAATACACCTGGTGGAATTACAATAACTTCTTGCTTTAATTTTTCATGTCGTTTTGGTGAAAAACTGAAATTTAAATGTGTTTTACTCTTTTTTATTGACTGTTAATGTTAGCATACGAGGGTACTTATAGTCCCCTACCGGCCATTGAAGTTTCGATTCCTAGTACATTTTCGAAAAAAAATTATTATTTTTGGACAATATGGGACTCAAACGACGTGTCATGATGAATATATATTGAAAAAAATATTTTGAAAATGTTTGAAAAGTATTTTGTTTTCACCACGTAATTTTGAAATCTTTATTATGCATATTCTGTTTTCCACATTTTGCTGTATTTTACATAAATATTCCATTAAATAGCTAATTCATAGAGTAACCTCATACTAGAGATAATATTTGGTTCATCTGACGTTTCCTTTCACACTCTTCTTGATGCGGTCGGTGTGATAGAGATATGTTTGACGAAAAGTGAAATACACCTGGTGGAATTACAATAACTTCTTGCTTTAATTTTTCATGTCGTTTTGGTGAAAAACTGTGAAATTTAAATGTGTTTTAAACTGTTTTATTGACTGTTATTGTTAGAATACATTTGTGTTGTATTTAACACAATAATTTTAACACACAAAACGAAATGCCGTTGTTGTTATTTTGTTGGTTGTTTTGAACCATTGCCTCTATCTGGTATTAGTAAAGCAATTCTTTTCAACATCGAACGTAAATATCACACCAGGCCAAATGTCATAAATTTGGTGAGAGAACTATTAGGTCTACTATAAGTATTAGTCTATGAGCTAATTTGTCAAAAAATCTCATTTGATTCGCAGGTTTGTCGCAAAATCACCTATAAATATATGGGGAAGACAAAATATGCACGAAAAAGATTTCAAAATGACGTTGTGAAAAAAAATGCTCTGTCAAAATTTTGAAAATATTTTTTCCTATATAGTATGTTCATCATGACATACCGTTTGAGCCCCATATTGTCAAAAAAAAAATTATTTACTTTCAAAAATGTACTAGGAATCGAAACATCAATGGCCGGTATGGGACTATAAGTGCCTTCGTATAAAAAAAAATTTGACGTTCCCGTAATCACCTCTTTAATACGCGTCGTTTGAGATCCCCCACATTTGAAATTCAAAAAATACGTTTTTCAGTACACCCTAATACCTATGTAAACAAAAATTTTATAAAAACTGAATACAGCGCTTAAAGCAAAACAGCTGTTTGGAAGAATGTTAATTATGGATTTTCATTATCCATTATTTGAGACATTCCGTACTTATAGAATCCCAAGATCTTCAAAGAATTTACATACACTGGTATAAGAAACTTTTCAAAAAAGGATACAACTCGAACGTAAATGGTTTAGTAGATAAGTAAGTGAGAAATTATATGTACATATAAATAGCAGTTTAACTAAATAAAATAGCATAAAACAAATGCTGACTGATTCGGAATTAAACAAAACACAAAGGTATGACCAATAGTAGTAAATATAGATAAAAGGACAGAAACAGACAGGAGAGAAATTTATCACTCAATTATGAAATGAAATAAAATATGAAAAAAATATGAAAAATTAATTAAACATAAAGTGTTAGTAAGGATATTTAGAGAGACAATGACAGAGAGAGAGATATAGATAGAGAGAGCAGGTGAGGGATGCATAGTACATAACTAAGGGAGACGGCATCACCAGGGTAGTCACAAATAAATGCTAGGTGGTAAATTGAAATGTGTTGTACTTAATTACCGATATTAAAAAGTTTTTTTTTTTTAAACAGTTTAACGATGTGAAATTTTGTCAAAGGATAAACACACACACTCACACACCCAAAATTCAAGGGCCTAAGGATGCAGTAGATATGTATGTTTGGCGAAAGGACATTTAGGTTTTAATCGTATTTCAGTCAAATCAAATTCAAATCAATGGTAATGGATTTAATTCTTTTTGGCAGTTAATGATGATGGAGTTTTATTTATTTTTTAATTGTGTTGGAGATGTGGTGGTGGTGGTGGCGGCGGCAGAAAACATTATGTCTGAGAGTTCTCACGATTTGATCTTACAAATCGCTAGAAGGTTGATAGTAGCGTTGATGTTGCCTCTGTTGATATATCCGCCATTCATCGGGTATTACATAAATTAGCTTAAAAATATTATTTTTGTTTTATTTAATTATGATTATAAAGTATTATACTTTTTAAATACAACATAATTTAGGATGTTTCATTGTATCTCTGTACAGCAGGGGAGTTGCATCACGTTCATGTCAAATTTCGACCCCCTTTTTTTTAATGGTATTTGGACTTTGGAATTATATTAACTGGACTATACAATTTGTTGGCATATTATATTCGTTAATATTCAAAGTCGTTCGTGAACAATAGAGGGCCACGTTGCACTTGTGTGACCTTTTTAACGAAAGTATGGATTGTTTAACGTACTGTAGTTGCCGATTGCAGAATCGCAAATTAAATATTTAAAAAGAGCATCCCTGTCTTTCTTTTATTTAAATTATGAAAATATATTAAGAGGTTCTAATAAGGATAGGTTAGGTAGAAGTGACTGTTACTATTGTCACACTTATGCCTAATTTTTGAGTGGAAAATCATCTTTGATCAGCGATCAAACATAATTTAAACTCTGAATTAATTTTTTAGGTTAATAGTTTATTGCTGTTTAAACAGCCAAAGTTGTTTAAACTATGGTCAAGAGACCATATGATTTTGACAAAAACAACAAGAAGAACAAACACAAAACTTCTTTAATTGGTAATGTGAACAATTATAATCACCATCCTAGTAGAAATAACAATAAAAACGTATCATTTAACTCGTAGTGTAGTTAGGATTTTATTTCTGCTCAAATATTTTCCAATTTCATTAAATATTTTGTGTTTTATCACTTCACTTTTCTTCTGCAAATGGCGTCAGTTTGATGCATTGTAACGATTAGCCGATAAATGTATGAATACCGGTTATATTTTGTAGCATTTTCCACTGTTGCCACATGGTAGTAATATTATTTGACAAAGCACTGAAAAACTCTTTTCATATTTAAAGTCAGATCAAACATAGATCAAAATCAACCGATTACCAATTTAAATAACCAGTCAAAAATTGGGCCTTAGTCCAATGAGGGCCGTTGTGATACCACTGGACGTTATGTTCCGTCCTATCGCTGGTGTGTTTAAAGGACGTTCATGCCATATAATACTATATCTCTGTGATCCTGGTTGTGACTGAAGAAGAGATGTACTATATCAGATCCTGACGAAGATCCGCAAAAGTATCATAAGTGCATTGATATTAACTGCCTGGATTTCTGTTAGATCCAACGTTCAAAGAGCCTCCAAAACTCTGAACTCAATCTGGAACTGGAGTACGTAATTATAACTTTCCGCATCAACATTTTCCGTTTAGAAAAAAATGAAAAAATTTATCTGAGTACGCGTCTTACGCCTCTACCTTTGATTTACCTTACAAATATTTCGTTTATAATTCCTCTAAGCACTCCGTTTTATTTTTAATGCACGCGGTGTTACTTTTGGGTGTTAACACCATAGACTAGTACATCCATAGATACATTTATTCTCTCATCTGACGTTTAGTTTCACACTCTTCGTCTTAGGATTGTGGAAATGAGAGCAATTAAATTTAAAATTAACTTACACCAGGTGGAGTTACAAAATATGTTCATTTAACTTTTTCATGTCGTTTTGGTGTAGAACTGAAAAATTTAAATGTATTTTGCACTTTTTTGTTGACTTTTATCGTTGGTATACATTTGTATTGTATTTAAAGGGCACCTAAGACCAGCGGATTGTCGGGCCGACTTTCGAGTCGGGCCGACTCATCTCCCAGTGTAAGGTGAAGTCGGGCAGTCGGCCGACTAGTCGGGCAAAAATCAAAACTAGTTTGATTTTCAGAAAGTCGGCCGGAAAGTCGACTAGTGTAAGGTGCAACAATGCCCGACACGAAAGTAAGGTGCCCTTAACACAACAAGTTTGCCACAAAAACACGAAATTCGGTTGTTATTCCTTTGTTGGACATTGCGTGTGTACTATTGCATCTATCTGGTTTTATTGAACCCATGCTTTCCATCATCCAATGTTGACTTGCAACCATACCTATCACGTTTAATTTATTGAGAGAAATAATGTGTCTATATTAAATTCGTCTATGATTAAAACTATCGAAATGTCAAAATTCCGGTCCCAAACAATTATTAAACCATTGTTTTCGTACGAAATAACTTGGCGTAACAATGGAATTAGATGGAATTAAAAAATTGTGATTGGAAATTTTTTACAATTTCACCACATTTCCCATCACTGATGACAACGCCAATATCATGGTACAAATACAAGGTAGTAGCGTCATCCCAGCTGATTTCCTCTGTTTACATTTCATCGTACTCAGGAAATGTAAAAGTTGTCTGTGTGAGTTCTTTTTCCTTTGATGTCATCCCAGCAAACCATTTTCGGAGCGCTCCTACAAAGGAGTCAGAAAAGAGTCCTACTAAAGTGCATTTTCGGAGCGCTCCTAAAAAGGAGTCGGAAAAGAGACCTACTAAAGTGCATTTTCGGAGCGCTCCTAAAAAGGAGTCAGAAAAGTGTCCCATTAAAGAGCATTTTCGGAGTGAAAGTAAAATTTGCTTGTTACTGTACTGAGAAGGCACGCGCTATGACTTAGAAATTCCTCTTAATTATGTGTACCAAAGCGATGTTGTGCTGTTATTAGCGAAATAACTGTACCACACACAGTGTGTGTTGTTGTCGGCGCACGAAGCGAAGCAGGCACCAAAAGCAATGTGTGCTTCAGTACAAAGTGTGATTTGGTTGAGTAAGGTCAAGGTAGTAGAATTTCTGAAATAAAATTATAAGAATTTGAAAAAAAAAATAAAACACATAAACCCCAAAAACCATAATAAAAAACTCTTTTATGATATAAATTAAGAGCTCTTTCAGAGTCCCAAAAAACACCATAAAAGACTCTTTTATGATATAAATTAAGAGCTCTTTCAGAGTCCCAAAAACCATCATAAAAGTCTCTTTTATGATATAACTTAAGGGCTCTTTCCGAGCCCAAAAAACCTTCATAAAAGACTATTTTCTGACATAAATTTAGAGCTCTTTCTGATGGGCCATTTTCTATCTATGATCACAATTGTAGATATATGTGTAACATTTTTATCAGCTGATTTTGGTAATAACTCGGTACGAAAATTACAACAAAAGATTTTTTGATTTTTGGACAATATCAAATTACGACAAATTTATTTTAGTAGCTCATTAGATTTCAACGAGGAAAGGTCGCAACGCTTGGCTTTAAAAAGTTGGTATACTACTCCATGAAACACACCAACGAGGTTGTGTTGGTAGAACAGCTGATGGCAACTGCCAATACATATGAATTTTGTTTTTGTACTTCGTTGTTTACTTTTGTTGTTGGTATACATTTGTGGAGAATGTGTCACAAGGCAAGTATACAACTAACACAAAATGCCTGTTGTTGTTGCCGACAATTACAATAACGTCCCCTGCTAGAACCGTGTACTTGTACCGTAGTTGCCCTGAAACTAATTTGTATTTCTTGTTTATAGTTTATATGTCTTCGCTGATAGAACCACATAAAGCAAACTTTAAGACTCGTATTCAGTTCTTGCGATTTACCCTGCAAATATTTCATAATAAATTTGTAAGGCATGTGGTATTACTTTTGTTTATTAAAATAATCGAAATGTCAAAATTCCGGTGCCAAACAATTATCAAACAATTGTTTTCATACGAAATAACTTTGCGTAACAACCATGTACTTGATTTTGCCTACGAAATTTTCGTAAAGAGCTGAGTACCAACCAAATGAAAAGTGAGCGGAATTTTCGGTTCATGAAATTTTCGTTATTTTTTATGAAAATTTCATAAAAACTGAATACCGGGCTTTATCCGATAATTTGATAACGATTCGCTCAGCTTCGGAAAAACTTGACTCGCTTACGATCAAATCAAATATTATTTGTTTTTTGTTTCGTATACTTCTTTTGCTTTGATCTTGGCAATAAAATCGTAAGACATCTTGAAAATGATGTTACAATTAACACCTAGATATCTGACATTATCCTCTAGGCACATTTTCCTACCACCGAGAGACAATGACCCTGGTTCCGAGTAATGAGTACGTTCTAGGAGTTCTCCGGCCTTTGCATGGCCCACTTAGAGTGTCTCCTGATTTGGCTCTGGAGCATATCAGCAGATGTGGAATGAAATGCGAATAAATTTATATAATTTATTTAAATATTCCTTGCTCATTACAATATTTTTGGAGATGGCTTAATATTTTCTGTTTCCATGAATTGGATATGGCGATTTTTAAATATCTTTCAGTAATATGATCATAGACTTTTTGGTACATAAGTTTAAAGAAGAGGATTTACCCGTCTAAAAGACATAAAACTTATACAACTATACCTCCGCATTCGAAAATTACAGTACCTTTAACATTGCATACATTCGCTGAAAAGACGACCACAGTTCAACTTTGACCCCTGGTTACCAACAAATGACGGAAGTTATTTAAGAATGAAATATGAAAAAAATACAGTCAGCACCAAATATTAGTTAATTCAGAAGGCGTCCAATCGAAATTTGACACAAACCTGGTGGAACTACCTGCACTAGAAGTGTGAAGCCCTGGGTGTGAAGATTTATTTAAGAATAGATTACGTCCACAATCCATTTTTGTACTTTGGATTCAAATGGGAATGTTGAAGTGAATACTTCAATGTTACATTTATGCATCACACGACAGGGATTGTATCCCCAATGTTTTAAAAATTAAAAACATCATAGGTTCTTCTCTTCATTTTATTGAAAACTGTGGAGAGCCTTAAAATCGATAATTGTAATACAGAATGTTCAGATATGGATCCAAGAACGAATTGGTTTTTAGGGAACCTGCTTTAGCCATATCCAATTCATGGAAACAGCAGGGCGACAACAACCCAACCTTGCTGAGAGTAACCTCACAAGATGATAGTTCTGTCGTTTTTACTAGGCTCGAATTTTATGTGGTTCAAAGTAAATCAAATTTTTTCTGAAACTAATCGTTCCACACGTCATGAACTCCAAAATTGCCACTATACAGATTATAAGTAGTGTACAATCAACACTTTGAAACATCCAGTTATTACCATTCCTATGACGATGTATGTAATTGAAATCTTACCTTATTCGTTTTATTCTTTTTGGATGTCTTGTATATGGTACACGAGGCTTGGATCAGTGCTATAAAGACTAAAGCAGCGATTAGACCCAAAACAATGTACAGTCGCACCTCGGATAGCTCGAAGAATGCCAATTTCTTGTCATCGGTATTAGTAGCCGATTTATCTATAAAACAAAGCAAAAATTGAGTTAATTTTTATACAACAGATCCACAAAAGAGGAACATACATTCCAATGCTTGGAAATCTAAAAATTGGGGATCCACTGTAAGCGAACCCACTTTGCCTGAAGAAATTGTATCCAATAAAGCCATTTTAATAGCCTCGCCATTTTTCATGGTCGTCTCTGAAGGAATATCATTGTTAGCCAAACTATGGCCTTTTTCGTAGCCGTCCTTGTCGAACATGGCTTGTAATTTGGCAATCATGGTTGAAGTGCCCTCTCTGTAACAATAAAAACAAAAATATCGCTTTAGACTTGATGCTTTCAGGTCCAAGTCTATTGGTGGCACTCACTTTTCAAAACCCAAAATGTCTGTTTTGTAATAACCAGGAATATTGTTAAGCACACCATTGAAGGAATCTGATATGGTGGCAGCTAAATTCTTAAATTCAACCGTACCCGGTGCAGGCGCCTCGAAAGATTCAGCCAGATTCATCAATTTAACACCAACGGAGTAAACCAAACGATTTGGCGCTGGTGTAGCAGGGCCATTCGATATGGCTTCCAGTTCTAGTTATGTCAGAAAACATACATGGTCGTTAATCCCTTACACGTGTCCAAGTGATGTTTTAACATTACTCACCCTTTCCACAGGATTTGATGCAAACACGAGTCTTCGAGACAGGGGGCACTTGTTCGTGTTTGCGTATTTTCTTATTGACAGCATTGAATGCTCCACCCAGTACGGGGAAAAACAGATACAAACAATGATCATCGGTAAACGACAAGTCCTGTTAATAGATCATTCAAACAATTGTGGTTTCTTCTGAGTCGAGTGCAAATTAATTACCCACCTGTTCATCGTTGCTGACACGTTTTCGTGTAAATTCCAAAGTAGTTACACCTTTCTCGATGCGACCCTCGGCACTGTAGATATCCTGACGGTCATCCAGTTTTGGTGATGAATATCCATTGATCCAGGTATCCATTAAGAAGGGACGTCCGTTACGGTCAACCCATCCGATGATGGCATCGGTTTGGGACATCTTCTCGTCATTGCTGAATCCAATACCCGTCCATGTTTGGGTGTTGCTGGTTTCGATATGCCAACGCATTTCATCGCCGCGTCCGATGGTTTCCCAGGATGCATAATACTCGCAAGTGTGGTTTTGGGGAGAACAGTTTAAGGGATACTTCCAATGTCCATGACAGTCGTTGTTCAAAATATTGCTGGAACTGTCATCGGCTTCGTCAGATTTGGATTTATCCTTTTCTAGAATGACAAGCACGCGACATTACTCTACGAATCATGCCTGGACTCGTAGTACTTACCAAAGAAGTTGAACTGTGTGACGCCACGTTGCATTTTGTGTCCGTGATATTTCAATTCGTCCGGTTGATAGAAGTTCTTAATGGAAGCCATCTCTGTTTCAATGCCGGATGCAGGTACGTGCACGTAATTACCAGATTCTTGACCCTTAGCCCAAATAACGTGCGTCAAGGCATCATCCAATGTGTGGTCAGTTGGCTCGTTGGCAACTAATTTCTTGCGGAAGATAATTGTGGTAACTCCTTCCTTTTCGAATCCTGTAGCCAGTGTAAGGTCTCCTTTGCCGCCATAGAATTCATCATGGCGGGGCGTGGATCTGTCGCGGGTATAGTAATCACCTACACGGCTTGCCATGCCTCGAGCTGATCCAATTATAATGTCGGTACAGTCCATTGGATTGAAATCATGACGTGGTGTGTAAGGATTCAAGTTGTATTTGGCATCTGGAAATTAAAGAAAGAATATTAAAACTTTGATTTACAACAAAACAATACGCAGCTTCTGCTGAGGCTAATGGATGTGTTGTGAGATTTCGCAATTTTAGCGGCTGAACTCGATCTAATTGTTAGGGATATGTGGGTGATATTGTAGGTTAGTGATTGGGAATATACCTGACTCTGAATTTTGTTGAGCAATAGTCTTCTTAGAAAGCTTTGGTTCTGGCTCAGACTTAGGTTCCGGTTCGGAAGAAGGTTCTGGCTCAGATTTCGGTTCGGGCTCAGAAGAAGGTTCTGGTTCTGATTTTGGTTCGGGCTCAGATGAAGGTTCTGGTGAAGGTTTAGAAAATGGTTTTGGCTTAGATCTAGACCCTTGTGCTGGCTTTGGCTCCGGTTGAGATTTTGGTTCTGGTTCTGAAGAAGGTTCTGGTTCAGATTTGGGCTCAGGTTCTGATGAAGGTTCAGGTTCCGATTTCGGTTCAGGCTCCGATGTGGGTTCTGGTTTCGATGAGGGTTCGGGTACCGATTTTGGTTCCGGTTCTGATTTAGGTTCAGGCTCGGACGTGGGTTCTGGTTCAGATTTAGGTTCTGGTTCGGACGAAGGTTCAGGGTGTGGTTGTGGCTCGTGTTCTGTATATATTCAATTATTTTTTTGGAAAATATTAAAAGGGGTTTGATGTATTTGTGCAAATTGTAGACAAGTGTAAAGTGCAAAATACGTGAAATATATTAAAGTTGGCGAATACACTTACCTGAAGCATCACGTCGTTTAACGCTATGCAGTGCTTCCGATTCGTTTGTAAATTCTCCATTTCCAGCAGAACGTTTTGATTTCGAAGAGGCTGATGGTTCAAATTTGGGTTCTGGTTCTGATTTTGTTTCGGACTTCGATGAAGGTTCAGGCTCAGATTTAGGTTCTGGTTCGGATGTAGTTTCAGGCTCAGGCTCGGCAGAAAGCTCGGGTTTGGGTTCAGTTTTCGGTTCATGCTTTTCCAATTCAGCTGCACGTTTTGATTTCGCGGGCGCTGATGGTTCAGATTTAGGTTCGGGTTCTGAAGAAGGCTCTGGTTCGGATTTGGGTTCAGGTTCGGAAGAAGGTTCAGGCTCAGATTTAGGTTCTGGTTCTGAAGAAGGTTCAGGCTCAGATTTGGGATGAGGCTCGGATATGGGCTCCGGTTCAGATTTCGGTTCTGGTTCGGATTTTGGTTCTGGCTCCGATTTAGGCTCAGGTTCTGAAGATGGCTCAGGCTCTGAAATTGGTTCAGGTTCTGCTGAGGCAGATCCCTCTAAAGTGGTCTTCAAATCACCAACGTCCTTAATCAGTGGGAAGTTTTTGCACTCTTTGGTTAACGAACGTGGTCTCCAGCCGAAACCAACCCAAGTCGAAGAATTAACTCTTAAAATAACCTCTATTTCTTTTTGTTCTTCCAACAGCAGCCAATACACTTTATAATCCGGTGACAATTCTTTCATTGTGTGCGATGATAAATCCAATTCCGTTGTCTTGTAAAGAGATCTCTTGTTGCAACCAGGACCAAACCAACCGAAGTTACAATAACATTGTTTGCGTGGCAATGAAGTACCCTGCAAGTCAATACATTTCCCTTGAACGCCACAATCCGTATTACTTGTACATTCGTCCTTGTACTGACACTGAGGGCCATAGTGATTCTTTTCACATTTACAACGGGAGGGGAAATATTTTCCATTGCCCGAACAGGCTTCCTTGAAGTCTTTACGATAATTAATATCCACATCAGCACAGGACCAAAAACGGTAACCGCTCGACCATTCGTCGGCCTGGCGCAGTAAGCGTATGGTACAGTTGTGGCATTCCATATCACTTGGTAGTGAAACCTGATAGGATTGAGCCCTAATAATATGAAATAGAAGTGAAAGTTAATAAACCTTTCTAGCGTCTATAGAAATATTTAATACTTACGTTACATCGTCTCTTACGAATTCACTACCGTTCACCTGAGGTGTCAAATCAAACTTTGGCTGCTCTAGATTATCTAGCAATTGTAAGCGGAATCCGCCCTAAAAAGAATAACAAATGGTGAAATATTAGTAAAATTCTTCATTCAATAGTCGAACTAAAACAGGAAATCGCGTATGTGTGTTTGTAACATCTTTGGATGCATTGTACTATTACATGTTCTCTGCTAACTAAGATCAAGTTTACAATCACTTTAACATGCCAACCCAATCCAAATGAACTTCACAGCTCAAGTCTAAACAATGATTACACGCCAAATTGCATAAATTCATACAGACAAGACCCTAAGCCACAACCCGTATTCACACACAAACAGACCCAAAACGACTAGTTAACTAACAATCGTATTCAGGTGATGAGAAATTTCGTGTAAATATCGTGTCGCAGACTTTTAGCACTAAGTATTCTGTAGAATGGAAGTCAGTATCGAGAGAACTCATTTAGCGGAAAAGAAAAACGGTAAATATTAACGAATGTGAAAAAGATGAATTTGCGCCACAATCAGTGGCATACAAATACTTAATTGTAGGTTGCAACACTTTCTGTGTACACCCTGTAACATGATGTTTTACATCGGGCCAATGTTCGTAACATTCGCAAACTCTCAATTCTGTTTAAATCGTAGTTAGGTGATGAATCAACAAAGAACTGCCCATGGTAGAATTTATCTCGTTGTTTACTTGGCCGCTTCAGTCAGTTTCAAAGGTTTTGCTTTTGTACTTTTCTGTTTACATTTATTTGTTGGTATATGTATGGGTTGATTTTGACATGAGGAGAGCCTAAACAAAAACAAAATGCCTGTTGTTCTTGCCCACAATTGTTGATGTATCTACTGCGACTACTTGGTATTTTTACTATGGAACTGCCCTTCAAGTTGTTTGTTGATTCTGTTAAATTCCATTGCAGTAGAACATTTCGTATATCAATAAAATGACACACGTTTCTTATCGCAATTGACCTTAAAATTATCATGCAATTTAACTTAAAAACGCAGCAATTTTAAAAGGAATACCATTTGCTCTTGTTGTTGGATTAAGGATTTTCAGTGTTGATACTTGGAGACTTTCGATCTATACACTTCGCATATGTAAATTTCCTTCAGAGTTTGTATATTTGCGAACTGAGATTCTACTTCTCGATTCATAGATAGCATCTGATAATGAACTTGCCAATGAGTTCGGATCTAGTCATGCCAGTGATTGCGCTCTTCTCAATTGTCTTTGTTTCAACGAAAATGGCCAATCATTTTTAACTTAGAACCATGTATTTGGCCAGTTGCTTGTGTGGCATGTACACGCTGAAAAATTTGTATTTTTTTATTGTTTGGATGCAAATATAACGTGTTTGTAGCTTGTCGCAAATATAATGTACTTGTGTCTAAACACATTATGTTTGCTATTCAATATACCATGTTTGGGACACATTGATTAATAGGCTATAGTATATGTATCTGTGATCCAAATGTGGATTTGTGTGCTGGAAACACTGCTGTCTGTCACAATAAAGAAACAAAAAGCTACAGACCTCTTTAATTCACGAAAACAATGCTTACAGACATGTACATGGTTCCTGCAATTTGTTGCTGGGGCCGATATTTTTCTCCTTGTACCTTTCATACATTAACATGTAAATAAGTCCGCCCAGAATCAGCATCATTCGGCGCATTTATAACTATAGGGAATCGGGAAGTATCCCATTTTCTTAAAAGATTGACCACAAATGATGTAGAGTGAAATGTGGTTTAGGTTGACTGACTTACAATTTGTTACTTTCTAGGTTCATTCACATGTAATAATGTTTCTTGTGTACTAACATTTATAGGGTGTGTTGGTTACCATTTCTTCTCTCTCTCCATTTGCGTGATTTTTGTTAATTTTCATTTAGAATAAATATACCAACTACCCGATTATTATGCACAGATTCTCGTTGAATGAAGTTGCTTTACAAAAAATCTTATTAAAATATAAACAGCCAGTATTTCATATTTATTGCTAGCATGCTGGGAAAGATTTTTAGAATGTGTTGCATTAAATTCATTTAAGTACATATCAGTGAAGTTTGTACCCGTATTCATAAATATTGCTAGAACATAATTGAAAGCCAAAGAAAATTTGTACATGAAAATTTGTAGGAATTGACTAAGCTTTTTTATACAGGGCCGTTGAATAACTACACAGTGTGAATTTTACTGGAAAAATCGATGACGGCGCGACTACAATTGCAAAGAGGATGTACAGGTAGGGAGAAAAAACCGCGCACCGCGACGGCGGTCACCTCGCAATACCGTTCGGAACCGGTGTAAAACTGTAGCTCCCAATCAGTGAGTATAAAACTAGAAGCGCACAGCTCACTGGTTGTGAGAAGCTCTCCCGATTCCGTCAAGGGATGTAATGGGAAACCATTTATTTTTTTATACGAAAATTGTTAACATTAATAACATATTGATCACTAAAACAATTGACAATAACTACAGGAATTATAAATCATAAAAAATAAGAAGTAGTCCCACTTAGTCCGCAAGCTTTCCCCAACTAAAGATTCCTCTCTATGTCTGCTCACTGTGTGTCGATATATTCGAGCGCATCGGTCAATATCGTTCCCTTAATTGAGTATTTTCCCCGAGGGAACGTCAATTAGACGGCGGATTAATAAGTCCGTGACTTTTCGAACTTCCCTCGTACCTGTACCACCTATTAATAGACAACTGTCAAATTTTGAGCAAGTTCAGCCATTTACTTTTGTGTAACAGCTGTTCAAAACATACAACCTCGTGCATTTTTTAAAAAAATGGAAAAAGTGAATTTCGAGTGCTCATTAAACATTATTTTTTGCGAAAAAAAAGACAATCAAACCAAGGAAAACTTGATAAATACTATGGAGAATCTGCACCATCGATTTGTATGGTAAAAAAGTGGGTTACTTACTTACGTTGTTATCGCACAAGTACAAACGACACTGAACATTCTGGACGGCCGATTGAGGTCAATACACCCGAAAATGTCGAAAAAGCCACGATATGGTGTTGGACGATCGAAGAGTAAAAGTGCGTGAGATTTTTGATGCCATAGACAATTCATATGGCAGTGTGGTCTCGATTTTAAATGATAAGTTGGGTTTAAGAAAGCTGTCTGCATGGGTGCCGCGTTTGCTCTCATTGACCATAAGCGCACGGGTGCACACCTGTGTAGTCTCAATGGCAAAACTCCATGAATTGGGCTACAGATTGGTACCACATCTTCCATATTCTCCAGATTTAGCCCCCAGTGACTACATATTTCCTATTTTCAAACCTAAAGAAATGGCTCGGTGGAATGCTCTAGCCCCTCGGAATATCCAGGTATATATGTCAACGATTCACAAACTTTTGTTGGGTTCCCGTGCCGTCGATCTTACCCCGTTGTCACAAATTTTCGCCTAGACCTATTCCGATTCACCAAATCATCTACAGTCCTGTATGGGAAATAACTTTTCCGAAGAATTTCTGTCATCCTACATTTATTCTCCGTGTGAAGCCCCTTGTCGCCGATAGTAAATACCCCACCGATGAAATTCGCCACCGTTTCAACAATAATACCCAAACATACCCTTTCATTGCCCATACAATTTCCCCCTGTATTCGAAATATAGTGTCTTCTCCAAGCAAAATTTCAGTAATAGGTCTTGTGGTATTTTCGCGAAATTTTTCCATTATACTCCATTCCTCCCTCATCGACCTTGACGGCCAATTGCTTCGGTATACCTGAGAACAGGGACACTACATTGAATGTGACTAATATTTCGTTATCATCTATTGTGATATTGGAAATTCTCGACTTGAAATTAATCGCATCCCTAATGTCAAATCCGGAGTCCCTCATAAAATTATCCAGTACACTAATCATGTATTCACAAAGTCCATAGCCCGGTGAGTTAATTGCTGTGCAAATTGGTCTCAGGGGGTTCCCATCTCCGTTAACTCACCGGGCTAAGGACTTTGTGAATACATGATCAGTATACTGGATAATTTGACGAGGGACTCCGGATGTGTCGTTAGGGATGACACTGGAGATTGAATATTGACTATTTATAACGATGTCAACCGATAGAGATCCTGGTCCAATCACAATGAACGCGCTCAAACTTCATCAGAGTCTGAACTGCACCAAAAAATTGTATGTTGCCCATTTGGTGGAATTTTAAGGAAGTAATTTGGTTTGAACTGCTTCCAAACCATAAATTCTGACGACTATTGACAGCAATTGATGAACCTTGATGGGACGCTGAAAGAAGTACGACCTGAATTGATAAATCGCAATGGCGTGGTTTTCCACCACGACAACGCTTGGCCTCACACATCTTTGCAGACTCGCAAAAACTATTGGAGCTTGAATGGGAAGTGATGTCACATCCACCTTATAGTCCTGATATGTGAAATTGATTATTATGGTGGATGGTTGGATGGAAAGAAATGTGAATATTGATGGTTATGGCAAAGTATTGTTGTGGGTGTTTTCGTACAAGTAGGAGTTTAGGCAATTCTCGCTTACTTGAGATTTGTTTATCCCTATAATGTGTGATGATATACCTAAATACTGGTGGAGCAGGGAGCTGATGATATGCCTTGGCAGGCATTGAAATAGCTATGTTCCCAACCATCCACCATAATAATCAATTTAACATATTTCTTTTATAATATATCTATTAAAATATACTTTTTCATGGAAAAAGTACTTTTTAATAGTTATTGATCTTGATCATTGTTCATTTTTCGTTTTGGGCGATTTTCACTTGGGCGATTATTCGCATCGCCAAAATCTATATATAAATTAATCTATGGCCGAGAGAGCGATAAGCAACCAGAAGCAAACCATGTAGCAAACTAAGTTTAAATAGTGTTTGATTGATACTAATGACAACTACATTATGTTTTATGGTGGTTGCATCGAACGAAAATACGTATTCCCTTTTACTTCTGTTCGTATTATGTACAACCAAAGAGTAAATTACAAAACCAACTCGAACCCAGTGAAATGGCCTACTACCTCGTCGTCATCAAGAGAACGTGAAGAGAGGGATAGCGGCTCTTGTCTATTTCTCTATGATTTGCTTCTATGTTATCCTGTGTGCAAATTTTAACAAATATGGACGTAAATGGAGACAAATTTACAAATTAATTGAGGCAAGAAGCTCTATCTGACTTTTAAAATAACTGTATATACAATAAATGAGTTTTGATTTAAACGAACACAACAATTTTCCTTTATTTTTATTTGTATTACGTCCAAATTCTGGCATAATTACAACCTGTATCAAAACTGTCGTTACTCCAGTGACTATCGACGAGAATTTGGTGAAACTAAAACACTCGTGCCAGGAGGTTGCTATGGCACAGCTGATCTACAAGGTACTCCGGAAATGATGTAGAATGAGAGATCAAAGAAGACATAGAGATTGTAGACCATGCAGCAAACTAAGTTTAAGTAGTGTTTGATTGATACTATTGACAGCTAAATTATGTTTTATGTTGTTTGCATCGAACGAAAATACGCCGTATTATGTCCAACCAAAGAATAAATTACAAAAGCAACTCGAATTCAATGAAATGGCCTACTACCTTGTCGTCATCAAGAGAACGAGAAGAGAGGGATAGCGGCTCTAGTCTATTTCTCTATGCTCGTGCACACTCTTTATATATTACGGGGGTTGCTATTTATATTTCAGGTCCTGGCAGTACTAGTGTTGCCAGATGAAAACTGGAACTTCCATTGGATAGTGTTACATTTTTTACCATAAACATACATAGAACATTTTGGAAAATGGAAATAACCCGTGAACATTTTCGCGCGATGATTTTTTACGATTTTCGGCGTGCATTATCGAGACAAGAGTGTCTGAATCCACATGTTTCGACTTTTAGAGATGGAGCACCATCAAAAACCACTGTAAATCGCTGGTACCAAGACTTCAGTCTCGGACGCCGTTCGCTCCAGGATGAATTTCGTGAAGTCGTCCAACTTCGGTCGTTTTTGCCGGAAACGATCGATGCTGTGCGTGAACTAATAAAGCAAGACCGACATGTAAAATACCGTGAGATTGAGGCTTCCTTCGCCATTAGTACCACTAGCATCAATAAGATATTGCATGTTTAGTTGGCCGTGAAAATTGATTTGTTCTCGTTGGATCCCACAAAATTTGACGAATGCTCAAAAAAAGGCTCGTGTTGATTGGAGCAAAGGTATGTTGAAATAATACAAACGCGGTAACTCAAATGCAGTGTATAACATCGTCACAGGTGACGAATCATGGATTTATGCTTAAGAGCCCGAAACAAAACAGCAATCGACCGTATGGGTCTTTAAAGACGAGCTAAATCTAACAAAAGTTGTTCGTGGAATAAGCACGTCGAAGCAAATGATCGCATTTTTTTTTGGGTTTAACCGGGCATGTGGCCACTGTGCTTTCAGTGGAACGTAGGACGGTCAGTTCTTCATGGTATACCACCATCTGTTTGAGAAAAGTGTTCGAAGAAATATGGAAAAACAACAAGAGAAGACGGATCATTTTGCATCAAGACAATGCATTAGCTGAAACAATGAGCACCCAACATTGTGAATTGATGGGTCAACCGCCGTACATCCCTGATTTGGCACCCAATGTCTTCATTTTAGCGCATGGTCAACGTTTTTCGACGCTCGAGGCAGCTGATGAAGCGATCAAAAACCATGTTTTGGAGGGGTCTCAATCGGAGTGGAAAAGTGCTTCGAAAATTGGTTTCAGCGCATGTAAAATATTTTGAAAATATGAGAATATTTTGAAAAACAATAAAACCATTTTGATTGTTTTTTTTTTGTTGCTGGACTCGAAATATAAATAGCAACCCTCGTGCTCTACGACTATTTGTGTTTTGATTTTTGTTCACACAAAATTATAAGCAAATGTTTCCGAAAATTACATATTCCAGACCAACAGCTATTTTATTATTGATTCAGAAAATAGTTAAATGTCTTTTTTTTTTTGGAAATTGACTTTTTGTGGAAATTGTTTCTTTTACCATTTTCCTCTTTTTTGTGGCAACAACACTGATTGTGACGGTCTTGCACTAAATGGGAAATACCCGGACATAACACTACCGACCACAGTTACCATTCTCGAAAATGTAGATTGTATTCATGAATGTCACATTTCGACTACTTAACACACTTTGAGCCACTGTTCGAGTTTTCGAACGGCAATTTTTACTATTTTCAACGCAATGTTTTTCTATGACGATGTATACGCGATGCACAACGCAATCATGCAGTGCTATAGGAAATTTTGTTGGCTTTCAAAAAATAATTACATTGATCACCCCCTCTCCTTTTCATGGGCTCATGGGGGTGTTGAAAAAACCTAATATTTAGACCAAATTTCTAAAAGGAAAATTGGGACAATAAAATAGTTACGAGTGTATCTTTCCAGAAATATGTTACTTTTGAGGAAAACGCTGCAGATAAGTTGTTGATGCCTCCGGTCGGAAAACAATGTTTGGGTTCATTAAAAAGGCCATTGTTCGACTTCTCGAACAGCCGATATCAGTGAAACTATATGAGATAGCGAAATTCTGACGACGGATTTGAGTTAAGCGGACCCTATTTACCATAGAAGAGTTATTGTTAATAAAAAATACAAAACATTTTGCATCTTGAACTACACAGCTTTATCATACACTCGAATCCTGACGCAAAAGAGGTCTGTAATTTCAGATAAGAACAAGAATCCGAACTCTTAGCTAGTTCGAATAACGATGGACGATGGGCGACACAAAAATTATAATTTATATAGAAACTGGAACTACGGCCAGCGTATTTATATATTTTTACTTTATAGTTTTTATAATTATTGATATTAATTTGTCAGGTTCGTTCACTCATCCGATATAAAACGTATGATTTTCTTTTGCATTGTCTAAGCAACAATACCCAAACTATGATGTGATTTTCTCAACCTGATAACAACAAAATTGCTCCAGCGAAAAACCTTAAAATTTATAAAATACGTAAGGGTGAAAATAATTTTGCGATTTGAAAATTTGTAAGTTGTTAGCGAAATAACGTAACATTCAAAGCAGTTTTATGAATCCTACATTAAAATCGAAATTCCATATTGAAAACATTATAATACCCAGCAAAAAAAGTGTATAACACTCACCAGAATCTCCACCAGAACTACGCGGTAAGAGGTAGTGCAAATTTGGGTGCTGCACCGCCGCTTTTTACATAGTGTTGTCCTTGGAGGGTAGTATTCCCAATTTGGATACTTTTAAGTAAAATAAATTCTGTTCCTTAGCGCGACGATTCAGCACAAAAATTAGCACGATGGTAGCATGTCCGACTAGAAAACGGCAGCTGGGTTAAGGTCCTGGGTTCAAATCTCACCAAATCGAATTTAAGCGATTGGCAATGTGTCGATTAAATTTGTAGTTATTTTTAAATAAAAATTGCCCAATGTGGCAAGTACAACGAATGAATATTTGTTGCCAAATTTTCGGAATCAAATTGTATTCGTCTGAAAGTATACCATACAAATTACAGGGTTGTGTAGCGAGGGTTTAAATAATTATTAATTTTTCTGTAGCAAATTTTTCCCTGACCGGGTCCGAGACCGGGATTCGAACTCAAGCGTTTTGATTACCAGCCGCGCATCTCACCATCGAGCTATCGAGACATTGAACTTGGACGAACAATAACAGCATTAGTGGCAGATAATCTTTTGCTTCGGACAACCACCATAATATCTGGAATGCAATTTCGGATTCATGTATGCCGAAAATCCGCATAGAGTACTTCGTTGGTTGGGATAGAGCCGTTGGAACTACTCCATTATATTTTTGCTGGATACTTATACATAACCTGACCAACTGCTTGTGACCAAAAATCGGGATACAAAGGGTAAAAAGCGAAATTTTCTGGTTTTAAATGAAAAATTACATATAAATACAATACAACAGAAGACTAAATGTATAAATGGCTTTATTTTGTTTATAATCACTTTGTTATTTTAGATTCAAGTCGGGTTGAGGCACAAGAAGTGAGACTGTTTCGCAAAAAGTTGGTCAGCTTACTTATACAGAAACCTCTAAATTCTTTGGTTTACACTGTAAGAATTATTGAAGGTCACTAAAAAGCAAATACTTTTATTTATGTAATTTAAAGGCACCCTAAACAAAATATAGATGAATCGTTCCCTTATTATCTGTTGATTTAATTTGTGTGTAGTTTTTAATTAATTTGTTTTTTTTTTCACCAATTCCCTACACATTTTTGATATATTAAGACTGTGCCGAGCTTTTGTATTGTTTTCTAACACAGTTTTAAAATTCTTTTGCATTTAAGGAGACTCATACTGAAGATTAGCGGATTTCGACACTAAACTCTGTTAATCCACGCTAACCCAGAAGATTACTCACACAATTTTACGGCCTAATCGCACAAGTCACATTCACTTCACTTGGAATTTTTGACGTCACATAATAAATGGACACAAAGAATACATATTTGAACAAAAATCATACTTCAGGTTCTTAATTTAGTCAAGGGGTGATGTCGAAAAATAAGGTGAATGTGAAAGTGACTTACACGATTAGGTCCTTAATTTGTGAAACCTGAAGTTTACATTTAAACCCCATTTTAAAATGGTATAAAATTTGATGCAACTCTGTCAAGTATAAAAAAATGCAACCATAATAAAAACATACAAAACCAATCAGCTGTTTGACAGACGGAAGCCGATCGAAAATTTTCCGAGTTTGAGTTTGTTTGAGCTCACACACCCTCCGATATAATTGGTTTTCGTCGGTTTAAAATGTTAGCCGATTCGAACGACTGGGCTGATTTGACCGACTGATCCAATTTTAAAGCTTCAGCTATCAAGAGCCGCCAATGAAATTTTTCTGTTGTGGCTCCGTCCTCGATAATTTGGTTTCGGCACGGAGTTGCATTAAATTAGTCTACGCACAAAATTGCCACTTGAAATGTTAATTTGATCCCAAATTGGGTGGTGTAAACGGCAAAGATTACAAAACAAGTTTATCGCTAACATGACCGCAATAAACTGCGGTCTAAATGCGATATGATGTAGCATTTAAACTACTGTTTATCGTGGGTAGCTTAGCGTTAACCTCATTTTCTAATCTGTGCCGTTTACACCACTTAATTTGGGATTAAATTGCCTTTTCAGGTGGCAACTCTGTGCTTTGGTTTGTTTTCACTTTGTCATAAAAAGAAACATTTTTTAGTTTACATATGTATAACACAAAAAAGGAGAAATTAAAAATCGAATGAAAGACTGTTCAGAAGTGTTTTAACACATTTGTATGCGAAAATAAAAAGAAAACATATTTTTTCGCAGGACAAATTAGAGTTTTTAAATCAAAACACAATTATAGCACAACAAAAAAAAAATTAAATGGGCGGGTCTTGGTCTTGCCAGTTTTCTACAAAATTGGGATGTTTTTGAAAAAACTGAACCTTTCAAATTGAATCGGGCAATCAAATCGGGTAAGTCCACAATTTAAACCGATGACAGCTTCTTATGTCACTTTATCGCGGTCAGGTTAACGTAGGTTAGTTGGAATGTTTTTGAAATAAAAAAAACTTTAAATTCGAACATTTTAAACCGATGAGAGCCAATTATAGCGACGGCGAAGTAAGCTTCAAAATATTGTTGGTGGCGGCTTTTGTCTGTTTAACAGTTGGTTTTTTGTGAATGTATTTATTATGGTTGATTTTTTTTACACCAGTTTAAAATGCGGTTAAAACTTCAGTTTTTCAGATTAAAATTGTATGAGAAATCTTTTGGGTTAGCGTGGGTTAACTGAGTTAACCTTCGAAATGCGCCAATCTTTATCGGTGTAAATGCTGTATTATATCTGCGGCGACGTGAGCTCCAAAAAATATTTGGTGGCGGCGCGTCGGTTTATTTTCGGGCTGCTTTCGTCTGTGGGTGGTTTGCAAAACAATAGATTTTTTTGTATGTTTTTATTATTTTTGCATTTGTTGGTACTTAGTAGTGCTGCAGCAAATTATGTAACAGTTTAAAAGTAGGTTAAAATGTAACCTTCAGTTTTAAAGATTTAAATTCTATGAGTAATGTTGGGGGTTAGCGTGTGCTAACGGAGTTATTTTTGAAATGCGCCAAACTTGGTCATTAGCTCAAAGGCAGTCAAGTAGCAACTTGAAATATTTTACATCAGAATGAATTAATCACCGATTTTGAAGTGACGGCCGGTAATGATTCCTATCAGTTCAAGAAGCTGAGAGGAAATGCCGTTTAAGATTGTCATTGAAAACTGTTAATATGAAGTTATCGTTAGAATCTTTAAGTAAATTTGGTAAACTTTAGATGTTACTCAATTCATGGCAGATATTGAATAAACCGTAAAGCAGTTCATTGTGACGTTGCCCCCTCTGTAGGATATCGAAGATTCGATGTATACCAGTTGTTAGAGCAAAATCGTAAAAATTTTGTTTATTTAGTAAACATTTTCATTTCCATTTGCATTGAAATTTAAATTCAGTGCATGCAAAGACATTTCCGAGAAAGGTTACCAGCAGTAGTACAAAGTCGTCAACAAATATGATAACAAATAATTATTGGAATTTCATTGGGACAAGTGTCCTTTTGCTGTTTTCGGTTCAGATACGTGAAATATCTACTTTCGATTGTTACAGCTGTCGGGGTATAAACTGCCAAAGGACTACAAGAATCAATGATACCACCACATGTGCGGATCAGTGGGATAATTGTGTTACTATTTTCAGTGGATGTAAGAATATAAAAGTTAATCATACGATATATTTTTATTTTTCAAATTTATAGTTACAGTTCGAGAAAGGGGTTGTTACTCAAACATTCCAGAGGCCTATCGCAAGATATGCGACGACCCTACCAATAGAGAATGCCTAAATTGTTTCGGTGATCGTTGCAATAACAAAGGTTCCGCAAACTGCATACATTGCCGTTCCAAGGATGTAAGTCATGTTTATGTGATAGGAAATTACAAAAAAAACGAATTTATGTTTTCTTCAGCATTTGGATTGTCTCAGTAATCCCGACGTACTGGCTCCAACACACTGTCCTATATCAGTAAGTGCCAACACATATTGTTTCATACGTACGAATCAAAAGGACAATATAGAACGAGGATGTCTGAGTGATCTTGTAAAGCAAAATGAATGCGAAAAGGATCCATTGTGTAGTATGTGTCTTCCAACTGCAGGTATCCCCTGCAATAATCAATTCAAGGCAAACACAGCATCAGGATCATCAGAGGCATCAATGTTTGTAACGCTGATTTCAGCATCTGTCCTGATGGTTGTTTTGTTGAAGTAATCAATACATAATGTCGAAATGTAATTTGAGGTACACAAAAATAGTTGTATATTAAGATTAAACAGCAATCGAGTGCAATAAATCTTAAAATCGATGAGTTGAACAATTAATTATTAAGGATGCGGTGCGGCAATTTTTCAAACAAATTGGAATGATTATAGAATGTCGATCATTCCATGTCTCACCGTACGATTTTCTGGTATAAATGACGTGAATGTTTCTGATTCTGTTGAAACTTTACTTACATACGAGTATTCCATTCTGAAAATAATTTTGCTGCTGAATATTTGCATTTAAAAATTAATAAAAATATTAAAGGGTCAGAAACTTTCAAATTTATTTGAGGAATTGCAGATTTTTAGGAAACCTCGTTCGTATAACTCTAAATCCAGACGAATCTATCTAGAGAGAGAAGACGAATCGAATGGGCAGCCTGATTGGTTATGGGATTACTGATGCGTCTCAGGATAAATAGGTGACCTTGTTTCTGAAGCTCTTCCAACTAGCGGATATATTCGTTTGTCCTTAGAAGGCGGAGGCTCGAAAGTAAAGGAAAATCCAGTATCGACACACTGCACTCTGGCCAGCGTCTGATGCGTAATAGATGGCTGAAACATAATCACCCTGGCAGTAGGTAAAATGCAAAAACCACAGTAGGCTGGACTTGACTTCCGCCACCGATATATAGGCAATAAAAATTCAAAATTAGAATGAGAAACCCTTATTTGTTGACAATCCCCGCAAACGTTATACGGACCATGATTTACGGATATGTTCTTGGAATGTTAGAATACTATACAGATCCGGTGCCACTATCCAACTGCCAGATGTCCTCGAGAATTATAAGGCTGACATTAGTGATATCCAGTGACCGTCGATGGTGCAAGGGTAATGTGCGCACCTCTTGTACTTGGGAGCCTGGGTTCGATCCCTGCTCACACCACCTTAAAATTTCTTTCGGCGGCGGTAACCTCGCATAATGACGGCGACACTATCGAGTATTTAGCCATGAAAAACTTTCTCAAAATACCCGTTTGGAATCGGTGTAAAACTGTAAGTCCCAATCAGTGAGTGAAAACTGGAAAGCGCACAGCTCAGTGATTGTGAAAAACTCTCCCCTTGTCCCTTCATGGGATGTAATGAGAAACCATTTATTTATTTATAGGAGATGCGATGGACAGCTCATGGGTGTACAAAGAGAAAGAAACTGTGACATATTCTACAGCTGCAATGAGAAAATGCGTGAATTTGGTTGCAGATTTGTAGTTGGCCAAAGACTATGACACCTGATCTCAAGGTTCAACCCCGTTAATGAACCCTTTTTAGAGATGCTGATCGGGCACTGGTCAATCGGTAATCACGCAAGACGGTTGAAGCTGCCATATAATGACCACTGCCGTGCCTGCGATGACACAGAAGAGGAGGAGATGGTGGAACATCTCCTCTGCAGTTGTCCGGCTCTGCTGAGTAGATGCCTGAAGACTATAGGCCGTCCCTTCCTGCATAACCTCACTGAGATACACGAGATAGATCAAGGGGATCTAATGAGGTATTTCCGATTAACAGGATATAGACACGATACTTTGGACCTTCCGGAGTGATGTGGTATGCAAAACGGTGTCTCAAGACACTAATTGATGATAAATAGTATATTTAGCAACCACGAAAACCAACCATGTTGGAAATATGGAGAGATCACTTCTCCGATTTACTTGTCACAGGAGACTTCAATATAGATGAGGGTGTTGATCACATACAGAACTATGGCGCCGCTACCTCCTCCTAGCCAAAGCGAAGTTAGAACTGCAATTTCTCAGCTTAAGAACCACAAGGCCGCTGGTTCTGATGGACTACCGGCTGAACTGTAGGCTGATAGGTTGGCGGCAATTATGGGGTTGGCAGTAAACGAGGGCAAGACATAATAAGCAGAACATCCTCCCGATTGGATGAAAGGATGAACGTTGAGCACCATTTGAATTTCGAGGTAGTGGACGAATTCATTTACCTCGGATCTGCCGTAAACAGAAGCAACGTCAACCCAGAAATCAAACGGAGAATTGTGCTTGCAAACGTCAACCTAGAAATCAAGCGGAGAATTGTGCTTGCAAACAGGTGTTATTTTTTTTATAAGAGATAAAACCCTCTGTCGCCAAATGCTTCGCTCTTTGAGAGAAAAATGCTCTGAAAAATAGATGGTCCTATAATAGAGAATGGCGAGTATCTACGACGGATGAACCACGAGCTGTATAAAATAATGTATGCCCAACATCGACGTAGATGTGTGTATCAAAATATCGAGTTTACGTTGGCTATGCCATGCCTGTAGAATGGATCAGAAAGACGTCCTCGAAGGACATTGCAAAACAGGACGACCAAGACTTCGCTGGAAATACCAGGTGGAAGATTGCCTGGGAGACTTTTTGTGTTGCCAACTGGGTGAGAAAATCTGAAGATCTAACCGGTTGGAGAAACATGTTATCACCATTTCGTAAAGCCCTTGACCCCTCTGAGTTGTTTGAGGCCACCAAAGTAAGTAAGTAAGTAACACTCATGCACACTATTTATAGAATACTCTATGGTTCACCGACTCTCGTGCCTAACTTGGCGTTTACACGAAACAGTTTTGCGGAAACAATAGCAATAGATTGATACTTTTTTACTAAATACTCACACTTCTCTCATCGTCTTCGTCACTGTCTCTGAATTTTCAAAGACAGTATAGAATTTTCAAAGACAGTAAGTGGCCGTCGGTGGTGCTGGGTTCGAACCCGGCTCTGACCACCTTCAAATTTTCTTTCGGCGGCGGTCACCTCGCATAGTGACGGCGACACTATCGAGTATCTAGCCATGAAAAAGCTTCTCAAATTACCGTTCGGAATCGGTGTAAAACTGTAGGTCCCAATCAGTGAGTGAAAACTGGAAAGCGCACAGCTCAGTGATTGTGAGAAGTTCTCCCCAGTCCCTTCATGGGATTTAATGGGAAACCATTTATTTATTTATTTATAGTCGGTAAATAATTTGATGTAAGTGACCAATTCGGTGAAGTTTCGTTGTAATTTGCGAAAAATGGAAAACGTATCGAAAAAGACCTCACAGATTGGAAATACATATGTGCTTTTATTTGTAGTTTTACGTAAATGATATTGAATTCACATGAAATGAACTGGCGGCGGTTGCTTAAAAGTGTATTGGTTTTATAACTGTCTGGACCCCTGTTACATACAAATGTTTTCTCATCCTTGACAATTAATACATGTTCTCATTGTCGTCTCTCGTGAAAACGCAGGGTGAGATGCACTTATTTCTTCCTGTGTATATTTTGCGGCATAATTCGTTTGTTGTTCCCGTCAGTGATATTATTCTTGTTGTTAGGTTTTTTCCAGTATTTATTTTTTGTTTTCCGTTTTCTCTGTAAATCGTCATATCCAGATATGATAGACAACCATCTTCTTCGCTTTCCAGGTTGAATTTAAGTTTTATATCCGCTCCTCTTCTTTTCTATTAATAATTGCAAAGACGTCGTCTATTAGTATGTTCCTCAATGGTATATTTCCAGCGTATCTAGAACTATAACAGCGATTGCGGGTGACCGTGGATTTCCCGCAGACATACCGAAATTTCTCGTCATAAACAAAGTAGTTGTTATGATTGAGACAAAAAGCTTTGGGAATTTTGCCAAGGTATTTCATTAAAGTTCTGTAGGATGTCCCAGTAATGACCCCACGTCTTGAGAAATAAATACATACATATATGGCCGTGTTCGCGAAAATGTCAACCAGAGGGGAAAAACATTTTTGTGACTTTTACAAAAATTTTTTGTGTGTATGAAATAAGAAGTGTCTAATAAATCTGCCAACACTGTTTTTTGGTCGAAAATTGCAAAACAGTGGCAACCGTAGCATGTTTTTTCTAGTAAGCTTTAAACTGAGATGTCAAACAAAATGGATAGCTCACAGAAAAGGGTAAAAACAACCTATTTTGCTCAGAAAATTGCATTGTTTTCGTTTGCAATATATAGAGAAAGAATTGTTTTAGTGCTGAAAACAAAAAAAAATTTTAAAAATTTTTTAAATGCACATTTAATGGCAATGAAAACTGCGCAATTTCGGTGTAATGTGAAAGACTAAAATTGGAAAAGTTTAATAACGGTGGTTGCACGCTGGTGTTTTGTTATGAAAACAAAACTTTTTCCGAGCAGGAGTTCCTAATATCTGGAATGGGTGGTGTTTTCGAGGATTAATGCTGGTTTCTCAGTTTAAATTGCAATCAAATGTGTGTAATGTGAAAGACCACTTGAAAGAAAAAAAATTACTTAAATTTTTTTTTTGGTAGGATCCACTCATAGGTGCAGAAAAAAATAAAAATTACATCGAAAAGCTAAAAAAGAATGGTAAATACGAAGAACACAAAAGAAAGAGGGCAGAAACTATGAGTAAATTGAGAGAAAACCGTAAACTGAAGGAAAGTGAAATGCCAAGAAAGTATCGTAAGTCTCTTGTAGAAAGACGTCGCAAAGTTAACCGGGAAAATGTAAAAAAATATCGTGAACGAAAAAAGGTGAACAAAAATTGCCAAAACGAATCACGAAACTCCCAAAGCTATAAAACAAGACAATCGCTTGGAAATGCTGTTAATAAAGCTACAAGAGCCTTGCCAAACTCGCCAAGAAAGAAAAAATTAGTTTTGGCTAAAATGATAGCAAATTTGGAAGAAAATGACAAAAAAAGACGTTATTGCATCGATTACCGGAACTACGGAGGAAGCTCCAAGGGAACTAAGTGAACTTGAAATCAGGGAGTTTTTCTCACGGGATGATGTTTCATGTGTTTCTCCGAAAGAAAAACACGTAAAATCCTACATTTGCCCCATGTCTGGAAAAGCAGTTCTATTGTCTTTGAGGCTCATGCTTTAAGATTAAGAGAAGCGCACGCTCTGTTTACTGAAGAGAGGACACGTGGTAAAAAGGGTAAGTTTTTCTACAGGTGGCGCGGTCGAGCGGGCTTTAATAACGGCTATTTATTGTTTCTTTCTAGAGTTTTGTGGACTTACTAAATTTTGCAGTGGAGTTCCTTTGAACTTCAAAATCGTCCAAAACCTACCCATTAATACATGTTTATGTGCATATCATTCAAACTTTGTAGAAGCGGTGGCTGCTTTACACAAAGCTGTTCCAAGTACTCCGAATCATGAACACGGTTTTATCGATACGTTCCTTTGTGAAAATTCCACAGCTTCCTGCTGGTTTGGCGATTGTGCTAATTGTGATGGGATAACGGTGGAAAAACTCAAACAATTGGTTACTGACGATTTGTTGCAGAAACCTGTTTCGTGGAAAAAGGACACTACTTCTAAAAGAACTGAAAAAGTTAAAGGTCACGGATCTCTCCTGGACCTTGTCAAATACATTGCACAGATTTCACCACAGTTTCTTAAGCACTGCTTTATCAAAAGAGCGCAATCTGAAATGTTTCTCACGTACGATCGCCCCCGTGCACTCAGTGCAGAATTTTATGGTGAAGCGTTGCTGCAAGTGGACTTCGCTGAAAATTATGTCTGCGAAGCGCAAGACGAAGTCCAAAATGCACATTGGAATCAACGTCAGTTAAGTTTGTTCACGTCGGCTTTGCTTTATAATGGAAAAACGTTTTCTAAAGTATTTGTGTCAAACAACCTCCATCACACAAAAGAAACTATAATCCCATACGTAAATAAATTGCTCTCGAGCTTACCAGAAACAGTTAAAATCGTCAAAATTTGGAGCGATGGACCCAGTTCACAATTTAAAAATAAATTTAACGCCACCATAATTGGTCTATTAGAGTCGACTTTTAACACATCGATTTTTTGGAATTATTTTGCTACGTCCCATGGAAAGGGATGTGTTGACAGAATTGGTGCGACGGTTAAAAATGTGGTGCGAAAGCACATAAAAGCACGCCAAGCAAGTGTCAATTCCGCTGCAGACTTCGTAAATGCATTCAACCTTACACCGTCAACCATTTCTGTCGAAGAAGCCACTGATGAAGACTTTTATGAAATAAACAATAAATTAAATGTTACCGAATTTTTTTTGAACACAAAAAACATTCGTGATATTGCGTCGGCCCATCAAATACAGCAAGAGTCCGGCAATATCCGCATTTTTTCAACTTCCAAAGAAGGATATAATCAAACTAAAAAAATAAAAAACAAAAATTAAAAATCAAAAGAGAAACAAAATAAAAATAGGGTTTGAATAACTTTGTTTTTGCATTTTTTTTTATAATTCCGCAAATATAACTGTTTTCAAAAGAATGTTATAGTTTTATTTGGCATGCGGAACAATGGTGACATAAAACTTTAAAGCTTACGAGAAAAAACACGCTAGGGTTGCCCCTGTTTTGTAATTTCGACCAAGAAAACAGTGTTGCCAGATTTTTTAGACACTTCTTATTTCATACACACCAAAAAATTTCGCGAACACGGCCAGGTGTGGGCCCTTCCTTAAATATTGTCATGCTGTTTTCGAATTTTTTGACACCTTTTTTTTGCCATAAAAAGCTGATTGTTCCACCTGTCACAAATCGCTCTACCCCCACCTCCCAAACCATGATATTTATTAAGATCCCTTAAGGTCCAATTAGTCTTGGCGGTTGACGGTAAAATTCACTCAATATTGCGCGGTTAGTTATGACGGTTAGACGGTGGAAAGACAAAACAATACAAAAAAAATGATCGAAGAGCATTTGTACTCAATATAATTTGCAAGCATGAGTTTTGTGTTAAAAAGTGATTGTGTCAAATAAAAAAATGAAAAATAAAAAGAAAATTGTGGTTGCTGTGTAATTGTGTATTGCAGCGCACAAAATGTCGAAGTAAAAGCAATAACAATAACAGCTGATCGGTCTTGACGGCTGACGGTGGATTCTGCAACCTACAGAAGTCTACCGTTGTAAACCGTAAATTTTAGTTGTCTCTCTCTAACACATGCAAAATGCAACCCCAACTCAAACAGCTGATCGCTTACCGTCAACCGTCAAGACTAATTGGACCTTTAGCCCCAAGACCTAATATTGGTCTTTGGTTGTAAAAAAATTTCTTTAAGAAGCATTTATAAGCACTAAAAATCGGTTTTAAATGCAAAAATTTGTTCGATGTAATGTGAAAGACTTTCGATGTAATGTGAAAGACTTGATATTTTTAGTCCTACTGAGGTTTCTAAGCAACATATTTAAACCGTTGAAATGCAATTTCCTTTCTTCATTATTCAACTTTTATCTCCAAAAGTACGGCGACAACCCGTTGTCAATAAGAGCAGAACTTTTAGAAAATATCTGTCTACCTCAAAAGTGACTTCCAAAATTTGTAATGTGAAAGACTGACTTAACTGCTTATACCATGAAAAACCACAGGACCTGGAAAAAAAATTCTTTGAAGAAAATGTGCACACTGTTAAGCTTTATAATTTCCATGCATAAAACATTAGCATTTAACTAATTTCAAAAAAAAAATTTCAAATTAGTGTGTACACATGTAATGTGAAAGACTGCGAACACCGCCATGTATATATATATATCAACGTCAAAAGACAGTAACCAATCTCATTTTCAGTTCTAGCGAGTTCTTTGTATTATATTTTTCTGATATACTATTTTTAGAAAGATTGTAGCACGGAACCTCAAATGATGGTGCAGTCGGTCGTATTGGCATATTTGGTTTATGAACTTTTGGTAATCCGCATAATCTTGGTGCCGCTGATCTTGGTGCCGCAGAATAATTTTGTTGTTAGCCCTTTGGAGTTTTAGCGTAGGGTCTGTTCTGATTTTCTTGTCTCTCTTTGAGAAGTTTTTCCATCCCGTTTCTGTATTCTACTCTGTACATCACGACAGATTTTGTGATGACTATGATCTCTTTTGATGACTATAAACTTTTCTTTCAAAATTTTCTTATTAATTGTCTTATGTGTCGAAATTTTGTCTTTTCCTTACTACTCTTTTTCGCATTTCGTCAGTTATTGTTTGCACCCACTCTAGATCTGCAATTAGGTTGATCATAGAAAAATTTGTTTTGTAAATAGGTAAAGCAAATGTTGATCCCAGAGATGGCAGCCGTACAACTTATTGAAGGACTTCTAAATGTCAATTAGTAACGTGGCACATAAAGACAACCATAAAGACTTGTGGAGAAAAATTGTGCAACGTTTTAAAATCCCCTGCAATTTTGTAAATTGCCGTAAATAAGTACAACAGTTGTGAACACACATTTGTTGCATTTTTTGTTGTATGTCGTTACATTACATTTTATTTTACCATTTATTGTAATAGCAATAACAATAATTCATTTATTATTTTTACATCAAACTGGATCTAATAATCCCATAGGATTAAATTCAAATACTGACAAAATTCCATTTCATCCATATTTTACTTACAAAGATATTATAGAATTTATTATTATATTAATAATTTTAATAAGATTAGTACTAATTAATCCTAACTTATTAGGAGACCCTGATAATTTTATTCCTGCTAATCCATTAGTTTTGCATTTTGCAATTTTAATTATTTTACCATTTTATCATATAAGAAATTTTCAAGGAATTCAATTTTACCCAATTAATAAAATTATATTTTGAAATATAACAACAACAGTTATATTATTAACTTGAATTGGAGCCTGCCCAGTAGAAACTCCTTATGTATTAATTAGACAATTATTAACTATTATTTATTTCATATACTTCGTCGTATTTATACAGCTGATTCAAGAATTGATTGAAGAAAAATATGTTTTAAAACTAAAATGACGAAACTAAACGAAAAGGATAAAATAATAACATCAAAATCATAACATAATAATGGGATGATTTTTTATATTTATTCGGCCATTTTATTGGTACTTTTCTATTTTATTATGCAAGCTCAATACCATTTCCTGTATCTCTATAAATAGAGATATAGTTGTTTAAAAAAAGAAGATGTTTTGCAAATGCATCCTCATGATTCCTGGCAAACCGTATAGCTATTTCAGATCTTGCCACAGATCTTCATCAGCGGTTTTTTGGAATGCTGCTTTTGAAAAATGCATCAAACTACTTAAATGCATGGGACTGTCCGTGGAGGTGGAAAGTTTCTGATAGCCATTCACTTGGGAGTGGCCAGAAATGATTCCTTCATCGGGCAGTCCAAGCAGCTCACTACTTCCACGCAGTATGTCCTGGGCAATGGCTTATCGGAAACCTCCGTTAGCTAGCTAAAGTGAGAAGGCGAAACGAATGAGCAACCTGAGTGGTAATGCGATCAGTGATACGTCTCAGGATTATTAGGTGACCCAGTCACTGAAGCTCTTCGAAGTAGTGGCCATATTCTTCTGTCCTTTGAAGGCGGATGAGCCAACACCCCTGGCCAACGGCGGATCAAAATTGCAGAAACCAAAATTCAGTTTCGACACACTGCATTCTGGTCAGCGTCTGATCCATAATGAGCGGCTGAAACATAATCATCCTGGCAGTAGATAAAATGCAAACCACGGTGGGCTGGGTTTGCCCCCCGCCACCGTTATATCGGCAATGAAAATACGCAGAAAATATGATGAACAAAGAAACCCCCCAACTTTTGACGACCCTCGCAAACGTTATAAGGACCATGATTTAAGGATATGTACCTGGAATGTTCGAACGTTATACAGGACTGGTGCCACTTTCCAACTGGCGGATGTCCTCGGAAAATATAAAGCTGACATCACAGCGATCCAGGAAATGCGACGGACAGGATATGGTTGCACCAGAAAGAAAAACTTCGATATTTACTACAGCTGCCATGAGCGTAAGCACGAATTTGGGTGCGGATTTATAGTAGGCGACACCTAGTTTCAAGGTTCAATCCAGTGAGTGACCGCATAGCCACAATTCGCATCAAAGCGAAATATTTCAACATCTCGTTAATTTGTGTGCACGCACCGACAGAGGATAAAGATGATGAGGTCAAAGAAACATTTTATGAGCGCCTGGAGGAAGTATATGAACGCTGCCCTGACCACTACATTAAGATTATTCTAGGCGATTTTAATGCCAAATTAGGAAAGGAAAGTGTCTTTCGACCAACCATCGGCAATCACAGTCTACATGATACCACCTCCGACAATGGAATAAGACTGATAGACTTCGCCGCTGCAAAGAACATGGTAGTTAGTAGCACACGATTCCAGCATAAGGACATTCATAAGGCGACCTGGATATCTCCTGATCAACGGACGAAGAACCAGATTGATCACTTGGTAATAGATGGCAGGCACTCTTCTAGTGTAATGGATGTACGTGTGATTCGAGGTGCCAATATCGACTCGGATCATTACCTGGTGGCTGCGAAAGTTCGCACGAGATTGAGCAGGGCGAAAAACGTACGGAGCCGAACACAGGAAAAGTTCGGTAGCTACGAATACCGGAGATATCAATGTCCTATCGACAGAAACTCTCTCTCCTGCTGGAGCAGAATACGCCCCCTACCGAAGACCCAGATGCGCAGTGGAAGCACATCTCCCATTCTTTGGAAATCGCTGCAATGACTGAACTTGGCTATCAAAATCCGCGGAAGGATAAGCCATGGTACGACGAAGAATGTCGCATTGCAACTGATGAAAAAGACGCTGCACGTATGGCAACGAAACAGTCAGTTACAACGCGTGCTGCGAGTGAGCGGTACAAGAGGCTGAGAAGGGAGGAAAACCAATTATTTAGGCGAAAAAAATTGCAGTGGGAGCAGAGAGAGAGTGAAAGAACCGAAATGTGCAGGATGAATGGTGAATCGCGAAAGTTTTTCCAGAGGGTAAGAAGATCGACCAACGGGCCTAATAATGGGCTGCCCTCCTGCAAGGACGAGAATGGAAATCTGGTGACTGAGAAGCAGTGTGTGCTCAAAATGTGGAGCACTACTCCACTCAGATTCTTCCACTGAAGATCAGGAGGTAATGATAGTGGATGATAGTATAGATTGTACCCCCCCCCAACCAAGACGAGATTAGAACGGCGATCTCCCGCCTGAAGAATAATAAAGCCGCGGGTGCGGATGGCCTACCCGCTGAACTTTTTAAGGCAGGTGGCGAAGGACTGATAGCCCACATGCATCAACTGATATGCGGTATATGGCTGGGGGAATCTATGCCCGACGACTGGAGTCTCAGTGTATTATGTCCTGTATTCAAAAAGGGTGATCCGTGTGTCTGTTCCAACTATCGCGGTATCAGTCTTTTATCCATCGCGTATAAGGTCTTGTCGAGCGTATTATGTGAAAGACTAAAGCCAATTATTGAAAACCTGATTGGACCTCATCAGTGTGGTTTTAGACCAGGCAAGTCCACAACTGACCAAATATTCACGCTACTCTAAATCCTGGAAAAGACCCACGAAAAGCAAATCGATACATACCACCTTTTTGTCGATTACAAAGCTGCTTTCGATAGCCCCATCCGGGGAAAACTGTACGAAGCTATGTCTGAACTTGGTATTCCGGCAAAACTGATAGAATGACGCTGACCAACACCAAATCAGCAGTGAAAGTGGGGAAAGACCTCACTGAACCATTCTGTACCAAGCGAGGACTTAGACAAGGCGACACACTTTCGTGCAATCTCTTCAACATCTTAATGGAGATAATAATGAGAAAGTCTGCAGTAAATACGAACAAGACCATTAACACGAAAAGCCATATGTTGCTGGCGTATGCTGACGACATAGACATCATTGGGCGAAATTTGCGAGAGGTTACTGCAGTATTTTCAAGAATCGAAACGGAATCAGCAAAGGTGGGTCTTGCTGTTAATGAGGGCAAGACAAAATTGATGGTGTCAACGACTAGAGAAACCTCTCGACTTGGTCCGCACTTGAACGTTGACAACCGATTTAATTTTGAAGTGGTAGATGAATTTGTCTACCTTGGATCCGCCGTGAACAAGGACAATAACGTCAGCCTGGAGATAGATAGGAGAATTGTGCTTGCAAATAGATGTTATTTTGGGCTCAGCAAGCAGTTTAGGAACAAAGCCCTCTCTCGACGGACAAAAGTCCAGCTATATCAGACTCTCATTTTACCTGTATTGACATATGGCTCCGAAACTTGGGTCATATCGCAAGCGGATGAAAAACACCTGGGAGTTTTCGAGAGAAAAAATCTCCGTAAAATATATGGGCCTGTTAGGGAAAACGGCTAGTACCGACGCCGCTGGAACGCAGAGCTATATAGTCTCTATTCTGACGTGGACATAGCTAGACGTATCAAAGTGTGCCAATTGCGTTGGCTAGGCCATGTTATCAGAATGGATGAAGATGAGCCAGCGCGAAAGATTTTTGATAACGTACCCGATGGAAGTAGGAAAAGAGGACGACCAAGACTCCGCTGGAAAGACCAGGCAGAAGAATCCCTCCGTATCCTTGGTGTTACCAACTGGCGAGAAAAGGCGAAGGATAGAGCCAGTTGGAAGAATATGTTGAAATTTGTTTAATTTGTTTGTTTAATTAATATGTGTAAGACGTCTGACCTCATGAGGTTGTAATATAGTCAATAAAAGTAGAAAGTTAAATGCAAACGAAAACTCATTTGAATTGACAATTTTCCAATATGCAAGTGTTCGAAAAATATCGCAAGCAAAACACACACACACAAGCACGACGAAACAACAGGCAATAACAATTGCCTGTACACATTGTGTTGTCTTTTACGAGATTGAATTTTATGTTTCGGGATTTGGCAACCCTAGTGTTGCAATCTGGCAACTGACAGCTCTATCGTAAAGTTGGACATTTTTGAAGTTATGCGTACTCAGAACGTTTTGACATGCGAGAGCTATTAGTGTTGTTTACAGTAACTTAAAAGATTCATCTCGGCCCAAAAATGGAATTAAATCGTGAACATTTTCGTGCGATTATTTTTTACTACATTCGACGTGGATGAACTAAGTTTATCCATGCACTGTTGCTGAGCAGTGCATGGATAAACTTAGATCAATTTTTCGCGATGAAGCTTCCTCAAGGACCAGTGTTTATCGATGGTATGGTGAATTCAATCGTAGTCGTAGTTCACTCCAAGACGAATTTCGTGAAAGTTGTCCAAAATCAGCTGTTGTTCCGAAAACCATTGATGCTGTGCGCGAACTGATTTCGCAAGATCGTCATCTGACCTATCGTGAGATTGAGATAACCTTAGGCATTAGTGGAACCAGCATACATTCAATATTGCATAAACATTTGACTGTCAAAAAAATTTGTTCCTGTTGGATCCCACACAATTTGTCAATCGCTCAAAAAAAAAAAGGCTCGTGTCGATTGGTCGAAAGAAATGCTCCAAATATACGATCGCGGTGCTTCGAAACCATGAAGGGACAGGGGTGAACTTCTCACAATCACTGAGCTGTGCGCTTTCCAGTTTTCACTCACTGATTGGGACCTACAGTTTTACACCGATTCCGAACGGTATTTTTCGAAGCTTTTTCATGACTATATACTCGATAGTGTCGCCGTCACTATGCGAGGTGACCGCCGCATAAAGAAATTTTAAGGTGGTCAGAGCAGGGTTCGAATCCAGGATCTCATGCACAAGATCGCGCACACTAACCATTGCACCACCGACGGCCACCATCACAATAACAATATCACAAAATAAGTAACTAATAATAACTAAATAACAACAACAGCTCTTATGGTAGTGATGTTACCTACCAAATGTATTCGGTAATAACAAACACGGTACAAGAACAGCACTAGTAAAATAAGACAACAACAAAAATTATACCACTGTTGTATAAAAATACGACACTATACGACCAAGTCCGACAGGTTGTGAAACCCCTAAATTTGTTTCATGCAGATAAAACAAGTCATTTATGGAAAATGTTACAAGAGAGACCGTAAATCCGCATTGCTGAAAAAGTGCTCCTTAGGGAACTTTCTAAAAAAATAATATCTCTTCTTCGGAGTTCAGGAAATTCGAATCTCTGCAAGAATAATGCAAAACTACGAGAGAGCATAAACAGCGCAACAAACATAGATGTGTTTGTATCACACAAACAGATATATTTGGTTCACTAACATATATATATTTTAAAATATTAATCATTGTATAATATTAAATAGCAAACGCGTTGTGTTCGGGCACAAATATACTATACTTACTACAAGATCCAAACTCATATTTGCATTTACATCCGAAGAACAAAAAAATACCGATTTTTCAGCGTGTACCTGTCAGTACATTTTGATAATGGTTACCTCGCTTAGTGACGGCGACACAATCGAGTACTTTGCCATTTAAAAACTTCTTAAAATATCGCTCGGAACCAATGTAAAGCTGTAGGTTCCAATCATTGAGTGTAACACTAGAAAGCTTACAGCTCTCTGATTGTGGGGCCTTCACGCTCAGTTGTAAAAGACATCATAAAAATGTCATAATATGTGTCTTTTGTAGAAGGTCGCGATTTTGTTTGACAATATTTCATTGCAAACAACAGGGGTAAACACCACTAGCAATCAGCTCAATATACTGTTATAAAAACTCAAGAAACCGTATGATATGTATGACAAAAAATGGTCAAATCACATGTTTTTAGAGCCTAAATAACTCCCAAATCAAATGAAACAATTCCTAAATCAGCAGGAATGATATATCTCCGTGACCGTCGATGGTGCAATGGTTAGTGTGTGTCTTTTACATGACAACGTGGGTTCGACCCCTGTTCTAACCACCTTACATTTGTTTCGACGACGGTCACTTCAGTTAGTGGTGTCGACACTATCGAGCACTAAGCCATGAAAAAGCTCCTCCAAATACCGTTCGGAACCTATGTAAAACTGTTGGTCCCAATATTTCTCCCCAGTCCCTTCATGGGATGTTATGGGAAAATATTTTCATTTATAATATAACTCCGAACACAAACTTGATTGGGATTTTTTTGATTTTTCAAACTTTGGGAGTTACTTCATAATAAAATCAGTACAAAACTAAAAAATTTAATAATTTCCAGAAACAAAACATTAAATAAGTTCCAAAGATTTGGGAGTTATTTCATAATCAAAATGGAAGAATTTGTATTTTTCTCCCCTGGGGCTTTTGTTCATTGGGAGCTATTTCATAGATATATATTTGAAAGCGTTTCCGCCTCATCGTACTTAGTAATATAATTAATAAAAAATAAAAAATCGAATTTCATATCATTTTTCAAATTATAATTAGCATTACTGTGGGCTAAACATATCGGAAAATAAAATGTAATCAAAGACTACAACTTCAGATTAAGGAAGATACAAATTCCAAAAATTTGATTTCAAAACTTGAAATTACACTTTACCAAAGTCAATTTGTTCAGCTTTGAATCATTACAGTTTCTAAACTAGCATTGATATCGGAAAAAATATCATGTAATCACATGATATAAAATGTTCATTCAATTGAAATCAATATGAATTCAATTTGACATAAACCTATTGCGACAATTCTGAAAAATATTTTTGGTTTAGTTTGGGCCAGAATTGGCTGACCACTGTTCCGTTATGAGATCAAATGGGCACCAGCCATTTTAATAAAAATACATTTTTCACGATTAAAGTGTAATCTGTGGATATTTTTTTTATTTTTGATCAGCTTTACTATCTATCCCCTTCTCTTTGTCTTTTTTGACTTTAACAATAATTTTGTAATTTGTAATATTGTAAACTTGCTCTATTTTTCACTGCATGTGAATTCAAGATCCTTTAAATCTGATTAGCTCTAGATCCTGGTGTAAAATCAACACGATTGCAACCACTGATATCGCCGGCCATACAAAGCAGACAATTAGCATTGGTGTAACAGGATTGCTGGGCAGCCACGGTGGTGAGGCAACCACGTTTGGTAACATTGTTATCGTACTGGACATAACAGTACGAATTGGGAGCTGTTGGAGAACCACAACGTGTGGGTTCCAATTCTGCAGGAGCTGAGGCGCATTTGGAATCCTACAAATTCAATGTAAATTTAAGCAAACGAATTGTACTATGCAGATGTTCAATAATTACCTTGCTTGAGTCGCATTCAATGCACTTGAATTCCGCTTGACCCAGATTATTGCAACGATCTGTATTGCACTTATGGCACTCGGCCGTATTGGCATCACAGCGCTTGCGCAAATTTTCGGCTACCTCGTAGGAACATCCTTTCTGTACGACACTGACTGCTTAGAATTTGAACTTGATTAAATATGTATTCGTTAAAAGGTCATCAAACAGTCTTACACTTGTCAAAGATAGTGACACAATAATCCAAAGGATCTGAACATTGTTTAGTGGCTGACACCGAGGTACGCATACAGTTGATGCCCTGGCACGAATAACAAATTCTGGACGTATTGGCCGTTACCTCAGTGAGTAGACCAACCGCCACAACTGATAAAATAACTAATTTCAAATGCATTTTGAAATGAACTAACGCTATAACCGATTTTGCGTCGCTTGGTATAACAAACACCCTTTTATAGATTCCTTATTGACGTTTTGCGAGATTTTATGAGTCACACGTTGCGCTCACACATGTAAGTTGTTCTGTGTTGAAGAACTCTTGAAATTATCATTTCAATGGACTCTTGACAATGTTTAGGCAGTGTTATCAACGATAGTGTTTAAATTAAATTATCAATCGTAACTAATACAAACTGTAATGGACGAGGTCATTAAAGTCACTTGACAAATGAAATATTTCCGTAAAGTTTTCCATCGATTGTTGCCAAAAACAATTCATCTGATTGCCAACAGTTGTAGGCATAATCAAATTATCAAATCACGAGATTAAATAATCAATCTGACTTGGTTAAAGTCAATATGCTTAGTATGATAGTTATGTTACCTTATTGATGGTTGTGATTTCTTGTTCATCCAGTTACAACGAATAATAGGTGCCGTACTCGTACAACCTATATAATAAAAACTAATAGAAATATTTATTTGTATGAGGCCATTTTAACCCTTTATGTGCCAACATCTCAAAATGTATATTAAATTTATCTTCAGCAGTTTGAACGAATAAAAAATGCAAAACTTTCTATTTTTTAAATTTTGTAAAATTTTATATAAAAAATTTATATTTTAGAAAATCTGGTTTATGGCAGATATGCTACATTGGGCGTAATGGTGATAGTTTACCAGTTACTCCAACAGAGACACGCTTTGAGAAGGGTTTGTCTTCACTTCTGCGGAAGCTTGCGATGATCTGGAAAACTCAAATCGTAAGACGGACATCGTGTCAAAAGAAGTAAGTGACAAGACAAGTAAGCTTTGGTAAGGTGAAAATTCGGCAAAACTAATTGTGCACTACTGGTTCGAGTTCACAGACTGTCAATGTACATCACAGGTACTCTATGCACCACATCCATTGATGGCACATTAAAGGTATGGAGGAAGATATTATGGATCAGCGGAGCCGGTATTCTGCATACGGAAATACCACAGTCGGTATCATGAAGCTAAATATATTTCAGGTGTACTGGGATATAAGAATTTCTAGACCGATGGTTCGAAACGAGATGAACATATAATTATCTCTTTCTCAAGGACAACCCATTCCCTGTTGTGTCTATGAGTCTGAAATTTTATCGCGCAAATCGGTTGGGATTGGGACTTCTCTGACAGCCAGGTGGCTATCAAGTTAGTCTTTCAAATCTCAAAATCGTCTTAAGGTCGCCGCTGATCTTTTAACAATATTCATATTATTCTGGTGGCCTTAAGAGGGACATTCCGCGGAACTGCACAGCAGATGTTCAGGCAAGAATAACGGCTGCCTTATAGGTTGCAAATGGACTTGTATTGCGCACATCACCCATTGTGGTGTATCACTAACACCAATGAAAGGGGTGAGACACTCATGTACACGCAGAAAAATAACGGCCTCTGTAACATATTCTGCAGGAACCATGTATATGTTTGGAACACAGTTCAAACATTCATATGTTTGCAAGTCCCAAACTCACTTGCATTTAAATGTAAAAAGTATCATGTTTACTGGCAAACAGGTATACTTTTACGTGGAATCATGCGTTTTTGATTCCAAACATCCATATACTTACATGGAAGTATTCGCCTGTTTTCCCCCAAACGTACATATACTTACGTGGAAACATATGCGTATTTTCTCCCAACCATAATATTATTTAGAAACAAATTATTCCTTGATTTCAATATATATGTATTATTTATTATAATTAATTCTATTAATATAAATCCACTTTTATAAATAATTAATACAAATATAAGATTTAAAAGGCCCCATTTTACGTTTATTTGCACTGAATTCATTATTCGGTTTTTATGAAATGGGACTCTGCTGTTCTTTTGCTTCTCCTTTCTTTGTTGTCACGTTTTTCTTTTCGGAAGGTTTCAGTTATGCGTTGGTGATCACTATGCGTTGGTACATAAATAATACACTTACATAACTATAAGTATACCATTCAAGTTCATGCAAGTCAAGCGTGAATTAATTACTTGTGTTTTGTTTTATTACATTTATTTCACAAATGGTTCGTCGTTTTTCTCAGTAAAGGCTCGGACAGACAAAGGGCTTCACGTTGTTGTCATTTCTTCAAAATCGTTTCTCACTTTAGTAACATCACCAAAGTAACATCACAAACCATTTAACCATCCGAGTCTTCGTTTATTCTTTTTTCACTGATCAAGCGCTTTTGATATCTTCTGTCCGATGAACCATTGACGACTGAATACATGAAACTAAAACGCAATACATCAGGCAAAATAAGAAACAATTCATCTGCAATTTACACGCTCATTCAGGAATATTTATGACTTACTGACTGAGAGAATAATGCAAAAATACAGATACACACGAGATAGACTCTCTCGTTGAGAGAGCATAGACAGTGCTACAAACACAGCTGTATTTGTATCACAAACATAAATATATGTGGGTCGCAAACACATATATTATAACATATTACTCATTGTGTCTCAAACATGTAATATTGAATAGCAAACACTATGTGTTTGGACACAAGTATATTATATTTGCGACAAGCTCCAAACTCACTTTATATTTGCATCCAAACAACAAAAACTTTAACAGCGCCAAGTCTTCGAGAGATAAGCGGGACAGGGATAATTGTAAAGTTGAGCTAAGGCGAAATAAGAATGCAATCAGATGGGCGAAAATATACTCATGGATGCTCCTCTGTAAATCAGTAGAAGATAAACCGCAAATACTGGTGTCAGGCAATACGCCGATACGATAACAACTGAAGATAAGTGGACAACCTGTAGTGGCAATTCACTCAATATCCTTACGGACACCAAATTCCCTGGCAACTCGCTGATTGAGGAGATCATACTTCTCATAATTTATGAGTTTCCATTGAAATTATTACTAAATCCAGGATTAAATGTGATATCAGCAGCTTCAAACCCATTAAGTCTCCCGGGCCCAAAATGGTATTCAAAGCAGAACTTCAGGATGTGACAGACCTATTGATCCCCTGGCTGATAAAGTGATACACCACTTGTAGAAACTTCAGTTACATTCCTAGAGGATGGAGGGATACAATAGTGGAGTTTATTCCTAAATCGGGAATGCCCTCTCATACTGCTCTTACACACTTTAGGCCTGTAAGTCTGTCATTGTTCCTACTAAAGACTTTAGAATGGCTAATAGACATTCACTTACAGACGAGTATTGATATGAGATTGTTGTCTGGAGCATGGTAAGTCTACGGAGATAGCACTGCTTGAACTGGTAGGATAAATCGTCAATTTTCAAACACTAAATGGCGTGTTTTACGGAAGCTGTCTCATCGACAAACCAAACAACCTACATTATTTTGTATGTGAGGTGCCAAAATTGCTGTGGGAAAATCTACCTTTTTCTGGTGCAGTGCAGCGTTTAGCGAATTATTACCGACGAATTTTCATAATGATCAGTTGCGTTTTCCAGGAGATATCATATCAAATAACCGGCCGGACGTGGCAAATTTACGAATTGTTTTTGGTTTCGTAAATATTTACAAAATATTTCTCAACACCTTGTATGATTTAGGTTTTCATTAAAGTAGGTTTAAATAACATTTAACATTTGTGCCATAGACTATTTTCGTGTTTGTTTAAAAATTAAAATAAATATAAAAAAAACTTTAAAGTGCAGAAAATCGCTTGTGGAAAAATTCTGATCTTGGAAAGGAAAAAAAATTGTTTAAGATTGATAATGGTAAAAATGTTGGCATTAATAACCTACAAACAACGGCACGTGTTCGGTATATCGGACTTCAAATGGCAACACAGCACAAAACAATCAATTTAGGGAATATATTTTGTATGGGAGGTACCAAACTGGGCGCGTCAAATTCACAGATTTTTATTAAGTGAGTGGGCGTTTGAAGAAATTTAGTTTAATACCAAATTCCACGCATATCGCAAGTGTTTTACGTGTGGTATTGTGTCAATCAGCTGGGCGGCCACTCAACTTTTGTATGGGAGGCACCAACAATTTTGTGGCAAATTCGCTAATTTTCTCCTCATGCTGAAAAATTAGTTTTTTTTGTTGTTTCGATGCAAGCATAACGTGTTTGTATCTTGCCGCAAATATAGTATACTTGTGTCCAAACGCATTTTGTTTGCTATTCAGTAATACATGTTAGAGACACAATGATAAAAAAATGGTTTCCCATTACATCCCATGAAGGGACTGGGGAGAACTTCTCACAATTACTGAGCTGTGCGCTTTCCAGTTTTCACTCACTGACACAATGATTAATATGTTATAATATATGTTTATATGACCCAACTCTGGCGTTGTTTATTGAAAACTGCTGAAAATAAAAACGCGACCGACAACAAAGAAAAAAAACGCAATGGATCTTCAAATCACGAAAACAATGGTTCAAACATATACATGGTTCCTGAAAAATGGTACAGGGGCCGTTTTATCAGCATGTAGTTAAATAAACCTTTCATCCCCAAACATAGGTTGATAAAAACATGATAACAGGCGAAAATACAAAGCGATTCGTAAAGTAATACGGCAGTTATTATATAGATCAGCCTACCACGTAGGGTACAGAATCAGAAAATTCAGGCCGAAGTGTTGTTTTTGCGTGCGTTATCTAGACCTGTTTCAATACCATATTACACATCATTGGAAAGAGTAATACCTCTTCTACACGTTAAAAAAACCTAGCAACATATAGCAGGAACATGAATATGTTTGCAAGTACTGTTTTCATGAGTTCAAAATGTGAGCTTTTTTCTTTCATTCTTGTCTGTCACGTTTTTGTTTTCAGCAGTTTTCAACAAACAAACAAAAAATCATATACTATAATCTATTAGTCATTGTGTCTCCAATATTTAATATTGAATAACAAACACAGTGTGATTGGACACAATCACGTTATATTTGCATCCAAACAACAATAATAGACATATTTTTCAGCGTGTATTAAACATGATGAACATTCAAACACGTATTACACATGTTTAAAAAAATCGCACATTTTAGCCCCATATATGTTTAACTAAATGTGGTTGATATTACTTGAGAAACATCAACACAAGTGTGAGATTTTTACTTCAAAAAATTCTCATATCAAGTTTTAACTTTTCTCCTAACCAAAATTGAGCGTAGCTTGAGGACTTTTTTCCTGCAGATAGTTAAGAACACTCCAGTGTTGTGTTATAATGAAATATTTTAAATTTTCGACAATGGTGGAAGTTGGGTGAATGATCAAAACCTAATGAAATTTCATTTAGTAACTTTGCTTTCAACAAGATTGAATAACTGGAAAAATTAAAGAAACTGCTGAAAGAATTATGGTACCCTTTCGGTACCTGTCAACCGAAAAAAAATTTAATTTTACGATCTTGCGATTTCAAAACGATCTGAAAGAATTTAGAAATTGCTTGAAGCTTTGCCAACGCAACGGTTTTATAAATACATATATAGTTTCATGCAAAATAACCAAGATGTTAACAAAAAGCTTAAGGAAAAGGTCAATGAACTAAAATATACATTTAAAATTGTTGATTCCTTATATCTTTGTAACGATAAGAGATAATACACATCATTAAGTATATTTTTGTATGTGCCCTATTTAGTAAATTCTCAGAAGTTAAAAAACTTTCAAATAGGCGTAAGGCCGTACAGGTCTTGAACTGTTGAATATCCCCAAAGTTGTCGAATTTGACACCTTTCATACCATTTCCCTTAATCAGAACTTTTAAATGCTTGAATCTCCCCTACAAATATATAGTACATTCTAAACGGAGTAATGTTATTACCACTTTTGTGCAATCGGTCCCATTGTACATCATTTCAAGATCGCGAGAGCGAGTGAGCTGTGTTTGCGATACCCGCCTAAAACATGAAGTTTAATGACCGGTTTTAATTTGCTTCGTTCTTGGTGTCCAATCACCAGACTATAAGTCTGCCGTATATAAAGCGTTTCCCAGCAATACAGGAACATGTCGAAAATCCAGTTCGTCGATTCGAACTCGGCACTCTGCACTAAGGATACAGTTGCTTCGAATTGAAGTAGACGACAAACGAATGTGGGGCAATTGATAGAGACTCTGCCCTTTTTGCGTGGAGAAGACCTCAAAACCTTTTCGATGATACAATACCTAGAATAGAACATAATACATGAATGATATGGAGGAAGCTTATGAATTTTGGGGGCAGTAAGAACTTTCAATAAACCAAAATAATTAATACAAAGATGACACGCAGACCGACCAATGGCATACGTGTATAACCAGGAATAGTTTATGATACCAAGCACCTATGAGTCGTCTCCTGAGCCAAACCTAATCATCAGTTCATCCACCAATATTAAAGGGTTGATTTTGGAAAGTATCAATATTGGTAGTGTTCTCTATTTGAAGTGATAGCACACTGAAAAGTAAGCGTCGTTACGCCAGTAAAATTGTGGCGATTTTCATCGAAATTCGACTAATGTATAGATTCATCGACATGACATCCGTCGGTGGTGCAATGATAGTGTGCAAATTTGCTCAGACCACCTTAAATTTCTTTCGACGGCGGTCACCTCGCTTAGTGACGGCGACACTATCGAGTACTTAGCCATGAAAAAGCTTCTCAAAATACACTTCGGAGCCGGTAGAAATCTGAAGGTCCTAATCAGTGAGTGTAAAACTAGAACGCGTATAGCTCACTGTTTTGTTAGAAGCTCTCCCTAATCCAACCATAGATTCATCGACGCAATGAAAATGGTTGAATGGTAAACGGTTTAATACTGTGTTATGTTTCACTACTGCAGTTCATATACATATCTCATTGCTGGATTCAATTTGTTTCTTTGATGCACTTAATGTGTAACGATGTTTCCAGCATCATTTTTAAAAAAAAGTCTGCAAATAATTAACTATCAGCAATATTCGCGCACCGACCAGATAGGGACCTCTTCTGTTGTGCACTAACATTCCCGTCTCACGAACTTTTTGCACAAGTTTTCGTACACCAGGCGGACCATTTTAATATTTCTAATTTCCATTTAGTTTTCAGATTTCCATTTCACTAAAGAAATTAATTTACTTATATTGATTCGATTATGTTTTCTCTGTCCACGTGTTTTTGCATTGTTGTATAAAAAGTATTAAGTGCATATAGTGGAGGAAGGCAGCGTTGCTTACCATTGTTTTACAATAATTTTCGTCGCGTAATCGACCTGCGTGGTTGCAACAACACATTAGTTTTGTCGGTTTCAAATTCTACAAAAAATTCAAACCCACAAAAAACAAATAAATCATTTACTCGTACAAAAGTATGAGAGGACCTAAAAAATAATAGATTGTATCTCAAATATCTTCTCCAAAAATGCTCAGTAAATTCTTTCGTTGCAACAACGAAAATTGAAAATATCAGTCAGAGGACTATGCGTGACATGTTTCGTTGCAGCAGCAACAAAATAGTTGAATGTACTAAACTTTTCATTGCAGCAATGTAAACATACTAACGAACATGTTTTATTTTTTTGAATACGAGATTTCAGTGCAGTGTGTGACAATGACTTCAGATAAAATGGAGCCTATTAAATATGGGCATTTCCAGAGAAAGTGCCACCCTATGTCACATCACGTCACCCTCGTTAATTGGTTATATTTTATGACCAAGTCGTCCGATTGTTTTCTATTCTTTTCCTAAATACAGAATGTAAGTAACTACATATTTATTAAAAGAAAATAAGACAATCAAACAATCTGGTCCTAAAATATAAGTAATTATCGAGAGTGGCGTGATGTGACAAAAGGTTGACCTTTGTGTGGAAATGCCCATATACGAATTTTAGCCATCTAATTAAGAAATATAAATTGTATTTTATTCGAAGAAACTTTAATGCAGAAGCATTTATTTTCCAACATTTGTTTATACTATCATATCAGCATTATCTCGTCTAAGAAGGTAATAATTTAAATCCGTTAAAATCGGAGGAAATTGAAGTACTTTGTGACGCCTTTAATTATTCCACGGTGGCCAGTGTTTACTCGTACAATGTACTTTATATAAAATGAGTTATTGTATTGACGATCTCTTTATAATCTAATCTAAATTTTATATTGGGAAATTCATTGCATAATTCTATTGTATAATTATATCGATTTATAATTTAATTTATTGGCAATATTTGGTAACATTCGGCACAAACCTGGATTTGTTTTATACTTATATATATGTATTAGGCATTTTTTTGTTTGCATGATTAGGAATCGATTTTATGATTTCATGCAGTAAATCTTATCAATGCAATTGAATTTGGTGATGTTGCTAGGAATTTTACCGTGTAATATACGTATATAGATAAATATATGCATCTACTTCGGAGAACTTATATACACATTAGACCGACTCACAAAGAAAAAATCAATGAGTGTTCGAACTCACGGGCGATGTGTTAACACCTTTTTGTTCTACGGTACCTGTTCGATTTCTATGAACACATTAGTAAATGTTACATTGGAAAATAAAAAAACATTTATAAATTCATTTAATAAGTAATGTTCAAGGTTTATATGATGCCCAGAATGCAGTCAATTCCAAAAGCCATTACACGAAGTGAACTAACTTCCTTTTTTTGCTATTGCACCTTCTTTTTCCTTACATCTGCTTTAACATTATATCTAATACTGTTAAAATAAATAAAGCAATATTTAGCTCACTGAAATAATGTTGTTGTTTTGTCTAAACAGAGCGACGACAAAAAGTATTGAATAGTGTAGAGAACTTATTGCATTCTTTTTCCGCTCTAATTTAGAGAGTCTGAGTAAAAGAGCATAAACGAGTCTTATTATCTTTATAAAATATTTCAATATATAATCTATATATACATAAAACAATACAAAAAGCATAAATGTTTCAAAAGACACCAATGTTTCACAACAACATTATGAATGGACCATGACGCCAGTGCTTTTCAGTCATACAATTCGTTCCATGAGTTCTCCATACTATTCAATACTCTTTGGCGACGACGACCTGCTTGTTTGTTCGCTTACTTACTACTTATACTTCGCATACTTATATTATACTATATATACTATTGTTGTACAACAACCACGTATGTGATGCTAACGCTGTGTGTTGTTTGCATGTGTTCACTTTGATAGATTACCCTACCCGTGCCAATAGATGTTAACACATCAAAAAAAATTAATTTTGTCCACCCCTCAAAATGTACCACCGTTTGTGTTATGGTAATTCCAAAAATATTTCGTGTCTGGAACTGGATCATTCATAAAAAAGGTATTTTTTTAGTCTTTCAAAGAGTTTACAGTGCTATTAGTGTATCATATTAGAGGCTTTTTAAGGCGCGTCCAAAGGTATATATAACATGCCAAAGCATGGCTTGACACATTACTTTTCCAGGGATATTCTATAAAAATACAATTTTTAAGCCTTTAGTATGGAGAGATTTCTGATTTAAATCTCGTGAGAGTTACAGATTATATTTGAATAAGTTGAAGGCTAATTTTAAACGGAACCCCAAATCATTCTTTAGATTTGATAACTTGAAGCGTAATTCCTCTTCCACACCGTGCAGGATCAAAATGAACGGTATTGATTATTCAGATGAGGAGTCTATTGCTAATTGTTTCGCCGATTTTTTCGCATCTATTTATTCCACCCGAGCCTACGATGTTTCCAAATCATACCCGTACACTGTCCGCTCTACCATTCCGTTTGATGCACCTGTCGTAAATTGAATCGGTCCACAAACAGTTTCTCATATTTTGTCTGAGAAACCTTCAATGGAACCCGAACCATAATCTTCCTTCGTATAGCAGTAGACTAGCATTGGTCAGATTGCCGACTCTTAGTAGTAGACGTACCATGATAAACTCTATTACAGTTTTGAAGATAATTGAAGATTTTCATAAATGTCCCATTGAGACCCACGAGGTACAATAATCTCATTCACATCGAGTTTCAGCGTTCGAATTATGCGTCCTTTGATCCAGTTAGGAGAATGTGTCGTGACTTTAATGAGCTATATCAGTTTACTGATTTCACTGGTAGTTGGGAAACAACAAACAGGATAATTTGTTATTTGAACCGATTGCATTAGTACTATTATTCCTTTACATATGTAAATTTACTTTATCCTTACTATCTGTCTGTCTGATTTCTAATTTGTTTTTCGTTTTGCTCGTAATTATTATATATTATGAAGTCTGTTATGTTAATATCTCGTGATGTGCTTTTATACTTATTTATGTTAGTGTAATACCAACTGGTGAAGAATTTCTGTAGTTGGTTGTAACGTGTGAACCTATGATCCTTGCTCTCCCGTTATAGACCGGTCTATAATGTGTACGCTGTCCTCACGTTATGGGGACGTGGCCCTCTCGGTCGGTAGGGGCGGGTAAGAGTGGCGGCGATGGGTTTGCTCGATTAAAAAAAAGGGTTTTTCAACAGAGACGCTACAAAAGTAAATCGATAGGGACAGCAAACAACGCCATATTTTTTCCCGCTCTTTTGACATTTCTCTTCAGTAATTTTTGCCATTTCGTCATGGAAAGATATATGAGCCAACAACGGGTGAAATTATTAAAATTTACTACCGAAATTTGGAGTCAGTGGCCTCAACTTTAAGAGCGCTATGTCCAATTTATGGTCTTCAGCGATGGGGCTCATTTCTGGCTGAATGGCATCGTCAATAAGCAAAATATGCGTTGTTGGTCAGAGAGCAATCCACACGTAAGCCATGAGTCATCATTGCATCCCGAAACAATTACGGTTTGGTGCGGTTTATGGGCCGGCGGCGTTATTGGGCCGTACTTCTTCCATGATGATCAAGACCGGCACATTACTGTGAATGCGAATCGCTACCGTTCAATGATAACCGAATATTTTTGGCCCCAATTGGATAATATGGACTTGGAGGACATGTGGTTCCAACAGGACGGCGCCACAAGCCACACAGTGAATGCCACAATCAATTTATTGGAAACCAAGTTTGGTGAACGTGTTATCTCACGAAATGGCCCAGTCGATTGGCCGCCTCGGCCGTGCGATTTGACGCCGTTAGATTATTTCCTGTGGGGCTACGTCAAGTCTATGGTCTATGCCAACAAGCCAGCGACGATTGTTGAACTTCGTACGAATATCGAACGTGAAATTGCAGCAGTATCGGCCGATTTATGCTTGAAAACCGTCGAAAATTGGGTTCAGCGTCTGGACTTCTGCAAGCGTGCCCGTGGTGGCCATGCAAAAAAAATCGAGTTCCATACATAATGGCATCGAACGTACTTTCACAGGAATAAAGAATTTCATTGGTATCTAAAACCGGTTTTGTTTTATTTAAAAAAACTTTTGTAGCGCTCTTATTGAAAACTCCGTTACATACATTTGTAAATAGAAAAAGAGTAGAAAAGGTGTAAATATTACCCTTACATTTGTCAATATCGAATTTAACATCGATATTTTAAATTATTTGCTTGTCAATAAATTAAATGACTTTAATAACACATATTTGCAAATGGTAGTTGACTTTTTGTTATTAAAAGCTCTTAAAACTTTAACAACTAATGCACATAAATACAACTTGTGTGAATGGCTTTGTGCGAAAACAAAACAATTAGGAATTGTAATCTCATGTTTTGAAAATGCTCAACTCGTAAAATAATTAACAAACAATTATATTAGGAAATAAAACAACAACAGCACAGGAACAATAAAAATAATAACAGAAAAATATCAAAATGCTGCAGCGGTCGAATTATTTACAGCCTACTACAGTATAACATTATTACAACACGCTGGAATATCTAAATTTTTTGATGTTTGGATGCAAATATAAAGTGTGTTTGGATCTTGTAGCAAGTATAGTATAGTTTTGTCCAACTACAACGTGTGCTGTCCAATATTACATGTTGGAGACACAATGATTAATACGTTATAATATACATATGTGTTTGTGACCGAAGTATAGCTGTGTTTTTTGGATACAAATACAGCTGTGTTTATCGCATGATTTACTCTCTATTGAGAGCAAGAGAATAACTGAAGTACACGGAGAGATTATTCACTGTGAAAGTTGTAAGTGTGTAGCTGCTTTTTGTCATTATTTTTCAGTCAGTGATCCATAAAAATTCCTAAATGGGGTTGTAAATTGCAGATGAAGTGAGTATTTCTCACAGCTGTTGTGTTTCAGTTTCATGTATTCAGTCGTCAATCGGACAGAGGATGGCAAATGCACCTTGTTGATTAAGTCAGCATGTTGTGGAAAAAATGTATATTACACGCTAAAAAATTTGTCAAGACAAGAAAGAAATGAGAATCAAAAGAGCAGCAGATTATCATTTCATAAAAAACCAACCCATAAAAACACAGTTTTTGACTATAAATTCTTTATATATTTCCAATCCCGCCCTTATTTGCAGCAGATCTTAGAATATTAAAAAAGAATTAAAGAATTAAAAAAAAAACAAATAATGCATTCAATGCAAGTAAATGTAAAAACTGACGTTTTAAATCTTTATTTTTCTATTAATTGATTATAAATGTAGAATTATACTGCCCAAATTATTTATAATAAATAATATACATATATATACATTGAAATCAAAAAATAATTAGTTTCTATATTTTTGGGAGGAAATATGCACATGTATCCACGTAAGTATATCGATGGCTTAATAAAAAAGGGCCTAACTCGATTTTTTGTTACTTGACAGGAGAAGGAAAAAACTTAATAAAATCCGTAAAATTTTAGATACAAAAGAAGTTTTAATGCAATTTTTAATAAAAAGAGGCAACACGTTTTTGGAAATTACATTAAAACTTGGGTCATATCGCAAGCGGATGAAAAACACCTGGAAGTTTTCGAGAGAAAAATTCTCCATAAAATATATGGTCCTGTTAGGGAAAACGGCGAGTACCGACGTCGCTGGAACGCAGAGCTATATAATCTCTATTCTGACGTGGACATAGCTAGACGAATCAAAGTGGGCCAATTGCGTTGGCTAGGCATTGGATGAAGATGAGCCAGCGCGAAAGGTTTTCGATAACATACACGATGGAAGCAGGAAAAGAGGACGACCAAGACTCCGCTGGAAAGACCAGGCAGAAGAATCCCTCCGTATCCTTTTTATTACCATCTGGCGAGAAAAGGCGAAGGATAGAGCCAGCTTGAAGAATATGTTGTAATTTATTTAATTTGTTTGTTTAATTAATATGTGTAAGACGTCTGACCTCATGAGGTTGTAAAATAGTCAATAAAAGTAAAGTAAGTATTGCGTTTTAGTTTCGTGCATTCAGTCGTCAATGGTTCATCGGGCGGAGGATATCAAAAGCGCTTGGACGGATAAGTAAGTACGCACTGAAAAAGTTATATTAGCAGAAAATATTTCTGATCAGTAAAAACAGAATAAACAAAGTCGCGGATGGGTAAATGGCTTACGATGTTGTTGTTTCGTATAAATGTGTGCCACCAAAGTGAGAGACCATTTTGAGGAAAGAAACTGAAAACAACAACAAGGTGAAGCCGTTTGTCTCCCTGAGCCTTTTCCGAGCAAATCAAAGAGACAGACCATTTGCGAAATTTAATTAAAAACACAAGTATTTAAACCGCTCGTAGCTGGCAGGAACCAGCTTTGCATATTGTTTGTGTACCAACGCATAATCGTGTTTTAAAGTATTGTAGCGTTTGTCGAAGTTGAAACCCTCCGAAAACAACAACGTGAGAGACAACAAAGAATGGAGCAGATTCAAATAGGTCGGTTTAAATCTTTAATTTTTTTTATTAATTATTATATTATTTTATATTTTATATCAGTTATGTTGATAAAATTAATTATAATAAATAATACATATATATTGAAATCAAAGAGTAATTCGTTTCTAATTATTCTGTTTGGGAGGAAATACGCACATGTATCCACGTAAGTATATGGAGGTTTGGGAGGAAACACGCGAATGCTTCCACGTAAATATATGGGTGTTTGCGATGAAGCATGCATATGTTTCCACGTAAAATACTACATGTTTGTCAGTAAACATGATAATGTCTGCATTTAAATACAAGCGAATTCGGGACAAATGTTTGGAGTGTGTTCCAAATATATACACGATTTCTGCTAAATATATTTGGGAGAATATGTTACAGAGGCCGCTTATACAAAAGCAAATTGGTCTTAATGCAAAATTTTGTTTTGTGTATTTTAGGAACTCCATATAATCTCGGTGCTGTGGCCAGAGTTATCTTAAGTCTATTCTTTTATGTCTGATTAATAATTCCTAATTTATGAAGTTATTTTTCTTTTGTAGTACGTTCGTAGGGTCTTTGTTCACTAGTTTGTATTCCGATGTAATTCCTACAGTATTGTCTATTCTCGATACATAATAGCTTGTCTTATTAGCTAGGGTTGCATTTCCTTTATCAGCATTAGCGATTAATAGTTCTCTGTTTTGTCTAATTTATCTAAATCAAATGTATCTGCAGTTTCAATTTGTTCCTGTGGTTATCTATCATTGCCGTTAATTTTATCCTTGCTACTTCTTATTCTTCCATCTCCTGTAATTTTTGAGCAAGAAACCCCCCGTCTACAACCATTTTTACTATTGAAAAATCTTTCCTCTCTGCTGGTAACGCGAGTTTTTGGCCAAGGGAAAGAATCCACTATACCTCTTTTGGAATATCAACGTCAGTTTTGTTAACAAGCCACCTTTCATTTAATTTGAATCTGAATTGTTTCACTGCAAATCTGTAAGATAATTTCATTTCCTTCGATGTGTCTCTTTCATCTTATTATTTTTTATTAAAAGCAATTTTTAATAGAAAATAGTTTATACAAGAAGTAAAGAAATGTCTGCCAAGGAATCTCATCAGCGCCCTTCTCTACAGTTATTTTGGCGCAGTATCACACAAATCTCATTTTAATGAGAATTGTTTCAAAGCCTACTAATGCGAAAACATTGAAATCAATACTTTGCCGAAAACATCAAAACTCACAACTTCTTGTCTATGCAGATGTCTATTGTTTCGGATTTTTCTACTAAAATTATATTTATAGAGAATTGCTTTTTCAGGAAGGAAAAAAATATATTTATCGGTGGTATTTTTGTTATTAAACATAATGAATGAACATAAATAAATAGTATTCCAATTTATAAATATTCATGCAAGATAATTCGATAGGTGAGTAGCAATTCATTGACTGTCGCTACTTTTGGTTAGATGTGTTACATGGTATCGACACTTTTTATGTACATCGAGCCACATACTTGTGATTCATGAGCTTGGTCGATAACTTTTTATCTTGATGATGACTTTGAAAAATCTTTACCAAAAGAAAATTTGTAAACATGATAGTGATGCGAACAACTTCGATTACATTCTCATTTGGCATCAAGAAGGGCGATAAACCGACAATAAACATCAACGATAGCAGATGTTCATGCTCATGAATGACAGGTCTGTGGTTTGCTTAAGTGTAGTAGCGTCTATAGTATCGATACATTTTCATCGATACCGATAACCTACTTGAACATACTCGTACCAATTGATTCACATTAACTCTTTGATTCAAATTAGAAAAAAATGGTGTCCCATAACAACCCATGACGGCATTGAGGGGAGCTTCTCACAATCAGTGAGACGTGCGCTTTCTAGTTTTTACGCCCACTGATTGAGACCTGCAGTTTTACACCGGTTCCGAACGGTTTCATGGCTAAGGACTCGATAGTGTCGCCATCTCTAAGCGAGGTGACCGTCGACGAAAGAAATGTAAGGTTGTCAGAGTAGGGATCGAATCCACCGACGGTCAAATTCAAATTAGATATGTTCGTAAGTCCGTGTTTCTCTTTGATCTGAATGCAAAATATGAACTGGCCAAATTAAATATATGACTATTGTAATTTGTGGTGGCCGTCGGTGGTGCAATGGTTAGTGTGCGCGGCTCTTGTACACGAGATCCTGGGTTCGAACCCTGCTCTGACCACCTTCAAAAAAAAAAAAAAAATTCTTTCGGCGGCGGTCACCTCGCATAGTGACGGCGACACTATGGAGTATTAAGCCATGAAAAAGCTTCTCAAAATACCGTTCGGAATCGGTGTAAAACTGTAGGTCCCAATCAATGAGTGAAAACTGGAAAGCGCACAGCTCAGTGATTGTGAGAAGTTCTCCCCGGTCCCTTCATGGGATGTAATGGGAAACCATTTATTTATTTTATTGTAATTTGTAGTTTAATTTGAATTACCTCTACAAATGCAAGTTCACAAAATTTAAATGCCATTGGCAATTACAAAATTAGTCTTAATCTATATAAAGGTGAAATCAGGAAAGCCAAACGGAAATCCTGGCGAAACTTCTGTGAATCCATTGAGGGAACCAACCAGACTGCACGCTTAAGATGCGTGCTCACTAAAAACCCACCGTGTGCGGGGTTCTTAATGAAAGACGATGGAACGTGGACGTATTCGTCTGAAGAGTCTCTTGGGATTCTCCTGGATACCCACTTCCCAACGATGACAAGAATGCAGGTCATCAGCCAGAAGAGTTAGGCGGAAACTTACCTAGCATAGAAAAAGTTCGATCAATAGTGAGCAGAAAGAATCTGATATGGGCCATTAGATGCTTTAAGCCCTATAAATCAGCCGGTCCTGACGGGATAATTCCCGCGCTACTACAGGAGGCACTTTACCTATCTTGTAGTTGGTAGGAGGCAATCTTCAGGGGCTGCCTTATGCTGGGAGTCATTCATAGCATTTGGAAGAAAACCAAAGTGGTTTTCGTCCCGAAAGCGGGCAAATGCTCTCATATCAAACCAAAGGACTTTAGACCAATCAGTCTATCATCCTTTGTTCTTCAGACATTTGAAAGGTTACTGGACATTCACATTCGAAGTAATCTTCCACAGAATCTACTATCGAGTTTTCAGCATGCCTATATCAAGGGCCGGTCAACTGAGACGTCTGTTCACTCTATAGCCAGCATAATAGGAAACTCTCTTGAGAATAAGGTCTTCGCTCTGGGGACCTTCCTGGACATCGAGGGAGCCTTCAATAACATTCAACCTGGCGATTCATAGGTCGTTAGAGAATCTAGGAGTCGACAGCTTAGTGACACGCCTAATTGGGAAGCTTCTGGTGGATAGCTGAATGGGGTGGTGTTACAATTGCTAGGACCGTTAACAGGGGAACACCGCAGGGGGAGTCCTGTCTCTACTATTATGGTTAACTTCTGTCAATGAACTGCTTCTTGAATTGGACAGGGCCGAATGCCAGGTCTTTGCCTATGCCGATGATATTGCTATCATCTGTACGGGTGGAAACCTCAATTTACTTAGCATTCATACAACGAGCCTACTTAGTCTGATTTCGAACTGGACCCCTAACAACGGACTATCACTTAATCCACTAAAAACCGAGCTTATCTTGTCCTCTCGGAAATATAAAATACCCGCATTTGAACTGCCGTCAGTTAATGGGGTGCAATTACAGTTGACGGAAAAGGTCAAGTACCTGGGGATAATTCTCGATAGAAAACTGTCTTGGAAACCGAATGTGGAGGAGAGGGTGAAAAGGCGTCTGTTGCTCTTTACTGCTGTACAGGGGCGATAGGAAAGCGCTGGGGACTGTCTCCTAAGATCACCATGTGGATTTATACGGCAATAGTCAGACCAATACTTCTCTGGCAACGTAGTTTGGTGGAGGTCCCTCCAAAAGAAGTATATTCTGAATTCCTTGATGAAAATTCGAAGATCAGCACTGATTAGCGTTAGTGGGGCAACGGGCACGACGCCAGGTACTGCACTTAGTGCTATCCTGAACATCTGTGCTCCTGATATCATGGCCGAATCGGCAGCCGCTACATCCCTGGTGAGAATCAGAGATTGTGGCGTTATAATATAGGGGCATACCGGACACGCTAAATTACTACACCGGATCAACTCTATTCCCGTAAAAACGGACTACTGTATACCCTACCTTCTACCAGCGACAAATCTAAGGAACTCTATTTCGAACAGGAATACCTGAGAAAAGTAACTGGAAGGGGATACCAGTAGTATCTGATTTTTCACGGATGGATCAAAGTTGGACTAGCAAGTAGGCTATGGGGTCCATTCACCGGACCTAACTGTAAATATCTCTTTCAAGCTGCCTGATCACTGTAGCGTATTTCAGGCGGAAATTTCCGCCATACTGGAGATTGCTGAACTACTGAAAAGTAGTGTCACAACCCTCCGGAGAATATGTATCTACACATACAGCCAGGCTGCTATAAAATCCCTTGAAGCCATATTTGCTACGTCCCTGACGATGAAAGAATGCCACTCATCACTTAGGGTGATGGCAGAATATTTTGACATCAGGCTCATCTGGGTACTGAAACACAGCGACATTCCAGGCAATTGCGTAGCGGATGCGTTAGCTAGATAGGGCACTACGGCACAGGTTCTTCCGGCAAAAGAAGGTTGTTAGTATGCCAATCTCTACCTGCCGTTTACAGATCAGGCAGTGGGCCGATAATATGTTCAAGGACAAGTGGAGACTTACTTCAACTTGCAAACAAGCCAGGGTCACAATGATAGCCACAATGATAGGAACACTTACGGGACATTGTCTTGTAGGAAAACACGCCCTAAGATTGGGACATAGATACTCCACTCTCTGTAGATGCTGCATGGAACAGGACGAAGAAACGACGAAACACCTTCTCTTGGACTGCCCTGCTCTGGCAGGACTGAGAAGTTGGATATTCGGAGCACATTTAGTTAGCACCGTAACCCTACAGGATATTCTTGTAGGTCTTATAGACAAATTCATTGAAAGGGCAAATTGGCTAGACGACTAGTCAATAGTTGCTATAGAGGAAACAGCATGTATCACAATGGGCTTCTTTAGCCTAAGTGTGCTAAACAACGTGCTGTCTTGCAGTCTTTTCAACCAATTTATTTTAAAAGCATTTGTTTAATATCTGGCAAATTGGGTGTCAAGTATTATATATAGAAAAGTTTATATTTAAATAGAAGTTCAACACTGCCTACGCACAGTAACAGTATTTTGCAATTTTCGGTGCAAACATCTGACAATGCAACCGGCGATATTTTTGTTTGTTTTAATATCAAATGGCATTAGCACTTGCTCGGCATTAGTAAAATATATCAAAATTATTACGTCTGCCAAAAAAGTAGTGGTGTGAATTACTTTAATATTAAACTTACTTTTCAGATTTACGGCTCAATCATTCACCGATTCGGGATAGTTTTGTTATATAAATACCAGAAAGAAATTTCAAAATATTTCGTATTTATTCTTCAGGAAAATATTGAAATTGTAACCTTGACATGTGAAAGATAGCGTGGACGAATATAATGTTGTGTTTTCCCCATGTTAAAAATGTGCCAAAAGAAAATTACCTTGCAGGCTAGATTCAAACAGTAGAAGAACCCGATTTGTCCCGCTGGCTAAAGCTTGGAACCCCTGATATAAAGTAACGTCAAAGAATAACATCTCACTTAAACAACCCCGAATGACAGAAACAAGGATGTAGGGCACATTTATTGTAAAAATCATCTTTACTTCTTAGCAACTTGTTACAAACACAATTGCAAATTTAACATTCAGCGCCATGTCAGGGAGGGAAGTATAAACACAACACTTGACGTTTTATCTTAGAAAAGTGTCGATAGCTGGGTTGGGGAAATGAATACAAGTGCTGATTAATTATGAAATAAAGTAGTACTCACAACGCCACTCGAATCGGCATTGTAAAATACTATATTGAATCTCTATGCTTCAGTGGTATATTATCAATATTGGCGGAACGATTGCAATTAATGTTTTCTCAGAGGCCATAAAATGCAGTTGCTGTGTCGCTTGATAACCGGCCGCTTTAGTGCGGGCCATAAAATATTTTTACTGATCCTGTTAACAGCCATTGAAATTCACACCATAAACGGTCAAAGGTCCTGCTATCAATGTGAGGGTATCAACTGTCTACGCACCACATACAATAAAGTGGAAACGTGTTCCAATGGCCTGGATATTTGTGCCACCATCTTCGAAGGGCGTAAGCATGAAGAACAAAATGGTGATGTAGAGTACTTGATATTTTAGTCACATTTATTTCTAGAAACCGTGCAAGCACAGGGATGTTTAGAAAATATAGCCGAAGACCTGCGAATGAAGTGCAATTCGGACGACGTCGAAAATATGGCAGAGTGTCATAAATGTAATGACAATTTATGCAATAATATGGCGGCGAGTTCATTTGAATGCGTTCAATGTGATTCGAAAGCGGTATGTAATGAGAAAAACAGATCAAAGACTAATGATTCACTTGAGGATTCATTGTAGGATTCGAATTGCTATGATAACGCCGATATGTTAAAACCGCTCCGTTGCCCCATTTCACGAACACCCAATCAATATTGTTATGCGAAAAAGGATGGAGATTGGGTGGTGCGAGGATGCACTTCAACTTTGGAGCACCAGAGATCATGTTTGGCGTCGGAGGAGTGTATTATTTGTGAGCCTAGTGAGATCAGTAGTTGTAATATCCAGAAGGCAACTGAAGATGATACATCATCCTCGGAATCTCCTAATGGCAGCAGTTCGACATCCACCACTTCAACCACCCCCAATCCTGATGTCAGTGGGTCTGGATCGGTCATTAGTTTTGGTCTGGCTAACTACGTGGCCCTTTTGCTTGCATACGTCCTTAAAGTTTACTAATCTTCTGTCACGTAAATGTGGATGTGGTAGAATATTTCCAATTTGAACAAACAAAGTTTTAAGATTTCTGAAAGATGGCCATGTGCTAATGTTACTACTAAGGAGACACAGCATTATCTAACAGCCATTTCAAATAAATTGTGTGGCAAAAGTTTATAAATTATTATATAAAGAAGGTTCAGGATTTTGTGCAAATGGATGTGCAACAAAGCAATTGCAAAATGTCGTAAATTTTTTTCGCAATCCATCAACAACTGATATCAGGTTTTACGTTTTGCATGGCTCAAATCCTAAAGATTCATTTAGATTTCTGTGTATACGCAAATGAAACAGCTGCCAATTACACACGCCTGATATTTCCACACAACTAAAGTTATTTATCTATTATCTATTAAAGGCTCCAGAATATTTTCGGCCCCGTATACAGTTTATCATTATCATAAAAGGGATGACATAAATCAGCTGTTCTTTCTTCCAATCAAGTTAGTAAGTTTACTTCATACAATTGCACTCACAATCTTCAATAGCTTAGGGAATTGCATTAGCACAAGTCGCTGAAACTCCATTAGAGGTTGTCACAGTCCAATTGTCACAAGCGAATTTAGATTGTGCCACAGCTGAAGTTTCAAATTGTTTCTATTGAATTAGTAATGTTTTTTTATACAACGCGAGGAAACAATGCAATGTATATGGGGTAATATCAAGAGAATCAAAAACATTTTACATGCCACTTCTGTCCGTATTTTAAGTCCCGGCTATCATGGGTAACCGTACTAATTCTGACGTGTGGTGTCTCTCGATTTGTGTCCTAACCCGTTCTAGAGGGTGGAGCGCGGGAATTTGCTTATTTGGGAATGAAATAAAAAAAATTATGAACCTTAGAAAAATTTATTTTATATTTTAATTATATTGAACAGTAAGGGAATTTTTAAATTACATGGTTTTAAATAGTGTATCTGGCAAATGTCTATCCACACACTGCTGCATACGTTTTCTGAAATTTTCATGAACTCTAACAAGCATGTCGACTGGTATTCTACCAATTTCAGCCTCAATATTGTTAATTAGGTCTTCCAAGGTGTTGGGACGGTTGATATACACCTTCGACTTCAGGTAACCCCAAAGGAAAAAAACGCATGGGGCTAAGTCTGGTAAACGTGCCGGCCAGTTCACATCACCCCTCAAAGAGATAAGCCTTCCATGAAACATTTACCTCAAACAATTCATGGTAACCCTCGCTGTGTGTGCAGTGGCACCATCCTGTTGGAACCATGTATCCTCTAGTTGCATTGTCTCAAGAGCCGGCTGAAAAAAATCGGACGGTTATCCTGGAAAAAGTTAGGGCCAATGATGTCTACTCGTGATATGATCACACAGTGACGCGGTCCGAATGCAGAGGTCTCTGGTGAAGTTCTCTGGGGTTTGTTTCACTCCAGTACCGCATAAACGAAAGGTAAACGAAAAACACGCTGCACTGCAATGATCGAGTGCGCATTTGAAAACACGCTTCAACACAAAATGACCTCTCCTCACGTGTCCAATGCATGATGGCAACTGAAAGGTAGACGAATACAAATCTCCCGTCAGCCACTATAAACCACGCACACTTTCCACTCTCTTCGACTAATAGTGCCGCCACAGCCTGTAGTGCAAAAAAGCAAATTACAGCGCTCCACCCTGTATATACAGGCGATGGCAGAACATCGCAAACAACCGACCTTGAAAAACTTCAGAAATGTTGACATCTGCTTGTAGGGCACCCTGGTAAATGTATACATTTTCTCCAAAATAGGATATTTTACCGTACAACCCATAATTACAATATTTATCAGGGACCGTAATCATTATGAGTTTTATTTTATAAAAATTACATATTAATGATTATATTATGAGTTTTAATGATTTTCTTCAATGGTAATGAGTAATTTTGAGTAATATTACAAAAATCAGCCCACAATCATATTTTTTGTGTAAAAAAAATACAAATCATAAATAACCCTGTAAGTAGGTGAAAATGACACACCAAAACGCCGAGACACGTCAACATAATTTTGGATCGTAGAATCCAGTGGTGCACCTCGTTTTGAAAAATTAGCTCGAAATCACGAGATATTTCAATTTTAAATTTGTGGTAGATTTAAGGCGATTTTTGATTTTATTTGAATGAAAAAAACTTTAAAAACTTGTTTAAAATCAATTTGTTTATTATTTATTTGTCAAAATTTATATCTAGAAATAATGGACGTCCATTTTCAAGCGGACATGGAACTATATTTGCTCTTATTTTGATGATTTTATAATTTTTTTGGATTTATTCAATTTTTACTCTTTGTTTGCAATCGACCAGCAGAAATCAGCAAGCATTGAGTCTATTCTTTTTCCAGCGAAACGGTCTTCGAATGCCATTATGGTTGGATGAAATCTTTCGCCAGTTTCGTCTGTTTCTGTGGACAATTGTCGTTCGTAAAAATCGAAATGTTCACGTAACATGTGGATTTTCAACGACATATTAGCGCCAACTTTGTCGAGACACTTCATCATATTGTCAATATAATCACGGTACTCTGGTGAGCGATTTTTGCAAAGACCTTTTCAATTACCGCACGAATTGAGTTCCATGCGTTTAGTTCAGTTTCATCTAACATTTCAGAATAACTCGTGTCCCTTAAAAGTTTCCGTATATCTGGACCGTTAACTACATCTGTTAAAAAAATTGATATAAAATATATTGCAGTCACACACTTTTAGTTACACAAAATTACCCTCTTTTAATTTTTCAATAGATAATTTTGGAAAAGCATTGCTTTTCAAGTATGGTAATGCATTTTCGTTATCGCGAACCAAACGCTTTAAAAAATTCTTTACAACTCCCAGCTTGATATGAAGATCCGGAAGCATTATTTTCTGAAGGGGGATCAATGGTGGACGAATTACATTAAATTCGCCAACAACTTGCGAATCGCGTTTTGGCCAATCTCGCTTTGCGTACTGGTTGCATTTTGCACGGCTGTCCCATTTACAAAAAATACACATGTACTTTGTATAGTCAGTTTGCATTCCAGCTAATAGTGAAAGAACCTTAAAATACCAATTTACGCGCTAATTGTGTTCGTCATAACTGATGCGTTCCAAAATTAATTTCATGGTATCATACGACTCATGCATTCCAAGAGCACACATCAATAGCACTGGTTTAACGCTGCTGTTTTCAAATAGCAAGACTACTTTTAAGCTTCTGGTTGAAGAGTCTATGAAAAGACGCCCTAAAGATGGACTATAGTTGCAGATTTCCATTTCATTCATTAAACCGGGAATATCTTGACAATATACATAAGCTGCGTCCTCGGAAAGCATGAAATAAGGCATATATGGTTCTTGCCGGTATTCGTAAGATGTAACTTTTACACCTGGTGCCAGCACGTTGATGCTTCTTAGTTCCGAAGCCAAAGTCATTACATTATTTTGAGATAGCTTCAGATTTTGAACGATTCTATCTAAATGTTCCTGCGAAATTAATGATGGATATTGTATAACTGGCTGAAGGTAATCAGAATCAGCATGATGTAATGATGTTGCTGAAGTTTGTGATTGTACTTCATAGGACGTAGTTTCATATTGGTAATTCATCACTGTGTGGAACTGGTACGCGAGCACTTGGCACACCTTTGTATATTAAACCGGATCGTTCTATAAGAATAAATTATTGTGTATTCCATATATAGTCTATCTAAGTGAAGTTACTGTTTCCATTGAGACCATTTACATCGTTCTTGCACGCGTAGCAATTTTCTGTATCATGTTCCCCTGGATCGGTCCATATCATTGGAAGTTCAAATGGCATCGAATATCGCCGTAATTTCCACCATTTGTTTAATGCACTAAAATATGTGATGCACGTAAATTCAGGTGCATGATCAATTCTTCAGCGGGGGTAACCAAAAAATACTGATTGTAAGCTTTGAGGGCATCTTCAACTAAATGTCGTCGATGATTTTTCGGTTTAAATTTTCCCCACACTAAACAAAACATATGCAATTTTCCGCAATGTGACCAAATGCATTCATTTTTCTCTTTTTCCAAAATGGTCAATAAAATGCTTATATTTTTGATGTGTTAACATCTATAGCGGCGGGTAGGAACTAATCTATCAAAGTGAACACTTTGATATACATATATGTTGTAGCAACTGTTTGTAATAGGGATGCCAATCCCAAAACCCGAATCCCAAAATTATAATTATTATGGCCCCGAATTGTAAGAGGTAAACTAATTCTGCTTCCAAATAGATGTCTATTATTTCAACAGATACATTTTGTCGAAAAAAATATATAAATTGATTTAACAAGAGCTTTTGCAGGTTATTCCCTCAAATAAAATCAAAAATCACCTTCAATCTACTACAAATTTAAAATCGAAATATATCGTTATTTTGAGCTAACTTTTTAAAACGGAGTATACCATTGGATTCTATGACCCAAAAATTAGTTGGGGTGTCTCGGTGTTTTTGTGTGCCATTTCAAAACTTCAAATTTTACTTACAGTGTTATGAAACGTGGTTGCTTGCACCAAATTTCAGTTGTAGGGGCTAAATTTAGTCGTGACAACCTCAATTCGGTTTTGGCTAGAGGCTAACGACGGTTGTTTTTGCTTCGGCGGCGGCGTAGGGACCTGGAAAACTAGCGGCCAGCACTATGCAATAGGTTAAGTATGGCAATGTCATGATCGAACACAATTTTGTTATTGACTGTGTAGTTTGTTGGTTCTTGTGGTTGCAACTTGTGTTGTAAATCAGGACACTGCTTTTAATTGATCGATTATATTACATATTAAACAAACAGTTATACGCTGTCGAAATAACCAGGTGGCGGCGCGGCGCCAAGGTCTAGTTGTGACAACCACAATTCTTTGGCAATAGGCGAATTTTCGGTTGCTACATCTTTTTAAATAATTAATTCTCTGAATGTAGTGTTAACTCTTGAGATGTACTTCTATCGATTTACGTAAGAGCATCCAGCTATTATTTTCGCTCATCTTAAACGTATTCTTAAACCGCAATAAGTCGGCTATTTACCGTCTTCCTTGTCTCTCAACTACTTTCTTCTCTTCTTTCTTATTCGGCATGGCTTCCAAATGTCGACCAGTTCTCCATTCCATCAGGGAGGCATATATGGCTCTCTTGTCTTCTTTTTTTTTTGGACAAGAGATTTGTAGTGAATTATTGAGAACACTCATGGCCCAGTCCACTACATAATCTGTGCCATCTACACTGCCTGTTTTTACAGATGATGCCAAAACCCTCTTGCAGCTAATTTTATATAAGGACAAGTCAGTTATCCTCATATTCCGACGAACTAATTCAGGTTAAATTATGTTCCAATCCAACTGGAATGTATTTCATATCGGAGAACGAATTCTCCTACGTTGCTAAAGTTACGTAAAATTCTCAGTTTCGTGGAGTAAATGGGGGTTCATTACTCCTATTGCATTTCCCAAGGCAAGTACCTGAATGTCCTCAATGCATAATTCACCACTCTGATGGTGTGCTGGTCTATAAACGGTGTGCGTTTGCAACTGCGCCCACAATCACAGGGTTACTTACTCATTTCGTCTCCTCTATGCGACGTCTTAAAGTTGCTGATGGCAGCAGTACAGATGTTGTTGGTATATTTTCTTCATGGACTATGGATTTTTTCAGTACTAGGCTGACCGCAACGATATTCCTGTCGCTATACGCTGATACCAAGAAAATATGTATTTCACACCGCAAACTGTGGACAAGCGAACACCGAGTGCATGCACAACAAACCCTGCCTTTGCATTAGGACGACTTCCACGTCGTCGTTATCCAGAATTAAAGTGGCGGATGACACTTTGCTATAATGGAGTTTGATCTGAAACACCGTCACTTCCTACTCGTCATCAGGCACTGAAAACGCGTCTTCACAAATACTCGTATCATTGCAGGAAGTTATGTGATGAAGTGCTTCCACAGGCTTAGATCAATGTCGGAAATGGAGCAGGGCTCTTCTGAATGCGCTAAGGGCTTCAATAAACCCGTATCTTATTGTATATTCCCGTTAACAGACGATATGGTATTCATACACTGAAAGAAAAACGCTTCGTCGCATGGATGAAACATTTTCGTTAAAGTTTTTACGTTGTTATAGTGAAAAGTGTCGTATGTCCGACAATTTGGTAGTCGCTGCAACGAAAAATTTCATACTTGACTTCTTTGACAATTTTTCATTTCTTTGCTGCAACAACTTACTTGATGTTCCTGCAAAAATTTTATTTAATTTGAATTTTGTGGAAAAATGGGTTGAAAATTTAAAAAAAAAGTAAAGGCATGAGTTTTAAACTACTGATATTTGGTTTATCTCTTACTTTTTATAGTTTATATTTATTATTTATTTATTTTGGAGTTTTGGCAACGTTTTTAGTTGACGAAACAATTTTGTTATTGTAACGAAACTAATTTTTATGATGGTATAGAGAGAGAAGCAGTCGAAAAAATGAGGGAGCATAAAAAAAGAGGCCAGCAAGAGAAAATGGTGAGCGTGAGTGGTGGGTCACGTACACATCTTAAATCAGTTCCATTGCAACAATCGAAAGTGGTAGACATATTTCTCCGCCGGAATAATTTATATAAATTTGTTAAAACAGACTAATTACTTATACTTAGTAATAATATTTTATTGTGAAAACTAAATTGTGTGAATTTGTGTGTTTGCTGTGATCGTTTGTGTGACTTGCGAATCTATAAATCAAATAGATAAATAAACAGAATGCAAGGAGCAACACGACAGCAAAGAAAGTGACACATCGATAGCAGAAAAACTACCCCGAAATATGTAACTGAACTTTTGTGTGTCTGTATGCGCGTGACGGTTCAAGTCGCAACAAAATGATCGTATTTTTGTGTTTAAATCATAATTTGGTCGCGCCTGTTTCGTTGTGTTGGTATTTGGATTCAGAAGAAAACGAAAGTCATACATAACATTTGTACGGGCAGTCGAAGTTAATGAAAACCAAGAAGTCTAAGAAACAAAGTGTTTCAAGTACGACGAATAGAAAAAGTAACAATTCAACGTACAGTCAAATGAATCCAACAGAAATTTTAACAAATTTGGTTAAAATAAATAAAAGAGCAGTTGAAGAAAATGCTTACAGAGCGATCACTGGCTTAATGGCGAAGAGATTTGGCGCTACAATTGAATATCAAAACCCTCAACACATCAGCAATTGCATGATTTAACAAAACAACGATGTTAAAGGAGTAGAGCATAGGGGAATAGAGCTTATGTTCACGGTAAGTACAGACATATATATGTACATATCTTAAAGAGAAAAGTTAACAATAAATTCCTCATATATGTTTTTAATTGCAGGACCTGAATATTACGGCCACTGCAACACTCAACCCCTCGACTACCACAATCTTCTCCAGACGAGTGTTTCAAATGGATTTTCGAACACAAAAATTCAAATTTTCTTTAACAAAACACCTGCAATGTAATACTAACAGTATATTTATATACAATTGTCAATAAATAATTTCAAACACACTTCAAAACGTTCATTGCAGCAATGAGACAAAATCATTGTAGTAATGAAACATATTCATTACAACAGTGACTCAAATTCGTTGCACTAATGAGACAAATTCATAGCAGCAATTAACAAATTCATTGCAGCAACAACCCTGCTTTCACCACAGTAACGAACAATTTGCAGTTGATGAACACATTTTCATAGCAGGAATGAAACGTTACGTTTGCTCACTTTCAATGACAAATGTTGTTGGGGTGATGAACATTTTCATCCGTGTGATAGATAATATATATAGATATAAAGATTCCCATTATATCTCATGAAGGGATAGGGGAAAGCATCTCGCAATCAGTGAGCTGTGCGCTTTCTAGTTTTACACACACTGATTGGGTCGGTGGCGCAATGGTTAGTGTGCGCGGCTCTTGTACATGAGAACGTGGGTTCGATCCCTGCTCAGACCACCTTACTCGCTTAGTGATGGCGATACTACAGATAACTTCGCCATTTATAAAATTTCTCGAAATACCGAAATGTTATTAATACATCGTATTTCTGATCTCTTTTATTAATATTTAGGGTATAGGATACCACCCCCCGGACAGTTGGAAGTTCGGGAATACTTTACTTGAGTATGTCCACAATGGTTCGAAGGCGAATGGAAATCGTAGATCAAGCATGTGACCTGTCGGCCGATTTTTTTAGCCCGACTTTGGGCTGGTTCACGACATCATGGTATAAGAACCAAATCTCCTTATGGATTTGGACCTATAAGTATATTTATGACTGTACGTCCACAGTATACTTCTCATTGAGTAAATATACCTAGAGTGACCACTTCACTTACGAAATTTACCACATTAGGCTTGGTTGCATATGAACCTTGCATGTTGTAAAGTATTGCTTTACTAATAACAGATTAGTTTAGCTTAAAACAATTAGATTAGTTTAAAACGACCAACAAGAAAACAACAACGATATTTTTTGTGTGTTTGTTAAATACAACGCAAATGTACAATAAAAGATAACCAACAATAAAAGATAACTAACCAAACCTCAATCAAAATGACATGTCAGATTTATGACAACAGTTCTAGTAACTCCACCTTGTGTAAGTCAATTTACGTCGAAAACCTCTCTATCGCACCGATCTCACCACGAAGAGTCTGAACTGAAACAGATGGCAGCTCTAGGTATATTTACTCCATTGTTATTTCTTTGACGTTTGGGAATAAGGTCTTAAGTCAAAAAAATGCATTTTGGGTTTTTGATTGGGTTTAACTCAATTTTTTTTCTCTTTCGTTTGGTATTAATAACTTAAATCTAGCACAACTCCATCCAATCGTAATCATTTGCTCTTTAGGCAATAAGTCAGAAAATTTCATATATAAATAATTTTCAATTTAAAATTACGAAAAACTACAGTTTCTGACTTAAGGCCTTATTCCCAAACGTCAAAGATTTGTTAATGATTAAATCAAATTTACTTCCATGATTTCATTGATTTTGCATATTTGCATATTTTATTCAATTTGTTTCCAAATCCACAGTGGTAAATATTGCTATATTACATTAAGTTTAAAATCTGAAAAGTTTTGTTTGGCCGTATATTGTCCTATTGAAGTATATACTCGTATATTGAGAAACGATGGTTCATATTATCCGATGACTATCTATGTACTTTTGTTTAATTAAGCATTTTTGTTTAAATACATGTATTAAATAATAAATTTGTATAAAATGTAGTTTAGTGTACATATAAAAATAATTTAATTGTTATTTTGGGCAATAAAAACAAATAGTCCATATTACCCGCTAATTTTTTTGGTGATGTTTTATGGGGTTCCCAAAATACAGGTATATACTATTTTTCTTTTGTTCCACGCATCCAATTTTTGATAAGGAATACAGTTTGGCTATCGATTTGCGAAATAATCGATACCGAAACTGTTGACTCTTATCCATACTGAGGCAACAATCATAAAAATAAAAATATAACTCGAGGTTAATCTAATGACGATAATAGTAATTGAATGCAGGCAGTTTAAAAAGCACTTATATTTTATTTTTTAAATAATATACAGCGGTGAAAAGTGTGCGAACCATAATCGGCATCGGTCAAAAGAGGGTAGAATCAGATGCAACTGAAAAATAATATTGTGCCAAGATCAACGTTCTCCCATTCTCTTGAAGTTAAAGAAAGGAAAATAATACTACTTTAAACTATTGGCATAAGAAACTGTAAATCTGCTAAACGATTATATACTAGCCTTGTTAGGCCAATACTTGAATATGGGTCGTTAGTATGGTCACCTAATTATAGGTGCCACATTGACAGAATTGAATCAGTACAGAAACAGTTTTTGCTCTTCGCCTTGAGAAATCTTGGCTGGCAATCTGATAATGTTTTACCTCCTTATATTAATCGACTTGCTTTGATTGATTTGCCTACTCTCGAACATAGGAGAATCATGTTAGGGATATGCTTTATGACAAAATTAATAAACGGAGAAATTAATTCATCACATCTAATATCTAATATATACTTTAATGTTCCTATTCGTGCTTCAAGATATTTTGTTCTGTTAAATTTACCTGCAGTTAAACATAATTATGAGGCTTTTAATCCTCTTTATAGTCTTTGTAAACATTTTAATGAATTTTACCATTTGTTTTCAATTTCTGACTCTGTTGAAGTAATAAAACGTAAAATACTTAGTAATAATGTACACTAAACTGAGAATTGCCAGATCGTGGTTTCGAAACCAAAGGATATTTAGCCCAAAGGATATTTGGTCCTGTTCACGCTAATTTCATCAGAGCTGATGCTTCTTGGCGACACATGTTCCTGTCGTCATCGCTACTTTCCTGCTCTCCCATGCACATATTTAATATATAAACCTGTTCCTGTTTTCCTCGATCCGATTCGATTTCTTCAACTTCTCAATGTTCCTTTTTTTCCCATCAAGTCATCATAGTTCCTGCTCATCCTCTGGATATGTTTTATCCGTTCCTGTTTTTATTGTTCCTGTTCATACGTCTTCTTCAATTTCTCAATGGTTCCTGTTTTCCATCCTGACATTAAAGTTCCTGCTTAATTCCTCCACATGTTTCATCTGTTGCTGTCTTCATCGTTCCCGTTTTTTCGCCTTCTTCAAATTATCAATGATTCCTGTTTTGTTATCCCGTCATTAAAGTTCCTGTTCATCAATTACATATGTTTTCTCTGTTCCTGTCTTCATTGTTCCTGTTCTTCCACTTCTTAAAAGTTCCTGTTTTCTTTCTCCTGTCATCAAAGTTCCTGCTCGCTCCCTGCACATGTTTCATCTGTTCCAGTCTTCTTCAACAGTTCCTGCTTCATCTGTTCTTGCTTCTTTTGAAATTTTCGTGTTTATATAATTCCTGCTGCTGATGTTCCTGCATTCCTGTTGTTCCTGATGTTCCTGGTGCCTGCAGTCACGCTAATCCTGTTTTTTTCTCCAATTTTCTTGGTATTGGTTTTTTTTTCTTCTATTTGTTAGTACTATTAAGAAATCTTTGACTTAAGAATTATGTGATTTATTATCATTTCCACTAATTTAAATATTTTTGCCTTGTGGTTTATGCATTTTTCCAATTTTCTTGGTATTGGTTTTTCTTTTTTTTATATATATTTGTTAGAATTGTTTTTTTAAGTCAAAAATTTGTTTTTTTTAAGTTAATTGTTAAGTAATTGTTTAAAAGATTTTAAACTTTATTTTATATCCCGGCTGTTTTTAGCTGATGAAATAAATAAATAAATTTATTGAGCGAATAATCTTCTATGTATACACTCAGAAAAACGTGACGTAAATTTAAATCCAAATGCACTAAAACTAAGGAAAATCTAACTTCATGTGGAACTCAAATTAAGTTATTTTCTGTCGGTTTATGTAATCATATGTACTTAAAACAAGGAAATATTGAATTTAAAAAAAGCCTTAAATTTAGTACAACTGACAAGTGCATGTTTCCCCAAAAGTAGAAAGTGGTAATAAGACTTCCTAACAAATACATTATTTCCTCCAATTATGTTCATTTGTTACTTAAATTAAGCACGAATAGGCCTAAAATGCGAAACTCAAATAGTAATTTTATTAAACATACACATAATGTGTTTATCAAGTATAATATTTATCAAGAAACATGTTTTTATCAAGTAAAATATTTACTCAAGTCAAGTACGTTACTTCCTAAAATTCAGGAAAAATAAACTAAAAAATTAAGATATTCTTCAAAGGAAATAGTATTAATTTAATTAAGTAAGGAGGTAGAGGGTTGAATTTTATGTTTCGGGATTTGGCAACCCTGGTGTTGCAATCTGGCAACTGACAGCTCTATCGTCAAGTTGGACATTTTTGAGGTTATGCGTACTCAGAACGTTTTGACATGCGAGCATCTGTGTTGTTTACAGTAACTGAAAAGATTCATCTCGGCCCAAAAATTGAATTAAATCGTGAACATTTTCGTGCGATTATTTTTTACAACTTTCGACGTGGATTAACTTAATTCAATTTTTGGCGATGAAGCTCCATCAAGGACCAGTGTTTATCGATGGTATGGTGAATTAAATCGTGGTCGTAGTTCACTCCAAGACGAATTTCGTGAAGGTCGTCCAAAATCAGCTGTTGTCCCGAAAACCATTGGTGCTGTGCACGAACTGATTTTGCAAGATCGTCATATGACCTATCGTGAGATTGAGACAGCCTTAGGCATTAGTGGGGCCAGCATACATTCAATATTGCATAAACATTTGACTGTCTACAAAATTTGTTCGCGTTGGATCCCACACAATTTGTCAATCGCTCAAAAAAAAAAGGCTCGTGTTGATTGGTCGAAAGAAATGCTCCAAAAATACGATCGCGGTGCTTCGAAACACGTCTATGACATCGTGACAGGTGATGAATCCTGGATTTACGCGTATGAGCCCGAAAGTAAACAGCAGTCAACTGTATGGGTGTTTCAAGTTTGAGTTCGCGCCCGAAGCACTTCCGTCGCCTTTTTTTTTCGGAAACACCGGACATGTCGCAACCATACCACTAGAACAACGCAGAACAGTGAATTCTTCCAAGAAATCGGGAAAACCAACCGCCGAAGACGGATCACTCTTCACCACGACAATGCGAGCTCTCACACATCGGCTGAAACAACTGCATTTTTGAGCACCCAAAACATCGATTTGATGGGTCATCCGCTATATAGTCCTGACTTGGCACCGAATGACTTCTTTTTATTCCCGTACGTAAAACACAAACTGAGAGGACAACGTTTTTCGACACCTGAAGAAGCGGTTGCTGCATTCAGATTGCATGTTTTGGAGATATCGTACCTCAATCAGAGTGGCAAAATTGTTTCGACAATTGGTTCAAACGCCTGCAAAAGTGTATAAATCTTCATGGGGAATATTTTGAAAAACAATAAAGTGATTTTCGATGATTAATATTTGTTTTTGTTCTCTAATCCCGAAACATAAAATTCAACCTCGTACGTTACTTCCTAAAATTTAGGATTAATTTTCTTTGAAATATACGTTACGTTTTTGCCGTTATGAGGTTATGGTTTAGGTGTGACAGGTAATTGAGAATTGGGAATGCAGTACACAAAATCCTCAACACTTAATATATAAAATTTATGTGCTTTGATAATTCAGTTAAGTAAAAACGGTCTTAAATTAAGTTCAGACACTTTAACTTAAAATTATAATAAGTACAATTATGAACTCTATTTTAATATTTGGAAACATTGTTAGTCCAATACGAACTTATATCTCTTTCATATGTACGTACAGTTTTTATGACGTTATGAACTAAATTTAATACTTCTTTGCTTGAGTTAACTATAATATTCCCCAAATTCAGTACAATTGTTTAGTACATTTGGAGGACATTTGTCCTAGAAAGATTTAGGAAATTTGTAATATAATTCTGATTAAGATTTAATACAACACAAATTGAACTAAAATTATAAACTAAAGTGCTGAAATTTTTAAATCTGCTTTTTGAGTTTATTTTAATAGTACATCTGAAACTGCTACTTATTCATAAAAACTTATGAGAGGTTTGAGAGACGATTTTTGTATGGTAAATCATCTCTCAAACCTTTCATAACTTTTTATGAATAAGGCCATAAATGTATATTTAGGACTTGTTAAGGCAAATCTCAAGATCTTTGCGGTATTGGGGTTTGCCCTGACAGACCACTATAAAGGTTCCTCATGCTGATATTTGTAACATACAGAAATGTAAGACATTTGCCCATTAGGGTGTCGCAAAAAATATTTCTTTTTCGATTTTCATGGTTGCTCAAGCGTAATTGGAAACCTTAAAAAGCTTTAAGAATTTCCCAAATATTATCCCAAAAATTGGGTATTCCGGACGTTTTTGCATTTTACTTAAAACTCGGTCAATAACTAAGTTTGTAAGTCAAAATTTTTAAAGCAAAACGTCCAAGCAATGATTTTGCTCAATAAGGTACCATGTATTTAATTTTTTTGTAAATTTTGGATAAATTTTACAAATAACGCTTTATAACTTTTAAAATTTCTATACAAATTTACAAAAGGCGAATAAATTCCAAACCAATGTGTAAAAAAATTTAATGTTGCAGTTACTGTTCCAGATTTATTCCATTTTAAAGCTATTTACCCATTGCATGAGACTTATAATATTATAAACTGTTTGCCATTTTTCCATCGGATTTGCTTTAGACATTGCATTAATGAAAAATGTACATGCGCAAAATAACGACAAACAATTTTACACGCAGAGAAAAACATGCAAGCATTGTTTTCATGAACTGAAGATGTGGTGCGTTTTTGTTCCTTTGTTGTCTGTCAGGTGTTTTTCAGCACTTTTCAACAAATAAAGCCACATTTGAGTCAGAAAACTGTATTTGATTATTATAAATCGTTGTGTCTTTAACATGTAATGTTGAATAGCAAACACAATGTGTTTGTACACGAGCATAGTATATTTGTGACAAGCTACAAACACGTTTTATTGATATACAAACAACAAAAAAAGACAGATTTTTCAGCGAGTAGTAAACTTCTTTATTGGGAATTTTGCGTTGCAGCTCTATTCCTTGCAACAAATTCTGCAAATCTGTTTCAGAAGCTGTGTTAGCCAAGGCCACACCACGTTCTGCGACATCATTGCCCACATGCAATCGTTGAGCTTTATGCGTTGCGTCGTGAAAGAATTTGTGGGTTTCCCAATTTTCTGGATCTGTTTGTAAAAAATCAATAAAAATGATGCATGCTTCAAAAAGTAAGGCTGGCTTTAGAAATGAAACTTTGTGTTTGTTTATTTTGAAGCATGTATTCTCTTAAATCTGCTTTTACTACACGCTGAAAACTCTGTCTTTTTTGTTGGTTGAATGCTAATGTAGCGTGTTTGTAGCTTGTCGCAAATATATTATGCTTTAACTTTATACTTTTAAACACACCAGATTTTCAGTTCATGAAAACAATGCTTGCAAAACATATACATATGTGGTACCTGCAATATGTTGCTAGGACCGTTTTTTTCTACATGTAATTCTTTGTCGTCACTTAGCGCATGTAGATTTTTTCATTAAAGCAATGCTTAAAGCAAATCCGATGCAAAAGTGGCAAAAGGTATATAATATTAAGGCTTTCTTTTATTCCCTTAAGCTATCACCACTTACGAATTTCCAAATAAAACGATCCACACTTAATACTACGCAATGTGGCAACATTTGCTGTAATGGGTGAAAAAATGCGATACGGCAACATGTTTGTAACCAGTGCAAACAAACACATGGTAGCAGCAGATGTTGGTGTGATTGTAAGCAGCAACAACATACATTTTAAACTCTACACATATATGGGGTTTTCAACAGAGACGCTACAAAAGTAAATCGATAGGGATAGCAAACGACGCCATATTTTTTCCCGCTCTTTTGACATTTCTCTTCAGCAAGGTTTGCCATTTCATCATGGAAAGATATATGAGCCAACAACGAGTCGAAATTATTAAAATTTCCTATCGAAATTTGGAGTCAGTGGCCCCAACTTTAAGAGGCCTCAACAATCAGCGATGAGGCTCATTTCTGGCTGAATGGCTTCGACAATAAGCAAAATATGCGTTATTGGTCAGACAGCAACCCACACGTAATCCATGAGTCATCATTGCATCCCGAAAAAATTACGGTTTGGTGCGGTTTATGGGCCGGCGGCGTTATTGGGCCGTACTTCTTCGGTGATGATCAAGACCGGCACATTACTGTGAATGCGAATCGCTATCGTTCAATGATAACTGAATATTTTTGGCCCCAATTGGATAATATGGACTTGGAGGACATGTGGTTCCAACAGGACGGCGCCACAAGCCACACAGCGAATGCCACAATCAATTTATTGGAAACCAAGTTTGGTGAACTTATTATCTCACGAAATGGCCCAGTCGATTGGCCGCCTCGGCCGTGCGATTTGACGCCGTTAGATTATTTCATGTGGGGCTACGTCAAGTCTATGGTCTATGCCAGCAAGCCAGCGACGATTGATGAACTTCGTACGAATATCGAACGTGAAATTGCAGCAGTATCGGCCGATTTATGATTGAAAACCGTCGAAAATTGGGTTCAGCGTCTGGACTTCTGCAAGCGTGCCCGTGGTGACCATGCAAAAGAAATCGAGTTCCATACATAATGGCATCGAACGTACTTTCACAGGAATAAAGAATTTCATTGGTATCTAAAACCGGTTTTGTTTTATTTAAAAAAAAACTTTTGTAGCGCTCTTATTGAAAAACCCTTATATAACAACAATACAAGAATACAAAAAAGGATAAAAACAAAATATATAAGATTTTGACAAGTGAAGCGAAATATGACATGGAAAAAATGCCATCACCTGTTTAAACGACTATACCTGGTACATAATTCTACCATGATCAATATGTATGACATTTACCGAGCGTTGTTGTGGAAAATGTATTACCAATTTTGTTTTCTATCGGAAATAAAAGTCTGTCCTTCAAACTATACGTAACCTTCGATTAAACACAATAATGTTAATGAACTTAAAATGTCAGTCATTTTGCAAATTTCTGTTTTTGGGTCTCTCCTTGATAACATTTTCATCGCAAGAAATGACAACAAAATTTATCTAAGATGTGTTTTTGTTGCCATTTCTTGAAATTTAGCATGTGGCAACATTGACATTGCACAAGTCGGAATTTAAGAGGGAAATTGAAATGGCACTTAATATCGCTTAGCTGTCCCGTACAAATTAAGCTATAATTAACTTTAGCGGGGTATAAAAAACACACTTATTATTAGTTTCACACAATGGGTAAAAAGCTTTAAATTGTATAACTCGGGAAAAGTAATTGTAAATACAAAAATTTCAAAATTTGTTTTACAAAATTGCTTGGAATTTATACGTCTTTTAAAGTTCATCATTAGTTTTTCTAATTTTCATAGAAATTTTAAAAGTTATAAAGCGTTATTTACAAAATTTAACCAAAATTTATGAAAAAATGTAATACATGGTACATTATCGACCAAAATCATTGTCAAAACTGGTGGCTGCATATACAATAAAAGTTTTGACATTTTGGTCTAAAAAATTTAACTTACAAACAAAGGAATTCGTGGTTATTGCCCAAGTTTTAAGTAAAAGTCAATAAACGTCAGGAATACCCGATTTTTGCGGGAAATTCGACTTGCGAGACCTCTAAACCTCGTCCGAAAAATCTCAAAAATACTTTACCCTATAAGCTTTTCAATTAAGCTTGAGCAGAAACAAGTTTTTATTGATGGGACACCCTAATATACATGGTTCCTGCAGTATGTTGTTGGGGCCGTTATTTTTCAGCGTGTAGGAATTGAAACTTCATCGATCGGCAGATGACTATAAGTACCCTCGTATAAAAAAAATTTGACGTTTCCGTAATTAGCTCTTCAATACGCATCTTTTTCCCATTACACCCTAATACGTTTGGCTACGTTTATGAAGAAAATATAAGGTTTTCTTTTTTGGGTTAAATGAATTGTTTTTCATTAAGTGCACAAAATTTTCAAGTCGAATTAAATAATTGTCATAGCTGCAGGCTATTAAATAAATACATCTTGTGCCCGGATTGAAAAGACTGGATTAACTTATTCCAAATGCATTTATTGCAATGTCCATGTGTGTTTAAAACACCTTTGACGAACCATCTATTCAGTCAGTTCAATCATAAGACTAGATCCCCTAAAGTATTGGACACTATGAGTGCCCGCCCCACTAAGTGGTATATTTCCGCCAAAAGTATTTTCATCAATTAATCAGCTAAACAAATAGCATGTAAAATTTAAACATGTTTGGCCCTTTAGTGTATCGTGCTTCCAAAAAACAATAGCACCGGCTGTGATTTACATTATTAGTCATATCGCAATTCTATAGGTAGATAAGAATCTATCGATAGTTCACAATCCGTACATTGGAACCTCTTTATCAGTGGGTGCAACTCGTGTATGTACAAGTTTATTAGATCTATTGGCAAACTCAGCTGTTTGACTCTCCACTCCTTCAGTTGTACAACCATAATACGCAGACAAACAATAGATAATAAAGTTGTCGATTAAAAGACACAATGATGACGACACGTAATTTATTTTAATGTAAATAAGAAGAAAAAATATTATCGTAAATTAGAAAAATAACAACAGGTCCTTGAGAATGTTTTCTGTGGGGTAAATTAAAACTGCTCGAGTGCTGTGATACGGGAAGTCATTGAGACAATTGGGCATTTTGATGATGACCAATCAATTGTTGTAAAACCAACACAATTTGGACATTACAATTGTAAACCGAATTATAGACGGAGCAAGCGAGATTACGGCGGAGCTCATCGTACAGAAAGCCAAAAGCACAATATAATCATTGGTTGATACGATAATAGTGAATGCAAAATTCTGCCAACGTTTTTTCGATTTGCACTGCAGAACACTTGTTGGGCAAAAAAGAAATAAACCGGGGCCACAACCATAAAACGAACAACGAAACAAGCGATATACTGGTATCGCCAACAGGCGGACAGTCCCTGGTGATATAAATTCCGAGTATTTGGATTGTCATAAATAATAAATTTGTCCAGTATCGCATGAATGGCTGGATGGATATGTTATCGCTGTTAACACATATATTATTTCTATGATTATAAAGTAATAATTCGACGGCGATAAACATTGAAATTGCTTCGATTCCGGTACGAATCTATAAAAACCCGTCCAATTGTGGCATACGACTCAGTCGGCCAATATTTTTTGGACGCTTTTAAACGTTGCGCTGTATTAGGGCAACATGCTGCCCCGGAAATTTCAATATAGTGTCGCGTTAGCACTCCTGGTGCTCAGTGTAAATGGTGTAAACGGTAGGTGTGCTCTTCTTTCAACCCCCGCAATTACAATAAGGATATGCTAAAGGATTACCAAAGAATGGACTAAACAAGCGAATGACTTGGAAGTGAAATTTAAGAGAACGAGCAGAATAAATATATGGATTATTATATAGAAATCAACTATTACCGATTGGATTATGTGCATTATCGAAAGAGTTCTAGAAGCTTCTATGTGTAATGATTTAAAAAAATATCAAGCGAATTTTAAAAATCGTAATCTGCAAGAAATATAATGTCATAAACAATTTTCAATTGGTTACACGAATACAATACAAGATTTAAATAAGATTTACTGTGTATGAATTTAATGATTTACTATCGTCTGTCCACTCTAATAAACTAAATAGAAAATGTGTTTCGGAGTTGTGCAAATCTTGAAGCTAAAGTGAAATTTATTTCGCCATGGAAATAATTCTATATTCCCAAGTTCTTACGTACTTAAAGTTCTTATCTTTCGATTCTTATCGATGAGCAGTCATTAATCGACTGTCGATGGTGGATAGTGTAAAACATTGTAGAAACATAAACTAACATGAATTTAAGACGATGTGTATTATCGAGCTGGTAGGAACATTCTTATATTGTAATATTGGAAGTGACGTCCTTTGAGAAGGATAACGGTGTGTCCTTTTAAAAGTTTAACTAATCGCTAACTGACAGTTGTATACCCATTTCAAACGGCAATGCTGCCTTTGCTACCATACACGTATTGACATACATTAAAAATTTTTATATATGTCTCGCGTTGCATCGAAGGTATTCGCACCAGTGTTTTATGAATACTAGTCATGCACATTAAACCTAGCAGCGCCATATCCCAATTTCAAGATATGGAAAACTATTGTAACAACCTTTAGTGATGACTCATATCCATCTTTGATTATAATTATTGATATTAAAGTGTCATTGTTTTTGTGAACAATATCAGGTTATAATACTTTTTGAGTCATATAAAATATTTGTAATCATATTTTGTGCTGCCCCTTGTCCTGTCAGAGCAAGGATAATGTGTTTTTTGGAGAATCGCGTGCTTTCCTTGTAATTACATGCTGAAAACTATGCCTTGTTTTGTTGTTTGTATGCGACTATAATGTGTTTGTAGCTCGTCCCAAATATAGTATACTTGTGCCCAAACATATTGCGTTTGCTATTTAATATTACATGTTTGAGACACAATGATCAATAGATCATAATATATGTTTTTGAGACCAAAATGTAGGATTAGTTATTGAAAATCGCTAAAAACAAAAACGAGATAGACAACAAAGGTGCAGATCTTCAATTCATGAAAACCATGCTTACAAACATATACATGTTTCCTGCAATATGTTACTGGAGCCGTTTTTTCAGCTTATAGTTGTCGAGAACTCACATGTAGAAAGCGAATGGTTTTATATATTCAGAGGCATTGGGCAATTTTATCCCAACGATCTGCCAAAAAACGTGTGCTATTCAGTCTGGGCGAAAAATGAACTGAATCGTCTGTTCAACTTGCTCATCTTTTAAATATCTTGAAAACTACAGTCAGATATCATCAATGTATGCTCACCACAAGCCAGAACACGAAGACATGGTAGAATGAGAAGGTAAACTCGGTAGACAGCTGATTTCAATTTTTTCTCGTTGTTTAGTTGGCCGCTTCTGTCAGATTCAATGGTTTTGTTTCTGTTTACATTTATTTGTTGGTATACGTATGGGTTGGTGACCGTCGGTGGTGCAATGGGTAGTGTGCGCGCCTATTGTACAGGAGATCCTGGGTTCGATCCCTGCTCCAACCACCTTAAAATTTCTTTCGACGACGGTCACCTCGCATACTGACGGCGACACTATCGAGTATATAGCCATGAAAAACCTTCTCAAAATACCGTTCGGAATCGGTGTAAAACTGTAGATCCCAATCAGTGAGTGAAAACCGGAAAGCGCACAGCTCAGTGATTGTGAGAAGTTCTCCCCGGTCCCTTCATGGGATGTAATGCGAAACCATTTTATACGTATGTGTTGACTTTGACATGAGGAGAGCCTAAACAAAAAGAAAATGCCTGTTGTTGTTGCTCACAATTGTTGTTGTATCTACTGCGATTACTTGGTATTTTTACTATGCACGAAGAATACAAAAACGCATCTACTCGTTAGTAATTAGATGCGAACACAAAACCAAAATATACGACTCGGGAGCACAAGTGAAAAAGAAAACAAAAAACGCATGTAACCGCGAGCGAACTTTTCGTCTTAAATGAGTGAAATAAGCAGATCAGAAGCCTCTCGCATACCGCTACAAAGCTAAAAATCAAAGCAATATCATGATAGAATGAGAAGGTAAACTCCATGATAAAAATACTCATAGTCGACGCAGGAGGTGTTGTTGTAGTTGATGGCAAATTGATGCCAACAACAACATACATTTTGTTTTTGCTTCTCGCTTACGTTGTGTCAAATCCAACACATACGTATACCAACAATAAATGCAAATAAACAGATACAAAAACAAAATGCATGTGAACTTGACAGTTCAAAAGTGGTTTGCAATGTAAACAAAGGAAATCAGCTGTACTTATGCGTTCTTGGTAAACTCGGTAGACAGCTGATTTAAATTTTTTATCCTTGTTTAGTTGGCCGCTTCTGTCAAATTCAAAGGCTTTGTTTTTGTACTTTTCTGTTTACATTTATTTGTTGGTATACGTATGTGTTGACTTTGACATGAGAAGAGCCTAAACAAAAACAAAACGCCTATTGTTCTTGCCACAATTGTTGTTGTGTCTACTGCGACTACTTGGTATTTTTACAATGAACCATATGGTTCCAAATATTGAATGTAGATCGGTGTTCTCCTTCATCCACCATAATTTGTTGCAATTAAAACATAAAACATATTACTAAAAGTTTATATATTTTCCAACAAAGTACATATCATGTTCCAGAAAGTACATAAACCGTACACATAAATTGCATCAAAAATGCACATGAAATGTACGAAAAGTATATAAATTAATAATCACTTTCCCACTACACGTCATGAAGAGACAGACGAGAGCACCCCACAACTAATGAGATGCGCGCATTCTAGAATTGCATTCACTGATTGGGCCCTACAGTTTTGCACTAGTTCCGAACGGTATTTTGAGAAGCTTTTTCATTTCTAATTACTCGACACAGTCGCCGTCACTAAGCGCGTTGACCGTCGCCATAAGAAATGTAAAGTGGTCAGAGCTGAGATCGAACCCACGCCCTCATGTACAAGAGACGCGCAAACTAAACATTCCACCATCGACGGCACGCTAAAAACACATAACTTGTACCAAACAGTACATTAAGAGTATCATAAATGCTCCAGAGAGTACATAAATATAATTGTAAGTACATAAAGCGCACCAAAAGTTTATTTTTTGTAATTTTTGGTACACAATAAGTATGCAGATTTTAGTACATTTTATGTACAATTTGTGTACTCATCCCCGCTCAAATTTCCAAATCTATAATTAAAAAAATATCGATTGAAATTCCAGAAAATTAATTTGGTGCTAAGTATTGGACATTAAACAACATTTATTTAAATTGATTAAAAAATAATTTAAATTTAAAATTTTTCCTACAGAGAAAAATAGAATAGAGAAGTTTATTCTCTCAATAATTTTAACTTCATAGGTTTGGTTGCAAGTAAACCTTGGATGGCCGAAAGTATGCCTTCAATAATACCAGATAGAGGTATTAGTGAAAACCCTCCAAGTAAGCAGCAACAACCGCATTACGAGTTTGTGTGGAAAAATAGTTGTGTTAAATACAACACAAATGTATACCAACAAAGAAAGTCAACAAAAAAGTGCAAAATACATTTCAATTTCACAATTCCATACGAAAATGAAATGCAAAAGTTAAGCCAACAGTTCTTCACCTGGTGTATTTTCTGATAAATTTTCGTCGAATATGAGCTCTATTACACGATGCCATTTCGTGGGGCGATATTTTTCAGTTCTCTTTTAAAGTTTCTTCGTAACTCATCGAGCTATTACACGTTGAATTATCATTATATCTATGCTTGCATTTTTTTTAACATTCTTCTTTGTTATTGTCTTGTATTTGATTAAGTTGTGTATTTTGGGTACTTCGGTGTTATTGATTTGTAAACACTGTGAATGTTTTGGTATATTTGTTATATTTTGTTTGTTATAAAAAAAAAATTATTTCTATTCCACATTTTCTATTATTTTAATTTAATTGAATTTTATTTAAAAACACAAACCTAACAAAACGAATGTAATAACACACAAGTAACTAACAACACACACAACCATGAAATGTCAAAATCAAGAGAAAAACGGAAAATGCACAAAGAGAAATTGAAAAAAAAAATCCCTCGATACACAATACCATGGCACATCGTGCGATTTTTTCCTCATTCTTGCTATAGAACGAAAAGTGCCAGAGCGAATTATAGCATCATGTAATAGACCTCTATATCTTATTTGAACAAACCTACAACGAATGGTGTGAATTGAAACGTCAGATGAGAGAAACTGTATCTCTATTCTAATTTGCTCTATGATGCAAAGACTTACACCGGAACAACGATTACAAATATTGAATTTTATTAGCAAAATTGTCGCATTTGAACTAATAACTAGAACAATAATCGCATTTGAACAATAATAAGCCTGTTTTTTTATTCCCTGCTAAACTAATGTTTCGACGACTTTGTATGGGGAATTAAGCGATATTAAGCAATTTTAAGCGGCACTCCATACGAAGTCGTCGAAAAATTAGTTTAGCAGGGAATACAAAATCAAGCTTAATAATACTAGGGCTGATACTTCATACAGCAAAATGCACTGTTTTGTGAGGATTGTAGACCGGCAAAATCATCTACCCGTACTTCATTTAGGATGACGATAGCCACAACATTATCGTCAATGGCGCCCGCTATCGTTTGAAGATTTCGATTATTTTTGCCCAAAATGGACAAGCTGAATCGAATTGTCATTTAGTTTCAACAAGACGACAGGTACATGCCACACATCACTTGAAACAATGGACCTAGTGAGAGATGAGTTTGCTGCGAAATTTCATGGGAACAATAGGAAAATATTTTATCTAGAAAAGTGTATCTAAATTCTATCTTAGATGTCTGAATTGCTAAAGGTGAAAATAAGTTGTGTAGGATTTCAAATGATTTCCAAAAGGTAAATTATTAGTTTCAACTCATTGAATTGATTTCGGCACAACATTTTAGAAGTTTATTCCAACTGTCTTAAAACCCGGACCAAAAGTGTATAAATATGTATGAATTCAAAAAATTCTTCGAATTTCACACTTCAAATTACACAATCGCGGAATTTGCAAACACTTTGCGTAATACCAAAGTGCATTTATTACCACAGCAATCTTTATTGTATGTGATAAATTTCAAATCTGATTAGTATTTTCAAGATATTCGAGGGAAGGATTCAAGATTAAAATTCCATTTTTTATACGTACAAAAGTTCTAAGCAACTTAATTATTATGACCACAATAACGACTACTTAAAAATGTTCGCGAATGGTTATTAACAATGATAACGTTCGCACTGCTGCGAAATTTGGTCAGTACCACGTTCATTTGGATGACATACAATGTGACTATACGATTGATTGCCATTGTTCGAAAACATCAACAATTGATCATAATATTTATATTGTGGTTTCAAAAGATAATCAATAATTAGAATATGAAACAGTCAAAATGTGATCAATTGACAACTATACAATTTTAATATATTATGGTTTTCTAACATAGAAATAGTAGACGAAATTTTAAATTCTATAAATAAATAATTTTTTTCTATGATTTTTTAAGTAAAATTTAAGATTTTTGACGAAATTACTTCACAGCGAGACACCGTCAAAGTTAAAAATATTCAGTTTGTCATTGTCAAGTCATTGAGTTTTGTTATCAAAATTCGTGCTCTGAGCAAAAAGTGTTTTGCCAGTTACGCCAATTTTATGGTCGTGAATTGTCTTCAGCGACGGGGCTCAGTTTTGGCTCAATGGGTACGCCGATAACCAGAATTGTCGAATTTGGTCGGAAGAGCAGCCAGATGCTGTTCCCGAGTTGCCAATGCAACCTGAAAAATGCCACTATACTATTTTTTGAGGGGGCACGCGAAGTCTCTCGTCTATAGGGACAAACCAACCATGATTGCTGCCCAGGAAGAAAACATTACACGTGTCATTGGTGAGATACCGGCCGAAATGTTGGAAAGAGAGTGCCAACATTTGACTTTCAGAATAGATCACGTGAAGCGTGAAATAATCTTTAAAAAGTAAATGGCAGGCATTGATTGATCGATAAAAAAAAAAATTTATTTATTGTATAAATTTTCCTTATTTTCTTGAATTTTCAATAACTAAATAGCAAACAAAAGTATCAATTTTTGTATGATTGTGTTCTTTTACAAACCGGAGGGGCCATATTTTTTGATTTTATACAAAATTGCAACAAAATGTTTGCATTATGATGTATAATTAATGTTTTTGTGAACATGATAGTGATGCGAACAACTTCGATCACTTTCTTATTTGGAATCAAGAAGGGCCGTAAACCAGCAATAACTACCAACGATAGCTGATGTTCAAGCTCATGAATGACAAGTCTGTGGTTCGCTGAAAACTCATTCAATACAAATATAAACATTAATTATTCATTACTATGTAACCAAAACAAAAAATTGCAATTCGTGTCGAAATGAGATACCTTGATTTAGTTTGGAATAAAATCAAAACTTATCCGTAGATTTTCGTCATTCTTTTCCCATTTCATTCATAACATATCTGAAGTCACTATTAAGAAAAAAATTAATCATATTTTAAGATTATTGTTTTTTATGAATTTAAGAAAAAAATGTTATGTCGATAAAAATGATTTGGAATAATTGACTTTCAGGTTGAATTGGTACTGAGGGATACGATCGATATCAATTCTCATATACAAATTGCACATAAATTTGGTAGATATACAATTGATGATCTTACCTATGGTACCAATTCAGGGCACAGTGAGTAGGCATCTGATGATGGGCTTGTCACGAAGTTCGAAACTAGTCATGCCAGTGAGTGTGCTTCCTGAATTATCTATTATTCCAATGACAACCAATCATTTGTCACTAAGAAAAATGTATCAGACCTTGAAACATAGACGAATTTAGTATAGACACGTTAATTCTCTCATCTTACGTTTTATTTCACACTCTTCGTCGTAGGTTTGTGCAAATGAGAGAAATTCGACGATAATTAACTTACAGCAGGTGGAGTTTCAAGAACTGTTGACTTAACTTTTTCATTTCGTTTTCGTATAGAATTGTGAAATTTAAATGTATTTTGAACTTTTTTGTTGACTTTTATATATTTGTATTTTATTTAACACAACTATTTTACAACAAAAATACGAAATGCGGTTGGTGTTGCTTTGTCGGACGTTGTGTAGTATTGGGTCTATCTGGTATTATTGAACCCATGCTTTCCACCATTCAATGTTCACTTGCAACCATACCTATGCCGTTTAATTTATTGAGAAAATTAATGTGTCAATACTAAATTCATAGACTAATTATTATACTAGACTCAACATTTCTCTCAGCAAATTGATGATATTTGTCCGGGTGTGATATGAACGTTGGATGTTGAAAAGAATTGTTTCAATAATACTAGATACAGGCAATGGTTCAAAACAACCAACAAAATAACACCAAGGGTATTTCATTTTGTGTGTTTAAAGTATTATGTTAAATACAACAGAAATTTATGCTAACAACAACGGTCAATAAAAAAGTGTAAAACAGATTTAAATTTCAAAGTTTTTCACCAAAACGACATTAAAAATTAAAGTCCGAATATATTGTAATTCCACCTGGTGTATATCACTTTTCATCAAATATCTCTCTCCATCACACCGACCGCACCACGAAGAGTGTGAAAGGAAACGTCAGATAAGTCAAATATTCTCTCTAGTAATATTTATGCTATGGTAGTATGAACTACTAATACAGAAACATTCAAAAACTTACGAAAATAAGGTCATTCCGAAAAATTCAGATATTTTCTTCCCACAAGAAAAATGCAATATTACCCTTATAAAAAAATTTCGTATCGTATAATTTTCATTTCATTTCATTTCAAAAAAAAAAAAAAAAATTTAATTAAATTATGGCTCGATAGAACCTAAGGCAATTATTGACGAACACGAGGAACAAAATTGACAAATTGAATGAATCCAATTTGATGTATGAAATATCTTGCTCAGGGGACGGAACCAACATATGCGATAAAGTATATATTGGAACGACAAAGAATAAGCTGAAGACAATATTGTCCGAACATAAATCCGACATAAGATTTGGGAAGCACACGTTAGTGCAAAAAATGGCACTTGCGGATCACTGTGCTGAGAGCGCGCACACACACCTAACTTCGACGACACCATAGACTAATACTAATAGTTCTCTCACCAAATTTATAACATTTGGCCTGGTGTGATATTTACGTTCGATGTTGAAAAGAATTGCTTTACTAATACCAGATAGAGGCAATGGTTCAAAACAACGAACAAAATAACAACAACGGCCTTTCGTTTTGTGTGCTAAAATTATTGTGTTAAATGCAACACAACAATAACAGTCAATAAATAAGTTTAAAACACATTTAAATTTCACAGTTTTACACCAAAGCGACATGAAAAATTAAAGCAAGAAATTATTGCAATTCCACCTGGTGTATGTCACTTTTCGTCAAACATCTCTGTATCACACCGACCGCATCACGAAGAGTGTGAAAGCAAACGTCAGATGAGCCAAATATTTTCTCTACTAAGATTTACCCTATGGGCGACACCATCGAAAATAGAAAAGAGCCACTATACCTCTCATTGTGTTCTCTTGATTACGAAGAGGTAGTAGGCCATTTCATCGAGTTCGAGTTTCTTTTCAAATTTACTTTTTCTCCCCATTTAGATTATGCTTGCCAGTCTGCAATTATCACGCTATTCTGTTTTAAAAAGCCTACGTAAATCACAATTACATTACATTCTGCGTTTTGGCTTGCATCCACCCCTTCTCTTTTTGACGTTTAATCTCCTGATCTTTCTCATTCTTACTTTCGTAAAAATAACTATGTAAAAGTGGTCTATTCTAATTAAATTTTTTAAAAAAGGAAATTCTGTGTGGAATTTGTTGTGTTACATTCGTAAAAGTTGAAAAAGTGATGTATTCTCAGTTAATTTATAAAAAATTAAATATTTGTACCGATCGATTACACCTTTTGACTTCGACATGAGAATTAATATGAAACAAAATGGCAGAAATACGATAGTGAAGAGAGAGAAACGTCAAAACTCCCCACAAAATTGCGTATCGTGCGTAAAAGTCTACCCCGCCAGCATCATCACACCTCTCACCAACAAAACGCGTTAGGCACGCGTCGAACACGCGCGTGAAAGCCTTAGTGTAGTGATGCTCTTTGGTTGGACCAATACGGACAGAAATAAAAGAGAATGCCTATTTTCGTTCGATGCAAACAACATAAATCATAATTCAGCTGTCATTACTATCAATCAAACACGATTTAAACTTAGTTTGCTGCATGGTCTATAATCTCTTTGTCTTCTTTGGTCTCTCATTCTACATCATTTCCCAAGTACCTTTTTGATCATCAGTGACATGGAAAACCCCCTTATCAGAATAATATTTCACCTACGGCCGATTCTACGTGATCTAGATATTGAGAATATCACTTGAAATATTTTTCGACACGTTAAATAGTTAAATACGTGTTAATTTGAAGCGGATATTAGCCATAGAAAGGGGCGCAATTCATATTCGATTCAGTTGTGCACTTATGCGAAAGTATTAAGCCCAGTATTCAGTTATTGCGAAATTTTCGTGTTCAATTTTCTAATTAATCTCTAAACGGAAAATTTGTTTGCAGAGAGCTACCACCTATCGTTGATTTACTTTGCAAATACTACGTTTATACGAGTAATTCCTCTAACTACTGCACTTTATTTTTAACAAATGTGATGCTACTTTTGGTTGTTAAAATTATCGAAATATCAAAATTCCGGTCCCAAACAATTGTTTTTATAGGAAATAACTTTAGCGTAACAACCCTGTAATTGGCTTTGCCTACAAAATTTTGCAACGAGCTGAGTACCAAGCAATTGAAAAGTGAGCACAAGTTTCGGTTCATTAGTTTTTCTACACGAACTTCTTATTGCAGAAAATTGCAGAAGAACTGAATAGCAACTCGAAAGGTCTAGGCAAGGACATGAACGATATACACTCAGAAAATATGTTCATTCTTGCTTAATTAAGTAACACATGAACTTAATTTGAGGCAATAATTGACTCGTTTGAAAAATTTATTACTACTTGTGAAGGAAATGTTCCAACTTTTGAGGAAACAGGTTCACTGAATTTACGGAAATTTTAACTTAATTTAATGAACTTCTGCCTCGATTGAAGGACATACGGTTTCATACATCTGCAGAAAAAATTATCTACGTAGTCCAATTTTCCTTAGTTTAAGTCCGGTTGAAATTAAATTTAGTTATCTTTTTTATGAGTGTACATTGCTGTCATCTGCCAAAAAGTAAATATGATTGGCAGTCCATTCAAATAGGATGTAGATGAAAATGAGAAAGAAATGAAGGATATAGGATGGCATCTATAACAACTCGCAGATATAGAACGATCGCAATAAATCGAGAGAAGTTACTTCCCAAGCCAAAGCATTAATCTTTGACATGAGTGCGTCTTGCCAGATTCAATGAACCGCTTTGGGAATATTCTCTCTCTTTACTCTTTACTTTACTCTCACCCAGTCTACGTACGGACCTACTCCACTGTTCCTATCAGATCACCTGTAGAACGATTTCAGCGGAGGACATACTTCCTATCACTAAGTAGACTGTTAAAGATAATTTAACAAATGGTAGTTAATCATGGGGCGTGTTTAACCTTCTGCAATTGACGTGCTCTAATTTTAACCATATAACTTCAAGTTTCTGACTGGCGACTTCATGGCGTTATTTATTTATAACAGTTATTAGTTTTCCATCTAACAGGATCAAAACAAACGACGTTTTTTGATAGGTATATTACGAAAGGTATTGTATGAATGTCCGCACGAAGGTTTGCTTCGCGATGTATATTAGACTACGACGTCAGTTGCAGGAGGTTAATTTGGTCTGTAGTTTTTGGGTTTATTAGCTTCACCGTTTTTTTGATCGGCTGGACATTGATTGATATGATGAGTAAGCGTCGAATGGAGACTTTTAAAATAAGTGCTGGAATTCTGCATATCCTTTTAAATCCCACGTGTTCGGAAAATAATCTCAGGCATTTACTAGATATGTTTCCGATCACGGGTAGGGGTTGACTCATAGAGTAATGACGTCTCAGTAAATTGATGACATTTGGCGTGTTGCAAATGAGCGGATTGAGGCAATGGCTCAAACCAACCAACAATAATTCAGCAAAGGCATTTCGATTTGAGCGTTAACATTTTTGTGTAAATACACCACAAGTATATACTAACAATAAAATATAACAAAAAAGTCTAAAATACGTTTAAACTTCACAGTTTTTCATCAAAACGACATGAAATTTTGAAGTCAACATTTTTTGTAATTCCACCTAGCTGTAGTCAATTTACGTCAAATAACTCTCTATCGCACCGATCACACCACGAATAGTGTGAAAGGAAATATCAGATGAGATGAATGGCAGCTCTATATGACATTCCTCTATGGATTGACTGCTTTCCGGCAAAGAACCGATTTCAGCCAACCGGGTCGTTAAATGTACGGTCGGTGTTAATAGGATATGGGTTAGAGAAAGAAGAGTTATCAGTTTATCTTTTAACATTTGCCTAAAAGTTCTTGCTTTCCCTAGAAGAATGAAGAACTTTAATATGAAGACGCAGTTCGTACAGAAACTATGTGCATATTAATGCTTATAAGCTTTTGTTTGTTAATCAACTCACTCAAATCTTTTGAATGCAAGGAATCCACAGTCTTTTGCATATATTTAGTATGTGATATTGTCTATCCAATAACCACGGCTGATGCTGATTTGATGCTGGCTCAATTCCCACTTTGACGACCTGCCATTCCTTCCGGAGACGGTTACGTTTACACTATCGAGTAATTAGCCCAGAAAAAGCTTCCATTTCGGAAAAAAGGCTCGGAATTGGTATAAAATTGTGTGGATGCAATTAATGAAATCGCGCATATAACTGTTTGTGAGAAGCTTTCCGTGGGGGTTGTATGTGGGGGTTGTTTTGAAACCCACCTTATTACTAATTTCATTTCTACACAATATTATTTTTTATCTACATACATACATGTACTATAAACAGACAGCTGAAATGTTTCCTTTCATTAAAACAAAACTCATCATTCCTCTCTTCCAGTTAAGGCCAACGACTACCGTTCCAATCCATGGCACGATGGGCCAATCAACTGTTATAGCTGCGATAGCGAATCCGAATGCGCGGCAGGCAAAGGTTTCATTAACAAATGCGAGAACAATGATGCACAAACTTGTGTGACGGTCTTCAATGAGCTTGGTGCCGTAGCACAACGCGGCTGTAGCGATAGCATTGTAGCATCTCAGTACAACAGCTACTGCAGCGTAAACCGTGATAGATGCCCCACTTGCTCGTCAAGTGGATGCAATGATGCTTCCTCTTTGGATCATTATGAAGAATGTGTGTCGTGCGACTCCAGTTTGGATGGAAATTGTGCCTTGAACCCTAGGGATGTCACTGCAAAGATCTTATGCTATGGCGGCTGCTTGACAGCTTTGTATCCAGCAAGCAATGACACGAATCCTAGTTATAACACTGTACGGTCCTGCCTGAATGATCGTGATATAGACGAACAAACGTCCTGTACAAACGGGAGCAGCAGCAAGTGTGTAGGCTGTTCTGGTGCCAATTGCAATGTTATCGCTCTCCAAAAAGAAAGTCACAGCTGTTATCGCTGCGCCGGTGAAGAGTGTGAAGACCAAATTGCCCAGCAGTGTGTGACATTCAAGGAGGAAGATCAGTGTTTTATGCGTTTCGATCCCAACTCTAACGATCCGGTTGAAATGGGTTGCTTATCCGACTATGATAATGAAGATGACATAACCGAATTGGTGAAGCAAAAACTCTTAATAATCTGCAAGGGGATCAACTGCAATGGATTCGGAAATCTACCTAAAACTTACGAATGTACTGAATGCTCGTCGAAAAGCTTGGAGGCTTGCGCCACTAAGCCAACAACTACCACGTCCAAGGCAAACTGTCGCAGTATGCCATACACTCAGTGTTATCAGCGCGTCAGTGGAGGAGCGACAGAACGTGGCTGTCTATCTGACTTGGTAGACGATGAATTTTACAATTGCCTAACTGGTTCCGATGACAAGTGCAAAGTCTGCGAAGGAAATAACTGCAACGAAGATGTAAGATCTTCAATTTTCAGTAAATGTTTGATCTATGAATTTATGTTTTGTTTTAGATAATACCCAGCGACCGGTTACGTTGCCATCGCTGCAATTCCGAATCAGACTCAACCTGTGACTCTTTGCCATCTTCCTCATTTGTGTGTCCCGCGTACATCGAAGATGATGCCTGCGTAGCTTCTTACGATAAAGGCATTACTAAACGGGGCTGTGTTTCGGAATTCACATGCGACGAGGACTCAAAGAACTGCGAAGTATGCTCGGGCGATAACTGCAACACTGCCAATATAAAGAAGCGTGTTGAGGAGGTCTACGGAATTTTCCAAAATCTTCCACTCAATTGCAACACATGCTCCGGGGAAGAATGTCAAAACGGCTTACGAAATCCCCGCAAGTGCGAAGGGGATATTTATCAAGATTGTATGACGGTTTTCAGTGAGCAAGGGCATGTTTTGCGCCGGGGTTGCGAGAATCTCGTCATGACGGAATACGAAACGCATTGTGCCACAAATCCCGCATTATGCTTCAATTGCAAATCTAATGGCTGCAATGATATCGCAAATCATCAGGTGTACCAAGAGTGTCTATACTGCGATGCCGCCACAAACCCCGAGTGCTTATTTAATCCCAACTCCTTGATTGTTACGCGCAAGTGTGCTCTTGGCTGTGTGTCTTCGCTTTATCCGCGTAAATCCAATCCGTCGGTTTATGACTTTGTTCGCACCTGCTTCGATGACATTGAATCTGACGACCGCGACAAATGCACCGAGGCAGACAACTGCGTCAAATGTACCAGTGACAAATGCAACACTGCAGTCCTCCCCAAACAAGACCGACTTTCGTGCTACCATTGCGAAGGCAGCGATTGCGATGATGAGCAACCTAATTTCTGCCTGGGATATGCTCCCGACGACCAGTGCTATATGTTCTTCGATAACGTCACACACAGTGTCCTCAGAATGGGATGTAGAAGTGAACTTACAAAGTCTGCTATTTTGGCCGACATTAAACGATATTTCATATGCGATGGCAATAACTGCAATTCGTACTCTAACCTACCTGAAGCTAAATTTTGCTTCGCATGCGATTCAGCCAATGATGTCAACTGCGCAGTGGCTCCCACACAGGTTACTGTACAGAGCAGATGCCAGAACTACCCGTATACCGAGTGTTTCACTCGCATTCGTGATGGTAAGACCCTCTTTATTGTATTATAGTTACCCTACTGACTAAATTTACTAATCCTCTGCGTCAGATGGACATACGGAACGTGGATGTTTGTCCAATTTACCCACCGATGTGTTCAAAACCTGTCACGATGGCGACAAGGACTCAAAGTGTACAATATGTACCGAGAGTGAGTGCAACAAGTACGTGTATCCGTCAAACAGACAGTATTGCTTCCGCTGCAATTCATCAACTGATGCTCAGTGCGAGGGCGCACCCAACGTAATTCAACCATGTCCCCTCTTCAGTCCGGAAGATGCCTGCGTTAGCCAGTGGGTAGATGGCATAACTCGTCGTGCCTGTGCTTCTGAAATTACATGCCAGGGTCTAAGCCGAAAGAATTGCCGAATATGCTCAAACAGCGGATGCAATAGTGTCAACTTGGCCGACGAAGACATCGGCCCAGTGGGGGTTTTCACCGATTTACCGCTCAATTGCTACCACTGTAACGGAACTGAAGATTGCCAAGAGTCCATTGGCTACTTCAATGTATGTCAGGGTAATAACCAACAAACCTGCACTGTAGCTTTCAACGGCGCCGGAAATGTCATCGGGCGTGGTTGTAGCGATGGCTTGGACCAATTATGTGCAGGCGGGGGCAACTTATGTTATGATTGTAAATCGAATGGTTGCAATTTAGCCAAGAACGAAGCTGATTACGTTGATTGTATTTATTGTGACGCTAAAAACGGAGACAACTGTACCTTTGATGTGGATGCCATAACCAATAGCCGTAAATGCCACAAAGCTTGCATGACAGCCCTGTACCCACGAACCAACGATGATGAGCCTGTGTATGAACTGATACGCACCTGTTTAGACGACAAGGATTTGGACGATCGCAATAGTTGCGAAGCATCTACTGATCCCAAGTGTAAGACATGTAGTGGTGCAAACTGCAACAAGGATATTTTGGGAGCCCACAAGTCATGCTACCAATGCCAGGGCAACGAATGCCAAGATCCCAAACCCCAAACGTGTCGCGCTGTGATGGATAATGAGCAGTGCTTCGTTCAGTGGGATGAAGCTGGTACTCTGATCGAAATGGGCTGCAAAAGTAAATACGATCCTAAGGATGTTCTTACTCTAGTCACTGCGAAATTCTTGTGGTTGTGCGACGCAGACAATTGTAACCACGTCGACAATTTACCACAGCCTCAAACCTGTGCCCTATGTAATTCACGTTCTGACAGTGAATGTGCAACCAACCCAATTGGCGTTCAGTCTAAAACTACATGCGACACTTTGCCCTATTCCCAGTGCTACTCTCGTGTATTGGAAAGTGAGTTCACAGTTGGGTAATGCAATTTTCGAATATTATTATTATCATATTTGTTTTCAGGTGGACACACAGATCGCGGTTGTCTATCCAATTTGGAAGAAGAGGAATTCTATAATTGCCTTTACAATAAGAATAGTACTGAGTGCCAATCTTGCGTGGGCAACTCATGCAATAACGGGGTAAGTACTTCAGATACTATATCTACAGTTCTTCATAGTCTCCGCATTACAGGTTTTTCCAAGCAATCGCGCTACTTGCCAGGTTTGTTCATCGGCAAGCATCGGCTCATGTGAAACCTCTCCAGCATCATCTCAAGTTTGTCTTTTGTATTCCTCAGAAGAGAAATGTGTATCTTTAATCGATAGCAATGGATACACTGTACGTGGTTGCAGTTCACAAGTCACTTGTGATACCTCCGACTCGGCCCATTGCCAAATCTGCCAAGGCAATGATTGCAATGTCTCCAATTTAAAACGAAAGTCAGACGGAAAACCTGGTCAATGGCAACAACTGCCTTTGACATGTCTCTCCTGCAACTCGGTGCAAGACTGCAAATCTGAAACAACTCAAGAAACATGTTCCGGCGAAGAATATTGCATGAGTGTCTTTGACGCAAATGGTGATATTATGAAGCGCGGTTGCAGTGATGCTGTCGAAGATGAAGAGGGCTCCTACTGTGACAGCAACTCTGACAAATGTTTCAACTGCAACTCGAACCTTTGCAACAAGGCAGTTAGTCTAAGCGATTATACCGAATGTATCCATTGTGACTCAGAGACCAATTCAGATTGTGCTCTTAATCCGTCAGCCATAGGAAAACGTCGAAAATGTAATGGCAGTTGTATGACTGCTCTTTATCCCGTTGGAAATAGTTCGGTTTACGAAGTTGCGCGTTCGTGTTTAGACGACAAGGACGCAGAAGACCAAAATATTTGCGTGTCTGGCAGCTCAGCCGAGTGCAAGGCATGTTCGGGATCTGCCTGCAATGCCCAACTTTTACCTGAAACTAGACTTTCGTGCTTTTCGTGCAGTCATGGCGACTGTGAAAATGCTGAACCGCGTCAGTGCTTAAAATACAAGCTAGATGACCAGTGTTTCATGCTCTTCGACAATAGAACTGGTGTAGTGCAAATGGGTTGTGTCAGCGACCTAGAAGAATCTTTTGTCACAGACAATATTCACCGATTGTATCTCTGTAGTTCGGGCAATAACTGCAATTCATTTGACGACGTGCCAGAGACAACTATGTGTGCCGTGTGCAACTCGAACGACGATCCTGACTGCGCCTCACTGCCCCAGAATATTCACGAAGTGACCCACTGTACAGCTTTGCCTAATACTCAATGCTATACAAAAGTCAACTCAGATGGTTCAACTGCTCGTGGATGTGTCAACAGCTTGAGTCAAACTCAAATGGTGTCTTGTCTGGCCGGTGAAAGCTCAGAGTGCTGGACTTGCAATAGTGACCGATGCAATCTACAGGTATTTATTGTGACGTGCTGATTACTTCATAATATACTAAACTAATGTGTTTTTCTCCCCAAGATATTCCCAGCCGGTCGTCGAAGCTGTCATCGTTGCAACACCAAAGAAGATCCCAACTGTGAAACTTCTCCCGATGCTGCTTCAGTTTGCCCAGTGTATTCCTCTACTCAATTCTGTGCCTCAAAATTAGTCAATGGCCACACGTACCGTGGCTGCAGTACTGAGTTCCAGTGCGATGATAGCGATAAACAATACTGCCGTCTCTGTAAAAACTCTGACAATTGCAACGTTGTCGATTTGGCAATCACCGACATTGGTTACCCAGGCAAATGGCAGGGTGTACCCATAAACTGTTATTCCTGTCAAGGCTCCGAATGCCAAGGCTCCAGCGTGGGAATCGTTGGTAAATGTGAAAATAACAACCAACAAAATTGCGCCACTGTCTTTGCCCGCAATGGCACTGTAGTAGAACGTGGGTGCTCTGATCAAATCTATAATGGAGACAATCTGATATACTGCGATGAAAACCCTGGATACTGTAAATTCTGTAAATCTAGTGGCTGCAATACGGCTAACAGTTTAACTGATTTCCACGACTGTTTGTTCTGCGATGGCACAGAAAACGCTGACTGTATTTTCAATCCGGAAAATATCAAGCGCACCCGAACATGCTACAAAGGCTGTATGACGGGTTTGTATGCTCGCAATGACGAAGTGAATCCAGCCTATGAGCTCGCCCGAGGTTGTTTGGATGACATGGATTTAGATGAACGTGAAGAATGCAAAGAGGGTTCTAATCCCTACTGCCAAGCTTGTGAGCAGAACTCATGCAACATCGCGAAAATTCCGAGCACTCGCCTGAAGTGCAACGTGTGCACTGGTGCCGATTGCGGAGATCCTCAGAGTGCTGTGTGTACATCATTCCGGGAGAATGACCACTGCTTCACATTGTTCGTTGGTGAGAACGGTGTGCAACGCATGGGATGCGCCAGCGATTTTGACACTGCATTCATAATCGACAACAGTCGTCAGCTTTTGTTATGTGATGGTGACAACTGCAACAGCTACGAGAATTTCCCTAAGTCCACATCTTGCAGATGGTGTAACTCCAAGGACGATACCGAATGTGCCTCCAGTCCCAACTGGAGCACTGCCACTGTTTGTGATCTTTTGCCACACACCCAATGTTACGTGCGCGTCGACAAAGGTGAGTCATGCAGAACTTTCCTAACATGTGATATTAATTCATATTTCATCTTCCAGAGGGCACAACGCATCGTGGCTGTCTCTCAGACATTGACGATGACTTGTTCAATGAATGTGTCTATGGCAGCGGCGACACCTGCGAGGTGTGCACCGAACATAATTGCAACAACAATCTTTATCCAGAAGGACGACGCAGTTGCATCCAATGCGACTCTTCTGAGTACTCGGCCTGTGAAGACAATGCTAGTCAGTTTGCCAGAACTTGTTCGATATACGACGTAAACGATAGTTGTGTCACCAAACTGGATGGTGACCGTACCATACGCGGCTGTACCTCTGAATTAACCTGCGACACGAGCAATCGTGACACTTGCCGCATTTGTAATGCAACGGATAATTGCAACACCCTGAATCTGTTGGGGGTGGCTATTGGCGACCCTGGCAAGTGGCAAGGGTTACCACTTACCTGCTACAATTGTGAAGGCGCTGACTGTACCGATGGAAATGGCGCTCTGAACGTGTGTCAAGATAATAATTTGCAAACCTGTTCTATCGTCTTTGGGTCGAATGGCACAGTCGAGAAACGTGGTTGCAGTGATGCAGTTGCCAGCTCACATGGTGACTATTGCGATGAGTTTCCTGAACGTTGCCCGGGTTGTAAATCGGTTGGTTGCAACACTGCGAAGAGCTTGGATGAATACAGCGATTGTTATTTCTGCGATTCGGCCGACAGTGCCAACTGCTCCATTAACTTCGACAGCACAAAATCTAAAACTCGCAAGTGTCATGGAGGATGTATGGTGGCCTTGTACGCACGCACAAGCTCCAATGATCCCGCCTATGAACTAGCCCGAACCTGTTTGAACGATATGGATTTGGATGATCGCAATGCTTGTCTTGCGGAGGCAAATAACTTCTGTAGAGCCTGCACAGGACCCCGCTGTAATACCATGAATGTGCCCGATGAACGTTTTGAGTGTTACAAATGTCTTGATGATGGCTGTGAAGAAATTGTCATTAGACAATGCAGCGCTTACCATGGCAATGACCAGTGCTATACGCTGTTCAACAATGAAAGCTCTTTGATAGCAATGGGTTGTCGCAGTGAATTCGAGATGGATGCGGTCACAGAGTTGATAAAACAGAAGCAAATGTTGCTTTGCAATTCCAAGGGTTGCAACTCTCCCGATTCTCTTCCCACTTCAAAGACGTGCTCAGTATGCAATTCTGAAGAAAATTCACTATGTGCTACGAATCCCAACCTGGTTGCTAACATTGAGCGTTGTTCCGCATTGCCATACTCGGAGTGCTTTACTCGCGTAAACAAGTGTAAGTAAATTAAATTGCTGTCTTATACAGGACTTGATTGTTAACTATTGTTCTTTTCAGATGGTCATACTGAACGTGGCTGTTTGGCATCACTCGAAAGCGAAACCTTCTACAGCTGTCTTTTAGGCACTGACGGCTTGTGCGAGACTTGTGTGGGTGATAAATGTAACGAAATCGACGTCTACCCTGACGGGCGAAGAAAGTGCCAACAGTGTAGCTCCGCTACAGACCCTCTCTGTGCTGCTGCCCCTAACAGCAACAAAGTGTGCCCCATTTATGATGACAACGATTTATGTGTAACTAATTTCCGCAACGGCATCACCACTCGCGGCTGTTCGTCTTCGATGCAATGTGATAACGAAAACGATAGGCACACTTGCAGGATTTGCGATTCAAATGGATGCAACACTGTCAACCTGGAAATTTCAAATGAAGATGGTGAACCGGGAAGGTGGCAAGACATACCAATCACTTGCTATTCATGCAAGAGCGAAGAAGATTGTGAGGGCAAGGGCGATTTCCGCTCCTGCGTGAACAATCCATATCAGAATTGTATGACCGTATTCAGTGCTGAAGGAAAGGTTACCCAAAGAGGTTGTAGCGATATTGTGGAGGAAGACAACCAATCCTACTGCGAACTCAACACCGATAAATGCTTCCGGTGCAATTCCAATGGCTGCAATGTCGCCAAGGGTCTTGATGACTATGTCGAATGTCTGTCCTGTGACACCGACTCTAATGGCGATTGTGTTCACAATGTCAACGGCATTAACAAGGTCCGCAAGTGTTACAAACACTGTATGACTGCTTTGTATCCCCTTTTCAAGGAGGAGAATCCTTCATATGGTCTTTCAAGATCGTGCTACGATGATATGGATGCAGATGAACGCGAAAGCTGCTCTGCAGGCAATAATGAATATTGTCAAACATGTAGCAGTGAAAAGTGTAATGCCGTATCCATACCAGACAAGCGCATCAGCTGCTACATCTGCGAGGGCGATTCTTGTCAGAATGCCGCGGCCCAGAAGTGCGCCACATATCGACCAGACGACAAGTGCTATGTTCGCTTCGACGAGCGACTGTCCGTCGTTGCCCTGGGCTGCCGTAGTGAATTCAGTAACCAAGAGGCGGACTATTTACTGAAACAAAAAAGTCTTTACGTCTGTGACGGCGAAAATTGTAATCAAATCGAGCAGTTACCATCAGCGCAGACATGTGCCCTTTGTAATTCTCGCACTGATGGCAACTGTGCTGTAAATCCTTCTATTGTCACTGGACAGACTTCTTGCGCTGTTTTACCTTACACCGAGTGCTATTCCCGTGTTTTGTTTGATGGTGCCACCGAACGTGGATGTTTGTCGAATTTGTATGATGACGAGTTCGCGAGTTGCTTGAATGGTACATCTGTAACTTGTAAGTCGTGCAAGGGTAACAATTGCAACAAGGACATCTTCCCTGAAAGTCGCCTTAAGTGCCATATTTGCGACTCTGCAGCCGATCCCAACTGTGAAGCCATTCCTAATAGTCTGAGCACTTGCCCCTTATACAATTCTGAAGATACGTGTGTCACTGCTTTCCGCAATGATGTCACCTACCGAAGCTGTAGTTCTAGCCTGGTTTGTGATGCCACAAATCCTCGAAAATGTGTAAAATGCATCGGCGAAGGCTGTAACACCGTAAACTTAGCTAAAAAGCAGGACGACAACTACGGTAAATGGCAAGATCTTCCCCTTAGCTGCCTCAACTGCAAAGACTCTAATTGCGATTCCTCGGAATCTATAGACTCGGTAGTTTGTGAGCTCAATAATGAACAGGATTGTATGACTGTTTTCAATTCCGATGGCAAAGTGGTGCGTCGTGGATGTGCCGATATTGTTGAGAGTGAGTATGGAAGTTACTGCGATTCGAATGATGACAGCTGCTACAGTTGCAAGTCCAATAAATGCAACACGGCTGTATCGAAGAGTGAATTCGTTGAATGTGTGTACTGCGATAGCAACAACGATCTCGAGTGTTTGTGGAACCCCTTAAGTTCAGGGCACAAGACACGTCAATGTCAAGGCGGTTGCATAACGGCTCTATTCCCTATTGATAGCTCCACATCGCCAGCCTATGACTTGATACGCACCTGCTTGAACGACAAGGAAGAGGTTGATCAGACCACTTGTAGTGCTAGCAAGGACGCCAACTGCAAGGCCTGTAGCGGAAACAAATGTAATACCTACAATGTGCCAGAATATCGTCTCAGTTGCTACACTTGTGAAGGAGCAAATTGCGAGGAACCTGAGACAAAATCGTGTGCTTTATATAAGGAAAACGACCAGTGCTTCATAAGATTCGATGAGTCAAATACCGTTTCCGAAATGGGATGTGTTAGCTCATTCCGCAGCCAACAGCTGGAAAGTATCATCAAGACGAAGAGGGTTTCAATTTGTTCGGGTGATAATTGCAACTCGCTGAACAGTCTTCCTATGGCCCAAAAATGTGCAGTATGTAGCTCTACAGATGACGAAGCTTGTGCTGTGCAACCAATCGAAATTGGTTCATTCGACACCTGCAGCATGTTACCATACACAGGATGTTTCAGCAAATTAACAGAGAGTAAGTATCATGAGGCCTGATAACAGAACGGAGTTTCTAATTTTTGGGTTTATTTTTTATAGATGGAAGAACTCTGAGAGGCTGTTTGACCGATTTGCCGGCAGAAGATTTTGCGGCATGTGTTCTGGGTACAGATACAAACTGTGGTGCTTGCAATGGAGATGGCTGCAACAGAGAGGTAAAATTGATTAAAATTAAAAATAACTTTATATATTAACATCTTCCCATTAGATATTCCCGGCCGATCGACAACAATGTTTCACATGCAATTCGGAGGAAGAATCTAACTGTGAATCATTCCCAACATCCCAGATGGCCTGTCCAATTGTCAGCGAGACCGAGCCGTGCATGACAGCCCTTAGCGGAAATGTGACCTTCCGTGGCTGCAAGTCTAATATTTACTGTGACGCCAATGACAGCTTTACTTGTCGCTCTTGTCTAGGTTCTGAATGTAATTCAATCGATTTGTATAACAAAGTTGACGATGGTTATCACGGCGCCTGGCAGGATTTGCCTCTAAAATGCCACACTTGCGATGGAGATCAGTGTTTGCATTCCTTGGGACCCGCAGTCACCTGCTCCAGCCGAAATATCAATCAGGATTGTATGACTGTATTTAAGCCAAACGGCCAGGTCGATCGTCGCGGCTGTTCCGACGATGTCGATGATTATAGAGACTTGTACTGCAGACAAAACCCCGATCACTGTTTTAAATGTAAATCCAACGAGTGTAATGTGGCATGGAGCGCATCTGAGTATATTCAATGTACCTTCTGCGATTCCGCTACTGATGCTTTGTGTGTTCTCAATCCCGACACACATGACTTTGCATCCAGAAAATGTTACAAGGAATGTATGGTTGCAATGAAAGATCAACAGATCATTCGTTCCTGTTTGGACGACAAAGAACTCCGAGTCCAGCATACGTGCCAAGGTTCAAATGGAATCGAATGTGCCACCTGTACGGGAGACAACTGTAACAAGTTTGCATTCCCCGCCGATCGTCTCAAGTGTCACGTATGCAATGGTGCCTCATGTTCCACAAGCACGAGTCAATACTGTGAACTGTATGACACCAACGACTTTTGCTTCGCCAAATATGAAAGTGGCAATGTTGATCGGATGGGCTGTGCCACAGCACAAAACACAAGTGATATTATTGAGTGGGATGCCCAAAACAAGCTTTATAAATGTGAAAGCAATGACTGTAACGAATTGTCCCGTCTCCCAACCGGTGCAGACTGTGTCGCCTGTGATTCGAGCAAAACACCAAACTGTGCTCAAAATCCCTTGCTTGTCACGGCCACTGAGTCTTGTCTTGCTCCCAGCGACAAATGTGTGACCAGAATCAATACCCAAGGTCATACAATACGCGGTTGTCTAAGCAATTTGGATCAGAGCGAGCAATCTTGTGAGGCAGCTGGAACTTGCGCTGTCTGCTCAGGTTCTAAGTGTAACAATGAGGTAAACATTGTGAAAGCTAAATATGATAAAATCTTATATTAATTTACACCAATTCCATAAATTTCTCTAGGTCTATCCTGCCAACCGCCAGTCATGCCACATTTGCAATTCGGTGGCTGACAAAGAATGTGCTGCCAAACCCAACAGTCCTCTCATTTGCCCCATCTATGTTTCCAACGACAGCTGTGTGTCTGCACTTAGCGATAACGGCGACCTAAGTCGTGGTTGTGCCTCTCAAGTGTCTTGCAATAACGATGGCAAGGACTACTGCCAAACGTGCACCTCTAACAATTGCAACACAGCAGAGTTGAAGGGTTCTGCCAGTGTGGCAGCTCACAGTTTAATGTTAACTCTCCTGCTAGCATTTGCAGTGATTCATTTGATGAATCGTAATTGATTCACAATTCCAGAGATCACATTAGAATTTCACACACGAAAGTGCCGTAAATCACTCACCCTCATACTGATCTGTCCGTAAACCTGCTGTCAATTGTGTTTCTTGCTGTATAAACTTTTAACATATTATTTCACAGCACACATACTTGTATGAAAAATCGTAGATTTTAGTATTTTTTTAATTATTATTAATATAATTATAATTCTTTAAGTAGCCCTTAGCCATCGAAAGATTAGGATAAATCGAAAAATGCCTTCGAAATGAAGTGATGTGTTTACTTTTATGACGAAGCATAATTTGAAAAGTTAATAATAAAGATTGAAACTAACTGTTATAAAATATAACGAAATTTAACATAAATAAATTGGCTTACATTGGAATTTTTTTGTCAGTTTAAGGTCGACTAAAGCCACAAACGAGACATCGATTTGAAGTGTCACCCAAGGAATACTTGGGCATTACCTTAATCCTTTTGCTCTCGGAGTTTTGTTTCGAAATGCAGCCAAGTTAACCTATTTGTTTGCAGATGTCGATGGTGTTGCGAAAAAAGGACCAATCTGCATTATTTACAGGATCCGATGTTAATCGTCACACGGATGAAAATGTTCATCACCCAAAAAATTTTTGTCATCGAAAGTGAGCTAACGTAACGTTTCATTCCCGCTATGAAAATGTGTTCATCAACTGCAAATTGTTCGTTACTGTGGTGAAAGTATGGTTGTTGCTGCAATGAATTTGCTTCATTATTGCAACGAATTTGTCTTTCATTTCTTTCATTTTTGCAATTAATAGGTATCGTTCTTGCAAGGAATTTGCTTCACTGCTGCAATGAATTTGTTCATTGCTGCTATGAATTTGAGTCATTGTTGTAATGAATATGTTTCATTACTACAATGATTTTGTTTCATTGCTGCAATGAATGTTTGGAAGTGTGTGTTGAAATTATTTATTGACAATTGTACATAAATATACTGTTAGTATTACATTGCAGGTGTTTTGATAACAATTGTTTGAATTTTTGTTTTCGAAAATCTATTTGCTAAATAGATTATAGTCATTCCATGTTGAAACACTCGTCTGGAGAAGATTGTGGTAGTCGAGTGTTATTATGGCCGTCATATTCAGGTCATGCAATTAAAAACATATACGAGGAATTTATTGTTAAGATTTCTATTTAAGACATGTACATACATATCTATGTCTGTACTTATCATGAACATAAGCTCTACTCCCCTATGCTCTACTCTTTTAACATAGAACCACATTTTTTAAATCATGCAATTGTTGGATTTGATATTCAAGTGTAGCGCCAAATCTCCCCGTCATTAAGCCAGTGATCGCTCTGTAAGCATTTTCCTCAACTGCTCTTTTGTTTATTTTAACCACATTTGTTAAAGTTTGGATTGGATTCATTTGAATGTACGTTGAATTGTTATTTATTATGTTCGTCGTACTTGTAACACTTTGTTTCTTTGACATCTTCGTTTTCATTGACTTCCACTGCCCGCACAAATGTATGTATGTCTGTCTTTCGGTTTTTTCTGAATCCAAATGTCAACACAACGGAACAGGCGCTACCGAATTATGATTAAAACACAAAAACACGAACATTTTGTTGCGACTTGTACCGTCACGCGCATACGCACATAAAAGTTCAGTTACATATTTCGGGGTAGTTTTCCTGCTAACGTGTTGCTCCTTGCATTATGTTTGTTTATCTATTTGATTTATAGATTCGCAAGTCACACAAACGATCACAGCAAACACACAAATTCACACAATTTAGTTTTCACAATAAAATATTATTACTAAGTATAAGTAATTAGTCTGTTTTAACAAATTTATTTAAATTATTCCGGCGGAGAAATATGTCTACCACTTTCGATTGTTGCAATGGAACTGATTTAAGATGTGTACGTGACCCACCACTCACGCTCACCATTTGCCCATGCTGGCCTCTTTTTTTATGCTCCCTCATTTTTTCGACTGCGTCTCTCTCTATACCATCATACAAATTAGTTTCGTTACAATAACGAAATTGTTTCGTCGTCTAAAAATTTTGACAAACCTCCAAAATAAATAAATAATAAATATAAACTATAAAAAGTAATAGATAAACCAAATATCAGTAGTTTAAAACTCATGCCTTTACTTTTTTTTTTTTAATTTTCAACCGATTTTTCCACAAAATTCAAATTAAATAAAATTTTTGCAGGAACATCAAGTAAGTTGTTGCAGCAAAGAAATGAAAAATTGTCAAAGAAGTCAAGTATACAATTTTTCGTTGCAGCGACTACCAAATTGTCGGATATACGACACTTTTCACTATAACAACGTAAAAACTTTAACGAAAATGTTTCATCCTTGCGACGAAGCGTTTTTCTTTCAGTGTAAGACAAGTCAAAACGGCCAAACGCTTGAGCCTATCGGCAACGAAATAGGTAGACAATTATATTGCTCGAAGAACCCAACCATAACTTTCTGTAATCATACATTGTTTTGTTACTGTATGATCTATGCAACTCTTAGACACAATTAGCAACAACAGATTGGCTCCTTTTACGCAACACCATTGATATGGTAATAATATGAAAAGAGAGTCCTTGAGGTGTCCGTTATCCTGGGATATATAGTCACATTGAAAACATACATTTTCCTTTTTGCGAATTTTTATTGAATATAATATAAAGGGTGTCTCAGTAAGAATGCACGTTTTCATTTTAAAGTAAAAAACACGTATTTTTCGAGATAGTTGTGACTTTTTTTGTTGGATTGTAAAGAAGACATGATCGGATTAAATATGGAATAAAAAACCTGTCAAATTGTAACAAAGGCTGTGATGTCAGACCAATAATCTGATCCAAAATTTGATCTCAGGAATTGTTTCTGGTTTATTCGCATAAACCCGAGAGTTCACAAAACCCCAAAGAAATAAATCGCGGAGCGTTAAATCGCATGATCTTGAGTTTTTGACCACTCTTCGAATGGTTGACACATTAGGTGCACTTTCCCGACTGAAAATACCTCGAAGTTTGCGAGTGGTCTCAGCATAACTTTCCAAATTTGTATAATAAGATTTGACAATTATAACGCGTTGTTCTTTCAAAAAGCGTTTCATTTTTAATAATCTCAATAAACATATGTAGCAGCTGCTAAATTTCAGAGCTGCACAAAAAAAAATTATATATGTTTTAAAAAGCGTAATCTTACTGAGACACCCTTTATTATTATATTATAAAATATAATTAAAAACATTTTTTTAACCATCTAGCAAAATCAATGGTTTAAAAATCATCGTTTGTAATTCTATATTGAGACAAATAAATCCCACTCCAATTCGATAAAGTCATACTTGCAGTTATCGAGTGCTGCCATATTGGATTAATTTATGCCGATTTGGCATAAATTTGTTTGGTTTTGGCACTTATTTGTTGACAAATTATGCCAAGTGCCGTTTAGCACAGATTATGTGTAATTTTTGAGCACAATTCTTTTGGAAACGGCACAATTTTTCGTACTGAATTTTAATTTATCTGAAAATCTATTTTTACAGCGTAGTTATCGGTTTCTTGTGGTATAATATCACAATTTAAGGTTCCTTCACACCTAAGCGCATTTTTGGAGAAGCTCCTGCTTCAAATAAAAATTAGCGTTTGCGTATACTTTACTTCTGCGGAATTTCCATGCGTTAACGAAAAACTAGACGCTCCTCTGTGGCACCTTTAATAAGATCCGTACACTCAGAAAATTGTGGGAAAAGAGGTTGTAGCAATCGTAAAAGTATAAAATTGAGTTCAAACTTTAAATAAACATCACAATAAAATACAATTTACGCTGGAAATGGAGTGTAACAATAGTAACAATAACAATTTTTATATTTGGACACCACTCTTCATCGTAAGGACAACAAAATTATTTACCCTCGTAAGGACAACAAAATTCGTAAGGACAACAAAATGATTTACCTGCCCTCATCGGTAAAGCTATAAAATATAACTGATGAAGAATTCAAGGAGGACAACATAAAAAAGATCCGACGAATTCTTAGAAGCAACGATTACCCTGATGGCCTAATTGAAAACTTGATTGACACGAAAACTTGACGTGACACCCACGAGGTACTATAAACTCATTCCCATCGAGTTTCAGAGTTCGAATTATGCGTCCTTTGATCCAGTTAGGAGAATGTATCGTGACTTTAATGAGCTATATCAGTTTATTGATTTCACTGGTAGTTGGGAAACTACAAAGTCTAGGATAATTTGTCATTTAAACCGATTGCATTAGTGCTATATATTCCTTTACATATGTAAATTTACGTTATCCTTACTATCTGTCTGTCTGACTTATAGTTTGGTTTTCGTTTTGTTCGAAATTATTATGTATTATGAAGTCTGTTATGTTAATATATCGTGATGTGCTTTTATACTTATTTATGTTAGTGTAATACCAACTGGTGAAGAATTTCTGTAGTTGGTTGCAACGTGTGAACTTATGATCCTTGCTCTCCCGTTATAGACCGGCCTATAATGTGTACGCTGTCCTCACGTTATGGGGACGTGGCCCTCTCGGTCGGTAGGAGCGGGTAAGAGTGGCGGCGATGGGTTCGCTCGATAGAAAAAAAGAATTAAAAAAAACAACAGACACATGTTCATACATATGTACATTGTTATGGTCGTACATACGCTACACAAGTTCACACCATTTTCGTTGCTCTCTTGCTATCTCATTTTTATATATGTACGTATAACCACGTCATTATTCAGTGTGTGTTTTTTTCGCAGTCTGACAATCTGTGTTTCGCAGTCGGATAAATCTGTTTTCTATATAGGGGTGGGTCACCCTTATCATTAAGGGGTATGAAAAATAGATGTTGGCCGATTCTGAGACCTACCCGATGTGCACCCGATGTGCACATCATACAAATCGGTCTAGCCGTTTTGGAGGAGTTTAACGCCAAACAATCTGTGATCGCAGTCGGACAAATGCTTTTTTGTTTGGATGTATTCACTTTGTGAGTTTAGTCCCTACCAACGCCTATAGATGTTAACACATCAAAAGAACAACAACATTATGTGGGCTACGAAATTGGACGTAAGGGGAGTATATTAAATTAATAGTAAGTATTAAATGTCTACGAATATAACTGTAAATTAATGTGTAATTTTAAATTTTGCAAAAAAAAAGCTTCAATAAAGAGTCCCTGAAAGACCCAACGAAACGCCGGAGGAGAATAATGATGCATTGTCACTTGCATTAAAAAGAAATCGGAGCAAAATAGCCTAAGGGAAAAATCGAAACAATTTAAAAAAATATGAACAAGTTTTCTGAAATTATTGACTATATTTTGAGATAGAAACATTCGCTAAAACGTAAAATGGTATAAATTTACAGATAAGAATATGGGCTATAAATCTTCTGCAAATAGTTTTTAAATTGGGATAGTGGTTTCAGTACGAAAATGCTCGAATTATAACGAAGGAAATAAATCATATCTGAAGAAATTCGACGGATAAGTATGGAAGTTATGAGCCAATATATAAGTACCACTTTAAACTTTTTTCGATTCATATTTGGTTTTCTTCATTACAGCGTGTTTATTTGTTTATGTATTTGGGTTAGGGTAGTCAGCACTGGTCGTGTCTAACGAAACCCTTAGCCCAATAAGTACCGTTGTGATAAAAGAGAATGCCATATTCCGTTCCCATCGTTGAACCTATAAATTGTCCTGGTATGTTTAAGGGAAGTTCAAGCCATATGGTACAACATCCCGATATTCCAGGATGTCGCTGAAGAAGAGGCGTACATTAGTTCTTGACAAACCAGTTAGTCCTCTGCAAAAATGTTCTAAGATCATTCAGTTTAACTCTCTGAATATCTGTTAGATCTAACTTGAAGTAAGATCCTAGATATATGAATGGAACCCTCATGAAAATATGAAAAACCACAAAGTTACATCGAATATGACCACCCACTTTATGCTAATCCCAAGCAATGAGGGTACGCATTTTGTGGAAAAATCAAAAAACATATATGAATTACAATCATATTTGACATCAGATGTAGCTTTCGAATGGAAATACGTCATCGAAAGATGAACCGAATCTTGAAACAATAACTTATATTATACGGGTAGTAGATTCAAATACGACAATATTAACAAACTAAATCAGTAAAACAAATAAATACGCTGCAATAAAGGTGAAAAATGGATTCCAGAAATGATTCGTTTTCTTTGCTAAGATGCAAGGTCTATGATAAAAATTCAAACTTTTTCCGTATTCGGGGATTTTTTTTGTATCGTATAAAAAAACATTTTTTCTAACTTTATTCCCCCATGTACTTAAACTATTATGTTTAAAACATAGATATATATTGAATTGAAATTGATAGGATGTGTCTATCTCAAAATATAGCCAACAGTTTTCGAGTTTATAAGGGTCGCAGATTTAGAAAAAAATGGTTGTAAAATACTGTAAATTCAGTTACACTGACACTGACAAATTGAAACCGACAATTTTGTATCGAAATACACAGAATGTAAATGGTTCAAAAATGTTTACAATCATTTTATGTTTTAAGCGATAAATCAAAAGGTAATTTAAAACATGTATATAAACATATTAAATATTAAAATTTTGGTTTAATTTTTTTTATGTTTGCAAGCATTGTTTTAGTGATTAAAGATCTGGTGCTTGTTTGTTTCAATATTGTCTGTCATGTTTTTGTTTACAACAAACAAAGTCACATTTGGGTCACAAAAACATATTTAATAACCTGTTAATCATTGTGTCTCAAACATGTAATATTGACTAGCAAACACAATTTGTTTGCACTACTGTATTTGCGACAAGCTACTACAGATACGTTGTTGTTGCACCCAAACAACATAAAAGACAGATTTTTCAGCATGTACAATTTGTAAATAATCACGTGCATGATTCTTGTCCATGATAAAGCCCTTTTTAGCTACATACTCGTACAATTTGCATACACTCGGATAAGGAATACTTACTCTGTGAGGATATGCCAAATGCCACGTTACATTGAACTTTGAACCAGACAATAGCGATGTACGTATAGAGCCTGAAAAGAAACGAGAAAATTGTTAAAATATAAATATTTTTTCATTAAAAAATGGTAAGACCACGACTTTTTACGATTTTAAATCATTGGTAATAGTTTACATTCATAATAACGTGAGCATATTTTCACAAATAACAGATAACAGGTCTATCAGAGGAGTTTTTAATTTGTTTCGCTAAATACAAGACCTGACCAGTACAATTTCAATATTTGTCTTGTCCTGAATATACATATGTACAGTTTGCTTTTATACGAGTATCCTGGGCGTAATTTCGTTGCAACGAGTTCTTGAAACAAATCAGCTTTCTTAACTTTAAAACATTGAACAACGAACTGACAAAACTTAAATAAAACCAATCGAGACCCGGATATTTTGGGACATTTCGGGATTCAGCATTTTTTCGGGGCTTAATTGGATTTTGATACCTTTCGTTATTGTCATATAACCAGTATTCCTTTTTGATCGGAGATTTTGAAAAAAGCGCGAATTTTGATTTTTTAATACAATATAAAAATCGACATATACGAATAGGCAAGTTGCGAGTTGAGTTATCAACAGAGTAATAGATAAGAGTTTCCATCAGCTGTTTTGCATCCTCTTGCAGTCAAATCACCGAGGTAGTTGAAAATATCATAGAGTTCGAGTTGGTGTTGTATGTTACTCATTATTTAGCTGTCATCAGCATCAATCAAATATTATTTAAGCTTAGTTTGCTCAGGGGGTATCCATGCCACAGCTGATCGACATGGTACACCGAGTCTGATAACGAACATACTAGACACGAGAATGAGCGATAAGCACCTGAAATCAAGCCATGCAGCAAACTGAGTTTATATAGTGATTGATTGATACATACTAATGACAGCTAATTTATGTTTTATGTTGATTGCATCGAACGAATATACGCATTATTTTTTATTCCTTTCCGTTTTATGTCCAACCAAATAAAAACATACATCAGCAACTCAAACTCGATTAAATTTTGAACTACGACCGCAAGAGAGCGCTAAGCGAGGGATGGATACCCTTATCAATTGCTCTATGGTTTGATGCATGTTTTTTTTCTAGTTCCTTATCGCTTATCCTGTCTACTCTGTTCGCTATCAAATTCCAGCTATCATTTCAATTAACAGATGTAAATAGATTAGTTGAAATGATTGTGTAATTAACAACACCACTGAAAAACGCATCGCATTATCAAACTCTTGTTTACATCTCATCACAATTAACTTACTTAATTACTTACTTAGGTGGCCTCAAACAACCCAGGCCTTACAAAATGAGGATAACATGATTCTCCAAACGATCGATCTTCAGCTTTCCCCTGCAGTTGGTAATATCAAGCCCTCACAGGTAATCTTAAACCTGGTCTTTCCAGCGAAACCTTAGTGGTCCTATTTTACGGTTGCCCTATTTTACGAGAGGACCACTGCGGGCGGTATTGGAAGACTTCGGGTACGTCCGTAAAATAGGCCGACCTTAAAATAGGGCGCAAAACCTAATGTTCGGTTGGCTCGAAAATTGGGTTTTTTTATTCAAATCCGGTTTCGGTTTTTAGATCCAAGTCTTAAACACCTTATCCCATAGAGAAATTCTCTCATCTGACGTTTAGTTTCACACACTTCGTCGTAGGTTTGTGCAAATGAGAGGAATTCGACGAAAATTAACCTACAGCAGGTGGAGTTACCAGAACTGTTGACTTAAATTTTCATTTCGTTTTCGTATAGAACTGAAAAATTTAAATGTATTTTGCACATTTTTGTTGACTTTTATCGTTGCTATACATTTGTATTGTATTTAACACAACTAGTTTGCTACAAAAACACGAAATGCGGTTGTTGTTCCTTTGTTGGACGTTGTGTACTATTGCCCCTATCTGGTATTATTGAACTCATGCTTTCCACCATCCAATCTTTACTTGCAACCATATCTATGACGTTTAATATATTGAGAGAATAAATGTGTCTATACTATATTCGTTTATTCCTTATCCACTTAGCGTGTTTAACACTCGTAACATGTTTTGTTTTCATAAAAAAATCAGCTGTTTTTGGCCTCAAAGCATGTTAAACATGTATTATACTCTAAGTGGAAACGAAGCTTTAGGAATTGCAATTTTTTTTTTTAAAAAAATCAAACTTTTATTACTGAAATATTGTTAAAAACATTCATGATAATTAATGTATACAAATTGAGCAAATCTTTACATTTTGTGAGAGAACAATTTAAAACTCGCAACAATCCAAAATGTTTATAAACTGTTTCTTTTCAAAATATTGATTTTTACTTTTTAAGCTTTATGTAAAAATTGTCCACACAATTATTGTTTTCCTTTAATTTTCTTTTGGAAATTCAATTTAAAAGACGACCTATTATGTCAAAATCAGGTGAAGTAAATTCATAGAGAATTTGAGTTATTTGTATGAAGACAGACATTGTCAGCATGGAAAGTACACAGAAAAAATTTATATTAAAGTATCATGTATTTGCGTTAGAATTTGTGTTATTTGTATTACAATTAAAATTATATTGTAATAAAGTGGCAGCGAAGATGATGGTGAGAAACCATACAAATATAAATACTGTGAAAGTTCTTATTATTTTATTGGTTAAGTCTAATAATTTGTAAGTCAGTAAATAAATAAATATATATAAATAAATATATATAAATATATATAATAAATATATAATAAATAATAAATAATATGTTTCCAGGAGATGTCATTTTCCGAATTTGTCCTTCCGTAAATATTTGTTTCACTGAAGTAACGATTGCGTTTGCTTCTGTGAGCTCAGACTTCAAGCCCCTATTCCCCTTTTGCAATTTTTTTATAATTGCTTTACAATGCCTAATCTCCATTTCCATTGCACATTCATGTATTTTTGAGCTGGAGGTCAAAAAAATACAAATAGAATATTATATAATATATTTCTGAGCACTTACTCCGTTTGTGTTTGACCGTCTATATATTGTACTATTTTTTTCGACTCATCAAAAGGCGCGTACTCTTGTAACGGTGGTTCAACAATGTCACTGGCCGATACCCTGTGCTCAAGCAAAAGCTGAACACTAGGCACAGCACTCGGCATTAAACCAGTTCTTTCTGATCTTTTTATTATATCCGTGGATAGAAAATGATCTGCGCATATGCGAGCTTCTTTGAAAACTCCATCCGACAAACCTCACGCCACTTGCTTCGTCGCCGTTCGCCCTCTGGAACTCTGAAGAACGTGCCCGTGGTAGCTACCACTTTTTTCTTGCAAATGCAACAGTTGGACATTTTTCTTTTTACTCTTTTTTTATTTTTCAAATATATTTTAAAACACTAATTGACACTAATTATTTAACACAATTTTTGACTTCAAACGCTCATCACTTGAAATAATTTTTGGTGTTTTTCGTACATTAAGTTGAAAAACTGATTTTTTTATCAGTGTGTAAACTCATTGTGACTGTATAAACACAAATATTGTAAATAAAACAATTGTAAATAAACTTTGATAGATTAGGTCGTGAAGGAAATCGTTGTATTTGTACTAATGCATTAACCTTTTTATTGAATCATGATCAAACCGTTCCAATTATTTTAAAATTTTCGAATAACAATTCAACGAAGAATTAATTTATTTTTTTATTTTTTTTTTCGAAAATGCTAATTTTCAGAAAACCGGCGGTCGATGGACTTCCAAAAAACCGGTGGACCGGTTTCTGTTTCGGTTTTTGAATACTCTAATCCTCACGAATATTCACAGAGAATCTCACGTCGGTCAGTGCCATCCTACAAAGGCGTGTCAGCTTAGCAGGAATACCAAGCTCTGACATAGTCTGTTACAGTTTTCTCCGTATCGGGCAATCGAAGGCAGGCATATAATCTTCATAGAGGTGGTACGTGTCGATTTGTTCTCCGCGGGTTTCCCTTACACAGTGCAACACGAAAAAAAATAACCATATACGGACACCACTACGTGATAAAAGACTAACAAAAAAAGACCCGTGTCTCCCAATTTTTCCCAAAGTCATGCACTTTTTTTTTTATGGGCCGCCAAAAATTTGGGGCCTCGGTATCATTTTCGTAAAAATGTGATCATTTTCTCAGGCTCATATCTTGCAAACCGTTCAGAATTTCGATTTACTCTCTGAGGCAAAGTTGTCATAAAGAACAAAAATTGCAAACATATAAAATCAAAAAAACTTCACCTTCCAGATCAAAATCGCAAAAAACTTAAAAAAATTCGATTTTTTTTTACCTTTTTTCCTTTTTCCATAGGTAGCAAACCGTTCAAAATTCAAGGAAACAATCAACTACAAAAATTTACCTAAGATCTCAATAAACAAATTTCTAGAACATATAAACTTCCTAGAGATGATTCTTAACACTGTTTAGGTAGCACGCAAAAGTGAAAAATTTGCCGAAAATTTTTTAATTTCATTTTTTTTACCTTTTTCTCCTGTTCAGGTCCATAGGTAGCAAAAAATGAAATATGCCTGGCCAGAACCATGTGTTTGTCCAAGGGTTAACACCGTTTAGGTAGCGCTTAGGTATCACGCGATCATGCATCGACAGCAGCAGCACAGGCAATGCAGTAAGCTCAGCACTCGCAACAAGGGACGCAGCACACAGTATAAAAGCGACACGACGCTCACATCGAGGCATTACACAGCGCGATGTCAACGAGAGCTCAGCGGTGAAAGTTATAAAGTGAAAGTGAAAGTAAAAAAAGTGAAAGTGCTACAGTATAATTCGCACACAACATTGGCAACTGACAATTTCAATATGCAGTGTGAAAATATTGATTTATTTTGCTACGTTTGCGGTCATCAAACCAGAAAAAAACATCTACAAGATTTCAGAAGGAAAAGAATCTTTTAACTAGTGAATTCAAAAGAGCATATACATTGTTTTTCGACGAAGTGGACTTGACCGGTGAAAATTACACACCTAATACAGTGTGTCGCCAATGTTATAACAATCTCATGGCATGGTTGAGTGGAGGCAGAGGTACTATGAAGTATTGTAAGCCGGTAAACTGGATTAATCGCCCAGGTGATCATGATGCAACCAGTTGCTATGCATGCGTAAATTACACATGTCGTCTAAATCGACATTCTGAGAAGAACAAAATTTATAAAGCAACTGCAATAGCCACACTACCAGTGCTTGCACCTGAAAATTTTGTATCACCAAGGCCGCCAACTCCAGATCGTACTACAGAATTTACAGCAATGAGTACAGCAAGTGGTGTTACTTATGAAGATCCATTTGATACCGATTATGAGCCCCAACAGGGAAGAGATGGACCACAACTAATAACACAAATGGAAATGGATTTCATTGTGGCCATATTGGGATTATCGCAGCGACTTGCAATATTTTTGACAGCTTTTTTAAAGCAAAGAAAACTCACACATGCTAATGTTAACTCTACGGCGTACCGCAAACGAGAAGCTGAATTTCAGATGCTCTACACTCTAAATGATGACAATTCGTTCGCTTACTGCAAAAATGGGAATGAACTACATCGCTAGTGAGTGGAGATTATTTATTGATGGTTATGTTTCAAGCTTGAAAGCAGTCTTGTTGCATGTGTCGAACCGAAAACCTTCCATTCCGCTAGCAATGGGTATCAACATGAAAGAGAGCTATGAAACATTGAAAGATATAATGGAAAAAATCAAATATTACGAAAATAAATGGAAGATTTGCTGTGATTTGAAGGTCATCAACATTTTGCAAGGGATCATCGATAAGGGCGGCTTCCCAAAATTCTTTTGTTTTCTTTGTAATTGGGATTCACGCTCACCTCTGAATCAATTCCAATGTAACTCGTGGAGGCCAAGAGGAAGTGTGGATGAACAAATACAACAACATAGACTGAAGAATGCACCTTTAATTGACAATACTCAAGACATCTTGCTGCCACCGCTCCACATAAAATTGGGAATTGTTAAAAAATTCATCGAAGTGGCCGTTGTAAATTGTCCAAACGCATTCGACTATTTGAAAAGCGTTTTCCCAAAGCGTAGCGATGACAAAATTAAAAAAGGTATTGTAGTAAATTTAAAACGAATTTTTGTTCACCTAATTGTACTATTTACACTATGTTAATGTTTTCTTTTCTGTCTTTATTTTTTGTTTTCATTTAACAGGCGTACTTAATGGCCCTGACATTAGAAAGCTATTCAAGAGCTTATATTGTGTGCTGCGTCCCTTGTTGCGTGTGCTGAGCTTACTGCATTGCCTGTGCTGCTGCTGTCGGTGCATGATCGCGTGATACCTAAGCGCTACCTAAACGGTGTTAACCCTTGGACAAACACATGGTTCTGGCCAGGCATATTTCATTTTTTGCTACCTATGGACCTGAACAGGAGAAAAAGGTAAAAAAAATGAAATTAAAAAATTTTCGGCAAATTTTTCACTTTTGCGTGCTACCTAAACAGTGTTAAGAATCATCTCTAGGAAGTTTATATGTTCTAGAAATTTGTTTATTGAGATCTTAGGTAAATTTTTGTAGTTGATTGTTTCCTTGAATTTGGAACGGTTTGCTACCTATGGACCTGAACACGGGAAAAAAGGTAAAAAAAAAATCGAATTTTTTTAAGTTTTTTGCGATTTTGATCTGGAAGGTGAAGTTTTTTTGATTTTATATGTTCGCAATTTTTGTTCTTTATGACAAGAGCTACAACTTTGCCTCAGAGAACGGTTTGCAAGATATGAGCCTGAGAAAATGATCACATTTTTACGAAAATGATACCGAGGCCCCAAATCTTTGGCGGCCCATAAAAAAAAGTGCATGACTTTGGGAAAAATTGGGAGACACGGGTCTTTTTTTTTTAGTCTTTTATCACGTAGTGGTGTCCGTATATGGTTATTTTGCCATGACTTAAAAAATTACACACAGTGTTATTAGAGTATTTGCTAGGTAAACCATTCTTTGTGTGGTTTTACAGTGTTTTATTTAACTTGCTCTGTTGTCTGTCTGTATTGTTCAAATCTAGTAACTCATTTTTAACACAGTTGCAGTTGAATTTTTTTAAATTTTTTTACTTTGCTGATGTTTTTGATCACTATTTTATTAGAAACATCTTAATCGTGTTTTATTATTTAAAAAGAACACATTATCACGAGTAAAACGCTTGTCTAATTTCTAAAATCGGTCAATAATTAGCAAAGATTTTCGGAAACGAAATTTTCGGACTTTAAAGTAAATTCTTAAAGAACTTTTTTAGAATGAAAGAAAATAATTCGTTACTATTTTTTCGACCTTTATTTTATTAATATTTCTTGACTAATTCTTGCAGCTTAAGGTCCCTTTACTTTTCTTGAAAATTTTCTGTTTTTTCCTTTTTTAATATTTCCATTTCCTTTGGAAATCTTCTTCAAGAAAGTTTTTGTTTGTTAAAATTAATATAACATTTGACATTTGCCACTGTTGCCATATAACCATTAAGTTGCTTTGACAAAACACTGATAAACTCTTTTCGCATTTAAAGTCAGATCAAACTTAAATCAAAATCGAGTGATTACTAACATAAATAACCTCTCATAAATTTGGGCATAGTTCACGAACATTAAGGTAAAGTGAATTTAAAACAATCGGGTGGACCGACTTAAACATACCCTCACCCCAAGTCATCCATTTTTTTTCACTCTTTCGTTGAACGAATGGACGTAGCAAATGCACCCATTGAGTGACCTTGCGCTAAAGATTACCCAATATGAAACTTAATGAGGATCCTAAGAGGTTTTGCGGATTTATCGTGACTACCAGCCAAATAGTTATGTGGAAGGTACAAAAATGGGCATAGCAAAATTGTTAATTTGTTATTATACAGTACCAAATATTATTAAGATCGGTTGCGGTTTACGGGAGTCTGCCAACCGCAAAACCATCCAACTTTTGTATGGGAGGTACTAGAAAGGGCTTGGTAAAAACGCCAATTTTCAATGCCAAACTAAGGTCGGACAAATAATAGTCACTGACAATATTTCATTGTGATCGGTAAATATTTAAGATATTAAGGGCGAGTTTCACACTCATCATTTAAAAGCTCAGTTTAAAACTCACAGAAAGTTTTCATATTAAATGACAAGCATCAGTCATTTAAAGTACATTTAAATGGATAATTTTCAACTGTGAAACTGGCCATAAGTGTCAAATATGTCGGCTTATCTGCGATACATTTTTTCCGTGATATAGAATCAATAACGTATATAGAATCAAAATTTGACGGACACTAAGGTGAATGTAACGACTGCTCTAATTGGCTACTCGTACTCGTATCAAATTTTGTTAAAACCGGCTAATATTTTTGACCTCCTTAATCTTTGAGAAACGTCTATACCAAATCGGTTAATATTCGTACCCTATAGATCATAGAGGAATTTAGGACAGAGTAATTTATTCTCTCAATGTGTCATAGGTATGGTTGCAAGTCAACATTGGATGATGGAAAGCATGGGTTCAATAATACCAGATAGAGGCAATAGGAACAACAACCGAATTTCGTGTTTTTGTGGCAAATAGTTGTGTTAAATTCAATACAAATGTATAATTCAAATCAATTCAAAATATTTATTAATCCAAAAATACAATTTGATCTTACAGAGATATGTTACATAATTGTGAGTTTTATCATTTGATATTTCAGCAACTGGAACTTAGTATACAGGATGATTCAGGAAGTTCCGGACAAATTTCTCCAGCGTATTCCTTGGCTCATTTCATGAAGAAAAGTCCACTAGGTCCCTGTCCGAAAATGCAAGGGTGCGAAATGGCAGCGGGTTCAAAATTTTCGGATTGGTGGTCGGAGGGTAGTAGGGTAAAGTTGCTAACTTTTGAGCCAGTGGTCGGATTTTTTTGTTTTTGGGCTTGTTGGATTGTCCTATTTTACGAGAAAGGTCTTTAAGAGGCCTTTCAGAATCAATAAAAAAAAGTAGAAAAAGATCTTTCGGAAAAAAATGGAAAAAAAATTCACATAACCTCAATTTGCTCAGCCACCTGGCAGGTAACTTATGTTTCTGTTGAAAGATAGCCATACCTCTTACCTTTCCAAAATGACCTAAACGAAGCCCAGAGGTCTTACCGTTCCACAGTTATGACCATTCTTCTGCCGAAAATTTCAGTAAAATAAAATCTTAAACGTGTTAATTTACAAAAACAAATAAATGAATGCTGTTACATATTTCGCTTCCAAAAACAAAAACAAACATTTTTGAATTTCACTATTTCAGCATTTCATAAGGAGAGTCTGAGAGTCCATAAAAAAGTGAAAAATACATTTAAAATTCACAGTTCTATACGAAAACGAAATGAAAAAGTTAAGTCAACAAAAGTTAATTTTTGTCGAATTTCTCTCATTTGTACAAACCTGCGACGAAGAGTGTGAAATGAAACGTCAGATGAGAGAATAAAATACTCTATCCTAAATTCCTCTATGCTATAGATCCTAAAATCTCAATCGCAGCAGGTATGTACATCTCAATAAATATCTACATCCTACAGACTGAGTAGAGTATAGAATGTATGTACATATGTAGGACTTGGATACGATTTTTCTAGTAGTTACAAAAACCAGCTCTAGATCGAAATTCGAGTAGTTTCTATCTCTTACCAAATCCTCTAAGCCAAATGCACTAAACAAGAATTGTGTATATATGTATGTAGTTTTCGGTGTCTATGTGGACCAGTAATATTTAGCTTATTTTCCGTTACTGATACATACTCAAGCACTTGATGTATGAATATAGAAATGTCTTCAAAGCTGATCACATTTTTCTGGCAGTGTCTTTTATGGATGCCAAAACTCTCATGACCTCTAAATATTATATAGAAGGACATATCTATCCGATGTCATTATAATCGAAATAATTATTCAATTAAATATGTTTGCATTTTATGCTTGCAATTTGACTCCTGCAATTAAAGTGCATAATTATGCAAGTAATTTGTTTTAATAATTTTTAAAACAAAGTCACTGTTTACATTATATCGGTAGTAGTTGTTGCTCCCTAACTCCACATTCGCGTGAGATCATACTATTAATTAACACACACTAATTAACAGTAATTTTATGTGTTTTAAAGAATCTCTGTTCGTCTTTTTTTTGTAGTTTGTGTTAATGAACGCCCTACGAAACAACCTTTCAAACACATTTTTAGCCAAAGTTTATGCATGTTAGTTAATGCATAAAACCGCAAGCAGAATGTAATTATTTAAGAGTATAAACGAGGAGGTTCTTTTCAAAACTTGACTATTCCACTTTCTGCGTTTTTGCACAATTTGAGAAAATCGTTTTTGGAATACAACTTTTCACGAAAATTACTTTTATCCTTTTTGCCGGTGTAATTATAGAGTTTTGGCCCATTTTATTTTCGCTGAGTTTTCATTTCAATGTTACCAAACAAAAAAAAATACAAAATCAGTTCTGTTGAAAGTGGAGTCAGTAGTCAAGTTTTGAAAATAACCTCCTCAAATGTGTGTTAGGGGGTCAGTTTTTTTTCGTGATGTCACCGCTTTTGAAGTGCAGAATGTCCACCTGTATTTATATAATTATTAAATCGTCCAGCCAGTTTACAAAAATCGCAGTTTTCTAAGACGTGCCGGATTCAATTTGGGCTCCTCACGTGCAATCATTTGCAAGTTAATAAATAAAATGCAAAATACTATACCCTTCCCAATTAAAATTTGAAAAAAATCTATTGAAATCACGATTAATGTTCTTTTTCTTAAATCAAAGAATCAATGACTTAGAACAGACATACAAGAAAAATAATTTCATTATAATGAACTTTTTTGGCCAGTATTTGCATTTCCGAAATGATTTTTAAATTTTAGATTTTTACACATTTCTTCAATGGCAATGATTAATTTTGAGTAATATTACAAAAATCATCCCACGATCATTATTTTTGAGAAAAGATAAATAAAAATTTATGTTTTGTATTTTTTTCGCTCAAAATAAAATTCACTTTCAATTTACAATTTTTTTTGGCAGGGTTTGTTGCCAATATCGCTGTATGTATGTATATCCTCATAAAACAAATTCAGAGGAACCAACCAAGGCGGAACAAATTATTATGTATACAAACAAAATTATTAAAAAAAATCACATTGCAGACAGCCGTCACCCGGTTGGAACGAAGTGGAGAAGGGAGCTGATGATATGCCTTGGTCGACATTGAAGTAGCTATATTCCCAACCATCCACCAGAATAATCAATTTCACATTTTTCTTTTATAATATTTCCATTAAAAAGTACTTTTCTATGAAATTGATCTTGAACCGAACAGTTATTAAAGAACAAAGATCGAATAAAACAAAATCAACAAAACAGAGGGTTGCCATCAACAATATTATTGTTTCAAGCTCGCGGTGCTCATCGTCAACTTTCATCATTTCCCTTACGGGAATTTTTATTCGGTCTGTTTTATATTATTTAAAAAGGTCTTGAGCTTGAATAAATTTATATCGAATAAAACTTTTATTTTTTTTAAGTATATTTTTAGGTCGTTTTTGTAAGAATATGTATTATATAATTTTTTAAAGAGAGGTAATGTTTTTTAAGAAAAGGTACTACTAAGAAGAAGTACTTTCTGTAAGAAAAAGCCAAAGTACATTTTTAAGAACAGGTACTTTTTAAAGAAGTACTACTCTCTTTAGGAAAGGGTTATTTTTTAAGAAAATGAACTTATTTTCAGAAAGGCTACTTATCTCAAGAAAAGAAAAGGTACTATTTTATTTTTAACAAAATTTACTTTCAAGAGAAGGTATTTTTTCAAAAATAGGTTGAAAATTTTTAAAATTCAACAACTAATGTCTTTCAAATTTCAATTGATGTATTTCAAACTTCTATTTATGTGTTTTAAATTTCAATTGGTGTCGTTTTTTCAACTGATTTATTCAAATTTCAAACATAATTGCCGAATTTTTCAAAATTAAATTTTTTTTCTAAATTTCAATTGGAAAGGGTGTAGTCAGTTTTAATGGAAAATTTGACCCCAACATCGTTGAGAATAAAGTAGAAAATGCGACTTATGTAAACTAATTTCAAACTTTTTTCCTTCATTATCCTTATATTTTATATTTATTTTAACTTAAGACAAACACACTAGTGGACCAAATTGGTGCAACTTCATAATATATTCCGAACGAAATCGTCGAACAATTTCAAAAAGGTTCATGAACCAGAAATATTGTAACTAGTTTCAGAGCCGCAAATTTGAGAACTAGTAAAAGCGCGACTACACGCTGAAATTTTTTTTCGTTTTTTGTTGTTTGGATGCAAATATAACGTGTTTGTAGCTTGTTGCAAATATAATATTCTTGTGTCCAAACACATTGTGCTATTCAATATCACATGTTGGAGACACAATAATTAATAGGTAATAATATACATATGTATTTGTTACCCAAATGTGGCTATGTTAGTTGAAGCCCGCTAAAAACAAAAACGAGACAGACGACAAAGAAACAAACAACTTCTTTTGTGTGTCGGTCTAATGTTTTTGTTTGTTACAGGCCGATGTTTTTTGACCGCCATTTCTGTTTGGCTGGCATTTGTCACTTTGTTGTTGACAGTTATGCAGAACAGTCGATAACAATTTATTATGGAGCATCTAACGCACCCAAAAACCTGTTGAAGTTCTTAAAACATTTTATCTAAATAATCGTTCAAGTGCAAAAACCCGAAGAATTTTGCGGGATTTTTTGGTTGAAATGATGTGCCGAGCAAATCAACCATTCAGTGTATTGTAACGAATTTTGAGATTTTGTATACACTGGGAGATAAAGTGAAGTCTGACCGAACTCATAGCGTAAAAAAAGCCCAGACACGTCAGTTAGATACAAAAAAGATTTGCATTTATATCGGTATAAAATTTAACTGGCTCAACAACTAATGGAAAATGACCATATGCGTAGACGGGGGTGGAGTGAAAAAGTTTTGCAACCCAATGAAGACGACCCCCAGTTATGGGGAGAAATCATTATGAGCGTCGAGGCACATTTTGACTTGGCTGGCTTTGATAATAAACAGAATAGATGGTACTGGGGAACTGAAAATCTTCAATTGACACACCAGCGGCTTTTATTTACACCCTCGTAGAGTGACTGTATGGTATGACATTTGGGCCGGCGGCATAATTGGGCCATATTTTTTGAAGACGTAAGAGGCAATGATGTAACCATTAGTGGTGATTGATACCGTGACATGTTGGAAAACATTTTAGTACCCGAATTGGGCCGATTGGCTCTAAAACATATGTAGTTCCAACAAGAAGGTGCCACATAACACACAGATTACGATACGATGTGTATTTTTCGAGAACGTTTTCCGACCCGCATTTTGTCAAAAAGAGGCGATTTCAATTGGCTCCCCCGATCTCCTGATTTGACTGCCCCCGGCTACTTTCATTAGGGGTACTTGAAGGGAAAGCTCTACGGCAATAAGCCAACTACAAGTCAGATGCTAAAGAACAACATTATTGATGAATTTGGAGCAATAACACCCCTAGTACACTGAACGGAAAAGCATTGTCACAGGGATGAACATTTTCATCACCCCAACAACTTTTGTCATCGAAAGTGAGCTAACGTACAGTTCCATTCCCGCTATGAAAATGTGTTCATCAACTTCAAATTGTTCGTTACTGTGACGAAAGTATGGTTGTTGCTGCAATGAATTTGCTTCATTATTGCAACGAATTGGTTTCATTGCTGCAATGAATTTGTTTCATTGTTGCAACGAATACGTATTGTTCTTGCGATGAATTTATTTGATTGCTGCAATGAATTTGTTTCATTCTTGCAATGAATTTGTTTCATTACTGCAAAGATTTGTTTGCATTGCTGCAATGAATGTTTTGAAGTGTGTTTGATATTATTTATTGACAATTGTACATTAATACACTGTTAATATTACATTGCAGGTATTTTGATAAAAAAAATTTGAATTTTTGTTTCTCAATTACATAATTATATTAAATCTATTCCATGTTGAAACTCTCGTCTGGAGAAGATTGTGGTAATCGACGGGTTGAGTGTTATTGTGGCAGGTCTAATTCAGGTGCTGCAATTAACAACAAGTATGAGGAATTTATTATTAAGATTTCTAATTAAGATATTAACATATAGATGTCTGTATTTACTATGAAAATAAGCTCTACTATGAGCTATTTCTTTAACATAGAACCGCATCACTGTTTTCTTAAATCATGCAATTGTTGTTGTGTTGAGGGTTGTAGCGCCAAATCTCCCCGTCATTAAGCGAGTGATCGCTCTGTAAGCATTCTCTTCAACTTCTCTTTTATTTATTTCAACGAAATTTCTTAAAATTTCGATCGGATTAATTTCATTGTACGTTAAGTTGTTATTTTTTATGTGCGTCTTAGGCCGGGGCCACACTGGCGTTTTCTTGTCGCGCGTTTTCAAAAGCTCTAACGCAAAAAAAGCTCAACGTTGAGTTGTATACGTTGATTGTGTATACTTCTACGAAAACTTTTGAAAACGCGCGACAAGAAAACGCCAGTGTGGCCCCTGCCTTACTTGAAACACTTTGTAACTTAGGCTTCTTCGTTTTCATTGACTTCAAATCCAAATACCAATACAACGAAACAAGCGCTACCGAATTACCCAGCGGGCAAAAAACCGAGCCTTAGCGAGTGTTACGCTAAATGCTCGCAAACGGGCTCAGAAAAGAGTATTTATCGGACCAAAACCGGGGAGAAATTAAACTCGCCCAAATGTTCGCAAACTGGTTTAAAAACGGGTGCTGAACGGACGAAAAAAGTGAGAGAAACATTGTTGTCGTTGTGTCGTGCGCCAAACAGAGGCACACACGTGCAGGCACACGACACAACAATAATGTTTTGGCAATTGCATTTTGTTTTATTTTTCGTGTTGTTCTCGCAAAACATATTGCAAAAGTCTCGCAAACGAATCTCTTGCAAGACATCGTACCCGAAACTTTTATTGCCACAAACTGAGCGACTGATGATTCATTTTCCGATCGTTTTCGGATCTGTTTTCGAGAGTTTTACCCGCAAAAGTTTCGCGTAACTCTCGTATGCGATATCGTATACGAAGTTTTGGTCCGCTGGGTATGGTTATAACACAAAAACGCGTACATTATGTTGCGATTTGTACAGTCTTGCGCATCCACACACACAAATGTTCAGATACATATTTCGGGGTAGTTTTTCTGCAATCGATGCGTCACTGGCTTTGCTGTCATGTTGCTCCTTGCATTCTGTTTATTTATCTAATTGATTTATAGATGCGCAATTACACTAACGATTACAGCAAACACATAAATTCAACGCAAATTAATTTTCACAACAAAAGATAATTACTAAGTACAACCAAACAGTCTTTTTTAAAAAATGTATTTAACTTATTCCGGCGGTGAAATATGTCTACCACTTTCGGCTGTTGCAATGGAACTGATTTAAGATGTGTACGTGACGCACCACTCACGCTCACCATTCTTTCTCGCTGGCTCATTTTTCCGACTGCTTCTCTCTCTGTACCATCTTAAAAATTAGTTTCGTTACAATAACGAAATTGTTTCGTCAACTGTAAATGTTGACAAACCCCCAACATAAATAAATAAATAATAATAAAAAAATAAACTATAAAAAGTAAGAGATAATCCAATTATCAATAGATTAAATATCATGCCTTACTGTTTTTTTTAATTGTTAACCCATTTTTCTAGAAAATTCTAATTAAACAAAATTGTTGCACGAACGAAAAGTAAGTTGTTACAGTAACGAAATGAACAATTTTCAAAGAAATCATATATGAAATTTTTCGTTGCAGTGACTACCAAAATGTCGAATATACAACAATTTTCACTATAGCAACGTAAAAACATTAGCGAAAGTGTTTCATCCATGCGACGAAGCGTTTTTCTTTCAGTGTATGGAACCAGAACCAGTGTAAAACTGTAGGCCCCATCAGTGAGTGCAAAACTAGAACGCGCACAGCCCACTGGTTTGTGAGAAGCTCTCCCTAATCCCTTCGTGGGATGTAATGGGAAATCATTTATTTTTGTATGAAACAATTGATGAACATAACATTGCTCGCAAGAGACTGACAACTTGAAACTTCATTAAATCAAGAACATTTTTTCACTCATTTTAATTATGAAAAGTAAATTGTTGAGGCACAACATGACGAAGTAGTTTCCGAATAGGTAGCGATAAAAGCGGTTTCAGAGTATGCAATGAATTTTGCAAGCGAGAATTCTTCGTCATTATTACTCGAAATGCCAAGAGTCAAATGAATGGCAGTGGCCACAGTTGGGACTCTACTTGTTGTTGGAACAACGATGCGCATACTATTTAAATTACTTGCTCAGAAAAACATAAAATAGTAGGAAATTTGGCACCACTCCCTCACGCATAACTACTTGAAGGCCTTGTAAAATCAGTGAAAGGTGATAAGGGTTCATATGTGAGAGCTGCATGGTTTCATACGAAATGTTGTGTATGATCGGTTCTGGACTTCGGTTCTTTAAATATAAGAAAATTTAGCATTCGACGGCAACAACAATACGGATTTTAGATATTTGGTCCCGAAAATAGTTATATCGGTTATGTCAGACGATACCAGACAAATTGAAGGTTTTGTAAAGAAGTTGCAGATTTTCAAACTGGATTCATTTGATTATGTCAAAATCAATATATTTTCCGGCACTACGAAACAATCGATCGAACACAGCTCCCACTAATACTATACTGGGCCTTGACAGTCTACAAAATACAAGCCTGTACAGTCGAACATGCTGTTGTATACCTTGAAACTGCACTATTTGCTAAACGGCAGACATATGTCGAATTTAGTTCTGTCAGACCTTTGGATGTAATAATTCGTTTAAAATCTTACAGTACTTTCATAGCTATTAGAAATTAACAACCTCAAATTTTCAGGACTATATGTACATATATCGGCAGTAATCTGTATGGGTCTAGAAAAAATTATTTTATACTGTTTAGTCCGTCGTATGATAATAAATGTCTTTTATTTAAACAATTAGTTTTGTAGTTATACTAAGTAAATTATTAATTAAAGTAGTTGTCGAAAAAAGTCTTCTAATAATTGAACCCCTGATGGAAGAAGGTGTTAACTCACTTTTTTTCTAAAACAATATTTTCCTTCTTTTAATGTTTCCATGGAATCTGATCTTGTTTTAGATAAGAAAAAAGGCAACATCTGATATTTAAATTATTAAAATTAAATAAATTTTTTTTTTCAAATCAGATACCATGGAAAAATTAAATGAAAGAAAATATTGTTTTTGGAAAAAAGTAAGTTAACTACTTTCTTCCACCAGTGGCTTCAATTATAAACTACTCTGATCTAATTTTGTTAAGAATACACATTTATCAGTGTATTCGATTATTAGCGTGGGCCGCATAAAAATTACTAAAAGGCCGCTAATGCCCATCCCTGTTGTAAATGGTCCGCCATCTAACGTTTTTTTTTTTCAACTTGTGCTTATTTCGTGAATGGTAACACTTAGCTCATGTCTGATTTGACAGATAATTAATTTTATCCTTCCGCTGAACGAATATGGTTGTGTATACGCTTGAACAACGCTGGGAAATATTGCGACATTACTTTGAAAATCATGGTAATGTTGCAGAATGTGTGCAAAAATTGCGTACGGATTTTGGAAGAACAGAAGCACCGTCAGCTCCGTATGTTCGTTATCTTGTGAAAAAAGTCGTTTGGCCACCTCGGAGCTGCGATTTGACACCGTTGGACTATTATTTGTGGGGTGCCTTCAAAGATAAGTGTTACGCCGACATGCCAGAGACAATTCACGCTTTAAAGGACAATATTCGTGAAGCCATTGGTGAAATACAGCTGCACACAATCGATAATGTGCTTAAAAATTGGACCGATCGTTTAGGCTACTGCATGGCCAGCCGAGGCAGCCATTTGAATGAAATTATTTTCCATTATTAACCGGAAGGATTGTACTTTCAAATAAAAAAAGAAATTTGAGAAAATATTCAGGAGTTTTTTTTATAGCATTTTCAAAAAAAAAGTTATTTGGCGGACCCGTTACAATATGAACTAATTCAAATATTTTATTTCAGATAATTGCGATTTATCATATGGTGCGAACAATTAAATGGATGTGTGGATTACTGCATCACTATCAACTGATAATTGTGATTGATTTTAACTGTGTGAGAAGATTTATATGGAATTATTCAGAAAGCTCAGAATCAGGGTCTAGGAACAAAAAAAAAACATGTATAAACTAATATCAGTAGGGCAAACAAAAGCCGTAAGACCTTTACGAAATGCAAGATATTTAGTGGTGGCAATGAGCTGTGCCAGATTGCGAATTTACATTTGGAACGCCGACAGACATTTGAATGACTTAATTTGTTTATATGTAATTTCATATTCAATAATTTACAATAAATAAAATATTTATAATTTGTTGTTGTAAACACATTTTCTCCAGATAATTGTAGAAAACTGTAGAAAAAGACAAATGTAGCAAACAATTATTCGCAAACACACCAAAAATGTTACTAAAGTTTACACATTAAAAACCAACCCGTAAAAAACATAGTTTTTAACTATAAATTCTTTATATATGACCACGCCCCTTTGTCCAATCCCGCCCATATTTTGATAGTTCATTTTTGTCGTCGCCATTAGTTTGCCTGCGAAGTTTCAGCTCGATTGGATCACGGGGAATCCAAAGTGCATGCATACAGACAGGTGAAGTTAATATAAAGAATTTAAAAACAACAACAATTTTAGGTAGATTTTCGAACATAGAAATCACCTATAGTTTTTGGTATTATTACCAACAAAACATAGCAAATGTCATGTTGCCTTTGCCAATTGTTGATACGAGTATTATACAACATTTGTAGGCACTTTTCTTTGTGTGTAGGTGAGGTCGTAACATAAAATAGTGGCTTCCCATGAAGGGATTGGGGAGAGCTTCTCACTACCAGGTCGTAACATAAATTAATGAAGTCACCAAAATTGCAAGCACTATCTATGCACAAATGTGTATTTCTGGTTTCAAGTCATATCTCATTTGTTTGCACCTGTGTGATCCAAATACCAATCTTAAGACTAGATAGAGTCTGTATAGAAGTGTTTATGGACATTTGCACATATCATTGAGATTTCAGCACAATTAGTTTTATTTCGTAAAGTGGAGCAAATTCAAGAGCAATTTGGTGAAGAGTGTAATTTAAAGTTGTTACCAGATACGAACGAATAAAATAATTATACATTTGATCTTTACCACACTACGATACAACCGCTGCAGTCGTGCGATCAACTGCGGTTTCGATACTTTCAAAGCATGTGCTGTCATGACTTAAGTACTATCGTACAAGTATTTACTGCTGCTATTTACTGGCAAACAGATGCACATATGTACGACGAGTATGAATGCAAGCACATATTTACATGCTCATGTATGTACGTTCATGTACGTACCCTGCTCATATCTGATAGATACAGATATACCTCGGATTTGTGTTGTGTTGTTCAGCTTTTACCTGTTGTGGTTTTACACTTGACAAGGTCATAGAAAACTTGTCGTTTACTCGCATTTATTATCAATTTTGCAATTTATTTTTTAAAGCCACAATATTTATTTACAAACATACAGAGACGATTTAGTATATTTATTTTTCATACATCGCATAATTTAGGACAGTTTTGTTATTGGCTTAGATATATAAATATTAATGTATTTAAATATGTAATTTGACCTTAAACGGAACATTGACACTTATTGAGTTTTATTTAAAATGGGTATTTAAAAGTGGGTACTTTTTAAATTCTTGGGCAAATTTTCTAATTTGCATTGGATTTTAATTTGCATTACTTTATCTAATGCAAATGATACAGAATTACCATTATTCGCACTGACAATTAAAAAAATTTGAATTTCCTTTTTCTCAGGCAATACAAAAGCAGGTTGTGGAATTGGATGCCAATTGGTATGATATATGGGAATGCTTGTGATATTTTGAATTTTGACTGACTGCTGACAATTCTGTTTTTACAGTATTTTATATGTAGAGGTTTGTGACTTCGATTAGTGTTGCCTCGTAGTGGTTTCATATTCATAAACCTGTACGTATGTATTAGGGATCCCAAACGGGAAATCCCGAAATCCCGCGGTTTTTAGGGATTGATGAATCCTTATTAAAATCATGTGCGTGAAGATAAATTCGTATTTAAAATAACAAAGACACAAACCAATTTACTTAGCAGAGCTCTGTTATGCAACTAACAGAGCTCTGTTACGCACTTTATTTTAAAGTTAAAACTGAAATTTATTGATTTTTTCAATTAAATAATCGATTCAGAAATTGAAAATACAGTAATTAATAAAAATACACTCCAAGCTAAATATATTTGCTGCACAAACTACTATATATGCAGCCAAATCCCTAATATTGGTATTTAAATATGTCACATATAGTGGGACTATTAGGGCAAAATATGGTCATATGAAGAATTATCCACGAACCAAACACATGCCAGTCGATAGTCCTTAAGGAGTGTCTTCGAAATATAAAATCTAGAATTTCCCAAGGACCTTCAGAATTTTAAATTTTCTGTCTGAGGTGCCTGTGCAATATTTTGGCCCACTGTGGTCAAACGAAGAATTCTCCAAGAACCAAATATGTGCAGTTGGGTAGTGCTTGACACATCCTTCCAGAATATGCCAACCACATATTTCAGAAGACCTTCAGAACCGAAAATTTTTCATTTTAAATTTCATATACGAAAACAGTTTTTCGCCCACTGTGCCCAAACGAAGAATTCTCCACGAACCAAACACATGCCAGTCGATAGTCCTTAAGGAGTGTCTTCGTAATATAAAATCTAGAATTTCCCAAGGACCTTCAGAAATTCAGAATTTTAAATTTTCTGTGTGAGGTCCCTGTGCAAGATTTTGGCCCACTGTGGTCAAACGAAGAATTCTCCAAGAACCAAATATATGCAGTTGGGTAGTGCTTGACACATCCTTCCAGAATATGCCAACCATATATTTCAGAAGACCTTCAGAACTGAAAATTTTTCATTTTGAATTTCATATACGAAAACAGTTTTTCGCCCACTGTGCCCAAACTAAGAATTCTCCACGAACCAAACATATGCCAGTCGATAGTCCTTAAGAAGTGTCTTCGAAATATAATATCTAGAATTTCCCAAGGACCTTCAGAAATTCAGAATTTTAAATTTTCTGTGTGAGGTCCCTGTGCAAGATTTTGGCCCACTGTGGTCAAACGAAGAATTCTCCAAGAACCAAATATGTGCAGTTGGGTAGTGCTTGACACATCCTTCCAGAATATGCCAACCACATATTTCAGAAGACCTTCAGAGCCGAAAATTTGTCATTTTGAATTTCATATACGAAAACAGTTTTTCGCCCACTGTGCCCAAACGAAGAATTCTCCACGAACCAAACACATGCCAGTCGATAGTCCTTAAGGAGTGCCTTCGAAATATAAAATCTAGAATTTCCGAAGGACCTTCAGAAATTCAGAATTTTAAATTTTCTGTCTGAGGTCCCTGTGCGAGATCTGCATTTCTGAAGGTCCTTGGGAAATTCTAGTTATTATATTTCGAAGACACTTCTTAAGGACTATCGACTGGCATATGTTTGGTTCGTGGAGAATTCTTCGTTTGGGCACAGCGGGCGAAAAACTGTTTTCGTATATGAAATTCAAAATGACAAATTTTCGGTTCTGAAGGTCTTCTGAAATATGTGGTTGGCATATTCTGGAAGGATGTGTCAAGCACTACCCAACTGCACATATTTGGTTCTTGGAGAATTATTCGTTTGACCACAGTGGGCCAAAATCTTGCACAGGGACTTCAGACAGAAAATTTAAAATTCTGAATTTCTGAAGGTCCTTGGGAAATTCTAGATTTTATATTTCGAAGACACTCCTTAAGGACTATCGACTGGCATATGTTTGGTTCGTGGAGAATTCTTCGTTTGGGCACAGTGGGCGAAAAACTGTTTTCGTATATGAAATTCAAAATGAAAAATTTTCGGTTCTGAAGGTCTTCTGAAGTATGTGGTTGGCATATTCTGGAAGGATGTGTCAAGCACTACCCAACTGCACATATTTGGTTCTTGGAGAATTATTCGTTTGACCGCAGTGGGCCAAAATCTTGCACAGGGACCTCACACAGAAAATTTAAAATTCTGAATTTCTGAAGGTCCTGGGGAAATTCTAGATATTATATTTCGAAGACACTCCTTAAGGACTATCGACTGGCATATGTTTGGTTCGTGGAGAATTCTTAGTTTGGGCACAGTGGGCGAAAAACTATTTTCGTATATGAAATTCAAAATGAAAAATTTTCGGTTCTGAAGGTGTTCTGAAATATGTGGTTGGCATATTCTGGAAGGATGTGTCAAGCCCTACCCAACTGCACATATTTGGTTCTTGGAGAATTCTTCGTTTGACCACAGTGGGCCAAAATATTGCACAGGCACCTCAGACAGAAAATTTAAAATTCTGAAGGTCCTTGGGAAATTCTAGATTTTATATTTCGAAGACACTCCTTAAGGACTATCGACTGGCATGTGTTTGGTTCGTGGAAAATTCTTCATATGACCATATTTTGCCCTAATAGTCCCACTATATGTGTCATATTTAAATACCAAAATTAGGGATTTGGTTGTATATATATTAGTTTGTGCAGCAAATATATTTAGCTTGGAGTGTATTTTTATTAATTACTGTATTTTCAATTTCTGAATCGATTATTTAATTGAAAAAATCAATAAATTGCCGTTTTAACTTTAAAATAAAGTGCGTAACAGAGCTCTGTTAGTTGCATAATAGAGCTCTGCTAAGTAAATTGGTTTGTGTCTTTGTTATTTTAAATACGAATTTATCTTCACGCACATATTAAAATCCCGGGAGTTTTCGGGATTATTATTAATTTTGAAAAACATAAAACTAAAAACAATGACAAAAGTTCAGTGTGGTGTTATTTTTTGGAAGAGTCGAAAGGTGCACCTCAAGCAAAATTCAAGTTCTGCAAAGAGGGTTTAAAAACCAATGGCGGCTCTACCAAAGGTTTAATAACACATATTAACGTAAGTTAATTTTGGCTTAAGTTAATTTTGTGTTATACGTCTCACTCTCCAAAAATTACAAAATTTATTGCGTCGGGTAGAACATGTTATTTTAAGCAAAGAAAGTAACATAACAAAATCGGGGTAAATGCATAGTTTCGGAGTTATGGACCCCGACATTTCGGATACTTTTTCCACTAACGTACCGTGTAAAGCCATTGATATCACTTTTTGGTATAAAACAAAAATTTAAAAATTGTTTTACTTATTGACTTATCAAATTGTGCTACAATATTTTATGAGTTTGTTTTGAATTGTTTTATACAAACAACTGATATCAATGGCTTTACACGGTACGTTAACCCCATAATCCTCTCACATATCCGAAATTTCGGGCCCCATAACTCCGAAACTATGTATTTGCCCCGATTTTGTTATTTCACTTTTTTGCTTAGAATAACGTATTCTACCCCTCTTGTGGTTGTTTTTTGAAGTGTAAGCCGTAAAATAGACCCTGTTACCAAAAATATTAAAAATACAATCCCGGGATTCCGAAAAATTCCGGGATTTTTTTGAAATCAATCCCGTTTAGCATCCCTAGTATGTATGTATATAATATTTGAAACCAAAACTGCCAGATATGAAGAACAATTGCCAATGGAGTTAAAATTTGTTTGACTTTGCATTTGTAGGGGTAATTGAAATTACACTACATATTACAATTGTCATACGATTAATTTGCCCTCTATATGGACCACACACATAATTAGAATATCAACATGGAAAGTAATTTGTGACCCCATTTAAAGATATGTGGGAATTTTAAAGGCCCTTAAAATTCTGCGAGGATACAACCTACTACATGTTATATCCTTAATTTTGATGATGAATGTGAATTTATACTCCATTGGCTTCTGTCAACAAAATAAAGGAGTTAACATGAAGTAGTAGGTAAGTGTTTTTGTACCAAGAACTTTCTAATTCCAATATTATGGAGCGGATAATGGAGTTTCTCGGTTTCTTTGAATATTCGAATATTCGAGAAACTGTTAATCAAAATGCGAAAGCCCACAATTAAGCTGTTCACATAATTATAAGAAGACTAAAATTATTCCATAATCGGTTAAAATTTCATATGCATATTGACCTATAAAAACGAATATATATTCCTTTTAAGTTTTATCTCAGTACATTCATTTAATAAAAAGCAAACGACGCGTAATGAAGGTCTGATTACCGATATTAAAGGCTTTTTTAGATTCTCATTCGAGGGCAGTCCCAAAACAAGCCGACCTAACAAAGAAGACAAATTTTCTTTATTTTGCTACATTGTCCCCTTTTTAGTTGAATACACTTTTTCCAGCTATATTCAACAGCTTCGATAACCTGCTTATAGTAAGAACTGTTAAACTCCTTAAAATAGGCGTCAACCGCAGACACCCCCTCTTCGTTGTTGGCAAATCTTTTACCATCGAGCCATTTTTTCAAGTTTGGAAATAGAAAATAGTCCGAGGAAGCTAAATCTGGCGAATAACCGCGCGATGAAGCAATTCGAACTTTAATTCATTAATTTTGGTGAAAGCGATAGTGGATGTTTGAACTGGAGTATTCTCTTGATGAAAGAGTAGGTTCTTTTTCCCTAAATGCGGCCTTTTTCCACAATTTCATCACCTAAACGCTGTTTTGGTTTTCCTTTCTGAAGATATCCAATAATAATATTCCCATGCGCATCCCAAAAAACAGACGCCATGAACTTGTCTGCTGATGGCACCGCCTTCACCATCTTTGGACACAATTCTCCCATTCCAGTCCACTGTTTTGACTGTTCCTTTGTCTCAGGTGTGAAGTGGTGAACCCATGTCTCATCCATGGTTATAAATCGACGCAAAAATTCGGCATTATTGCGGTGAAACATCGTCAAACACTCCACTGAAACATCTTCACGACGCTGTTTTTGCTCTATTGAAAGCAAGCGCGGCATCCATCTTGCGCACAGCTTTCTCATCTTCAAATCTTCGGTCAATATACGACGTATAGCACTTTTTGAAATGCCTATCATTTCCGGCGATCTTCCAATACCAATTTGTGGATTTTCTTGACCGTGTCTGTCGTGACACCTCAATTGGTCGACCACTACGGTGTTCGTCTTGGCAGCTCGTACGGCCTCGTTTCAGCTCTGCTCGGAACTAGTGCCGTTCACTGAGGAACAAGCTATGCTTCAGATTCTGAATTAGTTCCATTTCCTGACGGGGTGCAGCACTCAATGGTAAATACACAACCAACCACCAATACGAGTAATGCCTACTGACAAGTGTAATTGTTTGTAAAATATACTAAGAAATCGACAAAATATCAATAAATTGTATTATGTTGACATCATTTACAAGTAATTCGATGAGAATTTTGTCCCGTTTTTGTTATTCCACTTTCGGGGAAGCCTCTAGTAGGCAGTTGAATTACAATTTTTTGTTTTTATTGTTTTATATGTAGGCTAATACTATTTACTTCGAGTTGGTTTGGTAATTTGCTCTTTGGTTGGCATAATACGGACAGGAATAAAAGGGAATGCGTATTTTCGTTCGATGCAAATAGCATAAAACATAATTTATCTGTCATTAGTATCAATCAAACACTTTTAAAATTAATTTGCTGCATGGTCTATAATCTGTATGTTTTCTTTAGTCTCTCATTCTACATCATTTCCCTAGTACCTTTTCGATCAGCTGTGTTATAGAAACCCCCTGGCTTACGCCATAGACTAATACATACCTAGATAAACTTATTCTCTCATCTGACGTTTCATTTCACACTCTCGTCGTAGGTTTGTGGAAATGAGAGCAATTAAATTTAAAATTATCTTACACCAGGTGGAGTTACAAAATATGTTCACTTAACTTTTTCCTGTCGTTTTGGTGTAGAACTGAAAAATTTAAATATATTTTGCACTTTTTTATTGACTTTTATCGTTGGTATACATTTGTATTGTATTTAACACAACTAGTTTGCCACAAAAACACGAAATTCGGTTGTTGTTCCTATGTTGATCGCTGTATACTATTGCCACTATCTGGTATTATTGAACCCATATTTCTACCATCCAATGTTTACTTTCCATCGTACCTATGACGTTTAATTTATTGAGCGAATAAAACCTTCTATGGTATGTGTTATTCTATGGCTTACGCAATGAGTGTGCAACTTATTTCCTCTCTCTGCGCATGTCGTCACAGTTTCAGTTTTGTGTTCAAGGCCATTGCTTATCTTGAATTTTTTATTTATTTACAACAAGAAAATTTAAAACTGTGACGTGTTTGTCACAATACGAATAACGGACATGTGCAATGCGTGACCGTTGATTCTCTCGACCGTGAGTGGTACCCATGAGAAGAATCAAAATGTTGCGATGGTTTCACAATATCTCTCTGCAGTCGTTTGATATGTTTGAACACGATGATGGACGGAAAAGTACTTAATTTTGTTCAATGACCTACTGCCATTACTCAGGCAACTTTTTGACCTCAGATACATAGAATGACTGGTCCATCACACAAATATACTCGAACAACTCGGTTTGTAGGTCCTCTTCGGTATTGAAGGATTTTCCATTCAAAAAGTTTTGCGGTATAAATGAAAATCCGAAGGGGCCAGATCAGAACTACTCGGAGGATGTGGCATCACTTCCCTTCCAAGCTTCAAGTTTTTTTTGACAAGTCTGCAAAGATGTGTGAGGCATATCGTTGTCGTGAAGGAAAACCATGCCTTTGCGATTTACCAATTCAGCTCGTATTTCTTTCAGTGTCCCATCAAGGTCCGTCAAATACTGACAATGGACGTCAGAACTTATGGTTTGGAAACTGTTCAGAATAAATTAATCCCTTAAAATCTCACCAAATGGACAACATAACCATTTTTTTGGTACTCTTCAGCCGTTGATGAAGTTTAAGCGCCTACATAGTGCTTGGACCGGGATCTCTTCTCCAGTTGCGTTTGAACAATAAATCGCAAGTGCTTATCCCTTTTGTTAAGTGGATTTCCTTAACCCTAGAACACCAACGTTATTTTTTATACGTTAACACTAATCATTATTCGAATCGACTAACGTGTATGTATGTATAACCAATTTTTTCGATATTTATATGTGAACTATCAACACATATAATAAAGGATGGTATCTGGTTAATTTTCACTATAAATCAACCATCAAATTTTAATTTTTATAAAACAACTAGCTGACCCGGCAGACTTCGCCCTGCCGACAAAAGGTATTCAATCATATCATGGCCACAAATTAATTCACACATTTTATATAGGAAAACACATCATCACAAACGTGTGCGCAAGCCGGAAATGCGTAGATATTTTTCGATGTTTTTTTGGAACGAAGTTATGGACTAAATGAAAAAAATTAAACAACTTTTTTTATCAACTTTATTACATCCCAGTATTATCAACTATATTGAGTTCTTTTGCTTTGGTTTGTGTCTAGACTAACATATGGAGGGAAATTTCTTGTTTAATGGGAAGTTTCTAGGAGGAGCGCCAGTATTCAATATCTATCTATACATATATAAGTATAGCTGGACCTGGCAAACTTCGTTTTGCTTTCAAAGTTTTTGTAATGCCCAAGGGTGAACAAAATTATTTTGTTCCATTACGTTTAGTTGACAATGGGCAAGTAAACCTGTAGAATGTAAAATAACAATTTGTTAGAAGTATTTGTTTAGATTTCGATCGTGTGCTGATTTGTCTAAAACGCTTCTCATTATACTATAATAGCTGGTACCCCCTGAATTGTAATTTTAATGATTCACAATTTTGTTATTTTTTTTCTATTTATTCAAGTGCTCTAGGATATACAATATGTCTAGTTTTGCCATCTGTTGCAAATGTATATTAGTCGGAAGGTTTACCTACACGTGAACATGCAACATATATTGTCCGTGGGAAACACGGATTTGTCAAATTTAAGCGACTGCCCTTGCGCTTTATTAATGGTCATCGCAAATGGTAACAGAATCGGAGACTGGAATTTTTTGAAATCGATGTGCATGGCTGTAGGTATCATGGGAATGCGCGGAATCAGGGCATCGGTTCCATTATAATTTCCAGTGATTATAGTAGCGTCTATAAGATTATTCAGATTTTTTTTAAAAAATGCATTATTGGGATTACGATATTTAGCATGCTCTCGAAACTGACCTCAATGATAAAAAAATAAAAATGATATTCATATTAATTCGTACCTGTGGTCACTTTCTTAGCGTTATAGTCTGACCTTTTTAATAGCCGTATTTTTATTGGTTTTCCCCAAAAAGTTATTTGCATCATATCAGTAGTATACCTACCTAACCTCACATTCCTACACTGTATCAAACAGTGAACTTTAAAAAAAATGGTTTCAATCGAATCGGCCGTATATTTTTTGAGATACATTGAAATATGTTGTCATCAAACAGTGAACTTTAAAACAAAATGATTTAAATCGAATCGGCCGTATATTTTTTGAGATACATTGAAATATGTTCTCAAGTGCCTGGTGTACGGACAATTGTTTGATATACATACTTTAAGTAATAGTCAAATATTGACCTCGATCCTTTTTGCCAACTTGCTTCCAAAGACCCTGTTCGTATATCTAGGCCAACTGTAAGATACTGTGAAATTTTCAGGACGATCAAACTATTACTATGACTGCTTTAACGGTTTATTTTAAAATGGGTCTGGTACACCGCACATATATACCAAATCTCACCTTCATACCTCTGATAGTATGATTGATATAGCCATTTGAAATTTCAAATGGTATGGGCGGGGCCACGCTGCTTTATCCAATCACTACCAAGTATAACCAAGGACTATCAGTAGATCATCAGTAGCACATTGTAAAATTTTCATTACAATCGGTACATTAAAAAAGCCGCCAGTGCGATTTTTGAAAAGGGGGCGTGGCACCGCCTACTTATAGCCTGGCTGTAATTCATACTGTACCAACAACATACATACAAAATCTCATCTTCTTACCTGTGATAATTCATGAGTTACTACCATTTTAAATTTCAAGTTGTATGGGCGGTGCCACGCCCCTTTATCCAAACATTTCCAAATATAGCCAAGGATTGTCAGCAGGTCATCAGTACCGCATTGTGAAATTTTCATAACAATCGGTATATTAGAAAAGCGGCCAGGGCAATTTTTGAAAAGGGGGCGTGGCACAGCCTGGGTTACCCTTATCAATAAGGGGTATGAAAAATAGATGTTGGCCGATTCTCAGACCTACCCGATATGCACACAAAATTTCATACATATCGGTTAAGCCGTTTCGGAGGAGTTCGAACACAAAATCGTGACACGAATTTTTTATATATATAGATAGATTCATTAACAAAAATTTATTTATCAAAACTACTTTTGAGAAACTGTGTGTAAATTTGTAAGTGATGATAGTCGAAACGAACAACATTAGTGATCTAGGGTTAACCCCGTGAGGAACTTAAATGTCAAGCTTCTTGACAAGTCAAACCGTTTAAAATGGTTGTGATACCTTCAGCTTGTCTGCAACTTCTCGAAGAGAAATGTGTCGGTCAGATTCTATAACGGCTTTGATACTTCAGTGTACTTTCGTTGTTATCTTCTCGTACCTATTCATACTGCAAAGCGTCGGTACGGGGGTGTACTGAAGTGAAGTAGCGCGTGTATATTACATACGAATGTTTTCGTTTATGCGAAAATGTGTGCCGTTGCAGGGCTCTAGTCTCTATCTAGTATTATTGAAGCCATTCATACCAACATCCAATGTTTACTTGTAACCGTACCTATCATAGATAAACATACAGTGGTGGTCATATAATTAGAAACGATGTTTTCCAAGTTACATTTCTTTTCACAACCTTCTTATTAAACGTCTCTCTCTTTCTCACTTCTAGTTCAATATGTTTTGTGCATTCACGCTGTTCATATATTTACATAAATTGCACATCGACAATAACAATTTCTGCTTTGTTTTTCAAACCTCAGCGGCAGAATTGTTCTCTTAAATTTTAAATTTGCATCTTCCAGACGTTCGATTCCCTTCAGTTAAAAAGTTAAAAGCGAGTTCGTGCATCTATGATACATACGACGTTAAATATATTAAGAGAATTAAGTTCTCTATATATATACATATGTATATATGTTTTACTCTATGGAGTCCACTTTTGTATGTCACAATAATCGAAATGTCAAAAACAATTATCAAAAAATTTTTTCTGAAAGAAATAACTGCCATAACAAGCATAGAGTAATGACGTATAGAGCTGTCATTGTTCTCATCTGACTTTTCCTTTCACACTATTCGTAGTGCGGTCGGTGCAATATAGAGTTATTTGACGTAAATTGACTTACACCAGGTGGAATTACAAAAATTGTTGACTTAAATTTTCATGTCGATTTGATGAAAAACTGTGAAATTTAAACGTATTTTTGACTTTTTTGCTATCTTTCTCTATGATAACAACCGTCTAATTGAGTTTGCTTACGATATTTTGAAGAGAGCTCAATACCAAGTGAGCGAAATTTCTTGCTTATGTCATTATAATCAAATAAATGGAAAAATATGGCGTAACAGTGAGTTAAAAATAGTTAATAAGTGAGTCGTGAGTGATTAGAGTTATCGGTCACGTGAGCATGACTGAATGTTTGCCAAAACTTACTGACGTGCCCAACTCTCACTGATGTTAACCTGTGTGGGGAGAAATACCAAACTGTACGTTGGTATTTTTAAATAAAAGATTGCCAAACAGTCTATCTTCATATCGATCTTATTTGCGCTTTGAACACTAGCTTTTCTTTAATGTATTTATTAATTGAACATTAAATTATCACCATAAATCACATGCACTTATTTTACTGAAGGAAAATGAATTAAATTTATTTCACTTGCGTTTAATTGTTTTCATACCGACAAGTTGTATTTTTTCTTGCCTATTTTTTGCTATATATCATTTGCGCAACAGTCATGCACACGTGTTTCTACTTCTGGAATATTAGGTGTCATTTGTTGTTTAAAAAAAAATTAAAAATACATATGTATGTATGTATTATATGTATCTAAATAAATAGTTATTTCAGTTCCAATATTTGGCATACTACGTATACAGATAGCCCTACGTAAGTTTTATACATAGAGTAATTCTATATCTAGAGGATCCATCCTTCACATTTCACGCTTTTCGTGGTGAGTTCGGTGCGATAGAGAGATTTTCGACGCAAATTGACTTACACCAGGTGGAGTTGCAAGAACTGTTGACTTAAATTTCTCATGTGTTTTTGGTTGAGAATTGTGAAATATAAACGCATTTTTGACTTTTTCTTATCTTGTATTGTATTTAACATTTGTGTTGTATTTAACACACCAATTTTAACACACAAAACGAAATGCCGTTGTTGTTTTCCTGTTGGTAGTTTTGAACTAATGCCTCCATCTGCTATAATTAAAGCAATACTTTTAAACATGCACCGTCTATACCAGGGGGATTCTATGGCACAGCTGATCGAAAAGGTACTAGGGAAATGATGGAGAATGAGAGACCAAAGAAGACAGGAACTAATTTTAAATAGTGTTTATTGATACTAATGACAGCTAAATTATGTGTTTTGTTGTTTGCATTGAACGAAAATACGTATTCCCTTTGATTTCGGTCCGTTTTATGTCCAACGAAAGTGTAAAATTGGTTAAATACAGCAGCAAATAAAACTCTATGAAATACTACCTCGACGTCATGAAGAGGCATCGAAGAGAGTAATGGAAGCTCTTAAGTATTACTCTATGTCTATATGCAATCCATCCTAATGTCATAAATTTGCTGAGAGAAGTAGTTACTCTAAGTCATAGCTGTCCAAAATAAAATGAGTTGTTATTTGTGAGAGAGAGACGGACCGCACTGCAAGAAATCTAGTATGTGTTGAAACATGATAATTGAAAAACTCAATAGGAATAAAAGCAAAGGTGTAAATATAAAAACATAAACAACAAATTTGATTTAAATTCTTGATAAAAATTAATCAATTTCAATCATAAATAATTTTTCGTATGAATGTTCAGCCATTTCTCTGTGTGCATCCGACGCTCTTGATGTCTTCTAAACGACTGAGTAGGAGGTAACAAATGTACGTGTGAATTGAGCGAGCTCTATCACAGAGCAATAGAAAAGGGCTTTTATGCCTATGGCCATTTCATCGAGTTCGAATTGCTGTGGTAATTTACTCTTTGGTTGGCATAATGAGGGGGATTCTATGGCACAGCTCATGGTGAAATAAGTAAGGTAAACGCACTAGGAATTGTTACAACAAACACAGGCATTTTGTTTTTGTTTGGTGTCCATAATCTGTCAAATTTTCTTCATGGGTGTATCTACTGTAAAAGTAAACAAAAAAGTACAACAACAAAATGCATGTGAATTTGACATAAGAGTGACACCTAAGCAAGAAATATGTTGAAATCAGCTGTTCTAAAGAGTTTACCTTACTCATTTTACCATGGCACAGCTGATCGAAAAGGTACTAGGCCGATGATGGAGAATGAAAGAGCAAAGAAGACAGGAACTAATTTTAAATATTGTTTATTGATACTAATGACAGCTAAATTATGTTGTATGTTGTTTGCAATGAACGAAAATACGTGCTATTCCCTTTGATTTCTGTCCGTTTTATATCCAACGAAAGTGTCAAATTGGTAAACTACAGCAGCAAATAAAACTCTATGAAATGGTAGTAGTCATGGAGAGGCTTCGAAGAGAGTAATGGAAACTCTTAAGTATTACTCTATGACATAATACGGACAGAAATAAAAGGGTGTGCGTATTTTCGTTCTTTGCCAACATAATTTAGCTGACATTAGTATCAACACAGAGCAATAGAAAAGAGCTTATATGGCTCTCTTCGTGTTCTCTTAATGACGACGAGATACTAGGCCATTTCATCACTTTCGAGTTGCTTTGGTAATTTACTCTTTGGTTGGCATAATACGGACAGAAGTAAAAGGGTGTGCGTATTTTCGTTCGATGCCAACTTAATTTAGCTGTCATTAGTATCAATCAAACACTTTTAAACTTAGATTGCTGCATGGTCTGTATGTCTTCTTCTTTGGTCTCTAATTCTACATCATTTCCCTAGTGGCTTTTTAATCACCTGTGCCACTGGCTCTATAGATCCATTGTTGGACAGCTACGCTCTAAGTCTAGAATTACTCTATGGTTTTATCTATGAACATGTACACGTTTTTCTCAAATCAATCGAAATCCCTATTCTTTTTAAATTTTACCTTATAATGGTAGAGAATTTCGTTAATGGCGGCTTAAAAAATTTTTAGAAAAAAAGTTGCCAAAATTTAAAAAACACGAGTATTGATTACCATCGACGTATACAATACAGCAACCACGCATATGAAGATATATTTACATTATTCCACAGAAACTGTAACATCATGTCTGGCAAATGGTTCTCCTGATCTTATGGACCAAAATAACGGTTGCCTTATAAAGAGTCAAAGCATTTCAAAGAACCAATTATTAAATTTAGCGAAAATCTTTATCGCATTTTTTTGAGCACCTGTGCAATGGCATATTCAGAGATACAACAACGAACGTGTACATTAGGATGTACTGAAAACAAATATTTTTTTCATTGCATGCTCATCATGACACTGTGTTCCAAGAGTGTCCCCGCAACAAAACTTTGTCATTGCCGTAATTAGATTTTCCGTACGCATACTCTGAGACCCCGGAGGTGAAATGTAAAAAAAAACCTTTATCAGTACACCCTAGTATACATGTATGTATGTATGTATTTAATAAGGCTGTTGTACCTACATTTTTCATATTTATTGTTGCCATTGCAGTGTGTTGATATGTCTGACTGGGTTTGTTTAGTGTTTTTTTTTTAAATTTATTTTCCACCTGATATCCTCATGACCAAGTAAGTAATTATGTCGGTATGTAATGGTGTTGATGCAACAGGTAGAGTGTGTACTGAACGACTCGTTTTCTTTTACATCTTATGTATTGTTTTTGTTTATTCTTTCAGTGACCCAGTGAGTGCACTGAACACTGCAGTGTCTTAAAACCCTCTGAGTATTAAGTACCCACGAAAATATTTGGGCATTGACGTTTCTGTCGAGGAAAGTGATACTTACTGCTTTCGCTTTTCGGCGAAACACTTTCATCACCGTATTAATCGATTGCAAATCAAAACATCTCACGAAACTTTCTTATATTGTTCAATAGAGTGGCTTCTACAAAAGTTGTGGATGTTCAAACCTCATATGAAAATATGATTTGTTTTATGTATTTCCCTAAAATATTGCGTTCGTATATTTGGTCGATAATGAAAGATAAGGATGTCTCGGTAGGGTTGCACTTTTTAAATATAGTGTAATTTATTTTGTGTGCATGTGGCAACTCTAAAATTTGGCAACTGTCAAATATGTTTAGTCCGATTATTAAAAATGGAGCGCTTTCCGAAAGAACAACGCGTTATAATAGTGAAAACTTATTACAAAAATTTGGAAAGTTATGCTGAGACCGCTCGCAAACTTCGAAGAATTTTCAGTCGAGAAAGTGCACCTAATGTGTCAACCATTAGAAGAGTGGTTAACAAATTTTAAGAAACTGGGTCGGTCTCTTGAAAACATTGCTGCTGTAAACGAGAGTGTCACCGAAAATGCGAAAACATCAATTCGGAATGGATGAAGCCGAAGCAGCACGAAAGAGGTTTCGAAACCGAACTCGAAGGAGGACGAAAAATAGGAAAACCAAGAGTCCGTTGGAGATATCAGGTTGACGAATCCCTCAGTACACTTGGCATTGCCAACTTGAGAGATGAGGCAAAAGATTGAACTGGTTGGCAAAATATATTACCTTCGTTTTGTAAGGTCCCTGACCCCCGGGGTTTTTCGAGACCTGATAAGAAAGTAATTATGAAAATTTTGATAATTATCGACGGTATAGAAATTCACGAACCATTTCATTCTGATCTATCAGCTATTATAGTGGGGTACTTCTGGTTGTGAGAGTGGTTCGGTAAAAGTGTAATCGGCAATACCAGCTGCTGTATACATTCATTGAACTATTTATGGGTTTAGACCCCAGCGTTCCTATTGCTCTTTTAGAGATATATACCGATATCAAAGTCTTTTTGACCCTTTACAGAATGTTGGCTTTGAAGTTTAATTTCCTTCCGAGCAAAATACCTAAGTAGTCTTCGCTTTCACACAGGTACACCAATTGGTACCTTAGACCTCCTACTGAAAGGACCCAGTAACCTCTTAAATTGGTTCACCCTAAGACCATTAGCTGAAGCCCATATTGCGGTGGTATGAGGGGAGGTCCCTAAGAGTTCTTGGAAACTTCCCTCTAAACGCTATTATCACGTAATCCGCGTAGGCAGTAGCCTTAACATCCATCTTCTTCAGAGAATGCAGAATACTATTCATGGACGGATGTACTATATACTTGTTAGTTCCAACACGCCTAAGCCGCCCGCTGAAAAATACGGCTCCACGAAATACCCTCCAAGGAAATAACGCCCAGGAAAAAATATTGTGTTGTCTTTTAGGCAACAACAAAATCATGTCTAATGGGGACCGATGGTTCTCTTCAGATGGAAAGAAGTTTCTACAAATGTTTTCTTGTGTGTTTTGCTAGCGATATTTTTCGAACATTTGCATGATAGTGAATTCTCTATTCAAATGAGATTTCGTTTGCATTTAGCTTGATGAATTTTTCAATAAGATCATTCCAAACAACCGCCGATGAAAATCTGAAATAGCTATACGGTTTGCCAGGAATCATAGGAATACATTTGTAAAACTCCTCTATTAATAGACATATAGAAGGGCCTCAAACTTGAACAATAAAATCAAAAAGTAAGAATTTTTTTTACAAAGAAGTACTTTTCTTAAGAACAGGTACTTTTTAAAAAAGTGGTACTTTTTTTAGGAGAAAGTTTTTTTTAAAGAAAATTTACTTATTTTCTGAAAGGATACTTATCTCAAGAAAAGAAAAGCTACGTTTAAGAAAAGGAATTTTGTAAGAAAAGGCTATTTTTCTTACGAGAATGTATTTTTTTGAAGAAAAGAGTTTTCTAAGATATGGGAACTTTTTTACAATTGGTCTTTTTCAAGAATAGGTAAATTTTATCTCAGGAAAGTTATTTTGTTTCACAAAAAATTTACTCTTTAAAGAAAAGGTAGTTTTTTAAGAAAAGGCAATTTGTTGTAAGATAATGTACTTTTTTAAGAAAATTTACTTATTTAAAAAAATATTTTTTATAAGAAAAAGTACTTTTTTTAAGAAAATGTAAATTTTTTAAACAAAGATGAGGTATTTTTTTAAGAAAAGGCACTTTGTTTAAGAACACGAATATATATTTTTTTGGAGAAAATTTACTTTTTTAAGAAAAGGCACTTATTTAAGAAAATGTTATTTTTAAATTTCTTTCACTTTGGCTTTTTAAATTTACTTTTCATTGGGTTCAAAACCAAAGGGTTTTTCACCAGAGACGCTACAAAAGAAAATCGATAGGGACAGCAAACGACGCCATATTTTTTCCCTCTCTTTTGACATTTCCAAGGCCAACTTTAAGAGGCCTCAACAATAAGCGATGAGGCTCATTTCTGGCTGAATGGCTTCGTCAATAAGCAAAATATGCATTATTGGTCAGACAGCAATCCAAACGTAATCCATGAGTCATCATTGCATCCCGAAAAAATTACGGTTTGGTTCCGTGATGATCAAGACCGGCACATTACTGTGAATGCGAATCGCTACCGTTCAATGATAACCGAATATTTTTGGCCCCAATTGGATAATATGGACTTGGAGGACATGTGGATCCAACAGGACGGCGCCACAAGCCACACACCGAATGCCACAATCAATTTGGTGAACGTGTTATCTCACGAAATGGCCCAGTGGATTGGCCGCCTCGATCGTGTGATTTGACGCCGGTAGATTATTTCCTGTGGGGCTACGTCAAGTCTATGGTCTGTGCCAACAAGCAAGCGACGTTTGATGAACTTCGTACGAATATCGGACGTGAAATTGCAGCAGTATCGGCCGATTTATGCTTGAAAACCGTCGAAAATTGGGTTCAGCGTCTGGACTTCTGCAAGCGTGCCCGTGGTGGCCATGCAAAAGAAATCGAGTTCCATACATAATGGCATCGAACGTTCTTTCACAGGAATAAAGAATTTCATTGGTATCTAAAACCGGTTTTGTTTTATTTAAAAAAAACTTTTGTAGCGCTCTTATTGAAAACCCCGTTATAATATAGTATGCTAAATATTGGTTACAGGCCCCACCTAGAAAACTTCCTTTTAAACAAGAAATTTCCCAACATATGTTAGTTAGCCTAGACACAAACCAAAGCAAAAGTACCCAATATAGTTGATAGCATAGATAAAGGAATTAACTAGATATCGCACATGCCTTGGGAAATTTCTTGTTCAATGGGATATTTTCTAGATGGAGCTGGATGCAATAATTACAACGTTTGATCCCAAACAAAATATACCATGCAAGATGTATTTAGAACAGGTGCTAACAATAGGTATGGTAGGCAACATCAACAGGGAGTTGGTTTTTGTTTTGTTGTCCGTTGCTCTCAAATCCAACACAAACGAACACCAACAATAACAGTAAACAGTAAACAAAAAGAAATCAAGGCTGATCTAGTAGAGGTTAACGCTGTAGGATTTGTTGTTGTTGTGGGCACCAACAACAGAGATTTTGTTTTTGTTCTATGACTCTAAATATCAAATTCAACACAAATACATATGACCAAACAAAGTAAACAAAAAAGTACAACAACAAAATACACTGAATTTGACAGATAGAGTCATAAGAAAGCAAAATCAGCTGTTCTACTTTAACCTCTACTAGATCAGCCTTGGATGCAATTAAAACAGTGATGCCCACATTTTGAATTCCTCGGCACATGTGCCGGATAGCAAAATGCTATTCCAGTGCTGTCGACACACATATAATATTCGCTTCTTCGTGTGTTTTCGATCGTGCGCGTTAAAAGAACGCTGCACGCATGGCACTGCTTCAGTCAATTGCAACGCGAGCTGCGACTGATCGGTATAGGGAGAAAATAAAGGAGGTAAACCGTCCCTTTAGGAGTAAGAAACGGCAGTGGAGAAATCGCGAGAGTGAGAAAATTGAGTCATACAGAAGGAAAAACGAAGCCCGAAAATTCTACCAAAAAGAAAAAAACGGAACTAATAGACATGGTTCAGGACCCCCTTCTGTAAAGACAAGGACGGAAATCTCATCGCAGATGTGCAGAGTATGTTGGGAATATGGAGAGATCATTTCTCTGCGCTACTGGTACCTGAGATATCCAATGACGAGACAATCGATCTAAATATGGTCGACGACGTCGATTTCCCCCCTCCTAACCAAGACGAGGTCAGAACAGCTATTGCCCGGCTTAAGAACAACAAAGCCGCAGGAGCCGATGGATTACCAGCGGAGCTGTTTAAGGATGGCAGCGATGGGCTGATAATGTGCATGCATCAGCTCATTAGCAAAATTTGGTTAGATGAATGCATGCCCGGCGATTGGAGTCTCAGTGTACTATGTCCCATATTTAAAAAAGGTGACCCGAGTCTCTGTGCCAACTACCGTGGAATATGCCTTTTATCCATAGCATATAAGGTTCTATCAAGTATAATGTGCGAAAGACTAAAACCGATTATCGCTGACCTGATTGGACCATACCAGTGTGGCTTTAGGCCTGGAAAGTCGATAACCGACCAGATTTTCACGCTACGCCAAATCCTGGAGAAGGCCCACGAAAAACAAATCGACACCTATCATCTATTTGTCGATTATAAGGCGGCCTTCGATAGCCCGGTACGGGGGAAACTCTACGAAGCAATGTCTGAGCTTGGTATTCCTGCAAAACTCATACGCCTTTGCAGGATGACCCTGACGAACACCAAATCCGCAGTGAAAGTGGTAGTTAATAGAGATTATTCTGAGAAAATCTGCTGTCAACATGAATAAAACCATCAGCAGCAAAAGTCATATGCTGCTCGCGTATGCTGATGATATAGATATCATTGGATGCACAGTTAGAGAAGTTACTGCGGTGTTTTCGAGAATTGAGAAGGAGTCAGGAAAACAGGGCCTCCACGCGATTAGACCAAAGCGTGAACGTTGATAACCGTTATAATTTCGAGGTAGTGGACGAATTTATATACCTCGGATCTGCCGTAAACAAAAAAAACAACGTCAGCCTTGAGGTCAAGCGGAGAATTGTGCTTGCGAATGGATGTTACTTTGGGCTAAGCAAGCACTGTAGAGATAAAGCCCTCTCTCGAGTAACAAAAGTCCAATTATACCAGACTCTCATACAACCTGTCTTGCTTTATGGCGCAGAATCCTGGGTATTATCCCAAGCAGACGAAACATCTGTAGGAATCTCCGAGAGAAAAATACTTCGAAAAATTTATGGCCCTATAGTTCACAACGGCGAGTATGGGCGACGCATGAACCATGAGCTGTATGAGCTTTATCCCGACATTTACATAGTTAAGCGGATCAAAATAATACGATTGCGCAGGCTAGGCCATGTCAGTAGAATAGATCAAGACGAACCAGCACGAAGGGTTTTCGAAACCGAACTCGAAGGAAGACGAAAAATAGGCAGACCAAGACTCCGCTGGAAGGATCAGGTTGGCGAATCCCTGCGTACACTTGGTATTGCCAACTGGAGAGATAAAGCAAAAGATCGAACTGGTTGGTGAAATATGTTATCTTCGTTTTGTAAGGTCCCTGACCCTTCGGGGTTGTTCGTGACCGGATAAGTAAGTAAGTAAGCGTTCGGCACTTGCTTCGTTTACATTTTTGCAATGCAAATGAAATCAGTTGCTGATCAGCATTTGTGGGAGGAGGGTCATGCTGCGTAATTGTTTAAAAATATTCAAATTGTAGTTCGTTTTATTCTGCTTCACACACAAGCGCAATATGTTATAAAATGTGTGTGGGCATCACTGAATTAAAATATCAAAATTTTAACTTGAAACACAATGACATGAAAAAAACTATATTAGTTGTTTGAATACCACAATCTCCCAATAAGCACAAAGTCGGACTCTGGTCCGATTCGGATCCGATTTGAGTCCGACATCTCGGATTTCGCTTTCTCTGTTCCGATTCGGATCCGATTTGAGTCCGACATCTCGGATTTCCGATTTCTCTGGTCCGATTTGAGTCCGAGATGTCGGATTTCGCTTTCTCTGTTCCGATTCGGATCCGATTTGAGTCCGAGATGTCGGACTTCGGTCCGAGATATCTAGGATTTCGCTTATTCAGGTTTCATTCAGGTTTGCAGTAAAAATTTAGAGTTTTTATTTTATTTTTATATTTATTAATGCATTTATTTATTATTTTGAATTTATTACTTAGTATATATTATATGTATTATACTCATATGTAACAGACATCATATTAGTGTGTAAGTGGTACAAAATACAATTCGTTTGTCAATTTCATTTATATATGGGCTTTGATAACGATTCGAGATCGGATACGAATCGGCTTGATTCCTCTTTCGATCACGAATCGAGAATTGGTCCGATCTCGATTCGAGAATGGGTACGATCTCAAATCGATATCCGATCCGATCTCGAATCGAGAATTGGTCCGATCTCGATTCGAGAATTGGTACAATCTCGAATCGATATCGATTCGACATCGGACCAATTCTCGATTCGAATTGGAAGAGGAATCGAGCCGATTCGGATCCGATCTCGAATCGAGAACGGATTTCGTTCTCGAAACAAGAATCAGATAAGTCGGATCCGATTCGGATCCGATGTGCTTATTGGGCTGGAAAATGATTCTATTTTTGTATTGAAAAAATGTCCCACATTGTTGAATAAACGTCAGTGAATGTTATGAGAACCGTCAATGAAAGTTACAAAACGACAACACAGCACCTAGTGACAGTACTTGACAACGCCTGTGGGATATCTACTTATTTCCTTTATCTATGGTTGTAGCATAATAGTTTTTAAAAAAAGTTGTCTAATTTGTTTCCCCGCAACGTGCGATAAGGAATTTCGTTCGAAAACAAAACTTACGGCCTGTTTTCATAAAACGAATTTAAACGAACGAACGAATTGGCCAATACAAATACGTAAGTATATTGGATTTCATGGGTTAAATGAGGCAAGTCTATTAGAAATCTATTAAACGAACATGTGAAGAATAAATATCTCATTTGACTTATAATATTCGTCTTATTAACGTTTTAATTTTGTTTTGATTAAAGATTCATTATAATCTTTGATGCGGGATGTAGCGGGGTCTCTCTTTAAAAATCGGCACTGAGAATCAAGGTGGAATGGGACATCAAAAAAAGACGATGGTCAGTTTATGCAGGACTGCAATTAACTACAAAAATATAATGCCATTCCAGCTCTAAGTTTCTTAGTCTATTGTTGCTCGGTCAATGAAAGTTACACACATAACCTTCCCACATTAAACTTCGCATTATTGCATTGAAAATATAAAATTTTAAATCAACGCCCGGTTTATGAGTTATTTTGCTCCATCATCCATCCACCAGCATTCCAAACTTGTGGGACTTGAAAGTAAAAATGTATACGAGCATTACATAAATGATGCATAGTTTATGTACTTGGCCATCGGCATCTTGTGCTGTTGAGCCGGCACTTCCTAAGCCAACGCCAGTGCCCGCAAATGCAGACATGACATTTATCATTCCCAGGAACGAAACGCATTGGCCACCGCCGTCTATGTTGTAATCTTCTTGCTTGTTTTCGATGGGATAAGTGAAAGTTTTTCGCGCATTTCACTTGCTGTTCGGCCTCGACTTGGCGTCATCCTCGTATCATTGACCACCACCATGATTTGTCCAATGAAGGTAAAACGATGAATTGCGTAGCGGTTACTTTCCTGCAACATGTTGCATATATCGACAGCACATGCGCACCATCATTACAACGTTGCAATGTGGTTTGACCACTGAGCGAGCCGATGTGCGTTCCACTTCTTACAATTTCTGCAAATATCCATCAGGGTTTTTTGACACGCCTTCGATACCACCAACCACCAAATACTAACATGTGGGTTTGGGCCTGTGAGCCAGATTGTGTAGAAATTTGTATGGTCGGTGGGTTGATAAATTGAATGTTTTCACTTGCCGGGAAGTGGGTTAAATGGGCGCAGATTGCATCTACATATCTTTGTTGCTGTTTTTTTTCATATTTTTATATAAATACTAGCTGACCCGGCAGACTTCGCCCTGCCGACAAAAGGTATTCAATCATATCATGGCCACAAATTAATTCACACATTTTATATAGGAAAACACATCATCACAAACGTGTGCGCAAGCCGGAAATGCGTAGATATTTTTCGATGTTTTTTTGGAACGAAGTTATGGACTAAATGAAAAAAATTAAACAACTTTTTTTATCAACTTTATTACATCCCAGTATTATCAACTATATTGAGTTCTTTTGCTTTGGTTTGTGTCTAGACTAACATATGGAGGGAAATTTCTTGTTTAATGGGAAGTTTCTAGGAGGAGCGCCAGTATTCAATATCTATCTATACATATATAAGTATAGCTGGACCTGGCAAACTTCGTTTTGCTTTCAAAGTTTTTGTAATGCCCAAGGGTGAACAAAATTATTTTGTTCCATTACGTTTAGTTGACAATGGGCAAGTAAACCTGTAGAATGTAAAATAACAATTTGTTAGAAGTATTTGTTTAGATTTCGATCGTGTGCTGATTTGTCTAAAACGCTTCTCATTATACTATAATAGCTGGTACCCCCTGAATTGTAATTTTAATGATTCACAATTTTGTTATTTTTTTTCTATTTATTCAAGTGCTCTAGGATATACAATATGTCTAGTTTTGCCATCTGTTGCAAATGTATATTAGTCGGAAGGTTTACCTACACGTGAACATGCAACATATATTGTCCGTGGGAAACACGGATTTGTCAAATTTAAGCGACTGCCCTTGCGCTTTATTAATGGTCATCGCAAATGGTAACAGAATCGGAGACTGGAATTTTTTGAAATCGATGTGCATGGCTGTAGGTATCATGGGAATGCGCGGAATCAGGGCATCGGTTCCATTATAATTTCCAGTGATTATAGTAGCGTCTATAAGATTATTCAGATTTTTTTTAAAAAATGCATTATTGGGATTACGATATTTAGCATGCTCTCGAAACTGACCTCAATGATAAAAAAATAAAAATGATATTCATATTAATTCGTACCTGTGGTCACTTTCTTAGCGTTATAGTCTGACCTTTTTAATAGCCGTATTTTTATTGGTTTTCCCCAAAAAGTTATTTGCATCATATCAGTAGTATACCTACCTAACCTCACATTCCTACACTGTATCAAACAGTGAACTTTAAAAAAAATGGTTTCAATCGAATCGGCCGTATATTTTTTGAGATACATTGAAATATGTTGTCATCAAACAGTGAACTTTAAAACAAAATGATTTAAATCGAATCGGCCGTATATTTTTTGAGATACATTGAAATATGTTCTCAAGTGCCTGGTGTACGGACAATTGTTTGATATACATACTTTAAGTAATAGTCAAATATTGACCTCGATCCTTTTTGCCAACTTGCTTCCAAAGACCCTGTTCGTATATCTAGGCCAACTGTAAGATACTGTGAAATTTTCAGGACGATCAAACTATTACTATGACTGCTTTAACGGTTTATTTTAAAATGGGTCTGGTACACCGCACATATATACCAAATCTCACCTTCATACCTCTGATAGTATGATTGATATAGCCATTTGAAATTTCAAATGGTATGGGCGGGGCCACGCTGCTTTATCCAATCACTACCAAGTATAACCAAGGACTATCAGTAGATCATCAGTAGCACATTGTAAAATTTTCATTACAATCGGTACATTAAAAAAGCCGCCAGTGCGATTTTTGAAAAGGGGGCGTGGCACCGCCTACTTATAGCCTGGCTGTAATTCATACTGTACCAACAACATACATACAAAATCTCATCTTCTTACCTGTGATAATTCATGAGTTACTACCATTTTAAATTTCAAGTTGTATGGGCGGTGCCACGCCCCTTTATCCAAACATTTCCAAATATAGCCAAGGATTGTCAGCAGGTCATCAGTACCGCATTGTGAAATTTTCATAACAATCGGTATATTAGAAAAGCGGCCAGGGCAATTTTTGAAAAGGGGGCGTGGCACAGCCTGGGTTACCCTTATCAATAAGGGGTATGAAAAATAGATGTTGGCCGATTCTCAGACCTACCCGATATGCACACAAAATTTCATACATATCGGTTAAGCCGTTTCGGAGGAGTTCGAACACAAAATCGTGACACGAATTTTTTATATATATAGATTATGGCTGTCATCCATTAAAGTTCACTGTTATGTACACAGAATACACATTACATATTTTATCCACTTTGGTGTACCAAATCAAATAGGAAGATAAACTAGTTTAGTTTCATTTAAGCGTATCAAAGTTAATAGCTATAATTCCATTGCAACTGGCAGTACAAGCAAGTACGAGTGGAGCGCATTGCGTTGTTATACAGGAAATTTATTGAAGAAACAAGATTTTTATTAGCTCAGTGAACAATATCATTTGGCGCTGTCTACCAGGTACTCGTACACCAAATGGCTAAAGCAAATTTCCTGCTGTTGGTTAACAAACAAACAACCTCTTCTTCGATTAGTGATCGCTTCAGTTAGTTAATCAGTTAATGGTGTTGCGGAATTGATCAAATTATTTAGTAGATTTTTCAAATATACCACTTCGGCAATGAGACTGTTTTCCTGGCAATCACGTTTCAGTGGAATTAGCTGGAATTGGACAGTGAAATGTAATTTTCTTAAATTTAGGAATAATATTTTGGGAATCATTTGGGTTTCGATTGGAGACTTGTCTTTCTCAACATTGATGCACAAATATTGCCCAAAACAAAAGCTTGTTGAACAATAGTCGTGTTTTGGTTACAAGCAAGCGATTATTGTTTGCAAAGTTGCAAAGAAAACGGCTATTTAGCGATAAGTAATTTTATTCAAAAATATGAAAAAGGGTAGAAAACTGTAAAAGATGTCAAAACAATTTAGTTTAAAGTTAGTGAAAATGATGCGCGTCGCTAAGTTCTCGCTAAGTGCTTCATACAAAACACGAGATTATATTAGCAAGCGGTGTAACCAAAACGCTTAATGTTACCAATTTTTGTTTTTGTATTTGTGTTTTGCACCAGCAAAAACATCGTATATGCCGATTGTAAAGCAGACGAACGAACGAGATTAAAATTTGGTTTGTATAAACCGTCCCAGTTGGCAAATTCATTCTAGATGAAGTAGTCGTCAACGATTTCTGCCAGACATTTTGATATTTGTATCAAATCTATTTGCACTCTATTGACGACATGGTGAGCGACAAACTCCTTAGGTTGTCACCCATCAGATACAATTTGGCGTTGCCGTCAAAAGAAATGAAAGAAATATGTATGAGAAATGTGGTTCTTTTTAACTTCATGTGAATAATTCAAAATAAAACTTACGTTTACATTTAAAGAAGCAATTTTTGCTAATTGTACACCCTACTGCGACATGACGGGATGCACCATCGCCAATCTAATCGTCGTTGACCATATTGTCATGATGGCGCCCAAATAATCGTTGGTGACTATGCGAACGTTGATATCATCAGGAATGCCATTATTGACAAGATTCCCAATATGTCGCTGACAGGGTCATCAACGACGCAATAATCGAACTGTCGCTCATTTGATCGTGTGCAAGTTTTGGATACTTTTATGCAAATTTCGGCGACGATTGCCATGGACTGTCACTGATATGTCGTCACCGATTTAATATGATCGTGCACTCATTGTTTAAGATGTCCTGAAGACTCGGCCAACTGGGGTATCAAAGCTTTCGTGTGTATATTAATAGCTCATCTATCATTCGTTGTTTTGTCAGAAAACTGTATTGCTATATCTCCGGGATCACACACGCCAATTTTACTTGCGCAAGTGTTGAATTTATATGACTGGAAATCTTTATCTTTACTGGAAATCAGGAATCGGAGTTTTTGTGATAACTTTACAGATAATAAGGAAACGTATTCTTTTACTTACTTCTTAACAAAAAAAGAGTTGCTCATTTAAGCACGGTGACTTTTCAATTTCGTCCTAACTCGAGTTAGGCTGTTATGGTTTGTGACCACAGATATGTGCCATACATTTTTAGAATTTATTTAAAAATTTTTGAAATTTGAAAAAAAAAATTCAAATGTTCATAGCATGATAATAATGTATGAATGTGTATATATTTTAACTTTTTGTCAATTTATCTTCCAGGTGTTATTTAATATCATGCAACAGATCAGATACATACATACACATGTTTCAAATAAATAAGTTCCTTTAAGATGACCCGGAACACCATATTTAAAGACGTCTTAAGCAAATGACCCACTGATGAATGGTTACTCAGGGAAATCTTGTGTAGATATTATACGGTGATCACCACAACTGAAAAATTGCGGAAGATTCCTGCAGACTTTGGACCACATGTATGTAAATATCAGGGGGAGCCATGACGTTTTCGGTATGGGAACAGACCAGAAAGTCGGCAGTGACTCTGGCATGTCACTTCTTAGTCGCTGATAATGTGTATACAAAAGTTCCAACTGGGTAACTTTTAAAAAGTATTGCAGATAAAAATACAATCTTGATCATTTATGTACAATTGTATATAAAAGTCATTATTTTTGAAATGAACCGCCGGGGAAAAGATGATCTGCTTTCTACATCACATGTAGTATATTTCACCACGTATACAATTTTGGAAAAGTAACCAAATTATATTCATATTTTCAAAAATGTATAATTGCATCTCGTTTCTATTTCAAGTGCATTTTCTTAGTTATTTTTTTCTGAAATTTTATGTCTATTCTACTTAACCCATAGAACGAGGATTTTGCTAGCCAAATCCTATAGGTTAAATTTTTTTTATTCGGCCCGGCCTAATATGTACCCTTGTATTACAAAAGTTTGATGTTCCCGTAATCAGCTCTTCAATACATATGCGACAAAGCAACTACTTATATATAAACGTAAGCGACCATAACAAAACTGACTTATGGCGTCACTACAAATTTTGTTAATAACAAATTTCAATACCAACTGAAATTGCTCAAGTAAGTGACAGCGTTTAGGCAGTATTTCAGTAGATATCTGGGCTAATACGAAATATACATATGTACGTGGACTTTTAGTTTTGGCCTTTATGAATGTAAAGCGAGTGGCATAACATTACAAATTGTTAATAACGTTTTGAATTGTACCTGATACTCGTATAATGTGACTCAGTGTCAGATTATGCAGTCACATAATTTGTTTAAATATGATTTCATGATTCGACGACAAACGCAAAATCTCTCTTCGATATTATTCAATAGATGTCTCCGTGGGCTGCGCAACATTTGTTTGCAACTTCATTATCATTCCAAGCCAGTTGATGTCTTTAAGACAATACAAGTAAAAACCTCGGAGTTGTATGTAAAATAACAACTTCATCTAAAATTACACCAACTCTAAAAAAAAGGTGCTAAAATCATAAATAAATACAATTGGAAATGTTTTTCTAAAATTAACACTAATTGCGAATAATTGTGAATGGGTAACTAAATGTTAAAAGAAAAACTGAGTACACACAGGGAAAAGATTAGTTGGAAATCAATTCAGGCATTGGAAATTCCATGATAAAGTCTATATTTTGATTAGAATTCATAATCATAATATATCATATGTTATTGATATGCGGCCATCGGTGGTGCAATGGTTAGTGTGCTCGATTCTTATACATGAGAACGTGGATTCGATCCCTGCTCGAAACACCTTACATTTCTTTTGACGACGGTCACCTCGATTAGTGACTGCGACACTATCGAGTACTTAGCCATGAAATAGCTTCCCAAAATAACATTCGGAACCGGTGTAAAACTGTAGATCCCAATCTGTAAGGGAAAAACAATAAAGCGCACAGCTCACTGATTGTGGGAACCTATTTATTTATTGATAAATCCATTTGAGTTTATATTATTCGATCTTTCGGTTGTTATGTTTTTTATAATTGTTCGGTTCAAGTTCATTTACTATTTAAAAGTACTTTTTCTGTGAAAAACAAAATTTTAATAGAAATATTAAAGAGAAATGTGTGAAATAGATCATTATGGTGGATGGTTGGGAATATAGCTATTTCAATTCCCACCAAGGCATATCATGAGCTCCCTTCTCCACCAGTATTTAGGTATATCATCACACATTATAGGGATAAACAAATCTCAAGTAAGCGAGAATTGTCTAAACTCCTACTTGTGCGAAAACATCCAACATACTTTTTAATAGTTATTGATCTTGAACCGAACAATTATTTATTGATAAACTAAAAATTTATCTTACTAAATACAAGTTGTTACTACAGAAATTAAGTTGTATTAACCAGTTTGAGTATTTCTGAAACCTCAGTCATCTGAAATGGAAGATACAACTCATAAAAAGGACAATATTAAAATTCGTGTTCAAATCTTAGTCACTGTAATTACAATTTGGTGTCTATTACAAAAAAACTTGTTACAAAGTTATTTATTCGAATTTTCATAAGAGGCTTTGCTGTCAAAGAGAAACTATTTTGGAATGTTCCACGAAGACTTTTCAGAAAAACTACTATTTAAAACAGGAAGTGAGAAACCAATTTATGAAAAAACAATAAAGTATATAAGTAGATGTCGTCCACCGAAAAATATAGTAAGAATACATATTCAAATTAACGCTTTTGGTGAATGAACCGACGCACATTCCGTGTGTTCAAGGGCACAACCAAAATTTACTTGACCTCTTCTTAACTTCGCACCCTGAAAAGTACGAAGTTAACACGCTTGCACCTCTGGGTAATTCGGATCACTGTATCATTTCAGCGTCCTTTTCGTATTCAGCTCTTCGTCTCGCTTCAAACACAGTCCCGAAGCGAACAATTTTTATCTACGAAGAGGCACGTTGGGCTGAGCTCAACAATTTTTATCAGCATTTTAACTGGAAGCTTTGTTTTCTGGACAATGACATAGATGCTGCTGCTGAAATGATCGAGAAGATAATTTTGATTGGTATGAATTCATTCATTCCGACGAAAATTATTTCGGTTAAACCATCGGAAAAAAGTTGGTGTAACCAGACATGCAAGAATGCTGTCAGATCCAAAGAGGACGTGTTCAGAGACTGGCGTTCTAATAAAAACGTTGATACTGAACTGCTACGCAAACAGGCAAGATCCAAGTGTGCCAAAGTACTTCGACGCGAAAAGTTTCTTCACGAACAGCGTATTCGTACTAAAGTTCTTTCTTTCCCTAGTGGAAGTAAGAACTTTGGGTCATTTGCAAGAAGAATAAAGGATAGTTCTTCCTCTATCCCAACTCTTCTTAAAGATGACATAACATTCACTGAACCGGTTGATAAAGCTAACCTCTTGGCTGAAATGTTTGCAAGGAACTCTTCCTTGCCGGATAGCAATCAACCACTCCCCGTGATCAATTACGTATCTTGTTCCATGCCCAAGATATTTTTTCGAACGCGAGGAGTTAAAAAGGTTCTTGCGAATCTCGTCGTAGGTAAATCCCCGGGCCCGGATGGCATATCTGCACTGGTCTTGAGTAGGTGCTCTTCGACACTGGCGTGTCCACTGCGCAATCTTTTCAACCTTGCATACCGTGCCGGAGTCTTCCCGGCGCGTTGGAAGATTGCTAATGTCCAGCCAATCCCTAAAAAAGGTGATGCAAGTAACCCTGCAAATTACCGCCCAATTGCAATTTGTTCTGCGCTCTCGAAGGTTATGGAGAGTATGGTTAACCACCATCTAGTGAAGTATCTTGAGTCCAATGACCTTCTTAATGATCGGCAGTATGGCTTCCGTAGAATGAGATCTACTGGAGACCTGATGGCGTTCCTTTCGGAACAGTGGAGTCGATCCATCCACCGACTTGGTGAGAGTAAGGTAGTGGCTCTTGATATTTCCAAGGCCTTTGACAGAGTATGGCACGATGCACTCTTGTCAAAGCTCGCTGCTTTTGGTGTCGGTGATAACTTCACTCGATTTATATCGAGTTTTCTCAGAGATCGCACTATACGAGTTGTTGTAGATGGGGTTTCATCCGACGAGCATAAATTGACTGCAGGTGTACCACAGGGCTCTGTTCTTTCTCCTTCTCTTTTTCTTATTTTCATTGACGATCTCCTGGGTCAGACTGTGAATCCAATCTACTCTTTTGCCGATGACAGTAATCTCTGTCATTCTTATTCATTCGATCGTAGGCCAAGTCTTCAAGAGATTGAAGTCAAACGCCGGACAATGAATGAAACACTCGACCGCGATCTGGTGTCCATTGTTGAATGGGGTCGAAGGAATAGAGTAGATTTTAATGCGAGTAAGACCCAGTGTTGTTTGTTGTCGCATAAACGTATTGCTGACCCAGGTGTGCCGTCATTGTCTATGAACGGTGCGGATATTGATGAATCAGACGCTCTTGATGTTCTGGGCATGAAAATACAATGTGATGTCCGTTGGGCAAAACATGTATTTGAAGTGTCGAAAGATGCATTCAAGTGTCTAGGCTTTTTGAAGCGGTGCAAGAAATACTTCACTCCATCTGATCTTCTCAATATCTACACCACCTACATCAGGCCAAAGATGGAGTATAACTCCCATATATGGGCAGGTGCTCCTAGGACTTCTTTGGAGCTTCTCGACCGTGTCCAGAGGAGAGCGACGGTGTTAATAGGGGACAGTAGGGTATCCAACTCTATTGCCTCCCTTGAGCATCGTCGAAATGTGGGTTGCGTGTCACTGTTCTATCGATATTTCCACGGTATGTGTTCCTCGGACATCCGTCAACTTATGCCGGACGTGAGGATATTTAGCCGAAGTACGAGGCTTTTTCTAGGAACTCTCATCCGTTTTTTATCGAGTGGCCGATTGACCGCACTACACACTATAGAGAAAATTCGTTCTTCAGCCGTACAGTCCGTATGTGGAATAAACTTCCGGCTAGTGTATTTCCCACCAATTGTGACATACAAACATTCAAGGCAAATATCAACAGACACTACTCCCTCTTTCCACCCTCTACTACCTCAATTTTCCTTCGCCAACACAATGCACTGCATTTATAGGGGGGCATCCCATGAGTGTTGGTTTGATAAAAAAAAAAAAAAAAAAAAAATTGTACGCTGTATAGGCCCAGAATTGGTTGTGCTTTGGACAAACACAAAGGTTGACATATATTTTTCTATACGAAACCATGTATATTTTATTGTTATCGACAAGACGAATATGTTCAGTTGATATATCTCACCACACAAGTTTCTGAATCGCATGTATATTTTTATTTCACTAGTATTACAATAAGTTGAGGTGACGTGAGACTGTTAACACAATCTTTGAATCTGACGCCACTATTGACGCCTTCACAAACACATGCAAACAATTGAGGACACTTGGCTGGAGGAACTATTATTGTGGACGACAAATTAACTTAAACATGCATATGGGACATGGGACTGTCCGTGGAGGTGGAAAGTTTCTGAATGCCATTCACTTGGGAGTGGCCAGAAATGATTCCTTCATTGGGCAGTCCAAGCAGCTCACTACTTCCACGCAGTATGTCCTGGGCAATGGCTTTTCGGAAACCTCCGTTAGCTAGCTAGAGTGAGAAGGCGAAACGAATGAGCAACCTGAGTGGTAATGCGATCACTGATACGTCTCAGGATTATTAGGTGACCCAGTCACTGAAGCTCTTCGAAGTAGTGGCCATATTCTTCTGTCCTTTGAAGGCGGATGAGCCAACACCCCTGGCCAACGGCGGATCAAAATTGCAGAAACCAAAATCCAGTTTCGACACACTGCATTCTGGTCAGCGTCTGATCCATAATGGGCGGCTGCAATCAAATATCCTGGCAGTAGGTAAAATGCAAAAACCCGTGGGCTGGGTTTGCCTCCCGCCACAGTTCATAATGGCAGTGAAAATACAAAAACGAAACAGAAAACATAAACAACCCCTATTTGTTGACGACCCCTGCAAACGTTATAAGGACCACGATTTACGGATATGCACTTGGAATGTAAGAACTCTATATAGATCCGGTGCAAGTATCCAACTGGCAGATGTCCTCGAAAGTTATAAGGCTGACATTACCGCTATCCAGGAAATGTGATGGACAGGACATGGCTGCACAAGAAAAAGAAACTGCGATATATACTACAGTTGCCATGAGATAAAACATGAATTTGGTTGCGGATTAGTAGTTGGCAAAAGACTGCGACATCTAGTCTCTAGGTTCAATCCTGTGAGTGAACGAATAGCCACAATCCGCATAAAAGCGAAATATTTTTATATTTCCCTAATTTTTGTGTGCATGTCCAAAAGATGCCAAAGACATATTCTATGAGCTCCTAGAGGAAACGTATGACCGCTGCCCTGGCCATGACGTTAATATTGTACTAGGAGATTTTAATGCCAAAGTAGGAAGGGAGAATGTGTTTAATCCAACTATTGGCAATTTCAGTCTACATGCTGACAGTTCCGACAACGGTATGAGACTGATTGACTTTGCCGCGGCAAAAAACATGGTCATTAGTGGTACAAGATTCCAGCATAAAGACATCCACAAGGCTACTTGGGTATGCCCTGATCAAAGAACTAAGAACCAAATTGATCACGCGGTAATTGATGGAAGGCACTCATCCAGTGTAATGGACGTACGAGTGATCAGAGGAGCTAACATCGATTCTGATCACTACCTGGTAGCAGCAAAGGTTCGTACAAGATTAAGTAGAGCGAAAATCGTACGAAACCAGACGCAGAGGAAGCTGGACATCGGAAAGCTGCAATTACCAGAGGTAGCCACAGCCTACTCAAGGAAGCTCTCGCAAATTTTGGCACAGAACCCACCCCCTCCCGATGACGATCCTGATGCGCAGTGGAAACCCATTTCCGACTCTATAAAAACTGCTGCAACAACCGTACTTGGTTTCGATAAACCGCTTCGCAATAAACCATGGTACGATGAAGAGAGTCGTATTGCAAATGATGAAAAGAACGCTGCACGTATCGTAATGCTTCAGTCAATTGCAACGCGAGCTGCAACTGAGCGGTATAGGGAGAAGAGAAAGGAGGTAAACCGTCTCTTTAGGCGTAAGAACCGGCAGTGGAGAAAGCGCGAGAGTGAGAAAATTGAGACATACAGAAGGAAGAACGAAGCCCGAAAATTCTACCAAAAAGTTGTCTGTAAAGACAAGGACGGAAATCTCGTCGCAGATGTGCAGAGCATGTTGGGAATATTGTGAGAGCATTTCTCCGCGCTACTAGTACCTGAGATATCCGATGATGATGGGACAATCGATCACAATATGGACGACGACGTCGATTGCCCCCCTCCTAACCAAGACAAGGTCAGAACAGCTATTGCTCGGCTGAAGAACAACAAAGCCGCAGGAGCCGATGGATTACCGGCGGAGCTGTTTAAGGCTGGCGGCGATGAGCTGATAAGGTGCATGCATCAGCTCATTAGCAAAATTTGGTTAGATGAATGCATGCCCGGCGATTGGAGTCTCAGTGTAATATGTCCCATATTTAAAAAAGGTGACCCGAGTATCTGTGCCAACTACCGTGGAATAAGCCTTTTATCCATAGCATATAAGGTTCTATCAAGTATAATGTGCGAAAGACTAAAACCAATTATCGCTGACCTGATTGGACCATACCAGTGTGGCTTTAGGCCTGGAAAATCGACAACTGACCAGATTTTCACGCTACGCCAAATCCTGGAGAAGACACACGAAAAACAAATCGACACCTATCATCTATTTATCGATTATAAAGCAGCCTTCGATAGTCCGATACGGGAGAAACTCTATGAAGCAATGTCTGAGCTTGGTATTCCTGCAAAACTCATACGCCTTTGCAGGATGACCTTGACGAACACCAAATCCTCAGTGAAAGTTGGTGAGGATCTTACCGAACCTTTCGAAACTAAGCGAGGCCTCAGGCAAGGCGACACCCTATCGTGCGATCTCTTTAACATCTTAATGGAGATCATTATGAGAAAAGCTGCAGTCAACATGAATAAAACCATCAGCAGCAAAAGTCACATGCTGCTCGCGTATGCTGATGATATAGATACCATTGGGCGCACAATTAGAGAAGTTACTGCGGTTTTTTCGAGAATTGAGAAGGAGTCAGCAAAAGTGGGTCTGACGGTAAATGAGGACAAGACAAAATTAATGGTTTCAACGAACAGGGCCTCCACGCGATTAGACCAAAGCGGGAACGTTGATAACCGTTATAACTTCGAGGTAGTGGACGAATTTATATACCTCGGATCTGCCGTGAACAAAAACAACAACGTCAGCCTTGAGATCAAGCGGAGAATTGTGCTTGCGAATAGATGTTATTTTGGGCTAAGCAAGCACTTTAGAGATAAAGCCCTCTCTCGAGTAACAAAAGTCCAGCTGTACCAGACTCTCATTCAACCTGTCTTGCTTTATGGCGCAGAATCCTGGGTCCTATCGCAAGCAGACGAAACATCTGTAGGAGTCTTCGAGAGAAAAATACTCCGAAAAATTTATGGCCCTATAGTGCACAACGGCGAGTATCGGCGACGCATGAATCATGAGCTGTATGAGCTTTATCCTGACATTGACATAGTTAAGCGGATCAAGATAACGCGATTGTGCTGGCTAGGCCATGTCAGTAGAATGGATGAAGATGAACCAGCGCGAAGGGTTTTCGAAACCGAACTCGAAGGAAGACGAAAAATAGGAAGACCAAGACTCCGTTGGAGGGATCAGGTTGACGAATCCCTGCGTACACTTGGTATTGCCAACTGGAGAGATAAAGCAAAAGATCGAACTGGTTGGCGAAATATGTTATCTTCGTTTTGTAAGGTCCCTGACCCCCCGGGGTTGTCCGAGACCGGATAAGTAAGTAAGTATGCATATGATATTTTTAAATTATATCTGTTTGTATGTAGTTACGGAGTTCGTATTTATCTCCCATATGTAACCCATACAAATTACCGTGGGGAATGCGTAATGAACCCACAGGGCATGGGAAAAATAATGGATAGCTACTAGAGTGCCCGAAACCGAAAAACCGGTTAACCGGTTTTTGGAACGAAGTTCCTTATCGCACGTTGCGGGATGGGGGCTAAATGAAAAAATTTTAAATAACTTTATTTAACTACTTTATTACAACCCATTATTATTAACTATATTGGGTACTTTTGGGTTAGTTTGGTTTAAAGGGAATAAAAAGTATACTCAGAAAAGTCAAAGTGCAAGACTGGAAAATCTATGAAGTAACCCTGAGCATGGAATTACATTTGGCAGCACACTTACTCTTACACTCGTACTTTTGGTTTGGTTTGTGTCTAGACTAACATATGGGGGAATATTTCTTGCTTAATGGGAAATTTTCTATAAAACTTTTTTAAATAAGTGCGCTTTCTTAAAAAAAGTAAATTTTCTCAAAAAAAACCTATTCGTATTATTAAATAGAGTACCTTTACTTAACAAAATACCTTATCTCAAAGAAGTACCTTTGCTTCAAAAAGTACATTTTCTTACAAAAATTATCTTTTCTTAAAAAATTTTTTTTTTAAATAAGTACCTTTTCTTAAAAACGTACATTATCTTACAACAAATTGCCTTTTCTTAAAAAACTTCCTTTTGTTTAAAGCGTACCTTTTTTGTAAAACAAAATAACTTTTCTTGAGATAAGTACCTACTCTTAAAATTGTACCTGTTCTTTCGTAAAAAAAGCTTTTCCAAAAAAAATACCTTCTCTTACAAAAAATACAATTTCTTACAAAAATTCCTTTTCTTAACAGTACCCTTTCTTAAAAATGAAATAATACCTTTCTTTTCTTTTCTTGAGATAAGTAGCCTTCCAGAAAATAAGTAAATTTTCTTAAAAAAATAACCTTATCCTAAAAATAATACCACTTCTTTAAAAAGTACCTTTTCTTAAAAAAAGTATTTCTTTGTAAACAAAATTCATAATCTTAGGCTGTTTCTTATATAAAAACATTAGCTTTTAGTAAAAGAAGTACCTCTCATCAAAGAAAGGACCTTTTCGGGAAAATAAAATACATATTTTACAAAAGTAACTTAAAAATAGACTTTTTTCTTGAATAACGTTTATCATTTTACAAAAAGTATCTAGTCTTAAAGATCCATTTAAATTACAGAATTTTTCAACAGGCGCCTTAGGCGTGTTGGTACTAATTAGTTCATAATATATAGCGAAAAGAAATTCGTTCCAACCGGGTGTCCACCTCATGTAATTTTTTTGTTTTTAAACGTGTGCCGGTTTTTTAAAAAACCTAATTTTCGAACAAACCGCAAACCGGTTAATCGGGATTTTTACTTAATTTGTGTTAATATCCATAAAAATTATATGATTTTCGAATTTTAGTGAAATTTTGGAGTTAAGAAACATGATTTCCATTTTGAAATATGATCCAAATGACATACCCAAACAATTTTTTTCAAAATGATTTTATGATTTGAATTAGAATTAAGCTGTAATTAAGCTTTTCAAAATTTTTTTTTTCAAATTTCAAAAATAAAATTATTTGATAACTAAATGTGTTAAACATAATACTATTTTCATACATGAAAATCTTTTTCAAATTTGAATATGATTTTCGATTTTAAATCATTTAATGCGAATTTGAATAAAACTTTTAAATTTTATATTAAACACGCATTCCAAATTAGAATATGATATATATTTTTTAAAATCTGATGATTTAATCGACCTTTCGTATTATATTTAAAATTAAAATCTTCGAGCGGTAGGTCTATTTTCAATTATTTTTGGAACGAAGTTCCTTACCTCGCGCTGCGGGATGGGGGCTAAATGAAAAAAATGAAACTACTTTTTTTAACAACTTTATTACAACCCATTATTAACAACTATATTGGGTACTTTTGCTTTGGTTTGTGTCTAGACTAACATATGGAGGGAAATTTCTTGTTTAATGGGAAGTTTTCTAGGTGGAGCCTGTAACCTATATAAGTATCTATATTCGGGTGGGTAACATTTTTTTTTTCATTTGAAGAAAGTTTGCCGAAGAAACCATAGTTTTAAAATTAATTTCGAGCCCCCGGATTTCGAAATAGTTTTTTTTAAATATTCAATAATGGAGTCAGATATTGGACTAAAAAAGGCAAAAGAACATTTTATTTCCTCTAGTTCAATGTGTATTTGGGGGTTTTTGGGTCGACGAATCTATTTTTAACATTTATGTTAATTTTTGAGTACCGCCAGAGGGCGCTTTCGCCCATTTTTTTCTTTAATATTTCGCTACTCATTGGCTAGCATCCTCACGAAAATAAGCACAATTATTAATTAAAAATGTCATTTTAATTTGTAATTTCATTGTTTTTTTTATTTAATTTTTAGTTAATAATTGTGTTTATCTTCCCGACGATGCTACTCAGTGTTTAGCGAAATATTGAAGAATAAAGAATTTTTTTCAAAAATCGCCAAAATTAGAAAAATCGCAAAAATATTAAAATGGATATTACTCGGAAATAATATTTTTTTTTTACCTCTATATGCGGCTGTAATCTATGAAGTCTTTAATACGGCACCACTTATTTTTAAAAAATCGCTTACACATACATAGTATGTGCATTTTAACAATTTTTTATTTGAAAAATTTTAATTAACTGATTTTTTTATGAAACGCATCCATTCGTTGGAGGTAAACAAAATCATTATTTTTGCGGTTGGACGCACCGTTTCCGAGTTACAGCTAGTTTTTTATTTTTTTTTATTTTATTAAAATCGTTCATACAATTTGGACGACTTTAAGAAAAACCCTTAGAAACTCGGAAAAATAGGTTATTTTTCGATTGAACGCTCCGTTTCCGAAATATAGACATAATTGTGTTTTAGAATTTTTTTGTTCGAAAAATTTTAGTTTTATCGATTTGTTTGAAAAAAACTGATGCCGTATTAAATACATCCATTAGTTAAAGGCTCCTCCCGTGGATGTAAAAAAAAAGTCTTATTCTTGAGATTCGACGTTATAGCCTTTCCCGAGTTGTAGCCATTTTTTAATTTCAGCAATGTCGATAATTTGGCGATTTAAAAAAAAAAAATTTCAATACGAATGCGACCTCTTTATGGAAATTCCTTAGGAAGCCGCAGATATTAGTTATTTTTTTCGATTCGACGCTCCGCTTCCTAGATATTCAAAAAAAAATTATAATTTCGATCAAAAATTGCGATGGGTTACCCAGGATACCCATTATGGCGCCAAAGGATTGCTCATTGTAAAAGTTGCGTATACTGAGATCCTTTCAGAAAAATATATGTGATTCCCCAAATTGTTCTAATTAAAAAAAATAGCCAGAATCAAAATTTCTGGAAAGGTTGTGCGCGAAATTAGAGAAACTCTCCCAGAAACTCTCCCCAGTCCCTTCATGGGATGTAGTGGGAAAATATTTATTTTAATGACCACAATTAATTAAAATTAATTTTTGCCAACCGTGACAACTCGAAAACTTAGGAAAATAGTTTTCATCATAACTGATTTATTAACCCTTTCTCAAATAGCTGGCAAAAATAATATTCAGCAGAGTCGGGCGTTCTACGCAAACCAATGTAATTCGTCATCTACTTTAGGTTTGCTATTTATCAGATTTGTCGAAATTTTATTAACAAATTTTATTTTTATTGTAACAATTCTTTAAAAAGCGAAAATTTGTATCATTTGATCTGTGGTGGGTGTGATAGGAGCTGATCGGCTTATACCAGGTGGAGTTAAAAGAACTGTTGACTTAAATTTGTCATGTGGTTTTGCTTGAGAACAGTGAAATTATAACTTATTTTTGCCTCTTTGTTATCTTTTATCCCAACACGAAATAGCGTGGTTGTTTTCTTGTCGGCAGATTTGAATGATTGGCTCTATCTGGTATTATTAATGCAATTCTTTCCAACATCCAACGTTCATATCACAACAGACCAAATGTCAGAAATTTGCTGAACGAAGTAATAAGCCTATATTGATTCCTATTGATTCTTATGACACTTTTCAGTAAATAACTATGAAAAATCTTCTGCAAAAAACGTTCGGAATCAGTGGGTCTATCCCTGGGCCAATCCCTGTATGGAAATCGTCCTCTTCCAAATCGTTGAAATTTTAAAAGAAAAATTCTTCATAAACTAAGAACTTCAAAAATTTAACATTTTAGATTTAAAACTGACAATTAGAAAGTTGCTTCGAACATACCGTGGAGGGTTCGAGAAAGTATTTCTATACTCTAAACTCTAAATACTTTGAGAAGCGTTTTCGTATGAAGGTATTTAATCAATAGCGTCCCGGTGACTGTTGCAGAATGAAATGCCGTTCTAATGAACAAGAGCGTGCACCGAAATTTACAGTTATGATTTACACTTGTGATTTACACAGTGGCGTAGCGAGGTTAACTCGCGCACGGGGCATAATACCTTTTTACCTTTATTTTATATAGTTGTAAAGAAATATTTTAAAAACACGTAGATTTAGAACTATAAAAATGTAAATATTTATTGTCTCTAAGGAGATACATATATTTAATAATAATATGATTATAATACAATACTAAAACTAATTACTCTGTATACATTTTCCTTGCTTTTGATGAAGCAACTTTATCAATAATATCATCAAAGTTGATCATTTAAACTTTTTCTCTGTCCCCACTTAAAAATGCTAGGTCACTTAGGCGATCTTGTCTCATCGCTAATCGTAGATATGTCAAAATTAATTTTAATTTATTGAATGAACGTTCGCAGCTAGCAATTGATACTGAGATAGGCAGGAGTATTTGAAGTGTCACTCTCAGGTTTGGAAAAACATCTTCTCCATATGAGATTACACTGAGCAACAACGATTTTGTCCTAAGAACGCACTATGTTTTTCGGATGAAGTTTGGTCTAAAACATGAAAAAAAAAATATCTGTCACGCCACTGAATTTTAAAGGGTCAAAATCTAATTTGCGCTAGTTTGTTTACTTTACTGACTTTACTTTACTGACTGACTTTTACTGACTTTTAAAATCTACGAAAATAATACGTACGTGTACTATACTCCAACGAAATTTTTGAGACATAAATGGAGAAAAGCGGTGTATAAATGCGGATTTTACTACAATTTTATTGAATTTACCCATATATGCAGTTTTCCTCACTTAGGATACAAAACCGTATATACTGTATAGTTGCGGTAAGCTGCGGATTGGTGGTTACAAAATTGATATTTTTGACTCATTTTACATGTGTACACTGCGAGTGAGAAATACGGTGTAGTAGTTTGAATATTATTTTTCGTTTAAATGTTTTTACTTTCTAATGTGATTCGAGTTCAGGCGCCATCTAGGTTTCAGTTATGTATATTTCATTTGGAATAAATTTTTGGTGGATCCAACATTAACAAGAGTTTGACTACATTTTTGTAAAAAGGAAAATAAATATATTTACATAAATATACAGTGTGAGAAAAAGACGCCACGAGTGCTTAGCTTGTAACTTGGTTTGAGAATATAGCTATAAGCAATTGACATGTGTACCGTCGTTGTCTACCCCAGGATATCTTATGTAATTACGTCTCTACCTATATATAATGATAGTTGCTTGCGAATCACGTGCAGTTAGTGTCAGTTTTCTTGTTCAAAAAAGTTAATCACCAAAATTAATGAACATTCAAACCAAATCTCGAAACAAATAAAACGAATTAATGCGTGTATAAATAATCCAAACAATTTTTGTTAAGTATATGGTGAATATGTACGAAAGCATTTTCGTACTAAGTTTAACTCTACCCTTCAAGAAATATATACCAAGTATTTCGATATGAGTGATGAACATGGCGAGAGATTCCATCAGGAAATGAAAAACATTGAAGATCGCAATAAAGGACGTTGTACTGCAAGAATGATGGGAGACTATATTTAATTTCTCATAAGAGAGTCCAACGCAGAGATACTTAAAAAAGGAAATGCAAAAACAAAAAAGACAAAAAATTTTATCATATATAAAGAAAGTAATAAATCTTAATCTTAATAAGTCCATTTAAATCATATTCAAAAACATAGAGCCTCTTCACAGTTTTATATGGTTATATTACTAAGTCAAAAATATCAATTTCCTATATACGGTTTTGTGGCCGTCGGTAGTACAGTGGGTAGCGTGAGCGCTTCTTGTACAAGAGATCATGGGTTCGATCCCTGCTCTGACCACCTAGCATTTACTTCGACGGCGGTCACCTCGCATAGTTCCAGCGACACTGTCGAGTAATCAGCCATGGAAAAGCTTCTCTTCTATTAATAATCCGTTCGGAAACGGTGTAAAACTGTAGGTCTTAATCAGTGAGTCTTAAAAATAGAAAGCGCACAACTCACCGATTGTGAGAAGCTCTCCCCAATTCCTTCAGGGAATGTAGTGGGAAAACATTTATTTATTTATTTTAATACGGTTTAGTATCGTAAGTGAGGAAAACTACATATATTGGTAAATTCAATAAAATTGTAGTAAATTCCGCATTTATACACCGCTTTTCTCCATTTATGTCTCAAACATTTCGTTGGAGTATAGCACACGTACGTAATATTTTTGTAGATTTTTGAAGTCGATTTTACTATTTTTCCGTGATTTTTGAATGTCAAAGAAATTCCAAATTTTTCCGAAAAGTTGATTATTTTTCTAAATTGTGCTCAAACGGTTTGATCAAGTGAAGAGATGTATTAGAAAATTATTATCGGTATTTAAGTCTTTCGACTGCTACCTTAAACTAAATATTCGGAGCATCCGTTCACAAGATATGGGCTAAAGAGTAAACAAACTAGCGAAAATTGGATTTTAACCCTTTAAAATTCAGTGGCGTGACAGATATTTTTTAATATTTTTTTTCATGTTTTAGACCAAACTACATCCGAAAAACATAGTGGCGTTCTTAAGACAAAAGATTTTTTTTAATTTGTTGCTCAGTGTTATAAAAGTAAGAAATTCTAATGGAGTTTTTTTTATATGTCCAATTTCTTTTCTACGGCGGTATTCGATAAAGAGTTATATTCCATTGAAATCTGTATTATAAAATTCACCCAAATTTTTAAAATTTTTTTTCAAGGTTGTTATCATCATTATCTTTGTTTAATAAATTTTCAACGTCTAGTAGAAATCCAAATTTGAAATTAAGGCCACTTAATCGTGTATATCGGGTACCTATTTCTTGTTGGAGACGATCAAGAATGTTTTTCATAACGCGAGAAATTTCACTTTCGGCGGAAAGGCCAACATCTCTAGCCAAATCTTGTATCAATATCCCATTTTTCACAAAGAGACTTCGCTTTTTCTATTGCCTCTTCACCGAGCTTGTCTTGAATTTCGGCTAGTTCAGTCGCTAAAATGCATTCTAGGATCTTGTAATCTGAGCTGCACACGATCAATCCTCCTTAAGATTTCATACCTCTGCTAATTTTTCTCATAGTTCTAATATATTCTCTAGCCCATCGATGATAACACTAACCGCTTGAATTCTGGCGCTCCATCGTGTTTCAGATTCACGTTTGAGTTTTTCTTAAAGCTTTTTTTAATAATTCCCATCGTAAAGTTGAACGTGAGAAAAATATATATATGTATTCTTTTCTATTTTATTGTTCAACCTCAAGACCATTTTCTATAGCTCTATAAATAGAGATATAGTTGTTCAAAATATAAGATGTTGTGCAAATGCATCCTCATGATTCCTGGCAAACCATATAGCTATTTCAAACTAAATGCAAACGAAAAATCATCTGAATTGAGAATTTTCCAACATGCAAGTGTTCGAAAAATATCGCAAGCAAAACACACCAGAAAAACATTTGCAAACAACTTCTTTCCATCTGCAGAGAACCATCGGTCTCCATTAGAAAAGTTTTTTGTTGTTGTCTAAAAGACAACACAATGTTTACAGGCAATTGTTATTTCCTGTTGTTTCGTCGCGCTCTACGTTCATCAGGGATGATTTTTTTTATTTATTCGGCCTTTTTAATGGTACTTTTCTATTTTATTGTATATGTTTTCAATTATTCCAAAACATGTGACAACGATTGGATCTTGTTTAGCTGCAGTAACTCCTACTAAATTCAATGAATGGTTATCACAATTTACAAATAATGGTTTATGATTTTTTCCATTATTCTTTGTTGAACGCCAGATATGTGACCTGCCATCACGGCAGCATTATCGTAACATTGTGATCTGCAGTTTGTTAATGAAATTTCATCGAAATTTAATTTCTTTAAAATTGTATTTTCGATAGAGGCTCATATTGTATTTCAATAAAACCCAAAAAGATTCTTTGATGGAAACTTTTTTATTGATAAAATCAACATCTACATACCTAACGACTTGGGACATTTGTTCTCGATGAGAGATATCAGGAATTGAATCAAACAAAAGTCCTTAATATTTATTTCTTTTGGTATCGTATATTGGTTGATTTCGAACTGTAGATGCCAGAAGATGAATGAATTCAGTTTGAATCTGTGGTGACAAATATGAGACAGTTTTTGGAGTTTCTGTGGCATGTTTAAGATGATTTGCTAGTAGCGGATCAGACTGAGCTACTAGTCTTAGTAAAGATAATAGGTTTAATACATTTGTACCATCTTGAAGTGCTAGTTTTAGAAAGAATGTTTGTGCTTTGAACACTGCAAATATTTATTATAACATATTATTTTATCAGACAAATCAAGAAAGGAAATAATTTATGTAACCACACAGCGTAGATGCCACAAGGAAGTGCTGACAAACACAGGTCGAGTTAGCCCTGCCAGTAGAAAAGAGGTGATATTTCTATTATGAATATATTATTACTGTTTGATTTAGACTATTAGTATTCCTTTCTTTCCTTTTTATTAACGAATTAACATTTATTATTTTTTTTTTAGTTGTTGTACTCCGCTGTACTGGTCAATTGTTATTAAATGAAAAATCTTTGTATTAAATAAAGTCAACATTTATTATATTACACTGACACTAAATTTAAAATGAATTTTCCAGAAATCAATTATAATAAAAATAAAAACTATCCAGCAATTTTTTGTTTTGTGGACCATTTGGCGCCCCTTTGTGAGTAGCGCCACTGGCCTCATACACATGCTATATGAAAAAATTTAAAAAATATGACGGTGGATTTCCACAAGTCTTCTTTTATATCTTAATTATACTGAGTTTGTTCTGATAAAAATGCATTGTAAGTATTTATTACAGGTATATTGATTATTTGTGGTGAGTATTCATTTTTCGTTGCCAAACTTCAAATACAAGCGCTCACATAATTAAGCCATTGAGTTTGAATATAGAGCGTATCATCTGTAAACCCACCTCTTACTTAAGTGATTGTATAACCCCAAAAACATATTTTTAATATGGAAATGTTTTGAAAAATGCCAAACCATTGCTCAGATCACCGAGCTTCTACATTTTTTCTAGAGGGAGAGTAAAGAAAGCAATACAATATTACAAGAAAAATAAAGGGTCCGCCATCTAACGTTTTTTTTTCAACTAGTGTTTATTTCGTGAACGGTCACACTTAGCTCATGTCTGATTTGACAGATAATTAGTTTTATCCTTCCGCTGAACGAATATGGTTGTGTATACGCTTGAACAACGCTGGGAAATATTGCGACATTACTTTGAAAATCATGGTAATGTTGCAGAATGTGTGCGAAAATTGCGTACGGATTTTGGAAGAAGAGAAGCAACGTCAGCTCTGTATGTTCGTTATCTTGGCGGGTATGTAAACAAGCAAAATTGTCGCATTTGAGGCACAGAAAACCCGCACGCATACATTGAAAAGCCGATGCACCCAAAACGAGTCACTGTTTGGTGCGGATTTTGGTTCAGAGGCATAATTGGGCCATTTTTCTTCGAAAATGAGCAAGGAGTGGCCGTTACAGTCAATGGCGATCGTTATCGGGCCATGTTGAACGAATTTTTGTTAACAAAAATTGAAGAGGAGGATATTGGCAACATTTGGTTTCAACAGAACGGCGCTACGTGGAACACAGCCGAAGCTACACTCGATGTTTTGCGCGCTGTTTTTGAAGATCGCATTATCAGCCGCAGAGCTGATGACGTTTGGCCACCTCGGAGCTGCGATTTGACACCGTTGGACTATTATTTGTGGGGTGCCTTCAAAGATAAGTGTTACGCCGACATGCCAGAGACAATTCACGCTTTAAAGGACAATATTCGTGAAGCCATTGGTGAAATACAGCTGCACACAATCGATAATGTGCTTAAAAATTGGACCGATCGAGTAGGCTACTGCATGGCCTGCCGAGGCAGCCATTTGAATGAAATTATTTTCCGTTATTAACCGGAAGGATTGTACTTTCAAATAAAAAAAGAAATTTGAGAAAATATTCAGTAGTTTTTTTTTTATAGCATTTTCAAAAAAAAAAGTTATTTGGCGGACCCGTTATAACTTTCGGAAATTTACCTCGTAAAAAGCCAAGAAAAACTACACCAGCTGATGACAGGCGATTAGTCAGGATGAGAAACTGCTACCCATTTTTGACTTTTAATGAAATCAGCGAACAAATGGATGAATTCATGGTAGACAAATATCGGCACCAACTGTCCGTCGATGATAACAACAGAAGAGTTAAATGGGAGAGCAGCGTGAAGTAAACCCCACGTGTAAAAAAAATTTAAGGGAAGATTGATATTTGCTAAGCATCACCTTCTTAAAGACTCGAAGTTCTGGAATTTGGTTGTTTTGAGCGAGGAATCAAAATTCGCCGTGTTCTAACATGATTAAGGCGTCCGCCACTTCAAGACTTAAATCCACATTAAATAAAAATAAATAAATGGTTTCCCATTACATCCCATGAAGGGACCGGGGAGAACTTCTCACAATCACTGAGCTGTGCGCTTTCCAGTTTTCACTCACTGATTGGGACCTACAGTTTTACACCGATTCCGAACTGTATTTTGAGAAGCTTTTTCGTGGCTATATACTCGATAGTGTCGCCGTCACTATGCGAGGTGACCGCCGCCGAAAGAAACATTTTTTTTACACATTACACCAAGAAAATGGTGGTTCATCAGAAATGGTATGGGGGCGATTCACTGCATCCGGCGTTGGTCAAATTGTCCAAATTGAAAGCAAAATGACAGGCATAATGTACAAGAATATACTAGAGGAAAATCTACTAGCAGATTATGCACCCGATTTACCTTTAGCTTGAATATTTGATCAAGACAATGACCCGGAGCACTGAGTGCTATGCGTATGAAAATTCGCCAGCACAAAGTCCCGACCTGAAGCCATTAGAGAATGTCTGGGGAATTAGAAAAGCAACCGTTTCGATCAGTTAAACTGTAAACAAAGCTTTCACTGTGGGCAATAATACGGGATGAATGATACAAAATTACGCCAGATCAATGTACTGCATTAGGTCTCTTAATGGGAAAGAGATGTTAACAAGTCCGTCGTCATAAAGGATTTCCAACCAAGTTCTAACCCTATGTAATATAATGTTTTCCACAAAGTAAAAATTTGTTAGTAAAATATTTTTTATGTGAGCAGCATAAAATTTTGTATAGAGCTAATATAATTTACAGAATAAAACCTTATTTGCGCGTGCATTTTTTTAATTTGATACTGTTTTAGAAATAAAATTCAGTTTATTTGAATTGAAACAAATATATTCAGGTCGATTCCTATAGTCACCTTCATTCGCCTCATTCACTTTTTGCTATTCTATAATACGTTGGTGATGTGGTTGCTAGAAAACATATGTCTTTAGAGATGTGCAAACAAAAACATGTGATTTCTTTCACATCATATGTATTCTAAAATACTCGTGTCACTAATTTATCTGTCATTTTCGTTCGACGCCAATATCCGCGCTTTTACCGATAATCTTGATCGCGTGTCACCCGGGTTAGAAACATCAAAAATTTATTTAATAAAAGTGATACAGAGAAATTTAAGTATTAACTACAAATAAAATGCCATTCATTGAAAATATTTCCATCGTATTGTTTCTTAAGTTTTTAAGAACACTTTGTAGATTTCCCGAGTTCTATTTTAATGGAATCCATTTTAAATTAAAATATGAGATTTGGTTTACAATTTCTTGTTAATGACGAATAATTGTCCCAATCAGCTGATTACACCTACAGCTGATTTAATTAGTGATGCCAAAACTTTTACAATTTTTATCGATAAGTCATCACGAGTATTTTAGAATGCATCGAAAACAGAGCGTCGAAAGTGAAACGCTGTCTTCGTCGAAGTGAAGCGCGTATTTAGGAGTCGACCGGATTATTTCTTTATGTTTTTCTGGTTTGCGTACTTCATCGCACGAGTGATTGCATGGTACAATAATATTTTCATGGTAAAGTCGTAAGAACAGCTGTTTTCATTTTTTTCATGAGGTTCTTCGCTTCGGCTGTCACACTCACATGTTTTTTGTTTTTGTACTCTTTAACATTCTTGTGTTGTTGGTATGCCTTCGTGTAAAGTTTGACAACTGAAGCGAATAGAACAAAAACAAAATGCCTGTTGTTGCTGCCTACAACAGCAACAACGCGCGCTGCTATTACCATGTAGATATTCTTGTACCATGAGTGATTGTGATCAATACAGCAGCCTCCTTAACTTTTGTATAATGAGGGTAGCTGAGCTCTTAGGACAAAATTGAGTTAAGAATTCGACGATGATCTTCTTAGACCGAGGCCACGCAATGAGCGGCAGAGCGGCGAGTATAATCGGCAAGTAGCTTATTACCTAGCGTCATGCCTGAGCGGTTAATTGTTGAAATGCCATTATCAAGAGAGGTTCTTTTAATATTTTTGCGCGAAAATCTTCTTCATATTTATAGGAAGTTATGCATTTATGAAAAAGAAGATTTGGTGTTCACCCCATAAATCAAGCAAGGCTACATTAAAAATTTCTACACAGATTTTGGCTGTTATTTTTAAATTTTGGTAATCTGTCTTTTCATAATGGCGGTCGATGAAATTAAGGAAAATTAAATTAAGATCGATGAAATAGATGAAATTAAGAGCTCCACATTCACTTTTGCCATCTTTATTCTTTACCGCTCAGAAACCAACTAAAAATTAGAATAAGTTTTATTCCTGAGCGACGCTACTTAGCCGCTCACATGCCACTCATTACGTGACCACTTCAGATTTGCGTTTGTAGAAATGCGGGTACCTGCCTTGACGGCCTAAACCCCCACATGCAAGCATGTGAGTACCAATTTAGGCACCATGTATTTGGACATGGTGCCCCCCCTTGGTTAGGAGCGGAGCCTATCTAAAACTCCTTCCGTTCTATGGGTACGTGACCACTTCAATAGTATTTCCTTAGCTTTAATTTTTTGCCTCTCCGCCGCTCGCCGCTTTGTCGCTATTGCGTGGCCACGGCATTAGGCGAGAGTGCCGTCAGAAAAAATATTGGTTTTCTTCGACTGACATTTCCGGAAGTATTATCCAATTTGTTCGGTTGTTTTTTTTTTTTGAACTTTGATGAGGCGTAAATGAAAATGTATTAGATCATTTTGATATTTTCTTGAGTTTAACGACCGATATTGCCTAGGGCCCCCAGATGTCTAAGTCCGGCTCTGCCTCCATGGAATGTAATGGGAACAATATAATTTTTAAAATTAAATCTAAATACAAATGATGTTAACATAAATCATTTTAGAAGATTTTACTTTCTTATGAATTAACAGATTAGTTTTTTCTCCAATTAGCGAAAATATTTTGAAACAGTCGCAAGTAAGACTTAATTGCGCGAAGATCGTTTCGAAGCGTATGAGTGCTTAATCATCAGCGGATAACTTTGTAGGCTACTGGCCGTCTGTTAAAATGTGCCAGTAGCTGGGGTTCTGTTTTCGTGTGAAAGATTTTTTGTTTTCATACAAACACGTTTTCTTCTTTATTTACGAGTACGAGTACTGATGCTGGAGTTTTGCAAATAATTATTTTTATAGAACATAACAGTTATATATGTTAGCATTTCATGTTTCCTGTCAGCTGATAAGAAATTAAAATCGTCTAAAAACCCAATTTAGATCGATTTCTATACAACTTAAGAAATCATTTAGTTGCAATTGTAGCAGTTTAAAAGCAAAGAAACCTAATTCAACAAATCCAGGCGGTTTAAGTAACTATTGCTACGCCAAAGTATAAACAGCAGACGGTCCTCAATGTTTAAATAGTGGTGTCCTGATGTCAATAGTTATTGTTAACATGATTAACAAATTATTTACATTCGTCCCTACTGCAAGGCCTTTTTTAATGGAAATTCATTTTAATAACCATCTACTTTGTTGATAGCAGTTTTTGAAATCTGCATATGTGTCGCAAAATATAAATAAAAGAAAAAAATAAAATCCAGATTTAAATGTAAACATATCAATTACCAATATATAAACAGTTTACCTTATTCAGTTCTACCAGATATTTACTCCATAATTTTATTCTAAAATAGCTTTCAAATAGTTGAAGGTCATTTGACCCATTTTCAGTGGTGTTGCAGTTTCATTCTACTTCCATAAACTGAATCAAACTTTGAACAAAATTTAGCGATTGGAACACTTAAATTGTTTATAAGTACTATACCAAGTTTGGTTACTGTAACATTAAAGTGGTACTACAGCCAAAAAGAAAACCAGTTAAATTTCCCACGATTTTTTTTTATTTTAACCAAGAAATAAATCAGAAAAGCCACGAAAACTTTCAACTTTTTTGCTTACTGCCATGCATTTTTTTTGTCTTGTACAACCCAGAAATTGTTATTGAATGTGGTGCGCAATTTTAACCCAGTTAGTTGGTTGATTTAACGTAAATACAAAAACATTGAGTTGATTTTGCAAGACAGTGGCGCGGGTAAAAAAAACTGTAATGAGTGTCTGTCTGCAGTAAGAATTGGCTTAATATTTGCTAGGAAATAAGAAATGGGTAGTTTACTGAGTAATCGACCTATGTAAAGGGTGTCTCATTAAGAATGCACTTTTTCATTTTAAAATACAGACACGTAGTTTTAGAGATAGTTGTGATTTTTTTTATTGGATTGTAAAGAAGAGATGTTCCGATTAAGTATGGAATAAAGTATCCGCTAAATAGCCTCCATGGCTCTGATGACAGGCCATTAGTCTGTTCATGAAACTTTTCTACTTTTTCATAGAGATGTGGCTGTATCTCACCGATGACGCGTTGGATCTCGGATTTGAGCTCCGGAATTGTTTCTGGTTTACTCGCATAAATCCGAGATTTCACAAAACCCCAAAGAAAGAAATCGCATGATCTTGGCGGCCAGTTGACATCAGAATTTCGTGAGATAATTTGATCTGGATAACGTTGCTGCAATAAATCGATTGTTTCATGCGTGGTGTGGCAGGTGGCGCCATTTTTCCGAAACTGCATGTCGTCCAGTTGCGGCCACAAGAACTCCGTTAACGAATGTCACTGCAATTTTGGGACTCATTTTCAAAAAAATAAGGCCCAATCACATCGCCTGACCAAAATCCGCACCAGACAGTTGCTCGTTGTGGGTGCATTTGTTTCTCTTGGATTGCATGAAAATTCTCTGCGCCCCAAATTCGACAATTTTGTGTATTCACGAAGCCATTCAGATGGAAATGCGCTTCATCGGAGAAGATGACTGTTTTTGAAAAATTGGCATTGACTTGACTTTGCTCCATTATCCATTGAACGAATTGCCGGCGATTTCCAGGGTATGCACGTTTCTGAGTAAGCAGAATTTTGGACGCATTAAGGTGGGGAGGTCTTTGTCGAAATTCGCTGCGTACTGCTTCGTGAAATTTGAAGTTGCTGAGAACGATGTCGAATTGATGTTTTCGGGATTTCGGAGACACTCTCGTTTACAGCAGCAATGTTTTTCAAGAGACCGACCAGTGCGTTGACATATAGGAGTCTTACTGTCCATAACCGACCCAGTTTCTTCAAATTGTTTGACCACTTTTTGAATCGTTGACCCATTAGGTACACTTTCTCCACTGAAAATTCTTCGAAGTTTGCGAGCGGTCTCAGCATAACTGTCCAAATTGTTGTAATAAGTTTTCACAATTATAACGCGTTGTTCGTTCATAAAGCGCTCCATTTTAAATAATCTGAATAAACATATGTGACAGGTGCCAAATTTAAGAGTTGCCATTTGCATTAAGGAAATTTTATTATGTGATGGAACACATTCACGAGCAACTTCACAGCTACGAGTGGAGGTGATCAGATCGTGCGTGATGAAATCGAGTTAGCGGTTTTCGGATTATCGGTTAATGTTAACAACTTCATTAATCATTATTCAATGGAATTGTAGAAAATTCTTTACTAAATACTATTTTCGACGGAATAAAGCTACTAGTATATGGCTGAGGAAGAAAATCTAACATAAATAAAGTTTTTCATCACATTTCCGAAAAAAATACAGTACTTTTTTTTCTGCAATTTTTTGTCTGCGCTCAGGGCCCTGAGCTATCTAAATCCGCATCTCTGCATATCTACCATTTTTTAACGGTTAAGAACAGTAAAACAATATATTTTTTATGAATAAACATTTCAACGCATTCGCTACCTTGATAAAGAAGTCAATGAGTTGCCCTCCTGATGAATTTCAACGTCTGCCGGCTGTTACAATGATGTACCGTGCTGCAGTTCCTCTGCCACTATCGATTCAATATTCTTAAAAAATTATTTGCCTGTTAATATTTAACATCTACAGCTGCGGTCAAAATAATAGCACCACGCACAAATTTATATTGACTCCGTTTACATCTGTTTAGCAGTTGGGCCAATTTAGCTCAAAACAAGATAATAAATTCTTTGATGTTAATGGTTTATTATCATAAGAAAATTATTTGGTTTTTTCAACAGTTTATAATTTGCTAATTAATTTAAACAAAAAACTTAAAAACTACCCAGTCAAAATAATAGCACTTCATTTCATTTTTAACAAAAAATAGTGGTCTTTCTTAAAATAAATCAAAAATTGTACTCAGATATCATGTTGATAAATTAATTGTATTGTTTCAATACTTTGTCGCGTGACCTTTGTTTGCTATTACCGCGGCACAACGCCTTCCCATGGAATCGATTAAATGCTGGCATCTTTCAACTTTGATGGAACTCCAAATTTTCTGCACAGCCTCCCAGATCCCTACAACGCTTGTTGGTTTTATTGTTGATACACCCTTCTTTATATCCGTCCACAGATTTTCGATAGGGTTCAAATCTGGGGACTGTGCAGGCCACTCCCTTACATTGATAGAGTTATCATTGAACCATTTTTTGCCATTTTGCTGGTGTGTTTGGGGTCATTGTCTTGCTGGAAGACCCACACCAGCGGCATTTCGTAGGAAGCATACGGCAGCATAATTTCATCAAGGATTTTTACATAAACCGATGCATCCATAACGGTTTTGATCCAATATATGGGACCCACACCTTGATATGAAAAGCAACCCCATACCATAAGACTATGACCTCCATGTTTTATAGTTTTTGATGTGAATTTTGGCATGTATTCACTGTTAGGTGGCCTACGGACAAAAGATCTGGAACCCTTTCCACCAAAAAGGACAATTTTGGATTCGTCAGTCCAAAGCACATTTCTCCACTTTTCCTTTGGCCAATTTTGATGTGCTTTAGCAAAAGATATCCTTTTAGCAACATGCTTAGAGGTAAGGAGCGGCACTTTTCGAGGACTACAGGCATTGAGGCTGTTGTCTCGAAGTTTGCGGCGAATAGTTTCCACGCTTGCCGGCACATCCAATGTTTTTTTGAGCTCCGCGGCTTTCATAAAGGGATTTGCTTTAGTAGTCCGTACTAAACGCTTTACCATTAACGGTGACAAAACTGGCTTCCTACCACGAGATTCAACTTTTTGCTCATACCTTAGGGCATTTTTTATCATTTTATTGGAACAGCCCAGCAAATTCCTTATTTGGGAAAATAAGATTTACCCTCGGACGCAAATTTTTTTATTAGTTCACGTTTTTCCGGCGAACAATGCTTTCCGCGACCCATAACTATACAATTTTTATAAAAGTATTACCTGATTTTGAAGAAAGTATATTAAAAAATTTTTATTACCTTTTGATTTCACTTTTTTTCACAAAATTTTGCAAAACAAATTTCAAAAAGCCTGCTGGTGCTATTTCATTGACTGCACTGTAGTAGATCCTTTTGTAAATGATCGATCATTTCTAGAGAACCGTTAACTATCTTGAGAAAAAAAACTTCTCTTAAAAAGAGTAAACAGAGTACTACGTCATCGCTTAGTTATGTTCAAATAATAAGCACAGAATTTAATTTTTTATTGGAATGACAATAGTTTTCGACGTTGGTGCTATTTTTTTGACCGACACTGTATGTGCTGCTGTAAATTATGTTCCTGATCTCGTTGCTGCTGTTCCCGCTTTCCTGATCCTGATTCAATCAACTTCCGTTTATTGTACCTGCATTCTTTAATTTCTGGTGTCTGTCTGTCTGCTGCCCAATAATGTGTTCCTAATTCTATCGATATTGAGGGTTAGCTGATCATGGTGTTCGTGTTTCTGCTGTGTTTCTCTTTATCAATTCACTTCCTACGTAGTTTGTCCATCATCGTCGCCTGCACTGAATGCATATTTATTGTTTATTATATTTATATTTTATTTAATTTAATATATTTATTAATTTAAATTTTAATATATTTATCATTTATTTAATTAATATTGATTTAATGTTCATTTACGTAAACTTTTTTATCTTGATTATTTATTTTTATTTATTATTGCCAGTTTGATTTTTGTTTATTTTTTCTTTTTAATTCTTACGGTGTTTTTGTTTCCTTATTTATATGTGCATATATAAACTTATATGCATATACACATATATGTATATGTTTTGCTAATAGTTATTTATTTATTTTATATTTTTCCCCCGCTCTCCCTTTATTTATATTTCGTTATATCTTGTTTCTTGTTTTTTTCTTCTGTTTTAATTATTTGTTTATTATAATTAATTTACTTCTCTATTACCTTTTATTTCTGTAATAAGTATAATACTATTTTGTTTTATTAGAATTAAGATTTTTTGTAAATTTAGCTTTTTAAAGTACAATCTTGAAAATATTTTTTATTTGTAGCAGAGTAATAATAATAATAAGAAAAAATTCAATCAATAACAAAAAATATAGTATGTATGTTTTCAACGATTATCTTTTGTTTGCTTGTACCTACGAGGGCGGTCCCAAAACTAGCCGACCTGGAGTTTAGATGGCGCCAGTAGTTTGAAAAGAAATATTTTGGTGATAAGAGGCAACCTTCTAAAACATATCGACGTGTAAATACCAAAACCTCATAAGTCTTTTGACTTTTTTTTGATGTGTGACCTGAAAATATTAGTCTACATGTACTGTAATTTTTTAAAACAGCATTACATGCTTTTTCAGAACGGCATTCCGAAATGGAAATTACATGAAGAATTTAAAAATATCCAATTATTTTATTATATTGTAGTTCATAGCCCTTTCACACTAGGCCCCATCTTACATCTTCAATCAATTTGTCAAAGATGTTAACATTTCCCCATACAAATTTGACACTTTGTGAGCTCAACATTTTGAAAAATGTTCCTATCTCATTACGTTTCATCCCACATTATTCGATAATATTGAGTCCACCACTAGAACAAAATTGAAATTCTAGAAAAACTGACAGAAATTCAAACAACAAAACAAAAGATGTATTTATATGCGGTGGTAGCGCTAGAACATCAGATTTAAATGTTTTCAAATCGTTGCCCCAACTAACTAACTCTTAAATTCATATGTATTTCTTTTTTGTGTACTTGTATTGCAATTGTTACCAAATTTGCTTTGAATTTGGCAATGGTATGCACCAAACAAATATAAAACAGCTATTGTTGTTGTCGCAATAACACCATCTAATATAAATACATCTTGACAATATAAATTGTAATAAATATGAAATAATGTTAAAGAATAAACGTTTGATGAAAGGAAAATTGCTCCATTTTTTCAATTCCGGGGTCCCAACAGACAACAATTGCATACATTAGGGTGGGTCAATTTGTATGGAGCAGAAAAACTTGAGAAAGAGTATAGAAGAAATATAATCTACGGCAAATTCTAAGAAAATGTTCCCAAGAAACCATGGTTCTAAAATCAAAATCGAGCCCGCCATTTTTCATTGGAAAATTTGTATATTATCGAAAAAACGACCCAAAAGCCATACTTTTGAAAGTTGATACTTTTCGATTTCTACGAAATTTCACACACATATTCAACTCTGCGAAATTTCACACACATATTCAACATTGCTGCCGTTGCAATGACGTTTATATTAGGTCGAAACTCCGCAAAGTTCATGTTTTGTAACTGTGTAAATTTGGCCATCTGCATCATTTTGGTGAAGAGATACCTGTGTTAAGTTAGAATAACTTTTGAATGCGACATCCGATTTTAACGATCATGGTATCGCCGGATAAGTTTTAACATTCTTTTTAGGGATAAATAATACAAATGTCAGATCTGATATCGAATTCAAAAGTTATTCTAACATTATCACAGGTATCTCTTCACAAAAATTCTGCAGATGACCAACTTTACACAGCTATAAAACATGAACCGTGGGCAGTTTCGTCCTAAACTAAACGTCATTGTAACGAAAGCAGCGAGTAGAATATATGTATGTTCGAAATTTCATAGAAATTTAAGAGTATCACGTTTCAAAAGTAATACAAATTATATAATATACAAATTTTCAAGTGAAAAATGGTGCGCTCGATTTTGATTTTAGAACCATGGTTTCTTGGGAACATTTTCTTAGAATTTGCCGTAGATTACGTTTATGCTATACTCTTGGTCGGCATAAAAATTGACCCACCCTAGCATACATACTTAAATTTCCTAAACCATTTTAGGTTCGTTTATTTTTGATCACTACAATTTGGCTACAGCGATGTGGCATATTAATCAATGAATATTAGAAAATGACAGATGGAAGATGTAAGATGTTGCAAGTGTGAAAGCATGTTTCATTTTTTCAACATCTTTCATGCGTTCCCTGAAAATGTACGCAAGTGTGACAACGCTATTACTTGCTCTCCTGAAAAATATGAAGTTTTGACTTATGAGTTTTTGGTATTTGAACGTCGATATGTTTTAAGCTTCAAGGCGCCACGTTGTTTAGTATTTTTATTTGAGCCATCAAAAGTAAACGATCTGAGTGAATTTGTAAACATGGACAAAATGGTCACCGTTATGTAATTCAATATTTCCATATTAAAGGTCTCAATCCAAACAACATTAAAGCCGGGCTAGATTCTACTCTGGGGAAGTCTGCTCCTTAATTAACGACTGTAAAATATTTGGTAGCAGAGCTTAAACATGGTCGTATGAGCTGCCAAGACGAACACCGTAGTGGTCGACCAATTGTGGTGTCCAGACCAGACACGGTTAAGAAACTCCACAAAATGGTATTGGATGATGGTCGGATGAAGGTGCGCGAGCTAGCTGAAATGATAGGCATTTCAAAAAGTGTTATATATCGTACATTGACCGAAGATTTCAAGATGAGAAAGGCGTGCGCAAGATGGGTGACGCGCTTGCTTTCAATAGAGCTAAAACAGCGTCGTGAAGATGTTTCAATAGAGTGTTTGACGATGTTTCACCGCAATAAAGTCGAATTTTTGCGTCGATTTATAACCACGGATCCACTACTTCACACCATGGATCCACTACTTCACACCTGAGGCAAATGAACAGTCAAAGCAGGGAGAATGGCGTGGGAGAATCGGTCAAAGAAGACGAAGACGGTTTTATCTGCAGGCAAGGTCATAGCGTCTGTTTTTTGTTTTTGGATGCACATGGGATAACTTTTATTGATTATCTACCAACAACGGCGAATATGATGCTAATTTATTGCAGCATTAAAGTGATGAAATTTTGGAAAAAGTCTGCATCTGGCGAAAATGAAATCGTTGTTTCATCAAGATAATGCTCCAGTTCACACATCCACTATTACGATGGCCAAAATTAATGAACTAAAGTTCGAATTCCTTCATCATGCGCCAGATTTAGCTCCCTCGGAGTATTTTCTATTTCCAAAGTTGAAATCATATCTCGGTGTTAAAATATTTGCCAACAATGAAGAGGTGGAGTCGCAGTTGATGACAATTTTAAGGAGTTGGACAGTTCTTACTATAAACAGAGTATCGAAGCCATTGAATATCGCTGGAAAAAGTGTATCGAGCGAAAAGTAGATCATGTTGAAAAATAAAGAAAATATATCCCAACTTTTTTGTGTCTTCTTTGTTCGATCGGCAAGTTTTGGGACCGCCCTCGTAAAATGCCAAACAAGCGATAATTTATCATATGTATATAATCTAACGCATTGTATGTGGTTATACTTTCAAGTATTTATAGTCTTGTCCTTATATTTCATGTGCGTGAAGATAAATTCGTATTTAAAATAGCAAAGACACAAACCAATTTACTTAGCAGAGCTCTGTTATGCAACTAACAGAGCTCTGTTACGCACTTTATTTTAAAGTTAAACGGCAATTTATTGATTTTTTCAATTAAATAATCGATTCAGAAATTGAAAATACAGTAATTAATAAAAATACACTCCAAGCTAAATATATTTGCTGCACAAACTAATATATATGCAACCAAATCCCTAATATTGGTATTTAAATATGTCACATATACTGGGACTATTAGGGCAAAATATGGTCATATGAAGAATTCTCCACGAACCAAACACATGCCAGTCGATAGTCCTTAAGGAGTGTCTTGAGAAATATAAAATCTAGAATTTCCCAAGGACCTTAAGAAATTCAGAATTTTAAATTTTCTGTGTGAGGTCCCTGTGCAAGATTTTGGCCCACTGTGGTCAAACGTAGAATTCTCCAAGAACCAAATATGTGCAGTTGGGTAGTGCTTGACACATCCTTCCAGAATATGCCAACCACATATTTCAGAAGACCTTCAGAACCGAAAATTTTTCATTTTGAATTTCATATACGAAAACAGTTTTTCGCCCACTGTGCCCAAACGAAGAATTCTCCACGAACCAAACATATGCCAGTCGATAGTCCTTAAGAAGTGTCTTCGAAGTATAATATCTAGAATTTCCCAAGGACCTTCAGAAATTCAGAATTTTAAATTTTCTGTGTGAGGTCCCTGTGCAAGATTTTGGCCCACTGTGGTCAAACGAAGAATTCTCCAAGAACCAAATATGTGAAGTTAGGGAGTGCTTGACATATTCTGGAAGGATGTGTCAAGCACTACGAAATATGTAGATGACATCCTATCAATTATAAAAAAGGACGGTGTGGAAATTAGAGAGACTGGAGACTGGAAATTAGAGATATTGGACAAAGAGTGCGAAGAGAAAAAGAGATTCACTCAGCTGATTTTGAGAATATAAAGATATTGGACAAAGAGTGCGAAGAGAAAACGAGATTCACACTGGAAAGCCTCAGGTTACAACAACAAATAGACAAAACGATAAACCATAAAGAAGACACTGATTACTTAAGCGTTAGTTATGCTGTGCCGATAATTTAATTCTACCTGGGATATTAATTTTAAGTTGATGTTTATGCTGTTTCACATGTTTTAATTGTTGATCAAAGTAACCTACTTAAATTAATATTTTGCGTCCATTTGAGGAGGAGTGTCCTTAAGTATAGGAAAATAGTAATTGTGATTTATTTATTAGACGAAGTCCTCTGAAGAAGTCTACAAATATAGATGAAAGGTTGGAAAAATAAACTGAAAAGGAATTTTTATTTTGGAGCATTATAGACCTAATTAGCTAAAGTGAGTAATCGAAAATACCCAACACTGTTTTTCTGATTTCTTTCAAACTGGTAACTTTGTGCCTGCTTAGCACTGAAATGGAAGCGGTAACTTCAATTGCGGCTTAATATCGCTTATCTCTCCATACAAAATAAGTGATAATCTAAGCAAGCGGTGTAACCAAAACACGCCTAGTGTTTAGAGTGTCCAAAAACCCGTAATTTTGTGGAAACCGGTTATTGGTTTGTTCGAAAAATCAAGTTTTTAAGAAGCCGGTTTTCGGTTTATTCGAAAAATCAAGTTTTCAAGAAACCGGTTTTCGATTTTTAATTTTGGCAAAAATCGGTGGAAGCGGTTTTTTCGTTGTTTTTTGCTTTAAATTAAATTATACAAGGAGCACTTGCATACATTTGTTTACCGATCATTTCATATACTTATTAGTGTTTAAAATTAAAAATTTCACAAATGTATTTAAATATGACAATTAAGGTTTAATTTTAAATAAAACAATTATGCCATATTCCAATTTGGAATGCGTGTTTAATACTGGTTCTTCAAAAATAGCAATTTTTTAGAAAACCGACACACGGTTAATCGACCGGAATTCGGTTAACCGGTTTCGGTTTTGAATACACTAATCACCATGCAATTTTAACCGAGCATGGACTGTAGAATTGCTTTTTAAAATCAAATTAAAAATACGAAATATAATCTGTAATTTCATCCAAATCCATCCGAATAATTTTCTCAATCATTTTTCCGCGTATTACCCGTTTGTTTCTATGTATAAATTGTATCGGAAACCTTCTGTCTAATTGGAGAATAGGTATTATCTTTATTTCTATTGGTTTCATTTGTATAGGAGCAAAAAAAAGTTGGGGATGTTCAAAGCTCATATGAAAATATCCCCAATATTATGAAGGAATTTGGGAGAGCCTCTCCAATGAGCTGTGCGTTTTCTAGTTTAATACTCAATGGTCGGGACCTACTCTTTTACACCGGTTCCGAACGGTATTTCGAGAAACTTTTTTATGGCTAAATACTCGATAGTGTCGCCGTCGCTTTGCGAGTTGACCGCCGCCGAAAGAAATTTATAATAATTTTAACTCTATGTTCGATATATAGGGCTCGTTAGTTCTCAGTTTTATAAAGGGTGTCACAGTAAGAATGCACTTTTTTATTTTAAAATAAAAACACGTATTTATTGAGACAGTTGTGATTAATATAAAATTTAAAAGTTTTGTTCAAATTTACATTAAACTGATTTAAATTCGAAAATCATATTCAAATTTGAAAGATTTTCATGTATAAAAATCTTGTTAAGTTTAAAACATTTATTTATAAAATAATTTTAATTTTCAAATTTGAAAAAGAATGTTTGGAAAGTTCAATTAATTCTTAAATAATTTGTAGTTATTTCTGATTAAAGTTATAAAATCATATTGTAATTTGATTAAAAAAATTATTTCGAAATGTAATTTAGAACTTTTTGGAACATGAAATCATATTTGAGAATAAAAATCATGATTCTAAAATTCCAAAATTCGAAAACCATATAAATTATTATTAATTTGTTTAAGTATATGAACACAAATTAAGTAAAACCCGGTTATCCGATTTCAAATAACCGTTTTCCGGTTTGTTCGAAAATTACGTTTTCCAAAAAACCGGCACTCGGTTAAGAGCAAAAAACCGGCGAACCGGTTTTTCGGTTTCGATTGTGGACACACAACTAGTGTTACAAAACAGTCATACCCAATGTGCTTACACAAATGGCTTCAAAATAAGTACAATTGCAAAAGGTACTTAAATGCAAAAACACAAACTATAACTGTCATTTATTAATAGATCACAAGTAAGAAAATCATTTTACTATTTGTCGAAGAATTGTAGGGCAGTAATACCGGATCCAAATCAGAATCACTGTGTTATTTCGCATTCCTTGTCTTGTGAGAAATATTATAGCATTTGCAGACGATATTGTAGTGTATACTCCAGGTGGTACAATTAAGAATATTAACAAAGACCTACAGTCTTCCCTTGACACTGTGGAAACATATGCAAATAACTGGCACATGAAAATCAATGCTGAGAAGTGCGAGACTATTTTATGTCGACCACCTGTAAATAAATGCAATAGCAACATCAGAAGAGAATGGAAATCCTTCGGTATAAAGTCAAAAGCAGCAAATGAAAGAATACAGACCTCGGATACAGTAAAATATCTTGGAATTCATCTAGACACATTTTTGTACTTCAACAATCATGTTAATCACATATTGGAGAAAACAAGAAAAGCTTTCATGGCTAACAAGTCGCTATTTTATTCAAGATACTTAAAGCCAAGAACAAAAGTATTTATGTACCAAACACTGATCAGGCCGATAATAACATACGCATGCCCAATATGCTTTAATATCTCCCCATCATACATGGAAAAAATACGTGTAATGGAAAGAAAAATACTTAGAGTTTGCACATCGATATACAGATCACCGCAGAGTAACGTTCTAAAATATATATCTAACTCAAAATTATATAATTCGGCCGACATAAGCAGGGTTGATAATTTCATAATAAGTCTGATACGTAATCATATAGTACGGTGTACTCAATGCTCAGAATATAACCTCATAATGGCCCCATATTATACCAACAAATCACATATAGAAAGTACTATTCAAAAGGGTACTATTTGTACCGCCGGAAACGTTCGTATACCTACACAGCAGAAATGCTATACAGAACTTAGATGGAATTCCAATTTTCTACCATCATTATAGAAGGGCCACAACGAAGGCCATAGAATTCAACATGGACAGCGAACCAAGCTTAAGATATAGCACTAGCATACCTAATAAAGATATAGACAGAATTGCCAAATTAAACACCACGAAATACTGGTGGCTCGATTAACAGAAATCTGCTTTTTTCAAACTTTTTTTTCTATTACTCCTTGACCACCTTATTTTATCTTAACATATACATATATAAGTGATGTTTTTCAATATTTTTCATTACGATCTAATTAAATTAACTGCTATGGATTATAAACCTACAGATATATAATTGTCAAAAAAGGATCTGATTATAAGAGATTATACTAGAGTACTCTAAATGGGGCATTGTATATTTAAGCACATGTAAACTATTGTTTATTTTAGTATATAAGTACACATGATGAATTTAAATAAACGAATAAAAAAAAAGAAAAAAAAAGTATATTTTCAAGCCAACGTGTTCCGAAAACTTGTCAAATTAAAGGAAATAAAGTATAAAAATTATATATAAATAATTTTGTTTTGACTCTGATTTATATTAAATATTAGTTTAGAACAACGAGTAACGTCTAAAATTTAATTTTATTTATTTTTTGTAATAAATATATGTATTAAAGTACATGCAAAGACAAGACATGGACACTTACCTTTTGGCATGCCACATGGTCCTTTGGTCCGCGAATTATCCAAAAAATCTAAATCGTATTTGCGTGCAGGTGGATACGTTAGCGCCACATGAGCTGAGGCAAAATGCACAAAGGCGCACAAGTAAAAGCTGCATACGGCCAAAATGGTAAACCAACTTTGGCAACAATTACGTTGCTGTTGATGCTGCTGGTGGCGATGGCGTTGCAATTGATGTGGCCACAATTGTTGGTCTACGTGTTGTGTCTTATTTACAGCCATCGTGAGTGTGTGTTTGCGTTATTTTCACAACTTTAATTATTTTATGTTTTACACTCAAAACTGCCGTAAACACAACAATTTTTGTTGCTGTTATTCACAATATATTTTTCAATGAATTTTTCTTTGATTTTACAAGTTTTCGTTGAATTTTTTTGAATTTTTCTATGTATTCGCGATTTTACGTAACCTCTACTTTATTGCCACTAAAATATTCAAATATTTTTCTTTGTCGATCTTTTACTTAGTTAAACTTTTAATAGTTGGTGCACTTAAAAACTTAAGGAAAATGAGGAATGAGGAATTTCGGCAGAAAATATTAGCATAATTTTGTATGGATCCGCCTCCAATTTGTTTCAGCTGTTTAATTTGATTAGCACCGTGTCACCTGAAATTAAATGATATTTAAATATATTAATTATGTGTTCAAAACAAATTGAGGTTAAGAAAATTATTAAATCAATAAAATTGCATGAATGCGCTGTGAAACTAAGACTAACGGCTCCGTTAAGTGTTTCGCTGTGAATTCTTATGGAAATTTTGTTTGATGGAAGCGAAATTAAGTTCGAATTTGATGATTTCCTCGTTTTTTCATAGTAATTGTTTGTTAGGATTTATAAAACGTTGGTCTAGGGAATTTGATGATCCTTATTTGTCAAAACGACTGTTTACTAGCCTTGTAAGGCCGACTCTTGAGAACGGTTCAATAGTTTGGCTTCCAAATTATAGGTGCCATATTGATAGAATCGAATCTGTTCAGAAGCAGATTTTACTATTTGCTTTACGCAATCTTGGTTGGAGTTCATCTTCGAACCTACCTCCCTATATTCATAGATTTCAACTCATTGATTTACCTACTTTAGAGCGTCGTAGGGCAATGTTGTCTGTATGTTTTATGGTTAAACTAATCAATGGAGAAATTAATTCAGCATTTTTGGCCTCTTCACTGAACTTTAATGATCCTCTTAGAGCTCCACTTTTTCTACCCGCGTTCAGACATAACTACGAATCCTTTAGTCCAGTTTTTACTCTTTGCAATACTTTTAATGAGTTCCACCACCTATTCTCTCTATCGGATTCGAGTTTTAGTCCAGTTTTTACTCTTTGCAATACTCTTAATGAGTTCCACCACCTATTCTCTCTATCGGATTCGATTGAAGTAATTAAACGAGCGATTATTTTTTTTAATACGTAGAATTGCCAGATTTAAGATTTAAGATTTCATTCCAGAAATCATGTGAATGAATTTTGGTTCCGAACTAAATTTTCTGCTTCATATGTTCCTACTTCATTATCACTCTGATGTATCTGTTCATCCTGCTTCATCTGTTGTTATTCATTTGTTTCTGCTTAATCTGTTTCGGTGTAGTCTGTTCTCGCTTCATCTGTTCCTGCTTCATCAGCTCCTACTTCAACTGTCCTGATACATCTGTACCGGCTTTATCTGTTCCTGTTTTATCTGTTCCTCTATCACCTGTTCTTGCTTCGTCTGTACCTGCTCCACCTAAATCATCAGTTTCTGCTTCACATGCCCAGCCTTATCTGTTCCTGTGTCATCTGTTCTTGCTTCACCTGTTCCCGTTTCTCCTGCATCATCAGTTCCTGCTTCATATGTTCTTACTTTCTGTTACATCAGTTCCTACTTCAACTGTCCTGCTACATCTGTTCCTGCTCCATCTGTTCCTGTTTTATCTGTTCCTGCATCATCTTTTCTTGCTTCGTCTGTTCCTGCTCCACCTAAATCAGCAGTTTCTGCTTCATATGCCCTGCTTTGTCTGTTCCTGTGTCATCTGTTCTTGCTGCACCAGTTCCTGTTTCTCCAACAACATCAGTTCCTGCTTCATATGTACTTACTTTATCTATTACACTTTCATCTGTTCCTGCTTCATCAGTTCCTTCTTCATCTGTCCTTCTTCATCTGTTCCTGCTTAATCTGTTTCCGTGTCATTTGTTCCTGCTTCATCTGTTCCTGTGACACTGTTCTTGCTTTATCTGTTCCTGCTGCACCCGTTTCACCATTTCCTGTTTCTTCTGTCCTTATTCATCTGTTCCTGCTTATTCTGTTTCTGTATCATCTGTTCTCGCTTCATTTGTTCCTACTTCATCAGTTCCTGCTTCCTCAGTCCTGCTACAAGTGTTCCAGCTCCATCTGTTCCTGCCTTATCTGTTCCACATACTTCACCTGTTCCTACTCTTTCTATCCTGCTGCATCTGTCGCAGCTTCATTTGTTACTGTTTTTCACTCCAATTCCATTCATATAATTCTTACCTTCATATTAGTCTTTATGTACTTATATAATAATTCTGTTAATATCGTCCATGTTCAATCTATTATCTCCTGCATGAATTTATTACTAGTTATTTGTTTTTTAATTTTGTTCCTGATTACTGTTTTACCACTGTTCCTGTTCTTTTAATTTAATTATTATACTTTAGTTTTGAATTTAGTTTGTAACTGAAGAAATGTAAAATTATATTTTTCCAGCTGTTTTCAGCTGAGTAAATAAATAAATAAATTAATTAATTTGAGTTGGAAATGGACTACTGGATTTATCCAAAGAAATATCGGGTGATTCATTGTGAGGTTTGTTTATATTGTAAAATAAAACACATACATTTTAAGGTTGAACTTAAAATTGTTATTATCGGTTAAAAGAACAATTTATGACATTCACTGTTTGAAAATGATATCATGTAAATGTTGGCCACGACTACGTCGGAGGTGGCGCATTCGGAAGCTCCAATTTTGGGCGACTTGTTCGAGCATAGCGACTGGTATCTCGCGAAAAACACGAGTAATGCTGGCTTCCAAAGCGTCAATCGTAGATGTCTTATTCCTGAAGACCCCAGACTTTACATATCCCCAGAGAAAATAGTCCAAAGCTGTGATAATGCACGATCTACGTGGCCAATTTATCGTAGCAAAACGTTAAATTAAGTGTCACCAAAATGATTTCTCATCACGTCCATTGTTGTAGCGCCGTCTTGTGGAAACCAGAGCCCACCGAGACCATGCGCTTGAATTTCAGGAAGGACATAGTCCATTAACATGGTGCGATAATAATAACCATAGACGGCAACATTCTGATTTGCCTACTTTTTGAAGAAACCACACCATACCGTTGTTTTCAATGGATATAATGGTAGCTCTTGCTACTCTTCGGGTTGGTCGTCGGCCCAAATACGGCAATTTTGTTTATTAAAGTAGCCAGAAATGTGCTTCATCATGCGCACCGAGAGTTCCTCGAATCGCACGAAACACATTTCACACAGAACGCCGATTTTCGTAATACATCTAAACAATTTGTACACGCTGTTGTGGTGTGAGTCTTTCCATGCTGAACAAAAATAACAAAGCAGTTTGATACAATTGGTGCGCCACTCTGTATACAGATATATATTCCCATGAAGGAACTGGGGAGAGATTTCTGGCAATCAGAGATGTGCGTTTTCTAGTTTTACATTCACTTATTGGGACCTACAGTTTTGCACCGATTTTGAGAAGCTTTTCCATGGCTATGTACTCGATAGTGTCGCCGTCACTAAACGCGGTGGCCGTCATCGAAAGACATATAAGGTACTCAGAGCAGGGATCGAACCCACGTTTCCATGTACAAAAGTCGCACACATTAACCATTGCACCACCGACGGCCCAACAGATAATACAAATATATAATTGTATTTTTTTTTTTTAATCTTTTTAATTAATTTTTTTGGTCACAGAAAGTCGTAAAATGAAGAAGATGACGAAGATGAAGATATTGCAAGTGTGAACGCATGTTTCGTTTTTTCAACGTCTTCTCTGCGTTCCACCAAAATGAACGCTAGTGTGATAAGGCTATAAGCCGCAGCTTTTGAGGAAAAACGGCAGATAAACATGAAGAAACGTTATGCCATCTGACAAATGGAGTGTGGAATACTTACGTAACTCGTTGATGATCATGATCATGATGGTGATAATCACGTTGTAGATGCTCTATTAACATAATTTATGCAATTTATTATAAGAAATTTAGTCACAAAATTCACGTTTGTCTCAACACAGACACATTTGAGTCTAGTCTTGTAAGTTGCCAACTAATATTTTTCAAATTAATAATTTATTTGTATATAAATAAAAGTGGCGCAAAACAATAGACACAACACCAACAACAACACATCTATTTAATTTACATATATAATACATTTACATATGTATATATGTATATAGTTACATTAATAAGTATGTGCATATGTATAACACTAACCACAAAAATTCATTGTATACAAATGCATAGCAGACAATTTGTTCACCAATCTTCAGTGAATTCAAGACACATCACAGACAACCCAATCTTAAGATACAAACGGTCAAGTGGTTATCTGTCCCCATCGATAGATGGTCTGTGAAAATCGCATGTGTCATCATCATCATCCATTGGACCCAATGTGAATTACTCGAACTTTGTTGTCATCTTTTGTGTTCGAATATAAAGGGAACAAGTCAACGCTCATCTAAGATGTTTGTCATTATTCAATGAAATTTCATCAACTGTAAGAGCACGGGACCATTATTGACCATCGTTCATATTTCATCGATTTTGAATACTTTCACGTCACGTACAGCTCTTCCTTCATACATCGCTTTTTGTGTTTGTTCAGGTTTAAGCTTCGTGAGAAGATAAACTTCATTTTCACAAAATGACTACAGTTTTGATTCATTACTGTCCATAATTATCCTCGTTTAGGAAATGTTTTTTTATGTAATGAGTCAGTAAAATGTTAAGATTTTAACGCCCAACTTTTGCAATATAATTTCTAAAATTTGCGGTAGTAAATATATATAAAGAAATCAAACGACAAATAAAGATGTGATACACAGTGGGGGAAAGTATATATATATAAAAATATATAAGCATTTCATAAAGAAATTAATCGTTTTTTATTTCAGTTCGTCAAATTACATTTTTACTAAAATATTTGTAAGAAACAAGTGGACAGGGTCAAAAGTGGACAGGAGCAAAGTTTGATTCAACCAATATAAACATTTGTGTTGTGGAGCAACGACGTAGATGCTCTAGTCTATAATTTTAAAAAAAGTATCATCACTAATCTGACGGAATCGTACGAATCAAAACCGTTTTCAAATCTGTCACTATTGGTAAACTTAGGAACGGAAAATACCACGCTTGGTAGCACAGTTTGTATTATGGCTGTATAACAATTTGAACCCATATGGTTACTTTAAAAAAAACTATCATCCCTAATACAGGGGAATCTTACGAACAACATTTTATTGAGATTTGTCACGATTTGTAAACTCTGAAACTGAAAAACAAAGGTTGATAGTAAAAACAAGTAAAAGTGTTAAATTCGGCTGTGCTGAATCTTTGATACCCTCCACCTTAGTGTTAACCAGCAAAATATTAAATTTTAAAAAGGACCTTTTTTAAGAAAATGTACTTTTTAAAAAAAAATAAAAATAAGTTACTTGTTCACAAATGAAATAACTTGTTCACAAATGCAGGATGCTCACAAATGCATTGCTCACAATGCTCACATGCTTAAGTACTTAAGAAGAAATGTACTTAAGAAGAAAAGTACTTAAGAAATGTACTTAAGAAGAAGTGTACTTAAGAAATGTACTTAAGAAAGAAATGTACTTAAGAAATGTACTTAAGAAATGTACTTAATGAAATGTACTTAAGAAATGTACTTTGAAATGTACTTAATGTACTTAATGTACTTTGAAATGTTCTTTGAAATGTACTTTTTTTTAAGAAAATGTACTTTTTTAAAAAAAGTAAAAATAAGTTACTTTTCACAAGTAAAATAAAAAAGCATTTTTTGAAGAACTGTTTAAAAAAACAAGCAGTGACGAGAGTTGAACCAACAACCCTCAGACTCCAATGCGGAACCCTTTACACATCAGCCCACAGCGACCTTAGATGAAACGTGACAATTCATATAAATGTATGAACACATGAAAGTACATCTAAACATTCTAAAGTACTAACCTATTATAAATAACAACAAAGATTTTCAACATGGAAATTCACCACACGGCAAAAGGAGTAGTAAGTAAAATAAAAAAGCATTTTTTAAAAATAAAAAAGCATTTTTTGAAGAACTGTTTAAAAAAAAAAAAACAAGCAGTGACGAGAGTTGAACCAACAACCCTCAGACTCCAACGCGCAACCCTTTACACATCAGGCCACAGCGACCATAGATGAAGCGTGACAATTAATATAAATGTATGCACACATGAAAGTACATCTAAACATTCTAAAGTACTAACCTATTATAAAGAACAACAAAGATTTTCAACATGGAAATTCACCACACGCCAAAAGGAGTAGTTTAGTATAAAACTACAAAAATTAATGTGAAAATTTTATGAGTTTTTTTACGTTTCCAATCATAAAATTTTTTCCAATGGACCAATTGCGCTGATTTGGAACACGTGGAACATTCTAGCCAAAAACCAAACTGCGTTATCGCCGATTGAAGTCGTGAGAATATTTTCAACAGACGGACAGACGGACATGGCTATATCGACTCCGGTTGTTATAAAGATCAAGAATATATTTACTTTATGGGGTCGCAAAGCCTTATTTCTATATGTTGCAATCAGAATGACAAACTGATATATACCCTCTATCACTTACAGTGGAGGGTATAAAAACCGTTTCCCATTACATCCCACGAAGAGATTAGGGAGAACTTCTCACAACCAGTGAGCTGTGTGGTTTCTAATTTTGCACTCACTGATTGGGACCTTGGGAATGGTATTTTGAGAAGCTTTTTCATGGCTAATTACTCGAGAGTGTCGCCATCATTAAGCGAGGTGGCCGTCGTCGAAGGAAATGTAAGGCGGTCAGAGCAAGAAACGAGGACACGTTCTCATGCACAAGAGCCGCGCACACTAGCCATTGCACCACCGACGACCCACAAGATTGATAGTACCCACTGTCATATCTATATTTGTCCGATATGATCCATTTCCAAAAAGTAATAACCCTGATCAAATGCGTACTCATCAAATGTTGTTCACATTAGATACGATTTGTAATGTCTGCTGCCGATATCATAAAGCTTTTTGTGCAGTTTGTGCGGCGGTTATATCAATATGTGGACAAGGGGAACCCATTTTTGGTCTATCTACTTTTTGAGATTTTTCAATAGCTAATACTACAGTATTCAAATACTAGACTTTTTTTAAGCAACCCAGTTTTCGAGTTATTCGAAAATCTATGTTTTTCAAAAACCGAGTTTAAACGGTTTTATATTGGAAACTAAAGAAAACTATAGTTACTTATATATCATATTTGGAGAAAAGTATCATCAATATAACAACAATTAAATGTTTGTTCGATTTTATATTTAGTTTTTTGAATATAAAGTTTTACAAAACTTATTAATGGATAATGGGGTATGTATGTTTTTTAATATGTGTTCAAATTTAACGTATCAATTTATAGAGAATGAAAAGTATTCAGTTCAGTTAACATAGAGGGTTTTGTAAAAAAGAACAACAAAAATAATCATAATTATTAAATTTAGTTAGTTAGTTTGAAAAGTGGGGTGCGATGGTTGAGTGTTCAAAAGGAACACTAAACCTTCCCATGTCAGTAGAAATACGCTGATTCGACCTGTTGTGCGCTCTAAGTTTACCCTACTAATTTACTATATCCCTTATAGGAATTCGGTGCTATTCACGAAATTCCTTAAGTTGTTCCACAATTTAATTAATTATATTTCTGCTTTTGGTTAAATTTTTATAAATTTGGAAGTGGAATCTCCACGTTCACTAAACGTGGCGGTTGGGAGGAGGCTCGGTCTTTCTGTTCTCTTATTGAATATGTCAAAGGTGTCAAACTATTAATGTCGTCGGTATTATTATATCTAATGGATGGATTTCCAATGCCGCTTATTCTTTTATTTCAATCATTATTTAGGCTATCATCCAAATCCAAATGGAAATCAGAGCTACTGCTACTTGAAGAGAAAGATTCGACAATACTTTTACAAAAAAAACGGTTTGTATAGCTCGTAAGCATAATTCAATGTTTCTATTTTTTTTTTAATATCTATTTCGAAGAACTTGCTGGATATTTTCCCGAATTTAAATAAATGAGAAGCATATTAAGAAGTTGGATAAATTTCTCTTTAAATAATTTTAATAGTATATAAAAAACTGTGCTGCAGAATCCACTATGATTTGAATGTTAATTTCCTAACCATATAAATAATCGAGATTTAAAATTTTTGAAAATAGGGAAATAATGCACATATTTCCTTTTAGATCCTGTTAGAAAAATTTAATAAACTTCACCGAAAATGTTTGAAATTTAAAATATATTAATTCAATTTTAAAAGATATCAATTAAATATTTAAAATTTTATTTGAAGACAATGTAAACTACATCAATTAACATTTAACAGGCATCAATTGAAATTTAAAAGACGTGAATTGAAATTAAAAAGATATCAGTTGAATTGTTTAAGGGGCATTAATTAAAATTTAAGATCAATTGAAATTTAAAACAATTCAATTGAAATTTAAGACATCAATTGACATTTTAAAGACATATATTGTAGTTTAAATCGATTCAATTGAAATTTAAGTCACAACAATTGAAATTTAAAACACATCAATTGAATTTTTAAAGACATCAATTGTAATTTAAAAGACATTAATTGAAGTTCAAAGGACATCAATAGAATTGTAATGGACATTAATTGTAATTTAAAACAATTCAATTGAAATTTAAGACTTCAAATGAAACTTAGAAGACAAATTGTAGTTTAAACCGATTCAGTTGAAATTTATCACATCAATTGAATTTTAGAAGACAACAAATGTAATTTAAAACAGTTCATTTGAAATTTAAGTCATCAATTGGAATTTAAAATACATAAATTATAATTTAAAACGATTCAATTGAAATTTAATTAATTTCAAACAATTCATTTCAAATTTAAGACATCAATTGAAAATTAAAAGACATAAATTGTAGTTTAAAATGATTCAATTGATATTTAAATAACATCAATTGAATTTTAAAAGACATCAATTGTAATTTAGTAGACATTAATTGAAATTTTAAAGACATCAATTGAAATTTAAATTTAAATTGAAAATACAAAAATTGTAGTTAAAAATGAATGAATTTAAATGTAAAGCACATCAATTGAATTGCGAGAGACATTATTTGTAATTTAAAAGATATCAATTGAAACTTAATGCATCAATTGAAATTTAAAATATATAAATTGTAATTTAAAACGATTCAATTGAAATTTAAATCACATCAATTGAATTTTACAAGATATCAGTTGTAATTTAAAATAATTAATTTCAAATTTAAGACATAAATTGAAATTTAAAAGTCATAAATTGAATTTTAAAGGACATCCATTGTAATTTAAGAGACACTAATTGAAATTTCAGACATCAATTGAAATTTAAAAGATAACAATTCTTAAGATCTATTGAATTTTAGAAGATATTAATTGCAATTTAAAACAATTCAATTGAAATTTAGGGCAATTTAAATTGAAAATACATAAATTGTAGTTTAAAATTAAAACAAATAAATGGTTTCCTGTTATATCCCATGTAGGGCTTAGGGAGAACTTCTCACAAAACCAGTGAGCTGTGTGCGTTCCAGTTTTACACTCACTGATTGGGACCTAAAGTTTTACACGGACTCGGAACGGTATTTTGAGAAGCTTTTTCATGGCCAAATACTCGATAGTGTTGCCGTCATGGGACTGTCCTTGGAGGTGGAAAGTTTCTGATAGCCATTCACTTGGGAGTGGCCAGAAATGATTCCTTCATTGGGCAGTCCATGCAGCTCAGTACTTCCACGCAGTATGTCCTGGGCAATGGCTTATCGGAAACCTCCGTTAGCTAGCTAAAGTGAGAAGGCGAAAATAAATGAGCAGCCTGATTTGGTTTTGCGATCACTGATGTGTCTCAGGTTTAGTAGGTGACTGATGTCACTGAAGCTCTTCGAAGTAGTGGACATATTCTTCTGTCCTTTGAAGGCGGATGAGCCAACACCCCTTGCCAACGGCGGATGAAAATTGAAGAAACCAAAATCCAGTTTCGCCACACTGCATTCTGGTCAGCGTCTGATCCATAATGGGCGGCTGAAACATAATCATCCTGGCAGTAGGTAAAATGCAAACCACGGTGGGCTGGGTTTGCCCCCCGCCACCGTTATATCGGCAATGAAAATACACAGAAAATATAATGAACAAAGAAACCCCCCAACTGTTGACGACCCTCGCAAACGTTATAAGGACCATGATTTAAGGATATGTACCTGGAATGTTCGAACGTTATACAGGACTGGTGCCACTTTCCAACTGGCGGATGTCCTCGGAAAATATAATGCTGACATCACAGCGATCCAGGAAATGCGATGGACAGGATATGGTTGCACCAGAAAGAAAAACTTCGATATTTACTACAGCTGCCATGAGCGTGAGCACGAATTTGGGTGCGGATTTATAGTTTGCAAGAGACTGCGACACCTAGTTTCAAGGTTCAACCCAGTGAGTGACCGCATAGCCACAATTCGCATCAAAGCGAAATATTTCAACATCTCGTTAATTTGTGTGCACGCACCGACAGAGGATAAAGATGATGAGGTAAAAGAAACATTTTATGAGCGTCTGGAGAAAGTATACGAACGCTGCCCTGACCACGACATTAAGATTATTCTAGGCGATTTTAATGCCAAATTAGGAAAGGAATGTGTCTTTCGGCCATCCATCGGTAATCACAGTCTACATGATACCACCTCCGATAATGGAATAAGACTGACAGACTTCGCCGCTGCACAGAACGTGGTAGTTAGTAGCACACGATTCCAGCATAAGGACATTCATAAGGCGACCTGGATATCTCCTGATCAACGGACGAAGAACCAGATTGATCACTTGGTAATAGATGGCAGGCACTCTTCTAGTGTAATGGATGTACGTGTGATTCGAGGTGCCAATATCGACTCAGATCATTACCTGGTGGCTGCGAAAGTTCGCACGAGATTGAGCAGGGCGAAAAACGTACGGAGCCGAACACAGGAAAAGCTTGATATTGACAAGCAACAAATACCGGAGATATCAATGTCCTATCGACAGAAACTCTCTCTCCTGCTGGAGCAGAATACCCCCCCTCCCGAAGACCCAGATGCGCAGTGGAAGCACATCTCCCATTCTTTGGAAATCGCTGCAATGACTGAACTTGGCTATCAAAAACCGCAGAAGGATAAGCCATGGTACGACGAAGAATGTCGCATTGAAACTGATGAAAAAGACGCTGCACGTATGGCAACGAAACAGTGAGTTACAACGCGTGCTGCCAGTGAGCGGTACAAGAGGCTGAGAAGGGAGGAAAACCAACTATTTAGGCGAAAAAAATGGCAGTGTGAGCAGAGATAGAGTGAAAGAACCGAAATGTGCAGGATGAATGGTGAATCCCGTAAGTTTTCCAGAGGGTAAGAAGATCGACCAACGGGCCTAATAATGGGCTGCCCTAATGCAAGGACGAGAATGGGAATCTGGTGACTGAGAAGGAGTGTGTGCTTAAAATGTGGAGAGACTACTTTTCAGCACTACTCCACCCAGATTTTTCTACTGAGATCAGGAGGTAATGATAGTGGAAGACAGTGTACAAGTCCACTACTGACCAAATATTCACGCTACGCCAAATCCTGGAAAAGACCCACGAAAAGCAAATCGATACCTACCACCTTTTTGTCGATTACAAAGCTGCTTTCGATAGCCCCATACGGGGAAAACTGTACGAAGCTATGTCTGAACTTGGTATTCCGGCAAAACTGATCCGCCTCTGTAGAATGACGCTGACCAACACCAAATCAGCAGTGAAAGTGGGGAAAGACCTCGCTGAACCATTCTGTACCACGCGAGGACTTAGACAAGGCGACACACTTTCGTGCAATCTCTTCAACATCTTAATGGAGATAATAATGAGAAAGGCTGCAGTAAATACGAACAAGACCATCAACACGAAAAGCCATATGTTGCTGGCGTATGCTGACGACATAGACATCATTGGTCGAAATTTGCGAGAGGTTACTGCAGTATTTTCAAGACTCGAAAAAGAATCAGCGAAGGTGGGTCTTGCTGATAATGAGGGCAAGACAAAATTGATTGGTGTCAACGACTAGAGAAACCTCTCGACTTGGTCCGCACTTGAACGTTGACAACCGATTTAATTTTGAAGTGGTACAAGGACAAGGACAACAACGTTAGCCTGGAGATAGATATGAGAATTGTGCTTGCAAATAGATGTTATTTTGGGCTCAGCAAGCAGTTTAGGAACAAAGCCCTCTCTCGACGGACAAAAGTCCAGCTATATCAGACTCTCATTTTACCTGTCTTGACATATGGCTCCGAAACTTGGGTCATATCGCAAGCGGATGAAAAACACCTGGGAGTTTTCGAGAGAAAAATTCTCCGTAAAATATATGGTCCTGTTAGGGAAAACGGCGAGTACCGACGTCGCTGGAACGCAGAGCTATATAATCTCTATTCTGACGCTAGACGAATCAAAGTGTGCCAATTGCGTTGGCTAGGCCATGTTATCAGAATGGATGAAGATGAGCCAGCGCGAAAGATTTTTGATAACGTACCCGATGGAAGCAGGAAAAGAGGACGACCAAGACTCCGCTGGAAAGACCAGGCAGAAGAATCCCTCCGTATCCTTGGTGTTACCAACTGGCGGGAAAGGGCGAAGGATAAAGCCATTTGAAAGAATATGTTGAAATTTGTTTAATTTGTTTGTTTAATTAATATGTGTAAGACGTCTGAGCTCATGAGGTTGTAATATAGTCAATAAAAGTAAGTAAGTTGCCATCACTAAGTGAGGTGACCGCCGTCGAAAGAAATTTAAGGTGGTCAGAGTAGGGATCGAACCCACGTCCTCATGCACAAGAGCCGCGCACACTACCATTGCACCAACGACGGCCACAGTTTAAATTAATCAATTTAAATTTAAATCACATCAATTGAATTGTAAGAGACACTTGTAATTTTAAAAAAATCAATTGAAATTTTAGGCATCAGTTGCAACTTAAAAGACATCAATTAAATTTTAAAAGACAACAATTGAAACAATTTAAAACTCATCAAGTGAAATTTAAAAGTGATTAATAGAAATTTAAAAGACCAATACAATTTTAAAAGACATCAATTGTAATTTAAAGCCAATCAATTGAAATTTAAGACATCAATTGAATTTTAAAGGACATCAATTGAAATATAAAACACATCACTTCAAATTTAAAAGAGATTGATTGAAACTTAAAAGATATCAATTGAATTTTCAGGCATCAATTGCAATGTAATTGGCATCAATTAAAATTTAGAAAACGTTAATTGAATTTTGAAACACAACAATTGAAATTTAGAAGACATCCATTGTAATTGCATCAATTAAAATTTGAAATACGTTGATTCAAATTTGAAACACAACAATTGAATTTTAAAAGACTTCAATAAAAATTTATAAACATAAAGTGTAATTTAAAAGACATCAACTGAAATTGATGACCGGTTTTGGAGTTATGATTGGGAAGAGTTCAGATTAATACTGTTTTCAGAATGCGTTATACGAAAGTTGTTTAGAGTACGTACATAATTCTATTTTACTTAATGAGTTTAAAAAACAACCGGGAAACCTGGTTTTATTAAATCGAAAAACCTGTTAAACCGGTTTCTCGAAAATGTGATGAGTTAAAAACCGGCACTCGGTTTAAATGCAATAGTGTTTAATTTTTTGTATACCTGTTTATAATAATGTATATAATGTTAATGTTTTTATACCTGAATTCTAATAAAATTCGCCTCAATAACAGCCCTGGACCAATGCTACAGTCACTGAGAAGAATTTTATTAATATTCAGGTATAAAAATATTATAATAATGGCAAAAATATGATGGGTTTTAGTTGTGGGTTATATGGCTGTTGCCGCAAACTGAAGTTTTAAATTTGTCTATGACCACGCCCACTTCTAGGGCGGTACAATGTAAATACGTTTATAATATCATGTCTCTAGTTGGGTTATCAAAACAATACTAAAAATCCTATAAAATCATCTGAAAAGTTGTAATTTTCTAGAGGTTGATTTAGGTGATGCGGGGAAAATATTTTTCTCTGTATCGATTGTGCTCCTTTTCAATACCGAATAGACTGTTATTATAAGACAAAAGCTTAACCATTTGGGTCAATATATTTGGACGCTGGCGTGTTAAAATTAACAGACAAACAGAGAAATCCAAATCGCTTTACAATCTAACGACGATCAAGAATATATAAAGGTTGTGTTTATTTAGAGGTATACAACTTGAAAATCAAAAACAAACATAGGCGTATTGTTTAATTGCACTGAAATTGTCTTTATTTGAAAGGTATTTTTTTCAAAAGCGGCGCTTGGCTGTAGTAAAATCGGGTGTATATCGGCCGTATATAGGTAATACCGCGGCGAATGCTATCTTGCAAGTGATCAATGGTCTCTGGCTTATCAGTGAAGACTACATACCTCCCACAGAAAATAATGCAGCGGTGTTAAATCGTACGATCTTGGAGACCAATTCACAAGTCCAAAACTCGATATTATGCGCACACCAAACATTTCCTTTAATAAATCGATTGCGGCACGAGCTATGCGACATGTTGCGTAAACCCAGATCTTTCATAAGACACAGATTCAGTTATTGTGCTCAATGGCGGATGGAGTCATTCGGGTCTTCCTCGATGGTACGTTCTACAGCAGGAATAAATAGCGTCTTCAGTGCGCACTGTATAGGATTGTCAGACGTACTGTATTCAGCAGTACGCGTACTTTTTTCACTAATTATAATTCTGTCTGCATTAAACCTAAAGAAGTACGCAACAGTACTTCTTTTTTTGCCTCTGTACTTCTTATTGTACTTATTTTTGCTATGCCAATAACAACTAAGAAATTTTTACTTCATATTGATACCTAAAATCATACAGAAGTATTTACATAGAAGTCCGTTTTACTGTAAAAAAATAACAAATTTGAAAAAGTTTCCATTTTTACCTAAATACAATCATCATTTCATTTCATGACTTCATAGATGTAATTGCATTATTTTCAATCAAATGAATTGGCTTGGATCAACTTTTTGACGAATTTATATCCTTAAAAGTTTTTGCTAAAAATATTCCCAAAGAAAAATCCGTTTGAGAAAAATGGAAAGAGTTCCTAAGAAGTGGGTCATTTTCAATTTTCGAAAATATCTCTAAATTTGTATTTTCAATTCTTCATTCTAATGCGGCATCTGAAAGAATAATCAATATGGTGTTCAATTTTTGGAAAAAAGAACGAAATAAACTTCTACTTGAAAATTTAGAAAGCGAATAAGTAATAAAAACAAATTTTACGTAAACTTGTAATGAGTTTGTAAATTTTTAACAAATAGGAAGATGGTATAAAGAGTATTGTAATTTAAATCCAGAAAATCCATAAATATTTGTAATTGTTTCAAAAAGTTGTAAAATAATAACATTGATTACTAAATAACTAAAACAAGAAGGTTATATTAATATAATATTAATATAGAATAGATTACACTCATGTTAGATTTTAAAAGTAAAATGTGAAACGCCTGACTAGTTGTAATTTTCATTACAAACATATATTTATAATCTCTTAGTTTGTTAGTTTTTCCTTTAATAATAAATTGTTACTGTTATCTAGTGAATTTTTTTGGAACGAAGTTCTTCATCGCACTTTCCAAAATTAAACAACTTTTTTTTAACAAATTTAGTACAGCCCAGTATTATCAACTATATTGGGTACTTTTGCTTTGGTTTGTGTCTAGACTAACATATGGTGGGAAAATTCTTGTTTAACGCATAGATAAATAAAAAACCATAGATGGTGAAAGATAAGAGGTGTATTTGAATGTAAAGGGAAAATTTCTAGATGGCGCCGGATATGGGCAAATTCCCTGGAAACAAAAACTATTGAAAATACTATATAACCATGCTTTTTTGTCTTTTGTATTGTGAACAAATATCAAAAGTGATATGCTTTTCTATTATTTATATTCTATTTTCAAATTTAAACAACAGAATCGAAATAAAAATTATGTTTGATTGCTCTTTCGTCGCATGCGAGTGAAAAATGGTCGTACGGAAACAGCCTTTGACCCTCTGGTGAAAATGGCGGTTAAGCAAATGAATCATCTATAGTTTTTATTTATCTATGTTAAATGGGAAGTTTTCTAGGTGGAGCCTGTAACCAATATTTAGAACATATTGTGGTTTTGACCCCAATAAAAAGAAAATTTAGAAAAGCCAAAGTGAAAGAAGTTTAAAAAAATATTTTTTTTAAATAATTGCCTTTTCTTAAAAAAGTAAATTTTCTGAAAAAAATACCTATTCATATTCTTAAACAAAATATCTTTTATTAAAAACAAATACTTTATCTTAAAGAAGTACCTATGCTTAAAAAAAAATAAATTTCATTAAAAAAACTACCTTTTCTTAAAACAGTAATTTTTTTAAAATAGGTACCTTTTCTTAAAAATGTATTTTTTTTAAAAAGGTACCTTTTCTTCAAAAAGAACATTTTCTTACAACAATTTACCTTTTCTTAAAAAACTAAATTTTCTTTAAAGAGTAACTTTTTTCTGAAACAAAATAACTTTTCTTGACATAAGTACATACTCCTAAAAATGCACCTATTCTTGAAAAAGGACCAATTCTCTTAAAAAAAATAATTTTTTTATAAAAATTCTTTTTCCTAAAAGTACATTTTCTTAAAAATAAAAGGTAGTATTTCTTTTCATTTCTTTAGATAAGTAGCCTTTCTGAAAATAAGTACATTTTCTTAAAAAAATAACCTTTACCAAAAAAGAGTACCACTTCTTTAAAAAGTACCTACATATTCTTAAAAAAATATTTCTTAACAAATAATCAATATTCTTCGAGCTTGAGGTCAGATTTGCTGTTGTTGTATTTATTTTCCTCGATATTACGCTACTCCTTTGATAAAGAAAAGGTCGAACAACAGAATAAAAATGTTAAAACTATTTCTTTGTAAACTAAAATGCAGACTCTTATAGCTTCTTCTTACAATAAGTAGTCTTTTTAAAAATAGTATATTTTCTTAAAAAAAGAATAGCTTTTAATAAAAGAAGTACCAATCTTTAAAAAATTTCCTTTTCGGGAAAACATAATACATATTCTTCAAAAAGGACCTAAAAATATACTTTTAAAAAAAGTATATAATTTTACAAAAAGGATCTTTTCTTAAAGATCCATTTAAATTTATCGTATTGGATGCGTGTTATGATTTCGAGCAAAAGTGGTGAGAAAACTGTTCATAAATAATCGAACAAATTGCTCAGATGGACAGTTATGTCGACCATAAAGTGCATGGTACAATAATATCTACATGATAATAGCAGCACGCGTTTTTGCTGTTGTAGGCAGCAACAACAGGCATTTTGTTTTTGTTATATTCACTTCAGTTGTCAAACCCTAAACAAATACATACCAACAAAACAAGAATGCAAAAGTGTACAAAAACAAAATACACGTGAGTTTGACAACTGAAGCGAAAAATCATATGAAAAATCTTATATCAGCTGTTCCAACGACTTTACCATGTACATATTATTGTACCATGATAAAGTGGACTTAGTGCAGTTCATGAGCAAACCGATGTCTCCCACAACAAATCTGCGTTGTTTAGGCGTCTGTCCATTCATGAGGAAATGGCAAACCAAACTAAACATGAATCACGTGACAGCTGATGAAACAGTGTTTGCTGACATTGAAAACAGTGTTGCCAACTTAACGTTCTATATCTCTACTTTATATTGACCTCGGCGATTATGTCACGGTGTTACAAGCGCAATGGCAAAGTGAATCCTATGGTGGATGGTATACGAATATGCCGTCATCTCTTAAACCATCCTAAAATTTGGATTAACCTTTTTAAATACAACTCGCATATAATGGCTGTCGGCTGGGGTATTTTTAAGTTGGCTCAAACAACTGAAGTTTCTGTACTGATTTTTTTTTATATTGCTTTCGATGTATCGGGAGTGGTAAATAAAGTTTTTTTTTGTGTTGTTTCCATCTGAACAATATTGCATGTTCACAGTGGATTCATCTAGTACTATAATGCTGGTTGATATATTGCCGTGAAAATTTGTTGGAATCATTTTACACAACAACACATGGAAACTGGTTTTAAAGTTTACTATTTTGGCTTTCGGACGAATAAATACACAAAAGATAGACTTAATAATTCATGGATTATTAAAATGATTTTGTTTGTTTTGATTTTAAATTTATGCATATTTGAAATTTTGTAAATTCATTTCTGGCAATAAAATTGCATGTTGCCGATTCAGATAATTACCAGCGAATGGTGTTAGTTGGGCAGTTTTTGAATATTGCCCCATTTTCCTGTTTCCATCATGTATGGATTGAATTTTTCAGAAATTGGATATTTGTTTCACAACTACATTAAACAAAAGTTAATAGTATCTTTTTTGTCACCAGATGGATTTCCAAATGTTTCTGAAGTTTTAAATGTAGATCAGCATAAATGCAGATCACCATTAGGCCTTTACGCCGCCATCGCCTTTTTTGAGTTTTTTACCTTGTTACGTAGAAATCGGAGCCTTGTTACGTAGAAATCGGAGTGGCGGCGTACAAGTTGTTCTCATTTATAATAGACGTTGCAACCACAATAAGCAACAAACTATACAAAACCACAATCAAAATATTTCCTAATAACAGTCATCTTAATTTCACAAGTATTAACTTATGAAGTTAAACGACAATTTGAATCTTCCATAACAACAGTTAGGCGAAATTCCACACGCTACAACTCTGACAGCCAGTCCCATTCCCTAATAAGTTACAACACGCTGGCCGCCGGTTTTCCCACGTCCCTATGCCACCGCTGAAGCAGAAACAATCGGTGTAAACCTCTAATATATATATAGACTCACTAATTGGTGGCCACAGTTTTATACCGATTCCAAATGCGTGTGCTTTCACTTTACAAACCAGAATAAAACCTGTTTATTCGAACTGTTTGCGGATTCTTCCGATTGCTAGATTATTGAGACCCGTATTCAGTTTATTCCAAATTTTCATGCACACTTTTGCCATTTATCTCCACATGGAAATTTTTGTTGCAGCCAGTATCTATCTCTGATTGACCGTACAAATATTTCAGGAATAAATCCTCTTCGCACTCCATTTTTTTTTCTTTCTCGAAGTACTTATCGAAACTAACAAACCCCTATTTGGGTTTTGCTAGTTTAGCTGCTGTTCGGATTCTATGTCGTCCTCTAACGAGTATTTTGGCTAAAACTTAATTTTTCCGAAGAACATGCAATTTTTCTAACGTCTATATATCGGAAAGCAATTGGTATTTTGTTTCCCTGTCTTCCCTGTTGTAGCTATAGATTAGGGGGAGAAAAGTGAAAAATAAACTAACCCCAAAAGAATGCATATCTAGTGCCTCAAAACTGCCAAAAAGTGTAAAAAATTTAATTTTTTCTATCTTTTCTCACCATTTTTCGCACAAATTTGCGACAAAAATTGCCAAATATGGGATAGAAAATGAAGTACATATTAACACACGTGCATTTTCTGACACGGATTTGGCAAAACCCTATTTAAAACACTGATCTTATTCCTCGGAAAAATCATATGAAATTGATAAATGTTTTTTAATAATCAGTAGACTATTTAAACTTATTAATTATTTAAACTTATTAATCTTAGAAATCTTTGATTCTTAGAATTAAAAAAATTAAAAAATAAACACTAGAGTGTTTATGATTGAATTCTCATGAAATCACATACATGAAAAGGAAAATTTTCCATACAATTCGTGTGAAAAACTGATGTAAGTCCACAGTTTGGCAGCTATGGCCCGGAAGTGGTGAAAAAATATGAAAAAAATTAAAATTTGTCTACACATTTGCAAGTTTGAGCCACAGTTTTTTTGGATTAGCTTGTTTTACAAGAGAGGAAGACAAAACTCCAATTGGTTTCCGAGATATGTTAGAAAAATTGCATGTTCTTCGGAAAAATTAAGTTTTAGCCAAAATATACATGGGGCCATAAACTGCAGCTAAACTAGCAAACCCTAAATAGGGGGTTGTAAGTTTTGATAAGTACTTCGAGAAATTTCACACGAGAAGGAGTTTGCACTCGATGACTTCAAAAATGTTGCATAGTGTAATCTAAATGTCAAAATTAGGGTGCCAAACAATTATCAAGCAAGGTTATCCAACGAAACAATGTTGTTAACAACCCAGTAATTGTTTTTGTTCACGAAATTTCCCATAGAGCTGAGTATTAAGTAGTGTGTCCTAAAACCGGCTTTCGGGTTTTTCGGTAAATAATTTTTACAAGACACCGGTTTTCGGGTTTTAAAATAAATAAATAAATAGTTTCCCATTACATCCCATGAAGGGACAGGGGAGAGCTTCACACAATCACTGAGCTGTGCGCTTTCCAGTTTTCACTAACTGATTGGGACCTACAGTTTTACACCGATTCCGAACGGTATTTTGAGAAACTTTTTCATGGCTAAATACTCGATAGTATCGGCATCACTATGCGAGGTGACCGCCGCCGAAAGAAGTTTTAAGGTGGTCTGAGCAGGGATGGAACCCAGGATCTCATGTACAAAAGGCGCGCCCACTACCATTGCACCACCGACGGCATTTAGTTTTTTTTCGGTTTTTAGTTTTGACAAAACCCGACGAGACCGGTTTATTTCGATTGTTGATACCCTCACCCATAGGGATGGCGGTATATATTATTTATTATAAAAAATGTAACGCAAAGAAGGAGCAATATTAGACAGGGGTATCCCTGTCTATCCCTGATAGAAAACAGAGTGAATAGGCGAGAGAGCGATAAACAACCAGAAGCAAACCATGCAGCAAACTAAGTTTAAATGCTGTTTGATTGATACTAATGACAACTAAATTATGGTTTATAATGGTTGCAACGAACGAAAATACATATTCCTTCTGTATGTTTTATGTCCAACCAAAGAGTGACATACAACACCAATTCGAACTCTATAAAGTGGCCTACACTATCTCGTCGTTATCAAGAGAATGTAAAGAGAGGAATAGAGACTCTTGTCTATTTCTCTATGTATTAGATCATTAGTATCTTTGGACGAAATTCGTTTCAGGACTTTCTGGTGTGTGGTTGTACCGACATAATGAAATTTTGTCAGCGACTATAATTTTCCCAGTGATTTTATATATGGCCATCAGTGGTGCAATGCTGGGACAGTGTGTGCAGCTCTTGTACAAAAGAACGTGGGTTCGATTTTTGCTCGGACCACCTTACATTTCTTTCGACGGTCGCCAACTAGTTTAGTGACAGCGGCATGACCGAGTGATTTGCCATGAGAAAGGTTCTCAAAATACCGTTCGGAACCGGTGTTAAAAACTGTGAGTGTAAAAGAAGAAAGCGCACGATTCACTGGTTGTGAAAAGCTCTCCCAATCCCTTCATGGGATGTAATAGAAAACCATATTTTTTTGTTTATTATAATATTTTCGATTGAAAATTTACGTTTTGATCACACCTCTTCTGTTACCTGCCATACAAAGCTACACATTTATGTTTTGTATGTATGATAAGCTTCAACTCAAACATTGGTTGAAAAACGGAAAATTTCTACTTAACTGGAGAAAGTGTACGAGGTTGCCACGCCCATTCTGGTACCTCTCATGCAAACGCTGGGGGTCGTCCATTTCGCCAATTCGACAAAACGCGAAAGCACTTCCGATCTTAATGAAATAAGGTATTAAGTTTCATATCGTCTAACTCCAGTAACCCGATAATACAAGAGTTATTTTACCATACCCATTTTGATACTTCTAATACAAAAGTTGAGTGGCCGGTTGTGTGGTCGGCAAGATAACTCCAATATGACCAATCTTTACAATCTTTGGTATTAGACAATTTTTAGTCAAATTCCTCTCATCTATGGAAAAGGTGTGGTTTTTTTAATTCCACTCTGGTACCTCCAACACAAAAGTTGGGCGGCTGTCCGATTAATCGACACTATAAAAAAATACAGCAGACAGTTGTCCGAGGCCTTCGACCACGGACTGTCCCTGCAGGCTATGTCAGAGACACGGCCATTAAGTTTAACGTAGAATACGCCATCCGATAAGACAGAAAACATATATAACAATAAATGATAAATAACATAAGCAAATGAATTTATTTATTTGATAGTTACTTTTGATAATATACATAAGCTTATGGTAGGAAAAATAGGATAAATATGTTTTTAAATTAAAAGAGTAAGGATAAATGATAAATAACAGACGCAAATCAACTTGATTTATATTTTTTATAATTATATATCCATGTTAAATTCAAATTCACATTTAACATTTTGTTTCACTTAAATACATAAGTAAATATACGAAATTTCAATATTCCATCAATCAAAACAACAGCCGAAGGTTTGTGTCCACACTGAAACAGCAGCATAGTTTGTATTCACGCTACAAACTCAAACACTCAACCAAACACCACACATATGTTTGAGTGTATATGTTTAAACAATTTTCATTTGAAAAATTTAAATATTATGAAGATATCAACCAATATGAAATGTATATCAAACGAAAGATAACATCTTCATTTACCTACAAAAAAATTTTTAAAAAAAGTTATCTCGCCGTTTCCTCATAATCAATGAAATATAGATTACAACAATCACAATCTGACATGACTCCCTATACCGTAAGGTAAGACGTATTCTACGCCAAAATAAATGGTTTCCCTGTACATCCCATGAAGGAATTGGGAGAGGTTCTCACAACCAGTGAGCTGTGCGCTTTATAGTTTTTTTATACTCACTGAATCGACACTATATCTCTCATAAAACACAACCGATCTTAATGAAGTTTAGTACTAGACAATGTTTTGTCAAACGCTACTGTGGGCGGTGCCACGCCCATTCTTTTACATTCCATACAAAAGTTGGTTGGATTTCCGGTTAACACACAATGGAATTAGGCACTGAGCAATAATATTTAGTCAAAAGTTTCTGGGTAATAAACAACTTCTCTATTCCAATTTGTGAACCTTCCATAAAAGTGTTGGGCAGACAACTGACAGGTAATCACGATAAAACCTAAAACCCACTTAGGATCCTAGTTATGCAGTGTATTAGATAATAGCGGTATTCATGAAAACGTACAGGAATCACTTAATCTCGTATGTGTACAGAACTTGCACTGCAAACGTCAAAACGAAAATGTTCCTCATACAAAGCGCCTTGCAAAAAGTTTAGAGACAATGTTACTGGGCAAACATTGAAAAGAAATCGTCTGGAATTTTGAGATTTCGATACCATATATTTTGACAACTGAAGCCCAGTTACGCTGAGCAAAGTTGATAGTGTGTTATTTAGCTTGTCAAACTGATATCAGTTTACCAACAAATTTTGCCAGCAAGATAGTGATGGAAACAGCAGCGATAACGATTTTAAATGTCATCGAAATTTGAGATGTCTATTGGAACCGAAAGTGTGTATCAAAATAAAGAAACGAAAATAAGAAGTAAAAATAAATAACTTTTGAGTAATTTTGTGAATATTAAGGACAATAATATTTTTGGGATTATGTACATACTATGTACGTCAGGAAGAATCGCTTCTAAAAGAAATTCGTCTGCAAATCACATTTCTGTAAGAAATTTGTCCAACAGATGCAGAAGACAATCTTGCTTTTATAACGAATTGGTCCGGTTTTCAAATGTCTTGAATGTGTCGTGAATACGTGCAAAATGTCTCCGGAATACATTTTTCTACTATATCCAGAGACACATTTCTGTCGGAATGTAATTACACGTTTTGCTCCAATTAATCGAAATTACAAGTATTTGTCTGCCACTCAGAAGAATCCAAATTAGTCTAAAATTTGGTCAAATAATATCCCATTCTTGAAGTAAGGGTTTTTCAACAGAGACGCTACAAAAGTACTAAATCGATAGGGACAGCAAACGACGCCATATTTTTTCCCGCTCTTTTGACATTTCTCTTCAGTAAGGTTTGCCATTTCATCATGGAAAGATATACGAGCCAACAACGAGTCGAAATTATTAAAATTTACTACCGAAATTTGGAGTCAGTGACCTCAACTTTAAGAGGCCTCAACAATCAGCGATGAGGCTCATTTCTGGCTGAATGGCTTCGTCAATAAGCAAAATATTCGTTATTGGTCAGACAGCAATCCACACGTAACCCATGAGTTATCATTCCGAAAAAATTACGGTTTGGTGCGGTTTATGTACCGGCGGCGTCATTGGGCCGTACTTCTTCCGTGATGATCAAGACCGGCACATTACTGTGAATGCGAATCGCTACCGTTCAATGATAACCGAATATTTTTGGCCCCAATTGGATAATATGGACTTGGAGGACATGTGATTCCAAGAGGACGGCGTCACAAGCCACACAGCGAATGCCACAATCAATTTATTGGAAACCAAGTTTGGTGAACGTGTTATCTCACGAAATGGCCCAGTCGATTGGCCGCCTCGGTCGTGCGATTTGGCGCCGTTAGATTATTTCCTGTGGGGGCTACGTCAAGTCTATGGCCAACAAGCCAGCGACGATTGATGAACTTCGTACGAATATCGAACGTGAAATTGCAGCAGTATAGGCCGATTTATGCTTGAAAACCGTCGAAAATTGGGTTCAGCGTCTGGACTTCTGCAAGCGTGCCCGTGGTGGCCATGCAAAAGAAATCAAGTTCCATACATAATGGCATCGAACGTTCTTTCACAGGAATAAAGAATTTCATTGGTATCTAAAACCGGTTTTGTTTTATTTAAAAAAACTTTTGTAGCGCTCTTATTGAAAACCCCGATATAAAAGCGATCGTATTTTGCTTTTGGGCATAAATCAATTTTATTTTCCACGTTTATTTGTTCAATTAATTTTTTCTGTTGACCAAACGTTTCGAGAGTATGCAATGGAATTGTTTCTTTTCCATGATTCTTATCTCCTCTCCGGAAGCTAGTGCTCAGTTAATGCTTACTATTTCATTTGTAAAATTTTTATTGAAATGAAAACAAAATACACGCAGTTTGAACAACATGGAAACGAAATGTCAATAAAAGGAAAGAAAATCCGTCTATATGAATGACAACGCGTTGCGCTAGTAAAAACGCAAAGTGAGCATGTAATCGAACAGCGTGCTCAAACTAATCGAAACTTATGCTCAAGAATGACTAGTGTGTGGTTCGCTTTATAAAACGCTTCGAGGCAAACATAAGCCGAGCAAATGATTTCGATAGTTTTGTTGACACTAAAATTTTGCGCAATGCCACTCTGCTATTGACTAATGCCACGCCCATTCGAATCACTAAAGGGCGAATACAAACCATTTTACTGGAACTCAGACACAATGGATGCCATAGGGTGAGTGTACGTTAAAGTCGGTTCACCCGACCGAAATTTTTGTGCTGCTTTTATATTGAATTACACATGTGCCAGATACTATAACTGTACAACTTCGGATTACCCTGCATGGCAGGGAAAAGATAAAAGAGTTGCCAGAACTTAAATAATATATAAAAGCAAGGATTTCAAATTGGATAATTAGGATACTAACAATTCATTTAATTCATAATTAATTAATAAAGAGAAATTGTTGAACCAAATTAAATTAAATAAAAATGTAATCCTATTTCATTTTTATTCAAATAATAATATTATTTTGAACTTAAAAAAAGAATTGAAAATCTTATTCAGAACTTATTTAAGCTATAAAATCATATTTGAAATTAGAATCATAGTTCTTATTTCGAAAATTTCACTAAAATTTGTAAATAATATATATATTTGTTATTGAATTTTTAAAGTTGTTGAGGATATTTACCACATTGACTTAGAACTGATTAACCGGTTAACCGTCATCAAATAACTGGTTTCAGTTTGTTCCAATATTAGGGTTTTACCCGATTAATAGCAAAAAATCCGATTAACCGGTTTTTTGGTTTTGGGTTTTGGCACTCTAGTGCCATGCAAATGGAAAGAGAGCGAAATGTTCAGTTCACGATATGTTCGTTGTATTTTATACACGTACATACTTCTTTAAGCTGGACAGAGACATGTTTCACGGCAATAAAATATTAACAATAGAATAATCCACAGAACACAGGGACTGTGAAACAGCTTGTAGAACGTCAGGCGACACTAGAGAACGTGTTCCAATTTATATAATACGAGTATTGAGATCCGGTTATAAAAAATATTGCATGCTAATGTTTAAGAATACTGCCCCATACTTGTATGGAAAATTTGTAAGCTTTGAGTAAGTTGAAGATCCAGAACGGAATGAATATTAAAATCTACACGTTTTCGAGAATACCACAAATATTTTCGAAATTAGCTAATTATTTTTTTAAAAATTTGGTGAATCACAGAAAACCAGCACATTTGTGGTTTTGTTTTCAAAATTTATAGTAAAAAATGTTAATAAAAAATCTCAAATGAATCATTTCAAAACACTAGTAGCTCTCTAGATGATGATGCAGACATCATATGGCATTAGATGACGCGCTCCAAGCGTAGTGACATTGAACCAGATACGATACCAAGCCCGAATTGTATAAAATTTCGTGGTGCGTGTGTACATCACAAACTTGCGGCGCTAATATTTTCACCTGTAGTCACGTCTCGCCATTAGTTGGTATGTAAGAGCATAAATGTCAGCAATGTTTGCATTGCACAGATACAAACCCTCCCTCTTCACTGTCCAGCTACAAAGATTGTTTACCAAATCAAACTAATGACGTTAAGTAACAACACGGTTGTTTAGTTTTTTGTTTTTATATTTTCTTTTCGTATTCACATCGTTGTTTTGTTGTCCATTTAAATTTGAATATTTGGTGGTGAAGTTGAGTTTAATTAACATTTGGACTACGACACTTCCAAAAGTAACGACAACAAATATGACCACTCAAATCTTAAAATGATACAATCAACTTCAAGTCTACCCGTACAAGTATCATCGTGTAACAGAAAAAGTGGTGATGTCAATACGATAAACAAGTACGAGACACTCCACACTTGATTGGTAGATATTTGTGTTTTCGGTTGCTGTTGTTATATTAAACTAAATATGTATTTGTGTTTCTATGTAAACTACATTATTGACATTGCACTGCATTTGTGGCCATAGTGTGTCCATCGAAAAATACATGTGTTTCACTTACATTGTAGTAATCGAACAATCATATTGGAATAAATGCATTGTGCAGGGACGGATTTATATTTCACGGCAAGCGTCAGAGGCGTCAGAGGGCCCTGTACAATGTAAGCGGCAAGCGTCACAGGGCCCTGTACAATGTAAATTGTTTAAGTTGTAAACACTTCAGTTAACCCTTCTGCATTCCTTGCATATGCACCCCTCCTATGATCCTTGGGTCAATTAGACCTAACATCAGAATTTGTTAAAAAATTCGACATTTGTGGCAGAAATTTATTATTCTATTTTTTTACCACAACAAAAAAATACATATGTGACCCGGTCTACGAAAAGGGACCTTCGGTGTGAAAATATCATTTTTCACTTTTTTGGCGATTCGGATAGACTAATGTGTGCTCTTTCTAACTGAATATCTTTCAACACTGAATATCTTTAAACACGGTAGGATGAGTAGGGATACAGAGAGAAGGGAACAACTGAAGCGAAACTGATGACATGACTTGTTTATCTTTAACAGCTGTTTTCTCGAAAACTTGTTTTTACACCGAAGGTCCCTTTTCGTAGACCGGGTCACATATAAGAAAAATAGAGAATCACTTGATAACTTATTCACTATGTATCACTGTATAGAAATCTAATAATTTTCATTTCATGGAAAAAATTAGAAACATAAGAATATATTAGTTATTATTGTTGCAGTTTGAAAACAAACTGATTTACATAACTGACATACAGATTTTCAGTTTTGAGGTTTTACTGTCTCATATTTGGTAGGACACTCGGCGGAACTGTTCTTAGAATGTACGATTATGAATTTGCAATGTTTTACAACTTTAATGGGCGATTAACAATGTCACAACATCTATTTACGCAAAATTTGTTGTTCTACGGTATTACCTGCAGTTCCAGCAGATAAATCCTACACATGAAAGTTATATCAGGATTTCAAGATGGATTTATTTCATTCATATGTCGTGCAATCAAATCAATGTTTTGCCAGCTGGTTATTTTAATAACTAGTTTCTTTATTTGGAAAGAAAAACAAATGTTGGTTTTATATCCGTGATATAATATATTTGATAGTCCCAGGGTTGTTTGTTAAAATTTGATTTTCTTGAACATACCAGCTTGAAGCCGTAGATACTGTTGCCAAAGAGCACTATGATGTTTTCAGAAATATGAAATGGGGTTGCAGCGTTCTCTGTTGATTTGATCTTCCAGAATCACGCTTCCAATACTTTCGCTTGACGATGAGTATTGATCATTTCCATCATCATCATCAACACAATTTCGGTTTCATCACATAAAACTTCAACTAAACTGTGTCCATCGAGTGGCTACGTCGTGGACGAATCCATTCTAGTTTTTGATGACCAGCTGTCGTTTTACATCATTTTGTTGAAACAGACATGTTCATATTAGAGTTAGAGAGAAGAATCAACACTTGACTAACGAAAGACTAAGCCTAAAAAATGTGGCCGTCGGTGGTGCAATGGTTAGTGTGCGCGCCTCTTGTACATGAGATCCTGGGTTTTCTTTCAGCGGCGGTCACCTCGCATAGTGACGGCGACACTATCGAGTATTTAGCCATGAAAAAGCTTCTCAAAATACCTTCTCAAATATTTTATTTATAAGCCTAAGAAACACTCTAGTTAGATAGTCGTCGAGCATTATAAAAATAATAGCAAAATAAATGTAGCATATATGTATACGAGTATATATGTACATATATTCCTATTACATCCCATGAAGGGACAACCAGCGAGCATGCGCTTTATAGTTTTACACTGATTGATTGGGACCTACAGTTATTATACAGAATTTTGAGAAGCCTTTTCATGACTAAATACTCGATAGTGTCAACGTCACTAAGCCAGGTGACGGTCGTCTAAAGAAATGGAAGGTGGGCAACGCAGGGATCGAACCCACGTACTCATGTACAAGAGTCGCCCACATACCGTTGCACCACCAACAGCCAGGTAGGTGGTTGAATATCGATCCGGTTGCGGAAATATGTTATCCTCATTTTGTAAGGCCCTTGATGGGAAACTGCATCTGTAACAATGGTTGATACGACATTAGGCGGGGTGTTCCCCCCGAATTAGCGATAAGGAGTTCAAATTTTTCCTATTTCCCGAACGCAAACTCATTCAAATTGGTAACAAAAATATTTAAATATAGCATAAATAATCGTAGTTACCTTTGGGTCAAATTGACCCACAGGTCAATAGATGTATATATTTTACATATTTGCCTGCAGAGAAAACCCGAAAATAACTAACTACATATTTTTCTTGCCAAACCATAGTTTACTACGCCGTTTAGGATATCATAAAGTTTCAGCTTGATAACTTGTAATTTCGAGAAAAAAATTGCATTTGAAATATAAAATTGGGTCATTTTGACCCAAGGAGTACAGAAGGGTTAAAAATGTCACAAGTGGGTCCAAGATGTCTGGATGGTCGATATTTTTTGAAGAACATGTAGCTGAAAAATAAAAAAATTTCAACAGATTTGCAAAATTTAGTACAACTGTTTTGCTTATTGTACTGTGCGACAAATGGTAGAGGTTGGTGATCGGCGGGGGTTCTGACTACCGGGAAATTGGTAAATATATTTGTCAAAAACAATTTATACGTGTCCCGGCGTTTCGCTGGCTTAAGCTTAGGAATCGAGATATATCGATTTGAATTTAGTAAGTATCATATAGGGGAATTTGTCATGTTTGGGGCTCTTTTGTTTGGCATAACTCGAGAACGACTAGTCCGATTTTGCTGCAACAAACTTAGAAAAAAATAACACTGACAAAGAAAAGTATACACACTGCTTAAACAATGGATTTCAAATACAATCATGTTTGTCACTAAAAAAGTTTGTATTGTGTGTCTTTGTAAAAAATATAACATTAAATATACCAATTTATTTCGAAAATTTTCAAAACAGTATACTTATACATCTCTATAGAAAATTTTTGATTTAAAGTACAATAACTTATCACTGATTAATCCTTTGCTCTCTAAAACAGCGTTTAATACGTTTTTCAGCGAATTTGTAGTTTGTTTATTTGTAGTTTCACTAGAAATGTTGCCCCATTCTTTAGTAAGAGCATTTTTCAAGTCCTTATTGTTTTATATTTTAAGTTTCCGAACTCTGCGGTCGAATTCGCCACATTCTTTTTTAATGGAGTTTAAGTCAGGCCACTGGGTAGGGAATTGAAACAGTTTTGGAGCGTAATATAACATCACTCCTTTACAATGCCTGCCATATGCTTTTGGGTCATTATCTTGTTGGAAACACCAGCTTTTACTTACTGACTGCTTTAAATTATCGTTAAGCAAGTTCATATATGTGACACGATCACTATTTTTTTTTCAATAATTGCCAACCCCCGCCGACGACATACAACGCAGAATCATAATGGAGCCACGTCCGTCGTATCAAGTTGTATGTTGAAGCTCTTCGTTCTTTTTACATCAAACCTTTTGCTTTCATCACATCCAAATATGTTTAACTTGCTTTCATCACTAAAGATTACGTTCTTCCCAAAGTCTTTAACATCATTTACTTTCACGTTTGACTTTGATTACATTACTTTCAAACGGCTTCATTCGAGGCACCCGGCTATGAAATCCGCCGGTTCTTAGTACACTGCAGACGGTTTCTGAATGGCCACTTGCTATCAAAGCTTTTTCCGATATCTTTGGCGATATCAACAGCAGTTGCTCTTAAGTTCTTAAAATGCATTTAGTATGTGTCGTTTTACTCGTTTGTTAATTTTTGATGGACGTCCACTGTTTATATTTTTTTGTTTTTATAATTTTATAACTTAATTTTTATAATTAAATTTTTTATGGAAGAGCGCAAAATATAATAAAACCTAAAATAAAATTTCAAAATTCTACAGTATTTATTAAAAGCATTTTTTGAATAAATTTGTTTTGAATAATTTCGAAACTTTTTTGCAGTAGTTAGTCTGTCGTGTTACTCTGGTACTAATGTGGCATATAGTACCACATCGTCCTTGACATATTCTTGATAATTTGGATTATGACTGCTTTAATTCTGGACATTATCACCTATATAGTGCGAAATATGTCCCCATTTTCATAATGGGGCTTATGGCCAGATTGTTTGCGGCCACAATTTCCACAATGGGAAGGGGTTTATATCCGTGGGGATTATGACCCGTCCCCATTCCTGCTCTAAGCGGAAAACACTTTAAACACATTTTTGTGGACAAATATCTAATTTAAAAATCAAAAAATTGGTATTCGAGAAAACTCTAGACAAAGAGTTTCTAACTGCTGAATTTTTAGCTATTTGCTTTTTCAGTGTTAAGTTTTTGCCAATACACGCGTGATTCGTGACATGTGTCAAAGTCAAAAATGCTCAGTTTGCCTTGCCATGCATCAAAATTCGCAGTCTATGAATAATGTGTTTCGCAAGTTAGGAGCATTTTATGATCTTCAGCGACTAGGCTCACTTTGGCTCAATGGGTACGTCAATACACAGAATTGCCTAAGTTGGCCCGAACAGCAGCCAGAGGCTATTCAAGAGCTGATAATATACCCTGCAAAAGTCACTGTTTGGTGCGGTGTCTGACCCGCGGTATCATTGGACGGTAATTCTTCAAAAACCATGATGGCCGTAACTAGAGTTGGGTAGTTCAAGAACAATATAGTTCATTTGGGGTGACCAGGCACCACCTTCATAGTGATTTTTATGTTAGGTCACCCTCAATGAACGAGTTCTAGAACTAGTGAACGATTTCGACACAAGTCTAGCCGTAATATTACAGTAAATGGAGCAAGGTACCTTTCGATGATCACGGACTTTTTTGTACAAAATTGAAGAATGGGACTTAGTTGGTATGTGATTTCAACAGGACGGTGCCACATGTAACACTGCACGGGATAACATGAACTAATTGAGAGACGAGTTTGGCGCGCAATTAATTTCACGTTGTGGTGCTGTCAATTGGCCGCCTCGGTCGTGCGATTTGACCCCACTACACTATTTTTTGTGGGGCACGGTAAGTCTCTCGTCTATAGGGACAAGCCAACCACGATTGCTGCCTTGGAAGACAATATTACACTTGTCATTGTTGAGATACCGATCGAATTGCAAAAGATGTGCCAAAATTGTGCTTTCAGAGGACAACGTGAAGCGTAGCCTGAATTTCATTGACAATGGTTGATCCAAATTGGTCGAGGATTTAAGAGATGCAGTTACTTTTTTATAATTTTCTGCTGACTAACATCCTCGATTTATGGTGTCTTCCACCCAATTATTCGCCCAATATATGTATGCGAGGTACCAAAATGGGCAAGTCAATTTTGTTTAAATAGATAAGAGTCGCATCCCTCTCTTTACGTTATCTCGATGACGTCCAGTTAGTAGGTCACTTCCTCGAGCTCGAGTTGCTGTTGCATGTTTCTCTATGGTTTGTTAAAAATGGACAGAAATAAAAGGGATTTATATGTTCGTTCAATGCAACCAACATAAAATATAATTTAGCTATCATTAGTATCAATCAAACACTATTTAGACTTAGTTTGTTGCATGATTTGCTTCCGGTTTCTTATCGCTCTCGCCTATCTACTCTGTTTTGTATCCATTTCGTACTTTAGTCGATCAGCTGTGCCTTGGATACCCCCCGATACAACCATCGAGCATTTGTCAAAACATGAGACATCTGATAGGCTTAAATCTGCCCTAGTATGTGTGTAAAAGTAATTCAATTGAAACCCCCCATAAATGCTGTAATTCCTAAATGAATGTGTTATATGTGTGAAGCTTGATAAATTAGACTGTGGAAGTCGAACAACGAGACAAGGCAGGAGAGGACGATTTTACCCTAACTTTCATACAAAAAATATGTAGGCCACTATTGTACTTTTTTTTAGTTGTTTATGTTTTTCTTTGGTTCAAAACAAGTGTTTTTATCCAAAAAATCGTTCTGTGTAGAAAACAGTAAAATTAAGTGAAATTGTGCGGACAACTCAAAGTATGACGAAAAAATACTTTTTTTTGCCGATGTTCTCAATCAAATAGCCCCAAAAACCAGGCTTTAGGGGTAAGATGTGTTCCCTAAAGTTGAAGCCCAAAACATTTGGAACAACTTTGTTGAAAAATGTTTACCGGTACAACCAACGAAACAGAAGATAGTGGCTGTCAAAAGTGAGTCAAAATCGAAAAATTAACAAAAAATCACTCTGATAGTCGATATAAAAAATTACATGTGGACACCCGGTTGGAACAAAGTTCCTTTCCCTATATATTATGTACCAGTAAGTTCCAACACGCCTACGGCGCCCGTTGAGAAATACGATAATTTAAATGAATCTAAATGGATTAAGAAATGGATTAAGAAAAGATACTTTTTGTAAAATGATAAACTTTTTCTTTCAATTTTTTTTTTATAGATTTTATTTTTTTTTTTAAAAAAGTATATTTTAGATAATTTTTGTGAGAATGTGTACTATATTTTTCCCCGAAAAGGTAATTTTTTAAAGAGATGTACTTCTTTTATTAAAAGCTAATGTTTTTTTAAGAAAAGTTACTCATTTTCAGAAAGACTACTTATCTCAAGAAAAGAAACGAAAAGGTATCATTTTATTTTTAAGAAAAAGAATTTTTGAAAGAAAATGTATTTTTTTTAAGAGAATGTATTTTTTTGATGAAAAAGTTCTTTTTAAGAAATGGTATTTTTTTAAGATAAGTAATCTGTTTAAGAATATGAATAGGTATTGTTTTCGAGAAAATTTACTTTTTTTAAGAAAGGCACTTATTTAAGAAAATTGTACTTTTTTAAACTTCTTTTACTTTGGCTTTTCTAAATTTACTTTTTATTGGCTTCAAAACTACAAATATACTAAATATTGGTTACAGGCTCCACCTAGAAAACTTCCCATTAAACAAGAAAAGTTCTAACATATGTAAGTCTAGTCACAAACCAAAGCAAAAGTAACCAATATTGTTGATAATATTGGGTTGTAAAAATGTTAAACAAGTTGTTTAATATTTTTATTCTGTTGTTCGACCTTTTCCTTATCAATAAATAATCAATATTCTTCGAGCTTGAGGTCAGATTTGCTGTAGTTATATTTATTTTCCTCGATATTTCGCTACTCCTTTGTGTAGCATCATCAGGGGATATAAACAATATTCAATATTATTAGCGCAATTTGGTCAAAGTTTTCGGATTTTGACATTTTGGATGAAAATTCGTATACACTAGAAAATCTTCATTCCTCGGTGCATTTGAAAAAAAAATACGCACATTGCTTTAGTTTAATCTGAATATAAACTGGATAAAGTTTGAGTAAAATCCGACCACTCTAAGGGTTCCAATTTTGAATTTAATAAAATTTGCAATTTTTCACAAAAATGAAAATTTGGATTTTTCGGGTTTTTTCCAAAAATTATATCTAAATGAAAAAAATAATTAACTTGGATTCCAATACCTTCTAGCAAAAGTCTATACGCTACCAATATGCTATATCACGATTTTCTAGTGTATACGAATTTTCACCCAAAATGCCAAAATCTGAAAACTTTGACTAAAATGCGGCACGGCTTAGAGTTGTCCGATTCGGCTCAAATTTTCAGTTTTAGACCATACGGAACAAGAATCCGCCTGGGGTTTATTAAAATACGAAAATATATTTTCCTCCATAGATTTCATTACCACCCTAATGTACATAACTATATATTTTGCATCCCTTTGATTAAAAGTTTTTGCTGATAAGAAGGGGGCATATTGCAAAAACTATACGTGAAACTTGAAGCTGAAGTTCGAATGTATTTCGCAAATTGGCCGTAACCGGTTTTCATATTTGTGTGTTTGTAGTTTATCTTAATACTTGCACTATTTCCAACAAATCACAAGAGATGATTGAACCCAAAGAACGTCAATCACTTCAACAGAAACTAATTCGAGTTAGCTGTATTTCCTTCGGAAAAATATTATATACTTGTTTATTTTTCACATCCAGCGTTCCAATTCAAATCCAGCTTTTTAAAATTACCTGGTCCAAAATGGAATAATGGTTGCGAATAAACAACTACGGATGTCAAAATCATAATCGAAACATTCCGAGCTAAATGCATAAACTTAGTTCCCACTGCCAAAAGTTTCTAATATGAAATATATTTGCCAGATTTCGTGATTCTAGCCTCACGTTTTTCTACAGAATGCTAATTAATATATTTGATGCAATAACCACTTTCTTCGCCCCAATTACAATTTCAACGTCCTTCCTGGGTAATGTTGCGTCATACGAACAACAATAATACGTTGGGTTACTAACGACCACGCTCGAAACTTTACCCATTCGTCGTTCAACATGCCTAAATGTCTGAAAATCATGCTGTGGAATTCTAATCGGAAATTAAAACACAAGATAATTGGAACTGGTACTCAACGAACCAAAAATTGGCATTTGTTTAAATGCTGAAACTCGCTTTATCAGAGAATCAACTTTAGAATGTAGAAATTTTGAAGTGTTTCATACGTACATCCAAACAATACGAAGGTAGTGCGGTAATTATTCGGACAAATATTAAGCGCATCGAAGAATTTGAAATATAACCTAATGTAACGTGTGATTGATTTAGAGGAATTTTTACAGTTCACGCGTGACTGGTGTCATACTGTCATCTTATTTTTTATTAAGTATTGTTTGACAATTCATCACGAGAAGACTCACACCGCAACAACGACTCCAAATTGTGCAACTGTATGACGAAAATCTGCGTTCTGTAAAAAATGTTTTCCGTGCACTTCGAGCAACATATGGTGGCACATTTCTGGGTAAACGATGGCAAATCACACGACATCCTACCGATAAAACGCTTCTAAATAAAATTATTCAGGAACTTGGTAAACAAATAGGAAATTTTAAAAATAACAACTTCCAAAGTAACAAGCCAGGATTGACCAATGGTAGTAGAACGAACTATACATTGTAGAAGACTGTCGCAAAATGAAAACGTCCTATCAGACATAACGCTGCTGTCAGAATGAGCGGCTCACATTGGGCTAAAACTGGCAGGGAAACATCCCAACTCCGTTCTTCGTATTTAGAAACAATATTTAATGAAGAGGATCAAGCAATTACGTTTGATATATATATCATGGCAATATATGCCTCAACCACTGGTCACTTCAGATGCAATTATGGAAATAATACAAAATGAAACTAAATTGCAAAATTCACTAGGATTTGATTTAATCACACCGGAAGCCTCACGCAATTAAACTTATAAAATTATCTAATATAATCAATTATATGTAATCAATTATCTAATACATTAATATTGCGGTTAAATTGCTATACGTACGTCCCAACTCTCTGGAAAGTATCAGAAGTAATATTGGTACCATACGTGGGGCAAATTAAGTATATGACAATAATAATTTGTAGTTTAATTTGAATTAGCTTTCGAAATGCAAATTCAAAGAAATGTCAATACCATTGGCAATTGTACTTATTTTCAAAGCATTTCCTTCATATCTGACACTTTTGGTTTTCAAATATTTTATACAGTACAGGTTTATGAATTTGAATGTACTATGAGGCAATATCTATCAAAGCCACAAACCCTACATATAAAATACTTTAAAAACAGAATTACCTGCAGTCAAACAAAATCAAAACAATAAAAAGCATTCCCAAATTTCAATACAATTGGCATCTGATTCTACAATCAGCATTTGCATTGCCTGAGCAAATGCAAATTCAAAATTTTTCAAATTGCCATTGCGAACAATGGCAATTCGTTTGCATTTACACTAGATAAAGTAATGCAAACTAAAATCCAACGCAAATTAAAAAACGCCATTTATCATTGGTACAGACTGATGTGGCATGTGATCCAACTGATTATATTGCTTCCACTGGTAATATCGCAAACTTTTGGAAATTCTTTGTTATATCGGTTCAGGTTAAGCAGTTTTAAATATTTCAGACACATACTCAAAATATTGAGTTAATTTGGAATAAACTGTTTTGAGGGTGGCTCGAGTATTTGTGAACGCATAACTCTTTTCACAGCCTAGAAAAGAAGAATGCCGCTTTCGAAGCGTATATGTACAGGCTGAAAACTCTGACTATTTTTGTTGTTTGGATGCAAATATAACGTGTGTTTGGCGTTTGTCGCAAGTGTAGTATAATTGTGTCCAAACACATTCCGTTTGCCATTCAATATTACATGTTGGAGACACAATGATTAATATGTTGTAATACATGTGTTTGTGGCCCAAGTATAGCTGTGTTTGGTCCACAAATACAGCTGTGTTTGTTTCACTATTTACTCTCTATTAACAGCAAGAGAATAAAAGAGGTACAGAGAGAGATTATACCCATTCAAAGTTGTATGTGTGAAACTGAATTTTTGAATTATTTATTTATTTAAAAATTTAGTCACTGATTCATAAAAATTCCTGAATACGTGTGTAAATGGTAAGTGAGCATTTCTTAGATCTGTTGTGTTTTAGTTTCATGTTTTCAGTCATCAGTCGGGCAGATGGTAGCAAATGCGGTTGGTTGACTTATCTTTTTTGTTGTTTGGTTTTGGTGTTTGCTAATCAATATTACGTGTTGGAGACACAATGATTAAAATGTTATAATATATGTGCTTGTGATCCAAATATATCTGTGTCTGTTGCACTGTTTATGCTCTTTTGAGAGCAACAGAATAAAAGAGGGACAAAGTATTTTTGCAATATTAAGCTTGTTTTTTATTCCCTGCTAAACTAATTTTTCGACAACTTTGTATGGAGTGCCGCTTAAAATCGCTTAGTTCCCCATACAAAGTCGTCGAAAAATTAGTTTAGCAGGGAATAAAAAAACAGGCTTATTATTTCAGTCAGTGATTCATAAATATTCCTGAATGTGTTTGTCAATTGCAGATGTTTCTTATTTTGGCTGATGTATTGCGTTTTAGTTTCATGCATTCAATCGTCAATGGTTCATCGGATAGAGGATATCAAATACGCTTGGTCGGCGCCTAGTAAAAAATATTTGTCATCAGTAAAAAATAATAAATAAGGACTCCGACGGTTAAATGTTTTGCGATGTTGCGTTGGTGTTTGTATATAGCTTTCGTATATATGTGTGCTACCAAAGTGATAAACAATTTTGAGCAAAGGAAACTGAAAAGAGCAACAACGTGAAGCCATTTTGTTGTCTGCCCAAGCCTTTACTGCGAAAATCGGAGCGTCGTACCATTTGTGAAATTTAGTAAAAAAACACAAGTATTTAAACCACGCACGGCTTGCATGAACAAGTTTTGTACATATCGTATAAGTACATCGCTTCTATACCAACGCATCGTGATAACTGTGATTTAAAATTGGGAAGAGTTTGGCGATGTTACAACCCTGCAAACCAACTACCAGAAATCTACCGTGGTATATGTATATCTGGTATTCTACCAGGAAGTCTTATTTGAAAAATACACATGCTCGTGACAATTCTACCCAATTAAAGTTGTGTACATGTGAATACATGTGATTGTTCATCTTGTTTTCACGCATACTAGATTCCATAGCGCTTTCTCTGTTACTCTGCCGTGTTTTCCCCTGGAAATAGACAACTAGAGTGAGAAAGACAACAATATGTGAATAAGGTAGACGTGGTTTGCAGGGAACCTTCGGAAAACAAAAAACGTGAGAGGCAAGAAAGAAATGAGAAGCAAAAGAGTAGCAGATTCTCATTTCATGAAACAAAAACAAATAATGCTTTCAATGCAAGTAAATTTAAAAACGGTCGTTTTAAATCTTTTTTTTATTAATTGATTATAAATGTAGAATTATGCTTGGCAGGAAATACGCACATGTTTCCACGTAAGTACTATATGGAGGTTTGTAAGGAATCACGTAAATGCTTCTACGTTAGTATATGGATGTGTGGGATGTAGCACTCATATGTTTCCACGTAAAAGCGTAAATTTTTGCCAGTAAACATTCTAATGTTTGCATTTAAATACAAGTGAGTTTGGGACTTGCAAACATATGAATGTTTGGAGTGTGTTCCTGCAGAATATGTTTGGGAGAATATATCACACAGACCGTTTTTTTCAGCGTGTATGTATTTTACATATGGTACATACATACATATATCTATCTGCAAAATTTAACTTTTTTCTTCAGATTGACCCCATTTTGACTATTTCTATTTATTAAATTTTCTTGGTAATGCCTTGTTAACAATTTCGGATTGAAGCTATCGAATGAAATGGAAAACGATCACACTGGGCATTTGAGCAATTTCGTTGCAAAACGACAGTGGTTGGTTTACAAACATTACGAGTGAAATTTTCGTGTCTGGAGCCAGTAACCCATATTTTGACAGTAAATGAAACAAAACAATAAAATAAATTGATGGTGCAGGAATCTTAACATGAAGCACTTATTCTACACACTTTACATTTTCTTCTCACTAATCCATGTCGATGAAAAATTAAAATTTCATACAATTGTTTAGTTTTCTATTTCCTTTTAGTAACCACGTGCTCAGCAATACTGCAATAGATAAGAGTCGCTCGCCATCCTCCTCTTTACGTTGTCTCGATGACGACGAGGTAGTAGGTCATTTCGTCGAGCTCGAGTTCCTGTTGTATGTTAGTCTTTGGTTTGACATAACACGGAGAGAAATTAAAGGTTTGTTCGAATCGACCAACATAAAACATAATTTAGCTGTCATTAGTGTCAATCAAACACTATTTTAACTTTGTTTGCTGCAAGCTTTTCTTCTGGTTGTTTATCCACTCTGGTTTCTATCAACTTCATAGTCGAACACCTGTATCATGGATATCATGGTTCAGTGAACGAAGCAGACCAAAAATTATCGGCGTTGGCGGAGCAACAAAAAAATAAATTGGCTGAGTTTCTATGATATGTGAATTTTCGGCAGCGGTTACATTTAGGCTCATCTCGTTGGTTTTGTAAAAATTGGGTTTTTTTCAGTAGTTTAGCTTAGGTTAGATCAGGTTTTCCCAGTCGCTCCCGTTGAACCAGATTGATTGCTTTAAGAACTCAAGGGTTGGCGGATGCTAACATCAGCCAGATTTACTAACACGCCAAAGAAATGTGAGCCTAGTGTAGCCTGCCGCCTTGTGAAAAGAGCGAGACACTCACACAGACGGTGTTCTGTTGACTCCACCTCCTCTACGTAACCACAACTTCTACAAGAGTCATTACTCAAGACTTTCAGTCTCTCTGCGTGTCGTCCTGTGAGACAGTGACCAGTCATGACAGACACGATGAGTGAGACGTCCAGTCTCGATAACGACAGCAGGGCTTTAGTGCGTTTTAAATATGTGGCGGTTGCCGCATCAGCTTGGAAAATACACAGTTCCTATTAGTGACCAACTACCGATAGTTGCCATAATGGTACAATTTCTCAAGAAGAGCTTGCAAGTTGTTAGTGTCATAGTCACATGTTCTAGTTCCTCTGGTGTATGTAAGGTAGTCCCCAGTCTGGCAAGTTCATCTGCTTTGAAAGTATCTTGGTGAATAAGCTGAATATTAAACTGTTCAGCCATTTCCTTAAGAGATCTGATACCGCCTAGGACAGTCCTCGAATGCTGGAAGACAGTTTCCAGGGACTTGATTGCAGCTTGACTATCAGAGAAAATATTCATATGGGTCAGATCGGTCTTGGTCGGGTTTACACCTAGCACATTTTGGCCCTTAGAGTACTGGGATGATTACCAATATTCGCACCCGGATTTTCGAGAGTGACCAGTATTCCATTCAGCGCAAGGTTCGATAGAAAGCCAGACAAGACCCATTTTGAGGTGAGACTCTGTGACACGCCTCTGGTGAGCATTTGGTACGCAAGCCCCATAAGATCAACGTTTACCTTAATGGCCGATAGCATACGTGGGGAAAATTTATTATATGACAATTATAATTTGTAGTTTAATTTGAATAACATGTCCAAATGCAAATCCAAAAAACAAATTTAAATACCATCATTGGCAATGGTACTTATTTTCAAAGAATTTCCTTCATTTGTGGCGGTTGTGGTTTTCAAATATTTTATACAGTACAGGTTTATAAATCTGAAAGTACTACGAGACAATACCTATCGAAGACACAAACCTCTACATATACTTTAAAAACAGAATTACCAGTAATCAAACAAATTCAAAACAATTAAAAGCATTCCCGTATTTCATTACAACTGACATCCGATTCCACAGCCTGCGTTACATTTTTTGTATGAGACTCGCAAAAGATGAGTACTGAATATTGTCAAACGTTATAGTTACGAGGGTACTTATAGTTCCCTACCAGCCGTTGAAGTTTCGATTCCAAGTGTATTTCGATATAAAAAAACAGTACATAAATTGTAGTACGGTGAACCGAGTTCTGTTAAAACACGTCTGTATTCACCCTTACATTTAAATAATAGGCATGGCAAATTCGCCCATATTCAATCGCAGAGTGACATTGCCCAAAACATTATCTAATAAGAAACTTAGTTAGGATCCCAAGTGGTTTTGGGAATTTTTGTGACCACCAACCAATTGTCCGCCCAATATTTATATGGGAGCTACACATTTTGATGGAGTATTTGTTCCATGGCAGCCTTTCTGTGCTCTATTCAATGTTAAATGTGAATACAAAAATCATCCAATGTATTATAAAAATCATCAACAATTCTGTTGTCGGTTTGTATAAAAATGTGGTCGATTTAGGGCCTGATCATGTGACACATAATTTTTCGACATCATCCCTAGACCAAATTAAAAACCTGCCATATGGTTTTTGTTAAAATATGTACTTGTATTGCTTGTGTGCAGTTATACATAAAAATGTACTAAAATCTCACAGGATATTATTAGTTTGTATATTATGTGATGTCAAATATGCCAAGTGAAGTTAATGGGACTTGCGTCATAAGGTCGTTAGACAAACAACATTATGCAACAATAGAAATGTGTAAAATTTTACTACCATATGTTTTTGATGTATTATGGTCCCCCCCCCCAATTTAAAAATCTTTGAAATTTTAAATTCTATGGTAAAGTTTATTTAGTAAAATTTTCGATTTTTGAAAAGATTGTTCCACCGATTTTAACGTACCTCAAGAACGATTTGTCGAACTTTGTTATTAACACTTGTTCAATGACAATGAAATGACGAATAAATTATTATATTTAATATGTGTTTTTAATTCAAAGTACCTGCATAGCAAAATTTCCTAAAAAGGCTTTCTAAATGGGTGTGATTCTTATACACGCAAAGAAAAAACTCGTTCCTCCCAAACGAAATCTCAGATATCTGAAGTCCGTTTGGGGACGATAGATGGGAGAAACGAACTTCTGTTATGCCATGCATGTCATTTCGTTTGGGAGAACCGACAAATATTTGCAGCAAACGAGTTATGAAAAACATAAGCTGAAAAAAACGTTTGCGAGAAACGAAAAAACGGTTCCGCCAACTATTCCTTCGGTTACAGCAACCGAGTTGTAATTAAAACTTTTATTTATGGCTTCCATAAGCTCTATTTGTTTAAATTGCCAACTTTTATGATTTTGGTTTTACCAATAAAGATTGTTTTAAAAAAAGTTGGAATTTTTGTCTATTTTTTGTTCACTGTATACTACGTCTCGCACGTCTGTCTCACTTTTCCTTAAAATAACAACTAAAAGCGCGGCAAACTACAACGCCTCAATTGTTCATCCAAGATATATCGACAAGGTAGACGCATTAGAGTGTGTGATCACTTTAATGTGTATGCCAAACGAGTGGATAAGACTGTGTAATCTGTGCTCTCATTAGAAAAATGACTAATTTCAGTTATCGCAAACGTTTTTTAAATTTGCGGCAAATTGAATTGTGTACGCGTTTGATGCTAACGAGAACTCGTTTACAACAACATGATACACATTTGCGGTATACGAGTTTATTTGGGAGAACTACATGAACGATTGCGATTAATAAACTAATGCAAATCAATCAAAGTATTGTTGTGGCAACCGAGCAACAAACGTTTTTTTTTCTTTGCGTGTAGAACTGAGTTTTTACAAGATCATTGGCATAAAATACAAATGTGTCACTCTTCAATGCAACTAAAATCTGTGTTTTTACTTTATTGTTGTTGTTCGAAGAATCATAAGAAGCTCATGCATCCATTTGTAAATGATTGATTGGTTTTTACCAAAAATCAGTATCATAAAATGCAAATGTATTACTCTGAACAGCACTTCCAATCTGAAATATTGTACAATGTAACTCAAATAAATATTCGAATTTCTTGTAGAAATGAGATACTTTCAATTAATTGTGAATGATATCAAAATTTATCCCTCAAGTTTCTTACGAAATGACTCACTTTTTTACAACAGATCTGGCTGAGCAGACTAAAAATAACGTTAGAAATATTTGGACGTAATTCAATTTCGAATTTGGTGGTATGCAAGCAAATTCCGACAAATCGTTCTGGAGTTATTTTAAAATCTGTGGAACAATCTTTTCAAAAATGCAACATTTTACTAAAAAATTTCGACTATTTCTGTAATAGGGGAATCATAACACTTCAAAATTAGGTAGTGGTTATCTTTATAAATTTTTTTTTAATTTTGTTTCATAGTGTTGGTTTTTGTGCAAAAAAAATTTTAAAAAAAAACAAAAAGTTGCAAAGGAAGAAGTTTATAGTGTTCCACATTAACAGTTTCACTTTCTTTTAATTTTTTTTGTAACGGGTGGTCAAAATCAGGTATTATCTTAAATCATTGGTTATTTATATTTATTTTGATATATGTGTTCTGTTCGAAATAGTTGTTGGCATTAAATTTTTGTATCAACGTTCAAGTCTACTGAGTTGAAAGGTCTGTATCACGTTAAAAAATCGATTTTTACCAATTCTCAGATTTTGCTGCACCTCTTTTGAAAAAAAATGATTTTTCACTTTTTGCAGCATAACTTCAAAGGACTCCAAATTTTCCACTCACAATACTTGACAAAATTCTAGTCATGGTAACGCTGAACATATTAAGACAATCTGTACATGCCTAGTCACCCTAAATAGCTCATAAAGACCACTTTGTATCAAAACTGGTCATTTGCATGCATATGTTATCATTACTCGAGAACAACTTATCCGAGTTTGTCCCAATAAATTTAGAAAAATTTAAAATTACAATACTTTTAATCAATTCCTATTGTATTTCTCAATGTAATCAACAGTTTCGCAGTTATAAAAAAAATATGGTAAAAAAAATATTTTTTTTCCTTAAAAAATCCAAATTTTCAATTTTTAGAAGCTCACTAAACATAAGAAACTGCAAAACAGTGTAAAGTTTTATTAGTTTGTCCTAAAGTCACATGACTTATGAACAAACTGAGACATGGATCATAAAAATCGATGGACGCTTTTCGCTCTTATTCACAATTTAGTGAAGGTATCCCATTTTGCTAAGATTGATCTTTATTTAAAAACTATATCTCTATTAATAGAGATATAGAATGGTCTTGAGCTCGAATAATAAAATAAAACAGTACCAATAAAAAGGCCGAATAAATAAAAATCATCCCTCATGAACGTAGAGCACGACGAAACTACGGGCAATTGTTATTGCCGTACAATTGTGTTGTCCTTATATTGCTTGTGTGCAGTTCATTTCTAATGGGGACTGGTCGTTCGCTGGAGATGGAAAGAAGTTTTTTGCAAATAACTCCTTGTGTTAATAATAAGAAAATAAAAAAGGTTTTTCCTAAGGCAAGTCCAAAATATGTTTAAAAGAAGAATGTTTCCTATTGTTTTCATAAAAATTGGATATCTGTGTTTTTTTATTTTGTGCGATTTGACGTGGAATACCTCAGCTTTACTATGCGTTTTTTCTACGACCTCGTTTAGGATTAGTTCTATCGAGAGTACGAAATGCAAAATGATAATTTTGCTTGTCAAAAGAGGTCCGTTTGACCTTCGGAGCCCTAAGCAACAACCTATCGTGCTATTCTGTAAGTCCGAACCCGAACTCAAGTCACAGATCGACAGGTTAGAACACGAGATATTGCAGGTAAAAAAAATGTTTTCCCATTACATTCCATGAAGGAATCGGGGAGAGTTTCTCACAACCAGTGAGCTGTGCGCTTTATAGTTTTATACTCACTGATTGGAACCCACAGTTTTACACCGGTTCCGAACGGTATTTTTGAGAAGCATTTTCATGGACATATACTCGATAGTGTCGCCGTCACTATGCGCGGTGACCGCCGTCGAACGAAATTTTAAGGTGGTCAGAGCAGGGATCGAACCCAGGATCTCAAGTACAAGAGGCGCGCACACTACCCATTGCACCACCGACGGCCACAGATATTGCAGGTATCTTCGAATAAAATTGATTTTCTGATCCGTCTGTAGGTAAACAGAGGTTATTGAGTGAGTGACTGCGACACTATCGCGTAATTAAAAAACTCAAAACAAACTGACATTTTGGTAAACAAATACATAATTAAATTTTTTATTGAGTTTACCTAATTTTGTTACTTAGGAATTAAGTTTTGAAATTGGATGGCCAAGAAATGGATGGCTCATTGTGTCTTGCACTTCAGACCATGTAGTACTACGTACTACTCTCATAATAGAATACAAAGTTGGTTACTTAAAATCAAGCATTTGGATTAAAACGATTAAATCGTTGATTTGAAACCGGTTTGCAATTGATCAAATGCAGGAGACACAAATTCAACTCAAATACCTTTGAACAAAAAAGCTGAACCGACAGCCACACATATTTGAAATGTCTTCTAAGTTGCATGCAGACCACCGACAACCAACCAACCAACAGACCAATTAAGTGGCCGGGGGAGCGACAGGCGGGTCAGCATTTCAACAAAAAGCTACAACATCAGCAACGGGTGTTTATTTGCTTTGGTATGGGTTACAATTCAAAGAAACCAAAATACATTCAACCATCATCAATGAGCTTTGTTGGTTGGACAACTTCAATAAAGACTTGGAGTACAAATATGTGAGTGAGTCTTTTCAAAACAAAATACTCGTACAAACAAAATCCAAAAAACCAGTTGAGCAACATTCTTTCCATAATGTGCGAGCTATAAATCGGTATGATTTGAAAACAAATCCCCACGAGTTCATGCCCGCGCCCTCTCTATTGAGCGCTCCATTGTATTCAACAATTTCAATTTGTTTCGATATATTTCAGAGGTAACAAGTGCGGGGATTCCACCGCTGACGCACAGTCCGTTTCATGTTGATGGTTTCACATGCAATTTAGATTTCAATATATTTGCACTTGGAATGAAAACACATCGGTTCAGTCAAAACGTTTTATTTTGGTTCATGAAACAAAAATATGAACATATCGTCGGTTGACAGGAAAAACTCACTAAGTGCGTTTAAACCACAATGGAGATAATGGGGTTTTAATCAATTATTTTGTACCAAAATTCTATTTTAGTAGTTATCGACTTAAAATCGTAGATTATAATAAAACTATATTTCTTTTTTATAGTTGAGCTTGTATCTTCGTGTTAAATGCAAAAGTCTTCGTAAAAGTGCGAAATGGAGGGCTTAATGAATTTTACCTGCCGGGATCACAAACATAGAGGCACATAATGAAAACCAAATTCTACTTTTAGTAAGATTAATCATTTATTTATTTAAAGAAAAAAAAACACTTTCGTCGTCCTCTATATCGCTTTCATCATTAGATGGCGCTGGTAAGCGCTCCGGATGTAGAAAATTAATTTTGAACCACGGGATAACTTCTTCTGGAATTAGACCAGCATCGCAAAGTTTTACAAGGTCAGTTTTTTTTGCTTGTGAAATAGGTAAAAGATTACAGTATGCTGATTGTAGTTCAACTATTGTCCTTCGGCGACTTCTTCCGGACACATTTATTTTTTTGTAGTCAGATGTATGATTGTATCTATAATATAAAATTTCTGTGAATTCTTTTTCGAATTTTAAACACTTTATTTTAAGCCATGACACTTTTTCACCACACTCGTCTTTGTTCCGATTTTTGATAGTGGTAGCTGCTAGGTCCTGTAGGTTATAGAAATCCGCGAACTTTAAGAGATGAACTTGATATTCACCCTTTTTATCTTTTTTGGAAGATCTAGCAGATTGAAAAATCCGTATCCAGTCAGACATTGTGTAAGCGCTTTTATTTTTTTTGCCGACTCTATTGCGGAATGCATGGAGTCACATTCCATGTGCGAATGACCTGACTCTACAAATTTTAGCTCCAATCTGTTGAGATGGCTTAAATGTTTTACAGCATACATTAACACGGCTGCTACTTGCTGGTTTCTGTTCTGACCACCACAAGTGTCACAGAAGAGTGAAACATCTGTCACGGTCAAGGGCAATGTTTTTAGGAAACAAAACAAAATTGAGCGTATCTCATTGCTCCCTCGCTTACCATTCAATTCATACCAAGTGTAACAATGAGAATTTTCTCCGCTTCCTACGTAGATAGTCAAATTATATACGCATATCTTTCTGGAATAATAAAACAATGAGACACTCGAATACGGCAACTGGAGGACACTTTGCAAATCGAAAGTGCAAGTAATGAACGCAGGATCATTTTTGCATCTCAGTTTATCATTTTCCTTGGCTTCATTACACTCGTTTTTTCTCATTAAATGCATTGAATGCTCTGCTTCCAGCTCGTTTTTATTTATGGCTTGATCACATTTAGCGCACCTTGCACAGAGGTCTTTTTTTGGTTTAAAAAACGAATAGTTATAATTATCGCAGAATATCCTTCTATAACTTTTTTCGCTGACAATTTCAGTAATATTGCGTTCTTTGCAGAAATCATTACGGTAAAGATTATACATCTTCCAAATAGGCAGATCACTATTTAGGTACAGTTTCTTTGAGGACTTTCGAGCAAGTGGGATTCCATAACTGGGAAGCTTTCTATATGTGTTTTTACTAAAATGACCACTAATTCGCTAGTTTTGTTACCAGGCGCCTTTCGGCCTCTTTTATCGTTATCAGTAAATGATCCAAAATGGGAACCACTGATGGCTGTCTTAATAGGCCCATTCGAAATACACAACGTCTTTTCAAAAAAATTTGAACATACTCTATGACGTGTTCCAGAGCTATTTTCTAAGAAATATTTTTTAGAAACATGGCGTGCTTTATCACTGCTGGGATCTACTTTTCTTCGTTTCGGTGGCTCTGCTTGGACAAATTTTAATATAAAATCTTTCTTTCTAGCAAAGTCACAAAATCCCCAATACAATTTACAAATTTTTTGTCTGTCCTCTTCTGTAATATTGCTTGTACACTTAAACTTACATTTTGGAGCTTTTGCAGGATGTCTTTTGTTTTTGGTAGTATAAGGCATACATTTTTCTCGACGAGATTTCACTACATTGACTTTCCAGGTTTCTGGGTGATTTGTTCTGCGTCTTGTTAGAACTTTTTTGTCAATTTCATCCGAATAATCGGAATTGTCAGAATCCTCTCGTACAGGCTGGAAAGTTGGGTCCTCATTGGAATCTCCACTAAAGTCTGTATCAACCCAAGTCGATATGTGTCGTTTTGCATCTGCCCAAAGTCAAAGAGAGCTTATGATTATGATTGAAATTTTGACAAGCAAAAACTATAAATATAGTTGTGAGTTGTAACTTACATTAACTTCAATTCCTTTGGCCTCTTCATTCACATCGTTGTGAACACTATCACCTGCATGTATGCCTTGTAAAACTCCAGTATGAATCTTAATGTATAAAGGATGCAAAATCAGTTTTGAATATAGAATTAAGCCCGATGTTAATATTATCGTTTCAAAATAGTAGGTAATAGATAATACAAAAAATATTACTTACATGGTTTTGGTTTCCATCATTAAAACTTGTGACACCAGATTGTGGTACCTCAAATACACTAACAGATTTATCATCAAACAAATCTCTTTGAGCACCAAGTATGGATTTATGATTCTATAAGAAGGATTCAATAAATTAATATTATTATCCTCAAGTTGAATCTAAACATAAAGAAAGTACTTACAAGATTATCGAGAGTTTCTTTATGCCTTTGTTTATTCATTGCCAAGTATTTACCTTGTCTTACCAAAGTCACACGGACGACTGAATGAAAGAGCATAAGAATTTTGTGAGAGGCGGTCTTCCACAATTGTGGTATGAAATGGAAATCCCTGTTTTAAGAATACGTTCTACTGAAATAGGGACTTCCCCGTATTGAGCGTAGCAACGCGATGGTAAAAGTTGGTTTGAGGATAATTTGCTCAGTTACTATCATGTTGGAGGAACAGCAGTTATCTTATGTGTTTTTGTTTATTTCTTTTATGTATGAAAAATACAATTTCAAATAAAACAAAAATTCTGCAAAGTTCATTAAGTACGTATATCTATAGTATAGAGTGTTCGCAAGAAATATTCATTAAGTACGTTCATGATTTTTTCCTGCCGTAAAAATCTGAAAGACCGCAGTTAATGAAATTTGAAAATTTGAAACTGGTATTTTGGAAGCACTTAGGGACTTACTGAGTTTTTCCTGCGATACATAATTGAAAATTATAGTACTTAGCATTAGAAAGTAATTTTAGTTAAAATGTGTACTTAGTGAGTTTTTCCTGTCAACCGACGATATATTGATTCTTATGAAATGCGAGACATAACATACATACATATATTCAATACATTTCCTTGCCTCATGAGTCAGAATCATTTTGTGTGGACCCGTGTTTTTTCTGCCTTAATTGGGATAGGAATGTAAACCTAAGGCCTAATTTTTGAATGGTTAATTAAATTCGTAATCAGTTGATTCTGATTTATATTTGATCTGACTTTAAATACGAAAAGAGTTTTTTAGTGCAATGTCAAATAATCGCAATGCTTATATGGCAACAGTGGCAAATGTCACGAAAAACATCCGGTATTCAGACATTTATCAGCTAATCGTTACAATGCAACAAGCTTGCGCTATTTTGACAAAAAAGTTAAAGAAATGAAGTTCAAATTGCAGTACGTGTTAAATGATACGTTTTTATTGTTATACCAACTAGGATTATTTTGTTCATATGGTCCCTTGACCAATTGACCAAATGTTGTTGTTTAAACACACGCCGAAAAAACGGTATCTGCAACATATTCTCCCAAACACATTCTGCAGGCACCATGTATATGTTTTTGTTTCTAAAAAAAATGGAAATGAAATTTAAATTTAAATGCAAACATAAGCATGTTTGTTTGGAAAGATGCATACTTTTGCGTATACTTTACACATCTATATAGTTACGTCGAAACATTCACTATTACGCGATGAATTTATCCCCGCAAGAAAATTCATGAATTTTCCGTTCGTTAGGCAAGAGGTGTAGAGAAGTAAGAGAGGAGGAAAAAATGCCATGAAATGCCCTGGCATTTTTTTTTCAATTTCTGTTTGTGTAGATTCCATTTTTGTCTTCATTGTGACATTTCATGGCTATTACTTTTGTGATAATTCAATAATTCAGAATTGGAAAAATTCAACGTGTGTGTGATAGCTCGATGAATTACGTAGCAACTTTAAAAGAGAAGAAACACCTTCGTGGAATAGATCTCGTACAGTTATAACTTAGGATGAAAACAATCTTTCTTTTTCCCTCTTTTTCTTATATTTTATTATAGCGAAAACAAAGAAATTAAGTAAACAGTGCACCAACCACAGCTTTATTTGTATCACAAACAAATCTGTATTTGGATCACAAGCATTTATATTACAAAATATCGCTCATTGTATCTCAAACATGTAATATTGAATAGCAAACACAATGTGTTTGGACACAAGTACAACTTGCAAACACACGCTATATTTGCATCCAAATAAGAAAAATATACAGATTTTTCAGTGTGCAGCCATCAACTACTAACCTATAAAAAATATTGAGTATGATTCATCGTTGATTAAAGATGATTTTCTACTCAAAAATTTGTATCAGTCAAGCTCTAAATGACTTTAATTGTCTCATTATATGCAAAGAAAAATTTACTTCCCCACAAACGTACTTTTGGACATCTAAATTTCACTTGAGAAATTAATTGCGGCAAAAAAAAATTTCTTATTTTATGAGAAACAAAAAATTTTTGTTGATTGTAGAACATTCGTTCCCAACCAACAACTACGAAGAATTTTCAGTCGAGAAAGTGCACCTATTGGGTCAACCATTCGAAGAGTGGTTAAAAAATCTGAAGAAAGTGGGTCGGTTATGAGCCGTAAGACTGGTCTATCTCTTCAAAACATTGCTGTAGTAAACGGAAGTGTCCCCGAAAACGCGAAAACATAAATTCGGCATAGTTCTAGCCACTTCAAATATCACAAAGCACTACGCATCGAATTTTGACAAAAGACCTCCACCTTCATGCGTACAAAATTCGGTTTACACAGAAGCTCAAGCAAGCAGACCATGGAAAGCGCCGGCAATTCGTTCAATGGGCAATGGAACAAAATACATAAATTTCAACAAAAAAAGTCATCTCCGATAGGGCGCATTTCCATCTGAATGACTTCGTGAATACACCAAATTGTCAAATTTGGGGCTCAGAAAATCTTTCTGCAATCCATGAGAAACAAATGCACCCACAAGGACCATCTGTCTGGTGCGAAATTTGGTCAGACTGCGTGATTGTGCCATACTTTTTTGAAGATGAGGCCGAAATTGCAGTGACTGTGAACTGTATTCGTTACAGGAACATGATAACGGAGTTCTTGCGGCCGTAACTGGACGGCATGGATCTGGACGACATGTGGTTTCAGCATGACGGCGCCACCTGCCACACCGACCATGAAACCATCGATTTATTTCAGCATCGATTTCCAGAAACAAATTATTTCAATAAATTCTGATGTCAACTTGCCACCAATATCATGCGATTTAACGCCGTGCGATTTATTTCTTTAGGGTTTTGTAAAATCTCGGGGTTATGCGAATAAACCAGAAACAATTAAAAAAAAAATTTTGGTGAAAAGTGGCAACCTTATAAAACATAGGTTTTAAGTTTCAAGGCGCCACGTTGTTTAGTATTTTTATTTGAGCCATCAAAATTAAACGATCTCAGTGAATTTGTAAACATGGATAAATGTGATAACCGTTATGTAATTTAATATTTCCATTTGAAAGGCCTCAGTCCAAGCAATGTTAAAGCCGAGCTAGATTCGACTCTGGAGGAGTCTGCTCATTCGTAAAATATTGGGGAGCAGAGCTTAAACGAGGCCGTACGAGCTGCCAAGAGGAACACCGTAGTGGTCGACCAATTGTGGTGTCCACACCAGACACTGTTAAGAAACTCCACAAAATGGTATTGGATGATCGTCGGCTGTAGGTGCGTGAGCTACCTGAAATTATAGGCATTTCCAAAAGTGCTATACATCGTATATTGGCCCAAGATTTGAAGATGAGAAAGCTGTGCGCGCAAGATGGGTGCCGCGCTTGCTTTCAATAGAGCAAAAACAGCGTGGAGAAGATGTTTCAGTAGAGTGTTTGGCGATGTTTCAACGCAATAAAGCCGATTTTTTGCAACGATTTATAACCATGGGTAAGACATGGATCCACCACTTCACACCCGAGACAAAGGAACGGTCAAAGCGGTGGACTGGAATGGGAGGATCGTGTCCAAAGAATGCGAAGACGGTTCCATCTGCAGGCAAGGCCATGACGACTGTTTTTTGAGATGCGCATTATTGATTATCTTCAGAAAGGAAAAACCATCACGGCGAATATTATAGTATTTCATTGCAGCTTTTAAGTGATGAAATTGTAGAACAAAACCGCATTGGGCGAAAAAAATTTGTTGTTTCATTAAGACAATGCTCCAGTTCCAACATCCACTATTGCGATGACCAAAATTAATGAATTAAAGTTCGACTAGCTTCACTACGCACCTTATTCGCAAATTTAGCTCCCTCGGACTATTTTCTAACTCCAAAGTTGAAAAAATGTCTCGGTGGTAAAAGATTTGCCAACAATGAAGAGGTGGAGTCTGCGGTTGATGACTATTTTAAGAAGTTTGGCAGTTCTTACTGTAAACAGGATATCGAATATATCGCTGGAAAAAGTATATCGCGCTAAAAGGAGATCATGTTGCATATGGCATGGTTGTGTGCATCAACAAATTTTAAGGAAACCAGTTGGTGTATGCAATATATACAGTTTAGTTTAAATTTTAAAGTAAAACGCGAAAACTTATTTTTTTAAGTTTTTTCCGATTTTGACATTGAAGATGAAGTTATTTTTATTCTTTATGACAAGAGCTACAACTTTCCCTCAGAGAGTAAATCAAAGTTCCGAACGAATTGCAAGATATGAGCCAGACAAAATGATCACTTTTTTTTGCAAAAATTACACCGAGGCCCCAAATCTTTGGGACCCATAAAAAAGTCCATGGCTTTGGGCAAAATTGGGAGACACGGGACTTTTTTTTGGTCTTTTATCATGAAGTGGTGTCCGTATATGGTTATATTTTTTCGTGTTGCACTGTGGTATAGAACGCCACTATTGAAGTTCCACACAAACGTGTATCGCAATCAAACAAGTTAATGTGCTACGTCTATATTTAGAAGAATGGTGTTCTAAAAGTTGTAAACAAGGATATTCACGAATTTTGCCACATTAAAAATTGTTTCCCCTAACTATTCCATGCACTTCCTTGTAAACATTTTGATAAGGTCGGATTTCCCTCCGAACTGCAGAAACACTGAAACACTTTTTGAGAATATTCGTAATACGCTATATTTGCAATTACCTCTTCTCTCGTGGCCATTTATCCTAAGTTGTTAAAATTGCGTAGCTGAAGTTTTAAAGAGCAAATCCGCAAAAAACTACGTTTTCTACTTTGAATTTTAAACTAAAATGCATTTATTGCAAACTCCAAAGGCTTTTCTGCAAATGTTTTTGTGCACACTCATACCTACCTGTCATGGGCTACATTTCCTTACAAAAGTTGGGTGCCTTTCCGGTTGATTGACACAGTAGGTCGGTTGCAAAAAAATAAATCGGTTTTAATAAATGTCGTAACCAATTGTTGACTTCGGGTCAGGTTATGTTTGAGTCGGTTCACCCGACTGTAACTTCTGTACTAGTTTGTGACATAATTAGCAATGAAGAAAACATGTTATTCATTTTGAAACCACCTTTCTATAATTGTAGTACCTGGTATTACTCGGTAGTAAGTCTTAAAAAAGAAAGCGTACAAATAACTAAAATATATTTGACAACTCATTGTCCAAATCCATTTACTAAATTTACTATTTATTGCCTTTTTAGGTTTTTTGTTTACAGACATACTAACTGGACCAACAGTTTAAAACCAGTTACAAACGTCAGAGCTTCTTTTTGAATCAGTCTTTGTCAGCTTACTCGAGAGTTTTTTTGGGAATAAATGAGCTGCTCGTAGGTGTAACTTTTGACAGGCTACCGGTGAAAAGTTGCAAAATTGCAACCTGCGTAAATGTAATGCATTTAACGTCCATTAGTATGAGAGGTGCCAATAATGGCGTGGCTATAACGGCCATTTACAATCGTTAATAAAATTGTTGGAAATAAAGTTTAATGGAATAAAATTGAAACTAGAGTTGTGTACTTCACGAACGAACGAAGATGAAGTAGTTCTGCTCTTTTGTTTCAGTAGTTCACTTGTTTCAGCGGGTTTTTGTATTTCAGTTGTGCAGTTTTCTCCGCCATTTTGTAGTTCATGCTCTCTTTGTCTCACACAATTTGTACAAAGGTGCCTAATGTTGCAATCTTTGTGGAATGGCCGGCTTCTACACAATAACTACAGTGCTAATCGCCACTTTTATTCCAAAATATAAAAATATTATGGAAACACTAATATTTCAGATACGGAATAACCCAATCGTTAAACGAATCTTCAATAGGACGATTTAGTATAAACAAAACCCACAGTATCCAAAACACTTTAGAAATCTGCAAAAATCAGATAATTTTCACGATTATTCACTCCGATTGAACTAAAACTAGAAGTTGAACTGAAATGAGCTATTAAGTTCACAGCTCACATGAACTGTTAAGCTGAAATGATTCAATGAACTAAATGAATGAGCTAGTTCACTCTGTTGAGCTGAACTAACAAGAGCGCTCACTTTAATGAACTAAAATGGTCATCTCTAATTGAAACCTAGTAGTCTATTCAGTTGTATAATTATGAGCAAATTTCCAGAATTTACCCATCTATTTGTATAAATGGTGCATTGATTTATATACCCAAACTCTATTCTCAACACTTTTTGTACGCTAATCAAGTTATGCGACAAACACAAACACACAAAAGTTAGTTAAACGAGAAATCACTACTCACGGTTGCAAGCAATCACTCCAAATCGAATTCTTCCATAAAGCAATAGATAAGACTCGCCATCCCTCTCTTGCGTTCTCTCGATGAGGTAGTAGGTCATTTCATCCAGTTCGAGTTGCTGTTGTATGTTACAATTTGGTTGGACGTAGAACGGACAGAAATAAAAGGGAATGTGTATTTTCGTTCGATGAAACCAACATACAACATAATTTGGCTGTCATTAGTATCAATCAAACACTATTTAAACTTAGTTTGCTGCATGGTCTGTTTCTGGTTGCTTATCACTCGCTTTCCTATCTACTCTTGTTTTCTGTCAAACTACAATACATTAATATATCGGATATACAAACGTATATCTTTGTGAAATTATACTCAGAAATCGATGAAATACCAAAAGTAGTTAGGCAACTGATGATGAACTTGTCACGGAGTTCGAAAGTAGTCATGCCAGTGAGTGTGTGTTGAACTGAATTGTCTATTATTTCCAACAAAAACCAACCATTTTTCAATTAGAAAAATGTTCATGACTTGTAAGCAGGTAGTATGCATTTCTCATACATTAACCAAAAACTAACAAAATCTGTCATCAAAATTCATATTCAATAAACGTAACTGACACTAGCCCAGTCATCAGAAAAGCTATACCACGGAAAAAAATACAACTCTGTGGTATAGATTAAAACTTACCTAAAAGCACTGCAACAATGCGAGAACGCATGAGAAAAAGAAGAACATGGTGGAAAACTGTTGTCTGTTCTTGTTGTTGGAATTATAGGCCTTTCAGTGTGTGTTGATACTTAGGGTTCTTCGATCGACACTAATTCGCACTTGTGAATTGCAGAATAATCAACCGATGGTATCAATTCAGGCAATTCAGTAGTTAGGCATCTGATGATGAACTTGTCACGGAGTTCGAGACTAGTCATGCCAGTGAGTGTGTTTAACTGAATTGTCTGTTATATCCAACAACCATTTTTCAATTAGGAAAATGTTCGTGACTTGTGAGCTTGTAGTATGAATTTCTCATGCATTAACCAAAAAAATACAAAATATTTTTAAAATAAAAGGAATTGAAATATTAAATATGTATGTATGTATTTAATGCGTATAATATGTTTGTGTATTTGAGCCCTGAGATCAGTCCGCAGCTCAGAAGCAAACAACAGCAGCGACGCTTAAATCCCCATATTCAGTCCTTGCGAAATTTTCTTAAGAAATTTTGACATTTATCTCTACAGGAAAAATTTTGTTGCAGTGAGTTACCACCAATCTCTGATTTACCTTACAAATATTTCATTCATAATTCCTTTGTGAACTCCATTTTATTTTTAACGGATGTGGTGTTACTTTTGGTTGCTAAAATGATCGAAATTTCCAAATTTCGATCCCAAACAATTCATTTTGCTCACAAAATTTTCGCAAAGAGCTGCGTACCAAGCCAATGAATGTGAGCGAAATTTTCGTTATTTTTTATTCGAATACTTCTTATGGCAACGAAAATGTCCTTAAACCTGAATACCAGAAGCTTTTTCAGGGCCAAATTCTTGACACTAAGCGCCGTCACTAAGCGAGGTGACCGCTATCAAAATAATTGTAAGGTGGTCAGAGCAGGGATCGAACCCACGTTCTCACAAACAAGAGCCGCGCACACAAGCATTGCACCGGCGACGACAAAGAATAGCATAATTAGCACTTAATTAACCTGGTTAACAAATAAATTCATCAGTATTGAAAAATACGATGCGAACAACCAAATAACTTCGGTTAGCGATAAGTTTGTACAGGCAGTCGGTGCCGTAACGGACTAGATGCTGCTGGAGATGATACTTTACAAACATCGAAACGATCGTCAAGCGAATGTGAGTTCGAATCCTACCGCGGCTGTTTAAAATTTTTTTTAACGAACAAACTGTTTATGTATGTCTCGAATAGATGGCAAAAGGAAAGTTGAGATACAATTTAGTTTAGCATCGATTTAAAAATAATATTATTCTTATAAACACCCTACAAATAGTGTAGCTGGCGTGTGCATTTTTTATCACAGAATTTTCAGTTAATATTTTATTTAATTTTCGAAGTTTTTAATTGAATTGGAAAATTATTTTTTTCTGTGTATATACACATATGAAGATCAACTGTGTTCATTGCATAGTATCTCATATTACATTGTATCTAGTGTTACCATACACAACTTCTGCAGGCCACAGTGTCTGTCTTCAAGGACCCCAGCGGGCCACAGTGTCCATGGTGACATTATCTTCAAAGACGCCTTTAAGAAATTGTTTGCATTTGTATGCAAACACGACATTATTGGCGACGATGTCTTGTACGTTGTTGTCGATAAAACTTATTTGGCTAGCTGTCTTGCAAATATGTTACAATTTTTGAAGTAGAAAATCAGAAAAACAGTTATAGCATTCTCTGCAGTCTTTAACAAGAGGAAGCAAAACAATTCAGTTGAATGTGTATCTCAGACCGTGAACAACGATCTTTAATTATTTTGTTATAATTATTTTTGTTTATATACTTTCTTTTGTAATAATTGAATTATTTGATTTGAATGAATTGAGTAAAGCTGTTATCAGTATTTAAAAAATTTGCAGGCAAATGTAAAAGTGGTATACAAAAAGAAGAAATTGCCAGTTACTTTGTCGTCAACGATATAGTCATTCACAATGTCGCTTACTTCATCATGAACGACACGATTATTCCACATGGTCGCTTACTTCGTCGTCAACGATTTATGCGACATTTGTATGAAAATGTCTTTAAGGAAAATGTCTTTCAAGACTTTACATGGTTGTCCACGACTCTTTGACGATGTCTTCAAGACACGGTATATTGGGACACTTTTAAGAAATTGCTTGCAGTTGTATCTACAGACGACTTTATGGGCGATGATGTCTTGTACGTTGTCGTTGATAAAACTTATTTTGCTAGTTCTCTTGTACATACGATACATTCATTCACAATTTCGCTGACTTTTTTGTCAACGACAAGATCATTTTAGGACATAACATGGTCGTCCACGATTCTCTAATGATGTCTACAAGACACGGCCTATTGGGACGTATTTTTGCGTTCACAAAGGTGAAAACTCATTAGCATTGGTAACCGTGTATATCGTCAGTGAGAGGCCGAGAGAATACTAATGCTAGTCGGTTCTCGTGCTCAGTTTTTTAGGAAACGTTTCTTTGACTCAACAAATATATTATTCAATTTTCTAATTGTGATCAAACAATGGCTTGATTGAACATAGATCAGTGATTTTATTTGCTGTGTAAAATATAACAATATTGTGGTCTACAATTTTGTATAAGACGGGTTTTGCAAATTTCTATCATGAGATTTTGTTAAGATGAATTTGGTATTTTTATGAAGTCATGGATGTTTAAAGACATAGTTGCTCATCCCAAGGTTCCCCCAGGCGAGTAGTAAACGGGGCATCGGACAGATCTGCCTCTCTACACAACATTTAGAGGCGGCATGTTGTACATTGACATACATCAAAAACAGGGTGAACAAGATAACAATGCATTGTACCTCATTTTGGTATTAGGAGCAAATCAAAATTATAATTGTAATAGTTGGGATTACAACTTACAGTTGAACTATTCACATAAACCGGAGTGCATGATATATATACATTACTTAGTACAACTGAGTTCGCTTCAATTGGCACCTAAGAAAGTAAATATTCTAAAACAACTCTATTAATTGCATCAACGGACGAACAGACTTTCAAGACAGCAGCTCAGATATTTTAATTAATTTGAAATAGGTCTGTTGCTTGTTTACGATTTCGTTGTGTCTTGAGCCAAGTCTACATATGAATTGCATCTCTTAACCATTTGCGTGATAGTTAATAGTTTAAACCATTTTTTAATGTTTTGGTGGGTAAATCTATTCGTTCCAATTCATATAGGCAAATTGCAATTGCATTCATGGCAACAATTTGTTCAGTTTGCCGAGATCCATCGCTCTTACCCACTAACACAGCGAGGATAACGTAACGACGTAACGCAATCAACTAACTACGTAAATTCGATAATCAGCACATGGATTAGGCCAGTTAATAACTACATGTGTACAGTTAGCTTAGTTGATGACAACGCCAATTAATTACACTGAAAATTCAGACCGACACAATGTCGAATTTTAATTGGAAATTTATTGTGTACGTGAATTGAAGAAACTAGAACTAAAAATGAATCCTTGGCTTCTTTACGTATCACAATAACATTTGTATTGATTGTGATTCAGGTCATAAATGGAAATGAATTCGAATATATCTCTAAATTGCTGTATAATAATTAAGTCATGGAAATATAACCATATACGGACACCACTACGTGATAAAAGACAAAAAAAAAAAGTGATCATTTTGTCAGGCTCATATCATATCAATTCGTTGGGAATTTCATTCCTAGGAAGTTCATATGTTCTAGAAAGTTGTTTATCTTAGGTACATTTTTATAGTTGATTGTTTCCTTGAATATTGAACGGGTTGCTACCTATGGACCTGAACAGGGGAAAAGGTAAAAAAAATCCAATTTTTTAAGTTTTTTGCGATTTTGCCCTTGAAGGTGAAGTTATTTTGATTTTATATGTTGACAATTTGTATTTTTTTTAACAAGAGCTAAAACTTTCCCTCAGAGAGTAAATCAAAATGCCAAACGGTTTGCAAGATATGAGCCTGACAAAATGATAAATTTTTTTGCAAAAATGACACTGAGGTCCCAAATCTTTGAGAACCCATAAAACAAGTGCATGACTTTGTGCAAAACTGGGAGACACTGGTCTTTTTTTGTCTTTTATCACGTTGTGGTGTCCGTATATGGTTATATTTTTTCGTGTTGCACTGTGTAATAGAATGTCTCTTCTATTTGTAATTGTAAACTGATAGGGATGTCTTTTTCTATTCATTTTAATCGATTAATTGAATGAATTGCTTTAATTTTGAGCAGAAAATATAAAATCAAAAACTGACATTTGAAATCTGTGTGCGATTTTTAATGTGATTATAAAGTGATATTTAATTTAATCAATAAAACCGTGGCCGTCGGTGGTGCAATGGGTAGTGTGCGCGCCTCTTGTACATGAGATCCCGGGTTCGATCCCGGGTTCGATCCCTGCTCTGACCACCTTAAAAAAAAATTCTTTCGGCGGCGGTCACGTTGCATAGTGACGGCGACACTATCGAGTATTTAGCCATGAAAAAGCTTCTCAAAATACCGTTCGGAATCGGTGTAAAAACTGTATGTCCCAATCAGTGAGTGAAAATTTAGAAAGCGCACAGCTCACTGGTTGTGAGAAGCTCTCCCCAATCCCTTCATGGGATGTAATGGGAAACGGTTTTTTTTTAATAAAACCGCTTGATACTAAACAAAATGTAACTAAAATGTTATTCCGAAAAGAATTTATACCAACATTTTAAGTTTCCGACTCTTCTCGATTTCGGCAGTAGAAAATACCACTGACGTCTGCGTAAAATGGAAGAAGTTGGATCAGCCCGGACTCAATTTGTAATCAATCTACGTCAATTAGTTTGTGTTTGAGAGCCATTGAAAGCAGACAACTCCACGAAAATTTAAAATAGAGGATTTCGTGTGCTCATCAAGCATTATTTCTTGGGTAAAAAATCCTTAACCAAAACAAAGGAAGGGGTTGATAAATTCTATGGGGACTCAGCACCATCAATTTTAATGGTTAGAAAGTGATTTACTAAATTCCATTGTTGTCTTCCCAACGCAAGTGACGCTAAACGTTCTGGTCGCCAAAAAGAGGTCGATACGCCAGAAATCGTCGACAACATTCATGGAATGATATTGGACGATCGGAAGATGACAGTGCGTGAGGTGGTTGAGTTTGTAGGCATCTCAACTATGTGAGAACATCACGGTCTACATGAATATTTGGACATGAAAAAGTTAACAGCGCGATGGGTGCCGCGATTACTCATACTCGACCATAAGCGCAACCGTGTGACCACTTCAAAGGTGTGTTTGGCAATGTTCAACCATAATCCGAAGAAGGTTTTGCATCGTTTCGTAACCATGGACGAAACATGGATCCATCACAATACACCACAAGCCAAGGAATAGTCAAAGCTGTGGACTTTTTCGGGATAATGTGTACCAAAGAAGGATAAGGTGGCCCGTCGTCCAACAACTTCATGGCGGCAGTTTTTTGACATGCATTCGGTGCAATTCACATCGATTACCTTGAAAAGGGTAAAATGATCTCCGACGAATATTATGAACACCTGTTGGACAGATTCGACATTGGGTTGAAGCTAAAACTACAGCATTTGGGCAGAATAAAGTGATATTTGACCATGACAACACACCGGCGCACAGATGTGTCGTCGCCATAGGAAATATCTAGAAATTGAGCTACCTAATCCGCCATATATTCCGGATTTAGCCCCAGAGACAACTTTAAATTTGAAAACCTGACGAAATGACTCGGCGATAAGAAATTTGGGTCGAATGTTAGAAACGTCTATTTTGAGGACCTTGAGAAAACCTATCATTTGGAAAGAATAACAAAATTGGAAAAATGATGGACTAAATGTATCGTGCTAAACGCAAACTATTTTAAGAAATAAAACATTTTTTGTCGAAAAAATATTTATATTCAAAGTGTCACATACTTTTCAAACAGACACCTAAGTTATTTGAACCGAATAAGAAGTTGGTTTTGAACATCAATAGATGGTACCAGCGAATGTAGCTCCCATTTAGGTTACAAAACCCTGCTGTTCAATTACGGCCTGATATTTTTTTTAACGTTCGAGATGTGTGACCAATCCTAGAACAATGTGTTATATTTCCACCGAGTATACTTGTTTAGGTTCGATCGCAAACTGGCAGGATATTTTTGGGCCGCTGTATGAACAAAATCTTAAAATGTTAAGAGTCTATTTCTGGATATATTCGACTGCAACAATCATGCACACCCTGAAAAATTCGAATTTTGTTGTTGTTTATATGCAAATACAATGTGTTTGTAGCTTGTCGCAAATATACTATACTTGTGCCCAAACAGATTGTGTTTTCTATTCAATATAACATGTTTGAGGCACAATGCTTAATAGACACCAATAAATGTTTTTCAGACCCAAATGTGGATTTGTTTCTTGAAAACCACTACAAAGAGGCAGCAAATCTTCAATTCATGAAAACAGTGCGTAGATTAGAGTTTTTATAAAATAAATTGTTGATGTGCTAACATCTATAGGCGCGGGTAGGGACTAAACTCACAAAGTGAACACATCCAAACACAGTTTGTCCGACTGCGACCACAGATTGTCAGACTGCAAAAAAAACACATACTAATGTAGCGGCAGCGAATAGTTGTCTTGTGTGGATGCGGAGCACTCTCAGAGCACAGAGAATAATGACGTGGTTATACGTATATAAAAATGAGATAGCAAGAGAGCATCGAAAATTGTGTGAACTTGTGTAGCGTATGTACGAACATAACAATGTATGTATGTAAGTACATGTGTCTGTTGCTTTGCATTCTCTTTATTTTTTGTGGGAATAAAACAAAAAGTATTGGCAAGATAATAATGACACATATGCTTGCACTGGTCTTTATATATTTTTAAGTATAAATATTATTTAAATGTAACGTCATCATATGATTGAACGCTGTTTTTTATTTTCCAATGTAACATTTACAAATGTGTCCATAGAAATCGAACTGGTACCGTGTAACAAAAAGGTGTTAACACATCGCCGGTGAGTTCGAACACTCATTGAATCTTTTTACTTTGCATATCCTACATCACCAGCACTGATTGTAATACTCAGAAATGCTGGAGATAAATCCAACTTTACACCGATATGTCCAGAATCGCTTTCTGAATAGATTTTGCAATGCCCGTCTACTGTCCATATTAATTTTGTAATCATCAAAGTACAGACTGCAAATATGATTCGATCTTGCCAAAATTTGGTTATTTGGGTTGGTTTGGTGTAGAAAAGCCCTTGACCCCCCTTGGTTGTTTGTGGCCACCTAAGAAAATAAGTAAGTGCTGGTTTGTTGTATCGAACCAAGAACGAACCTATTGAAATTGATAAGATTCGGCCCATGTCTTGATAAATCCCCCAAAAATTCCAAGCTTGAAATTGGACGAAATCGTATACCGATCATTGGTGCAACGGTGGTGGAATGGATGGTACATGCTGAAGAATTTGTCTTTTTATTGTTGTTTGGATGCAAATATAACGTGTTTGTAGCTTGTCGTAAATAGAGTATACTTGTGTCCAAACACATTGTGTTTGCTATTCAATATAACATGTTTGAGACACAGTGATTAATGGCTTATATTATATGTATTTGTGACCCAAATGTGGCTTAGTTTGTTAAAAACTGCTACGAACACAAACGCGACAGACAATAAGTAGATGAAACGCAACAGAGCTTCAATTCACGAAAACAATGCTTGCAAACATGTACATAGTTCCTGCAATATGTTGCTGGGGCCATAGAGTAATGAAATGACGTATAGAGACGCAAACTCTCCCAGTAAATTGATGACATTTGGTGTGTTGTAGATGGGCGGTTGGATGTTGGAAACTATTGCTTTAGTAACACCAGATAGAGGCAATGGCAACTCGCACAATTTTCTACCATTTATTGAATATAACTCAATGTATATCGGTCGAAACATAAACATAATTAAAGAAAATAAAGCATAAAATAAAAATAATATTAAACAAATTTTAATGTTTGCAAATTGTATATTTGTAATGTACTTTAGTTCCATAAAATGTTCAAAAAATTACATTTTTTTAATTGTATAATTAATTTTTTTAATTATATATTATTTTTTTTTTATTATTACTTTAATTTTTTTAGTTTTAATTTACTTTTTTTATGTTTTTCATGCATGTTTATCGACCGATGTACATCGGTTTATATTCAAAATTTTAATTCAACGTTCTGAATCGGTATAAAAGCCAGCCCTCGTGAATACTTCAGTGAATTTAATGCGAAAATAAGTTAAGTCTCAGAAATAGTAAAAATTGTTTAATTCTCTGTTGCCCGATACTTCCTCCCCTAGGGACACAAATATATTACTGAAAAGATCTTTCTATATGACCACAGTAGGAAAATATACAAGTTCCGAACTAGTATGGAACTGGTATTTCGATACCATAGAATTGGTCCGCATGTGTCGCATTTATGTCACCTTTGAACTAGTCGTGCACCAGTTCTAAACGTACAGGTTGGGAGGGACTTCATATTATTCGGAAGCAACTACTATTTAATATTAATTCATCAAGTTCGACCGTTTCCTACGGTACATTTTTTATCGTATGTTAGCTTTTGGGTGTTAGTGCGTACAAATCAACCATTTTCGAACATTTTACAGCGAATATCTCATGATAGCGAGCTAAATTATAGTTTTGTGAAATTCGTTTTCGAATCAATGTTCAAACGTATGGAAATCGACAAGAATTGACTTACTCAGATTCAAGTTTCAGTTTTATCTTCAAACTCACCTGCAAGAAGAAAAGAAGAATATTTATTAGAATTATAAATAAATAAAAAATTAAATAATAATTAATAAAATTATAAAGATACTAGCTGACCCGGCAGACGTTGTCCTGCATAATATTTCAAGCGATTTGTATGGGAGGTACCGCGCCCCTTTGTCCAATTGGACCGAATAGTAAATCTAAACCACCCAGGGCGCCACCCAAACGCACCCAAATTTATTCAAATCGGTCCAGAAGTTTAGGAGGAGTTCAGTCACAAACACACGTGCACTAGAATTATATACATAAAGTTAAAATATCCAAAGTATGAATGAAAACAAGGCTTGCGCGAAAGTATGACTAGCTCGGGAACAGTTCACAGTAAGGAGCTAATGAATTTTACAGAAATGAACCCAACCACGAGTATTTTACGTTCGGCAATGTACGAGTCGAATCTCGCGAGATATATTTCGAGCAATGCGAGATGCCTGGATAGGACACTCTGAAATTCTTGACAACTATGACGAGCCTGAGCGTAAGATAAAAAGTTAATACTGCTTCCAGTTTTTAGCACAACAAGACATTTCCTTTAAAAATACTCCCAGTGTAGAAGATATTAAAGCACTAACGGAAAGCACTATTAAGCACTACGAATTCTGAAAGGCAGTGTAAACTATGAACAAAGCACGTCAGGTGCTACATTTTGGGGAAACTTAACATCAAGGCTTCAATCAAGAGAACTAATAGTTTGTAAAGGGGTTGTAGCAACCGTAAATTCGGATGTTGCCACCCAATTGCGATTCACACAACCGAATTGAAGTTGTCACAACTGAATTTAGTCCCCACAACTGAAATTCGAGAGAAACAACCTCGTTTCATAATTGATTCGGTCGTGACAACTAAATCTTCAATTATGTATATTTATTATGTCAAACAAATTTCATTTCAAAAATATAATTTCGTTCGCAACAACCGCATTTTGAATTATTTCGGATGTAACAACCGAAATTGCTACCGAATTCGGTCGTAGCAAACGAATGTTGCATCAATTCAGGTGCAACACCCCAATATCACATCAGTTCGGTTGCAACTTTCGAATTTGTTATCAATTCGGTCGCAATAGCCGAATTTGGTCTGAATTTGGTTGCAACGACCGAATTTGCCGTCAATTCGGTTGTCGTAACCGAATTGCTCATGAATTGTGTTGGGACTACCGGATTCGTTTTCAATTCGATTACCACAACATAATTTAATATATTTCAAACCTGACATTTACAATTCTAAAACAAATATTTTATTAAAAAAAAAACTATATAATTAGAAGTGGTACGGTCGCGGTGATATCAAGATTTTGTTGTGGTTTTAGGAAAGGTAAATAAAAATATTGCACTTATTGTTTTTGCATTAAATCGTAATATTTTGCTGAAAATGCGTGATCGGCGTGATATCAATAGATATCAACAGTGTCGGTCGTTTGAGATGTCCTACCATCGTCTTTTTCTAAAAAGTTTAGGACCTAAATCGACAGACACAGCATGTCAGAATTGGTGCAAAGACCATGATGACCGGGACTTCAAAACGGTCGGAAGTGGATGTAAAATGAATTTGTTACCCTCAACTTTGCCCCATATGAATTATTTCCTCGCTTTGTACTTATTTATGAGAATACAGGAAAATAATTCATCACTAAATTAATAGCAAAAATTGCAACGTTCAGTCATGACACTATCTAAATTCGATTGTGACAACCTCGAGTTCGGCTATGATAACCTCTAATTCGGCTGTGATCAGCCCTATTTCGGTTGTGGCAAACCTTAATTCGGTTGTAACAACCTCTAATTCAGCTGTCGCAACCCCTAATTCGACTGAGACAGCCTCTGGTTGGATTGAGACAACCTCTAGTCTGGTTGTGACAACCTCCGAATTCGGATGCGGCTAATTCGGCTGCCTCAAGCGAAGTTTTCTGTGAGTGCAGCCGAGTAGTTTTCTAAATTATAATAACCAAAAGTTACTACGCGCCTTCACTCTTCAACGGTGGTCTCGTCAGTGGAAATTTAACAACGCTTATTATACGCATATCATCAATTCCATTTTAGTATAAATGGGGCAAACATCGGCAGCAAAAATTGGTCACGGAGGAAATATACTCACTTACAAATTTGATAAAAAAAAATCAATTAATGTTCGAACTCACGGGCGATGTGTTAACCCCTTTTTGTACACGGCACCTGTTCGATTTATATGAACACATTAGTAAATGTTACATTTGAAAATAAAAAAGGAATAGTTTTTGTGCTGAAGGCTCTTTTGCTATTGCACTTCCTTTCTTCTTACATCTGCTTTACCATTATATTTAATATTATTAAAATAAATAAAACAATATTTAGCTCACTGAAATAATTGTTTTTGTTTTGTCACAAATAGAGCGACGCCGACCTGCTTGTTTGAGTGCTGGCATACAACTGAATCAAACTCAATATTTAGGTCACTGAAATAATTGTTTTTGTTTTGTCATAAACTGAGCGACGACAAAAAGTATTGAATAGTATAGAGATATTATTGCACCCTTTTTACGCTCTCATACAGAGGGTCTCAATAAAAGAATATAAACGAGTCTTATTATTTCGACAATGTTTGTTTTTCGCGAAGACCGACACTTAGGGGATGTCCCCTATAAATGTAGTCCATTGCATTGGACTTAGCAAAAGGGGATAGGAGTAGGAGAAAGAGAGAGAAGTACTTGTTAATGTTTCACATAAACTTGCTGATGTTGTAAGAAGTGGGGAATACAGGTTATTCCACATACAGACTGTTCGGCTGAAGAACGAATTGTTTCTGTAATGCAACGGCCAGGAAACAGAAAAGCGATGAGTTTCACTTGAAAATCGCGTCGTACGGTTAAATACCCTAACTTCTGGAATGAGGCCTTGTATTTCGGCGGAACACTTTCCATGAAAATACCTATAAAATACCCAGGCACAACTAACATTTCGTCGATCCTCCAGGGAGGCAACAGTGCTGAATACACTGCTGTCGCCTATCACTTTCAACGCTCTCTTTTGCACGCGGTCTAGAAACTCCAAGGTGGACGCTGGAGCCCCAGCCCAAATATGAGAGTTGAATTCCATTTATGGCCGAATATATGTGATGTATATATTGAGGAGATCGGGTGGGGTGAAAAATCTTGTACACCGCTTTAAAAATCCCAGACACTTGAATGCTTCTTTCGACACGTTGAAAATGTGCTTATTCCAACGAATGTCACATTGTATCTTTATGCCCAGAACATCAAGAGCTTCCGATTCACCAATATCTAAACCACCCATTGAAATCATTGGCAGGGTCGAGTCACCAGTGTGCTTGTGCGATATTCTGCAACACTTTGTTTTGCGTGCATTAAATTCGACTCGGTTTTCCCTGCCCCACTCACTAATCAGATGCAAGTTATTATTAAGCGTGTCATTCATTGTTCGTCTCTTTCTTTGCACTACGGAAAGATTGGGTTGACGATCGATTACATCGATTACATAAAACAATACAAAAAGCATAAATGTTTCAAACGGCATCAATGTTTCACATTAAAATTATGAAAAGAGTAGTTTAGTTAGTTAGTTTCAAAAGAGGGGTGCGGTGTTGAGTGTTCAGAAGGAGCACTCTAAACCTTCCCATGTAAGAGTAAGTTATAACAAAAAGAGAGTAATACATTTTGAATCATTCGCCAGATGTCGCCAGAACTTTTGAGTCATACAATTCGTTCCATGAGTTCTCTATACTATTCAATGCTCTTTGGCCACGACCACCTGCTTGTTTGAGTTTGATATTAACAGCAAACAATGTTTGCTACATATCAGAAGTCAATTTGGCTGCTAATACAGCAAATGTACTGCTATAACAATAAACTGTTTGTAGTTGTTAGTAGGGCAAAATGTTTCAGCAAATATGTATTTGCTGAAACAGGAAACATGTTTATATAACACTTTTTAGCAGTCTTTTGTGATGTGTTTTGTGATGTGTTTATTTTACTTTGAGTATGTCATTGCTGTAGATCCATCTTGAGTAGCATAAGATAAGTTTTTTCGTCCGTCGGTCTAATGTAAATTTTGCACGATTGCCAGTGGCTATGTACCTACAGAAATATACATTTATGTATTGATTGCTGAAACTTCTGGCCAAAATCACCTTGTACATACATACATAGATAGATCTTTGAGAAATAAACTCGACTAACATTTACACAGAATAAAGTTACGTTTGTGCAACCTGCAGTATGACAACATCCGTGTAACAGTTACGTTACAGTCAACACAACAACATGTGGTATTCGACTTTTGTAAAACTCTAACACTGAACTTTTGCATAATGCACATGTATGGAGGTAGAGAAGAGAATCTAATCTGTTCACTTAACCGAATTTGTTGATCGTATTCAGTTTTGTAGTTGTTCTTTGTAATTACAAGGGCTCTGAATTTATATGTAATAACACATATGTATGTATATATGAATGTGTGTTGTCAAAAGTCAATAATTAAACAAAATAGGAAATTTACACGAGTATCTTAATTCGTTAAACGAATTTAATCCAAAAATAAATGATTAATTATACATACGATTTTTTTTGGTACTCGAAATTCAGTTACCCACCTATAGCCAAAAGACTTAAACCAAGTGTCATTTACAGCACACTTGGAGGGTAACTCCTCTTTACAAAAACAACAGCACTAAGAAAAATTAAACATCACACAATTGCGAACAGTGCAAAACACCGAGAACATAAAATAATGAACAAAACTTCTTGTCCATTACGTCATTGCAACTACGAACGAGTATTACAAGTATTTCGATTGAGTTCAAAATTTATAGCGGCTATTTTATGAATGAAAATTGAAGAGATTACGAGCGTGTATTGTTGTTACTGTTATGTTTTCGTTCAATAGATAACAATTAAAATAATTTAAAGGGGAAACTTCCAACGACCGACTCGTCTTTTCATACAATCTTAGTCTTTTTGTGTAATGAACAGCTAAACTTTCTAATCGCCCTTTCATCGCGATAACAAGTTTAACTTTATGGTCATCAGAAGAAAGTTTATAATGATAATAAATATCAATATGACAGAGAAGCGTCAACAGAAAATTGAAATTCCAAACTTAATTCATTCAATGATTCATACGCGATGTACAGTAGGTAATTTTAAAATTATATATGATTTATTCTGTCGTTAACACTGGAAACCATGTGTAATGTGATCTTGAAGATTGTGTCACTTTCAGATACATATGTCCATAGATAATTGAGAAACTTAATAATAGAGAACAAATGTGATTGACACCAGTCAATGAGTCTGAAGAACACTTTCGATAGAGAAGTTTAACCTGCCATACATAATGCGCCATTTGAATCACACTTAGTTGTTAACCGAATTGCAATAATAAATACATTGATAGTCTTGCAACTGTGAACCCAATGTGCACGAAAACATATGCGTATCAGTTTCGACCCCGGGTGGGTTCGTGAAATCATAAAGAGACGAAATGTGAGTTGTCGAACCCGTTACAAATCCGTAAAATTATAAAAAGAGCGAATCAGTGTAATTGCGAATTGGCGGATCCGTTTCGACCCGGCACGAAACATAAAAAAACGAGTCAGTGAAATTGCGGTTTGGCGGATCCCTTCCTAATCCGTTACGTGTCCGTAAAAATATAAACAAACTAAATAGGAATTTGAAATTGCAAACATCTCGTGGGTGCGAGCAACACACACTCCCATCCCCCACCCTCAGGGGGCAGACAATTTTCCTAAAAAAAACTTAATGTCGCAGATTTATATCTAAGCTGCTAAATCACAAAAACTGAGGAAAAAATACTAAAGTGAATTAAATTTGACTGACAGCGGGTTTTTTGTATTTGTAGAAAATTAGTATATAATATACATACCTCTCTAACATATTCTGCAAGAACCATGTATACGTTTGGAAAACACTTCAAACATTCATATGTTTGCAAGTCCCAAATTCACTCGTATTTAAATGTAAATAGTATCATGTTTACTGGCAAATATGTATACTTTTATGTGGATGCGTTTTTCATCCCTAACATCCATATACTTATATGGAAGCATTCGCCTGTTTCCCCCAAACCTACATATACGTACGTGGAAACATATGTGTATTTCCTCCCAAACTTAATAATATTTAGAAACGAATTATTCTTTTATTTCAATATACATATATGTATTATTTATTATAATTAATTTTATCAATATAAATTCACATTTATATATAATTAATACAAACAATTAAAAGATTTAAAAGGCCCCATTTTACGTTAACTTGCACTGAAAGCATTATTTGTATTTTTTTCATAAAATGGGAATCTGCTGATCTTATGCTTCTTTTTTCTTTGTTGTCTCTCACGTTTTTGTTTTCAGAAGGTTTCAGTTATGCGTTGGTTATAACTATGCGTTGGTACCCAAACATTATACAAGTCTTGTTCATGCAAGCGAAACGTGGATTAATTACTTGTGCTTTTTCTATTAGACTTATTTCACAAATCATCCGCCGATCCGATTTTTTCAGTAAAGGCTCGGACAGACAAAGGGCTTCACGTTGTTGCCCTTACCAGTTTGTTTCCTCGAAATCGTTTCTCACTTTGCTAGCACACATGCATATAAACACATACGCAAAACCAAAGCAACATCACAAGCCATTTAACCGTCCAAGCCTTCGTTTTTCACTGATCAAGTGAATGAACCATTGATGACTGAATACATGAAACTAAAACGCAATACATCAGCCAAAATAAGAAACACTGACTTCATCTGCAATTTGCACGCACATTCAGGAATATTTACGAATCACTGACTGAGAGAATAATGCAAAAATACAGAAACACACTTACAAGATAGGCTCTCTCGTTGTTCCTCTATTATTCTCTTACTCTCGAGAGAGCATAAACAGTGCAACAAACAACAGTATTTGCATCACAAACACAGCCATACTTGAACCGCAAACACACATATTATAACATATTAATTATTGTGTCTCAAACATGTAATATTGAATAGCAAACACAATGTGTTTGGACACAAATATATTATATCTGCGACAAGCTCCACACACACTTTATATTTGCATCCGAACAAAAAAAATACAGATTTTTCAGCGTGTAAGTGAAAAACTTCAGCGTATTAGAGGCAGAAAATATAGTTCATTACCTATTTACATATATTTAGTTTAGTTACATATATTGGTAGCCACGTACTGCCGCAGCTGACCTTCAAACCGAATGAAGGATTTGTCTTTAGTCAAGAAGTTACGTGCTACTACTTGGTTAATTTAAAAAAACCAACCGAAAGCGGTTTCGAATACGAAGTCCGTTGTGAGTTCGAAACGGATCCGTAAAAGTAGAATTTCAGTCGGTTGAACCGACCCAAACATATCCTCACCCTATGTCATCCATTGCAACCGAGTACTATTAAAGAAACACATATATTCACCCTTACGTTGAACGAATGAGGGTGGCAAATGTGTCAATATTCAATATCAGAGTGGCGTTGCGCTAAATAATATCCAATACCCAACTTAATTACAATCCTAAGTGATTATGCGGAGTTATCGTCACTACCAGCCAATTGCCCGACTAATATTTATATGGGATGTACAAAAATGGCCATGGCGAAGTTGTTCATTTGTAATTACACAGTATTACACAAAATATTGATCAGTATCAAATTTTATTACGATCGGCTGTGGTAAAGTAGTTAATCTTTAGTTTTTAGGAAAACATTGCCGAGTACCGAATTTCATTAAGATCGCTTGTAGTTTACGAGAGTTATCGTTTCGATCAACCGGTTATCCTTCCAAATTTTGTGTGCATTTGACTAAATTTTGTCTAGTACCAAATTTCATAAAGATTGATTCGATTTTGCGGGAGATATCTTGCCGAACAACCAGCCGGCCGCACAACTTATGTTGGTAGGGCGTGGTAAAATCACCCTTGTCTTAATCGGTGACTGGCGTTTGGTGACACGAAGCCTATAACCTAATTTCATTAATATGGGAAGTGTTTATAGCAAACTTATCACATTGACAACCCGGACGATCACCAAGCTTTTGTATGGGAGGTACCGGAATGGGCGTGGCAAAATCACTCATGGAAAAATTGCCTTTGTCTTAAATGGTGTCCTGGTTTTAGGTCCTTTTTGTAAGAATATGTATAATACATTTCCCGAAAGGTCCTCTTTTAAAGAGACGTACTTCTTTTATTAAAAGCTAATGTTTTTTTTAACAAAAAGTACTATTTTTAAGAAGAAGTACTTTCTGTAAGAAAAAGCCATAAGAGTACGAATTTTTTTTACAAAGAAGTAATTTTTTAATCACTGGTGCTTTTTAAAAAAGTGGTATTCTTTTTAAGAAAAACTAATTTTTTTAAGAAAATTTACTTATTTTCAGAAAGGGTAGTTAGAAATGGAAAGGTGCTATTTTATATTTAAGAAAAGGTACTTTTAAGAAATGGGAATTTTTTTTAGAATTGGTCCTTTTTCCAATAATAGGTACATTTTTAAGAGTAGGTACTTATCTCAAGAGAAGTTATTTTGATTTATCTTTATTTTGTTACTCTTTAAAGGAAAGCTGTTTTTTTAAGAAAAGGCAATTTGTTGTAAGAAAATGTACCTTTTCCTTTCCTTTTTTTAAGCAGAGGTACATTTTTAACATAAGGTATTTTTTTAAGAAAAGGTACTTGGTTTAAGAGTATGAATAGGTATTTTTTTGAGAAAGTTCAATGTTTTTAAGAAAAGACTCTTATTTAAGAAAATGTTCTTTTTTAACTTCTTTCACTTTGGCTTTTCTAAATTTACTTTTTATTCAGTTCAAAACTAGAATATATACTAAATATTGGTTACAGCCCCACCTAGAAAACATCCCATTAAACAAGAAATTTCCCAACATACGTTAGTCTAGACTGGTGTTTGATGTTATGAAGCCTAATCCCAAATTGATTAAGATCGAAAGTGTTTCACGCGACTTATCGCACTAACAACCAGGACGACCACCAATCATTTGTATGGGAGGTACCAGAATGGGCGTGAAGACTTCGCCCATTTGCTCCAGGTAAGTAGATATTTACATATTATTAAGGAATGTTTGAGTTTTAGAAGAAACATGATTTGGTACTAAATGTGTCGATTTGACGGACGTGGTCCCAAAACGAATTTCGTCCAAAGTTACTGAGGGTATAATATGGCTCCTTCTAAGCGCTACAAGTTTTCCCGTATTAAATGACATATTCCCCCATCCCTATGGGTGAGGGAATACAAATAATTCGTGTTTTCGAATGGAATTTCATACGCAAACGGATTCGTTATTTGTCCGTAACAGGTTTCCATTTGGGAAAAAAATGTTAATGGTGGGTCATATAGAAGTTGAAATTAGAAACCTCCTTTATTTCGAAGCAGATGGCCAATTGGACATTTATGAAGTGGCAGCTTACACTGTTGTAGTCGAAAAATGTATCAACGTTCTAGTAAAATGTATCGGTTAGAGGCAAGTCTACTGAGTTGATCGGTGTCCATGAAATGTCTGTAATCTATTTTCATAAAACGAATCTGAACGAACGAACCAATAGGCCAAATCCAAAACGTAAATAAACTGGATTTCATGAGTCAAATGAGATAATTCTATTAGAAATATGTTAAAGGAACATGTGGAGAATGAGAATCCTAAATAAATAACCCATCTGACCTATAGTTTTCTTATTATGTACGTTTAAATTTTGGCCGATTCGTTCGTTCGTTGAAATTCGTTTTCTGAAAGCAGGCCAGAAAATACAAAGACGATAGACACGAAGACGATAGTCGCCCCAGCAATTGAAAATATACTCACAAATAGAGTTGGGGATTTTAGTTCATTCAAGTGAGCGCTCTTTTTAGTTCAGTTCAACATAATGAACTAGTTCATTCATTTAGTTCACTAAAGAGCACATTTCAGTTCAACTTGTAGTTTTAGTTCAATCGGAGAAAATAATCGCGAAAATGCTCTGATTTTTGCAGATTTCTAAAGTGTTTTGGATACTGTGATATTTATTTATACTAAATCGACCTATTGAAGATCGGCTTAATGATTGGGTTATTCCGTTTCTGAAATATTAGTGTTTCCATAATATTTTCATATTTTGGAACAAATGTTGTGATTAGCGCTGTAGTTATTGTGTAGAAGTCGGTTACATATACATTCCCCAAAGATTGCAACATTAGGAACCTTTGTGGAGATTGAGTGAGATAAAGAGCATGAACTAGACAATGTCGGTGGGAACTACACGACTGAAATACAAAAAAACTGCTGAAACAAGTGAACTAGTGAAACAAAAGAGCGGAACAGTGTGAACTAGTTCATCTAGTTCACAAGAGTGAATCGTTCAATTGAACTAGTTCGTCCGTGAACTACACATCCCTACTGACAAATTGGATAGATCGAATGAGGTACTGTAAAGCAAGTCGTTGTAAATACAATAAAATCATAATAAAATAAATCACCAATAAAATCATAATTTTGAAAAAATTTATACATATTAGTGAATCCGTAAAAGAAGCGAGTCCATCTCGACTTCGAAACGGATTCGAATGGCACACTGGGAAACGGTGTAAAATATAACAACATGAGTTAGTCAGGCGATTTACAGAAAATATCATAAAGTAACTATGTGGTAAACAGCAAGACTCAGGCCTGTGAATTATTTAGTCAACAAATCTCTTCAGGACGATATTAGTGTTACACTTACTTGTTGTCTCCTTAACTTATAGAAATTTGAAAGTCTGTATCAACCCTTCAGTGCGCTGGACCGGTGTCAAACTGGTGTTTTCATCTATCACAAAGGTACACTATTTGTCTTTTTACCAGTGAAACGACCGGTGATTTTAACATGTGGATGTCATAGAAACAGTCAATTGACCCCTCTTGTATAACTATGGGACAGTCCATATACCAGTGCCACAGTACCAATCGCGTGTTTGATACCTACTTACCAGTTAAGTAACAGGTGACCCTTGCATAACAAAGGGACAGAGAAGTGTTAATTTCCCCCGGTATAGATAAACAAAGGGACAAAATAGTGTGAATTGTCCCCACGCTAGATAACCTGTGATCAATAAAATAAACAGTTCATATTGTGCATCACAAGAAAAATGGGTCAATTGGCAGAAAAAACCTGCAGGAAATTGATATGGGTAAGAAGAAGCAAGATATCTTTTTAAACGTTGTAAAACTCTTTAAGCTGATTAACTCACGTGTGTCTGTCTGGTGTTTTGCTGATAATAAAACAACGAACTGATATTAAACTATTGGAATACTAAGTTTTGTAAAACTCGTACCAAAATCTTATATTCGAATTGATTTTAATGAATTTAAATAACTCGAAATCAAGTCTTACTTAAGGTAATCGTTTGAAAAAATGTCATGCCGATTGTGGTATATTCCATCATATGTATATAATCGCATCATATTAAAAATCTCTACCTGTTATCAAAAACAGCAAGTCTTGTCTTTTGTTTACCCACTCATACATATGGAAGGTAATTGATCACTCAAGCAAACGTCTACTTGATCAATCATAGAAAGTTGAATCAAAAGTTTTAAAATACCTGCAAAATTACTTAAGGTGAGGATATGTGTTATTTGATTCAACCACCTGTTCACTAGAGTATGCTAAAAACCAATCCAAGAAATATGCAATCCAAGAAATCGGGTTTTCGGTTGTTTCAAAAAATTTAATTTTTGAAAAACGACGGTTTTTTAGAAACCCCGCGATTTCGAGTTTTAAAACCAAGTCTTAGCAATTGAACTTTTTTTTAAATTTAAAAACGTAAGACCGTTATTAATAAAACACAATAAAATACGCTTATAAACAAATTTGAGAATTAATGCAAACAAATTGGGCAAATCTTTAGATTTTATCAGAAAAACCGTTGAAACACCCATTCCCAAACTCTTCTGTGAAACTCTTGAATTTAGTCATTCAATCCGAAGAACACAAATGATGATTAATATGACTGCACATCATATGGAACGATTTATTGTGTTTAAAGTAGCTTGTCTATTTAATTTCTTGCCTTATAATTGGAGGGCTTTCAATGTAACGCACGCCACTTATTTCCAAAAGCTTCTTCGTCGTTTTCAGTTCTCCATATTCGAATTTGACTTGACATCTCTTTTCCCCGCTCACTCGTCACGAACAACTCGCGAGCGCTTGCGAAAAATAAATCAAACAACGCGAGCGATCTGTCTGCGTTTATTTATATGCATTCCGAACGCTCCTTTTCGTCTCAAAGGAGTATGTGTGGTAATAAGCACATAAATCGTACACAAAAATGTACCACAAAGTATATAAAGTTTACATAGCGTACCAAAAAAGTATATAAAATGTAGAAAAATCTACCAAAAGAGCATAGTGTACCAAAAAAGTGCCAACAAAATACATAGCATGCACCAAAAGTACATTGTACACCAAAAAAGTACATAAAATGTGTACCAAAATGTACATAGCCTGTACATACTGCCTTTGAAAACTCAGGGACAGGGACGAAGACAAAGAGATAAGTGTGAGTGTATTAGAAAAATATAGAGGAATGACGTATAGAGCAACCAAGTCTCTCAGTAAATTGACGGCATTTGGTGTGTTGCAGATGGACGGCTGGATGTTGGAAAGTATTGCTTTAATTATACCAGATAGAGGCAATGGCTCAAACTAACCAACAATAAATCATGAACGGCAGTTCGTTTTGTGTGTTAAAACTTTTGTGTAAATACACCACAAATATATACTAACAATAAAATATAACAAAACAATACGTTTAAATTTCACAGTTTTTCATCAAAACGACAATAACTCTCTATCGCACCGACCGAATAGTGTGAAACGAAATGCCAGATGAGAAGAATGACAGCTCTATATGACATTAGTCTATGAATAAGATACGAGTGAGTGTATTAGTAAAAAAGTTTGAAAGTTGTATTGTCTCCGCTAAACTGTCTAAACTGTCTTTTTAGGATGAAAAAACAGCAGTGGAAACTGCGCGGGTTATAGGCTCTCAAATTTTATTTGACAATTGGATGCCGAGCTAGCGAGTTATGATTATATTTGTAGTATTGCGACATTTCAGTTTAGCGATTGCTGGGAAAAACTTTTAATGTGAAAGAGGCCAAAAATTAGTTTATTTTTGCGATTTGCCATCTTTGTATTTTAGTGACTCGTTATTTTGGCGACTTTTTCAAAAAGTTGTGCCACAATGCACACTGGGACAGAGAACCCAATTTCCGTCCAAAAGTCACTTTTTGTTATCACTATTTTGTAATTACCATTAGTTTCATAAAAAAATATTGTAGTTTTCCGTTTACAGCTGTTGAAACTGCAGAGCCGCAAAGTCCAAATATCAATTTAGAAAAATAATGTTGCGTATATATATTTTCTAAGTTATATAGTTGGGAGTGTCAAAATTAATGCGTTGTGGTTTGTTTTGTTTTGGCCAATACCATCAACATTGGGGCAAAGAAATATACATTACAAGAAAGATATAAATTTGAATGTTACAATGAATTGAATCAAAACAAGGTTTTTCTTTCAATATGAATTACACAGAAGAAAATCAGTGCAAACCAACTTTCATATGTTACAAATACTTTTGACATACCAGTGTGTAGATTGTAGTAATATCTATTGAAAAAATGTGCTAAATTTTGCACATATTCATTAATGAAGTTTTGTTTATTAATTTACTTTTTATTTTACTACTTTATTAATTATTTGGGTTAAATTTAAGTAAAATTTCGATCACTCCATTTTCAAGTGTAATAATATTTGATACAAACAATACAATGATATAACAACGAGACGAGCGCAATAAAACATCATGTGAAAAAATTTAATTTTGCCCCAAAAAAAAGTTGGAAACTCCAGTAAAAGCTGTCGAAAATCTTTAAAATAAAATTGTGTATTATTTAAAAACACAAATAAATTTAATTTATGTTTTAAATTCAATGAGGGATTTTTCAAAAAAACATAAGGATATATATTTAGTAGGTAAATAATAACTATTATTTATGTGGCTGGCTACTTATTGTTCGGTCTTGACAATTACTTGCTTGCAGCACTACAGCTAATGTTTTTACACACAGGCCGAAAAGTAATTTAAGCTTATCCAGGGTTACTATTTCTTCCAAGGTTCGCCATTTATTTTAGTTGATCACGTTGGACAATAAAAACTGTGGTATCTAGCTCAGTGCATAGGTTTTATCTCCAAGACGCTTTTTAATATACTAACATCTATAGGCACGGATAGGGCAATCTATCAAAGTGAACACATGCAAACAACACACAGCGTTAGCATCACATACGTGTTTGTTGTACAACAGTAGTCTCTGCCTGAAAATAAGTATGATGGTATTGATATAGCGGCAGCGAACAAACAAGCCAGTCGTCGTCGCCAAAGAGTGTTGAATATTATAGAGAACTCATGGATCGAATAGTATGACTCAAAAGCAGTGGCGACATCTGGCGAATGATTCAAAACGTATTACTCTCTTTTTGTCATAACTTGGTCCATTCATAATTTTGATGTGAAACATTGATGCCATTTGAAACATTTATGCTTTTTGTATTGTTTTATGTAATAATATTGTCCATATGGTGCATTTATATTGAAATATTATATAAAGAGAATAAGAATCGCTTATACTCTTTTACTCAGAATCTCTACATGAGAGCGGGAAAAGAGTGCAATAAGTTCTCTATACTATACAATACTTTATGTCGTCGCTCTGTTTATGACAAACCAAACACAATTATTTCTGTGAGCTAAGTATTCATTTATTGATAAGTTAACATCTATAGGCACGGTTAGGGTATAATCTAACAAAGTCAACACATGCAAACAACACACCGCGTTATCTACATCGAAGCTATGCAGCTTTAGCATTGACAATAATTATACAGCAATAGTCTCTGCCTGAAAATAAGTATGATGGTATTGATGTAGCGGCAGCGAATAGTTATCTTAAAAGACGAATGCGTGCTACTAGTAAGTTTACGAATAATGGGAATGAAACAAAAAGTATTAAGCAAGAAAATAATGACACATGTACTTGCACTGGTCTTTAAATAATTTTAAGTATTAATATTATTCAAATAAAACGTCATCCTACGATTGAACGCTGTTTTTTACTTTCCAATGTATTATTTACTAATGGGTTCATAGAAATCAAACAGGTACCGCGTAAAAAAAGGTGTTACCACATCGCCCGTGAGTTCGAACACTCACTGATTTTTTTTTTGTCTGAACCAGTTAAATAATGTCCAATATACCTATTTTTGAGTTATGAGATTACATCAGAAAATGCTCGTCGCCATATAGAATTCGCTATTCAGATTTTTAGATTTTAGAATTTGTGTTACATTATTTAGCGACTTGAAATAATTTGCAAACTACTTTATTGACGCATGAGTAACCTGAGCAAATGGTTGTGACCAAAAAATGGGGCACAATGGGTAAAAAACGCGAAACTTTTTGATTTTAACTAAAAAATTTAATAAAAATACATGCAGTTTAAAATAAGATTAAATATATAAAATAAAGTGATTTATTTTGTACATAATCATGGTGTAATTTTAGATTCATGTCGGGATGAGACACCAAAAAGCGCGGTGGTCCCGCAAACCATGGGACAAGCGGATGTTTGGTCATGTTACGCACGGGAGCTCTTCTGAAAATGTTCATTGCCATATTGGATCCACCATTTTGGAATATATTATTTTAAGTCCATTTTTGAAACTGGAAACCCCGAGAATACTAGTACCGTATGTTTTATTTTAGCCAGCTATGATAAGTCTAAAGATTTTTGGCTGAAAAATGTTAAATCTGTTCCAGTGTATAATGTTAGTAGCACCACTTTATCCAAATCCTTTAGAAACCCCCAAAGATTATGTTATTTTCGTAATCGAACGCAATGTTTCCGAGATATTTTTCGATTGCATTTTGTTCTCTAAAGCAGGAAAATCCAAAAAAAATTTAAACTATGAATCTATGAACAGGTGAAAACAATCTCCTGGCTTAAGAACAAGAAAGCAGCGGGAGTTGATGGTTAATCCTGGAGAGAGTCGAATAAAAACAAATCAAAATCTGTCACATTTTTCTTGATTAGAAAGCTGCAGGGAAAAACTCTACGAAGCTACGTATGAGATTGGTGTCACTGCTAAGCTGAAACGGCAATGCAGCCTGACACTACCTAACACCAAATTTTCAGTGAACTTTGGCAAAATATCTTACCGAACCGTTCGATACCACACGAGGACTCTCATAAGTCGACACCCTGCGATCTATTCAACATCTACAAAGAAAAGATACACATTACACGAATAAAACCATTAACTCTACTGTAAGAGAAGTTATGGCATTGTTTTCAAGAATCGTGAAGGATAGATTTTTATCAGTGAATGATGAACAGACATTCCTATCGAAATGGAACAATATGTGAGCATCGACAACCGTTTTAATTTCAAGGGAGTACATGAGTTTTCTACCCCAGATCAGCTGTAACTAAAAACCACAACGCCAGAATGGAAGAGAAAATTGTGCTAGCAAATAAGTGTTACTTCGTGCATAGCAATCATTTTAGAGATAACACCCTTTCTCGAATAACAAACATACAGGTGTACCAGACTCTTACGAATACGGTCTGTCTTGCTATATGGTGCAGAAACATGAGTCAGTCATAGTGCAAGCAGATGAAACAAAAATAGACAAGAGTTCTACGGAAAATATATGGGCCTGCTATCGTTAACTACGATCGTATCTAACTAGCGTTTCAAACGAGAGCTTATTGCGTAAAGCCAGAAGTATAAATAATGATGGTCCAACGTGAAACGTATTCCAACGAAGTAGTACAATACAACGACCAAGACAGCATTGGAAGGACCAGGTGGAGATTCTCTGCGAAGGCTGCGTGGGACCAACTGAAGACAAAATGCGAAGAATGGAACCGGTTGGAAAAATATGTTATCTAAATTTTGTAAGGCTCCTGACCTAAATATATTGTAGAAGGTCAAAAAAACCAGAGCAGAGGAGACGGAGTATAAGATATTTGTCTCGCGCAGGAGTCGTACAAATTTTGACGACCCCAAGTTAAGGATTTTCTTTAAAATCGAAAGGTGAGCAATAAATCTGTTTAAAGTTAAATTAAATTTTAAAAATATGACAAATTGTATATGCATTTAGAAAATAATAAGAGGAGTTGACACGTTATAATCAGTGTTGTAGACAGAGTTCGTATTTACCCCCATGTGTAACCAAAACACATCGCTGTGAGGAATGGGTAACGAACGTTTACCCATTACCCACAGGGGGGGGGGGGAAGTATTGGGTAACTACTAGAGTATTCAAAAAACCGCCCTTACCAACAAACTGGGCTTTCCGTTGTTTCGAAAAGCGATGTGGTTGCACCGGTTTTTTTCAAGTTAAACCCCAGTTTAAACCGGTTTCGGTTTATACAACCTACATTTTTTATTATAAAATGTAAGCAAGAACTTTAATTTCCACAGAAAAAACGAATGTACAAGTGTTAAATTTTAAAATGTTCTCGAGATTCTATAAAAACTGCTCCATATACTATAAATTTAATATTTTTTAGAAAAACTCCTATCTAACTTCACTTTTGAAAATCTTCAATGAAAAATCTTCATTTATTTCAACATAACATTATTTTGAAAATTTCCTATATATTTGCAATTTGCATAAGAAGTATCGAATTTAAAGTTCTTTGCATTTTTCTTTCGAAAATTTCCCATACCGTTGTATTTTGAAAAAGAAATTTCTTAATTTATCAGATTTTAAAACTCTTTGCAATTTTCTTTTGAAAATTGTCCATATATTTGTATTTTGCAAAACAAATGTGTTAATTTGTTTGGATTTAAAATTCTTTGCAGTCTAGAAAGTTTTTGGAAATTGTTGATAAACTTATGATTGGAGTTTATTTAAAAGTATTTAAACACATAGTTTTAAAAGAAAAAATTCTAATTCTGGGAGATCAGTCTATTTAAAATATAAAAATTTTTAATTTATAATGCTTTATGCTAATTTAATAGTGTTAACGTAAATTGTAAATTTTCAGAAAACCTTCGGTCGGTGGATACACAAAAACCGGTGGTCCGGTTTTCGGTTTCGGTTTTTAAATACTCTAGTAACTACCCACGGCAATGGGGAAATACCCATCACGATTTCCCGTTACCCACAGGGTAATAGACATTCATTGGTTAAACCCTCTCATGGAGGTACAAAAATTTAAATTTTGCAATTGGACGCACCGTTTCCGAGTTATAATAGTTAAGTTTGATAATATCAATTTTCTTACTTTGACGACTTAAAATACAAGCTTCCGTACGAATTGGACCACTTTATAAAAACCCCTTAGAAACTCTCAAAATTAGTAAGTTTTTCGGTTGGACATAAGAGCGTTTTAGCGATTTTTTATTCGAAAAATTTTAGTGTTAGCGATTTAAAAAAAAAGTGATGCCGTTTTAAATACATCCATTGGTTGAAGTCTTTTTTAGAGGTAAAATATTATTATTTTTGCGATTGGACGCACCGTTTCCGAGTTTTGCCTATTTTTTTATTTTAGCAATTTTTTTATTTTGTCAATTTTTAAAAAAATTCTTTCATGCGAACTAGACCACTTTATGAGAAACCCATAAAAATTAGACATTTTTTTTTAATTTTTTCATATTTTCGATCAAAAATTACCCTGGGTAAGACATTACCTATCGCCGTGGGTAATGGGTAAAAGACACTTACCCATTCCCCATGTGTAATGAGTAGTCGTGATGGGCATTTCCCCATCCTCGTGGGTAACTACCCATTATTTTCCCCCAATACCCTATGGGTAACGGATAATTATGACGGGTAATTCCCCATTGTCGTGGGTAACTACCCTTATTTTCCCTATTACCATGTGAGGACTGGGTATTTCTCCATTGTCGTGGGTAGCTACCCATTACTTTCCCATACCCTGTAGGTAATGAGTAAACGATCGCTACCCATTCCCTACGGCAATAATAATTGGTTACCCAGGGTAACCCATTATCCAAGAAATACGAACCGTGAGTGTAGGTCATCCTGAAAAATTACTCCTACCATTATAATCCCTGAAATATATGCTCGTATAGAGCACTCAAAGCGACAATTCATACAAAAAAACGAATGGTCACTCAAGGGATTTGAATGGATGTTAATATCACAGAAAAAAATTCGGTTGATGCAGCCGAATTAGCCTTAACCGAATTTAGAGGTTGTCTCAACCGAATTAGAGGTTGTCACAGCCAAGTTAGAGTTTATCACTGCCATATTAGAGGTTGTCACGGCGAAGTTAGAGGTTGTCACAGCGAAGTTAGAGGTTGTCACAGCCGAATTATAGGTTGACACAGCCGAATTATTGGTTGGCACAGCCGAATTAGACATTATCAAAACGGAATTTAGATGGTTTAACAAGTGAATTTAAAAAATTTTTTCCATTAACTTCTCATAAATAACGTAATTGTGTGGCCATTGGTGGTGCAATTCGTAGTGTGCGTAGCTCTTGTGCATTAGAACGTGGGTTCGATTCCTGGTCTGACCACATTACAAATACTTCGACGACGGCCACCTCGCTTAGTGATGGCGGCACTATCCAGTACTTAACTTTCAAAATAGCGTTCGGAACCGGAGTAAAACTGTACATTCCAATCAGTGAGTGAAAAATTAGAAAACGCACAGCTCACTGGCTGTGAGAACCTCCCCCCAATCCCTTCATGGGACGTAATTGGAAACGGGGTTTTAACGCCATTTACATCTAATCTTTAGGGAAATAAATTCAATTAACGCGCCACTTCCGACAGCTTTGAAGTCCCTGGCATTAAGGGCCACTGCTGCAATTCTGGCGTGTTATGTCTGTCGATTTAGGTCCTAAACCTTTCGATATACAGGCGACATCAGAATATCTCAATCGGCCGAACTTGTAAAACTTCAGATCTCTTAACATCTGCATTTACAGATAAATGTGGGAATTTTCTGCAAAATAACACGTAACCCAAAAACCGTAGGTAGAATATTTTTAGTTACCTTTCATAATAACAATACAAAAACTCTTGAAATAACCGCGACATCAAAAATTTTACATTATTTAATATCACATTTGCTTTTGGAACTTTCAGATTTGAAAATTTAAAAATTAAATTGTAGTAAACGATTTGTAATTCAATTCGGTTGTAGCAACAGAAGTTATGAGAAATTTTGTTAGAGCAACCAAGTTACCGCCACATTCGTTCTTTACAAAAGACTTAATGCCAAATTCGGTTATTATGACCGAATTGATACCAAATTCGATAGTTGCAACCAAATTGATGTGAAATTCGGTTGTTTGAATTTTGAATTTTTTTCTTTTTTGTGTGGAAGAAATACTCTTTTTGTAGATATATAAAGTATAATAGATTATATTATATTATAGCAAAGTATATTTGTTGCTACATTTGTTTATTGCAACCGAATTTGGTACACATTTCGGTTGTTGCAGCCGAATTAATTCCAATTCGAATGTTGCAATCGAAATTATAGAAAAATGTAATTGACAGAACAAATTTAATTAAAGACTCAATTGGATCAAGCGAATAAATTATGAATCGAGATTTTTTCCAACTGAATTTCAGTTGCGGGGATCAAATTCGGCCGTGACAACCGCAATTCGGTGACAACAACCGAATTTACGGTTGCCTCTTTTCAAACAATCAGTTCTCTGAGTGTAGACATTCTTGCCATTTAACCGAAGAGTAAATAAATCGAATGTACATGAATGCAACTCATACGACGCGATAATAGTAGCAGTCGTGTAAACCAACTAGCCTTTTTGGAATATGTTTGTGTTTATGAACTTGCGCTGCTCAAATGCAATAACAACATAAGTCGAAAAGCAAAAATTGTTCAGCAGAGCTACAAAAACGTTTTCTGAAAATGTAGAAAAGGAAATGTTAAATTTGAAGAAAGGTAAAAAATTATTGATAGACTCTTACAACACAATGATATCAAAATCTCAATGTCGTCAAATCCCCAGATAGTTTGTTATTGCAGAACACCACAGAAAGTATCAGTTACATGGCAGAAATTCTTGTGTCAACTGATTCGTTGGCCCTTCATTAAAATGCCTTCCTATTATGGTTATAAAATGATTATAAATTTGGATTTCGCAATAATTCAATGAAGTATCATATTAATTACTTATTCAAACACGTCCCATTTCGTTTGCGCATGCGCGACCGATAAATACGTGTTAATTTTAAGCATAAACACTTTGACCATTTGCGTTAATAAAACAAGCAAACATTCGTTCATATTTCATGCCACCACCAATGGTCTAAAAGGCCATTGGTGTTGCAGTTCGTTGGAACTTCATAGCATTTGTTTGAATCGAGTTTTACGTTTCCACTCAATCTTCTTGATTTTTCATTGATTGTAAATAGAAACGATGAAGAAATGTTAACTTTCATTAATGTTTTATTTGGTTGTTTAATTATTATTACACCTAAAGATGAAATAGAAGAAGATACAAAAACACAAAAATTAACATGGTCAATAGGCGGGTTAGCAGGCCCACAGCGGAACGAACATACGACTACTGTAGTACAACACAATACCTTTGAAATCAAAACCAACTTGTAACGAATTACAAAGCCACGCACAATGTAAAGCGAGTGCGTTTGTGGCGATGTTTTTCCCATTCATTGCAAACAACGATATCATCACCAGTTCCAGTGCCAGCCCATTATCACCACTATGATCACTAACCACCACCACTGCTGCTATCATCACCAATAATTTATTAAATAAATATTGGTATCGATCACATATGTACAGGCAGGCAGGCAGGCGGGCAGACAGGCAGACAGGCTTGGCTGGCTGCCACAACATCCATTAGTTGCCTAATGTTGGGTATTCAACCAAATAGGCAGATGCACACATGAATGGACAAATATATTCGAGTTTGTATTCGTTTCAAGTGAAAGTTGTTGCCTTTACTTGGTTTTGGTTTTGATTTCTTCAAATCGCTTATGATTTCTTTAAGCTTTTCATTGTTGGCTTAAACGAAAACATAATCGGTGCGTGAGTTTATTTTAGATATTTTCATTGAATTTCTTTCGCGCCGACTACAGGTACATAGGTAGGTAGGAGAGTGCGTGCTTGATTATTATGTTAATATGAAGTTGTGTTAAACCGTTTAAAATTTTGTTAAAATGCCAAAATTAATGCATGTAGGTATATTTTGGCAATGACAGCCCGTATCAGCAGCAATGGCTTGTATTTTTAAGAAATACATATGCGAGTATAATCCAATGTACGATATGCCAACATGTTGCTCAACTTATTTGCATACAAGTATGTTGCGGAATTTGCATTCGATGCAAAACAGTATTAGTTTGTTCATGTGACTCCGAAGTAAATTATGTGGATCCATTAATTGTTGTTAAATGCACCCCGTTGTTTGGGTATCTAATGTAAAGAGGTGTGTCAATGTAGTTTAATGCAAATAACACTTTTGGGAATAAGTCCATAAAGTTGCGGTCAAAATAATAGCAGTGATACTACAAAACATATTTTTATTTTATTTATTATATTTTTATTTTTCATATTCTGTTAGAACAATGTGACACCCACTGTAATAATCGCACATTGTTGTTCTAGGTTGTACCCATAGAATAACACATACTATAGAAGAACTTATTCTCTCATCTGACGTTTCATTTCACACTCTCTCGGTAGGTCTGTGGAAATGAGAGCAAATTAAATTTAAAATTTACATACACCAGGTGGAGTTACAAAATATGTTCACTTAACTATTTCCTGTCGTTTTGGTGTAGAACTGAAAAATGTAAATGTATTTTGCACTTTTTTGTTGACTTTTAACGTTGGTATTCATTTGTATTGTATTTAACACAACTAGTTTGCCACAAAAACACGAAATTCGGGTGTAGTTCCTTTGCGGATCGCTGTATACTATTGCCACCATCTGGTATTATTGAACCCATATTTTCCACCCTCCACTGTGTAATTTACATCGTACCTATGACGTTTAATTTATTGAGCGAATAAAAACTTCTATAGTATGTGTTATTCTATGGTTGTACCCGGCAAACTTTTTTCAAATCATGTGGTTTTTAATTAGTCAATTAGTTTTTCAGTGTTAAGTTTATGTCAGTTCACGCGTGATTCCTGACATGTTTCAAAGTCAAAAATATTCAGTTTGCCTTGCCATTTCATCATGAATGCAAATCATTGAATTTTATTTTAAAAATTCGTACTCTGTGAAAAATGTGTAATGCAAGTAAAGTCCATTTTATGGTCTTGTGCGACGAGCCTCATTAGTTATTCAATGGGTACGTCAGTAAACAAAATTGCCGAATTTGGTTCGAAGAATATCCAGAGGCTGTTCAAGAGCTGACAATGCACCCTGGACTATACACTGTTTGGTGCGGTTCATGGGCCGGCTGTACCATTTGACAGTACGTTATTGATGGTGCAAGGAGCCGTTCGATGATCACGGCCTTTTTTCTGCCCAAAATGGATGAATTGGACTTGGTTGACATGTAGTTTCAACGGGACGATGCCACTTCCCCTACTACACGCTATGCCTTGAACCAATTGAGAAGCGAATTTGGTGATCAATTAATCTCACGTTGTGGCGCTGTCAAGTGGCCGGCTCGTTTGTGTGATTTAACAAAACTAGACTAATTTTTATGGGGGCACATGAAATATATCGACTAAAATAACGGCCCCCGTAACATATTGCAGGAACCATGTACATGTTTGCAAGCATTGTTTTCTCGAACAGAAGATCTTCTGCTTTTTGTTTCTTTATTGTCTGTCACTTTTATGATTTCAGAAGTTTTCAAAAAACAACGCCACATTTGGGTCACAAATCCATATAGTATAACCTATTAATCATTGTGTCACAAACATGTTGTATTGAATGGCAAACACAGTGTGTTTGGACACAAGTATGCTTGTATTTGCATCCAAACAAAAAAAATACAAATTTTTCAGCTTGTGGGAAGACAACATTACAAGTGTCATTGGTGAGATACCGGCCGAAAAGTTGGAAAAAGTGTGCCAAATTTCGACTTTCAGAATGGACCATGTGCAGGGTAGCCGTGGGCAACATTTGAATGAAATAATCTTTCAATTCAATTTTATTATTTTCATAGCACATACAGATTTCTTTATAATTGGAACATTTATATATGAAGAGTTTAAGGCGTTTTCCTTTTTCTGCTTAAAAATAACATGTGGTTTCCGTAATTCACTTGTACGAATTTTCGGAGGTTTCTTCAATTCATCTATTCCAAGTAAGATAAATGAATATATTTTTCTCGAATTATCTTACTGCATGAAACCTTAACCATGTACATTCTGTTGGCGTCATTTTCGGGACGTTGAAAGTTATCCGAAAATTATCTGTTGATCAGTTATCTGAAATTTAAATCTTTAGTTCAGGCCCATTTTTGACCCGTGGATTTTTTGTGTGAAAAACGAGAACTTTAATTTAATACTTTTTAGAAGAAACCCAAAACGTTGATTTCCGGAAAACTATTTATTAATTTAGGGCAGATGTCGAAAAAATACAGGACTCGGGACAAGAATGACCATCCGCCCTGCTTATTTTTGTATTGAATTCCTTCATCATCCTATCCGTTTTGTCGAGTTTGTGAACACCTTTTGTGTACGCTCTATGTACTTTTGTGTACAGTTTTTGTGCATTTGGGTAAACTTGTGTGTACAGTTTTTGTACTTTTGTGCAAACTTTTGTAGCTTTGTGTACACCTTTTGCTCCTTTATGTACACTTTTCCTAGTCTTGTGTACACCTTTCGTACTTTGTGTAAATTTCTAGTACTTTACAAAAAAAATGGCTTCCTTTTACATCCCAAGAAGGGATTTGGGAGAACTGCTAACCGTTGAGCTTTGCGCTTTCTAGTTTTATACTCACTGATTGGGACCTACAGTATTACGCCGGATCCGAATAGTATTTTGAGAAGCCTGTTCATGGCTAAATACTCGATAGTGTCGCCGCCAGTATGCGATCTGACCGCCGTCGAAAGAAATGTAAGGTGATCAGATCAGGGATAGAATCCATGTCCTCATGTACAAGAACTGCGCACACTGCCAGTGCACCACCGACGGGTACACATTTTGTTCCTTTGTGTACAATTTTCGTAGTTTTGTGTAAACATTTCATACTTTTGCGTTACCCGACTCTATTCCTGTCACAGAAAATGTTGAGGATCCAAATTTCAACACCCTCTCATTAAAACTTTCACTTCAAAAGCATCAACAATGTGAAACTAGAGTATTAATTTTTTGGAAAACAATTTTTTCTACCTTTTCCAAATATTCAATGTTAGTTCAAGCATTAGTTCTTAAAAATTGACCACTAAATTAAGTTTGAGCACAAATGAATTGAATGAGATGACTATTATAAAGTTAGTCATGTTCAGCATATGGGTCAAAAAATGTCAATACATCAATGTCTAACATTATTTGATATCTGGACGTTTCTTGAGAAATTGTGTAGACCTCTGATTTAAACAAAAATGGTTTCCCATTACATCTCATGCATGGATTGGAGAGAGATCTCACAACCAATAATCTGTGCGCTTTCTAGATTTATACTCAGTGTGTGGGACCGAAAGGTTTGCACGAGTTCCGAACGGTATCTTGAGAAGGCTTTTCATGGCTAAGTACTCGATAGTGTCATCATCACTAAGCGAGGCGGCTGTCGTCCAAGAAAATGTTAGGTGGTACAAGCAGGGATCGAACTCACGATCCCATTTACAAGAGCCGCGCACACTACCCACTGCAACTCCCAAGTGGAATGAATAATTGCTAAGATGTTGGTTTATTAAATACGTTTGGCTTATTGGTGGAATCTGAGTTGGAGTTGAAGTAGCACGATTAGTCGGCGTACAGAATTTTAAAATTGTGGAGTTGGAGTCGGAGTTTTCAACCATTTAGCAAAACTCCATACCCCTGGTCAGTTGTACATTAAACTGGCCCTTGGTTCAAATAAACAAAGAAAGATTATTCGTAATGCATTGATTTGGCGTGATATTAGTCTCACATAGTCCCATGTTTATTGGAAGTATCCGCACTCCTCCAGGATCTATTATTATTTAAAAAACATTGTTCAATATTTGTCATTTAGATGTTGTTGGCCAGGAAATGTGGAGAAATACCTAAAGTGCACTGCTGCCACAAATCTCTAATAAAATATATTTTATGGGGAACCCCCAACTTGGATTGCAAAATTTTATAGGTTAAACAGTTAGGATGATATGTAATTCAATTCAGTTTAAATTGCATCCTGACGCTCGCGGTTGAACCCATATAATAATGAGAAAATCATTTTAGCTGGAAGTCAAATACTAAACCCGGAACCTGTTTGCACTTGATAAAAGATAGCTCTAATGTACGGACAGTATAGATATCGTCCATTGACGCTTCCGAGACAATACAATTATTGCTTAAATTTCAAGAAAACGTACCAAATTACACAAAACCCACGTGGGTAAAAAATTTAAATTTGCGAATGAGCATGAAGGTTAGTATACAATGAATTCGAGAAATATTTTGTGGTTGGGTGAATTAAAAACTCTGTCAATTGAGGCTAATATGCCCCTTTACACCGAATACGACTCAAAACTATGTATAAAAAACTATTGAGCAGTAGAGGTGTGGTGTCATTATTTGGGTGACCTTTTCATACGACGAAGTTATAACTACTTATTGAAATTAGGCCAACATGGACACGATCCTCTATTTCAACAGCGCATTTTTAAGAGTTGTTAATACTTTTGGTTATTACGACAATGTTTATTCCTTTGTTTATAAATATAAGCAATGTATTTGTTAAAAATACAAATTTAAATTATACAGGGTGGCGCGCGAATCGTGCTACAAAAACAGAACGTAATAACTTTTATTCTGTGTGAGTAATCAGCTTATTTATTTCTTTTGCAGGTGACTATTTGGATTTATTAAAATGAATGCTTGGGATACCGAAAAGTGGATTTGGATAGTACAACGGCACCATGGTTTCCAATCCTTCGTTTCCGTTCAAAGGGGATTTAGGCGGGCGTTTATCGGCACTCCCCCTGGTAGATGGACCATTAAGAGGTGGGTAAACATATTTACCGAAACCGGAAGCATCGCACGAATAACGTACCATCGAGATCCCTATGTTCGGGTTCAAGATACAATCGCGGCAAAACCAAGCGTTTCGACTCGAAATTTATCAGCGCAAATTGGAGTTAGCAGACGGTCATTACAACGGATAATTCATGATTACTTAAACATTCACACAGTCCAAATTACAATCAAGTTAAACCCTCTGGATTTGCCTATTCGCGCCCGGAATTATTGAAATGGCCGAAGAAATCAAAACAACTTGATAAATTTCTTGTTTATGTCTGATGAGGCCCACAACAAGCAAAATTGCCGAATATGGAGTGAATCTAATCCAGAAATGCTCTATGATAAGGAACTGCATCCAGAAGGAGTCACTGTGTGGTACGCAGTTTCATCAAGGTGCATTGTGTGGTCATACTTCTTTGAAGACAACGGTGTAATAGTAACTGTCAATTGGAACCGTTGTTTAAAGATGTTCAAGGAGTTCAAGATGTTCAAGGAGCCGAAGACGTATCCGTCTCAACAGAATTTAATTCCGTTGGCCCCTACGGTCACCTGACTTGACTGCACCATCTTTTTTTTAGGAAGATATATCAAGCAAGAGAGGTACAAAACTAAACCAGGGAGTTTGACTGAATTAAAGCAGTCCATTAAAACAATAATTGTGGCGATCCCGACTTCAACCCTTCAGGCCGCAATAAATAAATTTCTGATCAGGTGTCACATATGCGTGGATGAGCAAGGAGGTAATTTTCGGTCTACCATTTTCATAACCAAATAGTTATATAAAATGAAATTGAATTTTCTATGCAATAAACAATGAATAAATGGAGTACATTCATTAAAAAATGTGTTAACACCTTTTTGTTACACGGTACCTGTTCGATTTCTATGAACACATTAGTAAATGTTACATTGGAAAATAAAAAAATAATAGTTTATGTGCTGAAGGGTTTTTTGTTATTGCACTTCCTTTTTTCTTACATCTGCTTTAGCATTAGATGGAATAAAGCAATAAAAGCAAATAAAGCAATATTTAGCTCACAGAAATAATTGTGTTTGTTTTGTCATAAACAGAGCGACGACATAAAGTATTGTATAGTATAGAGAACTTATTGTACTCTTTTCCCGCTCTCATGTAGAGAGTCTGAGTAAAAGAGCGTAAACGAGTCTTATTCTCTTTATAGAATATTTCAATATAAATGCACCATTTCGACAATGTTATTACATAAAACAATACAAAAAGCATACATTTTTCAAAAGGCATCAATGTTTCACACCAAAATTATGAATGGACCAAGTTATGACAAAATGACAGTAATACGTTATGAATCATTCGCCAGATGTTGCCAGTGCTTTTGAGTCACACAATTCGTTACATGAGTTCTCTATATTATTTAATACTCTTTGGCGATGACGACCTGCTTGTTTGTTCGCTGCCGCTACATCAATCCCATCATACTTATTTTCAGGCAGAGACTATTGTTGTACTACAACCACGTATGTGTGTTCTTTGCATGTGTTCACTTGGATAGATTATTCACCTACCCGTGCCTATAGATGTTAACACATCAAAAAAAGTTATTTGAATTTCTAATTGTAGCACATTTGGTGCGCCAACCCTCATTAAAAACAAACCATATATTTTGTCATCTTTTAAAATTGCTCTTCTATTATTTTGACCGCAGCTGTATGTGTTAATAACTTCTATTCGAGTCGATACTGCATAATATCTTTGGATACATTTAATTGAATGTATTAAATCATAATTTAATTCATTCGCAAATAAATGACAAAAGACTTAAGAAACATACATACGTCCAATTAATACATTCACGTTTGTGTCTCAAGTCTTTGGTTTTGTTGTCAGTAGCAAATGAATATTTCAATAGTGGTAGTCCACAATACGATATGGAAATAATATCAATGCTGGATATGTCCTAACAATTAGGGAACATTGTATGGATATTTAAATACTAAATCAAAACATTATATTTTCCCAAGTCAGTTTAACTTGAACGGATAAATAAATGAAGATTAAACAAAAAAAGATTAGAATCAATCAATCGAGATTAGAATCAAATACGAGGCTGCCCTTGCGACAAAACGCCTACAAGCTACAGGTGAATGGATCAACAGGGATCTCACGTCAAAACACCAACGGATAACTGGGGCCTTAGTCGGGTACACGCAAGATACGAGTGAATCTGACCGAATACCCGAGATAAGGGTTAAGGCGAACTGCGTGACCCTAACGCCAACTAGAGACGCCTGGCAGAATGGGACCCTGACACCAATGCCAAATGGGACATACTGCTACACGGATGGCTCAAAGCTAGGAGAAAAAACGGGTCTAGGATCCTTTATTGAAAATCCAGCAACCGAATCCCACCTACGCCTCCCGGATCATAATACGAACTTTCAGGCGGAAGTTCGGGCGATTACGGAGTGTATCAAATGGCTCGGCGATAATACAATCCCAGCCGAGGCAAATATATTCACGGATAGCCAAATGGCAATATCATCAGAAACTGTCAAATCTAGAACGGTCCTTGACTGTAAGAAGGTGATAAACGACTACTCTATGCACGGCAGACTCAACATCATCTAGGTGCCGGGGCACAGCGGAGTATTCGGCAACGAGAGAGCGAACCTCCTGGCAAAGAAAGCCAGGGAACTCCAAACGGTGAGCCTGGATGGAGCGAAACCCTTTGGGGTGACGAAGGCTGAGTTAATTAAATGGGCGGAATCGGCACATATAGCCCAGTGGAACCGGGAATCAGTAGGCAGGATGACAAAGATCCCATGGGGAGACCCAGATGGATTGAGGCCAAAAGGTTTGCTGAAACTGGGAAAAGCCGAAATGGGCAAAATGATGGGAGTCTTAACGGGGCATTCGGGATTACGAGCCCACCTGTACCGTATTATTGGACTAGTGGCGAATAGTGAGTGCAGGGCATGCATTGAGGACGATGAGACGTTGGAGCATTTCTTATGCCACTGCCCGGCCTTCACGCAAGCTAGATCCAGATATCTTTTGGATAGTACGATACCGGACATGACCAAACTTGTGGGTATGGACTGGAACAAACTAAGGAATTTCGTAAATAGCACCGAATTCCTATAAGGGATATAGTGAAGTAGTAGGATAAACCTAGAGCGCACAACAGGTCGAACTTAACGGCTTAAGTGTATGTCTTACTGACATGGGAAGGTTTAGAGTGCTCCTTCTGAACACTCAACATCGCGCCCCTCTTTTCGAACTAACTAACTAACTAACTAAACAAAAAACGATATTAGTTAAAAATCAGCAACTGCCGAATTTCCCTAGAGGATGAAATTGGTATCATAACCGACTCATTGCCAGTAAATGGTTGGCAACTTTTTCGCACTCTTTTGACTTGTTTCACAGAAATTTTTGAAAATCACCCCCGCTTCGGTGTGTGAATGTGTATTCGTAGGTTATTTTACATACTAACTAGTTGCGTTTTTCCAGCTCCTTCTTCGCATTTCAATCATAATGTATAACTTCATTAAATATTACCAAATCATTGTCATTAATTCCAAATCAATTCCATTGTGTGTTCATGCATTACTCGCTTACATTAACACACAAAAGCCTCAATATTCCACATGTGTAAATTATTTAAATTAATTTATGAATAAGGCAAGAAAACAACAACAACAACAACAACAAAAGCTACCAAGTCACATATAAAGTTTCAAAATACTTTGGCATAATTCATGCGTACGGAGTGCGAGTGCGGCAATGTCCGTCCTGGCGAGTGTCTATTGTGTCTCCCCTCTTCGGCAGCCCCCCGAGAGGCGTCTGCTTATGAAGTAGATGTAAAGGCTGTAGAAGGCAGTCAACATAAAGTCAACCCAGCCACACTCTCAAATGTCTCTGTTTCAAGTTGTGATTTGTAAGTACAACAAAAGCAAATCAACAGATATTAATACAAAACAAAAATGTATTTGAATTTTTATAGTTTTCTATAAGAAAATCAAATAAACTTGAAATCTTTATGTGATCAACCTGCTGTAGCTCGTACCTCGTAGATGCTGTCAAGCGTTTACAATTTTTATTCCGTTTGCCTTTGAGAAATATTCGAATGACCTTAGTTTTAATGAACATGAAATATTTGTTGTCCAATTCGAGTACAACAGCATTTTGTTATTAAAGAAATAAATTGATTTTGCTGATTTCTAATTTCGGGTGGTACAAACAAGTAACCGCACCGATAATGATTTAATAACATTTTTAGATTTCCTTGCTTGAGTGTTAATTTTTGGATGTTTGTTTGATTACAAATGTTAATTAAATAATATTCGAATCATCATGTGGGTTTCTACTTTGTCTAATTTGTTAATGATAAACTATTTTTTGTTTCATTATAAACAGCATGAATATCAGTTATTTTACCAGGTATCGTTTAAGAATATCTAGTAGCTATTAAAAACAAAAAATGAAAATAAGGCACCAACTCTTAGTGTTAGCTACTTTGCGTTAATTTGCTTATTCATGCCTTAGATAATTGTTTTTGTTTTCATGTGTTTTTGTATTAAGTAGTTAAATGGTTTTTGTAGTTTGCTAGTATTGAAAGTTAACAAGATATTAATGTTTCTGAGTTGACTCATGACTTTTTACGAAATATATAATATTATTTTGTAGTGATTTTAAAAGCATCTAATTTGTTCAGAGCTGTGGAGTCTGGCCAAAATTAACCGACTCCGACTCCAGCATTTCGAAAATCCGCAATTCGAATCCGACTTCCAGTCTAGGACTTTGATATGGCACGACTCCTCTCCAATTCTGCATTTCAAGAAAGTACGACGCCGACATCAAATATTAAATATTTATTTAACAAACCGGATATCGAAGTTCCTCAAAATGTTCCAGTCTATTCCCAAGAAATTGGTTGCGTCTGGTATTGTATTGCCCGAGAGGTACCTGGACCTGGCTTGTGTGTAAGCCGGGCATTGACACAGGAAATGCTCCATAGTCTCATCGTCTTCCCTGCAAGCTCTGCAATCACTATTTGTCACTTGTCCAGTAAGGTATAGGGGCTCTCGTAAGCCCGAGTTTACCATTAAGACTCTCATCATCTTGCTCATTTCAGACTTCCCAGTTGCAGAAAGCCTTTTGTTTTCAACCCATCCGGATCTCCACGTAGGATCCTTGTCATCTTGACCACTGTTTTCCGATTCCACAGGGCTCTGTGGACCGATTACGCCCATTGGCTAAACTCAGCCTTTGTCGCCGCGAAAGGTTTCGCGCTCTCCAGGCTCAGTGTGTGACGTTTTCTGGATTTTGTTGCCAGAATGTTTGCACGCTCATTGCCGATAACTCCACTGTGTCTCGGCACCCAGATGTTGTTAAGTCTGCCGTGCATGGAATGTTCGTCTTTTTGCAGTCAAGGACCCTTCAAGATTTGGCGGTTTCCGATGATATTGCCTTAATTGACATTAGGCTATCCGTGAAGATATTCAAGTCCTTTGGGCTAGTAGTGTTGTCTATCCATTTAATGCATTTCGTAAACCTGCCCAACTTCAGCTTGAAAAACCGTATTGTGATCCGGGAGGAGTATGTAGGTAGGTTTCGGTTGCCGGATTGTCTATGAAAAATCCTTGACCTGTTATTTCCCCTAGCTTTGAGTAAATCCGTACAACAGTAGGTTCGAATTGGGGTTTGTACCAGGATACCATCCTGCCAATCGTACCTAGAAGGCGTCATATTCACGCAGTTCGTATTAATACTTACTTCGGACATTCGGTCGGATTCAATCGTATTTTGTGTGTAACCGGCCAAGGCCTCCATTATTCGTTGGTGTTTCGACTTGTATTCACCTATCGCCTGTAGGGCAGCCTCTTATTTGACCCTGGTCTCAAGTGGCTAGATGCATAAAAACAGTCTCCATAGCCCTTGTCGGGGTTGTTCTCATTGCACCTCTGATTCCAATGCAGCACATACGTTGCACCTTTTGCAGTGTCGCAGTGTTGCATTTCTTCTCAACTGCCGTCCACCATATTACGGAAGCATATGTTAGTACTGGCCTAATTACGCTTCTGCAGAGCCAATGTGTCATTTTCCGCAGAGGTCCCCCCCCCCCCTCCGCCCTTCTGCATAGCCAACAACATATGTAGGCCTTATTTACCCTCTCCTCTATGTGGTGCTTCCAATTCAATTTCCCATCTAAGATTACCCCTGAATATTTAACCTTATTGTATATTTTAATCGTATTATCCAGGAACCAAGACTCTTCAAACTCTGAGATTTTTGATTTCCTTGTGAATAGACATATTTCCGTTTTTTCGTTTTCACATTTAATAGCCTTGGCTGTGCCCAGTTATACGCTATATTTAGTGGACTCTCGACATCTCTGCATAATTTACAAGAATCCTTTCCCCTAAGAAGTGTTACAACATCATCTGCATAGTAGACTTGTCAAAGTCCCTCTTCGGTAGGAATCGTTAGGAGTCTTTGAATTGTGACGACCCACAAGGGTGGTAATATTATCCCCCCGATTGTGGTGTTCCATTTTGCACCCAGTCTCTTATATTAATGTCATGAGAACTGTAGTTTATCCATCTATTCCTTAGCATATGGTCGATCCAGTCTCTTAATGCCCGGTCCATTACAAACTTGTCTAAGTATTTGATGAGTGTTTCGCTCTGGACATTGTTGAACGCACCCTCAATATGTATGCATACGGAAAGTGTATACAATTTACTATTGAGTGATTCCTCTAGGTATTAGGTTACGTCATGAAGTGCGGTTTCCACTGATCGGCCTTTGGCATATGTGTGTTGCCTGAATTTCAGAATATATTTTCCACATATCGGGCGAATATGTGACGCCCCATGTTGACAGTTTGTTTCCAACTGGAAACGTTTGAACACTTACATGAGCATAATTTTTGGTTTAATTAATCACTTTGAGCTTCCAGCTTTAGCCCAGGCTGATTATTACTATGTCTGATAATGGAACAAATCTAGATACAGGAAAACTAACTGCGCCATTAAATTAAAAACAACATTTCTAGTATGATAGATGCATTGTAACGTGGTTTTAGCAGCCGCTGAGGTAGTGTCAGTCGTCTCCAGGGTCGACGTAAGGACCCACAAAAATGAAACAGTGAATTTCTCCCTGACTAGGGCAAAAATACTATCTTCTTTTTATTTAGTTTAATTGACAAGGTTCATATCGTTACTTTAATTTAAAAAGGATGTAACTACAAGGAAGTAAAAAAAAACTTAATAAATGTCCTACTTTCAGGAATTATAAAAATGTTTTAAAGCAGTTTTAATTAAAAAGGGGAGACAGATTTTGCGTTCACAGCACATTATTTTTTTTAATAACGATGTATTTTATATTTTCCTATACGAATATGAAAAAACCGCTGTTTCAAAAAAATTGTTAGATACGTCCTTTCTAAATTAAGGTTAGGCGTTATATTAAATTTCGATGAAAACAATTCAAGGTCGTTTCAATGCGTAGATAACACTATGAAACATTACTTTTCAGCCAGAAATGCCAACCCAATTTTTTGACGTAGTTAAACAGCCTTATTAAGAAAAACAACAACAACAATTTTTGAATGGTATAGTTTTTTTTAAATTTTTTCAAACATTTCTTGTTTTTCAAAATGGTACGTTCGTTTTAATTGAATTTCTAAGGATTCCCTACATCGATTTTCTGGAAATTTATCTTAAAAAAATGTCCATAAAAACACCTTTGAAATGAGTGAAAATATTTTAAATCAAAATGCTTGGTTGAGAACTTATTGAATTTAACATTTCAAATTTTCCATTTTTTTTTGCAAAATCAAATATTTTTCATTTTTATTTTATCATAAAAATAAAAACATAGATGTATTTTTTTTTATTTTCCTATATAAAACACTGGACTGTTCTTCAAAAATTAAGATACATATCAAAAAAATCCATACAGAAATACAAAAGTTATAGCCATTTTAGTAGATTAATCCAAAATATTTTTTTAATTCTTCGCTCAAAATTGGGTTGGCATTTGTGGTTGATCAACTTTTTTTCATTTTCTTGCATAGTGTAATCAGTATCGGTGTGTGCTCGAACATCGGTACTCGAATGATCTAGGGCGGACGGGAGTTGGACTACAGCGGTGGATAGATTCGGGTTACAGGTGCGGTGGTAGTAGATTGTGGTTAATTGTCGGCGTCTTTATGAACGTCGGGATTCGGGTAGCATTCAAGTTAGCGGATTAAATTAGTGGTAAACGGATTCGGGATACTGTTCCGGGGACGATGTATGAGAACTCGGCATTTGGCTATTATTGAGTCAGTGATTACAGGTAACGGGATTTTCAACAGGGACAAAACAATGTTGTATTTAAATAAACCACAATAATTGAGATATCGAGCTGAAATTTATTCCAGTAGTTTTCAACATATTAAATTTAATTATGGAATTATATTTCGCTCATATGACCACTGCTAGCACGTTTACAGCGATCGATTCTTTGTAGCGATTTTTCCACCACTCTTCCACACATATCGGACGGAACGTTGGCAATTTCGCGTTCGATATTGTTCCTGAGCTCCTCTAACGTTGTTGGCTTGTTGGCATAAACCAACGACTTAACGTAACCCCATAAAAAGAAAACCAACGGCGTTAAATAGTATGAGCGAGGTGGTCATTCGAACGGAACATTTCTCGAAATTACATGATTACCGAACTTCCCCTTCAATAGATCAATTGTTTGACTGGATTGTTTGTGGCACCATTTTGTTGAAACCACATATCACTGATGTCAAGTCCATCCAATTCTGGCCAAAAATAGTCTTCCAACAGATTTCCATTGACGTATCATAGCGATCATTTCCATTGACGAAAAATACGGTCCAACCACACCTCCAGCATGAAATCCACACCACACGGCCACTTTTTTGGATGAATTGTAGGCTCTCGAAGCACTTGTGGGTTTGTTGCGGACCAAAAATGCATATTTTGCATGTTGGAAAAGCTAATTATCCAGAAATGAGCTTCAGTGCTGAATATAAATTTGCGATGAAATTCATTTTTTTTCTTCAAACTTAAAGTTGCGACCATTTTGGTATTTTTTGAAATAATTTCCAAACGTTGCTCATTCGTCAACTTCGCCATAGTAAAAATTTGAACATTGACTAAGGTTTTGACATTAAACCCATTTCCCATTACATCCCATGAAGGGATTGGGGAGAGCTTCTCTTTTGACATTGCCAGATCAATAAAAAGATTTCGTTTTGTATTAAAACACAACATTGTAGTCCCTATTGAAACCCCCTTTATATCAGCATTTGAAGTAAATGGATTTCAGAGACGATAGGTGGGTTGGAGTTACTGGTTCGGTGATTCCAGATAAACGTATTGTTCCCGCTTCGTTATAGGCATTCGGGTGGTTCCGCTGTAATATACAATATTATCAAGGGTAATGAAGCGGGGTTAGTAGAGTAAAATAGTGAAAATAACGATGTAATACCCTCGAGGGATAAAGCCTTCGTAATAACAAAGGCGCCGTACCAACGAGGAGTAAATCCACAACGAGTAAAGCCTTCGTAATAACAAAGATGCAGTATTCAGGAAGAGTAAACACCTTCGTAATAACAAAGATTCAGTAACCATGGGGAGCAACGCCTTCGTAACAACAAAGGTTCAATACTCACTACGAGTAAAGCCTTCGTAACAACAAAAATGCAGTACTCATGAAGAGTTAAGCCTTCGTACTAACAAAGGTGCAATACTCACGAAGAGTAAAAACCTTCGTAATAACAAAGATTCAGTACCCACGAGGAGTAACGCCTTCGTAATAACAAAGATGCCCACAAGGGTCAAGCATTCGTAATAACAAAGAAGAGAACTATGTATTACGATCGCGTATGGTGCCCTCAACTTGGCAATGAACTTCGTCGACTATTTACACAATGGCTACTATAACCTCGACGAGAATTATAAAGGTGGCGTAAGGTGATCCACATGGGAACTCGTATTCTGCCGCAAACCGGTATGCCATCGTCTGGCATTTAATAGAGATAGCAAATGTCGGACAGGTGTACTATTTGTGAACAGTGTTGCTAAGTATTATTCTAAATTTAATATTCACGGTTGTCGTATAAACTGGCCCATTATATTTTCGTATTCGTCGTTATAAATTGTATTCAATGTACGGACGAATAATTGTTGTCACGTTACAGTATGTTGAGGTTTTAAATTACTTCGAAGGAACTTCAAGTTTCCAAAAAACATAAAAAAATGGGAGATCACTGGCGTTGTACACCAGTGGCCATACGGTTGGAATTACAATTTTTGGAGACTTTGGCGTTTCCTTTATTAGCAAGCACGCGATAATTGCCAGCTTGCAAACACGCCTAATATGTATGACTAGTTACAATTAGTGATTTTGTCATTGATCGAAGAACATGTTTTCAAACACTTTAATGTCACATCTAAACCTAAATGCTTGAAACGTTTATTTAAAACCGTTGAAAATCCGATTCTGCAATCAAATATTGAAAATAAATTGGATTTAATGTAGATTTATAAACTTATTCTAGATTGGTTCCCAAAAACTCGAAATTGTTTCCTAAATGGTTACTGTAATTAGTTCCGACTGTAAAATGGTATACAAATATTTCTTATGGAATAACCTGTTCTAAAACTGGATCTGTAGAATGCATTATTGTTCGGCAATAGGTTGATATGAATTAATTCTTCAGCTTACCGTGTGTCCTTGGCTAGAAGATGATAAACACCCATGACGAAACTTTTCGAATTAATAAAGATTTGAAGGAAAATGTATTCCAGAAGTTTCCCTTTCCATTTCAAGTCTTCAAACGAAAGTTGTTGGGCGCGTATAAAGTACAAGAGATATTTTTAATTTTCGTGGCAACAATCATCAGCAATTCTTAAAGGATTTGCAAAATAAAAATATTGGATCAAGTTTTGTTGTAATTCCTCATACGAGTCCACCCTCCATCAACGAATGAGGAAATATTTATTTATTTATTATTTCTTGCTGGAATTAAATATATGTTTGGTAAAACTGTACAAACATATTTATAATTGCAGCTTAATAACATATTATTTTTGATGTGAATTAACATATAATTTGTATGTCATAAACATATTATGTTGGATGCGAATCATAATATATTTAGGCTTATCTCGATGGCGTCGGGCAATATCTCCAGCCCTGGCTACGTTTGCCAATGTGCATAGATTGCCTTTGCCAAACAAATTCAACAGAGTGACAAATTATATTCTTAGTTTACCCAATTGAAACTAAGAGGAAATATTAATAAGCCACAGAGTAAATTAGAAAATTGGGAAAAGTGACAACAACTGTTATTGTGCTGATATTTCAAACGCAGTAAATGTATAAAAAAATACTTGTGTTTATGTGACTTTGTGTATACATAGAAAACATAGAGTAATGACGTATAGAGTAGCCAACTCTCTCAGTAAATTGATGGCATTTGGTGTGTTGCAGATGGGCGGTTAGATTTTGGAAAGTATTGATTTAATAATACCAGATAGAGGCAATGACTCAGGTCAACCAACAAGAAAACAGCAACGGCATTACGTTTTGTGCGTTAAAGATTTTGTGTAAATTCAGGATCAAATATATACTAACAATAAAAGATATCAAAAAAAATCCAAAATACGTTTAAATTTCACAGTTTTTCATCAAAACGACATGAAAAATTTAAGTCAAAAAATTTTTGTAATTGTAAATAAGTCTCTATCGCACCGACCAAACCACATAGAGTATGAAAGGAAATATGGCATGAGAAGAATGCCAGCTCTATATGATATTACTCTATGACAGAAAAACGTTTAATCCGGCATCTGATGAAAATCGGCCACGTCAAAATCGAATAGGATTTGACTATTTAAACGAATTCAATTGGCATAATTCCTAATATGGACATGCGACTGACCGTGGACGTGGAAAGTTTATGATAGCCTATCACTTGGGAGTGACGAGAAATGATTCCTTCATAGGGCAGTCCAAGAAACTCACTACTTCCGGTATTAAACTAGATATGTCCCGGGCAATGGCTCAATCGGAACCTTCCTTTATCTGGCTAGAGTGAGAAGGCGAAACGAATGAGCAGCCTGATAGGTTATGCGATCACTGATGCGTCTCAGGTTAACCCTAGTGAGATAACGTAAGTCGCTGAGACGTATGACAAATAAGCACTTATTTATTTCTTTGATTGTTAAGGGGAATACTGTTCGTCGATTTTACAGTTTAAAATTTGAGGGCTGTTCTTTAGATATCACTTGTTTATAGAGCAAGACTTAATTTTATTAATTTGAAACGAACTTTATTTGAAAACATTTTGGAACCTTTACGAATTAGACCTCAAACTAGCATACGTCTTTAAGACGTATGGTTATCTTTTGTGTATAAAAAAATAAGGTTATCTTTCTAGGGTTAAATAGGTAGCCCTGTCACTGAAGCTCTTCGAACAAGCGGACTATTTTTCCCTTTGAAGGCGGATGCACCAACTCTACTCTAGATTAAAACTAATCAAACGAAAATTCAGTTTCAACACACTACATTCTGGGCAGCGTCTGATCTATAATAGGCGGCTGAAACAGAATCACCCCAGCAAAATGCAAACGTTATAAGGACCACGATTACGTTATAACTTTATAAGGACATTCCACGATATGTACCTGGAATGTAAGGACAACTCCATCCAATACAGGAGCACTTTCCAACTGTCAGAAAATGCGATGGACAGGATATGGTTGCAACGAGAAAAGAAAACTGCGATATTTATTATAGCTGTCATGAGAAAAATCACGAATTCGGGTGCGGATTTATAGTTGGCAAGAGACTGGCAAGATCATAGCGCAAATTAGAATGGAGAAACAATTTCTCTCATCTGACGTTTCATTTCGCGCTCTCCGTCGTAGATTTGTGCAAATGAGAGATATTCGATGAAAAATAACTTACATCAGTTGGAGTTACAAGAATCGTTGAATTAACTTTTTCATGTCGTTTTATTATAGAACTGTGAAATGTTAATGTATTTTGAACTTTTTTCTTGACTTTTGTTGCTGGTATACTTATACATACATATGTGTTGTATTTGGTTTTGTGTTATTGGACGCTTTATACTCAAGCCTCAATCTGGTATTATTGAACCCATGCTTTACACCTTCCAACGTTTGCTTGCAATCATATCTATGAAGTTAAAATTATTGAGAGAATAAACTTCTCTATTCTAATTTGCTCTAGGGGCATGGTAGTTGGCAAAAGAGACTAAAGACCATAACGTCAAACGCTCATTTTATGAGCGCCTAGAGGAAATATTCGAACGCAACCCTGACCACCACAATTAGATTATTCTAGGCGATTTTAATCCCAAATTTGAAAAGGAAAGTTTCATTCGACCAACCATCGGTAACTTCAGTCTACACGAATGAGACTGATAGACTTCGTCGGTGCAAATAGCATGGTAGTAAAAAGCAAACGACTCCAAGATAAGGACATGCAAAAAGTGACTTGGTTATCTGCTGATCAGAGCACGCAGAACTACATACTATCGACTCGGATTATTACCTGGATGTTGCGAAAGTTCACACTCGAAAAAAAACCACATTTTTAACCTCCATCGAAGGCTTTAACCAATAGATGTCTTTAATATGTTTATCTATTGGTTAAAACTTCTTATAGAGGTCAAGAATTTGGAATTTTTTTCCTTTGGATGCACCGTTTCCGAATTATGGCCTTATTTGTGTGTTAGTCATTTTCTTATTTTGAGAATTTATTTAACAAAGTTTCTTCCAAGTGGTCGCATACTTTATGAAATCCCATTAGAAAACCGGAAAAATTAGATATTTTTGAGATTGGATGCTTCTTTTTAGATATGTATATAGTTGATTTTTCTAATTTTTTCTTATTTTACATCAAGAATAGGTGTGGGATACCCTGGGTAACCCATTACCCATCGCCGGGTGTAATTTTTAAAGGCTGTTTACCTATTCCTCATAAGCAATGGGTAATCGAGATGGGTAATTCCCCTTTCTCGTGGGTACCTAAATATTATTTTCCACATACCCTGTGGATAATGGGAAACGATCGTCTTTCATTCCCCACGTCGATGTTTAATGGGTTACACAGGGTAACACACTACCCACGGAGTATGTCCCCTGTTCCAAACAATCTCTGAGGACGAATTGTGGCTAGATCTGAAACAACTATATGGTTTCCAAAGAATCATGAGTAAATTTTAAATACTGGCAATGTTTCCTTTGTAATCATATTTTTTGATTAAGTTTACTTTCTATAGAAAAAGTTCAACCAATATTTTTTCTTTCTTAATTTCCTTACAAAATTGACTCTATAATTTGACTTTGTGTGAAAAAAATGCAAACAAAGTTTTTAAAAGTTTTCCTTATTCAAGTTAACCATCAAATCTAATTTTTTTAAAGAAACGTGGAATTTTTAAACTATATACCAGAGGTCGAGTTCACCCCCGAGTGTAACCCATTGCCCATCGTCGTGGGTAATGTGTAAACGCCGCCTACCCATTTTCCATGGTTAATGGGTAATCATAATGGGTAATACCTATACTGACCAAATGGTTGCGACCAAAAAGCGGGATACAGAGGATTTTATGATTTTAAATAAAAACCATGATTTTAGTTAAAATAGTCTAACAGCCTTCTCACTATCTCGAAAGAAACCCTAAGCGAAAGATAACCTAAGGATAAGAACGAAAGTGAGTGACTGGCTTTCGTTCGCTTAGGTTTTTCCTTTCGAGAACCGGTGGAACCGGGGTCTTCCCAACCACTCGGTCGAAATGGTAAATTTTCGAAAAAACGGTGGCCCGGCTTTCGTATTCGGCCTTTGATTACCCTAAGTCATGCCCGTCTATATGTCTCTCTATTTCCTGCAATATAAACTGAGTCCCTCTAATGTAGATTCAGATTCATACATTTACAATAACCTACATATAAAAACTGCCATCAATCCAAAATTTAAATAAAATTTTTTATTTTATTAGAAAATAATTGCGCACATCAAAATATTAAATGGCAAAAAAGTATCTGGTATTTGTCCACGCCAACATGATTATTGCTTTTGCCGATACGAGTGTGAGTACAACGAGAAGTAAAGTGGCCTCTGCGCCAACGCCGCGAGAAACCATGCAGCTGCAAACGCACCCATACATGTAACGATATCAATACGCATACATATATAGTATTCTACAGATCTATTTGTAATGGTATTACTATTTTTACACTGAGTTGATTTGAGTTTTAACAACAAATGTGACTTTTTTGATATAAAAAAAAACAGCAGAAACAGAGTCAAGATGCGCCTCAAGGTTTTTATTATTTCGACTCGTTCGTTTGCTCTATGGGACCACCACTCGATCTACGCTATACCGTATGGAACCACTCTACTCTTTCTAACCACTTGGAACACTCATGCATTAGATGTGAGGCTGTGTTTGGATTTGTTTTGTAGTTGCTGTATATGCGGAACATAAACAAGCCAGTTTAGTTGTGAATGTGGTTGTTAGCTAGGGCCTTAATAAATACATATACTAATAATATAAAATATTTAAGCTTGAATCGCTTTGTTTCGTTTTACTACTTTGACGCTTGACAGGTATTTATTTGTGCGCATGTGTAATGTGTAAGAGGGAGTCATTCGAATAACTCACGTATTCCGGCATGTGGTATGTACATACATATTGGACCGGAGCATTTTTTAGCCCAAAATGCCTATTAGCGGAGGAAGGTACAAGATAAATGGAAAAGGAAACAAAAAAAATTGGCAATGCTCTTCCGGTTCCAAGTTTGTGACACATTTTTAATTTAAGAAGACAATAGGCGTCTCCCTTTATTTCCTGGCAAATTAATTTTTCGACAACTTCGTATAGAGAACTAAGAGATTTTAAGCGGCTCCCCATACAAAATCGTTGGTCAATTATTTTTGTCCTTCTAGCTTACTATATTCAGAATATGATTCTCGAGAAGTAAGATTTTACTAAACCATCTCTTTTTAATAAAAATAAATAAATAAATAATAATAAAAAAAATAAAAACATCATTCCTGGTGTTCTTTCGTAAAAAGACCTCCTGAAACCGAATTTAACGCCCGTACTCGGATCGAAAATGTTTACTCCGGCTTTTGCCCTGTTAGTTACAGTACATGAGTGTGAGATGTGATTCATTGATTTTCTGTTTTACTACATTATGCCACGCGGCAGTAAAAATATTCCCAATAGCTTCTGCAGTTTGCGTCGGCTTTAAAAGTGCTAACAAATCCCCATTATCCGCCTCTTAAAATTTCTTATGAATGTTACTTTAATTGCCAAGTTGACAACGACAAGGATTGAGTTCAAAAAGGTTGCATCATCCTGAACAAATGGCTTCAAGGAACCCGTACATCCATGGCATTTGCTGTTGCCATAATTTGACGCGATCATCATTGTCATATCACGGAGCCTGAAATATATTTGGAAGACTTTGAGCCTAAAACCATTATATGATACGTCCACGGATGATGAATAGTATACAGTTGATTTCAATCTCAGCTCGTCACACAGGCTGAATTGAATGATCTCATCTGAGATCTGGAAATTCCTAAGAGAAAATTCAAACCTTACAGATGAAGGTTTAGAGTTCTACCCTAACTCAAATGCATTGATGATATAACTGAAGATACCATGTGACCCAGAGAACTGGATGTTTATAGACTCATCAAAAACAAGCTTGAAAGTTTTCTTGTTGACCAATGAGTTCCGTTGTATACGCGATAAAATTAGTCATTAGAAACTGCTTCAGAAATATACTGCTCCTTCAGCCGATCCGAGATAAACATCGTACTGAACTGGCCTCTGCGAGAGAGTTTAACTCCCGGTCAGAAAGGTGTCGCTTTGGTCCCAAAGAAAATTATTTACATATCAAACACAGATTGATTAAAGTTTGTGAAAGCAATGAACAAGACACGTGATGAATTTCAAATTTAAAAATATAAATAAACTCGTCCTAGTGATGTTCATATCAAGGAAGGTTTTTCCAGGTGTCCCCAAATTAGGCAACTTTTCCCAGATTCGATGATTATAGAAGTTCTGAATCAAGAAAGGAAAACGAGCTTGGCTTGCAGTCCAAAACAAGTGTGAGAACTTTTTCAAGCAACAAGTAAAATGTATGATTGTGTCGCTCAAATCTCGTAATATGCATTTCCTGCATTCACACCTAGACTTCCTTCCTGAATATTTAGGAGCAGTTTCGGATGGGCACGAGAAACAGTTCTATCAAAACACCGCTCAGTTCGAGTGGAGATTTCCCGGAAGGCGGAGTGATAGCTTGTTTGCAGAGTACTACTGGTCTTTGGGACAAAAAAAAACGCCCACTTCACGGTACAAAAAGAAAGCAAGAATCAAATTAATGTACTAACTAACCCTTTAACTAACAAATGTATTGAATTTATTTTTCAATTTGTATTACATTTTGTAACAATTAACTTCATACTTTAAAAAAATTCTTATACAAAAAGTTTTTGGGTTTGGGAGAAGGAGTTATATTCGGATGAGGGAGTCTTTTTACATACGAATTAGCAGGACTTGTTAGGAATCGACAATTGTTTTTAACTTTGCAGGCCAGTGTTTTTGTGTTCCAACTAGAATCGATTAATAAGAAACCATAACCTAAGGGCTTGATTGGTGAAACCATAACCTAAGGGCTTGATTAACCTCATTCCTAGTTGACATTTAGTCATCGGTTCTAAAAAGTTATCTTATCCTATGCGCCATCTACATTGACTACGGAATAAAGCTTATTCAACTTTTTTATTAACCCATGAAGAACTGAGGCATCTTGGACAGCCTACTCTGATTGCACCTATGAGTAAGATGGGCAAATCAGTCATACATATAACTAGGTTCGGGTTCATCGGGAATAAGAGTTTTTGAGCCCAAAGTACTAAAATCCTACAATTGACTTTTTCTCTGACGATTGCACAGAATGGATCTGCGGAGGCTATTTTAATATAATTTTGTGGTTACGCCAATTTTACGCTGAGATACAGCGACTCGAGCCCCTTCAAATCTATAACCATCTCGGTGACTAAAAGTGAACATAAAACAACTGATGGAAACTCGTATCTACTACTCTATCGTTTAAATTGTCTAGTGTGAGTTTTGTATATATTCTTCTGTCACTTTACCATACTTATAACTGATAATTGTCCTCAACACGAACTGAACTCTGACCCTTTTCGGTAATGCAAATATACTGGCACTGCTGATCCAGATATTTAGTTTCAGAATTCTATGATAGTCTAAAAAATACAAAATCGGGTAATCTCGAGAGAAAAGCTTCTAATTGAAAAGAGAAAGAAAGAAATTTCACTAATTTATTGTAACCCTGCGTTTACAGGACAATTGATAATATGTATTACTTGCAGAATTTACTGACTTTGTAATCAGAAAGCATTGAGAGAAGTGTGAGTGTATTAGTAAAAATGTTTGACTATTGTCTTCGAAAAACTGTGTCGTGTAAACGCCAGTTAAGACGCCAATATAAACCCTCTCTATTGAAATTAAAATTGTTTAAAAAATACTTGTTTGTAATATTTATTTACAATATCATAAAATCTGGATCTGGTTTGTCGATTCAATTTCACGTCCATATCTTCTAAACCGCTAAAATGTTTACATTACAGTCTGAAACAATATCATAAATCTTAGAAACGTTGACAACGCCATGGGTCGTTGGAAAAATAAGATTTTTTATCGTATAAATATCACAGTATCGAATACCCCCAACCACCGTCTTCTGGAAACATATTGCCCACTATATTTTTGGTAACTTCGTACAATTCTCTTATCATCAAAAGGGTCACAACGGATGGTCCAATTATAGGTATATTTTTGAAGTATATTTGTTTTTAACTAAACTGAGGGGTTTTCGAGAGATACCAATTCGCAAATGTAAATTGCATATTTTAGTTTGTATATATGCGATTGATGATCTTCCAATGGTATCAATTCAGGCACAGTGAGTAGGCATCTGATGATGAACTTGCCACGGAGTTCGAAACTAGTCATGCACGTCAGTCTGCTTTTCTGAATAACCTATTATTCCAACGAAAACCAACCATGTTTGACTTAGAAAAATGTATCAGACGGTGAAAGCTTGTAGTATGAATCATACATTAAAATTGAAAACTAACAAAAATAAGGTCATTAAGTCAAATTTAGAAATTAAGTTTAGTTCATTTGATACAATTTTTAAAAGGATACTTGTATTTGGACCAACCGTGAGGAGCCTTATACAGTGTGATTAGAATCCATCTAGAATTCCATCTAAACTAATTTTTCGACGACTTTGTACGGGGAGCCGCTTAATATCGCTTAGCTCTCCATTGAAGTTGTGTAATGTTTAGCTGGCAAAACACAGCCCAACTATGACAAGCAAATACTGGTTGAGAAGGGAGCTGATGATATGCCTTGGTGCACAATAAAATAGCCATATTTCAAACCAATCATCAGCCATAATAGTCACCTATTTTTAAAAGAATATATTTTCAATCAAAATAATTTCTAATAGAAATTAAAGCATGAGATCTCTTAATGGATTATGATTGAAAAACTAAGAATGTGGTGTGGATCAGTGTCATTCTGCAAAACCGAATTTAAATAAATAAATTTATGTTTTCCAATTACATCCCATGAAAGATCTGGGGAAAACTCAGGTTACGAACATTTTTTTAGTAGCTTCTCATGCCAAAATATTCGATAGTGTAAATGTAAAGTTATCATAACAAGTATCGAACCCATGCTCTCATGTGCAACAGCCTCGCACACTAACTATGTACTTGGACGAAATATCGAGAACAGACACAACAACAAATAAAGTTATCTCTATCCCAATGTGCCATATGAATTCGTTTCGAATTCGAGACGGACTCGCTTCTTCGTACATTTTGTCCGAAACGGACATCAGTTACGGACACATAACGAATGCGTTGCTTGTGAAATTCCTCTCGTCTCGAACTCGCACCCTACTTCATATTCGAGTCCGCTTCGGGTTCGTTTTTTGTAAATAAAACGAATTCGAGACGGGTCCACTTTTATAAATATTTGCTGATTCGAAACGGATTGGTTCTGATATTTAAAATATGTTTAAAATTAAAATAGGTAATGAACTATATATTCTACCTCTTCGGGCATTTCTTGAGTAAACTATGACTTTGGTTTCCTCAAGTGATGTTTACAAATTCAAATTTATGATTTTATAGATTCGAAACCGGTTTGGAAACGGATCCGAAAGAACGAAATTTCACTAATTCGCTTTTTATGTTTTTACGGAGTCGAAACGGGTTCAAAACGGACCCCCCACATCGGAATTTCACTGATTCCCTTTTTATGCTACTCGTAATGGTTTTCAAACCGTAATGGTGGTCATCGGTGGTGCAATGGTTAGTGTGTGCGTCTCTTGTACATGACATCCTGGGTTCAATCCCTGCTCTTACCACCTTGAATTTGTGGGCAAGATGGCGCCACCTGCCACACAGCACATGAAACCATCGTATTTTTTTCAGCAACGATTTCCAGAGCAAATTATTTCAATAAATTCTGACAACAAGTGACCACCAAAATCAGGCGATTTAAAGCCTTGCGATTTCTTCTTTGGGGTTTTGTAAAATTTCGGGTTTATGCGAATAAACCAGAAACAATTCAACAGCTAAAATCCGAGATTCAACGCATCATCGGTGAGATACAGCTACATCTTTGTGGAAAAGTCATGGAAAATTTCATGAAAAAGATTAAGGGCCTGCCCTCAGAGCAGGAGGTAAATTGGCGAATATTTTATTGCATACTTAATAGAAACATGCATTCTTTACAATCCAATAAAAACATCACAACTGTTTCAATAAATACGTGTTTTTATTTTAAAATGAAAAAGTGTATTCTTACTGATACACTCTTTCTACAACTGAGAACTAAGAAGCCCTATAAATCAGACAACGGGTCAAAATTATTGAAGTTATTATGGGAGTGGCCGTCGGTGGTGCCATGGTAAGTGTACGCGCCTCTTGTACATGAGTTCCTGGATCCGATCCCTGCTCTCACCATCTTGAATTTCTTTCGGCGGTGGTCACCTCGCATAGTGACGGCAACACTATCGAGTATTTAGCCATGAGAAAGCTTCTCAAAATATCGTTCGGAACCGGTGTAAAACTGTAGATGCCAAATGTGTGTAAATCTAAAAACGATGTGTGTAAATCTAAAAACTATAAAGCTCACTGGTTGTGAGTAGCTCTCCCCAATTCCTTCATGGGATGTAATGGGAAACCATTTAATAGTTTCGAAACGGACTTTCACGGATTCGCTTTTTATGTTCTCACAGATTCGTCAAAGATTCGAGAACTCACTTTTCGCGTTTTTATAATTTTATGAACGGGGTCGAAACGGATCCGTATCCATTTTTGTGCAGATTGGGATTTCACACTCGAAGGCATCTTATGCATAACGTCAAGTTACTTATTGTTAATTTTATTGACTATTTTACAACCTCATGAGGTCAGACGTCTTACACATATTAATTAAACAAACAAGTTAAACAAATTTCAACATATTCCTCCAACTGGCTCTATCCATTGCTTTTTCTCGCCGGTTGGTAACACCAAGGATACGGAGGGATTCTTCTGCCTGGTCTTTCCAGCGGAGTCTTGGTCAAGTTAGTATGTTGAAATATCTGAACTCAATCAGTTCAATTCACGACTCGCATTACAAAGGATGGAAGAGTGTGTCAAATGTAACACGTAAATTTATTTTGCGGTTACAGCAATAAAACAACTGGAATTGAAACTCGTACTTCTGAGTAACACAAAATAATGAATATTTGAATTTGAAAAAAACCCCTTTCGACCCGGTCAAATTTATATATTCAAGATGAATTTCTAGCCAATACCAGATACGGCGTTTTAAATGTTTTTTTTTAAATTTAATCGTAAAGTGCCCATACCTCTCCCACTCCCTCTCCACCCTCAATTACCACCCAAATGTTACTGTTAGCTATACAAGTGTTTTTTTTTGTCGTTGTTGTTGTTAAGAAATTCATTGTAAATATGATAAAATTAATAAAAAAAAATAACAAACTAGTGAATGATATCGTATCTCTTTCATGTAATATTTATGAATCCAACAAACTCTTGTCGTAGCAAGTGCCAATGGAATGAATGCACGAGCACTTGTAGTTGTTAATCTTGGTACGAGCGAATTACAGAATGTTTATAGTTAGGAATCTATTAGAAATCGAGGTTTTTCTGCTTAGTGTGGCTTTGCTTTGTTCCAAAGCGACAAACCAGCTGCATATTTGAAATTTTTGCTGTGGACAGAGTGTAGATGGTATTATGACTAATAAATAGCACTTACCGCGCTAATATCTTTGGCATGCTCAAGGTTAAACTTCGACGCAATGGGGCACTTGTGGTTTCGAGAAACAAGATACTCAGTTTGGCTTAAGTATGAATGTTAGAGATGTCTGATAAATTGATTGGTGTTTCTGTCTTAATGCATAGTAATTATTGTCAAGTTCTTAATTGTGGTAACATCGAGAGATGGATGCCACTAAGGGTGATTGATTTTCGTTGTGAATGGGCATAAGCGAAAGACTTAAGACACAAACATAAATATTGTCTTATGTGGAAAAAATTCGAAAATTTTATTAGATAAAGATTTATGAGATTATCTTACATCTCATCAAATAAATTAACACAATATAATCATTTTGTCCAATTTGGACATGTTTTCTCCCAATTCTTCATAAAAAATCCATCAAATATACAAATATCAGGGTTGATCAATATAAGATTTTCTACATCTCCCATTCGAATCTTTTACGCGATACCGCATAAATACTCAGATTTTCAATGAACTAAATGCCCCTGAATAGCAACTTGGTCAGTCACTTTAACTCCATTCTTTCTAGTTTTTGTAATTCAAATTCTATTTCAGTTCATATTCTTTGTGAACTCTGACTGTTACTGCTGGATATTAAGAATAATTTGCGCGTTTGAAAGCATTCAAATGTTAGCGTGTGTTTCTTAAGTCTTTTGTTCTATGGCCTCACATTGTGAAAGTATCGATTTGGGTTAAATACCCAACTAATGCGAAAGTCATAGAATTGCGTTTCTTCGTTCTCCATTTTCCCCCTCTCTGGATCTACTACTTGCCCTCAGTCAGCGGGGGAAAAAGACATTATGCAATAACTAAGTGTTACCATCGGAATACTAATGTCTCGGCCAATGCGTGAAAATAAATCAAATCATCAAGATAAACAAAATAATGACATTGCAGCCGTTGTCCGACTTCACCACATTGAACATTTATTCAAGGCATGATCGGTTATTGAAATCTCTGCATTATTTGTGTGTGCAATTGCAGGCAATGTCAAATGCATAAACAATTTTCTAGGCTAATCTACAACTTAAAATGCCAAACAACTTATTGTTGTTATATAAAGTCAGAGCCACAAGTTGAGGAGTGAAGCGGAATTCCATACAGTCGGCATGGGAATTGGTGTGGTAGGGTCACCTGTGCCTTTGTTATGCTAAAAACAATTTAGTCTTCATATTCATTAGCAGATAGATTACTTGGAACGACGCGACGCCTTATGTATTTAAAATGCCAAATATAACCGAATGACATCATCTCATCTGAGGATGTGAGAGATGAGCATTGCCCAAGCAGCTAACCAACCATCCACCCATTATCTACTTGAGAGTTCATTCAATACGCTGGTGTGTTGGTGTACCTTTGGTGAATGTAAATCCAGAATCTTAACAGCAGTTATATCATTAATCAACCGCCGATTCGCCGCATCTCCTTCATACCTCTGTTGCCGTATGTTTGTTTGTTTCCACAGTTGCTGTTTTGAGAACAAACTCTATACGACCAGATCACCACTGATTACTACTCTGGCAAGTCGGTGTTGTATTTCATTCTACCTCCACTCCAATTCAAGCGAAAGATTCGCTTTGCGTTTTTTCATTTTCATTTTTGTCCATGGATACTTGGAATGTTCTTTATCGATTACCAGCACATCTGTACTACCAATACCCAGATGACTCATAAATACGTTGTTTATCGTGCGGAGAACAGGGGGTTTTGGGTGAGTATTAAAGGGAATTATAAAAGTATTCAATACCACCACCATACATTAGTCCAAGATGAATGGTGATCACTCTTAGTGTGATAAAGTTGTAAAAAAAAGTTGTATGTGAAACAAAAGTCTGACTGCAATTTGTTAAGATTGTCTACAAGAATTGTGCAAATACTTTTCGATTAATTACTGTATTTTTTCTTTCAATTTGATGAATTTCGCAAATACGAAAACCCCACACACATTTCTGCAAACGCTCAGGAATTTTATATTATGCTTATAATAAATGTGTTTTATGAGTTATAATCTCTATTAACGTTAATTATTTATATTAAAACAAAAATCAAGTTTTGAGAAAGCAATTTAATGATATATTAACACAAAACTATATATAATTATTTCCTGAGATTGCAAGAGGTGAGTGTGTCGATCACATCTCCCCTCACTTTCGAATGAAATTTCAAAACCAAATACTTTTAATAAATGTTCATAACACCTAAAAACGGAAGCACGGAGGCTGTCAAAAATCTCCATGGTAAAAAATTAGTAACCCTCAAAAAATTTTGTAATCCGTCAGCAGGTTTGAGAATATTGGTACTATAGTTTGATATGCAGTCAGTTTCAATAGTGACTTTTACCATTTACGGGTTACCATTACTAAGGAATATTTTAAAAACGTTTGTTGCTGCAATTAGTAGAGTTGCCTTGTATGTCTACATTAGTTAGCGCTCTTTCAATCTGTACCAACAATCGTACACGCTGAAAAATCTGTAGCTGTTTGTTTGTCGCAAATATAATGCAAATATAATGTTTGTCGCAAATATAATGTGCTTGTACCCAAACGCATTGTGTTTGCTTTCAATATTACATGTTTGAGACACAATGATTAATATGTTATAATATATGTGTTTGCGACCCAAATATATTTGTGTTTGTGATATAAATACAGTCGTGTTTATTGCACTGTTTATGTTCTCTCGAGACCAAGAGAATAAAAGAGGGGCAACGAGAGTGTATATCTTGTAAACGTGTATCTGTATTTTTGCATTATTCTCTTAGTGAGTGATTCATAAATATTCCTGAGTGTGCGTGCAAATTACAGATGAAGTCAGTGTTTTTTTTGCGTTTTAATTTTATATATTCAGTCGTCAATGTTCATCGGACAGAGGATATCAAAAGCGCTTGATCAGTAAAAAAAAAGAATAAACAAACGCTCAGACGGTTAAATCGTCTGTGATGTTGCTTTGGTTTTTGTGTAAGTGTTTCGCATATATATTTATGTGTGCTACCAAATTGAGAAATGATTTTGAGGAAAGAAACTGGAAAGAGCAACAACGTGAATCCCTTTTTCTGTCCGAGCCTCTACTGAAAAAATCGGAATGGCGGACCATTTGTGAAATATAATAAAAAAAACTACAAGTAATTAATACACGCTTGTCTTGCATGAACTAGAGTTGTAAATGAGTATATTGTTTGTGTACCAACGCATACTGATAACCAAGGCATAGTTGAAACCTTCTGAAAACAAAAACGTGAGAGAGCAAAGAAATGAGAAGTGAAAGAGGAGCACATTCTCATTCCATACAAAAAGTAATGCATTCAGCAAGTAAATGTAAAAAGAGTCATTTTAAATATTTTAATATTTTGTATTAATTATTTATTTAAATTATAATAAACAAAAAAATAAGGAATAATCCGTTTCTAAATATTATTATGTTTTGAAGAACATTCGAATATGTTTCCACGTAAGTATATGGAGGTTTGGGGGAAAGCCGTGAATGCTTCCACGTAAGTATATGGATGTTTGAGATGAAGCACGAGTAATAAAAGCATACATTGTTGTCAGTAAACATGTTCATGTTTGGATTTAAATACACATATGTTTGGGACTTGCAAACATATAAATGTTTGAAGTGTGTTCCAAACATATACATGGTTCCTGCAGAATATGTTTGGGAGAATATGTTACGGAGACCATTTTTTTCAGCGTGTAGATAAGTACTTGATGTCGTAGAGTATAAGTTAATACTGTGACCATTAATAAAACACTAATGACACATGCAATACCGTATTCCAGTCTATCTCCTCAAATCCTTCACTTTTGTTTTCAATAAATTACAATTCAGAAATAAAGGCCTTCAGTTGTTGATCTTCCATTGAGAGTTTTGAACACGCTTTCAGGGTGGTTCTTACGCAGAGAAGATGTTCAGTGGATTCTTCCTCATCGTTACAGCTTCCATAGAATTAATTTGGCCTATTGATGTGTTCATCTGTGAACCGTTTCAAAGTCACCGTTAGGAATCATGACAAGCTTATACACATAAAATCTTTGGGAACTGTGTGAGATGCCTTTCCCGCTTTTGGAAAATAATACCACTATTGTATCTCTCCATCCATTAAGTAAGTATCTGAAGTGTATAGACGCGATGTATAACCCTATCAGACATGGGATCACTATATCACCATTTAGATCAGGGTTTGAAGTTGCCTCGACCTATGAGAATCATGTTAAATCGGTCTCCTCTTTCAGCGAGTAACAAAGAAACTGATATTCACAAGAAGATTGAGCGATTCCCTACTACAGGCAGTCCAGTGTCCAGAAGAGTCATTCAGGTACACTATATTTGTATTGCCTGAGGTCAGTATTTTCCTGAGTCTTGAAGCCTCCGATATATCTTATATTGATGTAAAGAAAAGCATACACATCTGCCCGCATATTTATAGCACCTTAGCTCGACTTTTCTACCTATCCCAGTTTACCTTGGTTCTGAAAGACTTAGCTCTATTTAATAGTTTCCGGAATGACTTCGTAATGGCCGAAATATCTGCGTTCCACCATAGTGGCTTCTCCTTTTCTCTTGGCTTCATTCTTGGAGTAGAGATTAGTAGTTAGTTACTGAGAAACATCGTGACCCTATCCGCTACATTCTATATATCAACTACGCAGCTTATCACCACAATAACGTCAAACCACTTTGCAGGTCTTTACATATAGGAACCAAACAACCCCCTCCCACTGCGACGACATAGTGGGAGGGGGTTGTCTGGTTCCTATATGTAAACTGTAGTGTTCTAATAAAAGTGGCATCCAATGTATTTATGTTTTGAGAATGAATTCCCCCAATGATACTCCATTGTCTGGTCATCCCATACACGTCCTCCGTTCCAAAAGTTGCATCTTTAACCTTTTGTCTGGATCTAGTGGCGAATGGCGGTTCATAGATACTCAAGTAGGATTTCACTCCTTTATTTGTATCACTGGTACCCCAGAGTGGGTGGTGAGCATTCGTATCCATACACACAATCAGTCCTTTGCTTTTCCTCGATGTTTTAAGGGTATGATGGCAACGGGCTTTTTGCCCTCGGAACAGGTGTTCGTAGTCCCTTTTCTTTATGGGCCTTATTTAATTCAACTAACCAAATGTTGGGACCCGTTAAGTTCCAGATTGCCCGTAACGTTATTCTTGTCGCTATACAACATTATCCGAAAAATATTCCAATAATATCTGGCTACAATGCAAGCTCCGGGAATACTTACACAGGGTGTGGCTATTGACTTTTACCCCTTCGTCATCAAACAACAAACCTTGCATTTGGCAGTCCACGGCTTTTAGATTAACACCATATGTGCCTAGTATTTATCCAGACGAAGGCTTAAAATGATAAATACCACTTTACTATGATGGAAGTAGATCTGAGGAAACCTCAATATTAAATTGGTCTCTGCACCACCATCACATCCTGTTCACCGTCAGACAATTATGCCAACACTTGTAGCTGGGTATTTGAAATGTACACTTCGGTTTAGCCGAATGAATGCCGAATAAGGGGCAACTCTATTCCGGATCCACTAAGGGATTCAAGAAGTTTCCATATTTATCTTGTGGTATAGTCTCTATCACATTCATTGTAGTAATTTCCCGCATTGTATCGCCAGCCCATATGGTTAGGGGACAATTTAAAGTCATCTTCGGCAATCCACAATAGAAATGGACTACATCACACCAATTTTTAGTTTCTAAGGGAAACTCCTCCACTCATTTCCAAGATAGGAAGGATTGGAATGGACACATACCAGGTTATAGAAGGTATTTAGGCTTCTACACTGATGGTTCCAAATTAGATGGCAAAGTAGGCTTTGGAGTCTATTCTAAAGATATGAGCCTTGCACAAATGCTACCAGTATCTTCTAGTGTCTTTCAGACAGAAGTCATGGCAATCAGAGAAGTTGTTCTTTGACTGGGATGAAACGTCATCACCGCCTGGAGTATCAACATCTACTCTAACTGTCGGGCAGGTATAAAACATATGCAATCTGCTTTCCTGTTTTAAAGAACTTCCCTCAACTGCAGCACATACTTAAATGAGATGGTCAAGCAGTTCGATATTCATTTTACATGTGTGCCGGAGCACAGGAATATTCCAGAAACTTATAGAGCGGATGAGCTGGCGGGATTAGGCACTGCCTTACTTATTCCACTTGATATGGAGCATGTATGTATACCCCTCTCCGCATGCAAACTCACGATTAATACCAAAGTTCTCAGACAAACGAATGATAGATAGTCTGGAGGCACGAAATGTAGGTTCACCAGACAAGTACGCCAAGGTATTACATGGGTCGTACGCTAACCTTGATATCTAGTCCTTGACAAGATATCCTCATGCTAGTAGCTGCAATCACTGGACACTGTTTAATAGACAAATACGCGTCTAGACTTGGAATCTCAGCTCATGATTACTACAGAAGCACTAGGGATGAAGAGGGACGAGAACGTCGAACTACTTATATGCTACAGCCCGTCCTTCTATGTAATTAGGAAAAGATATCTAGTGGCCGTCGATGGTGCAATGGTCAGTGGGCACAGCTTTGGTACATGAGAACGTGGGTTCGATCCCTGCTCTGACCACCTTACGTTTCTATCGACAATGGTCAAATCGCTTAGTGATGGCGACACTATCGGCTAAGTGAACCATGAAAAAGATGCTCAAAATGCTGTTCGGAACCGGTGTAAAAACTGTAGGTCCCAATCAGTGAGTGTAAAACTAGAAAGCGCACAGCTCACACTGGTTATGAAAAGCTTTCCCCATTCCCTTCATGGGATGTAACTGGGAAACAATTTTTTTCGGAGAAAATATCTTAGATATTACTCCATGGCGGATCTAACAAACTTTCAGGAAGATTAATTGAATGATCTTAGGACCTTTCTGCAGAGTACTAATTGGTATTTTCTTCATCCACAGGCTGGAATATTGGGATGAGGTATCATATGGCTTGTGGCCCAAAAATATATCGTGAATCGAATCGCAAATACTTCGAGTCCTTTTTCTCAAAGTAACTCAACCTAAGCTTGGTATTCAATAACATCTCACGAAGTTATTAGGGATGGGCTTCTCTCAACCATACATAAACTTGTTATAAAGTCTATCGTATGAAAGGTCATTTTCAAGAAAGCTTTTTAGTGGTTAATTAGTGTCTAGTGTCGCTGTCAAAATAAATTAATGGTGAATAAAGCCGGCATAAACCCTTGTTCTTTTATGCCTAAAAGTCACACAGACTAACCCTTACATCGCCGACGGTCAATTAATTATAAATTAAACTTTTGCGAATTTCTTAAACACAAAATCGTTTCAAGACCTCTCTTAACCAATATTACCTGTGTTAGTGCTTTCGCCGTAATGCAACATTGTAATTGTTTGATGTCAAACTTATTATATAGTTATTTTCACTTTTTGAAGAAAAAAAACTGAAAATGCAAATTAGCCAAAAAAAAAACCACATAACATGTAAACGCTTAAGTATGCATGGACTTCAGCCAAACACTGAACTAATTTCAAATTCCAAACACATATTAAGGCAATGTTTATGTAGTTTCGATTCCGGTTCAAGCCAAAAAGTCAATCATGGCAAACCATTTGCTGTCAGTCAACAGAGGCCTAAGTGTGTGCGCATGCGTGCCTAAGACATAGCAACAAATACGTTGTGTTTGGGTTGTAGGAGTTGACGACATGAGCTAAGATTATTATGGAACCAAACGTCGCGCGCGCGTACATTTGTATATTTGTATTTAAATATGAATGGATGTAGAAGACGCCAAGTAAAGAAGACGACCAATAAACATGACTCAAAACAATGAAAACTACAACGAAACGCAAGAATTCATGTTGAACGTTGAAGTACAAAATGGATGGATAGAGATGAGAAATAACGTTTCTTGTAAGGTCCAACGTTACTCTCTTGCCGTCTACTGTTGCTTACAAGCTCTGAGACCATATGCTCCATGGATATTTACAAATTTTAGTAAGGAAAATCATTTGTAATTTATAGCCTGTTTCTCGATGTCGAATGAAAACATAGGCGAACGAAAGACAGTCACTCGAATTCGATTCAATTTGGGTTTATCTATCTCTTAAGTATTCGTTCTTATGCACTTGCGTCTGCCAATTAGTATGTGTTACGCAATTACGCATTTATGAATAGCCAGATCGACATTTTTCATTTGATTACAATTTCCTTAAAAAATACTACTTTATTGTATAGGCTTGAATACAACCCTGCCGATCTATTGCAAAAAGGATGTACAGGTAGAGAGGGAAAAAATCCGTAATTTGGCAACGCTAGTAGAAGAGAAACAAAAAAGTCGACGCGATTCACTCAAACGCATTTCTTCCACGCGTCATAACTTGATTATTTCATACTTTTTACATACTTTATGTAATTTTATTTAAATATGGTTGGAATTTCAATAGTTAGATACAATAACATCTTCAGAAAACTGCTCGTGTATTGAAATATTCAACGAAGAGAGTAAGAGAGCAAGGAGAGAAACGACACGCTTCACTCGTTTTCTTTGTTGGTATTCCACTCCATGAGTAAATTTTCTTCTCTACAGGGTGATTCAGGAAGTTCCGGACAAATTTTTCCAGCGTATTCCTTGGCTCATTTCATGAAGAAAAGTCCACTCGGACCATGTCCGAAAATGCAAGGGTGCGAAATGGCTGCGGGTTCAAAATTTTCGGATTGGCGGTCGGAGGGTTGTAGGGTAAAGTTGCTAACTTCTGAGCCAGTGGCCGGGTTTTTTTGTTTTTGGGCTTGTTGGAAATGTCTTTAAGAGGCCTTTCAGAAAAAAAAGTAGAAAAAAGTCAAATCGCCGAGATACAGAGCTTTCGAAATAAAATGAAAAAAAAATTCACATAACCTCAATTTGCTCAGCCAGAGGGCAGGTAACTTATGTTTTTTTGGCGGCCAGGCGATTCGTCCAGCTCGTCCAATCCAACGTCGAGGTAAAAAACATTTTTGCATTTAAGTAAAATGGTCATAACTTTGGAACGGTAAGACCTCTGGGCTTCGTTTAGGTCATTTTGGAAAGGTAAGAGGTATGGCTAAACATACGTTACCTGCCATCTGGCTGAGCAAATTGAGGTTTGACCACTGGCTCAGAAGTTAGCAACTTTACCCTACTACCCTCCTACCACCAATCCGCAAATTTTGAACCCGCTGCCATTTCGTACCCTTGCATTTTCGGACATGGTCCTAGTGGACTTTTCTTCATGAAATGAGTCAAGGAATACGCTGGAGAAATTTGTCCGGAAATTCCTGAATCACCCTGCATACAATAGTTGCTTTATGTCTATTGATACCGATTGTCAGTCGAAAGCAAAGCAAAACAAACAAGACAAAGTAAACAAACAAATGTAATCTAAGAGCACTATTACACGATGAATTTATCCCCGCAAGAAAATTCGTGAATTTTGCGTTCGTTAGGCAAGAGGTGGCGAAACGTAAGAGGTGAGGAAAAAATGCCATGAAATGCCCTGGCATTGTGTTTCGGGGGATTTTTTCCGTTTCTCTTTTGATTTTGACATTTCATGGTTATTACTTTTGTTATAATTCAATAATTCGATATTGTAAAAATTCAACGTGTAATAGTTCGATGAATTACGTAGCAACTTTAAAAGAGAACTGACAAATATGCCCGCAAGAAATTTCATCGTGTAATAGAGCACTAACAAATTGAAAAAAAATTAAAACCAAATGTTCCCCCATTCCTCCTCCACCGAAAATTTGCAGGCTTCGTCAACCGGCACTCCGCTAGCAAACTCTGGGTTTTTTCATATGGTGGACTAGTGCCTGCAGCTGCTGTATCGTTGACTTTTTAGACTATAATTTGAGATTTATTTTAATTTGAAAATTTGTATTTGATTTCCTTTACTTTTTATATTTCTTTGCCACTCGAAAACAAAACAGCAAGTGACTGAATCTGACACTTCCATGCGCAGTGTTGACAACTCATTCGAAATAGAGAAACCTAATTTTGTATGAAAATCTTTACTTAGTCGAAATTTTCTTTCGGCTTGTCGTTCGAGTCGTTGTTCGCATAAAGTTGAATTATTGAAACCCAAACCAGATTTCTTTCGCTTACAAACGTTGCGAATGCTTTCTTTCGACATTGAGAAACAGGCTATTAATTTTATTTTTTCCGTAGGTCATCCTTGTTTGCCAATCATTTCGCAGTACAAGAGACCGAGGTGGAGAATTCGGACATTCTACATGATTCCTGCCAGCTGTTACGCTCTTTGAAAAGGAAAAAAGTTGTAGAGCAGAAAAACAAGTGTTTGCTCTTGACTACTGGAAGACACATATGCGCAGTTTCACAGTTAGCCATTCTTCATTTAAATGGAATTTAAAGACCTAAGTTTCTCATTTAAATGCCATTTAGTATGAACAATTTCTGTGAGCTTTTTAGATTGAGCTTTTGAATGAAAAGTGTGAAACTCGCCCTTAGAATTTGTATTTAATCAGGGGGAATCTATAGCACAGCTGATCGAAAAGGTACTAGGCCGATGATGGAGAATGAGAGAGCAAAGACGACAGGAACTAATTTTAAATAGTAGTGGTCTTCATGAAAGCTCGAACGAACATCGTAAACTCGAAAACATCGTAAACTTGCACAGCAAACGTCAAAACAAACAAATTTCCCATACAAAGCGACTTGCTCAAAAGTGGAAAGTTTTCGAGGCAAATTTGCAGCGCAAACGTGGGATGGAGAAACGTGTAAACTTTTGACATTTCGTTGTCATCTGACTAGGATGCATAAATAAGGTGATAGCACTAGATCAGTAGAAAAAGTACACATACATAATACATGCAATTGCTACTGAGCAACTTTACCTGGTGCCTCATGCAACGGTGCGAGGGAAACTTGCCCTGTGCAAAAGTTCTCGGTTTTCACGTTTGGATGAATGCCGCTAGTGTTTATTGATGCTAATGACAGCTAAATTATGTTTTATGTTGTTTGCATTGAACGAAAATACGTATTCCCTTTGATTTCTGTCCGTTTCATGTCCAACCAAAGTGTAAAAATGGTAAAATACCACAGCAAATAAAACTCTATGAAATGGCCTACTACCTCGTCGTCATGAAGAGGCAACGAAGAGAGTAATGGAAACTCTTAAGTATTTCTCTATGATTTAATACATCAAGTGACGATTGACTCTGAGGGGGGCCTTTATGCAGGTCACATGCAGTTGCAGGTCTGGTCTATGGGTTGTTTATCAATGAAAATATCTTGGACTATATCCGTCTTTCATATTCTGTGTGCTGGTCTGGTCCTGTTTTTCGTTGCCGTGTTCGTAATATCCCATAATTGAGTTCTACTTGATATTATCAGATATTATAGTATCAAAAAAGTACATTTTTTGGTACATTTTCGCAATCGTCTCCTAGAATATAAACATGCCGACTCTTCAAGATCGATGGTTGGATGAATAGTTGGTTGGATAGATGGGTGACACAACTGTGTGTGTGTGTGTGTGTGCCCGCTTTGTTAGAAGCACTATTCCGTCGAACGTGTGTTAACGTAATAGCCGTAATAACTCTTTAAAGCTGCTTGAAATTTCAAACACGCAAACGGATGCATATCGAGGTGTTTAGTTTGTGTGTTCGAATGCATTCGCTGTTCTATTGAATTCGAAATTCTAAAATTGCAAGGGGTGCGCGCGCATTTGTATGCAAGGGGCCAGGGGGATATTAGACATTCACACATACATCCATACGCACAAACATTCATATAAACGTAGTTAACAAATTCATTTGAAATGCACTTACATTCAATTCAATTCACTTTTGGTTGAGATTGTTGCAAAATTTCTGTGGTTCGCTTTCGATTTCGACGAGACTTGATATTCTCCACTGTGTTTTGTTTTGCTTTATTATGGATTTGCAATATTTTTTTTTGTTTTCAATTTATTTTCTTATTGAATTGATTGTTAACAAAACTAAAATTGTTTAAACTGTTTCTCTAAGGCATGCAGATAGATCTATGGCTCTTCTTATATTTGTATTCTGTATTTTTTACACCACAGCAGTTGTTTTTGTGGATCTCGTCTTCTTCTTATACTCGGTTGACCACATCAAAGTGTTACCGTCTTGAATTTCTACACTTTGACCGACTCAATTCAACCTCAAGCCATTCACAATATTTTCATCAAACACTTGATAACAATAACAACAATTTCAACAATGGCAATAACAACAGATTAACACACATTGCTTTCATATCACATTTTCCACTCCATACGGAAACCGAATTTACGGGTTGGGTGTTAGTTAGGTTAGTCAGTGGTGTGTGTGTAGGGGGCTCCAAAGTTTTCAAATTCGCATCCACCTGAATATTCAACACTAACAACACAATAACGGCAACAGATTCACACCCGACAGACTGACGCACAAAACCAAGCGACACTCGCTTGCACCAACTCAGTTAACTAAATGAACAGATATACCAGCAGTCGGTTTGGGTGACAGCCAACACCTCGTTTACACCGGTTTTGTTAATTATTTTTTTAAGTTTTTTTGGTTTTTGTTTTCACTTATGGCATTAACACGTACAAACAACGATCCGTTTTCATTCGAAAGACACAACCTCACTGTCAAACATCTCAAACCCGACTGAAGTGTTGTGTCTCACTGGCACTTTACAGTCACCGACATTGCTTGAGCTTTACTCCATTCGGCTTAAGATGTGGTTAGTTCGTAAGTCTTAGCCACGGCTAGCAATGAAGCAGTAAAATCAGTCGAAAGCTTTGATGAGTTCGCCTATTTGCATTCAATGTGTTCGAACATCTGTTGCAACGTTTGATATCAAACCATTAAATTGAGAGTTTGTTTGTTTGGATCTATGGCCAACTGAGAGGTTTTGGCCATCAGAGAGAATAGAATGAATTTCACTTCCAAAATAGTAAATATGTAATGCATAAGTTGGAGTCTCAATCTTAACAGTTACGGGACGTGTATACTAGACTAGGTCGAAAAAAAACACCGTTGAGTTTTAAAGGTTTGTAAAGACAATTTTATAACCATAAAACAGAATTTTCGTTGCGCCCTAGAGCAGAGGTGTAAACGAATCATTCTGTTTTGAATTAATTCGCGAATCATTCATGCAATTGCAATTCATTTGAATTAGTTCAAAATCAATTCAATTCAAATGAATTGGAAATGAATTGCAATTTAATTTGCCAATTCAAATTTGAATTGGGAATGAATTGCAATGCATTTGAATTGCAATTCATTTTTGCCAAATTCATTTGAATTGATTCAAATTCCATTCAATTCTTTTTTTTTTTTTGTGAAAAGAATTAATTAAAAATGTTGCTTATTCATAATGAATTGAAATCAAAAATACCAACCAGTAAAAAACATAGTTTTTGACTATAAATTTTTTATATATGACCACGCCCCTTTGTCCAATCCCGCCCATATTTGCAGCAGATCTTAGAATATGTATACCTAACCAAGATACCCAATTTAGTTCAAATACCGTTAACAGGATCAGAAATAATGGATTTTTAATTTGTGATGTGTATGGGAGGTACCACGCCCCTTTGCCCAATCGCGCCCCAATCATTTTTGTCGTATCCATTAGTTTTTGGACCACGGGAGAAGGAAAGTTTGCGCAGTACTTAGAGCATACATGGGGCAAATTAATTATATGACATTTATAATTTGTTGTTTAATTTGAATTTCCTGTTCAAATGCAAATTCAAAACACTTTCAATACCATTGGCAATTGTACTTATTTTCAAAGCATTTCCTTCATATCTGGCAATTTTGGTTTTCAAATATTTTGTACGGTACAGGTACAATTGCCAGCAGACAAACAAATTCAAAATAATTAAAAGGATTCCCATATGTCATTACAATTAGCATCCGATTCCACAACCTGCATTTGCATTGCCTGAGCAAATGCAAATTCACAATTTTTTAATTGTCATTGCGAACAATGGTAATTCTTTTGCATTTACATTTGATAAAGTAATGCAAATTAAAATCCAATGCAAATAAAAAAAAACATGTATGACTTAGAGGTGGGTAGATCATGAACTACATATGTACATATGGATCATACATGGGGCAAATTAATTATATGACAATTATAATTTGTAGTTTAATTTGAATTACCTTTCGAAATACAATTTAAAAAAATGTCAATACCATTGGCAATTGTACTTATTTTCCAGCATTTATTTCATATCTCGCACTTTTGGTTTTCAAATATTTTATACAGTAATGGTTTATGAATTTGAAAGTAATTCGAGGCAACACCTATCAAAGCCACAAACCTCTACATATAAAATACTTTAAAAACAGAATTGGCAGCAGTCAAACAATTTCAAAACAATTCCCACATTTCATTACAATTGGCACCCGATTCCACAACCTGAACTTGCATTACCTGAGCAAATATAATTCAACATTTTAATTGGCATTGCGATAAAGAAGTGCAAATTAAAATCCAATGCAAATTAAAAAACCCATGTATGATATGTATGTAGTTCATTAGGGTAACCAGAGATGACCCTCATGAACATAATCTACACGTTCGACATGGCAATTATGTTTGTGATTGCTATGTCAGGGCACTTCAAATGAACGCCTTCCAGAACTAGTGAATGAGCACCACACAAGTTTAGCTGTCTTGCCCTTTGAAGTCCGATCTTAACGTGTGATATATATAACCTTGTTTAGGCTTCAACCGTTTCTGGTGAAATGGCTAATGTGCGCGGCTCTTGTACAAATCAGGGAAAATGTAAAAAGCTTTCGTTTTGCCGTAGTACACCGTTGAAATTTGATTACCTTATTGGTTCTTACATATTGGAAACTGTGACTTCCTTCGGGATTTAGGAGTACTTCTTGATCAAAAGTTGCGGTTTGATCTTCATATTGATTCCTGTATAGGCAAAGCCAGATCACTGTTAGCTTTTATAAAAAGATGGGCGAAAGAATTTGCTGATCTTTACGTCTTTTTGTCTCTCTCGTTAGACCTGGATTAGAATATGCTTGTATTGTGTGGTGTCCGTATAATGTCTGTTACATAGACCGCATCGAAGCGATTCAAAGATAATTTTTACTTTTTTCTTTACGGGGTCTCGCTTGGAACATTGATGATTTGCCACCTTATAAAAATCGACTGATGCTTATTGATCTTCCTACACTTGGAAAAAGCAGGTATATGTGACGCGCAAAATAGAAAGGGACATAAGGGTAAAAACCGGTTTTGTTCAGGAGAGCCATTTTAAAGATTTAAATACGTGTATCTTTGGTGTAGAATCGTCGACTTCACTTTCATAAAACGCGCATATCTCTGGGAGGAAACACTTTTGGGGCATGGGATCGGTCTCATTCGATGCTCAGATGTTGTCCACATCAAAAAAAAAAATGAAAATTGATTTTTTAAACCTTAGGTCCCTTTCTCTATGCGCTGTCACATATGTTAAATGCTATATTTATTGTAAAACTCATTAGGGGATGTATAGATTTAAATTTTCTCGTGAGTCAAATAAATTTTAATGTTCCCTGTAGACAAACCCGACATTTCTATCCAATAAAACTACCGACTGTCCGTTATAATTACGATTACTACAATCCTCAATGAGATCTATAATTCCTTACCCACTTCAGATTCTTTGAATTAAATAAATAAAATAAATGGTTTCCCATTACATTCCATGAAGCAAACAGTGAGCTGTGCGCTTTCTAGGCTTAAACTCACTGATTGGGACCTACAGTTTTACACCGATTCCGAACGGTATTTTGAGAAGCTTTTTCATGGCTAAGTACTCGATAGTGTCGCCGTCACTATGCGAGGTGACCGCCGCCGAAAGAAATTTAAGGTGGTCAGAGCAGGGATCGAACCCAGAATCTCATGTACAAGAGGTGCGCACACTACCCATTGCACCACCGACGGCAACATTTTTAAGCAACATTTAATTCGTAATTAATCGGGAACTATTATCCTGCTTGTGTTGCCAACCATTTTCCTCCGATAAACCAGTCCTTCTTCTAAATATTAATCAATCTTATTGTAAATCCTGAATTCTACAATGAATTGTAGCTGACGCTGAATAGATGGATGGATCATTAGCGGTTGAGGCCAGATGCTGACATTCATGTCCCTCATCTTCATGTTCCAGATTTTCAAGTCCCTACTCTTCCTGTTTATCTCCCGTTATGCTATTTTTATGTTCCTGTTTATCGTTCCACACATATTGTTGCGACGTTCCAGCTCCAGATGTGACTGCCTATGTTATCTCCTATGATTTTATCCTAAAGTTCCTGTGAATCAATCCACTCAAATTTGTGGAGTCTGTTTACCATTTCTCTTGTTCCTGCTCATCCCCTTGTTGTTCTACTCCAGCTGATGTTCCTGTTCCTCATGTTCCAGATGTTCCTGTCCCAGCTCCTATATTATTACTGTTTTAATTATAAGTTATTTTTTATTTTTGTATTTTGTATTATTATAACTAACATACGAGTACAAGCTAATTATAATATTTTTTAACTATTTTGTTTCATTTTAATTATTTTATGTTAATATTTCTATTTTTATATTTTTCTTTTTTTTTAATTTTTAAATTTTACATATTTTCTGCATATTATTGTAATTGTACTCTACTCTTTTTCTTATGTTAAATGTATTTTAATTTTATTAAGTATTGTATGTTATAAATACTATGTACATATATAATATAAATGTTATAACGTTGTTGAAAATATATTACCGGTTGTATCCTATTTAGGATTGTAGCTGTAAGATAAATAAATAAATAAATAAAATATAGGTTTAAACTCCAACCCGGCCACATTTCTTTCGACGACGATTACCTCGCTTAATGACGGCGACGTAATCGAGTAATTAACCATTAAAAGGCTACTCAAAATAATTTTCCCGAATCGATGTAAAACTATAGGTCCCAATCAGTTCGTTTAAAACCAGAAAGTGCACAGCTCTCTGATTCTGAGAAGCTATACCCAGTCCCTTCACGGTATGTAATGGGAAAATATTTACTTATTTATGTTAACCTTTATATGATTTTCAATTGAAGCACCGGCTTGAGGTCATAGGAATGAAAACAGAAAACGAAGATGTATAATTTTCCTTTTATCACAATTTATTTAACCCTTTGCAACTGACGTGCTCTTATTTTAACAACAAAACTGACGTGGGGTCTAGCAGACATAATTTTTAAACTGATTTCATATGTTGAAGTTCTGGACAGGCGCGTTTTTTACCTTATTTATTTATAACCGTCAAGCTAACATAGAATTACAATTTGAAATAAAAGACGTTACTTTGAAAGGTATTTTGAAAGAATTCTAACTTCGAATTTTACAATAGTTCACAAAGTTTCACTTTGCGATGTCTGCCAGACTACGGCGTCAGTTGCAGAGAGTTAATTTCCAATATTTCATCATCATCACGGATAGTGTGAGGAAACAACAAGTAGATGAATAGTATTTGCTGCAAGCTTTCGTCAACAAAAGAAGTTGATCGAAATATTGGAAACTAAAGTAAATAAATTGTGATTAAAGGAAAATTAGACATCGTCGTTTTCTTTTTTCATTCCTATGCCCGATACTTATATTGAAAATCATAATAATAAAAATATGACGAACTTGGGTAAATAGTGAATCCCGAAAATTTTTCCAGAGGGTAAGAAGACCGAATAATGGGCTGCCCTCCTGCAACGTCGAGAATGGGAATCTGGTGACTGAGAAGCAGTGTGTGCTTAAAATGTGGAGAGACCACTTATCAGCTCTACTCCACTCAGATTTTTCTACTGAGATCAGGAGGTAATGATAGTGGAAGACAGTGTTCACGTCCACGACTGACCAAATATTCACTCTACGCCAAATCCTGAAAAAGGCCCACGAAAAACAAATCGATACATAACATCTTTTTGTCGATTACAAAGCTGCTTTCGATAGCCCCATACGGGGAAAATTGTACGAAGCTATGTCTGAACTTGGGATTCCGGCAAAACTGATCCGCCTCTGTAGAATGAAGCTGATCAACACCAAATCAGCTGTGAAGGTGGAGAATGAACTCACCGAACCATTCTATACCAAGCGAGGACTGAGACAAGGCGACACACTTCCGTGCAATCTCTTCAACATCTTAATGGAGATAATAATGAGAAAAGATGCAGTAAATATGAACATGACCATTAACACGAAAAGCCGTAGGTTGCTGGCGTAAGCTGACGACATAGAGATCATTTGGCGAAATTTGCGAGAGGTTACTGCAGTATTTTCAAGAATCAGCGAGGTGGGTCTTGCTGTTAATGAGGGCAAGACAAAATCGATGGTGTCAACGACTAGAAAAACCTCTCGTCTTGGTCTGCACTTGAGCGTTGCCAACCGATTTATATTGAAGTGGTAGATGAATTTGTCTACCTTGGATTCGCCATAAACAAGGACAATAACGTCTATCTGGAGATAAATAGGAGAATTGTGCTTGCAAAATGATGCTATTTTGGACTCAGCAAGTAGTTTAGGAACAAAGCCCTCTCTCTACGGACAAAAGTCCAGCAATACCAGACTCTCAGTTTGTTTGTCCTGACATATGGCTCCGAAGCTTGGGGCATATAACAATCAGCCGGGAGTATTCGAGAGAAATATTCTCCGTAAGATATATGGTCCTGTTAAAGAAAACGGCGAGTACCGACGTCGTTGGAACCCAGAGCTATGTCGTTTGTATTCTGACGAGGACATAGTCCAATTGCGTTGGCTAGGCCATATTATCAGAATGGATGAAGATAAGCCAGCGCGAAAGGATTTCTATAACGTCTATAACGTACCCGATGGAAGCAGGAAAAGAGGATGACTAAGACTCCGATGAAAAGACCAGACCGAAGAATCCCTCCGAATCCTTGGCGTTACCAACTGGCGAGAAAATGCGAAGGAGAGAACCAGTTGGAGAAATATGTTAAAATTTGTTTGTTAATTAACATGTGTAAGACGTCTGACCTCATGAGGTTGTAAAATAGTCAATAAAATTAAAGTAAGTAAAGAATTGCTCTATGCTTGTAACAAACGAATTGCTTGCTTGCTTGCTTGCTTATCTGGTCTCGGACAACGCCGAGGAGTCAGGGACTTTACAAAACGAATATAACATATTTCGCCAACCAGTTCGATCTTTAAAAATATGTTATTGCGGCCTTTCTTATCGTAACTAGATTCTCGTTAATGTTGTAAGTTAAAACGGCTCAGCTAAAGCAATTAGATGATCCAATAGGGCCTTGCACCAAGTATTTGGGTGGAAGCCATTCTGACTGTCAGATTTACAAATTCATATTAGCCTAACTCGGAATTTACAGATTCCATAGACGAAGAAGCCATAGAACACACCAATTCTGGACATATTTTTCAGCCAACAATAAAAAGGATAAGCAAGAGCCCAGCATTAAAACAAATTGGGCAAAGGTCTGATGAAAGAGAAGAAGATGTGGAAGAATTTACAGGACCTGAGGGTACGCAACAAAACAATTTTGAGAATGAGGTCATATTAGAAGAACGTCATGCTAATGAAGAGATATTTACACCATTATCTACAAAACGAGTTACATTATCAACGAAAAAAGCTAATGGCTGAAAAAAGAAGAAGACCAAGGAAAATTGTTTTTATTTTGTTTGTTCGACCTTTGTTTTACCAACGAACAATCCAAATTATTCGAGCTTGAAGACATTAGCGAATTATTGTTCAGTTAGCGAATTATCGAAATAAAAAACAGAACTGACCTTAAGATCGAATAATTTGGATTATTTACCAAGGAAATTGATTAACGTTGTAATAAATGAAAAAAGTTTCGAACAGCAAACTCAAGAAGTCAACATAAGACGTTTAATCGATCAACTCCCAGCCGAGAAGCTCATCGATATAAAGCCAAACTTAGCGAAAAGAGGCAGTCCGGAAGACAGTAGTGCACAAAATTAGATGAGAAACTTAAGGAATGACAACTAAATCCACTATAGTCAGATCCCTGTATGTATTTGTCGAAAGAAGATTTGGTAGTCGTAATGAACAACCATCAAAAATGGCGTCAACGGAAGTTGGAACTAGCAAAATCATTTGAGATGTAGACTTGGAACGAATTGAATTTTGGCCGGAAAGAGAATTCGAATAAGATCCAAATACAAGGGAAATTACAATGACACAGCTGTCAAAAGAAATGTGTGCGACAACTGCTCAAGAAAATTCGGAAATTAAAAATACCAGAATATTTATCTTGCAACTTCTACAAGAGCAGACGTTGTCCAGTCAGTACAACACAAATTAGGGCAACAACATTGGATAACGGGAAAATTGGATAAAAGGTTACAGTTTTCATTTCACAAAGTCAAAGTTATTTTCACAAGTCAACGGATACGCCAATGTGGATTGGTGTGCCAATATCGACGACCGAATAACGTACACAGTTTTCGTGTTCAAGTTAAAAGTAGCCAAGTTAAAAGTAGCCACAACTAGTACTGAAGTACTAGTACATGTCCGAAGATTTTTATTCGACATTATTGCTCGACATGTACGACAACTAACCCGGAATCCTGTGTTTCCTAATGGAATAAAACATATCTAAAGAGGGCAATAAATGTTGAATACCTCTCCACATCCGTAATGCTGGCAGATGTATTGACGAACGGATTGGACTCTCGTAGTATTATTTGAGGGCAGTATTGAATATAGCAAATTAATACTTTGTATATTTTGTAGTACAAATACAAGTACTATCTCTTAACAAATTAAATAAAATGAACTCAACTTAATTTAATTTGGTACATTATGGCTTTATTAGAAATAACAAATATTCCCATTATTTATGGAACACGATTTCATTCATGTGACTGCTGCGTCTGGCTTCGCAGTAGCTCATCCTGCCAGTCCCATTTTCCAAGGCCTTGGGTCGAAAAGTAATGAGTAAATAGGCTACGGGGGACATGGGATTGTCCGTGGAGGTGGAAAGTTTCTGATACCCATTCACTTGGGAGTGGCCAGAAATGATTCCTTCATTGGGCAGTCCAAGCAGCTGACTACTTCCACGCAGTATGTCCTGGACAATGGCTTTTCTGAAACTTCCGTTAGCTAGCTAGAGAGAGAAGGCGAAACAAATGAGCTGCAAATCAGGTTTAGTAGATGACTGATGTCACTGAAGCTCATCCAACAATCGGGCATATTCTTTTGTCCTTAGAAGGCGGATGAGGCAAACAGACGGGCCAACGGCGGATAGAAACCGAAAGAAGAAAATCCAGGTTCGACATATTGCATCCTGGTCAGCGTCTGATCCATAATGGGCGGCTGCAATCAAATATCCTGGCAGTAGGTAAAATGCAAAAACACGGTGGACTGGGTTTGCCTCCCGCCACCGTTCATAATGGCAGTGAAAATACGTAAACGAACAAGAAAACATAAACAACCCCCATTTGTTGACGAACCCCGCAAACGTTATCAGGACCACGATTTACGGATATGCACTTGGAATGTAAGAACTCTATATAGATCCAGTGCAAGTATCCAACTGGGAGATGTCCTTGAAAGTTATAAGGCTGACATTACCGCAATCCAGGAAATGCGATGGACAGGACATGGCTGCACAAGAAAAAGAAATTGCGATATATACTACAGTTGCCATGAGAAAAAACATGAATTTGGTTGCGGATTTGTAGTTGGCAAAATACTGCGACATCTAGTCTCTAGGTTCAATCCTGTGAATCCGCATAAAAGCGACATATTTTTATATTTCCCTAATTTGTGTGCATGCCCCGACGGAAGGGAAAGATGATGATGCCAAAGACATATTCTATGAGCTCCTAGAGGAAATGTATGACCGCTGCACTGGCCATGACATTAAGATTGTACCAGGAGATTTTAATGCCAAACTAGGGAGGGAAAATGTGTTTAATCAAACTATTGGCAATTTCAGTCTACATGCTGACAGTTCCGACAACGGTATGAAACTGATTGACTTTGCCGCGGCAAAAAACATGGTCATTAGTGGTACAAGATTCCAGCATAAAGACATCCACAAGGCTACTTGGGTATCCCTGATCAAAGAACTAAGAACCAAATTGTGGTAATTGATGGAAGGCAATCATCCAGTGTAATGGACGTACGAGTGATCAGAGGAGCTAACATCGATTCTGATCACTACCTGGTAGCAGCAAAGGTTCGCACAAGATTAAGTAGAGCGAAAATCGTACGAAACCAGACGCAGAGGAAGCTGGACATCGGAAAGCTGCAATTACCAGAGGTACCCACAGGCTACTCAAGGAAGCTCTCGCAACTTTTGGCACAGAACCCACCCCCTCCTGATGACGATCCTGATGCGCAGTGCAAACCCATTTCCGACTCTATAAAAACTGCCGCAACAACCGTACTTGGTTTCGAAAAACGGCTTCGCAATAAACAGTGGTACGATGAAGAGTGTCGCATTGAAAATGACGAAAAGAACGCTGCACGTATTGTAATGCTTCAGTCAATTGCAACGCAAGCTGCAACTAGCGGTATAGGGAGAAGGGAAAGGAGTTAAACCGTCTCTTTAGGCGTAAGAAACGGCAGTGGAGATATCGCGAGTGACTACCAAAAAGTCAAAAACGGAACTAATAGACATGGTTCAGGGCCCCCGTTCTGTAAACACAAGGATGGAAATCTCATCGCAGATGTGCAGAGTATGTTGGGAATATGGAGAGATCATTTCTCTGCGCTATTGGTACCTGAGATATCCAATGACGAGACAATCGATCAAAATTTGGACGATGGCGCCGATTGCCCTCACCTATCCAAGCCGAGGTCAGAACAGATATTTCCCGGCTTAAGAACAACACGGCCGCAGGAGCCGATGGATTACCGGCGGAGCTGTGTAAGGCTGGCGGCGATGAGCTGATAAGGTGCATGCATCAGCTCATTAGCAATATTTGGTTAGTTGAATGTATGCCCGGCGACTGGAGTCTCAGTGTACTATGTCCCATATTTAAAAAAGGTGACCCGAGTATCTGTGCCAACTACCGTGGAATAAGCCTTTTATCCATAGCATGTAAGGTTCTATCAAGCATACTTTATCGCTGACCTGATTGGACCATACCAGTGCGGCTTTAGGCCTGGAAAATCGACTACTGACCAGATTTTCACGCTACGCAAATCCTGGAGAAGACAAACGAAAAACAAATCGACACCTATCACCTATTTGTCGATTATAAGGCGGCCTTCGATAGCCCAATACGGGGGAAACTCTACAAAGCAACGTTTGAGCTGGGTATTCCTGCAAAACTCAGACGCCTTTGCAGGATGACCTTGACGAACACTAAATCCGCAGTGAAAGTTGGTAAGGATCTTACCGAACCTTGTGAAACTAAGCAAGGCCTCAGGCAAGGCGACACCCTATCCTGCGATCTCTTTAACATCTTTATGGAGATCATTATGAGAAAAGCTGCAGTCAACATGAATAAAACCATCAGCAGCAAAAGTCACATGCTGCTCGCGAGTGCTGATGATATAGATATCATTGGGCGCACAATTAGAGAAGATACTGCGGTTTTTCCGAGAATTGAGAAGGAGTGGGTCTGACGGTAAATGAGGACAAGACAAAATTAATGGTTTCAACGAACAGGGCCTCCACGCGATTAGACCAAAGCGTGAACGTTGATAACCGTTATAACTTCGAGGTAGTGGACGAATTTATATACCTCCGATCTGCCGTGAACAAAAACAACAACGTCAGCCTTGAAATCAAGCGGAGAATTGTGCTTGCGAATAGATGTTATATTGGGCTAAGCAAGCACTTTAGAGATAAAGCCCTCTCTCGAGTAACAAAAGTCCAGCTGTACCAGACTCTCATTCAACATGTCTTGCTTTATGGAGCAGAACCCTGGGTCCTATCGCAAGCAGACGAAACATCTAGGAGGAGTCTTCGAGAGAAAAATACTCCGAAAAATTTATGGCCCTATAGTGCACAACGGCGAGTATCGGCGACGCATGAATCATCAGCTGTATGAGCTTTATCCTGACATTGACATAGGCAAGCGGATCAAGATATCGCGATTGTGCTGGCTAGGCCATGTCAGTAGAATGGATGAAGACGAACCAGCACGAAGAGTTTTCGACACCGAACTCGAAGGAAGACGAAAAATAGGAAGACCAAGACCACTGGAGGGATCAGGTTGACGAATCCCTGCGTACACTTGGTATTGCCAACTGGAGAGATAAAGCAAAAGATGCCAACTGGAGAGATAAAGCAAAAGGTCCCTGACCCCCCGGGGTTGTCCGAGACCGGATAAGTAAGTAAGTAAGTAGTCGATAGTGTCGCCATCACTAAGCGAGGAAATGTAAGGTGGTCAGCGTGGATTTAGCCCAGGTTCTCATGTACAGGAACCGCGCACACTGACCATAGCACCAACGACGGTCATGTTATCTTATTATATTTATCAATAGCAAAAACCCTACATTTTTTTTTTTTTTTTATTCAATTCATATATTCAATTAGATACTATAAATAAACAAAAAGATACAATATAATATAGTAATACAACGCCCTTCAACGGGAATTCAAGTAGATATATGGGTAGGGTATTCCCACTCATACTTTTTATGCTTACAATTTTGGGAATTATTACAAAAAGTATAAACTTATGTTTAAATAAATTCACATATTGTAATGAAAAAATTACACAAAAACATTATTTAAATATTGAGAAAAAGATAAAATAAAGTCAGAATGTTAAAAAAGTTTAAATTTAGACTGTAATCCACCAATATACATCTTTATTCAATTTGCTCCTTTCCACACGGTCTCTAATAGATACGCTAGTATCAAATCTAATATCGTTGTTTATGATTAAATTATTGTCAACAGCTTTTGAGTTAGCCCTTCTATGTAAATGGTAAAAAATTGGAATACCATCAGACTTTTGCATGAAGCCATTTTTATCGAACGAAACCTGATACTAACGTACATATTATGTATATATAGATCGCTTGTGTAGTAAGGAGCCATGATTAGGTTATTTGACACACATTGTGTAGTTTTAACAATGTGTTTTCTTATTAATTTAATTATGAAATTGTCAAATCTGTTTATCTCAGCTTTGTTGTTTAGTCTTTTGTTGGAAATATATTTTGTGAAATTGCTGTTTCTAGATCTACACAAAGATGTACAGGCGCGGCGGCATTTTCTTTCGAATGTACGCATACGTTCCATATATATATCGGACATCCATATGTTATGATATGGCGTATTAAAGCCTGATACAAAAGTATTTTTACTTTCTGTTTGACATGTTTAGAAAAGAAAAGAGTTTTGTATCTGAAAAAAGCATGTCTAGCCTTTGTTATTTGTGTGTTAACTAGGGATGGGTATCGAACTGTAAAACATCGATTAATGTAATCGATTATTTTTTTCAAGGCAATAATCGATTCACAGATTAATGGCCAATGATACCATCGTTAAATCGGTGTTTTCGATTAATCGACATGAAAATAAGAAAATTAATGGAAAACAATTCAATGCTACTAAATTTAGTCATTTAACAGCAAAATAAAATTGTTCAATAATAAAAGAAACCTTGGTAGACACAGAATGTTTTTTCTTGCTATAAATAATTTTCTCCCATATTGTAGATAATGAATAATATGAAAACTCAAAAACACAATAAAAATTATATTAATTATAATTTATTATTAATTATAATTAAAAAAGCAAAAAAAAAATACTGATAAAATAAAAATGGATGTTATTTTTGTATTTTATAATAATAAATGTTAACCAAAACTTCTCGGGAACGTTTTTTAAAAATAATAATTTATTTGCAAGATCGGCTGTCAACTATCTACTGAAAAACTAAAATTTTGTTTGACAAATGGCAACTTACTAATACCACGTTTATACGCACTTCTTATACATATGTAAGTATGTGATTCACAAGAGTCAGATGGCACAACGATGCCTAGTGACGGCGACACTATCGAGTATTTAGCCATGAAAAAGCTTCTCAAAATACCGTTCGGAATCGGTGTAAAAACTGTAGGTCCCAATCAGTGAGTGAAAATTTAGAAGCGCACAGCTCACTGGTTGTGAGAAGCTCTCCCCAATCCCTTCATGGGATGTAATGGGAAACGGTTTTTTTTATAAATATAGTATAAGAAAGTGAATTTCCTAAGAATATTGTTTTATTTAAATATTAAACATCGATTATTCGATTAATCGAACATAGAACACATCGGTTAAAAAACATCGATTACTTTTTAAAAACATCGATTTTTCCAATTAAACGATTCATCGATACCCATCCCTAGTGTTAACATGAGTAATGAAGTAGAGAAATTTATCTAGGTGAATACCTAAGTATTTTACTACCTCTTTATTTGGTATCTTTATACCAGAGAGTGGAGAGTATATACCAAATGTTTTCCAATATTTTCTGATATTATAGTTGCATTGGTCTACTGGGGGACGAAAGAGAATGGTCTCACATTTAATATAATTTATGTTCATATTCCAATCCTTCGCATATTTGACAACCTTATTAAACTTTTCCTGTAATTTTATCTACTCTATTATCGGCGTGATATACAATTAGGTCATCTGCGAATCCAATAGATTCAGGTAGAAGATTTAATAACTCGTATATGTATAAATTAAAAAAATCGGTGCATTGACTGTGCCCTGTTGGAGGCCATTCATAATGTAGAATTGTTGGGAACTTACAGTACCGCGGCTACTTACAACGAAATGTCTCTCATTGATCATATTGTAGAGTAGTATTATAAATCTTAGGGGGAACTTATGATTCAACATTTTGAAGATTAATCCTTGAATCCAGATATTATCGAAGGCTTTTTGGAAATCTATCAAACATGCCCCTGTATATAATTTCCTTTTCCAATTCCAGTTAATATTTGACACCAAAAGGTTGGTCGCGTGGATTGTAGAGTGCTTATATTTAAACCCAAATTGGTTTTCATTTATTAAGTTGTGGCTATTCAGTATACGAATTATTCTCGAGTTAATGCAACTCTCGAATATTTTACTTATATTAGGAAGCAATGTTATGGCTCTAAGGTTTTCGGGATGACTTAGATCTTATTTTTCTTAGGGAGTGTAACAACTTTACCTAGTTTCCACGACGAGGGAAAGTAAGAGTTATTGAACATATTATTAAATAAGGTACAATACTGCAGAATTAGCTTTGGTGGAGCCTTTTTAAGGGCTATATTGGGAATGTTGTCCACGCCAGATGAAAATTTTCCCGTGAGATTTTTGAAAATGTACATAATCTTTTCCTGAGAAACAAAATCTTCGAATTCTGCAGAATTTGGTATTTCATCAGCCGTAATTGTGTTCGAAAATTTTTATATTTGGGAAGGGTTCTCATCAAATCCGGATTTTTCTTCTAAAAATCTGGTGAACCCATTATTTACCTCCTGGTGTAGGTTATTACTAATGTCGATTTCTTTTGGACCATAAACTGTTTCAAGGTATGCGCCGACAACATCTAATAATTGTATTTTGTCTTTTATTACAAATTTTCCCGAATTGATGTCAATTAAAACTGTATCGGGATCGATATTAGCTCTTCTGAGCAAAACTTCTTCATTGTTTCCGATTTTTACTGTTTCAAGAACAGTTGAGTCGTAGCTTCTATATTGCTTTCTGGCTTATGTATACATACCTAAAGCATCCTTTGGACTCAAATGAGATAATTTATCTTTATGATGTTTGTTGAAGGAGAATATTAAGTTTTCCTGAATTAGTTGTCTTAGTAGTTTCAATTTAGCTTTAAAGAATGATAAATGACTTACAGAGAGAAGACGTTGTAATCTGTTGTGTCTTTTAATATAAGTGAGTGTTCTATTTTTCTCTGCTTGCAATTTTCTTATAATTGGTGTTATCAATATTTCCATTTGATCTCTATTTTGAAAAAAGGGAACTGAATGTTCAATAGCATTAATAATAATGTTGTTTAACTTTTCTAAATAAGAGTCAATTTCAGAATTTGAGAGATTTGTATTGTTGGGGATAGGGAATTTACATATCTAGTGAATTTATGATCTTGTTCCCTACATTTTGGGCCAAACCCCCACTTTACAATCAAAACCCAACTGGTCAGATTATATTGAAGGTGTTATGAAAATAGAATAATATCTTTCAATTCTTGACTTAATATATGTGACATACAGGGACGAGCAAAATTATAACAGGTGTCATATAATGGAAGCTTAAAACTTTAACTTTTAGCAACGTTTAATCTTGTGCTGGCCATACACCTTACACCGAGTTGGTACAACATAGAACTTCAATCCCAACTTCAACTTATGTAGAACTGTCAAAGAGTTGTACAACCAGTTGTAACATGTATGCATACATGGGGCAAATTAATTATATGACAATTATAATGTGGAGTTTAATTTGACTTACCTTTCGAAATGCAAATTCAAAAAAATTTCAATACCATTGGCAATTGTACTTAGTTTCAAAGCATTTCCTTCATATAGATGGTTTGTGAATTTGAAAGTACTTTGAGGCAACGTCTATGAAAGCCACAAACCTATACATATAAAATACTTTAAAAACAGAATTGCCAGCAGTCAAACAAATTCAAAATAATTAAAAGGATTCCCACATTTCATTACAATTGGCATCCGATTTCACAACCTGCACTTGCATTGCCTGAGCAAATGCAAATTCAAAATATTTTAATTGTCATTGCAAACAATGGATTTTGCATTTGCAGTAGATAAAGTAATGCAAATTAAAAAAACCCATGTGTGCATGTATGGCCAGCATAAGATTAAACGTTGCTAAAAGTTAAAGTTTTAAACTTCCATTATGGGACACCTGTTACAATTTTGCTCGCCACCGTATGTCACATATATTATTGCGTATATGGACCGATAATACGGTGTAGAGGGATACTGCCGTGTGATGGGGTAAAGGGGGAAAAGTTCGCTGTGAAATGCAATTATCGTAGCTTATAATTAAAAAAAAGATGGTGGTTGTGGTGATAGACTAAAAGGCTAGTAGATGTATTATAGAAACGAGAAATGGCGTAACGCAAAGAGAGAACCGTAGGATACCTTAAATATCTCTGGGCAACATTTTTAAGACTATGGAGCCATGCCCATCTATCTATCTAGCAGCCTGGTGTGTCAAAACGGCTGATGTTGTACCATTCCGTTTTGATCCTCCAACGTTGTTGTCAGGGGGTTTCGATGACACAGCTGATCGACCTCATAGCTGCAAAGTTGATATAGGATAGAATGTGAAAGAGAATGAGAAATAGGCGAATTAAAATAACTGACTTTAAATTTGATTTTATTGGCACTTACGACTTTTAAAATAATTTTATATGCAATAAATTAGTTTTGATTTGAATTTTCTATAATTTTTATCATTACGTTCAAATTCTGGCAGAAAAACTGGCATAAAAAATTGTATGAAAACTGTCGTTAGCCCAGTGGCTTTCAACGAGAATTTGGTCTAACTGAAACACACATGCAAACTCTTTATATCGTATCTTACTCTATGGTCTTTCTCAGGGAGTTTCGCTGATACAGCTGATCGACCTCCTAGCTGCAAATTTGATACGGGACATGATGTGAAGGAGCATGAGCAATATCGAGTTGAGAAAATTAACTTTAAATTTGACACTCATGGGCACTTATGCCTTTTAAAATAACTTTATATGCAATAAATAAGTTTTGATTTGACAATTTTATTTAGTTTTCATTTGCTTTACTCCCAAATCCTGACATATATACAAACTGTACATAGACTAATACATACCTAGATAAACTTATTCTCTCATCTGACGTTTCATTTCACACTCTCATCGTAGGTTTGTGGAAATGACAGCAATTAAATTTAAAATTCTCTTACACCAGGTGGAGTTACAAAATATGTTCACTTAACTTTTTCCTGTCGTTTTGGTGTAGAACTGAAAAATTTAAATATATTTTGCACTTTTTTATTGACTTTTATCGTTGGTATACATTTGTATTGTATTTAACACAACTAGTTTTCCACAAAAACACTAAATTCGGTTGTTGTTCCTATGTTGATCGCTGTATACTATTGCCACTATCTGGTATTATTGAACCCATATTTCTACCATCCAATGTTTACTTTCCATCGTACCTATGACGTTTAATTTATTGAGCGAATAAAACCTTCTATGGTATGTGTTATTCTATGAAACTGTATCAGAACTGTCATTAACCAAGTGACTTTCGACGAGAATTTTGTGGAACTGAATCACTCACGCAAATCTTTATTCATTACTTTAAATTTATTATACTGACACGGTGCACAGTGGGGCCAATAGAAAATAAATTGCATTTTAAATTTTGATTCCAAATATCTTTGTAACAGTACAAGATATCACTCACCAATATGCACATTTTTTTGTTTCCTTATTTGTTAGATTTTGAGAACAAAATAAAATTTCAAATCGACTAGAACTCTTAGAAGTTACAGGTCTAGAAACGTTGAACGTCACTATAGTTATCTACTTTGACATCACGTATCAAATTTATAGTACATTATAAAACGATCCGGATAATAGTTTAGAAGTTCTGATATTATTACCACTTTGTTTGAAATCGGAACGACTGTGTTGTGGCGTCATGGCCGGATTCTCCGAAGAATCAATCGAGCATTTGCTTCGAAATACTTCATTCGCATACAATTTTCGTTGGTCAACTGTCGTTTATATATTTATTTATTTGCTTACGTAACACATAAATATATAAACCAAATGTTGGATGTAGCTATAGCTGTAGCTATAGTATAGAGTAATGGCATCTAGAGTAGCGATTTGTCTCAGTAAACTTACGAAGTTTGGTGTGGTTGCATATGGACGTTGAATGTTGAAAATTATTGATTTTATAATACCAGATAGAGACGACGGTTCAAACCAACCATCAATAAATCAGCAACAGCATTTCGATTTGTGCGATAAAATTTCTGTGTAAATACAGAACAAATATATACTAACAATAAAAGATAACAAAAAAGTGTTCTCAGTTTTTCATCAAAGCGACATGAAATTTTAAGTCAAAAATTTCTGTAATTGCACCTGGTGTAAGTCAATTTACGTCAAATAACTCTCTATCGCACCGACAGCACCACGATGAGTGTGAAATGAAACGTCAGATGAGAATAATGACAGCTCTAGGTGACATTAATCTATGAGCTATAGCAACGTGACATTAAGCAACGTGGCGTATTGGTTAGCCAGGTATAAAGATTGTTTCACGTTAGGTTAATTGATTTATTCCAGCTGTAAGATTGACTCCGTGAACTTAATTTGAAGCGATTATCTTGATCTTTATTTGATTTTCTATCGATTGCCTTGTTTAATGTTAATTTATCAGCTTATTTCGTTGCATGCTTGGCGAATTCGTTTCTTCTATTAGATATCTATTAGATAATGTCCTGGAGTCCAAATTATGATGATTTTAGGGTATAGTACGAGTATATGTATGTTGCTTTGAAATTATTATTATTAATATTGTATTTCTTTAATTTGACACAGTTTAAGGAATTGGATTTTCCTGACAGATTATGACTGATTTGATGATTTGTTGGTTTCTACTTGATATAGCAGATCCAAGTTTTAACTTGTTTAAACGTACCAATAAAATTTGTAACTTGTATATACAATAATTTGTCAATCTCGTTGTAGTCTTCATCATTTGCCAAACTCCTGGAACAGTCAGCTGGTGTTTATTTACGACAAGCAAACTCGGCAGACTTCGTCCTGAATTTTAGTAGGGGGAACAATTTTAAAAAATGTATATACATATTGTTACGAATTTTTCTTATTCGTCCTTTTTGCGTTGTTTTATTCCCAATAATAAAACAAGGTTCGTTTTCAATTACGATAATTGCAACGGTATCACTTTCTTTTATTTTACTTATATAGTACAACAGTTTACTTTATTTACACCACTTTAATAAGTCTTATATTGTACTATAAAATCGCGTTGGTTACTTTACGCGGGTTAATCACAAAACTGAACTCTCCATTCCAAAGACCTCCGCTATTTATACCAACTCACCATACTCAAATGAAGTTATATCTAGCGAATTCAAGTACCTTCTAGCCGTTACTTATCTTTGTAGAATCATCTCGAATGGTGGAGAATTATCTCTGAGGCGAATTCGTGTTACTGGTTTAGCGAGCTGGTACGTTGTTACAATGCATACTTTCAGGCGCACCACTAATCGCCTGTTATTTACATAATGTTAGTAGTCATTAAGAGCAAGCAAACGCTTTTACTTATTCGTAACACTGCCCCCCACTTAAGCCTGTTCGTTCCGAGCAGGTTCAACCCTCCGTTTTCCATACAGGGCTAGTCTTTCCAAATGCACGACTTTCATTTTAGCTCTTGGACTTTGACTTTTCTGGATTCTATAAACCACGTCATTTATTCTTTTGACAACCTTGTAAGGGCCTTCCCAGAGAGTCTGAAGTTTTGGAGATAAACCCTTCTGGCGCTGTGGGTTGAACAGTAAAACTAGCTGACCCTCATGGAATCCTTCGGAATTTGCCGCTTGATCGTACCTGGCTTTCATCTTATTATTGACCAACTTCATACTGCTGCGAACAAATTCGTGAAGTTCGCTAAGCTCTTCTGGGATACCATCATTCTCCCCACTGTTGGATGTTAGACAGTTGTCAAACTCCAAATTTTTAGGAGTTTTAACTCTGTCCCGAAGATGGCACTAGCTGGTGTTCGGGCAGTAGCATCTTGGGTGGCCGACCGGTATGCTAGAAGGAATTTTGGTATGCGCTCGTCCCAGACATTTCTATCCTTACTGACGATATTGCTCAAATATTTTTCGAGAGCCTGATTAAATCTCTCTACCGTGCCGTCAGTCCGAGGGCGCAATGATGTCGTTCTCATACCACGAATTCCATTCCTCTCGCATGTTTCTTTCAAGACGGCAGATTCAAAATTCCTACCCTGCTCCGAATGCAGTTCTAAAGGGACACCAAAACGACTTATCCAGTTGTTCACGATAGCTTTGCTTATTGTTTTCGCTTCTTTATTTGGAATAGCGTACACCTCGGGCCATTTACTGAAGTAGTAGTAACGACTAGGGCATATTGGTTCCCAGAGCTACTTGTTGGATATGGACCAGCCACTCTCATGGATATTCGCTGGAAGGGAGCACTTGGGCTCTCCTGATGTCTCAGTTCGCAACTCCTCCGCGTTGGTCCTTTAGTTGTCAAGCACTGGATGCAGCCTGCAATCCACTCGGATACAGCTTTTTGACGACCAACCCAATAGAAACGTTCCCTTAGTTTCTCCTTAGTTTTGCCTTTTCCGAGGTGCCTACCACTCGGACCATTATGAGATTCTGCAATTATCTCTTTCACTTTCAAGGCAGGTACCACAATTAGATTTTTCTCCGTTTTTCCATCTTCACTTTCCAATACATCTCAGCCTTAGAATCCTGCTTACGCTCGATTACATGTGGACGGTCATTTACTCGTCCGGTATCGGCCGTTATCACTGGAGGTCTTGATCGTTTTCGCGGGTCTCTACAGTCCCGCCCTATATGGCCACGTTCGCCATGATTGTCACCTTTCAATTTCGTTGCTTGCCATATCGCTTTCTTGAGAATTCGAATCACTTCTTTCAGTTCGCTAACGGCGCCTTTCAAATCTTCTGATTTGCCTTCCGTTTCTACCCTTCGCACATGATGTGTCTGTTGACTGGAAACAACCCTCGCCGTCTCATTCGCCAAAGCAAATGAAACTGTTTCCACAAATGTAGCTCTTTGTGAGGCAAATACCGCATATCTAACATCAGGATCGTTAATGCCCCTAACAAATGCCTCTATCTTCAATTGCTCTAAGAAAGTTTGGGGTTCTCCAGGATATGCCATCAATACCAAGCGTTCTACATCCGTTGCGAAATCTTGTAGCGTTTCATTATGCTTTTGTATTCGGCCTCTTAATTCCATGCGATATAAATCCTTCTTGTGATCGCCACCATACTTGCGTTGTAACGCAGCCAGTATATCCTCGTAGTTGTTTCTGGCACTGACGGGAATGCTCTGAAGGACTTCTGCTGCGTGGCCTTTCAATGCTAAAATTAGCTCTACAAAGCGTTGCTGTTCCACAAGTTCTTAATTGCGACCATTTCGAATTGGAATTTAAAAACGTCGAATAGTGTGGAGCCATCGAAACTGGGAGCTTTCAATCTACTAGAGCCTTCAGAAATTACTCGCACTGGCCCCTCTTGTAACTGAAGTTCACTTATTTTCCTTTGCAATTCGCTTACATCATTTTTTAGTTCCCGTTCGACTTCCTCGAACTTATGTTCGACTTCTTCAATCTTCTGCCCCATTTCCTCGATTTTTGCTTCAACCTTTTCGAATTTATCGTTCACTTGAATCTCCGTATTGTTTCTTATTTGTGGTATTTGATGTTTCCTGAATAATTCTAGAATTCTCGCTTAATTTATCGTCCATAATTCTAGAATTCTCACCAAATTTCTCATTCATAATTCTAGAATTTTCACCAAATTTCTCATTCATAATTCTAGAATTTTCACCAAAATTTCTCATTCATAATTCTAGAATTCTCGCCCATACTTCTAGAATTACCGTCCAGCTTTGCGTTAATAATTCTAGAGTTTTCGTTAAATTTTTCCATCATGGCTGCAAACATCGTCGAAACATCCATATTACCAGTTGCTTCCTTTGCAGATACCTCCATTTCTTCTTCGCACTCAAACTGGTATTTGTCAATGTCAATGTTTCGGCGCTTGAATTCTTCTATTAATCGCCTCGGCAGCTCTTCCTTATTACCAGCTGTCGGTTGATCCAATTTAAAACTCGTTGTCCTTAATTCGTAATTTCACTTCTGACACCAATGTTACAAATTTTCCTTATTCGTCCTTTTTGCGTTGTTTTATTCCCAATAATAAAACAAGGTTCGTTTTCAATTATGATAATTACAACGGTATCAGTTCCTTTTATTTTACTTATATAGTACAACAGTTTACTTTATTTACACCACTTTAATAAGTCTTATATTGTACTATAAAATCGCGTTGCTTACTTTACGGGGTTAATCACAAAACTGAACTCTCCATTCCAAAGACCTCCGCTATTTATACCAACTCACCATACTCAAATGAAGTTATATCTAGCGAATTCAAAAACCTTCTAGCCGTTACTTATCTTTGTAGAATCATCTCGAATGGTGGAGAATTATCTCTGAGGCGAATTCGTGTTAATGGTTTAGCGAGCTGGTAAGTTGTTTCAATGCAATATTGTTACGAATAAGTAAAAGCTTTTACTTGCTCTTAATGACTCTACTAACATTATGTAAATAACAGGCGGTTAGTGCTGCGCCTGAAAGTATGCATTGTAACTACGTACCAGCTCGCTAAACCAGTAGCATGAATTCACCTCAGTAAAGATAATTCTCCGCCATTCGAGATTGTTCTACAAAGATAAGCAACAACAACAACGTCTAGAAGGTTCTTGAATTCGCTAGATATACCTTCATTTGAGTAGGGTGAGGTGGTATAAATAGCGGAGGTCTGTGGAATGGAGAGTTCAGTTTTGTGATTAAACCCCGTAAAGTAAGCAACGCGAATTAATAGTAAAATATAAGACTTGTTAAAGTGTCATAAATAAAGTAAACTGTTGTACTATATAAGTAAAATAAAAGGAAGTTAAACCGTTGTAATAATCGTAATTAAAAACGAAACTTGTTTTATTATTGGGAATAAAACAACGCAAAAATGACGAATAAGGAAATTCGTAACAATATATACGATGGCGGATCAATAAGTCCGTGACTTTTCGAACTTCCCTCGTAGTTATATCAAACGCAACACTGCTCCCATCAAGTACCACCTGTTAATAGACTACTGTCAGATTTTGAATAAGTTCCGTCATTTACTTTGCGTTTAACAGCTGTTCAAAACATACAACCTCGTGCATTTTTTTTTTGAAATGGAAAAAAGTGAATTTCGAGCACTCATTTAACAATGTTTTTTTGGAAAAAACCGTCAACCAAACCAAGGCAAAGCTTGATAAATAGTATGTAGAGTCTGCATCATCAATTTCAATTGTAAAAAAGTGTTTACTGAGTTTCATTGTGGTCGCACAAGGACAAATGACGCTGAACATTCTGGACGGCCAATTGAGGTCAATACACCCGAAAGCAGTCTGCAAATGGGTGCCGCGTTTGCTGTCAATTGACCATAAACGTACGGGTGCACACGTGTGTAGTCTCAATGGCAAAACTCCAAATTATTCATATTTCCAAACCTAATGAAATGGCTCGTTGGAAAGAGAGTAGTTTAGAAGATTTTCCCCCTACATACAAATACGCAAACACTCCTCTTTTCAATATTAGTATAGAGAAAAGCAGTTCAGCGGATTTTTGATATAATTAGAATTCGAACAGACGTGCTTTTCGTGTTCTGTATAATTTCAAAAAAAATAAAATAATAGATACATATTGGAAACAGAATAAATTCTTCTATTTCCATTTCTAAATTATTCGGTAAATAACCGCTTTGATAATTTTGTGGGACGGATCCTCCTACTTTTTGGGGAGCCACTGGTCCATCGGAGAAATTACCTCCGGATAAAAGTTCAAACAGCCGAAACTTGAAACCATCTATTGGGAAATTGCTTAAAGAAGCCTGTTTCAAAGACGACAACTTGGAAAAACCAACCAGCTTGGTCAGGACAAATCCCTCTAATGGAGCAGTTCCTAAGGAGAAAGTCAATATTATTGATGAAATCAGAATCCCTTCTAAAATATCGGTAGGTAGCTTTGCGGAGCGAACTCCGGCAGATAAGGGCAAGGAAATGGAATGCGACTATATTCCCGACAATGGTGATGATGGCCGGTTCCAAAACGTGCAGAGTAAACGCAAAAGACCTAATGAGGATGTTAACGTAGATTTATCATCTCTGTGTAATGCTATTAATTCTGACGTAGCTAGTAGTAGTGATAATTATTATTCGATATTAGGGGATTTGGAAATAGAAACGGATTATCCCGTGTTGCAACCGGCAAATGTTATAAATAAGAAAAGTACATCTGTCCCAAATAATAAGGCGATTTTGTATTGTCCTCCTATTTTCTTATTTAATGTGAATATTAATACTTTAGTTGACCAATTGAAATCTAAGAATGTGGTTTACAAAATTGTGAATAAGACTAAGTTCAAGAGCAAGCTGTATTTAAAGGATGCGTCTGTGCATTCGGAAATGATGCAGCTTCTCAGGGAAAAGAAAATAGAATCGTATTCATTTACGCCGAAAGAGCTGAAGAAAGTGAGCGTTGTATTGCGAGGGTTATATCATGGTTCAGATTTAAATGCGATTAAATCGGAATTGAGCGCGCTTGTTCCTGGCACAGTTGACTCAGTAACAACATTTTCAACTAACTTCTCACTGAAAAACAATATCGATACAGGCCTTTTTTTGGTTACCCTATTCTCAGGAAAGTCTCCTAGTGAGATCATTGCCATAAAGTATTTGCTTCATCAGAAAGTTACATGGGAATCTCCGAAAGCGAATTCAAAAATTGTTCAATGTTGGCGTTGTCAACAATGGGGACACTTGTCTCGTAATTGTAATAGAACGTATGTTTGCGTTAAGTGTGATGTTGACCACGAACCAGGGCAGTGCAAGTTTGTGTCTAGTGAGCAGAATTTACCGTATTGTACTAACTGTGAGAAGCGGGGTCACCCTTCAAGCTATAGGGGCTGTCCGGCTTTTGCCAAGTATGTTAAATTGAAGAATAGTTTGCGAAACCAGGTAAGGGGGAGAAAAGAAGAGGCTTCTGAAAAGATTGTTGCAGCACTGAATAGTTATGTAGTTCCGAATAAATCGTTCGCTAGTCTTTTTCAGGTTGGGGCGACTTCGCACACTGAATCGTCTCTTCCCAAAACTCCTTTAATTAATGAGTTCTTAAAGATTGCACAGAAAATTCTTCAGCCGGAAGTTGTTTCACTGGAGCAAAAAATCTCAGTCTTTATAAAAGTGTACGGAAATCTTTCTAAATCGGAAGCAAAAAGACAATGTCTGCGCCTTATGGATGAAATAAAATCACAATATGGCCCTTAAGAACTTAAATATGTTAACTTTTAATGTAAGATCGCTCGTGGAAGCGAGTCGTAAAGTGGAACTTTCGCGAACATTGAATCTTAATGACATAGATATTGCTTTTATACAGGAGACCCATTTGAAAGAAATCCACAAGGTCAAGTTGGATAACTTTAATTTTATTAGGGATAGTAGTTCTCAGGGCGTTGGAATTGCTATTCGCCATAGATTCAGGTTTACGAGGGTTAATATACCGAATTTAAGTTTCCCGAGCGTTTTTTTGAGCGTTAATGTTTTTGAGGGGGGAATTCGGAAAACATTTCTATTTGGGTCAATTTATATTCCCTGCAATTTCAACAGTGGGTGTTTATATAGAGGTTTGTCGGATATAAGTAATTTTTCTCAAAATTTCAACTGTGTTTTCATTGGTGGAGATTTTAATGCTAAGCATGTTTCGTGGGGTGATCCGGTGGCAAACGCGAATGGCAATGTGTTTTTCGATTGGTTGCAGAATTTCTCCTTACACTTCAAACAGCTTTCCAATTCTTCCCCTTCATATCCAAATGGTTCATCATATTTAGATCATTTTCTGGTTAGCGCGGGTTTAGACAATGGCCGTTTACAAATTTGTAGTCTTCCCACTTTTTCGGATCATTTTCCGATCAAATTGAACGTGCAACTTTCTAATTTTGAGATAATGTTGCTTCCTCCTCGAACCTATACCTCTTACAAGAGGACAAATTGGCAAAATTTTCATAATGAGTTAGTTCAGAAGATTATGGATCACTTTCCGGACCCCTTCAGAAATCTTTCGAACTTGGAAATTGATGCATTTGTCGACAACTTTCTGTCCACCCTTAATAGCGTGTGCAATTTACATTCGGAGAGAATTCGGACCAAGGATCGAAACTTTGTTGCTTCAGATTTGGTAGAGCATATGCTCAGGGTAAAATACACTTGGCAACGGCAATTGAAGAAATTATTTCATCAGTTTTTGAACAGACAAAATCCGCAGTATCTGTTATTATCTAAACAGATCCAGTTGCTGGGCGTCATTATGGGAAAGCAGGTGGCACGAGACCGGTCTGATAATTTTGGTAAAAGGTTAGGACACATTAAGCCAGGACCAACTGCTCACAGACAAATATTTAACATGGCTACGTATAACAGGAGGGCTATAATAAAGTCACTTGAGGTAGATGGGCAGATTGTGGACGACGAGTCCGAAATGGTGCAAAAGTTGAGATGTCATTTTTCCCACGTTTATAGTGGTTCTGCTCCGGAGAGAGACCTCTCTGATATTGAATCTACCGTAGGCAGTATTCTTTCCGAAACTGCGGGAAATATTCGTACATTTGATACAGGCTTTTCGGCACTTAATACTGAATCGTGTCCAGTTTTTATTGGTCATGGACAATTGGAAAGGTTATCGAAGGATACGAACAATAAGAAGTCTTCGGGGTTGGATGGTGTTTCGAATTTTATTATCAGGAAACTTCCTGCAAGGGCCCTTGAATATTTGCTAATAATTTTTAATAATTGTATTAACAATTCTTATTTTCCCAAAGTTTGGAAAATTTCGAAGATTGTCGCAATTCGAAAAAAAGGGAATAGTAGTGATATTAATAATTTAAGGCCGATATCTCTGCTTTCTAATTTAGGGAAACTCTTTGAAAGGGCGATTCGTGAGAAGATGGACAAAGGCTTGACTGAATCATATATTCCAAAGTTGCAATTTGGGTTTAAAAAAGGACACTCCTCGGTTGACGCTTTGTTGAAATTCTCGAATGACGTTACTTGCAATCTCCGGCAACGCCATTGTACGGTGGCGGTTTCGCTGGACGTTAAAAAGGCTTTTGATAAAGCTTATCATGATGGCATATTATATAAAATGGTTCAAATTGGTTTCGACAAAGCTGTTGTGAAATTGTTTGCAAATTTTTTTGCTGATAGGCTATTTTGTATTCAACACAACGATATGGTTTCTGATTTTGGGGAGGTCAAGTGTGGGGTGCCTCAGGGTTCCATATTGGCCCCTCATTTGTATAATATTCTTATGAGTGATTTTCCGCATAATACTCCTAGTTCTACTGCATTGTTGTACGCCGATGATAGCCTTTTATACGCGCACAATGAGTCACCAATTGCTGCCTTGCGTGCTGTTTCTACGCATCTTATGGAAGTTAAAAGGTTTTATGACCTCTGGGGGATACGGATAAATTGGGGAAAAGCGAGGCTATTTGTATTCGCAATGCATCGGGTAAGTGTAAATATTTTGTTGTTCCGGACAGCAAACAGTTAAAGCTCTTTTTGGATGGCGAGGAAATTCCCTTCAAAGATGGGATAAAGTACTTAGGTATTAATTTCGATAAGTTGTTGAAATTTAATAAGCATGCTAGAAGTGCACTGAGAAAGGGGTACAAAATTCTAGGAATGTTTTCAAGAATCTTAAAACACAAGGAAATGCAACGCAGCTTAAAACTTCTAATATATAAAACGTGTTTGAGACCAGTCGTATTGTACGGGTTTCCAATATGGTTCCACATATCTCCTACCGTGATGAGAGAAGTTGAAATTTTTGAGAGAAAGATTTTAAATTTCTGTATTGGGAAAAATTTTGAAGCTGTCTGTAAGCGCTACTCAAATTCGTTTGTATATGAAAACTCGAAAGTCACGCCAATCGGTATTTATGTTTGTGATATTATTGAAAGATTTGCTAACAGGGTAACAACTCACGAGAACGAATTTGTCTCAAAAATTTACGATGCCCAAAGAAATTTTAGTTGGTCGAATATAAATTATTTATCCCCTTTTGGGATATCTTAATGAACCTTTGCCAAGTTATAACACTGCAATACCTATACGCCATGCTTTTTATGATAAAACTCTTCCTGCCACGCATCGTGGCTAGATTTTTGCTCTTCAAATTGAAAGGTTTCTATCTTTCGATCCTTATTTAGTAGTTATTTAAGGTTATTATTTAAGTTAGTTTTAGTAAGTATTAGTTGTAGTTATAAGTATACTATTTGGGTGAAACACTCATGTCAAAAGTAGCTCCGGGAGCAAGGGCGTATTTGTCTCTATGATAAAATATATATTTATATAGTTACCGATAATTATTGAAAAGTATGGAACTGTTATTTTGTTTTAAATACAATTAGGATAATACATTATAGTCCTAAGAAACTACTTGTAAACTTAGGGTAAGCATGTTTCTTAATTTGTTTTAAAAAAAGGTTCAATAAATCTAACTTAACTTAACTTAAAGCACTTCAGCCTAAAAATATACTGTACCACGTAGTATATCCCAGGGTTGTGTACATAAATGTAAACAAACAGCTTTGGGCACCCATATACATGGGACATGTTCGCATTTCTCCACACACATCAAACATATCATATTGTGTTTGAACGTTGAGAAGTAAACATGGGTGACGAAGTGAATGATCCAACTGCGCTTTAGGATATGTGTTCAAAACAAAAACAGAAAATAGAAAGCAAGGAACGGAAAAATGGTTGTTAGAAACGAATAAGCGTAATATTGTTTCAATTGTGGCATTTTATCACCTTCTTTCCACCTTTGTAAAAGTTTTTCCCATTTCTTTTCACTACGGACTTTATATTTCTCACTTTTTTTGTCAACTGGCAATTTCCCCTCTTAAAAAATCAACTACTGCTCACTTTAATGTTTTCAAGTTATGAAATGCGTAAATGTTCGCGATCTACGCCATACACACAGCAATCAACGTCGAACATACTATTTAAAACAAGTTAAAAATTTTCAAATTCTTGTAATTTGTTTACAACATTCACATTTTTATTTTCGTATCAGTTTTGAGTGTATCTAAATGTTGTTCGGTGCCCAACACATTCGTGAATGAGTTTCGTTATACCCTCACCCATAGGGATGGGGGTATATATCATTTAATACGTAAAAAAATTTAACACATAGAAGGAGCCATATTTGACCCAATTCTGTGTATGTGGTAACAATCAAATTGTAACCACAAAATTGTTACAAAGTTGTCACCATTGTTTGTATCTGGTATTCTAGCCACACAGTGACAATGAAAAATTCACCTCGTAACAAATAATTCACCTCGCAATAGCAGGTTGTCAAAAGCATGGACAAAAACAAAAACATATGGTTTTCTGCACAAATGAACGCGGTAAATTGAATTAAAATTAATTCATTATTATTTAGGAAATTTGAGCGCACCGCAAAGGCACATCTGGAATGCTATATTGCCTTCCTCAAGGAACATTCAGAGATGCTAAGCGGAGAGAATACATCTCCACCATATAGAAGAAGAAATTTACTTTAGCTCCAACTCTCTGATCTATATCAAAATTTCACCACCTACAAAAGCTTCTGAATTGAGTTCAAAAAGTTGTTTTGCACCCCGCGGTCGGTTCAAATTCTTGAGATATAAGCCTTTAAAGCTTGAGTATATAATCGTTAGTATCTCCGGGATTTATAATCCGATCTGGTTGTATAATTAATAAATCAGTGTATAATTAAAAAAACGTTTTTAACCTCACTTTTCTGCTAACTATTTATTTTTTTCAAAAAAATAACTAGTATACTTATTTTTTGGCAGGTTCCGATAATACACAAGACCTTAACTTATTACTCAACAATATCCCTTGAAAGACAGGAGATATTTACGTTAAAAGTTTTGTAATACTTTTCCCGCATTTTAAATTTTTCTACCACAAAAGCAAGTTCTTTATTCTTTCTGCTCCACTTCCATAGGGAAACGTAACAAAAGTCCTTCCTTCATTTAATTATGCCCTCTTGTAGTTTTAGTACAAAATATACTATTAATTTTTCCCGTATACCGTTTTATTGTTTACTTGCAGAATTTATAAAATGATTTTGTACCAACTTTCCGGCAAATAAAACAGCTGTCACGCAGTGTTACCTCCTCTTTGGCAGGTAACAGTTTTTGTTACTTTTGTCACCAAAAAAATGTGTCAGAATACCATATTTGTGACAATTGTCCCATTGCTGTCAAATAGTAACCGTGGTGACTTTTGGTACCCTACCAGAATAGGGCTGTTAGTATCTTTGGATGAAATTCGCTTTAGGACTTTTTAAGGCGTTTGAGCCATGTCCGTCTGTCTGTGTCTGGCTGGCTGGTCAACACGATAACTGCCGTAAATCTTCATCGATCACCGCGAAATTTTGTCAGTGACTATTATTTGGCAATACTGAGTTTGGGATTGAAAATGGGCTTTTTGACCACGCCTCTTCTGGTACCCCCCATACATATCGACACATTTAGCACAAAATCATATTTCTTTCAAACCTTTCTTCTGGCAGATGTGATTAGCTTCAACTCACACACCGGTTAATAATCTGTAAATGCCTACTTAACTGGAGGAAATGGGCGAGATTGTCATGACCATTCTGGTACCTCCCATACAAAACAGGGTGTTCCTACGGGTTGTCAATCCTGTTAATCGCGTGAAACACTTGCAACCTTAATCAAATTAGGTATAAGGCTTCACGTTATCAAACGCCAATCACCGATTAAAACAAGGGCGATTTTGCAACGCCCATTGTGGTACCTCCCATACAAGAGTTGTTTGGCCGTCTGGGTGTTCGGCACGAGAAGTCCCGCAAAACCAAACCAATCTTTATGAAAGTTTGTACCAGCCAATATTTAGTCAAATAAAACTCTCTATAGAAAATGAGCTGTTTTGCCACACCCAATGTGGTACCTCCCATATAAAAGTTGGGCGGATGACCGGTTGATCGACACAATAACTGTCGTAACCTACAACCAATCTTAATAAAATTCGGTAGTAGGCAATATTTTGCTAAAAGCTACTATATAATTAATAACTGACTATTGTGCCACACACAGTTTCGTCCCTCCCATACAAATGTTAGGCGTATTTGCGGTTCGCCGACTCGATATCTCCAATAAATCATAACTGATCTTAATAATACTGATCAAAATTTTTGCAACAACTTGCCATGCCCATTTGTGTACCTCTCATATAAATATTCGGAGGGAAACTAAGTAATTTGGGTATTCAATAATATTTAGCGCAATGTCAACCTGCTATTGAATATGGTCACTTTTGAGTATGGGCGTTTTTATTTAACAGAACTCCCACGCAATGGATGACTTAGGGTGAGGGTAAGATTAAGTCGGTTCACCCGACTGAAACTTAGGGTTTAATCGGAACATACTCAAACCATATATAGGTTGTTGTTCAGCAATTAGCCATACATACATTCGTGTATGGCTAACAATTAATCCGTTCGCGATCGAAAAAATCTAAGCCATGTAAATATAAACGACTACAATTGTTCCAACAATTCCATATGCTAATTAATGCAAAAGAAGTGAAGTACCGTCACACAGAGAGTCATATTTCGAACCTAGTAGGACAAAATAAAAAAGTGATGTTCACGAAGTTTATTAAAAAAAATTAAATTCAGAGTCATGAAAAAGTCAAAAATAGGAACAATTTTTCGGAATCGGAGTCATAAAATTCACTTTTCTGAAATTTTGTATGAACCATTCAAGATTTAGGCTCTGAAAATAAACTTTTCTCTGACTCTTATTTGAGGATTTATAAATGATCATAAATGAGTCACAAAAGAATCAGAAAAACAGAGGGAAATTTTAAAAAATTATTATACAAACAAAACACATTCAAAAGTTGCACTTTTCCATGAATGTTTTATGAGTGCTCAAAAAATTCATCAAAAAAGAGTCATAAATATTACTTCTCTGATAACGTTCATTAACGTTCAGATTTTTTGTTTGTGGCTCGATCGTAACACACATGACCAGTGTGACCAGATCTATAAAATTGTTGCAGCTAAATCGGTTCCAAAATAATGCTTTTGCTCCAGAAACTATAGTATATATCTGGGATGCCCAGGAAAGATTTGTGCCACGCCGTTAATAGATAAATAATAAGTCGTTCGATGTTTATACCTTTACCTATAGGGAATTGAGGAATACCAAAGATCTATAGACCAAATACGTTTTAGAACCTTTTAAAATGATTGTCGTTCAACCAGATAACTGTATTTAGTTGTTCGTTCATAATTATCAATGCCTTGAAAGTAAGTATGAATAATTACCAATGGTATTTACATTTATTTGAATTTGCATTTATAGATTTAATTAAAATTAAATTACAAATTATAATTGTTAAATAAAATAAATAAATAAATGGTTTCCCATTACATTCCATGAAGGGACCGGGGAGAACTTATCACAATCAGTGAGCTGTGCGCTTTGCAGTTTTCACTCACTGATTGGGACCTACAGTTTTACACCGATTCCGACCGGTATTTTGAGAAGCTTTTTCATGGCTATATACTCGATAGTGTCGCCGTCACTATGCGAGGTGACCGCCGCCGAAAGAAATTTTTAGGTGGTCAGAGCAGGGTTCGAACCCAGGATCTCATGTACAAGAGCCGCGCACACTAACCATTGCACCACCGACGGCCATTGTTAAATGTGACAAATTAACATATCGCACCTGTTCCACAAAAGTGTAACAACTCAAAATTTCTAAATTTTCCTTTTTTTGCAAGAAAACAACATACTGCGGTCATCTCTACCCACTGTAAAAATCATCTATTATTTTGTCTCCTCTTTCGTCAAAAAAACCGTTATGACTCTCTCTTTGTTTTCAGAATAACTTTTTTAGACTCAACTAAAGAGTAACATTTTTAGTTGTCTCTAAATGTTTAAGCAAATCGGTTTGTTTTTTATCATATAAAGAGTAACATTTTTAACGCAAACAACGCTTTTATTCTCTTTTAATGATAATTTCTTACAATAACATATTTTTTTCTTGAAATATATCATCAATATTAACGGAAACAGTTTTTCGTCTCTACTGAAAATTTTGAAATTTTGAGTTGTTACACTTTTGTGGAACAGGTGCGATATGTGGCTATCGGAAATATTAAATTTAGCCACTCACATTCTGTATCACGCAACAAGATAGTTACCCCAAACACACAACCGATATTAATGAAATTAGTGGAACAGATTCTATTTAAATTTCAATAACTTATGGAAAATAAACGAATATGAAAATATATCCTTTTCATATCTATCACCCGATTGGAACTCGAGGCCAATGGATTATTTACGGTGTGGGTAAGTCTAAGCATGTGCATTAACTGAAGTATAAATTCAAACATGAAGGTAAATAGAAAAGTTAATTTGAATTATTATTTGAAGGTAATATTTATCATATTTACATCAGGTCTGTGAAAAGTTACCCATTTATTAAAATTTGGTTTGAAATGTCAATTCATTTAAATGCTGATTTGCCCATAGAGATCTTTACATTGATTTAACATATCTGTCCCCAAACGAAAAACAACTTGGAAAAAAATCAAGGTCGCACATTTCTCTTTAAATATTTTCTTTTAAAATTTACTTTTTCATAGAAAAAGTATTTTTTGATAGTTGTTGATCGTGATCCGGAAAATTATTAAATAACATGAGAACTGAAATACCGAATAATTCAAACCGTTAATATCCCTTCAGGGAATGTAGTGAGAAACTAAGAAAAATATGTCTGTCGTTGCTTCGACATCTTAATGGGTTCCTAACATTGGTTTAGTATTCCATCCTCTGTCGCATGTACCTGATGAATTACATCCAATGAAAGGGTTGAGGAGAGCTTCTCACAACCAGTGACCTATGGACTTTCTAGTTTTATTCTCACTAAATGTGACCTGCAGTTTTACATCGGTTCTGATCGGTAATTTGAGGAGCTTTTTCATGACTAAATACTTGATAGTAGCGCCGTCAGAACATAGATAAAAATCATAGATAAAGGAAATAATGATATAGCGCGACCATTGTCAAATTTGTTCCCTAGGTACTGTCCTGTACTTTTGCCACTTTCATCATAGATAAATAAAAACCATAGATGATTCATTTGCTTTATCATCATTTTAACCAGAGCGCACATGCTGTTTCCGAACGACCATTTTTCACTCGGAAACAAACATAATTTTTATTTCGATTCTGTTGTGTAAATTTGAAAATAGGATATAAATAATAGAAAAGTGCTGTTGACATTACAAAAGGCAAAACAGCAGGGTTATATAGTTTTTCAATAGTTTTTGTTTCCAGGGAAATTAGCCATATCAACCACTACGGCGCCATCTAGAAATTTTCCCTTAACTTTCAAATACACCACTTATCTTTCACCACATATGGTTTTTTAGTTATCTATGCTTTCATTGAAGTTTCCCATAATTCTCATTGACGTTTATTCAAAATTGTTGGAAATTTTTTTGAAAGTAATTTAAACAAGGGAAAATGTGATAAAATTTAAATGATTTTACATAATAGCATTAGATTCTTATATACATATAAAACTATTTCTAAGCCAAAGGGCCGGTGTTGGGATATCAATAGGAGTAAACCCATAAGACCGCCCAACGATGAACATGCCGGAACGTTTTTCGATTTAAAGACTTCCCTGCCCAAAAACTGTAGCAACTTATGTGGTCGCAGATGCCAAAACCGTTAGAGTGTCTGAGGACTCTCAACAAGGAACGGTAACTGAACCGGAGGAAGAATCAATTTATTAGTGATATGGCTTTGCAATTCGATGGCCATCAGATATTCTACTTTAAGTGACGTGTTGTATTCTTGTTTGGAAGTGATATTTTTGTTGAAATTTATTTTTTCTTTTGATATGAAATTTTAGAATTTGAATGCCAATTTTTTTACTTTCTTTTGGGAACAAAAAGAATCATATTTATTGCTTTCAACGACATCTAGAAAATTACCCATTACTCTAAAGTTTTCCCAAAACTTGTGCTTCATCTATTAGTTTACTTTATCTATGGATAAAATTCCCAGATCTCAAAAGCTATCAATACTTCCCATACAAATGAAAAAGCCATCCTTGAATTTAATTTGTTTTGGAGCCAGCATAGGGGGCTAAAATTTTAGGTCTTAGCTTAATTCTCAAAAATTCGTTTTTAAACACAATTACAGTGAAATCTCCCATAACGGACACCTCCATTACGCGGACACACCCTATGGACGGACACTGTTGCTTGGTCCGGCCAAGGTGCCATAAGAAAAGCATTGCAATACCTCTCCGTTAAACGGACTCTTTCCTGGGGGTGACGCGGACACGCATTCGACAAAAAAAAACCCTTCTGTTGTACGGACATTTCCATGCTAGAATTACTAGAAAGTAAACTCGTGGCCGTCGGTGGTGCAATGGTTACGGCGACACTTTCGACTATATAGCCATGAAAAAAAACTTCTCAAAATACCGTTCGGAATCGGTGTAAAACTGTAGGTCCCAATCAGTGAGTGAAAACTGGACAGCGCACAGCTCAGTGATTGTGAGAAGTTCTCCCCTGTCCCTTCATGGGATGTAATGGGAAAACATTTATTTATTATTTTATAAACTCGTTTGAACAGCTGATTTAATTCTTTTCATAACACTTTTAGTTTTAGTTGTCAATGTCTTGTTTTTTGTGTAAAGTTTGACAACTGAAGAAATTTCCTTAGATCGAATTAGAATAGAGTCGTTTATTCTCTCAATATTTTTAACTTCATTGGTATAGTTGCAAGTAAACATTGGATGGTGGAAAATATTGGTTCAATAATACCAGATTGAGGCAATAGTAAACAACGTCCAACAAAGCAACACCAACCGCATTTCATGTTGTTTGTGGCAAAATAGTGGCGCTAAATACAATACAACTGTATATCAACGAAAAAAGTCAAACGGTAAAGTTCAGATAACATTTGATGGTGATTTTGAGTCATTTAACCTAAAAACCCATTTATTCTAAGTTCTCAAAATTGTGCAGCTGCAGATTTAAAGAGCAAAAAGTACGCTTTCTTCTTTAAAATTTAAAATAAATTGCATCTATTGCATACTTATAATTTTGTTCTTCAAAACTTTTGATGCACATACATATCCCATGTGACTTATGCTACATTTTACCATCCTTACAATTTTGAAAATGTATCGCAATTATAGTAAAATTTACCAAAATTTTAAATTGCATCACATTTTTGCTTCAAGTACATTGCGGGACATGAAGGGGTTAATTGTTTTGTCTGAAATTGTATGTGTGTATTCTACTTGACCCATAGAACGATTTTTTTCTAACCAAATCCTGTACCTTTAACTTTTTTTCAGGCCCGGATTATTATACATATTTAGTTTTATTAGCTAATAAAACCAATTGAATTCTTTGTTTTGTTTCGAAATGGAAGGATGTTTTAATTGAAAATTCAACATCTTAGACAATTTTTCCGGTAGAATTTTTCAGTTCTCTCTTGAGAGGACACCCCTCTTCTATGGACACATTTCAAAGGTCCCTTCGGTGTCTGCTCAGGAGAGATTTCACTGTATTACCTTACAAAACCTTAAAAAACGAAATGAAAATATTTATATTTATCTCAAAAGTTGGTAATACCAAGAGCAGGCAGGGGTTCGTCAACCTGATCCCTCCAGCGGAGTCTTGGTCTTCCTATTGTTCGTCTTTCATCGAGTTCGCTTTCGAAAACCTTAGTTCTGGTTCGCATTCATTCATTCTACTGATATGGTCTAGCCAGCGCAATCGCGTTATTTTGATCTGACGCTGTTGTTTTTGTTGACGGCAGTTCCGAGATATATAAATTCGTCCACCACCTCGAAATTGTAACGGTTATCAACGCTTTGGTCTAATCGCATGAAGGCTCTGGTCCTTGAAACAACTTTTGCTGACTTCTTCTCAATTCGCGAAAACACCGCAGTAACTTCTCTCATTGTGTGCATAAAGATATCTATATCATCAGCACTCGCGAGCAGCATGTGACTTTTACCAACTTCCACTGCGGATTTAGTGTTCGTCAAGGTCATCCTGCAAAGGCGTCTGAGTTTTGCAGGAATACCCAGCTCAAACGTTGCTTTGTAGAGTTTCCCCCGTATTGGGCTATCGAAGGCCGCCTTATAATCGACAAATAGATGATAGGTGTCGATTTGTTTTTCGTTTGTCTTCTCCAGGATTTGGCGTTGCGTGAAAATCTGGTCAGTTGTCGATTTTCCAGGCCTAAAGCCGCACTGGTATGGTCCAATCAGGTCAGCGATAATTAGTTTCAGTCTTTCGCAAAGTATGCTTGATAGAACCTTATATGCTATGGATAAAAGGCTTATTCCTCGGTAGTTGGCACAGATACTCGGGTCGCCTTTTTTAAATATAGGACATAGTACACTGAGACTCCAATCGCCGGGCATACATTCAACTAACCAAATTTTGGTAATGAGCTGATGCATGTACCTTATCAGCTCATCGCCACCAGCCTTAAACAGCTCCGCCGGTAATCCATCGGCTCCTGCGGCTTTGTTGTTCTTAAGCCGGGCAATAGCTGTTCTGGCCTCGTCTTGGTTAGGAGAGGGCATTCGACGTCGTCGTCTAAATTATGATCGATTGTCTCGTCAAATGATCTCTCCATATTCCCAACATACTCTGCACATCTGCGATGAGATTTCTGTCCTTGGAAATCTTGTCCATTAGCTCCGTTTTTGATTTTTTGGTAGAATTTTCATGCTTTGGTCGTCTTCCTTCTGTATGTCTCAATTTTCTCACTCTCGCGCTTTCTCCACTGACGTTTCTTACGCCTAAAGAGACGGTTTACCTCCTTCCTTTTCTTCCTATACCGCTCAGTCGCAGCTCGCGTTCCAATTGACTGAAGCATTGCCATGCGTTCATCGTTATTTTCATCATTTGGAATGCGACAGTTTTCACCGGTTTGCTGGGAAGCTGTTTTTCAAAACCAAGTTCGGTTGTTGAGGCAGTTTTTATAGAGTTGGAAATAGGTTTCAACCTCTGGTATTTGCAGCTTTCTAATGTCTAGCTTTCTTTGCGTCTGGTTTCGTACTATTTTTCGCTCTACTTAATCTTGTGCGAACCTTTCAGAATCGATGTTAGTTCCTCTGATCACTCGTACGTCCATTACACTGGCTGAGAGCCTTCCGTCAATTACAACGTGATCAATTTGGTTCTTCGTTCTTTGATCAGGATATACCCAAGTAGCCTTGTGGATGTCTTTATGCTGGAATCTTGCACCACTAACACAACACAAGGACGCAACTCACAATCAGTCTCATACCGTTGTCGGAACTGTAAGCATTAAAACTGAAATTGTCAATAGTTAGATGAAACCCATTAACCCAGCCTACTTTAGCATTAAAATCTCCTAGTACAATCTTAATGTCATGGCCAGGGCAGTGGTCATACTCGTACGTTTACTCTAGGCGCCCATAGAATATGTCTTTGGCATCATCATCTTTCTTTTCCGTCGGAGCAAGCACACAAATTAGGGAAATATACATATAAATATTTCGCTTTTATGCGGATTGTGGCTATACGTTCACTCATTGGGTTGAATCTACAGACTAGATCGCAACCTAATTCATGCCTTTTCTTATGGCAGCTGTAGTATAAGTATACATATGTCGCAGATTTTCTCCTTGTGCAGCCATGTTCTGTCCAAGTTGGAGGGGGTCATCAACAACTAAGGGTTGATTATGATTCCTTTTTCGTTTATGTATATTCACTGCCATTATGAACTACTGCCAGAATATTTGATTGCAGCCGCCCATTATGGATCAGACACTGACCAGGACGCAATATGTCGAACCTGGATGTTCTTCTTTTGGTTCCTAAGGACAAAAGAATATGCCCGATATCCTGATGAGCTTCAGTGACAGGGTCGCCTAATAAGCGTGAGACGTATCAGTGATCGCATAACCAATCAAGCTGCTCATTCGTTTCTCCTTCTCACTCTAGCTATCTAACGGAGGTTTCCGATAAACCCATTGCCCACGACATACTGCGTGGAAGTAGTGAGCTGCTTGGACTGCCCAACGAAGGAATCATTTCACGCCACTCCCAAGTGAATGGCTATCAGAAACTGTCCTCCTCCACGGACAGACCCATGTCCAAATTGATTACAGTTTTAAATTATTTTCAAGTTGCACTTAAGATATATGTCAACAGAGAAAGGGTGTGTAATTTTATTTTTGTATATTTAAGAGACATTTAGCAATTCTGTTGCAGAAAACACAAAAATTCGTCGCGGGAAGAGACGTTTGGATTCCTCAAGTGCTATTTTGTTCACGCAAGAAAGAAGAAGTTGACCTATGAACAAGTCCTAGAGGACATGATTTCATAAAAAAATTACAGGAAGGTAAGTATAGGCTGAACTTTACTCGGGTCAATACGCTGGAAAAAATTCGAATTGAATGATAGTTTTCCGGGTCAAAAGAAGTACGGGCTGTGTGTGCGCAGCTACAGTTTGTTGTATTTTCGTCAATTTGTAGGGCTTTAGGGGAAATTATTAGCATTCAGCCACTTTTTTTTCGAATTGACTCAATATTAAATTCTGGCGACTTTTTTTGAGCTAATTCAAAAACCGATGTTATCTTTACTTAGGACTCCACCATGACCACAAACATGGCTGAAAATAAAATGCAAACATAATGCCAGACAAACGGGCGCCGCACCATGTCATGCACCATTCATGGAAGAAATTAACTAAATTTTTGGGGACAGCGCGCATTTTAACAACTCTCACACTGTTCAATTTGGATTTGATTCTGCTGCATCATCACCAACCGGACGACTCAACAATCGGAAGAAGACCGCCTACAAGAAAAAAAGGAAATCTTATAAGGAGGAGTATCACAAGTCATATACGAGAATGGAGAAAAAATATCAAGTTTTAGTTGAGATGAATTTTAAATTTTTGTAAAAATTTGGAAAAGCAAATCGAATTAGGAGAACAGAAGGTAGCTTTGCTGAAGGATTGTGTAAGGATTAAATATACGAAAAAAATAATTCTTTGTTTCACGGTAAAACCCTGATCTGTAATATCTTATCTCATTTTATATATTTTTTGGTACTCTAGGAACTTTTTGGAACACTTTATTTTTCTTTTGTAAATTTTATGTACTTTTTGTGTACTTTATATTGTATGTACTCCTGTACTCCTTGTTTGGTGCACTATTGGTTCATTTAGCAAAATTTATGTATTTTGAGTACTTTTTATGTACTTTTGTGGACACTTTATATACTTTTCATTACACTTTACTCATTAATACACTTGCTGCACATTCTGGTACTTTTTCGTTTCAATTTGTTTTCTTTATAATACACTTTACGTGTGTTTTGGACACTACGTACACTTGTACTTTCTGGTACCATATTGGTAATGGCTGTTGCAATGGCTTGTGTGTGCGACTCTTGTGCATGAGAACAAGGGTTCGATCCCTGCTCTGACCACCACTCTTTTCTTTCGACTTTTATTTTGAGCCATGAAAAATCGTCTCAAAAACAATCTTCTCGGAACTGGTGTAAAACTGTAGGTCCCAATTTGGTGTAAAACTGTAGGTCCCAATCAGTGAGTAAAAATTTAGAAAGCGCACAGCTCACTGGTTGTGAGAAGCTCTCTCCAATCCCTTCATGTGATGTTTTTTTTATGTACTTTTTGGTACACTTTATGTACTTTTTGCTACATTTTGCATACCTTATTGGTACATGTTACGCATAATTAGACGACCAGAAGATGTGCGTAATTTGGCAATCCTGGTAAAAGAGAACCAAAAAGTGCTAGAAATTCACTCAAAGGCATTTCTCTCATGCGTCATATCTTGATTATTTCATACTTTTTGCATAGTTTATGCAATTTTATTTCAACATGGTTGGAATTTGTATAGTTATATACAATAACACTACCAAAAAGCTGCTCGTGTATTGAAATATTCAATGAAGAGAGTAAGAGAGAGAACAGAGATTGAGCCTGTTTTTTTATTACCTGCTAAACTAATTTTTCGACCACTTTGTATGGTGAGTCAAGCGATTCTAAGCGACTCCCCATACAAAGTCGTCGAAAAATTAGTTTAGCAGGAATTAAAAAAACAAGATTAATGCCTTGGGTTTCACTCGTTGTGTTTGTTGGCATTTGAGTGAAGATAAGCGTGTTTTGGTTACACCGCTTGCTTATATAATCGCTAGTTTTGCATGAGATACTTAGTGACACGAATCAGTTAGGCTAAGTTTATAATTTTTTTTAGACATCTTTTACCATAGATTAATACTATACGAGATGCTCCAACTCGCTCTTAATTTTTGCATATATGAACATCGTAAATGCATAAACTTAAAAGATTAGGATTTTGTTCGATGTTAATGCAAAACAGCCAACAAACGTTCGATTACTGTCGGAAGTAGGATAATGATAGAGTTGGAGCTTCTCATATATATTAATGTATGTCTTTTACCATATTCAACGCCTTTCCATATTTGTAAATAATATGACATATCGCTAAATAATCGTTTTCTTTGCAACTTAGCAAGCTTGTTGTAACCGCTTACTTGTAAGCAAAACACGACTATCATCATTAATCAAACGTAATTTAAAATGCATTAATATCAATAAAAGGTCCATAAATAGCATTTAAATCGAATGGGTTTCTTCCAGTAACTTATCGTCTATTCATTCATTACACTCTATTCTTTACTAGTACTCAAACTACCAAGTCGAACAGCAAGTTCATCGAAACCCCTAACTCAACGTTAATTCACAAACAGTGTCATCTGTTAGTAAATTTTAGTGTATAAAGAAACCATCTTGAAAAGTGCAGCCAAATTTAATCATATTCACTATAACTTCTATAATTTGCAAGTAGATGGAGCCATCTATAGAAATATCAATGCATAAACATTGTCAAGTACTGCCACTAGGTACTGTGTTGTCGTTTTGTAACTCTCAGGCTGTGTGTTCATTGGAAATATTTCGGTCGTGGTAAATTGTATTGAATTTATTTTTGTGTGGTGAAGATACAATTTCGATTTTGCAGTGTAAAATAGAAAAGCAAAATTTTGGCAGCTGAAAATTCATGTGCTTGCACGTGTTTGAAATGAACAAAATTTTTAAAAAATATTTCGTTATTTTTATTCAAATTATAAACATAATGAATAAATTACGGTTACGCCAAAGGATGTATGTGATGTATCAAAAGGAGAGAAGAAAGCGGGACGTAGCTCTTATTGTTTTATATTTTGTATGACTATATTGATAATAAATATGGAATTTTACAGAATTTTACAGACAAATCAAAAACTTCGCTGGGAACCAATGTGGGAAACAGCTTAAAGTCGGTCCCAAAAGAAGCCTTAGCGTAGCACTATACAATGCCGAAATGACATCAATGTGGATATCCGACAATTTTGAAATGCATGTTCCACCTCAAACTGGTCTATTTGGTTGATTTGAATGTTTTCAAAATCTATTTACGTTCCACATAAGTACGAACCACACAAAATATGGATGAAATACTGCGGACTTCACACACATTTTTAAAGCTACGCACCTCCAGCCACCCACGCTATTTGCCATCTTTCCTGTAAATATTTGTAATAGTGCGATGCGTTTTTTCACAAGTATCTCCCTGCCACAATTGTTCCTTCATTTTAAAACAACATATTAAGTTCAATTAAATGTTTCATGAAACCAATTTTACACTTACACGTTGTATAGGTTTTCTTTTTATTTCCTGACATTTTGAATTGTTTACTACGAGGGCGGATCAATGATTCCGTGACTTTTTGAATGAAACACAGTTCTTTTTGCAAAAAAAATATTTTTCAACATAATCTCCTTTTAGCTCAATACACTTAGGCCAACGTTTCTCCAGTTTTGATATCCCTTCCAAAAAATAGGATTTTTCGAGGTCCATAAAATGTGAATTTGTTTGATCAATAATTTCATCGTTGGAGCTAAATCTCTTTCCACCGAGCCATTTCCTTAGGTTTGGAAATAGGAAATAGTCACTGTGGGCGAAATCCGGAGAATATTTTGGATGAGGTACCAATTCGTAACCCAATTCATGGAATTTTGCCATTGAGACTACACATGTGTGCACCTGTGCATTATCTTGATGACAAATAACTTTTTTCTTGGCCATATGGTAAAGTAAATGACGGAACTTGCTCAAAATTTGACAGTAGTCAATTAACAGCTGGTACGTTGCATTTCATATAATTACGAGGGAAGTTGGAAAAGTCACGGACTCTCGTACTTCGTGTACAAACTTCCAAGCATTCTGCAATAATAGCGGCATTCATGCAAACGTGAAAGCCGAGAACTTTTGCTCAGCGCAAGTTTCCCTCGCACCGTTGCATGAGGCACCAGGTAAAGTTGCTCAGCGTAGTTGTGCTCAAAACCATATCAGCTGACCAAGATGGATACATAAGGTGGTAGCAGTAGCAATTGCATGTATTATGTATGTGTACTTTTTCTACTGTTCTAGTGCTATCACCTTATTTATCCATCCTAGTCAGATGACAACGAAATGTCAAAAGTTTACACATTTCTCCATCCCACGTTTGCGCAGCAAATTTGCCTCGAAAACTTTCCACTTTTGAGCAAGTCGCTTTGTATGGGAAATTTGTTTGTTTTGACGTTTGCTGTGCAGTTTACGAGGTTTTTTCGAGCTTTCATGAAGACCACTAATATTACATGGTAAAGTCGTTTGAATAGCTGATTTCAATGTTTTTATGCCATTATTCGCATCAGTTGACAAACTCATTTATTTTGTTTTTGTACTCTTTTGCATTCTTGTGTTGTAGAGTTTGACAACTGAAGCGAATGACACAAAAACAAAATGTATGTTGTTGCTACCTAAACTACAACACCTGCTACTATTACCATGTAGATATTATTGTACCATGTCTCCGAGCAAATGCTTCATAAAAGACAAACGTCAACATTTAGATTACTTGTCAAAATTTTGTGTAGGCTAGTGAAAATTTTGACAATAAATACTCACCACGCTAATGTCAAAATTTTAATCAATCCAAATTATTTATTTCGATAAACACTTAGCATCATTGAAGTTTACATTCACTAACTTTTATTTAACACTGTGGCGAATTTGTTACATACAAAAAAGTATAATTTTCCAGGTTGTGTTATTCGAAAATCTAACTTAATTTTTTTCACATCGTTGGGTTACTCACTTCCAAGTTCAAATGTATTTTGATTTTTTCCTTTTTTGTTTACGGTTACCACAGAGGAATTTAGGATAGAGTATTTTATTCTCTCAACATTTGTTAACGTCATAGGCATGATGGCAAGTGAACATTGGATGTTGGAACACATGGGTTCAATTAAACCAGATAGAGGCAATAGTACACAATAAGTGTGTTTTTTTACCCCGCTAAAGTTAACTATAGCTTAATTTGTACGGGACAGCAAAGCGATATTAAGTGGAATTTCAATTTCCCACTTAGGCTGTGGGCGGATCGAACTCTTTTAGTCCGTGGTTAAATTGGGTGACTACATTTTGTTATGGTAGACACAATTTTGTCATTTTGCTGTGCGGATTCATGTGATGAAATTTTGACAGATCACTAACAAATTTTTGACATTCAGTCGCCGCACAAAACAGGACAAGTCAGTGAGCGGTGGCGTTGAAATGAAAAAATAACTTATTTTTGCGGCTTTGGAAGAATTGGTGGAGTTGCAGTTCTACGAAAGGACGTTTTTGTTAATATTCTGCGTAAAAGATAAACGACAAAACAAATAAAACATTTGTGTCCCTGTTTGGCAAGATGTATTCAATAAGGTGGTGGGAGCAGCAGATATTGTTGTTGTATAACAAACTTTGGTTTTAATATGACCTTATTAAAATGAAAACAAAACTCTAAAAATTACTTAAAATTATGTATATATATTTATATTTTCAATTTTAAACAATGCAAACACAATTGTTTAAACAACATTCGACAATTTTCGTTGGCCCAATGAATGAAACAAAACCAATCAGCATTGTTGATGCTATCACCTTACGAAATACATCTTGTTGTTAAAGAAATGTCATTATTTGGTTCATTGGCAAAATTCATAGTAGCCCTGGGGCTAGTCTAATTTTTGACACTAGAAATTCACCACGCAAACTTCAAAATTCCGTTCGGTGCAAAATATTTGAACCAATCCGCCCACAGCCTTAAATTCCGACTTGAGCAATGAAAATGTTGCCACATGTTCAATTTCAAGAAATTGCAACAAAAAGTTTTCTTGCGAATGAAAATGTTACCAAGGAGAGACTCAAAAGCAGAAATTTGCAAAATGGCTTATACATTTTAAGTTCATTAAAATTATTTTATTTAATGGAAGACTGCGTGTCTAAATTTGAAAGATAGATTTTTATTTGCGATTGAAAACAAAATTGGAAATAAATTGTTCACGACAACGCGCGGTAACTGTTATACATATTGAACATGGTATAGTCGTTTAAACAGGTGATGTAATTTTTTCCATTTCATTTTACGTTTCACTTGTCAAAATGGCCGTCGGTGGTGCAATGGTTAGTGTGCGCGGCTCTTGTACATGAGATCCTGGGTTCGAACCCTGCTCTGACCACCTTCAAATTTCTTTCGGCGGCAGTCACCTCGCATAGTGACGGCGACACTATCGAGTATATAGCGATGAAAAAGCTTCTCAAAATACCGTTCGGAAGCGGTGTAAAAACTGTAGGTCCCAATCAGTGAGTGAAAAATTAGAAAGCGCACAGCTCACAGGTTGTGAGAAGCTCTCCCCAATCCCTTAATGGGATGTAATGGGAAACGGTTTTTTTTTGTCAAAAGTATATGTATTTTGATTTTATACTTGTTTGTATTCTTGTATTGTTGTTATATATTTTTGTGTAGAGTTTGACAACCGAAACGAATGAACGAAAATAAAATGTATGTTGTTGCTGCTTACAACTACAACAACTGCTGCTACCATGTATTTTCACCCATTACAGCAAATGTTGCCACATTTCGTAGTATTAAGTGTGGGCCGATTTATTTGAATAGTCGTAAGTGTCGACAGCTTAATGGAATAAAAAAACAGCCTTAATGACTCTATCCTCAATGACTGTTATTGCTGGTATTCGTTTGTGTTGAATTTGAGACCAACGGACCACCAAACAAAAACAAAATGCCTGTTGACAACAACGATGTACAACAACGATTTCTCTTCACTCAAATGCCAACAAACACAACGAGTGAAACCCTCGTCATTCTCTGTTCTCTCTTACTCTCTTCATTGAATATTTCAATACACTAGCAACTTTTTGATAGTATTATTGTATATAGCTATGCAAATTCCAACCATGTTGAAGTAAAATTACATAAACTATGCAAAAAGTATGAAATAATTAAGATATGAGTGTTGAGTGAATTTCTAGCACTTGTTGGTTCCAATTTGGGATTGGTGTTTTTTATTGTATGAAGACAAGAATGAGGCATTATTAACAAAATCAAAAGTGCACATCATACTGGCATGGCAACACCAATACTGATTGCATATGAATGTTGTCAATTTTCCCGATGAATGCATTCCCGAATTTTCCTATTTCCATGCCAAGAATTGCGGCGAGTTAGCATCATTGCGACTAGATACCGTGCACTAGACCAGTGGTCGGCACATAGAGTAAATCAAACTAGAGAGAACATTTCACTCATCTGACGTTTCCTATCACACTCTTCATGATGCGGTCGGTGTGATAGAGAGATGTTTGACGAAAAGTGGCATACACCAGGTGGAAATACAATAACTTCTTGCACAAAACGAAATTCCGTTGTTTTTATTTTGTTCGTTGTTTTGAACCATTGCCTCTATCTAGTATTAGTAAAGCAATTCTATTCAACATCGCACGTAAATATCACACCAGGCCAAATGTCATAAATTTGGTGAGAGAACTATTAGGTCTACTATAAGTACTAGTCTATGGGTCGGCAACCGCATTCAATCATAATTTGAGTTTGTATGGGTGAGTTGCTATCTTCCATCTCACAATCCAGTGAAAGAAATTGCTATGTATATAGTTTTTTCATAAATATGTACATATTTATACATATAAGCCAGAAAATATTTGAAAACGAAAGAAAAAAAGCTATTTTGAATTCCTAAAAAATATTTGCAATCGAGAATTTTCTTTATAATATTTGAATAGATGAATTCACTGACATTTTATGTTCGCTGGGAAATCGTGCGAGGTGACAGAAGAATATCATTAATTAGTTGAAGCATTTCTTCACCCTTTTTACCAAAGCATTTCAAAACATCATTTCTTAATTCTCTGCATAACTTTGCAAGCGCACAGCAATAACAAATGACGCTTTTCTTTTTAAAGAGGATTTAGTTGATTGTTTCATTTCAGATTCTTGAGAATTTTTCATAATAAGGTTTTTTCAGTTTTACCATTAATGAAGTTCTTCGGCATTAGTTATTACATATTAATTATGACATGATAAGTAATGTATCTGCAAATAATATTGGCGTGCGCGTGAAAACGTACATTTACATATTAGACATTCAGCTTTGGAGAAAAATTTTCCGCATTTCCACTCCATCATTAAACATTTTCTTTCAGTATCGTGCTAACAACATGCGTCGATACAGCATCATCGTACGAATGCTCAAGCGAGACTAAATGAATTTGTTTGCTTTCGTTCAATGTGAGAGACCAGACCTTGTCAAACTCAGCTGATCGAAATTGCCAAGATTTATCTATTGTTATTTTTTGTGCAATGTGACTGAAATTATGTATGCCTGCGGCTAACTAAAGATTAGATTGACAATCTGTACGCAGATTAAATACGGTGACGCGACATAACGCCCATGGACATAGCACCCATGGGCGTTATGTCACACCTAAAATGGACATAAACCCCATGGGCGTTATGTCGCACCTAAAATGGGCTTTATGTCACACCGGTCATGCACTTTATGTCCACCTTAGGTGTGACATAACGTCCACGGACTTTATGGCCTTTTACGGAGTTTCGCCGCAAGGCTGTGGACGTTATGTCGCACCTAGAATGGTCATAACGCCCACGGGCTTTATGTCCATTTTAGGTGTGACATAACGCCCATGGGCGTTATATCCATGGGCGTTATGACGCGTCACCGTATTTAATCTGCGTACAGATTGTCAATCTGAAAATGATGCCACATGTTCAATTTCAAGAAGTTGCAACAAAAAGTTTTCTTGCGAATGAAAATGTTACCAAGGAGAGACTCAAAAGCAGAAATTTGCAAAATGGCTTATACATTTTAAGTTCATTAAAATTATTTTATTTAATGGAAGACTACGTGTACTTTTATATCTCTAAATTTGAAGGATAGATTTTTATTTGCGATTGACAACAAAATTGGAAATAAATTCTTCACGACTACGCGCGGTATCCTTAACATGGTCATTAGTGGTACAAGATTCGAGCATAAAGACATCCACAAGGCTACTTGGGTATCCCCTGATCAAAGAACTAAGAACCAAATTGATCACGTGGTAATTGATGTGTAATGGACGTACGAGTGATCAGAGGAGCTAACATCGATTCTGATCACTACTTGGTAGCAGCAAAGGTTCGCACAAGATTAAGTAGAGCGAAAATCGTACGAAACCAGACGCAGAGGAAGCTGGACATCGGAAAGCTGCAATTACCAGAGGTAGCCACAGCCTACTCAAGGAAGCTCTCGCAACTTTTGGCACAGAACCCACCCCCTCCCGATGACGATCCTGATGCGCAGTGGAAACCCATTTCCGACTCTATAAAAACTGCCGCAACCACCGTACTTGCTTTCTAAAAACCGCTTCGCAATAAACCGTGGTACGATGAAGAGTGTCGCATTGCAAATGACGAAAAGAACGCTGCACGTATGGTAATGCTTCAGTCAATTGCAACGCGAGCTGCAACTGAGCGGTATAGGGAGAAAAGAAAGGAGGTAAACCGTCTCTTTAGGTGTAAGAGACGGCAGTGAAGAAAGCGCGAGAGTGAGAAAATTGAGACATACAGAAGGAAGAACGAAAATTCTACCAAAAAGTTAAAAACGGAACTAATGGACATGGTTCAGGGCCCCCCTTCTGTAAAGACAAGGACGGAAATCTCGTCGCAGATGTGCAGAGCATGTTGGGAATATGGAGAGAGCATTTCTCCGCGCTACTAGTACCTGAGATATCCAATGACGATGGGACAATCGATAACAATATGGACGACGACGTCGATTGCCCCCCTCCTAACCAAGACGAGGTCAGAACAGCTATTGCCCGGCTTAAGAACAACAAAGCCGCAGGAGCCGATGGATTACCGGCGGACCCGTTTAAGGCTGGCGGCGATGAGCTGATAAGGTGCATGCATCAGCTCATTACCAAAATTTGGTTAGATGAATGCATGCCCGGCGATTGGAGTCTCAGTGTACTATATCCCATATTTAAAAAAGGTAACCCGAGTATCTGTGCCAACTACCGTGGAATAAGCCTTTTATCCATAGCATATAAGGTTCTATCAAGTATAATGTGCGAAAGACTAAAACCAATTATCGCTGACCTGATTGGACCATACCAGTGTGGCTTTAGGCCTGGAAAATCGACAACTGACCAGATTTTCACGCTACGTCAAATCCTGGAGAAGGCACACGAAAAACAAATCGACACCTATCATCTATTTATCGATTATAAAGCGGCCTTCGATAGTCCGATACGAAAGAAACTCAGTGAAAGTTGGTAAGGATCTTACCGAACCTTTCGAAACTAAGCGAGGCCTCAGGCAAGGCGACACCCTATCGTGCGATCTCTTTAACACCTTAATGGAGATCATTATGAGAAAAGCTGCAGTCAACATGAATAAAACCATCAGCAGCAAAAGTCACATGCTGCTTGCGTATGCTAATGATATAGATATCATTGGACGCACAATTAGAGAAGTTACTGCGGTTTTTTCGAGAATTGAGAAGGAGTCAGCAAAAGTGGGTCTGAGGGTGAATGAGGACAAGACAAACTTAATGGTTTCAACGAACAGGGCCTCCACGCGATTAGACCAAAGCGTGAACGTTGATAACCGTTATAACTTCGAGGTAGTGGACGAATTTATATACCTCCGATCTGCCGTGAACAAAAACAACAACGTCAGCCTTGAAATCAAGCGGAGAATTGTGCTTGCGAATAGATGTTATATTGGGCTAAGCAAGCACTTTAGAGATAAAGCCCTCTCTCGAGTAACAAAAGTCCAGCTGTACCAGACTCTCATTCAACCTGTCTTGCTTTATGGCGCAGAATCCTGGGTCCTATCGCAAGCAGACGAAATATCTGTAGGAGTCTTCGAGAGAAAAATACTCCGAAAAATTTATGGCCCTATAGTGCACAACGACGAGTATCGGCGACGCATGAATCATGAGCTGTATGAGCTTTATCCTGACATTGACATAGTTAAGCGGATCAAGATAACGCGATTGCGCTGGCTAGGCCATATCAGTAGAATGGATGAAGACGTACCAGCATGAAGGGTTTTCGAAACCGAACTCGAAGGAAGACGAAAAATAGGAAGACCAAGACTCCGCTGGAGGGATCAGGTTGACGAATCCCTGCGTACACTTGGTATTGCCAACTGGAGAAATAAAGCACACGATCGATCTGGTTGGCGAAATATGTTATCTTCGTTTTGTAAGGTCCCTGACCCCCCGGGGTTGTCCGAGACCGGATAAGTAAGTAAGTAAGTATGCATAGATAGAAGAAATCAAAATAAAACGACATTTACTGGGTACGATGAAATGTAAACAAATGAAATAATAATCATGTTACGCAGTCGGACAAATCTGTGATCTATATAGGGGTGGGTCCCCTTATTATTTAGGGGTATGAAAAATGGATGTTGGCCGATTCTGAGACCTACCCGATATCCATACAAAATTTCATACAAATCGGTCCAGCCGTTTCGTAGGAGTTTAACGCCAAAACAGTCTGTCTGATCGCAGTCGGACAAATCTGTGAGCTTTTTTGTTTGGATGTGTTCACTTTGTGAGTTTAGTGCCACATCAAAGAATCACGATCAGGCAACTTCAGATCTATCACCAATTTCTGTTTGTAACTTTCTTCTATATTATTTCCCTAGTCCCATTACACGAGCTTTCTCACTGTGACTCCATGCATCAGTTCAAACAGGGGGTTTCTATGGCACAGCTGATCGAAAGGCCACTAGAGAAATTATGTAGAATGAGAGACCAAAGAAGACATTCAGATAACAGACCATGGAGCAAACTAAGTTTAAAAGTGTTTGATTTATACTAAATTATGTTTGGATCAACCGAAAATGCTCATTTCCTTTTATTTCTGTCCGTATTATGCCAACCAATGAGTAAATTACCAAAGCAACTCGAACTCGATGAAATGGCCCACTACCTCGTCATCATGAAGAGGCATCGAAGAGAGTAATGGAGGCTCTTTATCATAGAGTAATTACGTATAGGGACGCCAACTCTCAAAGTAAATAGATGACATTTGGTGTGTTGCATATTGGCGGTTGGATGTTGGAAAGTATTGCTTTAATAATACCAGATAGAGGCAACGGCTCAAACCATCCAACAATAAATCAGCAACGGCATATGGATTTGTGCGTTAAAATTTTTGTGTAAATACACCACAAATATTTTTTATATATACATATAAAATATATTTCAATTTCAAAGTTTTTCATCAAAACGACTTGAAAAATTTAAGACAATAATTTTTGTAATTCCACCTGGTTTAAGTCAATTTACATCAAACAACTCTCTATCGCACCCACTGCACCACGAATAGTGTGAAGGGAAATATGAGATGAGAATAATGAAACCTCTTACGTCATTACTATATGTTCTTTAGTATTGGCAAAGACGATTTACAATTAGACGACCAGAAGATGTGCGCAACTTGGCAACCCTGGTAAAAGAGAACCAAAAAGTACTAGGAGTATCTACACAGAAAAAGTAATCGTATGTAATATTGCCTAGTTTGGGTTTGGTGATTTTTTTTTGTATTAGGAAAAGAAAGAGAGGCAATATTTCCAAAATCGAAAGTGCAAAACACACTACTAATGACAATGCTGAATTTACATATGTATGTTGGCAACTCTACTTGTTGTTATTAGGATGTCAACAATCAATTGTGAGGTAGTAGACGATGCCTTTTCTATTAAAACTGTTCGAAGCCCATAAGAAGCATACAATAGAAATGCATCCAAAGAAAATTGTAATAGTAAGTAAAGTAATCAATTAGATTTACATATATCGAGAGAGTAAAGCCTTTCCCATTCTGTTTTTTCTGCAGCCTACAAGTCCAAACGTACGCTGGAAAGCAATCCCTGCAAACCAGTCCGGCGCCACTGTCAGTGCAGCAGGTCGTTCTCTAATACGGCAACAAAAACTTGTTGCGGTAGGTGACAAAATCTGCACGTATATGAGCCTTGTAACAAACCCTTTTGTTGCTATTTGCGGAAATGGCACTTGAGTTTTGCTGCGGCTCAGCTCGCCGGAAATGGGGGGTTGTTCTTCCGCTGGGTTGTACATTTAATAGTTTTTGTGCCATAAGAAAATCGAAACACTAAACAACACAGGAAACAAAAAGTCGGAAAGAGGATATGAAGGGAAATAAGGTTAAGGATGTGGATGTTCATCAAACACTTTGGTACCATTTACAACACTACCAGGATATTTATGTCCTTAACAAGAACTGGATGTTGAGTCCTTCAGGCGGCCCACCCCATTATGACTTGTGCAGTCATCCGTGGTATCAATTTCGCCGTTTTATTTTATATTAATACCCCTAAAATTCCTTGACCTAACCTCTTTCTATCCGTTACCCATTCAGCCTTTTTATAAATTCAAATTTAACACATGACTAAATTCTTTTCAAACTTTCACAAATTCAACATTGATTTTATTGTACTTAATTTTACACGATATAGAACAAAATATATCACGTATTATTCTTTTCTTAAACAAAATAACTATATTTTTACATAAAAACAAATTTTCTTTTATATTTTTTTTTCTGCTTCGTTAAATAATTATTTACTATTGTTTTTTTTAAATTCTTATTTAAAAATTTAAATTCTTTTAAAGTTTTTAATGTGCTTTCATTATGTGCATTACGTTTTCTATTTATTTATTAATTTTAATAATTATTTAACGACACATATACGATATTCAAGTGTTTACATTAATTTTTTTCTTTAATTTATTTAATTTTTGAATGTAGGTTTAATTTTAATTCTTTTTTTTTCTTAATAATAATGTGAAAATGAGCTCATTTCCAATATTTGAAATTTTTTTTCTTTTATATATATTGCTTTTTCTTTACATGACTTTATTTATTTTCTATTCAGTTTTGCAATGTATATAGGTATTTATATTAAGTTTATTTTTATTTATTTCTTTATTTTCATATGTTCAATTACTCTATTTCACTTTTTTTTTAAGTTTACAAGATTTTTTTTTTGGAATTTTATATATTTTTTTGTTTTTTTGGGCGATTAAATTTACGATTATGTTTTAAATTTATTTACTTCATGGTTTGACCACGTTAAAATTGATTCATTTGCATGTATAGTATATTAAAAAGTCTTTTGTTCTACTGTCTCACATGTATTTTTTTTTTTTGGTTACATAAAGTTACAACTACTCAACGGGTTTTACGTTCACAACACCACATGTAGTTAGGACACAAATTGAGGTTAGATCTCTCGTCTGTTTTAGTTTTTCTTTTTTTTCAAATTATACTATTTTTTTCCGGTTTGAATTAAATTTTCTGGATTCTTATAATCGCTGTTCTAATAGCACTTTTCGTTGGCTTTTGGTCGACGGCAACTCTTATTGCAAAATGACGGCCTTACCTCAATCTCAGTGAGCCGGTATTATCAGTGGATGATATTCACCAATAAAGGGATTGGGTCACGACTACTCTAGCTAAATTGTCGGCAATGTGTTCCACTATGTTTCCCGTTTCCGATCACCACTGCTAGATGTCGTTTTTTTCCTTTTAATATAAAACTCAAATCAATATGGAAATAATTTGTACGCAACTAAATTAGTAAGATAATTCCTCACGAGAATTATCTACTAATTGTGTTCTCTTGCTTACCCCTTTATAGCTGAATACGTATAAAATACGTAACTGTACAAAAAAAAATGGGATACAGGACAGATATTCTCCCAAAATTTTGGTATCTGCGAGCTAAAAATTTAATTTTACAAAATTTATCAGCAAAAATATGTCAGCAATTCGGCTTAAAAAAATAAAATTGTATTCTCTTCCACTTTACCACTTTCACGTTTCCCACACTTAAATATTCTTTACGACTTCACTTCACGTCCGGTAACTCATGTGGATTCTATCAAATTGAACGAGCCCACTTCTAACCCTACAATTTCCTGCATGCAGTTTTCAGCCAATCTTGTTACGTCATTATCATATGGTAACATTTACATTCAACAGTTGGCAGCTCTCCTAGAGTTTCATCTATTGTGAATGAACACTAATCTGTCAAGCATTTTGACAACTCATAGCGCGTTTACACAACATCATTAATGTATTTGAAAAAAATCTCAAATTAAAATATTTCTGGGACGTACACATCACAAAGCCAGCATTTTATGCGTAGCCCGTGAAGTATAAAATGTTGGGAAATGAAGCAAGGGTGAGTACATAACTACAAACCAATTTGTGAACGTGAAGCCTGCATTTTCCTTTTTCAGGTAGACGACACCACTGATGTCAGCGTCTGCGATGCACACAAACACCAATTTACACGATCAACAATCGCCGGACGGAGGATATTCTCCTGGAGGTTTGCGCGGCTGTGTGATGTTGATGCAGTATAAGGTAATGTCAGTTTGTGTTGTGCATCGCTTCGATGAACATCATTTCCACGGTTATTCAAAATGATAAGTTTGTCCTCGCATTCCACCATTGTTCCGGTTCTAATATATTCTCTTCTTCTAGGACTATAAGTATTCAGCACTTCAGATTCTTTCGACGGTATCAAGTGTATGGTTGCAAGTGCTACAGTTAAATCAACAAACTAATACACGGATTTTTCAGAAGTATTCCTACAGTGCGCGAAAAAAAGGCAGTGGATATACTCGCGGTGTATAGGATATACCGTCCGTCCTATCGGTGTTATTGCAATAAACTTTGCATACAAATATGAGCCAGTGAAACATTGTTGAAGAGTGGTCAGACAGTATGGTAGAACGAAGGCGGCTTGGACGAATGATGAATATAGTCATCAAAAGTGAAAGAAAATGAATTGGACTATATTCTACTGTTTCGAGAGACATAATTGCACGCATTGGTACGAATAACAGGGTCATAACTCTACCTACCTTGTCGGCTTCTACGTATATCGTAGATGTTAGAATAATCGAAGTAACGATTCATCAACAAATACCATCAACAACAGGCATCCATAAATAGTTCACGAGTTCGAAGACTGAGAAGGATAGCTCTTGGCATTCCGTGCAGTAGTAATTTTGTTACTGCTCACGTAAACAAATGCCTTTCCAGTACCCGAGATGTGAGTATATTGAAGTAATTTTATTGCTAGTAATCTTCTCCCTATTTTAGGATTTAGTTTTCTCTCATAATTTCAAAATATTTCCTGTGTTCGCTGTTTTCACGGGTAAACGTATTGACGACGTTGAATGTGAGGTCTCGTATGAAAACGACACATTTAATTTGAACGCAGAACTGAGACATTTGCGACATTTTCCTTTTTACCTGGCAGTGCTCGCTGTGCAAAGAAAAGAATCATCCCCCAAGATGTTATCTGCAGTGGCAAAAAGTAAAGACAATGTCGTGTGTGCTCGTTTCATATGTGTGTGAAGGCACTTATGAACAGCGTTGGTCTAAGCAATTGACAAATGATCTTTCCACATTGGAGTGATTCATAATTCACCTAATTTCCCAGAAGATAAATTTAAAATTTCCATTTTGCCAATTTCCGCTTACTAATTTCTCTTTTGTTCTTCCTTTCAGATAAATTCTTGTATACTAATGTCTAATGTTGTTCGTTTTCTCTTGCAGGTATAGGAATATGGTAATTCCCTCAACGTGTGATGTAAACTGCTCAATCGAAATTGGTGAGAATATGTTGTCCTTTTTCAGTATTTCAGTTTTAAACAATGTATGAGTTGTATGTAGTATTGTCAGATAGTGTTACTGTTTGAGATGTTGTGCGTGCATCACGCCAATCCGTTGTCCTTTTAAGTTCTCCACCTCATAAAGATGTTGTCCGACAGATTTGCGTATACGGCATTTAAGCCATGGCTTACACAGTTTAGCGTTGATGCCTTTAGTAAAACTGCTTTGTACAAAGTTCTTCCTAAATACTTCCTGCCCAGGAGTAAATGTGACATATCTGCATCGCTTGTTGTAAGATCTCGTATTTCTTTGGTAAGCCTCATGCAATTGTTTTCTCACCTTCTGGTGTATAAGTTGCATGTGACTAGATTTCGGTAGAACGCGAATTTCGCCATCATCAAGGGTGCCAAGTTTTCTGAGAATGTCATATGCTTGAGCATGAGTTATCATGTGGTATCCCGTAAGCGCAAAGTAGGGTGTTGTGCCGGTCGATGAGTGCACTGTAGAGCGCAGAGAACACTCTATTTTGGATAAATTCTCATCCCACTTCGATTGGTCGGACTGCAGGTAGCTTCGTATACTGCTTAATATTGTCTGGTTCACCCTTTCGCTTGCATTAGCTTGTGGAGAATGAATTGCGGTTCTTAAATGTTTCACTCCATACAGGTTTAACAATTCCTGAAACGATTCGGATGTAAATTGTTTACCATTATCTGAATGTAAAATTTCAGGTACACCGAATTTGTTAAATATCTCATCCACGAGAAATTTATTTACAGCTTTCGTTGTTGCTTTCGCTAAGGCCTTTAACAACACAAATTTTGTGTGGTGGTCAAGAACGATGAAGATGAATGTTTTTCCTGTCTTTGATCGTGGATAAGGTCCCAAAAAGTCTACGTAAATTTTTTGAAAAGGTCTCAACGTGACGACTTCTTTTCCCATTGGTGGACGAAGCGTTTTCTTAGGGTGTTTAATCTCTTTACATGTATCGCATTTGTCAATATAGTTTTTTATTTCTTTCACCATTGATGGCCAATAACAAAATTCCCTTATGTTATATAGGGTTTTCGCTATTCCGCCATGTGACGTGTTAATTACATGAGTGTTTCTTATTACTTCTTCGGTCAGACCTTCAGGTAGCCATAATTTCCAACATTCTTCTTCACAGTCTACAAAGTCTGTGTTGAATTTCACCCGCTTGTAGACTACACCTTCGCACACTTTTAGGTCAGGTAGTCTATCCTTGTTCTGCTCCACTGTTTCTACGAGTGACAAGTATTTTTCATCTTTAAATGCATCAGAGTTGAAATTAATTAGACCTGATCTTTCAATCGTGATTTCCTCCATATCTAGTCGTGACAACATATCGGGGACAACGTTTTTAGTGCCTTTTCTGTGCTCGATGGAGAACTTGTAACCTTGAAGTTTTAAACTCCATCGAGCCAGTCGTCCATTGAGGTCTTGTTGTCGCATTAACCATTGAAGACTAGAATGGTCGGTGATGACGGTGAATTCCATTAATTCGATGTATTGTCTGAATTTTTCTATTGCCAAAACCACAGCTAAACATTCCTTTTCGGTTGTTGAGTAATTTTTCTGGGCTGTGTTTAACTTTTTCGAGAAATATTCGATTGGGTGTTCGCCGTTGTCGTCGTCTCTCTGGAAAAGAACGGCTCCTATACCTACATTGGAAGCGTCACACTGTACGAAAAATGGTCTATCGAAATCTGGGCTTGTTAGTACAGGACTCGAGATCAGTCGTTGCTTCAATTCTTCAAACGATTGTAAGGCTTCGGTTGTTAATAGAAATTTTGAAGATTTCTTTAATGTGTCGGTTAGTGGCGCAGTCAGCGTGGAAAAGTCGTGTATAAAACGACGGTACCAACCGACGGTACCTAAAAACTTTCGCACATCCTTTGTAGTTTTCGGTGGTTTTATCTTCACAATAGCCTCCAGTTTACCTGTGTCTGGTTTCAGCTTGCCACCTCCCACAATATAACCCAGGTACTTCAATTCCCTGTAGCAAAACTTAGATTTTTCAATGTTTATCGTAAGGCCAGCTGCTGTTAATCGTTCTCCTACTACCTTAAGCATGTGTATGTGCGACTCGAAGTTCGGTGATACAACTAAAAGATCGTCCAGGTAGACGAATATTCTGTCCTTCAACTCTGAAGGAATCACCTTATCCATCATTCGGCAGAGACGTTGGGCAGCGTTGCACAGGCCGAACGGCATCACTTTAAATTGGTAGTGTGGTCTGCCTTGCACTGTGAACGCTGTCTTAGGCCGGCTTGATTCCTCCAGAGGAATCTGCCAAAACGCATCTTTTAAATCGATGGCCGAAATAAAATGTGTGTCACCGAGTCTGGCTAGAAGTCCATCGATATTAGGTAGAGGATAGGCGTCCTTCTTGGTAACTTTATTTAATTCTCGCGCATCTAGACACAGTCTGTTCTTACCAGGCTTTATCACTAATGTAACTCGGTTGTTCCACGCAGCATCCTTCGCTTCTTCGATTACGTTCAGTTCAATCATTCGATCTAGCTCTGCGTAAATTAATTTTTGTACAGCTGGACTAACTGGGTAGTACCGCATTTTCTTTGGGGGTGCGTCTCCAGTGTCAATATAGTGTTGTTCCAAATTGGTTTCGCCAAGTCCATACTTAGTGTAGCATCTAAATTCTAGTTTAGCGTTTTCCAACTTTATATTTTCCTCATAAGTTAGTTCGTGTAGCTTTGGTTCTTCTTCTAGAAAGTTTGTAGTAATTTCATTAATCGATCTGTTGTTATCTATAGAAATGCAAATTCCAAATCTCTTCCAAAAGTCGTACCCTAAAATTAAATCTTGATTTAAATTTGGAACCAAATAGAAAATCATGTTCTGCATCTGGTTACTACATTTCACCGCGACATTTACTTTTCCTACAATAAGGTGGCTTCTACCATCTGCCGTTCTTATTTTTGATTTAAAGTCGAGTATTTTCGCATTGATTCTGCCTGCTTGCTCTATACAGTTTTTTCCCAGGCAGCTAATGGAAGCGCCACTGTCCATTAGTCCGTTGAAATCAACATCATTTAATTGCACTTCCATGTACGGCCTAATGTCATTTTCCATACCTAGACATGCTGATGCGATTTCTTTTCGTTCTTTCTTTCTTCTGGCATAATTTTCTCTTGCTTTCATTACTTTTCTACCTGGAATGAAATCTGCAAATATTTCTTTTCTTCTCAAATTGTATCTTGATAGCCTTTCCTCGTATGGTATAAGTTCTGTGTGTCTTTTGGGTTGTGGTACCTTTTCGTTTTTCTTTAACTGTGTAGGTTCGTTTTGTTTTATTATTTCAGGTACGTTTTGGGTTTTATTTCTTTCATGCTGAAGTACGGTTCTATTGCAAATTGTATCCCGTTGTACACATACTTTGGCGGTTATTTCTTCTTGGTGTACATGATTGTTTGTTGTCATATTTTCCGATTCTATGGATTTCAGTTGATTCTCGTTCGGCTCTTCTCTATTTTGTGGTATTGTTTTTGTTGTATTTGTATTTTTAAGATTCACTGGGCTTGTGTTTGGTGGGAACATGGGGGCCCAGGTTTCACCATGCTCTTCGGAGAGTTTCCCAGACATTTAGGGCATTTCGGAGATGTGACGCCATCGAACCCACATCTGTAACAGAATAAATTCCGTTGTTCTAACGCGCACTCTACAAATGTGTGTCCCTGCTGCTTGCAGTTCCAGCATACAAGTTGTTTTGCTGGTGGGATGTTCGATCTTATGGCTTCTAGCTGAAAATTTTCTCCCATTTCCTCCGATTGTGTTACGTCAAATTCAACTTCACTAACTCGTCTTGGGTGAGTGAAGTGCTGGCGATAGGAGCTTCTTTTGGCGAGATTTCTCTCCGCTCTTTTGCATACTTCTAGCAGTTCATCTATTGTTTCGATTTCCACAGGGAACACAAGTTGAACCAATCCGTCTTTCAAATTGTCTTTGATTGTGCGCACGAGTTCATACTCAGGAATATGTGTACGCATCTGTTTTTTGAGTCTAATTATTTCGGAGATGTATTCTTCTGCTGACTCAGATTGCGCTTGTCTTCGTTCCACAATACGCCGTTGAATTTCGAAGTCACTTTCAAAATTGCGGAATTTTTTTATAAGATGGTATTTTAAGTGATCCCACTGGCAGAACGGATTTTGATGGCGGAAATCCCACAACCAATTGTTTGCGCTTTCCGCTAGTAAGTGGTGAAAACCTTGCATAAAAACTTCCCAAGGACAGTTGTAATCTTGCCTGAGGGATTCCGCACGAAATACAAAATCCTCTATGCTTAACGATTTTTTTGCGGGGTCAAACTTAAGTCCCCATTTTTGAAGCAGGTGTGGTGTGTTATGTATTACGAAGGCATCATTTTGTGCGACACTTTGCGTACGCGGTTCGCGGAAGCTAGATGTCTGTGGACGTTGTTGGTTTGGTGGTTGATTATGTCGACGTGGTGGCTGGTCGTTTTGTTGGTTGTTTTGTCGATGATGCTGTTGGAAATTGTGTGTGTAGTGTTGTAGGTAGTTGTGTTGTTGTAGTCCTGTGTATGATTGTTCATGTAGATTATTTGTTCTGTTACGGGTTTCAGATGTATTATTATTGTTGTTCATGTTATTTGGACTGTAGTTTACTGAATTAATTCGCTCTGACATGAGTGACTCTCGAACAATTCGGGGAATCATTTCTGCGAGACTGTCTCCTATATGTCGCATGATATTAGCTTCCGCTGCTCCCACTGATGCTCCCACATAATCTCTAAGACTTAAACCGTCCGAGTTTATGGGCATATCGGGATGAATGCTTTCACGCAATGTGGGCAAACGTCGAGTAGGTTGTGTCGACATTCTTGTGAACTCGTTCCTGATACCTTGTGCGGTTAAGCTGCTGTAGTTCGGACTTGGTATGGTACTTTGATCTCCAGGTGATGATGTTGTCGGTATGCCTTGTCCAGGTGGGAATCTAATGGACATCAGTGGCGTGACCTCAGTTGGTAATATCGTCTGGTTTAGACCTGATATTGATTGTACAGTACTGGATGTAGATGTATTTGTTACAGTATTTGTTGTATTAGTCGTGTCCGTAGCGTTAATATTGTCCGGCATGTTCCTTGCTGCGAGTCGTTCGGATTGCCTCGATGGAGCTCGATTAGGCATGATATGGTTTGATAATGAATGTCTATTAACCTAATCTAATTCGATCTCAAACTATATCAAAATGAAAATTATTTTTTTGGAAGAGTAGACAAAAAAAAAATATTGCTGAATACGTAGGAGTAAATTGTTACCTATTAATTATATATAATAGAGCCTTTAAAGCGAAAAAGATTTACGATCACAGATTAGAAGAATATCGAAATATGATTTATTTGATGCTGCTATGCGAACAAATTTAATGACTTAAAATTGATAACCAAAACAATCATATAACTAATGTTTTAGTTAGTGTACTTAATCAGTACTAACTAATTTAGTGTACTAATTAAATTCGAAAATAAATTTCTTCAGCGAATAATCACGTGAAGTTTTATATCTTCGTTTGGGTTAATATGAGTTAATATATTTGACAAAACTAACTATTGACTACAATACATTAACTATTCTATTACAGAAATTATTTTTTTTTTTTAAATATTATTTGATAAATTTGTTTTTCTTTTTTTCTTTATTTTCAGATATAACTTCTACAACAAATATGGCTGAATGTTTTTGGAACGGATAAGAAAGAGTTGGCTGGTACTAAAGGAATAAATGTAATCCTGGTTCTACAACAAGTATATAGTTATTCTTGGTATAAATATTTTTCTAATTTTTTTCTTAGAGAAGTTAATATGTTGAATACTATTGTTGTAAATAAAAATTTTGATAGTATTTTCATAATAAAAACAAAATAAATTTGGAAATGTGTCAAGATGTTAATGTGTTTCCTTAAGAAATGTAAAATGGTTTGAATGTTTAAAAGGTATTGATGAGGGGATGTAACAAAATCACAAGACTTACTAACATATAGTAAACCGCTTAGAAATGATTCTTATCATGACTCAAATCAAGGCGCTAATGAACTCATAGCTTTATAGCTTTTAGGTTCATGAATTCTGATGTGGTCATGATTTGAAACATTTTAATTGGTTAACTCACTTTTTGAAAACTTCTTTGTTTTTGTTGCAACACAGGCATGGTTTTCATAAACCTTCCGGGACATCCAAAAGCATTGATGAATTTAAAAGTGAGTAGGCATTTTCATGATGCCTTAACGTTGGGCGCCAAAATGTAACAAACCCTTTTGTTGCTATTTGCGGAAATGGCACTTGAGTTTTGCTGCGGCTCAGCTCGCCGGAAATGGGGGGTTGTTCTTCCGCTGGGTTGTACATTTAATAGTTTTTGTGCCATAAGAAAATCGAAACACTAAACAACACAGGAAACAAAAAGTCGGAAAGAGGATATGAAGGGAAATAAGGTTAAGGATGTGGATGTTCATCAAACACTTTGGTACCATTTACAACACTACCAGGATATTTATGTCCTTAACAAGAACTGGATGTTGAGTCCTTCAGGCGGCCCACCCCATTATGACTTGTGCAGTCATCCGTGGTATCAATTTCGCCGTTTTATTTTATATTAATACCCCTAAAATTCCTTGACCTAACCTCTTTCTATCCGTTACCCATTCAGCCTTTTTATAAATTCAAATTTAACACATGACTAAATTCTTTTCAAACTTTCACAAATTCAACATTGATTTTATTGTACTTAATTTTACACGATATAGAACAAAATATATCACGTATTATTCTTTTCTTAAACAAAATAACTATATTTTTACATAAAAACAAATTTTCTTTTATATTTTTTTTTCTGCTTCGTTAAATAATTATTTACTATTGTTTTTTTTAAATTCTTATTTAAAAATTTAAATTCTTTTAAAGTTTTTAATGTGCTTTCATTATGTGCATTACGTTTTCTATTTATTTATTAATTTTAATAATTATTTAACGACACATATACGATATTCAAGTGTTTACATTAATTTTTTTCTTTAATTTATTTAATTTTTGAATGTAGGTTTAATTTTAATTCTTTTTTTTTCTTAATAATAATGTGAAAATGAGCTCATTTCCAATATTTGAAATTTTTTTTCTTTTATATATATTGCTTTTTCTTTACATGACTTTATTTATTTTCTATTCAGTTTTGCAATGTATATAGGTATTTATATTAAGTTTATTTTTATTTATTTCTTTATTTTCATATGTTCAATTACTCTATTTCACTTTTTTTTTAAGTTTACAAGATTTTTTTTTTGGAATTTTATATATTTTTTTGTTTTTTTGGGCGATTAAATTTACGATTATGTTTTAAATTTATTTACTTCATGGTTTGACCACGTTAAAATTGATTCATTTGCATGTATAGTATATTAAAAAGTCTTTTGTTCTACTGTCTCACATGTATTTTTTTTTTTTGGTTACATAAAGTTACAACTACTCAACGGGTTTTACGTTCACAACACCACATGTAGTTAGGACACAAATTGAGGTTAGATCTCTCGTCTGTTTTAGTTTTTCTTTTTTTTCAAATTATACTATTTTTTTCCGGTTTGAATTAAATTTTCTGGATTCTTATAATCGCTGTTCTAATAGCACTTTTCGTTGGCTTTTGGTCGACGGCAACTCTTATTGCAAAATGACGGCCTTACCTCAATCTCAGTGAGCCGGTATTATCAGTGGATGATATTCACCAATAAAGGGATTGGGTCACGACTACTCTAGCTAAATTGTCGGCAATGTGTTCCACTATGTTTCCCGTTTCCGATCACCACTGCTAGATGTCGTTTTTTTCCTTTTAATATAAAACTCAAATCAATATGGAAATAATTTGTACGCAACTAAATTAGTAAGATAATTCCTCACGAGAATTATCTACTAATTGTGTTCTCTTGCTTACCCCTTTATAGCTGAATACGTATAAAATACGTAACTGTACAAAAAAAAATGGGATACAGGACAGATATTCTCCCAAAATTTTGGTATCTGCGAGCTAAAAATTTAATTTTACAAAATTTATCAGCAAAAATATGTCAGCAATTCGGCTTAAAAAAATAAAATTGTATTCTCTTCCACTTTACCACTTTCACGTTTCCCACACTTAAATATTCTTTACGACTTCACTTCACGTCCGGTAACTCATGTGGATTCTATCAAATTGAACGAGCCCACTTCTAACCCTACAATTTCCTGCATGCAGTTTTCAGCCAATCTTGTTACGTCATTATCATATGGTAACATTTACATTCAACAGTTGGCAGCTCTCCTAGAGTTTCATCTATTGTGAATGAACACTAATCTGTCAAGCATTTTGACAACTCATAGCGCGTTTACACAACATCATTAATGTATTTGAAAAAAATCTCAAATTAAAATATTTCTGGGACGTACACATCACAGCCTAAACAAGATGAGAACGTCGGTGGTGGTTATAATATATTTTAAGGAACACCTCAACAGCAGTACCACATAGTTACATACCCTTTTGGAAAACTTTGAAGAGGATACAATAACAACAAAGAATGATGTTAAATAGTTTGCTAAGCACCAAACAATTGCCGCTGTTTTTGGAGATGATGGAGACTATTAGGTAGGCAGAATGCTGTCATACAAACATCCATAACAAACAGCAGTCAGAAGACCAACCTGGTACCACCACCCCTCACCATTGTAGTGAAACACAGTTTAAACTCCAATATAAATGAATAGCAACAAGGTACAGCAGCAGTCAATAAAAAAATACTAGACTTTACTCCGGCTAGCAAACCAAATCATCAACCAAAATGTTTAAGCTGCGTTACAGTTAAGTGGTCAATTGAATCGTATTGATCCTCAAACTTTAGAAGACATCAAACGTTGATATAGTTTCCGACAAGTTGATGATTTTCATAAACACGGAATAAACCCGTTGACAAAATATGAGATATACATAAAATCTATTAAAGTCGTATGTGATATTGTTAATTTGTTTTAAATAAGTTTTTATTTGAAAAGCATTACATGTGACTGTCTTTTATATCTTGGTATAAAATGGAAAATATGTATGTATAAATAAATAAACAAAAATTTAAAAAAAATATTGTTTTATTAACATTCTCGAAAATGCACAAATTCACATTTTGAAGCACCCACAGCAAATTTTGTTCGTTTCCCTTTTGCATTGGGTAAATCTACAAATATGCAAGGCAAATTTCCGTAAGGTTTTCCAATGTGAAATTGCCTATGTTTATTGGTAATATCACCGAGTAATACTATAAGAGAGTGCACTAGTTGCTTTCTGTACTAACGAGTTCCGAGACCTACGAGGAAAACATATAGAGAATGAGAGCAATCTTTAATTTTAACAATTTTCGTGTTAATTGGGATCTACATGAATAACTTTACTCTAACACCTCATTAAATTTTGATTTTTTTCATTCAATATCCCTTTTTTTAATCGATTTAGTTGGCAAAATATCAAGCTTTGGCTGATATCAGGCCATGAATTTGAGTAATTTTACGCAATGTTTTTTTTTCTGTGTACATATAGGCTAATTTAATACCGCGTATAATACCGCGTTTAAGGTGGGTACTATGTTTTTTCACGAGGAAAAAATAAGCCCAACCATTTTTTCATCGTGAAAACACTACTAGTGTTGTTTCCAACACAGAAACGACGTGTTTTTTTGCCGCTTTTCAACACATAAATCGACACAATATTTTTTTTTGTTAGACATTTGTTTGTTTACGTGCTCCACCAAGGTTTGTACTTGTGTTCCACCTGTGGTGCTCAGTATCTTGCCAACTGTGTTGGTTTGGCCAACTTTCCAGGTAAGAACACTCATTAACAGTCTACTGTACTTTCGCTGAAACCCCTTGTACTTCTACAGATTCCCGATCTGGTTGGAATTGCCACCAATGCTGCAGATGTTGTTGCAGATTAAAGGACGGCAGCTGCTGACTTACTCAGCACAAACAACGAGCCCGATTTAGACAGCTCGGAGGAAGACGTCCCTACTAAAGAAAAAAAATTTAAATAGTGTGAAAATCACACATTGTGTCAATGGCGCAATACCAACGCTGCAGAGGGACTGGCGATGCTTAGTCTACATGTGTGTGAAGTTATCCACAGTATTCCATCCATACATTTTGTGGAACATGGCTGTGATATGTATGTGGAACGTAACTAATTTTTCAAAACGTTCAACATTCACCATTGTAGCAGCAATCTGTTCACAAAATAATTAAATCTTAACACAAAAAATATTTTTAATAAAATGCGATTTGTATCCATTTACATCCACAAGGCCGTCAAATATGGTCAAAAAAGGATAAGGCTAAAATTTATATTTCTTCTTCCCTCCGATCATTTGGAAGAAAAGATTGGTATAAATGGGCTCTATTGGAGCCCCACATACACATCTGATAGGTGGTACTTGGGGCATATTCCAGAGTCCTTATCCACAAGGCCGTCAAATATGGTCAAAAAAGGATAACGCTAAAGTTTATATTTCTTCTTCCCTCCGATCATTTGGAAGAAAAGATTGGTATAAATGGACTCTGTTGGAGTCCCACATACACATCTGATAGGTAGTACTTGGGGCATATTCTAGAGTCCGATGTAGGCAAATTTTAAATGAAAATAACAACCAAAAGGTACGATAATTTCAGGAGAAATACAAGGGTTTGTTGGGTATAGGGTAAGGATTTTAAAAAGTAGTACGAAAACAAAAGTTGAAATGGCAAGAAAAAATTAAAATATATAATCAAAATTATAAGAACTAAAATTAAATTTATGAAACCACAATTTATTTTCTATAGAAATTAAAATCGTTTAGCAAAACAGATTTTATCTTCTTTAAATAAACATATTTTTATAGTGCAAATATATTTTTATCCTCTAAAATAACATTTAGGATAGATACACCCATTTTATTTAGCTAAAAATAAAATAATTTTGATAAAAAAAAATAACTACGGATAAAAAATAAATTCCCTATAGAAACTAAACATCCCAGCAAATGTTTTACTGATTGTTCAATAGATAAAAAATGCACGTTGTTGTGCACGTTCACCCTCTTTGTGCCTTGATTTTTGGACGAATTTATATTTAGAAGAATCGTTTACTAGGGATACTTTACGGTATAGTAAAATTGTAAAACAATTTAATTCATTCGAAAATCGTTCATTGGAAAATGAAGTCGACACGTTCAAAACAAGTCATACAAAACCAATCAGAAAAGGCACTATTCTAGAATGAATATTGGAAATATATGTATATTTTAAACAAAATATATTTCCATTTCATTTGCATGCCAGCAGGAAAAAAATACTAGAACAGAACTAGTAATGAACTAGTGTTATTGAACCATTGAACTAGTACTCGCCCATACAAACGACTGTAGAAATTAACATTGCGATATTCTAGGATTGGGATATCCTCTATCCACACCTCTCAAGTGTGTGTTATTTTGGCATGTTTCTAAATGATATGTGATAGTATTAGTAAGCAGAGCCATTGTAATTTGAGCATTAAAGGTTTGAAGTTTATAACAGATATAGTTTTTAAAAAGAAATTTGGAAAAATGCATCCTCATGAGAAACAATATTTTTTCTAATCTCTGCAGGAAACTACCAAAATAGTTCATGAAAGTACTAGTTCCTGCACTAGAGGAGAACTGAACCAGTTATATGTTCAAAATATTTCAATTGTGGCGTTTTCAATTTAAAATGAACTGCAGAATATAAAGCTGCATTTTATAAGTACATATAACCTTTATTTCCTTTTATTTTAATACTGTAAACTATTTAAAGTTTTCAACACCAACGTGCATGCAGCTTACATTAACGGCCTGTTTTCATAAAACGAATTCCAATGAACGAACGAATCGGCCAAAATTGAAGCGTAAATAGACGAATACTATAGGTCAGATGAGTTATTTATTTCACATATTCATTCTTCAAACGTTCCTTTAATAATTTTCTAAAAGAATTACATAATTTGACCAATGAAATCCAATTTATTTCCGTTTTACTTTTGGCCGATTCGTTCGTTCAAATTCGTGTTATGAAAACAGTTCATTTTGTTTTATGTGAAAACAGTGTAAATTATTCCATGTGTACAAAATGGTGGCTTCGGTGCCCCAAGGCGGGGTTAACTAAAGTATACCATTAACAAAATAAAATTATGGCCAAGTGTAGAAAACAGAAAATTTATTTTTGTGACTGACGGTCCGTGGGTTCTTTGATCTTAAGCAGGTTCTCCTAGCTTTTCTTTGGAAGACAAGCGTGGGTACAAGTCGTTATGTAGAAATTTCATGAATTTTCGTATTTTTTTTATCCAATGTTGTCCGACAACAAATTTGCCTTTTTTGTTTTAGCAAATTGATTTTCTTATGTTTCACCTAAAATTCAGCAATTCAATTAAATCCATAGTTCTAGATCAAGTACTATCTCCACAGCTCTAGTTAAGTACCAACTTGTAATGACTAGTACTGAACTATGTTTAATTTTTATGGTACAGAACTAGTTCAAAACCGATCATTTAGAACTACTCAATTTGACTCTGACCTAGTACTGTTAAACTGCTGCACCACTAGTTTACAAGCGACACTCGACAGATAATTTCTCCCAATCCTAGGACATCGCAATGTTAATTTGTACTGTAGTTTGTATGGACGAGTACTAGTTCTATGGTTCAAAAATACAAGTTCTGAACTAGTATTTTTTCCAGCTGGGTATGACACAACTTAACGAATACTGTTGTAGAATTTATTCGCCATTATTGTATTTACACATGAAAGGTATTTTTAAGTGCCTTCATTTGCTGCTGATGCTATGGTTTTGGTTTTAAGGCAGCTTGTTGCCGATGATGATGGTGGTGATGCATGGAATGCAGCGATGGCGGCATCTGCAGTTGTGGCTTTATTGTAGTATTTGACATCCTTCTGGGATTGAGGCAAAGCCAATAATTGTTGTTGCTACAGCAGTTGTGTTGATTGACCATAGTTTAACGACGATAATGATGCGGATAAGCGATTCCTATTAAAAGGGGAACGTCCCGAAACAATGTTTATGTTTATCCGTTTCGATATCAGCATATAAAACCCCATCGAATATATCATCGATAATCTTAGCAAAACCTTCGCAGATAATTTTCTCTGAAACAAATACAGTTTTTGGAAGATCCAATTTCCAATTATAAGTTGGAATGTTTTTTAAACAGGCGAATGTTATAAATATTACTTATTTTTCTTTCAAACAGTTGCCGCTGTCATTTTTCTTCTAAGAAATCTGCTTGCAAACCAGTGTTGTAAAAAACAACAACTTTTCCTCGTGAAAAGAACATAGTACTGTCTGGCGGAAAAATTTAGCTTGAATTTCATGACCATTTTTTTTATATGGATTTTCACCGTGGAAAGTCAGCATAGTACCCACCTTTATGCTGCAACCAAAATCTCGATTGTCTAGATTTCATTCACACGAACAGCTGATTTGTGCATGTGAAAATCAGATGTTTATGCCACAAAATCTAGATATCTCTAGATTTCGAATGCAGTATAAACATGTGTTTACGTCTGGTATCACTGTTTACGGCTTAAGGTGGGTACTATGTTGACTTTCCACGGTGAAAATCCATATAAAAAAATGGTCGTGAAATTCTAGCGAAATTTTTCCACCAAACGGTACTATGTTCTTTTCACGAGGAAAACTTTTTGTTTTTTACAACACTGGTTTACAAGCAGATTTCTTAGAAAAAAATGACAGCGGAAAAAAGTAAGTATGTAATATTTAAAATATTTAAGTTTTATACTTCACAGATATTGAATTCTACAAAAACTCTATTTGTTTCAGGAAAGTTGACTGGCGAAGGTTTGGATAAGATGATGGATGAGTGTATCGATACGGATAAATATAAATATCCCAGTGGTCGGGAAGTGTCACCTTCTATGTCAACCGCTCTTACATGAAGACAAATCGATCCATACACGGCCGGCTAAAAACCCGAAATCGAATAAAATATGACAATTTCAGAAACCAACAAATTTTTTAACGATCGGACCCATGGGCCCTTTGAGTCAAAAAAGGAAATCGTAAAAGGGGCAAAATCGTGCGATTAAAAAAAATTTTCCCCTTTGTGAAGACCCGTAATTGGTTAAATTTTGCGAACAAATTTACATTATTTTTTATTTCTTATTTGGAGTTTTTATTTTTGTAATTTCACAAGACCCGCAATAATATCTTAAAATAGGGTTATCTCGGTCCACAGACACCGCACAGCCGAAATATATATATGGCTGAATTCGTGAGGAAACTACCTTTAATTTGTGTACCCACACTTGCTTGTTCTGAAATGTACCTAGGTGCACCCGTTTTTTGGAGCCTAGGGGCCTAATGGGCCCGCTAGTTATAAAGTTGTTGGTTTCTGAAATTGCCATATTTTACACGATGTTCGATTTTTTGAGACGGGCCCGGGCTCATGCATTTCAGCCAAAAAAACATTTTCTCTCCTAGGGACGTCTTCCTCCGAGCTGTTTAATAGGGGCTCGTTATGTAATTCAGCAGCTGCCGTCCTTTCGTTTCTGTCTGTTGATTAAATGCCGGTATATTAGAAATCTGCAGCATTGGTGGCAATTCCAACCAGATCGGGAATCTGTATAGAAGTACAAGGGGGTTTTAGCGAGAGTACAGTAGACTGTTAATGAGTGTGCTTACCTGGAATGTTGGCCAAACTAACACAGTTGGCATGATAATGAGCACCACAGGTGGAACACAAATGTAGAATCCTTTGTGGAGCACGTAAACAAACAAATGTCAAAATGTCTAAGAAACAAAATATTGTGTCGATTTATGTGTTGAAAAGCGGCAAAACAAAAACACGTCGTTTCTGTGTTGGAAACAGTCAAAAACACGTAGTCAACTTTGTTTTCAGCTTCACAACACTAGTAGTGTTTTCACGAGGAAAAAATGGTGGTGCGTATTTTTTCCTCGTGAAAAACATAGTACCCACCTTTACAGTCCAAAAAACAAAAATTTTTAGATGCGGTTGAGGTACAGTGTAAAGCTACTGATATTATTACTTTTTGTATAAAACAAGTCAAAATAAACTCAAAAATTGATGTAGTATTTTTCGAAGAATCGCTTACTTACCGAGATATCGCACGTTGAAATTTGAAAAATTATCGAATATTTTTTCTCAAAAAAAAAATATCAAAAATTATTTTAAAAAAATCGCGCTATTGGTGCTTTTTTTGAGAAAAGTAAAAAAATACTCAAAATTTCAACACCCGATAACTCGTTAACTAAGTGAGTTATCGAAAAATGCTACATAATTTGATGATTTTATTTTGACTTGTACATTAACGGCATAACCCTCTCACATTAACGGCATAACCCTCTCCAAAACTATCTATTTTCCCTGATTTTGTTATTTAACTTTTTTTGCTTAGAATAACATGTTCTACCCGACGCAATAATTCTTTTTAATTTTTGAAGAGTAAGCCGTGTAAAAGACATGGCACACTATTATTGTTTTGTGTGTAAGCGTTGCAAAAATGTTTACTAATACTAATAGTTTACTAATAGCTCATTCGCACTACAAAACATTTTCCCGATTTCGTATCAAATGTCCTAAAAAAATCCGAAGTGTTCGTATTGGGATTTTTCATGATTTGATTGAAAGTCAAGGCGCATTGACGAGGTAGTATTACTACGGCAACAAACACACCATGCCGACAACAATAGGCATTTTGCTTTATGTGGTAGTTTTCCACTATCAAATTCAGCATAAAAGCATTCTAGGAATGAAAGTAAACACAAAAGTATAAAAAATATGTTTGAGAAACAATAAATACCTAAGAAATGCGATAAATAAATGAGTCGGGTATTCTAGTGGTACCACCACATCGCTGCGCCGTTTTTGAAATGGTTGTAAACATTGGTACTATTCGTTCGTAGTGTGAGATAAAACACCGTTGCATAAAGCAAATCAAGCATTTTTTCCTGATTCCTAGACAAATGAGAAAAAATAACCGATTTGTCGTCTGTCAAAACGTATGGGAAATCAAGCAAATTTTCCTGATCACTGCTTGAAATCAACAAAAGTGTCAAATCAAGAAAATCGATGCCAGTGCGAATGCTGTGTAAATAGTTGATTGCTGTTTAAACAGGCAAAGTCGGGCATTTAAACTATTGTTGTCGTAGTACCACTACCTCATCAATGCGCCTTGACTTTCAATAAACTCAGGAAAAACCCCAATGCGAACACTTCAGATTTTGTTAGGACATTTGATACGAAATCAGGAAAATATTTTGCAGTGCGAATGAGCTATTACCTTAAAAATGAATTCAAAGTTTAAATAATGTTTGATCGTCGATCAAAGATGATTGACCAGTCATAAATTGGGCCTAAAAGACAATTTTTCTCCAATGTACCAAAAAGCATACCAAACTGTCATCACTGATTTTGGCTACTATTTAAATGCAGCACTGTAAATGTCAAAGCAAAGCAGCAATGTGAATTGAAAATTAACGTCACTTGCAGTTGTCAGTTGGTTTAGAAATTCCTATCGGTGTAGTTGTGTTCGAAGGTGTGCGGTAGATTTTGCAAAAAAAAAATAAAAAAATTTAATAGTTTTGAAGAGACAGAATTTCTATAAATTAACCCCATTGCTTGCTATAGCCGCCCAAATTTATTCAGCCAAGCAAGTGGAATACATCTTACCGGATGCATAAAGTTAGGACTACATTTCTGAATCAAAAATATACTGATTGTTAAAAATAGCACAAAACTTGAGCAACAACGCCGTCATTTGTACGAACGCAACCAACAACTTTTGATAAATTGCCAACGCATTTCAAAGTTATGCAAATTGTGTGTAAAGATATAAAAAGTTAAACCATTTTAGGAATCAAAAACTCAATGAACTGAGTCTGCAAAAGTGTTTTTTTAAATTCTGAGAACATTTAAATACAAAATAGACCTGATAGTAAACACAAGGAGATTTGTTGGCCAAAAATATTGGGAACGAACACGAACGTCACTAGTTGCTGTTTATGTTTTGTTGTGCAAATTCGTCGATGTGTGCATAGTTTTTCCTTTGCTGTGTAATTTGCAAACCTACACTTCATACTCGTACAATTACTTTGGTGATTACTGTGACACTATAACGTATCCGTCATCCGTTAAATCATTTCGTTTAAATTGTCTATTAACGGACGTAGTGTTAGTCAATACAATTTCTCCACGTGAATGTCTTCCACAAAAATTCAGAGACAAAAGGCCTCCTCACAGTACCCCACGTATCAACCGATACCAACAACTACCGTCACCACCATCATGGACAATCCGGCCATGACGCGTAGCACTAGCAGTGCCACAGGCAGTATCGATGAATCCGATCGCACAGGTGCCGGTACCCTACCCTCGACCTATTCATCACAACAATTAATGCCACCATCTGAAAGCGACAGTTTGGAGGACATTGGAAGAACACGTCGAAGTAGTGCCCCTTCCCGTGTACATCGTTCAGTTACTACGAGTCAATGGTTCACGGTGGGAGTATTATGCTTTGTTAATTTAATAAATTACATGGATCGTTTTACAATAGCAGGTAAGGAATTGTTTCTAATTTTTCTTTTGAGTATGACGTCTGTAATGTTTCGATCTCAAGACCTTTGTTTAGTTATTGTAGCACAACGCAAAATAGGCACAAATAAATATCAATAAATTGTGTAGTTATAGAGGTATCGAAAATTTATATTTGAAATTGGTTATTATTATATACTCTGGGATATGCCTTAAGCCAATGCTACACTATAAGTTCATATGGAACGAGAGGAAAATGACTCAAATTTGTTTTAACTTTTGAGGAATCGTATCACTATTTTGTTAAAGATTTAGGCAGAAAGCAAAGATATTTTCTGCAAAATGACCAACAATACAACAGTCGTAATATAAAAAGTATATATAAAAATGGAAATTATTAACAATGATGATTAAACGAGTTTGTTCGCATTTCATTCCAAATGCAATGCTGATCGCATCATTTTTTTCAGGAAAACCCAATAATTAGAAAACTCCAACTGAGCTGTTAATAAAAATTCCATTCAACCTTTCTCATGTGTACACTATTCGTTCGTCGAAAATTTAAATTTTCACATATCGAACGATTTCTCTAATAGTGTAACTATGTATTTCTTTAGACTGGTTTCGGCACCAGGTTCTTGAATTCTAATTTAATATCAATATACATACAATGGTGTGCGTTGATATAGAGTCAACACTAATCAAAATAGTCAAACCAAAAACAAATGTAGAAAAATTAAATATTGTTTATAACTTTTATTTTTTATTCTTCAATTAAGAACTAGATATAACAGTTTAGAACATTAATGTCGAAATCTTAAATTAAAATTAAATCGTAATCTATAAATCAAAATATTTCAAAATATCCCGTTTTGCATGTGAATTAAAATAGAGCCATCGCTATTCATCATCTGAACTAGATAAAATACCTGTGTCAAATAAAATGTATGCTTCATTCATCCTTTATATTATCTCAGTACTTTGTGAAATAACTATTATTTTTTATCACGACTAAGCAACGCCTTTACATTGAATTCACAAATCTTTAACAAGTTATGAGTGGAATGTTTTCCACGCCGATTGTACCAGTGCCCTAAGTTCATTTTTATTAAATTAGTTTATTCCTTTGAGAGACACTTTAATGCTCCGTCACAAATTCTCAATAGGATTTAAGCCCGGCGACTGCATAGACCATCTTTAAACTATGACACTATTATTTCCAAATCAAGCTTTTGCTCGCTCGATGTGTGTTTGGGGTCGATATTATGTTGAAACACCCATCGATATTATGTTGAAACACCCATTTCCCATTCAGCACAAGGCATCAGATGTTTTTTTTTAATATAGTGGTATAATTTGCAGCGTCCATTGTCTTCAATTTGGACTAAAGGTTCTGCCCCACTGTAAGATTAACAACCCCATACCATTATGTTTCCGCTACCATGTTTAACTGTTAGGATTGTGTTTTGGGGCCGGGGCCAACACCGAAGGTCTTCGTACAGGAAGATTAATACTATCATAATTAACCAAGCTCACTTTTGTTTCAGCTGTCCTCAAAATATTTCGCCATTTGCGTACGGACCATTTCACATGCTCCTTGGCAAAATGCAACATTTGTTGAACGTTCCGTTTGGATAGAAATGAAACTTTTCCCCCACTTTTTACCTTTAAATTGTTTTTAGTTACCATTTTTCTTAATGTGGAGGTGTCAACCTCTCGATCGTATTGCCTTTTCAGGGCGGAAGAGGCAACAAAAGTCGAACTCTACGTGGATCAATATTTTTGGTTCCAAATGTTCTGTAATTTGCAGGTATTCCCTCTGTTTCGTGGATTAGACATATATTATATTCCGGTCTCCACCATTTGCTTTAAGCGTCCAATTATGTCAGTAATTTATTATTATTACTTTATTAGTATTTCAAATACTTTAATTATTTAGACAAGAGAATTAAATTAACAATTTTACCTTATTGTACTATAATATTTAACAAAATATACACAATTTCTTTTAAAAGCATTTATATTTCTTTCGATTTTAACATTATCAGGTAACATGTTGTATAGTTGCAATCCTTTATAGAAGAGGGAGCGTTGCATTTTAGTTGTTGTTGTTCGTTGTAGTCTAAAATTTTCCATATTTCTTAGTTGATAGGGCTGTACTTCGCCAACATATCTTAATTGTTCGATTAAATATTCTGGAGCGTTTCCAATTTTCATTTTCTGAATAAAGTTCAACGTGTTAATTTCCAGTCTTTGTTGAATGTTGAGCCATTTTAACGATTCTAGCATAAATTGAATTGATGTGTATCTGTTGCATTTTAATATAGTGCGCATAGCTTTGTTTTGTAGTTTTTGGAGTCGGTCAATTTGTGTTTTTGTGCAGCATGTATAGAGAATTGTAGATCCAAATTCAAAATGTGGCTTTATAATTGTATTATATATATTTATTGTATGTAGCTTCTGCATTCTTTTCTCAGATCTTTTATTCTTTCTTGGCGCTCAAGAATGCAATACTTATATCATCGGCCCATTTTGGAACGTCAATAATGACAATTTATTAATGCTACTAATAAACATTAATCATATTTGTGGCCGTCGGTGGTGCAATGGATAGTGTGCGCGGCTCTTGTACATGAGATCCTGGGTTCGAACCCGGCTCTGACCACCTTCAAAAAAAAAAAAATTTCTTTCGGCGGCGGTCACCTTGCATAGTGACGACGACACTATCGAGTATCTAGCCATGAAAAAGCTTCTCAAATTACGTTCGGAATCGGTGTAAAACTGTAGGTCCCAATCAGTGAGTGAAAACTGGAAAGTGCACAGCTCAGGGATTGTGAGAAGTTCTCCCCAGTCCCTTCATGGGATGTAATGGGAAACCATTTATTTTATTTTATAGAAGCTCACCTTTGTTTTCAAATTCAAATCCAAACTACCATTAACCATTTAAAAAAAATATTTTTTTGTAATTGACTCTATTTTATAGCACAGCCTTTAAAAAACTGACACTGACCTTGAGAACAGTAGCGTACAAAATTTATTAAAAATGATGGCATTATATTCAGCAGAGGACATGTCAATCAGGTTCATAATTTCTTGACAACTTATTTGCAGAGACTAAAACTTTTGAAGAGTGTGCTACTCTATTTCATCGCACACCACTGTATTTAATGAAACAAAGCCCTATTAGACCACACATTGATAGTAATAGAATTATTTTGGTTAAACTTGAATAAGAGCAATTTATAATATATAAATTTATTTCCGTTTGAGTTTATATTATTCGATCTTTTGAGTTATGTTTTCAATAATTGTTCGGTTCAAGATCAAGCTCATAGAAAAAGTACATTTTAATAGAAATATTATTAATATTTAGATATTTCAATGCCCACCAAGGCATATCATCAGCTCCCTTCTCCACAAGTATTTAGGTATATCATCACACACTATTGGGATAAACAAATCTCAAGTAAGCGAGAATTGTCTAAACTCCTACTTGTGCGAAAACCATCCACCATTATGGTCAATTTCACACATTTCTTAATAATATTTCTATTAAAATGTATTTTTTCATAGAAAAAGTACTTTTTAATAGTTATTGATCTTGAACCGAACAATTATTGAAAATATATAAATTTATTTATATAAAAAACAAACAAAAAATTATTATTATTATTATTTATTTATTTAGTAGTATTTTAAATACTTTTCATTTACAAAATATTCCATTTATTAAAAATATCATCATATAACAAAAATTCAGTTTTCATTATTTCTAATAAAAAATACAATTTTCCTTTTAAAATTATTAATATTTCTTTCATTTTTTATATCGACATTCAATTTGTTATAGAGTTCTAGCCCTTTATAAAATAGCGACTTCTGCATACCAGTTGTAGCCACCCTTTGTATTCTGAAATCTTCTGCATTTCTGAGGTTATATGGTTGTACATCTCCGACATATTGAAGTTGCCTTATTAGGTATTCCGCTCCGTTTCCATTTTTAAGTTTTTGAATAAAGAGGATAGTATTAAGTTTAAGTCTTTGAATTATATTTAACCATTTTAACGCATCAAGCATGTATCTTGCAGACGTGTAACGATTACATTTTAAAATCGATCTCATGGATTTGTTTTGGAGTTTTTGCAGTCTTTCAATTTGTTGTTTTGTGCAGCACGTGTATAAAATAGTTGATCCATATTCAAAATGTGGTTTTATATTTGTGTTGTAAATATTTATTGCAGTAATAGTTGAAACTTTATTTCTAATTCGTTTGAAAAAACCTATCTTTTCGCCAATCTTTCTGCAAATGTATTCTATGTGATCTTTAAATTTCAGGTCTTTGTCTATTAAAAAACCCAAGTATTTTATATTTTTAACTTTTTCAATTATCTCATCGTTTATTCTGAAATCCGTGCAAGTGTTCATATTAATTTCCATCAATTTTGTCTTACTTTCATTTAATTTTAGTTTATTCATTTTAAGCCATGTATTTATATTTCGCATGTCATGTTTTAAATTTTCGTAACAATTTTGTTCCGTGTCTGCCTCTGTAAAAATCAGAGTGTCGTCCGCATATAATACTACTTCACATCTTTCCAATACTTTTGGCATATCATTTATGTACAAGATAAACAGTAGTGCCCCCAAGATCGATCCTTGAGGTACACCGAATTCGTTGCTTATGGTATTCGATATAATATTGTTCACTTTAGTCTGTTGTGTCCGATTCGTAACGTATGATTTGAACCAATTTAACTCAGTCCCTTGGATTCCGTAGTTATGAAGTTTTTCCAACAGTATTTTCCGGTCTATTGTTTCAAACGCCCTTTTAAAGTCTATAAATATTGCCAGAATTTGTTTTTAACATATTTCCACCGATTTACAACATAATTTACTGCTGTTTCACATGAGTATTTTTTTCGAAAACCAGATTGATATTCTGATAGAATTTCGTTTTGTTCAATATAATGCTCTAGCTGTTCTTTGACCACTTTTTCGATAACCTTTTCACACGTTTTTAGTGTATTAATTGGGCGATATTCTTCACATTTATTCGTATTAGCTATTTTCCTAATCGGTATTATCATTGTATGTTTCCAACTTTCAGGAAATATTCCTGTTTCTAGTGACTTATTTATAATTTCAAGTAATATATTGCCGATTATACTCCAGTTATCTATAATAATTTTTGTGAAAACGTTAGTGTAGTCAGGTTTATTTTTGAGATCCTTGCATATTTTCAATAAATCTATCATTGTTATTGCACGAAATTTCGAAAAATAAACTATGCATTCCACTATGCATTGTATGTATGATGAGATAATCAACACCACGGAACCACTTTGTAGCCTTTCTACTAATAATTCCATGGCATACCTGAGGCTTGAGTATTTAAACGTACAACAAGGTTGTCCAAACATTCACATCCATTTGTTATTTATTTATTTATAAAAGTTATGATCATAATAATTTATGAGGATAAATACATATTTTATTAGGTGCTAACAACTAAGGTTTTTGACCTAGCTTTTTCTCTTCAGTTTATGAAGTTTTATATTAGGTGGTATATATTACAATGTTTTAAAATATTTTGTACAGTATTTATATTTTCAATGTTGATGTTGCGAAGCAACTCTGGTAAGCATATTTTTCCCAGTAGGGTATCCATTTGTTATCAACTTGCAAGTTGCAGAGTTATGCACTGCAGAGAGAATTCGTTTTTTTTTTTTGCAGAATAGTCCATAAGTGAAATAAGCTTCCGGTAAATCTATTCGCTAGTACTTATGATTATTCAAACATCATCAAACAATATTCTCTCTTTCTTCCCACTCATATCCCCCCAAATGTTTGTCAACATTAAAGCAATTGTATACTTCACAGACTTCCCATCACTTTCATAATTTATGCGCATAAACCAACCTCTTCGAGTCTTTCTTTAGTGAAAACCAGTATATTTTAAATGATTTAAAATTAATCCCATGCATCTACAGAGCCTTATAAAGACCGGCTATATTTTCACCTAAGGTACTTTTAATAATCTTTGTATGTTGTCACATTTTATGACTTCTACACACTGTAATGTAGATTGGTTTTACAACATTTTTATCACGTTATTTCTAATGCTAGTTTATCTATCTAATGCTATTATTATTCTTAGAAATTTTCGTAGCAATTTAGTTAGTCAACCCTTTATGGTGAATATAAATATTGCCCTTTGAATTTAGTAGTCCCCCAGCTTTGTTTAAAGAGATTTGGTTTTTTTTTTATTTGTTTAAGAAAAAATCTACGCTGCACACAAGTATCTTTAGTGTTTCTCTGATAAGCGATTAAGATGTGATCTATATAACTGACCTTTTGAGTCATGTTTTGCTTTCAATTAGACATTGCTATAATTATTAATGCCTTATAGTTGCAGCAATAATTTGTATTTTACAGTTCAAATGCCAAACAGGTTACAGATATGTGCTCGTTAAACTGGAATTTAAAATTCTTGACGTAATACCAATCGAATGACGCGCATAAAACCGCTAATTACCAGAAAAATAAAAAAAATGCAATATGGATCTTTACTCAGGCTCATTTTCCACAACATATTTAAAAATCAATCGGGTAAAATATTTTTGGTTCCGAGCATCCCTTTGAAAAAGGCAATTTTACGAACACTTGTGTCAGTTGCTCTTCCGCAATGTCAATGTTCAAATTTAAAAAAGACTGTTTTGGTTTTCAAAAATACGACATCAAACGCTTATTTTTAACATGATCGTCATATTTTTACGCGTTGTTGAAGTGATAAACTTGATTTGTTTTTGTCCTATGGGTTACTCTACTAGGCAACTTTATTTTTCCAAAAAGCCAGAAGACCGCTAACGTATGAGCAAAAACTGCTCATATTGAATAATTCTTAAAAGATTTCAATCTCTTGTCTGCGCTTACAAAACATTTATTATTATGATATTTTTATTTCACCCATTTCATTTTTAGAAGCGGACAGCAGTTCAAGCTCCATTATTTGAATTACTTCGTATCGTATCTTTCCTTGAAGCAGCCTTTTTATTGTGGTTATTGCGGACATAATTGTAACACAGATCTTGTTTTCATATTCAATATTATCAGCTAATCTCTTTCGTTTTTCTAGCAAGTGGATCATGGTGTATCTACCAGTCTTCACAAACGATTGGAATTTATTGTATGTATTATTATCCCTTGCAAATTAGAGTTGGCAACAGAATTTGACTATTCGAGAACATTGGGTACAATCATCGTGCTACCACTTTTATAGCAGAGCTCAAGTTTTAGCCCAGCATATAACTCTGATAACATAGGATAGCCTCACTTGAAATTAAAAATTTATTTCCTCATGACATTCCATCAAATGCCACCAAAAACGTATTCGCTTGGGTATTCGCTTTTGTAATAAACGGTAGTTGAAGTAAACACTTCTTTTGAAGTAAACAGCATATTCGCTACTGTTTTCGGAAACAATTGTAAACAATTTGGTTTTCAGTCTGAACGTCGAATTGTTGCAAATTACGAGCGTACATTTTCTTTACATAATGATCAATAAGACAAAGACCCGCTCGAAGTAATGAAAATATTGCTGCCGTTCAGGCAAGTGTTGCTGAAGACCGCAATTTATCGATTCCAAGATGCTGTCAACAATTGGGACTGTCTCAAACCACTACCTGGCAGATTTTGAGAAAGGATTTGGGCTTGCATCCGTATACAATTGTAATCACTCAAGAACTGAAGCCATTGGACTACAGCACGTGCAACAACTGAATTATTGAGAGAAAAGTTTGGAGATTCGATTATTTCAAGAAATTGTGGCATTGAATGGCCTCCAAGAAGTTGTGATTTAACACCATTAGGCTATTTCTTTTAAAAGAAATCACATCACTCAAATTGGAAACCCCTTTATGTATATGGCAACATATACATACATATACTCTAAGTCGAGTCATAGAGTTTGTTTCAGTTTCATATTTAAATCAAGAGACATCTGACGCTATTGAAATATAATCACCCTTATTACGTTTGTCGTAGTCGAAATATGACTAGTGTTAATTTTGTCGAAATACGTCGAAATTGAAACTAATCGTATTTCGATTACGATAACCGTAATCAGTGGTGGGAATATGTAAAGGAATCAGAATATTATGTCGATTCGATGGATTAGTACTTAAATTCTCCACATAATAATTCCAATAAATATATATTTTCTTCATGTTCAATCGGATTGTGTTGCTTCTTTTGAAATTCATTGTTTGCTTATGTGCCCACTCCACAGACAACCATAATAGAGTCGTATTATTATTACAAAAAGCAAATGCAATTATCTATAAGTGGGAAAGTTTAGCCATAAACTTACGACACGGTTACTGATTTTTTTACTAAATACAGACGTTATAAACTAAACATCAAGATTTACACAAGGAAATGCCAGTAGCAATTTTCCACTTTACAAACAGATATTTGGTAATAACTTCAATGGTACCCGTATTTTATGAGGGGAATATCTCTGCTTAATTTTGAACAACAAATTATCTATGGCTAGTAAGTTTATAGGCAATGAAGAATTCTATTAATTAATATTCCATAAATCACCTTATAACTGCGTCTCAACAAAACATTTTTAATTTATAGACGTCATACGTTGAACTTATCTAAATTTGTTTAGAATCTTTTGTTAGTTCTACAATATTTTTATTCCTCCATCTCCCACTGCTTTTAATACGTCAATACGCTTGAGCATGCCGCTAAATTATTTGGATAAGTGTGCGACCCGCATTTACCACAATTACTTTTTGGAACTTTTGACTTATCCATTTACTTTGGTGTGTCTCGACAAATTGCCAGAAGATGTGGTGACAGTGTCATGTGCCGGTCCATGGTAGTGATGTAAAAATGTTATTGGAATTAAATTTCTCTGCCTCTCTATTTTTTGTTGTCTTAAATCCGCTTTTAACATTTCCTGAGTCATTTAATAACATCCGCTATTTGTTATATCAGTTATTTGCCAAAAGCAGCAACACCAGATACAAAATTTTTGTATTTTTAAACATCTTATTATATTAGTCATTCCATAATGTGGGGGTTGTGGCGCAGCAGATAAAGCGTGGCAATTTACTTTTTTGAAATGTTATGAAATGTATTATTATGGGAGGATTTTGTGAATATTTTGTATAGACAATGTCATATACGCTAATATATTGCAAAATTGTTTAGATACTTTTGTTGTTGTTTGTTTATTTGGAATTATTTGAATGCAATGCATCACTAAGCGAACAACTTTTGTAGTGTTAAAGTGGTTAAATATAATTTTTGCAACCAAACACTCGAAGATGATGTTTATCATAAGTGGGAGTACACTTACAGCCTCTTTCTCTATCTCGAACGAAAAGCTAAACGAACGAAAATCAGTCACTCACATTCGACTCAAATTGGGTTTTTTAAGTAGAAAATTTCGTTCGCTTGACTCCATGTTTGTTCCCAACTGACAGCACATTCGAAATAGAGAAACCAAAATTTATACTCAAAAGTTTTCACAAATTTTATGTTTTCATTCGACTTGCAATGACGCGATAGTGAAACCCAAATCAACTTTCTTTCGTATAGTACACGAACGAATGCTTTCGTTCGAGATAGGAAAACAGGCTAAAGAACGAAATCGAACAAATTTCTTTTTACAGACATATTTGTTTAAAAAAAAATTACAATAAATAAGGAATGGCGAGAGTTGTGAGAATAAAGTCGTTAAAAAATTATTTAAAATGTAAAAAATTTTCAGAAAATTGGTCGCACCGAAACAAAAAATGTCTTAATTTGGTATTTTGCACATTAAGAAACCATTATTTATAAATTTTAAGTACTTGTGACTGGAGAGAATGTATCCCTTGTGTGGAAAAAATTGTCTCATCGCAAAATTCCAGGACTTTAGATATTAATTAATTATTCCCACTATATAAAAACCATTTAGAAAACTTTTAGAATTGATCGACGTAAGGGGACTTAACACTTAACGCGAAACGCTAATGTGATCAAGTATAAAAATTAACGTGTATGTAGTGACAAAATATCGTGCTCCAGGCGATTAAAACTTCGGTTACTGACAGACGACTAGCATTGCAACGAACTGAACGCCGTTAAAAATTATGTATTACAAACATCGAAAGAGTCTGTGAAGGTGATAAATATAAATTGTTGTTGATCAAAATTGATTCAAAACAAAAACTGATCTGTTTACTTTTAAAGAATTATAACTTCCAATCAAGTACATAGGATGGAAGTCTGTTAAATGCACATAGCTACAAATAGGCTAGTTAACATGTTTAGTGCATGAGGAGATAGATGTTCATACTCAAAACTTACAAGGTCTGAAAATGTTCTTAGTGAACATTTTTTGGGTTCGTTGGAATACTAGACGCTAAACTATTCTCGAAATCCATCAGGCGTTCAGACGCCAAACTACTGTGTCTAAATTGCTACCATCGGTAGATCATCAATCGTATAGATGCAAATTCTAATATGAAATGTACATATCGTTAAAAAATGGCGTTACACACAATTTTTTCGACATCGCGGATTTTACATATTTCGATAGAAAACGGTGGAATACAAAATATGAGAAATTATAAAAAGAGACTCAACACAAAAAAAATGTCTCCGTTTTTTAATTCCAAATCCATTTAAACAGTTTTAAAATTTGTAAAATTTTGACTTTTAATACGTTTTCCCCCCTCAGGTACACAGAAAGAAAAACCGAAGTAAAATTGCCCAAAATTATTGTATGATTTTACCTAAGTGCTAAGGCAACGTAGGGGTTGCTAAGATTTACGACAATATCACAAATAAACTTAGGCATATTTTATGTTCGAAAAATCGTCTAACATTTTAGGTATTTTCACTTATTTATTTTGGAAATTTAACTACAGCTTAATTGCAATTTTACACATATTATTTCGTTAATTTATCGAAAAATGTAGTGAGTCTAGCTTAATTTATTAGCTATTTTGTTAAGTAAAAATATGAACAAATGTAGAAATCCAAATGCAATTATTTATTATCAAATTTCAAATAAATAGTGTTTCTCAAATGAGATTCAAATACACATGTCTACAAAATACACAAGTTTCAGCACATTGCAATTAAGTGAGAATATTTAAATTAGTGGCAAAAGAATGGTGACAAGATCTCCATTAAACGCTGCATTTTAGCAAAGGCTCCTTAAATAAATAAAGCCACACATTTAATAATATAAATTGTATTTGTATCCCAAGGTAATGACGCAGATGTACCGCTTGTTAAAACGTTGATAACCTTCCTGGGAAAAACTTGAACGGTCCAGATGATATTGAGTATGGCACCGACTTTGGAATGCAAATGGAACATATGTATGAAAGCAATATGGAAATGATGACACACAAGTAATCCCAATGGGACATCATTACCCTTTAGTTCTAATATTTAGCTTTAACTTGGTGCAATCGTCCTGGTTTATTATTAAGAGATCCCCTCCCAATGGTCAGCATGCATTCTTCTCGTTTGAAAAACATTGACTTTCAACAAACATTACTCGATTGTCTGGTATGTGGTTATTTAAAACTTACATACATTATTCCAGTTCGGATCATTCGAAATCTGCAATATATTTTCCAATATATTCAAAAACATTCAAAAAACATTCAAAACTTCAAAAACATTTCGAAATCAAAACAAATTTTGAAAAGATTTACCTATTTTGATATGTTGAATTTACCCAGACATGAAAAGTGAGAATTGTGTAAAAGCTTAGGTAAAAAATGTTAGTTTTGTAAGTCCATACAAAGTTTACCTAAGGGCGAGTTTCACACATTCCTTTTAAAAGCTCAGAAACTGTTCATATTAAATGACAAGCATCGGGCATTTAAAGTAACTACATTTAAATGGAGAATTTTCAACTGTGAAACTGGCCATAAGTCAACCAAGGCAGATTAACCTTGAGTGATTTTCTCTGTGTACAATTTTTAATATGTAAGTTACGCCCTTTTATAATCAAGGTAACGATATGCGAAATAGTACAGAAGGAAGATTCCTAAGTAGCACCTCACCCTGAAAGGCAATTAGCAGAAGCATTTTTTTTCATGTTGGTTTATCGTGCATTCTCGCGTGTTGCAGTTCATTGATGTTATTTTAATCTGTAACACAGTTTCATTTTCTGTGAATATAGTTTCTAATTGACAATTTTTTTAATTCTATAAAATTATGTAAAATTGCTAACATGTAATGTCAAATTCATTATTCTCCTATCAATATATGTACATATAGCCGAAGAGTATGTTGCTGGATTAATAAATCATACTAAATAAATACCTAAATTTTTTGTTCGAGGCTTCTCAGTAATCAAACAACCCATATTTAATGTATATTTAATAATCTGTGAAGTTTGTCGGTCACAACTTCACACCGGTTTCTTTCGGCGGTAATACATACATACATAAATTTGCTTTAAAATTTAAAACAACTACCATTTATATCTCTTCTCTAACGAATTAACGTTGTTGCCCTAAAAGTTTTGTGATTTTCATTTTTCTTTTCTTTTTTCATATATTATTTGTTTATTCTTCTTCCACTATATTCTCGTATTTAGTTTATTTCATATTTTGCCTTAATACGAGTATTCGCAACCTACAGACGGTGGACATAAAAATGTTGTTTCGATTGACTGTTAATCACTGATTATAATATGCAACCTTGGAATCTCCACCGACGGTGGTTCATCATGCTTATCTCGCTAAAATGTTTTTGCAACGAGTATAACATCTGTTTTGCAAAGCAAAGTATTGATTGATAGTGGGCTCTTCCCTATACAGACTGTTTGTTTGATTATGTTAGACTTAACCCTTAAACCTGTATTCAAAAACACACACCACACCGCCTCTTGCCAATGCAAATTTATTCGGAAGTTTATATTTTGTGATGCATTTTTGTATATAATTTTACAATTTGTTGGATATGAAAAATGTATATTCGAAAAACTAATTAGATTCGAAAAATGGTAATATGAACTGGTCTATAGCTTTTTAATTGGGTTTAATTTGATCTCAAATTTATCCCGGCCAGATTATAATTTGATATATAATTAGATCTGGCGCAATATAATCTTATATCTAGGTGCTTAGGTGCTGACATAGCATATCTCATTTGATATAATCAGACATTGGGTTAGATATAATCTTATTTTGTCCCACACCTAATTGTATATAAAGTTATAAATTATATCTCACGCTAGATCCAGTTATAGCTGACCGGAACTAATTTGAGATTAAATTAGATCTAATTTATAGCTCGTTTCTAATCAAATTTGATCTTATTGTACTTATACTTATATATAACCATTTTTCGGATTAATTAATTAATACACTTTTTTAAACGGGGTCCTCTTTATTTTTTTTTTTGATTTACTTGCGCTGTATTGAAAATTTCATAAGAATACATGCAAACAAAATGTATTGTGCATGGCTTTACGCTTTCCGTCTTTGTTTAGGTAGAACTATTAAGGCCTCGGCACATTAAAGCCGCGGCCAGGCTTATTGCTTATGCCAAAATGAATTTTGTAGCATGAATCAATGCACAACGAAGTATTTTGCTGGAGCCTCAAGCCTAGGCTTTGATAAATTTTAATTTTAAAGCACGATTTTATCTTTGACAGATTCTGCCATAGTGCAGCAAATGCGTTCTTGTAATTTTAAGACAAATAACGAAGGGAAGTTATCCAACTAGTAAATACGAATATCACAATAGCAGCAAATTATAAAATTTTACACTAGCTATGTTTTCCTGTGTGGCGCTTTTATGTGAGTTGTATCAAAATCAAGCAAAAGTCAAACGCGTAAGCACCAAGTATATGCCCAGTGGAGGCTTCTATGTGCGGTAGCCTTTAGGATTGAGATTTTAAATTTTAACACAGCTCAAACGGAACAAGTAAATCCAAGTCAGGTAATTTATTGTGAATGAAATTACTCTGTTCGTTACTATCTACCTAGAAACCTGAGAGGTGGAGTGAATACTCTTCCCATAGCAGGAATACAAAATACGTACATATGTATATACATATTTTGTTTTTGTTTCTTATTTCTTGTCTTTCAAAATTAATATGTAAGCACATACATACGTGTTTGTGTATCTACAAATAAGAAAGTATTAAAACAAAGTACACGTGATTTTGAGATAAGAGAAACACAGAAGCAGGAAAAATTTCATATCAGCTGTACTAACGAGATTACCGTCCTTATTCTTCCATGATTCCATTCATGGTAGAAATATACGCTAGTAGCGTTAGCCCAGCTGATTTCATTTGTTTACATTTCATCGTACCCAGTAAATGTCAAAGTTGCTTGTGTGAGTTATTTTTTTTATGTCATCCATATATTAAATTATATATAGATTTGTTATCCATCTCATCTGACGCTTCTCTTTGAGCTTCTTCAATGAGGAAAAGAACTTCTGTCAGCAACATCGAACAAAATCCTCCATTTTTAGTTTTGTGCATTCACGATGTTGATTTTGACAATAACTCGGTACGAAAAAAACAACAATGCTAATGCTACAACAGTTCCTGCATGGGCTGATTGACAAAACGATGCGCTACCGAATCCTACTGTTCGAGGAGATCGGACTGTAGGATATCTAAGGAGATCTGGCCTAAACTTGATGAGGGTAGAACGAAACATCTTCTACAAATGGTAAAGGCGGAATTGCGATTCTTCATTAGTGTTGCGACGGGAGACTGATGTGCGCGGATTCACAGGAAGAGATTGAGACAGTAGAGCACGTCTGCTGTCAATGTCCAGTCCTGTACTATAGGAGAACTCGATACCTTCGGGGGCCGATATTGGTAGAGCTGCATGCCTCTAGCAACATTGACATCGGGGTACTGCTAGGGTTCATGATGGATTTGCGTTGGATGCTGCGTCAAGGGGACGGATGGTAACCCTTCTCTATCTGGAACCCTCCATAACTACCGTCTAACTCCCATAACTCCACTAAATCTTACTATATTTCTTCACGAACAGAATGTGCAAACTGGCCTCCGAGTGAAGCATCTGCTATGATCTTCGGATCTGTAGTGGATGCATGTCCTTAACCTAACCGTATATTTGTACCTTGATTCCATTCATTCGGAAATGTAAATCAAGATTTACTCATTCAGGTTATATAGCATATACATATGTATATACTAGGGGCTGATTTCATTGTTTTCATTTTGGTCGTGCATTATCAGAGGGATTCTATGGCACAGCTGATCGAAAAGGTACTTGGCCGATGATGGAGAATGAGAGAGTAAAGAATACAGGAACTAATTTTAAATATTGTTTATTGATACTAATGACATTGAACGAAAATACGTATTCCCTTTGATTTCTGTCCGTTTCATGTCCAACGAAAGTGTAAAATTGGTAAAATGCAGCAGCAAAAAAAAAACTATGAAATGACCTACTACCTCGTCGTCATAAAGAGGCATCGAAGAGAGTAATGGTAACTCTTAAGTATTTCTCTATGGCATAATCTGTCAAATTTTGTTTACATTTTGGTTTTTGTTTACGTTATTAGTTCACAAAGTTTCAAAGAATTTGTAATAAAGTAAATTGATTTATTTGCGAAAACAATTTGTTAAATATTTAAGGGTTTTACAAAAATCAGCTGGAATCTTCGTTATGAGCACTAAATTTAATACAATTCTAATTAAAATTGCAATTTTCACATTGTGTTTACATCAGCTGACTTTGATATATTCGACTTTAATTACATCAACAGCTGCTGCCACAACCTGAATAAAAAAATCTTGATGTAACTGATTTAAATCTAGATGTAACTGCGATTGAACTGAGGTACCTCGCTTATAAGGCCTTCTTAAGATTGTCCCACGCTCAGCAAACTAGTTTACGAGCCTCATTATAGTCAATCTGCGTGGAGGTGTAAATCCAAACAATCCAAATTCTTGTTTCATCATCCCAATAGGCCATTCGCTTAAATTGGAAGACCTACCAATAAAACAAAAAAATAAACCCAAAAGTTATTGCGTTTTTTAGCAGCCACATTGGTGTGAGGTAAAATTGGTCAAATATAGTAAAAAAGAACTCCATATTTTTTATATTTCTCATAAATAAGCCTACTGGATTTTGGGGTACGATAAAAATGTTACAAAATAGTACGTTCGGGAATAGAGCTAAATCTGAGTATGGTCATAATCGAGAATGATTAATGTGTGGCCCGCTTAAAACTTAAAATGCTATCAAAACTCAATAAGAAGTAATCGATCAATACTGACATGAAAAATATTAATTTCATCAGCAGTACATGACAACACTTGTCAACAAAATAAATGTATTTTTATTTTAAAATTAAATTTTGTGTATACAATTGAAGAATGATATTGGAAGAATACGACAAAGTAGTGTCCGAATGTACTACGAATCAGGTGTGTGTCGTTGTGATAGGAGGTGTCGATGGTTCACTGCTGTCATACTATGCTTTGTTAATTTAATAAATTACATGGATCGTTTTACATTAGCAGGTAAGGAGTAGTTGTTAAATTTTCTTATTAGAATCTGTTTGATAAGAGAATAATACCTTAAGCGAATCACAGACTTGCCATTCATATGGAACGTTCAGAATAAGGTCAACAAATTATCGATAAATTGTTTGGTTATGGTGGTATTGGAAGTTTGTTTTAAATTTTTATATTATACATATGCACATATGTATGTTTATATTCATACGAACTAATAGTTAGGACGTATTTTAGAGATTTCTACAGATTTCATCAGTCTAATCAGATGTGGCGATCGCAATGGTGGCCGCTGTTTCTCCCTTGGCTTAATCTTGGGACATGAGATCTATAACAAGCAATTCAGGTCTGATGTGATACGTTGTACCGTTGTTTCTATGCCCCCAATAGTTCGCACCTTCAATTCAGGTATATTTGGAAGAGACCTGTTGAAAGTGTGTCTGAACTTTCCCCCCAGTCTGTCGTCCTAATGTTGCGTGGAATCGCAGGACTAAAAGGCTTTTCAATTACGCAAAAACTAATACATATGTGCTGTGTATGACAAAGGAAGAGGAATGCAAAAACATAATGTGTGTTGTTATTTTCATCAATTACAACACATCCTGAGGCTACCATGAGTGATTTTATCATGATCAATACAGTCGAAATAAAAGCCGTTTTTATTTAAGAACAAAATTAAATAATTTAAGAAGTGACATTTCTTATCGCATTTTTAAGGTTTACCCATTTTGTCCGCTGTTTACCCTTCTTATACACATTCACAATTTTCGCACATTCCTATCCTTTCCAAAAGATTATTCTCGCATTTTCAAGTTTTACCTACTTTTTTTGCTGCATTTTGAAGATTTGCGTTCGCATTTTTAAACACCTTCCCTCCCTTCCCATCTTTTCAAACAATTTTCCCGTATCATCAAATTTTCACAATTTGTTGGCCGCATTTCTATTTTTTCAACCATGTGTACATTTTTTCTATACATTTCATAATTAAAAAATATTATGAAATTTGACTCGCTAATCATTCTTTTTGAATCAAATCGGGAGCGAGAAATATTTTTAAATCTTTGAAAATAAAAATTCGGCTCCCGAGATAAAATAGAAGTTCTGAGTTTATAAGATTTAAATCTTCAAAGAATTATAAATGAAACTCCATTGCCGATTTAAATTTTTCGATCGAATCGAAAATGAATGGCTGTCCTTACTCTGTTTTCTATACACGAACTTCTTAAGGCAACGAAAATTTCATAAATACTGAATACCGGGCTGAACAGAAGGCAATTTCATATCGAAACGTAATCATCGTTTGTATTTATGTTTATTTGGTTTGACTATTACGCTACTTCACCACTACTTGTGGCTACATATGAGTCAGAGATGACTACTCCACTCAACTACAAACACAAAACATATCACCCCATTTCCACCTTTAATACAGAATAATGCTAACGAACGGATTGGAGGTGTGCGCGTGACAGAAATTTGTCGTGAATCACGCGAGATCGTGACTAACATTAAATGTAATCATGAGTGCACGTGGTTCAATATTTCACGCTTATGGATTGTACTCACGAATCACACTCACGAAACACATTCACGAATCACGGTTCCAAGTGTTTGAAAAAAAGGGCGCCACAAAATAACCCCCAATGAAATAACACCCAAACTCGAAAATGAAATAATCCCCAATGAAATAACCCCCAAAATGAAAAATGAAATAAAGCCCAAACAAGATGAAAATAACCCCAAGATAGAAATGAAAGAACCCCCAAAAGATATCGGTACTACCGCCTAATGAAATGACCCCCAAAATAGAAAAGAAATATCCCCTAATGAAGCAAGCCCCAAGTAAATGAAATAAACCCCAAACTAGTTATTATTAATTATAATATTATTATTAAAGAATTTAGAGGAATTCATTATTGTAAAAAGGGTAATTAATTATTGTATTATTATTGTAAAAGGGTAATTTCCGTAATTTCTTACGGAAATGAAATAAACCCCAAATAAGATAAAGTAACCCCCAAATCTAAAACCACAATCATTTGGGCGTTATTTCATTATGAAATAATCCCCAAATTAAAAATTAAATAACTCCCGAAAGTTAGGAAATTATCCCCAAATTCGTTTTTCCTGATTTTTTGGGGATTATTTCATTTTCGAGTTTGGGGGTTATTTCGTGGCCCCGAAAAAAAGTGTTTCGGATACACATAAAGGTTGATTTTTTAAGAGCTTCGGATTTGATTTAAAAAAAAAACATAAAATTAACAGAAATTATGAAATCTTTATTTGAGTCGATAGAACAGTCTATATTATTCAATGTTTAAAGATGATTTCATGAGAATGATGACCGCGGCTGCGCCTCAAATGGTTCATAAGGTCCAATTTTGGCATACTCGCTCCAACATATCGGCCGGTATCCCACGAATAAATTCTTCAATATTGGCTTCCAGTGCGTCAGCCGTTGCGGACTTGTCCCTATAGACATGAGCCTTAACATAGCCCCCACAAAAAATAATCTAAAGGTGTTAAATCGCCTCAGAAGGTCGGCCAAACTGACCCATAAAATGGAAGAAGTGCACGATGCACTTTCTTAACCCAGCATGAACTTTGATCATAAATATCAATAATCTGCAAGCGTTGTTCGTTTGTTAGTTAGTTAGTTAGTTTCTTTATTTAGTATTTTCAATACCTTTACTACATATCCAATTTTATAAAATAATGTGAAATTTTTTTTTTTTAATTTAATTTTAGGCATTAACATTGTTGTTTTTTAAAATAGCTATACAATTTTTTTTGAATGCAATATTATTTGTAAGTCGATTCATGGTAAAATGCAGTCCAAACTGAACATGTCTGACAGTAATATGTTACACGAAAACAGCTGAGCTGCCAAAAACAGTGTTGTCAAAAAGAAAGTTGCTAAAAAATCACCTTTAACGAACACAGACACCAGTTGTGTAACAAACGAATTAGTAAAAGTTGAAATTTCCCTTAGGCTAAGAGATCGTATTCTCTCGGGTTAGTGAAAAAATGTAAATGCCGCGGGTGGGATTCGAACTCACATTCACTGGACGATTAGTGTTTAACAATAAATATGAACAGTGTTCTAATATAGAAACGATTGGGTAAATACCATTTGGTATTAAAAAGTCATGAGTGTCGTGAGCGATTTAATTTTCTTATCTCGTGAGCGAGCTTGAATTGTTATAGGTTGAAAAATTTTCGTGCGTGACAATGTTTTTGACCTCTTGAGCGTGCGTGATCGTGAGGAAAATTCTCTCACACGCACACCTCTAGAACGAATACCCGAGTAATAGTTTATGTATATGAATGCGTCAAGCATTAGATCTCATGACATACATACCTACATTTTTGTTGACTTTTCTGTGGTTCTCACAATTCACACAGTGTGTTTAAGGAGATTCATCTCAAGTATCTACATAGATATGTACATACATATGTGTTGTGTATGTACCTCTTCTACTGTGTATACTTGATGTTAACCTGGGACAGATAAGAACTACATACTAGAATCTAGCGAAGACGTATCAGCAAATCATTGATAATTTGTGGGTTGTTTGTAAAAGTTTGCAATATGATTCCTTAATCGCGCCTAGTGTGAATACCGAGTCGACTAGACGGAGATTAATCGAAAGCACGTCATCATCTTAAAAGTACTTGACATGATACCCGAAAAGTTGGATTGTTTGTTTTGATTCCTATATTTGTTTTGAGTATTTTTGTTGTGAGTAAAAAACAGGTGACTTTTGGGTATAATCTTATATTTTCTATTTTTGAATAAACGATCGAAAAGTGGTGAATACAAATTGTAGGTAAACAAAATATTATTGTTTTTACAGTCCCAACATTCATTTATTATCCACTTTACAAATGATGAGAATCATGTTTTTAATTATTTGTATTTTGGGTTTTTTGTTGTTGTTGTTGTTTTTTTCTGTCGAGTGTTTGTGATTCATGAGTTTTTTGAGAATTTTTCGAACGTAGTATTGAACTTGTGTGTATGTACACATTTACAGAACAAATTCCGATATAAAAGTGGCGTGATGTTTTCATACACATCTACATGATGATATGCCCCTCTTTGCTTTTATATCTTTTGTTATTTGTAATATTTGAGTCTCGTGAATTCGACAGCATTTATAAATATATTTTCGTATCCCACAAATATGATGTGGTACTAATTTGCAATATATACTATTAATTTTCCATGACGTTATGTTTTGAGTTCAATTTCGAAATTGATTTTATTTAAAATTCTGTATATTTTGCATATTATTTGCATTGTACTTAGTGCGGTTAACTGTTTAATATCAGAATTTGGTAACGTCGTCAGAAACTGATTTTTTCGTGCTTAATTTCTATACATTAAACGAATTGAAGAGGTCGATGCTTAAAATATTGAATTACATACATACTTACACCCTTAACTTTACTGGTTATAAATGATCAAACAATTAGTCACACCGTGTGGTAGTGGAAGAAGCCATAACTACTAAATCCATAATGTTCGTGAATAATTAAAATTGATTAATTAAGCTAGATGGGGGTTTTTTTTACAAAAATGTTTTAAATATTTGGGGAAAATACCAGAGAGAAACTAGTTTGGAGGTAACATTTCTTAGTCTAGAGCCAGCCCTTCTCCATACAGACATTTGTAGAAATTAGCATTGCAAAGTCATTGGTATGGGAGGAATATTCCTCATTCTGTTATTTTGAAACTCGTTGTGGACCCGTTGCAGAATGTTTCTACTATTTGGAACTTGGTCATGAACTGTTTTAACGTGTATTAATAATGACGTAATGTCAGATTTGTGGCCGTCGGTGGTGCCTATGGTTAGTGTGCGCGCCTCTTGTACATGAGATCCTGTGTTCGAAGCCTGCTCTGACCAACTTAAAATTTCTTTCGGCGGCGGTCACCTCGCATAGTGACGGCGACACTATCGAGTATTTAGCCATGAAAAAGCTACTCAAAATACTGTTCGGAATCGGTGTAAAACTGTAGATCCCAATCAGCGAGTGAAAAGTGGAAAGCGCACAGCTCACTGATTGTGAGAAGCTCTCCCCTGTCCCTTCATGGGATGTAATGGGAAACCATTTAGTTTTATTTTTTAATGTCAGTTTTAAACTGACATTAACTTAATTTTTTTGCTGGTTTTCATAAAACATTCGACTTCTACTCTTCTACTGCTTTCCGATTGCATTTTACGGTTTCAATTGAACGAGAAAACACAATTTAGGGAAATCGCTATGAAATCCAAAATCGTATAAAAAAATTCCACATCGGTGGACAAAAAAAATTTGATTACTAATTTTGTGTCATTGCCAAGAAAATACGCAAACAATTTGCCTGGGTCAAGGACAAAATGACGAAGTAAATGGGCATTTTGTTTTGAAAATCAATAATATGTGTGTTCACATTTTGGTGAATTTGTTCTTTTTGTACAATATCGACATTTATTTTTAATAATTCTGCTGACGCTAGTATCGACGTCAATGAAGTTCCGACATTTATGTCTTGTTATGTTTTTATATTTTGTTTCATTCATTAAAATATTATATAAAACTGCATGATGATGTTTTGTTGTGTAGGCGATTAGTATATTTTCCGTGTGAATGTATTGGATAGTGTTTTCGTTGCTCTAGAATTGGGTCACTCTATGAAAATGAAAACTAAAAAATCGAAATAGAGACGCTCGCCAATTATGCCAGTCAAGGTTAACTAACCATTGTTTTGAAATCTTAAAATAGTTTAATAAAAACAAAATAATAACACAACTATTAATGCACACTAACATACATAATATATCCATAGAGTAATCATATACATATTTGTGGCTGTCGGTGGTGCAATGGTAGTGTGCGCGGCTCTTGTGCATGAGCACGTGGGGTTGATCCCTGCTCTGACCACCTTACATTTCTTTCAGCTCTTACATTTCAGCTCGCTTAGTGACGCCGATACTATCGACTATTAAGCCATGAAAATGCTTCACAAAATACCATTCAGAGGCGGTGTAAAACTGTAGGTCCCAATCAGTGAGTCTAAAACTATAATGCGCATAGCTCACTGGTTTGTCAGAAACTCTCCTTAATCCCTTCATGGGATGTAACGGGAAATCATTTTTTTAATCATATATTGAGAGTAGCGGCTTCTCTCAGTAAACTTACGAAGTTTGGCGTGGTTGCATATGGACGTTGCATGTTAAAAAGTATTTCTTTAATAACAGACGATAGTTCGTTTTGTGTGTTAAAAATTTTGTTTAAATGCACCACAAATATGTATATACTAACAATTAAATATGACAAAAAAGTCCCAAATACGTTTAAATTGCACAGTTCTCAACCAAAACGACATGACAGATTTAATTCAACAATTCTTGTAACTCCACCTGGTTTAAGTCAATTTACGTCAAATATCTCTATCGCACCCATAGATTTGTTTATTCCTAGATTTGTCAACTCGCGCATTGGTTTAATGATTGAAAGGAAGCAAACTTGTGTTTGAACGTCAAGAGAAGAATTCTCTCGCTGAGGTTTGACAAACACAGCTGAAATTGTTACTGTGAATGTTAAAAATATGCAAATATATGAACATCGTGAATGCACAAAACTAAAAATGGAGGATTTTGTTCGACGTTGCTAACAGAAGTTTGTTTTCTAATTGAAGAAGCGCAAAGTGGAACGTCAGATGAGACGGATAACAAATCTATGTATATATTAACTATGATCGCACCATAGAGTAATACTTAAGGTTTCCATTACTCTCTTCGATGCCTCTTCATGACGACGAGGTAGTAGGCCATTTCATAGTTTTATTTGCTGCTGTATTTAAACAATTTGGACATAAAATGGACAGAAATCAAAGGGAATGCGTATTTTCGTTCAATGCAAACAACATAAAACATAATTTAGCTGTCATTGGTATCAATAAACACTATTTAAAATTAGTTCCTGTCTTCTTTACTCTCTCATTCTACATCATCGGCCTAGTACCTTTTCGATCAGAATCCTCCTGATCGCACCCGACCTCACCACGAAGAGTGTGAAATGAAACGTCGGATGGAAAAGTGGCACCACTAGGTGACATTACTCTATGAATATATCAAGTGATTTTGATCACAAAATAATAATAGCAAGCAGTGTATGTTACTTATCAGTTTGTTATTACAGCAAATATACCATAATAATAAACTTTTTGCACGGTAGATAAAATACCTGGCATACTGTTTGCTGAAAAGCGAAAAAAAGTTTGCTTTCCCCTTTTCAGCAGCATATTTTTTTTAGAGAGTATCACATATTTCAGAGATAAACGTTTAAATAAGAAGAAAAATGACCAAAGTCCATTTGAATATTACTGTCTAAGTAAGTAAGCCTAATTAAAATAATACGATTTTGTTTAAAATTATGGAACAATTCTATTGATTTTTATCAGTTCTCTCACACGATCATGCGTACACACGAACTATATCTGTGATAACATGATTCAGGGCAGGACAAAAACCCTATGTTGATTGATCTGTGGCAAATGGAAAGTCCTTTTGCGTACATGTAATATTTTCATTAAAAATCATGAGCCAATTCCTTAAATTACATTTATAAAAACAAAACTATAGAGTAATATATAAAGGGTGTGCATGACTGCTTCAGTACCACCAAATTCTCGTTCAAAGTCACTGGGTTAATTGGAGTTTTGATACAGTTTGAATTTACGTAAAAATTTGGTCTTAATATGAAAAGAACTAAAAGGTAAGTGTTGTATTAGTTCATATCAAAACTATTTTATACTATATGATGTTATTTTAAAAGTCATAAGTGACAATTGCAAAATTTAAATGCAGTTTTTTTTAAATCGCCCATCACACACCGCTTCACATTCTATCCTGTATGAAATTTCCAACTAGAAGGTGAACAAAACGAAATTGTTATGCGTTGGAAAGAAATCAAATTCAGAATACAAGACAATATTCTTTTAATATAAATTTGTTGAAAATTTTGGACGTTGGTCAAAACAGTCGTGGTGAAAAGCATTTTGTTTTCAAAATACATTTTGTCAGATATTGACGTATGTATGTATGTATAATAATGCATAAATTTGCGGATGTGACAATTTCAAAACATTTGTATGTATAAAAGTAAATCTTTCCATAAATCTTATAGAAAATCGAGGCAACATTCTCCCTTATCCGATATACATACGTATGTATGGATTTGGAATTTAATTTTTAGACTGCGGTTTGAATCGCATCATGATTTCGACAAAACACCAGTATATCTGTTGTGTCTGGTGTTTATATTCTGTTACTGTATATCTACTTATTTACAAGCATATTTTTTAAAAATAAAACGGCCTGGATATACGAGCATGACAAGAAAGTTTTAATTTTCCATCGAAGAAAGTCCTTTCATTTACGGGCAATGACTAAGACGAATTATTGAGACATATTTTTTTATTTTGTTTTGCCAATTGTCCCCAATTATGTTCTTTCCATGCAAAATATCTTAATAGTCGCACTTAGATTTATCTGATTTATCATTATACACATGCACTTGGTTGTGATTCTTTTTGAATTTAAACGTAGTTTTCCCTGTGAAGTTTATTTAGGTTCTTACTACGAGTATCCTTTTTCCATAAGGTACTATATTGTATGCATGGGGCAAATTAATTACATGGCAATTATAATATTCTGTAGTTTAACTTGAAGTAGCTCTTCAACTGGAAATTAAAAAAGTGTAACTATCCAATAAACATTTTTCCAATGTTTTCAAATTACAAGTGTGGAAATCAACTTAGACAAAGTAAATCAAATTAAAATCCAATGCAAATTAAAAAATCCTAACAATGCTATATTGTAAAACTAGACTATAATTCCCCATTACTACTATAATAATTGAAAGGAAAATTAAATTTTTACAGTCATTTTATTTCAACCTGCATATGTATGTTCAGGGGGTTTCGATCAAACAGCTGATCGACCTCCTAGCTAGAAATTTGATGCAGGATAGAATGTAAGCAATATTCGAATTGAAAAACCTGACTTAAAATTTGATTTTATTAGCCTTTTGAGTTTTAAAATAACTTTATCAGCAATAAATGAGGTTTGATTTGAACGAACACATAATATAATATATGGTAACAATGACCACAAGGCAGCGGTTTGGGTCCAATACTTTATTTGATTTTCACCTCAGACCTTCTAACAGACGGAGTTGAAATTGGAACGTTTGCTGACGTTACAGCTGCTATAGCCGTTATTGAAGGCAAGCAATGAGTAAATTAGAATAGATTTCTCTTATCTGATGTTTCATTTCACACTCTTGGTCGTGGGTTTGTTCAAAAGAGAGATGTTCTCTCTTTGTTTACTATTTGTTGAAAATATACTTTTGCACTTTTTGTTGACTTTTGTTGTTTTACATTTGTGTTGTATCAGGGGGGATTCTATGGCACAGTTGTTCCACAGTTGTTCCAAAAACATAAATTATGTTTTATGTTGTTTGCATTGAACGAAAGTACGCATTCCCTTTGGTTTCTGTCCGTTTTATGTCCAACGAAAGAGTAAAATTGGTAAAATACAGCAGCAAATAACACTCTATAAAATGGCCTACTACCTCGTCGTCATGAAGATGCATCGAAGAGAGTAATGGAAACTCTGAAGTATTTAACACAACTATTTTACTACACTAACACGAATTGCTTTCGGTTTTGTCATGTTGGATGTTTTGTACTCATGCCTCTATCTGGTATTAGTGAACCCATGCATTGCACCATCCAACGTGTACATGCAACCAAACTTCTGAAGTTAAAATTATAGAGCGAGAAGCTTCTCTACTACAAACTGAATCAAAACTCTCATTGTGTCTTTTGGCGAGAATTTGATGGAACTGAAACACTCATGTACACTATTTATATATTACTCGACGCAGATGTTATCTTCTTGTTGATAAAAAGAAAATTAATTTTTTCATTAATTTTTTTTTAAACACAAAACCAACGATTAATATCTCAAACAAAAATAAAATGCATTAAAATTCCTAGTTTACTTAAATTGCATAAACTTTTTTATGCCACGCGCTGTTTTAGGAAGTTATATTAGAGTGATTTACACACACTCGGTTGTTTGGTCTGTCGCATGAAAAGTGGCCATTGAGAAAAACTTTAAATGCAAACGTCTGATACTTTCTCTTTGGTTTGTGGAACAGACTGTGTTACTTCCACATGAGGCAGACAATTTTAAATAACTGTTTTTTGTTGTCGTTGAATTAGTTTAACTCGCTTATTATTGTATGTACAGCTAAAGGTTGAATGCAGGCACTGACTATCTATTGTATCTATTCAATTGTTTGGCAAATATCAAGAATATATTGTAGTTTTGTATGGTTTGATGGTTGCCAGTACCCAATAGTTTATTGGCAGAGGGTCAGTGATCCAAAGATACAAATTTCTTCAATTAAATCTTTTATTAATTTCAGTAGAAACATTTTTTAAAGCGAATTAAACTGAACATATAAGTGGGGGTAGAAGTTTTTGAAAAGTGAGACGTATTTAACAAATAAACACAGAAGACATAAAGGCGAACCAATATATCGCCTACAACAAATATTGACTATCAATGTTAAAAAACAAATGTTTAGCATTTTGGCAAGTATGCCCAAATATTAAGCTAGTCGCGAGAGAAGTTAACAATTTTGTAGTCTTTTTTTCGGGTCAAGTGTCCTTTTGTTGTTTCTTATTTAGAGGTGTCTCAAAACAGAACCGATTCTATGCCAAGGTTGCCTGGAGTTTATGTGGTAACGAGCGTGGACGAGCGATTTGTTGTTGGAACTATTTTTATTGCATCAATGTATTTAATATCCCACTTAGTGTTAATGATGACTCTGCGTTATTTAATTAATTGGGCTTTTTACGATTGTTGGTTATATGAACATCACATGTTCCAGTTGAGATAAAGTGCAACTAATCTGGTAGAGTTTAAATTATTCCGATTTCATAGATTTTAAATTCAAATGGCTGTTAAATATATAGCTAACCAGTAGGTAGAAATAGGGGCAGTTTCTCCAAACACCAATGACTTTGCAAAGTTAATTTCTATAGTAATTTGTATGTAGAAGACCTGGGGTCAAATTATGTATGATGATAATCATCCGAATGATATCGTTATGTCGATAATTCTGGCACATTTACCATCGAATTCGTGCATTCATAAAACTTCACTACCGACAAAACGCTTATCCAGTAAGTAACGGCATAAATAGTTCAAACAAATACTAGTTAATGAACCAGAAATTTTAACTAGTTCCAGTGCCACTAGTTTGTAAACTAGTATTCCATACCCAAGAGAGATTTGCACTTAGAGGTATTTTAACTGTTTTGTAACCAAATATTATTAAATGTTTTTGAACCAAGTATTATATTAGTTTTGCCACCTTAAATGATTCATTCGCCTATATTTTTCTTCTACTTCCATTAGTTCTACATAGGAATTAGTTAAATGGTACTGGACTAATTCTATGTGCTCTAGCTCCAACATAAACCGAAAGTTTTGCTCCAGAACCGTACAAAGTAAATTTTAATTTGTACAGGGTGGAGCACGGTAATTTGCTTTTTTGCCCTGCAGGCTGTGGCGGCACTGTTGTTCGAAGATAGTGTGCGTGGCTTATAGTGGTTGACGGGAGATTTGTATTCGTCTGCCTTTCAGTTGCCATGATGCATGGGCACGTGAGGAGAGGTCATTTTGTGTTGAAGCATATTTTTCAAATGCGCCCTCGATCATTGCAGTGCAGCGTGCTTTTCGTTTACAATTCGCTGTTCCCCCACGCGGAAGTGTTCCTGGACGGCAATCAATTGTAAGTTGGGTATCTTCATTGAGAACAGCAGGGAATGTGTCATGTGTACGCACTGTGTGGTGCGCCATATCACGAGCAGGCATCATTGGCCCTTATGAGTTCATGAAAACTTCAGTAAACGTATGCAGCAGTGTGTGGATACCAAAGGTCGATATTTGCCAGATACACTATTTAAAACCATGTAGTTTACATATTCCCTTACTGTTCAATATAATTAAAATATGTACATATAAAATAAATTTTTCTAAGGTTCATAATTTTTTATTTCATTCCCAAATAAGCAAATTACCGCGCTCCACCGTGTATTTTTTCAACCACTGTACAAATTAATGCACCAATTCTAAGTGAAATTCAGAAAATATCAATTAAATTATGAAAAATATCACTTGAAATTTGAAAATTGTATTAAAAAATTTAAAATACATCAATTAAAATTTAAGAATTCTATTTGGAAATTAAAATAAATGCATCAATTGAAATATAAAAGAAATCAATTGAATTTTAAGGGACATCAATGGAAACTGGACAGACTTTAATTGAAATTTAATAACCACTAATTGCGTTTTAAAAGACGTGAATTGAAATTTAAAAGAATTCAATCGAAATTTCAAAACGTCAATTGACATTTGAATCAAATTCTGAATTTTTGTTGTTCCTTTTGAGTGTCAGCTGATGATTTGTGAATTTCAATTGATGATATTTAAATTTAAGATATAATTTTTGATTTTCAATTGATGTACATACATGAATTAGATGAAGCTACAGGATTTGGGTAGCAAAACAATCGTTCTATGGGTCAAGCAGAATACGCACACAAAATTTCAGAAATTACCTCCTTCACGTCCCTCAATGCACTTGAAGCAAAAACCAGATGCAATTTAACATATTGGAAAATTTTAATATACAGTGGTGTTCGATGAAATAGAGTCAACACTAATCAACATTTCCAAAACAAAAACAAATGTAGAAAAATTAAATTTTGTTTATAACTTTTATTTTTAATTGTTCAAGTAAGAACTAGATATAACATTTTAGAACATTAATGTCGTAATTTAAAATTAAATCATTAGGTATAAATCCAAATATTTCAAAATGCCACGTTTTGCCTGTGAATTAAAATAGAGTCATCGCGATTCATCATCTGAACTAGAATAAATAGCTGTGTCAAATAAAACACTATTATTTTCAAACGAAGCTTTTGCTCGCTTCGATGTGTGTTTGGGGTCGATATTATGTTGAAACACCCATCGAAGCGGCATTTCCCTTTTAGCACAAGGCATCAATCATGATGTTTTTTAAATACAGTGGTATAATATGCAGCGTCCATTGTCTGTTCAATTTGGAATAAAGGTTCTGTCCCAATGTAAGAGTAACAACCCCGTACCATTATGTTCCCGCTACCACGTTTAACTGTTTGGATTGTGTTCTGGGGCCTGAATTCGGTGTTGGAAGGTCTTCGTACAGGAAGATTACTCTTATCATAATTACCCAATCTCACTTTAGTTTCAGCTGTCCTCAAAATATTTCGCCACATGCTCCTGGGCAAAATGCAACATTTTTTGAACGTTCCGTTGGATAGAAATGGAACTTTTCGGACACTTTTTGCCTTTAAATTGTTTTTAGTTAGCATTTTTCTTAATGTAGAGGTGTCAACATCCCGATCGTATTGCGTTTTAAGGGCGGAAGAGGTAACAAAAGTCGAACTCTACGTGGCGCAATATTTTTGGTTCCAAATGTTCTGTAATTTTCAGGGTTTTACCGTCTGTTTCCGCAATATTTTTGGTGCAATATTTTTGGTTCCAAATGTTCTGTAATTTTCAGGGTTTTCCCGTCTGTTTCCTGGATTGGGGTTATATTATGTCAGTAATTTGTATGTAGCTTCTGAATTCTTTTATCGTCTCTTTTATTCATTCTTGGCGCTCATGATTGCAATATTTACATCGGCCTATTTTGGAACGTCAATAATGACAATTTATTAATGCTACTAATAAACATTAATCGTATTTAGAAGCTCACCTTTGTTTTCAAATTCAAATCCAAACAACCATTAACCATTTCAAAAAAAAATATTTTTTTGTAATTGACTCTATTTTATAGCACAGCCTTTAAAATACTGACACTGACCTGGAGAACAGTAGTGTACAAAATTTATTAAAAATGTCGGCATTATATTCAGCAGAGGACCGGTCAATCAGGTTCAGAATTTCTTGACATGAAACATCTTGGACCACTGATTTGCAGAGAATAAAAGATTTGACGAGTGTATGACTCTATTTCATCGCACACCACTGTATGTATGTATGTATGTTACATTTTTCAAAATTGTAAGGATGGTGAAATGTAGCATGTCGGTATATATATACACATATGGACAGAAAAATAGGTGTTCCGTTGAAATATTTAAAAAGTTTTATTATTTTGGTTTTTTATTGATTATTTATGATGTATTATATCGGCAATTATCTCTTCTATAAAAACCCATTCATTTTAAATTCTCAAAATTGTGTTGCTGCAGTTTTAAAGAGCAAAAACAGAAAAAAAAATTTAAGAAAATTACAAGAAAACTGCATTTATTCATAGAGAAATACTTAAGAGTTTCCATTACTCTCTTCGTTGCCTCTTCATGACGACGAGGTAGTAGGCCATTTCATAGAGTTTTATTTGCTGCTGTATTTTACCAATTTTACACTTTCGTTGGACATAAAACGGATAGAAATCAAAGGGAATAGCGTATTTTCTTTTAATACAAATAAAATAAAACATAATTTAGCTGTCATTAGCATCAATAAACACTATTTAAAATTAGTTCCTGTCTTCTTTGCTCTCTCATACTCCATCATCGGCCTAGTACCTTTTCGATCAGCTGTGCCATAGAATCCCCCTGATTTATTGCATGTTTTTTCTCAAAACTTTTGATGCACATACATACATACATACTAGATCCAAGCCGTCGCCGCCACCCTTTTTTGAGTTTTTTTCCGCGCCACCGCCTGATTACGTAGAAATGCATTGTCCTGATTTACAACACGTTGCAACCACGACAAGCAACCACTTATAAACTACACACAACCACAATCAGAATATTTCCTAATAAAAGTCTGATTAACTTCCCAAGAATTAAAATGAATTTTGCATAGCAACAGCCAGACGAAATTCCACACGCTACAACTCCAACAGGCAGTTCCATTCCCTAACAGGTTACAGCACACATTACAACTAAAACAGCAGCAGGGTTATCCGTCCAAGCCGCCGGCGAAGCAGACACAATCGGCGTAAACCTCTAATACAAACAGACAAGACACATGCTACATTTCACCATCCTTCAAGTTTGAAAATGTAACCCAATTATATTAAAATTTTCCAAAATGTGAAATTGCATCTCGTTTTTCCTTCAAGTGCATTGCGGGACGTGAAGGGGTTTATTGTTTTTCTGAAATTTTGTGTCTGTATTCTACTTGACCTGACCCATAGAACCATCTTGTAGCTTCAACTTGTTTTCGGGCCGGCATAATGTACATACTTTAAATTTAAAATGGAATTTTTAAATTTCAATTGATATTTTTTATTTTTTAAATGTGGTATTTATTATCACATCTTATAAGACCCAAAAATTGGTTATATCTTATAGGATCAAACTAGATCAGAACTGATTTATATCTACCTAATTAGATATAATCGTATCTCAAATTTGTTCCGCCCAGATATAATTGAATCTATCGTGAGATATAAATGGGTCTAAAGTGAGATGCAGTTAGGCCTGGGGCGAGATAAGATATCTAGCTAAATGCCTGATTACATCTAACGAAATATGCTATATCTACACCTAGATATAACCTTATATCTCGCCGGATCTAATTATATCTCACATAAGATCCAATTATATTTGCCCGGGAAAAAGTTGAGATATACTTAAATATAGTTATACCTAATTAGATAGTTACAGATCGATTCTGATCTAATATGATCCTATTAAATATAACCATATATCGGATCTAATGAGATCTAATTAGGTAGACTAATATTCAACCATATCTACAAATTTTTACACGGTTGTTTAGTTTTGAGAAGATCGGTTGTGTTCTTCGAGAGCATCGTGTTGGTCAGCCAGATGGAAAATCGTGTAGAATCAATTTGAAATACACTTGATCCGATGGTATTTGGGCCTTATGTTTCTCCTTTTCCTTGTTTGATTTGCTTGTTGCCTATTTACGTTTCACTTGAACTCTTTCGATATTGCGCTTTCTTAGCAATTCTTTTTTATGCCAATGACCGTATTTGTATTGATTTTAAACTCGCAACACGATGTTTTTCCCATTACATGCATACGTACATGCAATTTGATAGACGTTCGTTCGTTCGCTTCCATTTAATCTATCTTAAGGTTCTCCGTCCGTCCGTTTGCCAATACCGGCATGCACTTTTTACAATAGCTGATAGTTAGTCAGTCATTCGCAACATCATCACTCCACTATCATCACATAATACAAATGTGTACGTGGTATTGCTGCGGTTCTGAGAGCCACTACATCCACTGCATGTTGTCACATTTGTAAATTCAGATTAAATGCATTTTAGAAATTCAATACTTGCAATATTGAGTTTGTGGTGTAAAGTCATTCTGTAAATGTTTTCGATTATTGATATTTTGTAATATCCAAATACAGATTTCTTTAAAACTTCCATTTATTTTTAAATGTTTTACAAATTAGATAATGTTTTAGTTATTTGTCCTGTTTAATTTTAATAAATTCCTTTAAAGTAGTGCATCTCTTCTAAACCGCTGGCGTATGAGGTTATGCATGAGGTTATTTTGCAAAAATTAATGGTATTTTTTCACACAGTGTATAGTGCCTGAATAAAGTTTTAGTATCCCATCCATAGAGTAAATATGGGTAGAGAAAATCTTTCACTCACCAAATTTCTGACATTTGTCCTCGTGTGATGTATACGTTTGATGTTGAAAAGAATTGCTTTACTAATACCAGATAGAGGCAATGGTTCAAAACAACGAACAAAATAACAACAACGGCATTTCGTTTTGTGTGTTAAAATTAATGTGTTAAATACAACACAAATGTATGCTAACAATCACAGTCAATAAAAAAGTTTAAAACACATTTAAATTTCATAGTTTTTCACCAAAATGGCATGAAAAATTAAAGCAAGAAGTTATTGTAATTCCACCTGGTGTATATCACTTTTCGTCAAACATCTCTCTATCACACCGACCGCATCACGAAGAGTGTGAAAGGAAACGTCAGATGAGACAAATGGCGGCTCTACTATAAATTTACTCTATGATCCCATCCCTTACATATCGTCACCTGAAATGCAAAAGGCCGTAACTAACATTTTCAAAATTGTTCAGGAGAAGCAAAAAACAAAATAAATTTATTCACATTTGTTCGTAAATCTTTTAACAATTTCGTTAATAATGTCGGTGTTTTTAGTGGGAGAAGGATAAAAATTTGCGAGGACGTGTAGTTTGGTATTATGTACCAATTTCAATCAAAAAGTCAATTTTGAAAATGTTGTTAGTTACGGCCTTTTGCATTTCAGGTGACGATATACTAATACTACTTAACGTACATATACTCGTACCCTTTTTGACATATGGAACTTTCAAATAACTTGGGAATTTTAGGTTTTGTAAATTTTTGACGGTGTATTTAACTAAATCGGATGATTTTATTGTAGAAAATCGGGTGATTTTATTGTAGAATCAGAAGACCAAAAATAAAGTTGAATCAATAAAAATGTGAGGTGATTTTGTTTCCGATTTTCGTATTACTTTGGCAACATTTTATATAGAGAATTTACATATGCAAGCATTTGGATGATTGTTTCTTTTATTTATTTATTTTTAATTCTATTTCGTTAGGAGACTAAATTGGTGTCGTTAGGTGGATTTTCGTTAAAATAATTGGCACAGTTCTAAGGTAACATAATCTAACCTAAGCCTGAGCAATTTCTGGCATAGTAATTCAATAAATTTAATCATTCTGTAAAAATTAACATCATCGTCATTTGAATTTGTATTTACACCTTTAGCTTAAATGCAGAGTTTTAACTTAATATAACCCGCATTCAACAAGAGGTTCCAGTAAATTTGTTCCTTAACTATTTCATCAATGTGACAGTTACGAGGGTTACTCTTTGTATTTCGGGAATAGCAAATAATAATAAAAAATTTTAAATGAAAATGGCTTTTTTGGTTTTCAAAATATTCCCCTTGATGATCAATACACTTTTGCATTCTTTCAAACCATTTCCATTCCTATTGAGACACCTCCAAAACATGGTTTTTCAACTCTTCAACTGCTTCTTCGGCGCTCGTAAATCGTTGACCACGCAGTTTACGTTTGATATTCGGGAACAAGAAGAAGTCATTGGGTGCCAAATCAGAACTGAACGGAGGATGTCATCTATACGATGTTTTGACTGCTCAAAACTTCACCTGTTCGACGACCTGTGTGAGAGTTTGCATTGTCATGATGGAGAATGATTGGCTTTGGCGGTTGGTTTTACGAATTTCTCCGAACACTTCTGGCAAAACCACTTAAGCGGAACTGGGGGCACATGACCCATTCGGCCGAAAGAACAGGCGACCATTTGCTTCTCTCTGCTTCTTCCACGAACAACTTTTGTTGGATTTAGCTCGTCTTGAAAGACCCACACGGTCGATTGCCGTCTTGTTGCTGGCTCATACGCATGCATTCATGATTCGTCACCTGTCACGATTTTATACACGTCTTTTGAAGCACCACGATCGAATCATTTCCTCACACCAATTGACACGAGCCTTTTTTCAATGTGCAAGGGTGCTTCTATCTCACGATATGTCACATGACGATCTTGCATTATCAGTTCACGCACTGCGTTTTGTGGCAGAACACCCGATTTTGGACGACCTTCACGAAATTCATCCTGGAGTGAACGGCTTCCGAGACTGAACTCTTGGTACCAGCAATTTACAGTGGTTTTTGATGGCGCTTTATCACCAAAAGTGGAAACAAGTTGATTGAGACACTCTTGTCATAATCCATGCCGAAAATCGTAAAAAATCATCGCGCGAAAATTTTCACGGGTTAATTCCATATTGATGAATTTTTCAATACACTGTAAACACAACAAATAGTGCTCGTAAGTGAAAATGATCTATGTATGTATATTTATGTTAAAAAAACTTCAAACTTTCCAATGGAAGTTACAGTTTGCATCTGGGAACACTAGTATTGCAAGTTCCCGAAATATAAATAGTAACCCTCGTAATTCAAATAGTTCCAAACATACGTCTTTCCAAACTCAGAAACCCAAGTTAAGCTTCTGCGACATGATCTCGAAATATTTGGAATATAACCACTTGTGTTTCCACTTTTTTTTACAAACTTGATAAACAATGTTGTGACTGCTAATCATCTTCAATTACAAAATCAATTGTTATTTACACAAATGCGTCTTTTGACCTCAAAAACTAATTTTGATGGATGCGACAAAGCTTCTGCGTACACAATAAATACGCATTGGAAATTTTTAAAGTATTGTTAAAAATAAATTATTTTGAAAATGACGATATCTTGACTTGAACGTGACGATATTGAGACAGCTTCTCACGCTTTCTATTATTAGACCAACTGAATAGCGCTTATGATGACGACAAGCCACTTGAATAATTTTATTAATTTATTTTTAAGGAAAATGCTGTCGCGATAAAATACTTACGAGTGAAACTAATATTTGAATTCCAACTTGTGTGATATTGCTATTAGGGGTCTTTGTCATTGTGTTCAAATCTCCCTCAAGAGAATTTCTATCTTTATCTAGCAATTCACTACTACCGACACTATATTGGTGTTGCAATTTCCAGATTTCCGCCTCATGGCAACTAAAGTGAGAAGGACATTGATTGATCAACCTGAGTATCATTCTAACACCGATGCTCACTTGGTAGTAATGCAACATCCAACATAGTTGCTATGATTCAATTTGTATGCCAGACTATACGTGCTTAGTAGCTCCAATACTACACTCACCGAAAAATTCGGTTGAGACAGCCGAATTAGCCGTAACCGAATTAAGAGGTTGTCTCAACCGAATTAGAGTTTGGCACAACCTCATTAGAGGTTGACAAAACCTCATTAGAGGTTGACAAAACCTCATTAGAGGTTGACAAAACCTCATTAGAGGTTGACACAACCTCATTGGAGGTTGACGCAACCTCATTAGAGGTTGGAACAACCTCATTAGAGGTTGTCACAGCCAAATTAGGGGTTGTCACAGCCGAATTGAAATGAATTATTCAAGTTTTTAAGTGATGATTTATTTTCTTCTATTTTTATAAAAGCGAAAATATAAAGTCATATATATGTTGTAATATATAGAGTAATAAATTTGTTTTACATGCCTCTTCCAAACTTCATTGAAGTCCCGGTCATCATGGGACCCGATTGCAGCATATCTCACATGACCGAACTGGAAAACCTTCAAATCTGTTGATATCTGCTTAAATAATTCCTGCAAAATAAGACGTTTTAATACAAAACATATTTTACGAGTACTTACCTTTCTTAATGATCACAAAAAAATCTTCGCATTGTTTAATTGTTTTTAAAATATTATTTGATTATAGAATTTTAAACGTCAGATTTTAAATATATAGAATTATGTTCTGTAACCGAATTGAAAATGAATTCGGTTGTACCTACAGAATTCATGAGAAATTCGGTTACAGCAACCAAATTGACGCCAAATTCAGTCGTTGCAACCGAATTGATGTCAGATTCGGTTACTACAACCGAATTTGAAGCCAGATTCGGTTACTCCAACAGAATTCGGTACCAATTTCGGTTGCTGCATCCAAATTAATTTCAAATTCGGTTGTTCAAACCGAAATTTTAGAAAATTTAGATGACGAATTTAATTGAAGATTCAGTTGTCACAACCGAATCAATTGTGAAACGAGGTTGCTTCTACCGAATTTCGGTTGTGGTGACTAAATTCGGTGGTAACAACCTCAATTCGGTTGTGGTAACTTCAATTCGGTGGTAACAGCTGAATTTAGGGTTGCTACAACCTCTTTTCAAACAATTAGTTCTCTGGGTGTATGTGACGGTCTAACGAATCATACATCTTAAACCAAACTCATTACCGAAATTTTAATAATGTCGCCCTATGTTCTTCGTGAACATTTTGTTTACACTTTGTATTGTTATGGTACTTTGTTTGATTAATAAAGGACATATGAAATGCCGAATACGATCCCACTATGAATGGTTCATGAATTCGCGAACGAACTTTCTGGAAGAATCGAAAACTGATGGTTCGAGCAACGTCTGGATGACGCGTTGTGGAGAGTTGTAACCGATATATCTGTGCCCAATAGGAGGACCGTCTTATGTGCTCTTGGGTAGAAATTGAGTTAAGAGTACACCAGGTGGAATTACAAGAAATTCTGACTTTTATTTTTCATGTCGTTTTGGTGAAAAACTGTGAAATTTAAATGTGTTTTGCACTTTTTTATTGACTGTTATTGTTAGCATACATTAGTGTTGTTTTTAACACAATAATTTTAACATATGAAACGAAACGCCGTTGTTGTTATTTTGTTCGTTGTTGTGAACCACTGCCTCTATCTGGTATTATTGAAGCAATTCTTTTCGACATCCAACGTTCATATCACACCAGGGCAAATGTCATAAATTTACTGAGAGAAATGTTGAGTCTATTATAATAATTAGTCTATGATTTTGCACTTTTTGTTGACTTTTATTGTTGGTATACATTTGTATTGTATTTAACACAACTATTTTGCCATAACAACACGAAATGCGGTTGTTGTTGCTTTGTTGGACATTGTGTACTATTGCCTCTATCTGGTATTATTGAACCCATGCTTTCCTCCATCCAATGTTTACTTGCAACCATACCTATAAAGTTACAGATATTGCGATATTTGAATAAAATACTCTATTCTTATTTTCTCTATGTGAAAACTAGTGACATGTCATGAAGATGTCTTATATAAATTGGCATTACCTACTAATATTGTCCTAAGGAAATACTACTGAAAATGTCTTCAAGACAAAATTTCAGTAACACGATGCCCACTTTTTAATTATTATAAGTCAGATTTGTATGCCTCCTTTTGTGTAGATATATCTTGCGATGTATGTTTAAAGTATATATTTGAGTTTCTTCCGATCTGTAGTCTTATTTTTTACTCCCACTACTATCTGTTTCATTGTTATAGGACAATCGTAATGGGTCAAGCCACCTCCCAGTGTAGTAGCCAATAGGACAATCTTCGATTTATATGTTTGATATGCGTCGTAAACCTATCTTGTGAGTCATAACGATGTCCTTGGAACGATTATCATCATACATATATAATCAGTCTTAAACTTTCGTTTATACCTTTAAGCCTTTCTTGAGCACATGTATGCAATGCAATCGACGAAAAAAATTTCTAATTGACCAGATTTTAACCACCTTAACAACTTGAACAATTCCATTTCAAGTTGATGATTTTACTTTTATTTAAACTCATGTGTATGTATGTAGCTCTCCCCTTCAATCGCTAAATTCTTTCGTTCTTTTGAAACTCGTTTATTTTTCTTTTCCGTGCTAAATATCTTAGCCGGCTTTTTGCTGTACATGCGTATGTATGTATATTAACTGGTTCTGTTGACTTTATTTTTGCTTTTCTCGTCTGCTTTATTGTATCTTCTCGCGCTTGTCTGGCTCTTTGACTAAAGCGTAAATGCTGGTATCTGAGCAAAAATCGTTTTTTCCAATACCGGCATTTTGATGTCGTCATCGACTGTAGCAGTGAAAACATTTAATTCTGTTTCTTTTCGTCAGAATCATTTAATGTTCGAATTGTAAATAGAATTTGTATTTCAAGAAACCCATACTCGTATTGAGAATATCTTTAAGATATTTTTGTCCTCTCTCCCTGCGAATTGGCAGATTTGCCTCTCTTCATTTTGCAACGCTGGCACAATGAGTAGAGTTACCAATGGCACTTGAATGCAAACATTGAAATAGTGCTAAGGAATAGTGGGGAGGTAGTTTCGTGATTAATTTGACTGCTAAGGCCCAATTTTTGACTGGTTATTTAAATTGGTAATCATTTGATTTTGATTTATGTTTGATCTGACTTTAAATACGAAAAGAGTTTTTTAGTGCTTTGTCAATCTTACTACCATGTGGCAGCAGTGGCAAATGCTACGAAAAATAACCGGTATTCATACATTTATTGGCTAATCGGTACAATGAATCAAACTGACGCCATTTGCAAAAGAAAAGTGAAGTGATAAAATACAAAATATTTAATGAAATTGGAAAATATTTGAGTAGCAGTAAAGTTCTAACTGCACTACGAGTTAAATGATACGTTTTTATTGTTATTTCAACTAGGATGGTGATTATAATTTTTCAGATTAACAATTAAAGTAGCTTTGCGTTTGTTCTTCTTGTTGTTTTCTGTCAAAATCATATGGTCACCTGATCATAGTTTAAATGCCCGACTTTGGCTGTTTAAACAGCAATCAACTATTAACCTAAAAAAATGAATTCAGAGTTTAAATAATGTTTGATCGTTGATCAAAGATGATTGACCAGTCAAAAATTGGGCCTAAGTACACTAGATTAATGCAACAATTAAGGTATTGAGTTTATAAATAAATTTAAAACGGTTAGCAAAAGTAAATAATAAATAAGCCATCATTACAATGCAAATATTTCCTTTATAAAAAATCCGATTTCCACCATAAAATAATCCATTTTTGATTTTCTGACGATATGATGTTTGTCAGAAGAAGAATGAGAGAAGTCGAACAGTAGATAGTAGGGTTGTCGGATTAAAAAAAGTAAAATAAATGATAACGAGATCGTACAATTTTTTGTATTTTTTGTTTAAACAGTTTTAGTTTTTCCATGCAATTCCATGTCATCAAGTATTGTCTCGGTGTCATGATGGGCTATATTTTAACGCAGCTATGTATATATTAATGTTTTTATTTTTATTGATTTTCGGTAAATGGCCAGTTGGGTTATATTTCCAACACATATCATGAGGCATGATAAGCGAATATTTTATTTTTGTGCCTTTTCTATCGATTTGCAGGCAAAAAAACTAATGCTCTAGACAATAAGCACTGAAACGCAGAAGTAACAAATAAAAAAGGAAATACATTTGATTAATTTTGTTATTATCTTATTTTTCAACTGCTATAGTTGGCAGTAGACGATATTGCAGTTAAATTAATTTTGTTTATTATATACTTGAAGAAAACGCCCCTAATGACAATCAATTTCCAAAGTTGGAAATAAATAATCTGAAATGAAATATAACAACAAGAAAAATTCGGATTACAAATTAACGTAGGAAAAGCAACAACAAAATTCAATTAGTTTTAAAAGCTTAACTATAATGACAAATTATATCACTAATTCCCATTTGTATTTGTAGTTGTTTTCTGAAAGAGGACTTTGTATGACATTTTTTAAGAACTTTAAAAGCAACATAGCAACAAGGGGTATCCATGACACAGCTGATCGTTTATGTAGTAGGAAAATGATAGAAAACAGAGTGTGTAAGCGAGAGAGTGATAAGCAACCAGAAGCAAACCATGCAGCAATCTAAGTTTAAATTGTGTTTGATTGATACTAATGGCAGCTAAATTATGTATTATTTGGTTGCATCGAACGAAAATTCGCATTCCCTTTTATTTCTGTCCGTTTTATGTCCAACCAAAGAGTAAAATACAAAAGAAACTCGAACTCGATGAAATGGCCTACTACATCGTCGTCATCGATATAACGTAAAGAGAGGGATAGAAACTCTTGTTTATTGCTCTATGGTAGCAATCAAGTTGCACCACAGAGCAATAGAAAAGAGATTCTATGCCTCTCTTCGTGTCGAGGTAGTAGGCCATTTCATCGAGTTCGACTTGTTTTGGTACTTTACTCTTTGGTTGGCATAATACGGACAGAAATAAAAGGGAATGCGTATTTTCGTTCGGTGCAAACATAATTTAGTTGTCACAAGTATCAATCAAACACTTTTAAACTTAGTTTTCTGCATGGTCTATAATATGTGTCTTCTTTGGTCTCTCATTCTACATCATTTCCCTAGTGGCTTTTCGATCAGCTGTGCCATAGAAACCCCCTGGTTGCATTTCATTTCCTTCCTTCTCTACAATTGTCAATTTCAAAAGTATTTTGTTTTTGTAAATGTTTGTGTATTTATATACATGTCGAATTTACAAAGTATATACATTTGTTTTGAATTTGACACGTGGAGGATTGAAAACAAAAACAGAATGGCTGTTTTTGCCCACAACAACTGTGGCGCATTCTAGGTAGAAATACTAATGAATGTTAAATGTAACTCGTAACTAGGTAAGGCCACTTCGAACGAAACAGAAATTAGACTATACTAGTTTAGAAATTTTGTAAAAACATCTAATTTCGTATCGAGTAGTTGAAGTGCAAGTTATAGTGATTGCAATGTAACATTTGTACTGATATCCTACTATATTTCCTCTGCGAAAAAGTGCGTCAAGTTACAAAAACTGACATAGTGGTATCTCTGAATATCTGAGAGAGTTTACAATTTGTTTGTCATTCTCGCTGTAGTCACACGAGTGAGCGAGTGTCAAGCCTTCACCCAATGCCATAGACACGTTTGTTTGTTTGGCTTTTATCGCATGTTCGCTACCTAGTTTATCGTATGCTCCGTTGATCCCCCTTCGCTCGTTGCTTTTTTTTGGAACACTGTTCGCAATACAAATATGCAAACTGTGAGTGTTGTATTTTATCGCGTCTAGAGCAACAAATGGTAAAGAAAACAGCCGATGTGTGTGCTCTGGCATACAACTAGATGTTATTTTGTTTCACCATTTCGGCTTTCTACTGACATTTGGTTTATAGTGAGTGGACGTGGATGATGACTACACAAGCGACGACGTACATACATACGTCGTGCTGGCGTTACGTCATGTTTTAGCAATCGCATCGAGCTCTGATTGGTGGAAAAAAATCATACGATAAAATATTTTCATTGAAAAGTCAAAACAAACGCGCTCTTGGTCGGACCCAGAAGTGCTTAACAAAATAAATATAGTAAAAATGATAAAGTCGATACGATGAATCAACAAACTGCTAAAAACAATGAACTGCAATACTCTTCGATCCCCTGCTCCGTTCTGTTCGATACATTTACATGTTATCCGTTGTTGTGAGATACATACATATGTTAGATGCAACCCCGTTAACTTGTTGCTTAGGTATCTGGCGCGTTTGTTACCAAAAAACACATTTACAATAACGCCTGAGGATGGCTGGCTGCTGGCTTATTGTTGTAAAATGCACAAATAATTGTGCATTTTATTTTCATTTCTTAGCAGTTCGTCTTTTTCTGCTAGTGTTCATTGTACTTATTAGGCTAAACAGGTTGACTGCCAGCCCCCACAATTCAACATTGTGCTAATGAACGTGGAGGGTATGTAGTCGAGGATTTTTTTATTGCAGAGATGTGGAATGTTTTATTTGATACGTAAACTGCTGCACATGGCTATGTTGGGTGAAGTCATAGACTAATATATTAACAAGAGTTTACAACAGCTGATTTATGTTCGAAATAAGTCTATGAATGACGTGGAAAACATATAGAGAGAGTGCAATGAGAGAAATCTTTAATTTTAACAACTCATATGTTAATTGGTATCTACACAAATAATTTTACTCTAACAATTCATTACATTTTGATGCAAAATGTACTCGCAGTTGATGTGTTTTGTACTTTTTGCTTGACACGCGGCAGCAAAAGTATGAAAATCACACCACGCAACCCAGTCACCTATCACCGTTTCTTCTTTGAAAGCATCTTCTCTATTTGTTCTCCACGTCGTTACTTGATCAGCTGTCTCATCGGTACCCCTTGGTGAAGTACACGTTTCGCCAAGGCAATCAATGTTTACCCAGCGATACTACACTTAGTAGTCTGTTGACCCATTGTGATTGTTCTGAGAAGAGTATTTTGGTAGAGTTAATAATGAGAGGTACATGTACAGATAGCAAAAAATAATAGCACCACTATGATAGCCTTATAGCGTGGCTATCGGTGGTGCAATGGTTAGTGTGCGCACCTCTTGTATATAAGATCCTTGCTTCGATCCCTGCTCTGACCACCTCAAATTTCTTTCAACGGCGGTTCAGTTCACTGGTTGTGAGAAGCTCTCCCCGATTCCTTCATGGGATGTAATTTGAACCATTTATTTTTTTATGACACTCTTATTATTCCAGTAACAAACAATTAATGTTCGCATTTTTTCAAATGTTGATATTTAATATATTTGTTAGTACGCCCCCTATACGAAAAATGTAGCAGTGCTCTTGGAATTGTTATTGAATTTTTTACTTATAATTTGAAGTGAAAATTACTAAAAATGCCGAAAAATGGCACCACCTACACATTCTTTATAAGGGTGTTTTTTCGTACCCTACATACCTACATAAGTTAACATCAGCTGTTAGGGAAAAAAACGCATAGACGTTGAGTATAATAATCAACTTGGCTTATTTGTCAATTTGTTTATTTAAAAGTCAAAGACAAACAGAATTCTAGGTTCAAATAGCAGTGAATTGTTGTATTGAAAAACATATTTTTGGTTAAACGAATCCTCCAAATACGATATTTCGATTACAATTTAATGTCCAACTGGGGTATCACACTATTTAAAAACAAAACAGGCGTCGTTAACGCCTTTGGACAGAGAGGTAAAATCAGGGGGTTTCGATGCCACAGCTCATCGACTATGAAGTTGGAAAATCATGCAAAAGAAAGTGTATGAAGGAATGAGCGTTAGGCAAAGTAGGTTCAAATATGTTTGATTGATACTAATGTCTTTTAAACTGTGTTCGATTGATACTAATAGCTTTTAAATTATTTTTGATTGATGATAATGACTTTTAAATTATGTTTGAAGTTAGTTTTGTCATCTGCAACTCCAACTCGATGGAGCTCCAACTTGCGATGTGACATCCAGTCAAAGCTTTAACAGCTGTTGCAGACTCTATGTACATATATTACTCTATGGGTAAAATAAAATGGCTGCAAGTAATGAGTGGGAAACGGTGTACACCATAATTTATACGAAAAGTACAAACAATTTACCATTATCACAAAGTACATAAAATGTACCAGAAACTATATACATTTATTTACCACAATATGTACCTAAAAGTGCACAAAATTTACCAAAACGTAAAGTACAAGTACATATCATGTTCCATAAAGTACATAAACTGCACCAGACAGTACAAAAATGTTGTCAACAATTTGAAAATTTGCACCAACACCAATTGCATCGTAAATGTACCCAGAATTTCTTTAAGTGTAGTAAAACTTACGTAAACCGCCCCAAAAACTGTGTACCAAACAGTACAAAAAGTGTATCGAAATAATATACAATGTTTACCAAAATAGAGTACATAAGGTACCAAAATGTATACGAAAAAGTGCATAATCAAAAAATAACATAAAATGCAGCAAACAGACAGAGCCGAAGGCGTTGTTGCGAATATTGTCGAGTCATGCGAATACATAGTACAGGGTGCGGCTAAAGTAACTATATGATTTGTTTTTTAAATAACTATTGAATGGAATGAAAAAAACAAAAAAAAATTATGATAAAAAGAAAGTTTATTTTATGTTATTTTTTTACATTAATTATGAAAAATAATATCAGTTAAATGAGAACCGTTTTCTCTAACGCAAAAATGTGCTCTTTTTATGGCATTTTCCATAACTTTGTTGAGTGCAACAATATTTTCGGCCGATCTGCCAGTTCAAGGTCTGCCCGTACGTCTTGAATCTCCGACAGTCCCATATTCAGCAAAATTATTCACCAACGAACGAATGGTTGGACCCGTTGGAGCAGTTCTCACACCATAAAATCTTCTGTATGCACGTTGAGTATTAATTATCGAACGATGATTTTCAATGAATAGAAAAACAATCTTAGTTCTTTGCGCAATTGTATAGCGTTCCATTTTTAAATATTCTCCCAAGTTTAATTTCTGAAATAGGAAAAAAGAAAAAGTTAAATACTCGCAAGCAAAGAAGTTACAATTGTTTTACATCATATAGTAACTTTAGCCGCACCCTGTATATCGGTTAAAGTATATTTTGAGAGTCGATCTATTCCTCACTTCCTTGTGATTTTGCTTTAGTTGTTTGTCTCTAGTATTGTCTTGGAATTATACATACTTATGAAAGAAGAAAAAATCATACAACATACTCCAACTTGGTAACACTACTATCGGATTTATTCTCAACTTCTAAAATTATACACGTTAACGTGCGGTTGACATTTTGTATGAGTTAACGTGTATAATACGAGTACGAGTACTTTTCGCAGAATACCTTTGATGGAAAAGTGCGCGTTTAAAAGATTTGACTTTGATTTTACTATTTCGATCATAAAGTTTAACATAAATCCAATATTATAAATAAAATGGGCCGTGGAAAACAGTGCAATGCGGAGAAGCGCCAAATAATAAAAGAACTGATATTGGATGGAAAATCCTATAGAGAAAGAAGTTGGTCGATTGGTTGGGTGTTGAAACAAAATGATTCAAACGCAATAAAGAATAAAAAAAAACTAGGTATAGTTTAAGACAGATGAAAGTCGAGTTGTTATGTTTGGTGATAAAGGTTCCCGTTCGTACGTCAGGCGTCCTCAAAACCGCGAATACAATAAAATGTATACTAAAAAAACTATTAAACATGGAGGGTCAAGCGTGATAGTATGGAGTTGATTTTCTTATTATGGAGTAGGTCCAATACATTGGATCAAAACCATAATAGGCCAACACGTTTATGTACGTCACTATTTTGGATACTGTGATGCTACCCTACGCAGAATATGAGATGCCGCTGGTATGGGTCTTCTAACAAGATAATGACCCCAAGCACACCAGCAAGAAAGCAAACGAATGATTCGGAAGAACCAGTCAACAGACCTCAATCCCATCGAAAATCTATGGACTGATGTCAAAAGGCGTTGGGAAGTCATTCAGGAGCCCTGGAGCAAGATTTCTCTGAAACGATTCGAGGACTTGGTTGAATTTATGGCAAAACTATGCGCAGCCGTTATTGCCAGTAAAGGCAACGCATCTAAATATTAAATTTGTAGAATAATCTCAACTTTAATAAACAATTATTTTTAGGTAATGAAGTTATTTAGGTTTTGTTTTATAATCTTAAGTGCATATTTTAAAAGCGGTGATATTTTTTCTTAATTTTTTATAAATTTCCTTAAATAAATTTGTGAAGTTTTTTCCTTTCTTAATATTTTTAGAGTCGATTACTTCTAAAACCGTATTCATAAATTTCTGAAACTTATAAATGTAAAGTAAATAAGAGGCTTTGAAAACATTGCTTGTGGAGGTGGTGCTATATTTGTTCGCAGATGCATACATTACATCCCATAAAGGGATAGGAGAGAGCGCCTCACACTCAGTGAACTGTTTTTTTCTTGCTTTTACACTGAACTGTTTTTTTTCAAGTTTTTACACACTAAGCGAGATGACCGTCGTCGAAAGTAATGTAAGGTGACCAAACCAGGGATCGAGCCAAAGATCTCATGTACAAGAGTGGCGCACACCAACCATAAATCAAGTCGAAACTACCAGGTGTTACTCCCATGTGCGCCCTTTTTCGATCCGTTGCATCCTCTTGTATTGAACACAACAATAGCGAAGTTGGTCTAAAAGGAGCATATAAAATCATTAAATCTGCAGTTAATTTTAAAAATTATCTCAACACTTCAAATAATATTTTTGAATAGTATATTCGACTCTTGGAAATGAATATCGTTTTCCCACCCCTGGCATTTTACTGGCAGATTTCTAGTAGTGGAAAAGTTGTGGAAATAAATCACACATCCGCAAAGTGATATAAGAACAATAATAAACTCTTGTCGATCCGGCAACAACTGCGCTGTTTTTTGGTTAAAGTTTATTCTTGCGTCTCCTCAAGTATGATCATCATTTGTTTATGCCTCTGTTTTGTATGTTGTATTTGTTTATGAACACATATACATATGTATTTCCATGCAATATTTTATTAAACAAATATATTTTTATGAAGGTTAAATACTACTGGATTTTTTTTAATTGTATTTTGTATAATGACTTAACCGTATTCTATAAACGTGTGCAGTAATATTGTTAAATGCGATTAATTCCATAATGTCTAAATTAAGGCGAACATACGACATTCGTCATTGAGTTGTAATTAAATTGCAACATCACAATAATATTGACGTTATTTATATGAGAAATACTTGAATTGCGAGGGTGTATACAAGTTTTAGTTATCAAGCATTTTAGCTAACTCCATTACGTTGAAGACTCATTGTCCTTTAGACCTTTAAGTAAATAAATATTTTCCCATTACATGCCATGAATGAGGTGTGCGCTTCCTTTCCAAACGGTTTTTGAGAACCTTTTTCATGGCTAATTACTCGATAGTGGCGCGGTCATTAAGCGAGGTGGCTGTCGTCGCAAGAAACATGAACAGGTACCGAACCCACGTTTTCATGTATAATTAAGTCATGGCAAAATAACCATATACGGACACCACTACGTGATAAAAGACTAAAAAAAAAAAGACCCTTGTTTCCCAATTTTTCCCAAAGTCATGCACTTTTTTTTTATGGGCCGCCAAAGATTTGGGGCCTCGGTATCATTTTCGTAAAAATGTGATCATTTTCTCAGGCTCATATCTTGCAAACCGTTCAGAATTTCGAACATATAAAATCAAAAAAACTTCACCTTCCAGATCAAAATCGCAAAAAACTTAAAAAAATTCGATTTTTTTTACCTTTTTTCCCGTGTTCAGGTCCATAGGTAGCAAACCGTTCAAAATTCAATGATCACATTTTTACGAAAATGATACCGAGTCCCCAAATCTTTGGCGGCCCATAAAAAAAAGTGCATGACTTTGGGAAAAATTGGGAGACACGGGTCTTTTTTTTTTAATCTTTTATCACGTAGTGGTGTCCGTATATGGTTATTTTTTTTCGTGTTGCACTGTGTAAGAGTCGCGCACAATACCAATGCAGTATTATATTTTAAAAAAAAACCTAAAATTGTACCAAAAAACTAGATCGTCGTTTTATTATGTGGATGACTCGGAAGCAAAGTGAAATATAATTTCGAGTAAAGTGACAAAGTGCCAGAATAGTACCCCAGTTGGTCACGTCTTCAAGATACCTTAAACGCTTGATGCACGACCAAGGTAAATCGCGACAGTGCATACAAATCGTCAGTGAGTGTTTCGTACAAAAGAGTCTGCAAATTCAAATAATACCAGATGAGCGACTCATTCCCTTTTCGCGTCGTTGGCAATTATATAGGCGACATAGTGACACACACAGGGAAAAGATTAGTTGGAAATCAATTCAGGCATTGGAAATTCCATGATAAAGAATTATTTGTCGATGTTATTGATAGATTAAAAATAGGGCTTACTAAATACAAGTTGCTAATACCGAACTTTAGTTGTATTAACCAATTTGAGTATTTCTAAAACCTCATTCATCTGAAATGGAAGATACAACTAATAAAAAGTACAATATTAGAATTCGTGTTCAAATATTAGTTATTGTAATCATAATTTAGATTCTGTTAAAAAAACACTTGTGTATGAATTCGATTTTTCACAAGAGCCTTTGTTGTTAAAGAGAAACTAACGTATATTGGAATGTTATACGAGGACTTTACAGAACAAATAATATTTTAAACAGAAAGTGACAAACAAAGTTGTGAAAAACAATAAAGTGTATAGATATCAGCCAGCGAAGAATACATATTATCATAAATTGAGGTGAAGTGAGACTTTTAAACATAATCGTTGAATATGACGCCACTATTGACGCCTTCACAAACACATGCAGACAATTGTGGGCACTTGGCTGGAGGAACTATTATTGTGGATGACACAAATTAACTTAAACATACATATGATACCCAGGGTAACCCATCCTAATTTTTGATCGAAAATTTTAAAAATTTAAAAAGACTATATTTGTTTATCGATTGGACGCTCCGCTCCGTTTTCGAGATATAGAAATTGTTTCATATTTTCGATAAAAAAAATGGGCACGAAATACGAACCCTGATTACAAATAATAATAATTTTGTTTATATTTAAATATAAAATACACAATTTTAATAAAAAGATATTTTTTTTTTACTTTTTTTCTAAGAAATTCAGAAGGGGTTAAAGCATCACCAAATGGTTGTGACAGCCATCAAATTCAAGTAATTACTTTAGTTTAGCATACCAATATATTATTTGGTACAACCGAATTAGTTTTTATCCTTTTTTGTTCATCCAACTGATTGAATATTCACCACTACAGGATAATTTGATTGCTAGAACTAAAACTCGATTGACAGATCACATTTATTTCTTGATGCTGTGGCTTCAACTAAATATTTCAGTTCTTGCAACCAAAACTGAATTACAAATCAAATGATATGCACTACATTTGGTGATACTGAACACAATTATTGGTAATCACAACAGAATAATGTGATAGTCCAAGTAACCGCAAAATTTTAGTTGGCTGTAAATATGTATAGTTGTGACAACGAATCTCTTCTCTGTGTGCAGTCTGATCAGTGACGACTATACTGGTGACACCTTCGCCCATATGATTACCAACGCCAAGGTAGATGACATTATCTTTCATATCTTAATCTGGATTACGAGTGTTGTTAAAGTGCCAATTTGATGATAAATTTTAAATAAACTAGTATTGATGAAAAGGAATACTATTGATTTTTGTTATATCTACACATTTTATTTCTAAATTGCATTTTCATTTCTGTATTTTCTCATAGAATGGGGGTCTTTGGGTATTCGATATCCAAGATAGTTCGACTTGTGTTATTGATACTGATGGTACCCCTGCAACATTGTACAAATAAAGGAGTAGAAAGATTCTGGCGAGTAAATCGAGAGTCTCGGACAATAATACTCTAAAAATAAAGTGGGATTTATGCGCGAGCTTTAGACCAAGATACCTTTAACTTGGTAAATACAACTTTTTCCTAAGTTTTGATTCAAGTTCTCATTTAACCGGTCTTCCAAAATACGGATTGCGATACGAAACCGATGCGGCCACTCGACTACTGTGTAATACATCCCCTCCAGGTGGTTTCTGAACTCTGTATTACCATTCATGTAATCATGAAATCAAATTAAAAAATCTGACTTCAGTGTTAGCAATCAAGGTTGAACACTAAGTCTAAAATATCTTCCGCTTTTCTTTCGATACGTTTCAACCAAAATGTGATGCAAAACATTTGGACAATTTAAATGAATCCGTTAATATACAGGCATTTTAAATCTGCATTTATGATAGAATATTTTCCTGTATACTTATCTTACTGTACATGAATATAAAGTATAATTCCATTCTCCGTTTCACATAGATAGCACGAAACAATGTCTATTTTGTTTTTATTTTAAAGGTTATTACTTGTACTGTTGTATGTGTATTTCCTGAAACGTATGGTTAATTTTTCCGCACGATTTCACTAAATTCTTCAGCACAGACATACAACAATTATCGAAAATATATATAAACAATTTGTTATGAATTAAATTTTTGAACTACGTAAATAAATAAATGATTCATTATTGTACTTTGGTTAATTGCAGGTGTTTTGGAGGATATACAGACGGATTTCAAAATAGCCGACGATGATGCGGGCCTGCTGCAGACTGTATTCGTGCTGTCGTACATGGTATTTGCGCCGCTATTTGGTTACTTGGGCGATCGTTATTCCAGACGATGGATCATGGCGATAGGAGTGCTGCTGTGGTCCACCACGACCCTGCTGGGTTCGTTTATGAACAGTTTCGGTTGGTTTATAACATTCCGTGCCTTGGTGGGTATAGGCGAAGCCTCCTACAGTACCATAGCACCCACTATTATATCCGACCTATTTGTGCATGATCTCCGTTCGAAAATGTTGGCTGTGTTCTATTTTGCCATACCAGTTGGTTCTGGTTTCGGGTAAGTTAATTGTGCACACCAATCGTGTGGTTGTTTAAGTTTTGTTGTTCTTTTATTATTTATTTATAAAAATCTCTCAAGCTCAAGGTTAACGCAGTGCAAATACATATATCGACTAATATCGTATGTTATCACTTGTCGTTTTTCTGCAATTTTTACAAGTTCTCTTGTGCCTTTTAATTTTTTCAATTTCATAGCAGAAATAAAGAAGTATCTATGCGCTTGATATATTTTAACGTGAGAATGTGTTGAAATTGACGTAGTTTTATACAAGATTCTTTTAAAATGCGACACAATATCAAAGTAATCAAGATTTAGATATTTTTTTTAATTTCCTGTCTGTAACCCCTAATTGACCCAAGCATGTTGAATCAAATTTTTGTATTTCAATTCATGAAATTTGCTGTATTTCCTTTGTACTCTTGCATTGGTTTGTCTAAAGACAATTCCCATTTAATTTCATTATGCGTTGTGTGGTTATTGAGTAGAAAACAAATTGATGTCACTGCTTGATGGTAACCCAATTAAAAAGTAATCAACGACAGTGCTCTTCGACCTGTCTTGTCGATTGAATCGATTTAGAACCCCAAACTAAATTGAAATTGCGAAAGCTGATGACGGTTCTAATTTGAAATAACCTTACAAATTATAGGATTCAATTGATTTTATAAATGTTATTTTAACAATTGTCTGATTATGTCGGAATATGGAATGTTTGTATATTTAAGTTTTGTTGTTTAATCGTATGATTATTTCTCTTACAGCTATATTGTCGGCTCAGAAACTGCTAATCTGGCCGGTAACTGGCGTTGGGCGTTGCGTGTTACCCCCATTTTGGGCATCGCTGCTGTGATTTTCATTTTGCTCATCAAAGATCCTGAACGTGGTGAAAGTGAAGGTTCTCACAATCTCTCAAGCACCACATACACTGAAGATGTCAAATATTTGGTTAAAAATCGTTCGTTCATGTTGTCAACAGCAGGCTTTACCTGTGTAGCCTTTGTTGCCGGCGCTTTAGCCTGGTGGGCACCCAAATTCATCTACCTAGGCTTGAAGATGCAGCCAGGCAATGAAAAACTCATACAAAATGAGTAAGTATCCTCTATACCAGGTGCTATTATATTTTACAACCATTTATGTCACAATTGAAATATTCGAAACACAATTTATCAATAGCGTGTCGTACAAGTTTGGCATGGTTACAATGGTAGCTGGTCTAATAGGTGTGCCTCTGGGGGCAATGTTGGCCCAACGTTTGCGACCAACCAGTCAGAATTGTGATCCGTATATATGTGCTGCCGGATTGTTGTCATCGGCACCTATGGTATATTTGGCGTTGGTTTTGCCACAAATAAGTGCCACATGGTGTTTTATATTTATATTTGGTGCCCAAGTGGCCTTGAATATGTCATGGTCTATTGTTGCAGATATGCTATTGGTAAGATTTTTAAGTTGTTTAACATTATTCTTAGATTTATTCTTAGATTTACTGCTGCTGCGCGACGACACCACCACCAAATCTTATCTTCGCAAATTGTTTACTTGTACGAACGCTAAACCCCTAAAGGATTTCATATCTAAACTTTCGATTCATTTGCATAAACAAAATTCAAATTTTTTTTTTCTATTTATTTTCTTTCCTTTTTGTTTCGATCCTTTTTGATGCACGCTTTTGATTGATATCCAAATAACAGCGTTTCATTCAAATTTGGAGCAATTACCATGCTTGCTGGCATTCTGGGAGTGCCTTTGGGTTCGTTTTTATCCCAAAAAATGACTAAACGTTTTCCCACCGCCGATCCATTGATCTGCGCCTTCGGATTAATACTGAGTGTGCCCCTAATGACGGGTGCCATGATTATTGTCTCGCAAAACACGATATCAACGTATGTTTTAATATTTTTCGGGCAATTGTCACTGAATATGAATTGGGCTGTTGTTGCTGATATTTTGCTGGTAAGATATGTTGAAAGTACTCTTTAGTACATTGTATAAATTTACACGTAAATGTTGTTGTTTTTTTTGTTATTATTTATATTTAATTTTATTTTGCTGTTATAATTAACAAATGTTGCCGTAGAAAATGTCAGTACATTTTTTTAAAGTTGTTAAAATGCAAGCATTGGCCTAATAAATATGCCATGCCTGCCGTCCCTTTATGGAAATGTACTGAAATTTTCGAATTATTGTTTGAATTTGTGACTAATAAAATGTATCTATGATATATAGCAGAATGTATTGCTTTGGTTAAGTTTTCCAAGAACTTTCATAGGACTTTGACAATTCAGTATCCTAGTGTTTGCTGTTGTCTCATTTCGAGTAGAAAAATGTACTTTACACTTGCATTTATGTATTTGTACGCACAAGTAGACACTGGGAATATAAATCCTTGAAAGAGACAAGCATAAATGTAATTTACATTTTGGTCCAAGTTCTATGAAAGTTCTACAATTATTCTCTTAAGTGGTGTTGGTAAATAATTGACTAATCTTCTTCTACACTTTAGACAGCACGCTAAGACGACTCTCTCGCACACACAAGTTCCACAAACACTTTCATATAAATACGTAATATATAGAACCACATTGCACAAAACACTACACACCCTTTAAATTTTATGGCTGCATTGTAATTATGATACGTCATAGGGGTTGGGGCAAAACAACGGGCATATAAATATAATAATTTCTTTTTCTTTCATATTTCCCCACCTCTACCCGTCCGTATTCACCAGCTTTCATGCAGATATATGTACATATATTTCCGTTTGGTTTTTGGTGTTTACTAAGCGAACACACCCCCGTTTTTGCGACTTTTAAAATCGTATTGTTTTATACTGAAGCGGGCAACAATTACTCCCTAAGGATATAACGCCAAACGTGTTGCCTTCTCAGTGGGGAGGAAGCTAGGTAAACAGCCTACAATATCATCCCCAATGTGAATACTTGCATAAAACATAATGATATTAACTAAATGACGAAACATTTTGTTGGTTTTTTTTTTGTCAAACATAAATTACCAACTCATTACATCTTTCGTGTCCTAATCCCGGTGCGACAATTCATCTGTTATACATTCCCGCACCCCAACCAAATGAATAATTCTAAGCGCTATCTTTGATTATAATCAAAAAGATGGGATTATAAAAATGAGATATGATGCGATTGATACAGACGATATACTATAGTATATAAAAAAATTGGTAACCTAATATTTTCAAAAGACTCGCAATATTATTGTTTGGTTATTAACAATTTATTCTCAAAATAGTAAATGTTTCGTTTGCGTTGGCCAAATGACTGACGCATGTTTACACTATTGTGTAAATATTTTTAAAGTCTGCAATTAGAGCTAGGCCTTTTAACTACTAAAATTTGGTATTGATGGAAATCCACTCGGAACTATATTGCAGTTTACTACAAATTCAGGCTTTGAATAGCAAGAAGAAAACGGTCCCACTAATTCAAAAAAGTACTATTTCATGAACTAGAGGAATTTGAACTAGTTCCAGTGGCATTAGCTAAAAGCTCAATAATGAGAAATTGATTGCAGATTATGCGTTGTGCTTTGTGCAATTGGGAAAAATTATGTTTAAAAAACACAACAAAATTTATAATAAAAAATCGTTCAAAAAATAATATAAAGCTAATGAATTACGTACAATATGGTCTTGAGCAGACCGAATAATAAAACTCCCACAAGGGAAAATATAAAAATTTACTTTTATATCTATATTTAATTACTCCAAAAATATTGACATTTGTGGAATTTTTATTATTGTTAAAACAATAATGTTTATTTTCCTGAGCATTATTTATTTCTTACAATATAATGTTCAGTTTTGAGATTTATTTATTGGCGATAATTTGCTCAGTGGCCCTCGGTGGTGCAATGGTTAGTGTGCGCGGCTCTTGTACATGAGATCCTGGGTTCGAACCCGGCTCTGACCACCTTCAAATTTTCTTTCGGCGGCTGTCACCTCGCATAGTGACGGCGACACTATCGAGTATCTAGCCATGAAAAAAGCTTCTCAAATTACCGTTCGGAATCGGTGTAAAACTGTAGGTCCCAATCAGTGAGTGAAAACTGGAAAGCGCACAGCTCAGTGATTGTGAGGAGTTCCCCCAGTCCCTTCATGGGATGTAATGGGAAACCATTTATTTATTTATTTTATAATTTGCTCAGAAAATAAACCTCATTCCTTGGTAAAAAGACAACATTTATGCATATCGAATATGGGCATTTCCACAGAAAGTGCCACCCTATGTCACATCACGTCACCCTGAATAATTGTTTATATTTTAGGACCATGAAGTTCAATTGTTTTCTATTCTTTTACTAAATACAGAATGTAAAAAGCTCTATATTTAATAACAGATAAGAAAACAATCAAAGAAACTGGTATTAAAATATAAACAATTAACGAGGGTGACGTGATGTGACAATAGGTGGACCTTTCTGTGGAAATGACCATATATATTTGCTACTTCCTTGGTATAAACAGAATAACATTTCGTTTGAATTTTGTAAACGATCAAAATTATAAACAAGCAATTAATTTTGTTTTCGGAGCAATAAATAAAAATCTATAATAATCATTATTTTCTGAGCAATAAATAAATCTCAAAAATAAACATTTTCGTGTTAGCAATAAAAAAATTGGTCATTATTTTTGGTCTAATTAATAAAAATCTAAATTTAATTCATATGTTCTAAGTAAAGTAAAAAGTCAAAATCAATGTAACTTCAAATCGTTACGGTTCCTACATGAATTATCAAAGAAATTCTATTTCTTCGTCGTAAGATAAAATCGTTTAATTTTTAAATAGAATTGTGGACTTTCAACATGCGCCTCGTCGGTACAATCTCTAATGAATTTTTGATTCCGTTGCAACGCAAATAAGACTCGTAATTCTTTCCAAACAGGTGATTTTTTGTTTATAACGATATAGTGTTAATTTTCAATTATAGCTATACTTTCAAGTAATCAATCAGCTATAACACCTAGACGGAAGTTCGAGATATCATTTGGTTTCAAATACCATAATATGTGTGTCTGTGGGAGTGTGTGACTGGGCTTACTTAGATATTTATTTAATTGCAAATACGTGACATAAGAAAATATCCAACACCATTTCTTCTCTTTCTTCAACTCATAATGTGTAGTTCCTTGTTGTTATAACAGTAAAATAAAAAAAATTAAAACAACACTTACATCTAAATTGGCACTTGCACATCTTCATCATCGGGATGGTCATTCATGGTCACGAGTTAATGGAGCAAGTCAACACAACAATTGGCCACGATTCATTCATTTAACAGTCTCAGTTTAATGACAGCCTAATATTATGCTATAATAAAGTGATGCAAGCTGTCTTGCCTATACAGTACACGGCAACTGTACTGTACCTAATGCCAATTTCATACTACAGCAAACAAGAAGCAGATAAAGTGGTGGTTGCGTCGTGCCGTATATCTACTTTCATTTCTTTTTGTTTAGCTTCATTCTTTCATACTAAAGGAGAACACATCTGTTCTCTTCCCATTCGCCTTCTCTACACAATTTGGAAGGACACCCTGGGCTTTGTGTTGTTATACTAAGTGGCTCCATCTTTTGTGAGCTTTATGTACTAATTTGTTCTAATCCTTTTGGTGCTGGTGCATGTATAAGATAATGTTCTAAAGCTTTTAATTTTGTGTGCACTGTAGTTTAATTAAACATTTTTCTAAAAACATTCTCGAATATTTTTTAAAACTTTTTTAATTATTTACAGTATGTGGTTATACCCACACGTAGGTCAACTGCAGAAGCATTCCAAATTCTAATTTCTCATGCACTGGGTGACGCTGGCAGCCCCTATTTAGTAGGAGTGGTAAGTGTATTTTTTTTTTAAATATAATTTAAATGTGTTAATCTATGAGAGAAATATCGTTTGATAATCAGCCTGATTACGGTAGACGTGTCGAATTTCGACAATGAGAACCGTAATCAGGGCCAATATTCAGCCTTATTACGAATGTCGTTCTCGTATTTCGACTACGACAGTTTTGTAAAAGATTATCTTTAATCTTTTACAAATCTGTCGTAGTCGAAATACTACAACGACATTCGTAATAAGGCTGATTGTCTATACATATAATACATACATAGTATATTCTAGGGATGTGATATTAATCGATTAACTATAACTTTGATTAATCTATATATCGAGTTTAATCAGTTGATTGAATAATCAAAAATTCTGATTAATCAGAACTATGATTATTCACTAAACATGAATATTGATTAATAATATTTGAATAATTTTTTGTTCATCATTCAAATATTTTTTGGAAAACATGCAAATACAACTTGCAATCAAAATATGCCATTTAAAAATTTTAAACAATGAAGGTTATTGCAAAAATGTAAACTGAAAAACATAAAATCATTAATTTGCTTAATTATTCAATTTGTTGAGTAATCAATTAATTAGCTGGCGTTTAAACGAGTCAGTTTTGCGGAGACAATAACAACAGATTCACACTATTTTACTAATACGCTCACACGTATTTCATTGGGGCTTCGTCACTGTTTCTGATTTTTCGGAGGCAGTAAATTCGGCAAATGTTTTGATGATGTAAACGGCCAATTCGGAGAAGTTTCACTGTAAGAAACGATACCGACGGCAGTTGCGTAAAAGCGTATGGTCTTTATAATTCTCTGGACGCCTATTTTTCTCTTCTTTGACAACTACTACATATTCTCATTGTCTTGTCTCGTGTAAACGCAGAGTTTGGATATATTTCAATAATAATTATGATTAATCAATTATTCAATTAATCAGGACTTCGATTAATCAGGTTGCCTAATTAATCAATTAATTGCACATTCCTATTGTATTCCCATTAATCACATGAAGGGATTAGAAAGAGCTTCTCACAGCCCGTGAGTTGTTCGCTTTCTAGTTTTACACTCACTGATTGAGACCTACAGTTTTACTCCGGTGCCAAACAATATTTTGAGAAACTTTTTTCATGGCTAAGTACTCGATGATGTCTATGCCTCGAAGCGATGTAACCATCGTTGAAAGAAATGTAAGGTGGTCAGAGCTGGGATCGAATCCATGTTGCACCACGACGGCCATATTTTGTATGCTAAACAAAATTTAAAGGTCTGGAAAAGTTAAGCAAATTTCAAAATAGAACAAGGTATATGTAGCAATCAAAGCAATTTTCAAAATAGAACAAGGTATTTGTAGCAATCAAGATACAAGGAATAGTTTTGTATTTATACAAGGAGTTTTCAATTTTGTATTTTTATTTCATATCGTTTAAATTTGAACTTTTCATGATTTTATCGGGCTATAATTCAAGACTCATTTACATTTCTTGCCATTTTCGACATCTGACCCACGAGCCTCACAGATCAGTCAGGACAGGTTCAAAAATCTCAATACAGTAAAAAATTTTCACTAATACATTCACACTTCAAGCACTGTCTGCTCAACTGGCAACATAATAGAGTTGGAAATATATAATTTCAGTCTTCTTTTATTTGATGCGAATTTAAAGTATATTTCCTCAGGAACTACGAGTTAAGTTCAGTAACCACAAATTTGCGCCAGATATCTTCTTGCCCCTGGGACTTGAATTATTTTTATAGAAATTAAATTTTTCAACATTTTTGTAAATAATATGTGTACACTTAACTGATACATAGTACTGCCATGTGTGGCTGGAGGGTAAGTACATGCAGCAAGAAAAAACGTATTTCAAAATCAACACATATAAGTTTAAGAAGACTTATTCGCCAGAGTCTGAATTTAAGGTCCTTGACTAAAACATTGTTGATTTTTTTGTTGTGTCACTGATGCTAGTTGTGACGTGCGTCTTGACATTCCGCTTGTGACTACAGTATTTTTTTTTAAATAAATAAATTGAAATTCAATTATTTTTTTCCATAAGCTCATTTTACGATTAAAATCACCTAGCTAACTTAAATTTGATTTAATCGAAATTACATGCTTAGTGCACATGAAAATAGTGGCATCCACATCTATCGAGTTTTTTGTCCGAACCCAGCATAACTAATTCGGAGTGGAAGCAACTCGTTAGATGTGATGCCTGGGTTTGGAAACTCCAGTGGTTTGCAACAATTACACTAATCTAATAATGTGGCTGCCGGTGGTGCAATATTTAGTGTCCGCAACTCTTGTACATGAGAAGGTGGGAGATGGATTCTTACTTTGATCACCTTACATTTCTTTCGGCGACGATCACCTTGCTTAGTGACGGCGACACTATCTAGTAATTAGCCATGAAAAAGGTTCTCAAAAAGTGTAGGTCTTAATCAGTGAGTGTAAAACTCTAACGCGCACAAATTGCTGATTGTAAGAAGCTCTCGCTTCATGGAATGTCATGTGAAATTTTTTTTTTATAATAATTAGATATCTAAAATGAGGCGGTAGTTTAAATCTCGTATAGTTTTCGACAAGAATCTTAATATTACCTGGCTCTGTAAATTGTAACGACTTCATTAAACACGTGTTATAATTTAATTAATATAGTATTAACTACATTCCTTAGCTTGAATATTAAATAAATTATTTTGTTTTCAGCTTTCCGAATCTATTAAAAAACATTTACGCACAACAGCGCACAGAGCCACTGAATTTGTCAGCGGTGGTGGCTTGGAAAGCTTATCTCTAACATTGGGTGAAGTCCTGAATTCAACAAATATAACCACTACAACAATGATGCCAACAATGACAACAGAACTGCCATCCGCAATTTCAGGTGCATTGTTAACCAGTACTCCTATGTCGTTGGAACCCCGCAGTTGGACAGAGGTATAAAGAACACCCATAAAGACAATAGCTGTTCACTGTTACTAATGACACTTTATTTACTCTCTCTCCCTCCTTGTCGCAGGATACCGATCTTACCAAATTTGAGGCTCTCCAATATGCTCTCTTCTCAACTAGTTTTGTTGAGGTTTTGGGTGGCATTTTCTTCTTAATTACCGCTGCCTTTATTGTTAGGGACAAACAAAAGGCTAGCCAAGCCATATGTGGTAAGTACTAAAAGAAATTATTAAGGAATTCAAACATTTTTCACAATATTATATCTTTAGTTTTTGAACTTACAAATGTTAGTGCCACAGAATGTAATAAAATTGAATCGGACGAATCGTTATTTTCTGAAAGGACTGCAATTTAATTTTTAAAATGTTTAGAATGATATGAAACAGTAGTAGGTGGGTTGATTTGATTTTCTTATCACATGAGTTGAATTATAATTTGTGTTCGTTCTCATTTCTAACTAACATGAAGCGATATCATTGCTCCAGAATTAGCACAGCAAATTGTTTATTTGATGTGTTTTAAGTATAAAGGGATATGTTAACACTTTCCAGTGCCTTTATGGGAATTTTGTAATACAAGTTCTCCCTCAATAATGCAAAAGGCCATACATATATAAAAAATTCTTGTAATTTCTTTGAAAATTATGAACAAAGAAGTAATACATACTTATGTATATTATTATTTCGGCAGGGATTTATAGCCTGTTTCTCTATCTCGAACGAAAAGCTAAGCGAAAGAAAATCAGTCACTCACATTCGACTCAAATTGGGTTTCTCAAGTCGAAAGTTTCGTTCGGTTGACTTCATGTTTGTTCGTAAGTGACAGCACATTCGAAATAGAGAAAACAAAATTTGTACTGAATAGTTTTATGTTTTCATTCGACTTGAAACGACAAATCAACTTTCTTTCGTCTAGAACACGAACGAAAGCTTTCGTTCGAGATAGAGAAACATGCTGTTAAAGTGCATCCAAGATTTATTTATTTGAGGTTATAGATGTTGTAATCGTAGGCAACAACAAGAATATTTTGTTTGGAGGGTCGACCTTGTAAAATACAACACATCAACAATAAAACCGATTAAAAGAGTAAACAAACTATGTTTGTATTCGACAAGGAAGTACCACTACTTGTTTTTTTTATATATCTACATTATTTCCTGCCATGTGTGAGCCTAACAATAAGGTTACCAGTTTATTTCTTTATTTTCGTTTATATGTATATTATTTCCTCCATTGGAGTATTCAATATCTCTACGTTAGTCCGACTTGTGCCAAAAGCAGACATGTTCATTAGGGTGTACTGAATTTTTTTTGGAGGGGAGTTCGCAAAAGATGCATATTTACGAGCTGATTATGGGAACGTCTAATTTTTTTTATGTGAGGGTACTTATAGCCCCCTACTGACCTTTGAAATTTCGATTCCTAGTTTATTTGGTTAAAAAAACATTTTTTGTTTGGTATGCTCGTGTCACGACGGCATTCACAGAAAAATATATTTTCAAAATTTTAATAGAGTATTGTTTTCACAACAGCATTCCGAAATTTCAATCGTGCATACTTTTTCCCCAATTTTCCCATTCAATTTTCAATTTACTTTTTTTAATTTTACATGAAAATACTATCAAATATTGTTTTTCTTTTATTGGCTATTTTGCAACCTCATGAAGTCAGATGCCTTACACATGTTAATATAACAAACAAATAAATAAATTAAACAAATTTTTAACATATTTCTCCAACTGGTTCTATCCTTCGCCTTTTCTCGACAGTTGGTAACACCAAGGATACGGGGGGATTCTTCGGCCTGCTCTTTCCAGTGGAGACTTGGTCATCCTCTTTTCCTGCTTCCATCGGGTACGTTATCGGAAACCTTTCGCGTTGGCTAATCTTCCATTCTGATAACATGGCCTAGCCGACGCAATTGGCCTAATTTGATTTGATTAATTCATGTCCACGTCGGAATACAAATTTTATAGCTCCTGGTTCCAACGACGGAGGTACTCGCCGTTTTCTTTAACAGGGCCATATATTTTACGTATAATTTTTCTCTCGAATACTCCCAGGTGTTTTTCATCTGCTTGCGCTATGACCCAAATTTCGGAGCCATGTGCCAGGACAGATAAAATGAGAGTCTGGTATAGCTGGACTTTTGTCTGTCGAGAGAGATCTTTATTTTTAAACTGCTTGCTGAGCCCAATAAAGCATCTAGTTGCAAGCACAATTCTCCTATTTATCTCCAGACTGTGTTCACAGCGGATCCATGGTAGATAAATTCATCTACCACTTTAAAATTAAATCGGTTGTCAACGTTTAAGTGCGGACCAAGTCGAGTGGTTTGTCCAGTCGTTGACACCATCAATTTTGTCTTGCCCTCATTAACAGCCAGACCCACCTTCGCTGATTGTTTTTCGATTGTTAAAAATACTGTAGTAACCTCTCGCATATTTCGCCCAATCCTATGTCTATGTCGTCAGCATTCGCCAACAACGTATGGCTATTCGTGTTGATGGTTTTGTTCATATTTACTGCAGCATGTTGAAGAGATTGCACGAAAGTGTGTCGCCTTGTCCTAGTCCTCTCTTGGTACAGAATGGTTCGGTGAGGTCTTTACACTGTCTTCCACAATCATTACCCGATTTTCAGTGGAAGAATCTGAGTGGAGAAGTGGTCCCTCCACATTTTAAGCACACACTTCATATCTGTCACCAGAATCCCATTGTCGTCCTTGCAGGATGGCATCCTATTATTCGATCTTCTCTCTGGAAACATTTTCGGGATTCATTATTCATCGTTCACATTTCGGTCTTTTCATTCTCTCTCTGCTCCCAGTGCAATTTTTCCGCCTAAATAGTTGGTTTTCCGTCGTACCATGGCTTATCCTTCTGCGGTTTTTGATAGCTAAGTTCAGTCCTTGCAGTTCTCCAAAGAATGGGAGATGTGGTACTACTGCGCTTCTGGGTCATCGGGAGGGGGAGTATTCTGCTCTAGCAGAAGAGTGTGCTTTTGTTGATAGGCCTTTGATATCTCCGGTATTTGCAGCTTGTCGATATCTAGCTCTTCTAGTCTTATACGAACTTTCGCAGCCACCAGGTAATGATCCGAGTCGATATTGGCACCTCGAATTACACGTACATCCATGATACTAGAAGAGTGCTTGTCATCTATTGCCAAGTGATCAGGAGATAACCAAGTCGCCTTATGTACATATATCCTTATGTTGGAATCGTGTGGTACTAACTACCATGTTCTTTGCAGCGGTGAATTCTATCAGTCTTATTCCATTATCGGAAGTGGTATCATGTAGACTGTAATTAGCGATGGTTGGTCGAAAGACACTTTCCTTTCCCAACTTGACATTAAAATCGTCTAGAATAATCCTAATGTCGTGGTCAGGGCTGCGTTCACAAACTTCCTCCAGGCGCTCATAAAATGATGATGACCTCATCGTCTTTATCGTCTGTCGGTGTGTGCACACAAATTAACGACATGCTGAAATATTAGTCTCCCACTTGAAACTAGGTGTAGCAGTCTCTTGCCAACTATAAATCCGCACCCGTTACAGTTTTTCTTTCTGGTGGAATCATATCCTGTCCACCGCATTTCCTGGATAGCTGTGATGTCAACTTTATATTTTTCGAGGACATCAGCCAGTTCGAAAGTGGCACCCGTCCTGTACAGTGTTCTTACGTTCCAGGTACATATCCTTAAATCGTGGTCCTTATAATGTTTGCGAGAGTCATCAACAGTTAAAGGGTTTCTTCGTTTATTATAGGTTTTGTGTATTTTCGTTGCTTATTTAACGGCGGTGGTAGGCAACCCCAGCCCAAGTCAAAACTGGATTTTAGTTTCTTCAGAAGAATATCTCCACTAGTTCGAAAAGCATCAGTGACAGGTTCAACTAATTAGCCTGAGACGTATCAGTGATCGCATAACCAATTAGGCTGCTTATTCGTTTCGCCATCTCACTCTAGCTAGCTAACGGAGGTTTCCGATAAAGCCATTGCCCAGGACACACTGCGTGGAAGTAGTGAGCTGCCTGGACTGCCCAATGAAGGAATCATTTCTGGCCACTCCCAAGTCAATGGCTATCAGAAACTTTCCACCTTCATCGACAGTCCCATGTCTGTATCAATACTTTACTTTACTTTATTGACGTCTTACACCTATTAATTAAACAAACAAATTAAACAAATTTCAACATATTCTTCCAACTGGCTCTATCCTTCGCCTTTTTTCGCCAGTTGGTAACACCAAGGATGCGGAGGGATTCTTCTGCCTGGTCTTTCCAGCGGAGTCTTGGTCGTCCTCTTTTCCTGCTTCCATCGGATACGATATCAAAAATCTTTCGCGCTGGCTCATCTTCATCCATTCTGATAACATGACCTAGCCAACGCAATTGTCCCACTTTGATTCGTCTAGCTATGTCCACGTCAGAATAGAGATTATATCATCAATATATACATGAATATAATTATAATCTAATTCGCGAACTACAATGAGAAATTCGCGTAAAGAAATTCAAGGCTGCAAAATGCGCTGATGTGGAAAAAATGCTGTCAAAATTTTTAAAATATATTTTTCTAGAAATACGTTCTTCTATACTCATCATAACAAGTCGTGCGAGCCGCATATTGACCAAAAGAAGTTTTTTTTTAAACCAAAAACACTAGGAATCGTAACTTTAACGGCCGTTAGGGGACTATAAGTACCCTCGTTTTAAAAACAGTTTGACGTCTCCGTAATCTGTTCTTCTACGCTCATCTCAATTATTGTTATGTCTATAGCACCGGATCTAACGGGTCCGCCAAATAACTTTTTTTTTTGAAAATGCTATAAAAAAAACTACTGAATATTTTCTCAAATTTCTTTTTTTATTTGAAAGTACAATCCTTCCGGTTAATAATGGAAAATAATTTCATTCAAATGGCTGCCTCGGCTGGCCATGCAGTAGCCTACACGATCGGTCCATTTTTAAGCACATCGATTGTGTGCAGCTGTATTTCACCAATGGCTTTACGAATATTGTCCTTTAAAGCGTCAATTGTCTCTGGCTTGTCGGCGTAACACTTATCTTTGAGGGCACCCCACAAATAATAGTTCAACGGTGTCAAATGGCAGCTCCGAGGTGGCCAAACGACATCAGCTCTGCGGCTGATAATGCGATCTTCAAAAACAGGGGGCAAAACATCGAGTGTAGCTTCGGCTGTGTGGCACGTAGCTCCGTCCTGTTGAAACCAAATGTTGCCAATATCCTACTCTTTAATTTTTGTGAGCAAAAATTCGTTCAACATGGTCCGATAACGATCACCATTCACTGTAACGGCCACTCCTTGCTCATTTGCGAAGAAAAATGGCCCAATTATGCCTCTGGACCAAAATCCGCACCAAACAGTGATTCGTTTTGGGTGCATCGGCTTTTCAATGTATGCGTGCGGGTTTTTGTGCCCCAAATTCGACATTTTGGCTTTTTTTGTTGACGCTTTAAAGGACAATATTCGTGAAGCCATTGGTGAAAAACACAATCGATAATGTGCTTAAAAATTGGACCGATCGTGTAGGCTACTGCAAGGCCAGCCGTGGCAGCCATTTGAATGAAATTATTTTCAATTACTAACCGTAAGGATTGTGGTTTCAAATAAAAAAAGAAATTTGGGAAAATATTCAGTAGTTTTTTTTTTATAGCATTTTCAAAAAAAAAAGTTATTTGGCGGACCCTTTAGTATTCAGTACAAAAAAATTTTAAAACCCGTTATTTTAGTACTAAAATGTCAGTAGGTAGCAAGCAGGTATATTAAATCCTAAAGGAGCACGTATCCTATGAGTTAAATGCAAAAGTGAACGGAATTTGTTTTGCTATCTTAAATGTTACTACTACTTTTACTAGTTTTTAAGATACGGGAACGCTTTTGTGAGTAAAATTATATAAAATAGTAAGTACGGGGACAGAGAAGCTTTATCATGGCTAAGTACTCGATGGTGTCGCCATCACTAAGCGAGGTGACCGTCATCGAAAGAAATGTAAGATGGTCAAGAGGAGTGATCGATCGCACGTTCTCATGCACAAGATAACCATTGCACCACCGACGGCCAAAAATCTTCTCAAAATACCGTTCGGAACCGGGGTAAAACTAGGTCCCAATCAGTAAGTGTAAAACTAGAAAGTGCACAGCTCACTGGTTGTGAGAAACTCTACCCAATCCGTTCATGCGATGTAATGAGAAACCAGTTTATGTACGGGTACAGAGCTATTACCAAGTAGATATTTTACTCGGTTTTTATAAACTTTCATAAATTCGTAACTCACAAATTTTTTTTGTTTGTTTTTGAGACTTATGATTTATTGCATCTGTTCCAAGGAAGTGTTAGAATCTTATACACCCAGCGAAATAATTATAAAGGCTATATATTTTTTCTCGGAACTCTCAATCCACTGGGTGTTTGGTGTAGAATTTTAATGCATAAAGGTGTCATTAGGTATATTATGTCAGAGAATGTAACCATTCGATGTCTTTGAGAAATTAAATGAAAAGTGACGTTGTTTTTTCTTTTTCTGGTACGAAATATATATAAAGGCTCCATGAAAAAGAAACCAAATTCGAACAGTAGTAAATAGGAACTTAAAGAGAAGTGAGTTTTAATTGTTTGTTATTTTATTGTTTTAAAATAGTCAAAGTAAAAAGTTTAATTTATAACGAATACCTGGAGGAAAGTACATAAGTAAAGAAGAAAAGGGAAGAATGTAAGATTATCACGATGAAGGGCTGTCCAATCGGTAAATTTCGAGGCGATTGAAAAGATCTAGCTGTGTCATTTACAATTTTATAAAGTAGGGTGGCCAATATGAAAACACAAAACGACCAGGAAGGACACCACTGATCAGTAGCACCGCCAAAAGAGAGATCAAAAGGGTTACTGTTAAAGACAACTTCGGCAATAAGGAAATTATTGCTGAATTTAGCTTGGGAGCAGGGTTGCGTCGTGTTCAACAAATAACGAAACGCGACTTGCAACTGTCATATGGGAAAAAGTATGCAAATCTTGGTCCCATCCCAAGACACGAATTAGACAGATTTAAATTCGCTGAAATATACACATTTTTGGATGAGCGGTGATATTATCCGATGGAAAAAATTAAATTTGGATGGCCCTGATAGCTCGGACAAATATTGGCGTTCCAGAGATTTTTCCAAAATTATGCGTCAGTTGCGAAATTTTGGCCTGGCTCCCTTATGGTTTGGACAGGTATGGGATATAGAGGAACCACTCCAATATGTTTCGTTTCCACAAAAATCGACTCCGAGTATTATATTCGAATATTGGATGTCGTCTTAGTTAATTCTGGAGAGGAAATTTGTGTTCCAGAGTTTATCATCCAGCAGGACAACGCAACAGTACATCGGTCTAAGAAAACTCCAAAGTTTCTGGAGTCAAAAAATAATACAAATTCTCGACTGGCCTGCACTTAGTCCGATCGAGAACCTCTGGTCTATTTACCTACCCAAGTTTACCACCCAGGACTCCAGTTGAAGAATGTCAATAATCGAAGAGTAGCATTACCAGAAAATGGAAGATAACTGATAACTCAATGCCAATATGCTTAGTAGAAGTTCTTAACGATAATGGAGATCAAATGTCTTACGAAACTTTTTAGAATATTTAAATAAATCTTTTGCCTTTATAAATATTTCGCACTAGTAATTAGTTTATTTTAGTTTATTTCACCTTGAAGAAGTCATATTCATAGTATTTTTGCTGAAAAGTATTGCATTTTGAAAGGACTAATACAATATAAAATAAAAACTTGAAAATTCCTTACAACATTTAGAAAAACCAAAAAATTGTGTTGTATTTATAGTTATTTCGCGGGGTGTATTAAGCGTTTGAATCTTATATTCTAAGCGGGGTACTCTGTATCTGTATCGAAATTTCGTCACATTAAGGAATCGGTTTGTCGTTTAGTTTTATTTGCTTCTATTGTTTGGAGATGATCGCTAAAAAGTTTTGCGGCTGAGGACGCGAGCAAGTCCGTATTAGTTTGGATGTCATCTGTAAAGAGAAGATTAGTTCCTGCTGCAAACTTTTGTCAACAAATTTGACCCTCCCGCCTAATTTTGTCAATTGTATGTCTGTAAACTTGTGCACATTGGTCCGTATCGGGATTGTAGTCGAATCTCTTCCCAGATGGAACGTCAATAATATGCAGCATCCCGAAAGAGACGTCGTGAGCAAATCTTCTCCACAGTTAGAAGTTTGGCCTGTGTCCAGTTAACGTACAGCGGACTGCGAGTGCTGTTCTCTGTTCCAAAGGCTTATGTTCCTTTTGGTCCGACTCACGTGATGAAATTCCCGTCCTCAGTTCACCCATCGTCGTACCCACAGAAAAACAGAATTAACGCCACAAACCAATTACTACAAGAAAATATGTAGTTAGAAGTTTGTTTCTATTAGGTATCTAGCAGACGATAAGGGATATAATTATGAGAATATCAGTAATTGAAAGGACATACCAATTTTAGTACGAAGAGATATGCAGATGAATTTATCAAAAATCTCCAGTTTTGAGTCTCCAGTCTTGAGGTTTTAAAGCGGATTTAAACATTTGGTCAACCTGCAAACATAAAACATTAAGCAAACATTGGAATGTCTCGACTTGTTTGAATATCAACTTATACACCCTTAAAGTATTCTGATTTTATCTCAAGTATATTGATATTTATTTTCAAAGTATTTTCCGCAAGTTATTGAGTTAATCCCCCGTAATTAGATCTAGCGAAATTTCATTTATCTCTAACCGGAAAATTTCGTTACGAAGAGTTACCACTATCTCTGATTTACCTTGAAAATATTTCATGTATAATTCCTCTACGCACTCCATTTTATTTTTGTCGCATGTGGAATTACTTTTGGTTTTTAAAATAATCTAACTCCGGGATCACACACGGCAATTTTACTTGCGCAAATAAAATTGCCGTGTGTGACCCCGCACTAAACGTCAAAATTGCGGTCTCAAACAATTGTTTTCTTATCAAACAATAAGTTTAGCGTAACAACCCTGTACATGATTTTAACTATGAAATTTTCGCAGAGCTGAGTACCAAGCAAATGAAAAGTGAGCAAAATTTTCGTTTCGTAAAATTTTCGTTATTTTTTATACAACGAAAATTTCATAAAAGCTGAATACCGAGCTTTATGCAGAACAGTTCATCTTACATACCATTTAACATATTTGGTGTAAAATGCATCCCGTTTGCTTTATCATTTTACATAGCGTGACTAACGTCATTCAGCATGTTTCTTTTATTAGTTTAATTTATGTTTTTTATTTATTTTGTTATTGACAATGATATAACAATTAAGTGTAACATTTAAATCATATTAAAAAAAATCATGTATTTCCTTTATATTTTCAGAAGGCCATCAAGCTGTGCCCAGTCATCGCCCAGTTGATATTGATGAGATCTCATAAATTTCACGATCTCGACTCAACGTGTGTGTCCGCCATCAACCAAAATGAACGTGAAAACTCTTTAAAATCATTTTCATCCATACATACGTCGATGGAGTCTGGGAGAGATATGTATGTTAGAATTTAATGATACCGACTGATGAACATAGAAATCATTATTAAATAACACTAAGTTGTAACTTAAATATTTGTAATTGACTTAATTAAGAACCAGAGATTGCTTGTTCTTTGAATTCAGAATATGATTGAAAGATCGCGATTGAAATGCAATTGTAGGCGTATCTATCTGCCCCAGGTACTTATACCTAAGAAAAGTCAAACAAAAGTTCCATTTATCGAAAGATCGCCAACGGGAAATATCTCCAAATTAAATTATCTCATTTTTTTTTATTTTATTTCATTTAATTTTCTTTTCTTTTAATTTGTTAACAATTTTGTGGTTTTTTATGATTTACTATGATTTTAGACACTAGTATTAGTCGATATATTTATATAGTTTGGAAGATCATCGCAAGATGAAATCAACAGAGATGTTGTGAATTTTGTTTTACAAACAATCTATAGATGGTACGAATATGTAAACAAATACTTATTATTACCCCTCATAACACAGTCTGTATATGCTCATTTGGGAACCTAACATCCCCAATCATTTCTTCCTTGTAAATAGTACCAATGTAAGTAAGATTATTATGTAGAAATATAGCAGAGACAAACAAACTTCTTAATGAATAGGATTTGTATAATCGAGTAGGTAGATGCATTTTATTTAAAATGTATTTTATTAATTAACTTAATAAAAAGTGGTTAAATATTAGAAATTTCTGAAATAATTATTTAATTTTTTCTTTCATTCAAATAACAATCGGTCCAATATTTTAACTGTTATTTACTAGTAGTTGAAAGGAAAGTCATTAGTTTCTAAGACATTTAGTTCTTTTCCACACAATGTATTATTTGAGATAAACATATTAAGAAAATTTATTATTTTTTGCTAAATTTTATACAGATACATTTATAGATAAAAACTTGTTAATTTTTCGAAAATAATAACAATAAAAACAAGACTAGAACATTTGAAAACACCGATGTGAATTTAATATACAAGTAAACGCTTAAAATATCATAAGTTGACTTTTGTTCATTTTTATTCATTAAAAACATAAAACTAATTGAAATAAACTACAAAATATATAGTTTTTCTTGTTATCACCGTGTTTGTATTAGATAGTGTAGATAAGTCTATAAAACATTTTATTTGACGTTAATATTCAAGTTGGTAATAGTCTACACCAAACGAAAATAACTAGTTACGAAACAGCTAGTGGCGCGTGGTTCCGAACTATTTAGAAACAAACTGGTATGAAAACAAGTAAATGATTCAATTTTTTTATACAGCGGTGGTCATGCAATTAGAAACGCCACTTCAGAATTTATTTATTTATTTATTATTTTATTAAATAAAATATCCAGTATTTCTGTATATTTTTCAAATATATTTCGATAACTAGCTATATTCCTGAAATGTGAAAACTACATTTTCTAATACATATATCTCAAAAAGTCGATGGCCATGCAATTAGAAACGACGACAAAAACAATATTTTATTCCCAATTTTATAGAAAAATATAATAAAATAATAGAAAAGAAGCTTAATACCTTATATTTTATGCCCTTATATTTTATGACATCGGTAAATTTCTGTGCTAAACTTTCTACCAAAGTCCGGCATCGCGAGGATGGTATCGATTCCCAAACTTCCTTAATATTTCTTATACCACAGTCTCGTTCTAACATCCGCCGAGTGTGCATCCAGTGCTCTTAGTCTCGCGTGTGTTTCTCTGAACAAAGACAACTTTAGATAAACTGTTATTCTACTCAGTGAACATTTGCTGAATACAATAAAAACAATATGTACTTTTTTCTCCTGCATAAGTTTGAACAAATTATATTTGCATAGCTATAACGAAAAGTGAAAATTAACGGGGTTCATCCCCCGAACTATAATAGGTTCAGTTTACTGGACCTCAAAAATTCAAAGACTAAGAAAACAAGTGCGATCAACTACGATCATCTGCCGAGATATTTGGTTGCTTCAGCCAGCCCAACAGACAAGGAAACAGAACCAAAACCACTGGCTTCATACAACATTTTTCAAATAGGCAGAGGCCTAAAACATACACAGAAAAACATATTGGCCTGTAAATTTCAATTAAAAATATAATTGCATTTTTTTTTTAAAAATTCCATTAATAAGTTAATAGAATCAATTAAATTTTTAATCATATTTACAATTAATTTTTGAGTTTACAACAGAACTAGGAGTTGGCAAGGCGCAAATCTACGGCGCTAAAAATGTTTAATTTTTGAGTTCATTATCGAATTTTTGCTGTGAATCTTTCTAAATTAATATAAATATGCATGATGCGTTCTTAACAAACCTTAATGTAAATAATTTTTGTGAACAAAAATTGTTGTGATAAAGTATTTTACAGAAAGTTGAATTTTACAGCGCCGTTGGGAGGCAATATATGTGGCGGTTGAGTCACCAGCCGTCGTTGTCACTTTTCGTACGGCTCTAGTCTTTTATATATAACTCTGTTGTAGTTTGTAATTCGTTTATTGTTGATTGAAAGATTTTATTTTGTGAACTTAAAGAATAATAGTGTTAAATTGCCTTGTTTCGTGATTAAAACTGCGTTTTTTGTAATTGTGTTTAATTGGCAAGTGTTTTTGAATAAATTTTATTGGAAATGAGTGTTTGCATTGAATGTTTTGTTTGCAATGAAAATAATAACTGTCCCCAAACATTTTTTATGCACTTGAAAAAACACAATTTACCGGCTTATGCCACATACAATTGTTTACACGAAAATTGTTTTCAAAAATTTCACGTAAAAAGAATCTTTCAGACTCACCTTCTTAGACATTTTGAACGTGTAAAACAATAGTGCCCTAACTTGGATAAAAGCAATATGCAGAAGAGATGGAATGCGACAATGGAGTGACTTGCTGCGGCAGGAGCAGATAAATTGAATGTTTCTCCAGAACCACCAGATGTACCTTTTTTTGTATTTAATAGGTATAAACCGCTTTATTCATAAAAAGTTGTGAGAGATTTGAGGGACGGTTTTTGTATGACAAAACCGGACATTAGTTCCGATTATGAATTCAAATTCTAAAAAATTTAATTTTTTATAGATATAACATGTGTATCTGCGAAACCTTGAATAAAATCGCTTTAAAAATATAACATTTTATTTTTTTTTAGCGTCGTCGCCGGGGGTGGTGGTTTTATGCTGAAAAAAGCAATAACGGTTTTAATTGATTCAATTAAAAATTTAATCAAAAATCGCGAAGAAAATCAATAATTTTTTTTAATTAACTTGATTACACGCTTAAACAATATTTTTGAAAAAAATCAATAAATGTTTTAATCAAATTTACAAATTTTTTAATTGAAGTTTTTTTTTGACAAATTTACAAATACCTTTAATTAATATTATCATTTTCGTGATTACGCCAAAATCAATTAAAAAATTAATCAAATAAACAAATTTTTTAATTGAAATTGATTTTTATTTTTTTCTGTGTATTTGCCGCGACCAAGGAGAAGTTACCGAACTAAAAAGTGGCGATTTATTGATTAAAACCAATAATTTAAAAGATTGCCAAAAATTCTTAAACGCTAAACACGTGGACGTTGTCCCAGTAAAATTCTCTCTTCATAAATCACTAAATCAATCATATGGTAAAATCTTTGACAGAAAACTAATAAACATTCCTGACGGTGACCTTCTGAACGAGTTAAATAAAGAGTATACCATTTCAGAAATCAGAAAAATTATGACCACCATTGACAATAAACGTGTAGCTACAGGTGCCGTTGTCATCACTTTTGACGGTATACATCCTCCCGAATACATAGATCTGGGATGGAAATCTGTAAAAGCCAATGAGTATATACCGAACCCCATGCGATGTAGAAACTGTCACCACCTAGCCCATATACCAAGAATCACTGCAAGCGTGTCGAGCTGTGCGCTGAATGCACTAAACCAGTGATGCCCACACACATATTATAACATATTGGGCTTGTGTGTGAAGCAGAGTAAACCGATTTTCAATTTAATGTATTTTAAACAATTACGCAGCGTTACCCTTCTCTAACAAATGCTGACCAGCAACTGATTTGATTTGCATTGAAAAAATGTAAACAAAGCAAGAACCATGATACAAATACAAGGTAGTAGCGTCAGCCCATATGGTTTCCTTTGTTTACATTTCATCGTACCCACCCAGTGTGCCAAACGGATCCGTAACGGATCCACTTCTTCGTACTTTCTATCCGTAACGAAATCAGTTACGGATCCGATTTGGATCCGTAAATAAAATAAAAAAAATAAATGGTTTCCCATTACATCCCATGAAGGGACCGGGGAGAACTTCTCACAATCAATGAGCTGTGCGCTTTCCAGTTTTCACTCACTGATTGAGACCTACAGTTTTACACCGATTCCGAACGGTATTTTGAGAAGCTTTTTTCATGGCTATATACTCGATAGTGTCGCCGCCACTATGCGAGGTGACCGCCGCCGAAAGAAATTTGAAGGTGGTCAGAGCAGGGTTCGAACCCAGGATCTCATGTACAAGAGCCGCGCACACTAACCATTGCACCACCGACGGCCGTAAGCTGGAGAAATTCCTCCCAAAAAAACCGATCCAAAAATGGATTTTATGTCCGTTTTTCGGATCCGTTACGGATATCATATTAGGATCCGTTGCGGACCCGTGTATTTTAATAGAACGTATCCGAAGCGGAATCCGTTACAGATCAGTTTCAGATCCGCAAGGGGTAGAAATTCCTCCCAAAAAACGGATCCAATACCGGATTTTATATCCGTTTTTGGGATCCGTTTCGGACTTCATATTCGGATCCGTTTTTTTACTAAAACGGATTGTAATAAATTTGTAGTTTAAATTTTTTTTAATTTTAATTTTTCTATTATTATTATATAAATTCAGTCATTTCGTATTAAATTAATGTAAAAAGCAAAAAAAAATTCAGTTCATTTAAAATTAAAATATAAAAGTAAAAATTACAGCAGACAGTTGTCCGAGGCCTTCGGCCACGGACTGTCCCTGCAGGCTGTGTCAGAGACACGGCCATTAAGTTCAACGTAGAATACGCCATCCGATAAGACAGAAAACATATATAACAATAAATTCATTTGCTTATATTATTTATCATTTATTGTTATATATGTTTTCTGTCTTATATGTATATCAAACGAAAGATAACATCTTCATTTACCTACAAAAAAAATTTTAAAAAAATTCATCTAGCCGTTTCCTCAAATTCAATGAAATAAAGATTACAACAATAAAAACCTGACATGACTCCTCATACCGTAAGGTAAGACGTATTCTACGTCAAAAATCAATTGACATAAAATTTTGATTACAAAAAAAAAAAAAAATTAACAGCCTAACCCACGATGTCGAAAGAAAACTTAAGCGAACGAGCCTGTCACTCACTTTGCATTTGTTTTGTATTTTTTGTAATACCGGCTTTCATTCGCTTAGGTTTTCTTTCGAGATCGTGGGTTAGAAAGTTAATTTATTTTTTTGTTTTTGAATTCTATCATGAGCGTAGTGGAAAAATATTTTTACAACATTCTCCGCTACCGAAATTGGTTCGTTGCCAAACATCCTGTGGAATGCACCTAAATGAAATAAAAATATTTTTATATTTTAAACTATTTACAAAAACTTATTACCTACCAGAACTGTAAACGAATCATTAATTTTGGGATTTATTCGCATGATTTTTTACGGATCCGAAACGGGTCCGCAACGGATCCGTAAATTCGCGATTACACTGATTCCTTTTTTAAATTTTTTACGAATCCGAAACGGATCCGTAAATTCGCGATTACACTGATTAATTTTTTAAATTTTTTACGGATCCGGAACGGGAGAATATTGTTTGTGCAAACGCAACAAAATGAAGAAGATTGTTATGTGCTTGCTTTTGCTTATTTCTTTTTTTCCTTGCAGTACATTCGACTGATGAAATCTTCGCTGCCTTTGCGTTAATTTTGTGTGTAACACAAAAAACGTGCAAATCAAACTAAAGAAAAATTTTTTCTAACAAGTTTTTCATTTTCATTTCATGCGAAGTTATTGTTTATTTTGTTTGGGCATTTACATATTTGGAATTAGAATTCAGTTCAGTAAATTTGTATGTTAAATTGTATGCTACAAATTGTATTTAAAAAGTAATGAATAGTATGCCAAGATTGTCCACAACGTCATAAATTGTAATCAACGAAGTGTTTAATCAATCCACATCTACTTAAAAAGTAATGCACGGTGTAGCGAGGCTGCGCACTAACCCCATTAAATGAAATCTACAAAGTGGCAAACCAATCCACATTGCATGAGAAAGTAATGGAAGCTGTAGTGCCTCAGCCCACAAGAACTGGTTAAATAAGCTACTTTGTAAGCCGACCAGAATTCTCGCGCCTGACCGCAATATACATTACGTTTGCAAAGAAGTAATCTGCTTTGTGGTCTGACTGTCCTAAAATCCGGGCATCTCCATATAAAAGTAATCAGTTTAGTAATCAGAATTAACCTAAGGGTGGAAGCGCTTACGCATTCAAAGTAAGTTATACAGAATCGATTATTTCATGTGGAAATTTCCCGCTGGGCTACCACCAAAACCTCTCGAAAATCAAAGCAAACATATACAACATCCAAGCACAAACATCTCATACCAAACTGCAGGTACCACACCTACCGCAACTATCCAAAAACTGATCACTCTACAGTGCTAAGCACTACCATTTGTACAACAGCTTCAAATCTACAATCGACCAACGTCAGCAATGAAATCATCAACACAGCTTTATATACTACATCACAAAGTACACCCATCACATACTCTGCAGACATCTTGGGGACACCATCTCATTCACAACCCCAAGATCAAGACACGGATACGTCTCCATGCAGTCAAGCATTCAGTAGTTTTCCAATGCTGAATGTACTTATTACTCCGGAAACCTACAGAAGGACTCTAGCAAATCCATCAGGCGATTCATCTTAATTTATTTTTTTTGAATTTTTTCCTTTTGTTTTTTATTACATAACTTTATATACTATCCATTCTTTTTTTGTTATTCTTTTTCTTCTTTTTTTTCTTCCTTATGACTTCTGGTTTTAATTTTACACTTCTCTAATGGAACATACAGGGTATCTTAAATAACAAGCATTCCCTGGAACTTATTGCGGCTTTACATAAACCCAATGTCATCGCTCTTCAGGAGACACATATCACGAAAAAGAATATTCACCTACTTCATCTTCCGGGATACAGAATATTTCATCATAATCATGATTATGTACACGCGAAAGCACGCATTGCCATTTTTGTGAGTAACAACAAGAACGCTTCTAGCCACTTTACAAGTTCTGGAAATCTTTTGTATCAGTCCTTAATGGTTGAATGTGATCAACCCATTACAATTACTAATATTTACAAAGAATGTAGCCTTACTTTGGAGTCCTACATTCTCGATCGAATTAGCGTAGCAGATAGCGGGCATCATCTTCTAATAGGGGGCTTTAATGCCCAAAACACGCTCTGGGGATCAGCCTATATTTACCAAGAGGGTAGACTCTGGGAAGATTTTGCTAATGACCACAACTTTGTAATTCTCAATGATGGTTCACCAACGCTACTCAATACTCGCCAATGTGTAGTACAGATCTAGCAATGTGTAGTACAGATCTTGCACCCCACTTAACATGGACTGTTTTGTAGCTTCCAGGAACTGGTGACCATTTTCCCATCATAATCTTCAACAATTCTGTGATCCCTCGTAGGATTTTTAAGACCTCGTTTTTTGCACAAAAGGGCTGATTGGTCATTATTCCAAAATAAATGCGCCACATTCAATTGTCAATTCAAAGAATCGTCAAATGTAAACAGAGAGGCTTGCACAAGTCAAACGGCTTCTAAGAAAATCAGCAAATGAATCCATTCCCTTAAGCCGAAAACCTCCGAATCGCAGCAGACCAGTATGGTTCAATAGTGTAATTGCCGGATTAATTCGTACAAGACAAAAGGAATGGAAGAAGTTCAAACGTAGACGGAATATGACTAACCTTTTATCATACAAGAGGGCATGCGCTCTTGTTAAAAGGGAATGCAAACTTGCTAAAAGATGGACGTGGACAGCGTTTCTAAATTCTCTTAACCCATTGCTGGATATTCGGGTGCTATGGCACAGGGGGTCAAAACTAAGAACAAATCGGATCACAGCCTTCGCCAATATAACATTGAACAATGGCGTTATTTCACACCCAAGGAAAATTGCCCAAGAATTTGCAAACTACTGGAGCTCCCTAAGCTCAGATGGAGCTTATGACGACCAGATTATAGCATATAAAAATCAAATGACAATGGATGCACTTTCAATTCGAATAAATTTATTCCCTGAATTGACTGACATTATAGAAATTGGCGAACTCGACGAGACACTACAAACCTTAAGGGGATCTACCCCATCAATGGATAAAGTAACATGCAACATGTTGAAAAATTCTCCCCTCATTATCAGACAAAGGCTATGCAAATTGTATAACATGATTTTGGAATCGGGCACCTACCCACACGACTGGAAAACCGCCCTATTGGTACCAATTCCTAAACAGGGTAAACACCCAAATCAATTGGAAGGATACTGGGCGATCCTTGTTGTCCGTACTCTCGAAAACTTTCCGTTTCGCCTCACACAAATTCCTAACTCTTCAACATGCTTTTCTTCCAGGTCGCGTGGTACACAGCATTTGCCATCAAATTGAAGCTCAGTTACGTGCAAATCTTTCTAAAATTAGACATAGCATAGTGCTGTCGGCTGATTTGTAAAAGGCTTTCGATCGAGTAGTATCAAGTCACATAATCGCTGAACTCAACAACTGGGGGGTAGGCACACCACTATTGAGACTTATTCTCTCATTTCTTAAAAACCGACAGTTTCTAGTTAGGGTCGATGGGCATTTCTCTTCTTCATTTCCCCTTGAAAATGGCATTCCACAGGGATCCCCCTTTCAGTAATATTATACAATATATATGCTAACTCGCTATCAAGGGCGATTAGTAATACTCCAGGCGTTGACTATGTCGGAATTTTCGCCGACAACATTTTTGCCATATCTTCAGGCAAAACTGAAGAGGTTGAAAATAGCCTAAATAATTTCAATTCAAACATCCAAGAGTGGGCAAAGATAACTGGTGCATCAATCCCGATCAATAAAATAGAACTTCTACATGTGTGCAGAAAGAAAAGATGTCCTGGCATTTATTTTAACTTAGGTAGCGAATCTATTAGCACCCTATCCCACATGAGGATTCTAGGGTTAATGTTCTCTAAAACCCTTTCATGGAACGAACAGGTTAGGCACATTACCACCAAACTGGGTAAAATCAACAATTTACTTAGACTGATTTGCTCCAAGGGCAAAGGGCCCCACATGGACACTGGAGTTGACATCTGCCGATCATTAGTAATGGGTTCACTCTCTCATGGGATTTCTATTTATGACTGGACAACTAAATCGAATATATCCAGAATAAATACTGTCACCAACAGATGCTTCCGAACAGCTACTGGACTTTGCTATCAACCCCTATTGAATCCCTGAGAGCCGAAGTTAGATTCTCCAATTTCTCAAACCTAGTGGAAAAATACTCGGTAAGTTTAGCCTCTAAGGCTATAACCATGCCTACGCATGGGTTTCATAAGATCTTTTGGGACCACACCGAGGCTCAGGATAGGGCTCCACCGCCTGCTATCACCAGCATTCTCAAACTACTCTCCAATTTTCAAATCGACATCCCTGCAAGGGCGGTTGGGATTACTAATACCACCGATGTAATTAAATTTAACGATAAGATGAGTTGCCATCAAAAAGAGTCCACTAACCGCAATTGCTTTAAGGCTTTACTAGCACACGAGACCGAATCTTTGCAACCCCAACTAGTTCTCTTCACAGACGGTTCTTTTGATGGGGTAAGCTGTACGGACCTGTAGTATCTGTAGTATCACAAAAATAATGACTCGTCACACGATATTGTCACCCAATCCCGTTTGCCGGATAATTCTGGCACTTCCTCAGCTGAGTTGGCTGCCTTGAGAGCAGCAGTTTCTTATGGGTCTGAGTCTCGAAGGAACACTCATTTGTACGGACAGCCTTAGCGTGCTAAGAGCGCTAAAGAACAACAAAAAGGGCATTTTCAATGCCGTACTTTCTGTTAGAGATAATGATGACCTTACAATACTTTGGTTACCATCCCACATCGGAATACCGGGTAATGAATTTTCCGATTCCATCTCCAAAGATGCATTAAGTTCCCCTATTTCTCACAGCCACCATGGTTTCCGGGAGCCATTGTTTATCGTTACAAGATAATACGCAGGAAACGAGACTCTGACATTAGCACCTTCCTCAGGCAGGTTAATCCTTCTAGTATAAGTAGACTCCGATACAACATCAACTTTAGCAGACCAGAGTGCATCCTTTTTCAAGTTTAGAGTTAACAAAGCCATTTTTAACACCGCACATTACTACGAAAATACAAACCCATTGACTTCTTCATTTTGTCCGAGCACTATCACGTTTTAAGAGAATGTTTGTCTTCTAAAATTGAAGATCACAACGTTGAATATGCTTCCTATGATTCTATCATCACTAAGGGTGCACAATCTTCAGGATAAAGTGTAGACCAGAGATTTTTCTATATCCTTCTTCTCTACTTCAAATACTCATAAATTCTTTATTTTATCATTTTCATATTATGTTTTTATTTTTTTTCACATCTATCCTCTAATTTCACTGTACTTATTAATTACATCATTAAATTAGTTGCATCCTATTGAATCCATTCCCTGTAAACATTTTTCTTATTATATACGTTTCTTGTGTGTTAATAGGCGCATATTATCTATGTTATCCAGCGCCTTTTAAATTATATATTATAAATTTACATCATTTCCTTGCGGGATTTCCAATCGGTCTGTTTTCTAAACTTACAACTTTCCAAATTTATTCAAGCTCAAGACCTTTTTAAATAATACCGCGAGCTTGAAACAATAATATTGTTGATGGCAACCCTCTGTTTTGTAATGACAAAACAAATCATGCTTGTTTAAAACCAATGGATTTTCGACATGATAAAAAAGAGTTGTGCATGAAAGTGTCCAATGGTAGTGTTTGGTATTCTTCAAACGTGTATATAAAGGAATTCTCATTAATAAGTGTTTCTAGATATAGTATATTTTTGAAGAATTCACCGAAAACATACAAAAACGTCTGCTGATGAAGATCTTGGCAAGATCCGAAATATAAATAGAAATAACCCAAAGTCCTCCAGGTTTTTTTTTTATGGGCCCCCAAAAAAGTAGGGCCTCGGTGTCATTTTTGCAAAAAAGTGATCATTTTCTCAAGCTCATATCTTGCAAACCGTTCGGAATTTTGATTTACTCTCTGAGGCAAAGTTGTAGCTCTTGTCATAAAATCAAAAAAAAAAACAAAAAAAACTTCATCTTCAAGGTCAAAATCGCGAACAAATTTACTTTATGAAAAATGCGCCAATTTTCTTTGGCCTGGTAGGGCTTACAGGGCTGATTAAAACCCGAAAGTTTTTTTAAGAATGCCGATCCAACTTCTTGAGACATAGGCCTTTATAGCTTGAGTATATAATCGCTTATATCTCACCCATTTCTTATCCGATCTGGTTGAGATGGGTATCATTGAGAAGACCTTTGAAAACGCTATAAATCTGTACATAAATATGTTAATTTTTATTAACTCATTGGGACAAATTAAAAAAAAAAAATTTTTTTAACCTCACTTTTTTAATAAAAATCTGGTTTTCTCAAAAAACAGCCCTAGTAAACTTATTTCTTCCTAGACTCAGTAAAAGACAACACTTCAAGCTTTTTTTTAAGGTATAATACTCCGCATTAACCCTTCTAAGACCGGAGATAGTGAGGTTTTTCTAACAAAAGTACTTTCTGGGAGCCAAAATTTCGCTTAAAAACAATTGAAGTGTAAGAAAATAAGCGATTTCTTAAAAAAAAATTTTAAACGTAATAATTGTCAGTGAGGAGGCCGAGTGTGTGAGTGCACTGTACCTTCACTGATAGTAAGTGCATTCTAATAAATATTATCAAGCTGGTGGGTGAGTTCCCGTGCCCAAACTATCAAACAACTACCTGGAAGCATACATCTGCATTGAATTCACATAAAAACAACCCAAAATATAAAAAAAATACCTGTAAACACATTGGAGCTCTTGTCATAAAGATGAATTTGTGAACATATAAAATCAAAAAAACTTCTATCAAAAAACTACCTGGAAAAAAAAAATTAATGTGAGTCCGATCACAGGGGAGATGTGTAAACATCTAGTAATGAAGTTGGAAGTACTTATGCTTTTAGTATATTTTTTTAATTAATCAATTAAAAGTATCAAAACTTTCAATATTGTAAATACATAGGAATTTACTGGTTTTTGTTTGTTTTATTTAACTTATTTGGTTAGTAAATGGGCACACTGCAGTATATATGTACTGCATTAAAAATTACAGTAAGCAGTAAATTTACTGATTACTGAAAAAAATCAGTAAATTTTTACTGATAATGAAATTTAATTTGCATTACCAGTAAAATCATAGGGCCGTATTCATAATAATCAGTAATCGGGCATTACTGATTACTGAAAATTCAATGCACCTCGTCGTAATCATGTAGGCACTTTATAAAAATTGCTGAAAAAAATTTTAGTAATCAGTAAAAATTTACTAGTTAAAGAATTATTTTTACTGAAATTTTAGTGGTACTGCAAAGTGCCCATCTATGGTAAATGCCTTAAGTACAAATAGTTCATATTGGCTTATGGTAACTAAAATAAGATATATAAATTTTTGACTCGATTGTATTTAAAAATCTATGGAAAACTGCATCTATAGTAGTGGAATTGTTAGTTGTGGGGGTTTGTGGAGAATTGCTCGCTCATATGCAAGTGGAAAACGTCAAATAAAAATTTTGATAAAGCTTGCGACTGTGGGTTTGCAAAATTTGTATTAAAATCTCCACTCATAATAATTGGCATGAGATGGAGATTGTTACCCAATTGCCGTGCACCAGTTTCAGTGTAAGGCAACAGTACGTTGTAGCATTACTTTATTTCGTTTATGCCTGCATAGTATTGCTGCACTAAATTCAAAGGAATATCAAGTTACACATGTTTCACATGCATCGCAAGCGGCAAGCAATACTTGACATTGCAGTCATTAACAGCGATGTATGATTCCCGTCGTTGTTGTTATTAGACACTGGCGCACTCCCCTTTTCAGTAAATTAATGTTTATATAGAAATGCTACATAAACAAATATTGTAAATAAATAGGTAGTAATGAACCTAAATACATAAAGGCCTTGAATGGCATTGTATATTAATATTTTATATTGTAATTCTTAATTATGTTAAGTAAGCAAAATATTAGTATAAATAACCCAAAATTTAATCAATAAAACACAGAATTGACTTGTGAATACAAGTAAGCGTATACCATCCGCTTGTTTCATTTCTGAAAAAGTATTCTTTCTCTACATGGCGATCCTGCCAGCTAAAAGGAACTAACGATTTAAATCAAAAATCGATCCAGACAGCTTAAAGGAAAAAACGCACCTCAAGGAGGCTCAAAGTGATATTTGCTTTGAGTTGTTCTTTGTTGAAATGGAGTTAAAAGTGGGACCTTGAAAACTCACAATGGAAGAATACCGCCAACGACAGGCGAATACAACTAAAGGCAGCCAGAACATCCACCAATTCCATCTACTCCAAGGCCAAAGAAGCGAGGAGGATACATGAGTAAAACTTAGAGGAGAGCGAGCTATACTGATACGGTTGTATCATATATATATATTGTAAATATTGTTGGAAAATATATATATATTGTAAATACTACACATACAATTTTGTAGCAACATTAAAAACGTGCGCACATAATATACGCACTTTTAGGGGGTAGAAAGCGATTTCGCTGTTACCTAAAAATATGCAATATACTTATACACAAATAAAACTAGGAAAATAAAATAATTATAAGGAAATAATAAAAAAAAAAAAAAAAACATAATATATGTACTTAAACCTGTAAAGATACAAAATTTTTTACAATGGGTGGAAACCCAACAAAACTGAGCGATCCGAAAGCCAATGTAATAAATAATGTGGAGATAGTTGATCATACTCCCCATATAAACTCTTTGTGGCTCTTAATCTTGATCTCCGTGATTTTACAAGCATTAAACTTATTACTTAAGTTATACATGATGCACAAGAGATCATTGAAGAAAAAATACATAAGTCGTGGAAACGACTTGGACAAAATTTAGATTATAAATGGACTGGGAAAAATTGGTTACACAGCTAAGAGAGATAAAGGAACAGTTTGACAAATCACATAAATGCCTCAATACAGATAGACCATCAAGCCAAGAGACAGCTGATAAACACTTTAGGAACCTTTTTGATTGTCTCGAACGAATCAGGGTTACTATAAATGTAAATTACGATAGATTCACGGTTGGACATAAAAGTGCAGCCGAAGCATTCTACTCAGATGTTAGGAATAAACTGCTAAGCGTAGCGGCGAGAAAGGGAATAACGGTAGAAATACCACAAACACATCATAGTGAAATACATATTCCACTAAGTGTATATGAGACAGAACAGGAAATGTCACAAACAGTGGTAGAGTTTCTTAATACAGCATCAAGGCTGATCCCAGACTTTGATGGTAGATATGAGAACTTACGCTCATTTCAGGACGCGCTAAGTTTAGTAAATACATTTAAAGGTACACACGAAACAGTGGCGATAAATCTGATCAAGACCAAACTAAAAGGGAATGCCAGAAATCTTATCGACAATGAGTCGACGATCGATAGTATAATAACAAAACTATCACGGTCTGTGAAGGGTGAATCAGTTGAGGTTCTTTCGGCCAAAATACTGAACATCCGCCAGAACAATAAGTCTGCCAACACTTACTGTGAAGAGATTGAGACACTAACCAGACACTTGGAGAGCGCATATATCTCCGACGGACTGCCAAATGAAATAGCAGCAAAATACTCCACTCAGGTTGCCGTCAAGGCAATGACAAACAACTGCACCATAGATAAGGTCAAACTTATCATGGAAGCAGGTCAGTTTGGAAGTATGAATGAGGCTATATGGAAGTTTGTCAGTAGCTGTACTGAAGCTACAGGGCAGCAAAACTCGATCTTGCACTTCACAGGTAAATCCAACTACAACAACAACCGCCGGGGTAGAGGAAACTCCCGGGGTGGAAACAGATACGGTGGAAATAGAAATTTCAATAACAACCACAACAACGGCAACACAAATTCTTATAACAATTGGAACCGCCGTGGTCAAGGCCGCAACTGGCACAATAACCGCAACGGACACAATAGTGACCGAGGTAATAACAATGTTAGGACGACAAACACGGAGCATAGCAATTCGGAAAACCCGAACGGACCCCTAAGATCAAATCAATAAACAGTAAAGTGTATAATCTTAACCTTAACCTGAGTGCCTTTATACAAGTCAAAATAGGTCAGACTAACACAACACTTACACTATTAGTGGATACAGGAGCAGACGTTTCATTAATAAAAATAGCTAACTTTTCTTATAATCAGATAAATACAAATACAATAACTAACATAAGTGGTATAGGACCAGGTAAAATCAAGTCAATCGGAACTACACACTTTGATATGAAATTTAAGAACTTCCTAATTCCCCATACTTATCATGTTGTACCCAATGATTTCCAAATACCGTGTGACGGAATAATAGGAATGGATTTTATGAAGAAATATAATTGTGTATTGGATTTTAATGACGATTTGGATTACCTCATCTTACGACCATTTAACTTTCCACAACAAATAGAAATTCCAATTACGAATACATGCCATAATGCTTTAACATTGCCTGTGAGATCAGAAGTCATACGCCAAATATCTTTTGTAACTTCAGAACAAGAAGTTCTTGTCCCAAATCAAGAACCCTATCCAGGCGTTTTTATAGCAAGTACTTTAGTGAAATCTGATAAAGCATATATTCGTATATTGAATACAAACACTAACACAGTAATACTGGAAAATCCACAAATTCTTACTGAAGATATCAATGACTATGAAGTAATCACCAATGCAAAGGGTGAGAAAAGTAGAAAATCGGAAATTTTGAAAATTTTAAAGAAAAATTTTCCAAAGAAATTTGACAAAACTTTAACAAATCTTTGTTCAGAATTCAGTGATATTTTCGGTTTAGAAACAGAAACAATCTCGACAAACAACTTTTATGAGCAACAGTTAAGGGTTAAAGACAAACAACCGGTATATATTAAAAATTACCGCATACCACATACACACAAAGAAGAAATCGATAGGCAAGTGGAAAAATTGGTAGACGATGGGATAGTTGAACCATCGCAATCTGAATATAACAGTCCAATCTTGTTAGTACCGAAGAAATCACTTCCCGGTTCTAACGAGAAGAGATGGAGACTCGTGGTAGACTACCGACAGATAAACAAAAAACTGGTAGCTGACAAATTCCCACTACCCAGAATAGATGATATTCTCGACCAACTTGGTAGAGCTAAGTACTTTTCATGCTTAGACTTAATGTCTGGATTCCATCAAATTGGATTAGAAAGGAAACCAAGAGATCTCACATCATTTTCAACCGCCAATGGAACATACAGATTTAATAGATTACCCTATGGTTTGAAGATAGCACCAAATTCCTTCCAAAGAATGATGACATTTGCTTTCAGTGTTCCGAGAAACATATGCTTTCGAATTTAACAGATGTTTTTTCACTCTGTCGTGAACGCAATCTTAAATTACATCCAGGAAAATGTTCATTTTTTATGACGGAAGTAACATATCTGGGACACAAATGTACAGATAAAGGAATACTCCCGGATGATACCAAATACTCGGTAATTGAGAATTATCCTACGCCTGAAGATGCTGATGGAGCAAGGAGATTTGTAGCTTTTTGCAACTATTACCGAAGGTTCATCAAAAACTTCTCCGAGTATTCAAGACATCTTACGAGACTGTCAAAGAAGGGTGTGCAGTTTGAATTGACTGAAGATTGCGACATTGCATTCAGATATCTGAAAAAGGCCTTGATGAGTCCTACACTACTACAGTACCCAGACTTTGGGAAACAATACTGTATAACTACAGACGCTAGCAAATACGCATGCGGTGCTGTTTTAAGTCAGGAACATGAAGGGAGACAATTACCAGTCGCATACGCATCTAGAACGTTTACGAAAGGCGAAAGCAATAAATCAACCATCGAGCAGGAATTGACTGCGATTCATTGGGCTATTACTCATTTCAGACCGTACATCTACGGACAACATTTTCTTGTCCGTACGGATCATAGACCATTGACTTATTTATTCTCTATGAAGAACCCGAGTTCAGAACTGACAAGAATAAGACTTGACCTAGAGGAATATGATTTCACTGTTGAATATCTTAGGGGGAAAGATAATTACGTAGCTGACGCTCTATCGCGGATAACGATACATGATCTTAGGGAAATGACTGAGACGATATCATGCGTACTCAGAGTCACGACACGATCGATGACAACAGGAAAGGACAAAAATAGTAACTTGAAAAAGCAGCATAATGAATATGAAAGGCCCAGTATATACGTTCCTATAAAAAACACTGACGTCAGAAAATATTGTAAATTAAAGATTACTCCCGGGAGATGTTACATCAAACGGGGAAAATCTATAATTGCGTATATACCTATCAATGATTTGGTTACTAATGGGAAATTTGACCTAGGACAATTTTTCCCAAGGCTCGAAGAAGTGGCCGGTAAGCACAACATTGACAAATTACAAGTGGCACCGAATGAGAAAATTTTCGAATTTATCTCAATAAATGATTTTAAAAATATGGGCAATAGAGAATTGATAAAAATTAAAGTAGCGCTACTGAACAAGGTGACCCAAATTAATGATGAAAATGCTAAAGCTATTCAAGAGATTATGATAAAATACCATGATGACCCAATCGAGGGAGGTCACTGTGGAATTTTCAGGACAATTGAGAAAATTAAAAGATACTACTACTGGAAGAATATGACAAAGCACATAACAAAATATGTGAAGTCATGCCATAAATGTCAGACGGCAAAGACCATGAAACATCTTAAAAGTCCGCTGACTGTGACACCGACACCGGTACAGGCTTTCGATACGGTATTCGTGGATACCATCGGCCCATTTCCGAGGTCAATTTACGGAAATGAATATGCAGTCACAATGATATGTGACTTGACTAAGTACCTAATAACTATACCAATTCCAGACAAGAACGCCAAGACAATTGCAAAAGCGATATTTGAGAATTTTATTCTCACCTTTGGTCCAATGAAGACGTTCATTTCGGACATGGGTACTGAATATAAAAACTCAATACTAGAGGAACTTTGTAAATTACTAAAAATAGGGAAATTAACGTCAACAGCGCACCATCATCAGACTCTCGGTACTGTCGAAAGAAGTCACCGAACCTTTAATGAATACGTACGTTCTTATATATCCATTGACAGAACAGACTGGGATGAGTGGCTACGATACTTTACGTATTGTTTCAATACGACACCCTCAACGGTACACGGCTATTGTCCGTATGAATTAATCTTTGCGAAGTTACCGAACATCTTTGCACAATTTAAGGAGACAGATAAAATTACTCCATTGTATAATATAGATAATTACGTTAAGGAAATAAAGTTTAGATGAGAAGTAGCTCATAAAAGAGCACATCAATTATTGGATAAGCATAAGTTAAGACAGAAAATATCATACGATAGGAATACAATAGACCATAATTTTAACATAGGAGATCTAGTTTTATTAAAACATGAAGCTGGCCATAAATTGGAACAAAAATACAAAGGTCCATTTAAGATTAAGGAACTACTTCTAAGGGATAATGTACACATAATAGACATTAAGACAAATAAAAAACAAATTGTCCATAAAAATAGAATTAAATTATACAATGAATAACTATAATAGAAATCTGATAATAACACTCGAGTGTATGATAATGATATATGAGAATATTCAACTAATGTAAAATAGTAACAATTAATAGTATTTAACTAATGTAAAAGAATGTCCATAAAACTTCAGTTCTATGAACATTCTTCTGAAAAAGGGAGGTGTAGCATTACTTTATTTCGTTTATGCCTGCATAGTATTGCTGCACTAAATTCAAAGGAATATCAAGTTACACATGTTTCACATGCATCGCAAGCGGCAAGCAATACTTGACATTGCAGTCATTAACAGCGATGTATGATTCCCGTCGTTGTTGTTATTAGACACTGGCGCACTCCCCTTTTCAGTAAATTAATGTTTATATAGAAATGCTACATAAACAAATATTGTAAATAAATAGGTAGTAATGAACCTAAATACATAAAGGCCTTGAATGGCATTGTATATTAATATTTTATATTGTAATTCTTAATTATGTTAAGTAAGCAAAATATTAGTATAAATAACCCAAAATTTAATCAATAAAACACAGAATTGACTTGTGAATACAAGTAAGCGTATACCATCCGCTTGTTTCATTTCTGAAAAAGTATTCTTTCTCTACAACGTAATGAAGATATATTATAATCTTAATTTATATTGGAATCTGATAGAAATTTTGTTAGAATTAACATTACCTCCATTCAGCTTTGATACACTTTGTGTTGTTTTATGTTCTGAGTTATAATATTTTTGGTGTGTTGTAAAATATTTTATTATTTTGTATTTGTTGCGGTTGACAAGTTATTAATCAGCTGCTTACTGAAATGTAATGTTATTTTACAGCAATGGTTTTCGAAAATTAGTAGCTAATATTGCACACTAGATGGTGCTTATATGTAGCTGTTAAGTATGAATGACAATCTCAAAGATGAAGAAAGCTTTTATAAAATAAAAAAATAAATGGTTTCCCATTACATCCCATGAAGGGACTGGGGAGAACTTCTCACAATCACTGAGCTGTGCGCTTTCCAGTTTTCACTCACTGATTGGGACCTACAGTTTTACACCGATTCCGAACGGTAATTTGAGAAGCTTTTTCATGGCTAGATACTCGATAGTGTCGCCGTCACTATGCGAGGTGACCGCCGCCGAAAGAAAATTTGAAGGTGGTCAGAGCCGGGTTCGAACCCAGGATCTCATGTACAAGAGCCGCGCACACTAACCATTGCACCACCGACGGCCACGAAGAAAGCTTTTACTTTTCCTTATATTTGACAAGTTTAGTTTTTAGTTTTCCTTATTTTTTTAAGTGCAAAAAATCTTTTTAAAAGTTGTTAAAATTAAATGTTTTTGTATTCATTTTATTTATTTGTTTTCATTTGCCTACGATAACATAATGTACGACAATTAGTGAAAATTAGTCGCTACTAAGGGCTAGCACAAGTGCATGTTTCGGTTCATTTAATTCATCGTGCAAAATGTTATGCTGTGTGTGTAAGGCCGACGCCAGCAGGGGTTCGAGCCGTGCCATGTCTACACGTAAACCCACTCATAGTAGTCATTGCGACGCAACCGTCGAGTCATACGATGCTATTACTACCCAATGATTGGGTTGAACTGTGTTGTGATACGTGTTGTACTACCAGCAATCTCTGTACATATGTTGATTTACTTTAGCAACTTAAATAAGGAATTCATTTCAAAAATAAAAAAAGAAACAATTAAGTAAGGAAACGGTAATTTTTTAAGAAAATTTACTTTTTTTATAAAAATCCAATGAGTGTTCGAACTCACGGGCGATGTGTTAACACCTTTTTGCTACACGGTACCTGTTCGATTTCTATGAACACATTCGTAAATGTTACATTGGAAAATAAAAAACAGCGTTCAATCATATGATGACGTTACAGTTAAATAATATTAATACTTAAAATTATTTAAAGACCCAGTGTAAGCACATACATATGTCATTATTTTCTTGCTCAATACTTTTTGTTTTATTCCCACAAAAGTCAAAGAATGCAAAGCAACAGACACTTGTACAAACATACATACATTGTTATATTCGTACGATATAACCGAAGATCAACATAAAATACTTTTTTAATATTACTCCAAATTAATACTCCAAATTAAAACACTTCAATCTCGGCTCGCCGATATCGGATCGCCTTAATTTTTGGCCCAAACTCTTCGTCGAAACCCGCACTAGCTTTTTAATCCAAAAATTAATAAAATCGGCTATGAATTTCCGGAGAAAATCGCGTGGGAAAATTATATGAAAATCGCCCAATAATCACTTTCAATACCGACTGCCAAGCAACGAACAAACAAACGATGATTTACTCTTACATACCTAACACTTGCGTATGTATTAAACTGATAGTTTACTGCCCTAGAGGCGCGCGTATAGAAGTTAACACATCAAAAATGTTAATTTCCAAACCTTTAAACGTAAATAATTGTCAGTGAGGAGGCCGAGTGTGTGAGTGCACTGTACCTTCACTGATACTAAGTGCATTCTAATAAAAATTCTCAAGATGGTGGGTGAGTTCCCGTGCCCAAACTCTCAAACAACTACCTGGAAGCAAACATCTGCATTGAATTCACATAAAAACTACCCAAAATATAAAAAAAAATACCTGGAAACACATTGGAGCTCTTGTCATAAAGATGAATTTGTGAACATATAAAATCAAAAAAACTTCTATCAAAAAACTACCTGGAAGCAAACATCTGCATTGAATTCACAAGGGACGCAGCACACAATATAAAAGCGACCCGACGCTCACATCGATGCATTACACAGCGCGACCTCAACGAGAGCTCAGCGGTGAAAGTTATAAAGTGAAAGTAAAAAATTGAAAGTGCTGCAGCATAATTCGCACACAACATTGGCAACTGACAATTTCAATATGCAGTGTGAAAATATTGATTTGTTTTGCAACGTTTGCGGTCATCAAATCAGAAAAAATAGTTCTACAACATTGCAAAAGGAAAAGAACCTTTTAACTAGTGCATTCAAGAAAGCATATAAGTTGTTTTTCGACGAAGAAGACTTGACCGGTGAAAATTACACACCTAATACAGTGTGTCGCCAATGTTATAACAATCTCATGGCATGGTTGATTGGAGGCAAACATAGTATGAAGTATTGTAAGCCGGTAAACTGGATTAATCTCCCAGGTGATCATGATGAAACAAGTTGCTATGCATGCGTAAATTACACATGTGGTCTAAATCGATTAGCTGAGGGGAACAAAAGTTATAAAGCAACTGTAACAGCCACACTACAAGTGCTTGCAACTCCAACCAACTCCAGATCGTAGTACAGAATGTACAGGAATGACTAGAGCAACTGGTGTTACTTATGAAGATCCATTTTATACCGATTATGAGCCCCAACAGGGAAGAGATGGACCACAACTAATAACACAAATGGAAATGGATTTCATTGTGGCCATATTGGGACTATCGCAGCGACTTGTCATAATTTTGACAGCGTTTTTAAAGCAAAGAAAACTCACACATGGTAATGTGAACTCTACGGCGTACCGCAAACGGCAAGCTGAATTTCAGAGTCTCTACACTCTAAATGATGACAATTCGTTCGCTTACTGCAACGATGTAAAAGCTTTGGTGATAAAAATGGGAATGAACTACATCGCTAGTGAGTGAAGATTATTTATTGATGGTTCTGTTTCAAGCTTGAAAGCAGTGTTGTTGCATGTGTCGAACCGAAAACCTTCCATTCCGCTAGCAATGGGTATTAACATGAAAGAAAGCTATGAAACATTGAAAGATGGAATGGAAAAAATCAAGTACTACGAAAATAAATGGAAGATTTGCTGTGATTTGAAGGTCATCCACATTTTGCAAGGGATCATCGACAAGGGCGGCTTTCCAAATTTTTTTGTTTTCTTTGTAATTGGGATTCGCGCTCACCTCTGAATCAATACCAATGTAATTCGTGGAGACCAAGAGGAAGTCTGGAGGAACAAATGAAACAACATAAACTGACGAATGCACCTTTAATAGACAATACTCAAGACATCTTGCTGCCACCGCTACACATAAAATTGGGAATTGTTAAAAAATTCATCGAAGTGGCCGTTGTAAATTGCCCAAACGCATTTGAAACGACTATTTGAAAAGCGTTTTGCCAAACCGTAGCGATGACAAAATTAAAAAAGGTATTGTAGTAAATTTAAAACGAATTTTTGTTCACCTCATTGTACTATTTTCACTTTGTTAATGTTTTCTTTTCTGTCTTTATTTTTTGTCTTCATTTAACAGGCGTACTTAATGGCCCTGACATTAGAAAGCTTTTCAAGAGCAACTTTGAATCATCGCTTCATGATTATAATCATTCGATGGCATGGATTTACCTTCAGCGTGTATGCACCAGAGTCTTGGGAGGGGATCGAGACGCGGAACCGGAAGCAAAAGAATGGGTGTAAGAAATGCTGTATTATTTTGAGAAAATCGGCACATCGATGACAGTAAAGCTGCATTTTCTTCATTTTAATTTTGACGATTTTATCAAACAACTGCCTACCGAATCCGATGAGCAAGGAGAACGGTTTCACCAAACCACAATGCCCATGGAAAAACGGTACAAAGGCACAAAACTCGACGCATTGCTTTCAGAGGTAATATCAATTTTATTGATGCATTGTTTTGCATTCCTTTTTTGATTTCTTTTCTAATTCATTTCAGGTATGTTGGTGGAGTCACAAGATCACCCTGTATGATGTTAATGAAGTATCTGAAAAAGAAAAAGCTGATGATGGAGGGCAGTCTTGAAGTAACGTGCCTGTGGACACCATAAGTTCTGAATCAGAGTCATATTCGGACGACGATTTGGACCCACAACTTAAGAGAGTGCGATTTGCAAGTCCAGGGCCATCAACATTATAAACATAATACGAATATTTTTTTTTATAATTTTTGTAATAGATAGCATAGTATTGTAGTGTCATCACTGCTGAGGCTACTAATTCCTACAACACTGAATCATTATTACTAAATATCCATGCTACTACTCTTTGTTACAACCCTAACTCTAAATGAAATGTCAACCCCATAGATAAAGGAAATAAGTAGATATCCCACAGGCGTTGGCAAGTACTGCCACTAGATGCTGTGTTGTAGTTTTGTAACTTTCATTGACGTTTCTCATAACATTCACTGACGTTTATTCAACAGTGTGGGACATTTTTTCAATACAAAAATAGAATCATTTTCCAGGTAGTGTTATTCGAACAACTAATTTAGTTTTTTCATGTCGTTGTGTTCCCCACTTTCTAATTCAAATGCATTTTGGTTATGTGCTTGTTTGGTGTACTGTTATTGTTGGTATTCGTTTATGTTGACCTGTAAAGGATCGGCCCACTAAACAAAACAAAATCCCTGTTGATGTTGCCTACCACACCTTTTGTTAGCACCGTTTCTAAATACATCTTGCAAGGTATATTTTGTTTGGGATCAAACGTTGTAATTATTGCATTCAGCTCCATCTAGAAAATATCCCATTGAACAATAAATTTCCCACGGCATGTGCGATATCTAGTTAATTCCTTTATCTATGGTCAACCCATACCAGGCCTAAGACTTGGTAAAATGAGTAAGGTAAACTCGTTAGAACAGCTGATTTCAACATATTTCTTGCTTAGGTGTTACTCTTATGTCAAATTCACATGCATTTTGTTTGTGTACTTTTTTGTTTACTTTTACAGTAGATACACACATGAAGAAAATTTGACAGATTATGGACACCAAACAAAAACAAAATGCCTGTGTTTGTTGTAACAATTCCTAGTGCGTTTACCTTACTTATTTTACCATGGCCTAAGATTAATAAAATCAGTAATAGTATAACAATGAAGCCTTCAACATGCCTTTTCACTTACGGGGGAAGGCTTTATAGTATCTCAATGTTGAAGTAAAGAAAAAACAAATGAAATTAAAATATTTTCGGGAAATTTTTCACTTTTGCGGCTATCTAAGGGATACCTAAACGGTGTTAAGAATCATTCCTAGGAAGTTCATATGTTCTAGAAAGTTGTTTATTGAGATCTTAAGATCATTCTTGTAGTTGATTGTTTCCTTGAATTTTGAACGGTTTGCTACCTATGGACCTGAACAGGGGAAAAAGGTAAAAAAAAAATTTTTTTAAAGTTTTTTGCGATTTTGACTTTGAAGATGAAGTTTTTTTTTTTGATTTTATATGTTTACAATTTTTGTTCTTTATGACAAGAGCTACAACTTTGCCTTCCGAACGGTTTGCAAGATATGAGCTTGAGAAAATGATCACTTTTTTGCAAAAATGATACCGAGGCCCCACTTCTTTGGGGGCACATAAAAAAAACCTGGAGGACTTTGGGCAAAACTGGGAGACAGGGGTCTTTTTTTTTGGTCTTTTATCACGTAGTGGTGTCCGTATATGGTTATTTTGCCATGACTTAAAAAATTACACACTGTGTAATTAATATAAAGCTAATAAAAAGGTCTTGAGCTTGAATAAATTTGGAAAGTTGTAAGTATTATAAATTTATTTATAAAATATATTCGAAATAAATAAATTTCTTATACCAAACCAAAACATTGGTATTCGCATCCATAATCCACAATTATTGCTTCACAACTCGGGAAGAATGCTTAGGAACGTTGTCCTGCTGGAAAGTATGTGTAACTACCATATTTTCTAAAGAAAATGGTTCAGTTGCATTTTCCAGAATATTTTCATATTGGTGTTATATTTATATTTGCTGTGTATAGGACCAACGCCATACCAACTAAATTCACCACATACCATCACATTTCCTCCTCCGTGTTTAATGGTTTTTTCCATCCAAACCAAACAAATTAAACTTTTATTCGTCGATGCAGGGTATTTTTTTTAATCGGTTTTTGCAGGTGCAAAAATGATCGCCATAACATTTCACTATATGTGTCCGAACACCCCAAAACACAAATCTTTGCCCAAAATGTAACTTTGAAAACATCGTTTCTAATTGTGTGACCTCTACCGTAGGTACACCCTCCATCAGGGATCCAATTAAACTCGTGTAAAAATTTCAGTGGAGTGAACCATAAGAATAACGTGTAAAAAAAATAACGAAAATTTCATGAACCGAAAATTTCGTTCACTTTTCATTTACCTAGTACTCAGTTCTTTGCGAAAATTTCGTAACAAAGTCAATTACAGGGTTGTTACGCCAATGTTGTTTCGTACAAAAACAATTGTTTGATTGCTGTTTGTGATCAGAATTTTGACATTTCGATCATTTTAACAAACAGAAGTAGCACCACGTGAGTTGAAAATAAAATAGAGTGCGAAGAGGAATTATTTATGAAATATTTGCAAGGTGAATCAAAGTTAGATGGTAACACTCCGCTACAAAATTTTTCGATTAGTGATAAATGACAAAATTTCGCAAGAACTGAATACGGGGCTTAGAACAAGCCATCATCCTAATTTAATCACGGAGTCCCAGTTGTATTTAAAAAGGTCAATCCAAATTTTAGAAGATGAAACCATATTTTGTATAAAACCATCGACACTAAATTAACAGAAATCTAATCTTTAGTTTGACGTGACATTTTTTTAACTTTTTGGCTAATAGACCCGTAGAGGTCGCCCCCATACTGGCAGACAATGTGGCAACTCTCTTGGTTGACAGCAATTAAAAAAGTCAAACTTGTAATCAATTGCATCAGCTAGCATAAAGTTGTAACTAGAGTATCAAAAAACCGGTTATTTTGCTATTAACAAGTGCCGGTTTTTTAAAAAAACGTAATTTTCCAACATACCGAAAACCGGTTATTTGTTGTTGGTTCACCGGTTTTTATTCAATTTCAGTTAATATCCTTAAAAAGATTAGTAATAAATAATATGATTTTCGAGTTTTAATGAAGTTTTGGATTACACCGTGTTACACACATTCTGTCCTATGAACCAAATTTACTTTTTCGGAAAGGGGATAAAAAATAAAAATACACGTTTATCGGCGATTTTCATGTACACGTCAGATTTTTTTATTTTAAGTTGGAAGTATAAAGCTCGTAGTGGCCTGCGTGAAAGCCTTTACCCTTTTTCAGTGATCCAATCGAGCTGATTTTTTGCAGGCAGACTCGTGGAAATGACTGTATCACGTCAAATTTTTTCAAAAATAGATTTTTATCAATTCTCAGATTTTCCTAATTTTTTTTTTTTTTAAATGGTTATCGTTTTTTTTTAAGGTTTCAGTTCGTTAAAAAAACATTTTTTTTTATTACTTTTGTTTTATAAAAATAAAGAATTGTTACATTAAAATTTTTTTTTTTGCGGTTGTAAGCATTTGCTTCAGTATCGCGACAAATAGACCAACAGTATTCGCCAAGCATATGCGTAATGTCTTTTCCTTTAAAGCGCTTTTCAATAGCCGCAATGTCCTGATGGAACCTTTCGCCATGCTCATCGCTACAAGCTCCTAAATCATCAGGGAAAAAATCTAAATGATTGTGAAGAAAATGGATCTTTAGCGACATTAATATGCCCATTTCGCCATATGCCGAAACCATTTCTGCTACAATATTTCTATAATCGGCAGCTCGTTTGTTGCCAAGAAACTGCTCAATAACGGCAACTGTACCTTTCCATGCACGTTATTCGATAGCATTTAATTTTGATGAAAAATCAGAACTTGCAATTATTTTTTTTTTTATCTCCGGACCATTGAAAACACCTTAAATCCAAAAAATCATTAAAAAACATAAAGTTACTGAATGACTTCTTAAAAAAAACACCTGCATGAATCTTTCCGCCGCTCAATTTCGGAAAAATTTTGCGCAAAGTTGCAATGGCCTCGCCATCACGATCCAGTGTTTTAACAAAATTTGATACGAGACCGAGCTTAATGTGTAGTGGAGGCAAAATGATTTGAGACGGCTGCACCAATGGTAGATTCTCTATACTTTCTACGCCTACTTTGTAGCATGTTCGCGGCTTCCACTTAAATTCAGTGTAATGCTCATGTCTTTTTCGACCTTCCCATGTACACAAAAAGCACTGGTGGGTTGGAAATCCACGCTTAACACCCATGAGTAAACCGATCACTTTCAGATCGCAGCATATTTTCCAATTATGCTCTTTGTACTTTATCAGCTGTAATATTAATTCTATGTCTTCGTATGTTTCCTTGAGGTTTGTGGCATATGCGATCGGGACAGATGGATGTATGTTACCGATATGAAGCAGCACGACTTTAAGGCTGTTGACCGATGCATCGCTGAAAAGTCGCCACTCCTCTGAAATATGAGGGTAACCAATTTTTGCATACATCAAATCAATATCATAACAATAAGCTAGGTTTTTTTCCGATCCTCGTGCAATTTAAAAAATTCGTCATATGGAATAGTGGTACCTCGACCACGAGTGGCTGTTATTTTAAAATCAGCCGCCACTATACTCCACTGCTTAAAACGTGATGCAAAGAGTTCTGCTGCTCTCCTCGACAAATTTCCGTCTCGTACGAGGTCATTAAAGTCGGCTTGCGTTATTAAATGCGGCATTGCAGTCCCAATTTCACTGGGTGTTGCCACAAATTCCGATACTTGTGGACTCTCGCATTCGATGCAAGAAAAGTTGATAGCAGTGTTGGTGCAACTGTTGATTCTGCATCGCTTATTACGGGAACATTATCAAAAATCTCCACTGAAGCCACTACTCGCTCTTCAGGTGAGTATAGAACTGCTGGAATTACCGATTCTACATTAGCGTAGCGAATTTTGTTGCGGTAAATGTATTGGTACCCTTTTGTTTGAGCAAAAGTTAAACAAAAGTAGCACAATTCATTGCAGTGCTCCGTGCGTGGTAGCCAAATTGTTGGTACAGCGTACTTTATTGTTGACCTTCCATCAGTAAACTTGCACAAATTTCTATAGCAATAGTCGCACACGACTTCCGGAGTATACCACAAGTAAGGAACATAAGCAGTCTTAAATATTTTCTGAAACGAATTCACCACTGTTTTAGTAATATTTTTAAAATTTTTACTTGGTGCGAATAAGCCACAAACGTAACAAAAGTTATTTCGCGTCGGACACTGCATTTTTTTCAGATGAAATATATACAAATACGTTTTCGCACAACAGAACTTAAAACAATTTTGCAATTCATTATTTCATCTGTCAGACCAGTTGTAAGTGTTGTAAAAGTCAAAAACTGTTTAGTGTTAGAAGGTTACTATCGATTAACTACAACTATATCGAGTAGGATGGGTCAAAAAACATTTTTTTTTCGTAACGCTTAAGTAGTTTAAAAATTTGGAGTCCCTTAAAGTTATGCTAAGAAAAGTGAAAAAAATATTTTTTTTTCAAAAATAATAAAAATTGGGGAAAATCTGAGAATTGATAAAAATTGTTTTTAAAAAATTTGACGTGATACAGTGATTTCCACGAGTCTGCCTGCAAAAAATCAGCTTGATTGGATCACTGAAAAAGGGTTAAAAATCGGCCCAAAGGCTATCACACAGGCCACTACGAGCTTTATACTTTAAACTTAAAAAAAAAAATTCTGACGTGTACATGAAAATCGACGATACACGTGTATTTTTATTTTTTCCCCTCTTTCCGAATATGTGCATTTGGTTCATAGGACAGAAAAAAATCTATTTTTTGTAACACCGTGTTATGAAACCTGATTTCCATTTTCAAATATGATTTTATGCTTCAATAAGTTCTAAATGACATTTACAAACAATTTTTTTATTCCAATTTCAAAATGATTTTATGAAGTAAATAAGAATTTTATTTTATTTTTTTTCAAATTTCATAATGAAAATTATTTGATTACATTTTTAATGAACTTAATAAGAGTTATCTTTGAATAAGTGATGATTTGTCCGACCTTTCGTTTTGTATTCAAAAATTAAATTGTTCGAGCGTTTGGTCATATTTTTAATTAATTTTATTCTGCGATATTTCGCTACCCTTTGGATCGCATCGTCAGGTAGATACACAACTGTTAATTGACACACAACTTCCTGACGATGCGATCCAAAGGATAGCGAAATATCGAAGAATAAAATTAATTTAAAATACGACCAAACGCTCGAACAATTTAATTTTTGAAGAGTTATCTTTCGAATTTGGCATTTAATTTGGAATTTAAATCAGTATAATATAAACTTTTAAATTTTACATTAAACACGCATTCTAAACTGGAATATGATTTAAATTTAAAATTAAAGCGTGATAGTCTAATTTAAATAGAGTTGCCTTCGGTGGTGTAATGGGTAGTGTGCGCAGCTCTTGTACATGAGAACGTGGGTTCGATCCCCGCTCAGACCACCTCATATTTCTTTCGACGATGGTCACCTCGCTTAGTGGTGGCGATACTAACGAGTACTTTGCCATGAAAAAGCTTCTCAAAATACCGTTCGGAATCGGTGTAAAACTGTAGGTCCCAATCAGTGAGTGAAAACTGGAAAGCGCACAGCTCAGTGGTTTGTGAGAAGTTCTCCCCGGTCCCTTCATGGGATGTAATGGGAAACCATTTATTTATTTATTTTTTTTAAGTATTTGAAATGGTCGCTAAACAAGTGTATTGGAATTGCTAAATGTTAAATTTAATTTAAAACAAAAAACGGAAAATTCCGGTACCACCGGTTTTTGCCAAAATTGAAAATCGAAATCCAGTTTCTTGAAAACTGATTTTAAGAAAACCGTTTTTTTGACACTCTAGTTGTAACCCAATAAAAAATATACTTGGCGAAATAAAAATACTATTTAATCAAATACCGAGTCGAATTCTTTATTTCACTAAACACCAAAGTGGTGACCACCGACTTCGAGAATGCCGGATGAAAATGACGCTGCAGCTCTACAAGTGTCCGCAGTAGCTGTAAAAACACCACCTTACCGGAAACCGAATCCCGCCCGTAGTTTCTACAAGTGGAAGCACAATTCAAGCGTGCAGGAATTACTACAGACGACATTAAGAACTACACAATTGTAGCGGAGAGCGATTCCTCCATCGTGCAAAGTGCAGCTGCCATAATCCAGATTCCCCCGACAAGTGGAAAGTACGAGGAGCTCAAGGAAAGATTGATCGCTGACTTCTGCGAATAGGAATATCGCCGTTTCAAACACATGACTTGCCAATGGAAGGGAAAAAACCTTCAGTACTGCTTTACTTTTATTGACTATTTTACAACCTCATTAGTTCAGACGTCTTACACATTTTAATTAAACAAACAAATTAAACAAATTTCAACATATTCTTCCAACTGGCTCTATCCTTCGCCTTTTCTCGCTAGTTGGTAACACCAAGGATACGGAGGGATTCCTCTGCCTGGTCTTTCCAACCAAGACTCCGCTGTCCTCTTTTCCTGCTTCCATCGGGTACGTTATCGAAAACCTCTTGCACTGGCTCATCTTCATCCATTTTGATAACATGGCCTAGCCAACGCAATTGGCCTTATTTGATTCGGCTAGCTATGTCCACGTCAGAATATAGGTTATAATGCTCTGGGTTCCAGCGACGTTTTGCCATTTCTCAAACAGGACCATGTATTTTACAGAGAATTTTTCTCTCGAATACTACCAGGTGCTTTTCTTCCGCTTGCGATATGACCCAAATTTCGGAGCCATATATCAAGACAGGTAAAATGAGAGTCTGATATAGCTGGACTTTTGTCCGTCGAGAGAGGGCTTTGTTCCTAAACTGATTGCTGAGCCCAAAATAGCATCTATTTGCAAGCACAATTCTCCTATCTATCTAAGGTAGACAAATTCATCTATCACTTCGTCGACACCATCAATTTTGTCTTGCCCTCATTAACAGCAAGACCCACCTTCGCTCATTCCTTTTCGATTCTTGAAAATACTGCAGTAACCTCTCGCAAATTTCGCCCAATGATGTCTATGTCGTCAGCATACGCCAGCAAAAATGGCCTTGTACGTATTTACTGCAGCCTTTCTCATTATTATCTCCATTAAGATGTTGAAGAGATTGCACGAAAATGTGTCGCCTTATCTAAGTCATCGCTTGGTACAGAATGGTTCAGCGAGGTTTTTCCCCAGTTTCACTGCTGATTTGGTGTTCAGACATAGCTTCGTAGAGTTTTCCCCGTATGGGGCTATCGAAAGCAGCTTTGTAATCGACAAAAAGGTGGTATGTATCGATTTGATTTTCGTGGGTCTTTTCCAGGATTTGGCGTAGCGTGAATATTTGGTCAGTCGCGGACTTGCTTGGTCTAAAACCACACTGATAAGGTCCAATCAGGTTTTCAATAATTGGCTTTAGTCTTTCACATAATAAGCTCGACAAGACCTTATACGCGATGGATAAAAGACTGATACCGCGATAGTTTGAACAGACACACGCATCACACTTTTTGAATACAGGACATAATACACTGAGACTCCAATCGTCGGGCATAGATTCCCCAGCCATATACTGCATATAAGTCGATGCATGTGGGCTAGCAGTCCTTGCCTTAAAAAGTTCAGCATTTAGCCCATCCGCACCAGCGCCTTTTTATTCTTAAGGCGGGAGATCGCCGTTCTAATCTCGTCTTGTTTTCCACTATCGTTACCTCATGATCTTCAGTGGAAGAATCTGAGTGGAGTAGTGCTGAAAAGTGGTCTCTCAATAGTCTGAGCACACACTGCTTATCAGTCACCAGATTACCAGTCTTTGTAGGAGGGCAGCCTATTATTAGGCCCATTATTCGATCTTCTTACCCTCTGGAAAAACTTTCGGTATTCACCATTCATCCTGCACATTTCGGGTTTTCCACTCTCTCTACTCCCACTGCCATTTTTTCCGCCACCCTTCTCAGCCTCTTGTATCGCTCACTCGCAGCACGCGTTGTAACTGACTGTTTCGTTGCCGTACGTGCAGCGTCTTTTTCATCAGTTGCAATGCGACATTCTTCGTCGTACCATGGCTTATCGTACTGCGGTTTTTGATAGCCAAGTTCAGTCCTTGCAGCGGTTTCCAAAGAATGGGATATGTGCTTCCAGTGTACATCTGGGTCTTCGGGAGGGGGGTATTCTGCTCTAGCAGGATAGAGAGCTTCTGTCGATAGGACATTGATATCTCCGGTATTTGTAGCTTGTAAATATCCAGCTTTTCGCCCTGCTCAGTCTTGTGCGAACTTTCGCAGCCACCAGGTAATGATCCGAGTCGATATTGGCACCTCGATTCACACGTGCATCCATTATCTATCCATTATTATCCATTATCTATTATGATCAATCTGGTTCTTCGTCCGCTGATCAGGTGATATCCAGGTCGCCTTATGTATGTCCTTATGCTGGAATCCTGTGCTACTAACTACCATGTTCTTTGCAGCGGCGAAGTCTGTCAGTCTTATTCCATTATCGGAGGTGGTATCATGTAGACTGTGATTGCCGATGGTTGGTCGAAAGACACTTTCCTTTCCCAACTTGACATTAAAATCGTCTAGAATAATCCTAATGTCGTGGTCAGGGCAGCATTCATAAACTTCCTCCAGACGCTCATAAAATGATTCTTTGACCTCATCGTCTTTATCGTCTGTCGGTGTGTGCACACAAATTAACGACATGCTGAAATATTAGTCTCCCACTTGAAACTAGGTGTAGCAGTCTCTTGCCAACTATAAATCCGCACCCGAATTCGTGCTTTCGCTCATGGCAGCTGTAGTAAATATCGCAATTTTTCTTCCTGGTTCAACCATATCCTGTCCACCACATTTCCTGGATCGCTGTGATGTCAGCTTTATATTTTCGGAGAATTTCCGCCAGTTGGAAAGTGGCACACACGTCCTGTACAGTCCACCGTGGTTTGGATTTTACCTACTATCAGGATGATTATGTTTCAGCCGCCCATTATGGATCAGACGCTGACCAGAATGCAGTGTATCGAAACTGGATTTTGGCTTCTTCAATTTTGATCCGCCGTTCCGTCTTCAAAGGACAGAAGAATATGTCCATTACTTCGAAGAGCTTCAGTGACAGGGTCACCTAATAATCCTGAGATGTATCAGTGACCGCATTACCACTCAGGTTCGTTTCGTTTCGCCTTCTCACTTTAGCTAGCTGCTTGGACTACCCAATGAAGGAATCATTTCTGGCTACTCCCAAGTGAAAGACTATCAGAAACTTTCCATCTCCAAGAACAGTCCCATGTCCTCTTCAGTACTGCTACGGGAGATAAAAGACTTGTCTGGGAATAAGCTAGACCTCGAGAGTTTGAAATCTCTATGGTTGCGCCAACTGCCGCCGCAGTTACAGCAAATTTTGGTAACAGTAGAATGCGACGTGGAAGTCTTGGCCCGGAAGGCCGACAATATTATGGAAGGGGAAAATCTCTCGAAAGTGAACTGTGTATCTAACTCAGATACCAACTTACAAGATGCAACCAGAAGTTAACGGAAAGACTGGGGTATTTGCGTGCTAATGGATTGTGGTGGCCCTGTGGGGATTTTCGACTGCTCAATGCAAAGACAATCCACGACAAATATCCAGTGCGACACATACAGGATTTCGTGAATGAGGTAAGACAGTAAGTGTGTTTCTTAATTATCGCTTAAATTCTACGGACCAGCTAAGTGCGGGGCCACACACGAAAATTTTCCATTCCATTCTCTTCCCCTCTCTCTCCTATAAACTTAAGACTTACGCAAATAAAATTGCCTTATTTCAATTCCCCACTTGATTGCAAAACTAACTTAATGAAAAGCAATCTAAAGATAGCCATCTGGAATGCCAATGGGCTTAGTCAACACATACTTGAAGTAAAAACTTTTCTTAATAGCCATTTTATTGACATCATGCTCATCTCAGAAACACACCTCACCCAAATAAACTACATAAATATACAAAACTATAGGACATACACTACGAATCATCCTGCAGGTACGGCAAGATACGGTACTGCTATAATTATTAGAAATGGTATCAAGCACAGCGTTATGAATGAATTTAAAGAGAGAAATATACAGTCCACCATAATAAAATTATAACATGGCCATGACTCTATGACAGTAGCTTCTATTTATTGTCTACCCTCTGTTATTACCACTAAAGAGCACTTTATAAGCTACTTCCGTACCCTGGGATCAAAATTTTTTGTCGGTGGTGACTTCAATGCCAAACATCAACTATGGGGATCACGACTAATTAACACGAGAGGAAGAGAAATGCACAAGTCTATAGTAGCTCAACAGTTAAAACACTTATCCACCGGTGAACCAACATGTTGGCCCTCTGAACTGAAAAAAACACCTGACCTTATAGATTTCTGTATCCAAAAGAATCTAGATAAAAAGAAATGCGTGATATCTTCTTGCTTTGAATTATCATCGGACCATTCGCCAATAATCGCAACGATACAGTCTCACATAATAGAAGCCTTACCGAAACCTCAACTGCATACAAACCAAACTGACTGGGTCCTGTTCAAACACATTATCGCCGATAGAATCCAATTAAATATCTCTTTAAAAGATGCTGAGGATATAGAAGAAGCTTTTTATAACTTTACGACAAGCATTCAGCAAGCAGCTTGGGAATCTACGCCTGAGAATACTAAAAGGTCTAATACAGAGGTCGTAAAAGAATATTTCATGGACTTAATTCGAGAAAAGCGTAAACTGAAAAAGATTGCACAAACAACAAGACACCGTAGAGATAAAGCTCGCCTTAATAAAGCAACAAAAAAAAACTGAAAAAGGCTTTACACTCGCAGGAAATAAATACGTCTCTAGACTTTCTCCCACTGAAAATAACAAATACAACCTTTGGTCAGCAGGGAAACAACTAGAATACCACCAATTAAAAATGCTAATGGTAGTTGGTCTAGAACGGACAAAGGCAAGGCTGAATTGTTTGCCAGGCATCTGTCTGAGGTGTTCAAGCCTCCTTCACCTACACGAAATGATTACAAAGTTGGTGAATTTCTATCGTTCCCTGGACAATTGGATTTGCCAGTGAAGACCACTAACTGTAAGGAAATAAAAAGTATAATAAAAAAACTGCCGAATAAGAAAAAAGCGCCTGGATTTGACTTGATAACAACTAAAATTATAAAAGAATTGCCTGGTATTGCATTTACCCATCTCAGAAATTTGGTTAACGCTATATTTAGAATTGGTTACTTCCCTGCCCAGCTTAAGGTGGCAGAGATCAAAATGATTTTAAAATTGGTAAAGTCATAGGTAAAGTGATTGAAAAATTAGTGCTTAATCGACTGAAACCAATAATACGAGCAAATAATCTCATCCCAGATCACCAATTTGGTTTTAGAGAGAAGCATTCGACGATTGAACAAGTTCATAGAACCGTAAAAGTCATAAGGTCAGCTTTCGAAAGAAAACAGTATTGCTCAGCTGTTTTCCTGGATATAAGTCAAGCTTTCGATAAGGTGTGGCATCCGGGCCTTTTATATAAACTCAAAAAATCTTTACCTTATCCCTTGTACACAATACTAAAGTCATATCTAGAAAATAAATTCTTTTACGTAAAAATTAATGATGAACAATCTAGTTTAAATGGCATAAATTCAGGTGTACCGCAAGGAAGTATCTTAGGACTTGTGTTATATACACTTTTCACGGCTGATATTCCTACTCACAGACACTCAACGATTGCCACGTTTGCAGACGACACTGCATTGCTGTCAAATCATCAGGACCACGTAATCGCTTCTCAAAATATTCAAGACCATCTTAATAAAATCGACGACTGGTGTAACTTGTGGCGGCTAAAGGCTAACGCAAACAAGTCAGTTCATGTGACGTTTACATTAAGACCCCAAACATGTCCACAAGTAACACTCGGCAATGCGAAATTACCTCAAGCAGAAAGTGCTAAATATCTCGGCATTCATCTAGACCGACGACTTACGTGGCAAAAACACATATTTTCTAAGCGGAAATAGCTAGGCATTGAGCTTGCTACAAATTACTGGCTGATAGGACGAAACTCAAGACTATTGCTGGATAACAAACTTCTTTTATACAAAACCATCTTTAGACCTATCTGGTTATATGGATCTGAAATATGGGGTTCAGCTTCAAAAACAAATATTAATATAATTCAACGCTTCCAATCAAAGTTCTTGAGGCTAATTTCCAATGCTCCAACAAATGTGTCGAATAAAATTCTACACAGTGACTTTCATTTAAATACTGTCCAACAGGAAATCTATGAAACTAACCAACGATACGCGAACAGGTTATCAAATCACTCCAATCCATTAGCCCTACAGTTGCTGGAAGTATCATCATCTCAAAGAAGACTACGCAGATTCCAATTGACTAATCTTGTTTCTACCAGATAATAATAAAATTATAAAAAAAAATTGCAGGTAGCAGGTACTGTTTGTTACCTTAGTAAATCTATAGGGAGGATTAGTAATGGCTTAGCCTTCTCATGTTGTATATATTATGTTAAATATTTTAGTTCTACAAGTTGCCCATTGTCATAATTAATGATAGATTGTAAATAAAAATGGAGAAAAAAACAAAAAATTACGTGTATAAAAAATAACGTAAATTTCATCAGCCGAAAATTTCACGCTTTTCATTTGCTTGGTATTTACCTCTTTGCGAAAATTTCGAAAGTATTTTCATACGAAAACAATTGTTTGATAATTCTGCGTAGAGGAATTATAAAAGAAATATTTGCAAGGTAAATCAAAGATGGGTGGTAACTCTCCGCAACTAAAATTTTCCGTTTAGAGATAAATGACAAAATTTCTTACGAAAATTTCGCAAGAACTGAATACGGGGCTTAAGAGTCCAAACAGAACCATATACGCTTCAGACGACGAAGAAAAAAAATCTCTAGAGTCTAAATGAAATGGGAGAGTGAGCGTTTGGCGACTTGAATTGTGTTTTTTCTCTCTGCATCGTGTATAGTTGCGGTCCTTTTCTGGAATTTGTTTGCAAGTTTGCAAACATAATATTATTGATGTACAGGATTTAAATTGTTTTTAAATAAAATAAATAAATAAATGGTTTCCCATTACATCCCATGAAGGGACTGGGGAGAACTTCTCACAATCACTGAGCTGTGCGCTTTCCAGTTTTCACTCACTGATTGGGACCTACAGTTTTACACCGATTCCGAACGGTAATTTGAGAAGCTTTTTCATGGCTAGATACTCGATAGTGTCGCCGTCACTATGCGAGGTGACCGCCGCCGAAAGAAAATTTGAAGGTGGTCAGAGCCGGGTTCGAACCCAGGATCTCATGTACAAGAGCCGCGCACACTAACCATTGCACCACCGACGGCCTGCTTTTAACTGCTTTTAACAATTTTTCATTCACTTTAATTGTACTGTGTTTAAAAATAAATCGGTTTTAATCCGTTTCTTTAATTTTCTTTTGCATTCACATGTACCATCGTATACAGGGTGATTCAGGAAGTTCCGGACAAATTTCTCCATGGTATTCCTTGGCTCATTTCATGAAGAAATGTCCACTAGGACCATGTCCGAAAATGCAAGGGTGCAAAATGGCAGCGGTTTCAAAATTTTCGGATTGGCGGTCGGAGGGTAGTAGGGTAAAGTTGCTAACTTCTGAGCCAGTGGTCGGATTTGTTGGAAAGGTCTTTCAGAGGCCTTTCAGAATCAATAAAAAAAAGTAGAAAAAATCGCCGAGGCACATAACCTCAATTTGCTCAGCCAGATGGCAGGTAACTTATGTTTTTTTTCTGTTGAAATATAGCCATACCTCTTACCTTCCAAAATGACCTAAACGAAGCCCAGAGGTTATGACCATTTTACTGGAATGCAAAAATGTTTGTTTTTGTTTTTGGAAGCGAAATAACAGCACACATTTATTTGTTTTTGTAAATTAACACATTTAAGATTTTATTTTATTGAAATTGTTGGCTGAAGAATCAAACACATAGGAAAAAAACATTTGATGTTAAAGGAAGTTTTCAATGTGGTTCCCATTTTCAGACCACTGGCTCAGAAGTTAGCAACTTTACCCTACTACCCTCCGACCGCCAATCCGAAAATTTTGAAGCCGCTGCCATTTCGCACCCTTGCATTTTCGGACATGGTCCTAGTGGACTTTTCTTCATGAAATGAGCCAAGGAATACGCTGGAGAAGTTTGTGCGGAACTTCCTGAATCAACCTGTATGTATTTTTTGACGCCGCACAGTGGCGCCATTTGAGTTTTTTCGTTGCAAAAATCATATCTTTTGAACCGAATAAGATAATGGAACAGTTTAAACAGCATATGATAGATAACTGTTCAGCCTATGAAATGAGCGTTTGGAAAGGGTGCTACGCTTTGTAGGGGCCTACTTATGGGTTATCAAAGTTAAAATTTGTAGAAAAATCAATTTTATGGTAACTAAAAAAAATTATTTTTACATTTTTAGATTGTTTTTATTTTTTTCTTTAGGGTTTTATGTTTTAAATTATTACCCAACAAATTAAAAAAAATTACTTCTTTTTTAAATTTATTTTTTCAATTTTCTGTAAAATATTCATCACAATTCGTAGGAGAAGGTATATCTGAAAGACTAATCATTTCTAAACTATAATTATTTTCTAACTCTATTCGTGACTTCACATGCCGCAGGGAAGAAATAAGTGGATCGGAAGATGCTGCCAACATGTTGAAGAGGTCCTCATTTTGCCTTACCCTTGATGCTTTGAATGTGTTCTGCAATCTATATTTTTTATAAAATTTGTTAAGAGACTCCTGTGCTTCTTCAGAAAGCTCTCCAATTGGCAAACACTGCTACTCAATTATGTCTTTGCCATGCGCCAATATTTTATGGACGGTCGGGGTCAATTTCTTCTGTGGATACATTTCTGCTAAAAGAGATGCAGTTTTCGATGCATATTCTCCATATTTTGTAGAATTGACGTTTTCTTTGCAGTTTAAAACATTCAAGATCGTTCCCAATCTTTTCACAATTTGATTGTCAATTCCAGTGATCGTAGTTACTGCCTCATCATTTTCAAAAAATCTCCTAGAAGTATTTCCATCGTTTGAGTTACCATATCCGTGCTTGGGACAGACTACTTTTAGTCAACTTCTTTAAAAAAAAGCATCCTGTATTTGCTTCTTTCTGATCTTTTCCTTATCCTTTATTGATGTATTTTCATCGAAGTTTTCCTCCTCTTGTGGTAGGGTATACGCCAGTTTTAGCAAGAACTCCATACACCCTATCCTTGCGTGCAATGGTGACATTCCATATTCGTAATTCTCCTCGTTTGTAGAATCGTTTAAATTACCAAAGTTCTTCTGACTCTTTTTGCAAATCGGGCATGACAATGTTGAGGTTGTTCCTGTCAGTTCGTTTACGACTTTTCCGTCAACCATGGTCAGGTGGAACTCGTAATTGCATTCAATATATTTTTCTTCTCCAATTTGCAGCTTTGTAGGCTTAATCTTGCTTATTTGTTCTTCAATGTCCTTCACCGTGGTCCCTATGAGTTCTGCCGATTCCCTTGCAAACTGAAACATTATTGGTCGGCAATAATGCACTGATGACGGACGTGGATTTTTCCAGTGTAGGGAAACATCAGATTTTAGCCGCAAAGGAACAACAGATGCCATAAACATATTTCCGTCCGATATTGTAGCGTCATCGGAAGATATCCTTTGCTTATAAACGCTTTGTCCGGATGATCCATCGCAGCCCCATTTGCTGATCAATGTCAGTTTCTCAGGAAGAATTTCCACCTCATTTTCTGGAAGACTCTCCAACAACCGTTTTGCTGTATGGCCCATGAGATCCTGCAGATTGGCTTTCACAGAGACTTCCGTAAACTCCGTATGCAGTGGTCGTGAATTTATTTTGGCTTGCGTAATATGCTTGTATCCTGGTAAAACGTCAGCCCCGTGTCGCATCAAGGATGCCCGTAGTATCTCATATTTTTCTTTGGAAAGTTCTAAGTCCATAAACAAGGCCAAGGCTTCTTCGGAACCATACTTTTTAATGTGTGCGTTTGTGGGCGTGGGAATGCTTTCCTTAATCCTTTTTAGTCGCAGGTGGCTTGCATCAGCAACAGATTTTGTAATCTGCGACCTCACTCTTTCACTATCCTTTGTATATTTAATAGACAGCGCGTCCGATAAATGCTTCGTGGTCAAGTCATTGGTGGCCTCGGCAAGTTTCCTCTTTCTTGTGAAAATTGAACACTCCTCAATACTTTTTTTTGGCCTTCCTTTTGCTCCTCTGGTTGATGTGGTGGGTTTATCTACTGGAAATATATCCAAGATGGTGTCTTCATTAAGCCAGTCCTCGTATTTGGAGTTGAATTTCTGAATGGTTCGATTAGTTTTCACCCATTTTGCCTTAATATTTGCATATATCAGATAAAAATAATTTTTTATAATTTCGCTTCTCTCAATATTTCCGTATAAGCTATCAAGTTCTTCTAAAGCAGCTTCCGTGAAAAACTTTGGTGTGGTTGACTTTCTGAACAGTTCAAATAATTTTAAATTGTTCAACGCCATGTTTTCAATAACTCGCGGTTAGATGGTTGGTCAATAATAGCACAATCAGGTTTGTTGAAACCACGGTAAGTGTTTACACTTATATAGTAGCTGTGCATGACGCAAGTTTTTACCACCATGTTTTGGTCATTGGTAAATTAGGTAGAATTTTCCAGTGTGCGCTTGGGTTCTTGTGGGCGCAGTCTTAACGGGGTTGGACTGTGCGTGGTGTGGTGGAGTGCTGGCCTACCTACAGGGCGGGTGACCAATCACATCGTGTACAGGTTCTAAAAATACGAATGCGTGTGGACTGGATGACAATTGTTGCGTCCATTTTATCACGTAATTTTGTTTTTCCAAGAATTGTTAGTTCTTTCCACGAATTCAGACAAAAAAGGGTTTTCATGTTGGAAATGCGCTGGTATGCGCTGTCCGTACAGCTAATTTTCCCAATAATTCTATCATGAGTGCCAGTTACAGAAGTTTACGCGAGTTGTTTTTATTGTTTTACAAAATGAATACATAGTTGGTCTGGCCTGACCCATGTGTTACGAATGTGACTATAGAAACATGTGTATGACGGAGGGTTAATGATTTGATTTTTCCCACTCAAGAACCATGTCTTTTTTAACTCTTTGACCTCTAGAAGCAAAAGGGGCACTTAGAGGCAGATAAAACCTTTGGAATTATGTAAAGGAATACTCAAAGAACATATTTTGAAAATATGGCAAATATAGAAAAATATAGATTTTTTTTATTTTCCGTCAAAGTTGAAAAATAGTGAAAAAACGGATAGTTTTTAAATAGTGTTTTACAGGAGAAACACAAAGCAAACAGTTAATTTTTTTTATCATTATACATTTAATAAATACATCAATAAATACCAACAAAAAATAAAATAAGGCGATTCGTTACCTATTTTTCGTGATATTACACCTGAAATCGCAACAAATTGACTAAAAATTGTGTGTTTTTTTGAAAACCGAAAGTCGGTCAACTTTGAACGGTTATATCTTCTAAACTAAAAATGTGATATTATTAAGAGTAGCATATTTGAAATCGTTGAAAAGTTTCCTATAACATGGGTTTATTCAAAACTTCGTCGGCGCACATGAAAATTTTGATTTTTGCAACCTCGTTTGCTCTACGGGCGCCACTGTGCGCCGGTCGATATATACATTATAAATGGGGTTTCATAAATTATTAATAGATTTTGACTTAATCTGTAGAAAATATTTTTTTTTAAAATTTAATATCGAATTATGCAAGTGTTTTTTTTTTAAATTTTTTTGATTATTATTTGGTTTCCTTCCAGTAAAACTAATTCTTATGGAAATATGTCTAAAAGAGTTTTAACTATTATACATATTAAGCCTCTTTTTTATTCTATGCTAAACTAATTTTTCGACCACTTTGTATGGGGAGCTAAGCGATTTTAAGCTGCACTCCATACACAGTCGTCGGGAAATAAGTTTAGCAAGAATTACAAAACCAAGCTTATTAACTTGTTATATCTCGATAACTAAGTGAGTTATCGAAAATTCTCATTTAATTTTTTCATTTATTTCTTGATTTATTTTATAGGAAACATCCATTTATATGGCATAAATAAAAATAAACTGTCTATATCTTGATAACTAAACGTGTTGTGCAAAATTTTAATCTAATGTTTTCTATTTATGTTGACATATTTTACACAAGAAGTTTCCTATGGAACGCTTCAGACTGCTAAGCTAATGTTATACTCTCTCGCATATCCAAACTTTAAAGGTCCACAGCTCCATAAATATGGGCTGTCGAAAATTATTTTGTTGGATATTGTTACCCAAAGTAAAAAATCCCTTTACCCCAAACCAATAAATTTTTACTTGGAGCACTGAACCCGAACTATAGATTTGTTCCCGTATGTACTATTTTTTTTTCAAATTTTGAAAGAAATTTGTGTCATTTTTCCATAGAAAAGAATATAAAAATTTCTTTCAAATTCGAAAAAATAGTAAAAACAGTAAAAATAGTACATACGGGAACAAAGCTTATACTTGTGCGTCTTAACCTAAACTGAACTTCAGTTGCAAGCGAGTACTGGATTTAACAATTAACAACTTTGAGCTTCTTCTTCTTTCTACCAATAATTGGCAATTATACAAAAATATTTATTTTATAAAAAAATTGTTTAAATATTCATTTTATAATTATACATTTGTTAAAAATTACACAAAGTTGATTGTTTTCAAACGAATTTTCATACAACGCTTTGATAACTTCACCAAAAAGGTAAACAAAATTTGCTTATGTTTTTTCTTACATTTGTTTTGCAACAACAAACGGAACAAATTTGAGAAGAATTTGCTCGTGTGCTGTCACATAATGTTCACACTGTCCAAATATTTGCCTAAAACTTTTGTTTACAAACATCTACATACTCATTTGTGCGAACGTTTGTTAGCAAATATCTTGCCGGTCAGACGCATGACAAAACAATTTGTCATAATTGTCAGCCATGTTACGAAAAATATTTGACCGTCTGACCTTAGCTTTAGCGATTGACTCTGCCTTGTTTGTCTCCATACGACAAACAATCATATATTTCGTCAATTCGCATTGCATTGTAAGTATATGTATATTCGGGCGGGTTAATTTTTTTTTATGAAGCGTATAGCAAAAACGTAATCTATAGGTGATTTTGAGAAATTTTGCTCAAGAGACCATAGCTCTAAGTCGGATTTTCCATATATATGGAAAAATATCTATTTTGAAATTTTGGGGCTCTCCAAATCCAACTTAGAAATCACCTATAGATTACGTTTTTGCTATACGCTTCATCAAAAAAAATCGTTCCATACAATTTGGCCCGCCCTAATGTATATCTATAATTTGCTGACGGTGGAAGTGGACCAACAGTATCTATTTCTAATCTGTTTATTTCTTTGACATACATAAGTTACATCTTGAAACATGTGTTTTTACAATTTTGGCCATGTTTTTCCACACGTACCTTTGTTCCAGTTTTGTAACTGTTTTTCTTACACCAAAGTGTCCTCCCTGTGAAGTGTCGTGATATAGTTTTATCAATTTTAGTTGATTATCATCGCTTAGTATTCTTTGAGGTCTATTGTATAACATTATTATACCGTCATCTTGCTTTGATTTATTCAAATCATTATATCTGGCCTTAAATTCCTCTGCTGGAATTTCACGGAATATTGCTTCATCTCTTGTGATGGTAAATTTTTTAATTCCCGTATTCTTCAAATAGAATGATAATTTATCCAAAAGAGTACCAAAGCACTTTGGATTATCACTACATCTAATGCGCGCTTCTTTGCCCACTTTATCATTTTCTTCGATGAAAAGATATTCATCTTCTTTCGGCCTTTTTTCCGTCGGTGGTGCAATGGTTAATGTGGGCGGCTCTTGTACATGAGATCCTGGGTTCGAACCCTGCTCTGACCACCTTCAAAAAAAATTTCTTTCGGCGGCGGGCACCTCGCATAGTGACGACGACTCTATCGAGTATATAGCCATGAAAAAGCTTCTCAAAATACCGTTCGGAATCGGTGTAAAACTGTAGGTCCCAATCAGTGAGTGAAAACTGGAAAGCGCACAGCTCAGTGATTGTGAGAAGTTCTCCCCGGTCCCTTTATGGGATGTAATGGGAAACCATTTATTTATTTATAATTTTCTATTTATTTGCAAGTTTTACATCGTTTATCGACGTGCAATCCCTCATGTGGAGTTGATCAGGCTCCTGAGACTCACTACTGATAATCCATTATTTGATCCATCCATTATTCTTCTCATGGTTTTCCAATGGTATCATACTAATGCGTCCGTATTTGTGTTATGGATCCCTTTTTATATACGATTTCAAAATCGTAATCTGAAAGTTACAATCTTATCCGTGTCAACTTATAACTTAGGTTTCTATGGGGAAAATAGCGACACTAATTGTCACCCCAATATATTCCAAATAATCAATTACAGGTTTGTTCTTTTCATGCTTGTTAAGAGATCTACTTGGATACGATATCTCCTATCGTGCCCTGAGACAAAACAGCACCCAATGCAAAATCCGATGCGTCTGTTGTTAGCACAAAAGTTTTTCCAAAATCGTTTTGCAAAAGTGGTGGACTTATCAAACTGTTTTTAAGAGTTTCAGAACTAACCCAACCCAACCCGCAATGTTTCGAGCCGGTTCCTTTTGTTGAAATTTTCTAGAGCTTAATTAGAAAAGAATCGATACGACATTTAGTCTATACTTTTAATTTGCAATAAATTTCTTTTTTGGAATACATTTTCTTAGATTTTTATTCGATACATTAGGTTTAAATTTTTTCAATATTTTTAGTTCCAATATTTAATCGAAAAAGTTAGTCTATTTCGATGTTATAACTAGTCACTGTTGTTAAAATATACAAAAGTACTTTCAAAATAATATAACATATAATAAAGGGTTATCCATTTGTAAACGTTTCAAAAGTAAACGTAAATAAAAGACATATAAAATATTTTTTTCATGATATTTCTTTTTTATTATAAAGTTTGAACGTTGACATTATGTGTGAAACACTACATCATTTAAATGACCACCACGCGAAGTGTTGCAAGCATTGATTCATTTGAGGTAATTTTCGACCACTTTTTGACACATATTGGGCTGTATCTCAGCCATAACTTGACGAATGTTGGTTCTTAAGTGCTCAAGAGTTAAAGGTTTATCTGCATAAACACGGTCTTTCGCATAGCCCCATAAAAAAAGTCTAATGGTGTCAAATCGCATGATCTTGGTGGTCAGTTGGTATCGCCACGACGAGAAATTACGCGGCCAGGAAATGTCTCTTGCAATAAAGCCATATTCGCTCGAGTTGTGTGGCATATGGCACCGTCTTGTTGAAACCACATATTCTCCATGTCGTATTCTTCAGTAGCAGGCAAAAAAAAGTCGGTTATCATATGACCATAACGCTCCGAATTCACGGTGACAGTCGTTCCATCGTCGTTTTCGAAGAAGTAAGGTTCAATCACACCTTTCGACCAAAGAGCGCTCCAAACAGTGACTTTTTCTGGATATAATGGCCTCTCTTCAATTACTTGAGGATTCTCAGAACCCCAAATACGACAATTTTGTTTATTAACATACCCACCGAGTGAGAAATATGCTTCATCGCTGAAGATTTTGTTCGAAAAATCGCCGTCCACCGCCTGTTGTTCAAGCACCCATTCCACGTATCTACGACGTTGTGAATGGTCAGCTGGTTTCAGTTGTTGTGTGAGCTGGACTTTGTATGGATGTAGGTATAGGTCCAAATGCAAAATACGCCATAATGTGCCGTAAGACAGTCCTAATTCCTGAGAACGACGAGGAATCGACACATTCGGGTCTTCGGCAACACTTTCACTTACTGCAGCGATATTTTCAGCGGAACGAGCACAGTACAAAATGTTCCCGTGCCAGTGAGACAAAGAAGTGCCCGAGCGAAACGATGATGCACAGGCCTTACAATATCTGTAACCGCTCCAGTCTCTTCAAATTTCTTCAAAATTTTGCCAATTGCTTGCGTAGTTGGACGATTATGTAAACCTTAATATCGTCTTAATGCACGATATGTGGCTGTGCCAGAATCACCATTTTTGTAGTAGGTTTTAATAATTTTTATGCGTTGTGTGATAGTTAAGCGATCCATTTTCGTCAATGTCAGACTTTCAACTGAAAAGAAAAAAAATTGGTTTAACACTTAGTTTGACAGATGTCGAATTCCAGCCCTATAGTTTTGAAACCACGAAGTGGATAATCGATGTCTGTAGCATATTCCAGCGCTAGAAGAATTGAGCACGTGTTAATGCGCGACTTCTGTGCTGTCTTTGTTGTTCTTGTGATATACGTGTTTCACGTGTTTGTTTTGACCCATTCGTCTCACACTTAATGCATTTTGCCATAAACGTTCTTTGTGATGAGGAGGGTAGAGAGGTAAATATATGGGATTGTATGTACTTTTTTATAAGGAGTTTGATAGAAATATAAAACACTGTTCCTTGAAAAATATTGTATTCCATCATTGAGCCTTCCAACTGTTATATTCCACTTATTCACGGTTCAAATTAACGAAGTTTTTTTTTATTTAACATTAATTTTAAAAAGGGGATAAAAATCATTTGTAATTTACAACCCAACCAACTTCGGAGCGCTCCTCATAGGAGTGTTTGCGGAGTGCACCTATAAAGGGCGTCCAAAAGAGATCCGCATGAGATTTTTTAGGAGCGTTCAATCATATTGTAATTTTATTATCTTTGTACTTCTAAAAAGAAGCGTGTAGGCACTCCGTAAACACTCATTTAAGTAGTCCCTAGGGTGCAATTTTTTCATATATTTTGAGCGTAATGTTTTCTCCGGCGAAAATGCTCCTTTGGGAGCATCCCTAGGAGCGTTAGCGCACCGTGTGGGGAATCCTAACGGAGCACCTTGCGGACTACGTTGGTTGACTGTGTTAAGCCTTAAATATTATTGTCATTGTGTATTCTACAATTTATCGCAAATCCTCGTCTAAATCATATTCGCATATTATGATTTTTCAAAATTAATTACTCCTCGTTCGTAGTCTTTAGAGGAAACTCCTTTTAAATTCAAAACCAAAATAAAGATAGACAAAAAAGGCAACAAACACAACAACAAACCCATAATTCATAAAATAATATTGTACGCATAGATTAATACTTATAGTAGATCTACTAGTTCTCCCACCCAATTTATGACAATTGGCCTGGTGTGATATTTACGTTTGATGTTGAAAAGAATTGCTTTACTAATACCAGATAGAGGCAATGGTTCAAAACAACGAACAAAGTAACAACAACGGCATTTCGTTTTGTGTGTTAAATACAACACAAATGTATGCTAACAATAACAGTCAATAAAAAAAGTTTAAAACACATTTAAATTTCACAAAATGGCATGAAAAATTAAAGCAAGAAGTTATTATAATTCCACCTGGTGTATATCACTTTTCGTCAAACATCTCTCTATCACACCGACCGCATCACGAAGAGTGTGAAAGGAAACGTCAGATGAGCCAAATATTCTCTCCAGTCTGAGATTACTCTATGATTGTACGGTACACAAAAATATACAAATATACTTTTAAACTCTCAGAAAAACATCAATATTTTTGACTTCTGCCAACATTAAAAAATTAAAATCAAATGGAAAGAGAAGATCAAACACAAAATTTACAAGCCTAAAATTCGCAAACAATTGTTTTCGTACGAAATAACTTTGGCGTAACAACCCGGCAATTGATTGTGCCTACGAACTTTTCGTAAAAAAAAAGCTGAATACCAAGCAAATGAAAAATGAGCGAAATTTTCGTTTCATGAAATTTTCGTTATAATTTATACAACGAAAATTTCGTAAAAACTGAATACCGGGCTTTAACAACCAAAAGTGACACCGCATGCATTAAAAATAAAACGGAGTACTTAGGGGAATTATGAATGAAATATTTGCAAGGTAAATCAAAGATAGATGGTAACTCGCTTAGAGTTAAATGACAAAATTTCTTACGAAAATTTCGCAAGAACTGAATATATAATCAACAATTAATTTAATAAAATTATTCAGTGTTTAAATTATGTTTGATCGCTGATCTAAGATGATTTTTCACTCAAAAATTAGGTCTTAGAATTAAAAAATAAGTAAAAAACAGTACACTATTTCTACTTATGATTGAATTCTCGTGAAACTCTCACATAAAGGGTGAAATCGAAATTATGGCATTTAGTAATCCTTTTCAGAAAAATGTTGCAAACAATTTTTTTCCAAGTTCAAAAATACAGTGTTTAAAAGTGTTCATTCATCCACTTTTTGTCATTCAACGAGTGTTTAAATAAATAACTAAATATTTTCCCATACCATCTCATGAAGGGACTGGGGAGAGCTTCTCACTCCCAGTGAGCTGTGCGTTTCCTAGTTTTATATTTAGTATTTTGAGAAGCCATCCCTAAGCAAGGTGACCGTCATCGAAAGAAATATATGGTGGTCAGAGCTGGGTTCGAACCCACCATTGCAATAAATTATGTGGAGAAATATGTCAAAAAATTTAAAATTTTGCGTTTTTGGAGCAAGATGCGATTATTTTCTAACCAGTTTGTTTTATATTTATTTTCTCCAAGCCTCCACTTGGAATTATGCATTTGAATTCGAGCTAATCCAGAAAACCCCCAAATGTCATTTTGTTAGGGTGGCATGGCCGTAGCCAGAAGGGAGGCACTAGGGGCCCGGGTCCCCCCGGAAATTGTTACAGCCGCGCATTCATTTTTAATGGTAACTTTCTTAAAAATATCAGAGTTTTTTTAATTACATAATTTTATTTTGAATCAAACGACCTCTAAATTATAAAAAACGGCTAAAAAGATAATTTTATTTTGAATTAAACGACCTCTCAATTATAATAAACAGTTATAAAACCTTTTTTGATATGGAATATACAGCTTTCACATATAAAAGTAGCTTTTAATCTTATACGTATAAAAAGCTGTCATTCTCACTTAAATTTTTTTGGTTGGGGATATCAAGTGCACTAATTTAGTAAATTAGTTTTTTTCCGGTTGTAAAAAACTAAACCGCTTCTCTTTCAGAATGAAATTCTCCATAAAAGGTAGCTTACAAGTATGGATGCTATCTTACAAATAATCAAAATGAAATGTATTCAAAGCCAAAAAAACTGAAAAAAAATAAATGCATTTAGATGTTTCTAGGAAAATATAAACCAGTACTGAACGATAATAAAATTATATTTATACCTACTGTTGGAAATATCTATACTTCTTTTAAAAGCTGTTCTAAAAATTAAAATGGGTTAAAAATCAATGTACGCGTTCATGAGTACTGCAACCTCTCCGAAAAAGGTTGTTTCTGAATAACTCTAAATTTTGGGGGTGTTTCTGAAAATGTTAAAATTGATTTGTGATATACTCAACAAGGTCTATAACCTACACTAGGTCGATTTCCAAGTATATTTTCACTGTATCACAGTGCAATTTGTAACGGTTGAATTATAAAAAAAACTGCAGTTCAGTGTGAACAACACGATTATTTCCAAATACTCTGCAAAAATCTCTAAATATTAAAATCTATAATACTAGTTGATAATATAGATTTATGTACATATGTTAATCTTTATTAGTATATAAATTTGGTGAAAGATTTCATCAAATTAGTACGTGTGTACAAGTGACATTCCCAGCACTGCTTCTACATTCGTGCCACATACATTCATACTCGTATATGTATTTGTTTTGTTTTTGACGGTTATTGTCCCGTTATATTTTGCGAAAATTCTCAATCTCACTGTTGAAATGTTCGCCGTACCAGTTGCTGCACTGCCGCATAATATTTGTTTAGAGCTTTGGCTTTTTGTGTGTCAGTTTTCAAACGACGATGTCACTTGCTTTGTAACCCTGCACTGTATGCACAACCTCTGTGAAGCCTATATACAATCTAAGAAAATGCAATATTTTATAAAATTTAAAAGTTAGGCGACTTAAAATGAAAAGATTACAAGTGAATACTATTGACAAATTCTTTGATAAAAAAGTGAAGGTAAGTTTGACTTAAACCACGTACACGTGAAGGTAAGTTTGACTTAACCCACCACGATTCTTATTGGTAACAAATCGTCCCTCGGTAACTGTCTATGTGTAATTTATATTAATGCATACATTCGTGAACCTGCATTTTTCCCACAACGATTTCAGTTTAGTTGAATTTGGTGTGTTAATTTATGTTTTTTAAAACACATTGTTTGACATTTAAGAATGTGTATTTAAAAAATAAATATTTTAAAGTAATATACATAGTTCTTTTTCATTAATAATAAACTGACAAATATCAATTATTTAAATATTTTAATTATTAATTAAAATAAAATACATTTAAAATATATAACAGCTATTCATTCAAAATTGGAATTGAAATTTGTCGCAGTAGGTCTTCTTCTAAATAGGTGAAGATTTACCTTGAATTTTGTTTTCAAATATGAATAGAAATTTAAATAATTTGTTGTAAAAAAAATTAGTTGTAATATATCGCCACTGTAGAGTGAAAAGGCGATAAGTCCACATATTATGACAAGTGTTTTTAATGTAGGAGAAAAGAGAGAATATTAGTACATAGAAAACTACAAACATTTAATTTTTTCTTGTTAAGCAGTGATGAATAAATGTGGTAATAACAAAATATCCACTTCAATATATGTGACTTGGCTACGAAAATGGTGCTTACGTGCGAAAACCAGTTTTCCGAGAAAACCGCGCCATTTGAAAGAGCGGTTCATCCTCTATCCGAACCGAAAAAAAGTAACAAATTATTTTTTGAAACGTAAGCACTCTTTTCGTAGTCCAGGTCACATAAGTAGTTCGTCAATTGCTTTGTATGTGATATGCCTCTCTTCCGTGCTAAGAATATAGCATTTAACATTTTAAAAAATTTTAGAAAATTTTTATAAATACAAAATTGTTGTGAATATAAATATCTCAAAAAATACTGGAAAAAACAGAAGTAAAATTATATAAAATTATTTGTAGAATCCTAATGATGAATGTATTGATGACAATGCGCCAACAACAGAGCCTATTGCTTCAGAAACAGGATTGTATTCGTGCGTACCACCTGAGTGTTCTGATAATCCGATATCATTCTCGAATATGGAAATTGTATCTACACACTTCAATCTTTTTGATATTGGACAATATGTAAACAAATTTCTTAATGAGGATATAAAGGAACAGCTACTGCGTCAGACATGGTCCCCAAAAGACAAATATCACTCTGAGCCTCAAATTGAGAATAGTGGGAAAAAAGATATTTTCAGATGAATTGGCTGGACAAATTTTCATGGCTTGCTTATTCGGCATATTCAAAAGGAGCAAATGAAACTGGCAGATGAAACTACTGATATCACAGGAACAGAACAACTTACAGTTTGTATAAGATACTTTGATAAAAAGGTGTGCCAACTCAAGGAGTGTTTCCTAAATTTTCTAAAACTGGATGGGACAACTGGCGAAAAAATTTCTACAGCTCTGCTGAAAGAAATAAAAAGAGTAGGCTTGGATTTAAACTATCTTAGAGGACAAGGTTATGATGGCGCCGCTAATATGTCGCGAAAGTATAATGGCGTACCATCCATTATAAAGAAGAAGTACACCACAGCGATATTTATACATTGCGCTTCTCATACCCTAAATCTATGCTTAAATGCCGCTTCCAGAATATCGGAAATTAGAAATATGTTCAGTATGTTGGCAGAAATTTGTAAGTTTTGTCGCAGAATCCAAAAAGAAACACAATTTTGTCAAATATTTTTAAAGAAAATGGAAAGCAATCAAGACGACATGATTGTGTACATTTTTTTTATGAGTCATTTCCTGAAATTGACAAGCTTTAGAAGTGATTGTAGAAGATGTTAAGACTGACATATTAAACTCAAAAATTTAATATTTATCATTTAGGTTGTAAAAGCGCATTAAGTTTTCATAACCGAGTAAGTTTCGTTTGGATTTATATTGGATGGAGCTGTAAGCAGTTCTGTGTTAAATCTAATCCACACTTTATCCTGTTATTTGCAAACAGTAAATCTTGATATTGTTGTGGCATATGAGCAAAGTAACTGCATAAAATCAAAACTAAGTAGTATGCGTGGAAACTCTGATGGAGAGTTTGATAAATTAAACGAAGAAGCAGAAAAAATATCAGAAACCTTTGGGGTCAAAGCTGAATTACCCAGAATTTTTGGCACCCAAAAGTTCAGGTCTAACACCCCTATATCTGATGTCAAGGCTTATTATAGAACAACCATCTTTATTCCCTATTTCGATGAAGTGTTGTCAAATTTAAATAATAGATTTTGAGAACATCAAACCATTATTGCAACATTATATAATATAATTTCAAATCGTGTTGTAAAATATAAAAGTCAGGATTTCGATGAAGTTATAGCTTTTTATAAAGATGATGTTACTGATATCAGAGCTGTACTAGCCGAAATAAGTCTGTGGATTCATTATTGGGAACAGAAAAATAACAAGCCATCCAACCCACTAGACGCTATATCAAACTGTAATGAGCAATTGCATCCAAACGTGTATGCCCTACTACAGATACTTTTAACAATACCAGTGACTACGGCTTCCGCGGAGCGAAGTTTTTCAACAATGAGGAGAGTGAAATCATACCTAAGAAATAGTATGAAGGAAGAAAGACTGTCACCTCTGGATTTGATGTCAATTTATAGAAATGATGTTGATATCGATCAAATTATTAATACATTCGTATCTAAAACAAGAAGAATACAGTTTTAACTGCAAACATATAAAAATATTCTATTACAGTAATTAGTTTAATCTGCAAAACAAACATTAATAATTGAGTATTATTTAATTATTATTAAAACGTTGAGATTACTTTTTATTAAAAAAATATATCTACATATATAATAAATTATTTTAAAGAATGTTAGATAAACGTGATAATTTATTTAAAGTTATATATATTGAAGTTCAAATTACACGTTTGTTTTTTTTTGTTTTTTTAATGGAGTTTAAATTTATATGTCTAACATGCGATATGACAAGTATGTTACGTTCATAAAATACGATGTACCGAAAGAAAAGAATTTTAAAATAAAATACTTAAAAGAAAATAAATAATCTCAAAATATAAACGTGACATTATTTAAAATACATTGTTGTAAAGGAATATTGAAAAAAAAATGAGCCCCCCACCGAACGAAAATCCTGGCTACGGGCCTGTAGGGTGGTATTCTATCACTTCATGTTACTTTTGTCGTTTTGGTAGTTTATAAAACGTTACAGCTGTTCGGTGACTACCTGCTTTGAGTTTCGTTATTTAATGGGTAGCATCGCAACGTTTATGATCACTTCAGCTGCCAAACTGAACACACCACAGCTCCTCGCGTTAGGCGAAGAAATTACAAATTTAAAGAAAAAATCAATGAGTGTTCGAACTCAAGGGCGATGTGTTAACACCTTTTTGTTACACGGTACCTGTTCGATTTCTATGAACACATTAGTTAATGTTACGTTGGAAAATAAAATAAAGAATAGTTTTTGTGCTGAAGGCTCGTTTGCCATTGCACTTCCTTTTTTCTTACATCTGCTTTAGCATTAGATGGAATAAAGCAAATAAAGAAATATTTAGCTCACTGAAATAATTGGTTTTGTTTTGTCATAAACAGAGCGACGACAAAAAGTATTGAATTGTATAGAGAACTTATTGCACTCTTTTTCCGCTCCCATGTAGAGAGTCTGAGTAAAAGACCATAAACGAGTCTTATCCTCTTTATAGAATATTTCAATATAAATGCACTATTTCGAGAATACAATACAAAAAGCATAAATTTTTCAAAAGGCATCAATGTTTCACATCAAAATTATGAATGGACCAAGTTATGACAAAAAGAGGGTAATACGTTTCGAATCATTCGCCAGATGTCGGCAGTGCTTTTGAGTCATACAATTCGTTCCATGAGTTCTCTATACTATTCAATACTGTAGTATGCATAATACTGTTGACCATGCATACTGTAGTATGCACAGCACCGCCAATGCACACGCATGTGGTAATGCGATCGTGTCTGGACATCATGACACTTTTACCTGTTCCCATGATGAACAGTATACTGATGTCCAATGCCATGCACATTTGCTGACATTGCGATTCACACGCTAGGTCGCTAAATGCTGACCACCGTTTCTCACGATCGGTCTAATACGTGTGCATACTACGCTCTCTTCACACATAAGTGTATTAGTGAGTAAGCTACCGCCTAAGCTTTTTTGAATGACAAATAAAGTCAGTTACTCAACGAGCGTTAATGAGTCCGGGTATTTTACATGGCGATCCTGCCAGTTAAAGTAAAAAAGAAACTTATATTGTTCGGTATTGTATTGTGTGCAATGTATATTTATACAATAAAAATCAAAAAAAAAAAAAATTAAAATAATATAGCAATGAAACAAAATAAAATATGATCATTCTAATTAATTTATAAATAAACAAAGTGCATATCTAAAAATATGTTGTTGTGTGTGCAGTGTATGTATGGTTACATACAATAAAAATTAAGAACAGAGAAAATTAAAATAATAAAGTAATGAACAAGATAAAACATTTCCATTCCAATAAATTTATAAATAAACAAAGTGCATCTCTAAAAATTGGTGTTATGTGTGCAGTGTATGTATATTTACATACAATAAAAATCAAAAACAGAGAAAATTAAAATAATAAAGTAATGAACAAGATAAAACATTTCCATTCCAATAAATTTATAAATAAACAAAGTGCATCTCTAAAATTGACTGAAGATATTAATCAGAATTAAACAGAAAAGCAACGCAAGCCGAGCGTTGTGAAGGAAGGAGGATCCTGGTGCGGCCAAAGCACCAGCGGAACAACAACCAGCAGCAACGGGAACAGGAACAGTTATGGCTATATATTAATTTTGACATATATATTATTTTTTTTAATATAATTATGGCCTACTAACAAAAAATTATTCGTTGATTGTTTACCAACAGGCAAAATATACTTTGATATAATGTAAAATAAGCTGCTATATATATATCTACAAAAAAAAAATGTATTTTTGAGTATTTCTTCCACACAAGTGAAAAAGAAAAATTGTGAACATGGGCGGACAGACGTCGAAAATTCAAAATCCGAACGCTAACGTTATAAATCAGGTAAAAATTGTTGAAGTAGAATCCTCAGTACAAAATTACCTAATTATAATAATAGCAATAATGGCTTTACAATTTGCGACAACTGTGTACCAGTTACACAAAAGAGCAATAAAAAAGAATTATGCAAGGTCTGCTTCGCTTGCAAATGACCTAGACAAAGTCTAGGCCGTTTCCAAGATCATACATAATAAATGGAATGGCAGGCTATTGTGAACAGATTACGATTGATAAGAACAGAATTTGATAAATCCTACAAGTGTCTGCACACTAACAAGGCACCATCAAGAGAGGAAACGGTGAATAAACACCTGAATACATTATTCGAAAGATTTGAACAAATAAGAGTCTTAATTAACGTAAACTACAATAGACTTACAAAAAAGCATCAGTCAGACGCCGAAGGTTACTTTAATGAAGTTCGCACTAAACTCACCCATATTGTGGTACGAAGGGGTTTAAATGTTAAACTCCCTGAAAATATTCATGAGGAATTAAAGTACGATACTGGAGTTCAAACTAAAATCAGTCCAGGCTTGCCTCGGACAAGTATCGACCAATTCCCTAAGAGTTTATCCAATTGCGACTTACCTCAAACAAGTACCAAACAATTGACTGAGAATTTACTAAGCTCGGACTTGCCAAATACAAGTACTGAAAATTCTGCGGAAAATATATTCACACCAGAGAACATGGCACTAACAGTCACACAGTTTCTTGGTTTAGCCTCAAAGCTCCTCCCAGACTTTGATGGCAAACCAGAAAATCTCCAAAGCTTTCTAGATGCACTCGCTCTAGTGGATTCTATAAAGGAAACACATGAGCAAGTTGCAATTAACTTGATAAAGACAAAGTTGAACGGCACAGCCCGAAACTTATTATCAAGTGAAACAACAATTGCGGCCATAATGGCAAAATTGAAAGCATCCATTAAGGGAGAATCGGTTGAGGTAGTCTCAGCTAAGCTATTTAATGTTCGCCAAGGTGGTAAAACGGCGAATGCTTATGCTGCAGAGGTAGAAACCTTGACCAAATCTTTAGAGGGAGCCTATATAGCTGATGGCGTTTCTTCTCAATTGGCCACAAAATATTCAACTCAAGTGGCCGTAAAATCATTGGCGAAAAATGCTTCAAATGAAAGAGTTCGCCTAATAATGGAATCCGGAAATTATGAGAACATGAGTGAGGCAATAGCCAAGTTCGTTAATTCATGTACAAATACTGCAACTTCTGGCACGAACATCCTATATTACAAATCCAACAATGGTAATTCACGAGGACGCGGAGCTAGTCGTGGTCGTGGTACCTCTCGTGGTCGCGGTAGTTACAATAGAGGCAGTAACAATTACAGAAGAGGTAATAATTATAGAGGAGGAAATAACTCTAATCGCCGAGGCCAGCGTAACTACCAAGCTAGATGCATACATGACTAGGGAAACGCATCCCACCCCCAGGGTGCACATCTGGGGGACCAGGACAATTAGGACAAGAACCAAGAACGAAATCCGAAAAATCTATCAATTACAAAATTTTTAATTTAAATTTAAATCTTAATAGTTACGTAGTTTTATATACAACATGTACTGATGGTCCAACTACATTCCTATTGAACACTGGAGCCGATGTCTCTATTCTTAAGATAGATAAATTAAAAGGAGACATTTCAATTAATCCAGATTTTGCAACAAAAATTAGTGGTATCGGGACTACAAATATTAAAACCATAGGCGAAATAGGATCACATCTTGTGATTGATGATTACTTGGCAAGTCATAATTTTCAAATAGTTGATCAAAACTTCCCAATTCCATGCGATGGAATATTAGGAATAAATTTCCTGCGTGAATACAATTGTATTTTGGACTATGGAAAAAATCAGAATTGTTTAATTGTCAAACCTTGTGACATTCAAGATAACATTGTTCTGCCCATTTCAGACTCATTTTATCCAAATACAATATCCCTACCAGCCAGGGCACAAGTTATACGAAGGATAAACCTCAAACAAAAGGGAGAAATTCTTGTTCCTAATCAGGAAATAGGAAAAGGTATTTTTGTGGCCAACACAATAGTCACTGATAAAAACCCATATGTTTTGATAATCAACACGACATTCAATAATGTTTTTTTGGAAATTTTACAATATCCAGACTTTGAGAGAAAATTTTGCATTTCCACGGATGCAAACAAATACGCGTGCGGGGCGATACTCAGTCAGGAATATGGAGGTGTACAGTTGCCAGTCGCATACGCATCCAGAGCATTCACGAAAGGAGAGAGTAACAAATCTGTTATCGAGCAAGAACTTGCCGCGGTTCACTGGGCTATATGTTACTTCCGACCATATATATATGGAAAGAGGTTTTTAGTGAAAAGTGATCACCGCCCATTAACTTATCTGTTCTCGATGAAGAATCCTTCTTCAAAATTAACGAGAATGCGTCTGGATCTAGAGGAATATGACTTTGATATCGAATATATCAAAGGAAAGGAAAATTGTGGACCGGATGCCCTTTCAAGAATAAGCTTTGAAGATATAAAATCAATCGGAACTGACAATACAATATTCAAAGCTACCACAAGATCTGACACGAGAAATAAAGCTATACAACATGCGAACCAGGACAAATCTTCACAAAATAGACCATATGGACCACCAATAAGGGTAATAGAGCCAGTAACTTACAAGGAAATAAAAAAATTTGTTCGACTAACGTTCAACTTCAAAGGTAAAACACCTAAGTGTTACCTAAGAAAAGGAAGATTGATGTTAGAAAAAATATCACTTTCAGATATTATTGTTAATGCAACTGAGGATCTAGATCCCCTTTTTGCTAGGCTCGAGAAAGTTGCCGACAATAACAAAGTTGACAAAATTCAACTACATCTGACTGATGAAATATTTAAATTGGTAAATATAAACGCGTTTAAGGAAAAAGCGAACAAATCACTCAGGCAATTGCAAATTTATTTGGGACCAAAACTAATTACTGTATCTGATGACGATCAGAAACCAGAAATCCTTGTAAGATATCATGATGATCCCATAAGCGGAGGTCATCCAGGAGTCCGTAGAATGACAATGAAAATAAGGTCTAAATATTTTTGGACGGGTATGTCTAAAGATATTAAAAACTATGTGAGAAAATGCGAACTTTGTCAAAAGAATAAATCAATGGCAAAGGTAAAAGAACCAATGGTGCGAAATCCCTGTAAAAGCATTTGACGTACTCATAATTGATACGATTGGTCCTTTTATTAGGTCCAACAATGGCAACGAATATGCCCTGACAATGATTTGCGACTTAACTAAATACCTAATTGTTGTCGCCATTCCAGATAAATCTGCAAAGACAGTAGCTAGGGCTATCTTTGAGAATTTTATTTTAATCTGCTTGTTTGTCTGGTGCCGCTACATCAATATCGTCATACTTATTTTCAGGCAGAGCCTATTGTTGTACAACAACCACGTAGTATGTGATGCTAACGCTGTATGTTGTTTGCATGTGTTCACTTTGATAGATTGCCCTACCCGTGCCTAGAGATGTTAACACATCAACAATATTAAAACGAGATCATTAAAACCGAGAGTTAAATTTGTCTTCAAACCAAAACGTCATGCATATGTGACTCCAGAACCCGTCCACTAAGTCACTTACGTACATATATAAACCTCTAGAGGGAAGCAAAATATCAGGCTGAAAATTCAAACTTTAGAGCAAACATATACATATGTCGTCGAAACTACCACATGACTTTTCGTAAGTAACCACCTGAAGAGAAGCTAATCATAAACCAGAATCAGTGACCGCCTAATATAATTATGCGAACTTAAATGGTACTTACTAGAGTGTCCCTAACCGGAAAACCGAGGAAACCGGTTAACCGGGTATTTTGCTATTAACCGTGTGCTGGTTTTTTAAAAAATTTATATTTCGAACAAACCGAAAACCGGGTTTTTGACGTCGGTTAACCGGATTTTACCCAATTTGTGATAATATCCTTAAAAAAATCACATGAGGTTTCAGGGGACACCCGGTTGGAGCGAAGTTCCTTTCGCTATATATTATGTACTACTTAGTTCCAACACGCCTAAGGCGCCTGTTGAAAAATACTGTAATTTAAAAGGATCTTTAAGAAAATATACTTTTTTTTAAATGATAAAGTTTTTTAAGAAATTTTTTATTTATTGAATGTATTTTTTAAAAAAAAAAAGTATATTTTTAGGTCCCTTTTGTAAGAATATGTATTCTATTTATTCGGTTCAAACTAAATATGTAATAAACAGGCTCCACCTAGAAAATTTTCCAGTAAACAAAAAATATCCCCCGATATGTTAGTCTAGACACAAATCAAACCAAAAGTACGAAAGCCAAATGTAAATCCATGCTCAGGGTTGTATTTCATGGATTTGCCACTCTTGTATTTTGCCTTTTCTAAATTTACTTTTTATTAGGTTCAAAACTACAATATGTAATACACAGGCTTCACCTATAAAACTTCCCTTTAAACTAAACCAAAAGTACCCAGTATAGTTGATAATAATGGATTGTAATAAAGTTGTTAAAAAAAAAGTTGTTTACAATTTTCCAAACAATTTTTTTTAATCAAATTTCAAAATGATTTTATGCCTAGTGTAATGACGTATACAGCAGCTAACTCTCTCAGTAAATTGATGACATTTGGTGCGTTGCAGATGTGCGGTTGGATGTTGGAAAGTATTGCTTTAATAATACCAGATGGAGGTAATGGTTCAAATCAACCAACAATAAATCAGCAACGGCATTTCGTTTTGTGTGTTAAAATTGTAAATGTAAATAAATAAATACACCAGTAGTATGGATATGGCGGTACCCCCATATGGCGGTCGCTGGTACCGCCATATCCTATGGGGTATGAGGTACCGCCATATGGGGGTACCGCCATATCCTATGGGGTATCGTCATATGGATCACGATCGTGGCGACTATGATCGTGGTGGTCGTGATGCTTGTTATTGTGGTGATCGTGTTGATCATGATAATCGTGATATGGTGATCGTGATCATGGTAGTCGTGATCATGGTAATCGTGATATGGTGATCGTTGGATAAAAAAAAGCAGACAGGTGTCAGTGGGACACCCGGTTGGAACGAAGTTCCTTTCGCTATATATTATGTATTAAATAAGAGGCACAATTGCATAAATCAAAAGCGTTGGAGAGTGAGTGCCATATTCATAAAACTTATTTTAGGTTTATTTGGCAAATTTTGTATGGAATACCTTTTTTAAAAACAGTCCAGCTCACCGGACCTTAATCCTAGGCGCGCAATATTTTGAGAATCATCAGAAAACAAGCCAAGGTATATTTTAGGGGGTGGACAGCAAACACTTTTTTTGGCCCCATACAAAATGAGTCGCTCTAATATACATATTTAAAATTAAATTTTTATGATAGAATTGTAAAACCTTGTCATTATCAAAATGCTGTAAAAAAATTTTGACAAAAATATATTTTTTTCTAGAATGTACTTAATAACTATAATTATCTTCGTATAAAAAAATTTAATGTTTCCATAATCAGTTCTCAATACACGTCGTTCGAGACCCAAACACACTTGAAATTCCAAACACATTTCAGTACAGCCTATTGTACATGTTGTATTTCGAAAAACTTTGTACCTATAATGCTGCAGTACAAACATTCGTACTTGCCTGACTCCATCATCACTATCCTCAACTTGCACTATTTCACTTTCATAAATCATTTTATGTTATTTTATACAAAACTGCTGACAAAAATATTACTAAGTATAAGCAGTAAAGCAGTTCATTCATGAATATGATTTGAATAGAACCGACTTAAAATTATTGCAAAGTATAAATCCAAAAATGGTTTACAGTTACTTTGCTTGAGGTTAGCAAAAAAACAAAAACAAAACACTTACGCAAAGACACTAGATTCTAGTGAGTAGATCATCATGCCACAAAGGGAAATTGTTATATGAAATAATCGATCACTTAGTATGAAAAAACACAACATATCCAAACAAGTGGAACACTAAACGGAGTATTAACACAATTTCGCGCTGGGCACGTGCTCAAACATAGAAGCAGAGCTCATTTGGTTGTTTGTTGTTTGTGCTTGCCTCACAGAGTATTAAGCGCCGTGGCCACACATCAAACTGTTTGATCAAATTTATGTATTGGTAATATTTTGTTTGACTTAGCACAGCAACACATTAAATTCATACCATCGAATTTCATTTCAAAGTTGGTGTCATGGTAAAATAAGTAAGGTAAACGCACTAGGAATTGTTACAACAAACACAGGCATTTTGTTTTTGTTTGGTGTCCATAATCTGTCAAATTTTCTTCATGTGTGTATCTACTGTAAAAGTAAACAAAAAAGTACACAAACAAAATGCATGTGAATTTGACATAAGAGTAACACCTAAGCAAGAAATATGTTGAAATCAGCTGTTCTAACGAGTTTACCTTACTCATTTTACCATGGTTGGTGTGAAAACGAAAAAACGTATTATTTTTTGGTCGGAAAAAATTTCATTATTTGTCAAATTATTTATTGATTGTTGAAAATATTTTTTTTTTTTGAATTTTCAAGTGTTTTTTTTTTCAGAAATATTTTTTATCCATTTTTCATAACAAACTCACACGGATAGGTTGATGCGAGTTTGACGAAAATCTACACAGTTTAGATATTTCATCAAACTCACAAATTACTTCAAATTTTATTTCTGTTTAGTTTTCGCAGTGACAACATTATTTTTTGTTGGTGACGCGGTGTTATGAAAAATGTATAAAAAATATTTCTGGAAAAAAACACTTGAAAATTCAAAAAAAAATATTTTCAACAATCAATAAATAATTTGACAAATAATGAATATTTTTCCGACCAAAAAATCATACGTTCTTTCGTTTTCACAAGAACTTTGAAATGAAGTTTGATGGTATGAATTTGATGTGTGGCTGTGCTAAGTCAAACTAAATTTTACCAACACATACATAAATTTGATCAAAACAGTTTGATGCATAGAGTAAATATGGGTAGAGAAAATCTTTCACTCACCAAATTTCTGACATTTGTCCTCGTGTGATGTATACGTTTGATGTAGAAAAGAATTGCTTTACTAATACCAGATAGAGGCAATGGTTCAAAACAACGAACAAAATAACAACAACGGCATTTCGTTTTGTGTGTTAAAATTAATGTGTTAAATACAACACAAATGTATGCTAACAATAACAGTCAATAAAAAAGTTTAAAACACATTTAAATTTCACAGTTTTTCACTAAAATGGCATGAAAAATTAAAGCAAGAAGTTATTGTAATTCCACCTGGTGTATATCACTTTTCGTCAAACATCTCTCTATCACACCGACCGCATCACGAAGAGTGTGAAATGAAACGTCAGATGAGAGAATAAGTTTATCTAGGTATGTATTAGTCTATGGTTTGATGTGTGGCCACGGCGCTTTAGGTCTATAAAGATGTTGCACTCTTAACAAGTAAAGCAAACAGATGCTGTTGAAAGAGAAGAATAATACAATATACATGTTTCTCCTAGCAATGAGAAAATTTATGTCGCAATTTTTGGCCTAGCCCCCATTCAAAACGTCCGATAAGGAACTTCGTTCCAAAAGAAAAAAAGAAGCAAGCCAGCTATTCATCTGAATTCGAATTCATTTTTTATTTTTCAATCAACTCTTTTTTTCATCTTTTCTTCTTACCCCACAATTCCACTCATTTACTCATAAATAAAAACTCAAGTTTTTATATTTTAAATTTTTTATTTTTTCATAAAATTATTTTCTCCCATGTTTTCTTTCAGAATTTAGATTTAGAATCTAGAATTCAAATTTTTTTAAAAATTATTTTCTACCATCTTTTCTTTCCTTCCCACCTCAAATTGATTCAACTCTTTTATTTTTTTCCAAACAACACTATTCTTCTATTTTTCTATCCACTCCACCATTCCACTCTTCCATCTTTCCTTCCACCATTCCACGCTTCCACCTTTTCTTTCCTTCCCACCATTCCATTCTTCTATTTTTTCTTTCATTCCCAGCCCACCATTCCCATAGAGTAAATATGGGTAGAGAAAATCTTTCACTCACCAAATTTCTGACATTTGTCCTCGTGTGATGTATACGTTTGATGTTGGAAAGAATTGCTTTACTAATACCAGATAGAGGCAATGGTTCAAAACAACGAACAAAATAACAACAACGGCATTTCGTTTTGTGTGTTAAAATTAATGTGTTAAATACAACACAAATGTATGCTAACAATAACAGTCAATAAAAAAGTTTAAAACACATTTAAATTTCACAGTTTTTCACCATAATGGCATGAAAAATTAAAGCAAGAAGTTATTGTAATTCCACCTGGTGTATGCCACTTTTCGTCAAACATCTCTCTATCACACCGACCGCATCACGAAGAGTGTGAAATGAAACGTCAGATGAGAGAATAAGTTTATCTAGGTATGTATTAGTCTATGACCATTCCACTCTTCCATCTTTCCTTCCCACTCCACTTTTCCACTCTTCCATATTTTCTTTCCTTCCCACCCCACCCACCATTCCACTTGGGTACTCATAAATAAAAAGTCAACTTTTTATATTTTTAATTTTTTCAAAAAATTATTTTCTCCCATGTTTTCTTTCAGAATTTAGATTTAGAATCTAGAATTCAAATTTTTTTACAAATTATTTTCTACCACCTTTTCTTTCCTTCCCACCTCAAATTGATTCAACTCTTTTATTTTTTTTCCAAGCTACCCAAACTCCACTCTTACACCTTTTCGTTCTCCCCACCCCACCATTCCATTCTGTGGTGAAACGTTTAAAACTACCATGACTTACTCTCAATTGTTATAGAAAATCGAACATTACTATAAATCTTCGATCAACATTCATATAAATGCCCTTCAGCAACATTCATTTTGCGAAACATTTACTTCGGGTATAGAAAACCTGCTCCCAAGAATTTACTCAAGCATTAGCTAAAGTGAGCAGATTAGTATATGAATACCATAACGGTTTCAAGATATTGGATTACGACATATGACGCGCTCAGGGAAAAAACGAATTGTATTTTTTGTCAGCAAAAAAACGAAGCGAAACTCTTGTTCTTCTTCAGTCTAGTGTAAGTGTGTTTTCTTTTAATAGTGTGTGTGAGAAAATGAGTGAGGCGCGCTCTCATTGCTTTTGGGTTATTCTCAGTGTTCTTTGTTATTGTTTGAAAAAAAAAAACTTTACAAACAGAACTATATGTAGAAACTATGTAGTTTAATATAAAATAAATTATTCAATTTGTGCAACAAAGAAAAATAAGCTTTTTGGTTTTTGGTTGTGAATATTTTATTATTTGTTTATAATATTTATTGCGAAAATGAAAAAAATATTAATAAAAAAAAAAATAAAAATTAAATAAAAATATCACTCCATGAAAAATTTAATTATAAGCACAAAAAAACTAAGAAAAACTTATAAGAATTATTCAATATAACAAAGTGTGAAAAAAGAAAATTAACAAATATTATTTCACTATCAGATACCAATATATACTTTAAATTTATTATTCATCGCTCGTATCGCTCTGGTCACTCGCTAGCCCACAGTCAGCATCTGATTTGCCATCATATTTTAGTTTTTCATAAAATTTTCGATTTTCTCCTGGGATGTAGCTCATTAATTGCATGAGATCGGTATATTTGGCTTTTGTAATTTTTTTTCCATTAGGAAACAAACAGTCTAAACTTTGATTTTTAAAATTGTCCTCACTAACTCCACATTTTTTTAATGTAACACGCTGTTCCAAGTTTTCAGAAATAAAAGTTAGGTCAAAAATGTTCTGTTGGTCGTGGACAATTTTGTGGGCCTTAAACCAATTAATTTTTTTACCCGTAGTGTCAAGTTTTCTATTGACAATTAACTTTTCTAAAACAAGGGAACTAACAAAATCTTCTGTCTCCATTTTTTGTACATTAAAGGTTGGATTAGTTTTTTTAGATTCTTTTATAATGTTCAGCCAATCGTCTGGAGTTGCCACAATTTCAATCCCCTTTTTACATTTTTCAATGAGGCTGAAGCATCTGTCGCAGCTATTGTAACTGTGTCCCGAAATAAAATATTTCTGGGTGATATTTTTTACCTGCGAGGATGCAAGGAAGTGCTTTAACAACAAGGTTAATTTAATGTTACGATTCTGGCCGCCACAAGAATCAGAGTACAGAATAATATTTTCTACTGATTCGGCAATATTTTTTTTTGAAATGTTGAAGAAGACACGATCCTATCTCTTGCCCACCTCTAGAGGCGACGCTTTCATTCCACACGTACATGTAGCCTGTTGAAAAATTATTATAAAATTAAATTAAAAATGATGAATTAAACAGACATGTGAAATCAAGCTACTGGTTACTAAAATTTTTATATTTAAAGGCAATATTTACCTTTCTTTTGGACTTCATCGTACACACATAAATTATAAGTCCATAACTGTCTTCTGTAGTAAGCAACGGATGTTGTGAGAGAAGGTGTCTCTAAAGTCTTTTGAAGATCAAAAGTTAAGACTGCCGTGTTTCCACTCTGAATAGAACTTTCAACATCCAGTTTAAATTCACTGCACACCTTTTCCACTGAAAGCAGATGGAGTTTCTGCGCATCTTTCACTTTTTCTATTTCATTTTGTTGAACACTTGCTTTCAATGAACACTTCAAATGGTCACATGTTTTGCAAGTATCTGTATGTGTACGTTTAAAACTTAAGTTAAATGAGTTGTTGAAAATTTCCCGAAACACGTAGTGCGAAACAACATTTTGTTTTTTGAATTCGCAAGAATTTTTGTACTCCCCATATAATTTAATTAAGTTTAAATTTGGATGCAAGTACTTCTTTTGTGACTTTTTGCGGCTGTAGTGCGATTCATATTTTGGGAAAAGGCTTATGAAATTTATAACATTTTGTCGATCAAGATCTGATGTTTTATTTTTAAAAATTGCCTCATCAGCGCTAGGATTTTGAGCTACAGATTTTAGAGCACGTTGTATTCTTGATGGAGTGACTTTTAAGCATTTCATATAGAAGTCTCTGCAAACTGTCTGCAAAACACCATTATCGTCATCCAGTGTGTATATAAACTTGTACTTTATGTCCTTTAACGGAACTAATGGTTTTGATACGAGAGTAACCGTTTTTTTTTAACTGAAGCTCGAATAAGTAGAGTTTTTTGTGTCCAATTACACGCATAATAGTAATTATCAAAAAGTTTCTTCTGGCGCACCACATCGATTTTCGAACAACAACCTTTGCCGCATTTACAAATAACTTGCGAGGTGAATATTCTGGCAGCGATTTTTTGCCCACTTGCTGTTTGGTGTTCCCTGCCTTGCTCTACATTCTTCTTTGCAATATGTCGCTTATGACGCTCTACATGTGTTTGCCTTTTCTTCGGGAAACATGTAACTACGTAAACAACACAGTGAAGTAAATAAAATAAATGAAACAAATAATTTATTTATTGTGTTCTTTCATTTACCGGAATCTTCATCCATTTCAATTTTCTTGTTTCTATTTGTTCCACAAATTGTAATTTTACACAAACTATTGAACTACACGTAAGATTGATTTTTTTTTTCAAACAATAATAGAGAATAACCCTAAAGCAATGAGAGCGCGCTTCACTCATTTTCTCACACACACTATTAAAAGAAAACACACTTACACTAGACTGAAGAAGAACAAGAGTTTCGCTTCGTTTTTTTGCTGACAAAAAATACAATTCGTTTTTTCCCTGAGCGCGTCATATGTAAGTCACATTGAATGCTCTTGAATTGAAATGACCTTTTGCCATTTGTATTAACCAGTGATCCAGTCAAGTTTACATAAGGTTCATCTCAAGTTGAAGTAATGCAGAATTCGCAGCACAGTGCAGTATTGAAATATCGTTGATTGACTTTAGTTTCTAAATTAAAAGTGTTGAGTAAAATGAAGGAATTATGAAGCTCGTTCGACAAAGTGTTAAGCAATTTAATTACAAATCTAGAAGACTTCGATAATTAAATCGATCAATTTGAAGTCGAGGATTTCATATAATCAAATATTTATTGGGTAAGATATGAAAGCTACAGTGTTAAGAAATTCCTTATAATTGTGTTTAAAACAAAATACATAGGAACCCCGAACAGTATATTCAAAACCTGCTACTCCCAAACTGTGTACAATTTTCCTCCAGGTTCTAAGCGTAGGACCTGGCCGTCCACGTGGAACCTGGATAGGTTATATTTAACAAGCCCAAATCTTCAAGAGGCGTGCTAAGGTAGCATTGACAAAGTGGACATAATTGCGAAATTGGTTTAGACGATTTGAAAACCACAGAAGATAAAACCCTTGCTGAACTCTAAAGGCGGCTAAATACCCAATTAAGGAAATACTGGCATCAAACTGCTCCACATAAACACAAATTATACACCCGAAAACAATTCAAAGGAATCTTCTCTTAAGAAGTTACTTTATAATTATACATTATCGTATTTACACTAGACTACCAAAGTATCACTTGACAAATAATTCGGATTGCGACATAATATATGTATGTATATACTTACATATGTAGGCTCTTTTTATCACAACAGTTCAGCAAACATCAAAGTCATCGATGGGCCCGACGATGGCAGCGATGAAGATATCAGTAAGCTGAGTTTTATGTAAGTAACACACCAAAAAATAATATTATTCCGAAGTGTCTAATATGTAAATATATTTCACGTAATTCCTTAAAATTTGGCAATAAAACTAAAAGTGATGTGAAAGAGAGGAAGAAAATTTCAACATCCATATGCATATCGAATGTTACGATATAATAGAATAATTATTAAAATAAGTTTTGCTTCATATATACGTTATATTAGATAAGGGGATCGTGTCACCCACATTCCCCTTCCTTAGAAGTACTTTTGTTCTCTCTTTCATCTACCCTTAGATTTTTTCCGGAAGCAATAAGCTCCCAGTGAATTAATATTTCTTTGCTTTTATTTTTGTTAAACACTCCGAGGAGAGTGACTGTAATTTTAAAATGTTAATATTCACCCTTATCGTGAATAAGTTGGGGAATTTCTGTTCCCATGAAATTTTCATTTCCCTCGAAGTGGAATTTGCTATCGTGATATTCCCGTGAAGTTTTTGTTCCCTTCTTTAAACAGCTGTTCAAATTAATAGTCAGCTATCAGTGCGTAGTGAATGTAATTTAGAAGATCTTTATTTTTCAATTGAAATTTTAATTGTGTACGGACCAAAAAGAAAATGTTTAGAATCGGCGCCCTTATTTTGATGCAGGATGAAGAAAGCAATCAGCTTAGAATTAGTCGCAGACGTTTGCGAGATGCGTCTAACCCCTTGGAGTTACCCGACACATCGTAAGTTAATTAAATCCATACATATAAATATTGCGCTTGTAAAATAACTTTTGTGTTAGATTTATTCAACATTATAGGCTGAATAAGGCAGCGTTCTCAAGTGTGCTGGAAGTGCTTACTCAATCCCTGTAGCCTACGAAAAAGTCGTTTGGAATTCCGACGATTATTAAACTTTGCGCCGGCTTGCGGTTCTTTGCAGAGGGCGGATATCAAAAGGGTGTAGCTAGAGACTACGAAGTTGGACTAGCTCAGTCCACCTTCTGCGAAGCGCTGTCACAGGTGATAGATGTTTTGGAACAGCATCTATGCAGTAAGTGGATAACTTATCCGACTACGGAGGAGAGTAGAGTTACTGCTCAAGAGTTTTATGGTAAATACGGGATACCTGGAGTTGTGGGATATATTGATGGTACGCATATCAATATTGTAGCCCCAAACAAAAACAAACATTTGTACTACAACCGAAAAGGGAAATATAGCCTAATCGTTACACTGGTAAGTTTGTTTAAAAATATGTACATACATATATTTTAAAGACTTTAAAATTGTAAATGATTTGCAGATATGCGACAGCAGAATGAAAATTAGATTTGTAGATGCCTCACATCCAGGAGCCTGCCATGACTCTTTTGTTTGGAATACTAGTCCTTACAGTAGTGTCATGGAGGAAAACTATTTACGAAGTGGACTCCGAGTATGGCTATTAGGTAAGTAATACAAATACTTGTAGTGATATACATACATATGTAATTTTACATATGATCATATGTATGTATATAATTTTTGTATAAATATTTTATAGGTGACGGCGGATATCCCCTACAACCGTGGTTGTTAACACTATATAGGACTGCGACATCGGGCTCTGCCGAGCAAAAATTTAATGATGCACATTCTAAGTGCAGAAATATAATAGAAAGAACAAACGGTGTTCTGAAAGGAAGATGGAGGTGTTTGCTTGGTACTAGAGAAGTCCACTATGAGCCAAAGAAGGTTGTGAAAATAATAAATGTTTGTGTAGCGTTACACAATATTTGCGTAGCGTACAAGTGTGATTTTCTAAGCACATTAATAGAAGACCCCGGAGAGACGGAAGGCCCTCTCGAAAGCTCTTCAAATACAATGGAACGCGATAGGTACCTGGCTACAGCCCAAACCATTCGCAATAACATTGCAAACTCGCTGCAATAACTATATTTTTTACAACTTCATTATGAAATAAAAAAGACACAACAAAATTAACAGTTTAATTCATTCTTTTTAGATTTATTGAAAAAAGTAAATAGACATGCATGTTTTTTTAAAAACAAAATAAAAAAAAAAACTTCAATTCATTAAAAACAAAATAAAATAAATCAGTTCAAATCTTAATACTAGGTTTAAAAGATTTAAATATGTACATTTTATAAAAAGTAAATCAAAAAATTAAAGTTTATTTCAGGTACTTCTTTTAAATGAGATCTGAAATTAAGAAGGAATATTAGAAAAGTTGGAAAAGTTTACAAATAATTTCAATTTACCTTTTCTTTTAATTATTGTTGTGAATTATTTTAAGTTTAATTTCCTCAAGCTCTATTAATTTTTTATTTTTTTCTATTTTGCTTTGAACTTCTTTAATGCGGAGCTGTTCTAATGTTGATTGATGCTAGTCCATAATTTTTAATTTTTTTGCCTTTAAGTCATTGCTCTTTTCTCAGGCGCGGTAAATTCTTTTGTTAGAGCTCTCCATTTCTTTATTATGATTTCTAATAGAATCACTTGTATTGTACTTCTTTCGAACAACAGGGTTCATCAGTAACAAGCTCCTGAAGTTGAGCTTCAACAGCTTCCTCATAGATGATGGCTGTTGTTTCCGCTTCACTCACTCCCAATTTTGCAGTTCCTACAGTAGCAGGCTCCGGCAAACCAAATGTTAAGGAGTTTTGTAAACCTTCTACTGACTCCTTCATACCTACAAGGTCATACACACACTGCTCGTCTGGTGTGAGGTATTTAGTATGATTCGGTCCTCCTCCCGTCGCTCGTTGGCTTTTTAAGTTAGCAGCTGCTTTTGATCTTACATACCTTTTTTGATTTATCCAAACCTGTTGGGCAAATTGTGTATACAGATATAAATGTCAATACGAACAAGTAATTGGACAAATTATGAAAATTTTAATATTCTCATTAAAACAAATTCCCATTAAAACAAATATTAAAATTTAACCAAATTATTCTAGGTCTCGAAGTGTAAACAAAACGCAACACAAAATATTACTTAACAAAATGGAAAGCAACAGAACAATTGCCTGCGGCTTCATTCAAATTTCAAAAGAGATTCTAGCAGATTTTTGGAAATCACTCACAGATGATATGTATATACATGATGATATATGTATTTCGCCAGCAAAACTGAAGTGAACAAATTCAAGGGAAAAGCGAATAAAATTCGAGTGAAAAAACTATTCACGATTAGGGGAATTTTGTTTAACTGCCAACGTTTTTTTGGTTATCATTTCACAGTGAATGAATAGAAAAAGGGAAAACATTTCATGGGAAAAATTATTCACGATTGCAATTTAGGGAAAAGGGAAAAAATTACGAGGGAAATAAAGTTCACGATAAGGGTGATTAACATAATTTTTGAATAGGTTAAAATTCTCTCCCAATCTCATTATTAGCTAAGTACATACATAGTAACTTGTCATGAAATAAACAAATGAAATGTTAAATGAGTCTGTCAATTTATACTTAGGGAGCTTGTTAACAGAAATCGTTTTCAGTAATTCTTACTTTAGTATATCTCTTTGTGATATTGTTTGAGAACGGTCTGCTAAAGACTTTATAAATGTCTGTCAGAGTGTTCGGTACCTTCAAATACGTGATGATCTAACATCAGTCAGAACATGAGAATGATTGTGCGACCTTGAACGAAGTAACCAGTGTCGTATAGTAGGGACGGAATAGGATATAGGGGTTCGGTAACATCTAGAATTCCTATAAGAAGCATTATGAACAGTGGCTTGTTTTAAAATACTTAGTAGTCCGCGTAAAGGTCTGTCCGATAGCGTAACTCATTACATTCGTAATTACTGGTGTATTTCTTCTTTTGCCTTTTAGTTCTGACTCTGTCGAATTTACCTAAGTGCACCTAATAAATCATATATGTGTGCTTCGAGTAGTGTGGATGAGGAAGAACCTACCTATTTCGGCGAGCTAGCAAGAGTGTTGTTAGAGGTGCACAACCCCGATTCCACTTACTTAAATAGCGAATGTTATGCATAAGCGGCAAGTTGCCACAGTTTCGCGACGAAGTATTGCACTACAATTCTTCCACCTTTTCTTTCCTTCCCACCACACCATCCCCCTCATTTGATTCAACTTTTTTATTTTTTCAATCAACTCTATTCGTTCATTTTTCTTCCACTCTTCCGTCTTTCTCTCCCATTCCACTCTCCCATCTTTTCTTTCCTTCCCACCCTACCACCCTCACCCGTGTGTCTATGAATAAAAACATTATTTCAATTAAAAGGGATTTTTATTTATTCATCAAATATGATGGAATCTGTAATTATACAGCCGTTGTACGAAATATAACGCGAGCGTAAATTCGCGTTCTGAATCATCATATGCATTGTTAAAACGGACGGCGCGCAACACGTTATACATATAACGTCTCCAACCTATCATCTTCTTCAGGAGCAAGTGGAGGAGGAGTGGTCATATTAAAGACCCTGGCCAAAAACTCTATAGGGACCGCATCTTCTTCCATTTTCATTCACGCCCAGCTCGCCATCATCATCAGGGATGATATGATTTGGCTCTTCTAATGAGTAGTAGTCACGATCGGTTGTTATAAACTCGCACATTGTAGGAAAAACATTCCTTTTATATCATACCATGAGTAGTATATCATTATCAAAATAATAGAAACCACAACGGATGACATGAGCCCACCAAATTTAATTAGCATTATCTTTCTCCTAAACCGCTAAACGAATGTGTTCTCATACAAATAAATATGTTCGTTGAGAAACCACAATTTTTGATAACTTTTTATATAATACATACTAGGCTTGTGTCGAACTCGTTCACTAGTTCTCGAACTCGTTCATTTAAGATGCCCGGACGTAACAATCACTAACATAGTCGCCATATCGAACATGTGCATTATGTTCGTGAGGGTGATGTCTGGTCACCCTAAATGAACTATATAGTTCATGAACTACCCAACTCTAATACATACTAATTTATTTTTATCTTTTCAAGGTTTTTAAGTTCACACACATTGTTGTGGTTAATGACTTTTATCTTTGATTTAAATTCTTTATATTTACAAATTTCTATAGTGAAATTTATGTACATACATACATATATGTTTTTTAGTAATGATATTAATACTAATAATGAATATGACGAGTTTTAGGTAATTCTAAATATTTTATAGGTTTAAAATTTTAATAAAACATGAAACTTAGTACGAATATGTAGCTAAAATATAAAAACCCACATTAGAACAAATAAAGAAGAACCAAATGAATTTATTTAAAAAATAACTCAATGACTTTTTATTATTATTTCTTAATTACTATGTATGATGCAATAACATGGTATTTTGGAGAGCACAAACTGCATTGGTGTGAAGGTAACATGTGTTTATGTCTAAATATTGTTGTCGTAGCTCTTTAAATGAAGGTGCATTTTTTTCTTCCATATTAATGACTTTATATACATTCGGAAAGGTTTTATAAACCCAATCTTGTTTAATAACACCTCTTACACAAACAAATTTGAATTCTACATATTCATCGATTATCTGTCGTATGATTCTAAATGAAACTTCTCCCTCCTCGCAACAAAGATTGTATATGTTTGTAGTACGAGTAGTCCATGCTGCCTGTTTTTTTAGTTTGTTGCTTAACTCTTGATATGAATATGGTTGTTTTACTAGAAATTTTTTAGCAATGACTTCATTATAAGTGCCAATGAAACCGTGTACATCCAAGTAAATATCCGTAATTATGTTTTTAAACAATCTTTCGAACTAGTCACGTTAACGGCCAATATTCCACTAAAGCTAGGCATAGACGAACGATAAATCCGACCAATTTGTTGGGTTTGTGGTCGCTTTTTTACGTCTGTGGGGTAATTTGCGAACAAATTGCAATTGTTTGCAAACAATTGCAATTGTTTGCAAACAAATCATACGTGTGTGGGCTACTGCGCAAATCTTAAGCCATTTCGCCATTTCAGTTGCTCTTCAAGCATTGTAGCGAAAGGTCGTGTAGTGCACACAACAAATGGTTTGAGCGTTGCTACATGAGAATGCTTATTTCTTTCGAGCAGCCACTCTTTACTCCATTTTCTTTTTTTTTTCAATTTTTTTCTTTTCTATTTTTTAATTTTCCATGTCGAAACACACACAAAGCACACAAACCGAAGTTCAAACACAAAATGAACATGCGAGCGCGTCATCCGCTTCGTAGCATATGTTTACATATCAACGTCGGCCGAATTATGATTTGTTCGAGCGTGTGTGGAGAAACGATATGCAATAAATCGCAGCAATAAATTTACAAATCGCACCAATAAATCGTTCGTCTATGCCTAGCTTAAACGATCATGAATGAGAACACAATCCGCTGAAGTATCGATTGGAATAGGGTTTCTACTTTCAAATTCAATATTAACATCGATAGGTCCACTTGTATGAGTTTCATTTTGATGATTAACATCAACAACGACGATGGGAGCATTCGTGATAAACTCTGATGCGTGGAGCAGTGATGCCAACTCTGCAGGAACGAAAGGCGCTGTCGAACTAAAGGGGTTTTTAACAGAGACGCTACAAAAGTAAATCGATAGGGACAGCAAACGACGCCATATTTTTTCCCGCTCTTTTGACATTTCTCTTCAGTAAGGTTTGCCATTTCATCATGGAAAGATATACGAGCCAACAACGAGTCGAAATTATTAAAATTTACTACCGAAATTTGGAGTCCGTGGCCTCAACTTTAAGATCGCAATGCCCATATTTTGTACGTCCGATGAGGCTCATTTCTGGCCGAATGGCTTTGTCAATAAGCAAAATATGCGTTATTGGTCAGACAGCAATCCACACGTAATCCATGAGTCATCATTGCATCCCGAAAAAATTACGGTTTGGTGCGGTTTATGGGCCGGCGGCGTCATTGGGCCGTACTCCTTCCGTGATGATCAAGACCGGCACATTACTGTGAATGCGAATCGCTACCGTTCAATGATAACCGAATATTTTTGGCCCCAATTGGATAATATGGACTTGGACATGTGGTTCCAACAGGACGGCGCCACACAGCGAATGCCACAATCAATTTATTGGAAACCAAGTTTGGTGAACGTGTTATCTCAGGAAATGGCCCAGTCGATTGGCCGCCTCAGTCGTGCGATTTGCGCCGTTAGATTATTTCCTGTGGGGCTACGTCAAGTCTATGGTCTATGCCAACAAGCCAGCGACGATTGATGAACTTCGTACGAATATCGAACGTGAAATTGCAGCAGTATCGGCCGATTTATGCTTGAAAACCGTCGAAAATTGGGTTCAGCGTCTGGACTTCTGCATGGTGCCCGTGGTGACCATGCAAAATAAATCGAGTTCCATACAAAATGGCATCGAACGTACTTTCACAGGAATAAAGAATTTCATTGGTATCTAAAACCGGGTTTGTTTTATTTTAAAAAAAACTTTTGTAGCGCTCTTATTGAAAACCCCGTTACCAAAAAAGTGCTAAAACGCGCCAAATACCGAAAGTCTGCTTTTACACGTGCAACTTAAAAATTTCAACTGTGCTGACGCTCTCACGGGCAATTCGTCCGCCTTGGAGTTGCTGAAATTCTTGTGTTCATTGTTGTTACTTCTGACATTCTTTTAAATTATAAAATTTGTGCTTTATTGGCACTAAACCCTTTTTTATTTCTTTAAACCACTTTACACTTTTTTAATTAAACATTCGACTTCACTACACTTTTTACGTTGTTGGAACCATCAAAAAGAAACACACGATTAAAGAGAAACGTCAAATTATTCTACAGCCAACTTTACTGGCGAATTAAAATAAAAGGAATTGCTGAGCACTTGGCAGTTTTTTCCCAGTTCCTTACCTCTTACCTCTCTCTCCTAGGAACTCTAGAACGTGGGCAGAGTTGCAGTCCGTAAGTTGCACGCGTAAAAGCACACAAAGCAACTAGAAAAATCCCGCAAGTGCTGAAACGCGCTTAATAAATAAGTGGTTTCCATAGGGACCTGTAGATTTTGACAGTCTATGGCGGTCACGTTGTTTTATCTATTGTTAGTTCCTGTTATTTATTTTTCAGACAATAGAGACAAATCAACATGGCAAGTTACAGCGCCGAGCAATACGTGCGAATAATAAAACTTTATTATCAAAATGGGTGTTCCCTTGTGGCCACGACACCCATTTTTGAATCAAACGGTACATAAAAAAGCATTGCCGATTTAGGACGCTACCAGTCATTACAAATTCGCAATGCACACACAGAATGCCATTGTTTGGTCTGCATTGTTGTCCGGAGGCATCATCGCTCAGTACTTCTTCGAAGATGACGATGGCATTACTATCACCGTCAAATGAGAGCCGTACCGATCACAACATGTGGTTCCAACAGGATGTCGCTACTTGATACATAGCTGATGCTACTATGGGCAGTCTGCGCGACCGACGTTAGGATTATCTCACGCAGAGACGACGTGAAATGACCACAGACAGCGTCCATTTTAGCAAGTTAGACTTTTTCTTGTGGGGTTTTCATAAGTCGGAGATGGCAATAAGACAGAATTCAGCTTGATCTATGCGCCAGTTACCGGAAATTTTAACTCTCGGTCTCGCACCAACCACCGAAGCTCCGCCAGTCATTTGAACGAGGGCATATTCGTTGATAACTCACATGAAACTTGTTTTTATTAAATTGTAGCTCTCCCTTTTGGAAAATCCTTTCAGATGGTCAAGCGAAGAAAACGATGTTTGGAATGCAGATTTGACGGAACCAGCATTGTCTGACATTTTTGTTTTTCTCTTGCATCTACAGGATTAAAAGTGGATTGTACTTCCCATACCTTGCGATATTTTTGGGCTATAACCAATACAAAATAGAAGCAAACTTAGCATGTGTGGTCAATGAAGATGAATATATTTTTGAAAATATTTCGCCCGTCAGTCACAGAAATACATCAATATAAATTAAAATGTCATATTACAGCGAGAATATACAAAACGGGCTATAGGGCTAAATAAAACTCAAACCGCGTGCACACTACGCGTTTTTCCAAAAAAAAGCGCCATTGAAATTTTTTTTAGCGTTTGGCAAGGTCGAAAAGTGCTAAATCTAGCCCCAAAAGAGCTAAATTGGCATCACTGGCGGAGAATAATGGTTGAGGTTATTTCATATAATATAGTGGTAACCAGTATTGCCAATTTGGCGGATTTTCCGCTAAAACTAGCGGATTTTTAATGCCCATCGCGGGGAAAATGTGTTTTAGCGGCTAGCTGAAGTTTTAGCGGTTTTTTCTGCATTTGGAGGCAAAATTTTTTTAATATTTTATGTGCAGCATTGTTTAACAAATGTATATTTTAACATTTTAAGAGCTGTACATTGTAGCATTCACTGTGATGTACACAGATAAATATCATTGTTATTTTACCCAATTTCGTTGTTTGATAGCTCAGCACTGGAATTTTTTTCTTGATTTCGTAGCAAAATTATATTTGATTGAAAATCAAGGCGCATTGATGAGGTGGTGTCACTACGACAACATACACCCCAAGCCAACAAAAATACGCATTTTGTTTCTCTAGTATTTTTTCACAATCAAATTCAGCACAAATGTACACCAAGCATACAAGTAAAGTACAAAAACAAGTTATATTTGAATTTGAGAAACAAGAAATACAAACAAAATGTGTAGACTGTTTTAGTGGTACCACCATTTCAATTCTCCTTGATTGGCGTAGTGTGAAGTAAAACAGCGTTCCATGAAGCAAGTTAGGTTTTTTTTCTTGATTTCAGACAGCCGAGAAAAAATATCCGATTTTCTTGAGTCTGCTTAAAATCAACAAAATCAAGAAAATCGATGTCAGTGCGAATGCCGTGTGATCATTATACCCCTGTGTAATTTTACTCAATTTCGTGGTCTGATATTAGCGGCAAAAATGGCAACAATTTGCAGATCTACCCAATGCGTATTGGGTAATTTATTCAATTATGGGTGAAAATTGTATTCATTTAGTTGTGTAGATTAATTGGATGCATACTGCCGTTTTATCATTTTATAGGGCCAAATATTTTTGTTGTTGGTTTAAATTAAATAGTTTAGATAATATTTAATAATTATTTTGTTATAAAAGATGTGTAAATGCACCATCTCTATTGTCAATGTTGTAGGCCCCAACCACAACCATTGCCAACCTGACCAACCGTCCCGATTTTTGGTGTCCCCTCTTGACTTGAAACCAACTTAAATACATGGTTATACACAAAATAAAATGCTTTATTATTATATAAGTGGCTTCAAATTTATTTTATATATTTAGACTTATTTTAGCTAACTACATGTATTTTTATTAAAAAAAATTAAAAATTCATTTATTAAAATGTTGTCATTGCCTTGGTCAAATGCAGAGGTCGAACTAGTTTTCAGTCAACTAAATATTGTTACAACTAAGTTACGAAACAGATTAATAACAAGTACTGTAAGGGGCCATCCATAAATGATGTCACACTCAAAGGGGGGGGGGAGGGGGTGCAACTATCCGTGACAACTTGTGACGATCTCGTGTGACAGCCTGTGACACAAGGGGGGGGGGGGGGAGTTGTGAAAAATTGACTAATTTAGTGTGACATCATTTATGGATGGCTCTAAATGCTGAGGCTAATGTCAGGCAAGTTTGTAAATTAATAAACATACATTCGTATATTTTCAATAATATTTTTCTCGTTTTTTAAATGTAATAACAAATGTTGTTACGAGAATGAAGTTCCAACATCATTACTTAAAAATGTCGGAACACTTGCCGCATATACCAGTGAAACATCGGAAGACTGGTCGTACATTTTTTACTAAATAGTTTACTCTATCAATATTAAAACGCAAGCAACTGATAACTAATTCATAAATTTAGAGACCAATTCTAAGCTTTTTACACTATACGTATATGGGCATTTCCAGAGAAAATGCCACCCTATGTCACATCACGTCACCCTTGTTAATTGCTTATATTTTAGGACCATGTGGTTCGATTGTCTTCTATTGTTTTGCTAAATACAGAATGTAAGTAACTACATATTTAGTAAAAGAAAAGAAGACAGTCAAACTAACTGGTCCTAAAATGTAAGTAATTATCGAGGATGACGTGATGTGACAAAAGGTTGACCTTTCTGTGGAAATGCCCATATCTATTTATACATATGTACATATATTCCTTTTAAGGAAACTGTTTATTGTTAGACTGTTTTGTCCTTCAATAGATTTGTTTTTGTGTTCTTATCAAGGCAGTATCACCAAGATAAGTTTTGTTCTGACTCAAGCACTTGAACTTGGTTAGAAACGGAGAGTGAAAAGAAGCGTACACAATGAGGGTTTGTGAGATTCTAATAATTCTTTATTGATAAGTTTGTTCTTAAATACTAAATTATTGCTAAGTTGGATTTTACGATACATTGATTTTCTTATTCTACATTTTCTTTCTCGAGTGTTCTCTTTAAAAATTGAATCACTGCTTAGAAGTGTAAGTATGTAAATTACTGTTTTGTTTATTTAATACATTTGGGTCATTTAAATGGAATTAAACATTGAGTTTAGAATTAACGAAAGTGTGCTACAGTAATGTTGCATCATTGATATTTGAATTTCCAACGAACAAAGAAACATTGCCACAACAATGTTGCAACCATAGACTAATACATACCTAGATAAACTTATTCTCTCATCTGACGTTTCATTTCACACTCTTCGTGATGCGGTCGGTGTGATAGAGAGATGTTTGACGAAAAGTGGCATACACCAGGTGGAATTACAATAACTTCTTGCTTTAATTTTTCATGCCATTATGGTGAAAAACTGTGAAATTTAAATGTGTTTTAAACTTTTTTATTGACTGTTATTGTTAGCATACATTTGTGTTGTATTTAACACATTAATTTTAACACACAAAACGAAATGCCGTTGTTGTTATTTTGTTCGTTGTTTTGAACCATTGCCTCTATCTGGTATTAGTAAAGCAATTCTTTTCAACATCAAACGTATACATCACACGAGGACAAATGTCAGAAATTTGGTGAGTGAAAGATTTTCTCTACCCATATTTACTCTATGCACCACATATATGTTTGAGTGTATGTGTTTAAACAATTTTCATTTGAGAAATTTAAATATTAGGAAGATATCAACCAATATGAAATGTGTATCAAATGAAAGATAACATCTTCATTTACCTACAAAAAAATTTTTAAAAAAGTTATCTCGCCGTTTCCTCATAATCAATAAAATAAAGATTACAACAATAACAATCTGACATGACTCCCTATACCGTAAGGTAAGACGTATTCTACGCCAAAATGTTATAAAAACCTCAAAAATGTATTCAATTTACTACAACAATAATTGAAATGTGTATTAATGTTAGAAAATTGAAATCAACTTTAAAAAAAAATTGGATATAGACATAAATGGAACCACAATTTTTAGGTGCATAGACTTACGGCCTTAGTCCCAAAAAGTTAGAAGAGGTTTGAAAGACGATTTATCATACAAAACCCGTCTCTCAAACCTCTCCCAACTTTTTATGAATAAGGCGGTTAATGTATAAGGCATGGAACTGTACGTGGAGGTGGAAAGTTTGTGATAGCCATTCACTTGGGAGTGGCCAGAAATGATTCCTTCATTGGGCAGTCCAAGCAGCTCACTACTTCCACGCAGTATGTCCTGGGCAGTGGCTTTATCGGAAACCTCCGTTAGCTAGCTAGAGTGAGAAGGCGAAAATAAATGTGCCGCCTGATTGGTTATGCGATCACTGATGTGTCTCAGGCTTAGTATGTGACTGAAGCTCATCCAGCTATCGGGCATACTCTTTTGTCCTTTAGAAGGCGGATGAGCCAAACATATGTATGGGCCAACGGCGGATAAAAACCAAAAGAAGAAAATTCTGGTTTGACATTGCATCCTGGTCAGCGATCGATCCATAATGGGCGGCTGCAATCAAATATCCGGCAGTAGGTAAAATGCAAAAACCCGGTGGACTGGGTTTGCCTCCCGCCACCGTTCATAATAGCAGTGAAAATACAAAAACGAAAGAGAAAACATAAACAACCCCTATTTGTTGAGACCCCCGTAAACCTTATGAGGAAAACGTGAGAACTCTATATAGATCCGGTGCAAGCATCCAATTGGCAGATGTCCTCGAAAATTATAAGGCTGACATTACCGCTATACAGGAAATGCGATGGACAGGACTGCGACATATACTACAGTTGCCATGAGAAAAAACATGAATTTGGTTGCGGATTTGTAGTTGGCAAAAGACTGCGACATCTAGTCTGTAGGTTCAATCCTGTGAGTGAACGTGTAGCCACAATCCGCATAAAAGCGAAATATTTTTATATTTGTGTGCATGCTCCGACAGAAGAGAAAGATGATGATGCCAAAGACATATTCTATGAGCTCCTAGAGGAAACGTATGACCACTGCCCTGGCCATGACATTATGATTGTACTAGGAGATTTTAATACCAAAGTAAGAAGGGAGAATGTGTTCAATCCAACTATTGGCAATTTCAGTATACATGCTGACAGTTCCGAGAACGGTATGAGGCTGATTGACTTTGCCGCGGCAAAAAACATGGTCCAGCATAAGCTACTTGTCCAGCATAAGCTACTTGGTACAAGATTCCAGCATAAGCTACTTGGGTATCCCCTGATCAAAGAACGAAGAAACAAATTGATCACGTGGTAATTAATAGATCTACGAGTTATCAGAGGAGCTAACATCGATTCTGATCACTACCTAGTAGCAGCAAAGGTTCGCACAAGATTAAGTAGGGCGAAAATCGTACGAAACCAGACGCAGAGAAAGTTAGACATCGGAAAGCTGCAATTACCAGAGGTGGTGGACGAATTTATATACGTCAGCCTTGAGATCAAGAGGAGAATTGTGCTTGCGAATAGATATTATTTTGGGCTAAGCAATCACTTTAGAGATAAAGCCCTCTCTCGAGTAACAAAAGTCCAACTATACCAGACTCTCATACAATCTGTCTTGATTTATGGTGCAGAATCCTGGGTCTTATCGCAAGCAGACGAAACATCTGTAGCAGTCTTCGAGAGAAAAATACTCCAAAAATGTATGGCCCTATAGTGCACAACGGCGAGTTTGGGCGACGCATGAACCATGAGCTGTATGAGCTCTATCCCGATATTGACATAGTTAAGCAGATCAAAATAACACGATTGCGATGGCTAGGCCACGTCAGTAGAATGGATGAAGACGAACCAGCACGAAGGGTTTTCGAAACCGAACTCGAAGGAAGACGAAAAATAGGAAGACCAAGACTCCGCTGGAGGGATCAGGTTGACGAATCCCTGCGTACACTTGGTAGTGCCAACTGGAGAGATAAGGCAAAAGATCGAACTGGTTGGCGAAATATGTAATCTTCGTTTTGTAAGGTCCCTGACCCCTCGGAAACAACTATGAACGATGTGCCTTTTGACGCCTGGGAGGTGTTAACATCTCAAAAGGATAAGTCGAAGCACCTCCCCAATCAATTTCGTGAATACCTTTCATACGAGTATACAAATCGGGGACTGAAGGATGAGGATGGAGTAGAATGGATGTGCGTATGTACGCATTTTGGTGAAAACCATCAACTGAAGGGGATCAACTTTATACCAAAATTTTATAAATTAAGAAATAAAAATTGAAAATTATAAAAAATGGAAAAAATAAATTGTGTTTTTTATTTATAGATAAATGAGTGGAATGGTGGGTTGGATAGAAAAATGGAAGAATAGTGTTGTTTGGAAAAAAATAAAAAGAAAAGATGGTAGAAAATAAGTTTTTAAAAAATTTTAATTCTAGATTCTAAATCTAAGATCTGAAAGAAAACATGGGAGAAAATAATTTTTTGAAAAAATTAAACATTTAAAATATAAAAAGTTGAGTTTTTTTATTTATGAGTAAATGAGTGGAATGGTGGGGTGGGAAGGAAAGATGGAAGAGTGGAATGGTGGACTGGGAAGGAAAGAAAAAATAGAAGAATGGAATGGTGGGAAGGAAAGATGGAAAGATGGAAAGAAAAGATTGAAGAAAATAATTTTTTTTAAAAAAATTTCAATTCCAGCTTGTAAATCTAAATTTCGATTCCGGAATCAGGATTATGTATCCAAAAATTAAAATTTGGATTCAGATTCGGATTCAGATTTTAAATTCCAAATATGAATTCGAATTCAGATATGAATAGCTTCTTTTCTTGCTTCTTTTTTTTATCCAACGATCACCATATCACGATTACCATGATCACGATCACCATATCACGATACCACGATTACCATGATCACGATCACGATATCACAATCAACACGATCACAATCATCACGATCACAACATCCACATGACGATTCACCATACATACCCCCATAGAATGTGGCGGTACCTCATACCCCCATAGGATATGGCGGTACCCCCATTTCCATACTACTTACACCACAAATATATACTAACAATAAAATATAACAAACAATTCCAAAATACGTTTAAAAACATGTTTATACTGCACTCGAAATCTAGAGATATCTAGATTTCGTGGTCTAAACATCTGATTTTCCATACACAAATCAGCTGTTCCAGTGAATGAAATCTAGACAATCGAGATTTCGGTTGCAGCATAAACGCGGTATAAATTACACATTTTTTCATCAAAACGACATGAAAAATTTAAGTCAATAATTTTTGTAATTCCGCCTGGTGTAAGTCAATTTACGTCAAATAACTCTACCGTACCGACCACCACATGAATAGTGTGAAAGGAAATCTCAGATGAGAAGAATGGCAGTGTTTATTGTTAGACTGTTTTGTCCTTCAATAGATTTGTTTTTGTGTTCTTATCAAGGCAGTATCACCAAGATAAGTTTTGTTCTGACTCAAGCACTTGAACTTGGTTAGAAACGGAGAGTGAAAAGAAGCGTACACAATGAGGGTTTGTGAGATTCTAATAATTCTTTATTGATAAGTTTGTTCTTAAATACTAAATTATTGCTAAGTTGGATTTTACGATACATTGATTTTCTTATTCTACATTTTCTTTCTCGAGTGTTCTCTTTAAAAATTGAATCACTGCTTAGAAGTGTAAGTATGTAAATTACTGTTTTGTTTATTTAATACATTTGGGTCATTTAAATGGAATTAAACATTGAGTTTAGAATTAACGAAAGTGTGCTACAGTAATGTTGCATCATTGATATTTGAATTTCCAACGAACAAAGAAACATTGCCACAACAATGTTGCAACACTGCTGTGCACTTAAAATCAAGTAGGTCGTTAAACTCGTAGCAGCAGAGTTAACGTCTAAATGTTTTTGTGTGTGAGTGTGTCAACCTAAATAATTTGTGTTTGATTTGTTAATTTGTATAGTGTATTGACACATTCTTTGGCGTAGTGGAGATTGTTACAATTAAAGTAATGAATAACAATTGTTTTTTATGGATTAACAAATCCCAAATGCAATTGAGTCAGCATAACGATTCCGATTGATTTCTGTGTGTCATATTTTCAATTCTTGTGATTAAGTGGCGTTGTGTGTGGTATGCCAGTGTGTTACGATAAATGAACGACACACACACATGGGTATTCAGTATGGCAAAGTTAAAAAGAGAATAATAATAGTTCTGAACTGTGAATGTTTGAACAGAAACATAAATAAAATTCGTATGTGTTTCGTAAATAAAATGCGTTTTATTTCCATATTCTTATCATTTAGCGGATTTTTGAAAAATTTTCCAGCTAAATAAAATTTTTAGCCGATTTTTGGATACATTTGGCGGTATTTTACAGAAAATACTTGGCAACACTGGTGGTAACCAACCCCATAGACTAATACATACCTAGATAAACTTATTCTCTCATCTGACGTTTCATTTCACACTCTTCGTGATGCGGTCGGTGTGATAGAGAGATGTTTGACGAAAAGTGGCATACACCAGGTGGAATTACAATAACTTCTTGCTTTAATTTTTCATGCCATTATGGTGAAAAACTGTGAAATTTAAATGTGTTTTAAACTTTTTTATTGACTGTTATTGTTAGCATACATTTGTGTTGTATTTAACACATTAATTTTAACACACAAAACGAAATGCCGTTGTTGTTATTTTGTTCGTTGTTTTGAACCATTGCCTCTATCTGGTATTAGTAAAGCAATTCTTTTCAACATCAAACGTATACATCACACGAGGACAAATGTCAGAAATTTGGTGAGTGAAAGATTATCTCTACCCATATTTACTCTATGACCAACCCATAGCCATAGAATAACACATACGTAGAAGGTTTTATTCGCTCATCTGACGTTTCATTTCACACTCTCATCGTAGGTTTGTGGAAATGAGAGCAAATTAAATTTAAAATTTACATACACCAGGTGGAGTTACAAAATATGTTCACTTAACTATTTCCTGTCGTTTTGGTGTAGAACTGAAAAATTTAAAAGTAGTTTGCACTTTTTTGTTGATTTTTATCGTTGGTATACATTTGTATTGTATTTAACACAACTAGTTTGCCACAAAAACACGAAATTCGGGTGTAGTTCCTTTGTGGATCGCTGTATACTATTGCCACCATCTGGTATTATTGAACCCATATTTTCCACCCTCCACTGTGTAATTTCCATCGTACCTATGACGTTTAATTTATTCATAGAGTAAATATGGGTAGAGAAAATCTTTCACTCACCAAATTTCTGACATTTGTCCTCGTGTGATGTATACGTTTGATGTTGAAAAGAATTGCTTTACTAATACCAGATAGAGGCAATGGTTCAAAACAACGAACAAAATAACAACAACGGCATATCGTTTTGTGTGTTAAAATTAATGTGTTAAATACAACACAAATGTATGCTAACAATCACAGTCAATAAAAAAGTTTAAAACACATTTAAATTTCACAGTTTTTCACCAAAATGGCATGAAAAATTAAAGCAAGAAGTTATTGTAATTCCACCTGGTGTATATCACTTTTCGTCAAACATCTCTCTATCACACCGACCGCATCACGAAGAGTGTGAAAGGAAACGTCAGATGAGCCAAATATTCTCTCTAGTCTGAGATTACTCTATGAATTTATTGAGCGAATAAAAATTTCTATAGTATGTGTTATTCTATGCCCATAGCAAACACTAATCGTATTTTTCACACACACGCGATCGGAAACTCACATGTACACACAACAACTCTGTTTGATTCGAACCATCAGTCTATGCCTGTGCGCAGTGTTGCCAGAAGCCGTCAAAAAAATTATGCTAAATGACCAAAAAAATTGTGGAAAATGGAAAGAAATTATGCTAAAAACACCAAAAAAAATTATGCAAAATGCAAAAACATTATCCTAAAATTAAAAAAACTAAATTTTGATATATGGGCATTTCCACAGAAAGGTCAACCGTTTGTCACACCACGTCACCCTCGATAATTACTTATATTTTAGGACCAGTTAGTTTGATTGTATTTTTTTCTTTTACTAAATATGAAGTTAGTTACATTCTGTAGTTAGGAAAAGAATATAAAACAATCCAACCAAATGGTCCTAAAATATAAGCAATTAACGGGGGTGACGTGATGTGACATAGGGTGGCACTTTCTCTGGAAATGCCCATATTTGCCTCTGTGGGTATTTTTGAGTACCTACTATAGCGTTTTTAAGCATGATTTTTATTCACAAATTCGTATAATTTTTATAAATAAAGAAAAAACATTTTGAAATCAGAGATGTGTATTTTTGATAGAAAAAATTCCATAAAAACATTAAAATAAAAAATCAGTTTTGTGTCAAAAATTTAGCCTTTTATAAAACAAAAGCTCTGATGATTTATCAGAAGTTTCTTGGTGTAATTTTAAGACCATTTCTATTTCGGTTTTTATTTGTAGCTACACTTATTAGTTGGAAGTACTGTAATTTTAATCTGGGATCCATAACTTTTTGAGAAACAATGCAAACATGCCTACGGGTTTGGGCTTTTCATATTAAATGCTTGAAAAAAATTACTCTATGATAAGGGTTTTTGAATATTTTATATTTTCTGTATATTCACGTTTTTGGCATTAATGAAAAGCTGAATGCCATTGTCTGATAAGGTACCTTAAGGTACAGTTTTCTTTGATTATTCTGAAAAAACGTGTCGTTTTTCTTTCCTTTCAAAAGTATAACCTGCTGATAAGCAAAGTGATAAGTAAAAACTGCCACAAATTCAGAGCGAAACCCTAACGGTATGGTAACACTACTATTTTCATACTTAGTATTGCATTTCCGTCCATACTAAATTGGGAGTGCCCACATGTACGCTTTATATTCTTAAATTCGCGGAATATATTGTTGTTGTTACAAGCTATTATAAAACATAAAAAACTTCATCTTCGCAAAATTGGAATACATTAATACATTTATTTTTTCCAAATAATTAGGCCATTAGTGTTTAATTTTTGATTTGCCAAAAAGATTCACTATATGAATTTTGTACGAAATGAAATGTAAACGTGTTAAATCACAGCCTGTTTCTCTATATCGATCGAAAGCTTTCGTTCGTGTTCTAGACGAAAGAAAGTTGATTTGGGATTCACAATCTTGTCGTTTCAAGTCGAATGAAAACATAAAATCTTTCAGTACAAATTTTGGTTTCTCTATTTCGAATGTGCAAAAGATGAAGTCAGGCAAACGAAAATTTGGACATAGAGAAACCAAATTTGAGTCGAATGTGAGTGACCGATTTTCGTTCGCTTAGATTTTTGTTCGAGTTAGAGAAACAGGCTGTTAGTAGCATAGAAATAAATGAATGTTTCTTTTAATGGTGCGGGAGAAATCCGCCTCTAAGGCTGAAAACACAGTCAGCCATATCGTTTTTGATCCATGAACAATGTATTGAACAGATGTTTCGTTTCTCATCCTTTGGTGTGTGTTGGCTCATAAGAAGGAATGTATTGTTCCATGAATCAAAATATAAACGTCCGGTGTGTTTTCAGAAATATACCTGTTACATGTTATTAAAAAGTAAAATACAAAAAAAATTTTGATGGAAAATTGTGCAATATCTAAAAAATTATGCTAAAAATTTCATGAAAATCGTAAAATTTTGGGAAAGTTTTATGAAAATTATGCTAAAAAGCATTTAGCATCATATTTCAAAAAAAAATATGCTGACGCCAAAAAAAATTATGCTAAAAAAGCATTAATTATGCTAAACTGGCAACACTGCCTGTGCGTTTGCGACCTCACACAAGCACATAATACGTTTGTGTCATTTCCCAGCGGACCAAAACTTCGTATACGATATAGCATACGAGAGTTACGCGAAACTTTTGCGGGTAAAACTCTCGAAAATAGATCCGAAAACGATCGGAAAATGAATCATCAGTCGCTCAGTTTGTGGCAGTAAAAGTTTCGTTTACGATGTCTTGCAAGAGATTCGTTTGCGAGACTTTTGCAATATCTTTTGCGAGAACAACACGAAAAACAAAATGCCATTGCCAAAACATTGTTGTTGTGTCGTGTGCCTGCACGTGTGTGCCTCTGTTTGGCGCACGACACAACGACAACAATGTTTCTCTCTCTTTTTTCGTCCGTTTAGCACCCGTTTTTAAACCAGTTTGCGAACATTTGGGCGAGTTTAATTTCTCCCCCGGTTTTGGTCCGGTAAATACTCGTTTCTGAGCCCGTTTGCGAGCATTTAGCGTAACACTCGCTAAGACTCGGTTTTTTGCCCGCTGGGTTGCTGAAATTTGGTATACATTGGTTGGGAGTTGTGTCGTTCATGAACTATATTGTTCATTTAGGGTGACCAGACATCACCCTTACGAACATAATACACATGTTCGAAATGGCAAGTAAGTTCGTGATTGTTATGTCGGGGCACCTTAAATGAACGAGTTCGAGAACTAGTGAACGAGTTCGACACAAGTCTAGTATGCATCTCATAGGGAATCAATATTAAGATTTAAATCATCATACGGATATGATTCTGAATTTAAGTGAACCTTGATATTACTTAAGTGACAATTTATGAAAGTAGAAGGCTAACAATATAAAACGAGGGCAGGGCGTTCGCTATTTGAAAATATTTTAACATTCCAAATATGATCATGACGCTCAGCAGGTAGTTTAGAATAAAAATGTGTATCCCAACTTCGGAATGTAAATGGTTCTGTTGCACCACTCTTAATAATTTTCATCGTGCTTACCCAGCAAACAATATGACTCCTAAAATAGTCTTTTAGGTCTCTTTTTTATGAGCAAAACCCTCAGATATGAGCGTGTTTTCCTATGAAACCGTCAAAAAATTTTATACTGAATATGAGCGTTTTATGACTAATAAATTTAACGATTTGTATGGAAAATTGTGAGACTTTTTGCTCACAAATCAATCATAAAAGCCTCTTAAAAGAGTCATAAAACGGATTTCAGAGCCAAAAAAGAGTGATATAGGAGTGTTTCTTTTTCTTGAAATTAGAGTATTCAGCTTCACTTTCTTCATTTGTTTCACTTTGCAGATTCGTTGAATTCACTTTTCGTTTTTTTATTTCATTAATTATTTGAGCTGAACGCCTCTTTTCGCCAGTTGTTGGATACATCTTCTCTTTTTATTAAAAGAAAAGAAAACAAACTACCGTTGCCCCTCAGAAAACCCTCATAAATAAGAGTTTTCTGGGAGAGTGCTCTTAATTGCTCATAAAAAAGAGATTTTTCGGAGTCCTAAATTCTGCAGACTCCGAAATCAATCATAAATGCTCATAAATTAGGAGGGTAATCATAAAACCCTCAGCGCTCCGAAAATTGTTTGCTGGGTAGTTTACTTGAATCTGATACATGTATGTATACGTGGAATTCTCCCAGCTAGCATTTTCAATCGTGCACGACTCTTTCACGATCGGAGCCGGCGATTAAAGTAATCGTGCGCGATGTCGTATTCCAATCGCGCACGTTCAGAGCAACTGAAGTAACTGCGTCAAGACGGCGACTCTTACTTTCCAATCGTCGACGATGAGCAAAATCCAATCGTCGACGATGAGCAAAATCCAATCGTCGACGATGAGCAAAATCCAATCGCAGGCGATTGGCAAGACGATGGTAAATTTATACAAAAATGCTTATTATTATTTGTTTTTTTCATAGAACAAAACACTTGTGCTGCACTACACTTCTGACGCTTCTTTGCTTCTTAAATACTCAAATGAAAAGAAGCAAAAAAGTTTTTTCTTTTTTTGCTGAGCAGATATTGGAAAACCCGTTAGAATTTCAGAGAGACATAATTAAATTCTCCTTGGAAAACACGAGTTCGGTGGAGTATGCGGGAAGAAGTAAGACAACAATAAGAAAATACATGTAAGACTGTGACACAAAGTAAACACAAAAACAAATCGTGAGCACAAAGTCTTAAAAGCAGAGAAAAATATAATTCTGCTCCGACAATCGTGGTGACGATTGGAAATCCAGTCGCGAAACAATCGTGATCGTAAAACAAACATTCAAATGCTAGCTGGGCTCCATGAAATATCTGAGATAGTTAGTTTTGCTATTGTAGTAGCGACTATCGACGTTATAAAACCTTTTTCACTTTTAGCAAGCAATAAAATTAATTCATGTTTACAATTCAACATAACCTTGTTAAAATCTTCAGCGAATCCGAATAGTGATTTCAGTGGGATATAAAAGATAAAAGTCGACGTTTCTAATATTATCGGTTTACCATTATTCCAACTAGCATTTCGCATCATGAAACTCTCACTCGGGATCAATGATACATAGTTTTTTATGGTATTAGTTATTGCAAGATGTCGAATACGATCAATTTCAATACCATTAACTTCATATCGGATCTCAGTAGATAGGGAATGAGAGTTCAAAAGTTGTGTAGGAATAACAATTAAATTGTGTGGAAAAGCAATTAAGGAAAAAATTTTTCATGATTTTGTATGAAAAAGGTAATTAAAATCAAGTGGAAATCAATTAAGTTTAAAAACTAAAAATATCTACATGAGAAACAAATCAAAATAAGACCCATTAGGTTTAAAAACTGTAAAAATAATGATTGAAAAAAAACAATTAAATCCAGAAAAAAAAATCAATTAAGATGGAAAACTAAGAAACTAATGGGAGAAAAAAAAGCTATTAAACTCATACCAAAAATAATTTGGATTGACAACTAAGAATATGTGTGGGGATAAGGAGTAAATATATTGGGTGAAGGTCATTTGTGTTATGTTTTAATATGGACTGCAGTGTGTACTATCTAGCATAAGAATATGACATTATAAAGTGTGCATCGCAGACAGTCTTTTCTTTATACTGCATGTTACATATGGAACGCAGACAGACTGTTATGGTATGTTGTTGTAGTTTAGTATCAATATGTTTCTCCTATGGTGGATGTCATGGGCTATTGTACTGAATGTTACACATGGAACGCAGACAAACTGCTATGGTATGTTGTTGTAGTTTAGTTATCAATATGTTTCTCCTATGGTGAATGTCATGGGCTATTGTACTGCATGTTACACATGGAACGCAGACAAACTGCTATGGTATGTTGTTGTAGTTTAGTTATCAATATGTTTCTTCTATGGTGAATGTCATGGGCTATTGTACTGCATGTAATATTTACTGCATGCAAATTTTTCCCTACTCCCACTATTTTCTTAGTTTTCCATCTTAATTGCTATTTTTTTCGATTTTAATTACCCTTTTCATACAAAATCATATTAAATGATATTTAAATGAAACTAAGGGAATATATTTTCGGCTGTAATTTATGAAGTGGACATTGCGCACAAACAGACAGAGAGAGATGGACTTATTATGGTGGATGATACACATAACACATGCATCGTAGCCAGATAGACTTTTCTTCTGCAATATGTTGTCGTTATAGTTTTGTTAAGTCAATTTGAATTTTATAATATACAAAATTTGCTATAAATTATCAACTTATTGGATGAATCTTTTCAGTCCACTATTAAATATTTAACGATGAGTACAAACGGTACAACATTAATACAAGGTACAAACCTTAATATGAACATTATGTATTCAGTTTTAACGGTCATCTAATACAAGGAAGATGGATATTATTGAAGAGTTTCTACAGAAGTTTGAAAATATGATTTTTGAAGAACATTTAGAATTAATACGTGTATTTAAAACACAGTATTCAAATTTTGATGCATACAATATACCCTGCTCCCCTGAAAGTTTGGATGGAGTTATAGTAGGAATGTGTGGATGCTATTTTTTCCATTTGAGAAAGGGAAAGATTATGAAGATTATCGAAAAATATTAAAAATTATTAAAGTATTTCACATCGTCCTACACCACACAATTAATTGCAAGAAACAAAGAATGAGAATAAAAATTTAATTAAAATTGTAATATTTTATATTCATTCAATAAAGCAACAATTGCTTTTTTTTATTTAAAGTGCAATAAAATGTTTTATTGTTTTATTTTAAAATTTACTAATTTACAAAATTCATATACAAAACTATTTTATTTTCATACATCTATTTTACTTAGTGAAACTATTATCTATTTTATTTTCATACATCTATTTAACTTAGTGAAACTAATTCTTCAAGATTATTTTCATTTTTCTCCAAAAATATGAAAAGTTTAAACAGATTATTAAGTGGGCATTTAAAAATCATACTGTTATAATGTACTGGGCAGTTAGTAGTATAGTTTCTTAAATTTTTAAAACTAATCTTATTTTCAAGGTTGATAACGTTTAAATAAAAATTTCGCAATAGGAAATCTTTCTTGTTGTTTCCAAAAACAAAGATATATTTATAATCCTTCAATGGTGTCAGTATATCATCAAGACAATTGTAATTCACTTCTCCATCAACCCAGTCTAAGTTATGTATATAGGTTTTATTATAAAAGTTCTGCTTAGCTGCTTGTTTCGTTAGTATACTACTACTAAAGGAGGTTTCAATATGTGATGAGTTGGTATGACTGACGTTCCGAGCATATAAGCTAATTCCTTCACATACAAAGCATTATTATTACCATTACAGAACTGTAGGTCAATCAAAGCAATGTCCGACTTATCAATTTTAAACATGACTGATTAAAGAGTAATTATGAAATAATAGTAGTATTGTCTTGAAGTCTATCTTTTATAGTGGATCATACTAAACTTTTTCTATATAAAGAGATTTTCAGAGTAGCAAACTCACCAGTTTATATTTAAATTTTGTTAAGAATGGAGAGTAGAACAAAAAAACTATTTCGTCTTAGTCAAGGACGAAAACCCCAAATTTATGATGTTGTATTTGAGCTCGAATACTTCCTTAATTTGAAACTAAAGATATCCTGCGGATTTTCAACATCATTTGGATTTCAGCCAGTTATATACCTACATTATAAAGACAAACATTTTATTGGATTAGCTCGAGATGAATGGATACGTCTCATGAGCTATAAGGAGTATATTAACGCTACGCTGAACGAATATGATTTTATAAATTCAATGAATCTTATTAAGAACGATTGTGAGAGAGATATTGAATATTCTTTTCAATATGAAACTGGAATATGTTACTTAGTTTTGAAACAAGGAACATATAAAATTAAAATTGATTCTGAGACTCGGTATAAAAATGTAAAATCAAATTAAAAATGATGTAAAAATTTATAGATTATTATTAAGAGCAGATAATAAATGAATATGTATATGTATATGAACAAATTATAAGCGTTTTATTTCTTGATTTTAAAATGTGTTAAAAATTTTAAACATAAATGACGACAATTAAAAGAATTAAGTTTCTGATATCTATTATAGTTATAATTAATATTATTTCCTAAATATTGTAGTACTTCTAGAGGCGGTTGAAGATTACCAAAACTATCAAAATATTCTACATTATCCTTATATTTATAAAAGGCTACCCAATATTTATAAAAGGCTACCCAATCAGTGAGTGAAAACTGGAAAGCGCACAGCTCAGTGATTGTGAGAAGTTCTCCCCAGTCCCTTTATGGGATGTAATGGGAAACTATTTATTTATTTACCCAATGTGTGCCATTTCCTTTGTTGGAGTCCAAGTTGATAATTCCACACTCTATCTCTCGTGAAGTTTTAGGAAGTTTATCTCTCATATATACTCCTCTAAAATAGGGAATATTCTTTTTTCCAAACATTTTTAAATCCACATCTGTAAGAGCTCTATTAGGTAGCAGCTTTATTAGTTTTTTGTCACATTATTATAAAATAGTCCATATCCCTTTTTGTATGGTTTAAGGTATAGGCCTTTACTCATCGCTATAGATTCTATTGTTTTGTTATGTCGTTTGTTTTCTTCAAGCTGCTTTCTACCATTTTCAGCAGTAGTTATTGCTGTAGCGATTGCTGATCCACCCGAGGCTAATGCACCCAATGCACCAAGTGCAGTAAGTATGAGTACTAGTGGTAAAAATCCTCCAATTTTAGGAGCCCTGATAATTCTTGGAATTTTAACTCCAGATTTCTTTCCAGAAATATATCTTGAATTTCTTTCCGTGCGGTTTTAATGTCTTGAGGTTTTTATTTGTTAAGACCACGGTTGCCGCTTTTATTGCATTATTAAAATTGTTTCGTTTACATATATTTTTAAGGTTGTTTGGTTTAACACCTAAACCAAATTTCACTTTAGATTTCATTTCGTTATTAACAAGGTATGCGTTTGCTTTTTCTCCAAATGTGCTGTCTTTGTCTTTAACCCTTTCCCAAGCTCTATCTGCTAGCTCTCTGTCTGCTTGATGTCGTTGGGTAATATCAGTATTCTGTGAGTAAGCTATATCTTGTATTCTACAAGCTGCATCCAATTGATTTATTCCTCTATCTCCCCTTTTCAATCGTTTCTCAAGCTTTGTTCCAGGTCCACAAAATTGGTAACCAGGAAGGTGAAGTTCAACTGGTAGTGAATTAATTAATTTATTCACTAATCCTCGTCCATGAACGTTTCTCTTGGGAATGGGTTTATTTTCCGTGTATACAATCATTTTATAATTTTTTTCTGCAAACAAATCATCTATAAATCAGTAAACTGTTTTTTTTTAAATACTCAGTTGTAAAGATGCGTTTAATACAGCAGCGTACTAATATTTTAGTAAGAAATCTAGATTTCACATATAGTAATCAAAAAAATACAAAACATAGCTCTTTGTCACCCAATTCTATACGGGCTTTAATAGTGGGCCCATCTAATTGTGGAAAAACTAATGTTATGATAAGATTAATAGAAAGCCCCAATGGATTAAAATTTGAAAATATTTATTTATATTCAATGTCATTATACTTATTACTTCCATAAAGGGTATGGGATATTACACATTCTCTGATAATGAAGATATTATATCTCTTGATAAAGCCAAACAAAATTCAATAATGATATTTGACGATGTGGCATGTGAGAAACAAAATAATATGCGGTCATATTTTTGTATGGGACGGCACAAGGATATTGATTCATTTTATTTGTGTCAAACATACACACACATCCAAACACCTTGTGCGTGATAATGCAAAAATACTAATCGTCTTTAAACAAGATAAAATGAATTTGAAACATATCTATAATGATCATGTTGGAAGTGATATGGGATTCAACGATTTTTATAACATATGTCGAGAGTGTTGAAAAGAAAAGTACGGATTTTTACTGATTAACAAAGATGATGAAATTCAACATGGACATGGCTTTGAGGTTTTTATCTTGATTTAGTTAAACTTCAACGTTCAACAATAACAGACTTCGGTATCAATACTATTCTATACCGGTTCCTAAGCTGTTCTGTCCTATTTCAAAACTGTTCTGTTCTATTCCAAAGCTGATCTGATTCAAAGCTGTTCTATACCAGTTTCGAAGCTGTTCTATACCGGTTCCAAACCTGTTATATACCGGTTCCAAAGCTGTTCTGACCTGTTGCGACCTATTTCAAAACTATTCTCTTCCAAAGCTGATCTGCTCCAAAACTCTTCTATACCGCTTCCAAAGCGAAAAATTCTGATAGAAGCTATATAAATTTGAAATGGAGGAAAATATTCTAAAAGAATTGATCAAATCGCGTAAAGTTTTACAAAGAAAATTTCAAAGTATAAAACTCGGAGAGGCTGAAACATCTGAGAAATTGGAAAAAACATTCAAATCTTTAACAGACCCCTTAAAAACCCTTGTTAAATTGTCAGACGAGAACAGATATAGACCAATCCCAAATGCTTCTACCCATATTTCCAATCACCTAAAGAGGAAATACGATGGTAGTTTACATACAAGCACACCAAAGAAGAAAATTGTTAAAATAGAAAATTTTAAATTTACTACCTATAAGCAGAATAATATAGGAGATGAAGAAGACGACGAAGGAGAAGATGATGATGTAGTATAAGGTGAAGAAAATGTTAACAACGATATATTTAATTCACAAACAGATGATAATGATTTATCATATTTAGAAAGAAATGAAAACTTTGATAAAGTATTTGGTCCTCATAAAGAGTATTTGGTCCTCATAAAGATGAACTGGATGGGGCGAACTTTAATGCCGATAATAAAAGAATAATAAATTCGGCAACACCACTAGAAGGAACAGATGCCGTTAACAAAACATATATGAATTCACAAATCAATCATATGCAAGAATATTTAAAGAGAGGTATAAGCACAGAAGTGTTAATTGTTAGAAAAGAAATCAAAGAGTTGAATAAAAAATTTCCGATATATATGAGGTAATGATAATGAATGCTACAACATACAATGGAAAAACGAGCGATTGTTAATGAGCTTCATTCCCAAGCACGGAAGAATTTCCAATGACGTAGAGTTATTATGAAAGGAATTGATGATCTTTGGCAAGCAGATTTAGTAGAAATGGGTAATTATTCAACTGCCAACAACGGATATAAATATTTGTTAACAGTTATTGATACATTCTCAAAATATGCTTGGGCAGAATCATTAAAAACGAAAACTGCATCTGAAGTGTCCAGAGCATTTCAGAAAATACTTAATATGAGGCGAATACCTAAAAATTTACAAACAGATGATGGTAAAGAATTTTTTAATAAAGAGTTTGGCTTGCTAATGCGAAAATATTTAATTAATCATTAGTCTACGTATAGTGTAATGAAAGCCTCAATCGAACATTAAAAGGAATAATGTGGATAGAGTTTAGTAATAACGGAACATATCATTGGATTGATATTTACAAAAGCTTAGTTGAGCAATATAATAAAAATAGACATAGAACAATTAAAATGGCTCCCATCCATGTAACTGCTAAATACGAAAAACTTGTTTTAAATACTGTTTATAATCATCTTAAAATATTTAAAAGTTCACGGTTTCATGTAGGAGATTATGTCCGCATCAGTAAATATAAAAATGTCTTTGAAAAAGGTATACACTGAACTGGACCACGGAAATATTTAAAATCAAATCAATACAAAACACATACCCAATCACATTTTTGTTGGAAGACTATCAAGGAAATCAAATAAAAGGAGGATTCTATAAGGAGGAGATACTTCGTACACGATTCCCTAATACGCTTTTGGTGGAGAAGGTATTGAGAACTCAAGAAGAAAAAGCGTTTGTCAAATGGTTGGGTTTCTCAAGTCAACATAATTCTTGGATAAGTAAAACAGAAATATTATGATTTTGGGGAAAGAAAAAATATTAAAAATAAATTTATTTAATTGAAAAAAAAACACCACAGACTTTTTATTTCATTAACGGTCCAACTTTCACAATGTCAATTACTCTAGCATTAAGCGGAAATTCTTCAGTTTTAAAAGCAAATTACTTCCCATCAATAGATCTTTCAGAAGACTATGAATGTTCTTTAATTAATTTTCACTCATATAACTCTGTTCCCAACGTAGATTATGACAATAATTTATTCCATATTGGAGATAAAGTGATTGAAATGCCAATTGGATCATATGAGTTACGAGATATTGTTGAGTATATTACTGCTCAATATAAAGCAGAATATTTTAATAAATCGATTGTGATTGAAGCCAATAATAATACTTTACAAATTGAAGTAACCTCCTCACACGACACAATTTTTTTCGATCGTGAGCGCTCTATTGGAAAGTTATTTGGTTTTGGAAACGGATTTTTAACGACTGGTATTAAACATACATCAACTCTTCCTATAAATATTTTAAAAGTTAATGCCATACAAGTACAATGTAATATAGTAAGAGGAGCATTCATGAATAACTCTCCAGCACATATATTTCACGAGTTTGCATTGGATGTTCCTCCAGGTTATAAATTAGATGTTATCCCAAAAAATCTAATTTATTTGCCAGTAAACGGCAAAGAAATAACATGCCTTACAGTGTGGATAGTTGATCAAGAAGGTCGAGGTGAAGAAATTGCATCTCAGACCAAAGAAAAAATGATAATTTACAATAAAACTCAGCAGAGAAAAATTAATAAAGACACTCCTATAAAAACTATCAACGCTATAAGACCACAATTAACAGAAGAAAATAAAGTATTTTTTAAATTACTCAAACTAAAAGTAAAGAAGAATGTCTGATATACTCAATGTAATTGAGAAACCGTTTTCGGATGGAAACATAACAAAAAAAGATTATCATAGCTATGTTCCATATATAAATACAATCACTTAAAAATAAGGATGAAATTCAAGATTTATATGTTCTTCCATCTGAAAGTTATTTATACATAGAGGGAAATATAAAAAATATCAAAGGTGAGGGATCCCAAAATACTCGTCTGAGAAATAATTGTATTGGCTACTTATTTGATGAAATACGTTATGAGATTAATGGTGTTGAAATTGATCGAACCCGATACTTGGGGATGTCTAGTACAATGAAAAATTATGTTTCATTAAATGAATTTGAAAGAAATATGACGCTAAATGCTGGCTGGAGTATTTCTGAAGACCTATCAATGCATTCATTTAATTTTTATATACCCCTTAAACTATTAATGGGATTTGCTGAAGACTTTAACAAAATAATATTAAATAGCAAACACGAACTTATTCTTTTGCGAAGCTCAAGTGATGTGAATGTATATTACTCAACAGATGCAACTGATAATCTCAATTGACAATCACAAATATAACATGGAGAATCCCACGCGTTCATCTATTCGATAGTAGAAAAATTCAAATTCTGAAGATTATTAAGGATGGAACTTCTCTACCCATAGCATTCCGCAGTTGGGACTGTTATTTTAACCCCACATTTCCAGGTGGAAAAAGTCATAACTGGAACGTTAAACTTTCAACTAACAGAGAAAGACCACGATTTATTGTATTTGTTCTGGAGAATAATGCTAAATATATACATTCTGATTTAAAAAATATAAAAGTTCATTTAAATTCAGATTCCTATCCATATAATGATTTTAATTTAAAGTTCGGAGAGAATATATATGCCATTTTATATGATATGTATGCAAGATTTCTACAAAATTACTATTTAAAGGAATGTCAACCACTTCTTTCCTCTGAACATTTAAAAAAAAAACTCCAATAGCTGTAATAGATGTTAGCTATCAAAATGAGATGATTAAAAGTGGACCTATTGATGTAAAAATTGAGTTTGAGACAAGTAGTCCAATACCCACAAATACAAATGCATACTGTTTAATTCTTCACGACCGTTTGATTGAATATACACCTTTAACTGGCATCGTTCGGACAGTTATATGATATGTAATAATCTAATTATATATAATACTTACAATTTTCCAATGTATATAAATGAAAGATGTAATAAAACATGTTTTTTTTATGTTTAAATTTAAAACAATGTTTTTGGAACGAAGTTCCTTATCGGACGTTTTGAATGGGGGCTAGGCCAAAAATTGCGACATAAATTTTCTCTTTGCTAAGAGAAACACGTACATTGTATTATTCTTCTCTTTCAACAGCATCTGTTTGCTTTACTTGTTAAGAGTGCAACATCTTTATAGACCTAAAGCGGCATGGCTACACATCAAACTGATTGATCAAACTGTCATAATTTTGATTGTATTAGTGAAAAAAACTCACACGGATGGGTTGATGTGAGTTTGACGAAAATCTAAACAGTTTAGTAATTTCATCAAACTCACTGCCGCTGCTGCAGAGATTTGAAGCCGGTTTGATGTGTGTGCGCGTAATTACTTCAAATTTTATTTTTGTTTAGTTTTCGCAGTGACAACATTATTTTTTATTGGTGACGCGGTGTTATGAAAAATGGATAAAAAATATTTCTGAAAAAAACACTTGAAAATTCCAAAAAAAATATTTTCAACAATCAATAAATAATTTGACAAATAATGAAATTTTTTCCGACCAAAAAATCATACGTTTTTTCGTTTTCACACCAACTTTGAAATGAAATTTGATGGTATGAATTTAATGTGTTGTTGTGCTAAGTCAAACAAAATATTACCAATGCATACATAAATTTGATCAAACAGTTTGATGTGTGGCCACGGCGCTTAATACTCTGTGAGGCAAGCACAAACAACCAAATGAGCTCGGTCGCTCTGCTTCTATGTTTGAGCACATGCCCAGCGCGAAATTGTGTTAATACTCCGTTTAGTGTTCCACTTGTTTGGATATGTTGTGTTTTTTCATACTAAGTGATCGATTATTTCATATAACAATTTCCCGCTGGGTGTAGGTGTTAGAACTTAAATGCCTCGTAGTGGTTTTGTGGCATGATGATCTACTCACTAGAATCTAGTGTCTTTGCGTAAGTGTTTTGTTTTTTTTTGCTAACCTCAAGCAAAGTAACTGTAAACCATTTTTGGATTTATACTTTGCAATAATTTTAAGTCAGTTCTATTCCAATCATATTCATGAATGAACTGCTTTACTGCTTATACTTAGTAATATTTTTGTCAGCAGTTTTGTATAAAATAACATAAAATGATTTATGAAAGTGAAATAGTGCAAGTTGAGGATAGTGATGATGCAGTCAGGTAAGTCCGAATGTTTATACTGCAGGCATTGTAGGTACAAAGTTTTTCGAAATACAACATGTACAATAGGCTGTACTGAAATGTTTGGATTTTCAAGTGTGGTTGGGTCTCGAACGACGCGTATTGAGAACTGATTATGGAACCATTAAATTTTTTTATACGAAGATAATTATAGTTATTAAATACATTCTAGAAAAAAATATATTTTTGTCAAAAAATTTTTAACAGCATTTTGATAACGACACAGGTTTTACAATTTTATCATAAAAATTTAATTTTAAATATGTATATTAGAGCGACTCATTTTGTATGGGGCCAAAAAAAGTGTTTGTTGTCCACCCCCTAAAATATTCCTTGGCTTGTGTTCTGATGATTCTCAAAATATTGCGCGCCTAGGATTAAGATCCGGTGAGCTGGACCGTTTTAAAAAAGGTATTCCATACAAAATTTGCCAAATAAACCTTTCATAAACCTAAAATAAGTTTTATGAATATGGCTCTCACTCTCCAACGCTTTTGATTAATGCAATTGTGCCTCTTATTTAATACATAATATATAGCGAAAGGAACTTTGTTCCAACCGGGTGTCCCACTGACACCTCTCTGCTTTTTTTTATTTATTTATTTCTTAAAGACAATAGACTTAGTTTCTATTATATAGTTGTTTTACATAATTTATATATTATTAATGAGTGCTGCTGTTTTCTAATTCTAACTCATTTATTAACATATTTAATTCAAAGTCACCATTCCCAGTATCCAATTGGTAATGATGCCAAGCATATGTATTTACATTATCTGCCATTACATTACATTAAAGCTACTTTATTTACTTCATTAGTTAATATTGTATGTAATTTAGATGTAAATGTATACATACATGCTCCGACTACTTCTTTTGTAAATAAAACATGTTTATAAATATCTATTTCATAGGTGTTTACAACGCACTTCTTAACACCCTTAGCCTTTTTAACATTTCTCTCACCTTCAACTGTATACGAGTATACTTTAGGCGCTAGACCTGCATATTCTGTGATGAATTTGCCTTCAGTTTCATCATCATCATCTTTCATCATTCCCAACACTTTTTTATTCAAAAGAGGAAAGAGGAAGAGGAAAAACCGTTCCTTGATATCATCTCTAATGTCATTATAAAAATCGTCCGTTTTTATGGAGTATATGAATGAGTCTGTGCCCATATAATTAAGGTTTATGTTATTACCAAATTTTGGTTTCATGTATGCGTAGTGAAAGTCATACATTTTCCATTTTGATTGTTCCAGAACACAAAATCCTAAATAGATAGGCTTATTGTAATACGTCAGAGTTTTATTCATTTGAATAGCCCATAACGAATTAGTAAATTGTGAGATGCTATGGAAATTTGGTTTCGAAATTAGTTCTCCTACCCCCAAATGGTTCCGATTAGTACGATTCCATTCGGTAACTAAACGCACATCTTTCATTTTGCCTACATTTTCCACTGTCTTCCCATATACTGCATTATTAAGTAATTTATAGAAATCTTTTTCAAGCGTATTCCTAGCTTTTGTTCTATATTCTGTATTTAAATCAATGTATGATTTCAACCATGGTCTCTGCTTGAATTGAAGAATTCGATGAACTTTTTTTTAAAACCAATCCATTTTTTAAACATTGATCTAATGTTTTATAATGAATAATATAATCAGTTTTATTTGAAAGATCAGCCACCAGTTTTTCATGCTTACTTCCACCAATTATTTTGTTTTCTGTACAAAATGGCAAATCATTATGACTATCATGACAATTGTGGGGATAAGACAAATCAACTTCATAAATGTAGCCAATTTCTGAAATATCTGGAATGTCGCGTGGATGGACGAAATTGTTAGTCCAATTGAATTCCCCATATGGAAGTGATTCTGACATTGCCCATCCATATATATTGTTTGCGTCTAAATATAAAAAATATTCAAAAGGTTTTGTACGGTCGTAACTATTTAAATACTTATCTATGGTTGGCGTTACTATATCTCTTACTATATTGACTAAGACCACCTCGAATACCTCGTTTGATAAAGTTATACATTTCCAAATCTGTAAATAACTCTAGTTCAATTTTCGTATATTTCAATATAGCATCCCACGAAATTCCTGGAGCAGTATAATAATGTGTTGGATCTAAGTTGTAGATTTTCTTACAAACCTTTCTGAAGTTTTCGAAAACATCTGTAAGTATTAATACATCAGTCTTCAAATATAACTTCATGTAATCCCGAATACTGGCTTCCTCTGAGCATTTTTTATCATTTAATTTGCTATAAAATGCTTAACGTACTCATACGGAAAAACACCCTTTCGCCTCATTAGATTAAACTCTTCAATAACTGAAAAACTTTTTCGAATTGATTCTAGATCACTATCAGACAAATTTCTAGCCAATGCATCTAACCCAGCTGCCATAAACCTATACGAATCTAAAAATCTTAGCTCAAACTTTTGCTGTGTTTTTTCATATCGTATATTTTCTAGTTGGTTTCGAATATGAGACTCAGGAATGTTTTTCTCCATTTTCTCTCTACGCAATACATCTAATGAAAGGTCAATCTCCTCATCACTATACACTCGAACTGTGTGTGATAAGGAAATATATACATAATTCTTTATTAAGAGGTAAGATTTTTGTCTCTCCTTTAATATTTACTAAGTCTTTGATGAACAAATGACAATCATAAGACGAAAAATTGTGAAAGAATATTGGAATAAAATTTGTAACTTTATAATTTAAATTACATGAGTTATGTGCAGGTCCCCTGTATTTCCCTGATAAATGACAATGATCTCTTACAGCTGTTTCATCACCTAATGTTTCACCACAGATATGACAATCCTTTAAATTTGGTAAATTTTCTTTTCCTAAGGTTGTTAAGGGTTGCATAAGCACAATTTTCTCAAAATGATTTTTATAAATATCTTTACATTCCTGAACCAAATTTTTAACAAAATGCTCCCCTACATTTACACTACTATCACTATCCGTAAATATGTTAAATCTATCTAAATTTTCTTTAAAATGACACTTAACATTATATGCATATGCACATGGTATATGCTTTTTTACAAATTTGGAATTATTTTCACTCTCTCTACTCACATCTAAATCCTGAAGTATACATTCAAAGTCCGCGTAAATAGAAAATGGTACTTCCATTTGTCTTTCAAAATGGGTATACTTCAGGACTGATTTCTCTTGTTCCGGCATCTTTACAATACATTTTCCACATTCTCTCTCCTTATGGATTGACATTCTTTCATGTGTATTTGAATGATAAAGACATACATTACAAAACAACTTCCGGCCATTATTCAATGATGTTTGATTTGAGAGTAGTCTAAAAGTAATAAAATAAAAAAATCAGTAATTTTCATAAAGCTTTCTTTTAAATATGTACTATCATAATTACCTAGAAATATCATTTATTAGAATGTAATGAAAATTTTCTCCACATTCACTTTCCAACAGCAATAAGTTGATGTGAAACTGCTTTTCATTCTTCGTAATATAGTATGGACCAATCACAGTCTTCAATTTGTTGTCATATCCGAAAACATTTACGCTAACATCAATATTATTTTTTTCAAATACATGAATATCTTTTACGTCTGTCGGAAACTTCATTGATATAAAGTTCAACGTTCTTCCACCAGCAAGGCACTTTAGAGATAAAGCCCTCTCTCGAGTAACAAAAGTCCAATTATACCAGACTCTCATACAACCTGTCTTGCTTTATGGCGCAGAATCCTGGGAATTATTGCAAGCAGACGAAACATCTGTAGGAGTCTTCGAGAGAGAAATACTCCGAAAAATTTATGACCCTATAGTGCACAACGGCGAGTATGGGCGACGCATGAACCATGAGCTGTATGAGCTTTATCCCCACATTTACATAGTTAAACGGACCAAGATAACACGATTGCGCTGGCAAGGCCATGCCAGTAGAATGGATGAAGACGAACCAGCACGAGGGGGTTTCGAAACCGAACTCGAAGCAAGACGAAAAATAGGAAGACCAAGACTCCGCTGGAAGGATCAGGTTGACGAATCCCTGCGTACACTTGGAATTGCCAACTGGAGAGATAAGGCGAAAGATCCAACTGGTTGGCGAAATATGTTATCTTCGTTTTGTAAGGTCCCTGACCCCTCGGGGTTGTTCGTGACCGGATAAGTAAGTAAGTAAGGCGAATTCATGCTACTGGTTTAGCGAGCTGGGACGTTGTTACAATGCATACTTTCAGGCGTTGCACTAACCGCCCTGTTATTTGCATAATGTTAGTATAGTCATTAAGAGCAAGGAAAAGCTTTTACTTATTCTTTACAATATTGTTACGAAGCTATATGATTGCCCACGGCCTTAAGTTAGATATTGACGTGGGCTAATGTGGAAATTCCAGTCAATGTGGGATACGACAATACAACACAGATTAAAAGGCTGATCGCTCACAAAGATGTAAAATTGCCACCAAATTCAGAAACCATAGTATGGTCCCGAATGGAGGGAAATTGTGAGATCGGCGGTTGGTTGGTGGTTGAAACGGCTAGTATAAACAACTATAACATCATCACTGCCAAAGCTCTAGTAAAAACTAATAGTGAAGGCTACTTGCCTGTACTAGTTCTAAATTCACACCAGCCGAGGCGGTCATCAACTGTGAAGTTAATTCTGACTGCAGCAAACTATCAGAAAAGGAGCGGAAAGTACTGGAGTCGCATCTCAGTGAGTGGGTGCGAGAACTAAAGCCATCTGATAGGAACAAAGCAAAGCAATTACTGTGGAAGCATGCGTCTGCCTTCGCCCTAAAAAAAGAATGCCAAGGTAGGACATCAATGGTACAGCATGATATCAACACAGGGGAAGCGAGACCAATAAAACAGCAAAAAGAGATGAGGTGAAGAAACGTGTAGCTGAAATGCAGAAGAATGGTATGTTCGAACCCTCTTCAAGTCCATGGAGCTCGCCGGTGGTATTAGCTATGAAGAAAGATGGAAGTACTCGATTTTGTGTGAAGAGAAGAGAATTGATGACACATTGGATACGTTGTCAGGAACAAAATGGTTCTCCACGCTGAACTTGCAAAGTGGTTATTGGCAAGTAGACATCAGCGAGAAAGACAAGGAGAAAACTGCATTCAGCGTAGGCAATGGTCTGTAGCAGTTCAAAGTCATGCCATTTGGACTCTGTAACGCTCCAGCCACCTTCGAGCGATTACTGGAGTGCGTGTTGAAAGGACTTCATTGGCGAACATACTTGGTGTACCTAGTCGATATCATTGTCATGGAGAAAACATTCGATGAACACCTGAAGAATCTTAAAGAAGTCCTTCAACGTATAACCGCGGCTGGGTTGAAACTCAGCCCGAAGAAGTGTTCTCTGTTCCAGAAAGAAGTAAAATACTTGGGACATCGAGTGACAGCAAATGGAATTTACACCGATGAGGACAAAATCCTGACAGTTATGGATTGCCCACGATCGCAGAATCTCCATGAATTACGCAGTTTTCTAGGGCTCTGTACGTACCACAGACAGTTTGTGCCAGGTTTCGCCACAGTGGCTCCAAGTCTTCACGAGTTGACAATGAAAAATCGGCCGTACTGTTGGAGCGAAAAACAAGAAGAGTCCTCCACCAACTGAAGCAATAATTATGCACGGCTCCTTTGCTTGCATATCCTGTTGCTGGACAGAACTTCGTGTTGGATACTGACGCGAGTGGTTACGGAATAGGTGGCGTGCTCTCGCAGGAAATCAATGGCCAAGAAACAGTTATTGGGTACTACAGCCGAATACTCTCAAAGCCAGAGAAAAACTACTGTGTTACGAGACGAGAGCTACTGACAGTCATAGAGTGTGTCAAACACTACCACAAGTATCTGTACGGCCAGCCTTTTCAGTTAAGAACCGATCATGCGGCGCTAAGGTGGCTAATGCAATTTAAGAACCCCGAAGGCCAACTTGCTCGTTGGATTGAAAGAGTGCAGAGCTATGACTTCAGCATTGAGCATAGAAAAGGAGGAAAACACGGTAATGCTGATGGCCTGTCACGTCGTCCATGCAAGCTGGAATGCAAACACTGCTCAAAAGCAGAGGTGAAAGAAAACATCATTGACGTACGTCTGCTTCGACACGAATCCAACGAAGACTGGTCAACAGCACAAAGAAGCGACCCTACACTGGCAAAAATCATTTCTGCAAAAGAAAAAGGTGAAAGACCAACACGCAATGACATTGCCTCAGAGAGCCCCCTGATGAAAGCATACTGGGCCCAGTGGAACAGCCTAAAATTATTGGATGGTTGCCTATACCGGTTATGGGAAAGTGAGGATGGTAAAATATTCAAAAGATAATGACCGAATTCCATAATGGCCCGAGTGGAGGACATCTAGGAACAACCAAGACCATTGAAAAGCTAAAGCAACGGTTCTACTGGGTTGGCTGTCAACAAGCGGTAGCCGATTGAATAGCAAAATGCACCCAATGCATGACAGCTAAGGGACCAACGCGAAGAAGCCATAGCCAATGCAGAAAAACAACTCAGGTGCACCCTTTTAGCGTAAAGCTATGGATGTGGCTGGTCCATTTCCAGTCAGTATCTCTGGAAACCAGTACGTCTTAGTGGTTATGAATTACTTCAGTAAATGGCCCGAAGTATACCCTGTTCCAAATCAGGAAGCGAAGACTATAATTTAAGTGTTTGTGGATAACTGGATATGCCGTTTTGGTGTCCCCTCGGAGCTCCATTCGGACCAGAGTAGGAATTTTGAATCGACCATCTGTGTGACTCATACGGTATTCGGAAAACAAGAACAACACCATTGCATCCTCAGTCTGACGGAATGGTTGAAAGATTCAACCGAACTCTTGAAGAATACCTAAGAAAAGTAGTCAACGCAGATCAAAGAGATTGGCATGAACACATGCCGAAGTTCCTTTTGGCATATAGGACGGCCACCCATGACTCCACTTCGCGAACACCCGCTTAACTAATTTTCGGAAATGAGCTGAAGCTGCCTGGTGATTTGGAGTTCGGTACCATACCAGCGTCTGACCCTTCGAACAGTTATGTCAATTACCATGATACGGGGGATCTTAAAGATCTCCATGAATTTGTGCGCAACAAATTAAAGATGGTCAGTAACAAAATGAAAGCCAGATACGACCGAGCGGCAAATTCAGAAGGTTGTCATGAAGGCCAGCTAGTTTTACTGTTCAACCCACAGCGCAAGAAGGGTTTATCTCCAAAACTTCAGACTCACTGGGAAGGCCCTTACAAGGTTGTCAAACGAATAAATGACGTTGTTTATAGAATCCAGAAAAGCCAAAGTCCAAGAGCTAAAATGAAAGTCGTGCATTTGGAAAGACTAGCACTGTATGAAAAACGGGGGGGGGGGGTTGAGCCTGCTCGAGACGAACAGGCTGTTATGAATAAGTAAAAGCTTTTGCTTGCTGGTAATGATTCTACTAACAGTATGTAAATAACAGGCGGTTAGTGCTGCGCCTGAAAGTATGCATTGTAACAAGGTACCAGCTCGCTAAACCAGTAGCATGAATTCACCTTAGTAACGACAATTCTCCGCCATTCGAGATGATTCTACAAAGATAAGCAACAACAACAACATCTAGAAGGTTCTTGAATTCGCTAGATATACCTTCATCTGAGTATGGTGAGTTGGTATAAATACCGGAGGTCTTTGGAATGGAGAGTTCAGTTTGTTATTAAACCCCGTAAAGTAAGCAACTCGAATCGATAGTAAAATATAAGACTTGTTAAAATGTTATAAATAAAGTAAACTGTTGTACTATATAAGTAAAATAAAAGGAAGTTAAACCGTTGTAATTATCGTAATTTAAAACGAACCTTGTTTTGTTATTGGGAATAAAACAGCGCAAAAAGGACGAATAAGGAAATTCGTAACAATATGTTGAACTTCAACTGCAAATGAAGATACAATTGAGTGGACAAAATAATAAGTACATTCTGAAAATCATTAAATAAAACTTTGTAATTCAAAATTTTTAAGTCAATTATTATTATTTATTCAGCATCCAGTGTATCCCCTTCATTTTGAACAACTTTATGTACTCTTCTTGGCATACTGCTTACAAGTTTTCGGCATGTGTCTAATGGGATTTCACACCAGGTTTTCTAAACAAAATTCCAAAGTTGGTCTTTATTTTTAAATGTTTCTTTACCGATTCGCTGTTTTAACTCCCCAAAGGTATTCAATGGGATTGTGTCTAATGGGATTTCACACCAGGTTTTCTAAACAAAATTCCAAAGTTGGTCTTTATTTTTAAATGTTTCTTTACCGATTCGCTGTTTTCTCTCCCCAAAGGTATTCAATGTTATTTAGATCCGGTGATTGACTAGGCCAGTCAAGCAGGGTTATACCATTGGCATGGAACCAATCTTTGACATAGCGAAAAGTGTATTTCGGATCGTTGTCTTGCTGAAACACCCATCTAAGAGGCATATTTTCCTCAGCCTATGGCACCATTGTGTTCTCCAAAATGTTTTTATATTAAAATCGGTTCATAGTATCCGTAATACGGTAAATTGGACCAACACCATACCAGGAAAAGCAGCCCCAAACCACTGTTTCCGCTACTGTGCTTGACGGTTTTTTTTGTGAAGCGCACATGAAATTCCTTTCCCTGGGTACGACGTACATTACGGACATTATCATTTCAAATAAATTTATTTTGGTTTCGTCGCTCCACAAATGTTGCGCCATTTTCTCTCAACTACTGGTCCGGACCAACTTAAACGGTTTTTTGCGAAACATAGTCTCTTCTTCAAATTTTTGTCCGAAGCAGTGGAATTTTTCTGGCTAATCGGCCCGGTAATTTGTTGTCTCCTAGTTTTCGCCTAACAGTTCGAGCAGATAACACATTGCCTATATCAGGCGAAATTTCTATGGATGACTTAAAAGGTTCCCTTTTAAATAGCAAGAGTAACAATGTGATTATCAGTTGTGGGCAGTGTCTTTCTTGGTCTTCCGCGTGTTTCAGCAGTTGTTTTTTCTTTTAATGCATTTTGGAAAAAACACAGTGATCTATCCAGAGATTTGCTTTGATTTTAAATATTTCCGTTATCCAGTTAGGAGTGAATTATTTTTCAAAAATATGTTGGTATTTACTGATGCGAACATTGTCACCAACATGATATTTTGATGGTGGACGTATTTTTAGATAACTGTAAACTGCATTCAATAATTTATTCTCGTTCGATTCATGTACTTTGATAGGCGCCATTTTAATTGTACGATGAAATTTGTTGTTGTATGATTTAATTAAATCATTATACTTGTCGAGCCAGTGATATGATCCATTATAACTGAACTCTCTCCACATCATTCCCTTTAACGTTCTATTCAATCGTTCTACAACGGATGTTTTCATTAAAATAAATGTAGAGTAATGATTAATTTTATAGATTTTCATTAGTTCAATAAAATTTTTGTTAAATAACTCTTTTCCATCATCAGTTTGTAAATATGTGGCCATCGATGGTGCAATGGTAGTGCGCGCGGCTCTTGTGCCTGAGATCGTGGGTTCGATCCCTGCTCTGACCACCTTAAAAAATTCTTTCGGCGGCGGTCACCTCGCATAGTCATGGCGACACTATCGAGTATTTAGCCATGAAAAAGCTTCTCAAAATACCGCTCGGAATCGGTGTAAAACTGTAGGTCCCAATCAGTGAGTGAAAACTGGAAAGCGCACAGCTCAGTGATTGTGAGAAGCTCTCCCCTGTCCCTTCATGGGATGTAATGGGAAACCATTAATTTTTTTTTTTTAGTTTGTAAATATATCGGCTTCCGATTAAGTTTTAGAATAACAACAAGCCTCGATGACTGCACAGAAAAAAATATTGGCCTGTAAATTTCAATTAAAAATATAATTAAAATAAAAAATTCCATTAATAAATTAATAGAATCAATTAAATTTTTAATCATATGTATTTACAATTCATTTTTGGGTTTACAACAGAACTAGGAGTTGGCAAGGCGCAAATTTACGGCGCTAAAAATGTTTAATTTATGAGTTCATTATCGAATTTTTGCTGTGAATGTTTCTAAATTAATATAAATATTGTTACGAATAAGTAAAAGCTTTTGCTTGCTGTTAATGACTCTACTAACAGTATGTAAATAACAGGCGGTTAGTGCTGCGCCTGAAAGTATGCATTGTAACAAGGTACCAGCTCGCTAAACCAGTGGCATGAATTCACCTCAGTAAAGATAACTCTCCGCCATTCGAGATTGTTCTACAAAGATAAGCAACAACAACAACATCTAGATTCTAGAAGGTTCTTGACTTCGCTAGATATACCTTCATTTGAGTATGGTGAGTTGGTATAAATAGCGGGGGTCTTTGGAGTGGAGAGTTCAGTTTGTGATTAAACCCCGTAAAGTAAGCAACGCGAATCGATAGTAAAACATAAGAATTGTTAAAGTGTTATAAGTAAATTAAACTGTTGTAATATGTAAGTAAACTAAAAGGAAGTTAAACCGTTGTAATTATCGTAATTTAAAACGAACCTTGTTTTATTATTGGGAGTAAAACAACGCAAAAGGACGAATAAGGAAATTCGTAACATTGGTGTCAGAAGTGAAATTACGAATTAAGGACAACGATGAAGTTTGAAGAACTCAAAGTTGAACAACTAAAAAAGGAGTTGAGTAAATTGGATCAACCTACAGCTGGTAATAAGGTAGAGCTGCAGAGGCGATTAATAGAAGAATTCAAGCGCCGAAACATTGACATTGACAAATACCAGTTTGAATGCAAAGAAGAAATGGAGATATCTGCAAATGAAGCAACTGGTAATGTAGATGTTTCTACAATGTTTGCTGCCATGATGGCCAAATTGGACGAAAATTCTAGAATTATGGATGAAAAACTTGAAAAGAAATTTGGTGAAAATTCAAGAATAATGCAGGAGACATCTAACGCCACAAATGAAAAGCTTCAACAAATTTCGGAAGTTATGAACAACATGGAAACACATGTTAATGAGAAATTCGAAAACGTCGAACAGAAGTTCGAAGAAGTTGAGCAGAAGATTGAGCAAGTCGAGAATAAGTTTGAGAAAGTCGAAAATGATGTAAGTGAATTGCAAAGGAGAATGAGTGAACTTCAGTTGCAAGAGGGTCCAGTGCGAGTATTTTCTGAAGGCTCTAGTAGATTGAAAGCTCCCAGTTTCGATGGCTCTACACGATTCGACATTTTAGAATTCCAATTCGAAATGGTCGCAATTAAGAAATTGTGGAACAGCAACGACAAAGCAGTAGAGCTAATTTTAGCACTAAAAGGCAACGCAGCAGAAGTCCTTCAGAGCATTCCGGTCAGTGCCAGAAACAACTACGAGGATATACTGGCTGCGTTACAACGCAAGTATGGTGGCGATCACAAGAAGGATTTATATCGCATGAAATTAAGAGGCCGAGTGCAAAAGTATAAGGAAACGCTTCAGGACTTCGCAACCGAGGTGGAACGTTTGGTGTTGATGACTTATCCTGGTGAGCCCCACCCATTCTTGGATCAATTTAAGATTGAAGCATTCGTCAACGGCATCCGTGATCCTGACATAAAATAAGTGACTTGAGCCACACAAAAAGCTACATTCGCCGAAACCGTTTCGTTCGCATTGGCACAAGAGACAGCGAAATTTGTGTCCAAGCCTCAAATACAAAGAGTTAGAAAAATTGAAATGGAGTCGGAGGCAGGAGATTTGAAGGGTGCCATAAACGATCTTAAATAAATCACCCAAACCCTCAGCAAGGCGTTACCAGGCGGAAGTAAGCCCAGACCAAAGTGCTACAATTGCGACAAACCTGGTCATATTTCACGAAACTGCAGAGAACCACGAAAGCGATCAAGATCGAGCTCACCCCAACGTGGAAATAAACGGGCCAATTTTACTATACAAACTGAATCTCCGCTAAACTAAAACGAGCTAGCCCGGAGGGGCATGGACTGGCTCCCACAACCGAGGGCCCCACGATCTCCATCTCAATAATACAACAGAAAAACAACAACCTCACTGTCTACGGAACTATCGGTGGTCGGAAGCGCATATTGACTATGGACACAGGCGCGTCACAATCTATCATCAGATCAGATTTGATAAATGGACCAATGGAATCGCTACATGGTGTAAGACTCCGCACAGCAACGGGTGAGCCAGCAACTGTACATGGTAAAGTTAAATTGAAGTTAGCCATTGCCAACATGACCATCGAGCACGTGTTTATTGTCGCCGACATTGTAGATGAAGTGATAATTGGCGCAGATTTTATGATTGCCCAAGGCCTCAAGTTAGATATGGGGCAGCAAATTTTGACGTGGGCTAATGTGGAAATTCCACTCAATGTGGGACACGACAATACAACACAGATTAAAAGGCTGATCACTCACAAAGATGTAAAATTGCCACTAAACTCAGAAACCATAGTATGGGCCCGAATGGAGGGAGATTGTGAGATCGGCGGTTTGTGGGTAGTTGAACCGGCAAATATAAAAAACTATAACATAATCACTGCCAAAGCTCTAGTAAAGACTAATAATGAAGGATATTTGCCTGTACGAGTTCTAAATTTGTCCAACAACGAGGAAGTGATCAGCAACCGCACAGAAATTGCAGAATGTACACCAGCCGAGGCGGTCATCAACTGTGAAGTTAATTCGGACTGCAGCAAACTATCAGAAAAGGAGCAGAAAGTACTGGAGTCGCATCTCAGTGAGTGGGTGCGAGAACTAAAGCCATCTGATAGGAACAAAGCAAAGCAATTACTGTGGAAGCATGCGTCTGCCTTCGCCCTAAAAAAGAATGCCAAGGTAGGACATCAATGGTAAAGCATGACATCAACACAGGCGCCCAGAAGTCTTCCACTTGCAAAAAGAGATGAGGTGAAGAAACTTGTAGCTGAAATGCAGAAGGATGGTGTAATCGAACCTTCTTCAAGTCCATGGAGCTCGCCGGTGGTACTAGTTAAGAAGAAAGATGGAAGTACCCGATTTTGTGTGAATTATAGAAAGCTCAACGACGCCACCAAAAAGGACAGTTATCCACTACCAAGAATTGATGACACATTGGATACGTTGTCAGGAACAAAATGGTTCTCCACGCTGAACTTGCATAGTGGTTATTGGCAAGTAGGAATCAGCGAGAAAGACAAGGAGAAAACTGCATTCAGCGTAGGGGATGGTCTGTGGCAGTTCAAAGTAATGCCATTTGGACTCTGTAATGCTCCAGCCACCTTCGAGCGATTAATGGAGTGCGTGTTGAAAGGACTTCATTGGCGAACATGCTTGGTGTACCTAGACGACATCATTGTCATGGGGAAAACATTCGATGAACACCTGAAGAATCTTAAAGAAGTCCTTCAGCGTATAACCGCGGCTGAGTTGAAACTCAGCCCGAATAAGTGTTCTCTGTTCCAGAAAGAAGTAAAATACTTGGGACATCGAGTGACAGCAGATGGCATTTCCATCGATGAAGACAAAATCCTGACAGTGAAGGATTGGCCACGACCGCAGAATCTCCATGAATTACGCAGTTTTCTAGGACTCTGTTCGTATTACAGACGGTTTGTGCGGGGTTTCGCCACAGTGGCTGCAAGTCTTCACGAGTTGACAATGAAAAATCGGCCGTACTGTTGGAGCGAAAAACAAGAAGAGTCATTCCACCAACTGAAGCAATATTTACGCACGGCTCCTATGCTTGCATATCCTGTTGCTGGAGAGAAATTCGTGTTGGATACTGACGCGAGTGGTTATGGAATAGGTGGCGTGCTCTCGCAGGAAATCAATGGCCAAGAAAAAGTTATTGGGTACTACAGCCGAATACTCTCAAAGCCAGAGAAAAATTACTGTGTTACGAGACGAGAGCTACTGACAGTCATAGAGTGTGTCAAACACTACCACAAGTATCTGTACGGCCAGCCTTTTCAGTTAAGAACCGATCATGCGGCGCTAAGGTGGCTACTGCAATTTAAGAACCCCGAAGGCCAACTTGCTCGTTGGATTGAAATAGTGCAGAGCTATGACTTCAGCATTGAGCATAGAAAAGGAGGAAAACACGGTAATGCTGATGCCCTGTCACGTCGTCCATGCAAGCTGGAATGCAAACACTGCTCAAAAGCAGAGGCGAAAGAAAACATCATTGACGTACGTCTGCTTCGACAAGAATCCAACGAAGACTGGCCAACAGCACCCTACACTGGCAAAAATCATTTCTGCAAAAGAAAAAGGTGAAAGACCAACACGCAATGACATTGCCTCAGAGAGCCCCTTGATGAAAGCATACTGGGCCGAGTGGAACAGCCTAAAATTATTGGATGGTTGCCTATACCGGTTATGGGAAAGTGAGGATGGTAAAATAGTCAAAAAGTTAATAGTGGTACCTTCCTCCTAGGAAAAAGAGATAATGACAGAATTCCATAATGGCCCGAGTGGAGGACATCTAGGAATAACCAAGACCATTGAAAAGCTTAAGCAACGGTTCTACTGGGTTGGCTGTCAACAAGCGGTAGCCGATTGGATAGCAAACAGCACCCAATGCATGACAGCTAAGGGACCAACGCGAAGAAGTCATGGCCATATGCAGCAATACAACTCAGGTGCACCCTTTGAGCGTATAGCTATGGATGTGGCTGGTCCATTTCCAGTCAGTAGCTCTGGAAACCAGTACGTCTTAGTGGTTATGGATTACTTCAGCAAATGGCCCGAAGTATACACTGTTGCAAATCAGGAAGCGAAGACTATAATTAAAGTGTTTCTGGATAACTGGATATGACGTTTTGGTGTCCCCTCGGAGCTCCATTCGGACCAGAGTAGGAATTTTGAATCGACCATCTGTGTAACTCATACGGTATTCGGAAAACAAGAACAACACCATTGCATCGTCAGTCTGACGGAATGGTTGAAAGATTCAACCGAACTCTTGAAGAATACATAAGAAAAGTAGTCAACGCAGATCAAAGAGATTGGGATGAACACATACCGAAGTTCCTTTTGGCATATAGGACGGCCACCCATGACTCCACTTGGCGAACACCCGCTAAAGTAATTTTCGGAAATGAGCTGAAGCTGCCTGGAGATTTGGAGTTCGGTACCATACCAGCGTCTGACGCTGCGAACAGTGATTTGTGGGCAACAGTGGATTTGTGCGCAACAAATTAAAAGTGGTGAGTAACAAAATGAAAGCCAGATACGACCGAGCGGCAAATTCAGAAAGATTTCATGAAGGCCAGCTAGTTTTACTCTTCAACCCACAGCGCGAGAAGGGTTTATCTCCAAAACTTCAGACTCACTGGGAAGGCCCTTACAAGGTTGTCAAACGAATAAATGACGTGGTTTATAGAATCCAGAAAAGCCAAAGTCCAAGAGCTAAAATGAAAGTCGTGCATTTGGAAAGACTAGCTCTGTATGGAAAGCGGAGGGTTGAGCCTGCTCGGGACGAACAGGCTTAAGTGGGGGGCAGTGTTACGAATAAGCGGTTAGTGCTGCGCCTGAAAGTATGCATTGTAACAAGGTACCAGCTCGCTAAACCAGTGGCATGAATTCACCTCAGTAAAGATAACTCTCCTCCATTCGAGATTGTTCTACAAAGATAAGCAACAACAACAACATCTAGATTCTAGAAGGTTCTTGACTTCGCTAGATATACCTTCATTTGAGTATGGTGAGTTGGCATAAATAGCGGAGGTCTTTGGAGTGGCGAGTTCAGTTTGTGATTAAACCCCGTAAAGTGAGCAACGCGAATTGATAGTAAAACATAAAAACAGTAAACTGTAGTACTATATAAGTAAAATAAAAGGAAGTGATACCGTTGTAATTATCGTAATTAAAAACGAACCTTGTTTTATTATTGGGAATAAAACAACGCAAAAAGGACGAATAAGGAAATTCGTAACAATATGCATGATGCGTACTTAACAAACCTTAATGTAAATAATTATTGTGAACAAAAATTATTGTGATAAAGTATTTTACAGAAAGTTAAATTTTACAGCGCCGTTGGGAGGCAATATATGTGGCGGCTGAGTCACCAGCCGTCGTTGTCACTTTTCGTACGGCTCTAGTCTTTGATATATAACACTGTTGTAATTTGTAATTCGTTTATTGTTGATTGAAAGATTTTATTTTGTGAACTTAAAGAATAATAGTGTTAAATTGCCTTGTTTCGTGATTAAAGCTGCGTTTTTTGTAATTGTGTTTAATTGGCAAGAGGTTTTGAATAAATTTTATTGGAAATGAGTGTTTGCATTGAATGTTTTGTTTGCAATGGAAAAAATGACTGTCCGCAAACATTTTTTATGCACTTGAAAAGACACAATTTGCCGACTTATGCCACATACAATTGTTTACACGAAAATTGTTTTCAAAAATTTCACGTAAAAAGAATCTTTAAGACTCACCTTCTTAGACATTTTGAACGTGTAAAACAATAGTGCCCTAACTTGGATAAAAGCAATATGCAGAAGAGATGGAATGCGGCAATGGAGTGACTGTTGCTGCGGCAGGGGCAGATAAATTGAATGTTTCACCAGATGTACTTTTTTTTTGTATTTAATATAAATCGTTTAAACATTAACCGCTTTATTCATAAAAAGTTGTGAGAGATTTGAGGGACGGTTTTTGTATGACAAACTGTCTCTCAAACCCCTCATAACTGTTTATGAATAAGACCGTAAACGTTTAATATATAATAATAGTTTAAGAAAACCGGACATTAGTTCCAATTATGAATCAGAATTCTAAAAAATTTAATTTTTTATAATGGGTGGTTAGACTTTAAGGGCCAATGTTGATTTTGAATAAAACACAAATTATTTAGGAAATTATTGTCATTTCTTTTTATTATGATAATATGGTATGGTTCAATTATGTATGGAACAAAATACACCTCCTTCCGATGGTCCAAATTTTCGATGACGCTGAGGCATAATTGAGGTTCTATGCCGTTAATGTGCCAAATTATCTCATCCTTTAGCTCTTGAATTGTTGCTGGCTTATCGACGTATGCCTTTTCTATTATTATTATTATTTTATTTATTATTATTATTATTATTACTTTATTAGTATTTCAAATACTTTAATTATTCATACAAGACAATTAAATTAACAATTTTACCTTATTGTACTATAATATTTAACAAAATATACACAATTTCTTTTAAAAGCATTTATATTTCTTTCGATTTTAACATTATCAGGTAACATGTTGTATAGTTGTATAGAAGAGGGAGCGTTGCATTTTAGTTGTTGTTGTTCGTTGTAGTCTAAAATTTTCCATATTTCTTAGTTGATAGGGCTGTACTTCGCCAACATATCTTAATTGTTCGATTAAATATTCTGGAGCGTTTCTAATTTTCATTTTCTGAATAAAGTTCAACGTGTTAATTTCCAGCCTTTGTTGAATGTTGAGCCATTTTAACGATTCTAGCATAAATTGGATTGATGTGTATCTGTTGCCTTTTAATATAGTGCGCATAGCTTTGTTTTGTAGTTTTTGGAGTCGGTCAATTTGTGTTTTTGTGCAGCATGTATAGAGAATTGTAGATCCAAATTCAAAATGTGGCTTTATAATTGTATTATATATATTTATTGCCGTCAAAGTTGTTAGTTTTTTTCTCACTCGTTTAAAAAAACCAATTTTTTTACCAATTTTTTTGCATATGTAGTCAATATGCTCTTTAAAATTTAAATTTCTGTCTATTATAAATCCCAGATATTTGATTTGTGTTACTTTTTCGATTGTATCGTCGTTTATTTTAAATACTGAGTCGCTATTCATATTTATCTCCATTACTTTTGTTTTACTTTCGTTTAGTTTTAGTTTGTTCATTTTTAGCCAATTGTTAATATTTATCATATCTCGCGTAAGTGTGTCTTGACATTGTTTATCCGTGTCGCCTTCCGTAAATATCAACGTACCGTCTGCGTACAGTATTATTTCGCATTTTTCTAGTACATTTAGAATATCATTAATATATATAATAAATAGTAATGCTCCCAGAATTGAGCCTTGGGGTACTCCAAAATCGTTATTGATTGTATTTGAAATTGCGTTATTCACTCTAGTTCTTTGTTTCCTACCAGTGAGATATGATTCGAACCAATTTAATTCGATGCCTTGTATACCATAAGTATATAGTTTTTGTAGCATTATATCTTTATCTATTGTCTCAAATGCTCTTTTAAAATCCAAAAATATGGCCATAATTTTCTTATTTTTTTCTATATTTTTCCATCTGTTTATTACGTAATTAATTGCTGTTCCACACGAGAACTTTTTTCGAAAACCTGACTGATATTTTGATAGTATATTATTTTTTTCTATATATTTTTCTAATTGTTCTTTAACGACCTTTTCTAGTATTTTTTCACATGTTTTTAAAGTGTTTATTGGACGAAATTCTTCACATTTTTTTGTTTTGGCAACTTTTTCTATTGGTGTTATCATTGACTCCTTCCAGTTTTCAGGGAAAATTCCGGTTTTAAGCGATGTGTTTATGATAAAAAGCATATGTTTTCCTATAACATTCCAGTTATTTAATAATAATTTAGTCGATGTTTTGTTATAGTCTGGCTTATCGTTTAGTTTTTTACAAATAATTCTTAGTTCTTCTAATGATATTGCACGAAAGTTAAATTTTGAGTTCATCACAGTTATTTGGTTCACATATAGCACATTTTCTATCGTATCTCTAATTGATTGTATGCTATTAACAAAGTACATAGTTATTAAACTTATTTGCTATTTCGGTGTTTTCTTTATATTCTATTTCGTTAAATATCACAGTTTTTATCACATTCTGAGGTTTATTAAGTACTTGATTTTTAATTTCTTTCCACATTTGTTTCTGACCTTTGGCGTTATTTATTCTATGGTTAATGTACAAATTTCTTGCATTTTCAGTTTGTACTTTGTATTTATTTCTTGTTATTTTATATCTATTCCATGCTGCTGTAGTGTTATCTCTTTTTGCCATATCATATTTCATAATTTTTTGTCTCTTCAGTAGTCGTAGTTCACCATTAAACCATTTATTAATGTTACTTTTTTCTTTTATTGTCTTTTTGCGTGTGAACCTGTTAATAGTATTTTCCGTACACATATCAAAAAAACCAACATAGTCATTAATGTTACAATCTTCATTAATTTGTTCCAATAATTTATTAATTTCTCCATTAAACAGATTTTTGTTATATTTAAATATTAGTATTTCCCTTTGAGTTTCTTGCTCCTGGTCTTTGTGTTCGAAAATGATGTCAATTGATTCGTGGTCTGCGATTTTGTTTGCCGGATTAACTTTGGCTGATATATTTTCAGTATTTGTTATAATGTAGTCTATTATTGTTTCTGATCTTGATGTTATTCTTGTAAAATCTGTCATTATTTGTTTTAAACCGTTATCGATTATGATGCCTTCTAATTTTTTTTTGTAGAAATTTTCCTTTTTCCAGTCTATATTAAAATCGCCAGCTATTATCATATCACAGTTAGACTCACTTAATTCTTCTATTATGCCTTCAAAAACTTCGATGAATTCTGCTTCCGAACTACTTGGAGATCTGTAAACAGCTGTTATTATTACTTTATTTGTCCCAAAAGCTGCGCTATATGCACTAATCCAATATTTTGAATCACAAATTGTTTCGCTAATTTTGGTAACATTCCACATTTTTTTTTGTATATACTGATTCCCCCAGTTCTAGTCGAGTTTGATGATGTTATATAGTGATCATAATTTTGTATTTGTGTTTCCGCTTCTTCCATATCTTCCGTTAAATGGGTTTAGGATTATAAATTCTGGTTTGTTAAACTCCGCAATAATTTCCACCTGACTAAAGTTGTTTAATAGTCCCTGAACATTTGTGTATATTCCATGCATTTGCTTTGGTTGTTAGGCTGTTAGCCCCATCCTTCTTTTTCTTATGTTCAATTTATTCTGGTACACCGGGCATTCTTTATTTGATGTGATATGATTTTCATCTAGTCCTAAGTTAAGCCTTTTATTCATTCGCACACAATTGATACATTTCACAATAATTTCCTTATCACATTCTATATTTTTGTGGTTTCCATGGCATTTAAAACATGTTTCCTGATTCCTGCAATCCACTGATTTATGATTAAATCCTTTGCATTTAAAGTATTGCAATACATCCGTACCATCAAATACTCTACATTTCTCCCATCCTATGTTAAGTTTTTGGGCTGTTAAGACTTTTGTGTATGATTCAGGATCAATTTTTATCTTTGCATTGTAAATGGTTGTATTATTCTTTATGTATTCATATTGTCGTATTATTTCTATTTTACTGTTATTCAATATATTATTCTGCTTTTTCAATTATTTTGTTTCCCGTAAATTTAAAAGTCATGTCTGTTATTACAATTGTTGTATCAATTTCTTTCGGAACTCTAATATCATAGCTTTCGCTCATCTCATTTTGTATCGCATTTCTTATTTTTTCTCTTTCCTCATTATTTTCGCTTTGAATAACTATCGTTCCATTTTTCCTTTTCTCAACGTTTATTATTTTCAAATTAATTGGATCAACTTTTTTATTTAAATCTTCCTTAGTTTTGTCTATTCCTTGTTTTTCCTTTGGTTTGATAATCAGCGGCATTTGTTTTGTTACTTCTGGCAACACTGTATTACTTTTTAATGCATCCACGAATGATAGCTTGCTGCTTTGTTTGACACTTGTTTCTTGGATTGTTTTTTTGATTTCATTACGCATCTTCTTGTTGTTTTCTTCGATTGTGTTAACTATTTCTTTGTTTTTATCTCCATATTCATTTATTGCTCCATAAAGTCTTTTAACTTCGATTACATTCCTCTCACATGATTTTTGCGCCGAATCAATTTTCTTAAGTCTTTCTTCATATCTTTTTTCTATGGCTTCCAATAGCTGTTTAATTTCACTTTCATTTTGTTTTAATGACATTTAAAATTCATTTTTGTACTCAGCCAGATTTTGTTTGTTTCTGTAAACTCCATCTTGAATGTCTTTTAATACTAAATCCACATTATGAATATATTGGACGCAATCATCGCACATAAAACGGATAAAATTATTGGCCTCAAGAATATTAAGTGAATATTGATCAATACCAGAACATTTCGTTGCACAATGATAGATTTTATCACATACTCCCGAACATTTTATTCCCGTTTCGCCGCGTATTGAACTTTTGCATTTGCGGCACTCAGCCATCGCTGAGCTAGAATTTAATTATTGTGTTTCACAGAAATAAATATGTTAAAATAAATGCCTTTAATATGTACGAGTTCAATTTTATTTATTCTATGGTTTTTTATAGTCCTATCTATTTTTAAACCGTTAATTATTTTATTTTATTTAAAAATTGTAGAGCTCTGACGTCAACCTTTGTTGTATTCGTTCAACTTTCTTCTTTCAAACAACCCCAGAGGAAAAAGTCCAACGGTGTCAAATCACATGATCTTGGCGGCCAATTGACATCGCCACCACCTGAGATAACACGGCCATTGAATTTGTCGCCCAAAAGAGCCATTGTTTCGTTAGCTGTGTGGCTTTACGAGCATGCAATGGTGTTTTCACGTCTCCTACAGACCCGGTTTGCTCAAAGTTTTGCACAATTTTTCCGATTGTATGCACATTAGGACGATTAAATTGACCGAAAAAATCACGAAGTGCACGATATGCATATTGATTTGAACGCCCATTTCCATAATAAGCCTGAATAACTTGAACGCGTTGCTCGATTGTGTATCTTTCCATGGTTCAAATTGAGTTAGTCTGAAATTGAGAAATGTCAAATGAAATGCAGAAAAAACTTGACGTTTAGGTGTGGTTCATATTCACCATCGGCCCTTAACATTTACATTTGTATCTGCGAAACCTTGAATAAAATCGCTTTAAAAATAGAAAATTTTAGTTTTTTTTTAGCGTCGTCACCGGGGGTGGGGGTTTTATGCTTAAAAATGCAATAACGGTTTTAATTGATTCAATTAAAAATTTAATAAAAAATCGCGAAAAAAATCAATAATTTTTTTAATTAACTTGATTACATACTTAATCAATATTTTTGAAAAAAAAATCAATAAATGTTTTAATCAAATTTACAAATTTTTTAATTGAGGTTTTTTTTGACAAATTTATAAATACCTTTAATTAATATTATCATTTTCGTGATTACACCAAAATCAATTAAAAAATTAATCAAATAAACAAATTTTTTAATTGAAATTGATTTTAATTTTTTTCTGTGTGTTAACATATATCCATAACCTTTATTGTGAGTTGAGTAAACTAAACTAAATCAGCTTGCCACAAATCATCTATACCCTTCATCACAGCTCTTCTTCGTAAAAATCGTTTCCGCTGCTGTTTGTGTAACTCATTTACGAGTGCTCGTTCCTCATCCATAGTTCTTTGAATTGTCTGTATGCTTATTTTTATTAATTGATTCTGCTTTAAATTTTTCGTTAAGAATGGTGTTTACTTCACTTTTTATTTGTGACATCTCAATATTCCAGTTTTCAATATTTTTTGTTCATCGCCGATTTGCATTAAAAGATATCCTTTGTTAACCGCATCATTTTCATTCACAGCATTGGCAACGTTCTTAATCCTTTTATTTTCTAGATCTATGTTTTTATATTTATCTACAGTGAAGCCAAACCATTTATGAACGTCGTTTTTAATATTATTATTCTTATTATTATTTATTTATTTATTAATTCCTGTACACAAGACACAAGTCTTATATTGCAGCACAGGTGGATCGTTATGTTTTTAAAATTAGAATAAAAATAATTATATATGTATGTATATAAATACCAACATTTTAAAAGAGAGAGAAAAAAAAGTGATTGAAACTTTTAAACATATAGCGTAAACAAAAGTAAGGAAAATAATCACAATTAAAATAATGCTTTATAAATACGTAAATAAATAAGCAAATGGACATAAAAAATAGAAGTAGTGACAATTAAAAATGCTTTATAAAATTTAGTAATTGAGTAAGTTTAGTAAAAAAGAAAAATATAAATCACAATCAATAGAATTTGTATTAGAAGAAGAAAATAAGGAGAAATGGTGAAATAAGAATTTACGAAAGCAGATCAGTAATATTTTTTCTAAAGTGCCGTGCATTACTTAACAGTTGTGTGTTGTTAGGGAGCATGTTCCAGAGACGGATTCCATTTATAAAGAAATGCCATTCGGATATGTGGCTGTTATATATGACAGAATTTATTTTCCTACCTCTACCTGAACGAGACAAAATAATACGTCTGTAAAGGTGAAGAGGATGGTTTGTGTAGATATTCTTATGCATAAATACTAAAACCTTTATTTTTAACAAATTATCAAAGGAAATGCCATAAAGCTGATGAGAAAAGGACGAAATGTGATCATATCTTTTCAGGCCATAGACGTATCGTATAACGTTATTGAAGGTTACATTCAGTTTTCTATTGCTTTTCGAATCACAGCTTGCAAATAGTTCACTACCATATAATAGCACTGGCATGATATAAGTTTTGGCTAATAAACTTCTAATTCCAATGGGGGTACAGTGTTGAGTTTGCCAAAGATTTCTGAGCATTGAAAAAATGCGTCCACATATAGTGTTAGCATGATCAGACCATGTTAAGTTTGCATTAAATATGATTCCAAGATTCTTCGCTGTTTTAACAAATTCGATTGTCTGGCAGTTAAGTGAGATTTTTGGCACTTGAGAAAAATTGGGTAATATAGATCGTTTTGCAATAATTAAGCATTTTGATTTACTAGGATTAATAGTAAGACCGTTTGCCGATGCCCTGCGGTTAATTCTCTCAAGATCTTGATTTAAGCTTCGAACGCATTCATCTATATGTTCCGGCTCACAACTTAAGTAGATCTGTACATCATCAGCATACAAACGTACATTACAATTACAAAGGTAGTTCGGCAGGTCATTTGCATACATAGAAAAAAGTAAGGGTCCGATGATTGAGCCTTGTGGAACACCTCGTTTTAATGGTAACAGTGAAGATTTCGATTTCCCCAAGTCAACATATTGATACCTATTTGACAAGAGTGACTCAATTAACTTAGTTGCAGTATTGCTAAAATTGAATAGTTGTTTTAATTTAGTACACAAAATGGAATGGTCGACTGTATCAAATGCCTTGGAGTGGTCCAGTAGTACTAAGAAAGTAAGTCTGTTTCTATCAAGCTCTTTTCTAATATCCTCAGCAACGTCCATTAATGCAGTAATGCAACTATGTCCATGGCGAAAACCTGATAGACGATCAGTAAGTAAAGATCCCGCATTTAAGAAGGTGAATATTTGGGTGTGTAATATACGTTCAAATGCCTTTGAAAGATATGATAGAATTGAAATGGGTCTGGTAGGAATTATATGGTAGGAATTATTTTAGATTTCTTCCAGTTATTGGGGAAGTGACTAGTAGTAAGAATCTTATTAAATATAAATGTTACAAACGGTAAAATATTAGGTAATAATAGTTTAAGGAATTTAGGATTCCAACAGCATTTGATGTAATTGATAAGCATGATTCCAGGACATCAGATTGATTTACACCAATAAAGGAGAAAGCTCCAGTAGGGACGCAATGTTGCCCTGCATAAAATTCAGCATCTGGCTTTGCCATGGGAATGTCCAAGAAACCTTTCTTAATTTGATTAACAACTAGATCTTGAGAGATGTGTTTAGAGACTTTACCAATACCAATTTCACGAATAGTCTCCCATTTTTTCTTCGACCCTACGGCATTAGTAAATTTATTGGCATAATAGTTCGCTTTAGCCTTTTTAATGAGTTTATTGGTCAGTTTTCTTAATTTGCGATAAATCTCGTAAAACTCAAAGATTTTAAACCGCTTCCATCTGGAAAAAGCAATATTTCGTTGCGCAATGACATTTTTAATTTCCTCAGAAAACCAAGGCTGTCCGGTGCGACGAACGATTTTAGTCTTGAGTGGTACACTCATGTTGTACAAATATATCAGATTTTTCTCGAGAAAAGATACCTGTTCTTCAACTGACATCATCGTGTATATCAACTTCCAATCAATTCTGCAAAACTCATCTTCCAGCTGTTGAAGGTTGATATTTTTAAAATCTCTGAAAGTAATATACTCTTCTGGAATAAATAATTTAAAGTCATATATTGTAAAAATTAGATCATGTTTTGAAAAACAAGATGCAGTTAATTGATCATACATTAAGACTTTAGAAGTATCACATACTAAGAAAACATCAAGTAGGGTATTTCGGGTGGAAGAAAAGTGTGTCGGTAAGATAGAGTTAATTGGAGAGAGGCCGATGGATATGACTTTATCAGTTAAGTTGGATTCAGTAAGTAAATTAGAATTAAAATCACCAGCGATCAAGATATCCGTGTACAAGATGGCGTATGTCTCTAAATTAGATACAAATGGTTCTAAACAAATATTTTTATTTGGTCGATACACTGCGCCCACAAGTAATTTCGTTCTTATAAGTGCTGAAGTGTCCGAATTTGTCTATAGACATAATATAAAGTTATTTAAATATCTTTGCTTCTCTCAATTCCTCAATAATTGATATTATTTCGTTATTATGATTAGTATGTAGCTGCTTGTGATGCTATCGACAGTCTGAGACGATCTACTAACTGATTTGGATCATCCCAATATATATATTTCGTTTTATTTTCATTTAATTTCATCCAACCGCTTCCCTTATGATAAGATGAGTTAGAAATTTTATTTTTCATAAATTTTGTGATTATATTTTTATATTTATAAGGTGTTGTACCCTTTATCTGACCGTCTGTTTTATAATCTCGTCTGTGTGCATTAGTTTTCTCTAAAATTTTTTTGTAAATATTTAGCTCAATCTCATCAATATTGTTTGGTTTACTGCTGAACATTAATTCAAATAGACCCGGTGTGCGGACCCAATTGCTATTTCCAACGCTTATTTTGCCTTCACTTAACTTTAAAGTGGTAATACCAAACAACCATTTACCACTTTTCTTATCTTTCTGTACTCCATAGAGAGTATCCAATAAGTTTTTTCGTTCTAAAGCTGATAAATCATTTAGAGTAACATCATTAGCTTCAGAGGAATAGTTTCGTGAGAAAAAGTGGTCAGTATCTGAATCCTCTTTTCCCATTAAAGTTGTTTCATTAATATTATCATACTTTTTTAATCTTTTGGGAGTGCTTGATTCTATTTTCATCGGTAATTTATTGAATATATAGCTGTCGTCATTATCATTAACTAATGTCATCTCCTATTTGCCTTTTTTGGAGCCAAACTTTTGTTCTTCAGCATCATTAATGAAACGTTTTAATGGTGTTGTGGTTGGTTTAAATATGTCTTCCAATAGATTCTGTGTATCCGCTTCCCCCATTTTTAAACTAGGGAATTTTTACTAACCTTTGTCAGCTCTGATAGCATTTTTTCATTCATTGTGCTTTATTTTATCATTAAATTTATATAACAATTGTTAATATCAGCTTTCAGATCAGTTTGGGGTATCAGCTTTCAGATCAGATATCCACTCTAAAAATATCAAATCGTGTATCAGCTATCGAATCGGGTATCAGCTATCAGATCGGGTATCAGCTATTAGATCGGGTATCAGCTATCAGATCGGGTATCAGCTATCAGTTCGGGTATCAGCTATCAGATCAGATATCCATATTAGATCTACTAGTTTTAAAGGTGAAGTCTTTACTAACATTTATATATTAGTTGAGAGGCTTTATATGCTTATGAATATGCCAAATTGTTTTCTATATCGAGCTTTATCTAATTCATCACCTTTATTAATCATCGGAAATCCATATTTATTAGTCCAACATTGTCGATTCATTTTATAAAAGTTTTCAAAACTCATATCCGGTCCAACATGATCGTTATATATACACTCCGGTTCACCTATTTGAAGTCACTAAAAATTCCATATTCAACAGCCTGTATCCTTTGGAATTTGTAACCGATTGCAGATTTTTAAAACGGAAATGGAAGCTAGACATCTTGAGATATAAAAAAATCATGACAATAGTGGTTTCTTAACTAAAGAAATTTTTTGAGCAATTTATAAAAAAAGTCCAAAAATGTGCTATGAGTATTTAAAGAAGTTAATAACATCGATAAAAGGAATGAATGGGTTACTACACATTTTCTGACAATGAATCTGTCATACAACCTGAGAAGGCTTAAAGTAATTCGATAATGATATTTGATGATGTTCACTTGGACACTTGGATTGTCCTTGGAGGTGGAAAGTTTCTGATAGCCATTCACTTGGGAGTGGCCAGAAATGATTTCTTCATTGGGCAGTCCAAGCAGCTCACTACTTCCACGCAGTATGTCCTGGGCAATGGCTTATCGGAAACCTCCATTAGCTAGCTAAGTGAGAAGGCGAAACGAATGGGCAACCTGAGTGGTAATGCGATCACTGATACGTCTCGGGATTATTAGGTGACCCTGTCACTGAAGCTCTTCGAAGTAGTGGACATATTCTTCTGTGCTTTGGAGGCGGATGAGCCAACACCCCTGGCCAACGGCGGATCAAAACTGAAGAAACCAAAATCCAGTTTCGACACACTGCATTCTGGTCAGCATCTGATCCATAATGGGCGGCTGAAACATAATCATTCTGGCAGTAGGTAAAATGCAAACCACGGTGGGCTGGGTTTGCCTCCCATCACCGTTATATTGGCAATGAAAATACACAAAGAAGATAATAAACAACGAAAGGATAAGGAAAGGATTAAGGATATGTACCTGGAATGTGCGAACGCTATACAGGACGGGTGCCACTTTCCAACTGGCGGATGTCCTCGGAAAATAGAAAGCTGACATCACAGCGTTCCAGGAAAAGCGATGGACAGGATATGGTTGAACCAGGAAGAAAAATTGCGATATTTACTACAGCTGCCATGGGCGAAAGCACGAATTTGGGTGCGGATTTATAGTTGGCAAGAGACTGCGACACCTAGTTTTAAGGTTCAAGGCAGTGAGTGACCACATAGCCACAATTCGTATCAAAGCGAAATATTTCAACATCTCGTTAATTTGTGTGCACGCACCGACAGAGGACAAAGATGATGAGGTCAAAGAAACATTTTATGAGCATCTGGAGAAAGTATACGAACGCTGCCCTGACCACGACATTAAGATTATTCTAGGCGATTTTAATGCCAAATTAGGAAAGGAAAGTGTCTTTTCGCCAACCTACATGATACCACCTCCGATAATGAATAAGACTGATAGACTTCGCCGCTGCAAAGAACTTGGTAGTTAGTACCACACGATTCCTACATGGACATTCGTAAGGCGAGCTGGATATCTCCTGATCAGCGGACGAAGAACCAGATTGATCACTTGGTAATATATGGCAGGCACTCTTCTAGTGTGATGGATGTACGTGTGATTCGAGGTGCCAATATCGACTCGGATCATTACGAAAGTTCGCACAAGACTGAACAGGGCGAAAAACGTACGAAGCCGAACACAGGAAAAGCTGGCTATTGACAAGGTACAAATACCGGAGATATCAATGTCCTATCGACAGATGCTCTCTCTCCTGCTAGAGCAGAATACTCCCCTCCCGAAGACCCAGGTGCGCAGTGGAAGCACATCTCCCATTCTTTGGAAACCGCTGCAAGGACTGAACTTGGCTATCAAAAACCGCAGAAGGATAAGCCATGGTACGACGAAGAATGTCGCATTGCAACTGATGAAAATGACGCTGCACGTATGGCAACGAAACTGTCAGTTACAACGCGTGCTGCGAGTGAGCGGTACAAGAAGCTAAGAAGGGAGGAAAACCAACTATTTAGGCGGAAAAAATGGCAGTGGGAGCAGAGAGAGATTGGAAAAACCGAAATGTGCAGGATGAATGGTGAATCCCGAAAGTTTTTCTAGAGGGTAAGAAGATTGAATAACGGGCCTAATAATGGGCTGCCCTCCTGCAAGGACGAGAATGGGAATCTGGGTGACTGAGAAGCAGTGTGTGCTCAAAATGTGGAGAGATCACTTTTCAGCACTACTCCACTCAGATTCTTCCACTGAAGATCAGGAGGTAATGATAGTGGAAGATAGTGTAGATTGTACCCCCTCCCCCTCTCAACCAAGACGGCGATCTCCCAGAACGGCAATCTCCCGCCTTAAGAATAATAAAGCTGCTGGTGCGGATAGCCTACCCGCTTAACCTTTTAAGGCAGTTGGCGAAAGACTGCTAGCCCACATTCATCAACTTATATGCGGTATATGGCTGGGGGAATCTATGAACGACGATATGTCCTGTATTCAAAAAGGGTGATCCGTGTGTCTGTTCCAACTGGGCAGAAGAATCCCTCCGTATCCTTGGTGTTACCAACTGGCGAGAAAAGGCGAAGGATAGAGTCAGTTGGAGGAATATGTTGAAATTTGTTTGTTTAATTAATATGTGTAAGACATCTGATCTTATGAGGTCGTAAAATAGACCAAAATTTTAAGACCATTAGAACTTTCAATCAAGCCTATCATAACATTTGTTTTTCCACAATTGGATGGACCCACTATCAGAGCTCGAATAGAATTCGGGAGTAAAGAACTATGTCGTATTCTATTCTCATTGGTGGTTGAGAAATCTAGATTTCTAACTTCTATTTTTTTATGTTGTTTAATTAAACGCATTATTACGAATGATAGTAAAGTAATGATGTTATATATAGTATATAATCTATACAATATAAACACATAGCGTTGACTTATTTCCAAAAAAATGGTTGTGTGTTATCACAAAAAAGGTAATTGTAATAGAAGAGTCTTTGGGAGAGGATTGATAGATCGGATTATAAATAATTTACCATTCGAACTATCCTGGTATATCAATTTTGTGGACCTGGAACAAAACTTCAAACTCGTTTAGAAAGAGGTGAAGAAGGAATAAATCCATTAGACGCAGCTTGTAGAGGGCACGATATATCATATTCAGAAAGTAAGGACATAGATTTGAGACATCGAGCTGATAAAATATTTTGGTGAAAAAACTAACGCGTATTTGATTACTAACGCGATGAAAGCTAAAGTAAAATTTGGAATGGGTGTCAAAAAGCCAACAAAAAAAGTTGTGTTAATAACATTTTTAATATAGCAGTAAAGACAGCAACAAAAGCTTTGAACAATTAAAACTCCCAAAATATTGCTAGTGCTATTAAAATTGCACGTCAAGCTGTTCAAAACTCTCTTAGAGATAAAAAGTCACGTGCAGTAATACCACGCATTACAAATGTACCCAAAATTGGTGGATTTTTACCTATTATAGCAATCATAAGGGATATAGCTGCTCTTGGTAGTCTAGGAGCTGGAGGAGCCGCTATCGCAAAAGCAGTCAATTCAGTAAAAAACGCTAAACATCAACTCGATGAATCTAAGAGACATAATCAAACTATGGAGTCGATTGCAATGGGAAAAGGTCTTTATCTCAAACTGTATAAAAAGGGGTATGGTCTCGTATACGATAAATCACCAAAACACGTTTAAAGGAGCCACCTAACAGACCGTTAACCGACATTGAGTTAAAGAATTTTGCTTCAACTATTCCCCATTTTAGAGGTGGTTTTATGATGGATTCACTTATAAAACGTTCATGGTTAAGAGAGTGCGGCATAATAAATTTAGATTCCTCAATCGGAGCAGGTACACATTGGGTAGCGTATTACATATCGACACGTTCCCGGCAGAATGTATTAAGCGACAAAATGAAAATTTTTCAGGAAAGGAAAAAAACTTCCTTTCAAGTAGCTCATTTGTATAGTTTGTCGGTTATTACCATTTCAACTCATGACGTGGTTATGCAATGAACATTCTCTGTATGTATATCGAAATGTGGAGCTTGGCATAAATTTTTAGAATATGGAAAAAAGTCATTGTGGCCGAATATGTCGCTTAATACATTCTGGCGGGAACGTGTCGATATTTTCATATATTTCGACAGTTTCGGCAATTTACAACCACCATTGGAAGTGATGAAATATCTAGGAAAAAATTTAATGTACAATTATGTTCAAGAATAAAAGTATAATTCATTTAATTGTGGACATTTATGCTTAAATTTTTTCATAATTTTGAAATCAATTGGTTGAATTTTTTAAATAGATGAGATACATGTTTGCTTTATTATATATACTAGTAATCATATTATTTTAATTAAATCTTCAAGTAATTGTCATGGTGTGTGTCTGGTTTATAGTTCTTCACATCAATAATTTCAATATCAGACGTTTTTCGGTATCAGGTATTATTATCATTTCCACTTCTCCATTGCTTAGAATTAGTTCAGATTGATGATGTATTAAGACTGCGTGCTTTATAATCGCTATCGTAATTGCATCGTATAGTAAGAGCATTGTTGTCATATACATATCAATTTAAAATGCCTATAAGAAGGGCGTTCACTTTCAATTATTCCAGCAATATCAACTTCTTTTCTAATTAGATCTTGCCTAAAAGCTTCAATAGTCTCTTCAACTGAAAAGAGTTCTCGGGTTGAATAAAAGTCGGCTCCAATCATTCTTGTTGATGTTGTTGATGTTTTCTCTGTTGTTGGTGTTGTAGTATGAATTGTGGATCCCCTTCCCTCGGTGTATTCACCATCAATAGATTAAAACTTAAATCGATTTTATTCACATCACAATTCAGTAATGTTAATTCAAACTCCACACTATTATTCTTCTCGTAATCAGTTAAAGGTATTGGAATTGGTGTTGTTGGACTCAAACTATAGCAATAACATGCAAAAATAATATATTTCAACAATCATTTTTATTATCTTATTTCTTTTATATATTTTTTAATGTTTAATGAGAAACAGAACTGTTCCGATTCGAGACATTGAAATGAATGATTTTTTCTTTATGAAATCATTACACATAAAGCAGAAATAATCATTTCATCACATTTACATTCTTGAATGGCCAATTTTTTTAAATTTGAAATTCTTCCATTGTATGATTGTCCAAGTAAAGTGATATAACCACCACATACTTCAATGTGAACATGTTCTCTAGCCTCAAACTCAAAATCTGTTACTCTTCAAAATTATGGTATACTACGGAAATGTCGAATATCTATGAGATTCTTTTTTAAAGCACCCCAAGTTGTGATTTCAATCTTTATTGCAGAAGAAGAAGATGCTATAGCAATAATTCATATGGGCGATTCTATTCTGACGGGTGCAACATTTAGACGCTTTAAACGTCTTTTACTAATAGAAAGAAACACATTTTCAATTAAGTTATTTCTAGAAGGGGTAACATTTTTTTATATACTATTGTTATCTATTTACAAGAATTTATATGAAACAATCAAATAGCCACGAGAGAGCTTTAAGTAGCGTTCACAAAGGCAGCAACGTTTTTGTAATTCAAGCTTTCTCGTTCCCACTCATAGTATTGCATATAATTCCCTCATGTTTTTCGTGAAATTGGAATTCAAATTTGCATAGAAGTAGGTCCTGGTTCTACTTCAAATTGGATTTTGTTCGAATCAGTTTATTCTACCGACCGCTAGGGGCGCTCTACTTAGAATTTTGTTTTAAAACTTGAAAGTATGAATGAAAATGTAAACATTTTGTCTCAAAACAAACATTTTAATAAATAATGTTATCTGTAGAATATGCTAATAACAATAATTTCATATATGTTTATATTTTTTATTACCAAAAATAACACTGTCGCTGGCTTTCGAACATATCAGCTGATGCAAATGTGAAATGTGTAGGTGTTTGTAGCAAGTGTAGTTCGCGGCAATTTTATTAATAAACAAAAGAAAAAAGTTTAAAAAAATGGAGGAAGCTGACATCTGACATTATCGAAACCGTCCAAGGCCATGACATATTATGGAACATAAGCTGGTAAACATTTTAAAACATTTCTATAGTAATATTTTAGAACATTTCTATAGAAAAATATGAAACCATTTCTAAAAAAAAAATTGAAACCATTTCTAAAGAAAAATTTGAAAACATTTCTATAGAAAAATTTTAAAAGTTTTCTATAGAAAAATTTTAAAACTTTTCTATAGAAAAATTTCAAAACATTTCTATAGAAAAATTTAAAAAGTTTTCTGTAGAAATATTTAAAAAGATTTCTGTAGAAATATTTAAAAAGTTTTCTAAAGAAAAATTTTAAAACTTTTCTATAGAAAAATTTGAAAACATTTCTATAGAAAAATTTTAAAATATTTCTATAGAAAAATTTTAAAATATTTCTATAGAAAAATTTTAAAACACTTCTATAGAAAAATTTGAAAACAATTCTGATGAAAAATTTGAAAGCATTTCTGTAGAAAAATGTTAAAACTTTTCTATAGAAAAATTTTAAAATATTTCTATACAAAAATCTTAAAACACTTCTATAGAAAAATGTTAAAACATTTCTAAAGAAAAATTTTAAAACATTTCTATAGAAAAATTTGAAAACTTTCCTAAAGAAAAACACTTACTACTTTGTAATAATTTTGTATTTGTATTACTACTATTCCCCATTTTTTTCACTCCACAAATACATACATATAGTATATACTGCTGTATAATGTAAACAATGTTAAAATTGTTGCTATCATTGTGAACGAGCCTTTAAAGTGCATGACGGGTGCAAAAAAATTGGCCCACTTTCATAAGATCATACCACAAAAACAAAAAACTCTGTTAATTTTTAAACTTTTATTGTATTATTCTTTTTTATTGTGAAAGATGAGATATCAGACGATGATTATCAAATCAAACATCGTAGGGATATATAATCCAATAATAAGAAATTTGCTCTTTAAGACATGACGGGTGCAACATGCAATTATGACGGGAGCAACGCGCCTAAAATAACTAAACAAAAATCCATTTTTTTTCTTCATTTTCACATAATTATTCAAAATATTGTTATTTATTAATCAACAAATAAAAATACACAATAAAAAACTCAATTGTCATTAATTAAAAATCAACAAAAACTCAATTAATTAATTTTTTCAAATGTTTTAAAATTATAAAGAAAAGCTAAAAATAAACAATTAGAAATTCACTTCAAATATTTTAAAATAATTAAGAAAAGGTAAAAATAAACAATAAAAAATGCACTTTTCAACACGAAAATTATAGCGGTTACACCGCATCTAAGTTATTTCAATAGATACATCAGCAGGTTGATGAATCAAGCACGAAATCGGTTTCAAATCGTCCTCATCCCAACTAATTTCTGCTCCGTTTGGAGTTTTGAAAACCAACATGCTTCTTATGTTGCACTTGGAAGTTCGCCCCATGGAAACTCGATTGCCCTCTTCAAATTGGAATGAGTGTTGTCCTTGAAGGCCTCGAATGTTTTTCAACATTTTCCATTCATCATCTACCACACTCTTCACTGCGTCAATATCTTCCTTTGGTACGAATATAAAAAAGATGTTTGTACTAAGACTGCGCGTAACATTAAACAAATCTTGAGAACTGTTAGCAAGGGCTTGTCGGGACTTTACAGCGGTCCACACTGTTCTTTTTATACTTCCACCTAGTCCATCAACCGCCCCTTTGCCATGTGAAGCAGCAAAAAATTCCATTCAAGATGTTTTACCCCGTATTCAAGTTTGAGTGCATTCATGCTTCCTATTACACAACGATTCTTGAATTGAGCTGCACAATTGTCGCTGAAGATGTATATGGATGTAATATTTTCATTGATAGTCTTTATGTACTGCAGAATTTTTTGCAGAAAGAGATGCACAGCGTATTTACTGTGTTTTAATTCGTCACTTATTATAATAACGGAATAGAGTTTGTCTGTCATCCAAACACAGCAGGTGAAAAGAGTTACTTGTCCATTAGGGTGGACCTTGTGTCGATATTTTGGTAGATGAGGGCTCTATTCCGTGCCTTTTTGAAAAAAAATGACAATGCCGAAAAAAAAAATTAAAAAAAAAAACATTAGGGGTTGCGCACGAGCCGAGAAAAAGGTCCACTTTGCCAAAATTAGGGGGGAAATTGCCATAGGTCATCAGGGGTCACCCGTAGGGGGGAAGAATGTATGGCCGACCCCCATTAACTTTTTACCGCCAACATTTCCCCCAAGACACCCACCCCCTATCTCCTCCCCTTAGGGGGGTCACCATACAAAAATGGAGGTTGCTCAGTATTTTCGAAAAACACCATAGGTCATCAGGGGTCACCCCTAGGGGGGCAAAATATATGACCAACCCCCATTAACTTTTCATCCCCAACATCTTTTCCGAACAAACTTACCCTCTATCTCCACTCCTTGAGGGACTCCCCATACAAAAATACTGAAAATCTATGTATTTACAGTTGCACAATATCGAGATTTTTTTTGATTTTTTTTGATTTTTTTACAGAAATTCCACCAATATTCAAGAGTGGTCATTGTTTGGAAAGTCTTGAAAAATTTGAAACGCACACGTGCTGAATCAGGTACATAGGCACCATTAGCAGATGCCCCCATTCATCAGTACCTGGCAGTAAAATATTGCAAAATACGTAGTAGTTATAAATAGCAGTTCATTCATCGATTGTTGTCATTCAACAAGTGCCGACTACCGCGAAAAGTAAATTGATTTTTCTCCCGTTTTTTAAAAGTTAAGATGACAACACGACTTACATCGCGCGACGATATTTTTTTGATTGGTTATCCAAGCATGAATATTACGGGGAACAAATTACCGTCGAAGAAGCAAGTGCTAAGAATGCATTTCTTCAACATTCGCAAACGAAACATGTCGAAGAAAAATAGTGCGGTTATAGTCGCGGACGCAGTGATGATTTTTTGGCGCCAAGCAGCTATTCCGACGAAAGCCAGAGGAGGTGTTACAAGAAAAATAGCTGCGCTGCACGATGAGTGGGATGCTTTAAGAAAGTCATCTCACAGAAAGACTGAGTCCACTAGAGAAAAAGAGAATACGTTTTCTGATAGCTTGGATAATCTTTTCGACATCGCACACGCCAACGCCCTTGAGACAATGACAAATACCGAAGACATTGAGTTTCTGCTAAAGCAAAGAGAAGATGGCCGGCCAGGAACTATGGGAGGTGTGGACGCTACTGATACTCGAACGAGGAACAGAAAAGCTGAGCGCGAAGAACAAGAAGAGTTGCGACGCAAACGTGCAACGGAATCTAGTAGAGATCGGTTCGCTAAAGGCGGTAAGCTATTTCGCGCTTTGTGTGTTCGTCCAATGTTTATATTCAAATGAAATTCGTTCAATTGCAGTGGTTAAATTTTCAAGCAGTGATTCAAGCGATGATAATGGGAGACAGGACGAAAACTTCCCGGCAGAAGCTGGCCCGTCAAATGTTGGTGACAGAAGAGGTTACAAACAATGTTTTACTGAACGAGTCCTATCAGCTTTGGACAAGTGCAAAGTGACTGACCGAGACGCGGTCGGCATTATGATAGCGGCGGCAGAAGCATTTGGACGCGATCCTCAACAATACACAATAAACCGTACGTCGCTTCGGAGATGTCGGCGTTCAAATCGAGAGAACATGCTGAGTTATGTGAAAGACAATCCAGAAGTAAGATCGCATAGATTTATTTGCTCTCTTTCAGAATTCTTATTCTTCAACGCGTTTCATTCATCTCCAGCTTGTCGCAGCTAAATCCTTCGTAGTCCATTGGGATGGCAAAATGCTTTTGGATTTTGTGGGTACAAAGAAGGTGGACCGTCTACCGGTAATTGTCTCGTACGGAGAAAAATAACAACTTCTTGGAGTTCCCAAAGTAGAAGATGGGAAAGGAAAAGGCCGGAGAATAGCACATGCCGTTTATCAACTGTTGGCATCTTGGCATATGACACATCGAATACAAGGACTTTCTTTCGACACGACATCAACGAACAGTGGCCCATTCTCCGGAGCCGCAGTTGCTCTTGAGCGGCTGTTGGAGAGAGAAATCTTATATTTACCTTGCAGACACCACGTATACGAACTGGTGCTAAGGGAAGTTTTTGAGACAAAAATGGGAAAGACCAGTGCACCAGGCGTTCCTTGCTTTGACCGTTTCAAACAGGAATGGGACGCTGTAAAGGTTAAACCATTCCATTCTGGCTTGATAGACGATCAAGTCGTCAGAAAAATTCCTGTGGCAATGCAAGTCGGCAGAAAGAAGTTTTGCTTAGATCAATTGAAGGAGAAACACCCTCGCGATGACTACAAAGAAATGCTACAATTAATTCTTTTGTTTCTGGGTGAAAAACTTGAGAATTACCATTTCCGACCTCCAGGACCCGTTTCCCATGCTCGATGGATGGCAAAAGCCATTTACAGCCTCAAGATGTTTTTGTTTCGGAGAACTTTTCACTTATCTGTATGTGAATTGAATGGTATTCGACACGTTTGTATTTTTGTTTTGCGACTTTACGTCAAGGCATGGTTTGGTTCTTCTCGAGCAGCTGAGGCGCTGAATCAAGATTGGAAGTTTTTGAAGGACATCGTCGAGTACAAGTCCGTTGACCAGGATTTATCTCGGGTAATGATAAAGAAATTTATCGGTCACCTATGGTATCTCGCCGATGAGCACATAGCCCTTGCCTTTTTCGATGACAAGGTTTCAAATGAGTTGAAGGCCAAAATGGCCCAAGCATTGCTAGAAAATGAGAATGACGAAGGTGAAGAAGATGAAGAAGACGAAAAAGGTGAAGAAGATGAAGAAGACGAAGAAGGTGAAGAAGATGAAGAAGACGAAGAAGGTGAAGAGGATGAAGAAGACGACCCGGTTCCCCCAGCTTCTCGCGTCGTAATCAAAAGCACCAGCGTTAAAAAAATCGAGGTGAAATTCAAAGATGTGAATGAGGAATTCTTGGCTAAAGACTTGAGCAACTTCGTCTCTCATAATACCAAAAATTTATTTGTACGATTTGGAATATCGCAAGATTTCATTCTTGCAAATCCAGCAACCTGGAAATCTCGCGCAGACTATCAAGAAGGTCGTAGAATTGTAAATAACTTGCGCGTTGTGAACGACACTGCCGAAAGAGGAGTAAAAATGATACAAGATTATAATAGAATACTGTGTCAAGGCGGAGAAGAGAAACAGTATTTACTACATGTTATCGATTCTTACCGCAAGAAATATCCATCCATGGCCTATGGCAATTTCCCCCCTAATTTTGGCAAAGTGGACCTTTTTCTCGGCTCGTGCGCAACCCCTAATGTTTTTTTTTTTTAATTTTTTTTTTTCGGCATTGTCATTTTTTTTCAAAAAGGCACGGAATAGAGCCCTCATCTACCAAAATATCGCAAAAATGTCATTTCAAGGTCCACCTTATTGTCCATGACACCAATGTGCTGACTGAATTTCATCTTGGCTGATGAGCCCATAATTCTCGGCAAAGTCTATTTGTACAATAGCTTTATCATCAGTTAAGTTTTGGTTTTCAGTTTGTAGTCTGACTGTACATTCTTAACAAAGAAATCTGTTTTGGTCTCTTTTGCTGATAAATCCAGGTCTTCCAACGCACAATGGGATGTGAATCTAGGGCAATATCCCAAATATTTGATTCTTTGCACTATTCACAATTGTTATTAGTATTACACGATATTTTGTTAAGAAACTCTCTATGCGATTGTGGAAAATTTCTTCGAAATAATTTCAAGAAGCGCAATAAAGTTTGAGTGTGTTATACATACACAAACATATGAGGAGTATGGCCTACAGGCAAAATATACGCAGGCCTCTCTTTATAAAAGAGACTCATGCATATAGATGTTTCGGAGTACAAAGTTTTAAAAATTTCATAGGCTTCACTGATGATCATAATCATAGTTCTCTTCTGCATTTTCTCCCTTGATCCCACATTTGACTTAAACGATTTTACATCCTTCATTCCAGGCATTTGTCTGCTAATATCATCCCTGTTATAGAAATCAGAAATCTGTTGTTTTAACTCAGTCGTGAGTTTCCAAGGCATTGCGTTAGCCGATACAATTTCAGAAGGTACAGCAATTTGTAATTCAGCAGCTATTTTTTTCACAACAGCTTTAGCTTTAGTGGGGCTAGTAGGCAGGTTACGCTTCACTTTTGCCACTGCCTTACCCAATGTGCGGCAACTCTTGTAACTACTGCTCGCTTTTTCATTGTCTATTTCTTTACGCCGCTTTCTAGTTGCCTGCATTCTTTCCTTAGACTTTTTTTCACTCCAATTTCTTGAAATCTTCATCCGACTCCATTTTCATGGCTGCTCTCCGTTTGGAGTCACGAGCTCTTTCCCTTTGCAAATGGCCTGCATACTAAAGATCTGCACGAGTATGCTTGAAACGCTGTTCAACACATTCTCAAATTTGTAAGCAGTCTTCCTATTCGCATTTGTAAAAGCGAAACGAGCAATCGAACTCCAAAAATGTTTGTTGTTGTTAGAGAATAGAAACATGAGAGAATGGAGACGTGAGAGTATGGAGCATAGTGTAATAATATAAGTGGAAGCACAAGCCCAGCTGATCATCTTAAATGCGTTCCAACTTTCTGCCTATTACTTTTTTTTTAATACATGTAATTCTATGCATGTAATTATTTACTTTGGCGTTTTTCTTTTGTCTCTTCTTCGTATATAAAATGATTCTGACATATCGAGTGTATTGTCATAACAATAGTACAACAAAATTCTGTCAAAATCGTTTCATATTACAACAACACGCCACGCGTCGACTTATATTATTAGACTATGGTATGGAGACATGAGAGTAATGAAACATGAGAGATCGAATGGAATAGCACATCACTCTAGTGGTCGTTTGTTTCGTTCAAAAAAGCAAAACAAACGAAACATGAATTTTTTTCACGAGAATGTTTCTCATGTTTCCACTCTCTAACTCAAGTACAGTATAGTTTGCATTGGTTTTTTGAGAATGCGTGTTTCGTTTCGATTGCTTGCTCCACAGCGAATGAAGTATGTATATATTTGTTTCGCTCATTAGATGTATTCTCAATTAGAGTTCTGTCTTCGCTTCATTCTCAATAGACAGAAAAACAAAACATTCATGCAGCTCTTTACTGCATACTTCTCAGGATTTTGTTTTCGCTTCCGTCTGCACTTTTGTTGAACAGTCTCCATATTTGCCTACATGATCAATATGAAAATTAAAATGAAAATATGATCAATTATGCAATAATGCTAAAAGTCATTTCTGTTGCACCCGTCATTAAAATATTAGTGGTCCTCATGCAAACTCGAAAGAGCCTCGTAAACGCGTAAACCTCGCAAACTTACGCGGCAAACGTCAAAACAAAGAAATTTTCCAACAAAGCGACTTGCACAAAAGTGGAAAGTCTTCAAGTCAGATTTGCTGCGCAAACGTGGGATGGAGGAACGTGTAAAATTTTGACATTTCGTTGTCATCTGACTAGGATGGATAAATAAGGTGATAGCACTAGAACAGTAGAAAAAGTACACATACATAATACATGCAATTGCTACTGCTACCACCTTATGTATCCAACTTGGTGAGCTGATATGGTTTTGAGCACAAATACGCTGAGCAACTTTACTTGGTGCCTCATGCAACGGTGCGAGGGAAACATGCGCTGAGCAAAAGTTCTCGGCTTTCACGTTTGCATGAATGCCGCTATTATGACGACGGGTGCAACCATTTTCAATTAACGTTAATTTCAACACTAACCAGAATATACATTTCTCTTTAATAGATTTCTATTTGTCTTTGACTTTTTCTTACTTTCACAAAGTTTCAAAACATTCGCATTTCATTTCTATGAAAAAAGTAGACTTTTATACGTTTTGCATGACGGGTGCAACATGTTAACATTGGATTTTTAAAATCAATAATTCTGATGAACTAAAAACAATTACGTACTTCTTTTTTACATCGCTGATTGATCAAGTGTTACCACGTATGAATTTTCTGTTCGCGCCAAATCTATGAATCTTAATGCTTCGAAGTGCACAACATATTTATATTTAAGCTTACGTCTAAAAAAATTATATTATTATAAAATATAGATATTTTAATTTAAATTGGCATCAAAAAAAGTATCAATTAGTGTGATTTGAAAATTGATGTTAAAAGTTGTCTAGAATAGAATCGCCCATATCGTGTGTTATGGTTTGTGTAACAAACATTTTGTATCAACTTAACTATATAACAATTTGTATAATACTAACTCAAATTTGATTTAAATATTAATTCATATCGAAATCGGAAAATGGACAACTTGACAGAAAATTATTTGATATTATATTAGGAAACCATCCTACATGTGAGACACCAATTAAAGTAATGATTCCTCCAATAACTTCAATTCTAACATGTTCCTTCACACAAAATTCGAAATTTGTATTATTTAAAAACTCTAATCCATGTGATTCCACTATTGTTATTTTATTTTTTCTTCAACTTTGAAAGTGAACAAGTATACGACGTTTTTGTATATCTAAATCAATTATTTTAAAATATTTCCACGCATCTTGACATGTGCAATCTTTCATACCATCGGTTATGGTTTGTATAACAAATATTCTTCTAAAATATTGTATTGAACAGATGAGCTTATACTAATTATTAGCAAAGACTTCATCATTATTTAAATGATTTCATTGATCTCTTAATTATATACATACATAAATCGTTGTAAAAGACACATACACACACACACACATAAATTTAATCATATAAAAAGTCATTAACTACATTAGTTAATAATCATGAACAAATGACTTGGGTAGGTGAAATGGGAAAGTAGGTAAATGGGGGGTAAATGTTGGAATGGATTGAAAAGTATATTAAATTAAAATGTTTAAATCAAATTTAAATCAACAAAATACAACAAGTTTGAAGGCAAATAAATATTATTAATGAGAATCAAAACTTAGGGTAGTACTCTAAAAGTCCCGAACGCCAAAGTCAAAAAATTGTAGTTTGTATGTCACTTCGCGCTTGCGTTTGTTTACGAAAGCTATCACTGACGTATGCGGTTTATAGAGTTGCCCAACTAAAATAAACAATTGAGGGCATGAGAATTAAAACTCGGTAAAGACCATTTTTGCAACTTTTCAGGAGAAGCAAAAAACTGTTTTCTGAATACCTTGTTTTCATACTCACTGACAATATGGATGTACTTTGATGCTCCCTAGCGGCCAAACTAGGAACTATAGAGGTGTGGATGTTATATCAGAGGGTGCGCCTTGGTCTAGAGAACAAGAATATCAGTCCGATTCTGAATACTCTCCGGGAGATAATTCCCGGGGAATTAATTTTTCCCGGGAATAAAATCCTCCTATTCTAAACAGACGGGGAATAGAATAATAAGGGAGAGAGAATTGCGAATTTTCGAAGTCAGCTGTTTTGCTTTATGTCGTTTGGTTTTGGTTGTTAAATGCAAATCATTTTAAGCAAATAAAACTTAATTAATAATCAAAATAAGTGAAAATGTACACCACAGCCTTTAGAATGGCAGCAGAAGAACGACTGGGAGCGGGAGAAGCAACAACAAACGTTTATGCAAGGAGATAGTTACGCGATGCGACGAATTCACTGGAGCTGCCGCAAACTTTTTAAGTAAATAAGGGAACGTACTACATATACTATACTTGGCTTAACTCTAGTTCAGGGGCATTTCTTGGAATGGAACCAAAATTTTATCATCAATATAGATTTTTAAGCTGAGCTGAAATATATAGTTTTTTTTTGTACGATCGGCCCATCTTCTTGAGATATGGGCTTGCGAAGCTTGAGTGTATAGTCGGCTATATCTCTGAAACTACTTTGCTGACCATGTTGAAATTTATGTCATTAGAAAGGTATTTTTAAACTCTACATATACGGTTAAAAATATTTTACTTTTTATTAACCCATTGCGGAATAGTTAAAAAAATGATTCTATAACCTCACTTTTTTCTTTAAAATCATTATTTTTCAAAAATAGACCGTAGTGTTGCCACATTTTTTCTACACACCGGAAATAGAGAAGATTTCAGGCTTTCTTTCAAGGTATAATACGGCTCAGGGGCCCTTGAAAGACCGGGGTATAAAAAGTTAAAGTTTTGTTAACAATCGCGCGTTTTACTGATTTTGCCAGACATCGACTTAAGGTACAGAGGGAATTTGTACCCCACTGCCTGAGCCAAGGTGAAATATAAATTTAACGATTTTCAAAAATTTATTTTCATTTCGACGTTACGGAAAAGAGATTACAAAAGGGCGCTGGTCCATATTTTCCGAAATATAGACCTCCAAAGTTTGTATATATAATCGGTCATAAATCAGTCATTTATTATCCAATCTAGTACCATAACAAAGGCCTTTTTAAACCCTATAAATATGTGTATAAACATTTTGATTTATATTAACCAATTGGGGAGCAAATTTAAAAAAACATTTTTTTGATATAATTTTTTTTTTTTCAAAACATGCCCTATTATATTTCTTTTTTGGTAGGATCCGATAATAGACAAGATCTTAACTTTTTTAGGGTATACCAATACCAATTTTTTGAAATAATACATTTTTATTAAAAAAGGGAGGTTAACAAATATTGTTTTTTAATTAACCCCCAATGGATTAATAAAAATAAATGTGTACCTACACAGATTTATAGAATTTAGAAAGACCTTTGTAATGATACTCATTTCTACTAACTTTGATAACCTCTTTTAAAACTTTTGAACTCAGTGCAGACGCTTTTCTCGGTTGTGACATTTTGGTGTAGATCTGAGAGTTGGTGCTAAACTAAATTTATTCCGAAGAATGATGCCATAATATTGATGAAAATAAAAGTAATTATATAATTTTTTATAGAAAATATTAAATACTTACATTTTTGCGCAGCACTCCCTAGCAATTTGTTGGCGGAATTACTCCAAAAAGTTGTTTTCACATTCTCCATTTTATTGACATTTAGAATACCTACTTTTTTCCCGGGGCAAAATTTCCCTTTTTCGAAGTTCGTTTAGAATAAGGGAAGAGGGAAAAAACTCCCAGGGAGATTTTATTAAGAATACGGGAACAGGGAATAGGGAATCGCTATTGAGAATTGGGCTGTATGTGAAAAAACGCATTTCACCAAAAATGGTCTTTACCGAGTTTTAATTCTCATGCCCTCAATTATAGATTATAAAAAGTTATCTTGAGTGAAATGCTCAGAATGAAAAAAATTAAAAAATATAGCTCTATATAATAAATTTCCCCATCTATATTAAATTAGTTGTCTTTTCAAAAGCACGTGCCATTTGGCGGTATGTATTGATTGTAATGTATTGGTTCTTTTGTTTATTATTGTCAACATGAACTGATGTCTATAATTTTTAAATATACATAATTATAATAGTTTTGCAACGCATTATTTATTTGAACGTTCCATTTCTAATTTTATTATTGTAAATAAGAATTTCAGAGCGCAAACAGTATACTTTTGAATTATTTAAAAAAAGAGTTTGAGCTCTATCCGTCGAATGCATTTCAGCCAAAATTGGCAACTACTTATAAGCAATGTAATGCAAAATACTTCCTTCTGCCTATCCTCGATCGACATTTTTCTTTAAATTTTTAATTTCGTCAACTAACGCGAAGAACTGTGGCATGTTCAATTTGACAGCTGAAGTGATCAAAAACGTAGCGCTGCGTTTTATAAACTACACATTAAATAACGTAACGTAGTCACCGAACAGATGTAACGTTTTATAAACTACCAAAACGACAAAAGTAACCAGAAGTGACTGATTCACGACTTATAACTAGAATGCCACCCTTAAAAACAAAAACATATGAAACACACATTAGAAATCGTGAACAAATGGATAAATGACATGGGTAGGTGGAATGGCGGGTAAGTGGTCAAATAAAATAAATAAATGGTTTCCCATTACATCCCATGAAGGGACTGGGGAGAACTTCTCACAATCACTGAGCTGTGCGCTTTCCAGTTTTCACTCACTGATTGGGACCTACAGTTTTACACCGATTCCGAACGGTAATTTGAGAAGCTTTTTCATGGCTAGATACTCGATAGTGTCGCCGTCACTATGCGAGGTCAAATGAAAAAATTTATAAATGACTTGGGCTAGAAAACCTCGAATTTAAAACAATAAAATACAAGAGGTTTGAAGTTAAATAAATATTCTTAATGAGAGGCACAACTTAAAATCAAAACCTAAAAAATGCATTAACCACAATAGTAATCATGAAAAAATGGCTAAATGACTTGAGTAGGTGGAATCGAAAAAAACAAAACATAAAAAAAGTCATTAACAAACATGAAAAATATGAAATTAAATTAGTGTGTGAACTGTAAATGAACATGAAAATAAAAATGATATAAAAACCTCAAAAGTGTAATCAATTTACCGCAATAATACATGAAATGGATGGAATGAGTTGACAAAATATATTTAAATTAAAAGGTTATAAAACCTCAAATTTAAATCGTCAAAATACGACAGGTTTGATTTCAAATAAATAATCTTAATGAAACACAAAAACTTAAAAACAAACATAAAAAAGACATTAACCACATTAATAATCTTGAAAAAAATGTAAAAATAAATTAGTGTGTGAACTAAAATGAAAACGAGAATAAAATGTTATAAAAACCTCAAAAATGTATTCAATTTACTACAACAATAATTGAAATGTGTATTAATGTTAGAAAAGTGAAATCAACTTTAAAAAAAAAAATAGGATGTAGACATAAATGGAACCACAAGTTTTAGTTTCATAGACTTACGGCCTTAGTCCTAAAAAGTTAGAAGAGGTTTGAAAGACGATTTATCATACAAAAACCGTCTCTCAAACCTCTCCCAACTTTTTATGAATAAGGCGGTTAATGTATAAGGCATGGAACTGTACGTGGAGGTGGAAAGTTTGTGATAGCCATTCACTGGGGAGTGGCCAGAAATGATTCCTTCATTGGGCAGTCCAAGCAGCTCACTACTTCCACGCAGTATGTCCTGGGCAGTGGCTTTATCGGAAACCTCCGTTAGCTAGCTAGAGTGAGAAGGCGAAAATAAATGAGCCGCCTGATTGGTTATGCGATCACTGATGTGTCTCAGGCTTAGTATGTGACGGAAGCTCATCCAGCTATCGGGCATACTCTTTTGTCCTTTAGAAGGCGGATGAGCCAAACATATGGGCCAACGACGGATAAAAACCAAAAGAAGAAAATCCTGGTTTGACATATTGCATCCTGGTCAGCGATCGATCCATAATGGGCGGCTGCAATCAAATATCCGGCAGTAGGTAAAATGCAAAAATCCGTTGGACTGGGTTTGCCCCCTGCCACCGTTCATAATAGCAGTGAAAATACAAAAACGAAAGAGAAAACATAAACAACCCCTATTTGTTGAGACCCCCGTAAACCTTATAAGGAAAACGTGAGAACTCTATATAGATCCGGTGCAAGCATCCAATTGGCAGATGTCCTCGAAAATTATAAGGCTGACATTACCGCTATACAGGAAATGCGATGGACAGGACTGCGACATATACTACAGTTGCCATGAGAAAAAACATGAATTTGGTTGCGGATTTGTAGTTGGCAAAAGACTGCGACATCTAGTCTGTAGGTTCAATCCTGTGAGTGAACGTGTAGCCACAATCCGCATAAAAGCGAAATATTTTTATATTCCCCTAATTTGTGTGCATGCTCCGACAGAAGAGAAAGATGATGATGCCAAAGACATATTCTATGAGCTCCTAGAGGAAACGTATGACCACTGCCCTGGCCATGACATTATGATTGTACTAGGAGATTTTAATGCCAAAGTAAGAAGGGAGAATGTGTTCAATCCAACTATTGGCAATTTCAGTATACATGCTGACAGTTCCGAGAACGGTATGAGGCTGATTGACTTTGCCGCGGCAAAAAACATGGTCCAGCATAAGCTACTTGTCCAGCATAAGCTACTTGGTACAAGATTCCAGCATAAGCTACTTGGGTATCCCCTGATCAAAGAACGAAGAAACAAATTGATCACGTGGTAATTAATAGATCTACGAGTTATCAGAGGAGCTAACATCGATTCTGATCACTACCTAGTAGCAGCAAAGGTTCGCACAAGATTAAGTAGGGCGAAAATCGTACGAAACCAGACGCAGAGAAAGTTAGACATCGGAAAGCTGCAATTACCAGAGGTGGTGGACGAATTTATATACGTCAGCCTTGAGATCAAGAGGAGAATTGTGCTTGCGAATAGATATTATTTTGGGCTAAGCAATCACTTTAGAGATAAAGCCCTCTCTCGAGTAACAAAAGTCCAACTATACCAGACTCTCATACAATCTGTCTTGATTTATGGTGCAGAATCCTGGGTCTTATCGCAAGCAGACGAAACATCTGTAGCAGTCTTCGAGAGAAAAATACTCCGAAAAATGTATGGCCCTATAGTGCACAACGGCGAGTTTGGGCGACGCATGAACCATGAGTATGAGCTCTATCCCGACATTGACATAGTTAAGCAGGTCAAAATAACACGATTGCGATGGCTAGGCCACGTCAGTAGAATGGGTGAAGACGAACCAGCACGAAGGGTTTTCGAAACCGAACTCGAAGGAAGACGAAAAATAGGAAGACCAAGACTCCGCTGGAGGGATCAGGTTGACGAATCCCTGCGTACACTTGGTAGTGCCAACTGGAGAGATAAGGCAAAAGATCGAACTGGTTGGCGAAATATGTAATCTTCGTTTTGTAAGGTCCCTGACCCCTCGGAAACAACTATGAACGATGTGCCTTTTGACGCCTGGGAGGTGTTAACATCTCAAAAGGATAAGTCGAAGCACCTCCCCAATCAATTTCGTGAATACCTTTCATACGAGTATACAAATCGGGGACTGAAGGATGAGGATGGAGTAGAATGGGTGTGCGTATGTACGCATTTTGGTGAAAACCATCAACTGAAGGGGATCAACTTTATACCAAAATTTTATAAATTAAGAAACAAAAATTGAAAATTATAAAAAATGGAAAAAATAAATTGTGTTTTTTATTTATAGATAAATGAGTGGAATGGTGGGGTTTGGAATGGTGGGTTGGATAGAAAAATGGAAGAATAGTGTTGTTTGGAAAAAAATAAAAAGAAAAGATGGTAGAAAATAAGTTTTTAAAAAATTTTAATTCTAGATTCTAAATCTAAATTCTGAAAGAAAACATGGGAGAAAATAATTTTTTGAAAAAATTAAACATTTAAAATATAAAAAGTTGAGTTTTTTTATTTATGAGTAAATGAGTGGAATGGTGGGGTGGGAAGGAAAGATGGAAGAGTGGAATGGTGGACTGGGAAGGAAAGAAAAAATAGAAGAATGGAATGGTGGGAAGGAAAGAAAATGTGGAAGAGTGGAATGGTGGGAAGGAAAGATGGAAGAGTGGAATGGTGGAGTGGATAGAAAAATGGAAGAATAGTGTTGTTTGGAAAAAAAATAATAGAGTTCAATCAATTTGAGGTGTGAAAGGAAGAAAAGATGGTAGAAAATAAGTTTTTAAAAAATTTAAATTCTAGATTCTAAGTCTAAATTCTGAAAGAAAACATGAGAGAAAATTATTTTTTGAAAAAATAAAATATTAAAAGTTGAATTTTTGTTTATGAGTTTTATTAAAGAGTTGATTGAAAAATAAAAAAAATTTAAAATATAAAAAGTTGCGTTTTTATTTATAAGTAAATGAGTGGAATAGTGGGGTGTGAAGGAAAGAAAATAAGGATGAGTGGAACGGCGGGGTGGAAAGAAAAGAAAAGGTGGAAGAGTGGAATGGTGGGAAGGAAAGATGGAAAGAAAAGATTGAAGAAAATAATTTTTTTTAAAAAAATTTCAATTCCAGCTTGTAAATCTAAGGATTCTGTATCCAAAAATTAAAATTTGGATTCAGATTCGGATTCAGATTTTAAATTCCAAATATGAATTCGAATTCAGATATGAATAGCTTCTTTTCTTGCTTCTTTTTTTTATCCAACGATCATCATATCACGATTACCATGATCACGATCACCATATCACGATACCACGATTACCATGATCACGATCACGATATCACAATCAACACGATCACAATCATCACGATCACAACATCCACATGACGATTCACCATACATACCCCCATAGAATGTGGCGGTACCTCATACCCCCATAGGATATGGCGGTACCCCCATTTCCATACTACTTACACCACAAATATATACTAACAATAAAATATAACAAACAATTCCAAAATACGTTTAAAAACATGTTTATACTGCACTCGAAATCTAGAGATATCTAGATTTCGTGGTCTAAACATCTGATTTTCCATACACAAATCAGCTGTTCCAGTGAATGAAATCTAGACAATCGAGATTTCGGTTGCAGCATAAACGCGGTATAAATTACACATTTTTTCATCAAATCGACATGAAAAATTTAAGTCAATAATTTTTGTAATTCCGCCTGGTGAAAGTCAATTTACGTCAAATAACTCTCTACCGTACCGACCACACCATGAATAGTGTGAAAGGAAATCTCATATGAGAAGAATGGCAGTGTTTATTGTTAGACTGTTTTGTCCTTCAATAGATTTGTTTTTGTGTTCTTATCAAGGCAGTATCACCAAGATAAGTTTTGTTCTGACTCAAGCACTTGAACTTGGTTAGAAACGGAGAGTGAAAAGAAGCGTACACAATGAGGGTTTGTGAGATTCTAATAATTCTTTATTGATAAGTTTGTTCTTAAATACTAAATTATTGCTAAGTTGGATTTTACGATACATTGATTTTCTTATTCTACATTTTCTTTCTCGAGTGTTCTCTTTAAAAATTGAATCACTGCTTAGAAGTGTAAGTATGTAAATTACTGTTTTGTTTATTTAATACATTTGGGTCATTTAAATGGAATTAAACATTGAGTTTAGAATTAACGAAAGTGTGCTACAGTAATGTTGCATCATTGATATTTGAATTTCCAACGAACAAAGAAACATTGCCACAACAATGTTGCAACACTGCTGTGCACTTAAAATCAAGTAGGTCGTTATATTTTCAATTCTTGTGATTAAGTGGCGTTGTGTGTGGTATGCCAGTGTGTTCCCTGCAAACATTTTCGATCGCGGAGGAATAATCTGCGAATCGCGTGGAAGATGAACTTAATCGCGGCGATCATCATCTGCGATGCATCGGCGAATGCTGAGTCGTGAGAAAATGTCCGGTGAAATGCGAATCGCCTTGTTGATTTACAAGCGAATCGCCTTGCACTTTCCCTCTTACTTCGTTTACGGATTGTATTATTGTACATGTTACTGTTTATTATTAAAATTTTTAAAATATTTATTTGCCACAACACAATATCACAACATTCAGTGATCACTTCAAAAACTTAAATGAAAATTTTTCAACTTTTGTTTGTTTTGATCTTCTTAATAATATCCCGTTATAATAAATCGCAGCAATGAATCGCGGATGCATCGCGCATACATCGCGGATGTATCGCGGATTCTTCTGCCCAAGCGATGACAATACCAATATATTGCAACTAGGGTATTCATCATCTGCCTAAGCGATGAATTTGTATTGATCGCTAGGAAGAATCGCTAATTCTTCGCAAAATCATCTGCCTAAGCGATGAATTTGTATTGATCGCCAGGAAGAATCGGACTCTTCGCATAATCACCTGCAAAGAGATGAATTTGTAATGATCGCCAAGAAGAATCGCAAATTCTTCGCAAAATCATCTCCCCAACTGAATTGCTTTTAAATGATCGCCAGGAAGAATCGCGTATTCTTCGCGCAGCATATTAATCTTCCAAAACTCGTCCAAATGTTTGCAGGGTTACGATAAATGAACGACACACACACATGGGTATTCAGTATGGCAAAGTTAAAAAGAGAATAATAATAGTTCTGAACTGTGAATGTTTGAACAGGCAGCTTTATGACATTACTCTATGATTATATGACTTAAATAGAATTAAATAATAATTAATTATTAATAAATAATTAAATAATAAATTAATTATATAATAATTAAAAAATAATTCCAAACATTTGATTTTTTTCAAATTTCAAAATTAAAATTATTTTATAAGAAATGTTTTAAACTTAATAACATTTTCATACAGGAAAATCTCTTTCAAAATTGAATATAATTTTGGAATTTAAATCATTAATCTGATTCCAATTTTTCAAGAAGAGAGTATGATATATTTTTTATTTAAAATTAAAACGTAATTCTCATGTTTAAACAGAGTTGTAAGTGATACTTGTGTAATTTAATTTTAAGTAAATAAACGGGTTCCAAAATTAAAAACCGAAAAGCGGATTGTTGAAAAATTGATTTTTCGAATAAACCGAAAAGCGGTTTCTTGAATAATTGATTTTTCGAACAAACCGAAAACCGGGTATTGAAAAATGCCGGGATTTTGGATACTCTAGTACTCACCTTATCATACTCGCCGATACCTTTATACGAAGCTAGTTTGACTTACCATTATGACCTAATATACATACTTATACTCCGTTCATATTCATTACCCAATAGGCACAAAAATTTCTAAAAATCAAATGCTTGAAAATTGTTTGAATTTAAACTTGATTTCAAATTTCGTTTTAAAGTTATTTCAATTATTTAAAATATTTTTTTGTCGAAGGCATAGAAATTGCCTTCACAAAAGATACGTTATCTTAATATTTCAATAAGAGGAGATTTTGATATAACAGCTCATAAATGTAAAAAATGTGAGTATATATTCAAAATCTAAATTAGGACCTCTCAAAATATTGATATTTCTTTCTCGCAGAACTGAGCGAGATGCATTCCAGGTCTGTAGATGTAAAACAATTTTCCCATAAATGAATATGTCGGATAATAAAATAAAAAACTGAATGTATAAAATATTAATATGATTCTTTATGTATCCTATGTATTAATGCTGTTCCATTTGAATACGTCTGTATAGTTTTATCAAATATCAAGTAATCAATGCATTCGGTCGAATTTGCAATTAAACTGGAAATAAAGCTTGAATTGGAGTGTTTTAATACTGTTTTAAAGCTTGAATTCTAACGCAATTTCTTACTTGTATTCCAACGCAGCGACTTATTTATTTCGCTTTAAATTAAACTGTAATTCAATGCTGGAATTACACTGTAGTTAAACTTTATTGTTCGACTTGAATTCAAGGGAGAAATTTGCTGGAGATTGGTATTTTTTTAAAGTGTAATTCAAGTTGAATTCAACACTTGAAATTGGAAAACATTGCAAAACAAAATGTTTGTTGGGTACTTACAATTATCCATATGTAGTATCAGCAGTGTTGCCAGTTTAGCATAATTAATGCTTTTTTAGCATAATTTTTTTGGCGTCAGCATAATTTTTTTGAAGCGTGATGCTAAATGCTTTTTAGCATAATTTTCACGAATTTTTTCCAAAATTTGATATTTTTCATGGAATTTTTAGCCTAATTTTTTAGATATTGCACAATTTTCCATCAAAATTTTGTTGTATTTTACTTTTTAATAACATGTAACGGGTATATTTTTGAATAAATATCGAATCTATAGGCTGAAAACATACCCGATGTTTATATTTTGATTCATGAAACAATGCATTTGGCTTGTTTTTTTATTTTGCTGATTCTGTGTTGTCAGCCTTAGAGGCGGATTTCTCCCGAACCATTAAGAAAACTGTAAGACTAAGAAACGTTTATTTCTATGCTACTTATTTTACACTTTTACAATACATTTCGCATAAAATTTAATGTGATGGATCCGGAATGTGTTGGAGGAAAAAATTAAACACCAATAATCTAATTATTTGGAAAAATTAAATGTATTCCAATTTTGGGAAGAAGAAGCTTTTGTATGCTTTATAATAACTTGTAAATACAACAGTATATTCCAAAAATTTAAAAAAAAAACTATGGAAACCAGTGTAGATGCTTTCACAAAAATATGTTCCCTTGAATTTTCTGGTATTAGGTACCAACATTTTTGGAGACAATGTAAAGCGTGCATGCGTTTTTGGGCACTTCCAATTTGATATGGAAGGAGGAAATGCAAGACTAAAAAGTATGAAAATGGTGACGCTCGTTCACACCGTTTGGGTTTCACTCTGAATTCCTGGCAGTTTATACTTGTCAACATACTACTTTTGTAAGAAAAGAAAAGTTATATGTTTTTCAAAATAATCAAAGAAAACTGTATCTTGCACCAAAGAATGGAGATTAGCTTTTATTAATGCCAAAAACGTGAATATACAAATAATACAAAATTTTTTAAAAACCCTTAGTATACAGCAATACATATTTCCAAATATTTAGTATGAAAAGCACAAACCCGTAGGCATGTTTTTCATTGTTTCTTAAAAAGATATCGGCCTCCCAGATCAAAATTTCAGGACTTGCTACTAATAAGAGAAGCTACAAACGAAAATGTAAATGGGCTAAATGAAAAAAAAAATTAAACAATTTTTTTGTAAATACTTTATTACAACCCATTATTGTCAACTATATTTTGGGTACTTTTGGTTTGGTTTGGTTTAAAGGGATTACATATTGTAGTTTTGAACCCAATAAAAATTAAATTTAGAAAAGCCAAAGTGCAAGCCTGGCAAATCCATGAAATACAACCCTAAGCATGGTATTACATTTGGCAGCGCAGTTACTCTTACACTCGTACTTTTGGTTTGGTTTGTGTCTAGACTAACATTTGGGGTACAAATTTCTTGTCTACTGGGAAATTTTCTAGGTGCAGCCTGTTTATTACATATTTTAGTTTTGAACCAAATAAAAGGAAAAATTTAGAAAAGCCAAAGTGAAAGAAGTTAAAAAAAAATAACATTGCCTTAAATAAGTGCGCTTTATTTCCTTAAAAAACTAAATTTTCTTATATAATAACTTTTCTTGAGATAAGTACGTATTCTTAAAATTTTACCTGTTATAATACCTTCTCTAAAAAATAATACCTTTTCTTACAAAAATTTTTTTTCTTAAAAGTACCTTTTCTTAAAAATAAAATAATGCCTTTTCTTTTCTTGAGATAAGTCGCCTTCTGAAAATAACTAAATTTTCTTTTGGCGTAGAATACGTCTTACCTTACGGTATAGGGAGTCATGTCAGATTGTTATTGTTGTAATCTTTATTTCATTGATTATGAGGAAATGGCGAGATAACTTTTTTTAAAAATTTTTTTGTAGGTAAATGCAGATGTTATCTTTCGTTTGATATACATTTCATATTGGTTGGTATCTTCCTAATATTTAAATTTCTCAAATGAAAATTGTTTAAACACATACACTCAAACATATGTGTGGTGTTTGGTTGAGTGTGCTGCTGTTTCAGTGTGGACACAAACCTTCGGCTGTTGTTTTGATTGATGAAATATTGAAATTTCGTATATTTACTTATGTATTTAAGTGAAACAAAATGTTAAATGTGAATTTGAATTTAACATGGATATATAATTATAAAAAATATAAATCAAATTGATTTGCGTCTGTTATTTATCATTTATCCTTACTCTTTTAATTTAAAAACATATTTATCCTATTTTTCCTACCATAAGCTTATGTATATTATCAAAAGTAACTATCAAATAAATAAATTCATTTACTTATGTTATTTATCATTTATTGTTATATATGTTTTCTGTCTTATCGGATGGCGTATTCTACGTTAAACTTAATGGCCGTGTCTCTGACACAGCCTGCAGGGACAGTCCGTGGCCGACTGTCAACTGTCTGCTGTATTTTTTTTCATTGTTTATTAAACTGATACGAATTTGTGAATAAAAATCATGCTTAAAAAGCTAATGCTTAAAAGGTACTAAATAATACACACATGGACAAATATATAAAAAATTAACGTTTTTTAATTTTAGCATAATGTTTTTGCATTTTGCAGATTTTTTTTGGTGTTTTTAGCATAATTTCTTTTCATTTTGCACAATTTTTTTTTGTCATTTAGCATAATTTTTTTGACGGCTTCTGGCAACACTGAGTATCAGGCATATAAAACCAACAACAAATATCATAAGCGAAATTGAATTTATAATAAGAGGGGAAAAACAAAACAACCAAGTAACCATAATGATCATTACCGACCAAGGCGAATTTATACAAGGTGGAAGCACTAGAATTCGCCTTGAAGTCTAATGAATTTGGTTTTTGCTTTTCGTGGATGAAATGTCAAAATATGAAATTGCCTTGAGTTCGCCTGTTGTGAAAGTGACATTTGTACTTTGTTTGCATATGTTTATTTTGATGTATTTACGTTTGTGCTAGTGGCTGTTTGGATGTGATTTTTGCTTAAATTTGGCAAAAAAATTAAAAAGAACATACATCCATCGTGAAAGTGTTTGTTTTATAACAATATATACGACATTGAATCCATTATCAAAGTACGGGCGAAAAATGGTCACCGCAAATTACGTCTTTAGGACGAAATTGCATCCGGCGACGACTACCCCACAACAAGCGTTTGCTATCGTCGCTTGGAACTTGGAAAAACGGCCCGATTCCTCGTTTCACTTGTTTAAAACACACAGCACACTTTCGCATCTTATAGCAAGATTACTTTTTAATTTTTTACCAATTTGAAACTTTAACACACACAAAAAACACTTTTTTCACAAAATTACGCTTTGGCAATAAGAAAACACATGCACATTAACATGTAAACAAAAAAAATTGGTTTGACATTTCATCCACGAAATCAGCTGTTCAAATTTAGGATCAGCTGGTCACTTAACACCACCTAATATCAATTCGCCTTGTTACCGACTAATGAAATTGTGTATCGCTGTAAATCATACGATGTTTCAAATGTAAACAAAGCAGAGCATCGAATGTTGCTGATTGCTAACCCATATGCGATGAGATAAATGTTCGCTGCAGCTACATCAATACCATCACACTTATTACAACAACCACGTATGTGATGCTAACGCTGTGTGTTCTTTGCATGTGTTCACTTTGATACGATAGATTGCTCCACCCGCGCCTATAGATGTTAAAACATCAAAAATATTTTTTTGCTTAAAATTTTTGACTTCTTGTTTGTGTTGCATATGATGAGTAATACAATTCTTGATAAAATTAGATACCTCCACGAAATTGAGGATAAGAGCGAATCGCGTGCATCGATTTTTATGATCTATGGCTCATTTTGTTCACAGGTCATGTAACTAGGATAACACAGTGCAACACGAAAAAAAATAACCATATACGGACACCACTACGTGATAAAAGACTAAAAAAAAAAGACCCGTGTTTCCCAATTTTTCCCAAAGTCATGCACTTTTTGTTATGGGCCGCCAAAGATTTGGGGCCTCGGTATCATTTTCGTAAAAATGTGATCATTTTCTCAGGCTCATATCTTGGAAACCGTTCAGAATTTCGATTTACTCTCTGAGGCAAAGTTGTAGCTCTTGTCATAAAGATTGCGAACATATAAAATCAAAAAACTTCACCTTCCAGATCAAAATCGCAAAAAACTTAAAAAAATTCGATTTTTTTTTACCTTTTTTCCCGTGTTCAGGTCCATTGGTAGCAAACCGTTCAAAATTCAAGGAAACAATCAACTACAAAAATTTACCTAAGATCTCAATAAACAAATTTCTAGAACATATAAACTTCCTGGGAATTATTCTTAACACCGTTTTTTAATTTAATTTGTTTTTTATTTACTTCAACATTGAGATACTATGCTATCTATTACAAAAATATTAAAAAAAAGTATTCGTATTATGTTTATAATGTTGATGGCCCTGGACTTGCAAATCGCGCTCTCTTAAGTTGTAGATCCAAATCGTCGTCCGAATCTGACTCTGATTCAGCAATTATGGTGTCCACAGGCACGTTGCTTCCAGACTGCCCTCCATCATCAGCTCTTTCTTCTTCAAATACTTCATTAACATCATACAGGGTGATCTTGTGACTCCACCAACATACCTCTGCAAGCAATGCGTCGAGGTTTTTGCCTTTGTACCGTTTTTCCATGGGCATTGTGGTTTGGTGAAACCGTTCTCCTTGCTCATCGGATTCGGTAGGGAGTTGTTTGATAAAATCGTCAAAATGAAAATGAAGAAAATGCAGCTTTAATGTCATCGATGCGCCGATTATCTCAAAATAATGCAGCATTTGTTTCACCCACTCTCTTGCTTCCGGTTCCGCGTCTCGATCCCCTCCCAAGACTCTGGTGCATACACGCTGAAGGTAAATCCATGCCATTGAATGATTTTCATCAAGCGATGAATCAAAGTTGCTCTTGAATAGGTTTCTAATGTCAGGGCCATTAAGTACGCCTGTTAAATGAAAACAAAAAATAAAGACAAAAGAAAACATTAACATAGTGTAAATAGTTCAATTAGGTGAACAAAAATTCGTTTTAAATTTACTACAATACCTTTTTTAATTTTGTTTAACAATTCCCAATTTTATGTGGAGCGGTGGCAGCAAGATGTCTTGTCTATTAAGTCTGTGTTTACACATGCAACTTTAGGTCTGCAACTTTGAAAAACTCTGCCGACGTTCTTGAGTTTTTAGGAGAGAGGGGTGAGAAGAACGGAGGGGGAAAAAGTAGCAAGTGCTTTGCAACTCCGTTTTGTTTTCTTTCGCAGTGAAGTTGGCTGTAGAATAATTTGACGTTTTTCTTTAAAAGTTGTTTCTTTTGATGGTTGAAACAACGACGCGGTGTGAATAAATAAATAAAATAAAATAGTGATTTGTAATAAAGTGTAGCGAAGCCGAAGTAATTTGTTAAAAAAAAGTGTAACTCAGTCTAAAGAAATAAAAAAGTGTTTAATGCAAATGAAAACAAAATTTTTTTATCTCATTATTTACCATCGGCGTTTCGCGGTTTTTTTGCAAACAAACAGAGAGTGAGATAAAAAACTTTTGTTTTTATTTGAATTAAATTAACAATTTGAACTAATTAGCTAAAAAACCAAACACTAAATTAAAAACGTAAAAGTGATCTGATAAAATAATAAAAATGTTAACAAAATGGTCCAAAGAAGACATCACTAAATTTATTGTGTGTGTGCAGCACACACACACAACACGTTTAGTCTGTATACAGAAAAATGATGTACAAATGTCAGAAGTAACAACATTGAACATAAGATTTTCACAATTTCAAACGCGGACAAGTTGCACGTGTAAACACATATTGCAACTTCAAAAGAGAATCGTAAAGATCTGCAGCAGAATTTTTCAAAGTTGCAAACTTAACGTTGCATGTGTAAACTCAGACTAAAGGTGCATTCCTCAGTTTATGTTGTTTCGTTTGTTCCTCCAGACTTCTTCTTGGTCTCCACGAATTACATTGGTATTGATTCAGAGGTGAGCGCGAATCCCAATTACAAAGAAAACAAAAGAATTTTGGGAAGCCGACCTTATCGATGATCCCTTGCAAAATGTTGATGACCTTCAAATCACAGCAAATTTTCCATTTATTTTCGTAATATTTGATTTTTTCCATTATATCTTTCAATGTTTCATAGCTTTCTTTCATGTTGATACCCATTGCTAGCGGAATGGAAGGTTTTCGGTTCGACACATGCAACAACACTGCTTTCAATCTTGAAACAGAACCATCAATAAATAATCTCCACTCACTAGCGATGTAGTTCATTCCCATTTTTACCACCAAAGCTTTTATATCGCTGCAGTAAGCGAACGAATTGTCATCATTTAGAGTGTAGAGCATCTGAAATTCAGCTTGTCGTTTGCGGTACGCCGTAGAGTTAACATTAGCATGTGTAGTTTTCTTTGCTTTAAAAAAGCTGTCAAAAATATTGCAAGTCGCTGCGATAATCCCAATATGGCCACAATGAAATCCATTTCCATTTGTGTTATTAGTTGTAGTCCATCTCTTCCCTGTTGGGGCTCATAATCGGTATCAAATGGATCTTCATAAGTAACACCACTTGCTGTACTCATTGCTGTAAATTCTGTAGTACGATCTGGAGTTGGCGGCCTTGGTGATACAAAATTTTCAGGTGCAAGCACTGGTAGTGTGGCTGTTGCAGTTGCTTTATAAATTTTGTTCTTCTCAGAATGTCGATTTAGACGACATGTGTAATTTACGCATGCATAGCAACTGGTTGCATCATGATCACCTGGGCGATTAATACAGTTTACCGGCTTACAATAATTCATAGTACCTCTGCCTCCACTCAACCATGCCATGAGATTGTTATAACATTGGCGACACACTGTATTAGGTGTGTAATTTTCACCGGTCAAGTCCACTTCGTCGAAAAACAATATACATATATGCTCTTTTGAATTCACTAGTTAAAAGATTCTTTTCCTTCTGAAATCTTGTAGATGTTTTTTTTCTGGTTTGATGACCGCAAACGTAGCAAAATAAATCAATATTTTCACACTGCATATTGAAATTGTCAGTTGCCAATGTTGTGTGCGAATTATACTGTAGCACTTTCACTTTTTTTACTTTCACTTTCACTTTATAACTTTCACCGCTGAGCTCTCGTTGACGTCGCGCTGTGTAATGCCTCGATGTGAGCGTCGTGTCGCTTTTATATTGTGTGCTGCGTCCCTTGTTGCGTGTGCTGAGCTTACTGCATTGCCTGTGCTGCTGCTGTCGGTGCATGATCGCGTGATACCTAAGCGCTACCTAAACGGTGTTAACCCTTGGACAAACACATGGTTCTGGCCAGGCATATTTAATTTTTTGCTACCTATGGACCTGAACAGGAGAAAAAGGTAAAAAAAATGAAATTAAAAAATTTTCGGCAAATTTTTCACTTTTGCGTGCTACCTAAACAGTGTTAAGAATCATCTCTAGGAAGTTTATATGTTCTAGAAATTTGTTTATTGAGATCTTGTTGATTGTTGTTGATTGTTTCCTTGAATTTTGAACGGTTTGCTACCTATGGACCTGAACACGGGAAAAAAGGTAAAAAAAAATCGAATTTTTTTAAGTTTTTTGCGATTTTGATCTGGAAGGTGAAGTTTTTATGTTCGCAATTTTTGTTCTTTATGACAAGAGCTACAACTTTGCCTCAGAGAGTAAATCGAAATTCTGAACGGTTTCCAAGACATGAGCCTGAGAAAATGATCACATTTTTACGAAAATGATACCGAGGCCCCAAATCTTTGGCGGCCCATAAAACAAAAGTGCATGACTTTGGGAAAAATTGGGAAACACGGGTCTTTTTTTTTAGTATTTTATCACGTAGTGGTGTCCGTATATGGTTATTTTGCCATGACTTAAAAAATTACACACAGTGTAATCTAATAAAACTTGACATGTTTTTGCGCGTTTCTTATATTTCATCTTTTTTTAATAATAAAAAATTTGAATTTTTTAAGCAAACAAATATTTTTTTTCCACCATTCTTTTTTTTATACTTGCGAAACTGTTGATTAGATTGAGAAATAGTATAGGAATAGATTCAATTTATTGCAATTCTAAAATTTTCTAAATTTATTCGGACAAACAAATGTACACTCTATTTGCACTACAGTTTCTGAAAGTACTTATCAAAGCTAACAAAATGGAATTTGGGTGTTTTCTGGATTAGTTCGTACTCGGATTTTATCGAATCGTGAATTTTTTGGCTGAAAGTTGATTGTGAGTATTTTAAAAAAAAAACTATTTTTCTTACAGCTACATCTAATTAATCGATTGGAATTTTGTTTTCCAGCCCGCGGCATAATTTTAGGTAGTGATTAGGGGGGAAAATATAAAACACTAGTTTTGATTTAAAAGATAACATTTAGTGCTTCAAAATCGAAAAATTGTCGAGAAATTCTCACACAAAGGTGAAATCGAAATTACGGTATTGTATCAGGCCGTTAAAGCTAGTACATTTAGAAATTCCGTTCATAAAACAAACAATGATTTTCAAGTAATCCAGTTGAAAAATGCGCAGTATTTATAAGTGTTCATTCATCCAATTTCTGTCATTTAACAAGTGTTTACGAAAGTAAAATTGAATTGGATTGCAAAAGTCATGTAAAGCGTAAACTATCTATTTATTTTCATGATCCATGATGCATTAGAAATGTAACGTTCTCATACAGTAATAAAATGCAAAAATGTTTCCCTTTTCGATTGCTCATAATGTTTTAAAGAAAGTAAAAATTATATTTATATAAAAATTATATATATGTATATTCATTTATAATTAGATTATGTATTCTTGATCGGCCGCCGGTGGTACTATGGTAGTGTGCGCGGCTCTTGTGCATGGGGACGTGGGTTCGATCCCTACTCTGACCACTTTAAATTTCCTTCGACCGCGGTCACCTCGCTTAGTGACGGCGACACTATCGAGTATTTAGCCATAAAAAAGCTTCTCAAAATACCGTTCGGAACCGGTGTTAAACTGTAGGTCCCAATCAGTGAGTTTAAAACTAGAATGCGCACAGCTCACTGGTTGTGAGAAGCTCTCCCTAATCCCTTCATGGGATGTAACGGGAAACCATTTATTTTATTTTTGATCGGAACAAAATAATTTCTGCGCCAAAAAGCTAAACTACATACATGTACATACATATATACTTAGTAGGGATATAAATATTGTTACTTACATATAAAGGGTGTTTTTTCAAGCCCGATAGAACTTTAAATTGTAAAAAAATAACACAAAAAATTAAACTTTAATAACGTTTTTTTTATTCAAAAGATCAATACGTGGCATTAACATTTGAAAATTATTTCGGGCATATAGGCACCGCGGCTGTTCTTGACGAAGCGCATTCTGGACGTCCAATTTTTGGCCACTTCTTCGAGCACTGCTGGCCGTATGTCACGAAGAATACGAACAATGTTGGCCTCCAAGGCGTCAATTGCTGCTGGTTTATCAGCATAAACCAGTGCCTTCACGTAGCCCCACAGGAAATAATCGAGAGGCGTCAAATCGCACGACCTTGGAGGCCAATTGACAGGTCCATTTCTCGAAATCAACTCATCGCCAAATTTTGATTTCAATAAGTCGATGGTTGCGATCGCCGTATGGCACGTAGCGCTATCCTGTTGAAACCACATACATATTTTCAAACAGAAAATCATTGATCATGGTGCGGTAACGATCTCCATTGACCGTAACGCGAGCTCCGGCCTCATTTTTAAAGAAATAAGGTCCGATGATGCCACCAGCGTGTAAGCCGCACCAAACGGTGCATTTTTGTGGATGTAATGGAGTCTGGAGGGTCTCTTGTGGATTGGTCTCACTCCATATACGGCAATTTTGCTTATTAACAAACCCGTTAAGCCAAAAATGAGCCTCATCGCTGAACACAATTTGGCGATAAAACAGCGGGTCAGTTTCAAAGTAAATTTGGATAATTTGACAGCGTTGTTCAAGCGTGAGTCTATTCATGATGATTTGCCAGAGTATACTGGAACAAATAATAGAAATTTTTTTATTAAAATTTAATTTTTTGTGTTATTTTTTTTATAATTTGAAGTTCTATCGGACTTGAAAAAACACCCTTTATTTTGGGCTATAAAACAATCTAATTAACGTTTTTGGACCAATTTTTTGTATTGTATGTATTGTCTACAAAAAGCTAAGTTTCATTTCAAATGTCCGCCCTTGGCTTTCACGCACGGCTTAAGTCGCATTGACCAATCATCAATGCACGCACCTCATCCATTGGAAAATTGGTGACACAACGAATCAAAGCTTTCTTAAGTGAATCTAAAAAGGTCCACACATTGTAATCCAGAGGGTTCAGATCAGGGCTGCCAGAGCGCCATTCTTCAGACCATATGAAAGCTGGCAAATTGTTTCGAAGCTAGGTTTGTGTCGTTTTAGCCTTATGAGCTGGAGCTAAATCGTGCTGCAAAGTCCACGGCTGGTTATGGAACAGGAAATTGTTTCTTGGTAATCTTTCGCCGATGTTTTGACCCCTTGTTCACAGAAATGCAAGTCAGTTACCCCATTAAGAGACACCCCACCAAACGATGACTGCAGCTGGATGATGACCCTTTTTGACCCGTGGGATGAGCTCAGATCAGGGGGTTTCTACGGCACAACTGACCGAAAAGCCACTGGGGCAGGGTCGCCAGTTTTTTAGGCGAAATCCCCGAATTGTTATTTTTAATCCCCGAAAATCCCCAAAAAAATGTTAAATCCCCGGAAAAATCCCCATAGTTTTAAAGGAAGTTCTAGAAAGTTGTAAGTTTTAAAATAAAAATTTATTTAGAATTCAGTTTAGCAGAAACTTTAGAAAAATTTAAACATAATAAATTATTATATTATTATTAAATTATAAATATTATATTATTATTATTTTAATAATTATTAGTCATAACAAAAAGATTATGACAAGTGAGATCTGGACGTTGATCTGGATATTGGTTAAAAGTCATTAAGGCTTAATATATCAAATACTTCAGTCTCATAATCTTCAGATTTATCTTCTTCATTATTTGTTTTGTACATAGTTTTAGTATTTCTCGTTATTTCTTCCCCAGTGCTTCTATTCTTTTCAGCAACGCCAAATATCAAAAATGTTTGTTACTTGTTTTATTGTTGTCATCACGTACAGCCTTGCCAGTAAAACATTTTGATATTTTCAGGGACTGACAAGTGCATGGAGTAAATTTTACTAGAGAGAATATTTGATTCACCTGACGTTTCCTTTCACACTCTTCGTGTTTGACGTAAAGTGACATAACCAGGTAGAATTACACTATCTTCTGACTTTAATTTTTTATGTCGTTTTGGTGAAAAACTGTGAAATTTAAATGTGTTTTACACTTTTTTATTGACTGTTATTTTTAGCAAACATTTGTGTTTTATTTAATACAATAATATTAACACACAAAACGAAATGCTGTTGTTGTTATTTTGTTCGTTGTTCTGAACTATTGCCTCTATCTGGTATTAGTAAAGCAATTCTTTTCAACATCCAACGTAAATATCATACCAGGCCAAATGTAATAAATTTGGTGGGAGAACTGTTAAGTCTAGTATATTATTCTAAGTATAATTAGTCTATGGACAAGTGTATGCATATTTTGCTGACAACATTTAGCAATAACGATTTGCAAGTCTTTACCATAGACTAATACATACCTAGATAAACTTATTCTCTCATCTGACGTTTCATTTCACACTCTTCGTGATGCGGTCGGTGTGATAGAGAGATGTTTGACGAAAAGTGATATACACCAGGTGGAATTACAATAACTTCTTGCTTTAATTTTTCATGCCATTTTGGTGAAAAACTGTGAAATTTAAATGTGTTTTAAACTTTTTTATTGACTGTTATTGTTAGCATACATTTGTGTTGTATTTAACACAATAATTTTAACACACAAAACGAAATGCCGTTGTTGTTATTTTGTTCGTTGTTTTGAACCATTGCCTCTATCTGGTATTAGTAAAGCAATTCTTTTCAACATCCAACGTAAATATCATACCAGGCCAAATGTAATAAATTTGGTGGGAGAACTGTTAAGTCTAGTATATTATTCTAAGTATAATTAGTCTATGGACAAGTGTATGCATATTTTGCTGACAACATTTAGCAATAACGATTTGCAAGTCTTTACTGGCAACGCAAAAAAAAACAGTATAGACTTGCCACATTAACTTTGTTCTCTTTGTTTTTGCAATCACACATACGCAAAACCAAATATTATTTGTGTGTGCATGCTTGCTTTGATTTAGGCATAGAGTAAATCTTAGTATAGAAAATATTTGGCTCATCTGACGTTTCCTTTCACACTCTTCGTGATGCGGTCGGTGTGATAGAGACATGTTTGACGAAAAGTGACATACACCAGGTGGAATTACAATAACTTCTTGCTTTAATTTTTCATGTAATTTTGGTGAAAAACTGTGAAATTTAAATGTGTTGTACGGCCTGTTTTTGTAACTTGTTTTTTCTCTCATCGCACGTCTAGAGCCAAACGAATTTCATTTTTGGTTTTTGTAAACTTTTTTACATAAGTCAACAACGTACAATGTTAAATGTCAAAATAGACAATAGTAAAAAATTGTTCGTGTGGGTTATATTGATGTGTTTTCATTTCAATAAATAAATAAAAATGGATTGTTTGACCAAAAAAATTTAACAGCCTGTTTTTGTAACTTGTTTTTACACCAATCGTTTGCCTAAAGACGATCAAAAAAATATTTGGTTTTCTTTTGCATTTTTTTGAGTGCAAACAAAAAGAGCTTTTGTTTTGCTTGTGTATTGCTTGTGTATTTTGGTTCAGCTAAGTCATACACAAGCGAAACAAAACGTCAGATTAGGCAATCAGAAAATACCAATCGTCTGCTATGTTTCGTTTGGTTGTTTTGTTTACAAATTGTATTGTGATCAATACAATTATTTTTAAATCAAATAACAATTTTTTACTAAAATTTTACATTTTACTAAATGACACACACTCATTCCCTACACATAGTTGGTAGCCGCCACTTGCCACAAATTTCAAAAATGTTGACAGTCTTATTATGGCAGGAACGCTGCTGCTCCGTGAGAGTTTTTTCATTTTGGGCTCCATTTCTCTTAAAAGCATGATGAACACTTCTTTGCTTACTCGAAAGGTAGCAATAAATCTGCATTTAAAAATTTTATAAACAAAAAGAAAAAAAAATTGTGTGCAACTACTTACCGGTTATCTGGAAGCTCCAAAACATTTGTCGCATCTCGCAATTTCCTGCGGTTAAGGTCGCTGGAGGTAGTTGTGTCGTTTCTATTTATCACAGAAAAACCAAGCGCCACAGAAGGAATCATTTTTTATATTTTTTAATAACTGCACTGTAACTTTATTTTTGTACTTTACTTTTATTTTTTTTTACTTTTCTATTTGCAAATTGTTTCACTTGTTTTGTTTGTTTATTTTCGTTTGGTTGCAATCATCTGCTTCCAATTGAACAGCTGATGTAGCAGTGTTGCCTCGGGTTTGCAAAATTTTTGTTTTTTTCAGTACAAAGAGCTTTTCAAATCAACACCAATAACACGTTGGCAACCATGTATTTTGACATAAGGGCAATGAGTAAAATAAGGGAAAAAGAGCTTTCTCTCCCAGACAAAAACATTAATGAACTCAAATAAAAACATGATCGTTCGGGTGAGAATTATCGTCTGCCTACACACAATAGTTACAAAAACAGGCTGTAAGTATTTTTAACATTGAAACGAAACAGCATATATTGATAATAACAATTGCCTTGGTCTTGGTTCGTGCCTTGGTCCCAAATCTTCTAACAGATTCGAAAATACTTCGTTATTAACACGGAAGTTTGCAATAAATCTACAAAACATAACTTCATTAATTCATAAAAGCAAATTATACTGATATACGTACTGGTCTTCTGGAATCTCCAACACATTGGTTGAATCGTACTCTGCGGCATTTTAAATTGGTAAAAAAAGCAAACAATTGTGTTTATTTTCGTTTGTTTATTTACTTTTTAATACCTACAATCAGTTGTTGTTGATTTTACAGCTGATGGCTAGGGTTGCCCCCGTTTAGCATATATTTGTATGAAAAAGCTTTAAGAAATGCCAATAAAAACACGAAGGTAATAGTGCTCTTTGACAGGAACACAACCAAGAAAAAGAGCTTTTATGCCCAAGCGAAAAGCAACAATGAACTCAATTGAAAACCTGATTGTTTGTCTAGCAATTGCACGCCTGCTGTTTGAAGATACTTACAAAAACAGGCTGTTAAACTTTTTTATTGACTGTTATTGTTAGCATACATTTGTGTTGTATTTAACACAATAATATTAACACACAAAACGGAATGGCGTTGTTGTTATTTTGTTCGTTGTTTTGAACCATTGCCTCTATCTGGTGTTAGTAAAGCAATTATTTTCAACATCAAACGTAAATATCATACCAGGCCAAATGTCATAAATTTGGTGGGAGAACTAGTAGATATACTATAAGTATTAATCTATGGATTTAGGTAGTACCAGATCAAAACTTTCAAACAATGACACAAAAGAAGCGCTTTAATACATCTTAAATTTTCATCCCCAGATCCCCACACCAAAAAAAAATCCCCTGTTTTGAAAAAAATCCCCAATTAGGGGATAAATCCCCTAAACTGGCAACACTGCACTGGGGAAATTATGTAGAATGAGAGGCCAAAGAAGACAAACAGAATATAGACCAAACAGCATACTAAGTTTAAAAGTGTTTGATTGATACTAATGACAGCTAAATTATGTTTGCATCGAACGAAAATACGCATTCCCTTTTATTCCTGTTCGTATTATGCCAACCAAAGAGTAAATTACCAAAGCAACTCGAACTCGATGAAATGACCTACTTACTACCTCGTCGTCATCAGTGTTGCCAGAGATCGACTAAAAAATTATGCCAAATGTCCTCAAAAATTGTGCTGTTTGCAAAATCATTATGCTAAATTTGAATTTTTAGTCGTTTTTGTAATACAGAGTCCAAAACTCTTACAGGCCCTCCAATAAACGACTGCATATCTCGCATTTAAACAGCTGTTATATGTTAACCGTTCAGCTTAAAAAGAAGTATTATTATGGTATTAATTTGTTATAGCATGTATCTTAATTTCATACAAAACACTATGTTGTAATATTTTAACAATTTCTACAACAACAACGAAAGCCAAACTAAGGGTGATTTTCAGCTCCAATAAGTATCAAATTTTTTTAAATAAAACTTTAAAAAAGTTAATGAATTTAGAATTTTGTTTGTTAACAATTTCTTCCAATCATCTTAGAATATAATTTCCTAAATTTTGGATAATTCTTTTGGAATCCGTTTCACTTATCCTTGAGAAGAGTGATCAAATCGCCTACACTTCGAAATTTTCTTTGTCTGATATTACTATCTTAATGAACCCGGATATTTTCTCTGGAGTTTATAGCTGGCACTTCGAGAAGAAGTTCTATCAGATTTAGACCATTTTACAAAAGTCACATATTGATACATATTGGAGGCACTGTACGACCCAAAACGACTAATTTCTAGGTACAAAAAGTGAGTTATACATCGGTTTTGTTACTCTTGATTTCAGGAAAGCATTTTGGCAAAATTTTATAAACAATTTTGTCATTTATCTCTATACGGATATTTTTGAAATGGTCAACGCATTTCTGATATTTCAAGAATTTAATTTTTGTTTTTTGCCAAAGTAGTCGGAGTATCAAATTTTCTGAACGAAATTATTTTGGCATAACAACCCTCTACTTGGGTTTGTTCACGAAATTTTAGCAGAGGTTAGTGAAAAAATAGATTTTTCAGATAAATTAAAAGGAAAAACGTTCAATTCGAAAAATTGTGTCGTGTGCAAAAAAAAATTGTGCTAAAAAACTGCACTAAAATTAAAAAGATTGGAAAAATGTAGAGAAAATTGTGCTAAACGGCATTTGGCATAATTATTCAAAAAACAAGTGCCAAAACCAAAAATACTGTGCCAAAACGACATAAATTATACCAACATGGTAACACTGGTCGCTATGAAGAGGCATCGAAGAGAGTAATGGAGGCTCTGTAGTCAGTGTTGCCAGAAGCTGTAAAAATATATATGCCAAAAAAGTGCAATTTGCAAATAAAAGTGCTAAAACTGAAACAATCAAAAATTGTAGTACTGCGGCACTTTACGGCCTATATTCGATGAAAAAAACACAATTTCGTAAACCATCCATATTCGAACACCCTTACCCATAGGGATAGTAGTTCATTTGATACGGAAAAAATTTTAACGCATAGAAGAAGTAAGAAGTTGAGCCATGCCCGTCTGTCTGTATACAATGCTGGCTGGTCTACATGGTAACTGCCGTAAATCTTTATCGACTACAATGAAATTTTGTCATTGCCTATTATTTAACCAGTCTTTGTTCGGGATTGAAAATGGGTGTTCTTATCAGGGTTTAAAATTGCTGGCTGGGTTTTTTTTTATTATTTACTAACTGTGACTGCGAAAATGATCCGAACAAACTGACATGAAACCGCACACACAAATTGTCTCATCGTCATTGGATATCTCAGGTACCAGTATCGCGGAGAAATTATATCTCCATATCCCCAACATGCTGTGCACATTTGCAATGAGTAAAGACAAGGATTACAGAAACAGGATTTTGGATTTTTGGTAGAATTTTCGGGCTTCGTTTTTCCTTCAGTATGTCTCAATTTTCTAACTCTCGCGGTTTCTCCACTTCCCTTTCTTTTGCCTAACGAGACGGTTTACCTCCTTTCTTTTTTCGCTATACTACTCAGTCGCAGCTCGCATTACAATTGACTGAAACATTACCATACGTGAAGCGTTCGTTTCATCATTTGCTATGCGACAGTCTTCATCGTACCAAGGTTTGTTGCGATGCGGTTTTTCAAAACCAAGTACGGTTGTTGCGGAAGTTTTTGTAGAGTCGGAAATGGGTTTCCACTGCGCTTCAGAATGTCATCGGGAGAGGTGCGCTCTATGCCAAAAGTTGCGAGAGTTTCCTTGAGTAGGCTTTGGGTACATCTGGTAATTGCAGCTTTCCGATGTATAGCTTTCTCTGCGTCCGGTTTCGCACGATTTTCACAATACTTAATCTTGTGCGAACCTTTGCTGCTACCAGGTAGTGATCAGAATCGATGTCACTTCCTCTGATCACTGGTACGTCCACTACACTGGATGAGTGGCTACCTTCAATTACCGCGGGATCAATTTGGTTCTTCGTTCTTTGATCATGGGATACCCAAGTAGCCTTGTGAATGGCTTTATGCTGGAATCTTGTGCCACTAGCGACCATTTTTTTTGCCGTGGCAAAGTCAATCAGTCTCATACCGTTGTCGGAACTGTCAGCATGTAGACTGAAATTGATTATTCAGTAACTTTGTACTTAACTAGACAAAATCCGCTTTAATGAAAGCTGTTTCCGTTTTTTAAACTTATTAAAGTAATTAGACGTTTGAACCGTCTATTCGATTTAGACCAGTAATATACTTAGGGGCAAATTAAAATTTATTTTTGTTTTTTAGTCATGTTCTCGGTACATCAAATTTAAAGAAATTGCTAATAAAAAGTCAAGACCAACATACTTTTGCAGTAAAGGATTTTTTAAATGCCAACTTACGTCCATATTTAACATCCACACCCGTGATAATTGTGTATATATATGTTATAATTCCTGGTTGAAAGTAAGCATTATTTCAGAGTTCAATTTCGAAAAACTGGCATACATTCAGCCTTATTACAAATGTCGTTCTCGTATTTCGACAACGACAGTTTTGTAAAAGATTAAAGATAACACGCCAACTTTGTCTTTAATCTTTTACAAAACAGTCGTAGTCGAAATACGAGAACGATATTCGTAAGAAGGATGATTATAGTAAAAATGCAATTTATCGACAAAAAATGCCAAAAATTAAGCAAGAAAAGTCAAAAGTTAGCAAAAATATTCCAAAAAAGTGCTAAAAAGCATTTAGCATGTTTTTCCAGAAAAAAAGTGCAGAAGCCAAAAAAAAGAAGCTAGAATTGCACTTAAAGTGCTAAACTGGCAACACTGTCTTTAGTAGTGGTCGCCAAAAAGAGAATACTAATCAAATGTGAATGCATTGGTGTATTTGTACTGAATCCAGAACAAAGCGGCATAACCATCCTTCGTTGAAAGCTAATGTGCTACTGAATGAAAGAACAGGAAATTTAACGAAACGACACTGCCGGCGGTTCATAGTGTAATAATATAAGTGGAAGCATAAGCCCAGCTGATCAGGCATTTTGTTATTGGGTTGTTTCTTTTTATCATTCATTGTTTACGTAATACACTCGAAGTGTCAAACTTGTGTCATCATTTGTTTTGATTCTTATTGTTCGTTATTAAACGTTTGAAAAGTGTTGTGCAAATTAAATTGAAATATAATTGTATAATTTTGCCTATTACTTTTTTTTTAATACATGTAATTATTTACTTTGGCGTTTTTCCTTTGCCTCTTCTTCGTATATAAAATGATTTTGACATATCGAGTGTATTGTCAGAACAATAGTACAACAAAATTCTGTCAAAATCGTTTCATATTACAACAACACGCCACGCGTCGACTTATATTATTAGACTATGCGGCGGTTGCTTAAAGGTCCAATTAGTCTCGACGGTTGACGTGCTACTCAATATTGCACGGTTAGTTATGACGGTTAGACGGTAGACAGACAAAACAAAACAAAAACAACTGATCGAAGAGCATTTGTAGAAAATATAATTTGCATGCATGAGTTTTGTGTTAAACAATGATTATGTCAAATAAAAAAATTAAAAATAAAAAGAAAATTGTGGTTTCCGTGTAATTGTGTATTGCCGCACACAAAATGTCGAAGTAAAAGCAATAACAATAACAGCTGATCGGTCTTGACGGCTGTTAACCGTCAATTTTAACCGTCGTTAACCGTAAATTTTAGTTGTCTCTTTCTAACACATGCAAAATGCAACCCCAACTCAAACAGCGGATCGCTTACCGTCAACCGTCAAGACTGATTGGACCTTAAAACTGTACTGTCTTTATAACTGGCTGGACGCGTACGTCACACAAACAATTTTTCTCGTTGTGACAACTAATACATATTCTCAACTATCTTATCTCAAACTGTCCCGTGTAAACGCACCGTTAGATGATCATGCATAAACCCTATACGGTAAACAGTTTTTCATCCGTAAACAAGATTTGAAGTTTTTTGAAGTTATCAGCGTACTTTACAAAAAGACTTGGATTTTTCTATCCTATTTTTTTTAAGTCGCAGTCAACAAATGTCCTGTACGCCGTTTGAAAGCTCCAAGTCCCAAGTCTGTTTTAATAATTCGACTAATTCCCTGGCGGAAAATCCCGGGACAAAAACCCTAGTGGCACTGCATAAAAAAACGTAACTGCCTTATTCATAAAAAAAAACATTAATGTAACTCTAATGCATTCATCAGTTATTGAAAGCTTTAAGATTTGGCGAAGGTTTTATTAGAACAGTATTCATAATGATAATATTATATAGGGAACTGATCATTGACTGACAACCCTGTTTTATATATTCTCACAGTGCTTGTGATGTAAAAACTAGATGAACAATAACCGATAGACCGAATTAATTTTTTTTATTTAAATGCGTCAATGCATTTTTGCACAATTTTAAGCATTAATGGAAAGAACTATTCAATGCAAAGATCAATTAATATTTGATATATTCATAAGAAGTGTCAAAAACTCATATTGAATTGGATTTCAGTTTTGGGTAGTCGAATATAAAACCGGATAATAGGTTGTAGTTTCAATATTTTGATGTTATATACATCACTATGTAAACAAAAGTTAATTTTAGTTAAAAATATTAAAAATTGGAAAGAAACTATTCGGTTGCTTAGCAGGATAATGTGACACTTATAAACGCTGCAAATAACCGCAAAATAATTCCAATTGTTTATATCGCATAAATATTTAAGTACGGAACCCGTGAAGTGTAAAAATAGTATTTATTTTGTGTATTAATGCGGATAATATAGCCTTAAAGACGGGTTAAACGTTCAACAAAAATGGCAACGTTAGAGAACTCTTAACAGAGCAATTTTTCGATTATGAATACAATTTTTGGGCTTTACCTTCTTAAACCTTTAACAAGCCTATGACAACTTTTTATGAATAAGGCCGTAAGAATTGAAGTTTAGGTTTTCATTAATGAGAAAACTTTGTAAAAATCCTTATCATTGAATATTTTTCTTTTTGCTCAAAAAGTTATGGGCTCCCAGATTAAAATTTCAGAATCTACTTCTAACTACACAGAAAGAAAAATCGAAGTAAAATTGCCTAAAAAAATTAAAATTTTACCTAAGTGCTAAGGCAACATAGGGTTTGCTAAGATTTACGGCAATATCACAAATAAACTTAGTTATATTTTATGTTCGAAAAATCATCTAACATTTTAGGTATTTTTAATTATTTACTTTGGGAATTTACTACAGCTTAATTGCAATTTTACACATATAATTTCGTTAATTTATCGAAAAATTTGGTGAGTCAAGTTTAATTTATTAGCTATTTTGTTAAGTAAAAATATGAACAAATGTAGAAATCCAAATGCAGTTATTTATTATCAAATTTTAAATAAATAGTGTTTCTCAAATGAGATTCAAATACACATGTCTACAAAATACACAAGTTTCAGCACATTGCAATTAAGTGAGAATATTTAAATTAGTGGCAAAACAATGCGGACAACATCTCAATAAACGCTGCATTTTAGCAAAGGCTCCTTAAATAAATAAAAACACACATATACATAATAATATAAATTGGATTTGTGTCCCAAGATAATGACGCAGCTGCACCGCTTGTTAAAACGTTGATATCCTTCCTGGGAAAAAATTTAATGGTCCGGATGATATTGAGTATGTCACCGACTAAGGAATGGAAATGGAACATATGTATGAAAGCAATATGGAAATGATGAAACACATGTAATTCCCATGGAACATACATTTCCATTTAGTTCTAATATTTAGCTTTAACTTGGTGCAATCGTCCTGGTTTATTATTAAGAGATCCCCTCCCAATGGTCAGCACGCATTCTTCTCGTGTGGAAAATACATTATTCCATTGTCTGGTATGAGGCTGTCAAATTCTGATCATTCAAATATCCAATATATTTTCCAATATATTCAGTAAGAATTGTAATATTTCAAAACGACAATTATTTGTAGAACACATTAGTGGTCTTCATGAAAGCTCGAAAGAACCTCGTAAACTCGAAAACATCGTAAACTTGCACAGCAAACGTCAAAACAAACAAATTTCCCATACAAAGCGACTTGCTCAAAAGTTGAAAGTTTTCGAGGCAAATTTGCTGCGCAAACGTGGGATGGAGAAACGTGTAAACTTTTGACATTTCGTTGTCATCTGACTAGGATGGATAAATAAGGTGATAGCACTAGAAAAGTAGAAAAAATTACAGCAGACAGTTGTCCGAGGCCTTCGGCCACGGACTGTCCCTGCAGGCTGTCAGAGACACGGCCATTAAGTTTAACGTAGAATACGCCATCCGATAAGACGGAAAACATATATAACAATAAATTCATTTGCTTATATTATTTATCATTTATTGTTATATATGTTTTCTGTCTTATCGGATGGCGTATTCTACGTTAAACTTAATGGCCGTGTCTTTGACACAGCCTGCAGGGACAGTCCGTGGCCGAAGGCCTCGGACAACTGTCTGCTGTAATTTGTATATTTACCAACGGCATTTGATTCAAGTCCGTTTAAAAAAAAAATATTATGTTCAATTTTTTTAAACTTAATTTAATTTATGTATTTTAATTAATAATTTTATTGAAATAAGTTCTGCGAATGTTGAGAGGGCCGCCCTAATATTAAAAAAGGTTTACCTTATCGAGTCTTCGCATTAGCATTCGAGCGTTGTGTGAAAGCTTTACGCTTTACAATTCAAAATTAATGTTACAACAGCTTTATTGAAGCTTTCGCAAAAAAGCTTTATTACGTTAGCCTACTGTTTGTTTCACTTTTTACTAGATACATGTTGCCAAGCAACATTAGCTTGCTGTTCGTTTCGCTTTTTACTAGATACATGTTCCTAAGCAATGTTGAGCAACCAAAAACACTCAACCAAACACCACACATATGTTTGAGTGTATGTGTTTAAACAATTTTCATTTGAGAAATTAAAATACTAGAAATATATCAACCAATATGAAATGTATGTCAAACGAAAGATAACATCTTCATTTACCTACAAAAAAAATTTTAAAAAAATTCATCTAGCCGTTTCCTCAAATTCAATGAAATAAAGATTACAACAATAAAAACCTGACATGACTCCTCATACCGTAAGGTAAGACGTATTCTACGTCAAAAGTACACATACATAATACATGCAATTGGTACTGCTACCACCTTATGTATCCATCTTGGTCAGCTGATATGGTTTTGAGCACAACTACGCTGAGCAACTTTACCTGTTGCCTCATGCAACGGTGCGAGGGAAACTTGCGCTGAGCAAAAGTTCTCGGCTTTCACGTTTGCATGAATGCCGCTATTATGTGTATATATATGCTCAGAATATTTCTTCCTTCAAAAACATTTCGAAATCAAAACAAATTTCGAAAAGGTTTACCTATTTTGTTATGTTGAATTTACCCAGACATGAAAAGTGAGAATTGTTTAAAAGCTTAAGTAACAAAACCATAGACTAATACATACCTAGATAAACTTATTCTCTCATCTGACGTTTCATTTCACACTCTTCGTGATGCGGTCGGTGTGATAGAGAGATGTTTGACGAAAAGTGATATACACCAGGTGGAATTACAATAACTTCTTGCTTTAATTTTTCATGCCATTATGGTGAAAAACTGTGAAATTTAAATGTGTTTTAAACTTTTTTATTGACTGTTATTGTTAGCATACATTTGTGTTGTATTTAACACATTAATTTTAACACACAAAACGAAATGCCGTTGTTGTTATTTTGTTCGTTGTTTTGAACCATTGCATCTATCTGGTATTAGTAAAGCAATTCTTTTCAACATCAAGCGTATACATCACACGAGGACAAATGTCAGAAATTTGGTGAGTGAAAGATTTTCTCTACCCATATTTACTCTATGAACAAAACTGTAGTTTTGTAAGTATCATACAAACAAAGTTTATCTAAGTTAACCAAGGCAGATTAACCTTGAGTAATTTTCTCTGTGTAGTGTAGATACAATAATATACAAAACCAAAATGTAAAGGGGTCTTACAAATCACACCCAAGAAAATTCTAATAAATCATCGGAACTTTTTGAAACACAAAATTTTTTTATGTTAATGTTTTCATGACATTGTTTTGAATAAAAAATACACATCTCTGATTTGAAAGGTTTTTTTTTGTGTTTATAAAAATAATCAATACAAATCATGCTTAAAAATTGGTAAAACTGGGTTGTAGTATACGTATAGTAGGCACTAGATAATATATACAAACGCAAATGTATAAAAAAAAATAGTTTGTTTTAATTTTAGCATAACTTTTTTGCATTTTGCCCAAATTATTTTGTTGTTTTTAGCATAATTTCTTTATTTCACAATTGTTAAGGTCATTCATAATTTTTTTGACGGCTTCTGGCAACACTGCAGTCGTCGTTTGAACACCAGATTTTTTTTTTAATTTTTCCCTCATGTTGTGAAACTCATATGTATTGGGTTTTTAATACTCTTTTGCATTCTTGGGTTGCTGGTATACATATGTGTAGTTTGACAACTGAAGCGATTGAAACCAAAACAAAAATTCCTGATGTTGCTGTCGTCAACTACAACAACGCCTGCTGCTACAACTATGTAGAAGTAATTGTACCAAAGCAGCCCATGAGAATCATGATTTAGTTTATTACAAAACGTGCACGGATATGGTACGGATGGTGAGCGGTTAGACAACTCGGTGCTGAGTGAATGTAAAAAAAAACGTAAACAAAACATAAAACTCCAATTGTGCTTAAATTCTATATTTTGACGTCTGTGATATTAAAATTCAATTAAATAAATAAAACCGAACAGTGAACTACACAATTATGGATGTATGCGATTTCGATTATACACATACAAATAATTTGAATATAAATGAAAAAAATCCTTTCGAAGAAGAACCAATATCGAATTGGGGTAAAATCGGAGAAGTTTATAGTAATACTCGGTCGCAATGTTTGATTATGTGCACAATATGTGTTGGATATGGAGAGAAATTCGATCGTGCGTATACCACAAATGATGCATCAGCATTTTGGAATCATATACAATTGCAACACAAGAATTGCCCACTTTTCAACGACGAAACATCTAAGGAAAAGGAATACAATACACAACAACATCACCATGTGTCTTCTTACGAAGACAATGGAATCAAAAGTAACGACGTTAGTGCTGATTCGCCGAATCCAGCGATTGTTGTGGTAAGCATTCATACAGTGTCGGACAAGACATACATATGTAACTAACATTTAACATGCAAGTTTTAAGCTGGGAATACAAGATCCAATGTCAATCAGAGGGAAATATCAATATGATTTACAGATGTGTAGTTCACGAACGAACTAGTTCAATTTAACGATTCACTTTTATAAACGAGTAGTTTTAGTAGTTCACTTGTTTCAGCATTTTTTATTTCCGTTGTGCAGTTGTACTTTCTAGTTCATGCTCCCTTTTTCTCAGCCAGTATGTACAGCTGGTGTCTACTTTGCCATCTGTGTGAAATCGAAGTATAACCAGCCTGATACACATTAACTACGGCGATATTGACCACTTTTGTTTCAAAGTATAACAAAAATCAGAACTATCTCAATTATTACCACCGCATAAATTTATATCAAACAAAAAAAGTTACCACAGTATCCAAAAAAGATATTTCGCTAAAAAATATAAATTAAAGTAACTAAAACTAGTTCATTCTGCTGAGATGGACTAAAAGAGCGCACACTTGAATGAATTAAAACAACCAACTCACTCCTATAGTTTATTTTCTTGTATATTTGATAATTATTTTCTTGTATATTTGCACGCATACTATTTTATTATCACTACACCATACAAACATCCACATCAGCCTGATGTATCGTGTCCCAGCTAGCATTTAGATGATCGTTTTGACAAAAATCATCTGAGTCATCTTCGAGTACTTTTGGCGATCAAACACTGATTAATCACATACACGATCAAAAAGGGACTCGAAAATGATTCGCGCTAATGGATAAAAAGAGGTCGATTTGAAATAAATACCAAATTGTATAGCAATCGCAAATTAATCATCCTGACGTTTAAAATGTGACTATTATTTCCGGTATTTATTATCATATTTTGCTCATCTGGAAGATTGAAAAATGCTTAATCAAAAACAGATCAAATCAAATGGAAAATGTACAAAATTAGTTATTAATTTTTTTTGTCATGTGGTAAAATACTAAATAAAAAAAGTATTGTTAAAAACGGGATCTTTTAGTATGAAAATAATTTATTTCTATTATTTAATTTATTTACGTAAAATTTTACTCTAAAAACTACTTAATTATTTTCATTTAAATAAATTTTAAAGTATTATGTAATTTTGATGTATTATATATCACACGAATATGAACTTAATATTTGTTTTTTTTTTGTTACTCCACGTTTATGTGAACGTGAACGAATGACTCAGAAACCCGACTGAAAAATACTCGAAGAAGAGCTAAATACGATTAGAAATACGACTGATAAATGACTCAAATTACAGTCATAAATGTCACAAAAAAATACTCCCAAATGAATAGAAATATGAGTGATAAATGACAATAAAAGGACTCCTAAACAGAGTGATAAATTGCTCACAAAATGATTATAAACATGACTGAAAGACGACTCGAAAAATAGTCACAAATGAAGTGAAATAAGACTAATAAACGATTCAAGAAGGACTTTAAATACTACTAGAAAAGGGGTCAAAAATAACTAAACTAATACAGAAAAAGACTCATAAATGACTGATCCGGAGAAGTCGCCTGTAGTCACGTTGTTCTCCCGACAAAAGTATCCTGTAAGACTCATAAAAGACTCAAATTTGATTAAAAAATGCTGGCTGGGGTATTGCTTGGATTCCCAGATAGCATGTGGAAGATAGTTTCTTCAAAAATCACCTTGTTGAGACTTCTTTGAGTACTTTTGGTGTTCAAAAACTGATTAATCCCTCACACGACTAAAAGAGGGCACGATAATAAATCGCGTTTATGATTAAAAAGAGTGGTATTTAAAATACCATAACAAATTGTATAGAAATCGCAAATTGATCACCCAAGCGTTTAAAATCGGAGTATGTTATCCGTTATTGATGATCTTATTTTGCGCATCTAGAAGACTGAAAACCCCTTGATCGCAAACAGAGCCTGCAGGTGATTATTTTTTTGGGACAATTTTTGCGTAACGGGACAATTTTTGCGTATTGTTAAGAAAATATCAATAAGTTTATTTTTTGTTTAATTTATACAAGTTGCATCGAGGTGTTAACATTGTTTAACTAAATTGTGAAAGTGAAATAAAATAACGGTTGAAATGATCTAAATAAAATAATTTAAATGTGTGATTAAATTGAAAATAGACATTGTAAATAAATTGAAATAAATGTGAAGAAGCATACAGAATTATATACGAATATGAAGAATCAAGCCAAAATATTAAGGAAAACAGTTTTGGTAGTGATCATTTTAACGATTCAAGTGATAAAACAAAAAGGGAAGAAAATTAGTTCAAATCGTGTGAAGACGCTAAATGGGCTATACAATTTGGATATAGCTTTGTTGCAATTAATGCACTTCTTTATTGTTATTACTTAAATGCAATATTATAGTTCCAAAAGGCGCTACAACTCTTTCAAAATCATTTCATCAGTTTGGAAAGCTTGTGAAAAACTGTGGAAACTTTGGATTTCCATTATTCTATTGCGAGGACAATTATAAATTTGTAATTTTGGAATGTGACTTCTTGGAAACCAGCATAACTTCAAAATATGACCAACGAAAAAAAAGGCTTGGTATGAATCAGATTATAGCCAAGATATTCTAACGGACGGTGGCCCTCGGTGGTGCAATGGGTAGTGTGCGCGCCTCTTGTACATGAGATCCTGGGTTCGATCCCTGCTCTGACCACCTTAAAAAGAAAAATTTCTTTCGGCGGCGGTCACCTCGCATAGTGACGGCGACATTATCGAGTATTTAGCCATGAAAAAGCTTCTCAAAATACCGTTCGGAATCGGTGTAAAATTGTAGGTCCCAATCAGTGAGTGAAAAATTAGAAAGCTCACTGGTTGTGAGAAGCTCTCCCCAATCCCTTCATGGGATGTAATGGGAAACGGTTTTTTTGTTATTAGATTTTACGTTTCGTAGAAATAAAAACCAATCGTGGGTAGCCATAGAACAGAAGGTCCCTGCGGACTTTTTAGATTTCCAAACTCTCACAACTCATTAATGTTGTATAGGTTGAATACTCGCACCGTACATGTATGTATGTACTAAAGACCTGAACAAGTAGGCTTGACATAACATTCTAAAACGTGTATGGTACTTCCAAACATTTTGTACTGTATAAGTACTGTAAAACATAACATTAGTGGAACCAAAACAAAACTGACCAATGCTTGGTCGCTTTCAAAGCTGGGTTCTGTTGTGTTACTCCACAACAAAGAGGTAATCAACAAGCGCAACAAAACTACATAAATGTTCTAGTGCTCTAGTAATGGACGCATGTTCTATTTAGCGCAACAAGCAATCAAAACATTAACTTTGTTATACTGCATGTGCTGCTGTATGCAAAAGCAAAACTACAGTGAATGTGTGCTTGAACAGTTAATTTCTTTTAAGTATTTAGAAGTAAAAAAAAGGAATTAACTAATGTAAGTAGTAGTATTTATTACTTTACAGGAATTTCTCTGCCTTATTCACTTTATCTAAAATGAATTTATCTGAACTCGTTAGTTTCATTTTATTCATTTGACTACAAATAATTACTACACCAACATTGAAAAGAATTAACTATAAAACAGATACAGATAATGTAGCCCAAATTTACAGACATATAATTAGTAAAAAGTAGAACCATTTAAGCACAAATTGTTTATCAATCTAATATTTTTCTTTGGGTTAATTTATATGAACTTTTTACGAACATTATTTTTGTTTGTGTAACTTCAGAAAATTTTGAAAAAAGACGGGAAAATTTGTTTGAACATTTTTAAATTGACATAATTTTTTCACAATTGTTATTTTGTTTTAATTGTTAAATATTGTTAAATATCTCCTGATGATGCTACACAAAGGAGTAGCGAAATATCGAGGAAAATAAATACAACAACAGCAAATCTGACCTCAAGCTCGAAGAATATTGATTATTTATTGATAAAGAAAAGGTCGAACAACAGAATAAAAATTGTCAATTGCTTTAGACGGCGGTAATTTATTCAACACCCAGTGTTGGATTTGAGTGAGAATTAAGCTTTACGGCAATTACAAGTTAATTTTTAAGCAGAGAATTTTCCATTGATACAAAGCATGGAATGAGCAAGGTATGGAATATATTCCGTGCTATTAAAATCAAAATTGGTGTTATAATTGAAAACATTGTGTACTGCAGAACATGCTACAACGTATACAGGCACAATCCAAAAACATCACCTAATTTAGTTCGACACAAATACTATGTTTCGACCATTTTTCTTGTATTGAAATTTGGTAGATTGCCTTACAAAACTGGCTATAGCTCCTTCATATTGCACCCTACGAACATGCCGAACCCCGCAAAATGTTTGGAAAAAATGCCGCTTTAACATATATTTTCTTCAAAAAAACGAAGGTTCCCAGCGGACCAAAACTTCGTATACGATATCGCATATGAGAGTTACGCGAAACTTTTGCGGGTAAAACACTCGAAAACAGATCCGAAAACGATCGGAAAATGAATCATCAGTCGCTCAGTTTGAGGCAGTAAAAGTTTCGTTTACGATGTCTTGCAAGAGATTCGTTTGTGAGACTTTTGCAATATCTTTTGCGAGAACAACACGAAAAATAAAACAAAATGCAATAGCCAAAACTTTGTTGTTGTGTCGTGTGCCTGCACGTGTGTGCCTCTGTTTGGCGCACGACACAACGACAACAATGTTTCTCTCTTTTCGTCCGTTTAGCACCAGTTTTTAAACCAGTTTGCGAATATTTGGGCGAGTTTAATTTCTCCCCGGTTTTGGTCCGGTAAATACTCGCTTCTGAGCCCGTTTGCGAGCATTTAGCGTAACACTCGCTAAGGCTCGGTTTTTTGCCCGCTGGGTTGGCTCTTTTTTGCTACGCAAAGTTCTTTGAAAAAAAACATGTTTTTTGCATGCAAGAAAAAATTAAATTTTTTAAAGCCAATTTATTTGTGAACATCCGTGGAAATTTTAAAGCCTAGTTTTTACCATTTTCAAGTTATTTGAAAATAAAAAAAAAACGATACTGATTGTTTTGAAAGCTTACAAAACCCACAAAAAAGGCTTACTTCCACCAAATTTCATCAAAATCGGTCGCATGTCACAAAATAAATATATACATAACTGAATGCCGGTATTAATTTAAATACAAATTATTAATTATTAAAATTTCTTCTGTATAATTGGTTTTTCATGAGTAGAGTCTCTTTTATACAAAGGTAACGATATGTAAGTATGTACACCTACTGCAAAAACCATAGAGTAATCTCAGACTAGAGAGAATATTTGGCTCATCTGACGTTTCCTTTCACACTCTTCGTGATGCGGTCGGTGTGATACAGAGATGTTTGACGAAAAGCGATATACGCCAGGTGGAATTACAATAACTTCTTGCTTTAATTTTTCTTGCCATTTTGGTGAAAAACTGTGAAATTTAGATGTGTTTTAAACTTTTTTATTGACTGTTATTGTTAGCATACATTTGTGTTGTATTTAACACAATAATTTTAACACACAAAACGAAATGCCATTGTTCGTTGATTTGAAACATTGCCTCTATCTGGTATTAGTAAAGCAATTCTTTTCAACATCAAACGTAAATATCACACCAGGCCAAATGTCATAAATTTGGTGGGAGAACTAGTAGATCTACTATAAGTATTAATCTATGGCAAAAACAAACACATAATATTAGAACAAAATGTAAAACTTATAGAACATAAGAAATGTTATAGTAATTAGGCTTGATGTTAAACAACAGAACATCCCACACATTGAAAACTCAAATTCACACACACACAAGCTTTCAAACATTCAACTCTTGCTGTTATCAACGCAGTATGTGATTGGTTGTGTGCGTCGCTTGTTGTGTAGTTTTGGTTTCTGTTTTAGTTAGAGTTCTAAGTTATACTGCCAAGTTGTTCCTCTGCACACGCTGTTTGAACGTTTGGTTGTGAATGTTTTGTAGCGCTTGAGAAACATGCAAGCCATTTGAAACTGATTCAATACGGCTTGATTCTGGTCTTTAGTATGTACTCCAGGAAAAAGTGTGCTGAATCGATTAAACTGATTTTAAAGCGATACGAGCAATAGTATACATTTTATTGAGGTTTAATGACTTTTAGTACGTGGATTAGTGAAAAGTGTACTATTAGTACAAGAAATCGCAAATGATTTTTGTTGAATTGTGTTTTTGTTTGTTATCTGTATTTAAATTTTCAAAAACAAGATTTGCTACATCTTGCCTACCCTTAAAATTTATACAAACATGAATACGAGCAAGAAAACCGGTGTACATTTCCAAAGAATTTTGCCTACTTGTGTGTGTCTCACTGCACAGCAAGTAGGACCCGGCGGGGTATGAAGAGACCAGCTCTGCTATAAAAGGTTCCTAAGGCTCGAGGCAGAGTGCATGAACGCATGATCGGCGCTGTTTTTCCTGTGTGTTTTGTACATCACCATGTACCATGTGCATCATTATACCATGAGCAAGAGTATACAGCCATATGTATATATGTATGTTAGTAAGCAATGGAAAGGAATTGAAACGTAAAAACTACAATTAGTCACATGGTTGGTTGAAAAGGCTGCAAGACAGCACGCTGTCTAGCACACTTAGGCTAAAGAATAACCTGTAGGGCTACAGTGCTAACTAAATGTGTACCGAATATCCTACTTCTCAGTCCTGCCAGAGCAGGGCAATCCAAGAGAAGGTGTTTCGTCGTTTCCTCGTCCTCTTTCATACAGCATCTACAGAGAGTGGGGTTTCTATGTCCCAATCTTAGGGCGTGTTTTCCTACAAGACAATGCCCCATAAGTGTTCCTATCATTGTGGATAACCTGCCTCTTGGCAAGTTAAGTAGTTGCCTAGTCTTCCTGTCCATCTGTGGCCAGAGGTCCCTGGCTTGTTTGCAAGTTGAAGAAAGTCTCCACTTGTCCTTGAACATATTATCGGCCCACTGCCTGATCTGCAAACGGCAGGTAGAGATTGGCATACTAACACCTTCTTTTGCCGGAAGAACCTGTGTCGTAGTGCCCTGTCTAGCTAACGCATCCGCTACGCAATTGCCTGGAATGTCGCGGTGTCCCGGTACCCAGACGAGCCTGATGTCAAAATACTCTGCCATCACCCTAAGTGATGAGTGGCATTCTTTCACCGTCAGGGACGTAGCAAACATGGCTTCCAGGTATTTTATGGCAGCCTGACTATCCGTGTAGATACATATTTTCCGGAGGGTTGTGACACTACTTTTCAGTAGTTCAGCAACCTCCAGTATGACGGTAACTTCCGCCTGAAATACACTACAGTGATCAGGCAGCTTGAAGGAGATATTTACGTTTAGGTCCGGCGAATGGACCCCATAGCCTACTTGCTCGTCCAACTTTGATCCATCCGTGAAAAATCTGATACTACTGGTATCCCCTTCCAGTGACTTTTCCCAGGTATTCCTGTTCGGAATAGAAGTCCTTAGATTTGTCGCTGGTAGAAGGTAGGGGATACAGTAGTCCGTTTTTACGGGAATAGAGTTGATCCGGTGTAGTAATTCAGCGTGTCTGGAATGCCCCGAAATCAAAACGCCACAATCTCTGATTCTCACCAGGGATGTAGCGGCTGCCGATCCGGCCATGATATCAGGAGTACAGATGTTCAGGATAGCACTGAGTGCAGTGCCTGACATCGTACCCATTGCCCCACTAACGCGTATCAGTGCTGATCTTAGAATTTTCATCAAGGAATTCAGAATATGTCTTTTGGAGGGACCTCCACCAAACTACGTTGTCATAGAGAAGTATTGGTCTGACTATTGCCGTATAAATCCACATGGTGATCTTAGGAGACAGTCCCCAGCGCTTTCCTATCGCCCCTTTACAGCAGTAAAGAGCAACAGACGCCTTTTTCACCCTCTCCTCCACATTCGGTTTCCAAGACAGTTTTATGTCGAGAATTATTCCCAGATACTTGACCTTTTCCGTCAACTGTAATTGCACCCCATTAAGACGGCAGTTAAAATGCGGGTATTTTATATTTCCGAGAGAACAAGATAAGCTCGGGTTTAAGTGGGTTAAGTGATAGTCCGTTGTTAGCGGTCCAGTTCGAAATCAGACTAAGTAGGCTGGTTGTATGAATGCTAAGTAAATTGAGGTTTCCACCGGTACAGATGATAGCAATATCATCGGCATAGGCACAGACCTAGCATTCGGCCCTGTCCAATTCAAGAAGCAGTTCATTGACAGAAGTTAACCATAATAGTAGAGACAGAACTCCCACCTGCGGTGTCCCCCTGTTAACGGTCCTAGCAATTGTAATACCACCCCATTCAGCTATCCACCAGAAGCTTCCCAATTAGGCGTGTCACTAAGCTGTCGACTCTTAGATTCTGTGACGACCTAAGAATCACCGAAGGTTGAATGTTATTGAAGGCTCCCTCGATATCCAGGAAGGTCCCTAGAGCGAAGACCTTATTCTCAAGAGAGTTTTCTATTATGCTGACTATAGAGTGGAGAGCCGTCTCAGTTGACCTGCCCTTGTTATAGGCATGCTGAGAACTCGATAGTAGATTCTGTGGAAGATTACTTCGAACGTGAATGTCAAGTAACCTTTCAAATGAACAAAGGATGATAGGCTGATTGGTCTAAAGTCCTTTGGTTTGACATGAAAGCATTTGCCCGCTTTCGGGACGAATGACTTCCAGCATAAGGCAACACCTGAAGATTGCCTCCAACCAACTACAAGATAGGTATAGTGCCTCCTGTAGTTGCGCGGGAATTATTCCGTCAGGTCCGGCTGATTTATAGGGCTTAAAGCATCTAATGGCTCATATCAGATTCTTTCTGCTCACTATTGAGCGAACTTTTTCTAAGCTAGGTGAGTTTCCGCCTAGCTCTTCTGGCTAATGACCAGCATTCCTGTCATCGTTGGGAAAGTGGGTATCCAGGAGAATCCCAAGAGACTCTTCAGACGAATACGTCCACGTTCCATCGTCTTTCATTAAGAACCCCGCACACGGTGGGTTTTTAGCGAGCACGCATCTTAAGCGTGCAGTCTGGTTGGTTCCCTCAATGGATTCACAGAAGTTTCGCCAGGATTTCCGTTTGGCCTTCTTCATTTCACCTTTATATAGATTAAGACTAATCTTGTAAACGTCCTAATCCCTTTGGTCGCCGCTTTTTTTGGCCTTGTTGAAAAGCCGCCTAATGGACGATCTTAGATCCTGAAGCTCAGCGTTCCACCAATGAGGTTTTTTGATACCCTTGGCAGCATTATAACCACTGGTCTTACTGGACTCATTGAGCGCGTTCCTGCACGCATCAGTAAATTTACCAACTAGTTCTTCCAGCTCTGGCACATTTGTCGGAATATTCGGATGGTAAACTAAGAGTTTACTTAGGCGCCCACGATAGGCGTCCCAGTCCGTTTTCCTATAATTTTTTATATTTAAACTTCCTTTTTCAGAGGTTCGACATTTATGTGGAACTGTAGATATCTATGATCAGAAAATGAGTGATCAGAAAGAACGCTCCAATCGGATACAGTTACATAGTCGTAACCAAGTAGTAAAGTTAGGTGTAGTACTTCTCTCCTAACCGAAGTTATGAAGGTCGGTTCCTCGCCTCTATTACATATAGTCAAGGTTTCGCTTATAATGAAATTAAAAAGAGACTCACCTCGATCATGGGTGCCGGTACTCGCCCATATTGTGTGGTGCGCGTTGGAATCAGCACCTATAATGACGCTACAATTCCGTCTTTTTGCCTCCGATACAATATCCCTGACGCACTTCGGAGGGGGTGATTCAGTATGGTCATGCGCCATGTACGATGAAACTAGCCAGATGCCCCGCTGGCCATTTTCCAGCGACAGGCTGATGGCGGTTGTATCGCTATCACTAAAATTCTGCAATAAAAGAGCATTAAATTTGTTTTTAATGAGTATGCAAGATCTTGGCCTACCTGGGGTTGATAGGACGAAGGTCGTGTATCCATTGCACCTGATACCACATATACGATCATTGACCGTCCATGGTTCTTGTATCAGGGCCCCATAGGCTCCACCCATCGCAAGATGGAGAATGAGGTTGGCAGATGCTGCCTTACTGCGATGAAGATAATTTGCCACATAAAATAAACACAAAACAACATGGTATTTATAATATACATATGAAGGGGTTTTCAACAGAGATGCTACAAAAGTAAATCGATAGGGACAGCAAACGACGCCATATTTTTCCCCGCTCTTTTGACATTTCTCTTCAGTAAGGTTTGCCATTTCATCATGGAAAGATATACGAGCCAACAACGAGTCGAAATTATTAAAATTTACTACCGAAATTTGGAGTCAGTGGCCTCAACTTTAAGAGGCCAACTTTAAGAGGCCTCAACAATCAGCGATGAGGCTCATTTCTGGCTGAATGGCTTCGTCAATAAGCAAAATAGGCGTTATTGGTCAGACAGCAATCCACACGTAATCCATGAGTCATCATTGCATCCCGGAAAAATACGGTTTGGTGCGGTTTATGGCCCGGCGGCTTCATTGGGCCGTACTTCTACCGTGATGATCAAGACCGACACATTACCGTGAATGCGAATCGCTACCGTTCAATGATAACCGAATATTTTTGGCCCCAGTTGGATAATATGGACTTGGAGGACATGTGGTTCCAACAGGACGGCGCCACAAGCCACACACCGAATGCCGAAATTAATTTATTGGAAACCAAGTTTGGTGAACGTGCTATCTCACGAAATGGCCCAGTCGATTGGACGCCGTCAGATTATTTGCTGTGGGGCTACGTCAAGTCTATGGTCTATGCCAACAAGCCAGCTACGATTGATGAAGTTCGTACGAATATTGAACGTGAAATTGCAGCAGTATCGGCCGATTTATGCTTGAAAACAGTCGAAAATTGGGTTCAGCGTCTGGACTTCTGCAAGCGTGCCCGTGGTGGCCATGCAAAAGAAATCGAGTTCCATACATAATGGCATCGAACGTACTTTAACAGGATTAAAGAATTTCATTGGTATCTAAAACCGGTTTTGTTTTATTTACAAAAATTTCTTATTGAAAAACCCGTTACTATGCATGTGCAATTAATCAAATTTAGGTTTAATCTTAATATGACTAATCAAATTTAAATAACTTATTAATCCCTAATTCTAATTAATTTAAATAGTCCCTTATTTACCTATACATAATATCAGAAGCAGTTAAACTTAATTATTTTCTATTTTATAGTTGAAATTGTTCCCATATATTATTGATATTTCAATATATCAGCTTCAACCAGCTCGAACAACACTTCAAAACAGTTTTTTCCTCTTCAATCAGCTTTGCTCTCGGCTCGGCTCGGCTTGCACTCTGCCATCATGACGACGATTTGTACTAATTTAAATGGTCACAGTTTTAAGAATTTCAATCAGCTTTCAGCTCGAACAATCTCGGCTCGGCTTTCAGCCGGCACTCTGGCATCAGAATAAGTTTCATAAACCAAACCACGTTCAACAGTGATATATATACATGAATTTACGATTGACGAGGAGAGTGAATGATGATGATGATGTTGTCGAGGTTGAACATAATGACGACCTAACATATCAGCCAAACCTTGATGTTGATGAGTCGAATGTCGAAACTGAACCGCATGTGGAAATCAATGAGGAGCTAGATCAAGACGTCGAAGATGAATTTGAAACTGCTCCTGCCGCTACCGAAATTTCTGCCAGTTATTTTACATCTGAAAATTGCATTAAATGGAGCAAACTTGCACCACCGAATATATCAGAAGGAAACCAGGCCCAGTGAAAGACACATGATCCCTATACATATATGAACATATGATAAGGCGAATATGGTATGGATCGAAAAGCCAGGGAGGTAACAACTGTCTGGAATTCGGCAAATCCTACGAAGAAAAAGGAATGGAAAACAATCGCTCTAAAAGAGTTCGATGCATTTTTTGCTATCGGTTCGTATGCTGGACTGTCTAAATCGAATAATGACCCTGCTAAGGAACTGTGGGACCCAAGCAATGCTCTAATATACAAAGCCTCATTATCATACGATCGATTTATGCTCATCAAAAAATTCCTTCGCTTTGATAACGCAAATACGCGACGGGGGCGATTAATCAACAGTAAAACTTCTGTTGTGTGGACGTCGGTGGTGCAATGGTTAGTGTGCACGCCTCTTGTACATGAGATCCCGGATTCGATCCCTGCTGTGACCACATTGAGTTTCTTTCGGCTGCGGTCACCTCGTATAGTGACAGCGACATTATCCGCTATTTAGCCATGAAAAGGCTTCTTAAAATACCGTTCGGAACCGGTGTAAAACTGTAGGTCCCAAGCAGTGAATATAAAACTAGAAAGCGCATAGCTCACTGTTTGCGAGAAGCTCTCCCAATTCCTTCTTGGGATGTAATGGGAAACCTTTTTATTTTATATAAAACTACTGCTGTTGACGATGTTTTGCAAATGCGGCAAACGATCAACAAACCGCTGGCTACTTGCAATATTCTACAATATGGTAGATATTGCTGCATTTATCATATATAATGACGATAAACCAGTATAAAAAAACCGATAAGCGACGTTCATGTTTGCAATTGCTCACGACACAATTAGCACTGCCTAATATTGAAGATCGAGCCATCGATGGACGTATAAGCTATCCCAGAATTCGAAGCGCAATGGAAACATTCAATGTAAATGTAAAATAAAATAATTTTGAAACAAAAAACGGGAAAACAAAAAATTTGTTGTCCTTGTCTTGAGCACATCGGCCGTCGTGCCAGTTACAACCAGAGCGTATTGCGTTACTTGCAATAAAGCAGTTTGTGCAGAGCATTTCACATTGCTGCATCGTTGCAATACCTGCACACTCGATCTGGAAAATCAGCAAGAAGTATCACAACAGTGATTTATTTAATTTTCTTATGTATTCTAATATTAACTAAAACCGAAATTGTCATAAAAACATTTCTTGTCTCTATTTATTTCTTTATATGTATAATCTAAAATTAACAGTCGAAACCATCAAAACACACTCCATCAAGCAAAATACCATACAATTTGTTATAGCTCCTTTTCACTATTTTAACGTGAGAGCTCCTTGTACCAGTTTATTGGCCACGTAATTAGGAATATATAATCTGACGTACACTGAAAGAAAAACGCTTCGTCGCATGGATGAAATATTTTCGTTAATGTTTTTGCGTTGTTATAGTGAAAAGTGTCGTATATCCGACAATTTGGTAGCCGCTGCAACGAAAAATGTTATACTTGACTTCTTTGAAAATTCTTCATTTCGTTGCTGCAACAACTTACTTTTCGTTCCTGCAGCAATTTTATTTAATTTGAATTTTGTAAAAAAAAATGGGTTGAAAATGTAAAAAAAAGTAAAGGCATGAGTTTTAAACTACTGATATTTGGTGTATCTCTTACTTTTTATAGTTTATATTTATTTATTTTCGAGGTTTGTCAACATTTTTAGTTGACGAAACAGTTTCGTTATTGTAACGAAACAAATTTTTATGATGGTATAGAGAGAGAAGCAGTCGAAAAAATGAGCGAGCGTAAAAAAGAGGCCAGCAAGAGAAAATGGTGAGCGTGAGTGCAGGGTCACGTACACATCTTAAATCAGTTCCAGTGCAACAACCGAAAGTCGTAGACATATTTCTCCGCCGGAATAATTTAAATACATTTGTTAAAACACACTAATAAGTTATACTTAGTAATAATATTTTCTTGTGAAAACTAAATTGTGTGAATTTATGTGTTTGCTGTGATCGTTTGTATAGCTTGGGAATCTATAAATCAAATAGATAAATAAACAGAATTCAAGGAGCAACCCGACAGCAAAGAAAGTGGCGCATCGATAGCAGAAAAACTACCCCGAAATATGTAACTGAACTTTTGTGTGTGTGTATGCGCGTGACGGTACAAGTCGCAACAAAATGTTCGTGTTTTAATCAAAATTCGGAAAAAATCAGAAAAAAACGAAAGTCATACATACATTTATTCGAGCAGTCAAAGTCAATGAAAACGAAGAAGTCGAAGAAACAAAGTGTTTCAAGTACGACGAACATAAAAAATAACAATTCAAAGTACAGTCCAATGAATTCAATCCAATAAAAGAGCAGTTGAAGAAAATGCTTACAGCGCGATCACTGGCTTAATGACGGGGAGATTTGGATTTGGGAGAATATCAAAACCCTCAACACAACAACAATTGCATGATTTAACAAAACAATGATGTGGTTCTATATTAAAGGAGTGGAGCATAGGGGAGTAGAGCTTATGTTCATGGTGAGTACAGACTAGGGATGCCAGATTTGAAATCAACAAAAAAATTACATCGAGGAAAAAAAGGCAGTACAATTAAGAAAATAAAAGTACACTTTCTGTTATTAAAAAATCATAAATTTCAGTATAGAAAAATAAGATTTTAAGTTAAGAAATAAAACAAAATTAGTACATTACAGTAACAATTTATAAATTTAAAAAAAAAAAAGAACAAACTAGAGACCATAAATATTTTTTTAAATAAAAACTAGTCAGGTGTTTCACATTTTATTTTTAAAAGAAAAATAGTGCAATTTATTCTACATTAAAAAAAATGTAATACTGAATATAATGTTCTTGTTTTAATTATTTGTTTAATATTATAATCCTGCTGAAAACAGTACGTCTGGCAACCCTAGTACAGACATAGTTATGTATATAGATATCTTAAATAGAAATCTTAACAAGTGCAGGACCTGAATATGACGGCCACAATAACACTCAACCCCTCGACCACCACAATCTTCTCCAGACGAGTGTTTCAACATGGAATGAATACAATATATTTACCAAATAGATTTTCGAAAACAAAAATTAAAAAAATTGTTATCTACACACCTGCAAATTAATAAAACTAACAGGACATTTATGTACAATTGCAATAAATAACTTCAAACACACTTCAAAACATTCATTGCAGCATCGAAACAAAATCATTGTGGTAATGAAACTTATTCATTACAACAATGACTCAAATTCGTTGCACTAATGAAAAAAATTCATTGCAGCCATAAAGCCAATTCCTTGCAAGAACTATACCTATTCATTGCCGTAATGAAACAAATTCATTGCAAAAACGAAACTAATTCGTTGCAATAATGAAGCAAATTCATTGCAGCAACAACCATACTTTCCCCACAGTAACGAACAATTTTCAGTTGATGAACACATATTCATAGCGGGAATGAATCGTTACGTTAGCTCACTTTCGATGACAAAAGTTGTGATGAACATTTTCATCCGTGTGACGAAGCTTTTCCATTCAGTGTATCTTCGCTGTATATTTTATTTTTATTTTTTATTTGTAAAAAGCTATTGAAACTTGTTATTTTCATTATTCTATTGCGAGAACAATTGGAAACCAGTATAATAACTTCAAAATATTGCCAATGGAAAAAGGTTTTGGGATGAATCAGATTATAGCAAGACTTTAAACTTTGTAGTGCCCCGTGCATTATGTTGGACCATAGAGTAATACTTAAAAGTTTCCACTACTATCTTCGATGCGTCTTCATGACGACGAGGTACTAGGCCATTTCATAGAGTTTTATTTCCTGCTGTATTTTACCCATTTTACATTTTCATTGTACATAAAGCGGACAGAAATCAAAGGAAATACGTATTTTCGTTCAATAGAAACAACATAAAACATAATTTAGCTGTCATTAGCATCAATAAACACTATTCAAAATTAGTTCCTGTCTTCTTTGCTCTCTCATTCTCCATCATCGGCCTAGTACCTTTTCGATCAGCTGTTCAAATATTTTGCACTGAACTAAATTTTGAAGTTTGCGTGGTGAATTTCTAGTGTCAAAAATTAGACTAGCCCCAGGGCTACTATAAATATTGACAACGGACCAAATAATGACATTTGGTTAACAACAAGATGTGTTTGGTCAGGTGATAGCAAAACAACAATGCTGATTGGTTTTGTTTCATTCATTTGGCCAACGAAAATTGTCAAATGTTGTTTAAAAAATTGTGTTTGCATTGTTTAAAATAAAAAATAAAAATATATATTCAATTTTAAGAGTTTTATTTTAATTTTAATCAAGTCATATTAAAACCAAAGTTTGTTATACAATATCAACATCCGCTGCTCCCACCACCTTATTGAATACATCTTGCTAAACAGGGACACAAATATTTTATTTGTTTTGGTTTTGTCTTTTACCGGAATATTAAGAAAAACGTACTTTGGCTGAACTGCAACTTCACCAATTCTTCCAAAGCCACAAAAGTAAGTGCAACATATTTTTCATATGTATATTAATTTTTTCATTTCAAAGCCACCACTCACTTACTTGACCTGTTTTGTGCGGCGATTGAATGTCAAAATTTTGGTAATAATCTGTCAAAATTTCATCACATGATTCCGCACAGCAAAATGACAAAATTTTATCTACCATACCAAATTTTATTCTCCCAATTTTACCACGGACTAAAAGAGTTCAATCCGCCCACAGCCTTAGTACAAAACCATCAGGATGACACACTCTTTAAAAAATAAACTTCGCATTTCCATTCAATCGTTCAATGCTCTTAATAAAACTTTGTGTCAATTGTTATGTTTTTTATTTAAGTTTGAAAATATAAATCTGCTACCAGACACCCTGTATAAACAAATCTTCCAGTATCCAAAACACTTTAGAAATCTGCAAAAAAAATTAGACCATTTTTGCGATTATTCGCTCCGATTGAACTAAAAATACTTGTTGAAGTGAAATGAGTTCTTTAGTCACAGTTCATATGAACTGTTAAGCTGAAATGATACAACGAATTAGTGAAAAAAATAAATGAACTAGTTCATTCTGTTGAGCTGAACTAAAAAGAACGCTCACTTGAATGAACTAAGATTCCCAACTCTTATGAATATAGTATAGTACAGTTCACGGGGCATATAATCTGTGGGCAGAACGTGTGCCGGGTCAGATAATTTTGAAAATATAAGTTTCTTAACTTCTAAATCGAATATACAAAACTTGCAAATTTGGGAAGATATTGAACAACACCTTATTAACTATAATTACATTTTAATACTAATTTGTACTTTCTATAGAGATAATAAAATATTTATACTCTTTGTTCCGCGGAAAATGAAAACACGCGACCTTATTCGTGTATTTCAATTTTATTAACACTACCCATATTTATGTTCTACTTATAAAAACTAAAAATGGAAATGATGGCTCAAACATATTTAATCTATTTATTAAAATTAATTTTTAAATATTTATTTATTGTTATGATATATTTGTATATCGTCACCTGAAATGCAAAAGGCCGTAACTAACATTTTCAAAATTGTTCAGGAGAAGCAAAAAAAAAAATAAATTTCTTCACATTTGTTCGTAAATCTTTTAAGAATTTCGTTAATAATGTCGGTGTTTTTAGTGGGAGAAGGCTAAAAATTTGCGAGGACGTGTAGTTTGGTATTATGTACCAATTTCAATCAAAAAGTCAATTTTCAAAATGTTGTTAGTTACGGCCTTTTGCATTTCAGGTGACGATATGTATGTGTACCGCTAATACAACCGGTTCTAGTTCAAAATGCCTATGTAATTAAAGCGCAAAATTTTCGGCACTACCTTGCAACGAATTTTATTAATAGTTTTGTGTAAATATTTATATTTGGGCCATTTAATCAAATTATTTGTTTGGCGTTACTAAAAAGTAATTTTTTTTTATCTACTTAGGTCAATATTTTGGATTTACTTTTGAATATTTTAACAACAGTGAGTAGTTATAACATCGAAATAGACTAACCTTTTCGACTAAATATTAGAATTAAAAATATATGTATGTAGATAAATCTCGAATAGAAAGTCATCCAAATTCTCTAGCGGCAAATTTGATGTCAAGTATCGTAACCTTTAGAAGACTCAGAAGAAGAGATCCCCAAGATATCTTAGTATAAATGTTTTTCGATAAAAATCTTAAACGCAACAGCAACACTTTTGGCTTTGTTTTTTGGATTTCCAACGTAGAATGATCAGTTGATTATTTCTACTTTATTAAACATGTCCTAAGTAATGCTAAATATTATTTATAAAATACGAGTAGATCACATTAATAAAGTATACATGGAATCAAAAATAAAAATTAATTGACTTTTTGCGTCAGCAAATATTTGGTTTAATTTAAATTTAATCTAGTTTATGTTTTTTATTTATAATACGGAAATGAAGTATAATATGTTTTTGGTGTAATAATAACTGGTCTTAGTAAATTGATATTTTGCGTTAGCAAAATATTTGGTTTAATTTAAATTTATGTGTTTCGCTTATAATACGGAAGTGCAATATGTTGTGCGTGTTGGTGTTACGTGTTGTTAGTGTAAATGTTGACTGTTAAGGTTTCCCCTAAGATATGTTAACTTACATGCATCTCATTCCTATGCAACGTGATTTGTGATTTAAAAAGTCTGAAATTAATAAAATATTGTTGTAAATTTCATTTAAATGTTAGTAGTGAGGTCAAATTATTACCTTGATATATTCCACGGTGTTACAAAAAATAGATTTTTTTCTGTCCTATGAACCAAATGCACATATTCGGAAAGAGGGGAAAAAATAAAAATACACGTGTATCGTCGATTTTCATGTACACGTCAGAATTTTTTTTTTTAAGTTTGAAGTATAAAGCTCGTAGTGGCCTGTGTGATAGCCTTTGGACCGATTTGTAACCCTTTTTCAGTGATCCAATCGAGCTGATTTTTTGCAGGCAAACTCGTGAAATTCTCAGATTTTCCTAATTTTTTTTTTTTTAATGGTTATCGTTTTTTTAAGTTTCCAGTTCGTTAAAAAATCAATTTTTTTTATTACTTTTGTTTTATAAAAATAAAGGATTGTTACATTAAAAATTTTAATATTTTTAAAGAAATTTAGGCCTTTTATTTTTGCGGTTGTAAGCATTTGCTTCAGTATCGCGACAAATAGACCAACAGTATTCGCCAAGCATATGCGTAATGTATTTTCCTTTAAAGCGCTTTTCAATAGCCGCAATGTCCTGATGGAACCTTTCGCCATGCTTATCGCTACAAGCTCCTAAATCATCAGGGAAAAATCTAAATGATTGTGAAGAAAATGGATCTTTAGCGACATTAATATGCCCATTTCGCCATATGCCGAAACCATTTCTGCTACAATATTTCTATAATTCTGTACCTGTACCTTTCCATGCACCTGTACCTGTACCTTTCCATTTTTATCCCCTTTCCGAAAAAGTAAATTTGGTTCATAGGACAGAATGTGTGTAACACGGTGTTCTTAATCAATGTGTAGTGGTAACGTCCATTGTTGTCTAGCACTATTAAGTTCACAGGAACACCTTTCTCATTTTTCGTTAAATGGTAAAGGAGCCAAAGATTGGGAGCCTTTTTGTTCTCATTCATGTGCCTATGCATTTTTTCGTCCACGTGGTGGTTCCCGTACAACTAGGGAATGCAAATTCCCGGACTTTTTCATTTCCCGAGAAGGCGGGAAAAATAAATAAATTGAGTCCCTCGTTTTTCGAATTTTGTATGTCAATTTTGTACCATAAACGAGAAAAAATAGTATAAACATCTTAAGTATGGCAATGAGTTGCCAAATCTTGTATTTGATGCATCTAAGACTAACGACGATTTACTTCTATTTTAAATTTGGCAGCCTAATTTCTGTGAAACTTACCTAATAACATTCTCACCAACCATATCTAAATATATAAATGATGTGAATAAAATTTGCGCTGTTTTATACAGTGCCACTGATCTGTCCAATGACCATCACATGCTATGTTTATATTCAACCCAGAATTGTTTAGCGGGGACAAACTAATTTTGAACTTTGACCGTTTTGTGACACATTCTAAGGTGAAATTATTGGTGTTGTTTTCGTAAATAAAGTTGTAGTTTAAATTATACAAATCTTGAATATATAATCGGGCGTATCACTGACATTTAGTATCCTAGCGAAATGATATATACATTATTGAAAACTTTAAAATATCTAATTTAAAATCTAAAATCCTTTGCTAAACATTACAAAGTGTTGGTAAGTATTTGAAACGATCAAGTAAGAAAAAAGTTCTCTTTCAAGATATAATATGATTTATTGCCCCTTCAACGACAGGAGATATTAAAGTTTAGACTTAAAATATATTTCATAGAATATTAAAAAAAAATATATTAAAAAAAAAATAAAAGTAACTAAAGAGTGAACTTTTGTAAAAAATGTATAGTTTTACATCAGTTGAAAATAGGTTCGAAAAGATTATGTGCGTGAAGATAGATTCCGAATCTAACTAGCAAAGACACAAACCACTTCAGTTGACAGAAGTCTGTTATGGCGATAACATAACTATGTTAACATATAGAAACATGGTGTATTTAATGATATAATATTTTCAGCCGATCGGAAAAACATATAGAAACAAAACTTATAGCTTCTAAAGGTAATTCATGGGACAATAGAAAGAAGTTGTCCCTTCTGCCGTCAGTATTACCGTATTCGCTCAGTGGGCCAAAGTAAATTTAGTGTATGCAAATTTAAATCGATCAACTTTGAAAATCAAGGAATTGTCCCGTGCTGTCACATACCTTGTTAGAAAGTCCTGCACAAGCACTTTCATAATCTGTAATCAAAATGTGGAAAAAGAGTTTGAAAGTAAGGAAATATCCTCATTTACTTTCGGACCCCCAAAAATTATTTCGGCCATTGTGCGAAAACAGGGAATTCTCCCGTGTTCTCACATACCTCGTTGGAAAGCTATTCCTAAACACTTTCAGAATCTGTAATCAAAATGTCGAAAAAGAGTATGTGCGTGAAGATAGATTCCGAATCTAACTAGCAAAGACACAAACCACTTCAGTTGACAGAAGTCTGTTATGGCGATAACATAACTATGTTAACATATAGAAACATGGTGTATTTAGTGATATAATATTTTCAGCCGATCGGAAAAACATATAGAAACAAAACTTATAGCTTCTAAAGGTAATTCATGGGACTATAGAAAGAAATTGTCCCTTCTGCCGTCAGTATTACCGTATTCGCTCAGTGGGCCAAAGTAAATTTAGTGTATGAAAATTTAAATCGATCAACTTTGAAAATCAAGGAATTCTCCCGTGCTCTCACATACCTTGTTAGAAAGTCCTGCACAAGCACTTTCAGAATCTGTAATCAAAAGTGGACCCCCAAAAATAATTTCGCCCATTGTGCGAAAACGGGGAATTCTCCCGTGTTCTCACATACCTCGTTGGAAAGCTCTTCCTAAACACTTTCAGAATCTGTAATCAAAATGTGGAAAAAGAGTTTGGAAGTAAGAAAAATCCTCATTTACTTTCGGGCCCCCAAAAATAATTTCGCCCATTGTACGAAAACGAGGAATGCTCCCTTGTTCTCACATACCTCGTTGGAAAGCTCTTCCTAAACACTTTCTGAATCTGTAATCAAAATGTGGAAAAAGAGTTTGGAAGTAAGAAAAATCCTCATTTACTTTCGGACCCCCAAAAATAATTTCGCCCATTGTACGAAAACGAGGAATGCTCCCTTGTTCTCACATACCTCGTTGGAAAGCTCTTCGTAAGCACTTTCTGAATCTATAATCAAAATGTGGAAAAAGAGTTTGGAAGTAAGAAAATATCCTCATTTACTTTCGGACCGCCAAAAATAATTTCGCCCATTGTGCGAAAACAAGGAATTGTCCCGTGCTCTCACATACCTCATTGGAAAGCTCTTCGTAAGCACTTTCAGAATCTATAATCATAATGTGGAAAAAGAGTTTGGAAGTTAGAAAATATCCTCATTTACTTTCGGACCGCCAAAAATAATTTCGCCCATTGTGCGAAAACAAGGAATTGTCCCGTGCTCTCACATACCTCATTGGAAAGCTCTTCGTAAGCACTTTCAGAATATCTAATCATAATGATGAAAAAGAGTTTGGAAGTAAGAAAAGATCCTCATTTACTTTCGGACCCCCAAAAATAATTTCGCCCATTGTGCGAAAACAAGGAATTCTCCCGTGTTCTCACATACCTCGTTGGAAAGCTCTTCCTAAACACTTTCAGAATCTGTAATCAAAATGTGGAAAAAGAGTTTGGAAGTAAGAAACTATCCTCATTTACTTTCGGACCCCAAAAATAATTTCGCCTATTGTGCGAACACGGGAGAATTCCTTGTCTTCGCACAATGGGCGAAATTATTTTTGGGGCTCCGAAAGTAAATGAAGATCTTTTCTTACTTCCAAACTCTTTTTCACCATTATGATTATAGATTCTGAAAGTGCTTACGAAGAGCTTTCCAATGAGGTATGTGAGAGCACGGGAGAATTCCTTGTTTTCGCACAATGGGCGAAATTATTTTTGGGGGTTCGAAAGTAAATGAGGATCTTTTCTTACTTCCAAACTCTTTTTCACCATTATGATTATAGATTCTGAAAGTGCTTACGAAGAGCTTTCCAATGAGGTATGTGAGAGCACGGGAGAATTCCTTGTTTCCGCACAATGGGCGAAATTATTTTTGGGGGTCCGAAAGTAAATGAGGATATTTTCTTACTTCCAAACTCTTTTTCCACATTATGATTATAGATTCAGAAAGTGCTTACGAAGAGATTTGCAATGAGGTATGTGAGAACACAGGAGAATTCCTTGTTTTCGCACAATGGGCGAAATAATTGTTGGGGGTCCGAAAGTAAATGAGGATATTTTCTTACTTCCAAACTCTTTTTCCACATTTTGATTATAGATTCTGAAAGTGTTTAGGAATAGCTTTCCAATGAGGTATGTGAGAACACGGGAGAATTCCTTGTTTTCGCACAATGGGCTAAATTATTTTTGGGTGTCCGAAAGTAAATGAGGATCTTTTCTTACTTCCAAACTCTTTTTCGACATTTTGATTACAGATTCTGTAAGTGTTTAGGAATAGCTTTCCAACGAGGTATGTGAGAACACGGGAAAATTCCCTGTTTTCGCACAATGGCCGAAATAATTTTTGGGGGTCCGAAAGTAAATGAGGATATTTCCTTACTTTCAAACTCTTTTTCCACATTTTGATTACAGATTCTGAAAGTGCTTGTGCAGGACTTTCTAACAAGGTATGTGAGAGCACGGGAGAATTCCTTGATTTTCAAAGTTGATCGATTGAAATTTGCATACACTAAATTTACTTTGGCCCACTGAGCGAATACGGTAATACTGACGGCAGAAGGGACAACTTCTTTATATTGTCCCATGAATTACCTTTAGAAGCTATAAGTTTTGTTTCTATATGTTTTTCCGATCGGCTGAAAATATTATATCATTAAATACACCATGTTTCTATATGTTAACATAGTTATGTTATCGCCATAACAGACTTCTGTCAACTGAAGTGGTTTGTGTCTTTGCTAGTTAGATTCGGAATCTATCTTCACGTACATTCTAAAAGCGGTCTTGTTTTATTTAAAAATTATTTTGTAGCGCTCTCATTGAAAAACCCGTTAGTATGATTTAGGAATTTGTCTTCGACTTCATCGAAGTTATGCAGTATCCGAGTGGTTGAATTCATTTTCTATTTTGCTTTATATGTTAGTGCTTTTTATGTTTTGGTATTTTATTTTATTTACTAAATTATCATTATTATTATTTTTTTTATTATATTTTAAATAATTTTCAATAAATTCAGAATTAAGGTATATACTATATATCGATGGCTTAATATAAAAAGGGCCTAACTCGATTTTTTGTTACTTGACAGGAGAAGGAAAACACTTAATAAAATCCGTACAATTTTAGATACAACAAAAAGTTTTAATGCAATTTCCAAAAATGTGTTGCCTCTTTTTAGTTAGGCCCTTTTAATATTAAGCCATCGATATTTTTGTACCAAGAATTATAATTGTGTCAATGCACTTTGTGGGAATAGAACTATTAAATAATTATCGAAGTGCATCATGGTATGTTTATGTGTGACGTTTGTAATGTAATACAACTCTTACGTTGAATTTTGTTCCAAGTGAACGATTTAATAATAATATCTGAACATGTAACTATGTATGTTTGTTTATAGTACATATTCAATATAATGAATTTTGTTGGAAGAACGATTATTAAGTGCCCCGGCAACGCACAAAAAAAAACCATCAATCACATCATTGTTTGCATGCGGTCGGTTTTCGTCGGCTACACCTACGCGCTCTCGGCTGTGCTTGATGGAAAATCAAATGATTTTGATATTTTTGTTGATGGCATTTCTGTTGAACGTTGCCAACGATGCTTGAGGAAAAAACCTCATTTGTTTTTTGTCGTCAGCAAGTAAGTATGGAGAAAAGCGCGGACGAGCAAAAGTTTATATTGAAACATACAACAGTTTGCCGGCGCTGTGGAATGTTAAATGTGTAGCTTACAGTAACAGGGAAGAAAAAAAAACTACGAAATTCTTCTAGGAGTACACCGTGAGCAGTACGCAAAGGCTACTGTAGACGATGTGAAGAAAAAAATTAACGTTTTGCGTAGTAACTACCGACTACCGCACACAACAAAATCTATCAATGACAAATCTGGCGACGACGACAAGCTAAGCGCACACGGCAAAATCAAAATACAAATGATGATTGTCGTATTTTGTTGAGCGCTTGCGGGTAATGGCACACCTACACCTCACGCACACAATGATGTGATTGATGGTTTTTTTTGTGCGTTGCCGGGGCGCTTTAGCTAAACACTAAGGGCCTTATTCATATAACCGTGTTACACACATTCTGTCCTATGAACCAAATTTACTTTTTCGGAAAGGGGATAAACGTCAGAATTTTTTTTTTTAAGTTTGAAGTATAAAGCTTGTAGTGGCCTGTGTGAAAGCCTTTGGACCGATTTTTAATCCTTTTTCAGTGATCCAATCGAGCTGATTTTTTGCAGGCAGACTCGTGGAAATGTCTGTATCACGTCAAACGTTTTAAAAAATAGATTTTTATCAATTCTCAGATTTTCCTAAATTTTTTATTTTTTTTCAATGGTTATCGTTTTTTTAAGTTTCCAGTTCGTTAAAAAATCAATTTTTTTTATTACTTTTGTTTTATAAAAATAAAGGATTGTTACATTAAAAATTTTAATATTTTTAAAGAAATTTAGGCCTTTTATTTTTGCGGTTGTAAGCATTTGCTTCAGTATCGCGACAAATAGACCAACAGTATTCGCCAAGCATATGCGTAATGTCTTTTCCTTTAAAGCGCTTTTCAATAGCCGCAATGTCCTGATGGAACCTTTCGCCATGCTTATCGCTACAAGCTCCTAAATCATCAGGGAAAAATCTAAATGATTGTGAAGAAAATGGATCTTTAGCGACATTAATATGCCCATTTCGCCATATGCCGAAACCATTTCTGCTACAATATTTCTATAATTGGCAGCTCGTTTGTTGCCAAGAAACTGCTCAATAACGGCAACTGCACCTTTCCATGCACGTTGTTCGATAGCATTTAATTTTGATGAAAATTCAGAACTTGCAATTATTTTTTTTTTTATCTGCGGACCATTGAAAACACCTTAAATCAAAAAAATCATTAAAAAACATAAAGTTACTGAATGACTCCTTAAAAAAAATACCTGCATGAATCTTTGCGCCGCTCAATTTCGGAAAAATTTTGAGCAAAGTTGCAATGGCCTCGCCATCACGATCCAGTTTTTTAACAAAATTTGATACGAGACCGCGCTTAATGTGTAGTGGAGGCAAAATGATTTGAGACGGCTGCACCAATGGTAGATTCTCTATACTTTCTACGCCTACTTTGTAGCATGTTCGCGGCTTCCACTTAAATTCAGTCTAATGCTCATCTCTTTTTCGACCTTCCCATGTACACAAAAAGCACTGGTGGGTTGGAAATCCACGCTTAACACCCATGAGAAAACCGACCACGTTCAGATCGCAGCATATTTTCCAATTATGCTCTTTGTACTTTATCAGCTGTAATATTAATTCCATGCCTTCCTATGTTTCCTTGAGGTTTGTGGCATATGCGATCGGGACAGATGGATGTATGTTACCGATATGAAGCAGCACGACTTTAAGGCTGTTGACCGATGCATCGATGAAAAGTCGCCACTCCTCTGAAATATGAGGGTAACCAATTTTTGCATACATCAAATCAATATCATAACAATAAGCTAGGTTTTTCCCGATCTTCGTGCAATTTAAAAAATTCGTCATATTGAATAGTGGTACCTCGGCCACGAGCGGCTGTTATTTTAAAATCAGCCGCCACTATATTCCACTGCTTAAAGCGTGATGCAAAGAGTTCTGCTGTTCTCCTCGACAAATTTCCGTCTCGTACGAGGTCATTGAAGTCGGCTTGCGTTATTAAATGCGGCATTGCAGTCCCAATTTCACTGGGTGTTGCCACAAATTCCGATACTTGTGGACTCTCGCATCTCGCATTCGATGCAAGAAAAGTTGATAGCAGTGTTGGTACAACTGTTGATTCTGCATCGCTTATTTCGGGAACATTATCAAAAATCTCCACTGAAGCCGCTACACGCTCTTCAGGTGAGTATAGAACTGCTGGAATTACCGATTCTACATTAGCGTAGAGAATTTTGTTGCGGTGAATGTATTGGTCCCCTTTTGTTTGAGCAAAATTTACACAAAAGTAGCACAATTCATTGCAGTGCTCCGTGCGTGGTAGCCAAATTGTTGGTACAGCGTACTTTATTGTTGACCTTCCATGAGTAAATTTGCACAAATTTCTATAGCAATAGTCGCACACGACTTCCGGAGTATACCACAAGTAAGGAACATAAGCAGTCTTAAATATTTTCTGAATCGAATTCACCACTGTTTTAGTAATATTTTTCAAATTTTTACTTGGTGCGAATAAGCCGCAAACGTAACAAAAGTTATTTCGTGTCGGACACTGCATTTTTTTCAGATGAAATATATACAAATACGTTTTCGCACAACAGAACTTAAAACAATTTTGCAATTCCTTATTTCATCTGTCAGACCAGTTGTAAGTGTTGTAAAAGTCAAAAACTGTTTAGTGTTAGAAGGTTACTATTGATTAACTACAACTATATCGAGTAGGATGGGTCAAAAAACATTTTTTTTCCGTAACGCTTAAGTAGTTTAAAAATTTGGAGTCCCTTCAAGTTATGCTAAGAAAAGTGAAAAAAATATTTTTTTTCAAAAATAATAACAATTGGGGAAAATCTGAGAATTGATAAAATTGTTTTTAAAAAATTTGACGTGATAGTCATTTCCACGAGTCTGCCTGCAAAAAATCAGCTCGATTGGATCACTGAAAAAGGGTTAAAAATCGGTCCAAAGGCTTTCACACAGGCCACTACGAGCTTTATACTTCAAACTTCAAAAAAAAAAATTCTGACGTGTACATGAAAATCGACGATACACGTGTAATTTTATTTTTCCCCTCTTTCCGAATATGTGCATTTGGTTCATAGGACAGAAAAAAATCTATTTTTTGTAACACCGTGTATGTTTACTTATTGTATGTATGTTCGTATGGAGTGTGGTAAGGTTAGGGTGACTGTGGTAAAGTTAGGGTGATGCTTGTCTAATGCGATCACGTAACGTAATTAGAACAAACTTCAAGAGTTACAACTTTCCTAATATTAATACAAATTCATATAATAGATTTTTATAAATACATTTCATAGATTTTTATAAATACTTTTCAATGCACTTCTGTGACTTACTACAGCAGCCAATGATTTTTCTTCACACTTCGTACTTTAGAGCACATACGACACTTTATCGCCACATGAAAGACGAATCGAGTCAACTACTGATCGGGAGCAACAACTAGAATATGCAAGCCACCAACACGAGACTGAACTCCGTATTGACAATCCCCCTTTTCCGCATTTAGATAGAAATGAGTCCTACTTATCTGATAAATGTGCCAATCAAATAGTTGACATATCAGATGATGAGGATGTGGCGAACAGTTCGTTGGTTCAGCACGACCAAATTAATGTCGAAAATGATAATGCGATTGAATTGTCCGACGATGAAGAATTCGGTCACTCTGCAGAAGATGAGTCAACATTTACCTTCCAAACTGGCAAACTATATAAATGTGAAATATGCGGCGAATTGTTCATTGATCAACACACTAAGAACGAACATAGGAAATCTCATGAAGGTAAGTTAATCCGTAGTATAACTTCTATCTATATATCTTTGTAATTTTCCATAAGCCCAACTTGTATTACCGTCAAAATTAGAGTATTCGAAACTCTGGATTTCTGTCATCACAGGGTTTGAGTTAAACCGAATCGAAAAGACAAAATTTTTTTTGTTTGTTTTCGGTTTTTCCGTTTTGAATTCAAGCAAAATGTGTTGTTTAAAAAATAGTTTTCGGTTAAACAACACAGAGAGCACAGGAATATTAGTTTTTAATTTTGAGCTTTTTTTATATTCTGTTTCTCAATCTGGAACGAAAAGTTAAGTGAACGAAAGTCAGCCACTCAATTTGACTAAATTTGCTTTCCTCTTAGTAACATTTTTAAAATTTCTCAGTATTTCTCCAAAAAGTACTGCAAATATTCGGGAATTTTTGCTTCAAACATTCAACTCTGTCTTTGGTGAGAGTGTTATTCCGGAAACAAATGACAAGTACTGGAAGAAAATGTAAACAAAAATTAAACTGCTGATAGAGGAGTATTCAAGAACCAAAACCGACCGCCGATTTTCTGAAAACTTGTATTATCGAGCAACCGGTGGAACCGGGTTATTACTGCCCGTTGCACCGGATTTCTGTTTTTAATTTATTTGTTTGCTTTCAAAGAAATAAATTAATTCGTCGTTAACATTTTAATCGAAAATTTTAAAAACTTTTAGTTGCTTGAATTTTTTCCACAGAAAAAAATAAAAGAGAATGGAAACAACAATAAAACCGGTTTGGTTTTTTCTATAGACAATTTATTTTTCAAATAAACAGTTTATAAACATTTTACACTGTTGTGAGTATAGAGAAATGACGTATAGAGAAGCGATTTGACTCAGTAAAGTTGCGAAGTTTAGTGTGTTGCATATGGAAGTTGCATGTTGGAAAGTGATGCTTTAATAATACCAGATAGAGGCAATGGCTCAAACCAACCAACAAGAAAACAGCAACAGCATTTCGTTAAAATTTTTGTGTAAATACACAACAATCATACACAACAACAATCATCATAAACTAAAATACACAACATACTAACAAAAAAAAACTAAAATTCGTTTAAATTTCACAGTTTTTCATCAAAACGACATGAAAAATTCTTTCACGTTTGGGAATAAGGTCTTAAGTCAAAAAAATGCATTTTGAGTTTTTGATTGGGTTTAACTCAATTTTTTTTTCTCTTTCGTTTGGTATCAATAATTTAAATCTAGCACAACTGCATCCAATCGTAATCATTTGGTCTTTAGGCACTAAGTCAAAAAATTTCATAATTCGTTTGGTATTAAGGTCTTAAGTTGACTTAAGTCTTTGTGAGCAATGCTTTTGAAGCATTTAATATTCCTCTAATGACTTAAGTCAACTTAAATCTTTTATACGGAACGGAATAAACAAATGTTGCTATCTCATTTTGAAATACGTATAATCACATCATTATTCTTTAAAATTATTCCCTGCCGCTATATCAAAAACCACTCAAAAAAATAAACTATAATGTAGTAACCTAGCGTTTATTCTTCATATGTATGAATCACTATATTCAATTGAACGAATGAATTTGTATTTCTTTGAATTGTGTGCACATTATTAAATAACAGTTTACAATTAAATAAACCACAGTAAGTGTTCTATATATTATAATAGCCTGTAATATGATTTAATAATTTAATAAACTTTTTATAAAGAAACGCTCAATTTGCTTCTGTTGCTGAAAATACAGCTTCACCTGAGTCTTCGCGAGTTCTATCGCTATTTTCGGCTATGTCAAACATTTTCGATTCCGATGACAGCGTTATGGATAATGATTTTTTCCCAGAAGAAGAAACCAGTTCAAGCGAAATAAATGCGGTTACAACTAGTCCATCAGCTCAAGTTAGTGTGGACGTAGCAGTTAATAATATGGGAAGTAATGGTAAGAAGTATTCCAGGCGCATAAGGAAAGAAAGAACTCAAAAAATTCATAGCGGCAAAAGTTATGTAACTGTAAGCGGAAAAGTTATTAAGGCAAGGCAATTACAAAATTTATTAAGGCAAGGGAATTACAATTCTTTTCTTCAAGAAGAAATTAGGAAAAGTATTTTTGATGAATAGTGGTCGCTTGGGAATCACGATAAAAGGGTTACTTTCATTGCAAACCACATAAATGCTGTAGAAAAAGAGGTTACTCGCAAAAGAAAAGCTGACAGTTTAAAAAGTAGAAAAGTAACCTACGAATATTCCCTAGATGTAAATGGCACTAAAGTTTCTGTATGCAAGGGTTGTTTCAGTATAACTTTAGACGAAACAGAAAGGTTTATATCCAATGCCATTAAAAATAAAATGCTTCACACATCCGGCATTACTAAGGAGGATCAAAGAGGAAAAAAGTCTTCAAAAAACAAAAAGTCTCAGGAGGAACTTAATGAGGTACGGGGTCACATAACATCATTTCCAAGCTACGAAAGTCATTACACCAGACGTACAAACGACAAGAAATTTTTACCTTCTTATTTAAATTTGCGAATTATGTACGACTTATACAAAGAAGGACGAGAGAATATTGTTAGCCGTTCAATTTATGAGAGGGAATTTCATAATTTAAAACTCGCCTTTAAAAAACCAAAAGTAGACACTTGTTTTAAGTGCGACACCCTTCACATGCGCGTTGAAGTTGCTGCCACCCAAGAAAAAAAACAAGAAGCAGAAAACGACCTTCAAATCCACCAAGAGCAGGCTACTGCAGCGTATGATGCCAAAAAAGCAGATAAGCTTGCGGCACAAGACAACGTTCTAAAAAAATGGTTCAGTTTTGATCTACAGCAATGCCTGCCAACCCCATTTGTTGTATCGTCGGTAGCATTTTATAAAAGGCAGTTGTGGACCTATAACCTAACAGTTCACGATAATGCTACAGGAGAGTCAACACACTATATGTGGCATGAAGCTCTAGCAGCTAGAGGGGGGAACGAAATAGCGTCCTGCTCGTATGCTCATTTGAAGAACCTACCTGCTAGCGTTTCTGAAGTGACATTTTACTCAGACACATGTGGGGGACAAAACAAAAACAGTCACGTGGCGGCAATGTTTTTAATGGCTCAGTTAAAGTTCCCCAACTTAACCATTAACCATAAGTTCCTTGTTCCGGGACATACGCATATGGAATGCGACGTGGATCATTCCATGATTGAAAAACAAAAAAAAAAACAAAAACACCAGTTTATCACCCCCATGATTGGTATCAGTTGGTAAGATCAACAGGTCTTAAAAAGAAATTCAACGTACACGAAATTAAGCAGGAAGAATTTTTTGATTTTGCTGCTTTGTTGAAGACAGTTTTTGTATGCAGGAAAAAAAATATTTTAAATGAACGATTCTCTTGGCATAGTGCACAATGGCTCCAATACAAGAAGAATGGTTTAGTGAGTTACAAAAACAGTTTGAACGATTCCGAAGATTTCAAGATTTTAAGTTTCCTTAGGAGAGGAAAAAATAAAAATCTAAAAAATTATCCACTCCAAGCAAAATATAAAACTTTGGTCCCAATATCTGAGGAGAAAAAACGGGATTTGTGCTCTCTTCTTAGCTTGATACCACCTGCTTTCCACAGCTTTTATACAAATTTACCAACACCGCTGTAAATGATGATCCTGATTTGGTAGATGAAGAAGAGGAACCTGAGACAACTTAAATTTTTTATAATAATTATATAATTATTTTTGAAGCTATTGAATAAATGAATAAATCAATTCCTATTTTTAATTAAATAAGAACGTTTTATTTCCTGACTTAAGTCTTACTAAAAAGCAAAATTTTTAAAAAGATTAAAAATTGGATAATCCTAAGGACTTAAGTCATCTAAAAAACGGTAAATACTGATTAATTTTAAAAAAAATTCTTAATATTCCTATAGGAAATCATATCCATGCTTGTTTGCCATCATGTCATTTTCAAACAAATTTTATCCTGATTTGCAAACAATTAAATAAGTTTCAATTTAACATTACGAAAAACTATAGTTTATGACTTAAGACCTTATTCCCAAACGCCAAAGAATTTAAGTCAAAAATTTTTGCAATTCCAGCTAGAGTATGTCAGTTTACGTTAAATAACTCTCTATCGCACCGACCGTACCACGAAGAGTATGAAACGAAACGTCAGATGAGAAAGATGGCAGCTGTATGCAGTGATGCCAACTGAAGGTGGTTTTACACGACATGTACTTTACATATCGCATGTCACTTTTTCGACCCGTCTGTTTTTCGTATGCCTGTCAAAATTATTAAGAAAACACGTCTTTTAATTTGTTGTGTTTAAACGTGCACATGTAAACCATATGGTATTACCTCTGCTTGCCATTAACAGCTGATGTTGTCATGTCACAAAACACTCATTAATACTTTTATTTAGAATTGTTAATCAATTACTTACCGTTCCTTGTTGTTTATCCATTTTAATTTAATTTTACCACTCCTTGAAATTGTTCTCTTTCCACAAACTCTTTGTTGTTTATCAAAAAACAGCTGATGCGATACGTTTTTACATACAAAAATAGAACACGCCCTATTTCAAAAAGGAATATATAGCACTAATGCAATCTGTTCAAATGACAAATTATACTAGACTTTGTAGTTTCCCAACTACCAGTGAAATCAATAAACTGATATAGCTCATTAAAGTCACGACACATTCTCCTAACTGGATCAAAGGACGCATAATTCGAACGCTGAAACTCGATGTGAATGAGTTTATAGTACCTCGTGGGTCTCAATGGGACATTTATGAAAATCTTAGATAACAGAAATTCAGAACATATACATTAGAGTGGCATTTTATTGTATGAAAAATTTTTTTCTTTCTACTCAAGGATTGCCGGGCCGCATATTATGCCACTTGATGAAAAAATGTTATGCTATAAATTTGGGGAAAATTGGACAATGTTAACACGTCGCGCCCGAAGGTCAAAATTCAAAAATTTTGAAATTATGTTTTTCTAAGTGACAGATTGTTGCAATATACTTATTTTTCGGCAGATTTTTGCGAAACTTGGTGGGTTTGCAACACAGAAGTTACTTTGTATCTGGTAAAAATTTAGGCAACATGGGGCAACGTTAACACGTAGCGCCTTTAGGTCAAAGTTGAAACATTTTTAATTTATCTATTTCCAATAGACAACTTGCAGAAACATACTAATTTTTATTCGGATTTTTATGAAACTCGGTACAAATGTAACAGTGAAGTTCCTCTTAATCTGGTAAAAATTAGGACAAAATTGGGCGACGTTAACACTTACCTCCTCAAGGTCAAAGTTCAAAAATTGATGAATTATGTATTTCCAATAGTCAGCTTCGAGCAACATACTCATTTTTTACCAGATTTTTACCACAAACTTCGTAGAATTGTAACTATGAACTTGTTGTTTATCTGGTAAAAATAAAAAAAAAATAAAAAAAAAAAAATAAAAAAAAAATAAAAAAAAAAAAAAAACTTTGACCTAAAGGCGCTACGTGTTAACGTTGCCCCATGTTGCCTAAATTTTTACCAGATACAAAGTAACTTCTGTGTTGCAAACCCACCAAGTTTCGCAAAAATCTGCCGAAAAATAAGTATATTGCAACAATCTGTCACTTAGAAAAACATAATTTCAAAATTTTTGAACTTTGACCTTCGGGCGCGACGTGTTAACATTGTCCAATTTTCCCCAAATTTATAGCATAACATTTTTTCATCAAGTGGCATAATATGCGGCCCGGCAATCCTTGAATTTCAAAAGTAAGGGAAAAAATGCCACTCTAATATACATCCATCAATTATCTTCAAAACTGTAATAGAGTCTATCATGGTACGTCTACTACTAAGAGTCGGCAATCTGATCAATGCTAGTCTACTGCTATACGAAGGAAGTTTATGGTTCGGGTTCCATTGAAGGTTTCTCAGACAAAATATGAGCAACTGTTTGTGGACCGATTCAATCATTTTAACACACAAATTGTACTGAGGGTCCCAAATAACAGATCCATATTCGAGAATTGGGCGGACTAGTGAAGTAAAAAGATTTTTCGTAACGTAGGGATCTGAAAATTCCTTTGCCCAACGTTTAATAAAGTTCAGAACGCCATAAGCCTTATTTACCATCGTAATTATGTGGGAGTTGAAATTCAATTTTCTGTCCAAGAGAACACCAGGATCAACAAATGAATCCACCGATTCAAGAACATTGCCACCTAAAATGTATTTTGCCGAAAAGAATGATGACCTACTTAGAGAACAGCATATGCTTACATTTCGCAAAATTAAGCTCCATCAAATTGGTTTCGCACCACATCTGGAATGTAGACAAATCCCTCTGAAGTAAAGTATATTGACAAGGATCCTTGTAAGAAAAATAGATCTTCACGTCATCAGCGTACATTAACAATTCAGAGTGCATTATGGAGGCGGGTAAGTCGTTAATGAATAACAAGAATAGAACCGGGCCAAGATGACTGCCCTGAGGCACCCCAGATGACACAAAAATAGATCTTGAGAATGATCGGCCAAATGATACCATCTGTTCTCGGTTCATTAAGTAAGAACTAATCCAATTCAGCATGTTACAATTAAAACCCATTGACCCGAGTTTATATAATAACAAATTGTGGTTAACTTTATCAAAAGCCTTACTAAAATCGGTAAAAATCACATCAGTTTGATCTCCATTAATAAAGCCGTCAATAATGGAAGAGGAAAACTGAAGCAAATTAGTCACGGTGGAACGACCCTTCCGAAAGCCATGTTGACATGGGTCTAAAATAGAGGAAACATGATGAGAAATTACCTCTGTGACTAACTTCTCAAAAAGTTTAGGAATTTTGCAATTCCCCTATAATTTGCCACATTTACTAAACTACCAGATTTGTGGAGAGGGATTATACAGGTGGGGCAAAAGTAAACTTCCGATGTTTTTTGGCTGTAATTTAAAAAAAAAATGAAAATCTTTGATTGTGGATTATTTTTGTTTGGTCTTTTAATTTTTTTACATCATTTTTGTCATGTAAATGGCCGCCGCCACAGTTGATTGTCATTTGAGCCCTTTTTATGGCATTTTCCATAACTTTGGCCAAAACTTCCGGCGATAGGTCCTCATATTATTGACGGATATTGTCTTTAAGAGCTGCAAGAGTCTGAGGCTTGTTGACATAAACCCGCGACTTCAAAAAGCCCCACAAAAAGAAGTCTGGAGCGGTCAAATCAGGCGATCTTGCTGGCCAGTGCAAATCGCCAAAACGGGAGATTATGCGCCCGGGAAATGCATCCTTCAGCATATCGGTTGTGTCACGTGCAGTGTGTGCCGTTGCACCGTCCTGTTGGAACCACATGTTTTCCAATCCCAATTCATCAAGTTGCGGCAAAAAGAACTCGTTGATCATTGCTCTGTAGCGTGGCACGTCGTCTGGTCGATGTCGACGGCGCTTCCATGACATCCTCGGCTACAGCAGCAATATTCTCTGCAGAACGGCTACTCCGGAGTCTGCCACGCCTGGCAGCATCTCGTGTTGTACCAGTCTCTTCGAGGCGAGCGGCTAAACGTCGCAGTGTTTCACCAGTAGGCGTTGGACGGCCAGGAAATCTGCGACGAAATTCACGTTGTGCCAAAGTCACGGACCGATTATTGGTCAAATAAATAGTCAGCAATATTTCGCGTTCTGGAGCAGTGTAGCGTAACATTGTTTATTAACGTGTATTTCGCATGTGTTTACTACACAAATGTCAAAACAGAACTGGCATTAGGGGCCAATCGCAAAATTTATAGCATTTTCTGATAGGAGGATTACTTTTGCGCCACCTTGTATAAGAGCTCTTGCACTGTGCAGGAAAATGACCGAACTTCAACGACGCGTTAAATAAGAGAGTCAACGGTAAGCTGAGAGAATTCGAGCAGTATTTCAACATAGAGTACGGGATACCATCAGGACCAGCTTTATTCGAGGCTTTCAATCTGATCAAGTTATCTAGCAACCACGAAGAATTTACGACAGGTGCATCAAACGGAATGGTAGAGCGGACAGTGTACGGGTATGATTTGGAAACATCATAGGCTTGAGTGGAATAAATAGATGCGAACAAATTGGCGAAACAATTAGCAATAGACTCCTCATCTGAATAATCAATACCGTTCATTTTGATCCTACACGGTGTGGAAGAGGAATTACGCTTCAAGTTAACAAATCTAAAGAATGATTTGGGGTTCCGTTTAAAATTAGCCTTCAACTTATTCAAATATAATCTGTAACTCTCACGAGATTTAGAGTTGTATCTACTCCTAGCAACAATATACCTAGCATAGTCTGCTAGCAGTCCAGATTTTTTATACTTTTTCAAACATCTATTCCTTACATTCTTAAGACTGTTTAGAGCCCTTGAGGACTATGGGGGACCAGTGTTACCCATTGTAGCCCTCTTGAGTACAGACTTAGAAATATAGCCATTAATAATATTATAGAAATCATCCAGGGCGATTTCAAATTCAACAGCATTATCACACTGACATATACTATGCCAGTCGGTATCAAATATAAGATTATTCAAAAGAATAAAGTTCGCACGCGAAAAGCATAGGCCAACATAGGACGAAGAGCGATTGCAACCAACCTGCATGGTATCATATGTATAATTAATTCCCAGCGTTGGATGGTTACTATCCTCAGGATAAATTAACGGATCAATTCGAGAAACATCAAAGTTGTTAGAATCATCCACTAAAACTAGATCAAGGACTCGATTCATAGAATTGGAAATGTCGTTCAATTGAATCAAGCCAAGTTCGGAAATATGCGTAACAAAATCAGATGGGGGCTAGATTTAGCACTTTTCGACCTTGCGAAACGCGAAAAAGTTGTCATTGGCGCTTGTTTTTTTTTTGCAAAAGCGCGCAATGTGCACGCTTTTTGACTTTTTATATAGATAGCCCTTCAGCTCGTTTTCTATACGACACCAATTTGCTAAAGAATGTTAAATTTGTTGTTTGTACCGTTTAACACCGTTGACTGTTTGCTTCTATTTTTGTATGGGTTATTACGCTTAATACTTATAAATTTTAGTATTGCCTTTTATAAAGGCAATATATATTTATTGTTAATGTTTGATTGATGAAAAACACTGCGAAACACAGGTCGGCATCGCTCTCCATTGACGGACCACAATGCTGAACAAACAATGACAGTCTGTACATCCACTGCCACTTGATATTGATTGGCATCGTCCTAAATCCGGCAATGCTTGTTGATGTACCTATTTATTCAAAAAAAGGGCGTCGTCGCGTGCCGCGTTTCGCACGTGTTGCTCGACACCGGAACTGGCCATGGTGATTGTCTCTATTGGCGGAAATATAAATAACAGGAAAATTAACAAAAGATAAAACAACATAACCGACGTGATCTGTTAAAACCTGTCTGTCCCTATTGGAAATCACCTTATTTATTAACCGCGATTTAGCACTTTTGAGATATTTCTGGGCGTTTTCGTTATTTGGCGCGTTTTAGCACTTTCTAGGTACTTCGACGGCGCGTTTTGTTCCTGCAGAGTTTGCATCACTGGGTCTATATGACATTATACCCTTTTCACATTTACCGCGTTTCAGCTGAAACGCCGGCGTTTCGCTCTCTTTCGATGATTTCAGCGAAACACACTTTAATTGGCACTTATTTCCATACAAAAAAAACGCAAACATTATGCTCTTTTTACTGTAGTTTGTTTGAAACCACAGTAAAAATGAGAGAGAGCACAGTGTTGTACTCCAATAGTAGTTAAAAAAAGCAGTAAAATGAAAAAAATTCCATTGCTGGTTCAAAGCAAATGTCAGAAAAATGAGGGAAAACAAATCTGTTTGTTTACATTTCTAGTTTGCTTTGTGGTGTTAAGTACTTATTGCATTGTGATTTATGTATGTATGTATCAATGTTATTATCAATGTATGTATCATATGTATGTATCAGTGTTATTTTATATTTCTTTATTCACAAATGTGCGTTTGTGTTGTTTACAGTCAGCATAGTCTAATTATAAAGTCAGAGCATGCGGTCAGCTGTTCAGACTTTTTCTTTGGTTTGTTTATGTTTTAATCGGTGTTTGTTTTGATGGCACTTAAGTAGTGTCAAACTGTTTCATCTTTTGTTTTGATTTGTATCATTCTTTATTAAACGTTAATGGTGTTGGTTGACAACTGGAAAGTGCCGTCATAACAATCAAAACAACAAATTTCTGTCAAAATCGTCTGTTTTTACAACAACACACCATGCTTCGACTTTATTATTAGACTATTGTTGTGAGTTTTAATTCTTGTTCTCACAAAATTGAAAGATTCATCCAATTTGTATACCTTAATTATCATGTTTCTTTTTAACCATATTTTATTAATAACGGTTTTACTTTTTTAAATGGAAAAATCCAATTGCTTAAGCTTCGTTTCCACTTATGGCCAGTTTTTCAGTCGGAGATCATCTTCGGATATGAGTTAAACTACGTTTAAACCAGATTTTAATTTTTTCAGTCAAAGGTAAAACTACGTTTAACTCTCCAATTTGTGCGAGTTAAACTAAGTTTAGATTGTTTTGGCTTTTGACAGCAGCAATGAAAAACAAGAATAAGAATTTTGTGTATGTAAACAATAAAACATTTTGTTGATATTCTTTTTTCAACCAAGCTTACCAAAAAGGTCACTTCGGCTGAAGTGAAGTTTGCCGTCCGCTTGGATATTCCACTTACATATTTTGGACTCATATTTTACACTAAAGGTAAGCTGCAAAACAAAGTTATATTTGATTACACCAATTTCAAATGAATTTATATTAATGCAAATTACTTATTAAACAAAAAACAAAAAAAAAAAGACAAATAACAACAAACAACTGTTGATATACATATTTGACATTTGCACAAGGTTGCCATGACAGAGTAAAAAAATTGTGATGCATTTAACTGTGCACTGAAAAACAGAATGGACAGTTAAACTAAGATTAAATCGAATCTTAGTTTTAGTAATCCGCGGTTTAAACTCGCTCTGCAAAACTGGCCATTAGAGTATTTAACATGTTTAATATGATTTGAGACCACCATCAGCTGAGTTTTCATACAAAATTGTCACATCATTTGTGTATTCATGAAATTAGTGCATACACAATTACGTGGGCATACACAAATCGTTTTGATAGTTCAGTGTTCAGTTCATAGAGCAAATCAGAATAGAGAAGTTTATTCTCTCAATAATTGTAATTTCATAGGTTTTGTTGCATGTAAACGCTGGAACATGGTAAAATAAGTAAGTTAAACTCGTTAGAACAGCTGATTTGAAGATTTGTCTTGCGTGGGAGTTTCTCTTATGTCAAATTCACATGTATTTTGTTTTTGTACTTTTTTGTTTACTTTACAGTAGATACACACATGTAGAAAATTGGACAGATTATGGGCACCAAACAAAAACAAAATGACTGTTGTTGCAACAATGCCTACTGCGTTTACCTTACTTATTTTACCCTGTGCTGGATGGTGGAACGAATGGGTGCAATAATACCAGCTAGATGCAGTAGTACAAAACATCCAACAAACAAACGGCAGTTTGTGTTTGTGTGGTAAAATAGTTGTGTTAACTACACCATAAAAAAGTGAAGTTGGTATAAAAGTGTACCAAAAATATATGAAGAGAAATATAATAAAAATAAATAAAAGTCAACAAAAAACTGCAAAATACATTTAAATTTTGAATTTGAGAAAACCGAAGTGCAAACAATAACAATTACAACAACGCCTCTTTGTACCACGGTTGAGACCTTCAGCAGGCCCTACGCGATCCAAGTTTATAGTCTACTAGGCTGAGTCTTTAGGCTAGTTGTATGATGGTTGGATCTCGGTTGGATGAAAATCAAAAATTTTTGATTTTTGTTGAAGTTGAGCCAACTGGTTGATACGTTTGAGGGCGAGTTGATCAACTTCATAGTTTTTCTACATTCTTATAAACACATAACGTTGTGAGCGAAAGATACGTTATGAGCGTTATGAATAAAAATGAGTGATTGGTAAAATGTGATGCCAATGGGCGATTTTATCGAACAATATAAAACTACTGTAAAAGTGAAAAATATCAAAATATAAACCTCAGAAGAGGACTTACGAAGAACATCCGAATTCATGTTGGCGCCTCAAACATAATTTGCAAATGAAGTTGAATGAAAAGTTGGTTTGAAAGCTGAACCGTGTGAGGAGAACGACCAATTTTCTCATTCAACTCAGTTGGATCGTGTAGGGCCAGCATTATAACAAATTGTGATTAAAAGTTTTGGGTTTCCATAGGAGAGCTAATTTCAATTAATATTAATTACACTGTGAGACAACATTAGATTTTTTCAAAATGATGGGGTTCTGTCGACGGATTCTGGTAGAGAGGTCTAAAAAAAATATACGTGTATATCGGCGTTTTGCCAGATCTGATCAGAATTTTTTTTAGGGCGCGTCAAAGTTTCCGCCCGTCGAAACTTTCCTGCAACATATCGGCATGCAAATTCTTTACTTCTGAGGTACTAACTATGTTCAGAAGTTTTATAGAAAGGATTCAGATAAACATTTTTGTGGAACAAATTAACCCTCTAACTGTCACGTATAACCATAATTTTTCCTTTTTTTTTAAACTCGAAAAAAAACTGCTCGAAAATGACGGGGGACGTGGTCAAAATGTTCTACAAAAATGATCGCCAATAAATTTCACGCCAATTTTCACTATATGTGTTATATGTGTGTCCGAGACGTGGTTTAATAATGGTCTACCTGCTGAGCTTTATAAAATAAAGGGTTATAATCTCTTTTGTAACAATAGGTTAAATAAAAAGGGTGGTGGTGTGGCTGTGTTCTGTAAATCTTCATTGAATGCAAAAGTAGTGAGTCAATCGGATGGTACCGACGTTGAGTATATTAATGTTGAAGTCTATGATAAATATTCAAGAATTCTGGTTTCCTGTGTTTATAATCCTAACAGATCATGTTCGCCAGAACCATTTTTCATTGATCTAACCCGTCGAATTATTGACTTTGATTTTTATTTAACATGTGGAGATTTCAATACGAATTTACTGAATAATGATCAGTGCTGTCAATCATTTAGAGACCATATTAGCTCAGTAGGTCTTGCAGTAGTAAACAATTCATTGCCTACTCGTTTTTCTCCAAATTCTGCTCCCAGTCTGCTAGACTTATTTTTAATATCTGACCTGAAACGGCTTTTTCTTTTTGATCAAATTTCTTTTATCTCTGATCATGATCTGATTTTCTGCTCGTTAGATATTAAGTTAAATAAATGTGAACAGCCTAAATTAATTAGTTATCGGGATTATAAATCGCTTAATATGAATAATCTGGTTTGTGATCTGAGCAACTCTAATATATCATCATGTTTGTTTGAGCATACTGTTGACGGTAAACTACTCGTTCTAATGAACATTCTAAAAGAACTGTTTGATGAACACGTCCCAATTCGCACTTTTGTTGATAGAGACTCCTCATCGCCGTGGATTACCGAGGCGGCACTAAGCAGCATACGGGAGCGAAGCCGGTGTCATAGTGCTTGGAAACGTTTCTAGTTTCATTCAATAATGCCACTCGATATGTTTTTAATGTGCGGAAATACTCAAGCATTTCGTCATACAACAAAATGATTCTTGGTATAAATTTGCAGGACTACCTCTGTTATAGAAACCTCTTGTTCTTACACAGAATACTCACTTATAAAGCGCCACACTATCTCTATGAAAAACTTGCAATTGGCACCTCATCAAGATGCAAAATGCTTATTTTACCGGAGTTTAAGCACCTTAACTCAAGTAGACTGTTTTTCATCAATGCCATCAGACTATGGAACTCTCTACCTACAACTATACGACTCATAAATAATGCTAGCAGTTTTTAAAAATCTCTCTTTGATCTATACAAAACCTAGCCTCAATCTTATTTTTCTCTATTCTTCTCTCTTATCGAAGTTGCTCTGGAAAATTGTCAGAATTTGATTACTCAAATTCAAATTATTAATATTATGTTATTATTATTATTATGTTATTATTATTATTATGTTATTATTATTATTATGTTTTTATTATTACTATTCTTATTATTATTATTGTTTCTAATTCAAATTCTAATCTTGTCTTTTATGTGAAATTTTTGTATATGTATTTGAATTTTTATTAAATATGTTTTTGTTGGTCTTTAATACTTTATGTTTTTGAACTATAAAAGAATTTACTTTCTTAGTGTTCTAATGTTGTACAAACTAAAATACGATATGTTGCAGGAAAGTTCCGAGGGGCGGAAACTTTAACCAGCCCTAAAAAAAAGATTCTGATCAGATCTGGCAAAACGCCGATACACGTATATTTTTGTTTAGACAATTCTACCAGAATCCGTTCACAGAACTCCAAAATTTTTTTGGTGTCGCACAGTGTTATTAACAATAATTTTCAAATCTCCTGTATTTGACATTCTGCACAATTGCTGTTTTATTTTGAAGGTCATCACCTGATATCTCGACAACTAAGTGAAATATCCTAAAATTGTATGTAATAAAGGGTTTTTCAACAGAGACGCTACAAAAGTAAATCGATAGGGACAGCAAACGACGCCATATTTTTTCCCGCTCTTTTGACATTTCTCTTCAGTAAGGTTTGCCATTTCATCATGGAAAGATATACGAGCCAACAACGAGTTGAAATTATTAAAATTTACTACCGAAATTTGGAGTCAGTGGCCTCAACTTTAAGAGCGCTACGTCAAATTTATGGTCGTCATAATCGTCCTACCAGATCAACAATTGAGCGTCTAGTGGGAAAATTTTAATCCACAGGCACAGTACAAAATGTTCCCGGGTCAGTGAGGCAAAGAAGTGCCCGTAGTGTCGAGAATATTGCTGCCGCTGAGGCTTCAGTTCAAGAAAGCCCAAATGTGTCTCTCACAAGTCGTTCTCAAGCGTTGGGCATCTCTGTGACGTCGTTGTGGCGAATTTTGCGAAAAGATATTGGCCTACATCCTTACAAGATCACATTGACGCAAGAAGTGAAGCCGCTTGACCACCATAAGGGTCGTATGTTCGTGAATTGGGCTGAGCAACAACTTGAAAATGATTCGGATTTTCATCGGAAAATCATCTTCAGCGATGAGGCTCATTTCTGGCTGAATGGCTTCGTCAATAAGCAAAATATGCGTTATTGGTCAGACAGCAGTAAACACGTAATCCATGAGTCATCATTGCATCCCGAAAAAATTACGGTTTGGTGCGGTTTATGGGCCGGCGGCGTCATTGGGCCGTACTTCTTCCGTGATGATCAAGACCGGCACATTACTGTGAATGCGAATCGCTACCGTTCAATGATAACCGAATATTTTTGGCCCCAATTGGATAATATGGACTTGGAGGACATGTGGTTCCAACAGGACGGCGCCACAAGCTACTCAGCGAATGCCACAATCAATTTATTGGAAACCAAGTTTGGTGAATATGTTATCTCACGAAATGGCCCAGTCGATTGGCCGCCTCGGTCGTGCGATTTGACGCCGTTAGATTATTTCCTGTGGGACTACGTCATGTCTATGGTATATGCCAACAAGCCAGCGACGATTGATGAACTTCGTACGAATATCGAACGTGAAATTGCAGCAGTATCGGCCGATTTATGCTTGAAAACCGTCGAAAATTGGGTTCAGCGTCTGGACTTCTGCAAGCGTACCCGTGGTGGCCATGCAAAAGGAATCGAGTTTCATACATAATGGCATCGAACGTACTTTCACAGGAATAAAGAATTTCATTGGTATCTAAAACCGGTTTTGTTTAAGAAAACTTTTGTAGCGCTCTTATCGAAAAACCCGTTATTAGATTTTCAAATTTTGAAAAAGTATGTTTTAATTTTTTGACTTTCTGGAACTGCATCTCAAACAGTTTTAGACCTATTGCACTATTGCAATTTTGTATTATTAGAAAGTTTCTTGGCTTTATATTTTATTGCTCCAAAATATACTTTGGCAGTAATAAAAAGCCGTGGATGAATTTAGAATATAGAAACATTATAATAATGCCAATGGTTGGTTGCTCTTTGATGACCTTTTGTACAAACTGTATGAAATTCACCCGTAGTAATTCGATTTCCCAGTTAAATTGTGTGTTATGAGGGATTTTAGGACATAATACCGACTCCTATTTGTTTAAAATATACCATCAGGAAGAAGAATTTCCTCATCTTTCCTGCTGCGTATTTACATTTTTAAAGTTGTTGGGAAATAGCAATAGAAGTAGTTATTCACGTTTGAAAAATCAAAAAAATATGTTTTTTTTAAAAAATTCCAGCTATTTTGTGGAGGTGCAATTTCGAGCAATTCATTGATTTCTTCTGTATCACAAAACGTATTTTCGTCCAAAGTTAAGTTTTTTTTTGTCAATGTTGATATTTTCGAAAAATTTTATTACAACCAAAAATATATTTTGAAGAAATGAAATTTAGACTTTATATTAAAGCCAGTAAACCATTCTTTCTGCTATTGCTCGAAAGCTGTCTTAGATACATACTTTTTCAATTTTCAAAAATTTAACCCTCCGATGAGTGAGAAGGTCCCTAGGGACCTTTTTGCCTTTTCAAACTGAAATTACTCCTACTTCGGCCACTACAACCCCCCCCCCCCCCCAAAGGTATTTTGTTGCACATCTTTTGGAAAAAAAATCAAGCCGATCGGATCATTACTTTAGGAGTTATTGAGGTTTTAGTGAGAATAGTACGCGGACGTGTGAATACGTCCGTATGGACCTTGTACTGAATTTCAGTAATAAATGCACGTTTTTGGGCATCCTTATAATTTTTTTTATTGTTTCAACACATAATTTACTTGTTCTGAACACAAAGACCTAAACTCAAAGACATTAGGGATGATGATAAAAACAAAAAATTCTAAGAAAAAATTCTAAGAACAAAAAGTAAAATCGTGTGTGATAGAAACAAAAATATAAATATGGCAGATGCAAGTAATTTGGACGTTGCTGAAATTATTGTACGCCGTAGTAAATAGTAATTAAAAAAATTGAAAAAATTATTTTTGTATGTAGAATTTAGTTATAAACAATAAAAACAAAAAAAAATCAAAAAAAAAAATTTTTATATGAAAAAAACATGATTTATAAAAAAGGTCCGTAGGGACCTTTTCACACGGCTGTGAAGTTCGGAACTGTCACTCATCGGAGGGTTAAAAAAGGTTACATGTACATAGCTATTAGTAAAACGAGCGCACAGTGTTTCAGGATCGATTTCTATCGGAGAAAATTCAATATCTTTTGATCTAGTAAACATTTTTAAGTTCTGTAAAAACCGATTGTAGGCAAGGAGCCATGGACCACGGCGATATATCATCATTGAAAATCTCACAGTGGGGTATATTTCAGAAGAATATCCAAAGTTGCCTACTATTAGCTTTTTCTTCGATTTCCGAAAACACAAAAATTTTGGTTTTCTCTTTTTATGCTTTTGATGTGTTGACATCTATAGGCGCGGGTAGGGACTAAACTCACAAAGTGAGTACATCCAAACACAGTTTGTCCGACTGTGATCACAGCCTGTTTGGCGTTAAAATCCTCCAAAACGGCTGGACCGATTTGTATGAAATTTTGTGTGCATATCGGAAGGTGTCAGAATCGGCCATCTATTTTTCATACCCCTAAATGATAAGGGTAACACACCCCTATATAGAACACAGATTTGTCCGACTGCGAAACACAGTTTGTCAGACTGCAAAAAAAGACACATTGATGTAGGGCAGCGAATAGTTGTCTTGTGTGGGTGCGGAGCACTCTCTGAGCAAAGTGAATAATGACGTGGTTATAAAAATGAGATAGCAAGAGAGCAACGAAAATTGTGTGAACTTGTGTAGCGTGTATACGAACAGAACAAGGTATGTATGCACACGTGTCTGTTGCTTTGCATTCTCTTTGTTTTTTCCGGGAATAAAACAAAAAGTATTAAGCAAGAAAATAATGACACGTGTATTAATATTATTTAAATGTAACGTCATCATATGATTGAATGCTGTCTTTTATTTTCCAACGTAACATTTACTAATGTGTTCATAGAAATCTAACAGGTACCGTGTAACAAAAAGGTGTTAACACATCGCCCGTGAGTTTGAACACTCATTGGATTTTTTTTAAACATATTTTGACATAATTGTTCATAATGCGTTCAAAAAATTTAATTTTTTTCGCAATACGTCTTTTAATCGAATTTCTTTAACTGTATCTCATTCAGTTTTAGATATATTGTACTGAAACTTTCTTTGTTATAAAGAGTGAGTACTTTGCTCTAATATAGCGGGTAAGTTTTGTTTATACCAATTACTGTTTTTTCGGTGCCTTAACGTGAATAACTATTTTTTCCTCAACAACTTTAAAAAAAAGTAGGTACGCAGCTAAAAAGGTGCTAACATTCTCTTTCGAATTTTGGTATTTTTTGTACTAATCAGAGTCAATTTGCCTGAGTTATGTCCCAAACATTCCTTACAACACAACAACTAAATCGAATTCCTTCCGTTGCATTGTATACAGGTGGTACTGTAATTCATCGAGTGGCAGACATTGACATTATTGTAATGTTTTTATATGTACCTGAATACTAATAAAATTTGCCTAAATAACAGCCGTGGACCAATTTCAACCCTAGTTAAATTTGTTAACTTAAACCATTCTTGAAATAATTCCAAGTACGATATTCCAGCAGCATTTTCTAAACAATTAGGCAGCGGTTGAAGTGGTTTCATTGCCCGCGTGTGGTTAATAAGAAAACATTTTGCGCGACAGCAGTTTAGTGTAAAATGGATTTCGAAGAGGAAATGTACTTTTTTGAAAGTCCGATTTTTAAATATTTAATTTTGAATAATCAGAGCAGAAGATTTTGGGTAGATGATTTCTACCTAACAAGAAACGAGGACGGGGAGTTTAGTAGATCATTTTATGATCTACGAAGAAATGAAGTAAAATTTTATGAAATTTAAAAAAAAAATGAAATTTTAAAATTTTAATTTATGAAATTTTTTAATTTATGGAATTTTAAATTTATGAAATTTTATGTAAAATTTTCGCCTGCAATCACCAGCAATTTGTTGTAGTCCCACTTATTCTCATGTTTCTCATCAAAAACACTATTCATTTTAAGTGAGGTCCTACCTGGTAATAAACAGCATGGGCTTAATAAAATAAAATAAAAAAAAACAAAAACAAATTTAGAAATAAATTTTTCATACAAAAAGCATAGTAGTAAAAATACCCCCCTGCGGACCTTATAACACAACGGTGAACATCAGACCACTCACTAATCGAATCTGAGTTCATTTCTTAGGTTGATAGTTGATTGCTGTTTAAACAGCCAAAGTTGGGCATTTAAACTATGATCAAGTGACCATATGATTTTGGAGGAAAACAACAAGAAGAACAAATCATCTTTGATCAACGATCAAACATAATTTAAAGTTTTCGCGTATTCCTTATTGCCTTAACATACTTGCTTCAAATTGATTCATTTAGTTAAAATTTTCACTCATAACTCTTATTTGCGGTCCCAGATTTTTACACACATGCCTTTGTGCATTGAACCAAAAGTACAAAACTGATCTACTGACAGTATTTTGGTCATAATTAAATCAAGGAAAAAAAGGATAACAAGTGAAATAAAGCAAAATGTAATGAAGTGTTAGAGTAAATTTATTTATAGAGATTACAATTAAACACACAAATTTATTAAAATAACGATTCTTCTCATACTGCATGGGTTGCTCAGTTTGTATTACTCTGTGCACAATTTTTCCAGTGGCTTTTTTTGGTTTTCGGTCCAAGAAAAACCGGCGTTGCAGACTCTATGTATGTATATTTGGGTCATTTTTTTGCCGACCAAGAGTATAATAGAAACGTAATCTACGGCAAATTTTTTGAAAATGTTTCCAAGGAACTATGGTTCTAAAATCAAAATCGCGACCTCGATTTTTCATTTGAAAATTTCTATACATATTAGCGTAAAAAATCAACCCAAAAGCCATTCGTTTCAAACTTGGTACTGTCCGATTTCACATACATATATATTCTAGTCGTTGCTGCCTTTACAAGGACGTTTATTTTAGGCCAAAACTCCCCACGGTTCAAGTTTTATAAATGTGTAAATTTGGTCATCTGCAGCATTTTTGTGAAGAGATAACTATGTTAATGTTAGAATAACTTTTGAGTGCGACATTAGATTTGCCATTTGTATTTTTATTTCTAAGGAAAAGGTTAAAACTTATCAGGATATACCTTGATCGCTACAACCTGATAACGCATTCAAAAGTTATTCTAACATTACACAAAAATGCTGCAGACTTTACACAGCTATAAAACATGAACTGTGAGGAGTTTCGACCTAGGATAAATGTCAATGCAATAGTAGCAAAGAGTAGAATATATGTGTGAAATATCGACGATTTTTTACGCTAATATACAAATTTTCAAGTGAAAAATCGCGGGCTCGATTTTGATTTCAGAACTATGGTTTCTTGGGAGTATTTTCTTAGAATTTGCCGTAGATTACGTGTCTGCTATATTCTTTGTCAAGTTATTAGGCCCCATACAAATTGACCCACCCTAATGTATAATATACACATCGTGAAATCGAAATTTCAACCGCCCGTAAGGCAGCAAATGTATCCTTATCAGCTCTTTAATATCAGTGGATTAATATTTCAGCACTCTTGAAATTCCAAAAAATTAGTGCACCCTAATAGGTATGAATATACGCAACCACTCTAGACACACAAAACACAAGCAAATATTTTTTTTACATTTGAAACGACAGGGTGCTACTCATTTCAGTGTTCTCTGACCAGTAGTACGTTTACTTTGCTTCAAATTGTTTTGATGTGTTTGTATGTTTGATGTTTTGGTTCTCATTTATTTTGTATTTTGTTTCTAAATGAATGATTTCATAAATACTAGTTTCTTTTGTTAGCAGTGAGTGTAGTGTTTGAAACATTCGATTTTGAAGTGAATGTTGTGATATGGCATTCAAGACATTCATTGCAGAGGTTTACTGTATATTACTCTATGGCCGTGGATGTTTTCTAGGTGGTTGGTTTGAACCCTAGAGTAAAATACATGGAGTCAGCAAAATCTGTTTTTCTTAAACCGGAAACAAAGAAAAGTCACTGAAACAGAGTTATACGAACTTGGCAACCCATGCAGGATGAGAAAAATCTTTATTTTATTAAATTTTTGGATCCGCACTTCAAGCCATACTGTAATATACATATATAGCAGAGAGGAAAATTTGTAACTTTCAGAAGATCCGAAAATGCGGAAAATCAGTATAGAAGATCCCAGGTTATGGTTATAGAAGATCCGAAAACCGACTGTTCATATGATTCGATAGAATTTAAAGTAGAAAATCAAAATCCATAATATATATTATTTTAGTTTTTGAACACTAGATCAACATAGAATCACATTTAAGAAGGTTTGATAAATTTTACTTGACCTTCATTCAACACAGAAAAAAGCGAATGCTCAAATCAATTACGATATTTGTCAATTCAATTATTTTTATACTTGGATTTCCGCCAATGACGATTTTTGTAAATTCAATTACTCGAATTGTAAGATCGTAATTGAAAAGTTTTCAATTAAAGCAAATATTTATTTGAGCACAGATTTAATCAAAATTTCTTAATATTGTTGATTAAATTAGTAATTGAGTTAAGCATGACTTTAATCAATTTTTTATGGAAAGTTTCAATTACGCGTGTAATCAAGTTGAGTGAGTGCTTAATCAAAATTATATAATGTTTTGATCATTAGCGTACTCAACTTGAGTATTCTGGTAATCAAAAGTCGGTGTTCGCTTTCAATCGAAATCGGTAATTTTTAATTATTAACATTAACACCCAAAATAACAAAAACCAACATCTCATATTTTTTGAACATTTTATTTTTATAATTAATTTCAGTTTGATTAAATAATAATTAAGAAAATCATTTACAGGGATTCAAAAATAAAAACTAAAAAAATTCAATTATACTTTTTACTTATGAAGTATGTTTTATTTTTATAATTAATTTCCGTTTGATTAAATAATAATTAAGAAAATCATTTACAGGGATTCAAAAATAAAAACTTAAAAAAATTCAATTATACTTTTACTTATGAAGTATGTTAATAAAAACCAGGATAATAATGTTTTAGACATTTTAAATAGAAGACATTTAATAGAAAATGATTTAATGCATTTCCTCTCTGGCGAGGATATTCGCGAGGCCAATAATTATTTTATATATTTTCGATATTTTGCTACGCTATTCGGTAGCATTATCAGGAATTATAAACAAAACTTTTTCGACCTTTGTATGTTTATTATTTAGATTTTAGTTTCTCAAATCAGGCTCAGGATCAAGGTCAGGACCTTGAGCCTAATTTGAGAAACGAAATCTAAATAAGAAATAAAGAAAATATATAAAATAATTATTAACCTCAAGCTCAAATCGTCTAAGTTAAATATTTTGGCCAAAAATTTCATTTTTTATTATAGAAATTTTCGAAAATTTTTTTTTCATTGAATGTTGTAAAAGGCATCCTGTACGAACATATAAAATATTTCCGACTCTTCGGGATACTGGAGATTGAACATAAAAAATATTTTAAATAATATATGTACGGCAGTTACAATAGAGAGAAAGGGATATTTTATATCGTCGAAGAAAATATTCACCGATTTAATATTAGAAACATCCCCAACTACCAACAACTTTGGCTGAATTCTTCGGTTTTGAAGTTTTAACAGCCGTAATTTGGCATCTGTTTCAGCAAGTATGGCAAATGATTCCTGGGAGTCTATAATTGTATGTTTCTTCCTATATTTAGCTCCACTTTCGTCAGTAGCCACTCTTTACTGAGGAGGAAATATATGGTGAAGATACCAGAAAATTCCAAAGGATTTTGCTTCTAGAAAAGAATAATTAGTTTTAATGTAAATATAAGATTTAGTTGTTGCCTTTGAGAATATTACCTGAATTCAAGGACATATTAGGATGACCCAAGGATTTTAAAATAAATAAAGGATTTTAAAATAAAAATATTAAGTCTGGACAAAGGACTAAATGCTGTTTTAAATGAAATATGTAATTATGTATACAATCAAAATTTTCTTCGCATGAAAAGCACTTTATAATAACATGTTCCATTTTTACACTTTTTTAGGCTTATATATGTGTACATATGTACAGGTTTATAAAAGTTAAATCTTTTTCTTCTTACACACCAACTGACGCGCCCGCACACTCAATAAAAATAAACCGTAGTCTATGAATCACATCGAACAACACTTTTTTAGGTTTATATATGTGTACATATGTACAGGTTTATAAATGTTACATTTTTTTCTTCTACACACCAACTGACGCGCGCGCACATTCAATAAAAATAAACCGTAGTCTATGAATCACATCGAACAACACAGCCTTTACACGATGCCATTTTTTAACCATGCAATTTGCGTTTTTGATAAGGGGTGTAGAGAAGCAAGAAGGGAGGAAAAAATGGCACGACGCGCCACTGCACCGGGTTTCATGAAATTTTATTGCAATTCTCTTTGTGCTCGTTCCGCATTTGTTATCATTTTGACATTTGATGTTATTGTTTCTTTCATTCTAGTTTTTCGTGTGTTGTGTTACATTATTAGAGGTTACGTGAAATAATTTAAAAGAAGTTAAAAAAAAGAAAAAGAAAAGAAAATATTCTGTTATCGACTACGTTAAAGTTAAATGGGACTTCCAATCAACCAAAAAGACTCGCATTACACAATGCCATAATTGTCAAATGTATGGTCATGGTTCAAGTCGCTGTAAGGTGAAAACATTTTGTGCAAAGTGCGCCGATAATCATAGCACCAGCGAATGTGTAGAGACTGCCGTAAAATGTGCAAACTGCAATGGACCTCACAAATCTACAGACAACTAGTGCCCAAGCAAAGCTCACTATTTGAATGCTAAACAACGAAACCAACGTACAAATAGACACCAAAATATCAACAACGCTAACATCATTAACAACAACACCAACTTTCCCAATGCATTACGCCAAAATGTTCATCAGCAGACCGGGATATGGCAGAATCACAGAAATTACAATGTGAACACCAATAACAACGTAAACAACCATAACAACAACAATGGTTTTCAAAATTTGAACAGCTTCAACTCGAGCACTGGAGACTTATTTACTATTCAGGAGTTACAAACAATAAGTGTAGAATTAATTACAAAATTAAGAAGCTGTCATTCTAAGCTAGACCAGTTCGAGGTTATAACTAACCTTGCTTTTAAATTTTTGTCATGATGATTACTGATATTAATATAATAACATGGAACGCCAGAGGTCTTAAAAACAAAAGTTTAGAATTATTTCAATTCTTGTTATCATTCAACGTTCACATACATATGTCTAATATCCGAAACCTGGTTAAAATCCAACGTAACATTAAATCATCCAGAGTTTTTTATTTACAGAAATGATAGGGAAGAAAGAACAGGTGGTGGTGTTGCAATTATCATTAGAAAAAATCTTTCTCATTTGGTTTTACCTCTTGTTAACACTTCACTAATTGAAAATGTTGGAATCAAAATATTCACTGATAATGGCAGCATAAATATTTACGCATGTTATTTTCCAGGTGGTTAGGCTGGTGCAGATGGTCTTCGGAAAAATCTGTTTGCATCTGACATGTACAAACTCAGTAGAAGTGACAGATACATTCTTGGCGGTGATTTTAATAGTCGACATCAGTCTTGGGGGTGTATAAGGGCAAATTGTTGGGGTAATATTTTGAATGAAAAACAATATTCTTATAACTTAGATATAATATATCCATCCGAGAGTACTTATGTGCCTTCCCAATTAAATCGTCAAGGTTCAACACTAGACTTATTTTTAACAAATGTTATGGAAATCATGTCCTCAGCTGAAGTCATCAACGACCTGAGTTCAGATCATCTTCCGGTTAAAGTAAAAGTCAAAACGAAAGGTATTAATACTGATTGTAGGGTACGTAACCATAAATATGCTAATTGGTTCCGATTTTCGCAATATATTAATAGACATCTCTTAATCCCAACAGATAATGTAATAACTGGCTGTGAGTTTATTGACTCTATGCTTGAGCACTTCACTACTGTTGTTTCAAGCGCAATTAATGATAGTGTTCCTCTAACACGTAACAGAAACTACAGAAAACCTTTTCCTCCATATATAAAGTCGCTAATTCGAAGTCGGAACCACTATCGAAGAAACTGGTTACGCCATAGAAATGTTTTTGATTATTCTGAATTCAAGTATTTAAATTCAGTAATTAAGCACGAAATCAGCAGTTTTAGAAATGTGTCGTGGAATCGTTTGTTATCTTCATTTGATAAAGGCTCTTCCCCTTTTTGGAAGCTAACAAAGATATTAAGGAAGAAGTCGAAAAATATACCAATATTAAAGATTAACGATCTTCGTTACAGTACGAATACCGACAAGTGTGAAATATTAGCTCGAACATTTTGTGAAAATCATACTCATTCCGCAGTCTTCGGCGACCAAGCCACGGAATCTCTAGTCAAAACATGTGTTGATGCTTTTAATTCTAGTTTCGAAGCAAGCGACCAACATTCAATTAACATGCCAACAATGAAAGCTATATTGAAAGATCTTAAGGATAAAAAATCACCTGGGTTGGACGGTATAAACAATAAATGTCTTAAGTCTCTTCCAAAAAAAGGAATCAAATATTTGACTGTTTTTATAAACGCATGTCTCAAATTTGGTTACTTTCCAAGTAAATTCAAGGAAGCTAAAGTTATTTCCGTAAAAAAACCTAACAAACCAGCCGATTCACCGTATTCTTATCGCCCAATAAGTCTACTTTCTTCTGTTAGCAAATTACTTGAGAAAGTAATAAAGAATAAAATTTCAGAGTTTACTGGATCGAATGGTATTCTACCGAACCAACAATTCGGTTTCCGCAGGGAACATAATACCATCCACCCCTTAATTCGGATAAGAAACATTGTTCAGTCTAATTTCAGTTGTCAAAAATCAACCGGAATGATTTTATTAGACATAAAGGCTGCTTTCGATTCGGTATGGCATGACGGCTTAATATACAAACGTATTCGGTTTAATTTTCCTACTGAATTAGTCAAAATTGTTCAAAGTTTCCTATTTTCTAGAACCTTTAGAGTTCACATTGGTGACAAATCTTCCGGGATTTTTCATATTAATGCTGGATGCCCCCAAGGATCTTGTCTATCACCATTATTATACAACATCTACACGGCTGATGTTCCATCCTCGGATAATTGCATCATGTCCATTTTTGCTGACGATACGGCAATCCTGAGTTCTGGTGTACTGTACTCAGAAATATTAGCAAACCTGCAGATCGCTCTGGAACATGTAGTACAATATTTTTTAAAGTGGAAAATTTCTATTAACTGCGAGAAAAACCATGCCATATACTTCACACGTAAGCGCAAGGCATGCTTCATTCCTCAGAGTAACTTTATTATCAACAATACAGAAATCAAATGGGAAAATAACGTTAAATATTTAGGTGTACTTTTGGATACAAAACTTACATTTAAAGATCACATACCATACATTGTCAACAAATGCAATTTACTGATTAGAAATCTTTATCCCTTTATAAATAGAAACTCACAATTAAACATTGACAACAAAAAGTTAATATTGAAGTCCATATTTCATGTTGTCATGTTTTATGCATCACCTGTCTGGGCAAAAAGTGCTAAGTGTCACTTGACCAAACTTCAAATTTTGCAAAACAAATTGTTGAAATTAATTTATGATCTTCCGAGGTTGTACTCCACAAGAAGACTTCATCAAATAGCTGAAATGGAGCTTGTGATAACCAAAATAGAAAGATTGTCTTTAAATTTTTACTCCAGGTGTTCCCAATCAGAATACGATCATATTGTCGAGCTGGCCTCTTATTAAGTAGTTTAAGTTTGTATTTAAGTTTTATTATATGTTAAAAAAATAATTCATAAAGGTTTTTTTGCAAATTTTTACCTGTAAATCTTATAATATTGATAAAAGAAGAGTATATAAATTTAAATAGCATGTTAACCTTAAGTAGAAAACGGAAAGATCCCTGAACTCTTTAAATGTATATATTTTAAACTATCAATCTGTAATGCCATAATGAATTATAAATTGAATTGAATTGAATTGAAAAAACATAAAAATTAATTAAAAATAATAAAGAAAAATTGAATTTCTTCCTTCGAAAAAGCAATTTTTAGACTTATGGAGAACAAAATTTGACCGCTTACAAAAATGAACAGCACAGACAAGAACACTCACTAAAGAGAGATGTCAGAAAAAATGGCAAGGACTAATATCATGAGATGGCAACGTGTAAAGGCACAAAGATTTGCGCTGCAATTTCAAAAGAGAATTGATAAAAATGGCAGCTAAAAATGGCATCGTGTAAAGATGGTGCAACTGCTGCAAAATGTTTCTTCTCCTTTTAATTGAGCTCTAACCATAGAATAAATATGTACAGTGGCACGTGAAAGTAAGGGCACCCTAAATTTTTTTTTATAAATGTTGAAATGTTTTGACTTGTTTTATAAATAAAAAGTGTATATTCCCACTTTTAAAAGAAAAATAAAAATTGTATTTATTTTAAATATATTATTGCAGTGTCCTTACTTTTGCATGCCACTCTATATATCAGCTATACAATGCTCTTTTGTTCTTCTCCTTACGCCAGATCATTGATTGTTCACCCTGCCACGGCTCTATCCATCAGCAGTCACAGTTTATGTTGCGGGAGGGAGAGCGGAACATTTTTGTTTCGTTTTTTCTTCTCTATTCCACTACTGCTAGAATGTTTGCATTGCGCGTGTGTGCCCATGCATTTTCTTGTTTTTGCTTATGGTATGTCTTTTTTTCGTTTGAACATTTATTTGTAAATTCTCAAAGATGTGTTTTGATTTCGCAATAAGTTTGTAGCACATGTGTTGTTGCTGTCATTGTGTTGACGAGTGCCGATTGCAATAACAAAACACCGTTTGTAACGGATTTTTGGTGATGCGCATCTTCCACTTGTTCTCCCTGACAACAACAAAAATTCGCCTTAAAAATCGAACAAAAAAACGTCAAATAACATATAAAGAATGTTGTAATTTCAAGTACACAAGTACTTGATTCCAGTGAAATTTTAATTGATCTTCTTCGCTTTATAAAATGTAAAATTGTTGAACCAAGTATTCAAATGATTGAGTCAAATAATGAAATAATTGAATTTTATCTCTGTTTTCAAGCAAATCAGTAATTGAAATTAATTCGGGAATATTTTTTTCTGTGAACGAATCAATTTCATTGTGGATTGCTTCAAAAATTAATTTGAAATACGCAACATTCGTTGCTTTTCGCTCAATTATATTCAAAAACTCTTTCCATTTCTTTTCGGCCATAATAGTTTTGATTGTTGGTCTCGGGTTCCAGCTTTCGAGTGCTGGCATATTGAAATAAATGCAAAGATTTATTATTTCTGTGTCAAGTGATATACGATTTCGCAATGTTGTTTTAATCAAGTTGTTAGCTCGGATGGGTCGTTCTACATCAGCTGATTGTGGCGTGCAGACACTGAATTCGACTCTAGAGTTGATATTGTTTCTTTGTGGCTCTCTGACATTTCAGTTTTCACGAGTATTTTTATCACTTGCCCTACATCTTAAACAAGCAACGTTTTGATCAATAAATTCTTTGAATTGCAAACACAATGAGACCAAATAAAAATCGGAAGCAAATAGCTTATGAACCTTTCTCAAAATCATATCTTTCCGCTCAAATCGCTCACGGAGATTGAATCAATAATGCTGCTACGAATAGTATCAACATTATTTTCAGTCTCCCGACGGTGTTACTTTGTCGTCCTCTTCGTTGATATCTTTTTTCAATGTTTTCTCCCATCCATCAAAATGATCGTGCTCTCGTAGAGCGAGGAGTGCCTTTTGAAGAGAATGAATGATTTGTACGCTAACGATCGTGAGCAGGGGGGTTCTATGCCACAGCTGATTAACCTTAGAGTTGGCGAAACATGCAGGATAAAGTAAGTAAGAGAAATATCGATAGATGGCTGGAAGTATGTAGGGTTGCTCAATTTGTGTTCCACACATTTGCCTTTGTGCATTGAACCAAAAGTACAAAACTCATCAACTGAGAGTATTTTTGTAATAATTAAATCGAGGAAAAAAGGGGTACGAAGTGAAATAAAGCAAAATGTAATGAAGTATTTGAGTAAAATTATTTATAGAGTTCGCAATTAAACTACAATTTTATTAAAATAAAGAGTTTTCCCATTCTGCATGGGTTGCCAAGTTTTTATGACTCTGTGCACAACTATTCCAGTGACTTTTCTTGGTTTCCGGTCCAAGAAAAACAGCTGTTGCAGACTCTATGTATATGATCGCGAGTTTATCATCTTGTATTCTCTTGTGATAGCGAGAGTAAATTTGTAGTAAATCAGCAATATTTTCAAATTTTTAAAGAAAAAATATAGTTTTTAATGATTATACTTATATGACATATTTAACAATCGATTTGTATTTTTATTTTAGATATGTTTGTAAATGCCGAAGTTACCCGAACCGAATTCCAGAATTCAGACGAATGTTCTGCTGTCACTTGTTCTAATATAAATGATAACGCTCTGGAGCACTACCGTTGTAGATTTTGCAGGATTCCGTTTTTTACAATTGAACAATTAGAGGAACATCAAACTACACACATTTCAAGGACGGATGATCAAGGGCAAAACGCTGTATTGCCTCTAGATTGTAAAACATGTGGCAAATACTTTAGCAGTACAGACTTCCTTAGGAGTCATGAACAAAACGTACACGAATTGGGAATTGATTTGGAGCTTACAAAATGCCTACATTGCGAGAAAATCCTATTAAAGTCCAATCTGGAGTCGCATATATCTGAAGATCATAAGCAAATTGATTGTCCATTGACTAGACATTTGCTACTATCTAGCCCAATGACACAGTCGCAAACATGTAGTTTCTCACGCCCATTCAAATGCCGCATATGCGGAAGACGAACTACAACCACGGAAACAATGGCTGTTCACCACCTACGATTTCATAGCTCGATATTAGATCCAAACACAGCCAACTGTGAGGTATGTCACAAGCTGGTATTAGCGAAGAATATGAGCTTGCATATGACGGCCAAGCATGGCCATGGAACTAAAATAAAATGTCCGCATTGTAGTAAGCGTTACAAGTCAAGAAAAAATTTACAAATCCATATGGAACTGTCACACTCCACACCAGCACTTCCGCCAAATCAGATTGTTGAAGACAGTTCTACCACTTCTACAACAACACAGTCAGAGTTTACGAGTGACGATAGGACTGAGTACTCGGACAGGTAAAACAAAGAATTCCCAAATCTGCGACTGGCCCTCACAAATTTATATCATTCATTGCCTTCATTTTTTCAGCCAATACCAGATGAACTTTGAACCATTTTCTGATCAGTTTAATGACGAAGAGGAAATTATATCATATGGTGAAGTTATACCAATGAACATATCTGGGACTGATTCCTAAGGTGAAGGTGAAAAAAGTTTGCTCATTCTAAATGGTGAATTACTTACGCGAAGAAAAGAATCTAGAATCATTTTTTTGTGCTCAATAAATCTGACGAAAAATCATATACTAATTGACATGTGATCGCGTCAAATCAGCAAATATCATGGTTTTTGGCGGAAAATAGTAGCGACCTGCTTTGAATTTGCCGCAACCGTAAACCTTGACTTTAGTACAAAAGGGAATATAAAAATGTTGGCACACGCCCGTAAAATAATAAAACTCAAATTGAAATAAACCCCACCGAATAATTTCTATTGCTACGAATTATACGAGTATTCAATAAAACGAGGATATTTTTGAATAATGATTATCAAAATTTAATTCTTTTTATTTACAGGTATAATAAAAAGGTTTCTTTTTATCTACTGCTCACCTTGAGCTTACTTTATTAACTAATTCTTTTTATAATTATTTAAAGTATTCTTACTAGGGATGCCAAACGGGAAATCGGGATTATTATTAATTTTGAAAAACATAAAACTATAAACAATGAGAAAAGTTCAGTGTGGTGTTATTTTTTGGAAGAGTCAAAAGGTGCACCTCAAGCAAAATTCAAATTGTGCAAAAAGGGTTAAAAACCAATGGCGGCTCTAGAAAAGCTTTAATAACACATCTTAACGTAAGTTATTTTTGGCATATGTATGTCTACTATACTGCTTACTCTCCAAAATTTACAAAATTTATTACAAAAATAACAAAATCGGCATTTCGGATTCTTTTTCCACTTACATACGTACCGTGTAAAGCCATTGATATCACTTTTTGGTATAAAACAAGTCATAACAAACTCAAAAAATAATGGAGCATTTTTCGATAAGTTGCTTAGTTATCGAGTTATCGGATGATTACGTTTCTCAAACAAAAATTTAAAAATTTTTTTAAAATAATTTTTGTTTTTGATTGAAAAAAAAATATTGGAAATAAAAAAATAGCGCGATGTTTGAGAAAAGTAAAAAATGATACACGAAGACTTTACAGAAAAATTAATATTTTAAACAGAAAGTGATAAACAAAGTTGTGAACAAACAATAAAGTGTATAGATATCAGCCAGCGAAGAATACATATTATCATAAACTGAGGTGAAGTGAGACATTTAAATATAATCGTTGAATATGACGCCACTATTGACGCCTTCACAAACACATGCAAACACTTGGCTGGAGGGACTATTATTCTGGAAGACACAAATTAACTTAAACATACATATCGTCGCTTGCACGTCCAACGGGCGGAACTGACAAAAACCAAATTTTACAGGAGATCACTTTTAAGGTTTTTGAGACTTTTATTCGTCTTCCCCTCGGCAAACTACTTGTGCTATTTGCATTCCATTTTTTGTATTATGTTCTTAAGACCCTATACTTTAACATGGTACAAAAAAAGTTGCCATAAATTTTAATTAAATACCATTTTTGCACTCCGAAGTAGATACGCCCGTTTGTGAAAAAAAAAATGTTTTAAAATTTGCAAATGTAGATACGCCCGTCTAAGAAAAAAAATTAATAAAATTTAGAAACCTTACATTTGGTTCATAAATAGTACTATTGGATGGAAATCGTTGTACATATCCTTACGTCAATATGATGTTTTATTTTAAATTTTATTTATTTTTATTAAAATAATTCAAAAACTAAAGTGAGAACAAAATATTTAATGTGAAAGAGATTTATAAAAATTTACATGTTCTGAAAGCTTGATTACTGGGGTATCTCCAGCTGTAAGTGACATGAAATCGTTGTATTTATCCGTTGATATTTTCGGTGGTATATCATTTAATGTTGCTATTTTCCCTGTAAACAAGTGGGAAGCAGAACGTCTCAGTGTTAGAGATCTATAGTTTGTTTATTTTTTCGGTATGTTTATTTTTAAAAACCAATTTAGAAGGCGCGCTTTTCAATACCCTATACTCGACCATCTCTGTCCAGTTTATGGGATTTCCTGCATCGTCCTTTCGAATAGTTAAAATATTCAAATCAGTTGAAAATGCTTTAAAATTTAAAAAATCGAAGTATTCCATTGAGGCTTCTTTTTTCGCGCCAATCGGAATATTGGATGCAGTTGACTGGGAACGTGAACATTACCACTTTTCTTCAAGGCGTATGTGATAGAGCTGTGTGCTGAATCTCCCTCGCTTTGCCCATGAAATGCTACCGATATTCGTAGTTCTATTTCTTCAATGTGTTTTGAGTTGGCCACTATATATAGTAAAGTTGCAACGGTTATAGAATTTTTGTTCTGGCCACTACATCCATCAGCAAATAGATACACTTTTTTGCAACCTTCCTCGTCATGCTTCTGAAGAAAATAATAAATCGTAGTCGAAACTTCAGAAGCGCCGCGTTTGCTACTTCCTCCATGCCATGTGTAGCATGTACAATCACCAGAAGAAATGTTATACATTGTTAAGTTGTATACCGAAAGACGTCTTTTATAAAATACAGCATTGTCCATAGAAATTGGGAGGCTTATTACTTGCTGCATGTCAAACGTAGCGCACACGATAGTTGAGTCTCGTTTGGCCTCTTCTTTAAATTCATTTCGAAATCTTTTTTTTTCATCATTGTATATGTCAAACCGTACTTTTAATTTAATTTTGGTATCTTATGTTCCTTTGTGGTAAGTCATACAAAGACTACATTGGTCCTTTTTGGGGCGATGAAATGATAAATTTTTTGTTCTAAATATTTTTCGATAGAGGCTGAAATTTGGTATTGTGCCATCCCCAATTTCCTTAACCAACATATCATACATTTTATTTATTGTAAGATCTCCATTTATGTATTCTCGGGAGGAGTTTTGGCGACAGTAGTGGGACTCCACTCTTGGAAATCACCTTCAATATAAGTTTTAGGACGACCTCCTTGTTTTTCCTTTTCCACCACTCCTGTTGATGAAATTTTAAATGTCCAATATATTGAGGAAAAAAAATTGGCAAACTTGTCTTGGTTCACCATCTAAAGGAATATGATACTTTACTGACTGATGTCTTCTCGAGTGAGGACCAGCTGTCCTACGAATTATTTTACATGTTTGAGTATATCTTGTAATATATTCCCGTTGTAAATGTAATGAAGCTAGTTCCAAAAAGTCCTTAAATATCAAACGTCGAATTTCTTCGGAAAATCGAAAACAGCTACGGTTTGACTTTTCACAATTTTTAATATATCGTCGGTTGACAGGAAAAACTCACTAAGTGCGTTTAGAGCACAATGGAGATAATGGGGTTTTAATCAATTATTTTGTACCAAAATTCTATTTTAGTAGTTATCGACTTAAAATCGTAGATTATAATAAAACTATATTTCTTTTTTATAGTTCAGCTTGTATATTCGTGTTAAATGCAAAAGTCTTCGTAAAAGTGCGAAATAAAGGACTTAATGAATTTTACCTGCCGGGATCACAAACATAGAGGCACATAATGAAAAACAAATTCTACTTTTAGTAAGATTAATCATTTATTTATTTAAAGAAAAAACAACACTTTCGTCGTCCTCTATATCGCTTTCATCATTAGATGGCTCTGGTAAGCGTTCCGGATGTACAAAATTAATAGTGGGCAAACTTTTGAACCACGGGATAACTTCTTCTGGAATTAGACCAGCATCGCAAAGTTTTACAAGGTCAGTTTTTTTTGCGTGTGAAATAGGTAAAAGATTTCAATATGCTGATTTTAGTTCAACTATTGTCCTTCGGCGACCTCTTCCGGATACATTTATTTTTTTGTAGTCAGATGTATGATCGTATCTATAATATAAAATTTCTGGGAATTCTTTTTCGAATTTTAAACACTTTATTTTAAGCCATGACACTTTTTCACCACACTCGTCTTTGTTCCGGTTTTTGATAGTGGTAGCTGCTAGTTCCTGTAGGTTATAGAAATTCGCGAACTTTAAGAGATGAACTTGATATTCACCCTTCTTTTTATCTTTTTTGGAAGATCTAGAAGATTGAAAAATCCGTATCCAGTCAGACATTGTGTAAGCGCTTTTATTTTTTTTTGCCGACTCTATTGCGGAATGCATTCCATGTGCGAATGACCTGACTCTAAAAATTTTAGCTCCAATCTGTTGAGATGGCTTAAATGTTTTACAGCATACATTAACAGGGCTGCTACTTGCTGGTTTCTGTTCTGACCACCACAAATGTCACAGAAGAGTGAAACATCTGTCACGGTCAAGGGCAATGTTTTTACGAAACGAAACAAAATTAAGCGTATCTCATTGCTCCCTCGCTTACCATTCAATTCATACCAAGTGTAACAATGAGCATTTTCTCCGCTTCCTACGTAGATAGTCAAATTATATACGCATATTTTTCTGGAATAATAAAACAATGAGACACTCGCATACGGCAACTGGAGGACACTTTGCAAATCGAAAGTACAAGTAATGAACGCAGGATCATTTTTGCATCTCAGTTTATCATTTTCCTTGGCTTCATTACACTGGTTTTTTCTCATTAAATGCATTGAATGCTCTGCTTCCAGCTCGTTTTTATTTATGGCTTGATCATATTTAGCGCACGTTGCACAGAGCTCTTTTTTTTGTTTAAAAAACGAATAGTTATAATTATCGCAGAATATCCTTCTATAAGTTTTTTCGCTGAAAATTTCAGTAATATTGCTTGCGTTCTTTGCAGAACTCATTACGGTAAAGATTATACATCTTCCAAATAGACAGATCACTATTTAGGTACAGTTTCTTTGAGGACTTTCGAACATAGTGGGATTCCATAACTGGGAAGCTTTCTATATGTGTTTTTACTAAAGCGACCACTAATTCGCTAGTTTTGTTACCAGGCTCCTTTCGGCCTCTTTTATCGTTATCAGTAAATGATACAAAATGTGAACCGCTGATGGCTGTATTAATAGGCCCATTCGAAATACACAACGTCTTTTCAAAAAAATTTAACATACTCTATGACGTGTTCCAGAGCTATTTTCTAAGAAATATTTTTTAGAAACATGGCGTGCTTTATCACTGCTGGGATCTACTTTTCTTCGTTTCGGTGGCTCTGCTTGGACAAATTTTAATATAAAATCTTTCTTTCTAGCAAAGTCACAAAATCCCCAATACAATTTAGAAACTTTTTGTCTGTCCTCTTCTGTAATATTGCTTGTACACTTAAACTTACATTTGGAACAATCAGCAAGTTTTGGAGCTTTTGTTTTTGGTAGTATAAGGCATACATTTTTCTCGACGAGATTTCACTGCATTGACTTTCCAGGTTTCTGGGTGATTTGTTCTGCGTCTTGTTAGAACTTTTTTTGTCAATTTCATCCGAATAATCGGAATTGTCAGAATCCTCTCGTACAGGCTGGAAAGTTGGGTCATCATTGGAATCACCACTAAAGTCTGTATCAACACTATTGCAATCATAGTTCACAAGTCGATATTGTGTCGTTTTGCATCTGCCCAAAGTCAAAGAGGGCTTATGATTATGATTGAAATTTTGACAAGCAAAAACTATAAATATAGTTGTGAGTTGTAACTTACATTAACTTCAATTTCTTTGGCCTCTTCCTTCACATCGTTCTGAACACTATCAGCTGCATGTATGCCTTGTAAAACTCCAGTATGAATCTTAATGTATAAAGGATGCAAAATCAGTTTTGAATATAGACTTAAGCCCGATGTTAATATTATCGTTTCAAAATAGTAGGTAATAGATAATACAAAAAATATTACGTAAAATATTACACCATTAAAACTTGTGACATTAAGCACGTTCATGATTTTTTCCTACCGTAAAAATCTGAAAGACCGCAGTTAATGAAATTTGAAATTTTGAAACTGGTATTTTGGAAGCACTTAGGGACTTACTGAGTTTTCCTGCGATACATAATTGAAAATTATAGTACTTAGCATTAAAAAGTAATTTTAGTTAAAATGTGTACTTAGTGAGTTTTTCCTGTCAACCGACGATATATTGCATGTTGGACCCAGAGTTCGTTCGGATATTGTTTTATTCGTTCGAGTTTGATATTCTTTGCCAGAGTTCTTTAACTGTTTTGTCATTTTTTTTATTTGGTCTGATTGCTTTTACTTTTTGACTTTCTGATTCGGCACCATCTACTTCATACATTTCTGGACAATCGGCACAAATTTGTTTAGCGCGCGAAGTTCTCGGTAGGGGGTCATAGTGTTCAGCACATGAAATAGCAATAGCAAAATGTATCGAGCAGAGTAGGCAACCGCATTTAAAACAAGAAGTGATAACTTTTCGACTGCATTCTAAAACTTCGCATGTTTGCCCAAATTCTTCAGACATTTTTCAAAACGATATCTAGAAAAAATATGTTGCGGTTTCCTTTTATATATTATTTAATTTTCACTTAACAAGTTATTTTATGTACTCTGTACAATGGTAATTATGGATAGCAATTTATTAAAAATGCCTGTATCACTTTAATTCAATTGTTTAATACACGTGTACATAAGAACTGGTTAGCTTTTGCCACGAAAAAATTGTAACTGTAAAAATTTTGATAGGAATCTTCTGTCAAATGTTTTTCTGTTCTTTTCTTCGTTTAAATCAAACCATTCAAAACCACTGACAAGATGTATGTAGATAAGGTGATAGCAGGAAGTGTTGTTGTACTACAACTTCCCTTCCGCGCTGTCAAGTATCAGTACAAAAAACAAACAATGCAAACAATAAACACAGCATAGTAGTTTTACATTACCGTAGTGGAAGTGCTCCCGCTATCACCTTATCTACATACATTTTGACCACTGCTATCAAATAACATAGCCATTGCATATCATTGCCTTCTTATAGCATTGATGGCTGGATAGTTTGTCATAGCTAGTTAAAGAAAAAGAAAACATCAATGGTTTAAAAATCTTAAAAACAAGGAATGTGTTATTGCCACTTTTATGCTTTGCCTATTTAACTGTCGAAGGTTAAGACATTTATCTCGATAGTAATACATGCTAAATATCAAAACGCAAACAAAATTCTTTCATAAACCTATTTTAGCCTCAAATTTGTATATTGCTTATACCCGTATTATGAAACCCCACTTTGGACTTTTTATAACAAATGCGACTTAGTATTGACGGGTTTATTATCCTGGCTATAAGGAAACCACAATTTTTTATTTTTTTTTAAACTCGGGTATAAATAAAAACGGCCTAATTAATAATAGTATGAAAGAATATTCGAAGTTAGCCAAACAAATGCAGTAATAATTAATGTAATGCACATACGCCTCTTGGAAAAACTTTTTTTTCCTATTCTGTCAGATACGCGTATAATGTTGGAGCGTTTCCTGAGATAACGGTACACACAAGATGCACTATGAATACCGAAGTCCAGTGGTGGCCTTAACTTCATTTGGAAAAAAATGTCAGTTCCGCCCGTTGGACATGCAGGCGACGATATGATACCCAGGGTAACCCATCCCCATTTATGAAAAATTTAGAAAACTGTCTGTATCTGGAAAACGAAGCGTCCAATCGAAAAAATAAAATTTTTTTACGGGTTTCTAAGGATTTCTCACAAAGTGTTCCAATTCGCATGAAATAATTTGTTTTTCATAAAATCACCAAAATAAGAAAATCGCAAAAAAGAAAAAAAATTGCTATATCTCGGAAACGGTGCGTCCAATCGCAAAAATAACAAATTTTATTCATTTTGTTTATATTTAAATATAAAATACACAATTTTAATAAAAAATTATTTGTTTTACTATTTTTCTACAAAATTCATAATTGGTTAAAGCATCACCAAATGGTTGTGACAGCCACCAAATTCAAGTAAATACTTTAGTTGAGCATACCAATGTATTATTTGGTACAACCGAATTCGTTTTTAAATTTTTCGTTCATCCAACTAATTGAATATTCAGCACTACAGGATAATGTGATTGCTACAACTAAAACTCTATTGACAGATCACATTTATTTATTGTTCCTGTGGCTTCAACTAAATATTTCAGTTCTTGCAACCAAAACTGAATTTCAAATCAATTGATATGCACAACATTTGGTGATAAAGAACACTATTATTTGTAATCACAACTGAAGGAATCACAACTGAAGTCCAAGGAACCGCGAAATTTTAGTTGGCTGTAAATATGTTGTGACAACGAATCTCTTCTCTGCGTGTACCCTTCTTGTGGTTGTTTGTTGGAGTGTAAGACGTAAAATAGACCTGTTGCCAAAGAAATTTAAAAATAGAATCTCGAAATTTTTTAAAATCAATCCCTTTTAGCATCCCTAATTCTTACGGCCAGTTTTTCAGTCAGTGGTGATCTTCGTTTCTTAGTTAAATTCTGGTTAAACATCGAATTGTGTTTTTTGGTCATTGTTTAACTATAATTTATGTCATATCGGCCAAGTTGCTATATTCAAAAATGTTGAAACACGAGTTAGTAAGCTGATCGAGCGGGATGCTCGGTATGCCATGCGTATGCTGGGCTTGAAGCTCGCCGGACGGGGGGGATCTTTCCACTGACCATGCTTGACAACAACTTGCCTTTGATCATTGTGTTACATACCGAGGCTGAATTTCTCATTGGAAGAATTGAGACATAAAAAAAAAATAAAAGAAGCCCAAACAGTAGATACGGATAGATGGAAAACGAACAAAAAAAAAGGAACACCCGATTATTCCTGATACCGAGAAGTCTTTTTCGAAACAAGAGAGATGTTTTTGTTACAAGGAGATTTCAACACACCGATGGTAACTGACGGATGATATTGCCAGTCTGGCCCTCCCTCATGAGGCCCCTGCTGCCTCACCATGACTCTGCTTAACTTTCAGAGTCCCAAATTAGCGAAGTGGCTTACACGACTTACCTCACTTTACTTCCCTTACCATATTGGCGGACTAGCCAGCCATATTCAAAAGCATAATTTCCGAAAAACGTTATAATTGTTGGTTTTATTTAACCCTTTCATAGGGCAGAATTCATAATAAAGCCTCTATCGGCTAATAATTTTTAAAATTTAACAATTTAATAAATTAAATGCTTCAAAAGGAAACAATTTATAATGCCACCAGGGCGAAGTGCGCTCTCTTAATAACTATGGCACCGTCTAAGTGCTACACCAGATACTGGTGAACTAATTTTGGCCTTAATTGCAAATTTCAACATTAAAGTTATTATTTCCATTAATAAATTTCTAAACTAAGAGTATTTCATACTCAGAATTTGACTTAATTACAATTAATCTAAACTCAGCACCGTGAGTTAACTTATCTTACTGGGGTGGATAGGGAACTCCTCCCAGGAAATGCGGTTTGACAACTATGCCAATATAATCTTGGTAAATTCGACGAGTTTATTTCGCGTAAAAAAAAACCGAATCTCATGTTCAACACGACTTGACTGAGAATAAAACTCGTTAGGCCCCGAATGCCTTAGGCCCCGATTGCCCTAGAATCTCGCGGCGAAGTATTTTCACGGATTAGTAACTCTCAGAGGCAGTTCGCATGAGATCAAAACTACTAATTAGTATGTAATATCATAATATAAATGGTTAACAGTCCAGGTCGTCTTAGAAGAATTGAATATTAATTTTCGCCCCTCACGGCGGTTAATTACGCATTCCGTATTGGGTTTCCTATCCTACCTCTTATTTAATCTAGTTTCTCTTTAACTCTCACGAGAACTTCTTAACAAATGCCAAAATACTTCAGTGGGCTTTTGTTAAAAGGTTCTTGTTCTAGGTTTTATTATCGTGTTCACGTTATCACGTTTATGCTTCCACTTATGAAGACTTCTTAATCTTAATACATGATCGTGCTCGTACCACTGTTCGTGTGAAAACTTTTGCTTGTGACTGTTCGGTCTATTTAAAATTTTCACTATACATCTAGATGAACTCTAGGAATATCTAAGGCCTCATATAACAATAAACTTTCCTTGGCCGTGACTAATTATCGCGTGGCATAAAGTCTTCACAAGAACATTGATACACTAATCACAAATTTCTCCTTGGGAGCACTCACGATCAATTAATTTTCACAACTAGATCTAGCTTAAACAAATAATCTTCTTTACAATTCAAGCACTATTTTCGGTATTCTCATTTCACTTATAAATATAGATAAATTCAGTAGGCTTTGCCTTATGGCATTAACATGACATGATATGGTGATTTCTTTGTTATTTACTTTTTAAATGGGCACCACCATACATGTCCTTTAAACACTTCGTTTCTTTTTTCTTGTTTTTCTTTTTTTTTTTGTTTAGGATTTATTTTCCTTTTTCAATTGCGGGCTTATGTTAGGATTATCTATGGTTTATTCCATTATAGGCTTTTCTTTTCTTGTTTTTGCTTAGAATTTATTTACTTTCTTATTTTCTGGCTTATGTTAGGATTATCTATGGTTTATTCCATTATAGGCTTTTCTTTTCTTGTTTTTGCTTAGAATTTATTTACTTTCTTATTTTCTGGCTTATGTTAGGATTATCTATGGTTTATTCCATTATAGGCTTTTCCTTTTCAGCTGGTGTTATTCCTTGTAGCTTTTACTTAACTCAGCCCCATGAATTGGGCCTTAAACTTTCTGTCTGTCCACGGTTTGATAAGTCAGATAAAAAAAATGGACGGAACTTACCGAAAACCTCCCGCTTGTGGGGGTCTAAGGGTGGTTTTTGGTGGCTTACTGCTGATTATAGAAGCTGGTGATGGTGAAACGGCTGTGTGGTATAATTGGTTACCGGAACTGGAGATGTTTATAGTTGCAGATGACTGCCGTTGATGGTGGTTAAAGCTGGTGGTGTTGGTAGCTATTGGTATAGATGGCCAATGATGTTGGTGGATATGGACGACTGTAACTGATGATGATTACGGCTGGTGATGGTAGAATTGTCCAGCAACGTAATTAAATTTCAAGCCCGTCGATAGGCGCTGGCACAAGTCAACGCTGCCGCGTCTTCCCGGGACTCAAAAGGTTCACGGGTCGACAGCAGGTGGTCTAGACCACCCCTCGGCTTTGCGCACTTTCCCTTTACCTGCCGGCCGACGATTAAGCCACCGGTTTAGGAGGGGAAAGCGAGTGCGCGAACCACAAGGATGGCGGTGGACTCCTTTCTGTCGAACCGAGTATCTTTTGAAATCCCGTACTTGTTGCTGCCTTCGGGCGGCTCTGCTAACGCACCGCTGGTACCACAAGTTGATGAAACTCCTTTGGCTGGGGGTAAAAATGGAAATTTTTAGCACTTCTCCGGCCAGAAGTGAGGTTATACTTACCACTAAAACTCTAACACTGGATCTTAATTCTCAAAAAAACTGCTATACGCTGTTGAACGGTTTCACGATGACCGTTAAGGGTCCCGTTCTTGCCGCTACTGAGCTGGAAGGGTAAAAAGGCACTTTTTAGAAAATCTCCGGCCACAAGTGAGGTTATACTCACGCCGACACTTCTCTCCTTCTCGGGAATTAACTCACAAATGGGTTGCTTTTCTGGCGTACCCTTGGGTTGCAGGCTTCCACTACGGTTGCGGGATGACGACTCCTCCGTTTCCTCTGGTGGACACTTCCAAAATTGCCTTACTATGGCTGGTGTCTGCTGCTGTATGTAAATTTCCGTTTTTAAACATACAGACGCGTACTGCTCGATCGCTGGGTTGTTCACTAAGTGACAGAATAATGGCGGTTCGAAAAATTGCGCAGCCAAAATTCTCGTCACACACACGCACACAATGATTTGTTCTACTACAAATCTCGAAATTTCCTTGTCGCTTGGAAATTCGCTGTTAGATGTACAATAAATTAGGGTTTGTTTACCACTCAACAAACAACCCTGTGTTGACGTTTGTGATGGTGCATTACAGCAGATGGTGCATATGGGTTGTTGTTGTGTTCAACATATGAGGTGGTACCATATGTGCTAATTCCATTGCCGGCGTTACGGCGCCGCCACAAACCCCACCATCCCGATGACTACCACGACGAGGGATGGGAGGGAAACTAAAACTCGGAGGTGTATAGGCCATTGGTCATAGTTGATGTTGGGTCCTACCTTCTGACAATCAGTTGTCACCCCGAAGGATGGTTCTGGCCCATCAGAAGTCTGGGAATTACTGCCTGGTGTCATCTCCTGTGGCCTTAGTTTCTCTTATCTTCTTATCTTTGTCGCCGCTAGATGTTGTAGCTATTCTGCAGATTTTCGTGTCTTTTATTTATAGAGAGCTCGCCTCGCCTTACTGCTCTTGGCGATCCGCACTCGCTCCTGAAGTCTGCGGGAGCGCGTCTAGGATCTCCTGCAACTGCTCTTCGTCCTCTATTTCCCGAGGTTGTGCTTCACCGGCCAGGTGAACGATTATCTGGTCCTGGAACAGGCGTAGCGTCTTCACACCCTTCTTCCTGAAGAGCTGGCTTCCGACTTTCTTGTAGAGCCTGTTGACTCGGATGCAGTCTTTAACCTGCAGCTTGCGGATAGTCGCTCTGCCGCTGTCTTGCAACCTGCCAAACCGTGTCAGGACCTCAAATTTTAAACCAGGTGTCGCGAACTCAACCAGCACCTGCCACTGATCCGCGTGGACTAGCATCCGGGTGCACTCCACCACTGTCACCTCTTCAGGAGAGTGTGTCATAGCTAGCCTCTCCAAAAGCTTCAGCACTTCCGCTTTTGGATCTGCCACCACCGATTCACCGAAATGCCGGATGACCAGACGACGGTCAACGGTACTCGATCCCTTCCTCTGGGCTGCGTCCTCCTCGAAGCGGGTCTTGTATGCTTCCTGTTCTCTGGTCAGGTTTAAATTCGACCTCTGCATATCATACAGCTGGAACTCCAGCTCCTGATTGCGCTCCGTCAGGCTGCGGTTTTCTGCCTTCATGGTGGTAATTTCGGCGCGAAGTTTGTCTATATTTCGCCGGGACTTCACCTCGTGTGTGACCAATCGCTCCTCGAGCGCCTCGCTCTGGGCCTTCATCAGGTTGAACTCTGTCGGGGGTCCTTGTCTCAGGCGTTGGTTCTCCTGGCGCAACCGCGTGACTTCTTCCCGGACAGCCAACTCCTCGGACCTCAGCGTCATCACGTGGAATTGATACTGCGTCTGCAGCTGATCATGCTGTTCCTTCACACGTGCCACTTCTGCTTGAGCCGCCGTGAGCTGCTCCCGACAGGTCACCAACTCGGCATTCACCGCATCGAGCTCTCCTTGGCCAACCAAGGGCTCGTCTTCCCCATAACTCGGGAATAGCGGAAACGCCATATATCCATCTCTCCTGCAGAATGGACAATCGCCTCTACCTTGTTCTCTCCAGGTCTCCACACAGCTCCCGTGAAATATGTGACCGCAGTCAGATGCGCAGATACGGGTATTAGCTCCTGTTATGCTCATTAAGCATGCACCACATTCCACCTGCCCTGCCATACTGTCAGATGTCGTTTATCTGTCTCAACCGGTCTTGTGCGTACGTTGGGGACTTGCTAGCTGTCAATGATCTTGCTTAATACTAGCTGAAATGATAACAAAAGAAAAACTACTTAGTCCTACAGGCGGTTGGGTCAACAGGACAATTCAGATATATAGGTCAAAATATTACCTATCTGTGGACAACGAATTACTAGCCTGGGGTAACTGAAGACTACTCCTTCACTTATCTACACAAAGGTAGTATTTCCAATTGCCACTGCTTTCATTAGCCTTGAGTTTCTATCTGCTACATTCCTTTTTGGCCCGTGAAGAGGGATAGGAGAACTAAAAGTTACCTGCCTTCTTCCGGCCTGTGGGAACACAGTGATATAGACTCAATGCCATGATTACATCAAACTACACGGGCTTAGCCATAAACAACAAACATCACTAAGATGCGAAATCGACATAATATTTCAGGCATAAGCCTGTACAAATCTTAATCTTCACGCCAATTACAATTCACACTTCTACAGCTCGAACCCAAGCCCTGATACTGGCTTTGGATCTCCGGAAGATTTAGCCACTATGTACACGCTGGTATGAAATGACAACTCCTCCAATTTCTGCGAGGTAGGTAAGCTACTGCTTTAAGTCCTTCGCGTGGAATACTCCTAAATGTTTACCCTTAAGATCTTCCACTTCATAAAGGCTGTTTCCAACAGGTTTCACTACTCGACATTTCAAGAATTTCTGTGCCAACTTGGCATTGTAGTTATCCTTAAAACTACTCTGTTGAAAATTGCGCCTATAAACTTCCTGTCCAGGTATGAACCTGACTGGACGGTATCGTGTATTATAAGTCCTTTCATTCTTCTCATAAGCCTTATGCAAGCTCTCTTGGATTTTCGACCGAATTAGCTCTTGAGCCACTGACTTGGGTACTTGTTCTTCACCGATGTCGGTCAAATACTTCAGGCGTCTTGCCAGCTTGTATACGCTACCATGGGTTACCATATTGACACCAAATAATGCGAAGTATGGTGTAACCCCAATCGCGCTATGTATGGAAGAACGTAGAGAGCATTCAATCTCCGACAAGTGTCGGTCCCACTCTCGGTGATCTTCCTTCATATATGATCGAATCGCTGAAAGCACCGATTGATTTACTCTCTCTGACGCGTTCGCCTGTGGAGAATAAACCGCGGTTCGATAATGCTGTATCCCAAAGTTGGAAATGAAATCAGCAAACTCACGACTAACAAATTGCTTACCATTATCTGAGACAATTGTCTCTGGTACACCGAATTTGTGACAGACCTCCGCGATTAGGAATCTTATCACGCTCTTACTACTAGCTTTGCTCAAAGCCTTCAACATCACGAATTTCGTGAGATGATCTAGGACAATGAAGATGTAACAGTTCCCGTTCTTCGAACGTGGATAAGGCCCCAAAAAATCAATAAAAATCCGCTGAAAAGGTCTTTGAATCACCACCTCCTTGCCCATTGGTGGTCTCAAGGTGGTGTTGGCCGCTTTAGCCTCTCTACACACTTGACAAGCGTCAACATAGGCTTTGACTTGAGCGTTCATGTTTGGCCAGTAAAAATATTCCTTAATCCTCTTGAGAGTTTTAAGAAATCCGCCATGCGCTACGTGTGGTGGATTATGTGATCTCCTCACCACTTCTTGGGTTAGCTCCATAGGCACCCACATCTTCCAAGTGAAATCTTCGTGGATAGGAACTCCGTCGTAATGTCTCGTCCTTTTATAGACTGCTCCGTCAATTACGCGCAAATCTGGAAGTCTATCCGCATTTTCCTCTACGGTCTTAATCAGTTCTAGGTAATCGGTGCTCTGGAAAGATTCATCCCCCAGATCAATTAACCGCATAACCTCTGCTGAAATCTCCTCCATCTCATAGCGGGATAATGTGTCCGGAACGATGTTAAGTTTACCCTTACGGTGTTCGATGATGAAATCGAAAGACTGCAGATGTAAGCTCCACCGAGCCAAACGTCCACTTAAATCCCGGTGGGACATTAGCCACTTGAGGCTGCTATGATCCGTGATTACGGTAAAAGCCATTAGTTCTACAAATGGTCTAAACTTCTTGATGGCTAACACCACTGCCAGGCACTCTCTCTCCGTGACCGTGTAATTCCGCTGAGCGGATGTCAACTTATGAGAGAAATAGGCAATTGGATGTTCGTCACCATTCTCGTCTCTTTGAAAAAGGACGGCACCTACTCCCAAATCTGACGCATCGCATTGAATAAAAAAGCGTTTAGTGAAATCCGGATGAACAAGTACTGGACTCGTCACTAAAGCGGTTTTCAGATTATCAAAAGCTGTCTTAGCCTCTTCTGTAAAGCTAAAAGCTTTACTCTTCTTTAGAGTGTCCGAGATAGGGGCTGCAATGGTGGCATACTCGGAAATAAATTTTCGATACCATCCTGTTGCACCTAGAAAGCTTCGCACTTGCTTAATAGTTCTCGGATATTTGTACTTCACAATTGTTTCCACCTTCGAAGGATCTGGCCTAACTTGACCGCCACCAACGAGGTATCCTAAATACTTCAACTCCTTGAAACAGAACTTGGATTTCGCCACGTTTATCGTGAGTCCAGCATTTTCAAGGCAACGTGCTACCTGCTGTAACAGATCCATGTGGGTCTGGAAATCTGGAGATACCACCAGAAGATCATCCAGGTAGACGAAGACGCGATCACGAATGGCGGAAGGTATCACTCTGTCCATTAATCGGCAAAGTCTTTGAGCTGCATTACACAGCCCAAAAGGCATTACCTTAAAATGGTAGAGTGGCCTTCCGGGTATCGTAAAAGCAGTCTTCTCCCGACTGGATGGATCTAGTGGAATCTGCCAGAATGCATCCTTTAAATCCACGCTGGATATATAATATGTATCTCCGAGTCTACTAAGCAAACCTTCAATGTGTGGAAGAGGATAAGCGTCCTTAACCGTGAGAGCGTTAAGCTTCCGAGCGTCCAAACAAAGTCTATTCTTCTCACCTTTGCGGACCAAAGTCACGGGATGACTCCACGGACTTTCACTCGTCTCTATTACTCCCAGGTTAAGCATCCTGTCCACTTCTGCGTATAAAAGCGTTTGCACGGCTGGAGAAACAGGATAGTAACGATCTTTAACCGGTACAGCATCTCCTGTATCGATGGAGTGGGTCTCCAATTGTGTGAGCCCAAGACCTTTCCTAGAATAGCAAGGAAAACTCTTGACCACGGCTTCCAATATTTCATTTTGTTGTGGCGACAATGCATGAGTCTTAACCCCCTCAGGGGCTTGGACTTCCTCACAGAGATCTACCCCCTGAGTGGTAAGACTCTCAAGGTTCGCCAACAACTTAAATGACTTCATGAAGTCAACACCCAAGTAGAGTGCACGCTCTAGAGTGGGCACTAAATAAAACGTAACTTCCTCAGACTTCTTATTAAAATCGATTCTTGCTCGAACTCTTCCCAGGATCCTATGGGCACTTCCGTCTGCTGTCTTAATGGATGAGCCAAACCGATGGATCTGTAAATCGGCTTGATCTACCAGCTCCTGACATCCCTTGCCTAGGCAAGTTACGGACGCCCCGCTGTCCACTAGACCTTCGACTTCAATTCCGCCAATCTTAATTTTTGCGTAAAATCGGTTATCACTACCCTCGAATAAGGTAGCTGCTGCGATCTCTCTACGAATGAGACGCCGCCTCTCGTATCTCTCTCGCGCTCGTTTGATGCGATCTGAGGCAACCCCGAAGATCCTAGCTCGAGCCTCTCGGTACTCTTCAATGCGCTGGCGCAAAGGCTTAAGCTGTCTCCAGGCCGGTGTTGGTTGAGCCACTTCCGCTCGGTCTTCATTCTTCCAGATCGTAATATTAGTGTCGCTATTAGGTAAAGGTGTTGTAATGTCTTCGCTGGGTAAATTATTGGTATTGACTGGGCTTATACTTCTGTCGACCTCACCTCCCCGGTCTGAGGTGGGTTCTTTGGGAGGTTTCCCTGACACCTAGGACACTTTGGCGTCACAGTATTCTCTCTGCCGCGTTTGTAACAAAATATTCTTCTATGGGTAGAAGGACAATCACGGAATGTATGGCCAACTGCCTTACAATTCCAGCATATAATTTTACTGGCGACGCCTAAAGCGTCCACTTCGCCCGTTGTGTCCAAACCGGACATCTCTTCCTCCAATGTTACTTCATGTACTCGCGGCTGGTATGCTGGCCGCGATGGCTGCTGTTGTCGATGTAATGACAATAAATTCTCAGCCCTCTTAGCCTCTCTGCTGAAGTCACTGAGATTGTTCACTCGAATTGGAAACAGCAACTGGGCTAGCGACGGCTTCAGATTTTCCTTCATTATGTCTGCCAGTTGTGCTTCGGTGTATGGAACTTCTTGTTGGTTCCGCAACTTCATCATCACGTTGTAATACTCTTGAAAACTTTCGTGAGGTTGTTGTCGTCGATTCAAGATTTGTACCTGAACCTGAAACTCATTCTCGTACCTCTGGAATTGAGCTAATAAAGCTGCCTGAAGTTGTGCCCAATTGAGAGCTGGTGACAACTTCCTATAATTCCAGTAATACTCCAGGGCTGCACCTTCCAAAACTTGATAGAGCCCTCGCATCACTTCTGTCTCCGTATATGCGTAATCATAAGTCAATTCTCGAACCCGGTACAAGAAATCTTGTACATTCATGGTTTTAGCCGTACCATCGAATTTAATCCCCCATTTAGACAGGTCGACTTTTCTTCCCCTGTGGCTAAACGACTCCTGACGTTCGGTCCTGTCAGGATTAAAACGGGATCCACGCGAAGGTCTGGCTTGTTGCGAATTTCCCTCCGCTCTAGATTCACGACTTCCTACTGGTGGAGTAGAATCTCGTGCTGGCCAATACTGGGCATCTAACCCTATTCGGTCAAACGGTGGTTGTTGATCTTCTTCAGTAGCAGCTAGTTCTTGCGTCGATGCTAGCCGTGGTCTTGGATAAGCCGCGGGTTGATCGTCCTCAGGCCGTTGTTGTCGCCTGGCATTCCGATGAAGTGCCAACTCATGTAGAGTATTCGGCGCTCGTGTTGTCAGCTCCGGCTCCATATAAGATGTTTCGTTCAACGGAGTAGGTGGATAGCCTACTGCCCCAGTTGCCGCATTGGGCCTTGCGAGAGCCGCTGCATAACTGGTTGCGTTGCCCGCCATGGATTGCCGAGTGGCCTCCAAAATGACTGGTAAAATACGACGCACCAAGGCGTCTTCCTCTCTTTGACGATCTATGTCGTCCTCGTGTTCTCGGATCTCATCTGGTCTCGATCTGGGAACCAATCCGAGTCTCAAAAAATCTTCTCCTCTCTCACCTGCACGCTCCGTGCGAGAATTGAGAGCAGTCAGCACACTGTAGCTTGGAGAATCGATGGATTGTGTCTGAGCGACAGATCCGTCGTCTCTCACTGCTGCTTGCGGTACGTTCTCCACCGCTGGAGCCATAGCTGTCGCTTCTGTAGCAAGATTCCTCACCCTGAGTGTAGCCTGGGTTAGGTTTGCACCGGAAGTGGCCGGCTGTGACTGATCGGTCACGTCGGTACTACCTTCAAGCGGTGATCGTTGAATAGGCATATTCGTATGCCGAAAGCAAAAAAAAAAAATAAAAAATTCAAAAATTCTTCCCCTTGGGGGTATCAATAAAAAATATTCTTCACCGTACAGGTAAAACTGATAGTAGCCAACGACTAATAATTCGTTGTCCACAATGCAAAAAAACAAAAATCGAAAACAAACAGAATATTCAAAATCACCCTAAACAAGTTTTACCAAAAAGGAAATGTATGAAGAGGGTCGAAATAAAATTACTAAACTGCAAAAGCTACTAATGAAAAAGGTTATAAATTAAGCTGAAAAGTAAAAGCTGAAAACAAGATATAGCCAAGATAGAAAAACAATAAAATATATAAACAATAAATGAATTCAAGAAAAAGAAATATAGTAATATTAAATGATTAAAAGAAAAACGCGAAATGGTTTAAAAACTAAAAAAAAATATAAATACGATATGAAAAATCAAAAACTTCCAAAAACCAAGAAAAGTTTTGACCGCAAAAAAAAACAAACGTATCAAACTCAAGAATGAATCATGAAATCACAATCCCAAAATCAATTAAAAAAAATCAAAATCAAAAAAAACGATACCAAAAATATGTATTGCGCTAGTGGTAAGTATGGGATCAGTGGGTAAGTTCGTTTAGGCAACTCGGTGTGTGTTGAAATTACAAAAACTTCTTCGAAACGAAAACAAAACTTCCACAGTACTGTACTGTGGAGGACAACTGGAAGACAAAAAGACAATTAAAACGATGGGTCTAAAGCCGTATCGCCTTAATCGTTCCCTCAGACTCCCCTGAATGCTTCAATCGCATTCAGCCTAGTTAATGATAACTAGTAGCTACCTAAACTATTCAATGATTCTAAATCAACAATAACAAAAACAAACATGACGAACATTCTGCCGCTCATGCTGTAAACGCGACGTCGCAACGCGGTTAGAACTAAGTATCTTCGCCGGGACTTACGTTTTGTTAACAACACTAACGAAACAAAACGTTCAATGAAATATTAAGATTTCTTGCCAGCCATGCATCAGGCCATCGTCGCTACGCGGTTAAATTTGAAAACTTTCACCGGGACTTACGTATGTACTGACACAATTATACTGGACAAAAACTAAACTATTGACTCTACGTTAAAATATGATAAAAGATCAATCAAACTTAAACCGATTGTTTGCTTGGAGCAATTGCCACCGACATCGTCGCAGTGACAAGACTTCACAAGAACAAACATTAGAAAAAGTACTTAAAAAGAAATTTATTGCCCCTTGGCATACTCGTCGCAACGCGTCAAGGATTAAAAATTCCTAAAACGGGACTTACGAGAAGCGTAAAAACAATAAAAGACTTCCTACTAATCAATAACGGACTACCGATACTACTGTTCGGGCCCCACGTTGGGCGCCATTATGTCATATTGCAACACTAGGCGGCAACGTGGGTATGACACCTCTAGATTCACGCAATGAATCTTCGGGCCCCACGTTGGGCGCCATTATGTCATATCGGCCAAGTTGCTATATTCAAAAATGTTGAAACACGAGTTAGTAAGCTGATCGAGCGGGATGCTCGGTATGCCATGCGTATGCTGGGCTTGAAGCTCGCCGGACGGGGGGGATCTTTCCACTGACCATGCTTGACAACAACTTGCCTTTGATCATTGTGTTACATACCGAGGCTGAATTTCTCATTGGAAGAATTGAGACATAAAAAAAAAATAAAAGAAGCCCAAACAGTAGATACGGATAGATGGAAAACGAACAAAAAAAAAGGAACACCCGATTATTCCTGATACCGAGAAGTCTTTTTCGAAACAAGAGAGATGTTTTTGTTACAAGGAGATTTCAACACACCGATGGTAACTGACGGATGATATTGCCAGTCTGGCCCTCCCTCATGAGGCCCCTGCTGCCTCACCATGACTCTGCTTAACTTTCAGAGTCCCAAATTAGCGAAGTGGCTTACACGACTTACCTCACTTTACTTCCCTTACCATATTGGCGGACTAGCCAGCCATATTCAAAAGCATAATTTCCGAAAAACGTTATAATTGTTGGTTTTATTTAACCCTTTCATAGGGCAGAATTCATAATAAAGCCTCTATCGGCTAATAATTTTTAAAATTTAACAATTTAATAAATTAAATGCTTCAAAAGGAAACAATTTATAATGCCACCAGGGCGAAGTGCGCTCTCTTAATAACTATGGCACCGTCTAAGTGCTACACCAGATACTGGTGAACTAATTTTGGCCTTAATTGCAAATTTCAACATTAAAGTTATTATTTCCATTAATAAATTTCTAAACTAAGAGTATTTCATACTCAGAATTTGACTTAATTACAATTAATCTAAACTCAGCACCGTGAGTTAACTTATCTTACTGGGGTGGATAGGGAACTCCTCCCAGGAAATGCGGTTTGACAACTATGCCAATATAATCTTGGTAAATTCGACGAGTTTATTTCGCGTAAAAAAAAACCGAATCTCATGTTCAACACGACTTGACTGAGAATAAAACTCGTTAGGCCCCGAATGCCTTAGGCCCCGATTGCCCTAGAATCTCGCGGCGAAGTATTTTCACGGATTAGTAACTCTCAGAGGCAGTTCGCATGAGATCAAAACTACTAATTAGTATGTAATATCATAATATAAATGGTTAACAGTCCAGGTCGTCTTAGAAGAATTGAATATTAATTTTCGCCCCTCACGGCGGTTAATTACGCATTCCGTATTGGGTTTCCTATCCTACCTCTTATTTAATCTAGTTTCTCTTTAACTCTCACGAGAACTTCTTAACAAATGCCAAAATACTTCAGTGGGCTTTTGTTAAAAGGTTCTTGTTCTAGGTTTTATTATCGTGTTCACGTTATCACGTTTATGCTTCCACTTATGAAGACTTCTTAATCTTAATACATGATCGTGCTCGTACCACTGTTCGTGTGAAAACTTTTGCTTGTGACTGTTCGGTCTATTTAAAATTTTCACTATACATCTAGATGAACTCTAGGAATATCTAAGGCCTCATATAACAATAAACTTTCCTTGGCCGTGACTAATTATCGCGTGGCATAAAGTCTTCACAAGAACATTGATACACTAATCACAAATTTCTCCTTGGGAGCACTCACGATCAATTAATTTTCACAACTAGATCTAGCTTAAACAAATAATCTTCTTTACAATTCAAGCACTATTTTCGGTATTCTCATTTCACTTATAAATATAGATAAATTCAGTAGGCTTTGCCTTATGGCATTAACATGACATGATATGGTGATTTCTTTGTTATTTACTTTTTAAATGGGCACCACCATACATGTCCTTTAAACACTTCGTTTCTTTTTTCTTGTTTTTCTTTTTTTTTTTGTTTAGGATTTATTTTCCTTTTTCAATTGCGGGCTTATGTTAGGATTATCTATGGTTTATTCCATTATAGGCTTTTCTTTTCTTGTTTTTGCTTAGAATTTATTTACTTTCTTATTTTCTGGCTTATGTTAGGATTATCTATGGTTTATTCCATTATAGGCTTTTCTTTTCTTGTTTTTGCTTAGAATTTATTTACTTTCTTATTTTCTGGCTTATGTTAGGATTATCTATGGTTTATTCCATTATAGGCTTTTCCTTTTCAGCTGGTGTTATTCCTTGTAGCTTTTACTTAACTCAGCCCCATGAATTGGGCCTTAAACTTTCTGTCTGTCCACGGTTTGATAAGTCAGATAAAAAAAATGGACGGAACTTACCGAAAACCTCCCGCTTGTGGGGGTCTAAGGGTGGTTTTTGGTGGCTTACTGCTGATTATAGAAGCTGGTGATGGTGAAACGGCTGTGTGGTATAATTGGTTACCGGAACTGGAGATGTTTATAGTTGCAGATGACTGCCGTTGATGGTGGTTAAAGCTGGTGGTGTTGGTAGCTATTGGTATAGATGGCCAATGATGTTGGTGGATATGGACGACTGTAACTGATGATGATTACGGCTGGTGATGGTAGAATTGTCCAGCAACGTAATTAAATTTCAAGCCCGTCGATAGGCGCTGGCACAAGTCAACGCTGCCGCGTCTTCCCGGGACTCAAAAGGTTCACGGGTCGACAGCAGGTGGTCTAGACCACCCCTCGGCTTTGCGCACTTTCCCTTTACCTGCCGGCCGACGATTAAGCCACCGGTTTAGGAGGGGAAAGCGAGTGCGCGAACCACAAGGATGGCGGTGGACTCCTTTCTGTCGAACCGAGTATCTTTTGAAATCCCGTACTTGTTGCTGCCTTCGGGCGGCTCTGCTAACGCACCGCTGGTACCACAAGTTGATGAAACTCCTTTGGCTGGGGGTAAAAATGGAAATTTTTAGCACTTCTCCGGCCAGAAGTGAGGTTATACTTACCACTAAAACTCTAACACTGGATCTTAATTCTCAAAAAAACTGCTATACGCTGTTGAACGGTTTCACGATGACCGTTAAGGGTCCCGTTCTTGCCGCTACTGAGCTGGAAGGGTAAAAAGGCACTTTTTAGAAAATCTCCGGCCACAAGTGAGGTTATACTCACGCCGACACTTCTCTCCTTCTCGGGAATTAACTCACAAATGGGTTGCTTTTCTGGCGTACCCTTGGGTTGCAGGCTTCCACTACGGTTGCGGGATGACGACTCCTCCGTTTCCTCTGGTGGACACTTCCAAAATTGCCTTACTATGGCTGGTGTCTGCTGCTGTATGTAAATTTCCGTTTTTAAACATACAGACGCGTACTGCTCGATCGCTGGGTTGTTCACTAAGTGACAGAATAATGGCGGTTCGAAAAATTGCGCAGCCAAAATTCTCGTCACACACACGCACACAATGATTTGTTCTACTACAAATCTCGAAATTTCCTTGTCGCTTGGAAATTCGCTGTTAGATGTACAATAAATTAGGGTTTGTTTACCACTCAACAAACAACCCTGTGTTGACGTTTGTGATGGTGCATTACAGCAGATGGTGCATATGGGTTGTTGTTGTGTTCAACATATGAGGTGGTACCATATGTGCTAATTCCATTGCCGGCGTTACGGCGCCGCCACATTTAACCACCCAATGTTGGTTGGCTAACTTATAGTCAGAACCATATTATTTTGACAATCAAATTACCGACTGTCAAAGTGAGGAATGAAAATTGTATAAAATACATGTTTCAGATTTGCGTATTTGTACACATACGTTGAGTCTAGATTGCTAAATTGTTGCGCCTATATAGGTTTTTACACATTTTTGTTAAAATGACTTCGATTTTATGCATCTATTTCTTATTTTACATAATTCCATTTTGTTTGTTCCCCTTTGTTGTTTTGGTATTTATCCAAAACACACGTTTTTTCCAATAAGAATACAAGGGTTGCCATATTAGTTGACAATATGGCGACTTACATTAGGTCTGTTTGAGAACGTGATAATTTGTACAATTTATCACATTTCTTACTTGATAGTGTTCGTTTACTCGATAAAATCAACAACGAGAGAGCCAGAGAGTGAATATTTTTGACAGTTGAATGATAGAGAACTTGCAAGTTTTTACTGGAGAAATTTTTGCCAGTAAGAATTATCAAGTACGAACATATGTTTTTAAACAGCTGTTTTATTTAAATAAACAAAACTTTGAAAACAAAGAAGAAATTTAACAATGGCAGAGGTAAGTAAGAAAATACATTTGTTGGAACATTTTAATAGAATTTGTTAATAAACTAGATTCCCAACAAAGTGCAGTGTTAACAAGTCAACAAATTACTCTGAACATAGGGAAAACAATGAAACGAAAAGCAAAAAAGAAAACATGAATCAGCTGTTTACAAACAAATGTTGATTACTTGATACTTTTTACTGGATGTCGTTCGTTTACTTTTTGCGATATTTTTTACTTAGAGAGTAAAATCAGCCTTACTCTCCCAGTAAAAGTTACTTGATATTTTTTACTGGAAAAGTTCTCAAACAGACCTATTAACTCACCACTGAAAAACTAAATGCAAAGTTAACCTCTAATTAACTTAGAATTAAGATTAAGTAATCCGATAGTTAACTACCCACTTAAAAACTGGCCATTACTCTATCTTACTAATACATACTTATACACATACATGTACATATATTATATATATTATGTGTGGGAATATGCAACATCAGCGCTTCTCACTAATGAACGAAGCCTGCTTTAGTTGAGACATTCCAGGGTTTCATATATCGTGCAGGGTGGCGTGATATTTATGATAACCCAGCGCACATTATTGTGTGTTGTTATTTATTGCCAAGCACACTACACCTCGTTTACACGAAAAAGAATAATCAACATTTAGTGGCAATTTTAAATATTACTTATCTGATAAAATATTACTTATTATATAAGGTTTCTTCCCCTTTTTTCAAGTTAAAACTTTAACAAACTTATTATACAAAGTATAAGAAAATTCTGTTAATAAAGTTCAACGTGAGCAAAACTATAATTAATAGTAGAAGTATGGAATGCTATTAAAAATATGCTGTTAACATTCTCAAAAATATTATCATCTTCTTCCCTTTTACCTAAGTTCTCCATAAAACAATTTCCCGTAAGAAAAATAATAGATATAAGGGTGATACTTAACGTTAGCTACTCGAGACTAACTCAGGCTCATAAAATAGCCGCGGGCGCCTTCTTCAACGACGTCCGTGAAAAGCTTGTCCACATTCTATTGCGAAGAGGAATAGACTTGCAGGTTCCAGATAATCTCCAGGATAGAGTAGAGTATAGTAGAATTAAATTGGGAACTGAAAAATTAAACTCGGAGACTAATATTGAAGGATCGGATCCTTCGGGCAGTGAACCAACCGCAGGGACAAACGATACTGTGAAATGACACAGTTCTTGAGCACAGCCTCAAAGATGCTTCCCGACTTTGACGGCAAACCAGAAAACCTTCAGAGTTTTCTCGATGCACTTGCAGTCTTAGATGCTCTAAAAGAGACGTATGAGGAAACTGCAATTATTTTTATAAAGACAAGGCTTAAGGGGACGGCAAGAAACCTCATTTACACAGAGACAACGATCCAGGGAATTATGTCAAGGTTAATGTTGACTGTCAAGGCGGAAGACGTTTCGGTTTTAACGGCAAAGCTCATGAACATACGACAACGAGGCAAAACTGCAACTTCGTATGTTAAAGATATTGAAGACTTGACAAAATCTCTACAGGGTGCATACATTTCCGACGGTCTATCGCTGGAAACTGCGGAAAATACGCGACGCAAGCGGCTGTAAAAGCTGTAACTGCAAAAGCACGGAACGAAAAAGTACGCACCATTATCCAGGCAGGCCAGGGGCCTAATTACGGCATTCGATGTCGTCTTCAAAATCGAATGAGTCAAAATTTCGACACTACCTAATGTTTAGATCACGGCATTCGATCGTAATTTTAAATTGACTACTCCGACTTTTTGCAATGCTGCAAACATATGTAAAGCAGAAAATTTCAAAAGAAAAACATAAAGTAAATTTATCATCTGAATATTGAAACAAAAATTGGAATTTGGCAATAGACAAAGTTTTATATGGAATATAATGGATCGCTTCCTGAAGTTGAGTAAGTTAATGCCTTCAAAGAGCAAATTATTTATAATGTGTTTTATTCAAAATAGATTCAAAAGACGATTTAGGCTGTCAGAACAAGCATTCAGTTATGTCCTCTCGGCAATTAATGTTCCTGGCCATATGTCGACATCGGTTACACCAATACTGCAACTCGCCGCAACATTAAATCTTTTGGCCAGCGGTAGCTTCCAACACAATGTAGGAAACGATTTTCTACTTGGACTAGCGCAGAGTACAGTTTGCAGAATAGTTAGAAACATTTCGATTGAAATTGAAAATGTTATTGTTGAAAATGTTGCCATTTATTTTATTTATATTTGGTCTTGAAACACTTTTTTCCTTCATTTTGTTTAAATTCTCCCTGAAAATAAATAAATATTAAATATTTTGCAATAAAAACTATTTACATTTTGTCGATGTACTCTTTTTTTTCTTTGGTGTCTGCAAAATTATTAGTCTTTGTTTTGTTTCGATGCCATTTGAGCTATCGAATGTAATATCGTATAGTTGCATTACGATATCGACTGCCGTGATCCGAACTATCACCATTTCAATGCAATTATACTCGATATCGAATGCGGTGATTAGGCCCCAGTTCGACAAGATGAACCAATTGGTCACCAAATTCATCAGTACATGTACTGACGTATATGGTCAGTCGAATTCCGTACTTTATTATGGAAACAGACGAGGACGCAATAATTCTATAGACCGAGGATATGGAAACGAAAGAGGAAATAGACGTGGGAACGAACGATCTGAGAATGGCGAATATTATAACAATGGTAACAATTACCGTAATTATAATAGGGTCGAAATTGCCAATGGAATTCACGAGATGCTCGAAATTTTCGTCATGTTACCGAGGATTCGGAAAACCGGCAAGCACCCCTGAATACGTAGGACATAATATCTTCAGATTGACTCTAAATCTCTACAGCTATATCTTAACACGAACTTCTCTAAACGATGTGAGATCAACATTTTTGATAGATACTGGAGCCGACATATCAATTGTAAAAGTTAGTAAAGTTTTACACGAACATATAAACAGCAACAAAACTACAAGTCTCAGTGGTGTAGGTGAAGGTTTGCTGAAAACACTAAGTAAAGTCGTAGCAGACTTGAGAATGGAAAATCTTATGATACCACGTGCATTCCATGTATTTGAAGATGATTTTCCCATTCCTTGCGATGGAATTATTGGAGTGGACTTTGTCCGAAAATATGACCGCGAGGATTTGATGAAATATCAATTGATATGCAAAACTCGCCAGAGGTGAACTTAATATCAACTGATATTAAGACTGATCCATATTGGCGATACGGAAGATGCAGTACTAATACCGAATCAAATGCTACCTGAAGGTGTGTTCATAGCGAACACAATCACTTCAAAATCACAACCTTTGGTTAGAATAATAAATACCACTGTGACGATAATGTAACAGTTTCTAGCGTCGGCATACAAACCGAGAGTCTTAACGACTATAATGTATTTAAACCAACGCAAAATTTTAAAATCGATCGGGAAAAATTGGAAAAACTATCCAACAATTTTCCAGAATTCGATAAATCAAAACTGGAACAGTTATGTTCCAATAACTTATACATCTTTGCATTGGAAACTGAGAAAGTCTCATCGAATAATTTTTACAAGCAAAGATTAAGACTGAAAGATAATGAACCGGTATACATAAAAAATTATAGAATTCCACATACACAGAAAGAAGATGATAAGCTAATCGCTGACGTCATCATAGAATCGTCAGTATCGGAATATAATAGCAAAATATTACTGGTACCAAAGAAACCTTTACCGGGGAAAACTGGGAAAAGATGGAGACTAGTAATTGATTATCGAGGAGTTAATAAAAAGTTAATAGATAAATTTCCATTACCACGTATAGATGACATATTGGATCAAAATTTGTTTCTTGTTTGAATCAAGAGACATAACGTCTTTTTCTACCGATAAGGGATCGTTTCGGTTTAAAAGATTACCTTATGGTGCAAAAGATAGCTTCTAACTCATTTCAACGAATGATGACACTGGCATTTTCGGGACTATCACCCTGCCAAGCATTCGTCTATATGGACGACTTTTTTTTTTTTTAATCGAGCGAACCCATCGCCGCCACTCTTAGCCGCCCCTACCGACCGAGACGGCCACGTCCCCATAACGTGAGGACAGCGTACACATTATAGACCGGTCTATAACGGGAGAGCAAGGATCATAAGTTCACACGTTGCAACCAACTACAGAAATTCTTCACCAGTTGGTATTACACTAACATAAATAAGTATAAAAGTACATCACGAGATATTAATATAACAGACTTCAAAATATATAATAATTACGAGCAAAACGAAAACCAAGTTAGAAATCAGACAGACAGACAGATAGTAAGGATAAAGTAAATTTACATATGTAAAGGAATATATAGCACTAATGCAATCTGTTCAAATGACAAATTATCCTAGACTTTGTAGTTTCCCAACTACCAGTGAAATCAATAAACTGATATAGCTCATTAAAGTCACGACACATTCTCCTAACTGGATCAAAGGACGCATAATTCGAACGCTGAAACTCAATGTGAATGAGTTTATAGTACCTCGTGGGTCTCAATGGGACATTTATGAAAATCTTAGATAACAGAAATTCAGAACATATACATCCATCAATTATCTTCAAAACTGTAATAGAGTTTATCATGGTACGTCTACTACTAAGAGTCGGCAATCTGATCAATGCTAGTCTACTGCTATACGAAGGAAGATTGGTTCGGAAGATGGTTCGGGTTCCATTGAAGGTTTCTCAGACAAAATATGAGAAACTGTTTCTGGACCGATTCAATTATATTAACATACAAATTGTACTAGGGGTCCCAAATAACAGATCCATATTCGAGAATTGGGCGGACTAGTGAAGTAAAAAGATTTTTCGTAACGTAGGGATCTGAAAATTCCTTTGCCCAACGTTTAATAAAGTTCAGAACGCCATAAGCCTTATTTACCATCGTACCATCGTTGAAATTCAATTTTCTGTCCAAGAGAACACCAAGATGAACAAATGAATCCACCGATTCAAGAACATTGCCACCTAAAATGTATTTTGCCGAAAAGAATGATGACCTAGAGAACAGCATATGCTTACGTTTGGCACCACGTCTGGAATGTAGAACAAATCCCTCTGAAGTAAAGTATATTGACAAGGATCCTTGTAAGAAAAATAGATCTTCACGTCATCAGCGTACATTAACAATTCAGAGTGCATTATGGAGGCGGGTAAGTCGTTAATGAATAACAAGAATAGAACCGGGCCAAGATGACTGCCCTGAGGCACCCCAGATGACACAAAAATAGATCTTGAGAATGATCGGCCAAATGATACCATCTGTTCTCGGTTCATTAAGTAAGAACTAATCCAATTCAGCATGTTACAATTAAAACCCATTGACCCGAGTTTATATAATAACAAATTGTGGTTAACTTTATCAAAAGCCTTACCAAAATCGGTAAAAATCACATCAGTTTGATCTCCATTAATAAAGCCGTCAATAATGGAAGAGGAAAACTGAAGCAAATTAGTCACGGTGGAACGACCCTTCCGAAAGCCATGTTGACATGGGTCTAAAATAGAGGAAACATGATGAGAAATTACCTCTGTGACTAACTTCTCTAAAAGTGTAGGAATGACACTCAATTTTTCAATTCCCCTATAATTGGCAACATTTACTAAACTACCAGATTTGTGGAGAGGGATTATATAAGAGCTCTTCCACTGTGCAGGAAAATGACCGAACTTCAACGAAGCGTTAAATAAGAGAGTCAACGGTAAGCTGAGAGAATTCGAGCAGTATTTCAACATAGAGTTCGGGATACCATCAGAACCAGTTTTATTCGAGGCTTCAATCTGATCAAGTTATCTAGCAACCACGAAGAATTTACGACAGGTGCATCAAACGGGATGGTAGAGCGGACAATGTACTGGTATGATTTGGAAACATCATAGGCTTGGGTGGAATAAATAGATGCGAAAAAATCGGCTAAACAATTAGCAATAGACTCCTCATCTGAATAATCAATACCGTTCATTTTGATCCTACACGGTGTGGAAGAGGAATTACGCTTCAAGTTAACAAATCTAAAGAATGATTAGGGGTTCCGTTTAAAATTAGCCTTCAACTGATTCAAATATAATCTGTAACTCTCACGAGATTTAGAGTTGTATCTACTCCTAGCAACAATATACCTAGCATAGTCTGCTAGCAGTCCAGATTTTTTATACTTTTTCGAACATCTATTCCTTGCATTCTTAAGACTGTTTAGAGCCCTTGAGGAGCATGGTGGACCAGTATTATCCATTGTAGCCCTCTTGAGTACAGACTTAGAAATATAGCCATTAATAATATTGTAGAAATCATCCAGGGTGATTTCAAATTCAACAGCATTTTCACACTGACATATACTATGCCAGTCGGTATCAAATATAAGATTATTTAAAATACTAAAGTTCGCACGAAGAGCGATTGCAACCAACCTGCATGGTATCATATGTATAATTAATTCCCAGCGTTGGATGGTAACTATCCTCAGGAGAAATTAACGGATCAATTAGAGAAACATCAAAGTTGTTAGAATCATCCACTAAAACTAGATCAAGGACTCGATTCATAGAATTGGAAATGTCGTTCAATTGAATCAAGCCAAGTTCGGAAATATGCGTAACAAAATCAGATGACCAATCACATGGTGTCAATGGAGTCAGAGAGTTGGTGTCGGGTAAAGACACCCATGTCACAGACGGCAAGTTAAAGTCACCAAATACTAAAATACGGTCCTTTCTACTGGCTTACTTTATTAATTAATTCTTTTTACAATTATTTAAAGTATTCGTGCGGGTGATGTCTGGTCACCCTAAATGAACTATATATATTTCATGAACTACGCAACTCATTTAGCCGCCCCATTTTAGCAATAGATGTCGCTGTTCTGACCCCTTCTGTTACGTCCCATATTCTATTGTGGGTTATTCTTACCCATTTGTTAAAGTTCGGTCTTTATTGTCTAGAAAGGCATTGATTTGTCTCGATATAAACATTATTTGGTTGAAACCTATTCTAGACAGCTCGTAACCTCTTTCGTTTGCCAATATCCCGCAGTGCTCAGGAGCCCATACGGTCGCCACCAAGAAGGTGAAAGTTTTGCCTAATGTTTACTTATTATATTGGCCTCAAACACCCCAAGGGGTTATACAGGAATTCGTTCACCTTATCTTTCCAGTTGAGTTATGGTCGTCCTACGTTTCGGATTCCTTCGAGTATCTTTTGCACTATCTTTTATGCACCATAAAGCAATACACGTTGTACGGGAGTCGAGATATAGCTGGATCTTTATTTCTCCAGAGATGGGTTTATCTGGTTTGCTTATTCTAAAAGAACACCTATTAGCAAATACATACCAACCCGGTGAAGAGGCGGATGCCGAAACTGAAGGACACGTAGACATAAATGAAGATATTGATGACGACGATGATGAAGAGGAAGAAAATGATGCAGCGTAAACAAGTGAGAACTACTACATTTCTAAAGATGGCACCCAATGGCGTAAAAAACCACCACCGGCTTCTCGTATTCGTGTTCATAACGTGGTCGACTTCACAGGAAGGAAACCAGGACCATCAGGAACTGTACATGACCCCTACACTATATTTCGTTCAATCATCAGCGAGGACATAGCTTACATCATAACACGCGAAACAAATCGTAAAGGCAGGGAAGTTACAGCTGCATGGAATTTGGCAAATCCCACGAACAAAAAGGAATAGAAACCATTGACTGTCAAAGAAGTTGATGCCTTTTTGGCTATTATTTTGTATGCTGGACTCACCAAATCGAATGGTGAACCTGCTACGGAGTTATGGGGCTCAGCACGTTGTCCAATATACAAAGCTGCAATGTCATACGATCGCTTTGTGTGCATAAAACATTTCATTCGATTCGACAATGGAAATACTCGACAGCATCGACATATCAACAGCAAAATTGCGGCTATCGAGCTTACACTCCGCATGATGCACTGACCGTTGATGAGCAGTTGTTCCCGCATAGAAGCTGCACCCGCTTCACACAATACATTCCGACGAAGCCGGCTAAGTATGGTCTGAAAGTATGGGGGTTTTGTGACTCGAAGTCTTTCTATCCGGTGAAGGGAATGATATATTCCGGCAAATTGCCTAACCAAGAACGTGACGTGGATCAAGGGCAGAACGTAGTACTTTAACTTGTGGAAAAATATTTGGATGCAGGCCGCACAATATACGCGGATAACTTCTTCACAACACTGGATTTGGCGCGTATTTTGATGAGGAGGAAGACCGCATATGTTGGAACAATGCGTAGCAACCAAACTTTTGTTCCGCGCGAATTTCAGAACAACCCTTAGCCCCATCAACAGCATATTGTTCAAGTTCAACGAAGGGGACCGACCTAGCGCTGTGCTCATATGCACCAAAAAAAAAAAAAAAAGCAGTGAACGTGCTGTCGACACTGCAATACACTTGTGGTGTCGACGAGCAAAGTGAGAAACTTAAATCGTTTGCCATATTGGACTACAACGCCAACAAATCCGGCGTTGATAGAATGCACCAAATGCTTGGCACGTACACATGCAAGCGATCGACGAAACGCTGGTAATGGCCATGTTCTATAATATGGTGGACGTCGCTGCATTGACTGCTTTTACAATTTATAACGAAATGAAGCCGATAAGAAGGAGTGACAGACGGCGAACAGTGGCGCCATTGGAGTTTTTTCGTTGCAAAAATCATATCTTTTTAACCGACTAAGGTAATTGAGCAATTTAAACGGCATATAATAGATAACTGTTCAGCTTGTGAAATAAGGGTTTAGAAAGGGTGCTAGGCTTTATAGGTGCTTACTTCTGGGTTATCAAAGTTAAAATTTGTAGAAAAATCAATTTTATGGTAAGTATAAAAAATTATTTTTTACATTTTTAGACTTTTTTTAATTTTTTTTAGGGTTTAATGTTTTAAAATTATTACCCAACAAATTATAATTTTTTTTTAAATTTTCTGTAATATATTCATCACAATTCGTAACAGAACCCAGCCCGCAATTTTTCGAGTCGGCTCCTCTTTTCGAAATTTTCTAGAGTTTAATTAGAGAAAAATAGTATTTTTCGATACGACACTTAGTCTTAGTTTTTAGTTAGTTTTTCTATATTTTTAATTCTAATATTTAGCCGAAAACGTTAGTCTATTTCGATGTTATAACTAGTCACTGTTGCTAAAATATACAAAAGTACTTCCAAAATAATAACCTATGTAGATAAAAAAATTGACTTTTTAAGTAACGCTAAACAAATAATTTGATTAATTGGCCTAAACATAAATATGTACATAAAACTATTAATGAAATTCTCCGCTTTAATTAGATAGACATTTTGAGCTAGAACGGGTTGTATTAGCGGTACACATATGTAAGTATATCATAACTATAAATAAATATTGAAAATTTTAATTCTGTTGTTACAGGTTGATTCGATAAATAGGTTAATTGTTTTTGAGGTCACATTTTCATTTTTAGTCTGGGTAGTTTTAATAAAATTGAAATGACGGATACGGTCGCGTGTTTTTATTTTCCGCGTAAAACATAAGTACAAATTAGTACTAATATGTAATTAAAGCTAATAAAGTGTTGTTCAATATCTTCACAAATTTGCAAGTTTTGTATATTCATTTTAGAAGTTAAGGAATTTAAATTTTAAAAACTATCTAACCCGTCAAACATTGTTCTGCCCACAGATTATAAGTATATGCCCTGTGAACTGTACTATATATTCATTAGGGTTGCGAATCATTCAAGTGAAAGTTCTTTTTAGTGCAACGCAACAGAATGAACTAGTTCATTCATTTAGTTCACTAATTCGTTGTATCATTTCAGCTTAACAGTTTATATGAACTGTGACTATAGATCTCATTTTACTTCAACTTGTAGTTTTAGTTCAATCGGAGCGAATACTCGCGAAAATTTCAATATTAAGCCTTCCTACTGTTGTATCCCACTTTTTCATATTTCAAATTAACGAAGTTTTTTTATTTAACATTAAGTTTATAACGGTAATAATCATTTGTAATTTAAGCCTTAAATGTTATTGTCATTGTGTATTCTAAATTTGATTTATCGCAATTGCTCGCCTAAATCATATTCGCTAGTTATACTTTTTCAAAATTAATTTCTCGTCGTGCGTAGTCTTTAGAGTAAAACAACTTTTAATTTCGAAACCAAAATAAAGACAGACAAAAAAAATCACAAACATAATAACAAACCCAAAACTCATAAAATAATGTTGTACGGTACAGAAAATATACAAATATACTTCTAAACCCTCAGAAAAACATCAATATTTTTGACTTCTGCCAACATTAAAAAATAAAAATCAAATGAAAAAATAAATTCAAACACAAAATTTACAAGTCTAAAGATGAAAAAGAAGGTAAGAAACAATGTCAACACATAATAAATTTTACGACGAAGCAACTACTTATTGTTTTAGATCTCCTGCTCCTAATTATAGAGGCCATTAAGGAGTCTGAGTCAAATTTCAATATTGCAAATGCCATGCTTCCCAATTTTACCAGGACAAACATTTTCTACCGTTAAATGGAGTGCTGTGTCCAAAAGAGAACGAGAAAAACAAAATTGCATTCGAAGATGAAGATGCCTTTACTAGGTAACGAAATGCAGCGCCAAGTAGTGGAAAAACATTTAAAAGAAATTATACAAATTTTTTAATTTTCTTAGTTAAAATTAGTTCTGTAATAATTTAATATTCGTTCTTTCCTTAAACCTTTATATAATTTGTTTCGCTTTGGAATTCTATTTTTTTATTCGGTACAATAAATGGTTAACAACTTATTGATATTTAATTTTTAATGTAACGGGTCCACCATCTAACTTTTTTTTTCAACTTGTGCTTATTTCGTGAATGGTAACACTTAGCTCATGTCTGATTTGACGGATAATTAGTTTTATCCTTCCGCTGAACGAATATGGTTGTGTATACGCTTGAACAGCGCTGGGAAATATGGGGAAAATGGGACTGCGATCGACTTACAGAAGATGCCGATTTTGCCAAAAAATCATCGTTTCAGAGGAAGCTCATTTTGATCTTGGCGGGTATGTAAACAAGCAAAATTGTCGCATTTGGGGCACAGAAAACCCGCAAGCATACATTGAAAAGCCGATGCACCCAAAACGAGTCACTGTTTGGTGCGGATTTTGGTCCAGAGGCATAATTGGGCCATTTTTCTTCTAAAATGAGCATGGAGTGGCCGTTACAGTCAATGGCGATCGTTACCGGGGCATGTTGAACGAATTTTTGTTCACAAAAATTGAAGAGGAGGATATTGTCAACATTTGGTTTCAACAGGTTGGCGCTACGTGCCACACAGCCGAAGCTACACTCGATGTTTTGCGCCCTGTTTTTGAAGATCGCATTATCAGCCGCAGAGCTGATGACCGTTGGACTATTATTTGTGGGGTGCCCTCAAAGATAAGTGTTACGCCGACAAGCCAGACACAATTGACGCTTTAAAGGACAATATTCGTGAAGCCATTGGTGAAATACAGCTGCACACAATCGATAATGTGCTTAAAAATTGGACCGATCGTGTAGGCTACTGCATGGCCAGCCGAGGGAGCCATTTGAATGAAATTATTTTCCGTTATTAACCGGAAGGATTGTACTTTCAAATAAAAGAAGAAATTTGAGAAAATATTCAGTAGTTTTTTTTATAGCATTTTCAAAAAAAAAGTTATTTGGCGGACCCTTTATAAAGCAAATTTATATAGCTTTTATACCGGATATCGAAACGAAGGTTTGTCGATATCGCTTATATTTCGAGTCTAAATTGATTCATATGTCGATTAAATTTCACGTCGGTAAATCATCCACATTTATACTCTATATCGTCTTGCATAATTTATACGAAATCACTACTTTTTTTGACATGATATAGAACTCGATATCGATTTCGTATTTCGAAATATCGATGTAGTTTCGATACGATTTCGAGTCATTTCGCATACTGGGAAGGTATATCTAAAAGACTAATCATTATTTTCTAACTCTATTCATGACTTCACATGCCGCAGGGAAGAAATAAGTGGATCGGAAGATCCTGCGAACATATTGAAGAGGTCCTCATTTTGCCTTACCCTTGATGCTTTGAATGTGTTCTGCAATCTATATTTTTTATAAAATTTGTTAAGAGACTCCTGTGCTTCTTCAGAAAACTCTCCAATTGGCAAAGACTGGTACTCAATTATATCTTTGCCATGCGGCAATATTTTATGGACGGTCGGGTTCAACTTCTTCTGTGGATACATTTCTGCTAAAAGAGATGCAGTTTTCGATGCATATTCTCCATATTTTGTAGAATTAACACTTTCTTTGCAGTTTAAAACATTCAAGATCGTTCCCAATCTTATCACGATTTGATTGTCAATTACAGTGATTCTAGATGCTGCCTCATCATTTTCAAAAAATCTCCTAGAAGTGTTTCCATCGTTTGAGTTACCGTACCCGCACTTGGGACAGTCTGCTTTTAGTCCAACTTGTTTAAAAAAAACCATCCTGTATTTGCTTCTTTCTTATCTTTTCCTTATCCTTAATTGATGTATTTTCATCAATGTTTTCATCTTGTTGTGGTAGAGTATACGCCAGTTTTAGCAAGAACTGCATATACCTTATCCTTGCGTGCAATGGTGACATTCCATATTCGTAATTCTCCTCGTTTGTAGAATCGTTTAAATTACCGAAGTTCTTCTGACTCTTTTTGCAAATCGGGCATGACAATGTTGAGATTGTTCCTGTCAGTTCATTTACGACTTTTCCGTCAACCATGGTCAGGTGGAACTCGTAACTACATTCAATATATATTCCTTCTCCAATTTGCAGCTTTGTAGGCTTAATCTTGCTTATTTATCCTTCAATGTCCTTCACCGTGGTCTTATGAGTTCTGCCGATTCCTTTGCAAACTGAAACATTATTGGTCGGCAATAATGCACTGATGACGGCCGTGGATTTTTCCAGTGTAGGGAAACATCAGATTTTAGCCGCAAAGGAACAACAGATGCCATAAACATATTTCCGTCAGATATTGTAGCGTCATCGGAAGATATCCTTTGCTTATAAACGCTTTGTCCGGATGATCCATCGCAGCCCCATTTGCTGATCAATGTCAGTTTCTCAGGAAGAATTTCCACCTCATTTTCTTGAAGACTCTCCAACAACCGTTTTTCTCTATGGCCCAAAAGATCCTGCAGATTGGCTTCGATTGCATTTCACCCATTTTGCCTTAATTTTTGCTTATATCATACAAAGATTATTTTTATACTTTTGTTTTTCTCAATATTTCCGTATACGCTATCGAGTTCTTCTAAAGCAGCTTCCGCGAAAAACGTTGGTGTGGTTGACTTTCTAAACAGTTCAAATAATTTTATTTTGTTCAACGCCATGTTTTCAGCACTTGTTGCGCCAACTTTCAGTCGTAGACTAATGCAGGAATTATGCTTATTTTGCAATATACAGTGAAATCTCTCCTGAGCGAACACCGAAGGGACCATTGAAATGTGTGCGTACAATAGGAGTGTCCTCTCAAGAGAGTACTGAAAAATTGTATCAGAAAAATTTGTCTAAGATGATGAATTTTCAATTAAAACATCCTTCCATTTCGAAACAAAACAAAGAATTCAATTGGTTTTATTAACTAATAAAACTAAATATGTAAAATAGGCTGGTCCGAAAAAAAAAATGGAGGTATAGAATTTGGTTAGAAAAAAAATCAAGTAGAATACACGCATACAATTTCAGACAAAACAATTTACCCCTTCATATACCGCAATGTACTTGAAGCAAAAATGAGATGCAATTTAACTTATTGGTAAATTTTAATATAATTGCGATACATTTTTCAAATTGTAAGGATGGTAACATGTAGCACGAGTCACGTTGGTATGTATGTGCATCAAAGGTTGTGAAGAACAAAATTATAAGTGTGCAATTTACTTTAAATTTTAAAGAAGAAAAACGTACTTCTTTGCTGGTTTTGCTCTTTAAATCTGCGGCAGCACAATTTTGAGAACTTAGAATAAATGGATTTTTAGGTTAAATGACTCAAAATCCCCATCAAATGTTATCTGAACTTTATCGATGATATACAGTTGTAGTATTGTATTTAACACAACTATTTTGCCACAAAAACACGAAATGCGGTTGGTGGTACACTGTTGGACGTTGTGTACTATGGCCTCAATCTGGTATTATTGAACCCATGTCTTCCACCATCCAAAGTTTCCTTGCAACCATACCTATGAAGTTAAAAATATTGAGAGAATAAGCTACTGTATTCTAAGTTGATCTATTGACATTTCCTTCAGTTGTCAAACTCTACACAAAAAAGTATGAAAAATAGTACAAAACCAAAATGTACAAGGGTTTGAATACTAAAACGAAAAGTGATATGAAAAGAATTAAATCAGCTGTTCAAACGACCTGACTTTCTAGTACTGCTACCATGGAAATGTCCGTACAACAGAAGCGTTTTTAGTCGAATGCGTGTTCGCGTCCGCTCAAGAGAGAGTCCGTTCAAGGGAGAGCTATTGCAATGCTTTTCTTATGGCACGTTGCCAGGGCCAAGCAATAGTGTCCATCCAATTAAGGTGTACATTACGGGAGATTTCACTGTATAGCCTTATGCTACTACCATGCGTCAAGCTTAACCTGTTACCTGGATTTAGGCTGAATTATGCAATTTTGATATTATGCCCGTGTCCAAATAAGTTGGGGCCATTAGTCAATATTGTTCTTGACCATTTGTACGCCAAAGTAATTTTTAAGTGAGGTGCGTACTTGCTAATTTCAATGAGTAGTTTTTTGTGCATCCTGTGTCTGTAACAGAATATTGGGAGCAGACTTTGCCAGAGGTTCTCAGGTAGACAGTCGACTTCAAATTCACTATTAGATCAAACTAACTGTCAGTCAAAACATGTAAGGGATGCACGCCATACAATTTCTGCAGCCATGTCTTTTTAACCTTTTTTTTTACCTGTAGAAGCAGCAAACCCTTTTGAATTATGGAAAGGATTAATCAAAGAACATATTTTGAAAATATGGCGGCAGAGGTAAACAAATATAATTTTTTTTTATTTCCCGTCAAAGTTGAAAAATAGTGAAAAAAGGGATAGTTTTTAAATAGTGATTTACTTAGAGAAACAGTATTTTTTTTTTTATTATTATACATTTAATAAATACATCAATCAATTGGAAAAAAAGATGATTCGTTATCTAGTTTTCGCGATATTACACCTGAAATCGCACCAAATTAACTAAAAATGGTGTATTTTTGAAAACCGAAAATCCATCAACTTTAAACGGTTATGTCTTCTAAACTAAAAATTTGATATTAGTAAGAGTAGCATATTTGAGATAGTTGAAAAGTATCCTATAAGATGATTTCTGTGGACTTTTGACAAAACAACCTCTTTCTAAAACAGCAATTTTAAAGTGGAGCGAAAAAGCTTTATAAATACCTCACAGCTATTTTTAAAAAATAACTGGCTAAAATTAAAAATAGTGTAGATTTCCATTTTAATATTAAATTTTTAGCAATTATTTTTTAAAAATAGTTTTGAGGTGTTTAAAAAGCTTTTTCGCTCCCCTTTAAACTTGCTGTTTTAGAAAGAGGTTGTTTTGTCAAAAGTCCACAGATTTTATTTAAAATTTTGTAGGCGCACATGGAAGTTTTGATTTTTGCAAACTCGTTTGCTCTACGGGCGCTAGAGATGGGCACGTGAGTAAGTTTTGACGCACGCTCACGGAAGAAACACATCCACTCACGCACGAAGATGTTGTCGCTACTCACTTTCACGCACGCTCAGGTGAGCAGTATTTGATCCTACTCACATTCACGCGTGATTCACGACAATCACGCAAAAATTACTCACAAAAATGAAACAGGGTTTTGATATGAACCACTTGCTTTATATTCAAACCAATATTTAAAACTATACAAAACAGCGTTCGTAAAACGTAAGTTCTTAAATACGTTAATTGGGATCATGTTCAGGAATTAGACACTACCACACTTAAATGTAAACGCCTTAGTTAAATTAAGTGTCGTTTTTAATAAATTTAGCAAATGCACTAACCCCTTTTATACAGGAACAACATTTTATCACCTTTATCTTAACCCTAGAAAGGTACGGTTAATTTGTGAGTGCTTATAGGTACCGATGAGTAAATTTTACTCACTTCACAATTTTCATGTTATAAACGGATTTATTTTATAAAGTAGTAGATTTAAATTAAAACAATTGAAAGCCAGCATATAATACAAGTATGACAATATATAAAATAAACAAAAGAATAAACAAAAAATTTACGACGATTACGAATACATAAAAAGCAAGAGGTTCTTAGCAACAGGTTCGTTACTCCAAACAAAGTTTCTACCTTTTCCGATCCGAGTGCCCGTACTAAGTGCAATAATTGACGAAATTACGTGTTCAGTTTCATGACATTCAGTTAATAGAGCAGCTGATCTTTCAGTTCTTCCCCCCTTCATTGGATTTTGACTAATTTTCTTTTTCGTTTTTTTACGTTTGCTACTTCCAGGTGTTTCCTCACTTTCTTCCAATTCAGCTTCATCTACATTTATGATTTCATGTATCATATTTTCTTTGAAATCATTTAATTCATCATCAACACTGTCGCAAATATCCTCATCAAAGAAACAAGGTTTCCACCTCAAATTGTCTTCTTCCTCAGAATCAAGATCATATAATGCATCCAAAATGTTTTCGTCTGTTAGCCCGCGGCCGGCCATTCTTATGCTCTATATTTTTCTTTACACTGACCTAATAAAAAACTCCCATGGGTAATATAATTGTCATAATTCAGCACAAAAAATATATTTTTAGTGACGTAGTAAGATACTGATGAGTAAATTTTACTCACCCAAAATTAGTACGTAAGAGTACCGATAAGTAAATGTTACTCACAACCTTTTTTTAAATTGTCCACAAACACGATAACTCAAACCACACAATTCAATGCTTGGGGCAGCCGACTAATAACAGAGTTGGCGAGGCACTGCCAATCAGAGTTCGTATTTACCCCCCCATGAGTAACTCATATCGTCGTGGGGAATGTGTAATGAATATTTACCCATTACCCTCAGGGCAATGGGGAAAATAATGGGTAGCTACTCACGAAATGGGGAATTACCCATCACGATTACCCATTACCCTCAGGGCAATGGGGAAAATAATGGGTAGCTACCCACGACAATGGGGAATTACTTATCATGATTTCCCATTACCCTCAGGGAAATGCGGAAAATAATGGGTAGCTACCCAAGACGATGGGCAATGGTTTACCCAGGGTAACTCATCCCTATTTGTGATCGATAATATAAAAAAATTAGAAAAAATGTCTATATCTCGGATTTAGCGATTTTTTTATTTTGGCGATTTTTCGAAAAAAAATTCTTTCATTCGAATTGGATCAGTTTATGAAAACCCCTTAGAAACTCACAAAAATTGGTTATTTTTTCGATTGGATGCTCCGTTTCCGAGATATAATCATGAGGGCGTTTTAGCGATTTTTTAAAAAAAAAAAAATTCCATATTGGAGACACCCATTGGTTAAAGCCTCCTACGGAGGTGAATTTTTTATTATGTTTTCGATTGGACGCACCGTTTTCGAGTTATATGCACTTTTTTATTTAAGCGATTTTTTTATTTTGGCGATTTTTTTATTTTGGCGATTTTTCAAAAAAAAATTCTTCCATACGAATTGGGCCAGTTTATGAAAACCCCTTAGAAACCAACAAAAATTGATTATTTTTTCAATTGGACGCTCCGTTTCCGAAATATAGACCTTTTTTCTAATTTTTTTCATATTATCGATCAAAAATGGGGATGAGTTACCCTGGGTAACCCATTGCCCATCGTCGTGGGTAGCTACCCATTATTTTCCCCATTTCCCTGAGGGTAATGGGAAATCGTGATGAGTAATTCCCCATTGTCGTGGGTAGCTACCCATTATTTTCCCCATTGCCCTGAGGGTAATGGGTAATCGTGATGGGTAATTCCCCATTTCGTGGGTAGCTACCCATTATTTTCCCCATTGCCCTGAGGGTAATGGGAAATCGTGATGAGTAATTCCCCATTGTTGTGGGTAGCTACCCATTATTTTCCCCATACCCTGCGGGTAATGGGTAAATGATGGTAAAATGATAAATGAATAATGAGTTACCCTCGGTAACCCAGGGTAACTCATTACCCACGAAATACGAACCCTGCTGCTAACATCTTGACATTCAGTGATATCAACCTGCTGATTTCCGAACGAATATATTCCTTGTGTGAGTAAATTTTACTCACAGTACCCTTCTAGGGTTAAATAAGTTTGCCTCTCATTTCCATTAGTATTATCCCAGACGGACAATGGGACGAATTGCAAAATAAAGTGCTAATAATGTCACAACTTCTAAATTATTGGTTAGATTATTTTAGAATGTACTGGGTATTTATAGGGGAGAAGTCTGGCCTTCAGAATATTGTATCTAAATGCACCCTGTTTCAACGCACGGTTTGCTACAGAGTGTGAAACTTGTAACCAGATTTTTTGTTTTTGAGTTTCTACTAAGCAGCACAAACAAAAAACACTCTGAGTCTGACCGTTACAATGATAGTTGAAAACAAAAGTTTAACATGTAAATTTTTGCACTGACATTGTTTAGTTTTTTTTGGTAATAATTTGATTATTTTGAGTCAAAATGCAACATTGACAAAACTTCAACCAGTAGTAAGTAGGTTGAACAAATTGTTAAATTCTTTCAAATCGGTCGACAACGACAATCTCTCAAAGTTTAAATTGTTTTAAACATGAAAAAATGAATGTTTTAGAAAGGGTACTAACACCAAAGATGAAATATTTAACCTAAATAAGTTTGTGTTTTATTTGAAAACCGAAGTAAATAAAATAAATAGTTTCTGCACGAACAAATAGGTGGAAATTCTGAAACTTGAAGTCAAAGCAGTGCAAATTTTTACGACACAAATTCCGACTCCAGGCATATTTCCCAGACTACGCCTCCGCAGCACTGCATTTTTGGAAAAATTACGAAAAAAATTAAAAAAATATATATTTTTTTAAATTCTGTGCAAACTCGAGTTGAAGTATATAACAACGTAATACTGCAATCATGTATTATAGCCCAATATATGTTTAATTTAATGTAATTCATATTACTTGAGAAATAGTGAAACAAGTGTGGGATTTTTACTCCCAAAAAAGTCTATTATGAAAATTCGAGTTTTTTTAAAAAAAATTTAGCTTTTCTGATCAAGATATTGCGTACGATCAAAATTTTTTTGTTGCCTTGTAGTTAACTTCAGGTGTAAAAAATTATGAAAATCAACAAGCAAGACTTTTTCCAAACTCAACAATTTTAAATTTTGTTCAAAAATCATTTTCTGCCAAGGCTGGCTGTAGGGTTAATGCCCAAAAAATTTTAAATTACATTTAAAAGCTTTGGCACGGCTTAAAACAAATACAACATTTTGTGTCTTTCTTACAAAAATTTTGAGAAACTATTGAAATAATAATGGCACCTTTCCTAACAAATTTCTTTTTTCCAGTTTGAAAACATTTTAAATTTGAGAAGTTGTCGTTACCAACCGGTTTTAAATAATTTAAAAAGGTTTTTAACTTACGTTTGGTTGCAGTCTTGCCAATGTAGCTGAATTTTAGAACTACATTTTGGCTCATAATTACCAAGATATTACCAAAAAACTAAAGAAAGTCAGTGCGAATGTTTACATTTTAAACTTTTAATTCCAAATATCTTTGTAACGGTTAGAGATACGACACACGACTCTAAATGTTTTTGGTTTGTGCGGCTCAGTAGAATCTGAAAGCCTGACTTCTCCGCTACAAATCCTTAGTGCATTCTCAAACAGTCGGAACAGTTGGTCAGGTTAGGCATACATTCATCAGATCCCCACTCACTGGGCAGTCGGTTTGTATATAGAAAGTGATCGTACGAGTACTAATCATCAATGGCCTGTCATAATTGTGCAGTCAGTCAAAGCAAGAGGAGTCGAATTACTCGCACTCCATTTCAAGGCACTTTGGCCGGCCTACATTCAACCAAAAAATAAATGCTGCTGTTGTTATGTGTGTCGTCAGCACAATTGATATGGATAATATAAATGAACACATGAACAACCAAAGAGTGAGTGAAGGAATGTATGTGCTAAATGGCTGATCGTTGTAGCGCATAAGTTTTAGTATATGCGACATACGTATCACACTACAGTGTAATTGAAAAACTACATTCAACTGTTTGCCATCCCCATACGCTAGGTCCTGTGGAAAGAAGTCACAGAACATTTAACGAATATGTAAGACCATGGTAGAATTATCTATTAGGTAGTCGCATTAGCAATTCCGTCGTTAAGTTGTCAAAATTAGCTGAGTAATGAAAACCACTATGTACACAAAATGGGAAAAATTTTTTAAGATTGCCTTACTTGATACAAAGTCTGTTCTATTTATTAAATTGCATTTTGGTTGAAATTCTTTGAATTTAATTAACAAACAAAGAGAAACAAAATCGAATATGACAGCTTACCGACGGAAAAGATGAAAAAACCACAAATCAGCTGGGCTGACGCGTTTACCCGACAGATATTTTTACCATGTGTAAGACCATACATACATTTCGGTTGACAAACGGGATTGGGCTTAGGTACTTTACGTACTGTGTTAATACTACGCCAACGACGTTACATGATTACTGCCCGCCCGAATTAGTTTTTGGGAAACTTCCAAACAGGTTCCAGCAATTCACTAATGAAGATATCCTATCTCGCCATTGTACAAAATTAAGTGCGTTTTTTATTTCCCGCTAAACTAATTTATCGCGAACTTTGTATGGGGAGCTGCTTAAAATCGCTTAATGTCCTTATCTCCCCATACTAAATGGTCGAAAAATTAGTTTAGCATGAAACAAATAACACAATTATTGGCAATGTAGGGTGCTTGGCATTAAATAACCTCACATAATAATGTGTGCTGGGGTATCGTGAATACTACCACATTGTATGATATATGAAACCCTGGAATGCCTTAACTGAAGCAGTCTTCGTTCTATTGTGAGAAGCTTTGATGTTGCACATTCACACGGAATTGTACCACTGCATAATGGACGTGTGTATGTGTCCATATTTTTGTATGATACAGCTAAGTATAGCGTAAGATAACTTTGGATAAAACAAAATAATCAGAAAATAAACTAAACTGATTTGTGTTTGACTTGGAACAGTAAAACATGTACATACATTATTATATAAGTACAAAATTAAAAACAAATAAAAATTAATATCGTAATACATACAAATATATATCAAGAAGTGATACTAATAATTGTGCAGTGGAGTGTGTAATAGGGATGCGAAACGGGATTGATTTTAAAAAATTCGATTTTCGGATTTCGATAATCCCGAATTCCGGGATTCTATTTTGAATTTTTTTTGGAACAGGTCTATTTTACAGCTGACACTTCAAAAAATAACCACAAGGGGAGTAGAATACGTTATTATAAGCAAAAAAAGTAAAATAACAAAATCGGGGCAAATGCATAGTTTCGGAGTTATGGGTCCCGAAATTTCGGATATGTGAGAGGGTTATGGCATTAAATTACCGTGTAAAGCCATTGATATCAGTTTTTTGTATAAAACAATTCAAAACAAACTCATAAAATAATGTAGCACTTTTTGATAAGTCGCTTAGTTATCGAGTTATCGGATGTTGACATTTAGAAAAATTATCAATTTTTTTTTACTTTTCTCAAACAAAAACAAAAATTATCGCGCGATATGTCGAATATTTTTTTCAAGCAAAAACAAATATTATTTGAAATTTTTTTTCAAGTATTTGTTTGGGAAACGTTAACATCCGATAACTCGATAACTAAGCGACTTATCGAAAAATGCTACAACACTCTTTCAGTTTGTTATGACTTGTTTTATACAAAAAATTGATATCAATGGCTTTACACGGTACGTTAGTGGAAAAAGTATCCGGAAATGTCGGGGTCCATAACTCCGAAACTATGCATTTGCCCCGATTTTTTTATTTTACTTTCTTTGCTTAAAATACAGTAGTAACTCGATTCTTGCACATACTTGTTACTTGCACACCTCGATTCTTGCAACATAGAAATGTTTTTCATTACGCACGATACTTGCAACATTTTTGTATTACTCTTACGTGCTGCTTTGTTTACGTTTTCTTAGACTGAATACATTTCGGGAAATCCCCGTCTTTTTATGCTGCTGATGAAATGTTGTAATTTGAATCAGTTTTAGGCTGACTTTTGAGAGGTGCGGTGTCATAATCAGATGTATGTGCCTTTTATTTTGTATGGGAAATTAATACTCGGTGCTTGCGACAACCTCGAAACTTGCACCGAGCCGGGTTTTCATTACATGCAAGAATCGAGTTTCTACTGTAACATGATCTACCCGACGTAAGAGTAATCCGTATAATAGACATACATATGCCAAAATTAACTTACGTTAAGATGTTATTACACCTTTTGTAGAGCCGCCATTGGTTTTTAAACCCTTGCTGCACAATTTTCATTTTGCTTGAGATGTACATTTCAACTCTTCCAAAAAATAACACCATACTGAACTTTTGTCATTGTTTTTAGTTTTGTTTTTCAAAATTAATAATAATTCCGAAAAATACCGGGATTCGGGATTTCCCGTTTGGCATCCCTAGTGTGTAACTACCTAATGTTACTGTTTTCCTGTACGACTTTGCGTCCATGCGTGGACATTACATAGGGTCGGTCCCCATACAAAAAGAAAGTTGGGTCAGTCACCCCCTAAATTTAAAGATTAAGACGATTTTTATACTTATACGATGATTTCATCTTACACTGGGAGATGAGTCGGCCCGTCTATAATCTGTATGTCTTCTTTGGTCTCTCATTCGATCAGCTCTTATGCTACCCCTCTTTATTCTCTTTTCCCTTCACCATGAAGCATCGTAAGTCGTGACTCGTGGCCCAGAGTCGTACGTCATCGTATAAAAGACGCATAATACCCTTTTCACATTTACCGCGTTTCAGCTGAAACGCCGGCGTTCCGCTCTCTTTCGATGATTTCAGCGAAACACACTTTAATTGGCACTTATTTCCATACAAAAAAAATCGCAAACATTATGCTCTTTTTACAGTAGTTTGTTTGAAACCACAGTAAAAATGAGAGAGAGCACAGTGTTGTACTCCAATAGTACTTAAAAAAAGGAGTAAAATGAAAAAATGTCCATTGCTGGTTCAAAGCAAATGTCAGGAAAATGAGGGAAAACAAATCTGTTTGATTACATTTCTAGTTTGCTTTGTGGTGGTAAGTACTTATTGCAATGTGATTTATGAATATAATCATTTATATCTTTGAATGCATTCATTGCTTTATCATATAATGATATAAATTCTAATATTATAAAAATTACATTAATTTTTTGATATTATTTTAAATTTCTTTATTCACAAATGTGCGTTTGTGTTGTTTACAGTCAATACAGAAAACACAAAACAGAAATGGCACATGAAACCACAGTAGTTAACAAAAGCACAATAGCGGCATTCATGCAAACGTGAAAGCAGAGAACTTTTGCTCAGCGCAAGTTTCCCTCGCACCGTTGCATGAGGCACCAGGTAAAGTTGCTCAGCGTAGTTGTGCTCAAAATCATATCAGCTGACCAAGATGGATACAGAAGGTGGTAGCAGTAGCAATTGCATGTATTATGCATGTGTACTTTTTCTACTGTTCTAGTGCTATCACCTTATTTATCCATCCTAGTCAGATGACAACGAAATGTCAAAAGTTTACACGTTTCTCCATCCCACGTTTCGGCAGTAAATTTGCCTCGAAAACTTTCCACTTTTGAGCAAGTCGCTTTGTATGGGAAATTTGTTTGTTTTGACGTTTGCTGTGCAAGTTTACGATGTTTTCGAGTTTACGAGGTTCTTTCGAGCTTTCATGAAGACCACTAATGTGAACACCATGGTTTCGAAATGATGTCAAGAGAGCGAAACGCCGGCGTCCCAGCTGAAACGCGGTAAATGTGAATAAGCTATAAGATACAATTCAAGAAACAAACAAAAAATGTATGAGTGTGCTTTAAACCAGTGGTCCCCAACCCCTGGTCCGCGGGCCGGTACCGGTACGTGAATCAAATGGTACCGGGCCACGCAAAATATAATAATTTGACTTATATATTTTGTTTTATTCTGTTTTTACGCTAAGTAGCCGTCGACACAATACCTTTGAAGTAAAAAAAAACACCGCACGACCATATGCATGAAATTATTAAAATTATCAAACGTTGACCGGTCCGCGGCGACAATAAGGTTGGGGACCACTGCTTTAAACCACACGACTGATGTAAAACTTCTTTAGCTCCATCTTTAAGTATGTACAAGGTGTTTCAAAAGAAGTCATCCGATGTTGTTTGGCCCTCATTTTTTTTTCGAAATGAAAAACTTCGATTCTGTTTTTGATTATGTTTATTTGAACCTTTAGAATTTTATTGGTTAAGTTGAGAAGATGATATCGGTTAAATGGGCGCCGTCACAATTGATTACCATACGAGCTCGTTTTATGACATTTTTGTTCATAATGATTTGAAAATCATAATGAGCGATGAGGCTCATTTCCACCTCAGCGGGTACGTGAACAAGCAAAACTATCGCTTCTGTGGCACCGAAAATCCACGAGTGGAGCCCTTACACCCGCTCAAAGTGACTATATGGTGCGAGAACTGCATGGTGAGAACGCCACTGGTCAAACGACAACAGTGGACGGTGCGCGCTATAAGGCCATGTTAACCGAGTTTTTACTGCCGCAATTCGACGAATTAGGACTGGAGTACATGTGGTTCCAATAGGACGGAGCAACGGACCACACTGCGCGAGCCACTACCGATATTCCGAAGGCGGCGTTCCCGGGTCGACTCATATCTCGTTTTTGCGATTTGCACTGGCCCGCAAGATCGCCCGATTTAACCGTTCCAGACTTTTTTTGTGGGGTTTTTTGAAGTCCCGTGTTTACGTGAGCAAGAGACCCTGGAAACCCTCAAGGTCAACATTCGACACGAGTCTGTCGCCCGAAGTTCTCGTCGAAGTGATGAAATCAATTGTGACGGCGCCCATTTAACCGATATCATCTTCTCAACTTAACCAATAAAATTCTAAAGGTTCAAATAAACATAATCAAAAAACAGAATCGAAGTTTTTCATTTCGAAAAAAAAATGAGAGCCAAACAACATCGGATGACTTCTTTTGAAACACCTTGTATATATACAGTGGTGTGCGATGAAATAGAGTTACACACTCTTCAAAACTTTTATTTTCTGCAAATCATTTGTCCAAGGTGTTTCATGTCAAGAAATTCTGAACTTGATTGACCGGTCCTCTGCTGAAAATCTGTGCCGAAAAGGAAAAACGACTTATGTGCATTTCCAGCTTTTTTAGGTGAGCATTTTGGGGGTTACTTTCCATGAGAAGTTCTGACATTTAATTAGATATGTAAACAATATCTGGTATATGACTTCCTGATACATAAGTCAAATTAAACAAAAACTGGATCTGGAGGTAATTGATGCCACCAGTGGTTATCGTAGTGCACTTAGTCAATATTTTCCTAAATGCACTTAAGACGTTTATGCTTTTTGACACAGATATAATGCCGTCATTTTTAATAAATGTTGTACACTACTGTTCTGCAGGTCAGTGTAAGTATTTTGAATTAGAATTTGAATACAAAGGTAATGTCAGGTTCTAAATATGATTAATGTTTAGTAGCATCATAGAATAACACATACTATAGAAGAACTTATTCTCTCATCTGACGTTTCATTTCACACTCTCTCGGTAGGTCTGTGGAAATGTTTACATACACCAGGTGGAGTTACAAAATATGTTCACTTAACTATTTCCTGTCGTTTTGGTGTAGAACTGAAAAATTTAAATGTATTTTGCACTTTTTTGTTGACTTTTAACGTTGGTATTCATTTGTATTGTATTTAACACAACTAGTTTGCCACAAAAACACGAAATTCGGGTGTAGTTCCTTTGTGGATCGCTGTATACTATTGCCACCATCTGGTATTATTGAACCCATATTTTCCACCCTCCACTGTGTAATTTCCATCGTACCTATGACGTTTAATATATTGAGCGAATAAAACCTTCTACGTATGTGTTATTCTATGAGTAGCATTAATAAATTGTCATTATTGACATTCCAAAATGGGTCGATCTAAGTATTGCAATCATGAGCTCCAAGAAAGAATAAAAGAGCTGAGAAAAGAATTCAGAAGCTACATACAAATTACTGACATAATTGGATGCTCAAAGAAAATGGTGGAGACCGGAATAAAATATAAGCCTACTCCAGGAAACAGAGGGAAAACCTGAAAATTACAGAACATTTGGAACCAAAAATATTGCTCCACGTAGAGTTCGACTTACCTCTTCCGCCATTAAAAGGCAATACGATCGGGATGTTGACACCTCTACATTAAGAAAAATGGTAACTAAAAGCAATTTAAAGGCAAAAAGTGTCCGAAATGTTTAATTTCTATCCAAACGCAACGTTCAAAAAATGTTGCATTTTGCCAAGGAGCATGTGAAATGGCCCGTACGCAAATGGCGAAATGTTTTGAGGACAGCTGAAACAAAAGTGAGCTCGGTTAATTATGATAGGAGTAATCTTCGTGTACGAAGAACTTCGGTGTTGGCCCCGGCCCCAAAACACAATCCGAACAGTTAAACATGGTAGCGGGAACATAATGGTATGGGGCTGTTACTCTTACATTGGGACAGAAACTTTATTCCAAATTGAACAGACAATGGACGCTGCATATTATACCACTATATTAAAAACATCATGATGCCTTGTGCTGAATGGGAAATCCCGCTTCGGTGGGTGTTTCAACATAATATCGACCCCAAACACACATCGAAGCGAGCAAAAGCTTGGTTTGAATATAATAGTGTCACAGTTTTAAGATGGTCTATGCAGTCGCCGGGCTTAAATCCTATTCAGAATTTGTGGCGTGACATTAAAGTGTCTATCAAAGGAATAAACCAATTTAATAAAGATGAGCTTAGGGCACTGGTACCATCGGCGTGGAAAATACGACTTGTGGATTCAATGTTGCTTAGCTGTGATAAAAAAAATTAATGTGAGTCCGATCACAGGGGAGATGTGTAAACATCTAGTAATGAAGTTGGAAGTACTTATGCTTTTAGTATATTTTTTTAATTAATCAATTAAAAGTATCAAAACTTTCAATATTGTAAATACATAGGAATTTACTGGTTTTTGTTTGTTTTATTTAACTTATTTGGTTAGTAAATGGGCACACTGCAGTATATATGTACTGCATTAAAAATTACAGTAAGCAGTAAATTTACTGATTACTGAAAAAATTCAGTAAATTTTTACTGATAATGAAATTTAATTTGCATTACCAGTAAAATCATAGGGCCGTATTCATAATAATCAGTAATCGGGCATTACTGATTACTGAAAATTCAATGCACCTCATCGTAATCATGTAGGCACTTTATAAAAATTGCTGAAAAAAATTTTAGTAATCAGTAAAAATTTACTAGTTAAAGAATTATTTTTACTGAAATTTTAGTGGTACTGCAAAGTGCCCATCTATGGTAAATGCCTTAAGTACAAATAGTTAATATTGGCTTATGGTAACTAAAATAAGATATATAAATTTTTGACTCGATTGTATTTAAAAATCTATGGAAAACTGCATCTATAGTAGTAGAATTGTTAGTTGTGGGGGTTTGTGGAGAATTGCTCGCTTATATGCAAGTGGAAAACGTCAAATAAAAATTTTGATAAAGCTTGCGACTGTGGGTTTGCAAAATTTGTATTAAAATCTCCACTCATAATAATTGGCATGAGATGGAGATTGTTACCCAATTGCCGTGCACCAGTTTCAGTGTAAGGCAACAGTACGTAATGAAGATATATTATAATCTTAATTTATATTGGAATCTAATAGAAATTTTGTTAGAATTAACATTACCTCCATTCAGCTTTGATACACTTTGTGTTGTTTTATGTTCTGAGTTATAATATTTTTGGTGTGTTGTAAAATATTTTATTATTTTGTATTTGTTGCGGTTGCCAAGTTATTAATCAGCTGCTTACTGAAATGTAATGTTATTTTACAGCAATGGTTTTCGAAAATTAGTAGCTAATATTGCACACTAGATGGTGCTTATATGCAGCTGTTAAGTATGAATGACAATCTCAAAGATGAAGAAAGCTTTTACTTTTCCTTATATTTGACAAGTTTAGTTTTTAGTTTTCCTTATTTTTTTAAGTGCAAAAAATCTTTTTAAAAGTTGTTAAAATTAAATGTTTTTGTATTCATTTTATTTATTTGTTTTCATTTGCCTACGATAACATAATGTACGACAATTAGTGAAAATTAGTCGCTACTAAGGGCTAGCACAAGTGCATGTTTCGGTTCATTTAAAAATGTTATGCTGTGTGTGTAAGGCCGACGCCAGCAGGGGTTCGAGCCGTGCCATGTCTACACGTAAACCCACTCATAGTAGTCATTGCGACGCAACCGTCGAGTCATACGATGCTATTACTACCCAATGATTGGGTTGAACTGTGTTGTGATACGTGTTGTACTACCAGCAATCTATGTACATATGTTGATTTACTTTAGCAACTTAAATAAGGAATTCATTTCAAAAATAAAAAAAGAAACAATTAAGTAAGGAAAAGGTAATTTTTTAAGAAAATTTACTTTTTTTATAAAAATCCAATGAGTGTTCGAACTCACGGGCGATGTGTTAACACCTTTTTGCTACACGGTACCTGTTCGATTTCTATGAACACATTCGTAAATGTTACATTGGAAAATAAAAAACAGCGTTCAATCATATGATGACGTTACAGTTAAATAATATTAATACTTAAAATTATTTAAAGACCCAGTGCAAGCACATGTGTCATTATTTTCTTGCTCAATACTTTTTGTTTTATTCCCACAAAAGTCAAAGAATGCAAAGCAACAGACACTTGTACAAACATACATACATTGTTATATTCGTACGATATAACCGAAGATCAACATAAAATACTTTTTTAATATTACTCCAAATTAATACTCCAAATTAAAACACTTCAATCTCGGCTCGCCGATATCGGATCGCCTTAATTTTTGGCCTAAACTCTTCGTCGAAACCCGCACTAGCTTCTTAATCCAAAAATTAATAAAATCGGCTATGAATTTCCGGAGAAAATCGCGTGGGAAAATTATATGAAAATCGCCCAATAATCACTTTCAATACCGACTGCCAAGCAACGAACAAACAAACGATGATTTACTCTTACAAACCTAACACTTGCGTATGTATTAAATTTATAGTTTACTGCCCTAGAGGCGCGCGTATAGATGTTAACACATCAAAAATAATAGTTATTTTATGAAGTACATACTGAGATAATATAAAGGATTAATGAAACATACATTTTATTTGACACAGGTGTTTATTCTAGTTCAGATGATGAATAGCGATGGCTCTATTTTAATTCACAGGCAAAACGGGATATTTTGAAATATTTGGATTTATACCTAATGATTTAATTTTAAATTACGACATTAATGTTCTAAAATGTTATATCTAGTTCTTAATTGAACAGTAAAAAATAAAAGTTATAAACAAAATTTAATTTTTCTACATTTGTTTTTGCTTTGAAAATGTTGATTAGTGTTGACTCTATTTCAACGCACGCACCTGTATATATTTATATGTATACGTATCCATGTATAATATTTATATACATACATACATCTCCTTACATATACATATATTAATTTTCCACAAATATTTGAATTTATTATTATCGGTTTTGATTGATAAATTAATATTTTTTAATTTAAAATTTTATTCACTTTAAATTTAGAATATTTAATGTATTGGACAAAATATTAATTTATAAAATTATTCAAGAACGAAATGACATTACGAAATAATCAAGAAATCACCGTTCTCAAGAAAATGTGTGCGCGCACTGCTCTCTCTTGCTCCTACAGTGTGAGAGTTCAAACAGAACCAGACACGCTTCAGACGACGACGGAAAAAATCTCTAGCGTCTAAACCAGGGTCTAGCGTCTTCCTTCTTATGGAAGAGCCATAGACTAATACAGACCTAGATAAACTTATTCTCTCATCTGACGTTTCATTTCACACTCTTCGTGATGCGGTCGGTGTGATAGAGAGATGTTTGACGAAAAGTGATATACACCAGGTGGAATTACAATAACTTCTTGCTTTAATTTTTCATGCCATTTTGGTGAAAAACTGTGAAATTTAAATGTGTTTTAAACTTTTTTATTGACTGTTATTGTTAGCATACATTTGTGTTGTATTTAACACATTAATTTTAACACACAAAACGAAATGCCGTTGTTGTTATTTTGTTCGTTGTTTTGAACCATTGCATCTATCTGGTATTAGTAAAGCAATTCTTTTCAACATCAAACGTATACATCACACGAGGACAAATGTCAGAAATTTGGTGAGTGAAAGATTTTCTCTACCCATATTTACTCTATGGGAAGAGCAAACACCAAAACATATACACTTTATTAACTCACGTATATACTTTACACTACACATACATTTACACTTTATTAACACAAAAGGAAAGAAAAATATTCGTTACGTACACTGAGAAAATAAGCGAATTTCATTTTTGCATAATTTATCTGTAGCGAATATGAAAAAAAATAAAATATGAAAAATAAATCGGTTTCCCACTTCATATCCATTATGCAAAATAAACTTGACACTTGCAACTCAAAACGCAAATTAATTCTTTAAGTGTTTCAACTTCCACCAAATCATTCAAAAAATACAAACAAAATCAGCAAAATCAACAAAGCATGCGAAAGATATCTTTTTCTGCTCAAATGAAATTGTTGTTGCTTTCAACTAGGTGCAGGTGCACTGCAGACAAAATTGACTATGACCAAAGAATATATAATAGTATAGAATGCGCATCTCATATAAACAAAAATTTTGTATGGCGGGTTCCAACATTGGAACCCGCGCTCTTTGTTTGAATTTTTTTCTCTCAGCACTATTCTCGCGCTCTCCTAGCAATGTTGCTCTTGCACGTTTTCTGCGAACAATTGTTAATTAATGTGTTTCGCGGCGCAGTACATACTCGTATACGCTCTATCGCAGTGGTGGCCACATAGAGAGCATTAAATAAAAGAGAATAAATATGTAACTACCCTCTCGTCTCTTTGCTCACACCACACTCACACTACCAACACGTATCCACTAGCAACCAGCTAAAGCGAACCGTTTTGCAGCGTGACGTAACGCACAAGTAAAAACACACAACCGAACACACACAAATTCTTCGCACAATTATTTGTTGCTCTCGCTTGCTTATTCTAAACCCGAACAACTTCGTTGTTTTAACAAGTGTTTGGGCACTGCTGCTCTATAAGATATGCTTCGTGTGCTTTCATTTGTTTTTGTTTTGTTTTGTTATTTGTATTTCATTTTTAACGCCGAATTTTGAAATTAAAGATTCTGCTCTAATTTGAAATTTTTCGTTCATGTCTAAATAAAAATAAATTGGATCGTTGTTTTAGGCAAAACGCGCCGAATGATAACTTAAAAGAGTCAACATTTGGTCCATCAGTGAAAATTTTCTCATTGATAAAAAAAAAAATAGTTACAGTATTTCTTTCGAAAATGCACGAAAGTGTTTTAGTGCCCTTTTCTGCCTTCTTGGCCATTTTTAGTGCCACTTTTTCGCCTTTTTAGCAAATTTTAGTATCCTATCAGACCTTTTTAGGCTGTTTTTAAGTACTTTTATGCCTTTTTCGGCCATTTTGATTTTTGTTCAAAAAAATAAAAATAATTAATTTAATTTTAAAAATTAAACATAAATGCAAATGAAATAAAATAGAACTTAAATAAATAACTAAAATAAAATTCACTATAATGAAGCAAAATAAATTAATATGAAATAACGAAGAAATTATTCTCTGTTCTTAAGCTTGCTTCTTTTTCTTGTTTTTTTTGGTTTTCTGTTTTTATTTTTAAATTTTTTTTTGTTGCTTTTTTTTCTTTTGTTTTTGCTTTTTTTTCATTTATTTTTTTGTGTGCTTTTTTTCTTTTATTTTTTTGCTTTTTTTTCTTTTATTTATTTTTTTTTGCTTTTTTTTTATTTTTTTTGTGCTTTTTTTTTTTGGTTTTTTTTCTTTTATTTTTTTTTTTGGTTTTTTTCTTTTATGTTTTTTTTTTTGGTTTTTTTTCTTTTATTTTTTTTTGTGCTTGTTTCCTTTTTTTTTTTATTTTTTATATTTTTTTAAGTTTATATAAATTTTATTTGCCTGCAATAATTTTAAGTTTTGTTTCCTTTGAACTTCCTTTTTGTACAGCCCACATACAATGTTTACGTAAAAGAACCAAAAGCAAAAAGTCCAATATTTTAATTTTATGGTCACAGCAATTACCACTAAACCACTCAGGAGTGGAATTTTTGCACGCGTCAAGCATATATGATTTGATGCCTCTTTTTTCCGGTTCTGCTTCAAAAATATTATGAAAAACTAAAATGTGTTTCTTGCTAGCTTCCATTAGTGCATCCGAAGGAGCAAGAAGATTCCCAAAATCTGTAACCGACTGGTAGTTTTTATGGAAAATGAACATTTCGCTAGGAGCAGTCAAAACTTCATCTTCTTTTCTTAGATCCTGGCTACATTTATCGCAATCCAGTTTTGGTACTATTTTATACGCCACATAACCAACAAAATATCTTATTGAAACCAATTCTAAGTTAATCTCTGCACGGTTACAAAAGCTGTCTTCCAAAAAATAATCAGCATACTTTTCGTCATGGAAGTCGATGCCATGGAGCTGAACCTCGTTGTCGTCCTCAAATGATTCATTGTTAATTGTGGATGAGAAACTTTTATCCCCCGCAGTATTAGAGATGATTTGGACTATAGAGTCTTGTGTTGGTTCGCAATTGCTCGACGTGCTCGACTGCACAATTTTTGTGGACATTAGCCTGGCAAAAATATTGTTTAGTTCGGCAACGGAGGGGTTGCTGTTGTTGCCGCCTTTTTGCCTTAAAATTGCAAAGGTGTTTTCCAGTTTGTCTTGGTTAAAAGACTTGGTCATTAAAAAAAATTTATCGGAGGTTTTGTCAAAAATTTCTTCTGTGATCAAAAGAACAGATTTCAGGGTAAGCTTCATTCCGTCCAAGAAAAATACTTTCTTTTTTTCGTCTATAAATTTGACTTCCTCCAAGTATTTCAAAAAGGTTTGAATGAATTTATACGGATCGTTTTGTAGCTGTAGAGCAGATCTAAACGGATTATCTGCGTAAAGAGATCCACTGTTCATACAGTCAAATATTATATCAACGTTTTTAATAAAATCAGCTGTACAAAAGGCTATCTGATTTGTATTTTTTTTGAATCCGTTGGTATCGCAAACCGTTCGGATAGCTGCTTGAACTGTCTTACTAAAAACCTGCGTGGCAAATTTGACTCTCATTTTTTCAAACGAATTTGGGAAAATATGCTGTCTAGTCAGCTTTGGGCACATTTTTGTTTTGGAGTTTTCTTCTTTCTCCCACAATTCTTGTACAACTTTAAAACTTACTGTACCGTCAGGCGTTTTCAGGTCGCATGTCATCCAGCCATTTCTTAACGACTTGACTAAATGAGGGAAATCAAACATGCAAAATATTTTTTCATTTTCGAATTCAAAAAAAGGTTTTTCAACAGTTACCCCAAAGTTAGAGAAACACTTTCTGTTAGAAGATCCCTGATCACATACTAACACTTTCACAGTTATCCCAAAGCTTTTTAAAATACGCAAATTTTCTTTAATTATTTCGCATAAAGCATCCCCCGTTAAACCGTTCTTTGAAACAAAATAGTTTAAAATTGTACTCCAATTAGAGAACATGGACTTGAGCATAAATACACACACCTGGCTGGCAATGTTTTTAGTTCTGTCAAAACCCTTACTTTCAAACCCGTCAACTAAATCTAATTTTTGGTTGTACCGTAGCTCCTTTCTTATTGCCATTTCATCCATTAAGAGCACCACGTTTTTTTCATCAGTGTCTTTTAATTTTAAGCACATTCCCTTAATGGATTCGAAAGCGTTATTTTTAAAGCCAGGCTGAAGGAATTTTATTGGAGCCCACCGATTTAATGTGCTAATATGAGGCAAATTTAGGTTAAGTTTGTTTCTCAAAAAAGAATACGTCGACGGAGAAATATAAAATATATTTTGGGCCAAATATTTTGCGTCATCGGAATATTCCTTAGGTCGAGTACTTGCAAGAAGCTTGCAAAATGTTTTAGACTCGGTGCTTATTTCCAAAGATTCAATGGAACTTTGCAGCGTCTTTTTCGAATTTTTTTTATTTGATTTTAAAACAACACGCTTACGTAGTCGCTCTTTGTTTCGGAATATTTTGAATTTTTTTACAAGTTCGTTGTATTTCTTCTTGTAAAAACTGCAATTTTTTAAATTTTTTTCGCAATTGTAACAGTTTTCATTTTCATACCGTGCCTTTTTAGGTAAATTGGGCTCTAAAAATTCTTCACCGTCGACCTCCTGATCTTCTAAATTTAGAGTTGGAATTGCATCCGATTTCAATTTTTTTTTACCCATAAATGTATCGCAAAAATGATTTTCGCAAATATAAAGTTTTTTGTCGTAGTCTTGCTCTTTCACATTACATTTTTCCCGCCAAATTTGCCCAAAAATAAGATCGGCAGACGGAAACTTAAACAATTTTAAGTTCACATTCTGTCGCCTTGATTTTTGGCAACTGCGTACGCAGCATTTTATGCCAGATACGGCGTAATTCTTATTTATTTTTTCAGCTTTGCTCATTATGTCCGTTCGCTTACGCAGCTTAACAGAAAATGACTTGCTGCGAAAAAAACGAACGACAGTGAACGTAAGAAATATAAAAAAAGCAAAGCAAAGCAAAAGAGAGTGTGTTTATAGAAATTGCTCTCTCCAATGCTCACGCACATGTTTTCTCTACACCAAGCAAGCTCTTTCGGTTTTGTTGCTTCCCCCCCCGCATCCAGAAGCACAAGCAAGAAAATTACAATTTTTAAGCCCAGATGCGCATTCTATATTGTTATATATTCTTTGCTATGACCCAGCTAGCATTTGAATGTTTGTTTCACGATCACAATTGTTTCGCGACTGGATTTCCAATCATCGCCACGATTGTCGGAGCAGAATTATATTTTTCTCTGCTTTTAAGACTTTGTGCTCACGATTTGTGTTTGTGTTTACTTTGTGTCACCGTCTTACATGTAGTTTTCTTATTGTTGTCTTACATCTTCCCGCATACTCCACCGAACTCGTGTTTTGCAAGGAGAATTTAATTATGTGTCTCTGAAATTCTAACGGGTTTTCCAATATCTGCTCAGCAGAAAAAGAAAAAGATTTTGCTCATCGTCGACGATTGGATTTTGCTCATCGTCGACGATTGGAAAATAAGAGTCGCCGTCTTGACACAGTTACTTCAGTTGCTCTGAACGTGCGCGATTGGAATACGACATCGCGCACGATTACTTTCATCGTCGGCTCCGATTGTGAAAGAGTCGTGCACGATTGAAAATGCTAGCTGGGGATTAGCAATAACAAAACAATCGAAAATTATGAAAGTATTTTCAGCGCTATGGCATTGTTTTTGCTTTGCTCTTTCATATGGAAAAGTTGTTGTTGGTTTGCTCTTTCATACGGAAAGTTTGTTAGTGTAATCCATTGAAATTGCTCTTTGTATATGCGCCTATGCTCTAGCTATAACAAGAGCATTTACAAAAACAAAAGAGCACCAAGAGTATAGGCTGTCGGCACCCCTGGTCTAAACGAAATGGCAAAAACGATGTACAAGTAGACCATAGAGTAAATTTATAGTAGAGCCGCCATTTGTCTCATCTGACGTTTCCTTTCACACTCTTCGTGATGCGGTCGGTGTGATAGAGAGATGTTTGACGAAAAGTGACATGCACCAGGTGGAATTACAATAACTTCTTGCTTTAATTTTTCATGCCATTTTGGTGAAAAACTGAAATTTAAATGTGTTTTAAACTTTTTTATTGACTGTTATTGTTAGCAGACATTTGTGTTGTATTTAACACATTAATTTTAACACACAAAATGAAATGCGTTGTTGTTATTTTGTTCGTTGTTTTGAACCATTGCCTCTATCTGGTATTAGTAAAGCAATTCTTTTCAACATCAAACGTATACATCACACGAGGACAAATGTCAGAAATTTGGTGAGTGAAAGATTGTCTCTACCCATATTTACTCTATGAAGTAGACAGTCAAAATTTCTCTTCACTCAAATGCCAACAAACAAAACGAGTGAAGCCCTAGTACTTCTCTACTCTCTCTTTTACTCTCTTCATTGAATATTTCAATACACGAGCAGCTTTTTGATAGTGTTATTGTATATATCTATACAAATTCCAACCATGTTGAAGTAAAATAACATAAACTATGGAAAAAGTATGAAATAAGCAAGATATGACGCGAGAGAGAAATGCGTTTGTGTGAACTCCTAGCACTTTTTGGTTCTCTTTTACCAGGGTTGCCAAGTTGCGCACATCTTTTGGTCGTCTAATTGTAAATCGTCTTTGCGTCTGGCGACTTCGGTTGATTTTTTCTCTCTGCGTCGTAAATTTTTGCGGCTCTTTTCTGGAATTTGTTTGAAAATAATATTATAGTTGTATTGGAATAAAATTGTTTTTACTGTTTTTAAAAATGTATTCACTTTTATTGTATTGTGTTTAACAATAAATTATTTTTAACCCTTTCTTTAATTTTCTTTTGCATTCACATGTACGTACCATCGTATATATGTGTTGGTTTCTCTTATGATTTTCTTGAACATGTGGTAACTTCATTCTCTCAATTGAGAGATTTCGTGAGAGCGCCGCTAAGAAATTATAAAAGATTCTATTCTAGCCGCGAGTCGTCAGCCGCAGCGGATTTCCGTCACGTTTTTTTCCCTGCCATAAGAAATCTATGTAGAAAAAACGTCGTCGTCTGTAGCGTGTTTGATTATGTTTAGACTCTGATACTGACAATCAGTGATGCCAATTTAGCTCTATGGGGCTAGATTTAGCACATTTCGACCTTGAAAACTGCAAAAAAAAAATTTCATTGCCGCTTTTTTGCAAAAACGCGTAATGTGGACGCGTTATGAGATTTTATTTAGCTCTTTCGACCGTTGTTGCGTCCACCGTTTAATGCCGTTGTCTGTTTGCTTCTATTTTTGTATTGGTTATTACGCTTAATACTTATACATTTTTAGGTTGAGAGACACCCAAAAATGTCGGAAGGTATGGAAAGCATATCCCTCTCCACGTAGGGGGTTTCTATAGCACAGCTGATCGAAAAGGTACTAGGGCAATGATGTAGAATGAGAGACCAAAGAAGACATACAGATTATAGACCATGCAGCAAACTTAGTTTAAAAGTGTTTCATTGACACTAATGACAGCTAACTTATGTTTTATGTTGTTTGCATCGAATGAAAATACGCATTCCCTTTTATTTCTGTCCGTATTGGTCCAACCAAAGAGTAAATTACAAGAGCAACTCGAACTCAATGCATTGGCCTACTACCTCATCGTTATCAAGAGAACGCGAAGAGAGGCATAGCGGCTCTTTTCTATCTCTCTATTGTTCAAGGCAGTATGTATTTATTGCAAATGTATGATTGCTGCAAAACACTTCTCTATACGCAAGAAACTATTCTCGATCACAAAAACGTATGAAAGACATGGAACCTTTCTACGGAATTCCTTTGGTACAACCAGAGACAACAGAGACTGAAATCAAAAATGTCAGGCAAAGCTGGCACTCGTCAAATCTGCACTACAACAACGAATTCTTCGGGTGCACATCTGAAAGGATATTCCAACAGAGGATGTTAAAATTTAATGAAACAAGTAGCGTGTCCGAATTCTTTATTTTATTTGAAAGGCCTATCAAAAACATTATGTGGGGAATATTTATTTATTTATTTATCTCACAGCTACAATCCTCAATAGGATACAGCCGGTAATATATTTTCAACAACGTTATAAAATTTATATTATATACGTAGTAGAAATAACATACAATACTTAATAAAATTAAAATACATTTAACATAAGAAAAAGAGTAGAGTACAATTAAAATAATATAAAGAAAATATGTAAAATTGAAAAAAGAAAAATATAAATATAAAAATATTATCATAAAATAATTGAAATGAAGCAAAATAGTTAAAAAATAATACAAAATACAAAAATAAAAATAACTTATAATTAAAACAGTGGGAATACAGGAGCTGGAACAGGAACATCTGGAACATGAGGAACAGGAACAGGAACATCAGGTGGAGTAGAACAACAGGGCGATGAGCAGGAACAAGAGAAATGGTAAACAAACTCCACAAATTTTAGTGGAATGATTCACAGGAACTTAAGGATAAAATCATAGGAGATAACATAGGCAGTCACATCTGGAGCAGGAACGTCGCAACAATATGTGTGGAACGATAAACAGGAACATAAAAATAGCATAATGGGAGATAAACAGGAAGAGTAGGGACTTGAAGATCTGGAACATGGAGATGAGGGACATGAATGTCAGCATCTGGCGTCAACCGCTAATGATTCATCCATCTATTCAGCGTCAGCTACAATTCATTGTAGAATTCAGAATTTATAATAAGATTGATTAATAGAAGCAGGACTGGTTTATCAGAGGAAAATAGTTGGCAACACAAGCTGGATAATAGTTCCCGATTAATTACGAATTAAATGTTGCTTAATTATATTCAAACAATCTGAAGCGGGTAAGGAATTATAGATCTCATTGTAAATGAGGCAAACGCGTCGAAAAGGATTGTAGTAATCGTAATTATAACGGACAGTCGGTAGTTTTATAGGATAGAAATATCGGGTTTGTCTACAGGGAACATTAAAATTTATTTGACTCACGAGAAAATTTGAATCTATACAACCCCTAATGAGTTTTACAATAAACATAGCATTTAACATATACCTGCGTTTTTCAAGTGTAGGAAGATCAATAAGCATCAGTCGATTTTTATAAGGTGGCAAATCATCAATGTTCCAAGCGAGACCACGCAAAGCAAAAAGTAAAAATTGTCTTTGAATCGATTCGATGCGGTCTATGTAACAGGCATTATACGGACACCACACAATACAAGCATATTCTAATCCAGGTCTAACGAGAGAGACAAAAAGACGTTTAGTGACGTACGGATCCGCAAATTCTTTCGCCCATCTTTTTATAAAAGCTAACAGTGATCTGGCTTTGCCTATACAGGAATCAATATGAAGATCAAAACGCAACTTTTGATCAAGAAGTACTCCTAAATCCATGAAAGAAGACACATTTTCCAATATATAAGAACCAATAAGGTAATCAAAATTCAACGGTGTACTACGGCAAAACGAAAGCTTTTTACATTTTCCCTGATTTAGCGACATACCATTTACCAAACACCAATTAGTGAGACCATCCAAGTCACATTGGAGATGGGTGGAATCCTCAGTATCGCATATAGGCATAAATAATTTAACATCATCTGCAAACATCAAAATGTTAGAGGATTTAACTATAGACGGTAGATCATTTAAATAAAGAACGAAAAGTAGAGGACCTAAATGACTGCCTTGAGGAACACCAGATGTTACTGATATAGTTGAAGATAATACATTTTTAAACCGCACTTTTTGGGTACGACCACTAAGGTAAGAAGATACCCAGTGCAACAATTTATGTGGAAAACCAATAATATCAGGTTTGTATATTAACAAATTATGAGCAACTGTGTCAAAAGCTTTACTAAAATCTGTATAAATTACATCCATCTGACGTTTATCCCGAAAAGCTGCAAAAACATGAGACGTTAACTCCAGTAAGTTAGTCGTAGACGACCTGCCCTTAACAAAACTGTGCTGATATGGCGAAACCAAACATCCAACAAAATGAAGTAGTCTATTCGTAACCAATTTTTCAAATAGCTTTGGAATTGCTCTCAGCTTTGCAATACCTCTGTAATTTTCAATATTGGATCGACTTCCAGACTTAAAAAGTGGGCTTATGAAACTTGATTTCCAATAAGAGGGAAATTTACCCGATGCCGCCATTCCCCGCGGCTTCGGTGTATATCATTCTAAATTTGAACGAAGGGTCGGGTTATGTTGTCTGAGGGCACTGGTATTTGTGTTTTATTGGCCTGGATCTGCGAATTAAGTAAACCCCACAAGAAAATGCCTAAGTTCACGTTGCCTCTGGTTGAGATAATTCTTAAATCGGTCGTGCAGAATGCCCGATGTGGCATTGGCGATAGCACGTAGCGATGTCCTGGTGGAACCACAGATCGGTAACGCTCTCCGTTGACGGATCACAATCCAGACCAAACAATGGCATTCTACACATGCATTGCCACTTGATATTGATTGGCATCGTTCTAAATCCGGCAATACTTGTTGATGTACCCATTTATTCAAAAATGGGTGTCAACGCGTGCAGCGTTGCCAGAAGGGAACACCCATTTTGTTAATAAAGTCGTATTATTCCTACGTTTTTCTCGAAAAATTAATAAAAGATAACCGACGTGAACTGTTAAAAACTGCCTGTCACTATTGGAAATCCCCTTATTTATTAAGCGCGATTTAGCACTTTTGGGATTTTTCTGGCCGTTTTCGTTATTTGGCGCCTTGTAGCACTTTTTAGGTACTTCGACGGCGCGTTTCGTTCCTGCAGAGTTGGCATCACTGCTGACAATTATGTTGTTTTGCTTTTAATTGGTATCAATGCTGATCTAGTAGAGGTTACCGCAGTTGGATTTGTGGAAATTGTGGGCACCAACAACAGGGATTTGGTTTTTGTTCTATGATTCTTAATGTCAAATTCATAGACTAATTACTATACTAGACTCAACATTTTTCTCAGCAAATTTATGACATTTGGCCTGGTGTGATATGAACGTTGGATGTCGAAAAGGATTGCTTCAATGATACCAGAAAGAGACAATGGTTCAAAACAACGAACAAAATAACAACAACGGCATTTCATTTTGTGTGTTAAATTTGTTGTGTTAAATACAACACAAATGTATGCTAACATTAACAGTTAATAAAAAAGTGTAAAACAAATTTAAATTTCACAGGTTTGCACCAAAACGACATGAAAAATTAAAGTGGAGAATAAAAGCAGAATAAGGGAAATTCTTCGCAAAAATGATTTCCCGGCCAGAACAGTAAATGGTCTACCGGATCGGAATGGACACACAGCACAATTTATGGAACGAGGGCAAGATCAACCAGACGAAACCCCACCGAAAATTTACAAAACCCTGACGTATTTGCTGGTTATTGCGAGAGACTGAACCGTTCCGATATCTATGACAAAGGGTCATATGATTTGGCGTTGAAATCACACAATACCCTGAGCAGATTATTTAGCCGGACAAAGGCCAAAGTGACGGAAAAGGATAAGTCTAATATTGTGTATCAAATAAAATGCAATGGGGATAAGACTGATGTATGCCAAAAGGTATACGTTGGCACCACGAAGACAAGACTCTCTTAACACAAATCGGATTTAAGGGCCACCTATAGGGCCGATCGAATTTTCCAAGATGTATTTATTATGCTATTTTTTCAGATTAAGTTAATTTTTGTATATATTCCACAAAAAGACCGTTAATCTTTCGGTGTAAATACAAATTTATTTAATTCTTTTATAAAAAGTACTCTTACGTCGAAAAAAGTAATTTCGGAAGAATAAAAAAAGTCCCGTCGAAAATGATCAAATTTGTATATGTTTCAGTTTATAGTTTGTATCCGCCAACTACATATTAATATACAAATGGTTATTCGCCAATCTATCGGGTACAATAGATATTATTTACACCCAGAAAATATACTCCTTGCGATGATTACTGATCCAGCCCAAACAGTACGTTCAAAAGTTTATGAAACCATAAGAAGAGCTCGAGATGACCCACCGGCTAACATTCGCGAATTTCACGTACCAAAACATCAAATTAATTTTGATTGCGACATACTACGAAAATAATAAATTGGAACAATATCCCGATGAGCAATTAGTGTAATACCAACATTCGTCTGATGAAATTATTGAAATTCCGGGTAATATATGTGTGTTAGATAACACAGTGCAACACTAAAAATCTTGTGAGGTTCAGACGACAAAATTCTGAAAGCTCATGGTCGTAGTAGCAAAACCCCAGCTGTGTTTTGTTTGGGTGGCAGCCGTTTTTTATAGTACTTTAAAGCAGTGTTTGAATTTACTCACAAAATTCAATTTCATATTTATCTTAAAGCCTGTTTCTCGATGTCGAAAGAATGCATTCGCAACGTTTGTAAGCGAAAGAAATCTGATTTGGGTTTCTCTAACTCAACTTTATGCGAACGACGACTCGAACGACAAGGCGAAAGAAAATTTCGAGTACGTAAAGGTTTTCATACAAAATACGTTTTCTCTATTTCGAATTAGTTGTCAACACTGCGAATGGAAGTGTCAAATTCAGTCACTTGCTGTTTTGTTTTCGAGTGACAAAGATATATACAAATTGTAGAAAATCAAGCACAAATTTTGAAATTAAAATGGATGGCAAATTGGAAGTATACAATAAAATTAAAAAAAAAATATTAATAAATTAAATAATTATTATAGTCTAAAGAAGTCAACGATGCAGCAGCTGCAGGCACTGGTCCACCATATGGAATAAAACCCAGAGTTTGCGAGGGGTGTGCCGGTTTTCGGAGATAGTAAATTTTCGGTGGAGGATGAATGGAAAAACATTAGCCAGAAGCTCAATTCCCTAGGACCCCCATTGTGTACTATTGCTGAATGGAAAAAGTTAGGTTGATATTTTATGGTTACGAATCTATGTACATGTTTCATTGTTTGTTGCAGACTTGGGCGGACTTAAAATCCCGAACAAAAAAGAAAATTAGTTCCACCCACAAAAGTCTTCGGGAAGTCAAAAGTCTTAACGGAGTTAGAAGAGGTAATAGACCGAACACTGCTTCTTTCCTTTGCCACAGCGCCCAGTGGTAAAGATTTCGGCGAGAGTGCGAGTAAGATTGTGCCCCACCCGACGTCACTAGATGATTTGTTTGTCGCTCTAGACAACACACCGCCAAGGACCAGCAAGGCAGTGGCAGTAATAAAGCCTAGTAGGCCACGCACGACGGTGAACATTGTCCAGAAAGAGTATGCTTCTGTACCAAATGGAACTGCAGACCCCACAACCCAATTATAATCAGGAAAACGAGCAGCCTATCAAGGTGATAGTGGCGCAGATGAACCAACATGTTCCTCAACTACGAAAAAAAGGACAACTGCTGACGAGCAATTAATTCTTATTAGGCGCCAACTAAGAGTAGCTGAAAAAAATGCAGTAGGGGGAAAAGTGCAGAGCGAAGCCCTGAAACGGTTAGCAGATGCAGCTGAAGCGCAGGTGGAATCAACAAAACGAAGTGCACACGCCGCAGAAGCTCAAGCCGCAAGTGTAAAGAAAGTGCAGGAAAGCATACTTCGTATAGAAACACTTATTGATAACTTTATGCATCTCTAAGTCAGTAATGTTATAAATGTTTGCTTTTAATCTCGGGATGAATGGTCTAGATTCAACGTTACAACTAGTTCTCTCTTACTGTTCCTCATATGAATTTTATGAGGTCCTTTTAGCCTTATCTTTTAGTCTATCCTATAAATAATTCATGGTCCAAATCTTTAGATTTCTATTTGCATCTTTCTTCGTTTTATTAATAGCAAACCCTTTCCCCACATTTTTAAGTTTTAAGTATCATAAGTATATTTAATATTTTTTCTCCTTTTTCTTTTCTTTTAACAGGTTTTTATTGTCAGATAAATCAAATACATACTACTAGGCACACAATAAATACATCTTAATCTTACTTATATCTAATTCCCTCACACCTATTGGGTGTCCTTCGGAATCTTCTATCCTCATAAAAAACACTACATACATACATCATTCTTAATCTTAAATTATATACGTTGTAAAATATATTCTCCCGAAAAATCCAATGAAAACGGGAACGCCTCATTTGTCGTCGTGACCTAAAAATAAAAACTTAAAAAATAAATAACAACTTTAAAACTAAATAAAAACAAAGAATTCTAGCAAGCCGGATCGCATAAATTATCAGATCTGAAATTCCAAAAAAATTCCAATCTCCTCCTCGGTTAAAAGAAAACCTACTGGGTAGTATTATACACAGGGTCATCGATACCCAATGTACCGAATCTCCCGTTCCTAGATAGCCCCCATTACTGAGGGCCAGAAGGTCCGTTGGTCCAAGGAACCAGCGTGACAGAAGACTGTCCGCATCCGTCGTGTCGAAACATGCCCTAACCAGGTCATTATCCAACCCCGCCGCTTTTCCCAGGAAAGTCAGAGCAGAGTCCACCATGAACCTGTCAATCCTCAGACCCAGACAGATCCCGAGTATTTTCCGCTCCCATTACCTCAGCCTCTCCATCTGACTCGACGAGATGGGAAACCAGGCTGGGAAAGCATACACCAAAACAGGCCTTATGACCTGCCTGTACACCAGCAGACGCACCTCCGTACTCAGGCCATTCGCCCTCGCCAACAGCCTATAGTATGCAGAGAAGACAAATCTTGCCTTCCGCAAAGCGTAGTCAACATGGCTCACAAAGGTGAACCGTTCGTGGAAATCCCGATATCAGCATCTCCCACCTTGAGCCTGGTGATGTAGCCCCTGGCGTTCGGGTACAGGTTCCTGCGCTTCCCCTTGAAGATGACCCCTCTTGATTTGGCCACATTAAGCCCAATTGCCCACTTGGAGAAGAACCCACTCAGGGTCTCAATGATTCACGTTGCTCGCCCTAGGGCCAGAAGCTGCAACAAGGATGTCATCCGCATATACCAGCAACAAATCCCCCCCGGAGGAAGGGGCATATCGCTGAGAAGAATGTTGTACAACACAGGTCCCAACAGCGAGCCCTGCGGTACACCCGCCGTCACCACCTTCTCCTCAGAGAGCGAATCGCCAACCCTCACACGGAACGTCCTGTCCGCTAGGAAACCAGCAACCATCCTGAGTATGTTAGCAGTAAATCCAGCCGCCTTCATCTTCACCAAGGTCTTGGCAAAATCAAGGCTAGCAGCTATCGTGGCGTGCCTTCTGTTCAGACCCTTAGTCACGTAGGCAGAAAACACCATCAGCGCATGCGATGTTGAGTGCCGCCCTCTAAAACCAAACTGGTTGTCAAACAAGATGCCGCGCTCAGCCAAATGTTCACGAACATGGTCCAGAATAAACAGCTCCAGAAGCTTCCCAAAAGGGGAAAGCAATGAAACCGGCCTATATTCACTGACCCTCTTCCGATCCGTCCCAGGCTTGGGAATAGGCACTACCGCCGCCCTCTTCCAGGCCCGAGGGAAGTAGCCCAAGTAAATGCAGTGGTTCAAAAGAACCGCCAGAAAGGTCCAAACGAAGGAATCAGTCCTCTTTAAGGCAACATCAGGAATGCCGTCCAGTCCAGACGACTTCTTAGGTGGAGGCCTCCTAAGAGCGCCACCCACATCCGCAGCCCTGATAATCAGGTCATCCACACGCCCAGCACCAACTGCGCCGTCAGCCATGATCCCCGATCCAAATGCAACACGTGGTATAGGCCTCACCAAATCAGCTGCTCCAGCAGTAATCCGCTCACCAAAGTCACCAGTCCTCAGGTGACCATTCACGCCATGTACCGCTGAAAAACCCGCCGCAAGGAGATTAGCCTTCCCACCTCCTCAATAATAGGCACATCGCCCTCGTCGATCATATCCGGGATTGGATCCCTTCGACGCAGTCCGCCAGCCGCTTTAACCTTAGCAAATGTAGTGCTGTCCACCCTTATAGCATTGAGCCGATCCGTCCAGAAACCAGCCTCAAATTCAGCAATCGCACCATCGATGATCCGACTCAGCTGCATTATCTCAGCCCTGAGAGTAGGAATGCGCGAGAAATCCCTGTCCTGCAAAGAGTCCACCGAAGCCTCTTCTTCTGTCTAATAAGGTCCTTTATCCTGGGAGGGAGGTCAGGCAGCCCACCATTTCCAGTTGACATATTCGGCACAGCACCATCATGCATGTTCCGCCATCATAAGCACGTCAGGTCTGTGCTCCGCCAAAAACAGCCCCAGATAGTGCCTCCGCTGCCTTGAAACAATGGAGTTTATATTGATGAAGATGTACTTCAGTCGTCCGTTCATGAAAGAAATAGCGATTCCATAAAGGCCGCCATAGCCCGCATCTTTCCAGCTTCATCCCGGATTCCCGCATAGCTTCCCGCGACATCCCGGAACTTCATCATGCAGTCAAATATGCCGCCTCCCATCAGCCGGTGACAATCTGCATTCAACGCACCAACATCAATATCAGTCCCTGTCCCAGACCTAGGATCTCCAAAGTTAGCCGCCATAGGAGCCGAAACACGCCCCGAAGTTCCACGTAAGTTGGGAGCACTACCCGCCGCATTCGAATACGAGAATCCAGGCCTCCTCATCATTGTAGCCCGAGCATTCGCTGGCCCACTGACCCTCGGTCCATTCCGCACGGTACGCATCTTAGCCGCAATCGCCATTTTCTTGGGACAATCCCTTGCCCCGGCCGTGTGACCCTCAGCATTGCAGTTCACGCATTTCACCTTGCGTGGGGCCTGCATCGTCACCTCCCCACTGATTTCGTCCTCCACTGGCACCTCGTTCACGACTTCACCCTTCCTGGGTAAATCGCACGTCTCCGACTCATGTGGTCTTGCGCACTTCACACATCTGGAAGGCATGTTGCAGTTCCTGGGCACATGTCCAAACCGCTGACACCTGTAGCACTGCGTCGGTCCACCCCTCTTAAACCGCTCAAATCGGACACGGCAGTTCAGGATACTAGTCAGTTCATGGAAACTGACCAAATAGGAGTCGTTCGACAACTTTATCAGCCAACGATCGCCACCCATTTTAGTCAATCCTATGATCTCGAGCTTCACCCCGAGACCCTCAAAATACCCTTTTACATCCTCCACGTCAAACGTGTCAGATAGTCGCCGAATAATTACCACGAATGGCTTCACACTCCGAGGAGTCTGGGTGTAAAATTTCACGCTAATCGACTGCAATAGCGACCGTGATCCTGAAGGGAATTCGCGGCAATATTGGTAGATTTCCTCCCCAAAATACTAAGGCTAAAATTGTCATGGCCCAGCGTATTCTTAATGCTGCGCAAGATCAGCTTCACGTCGATGTCCAAGGTCGTTATGACCGGGATCGACTTTCCGGTCCTCTTTCCAGTTGCAGCTGCCGATGTTGTCGGTCTACCTGCTGCCACCGCACCCTTTGCGGCTACTGTACTTCTTGCAGCTACTGTTGAATTTGGCGTACCTCCCTTCGCCATTGTTCTTGCCCTCTTGGCTGCTGCCGTTGACACCACTGTTGTCCAGGCAGGTGTGGCGTCTTGCCCTGCTGCATCCTTATTCCTGGCAGGTGTGGCCACTTGCCCTGCCGAATCCCTCTTCATTGGTCTCGACATCGCCTCACGCAGTGAAGGAAACTCCTCCTTGGTTGTGGCTTCTATGGAAACCATCTCACATTCATCTCCGTCATCATCACCCTCATCGGACGTGGAGTAGTCCTCAGAGGATTGCTCTTCGTCTTCGGTCCCGGACTCGGACTTCCGGGCATTCTTCCTCATCTTGGCGATCTCACAGAGGGCCTTCCCAAGCATCACCTCCAGTTTTGCGCATCTTGCAACACTTGCCTCGTACCGCACCTTCATCTCCTCCGCATCGTAAGACTCCTCCCTCCTACGCTTCCGCATCACCTCCATCTCTGCTTCATCCATCACTGGATGAGAAATATTCTCGCCGTCGGTAATCACCACGGTCTTCTCTTCAATCGTCTTCTTGTTTACTGTTAGCAGTCGACTGCCTTTTCTTGGGTATTTCGGCTACCTGATTTTTCACTTTCCGCTTCGCTTCAGCACAATGTGAACAGACACTGTCAACACTGTAATATTCATTATTTAATATAAACATTTTTCGGTATTAATAAATATAACCAGTACATAAGTTTCAGTTGGGTGATCCGACTTAATCATACCCTCACCATACCGTAGCTCATCCATTGCGTGGGAGTTCTGTTAAAAGTTAATAGTACTCAAAAGTGACCATATTCAAAAGCAGATTGACGACATTGCGCTAAATAAATGGGCATGGCAAGTTGTTGCCAACATTTTGATCAGTACCAAATGTTATTAAGATCGGTTATGATTTATTGTATAAAAAGTATAAAACTAGAAAGCGAACAGCTCACTGGTTGTGAGAAGCTTTCCCCGATTCCTTCATGGGATGTAATGGGAAACCATATTTTTTTTTTATTATTTATTGGAGATATCGAGTCGGCAAACTGAAAATACGCCCAAGTTTTGTGTGGGAGGTACGAAACTGGGCGTGGCACAATAGTCAGTTATTAGTTACACAGTAGCTTTTAGCAAAATATTGCCTAGTACCGAATTTTATTAAGATCGGTTATTTGTTTATGAGAATTATCGTGTGGATCAACTGGTCATCCGCCCAACTTTTATATGGGAGGTACCACAATGAGCGTGGAAAAATCACCCTTGTTTTAATCGGTGATTAGCTTTTTATAACGTGAAGCCTTATACCTAATTTCATTAAGGTCGGAAGTGTTTCACGCGATTTATCGGATTGACAATCCGGTCGAACTCCCTGTTTTGTATGGGAGGTACCAGAATGGGCGTGACAATCTCACCCATTTTCTCCAGTTAAGTAGGCATTTACAGATTATTAACCGGTGTGATAGTTGAAGCTAATCAGATCTACCAGAAGAAAGGTTTGAAAGAAATATGATTTTGTGCTAAATGTGTCGATTTGTGTGGGAGGTACCAGAAGGGGCGTGGTCAAAACGCCCATTTTCAATCCCAAACTCAATATTGGCTAACAATAGTCACTGACAAAATTTCATTGTGATCTGTAGAGATTAACGGCAGATATTATGTTGACCAGCCAGTCAGACAGACAGACGGACATGGCTCAAACGTCTTAAAAAGTTCTAAAACGAATTTCGTCCAAAGATTCTAAGGGTCTAATAAGGCTCCTTCTATGTGTTACATTTTTTTACGTATTTAACAATTAATTTGTTTATTTATGTTTTTATATGCGTTAATTAACAGACGCCACTGTTTGGCTAATACATCAAATGTTTAATACAAAAGTGAAAAATATAGTTCATTATTGGTTAGCCACCTTATCATAACAACGGACGTAGATCAAATTAAAAACAGTAATAAGAAAAAAATTGGTTTGGCGCAAATAAATGGTATTTCCATTAACATTCCAATGGTATACATACTATCCAAATTGGATTATAAATGGCGGAGATATAAGCAAGTCCATATTCATACATTGAACCGAAATAGGTCCAACCGATGAAAAATAAAAATTGTGTTAGGATGCCAATAATAATAATCTATGGTAAAAATTTGGACCCGATCGGAGAGTTTCACCTAAACTTAACTTGACAGTAAAATGTATGGATATGCGGCATAAACAGTTAAATTGAAAAAACAAATTGATATGATATGATAAAAACTATTTTTTTGCAGTCGATTTTCGATTTTGAAATCAATTTTTTTCGTCCCGATTTTCAATTATTTTAACAAACAACTTTAAAAATTAGGAGGATATTAAATTTCAGTGCAATTGTTCAACAATTGTTTTTGCCATTCAGAATATTGAAAGTTGATTAATTAAAATTATTCAAGGCTCATCGGCCCCAAGATACGCTACTTCAAATCACAAGTACATAATGGCCGATTTATTTGTCATTCAATATACTTTCGGAATAAAATACATTAATGGTAGTCTTCTTAGTCGGGGCTGGTAGTCTTCAATCACGGCTTTTACAGTAAAACATTTGTAATATTAATCTGTGTTTTTCATTTGTTTTTATTTTATTGAATTGTTTTATATCTATATATCGTTTTAATTTAGTTTTATAGCTTGATGTATATTTTTTTAAGTGTTGTAATTTTACGAATTTTGTTTATATATATATTTTATTATCAAAAAACACTTTATAATTAAGAATGATTTAATGAAATTTGCTTTTATTTTAGTTAAATAAAGACAAATAATTGCGCTTAATCTTGTGTTGTTTCTCTTTCTTTTAAATTCAACTATTTAACATTGTTGTGTTTAGATTTTTGTTTGTTTTTAATTTGGAAATTTAACTTTTTTCATTACATGAATTTATTAATTGTTTTTAAAAACATTTTATTTTTTTTTATGTATTTAATAGGTTTATATTTAAGTTTTTTTTTTTAACTAATTATTAAATTTATTGTTTGTTTTTTGTTTAATTTTCAGTAGTTTAAATATGAAGTTTAAAAATTTTAATAAAATTATATTTATGTTCTGTTTTAAATTGAATTTTTTTGATAAAAATTGTTTAATGTAAATCTTTTTAACAATATATAATGATATAATTTGGTTTTTATTTAATATTAAATACATTTTTTATTTACATTGTCCACATATAGTATATACATATGTATGTATATACATATATAATATTTTTATAACAATGTGAAAATGTTTTATATTTTAAATATACTTTTTAATAACTTTTTGTTTTGTGAAGTTTCTTTTGTTTTCCTTTCTTTAAATTTGTGTTGTTAATGAGTGTTCAATGTTAACATGTGTAGTTTATTTTGTAATTTAATAAATATTTAGAATAAATTTTGTGTTTGTGTTTTACAACTTCTATTGTATTTCATTTCAATTTGGAGTCGTATTAATTTCGTATTATTATTACACATTTACAAGTTAATTGGTATGTTTCTTCTAATTGAAGCTGCTCGTACCTCCTTCACCTCTTCTACTTCCTCGTCCTCCCTAACTTCTTCCACATCCACGCGTTACGGCTCCGGACATTTGTAATACACGCATATGTTGTGAAGTGCACAACATGCATTCGTTATTTTTGTTATTTTCGTAGGATCGTAGTGCAGACCTCGAGATCCTATAATGCACCGAAATCTGTTCTTCAAAGCTCCAAAGCATCGCTCAACAACATTGGGTGCACTTGCGTGCTTTTTATTATAGCATCTTTCAGCAGCATCGGTGGGCTTTCTGAATGGTGTCATCAAGAACGGCTTTAACTTATAGCCGGCATCACCTAAATAAAAAATTAACACTGTTGTAAACATCATCATTGTAGTTTACATATCTTACCAAGAATCCATGTGTTGCTTTTGCCACTTTAGAAGCTGTCCTGCAGTTTGGCATCCACAGGGCATTGGTCCCACACGAATGCATCATGGTTATCGCCAGGATGCCTAGCATCGACATACATAATTTTAGTTTTGTGGTCGCAAATCTGATACATTGTGTAAAATCTAAAATGCAATATGTAACTGCTTTATTAACCTTGCCACCATTGCATTTATACTGTAGTAACCTTTTCTGTTGTAGTACAAATGTTTTAAATCATCTCCAGGAGATTTTATGCGGATGTGTGTTCCGTCAACACAACCAATAATGCCAGGAAACCCCATGGAATCAAAAAATTACTGCTTTATAATATTTTCTTCCGCAGGATGTACCATTTTTATCCACTCTCCACAAATGCTATTTTCAAATATGTATATTTAGGCAGTCCGCAATAATCCGGCAAACTGACGCCTTACATGTGGACGAAAGGGTCTCGTTTCCTACCGTCTGCTGATAACTCCCTGTGGCCAGGAAGCGGAGAAAATTTGCAAGTTGTACATCCACTCGTATATGGGTACTTCTAAATGAGGGAGCAGTGGTTACTTGCAGTATTCCAAGCAGCATGCAGTATTCCATGCATGCCCTGCACTCACTGTTCGCCACTAGTCCAATACGGTACAGGTGGGCTCGTAATCCCGAATGCCCCGTTAAGACTCCCATCATTTTGCCCATTTCGGCTTTTCCCAGTTTCAGCAAACCTTTTGTCCTCGATCCATCTGGGTCTCCCCATAGGATCTTTGTCATCCGGCCTACTGATTCCCGGTTCCACTGGGCTATATGTGCCGACTCCGCCCATTTATTTAACTCAGCCTTCGTCACCCCAAAGGGTTTCGCTCCATCTAGGCTCACCGTTTGAAGTTCTCTGGCTTTCTTTGCCAGGAGGTTCGCTCTCTCGTTGCCGAATACCCCGCTGTGCCCCGGCACCCAGATGATGTTGAGTCTGCCGTGCATAGAGTAGTCGTTTATCACCTTCTTACAGTCAAGGACCGTTCTAGATTTGACAGTTTCTGATGATATTGCCTTCATTGCCATTTGGCTATCCGTGAATATATTTGCCTCGGCTGGGATTGTATTATCGCCGAGCCATTTGATACACTCCGTAATCGCCCGAACTTCCGCCTGAAAGTTCGTATTATGATCCGGGAGGCGTTGGTGGGATTCGGTTGCTGGATTTTCAATAAAGAATCCTAGACCCGTTTTTTCTCCTAGCTTTGAGCCATCCGTTTAGCAGTAAGTCCCATTTGGCATTGGTGTCAGGGTCCCATTCTGCCAGGCGTCTCTAGTTGGCGTTAGGGTCACGCAGTTCGCCTTAACCCTTATCTCGGGTATTCGGTCAGATTCACTCGTATCTTGAGTGTACCCGACTAAGGCCCCAGTTATCCGTTGGTGTTTTGACGTGAGATCCCTGTTGATCCATTCACATGTAGCTTGTAGGCGTTTTGCCGCAAGGGCAGCCTCGTATTTGATTCTAATCTCGATTGGCTGGATACATAAAATAGTCTCCATGGCTCTTGTCGAGGTTGTCCTTATTGCACCGCTGATACCAATGCAGCACATTCTCTGAACCCTCTGCAGTATTGCGATGTTACATTTCCTCTCAACTGCCGTCCACCATACTACAGAAGCATATGTTAGTACAGGCCTAATTACGCTTCTGTAGAGCCAGTGTGTCATAGTCGGTTTGAGGCCCCATTTGGACCCTATAGCCCTTCTGCATAGCGACCAGCATCTGTAGGCCTTATTAGCCCTTTCCTCTATGTGGTGCTTCCAATTCAGTTTCCGATCTAGGATTACTCCTAAGTATTTAACCTTATTGGATATTTTAATCGTCTTTCCCAAGAATCGTGGCTCTTCATAATCTGAGATTTTCGTCTTCCTTGTGAATAGACATATTTCCGTTTTGTCCGGGTTTACATTTAAGCCCCTTGGCTGTGCCCATTCATACGCTATACTCAGTGCCCTCTCGGCCTCTCTGCATAATTGGTTTGGGTTCTTTCCCTTAAGAAGTATTATAACGTCATCTGCGTAGCAGATTGGTTTAAGTCCCTCGTCGGTAAGTTTCCTTAGGAGACTGTGTATAGTGAGGACCCATAGGAGTGGTGATATAATCCCTCCCTGTGGGGTTCCACGTTGTACTCTGTCTCTAATATTTACATCATGGGAACCACAGCTTATCCATCTATTCCTTAGCATATGGTTGATCCAGTCTTTTAATGCCCGGTCCACCATAAACTGGTCTAAGGATTGGATAAGTGTTTCGGTCCGGACATTATTGAACGCTCCCTCAATGTCTATGCATACAGCGAGTGTGTATAGTTTGTCATTGAGAGATTGCTCTATGTAGTAGGTTACCTCATGAAGTCCACTGATCTGCCTTTGACATAGGCGTGTTGTCTAAACTTCAGCATATCGCTCGGTATTCCACTTTTTACCATGTCGTCCACTATTCTCTCCAAGGTTTTGAGTAGAAACGAGGTGAGGCTAATTGGTCTATAAGCCTTTGCCGTTGCATAGCTGGCTTTTCCAGGTTTGGGTATAAATACTACCCTGGCCTCCTGCCAGTTTCTCAGTGTGTAGGCGTATTTTAAGCATGCGGTAAAAATTCCTGCCAGATGGGTTGTTATTTGGTCAACCCCATGCTGTAGGATAGCCGGAAAAATACCATCCGGTCCCGCCGCTTTATATGGGGAGAAACTCTTTATAGCTTTTTGGACCATTTGGTCCGTAATGATTGGCGACTGATGTACTACATTCTCACCTTGTGACCATTTCCCCGTGGGTTCCGCGTTCCCATTTGGAAAATGTGTATCCATCAGGTGCCTAAGTGTTTGTTCCATTGTATCCATTCTCTTTCCCGTGTCATCTACTAGCGTTTCCGCCTGTACGTGGGTCTTAGAGAGGAATTTTTTCGTCTTCGACATATCGTTGACGCTATCCACCTGTTCACTGAATAGTCTCCAGGAGTTGCGTCTCGCTTTTCTCAATATTGCGTTGTATTCACTGAGACTTATCTTGTAGTCCTCCCAGTATACTGGTGATTTCTTACGCGTGGCCCTGTTGTAAAGTCTACGGACGTTCTTCCCTAGATTTCGTATTTCCCCTGTAACCCAGGGTTTTTCTTGGGCCGATTTTCTTTCCCGAAGTGGGCAGCTCTCCTCGAAAGACTTTACTAGTGCTTGCGTTGTCTTTGTCACTATGTCGTCTAGTTCGTCCCTGCTAGAGTATTCGAGTTGAGGGTGGACTAGTCGATTCTTAAGTAGGCTTCCGAACTTTGTCCAGTCTGTCTTGGTCCTATTTCGGAAGCATATCGGTTTCGGTGGTGGCCGTGTTATCCTGAATCTAATATATCTGTGATCCGAGAATGAGTGCTCATTTAAAACCCTCCATTCTTGAATTTCATCTATAAGGTGTTCAGAACAGATTGTTATATCTAACACCTTCTCCCTAATCTTGTTGACAAAAGTGGCTTTGTTCCCAATATTCAGTGTGAAAAGGTCGTTAGTATTCAAATATTCTACTAGGACATGCCCCCTACGGTTACAGTTAGTACTACCCCACGACGTGTGGTGAGAGTTAGAGTCACTACCTATTAATACTTCGTTACCTGTCTGTTTGGCCCTCTCTACCAGTCGCTGTAATTCCGACGAAGGTGGTGGTGTCGGCGAATCATATGGCAAGTATACTGATGCCAGGTATATATTCCCATTTCCCTGTTTCAGTACTGTTGCATCCGATGTTGACAACTCTGGGGAGAAGAGAAAAGAAAGGTTTTTATGGCATAAGATACAAGTTCTCGGACGGGAATCCGTCTTCGTATAGAATAGTTGGTAATTAATATGATTTAATCCAATAACCTTGTCTTTATTGGTCCAAGGTTCTTGTATTAAAGCAATGTGTATTTTACCTTTATTAATTTTATCCAACAGAGCGTGGGTTGCCGTCTCGCTCCGGTGGAGGTTAATCTGGATGACCTCTAACATTGGCCCTCCAGTAACCGGTCTTCTTGGGAGTTTGTGATGCCTTCGGCCACTTCCTCCTTCTTGTTTTGCGGTGTCTGCTCCGCCGAGCCTCCACTCGCTTCGTCATGCTTCGCATCCTCCGGCTGTGTTCCTCCGGTCGTCATGCCGATTGGCACTTTGCCAACTTTGATGTAGACAGCTTTGGTCACAAAGAACACCATACCTTTAGTCTTGGCAAGACCAGCCATGGATGCCGGGTCTATTCCGATCACAAGGAGTGTGCCCTCCTGCCCCTCCTCCCTGTGGAAAACGACCCATTTGTCCACGGATAGTCCTGCGTTTTGCTTGCCAATGACTTTAAGTATAGCGTCCGATGCAAACTTGCTGCCCCATCCTTTAATATATACGGTAGCCTTCGTCAGCCTTGGGATGTCCTTCTTCCTTACGAGGGCTAGCTTACCGCCTTCCCAGGGGGCAGAGATTTCATCCACCAGCTTCTTTAGAGTCTCCGCACAGTGTTGTGAGGCCAGCTGTAAAGTGAGTACTTCCCCTTTGAAGCCGCTGCTGACAACTTCTATGGGAGGTCCACTTTCGGCCTTCATTATGTGGTCCATTACCTTCGTGTTGACGAGGTCCTCCACGGTTTGGTGTTGGTTATCCGGTATTGAGCCAGTTGGGTTTCCGCTGTCAATTACTGCATAGCAGAGATCGTCCAGTTGTTGCTTTCTTGCTACCTTTGCGTAGGATGGCGGTTCTTTGCCTGTGTTCGCATTCAGCTTCCTCTTCCGAGCTGAATAGGGTTCGTGTTTACGCGCCCTTTCCTTGTCGTTTGATTTGGCTGATGTGCTCGCCTTTCCGGTAATCGCATCGGCTTTGCTCCTATTGTCCCTGAAGCTCTGTTGCATACCCTGGGTAATATGGAGTTTGGGCGTCTCCGAATTACCAGATGACGGGGAACACTTTTTCCTCTTTGCCATTATTTTGACAGTGTTCTGTTCTTCCGGTGATCGGTTTCTCTTCTCAGCCTCTGTTGAGGTCGAGGGAGGCACCGACAGGTCCTTAGGAACGTCCTGTTTTTCGGCTTGTTTGGCTGAACGGTTCCTCTTTGCAATCTTCCTGCGTTAAGCCCCCGAGAGTCGTTTCTTTTGTGTAGATAGCTTCGCTATTCTCTCGCTTACTTCATCGACCATTCTATTTACCTCGTAATTTTTTGGAGTTGCTAAAATGGTAATGTTGTTTTCATTATTATCACTTTGGGAATCAGAGTTGGAGTCACCACCTGTTATTGAAGGCTGAGGGCTTATGCAGCCCCGCTTGGTTTCATCCGCGTCATCATCCTTGTTTTGGTTGCCATTGGCTTTTTGTGTGCTTGCCACAGACTCTACTACAGGGGTCAAGACACCACCCCCTGTAGAACCATGAGTATGATGAACCCGACTCTGCGTTTTCATCATCATCGAAACGATCTCATGGTGCTGTTTCACAATGCTATCGTGGATTAGCCTGTGTTCCGTTTCAAATGTCGTAGGGAGCTGTTAGAAATCAGTTTGTTTAAACACTAACTGGCCATTCTAGGTCCTCGGCACTGCTTCCAACCACCTTGACCTTAAAAAGTGTTTTTGCATTCAACGTTGGATATTCTAATGGCGCCAAAATCGCAAGAATCGCCATGTCGGGGGAAGCTTCATTGACATTCGTTATTTAAGTAGGCCTGATCAACAGATAGACCTACAACGAGACTCAACTTCCCCCCGGAGTAACCTTTAGTTCGCGCAGCCAAGGCCACACTTAGGCAGCCTCGGCCACACTTAAGCCCCCACATCGCGACAAGGTTGTTACCCCAGGTGAAGGTAACTAACTAACTAATTGTGCGTTGTCGGTCTCCTCGTCTGTATCCTGCACAAAATGGATGGCAATCGTCAGATCCATTATTTTATTGTGTTGTATTTTGTTGATCTCGCGCTCTAATAATTTGTTTTTAATTTTTTTTCAAGTTGTTGGCTTTTGTTTGTTTACTTTTTCTTGTTTGGTTTGATTTGATTTCCACTGACAGTCGGTATTAAAAGATCGGCAGGGTTGTATTCACGCTTATACAATAAAGTAGTATTTTTAAGGGAAATTGTAATCAAATGAAAATATGCAGATCTGGCAATTCATAAATACGTAATTACGTAACACATACAAATTGAGAAGCGCAAGTGCATAAGAACGAAAACTTACGAGATAGAGAAACCCATCGATCATCGACATAGAAATCCAAAATCGAAGAACGAAGAACGACGCAGCAATGAATTTTGATTTCTTTTGAGTTGTATTTATACATTTTAGAGATTGGATTACCATTTTTGAGTAATATACGAAAACAATGTGAGTTGATCACAGAGAAACGATAGGCAATCGTGTTTTCTTTTCGCACAAGCAAAGGAAAAATATGACGACAGTCTTCGTGCTTTGAGACTCAAAGTTTGAGTCGAAAAAACGACATTATGAGTGTAAACCAAAAAAAAAACACACAAAATTGAAAATAGTGAAGAGAAGAGAAGAAATTTCGTTTCTTTGATTTTTCGTGGGATAAAAACAATGAGTTAAGTTAAATGAATTTTAGTAGTGAATTATTTAATTTTTATTTATGTATGTATTTTTGATTTTACATTCTATGTACTTATTTGTTTTGTTAAAATAAATGAATTTATCGCTTAAGCCCAATGCATCACTTTCTATTTCTCCATTTCATAAAAAAATGTTGGTGTATGGAGTCACGGACATCGGTTTCATTGTTTCTTTACCCTAGCAGAGATAAACATACAATCGTGTTGCGACTACGTCGTTTTTTTTTTGGTTTCTGTTCGTTGTTTTTGTTCTCCGACTCACAACTAGAGCATTGTCGTTTTATTTTCTACTTGAGTAAAATCAAACACAAAATGGATTTGGATTGCTGCTCTAACATGAACCTATTTGTATTTGTTTGAGTATTCAGCGACAGATTATGATCAAAATTGTTTATGATTTGAGTCGTTTTCGTTGAGTACATTCAAACACTGCTTTAAAGTTTTCGGAAGCGATTTGGGTCTTGGTATTGCTTCCCATGCCTGTATCTCGTAAACTATTTTGAATTTTGCTTTGACGCTTTCAGCAAAAGTGTAGCTGTCTAAGAAGAAATTTGTTGGTTCCGCCGACACACCCCCGAAAGCATCGCATCTAATTTTTTTCCTTTAAATCTTTTTTCCATTTGCATGATAACCTGGTGAAAACCATAGTGGAATTACTAAAGTGACTGCAAGACGAGTTGTTGTAATTTGGAGACATTTTTGTTGTGTTTTGTAGTTTTGACAGCACCGAGGTAGTGTCAAAATCAGCTGATTCCCACTACCTTATTTGTTTAGTCATTCTCTTTTGTTTGACGTTTGTTTTAGTTTGCAATTTAGTTTGCAAGACTTCACAGAAAAGGAATGACGAACTGCTGTAGGAAATTGGAATTGACTGCCGTGGCGGAAATTGTGCAACTCAATCCAAGAACGTTGAATCGCAATTGATTTATTACAAACCGCACTCAAGCTTTCGGCAACCGCTTCCAGTCTGTGGTTCATTTGTATGGAACTTGTGCCTGCAATATTCTATTCCACTCAACTCCGTCTATACTCACCTTTGGTTTTTTGCAAATGCAACAACGGTTTCTCATTTTTTCTTTTTATTTACATCTACTTCTGATTTATTTAATTTTTTTAACTTTAAGATTTTTAAACTTTTTCACTATTTCAAATGCGCGTCTCTGTGATAAGTAAACGTTTAGAATGAAAATAAAAAGAATGCAAAAGAACGAATGTAAACAAACAAAAAATATAAACAAGTTTGACGTTCCAAAAGTGCACTGAATCAAATCAGCTGATCAACAAATAAAAAGAGTTAAATCAGCTGTTCTTATGCGGCCACTTTATTATTACACTATGGTGAAAACTCTCTCCTTGTTCATCGAACTCGGTGTGTAACTGATTTGCAAATTCTTCAAGGTGATTGTTCAGGAAATGTAGTTTCAAAGTTATGGAAATGACTATAGCATTTTTTTCACCAGAATTTTGAAGTCGTCATCGCGGTTCTTTCCTAATTCCCTTGCAATTACGGATTTTAGTGTTCCCATGCAACGCGATCATTTACAAACAGGACATTTGTGAACTCTTGCCCTCTAATCAATTTTCGGATGTCCGGTCCATTAAGTAGTCCTATTTTAAGTAATGAGAGTTACCATTAGTAATAACTAATAAAATATGTACATCAAATAATAGGCCCTGTTCTGTAAACAGAATCTAGACAAACATAAATTGTTTCAAAAAATTTGGGTTTCTGTAAAACAATTCAGAAGAAAAATATCAGTTTTGAATTAAAATGCAAATGCCTTGTGATTTTAAAATCAAGCAATTCAGAATAAAAATATCTCATGTTTTAAGAACATCAAAATTTTAGACTTTTTGTTCTGAAAGAAAATGCTGATTCAAAATGATTCTTTATGCAGAACAGGGCCGAATATAGTGCGGAACACAATTGCGACGCATCGACGTACAACGTACGGCGTGCGGGCGTAAAACGTCGTGAAAATACGTCCATACGTCCACCATGCACACAATAGCGGCGTACAACGTATAATACGTCAACATACATATGTTTACATTTTATAAAGTTTCCTTTTCATTTAAATTATTTCCGCTCATTTTTTATCAGCAATTGTTTTATTTTATAAATAATTTCACCAAATTTGCATTTTATTATCAAACATAAACAAACCGTCTGAAACATCAGATACGAACTTATACGCCGTACGCGGCGTAAAAAAAAGAAATGGATCTAATTGAACGTACGACGCAAAAACGCCAATACGTTGTCGTCGTCAATTGTGGGCGAGATCATAGCAACATGTGTGTTTTATTTTTGACAGCGTATCATTTTCGACGCCGTACGTCGAAACGTCGCAATTGTGTTCCGCACTTAACTTATAAATAACAGCTCTAATTTTCTGGTCGCTAATCTTAGGAAAGATTTGTTTTAAACAGTTAAAAGCAGCTTAATTATTTTTGACAATAGTTTCAACAAATTTCTTGGTTATTCGCAGCTTTATATGTAACGGTGGCAGCAATATTTTGTTAACGTCCTTTACTAAGGGTTCTGCTGTCATACCTGAAGCTACATCTTTCACACCTGACTCACGATTTTTCCATGTATGTGAATAATGGGCGACCTTAGCTCATGTGTCAACAGTGTTGACCAACCGCGTTTTATTCTTAGCAATATGTTGACGACTTTAAGATTGCAGCAGATCTTCCATAAATGCTGTTTATACCTTATATTTTCCAATATAACTTTCATTGTTCCATAACATTCTTTCAAATCAGTGCTGAACGCTACAGGAATTCACGGCCTTGTATTAGTTTTATGCAATAGCACTGCTTTTAAGCTTGTTACCGAGCTGTCTATAAACAGTCGCCAATCTTCAGCAACATACTCCATTCCGATTTGATTCACTAAGGCAATTATTTTGTTACAGCCAGTGTACGTGTTTTCATTGTGGGCAACGAAGAAATGCTGAAATTCCGATTGACGATATCCTGTGGCTTTAACCCAACATCCGTTAGTTCAGAAACGAAGTCAAAAATTCAGAATTACGTTGTGATAATCCCATTTTAGCGACAACATAGTTCATTTCGGGTTGTGTTACAAGGTTTGATTTATTCAGTGGTTCATCGGGCTCAAATGGTGGATCGGAGGGATCAGTCAAAGCAGTTCCAAAAGTTTGCGCTGTCATTACAGTTGGCCTATCGGGACTCGGTGGTTTTGGTGGTTTGCGTCGGAATGTTCTTGTGGTAGAGAGGCCTTGGGATCAGGAACATAGCGTGCATTCAATGTCTTTTTTTCGATTCATCCCGTTTGTAAAATTGATACATCCGTAGCACTTTTCTTTTCATGTTATTTTTTTGGATCTGTCCAAATAACTAGTCGAAAATGTAGTAGTAGCAATGTCGGTACGGTATTTGGCGTCCACGGACAATCAAACAAATCAGGTTGGTCGGCATAATATACATACAGGGTGTTCCAAAAACTTTCCGAAAAAATTAAACGCGCGATAGCTTGGATCAATATGAATATTTTTTGTTCTAGCACCACTTTTCTAACGGCTACCGTTTTCGAGCTATAGCGCCTCAAAAAAGAATGCATTTAATTCATTTTAAAACACCTTAGTTTTTGATGTGTTAACATCTATAGGCGCGGGTACGTCCGACTGGGCTCACACAGATTGCCCGACAGCGATCACACCATAGATTAATACTTATATTAGATCTACTAGTTCTCTCACCAAATTTATGACATTTGGCCTGGTATGATATTGAAAAGAATTGCTTTACTAATACCAGATAGAGGCAATGGTTCAAAACAACGAACAAAATAACAACAACGGCATTTCGTTTTGTGTGTTAAAATTATTGTGTTAAATACAACACAAATGTATGCTAACAATAACAGTCAATAAAAAAGTTTAAAACACATTTAAATTTCACAGTTTTTCACCAAAATGGCATGAAAAATTAAAGCAAGAAGTTATTGTAATTCCACCTGGTGTATATCACTTTTCGTCAAACATCTCTCTATCACACCGACCGCATCACGAAGAGTGTGAAAGGAAACGTCAGATGAGCCAAATATTCTCTCTAGTCTGAGATTACTCTATGGATCACACATTGTTTGCCGTTAAACTCCTCCGAAACGGCTGGACCGATTTGTATGAAATTTTGTTTGCATATCGGGTAGGTCTCAGAATCGGCCAACATCTATTTTTCATACCCCTAAATGATAAGGGCGACCCACCCCTATATAGAACACAGATTTGTCCGACTGCGAAACACAGATTGTCAGACTGCGAAAAAAAACACAAACTGAGTAGCGGCAGTCAATAGTTGTATTGTGTGGGTGCGGAGCACTCTCAGAGCTAAGAGAATAATGACGTGTTTATACGTCCCACCAGGAAAGTGAAGAACGCATTACATTAAGAATGAATTATATAATGCATTATAAAAATTACATTATATAAGACATTCCAAAGAATCGAGTGAGTAATGTCATTTGACAAAATTGCACATTGATTCTCCAGTGCAATCCCACATCTGCGAAGATGGAATGTGTTGTTTCTGAGTCTGACGATTACCAAATTTTTAATTCATTAAGAATAGAATGCATTAGAAATAATGCATTATAGTATTCAATCCTGACAACATGTTAAATAATGCATTAAAAAGAACGAATTATATAATGCATTCTCTGGACACATTAAAATAATTCATTATTTTCCTAGGACATCCCTGTGTTAAGAATAATGCATTCTGGAATCAACGTTTAATACACTCTATACATTACCTTCTCACTTCCTATTCATTCCCTTTTCCTGCTGGGGTATATAAAAATGAGATAGAAAGAGAGCAACGAAATTTGTGAACTTGGGTAGCGTATGTACGAACATAACAATGTATGTATGTCCATGTGTCTGTTGCTTAGCATTGTGTTTGTTTTTTGTGGGAATAAAACAAAAAGTATTAATCAACAAAATAATTACACTTGTCTTTAAACATTGTTAAGTGTCATTAAGTATTAATATTATTTAAATGAAACGTCATCATATGATTTAACGCCTTTTGAAATTCTTTATATTAACTTTATATTAAAACAAAGTTTAGCTTCTAAATATGATTAATGTTCATAAGTAGCATTAATAAATTGTCATTATTGACGTTCCAAAATAGGCCGATGTAAATATTGCAATCATGCGCGCCAGGAAAGAATAAAAGAGACGATAAAAGAATTCAGAAGCTACATACAAATTACTGACATAATTGGATGCTCAAAGAAAATGTTGGAGACCGGAATAAAATATAACCCCAATCCAGGAAACAGGCGGTAAAACCCCGAAAATTACAGAACATTTGGAACCAAAAATATTGCGCCACGTAGAGTTCGACTTTTGTTACCTCTTCCGCCCTTAAAAGGCAATACGATGGGGATGTTGACACCTCTACATTAAGAAAAATGCTAACTAAAAACAATTTAAAGGCAAAAAGTGTCCGAAAAGTTCAATTTCTATCCAAACGGAACGTTCAAAAAATGTTGCATTTTGCCAAGGAGCATGTGAAATAGTCCGTACGCAAATGGCGAAATATTTTGAGGCCAGCTGAAACTAAAGTGAGATTGGGTAATTATGATAAGAGTAGTCTTCCTGTACGAAGACCTTCCAACACCGAATTCAGGCCCCAGAACACAATCCAAACAGTTAAACGTGGTAGCGGGAACATAATGGTACGGGGTTGTTACTCTTACATTGGGACAGAAACTTTATTCCAAATGGACGCTGCATATTATACCACTGTATTAAAAAAACATCATGATGCCTTGTGCTAAATGGGAAATGCCGCTTCGGTGGGTGTTTCAACATAATATCGACCCCAAACACACATCGAAGCGAGCAAAAGCTTCGTTTGAAATTAATAGTGCCATAGTTTTAAGATGGTCTATGCAGTCGCCGGGCTTAAATCCTATTCAGAATTTGTGGCGGGACATTAAAGTGTCTATCAAAGGAATAAACCAATTTAATAAAGATGAGCTTATGACCCTAGTACAATCGGCGTGGAAAACATGACTTGTGGAGACTTGATGATTCAATGGCAAGGCGTTGCTTAGCTGTGATAAAAAATAATAGTTATTTCATAAAGTACTGAGATAATATAAAGGATGAATGAAACATACATTTTATTTGACACAGCTATTTGTTCTAGTTCAGATGATGAATCGCGATGACTCTATTTTAATTCACAGGCAAAACGGGGCATTTTGAAATATTTTGATTTATACCTAATGATTTAATTTTAAATTACGACATTAATGTTCTAAAATGTTATATCTAGTTCTTAAATGAACAATTAAAAATTAAACTTATAAACAAAATTTAATTTTTCTACATTTGTTTTTGTTTTGAAAATGTTGATTAGTGTTGACTCTATTTCATCGCACACCACTGTATATGGTGATACGTAGGATCGTATAAAGGACTATGTCCGTCTTCCCGCTTAACTCACTAAGGCCTACTCAAAGTCTGGGCGATCACAAACCATAGACGACCTCCCCACTATTGTTTGGTCTAAGCCACTTGCAATCATATACTGTAGATCATTATTATATGATTTATGGTCTAATCTTAAGTGTCTGTTCTGTTGCGATCGTACAATGTCTACCATACACTTTCCATATGGTGGTATGTACGATCGTATAAAGAACTATGTCTGTCCATCCGTTTTACATACCAAATAAGACTTGCCGCTCCGAATCAGAGGAGCTGTGAAGTTGACATGGGTCGAAAACACTTGAATGCAATTGTACAATGATATACCACGATCCCCACATTCACGTTCCATATGGCAGATCGTACCAAGTACTGGTGTAATAACAAAGAACCACTTCACCAGTGAATTTGTATGTAAACTAGCCTGACAGCATAGAATGCAATGAGTTACTGTTTTCCTCTAACCTAGGTCACTCTACAGCTCCGGATTTACAAGGGGACAAACCACATTTCGTATGAAAACTAGCCCTACGGACAGAAACTACTTATAAATATATACTCAATATGAAGAACCGAAAAACTAGGGGATCAAAACCAATCATGCAGTTGTACAATGTAGATCATTCATTTTATTCTTTACACACAATGAACACGATCACAAAATATATAATATATGACAGTTAAAGTATAATTTGATACAAAACAATTAAAGTAAAGTTTTAATTGCCGATTTGACACGTGGTCATAAACATATAATTTATGACACTTAAAATATATAATTTATGGCCACTAAAGTACAATATTTATGGCACCCACTGTAATTTGACACACAAAAAAAATAAAATTAAAGTAAAGTTTGCTTTTTAGGTGATTAAGGGCGAGTTTCACACTCGTCATTTAAATGCTCAATTTATACGCTCGCAGAAAGTTTTCATATTAAATGACAAACATCGGGCATATAAAGTTCATTTAAACGGAGAATTTTCAACTAAATTACTTTACTAGTTATTGATCTCTTTTTAATAGTTATTGATCTTGAACCGAACAATTATTAAAGAACATAACAATTGAAAGATCGAATAATATAAACACAAGCGGGTATAATTTGAAGACGGTACACTCTAACGCCAATCTCATGGCAATCGTTGTTTCTTTTTTGAAACAACAACATCTATGCAATGGCTTTCGATGAAAGCAGGCATATGAAAGAAATGTTGTGCACATTGATGGTTATGGCAAAGTATTGTTGTGGATGCTTTCGAACAAGTAGGAGTTTAGGCAATTCTCGCTTAATTGAGATTTGTTTATCCCTAAAATGTGTGATGATATACCTAAATACTTGTGGAGAAGGGAGCTGATGATATGCCTTGGTGGGCATTGAAATAGCTATATTCCCAACCATCCACCATAATAATCAACTTCACATTTGTATACCCTCACCCATAGGGATGGGGGTATAAATCATTTAATACGTAAAAAAATGTAGCACATAGAAGGAGCCATATTAGACCCTTACCTGGCGTTTACACGGGACAGTTTTGCTCCGACAGTAGCAATACATTCACACTATTTTACTACCACACTAACACTTCTGTGACTTGCCTCGCCACTGTCTCTGATTTTTCGACGACAGTAACTTCGGCAAGCGATTTGACGTAGTTGGCCAGATCGGTGACATTTCGTGGTAATTTGTGAAAAACAAAGCAAAACATCGCATACATACATATAAACATGTATACATTTGAAATTTGCAGTGTACATCGAGTACATCAGCTTAATTGTAATCTGGAGAAATATGGCAAAACACAATAGCAAACGTTCATAGAAATTGGGAAAATTTATTTTTATTTGGTAACTTGGTGTTCTATTGAAATATTATTTGGCAACAAATACTACATATAAACATGTATAAATAATATATGTAGCAATCTTCTTTTAGTAAATTAATATTTCAAGCAAATGTGAACAAAAGCAAATCAAAATCAGAGCACGAAATTTAAAAGAAACTACACTATCGACGGTTGTTCTGTCTTTAAAACTGGCTGGACACATACGTCACACAAAAAATTTTTCTCTTTTTGACAATACATATTCTCAACTGTCCGGTCTTTAACTGTCTCGTGTAAACGCACCGTTAGTATCTTTGGACGAAATTCGTTTTTTTTTTTTGTTTCGTTTATTTAAATTCATCATGTGTACTTATATACTAAAATAAACAATAGTTTACATGTGCTTAAATATACAATGCCCCATTTAGAGTACTCTAGTATAATCTCTTATAATCAGATCCTTTTTTGACAATTATATATCTGTAGGTTTATAATCCATAGCAGTTAATTTAATTAGATCGTAATGAAAAATATTGAAAAACATCACTTATATATATGTTAAGATAAAATAAGGTGGTCAAGGAGTAATAGAAAAAGAGTTTGAAAAAAGCAGATTTCTGTTAAACGAGCCACCAGTATTTCGTGGTATTTAATTTGGCAATTCTGCCTATATGTTTATTAGGTATGCTAGTGTTATATCTTAAGCTTGGTTCGCTGTCCATGTTGAATTCTATGGCCTTCGTTGTGGCCCTTCTATAATGATGGTAGAAAATTGGAATTCCATCCAAGTTCTGTATAGCATTTCTGCTGTCTAGGTATACGAACGTTTCCGGTGGTACAAATCCCTTTTGAATAGTACTTTCTATATATGATTTGTTGGTATAATATGGGGCCATTATGAGGTTATATTCTGAGCATTGAGTACACCGTACTATATGATTACGTATCCGACTTATTATGAAATTATCAACCCTGCTTATGTCGGCCGAATTATATAATTTTGAGTTAGATATATATTTCAGAAAGTTACTCTGCGGTGATCTGTATATCGATTTGCAAACTCTAAGTATTTTTCTTTCCATTACACATGTATAATGGGGAGATATTAAACCATATTGGGCATCCGTATGTTATTATCGGCCTGATCAGTGTTTGGTACATAAATACTTTTTTTTCTTGGTTTTAAGTATCTTGAATAAAATAGCGACTTGTTAGCCATGAAAGCTTTTCTTGTTTTCTCCAATATGTGGTTAACATGATTGTTGAAGTACAAAAATTTGTCTAGATGAATTCCAAGATATTTTACAGTATCAGAGGTCTGTATTCTTTCATTTGCTGCTTTTGACTTTATACCGAAGGATTTCCATTCTCTTCTGGTGTTGCTATTGCATTTATTTACAGGTGGTCGAAATAAAATAGTCTCGCACTTCTCAGCATTGATTTTCATGTGCCAGTTATTTGCATATGTTTCCACAGTGTCAAGGGAAGACTGTAGTCTTTGTTAATATTCTTAATTGTACCACCTGGAGTATACACTACAATATCGTCTGCAAATGCTATAATGTTTTCCATTTTACTGAGTAACTCTAGAATGTATAAATTAAAAAGTGTTGGTGCCATGACTGTTCCCTGCTGTAAGCCATTGACCATCTTAAACTTTTTGCTTGTACTTCCGTTCATATTTATTACGAAGTGTTTGTCTTCGAGCATATTATGTAGTAATACCGTTAAATGTAGTGGAAATTCATAGTCTGTCAGTTTACATATTAGTCCTGGGATCCAAATATTGTCAAATGCTTTCTCCATATCTATAAGGCAAGCCCCCGTGCAAAGTTTTCAGTTAATATCAGAAATTAGAATATTTATTGCATTTATGGTTGAATGTTTATATTTGAAACCGAATTGCTTGTCGTTTGTTAACTTCCTCTCTGAACAAAATTTAGTAACTATGTTATTAATGCAGATTTCAAACACTTTGCTGATGTTTGGTAGTAGGCTTATCGGTCGCATATTTTTAGGGTGGTTTTCGTCTTTATGTTTCTTTGGTAGCACAATGACTTTAGCATTTTTCCATTCATTGGGGAAGTATGAATTGTTGATCATATTTTTAAAAATTGTACAGTAGGCCAGTATTATACTGTCAGGCAATTTTTTTTGGATTATATTTGGTATGTTGTCTAGTCCTGTTGTTAATTTGTTCCGTAGCTTTTTGAATATGTATTTGACCGAGTTTTGGGTCACAAAGAATGTGCCAGCCTGCTCGTCGTTAAGCTCATTAGCTTTTTGTATGTCAGTGAATGTTGTTATAGTATTTCGATTATTTTCAAATGATATTTTTGATCCCAAAAATAAATTGAACTTTCGAGTCACATATAAATGGTTATTATTGTCGGTATCAATCTCTTTTCGAGAGTGAATTGACTCAAAGTAGGCTCCAATAGTGTTCACCATATTAGCTTCGCCACATACTATGTAATTTTCGTCTGTGTCTTTTTCGACTTCATGCATATCCAAGCCGGCGTTATGAATTACATTTTGTAAGCTTTGGGGAATTTTAAGAAAATCTATGTTTGTGTTATCCACCTTTCTAAAGTTACATTTGATTTTGTTAATCATGTCTGCTGAGTTTTTCGAATTTATATTCGTTAGTCTATTTTCCATTTTTCTATTGATCATCAGTGTGATGTTCTCATCTATGAGCTTCCTAGTCCTTTTCAGAATGGATTTCAGCGTAGTTAATGTGATTTCAGGGATTATTATTTCCATTCTATTATGCCTTTTTATTATTGTCAGAATTCTGCTTTTTTCAGAATACAATTTGTCTATTACTGGGTTGGTTAGTTTTGCAAATGATTTCTTTTTAAACTTCGGTCCGGTTTCTTCTACGGTCTTACTAATTACAGAATTTATTTCACCTAGATGACAGTCTATCTCCGAATTTTCTAGATTTCGATTATTTGGAACCGGTCGAATATTTCTTAAATTACTTACAATATGTTTGTTAAATTTTTCCCATTTAGTAGACTTGTAATCGTATCTTGTAATAGGATCTACTTTAAGAAAATTGAAAATTGAAAATATAATAATTTTCAGTATTCTGAATATTAATTGATACAAAGAGTTCGTGTAATTCATTTTTCATATATCCATCATTGTTACCTGAAGGGTAATATGCTGATATTATAAATAAGGATCGGTTATGGTTTATGGGGACTTTTATAATTACGGTCTCTAGACAATTGAATTTTCATATTATATTGTTAGTATATTTATCGTATTTTATGTAATTTTTAATGAGAATCGCAGTTCCTCCAGACCTTTTTGAATTAGGCCTGTCCCTTCTTACGATATCATAGCCGTCAAAGCTTATCCTATGTTTGCTGGTCAGTTTAGTTTCATTCAGTATTACGACATCTGGGTTGTGAACTGTGATAAACTTTTGAATTGTTACTCTTCTGTTTATTAGTATTAGCGAATTTACATTAATTTCAATAATTTTTAGTTTCTTATTTGTGGTGTTTGCCATTATATTTCTATCATTGAAAAAATTGTGCCAATACGTGAGGTCTGTATTTGTAGCTGTTTTTGGATATTTACAAACTGATTTGTAAGGTTTATCGTCATGTTTTTATGGAAAATTAATGGAAAATTGTTTTCCCTAACTATTTGGGCATAAGTGACCCCATTATGTAGATAAGAGTTAGTATTATTGGTATTTTGTTTATTTTCAAGCAACGTTTGCCTTTTCTGTTGCAGTTTTTGACGTAGATTTTTATAGGCTGGGCATCCTCTATAAGAAGCTGGGTGTCCATATTCTTTACAAATTACACAGTAAATTTGCTCATCTTCTTTCAGGATACATTTTCCTTTCTCATAAGGTTCGTTGAATTTAACGCATTTCGATTGTAAAAAGCAGTTTGCCGCGCTGTGAAAAATTCCCTGAGTTATTTCTGGTCGTTTTAAGGGCTCCCATTTGATACACCTATGTTGTATTCCTGTTATTGTTTTCAATTTATTGACGTTACTTTCTGGGCTTAATTGCACCATATATATTGGAAGCTTCTGGCCATTTTTGACAGATTTTTTTTAGTAAACTCCGTTATTTTTAGAAATTGTAACTCTTCAGAATCATGTTTACACAAATCTTCAAATATATCGTTTACGTCCATATTGGCATCTAGGCCTTTTAAAAGATATGTTTTGTTTTTTATACCCTTAGGGGTGTAAGTAAAGAATTTAGCGTTTACTTTTTCCAAGTACGCCTTTACTCTCATGTAGTCTTTAAGAGAGTTTAGAAATAATGATTTTTTATATTTGAAAACTTTCAGTTTAAAGTCAGTTATTTTTAACCCATCCTTTATGAACTCAATTAGTTTATTTGTTTCTATATCGAATACATTAATTGGCGGAATCTTTTGTTTTTTATTTAGTGTATCATTGTGTGGGCTGTTCACTGTATTTTGAGTGTTTACTGTAGTATTGTCAATTGGGGTTGACTTTGTCACACTTTTGTTTTGATTCGTTTCGTTTGTTAACTTTGTTTTATGACTTTCGTCTGCATGATCTTGCACATGCTGTTGGAAGTTTTTTAGTTTTTCTGTGTCGCAATCATTCTCCCAGTCGAGAGCTGCGTAATAATTATTTCTCAAATGTTTTGATGCTGCACTTGGCTGCATATTGTTGATGTTTTTTCGTTTTCGCTCATTCAGTTTACCGTTGTTATTGTAAGCCTGACTTTTACAGCCAAAGTCACGATGTCGAAAGAAAGCCTAAGCGAACGACAGCAATGCACTCGCTTTCGCTTCAAATTGGTAGTCACTATTTTTCGACTTGTCGTTCGCATGGCCTTACGTTTTGTAAACAAAGGCATTTAACCACTGTCAAATGACAAAGCTACCAGATCAAGAATTCCAAAAAAAAAAGGTTAATACCAAAAAAAAATCGCTATATTCGTGATAAAACGCTACAATTTTTTAAATAGTTACAAAAGATTACATCTCTGTACCACTCAGCTGGAAAAAAATTGACAGCAAAATGCAAAGCAAAACAAACAAACAAATCATATGCAATCCAACCAAAAATTTTGTAATTAAGGGTGGGTTTTTGATATAAATTTGCAATAAATGATGCATTTATCTTCTTTTTTATTGTTATTTATTTATTTAACATAAAGTTCTTAATAATATACTGGCAGTTTTTTCCACTGCTCCTCTTTTGACCCTCCAAAGACGCGTTCCACTAACGAACTCGGTATTTTCCTCCATATACATACATACCTATCTCACAAATGTTTGCAGCTGCAGCAACGTTGACTTGTTTATTCTGAAATATATAAACATATGTACAAAAAATAATTACTCTAACAAAACAGAAATAATTAACCGTTTACTTACCATTTATTTTCCATTTGATTAAATATTTTATAAGAATTTTAAATTCAATTGTTTTTTTTTTGGCACTACGTGAAAACAAAAACACAAGTGAGTGTTTTTGACATTTGTATTCGCACAGATGACAGCGAAAATAATTAGTGGCTACCGATTTTGTACTGAAATGTTTACGTTTCGTTCGCATTGATTTTCATTCGACTTGTCGTTCTGATGCGTGTTAGTGACTTCGAAATCAGCTGTTTGTCGCTTAGAAAGCATGCGTTAACGTTCGACATCGTGACTTTGGCTGTTAGTGTTGTTTGTATTCTGATTTAAAGCACACTGCTCATTAATGTTCATTGCATTACAATGTGAACCTACATTGTTATTGTTTTTTGATGAGGGAGCGCTATGCTCGCTTTTATCAATAATATTAATAATTTACAGCCTAGCTCCGTATGTCGAAAGCGAAGCGAAGCGAAACGAATCCAAGCACTCACTTTTTTGTCGAAATGGTTCTCCATATTTGCGATCTTCACGTTCTCTTCGCTTACATAGAGAAGCGAAAGTCATTCAACAATTGTCAAATGAAAATGGTGGCAGATGAACAATTCTAAAAAAAAGCGTTAGAATTGGGAAGAAAATCGCTAAATTTCAAAAAAATTGCTTGATTGCAGCATAAAAAATACAAATCTATGCCACTTCAAATTTCCAGCTGGAAAAAGTTGACAACATAAATGTAAATAAACAAAACAAAAAACAACAATAAAGAAACGTTGTAATAAATATACATTTAGGGGTTGTTTTTTTGTTAGTTGAACAACAACTTTTGAACCTCCAAATACTGCTGTACCCCTGGCGAAATCTGGATGTTCCGCCATATATTCGACCAGTGTCTGCAGCTGTTGTATTGTTGATTTTTTATTGCTGAAATTTAAAAATAGGTATATGTATATTGATAAAATAATGAGGTTTTCTATTAAATACTTACCATTTATCCATTTAATTTTTTCGTTCTCCAATGCGAAAGCTAAAACACAAGTGACTGTTTTTGACATTTGTGTTTATACAAATGACATAAAAAAAAAGTTATGGAGCTCAGATTTGTACTGAAATGCTCACTTCGTTTTCCTTCCTTTTTCGTTTGTCATTCTCATGTTTTTACGGAGCACAATATAAATTATTTTCGCTTAGATGACGAAAGTGAGTGAGTATTCGACATACAGAGCTAGGCTGTTAATTAGTTTTTGTTAATTATCCTCAGTATTAGTAACTGCTGATGGTTACAGAACTGAAAACTTAATAGTGTTTTGCCAAAAACCGAATGTAAACGCTTGTTATAAAGAAATTCTTTAGAAATATTGATAACGGGATACGTAATGCGTCTGTCACTCATCACGGTCGCGATCGAACTCCGACGAAATTTTGTTTTAGGACTTTTTAAGACGTTTGAGCCATGCCCGTCTGTCTGTCTGGCTGGACAACACGATAACTGCCGCAAATCTTTACAGATCACAATGAAATTTTGTGAGTGACTATTATTTGCCAATATTGAGTTTGGGATTGAAAATGGGCTTTTTGACCACGCCCCTTCTGGTACCTCCCATACAAATCGACACATTTAGCGCAAAATCATATTTCTTGCAAACCTTTCCTCTGGTAGCTTCAACAGCAAGAGCCGACCACCTACTATCGGAATCGGAATATACATGTGTCGGCAGCGCAGAAAGTTTGCTGCCCATCACGCGTGTTATGGAAATTCAAAATTTGGGCATCACTGTTGTACAACAACCACGTATGTGATGCTAACGCTGTGTGTTGTTTGCATGTGTTCACTTTGATAGATTGCCCTAAACGTACCTAAAGATATTAACACATCAAAAATATGTCAGAATATGTAACAATTACACACCCGAATTGGTACATCCTCATAAAGTGCTTCCAACTTGGGCACCATTATGTCATACAGCCCCGATCGCCATAAGTTTAAAAATTGATTTTATGTGTTTGTGTACCCATTGTGTGGACGGCCTCGTTTGCTGGATCGGAATGGGATCTTCCCACTCGCAAGGTACTAGAACGATCGAACGCTGAAGATGGTTATACATACGAGATTTTACGAAAAGATAACGTGACATAAAAGAAAGATAAAATTGCAGTGTGCAGCATTCTTGCAATAATTATTGCAATGAAATTAAAATAATAGGATAAAAGAAATCGGGCTATATGGAGCCACAAGTGGTTGCTTCGAAGGGGCTGGATTAGGTTTCGATTCACTGATTATGGACGAGCTGTGATTGAATGATGCGAAAGCATTCCAAAATTTAGCAAGAATTTCCTACACCTCCTTTTCCAAGTTGCTGGAAAAAGTGTCGCATTTGATTTCAAAGCATAATGCTGCGATGCATGGAGCAATATCTGCTACTGCGATGTGATTATCAACAAGTGTGGACATGAAAAATATTTAATTTTTGGTACTCTTTTTATTTGATGATTCAAGCTCAAGACCATCTATATCTCTATAAATAATGATATAGTTTTTTAAAAAAGAAAATGTTTTGCAAATGCATCGTCATGAATCCTGCCAAACCACATAGCTATTTCAGATTTAGCCACAGATTTTCATCAACGATTGTGTGGAGAAAAAAACTCATCTGAATTGAGAATTTTCCACTATGCAAGTGTTCGAAAAATATCGCAAACAAATCACACAAGAAAACATTTGCAAACAAACAACTTCTTTCCATCTCCAGAGAACCATCGGTCCCCATTAGAAATAATTTTTGTTTTAGTCTAAAATACAATACAATGTTCACAGGCAATTGTTATTGCCTGTTGTTTCGTCGTGCTCTACGTTCATTAAAGAGAGCCGTGGTCACCTACCCTTTCTCCATGTGTACTGTGTAATCGTGATGGATAACTACCATTTATTTTCCCATTAAAAAACAGCATATTTGTGGATTTGTAATCCAGATATTGAGCAAAAAATTTAAAAAATTGAGATAAATGGTATTTTTTCCGATTTTTAAGGCACTGGATGCACTTTTTTCGGGTAGGTTTCTACCGCAATTGTTTTCTCCTATTCAATATCTACAACTTTGATTCAGATACAACGGTATACCGAACGGTATACCGAGATATAACCGTGTTAAAAACAGAAAAGTGCTAAAAATCCACCTTGAGCAAAAAAATGCATATGGCCATTAAATTATAATTTAAATGTAATTTAAATGAAAAAATTTTCGGAAAAAAAAGTTATTTCGATTTCATATGTTCAAAATTTTTGTTGTTTATGACAACAGCTACAACTTTCCTTCAGAAAGTAATTCCGAACGGTTTGCAAGATATGAGCCTGACAAAATTATCACTTTTTTGCAAAAATGAAACCGAGGCCCCAAATCTTTGGGGGCCCATAAAAAAGTGCATGACTTTGGGCAAAACTGGGAGACACGGGTCTTTTTTTTGTCTTTTATCACGTAGTGGTGGCCGCATATGGTTATGTTTCCATGACTTAAAACCTTGTACACAGAGTTATTATTGCAGCCAACGACAAAACGAATGATGCAGAAGTTCTTATTTTTGGGGCTACTTTCTTTCACGTGCGATTCTCAGAATTGAGAATTGAGTGCAATGAAAATGTTTTAAGAAACTATTACTCCTACCACAAGAGAACCAACAAACATAGGAGTAAGGAGTAGGGATGCCAAACGGGAAATCCCGAATCCCGGGATTTTAATAAGTAAATCCCGGGATTTTTCGGGATTATTATTAATTTTGAAAAACATAAAACTAAAAACAATGACAAAAGTTCAGTGTGGTGTTATTTTTTGGAAGAGTCGAAAAGTGCACCTCAAGCAATATGCAAATTGTGCGAAAAGGGTTTAAAAACCAATGGCGGCTCTACAAAAGCTTTAATAACACATCTTAACGTAAGTTAATTTTGGCATATGTATGTCTATTATACGGCTTACTCTCCAAAAATTACAAAATTTATTGCGTGTTCTATCATGTTATACTAAGCAAAGAAAGTAAAATTGTTTTGAATTGTTTTATCAAAAAACTGATATCAATGGCTTTACACGGTAAGTTAATGCCATAACCCTCTCACATATCCGAAATTTCGGGGCCCATAACTCCGAAACTATGCACTTGCCCCGATTTTGTTATATTACTTTTTTGCTTATAATAACGTATTCTACTCCCGAGTGGTTGTTGTTTTGAGTGTAAGCGTAAAATAGACCTGTTCCCAAAAAAAATTGAAAACAGAATCTCGAAAAATCCAGGAAAATCCCGGCATTTCGGGATCGGGATTTCGAAAATCCCGAATCGCGGGATTTTTCAAAATCAATCCCGTTTAGCATCCCTAGTAAGGAGACAACAATTTGTTTGAATGAAAAAAATCGTACTTCTTAGGAGTGAGTTCCGGGAGCGTATTGGAACTTATACATACATCAATGGTAATCTCGAAATGTTATTCCCACAAGGGTTTTTTGAAGAAGCTCGAGCAGCCATTCTCAACCTCTTGCAAGATTTTCATATTATACATTTAACATTTAAATTCAATTTTAAATTGAAATGTACTTACATAAAAATGAGTGCCCATAATTCGGAAGATTCTCAACAATGTGCAGAGATCGATCATACATCAAAAAGGTGTGTGGTAACTTTGAGCGATGAACTAAAGAAGTTGTATGAGATGCAACCAACGCCTTCATGCACAAGAGCCGCGCACACTACACTAAATTCGGAGACAATTTATTCCTCAACTATATGGACACTGATTCATTCATATACACTGTTAGAACGTTGTACTTTTATGATGACATTCGTGATGATATTTTGATTGAGTTTGATACTTCAGAATATGAAGAAAATAATTTTTAATTTTCCTTCCTTAACTAAAAAGGGTTGAGGTAAAATAAAGGACGAAAACAATGGGAATATTATGTTAGAGTATGTAGGTCTTAGATCAAAAGTGTATTCGTTTAATGTTCAATTGATTACTGAAATCATTGGAGATTATAAAATGTAAAGGCGTTAAAAAGTCTGCAATTGATTAACTTGTTATAGAGGACTACAATAATTGTTTATTTAATCATAAAATTATTACTGATGATATGCTAACCTTCAGATTTATACTCTCAAAGATTGAGGAAAACAGTTTTAAGTTTTAATGATGACAAAAGGTTTATTAAGCTAGATAAGATAAATCCTCAGTGCTGGGCTTAAGTGTACTTATAGTGGCCATGCTGGGGCTTAAGTGTAATTATAGTGGTCATTCCTGTCCTGCACGGAACTCCCCTAGGGCCACCCATGCCAGAAGGATACTAGTACACGAACTACCCTTCCCAGGTTGGTAGCGTCTGTCTATCCCTTAATAGGGCGACTACCAGTAAAAATCCACTAGCGTCTGTCCTACATAAGACGGCTCCGTGGCCTCCGTCTGTCCTATAATAGGCGACACTTCTTTCCGGTCATTGTAGGTCATGTCTCTACCTGGATCTGCACGTTTAAGATCAAGGTGAAGGAGTTTTGCCGAGGATCTGTATGGCCAGCAAGTGCTTTAAATAAACTGGTCGCTAACTCCCCTCTCCGATTCCAGGTTGTAATTTCGTTGTATAGTGTGCGCAAGCCGTCACTGCGCACTACGGTCCATCCCTTTACGGTACACTCGTGGGACCAAATGTCGCATATAAAAACTAAACCGAAATCAAATTCCTCGATGGGTCTGGGCAGCCCGTCAGAGGAGAATCTTTTGGCATCCAGTCAGGATTCGGAAGTCGGCCCCCAAAAGCGCTGCGAATGTCGCAAAAGCGTTTCCCCGTCTACACAGTCAACATCCAGAGAGACAAAATTAGACCGGTTCGTTTCTGGTCTACTGTACAAAAAGGCGAAGTTCATCCTTGAGAAGATTGCCAAGAATGAAGCCAATGGCACCGTGCACGAGCGTGATGAAGTGGACAAAGTCAAATACGCAAAAATTGTTCAGGAGTACGGCCAGAAGAAGTCCTCCCTACAAAGCGACAGACCCTCAACCACTAAGCGGGAACGTTCTCGAGAGGAGGACGATGAACCCGCAAAGCGAAGGAAGGTCAAGGAGCTGTCAAAGACGACCATATCTGCAAAAAGGCCCTTCAATGAGGTAGTGAAGGGCAATCTAATGGTTGCCCTGGCCAAAACGAAGACCGGGGAGCTAACCCCTATCACAGTCTCGAAATGGAGTAAAGTGGAGTTCAAGTTGTCAGAAATGGTAATGGAACACGTACTGGCAAACAAGGGCTCCCCGTTACTCCTTAACGACTCTAGCGAGATCCACCGAGGATATAGGGTGAACAAATGCATGGACGAGTTCTCGAAGGATTTCCTGAAGAAGTCGATCGCTTCAGTGAGCGATGCCTGGGAAGATGTCAGCCTCAGGCTGATCCCGGGGCAGGAAATTCCGTTGAGGTCTCGTGCACCGATTTAGTTACTCAAAATGAAGGGTGAGGGTTCCCAGTTCCTGGAGTGCCTCCAAGTCATGAACCCGACGGTCCCGATGGATGACTGGACCGTCATCCGTAAAGAGCCACCCAACGATAAGAGCATGAGTTTATTCCCTGCTATTACGGAAGCGGGCGCCGCCGCTCTGAAATCAGCAGGGGAGAAACTATTCTTTGGCATAAGAGAGGCCAAAAATATTTGACACTCCTGGCCCAGACGACTCACCTGAGTTGTATACCTATGAGAGTTCTGGCTCAAAAACGCGTGTATTTAAGATAGGAGGTTGAAATTCACAAAAAAGTGTTACATTTCAGTGCTGCCAAGTCTATGAAAAACCAAGGTTACCAACCTTCAAACTGTAGGGGTTCGTGTCTAGACTGCAATTTTCAGTGTTGCCAGATTGTAAAAGATTTATTAGTTCGTGTATGGACTTAAATATCTCAAGGTAGAGATCCTAAAAAGACCGTTGAATTTAATAAATTCAAATTTAATAAATACAAATTTAATATTTGGACCACGTAAGGTTTGGAATTTCCCCTCTCTCTTTCTCTCTCTCTCTCTCTATATCTATCTCGCTCTCTCTCTCTCTCTCTCACGCATTGTTTACGAATGAGAGTGGAAAGCGGAATAAATAATTTTCCCGTTGTTTACGAAAGCAGAATAAATAAAACAATTTAATAAACCAAAGACTTTCTCAGAAATGAATATCGATGTTAGTGATGATTGTTATGATCGGATCGGTTTCGGATCGGGTAAATATTTCACACCTCAGTAAAAATATCATTGCGATTTTATGTTTATGTTTACAAATGTTGTGGTTTCCAAAAATTTTGTTTTGTTGATTAATCATTTCATACAAAAATATGATAATCTAGAAATTTCTACATTATTCTAGAATTTTCTAACGCACTTATCTTTTGCGGTTTAGAAAATATTGTCTTCTAATTAAATGTTGCGGTTTTCAAAATATTTTGTTTTGTGATTAAACATTTCACACCTCAGTAAAAATATCATTGTGTAAAAATGGTGATAAGCCTAGCAGATAATATATAAATATAATAGCATACGCTTGATGTACTTAGCTTAACCGCATTTTTTTTCATAAACTTTAACTGCAAAACATCGATGACGTCATTATGACATTGTTTATGCACCCTTAAGTAAATAAAGCCTACGACGAAGGTACAGTGGGGCAGAAACGAAAATATTTCTAATAAAGTCTACGTCGTAGGTACAGTAGATCAAAAACGAGAAAATTATAAATAGCTAGATGGCTCTATACAAATTTTTATTTTGGATTTACCTCTTTCCACACCACCCATGAGGTGGGGATATATGCGTGTTTTTTATAGTGGTATGCCCATTAGACCTAATCCACTTAAAATCAAAAGCACCAAATTTTAATTTTCCTTATATTATAGTTCACAACATGATATTGCATAGATAATATATCATCTGCTCTGTGAGTATATATGTATTTAGTTGATCTCATCAATAGTCATCCAGTCAACATACAACATTTATCCAGGCAACAGACATAAATTGAGCTCCACATTATGAAGAATTTTAATTGCAAATATTGCGAAAAATCATTTGTATGTGCACGTAACATGAGGCGTCATGCAGTGAATAGTTGTACGAGGATCAGCAATAATGATCACAAATCTGTAGATCTAACTAAGATCACCCAACCGCAGCAGTCAGAACAACAACAAATTTCAAATATACGGCTGTCTACAGATAATATAAAAAATGTTCCTGATAAGCCCACATTCACGTTACAGTTCAACCCCATGATGGATGGGATGTATCTAGCATTATTCCAGCAACATAATTTTGGTATAGAGGCTCAAAAATTTTTATTACAAAAGCGGCATGCAGACACGTTTATACAATATACTAAGAAGGTGCTAAAGAATGGCGATGATGAGCCAGCGTTAATAATAATAGAATTTAAATATATTGAACGAAATAATAAGCACATTATTGGTGCCATAGAGCATTATACCATACTAAATGATAAAAGCATTACAAAGGACTACAACAATAAGATTACCCTGCCGATTATTCGAAAAATGATAGCATTTGAGAAAGAAAAGGATGTGATTGTATTGAACATGCAATATATTAAAGTCTATTTTAAAAATCTACCACCACTGGATCAAGGAGTAAAACAACAAATTACTCAGATTAACTCTAAAAACTATGAGATGGATGATGAATGTAATTTTCATTATATTGAAGAGAATGGTGATATACCCGGATTTAGAAATGTATAATTTGTATGTATTTTATATTTTTTATACATTTTATATACAACTTGAATAAAATAAAACAAAATAAAAATAAAAAAATATCAATTTCTTATGTACCTTATTTAAACGGCTTGTTAGCACACCAACAATTTATATATATGTTAAGTATTTTAGAAAGAAATAATTTTTCCAAAAACTAAAATGCTGATAAGCCGAACATAGAGAAAATGTGTGACGCATATAATAGCATACGCTTGATGTACTTAGCTTAAACACGTAAACATAATGCGATAACACAGATATGAATTTTAGGTTACTCTACAATTTCTTACCATACACAACAATTTGGTTAGCCTTGGACTTGGTTGTGGAATTTGTGTTGAAATCAAATATGGAGGATGAATTTTATAGAGTTGTCTAGAGTAAAAACACAAACAATTCCGTCTTTCCTTATATGGACATTTATTTTATTTAACAATATTTTAAATCTTAGAATATAACATTGATTGAACAAGCATTATTTTTTATATCGAATATTTTATCAAACTAAAATATTAAATCTAATAATTTTAATAAAAAATTATGATTACAATACTAATGCTAATTAGTAGAGTAATCCATAATGCTATAATGACCCCATGGAAGCGTTTTATAATTAGTACCAAGCAAAAATCGTTTATCGTCATGAGGATTCAAAGCAATTTTTGTTTGGGTGATGCTATTAACAATATGTTTACATGATTGGATCAAATTTTGATCGACTTTCATGTTTTCGCCGCTGTTAAGGCAGACAACATAATCATTAAAGCATATTTTATTTTTTTTCACGCCTTTTTTAACCCCCTTAGATTTTTTCATGGCGTCTTGTCCCTCTACACGAACGGCATACATTTTAGATCTTAGGCCCACAAATTCAGTCATAATGCTTCCACTATTTTCATCCTTCATCATTCCCAATACCTTTTTATTGAAAGTATTGGGAATGTTGTATGGGTTTATGATTGAATAATTGCTTGTATCAAAGTATTTGGTGGCATCTAGCCTAATACTTTCATACAAGTCAGAGAAACATACCTCATATATAAGTGAATCAGTATCAGTGTAGCAGACTGTACAATCATCTTTAAACTGAGGGGCCATATAGCCATAATGAAAATCGTATAGGGTTGTTTTAGCCAAGTCGAGGATGCACATACCAACATATATTGGTTTATTGAAAAAGATTTCAGTCTTATTTAATTCGATTCCAACTAGACCCTCCTCGAAAATTGACGAAGCTTTAAATTCGGGCTTTGAAATATAAGCTTCTGCACCATAACGGCCCAACCACTTCGTAACCAGCTTGACGATGCTATGTTTACGAATGTTTTCCATGGTTTTACCGAACACGGCATTATTCATAAGTTTAAACAAATCTTGCTCAAACTTACCCGTGGCAGCCGTTCGGAGACGTGTATTTAGATCGATATACGTCTTTAGCCATGGAGACTGTCTAAATTGTAAAATTCTATGAATTTTATTTAATTTAAGACCATATTTTAGAGCCTGTATGAGGCTTCGATAATGAGTGATATACTTTGTTTTATTATACAAAGTTCCCATTAGTTTTCGCTGTTTTGAGTTAGGAGGCGTGAGATGCTCCGGACAAAACGGAAGGTCCTTATGCTGATCATGAAGATCATGGGAGTATTCTAAGTCAACCTCTAAAATATACCCAATATCTGAATCACTAGATATATCCTCAACGTTGAAGTTACTTACTTACTTACTCATAATCCCCTTCACTAATCATACAATCGTTTAATTAGTTGTAAAAATATGTGATATCGGGCAGAGAAGTCTCGCTAAATTTGCTAATATCATCACAATAACCATAAGGGAATACGCCCTTGCGAGTTAGCAAATTAAATTGCAGCTCATATAAATCTGAAAATTCAGTCTTTAAAAGAGGAAATGTGGAGAGAGTGGAAACTAAAGCATCCAAACTGCTACTCATAAATTTGAATGAGTCTATAAAGCGAAACTTTATTAGATATTCATCCAAGCGTTTAGTGAATGATATATAACGCTCTTTATTTATAGGTAGCAGATCTACCCGGCCTTTTAAATCTCTACCAATATTTTTAATAATAAAATGCTAGTCATAACCGCTAAGGTTATGAAAAATAATGGGTATCGTGTGGGTGTCTTTAAAATTAATATTGCACCCCTCATGTGCAGGTCCGCTATATTTGCCAGTTAAATGGCAATGATCGCGAACTTATGGCATCACCACTAAAAGACTTTTCATATATATGACATGTGGAAGCTAAATCAAAATCGCGATTCTGATCAGTTGTTAATTGATCCATAGGTAGAGGACAAAGAAATACCGTTTCAACATCTTCAGCAAATTGTTCCAATTCTGAAACGAACCATTCAATACAATCCGCACCGCGATAGCTTTTATAGAACGATAACGTGGGGTCATATGCACACTTAACATAATAGCCCGCACTATGTGGTATATGCTTTTGATATGTATTCGTCTTTTCAGACCTTAGCTTCTTTTGAGAAGTTGGTTCAACCAAAAGACATTCCAAATCAGCATATATCTCAAATGGGGCCGATACCTTATTTTTAAAATTCTTAAAACTAAGCATCTTTTCTGCTTCCGTGGGCATACGAATTTTGCAGTTGTTGATCTTACCACAATCTTCCGCATGTATCTCCAACTTTTCTGCTGAATGAAAGTAGTGCAGGCAGCGGTCCAGAAATATTTGAAACCATTATGGTGTGAGACTTGTGATGAGAGCAGTCTGGACAGATTTTTGATCCACACGTAGTGATATTTGATAGGTTCAACATCATCCAAATCGTCACCTTCTTCTTCTTTATCCTCCGCCGGATATACATCCTGTATCATGAGGAGGTTTATATGCTGCTTCTTCTTATCTTTTGTGAGATAAGTGGGCAGCACAGTATAAGTAGGTAATCCCGTATAAGTGTTTATGTTTTTTTGGAGAACATACACGTTTATGGATATGTTGTTCTGCTTCTCAAAGCGGGGGATCTGGCGTATGATCATTGGAAATTTAATATTTTTTAAATTCAAGTTTCCTTTGTAGTCTGGATATGACGATGTGCGATCCGAGTTGGCTTCAGCTGGGTGGAGGGCGGATATCATTGCCCAAGCAAAGCAGGCATTGTCATCATTCTTAACATTAACACAAGCCTTTTTTGATTCAATCTGCTTAGGCAGCGGCACGTATGAGGAGCCGAGCTGTGGTGTAAATTTATTAATATTGATAGCCAAGTTTATAATGGCAGCCAACGCCCAAACACTGTCACGCTCTTGAAACTCCTCGAGCTTCTTTAAGATTTCATCTTGAACGTGCTCTTTAAACCAAGCATCGAGTTCCGTTTCACGGTAAATGGGCACGTTTTTTGTGTTCATGAACTTCTCCTCATGAAGCTCATCTCCACCCTTGATTACGTGGAACTCCCCACAGAACACCGCATTCACTTTGAGAGCTAGCTCATCACACAGGGCTTTTTTTATTTTTCTCTGGACGACTTCACCGCAGTCTTCTAGGAAATTCTTCGGGTCTTTGTGCTTCAAGTTCATGATGAGTCCCGTTCTTAAGCTATAAATATTCGTTATTGTAATCATAATCACAATATTTAAAATAAATGTTTAAAATTAAAAACTTACCGCCCACCAAACGCTGATTCTGCATCAACCCATTTAATCGAGTAGATAGCCAGCTTTCCCTACCACTAGTTTGGGAAAGTCCTGCTCCTACGGTCCTACGGAGATCCTTCAACAGCTCTTTATAGCCATTGACAATGGCCATTTGGTTCAGGATACCCTGCTTAGCACCATTAGTCTTCGCTCTATGTAAACGGCTACTCCTTAGTGTGCATAATGCCTTAGAACATGTTGCGATGGCTTCAGCAACCAACTCACAATTTTTTTGAGCATTTTCAAATGCTGATTTTACATTTTGCATAATCTGCGGCATATTATTCTGAAATTTAGTTTTAAATTTATGAGAAGCACTCTATCATAAATGTTGATAGTAAGAAGATTCTGATTCAACTAACGTATTAGTCTGAAGAATATATATTTATAATAGATAATCTTCAGACCTTGCAGAAGTGTATCTTCGGTTTTCCGAAGTACATCTTCGGGTTTTTCCGAAGTATATCTTCAGCCGAAGTACATGTTCGGGTATTTTCGAAGCTTGTCTATGAAGGAAAGCGATATAAAATAATATTAAATTTATACCTTTAATAACTTTGAACGCACTTAAAAACACTTGGAATAAATAAAATTTATGCCTTTAACATCTTTTGAACGCACTTATTTGAAGCTTGTCTATGAAGGAAAGCGATCTAATTTAATATTGAATTTATACCTTTAATAACTTTGAACGCACTTAAAAACACTTGGAATAAAATAAATTTATGCCTTTAACAGCTTTTGAACGCACTTAACAACACCCGGAGTTATCGTTTATAATATGCTCACTAAATGTAGTCATTTATGTACTCGACTATTTATATACTCTACTTTAGCTGTTTTCATATAAAAACAAAGAATGAGGTGTCTAAGCCAATCAAAGGGAGTATCGAAAGATAAGAAAAAAGTTTTGTTTGTGTTGGGAAGAATTGTTTGGAAATTCCTTATCACTAGACTATTCCTTATCTTTCACATTTGTTTATTGCGGTTTAAGCACCTGCGATGTTGATAAGAAGAAAAATTTCGAGAACCTACGATTCATGGTACAAAGAAATGGTAGAAGCACTAGCCCAGCTGATTTGAACTTTTTTCTGGACTGAGTGTGAGTAAGTTTTTCTCTTATGTCAAAGTTTGTTTACATTTGTTTGTCAGCAACCCCCGTTCGCCAGCAACTGCTGTTTTTGAAATATTTCTCTGCAAAAATTACATAGAAACGTTTTAATTTTTACACTTACACACTTTCAATATATCAAATAACACTCAGTCATTTTGTAAATGGCACTTTTTGCAAATTTGTTTACATTTTCATCATTTTTCTATCAGCTGACTTGACACAACACAGACACTGAGCAAAAACAAAATGCCTGTTGTTTTTGGCTTGTTGTATTTGTTGTCGTACTGCATCTACCATTATATTTCTACCATGCTACGATTCGATTGAAGATGGCATAAACATTTTGGGGGTCTAGTTGTTTTTTGCGGTTTTGACTTCCGCTCTTTCACATTTGTTTACTGCGGTTTAATCATTTACAATGATGATAAGAGTAAAAATTTCGAGAACCTACGATTCTACAATTGCTTATCATAAAAGTTGTTGTTGTTTTCGTTTACGTTTCCCGCAAACGTTTGTTTTATTGCGTTAAAGTGCTGAAGAGAAGCGTACATAAAAAGGTGTCTCACTTCTATGAAACGATAGAAACTAAATATCAAGCAAAATGGAAACATTCCTTACACGCATGGAAGCGCACCAACCAGATAAGGAAATTCTTCATTTGAAGGAAGTTGAGGATAAAACATTAATAACAATTCTCCATGCGATGAGAATCAATACGCGATATGGAGAAACGATAATGTTGGAGACAGAAGATAATATCCTGTTTTTACCTAAACGGTATGCTGCTATGACCAATGATGATATTGAAGAGCTTGACAGTGGGAAGTATAAGCTGGTGAAGACATCGCCAGCCGGAAAGCCAACTAAATTTAATATAGAACTAAAAGAAAATATGTATTCAAAAATAGTACATCAAAAAATATAAATAAAAGAACAAAATAAATAAAAATTACTTTTTATTTAAAGGTGGGATTGGGGTGTGAGGGAGGGAGGGAGGAGTGGGGGCTAGCAAAAATAAAGTAATCGAGAGTGGGTATAATACATCTACGGAAATTAGGGTCCGGATTCGGATTCGCATTCAGACAAATAAATTAATTACCAATTAATAATATACCAACTCAATATACCTACGAAGATTAGGGTCCGGATTCGAATTTGTTAGGGTACTGGTACTGGTACTGGTACTAGTACTGGTACTAGTACTGGTACTGGTACTGGTACTGGTACTGGTACTGGTACTGGTACTGGTACTGGTACTGGTACTGGTACTGGTACTGGTACTGGTACTGGGACTGGTACTGGTACTGGTACTGGTACTGGTACTGGTACTGGTACTGGTACTGGTACTGGTACTGGTACTGGTACTGATACTGGTACTGTTACTGGTACTGGTACTGGTATCAGTAGTACCAGTACACTAACAAATTCGAATCCGGGCCCTAATCTTCGTAGGTATATTGAGTTGGTATATTATTAATTGGTAATTAATTTATTTGTCTGAATGCGAATCCGAATCCGGACCCTAATTTCCGTATATGTATTTTACCCACTCTCGATTACTTTATTTTTGCTAGCCCCCACTCCTCCCTCTGTCCCTCACACCCCAGTCCCACCTTTAAATAAAAAGATGAGATACTTCCCACTGTCAAGCTCTTCAATATCATCATCGGTCATACCAGCATACCGTTTAGGTAAAAACAGGATATTATCTTCTGTCTCCAACATTATCGTTTCTCCATATCGCGTATTGATTCTCATCGCATGGAGAATTGTTATTAATGTTTTATCCTCAACTTCCTTCAAATGAAGAATTTCCTTATCTTGTTGATACGTTTGTTTCCATTTTGCTTGATGTTTAGTTTCTATCGCTTCATAGAAGTGAGACACCTTTTTATGTACGCTTCTCTTCAGCACTTTAACGTAATAAAACAAACGTTTGCGGGAAACGTAAACGAAAACAACAACAACTTTTATGATAAGCAATTGTAGAATCGTAGGTTCTCGAAATTTTTCTTCTTATCAACCTCGCAGGTGCTTAAACCGCAATAAACAAATGTGAAAGATAAGGAATAGTCTAGTGATAAGGAATTTCCAAACAATTCTTCCCAACACAAACAAAACTTTTTTCTTATCTTTCGATACTCCCTTTGATTGGCTTAGACACCTCATTCTTTGTTTTTATATGAAAACAGCTAAAGTAGAGTATATAAATAGTCGAGTACATAAATGACTACATTTAGTGAGCATATTATAAACGATAACTCCGGGTGTTGTTAAGTGCGTTCAAAAGCTGTTAAAGGCATAAATTTAATTTATTCCAAGTGTTTTTAAGTGCGTTCAAAGTTATTAAAGGTATAAATTCAATATTAAATTAGATCGCTTTCCTTCATAGACAAGCTTCAAATAAGTGCGTTCAAAAGCTGTTAAAGGCATAAATTTTATTTATTCCAAGTGTTTTTAAGTGCGTTCAAAGTTATTAAAGGTATAAATTTAATATTATTTTATATCGCTTTCCTTCATAGACAAGCTTCGAAAATACCCGAACATGTACTTCGGTTGAAGATATACTTCGGAAAAACCCGAAGATGTACTTCGGAAAAACCCGAAGATGTACTTCGGAAAACCGAAGATACACTTCTGTAAGGTCTGAAGATTATCTATTATAAATATATATTCTTCAGACTAATACGTTAGTTGAATCAGAATCTTCTTACTATCAACATTTATGATAGAGTGCTTCTCATAAATTTAAAACTAAATTTCAGAATAATATGCCGCAGATTATGCAAAATGTAAAATCAGCATTTGAAAATGCTCAAAAAAATTGTGAGTTGGTTGCTGAAGCCATCGCAACATGTTCTAAGGCATTATGCACACTAAGGAGTAGCCGTTTACATAGAGCGAAGACTAATGGTGCTAAGCAGGGTATCCTGAACCAAATGGCCATTGTCAATGGCTATAAAGAGCTGTTGAAGAATCTCCGTAGGACCGTAGGAGCAGGACTTTCCCAAACTAGTGGTAGGGAAAGCTGGCTATCTACTCGAATTAAATGGGTTGATGCAGAATCGGCGTTTGGTGGGCGGTAAGTTTTTAATTTTAAACATTTATTTTAAATATTGTGATTATGATTACAATAACGAATATTTATAGCTTAAGAACGAGACTCATCATGAACTTGAAGCACAAAGACCCGAAGAATTTCCTAGAAGACTGCGGTGAAGTCGTCCAGAGAAAAATAAAAAAAGCCCTGTGTGATGAGCTAGCTCTCAAAGTGAATGCGGTGTTCTGTGGGGAGTTCCACGTAATCAAGGGTGGAGATGAGCTTCATGAGGAGAAGTTCATGAACACAAAAAACGTGCCCATTTACCGTGAAACGGAACTCGATGCTTGGTTTAAAGAGCACGTTCAAGATGAAATCTTAAAGAAGCTCGAGGAGTTTCAAGAGCGTGACAGTGGTTGGCCGTTGGCTGCCATTATAAACTTGGCTATCAATATTAATAAATTTACACCACAGCTCGGCTCCTCATACGTGCCGCTGCCTAAGCAGATTGAATCAAAAAAAGGCTTGTGTTAATGTTAAGAATGATGACAATGCCTGCTTTGCTTGGGCAATGATATCCGCCCTCCACCCAGCTGAAGCCAACTCGGATCGCACATCGTCATATCCAGACTACAAAGGAAACTTGAATTTAAAAAATATTAAATTTCCAATGATCATACGCCAGATCCCCCGCTTTGAGAAGCAGAACAACATATCCATAAACGTGTATGTTCTCCAAAAAAACATAAACACTTATACGGGATTACCTACTTATACTGTGCTGCCCACTTATCTGACAAAAGATAAGAAGAAGCAGCATATAAACCTCCTCATGATACAGGATGTATATCCGGCGGAGGATAAAGAAGAAGAAGGTGACGATTTGGATGATGTTGAACCTATCAAATATCACTACGTGTGGATCAAAAATCTGTCCAGACTGCTCTCATCACAAGTCTCACACCATAATGGTTTCAAATATTTCTGAACCGCTGCCTGCACTACTTTCATTCAGCAGAAAAGTTGGAGATACATGCGGAAGATTGTGGTAAGATCAACAACTGCAAAATTCGTATGCCCACGGAAGCAGAAAAGATGCTTAGTTTTAAGAATTTTAAAAATAAGGTATCGGCCCCATTTGAGATATATGCTGATTTGGAATGTCTTTTGGTTGAACCAACTTCTCAAAAGAAGCTAAGGTCTGAAAAGACGAATACATATCAAAAGCATATACCACATAGTGCGGGCTATTATGTTAAGTGTGCATATGACCCCACGTTATCGTTCTATAAAAGCTATCGCGGTGCGGATTGTATTGAATGGTTCGTTTCAGAATTGGAACAATTTGCTGAAGATGTTGAAACGGTATTTCTTTGTCCTCTACCTATGGATCAATTAACAACTGATCAGAATCGCGATTTTGATTTAGCTTCCACATTTCATATATGTGAAAAGTCTTTTAGTGGTGATGCCATAAGTTCGCGATCATTGCCATTTAACTGGCAAATATAGCGGACCTGCACATGAGGGGTGCAATATTAATTTTAAAGACACCCACACGATACCCATTATTTTTCATAACCTTAGCGGTTATGACTAGCATTTTATTATTAAAAATATTGGTAGAGATTTAAAAGGCCGGGTAGATCTGCTACCTATAAATAAAGAGCGTTATATATCATTCACTAAACGCTTGGATGAATATCTAATAAAGTTTCGCTTTATAGACTCATTCAAATTTATGAGTAGCAGTTTGGATGCTTTAGTTTCCACTCTCTCCACATTTCCTCTTTTAAAGACTGAATTTTCAGATTTATATGAGCTGCAATTTAATTTGCTAACTCGCAAGGGCGTATTCCCTTATGGTTATTGTGATGATATTAGCAAATTTAGCGAGACTTCTCTGCCCGATATCACATATTTTTACAACTAATTAAACGATTGTATGATTAGTGAAGGGGATTATGAGTAAGTAAGTAAGTAACTTCAACGTTGAGGATATATCTAGTGATTCAGATATTGGGTATATTTTAGAGGTTGACTTAGAATACTCCCATGATCTTCATGATCAGCATAAGGACCTTCCGTTTTGTCCGGAGCATCTCACGCCTCCTAACTCAAAACAGCGAAAACTAATGGGAACTTTGTATAATAAAACAAAGTATATCATTCATTATCGAAGCCTCATACAGGCTCTAAAATATGGTCTTAAATTAAATAAAATTCATAGAATTTTACAATTTAGACAGTCTCCATGGCTAAAGACGTATATCGATCTAAATACACGTCTCCGAACGGCTGCCACGGGTAAGTTTGAGCAAGATTTGTTTAAACTTATGAATAATGCCGTGTTCGGTAAAACCATGGAAAACATTCGTAAACATAGCATCGTCAAGCTGGTTACGAAGTGGTTGGGCCGTTATGGTGCAGAAGCTTATATTTCAAAGCCCGAATTTAAAGCTTCGTCAATTTTCGAGGAGGGTCTAGTTGGAATCGAATTAAATAAGACTGAAATCTTTTTCAATAAACCAATATATGTTGGTATGTGCATCCTCGACTTGGCTAAAACAACCCTATACGATTTTCATTATGGCTATATGGCTCCTCAGTTTAAAGATGATTGTACAGTCTGCTACACTGATACTGATTCACTTATATATGAGGTATGTTTCTGTGACTTGTATGAAAGTATTAGGCTAGATGCCACCAAATACTTTGATACAAGCAATTATTCAATCATAAACCCATACAACATTCCCAATACTTTCAATAAAAAGGTATTGGGAATGATGAAGGATGAAAATAGTGGAAGCATTATGACTGAATTTGTGGGCCTAAGATCTAAAATGTATGCTGTTCGTGTAGAGGGACAAGACGCCATGAAAAAATCTAAGGGGGTTAAAAAAGGCGTGAAAAAAAATAAAATATGCTTTAATGATTATGTTGTCTGCCTTAACAGCGGCGAAAACATGAAAGTCGATCAAAATTTGATCCAATCATGTAAACATATTGTTAATAGCATCACCCAAACAAAAATTGCTTTGAATCCTCATGACGATAAACGATTTTTGCTTGGTACTAATTATAAAACGCTTCCATGGGGTCATTATAGCATTATGGATTACTCTACTAATTAGCATTAGTATTGTAATCATAATTTTTTATTAAAATTATTAGATTTAATATTTTAGTTTGATAAAATATTCGATATAAAAAATAATGCTTGTTCAATCAATGTTATATTCTAAGATTTAAAATATTGTTAAATAAAATAAATGTCCATATAAGGAAAGACGGAATTGTTTGTGTTTTTACTCTAGACAACTCTATAAAATTCATCCTCCATATTTGATTTCAACACAAATTCCACAACCAAGTCCAAGGCTAACCAAATTGTTGTGTATGGTAAGAAATTGTAGAGTAACCTAAAATTCATATCTGTGTTATCGCATTATGTTTACGTGTTTAAGCTAAGTACATCAAGCGTATGCTATTATATGCGTCACACATTTTCTCTATGTTCGGCTTATCAGCATTTTAGTTTTTGGAAAAATTATTTCTTTCTAAAATACTTAACATATATATAAATTGTTGGTGTGCTAACAAGCCGTTTAAATAAGGTACATAAGAAATTGATATTTTTTTATTTTTATTTTGTTTTATTTTATTCAAGTTGTATATAAAATGTATAAAAAATATAAAATACATACAAATTATACATTTCTAAATCCGGGTATATCACCATTCTCTTCAATATAATGAAAATTACATTCATCATCCATCTCATAGTTTTTAGAATAGTCTGAGTAATTTGTTGTTTTACTCCTTGATCCAGTGGTGGTAGATTTTTAAAATAGACTTTAATATATTGCATGTTCAATACAATCACATCCTTTTCTTTCTCAAATGCTATCATTTTTCGAATAATCGGCAGGGTAATCTTATTGTTGTAGTCCTTTGTAATGCTTTTATCATTTAGTATGGTATAATGCTCTATGACACCAATAATGTGCTTATTATTTCGTTCAATATATTTAAATTCTATTATTATTAACGCTGGCTCATCATCGCCATTCTTTAGCACCTTCTTAGTATATTGTATAAACGTGTCTGCATGCCGCTTTTGTAATAAAAATTTTTGAGCCTCTATACCAAAATTATTTTGCTGGAATAATGCTAGATACATCCCATCCATCATGGGGTTGAACTGTAACGTGAATGTGGGCTTATCAGGAACATTTTTTATATTATCTGTAGACAGCCGTATATTTGAAATTTGTTGTTGTTCTGACTGCTGCGGTTGGCTGATCTTAGTTAGATCTACAGATTTGTGATCATTATTGCTGATCCTCGTACAACTATTCACTGCATGACGCCTCATGTTACGTGCACATACAAATGATTTTTCGCAATATTTGCAATTAAAATTCTTCATAATGTGGAGCCCACCTCATGGGTGGTGTGGAAAGAGGTAAATCCAAAATAAAAATTTGTATAGAGCCATCTAGCTATTTATAATTTTCTCGTTTTTGATCTACTGTACCTACGACGTAGACTTTATTAGAAATATTTTCGTTTCTGCCCCACTGTACCTTCGTCGTAGGCTTTATTTACTTGAGGTTGCATAAGCAATGTCATAATGACGTCATCGATGTTTTGCAGTTAAAGTTTATGAAAAAAAATGCGGTTAAGCTAAGTACATCAAGCGTATGCTATTATATTTATATATTATCTGCTAGGCTTATCACCATTTTTACACAATGATATTTTTACTGAGGTGTGAAATGTTTAATCACAAAACAAAATATTTTGAAAACCGCAACATTTAATTAGAAGACAATATTTTCTAAACCGCAAAAGATAAGTGCGTTAGAAAATTCTAGAATAATGTAGAAAGTTCTAGATTATCATATTTTTGTATGAAATGATTAATCAACAAAACAAAATTTTTGGAAACCACAACATTTGCTGTAAACATAAAATCGCAATGATATTTTTACTGAGGTGTGAAATATTTACCCGATCCGAAACCGATCCGATCATAACAATCATCACTAACATCGATATTCATTTCTGAGAAAGTCTTTGGTTTATTAAATTGTTTTATTTATTCTGCATTCGTAAACAACGGGAAAATTATTTATTCCGCTTTCCACTCTCATTCGTAAACAATGCGTAAGAGAGAGAGAGAGAGAGGGAGAGAGCGAGATAGATATATAGAGATTTATATTTAAATTTGAATTTATTAAATTCAACGGTCTTTTTAGGATCTCTACCTTGAGACATTTAAGTCTATACACGAACTAATAAATCTTTTACAATCTGGGAACACTGAAAATTGCAGTCTAGACACGAACCCCTACAGTTTGAAGGTTGGTAACCTTGGTTTTTCATAGACTTGGCAGCACTGAAATGTAACACTTTTTTGTGAATTTCAACCTCCTATCTTAAATGCACGCGTTTTTGAGCCAGAACTCTCATAGGTATACTACTCACCTGGCCCCGATGGCGAGGGAGACGAAGACGACATCGAAGACGCCTATAAGCTGCTGGACCAGATGCAGCTGGAGCGGGCTTCCACTTTATCACCAAAATGACCCACATACTGAAAGTCGTGCAGATTAATCTGAAGCACTCCCGTATCGCCTCCGATAACCTGCGAAACCTTCTAGCTGAGGAGGATCTAGACTTAGGCATCATCCAGGAACCCTACGTATAAGACAAAGTGGTGAGAGGGCTAGATGGTAATGGTTACAAAACACTCTATATAAAGGACAATGGTAAGCCAAGATCATGTCTAATTGCAAAACACAATTTAAAATTTTTCTCTGTCCTCAGTTTAGCACAACAGATTTCATTGTTGCTAAATTAGAGCTGACTGAAGGTAAGAGTTTTTACATTGCATAATGCTACATGGCGCATTCTAGTGACACTATGAGAAACATCTATCCATTGAACACCATCATTATAGGGTGCGACCGCTAATGCGAGACATGTCCTATGGGGCAGCTCTGAAGTCAACGAACGAGTTGAGTCCGTTTTAGACTTTATTACTAACAACCTTACAATTTGTAACAGAGGTACTAACCCAACTTTTGTCTTCCCGAGTTCTGATAACATGGTTGGGTGGTCAGACCTCATTGACTTACTTTGATATCAGATAATAGACTAGTAGAGATACAAAACTGGAGAGTCTCCGAAAAGAAATCGTTTTCGGACCACAACTGGATATTGTTCAACATTTCTGCGAAAACGACTTCTATCAGATGCTATCGGAATCCGAAGAGAACTGGCTGGAATAAGTTCAACAGGGTTCTGGAAAGTAAACCTGAGATACTAACGGTATAGAGGATATAATCAGTCCAGACAGGATATCCTGGGCCATCAATAGCTTCTCACCATATAAATCTCCGGGCCCAGATGGTATTATATCAAAGATGTTGCAATGCGCGGAGGTCATAATCAGGCCGTGGCTCTATATTATATTCCGATCCCGCCTGACTCTTAACTTCTTACCAAAGAGTTGGAGCCAGGTGAGAGTGGTTTTCATTCCCAAGGCGGGGAGATGGAGTCATGAGAGCGCAAAGGATTTCAGACCGATCAGCCTTACATCGATTCTTCTGGAAACGCTTCAGGCTATTCGACGCACACTTCCGCAAGAAGATGGACGGATCGCCCAAAATATCACGCAGCCAACATGCATATCTAAAAGGCCGCTCAGCCGACACAGCCCTGCACGAAGTCGTCATATCTATTGAGAGGTCCTTGGAACACAAACAATATACCCTCCCGGCCTTCTTGGATACAGAGGGTGCATTCAATAACGTGAGCTCAGCTGCTATAGGAGAATCATTTGAAGATCTAGGCGTGGAAACATACCTCAAGAGTTGGATAGTGACAATGCTACAGAGCAGAATTATCAACGCTTCTATGAGAAACAGTGAGTCATCAAAGCGAGTGAATAGGAGAACTCCCCAGGGTGGAGTTATCTCTCACCTACTTTGGTTACTCGTGATCAACAAAATACGACCGAAACTGGACAATATGAGGATCAAAACCGTGGCGTATGCAGATGACGTGGTAATAATGGTGTCTGGTTTGCTCCCATCCGTGTTGAGCGAAATCATGAATGGGGCCTTGAAATCACTTAACGATTGGGCCACTGGGAGTGGTCTTGGAGTGAATCCAGGTCATGCTTTTTACCACGAAGACCAAGATACCAAAGTTTAATCCTCCTCGGCTAAGTGGAATACAGATTCCACTGTCAACTCACGCCAAGTACTTGGTCGTGATTCTAGACCCTAAACTTTCCTGGAAGCGTAATATAGAGGAGCGCGCGCAGAAGGCAATCGTTGCGTACCACGTTTGTCGGAAAATGTTCGGAAGCCGGTGGAGTCTCCGACCGAAAATGGTCTATGGATGTACACTAGCACAATCAGACCAATACTCTCCAACTCTCCAGGGAAGACGTCCACCATGAAACTGTTGTATAGAGTACAGAGATCAGCTTGCATCGGCATAACAGGGACATTGAGGACGTGTCCAGCTGAAGCCCTTAATGCAGTGCTTCATATTATACCAATCGACCTTCACATCACAACTAGTGCGGCCTGGAGTGCCACCCGACTAAACGCTCTTGGACTCTGGAAGAGCAACGCATATGGACATGCGAGTATACTACAGACAATCCCAAGAGAACTCAATATAACCACCGATTACTGCACCCAGTCATTGACGTTCGATAACCTCCTCGATGTCAGGTATTCCAGGAGAATAGAGTGGGATAAAGGCAAACCACTTACAGGTTTTGACATCAAAGTACAGTGGTGGTCCAGTATAACGCACGCCGATATAACGAATGCCCAGTATAACGAACGCGTTTTTCTAGTCCATTGATGACTCTAAATAACGAACGGTTGAAAAATTAAGTATTCTATATAACGATTGCTCTCTTTTTCTATGCTTTGTTTTATTCTTTGTTATTTTTGTTTGTTTGCTTTGTGCACTTACGCATAGAAAACATTTCATTTGCCTAATTTTTAAAAAGGGAAGTCCCCGTTTATTTACTGTGAGATTTGTTGACCACTGGTTGCGTTAAAGAATACATATGTACGTTAAATCAGTCAATCTGTGTAGTAAGTGAAAATGACGACACGTAAGCGACTTTCGCTGGCTGATAAAATAAAAATAATTGACGATTATAATGATAAAAGAACATTAAATGAGATCTGCACAAAGCATGGACTAGTAAAGTCTAGTTTAGCACAATTATAAAAAATCAGAAAAAAATTCTAAAAAGTGTGAGAGCTACACAGACGGGATCTTTACGCCGAAAATGGAATTGAGCACACCAAAGTATTTATTTTAAGGAGATTGCAAGAACAAGCTATTGACTTCAGTACAACAATTAAAAAAAAAAACACATATTGGAGATTTTTTTCTAAAAATAAATAATTTTGCTCATATATGTAAATTTTTTCCTTTTTTTTAAATAAATGAATTAATATAATACGAATAGAGTTTAACTTGCTACTATGCTAATAATTATTGAAAGAAATATATATTTAGATATAACGAATTTTCAATATACCGAACGGCCCTGGACTTTATATCATACGTTATACTGGACCACCACTGTATTTACGGACGGATCCAAACTGGAATGTGGAACCGGCTCGGGTGTCTTCTCCGAAGAGGCAGGCCTTAATTTATCATTTACACTCCCAGACAAGTGCAGCGTTTTTCAAGCGGAGATACTAGCCATCAAGAAGCCTGCGCCGCACTTATACTACAGCGAAAAACAGAGCGCATTGGAATATTTGTAGGTAGCCAAGCGGCTCTCCTATCACTTAAATCTTACAACACTGCATCTAAACTCGTTAGTGAATGTAGGGAAAAACTGGCCAATGTGGTTCTTACTTGGATACCAGGTCACAAGGGTCTCCTAGGAACGAAAAGGTAGACGAACTAGACAGGGACCTCTTTCACCGAACTCCACATGGTGCAAGTCGCAACGCCTAAAGGGTTGGTCAAAAGAGGTATTTCCTCCATTACCTTAAACAAGCGAAGACCAAATAGGATAGGACGGAAACGTGCCGCATGTCCAGAAACTCATGGCCAGAATATAACATTCACCGGACTAACTAACAGATTAGCCACAATAGAGAAGACATATCTAGTCTAAGCTAATCACGCAAGACGGCCATATAATGACCATTGCCGTGCCTGAGAAGAGGAGGAGACGGTGAAGCATCTCCTCTGCAGTTGTCCGGCTCTTATGAATAGACGCCTGAAGACTATGGTCCGTCCCTTCCTGCATAACCTCACTGGGATACACGAGATATCTCCGATTAACAGGCTGGATATAAACAGGGTACTTTGGACTGTCCGAAGTGATGTGGTATGCAAAACGGTGTCTCAAGACACTAGTAGATGCTAAATAGTATCTTTAGCAACCACGTGAACCAACCAGGCAGATAAGATAAATACTTATGCTTGGTTGGGGTCATTACAAACTTTCTGAATATGATAATTTTTTGAAACCGATGATGATTCTATGTTTTTGTTTGAGACTGAAAATATTAATGATGATAATAATGTTAATGACTGTGTTGAAGATTTTATTCATATTAATAATAATAATAATGAATATGTTGATAATGATAATAATTGTGATAATGATAATGTTATTAATGTTTCTGGGTATGATAATTTTTATGGAAGTGATGACGATTCTATGTTTTTACTTGTAAATGAAAATATTAATGATAATAATAATAATATTAATAATGATAATAATACTACTAATGAATATGAACAGTTTTAAGTAATTCTAATTATTTTAATTATTTAAACTTAGTATGTAGCTAAAATATAAAAACCAACATTTAACCAAAGAAAGAACTACAAACTGAATTTATTTAAAAATAACTCAATGACTTTTTATTATTATTTCTTATCGCTATGATACAATAACATGGTATTTTGGAGTGCACAAACTCCATTGGTGTGAAGATAACATTTTTTTATGTTTAAATGTTTTTGTCTTAGCTGATTAAAAGAAGGTAACTTTTTTCTTCCATATTAATAACTTCAAATGCATATGGGAAGTTTTATTAACCCAGTCTTGTTTAATGGTTCCTCTTATACAAATAACTTGTAATTCTATATATTCATCAATTAATTGTCGTATTCTATTAAATGAAACATCTCCTTCTTCCCAACACAGTTTATGTATGTTTGCGGTCGTCCATGATGTTTGTTTTTACTCTAGGAAAAAATTTGGTGGTTTTATGAGAGTGGTGATATTTATCCTGCGATTTCTTTAGGAATTAATTCATTATGAGTTCCCATAAAACCCTGTACATCCAAGTAAATATCATGTTTTTAAAGAATCTTTCGAACTAGTCCCGATCATGAACTAGTAAACGATCATGAATGAGAAGACAATACGCTGAAGTATCGTTTGGAATAGGTTTTCTACTTTATATTTAAATCATCATATGGATTTGATTCTGAATTTAAGTGAACCGTCGTGATATTACTTAAGTGACAATGTATAAAAGTCCCAGCATTGTAGAAGGCTAACAATATAAAGCGAGGGCGTTCTCTGTTTGAAGATAGTTTAACATTCCAAATATGATTATAATTAATAATTAATTAATAATTTTCCCCATGCTAAGTTTACTTGAATCTGATAGATATATATGTGGAATTCTCCAGGAAACATTTGCAATATGTGGTTAGTTCTGGTGTTGAATTAGCTTCTGTTGATGGTATAAAACCGTTTTAACTTTTAATACGTAATCAAATTAATTCATGTTACAATTCAACATAATTTTTAGTGGGATATAAAAGTAACAACTTAATATTATTGGTTTACCATTATTCCAACTAGCATTTTGCATCATGACACTCTCGCTCGGGATCAATGATACATAGTTGTTTATGGTATTAGTTATTCCAAGATGTCGAGCGCGATCAATTTCAGTACCATTAACTTCATATTGGATCTCATCAAAGAGATATGACATAATTTTACTTCTCATTTTAAAAGTTTTTGCTATAAAGCTATCATCTTGACCGGTTACAGTTCCTTCAACATATATGTAGCTTTCGTTTGGTGGACGATATTTTCGTATAGAAATTCGTATCTCATCATTATTGTTAAAGGATTGTATGAATGGATGATATGTGTGATAATCTTTTTTTTTTTTTTTATAATAGTTTCATCAGACTCATGCATTTTCAGAACGTTTAGAATCGAATTCATTTTAATTGTAGATTTAAATATTGTAGGAGTAAAAGTTTTAGTTGTCTTATTTAGTCTTAAATGTTTGATTGTTGTCGATGGAAAGATTGTGGATACAGTTTTTAAACTCCTTTTATTGTAGATAAGCATTATTTGATTGGGTTTAAATGTATGCGAAGCGTAATTTCTTCTCCTCGAAAATTTATTCAGTCACCGTCCTGATCAACTAATCGTACCGTTACAGTACTTATCTCTCTGGTAAATAAATCTAATTTTTAAGTATCTCATTAATTTTATACCCAGCCGCTACATTGATTCCAAATTCATTTAATGTATGCACACTAGGCGGGCCAATTTTTTTGTTGATTAGAGCCGCCCCCTAGGATGATTCTATGGACAATTCTAAGCAACTTTGGTGAAGGAACCATAGGTCTATCTCGATTTTCGAGTCTCCCACTTTTCAAAAAATTATTTTTTCTCTATAACATCATTTTGATTCAAAATTCGATTTTTTATTCATCGTTATATTATCTTTTTTATGTGTATATGGGGGGTTTTTGGGGTCGAGAAATTCATTTCTGATTTTTATTTTTACCTATGATCTCCGCCAGATGGCGTTTCATACATATTTTAATTTCAACCAAAATTGTTTCTGCTGCTTTGCGGACTTTTTATCTCTGACATTTATTGTTGTTAATTTTAAGTAAGTCAATTAAAAACAGTTTGTTTTCTTTTTTCGTTTCAAATCAAAATTTGATATTTGAATATAAATAAAATTCTCACCATTTTTACCACTGTGTATTCACCAATTTGTAGGTGGAAAAAATATATTCGAACCAAATGTTTTAAAATATACTAATTTCAGTTATTTTTTAATTCTTTTAGTAAAAGTATACAATGGATCCAAATGCATTGCCGTCTACATCGCAAACCACAACAACATCAACGAGTACCGAAAATCATTTAAAGCATTTGCCTTCGCACGATGTTGCTGTTTTTGGTGCATCTTGTGATTTGAGTGGACTCCATCTGCCAACGAAACAGGATATTTTAAGATGTTTTTTTTTCTTGGGCGAACGTGCTAAACTCCAAAACAAAATATTTTCGTATAAAACATTCGTACCGCACGTAACAGACAAATTGATTCAAATTTGGAGTCAACTTAATGTTGAAATTCAAACAAAAAAAGTGTTGTTAGAAAATTGGGTACATTGATTGACAAGTATCAAATCGAAACTAAACATCCAAAAATCGCCACATTCAGAACATGGCAATCCTATCATCATGGATAAAAATAAAGTGCGTCGAGAAAAAGCCAAATGCAGAGAAGAATTGCTTCGTAAGCAGTATGATGCATCCAATTTGATAGCATTTTCATTCGACGGCCGAAAAAATGATGCTTTAACAATGGAAAAAATCGATGAGAAGTTGCATCCAAGGATGGTGAAAGAACCACATCTAGTTGTTTTGAAGGAACCAAATTCTCAATTGATAGGCTACACAAAAGTCGAAAATGAAGATGCTGAACATAAATTGATGACATTGAATGCATTCTTCGTCGAAAAAGAAATTGCTCTCGATGCATTAATCGGAATATGCTGTGATGGTGAGCCAACAAATACTGGCGTAAGAATTGCATTTGAATAGACCGCTGCATTGGTTTGTGTGCATTCTGCACTTCAACGAGCTGCCATTTCGTCATTTGTTTAACACTTTGGACAGATCATCGATCACTGGACCACGAACAACAACCGGAACGTTTGGCAAACAAATTGAAACGTGTGAAAATCTTCCGGTATGTATCATTTGTCATTTTTCTCATCGATTTTCTCCATTATTAAATGGTAAAATTGCATTTAATTTATCTAATTTCTTTTTTTTTCAGCTTGTAGATGAATTCGAGATAATCGTGCTAGAGAACATGCCACCTGATTTAGATCCATTTGAATTATCCACCGATTCAAAGTACCTATACAAAATGGCCAATGCAATTTCGAATGGTGTTGTTCCTGCGGATTTGCGGACCGGAACGTTTGGCAAACAAATTGAAACGTGTGAAAATCTTCCGGCATGTATCATTTGTCATTTTTCTCATCGATTTTCTCCATTATTAAATGGTAAAATTGCATTTAATTCATCTAATTTCTTTTTTTTTAGCTTGTAGATGAATTGGAGATAATCGTGCTAGAGAACATGCCACCTGATTTAGATCCATTTGAATTATCCACCGATTCAAAGTACCTATACAAAATGGCCAATGCAATTTCGAATGGTGTTGTTCCTGCGGATTTGTCTCACATTAAACCAGGACCAATAGCACATTCACGTTGGCTCACCAAGGCCAATAGATTGTTGCGGTTGTATGTGTCAACTGAAAATCCATCAAGGAATTTGAAAATTCTGGCAACATACATAATGAAAGTGTATGTGCCGATGCACTTGAACATCAAGTACTATAATTCGGTGGTCTTCGGTAGTGTATTATTTTACAAATTCATTCGTTGCACACAATATTTGGATACAAATCTACGCGGAGTTGTGAATAATGTCATTAAAGACAATTCATATTACGCACATTCCGAAAATATTTTGTTAGCGATGTTATTTGATGATAAAAAAGAGACACGAAACATCGCAATCAAGAAAATTTTACACTACCGAAGAAATCTGTACGACCCGGCACATCTTAGAGTTTATCAAAAACCTTTGATAAACTTCAATTGTACAGATTATACGAATATGATTGATTTAAATAAAGATAATGTCTTATTCGAACCACCGTTTACGCATACCATTCCGTATGATCATTTGGAACAATATTTAGAATACGACGATCCACCATTGCCTGATCCAAGAATTCCGGTACACATACAAGCAACGGAAAGACATGCTCAATTGCTGGCTAGCGTTTCTAAACGTGTTTTAGAAAAAAGTCGACACAGTGTTATGGAAGTTACATTAGAAAGCCGTGCAAAATACCCCAGACTTGAGAGCAAGAAAGACTTTCAAAAATAACTTATTTCGCTTTTCTTCCACTAAATTCATTTTTTTTTACACACATGTTCTTATTTTTTAGGTTGAATTTCTGTTGAAAAAAAAAATAACAATTTTACCGAAAAAGCTGTATTTTTTCTCAGAAAATAGACGAAAAATAGTTAAAATATGCATGAAACGCCCTCTGGCGGTGGTCATAAGTAAAAATAAAGATCAGAAATGAATTTCTCGACCCCAAAAACCCCCCATATAACATAGAAAAGATAATATAACGATGAATAAAAAATCGAATTTTCAATCAAAATTATGTTATAGGGAAAAAATAATTTTTTGAAAAGTGGGAGACTCGAAAATCGAGATAGACCTATGGTTCCTTCACCAAAGTTGCTTGGAATTGTCCATAGAATCATCCTAGGGGGCGGCTCTAATCAACAAAAAATTTGGCCTGCCCTAATGCACACGTGTATTATTCATATATGTGTTGAGTATACTATTCCATTCAAATCGAATCAGATTTATTTTAGAAATATTTATTGTCTTTATCTTCGTTTGCAATCAATTTTCGTGGTGTAAATCGCAACAACTTTCCTATTGAATTGGGTTTATTAAAGAAAGCTGTATCATGGGAGCTATTCAATTCCACTTGCATTGTATTACACTGTGCAACACGAACAATATAACCACATACACGGACAATACTACATGACGCGTGTAAACGCTAATGAATGTGCGTGAACAATTAAATGCAAAAAGGAAAGTGGACTTTTTTAATTATTTGGGGTTTTCCGGTGACTATCTGTATGATTTTTTTACAGAAATTGCACCCACATTTAGGGGTGGTCATTATATGGAAAGTTTTGCACAATTTGAAACGTACAAGTGCTGAATCAGGTATATAGCCAGCCACCCTTAAAATATGCGTCCATTTATAAGTACCTGGCAGTAAAATATTGAAAAATACGTAGTATTTACAGGTGTGCATTGATCGATTTTTGTCATTTAAAATTTTTTTTTTAAATTCATAAACAATCCAAAATGGAAAAAAATGTCAAATCTAATTACTTTCGCATAAAGCCACGTAACCTGTGAGTAAAGTGAGACATTTTTTGAGAAAATCGATGAATAAATTTATTTCAATTCCAAAACTTAAAATAAAAATTCCGATTTGTATTGCAGCTATTCTTACACAGAAAATATGGAATTTATGGAATCTATGCATAAAAACAAAATTTAGAACATTTTCAATTATAATTATAATTATAATTATTGTCAATATCCATTCTCGTTGAAGTTGACGCTTGTGGTTCTGATGATATTCTTTTCTTCGTAGGTTGTTGATATTCGTGGTTTGAGTTTGCGTCGTCATCCGAGGAATCCATAATATTCATGGGCTCTTTTTTTCCATGGGTCCACCAATTTCAGTGCCATGTTCTTCTTCGGTGCTTTCATCTTCATACTGCATAATTTTAGAACTCCACCAACAAACCTCCGCCAGCATCGCATCTATTTTTTTGCCTTTGAATCGCTCTTCCGTTGGCATGGTCACCTGGTGGAACCTCTCTGCTTGTTCGTCTGATGCCTGAGGTAATTGTGCCAAAAAGGTATCAAGGTGGAAATGCAGGAAATGTAATTTTAATGTCATGGATGCATTGATTTGTTCAAAATAATGCAGCAACTTGTCCACTCGTTTCTATATGTCATCTCGCTGTACTCGGTTCTTTCCTAAAACGCCTTCGATGACATCTTTCAGTGCGTTTCAAGCATGTAGGTGGTTACTATGGTTCGAAAGCACATTTGTGAAAGATTCGCTTTTCATTAATTTCCTTCCTTATATCTGGTCCATTGAGAATACCTGTTTTAAATAAAAAAAATTTATTGGTAATGCGAATATATCGAAATGAAAAAATGTATATATGACAATATTTAAATACAAACAAAGATACTTACCTTTTTTAATTTTAGCGTCACTGAGTTTTGGAAATATGGATTTTAAACAGTCATAGGCGTCCCCAATATCCTTGACTACCACTGCAACGAATTTCCCAGCTATTCCAAAATAACATCCAGGTCATTTATCATAGGTTCATTGCGTAATTGTAATTGTTTGTTGAGCTCGGGAGTTCTTGCTTCCCAATCTTTCCGTTGATATTGATTTCCTGTGTATCGTGAATTCCAATTACAAAGGAAGCAGAAGTATTTTGGATAACCGCCCTTTTCTATAATGCCTTGTAGTATGTTCACCACCTTCAGATCGCAACAAGTCTTCCATTTGTGTTCATCGTATTTGATTTCCTTCAAAATGTTGTCCAATGATTTATACGTTTCCTCCTTGTTTGTGCTGAATCCCAATGGAATGGACGGTCTTTTGTTTTGTTTTGTGTAACAGCGATATAATCCATTCCCAATTTTTTCACTAAACCTGGGATATCATGAGAGTAGGTGGACGTATTTGCTTCGTCAACGGAATAAAATTTCTGAAAATCAGCTTGGCGTTGTCGGTATGATGTTGCGCTGACATTTTGCTGTGAGTTTTCTGCTCTTCAAAAATGATGTCAACCATTCGGAGTATTGTTGTGATAGTCCCATCTTAGCCACAATGTAATCCATTTCCATTTGTGTTAGCGGTTGTGATCCATTATTTTCAATATCGGGTGTCCAATCAGCATCATTCAAATTGGTCGGATTGGTGAAAACGGTTAGAATTCCTCAGTAATCAATTTTTTTTTCGATCCAGTTGGCCTCTTTTTGGGACGATATGACCACAAACGTAACAAAAATTATCCAATTTTGGGCACTTGTTATTTTCCATATTGAAATATATTATATGTTTTGTTGTTATTCACTTTTAAAAACCGGAGAAAAATGCACTTGTACTCTTCGCGTTCGCCGACACTTGTTAAATGACAAAAATCTATCAATGCACAGCTATAAATACTATTTATTTGTCAACTGAAGTACATGTAAAAGTAAAGTCAGGTACTGACACACATCCTTTTCCCCCTTTAATTGAGTGTGAACGGCGCATATTTTAAGGGTGGCTATATACCTGATTCAGCCTGATTTCGGAACGTTCCAATTTCTGTAAAAAAAATCATGCAGGTAGCCAACGGCAAAACCCAAATAATTAAAAAAGTGGACTTGCCTTTTTTCCTTTTAATTGTCCCGCACATTTATTAGAGCTTATTAGTTTGCTACCGCAATCATAAAAATCAAATAACCTTTTGTTTATTACTTTTTATAACATATGAACTTCCTAGGAATAATTCTTAACACCGTTTACTTCAACATTGAGATAGTATGCTATCTCACCGACCGCAGCAGCACAGGCAAAGCAGTAAGCTCAGCACACGCAACAAGTGACACAGAACACAAAATAAAAACACGACACGACGCTCACATCGTGGCATGAATTGAATTTCAGTACCCTCTCGATAGAGGATTACGAGAAATTGAAGCTAATGCTGCGCGAGCACAGCTTCAAGTACTATACGTACACCCCGAAGATTTTAAACCCCAATTCGGTGGTAGTTTGTGGTCTCTCGACCACATACGATGAAATCACCTACACTTGAACTTGGTTAGAAGCGGAGATGATAGAGTGGTGTTCAAACAATAGTTTGTGAGGTTCTATGTTTTCTTTATTGAAAGTTTTGATCTTAAATACTAAATTATTGCTAAGTTGACTTTATTGATTTTCTTATTCTATGTGCTTTCCCTTTCCGTTCCCATTATAGAATCGTGTAATCTACAAACTCTCATGTTCATATAAAACAATGTAGTTCTTGCAGTAGTGTTGTAACATTCATATTTGGGTTTCACAGGCAGAGTGATCTTGTGTCATTCGCTGTCCCACAAAATTGTTACAACACTGTTGTTTACTTAATGGCAGCGAATTTTACATCTACATGTTTGTGTGTATTTATTATGTCAGCTAGACGTTTTTTTTTGTCTATATGTTGAAGTGTTGACCGACCTTTGATTTTATGAATTATCAAAACCCAAAGCAATTGAGTCAGCATAATGATTGGAGTTGATTTCTGGACGATTCACATTTCTATTTCTTGTGTTTAGGTGACGTTGTGTGTGGTATGTCATTGAATAATCGTAAATGAACAACCACACACACACGTGCATCCAACATAGCAGATTTGGTTGACTTGACTCATTATCAAATGCAATGCAACAGGAAGTTGATATTGGAAATTTACAAACCTGTAAATGTCTGAACAGTAGCTATACATTGGAAGTTATACAGATTTTTGGTAATTCTAATAGATTAGAACAATAATCGTATTATCAAATTCTTGGACTCAACCTTGATAAATTTATTTTTTATTTTTATTTTTTAGATTTAATATAAAATTTTGCTGTTGACTTTGGGAATATTTGCTAACATTTAGTGAAGTTTCATCTAAAGGTATAAAAGAATGGAAGCTTTGAGTTCCTGTAATAGTTTTAGCATTTTATACCTTGAAAATAGCTCTTCTTTTGTTTTGTTGTAGTCGTCAGCGTCTGCATAAGCAACTTCTATGGGGGTCTTAAAAGTTTGTGAAGCCCAATGATAAAGGTATTTCGCCGTTTGAATTTGGTTTTTATTTGCTATGCTATACATCCGAGCCCACCTATACCATCAAATGCAGATATTCCATGGCTGGTTGCGTAAATGTGCCATTCAGCGAATACAGGGTGATTCAGGAAGTTCCGGACAAATTTCTCCAGCGTATTCCTTGGCTCAATTCACGAAGAAAAGTCCACTAGGACCATGTCCGAAAATGCAAGGGTGCGAAATGGCAGCGGGTTCAAAATTTTGGGATTGGCGGGCGGAGGGTAGTATTGTAAAGTTGCTAACTTCTGAGCCAGTTGCTTGTTTTAGGCTTGTTGGAAAGGTCTTTAAGAGGCCTTTCAGAATCAATAAAATTTCTGAAAATTTCAATAAAATAAAATCTTAAATGTGTTAATTTACAAAAACAAATAAATGTGTGCTGTTATTTCGCTTCCAACAACAAAAACAAAAATTTTTGCATTTCAGTAAAATGGTCATAACTTTGGAACGGTAAGACATCTGTACTTCGTTTAGGTCATTTTGGAAAGGAAAGAGGTATGGCTATCTATCAACAGAAAAAAAACATAAGTTTCCTGCCATCTGGCTGCGAAAATTGAGGTTATGTGAATTTTTTTTCCATTTTTTTCCCGAAAGCTCTGTATCTCGGCGATTTGACTTTTTTCTACTTTTTTTATTGATTCTGAAAATTTCAATAAAACAAAATCTTAAACGTGTTAATTTACAAAAACATATAAATGTGTGTTGTTATTTCGCTTCCAAAAACAAAAATTTTTGCATTTCAGTAAAAAAAATCCGACCACTGGCTCAGAAATTTATTTACCCTCCGACCGCCAATCCGAAAATTTTGAACCCGCTGCCATTTCGCACCCTTGCATTTTTGGACATCGTCCTAGTGGACTTTTCTTCATGAAATGAGCCAAGGAATACGCTGGAGAAATTTGTCCGGAACTTCCTTAATCACCCTGTATATCAACATCAATTTTATGATGACATAAATTAATTAAGTTGTATTGTGCTCCTGCACCATCTGACACGTAGATAACTTTCGTAATTGAATTGCTTACAAAATTAATCATTTTTGAAATATACAGATGAACTGCTATGCTATCATGGATATTACAATCGGATTTTTCGTTATCTTTGTAATAAACAACGAACGGATGTATCGTGGCTTGATTATTATTCCAATGGTATCCTTGAACAGCATCTTGTATAACAAACGCATAGTTTTCAGCGAAATTCATTTGAATTAGCATTTGTCACTTACAAATCGGGACTGGCGCTTAGCCAAGAAATGATGTGGCACCAGCTTATTCATGTGTTCTACAAAATCGTCAACAAATGTGTCTGTAGTAGAGGAAATGGTTTCGAGATTATATCTGAGAGTTGTGTTCCATTTTTTGTAAATGACATCTTCAATTCCATTTTTTTCGTAATACCCCAACATCATCGTTTTAAGGTTTCTTAAATTATCGTAGCAACGACCACACATTGATACGCAACACTCGCTGTTTTCTATATTGTCATTACAAACAACGAATTTAATAACAACTTTATAGTTTATGAAATTATGTTGACCTTCAGTTTCCATCGATTTCAAACCGGATTTTTCGAACACCAAGTCCAACTCCAACTTTGATACAATTCTTTGGTCGCAACATTGTAAATCCTATTTTAAGTGAAGTATGTCTTTTTCTAAATTCATAGTATGTTTCACGAAGTGATGACAGCATTAGTCTTTTTTGAACTTTCTCGCGTAAGTTCCCTTGTCTTACTACAATTGAGTCCTGTGACCCTGGCATGATTCGGCTGATTTCATCATCTTCATAAAACAATTTTACTGTGTTTAAAGTTTTTCATGTAAACTACGTCTGTCCATGCTAGAGCATTTGATGTCAGAAAACTTTGTTCTATTTTTTTTTTTTTGGATATCTTTGCTATTTTTTACAAAATCGTAAGATAAATCATGCCCAAAAATGTCTTTAATTTCTTTATGTGTCATAGTGTTTTTGGTAATAGAGATACAAATTTTTGCTTATCCAAATTATTTGAACAGTTTTCGATTTGATATTTCACGTTCTCCAAAATTTCTTCGTAATAACATTTGATTTTATTTAGTTCTTCTGATAAACTTGACAGTGGAGCACCTCCAAGTGAATCTGAAATACTTTTCACAATTTGCAGTGTTTGTTTTGCAGTATGTATCCGTTTCTAAATATTTTCGCTTCAATGGTGATGGATGGCTTCCAAGATTAGGAATAATATGTTCATTTATATTGTCGACGAGTTCGTTGCGTTCAAGTGATTTAGTATGGCTGCTGCATGTTGGATCTTCATTATATTCTTCACACAATTCACCACTAGTCAGATGATGTAAATCATCTCTTAGGATTTCATTGCTCATTTCTTTCATTTCAGTAGAACGCTGATTATCATTAATGTTGACAGCCTTTTTCAGTTTAAACCGACAACTTTCGCAAATACGGCAACGATCAATGTTGGAGACTGCTGGACAATATACAGATATCAGCGCTTCTTCTTTTGCACTGATTTTTCGAAGTTGAGAGGAACATTTTTTTGATAGATGCACACATCTGTACATATTAGTTGATTCCATATTTATTTCTATGCTTGTTCACCTGTTTTAACACTTTCAGGTTTAACACTTCTGAAATCTAGTATTCAACTGAAATTTGACTCAGAGTGTGTGAATTATTTACATTTTTTTTGTTGTCCACAATGTTTGTTGTGCATTTTGAAACTGATGTTCGAAAACTGGAATGGAACACAACTCTCAGATGTAATCTCGAAACTATTTCCTCTACTACAGACACATTTGTTGACGATTTTGTAGAACACATGAATAAGCTGGTTAGATGCATTTACTTAAAAAATATAAAAATAAAAAAAAACCCCATTTTAGTTTTTAGATATGTTATACATAATATTAAATAGACCTATATAAAATATATTTTTTTTTGGAAAAAAAAACTTGACCTTGGAAGTGTCTTCGAAGTTTAAAGTTTTATTTTTGGGGAAAAACATTTTCAGTATAATATAAAATTTTTACAGTATATGTTTTCGAAAGCTGACTTATATACCTTTCTAATGGCACCAAGATCTTTCAAATCGGTTGAGTCATTCCATAGTAATCGCAGCTTAAAAGTACATATTACCGTAATTTTTCAAATATTTCGATACCTTGCCTTCTATAGGTAAAATCTAGCTGTATGCAAAATTTCTTTAAAATCTGAGAGGGTCGGGTTCAAAATGTCCCTTTTTTATAGGTTTTGATATGCAATTCATCTACAGCATAATTCGCACACAACATTGGCAACTGACAATTTCAATATGCAGTGTGACAATATTGATTTATTGTGCTACGTTTGCGGTCATCAAATCAGAAAAAAAGTTCTACGGGATTTCAAAAGGAAAATAATCTTTTAAGTAGTGAATTCAAGAGAGCATATAAGCTGTTTTTCGACGAAGTAGACTTGACCGGTGAAAATTACACACCTAATACAGTGTGTTACCAATGTTATAACAATCTCGTGGCATGGTTAAGTGGAGACAAACATAGTATGAAGTATTGTAAGCCGGTAAACTGGGTTAATCGCCCAGGTAATCATGATGAAACCAGTTGCTATGCTTGCGTAAATTACATATGTCGTCTAAATCGACATGCTGAGAAGAGCAAAGTTTATAAAGCAACTATAACAGCCACACTACCAGTGCTTGCACCTGAAAATGTTGTATTACCAAGGCCGTCAACGCCAGATCATAGGACAGAATTTACAGGAATGACTAGAGCAAGTGGTGTTACTTATGAAGATCCATTTGATACCGATTATGAGCACCAACAGGGAAGAGATGGGCCACAACTAATAACACAAATGGAAATGGATTTCATCGTGGCCATCTTGGGAATATCGCAACGACTTGCCATGTGTTTGACAGCGTTTTTAAAGCAAAGAAAACTCACACATGCTAATGTTAACTCTCCGGCGTACCGCAAACGGCAAGCTGAATTCAGAGCCTCTACATTGTAAATGATGACAATTCGTTCTCTGTGGTGGTAAAAATGGGAATGAACTACATCGCTGATGAGTGGAGATTATTTATTGATGGTTCTGTTTCAAGCTTGAAATCAGTGTTGTTGCATGTGTCGAACCGAAAACCTTCCATTCCGCTAGCAATGGGTATTAATATGAAAGAAAGCTATGAAACATTGAAAGATATAATGAAAAAATCCAATACTAAATTAAAGGGAAGATTTGCTGCGATTTGAAGGTCAACAACATTTTGCAAGGGATCATCGATAAGGGCGGCTTTCCAAAATTCTTTTGTTTTCTTTGTAATTGGGATTCGCGCTCACAAATGATGAAACAACATAAACTGAAGAATGCACCTTTAATTGGCAATACTCCAAACATCTTGCTGCCGCCGCTCCACATAAAATTGGAAATTGTAAAAAATTTCTTCGAAGTGGCCGTTGTAAATCGTCCAAATGCATTCGACTATTTGAAAAGCGTTTTCCTAAAGCGTAGCGATGACGAAATTAAAAAATGTATTGCAGTAAATTTAAAACGAATTTTTGTTCGCCTCATTATACTATTTACTATGTTAATGTTTTCTTTTCTGTCTTTATTTTTTGTCTTCATTTAACAGGCGTACTTAATGGCCTTGACATTAGAAAGCTATTCAAGAGCAACTTTGAATCAGCGCTTGTTGATAGTCATTCAAAGGGATAGATTTACACCATTCACCAGAGTCTTGGGAGGGGATCGAGACGCGGAACCGGAAGCAAGAGAATGGGTGAAATAAATGTTGTATTATTTTGAGAAAATCGGCACATCGATGACATTAAAGCCGCATTATCTTCATTTTCATTTTAACGATTTTATCAAACAACTCCCTACCGAATCCGATGAGCAAGGAGAACGGTTTCACCAAACCACAATGACCATGGAAAAACGGCACAAAGGCAAAAAACTCGATGCATTGCTTACAGAGGTAATATCCTGAACAGGGGGAAAAAGGTAAAAAAAATCGAATTTTTGAAAGTTTTTGGCGATTTTGTCCTTGAAGATGAAGTTTTTTTGATTTTATATGTTCACAATTTTCCGTCAGAGAGTAAAACAAAATTCCGAACAATGACACCGAGGCCCCAAATCTTTGGGGGCCCATAAAAAAAATACATGACTTTGGGCAAAACTGCGAGACACGGGTCTTTTTTTTGGGCTTTTATCACATAGTGGTGGCCGCATATGGTTATATTTCCAGGACTTAAAAAATTACACACAGTGTAATTCACCAATTGCAACAATGTTCTGTGGTGATTTCAGTCGTTGCATTGGCTGTTGATTTTGCTATCAGAACATTTGCTGAAAGTAAAACAGTCGCTAGAATTTTTTCAACAAACGACTGCTTCTGTCGGCAAGAAATTGTGGGTGCGCCGCAGTCGCAGTCGATGTACAAAAAATCATCTTGTGTGTTTGTGTTTTCATTCCAGTTTCTTCGAATCATTTTCGCAGTCACAGTCAGTAAATAAGTTTAGCAATGAAAATCAGTCAGCAATTGTAAGCCCTGGGGGCTGATGCTGAGGGTCGATAGCGTTCGGAATTATTGCCATACGATCGAAATTTCGTACTTTTGGTATACCAAAAGCAATAGCGATAGCGATCGTATGGCAATAATTCCGAAAGCTATCGACTCTCAGCATCAGCCCCCTGCTTCGAACCCGTTACGAGTCCGTAAAAACATAAAAAAGCGAATCAGTGAAATTGCGATTTGGCGGATCCGTCGGAGTCCGCGAAAACATAAATAAGCGAATCAGTGAAATTATGATTTGACGGATCAGTCTCGAACTCGCTACGAGTCCGTAAAAGCATAAAAAACGAATCAGTGAAATTGCGATTTGGCGGATTCGTCTCGAACCCGTTACGAGTCCGTAAAACCATAAACAAGCGAAATTGTGATTTGGCGGATCCGTTTCGAACTCGTTACGAGTCCGTGAAAACATAAAATAGCGAATCAGTGAAATTGTGATTTGGCTGATCCGTCTCGAACTCATTACGAGTCCGTAAAAACATAAAAAAGCGAATCAGTGAAATTGCGATTTGGCGGATCCGCCTCGAATCCGTTACGAGTCCGTAAAAACGTAAAAAAGCGAATCAGTGAAATTACGATTTGACGCGAATTAAATTTACATATTTCCAAAAAACGAATCCGAAACGGATTCGAATATGAAGTTGAAAACGATTAGCGTTTCCGAGAGGAATTTCATATGAAAACGAATTCGTTATGAGTCCGTAATGGATGTCCGTTTCGGACAAAATGTCCGCAGAAACGGATCCGTCTCGATAAGAGACGGTTAATGAAGAGGCGGCATTAATGAAGAGGCGGTTTCTTTGGTACCAGTAATATTGGACTGTTATATTCCGATACTGGCGGTTCTAAATTATTTGATGAGACTTTCTCAGTTTCCAATCCAAAGATGTCTAAGTAATTGGAACATAACTGTTCCAGTTTTGATTTAGCGAATTCATTATCGTCGGTGGTATTTATTATTCTAACCAAAGGTTGTGATTATGAAGTGATTATGTTCACTATGAACACACCTTCACGTAGCATTTGAATCGGTATTAGCACTGCATCTTCCGTATCGCCAATATGGACGAGTCTTATCACTTTCGTTCCGACCGGAATTGATATTAAGTTCACCTCTGGCATAGCAATTAATATTTCATCAAATCCTCGCGGTCTTAGGATTATACAGTCCTGACCACTTAGGTAATCTAGAGTGCAGTCATATTTTCGGACAAAGTCCACTCCAATAATTCCATCGCAAGGAATGGGAAAATCATCTTCAAATACATGGAATGCACGTGGTATCATAAGATTTTCCATTCTCAAGTCTGCTACGACTTTACTTAGTGTTTTCAGCAAACCTTCACCTACACCACTGAGACTTGTAGTTTTGTTGCTGTTTATATGTTCGTGTAAAACTTTACTAACTTTTACAATTGATATGTCGGCTCCAGTATCTATCAGAAATGTTGATCTCACATCGTTTAGAGAAGTTCGTGTTGAGATATAGCTGTAGAGATTTAGAGTCAATCCGAAGATATTACGTCCTACGTATTCAGGCGTGCTTGCGGGTTTTCCGAATCCTCGGTTGCATCTCGTGAATTCAATTGGCCATTTCGACCCCGTCCACGGTGATTGCCTTTATTATAATTACGTTAATTGTTACCATTGTTATAATATTTGTCATTCCCAGATCGTCCGTTCCCACGTCTATTTCCTCTTCCGTTTCCATACCCTCGGCCTATAGAATTATTGCGTCCTCCTCGTCTGTTTCCATAATAAAGTAGGTAATTCGACTGACCATATATGTCAGCACATGTTCTGATGAATTGGTTCATGTTGCATGGATAATGGTGCGTACTTTTTCGTCCCGTGCATTTGCAGTTACATCTTTTACAGGCGCCTGCGTGGTGTATTTTCCCCCAGTTTCCAGCGATAGACCGTCGGAAATGTAGGCATCTCCTAGGGATTTCGTCAAGTCTGCAATCTCTTTAACATACGAAGTTGCAGTTTTGCCTTGTTGTCGTATGTTCATGAGTTTTGCCGTTAAAACCGAAACATCTTCCGCCTTGACAGTCGAGTAATTCCCGAGTAAATCCCTGGATGCTGGCAAAAACTTATTTATTACCTGGACTAATTTATGGCTCGGAACTTTTTTCTTATTCAGACTCAAAAAGTATGAGGAAATTAAATGTTGTATTTAATAATGTTATCGGGTTGATGAGATTTGACTCCGTATCACGTTTCAAAAAAGTTCTTCATGGAGTATCGTTTGAGACATATCTTAATATCAAATCACTTTTGTTCCTTCATAAAATTATATACACTAGAAACCAAACTTATCTTCGTTTTACTAGGTCTAAAAGAGGAAATATCCTGATACCTATGGATCAGGGGTCTTACGTTTCCAAATGGCAATTCTTCGTCCACTCCATTCGTCGTTGGAATTCACTACCACATAACCTTCAATTAATCAGCAACGCTAACCTATTTAAAAAACAAATTTTCAATCATTTCAAAAATATTTGAAAAATAATATAAGATAAAATTTCTTTAAACTTTCTATTTCTTTTTGTATTTTTTCTCCTTTAACTTTAATTATACTCCCAATATTGTTTTGTTATATTTCTCTTGTTTCTTTACCACCATTGTCATAATACATACCTAAATTATATTTAACTTTAGTAATTATCATAAATAATTAATTTTCTTTAAAAATTTTTGGATTATATAATTCCAATTTCTTATACTACTAGCTTTGGGACTGATCAAACTGTTTAACTATATAAAATCCTGTACTTTAATTATAAGATTCAATCTTGTTGTGCAGGAAGTCCAAAATTAAAATAAATAAATAAATAAATTGTTGGCTCTGTGGAAATGAGGTTTCTTGCCGCCCCCTTAGCCTTGTCTTTGTAAAAATAATTGCAGTTCCCACATGTGTCTCTTTTAGAGCATCTAAGAGCGCAAGTGCATCGAGAAAACTCTGAATGTTTTCTGGTTTGCCGTCAAAGTCGGGAAGAATATTTGAGGCTGTTATCAAGAACTGGAATGAAGTCTGTGCCGTTTTCACAGTATTGTTTGTCCCTATGGTTAGTTCACTCTCCGAAGGATCCGTTTCTTCAATATTATCTGTTTATAGTTTATATCTGTTTCAGTTCCCATTTTAATTCTACTATATTCTACTCTATCATGGAGAATATCTGGAACGTCCAAGTCTATTCCCCTTCACAATGGAATGTGCACGAGCTTTCCACGGGCGTCGTTGAAGAAGGCGCCGTGGCTATTTTATGCGACTGAGTTAGTCTCGAGTAGTTAACGTTAAGTATGACTCTTATTTCCTCTAGGCTTTCAAATAGGACTTCAAGATGCTTCTGCACTGTCTCGCCCTTGGACCTTTGTTGACACCTTTGTAGGACCTTTCAAACTCTTCCCTTTTTAGCCTTACTTTCTCAATAATCTGTGACCAGTCCATAAAGTAATCTCATATCCAGTCGGATGCATTCAATTTCAGAGAGAAAAAGAAACAAAATTAAAACACATTTATACTACGAGTATTTCCAATGAACTTTTAGTATTGATCGGTGCAAACACATGAATTTGAACCGTACTAATTTTTTGTTCCCGTTTGGAATTTAAGCACTTGCAACTTGAAGACCAGAACAAATTTCAAAATATATCACACACCAAGGGTTGTTTTCAACTCTTGGTTTTGATATGAATTTAAATCTCATTTTTATAAAAGAAAACAAATTATCATTACTTATTACAACAATTCTACTATTCTAAGCTTACAAACACAACTGGTCTATAAGCAGGTTGGTCTTCCTTCATCCATCATTTGTTCTTCATCCATCAACTGTTCTGTTAACGTTGTTGCTTCGTCTTCTGTCTTATTATGTTGGTGTTGTTTTTGTTATTATTGTTTCTTCTGTTGTTGTTGTGGGGCTTGTTTCTTCTGTTATTATTCTTGTTGTGGGGATTGATTTTTCCTTTTTACTGCAATCTCGTGGCGCAGCTCTGGCAAAATTCGTTGCCAGGTGACCTTAAAACATCAATAATTTGGCAAATCGATTGACAGTGTGAATTTATTTTGCTGCTCATGTCCAGTGTTGGTCGACGTAGCTATTTGACATTTATAGCAGCTGTGGCTGCAGCATATTACGATGCTGGCTGGTGTCCAATTGTAATATAATTAGTTGTTTCTTTCTTTGTTGATTATATTTAGCGTCACTCTTTCTTGACACAAATCATCTTCGATATTGGAATTGTTTTGTTTTTAAATTTATTGACATTTCATGATTCACGGGATGCACAATCTTATACTATGTTTATTATCTTATTCATTTCTGTGTGCACAAGAAATCGATGGCAGGATCTCCATATAATATAAATCTTCCAACTTGATTAATGCTCAGTTTGAGCTCTGTTTATTTACTAATTGTTCTTATCATTATTTTTTTTTTTTTTTTTTGAAAGAATTGAAGAAAAGAATTGCTTTACTAATACCAGATAGAGGCAATGGTTCAAACCAACGAACATTGTAATTATTGTAATTCCACCTGGTGTATGTCACTTTTCGTCAAACACCTCTCTATCAGAGTGTTAAAGGAAACGTCAGATGAGCCAAATATTCTCTCCAGTATGATTTACTCTATGCATGCATATTATGCATTGGGTGCAATGTGTGGGAATATGGAACATCAGCGCTTCTCACTAATGAACGAAGACTGCTTTTGTTGAGACATTCCAGGGTTTCAAATATCATGCAGGGTGGCGTGATGTTTAGCATAACCCAGCACATATTATTGTGTATTATCATTTATTGCCAAGCACACTACAAAAACACGTGATCATTGTTTATTCTTGTTAAGGTTTCATTTTTTAAAATTACACGTGGCAAGCCGGTAAGTGCAGAAAATCGCGATTTGATCTTAAACAAATTTAATTTAAGAGAAAGCTATGGTAGGTAATCCAATTCCAAAAACGTTTAGTTTATCTAGAGCAACCCTTCAGTCCATAGTTGGCAATCGAAAATGGCACAAAAGCTACTAGATTGTTTCCAAAATTACCGCTCGCGAAACAAGAGCATTAGCATCAATAATCGTAATTCGTAAGAACGGTGAAGAGTATCATAAAGATTGTCTAAAACGAACAGTGATATTCCCAGCAAGTGTTATGGTATCGATATGTTTTTCAGCAAAGGGTGTAGGGAAGCTGCATTTTATAGAGGGTACTGTAAATGCAGAAAAATATGTTAAAATTTTGGAGGAACTATTACTCACATCCGTACCCATGTTAACCACATTCGACGAATCTGTCTTTCAACAGGACGGAACTTGATGCCATACAACCATATTCACCAGAAACTGGTTTCAAAACAACAGGATTGACGTTTTGGTCTGGCCTTCTTCTAGTCCTGGCATAAATCCCATAGAAAATCTTTGGGCATTAATGAAGACGCGGTTGCGTAAGGAGCCCCAAAGAACTTTTCAGGGGTTAAAAGATAAAATACAAGCTATTCGGACCTCAATAACACCAGAAGAGTGGCAGTGTTTAATAACCACCATGAATAAATGTTTAAATGCTGTCATAACTAATAAAGGTTTAAAGTACAATTTTAAAGTAATTACATTAAGTTATATTTAGATTACTTACCTACTTATCCGGTCTCAAACAACCCCGAGGTGGCAGGGACCTTACAAAACGAACATAACATATTTCACCAACCAGTTCAATCTTTTGCTTTATTTCTCCAGTTGGCAATACCAAGTGTACGCAGGGATTCGTCAACCTGATCCCTCCAGTTCGGTTTCGAAAACCCTTCGTGCTGGTTCGTCTTCGTCCATTCTACTGACATGGCCTGGCCAGGGCAATCGCGTAATTTTGATCCGCTTAACTATGTTAATGTCAGGATAAAGCTCATACAGCTCATGATTCATGCGTCGCCGATACTCGCCGTTGTGCACTATAGGGCCATACATTTTTCGGAGTATTTTTCTCGAAGACCTATCTGTTTGCGATAGGTCCCAGGATTCTGCGCCATAAAACAAGACAGGTTGAATGAGAGTCTGGTACATCTGGACTTTTGTTACTCTAGAGAGGGCTTTATCTCTAAAGTGCTTGCTTAGCCCAAAATAACATATATTTGCAATAACAATTCTCCGCTTGATCTCGAGGCTGACGTTGCTGTTTTTGTATATGGCAGATCCGAGGTATATAAATTCGTCCACTACCTCGAAGTTATAACGGTTATCAACGTTCACGCTTTGGTCTAATCGCGTGCAGGCCCTGCTCGTTGAAACCATTAATTTTGTCTCGTCTTCATTTACCGTCAGACCCTTCTTTGCTGACTCCTTCTCAATTCTCGAAAACACCGCAGTAACTTATCTAACTATGCGCCCAATGAAATCTATATCATCAGCATACGCGAGCAGCATGTGACTTTTGCTGCTGATGGTTTTATTTATGTTAACTGCAGCTTTTCTCAGAATAATCTATATTAAGATGTTAAAGAGATCGCACGATAGGGTGTCACCTTGTCCGAGGCATCACTTAGTTTCGAAAGGTTCGGTAAGATCCTTCAAGGTCATCCTCCAAAGGCGTATGAGTTTTGCAGGAATACCAAGCTCAGACATTGCTTCGTATAGTTTCCCCCATATCGGGCTATCGAAGGCCACCTTATAGTCGATAAATAGATGATAGGTGTCGATTTGTTTTTCGTGGGTCTTCTACAGGATTTGGCGTAGCGTGCAAATTTGGTCAGTTGTCGATTTTCCTGGCCTAAAGCCACACTGGTATGGTCCATTCAGGTCAGCGATAATTGGTTTTGGTCTTTCGCACATTATACTTGATAGAAACTTATATGCTTTAGAGGACACAGAGGCTCGGTTCACCTTTTCTAAATATGGGACATAGCACACTGATACTTCAATCGCCGGACATCCATTCATCTACCTAAATTTTGCTAATGAGCTGATGCATGCACCTTATCAGGTCATCGCCGCCAGCCATAAACAGCTCGGCCGGTAATCCATCGGCTCTTGCGGCTTTGTTGTTCTTAAGGCGGGCAATAGCTGTTCTGTCCTCGTCTTGGTTAGGAGGGGCCAATCGACGCCGTCATCCAAATTTTGATCGATTGTCTCGTCATTGGACATCCCAGGTACCAAGAGCGCAGATAAATGATTTCTCTATATTTCCAACATACTCTGCACATCTGCGATGATGAGATTTCCATGTCCATTAGTTCCGTTTGTGACTTTTTGGTAGATTTTCCGGGCTTCGTTCTTCCTTCTATATGTCTCAATTTTCGCACTTTCGCGCTTTCTCCACTGCCGTTTCTTGTGCCTAAAGAGACGGTTTACATCCTTTGTTTCTCCGTATACCGCTCAGTCGCAGCTTGTGTTGCTATTGACTGAAGCATTGCCATGCGTGAAGCGTTCTTTTTATTATTTGCAATGCGGCACCCTTAATCGAACCATGGTTTGCTGCGAAGCGGTTTTTCAAACCCAAGTACGGTTGTTGCGGCACTTTTCATAAAGTCGGAAATGGGTTTCCACTGCGCTTCACGATCGTCATCGGTAGGGGTGGGTTCTGTGCCAAAAGTTGCGAGAGCTTCCAAATTAGTAGGATATTAAACTATGATGTTAAGCAAATCGGCTTATTTAAGAAATTAAACAAAAAAGAAATTATACTTATAATGTATATCATTTTATGATGTGTCTGGTCATGTATGCTGGACTGTGATGATCACTGCACTATGCTCGGTATAGTTAGTTGTCCTCGATCCACATATTTATTGTTTGTACAAAGATCTACCGCATTTCGCAAAGTTATTCTAACACGTCATCAATTCGAGGTGATTAGGAGCTCATTATGTCTTCTGACGAAACTTAAATGTTATCCACTTCAATGCTCAAAGTTAAGTTCCTGGGCCAAATTCTAATAAATTGGACGAAATTCGATCTATTTTTATAGATAGTTGCTTTGACATTCTAGGTGTGTCTGAGTCATGGTTGAAAAGTTATATTGCTGATGAAGCAATAAAGTTAACCGGCTTTCGATTGTTTAGAATGGACAGGGAGATGGGACGTGGAGGTGGGATTTGTGTGTATGTGAAAAATGAGTTAAAAGCTAGAATTGTCTGTGAAATTAGAAAATATTGTGTATCAGAGGAATTATTTATTGAGGTGCAAATGGCAGATGGTGTTAAGATACTTGTTGGAGTTATTTGTCTACCATATGGGAATATTTTAAGATGTGAGAGTGTCTTGGCAGATTTGGCCTCTGAATTTGAGCAAATTGTGATTGTAAGAGATTTTAACATAAACCTTTTTGAAAGAAGCAGCGAGATAAGATACGTCGCTGAATGTTATGGTCTACACATTGTGCATAATATTGCGCCAACGCATTTTGGTGTTCAATCGGATAGATGTTCATTGATTGATTACTTTTTAGTTGCTAATATTGATATGGTTGAATCTAAAGGACAGTTTTTATTCCCAATTTTAAATTCGCACCACGCTGCAATATATATATCCTTTAATATAGAAAAGTTAATTGTTCCTCATTATATTGAGATTCGTGACTATTCAAATATTAATATTGAAAGCTGTCTGCGTGTCTTGGCGTCATCCGACTATGAACATATTTATAATACAAATGACCCTAATATTCAGGTTAATATTCTTAACAATATTGTTCTTCAGATTTTCAATCAATATCTTCCTATGAGAATCATATATGAACACGGGTATGTTGACTGGACTGATAAACCTTGCATTAATTCTGCCATCGAGCTTAGGGATTTTGTTTACAGAGCGTATATTGAGAACATAACTCTGCATAATTGGAAAATATTTTGTAAATATAGAAATCGCCTTAAGAATATTAAGAGATGGGAAAGATGAAGTATGACTATCGCATTTTTTCTGCTGCATCTACTAGGGATATTTAGAATAATTTGCGGAATGTTGGTATTATAAAAACCCATGCTTCTGAAGTTCAATCCGTAAATGTTCATGCTTGCAACGAATACTTTGCAATGCCACCATTAGAAAACTCGCCATATACTGTTTTTGAAAATGGACAGCTGCCAATGGGTGCAGTATTTTCGTTAGGAAATATTGTTACAGCACAGGTATGGTCTGCTGTATGTCGCATGCGACTGGTGATGACGGTATACCTTTGAAGTTCATAAAGATTATATTCCCTTAGTTCACATTTACAATACTGTTCTGACCACGTCAATATATCCAAATTCGTGGAAATTTGCCAAGGTAGTACCTGTTCCTAAAGTTAAAAATCCCCAACTCTGCTCGGACTATCGCCCGATAAGTATTCTGCCCGTTTTTTCAAAGATCTTAGATATTCTCATTAATGATCAGATATCGGAATATATACGGGATAATGCATTGTTGTCTGAGTTTCAATCATGATTTAGAAGAGGACATAGTACAACCACGCTGATGGCTGATCTGCTGGATAATATAAGAAAAAGTGTAGACGAAAAGGAAGTGGTGGCTCTAATAAGCTTGGACTTTAGCCGTGCTTTTGATTCAATAAGCCATGAAATACTACTGAATAAATTATATCAACTGTATAACTTCTCATTATCAGCTTGTCGCTTAATCAGGTCATTTTTATGTGAAACGATGCAATGTGTTCAAGCCGCCGAGGTGCGCTCGGATTATCGACAAATACATCGAGGTGTTCCCCAAGGATCTATTTTGGGCCCTATATTGTTCTCTATATACGTTAATGATAGTTATATTTGATTGTACACATTTTATGAAAGCATACTTATATGCAGACGATCTACAACAAAATCAATAATTTTTTCTATTGGTCCTACCAGAACATTTTCGTTTTCCATAAATGATTCCATAATTACCAATGTCAGCCATTTGAAAATATTAGGATTTAATATCGACGACAAACTCAAATTTGATAATCATATTAGTCAAATAACTTCTAGAATAATATTTTTGCTACGAAAGTTATACAATTCGAATGTATTTATCCCACTCAATACACGTATTTATCCCACAACAATTTGTAAATTTCTTGTCATTTGAAACTTGACAACAAGTGATATGCTATTAAAAAGTTCTGACTTTAAGCAACAACTTTAGGGTTTAACTAATTATTTTATAAATTGTCCTTTTATTAGTACTTCAAAAGCTTCTGCCAACAGGTGAAAAAGAAAGGAAATGAAAATCAATTTGAAAGAAAGTAAATACAAATTAAATACAAGTAATATATTTAGGGATCTTTGTACTTGTCCACTATCCCTTTAGCTCTTTAATAAATTTGCATCATTATACTCATAATGGATGTGATGCAAATGTAGATTTTTCGGAGTTGTTATTGATCAGCGTCAAAATTGCATTAAATATGCACATAGTGTTGCAGAAGATTTACAAAAATTATAACATCTACTAGAACTACTTCATTTTATTTTTGCTGGATAGTGTATTCAAAAAAACTGGTTTTTCAAAAATGTCCGGTTTCGGTTTTTATGTCGAAACGGACATCTTTACCTTTTATAATAAGCAGTTGTTTTTAATTGATTGGTTTTGATATTTTAGATTGATTTTATTACAAAAGAATAAATAAATTTTATAAAAAACTAAAAAAAATAATATTTCATTGTTAAACATTTCATTGCTTCTGGACGATTTCTTTGTCTGCGAGTATTTTAACGTAAGCTGACATTAAAATTCACATTTTCTGCAAGTAAACGTAGTGCTAGTAGTGTAGGCGACATTATGCAGACACATGTAGTCCCATGATACCACGGAACGTCATATTATGTCCCCATTGCTGAACATGTAAATTAATCTTGTGTGTTTATGGGGTGTTTAAGCCTAAGGCTGGAAAAGTGGCATATTCTTCTCCCTAGCGAACCAAGTGATACTCCGCAACATGTTGCTAAAACCATTCATCTTAACTCCCTGAATGTCTGTTAGATTCAACATGAAGTAAGGTCATATACTTTTACCGACTCCGGAAAGACGTTGTTAACCGCACCCTCTACTTATAAATATATCGACAAATGCGAGTGATTTCCTCCAGCTAAATCGATTTATCTATGAAATTTATGCCGCTTGCTCGTGGAGGTCCGCGCTGACGGGTTAAAACATAGAGTAATACTTAAGAGTCTGTATTACTCCCTTCGCTGTCTCTTCATGGCGACGAGGTAGTAGGCCATTTCATCGAGTTCGATTTGCTGCTGTATTTTACCAATTTTACACTTTGGTTGCACATAAGACGGATATAAATCAAAGGGAATGCATATTTTCGTTCAATCCAAACAACATATGTAAAACAGAATTAAGCTGTCATTAGTATCAATAAACACTATTTAAATTTACTTCCTGTCTTCTTTGGTCTCTCATTCTACATCATTTGCCTAGTACCTTTTCGATCAGCTGTGCCATCGAAGTCCCCTGGTTAAAATTGGATGTTTCATTCTCTTTCGTTTTTTTTTGTGTATACTCGCGTCTCTTTAGTTATTTTTTGTGTACACTCGTTTGCATGCTCTCTAATCTTTCTGTTTAGTCGGGATTTACCCAGGGAGTACCGATGAGTCAGCTGTTCAATTTAGTACTTGGAGAACAGATAGAGAATATGCTTTCAAAGAAGAGATGGTGATAGCTGACTGGAATTCAGCAAAAATGTTTCACTTTTGTTTTGATTTTTTCGTTCGTGGCCCGATCTTAATTTCGGGTAGTTTTGTGAAATATTCAAGGGGTACCGATGAGTCAGCTGTTCAATTTAGTACTTGGAGAACAGATAGAGAATATGCTTTCAAAGAAGAGATGGTGATAGCTGACTGGAATTCAGCATTTTCATTTTTGTTTTAATTTTTTCGTTCGTGGCGCGTTCTTAATTTCGGGTAGTTTTGTGAAATATTGTATTAAAAAAGTGGTAAAAAGTGATTAAATTAAAAAAAAAAATAACAAATCAAATGCAATACGTTTATTCGGTGGAAGTAAATTAAACACGACTCAAATCCTAAAAATCAAAAGCGAAGCATAGCGCAAAACAAAAGTGAACAAACCACATTTTCTTTTACTACGCTATACTCTATATGTTTCCCAAGTATTCCACGGAACTCGTTAGTACAAAAAATAACTAGTGCACACTCTTAAAGTATTACTCGGTGGAAATATTGTATTAAAAAAGTGGCAAAAAGTGATCAAATTAACAAAAAATATAATAACAAATTAGATGCAATACGGTTATTCGGTGGAAGATAATGAAACACGACACAAATTCTGAAAATCAATCTTCAAAAAAAGCGAAGCATATCGCAAAACAAAAGGGAAGAAAACACATTTTCTTTTAATACGCTATACTCTATATGTTTCCCAAGTATTCCACGCAGTGTTGGTAATTCCATTTTTCAATTTAGGGCCAAAGAGAGCTCCAAAAAGGGCCAAAACGACTTCTTATTTATTTAAATACAAATTTTATTAATATATATTAAATTGTTAAGAAAAAGAAATGTAAATACCAAGCAGACTTTCACTAAAATCTAATTCGTATATTAAAGTACTTTTTTGAGTTCATAAATTCTGATACAGATTCTTTCATATGTATGTAACATTAAAATTTTGTGTTTGTTTACATTGAATACTTAATCGAATAATAGCCTCTTACTCAAACTTAGAATTTTTAATGTTTGTTTTTGTGTTCAGTTAAATCAAAATTACATCCTAATTTTGATTTCAACGACTTAATATATTGTTTTGGTTTGTTCCTATAAAAATTCGGTGTCCGTTATTTTAAATTTGATTATATTTTGGACGGAAAACATCATTGAAAACTTTCAGAAGAGTGTGAAATAGAAAGGACTCATACTACAATATAATACATAGTTTTGAAAAATGGTTAATTTAAACTGTTTATAATATTGGACACCGCATTTCATTAACTTTTTGAATTCAGTTCTTTTCGATAATGCTCTTTATTCGCTATTAAGTTAGACCCTAATGTGCAAACAGTTTAACTATTGTTAAATAGTGCCAAAATAGTATTGACTGTGCCACGGGGCCACAAAACGTTCAATAGGGCCAAAAATGGCTTACTTTTCCATCACTGATTCCACGGAACTCGTTAGTACAAAAACGAACTAGTGCACACTCTTAAAGTATTACTTGGTGGATTTACCACAGATCAATAGAAAAGAGCTCCTATGCTTCTCTTCGTGTTCTCTTAATGATGACGAGGTAGTAGGTCATTTCATCGAGTTCGAGTTGCTTTGGTAATTTACTCTTTGGTTGCCACATGCATTTTTATGTGTGCAACTTTGAAAATCTCTGCTGACGTTCTTGAGTTCTTGGGAGAGAGAGGTAAGAATAAAGGAACGGGGAGACAAACCCCAGTGCTCTGTAGTTCGTTTTATTTTCATTCGCAATGAAGTTTGCTGTAGAATAAGTTGAGGTTTCTCTTTAATCGTTTCTATGTTTTTGATGGTTGAAACAACAACAATGGTAAAGAATTGATGCAATGAAATTGCACACATAAACACATGTTGCAACTTCAACAGAGAATCGTAAAGAGCTGCAGTAGACTTTTTAAAAGTTGCAAACGTAAATTGCGTGTGTAAACCCGGACTTGGTAGAAAAGTAAAATAAAAACTTTCTGCAAGACTTTCTCAGGAGTTGCAGATCCACGGAGGTTTCTTCTTAACTTCTTCTGTTAAAGCAGGTGTTTTCTATAGCACAGCTGATCGAAAAGCCACTGGCGAAATGATGTAGAATGACAGACCAAAGAAGGCATACAGATTATAGACCATGCAGCAAACTAAGTTTAAAAGTGTTTGATTGCTACTAATGACACAGCTAAATTATCTTTGCATCAAACGAAAATACGCATTCCCTTTTATTTTTGTCCGTATTATCTCGATAAAATGGCCTACTACCTCGACGCCATTAAGAGAACAGGAAGAGAGGCATAGAAGCTCTTTTCTACTGCTGTGTGATTAAAATTAAAGAATCGGTAAGGTCTGGTTCGGAGAGAGGAATGTTTTTTATAATACTGTTCAATCTTTGTGTGTACCTGTCGCAGTTTGTTTTCTGATGTTTACCTTATCATAAACTGAAACGGACTCCTGTGATGCAAATGTGATAGCAAGGCTCTTGTATATATAACGGTTTTAGATACAAATGAAATTTTATATTCCTGTGAAAGTACGTTCGATGCCATTATGTATGGAGCTCGATTTCTTTTGCATGGCCACCACGGGCACGCTTGCAGAAGTCCAGACGCTGAACCCAATTTTCGACGGTTTTCAAGCATAAATCGGCCGATACTGCTGCAATTTCACGTTCGATATTCGTACGAAGTTCATCAATCATCGCTGGCTTTTTGGCATAGACCATAGACTTGACGTAGCCCCAAAGGAAATAATCTAACGGCGTCAAATCGCACGACCGAGGCGGCCAATCGACTGGGCCATTTCGTGAGATAACACGTTCACCAAACTTGGTTTCCAATAAATTGATTGTGGCATTCGCTGTGTGGCGCCGTCCTGTTGGAACCACATGTCCTCCACGTCCATATTATCCAATTGGGGCCAAAAATATTCGGTTATCATTGAACGGTAGCGATTCGCATTCACAGTAATGTGCCGGTCTTGATCATCATGTAAGAAGTACGGCCCAATGACGCCGCGGGCCCATAAACCGCACCAAACCGTAATTTTTCCGGGATGCAATGATGACTCATGGATTACGTGTGGATTGCTGTATGACCAATAACGCATATTTTGCTTATTGACGAAGCCATTCAGCCAGAACTGAAATTCAGAAATTGGACGTAGCGCTCTTAAAGTTGAGGCCACTGCCTCCAAATTTCGGTAGTAAATTTTAATAATTTCGACTCGTTGTTGGCTCGTATATCTTTCCATGATGAAATGGCAAACCTTACTGAAGAGAAATGTCAAAAGAGCGGGAAAAAATATGGCGTCGTTTGCTGTCCCTATCGATTTACTTTTGTAGCGTCTCTGTTGAAAAACCCTTTATTATAATTTATGTGAGCTCATTGCGCTGTTTGCAAACATAAAGGTTAGTGGACAAAACATATCCCAAATGTGTCCCTTCACTTTAATTTATATTTGCACTTCATCAAATTGTGTGGTGCACATTGACGTCGTCCGCACAAAGAACGTCTCTACTTCGTCGATTAGCGCCTTCATCAGAAGTGACAGCCGTGGTCTAGTATCTTCATATTACGAATAGACTGACGCTAATCAGTTGTTGCCATTATTCAATCTATCTTTTCTCTTATTTGAAATATCCAAATAGTCAAAATCTTCGTTGGGTAAATTTTATTACGATTGTGAATACTGTATATTATTTTATTCATTTCTGCTAACATAGTACTTGTGTTGTCATTACTTCCGGAACATACAGCTAAATCGGATTCGGCAGATATGTATATCTGTGGTCACAAGGCATAACCGCATATGTCTATTTTTGCAACTTTTTAGGAGAGCTTTTTAGGGGTTCAAATTTCATTTGTAATGTAGTGATTGATCGAGAGTTGCTAATAAATCTTTTCCAATATCTTGGGAACTACAATATGGAATATTCATATTTCATAAACAATAGTTAACATTAAATTACAATATATACAAAGTCCCCAAAACGGGCTCTCGAGTATAACTCATATAAAAGTAGATTTGTATTTACAAAAGAGTATAGTATTGTTTCATTGAAGAAGAATATATTTATTTTTATTGTAATGAAAATTCAAATAAAAATATTACTTTTGTATTATCAAAAGGTTAAAACTAAGGTCTAAGTGTAAAAGCGAAAAAATATAAATATTTATTCCGATAACCACCAAAAATGTTTGGTTTTTGCTCTTTGTATAACACTGCATTCTCTATTAGATATATTCATATCAAATCTGGCATTAGTATGTGGTGTGAAGTTGCAGTTAACTGCTTTAATATTAGCCCGTCTATAATTATGATAGAAGACTGGGATGCCGTTTTCGTTTTGTATTATATTTAGCTTATCAAGGTACAAAAATGCCTCCGGTGGTACAAACCCTACTTGCAAAGTATGGGCTATATATTCTTCATTTGTGTAGTACGGTGTCATTATTAGGTTATTTTCTATACAAGAAGTACATCTTAATATATTATTTCTAATTAGATTTATTATAAAATTATATATTCGGATAATATTTGCAGTGTTATACAATTTTTTATTTGATACATATTTTATATAATTGCTTTGACTTGTTCTAAATAATGATGTGCAAGCCCTTAAACATTTTCTTTCAAATATACGTATCTTTTCCATGTAAGAGGGTGAAATATTATACCAAATCGGACATCCATATGTGATAATTGGTCTTATCAATGATTGGTACATGATAATTTTAATCCTAGGACTAATATATATTGAAAAAAATAAAGATTTGTACATAAAGAATGCATTTCTGGCTTTCAATAATATTTCTTTAACATGATTATTAAAATATAAAAATTTATCCAAATGAATGCCTAAGTATTTGACAGTATCTTTATTTATTATATTAGTATTATTTAAACTAGATTTAATACCAAACGATTTCCAATTTTTCCTAACATCATAATTACATTTGTCTACTGGAGGTCTAAACAAAATTGTTTCACATTTTTGTGCATTTATTTTCATTTGCCAATCAATACTAAATTTTTCCACAATGTTAAAGGAATCTTGCAGCTTTTGATTTATTTTTTCTATGGTATTTTCAGCTTGATATATAATAATATCATCTGCAAAGGAAATAATATTTTCTATTTTACTGAGTAGATCCAGAAGAAATAAGTTGAAAAGAATGGGTGAATTGACGGTGCCTTGTTGTAATCCGTTAATAATTTTAAATGATTTTTTGCTTTTATGATTTTGATGGGATACTATAAAGGTTTTACCGTCTATCATATTATAAATAAGTATAATTTGATGCAATGGAAATTTATAATTAATTAATTTAAATATCAATCCTGGTATCCATATGCTATCAAACGCTTTTTCCATATCTATAAGGCAAGCCCCAGTACAGAGTTTTCTGTTCCAATTCCAATTGATATTAGATGTAAGAAGATGTATTGCATTGATTGTCGAATGTTTATGTTTAAATCCAAATTGTTTTTCGTTCGTTAATTGTTTTTCATTGTGGCCGTCGGTGGTGCAATGGTTAGTGTGCGCGGCTCTTGTACATGAGATCCTGGGTTCGAACCCGGCTCTGACCACCTTCAAATTTTCTTTCGGCGGCGGTCACCTCGCATAGTGACGGCGACACTATCGAGTATCTAGCCATGAAAAAAGCTTCTCAAATTACCGTTCGGAATCGGTGTAAAACTGTAGGTCCCAATCACTGAGTGAAAACTGGAAAGCGCACAGCTCAGTGATTGTGAGAAGTTCTCCCCAGTCCCTTCATGGGATGTAATGGGAAACCATTTATTTTTTTTTTTTTTAATTGTTTTTCATTACAAAATTTGTTTATGTTGTTATTAATACACATTTCGAACACTTTACGAATATTAGGGAGTAAACTTATAGCTCGGAGATTTTTTGGATTGCTTAAATCTTTGTCTTTTTTTGGTAGGATGACAATTTTTGCCTTTTTCCACTGGTTTGGAAAATACGAGTTATTAAGCATATTATTAAATAAATTACAATATTCAAGAATCAATATATTTGGTATGTTTTTCAATACGATGTTTGGTATTTCATCTACTCCTGAAGATAATTTAGCTCTTAGTTTTGAAAATATGTATTCTAGTTTATCTTTTGTTACGAAATATTGCTCAGCTTGTATTGCATTTAAATTGTTAGATTTTTTTTCCTCACTAAAATTTGTTATGGTGTTCTGGTTATTCTCAAATGTGGTTTTCGTTTCCAAGAATTCTGTAAACGTATTATTAACTTTTACATGCAAGTCATTGTCTTGGTTGATCTCTTTGTAAGCGTGAACTGATTCTAGGAAGGAACCAATAGTATCAAGCATTTGTTCTTGATCCTCTATTATAAAATTGTCTAAGTTGTCTTTTTCCAAACTCCTTGGATCTATTCCCACATTATCTAATAAATATTGTAAATTTCCTGGTATTTTAATGTTTTGGAGATTTAGAGGTTTAAATTTCCTAAAATTTTTATTTATTTCTGAAAACATATGTTCTGAGGCTTTTGGCTCTAGATTGGTCAACTTATCTCTAACGTTTTTGTTAAGATTTATTATAAAATTTTCATTAAGGAGTTTTCGAATCATTTTTAATTTAACTTTTAACATATTGAGTGACGTTTCAGATAAAGTGTGTTCCATTCTATTGTGTCTTTTAATAACCGTGACAATTTTACTTTTCTCAGAATGTAATTTTCTTATAATTGTAGTAGTTATTTTCTCAGTTGTATTTAAATTTTTGTATTTTGGTGTTAACTCCTCTATAGTTTCAATTATAATATTATTGAGTCGATTGATATGGGTTTCGATTTCCATATTTGTAAGATTTCGGTTAGATGGTATCCGTAATTCTTCCTCCAATTTCCGCATGATTCTATTTTTAAATTTTCTCCAATTTGTTTGTTTATAATTGTATTTCGGTTTGTCCAATTGCTCTATAAAAGTAAACTGTTGTTGCTCATTATTCATAGAAGCATTTATTTCTATAGCATTATGGTCACTGTCATAGACGATTGTTTTCAGACAGTTTAAAGAGTCTTTTTCGGTTCGAATATGCAATCTACAATCTGCAATACATACATCTAGATACGACCCTGCTCGAGGATAGGAAGGTGAGCTTGAAGCGTAAAATCTACATCTAAAATTTATCTCTTTGTCGATCAACCATTGTTTAAGCTTATTTCCTTTCTCATTGCCAGTTGGATTACCCCAATCAATATGTTTACAATTTAAATCTCCCGCTAAAATGTAGTATTTATTGTGATTTTGTAAATCTAAGGACTCGAAAAGATTATTTATTTCATTTCCAAAATATGAATCATTATTTCCGGAAGGATAATACGCAGAAATAATAATCATTTCTTTGTTGCCAGTCATTGGAATTTTTATTATGCAAGTTTCAAGAAATTTAAATGAGTTTGATACCCTATTTGAACAGATGCTATGTTTCATATTACTTTTTATCAGTATGGCTGTTCCACCACCTCTTTTTGAGTCTTTCCTATCTTTTCGAATCATCTTATAATTTTCAAAATGAAGCCTATGTTTTGAATTAAGTTTTGTTTCATTTAATCGAACAATATCGGGATTGTGCTTTTTAAGAAATTGTTGAAGGTCATACCTTCGACTTATGGATATTAAAGAGTTCACATTAATATGTATTATTTTAAGATTTTTTGTTATTGTATTTATCTGGTTATCTGCCATATTCATACACCTACCATGGAAAAAATTGTATCTATGCGAGATGCCTGTAGATTTAATTGTTTTTGAAGGCTTGCCATCTGGTTATTTAGATTTATCATCTTATTTTTTAATTCTAACATAAAAGAGTTATTATTTCCTTCATTAAAATTGTTCGTATTTACATTTGTATTATTCTTGCCACTTAAGACGTTAGCATAACTTAATTCGGGGTTAGTAAATGCATTGTTATAATTTGTTTTATTTTCTAACAAGATTTTCTTCTTAGCTCTTAGTTTCTGTTGAAGTTGCTTATATTTTTCACATCCTTTGTATGAAGCGGGGTGACCATATTTGTTACATACAACGCAATATAACTTATCCCTTTCGTCCACTGTAACATTCGTTATTGTACATTTGCCTCTCTCATGATTATTATTGCATTTCACACACTTCATCGGTAGATAACAATTTGCGGCGCTATGGAAGAAGCCTTGGCAATTTCGGCATTGTGGTATTTCTGGCCGTCTTGTTCCCATGTTATACAACGATAAAAAAGTTCTGTAATCTTTTTCATCTTATTAACATTACTCTCTGGTGTTATTTGAACCAGAAATATTGGTAGACTATACCCGTTCTTCGTCGAGTTTTTTGTTGAAAAATAACTAACTTTAGTGAAATTTAATTCATCGTTTTCAAATTTGCTTAGTTCATCTAAAACTTGTTCGCAGGATAGTTTTGTATTTAATCCTTTCAGTAGGTATGATTTAGTTTTTATGCCTTTTGGCGTAAATGTAAAAAATTTGGCTTTTGATTTTTCCAAATAAGCTCTCACTTTTAGAAAATCATCCATTGTGTTCATAAATAAACATTTTTTATTTCTGAATTCTTTTATTCTCAAACCATTTTTTATAAATTCAATTAATTCATTTGTCTCAATATCAATAATGTTTATTGGTGGAACTTTTTTGTTTTTATTTTGATTAGTGGTAACCACTGTGTTATTGTTCTTTTCACTTGATTTTAAATTGTTCTCATTTCCTCTCTGCACGTCGACGTTTCAGCAATAGCTGAATTGGTTTTTTGGTTTTTTTCATTGTTCTCTTTTACATGTTTCTCAAATTTCTTTAATAGTTCCTGGTCACATTGTGAGTCATTGTCAATGTCAAGCACTGCATAGTAATTGTTTTTTACTTGTTTAGATGTTGAAGTTACATCCATGTTGTTGTTTTTTCTTTTTCTATTGTTGAAGTTAATTTCATTATTTTTTGACACTACAGTCTTATTTGTTTCTGAGTTCTGAGCATTATGCTCACTCATCTCAGTGAGCCCAAATATACTTCTTAGTTATTAACTTTTGTATTATTCTTAGTTTTAAACAACCACATGAAAATAAAAAAAGAACTACCACTTTAAAGGAAAAGAGAGTAGAAAGCACTAAAGTTTTAGTATGATAACAAACTCCGATCTCCAAATTGCGTCTGTCGCTCATGACGGTCACGATCGAACTCCTCTTGCATTATATAGTTTGCAGTACGATATATACAGCTCGATTCTCGAAAAATTTAATTTGACCATAACTCGAGTTATGCTGTTATGCCTGGTCACCACAGATATGTTCGATTTCCATTGGAAAACTTATTTCGGGAACAGGCAGCAAAATAATTGGTTGTCAAAATCTTTTCTGTTTGTTTGATGGGTTCAGTAGCCATAGTGAGCAATTGATCAGGCTTTAGGTTTGTTATCCTGTGTTGTAATATCAGTTGTGTAAAAGTTCTTCAAAATCCGAAAACCGGTTAATCGATTTAAAATAACCGGTTAGACCGGTTCTCCGAAAATATCTATTTTCACAAAACCGAAGTATGGTTAACCTGCCGGAATTCGGTTAACCGGTTTTGAATACACTACACATAACCTATGAACAAAATGAGACATATATCATGAAAATCGATGAACGCGTTTCGCTTTTATTCACAATTAGGTTGACAAGAATATTGTTTTTTTGTTTCAATGAATATGGATAATTGAACTGAATGAATTCCAAAATATTGTCTCGAGGATATGTATAAAATTCTTTGTGAAAAACGTTGATGACGTTTTACGATGCTCGGAATTAAAAAAAGGTAATAAACAAAAGGTTATTTAATTTGTATGATTTCGGTAGCTACTCCGTTCTCATTCAATTAAAGGGAAACAAGGAAAGTGTACTTTTTTATTGATTTTCTGTTGGCTACCTGTAACAGATGACTTTTTTACAGAAATTCCATGCACATTTATGAGTGCTCATTAACACGCACACACCCGTAATGAAAGTCATAAATGATCATCATTTCCCTTGCGGGAGTTTTTTAGTCGGTCTGTTTTTTAAACTTGCAAGTTGTTTTTACCCTTTATGTGCCGGAAATCTACATTTGTAGCCAAAAAAAAAACAGAGTGTTAAACTTTATTAAGAAATATAGAAATACATATATGATTTTTGGATACAAAGTTAAGGTGTAAATGTTTAAATTTCATTCATGGTAGTACAGCATTTACCCGAAGTATGTGTTTCACATACTGGTTTTTACACCAACTGCAAATTTTGCGTGTAGTTTTACGCTTTCCAACTTCACAATATAGACAAAGAACAGGGCTCACGGGCTGTATATCATTAGAAATATCAGGCAAGTGGTTCATACTAAATATAAGTAGTGCCAGAAGCAGGAGAACTACCGAGTGTCATTTCAATAGCCAGGCGTGTTGGAGCATGGCCTAATACCCTTGGATTTTCAAAGCGCTGTTCAATTGCTGGCATGAAGAGCTGTTTTGCAAGGCTTCGCAGGATCTTTCGTCGTTTGTCTGTTTGGTGGATGTGGTCGTTGTTTTCCGAATATATAATGAATGCGGCTAGAGCGCTTACATCTGACAAATTAAAAAACATTGCCAAAGGCCAGCGCGTTTAGTTTAAAATGTAGAAAGAATTTTGTTCATCGCATCGACGCCTCCTTTGGTTTCGTTGTAGTCAAGGATATATTGTCCCTTGTTTTTCTTCTCAAATATCACTTGTCAAAGACGTACTGGAAAGTAGTGCAGCTGCTTTTCCCTTTTTTGGCACGTAGGGCACCAAAACGAGATTCGAGAAAATCAAAAGCTGTAGACTCTTCTGCTCGTTTACGGTCTGCTTTCATTTTATTTGGCACAAATTTTTTGTTTTGACGAACAGTACCAAGAAGAGCGAGATTTTTGGACATCAAATGCCTACCCATATTTAATGATGTGGAAAAATTGTCACAGATTATGGTTCACCCGGTATTTTCCCAAGGGTAGACCAGTCTTTGCACGACACTCTCTCCTACATTCGTTGCATCACTTGCATTTGAGCTCTTTCCTGTATAATGAATGACTTTGCATCGTATGCAAACCAAACTTTTATGCCATACTTCGCAGGCTTGGATGGGGATGTACTGCATAATTCTAGTTCTTCCACAGTATGCAAATAGTTGTTCGTCAACTGTTATTTCTCCCGATGGTTGATAGTACCGGCAACGATTGTTGTTCATTAGAGCCCATAATGCAAAAATTGGAGCAGCCTTATCGTTAACAAGTCGAGTAGGTCTAGTACGCTCACTATCACCCTTTCGGCATTACTGCACGGTAATAACAAACTGCTTCCGTACTCCATAATACATCTGTATCTTCATCGCTCGATTTATTAACGCCTGCCAAAAATTCCCCACCCTCTCCTTTGCGATGCCGTTTTGGTCATTCTGCTTTTAAACGTTTTCTGGGCTTTTGCGTTAGTATTAGACTTGTGTCGAACTCGTTCACTAGTTCTCGAACTCGTTCATTTAAGGTGCAAGGTCGTAACAATAACGAACATACTCGCCGTTTCGAACATGTGCATTATATCATGACGGTGATGTCTGGTCACCCTAAATGAACTAGGCAGTTCATGAACTACCCAAGTCTAGTTAGTATCAATGAGAACTTGTTCGAGCATTACTTACTTACTTATCCGGTCTCGGACAACCCCGGGGGGTCAGGGACCTTACAAAACGAAGATAACATATTTCGCCAACCAGTTCGATCTTTTGCTTTATTTCTCCAGTTGGCAATACCAAGTGTACGCAGGGATTCGTCAACCTGATCCCTCCAGCGGAGTCTTGGTCTTCCTATTTATCATCTTCCTTCGAGTTCGGTTTCGAAAACCCTTCGTGCTGGTTCGTCTTCATCCATTCTACTTATCTTGATTCGCTTAACTATGTCAATGTCAGGATAAAGGTCATACAGCTCATGATTCATGCGTCGCCGATACTCGCCGTTGTGCACTATAGGGCCATAAAGTTTTCGGAGTATTTTTCTCTCGAAGACTCCTACAGATGTTTCGTCTGCTTGCGATAGGACCCAGGATTCTGCGCCATAAAGCAAGACGGGTTGAATGAGAGTCTGGTGCAGCTGGACTTTTGTTCCTCGAGAGAGGGCTTTATCTCTAAAGTGCTTATTTAGCCCAAAATAACATCTATTCGCAAGCACAATTCTCCGCTTGATCTCAAGGCTGACGTTGTTGTTTTTGTTCACGGCAGATCCGAGGTATATAAATTCGTCCACTACCACGAAGTTATAACGGTTATCAACGTTCACGCTTTGGTCTAATTGCGTGGAGGCCCTGTTCGTTGAAATCATTAATTTTGTCTTGTCCTCATTTATCGTCAGACCCACTTTTGCTGACTCCTTCTCAATTCTCGAAAAAACCGCAGTAACTTCTCTAATTGTGCGCCCAATTATATCGATATCATGACTTTTGCTGCTGATGGTTTTATTCATGTTGACTGCAGTTTTTCTCATAATGATCTCCATTAAGATGTTAAAGAGATCGCACGATAGGGTGTCGCCTTGCCTGAGGCCTCGCTTAGTTTCGAAAGGTTCGGTAAGATCCTTTCCAACTTTCACTGCGGATTTGGTGTTCGTCAAGGTCATCCTGCAAAGGCGTATGAGTTTTGCAGGAACATTGCTTCATAGAGTTTCTTTCGTATCGGACTATCGAAGGCCGCTTTATAATCGATAAATAGATGATAGGTGTCGATTTGTTTTTCGTGTGCCTTCTCCAGGATTTGACGTAGCGTGAAAATCTGGTCAGTTGTCGATTTTCCAGGCCTAAAGCCACACTGGTATGGTCCAATCAGGTCAGCGATAATTGGTTTTAGTCTTTCGCACATTATGCTTGATAGAACCTTATATGCTATCGATAAAAGGCTTATTCCACGGTATTTCACTGAGACTCCAATCGCCGGGCATGCATTCATCTAACCAAATTCTGCTAATGAGCTGATGCATGCACCTTATCAGCTCATCGCCGCCAGCCTTAAACAGCTCCGCCGGTAATCCATCGGCTCCTGCGGCTTTGTTGTTCTTAAGCCGGGCAATAGCTGTTCTGACCTCGTCTTGGTTAGGAGGGGGGCAATCGACGTCGTCGTCCATATTGTGATCGATTGTCCCATCGTCATTGGATATCTCAGGTACTAGTAGCGCCGAGAAATGCTCTCTCCATATTCCCAACATGCTCTGCACATCTGCGACGAGATTTCCGTCCTTGTCTTTACAGAAGGGGGGCCCTGAACCATGTCCATTATTTCCGTTTTTGACTTTTTGGTAGAATTTTCGGGCTTCATTCTTCCTTCTGTATGACTCAATTTTCTTACTCTCGCGCTTTCTCCACTGCCGTTTCATACGTCTAAAGAGACGGTTTACCTCCTTTCTTTTCTCCCTATACCGCTCAGTTACAGCTCGCGTTGCAATTGACTGAAGCATTACCATACGTACAGCGTTCTTTTCATCATTTGCAATGCGACACTCTTCATCGTACCATGGTTAATTGCGAAGCGGTTTTTCGAAACCAAGTACGGTTGTTGCGACAGTTTTTATAGAGTCGGAAATGGGTTAACACTGCGCATCAGGATCGTCATCGGGAGGGGGTGGGTTCTGTGCCAAAAGTTGCGAGAGCTTCCTTGAGTAGGCTGTGGCTACCTCTGGTAATTGCAGCTTTCCGATGTCCAGCTTCCTCTGCGTCTGGTTTCGTACGATTTTCGCTCTACTTAATCTTGTGCGAAACTTTGCTGCTACCAGGTAGTGATCAGAATCGATGTTAGCTCCTCTGATCACTCGTACGTTCATTACACTGGATGAGTGCCTTCCATCAATTACCACGTGATCAATTTGGTTCTTAGTTCTTTGATCAGGGGATACCCAAGTAGCCTTGTGGATGTCTTTATGCTGGAATCTTGTACCACTAATGACCATGTTTTGCTGCGGCAAAGTCAATCAGTCTCATACCGTTGTCGGAAATGTCAGCATGTGGACTGAAATTGCTAATAGTTGGATTAAACACATTCTCCCTTCCTACTTTGGCATTAAAATCTCCTAGTACAATCTTAATGTCATGGACAGGGCAGCGGTCATACGTTTCCTCTAGGAGCTCATAGAATATGTCTTTGGCATCATCATCTTTCTCTTCTGTCGGGGCATGAACACAAATTAGGGAAATATAAAAATATTTCGCTTTTATGCGGATTGTGGCTATGCCTAGAGACTAGATGTCGCCGTCTTTTGCCAACTTCAAATCTGCAACCAAATTCACATTTCTCCTCATGGCAACTGTAGTATATATCGCAGTTTCATTTTCTTGTGCAGCCATGTCCTGTCCATCTCATTTCCTGGATAGCGGTAATGTCAGCCTTATAACTTTCGAGAACATCTGCCAGTTGGATACTTGCACCGGATCTATATAGAGTTCTTACATTCCAAGTGCACAGCCGTAAATCGTGGTCCTTATAACGTTTGTGGGGGTCGTCAACAAATAGGGGTTGATTATGTTTTCTTGTTCGTTTACGTATTTTCACTGCCATTATGAACTGTGGCATTGCATCGAGCATTGATGGGGTGAAAATAAAATCAAATACGGTTGACTCGGTTGGGCCAACAGCAGTGTCCAAGACGCTGTTCAAAAACTGCTTCCTCCTCGAAATCCAAATCTTCCTCCTAATCTGCTTTGAACAATACGCCTTCTATCTGCTCATCGGGTTGAATATCGTCCTCTTCAAGTATCATTTCGTTTTCGGCATCATATTCTTCGGGATATACACCAATTGGACCACTTGCAGCAGAACCAGAAGCATCACTTGAAAATAAACTTGTATGGTGGTCAGGTGGTACGTAATCATCAGTCGAATCTTCAAAATCTAGGCTTTCCTCTGCTTCTTTATCAACCTCGCTCAATAGATTCTCAATTTGGTTTTGAAGCTCTTCGTACCCTATAGCATCCATATCATAGAAAAATATACAAAAAAATGGTTTCCCGTTACATCCCATGAAGGGATTGGAGAGAGCTTCTCACAACCAGTGAGCCGTCGAAATAACTTTAAGGTGGTCAGAGCAGGGATCGAACCCACGCTCTCATGCACAAGAGCCACGCACCACCGACGGACCCATATACACTTACCACAAGAAAGCAAAAAATAAAAAAAAATACTAAATGACATGTTCGTAAGCATACAAAAAAATTGAGTTAAGTAAAAGAATGATGTGAATTTCCATACATTTTATATGATGTCTACATTTGTAGACTACCGGGCAGGAGATATTCATTTTGAAAAGTAGCGTCTGGGGTGTGCTGTAAATTATTTTTAACGTGTTAGCATCCAAAACTGCTTAGAATTTATTTTTAGGAAGCTATTGAAAATTTCGGACCTTTTGTGGTAATTTTTTTTATTCAAATTTGTCTGCAAAAATGCTACAAATGTAGACTACCGAGCACATAAAGGTTACATTTATTCAAGCTCAAGACCTTTTTAATATAAAGCTTATTTGTTAGCTTTATATTATTTTCAATAAAGTCGACTTTTTTTAAAATAATATAAAGCTAATAAATTAAAAAAAATTGTAATTAAAGTAATAAATGATGCTAAATGAACGCACAATAATAAAGTGTCTGAACCCTGTTGTTAGAAGGCTGAATCAGGTACATATGCTCCCTTAACAGATGCGCCCATTCAAAAGTACCTTGTTAGTTAAATATTGAAGAATACGTAGTATTTATAGGTGTTCATTGATTGATTTTTGTCATTCAACAAGTGCCGACGAAAGCGAAAAGTACAGGAGATTTTTATAAGTGAATAAGAACAAAACATTGTGACGCAATAACGAAAGTATAATATCGAAATGAGTGCAAATTGTCCAGAAAATTTCTATTTATTCTGTTTCGTTTGTGGCAAAAGAGCTCTTTAACGCATATACTGGATCATTCACTGAGCAAGTAGAGCCAGACGCGTACAGAGTGGGGGCGGGGGGGGCGGTCCGCCCCAGGCCCCGTACGAGCATGGCCAAAGAGTTTTCCTTGCCACGGTCCATGCGCATGTCCAGCGGACCGTTTTTAGAATTGTAAAATCCTCTGTCAGCCTCCTCAAACTGCATGGAAGAGCTACCGAAGTTATATGGCATCTTCACCGGATGATTACGATCTACTTTCCTAATTTCAGCCCAAATTAGATAAAATTTTCCAAACAAAATGCTAATATCAAAATAGCTAATTTCAACGAAATTACCATCGAAATGAGCAACAAAATGAAATACAACTATGATTAATTGCTACTAAGTCAGTGTTTATATGTGTATACGTGTCAATTTTAGTCTCTATGCGTCTCACATTTATAAAAATTCCAGCAATTCAAACGTGGACTAATTGAACGTATAAACGCAAGTTGCAAGAGCAAAAGAGAATCGTAAAGAATTGCAGTACTGAAAATTGCATATATAAACACTGTCTAAACACAGCAAACAGGAAAAACGCTTTTCAACACTACATAGCTGTCAAAGATATTAATTGCAAAAGATAAACAAACAAATGAAGCAAGTGTATCAAATAAAAAATCAAAAAAATACAAACAACCTGTTACAAGCCCTGCTATATCTCCTATTCTTAGGTTTGCCGTTTTGGTATTTTAAAAATATAGGCTAAAATATTATTATTATTTTCAGAGCCAAGCAAACTGAAGATAATGAAACGAAACTATGCCAGTGGATGGGAAAAGAAGAAAAAACAAAAAGCTAAAGAACAAGAAATTCAGCGTCTGTCAGGTTCAATTTTGAAATTTACTCAAAGGGCATCATTTCAAGCAAACAATGAAGCAGAGCTAGATGTGTCCAAATCTATAGAAAATCCAAGCACAAGCTATGACCAACGAGTAAAATACAAAGGCAATCATGAACAAGAAGAGAAAGGAGAAGAACAGAAAGAAGGAGGACTAGAAATGGAAATTGAAGAAGAAAATGAAGGAAGGAATGGGGAAGACAAGGAAGAAGACATACCCTCCTTGCTATGTTCTGACCCAGAGTCGGATACACCTGAAGAATCAGAAGATTTATCATTAAATTTTGATGTTGGAAATTGGCGTATTCCAGTGCCAGATGGTCTTAGAACCGAGATAATAAGACGAAGAAGTGAGATTTACCAACACTTAGAGGGACCATTTGGAGCTGTGCAGAAGCCTGGGGAAAATCCCAAAGGTCATACCCGACAGTTGAACACTAATTGGTTTTACAAACAGCTCCCTAGTGGAGAAAAGATAATAAGAACATGGATGGTTTATTCCCCTGAAAAGAAATCATTGTTTTGCTTCTGTTGCAAGCTCTTTGATAACAACGATATACACGCTACGACATCCAGTTTCATCACAGGATTCAACAGTTGGTGGAAATTAAATCCTAAAGTATCTGACCATGAAAGCTCTGAATTCCACGTTAACAACTTCGAAAAATGGAAAACTCTTGAAGCAAGGCTTTTTCAAAACAAAACAATCGATGCTGCTCACCAAGACGTTATGGAAAGAGAGAGGAAGAAATGGAGGGACATTTTACATAGGCTCTTAGATATAACACTTTTTTTGGCTAAGCAGAATTTGCCGTTTAGAGGTCATAGAGAAACCATTGACTCTGAAAACCGTGGCAATTTCTTAGAACTGGTGAATCTTCTGTCACATTATGACCCTGTTTTAAAGGAACACAGCATACGGCTTCAGCAATCATTGCAAACAGGAATGATTCCAGTATCTTATTTATCGCCTGCAGTACAAAATGAGTTTATTTCTCTCTTGGGTAACGCCGTAAAAAAAGAAATAATCTCTGAAATCAAAAAAGCTAAGTACTATGGAATACTATTTGATAGCACGCCTGACATATCGCACACGGAACAGATGAGTCAAGTAATAAGATATGTGCAAATTGACAACAGGCAAGTAGAGGTCAAAGAATCATTTCTAGGTTTTATTCCACTTAGTGGGAAAAAGGCACACGAAATTACAGAGGATATACTCCAATCACTTGAAAAGGACGGCTTGGATATAAAACTTTGTAGAAGCCAAGGTTACGATAATGCTACAACAATGTCAGGTGTTCATACAGGAGTACAAACAAGGATTAAAGAACAAAATCCAAAAGCGATTTTCGTACCTTGTGCAAACCATTCGCTCAATCTATGTGGTGTTCATGCTTTTGGCAGTGTTTCTGCTTATGTCACATTTTTTGGAACGTTGGGAAGTGTGTACAATATGTTTTCTTGTTCAACACATAGATGGCAGGTACTCAAAGAAACCGTTGGAGTGACCGTTAAAAGACTTAGTAATACTAGGTGGAGTGCTCATCAGGATGCAGTAAAACCAATCTTTAAAAACTTCGAAAAGTTGGTCGATGCTGTGGACAAATTGTGTGATGCTTCTGAAAATCTAGATACAAGGGGAGCAGCGCAGTTGCTGATGAAAAACATTTGCAACTTCAATTTTCTTTGCTTCTTGCACCTATGGTACTACATTTTACAAGAAGTCAACCACGCCCAAAAATACCTCCAAATCCAAGGTAGTAGTTTAGAAAAGTGTGTACTGAAGCTGAGAACCTTGAAAACATTTTTAGAAGAGAGTCGGGAAGAACTAGTGAATAAAGCTTTAGAATATGCGACCACCAGCTGTGCTGAAATGGACATTGACGTCGAAAGCAGAAATCGCAAGCGAGTCAAAAAGATGATGTCAGGAGAAAAAGCTCAGGATGCAGGTTTGACTCCACAGCAAGAATTGAAACGTTCTATGTTAGTGTGTATTGACAACTTTCATGTAGAACTGGAAAAAAGACTAACATCGATGAACAATGTATATGAACAGTTTGCTGTTGTGCACTCAGAAAACCTCTTAAGATCAAATGATGAAACGATAATAACTCATATACATCAGTTCACAGCTACTTTCAATGATTTAGAGGAAGAAGAAATGTTGCCAGAAGTGAAGAGGCTCAGAAGGCATCTGAAGGCTTCTGGCATAAAAATTGATGATGCGGCCTCATGGACATCACTACAAATGTTGAAGTTTATTATTGAAATGGACTTTCGTGAATCGTTGCCAAACATAACAGAGGCACTCAAACTGTTTCTTACTATTTGTGTGTCCGTGGCTTCTTGTGAGAGGAGTTTTTCAAAAATGAAATTGATTAAAAACTATCTCCGTTCTACAATGGGTCAATCTCGTTTGACAAGCTTGGCCATACTCTCAATTGAAAATGACATTGCAAAACATGTGAATTTTGATGAATTAATCCAACAATTTTCAGAAGTCAAGGCTCGCAAAAAAACATTTTAATTTGTTTCTTGTTTTTACTTTTTATTGAAATCCGTATGATTAAATCGTAAATCGTTAAATGTAAAAATTAAATTAAATCCGCATCATTAAACATATATATGTATATATATTCGCATTTTATCTATCTCCCGACTTGATGTCTTAGTATATTAGTCACTAAATATTTCATTTTTCCTATACATATATATATAATATATAACTAACTAACTTTTCCTGAAGAATCGAATAAAATAATTAACATTAATTGTTGTTTAATAGAAAAAATAAAATTTCTAATATAAATTTCAAAACTATAAATTATGTTGTCTTCATTTAAGAATAATGATTTGGGGCTTAATATCTCTTTAACGGGTTGTAATAAAAAAAAGGGTAAACATTTTCATTGTGCGCTTAAGAAAAAATTCTAAAAATTATTTTTTTTAAAAAACGACTTTTGGACCACTCTAATGGCGGTATGGTACATTAGAAAAGCGTAAAAAAAGGACTATTTACCTAATTTTTCCTGTACAATCGAATAGTCAAGTCCAATTTAATACATTTTCAACACTTTTGGTTATTTTACAAAAGTCACTCAAAATCCACGTTTTCATTCGCCGAGAGGCAGGGGAAGGAGATGGAATTTGAAAAAAAAAAATGCCAGCATCATTTTTATTGATGCAAAAACCTTCTAAAGAGTGATGATATCCGAAAATCTAAATTTTATGACGAACTCTAATATATATATATATAAATATAGGGCCCTCTATAGCCGCCCCAGGCCCCCAACTATGTCAGTACGCCACTGAGTAGAGCCTGCTTTTAAACTTTATTTTGATTCCGAAATAATTCGCTGCGTTTCGAGGACTCCAGACAAAATTTGTAAAACGTGCTGCACATTCTTTTGGTGTACCAATGATTTGGACTGGTCAAGGAGAGCACAGTTCCGTCAACTGATATGCTTGTGCGAACAAAATATGTGGAGTAAATCGTAAAGGCCTCAAATAAAGAGTTTACATCTCTATTAAACGTGCACAAACACCTCTTCCGTGTTCGGTTCAAATACCAATTCCACCGCTTCCAAGTCCTGACAGAGAAACTTTTTTTTTATCTATTGCAACAATGGATCAATCGGATTTCACCTATGAAGCAATACCAGAAGCCGGCCATCGAACAAAATAATTCAAATATCAGAAGTAAAAATGAACAAGATTGTTGGAGAATTAAACTTGTCTCAACGTGAAACCGAAAAACTTGGACAGCTTTTGAAAGAAAACAACAATTTGGAGCCTAATGTCAAAGCCACCGGATATCGAAGACGACAATTACTATTCAAACGTTACTTCACTCTAAACGAAGGGGACACATTTGTTTTTTACCTCGATATAAAGGGAGTAATGGACTCGATGGGCATTAATTACGTCGCAGGTGATTGGCGAATGTTCATCGATTCTTCGAAATCAAGCTTGAAAGTCGTTTTGCTACATAAACATAATAAAAACCCAAAAATTCCCATTGGCTACAGCACAGATATGAGTGAAACATACGATTCCATGAAAATAATTTTGGATAAAGTTTGCTTTACTGATCACATGTCGCCAATCAGTTGTGATCGGAAAGTCGTGGCGATGCTAAGAGGTCTTCAAGGAGGCTGTAAGAAAAACATGTGTTTTTTGTGTCTGTGGAATAACCGATTTAAAGGAAACCAATACCAAACCCATGACTGGCTTGCTCGACATTCAACGGAGAAGACACAACTGCATAAATGATCTTCTCGTGCCAATGGAGAACGTCCTCATGCCCCTCTCCACGTCAAACTGGGAATCATCAAAAATTCCATCAAGACCATTGTGAATATCCGAAAATTCTCGATTGTTGGAAAAATATTTTCCCACGAATCAGCGTAGCAAAAATGAAGGTAGGTGTTCTGAATGGGCCCGTTATGCGAAAGCTCATGAAATCAAAAGAAGTTGAAGACGTTTTAGTCGTTAATAATTATCGTGCGTGGAGGACAGTGAAGAAAGTCATACGATATTTTTTGGAATGTAAGCGAGCACACAATTATCCCGCCCTTGTGACCAAGATGTTGCAATACTTCCAGAAAATTGGAGTGAACATGTCTCTCAAAATTCACTTCTTGCATCACCATCTCGAATACTTTAGCAAGCAGCTAGCCTCAGATTCGAATGAACATGGCGAGCACTTCCATCAAGTGGCCATGGCCATGGAAACGCGATATAAAGGCAAAAGGCTGGACCCGCTGGTGGCTGAAATTTGTTGGTGGTCGTAAAAGACGTACGATCCCGACAATGAAGGTGAAAAAGAAGATTATACAATGGGAGTTTCCTCCGAGGGTAGGTTACAAAATTGAAGTTAACTGACTGATTAAAAACAATTGATTTTTTCCAGATGAAGACGGATCCTCATCCGATACAGACTCCAAACAAGAAGGCGAATCACCACGCAAGAAAATAAAGGGAGCAACCATGGTGTTCCATAACAACCCATGAAGAGATTGAGGAGAGCTTCTCACAATCAATCGACAGACGAAAATAAATGTATGCATTCATCGATTTTTATGATATATGTCTCATTTTGTTCATATATTATGTGATTTTACGTGAAAGTAATAAGACTTGACACTTTTTCCCGATTTGGATTTTTCATGATTTTTAAAAATAAAAAATTGTAATTTTTTAGGCCAAAAATAATTTTGTTCTCCATAAATTTATTTATAACTGCAAAACTGTGGATTATGTAGAGAAAGGAGAAAGAATTTGTAATTCTTAAGTTTTCTAAGTTTGTTGCAGCAAAATCGGACTAGTCGCTCTCGATTTATGTCAAACAAAAGAGCCTCAATCGTGACAAATGCCCCTACATATATAATACTTACTAACTTCAAATCGATATATCTCGATTCCTAGACGTGACCTAACGAAACGCCGGGCACGTATAACTTGTTTTTGACCGATATAACTTCTTCCGGTAGACAGAACACGATCACTGACCCCTACCATTTGTCGAACAGTGAAATTCATCATTGCACTTCGTTTTATTTTTAACGCAAGTGGTATTTCCGGTCCCAACCAATTACCAAGCAATTGCTTTTATACGAAATAAGTTTAGCCTAACAACCCTGTTCTTGATTTTGCTCACGAAATTTTCGCAAAGAGCTGAGTACCAATACTAAGCAAATGAAAAGTGAGTGAAATTTTCGGTTCATGAAATTATCGTTATTTTTTATACATGCACTTCTTATGGAAACAAAAATTTCATAAAATCTGAATACCGGGGTTTATCTCTAAACGGAAAATTTTGTTGCAGAGAGTTACCACCTATCTTGGATTTACCTTGCAAATATTTCATTCATCATTCCTCTAAGCATTCCATTTTATTTTTTACGCATGTGGTGTTACTTTTGGTAGTTAAAATCATAGATAAAGGAAGTAATAGATAGAGCGCGACCATTGTCAACTTTGTTCACTAGGTGCTGTCCTGTACTACTGTCACTTTCACTGAAGTTTCCCATAATTCTCATAGACGTTTATTCAAAATTGTGGGAAATTTTTGTGAAAGTAATTTAAACAGTGGAAAATGTGATAAAATTTATGTGATTTTACATAATAGCATTTGTTTCTTATATAAAAAACTATTTCAAAGTTATCAATAGGAGAAACCCAGTAAGACCGCCCAAAGATGAACATCCCGGTACGCCTTTTTAATCTAAAAACTTCCCCGGTTAAAAACTGTAGCAACTTCTGTGGTCGCAGATGCCAAAACCGTTAGAGTGTCTGAGGACTCTCAACAAGGAATGGTAGTTGAACCGGAGGAAGAACCAATTTACCAGGACACAGACAGTGGTGACATGGCTTTGCAATTCGATGGCCATCAGATATTCTACTTTAAGTATCGTGTTGTATTCTTATGTTCTTGATATTTTTGTTGAAAATAATTTTTTCTTTTGATATGAAATTTTAGATTTTTATTGTCATATTTTTTTGACTTTTTTTTGAAACAAAACAAATCCCATTTATTGCTTTCAACGACATCTAGAAAATTACCCATTACACTAAAATTTTCCCAACACTTATGCTTCATCTATTTGTTTACTTTATTTATGGTTAAAATGACCGAAATGTCAAAATTCCGGTCCCAAACAATTTTCAAACAATTGTTTTCGTACGAAATAACTTTGGCGCAACAACCCTGTAATTGAGCTGAGTACCATGAAAATGACAAGTGAGCGAGAATTTGAGCTCATGTAATTTTCGTTATTTTTTATACACGTACTTCTTATGGAAAATAAAATTTCATAAAAATGGAGTACCGGGGTGTAATTCAAAACGGAAAGTCGCCTGAAAATTTCCGAGCCTGAAATTCATACAGAAATAGACAAGATCCGCCATGCGTCTCTTTGTATTCTCTTGATAATGACGAGGTAGTAGGCCATTTCATCGAGTTCGAGTTGTTTTTGTAATTTACTCTTTGATTGGACCAATACGGACAGAAATAAAAGGGAATGCGTATTTTCGTTCGATGCAAACAACATAAAACATAATTTAGCTGTCATTAGTATCAATCAAACACAAGTGATCCTCATGCAAACTCGTAAACGCGTAAACCTCGCAAACTTACGCGGCAAACGTCAAAACAAAGAAATTTCCCATACAATGCGACTTGCACAAAAGTGGAAAGTCTTCAAGTCAGATTTGCTGCGCAAACGTGGGATGGAGAAACGTGCAAACTTTTGACATTTCGTTGTCATTGTCAGCTGACTAGGATGGATAAATAAGGTGATAGCACTAGAACAGTAGAAAAAGTACACAGACATAATACATGCAATTGCTACTGCTACCACCTTACGTATCCATCTTGGTCAGCTGATATGGCTTTGAGCACAAATACGCTGAGCAACTTTACTTGGTGCCTCATGCAACGGTGCGAGGGAAGCTTGCGCTGAGCAAAAGTTCTCGGCTTTCACGTTTGCATGAATGCCGCTATTATTTAAACTTAGTTTGCTGCATGGTCTATAATCTCCATGTCTTCTTTGGTCTCTCATTCTACATCATTTCCCTAGTACCTTTTCGATCAGCTGTGCCCTAGAAACCCCTTGGGTAACCTGTAATTCAGGTTCAGCTGGGTACTACGCTTCACAACTGAAAAGGAAGAATCAATACAGGTGTATTTATTGTTTTAGTAATATTTGTTTCATATTCGATTACATTGTATGTATACATACTTATATAGGTAGGTATATAGGTAAGTATATAGGTAAGTATAATACATAATAAGGTTCTGCTAATCATATGTAGGTATAGTAATGCAACTCACGCAACTAAAAAATTATACATACTTATGAAGATACATCAAATACAAATTCCAAACAAATACGTCATTAGAAACAGCTACAAGTGAAATCGCCTTGACAATTGCCCGACATGTGTCCCATGTTCTTACAGAAGAGTATACAATTCAAATGGTTTCCAATTTCATCACAATACACAAAGATGGGCTTCGATTTACCCTGGATTTTTGAATTATCATCGAACTCAGTTTGTAGACCTATTCGATTCGTAAATAAGACGGGAGGAGAAAAAGTAAAATGCTATTTTTAGATCCATGTTTTCGAATGTATGTACATATTTATTTATTACGCCGAAATCCGTATTAGTACGCCAATGCCAACAGAGCATGGCGGAGATACATCACCAGACTCACCAAGTATGGGCACCGCTTCGCTCAAATGGCTGTGATGCGTCATCACTATTGTCCAGCATATGATGGCAGCGAATAGCATGCAATTGCGGAACATCGTCATTTTGAATTTGTCGCAGGCTGATGAAGATGGGCAATCGCAATCAATTTATAATGAATGGCAAGGCACGTATGCCAGACGGACCGATAATGACTGATGACTCTCGATTTCGACGAGAACCCGGCTTGAGAAATTTGTGTGGTGAGTGAGGAGGTGTTGACGCTTTGAATAATCTTCATAAACTGACTGACGACGACATCAACAAATTGTTCTAACTACCAGTGAATTTATTTCAGTGTTCTTTGTTTTTTCTTTATATTGTTGTTTCTGATCCGTTCGATACGCAAACGAACTGATTTCGATACGAATATTGACTTTTAATTAATTTTCAATAAGAGGGGATTGTTTGGGTGAACGGATGATGAGTAGTTTAAGATTGATAACGTTAGGAACCTACATCAAAATATTTTTCTATTGAGGAATGGAAAATATTTATGAGGAATGCTTGTGATGCTTACGGAAATGTAATGGAATTGAACTTGAACTTACATCAGAGAAATAAATGTTTTATTTCTGTATATGAGTGACACATTTTTTACTGTTTACGATTTGAAATACATTATAGTTATTGGCGAAGAGTCAATTTAAAAAAGCGTTTACTTCAAACTCAGGTCAGGTGTTGGTGACAGTCCATGAACAACTCACTTAGACTTATTAATCTATTCTGGGCAAAATTGCCAACCTCCAAGCGTAAGTGGAAAAAAAACAAAATAAAAAATATAAGGACTCGAAAAATTAAAAAATACCTGAAAGTCGAACCCATGCGGGTCTCAGGGTCGAAAAATGAGTCTGGAAAAAGATTTTTAAAAATTGCTGTGTTTACGGATTTCTTTTTACTTTTGTTTTTACCTTAAAATAATTTGAAAAAAATAATTAAAATTGTTCGATAACTTGATTAGTTATCGAGTTATCGGTATATGAAACTACATAAATTACCTATGTATAAAGAACAAGTTTGTGTTTTTTAAAAAATATGTTTTTTCGTGTTAGACAAAAAGCTAGGATAATTTTAATTTCATTTTTTTAAATTAGTTGTTTCTTTTTTGTCGATGCCATTTGTCACAAAAAACATTTCTACGTAATTTTCCCACTTAAAAGTACCTCTTTCGCCCGAGTTTTCCTCATTTTCTCAATTCATATATGTACTAACAAGGGGGTGGTTTCCTAATGTACCATATGAACCCGTTACGGATCCGTTTCCTAGTACATCCTATACGAACTTCATAACGGACTCGTTTTCGTATGAAATTCCTCTCGAAAACGCAAATCGCTTTTCCCTCTTTTTCGGATGCGTCGCGAACTCGGAACGGACTTCATATTCGAATCCGTCTCGAGTTGTTTTTTTGTAAACCAAATGGATTTGAGACGGATTCACTTTTATTAATTTTTGCGAATTCGAAACGGATTCGATCTGAGTTGACGTTTGTATTATTATGCATGTTTGTTCATTTAATTATATTTATTGTACTTTTCATTGATTCGCTTAAAGAAGTTTGACTCTTATTTCCATTAGTATTCTTCCAGACGAGCAATGGAACAAATTCCAAAATATCAGAAATTCTAAATTATTAGTCAGATTATTTTAGAATACTAGTCAGGCTTTCATAATATTGTATCTAAATGCACCCTGTTTCAACGCACGTTTTGCTACAGAGTGTCAAACTTGTAACCAGATTTTTTTGTTTTTGAGATTCTACTAAGAAGGACAAAGAAAAAACACGCGGAGTCTGACCGTTGCAAAAATAGTTGAGAACAAAAGTTTAACATGTAAATTTTTGCACTGACATTGTTTAGTTTTTTTTGGTAATAATTTGATTATTTTGAGTCAAAATTCAACATTGACAAAACTTCAACCAGTAGTAGGTTGAACAAATTGCTAAATTCTTTCAAATCGGTCGGCAACGACAATCTCTCAAAGTTTAAATTGTTTTAAACCTGAAAAAAAGAAATGTTTTAGAAAGGGTGCCAGCACCAAAGATGAAATATTTAACCTAAATAAGTTTGTTTTATTTGAAAACCGAAGTAAATAAAATAAATAGTTTCTGCACGAACAAATAGGTGGAAATTCTAAAATTTGGAGTCAGAGCCGAGAAAATTTTTACAACACAAATTCCGACTCCAGGCACATATCCCAGACTCCGACTCCACAGCACTGCATTTTTGGAAAAATTACGCAAAAAATTAAAAAATATAAATTTTTTTTAAATTCTGTGCAAACTCGATTTGAAGTATATAACAACGTAATACTGCAATCTTGTATTATAGCCCAATATACATATGTTTAATTTAATGTAATTAATATTATTTGAGAAATAGTGAAACGAGTGTGGGATTTTTACTCCCAAAAAAGTCTGTTATGAAAATTCGAGTTTTGAATATTGAGCTTGGCTGATCAAGATTATGCGTACGATCAAATTTTTTTTGTTGCCTTGTAGTTAACCTGAAAGTTTTGTCACCCTGACACCCTGTAGCGAAAGCCTGACTCCTCCCCTACAAATACTTATTGCATTCTCAAACAATCGGACCTATAGTTTAGAATTTCTGATATTATTACTACTCTTTTGCAGACGATCCCACTGTAAAACGTATTAAAACCTCCTTCGCTTGTAGTAGAGTTCCTTGAAATACAGAAGATGATTAACGACGCTTTGTTGCAGGGAAATGTTATTAGAAGACTTTCAAAAATACTTTGTGCAACAAGTAGTAAGAAAATCGAAATTAAACGATATCAACCATTCGGAAATATGCGTGACTCACGCGAAAATAGTCCTCACGCAAAGATTGGATTCACGCACGAAGATTTTTTCGCTACTCATGTTCACGCACGCTCACGTGAGCAAAATTTGGTGCCGCTCACGTTCACGCGTGAATCCCGCCAATCACGTGACTCGTGCCCAAAAAAAAAATGGTTTCCCAATACATTCCATGAACGAATTGGGGAGAGCTTCTGCCAAACAGGGAGCTGTGGGCTTTCTAGTTTTAAACTCACTGATTGAGACCTACAGTTTTACACCGATTCCGAAAGGTATTTTGAGAAGCTTATTCATGGCTAAGTACTCGAAAGTGTCGCCGTCACTTTGCGAGGTGACCGCCGCCGAAAGAAATTTAAGGTGGTCAGAGCAGGGATCGAACCCAGGATCTCATGTACAAGAGGCGCGCACACTAACCATTGCACCACCGAATTTGTCAAATTTGTCTTTTAATTTCTATGTGGTTGGATAATATCCAGCTAGTAGTAATAAGGAAGCATACGTCACACGTTAGTTGGCTGATCGAGCTTTTGCAGGGTAGTTACCTTTGATGATCTGATTGTTAACAAACAATATATTGGTGGCGAAGGACGCACCAAAGAGATACACGAGAGTACATTTTGTAAAAGGAAGTACCATAGAGGGAAGCGCGTGGAAGACCAATTGGTTTTTGGAGCTTACGAACGGGAGACAGGATTAAGCTTTATGCCGCCTGTGGAGAAAAGGGATGGAAACACCCTTATCCCTATCATTGAGTACTGGATTCTTCCCGAGACTACGATCCTATCGAACTTTTTTAAGACGTATGATGGAGACGTACCATTACTTAAAGCTCAACCACTCGTACTACAAAGACAAGGATACTGGAGCCCATACAAACCCGATAGAAGGTTCTTGAGCACACTCCAAGAAGTCTGCCCCGACAGGAGGTAGAAGAAAGCATTTTATGTCTGGGTACCAGTAGTATACCTATGAGAGTTCTGGCTCAAAAACGCGTGTATTTAAGATAGGAGGTCGAAATTCACAAAAAATGGCCCAAACCCAACTTTTCCAACCTTCCTCGTCATCTAGCTATCTCACTCTCTCTCATTGTTCAAAATCTAGATATCTCTCTCTCACTCATATCATGTATGCATGTACATAAACACACGGGCAGACACACGGACGGACGGACATATGGACAGACGGACGGACATTCGGATGGACCGACACGTCGTGAAATGTTATCAACTTTTCACAACCTATGTTGTTGGATCTTGTATAGACTTAAATATCTCAAGGTAGAGATCTTAAACACCAGGATTGCCAACCTTATACGATCTAAGCTTAATATTTGGCCCACGTAAGGTTTGTGTCTTTCCAAAGTACTGAAGTAGCGAAAAAATGTATTATTATGGAAGGGGGATCTAGATGGAGCACCGAACACTGTGTCTACATTATGTTGAACCGGGGATCCGGATCCGGAGTCGGGGTTTTAACTGAATCTGGGACCGGGGTTCGGGGTTTTAACCGAAGCTGTTTGGAGCTGGATGGGGATCGGGGTTTTAACTTACTTTTTTCAACTCTATCATTTTAGCATGTTTTATTTTGATTTCTCATAAGTTTGTAACCCTTAACAATTAACTAAAATAGAGAAAATTACACTATGCATCATTTTGCAACCTAAACATTTTGATACGCTTGAGACTCAAACAACTGATAGTTACTGGTGAGTGAAGAAACACCCTAGTTGGGTTTGGTCTGATTGACTAAGGTTTTTTTCAATTGGCGTTTGAAGGTTTAGGCCATAGAATAACACATACTATAGAAGAACTTATTCTCTCATCTGACGTTTCATTTCACACTCTCTCGGTAGGTCTGTGGAAATGTTTACATACACCAGGTGGAGGTACAAAATATGTTCATTTAACTATTTCCTGTCGTTTTGGTGTAGAACTGAAAAATTTAAATGTATTTTGCACTTTTTTGTTGACTTTTAACGTTGGTATTCATTTGTATTGTATTTAACACAACTAGTTTGCCACAAAAACACGAAATTCGGGTGTAGTTCCTTTGCGGATCGCTGTATACTATTGCCACCATCTGGTATTATTGAACCCATATTTTCCACCCTCCACTGTGTAATTTCCATCGTACCTATGACGTTTAATTTATTGAGCGAATAAAACCTTCTACGTATGTGTTATTCTATGGTTTAGGCTTAGAAATGAACTTTTGATAACGAGAACACTTTTTGTAATACGTACATCTCAAAAACTATTCACATATTTGGTCAAGTGCCTTCGACAAAGTTGTAGCTCGTGAACTGCCTTACAAAAAACCCTCAAACGTTTATTTAAAAAAATGACACCTTCATGTTGAAAAACTTCAAAAATAAATAAAAAGAAAAACCCGTAAAAAACGGCGAAAATTATATTTTTTACAGGCATATAATTTTTATTTGTAGGGCAGTTCACGAGCTACAACTTTGCCGAAGACACCCAAGAAAAATCTTGAACAGTTTTCGAGATGTAGGCATTACCAAAACTGTTCTCTTATCAAAAATTCATTTCTAAGCCTAAAACTTCAAACGCCAATTAAAAAAACCTTAGTCAATCAGACCAAACCCAGCTATGGTTTTTCTTCTCTCATCAGTAGCTTTCAGATTTTTTTCGTCTCAAGCGTATCAAATTTTGAGTGTCTCACTGTGTTATAAGAACTTTTGTGTAACCGCAAAACATATTAAACCCCCCCTCCCCCTATGTGTTTCAAGATGCAAATACTTAAAACTGCAAAACACATGAGACGATCAAAAAATAAAAAAGAAGAAAAAAAGTGTCGTGAGAAAAAATAATTCAAGTTCAAATTAATGCAAATGATAAGAAAGAATTTCGCAATCCAAAGACTTGAATATTTTTGATTTATTATGAAAGAGAAGTCATACACTTTTGAATAATTATGTTTCAATGTGATGCAATAGTATTCAGATATAAATATTCTTTATCTTAAAAACGCAAAACACATGAGCCGGGCAAAAAATAATAAAAAAAGTATCGTGAGAAAAATATGCAACCTCCAATTAATGGAAATGATAAGAAAGAATTTCAAATTCTAAAACACTCACATATTTATGAGTCATAATGAAAGAGAAGTCACCCACCTTTGAATAATTATGTTTCAATGTGATGCAATAGAATGAGTTATAGATGTTTGTTAATTGATTTTTTAAACATACTTCGATAGATATTTATTTTTACTTTCTTTTATTAAAAGCTAATAGTAGATATTTATATTTCTTAATCATATTATAAATATTTGATCCTCTCATCTGAAAGAAAATGCACTCGCATGTGTCTGGAACAAGAACATTTTCATTTAATGCATAAATACAGTCTGCATAATGTTCGTTTATAATGTTCGCCATTTATCGAGTTCACCAACAGCCTTCCTTCATTTTCAGTCATTAATTCCATATATGATTTAATTTCTTCCACATGACACTCAAAAATGTGGTTTTCATTATCAGCTAGAAACGGTGATAAAGCATTTTTATCCTTTTAAGCACTTCAACCGTGAACTATTGAGTATTTCAAGAGAATAAAGAAAATTATATTAAAAAAATGCCATTTATATGCAAATTCTGTGAATTGAGTTTTATGTATAACTATGAATATGTTGACGAATTGTTTCACAGTGGGAAACTACTAATAACAAATCTTGAGGTGTTAGAGCTTTAATTGCGAATCCTAACTTCCATACTATATCAAAGATTTCTGAAGACTTATTTGCTGTACAATTAGATCGCGTATCCACTCAATATAATAAGCCCATGTATTTAGGGTTTGTTGTATTAGAATTATCAACGTGGAAAATGTATGATTTCCTTTATAGATATATGAAACCCAAGTTTGATGATAATTTAACCACCAACTATATGGACACTGATTCCTTTATATACACAATCAGAACATTCGATTTTATGATGATATTCGTAATGATATTTCTAATGAGTTTGATACGTCAGAATATGATAAAAATAATATTTTTAAATTCCCCTCCATAAATAAAAAGGTTTTAGGTAAAATGAAAGATGAGAATAATGAGATTATTATGAGAGAGTTTGCAGGTCTTCGATCAAAAGTGTATTCAATTAAAGTTAAAAACAATGAGGAGATTAAAAAAGCTAAGGGAGTCAAAAGGTGTGCATTAGAGAAACTTTCTATAGAAGACTATAAGAATTGTTTGTTTAATCATAAAATTATTGTGGATGAAATGCTTACCTTTAGGTCTAAGCTACATGTAATATATACTCAAAAGCTAAATAAAGTAGTTTAAAGCATTGTTGATGATAAACGCTTTATTAGAGCAGATAAAATAAATACTTACGCTTGGGGTCATTACAAGCTCAATGGGTACGATAATTTTTATAATGTAGATGATGACAACATATTTTTAAAACTCGATGATAGATTTAATAATAATAATGATAATGTTGATAATTCTATAAATGATGATGATTCTAATAATGATTGTAATAACCTTAATACACATTTAAGTGATACCGATGATATTTATTTTATGGATTTAGATTATTAAGAAAACTTGAAATTTTGTATAGATCTAAAAATATGTAAACCCCCACATGTAATCAAATAAATAAAAATCAAAATAAATTTATTAAAAAAAATAATAGCATAGCTTTTATTATTATTTCTTATCGTTGTGGTACAATAATAATGCATTTTGGAGTGCGCAAACACCATTGGTGTGAAGGTAACAATTTTTTATATTTAAATGATTTTGTCTTAAATGTTTAAAAGAAAATAAATTTTTATCTTCCATATTGATGACTTGATATGCATAAGGAAAGTTTTTATTAATCCAATCTTGTTTAGTGACTCCTCTTACACAAATAAATTTGAGTTCTACATATTCATCAATTAGCTGTCGTATGCTATTAAATGAAACATCTCCTTCCTCCCAACACAGATTATGTATGTTTGCAGTCGTCCATGATGTTTGCTGCTGCTGGTTTTATGAGAAAGTGATGATATCTATGTTCGTTTCAAACCAATGCAATTTCTTTAGGAATGAATTCATTATACGGTCCCATGAAACCTTGCACATCCATGTAAATATCCGCAATCATGTTTTTTAAACAATCTTTCGAACTACTCCCGTTAACGGTGAATATTCCACTACACGATCATGAATGAGAACACAATAAGCTGAAGTGTTGTTTGGAATAGGTTTTATAGTTTCAAATTCAATCTTAACATCGATAGGTCCACCTGTATGAGTTTCATTTTGATGACTAACATCAACAACGATGATAGGAGCACGTTTTATAAAATCTGCATCTGAGAGTAAGGGTTGAGGTTCTTTCATATAATACATTTGCTGAAATTTGATATACATCTCATAGAGAATTGCGTATCGTCCCTTATCAATATCCACTTTTAAATCATCATATGGATATGATTCCGAATTTAAGTGCACCTTAATATTACTTATATCACAAGCTGTGAAAAGTTCATCATTGTAGAAAGCTAGCAATACATAGCGAGGACGTTCTCTATTTGAAGATAGTTTAGCATTCCAAACATGATTATGTGTGTTAGCAGGTAGTGTTGGATAAAAATGTGTATCCCAACTTCGGAATGCTCATGGTAATATCATATCACTCTTAATAATTTTCATCATAGTTAATTTGCTTGAATCTGAGAGATGTACATGCGGAATACTCCATGAAATATTTGTGACATATAAAACCTTTATCACTTTTAGTACGTAATAAAATTAATTCATGCTTGCAATTCAACATTACTTTCTTAAAGTCTTCAGCGAACCCCAGTAATGATTTCAATGGGATGCAAAAATTAAAAGTTGGTGTGTCTAATACTATCGGTTTGCCATTATTCCAACTAGCATTTCCCATCATAACACTTTCACTTGGAGTCAATGATACATAGTTTTTTATGCTATTAGTTATTCCAAGATGTCATTTTAATTGTAGATTTAAAGATTGTAGAAAAATTATATTTTCAGGGGTTAACGATTTAGCTGGCTTATTTAGTGTTAAATGTTTGATTGTTGTCGATGGACTGACTGTGGGTACAGTTTTTAAACTCCTTTTATTATAGATAATCATTATACGATTGGTCTTAAATGTATGCGAAGTGTAATTTCTTCTCCACGAAAATTTATTAAATCTCCAAGCTGATCAACTAATCGTATCGTTAAGGTGCTTATCTCTCTACAGTTAAGTGGTAAATAAATTAGATTTCTTGGTATTTCAGTAATTTTATAGCCAGGCGTTACATTGATCCCAAATTCATGCAACGTGTGTGCATGTGTGCTGTTCATATATGTGTTAACCACAATATTACATTCAAGCCGAATCAGATTTACTTTAGAAATGTTTATTGGCTTATCAGAGTAATGGTCTTCTCCTGGTGTTAGTACTTTCGGGTGAAAGCCAAGCAATGATCCTATCGAATTGGGTTTATCAAAGTAAACTGAATCGTGTGAGCTATTCACATGCACTTGCATTGTATTATTATTCGCTTCTATTTCTACCGACTTCTCCGGATTATCCATCGTATAGACATCATTTACAAGTTCTTCGATATTTTCTAATCCATACGATCCAATAGGAAATTCAATTACATCTTCACCGATATGGAATAAATTATTATTAGAATCAACATTTGGTATACTGTTTGTTGTATGTATGAAAGTCAATAAGTGCGCATTCATAATCTTCTTTTAACTCGATGGGAGGGAAGTAAGAAGCAGTTAATTCTGATGTATTACCGCTCAAAGTTAATGTAATCGACATTTTGACTGATTTTTAATGAAAGAGTGTTTATACTTTCTATAATAATTTTATTTCATAATATTCATATATACATAAATTTTTATAACAATTATATAACAATTTATTACAATATTTCATTTTTATTAATCCAAGAATTATGATCATTTGAAAAGCCTAACCACTTATCAAATACTTGATCACCATTAGTTTGTAAAATTTTTTCAACTAAATATGTGTTGGGAATTATAGAATCCTCCTTCAATAGGATTACCTTGATAGTCTTCTAAAATGTATGTAGTTGGATATGTATTTTTCACTGATCTGATTTTAAATATCTCTGTTGTCCAGTTAGGAGTGAATCCTTGTTCAAAAATTAATTTATATTTACTAATACAAGGTGGCGCAAAAGTAAACTTCCGATGTTTTTTGGCTGTAATTTAAAAAAAAATTAAAAACTTTGATTCTTCTTGTGGATTATTTGTATTTGGTCTTTTAATTTTTTTTACATCAAGTCGAGAATATGATGTCATGTAAATGCCCGCCGCCACAGTTTATTGTCATTTGAGCCCTTTTTATGGCATTTTCCATCACTTTGGCCAAAACTTCCGGCGATATGTCCTCACATTCTTGACGGATATTGTCTTTAAGAACTGCAAGAGTCTGAGGCTTGTTGACATAAACCCGCGACTTCAAAAAGCCCCACAAAAAGAAGTCTGGAGCGGTCAAATCAGGCGATCTTGCTGGCCAGTGCAAATCGCCAAAACGGGAGATTATGCGCCCGGGAAATGCATCCTTCAGCATATCGGTTGTGTCACGTGCAGTGTGTGCCGTTGCACCGTCCTGTTGGAACCACATGTTTTCCAATCCCAATTCATCAAGTTGCGGCAAAAAGAACTCGTTGATCATTGCTCTGTAGCGTGGCACGTCGTCTGGTCGATGCCGACGGCGCTTCCATGACATCCTCGGCTACAGCAGCAATATTCTCTGCAGAACGGCTATTCCGGGGTCTGCCACGCCTGGCAGCATCTCGTGTTGTGCCAGTCTCTTCGAGGCGAGCGGCTAAACGTCGCAGTGTTTCACCAGTAGGCGTTGGACGGCCAGGAAATCTGCGACGAAATTCACGTTGTGCCAAAGTCACCGACCGATTATTGGTCAAATAAATAGTCAGCAATATTCCGCGTTCTGGAGCAGTGTAGAGTAACATTGTTTATTAACGTGTATTTCGCATGTGTTTACTACACAAATGTCAAAACAGAACTGACATTAGGGGCCAATCGCAAAATTTATAGCATTTTCTGATAGGAGGATTACTTTTGCGCCACCTTGTACGTACATAATCACCAACATGATATTTTGAGGGTGGGTGTATTTTTATATGACTGTAAACTGTATTTAATAAGTAATTTTCATTAGACTTGGTAACTTTAATAGGAGCAATTCGAATTGTTCTGTGAACTTTTTTGTTATATGCTTTAACTAACAGCCAAAGTCACGATGTCGAACGTTAACGTTCGCTTTCTTTCTATGCGACAAACAGCTGATTTGGGAGTCACTAACAAGCGAACGAAAACATATACAATTCAGTACAAAATCGGACCCCAATTACACTCTCTCCTACAAAATACAAGCGAACGAAGTCAGTCACTCACATTCGTTTCAAAATGCGAGTCACTATCTTTCGACTTGTCGTTCGCATGGTTTTATGTGTGTTTGTGTGGTTGTTGTTCAAAGCAATAACATAAAGTACACGTTCGCCATTTAATTTCGGAGCGAGAGAGAAGAGTACGAAGAACCAGTATCTGCAGGTGCCTCAAAGTTATCGGCGTGAAGTTAACAAACCAAAGTTAACAAACTAAATTATTTGAGAGAGAAAAAGAGACTAAATTGTGAGAGATGTAAACCCTCTCTGAGTATTTATGATTATTCTCTGTTAGGTACTGCCAGGCCATAATGATGTTTTGTTAACTTAATTAGGTGGTATCACTGTGGTTCTATAAGGAATTGCCATTTAAATACATTTTTTCCGTAAAATTAATAAATATGGTAGCACAATTATATTTTGACATTTCTTTGCTAATAATTCCGAATTTCTTTTTCGAGCCAAAGCGTGAAGTTAACAAACCAAAGTTAACAAACCAAAAAGGTAAACAAATGTGGAATTATTTAAAAAAAAGTGAATAAAATGGTTAATAAAACCAAAATAAACAAGCATTTGATAATAAAAACGTGTTCAATGTGTTTTATTTATTGGGAGACATACATATACTCTCTGTGTTTCAGGTGTTATGTATTCAGTGCACTGGACAAAATTTTTGTGGACTGATTTTAAAAATTCCTGGACACTTGTTTCCCAGACCTGAGAGAAATAAAATTATATCGATTGATAGCGCCAAGTCTGGGCTACATTTGGGTATACTCCATGTGGTGTGCGGAGAACTAGGGAAAAAGTTTCTAGAACAAAAACTTTTTCCCTATAGTGAAAAAAAATTTTTGAATGAGTTTGGAAATTCTTGGACACTTGTTTCCCAGACCTGAGAGAACGATATTTATATCGATTGATAGCGCCAGGTCTGGGCTACATTTGGGTATACTCCATGTAGTGTCCGGAGAACTAGGGAAAAAGTTTCTAGAACAAAAACGTTTGAAAAAAAATTTTTTTAATGAGTTTGGAAATTCTTGGACACTTGTTTCCCAGACCTGAGAGAAAGATAATTATATCTATTGATAGCGCCAGGTCTGGGCTACATTTGGGTATACTCCATGTAGTGTCCGGAGAACTATGGAAAAAGTTTCTAGAACAAAAACTTTTTCCCTATAGTGAAAAAAAAAATTGGAATGAGTTTGGAAATTCCTGGACACTTGTTTCCCAGACATGAGAGAAAGATAATTATATCGATTGATAGCGCCAGGTCTGGGCTACATTTGGGTATACTCCATGTAGTGTCCGGAGAACTAGGGAAAAAGTTTCTAGAACAAACACTTTTTCCCTATAGTGAAAAAAAATTGTTGAATGAGTTTGGAAATTCTTGGACACTTGTTTCCCAGACCTGAGAGAAAGATAATTATATCGATTGATAGCGCCAGGTCTGGGCTACATTTGGGTATACTCCATGTAGTGTCCGGAGAACTAGGGAAAAAGTTCCTAGAACAAAAACTTTTTCCCTATAGTGAAAAAAAAATTTTGGAATGAGATTGGAAATTCCTGGACACTTGTTTCCCAGACCTGAGAGAAAGATAATTATATCGATTGATAGCACCAGGTCTGGGCTACATTTGGGTATACTCCATGTTGTGTCCGGAGAACTAGGGAAAAAGTTTCTAGAACAAAAACTTTTTCCCTGTAGTGAAAAAAAAATTTTGGAATGAGATTGGAAATTCCTGGACACTTGTTTCCCAGACCTGAGAGAAAGGTAATTATATAGATTGATAGCGCCAGGTCCGGGCTACATTTGGGTATACTCCATGTTGTGTCCAGAGAACTAGGGAAAAAGTTTCTAGAACAAAAACTATTTCCCTATAGTGAAAAAAAAAATTGTGGTGAATTTGCAAATCCCTGGACACTTGTTTCCCAGACCTGACAGTTAGGTAATCATTTTGGTATACTCCATGTAGTGTCCGGAGAACTAGGGAAAAAGTTTCTAGAACAAAAACTTTTCCCCTATAGTGAAAAAAAAAGTTTTGAATGAGTTTGGAAACTCTTGGACACTTGTTTCCAGGACCTGAGAGAACGATATTTATATCGATTGATAGCGCCAGGTCCGGGCTACATTTGGGTATACTCCATGTTGTGTCCGGAGAACTAGGGAAAAAGTTTCTAGAACAAAAACTTTCTAGAACAAAAACTTTTTCCCTATAGTGAAAAAAAAATTTTGGAATGAGTTTGGAAATTCCTGGGCACTTGTTTCCCAGACCTGAGACAAAGAAAATTATATCGATTGGGCTACATTTGGGTATACTCCATGTAGTGTCCGGAGAACTAGTGAAAAAAAAAATATTTGTGAATGAGTTTGGAAATTCGTGGACACTTGTTTCCCAGACCTGAGAGAACGATATTTATATCGATTGATAGCGCCAGGTCTGGGCTACATTTGGGTATACTCCATGTAGTGTCCGGAGAACTAGGGAAAAAGTTTCTAGAACAAAAACTTTTTCCCTATAGTGGAAAAAAAATTTTGGAATGAGATTGGAAATTCCTGGACACTTGTTTCCCAGACCTGAGAGAAAGGTAATTATATCGATTGATAGCGCCAGGTCTGGGCTACATTTGGGTATACTCCATGTTGTGTCCGGAGAACTAGGGAAAAAGTTTCTAAAACAAAAACTTTTTCCCAATAGTGAAAAAAAAATTTTTGAATGAGTTTGGAAATTCTTGGACACTTGTTTCCCAGACCTGAGAGAACGATATTTATATCGATTGATAGCGCCAGGTCTGCGCTACATTTGGGTATACTCCATGTAGTGTCCGGAGAACTAGGGAAAAAGTTTCTAGAACAAAAACTTTTTCCCTATAGTGAAAAAAAAATTTTGGAATGAGATTGGAAATTCCTGGACACTTGTTTCCCAGACCTGAGAGAAAGGTAATTATATCGATTGATAGCGCCAGGTCTGGGCTACATTTAGGTATACTCCATGTTGTGTCCGGAGAACTAGGAAAAAAGTTTCTGGAACAAAAACTTTTTCCCTATAGTGAAAAAAAAATTTTGGAATGAGATTGGAAATTCCTGGACACTTGTTTCCCAGACCTGAGAGAAAGATAATTATATCGATTGATAGCGCCAGGTCTGGGCTACATTTGGGTATACTCCATGTAGTGTCCGGAGAACTGGGGAAAAAGTTTCTAGAACAAAAACTTTTTCCCTATAGTGAAAAAAAAATTTTGGAATGAGATTGGAAATTCCTGGACACTTGTTTCCCAGACCTGAGAGAAAGGTACATAATTATATCGATTGATAGCGCCAGGTCTGGGCTACATTTGGGTATACTCCATGTTGTGTCCGGAGAACTAGGAAAAAAGTTTCTGGAACAAAAACTTTTTCCCTATAGTGAAAAAAAAATTTTGGAATGAGATTGGAAATTCCTGGACACTTGTTTCCCAGATCTGAGAGAAAGATAATTATATCGATTGACAGCGCCAGGTCTGGGCTACATTTGGGTATACTCCATGTAGTGTCCGGAGAACTAGGGAAAAAGTTTCTAGAACAAAAACTTTTTCCCTATAGTGAAAAAAAAAATTTGGAATTAGTTTGGAAATTCCTGGACACTTGTTTCCCAGACCTGAGAGAAAGATAATTATATCGATTGATAGCGCCAGGTCTGGGCTACATTTGGGTATACTCCATGTAGTGTCCGGAGAACTAGGGCAAAAGTTTCTAGAACAAAAACTTTTTCCCTATAGTGAAAAAAAAATTTTGGAATGAGATTGGAAATTCCTGGACACTTGTTTCCCAGACCTGAGAGAAAGGTAATTATATCGATTGATAGCGCCAGGTCTGGGCTACATTTGGGTATACTCCATGTTGTGTCGGGAGAACTAGGGAAAAAGTTTCTAGAACAAAAACTTTTTCCCTATAGTGAAAACAAAATTTTGGAATGAGATTGGAAATTCCTGGACACTTGTTTCCCAGACCTGAGAGAAAGGTAATTATATCGATTGATAGCGCCAGGTCTGGGCTACATTTGGGTATACTCCATGTTGTGTCCGGAGAACTAGGGAAAAAGTTTCTAGAACAAAAACTTTTTCCCTATAGTGAAAAAAAAATTTTGGAATGAGATTGGAAATTCCTGGACACTTGTTTCCCAGACCTGAGAGAAAGGTAATTATATCGATTGATAGCGCCAGGTCCGGGCTACATTTGGGTATACTCCATGTAGTGTCCGGAGGGCTACATTTGGGTACACTCCATGTTGTGTCCGGAGAACTAGGGAAAAGTTTTTAGAACAAAAACTTTTTCCCTATAGTGAAAAAAAAAATTTGGAATGAGATTGGAAATTCCTGGACACTTGTTTCCCAAACCTGAGAGAAAGGTAATTATATCGATTGATAGCGCTAGGTCTGGGCTACATTTCGGTATACTCCATGTTGTGTCCGGAGAACTAGGGAAAAAGTTTCTAGAACAAAAACTTTTTCCCTATGGTGAAAAAAAATTTTGGAATGAGATTGGAAATTCCTGGACACTTGTTTCCCAGACCTGAGAGAAAGGTAATTATATCGATTGATAGCGCCAGGTCTGGGCTACATTTGGGTATACTCCATGTTGTGTCCGGAGAACTAGGGAAAAAGTTTCTAGAACAAAAACTTTTTCCCTATAGTGAAAAAAAAATTGTGATGAATTTGCAAATCCCTGGACACTTGTTTCCCAGACCTGAGAGAAAGGTAATTATAGCGATTGATAGCGCCATGTCTGGGCTACATTTGGGTACACTCCATGTTGTGTCCGGAGAACTAGGGAAAAAGTTTTTAGAACAAAAACTTTTTCCGTATAGTGAAAAAAAAATTTTGGAATGAGATTGGAAATTCCTGGACACTTGTTCCCCAAACCTGAGAGAAAGGTAATTATATCGATTGATAGCGCCAGGTCCGGGCTACATTTGGGTATACTCCATGTTGTGTCCGGAGAACTAGGGAAAAAGTTTCTAGAACTAAAACTTTTTCCCTATAGTGAAAAAAAAATTTTTGAATGAGTTTGGAAATTCTTTGACACTTGTTTCCCAGACCTGAGAGAAAGATATTTATATCGCTTGATAGCGCCAGGTCTGGGCTACATTTGGGTATACTCCATGTAGTGTCCGGAGGGCTACATTTGGGTACACTCCATGTTGTGTCCGGAGAACTAGGGAAAAAGTTTTTAGAACAAAAACTTTTTCCCTATAGTGAAAAAAAAAATTTGGAATGAGATTGGAAATTCCTGGACACTTGTTTCCCAAACCTGAGAGAAAGGTAATTATATCGATTGATAGCGCTAGGTCTGGGCTACATTTGGGTATACTCCATGTTGTGTCCGGAGAACTAGGGAAAAAGTTTCTAGAACAAAAACTTTTTCACTATGGTGAAAAAAAAATTTTGGAATGAGATTGGAAATTCCTGGACACTTGTTTCCCAGACCTGAGAGAAAGGTAATTATATCGATTGATAGCGCCAGGTCTGGGCTACATTTGGGTATACTCCATGTTGTGTCCGGAGAACTAGGGAAAAAGTTTCTAGAACAAAAACTTTTTCCCTATAGTGAAAAAAAAATTGTGATGAATTTGCAAATCCCTGGACACTTGTTTCCCAGACCTGAGAGAAAGGTAATTATAGCGATTGATAGCGCCAGGTCTGGGCTACATTTGGGTACACTCCATGTTGTGTCCGGAGAACTAGGGAAAAAGTTTTTAGAACAAAAACTTTTTCCGTATAGTGAAAAAAAAATTTTGGAATGAGATTGGAAATTCCTGGACACTTGTTCCCCAAACCTGAGAGAAAGGTAATTATATCGATTGATAGCGCCAGGTCCGGGCTACATTTGGGTATACTCCATGTTGTGTCCGGAGAACTAGGGAAAAAGTTTCTAGAACTAAAACTTTTTCCCTATAGTGAAAAAAAAAATTTTGAATGAGTTTGGAAATTCGTGGACACTTGTTTCCCAGACCTGAGAGAAAGATATTTATATCGCTTGATAGCGCCAGGTCTGGGCTACATTTGGGTATACTCCATGTAGTGTCCGGAGGGCTACATTTGGGTACACTCCATGTTGTGTCCGGAGAACTAGGGAAAAAGTTTCTAGAACAAAAACTTTTTCCCTATAGTGAAAAAAAAAATTTGGAATGAGTTTGGAAATTCCTGGACACTTGTTTCCCAGACCTGAGAGAAAGATAATTATATCGATTGATAGCGCCAGGTCTGGGCTATATTTGGGTATACTCCATGTAGTGTCCGGAGAACTAGGGAAAAAGTTTCTAGAACAAAAACTTTTTCCCTATAGTGAAAAAAAAATTTTTGAATGAGTTTGGAAATTCTTTGACACTTGTTTCCCAGACCTGAGAGAAAGATATTTATATCGCTTGATAGCGCCAGGTCTGGGCTACATTTGGGTATACTCCATGTAGTGTCCGGAGGGCTACATTTGGGTACACTCCATGTTGTGTCCGGAGAACTAGGGAAAAAGTTTCTAGAACAAAAACTTTTTCCCTATAGTAAAAAAAAAAATTTGGAATGAGATTGGAAATTCCTGGACACTTGTTTCCCAAACCTGAGAGAAAGGTAATTATATCGATTGATAGCGCTAGGTCTGGGCTACATTTGGGTATACTCCATGTTGTGTCCGGAGAACTAGGGAAAAAGTTTCTAGAACAAAAACTTTTTCCCTATGGTGAAAAAAAAATTTTGGAATGAGATTGGAAATTCCTGGACACTTGTTTCCCAGACCTGAGAGAAAGGTAATTATATCGATTGATAGCGCCAGGTCTGGGCTACATTTGGGTATACTCCATGTTGTGTCCGGAATACTAGGGAAAAAGTTTCTAGAACAAAAACTTTTTCCCTATAGTGAAAAAAAAATTGTGATGAATTTGCAAATCCCTGGACACTTGTTTCCCAGACCTGAGAGAAAGGTAATTATAGCGATTGATAGCGCCATGTCTGGGCTACATTTGGGTATACTCCATGTAGTGTCCGGAGAACTAGGGAAAAAGTTTGTAGAACAAAAACTTTTTCCCTATAGTGAAAAAAAATTTTGGAATGAGATGGAAATTCCTGGACACTTGTTTCCCAGACCTGATTGAAAGGTAATTATATCGATTGATAGCGCCAGGTCTGGGCTACATTTGGGTATACTCCATGTTGTGTCCGGAGAACTAGGGAAAAAGTTTCTAGAACAAAAACTTTTTCCCTATAGTGAAAAAAAAATTTTGGAATGAGATTGGAAATTCCTGGACACTTGTTCCCCAAACCTGAGAGAAAGGTAATTATATCGATTGATAGCGCCAGGTCCGGGCTACATTTGGGTATACTCCATGTAGCGTCCGGAGGGCTATATTTGGGTACACTCCATGTTGTGTCCGGAGAACTAGGGAAAAAGTTTCTAGAACAAAAACTTTTTCCCTATAGTGAAAAAAAAAATTTGGAATGAGTTTGGAAATTCCTGGACACTTGTTTCCCAGACCTTAGAGAAAGATATTTATATCGATTGATAGCGCCAGGTCTGGGCTATATTTGGGTAGACTCCATGTAGTGTCCGGAGGACTAGGGAAAAAGTTTCTAGAACAAAAACTTTTTCCCTATAGTGAAAAAAAATTGTGATGAATTTGCAAATCCCTGGACACTTGTTTCCCAGACCTGAGAGAAAGGTAATTATAGCGATTGATAGCGCCAGGTCTGGGCTATATTTGGGTATACTCCATGTAGTGTCCGGAGAACTAGGGAAAAAGTTTGTAGAACAAAAACTTTTTCCCTATAGTGAAAAAAATTTTGGAATGAGATGGAAATTCCTGGACACTTGTTTCCCAGACCTGATTGAAAGGTAATTATATCGATTGATAGCGCCAGGTCTGGGCTACATTTGGGTATACTCCATGTTGTGTCCGGAGAACTAGGGAAAAAGTTTCTAGAACAAAAACTTTTTCCCAATAGTGAACCTGAATTTCAGGTATCTATATATTTCTATACACATAGCCAATCATGAAACAAAAGGAAAAACCTTACAGAAACTTTTTGACAACTAGCTTAGTTATCGAGATATCGCATGTTTAAATTTTGGGAAAATGTTCAATTTTTTTTTGGAATTTTCTTCAAAATGAATTGTAATCCAAGAATATTGAAAACCAAATGGAAAAACCTTAGTGGAACATTTCGATAACTGGCTTAGTTATCGAGATATCGAATGATGAATTTTTAAAGAATATCGGCGTTTTCGATCGCGCGATTTTTTTAAAATAATTTTTATTTTTTTGTTGCGATCTCGATAACTAAGGTACTTATCGAAAAAATGTATTTAATTTTTCGGCTTATTTTTTTGATTTCTATTAAGACCTAAATATTTTTCTGTGAAATTGAAAAAAAACGATATTTTTAAAAATTAATCAGCCGATATCTCGATAACTAAGACAGTTATGGAAAAAATTTATTTAATTTTTTTTGTTTATTTCGACTCCTTTTATGTAAAAAAGTTGTGAAATCGGTCCCATAACACGGCACCACACTCATAGTATCATCCTGTATGTCCGAACTTTGGGGGCCCATACCTCCGAAAATAGGCGTTGCTGCCCATTTTTTTGTTTAATTTTTTTGTCTTAAAATGAAAAGTTCTGTCCAATGGTGATAGTTTGGAGCCGAAGTCGAGTTGCCAACCTATTCTAGGTTTAAGCCCGATTTTTTTTAATTTTCCTGAAATAATTTTAGAAAATCAAAAATCAGGGGAAAAAATTATGAGAAAAATTTCGAGAACAGCCGATATCTGTTGAAAGTTTTCAAAATCATTGGTAGTTTAATATTTTTCCGCGTAGAGGTAAATAAAAAAAATCCAAACCCAAAATTTACATTCAAGTGAGTACCGACCTTAAAATTTGGTTGGATTTTTTTAGTGGCAACGCTCTTTTAAGATTAAAATGGTAGCTTTCGCGGCGTCTTCTTCGAATTCATTTAAACTGTTACGCAGCGTGAAGGAAGATGGTAAGTGTGTGTTTAAATTTTTTTATTTTTAATTATTATATGGTTTTATTTATTTTTATTACAGCCGTTTTTTTCCAAAATGTATCGTTGCCCGCACTGCGGATAACCCACCTTTATGCGGACAACAGTGCGGAAAACAGGCTACAAAAAAAAAAGGTAAGGCCCGCTGCGGCATCGGTTCAGGCGGCTGCTGTCGGTGCACCAGCGCCACAACAGGATACGCGGCAACCGGATCACCATCAGCCACCTCAGAAACCTCAACACCAGCAGCAACATCAAACCAGCTGCAAATTCATCTGGAGCGTCAACACCATCAGCCACCTCAACACCATCAGCCACCTCAACACCAGCTGCAAAATCAACAACATCAACACCAGCAGCAAAATCAAGAAAACCAGCTGCAACAGCAACAACAAGGCCAGCAGCAGCAGTTCCTGTGGCCCATGTTTCACAATCAGGGTCTATATGTTCCACCACCATACTACACCATGTGGCGCTGAAAACAAACATTTATCTAAGTATATCTTTTTTCTATTGTTCGACCTTTTCTTTATGAATAAATAATCAATATTCTTCGAGCTTGAGGTCAGATTTGCTGTTCTTGTATTTAGTTTCCTCGATATTTCGCTACTCCATTGTGTAGCATCATCAGGAGATATAAACAATATTTAACTGTCAATTGTTATATCTCCTGATGATGCTACACAATGGAGCAGCGAAATATCGAAGAAAATAAATACAAGAACAGCAAATCTGACCTCAAGCTCGAAGAATATTGATTATTTATTAATAAACATTTTTGTTATTACTAATTTTTAAATAAAATTAATGTAATTATATAAAATTGGTATTTTTTTATTTTATTGAAGCTCAAGACCATTCTATCGGTCATGTTCTGTAAACAGAATCCAGGTAAACAGAAAACGTTTCCGAATATTTGGGTTTCTGTGAACCAATTCAGAAAAAAATATTGTTTTGAATTAGAATGAAAATGCCTTGTGATTTAAAAAACAAACAATTCAGAACAAAAATGTTTCATGTTTTAGGAACATCAAAATTGTAGACTTTTTATTCTGAAAGAAAATTCTGATTCAAAATGATTCTGTATACAGAACAGGGCCGTATAGCTATTAATAGAGATATACGGCCCTGTTCTGCATGCAGAATCATTTTCAATCAGAATTTTCTTTCAGAATAAAAAGTTTCCAATTTCGATGTTCTTAAAACATGAACTATTTTTGTTCTAAATAATTTGATTTTAAAATCACAAGACATTTGCATTCTAATTCAAAACTGATATTTTTCTTCTGAATTGTTTTTTAGAAACGCAAATATTCTGAAACGTTTTATGTTTGTCTCGAATCTGTTTACAGAATAGGGCCGACAGTTTTTTGATAAAGAAGTTTTTTTTAATAAATAACTTTGCTTGTGATATATTTCGAACACTTGCGTAGTGGAAAATTCTCAATTGAGATGCATTTTCGTTTGTGTCAAATTTTTTTTCACTATAGGGAAAAAGTTTTTGTTCTAGAAACTTTTTCCCTAGTTCTCCGGACACAACATGGAGTATATTGATTAGTTGATTTTCCTAATTTCTTCTTTACGTCCGAAGGATAATTCTATGTTGTAAAATAATTATTACTAAGTGCTTTTCGTTGGGTGGGTTTTATAAATTATTAATTGCTTCTTGAATATTGAATGTGTTTTGTCATTCAACGAATGTATGTCTAATCCAAAATAAATAACTAATGCCTGAAGAAACAACTTTGATTGATTGAAAATCATTTTTGATTTGATTAATATGAATTGCAATTCATTTTTTTAATTCATTTGAATTAAATCAAAATCAATTCAAATAATTTGGAAATGAATTCCAATTCATTTTGCAAATTCATTTGAATTGGAATTGCAAATCAATTTCAAATTTTCTTTTCACCAAAAAACAGAATTGAATGGAATTTGAATCAATTCAAATGAATTTGACAAAAATGAAATGCAATTCAATTTTTTTTTCACTAACAAACACTTTTTCCCTAGTTCTCCGGACACTACATGGAGTATACCCAAATGTAGCCCAGACCTGGCGCTATCAATCGATATAATTACCTTTCTCTCAGGTCTGGGAAACAAGTGTCCAGGAATTTCCAATCTCATTCCAAAATTTTGTTTTCACTATAGGGAAAAAGTTTTTGTTCTAGAAACTTTTTCCCAAGTTCTCCGGACACAACACGGAGTATACCCAAATGTAGCCCAGACCTGGCGCTATCAATCGATATAATTTTCTTTCTCTCAGGTCTGGGAAACAAGTGTCCAAGTATTTCCAAACTCATTCAAAAAATTTTTTTTCACTATAGGGAAAAAGTTTTTGTTCTAGAAACTTTTTCCCTAGTTCTCCGGACACTACATGGAGTTACCCAAATGTAGCCCAGACCTGGCGCTATCAATCGATATAAATATCTTTCTCTCAGGTCTGGGAAACAAGTGTCCAAGAATTTCCAAACTCATTCAAAAATTTTTTTTTCACTATAGGGAAAAAGTTTTTGTTCTAGAAACTTTTTCCCTAGTTCTCCGGACACTACATGGAGTATACCCAAATGTAGCCCAGATCTGGCGCTATCAATCGATATAATTTTCATTCCAAAATTTTTTTTCACTATAGGGAAAAAGTTTTTGTTCCAGAAACTTTTCCCTAGTTCTCCGGACACAACATGGAGTATACCCAAATGTAGCCCAGACCGATATAATTACCTTTCTCTCAGGTCTGGGAAACAAGTGTCCAGGAATTTCCAATCTCATTCCAAAATTTTTTTTTCACTATAGGGAAAAAGTTTTTGTTCTAGAAACTTTTTCCCTAGTTCTCCCGACACTACATGGAGTTACCCAAATGTAGCCCAGACCTGGCGCTATCAATCGATATAATTATCTTTCTCTCAGGTCTGGGAAACAAGTGCCCAGGAATTTCCAAACTCATTCCAAAATTTTTTTTTCACTATAGGGAAAAAGTTTTTGTTCTAGAAACTTTTTCCCTAGTTCTCCCGACACTACATGGAGTATACCCAAATGTAGCCCAGACCTGGCGCTATCAATCGATATAATTATCTTTCTCTCAGGTCTGGGAAACAAGTGTCCAGGAATTTCCAAACTCATTCCAAATTTTTTTTTCACTATAGGGAAAAAGTTTTTGTTCTAGAAACTTTTGCCCTAGTTTTTCGGACACTACACGGAGTTACCCAAATGTAGCCCAGACCTGGCGCTATCAATCGATATAAATATCTTTCTCTCAGGTCTGGGAAACAAGTGTCCAGGAATTTCCAATCTCATTCCAAATTTTTTTTTCCTCTATAGGGAAAAAGTTTTTGTTCTAGAAACTTTTTCCCTAGTTCTCCGGACACAACATGGAGTATACCCAGATGTAGCCCAGACCTGGCGCTATCAATCGATATAATTATCTTTCTCTCAGGTCTGGGAAACAAGTGTCCAGGAATTTCCAAACTCATTCCAAATTTTTTTTTTCACTATAGGGAAAAAGTTTTTGTTCTAGAAACTTTTTCCCTAGTTCTCCGGACACTACATGGAGTTACCCAAATGTAGCCCAGACCTGGCGCTATCAATCGATATAAATATCTTTCTCTCAGGTCTGGGAAACAATTGTCCAGGAATTTCCAATCTCATTCCAAAATTTTTTTCACTATAGGGAAAAAGTTTTTGTTCTAGAAACTTTTTCCCTAGTTCTCCGGACACAACATGGAGTATACCCAAATGTAGCCCAGACCTGGCGCTATCAATCGATATAATTATCTTTCTCTCAGGTCTGGGAAACAAGTGTCCAAGAATTTCCAAACTCATTCAAAAATTTTTTTTTCACTATAGGGAAAAAGTTTTTGTTCTAGAAACTTTTTCCCTAGTTCTCCGGACACTACATGGAGTATACCCAAATGTAGCCCAGATCTGGCGCTATCAATCGATATAATTTTCATTCCAAAATTTTTTTTCACTATAGGGAAAAAGTTTTTGTTCTAGAAACTTTTCCCTAGTTCTCCGGACACAGCATGGAGTATACCCAAATGTAGCCCAGACCGATATAATTACCTTTCTCTCAGGTCTGGGAAACAAGTGTCCAGGAATTTCCAATCTCATTCCAAAATTTTTTTTTCACTATAGGGAAAAAGTTTTTGTTCTAGAAACTTTTTCCCTAGTTCTCCCGACACTACATGGAGTTACCCAAATGTAGCCCAGACCTGGCGCTATCAATCGATATAATTATCTTTCTCTCAGGTCTGGGAAACAAGTGCCCAGGAATTTCCAAACTCATTCCAAAATTTTTTTTTCACTATAGGGAAAAAGTTTTTGTTCTAGAAACTTTTTCCCTAGTTCTCCCGACACTACATGGAGTATAACCAAATGTAGCCCAGACCTGGCGCTATCAATCGATATAATTATCTTTCTCTCAGGTCTGGGAAACAAGTGTCCAGGAATTTCCAAACTCATTCCAAATTTTTTTTTCACTATAGGGAAAAAGTTTTTGTTCTAGAAACTTTTGCCCTAGTTTTCCGGACACTACACGGAGTTACCCAAATGTAGCCCAGACCTGGCGCTATCAATCGATATAAATATCTTTCTCTCAGGTCTGGGAAACAAGTGTCCAGGAATTTCCAATCTCATTCCAAATTTTTTTTTCCTCTATAGGGAAAAAGTTTTTGTTCTAGAAACTTTTTCCCTAGTTCTCCGGACACAACATGGAGTATACCCAGATGTAGCCCAGACCTGGCGCTATCAATCGATATAATTATCTTTCTCTCAGGTCTGGGAAACAAGTGTCCAGGAATTTCCAAACTCATTCCAAATTTTTTTTTCACTATAGGGAAAAAGTTTTTGTTCTAGAAACTTTTTCCCTAGTTCTCCGGACACTACATAGAGTTACCCAAATGTAGCCCAGACCTGGCGCTATCAATCGATATAAATATCTTTCTCTCAGGTCTGGGAAACAAGTGTCCAGGAATTTCCAATCTCATTCCAAAATTTTGTTTCCTCTATAGGGAAAAAGTTTTTGTTCTAGAAACTTTTTCCCTAGTTCTCCGGATACAACATGGAGTATACCCAGATGTAGCCCAGACCTGGCGCTATTAATCGATATAATTATCTTTCTCTCAGGTCTGGGAAACAAGTGTCCAGGAATTTCCAAACTCATTCCAAATTTTTTTTTCACTATAGGGAAAAAGTTTTTGTTCTAGAAACTTTTTCCCTAGTTCTCCGGACACTACACGGAGTTACCCAAATGTAGCCCAGACCTGGCGCTATCAATCGATATAAATATCTTTCTCTCAGGTCTGGGAAACAAGTGTCCAGGAATTTCCAAACTCATTCCAAAATTTTTTTTTCACTATAGGGAAAAAGTTTTTGTTCTAGAAACTTTTTCCCTAGTTCTCCGGACACAACATGGAGTATACCCAAATGTAGCCCAGACCGATATAATTACCTTTCTCTCAGGTCTGGGAAACAAGTGTCCAGGAATTTCCAATCTCATTCCAAAATTTTTTTTTCACTATAGGGAAAAAGTTTTTGTTCTAGAAACTTTTTCCCTAGTTCTCCCGACACTACATGGAGTATACCCAAATGTAGCCCAGACCTGGCGCTATCAATCGATATAATTATCTTTCTCTCAGGTCTGGGAAACAAGTGCCCAGGAATTTCCAAACTCATTCCAAAATTTTTTTTTCACTATAGGGAAAAAGTTTTTGTTCTAGAAACTTTTTCCCTAGTTCTCCCGACACTACATGGAGTATACCCAAATGTAGCCCAGACCTGGCGCTATCAATCGATATAATTATCTTTCTCTCAGGTCTGGGAAACAAGTGTCCAAGAATTTCCAAACTCATTCCAAATTTTTTTTTTCACTATAGGGAAAAAGTTTTTGTTCTAGAAACTTTTTCCCTAGTTCTCCGGACACTACATGGAGTTACCCAAATGTAGCCCAGACCTGGCGCTATCAATCAATATAAATATCTTTCTCTCAGGTCTGGGAAACAAGTGTCCAGGAATTTCCAATCTCATTCCAAAATTTTTTTTCCTCTATAGGGAAAAAGTTTTTGTTCTAGAAACTTTTTCCCTAGTTCTCCGGACACAACATGGAGTATACCCAAATGTAGCCCAGACCTGGCGCTATCAATCGATATCATTACCTTTCTCTCAGGTCTGGGAAACAAGTGTCCAGGAATTTTTAAAGTCAGTCCACAAAAATTTTGTCCAATGCACTGAATACATAACACCTGAAACACAGAGAGTATATGTATGTCTCCCAATAAATAAAACACATTCATCACGTTTTTATTATCAAATGCTTATTTATTTTGGTTTTATTAACCATTTTATTCACTTTTTTTAAAGAATTCCAAATTTGTTTACCTTTTTGGTTTGTTAACTTTGGTTTGTTAACTTCACGCTTTGGCTCGAAATAGAAATTCGGAATGCTACCATATTTATTAATTTTACGGAAGAAATGTATTTAAATGGCAATTCCTTATAGAACCACAGTGATACCACCTAATTAAGTTAACAAAACATCATTATGGCCTGGCAGTAGCTAAGAGACAATAATCCAAAATTCTCAAAGAGTTTTTAACATCTCTCACAATTTAGTCTCTTTTTCTCTCTCCAATAATTTAGTTTGTTAACTTTGGTTTGTTAACTTTCCGTGCGCCTCAAAGTTGGCGTTTTTGTGCTGAAATGGAAATATATTTTAGTAACAAATTTATTATAATGACATTATTTTCTGTCCATTGTGATTCTTCCATTGAATTCTACTTAAATTGTTTTTGTTTCAACCTTTTATTTGATTTCCAGCTATGCGACAACCAAAATACAAGTGACTGGTTTTGACATTTTCGTTCGCATAGAGGACAGCGAAAATAGTTAGTGGCTTCCGATTTTGCAAACACACAATCACACAATAACATTTAAAGCCTGGGATAAGAACGAAAGTGAGTGACCGGCTTTCGTTCGCTTAGGTTTTCTTTCGAGATCGTGACTTTGGCTGTAAATCTTTATATTTATCGAGCCAGTGATATGTACCATTATAACTGAACTCTCTCCACATCATTCCCTTTAAAGTTCTATTAAATCGTTCTACAATAGATGTTTTCATTACACTAAAAGAAGAGTAATGATTAATTTTATACGTTTTCATTAGAGCATTAAAATTGTTGTTAAAGAATTATTTTCCATCAGATGTTTTAGATGTAAGCGGTTCCACCCAAGCAAATTTTGAGAAAGTGTCTCTGACTGTTAGGAGATATCTATAATGTTTATTTTGAGTGGGGTAATGTCCCATTTCAACTAAATCAGCCTGCCACAAATCGTCAATCCCCTTCATCACAACTCTTCTTCTTGGAAATCGTTTCCACGCCTGTTTATGTAGCTCGTTTACGAGTGTTCGCTTCTCTTCCATTTTTTTCTCCAAGAATGCGTTTTACTTGATTTTTTAATTGTGATATTTCCTCTCTCATACGAATGATCTCGCCGTTTATTCCGGTTTTCAGTATTTTCTGTTCATTGCGGATTTGCAATAAAAGATATTCTTTGTTAACTACATCCTTGTCATCCAAAGCATTAGCAACGTTCTTAATTCTTTTATTATGTATATCTATATTTTTATATTTATCTACGGTGAAGCCAGCCCATTTATTAACGTCTTTTTTTAATATCTCTTTCATATAACTGTTGAAGTGTCCGAATTTGTCTACAGACATTATACGTGTATATATATATAATTATATTTGCTTCTCTCAATTCCTCAATAATTGATATAATTTCGTTATTATGATTAGTGTGACCGGCTGCTTGTGATGCTATCAACAGTCTAAGACGATCTACTAATTTATTTGGATCGTCCCAATATATATAATTCGATTTATTTTCATTTAATTTCATCATACCGCTTCCCTTATGTTTAGGTTTAGATACATTTAATGATGTGTTCGGAATTTTATCGTTAATTAACTTTCTAATTATAGACATATATTTATAAGCTTTTGTGCCCTTTATGTGACCGTCTGCTTTATAATCTCGTCTATATGCATTAGTTTTTTCCAAAATTTTTTTATAAATATTTAACTCAGTTTTATCAAAAATTTGTGGTTTACTGCTGAACATTAATTCGAATAAACCCGGCGTACGTGCCCAATTAGTATTTCCAACGCTTATGTTATCTTCACTTAATTTTAAAGTGGCATCACCAAACATCCATTCACCACTTTTCTTATCTTTATGCGGTCCATAGAGAGTATCCATTTCGTTTTTCCTTGCCAGAGCTGATGTATCATTTAGAGTAGCATCATTGGTATCAGAGAAATCATTTTGAGAAAAAAATTGGTTATTATCCGAATCTCTTTTTCGCTTCCATAATTTTCATAAACATTTTCATATATTTTAAATTTTTTGGGAGTCCTTGACTCTATTTTCATCGGGAGTTTATTGAATATATAGCTATCATCATTAGCATTATCAAATGTCACGTCCGTTTTTCCTTTCTTGTATGCAAATTTATGTTCTTCAGCATCATTAATAAAACGTTTTAATGGTGTTGTGATGGGTTTGAATGTATCTTCCATAGATTGGATGTATCCGCTTTTTTTTCTTAATTCTTTTCGTACATTCGTCCACTCTGATAAAACTTTTACACTCATTGTGATTTACTTTAGAATTAAATTTTTATAACAATTATTAATAATATTAGATCGGTTATCGGGTATTAGCTATCGGATCAGGTGTCAGATCAGGTATCAGCTATCAGCTATTAGATCAGCTATCAGATCAGGTATTAGATATCACAGCAGGTATCAGATCAGGTAACATTAGATCTATTCGTTTTAAAGGTGTAGACTTCACTAACATTTATATATATTAATCGATAGGCTTTATATACTTATGAATGAGTCAAATTGTTTTCTATATCGACCTTTATTTATTTCATCATCTTTATTAATCATCAGAAATCCATATTTGTTAGTCCAACATTCTCGACACATTTTATAAAAGTTTATAAAACTCATATCCGTTCCAACATGATCATTATATACATGTTTCATATTCATTTCATCTTGTTTAAACATGATAATTACATAAGCATTGTCTCGTATCAAATGTTTTGGAATGCGTGTATACGTTTGACATAAATAAAATGAATCGACATTTTTATGTCTCCCCCATAGAATAATACATACGTAGATAAACTTATTCTGTCATCTGACGTTTCATTTCACACTTTTCATCGTAGGTTTGTGGAAATGAGAGCAATTAAATTTAAAATTATCTTACACCAGGTGGAGTTACAAATATGTTCACTTAACTTTTTCCTGTCGTTTTGGTGTAGAACTGAAAAATTTAAATATATTTTGCACTTTTTTGTTGACTTTTATCGTTGGTATACATTTGTATTGTATTCTATGGGGGAGACCATAGAATAATACATACCATAGAAGCTTTTATTCGCTCAATAAATTAAACGTCATAGGTACGATGGAAAGTAAGCATTGGATGGTGGAAAATATGGGTTCAATAATACCAGATAGTGGCAATAGTATACAGCGATCAACAAAGGAACAACAACCGAATTTCGTGTTTTTGTGACAAACTAGTTGTGCTAAAACAATACAAATGTATACCAACGAGAAAAGTCAATAAAAAGTGCAAACTATATTTACATTTTTCAGTTCTACACCAAAACGACAGGAAAAAGTTAAGTGAAAATATTTTGTAACTCCACCTGGTGTAAGATAATTTTAAATTTAATTGCTCTCATTTCCACAAAGTGTGAAATGAAACGTCAGATGAGAGAATAAGTTAATCTACGTATGTATTATTCTATGGTCTCCCCATACAAAAATAATTACGAATATTATTTTGTTTCTCACACGCAACATCATCAAATATGAATTTCGAATTACTTTTAGCTTTCTCAGGTTGTATTACCGCTTCATTCTCAGAAAATGTGTAGTAACCCATTCCTTTTGTCGGTGTAATTAACTTCTTTAAATACTCGTACTTGGGTTGAAATAATGATTTTGAGTAGAAATACAGATTTTCGAATTTAAGACCATTAGGACTTTCAATCAAATTAATCATAACATTTGTCTTCCCACAATTGGATGGACCCACGATCAGAGCTCGAATAGAATTGGGTAGTAATGAGCTATGTCGTATTCTACTCGAGATTTCTCACTTCTATTTTTTTATGTTGTTTTATTAAACGCATTATTAGAAGTGATAGTAAAGTAATGATGATATTTGTATATATGTAGATATGTAGAGAATATAAACGCATTACGTTGATTAATTTCAAATAAAATGGTTGTACATTATCATAAAAGAGTTATTCGTAACAATAAAGTCATAGGAGACGGATTGATGAATCAGATTATAAATAATCTACCATTTGAGCTTCATCTACCGGGATATCAATTTTGTGGACCTGGACCAAAACTTCAAACTCGATTAAAAAGAGGTGAAAGAGGAATAAATCCATTAGATGCAGCTTGTAGAGAGCACGATATATCATATTCGAAAAATAAAGATATACACTTGAGAAATCAAGCTGATAAAATACTTCAAAATAGAGCTTGGGAACGAGTTTTGGATAAAGATAGCAGCATTGGTGAAAAAACTAGCGCATATTTGGTTACTAACGCAATGAAAGCTAAAGTAAAATTTGGTATGGGCATTAAAAAGGCTCTGAGAAAACGTTGTGTTAAGAATATGTTTAGCACAGCAGTGAAAACAGCTACTAAAGCTTTAAAGAAGGAGAAGCCTAAAGATATTGCGAGTGCTATTAAGATTGGACGCAAATCAATTCAAAATTCTTTTAAAGGCAAAAAGTCAAGTGCTGTGATACCTCGCATTATAAATGTATCTAAAATTGGAGGCTTTTTACCTCTTATACCAATAATAAGCGCTATTGCTGCTCTGGGTAGTCTAGGAGCTGGAGGCGCTGCAATTGCGAAAGCTGTAAATTCAGCGAAAAACGCTAAACTTCAACTCGATAAATCTAAGAGACATAACAACACTATGGAGTCGATTGCAATGGGAAAAGGTCTTTATCTCAAACCATATAAGAAGGGTTATGGCCTCGTATACGATAAATCATCAAAAAACTTTTAAAGCAGCTACCTAACAGACCATTAACCGATGTGGATTTAAAGAAGTTTGCTTCAAATATTCCATATTTTGGAGGTGTTTTCATGAGAGATTCACTTCCAAAACGTCCACGTCTAAGAGAATGTGGTATAATAAATTTAGATTCTTCAATCAGAGTTGGCACTCATTGGGTAGCGTACTATAAAAATGGAGAAGAGAATATATATTTCGACAGCTTTGGCAATTTACAACCACCATTGGAAGTGATTAAATACTTGGGGAAAAATTTAATATACAACTATTTGCAAGAACAAAAGTATGACTCATTCATTTGCGGTCACTTGTGTCAAAAATTTTTATATTATAATTATTGTAAATAAAAATGCGTTTTTAATAAATTTTATTATATAAAAAAAAAAATTAAAAATATGAAAGCTTGTTTTATTACATGTGAATTATCATACTATAATATTTTGTTTAAGAATTAGGTGATATTCATTTTATATGTTTGTTTATATTTATCCAAGTTGATAATTTCAATATCAGACCGAACATCGATACTAGGAATTAGCACCACTTCAACATCTCCATTACTCATGAACCGTTCACTTTCATATTCAAAATATTCGAAGCAGGCGATGTTAAGAGTACGCTCTTTATAATTACTATCATAGGTACATCGTATGGTTAATGAATTGGTTTCATATTCCAGCTTTCAATAATACCTGCCTCACTTTCAATAATACCTGCAATTTTCATATCTTTTAAAATTAGATCTTGCCTGAAAGCTTCAATCGCCTTTTCAACTGAAAAGTATTCACGATTTCCAGCACTCAATGTTGTTGTTGGTGTTGGTGATGATGATGTTGTTGATTCTGTAGTATCATTTGAGGATATCCATGGTTCTTGTCCCCAAGGTACACTTGCTTTCATTAGATTAAAACTTAAATCGATTTTAATTACATCATGATTCGGTAAAGTCACTTCAAATTCTACACTATTATTGTTTTGATAATCAGTCAATGCCAATGGTATTGGTGTTGCTAAACTCAAAGTGTAGCAGTAACAAAGAAATAAAATATATTTCAATGCCGTCATTTTTTATTATTATTTTTAATGTGAATCAGCTCCTTCCTTTTTAAAGTCTTTAAAATGACTAATCTTTTATGGGGATATCATCATATATAAATGAAAAATCATTTCACTTCCTTCAAATTCTTAAATGGACAAATTGATATATTTTTTGTTGCGCCATTATATGAATGTCCAAGTAAAATTAGATAACCACCAAATACTTCAATTTTCACATGCTCTCTAGCCTCAAACTCGAAATCAATTACTCTTAAAAAATGTGGAACATTGCGATAATGTTGAATATCTATAAGATTCTTCTTTAGTCCACCGCAAGTTGTGATATCAGTCTTTATTTTAGCATTAGGTAGCGCTATACTAACAATTTTAAATGATTTCCATGCCTCTTCACAAACACAATATTCCTGTGAAGATTGTATTTGCTGTAGAACAAACATTTTTAACAAACAACTTAATTGTATGAGAATTTTTATTATACTAAATCAAATTTGCTTTAAATATTAATTCTTATCAAAATCTGAAAATGGACAATTATGATGAAAGTCATCCAGTATTTTATTAGTTGGAAACGATCCAACATGTGAAGCACCAATTCAAGTAATTTTTCCTTCAAGCACTTCAATTCTAACATGCTTCTTCGCACAAAACTCGAAATTTGTATTATAAAAATAGTCTGGGGGTGGCATGCTCTACTCATTTCCAACAATTGTCTTTTAGTTTTTCCATAAGTTTGTATATGAATATGTAGACCAGGCTTTTCTATATCCATATCAACTTGAATTTTGGCATATACAATATTTCATACCATCTGTTACATTCTGTATAACAAATATTGTTTTACATTGATCGATAAACTTTTACTAAGCATTCATGATGATGTCATCCTAATATAAATGAATTTGGTGATCAGTTTGTTCAAGATCAATTCTTTCTTATCATAATTTAAAATATTTTTTCACGTTAGTTGTGAAACACATAGGGGGAGGGGGTTTAATATGTTTTGCGGTTAAACAAAAGTTCTTATCATTTTCTCTATTTTGGTTAATTGTTAAGGGTTACCAACTTATGAGAAATCAAAATAAAACATGCTAAAATGATAGAGTTGAAAAAAGTAAGTTAAAACCCCGAACCCCGATCCAGCTCCAAACAGGTTCGGTTAAAACCCCGAACCCCGGTCCCAGATTCAGTTAAAACCCCGACTCCGGATCCCCGGTTTAACATAATGTAGACACAGTGTTCGGTGCTCCATCTAGATCCCCCTTCCATATTTAGTCGAGTCAAGCTCAAAAATTAATAATAAATTTTTTCGCTACTTCAGTACTTAGGAAAGACACAATCCTTACGTGGTCCAAATATTAAACTTAGGGCGCCATCTAGTTCTCTACTTCGCCATTTAGCAAAGAAAATTCCAAACCTTATGTGGGCCAAATATTAAGCTTAGATCGTATAAGGTTGGCAACCCTGGTTTTTAAGATCTCTACCTTGAGATATTTATGTCTCTACAAGAGCCACAACATAGGTTGTGAAAAGTTGATAACATTTCACGACGTGTCCGTCTGCATGTCCGTCCGCCCATCCATCTGTCCGTCTGGCTGACCGTATATTTATGTAAGCATGTGTGTGTGTGTGTGTTTGTATGAGAGAGAGAGAGATAGCTAGATTTTGAACAATGAGAGAGAGTGAGATAGGTAGATGACGAGGGAGGTTGGAAAAGTTGGGTTTGGGCCATTTTTTGTAAATTTCGACCTCCTATCTTAAATACACCCGTTTTTGAGCCAGAACTCTCATAGGTATACTACTGGTACCTTGCAAAATATTGGACCTAAATATAAATATCTCCTTCAAGCTGCCTGATCACTGTAGTGTATTTCAGGCGGAAATTACCGCCATACTGGAGGTTGCTGAACTACTGAAAAGTAGTGTCACAACCCTCCGGAGAATATGTATATATATGTATATCCCCATTCAGTTATTTAACATGTGCTACAAATCCCTTTAGATGTCCACTCGTAGCTGGAGCACCATCTGTACAAATACCAATCAATACATGACTTCCACGAACTTCAATTTCTTCTATATATGAACTAATGACATCAAAAATATGTTTACCAGTTATGAAATCAGATAACTTCCGACAACATAAAAATTGATTAATTATATCATTTTCGTGAATAAATCCAACGAATGCAATTAATTGAGCTTTTCCTGTAATATCTATTGTTTCGCCGATTTGTAGAGCAAAATTTGAATTTGCAGTATTTTGCGACATGTCTTTAATTCTGCGATGGATTGTGTCATTCGAAAGTGGTATTTTACAAATATCAATATCTGCTGATCCACCAATCATTATTTTTAGAATTTTGCGACAAGCTGGTAATATAATTTCTTCAGCCAAATTGTGAGGTTTTAATTTAACAGCAATCAATTCAGCTATTTCGTAAGAAGCTACTTGAGCCTTCTCACACACACCGATTTGTTTTTCAACAACTTTTACTTGCTTGGATTTTGAAGATAAAGACTTTTGAAAGTAGCTTTTATCTTTTGTTGAAAGCGAAGGATGATTAGTCATTAAGTGACGTTGGAGTATGCTCGGAACAATAGCACTATTTGATAATTTACAAACACATATAACACACTCGGGAACAATTTCTTCATTTTCTATTGTAGAGGTAAATCCAAATTTCAAGAAATCATCATTGTATTTCCGATGAACAACGTATTTTTAGGAGCTAGAAGATTTTTACTTGTACCGGGCGTGGGTTCATTAACTTGGTCGCTAACGTTATCATTATCACTATTATCATCGTTAAGCTTTCTTCTTTTTAACCATTTATCCATTTTCAGAAGGTTCTGTTAAAATAAAGCCAATATGTTTATATATTTTTATAAATTGGCACTGCACCGAATTAAATTAATAGTAAACAGTCATTAAAACAACCTGTTTTTGAACGTATTAGTGACAAGTGCGACAAGTTTCATCATTTATGATTTATAAGGTACACGCATGAAAATATTGTACGTTACTTCCTTTTGGTTTTCTTTCGAAACGTCGAGGATAAATAATGAAATAAACACTTGCTGTTTGCATTTATATTAAAAAACCATTTTTACCCACATTTAACACAAATTAAAATACTCGCAAAAAAAATCTGAAGAAATAACTGGTCAAGAAATAAATACTCAAATAATGAAATAATTTAAAATATTTAATCATATTATTTAATAATATTAACATAATCATATATCTAAAATTTGGCGGCACATTTTCGGAATTTCGCGGCATACAAAAGTGCCGCGGCACAGTGGTTGAGAATCACTGCTCTAGACCAATGTATTATATTGTATAATAGATTTATCTCGGTGCACACATTTCGAACAGAAAACCTAAATACTCCATTTAATTCGTGAGTACCCACACTTGCCTACTGGTAGATGACCCCCTTTTTTTGACCCAGTGCCCCCAATGGGTCTGACCGCCTGAATTTTTTAATTTTTCGTGTTCTTATATTTTATTCTAATTTTGGTTTTTGTTTTCTTTTTTATCATCTACGCTTGGAGGTCGGTAATTCAGCCCCATTCTGATACCACGGGCTAACGAGATTAAGACGTAGCCCCAACGGAGTACAATTTAGCCCCAACGGAGTACAATGCAGATCTGAGATAATTGTCCCAGGTATCTAAATATGTGGATCCCATAGTAGACATCCTCCTGCCGGGTTGTACTGGGCATGTACAGGTTATAAAGAAGTCAATTGTCCTGACATTTAATATCGCCGCAATCAGACAGTTTCCGGTCAAAAGTAAGACAATCATTGATACTTTGGGCCTAGCTAGAGACAGGCGGTTCATGGATCGCCTGCTGCCCACTATTGTTCAGATTTGTCATGCGCGTCCGTCTATCTCACCTATATCATCCATCATATAGAAGCGTTCTTGCTGGATATGATTACAAGGGGCATGCCAACCGGTTCAAATCCTCTGGAACCTGTAGGATATTTCCTAGTCTGGCGAGCTCATCTACCCTGCAGTTACCTGGACCAGCGACCAGACACCAACATGAGGTGAATATCGTACTGCTGGGCTACCTCATTGAGAGATTTGCGGCAGTCCTGTGCAGATGTTGAATTCAGGAATACTGACTCCAGGGACTGTCACAGAAGATATTGACCCCAATGACTGATCGACTATTATCCCTCAACCTAAATTTTCAAAATTTATTTAAACCAAAGATTATAGAAATTCCATAGATGGTGTATTCGATTATTCACCAGATTTCAAAGGTTGTTTCCGTGCGACCAGTTTTCACTCAGATACGACGAAAAAGCATTTTTATTTCAGTTCAGTTGAATGAATTTGATACGAGTATTTTGACATTTTTCGACAATACAAAAGCCAAAAAAGCATGGTGAAATAGATTTTTCATTAGTTCTTGTTTTCAGGAAAATTTGGCCAGATCCACCATTCCTGCAACCTCGGAGCAACCCCGGTGGGTTCGATCTTTTGCCTTATTTTCGTCTCCCTTCGAGTTCGGTTTCGAAAACCCTTCGTGCTGGTTCGTTTCATGTACTCTACTGACATGGCCTAGCCAGCACAATCGCGTTATTTTGATCCGCCTAACTATATCAATGCCGGGATATAGCTCATACAGCTCATGGTTCAGGAGTTGCCGATACCTTTCAGAGTATTTTTCTCTCGAAGACTCATAGAAATATTTCATCAGATTGCGATAAGGTTATATGAGAGTCTGGTATAACTGGACTTTTGTTACTCGAGAGAGGGCTTTGTCTCTAAAGTGCTTGCTTAGCTCAATATAACATAAGTATAAATATTCGCAAGCACAATTCTCCGCTTGATCTCAAGGCTGACGTTGTTGTTTTTGTTTATGGCAGATCCGAGGTATATAATAAATTCGTAAACCACCTGCAAATTATAACGGTTATAAACGTTCACGCTTCGGCTTAGTTAACCGCGTGGAGACTCTGTTCGTTGAAACCATTAATTTTGTCTTTTCCTCAGTTACTGTCTGACCCACTTTTGCTGACCTGGTAGCAGCAAAGGTTCGCACAAGATTAAGTATCGTGAAAATCGTGCGAAACCGGACGGAGAGAAAGCTATACATCGGAAAGCTGCAATTACCAGATGTAGCCAAAGCCTACTCAAGGAAACTCTCACAACTTTTGGCATAGAGCGCCTCTCTCCTGATGACATTCTGAAGCGCAGTGGAAACCCATTTTCGACTCTACAAAAACTGCCGCAACAACCGTACTTGGTTTTGAAAAACCTCATCGCAACAAACCTTGGTACGATGAAGACTGTCGCATAGCAAATGATGAAAAGAACGCTGCACGTATGGTAATGCTTAAGTCAATTGTAACGCGAGCTGCGACTGAGTGGTATAGCGAAAAAAGAAAGGAGGTAAACCGTCTCTCTAGGCGAAAGAAAGGTAAGTGGAGAAAGCGCGAGAGTTAGAAAATTGAGACATACTGAAGGAAAAACGAAGCCCGAAAATTCTACTAAAAAGCCAAAATCCCGTTTCTGTAAAGACAAGGACGGAAATCTCATTGCAAATGTGCACAGCATGTTGGGGATATGGAGACATAATTTCTCCGCGATACTGGTAGCTGAGATATCCAATGACGATGAGACAATTTGTGTGTGCGGTTTCATCTCAGTTTGTTCGGATCATTTTCGCAGTCACAGTTAGTAAATCAGTTTAGCAAATAAAAACCAGCCAGCAATTTTAAACCCTGATCAGAACACCCATTTTCAATCCCAAACTACGACTGGTTAAATAATAGGCAATGACAAAATTTCATTGTAGTCGTTAAAGGTTTACGGCAGTTACCATGTAGACCAGCCAGCATTGTATACAGACAGACGGGCATGGCTCAACTTCTGACTTCTTCTATGCGATAAAATTTTTTCTGTATCAAATGATATATACTCCTATCCCTATGGGTAAGGGTGTTCGAATATGGGTGGTTTACGAAATTGTGTTTTTTTTATCGAATATAGGCCGAAAAGTTCCGCAGTACTACAATTTTTGATTGATTCAGTTTAAGCACTTTTTTTTGCAAATTGCACTTTTTTTTGCATGTTTTTTTGACAGCTTCTGGCAACACTGGTTGGTACTACAATGAACAAATTGAAAACTAGAATATCTACACATAAGTCGAACCAAAAAGCTCATTATAAGCCGATAGAACAAAAGACAGCACTCGCAGCCCACTGTACTTTAACCGGACACAAACCTAACTCTGACGAAGTGGAAATTCTGACTGAAGAGAAAAATTACGCAAGACGCCTCTTCCAGGAAATGCTGCATATAATTGACATTCCATCGGCGAAAAGGCTTAATTTAAAACGAGATGCAGATCAATGTGCACAAGTGTATAGGCACACAATTGACCAATTCAAAAGAAACGCAGTTGACATAAGCCTGCGAAAAAACTGCTACATAAATTTGGTTGACAATAAATCCCACTTCAACAATCTATGAACGTGCTTTTTCCGTATCATAGACAATTAGAACTAAATTAAGGACCCAAATGCCGCCACAAAAATATCTAATGCCCAATTTTTATTAACCTGATCTCATATTTCTACTACTAAATGTGCCATATGAATCCGTCACGAATTCGAGACGGATCCGTTTCGGCGGACATTTTGTCCGAAACGGACATCTGTTACGAACTCAAAGAATTCGTTTTCGTATGAAATTCCTCTTTAAACCGCGAATAGTTTTTTGTACTTTTTCGGATCCGTCTCGAACTCGTAACGAACTTCATATTCGAATCCGTTTCGGATTCTTTTTTTGGAAATAGATGAAATTGAAACATTTGACGGATCCGCCAAATCGCAATATCACTGATTCGCTTTTTTATATTTTTACGGACTAGTAACGAGTTCGAGACGGATCCGCCAAATCACAATTTCACTGATTCGCTTTTCTATGTTTTTACGGACTCGCAACGGGTTGGAGGCGAATCCGACAAATCGCAATTTCACTGATTCGCTTTTTTTATGTTTTTACGGTCTCGTAACGGGTTCGAAACGAATTCGTGAACTCACACTTCGCTTTTTGTGATTTTACGGATTCATTACAAGTTCGGAACGGATCCGCAGCCGTTTTTGTGCACATCCCAGCGGCGGAAGTTGCAAGGGCTTCTACAAATAAGGCAGGCGGAATGGTTCTTTTGTAATGCCTTCCTTAAATTAAGGCCTACGGAATGCCTGAATTTTTTCATCGGATGTAACCAAGAAGAAGATTTTTAAAATTTTGAGAAATTTATTTTCCGATCCTTTTTAACCGAAATTTAATTGGAAAATTTCATACAAATTTTAAAATTATATTTTTTATTCAATATTTTCAGGGTATTTTGAAAATTTTCAATTTGAAGTTGGGCGTGGTACCACTCTCTAAGACAGATATATACATACATATAAATAAATATATAGAAGTGGATAATGTTTTTGTGATAAAATAAATTATTTTAATTTTATTTTTGTTTAACAAACATAAATTAAAGTAAATGCCTTCTAATGCCGTCCTCTTAGCATGCCTTCTAAGGCCTTTAGGCAATGGGCAAGGAAGGCCTTGCCTCCCAATCTCACGCAATGTTAAAACGAAAGGAGGAGGTAATGTGTAGGGAATACCTTCCGTATATAAAAGAAGGTTTCTTTGGTCATGATTTCAGGCCTTCCAGGTCATGACTTCCGCCGCTGGGATTGGGTATGTACAAAAACATGTGTATAAACATATACATACTATATATATTTGATTTAGTTACTAATACTTACACCATAGAGTAAATCTTACTAGAGAGAATATTTGACTAATCTCGCGTTTCCTTTCACACTCTTCGTGATGCGGTCGGTGTGATAGAGAGATGATTGACGAAAAGTGACATACACGAGGTTGAATTACAAGGACTTGTGACTTTAATTTTTTATGTCGTTTTGTTGAAAAACTGTGGAATTTAAATGTGTTTAACACTTTTTTATTGAGTGTTATTGTTAGGCGACATTTGTGTTGCATTTAACACAATAATTTTAACACACAGAACGAAATACCGTTGTTGTTATTTTGTTGGTTGTTTTTAACCATTGCCTCTATCTGGTATTATTGAAGCAACTCTTTTCAACGTCCAACGTTCATATCAAACCAGGCCAAATGTCATAAATTTGCTGAGAGAAATATTGAGTCTAGTATAATAATTAGTCTATGACTTACACTACATTGCAAGTAGTATTAGTAGAAATTTGTTGAATTTTGTTTAAATACTGAAATAACTACAAGTTTAAATTTTAGTTTTGTTTGCTAAAAGCAAATAAAATATGTTTGAATGCTTTTTTTGTTTTGAAAACTAGAAAACCCCGAAAACCGGGTTCTCGCACAGAACGGTATTTTCAACTATTCGAAAGCCGGTTTTTAGAATATGCCGAACAGTTGACAACTCTACATAAGAGTCAGGATTTTAGAGTCTAAAGAGCAGACAGGCGAGACGAATCATCTGATATAATTGTCGGAGCCTACCAAAAAATAAGGTTAATAGAGAATTTTTTTGAAAAAAATAAATTTTTTCAAAAAAGTGAGGGGAAAAAATATTGTTTTTCAATTAATAAAATTAAATATATTTATACAAAGATTTCTAGAGTTTAGAAAGACCTTTGTAATGATACCCATTTCAACCACATCGGATAATAAATGGCTGATTAATGCCCGAATATACATTCAAGCTTTGGGGGCGTATATTTCGAAAAATATGGACCATCGCACTTTTTTCTTTTTTTGTTATGACCGTTTAATGCCCTATCAAGCCAAAAAAAATAGGGCGTTTGGTGCTAAAGTAAATTTGCTCATAACGTGGGCTATAGACTATAGTTAGGGCAAATGTTAGGTTACCCAAATGTCTGATTATATCTACACAGAATATAATTATAACCATATTGCCCCATTTGGTTTTGGTGATTTTTTCCTAGGAAGACAAGAAAATGTGGCATTATCTAAATCAAAAGTGCAACACACATTTCAAACAACAATGCTGAATTTACATTGAACGCAGGCAAATTTCCTGTTTCTTATTTGAATATATAAAAATTACGTGTATGTTCGTGATCGCTAAACTCAAAAACTACTGGACCGATTTTGACCAAATTTTATATGCATGCTCTATGGGCCGTGAGTAGTGTTTCTGTGTAGTTTGAAGTTCGTCTGACATATGGCGCAATATTTAGTTTTTTTGTGTTTTTGCACCGTGATAAAATAGATGGCGCCCACGTCGAGATATTAATCATTGTTTACCATCTGATGTTATAAATACTTTCGAAGGCAGGACGAAGTCTGCCGGGTCAGCTAGTTTGAATATAAAACAACGAACACATTTCCATACATTGGCCAAGATTCTATTGTACAATTTGTGTAATTAGAAGTGTATTTTGTTTTGGTTGTGTCTTCTCAGAGGGGGTTTCTATGGCACAGTTGATCGAAAGGTACTAGGGAAATGGTGTAGAATGAGACACCAAAGAAGACATATAGATTATAGTCCATTCAGCAAACTAAGGGTAGTATTCTAAAAGTCCCGAAAGTGAACGTAAATGCAAAAGCCAACGTCAAAAAATGGTAGTTTATACGTCACTTCGCGCTTGCGCTCGCTTACGAAAGCTGTCACTGACATTTATGGTTTATAGTGTTGTAAACGATTATAAAGTTAACGATTATAGATCAGAAAAAGTTATCTTGAGTGAAATGCGCAGAATGAAAAACATTAAAGAATTTAGCTCTATTTCAATAGATCAACAGATTTTAAGATTGCTATTATTTAGAATATTGCAAATACCAACAATATTCACATAAAATGTGTAAAAAATCTATTTTATTTTGGGTTGCAATGTCGAATAAATGTTGCAAACTATATTAAATTAGATGTCTTTTCAAAAACTCGTGTCATTTGACGGTATTTAAAATGTATTGGTTCTTTTGTTTATTACTGTCAACATCAACTGATGTTTATAATTTGTTAAATATAATTATAATACCTTTGCAGCATTATTTATTTAAACTTTCCATTTCTAATTTTGTTATTGTAAATAAGAATTTCAGTGAGTAAATAATATAATTTTGAAAAAAAAAATTAGCTCTGTCCGTCGATTGCATTTTAGAAATAATTGGCAACTACTTATAAGCAATGAACATTTTTCTTTAAATTTTTAATTTCTACAACTAACGCGAGGAACTGTGGCGGGTTCAACTTGACGGCTGAAGTGATCAAACACGTTGCGTTGCGTTTTATAAACTACACATTAAATATAGTAACGCAACGGAGGTAGTCACCGAACGGCTGTATCTTTTTATAAACTACCAAAACGACAAAAGTAACGCGGTTATTTAAATTGGTAATAAGTTTGATCTGACTAATGTTTGATCTGACTTTAAATACGAAAAGAGTTTTTCAGAGCTTTGTCAGTGGCAAATGCTACGAAAAATAAACTTTATTCATACATTTATCGGCATGAAGTGAAAAAAAATACAAAATATTTAACGAAATTTGAAGCTATTTCTTACTTCCACGCAGTATGTCCTGGGCAATGGCTTTATCGGAAACCTCCGCTAGCTAGCTAGAGTGAGAAGGCGAAAATAAATGAGCAGCCTGATTTGGTTGTGCGGTCACTGATGTGGCTCAGGGTTAGTAGGTGACTGACGTCACTGAAGCTCATCAAGCTATCGGGCATATTCTTTCCTCGTTTAGAAGGCGGATGAGCCAAACATATGGGCCAACGTCGGAAAAAAAACCAAAAGAATTAAATCCAGGTTCGACATATTACATCCTGGTCAGCGTCTGATCCATAATGGGCGGCTGCAATCAAATATCCTGGCGGTAGGTAAAATGCAAAAACCCGGTGGACTGGGATTGCCTCCCGCCACCGTTCATAATGGCAGTGAAAATACAAAACCGAAAGAGAAAACATAAACAACCCCTATTTGTCGACGATCTCCGCAAACGTTATAAGGACCACGATTTACGGATATGCACCTGGAATGTGAGAACTCTATATAGATCCGGTGCAAGTATCCAATTGGCAGATGTCCTCGAAGGTTATAAGGCTGACATTACCGCTATCCAGGAAATGCGATGGACAGAGCATGGCTGCACGCGAAAAGGAAACATCTAGACTCTAGGTTCAATCCTGTGATTGAACGTATAGCCACAAACCGAATGAAAGCGAAATATGAAATCAAGCGGAGAATTGTGCTTGCGAATAGATGTTATTTTGGGCTAAGCAAGCACTTCAGAGATAAAGCCCTCTCTCGAGTAACAAAAGTCTATACCAGCTATACCAGACTCTAATACATTCTGTCTTGCTTTATGGCGCAGAATCCTGGGTTTTATCGCAAGCAGACGAAACATCTGTAGGAGTCTTCGAGAGAAAACTACTCCGAAAAATGTATTGCCCTATAGTCCACAACCGCGAGTATCGGCGACGCATGAACCATGAGCTATATCCCGACGTTGACATAGTTAGGCGGATCAAAATAACGCGATTGCGCTGGCTAGGCCATGTCAATAGAATGGATGAAGAGGGTCCAGCACGAAGGGTTTTCGAACTCGAAGGAACACGAAAAATAGGAAGACCAAGACTCCGCTGGAAGGATCAGGTTGACGAATCCCTGCGTACACTTGGTATTGCCAACTAGAGAGATAAAGCAAAAGATCGAACTGGATGGCGAAATATGTTATCTTCGTTTTGTAAGGTCCCTGACTCTCGGGGATGTTCGTGACCGGATAAGTAAGTAAGTTTTTTTTTATGTGCAGCGAGATATGATATATCTGTAACTATAATATCATATCTCGCCAGATCTATTTATATCTCACGAAAGATCCAATTGTATTGGCTCGGATAAATTTGAGATAAAATTAAATCAAACAGGTAACATCATAGTCAGTGCGACATGCATATACATACATTAATTTACATATCTATTGAACCAGTGCATTTTGAAGCTTCTAGTGTATTATAAGTATACTTTAAACTAGTTTCAAATTAATAAAAAATTTAAAAAAAATTAAACCAACTTACACAAATTTTGGTTTGAAATGGTCACTTCCGGTTTTGCACATAAACAAGCACCTAACATCATACTCAGTGCGACATGCATGTACATTAAAATACATATCTTTTGAACCTGTGTATATCCCATTTTGAAACTTCTAGTGTATTATAAGTAAACTTTAAGCTAATTTCGAATTACAAAAAGACCAAATTTCGAAAACGGCAAAACTTTACAACCTCATATCTTGAAAAATAAACATCATACAAAAGAAATATTGCGTGCTCACTTTCATACCTACTACGGGTACAACTACACACAGGAAAAAAGATTAGTTGGAAATCAATTCAAGCATTGGAAATTCCTGCTAAAGTCTATATTTTGATTAGAATTCATAATTTTCATACATCAGAATAATTTGCCGATGGTATTGATAGATTAAAAATAGGTCTTACTAAATACAAGTTGCTACTACAGAAATTAAGTTGTATTAACCAATTTGAGTATTTCAAAGACCTCATTCATCTGAAATGGAAGATACAACTAATAAAAAGTACAATATTAAAATTCGTGTTCAAATATTAGTCACCGTAACCATAATTTAGTTTATGTTACAAAAACACTTGTTACAAAGTTATGTATTCGATTTTTCCCAAGAGGCTTTGCTGTTAAAAATAAACTACACATATTTGAATGTTACACGAGGACTTTACAGAAAAACTATTATTTTAAACAGAAAGTGATAAACAAGGTTGTGAAGAAAATCCAAGGAGTGTTCGAACTCACGGGAGAAACATTTTTGTTACACAGTACTTGTTCGATTTCTATGAACACATTAGTAAATGTTACATTGGAAAGAATAGTTTTTGTGCTGAAGGCTCTTTTGTCATTGCACTTTCTTTTTTCTTACATCTGCTTTAACATTAGATCTAATATTGTTAAAACAAATAAAGCAATATTTAGCTCAATGAAATAATTGTTTTTGTTTTGTTAAAAACAGAACGACAACAAAAAGTATTGAATAGTAGTATCATGGTATGGCTGTGCGAATAATCGCCCAAGAGAAAATCGCCCAAAACGTAAAAATGAACAATCGCCCAAAAAAAACATCATAAAATAATTGGGCGATCAGTCACCGCCTTTGTGCGTTTGAACCTTAAAATTTTGTTGTTGCACAAATGTCGTATCGCGGAAAATTCTTCTTTGGCTGATTGTTCCTTTTTTACAGATTTTTGGGTAATTATTCGGAATGAACAAACTCCCAATGTTACACAAATGTCGAATCACTCAAACAAAAAATTGGGCGTTTGTTCACTTTTCTTTTTTTTTGATAAAAATTTATTTTTGGGCAAAAGTTAACTGTCGGTATTCAGACGTTGCAGACAACTACAGTGCAGGTTTGATTAACGCAACTAATACAAATTCATTTGAAAGGTGCGAGGTTGTGTGAAAGGTGCAGTGTTATAAGGTCGTAGGCAATAAAGCCATATGCCCTTATTTCTCATCTCATTGAGTAATAAGGCCATATGGCTTTATTTCCATAGAAGGGGTGCAATAATACCATATTTGTTTAGCAGCCAAAGTGGGAATAACGTTATACCAGTGTAAAATGCAATCAATCGTTATAGTTACATATTGTCAAAAGAATGAGTTGACATTGTTAAGTGTTAAACAGGTCTGGCAAGGGGGTGGAAGGGGGATGGCGCGGGCCGCGAAGGCTCGCTGTATTGCATTTTGATCGCTGTCTTGGGGGTTTGTCCACTTTTCTTTTTTTGATTAAAAAGGTATTTTTGCTCAAAAGTTTACTACAGTGCAACTTTGCTTAATGCAACTAATATAAATTCATTTGAAAGGTGCCGTGGCAGAAATTTATTCAGTTGCGAAAATATTTTTTCTCTGCTGGAAAACGGTGCGATTACAGCAATGAGGTTCCTGGATGGAACGGTATATCCAAAGAACGGTATATGTAAGGATATGGAACCGTGTGCGGACATAATTTGCGGACAGATATTGTTTTGCTTCCATGCAGACGCCTTCAGATGCAACTTAAAGTTGCCGACCCGAAGTGTAGCTGACGGTAGCAACAACTACACTTGTCCAATTTGCCGGAAAGAAGTTGAAGATTCCATGCAAATCTTGTACAATATGTAAAGAAATATAACATAATATATTATAATTTTTCATTATGAATAACCGCCGAAAATTAATTTGGGCGATTGTTCACCGAAGTTTTGACTAATATTTCCTTATGAACAATCGCCAAATTTAAGTGAATGTTGGACGTTTATTCATTGTGGTTGGGGCGTTTTTCCTTTTTTGGGTCGCTTTTCTTTATGAAAAATCTCCCAGCTTTTTTGGGCGATTGTTAATTTTTCGTTTTGTGTGATTATTCGCACAGCCTCATAGTACAAACAAATGGTAGAAGCACTTGCCCAGCTGATTTCGACTTTTTTTCTGGACTGAGTTTTTCTCTTATGTCAAAGTTTGTTTACTTTCGCCTAAAACACCTGTTTTTGAAATGTTTTCTCCGTAAAAATCACATAGAATCGTTTTAATTTTCCTACTTAAACCCTTCCAAAATATTAAATAAAGCACACGCACTTTGTAAACGGCACTTTTTCAAATTTTGTATACATTTTCATTATTTTTCAATCAGCTGAGTTGACACAATACAGGCACTGATGAAAAACAAAATGCCTGTTGTTTTTGGTTTGTTGTCGTACTGCATCTATCATTATATTTCTATCATGAATGGTATATAGAACTTCTTGCACTCTTTTTCCGCTCTCCTGTAGAGAGTCTGAGTAAAAGAGCATAAACGAGTCTTATTCTCTTTGTAGAATATTTCAATATAAATGCAGCATTTCGACAATGTTATTACATAAAACAATACAATAACCATAAATGTTTCAAAAGGCATCAATGTTTCACATCAAAATTAGGAATGGACCAAGTTATAACAAAAATAGAGTAATACGTTTTGAATCATTCGCCAGATGTCGCCAGTGCTTTTGAGTCATACAATTCGCTCCATGGGTTCTCAATACTATTCAATACTCAATACTCCAGTCTATTGTTGTACAACAACCACGTATATGATACTAACGCTGTGTGTTGCATACATGTGTTCACTTCGATAGATCGTGAGTAGTATGGAAATGGGAGAGCAAATGCCATTGTTTCCAGATCGTTAAAAAAGCGTCAATATAGGTGAGAGAGCAAAAGCCAATGTTGTCAGATCGTTGACTCGGCTAAAATTGGAAGGGGGAATAACGCGTCATCTATCTAGATGGCGCAACAAACGTTAGGTTTGCACGATGTGGAACTGCGGATTCGGATTCGGAATCCCATTCAGGTTTTTAATTGATGAGATCATTATGGAAAACAATCAACACACCATTCCACATTTTCTTTCCTTCACACCTCACCATTCCACTCTTCCACCTTTTCTTTCCCTCCCACTCCGCCATTCCTTTCTTCCGCCGTTCCTTTCCTTCCCACCCCACCATTCCACTCATCCACGTTTCCTTTCCTTCCCACTCCACCACTTCCACCATTTCTTTCTTTCCCACCCCACCATTCCTTTCTTCCGTCTTTTCTTTCCTTCCACCCCAGCGTTCCACTCTTCCACCGTTTCTTTCCTTCCCACTCCACCATTCCATTCTTCCACCTTTTCTTTCTTTCCCAACCCCACCACTCCACTCTTCCACCTTTTCTTTCCTTCCCACTCCACCATACCACGTTTTCTTTCTTTCCCACTCCACCATTCCATTCTTCCACCTTTTCTGTTCTTCCGACCCCACCATTCCACTCTTCCACCTTTTCTTTCCTTCCCACCCCACCATTCCACTCTTCCACCTTTTCTTTCCTTCCCACCCCACCATTCCACTCTTCCACCTTTTCTTTCCTCCCAACCGCACCATTCCATTCTTCCACATTTTCTTTCTTTCCCACCCCCACCACTTCACTCTTCCACCTTTTCTTTCCTCCCCACCCCACCATTCCACTCTTGCACCTTTTCTTTCCTTCCCACCCTACCATTCCACTCTTCCACCTTTTCTTTCCTCCCAACCCCACCATTCCATTCTTCCACATTTTCTTTCTTTCCCACCCCCACCACTTCACTCTTCCACCTTTTCTTTCCTCCCCACCCCACCATTCCACTCTTGCACCTTTTCTTTCCTTCCCACCCCACCATTCCACTCTTCCACCTTTTCTTTCCTCCCAACCACACCATTCCATTCTTCCACCTTTTCTTTTCTTCCCACCACCAGTGTTGCCAGAAGTTGTCAAAAAACCATGCCAAAGAAAGTGCAATTCGAAAAAAAAGTGCTAAAACTGAAATAATCACCATTTGTAATACTGCGGGCACTTTACGCCTTATATTCAATAACAGACACATTTTCGTCGACCATACATAACACTAGCCAACAGTCGTTTTGTTATTTGTTTCTAGCATACTTTTTCTCATTGATTTTGACCTACTAAACACGAAGATGAGTTTTAAAAATTTTTCTGTTGATTGGTTTTCGAGATACAAATTTTTGAACTTTTTTTTTTAAATTTTTGGAGGTACACTTACAATTTTGTGCATATCTTTCGTCTTCTTTGACGTATTTGATCCTACTACTACTCAAATTAAAGCAAATTGAGCCGTCGACAACTCATTCTCAGAAAATTTTCAAATCGGGTGAGTAGGTTTGATGTTGGCGGCTTAAAAAGGTTAAAAAATTGCGTTTTTTTTAGTAAAAATGTGGCAGAAAAATTCATATAAAAATTCATATAAAATATAAAACGCGATGCTAACAGCGATTTTGGTTTTTTTACGTATAGCTGGCATTTTTCCAAAGAAAATAAGCACTTACTTAACAAAATCTGACAACAAATGGCGGACTTATAATTTTTTTGGTAAAACACCGAAATTCCGCTATTTCACGATATTTTGATTTTCATTATTTGCACAGCTTACCTACCCAACGCAAACGAATAAATACATTTGAACTTAATTTAAAATAAACAAATTAGTCTTAGTATATTATTTTTTAATTTATTTAGAGCACTACATACTCAATGTATGGCACAATTAGAAATGGATGTGTCAGGTTAGCTAAACTAACGAAATTAACCAAATCAACGCCCATAAAAAATGAGTAGAAACAAAGATATAACTGTACATTTTATGCCATGTGGAAAAACAGCTGACTTCTTCTTTGTTTTTTGTATTCGCTGCAATTGGTCTCACGTATTAGGGTCCAAATGTAGTCACCCATCATAGCCGTGTCATAGATGTTCCATAGCCTTCAATTCCTGATGAAAGCGCTCGCCGTGTTCGTCGCTCACGTCTCCTAAATTCTCAGGGAAAAAATCCAAATGAGAATGCAGAAAGTGTATTTTAAGTGACATGTGCACTCCTACCCAAAAATGAAAAAAAACGAGAATTAAAACGCTATTTAAATTAAAATTTGTTTCAAAAAAAACCTACCCATTGCTTCATAGTTCTTTACCAGATCCTCAACTATGTCCTTATAATTATGGCTTTTGTTGTTTCCTAAAAAGTTTTCCACAACAAGCCTGAAGGAATTCCATGCTGCGGCTTCGATGGGTGATAACAGCTTCGGGAATGTTTCATCTTTCAAATTTTTTTTTATATCGGGTCCTGCGAAGACTCCTTCTTTAATTTTTGCCAGCGAAAGGTAAGGGAAAATTGACCGTAAATAGGCAAAAGCTTCACCTTCTTTGTCCAATTTTTTGGCAAAATTTTTTATCAAACCCAATTTTATGTGCAGCGGCGGAAGTATTATATTTTCACGGTTCTCTATTAGTGGTTTGCGCTGAACATTCGCTTCTCCAACTACAGGTTTCGTTCGTTCCGGCCATTTTTTTTTTAATATAATGCTGATCATCAGCGCGGCTATTCCAAAGGCACAGAAAACAGCAATGTCGCGTATAGCCTCCTTGGAGTCCACACAGAATGGCCACAACTTTGAGGTCGGCGCATATTTTCCAATTATATTTGCTATACTCTATGCATTTCAGCAAAATGTTCATAGTTTCATAGTTCTCCTTTGAATGAACCGCATGAGCAATAGGAAGAGATGGCTTTTCATTCCCATTATGTAAGAGAACTGCCTTCAAGCTCTCTTTGTTGCTGTCAATAAACAACCTCCATTCATTGGGGTTGTGAATTTGGTGAAGCTCTTGGAACAAGCCGGAAATGTCGCTGCAAAAACATATTTGGTCTTTCTTTGTATAAAATTTTGCATACTGCTGGTGACGCTTCCTGTACGCTGTTACTTTCACTTCTGAATCCGCAAATCCACACTGTACCATCCGAGACGCAAAAAGTTCGGATTTCTCCTTAGTGAGACCAAAATCGCGCACCCAATCGTTTAGTTCGGCCTGCGACAGTAATTTTCGCTTTCTGCACGCCCCAAATTCGCTTGCACTTGAGTCGGACTCTTGATCTGACGATTCTGCTTTTTGAAGAGATGCACCAGGGCATACTGGATATGGTACATCATTCGAATGTGGTACTGGAAGTGCAAACGATCCCACTTGAGTGTAGTTCCATTTTAAAAATCTCCCTACCCCACTGTTTGTGGTGAGGCAAAAATAACAGTCTGTGGAATGGTGTAGCGGCTTTTTCCACATCATTGGTGTATCGAATTTCATATGGCGCCTAAAATTAAAATAAATTACTATATTTGCTTTGCTTAATGTGTTTAAATAAAAATTCTTACCTTCCGCCAGCTGCCCAGTTGGTTAGGATTATATAGCAAAGATCACATAGCGACTTAGGTGTCCATGATTCTGTGATATTTGGTGAAATACCAAAATAATTCAAATAGTGCAATTGCACTGCTGGAGTAAACGTGTGTGCGTGATTATTCTTTATAAACTCGCCACAAACATTGCAGAAATTGTCTGGATTGTTCAAACACTCGAACACACGTAGTCTTTTACTCATTGTCTTACTTGTTGGGTAGGTATTATATGCACTTAAATTCAATTTGTTTCACTTTTTACTCGTACTACTCGCGTTCGTAGACACTTGTTGAATGACAAAAAACGATAAATGAACACCTATAAATACTATAGCTGGCTATATACCTGATTCAGCAAGTGTGCGTTTCAAATTGTGGAAAAGTTTCCAAATAATGACCACTCACAAATGTGGGGGGAATTTCTGTAAAAAAATCCGATTCAGGTAGCCATCGGGAAAACACACATCAATAAAAAAGTGTAATTCCCTTTAATTGACTGTGAACGGAGTAGCAGTCATAAAGGAACACGAAGAGCGTCCACGCACATTCAGAAGCGTATATTACTCTGCAACCACAATCATAAAAATTAAATAACTATTTGTGTATTACTTATTTTTTTTAATTCTGAGAATCATAAAAATTACGTAAACGTTTTTTCCAAACAATTTTGTACATGTAAAGTGGGTTTGGCAAAATTCGTATCGTAAAATGCACCTGTGTTTCTATGTTCTGCATTTTCATTATACCATTTTCTTAAAAACATCGACGAAACGTCCCTACGGTATTGTAAATAGGTTTTTTACAATTATGAAATATTTGTGTTATTAATATTAATTTAAAAATGTTATCAAAACTGCTAAGTGCTGTGACATTTGAAAAAAATTTCCAAAAAAAAAAATTGCTGATTTCACTAAATTTTTGAAATTTCACGTCCCTTGCCAGAACAGAACACATTAACCCAGGGTGGTGAAATTTTGAACAGAAGTAACTTATGTATAGGAGCAACTGTTCCGTTCTATTCCAAAAGGATTATAAAAAACTTGCTTTTTCGATCCCTCCTAGTAGGTTAGCTGTGCAAATAATGAAAATCAAAATATCGTGAAATAGCGGAATTTCGGTGTTTTACCAAAAAAATTATAAGTCCGCCATTTGTTGTCAGATTTTGTTAAGTAGGTGCTTATTTTCTTTGGAAAAATGCCAGCTATACGTAAAAAAACCAAAATCGCTGTTAGCATCGCGTTTTATATTTTATATGAATTTTTATATGAATTTTTCTGCCACATTTTTACTAAAAAAACGCACTTTTTTAACCTTTTTAAGCCGCCAACATCAAAACTACTCACCCGATTTGAAAATTTTCTGAGAATGAGTTGTCGACGGCTCAATTTGCTTTAATTTGAGTAGTAGTAGGATCAAATACGTCAAAGAAGACGAAAGATATGCTCAAAATTGTAAGTGTACCTCCAAAAATTTAAAAAAAAAAGTTCAAAAATTTGTATCTCGAAAACCAATCAACAGAAAAATTTTTAAAACTCATTTTCGTGTTTAGTAGGTCAAAATCAATGAGAAAAAGTATGCTAGAAACAAATAACAGAGAAAATTTTGTTATTTGTGACCTAGTGTAATCGAACACCATCACCCATAGGGATGAGGATATATGTAATTTGATACGGAAAAAAAGTTAACGCTTAGAAGAATTCATATTAGACCTAAGGCATCTTAGCACCAAATTCGTTTTGGACATTTTAAAAATCTGTCTGTTGGGCTGGTCAACATCGAAACAGCCGTAAATCTCTAAATTCCTTTTACTTTAAAATTTTATTTGTCTAAAACAAATTGTTTTATCAAATTTTGAAAAATATGACTTTTAAATTCATATATTCGTATTCATATTCAAAAATAATAAAAATTAATAATCAAAAATATTTTTTGTGTAAAATTTCATATATGAAATCCATAATAAAATTAGAAAACGTATATCATTTAAGACTAAATTAAGAAACCATATTCAAATTTGGAATACTCAAATATAAACTCAAAAGCGGTTAACCAAGTAACCACTTTAATAAAAGTTGTTTCCGTGTTTTAAACTTATTAAAGTAATTAGACGGTTGAGTTGTCTAATCGATTTACTAGAGGCAAATTTACAAATCGAAAAGTTTATTTTTGATTTTCAAAGTCATGTTCTCCGTACATCAAAAATTAATTTTATATTTGTTATAACTCCTAGGGCTAAATCACCGCTCTCGATGTCGAGTGCACATACATGTAGAGAATAATTTCGACGGCTGACATTTTTTGAATCATGGTAGTCGATCGTAATTTGTAGTGCCTACTACTATTTTTTACATTGCTGTAAACATATGGCAAGGGGAAACACAATCGAAAACAAAATAAATAAAGTCGTGTTAAATTGTGAAGATTGTTGTTTAACTCTGAAGATTGTTTTTAACTTTTAAATAAAATGAACCCAAACGTATTTTTATATTCCTCATCTTCGGAATCGGAAAATGAGTCCCATGTCGCCCGAATTAGATGAAGTAATCGTGACAAAAGCAATCCGTTTTCATTGCCAGAAGTTGAGTAAGTTGTGTGCCATTTAAAGTTTGTAAATGATTTAACATAATGTTTTAACATCCATAGATTTAGAAGACGTTTTCGACTGTGTAAAGAAACATTTAAATATTTTTTATCCGAAATAAATATTGCTGGACATACATATGTCGACGTCCGTACCACCCATATTGCAGCTTGCCACTACATTGACCCTTTTGGCCAGTGGCAGTTTCCAACATAATGCCGGCAATGATTTTTTACTGGGATTGGCACAAAGTACTATGTGTAAAGTTGTGGAAAATGTTACAAACGAAATAGAAAACAAATTGTGTCCCAAAATGATACAATTTTTGCCCGATCAATCTGAAGAATGTATGGAATATTTCATGGACAAATTCAAAATCCCTGGAGGTATTTATAGGATAATATACATACCTATGTAAACTACTTAATAAATAAAAGCTAATTTAGATGTGTAGACGGCACACACTTCGGTTTCCAGGTGCACACAGAAAACGAATACATGTTCTTCAATAGAAAAGGATTTCACAGCCTAAATTCTATGATAGTAAGTTGTATGACATATACATTTTTCAATAAAAAATTTTAAAATTTAGATTTGTGACCATCAGGGGCCTAATTACGGCATTCGATGTCATCTTCAAAATCGAATGAAACAAAATTTCGACATTACCTAATGTTTAGATCACGGCATTCGATCGTAATTTTAAATTGGCTACTCCGACTTTTTGCAATGCTTCAAACATATGTTAAGCAGAAAATGTCAAAATAAAAACATAACAAAGTAAATTTATCATCCGAATATTTGAACAAAAATTGGAATTTGGTAAAAGACAAAGTTTTATATGGAATATAATGGATCCCACGCTATTTTTTTACTCGACATCGTCCAAATCAGAGGACGAGGGCAACATAACTTTAATCAGAACAAGAAATATTCGCGAAAAAAGTAATCCTGTGTCGCTGTCTGAAGTTGAGTATGTCTTCAAAAAGCAAATTATTTATAATGTGCTTTATTCAAAATAGATTCAAAAGACGATTTAGGCTCTCAAAAGAAGCATTCAGTTATGTCCTCTCGGCGATTAATGTTCCAGGTCATATGTCGACATTGGTTACACCAATACTGCATTTCGTCGCAACATTAAATCCTTTGGCCAGCGGTAGCTTCCAACACAATGTAGGAAACGATTTTCTATTTGGACTAGCGCAGAGTACAGTTTGCAAAATAGTTAGAAACATTTCTAGTGAAATTGAAAATGTGCTGTGTTCCAGAGAGATGCAGTTTTTGCCGGACGTATCTGTAAAATGTATGGAAAGTTTCATGGAGAAATTGAAATGCCCAGGAGGTTGGTATTGAAATAATTACAAACTTCTTTAAATATCATTACTCTTTTAGTAATTGGATGTGTCGATGGGACTCATTTTGGATTACAAACACCAAAAGACAATGAACTTCAAAACTCTGCAAGCACCTCCTTTTGTTTGCCATTTATTTTATTTATATTTGGTCTTGAAACACTTTTCTTTCATTTTGTTTCAATTCTCCCTGAAAATAAATAAATATTAAATATTTTGCAATAAAAAACACTAAAACTATTTACATTTTGCCGATGTACTCTTTTTTCTCATTGGTGTCTGCAAAATTATTAGTCTTTGTTTTGTTTCTATGACATTTGAGCTATTGAATGCAATATCGCATAGTGGCATTACGATATCGACTGCCGTGATCCGAACTATCACCATTTCGATGCAATTATACTCGATATCGAATGCGGTGATTAGGCCCCAGTACAAAGTATTGGCTATAAATGCAATGTATGACAGTGCAGCGCACGACAGTTTTGTTTGGAAGCATTCCGAAGAATGACGTTTACTCGAGCAATTGTACACAGACAACGGATTAAACGTTTGGGTACTTGGTAAGTTTTTGTTTTCTTGCGTGACGCCTTTTTAAACATACACATTTAAATACTTATATTACATTTTAGGGGACTCTGGATATTCCACAGAGCCGTGGTGTATAATACCATATTCAATAGCAGCTGAAGCGTCTGCAGAAGCATACATATTTCAATGAAATTCATGCAAAGACCAGATGTATTGTTGAGCGCACAATAGGAACATTAAAGTCACGCTGGAGAATCTTATGCAATGAGAGAAGAAGCCGATATTCTCCCGAAAAAATTGCAATATTTGGCAGTGTATGTGCTGCTTTACATAATGTATGCATACAGTTTAACGTGTCTATGTACACGCAAGCTAATTGTACAGAGCCATCGTCAATTGAAGTGTCTACCGGAGGGGAAACATGCTTATTAAAAATTGGGGAAAAAATAAGAGTTCAAATAAAAATGTCCTTAAGTGCCAACATTTAAAATATGACTTTTATTTAACAAAAATAAGACAAAAACTAAAAATACAGTTCATGTTATGTTAAAAATAAGTATTAACTATAAATTAATTGAATTGTTAAACATTTCATTTGTACATTGGGGTAGTAATTCAGTGAAAACAAATTAAAGAATTGTAGAAAAATATTTGCACAAAATTGATAAAATAAAATTCAAAAAGAAAGTGACGTGGTTCATTCTCGCCGAAGCGAATTTTGATGAAGAACTTGAAGCTCTAATGTTTTTATTTGTAGACCAATCTGTTTAGATGACATATTTGCGTTATGTTCCATTTGCTTCAGTCTTACATCTTTTTCCTTTAGGGAGATTAATTTGTCGAGCTTAAGATTAGTTTACTCTTTAACTTTCAGTGAACGTTCCTTAAGATCAATCACTTTATTAAGCTTATTTCCAATTTCACTTTGCCAGTCTTTGAATTGGCCAATATTTTCTTTAATTAGTTCTAGTTTTTTTGCACTCATTTTTTTGTCTGCGGCTTATGTTGACCTCAACCTCAATATATTCGGATATTGCTTCCTTTTCCATGTTGATCCACTACATCCACTTTATTGCCACTTGTTTGGTTCAGTTTGCTACCAAAGCATTTTACATTCACCAACCCAGCTACTGCCGCAGTTAGCCCTGCTGCTTCCACAATTTGTTCCTCTGTTGAAGTCAGCAATTTCTCATCAAACGGACCTCCACCAATTTTTTTTTCTCGATGCTTTATTGTGGGACAGTTTCTTCTTGGTGTTATGCTTTTGATCCGCATAAACCTAATATAATGAAATAATCATTAGATATGTTGAGACATATATATGTATGTTGAAACATGTATGTATAACAGTGACGGCCAACTCTTGTTGAAACGACGAAGTTTGGTCGGGTTTCACACACACACAGCACGAACGTTTACGAAACAAAAAAAATATAGAGGAAAAAACAAAAAATTCACTCAGTTGCATACCAGCATCAACAAAGGCAGGTTGTCGTCGCTTTGTTTCATAAATTATGATTAAATTTTATGAAATAGGTACACTGGTAAAATATTCAAACAGCACATTAAAATACAACTTATATATATATACATATATTATATTTCTATTTTAAATAATTGATTTAAAATTAAATAGATTTTATTTAATAATATTTATTTTATTAATTTTTAATTAAATAAAATTTTTCAAAAATTATATAAATTTAATATATTAAATTTTTGATTTTTAATAAATACATTTTTTGATTTTCATTCAGTATGTGGGATATTGGTTGGGAAAATTAATTTTTATTTTCATTAAATATTTTTAATGAAGCAGAATGCCTTGTTTGCAACCAAAAAATTAAAGAGAAATTTGCATGCAATTTAAAGCGGCACTATAACCGCCACTCAGATATGCATTCTCTTACTGGAATTGCTAGGTCTAATTTAATTATCAAGTTAAAAGAAGATTTAAGAATTAAATATAATCAGTTCATGACTACCAATCATGACCAAATCATTTCCTCAACAAGTGGTCAACTCAAGGCGACCTATCCAATTTCCTTAGCCTTAGCTAAAAAAGGTCGACCTTTTGAGGATGGGGAATTATGGAAAGAAATTTGTATTTCAGTTTTTCCATTTTTTGGGGATGTTGGGAAAAAAATGGAAAATATTGTAAATGAAATGGCTTTGTTCCGCAACACTATTATGGGTCGAACAGAAAAAATTGGGTTATTTATACAATCCGAAACAAATGAGCGGATTACAAATGCTAAATTCGTTTCGGTTTGTTTCGACGAAAGTCTTGACAATAATGACACCAACCAAATGATCATTTGTATTCGCACAATAGACGATAATTTTAATTCTTTTGAAGAAATATTAAAACTTGAATCCTTCTATGGAAACGTTAATGGTGAGACGATTTATTCATCTTTTGAGCGGAATGTTTTGTCCTTAATAAACAGAAATAAGTTGTCTGCTGTCTGTACGGACGGTGCAGCCGTTTTAGTTGGGCGAAAGCAGGGCTTTGTAGGGCGCTTATTAAAAGCAGGAATAAATATTCCAACATTTCACTGCATCATACATCAACAAGCCCTATTCGCTAAATCTCTTGGCTTTGCTGATACAATGAAAACAGCCATTAAAATAATAAATCGTTTAAGAGGTGGTCATAATGCTCTTATGCATAGGAAGTTGGTGGCATTTTTGGAGGAAGTAAATGCGGAGTATGCAGACGTCCTTTTGTTCACGGAAGTGAGATGGCTAAGTCGAGGGAAAACTTAGAGCGACTCTTTATCCTAAGAGTGGAAATTGATGCTTTCTTGCAATCTGAGGCCTCCCCAAAGGACACAGACTTGCTTACAGCCATTAAATGTCCCGACTTCTTATTGGAATTAGCATTCCTTACTGACATAACCCGGCACATTAATAATTTAAATTTAGTTTTACAGGGAAAAGATAAAACCATTTGCGAAACATTATATGCAATCACTGAATTTAGCAGAAAATTAGTGATTTTGCAAAATCAAATGGCTTCCCAAAATTTGTTAAATTTTGAAAAAGTTTCGGTAATACATTCCAAATTTCCAAATTTTAATAAATTAAACCTCTTTTCAGAAGAACTTAAAAAACTTATAGAAACTTTTAAACTAAGATTTAAAGATGGCATGCAATGGGTTGTTAATATTTATAACAACCCACTGACATGTTCAATGGAAAATGTACCATTAAATATTCAACAAGAACTGGACAATATGAGAAACGATTTATCGTTACCATTGGAAACTGGTATTCCATTTTGGAAAAATATTTGTCCCAAAAAATATGGTACCAGTAGGGATCTTATATTGAATCTTATTTCAATGTTTTCGACAACATATACATATATGCGAGGCAACATTTTCGTCGTTGTGTCAAATTAAAAGCAAATATCGAAATAAATTGTCTGACAACCATGTAGAAACTTTGCTCAAAATTAAATGTTACAACAAAGAAATTGACATAGATAAATTAAGTGAGTTTCATAATTTAAACACTTAAAAACCATTTGAATTAAATTTACGTTCATAAATATTAATTTTCTAATCATTCATTACTTAATTTTAAAACAAAAAACCTCTGAAAACCAATGAATTATAATATTTTTAAACTTATTTTTAAGACAACACACTATGTGAGAAGAACTCACGTACCTGTTTTCTTGAAGAAAATTATTATTTTATTTATTAATTGCAAATAATTGAATTTACATATTTTTTTATTAAATCATTAATTTTTTATTAAATCTTTCATTACTTAATTTTAACACACATAACCTCTGAAAACCAATTAATTATAATATTTTTAAACTTATTTTTAAGATAACATACTATGTGAAAAGAACTTACGTACCTGTTTTCTTAAAGAAAAAAAAAATATTTATTAATTGCAAACAATTGAATTCATACATTTAATTTTTTTATTAAATCATTCATTACATAATTTTAACACACAAACCCACAAATATTTAAACAAACTTAATATTTAAACATAATAAGTTAACATTTAACATATGTAAGCAAAAATAGTAAAACAATCCAACAACGCAAACAAAAGAAAACAAATGCATTTCTCCATGTGTATATTTACCAATACACTCTCACTTTTGTTAAACACAACTAAACATTCTCATTTCTCTTGTTGGCCGTCTCTGATGTATAACATTAACTTCCGCCAACTTGAAACGTCTTTGATTGGAGGGGCCCAGGTATTTAGTTTGTTTGCACAGTTTTGAAGCTTATTTTTGGCCAAGTCGGAATGTTCCAGCATAAATTGCGCCAATTCTTCTTTGTGTTTCCTATTTACTTTATTGTTAGTTGTTCTGGAAGCTGTGTTTTTTGTTATTTATTTTTCCGTCATTATTTGCATTTCCACTAGTTACTGGCCTCTCACTATATTCATTATCACTTTCCCTGAAATCAAGTAAAAATATAATATTTTAGTTTATTTTGCAGAAATATCAAAAATGTAAGTACTTACATTAGACGTGTTTTGGTTACAAGCAAGCGATTGTCGCTTGCTAAGTTGCAAAGAAAACGGCAATTTAGCGATAGGCCATTTTATTCAAAAATATGAATAAGGTTTGAAAACGGTAAAAGATGCAAAAAAAAATATAAGCAAGCGGTGTAACCAAAACACGCTTATTGTTCACTTCTTTTCTTTTGTTTTCTTCTTCTATCAAAATGTTACAGCCAATTCATGTAACTCATGCGAACGCTTTCATTCGCTTGCTACACGACAATCGTCTGATTTGGTTTCCCGTAACCAGTGATGCCAGAAGCTACCAAAAAAACATGCCAAAAAAAGTGAGATTTGCAGAATAAAGTGCTAAAACTTAAACTATCACAAATTGTAGTACTGCGGGCACTTTACGCTTTATATTCGATAAAACAAAAACACAATTTCGTAGACCATGCATATTCGAGCACCCTCACTCATAGGGTTGGGAATATGTCACTTGATACGGAAAAGTGTAACGCACAGAATGAGTCATATTAGACCAAAGGTATCTATGTACCAAATTCGTTTTGGGACTTTTAAGGCTTTTTAGTTTGGTCAACACGGTAACTGCCGTAAACCTCTTTAACGATCACAATGAAACCTTGTCATTGGCTATTATTTAACCAAACTTAGTTTGGGAGAGAAAATGGGTGTTATGACCACGGTTGCCACAAGGATAATTTTTTAATTACCAGTATTTTCCAAAAAAGTTACCAAAAATTACCAAATGTTTTTATTTAGAACATTAAATGTTTATTTAAAATAATTCATTACAGAAAATCATATTACATACATACATCTACATACAGATTAAAAGAAACTAAAAACAAAACATGAAATATGGCATAACAAAACATAGGGTAGTATTCTAAAAGACCCGAAAGTGAACGTAAACGCAAATGCCAACGCTAACGCCAAAGTCAAAAAATGGTAGTTTATATATCACTTCGCGTTTACGTTTGTTTACGAAAGCTGTCACTGGCATACGCGGTTTATAAAGTTGACCAACTAAATAAACAATTATAGATTAGAAAAAGTCATCTTGAGTGAAATGCTCAGAATGAAAAATATTAAAAACTTTAGCTCTATTTCAGTAGATCAACAGATTTTAAGATTGCTATTATTTAGAATATTGCAAATACCAACAATATTCACATAAAATGTGTAAAAAAAAACCGTTTCCCATTACATCCAATGAAGGGATTGGGGAGAGCTTCTCACAACCAGTGAGCTGTGCGCTTTCTAATTTTTCACTCACTGATTGGGACCTACAGTTTTACACCGATTCCGAACGGTATTTTGAGAAGCTTTTTCATGGCTAAATACTCGATAGTGTCGCCGTCACTATGCGAGGTGACCGCCGCCGAAAGAATTGTATTTTTAAGATGGTCAGAGCAGGGATCGAACCCAGGATCTCATGTACAAGAGGCGCGCACACTACCCATTGCACCACCGACGGCCACGATATAATTATAATATTGCGTTTCAAATTTATTTGAACGCTCCATTTCTAATTTTATTGTTGTAAATAAATATTTCAGTGCGTAAACAATCTAATTTTGAATTATTAAAAAAAAAAGTTTGAGCCCTATCCGTCGAATGCATTTCATTGGCAACTATTAATAACCAATGAAATGCAAATGACATTTTTCTTTAAATTTGTAATTTATTCAACTAACGCAAAGAACTGTGGCGTGTTCAATTTGACAGCTGGAGTGATCAAAAATGTTGCGCTGCGTTTTCTAAACTTAAATAACGTAACGTTTTATAAACTTAAATAACGGAACGTTTCATAAACTTAAATAAGGTAACTCAACGCAGGAAGTCACCGAACAGCTGTAACGTTTTATAAACTACCAAAACGACAAAATTAACGCCAAGTGACTGATTCGCGACTTATAGAATACCATCCATAATCTTCACTTTCTTTGCATTTTATTGCCTTTCAATTGCAATGCAAAATTATTTAGTGCACAAGTTTCCTAACGCTTTTATAATCGTTAGTGCGAAAGAGACGAATATAATTGGTTATTTAGTGTGAATGACGACAAGCGCGAATTTTGGTTCAATTCTCCCAAATAGTGTTGCCACTGCTTCATGTTTGTTTGTAAGTAACATTTTGGATCACATTTCGTCAAATTTGCTAATAAAAGTATGAAATCAAATGTTTTTTCTTATACTAATTATTTAATTTCAAAGGTTACCAAAATCAATAAAATGTTACCATGTTACCAAGCTGATTAAATGTTACCAATTTTGGTTGGATATTACCAACCGTGGTAACCGTGGTTATGACCACACTCCGTCTGGTACACCCCATACAAATCGATATATTTAGTGTATGTAATAAGCTTCAACTCAGATATTGCTTAATAATCTGTAAATTTGTACTTAACTGGAGAAAATTGGCGAGGTCACTACGCCCTCCCATACAAAAGCTGGGCGCCCTTCCAGGTTATCGATATGATAACTTGTGTAAAAATCTTAGTGAAATTTGTATTAGGCTTCATTTCGTAAAAAGCCACTCACTCACTAAAAGAATGATGATTTTGCTACACCCATTTATGTGCCTCCTGCACAAAATATGGGCGGCATTCAGGATGACCGACACGATATCTCCCGTAAACCAAAATCGATCTTAGTGAAATTTGGTACTAGGCAATATTTTTCAAAAGCTACTGTGCAATTGAAAATGTTTGTGGTAAACTTCCATGCAAATTTTGAGCGGATAATTACCTGGCAGTCAATATAAATACACAACACATTCTAATTAAGTTGCTAATAAGATTTGTTGAACATGGGCAAATTTGACACGGGTAACTGAAGGTTGATCGGCTGCCAAAAAAAAATATGAGCCTTTTTTAATGGAACTCGGACCCAAAGGATAACTAAGGGTGAGGCTAAGTTTAAGTCTGACTGAAATTTCGGTTCTTGTTTCGAGTTAGGTTTAGCAACCATTATCGTTTCAGTACGTTAATTTTTTTTTGAAATTTCGATTCTGGAATTGGCTTATAAAAACGGTATCGGATAATACTATGTGCATTGAAATTTTAAACACGTACTCAAATTTTACTTCGATTTTAAAATTATATTTATTTAAAATAAATTGTTTTATCAATTTTTGAAAAATACAACTTTGAAATGCATATGTAAAATTAATAATTCAGATTAAGTGTGCACATTTTTGTAAAAAATTTACATACATAATTTAGAAAATGTATTTTATTTCAAGACTAAAATTAAAAAGCCGTATTCAAATTTAAAATACTCATCCATATAAACTCAAAAGCAGCTAAACAAGTTACCGCTTTAATAAAAGCATTATAGTAATTAGGCGGTTGAATCGACTATTTCATTTTGATCAGTACTAAACTTGAGGCAAAATTCACAAACTGACAAATTTATTTTTATGCTTTGGAGTCATGTTATCCGTACATCAAAATTAACGAAATTAATAAGAAGTCTGGACCAACATACTTTCGCAGTAACGGATTGTTTAAATGCCAACTAACGTACATATTTAACATCGACACCCGTCAAAATTCTACATGTTGCAATTCCTGGTTGGAAATAAGCGTAATAATCGTTCATACAATTTCAAAAAAAAATGCAATTTATCGGCAAAAAATGCTAAAAATGGAGCCAGAAAAGTCAAAAGTTTGCAAAAATTTCCCAGAAAAGCATTTAGGATGTTTTTTCAACAAAAAAGTGCAGAAGCCAAACAATCAGAGCTAGAATTGCACTTAAAGTGCCAAACTGGCAACACTGCCCGTAACACTTACATGCAGGGTTGTCAGATTTTTTTCAACCTTCATCGCCATATCAAGTGTCAGAAATCGCCAAAACAAAGATTCTTCAGTTTTTGTTAAAAATTATACTTTGTATTTAAATTTTATTTTAAATAATATTTAATTCATATATTAAAAGCAAAGTATTCTTCGCTATAAACTAGTAAGGTACATTTAAAAAATCATTACATTCTTAGTTAATAACTTGATATTATATAGCTATTTGAGACCAATTGTTACGGTTTAAGATAGTTAGTGAAACGAAGTACAGGAATTTAGAATATTATATACTTCATTCTCACCTGTTTCATTTTTGTTTTCCGGAATTTCATACATTATATTTGAATTGAATCTTTTTAACATTTCTTGAGTTGGTGTGGAAGATTTACAACATATTTTATTTGTATTCAAGTGATTTATTATTCTTAAAAGAGCGTCCAAAAGCTCAAATTGGATTTTATTTCGTAACCTAGTTTTGTTATAATTCATAATGGAGAATTCCCATTCAACACAGGCATTACTGGTTGGAATAACTAACATATTAAGAACTTTTGGCCAAAAGTCGAGTAAATTCTTTGGAACTTCATCATTAAAGTAATCATTCCAATTTATAAACTGTAATTTTCCTACTGTGTTTCATATACATCTAATGGCACGCTTGGGTTCATAAATTGCTTTATGGCTTCTCGGACAACCGTAAATTTTATTTGGGATAATGGATTACCACATTTTAAAATTGAAAATTGTGCAAATACTTTAAAAATATACATATTTTCCGGTAATCTTTTAATCATCTCTTTTAAAAGTTGTTTTAAATATGCAAAACAATTTTCTTTCAGTAAACGTATTTCTTCTTCAGCCATTTCCCCGATGTTTAGTTCGATTTCAAAATCTGATCCAAAATCAATATCATCTAGAAACATAAAACAATTGGAGGTATCAATGACAGTTCATCTACAAAATTATCAATATTTTGGATCTTATTTAAAACTGAGGGCTTCAAAAATTTTAGATGCAAATAGAAGAAGCGTAGAATACAATTTTTCGGGCATGCTTCTTGCGTCCATGTTATCAGATTGAAATTCCACGTTTAAATGATTCATTTCGTTTATAATGGGGTTTACAAATATTAAAAAGCCTGTTTTTTTCATCGCGGAACTCGTTATGAATATTTTGGGCCGTTATGTCCTTTTCGTCGGTAGATATTAGTGAAAAATGGTACTTCAGCTCTACCCACTGCTCCAAAATCCGCTTTATGGCAGCTCCATACGACAGCCAACGAGTTCCAGAAATGTTAACAAGTTTTCTGAAATTGTTGCTATCCACTCCAGTGTTAATTAAATCAAAAGATGTTTATAACGCAAAGCACGAAGTGGACTATGGCTAAAATAGTTATAAACTTCTTTTATTAAAAAATCAGAAGTTTTCGGAATTTTATCTGAAGATTGAGAGCAGCAAAGGTGAAGAGAGTGGCATACACATTTCACTAGCATGAGTTGAGGATTTTGTTTTCTAAGAAGTGTGAATAAGATTTGTTCTTTCCGCACAAGTTTTAGCGCCATCCGTCCCAATTGCACTCATGTTATGAATGTTCAAGCCAACCTTTCTTAAAAATAATTCCATACTATCAAACAGATGCTCAGCGGTTGCTTCTTCTACCAAGAAAATACCCGAGAATTGTGTCGTAATAATAGCTCTGTCTGCGTACACATATTTTGCATCATTTTGTGCAAAATGTTGCAAAATCTTGCAAAATGTTGTCTGCGTATTCCAAATCTCTTACAGCGAGAGAGCCAAAAACAGAATTTTTGACAGTTGGAAGTTAGAGAACTTGCAAAATGTTGCTGGAGAAATTTCTGCTTGCAAGATTTTGCAACTAGTTTGAACAGCTGTTTTTATTTACTTTTTGAATGAAATAATTTTTGTGAAATGAAAATAAAAATTGAAATTTAACAATGACAGAGGCAAGTAGTTAGAATTGTGTTGATTTTTAACGTTTATAATAAATTATAATAAACAAAACATTTTACTTCATGCTAGAAACGTGCAAATATACAGTGCGACACATTTGCTAAAATTCGTTTGCTTTGTTATTTTCAATTGTTTACAAACCGATCAGCTGTTTTCTTGCAAGATTTCACTGGATGCTGTCTGCGTACTTTTTGAGATATTTTCAACCGAGAGAGTAAAATTGTTCTTACACTCCCAAAAAAAGTTACTGAGTATTTGCTACTGGAAAAGTACGCAGACAGACCTAATATGTTTCTTTGTATCAAAAAATCGAACACACACACTCATCCATTTTGTTTGTGAAACATCTGCGGACTCGTCTACGATGAGGCTATATTTTGAAAGGCCAATGTTGTTCACCAGACTTTCTAAAATTGACGGTGAAATTACCTTTTTTAAAATTGCAGTACATTTACTTTTGTGCAGTCTTAATTTTGCAAATGGGCTTTCTTCCGCGGAACTGCTTCGTAATAACATGGAAAGATGGTCTACAGACGCAATCGAACTGTGCTTTGCTATAAACACTGCAAGTTTAATGTCAACAATTTTTGACCCATTTGATTGAGGAACAATTACTATAATGCAAAGTAAATCATTAAATCAGTTTTAATATTTTTATGTAGTTACTCACCAAATTTATCAATAGTGTTTTGTTTAAATAAAACGGACATGTTGTTTGTATGCTTAATTGAATCTGAATGCTTTTTAAGATCAACTTTATGGGATATTAATGCAGGTTTACATGCAGAGCACCCTAATGTGTTCACTGGCCTACACGTTGATTGGTAACTTAATGGGGTTTCTGAAATAGATTTCAGCCAACCTAAAAATTCAAAGTTTTAAAAATGTTTAAGGAAAAATATGTATGTATGTATGTATGTATGTTCTTGAATATATGTACCTGTTGCCCAAATCTCATTTTCCCATTCCCTTTTGTGACGACTATCCAATTTTGCCTGCTTCGATGAAGACGCCATAACAAAACACATTTGCAAGTATTCGAATGCAATATTTTATTTTTTTCACTTTTTTCAGTTTTGAGTTTTCTTTTGTAACTCTTCACATATTTTTTGTACAAAGTACTATTGACATTTCATTTGGCAACCAAATTGGCATTCACTTTGATTGACAACAAATCACAAAATATGTTATACCATGTTCACATGTATGGATTTTGTGAGCAAATGTATTACAAATTGAATTTAGTATTTTTTTATCTCATATAAAACAACAAAATAGCTAAATTAATAAAAACAAAGTAAGAATCTATAAATTTCCGGTAATTAGCCAACAAACTCGACAACTATTTTATAAATCAAAAATAAAGTCGCCAAGCGCATTGAAAATTCGCCACGTTTGGCGAGAAATCGCCATATATGACAACCCTGCTTACAAGAGCAACAAAACGAACAAAAAGCAATGCGAATGCCTTGGATTTCGTTCGCTTTGTCGTTCTTGTGAGTATTACGGGAAACCAAATCAGACGATTGTCGTTTAGCAAGAGAACGAAAGCGCTCGCATGAGTTACAGGAATTGGCTGTTAGTGTTTATTTGTTTACGATCAGACATTACTAATCGAGTACAATTTCGAGCAGATGCGTTTCGATAACGATTGCCGTTATACTCGATTTCGAATGCGGTGATTTGCACCCTGGTTGAAAATAAGCATTATTTTAGAGTTTAATTCCGAAAAACAGTCATACATTATAGAAAAAAATTTTTCGACAAAAAATTGTAAAACTGAAGTGAGAAATGTCAAAAGTTGGCAAAAATTACCCCAAAAAGTGCTAAAAAGCATTTAGCATGTTTTTTTTTAAAAAAGTGAAGAAGCCTAAAAAAAGAGGTAGAATTGCATTTAAAGTGCTAAACTGTCAACACTGCCCACCACACCATCCCACTCATTTGATTCAACTCTTTTATTTTTTCAAACAACTCTATTCGTTCATTTTTCTTCCTACCCCAACATTCCTTTCTTCCGTCTTTCTTTCTCACCCCACCATTCAATTAACCATCTTTTCTTTCCTTCCCACCCCACCACCCTCTCCCGTTTGCTATGAATAAAAAACATTATTTCCATTATACGGATTTTTATTTATTCATCAAATATGATACAGGCGTGGTCCAAAATGTAACGCGTGCCTAAATTCACGTCCTGAATCATCATTGGCATTGTTAAAATTGTCAAAATAAAATTGTCAAATAACGTCTCCAACTCGTCATCTTCTTCAGGAGCAAGTGGAGGAGGATTGGTCATATTACAGACCAAAAACTCTATAGGGGCCGTATTCATATCTTTGATTTAAATTTGTTATATTTACAAATTTCTATAGTGAAATTTCTGTACATGTTTTTTAATAATGATTGCAATTATATGTGTCCAATTAAATACAACTGAACTGGTTGAGTATTCGTAAATTACTAACTTTATTTCCAAAATTACATATTTATTTATATCTTAGATTTATAGTGGACTGTATTTACATAGGAGTGATAAGGATAAAACGTCTTCAACCAAAGGTTTTATGACATGCATACATCCTTATCAGTGAAATAAAGCAAAACTCAACATATCATAAAACATAAGGTTTTATGACATGGAGACATCATTACATGCCTTTAAACAAAATGCCTTTAAACAAAAGGTTTTATGACATGCAGACCTTATTGTCAGTCTAGGTACTAGAAGAAAGAAGATTATTACAAAGGACTGAAATATAAACAACTACTTAAAAATACCACATGTTCAATTCTGAACAATATGAAAATAAAAGATTACAGTACTTCTTCCTTATTGTTCAATGGAAACCATATTTACTTTAATCAAATAAAAAATTTAAATATTGATGAAAACTTTATAAATAGTAAATGCTTATCATTCGTCAACACAATCTAAAAGAATGTTTGTTATACAAAACATAACAGATGTTATGAAATGTTGGACATGCCAAGATGCGTGAAAATAGTTGATGCTACACAGACAGCTCTGGTATCATTGGAACACTTTTTGTGCTCGACTTTTTTGAAAACAATATTAAGCTAATAAATAAGCTTAATATTAAAAAGCTTGAATAAATTTAAAAAAGACGTTCACAAACCTCATATAAATATTCAATTTCAAAGTTTTGGAAAATATAAAACATCAGTAGTGGAATCACATAGATCGTGCAATCTATTAGAGTTTTTAAATAATACAAATTTCGAATTTTGTGCGAAGGAACATGTTACAATTGAAGTTCTGGAGGAAAAATTACTTTAATTGGTCGTTTCCTAATAAAATATTGAATGACTTTCTTTTTTATTACCTATTTTCCAATTTTGATAAGAATTAACATTTAAAACAAATTTGATTTAGTATTGCTGAGATTGTTATGTAGTTAAGTTGTTATAGAAATGTTTGTTATACACCAAATAAGGTCTTCACAGAAATACTGTATTTGCGAACATGCATGGACATTTTTTAACATCAACACCTATTTCTTCTGCAATAAAGACTGATTTCACAACTAGCGGTGGAGTAAAGAAAAATCTTGTAGATTACCAACATTTTCGCAATGTACCACATTTTTAAGAGTAATAGATTTTGAGTTTGAGGCTAGGGAGCATGTGGAAATAGAAGTATGTGCTGGTTATATAACTTTACTCGGCCATTCATATAATGGAACAATGTAAAATATAAAAATTTGTCCATTCAAGAATATGAACGACGTTAAATGATTATTTCATTTATATGTATGTATGATGATGTCCACAAGAAGAACAGTTATTACGAAGACTTTAAACAGGAAATACTTCTTTCTCATTGAATATTTATTCATTTATTGAATATTTACAACAAATAATAAAAATGAGTATAGTGAAATATATTATATTTGTTTGCTATTGTTATACTTTGAGTATAGCATCATCAATTCCAATACCATTAACTGAGTACAAGAACAACCAGAACAATGGTGTGGAGTTCGAACTAACCTTACCGAATAATGATGTGATTAGAATTGATTTAAGCTTTACTCTATTGAAAGCTAGCACACCGTGGGGAGATGAACCATGGATATCCTCAAATCATACTACAATATCAACAACAACAACAATGAGAGTAGATGACCTACTTTATGGAAGTAGAGAATTCTTTTCAGTTGAAGAGGCGATTGAAGCTTTCAGTCAAGATCTTATTAAGAAAGCAATGGATATTGCTGGAATAATTGAACGTGAACATACATTCTACAGACATTTTAAGCTAACATATGATAAGAATTCTGTTACCATACGATGATGTACTTACGATAGTAGTTATAAAGAACGAAATCTTAATATCTCTTGCTTCGAATACTATGAATATCAGGCTGAACGCAATGGAGATGTGGAAATGGAAATGGTAATAATACCTGATACTAGTACTCCTTCTGATGTCGAAATTATTAATGTTAAGGATTATAAACAAGTATATAAAATAAATATTACTTAATTAAATAATATAAATATTGTCATATACATATGTATGTATAATAAAACAAACATTGTTTTTATTTTGTAAACAAAATTCAATAAATTTATTAAGCAAAAAACAAATTATTTCTTTTCAATATAAAATAACAATTTTAAATATAAATGTCCACAATTAAATGAGTTATACTTTTGTTCTTGAGCATAGTTGTACATTAAATTTGCATGATGTTCGTGACGATCGTGATTTTTTGGATCGTGATCATAATGATTGTGGATGATCGTGTAGATCGAATTATAAATAATCTACCGGGCTACCAATTTGTGGACATGGAACAAAACTTCAAAATCGTTTAAAAAGAGGTGAAAAAGGATTAAATCCATTAGACGCAGCTTGTAGAGAACATGATATATCATATTCAGAAAGTAAGGATATAGATTTGAGACATCGGGCTGATAAAATACTTGAAAATAGAGCTTGGGAACGAGTTTTACATAAAAATAGTAGCATTGGTGAAAAAACTAACTCATATTTGGTTACTAACGCAATGAAAGCTAACGTATAATTTGGTATGGCCATTAAAAGCCTGCAAAAAAAGCTTTGAAAAATATTGCGAGTGCAATTAAAATTGCACGTAAAGTTGTTCAAAACTCTCTTAGAGGTAAAAAGTCACGTGCCGTAATACCACGCATTATAAGTGTATCCAAAATTGGTGGATTTTTACCTATTATAGCAATCGTAACCGCTATAGCTGCTCTTGTTAGTATAGGAGCTGGAGGAGCTGCTATCGGTAAAGCAGTCAATTCAGCAGAAAACGCTAAACATCAACTCGATGAATCTAAGAGACATAATCAAACTATAGAGTCGGTTGTAATGGGAAAAGGTCTTTATCTCAAACCATATAAAAAGGGTTACAGTCTTGTATACGATATATCATCAGAAAAACCTCTAAAGGAGCAGTTAGGTAACCGCCATTGAGTTAAAGAAATTTGCTTCAACTGTTCCTCATTTTAGAGGTGTTTTTATGAGAGATTTTGAGACTTTCAAAACGTTCATGGCTAAGAGAGTGGAGCATAAAAAAATTTAGATTCCTCAATCGGAGCAGGTACACATTGGGAAGCGTATTACAAAAAGAAAAGAGGAGAAGATATATTTCGACAGTTTCGGCAATTTACAACCACCAGTGGAAGGTATTAAATATCTAGAACAAAAATTAATCTACAACTATTTTCAAGAACAAAAGTATAACACATTCAATTGTGGACACTTATGTTTCAAATTTTTAAATAATATTGTAAAGACGTGATATTTTATTTTTTTTAATAAATTTATTGAATTTTATTATAAAATAAAAAGCTTAATGTTTGGTTTATTACATTTAATAATATTTATATTATAGAATTACATGTTTAAGTAATATTCATTTTATAGACTTGTTTATAATCTTGACCATTAATAATTTCGATGTAAGAGCGAGTACTAGTATCAGGTGTTATTACCATTTCCACATCTCCATTGCTTAGAACGTTTTATAGCTTGCACCACCAGAAGGTTTTATAGCTTGCACCAGTCATTTCTGCACTTTGAAATTCAAGATAGATGGTGCCATAGTACGTAATAATACCCCACACTATAACGCCGCCCTCTCAGCTGTGATGTCGGGTCAAAAAACGCTTTTCTTTGTGAAGATCATGGAAATAATAGTTGTAGCCATCAGGCCCATGCAAATTAAACTTCTTCTCATCCGTAAATACAACGGTTCTCCAGTCATTTACATGACCTCTTGGCTGCACGTCCCATAGCATGTAGTCTCTTGCGAATTGAATGAAGCCGCTTCTCCTTACGAGGAGCATGAAGTGGCGGCTTTTTTTTTGTCATTTCAAGTATTTAAGATACTCACAGCTCTTAATTGCTCTGCGTACTGATGTCTTGCTCGCTTCCACTCCAGCTTGAGCTCTTATTTTTGACAAGGATAAGGCTGAATTAGAAGCAATTCTGATGATTGCAAAAGATACAGGCTACTGAATATAGAATTTTGAGTGCCGTTAAATAACACTGTGTAATTTTTTAAGTCATGGCAAAATAACCGTATACGGACACCACTACGTCATAAAAGACTAAAAAAAGACCCGTGTTTCCCAATTTTTCAAAAAGTCATGCACTTTTTTTTTATGGGCCGCCAAAGATTTGGGGCCTCGGTATCATTTTCGTAAAAATTTTATCATTTTCTCAGGCTCATATCTTGCAAACCGTTCAGAATTTCGATTTACTCTCTGAGGCAAAGTTGTAGCTCTTGTCATAAAGAACAAAAATTGCCAGCATATAAAATCAAAAAAACTTCACCTTTCAGATCAAAATCGCAAAAAACTTAAAAAAATTCGATTTTTTTTACCTTTTTTCCCGTGTTCAGGTCCATAGGTAGCAAACCGTTCAAAATTCAAGGAAACAATCAACTACAAAAATTTACCTAAGATCTCAGTAAACAAATTTTTAGAACATATAAACTTCCTAGAGATGATTCTTAACACTGTTTAGGTAGCACGCAAAAGTGAAAAATTTGCCGAAAATTTTTTAATTTAATTTTTTTTACCTTTTTCTCCTGTTCAGGTCCATAGGTAGCAAAAAATGAAATATGCCTGGCCAGAACCATGTGCATTCTTCAGTCTATGTTGTTGTATTTGTTCATCCATACTTCCTCTTGGCCTCCACGAGTTACATTGGAATTGATTCAGAGGTGAGCGTGAATCCCAATTACAAAGAAAACAAAAGAATTTTGGGAAGCCGCCCTTATCGATGATCCCTTGCAAAATGTTGATGACCTTCAAATCACAGAAAATCTTCCATTTATTTTCGTAATATTTGATTTTTTCCATTATATCTTTCAATGTTTCATAGCTTTCTTTCATGTTGATACCCATTGCTAGCGGAATGGAAGGTTTTCGGTTCGACACATGCAACAACACTGCGTTCAAGCTTGAAACAGAACCATCAATAAATAATCTCCACTCACTAGCGATGTAGTTCATTCCCATTTTTACCACCAAAGCTTTTATATCGTTGCAGTAAGCGAACGAATTGTCATCATTTAGAGTGTAGAGCATCTGAAATTCAGCTTGTCGTTTGCGGTACGCCGTAGAGTTAACATTAGCATGTGTGAGTTTTCTTTGCTTTAAAAAAGCTGTCAAAAATATTGCAAGTCGCTGCGATAATCCCAATATGGCCACAATGAAATCCATTTCCATTTGTGTTATTAGTTGTGGTCCATCTCTTCCCTGTTGGGGCTCATAATCGGTATCAAATGGATCAAGGCTGATCTACTTCAGGTTATAGCAAGCGCACAGCTGATTCATATTCTGAACAGCTGATGCCAAGGCGAATTGAGCTCGAATTGTCAAACTTATTAGTTTTGTTTACATTCTTATTGGCAAAGTGAAGTTAATTTAGAAACTTGTTAATTTAGAAACTTGTGAACTTGTGAAAAAAACGTATTTAAAGATGGTAAAATGTGCTATTTGCAATAAAAAGTTTGAAAGCGGTACGGGACCGATGTTTCATGTTCCACGCGACGACAACAAACGCTTGTTGCGGGGCAGTCATTGCCGGATGTGTTTGTGCTGTTTCACAACAGAAACAGCACAAGCAAATGAAAAATATGTATATAAATACGTATACGCATGCAATACAAATGCCATATTTTGACATTACCACAAAAGGCGAATTCAAGGCGAATTGCTATTTTTGACAGAACCAGCGCAAAAAGTAAGGCGAATTCTAGTGCTTCCACCTTGTATAAATTCGCCTTGAAATGGATCTTCATAAGTAACACCACTTGCTGTACTCATTGCTGTAAATTCTGTAGTACGATCTGGAGTTGGCGGCCTTGGTGATACAAAATTTTCAGGTGCAAGCACTGGTAGTGTGGCTGTTGCAGTTGCTTTATAAATTTTGTTCTTCTCAGAATGTCGATTTAGACGACAAGTGTAATTTACGCATGCATAGCAACTGGTTGCATCATGATCACCTGGGCGATTAATCCAGTTTACCGGCTTACAATACTTCATAGTACCTCTGCCTCCACTCAACCATGCCATGAGATTGTTATAACATTGGCGACACACTGTATTAGGTGTGTAATTTTCACCGGTCAAGTCCACTTCGTCGAAAAACAATGTATATGCTCTTTTGAATTCACTAGTTAAAAGATTCTTTTCCTTCTGAAATCTATATTATTATATAATATATTTTCACACTGCATATTGAAATTGTCAGTTGCCAATGTTGTGTGCGAATTATACTGTAGCACTTTCACTTTTTTTACTTTCACTTTCACTTTATAACTTTCACCGCTGAGCTCTCGTTGACGTCGCGCTGTGTAATGCCTCGATGTGAGCGTCGTGTCGCTTTTATATTGTGTGCTACGTCCCTTGTTGCGTGTGCTGAGCTTACTGCATTGCCTGTGCTGCTGCTGTCGGGGCATGATCGCGTGATACCTAAGCGCTACCTAAACGGTGTTAACCCTTGGACAAACACATGGTTCTGGCCATGCATATTTCATTTTTTGCTACCTATGGACCTGAACAGGAGAAAAAGGTAAAAAAAATGAAATTAAAAAATTTTCGGCAAATTTTTCACTTTTGCGTGCTACCTAAACAGTGTTAAGAATCATCTCTAGGAAGTTTATATGTTCTAGAAATTTGTTTATTGAGATCTTAGGTAAATTTTTGTAGTTGATTGTTTCCTTGAATTTTGAACAGTTTGCTACATATGGACCTGAACACGGGAAAAAAGGTAAAAAAAAATCGAATTTTTTTAAGTTTTTTGCGATTTTGATCTGGAAGGTGAAGTTTTTTGATTTTTTTGTTCTTTATGACAAGAGCTACAACTTTGCCTCAGAGAGTAAATCGAAATTCTGAACGGTTTGCAAGATATGAGCCTGAGAAAATGATCACATTTTACGAAAATGATACCGAGGCCCCAAATCTTTGGCGGCCCATAAAAAAAAAAGTGCATGACTTTGGGAAAAATTGGGAGACACGGGTCTTTTTTTTAGTCTTTTATCACGTAGTGGTGTCCGTATATGGTTATTTTTTTTTCGTGTTGCACTGTGTAAGTGAACCGGAGTGTATTTCAATATATTCATTTTTATTACTTTTAATGAGAAACAAGAAACAGTTTAAAGACTTTCAAATACCTAATCTTTCATGTAAACTTCAACATATGTATATGTAAATGAAATAGTCATAACCAGCACATACTTCTATTTCCACATGCTCCCTAGCCTCAAACTCAAAAATTTTGTACATTTGCGAAAATGTTGATAATCTACAATATTTTTCTTTACTCCGCCGCTAGTTGTGATATCAGTCTTTATTGCAGAAGAAATAGGTGTTGATGTTAAAAAATGTCCATGCATGTTCGCAAATACAGTATTTCTGTGAAGACCTTATTTCGAGTATAACAAACATTTCTATAACTACTTAACTGCATAACAATCTCAGCAATACTAAATCAAATTTGATTTAAATGTTAATTCTCAAAAAAAAAAATTGGAAAATGGGCAATTTAAGAGAAAGTCCTACATGTGAAACACCAATTAAAGTATTTTTTACTCCAATACTTCAATTCTAACATGTTCCTTCATTACATTTCAAAATTCGAAATTTGTATTATTTAAAACTCTAATAGATTGCACGATCTATGTGATTCCAATACTGATGTTTTATATTTTCCAAAACTTTGAAATTGAATATTTACACGAGGTTTTTGTATGTCGACATCAACAATTTTAAAATATTTCCACACATCTTGGTATGTACAATAAATATTCCATACCATCTGTTATGTTTTGTATAACAAACGTTCTTCTAGATGGCGTTGACGAATGATAAGCATTTACTAACTATTTATAAAGTTTTAATCATTATTTAAAAGTTTTATTTGAGTAAAGTAAATATGGAAGATATCCCTTTCCATTGAACAATAAGGAAGAAGTACTGCCATTTTTTATTTTCATAGAATTTAAATCATTATTAAAACATATACATATGTACATAAATTTCACTATAGAAATTTGTAAATATAGGAAATTGAAATCAAACACAAAAGTCATTAATCACAACAATGTGTGTGAAATTAATAACCTTGAAAAGATAAAAATAAATTAGTATGTGCATTACATAAAAATTTATCAAAAATTGCGGTTTCTCAACGAATATGTTTATCAGTAATTTTGGGGACCCATTTGTTTAGCGGTTTGAAGTTTATGGAGAACATTTTGATAAGTATTTATAGCTGAGTTCTAATTCATTCCCATAAAAATAGTGGTTTCATTATAAAATATTGAATTTTATCATGGGTGATCTAAATACATGTAGTACTAAGATATTTTAGAACTAGAAGTAGTATAAAATATTGTATATTGCCACGGCTTTGTCTGGATTAGAAAAGAGTCTTTATCGATTAATCAGAAAAATAATATTCATCTGTCGGGACACTAACTGAAGAATGGGAAGAGCAAGTTACATGTCTAGCCGAATTGTGGAAACTGTTGGAAAAGAAGGGACTCCTACCGACGACGACATTAAAAACCACACCACAACTGAATTGGAGACAATTTTAATGATAAAGAGTTGTTGTTGATAAAGTTGTGTTTTTTATTTATAGGTAAATGGGTGGAACGGTGGGCTTGAAAGGAAAAGTGGATTGGTGGGGCGAGAAGAAAAGATGGAAAAAAAAGTTGTTTGAATAAATAAAATTAAAAATATAAAATTCGTGTTTTTTATTTATAGGTATATGGATGGAATTGTGGGTAGCGAGGATGGAAAATTGTTGAATTGTAGACTAAAAGAGTTGAATCTAGATTTAAATCTAAATTCCGATTCCGGAATCCGAATCTGAATCCAGATTTTAATTCCGGAATCCAAATCTGAATCCAAATTTTAATTCCGGTATCCAAATCTGAATCCAAATTTTAAATTCCACATCCAAGTTCGAAGTCAGATATGAATGGTGGGCTTATCCAGATCCAGAATATGGATTTGAACTAGATCCAGAATATGGATTTGAATTTGAATTCAGGTCCGAATGTCAAATATACATTTCTAAATCCGGTTTTCAGCTTTCCCCACTCATTCGTATGAAAGGGTCTTTTGTTTTAAAATTGTTTTATTTCAGATCCAGAATCTAAATCTAAATTCCGCATTCAGATCTGTAATACGGTTTTTTTTTTATTATTATCAACGATATTTACAGTTTTGGCACGAACTAGTGACCCTTTTTATGATCTGGCGACACTGGTTTTTGTTTCCTATCAGTCTAGAGACGAACCAGTGACCGTCTTTTTACAACATGTCAATCCTGGTATAAAGTGGTCAGTGACTTATGGCCACCAGTTTTGTGAATTTCAGAATCTAGATTCCGCATTCAGATGTGAAATCCTGTTTTCGAATTCATATATGGCAACGACTTACATCGAACGTCTAATAGTTGTATGATCTGGCAACACTGGTGGTAGTTTTCTCTCAGTCTAGACACAGTCTAGACAAAGACGATTTAGAATTAAACGACCAGAAGATGTGCGCAATTTGGCAACCCTGGTAAAAGAGAACCAAAAAGTGCTAGAAATTCACTCAAAGGCATTTCTCTCACGCATCATATCTTGATTATTTCATATTTTTTGCATAGTTTATGTAATTTTATTTCAACACGGTTGGAATTTGTATAGTTATATACAATAACACTATCAAAAAGCTGCTTGTGTATTGAAATATTCAATGAAGAGAGTAAGAGAGAGGGCAGAGACGTGCTAGAGTTTCACTCGTTTTGTTTGTTGGCATTTGAGTGAAGAGAAATTTTGACTGTCTATTTGTACATCGGTTTTGGTCTAGATACTACCAACACCTGGAGAATAAATATTGGAGCGATTCAACACTGAACAATGAACCAGAATAATAGAATGTTATTATTTAAATCAGCGATCAGTTATTTGAACACAAAGACCAAATCCTCGACACCAGAATTTCGCCCCAAATTGGCAACCCTAGTAGAAGAGAACCTAAATAGTCGACGCGTTTCACTCAAACGCATTTCTTTCCCGCGTCAGAACTTGATTATTTCACAATTTTTACATACTTTATGTAATTTTATTTAAATATAGTTGGAATTTCTATAGTTAGATACAATAACATCATCAGAAAACTGCTCGTGTATTCAAATATTCAACGAAGAGAGTAAGAGAGAGAGCAGAGAAACGACGGGCTTCACTCGTTTTCTTTGTTGGCATTCCACTCCATGAGTAAATGTTCTTCTCTATACCATAGTTGCTTTATGTTCGCCCTCTGAAGCAATGATTCGTTGCTTAGTTCATCGTCACCACCAATATGGCAACGTAGGAAATTTGCCTCGAACCGGTAGACCACGTTTAATTCGCACTGCGGAAAATGTTGAACGTGTAGAGCAACATCTACCGGAAGGCGTCACTATGGCGCATTCTAAAAAAGATTTACTGTCATTCCCATATAAGATGCAATTGGTGCAAGAATTAAAACCCGTAGATCATCGACAACGTCTAAATTTTTCAGTTAAATTTCAACAGTTGGCCAGACTTTTGTGACTTTTAGTCAGCCCGTATAAACTAACTCACACGTACCGTGCCAACGAATAGTCTGCAGTTGGGGGTATTTCACTGTATTTTAGCGGTTTATCACTGATACCTGGGCACCTCAGTAAGTAACAGTCCGGTCGGTCAAGTTCTAACCGTACTACTGGAGGCTATGGTGCATTCGTGGGATCGAAAATGAATTCTACTAACAAAAACAACAACGTAACAAACGATAGCGACAATTGCATTCTAATGGACATTGATGAAATAGAAATAAAATCGAACAGTACAGGGCTGTAAATACCGCTCTATACTCGTGGAATAAAGCCGGCGCGTGAACGGCGAGTTCTAGAGAGGTTGGGCAAGATCGACTCGGCATAACTCACAGAGAACCAAAATGCATCAATAAACTGGCCGATGACTCTGGCTCGATGAAATCAGGAAATCGTTTACGATCACCCGATGATCCGTCAATGTCTAAACGACCGAAGGTAACCGGAAACTGCGGACCGAAGGCGTTTAGTGCAGTGCTCACTATGGCGGTCATCGACAGAGGATGTAGATGGGACCATCTTCCGGAATAGTGGTTAGGTGTTTTGGCTGCCCTTAATGCCGTGTACTATGAGGTCTGCGGAGATAATTCTGTGCCACCTCCCGCCTGCAGTGGCGCACGCTGGTACTAAAGTCGAATTAATCTCATTTCGTTTAAAAATAAGCGAACTATTGTGCTGCATAAAGAAACCATTGATAAGGTGGGAGAAGTCTGGCCAGGTGCCAAACTAGATGTCGTTGACAAGAACAATATTCTGTCCCATCCAAGAACTTGTGCATGGGTACCAGTGTCCACCAAAGACAGTGAAGAGTATGTCATACTCCTAATAAGGGCAACTAACTTCACTTCACAACTAACAGCAACCAGGAAGCCACACCTGACACCATACCCACCGAAGGTACACCGGTATTGGGTGGAATGAAAGACGGGAACGTGGATGGGACTAAATCTGTATAACTAAATGCTGCGGGTGAAGTTACCTCACTGTCTGAATCTGCACTCCTTGACAAGCCCGCATGTAGCCTTCTGGAAGACAGCGGTGACGTCAAAAACACACTGGTAGTGAGAAACTTAGCCGCGAATGCTGAAGAAAATGCCGATGTGATTGCCCCTGTGGATACAACGAGGGATAATATTTCACGGTGGTGAAAAAAAGGACATGATTTGCCATGTTTTATATACCCGTTGGACGCTCCTTAAAAAAGCCTTTCGTATGATTCCAATATTGTATACATTGTTCTAAGTTAAAGTACAAAATTCTTTGTAAAACTAAAAACAAAACCTTTTCTAAAATTGGTCCAGCTCAAGGGATCTTAATGCTAGACACGAAATATTTTGGGAATCGTAGTAAAACATACCAAGGTACATTTGAGGGGTGGACAAAAAGAACTTTTTTGTGAATCGGTCTAATATACTTGCATAGAAACATTTGAATATAGTCATCTTATCTCACTTTTGCGAAAGAGACGTTACCGCTACCAATCCGGAGACGGAGAATTGCAACATCTGCTTAGCGTCAGTATATATGCCCTATGAAGATGCTGGACCCCGCCCATGGTTTCTGCTGAGAAGTTAATTGAGGGGGGCGGAGAAGGATAATAGAGTCTTGTTCTTTGTGTGGACCTGAGTGCCCATCATACAATTTGGGGAAGTACCAACATGAATAATAGAGGTGATACACTTTTAGATTATATTTTGTCAACTGACCTATATGTATGCAACAAGGGCAATGAGCCTACTTTAATTACCAACGATAGACAAGAGGTACTTGGTGTCACATTTGCATCACAGGATGCCTTTAACCCTCTAATGCAGAATTCTAAAATAGTGACCAAAAATTATGAGAATAATTTTTTTTTTTGGGTAAATTTGGGACTCTGATTTCAAAAAAATTCTTTCCAAGTCAGTACAAACAATCGTTTACCTTCCATGCCACAAAATATAAATAAGGGCCCTGAAGAACTTTTGGGGCGTTACTGGTAAAAAAAAATACGGCAATCGTCGTTACATTTGCCATCAGTATGACTTTTGTGAAGAGTGCCTCAAGGCACTCTTAAGCATTAGAGGGTTAAGTTAATCAAAGGATGGAAGGTGTCGAGTGAAAATTTCTTTTCCGACCATCGTTACATAAGTTTCTCCCTCGAGAACATTGTTACTTTGTCTGTTCCAAGAACGTTCGTAGAACAAACTGGATCAAGAACCAACAAGGTCTGAAAACCATTCCTCTCCACAACCCAGCTAATACCGCTAAGGTTGACGCTCTTATTGATGCTCTCACCTCAGCTCTCAACAGATTATTTCGTAAGCCCCACCAATACCTACCGAGGTATAAAGAAACCTCCGTGGGATCCGTAAAGGATCTGCAAATCCTGAGAAAATCTTGCAGAAAGCTTTTTAAAAGGGAATTTCCCGAGGAAGGAGAACGCCGAAAGCGGGAAATCGTCGCATATTGGTCCAAAGAACTTTGGAACAATCAGTATCTCATATTTCATTCTGACCATAGATACCTCTTAGTTGTCCACACCCCAGCACGCTTACTGTGGCAAATCTACGGAAACCGCTCTGCACGCGTTACTGAGCTTCATAAGAAATCTCGTTGCACTCTTGTCGCATTTGCCGATATGGAGGGTGCATTTAACAACGTCTTACCAGGATCAATAAAATCTGTTCTATCGATACTTTGCGTTGAACAGGGGATCATTAATATGATATATGAGTTACTTACGAGAAGGTGTGACCCTAGGACACACTACCTTAACTCGAAATGTGAATAGAGTAATACCCCGAGTGGGAGTTTTATCTCCACTCCTCTGAAATTTAGCACTGAACTGTGTCCTGCTAGAGTTGGAGGGATTATGTTGCACAGTGCTGATGATAATCAGGAGACTCTCTATGTGGAGCATGGAATGGGTGTAAATCCAGACAAAACCGAGCTCGTTATGTTTACCAGGAAGTAGGAGGTTCCGTATATTCAAATTTGCCTAAAGGATAGTGCAAAATATATACAGTATTGCGCATAACCTAAGTAATTTTTGTAGCAATTTCTTAAAATAAAAAATATTTTAAAATGATATCAATTTAAAAATAATAAAAGACAGTATTTTATTAATTTCATTATTGGCAACATAAATATAAATAAAAAAATCTAAATTCATAACGGTAAAATATGTGACGAAACAATTTAAAATTTTAGCTGCGCTAAACCTAAGCAACTTTTGACTTTCTTTCGATATTATTTTTATTCTCGCACGAAAGTACCGGATATTTTCCAAGACACGAAGAGTAATTGCAAAGAAGATTTTGTTATGCTTCAGTTGTAATCGATTGTGCCCCGCCTGAGCATTAATTTTTTATTAAAACAATAAGCAGTAAAATATGCGACAGCTTAAAGCTTAGAGCCTTATGGTCTACCCAATCCTTCACGCCTTTTCATATTAGGGTACTGCTGGCAAAATCTTACCTTCTACCTGGATTAGTTTTCGGATCGGAACTGTTTTCAAATTCCGACTCAAAAAGTGTTCGTAAACTAAACATTGTATTTAATAATGTCGTCAGATACATATACGGACTAAAGAGATTCGACTCCGTATCACCTTTCACAAAGGTTCTTTATGGTGTATCTTTTAAATCATTTCTTGATATTAAAACACTTCCGTTTCTTCACAATATTGTTTATACTTGTAAGCCAACTTACTTATTTAATAATCTTCCTTTTACCAGGTCTAATAGAGGAAATATTCTGATACCTATGACTCAAAAGAGTGGTGTTTCTAAATGGCATTTCTTCGTTCATTCAATTCGTCTTTGTAATTCACTGCCACTTACCATTCAAATAATCAGCAACGCTACATTATTTAAAAAACATATTTCTGATCATTTTAAAACCTATGAGAGATAACCAATTCTTTATCTCCTCTCTTTCAATATAGTTTTCTTCGTCTTTATTCTACTTTCAATTCAATTATAATATTTCTGTTTTTATTATTATGTTCATATTATATTTTATTTTATACTTACAACTTTTTATTTTATTTTTATTTTTGTTTGGAAAACTCAGATATCACCAAGGCTAATTACACAATGCAACAGTGAAAAAAAAAATTAATGTGAGTCCGATCACAGGGGAGATGTGTAAACATCTAGTAATGAAGTTGGAAGTACTTATGCTTTTAGTATATTTTTTTAATTAATAAATTAAAAGTATCAAAACTTTCAATATTGTAAATACATAGGAATTTGCAGGATTTTGTTTGTTTTATTTAACTTATTTGGTTAGTAAATCGGCACACTGCAGTATATATGTACTGCATTAAAAATTACAGTAAGCAGTAAATTTACTGATTACTGAAAAAATTCAGTAAATTTTTACTGATAATGAAAATTAATTTGCATTACCAGTCAAATCATAGGGCCGTATTCATAATAATCAGTAATCGGGCATTACTGATTACAGAAAATTCAATGCACCTCATCGTAATCATGTCGGCACTTTATAAAAATTGCTGAAAAAAAATTTAGTAATCAGTAAAAATTTACTAGTTAAAGAATTATTTTTACTGAAATTTTAGTAGTACTGCAAAGTGCCCATCTATGGTAAATGCCTTAAGTACAAATAGTTAATATTGGCTTATGGTAACTAAAATAAGATATTTAAATTTTTGAGTCGATTGTATTTAAAAATCTATGGAAAACTGCATCTATAGTAGTGGAATTGTTAGTTGTGGGGTTTGTGGAGAATTGCTCAATGCAAGTGGAAAACGTCAAGTAAAAATTTTGATAAAGCTTGCGACTGTGGGTTTGCAAAATTTGTATTAAAATCTCCACCCATAATAATTGGCATGAGATGGAGATTGTTACCCAATTGTCGTGCACCAGCTTCAGTGTAAGGCAACAGTACGTAATGAAGATATGTCATAATCTTAATTTATATTGGAATCTAATAGAAATTTTATTAGAATTAACATTACCTCCATTCAGCTTTGATACACTTTGTGTTGTTTTATGTTCTGAGTTATAATTTTTTTGGTGTTTTGTAAAATATTTTATTATTTTGTATTTGTTGCGGTTGACACGTTATTAATCAGCTGTTTACTGAAATGTAATGTTATTTTACAGCAATGGTTTTCGAAAATTAGTAGCTAATATTGCACACTAGATGGTGCTTATATGCAGCTGTTAAGTATGAATGACAAACTCAAAGATGAAGAAAACTTTTAGTTTTTAGTTTTCCTTATATTTGACAAGTTTAGTTTTTAGTTTTCCTTATTTTGCTTTGTTTTAGTAAATTTTTTATTAAAAGTGCAAAAAATCTTTTTAAAAGTTGTTAAAATTAAATGTTTTTGTATTCATTTTATTTATTTGTTTTCATTTGCCTACGATAACATAATGTACGACAATTAGTGAAAATTAGTCGCTACTAAGGGCTAGCACAAGTGCATGTTTCGGTTCATTTAATTCATCGTGCAAAATGTTATGCTGTGTGTGTAGGGCCGACGCCAGCAGCGGTTCGAGCCATGCCATGTCTACACGTAAACCCACTCATAGTAGTCATTGCGACGCAACCGTCGAGTCATACGATTCTATTACTACCCAATGATTGGGTTGAACTGTGATACGTGTTGTACTACCAGCAATCTATGTATGTTGATTTACTTTAGCAACATAAAAAAGGAATTCATTTCAAAAATAAAAAAAGAAACAATTAAGTAAGGAAAAGGTAATTTTTTAAGAAAATTTACTTTTTTTTAAAAAGCTGGTTATTTAGGAATAGGAATGTTTTTTAAGAAAAGATAATTTTTAAGAAAAAGTACTTTTGTTAAGTAAAAATACTTTTTTAAAGAAAATGTACATATTTTAAGAAAACAAGTGAAAAATAATTAATTGCGATAATTTAAACATCAATATTCTCCATTTTCCCTTTTTTAATTACAATCGTGCGCACACAAATCAAACGTTAGAATAACATAAATTCAGTGTGGGCGATAAAACGTCATCCATACAGTCTTGGATGAGGGGTCGTATGTACCATGCAACACTCAAGTAAAACGATTCATGTTCGAACACGTTGGATTGATTTACTTGAGTCGAACATAACATTGCCGTCGAAGTCCTATGTATACCACGTAGTAACAACATGCATGACATGACAATGAATTAGTGTCACACAAATCACAACTCAATCAATTCATCTCGCTATTGCACTATTGCACACTAGATGGTGATGAGTATATTGTATGCAGCGTATGATTACACTAATACTCTCATACATAGCTCACACCGATTTGATAACGCTTTACGATTGGTTAACGATTACATCGCACATCTTACTCTAAATTTGTGATTGTATTGTGAAAAAGATTTTTACCCCCAGAGTATAGATGTTTACACATCAAAAACACCCGAACGTGGCTATGCAGGTTCGATAGTACTACCGGAGCTGAGTAAAACCCTAGCTCAGTTTGGCTAGATTGGCTTCCGAAAATTTTTTTTGAGCCCCTAAACATCTTGAAAACCCGTGGACCCCTCGAAAAAAGTTGGAATCAGCTTTTGGCCAACGGTTCCCATAGTTTAGGCTGTAGCGCTTTCTATCCTTCAGTAAAGTTGTAGGTAATAGTCCGCTTAACAAATTCCTAGAATAGTATATCCAAAAAAAAATATCTTTTCGTTTTTTTTAAAAATTTTTGAAAATTTAAATTTAAATTTAAAAATTTTTTCAAGTTTTTTAGTCCAAGTCGCAGGGAATCCAGATTTTTTGCATACTCTTTTCAGCGAAATTGTAGTATAGGTACCACTGAACAACTTCTCTGAACAAACCTTTGCAATCTGAACATGCCTAGGGCCAATAAATACCTGTCAAAGCTCACAATTTACTTACAAAAATACGGGTTTTGGGCCATAATATGCGTAGCATGCAAAGTTTTTACTTGTTGTCTTTGTCAAACAGGTGGTTATTGCAAAACTCAAAACAACCAATATAATCTGAATACTTTACCACTTTAATGTTCACAAAGAGCATTTGATATTAAAAAAAATCAAGGGTTTTTATTGCAATACTTTGTAGCTTTCAAAAAAGTATAGAAAATTTATTGAAAGTCAATTAAAATTCAACGCTTAAAACATCATTGTAGACAATTTTTAAAAATGCACCGTTAGAAAAGCATGTAATAGCTATATGCACTTTTATGTTGCAACACGCATCTATTCATTTTAAGTATTTCCTAACCCGTTAATTTTCATCATAAAAAACTTCATTATCTTCAAAATAATCATCATCAGCATCTGAATCTCTATAGTCCGAAAAATGTCCAGTTTCTTCCTGGACTTTCTCTCCGATTTCATCACTTTCTTCTTCAATCGATCCTGAATGTCTTTCGATTTCCTCTTTGAGCAAAGTTGTTGCACGCAAGCAAATTTCGGCCATGATCGCGTCTGGACGCCCCTTCCCTCTATATCTGAATTAAAGGGGAAAAAGAAACTAGTATAGTGTAAAAGTTATAAAAAACTTATTTGAACAGATTTTGTTACCTTAATTCAAATGGCAATGCTGTTTGATGGAACCGTTCTCCTTGCTCATCGGATTCAGTCGAAAGCTGGCGGCGGAAGTAGTTCAAATGATGGTGTAGAAAGTGAATCTTTAATGACATATGAACACCAATTGTTTCAAATGAAGCCAGCATGTTGCTAACTAATTCCTCATAGTTTTGTGCACGATTTTTTCCAAGGAAGCTTACAATGACATTTTTCAGCGAGCTCCAGGCATTCTTCTCATCGTCAAACAAAATGTAGCCAAAACGCTCGTGCATCATCAGTTTGCGAATATCGGGACCGTTAAGCACAGCTAGAAAATAACAAAACATTTTTAAAAATAAAGAGTTAATAGTAAGTGTTGCTTCTTACCTTCTTTTAATTTTTCTATGCTGATTTTTTCTTGAAAAACTTGGTGTCTCAAAAAATTTAAAACCTCAAGCGCATGAGCAGGGTTGTCTTTATTACGCAAGACAGCCTTAATAAAGTTTTTGACAAGTCCAAGCTTTATATGAAGAAGTGGCATAATAATGTTTTCTCGTGGCACAATTGCCTCGTTTGCCACATTGATCGAACCCAGCTTGGGCACTCCCCTATTTTCCCACGAATGATTTTGGTATTGGTTTCCTTTGTATCGGGAATCCCAATTACAAAGAAAACACATATATTTTGTGCAACCGCTTTGTAATCCTGACAGCATAGCCACCACCTTGAGGTCGCAGCAAATTCGCCACTTATGGTCGCAGTAGTTTACCAAGTTCAAAATTAATTGTAAACGTTCATATGATTCTTTTGTATCGACGCTGTAGGCAATCGGGACAGAAGGCTTTCTATTAGTTTTATTACATAACAGCTTTCAAGCTTTGCTTTGAGCTGTCTATAAATAGGCGCCATTCAGCAGAATCATATGTTATACGCATATGTTCCATTAGTTTTTTGGTTTCCCGGCAGTACCCAATTTTTTTCCCCTCGTCAACAGTAAAAAATTTTTGAAGGTTTGCTTGGCGTTTTCTGTAACGAGAGATCTGCACATCGGGCATCAAAATGTGTTGCTGTTTCAAGAGTTTAGCAAGCTCTTCCGATTTGCGTTGGTATAGCTCCAGTTTAGCTACAATAAAATCGGGCCGGGCTTGTGTAATTAGGACTGGCCCCCTTTTTGCATGGTATGGTCCAGGACTATATTGTGAATGGTTGTCTGATTCTGGGATGTCACAACTAACAATTGACACAGCTCCACTTTCAGCAATGTTACCTTGATGAGGTGCGTGTTGCAATGAAACGTCCATCGAACGAATTTTCGGCAGCTGGGCACTAGGACCAGACCGGTATTGAAAACTTTTAGCTTTTTTAGCATTCATTCCCTTCGCTACATTTTGACATGCGTAGCAATTCTCACGATTATGCTTTCTACCGGGATTCATCCAAATCATTGGAACATGAAAGCGCGGAAACAGCCGTATTAATTTTCCAAAATCAAGCACATCTTTGTAGCATAAGAGGCAGATTGAATTTGGTGCCAAATGTTTCACCTTATAGTTACTGTTTACTCTACGCCTTTTTTCACAATAAAAACACTTTGTTTTAATTTGTTTGTGTAGTTTAAAATGCAATTTTTAGCATACGCTTTTATTAACTTTTAAGTTTTAATATGTATATTTGTTGGCATTTAATTTGTTTTCCATTTATTGTTTGTTTCAAAGCATGTATTTGTTGTAAAATATTCAAATGTATATTGTATTGTCTTCATCTATGGTTGAAACAATTTTTTTTGTAAGCTCGTAGTTGGTGCGAAAGTGAGTGTAATGCAGAATCCAAAGTAGTTGAATACCGCAATGTATCTATATGTGCAATTTTATAGCACACTTCTAAAGAGTTACTTAAAATTTTTTAAATTAATATTTTCAATTTTTCAACAAAAACCAAAAATAGCAAGTGAACCCCTACTATACTAGGCATATTATGGCCCAAAACCCGTTAAAACCAGTATTTTTGTAAGTAAATTGTGAGCTTTGACAGCTATTTAATAGCCCTAGACATGTTCAGATTGCAAAGGTTTGTTCAGAGAAGATGTTCAGTTGTACGTATACTACAATTTCGCTGAATAGAGTATGCAAAAAATCTGGATTCCCTGCGACTTAGACCAAAAAAAAATTGAAAAAAAGCTGGTACGTTGTTGCAATGCATTCTTTCAGGCGTAGCACTAACCGCCTGTTATTTACATACTGTTAGTAGAGTCACTAACAGCAAGCAAAAGCTTTAACTTATTCGTAACAATATGTACATATATGGGCTCATTTTAGATTAATTATTAGAATTAAGTTTATCAGTTAGTTGCTCCCATAGACGTTGAGAAATGGCTCTGGCACAAGGGCAGTTTATTAATGCTCAGCCATAAAATCAGCAAGAATTTCTTTCTGCCGGTTGTTAATTTTATTTAAATTCGACATGTTAAAAAATATACTATTTGTAAGTAAATTCAAAAAACTGAACAGACTTCTTTTTTACTAGATTTCACTAAACAAATAGAAGCTTTGGCGCTTCTTCTTCGTTAACGGTTGCTGTGATCCAAAAAAAGTACATTTCGATAGTGACGCGATGATCACCACCGCCGTGATTAGGCCCCTGGAATGAAAAAAAATGGTCAAGTGTGCTGATTAGTGACGAATCCAAATCCAATTTATTCGGCTCTGATGGGAAGTGTAGCGTTTGCAGCAAAACAGGAAAACGGCTTGATCCACACTTCTGTAAGAAAACTGCGAAGCATGGCGGAAGAAGTGTGATGGTCTGGACGTGTTTCTCTGGTAATGGTGTTGGGCTTAGGGTTGCCAGACGTACTGTTTTCAGCAGTACACGTACTTTTTTTACTAATTGTACTTCTGACTGCATAGCACCTAAAGAAGCACGCAAAAGTACTTATTTTTAGCCTCTATACTTCTTTTCGTACTTATTTTTGTTATGCCAACAATAAATACGAAAATGTTACTTCTTATTCATACCAAAAATCGTATATAAGTATTTACATAGAATACCGTTTTACTAAAATAACAAATTTGAAAAACTTTCCATTTTTAACCTTAATTCAAACATTTCATTTCATTCATGGCGTAATTGAATTGTTTTCAATCAAATAAACTGGCTTGGATCAACTCTTTGACGAATTTATATCCTTAAAAGCTTTTTCTGAAAATATTCCAAAAGGAAAAATCTGTTTAAGAAAAATGAAAGAGATCCTAGAAGTGGGTAATTTCCAAATGTCGGAAATATCTGTTAATTTGTATTTTCAATTCCTTAGTTTGATGTTTAATTTTTGGAGAAACGAACGAAATAAAATTCTAATTCAAAATTTAGAAAACAAATTAAAAAACTAATTTTAAGTAACACTTGTAATGAGTTTGTAAATTTTTTAAAAACAGAAAATTGTAAAAACTGAATAGTTAATCGAGTCCACAAAAACTATAAATAATTGTAATTTTTTCAAAAAGTTGTAAAATAATATCTTTGATTATTAAATATAGAATAGACTACACTCTTTTTAGTTTTCAAAATAAAATGTGAAACCCCTGACTAGTTTTTATTTAAAAAAGTATTTGTGGTCTCTTAGTTTGTTCGTTTTTTTCCTTAATTTATAAATTGTTACTGTTATGTACTGATTTTGTTATGTACTGATTTTGTATTTTTCTGTACTGAACTTTATGATTTCTTAATAACAGAAAGTGTACTTTTATTTTCTTAATTGTACTGCCTTTTTTCCTCGATGTAACTACTTTTTTTGTTGATTTCAAATCTGGCATCCCTAGTTGGGCCCCATCGTGTCATTGACGCCATTATGGACCGTGTCATCTATAAAAACGTCTTAGAGACGTTAGTGATTCCATACGCAGAGTGAAACCTTCCACTTCTATTGGTGTTTCATCACGACAACGATCCGAACCACACTTCGAAGTTGGCCACAGACTATTTAAAGATGATAGGTGTTCCTGATTGGCAGGCACAATCACCAGACTTGAATACAATTGAAAATCTTTTTGGAATCCTCAAACGCAATGTTGGTGAAAGGTATCTTATAAAATCCCTAAAAGACGAATGGAAATCTATTCCAATAGAAACAATATCGTAGTCACGTCGAATGTTTGTGGTTTTTTAAATACGGCATTACCGATGTCGAAATTCGACTCTGTCGTAGATCTATTACAATTTTGATATTGTGTATATCGTTCATAAATGTGAAATTCGAGAAAAACAGTCGTAGTGAATTTTACTGGTGACAACGTCGAAAAATATAAAAAAAATCGGAAAAGCGAAAAAATTTGAAAACAAAAAATGGATAATATCAAAATGTAAGTTCAGTTATTAGCTTTATATCAGATATATAATAAAAAAATCCAATGAGTGTTCGAACTCACGGGCGATGTGTGAACACCTTTTTGCTACACGGTACCTTTTCGATTTCTATGGACACATTTGTAAATATTACATTCGAAAATAAAAAACAGCGTTCAATCATATGATGACGTTACATTTAAATAATATTAATACTTACAATTATTTAAAGACAAGTGCAAGCACATGTGTCATTATTTTCGTGCTTAATACCTTTTTTTAATTCCCACAAAAAACAAAGAGAATGGAAAGCAACAGAAACATGAACATACATACATTGTTACGTTCGTACATACGCTACACAAGATCACAAAATTTTCGTTGCTCTCTTGCTATCTCAGATTTGTATACGTATAATATGACATTATTCTCTTTGCGCTGAGATTGCTCCCCACCCACATTTTATTTGACTTACCTTTCACAATAATAAAAAACCAACCCGTAAAAAACATAGTTTTTGACTATAAATTCTTTATATATGGCCACGCCCCTTTGTCAAATCCCGCCCATATTTGCAGCAGATCTTAAAATATGTACACCTAACCAACATACCCAATTTTGTTCAAATACCGTTAACAGGAGCAGAAATAATGGGTTTTTAATTTGTGATTTGTGTGGGAGGTATCACGCCCCTTTGTCTAATCCCGCCCATATTTTGATAGTTCATTTTTGTCATCGCCATTAGTTTGCCTGCGTAGTTTCAGCTCGATTGGATCACGGGAAAAGTGTTAAAAATCAATCCAAAGTTTTTTCGGTATGCATACATGCATACAGACAGGTGAAGTTAATATAAAGAATTTAAAAAGGCGTTCAATCATATGATGACGTTTCAGTTAAATAATATTAATACTTAATAACACTTAAAAATATTTAAAGACAAGTGTCATTATTTTCTTGCTTAACCCTCGGAGGTATAACCAGGTCTGTGCAGACTTTTTGCATATAAAAGTGTGTATAACTTTTGTGTTTTTCATATTAGAGACAAGTCCTTCCATGTAATCCTGGGGCAACAATCTCCAAACACAATGAGCAAAAAATCAGAGCGATTGTGGATCTGGGTTCGGGTTAATCCGGGTTTACAAATATTTTGGTCCAAACGGTATAACCAGGTCTGTGCAGACCTACTACATGTAATTTGTATGGAATGAATGGGGGGCAGGTGATAAAAACCGTTTTTGACTGCGATTTTGTGGAGAAAATGTATATAAAATGTACATATTGAATAGAGCGCAAACAATATCAGCAAAATTTTAAGTCTAAACCATAAATTTTTTTTTTACTATTAATAAGATAGCGTAAATAGCTACCTAAGATGTATTAAAATGAATTTTTATTGTTCATTTCGTGGTTTTCCTAGCATAAAATGCATTTATACACACTTTTAGGACACCTGACTATGCATTTCCATACAAATCCCATGTAGTTCTGCACAGACCTGGTTATACCGTTTAGCGACAAAAAAAACCCATACCTCCGAGGGTTAATACTTTTTACAACAGACCCATGAACATACATAGCTTGTTATGTTCATAGATTAATACTTATAGTAGATCTACTAGTTCTCCCACCAAATTTATGACATTTGGCCTGGTGTGATATTTACGTTTGATGTTGAAAATAATTGCTTTACTAATACCAGATAGAGGCAATGGTTCAAAACAACGAACAAAATAACAACAACGCCATTCCGTTTTGTGTGTTAATATTATTGTGTTAAATACAACACAAATGTATGCTAACAATAACAGTCAATAAAAAAGTTTAAAACACATTTAAATTTCACAGTTTTTCACCAAAATGGCATGAAAAATTAAAGCAAGAAGTTATTGGAATTCCACCTGGTGTATATCACTTTTCGTCAAACATCTCTCTATCACACCGACCGCATCACGAAGAGTGTGAAAGGAAACGTCACATGAGCCAAATATTCTCTCTAGTCTGCTTTAATTTGAAAAGTGATATACACCAGGTGGAATTACAATAATTCTGCGTTACGCCACGCTTGGATTTTCTCCGTTTTGGCAACTTTGGTATTCTGCGTTCCGTTCCGTTCCGCTTTTCTTTCGATTGTACTTATTCTAAATTACGAACGTAGTTACGTTTTTCTAAGTTGTTATTTAGCTGACGGAGTTTGTTTGTGGAAAAAAAATACAAAATATAAAAAAGAATTTAGAAAATTTTAAGTATAAAATAGATAAATGTTTTTTTTATTTTTTTTTTTTACTGATTTGTGAATTTTATTTAATTTATTACAGGTCAAAATCAACAACGCCCGCGCAATGGCCACAAATACGGATATTGCTAGTGGCTTCCATACGAGGCCAAAGGAAAATATTCAGGCATTTTGGGAAGAAGTGTGATGTGAGCTGAACGCAATAAATTTGTAAATAAAAGAAAACTCCGGCACTACAGGATTCTTCACACTGCTTTAGTTTGGCCACAGACATCTTTCTTATGTTCAGTTTTTTAACGTAGAATACGTTATACGGTAAGGTAGGGGTGTTGATCTGGAGCACAAAATTTTGAGAAAATGTTTGTCAACTTTCACCCACTTTTACTTAAATATTAAAACATATTTTAGCAATTTTTATATGTTACTCAGTTTTGGTAATATGTTTTGTTTCGAATTACATTAAAAAAATTATATGTCTATATATAAAAGTTTTATGTAGTTAAGGAAATAAATATTTAAGAGCATGATATTTTAGACTTTTTTTGTACATGCCGCTGTTGTTGTTGGTTTGTAAATGCCGCTGTTGTTTTTGTTGTTGTTGTGAAATCAAATGATTTTGGCTTTGCTGTGCTTTGTTTATTTATCGAGCAGCGTGTAAATGTGTGTGTGTGTACATTTCGTTTTGTTGGATCGGTCGGTTATTAGTTCGTTTGGAGGGGAACATAAAATGAAGGGAGGGGAGCGTGGACACTTGTTTGTGCTTGAAAATTTACAGATCTTTGCTGTCGTTTGTTTACTTCTGCGAGCAGCGTGTAAATGTGTGTATATGTACATTAATACAAAGGATTGGCGATGTATACGCTCACTATATCAATGGCGTTTTTCCTAAACACATTTCTGTGAATACATTGGGAAGTAGTTGGAAAGCAGCTAATCTATTGTGCTGCCATATCATAAAATGTATTGCTGTAGCTGTACTTCAAATGAAGATGTCGCTATAATGTAATACGTTAAACTAGATATAGTTTCATCCTTAAACATATGGCATACAGTCTTCGAGCACACAAACTAAAAAATAAATTAATAAATCTTGTTCAAAACTATTCCAATCGTTTAGATCAGTGGGTTCCAAACTTATTTGGGTTATCGCCATCATTTTGGTAGTTTTGTTGTTGTCCTATTTTACTATAAATTATACTGTACATACATAAAATAACTTATCACACATAACTTATCCTATCCAAAATTAATTATCTTTAATACATGCAAACGCCTACTTATGTTACAAAAACTTAATAACTAGCTATCAGCTGTATGCGTATATATTAGATAGATTTAAATCATTTATCAAAGATTATATTTAATTCATATATTTTAATTGCAAAATGACTAACGTATTCTACGTCTGACATATGCGCCCGTGTTATCTAACACAGGCTTGTTATTTTTTTTTTTAGTCTTTTGGTACTCACTGATGTCTTTAATTCCAAGAATATTTAATTCTTATTCGTTTTAACTATTGAATCACTGGTTTGTTTCACTAAACTTCACATTTTATTACAATCTTTACACAATTGCTTATTTTTTTTGTTTCGTTATCTTACGTTCCACAGCCAAACAGCTTATTGTGAAACACACTTGTCTTCTTCTTATCCTTACGATTACGATTTTTGCTGGAATACCAATTTACGATCCGTGCGTAGCGGAATGCGGGGACGTAATCGAAACGCAGAATAGGGGTGAAAGTCTTACTCACTCGCATTGACCTCAACGATTCTGAAAGTTTTCGTGATATTGTTTTTGGCACGTACCGGAAAGCGCCCTTGTTCAATCTAAAGTTGGTCATAAATCTGAAGAAGAACTCTTATATTTTAATTCTCAGATGAATGCGCAATAAACTTACATACATGAAACTGGGTAGGGTAAATTTGTTAGACCGGAACCATAATTGTATCCGTTAATTTATGAGTTATCTGTCTGGCATTCATGTTCTTGATTAGAAGATGAAAAATGAGTCACACTTAGCATTTTTTTATTATTTGTTTTAAAATTTACTAAAGAAACATACGACCGCGATACAAAAACTTTTTAACTTTGGTTTTTTCTATCAGTTGATCTGTTTTGGTGGCAGGGTGGCACATAAATTGTAAAAATGTACACCCACGATCTATTACAAAAACACTCACGTCGAAAGTGTTACACAATACCAATAAAATGTATATTCGGGTTCGACTTAGAGCTGGCAAACTATCGATAGTACTATCGATAGTTTTGATTCCATTAGACTATCGATGGTGTTTTCTCGATAGCGATACTATCGGCTTCTATCTGGCATCGATGTCTTAGCTGCAGTTGTTAATTAATCGACTTAATTTTGTAGAAAATAAAATTGCCAGTAAAGTAATGACATACCAAGTGGGCGCCATCATTTCTCTACGGCAATATTTTGAAAATGAAAATGCACCATTAGAAATATATCCATTGCAGTACTGGAAGGTAAATAATATATGTAGTTAATTAAGCAATTCATACATTGTTATGTTTATTTACAGAATAATTCTGATCAAATGTCGCTCACAAAGTCATGTGCCTTACGTTACTTATGCATACCAGCAACATCGACAGAATCAGAAAGAATGTTCAGCATAGCCGGAGTCATTATTTCAGATTGAAGATCTAGCTTAAAATTTTGATATGCTACTCTTTGTAAACAAAAATTGTTGGGTTACTCAAGAATTATAAAAAGTTATGTTTCTAAACAAATTCTTTAGGCAACCCATAGAATAACACATACTATAGAAGAACTTATTCTCTCATCTGACGTTTCATTTCACACTCTCTCGGTAGGTCTGTGGAAATGTTTACATACACCAGGTGGAGTTACAAAATATGTTCACTTAACTATTTCCTGTCGTTTTAGTGTAGAACTGAAAAATTTTAATGTATTTTGCACTTTTTTGTTGACTTTTAACGTTGGTATTCATTTGTATTGTATTTAACACAACTAGTTTGCCACAAAAACACGAAATTCGGGTGTAGTTCCTTTGTGGATCGCTGTATACTATTGCCACCATCTGGTATTATTGAACCCATATTTTCCACCCTCCACTGTGTAATTTCCATCGTACCTATGACGTTTAATTTATTGAGCGAATAAAACCTTCTACGTATGTGTTATTCTATGAGGCAACCTACATATGGGCATTTCCAGAGAAAGTGCCACCCTATGTCACATCGCGTCACCCTCGTTATTTGGTTATATTTTATGACCATGTGGTTCGATTGTTTTCTATTATTTTCCTAAATACAGAATGTAAGTAACTACATATTTATTAAAATAAAATAACACAATCAAACAAACTGGTCCTAAAATATAAATAATTATCGAGAGTGACGTGATGTGACAAAAGGTTGACCTTTCTGTGCAAATGCCCATATGCACAAATACGTGATGTACGAGTACATAGTATTTCAATGCGTTGTAAGAAATGAATTCTAAATGTTTTTCGTTTTTAAGTTAAGTTTTTTACGCTTTATATCGTTTTTTTTCTGTTATCTTAATTTTTTAATAAAACAACTCTGAACTTTACTTAAGATCGTTAAATATATTAGTTTTCTTTTATTGAAAATACATGTTAGTACATATCGCTCATTTAATTAAATAACGTCATAACTCAAAAAATAAATTTATGGAGTTAATAATACAGAATACTTCGTCATGTCGTATTTCACCTTATTTAAAAAATTCATGCAAATGGCGTGTAAGCTCACCTCTTAATAGACGAAACCTTTTTAACAAAAACTAGTTATTTTTGAGTTATGATGTTGTTTGAGTAAGTGACCAATATGCATTGAAAAATGATGCATTCCCAGAAGAATTCGATAGTATCGATAGTTTTGCAACAAACTATCGAAAATATCGAATGGCGTGATTATCGATAGTTTGCCAGCTCTAGTTCGACTACGACAGTTGTCTCAATTCGACTACGACATACATACAGGCCTGTTCTGATAACACGACGATATTAAACCACGAACGATTTTAATCGGTCCTGCTCTGTAAACAGAATCCAGCCAAACATAAAACGTTTCAGAATATTTGTGTGTCTGTAAAACAATTCAGAAGAAACTATCAGTTTTGAATTAGAATGAAAATGCCTTCTGATTTTAAAAACAAACAATTTAGAACAAAAATATGTACTTCATGTTTTAAGAACATCAAACATCGCACGACTTTATATTTTTCTGCGTTATTTTATGTTTTCGAAATCACCAAGCTGATTTTGTTGTGTGTTTTGCTTTGTTTCTCATTTCCTTTGCTTCCCAACATATGTTTGTGGTCATATTTAATTAAAAATTTTGAATTTGTGAATGATATTGGAAAAGAACGAAAGATATCAAAAACCAAAACTGCCACGTCGAAATTAGTCATATAATTCACACAGAAGTTAGACATTTAATTATGATACTCCAATATTTTGTGGCTCTGGTAACTACATATATTTTCATTCTCGAAAAGTAAAGTACGGGACAGGCAACGAGGAACAAAATCACGTAAAGCAGAAGAGTAATGATGAACAAATATGTGAACCAAAATAAACATAATTTTTAGAAATTCTGAAATTTATGTGTTTTTCTATTAAAATAAGTTACTTTAATACTAAAAAAGAAAAAAACATTTCACATTATGTTTTCTAATAATTTATTAAAACATTTACAATAAATTTTTTCCATAAAACAGGCAAGTGATCTGTGTTCACCATCATTTTCCTGAGCGATTTTATATCACGCGATTTGCCAAATCGTTGCTTGCAGAACATCATTCCAGTGATTGAAAACCATATCGACGTGAAGTGATATCAGAATAGGCCAGATAATAAGGGTGAATATTCATGAAATCCATGCCAAAACGTTGTCAGCAGGTTTTCGTCAATAAATGATTTTATACAAAATATTAAAAAGTTGATTAGGTTTTGCGCAACAAAAATTTATGAATTTCGATTTTTTATTTTTGCAAATATTTGTGTTGCCAATAATGAAATAAATGAAATACTGTCTTTTTTAATTGATATCTTTTTAAATTATTTTATATTTTAAGAAATTGCTATAAAAGTTGCTCAGGTTTGCTCAATAGTGTAAGTAGGTATGATTCTCGGCAAAAAGCTTAATTTCAATTAGGATAGGATCAGCCGAGCCACAGTGGTCCTATATTCGTGGAAAAGCCCATCGGAGGACGATGGGCCCTATGCCCAAATTAATTATTCCGCCAGATATTACTTTACGGCATTGTTTTTTGACGGCCAGTACTGGAAAATCCACTAAGTCCGTTAATAAAAGTCCAGAGAATGGCAATAGTATGTATCACGGGTCCCTTCGCACAAACCCTATCGAGTTTGGGGGCTATCCTACATCTGTTCCCACTAGATTTTCCGTGAAGGCAAATGGCTGCAGTCAGCAAACCGCCTAGGTCATTATTCGGAATGGATGACCAGCCCACGTGCCCTTGGGCCGATTTTGAGGGATCTGCGACTATCTTGGAATCTCACTCATGATTACTGCAGAAGCTGTGGGGATGAAGAAGACGAGAGCGTTGGACTTTCATATGCTACTGCCCGACCTTTCGTATGAGTAGAAGGAAATGTCTAAGACCTTATTTCATGTGGCATCGATCAGACATTCAAGAAGTTAAGCTGAATGATCTCAGGCGCCTTTCTGCAGAGTATTAATTGGTTCACCAGGAACTAATGTACGTCACTTCTTCATCCACATCCTGGAATATCGGGATGAGGTATCATATGTCTTGAACGATCCATAACAATACCAAGTCAAATTACAGATGCAACGCGTTCCCACGACAATCGGATCTATGCTCCGGAACGACCCGAGTTTCACTCAGCCAAGGACTGTCAACTCAGCAACAGCTGTATCACCCACCCATTTTTTACCCAGGTGAGCAAATCATGTCAGCAGGTTTGCTCAAAATTGTATTAATTATTGCTTGCATAGAACAGAACCCAGGCCCTCCCGAGGTTTCGATCTGCTCTGTGTGTCACACCAGGATCCATCGGAACCTTACCCAGGTCCAATGCAATAGATGCCAGAACTGGTGTCATCTTAGAAGATGCTCTGGCCTCGCTAGTCATAGAGACTGGTCGTGAAATTTCGTGGCGAGTTGTTGTGGATATCTACAGCAATCGGGCAACACTGCTCCTGTCTTAACACCCCCAACCAGTGATCGACTGACACCCTCAGATCACAATGCAGCGATGCCTTCCCAATGGCTTTGCTCAGTTTGCAACGGTGTTACAAATAGGAATATTACATCAGTTCAATGTAATAGCTGTAGGAATTGGTGTCATACGAGGCGTTGCACTAGTCTTCGTTCGCACAGGAACTGGAACGGGGACTTTATCGCTGCTTGTTGCACGGCTAATGCCGGGACAACTGCCGGCACTCCAGCGGGAAATGCGATTATTGCACATACACCACCCCCCAGATTAGTGCAATTTTCCTCAATCACGCCTCGGCCACTACAACAATCCCCTCAGGCTACCAACCCATCTCAGTTGCCCCCGACAAATTTTCAATTGCGTCCTGCAATTTCAAATGAGCTTCACGCTCAAACTCAGCTGCGTCCGTCAGCTACCCAGTTGTCATCGACAACACCCATGCTGCCCCGTCAGCTACTCAATTACGTCCTGTAACTCTCAGGCACGCACCATTTCAGCCGCAACCCGAGGCTACTCAGTTGCAGCTGACCATGTCAGCCATAGAGTCTACTCAGACGTCAACTCAGCTGCGCCCGAATCTTCACGGCTGCACTCGCCAGCCAATCAGTTGCACCCCGCAACCCCACAGCTACTTTCGACAGCCTCTCTATTGGCCTCTCAATTACGTCCTGTAACTCTCAGGCACGCACCATTTCAGCCGCAACCCGATTCCACTCAGTTGCAGCTGACCATGTCAGCCATACAGTCTACTCAGGCGTCAACTCAGCTGCGCCCGACAGCGCGCGAATCTTCACGGCTGCACTCGCCAGCCAATCAGTCGCACCCCGCAACCTCACAGCTGCTTTCGACAGCCTCTCTATTGGCCCCGGCAATACCCCAGCTGCGCCAGACAGCTCCCAACCCAACGATACGGCACCTCCATCGACGGCAACCGCATACAGTTGGTGATCAGCAATCGTTCAGGATCATGCAATTTAATTGTAATGGTGAGTGTAGACTTTCATCTCATGGCAACTATGTCATTATTCGGAGGGTCAGGGAGAGAAATCACGGTGGAGGGCTCGCTTTGCGTGAGCTTCAGACTCACAGACCCACCCCCTCCCTCCTAGCCCGATTAGTTCCTTGAGGCGATGAGCATTGCGATAGAGACTGGAGACATCGCTATTGAAATCGTCAATGTATATATTCCGCCAGTTAATAGCATCGCACAGTGGGCCAAATGTTGAATCTGGTGCGCAATTGGTCCAAAAATGTAGTGTTAGCAACAAAGATTTAATATCGCAATTATGCTTGCCATATTCCTACCTTGCTTAACGCTAATAATTTTTTTTTGTTTATTTCAAAAACAACATCGTAGTAGGCGTTTAAATATGAGTAATTAGTTTTTACAGAAAATTTCTTCAAATTCAGTATAGACGTGTTGATTGTTTGAAGTGTTTTTATTGCGATTGCAGAAAGTTTGTGATTAAAATTATTTATTGTATTTTAACTTCAAGGTATGTATTAATAACTATTTAAATTTCAAGCATATTTGTGTTGTTTTTCGCTAAAAAAAACGTAGATTGAAATAAGTGTCTATAGTGAAATTTTTTTTCAAGAAAACTTGAATTTTGATAAAGAATTTAGCTACTAATACCACTGACTTCTATAGATATTCCATATGCATTAGAAAGAATAGCTATTACGCTTCAAAATAATAAAAAGAGTGGCTGCCTGTTTTTGCCTTTTCTTTTATTTTCAGTCGAAATGTCAATTTTGAGACGAGAATTGTTTAATATTTGGATAAACGCCCAAGACATTAAAAATAAATCGGGTACCGTTATTGAATATGTAATGAGTAAAATTGGATACACAGAAGAAGACAACAATGAAAAATACAAAAAAGCAAAGCAGAATGTACACAAATTTGTTTATGAACTTCGCGAGAAATGGAAAAATGCGAAAAGGACAAGAATACAATTTGAAGCTAAATATGAAAAGTGGCTAAACGGTGCCTTAGTTTTTGAGATTGCTGAAACGGGTTCTGAAGTTGCAGGTCCCTCTGCCTCTGTTAATTATGGACCAACCAAAGATTTTGCTGAAAAAGGTAAGAGGACCCAACTTTTAAATGTTTCTTCGCTTGTAAAAGCTAAGTCGTGTAATGAATTGGTGTTAGCAGCAAAAGTCAGTTTATACAAATCTAGAAAAAGGGATGCTGCGAAAATGTTAAAAGAATTAAATGCATCACCAACGAGAGCAACTAAAATTAAAAAAACAATTTTCTGCCCACCCAATATGCCTATTCCGTATGCTCCTGAAGAGGCCTTGGCTCTATTTATAGACGGAGACTATAGTAAACACTCATATCAGTTAATGCAAGCAGGTGCAAAGAACCGAAACGCAAACATTTATCCAACGTACCATGTTGTAAAATCTGCGAAAGAAAAGTGCTATCCCAGTAATATGACGTTTTCGGATGTTTGAGCACAGGTTTCTTTGCAATGTTTAGTCGATAAGACAGTTGAAAGGTTAGGAGAACTTCAAATTGACTTACTGGAACAAACTAAACCAAATGAAATGTATATGACATACAAATGGGGATGTGATGGAAGTAGTGGTCATTCAAACTATAAGCAAAAGTTTACTGATACTAAGGCTGACAATTCCGACCAACATCTTTTTGCAGTATGTCTGGTGCCTTTACAACTTAAATCTAATAATGTTCTTTTATGGCAAAATTCAAGCCCTTCATCAACACGATTCTGCAGGCCTATTAAAATTATTTTTGAAAAAGAAAGCAAAGCTTTAATAAAGCACGAAATTTCAATTGTTGAAAACCAGATTGCTGAAATTCTGCCAACAAAAATTATAATTGGAAGTGAAGAAGTTATGGTGCATCATAATTTCCTGTTAACTATGATAGATGGAAAGGTTTTCAGCACTATTTCAGACTCGTCATCCCAAACATGTGGAATATGTGGAGCGACACCGAGTATAATGAACGATTTAGGGGCTATTGCAAAACTCTCATTCAATCAAAATTTATATAAGTTCGGGATTTCTATTTTACATGCCTGGATACGTTGTTTTGAATGTGTTTTACATATTTCGTATAAGCTTGTTATTAAAAGATGGAAGCCACGTAATGCCAAGGAAAAAGATAAAGTCGAAACTCAAAAAAAAACTATCAAAGAAAATTTTAAATCCCAAATGCATTTACTGGTCGATGCCCCAAAACCTGGAATGGGTTCAACGAATGACGGAAATACGGCTAGACGTTTTTTTAGTCAAACATCCTTAGCGTCTAGTGTAACTGGAGTAAGTGAAGTCTTAATAAAAAGACTACAAATTATTTTAAGAGTAATGTCATGCGGATACACCGTAAACGTTGCAGCTTTTCGCCGTTACTTATCAGAGACTGCGAAACTATATGTTGAACTCTATCCCTGGTACTATATGCCGTCCAGCCTCCATAAAATATTAATACATGGGGCGGATATAATTCAACAGTTTTCATTACCAATTGGCATGATATCAGAAGAGGCCTTAGAGTCCAGAAATAAAGATATGAGAAATGTACGGGAATTCCATACACGCAAGATATCGCGTGAAAAAACGATGCAAGATTTATTTCAATCATTAATAGTGTCATCGGATCCCGTCATATCATCTATCTCAAAAAAATCATCGAAATTCCGAACCTCTTTGTGCTGATGTAATTTCTTTGCTTTCCGAACCAATCTTGCAAGAAATGGAAAATATGGTTGTCGCGGATTATTTAAGTGATGGAAGCAGTGATTAGAATTGTATTGGAAATATATATACGCTAGATTTTAGTCATTAAAACCATGGATAATGTATTGTAAAGCGTTTTTTTTTTAATACAAAAATAAATAAAAAACAAATCGTTTACATATATTTTATTTTAACAAAGTTGCAATAAGTGCCACGCCCCCTAAAATTACCGCCCACATTTTCACGATATGGTGGCTCATTACATTTTCCATTTGTATTTCAAATTTCACGTTTCTAGGTGCTCCCAAAGTCGAATTATTCTCTCTTGCACGCTAGATTAAGCATTTAGTCCACTGTGCATCGGTGCGGGCTATCACTCCACTATCGAACACCTTCTCCGGGGTGATAGTACAATCATACTTGGCGACTTCAATATTGCAGACCAGATAGACGACTCGGAATTCGCAGCTATAAATGAGGACTTCTCTACAAGATTAACGGCTAATTGCTCAAGCTCCCCTGACATCTCCATCGTCAGTGCGTCGCTACTGTCCAATACCACCTGGCAGAACCACATAGCCTTAAACTCTGATCATATTCCCATCCTGATCACTGTAGAGAAGCCTAGCGACTTTGTGGAGTCGGATAAACGGACGTTTGTCAACTACAACAAAGCCAACTGGCCTGGCTTTACGAACATTATTGACGAATCCCTTCGTCATTTACAGCTACCCTCTTGCGCCAGACAGGGTGAGATGATCCTCAGGGTTACCATACTCAAAGCTGCAAAACGCTTTATCCCAGCTGGTAGAATTCGCAACTGTAGACCCAACTTCCCATCTGATGCTGCGCGTCTTGCGGATCAGCGTGATCTCATACGCGCCAACAACCCAGACGATGAACGAATATTGCCCTTGACGGATGAGATTAACGTACTCATCAACCAGCACCGTCGCGACAGATGGCTTGAACATCTGGAAAATTGCAATATTGGTTCGAAAAGGCTTTGGTCTACTATCAGAGGTCTATCTGACAATGGAAACAATAAGGGGCACATTGCTATCGCGTTTGATAATACGCATTACACGGATGCCAGGAAATGCGCTACCAAATTCTGCCAGCAATTTATTGCACAGCCAACCCAGCAGAATAGGACCAAGAGAACTGTAGTTCGGAGAACTAAGAATCTCAAACGAGATCTAGTACCCTGCTCCTTCACACCCATGGAAGTTGAAGCCATTATCTCCAAATCTAAACCCTCTAAAGCTCTCGGTCCTGATGGCATCTCGATGATAATGCTGAAGAAACTCGGACCTATAGGGATTCGATTTCTCGCTCACACGCTCACTCTTTCGGTGTGCCAACTGGTCATACCGGACGTGTGGAAAACTGCTCGAGTTATCCCGCTCCTAAAACGTGATAAACCCACTAACCAGGGAGAATCTTACCGCCCGATTTCCCTCTTATCACCTGTAGCAAAGGTTTTGCAGTCCCTACACTTGCCGACCCTGAAAGAGCATTTTCAGCTCGCCAATCACCAACATGGCTTCATGCAAGCGCATAGCACTTCGACGGCGTTAAACGAGATAACTACCCATATCACCAATGGCCTCAATCAGAGCAGACTGGCTGAACGTAAAGTGGTCGTAGCTTTAGACCTGTCTAAAGCTTTTGACACTGTCGATCACTCGATCCTGCTACAGGACATCTTGAACTCGTCTCTCCCAAATACTACCAAGCGCTGGCTTGGCAGCTACCTCAATGGGAGGCAGGCATTTGTAGAGTTCAGGGTCAGAATTCCCGTTAACGCAAGATAAAAATGGGTGTGCCACAAGGAGGAGTAGTGTCACCTATACTCTTCAACATTTATCTTGCGAATCTTCCTGCACCCCCCCCAAGGAGTTAGTATTGTGTTGTACGCCGATGATTGTGCTGTCATCTCCTCAGGCGTAAATGTAGACGACATATGTGCTAGGATTAACAGCTATTTAGCCACCCTTACTAGCTTTCTGCAGGAACGGAATTTGCAGTTATCTCCGTCGAAGTCTTCTGTGACCCTTTTCACTTCTTGGGCCAAAGAAGTAAGGAGAGAGCTCGACATCTCTGTCAATGGGGGTATATACCCACAGTTCGTAACCCCAAAATACTCGGAGTTTTTTTCGATAATCTCCTTACTTTCTCTAAACATGCGGATTACATCAGAAGAAAAGTCCACACTCGCAACAAGGTCCTAAAGGCCAAGGAGGAAACAATTGTAGTGACTTATAAAGCTATAAGTCGCTCGGTCTTCAACTAAGGCGCCCGGTGTGGTCCTCTTTCCTAAGTGATACCCAATGGAAAGGTCTGCAGAGGATCCAAAATAGTGCACTTCGAATCGCAACCGGATGCACACAAATGACGAACGTGTATCATTTACATGAGGAGACCAAGTTACTGTCAGTGCAACAACATAATCAGCCTTATTACGAATGTCGTTATCGTATTTCGACTACGACAGTTTTGTAAAAGATTAAAGACAAAGATGGCGAGTTATCTGTAATCTTTTACAAAACTATCGTAGTCGAAATACGACAACGACATTCGTAATAAAGCTGAATGTGTTGTTGACAAGACAGTTTCTTTTGGCTTGTCATCTGCCCAGTCACCCCAACCATCATATTCTTTCTCCAGCTCCCCACCGCTACCTCCAGTGACACATAGGGGAATTACACATAATTTCGTTTTTTTTATATCTTCCAGGGACGAACGAGTGGAAACAGAAAATCTGTCACAACAACATCAGATGCAACGATGGAGACGGAATATGACGTGACGTGGTATCACAAAGGTCCTCATTGGACTAGGGTGTTAATTGTGGCAGCCACTTCTATCTAACCTAAGCTCCTTTATTAACTATTAATTGTTCTGAAAATAGAAAGCAACCAGCTCAGATTGTAAAACCTCTTCTACATTTGGCCAGCTTCGTTTTTTATAAAAACACATTTTAGGTTTATGTATTATAATATATAATATGTATATTTTTATTACTTCTAATTTAATAGTAAGAATTAATATTAATCCACAATATATACTTTTTCGTCTCCCTTTTATAAATCAATCATACCTATTTGAAACAATTTGTTTTGTTGTCTGAAATAAGTTTTATTATTATCTTATAAATAAAACACTGTAACTGTATCATCTTTTTATAACAGTTCCACGGGTTTTCAATGGTGTCTACTAGTATATCATATATCGAATATTCTTAATAGTAAATGAATATTTTTGTAAAAAAAAAACAGAACGACAAAAAAGCTTAAAGCTTGGAGTATGAAAAACATAAACGATAGGTCAATTAACATCTAAAATGATCAAACTTTAGGAACCGACACTTTAGTGACCGACACTTTCTGTTCCATCAACGTGAACATAAAATTGATTATAAATAATAATTTCTACAAAAAATTAAGAATTAATAGGTGAAATATTTCAGATAATAACAAGTGAAATGCAATCAATTGGATTCATTGGGAAGTTATATGCAGCAAATGACTAACTAAATAAAAACTACAAATTAACTAGAATTTTTTTTCTTTTTGTTTTACTTAACCAAATACAGCGGAGTATAATGGTGTATAAATTACAATTTTATAAAGCGGACTGCATTTGAAACTTAATAAAATTTGAAAAACCTTTAGTTATGAATTTTTATCGAGACACCACACGCAATAAAAAAAATACATGCTAAAAGATAAAACAGCAGATGCGCTCCGCCACATACGGATTTCATATTATTATTGCTAAATACAACACGAGTTGTCCTCGAAATGTAGTAATAAATTCCTATCACTTTTTTATTATTTACTTTAAAATAGCTATTATGTGATAATACCGACGACTATCGGCACTGTTCTAATGGTACGCACACATCATGTATGAAATAAATACTCGAATATAAAAATTGCACAAGCCGCTTTATAGATAATACTCGTACTACAAAATTCAGACAGAGATATATTTAGTTCTATACTCTTTGTTCTCGTTAATTGAGACATTTATTTAACCACACGGCCGTATAGACTGATATTCAAAATTGAATAAATATTATAAAACTTTATCAAACTCCTAATGCAATTTTTATATATAGAATAATTATTGATATCTATAAATGAATAGATGAGAACTGTTTACTCAATTCATGCATAGAGCAATCAAATGATTACAATTATTATTCATCTTTCGATTTTCTTGCAGACGTTTCTTAAAGAATTACCACTAAAATAGTATATATTAATTAATTTCAACTTATCCAATACTAAACTACTATTTAACCTGAGTCCGTATGTGTTGCAAAAATTCATAATATGATAAACTAGATTCACTTCGGTCATCAACTAATTTCTCAATTAGCTGGGGTTTGGCTGTACTCGTATCCCTACAAAAAAAAACAAGAGTAAACGAGAACAAGATTATGTGTCAGCACGTATGATAAGACTGCTTGCCGTAGGTACCTTATAATCTGTACAATGGGAGCGTACGGTTTTTCATCATTTAACTTCATTATGAAACGCTTAAGCGTATCGTTATCCGGACTGTTCACATTAGGCAAACCATAATAATAATCGGGAAATTCAGCTGTTGACTTAATACCTGCAAAGAAAAGAATTACAACTTAGTTTTTTGGACATATTTAAGTAACGCAAAACAAAGTACATACCAAACACATTTTCTAGAATATTGACTGGTACATTCAAACCTACATATACTATAATCAATGGACCGCAATCCATCAAGAATATTGAGCGTGAATCCAAACTGCAAGGTAACAAAGTCAAATGAGTTAAAACTAAATTTAATAAGAGAAATTATTATAGCAAAAGTTGTAATATAGACCGTTGCTGGGGATTTTGCTTGAAGGGAATTGGGTAGGGTGAATGTAAGGAAGAGAAATCACATAAGGAGAGAAATCGCTTTCGAGTGAAAGCGAAAACGTTGGACTTGTAGCAACATTACTCAATAAGGTAACTTGTTAATAAATATGTGCATGTAAAAATATAAAATAAGCTTACTATTCTGCTGACAACTGTAAACGTTGAACTTCTGGTAAATCTTCATCATCGTCGTCCGCATCACGAGCTGCATTTACGTTTGCATTGTGATTATTATAAAATAATACATCGATGTTATAAAATTCGGGATAAATATATTTCATCAATTGATCTAAAGGTAATGATTTCATAGAGTCCATAGCAAACACACGATCATCCAGACGTGTACTCGTGCCAACACGGAAGGCAGGCTGTAAATACAGACAGCAGACAATGAACACAATCAAAATCTGAATGAAATCGTGTTTCACTTACGTGTTTCAGTAAGGCCGAAATGTATAAAGGCATTAGAGACAAACTACGTGGCGCAATAAGTTGACCTGACTGACCAGATGGCAAATTTTGTGCAATTTTAAATGCATTCAATATATCTACGGTTGCATTGATGAATGCTTCTCGGGCATCAGCTATATTTGATGTAATTGACCGATCAACAGCCATTTTCGATAGTAAACCTATTATTGCTTCGGTATCGGCAGAATGCATAACTTCGGGCAATGAGGCCGTTACAGGCAGACACATGGTATGAACTCGAATTCGACGTTCGCCTTCGCTGTTTGTATAAAGCAAGGCTGCTTGGAAGCATATAGTTTTAACGTCCGTAAGACTTTCTTCATAAGAAATCTAAAGGAAAAGGAAATTATGGTTGCATTTAATTTTGACTGAACATGCGTTTTTCAATATACCTGCATGCCATATCCAGCATCTGGATTAACATTGGGTAACGACAGTAAATCTGTAGATCGTACGAAGAAATTGCCATGGAATGTATGCACCTGAAGACCACGAGTACAACGTATTCGCATCACAGCTTCAAATCCAATCTTACGCACCAGATATCGTTTAAAGCAGTGTTTCAAAGAATCCACCATTTGTGGCTTGGTCTTTTGGTATAGTGGGAAGTGGTGAACACAACCACCGCTGTGTTTGCTAATGCCAGCTGTTGCGGAAAGTTATAACAACTGAGTTAAAGTAACTAAGAGAAAATTAATATATATTAAAACATACATATTGTGGCTAAGTCACTGTATTGTTGATTCAATAGGAAAAGGTCGACAGCAATTTGGTATCCAGAACATTCCAAAGCATAACGTTTGTAAAAATCTGTCGCTGGATTAAGATGGGCCACATCTTTGGCGGAGCGGTTATTGGGATCTTCGCGAGGCTCTAAACCACCAGGACCTTTATTGGGAAGGCACGTTTGAAACACTGTTACACGACCACCAGAAGCTTGCTGAAAAGAGATGTTTACACAAATAAACTCCCAAGTCTTGAAATTACATTTCTAACCAACACTCTTACCATTAACTTGAAAGCCACTTGTAAAGCTGCACCTAAAGCTGAACCGGGATCATGCGTTTCAGCAAAACGGTTTGGCAACTGATTTAACAAGTCTTTGACTAACTCTTTGCATTCCTTTAAATTTACCAGTAAGTTATCAGGGCGTGGTAAAAATGGATCTGACAATAAATAAATTATTGGTACAAGCAACAGATAAAATAATAGCATTACTGAATATGTTTACCATCAACATCGAGTAGAGTCATTTCATGAGGTTGATTATATCCATCGGCCATGCTATAAAAGTGGACATTACTATTGTATGCAATGAACCCAACTTGTGTGCGAACATCGCCTGGCATATCATCCAGATGCTTCGACAACATTGCACATACATTCTCTAAATAGCCACACTGCTGGGCTATTATGGAAACATCGAATAGGAATAGGTACATTGCTGGTTGTGGTGGACGCAGCTGTACATAAAATAAGATAAATAACGAATTCAACATGCAAAATATAATATATTGCATACCATATATTCAGATGGAGCTATAAATTCGATTGTACTTGATCGTACTTCTGGGCGTCGTGTAACATCACCATATGTTTTTGTAGCTGGGTCAAATTGAAAATCTTCAGGCACTAGAAAATAAAAATGATATTGAATACAATGTAAAAGAAAAATAAATCTTAAATCGTAAACTAATTGCTGTAGCTAACTTTCTTAGGACACTTTGCGATTCCCCTAATTTTATTGGTCGTAATAATTTAGCATTTAACGAAGTTACATTAAGGGTAATTTTCTCAATGTCCGGTTATTATTATTTGTGATGATGATAACCAAATTTAATTTTCTCAATATCTACACTCATGTGCCGGTCAGGCTTTTATCGAAACGAAAACTCCAACAACTGCTAATATTTTGTTGACAAAAAAAGTAATAACTTTTCATCTCCCAAATAAAAATTAATTTTTAATTTACATTTCATTATACATAGTTAGTTAGTTAGTTCGAAAAGAGGGGCGTGGTGTTGAGTGTTCAGAAGGAGCACTCTAAACCTTCCCATGTCAGTAAAGACATACACTTAAGCCGCTAAGTTCGACCTGTTGTGCGCTCTAAGATTATCCTACTACTTCACTATGTCCCTTATAGGAATTCGGTGCTATTCACGAAATTCCTTAGTTTATTCCAGTCCATACCCACAAGTTTGGTCATGTCCGGTATCGTACTATCCGAAAGATATCTGGATCTAGCTTGTGTGAAGGCCGGGCAGTGGCATAAGAAGTACTCCAACGTCTCATTGTCCTCCATGCATGCCCTGCACTCACTGTTCGCCACTAGTCCAATACGGTACAGGTGGGCTCGTAATCCCGAATGCCCCGTTAAGACTCCCATCATTTTGCCCATTTCGGCTTTTCCCAGTTTCAGCAGTTCTCGATCCATCTGGGTCTCCCCATAGGATCTTTGTCATCCTGCCTACTGATTCCCGGTTCCACTGGGCTATATGTGCCGACTCCGCCCATTTATTTAACTCAGCCTTCGTCACCCCAAAGGGTTTCGCTCCATTTAGGCTTACCGTTTGGAGCTCCCTGGCTTTCTTTGCCAGGAGGTTCGCTTTCTCGTTGCCGAATACCCCGCTGTGCCCCGGCACCCAGATGATTTCATTATACATAGTTTTTTTTTTTTTTTTGAATAATACTTGGAATTTCCCGTGCGGATTAATTAATCAAGCTTATATACAAGGTGTTTCAAAAGAAGTCATCCGATGATGTTTGGCTCTCATTTTTTTTCTAAATGAAAAACTTCGATTCTGTTTTTTGATTATGTTTATTTGAACCTTTAGAATTTTATTGAAGATGATGTCGGTTAAATGGGCGCCGTCAATTGGGCTCGTTTTATGGCATTTTCATCACTTCGGCGAGAACTTCGGGCTACAGATTCTCGCACTCGTGTCGAATGTTGACCTTGAGGGCTTCCAGGGTCTCGGGCTTGTTCACGTAAATACGGGACTTCAAAAGACTTTGGAACGATTAAATCGGGCGATCTTGCGGGCCAGTGCAAATCGCCAAAACGAGAGATGAGGCGACCCGGGAACACCGCCTTCAGAATATCGGTTGTGGCTCGCGCAGTGTGTGCCGTTGCTCCGTCCTGTTGGAACCACATGTCCTCCAGTCCTAATTCGTCGAAAAATTCGGCAGAAAAAACTCGGTTAACATGGCCCCATAGCGCACACCGTCCACTGTTGTCGTTTGACCAGCGGCGTTCTCGAAAAAAATGGCCCGATGACTCCTCCAGCATGAACAGCGCACCATGCAGTCACTTTGAGCGGGTGTAATGGCTCCTCGTGCATCACTCGTGGATTTTCGGTGCCCCAGAAGCGATAGTTTTGCTTGTTCACGTACCCGCTGAGGTGGAAATGAGCCTCATCGCTCATTATGATTTTCAAATCATTATGAACAAAATGCCATAAAACGAGCCCGTATGGTAATCAATTATGACGGCGCCCATTTAACCGTTATCATCTTCTCAACTTAACCAAAAAAATTCTAAAGATTCAAATAAACATAATCAAAAAACAGAATCGAAGTTTTTCATTTAGAAAAAAAAATGAGAGCCAAACAACATCGGATCACTTCTTTTGAAACACCTTGTATTTAATAAACAGCTGAGTTTCTTAAAGCGTTGTCAACTGAATTGCCCATTTATGGCAACACTTTTCAGCAGCATTAACAATTTATACCTTCAATAGGATACAACATCGGATTAAGATAAAAATTATACGGTATTTACACCGACCAAAATTATCGCATTTCGATGGCTTAATGTTTTAAAGTGCTTAGACCAATTTAGAGCAGCTCCGTGTCGAGACCAAATTATCTAAGACGGCGGCACAACATAAAAATTAAATTGGCGGCTCTTGGTTGGTTGTGTCAGTTTGGTGTAAATTTTGGGGGTGTTTTTTAAATAACTTAACCTTTAAAATTGCGTCAGTCGAATTAATTACAGAATGTCCCAGGAGAGCCGTAATTAGGAATGATGTAAATTAGTCAATATAAACACAGAAGCGTCCGACCAAAGGGGACGCATATCTGGCAAGCGTCTGATCCCCATGTTAGGCGCGGACGGTTATTACAGTAGTGGTCCTACTCAAAACTAAATCACCTAATCTGTGGTATCATGAGTACCGCGAAGCCTCAAATATACCTGACCGCACATGCATACAATAATTGCAGAAAACACCAATAGAAACAGACGGACAGAAAGCCGCTAGGCCTAGAGTTGGAAGAAACCCTTCGCTATGGCAAATTGGCAGAGTCCACAAATGTGAGCATAATTTAATTGCGACCTGATGCCTGGTCCAACGTTGCCAATTCTTTGGGGAAGATAGGAGATAGATCTGCAACGAATGACAAGCTCAGGTGTAGTGCGACGATGTCGACCTAGAGACGACCTCTGCCAAGGTCTCTGAAATGTGCTGCATATGTCACTGAAAATCAAGACATAGCAGCATTTACGATGCGGTCGATGATGATGGCCTGGTGAGAATCCAAAGCCTAAAGATAACCACAGGCTTGTCATTTATGAGCATCAGCTTGGTCGATAACATTGAAAAATTATTACCAAAATATTTTGTAAAACAACTTCGATTACATTCATATTTGGTACATGATACAAATAAATGGTAAAAGCACTAGCCCAGCTGATTTTAACTTTTTGTGGACTGACTATGAGTAAGTTTTCCTCTTATGTCAAAGTTTGTTTACATTTGGTTGTCTGCAACCCCTGTTCGCCTGCAACTGCTGTTTTTGAAAAGTTTTCTCTGTAAAAATCATAAAATTGTTACAAAATTTGTAAAAATCATATAAAAACGTTTTAATTTTCAAACTTAAGCACTTTCAGAATATGTATCAATTAAAACACAATCATTTTCTAAATGGCACTTTTCCCAATTTTGTCAACAATTTCAGTATTTTTCTATCAGCTGACTTGACATAATACAGGCACTGAGCAAAAACAAAATGCCTGTTGTTTTTGGCTTGTTGTATTTGTTGTCATACTGCATTTACCATTATATTTGTACCATGATTTGGTACAACGAACTACGATAGCTGATGTTTATGCTCATGAATGACAAGTCTGCAGTTCGCTTACGAGACCTAAGCTGATTCATTTCCAACTCCGGGCAAAAATCCTTTAGTGAGGTTAAGGACATCATGGTACAGGCGGTTATTCATAAATGGGGTAAAGCGGAACTATTCCGAAGTATAAATGGAAATATGTTGTAGACACATTTTCCTCAAAATACGTTCAGATCCCTAAAATTAGTGACGTTTGGAGGCCAATGTTTGGTAAGCTACGACCGAGCAGCTGTAAACCAAAACGTAGTTCTCCTGAGGCCAGGCCAGAGACTGCATTAATTTTGTTTGAAAGGAAGAGCTCCATGTTCTTGCCAGTCAATCCACCCGACGTCGATACATACGATAGTAATCCCGAACTTCCAACACAAAACTGCAAAATCAGTAGATTGGAAGAGGCATCCTGAATAACGAGTCGCTGAAATTTTCTGGTGTTGTGATCTCATTTGGTTTTGGACAGTCAGCGGGGCAGTATCACAGGATGGATATGAAAACTCACTCGGAATAAGTATCAGAAGACTATGGATAATACATCGACTTTGATCGGGACAGTACGTGAAGATGAAAATGCTGAAGCGCTAAACAGATCCGATGTGTTGTCTCTTATCCGACATGGCCAAGCCTATGGATGCGCTTCAATACACAGCTGTCTTTAATGGCCACATGTGAACAAGACGGACAAAATTTGAAAACAAAAATAAATATGGTGGTTGCGAGCCAACTAATGTTAAACTTCTTCAGATCAACTTCTGGCAAATGGTGGTTCTAATCCAAGACCTTGAGATGATGGGTTGATGACGAAGGGGTAGAAGATAATAACAACACCAGGTATTGGCACTTTCACCAGAGCTTGCATTGTGGCCTTAATTGTGAAACCATAAGACGACTTATAGAGGCGAAATGGGTAAGCTTCAACAACTCATTAAAAAGATCTTGTCCAGGATAGAAGACAACGTGGAAGAAGAAGCGTCCCCGGTGAAATGAAAAAGTTAAGGCCTAAGAAAGTCATTCCGGAAACTATTTAATAAATTCTTCAATATACAAGGAGGATTGGGATAGGTACAAAGTGGGGTTAAGGCGGTAAATCAGTAGAAGATAGATTTGAGACCTCAAAACTAGAGCAAATACTGGCGCTAGGCAACACGACGATAGGTTAGCTGAATACTTAATTCCATTGGCAACCCGCTGAACTAGGAGATCGATATAGGATAACATACTACTCATAGATCAACATTTTCCAAACAAATTATTACTCAATCGAGGATGAAATGGGTCATAGGTAGCTTTAAACCCTTTATTGGTGTAATATTGATAACTAGTGCGTAGCATATAACGGGTTTTTCAACAGAGACGCTACAAAAGTAAATCGATAGGGGCAGCAAACGACGCCATACTTTTTCCCGATCTTTTAACATTTCTCTTCAGTAAGGTTTGCCATTTCATCATGGAAAGATATACGAGCCAATAACGAGTCGAAATTATTAAAATTTACTACCGAAATTTGGAGTCAGGGGCCTCAACTTTAAGAGCGCTACGTCCAATTTATGGTCGTCATAATCGTCCTACCAGATCAACAATTGAGCGTCTAGTGGAAAAATTTGAATCCACAGGCACAGTACAAAATGTTCCCGTGCCAGTGAGACAAAGAAGTGCCCGTAGTGTCGAGAATATTACTGCCGCTGAGGCGTCAGTTCAAGAAAGCCCAAATGTGTCTCTCACACGTCGTTCTCAAGCGTTGGGCATCTAAGTGACGTCGTTGTGGCGAATTTTGCGAAAAGATCTTGGCCTACATCCTTACAAGATCAAATTGACGCAAGAACTGAAGCCGCTTGACCACCATAAGCGTCGTATGTTCGTGAATTGGGCTGAGCAACAACTAGAAAATGATTCGGATTTTCATCGGAAAATCATCTTCAGCGATGAGGCTCATTTCTGGCTGAATGGCAGCAATCCACGCGTAATACATGAGTCATCATTGCATCACGAAAAAATTACGGTTTGGTGCGGTTTATGGGCCGGCGGCGTCATTGGGCCGTACTTCTTCCGTGATGATCAAGACCGGCGAATCGCTACCGTTCTATGATAACCGAATATTTTTGGCCCCAATTGGATAATATGGACTTGGAGGACATGTGGTTCCAACAGGACGGCGCCACAAGCCACACAGCGAATGCCACAATCAATTTATTGGAAACCAAGTTTGGTGTTCAGTCGATTGGCCGCCTAGGTCGTGCGATTTGACGCCGTTAGATTATTTCCTGTGGGGCTACGTCAAGTCTATGGTCTATGCCAACAAGCCAGCGACGATTGATGAACTTCGTACGAAGATCGAACGTGAAATTGCAGCAGTATCGGCAGATTTATGCTTGAAAACTGACGAAAATTGGGTTCAGCGTCTGGACTTCTGCAAGCGTGCCCGTGGTGGCCATGCAAAAGAAATCGAGTTCCCTACATAATGGCATCACAGGAATAAAGAATTTCATTGGTATCTAAAACCGGTTTTGTTTTATTTAAAAAAACTTTTGTAGCGCTCTTGTTGAAAAACCCTTTATGAACTAGCGTGTTTGATAGATAAATTATGGGCTGCTAGGGAGTACGCGATGGGTCTACTACACGGATACGACATTAAGGGTCTACTACACGGATACGAGTCTCGGCTTTATTGGACACCTCGACCTCTACCAGATATGACAACAGCTCCCGCCATGGAACCAATCACTTTGGTCGTATCCGAAAATAAGCTTGCAGAGCTAAAATAACTTAACACAAAAAATTATATCCTGAATACAGAATTTGCACATAATTAGTTTTCCTTATTTGCACAAAAGATGCGAAATCTGATGAAATGTTGGGAATAAACAATTACCATCTGCAAAATTGTGACTTACAATATTTTCGAAAATTGCTTTAGACTGTAATGACAGATACAGAGCAGAGATGTCTTTGGGGATATAACAAATCTTGATAAGGTGATGTATATGTAAAAAGAAGTGTTGTTGTCGACTTTTCTTTAACGACTTTTTGAATCTACTCTATTCTTGGAAATTTGTAACGAAGATTTTAAAGCACAAGGCATTGCTAACTTACATTCATTGACTTTGTAGCATAAATTACATTTCCACATTTTACTATCGACAAAGTAAACAAATGGATTAATGTATGTACGACACAGACGACAACGCACAATATTCGGGCATTGAATAACTGGTAAACTCTGAAAGGAAACAGAAAATAATCGAACGCATACAAATAAACCACCAGCGGAGAAAAATAATGTGTAAGTATACTCACATTTATATCACGGAATGGATGAATAACAATACCAAGAGGCAAACGAGATTTTTGTAATAAAGAATTGCTCTCTGGAATTTTAGCTAAAGTGCACCGCATTATACTAAAATTGTACAAAGATAACACAACTGATAAGAGGGAAATGCTCAAGTGGCACACAACTGGCTACTCACTTTGGATTGCAATTGATGGATTCATGAAATTGATTATGCAAGACAATTCTGGGTGGTGTCAAGGTAGCTGGCGATAAAATATGACGATTTTGCATAAGGTCAATTGTATCTTGACCCCACAATCGATTAAAGCCTTGACTTACAACGCTGCCGGCAGGATATTGTCCAGTCTGCTGTGGTTGTATAGCTTGGGGATAACCTTGGTTTTGATATTGCAATGGCCCTGAGCTAGGCTGACCATTAAACATGCCTGCTTGAGGCTGCGGGCGAACAGCAGTTTGTTGCTGTTGATAATTATAAGCCGCTGAATAAGGTTGTTGTTGTTGCTGTTGGGACTGTTGTAGTTGCTGTTGGGACTGTTGTAGTTGCTGTTGGGGATGCAGTTGCTGTTGGGGATGTTGCTGCTGTTGGGGATGTTGTTGCTGTTGGTGATGTTGTTGCTGTTGGGGATGTTGCTGCTGCTGTATCAAGGGAGATAGTTGTTGATTAGATGGATACATTGGTTTTCGTTGAATTGTAAGTGGCTGTGACACAGAGTGTTGTTGTTGGTTATTGTTTAATTGATTCTGATCTAATGCATTGTTCATTAAAGCATTAGGATTATTTACTGCTCCAGTAAGAGGTAGTCCACCAATGGCATTGGCGTTCTGTGATGAATTTTGTTGATACGGCATTTGGGGCGCCGCTAGGGGACCATACAAATTTGTTGAAGGCCGTTGGGCACTGAATTGCACCGGCTGTGGAGGACGATTATTTGGGAAAGCAGCAACATTCTGCTGCAGCTGATTTGTAGGAGCCATTGGGGGTTGGGTATTCAAAGCAGATGTCTTAAAATTATTCTAAAAAAAAATAAAAATAAATAAATGAAGATTATTGTATTTAATAAGAATTAAAAACCAAGGACAGAAAATAACGATTATCTTCGTATTTTTAGTAAACAAACTAAACATATGGGCATTTCCACAGAAAGGTCCACCTTTTGTGACATCACGTCACCCTCGTTAATTGCTTATATTTTAGGACCAGTTAGTTTGGTTGTCCTCTCTTCTTTTACTAAATATAGAGCTACGTACATTTTGTATTCAGTAAAAAATAGAAAACAATAGAACCATGGACCACGGAAAATATAAGCAACGAAAGAGGATGACGTGATGTAAATGGAAATGCTCATATAGAGAAGTCGTACAGAAAATTTGGTGTATACAAAAATCATTCTCTGGACCATCCAAATGGCCAATAAATTTTTGTTTCGTCAAAAAATAATGATTACATCATGATTTGTATAAATTACTCCAAAAATAATGATTATCATTCTAATTTTATTTATTTATTCATTCACATTTGCAAATTTTAAGGCTTTCGGTCAATTCAAATAAATTCCAATAATGATAATTTATTGATTGTTTATTTCTAAGTTACACTCCGGTTCACTTATTTAAAGACACTAAAAATTCCATATTCAGCAGCCTGTATCTTTTGCAATTTGTAACCGATTGCAGAAATTTAAAATGGAAATGGAAGCTAAACATCTTGAGATATAAAAAAAAATCATGACAATAGTGGTTTCTTAACTAAAGAACTTCTTTTGAGCAATTTATAAAAAAAGTCAAAAAATGTGATATTTTTTTGGTTCACTTGAATAAAGGCACTTTATTATTTTTAAAGTAAGCGATGATTTTTTGTAGGGAGCGAGCGTTTGTTTCTTACAATTTATTACATCTTAATCATTTTACGAGTCAAAATTGCAAAACAAAAAAATTTTAAATCTATCGGAAAAAACTAAATTCGTGTTTACCTTTCTGAAGGATATTCTAACCACGCAATAGCTAAAAAAAATTGGACGGAGCCCAACAGTTGTCGACAATTACATCCAAGGACCCCGAGGGGTATGGAAAAAATTTTAAAGGAAGGGTTTCATTGGCTTTATCTGCGTATGAGAAAAGAAAAATCATCAGAATTGCTTCTAATTCTGCCTTATCCTTGTCAAAAATAAGAGCTCAAGCTGGAGTGGAAGCGAGCAAGACATCAGTACGCAGAATATTTAAGAGCTGTGAGTATCTTAAATACCTGAAATTACAAAAAAAAATGCCATTTAATGCTCCTCGCAAGGAAAAGCGGCTTCAATTCGCAAGAGACTACATGGTATGGGATGTGCAGCCAAGAGGTCATGTAAATGACTGGAGAACCGTTGTATTTCGGATGAGAGGAAGTTTAATTTGGATTGGCCTGATGGCTACAACTATTATTTCCATGATCTGCGCAAAGAAAAGCGTTTTCTGAACCGACATCACAGCCGAGAGGGCCGCGTTATGGTGTGGGGTGGTATTACGTACTATGGCACCATCGATCTTGAATTTCAAAGTGCAAAAACGTTATTGGAATCGGCTTTTCCGAAGTTCAGTGAACTATTTGGTCCCATACTTGGATATTGCAACAGGATAATGCCCCTATACACAACGCCAGAGTTGTAAAGGAGTTCATTGCAAGCCAAAATGTAAATATTTTTGACTGGCCACCCTATTCGCCAGATCTAAACATTATAGAAAATGTCTGGGGTTGGTTATCTCGTAAGGCCTACGAATGAGGTAGACAATTTGATGACAAGCAGTCACTAATTCAGGCCTTAAGGATGCTGGGAATCAAATTTCGTGGGATTACATAAATTCTCTTCATCTCTCAATGAAAACCCGTACATTTGAAGTTATTAAAAACCAAGGGGGTTGTACCCACTACCAATAGTTCTTAAATAAAATAAAATAAATTAAAAAAACAAGACATTAACAAGAAAACAGAAAAACATTAAAATTATTTAAAGTCCCTTTATTCAAGGGAACCAAAAAACAGCACGTTTTTGAACTGAACTTTTTTTTAACACTACAAATCATATTTATTTCGTTTATATTTTCCCGATAATGTTTATGTTATTTATTTTTTGAGTTCATTTATTTACATTTTGCCGATAGTGTTGCCTCATGAACGTTTCTCTTCGAAATTCGTATGAAAGTTGATGCAACTTTCCCTTACACTGGTGGTTAAGTTGATTTCAACTTCAAAAAATCAAAATCGCTTATATTTTACCTCAACTTAGTTTGTACAAACCACCAACTTCATTTTACACCATGGATAATTTAATGTCAACTTGAAGTCGCTGCAACTTATTCACAGGTCTAAAGGCCCCTTAATAATACACAATTGCGAATTTAATTTATTCTTATATGTGCATTAACTAACTACAAGAATAAATGAATTTATACTCAATCATATTTTTGGCCATGTTCCCCCTGATTCTTGGGTTGTAATTGTAATTTCTCAAATTTTGTGGATTTCCGATCTCGGTTGTTTTACAAAATGTTCAAAAATCAATATCCTACTTTTCCCGCGAATTTGTTTAAATTTTGCCGTTCATTACGTACGAATCAATTGATAATTCCTAGAGCGAGGGGTTATATGAATAGGTCCTTTATTTATTTGTAATTCGTTTTGTAATACAGAAGCCTTTAAGGCCAATATAACATATTACAATTAATAGTCCTGAATAGATTTATACTCAATGAACAAATTATTTAAAAAATTCTAATATCTATATACAAAAATAAGACCAATCTACAAATAATCATAGATAACTACCTTGGCTCCCCAGCCATGTAAATAAAAAAAGTGAAATCAAAAATACGTCATAGTTAAGAAAAACAATAAAACAGTCCTGAAAAAGGAACAACTCCAAAGGTAATTGAAAGAAAAAAAGAATCCACTGACTTTTTTATCTAAAAAAATGTTACCTTAAAAGTTGATCCATATCAAAAAAAGAGTTATATTAAATAGAAAGAAGTCTGGGTAACTTCAGGTAAGAATAGCCAGCGCTACTTATCGCAAAAAACTTCTTCCACACTTTGGAGAAATGACCCACTAGTCGACTGTTTATTTTTTTTTACAATGTTCCTTTGATATCATGTTTGCCTTTTATTTAATTTTATTTATTTATTTGATTGGCAGGCAGAGCATTAAGAATACAATTCTTCTTGTCATAAATAAAATCGAAACATACAATATATATTCTTGTCTTTTCCTTTCCAATAATTAACTTGTACATTACATTTAAAACAAAATGACTAATAAACATATATGTAGGTAATAAAATGAGTGAAAAAGCTGAAGAAAATAAGAATTAAAATGAAGAGAGAGGATAAAGTTAGTTTGTTGATTTGAGTAAATCAAAGATAGCATTTTTAATACTGTTTTTTCTAGTTATACATTCTATTTCAATTGGTAAAGAATTTCAAAGCTTAATAGCGTTTACGAAAAACAATCTTCCCGTGTTCAATAACTTGTACTTCGGTATTATCAGTCATATTTCGCGAGGACTGTCCAAAAATTAACTTCTCGTACAGGTACAAAGGTGAATAGTTAAACGGAGCATTCAATTTATTCAAACTTGCCACGCCCATAAAAAAATGTGTAGCTACAAAGCGGTCTAAATTTTTGGGGTTTGACAATACGCAGCTGGTGTGATTGCAGGAATCGTCCACTCCTAAAGCAAAAACCTAAATTTTGTTGCATAGTGTAATTGAACTTGGTTATTAACCAGATTTTTGATCTTCCTATTTAATTGAAGATATAATTGTTATATAATTTATTTTATGGAAATATATTAATGGAGTAGTTCCTTTGTAATTTATTTGAATCGGACAAAAGGCTTAAAACTACAAGTCTGAAAAAATGTCTCTATTTTTTAAGACGTCTTTCAGTTCTATCTGAGATATTTTTATTTTTTTCGCGTGCCATATCACTTTTATTAAATAAAAGTCAAGGGGCTTAATTGAGTTGAAAATAATTATTAAAGTACCCGCACAATTATCATTATTATCAACGGTTATAGGCGTTTCGGTGGCTATTGCTATTGTCAGAAATAAATGCTATCACGGATTCTTTTTATCAAAAATATTTAGAAATCTTAACAATCCTTGATTACTTGATGCCCTAGTAACACAAAGATGGCCCTTATCAGAAGAGTGTTTCGAGAAAAATACAGAAGATTAAATGTTTTACGATTAGAAATATGTAATAGAACTTACTTGAAAACTACTACCAACTGGTTGTTGTTGAGATGTTGGGGGCGCTACTACTTTAGGAGGTATTTGCAGTGATTGAGATGGTAGTGTTGGTGGTGCCATAGGACCATTAACACGATTAATATTAAGATTCTGCATACTTCCCGATAAATTACTGACATTTGACACAGGTGGCATTGGGGTCGAAGTTGTTACTGGCGTACTACCGTGATTAGGTGGTACTATTGGCTTAAATTGCTGCTGTTGCTGTTGTTGACCTAACTGAAGTGACGGCGAAGCTGTTCTTGACGAATTTGCACTCGCTGTTGCATTACTTCCTCCATTAGATGTATTTGATACCCCTTCAGACGGACCATTAACCATTCCAGGTGGTCTCATATGAGGAGGTAAGTTAGTGGCAGCTGGTAGCTGACTCATTGATGGTCTTTGAATCACATATGGAGGGCCATTTGCACTCGGCGGTGGGGCGTTGTTACCAGCCAAAACATTCGAGGGAGTCGATGTCATCGATGGTGGCATAAACTTGCTCATGTTGGCATTTAATGAGGGCGGTGGCAACGGCATTCCAGGAAATTGCTGTGCCTGTTTCTGTGTTATTTGTGTCGGTTGCTGTTGTTGTGACATTTGATGAGGCTGGGTCGTTTGTGCTTGTCCTATCGGAGGCATACCATTAACCATATTCAATTGCCCCATAGGTGGTGGCCCATAATTTGTATTTGCATGTGATGACATTTCTATGTTGTATGTACTAAAACATAGAAGCTACTAGCAAACGAAAGTCCCTGAAAGTAGAAAAAACGGATAAAGATGGATGTAAGCATTATTTTGTACGAGTATTATCATTAAAATAGAAAATCAACCTTACAGCCTATTTTAACTTCTCTTTGCCGTCCATAATTGGCAACACTGCGACGGTCGTATCAATGTTTTATAGACATAATATATACAGTGATGGCCACGAATTTAAGAAACGACATGCTACTTATATATTCCTGATAATTTGTACATCTTATCGATAAATTTTTAAATCCTTCTTATTTTTATAAAGGTCCTATTAATGTTATGAAAACAAAATCAACAATACTTTGGTACCTATATTTTGTTAACACTTTTTATTTACCTATTAATCAGATTAATACATTTTTTAGTCTGGTCATGAAGTTAGGAAATGGGCAAGATAACGGTTAATTCAATAAAGTTAATAAAGTTAAAGTTAATTCACAAAATAAAAGTTAATTCAGTAAACTAAAGCTCAGCTCCATAAAACAATCCATATTATGTGGTGGGAAAAACTATATTTTTGATCACAGCAGCGCATATCTTGGGTAAACTTTCAACTAAGACCATACAACTTTCCTTTGGAATGACATACCAGCTTTTGGGATTTCTTCCAATAAATCACTCAAATGTTTTGGCTTTACTGCTCGTACATGCTCCTCAACATCATTCCACAAGTTATCAATTGGATTGAGGTCCGGGGATTATGTTGGCCACTTCAGAACTGTGATATTGTTAGTTTATTGTTTATTTGTGTGTATAGGCTCATTATCACGCATACATTTCCACATTAGAGACATGTTGAATTCAGCGAATGGCACCATTATGCTTGTCAATATGTTTTTGTAAATATGCTGGTCCATTTTAGTGATAATCTGGTGAATGGGGCCTACACCATGCCAGGAATATGTTGCCCACACCATTCCATTGCCACCACCAGCTTAACCGTTTTAAGAGTGTACTTTGGGTGCTGCTTTAGTTTTGGAGAACGCCATACGTTTTACATCAGAACCGAAGCTGCAAAACTTCGACTCCAAAAGTATGTTTTTCAAAAATGTCATCGGTGTATTGAGATGTTGTCGGGTTTTTTTTGGCACAAGTGGTTAAAGTTGTAAGTTTTTCCCATTCAGATGTCTTCTTATTGTCCTGGACGATATATTAATACCAAAATCCGATGAAATCTAATTTTTAATTTTACTTGAGCTCTTGAAAGGATCTCTATAAATTAAGCTATCCTCCCTTGGTGTAGTTTTTCGGGCTCTAGGGTGCTATTTGACATTTTTGGTGGTACCATGTTGCTTGATGTTTTCCAGTGCGTTGTAAATCATGGATCTGGAACAATTAAGTAGCTTGGAAATCTCCAGTCCCAACATGAAATAGAATAAAACATAATTCTAAAAAAAATAGAACATTAACGATCTCTTTAACATCTTAATGGAGATCATTATGAGAAAAGCTACAGTCAACATGAATAAAACCATCAGCAGCAAGTCACATGGTGCTCGCGTATGCTGATGATATAGATATCATTGGTCGCACAGTTAGAGAAGTTACTGCGGTTTTCTTTCGAGAATTGAGAAGGACTCAGCAAAAGTGGGTCTGACGGCAAATAAGGACAAGACAAAATTAATGGCTTCAACGAACAGGGCCTCCACGCGATTAGACCAAAGCGTAAACGTTGATAACCGTTATAACTTCGAGGTGGTGGACGAATTTATATACCTCGGATCTGCCGTAAACAAAAACAACAACGTCAGCCTTGAAATCAAGCGAAGAATTGTGCTTGCGAATATATGTTAATTTGGGCTAAGCAAGCACTTTAGAGATAGAGCCCTCTCTCGAGTAGCAAAAGTCCAGCTGTACCAGACTCTCATTCAACCTGTCTTGGTTTATGGCGCAGAATCCTGGGTCCTATCGTAAGCAGACGAAACATCTGTAGAGTCTTCGAGAGAAAAATACTCCGAAAAATTTATGGCCCTATAGTGAACAACGGCGAGTATCGGCGACGCATGAATCATGAGCTGTATGAGCTTTATTCTGACATTGACATAGTTAAGCCGATCAAAATAACGCGATTGCGCTGGCTAGGCCATATCAATAGAATGGATGAAGACGAACCAGCACGAAGAGTTTTCGAAACCGAACTCGAAGGAAGACGAAAAATAGGAAGAGCAAGACTCCGCTGGAGGGATCATGTTGACGAATCCCTGCGTACACTTGGTATTGCCAACTGGAGAAATAAAGCAAAAGATCGAACTGGTTGGCGAAATATGTTATCATCGTTTTGTAAGGTCCCTGACCCCCCGGGGTTGTCCGAAACCGGATAAGTAAGTAAATACTTACCAAGGCCGTCGGTGGTGCAATGGGTAGTGTGCGCGCCTCTTGTACATGTGATCCGGGGTTCGATCCCTGCTCTGACCACCTTAAAAAAAAAACTACTTTCGGCGGCGGTCACCTCGCATAGTGACGGCGACAGTATCGAGTATTTAGCCATGAAAAAGCTTCTCAAAATACTGTCCGCAATCGGTGTAAAAACTGTAGGTCCCAATCAGTGAGTGAAAAATTAGAAAGTGCACAGCTCACTGGTTGTGAGAAGCTCTCCCCAATCCCTTCATGGGATGTAATGGGAAGCAGTTTTACTTACCAAGGACCGTAACAGTTGCAAGTTATATTCGATTCGAAAAGTCATTAAAAGACAGTAAACGTTGTCATAAAAACCTCATATTTTTTTATTGTATTTTAGTTTCAGCAACAAAAAACTGTAAACATAAAAACTTAACGTGCATATTCTGTTTAAAAACAAAACTTGGACGAAATTTCCCATCGTATGCTCATTAATGCCAGCAACATCTCATATTTCTGGAAGAAAAAAGATATACATATTTTAAAAATGTAAATAAATATTAATGTTTTTAGTTTACCTGGTCAATATTTAGTAACGCAGCATTTATTTATTTTTAAGTACCGTTTAGAATCTACGGCACATGCTTCGAATCAAATTCTGGCAACGCAATTCTGTATTCGAGTCGAAAGAACATCCAAGTTTTTGTTCTTATGTTGAGCAATCGCACATATCACACCGTTTCAGAGGTTGGCAATCGAGTTCATGTCGGGACTTTGACCCGGCCTGTCTAAAACGGCGATGCGTTCCTTCGAAGACCACTCCTTACAAGCTGTTTGGGGTCATGTATGGGGTCATTGTCGTGCATTCATGTGAATGAAACTGGCATGGGTTCATAAGCATAAGCATCCATTTGGTTCTTAAGAATGTCCAACTACTGGTAACGGCTCCTTTTTCCATTAATTTTACCAAAGGGTTCTATACCCTGCCATGAAATGGATCCCCACTCCACGATGCTTCCTCCACCATTCTTCACGGTCTTCTGAGTGTAGTGTGGATTCAATGCCTGGCGTTTTAGTCGATGAACAAATACTCTACCATAAGTCCATACGATTTACCTTAGTTTCATCACTCTAAAATATTTTTTTCTCAGACTTTGATTTGTGAGTGCGATCAAACAATAAACGCTTGCCAAAATTTTTTCTTAATAGATGTGGCTTCGGATGAACCGTGAGTTGAGAGTTAATTTCGTTCATAATATCGCGTGATGACAGGAAAGTGTCCTTCGTCGACATCCGAACAATAGCTGGGTCCACTGCTTCAATTGGTTGTTTGCCAGGTGATTTATTTTTTGTTTTCCATTATAAAATTTTTATTAGTTTTAATGGAATCAATATCATTATAGACCAGATTTCTCGATCCGTTAAGAATTTTTGCAATTTGACATGGCTTTTTGCCTTCACTACACATACTGAATATAATGCGTTTTCCTCTGGCGTACAATCTTTTCCCCTTAGCATTTTTAGGATACATTTAAAAATAGTACCGCTGGACATAAGTTTTTATGGCCGTTGCGCGCTAGCGTTGTGCTATTTTACTGTCCAAAACAAACGATGCTAATGTATAGTGATAACGGTAAAAAAAAATGTTGACACAAGTTTGATGTTCCGCTGCAACAATGCAAACCATAATAATTGGTCTATAAAGACAAAAATTTAAAAAAAATGCTACGTCAAACTTAAGAGTAGTTTTGTGTTAATATAGTGCCCATGGCTGTAAATCAGTCAGTGACTTATTTTTCAAGTCACAATAGTCGTGTTTTGGTTACAAGCAAGCGATTATCGCTTTCTAAGTTGCAAAGAAAACGGCTTTTTGCGAAAAGTTTTTTTTATTCAAAAATATGAAAAAGGGTTAAAAATGGTAAAAGATGCAAACAAAAATTTTGTTTAAACTTTCCGAAAATAATTCGCGTTGGTAAGTTGTCGCTAAGTCTTCGCTAAGTGCTTCATACAAAACAAGCGAATATATAAGCAAGCGGTGTAACCAAAACACGCTTAATATTAAAGTCATTTTAATTAAATGCAATAAAGGAGTCACCAGGGCGAAATCACTACAACGCGAATAACACTGTGCAACACCAATTTTGGGGGTGGACGATTCCTGCGACAAATAATCACAAATGCCTGTCCCTGCAGGCTGTGTCAGAGACACGGCCATTAAGTTTAACGTAGAATACGCCATCCGATAAGACAGAAAACATATATAACAATAAATGATAAATAATATAAGCAAATGAATTAATTGTTATATATGTTTTCTGTCTTATCGGATGGCGTATTCTACGTTAAACTTAATGGCCGTGTCTCTGACACAGCCTGCAGGGACAGTCCGTGGCCGAAGGCCTCGGACAACTGTCTGCTGTAATTTTTTTTTTGTACCCTACTGATTGTTTTACTGCATTTAATAAATATGACATAGTATTGTGACTTGAAAAATAAAAATCACTGACTGATTTTTTCAATGACTTGAAAACAAAAGTCATGACTGATGTTTTTCAACGATTTTTATATATAAAAGTCGTTATTGTAATCCGACAAAATAAAATAAAAATCAAATCTAACTGTTATCAATGTAGTGACTAAATAAAAATCAAAAATATCAGTTTGTTCCTCGATCTCGAACGAAAGCTTTCGTTCGTGTTCAACACCATGTCCAATTGAAATTTAAAAAAAAAAACCAATGGAAATTTTGTCTATTTGAAATACATCAATTTAAATTTGAAAATTCTATTTGAAATATGAAAATTCTATTTGAAATTTGAAAAACATCAATTGAAATTTAAAAAACATCAATTTAAATTTGAAAGACACCAATTGAAATTTAAAAGACATCAATTGAAATTTAAAACGCATATCAATTGAAATTTAAAATACATACACCAATTGAAACTTAAAAACTTTAATACATAAAATCGGTTAATAATGTTTAAAGTTCAAGTGATGTCTTTCAAATTTCAATTGATGTTTTTTTAAATTTCAATTGATGTGTTTCAAATAGAATTTTTAACTTTATCAAATATAATTTTCAAATTTCAATTGATATTTTTCAAAATTAAATTGATAATTGAATTTCAATTGGAAATGGTGTAATTCAATGTGTTGTTGGATGTCTGCATATCAACAATAACTTTTGAAAATTTTTCACAATTTCGAAAACTGTAGTGACACGTGGTTTCTGAGGGTGGACAGATAATTAGAAACGCATTCGTAAACAGTGGAAATTTAAATTATTTTCAACCCAAGTTCTTTTTATTTTTTAACCAAGATTTTACTAATTCAATTCAGTACAAATATGGGGCAAAAAAAGTCATGCAAATTAATTGTGCGCTGCTATCAAAAGTCAACCATAGCAAAACGATTTTGCTGTTAAAAAATGGGTTTCGGGGCAATGAGATTATTTCAAAATTCTTGAAGTTTTGAGACCCCTGAAAGCTTCTCATAAACCAGTGAGCTGTGCGCGTTATAGTTTTACACTCACAGGGTGGGAGCTACAGGCCTACACCTGTCGCCGTCACTAAGCGAGGTGACCGCCGTCGAAAGATATGTTAGGTGGTCTGAGCAGGGATCCAACCCACGTGCTCATGTACAAAACTCGTGCATACTACCATTGCACCACCGACAGCCACATCCATATGACGATAGAGTTATTTGTAGAGTCAGTAGAGCCAATCCATTGTTGACTTCAACCAAAAGTACTGCTATTGCAATCTCGCAGAATATTTCACCAAAACTATTGCAAAAAGTTTGAAATTTGCAAATGACCACCTCCAAAATCCGCTTAATAATTTGTTCGGTAGTACGAATCTAAGTTCAATTTGTTTGGTTCGGATGGAAAAGCTTACGTAAAACGGACACTAGACAATTCTAGATACACCATCAAGACCATTAAACACGGAGGGAATGTGATAGTATGGGGTGCATTTAGTTGGTATGGCGTTGGTCCCATACACCGCTTAGATAATCGAATGGACCAACACCAATATAAAATTATTCTGGAAAATGTAGTGGATCCATTTCCGTTTGCAAATATGCAAGTTACTTATATTATCCAGTGTGACAACGATCCTCAGCATACTTCCCGAGTTGTGAAGTAATGGGTTATGGATACGAATACCAATGTTTTGGTATGGCCACAACAAAGTACGAACTTAAATCCTTACTTATGTCGAACTTAAGTGTCGAACGAGATTTAGAAAAACCACGTGATTTTGGTAGAAAGTTTACCACAGAGTTTAAGGGCTACTCCACAAAGTATTAAGCTTCATTTGTATTATTTTATTTTATTTTATTTTTCTGTAAAATTGGGAATATAATATTGGTTTTGTGGTCGTTTCTAGTTGCATGTGTTGTGAAAGTGAATGCCAAATATCTTCTACTTTATAGATAACTAACTACTTTACGTTTTATATCACAGTAGCCCATGATACAATTATATTTATATGTATGTATGTCGAAATGAATATTTTTTCTGTGTCTAATAAAATATTTTAACCCAACAGCATGACCATCGAATTTTTGAGATCCATTAACAAATATAGTTTCCACTTTTCAGGAATATAGCAACTTCCATTTTTATAGAATATATAGTTATCGAAATATTTGTAGATAAGTGAGGGTTGCAATACTGGATATTTCTTTTTGTTTTATGGAAGTAATTCTGTTATAAAGGGTTTTTCAATAAGAGCGCTACAGAAGTTTTTTTAAATAAAACAAAACCGGTTTTAGATACCAATGAAATTCTTTATTCCTGCGAAAGTACGTTCGATGCCATTATGTATGGAACCCGATTTCTTTTGCATGGCCACCACGGGCACGCTTGCAGAAGTCCAGACGCTGAACCCTGACGGTTTTCAAGCATAAATCGGCCGATACTGCTGCAATTTCACGTTCGATATTCGTACGAATTTCATCAATCGTCGCTGGCTTGTTGGCATAGACCATAGACTTGACGTAGCCCCACAGGGAATAATCTAACGGCGTCAAATCGCACGACCGAGGCGGTCAATCGACTGGGCCATTTCGTGAGATAACACGTTCACCAAACTGTGGCTTGTGGCGCCGTCCTTTTGGAACCACATGTCCTCCAAGTCCATATTATCTAATTGGGGCCAAAAATATTCGGTTATCATTGAACGGTAGCGATTCCCATTCACAGTAATGTGCCGGTCTTGATCATCACGGAAGAAGTACGGCCCAATGACGCCGCCGGCCCATAAAACGCACCAAACCGTAATTTTTTCGGGATGCAATGATGACTCATGGATTACGTGTGGATTGCTGTCTGACCAAAAACGCATATTTTGCTTATTGACGAAGCCATTCAGCCAGAAATTATGACGACCATAATTTGGACGTAGCGCTCTTAAAGTTGAGGCCACTGACTCCAAATTTCGGTAGTAAATTTTAATAATTTCGACTCGTTGTTGGCTCGTATATCTTTCCATGATGAAATGGCAAACCTTACTGAAGGGAAATGTCAAAAAGCGGGGGAAAATATGGCGTCGTTTGCTGTCCCTATCGATTTACTTTTGTAGCGTCTCTGTTGAAAAACCCTTTACAATACAAATTCTAAAGTGTCGTTTCTAATTGTGTGACCACCAAATGATATCGAAATATTTAAAATACAAGCGTTCATCAAACTTGACTACCGACAAAACGATAATGAATGAATTCGATATCGTTTCTTACAAAATTAGCCCCCTGATTTATTCATATTTACTTGCGTTTCCAAGTCATGTTTTATTTGTTTAAAATATGTAATTTCTTTTATCCAAATAATTTTAAATTAAATTTAAACTAAACTAACAGTTGTATCTAATTTTATTTTAAACTAACAGTTGTATCTCTTAGTTTGTACGAAATTTAAAATTATATATTGTCAGCACCAAATTTTTTTTTTTTAAATTGGACGTAAGAGAGAAAAAAATTATGCTCTCTTTTACCGAATTTTTACGTAAAGAAGCAACTTTGGGATCCCGTGGTAACGTAAAGAAACAAACCTAATGTTTCCCAACTACTCTCCGGTAAATGTTACATCTTTTGGCAGTAGTAGCAAACGTATTGTCATGTCACATATTTTTTCACACACTACAGCAAATGCTGCCACGTTTCCAAGTATTAAATGTGGATCAGTTTTTAAAAAACCCATAAACGGCAATAGCATAATGGATCCAAATGAAAGGCAACTATGTAGTAACATTTTTTAAACCACAAGTCCTCTCTCACATTCTGTACACTAATCTCAACGGACAAATTGAAACAGGCTCGTTGAAACTGCACAAACAAGTGCTTATTTAACGGGTGCCCTCGAGTGCTCTAGCTTTTGGCTTTTGACAGCTCGACCAAAAAGCTTATGCTTAAATTCACTTCGGCTGTAGTTCGTTGACAGGAATGTCCAGAATGGTAAAGATAAGTAGAGCAAAATATCTTGCCAAATTGTCTGGCAAATCTGCCATTCGCCGTTCTCAATTTTCAAGGGCGTGGCCAGTATGTATTTATTTAAGAGGCGAAAACATTATCACAGTTGATCTCAGTATTTTCTTGCCGTTTTACATACAGATTAATACATATATAGAGAATTTTATTCACCCAATAAATTTAACGTCGTAGGTATGGTTGCAAGCATGCGATGGAGGTTGTTGTTGTTGTAACAGATTTTCTGTTTCCACTCGTTCGTCCCTGGGTAAAAAACGGGTGGGTGATACAGCTGTTGCTGAGTTGACAACCCTTGGCCGAGTGAAACTCGGGTCGTTCCGGAGCATAGATCCGATTGTCGTGGGAATTCATGGCTTTAATAGTACCAGATAATCGAGGCATTTGTACAAAACATCCTAGAAAACAACAACGCCGATTGGTCTATCGATCAACTTAGTGTCTTTGTACAGAGAAATAACCCTGGCGAATAACCCAGCATATGAATCTATCAAAGTTGATCAGATCGGTGATTTTTTTCCGATCCGAATACCTGTAATTAAGGTGGCCAGGAAATATAAAAACAAAGCCGTCGTTACGCATCATCGAACAGTGGATCGTGGTTACGGTGTCCAAAGACGTGATAGATCTAGTGCGACATAGAAACTAAATTTGTAGTACACATATGTACATAACATGTAGTTATCGACCATGAATGACAAGTCCGTGGTTCGCTATAGAGTAATATACCAAGAGTGTGCAACAGCTGTTTTTCTTGGACTGGAAACATTGGAAAGTAACTGGAACAGTTGGGAGTCTTATAGAGTTTGATTATTAATGGCAAAACAAGCATCAAACATGATTTGAAAGACATTATCATTAATCAAACATAATTTGAACTCTATTAGCATCAATCAAACGTCCATAAATTTCACTCAAATATATTTAAACATGGTTTACATCCAGTCACAATCTTCTAAGATATACCTCGCCAATGGTGTGGTTGTAAACAACTGGATCGCGAGTGCGAGTATAGGAAATAGTACAACATTTATCTGCATTCAAAACGAAGTTGTTACAATCATTCTATAAACTTATTGCTGAGTAATCCCTCTGTATAAATGTTTGACAAATTTCAATTTCCAACTTCCGATCATAAGTAGAATGCTGTGTATTACAAAATTGTAAACAATTCGCCACTTCAGTATTGGAGTGATTTAAAAGCATAGGATTTTAAGTGTGTATGTACAGTATGAGCCAAAACTTAAGCACCCCCCACGTAATTGTTTTCATATGATTAATTTTTAAAGGAAACAAAGTTAATAAATTTAATTTAATTTATTCATTCAATAACCAAGCAGTAATGCCATTAATGTTTAAATGCGCTACAACAATTGAGCTACTACATAATAAAATATCTAGAACAATAACAATTTAGAACTTATACTTAGAAAAAAAATAAATTAATAACTTCCATTTGTGTACTACTCCAACAGTTGACGTTAATTTAAAAGTTATTTAAACAGTAATTTGGAAAAAAAATATATATACATATACATATGTATTGCATTACAAATTTGAATAATAACTTCAATTTATACTTAGAACAAAAAATAAATTAGAAACTTCCATTTGTGTACTACTCCAAGATTTGACGCTAATTTAAGTTATTTAAAACTTGCACAAACAGCACTGGGGGGAATATTTAAAATTTCAAATAACATCATTATTATTTGAACAAAGTAAATTTTTCTAAAATCTCAATGGTGCAATATTTCAGTATTGTATTTAAAAAAACAAAAAAAAATATTTAGCATTAATTAAAACGAAATATAACAAAACCCTTAACCAAATCAGAAGAAATGTGCTTTAAAAATGAATGTTGATACAATTTTTTGCGAAAAGTGTTTTAAGCCAAATGTTTTAAGAGAACGTGGCAGCGTATTGTATATACAGGCTACTCTCACATGAAATGATCGTGCCAATATAGAAGATAATTTAGGTATATGTACTTAGTTGCGAATTTCTAGTTGACCTACAAAATTTAAAAAAATTATCAAGTGCATAGGCGTCTGCATTTTAAAGACCTTCCTTATACAAGTGCTGCAAGTTGCGATTATGCACCAATTGTGAAAATGTGCATCCTAAGAAGTCTACAACATGTGGTGTTACATGCTCACGTACATATATTTATCTTATAAACAAAACGCCCAACTCTATTAAAAGCCAAACAAATTTTCTTCATCATAAAACACAAAGAACCTGAATACACTTCCATACAGTACAAAAAAAATGGCATAATTAAAGCATGAGCAATTCTACGATTTACGATACAATTCTACGATAAATTCACCTTAGACCCAATGGAATTGGCATGGAACTCAAAAGATAATTTGTCATCAAGTATTACTCCTAGACATTTTATCCTATCAACAAATTCGATACTATTGCCATTCAAAGTAATAGAAAGATCAGGACTATGACGATAGACGAACACCATTGCCTTGGTTTTATTCGTATTAATAGCAAACCCATTAGAAATTACCCACTCTTCCAGCAATGTTGTAGTATAATCAATAACATTTTGTAAAATCCAACCTACTTTTACAAAAAATGTGTATGTCATCCACAAACGCAAATGGTACACAATTAGAACTATAGATAATCCCAAACAGGTCATTCATATACATAATAAACAACAATGGACCTAACACTGAACCCAGAAAGTTAACCAGAACAAACAGCATTACTACACACATATTGACGTCTACCAAACAAATAGGACATCATTAAGGAACAAGCTGAACGCGAAAACCCATAGAATACATTCAACTTTTCAATGAGTGTTGTATGGTCCAGCCTATCAAAAGCCTTCTCCATATCTAAAGACAGGAGGAGCACACCACATTCACGATCACTTACTACTCTTTTGATGTTGTCAGTAAGACCAATCAGCAAGGATGTGGTACAGCGATTCTTCCTAAATCCCGACTGACAATCATGAAGCAAAAATTATGCATCAACATGATCAATCATTTGAGCTTCCATCATTTTATTTTGTTTAATTTTGTAATTTATTTTGTTTCTCTTACTTATTTATAGCTTTATTATTGATAAACAAAAGAATTCAGAAATTTATAAATAAAAAAATTAAAACCCAAAAAACATTCTACGTCGCAAATCTAAGTGAATAAATCTAAAGCACCTCATTTCCTAGTTTAAAAAAAAATTTAAATTAATAACCCGTCAGACTTCGTCCTGAATTTTAGAATGGGAAAACCACTTTTGCACTGTGATAACGTAGCATTTTACTGGTGAAAGAATTTTTAAAATCGGATGAGTAGTTTAGAAGATTACCCCCTATATACAAATTAACAAACAAACGAACTCACAAACACTTCCTCTTTATAATATTAGTATAGATAGATATCCGGTGATACTGCTTCCCAGGATATTTTTATATCTTTGAAAAGATCTTGCTTTCTTTTGCAATACGCTCGGTTGATTTTCGTGTTAATGATCTCCCACAAATCATCAATTGGGTTGATATCGGATGATTGGGAAGGCCAACGAAGAATTGCTATCTCATTGCTCTGAAACCAATCCTTACCACTTTTGCCATATGATTTTGATCGTTATCATGCTGGAACCTCCAATGGAGTGTCATCTCTTCATCAGCATATGGCAACATCACGTCCTTTATAATGTCGAGATACTTAAAACGATCTTATGAATTGGCCCAATAATCCCTTGTCCAAAGAAGCAACCCCAACCCATTATGTTGCCTCCTCCGTTCCCCACTTCTCATGTGCAAGAGTCGCGCACGCTACCCATTATACTGAGTTCTCTACTTTGGAAAGCACAAATGAATGATTTGTATGGAATTCCCTACACAATAGTCGTCTTTTGCGAATGTGGCAGGTGCAGATGGGTTTGGTTTAAGTTTTACTTCGTAAATTTAAAATATATTTTAGTTTTTAATAACAAGCGGGACATCTGAGGAAGTAAATATATCATGCAATTAGTCATCGTCGGAAAAATTGCGATTATGCTTGACAAAGGTAGGGACGATTATAGTAACGTTATTTAAAAGTACACTTTTTAATAACAACGTAAACATTGTTACCTGTATTGACAAAACTTCTCAACGACTTCTACACATACCAGGCAGTCTTACGATCTATACACGTCTTCTCCATTATGATTACGAATTAATAGCAGGAACCTTCAATCGGTGTGAATTACATCAACATTTGGAAGATAGCCAGACAAAATAGTTCCCAGAGCCATTACTGTACAATTCAAACGCACCCACAGCGGACTACCAGTAGTATGGAGATTTCATATCATTAGCTAAGAGGATAACTCAATAATTGTTAACTAAACAATTGAAACTATCGTGATTAACCCTTGATACAAATTATACTAATGATTTGTGATACGTCCATATGTTCTAAAAATCAACTCCGAAGATTCGCAGTACTTTAGGATGTATGTAATTTAATGCACAAATAAATCGGAAGTATGTCACAGCAAAACACATAGCTATGTATGTTAACGCAGAGCGTTGCTGATAATGACCCAGATAGAGCCATGCAAATAAGAGACGAGCGAAAAAGCAGACAGGTTGCGAGTGTGAGAGAGGTCGTATGCACGACAACAATATACCACGGATACATAAATATACTGGAAATCAAACAAATTATACGGGTGTAATGAACTGAAAAGAATATGTGATTTAATTAACTGTGATCCAATAACTTGCAAAAACATACATAAGTCTCATTCATAGCTTTACACACCACAATCACCATAAACCACGAGCGGTGATCATCATCAACGTCGTGTATTTCATATAAATGAGGAGAAACGACCAACTTCCACTCTCATTTTTTGAGACACAATGTCCAATCATGCCGGCGAGATGCGCCCGTGACGTCGGTTGTACCAGATGACGTCGTCATAATGGTGACTTCTCTTCTAATAAGATTTTTGACATTTGCCATTGGCACGTTGAGTGGGAATGAATAAAGAAACGCAAATTCACGGGGTGGGCACAAAAACATACGCACATACACACAAACTACTGAGAGCACACACTGTGAATGTGTGAAGCAAATACAATTGGAATGTGCATTATAGGAACGCAATGCCAAAAGTGAACAAAATGTTGAGTGACTTCCAACCAAAAAAAAATGTTTTTTACATCATTAATAAACATATTTAGTCAGAACTCGCGTTATTCAACAATAATCACTTATACGTAATTACCTCAAAAATTGCTGCAGTCTTTACAACTAATTAAACGCAGTAAAAGATCCTTGTAGGTCTAAAAATTAGGGGTTTCAAAGTTCGAGAATGAATTAAGCTGGCAGGTTCGTCTCCTCCCTTTTTCAACCAGCGATTTTATTCACCTTTTTTGATATTTATTATTCACTGAACACACATTTGCTTGAATTATTGATTTTGTATAGATATTTTGCACTTTTTCTATGCTGCTTTGTTATTTTTTCTACACTTTTCTCGGAAAATTTCAATTTTCATTAAGCAAAAAAAAATAGACAACTCAGCTCTCAACTGACAGCTCAGCACAGCAACGAAGATAAAAGCCGACAGAAATCAAACTAACGCCGCCGAATGGTTGTCTTAGCCGGTCGGGCAAAAAATACTGCTTCAAACAGCCGCCGAATGTTCTAATCATAACAAAAACCAAATTCAAAGAAATCAAGGCGAATACTAAGGTGGAACTTCCACCGTGGAAGCACTAAATGCTGTTGATATTGGGTAGTATGACTAAAAATTAGTAATTACTTTGAAGTGGTTACTTTTAGCAAAGAAAGTTCCTAAAGTAACTACTTCAATTATTATTAATAAAAGTCTTCTTTACATAATTTGTTCGAAAATTCGAATCAAGTATTTGCTTACAGTTTGATTTGAGAGAAACGTGTAAATAAATTAAATAAAATAAAAATTGGAAATAACTATATTGAAATGTAAAATTTTGAAGAGGAATTTTTAATTGAAGTTGGGATCTATTTTATATAATTTTTATTCTTACAGAGCCTGTTACTTTGTCGTCAAACTCTTCCAAAGATTGTTTATATTTACAATTGTTTAAGGCAATTGAGGTAAAGTTCTATTTAACAAATCAAAGAAATGAACAAAAAGCTATTGATGATGTGCGAAATTTTTAGAAGAAGTGGGAGTATCTCCAATTGAAATACCAGAAAAGGAAATCTGCGAACCGGCTCTTCTAATTGGGTTTTTTCAAATGCTAATAATAAAAAATACCACCCATAAAACACAAAGACCAATGATATAAACACCATTCAAAAAGAGTTCTGCAAAACCAATTAGATCTTATACAAATACAGAAGAAAATGAAGCAAGAAATTCACGATGAAACTATGCGAATTCTGATCAACGAAAAGGAGCAGAAAAAGAGTGAATTTCAATTTAAAAACAGAAAAATTAGAAAAGTCAAGTTAAAATTAAATAATAAACTGCTTCCATTATTTTTAAATACGATTATTTTTATTTTTTAGTAAAACACAAATTAAACAAAACAACATAATTTTACATGAAACAGTTCTTTCTGTTCATAATATTTTTGAAACGTTTTAAAGAACTGGTCTAGACCTGAAACACTTCTCTAACTACAGTATGAGACTCAGATTGTGAGGATTAAATTTTTTTCTACATTACTTAATGTACCGCCTTGAGTTTCATTATTTGCCTTGACAAAGTGATTTGCCAGAAACGTTACATTCTCCCGGTTAAATTGAAACAGTTGTTTAAAATTATTCTCCTAGCTATTTCTGCGTTCCTTATATATCTTGCTTTTCCGATTTTGACCATTTACAGGTAACAAAGAGCCTAATGAAAAAATAATGCTGTCAATTTTTTCTTACTTTTGTTATATTATCTTTTTTTTGACAATTGGAGGATATCATTAAAGTGAAAAAACCAACTAAAAAAAATGGTGTCCCATAACATCCCATGAAGGGAGAGGTTCTCACAATCAGTGAGATGTGCGCTTTCTAGTTTTGCACTCACTAATTGGGACCTACAGTTTCACACCGGTTCTGAACGGTATTTTGATAAGCATTTTCATGGCTAAGTACTCGATAGTGTCGCCATCACTAAGCGAGGTGGCCGTCGTCGAAAGAAATGTAAGGTGGTCTGAGCAGGGATCGAACCCACGTTCTCATGCACAAGAGCCGCGCACACTAACCATTGCGCCACCGACGACCAAAAACCAACTGCCTCATGTAAATATTATTCTGAAAAATTTTAGTCTGCTCATTTGGACACTAAATTTTTTGCAGTAAATACTTACATTTTAAACTTTACTCATATCAAATTAAGTATTCACTTTTTCGAACAAAGCATTTGCTTTTCTTTTTTTTGGAATATAAAATCAAGTAAACTCTAAAAAAAATAATATTTAGTGAAGACTTCTTTTTATTCATACCACCCATTGTTGGGCAAATTCAGAAAATTGAGAATGGCTTCGGTTGTCAAAATCAGCTGATTGTGAGTGAGCATTTTTAATGAGCTGCAGCCACATGCAGACATGGCAGAAAGCAAATAATTAAATTGTCAGTTTAGTGTTCACCGATAAGTTCACTTGTGGAAAATTTATGTGCCTTGCGACCAATGGCCACCGTAACAACAACCGCATGTGCTGCACCTTTACGTATATTTTTTATTCAGCAATGCAAACAAACATATGTAAACAGCATTTGACAATTGAAGATACAGAACGCGAATGTAAACGAAATCGATCAGCTGGGAAGTGCTTTCACCTTTATGAATTCGCCATGAAAGAAATATTAAGCGTGTTTTTTTACCCTGCTAAAGTTAATTATAGCTTAATTTGTACCGTACAGCTATGGTAGAACTATCTATTAGGTAGTCGCATTAGCAATTCCATCGTTAAGCTGTCAAAATTACCTGAATAATAGCTTTGTCTGTTTACTTTTCAGCAAGATTTATCCAGTAACTTCTTGCAGAGAGTAAACAAAATTGTACGATCTTTTTTTTCTCTATTCCAAAAAGTAAACAGACAACATTTTGTGAAAGAAGCTTATGTGGTTCAACAAGACTGCGTGGTATGTACATATTTTTGTCTATAAATGATTAAATAATTATTAATTTATATACATTCATATATACTTATTATTATTAATACATATATTTATATATCTCCTTTTCAAATTTTAGATGTGCTAAAAGACAATTGAACGAAGCCACCATAGGATGAAGCAGAAGATTTATTAAAAACACATTGTAAATAAATATTTTATTTTGCCCAGTTACTACTTTATTCATTTTCAATCGATTATTCTTATTCATTCACTCCCATTCTTGACTAAGAATCATTCATTGTCATTTATTATACAATTAGATATTAAAAATATATAAAAATAATAAAAATATACCATAAAATCATTAATAACATCGTCTTTTATTATAAAAGCTATTCCCATCACCTTTGACTGATATATCCATCAAATTTGATTAGTCAACTGTGATGGGTATATCTATCAAATATGATTAGTCAACTGTGATGGATATATCTATCAACTGTGACTAATACTCATATAATCTTTGATTAGTGAACAGCACTAGAGTGAGCAGCTCTGATATATGTTTTATAGGCGACCGAACTCATAAGTTCGAGGGAGATACAAAATCACACGTACATAAAAGTTTCCATCAACTTTTTCATTTCGGCTTTAAGAATGTGATAGAAACTTTGATGGATATACCCATCAACAATGACAGTCAATTGACCGGTCAAATGACTGTCACTGTTCTTGTAGGGAATGAACGAAATTAAAATGTCTGTTCATGGTAGAATGAGAAGGTAAACTCGGTAGACAGCTGATTTCAATTTTTTTCTCGTTGGTTAGTTGGCCGCTTCTGTCAGATTCAAAGGTGTTTTTGTACTTTTCTGTTTACATTTATTTGTTGGTATATGTATGGGTTGATTTTGACATGAGGAGAGCCTAAACAAAAACAAAATGCCTGTTGTTCTTGCCCACAATTGTTGTTGTATCTACTGCGACTACTTGGTATTTTTACTATGTGTCTGTTGTTGCTGATTACAACTAAAACCACATTTACTTCAACAATGTATTTGTTGGCACATGGTACAAACCAGGGCACACTAATCACGGTAGTAGCAGTAAATATGTGTGCAATCATGTGCAAAATCGCACTTGGCTTCTGTCAAACTCAGCTGATAAAAATGTAAACAAAATGTGCATTTTTGAATCAGTTGTGATATAATTGGAAATAAATATTTGCCAAATTAATGAAGAGTGAAATTAATAATTGAAATTGTTTGATGCTGCAGTTGAATTGGTTTTTCCCGGTGTGAAACTCTAACTCGCATTCGCGTCTGTTGTTTAATTCCGCGTCTGTAAACAACTTATAACCAACAAATGTAAACAAATTTGACATTTCCCAAGTGCGTCAAATGAAAAAAATCAAATCAGCTGTTCTAACGATACAACCTTGTCTTTCAACCATGGTACAAACGTTATGCAGTATCACATTTTTTTCACCCACTACAGCAAATGTTGCCACATTACGTAGTATTAAGTGTGGATCGTTTTATTTGGAAGGTCGTAAGTGGCGATAGCTTAATGGAATAAAACAACACCCTTGTGCTGTACACTCAAAATGCAAAATTTGTAAAAATACGAAATTAATTTTGTAGCAAAGAAAAGTTACAACCAATAAAATTTTTGCACATTTTACAAAATTTTTGTACTTTAATATTTCAGGACTGGAAATACAATTTTATTTTGTAGAATGAACAAAATTTTTGTACACATTACAAAATTTTTGTATTTAAATGACGCAAGTTCTAGAAGTTTCATTATTCTCTTTGCTTGTTTGTTTTTTCCTCTCACGTTCTTTCACAGGTTTACATTTTCTAGCTTTATCTTAAAAAGGGACACGAAAAAGTCAGTCGAATTAAGAATTGCAACATAGAAGCAAGCAGTTTCGCGAGTGTTAAATTTTAATTGTTATTAAAGGTAATAAATTGTTTAAAAATGAATTGATATTTATGTGATTTATATTTGCCAAACAAATTGTTTGTCTCAAAACATTTTAAACTTTTACACAACAAAAAAGAAAATAGTGTTTACAAACTGCACTTTTGTGAATTGTGAACAATATGTTGCACACATGCGTCATTTCAAAAAACATTTCCAATATCATTTATCAATTGCACCAACTTTACTGACACCAACAACTTCATCAGCTACTGTGCCCTGTGTGGTTGAGCAATCCGTCGAAGCAACAATACAAAATAGTGAATCTGCATCAATTTCAAGTGATACGCCTTCCGAAACATTTTCGTCAGCTTTAAATGGGCAGGAATCTAATCCACTAACATTGATGGTGCAAAATTTTTATTGTGTTGTCATAACAAATCAAATTTGACAAGGAAAGACGTCACCGACATTCAAAATAATGTTGTTAGTACTCTATTTTCTTCAATATTAAAAGAAATTGACCAATTTGTGATTCAAAATAATTTGAAAGAAAATTTATTACTTAATTTAAATGCTTTGGCTTTGAAAAACAATATCTCAAATATTTTTTCTGCTTGCAATAGTGAAACTAAAATGAAAACTTGGCTAACTTCACATGATCTTCTAAGTAATTTTAAAGAATTTGTGATCAATAAGTAGTTAGAACAAGTATCTTCCAAAGGAGAAATTACATTCGAAACGAACATCGTTACGGGAATAATTATGCCCCTTTCTTTTCAATTTAGAAAAATATTTGAAAAAGATGACATGTTACTGAAAGAATTGGATGATATTAAAAACTCGGCAAATCAAACTAAATACATTGACGGCCATTTGTGGAACAGAAAAAATAATGTTTTTCTGATTCTGAAACAATTGTTCTACCTTTCTTTTTAAATCTTGATGACACCGAAATAAATAATCATTTGGGAGCACATTGCGATCCAATAACTTTTGTGTATTATTATTTATTTCCAGTAATAAAACACTGTGAAGTTTTTTTTATCTTCAATATGGCAATAAAAAGTGTTTATTGGACCTAGTTCGGGAAATCAAAATATTGGAAAAAGATGGTATTAATATTAATTAACACATCAAAAGGCGCTAAAAGAGTACGTTTTGTCCTTGGTCTAATTATTGGAGATAATTTAGCCCTCAACCTAATACTTGGTTTTACTTTATCATTTAATCACAACTATTTTTGTAGATTCTGTAAAATGGATAAGCCATAAGTGGCAAAATGTGTCAATTGGATCAAAATTTAATTAGAAACAAATCCAATTACAATACCGATATACTGATTAACGACTCTGGGGTAACAGGGATCCGGTCAAACTGCATCTTTAATTCTGTTTCAAGTTTCCTAGTCGTACAGTGGAAACTCCATAGATATTATGCATGATATCTTTGAAGGTGTTTGACATTATGATATGTGTCACATTATAAAAAATTTAATAGCAAACAAATATTTTACATTACAAACATTAAACCGTAGAAAAAATTAATTTAATTACGGAGAATTGGAAATAGGAAACGTACCACCAAATATAACTTCAAAAGCATTAAAAAAAGATGCACTTAAAAATGTCGGCAAGGGAAATGATGACTTTTGTTCATAATTTTTCCTTAATGGTTGGAGACCTTGTTCCTGAGGATGATGAAATATGGATATTTTTTTTTAAATTTGTTAGAAATTATCGAAATTTTATTGTTATCCAATATATCGCAGGATCTAACAATCCATCTAAATCAAAATTATCTAATTTGATAAAATACCACCATAAAGAATATGTACGTTTTTTTCTGACACTTTGAAACCTAAACATCATTTAATGCTGCACTACAAAGAAATAATTACAAAATCTGGAGCGCCACGATTTTATTGGAGCTTTAGGTATGAGGCTAAGCATCGGGAGTTCAAGGCATATGCTAAAAATATAACCTCTAGAAAAAACATTTGCTTGACTCTGGCAAAAAAATTTGAGCTGCAATTCGCGCACTTTTTAGTTAATGAATCGCCAACAAATTATCAAGTACATACTCATCATATAGTTTTATCGAAATTCCCGAATGATATTAAAACATTCTGTCAAAAATACTATCCTAATGTGGAGACATGTTATTCGCAGTGCAGATATGAATCTAAAAAATATCAAAGTGGATTTTACATAACGCAATATATTGAAACATTTATTGAATATGCAAAAATATTAAAAATTTCCGAAATTTTTATACTTGCAACATTAAATACAATTTTCTTAATCTGCATGACAATAAAAATTAAAAACTATTTGAAGCATTACAAAGCATTTGAAATTGATTTAGATGAAGTAATGAAAGTGATCTAATTTTTCTATTAATAGATTACGTAGCAGGATCACCAACAAATTTTCATAAAACTTACCAAGGAAAAATTTTTATTCGACCCAAACAATATTAAAATAAGTATATAAAAAATCCATGACAAAATGAATATATTTGCTGACACTCCACCTGAATGCAGTCAAATCATATTTCAAACGCCGACCATTGTAAGTAGTACACATATTGAACAAACCTATAGCAATAAAGATGAATTAAAGAAACTTTTAGCGGAATGGAATATGGAAGATTTAGTAAACTTTTTTATGGGTAAGTAAAGAAAATATTAATCTGTTATTAAGTATAAAAAATAACTTTTAATTATCTACACTTTCAGAACAACAACTTTACGTAGGTGTCCTTCAACATTTGGATGAACAAATGGCAAAAACTATTCTTTCCAAAACCGATCTTTCCCTTGGAATACAAGTTGAGTTTTATTACCAATAGTCAAAATGGTCAACAACTTCTCAAAGTTGTAGAGCAGAGATAACTTATCCGTCCACCTCAAAAGAATCATTTAATAGCTTAAATTTATCCACTATTTTAAATGCCAACCCATATGGCCAAAGAGTTATTCAAGCCTATAAAACAGAATCATTGTTGAATGAGCGTACCCGAAAGCTTTTGTGTGAATCAATCATTCACTATTGCATAGATAAAGAACATTCTTTGACAATAAACGACACAGAAAATTTAGCTAAGGATATTGTTCTTGCATTTAAAGGAGAAGAAATGGTAAGTCTTGATATAATTAATCTTAATCTGAAACAATCTATTAAAATTCGGAAAACTTCAATTGATATTTTTTCAGGCATATTATTTTGTAAACCGACAAAATGCAGGACCATTAGGAAAACTTTACTACAAGTATAGAAATTTGAAGGCCAGTATATCGAAAAAAACTAAAACTAGTTGAACAAAGTTTGCAAATGTCTCCGATGGCATCTACAACTTCACCAACTGAGGAAGAGGAGGGCCACATAAGAAATCTAAAACACGAATTACACGCAATGCCCTTTGAAGAAATTTTGAACATTGTTTTGAACTTCGACAAAAATCATATAATGACCTTTGCGACCCGAAGTCTAAAAACAACTCATCATTTTGTGGCCGATGTTTAAAGATCCTATTGGGTATCGTTTAGTAAGTTGTACTTAAGATGATTTTATGCCTGATTAATATAAATAATACATATGTAGATGGATAATGATTTTCAAAAAATTTTTGGAGAGACCAATCAACTTCTTGATCATTTTTCAGATGCAATGATAAATCATGTGTTTCCAAAATTTGAATCAAAATTCAAAGATGATGAAGACCAGGGGCTTTGGATTTTTAATTTAGTAGTTAATATGTACTAGTAATTGTTGGTTTCATTTTTTTAGATACAAAATTCTTAATTGTTTTTACACTAATACAATTCTTACTTCCAAAATCAAGACTTAAATCGAAATTATCAAAGAAGGGAAATACATTTTTTAGTAATATGGGGTCAAAACTGAATAAGCCTACAAAGAACAGTTGGAAACAAAAATAAAATGCGAAGGTTCGGTTCCCCCTTTTGTAACTGTCATTGGAGACATATACAAACCAGATGCAATTTTTGTTGATTTTGATAACATAAAATATAAGGTTTTTGGTGTTTTAAAAGCTATTGATATATGCTTCAAAGCATATCATTTATTTCATATTAAATATCCAGACTGTTGCGTTCATATGTGGGATTTCATTAATGTAGAATTTTATAAAATAAATAACACTCCTGTCCATCCAACAACACAAATGTTATGTAATACTATTCTAGAAGGTGAGTACTTCAAACTTTTGTATTAGATACACGTTGTTAGTATAATAATTTTTAAATATATTTCCAGATATCCAAAAATTTTAATGTCTGAGTGCCAGTCCACAAATGTAAATGTTTTAAGGTCTGCCTACAAAGGGATGTTTCAGTTTCACTCTACAAATTTATGAATTATGTATGAATGTATATTTGTTTACACACGTTTTTTAATTTTTATTTCATTGGATGGACACATTAGAATGATTAGTAATTTCTAAAGTTTTAATGTTTAAGTTCTAGTCCGAAAAAATAAATATTTTAAGGTCAGCCTACAAATTTATGAATCATATATGTTTATTTGTTTAAACACATTTTGTTTTTATTTCATTTGAAGAACACATTAGACTGATTTGTTAGTATATACGATTTTATATATTCTTCCACCTATCCAAAAATTTGAATGTTTAAGTTCCAACCCACAAATGAAAATATTTTAAGGCAAGCCTACAAATTTATGTTTTAATTTAATTTATGAATTATATATGTATATTTGTTCACACACGTTTTTTATTTATTATTTAATTTGATGTACACATAACAGGGATTCAAAATATTTTTATATTTGGAGGTCTTAACCCGGAATAAAATTTGGCCTTCGGCTAAAATGGACACATTTTGTTTTTTAAATTTTAAGTTTTTTAAGAGTTCTACAATATAAAATAATTTCGGTTTGATCACTACTAATCAGATATGAATTACATATTACATTTCTAGAAAATCATTCGTCCATTTTTACTTGTACTTTTTGATTGGAATGTATCTAAGTAGTAGTAAACAAACCTTATCAAAAAATTATTTTTTACTGTACAATTTTAAAAACTTAAAAAAGTTCAAAATACATTGAAATTCTTTTTTATTATATTTCCAAACCTCAAAAAAAATATTATGAGTCCTTCTAATATAAAAAAATATTTAAATATGAACTATAAATATATAAATATGAACTATACTATTTAATTAATTATATGATTTTTTGCATTTTTTTTAACAAAAAGTTTTTGCAATATGAACAAAACATTTCTTGAAATAAACAAAGTTTTTCATAAAAAGAACAAAAATTTATTTAATTTAAAGAAAGGTTAGCACTATCAACTAAATATTTTTTGAATTTACAAAATACGGAAACAAAACTTTTGTAAATTGTACAAAGTTTTTGTGGTATAAAAATATTTGTACAAAATATTTTTTGTACAGAAACAAAAGTTATGTAAATAGTACAAAAATTTGTGTTTCGACATCGATAAATTTTGTACTATAAACTAAATATTTTGTAATTTGTATTACATATTTTATGTACTGAAACAAAAATTTTGTAAATAGTACAAAAATGTTTGTATTATACATTCACAAATTTTGTACTATAAACTAAATATTTTGTAATTTTTATTACATATATTTTGTACTGAAACAAAAAATTTTGTAAATAGTACAAAAAAAATAATGACAAAAATAACAAAGTAGCATGTGTACATATAACAAAATATTTTGTTCCGGCAAAACAACAAATATTTCTGTACAATGTACAACGACTTTTGTTCATTTTACTTATGAAATTTTTTGAGTGTATGTTTATCGATCCAAATAATTTTTATTGACCAAAATTTTGACATTAGCGTGGTGAGTGTTTATTGTCAAAATTTTCACTAGACCCAGGGCATGATACAAATACAAGGTAGTAGCGTCAGCCAATATGATTTCCTTTGTTTACATTTCATCGTACCCTGTAAATGTCAAAGTTGTTTGGGGGAGTGCGTTCTCTTTTGATTTCATCCGTAGTAAAATAAGCAAGTAGTAGCAGTAGACGCCTACAACAACAACAGGCATTTTGTTTTTGTTTAGATCGCTTAAGTTGTCAATCTATACACGTAAGTATACCAACAACACAGGAAACAAAAACAAAGTACATATGAGTTTGACAGCTGAAACGATCAACCACAATGAAAAAATTTAAAACATCTGTTCTAACGAGTTCATCTTCCTTATTTTACCATGATTTCATCTATCTATGTTTACACTTGCACATGAATGTGTACATTTTTATCAGCTGATTTTGACAATAACTGGGTACAACAATGTAATGCTACTACCTTGTATTTGTTTCAAATCCCAGGGCTACACAAAATTTTGACAATAGTCAAAATTTTAACGTTTGTCTTTTATTAAGCATTTATTCGGAAACATGGTAATAGCAGCAGGTGTTGTTGTAGTTGTAGACAACAACAACGACCATTTTGGGAAAAGGTCTATTTTACGGCTAACAAAAATTTTGAGGGGGGCAGAACATGTTATTTTAAGTAAAAGAAGTAAAAATAACAAAATCCGGGCAAATGCATTGTTTTGGAGTTATGGTCTTCGGATGTGTGAGAGGGTAATGGGGTTAAGGTACTGTGTAAAGCTATTGATATCATCACTTTTTGCATGAAAGAAGTCAAAATAAACTCAAAAAATTAGCTAGCATTTCTTGATAACTCGCTTAGTTATCGAGTTATGGGATGTTGAAGTTTTTAAAAATTATCGATTTTTTTAAAAATTTCAACATCTGATAACTCGAAAACTAAGTGAGTTATCGAAAAATGCTATAGAGGTTTCTGCATGGCCGGGCTAAGGGATTTTCTCCTCTGTGGTAGGCCCAACGCCGGCTTCACAGTTTCGGCATAATATTTTTATGCTATAGAGCTTTCCGCGTGGACGGCCTTCGGCCGGAATAAGGTCCGACGCAGTAATTTTAACGTAGAATACGTTATACGGTAAGGGTGTTGATCTGGAGCACAAAATTTCGAGAAAATGTTTGTCACTTTCATTATAAGTTTTTAATACTTTATGCATGCATTGAAGAAAATTCAAGTATGGTCGTAATATATTTAATATGTCTTCTTTTGATTTGTATTTAAATAATCATATTGCTACATATAATTTTTTTGATTCTATAAGTAAATCAAAATGTAACTCCTTCAAATTTTGTATTAATTTTCATATGCTTTGTATTTTATGTATTATAACATCATGTGTAAGAGCAGTACGATTATCTGTGTGTTCATCACAGAACAAGTGTGAGAAAGAGAAGAAGTATAATGACAATGCATGTTTTCTGTGAACATTACAGAACCAGTGTTGCAACATGCAGTATTTACACTTGTTTTCAAAAGTGCATCGAATTGATATAAAGTGTACCCAAATTTTGTTAAAAACTATCCTAAATTTTTAACATAAAAATTAAAGATAAATTTGATAGATTTAAATCATTTATCAAAAATTATATTTAATTCATATATTTTTTTTTTAATAGACATACGACATAAGCCCAGGGAACAATTGTGACAGGGAGATACTTGTGGAAAAACTAATCGCACTAGATCAATTATTTACAGGAAAGTTGACAATAGCATGGATGGCTGGAGGTGCGTAGCTTTACAAATGTGTGTGAAGTCCGCAGTATTACATCAATATTTTCTGCGCTTCATACTTATGAGATACGTAAATAGATTTTGAAAACATTCAAATCAATCAAATAGACCAGTATGAGGAGGAACTTGAGTTTCAAAATTCTCGGATATCCACATTGATGTCATTTCGGCATTGTATAGAGCAACGCTAAGGCTTCTTTTGTGGCCACCTTTAAGCTGTGTCTCACATTGGTTCCTAGCGAAGTTTTTGATTTGTTATACTGACCTGAAGGTGTGAGCTACATAAATAAAGTCTGTAAAATTCAATATTTATTGTCAATATAGTCATACAAAATATAAAACAATACGAGCATACATACCTCACGCCCACCCTGGCCTAGTTGACAAACTCATGTATGTATTTTGTTTTGGTACTCTTCCCTTCTTGTGTTGTTGGTATGTATTGTATAGTTTCACAACTGAAGCGAATGAGATAAAAACAAAATGCCTGTTGTTGCTGCCTACAACTACAACAACACCTGCTACTATTACCATGTTTCCGAGCAAATGCTGCATAAAAGACAAACATCAAAATTTAGACTACTTGTCAAAATTTTGTGTAGCCCTGTACTCACCACGCCAATGTCAAAATTTTAGTCAATCAAAATTATTTAGTCCGATAAACACACAGCATAGGGAAAGATAATCAATTAAATTTTTTTTATTTAAATGCGTCAATGGATTTTTGCAAAATTTTAAACTTTAATGGAAAGAACTATTCAATAAAAAGATCAATTAATATTTGCTATATTCATATATTTGGAAGAAGTGTCAAAAAATCGTATTGAATTGGATTTCAGTTTTGGATAGTGGAATATAAAACCGGATAATAGGTTGTAGTTTCAATGTTTTGATTTTATATACATCACTATGTAAAGAAAAGTTGATTTTGGTTAAAAATTATAAAAATTGGAACGAATCTATTTGATTGCTTAGCATGATAATGCGACACTATAAACGTTGCAAATATGCACAAAATAATTCCAATTATTTATATCGCATAAATATTTAAGTACGGCACGCGTGAAATGTTAAAAATTTTTTTTTTGTGTATTAATGCGGATAAAATAGCCTTAAAGAAGGGTTAAAACTTCAACAAAAATGCCGACGTTAGAGAACCCTTAACAGAGGAATTTTTCGATTATGAATACAATTTTTGGGCTTTACCTTCTTAAACCTTTAACAAACCCATGACAACTTTACATAAATCAGGGTTCCTAGTTAAAATACTCATTATGAATACGGTTCTGATAAAACCTTCGCCAAATCTTAAAGCTTTCAATAACTGATGAATGCTTTACAGCTACATTAATGTTTAAGTTAGTGTTTTCTGGTTCTTATCGGACGCTCTTACCCATTTTATTTTTAAGGCGAGAGCAGTTTGTACCGTTTATTGGTCTCGAAAGTTGGAATATTATTTTCTGGCGTATCTTTGCTGTATATCGTCATGTTTGAGATATACTTTGGATTTTCATTGTTTTATTGGAATATTATTTTCTGACGTATCTTTGCTGTACATCGTCATGTTTGAAATATACTTTGGGTTTTTTAGTGTTTTATTGCGAAAAAATTAGAAATTTTTGATTTTGGTAAATCGTATAATAATTTCAAAATATGACCAACGGAAAAAGTCGTAGGCCCAATTTTTGGTTGGTTATTTAAATTGGTAATCAGCTGATTTTGATTTATGTTTGATTTGACTTTAAATACGAAGAGTTTCAGAGCTTTGTCAAATAATCTTACTACCATATGGAAACAGTGGCAAATGCTACGAAAAATAACCGGTATTCATACATACAATTGACGCCATTTGGAAAACAAAAGTAAAGTGATAAAATACAAACTATTTAATGAAATTGGAGAATATTTGAGCAGAAATAAAGTTCTAACTGTACTACGAGTTAAATGATACGTTTATATTGTTATTTCAACTAGGATGGTGCTTATTATTGTTCACATTAACAATTAAAGAAGCTTTGTGTTTATTCTTCTTCTTCTCGTTTTCTGTAAAAATCATATGGTCACTTGAACCTAAAAAGTAAATTCAGAGTTTAAATTATGTTTGATCGTGGATCAAAGATGATTTTCCACTCAAAAATTAGGCTTTAGTACGAATCAGATTATAGCCAATACTTTAAGCTTTATTGTGACCCATCAACATTTCAAAGCCTGGAGATATGCAGCCAGGAAGGCTCAATAGGTGGTAGCAATAGACACATCCGAGCTGTTGTCGTAATTAAATTACTTTGAGTTAAGCCGATAAAAGTGGCTTCGTTGAAAGAAAATAGAAAAATTTGTGTAATTTCAAGTGATTTTGAATAATTTTTGAGCATCCATTGAGTAATTTTGGCATACACCGTGGCAACACTGGTGTAATGTGACACGCTCCACATACATATTTTGCTAGTCATAAACTAATTATTATACTAGACTCAATATTTCTCTCAGCAAATTTATGACCTCTGGCCTGGTGTGATATGAACGTGGGATGTCGAAAAGAATTATTTCAATAATACCAGGTAGAGGCAATGGTTCAAAACAACCATTAAAATAACAACAACGGTATTTTGTATTGTGTGTTAAAATTATTATATTAAATACAACATAAATGTATGCTGACAATAAGTCAATAAAAAAGTTTAAAACACAATTAAATTTCACAGTTTTCACCAAAACGACATGAAAAATTAAAGCAAGAAGTTATTGTAATTCCAACTGGTGTATGTCACTTTTCGTCAAACATCTCTCTATCGCACCTACCGCATCACGAAGAGTGTGAAAGGAAATTCAGATGAGATAAATATTTCCTCTAGTAAGATTTACTCTATGGTTTAGGTTCTCTTCTACTAAGGTTGGCAAATGGCGCCGGGATTTTCTTCTCTGTTTGTACATCCTTTTTGGTATATATTTGAGCGTGTCTTCCATAGACTAATATATACATAGATACTTTTATTCTCTCATCTGACGTTTTATTTCACACTCTTCATCGAAGTTTTGTGGAAATGAGAGCAATTAAATTTAAAATTATCTTACACCAGGTGGAGTTACAAAATATGTTCACTTAACTTTTTCCTGTCGTTTTGGTGTAGATCTGAAAAATTTAAATATATTTTGCACTTTTTTGTTGACTTTTATCGTTGGTATACATTTGTATTGTATTTAACACAACTAGTTTGTCACAAAAACACGAAATTCGGTTGTTGTTCCTTTGTTGATCGCTGTATACTATTGCCACTATCTGGTATTATTGAACCCATATTTTCCACCATCCAATGCTTACTTTCCATCGTACCTATGACGTTTAATTTATTCTTCTATGGTATGTATTATTCTATGGTTTTGATGTTTGCTGAGCAAGTTTACGATGTTTTCGAGTTTACAAGGTTCTTTCGAGCTTTCATGAAGACCACTACTGTGTAGCCAGAATACCAGATACAAACAATCACCGAGTAATACTTTAAGAGTGTGCACTAGTTATTTTTTGTACTAACGAGTTCCGTGGAATACTTGGGAAACATATAGAGTATAGCGTAGTAAAAGAAAATGTGGTTTGTTCACTTTTGTTTTGCGCTATGCTTCGCTTTTGATTTTTAGGATTTGAGTCGTGTTTAATTTACTTCCACCGAATAAACGTATTGCATTTGATTTGTTATTTTCTTTTTAATTTAATCACTTTTTACCACTTTTTTAATACAATATTTCACAAAACTACCCGAAATTAAGAACGCGCCACGAACGAAAAAATTAAAACAAAAATGAAAATGCTGAATTCCAGTCAGCTATCACCATCTCTTCTTTGAAAGCATATTCTCTATCTGTTCTCCAAGTACTAAATTGAACAGCTGACTCATCGGTACCCCTTGCAAACAATGGTGACAACTTTGTAGCAATTTTGTGGTTACAATTTGATTGTTACCACATACACAGAATAGGCCTGTAAATGTTGGACCAGCATTTGATGTGTCTGTACTCAGCATAAAAATGTTTTCATTTGCCGTATTAGACTGTTAGATAAATCGTTGGATGTGTCAAAATTTATATTTGGTAAGAGCGGATGGAATAGTGTAAACTTGAGGACAACGATTTTTTTGTATATTTATTTTCCATAATATAATTTACAATAGCGGCATTCATGCAAACGTGAAAGCCGAGAACTTTTGCTCAGCGCAAGTTTCCCTCGCACCGTTGCATGAGGAACCAGGTAAAGTTGCTCAGCGTATTTGTGCTCAAAACCATATCAGCTGAGCAAGATGGATACATAAGGTGGTAGCAGTAGCAATTGCATGTATTATGTATTAAAGATCTGCACGAGTATGCTTGAAACGCTGTTCAACACATTCTCAAATTTGTAAACAGTCTTCCTATTCGCATTTGTAAAAGCGAAACGAGCAATCGAACTCCAAAAATGTTTGTTGTTGTTAGAGAATGGAAACATGAGAGAATGGATACATGTGAGTATGGAGACATGAGAGTAATGAAACATGAGAGATCGAATGGAATAGCACATCACTCTAGTGGTCGTTTGTTTCGTTCAAAAAAGCGAAACAAACGAAACATGAATTTTTTTCCGAGAATGAGAACCGAAACACACAACCACTCTCATCTTTCCAAATTATTATGGACACATTCGAATGTTTTGATTTTTGTTTGCGTGCGATGGAGAATAAAGTTTTAAAAAGCGAAACAAAGGAAACATTCCCGTAAATCCTATAGTTTGTATTCGTCGTTTGTGAAAGAAGGATATTAAAAAATGGATTGCCATGATTTAAGTTAAATTTGTAAATATGTTGTTGTTCTACCATTTGAACATTTTTTAACTGAAAATATTGGATTTACAATCAAATGAAATGAAAATTTGATTTCTGTTTTGATTCATATTTTTGCGGCCGTAACTTCAAAGTTGAAGCGTTTTCAATCTTTATATAACGAATTTATTCAAATCATTTTTGATTATGCAGCTGCAAGCGTTTTTTTTTTTTTGCAAAAATTGTAAATTGTATTTAGGGAAACCCCCAAATTATGCAAATGACAACTGCAATCGGCAATGTTGAAACCAAACATTTCCTTATTCTCCATCGCACACAAACAAAAATCAAAACATTCGAATGTCTCCATAATAATTTGGAAAGATGAGTGATTGTGTGTTTCGTTTTTCATTCTCGGAAAAAAAATGCATGTTTCGTTTTTATTAACGAAACAAACGACCACTAGTGTGATGTACTATTCTATTCGATCTCTCATGTTTCATTACTCTCATGTCTCCATACTCTCATGTCTCCATCCTCTCATGTTTCCACTCTCTAACTCAAGTATATTATAGTTTGCATTGGTTTTTTGAGAATGCGTGTTTCGCTTCGATTGCTTGACCCACAGCGAATGAAGTATATATTAGTTTCGCTCGTTAGATGTATTCTCAATTAGAGTTCTGTTTTCGATTCATTCTCAATAGACAGAAAAACAAAACATTCATGCAGCTCTTTATTATGTATGTGTACTTTTTCTACTGTTCTAGTGCTATCACCTTATTTATCCATCCTAGTCAGATGACAACGAAATGTCAAAAGTTTACACGTTTCTCCATCCCACGTTTGCGCAGCAAATTTGCCTCGAAAACTTTCCACTTTTGAGCAAGTCGCTATGTATGGGAAATTTGTTTGTTTTGACGTTTGCTGTGCAAGTTTACGATGTTTTCGAGTTTACGAGGTTCTTTCGAGCTTTCATGAAGACCACTAATGTTTATTACCTCAGCGCCATAAAGGCATTTTAGAGGCAGCCTGACAACCATAGACTAATACATACCTAGATAAACGTATTCTCTCATCTGACGTTTCATTTCACACTCTCATCGTAGGTTTGTGGAAATGAGAGCAATTAAATTTAAAATTATCTTACACCATGTGGAGTTACAAAATATGTTCACTTAACTTTTTCCTGTCGTTTTGGTGTAGAACTGAAAAATTTAAATATATTTTGCACTTTTTTATTGACTTTTATCGTTGGTATACATTTGTATTGTATTTAACACAACTAGTTTGCCACAAAAACACGAAATTCGGTTGTTGTTCCTATATTGATCGCTGTATACTATTGCCACTATCTGGTATTATTGAACCCATATTTCTACCATCCAATGTTTACTTTCCATCGTACCTATGACGTTTAATTTATTGAGCGAATAAAACCTTCTATGGTATGTGTTATTCTATGCTGACAACAACAATCTTTCAAAAATAAATATTTTACATAAGAAAAATAATAAAATAAATTTTTAGAAATACAAGTTAATTCAAATATAATTCAAAAATAAAGAAAACAGATGAAAGTATCAAACTAAAGTAAAAGCATTTCAAGTTTCGTAGCGAATACTGTTTTAATCTCTTTTTGAAAACAGAAATCGACACTTAATGGCAGTTTATTAAATTCAATCACGCCTATGTGATCTACTCTTTGTTTGATTAGTTCTAAACGACATCTAGAAGGTACCAAATCTAATTGGTGTCTTGTATTCAAACCACGGTTATTCTGATATAACTGTAAGGTGTGATAACCAATTCCATTTAATACTTTGTAAATGTAAGTTAACAACTGCATTTGATATAAACCACATGAAGGCAGAGTGGTTTGGGAGACATCACGATAGAGTAGAATACAAAATAGGCAGGTTATAAACGCACTTTTTTAATTTATTTTTTAATTTGAAAAGCTTCCCTATTACTGAGCCAAATCAGATTTAAGATGCTGTATATGAATCTGACATGACATATTATTTTGCAAATAGACTCTTAAATATTTAAGTGCGCTTTGTTCCTTAACTTCATTACCATCTAACATAATTTTGCAAATTTCGTTTCTGTGTGGATGAGGTATAAATCTAATAAAATTGGGGTTTTTCGCGTTTTATACGTTTTTTCGAGTTTGCATACTTGAAAATTAGTCTAGAATCATTTTCAATACCATCTTTAAGAGGTGTTTCTGAACAATATGGGTAAAGCACACACAAGTCATCAGCATACATGAAAATAAATATTAAATAAATATTCTTGTACTTGAGATCCTGGGTTCGATCCCTGCTCTGAACACCTTAAAATTTCATTCGACGGCGGTCACCTCACATATTGACGGCGACACTATCGAGTATTCTCAAAAGTACCGTTCGGAATCGGTTGAAAACAGTAGGTCCCAATCAGTGAGTGTAAAACTAGAACGCGCACAGCTCACAGGTTGTGAGAAGCTCTCCCTAATCCCTTCATGGGATGTAACGTGAAACCATTTATTTATTTATAAGATGAGATTGATACCATGTTTCTTGAACACATACTATAATTGCAGGTTAGTTCTTAAAGTTTGATATTATATATTAAATTTATTAAATTTGGATACGGATGAAATGCTTCGCATATTAACAGATAGCATATTTAAACAATTGCTTTTATATTCATTACAATAAATTTGAAAAAAATCTGACTTGAAGTGTTTATTAATTTCGAAAAAATATACAAAAAAAAATATTTAACAAATAAACAAATATATTTGATTTGAAGACAAAATTTTGACAGATCTCAGTCAGATTTCTATAATTTTTTGGTTTTGCTCAATAATTTATGCGATCAGGGTGGCATTTTAAATGAAATGAACAGAAACAAATAAAACGGCAATAAAAGCCTTTATTTCGTAACTATTTATAAATGTTTACTCGTTGTTGACAATTTGCTGATAACTCATCCAGGGCATCCAGCATGATGTCGCTGATCGTAGACAAAGATTTTCCACCAACTAGAATACCAACATCGTCCGCATAGGCAACAATTGAGGGCATGAGAATTAAAACTCGGTAAAGACCATTTTTGCAACTTTTCAGGAGAAGCAAAAAACTGTTTTCTGTTTACCTTGTTTTCATACTCACTGACAATATGGATGTACCGCTCCCTAGCGGCCAAACTAGGAACTATAGAGGTGTGGATGTTATATAAGAGGGTGCGCCTTGGTCTAGAGAACAAGAATATGTGAAAAAACGCATTTCACCAAAAATGGTCTTTACCGAGTTTTAATTCTCATGCCCTCAATTGTACGTCCTCTCAACTCAATGTCCTTAAGTATGCCGTCCACCACCAAAACCACAGGAGAGGGAATAACACTCCACCCTACGGTGTGCCTCTTGTAGTCAGCTTCCGAACTGAGCTCACCCCAAGGCTTGAATTTAAAGTATAATGCGATCCCTAAGCATATTCGCAATCCATTCGACAAGAAGTGAAAGCACCCCAGGGGACTTCAGAGATTACCTAATAGCGCTAGATGACACATTGTTTAAAGCACCTTCTATATCTAAGAAGGCAGCCAAAGTGAAATCCCCAAACCTCAAGCTGCGCCCAAGATAACCCACAACATCATGCTCACTATGAATAGTTAAAACTATGAATATAATGGATGAGAGGCTGATTGGTTTGTAGACCGTAGAGGAGACAAGACTAGTCTTACCCGACTTAGAAATAAAAACAAGTAGTACCTCCTTCCATTTGTCAACCATTCTCTCCAAAACTGTGAATAGAAAGGATGAGAGGGTCATTGGACTGTAGTCCTTAGGAGAGACATGACTAATCTTCTCCGACTTAGGAATAAAAACAACTTTACAATATCCTTCTTTAACTGATTAAAACTGTTTTGTACACAGTCCAGTCCGATTCCCTTTTCTATTTCTTGACCTTATTGAAGAGTCTCCTAGTAGATTTACGCAGATCACATTACTCCCGTGTTCAGCACACACGCTGTTTCCTCTTACCCAAGAAGGTAAGAGGGCAAGTGTCAATACAGAATTTATAGAGGTGTATGACTTTGTAAACTTTCCCATTAACATCGTCACTTGTGGTGCAGGGTTTGGAGTCCAATTCTGACATCCTATTGACAAGTTCACTTCACCCAATTAGTTCTACTAGGATTCCTAAAGGGACCCTGCGATTCCGCCACGAAGTCAATAGTGAAGAGAATTGTACTATGTTCAGAAACGGAGTAGTCACCCGACACCCTCCAATCCTTTACATTCAATTTCTCAGAAGATGGGGTTATGTCAATGACAATCTCCCTCAATTTATTACGAAAGGTGGCCCTATTACAAATCTTGAGCCCGGATTGAGTAATAAAATCAAAAACTGACTCACCTTTATTATTTTTCTCAGTACTGCCCCACTCTGCATGGTGAGCAGTTGCATCACAGCCTATAATAAGCCGTAGCCCTTTAGTAGATGAACTGAACCAAGAACTGTCTTACCAGGCGGATCGTACTCCTCATACGGCAAGTACACAGACGCAAGTATCAAACTTGCTCCAGTCTATACATCCATGCACACCGTTGCCACATCGCCCGTAATAAAGTTAGAAGAAGGATACGTTTTAAATCTTTTCTAGCTAATATATAAGCTCTTTTCTTGCCAGATGTTCTGACCGCAAAGATATTCACGTTGACATTGCCCAGACCCGTCACATTATTCTCGCGGTCGATCCTGGGCTCTTGTACCCGGGCAATGTCAATTTCATGGTTCGTGAGGAAGAGTAAGTGATTAGCGCAGACAGCCTCGAAGTGTTGCAGATTGATCTGAGCCACGGGAAGCCCCCTACGTTTATCTCCATACAGAGAAGCTGGAACATCGAAACCTGACGGTTTCACGACCAAAACACATCTTTCCCTTACGAGATGTTATCCTTTCCAATGACTCCTATTCCAGCGAACCTGAGTTCTCCGTATCAATAGCAGAACCAGTGGACAATACCTCCCAGATGTAGGTCGAGTCCCGGGCTCTGCTTACCAAGTAATTTTACCACCTTGTCCGCCAACAAAACCTGCAGCTGTATCCAGACGAATACAATTGGGCGGAGCGGGAGTAAGGACTGCGAAAAAACCTCTAGTCTCGAACCTGCCCCAAGCTTCGCTAATACTGGCGATTGTGATTTAATGAAGTCTACATCAAAGTCAAGTCAAATATTCTCTCTAGAACGATTTACTCTATGGTCTAAAGTTGCTATACACTCACCATAGAGTAATATCATACTAGAGAGAATATTTGGCTCATCTGACGTTTCCTTTCACACTCTTCTTGATGCGGTCGGTGTGATAGAGAGATGTTTGACGAAAAGTGACATACACCAGGTTGAATTACAATAACTTCAGACTTTAATTTTTCATGTCGTTTTGGTTAAAAACTGTGAAATTTAAATGTGTTTTAAACTTTTTTAGTAACTGTTATTGTTAGCATACATTTGTGTTTTATTTAACACAATAATTTTAACACACAAGACGAAAGGCCGTTGTTGATATTTCGTTCGTTGTTATGAACTATTGCCTCTATCTGGTATTAGTAAAGCAATTATTTTCAGCAGCGAACGTAAATATCACACCAGGCCAAATGTCATAACTTTGCTGAGAGAACTATTAGGTCTACTATAAGAATTAGTCTATGCCACTCACACTTCTTTACTAACACACTCACATTCTTTAGAGTATGTTCCAGCTCAAAAGATTCTAGAATCGCCTTCGAAATCTAAAATGTTCAGGTATACACACTATAACATTCGAGGAGATTTCGCTTCATTTTGACAACAACTTGTTACAAACATTTTTTTGTTTACTCATTGAAATTCTTATTTACACTATTCAAATTAGAAATGGAAAATTAAAATGAACAATGAGTTCCAAACTGTTATTATTATATTTTAAACATCAGTTAATGGTTAAGACATTAGGTCTGTCTGTTTACTCGATAATTTGTACAAATTATTACTGGATTTTTTTTTAATAGATTTATTTACCATATATGCTATTTAATAACAATTGTATAATATTATGATTATGGATATTTAATACATTAAAGTTTTTCTTTAACACATGCAACAATGTTGCGTTTGAATATATAAATGTAATTTTCACATTTTGAAAATTCTGGCATTTCATTAAACAATTTAAGACCTTTGTAAAACAATACGTTTTGAGAAAATTTTGTTGAACTGAAAGTTAATCTGAAATCATTAACATTTCTTAAATTATAGGGTTGAACATCTGATATATAAAACAAATATTGTCTCATGTAGTATGGAAAAAGACCATTCTTAATCTTGAATATATATATTAAGGTATTCATCATCAGTCGTTGATTCACAGATAGCCACAGCAATCTGCCTAACAGCTCGCTTATATGTATGTGTAAGTCGATGGCATCGAAGAATACACCGCATTCCTTTATTTTGCAATTTCTGAAGTCTCCCCTTCATCTGCTGGCTCCCCAGAAATAATAATGTTGAGCAGTATTCAAAATGTGGTTTCATTGTCGTGTTGTATATATTTATGGCTGTAAATGTTGACAGCTTATACCGAATTCTTCTTAAAAACGCAATTTTTTTGGATATTTTTTTTTGCAACTATAGTCAAAGTGCGGTTCGAATTTAAGATTGTTATCTATCAAATATTATGTTATCTATTAATATTTTATTTCTTGAACTTTTTCAGTCTGTACACCTTCTATATAAATATTTTCTGTAGTGTCTCCATTTAAAATCATAGCTTTCGTTTTACTTCGGTTGACTTTAAGTTTATTCATTTTCAGATATTTTTCGATATTTTTCATCTCCTCATTTAAATTTCGAACGCATTCACTTGTATTTTGGCCACTGATATATACAAGGGCATCGTCTGCAAACATGCATACTTTCTATTTTTTGGCGTAGAATACGTCTTACCTTACGGTATAGGGAGTCATGTCAGATTGTTATTGTTGTAATCTTTATTTCATTGATTATGAGGAAACGGCGAGATAACTTTTTTTAAAAATTTTTTTGTAGGTAAATGAAGATGTTATCTTTCGTTTGATATACATTTCATATTGGTTGATATCTTCCTAATATTTAAATTTCTCCAATGAAAATTGTTTAAACACATACACTCAAACATATGTGTGGTGTTTGGTTGAGTGTTTGAGTTTGTAGGGTGAACACAAACTATGCTGCTGTATCAGTGTGGACACAAACCTTCGGCTGTTGTTTTGATTGATGAAATATTGAAATTTCGTATATTTACTTATGTATTTAAGTGAAACAAAATGTTAAATGTGAATTTGAATTTAACATGGATATATAATTATAAAAAATATATGAAAAAATTAATTCATACATTTTTATGTTAAATGAAAGTGCTGCCAAGTAAGCAAAATAACAATGCTGCTTGATGCTGTTTGACAGCAGCTGACAGTTGACGTTTATCATTTATTGTTATACATGTTTTCTGTCTTATGGGACGGCGTATTCTACGTTAAACTTAATAGCAGTGTCTCTGACACAGCCTGCAGCGACAGTCCGTGGCCGAAGGCCTCGCACAACTGTCTGCTGTTTATTTTTAAACCTTTTGAACGTCATTTATGTAAATTAAAAATAACAATGTTCCAAGAACTGCCCCTTGAGGCACATCCACATTTATCGGTATTGGCATTTGTTTATACTAATTTCCACATTTTGTTCTTTGTGTTCTGTTGCTTAAATAACTCTGAAACCACTTTAATTCTAGTCCTTTCACACCGTACTTCTCGAGCTTTAGTAATAATATGTCTCTATTAATGGTTTCGAATGCCCTCCTTAAGTCCAGAAAAACTGCTACTACGCAATGTTTTTCGCTACTTCCATTTTCCATTGTCATACAACCAGATTTAAAAGTGATTCACAACTATGATTTTTTCTAAAGCCCGATTGAGTTTCGTGTAATAAGTTATTATTTTTAAAGTGCTTACTTAATTGGTTTTGCACTATTTTCTCCATTATTTTGCTTATTGTTAATAACATATTTACAGGTCGTATTTCACATAGATTTTTTGTATTTTTAATTTTCTGTATTGGAATAACGCATGACTCTTTTAAACAGTCCAGGAAAACACGAGTTTCCAGAGATTCCAATATTAATCGATGTAAGTGTAGGCCAATTATATCGAAATTATCCAACAACATTTTAACCGTTAGAAAATATTGGTCTCTTTTATTGTTCATTGTTTTCTTAGTTTGGTTTAGTTCTGATAAGGTTTGTAATTCAAATTTAAAGTTGTGTTGGGGGTTTTCATCTATCACATTTTCATATTATACAAATGGTATGCTTTCAGCGATTTCCACTACACTATTTACAAAATACTTGTTTAACACATCAGCGATTTCCTTCTCATTGGATATAATTTTATTATCTATAATAAATGTTGAACCATAGGTTTGTGTTATTATTTACTAGAATATTTTTACTATCATTGGGCTTAATGCATTATTTATATCGCTCACTAGAGTTTTTGCAAAATCACTAACTGAAATATTTGAAGAAACTCTATTCATGTCTCCACAACGTAGATTATTTCGAAAGTTTGCATTATTAAAGCGCAGTATTTTTATTTGCTTTGGTTTGGAGTACTCAATTTTCTTTTTTAATGGGATTTTTATCTCTAATGATTCGTGATCACTAATTTTCATTTGTACATTTGTTTTCACTTTAATGTATTCAATATTTGTTACGGCGTAGTCAATTAGAGTTGATGTAGATTTCGTTATCCTTGTTGGTTCAACTACCACTTGCTTATGATAATTATCATTGATTATTTCCACTAGTGTCCTCTTATGATTATTGTCTTCAAGCCAATCTATGTTAAAGTCCCCAATTATTAAATGACTTTCATTTCCGGAAATTTTCTCCATCTCAGTTTCAAAAAAATTTATAAAATCTTCCTCAGGTGAAGTTTGTCTATGTGGTGATCTATAAATACCAACTAAATAGTGCCTTTCGTTTTCACACCGAATTTCTATCTTCAGCCACCATATTTTTTTCTCTACTGCAACACAGTCTATTATTTTAGTTTGCCACTTGATATTTATGTAGAAGCATACCCCTCCAGTATGTCTGGATATGCTGTCACACCGAATAATATGAAAGTTTTCCAACGAAATTTCACTGTCACCAATATCATCTGTTATATGTGTTTCTGTTAAACATAAAAAGTCAAAGTTTTCTTCGCTACATATAGCTTCGATCTCATTAAAATTTGTGCATAAACCTCTAATATTTAAATATATTTTGATCTCGGCAGCACTGCTCCTACAATCATGATTTGTGTCAATGTCTGTTAGCCTTAATCTTTCTTTGGCTTTTACACAATTTATGCACTTAGCAATATTATTTTTGCAATCCCTATGAGTATGACCAACTTCACTACATTTCGCGCAAATTTGTTCCATAGTGCTTAGAGGTATGTGTTGCGGCAGCAACTTGAACTGTTACGTATGTAACAGGTTGTGTTTAGAATTATAATAAAACGCAACTTTATTTCATAAATCGACCGTTTTACTTCATTTCAGATGGTTTTATTATCTAAATAAAACAATTATATATTTATCAAATTAGAAATAAATAAATTATATATCCTTACTTAATTCTATTCTCTTCACGATCGGCCTGGTCATAACCTTTTCACGAATCGTTAGTTTTCCTTTTAAGTAACAAAATGCGCGGTAAGTTATACGACTACATATGCAAGAATATGTATTACGTAATATTATACATATGCAAGAAGTACTAAATCTAATTATCGCTCGAGTACACAGTAAAACGTAGAAAATCTAATCGGTAACCATAGTAAACAAACAAATTAATCAAACGTCAAACGAGATAATCAGACAAACAGATTAACAAATCACAACATTTGAAGTAAAATATTTAAATTAACGGATAACACAAAATACTGACATAAAATCTTAAATGTTGAATTAACTTCACAACATCCCGCCACCCGTGAGTCGATCAGGGAGATTCACCAACTACATCAAGAACAGCCAGTTTAGATGCAGGACGCCGTAATTGTCCTCCCAATGTTTTCACCATCGCCGACCGGACTTGCCCATCAGCCGCTGCAAATACCTGTACCACCACACCACGTTTCCAGTGCCCTCGAGCTTCCGTTTCATCACAAATAACGACAATATCGCTTAGAAAGGTACTCTAGGACCCATCTTTTCCAAAAAGTTTGTTTAAGCTGTTGTAAAATGTGCCACTGTTTTCGCAGGCACACCTTTTCACCCACAGTATGAGTTTGGACAATGTTTGGACATCCAAGTAAAAAATGATTGGGGGTAAGTGGGTCACTATCTGAGCTTTCGACAGGAAGATGCGTCAATGGCCGCGAATTCACCAAACACGCTTTTAACTGCTCGAACCATACGTTCCCACGCACCACCTGCAGATGGATCGCCTGGAGTATTGAATATCCATTCTATGCCACGTCTCGTACTCTCACTTCGTCGTCACATCGTCGTCCGATGGAGACCATAAATGGTCCAAGATAATCAACCCCTGTATACGAAAAGGGCCTGATGAAAGGACTAACGCGATCCAGGGGAAGTTGCCCCATCAATGGGGGCCTAGGTACCGCACTCCTGTTCTTACATTCCTGACAACTTTTCTTCACACTTCTGACTAACTGCCTCAAACAGGGGATCCAAAATTTGGTTCGAATAGCAGCGTATATGGACTCCTGATTTTGGTGTCTAAAGTCATCGTGGTATTGAGTAACTATCAACTTTGTGATAGTGTGATTTTTCGGCATAATTATAGGCTGGCGCGTGGATTGGCCAACACAAACTGCGTTACTAATGCGACCAGAGATTCGAATCAGTCCATCTTCTCCAAGGCACGGACTTAGTTAATAAATATGGCTCGTCCTCGACACAGACGCATTTGATTCCAGTAAGTTGTATTCCTTGCCAAAGTCTTCTCTCTGGGCTAGTTGGCACCAATAAATTTCCGCTTCCCTGATTTTCCGACGTGAAGCAAAGCATTAAAAAATTGCAATTGCCCGAACAAACCAACATCTTATTCTGAGCAAAGTATAATACTTGGATATAGTTCGATATGGAATCATGGAGTCAACTTTCGCTATAGTCAATAAGAATTTTGATCGTATTTCCGTCAACATCACCGGTAAATGTTGGCCAATCGTCTTCCTCAGATCTTAAATACTTGGGACCATTTATCCAACGCGATTCCTTTATATTCCCAGAAAAATGCTGAGGCCTAGTCGCATCATCAGCTGGGTTTTGTGAACCAGAACCCATCTCCATTGGTTAACCTCAGAGAACTCCAATATTTCCGCGATTCGATGAGAAACGAATTGTTTATACATACGGCTGTCCGATTGAATCCATTTCACAACCGTTTTGGAATCTGACCAAAATACGATCCTTCCCGGCTTGACGTTGTGACTGGTAATAATCGCCTCTTTCAGTCTAACTCCAAGTACAGCAGCTTGAAGTTCAAGTCTGGGTATCGAAAGTGATTTTAAGGGCGCACACTTTGATTTACCAGCAACGAATTTAATCTCGACATCACCTTTCACACTCGCTCTCCAGTAACCGACGCTACCTCACTTGCATCCACAAATATGTGTAATTCAATAAAAGCTGATGTGTTAGCAAACATTGGGCCATAACATCTAGAAATCTTCACCCGCTCCACATTTTGTAATTCCTTATACCATTCGAGCCACTTTAAGTACAGTTTGTCAGGAATCGGTGAGCTCCAACCAATGTCGTGCATCCACATTTCCTGAAGTATGATCTTCGATCTTATTACAAATATTGACATTACCAGACTGAGCACCTCGCTTTTAGTCGGTTTTCGACCACCACATAAAACCGCTTCGGGAACTCGTGCAAACTTTAATATAAAACAAAATGAATCGTCTGTGGGTGACCAGAAAAGTCCCAAAACCTTTTCTGTCATAGATTCGTTCTTACAATGATTCTTCAATCGCAATTCATCGGCATTCGCTGCACCTCGCGTGGATTGACAAAATTCGCGTGAATTTGATACGAATCCCCTCAACTCAAAACCTGCTTGCTTATGCACATTCACTACATTTCTAGTCACGGTAATAGCCTCCTCAACCGTGTCAAAGCTATCTACGTAGTCATCTACGTAGTGACAGTCTACTATTGCTCTGTAAGTCCTAGTATCAGGCTCTGCATAGTTCTTCGCATTAAAGTTTTTGATATATTGGGCGGAGCACGGTGAACAAGCTGATCCAAAAATCATCGCCCGCATCACATAAATATCCGGGGGATTGGAAGTCACTCCTGCTCACCATAAAAAACGCTGAGCTGTTTGGTCTTGTTCACGAATTTGTATACGATGAAACATTTCCCTTATGTCCCCACAAACTCGAATTTGACGCTGACGAAATTTGAATAGTATCGCCAGTAGTGGCTTCGGTTGGTAATTGGCTGGACCCTTTAGCAATCTCGAGTTAAAAGATACACCATTCACACTGGCGGCCGCGTCAAAAACGAGTCGTCTCTTGTTTCCCTTATTGATGTTCGTTATTACAAAATGTGGCAAGTATCATGTTCGGTCTGTTTCCATAGCAGCTTCTTCAACCGACAACTTTTCAGCATAACCTTTCAAAACATAGTCTTCGATTTTACCATTATACCACTTTGCTAGATCATCGTCCTTCTCCATTCTCGATTCTACTCTCTGCAAACGTTTATAGGCCATTGAGAAAGTTTCCTTAAAATTGTATTTGTCTTGTTTCCATAAAAGACCGGTTACATACTGTTTTCCATTCTTCTCTGTAGGGTTCAAAAGAATTTCCTCGGCTCTTCTGTCATCGTCACAAATCAGAGGCTTTACGGGACTCATTCCAAAACTTTCCAATGAAAAATAATCGGACACTTGTAGCTTAATATCGTCCAAAGCATTATATTCTATTACAAACACATTGTGCTCCACACTTTCCTCATTAGAGCCAAACAAAATGTTACCCAACATCGTTTGATGGACAGAAAAGCTTTCATCCAAATTCATGACATGGTACGGACGAACCAATCTCACATGAGGCAATCCAATTAACAATCGTGGCGTGACCTCGTCATAATCCTCAGTGACAACATCTTCAAGCAGCGGAAACTTTTCTCTAAATCTGGCAAAGTTTAAACTTTGTGGTGGCAATCTTAAATGCCCCCGTTGTCTTAAATGTCCATTGACATTTCGGTGGACTTTTTACCTCCTATCCATCCAAGCGAGACTTTTGACCCGTCATCAACAAATGCCATAACCCTTATACTACACTTTGGCTCTTTTAATTGTACAGGCAAAAACTTCAACAATGATGTGCTTTGTTTATCATCGATTATCGTTGTCACAGACGCTCTATCGTTTTCACATACATTATTAGTTATCGGTGAATTACCATCACTAACCATTGCGGGCATTTGTTTACATTTGTCAACATGAGCATTGCCAGTTATTTTCTCCTCTTCATGCAGCAAACGATTGTGGTTTCTACTACACTTGGATACACCACATGGACGGCGACTCTTACATCTAAAAGAAGTGTGTCCGGATAGTAAGCAACTGAAGCATCCTTGAAGCATCGGCTATCCTTCACCAACTTTCAGCTGTAGCAATGTTTTTAAACTTAGAACATTGGTTTAAATAGTGATTGCCGTGGCACATAATACAATAAGGATGTCTACGTTCCTCCGTCGTGATAGAAAATGATGGCTTAACTCTTCCTACTCTATTTTTGCCAGCTTCCTCGTTGCCCGAATCCGTTTCGGTTGCCAATGAAATATAAATAGCAACATTTTGCAGCCACTCGCTAAACTGTCGTACATTGGGTATCGGCCCAAAGTGTTCAGTGAATACTTTATCCACTCCTCACGTTTCGTAAGAGGCAACTTATTTACAAGTTCATCTATCAGAGTAGGATTACAAAGGTGTGGCGTTGCTCCAGCATTTTCCAAGAAGCTAGTGAGATTCGATACCATGGTAGAAAAATTAACAATCTCGGAGATATTTCTTCCAGAAATGGCAGGAAAGGCTTTCACCTTAGAAATTTGGCTTCAAATCATAATGTGAGGACGGCCATAATAGAATTCGAGAATTAGGTATGCCTCAACTTTTGTCCTAGCTTCCCCTTTTAAAGCTTTTTGTAGGCGGGACAAATTTTCAAGGTTTGTATATTTGTAGCATTGAGTTGTCTCCCTGTATGAGACGGCAAACATGGGCCATTGTTCCGGCTGGCCATTAAATTCCGGCAGATCGTATAATTTGCGAAAAGGTTGACACACTTGTTGCGGTGTATTCCCTAGTGCGACGGTGGCTCCCGTTGCGGTAACAGGATATGATGTTGATGTCGTTTGACACGTCGCTGACGAGGTTTGCGACTGTGTTGGCTGAGGTGTAATATTGGCAATTGTCTGTGGCGACGGTGGCATATAAAAGGTTCGTAGATACGGCGACATACAATTTGTTGTTTGTGTGTTTGCGAATGCAGGCGATACAAAATTACTTGTCTGAGCAGAAGGCGGTGGTAAAGAAAGTGGAGCAATACTTATCTTATTGGACATCGGAAGGATTGATGTTTGCGTGTTCTCGTGGATGGGCGTGGGAAGGCCATAGCTCGATGATGCTGAAGACACTATGGTTGGGTATGGCAGCTGATAAGTTGTTTCAGCGGGCAGCTGAAAGACGCCGGCTACCGTAGGTGATGGTCGTGGTGTGGCGGAACTTTTTATGAACATTTTCAGAGACTTCTTCAATGTCCGAATTTCATCTTTCAGTTCGGCTATTGAATCATGTTGAATCATGGTTTTCTCGTTGTCACTTCCACTCTGCGATGACCCGGCAGCATCTATGTACATACATCAGCTGGTGACATTTCAGCATTGGCTTCCATTTTTGCGGCACTGTGTTTCTTGGTCGGAGATATTTTGTCTTTCAATCGATTGCTCCGGCGGGGCATTCGTCTTATTCCAGGCTTGGCTTTCGTTACCGGCAATAGAATTAAATAATAAAAAATGTTGCGGCAGCATCATGAACTGTTACGTATGTAACAGGTTGTGTTTAGAATTATAATAAAACGCAACTTTATTTCATAAATCGACCGTTTTACTTCATTTCAGATGGTCTTATTATCTAAATAAAACAATTATATATTTATCAAATTAGAAATAAATAAATTATATATCCTTACTTAATTCTATTCTCTTCACGATCGGCCTGGTCATAACCTTTTCACGAATCGTTAGTTTTCCTTTTAAGTAACAAAATGCGCGGTAAGTTATACGACTACATATGCAAGAATATGTATTACGTAATATTATACATATGCAAGAAGTACTAAATCTAATTATCGCTCGAGTACACAGTAAAACGTAGAAAATCTAATCGGTAACCATAGTAAACAAACAAATTAATCAAACGTCAAACGAGATAATCAGACAAACAGATTAACAAATCACAAGATTTGATGTAAAATATTTAAATTAACGGATAACACAAAATACTGACATAAAATCTTAAATGTTGAATTAACTTCACAACAGTATGATTAAATCCCCAACATTTATAACATCTTAATACACTGCAGCTTTCATACACTGGACACCTGTCCCCTCAATATTAATTTTATTTTTATTCATGATTTGATTATAACCTTCACCATCTGTTTCAATTATTGCATTGTATACCCGCGGATTTTTGAAAGACTTGTAAACTTTTACGCACTCTAAGTGATTACATTCCACATCATTTTGATTTTTGATTGCTTGTACAGTTGTATCTTTCTCCAGTTCTTCATTCATTCCAGTAATTAATATTTACTTCTTTTCTTTAATTTGATGTATCAACGCATTACGGTCGCTCTCATTTTCGCAACTTATGGCAACAACTCCATCATTTCTCTTTGTAATTCCCTTCACTTGCATATTACGAGCGGATGGTTTGATTTTCTCTTTAACTGCCTTCTCAGTCATGTCACTATTTTGTTTGTTTTTTTGGCTTTAAAATAACTGGTACACTAATAGTTGATTTCAGGTTGCTTGCATATGTCTCCTTTCCCGCACTTAATTGTTTTCTTTTTAACTCGTTCACAATCTCGGTTTTTGCTTCTACTCGTTGTACCACCAATTCACTTGTTTTATTAATTTTTTCCGACATTTTGGATTCATTTTCTTTAACAAGATTGAAAAGACTTATAATTTTCATTTTTCAATTAATGAAATTAATGCAACCACCACAAATATACTTTATGTTCGCACGTTTAAAAATCGCATCGCATTCGTACTTTGAGAGGCCAGTGCACTCCATATGAAAACATTTTCCACAAAATCCGCCACAGCGCACCTCCATATCCCGACAATTATTACTGCATTTTCCACAACTTAAATCCATGATTCCTTAGGAATCTTATGGTTAGTGAATAACCCAACAAAATTATATAAAGTATGTAATAATCTGATACTTTTTATGTAAAAAAATCCAATTTTTTTAAGTGTTTTAAATACACGTCCGTTTACTTTGAATATTGAATATGATGTTTTCTGTTGTCTGTTTACTCCAAAAGCCATTAAAAGAGAGCCAGAGAGAGATTTTTTTGACAGTTCAATGATAGAGAACTTACAAGTTTTTCTGGAGATTTTTCCCAGTAAGAAAACATATGTTTTACGGAAGCAACTGTTTTATGAAAACAGATGTTTTATGCAAATAAACAAATTAAAGGAAAATAAAATTGAAATTTAACAATGGAAGTTGTAAGTAATAGGTCTGAGAAGTGTTTTTTGTGCATTTTAATAATAAAAGTCAATAAATACAATGTACAACATAATTTATTGCAGAATGGTAATAAAATTGCGCTTTTGCCTCCTTTTGGATGCAATTCCTTCACTTTGGCTATCAACATTTTAGTTGAGGAATCTAGCCAAGGAGTTTTTTGCCTTCCACCTCCGTTGTTGGACTTAATTGTGCATCTGCATTTATGGCATCAATTGTATACAGGCTGTCCATTAGTATGGGTCGGTCCCCATACAAAAACAATAAGCCAAAGATAATTTCAGAACACCAAAAATTATTTTGATCCGTGCACCATACATGCCGCCATTTTAGAATTTATTGTGCTACGCTGTTATTTGCTATCCTATCGAAACGAAACGCATACCGTTGTTCATGTTTTGTCAATGGCTCCATTTTTCCCTTTGGGCACTTTTGACTCCGAAGTCAATTTTGACTATTGACTTTCTGTATTTCGTTTCCGATAGGCACATGATGCCTATTTCACATAAAGTCTGTGAAAACTTCTAAAATCTATGAAACTTTTGCCTTTACAGCATTTAATTTTATTCACAAGCAAAAAAGTTATGGAGGTTTTAAAAAAAGTACGTCACCCTATACCACACATCATTTACGGTTTTTGTGCTGTGTTATCATTTGGCGTCGTATGAAAACAAAACGCACATCGTTGTTCATGTTTCATCAAACGGTACTTTTCTCCCTTCGCACCATAGAATAATAGAGAAATATACAGAACCATAATAAGCCTGTTTTTTTAATTCCCTGCTGAACTAATTTTTCGACCACTTTGTATTGGGAGCTAAGCGATATTAAGCGATTTTAAGCGGCTCCCCATACAAAGTCTTCGAAAACTTAGTTTAGCAGGAATTAAAAAACAAGCTTATTGTTGTTCTCAAACCGTACTTTTCTCCCTTCCCACACTTTCGACTGGAGAAATTACTTCAGTAAAAACTTGTAAGCTGTCTATGATTGAACTGTCCTAATAATGTCTTTCTTGGTCTTTCGTATTAATTAATATTAAAATCGCAGCCAGTTTACTGTTATAAAAAATTAAAATTTATTTGTGGTAAAAAAGAATCGAATTTCGAAATCGGGTTAAAAATGATATTAGAGGCGTGCGATATTTGCACCAGCAGATCCAAGCAGATTACAAAGATATAGATATGCTTGACTTGAGCTCAAGTGCTACTCCATTTCAGGCATATTCTGATTCGTGTGAATATGTTCCCAGTTCAATTGATGAATATGATTCTGGAGCTGAAAATAACAGCATATCTCCTGTGTAAGATAAATTAAAGGTATCAGACATATCATTACAGAATTATGCATTTGCACTAGTACTTCCGATCATTTTGGATCTTTACTTGCCACAACAGCAATCAAGGATATCAAGTTATCGATATGCAAAAAAGCTAGAAAGGATTCAGAGGATGTTTCTAAGGAATTATTGGCTTACCTTGACAGTCTTATTATCGATAAAAATAAAATTCAAAGGGAAAGATCTAAATTTAGAAGTGAGACCAGAGATGCAGCATCCACCGATGCCGTTTTGAAATGCATATCCTATGACGGGAAAAAAGACAAAACTTTAAAAAAGCAAATGGTTGGACAACAAGTGCATCTGAGTAAAAAAAACCGAAGAGCACATAACAATAGTGAAAGAGCCTGGGTCCACATTCGTCGGATATGCAACACTAGTCAATGGTATAGGGTAGTACTTGAAAAAGCCATAGTTAACTTCCTAAACTCGGAAGGATATTCTTTAAATCTTATAGTTGCTATAAGTTGCGATGGAACTGCTGTAAACACGGGTCACAAAACAGGAGTTAATGCATGCATGGAGAAATACTTGCAGCGCCCATTATAGTGGAATGTCTGTCTATTTCATTTCAACGAGCTTCCACTAAAAGCGCTGTTAACCAAATTCTGCGGTAAATAAGTAGGACCAGGGATTTGGCCTTTTGTTCTTGGATCTGAGCTTCTGGCGTGTAACCAATATCCGGTAAGGTTGACAAAATTGTCAGTCCTATTTCTTCGCAGAGCTTTTATTTGCAAAACAAAGTTTGCAGCAGCCGGTTTTTATTAACAAAATGTTAATTTGTCTTCGTTGTATTATTGTCATTAATTATTTTCAGGTCGCAAGTAGCTTTGAGCCAATTAGTATGGGGCATATGCCGGACAATATAGATAACTGGAATATGCGTAGCGATCAATGCTACCTGTTTCGCGTGGTTGTTGCTGTTAACGATAGTTTATGCGATGAAGGATTAGGTAGCCAAAATCCCGGCCCTGTAAGTACAGCGCGATGGTTAACAACGGCCTCTCGCATACTTCGGCTTTACGTTTCCAAGACGCATCCAACAGCAATTTTGAAGAATTTAGCAGACTTTGTAGTAAAAGTGTATGCACCTTTCTGGTTTCTTATCAAGAGCCAACTGCAATCAATACATGGAAGTCGACATGTTTTTAAATATCTAGTTTGGATCCGACAGTTACACCGTCCGACAGTCCATATTACACCTGAAACTATAGGTAAAATTGAGTAATTGGCCTTTTCAGTTTTACATTTTCTCATCCTGTTGCCCCATAAAAGGACTACAAATTTTCAAGTGATATCATTTTTCAAAAAATAATGTTAAATACTTATCCGCACCCTACGATACCGAAATTAAAGAAGAGAATTATGGCTATTTTTATTATTTTTTTATTTATACCGTTCCAGGATAAAAAAGACTTAAAAAACGTCCTTGAAAAATGAAATCCTTTAAAATCCCTTGAAAATCTCCAACTATTTATTCGAAAAAAATATATGTTAATAGCATGTATATAGTGTAATACTCCCCAAAATTTCAACATTCTAGCTTTGTTAGTTAATTTTTAATAAAAACTGTATACTGCCGGGATTTTGGCTACCTAATCCTTCATCGCATAAACTATCGTTAACAGCAACAACCACGCGAAACAGGTAGCATTGATCGCTACGCATATTCCAGTTATCTATATTGTCCGGCATATGCCCCATACTAATTGGCTCAAAGCTACTTGCGACCTGAAAATAATTAATGACAATAATACAACGAAGACAAATTAACATTTTGTTAATAAAAACCGGCTGCTGCAAACTTTGTTTTGCAAATAAAAGCTCTGCGAAGAAATAGGACTGACAATTTTGTCAAACTTACCGGATATTGGTTACATGCCAGAAGTTTTGTCTTTTTTCCCGCCATAGGATATGCATTTCAAAACGGCATCGGTGGATGCTGCGTCTCTGGTCTCTCTTCTAACTTTAGATCTTTCCCTTTGAATTTTATTTTTTGTCGATAATAAGACTGTCAAGGTAAGCCAATAATTCCGAGGAAACATCCTCTGAATCCTTTCTAGCTTTTTTTTACATATCGATAACTTGATATCCTTGATTAATGTTGTGGCAAGTAAAGATCGAAAACGATCGGAAGTACCAGTGCGATCCAATGCCAATGCATAATTCTGTAATGATATGTCTGATACCTTTAATTGCTCTTCCATAGGAGATATGCTGTTATTTTCAGCTCCAGAATCATATTCATCAATTGAAATGGGAACATATTCACAGGAATCAGAATATGCCTGAAATGGAGTAGCACTTGAGCTCAAGTCAAGCATATCTATAACTTCGTAATCTGCTTGGATCTGGTGCAAAGTTAAAATCCTCGATCCACGCTGTCAATTAAAAAATGTTTTACAGTTAGGGGAATCTTTTTATTATCGGGACATCTGCAATATTTATTAAATTCAATACTGCACTTACATTGTGTAATTTTGAATAATTGATTCCATTCACTTTCTACATATTTATGTGGATATTTAATTATTTGATATCGCTTATCCAGAAGACGCATTAACAATTTTCTAATTGTTGTTTTTCCAACTATTGGAATGCATGTATTTTTCCATAATTGACATAGCACTTCAATAACATCTTGTATGTAAGATGATATAATTCCATTCTTCTTGCACTATTTTTCTTCAAATAATAAAAATATTCAACCATTTGGTGATTTGTAGGTAATTTTTTTTGTCTATATCACACGCCTCGAATATCATTTTTAACCCGATTTCGAAATTCGATTCATTTTTACACTTTTTACCACAAATAAATTTTAATTTTTTATAACAGTAAACTGGCTGCGGTTTTAACTCGAATTGTACCCGTATGTCCATATGGACACACAAGTAGGCTGTTGATAGACGAACTATCAAACGTGAACGAATGACGGTGCAACCTGACGAATAACGGTGCAACCTGTTTTTGCATCTTAAGATAATGAAGATAATGTTGATATCTAACGCCACTTCAGTTGGTGAATATCTGTTGACAGCAGCCGATCAGTAAAAGAGTGAAAATATAAAAGATGAATAAAGTGAGAAATTCCCAAATGAAACAGTAGGTATAGTTCTACGTGGTGACTTATGTTTTTAAAAATCTTAAAAATTTTAGTAAATTATAAAGGCAATCAATTGTATATAGCAATACTGTTTTACATTTTTAAAAATGTTGTTGCTATAGTGTATATTCTTGAGGAATTATGTAGGTGTGTCCATATGGACACACGGGTACAGACACAGGGACTTTTTCTTTTTTATCTTTTTAACAAATTAAAAGAAAAATAACACTTAAAGAGATCCTGGAATACATTGAAGAGTTAAATGGAGCAAGCGCAAAAGATGATGACGTCCGTCAGATTTTTTGAACCCGAAAATAACGGGTATATGAGTGGGGAAGATGATGCCGAGAATGAATTAGAAGGTGTTCCTGATGATGTTTGTTCCAATCAGCTAAAAATGAGCTGTGCAATTTTGTTGGAAAGTGAACGTAGAATACCAACTATAGAAGAGCTCGACAAAATGGGCACAGAACTAGAATTTGATGAAGTACTACAAGATGTTGTGGAGAACTCCATTACAAATATATCTAATGATCTATCAGATTCAACATTCCTGGTCTCCGAAATAGAACCAAGCAAATCAACTGCCAAAAAACGAAATGTAGGAATAGGCAAAGGTGCCAAATGCATCCCGATATTGCCGCGAAAAAAGAAGTGTTCCTTGTCCATCTTCCATAACAATCTACAACAAATTTTCGTTATGGCGAAAAACCTCAACGTCTTGGCCCATCAGTAATTCGTAAATGGATCGACAACTCCACTTTAGTTGAAGCGACTTTACGTTATGATGGAAATAGTCATTGTATTGTACCAATATTCAAGAAACGCCGATGTGCATGGGAATATTGCTACTCTGTTGGTCAAACTGCTTGCGTTAAATACAACGTAGGTTTATGTGTTAAATGTTTTGTATCCTATCACAAGAAAAATTAGAAATAAGCCTATTTAAACAATAAATCTAAAAAAAGTTCTGAAAATCAAATAAAACCGTTACTTTATAATAAATTTGGCTTTTTATTAAAAGTGCCAGTGTTTGTACCCGTGTAGCCATATGGACACATACATTTTCTCCTAAACTACACATCAGACTGTCGGGAAAATGTATATTCCTAACCTTTATACTCCGCTGATTTCATTTATGTGAAAAAAAATTTAAATTAGGGACAAAAAAAAATTATGGTACAATTCGGGTTAATATTAATTAATACGAAAGACCAAGAAAGACATTATTTTGACAGTTCAATCAAGTTTTTACTGAAGTAATTTCTCCAATCGAAAGTGTGCGAAGGGAGAAAAGTACCGTTTGATAAAACGAGAACAACAATAAGGTTCTGTATATTTCTGTATTACTCTATGGTGCGATGGGAGAAAAGTACCTTTTGTTGAAACATGAACAACGTTGTGCGTTTTGTTTTCATACGACGCCAAATGACAACACAGTACAAAAACAGTAAATGATGTGTGGTGTAGGGTGACGTACTTTTTTTAAAACCTCCATAACTTTGTTGCTTGTGAATAAAATTAAATGCTGTAAAGGCAAAAGTTTCATAGTTTTTAGAAGTCTTCACCGACGTTATGAGAAATAGGCATCATGTGCATATAGGAAACGAAATACAGAAAGTCAACAGTCAAAATTGAGTTCGGAGTCAAAAGTGCCCAAAGGGAAAAACTGAGCCATTGACAAAACATGAACAACGGTATGCGTTTCGTTTCGATAGGATACCAAATAACAGAGTAGCATAATAAAACCTAAAATGGCGGTATGTAGGGTGTACGGATCAAAAAAATTTTTGGTGTTCTGAAATTTGCTTTGGATAATCTTTAAACGTAGGGGGTGTCCGCCTCAACTTATTTTTTTTTGTATGGACAGCCTGTATACAATTGATGCCATAAATGCAGATGCACAATTAAGTCCAACAACGGAGGTGGAATGCAAAAAAACGCTTTGGCTGGATTCCTCAACTAAAATGTTGATAGCCAAAGTGAAGGAATTGCGTCCAATAGTAGGCAAAAGCGCAAGCCTTGAAATCAAAACGATCGCACTGTTTTTTTTATTACCATTCTGCAATAAATTATGTTGTACATTGTATTTATTGACTTTTATTCATATTAAAATGCACAAAAAACACTTTTCAGACCTATTACTTACAACTTCCATTGTTAAATTTCAATTTTATTTTCCTTTAATTTGTTTATTTGCATAAAACATCTGTTTTCATAAAACATACAATAGTAGGTCTGTCTGTTTACTGCAATATTGTACAATATTGTACAAAATGTTACAAAATGTTGTCTGTTTACTACAAAACTTTTGCAACGAGAGAGCCAAAGAGAGAATTTTTTGACAGTTGGATGATAGAGAACTTGCAAAATGTTACTGGAAGAATTTCTTCTATCAAGATTTTGCAAGTTCGATCAGCTTTTTTTTATTTACATTTTGATTGCAATATTTTTGTGTGAAAATGAAGAATAAAGTTGAAATTTAACAATGGCAGAGGTAAGTAGTTAGAATTGTGTTGATTTTTAACGTTTATAATAAATTATAATAAACACAACATTTTACTTCATGCTAGAAACGTGCAAATACACAGTGCGACACATATGCTAAAATTCTTTTGCTTTGTTATTTCAATTGTTTACACACCGATCAGCTGTTTTCTTGCAATATTTCACAAAATGTTGTCTGTTTACTTTTTGGAATAGAGAAAAAAAAGAGCGTAACATTTTTTTTACTCTCTGCAAAAAGTTACTGGATAAATCTTGCTGGAAAAGTAAACAGACAAATCTAATGTTTTCTTACTGGCAAATTCTTACTGGGAAAAAAATCTCCAGTAAAATCTTGTAAGTTGTCTATCATTGAACTGTCAAAAAATCTCTCTCTGGCTCTCTTTTACTGGCTTTTGGAGTAAACAGACAGCATCCAGTAATAATTTGTACAGATTTGTACAAATTACCGAGTAAACAGACAGACCTATGTTTTTGTTCTCGCACGAAAGTAATGGTCATTGTCCAAGACATGAAGAGTTTTGTTATGCTTCAGTTGTGATCCGTTGTGCCCCGCATGAGCATAAACTTGATATTAAAACAATGAGCAGTAAAATATACGATATGCATTTTAAATTGCTCATGCCGGAGGTATATATAAGTAATGGAGGCCAGTCGCAATGTGAAATAGCCAAAGACAATGGCGTGAACAAAAGCATTGTGCCACGATTAATAAAAATATATAAAATTACGGGATTACTTGATACTACCAACAAAGGTGGACGGAATCGCAATACATCTGAGCGAACACCGAGAAATTAGCAAGTTGATAAAGCAAGACCCCTTTATCTCCTATGGAGATAGTACATACTCGTACTTTGGAACTTAACATACACCATAGTGCTGTTCAGGGAAAAGCCGCGGAAAATCATTTGAAAAGTTATGCACCATGCAAAAAACAATGCTTAGATTTGGATAAACGGTTGGTACAGAGCGTTGTTGGTTCAAAGATCATAAAAACGTTTTTGGTGGAAATTTTTTTTTATAGAATGTCATTTGCGACCAAATATAAGGACTGGATTGAAACAAAAATGCTCAAGTGTGCTGTTTAGTGACAAATCCCATCATGTCATTGACTGCATTTTGGACTGTGTCATGTATAAAAACATCTTAGAGACGGTAATGATTCCGTACGCAGGGTGGAACCTGCCACTTCGAATGCAATTGAAAATCTAATCTTAATCAAGGATATCAAGTTATCGATATGTAAAAAAAAGCTAGAAAGGATTCAGAGGATGTTTCCTCGGAATTATTGGCTTACCTTGACAGTCTTATTATCGACAAAAAATAAAATTCAAAGGGAAAGATCTAAATTTAGAAGAGAGACCAGAGACGCAGCATCCACCGATGCCGTTTTGAAATGCATATCCTATGGCGGGAAAAAAGACAAAACTTCTGGCATGTAACCAATATCCGGTAAGTTTGACAAAATTGTCAGTCCTATTTCTTCGCAGAGCTTTTATTTGCAAAACAAAGTTTGCAGCAGCCGGTTTTTATTAACAAAATGTTAATTTGTCTTCGTTGTATTATTGTCATTAATTATTTTCAGGTCGCAAGTAGCTTTGAGCCAATTAGTATGGGGCATATGCCGGACAATATAGATAACTGGAATATGCGTAGCGATCAATGCTACCTGTTTCGCGTGGTTGTTGCTGTTAACGATAGTTTATGCGATGAAGGATTAGGTAGCTAAAATCCCGGCCCTGTAAGTACAGCGCGATGGTTAACAACGGCCTCTCGCATACTTCGGCTTTACGTTTCCAAGACGCAGCCAACAGCAATTTGGAAGAATTTAGCAGAGTTTGTAGTAAAAGTTTATGCACCTTTCTGGTTTCTTATCAAGAGCCAACCGCAATCAATATTGAATATAATAGTTACTATTTGCATCCGGAAAACATTCTTCTTGCTATGATTACTGACTCTGACCAAACAATACGAGCAGCTCGAAGAGAATCATCTGTAAAAGTAAGCGACTTCAATGTACCAAAACATCAAATTAATTACGATTGCAACACATACACCGAAACAATCAATTGGGATAATCCGCAAATAACCGAGCCGCCATGTCTACATTTCTATACGGATGAGCAATTATCTGGATATCAATATTCATCTGATAAAGTTATTGAAATACCTGGTAATAACATACTAAAAAATAAACAAGTGTATATTTAAATTATTTTATAGATTTTCTGTGCCATACTCAAAATACAGAACGTTTTGTGCGGACTGTCAATGCATCCGCCAGTAAAGTTATAAACGAAAAACGATTGGGATACATACATATTTTCAATAATTCCATAAATCAAAAAATTAAAATTCACGTTTTACGTATTTATGTGAATATTTAATTATTTGATATAGTTTATTCATTAACAATTTTCTAATTGAATGCTTGTATTTTTCCTTCATTCATCTACCACTTGAACTACTTACTAACTTTATGTAAGATGATGAAACTCCATTCTTTTTACCATTATTTTTCTTCAAATATAAAAAAAATATTGCACCACTTGCCAATTTGTTTAGGTTATTTATATGTATAAATCTCACGCCTGGCTCATAATTTTAAACCAGTATTTACAAACAACATAGCGGGTGTAAGTCCGTGGGATTGCGTGTGGCGCATGTCAGTTGAGAGACACAGAAAACGACTTCAATTGGAACTAGACGAAGTGCAATTTGAGTATATTTTACAATTTTAAATCGCTTGTAACTTTATTGTTTATAAACCAAAATGAGTACTTCCAAGTCACATATTTTACAATTTTTAAAGCCCTTTCCTACTGTTTCAAAAAAATGCTATATTAGGGTGGTAGAAAACGAGATAGCATAGGTTACTAATCGAATTTCACGTAGGAGTCAAAAATAATGTATACACGAAATGTAGCGCTTATCAAAACCTGAACAACGGTATGCTTATTTTTCCAATCGGACTTTAAATCGCAACACTGGATATAAAAAACTAAAAAGGCGGTATTTAGGGTGCACAGAATAAACTTTTTTTTGGGGTTCCGAAATTGTCTCCAGATAATCTTTAAATCTGCTTATTACAAAGATAATTATTTGTATTTTTGGAATCAAACACTTTTTGAATCTTTAATTATTTACATCAGATGTTTACAAATCAGTTGTTTTCGTTTCTTGCAAGTTTTTACTCGATGTTGTTTGTTTACTTTTTGGGATATTTTCAACATGAGAGTATAATCCATAGAGTAAATAGGGGTAGAGAAAATCTTTCACTCACCAAATTTCTGACATTTGTCCTCGTGTGATGTATACGTTTGATGTTGAAAAGAATTGCTTTACTAATACCAGATAGAGGCAATGGTTCAAAACAACGAACAAAATAACAACAACGGCATTTCGTTTTGTGTGTTAAAATTAATGTGTTAAATACAACACAAATGTATGCTAACAATAACAGTCAATAAAAAAGTTTAAAACACATTTAAATTTCACAGTTTTTCACCAAAATGGCATGAAAAATTAAAGCAAGAAGTTATTGTAATTCCACCTGGTGTATATCACTTTTCGTCAAACATCTCTCTATCACACCGACCGCATCACGAAGAGTGTGAAATGAAACGTCAGATGAGAGAATAAGTTTATCTAGGTATGTATTAGTCTATGGTTATATACAATAACACTATCAAAAAGCTGCTTGTGTATTGAAATATTCACTGAAGAGAGTAAGAGAGAGAGAGAGAGAGAGAGCAGAGAATGGTTATGGTTTCACTCGTTTTGTTTGTTGGCATTCGGGTGAAGAGAAATTGTGACTATCTACTGTACATCGATTTTGATCGACACCATATTTAGTGCCCTTATATGCAAATTATCGGGTTTTCAATAAGAGCGCTGCAAAAGTTTTTTTAAATAAAACAAAACCGGGTTTAGATACCAATGCAATTCTTTATTCCTGTGAAAGTACTTTCGATGCCATTATGTATGGAACTCGATTTCTTTTGCATGGCCACCACGGGCACGCTTGCAGAAGTCCAGACGCTGAACCTAATTTTCGACGGTTTTCAAGCATAAATCGGCCGATACTGCTGCAATTTCACGCTCGATATTCGTACGAAGTTCATCAATCGTCGCTGGCTTGTTGGCATAGACCATAGACTTGACGTAGCCCCACAGGAAATAATCTAACGGCGTCAAATCGCACGACCGATAAATAATATATTGATTGATAATATTCGGTTATCATTGAACGGTAGCGATTCGTATTCACAGTAATGTGCCGGTCTTGATCATCACGGAAGAAGTACGGCTCAATGACGCCGCCGGCCCATAAACCGCAACAAACCGTAATTTTTTCGGGATGCAATGATGACTCATGGATTACGTATGGATTGCTGTCTGACCAATAACGCATATTTTGCTTATTGACGAAGCCATTCAGCCAGAAATGAGCCTCATCGCTGAAGATGATTTTCCGATGAAAATCCGAATCATTTTCAAGTTGTTGCTCAGCCCAATTCACGAACATACGACGCTTATGGTGGTCAAGCAGCTTCAGTTCTTGCGTCAATTTGATCTTGTAAGGATGTAGGCCAAGATATTTTCGCAAAATTCGCCACAACGACGTCACAGAGATGCCCAACGCTTGAGAACGACTTGTGAGGGACACATTTGGGCTTTCTTGAACTGAAGCCTCAGCGGCAACAATATTCTTGACACTACGGGCACTTCTTTGTCTCACTGGCACGGGAACTTTTTGTGGCGGTGCCTAACGCCGGCAATGGAATTAGTAACATATGGTACCACCTCGTATGTTGAACACAACAACAACCCATATGCACTATCTGCTATAATGCATCATCGCAAACGTCAACACAGGGTTGTTTGTTGAGTGGTAAACAAACCCAAATAATTACATGCCTAACAGCAGATTTCCACACGACAAAGAACTTTCGAGATTTGTAGCCAAGCAAATCTATGTGTGCGTGTGTGTGACAAGAATTTTGGCTGCGTAATTTTTCGAACCGCCATTATTCTGTCACTTAAGAAACAACCCTGCGATCGAGGAGTACGAGTTCGTGTGATTCAAAGGAGTTTTACTTACAACGACAGACACCAACCGTAGTGAAAATTGAAATTGGAATTGTTCATCATATTAAAAGGAGTGAGTCGCAATTTGACTAAAGTTTTTGGAAGCCAGCGACCCAAGTGAATGCAAGAAAGGCGACACATTTGGAATTAATTCCAAAAAAAGAGGAAAGTGTCGGTGTGAGTATAACCTCACTTTTGGCCGGAGGATTCCTAAAGTGTCTAATTTCCCTTCCAGCTCAGCAGCGGCAAGAACGCGATCACTAACGGTCACCGCTAGACAGCTCAACGGCTGTATAACAGTTTTCTTTGAAAGTTAAAATCGAGACTAGAGTTTTTGGTGGTAAGTATAACCTCACTTCTGGCCGGAGAAGTGCTAAAATTTTCCTTTTTCACCCCCCAGCCAGAGATATCTCATCGGGTGGATTACCAGCAGTGCAGTGACAAGCCGCTCGGAGGCAGCATCAAATACAGGACCCCGAAAGGTGCACGGTTCGACAGAAAGGAGTCCATCGCCACCCTTGTGGTTCGCGCAGCCGCTTTCCCCTCCTAAACTGGTGGCTTAATCGTCGGCCGGCAGATAAAGGGAAAGAGCGCAAAGCCGAGGGGTGGTCTAGACCACCTGCTGTCGACTCGTGGATCTTTTCGAGTCCCGGGAAGACGCGGAAGCGTTGTTTTTGATTGCTCCCACTATTTTGTCGGCACGGCAGTCAGTATCGCCGTATATGAAGCATTGACATCAACCGTCATATCTCATAATAACTACATCGGTCATCTATAGTCAACAGCAGCTCCAGGCAACGAGTAAACCAACAGCAGCTCAATCTAAAACCCAATCATCAGCATTCCAGTTTGTCATCGTTAATGCCCTCATCTGCAGCTATAGTCATCAGAAATTCCAGTAACCAGCAATACCACCCAGCAGTTATAACCATCACCAGCTCATAAATCAGCAGTAAGCCACCAAAATCATCCCTTAGACCCCCACAAGCGGGAGGTTTTCGGTAAGTTCAGTCCAATTTTTATCTGACTTATCAACCCGTGGACAGACAGAAATATTAAGGCCCAATTCATGGGGCTAAATTAAGTGAAAATTGCAAGGAAGGTTACCAGCTGTAAAGAAAATGCACATAGTGGTATAAGCTGAAAGTAATAGTAAAATAAGCCCAGAATGGAAAATAAATTTTAAGCAAAAAAAGAAATGTTAAAAGTGATATGTATGGTGGTGCTAATTTAGATAGAATATAACGTTAAACACACCATACAATGTCGTGTTAATGCCTTAAGGCAAAAGCAACCGAATTTACATAAATTTATAAGTGAAATGAAAATAATATAAATTTTACTTGAATTGCAAAAGAGATTAACGTATAAAATAGACCTAGTCGTGAAATTTAAGTGATTGTGAGTGCTCCAAAAGAAAAATTTGTGATTAGTGTGTCAATGTTCATGTGAAAACTTTGTGCCATGCGATAAGTAGTCACGGCCAAGAAAAGTTTTTATTTTTATATGAGGCCTTAAATACTCCTAGAGTTCATCTAGATGTAGAGTGTAAATTTTAGATAGCCCGAACAGTCACAAGCAAAAGTTTTCACACGGACCGTGGTACGAGCACGATCATGCATTAAGATTAAGAAGTCTTCGTAAGTGGAAGCATAAACATGATAGCGTAAAAATAATAATAAAAACTAGAACAATAACCTTTTAACAAAAGCCCACTGAAGTATTTTGGCATTTGTTAAGAAGTTCTCGTGGAAATTAATGAGAAACTAGACTAAGCAAGAGGTAGGATAGGAAACCCAATACGGAATGCATAACTAACCGCCGTAATGGGCGAAATTTAATAAACTATTATTCTAAGACGACCTGGACTGTTAACGTTTTATATTATTATTTCATATACTAATTAGTAGTTTTGATCTCATGCGAACTGCCTCTGAGAGATCCTAATCCGTGAAAATATTTCGCCGCGAGATTCTAAGGCATTCGGGGCCTAACGAGTTTTAGTCTCAGTCAATTCGTATTGAGCATGAGATTCGGTATTTACGCGAAATAAACTCGTCCAACTTACTAGGATTACATAGGCATAGTTGTCAAACCGCATTTCCTGGGAGGAGTTCCCTATCCACCCCAGTAAGATAAGTTAACTCACGGTGCTGAGTTTTGTTTAATTGTAGTTAAGTCAAATTCTGAGTATGAAATACTCTTAACTTAGAAATTTAGTAATAGAAATAATTGATTTAATGTTAAAATTTGCGATTAAGTCCAAAATTAATTCACCAGTATCTGGTGTAGCACATAAACGGTGCTATAGTTGTTAAGAAAGCGCACTTCGCCCTTGTGGCATTGTAAATTGCTCCCTTTTGGGGAATTTAAATTATTAAATTTTAGATTATTAGCCGATAGAGGCCTTGTTACGAATTCTGCCCTATAAACGGGTTAAATAAAACAATTATTTATAACGTTTTCCGAAAATGATGTATTTCAATATGGCTGACTAGTTCGCCAAGGTGGTAAGGGAAATTATGTGAGGTAAGTCTGTTAAGCAACTTTACTAATCGGGACTCTGAAAATTAAACAGAGTCATGGTGAGGCAGCAGGGGCCTCATGAGGGAGGGCCAGACTGGCAATGCCATCCGTCAGTCACCATCGGTGTGTTGAAATAACCTTGCGACGAAAACGTCTTCTCTTTTTTCGAAATAAAACTTCTCGGTGTCAGGAATAATCGGGTGTTCCTTTTTGTTTGTTTTCCAGCTATCCGTGTCTACTGTTCGGGCTCCTTTTATTTTTTTTATGTCTCAATTCTTTCTATGAGAAATTCAGCCTCGGTATGTAAAACAGTGATCAAAGGCAAGTTGTTGTTAAGTATAGTCAGTGGAAAGATCCCCCCGTCCGGCGAGCTTCAAGCCCAGCAAACGCATGGCATACCGAGCATCCCGCTCGATCAGCTTCCAAACTCGTGTTTCGACATTTTCGGAAATAGCAACTTGGCCAATATGACACAATGGCATCCAACGTGGGAACCGAAGATTCATTGCGTGAATCTAGAGGTGTCATACCCATGTTGCCGCCTAGTGTTGTAATATGACATAATGGCGCCCAACGTGGGGCCCGAGCAGTAGTATCGGTAGTCCGTTATTGTTTAGTATAAAGTTTTTTATTGTTTTTACGCTTCTTGTAAGTCCCGTTGTGGGAGTTTTTGCGACGAATATGCCAAGGGGCAAAAAATTTCTTTCTGAATACTTTTTCTATTGTTTAATCTTGTGAAGTCTTGTCGCTGCGACGATGTCAGTGGCAATTGCTCCAAGCAAACAATCGGTTTAAGTTCGATTGATCTTTTATTGTATTTTAACGTAGAGTCAATAGTTTAGTTTTTGTACAGTATAATTGTGTCAGTACATACGTAAGTCCCGGTGAAAGTTTTCGAATTTAACCGCGTAGCGACGATGGCCTGCTGCATGGCTGGCAAGAAATTTTAATATTTCATTGAGCGTTTTGTTTCGTTAGTGTTATTAACAAAACGTAAGTCCCGGCGAAGATACTTAGTTCTAACCGCGTTGCGACGTCGCGTTTACAGCATGAGCGGCAGAATGTTCGTCATGTTTGTTTTTGTTATTGTCGTTTTAGAATCATTAAATAGTTTAGGTAGCTACTAGTTATCATTAGCTAGGCTGAATGCGATTGAAGCATTCAGGGAAGCCTGAGGGAACGATTAAGGCGATACGGCTTTAGACCCATCGTTTTAATTGTCTTTTTGTCTTCCAGTTGTCCTCCATAGTACAGTACTGTGGAAGTTTTGTTTTCGTTTCGAAGAAGTTTTTGTAATTTCAACACACACCGAGTTGCCTAAACGATCTTACCCACTGATCCCATACTTACCACAAGCACAATACATATTTTTGGTATCGTTTTCTTGATTTTTTATTTTTTTTTTTTTTGGATTTTGGGATTGTGATTTCATGATTCATTCTTGAGTTTGATACGTTTGTTTTTTTTGCGGCCAAGAAACTTTCCTTGGTTTTGGGAAGTTTTTGATTTCTCATTTCATATTTATATATTTTTTTTTTTAAACCATATCGCGTTTTTCTTTTAATCATTTTATATTACTATATTTCTTTTTCATTAAATTCATTTATTTTGTTGTTTTTCTATCTTGGCTATATTTTGTTTTCAGCTTTTACTTTTCAGCTTAATTTGTAAACTTTTCCGTTAGTAATCTTTTGCAGTTCAGTAATTTATTCGACCCTCTTCATACATTTCCTTTTTAGTAAAACTTGTTTAGGGTGATTTGGAATAAATTTGTTTTGGATTTTTTTCTTTTGCATTGTGGACAACGAATTATTAGTCGTTGGCTACTATCAGTTTTACCTATACGGTGAAAAATATTTTTATTTGATACCCCCAAGGGGAAGGATTTTTGAATTTTATTTTCGCTTTTCGGCATACGAATATGCCTATTCAACACTCACCGCTTGAACGTAGTACCGACGTGACCGATCAGTCACAGCCGGCCACTTCCGATGCAAACCTAACCCAGGCTACACTCAGGGTGAGGAATCTTGCTACAGAAGCGACAGCTACGGCTCCAGCGATGGAGAACGTACCCCAAGCACTAGTGAGAGGCGATGGATCTGTCGCTCAGACACAAGCCATCGATTCTCCAAGCTACAGTGCGCTGACTGCTCTCAATTCTCGCACGGAGCGTGCAGGTGAGAGAGAAGATGTTTTGAGACTCGGATTGGTTCCCAGATCGAGACCAGATGAGATCCGAGAGCACGAGGACGACATAGATCGTCAAAGAGAGGAAGACGCCCTAGTGCGTCGTATTTTACCAGTCATTTTGGAGGCCACACGGCAATCCATGGCGGGCAACGCAACCAGCTATCTAGCGGCTCGCGCAAGGCCCAGTGCGGGAGCTGCGGCAGTAGGCTATCAACCTACTCCGTTGGAAGAAACATCTTATATGGAGCCGGAGCTGGCAACACGAGCACCGAATACTCTACATGAGTCGGCACTTCATCAGAATGCCAGGCGACAACAACGGCCTGAGGATAATCAGCCCGCGGCTTACACGAGACCACAGCTAGCATCGACGCAAGAAATAGCTACCACCGAAGAAGATCAGCAACCGCCGTTTAACCGAATAGGGTTAGATGCCCAGTATTAGCCAGCACGAGATTCTACTCCACCGGTAGGAAGTCGTGAGTCTAGAGCGGAAGGACACTCGCAACAAGCCAGACCTTCGCGTGGATCCCGTTTTAATCCTGATAGGACCGAACGTCAGGAGTCGTTTAGCCACAGAGGAAGAAAAGCCGACCTGTCAAAATGGGGAATTAAATTCGATGGTACGGCTAAAACCATGAATGTACAAGATTTCTTGTACCGTGTTCGAGAATTAACTTATGATTATGCATACACTGAGACAGAAGTAATGCGATGGCTCTATCAAGTTTTGGAAGGTGCAGCCCTAGAGTACTACTGGAATTATAGGAAGTTGTCACCAGCTCTCAATTGGGCACAACTTCAGACAGCTTTATTAGCTCAATTCCAGAGGTACGAGAATGAGTTCCAGGTTCAAGTACAAATCTTGAATCGACGCCAGCAGCCTCACGAAAGTTTTCAAGAGTACTACAACGTGATGATGAAGCTGCGGAACCAACAAGAAGTTCCATACACAGAAGCACAACTGGCAGACATTATGAAGGAAAATTTGAAGCCGTCGTTAGCCCAGTTGCTGTTCCCAATTCGTGTGAACAATCTCAGTGACTTCAGCAGAGAGGCTAAGAGAGCTGAGAATCTATTGTCATTACAACGACAACAGCAGCCGTTGCGGCAAGTATATCAGCCGCGAGTATATGAAGTAACATTGGAGGAAGAGATGTCCGGATTGGAAACAGCTGGCGAAGTGGACGCTGTAGGCGCCGCCAGTAAAATTATATGCTGGAATTGTAAGGCAGTCGGCCATACTTTCCGTGATTGTCTTTCTACCCATAGAAGAATATTTTGCTACAAATGCGGCAGAGAAAATACTGTGACGCCAAAGTGCCCTAGGTGTCAGGGAAACCTCCCGAAGAACCCACCTCAGACCGGGGAGGTGAGGTCGACAGAAGTATAAGCCCAGTCAATACCAATAATTTACCCAGCACAGACATCACAACGCCTTTACCTAATAGCGACACTAATATTACGACCTTGAAGAATGAAGACCGAGCGAAAGTGGCTCAACCAACACAGGCATGGAAACAGCTTAAGCCTTTGCGCCAGCGCATCGAAGAGTACCGAGAGGCTCGAGCTAGGATCTTTAGTGTTGCCTCAGATCGTATCAAACGAGCGCGAGAGAGATATGAGAGGCGTCGTCGCATTCGTAGAGAGATCGCAGCAGCTACCTTATTCGAGGGTAGTGATAACCGATTTTACGCAAAAATTAAGATTGGCGGAGTTGAAGTCGAAGGTCTAGTGGACAGTGGGGCGTCCGTAACTTGCCTAGGCAAGGGATGTCAGGAGCTGGTAGACCAAGCCGATTTACAGATCCATCGTTTTGGCTCATCCATTAAGACAGCAGACGGAAGTGCCCATAGGATCCTGGGACGAGTTCGAGCAAGGATCGATTTTAATAAGAAGTCTGAGGAAGTTACGTTTTATTTAGTGCCCACTCTAGAGCGTGCACTATACTTGGGTGTTGACTTCATGAAGTCATTTAAGTTGTTGGCGAACCTTGAGAGTCTTACTACTCAGGGGGTAGATCTTTGTGAGGAAGTCCAAGCCCCTGAGGGGGTTAAGACTCATGCATTGTCGCCACAACAAAACGAGATCTTGGAAGCCGTGGTCAAGAGTTTTCCTTGCTATTCTAGGAAAGGTCTTGGGCTCACGCAATTGGAGATCCACTCCATCGACACAGAAGACGCTGTACCGGTTAAAGATCGCTACTATCCTGTTTCTCCAGCCGTGCAAATGCTTTTATACGCAGAATTGGACAGGATGCTTAACCTGGGAGTAATAGAGACAAGTGAAAGTCCGTGGAGTCATCCCGTGACTTTGGTCCGCAAAGGCGAGAAGAATAGACTTTGCTTTTACGCTCGGAAGCTTAACGCTCTCACGGTTAAGGACGCTTATCCTCTTCCACACATTGAAGGTTTGCTTAGTAGACTCGGAGATACATATTATATATCCAGCGTGAATTTAAAGGATGCATTCTGGCATATTCCACTAGATCCATCCAGTCGGGAGAAGACTGATTTTACGATACCCGGAAGGCCACTCTACCATTTTAAGGTAATGCCTTTTGGGCTGTGTAATGCAGCTCAAAGGCTTTGCCGATTAATGGACAGAGTGATACCTTCCGCCATTCGTGATCGCGTCTTCATCTACCTGGATGATCTTCTGGTGGTATCTCCAGATTTCCAGACCCACATGGATCTGTTACAGCAGGTAGCACGTTGCCTTGAAAATCCTGGACTCACGATAAACGTGGCGAAATCCAAGTTCTGTTTCAAGGAGTTAAAGTATTTAGGATACCTCGTTGGTGGCGGCCAAGTTAGGCCAGATCCTTCGAAGGTGGAAACCATTGTGAAGTATAAATATCCGAGAACTATTAAGCAAGTGCGAAGCTTTCTAGGTGCAACAGGATGGTATCGAAAATTTATTTCGGAGTATGCCACCATTGCAGCCCCTATCTCGGATACTCTGAAGAAGAGTAAAGCTTTTAGATTTACTGAAGAGGCTAAGACTGCATTTGATAATCTGAAAACTGCTTTAGTGACTAGTCCAGTACTTGTTCATCCAGATTTCATTAAACGCTTTTTTATTCAATGCGATGCGTCAGATTTGGGAGTAGGTGCCGTCCTTTTTCAAAGAGATGAGAATGGTGACGAACATCCAATTGCCTATTTCTCTCATAAGTTGACATCCGCTCAGCGGAATTACATGGTCACTGAGAGAGAGTGTTTGGCAGTGGTGTTAGCCATCAAGAAGTTTAGACCATTTGCAGAACTAATGGCTTTTACCGTAATCACGGATCATAGCAGCCTCAAGTGGCTAATGTCCCACCGGGATTTAAGTGGACGTTTGGCTCGGTGGAGCTTACATCTGCAGTCATTCGATTTTATCCTCGAACACCGTAAGGGTAAGCTTAACATCGTACCGGACACGTTATCCTGCTACGAGATGGAGGAGATTTCAGCAGAGGTTCCGGAGCACCGATTACCTAGAATTGGTTAAGACCGTAGAGGAAAATGCGGATAGACTTCCAGATTTGCGCGTAATTGAAGGAGCGGTCTATAAGAGGACAAGGCATTACGACGGAGTTCCTATCCACGAAGATTTCGCGTGGAAGATGTGGGTGCCTATGGAACTAACACAAGAAGTAGTGAAGAGATCACATGATCCACCACTCGTAGCGCATGGAGGATTTCTTAAAACTCTCAAGAGGATTAAGGAATATTTTTACTGGCCAAATATGAACGCTCAAGTGAAAGCCTACGTTGACGCTTGTCAAGTGTGTAGAGAGGCTAAAGCGGCCAACACCACCTTGAGACCACCAATGGGCAAGGAGGTTGTGGTTCAAAGACCATTTCAACGGATTTTTGTTGATTTTTTGGGGCCATATCCACGGTCGAAGAACGGGAACTGTTACATCTTCATTGTCATAGATCATCTCACGAAATTCGTGATGTTGAAGGCTTTGAGTAAAGCCAGCAGTAAGAGCGTGATACGATTCTTAATCACGGAGGTCTGTCTCAAATTCGGTGTACCAGAGACAATTGTCTCAGATAATGGTAAACAGTTTGTTAGTCGTGAATTTGCTGATTTCATATCCAACTTTGGGATACAGCATTATCGAACCGCGGTTTATTCTCCACAGGCGAATGCGTCAGAGACAGTAAATCAGTCGGTGCTTTCAGCGATTCGATCGTACATGAAGGAAGATCACCGAGAGTGAGACCGACACTTGTCGGAGATTGAATGCTCTCTAGGTTCTTCCATACAAAGCGCGATTGATGTCATACTTCGCACTATTTGGTGTCAATATGGTAACCCATGGTAGTGTGTATAAGCTCGCAAGACGCCTGAAGTATTTGACCGACATCGGGGAAGAACAAGTACCCAAGTCAGTAGCTCAAGAGCTAATTCGGGAATGACTTCCTGTCCGGGAATGAACTTGCTTTGACGGCATCTTGTATTATAAGTCCTTTCATTCTTCTCATAAGCCTTATGCAAGCTCTTTTGGATTTTCGACCGAATTAGCTCTTGAGCTACTGACTTGGGTACTTGTAGCAAGGAAAACTCTTGACCACGGCTTCCAAGATCTCGTTTTGTTGTGGCGACAATGCATGAGTCTTAACCCCCTCAGGGGCTTGGACTTCCTCACAGAGATCTACCCCCTGAGTGGTAAGACTCTCAAGGTTCGCCAACAACTTAAATGACTTCATGAAGTCAACACCCAAGTATAGTGCACGCTCTAGAGTGGGCACTAAATAAAACGAAACTTCCTCAGACTTCTTATTAAAATCGATCCTTGCTCGAACTCTTCCCAGGATCCTATGGGCACTTCCGTCTCTGTCTTAATGGATGAGCCAAAACGATGGATCTGTAAATCGGCTTGGTCTACCAGCTCCTGACATCCCTTGCCTAGGCAAGTTACGGACGCCCTGCTGTCCACTAGACCTTCGACTTCAACTCCGCCAATCTTAATTTTTGCGTAAAATCGGTTATCACTACCCTCGAATAAGGTATTTAAACCTGACCAGAGAGCAAGCAATTTAAACCTGACCAGAGAGCAAGAAGCCTATAAGACCCGCTTCCAGGAGGACGCAGCCCAGAGGAAGGGATCAAGTACCGTGGACCGTCGTCTGGTCATCCGGCATTTCGGTGATTCGGTGGTGGCAGATCAAAAGCGGAAGTGCTGAAGCTTTTGGAGAGGCTAGCTGTAACACACTCCCCTGAAGAGGTGACAGCGGTTGAGTGCACACGGATGCTAGTCCACGCGGATCAGTGGCAGGTGCTGGTTGAGTTCGCGACACCGGGACTAAAATTTGAGGTCCTGACACGGTTTGGCAGATTGAAAGACAGCGGCAGAGCGAGTATCCGTAAGCTGCAGGGTAAAGACTGCATCCGAATCAACAGGCTGTACAAGAGAGTCGGAAGCAAGCTCTTTAGGAAGAAGTGTGTGAAGACTCTACGCCTGACCCAAGAGCAGATCATCGTTCACCTGGCGGGTGAAGCACAACCTCGTGAGATAGAGGACGAAGAGCAGTTGCAGGAGATTCTAGACGCGCTCCCGCAGACTTCAGGAGCGAGTGCGGATCGCCGAGAGCAGTAAGGCGAGGCGAGCTTCCTAGAAATGAGTACACGAAAACCTGTAAAATAGCTACAATATCTAGCGGCGACAAAGAAGACAGGAAGTAAAAGAAGCTGAAACCACAGGAGAAAACACAAGGCAGTAATTGCCAGGCTTCTGATGGGTCAGTATCATCCTTCGGGGTGACAACTGATTGTCAGAAGGTAGAACCGAACATCAACTGTGCCCAATGACCTGTACACCTCCGAGTTTTAGTTTCCCTTCCATCCCTCGTCGTGGTAGTCATCGGGATGGTGGGGTCTGTGGCGGCGCCGTAATGCCGGCAATGGAATTAGTAACATATGGTACCACCTCGTATGTTGAACACAACAACAACCCATATGCACTATCTGCTATAATGCATCATCGCAAACGTCAACACAGGGTTGTTTGTTGAGTGGGAAACAAACCCAAATAATTACATGCCTAACAGCAGATTTCCACACGACAAAGAACTTTCGAGATTTGTAGCCAAGCAAATCTATGTGTGAGTTTTGGCTGCGTAATTTTTTGAACCGCCATTATTCTGTCACTTAAGAAACAACCCTGCGATCGAGGAGTACGAGTTCGTGTGATTCAAAGGAGTTTTACTTACAACGACAGACACCAACCGTAGTGAAAATTGAAATTGTAATTGTTCATCATATTAAACGGAGTGAGTCGCAATTCGACTAAAGTTTTTGGAAGCCAGCGACCCAAGTGAATGCAAGAAAGGCGACACATTTGGAATTAATTCCAAAAAAAGAGGAAAGTGTCAGTGTGAGTATAACCTCACTTTTGGCCGGAGGATTCCTAAAGTGTCTAATTTCCCTTCCAGCTCAGCAGCGGCAAGAACGGGATCACTAACGGTCACCGCTAGACAGCTCAACGGCTGTATAACAGGTTTCTTTGCAAGTTAAAATCGAGACTAGAGTTTTTGGTGGTAAGTATAACCTCACTTCTGGCCGGAGAAGTGCTAAAATTTTCCTTTTTCACCCCCCAGCCAGAGATATCTCATCGGGTGGATTACCAGCAATGCAGTGACAAGCCGCCCGGCGGCAGCATCAAATACAGGACCCCGAAAGGTGCACGGTTCGACAGAAAGGAGTCCATCGCCACCCTTGTGGTTCGCGCAGCCGCTTCCCCTCCTAAACTGGTGGCTTAATCGTCGGCCGGCAGATAAAGGGAAAGAGCGCAAAGCCGAGGGGTGGTCTAGACTATCTGCTGTCGACTCGTGGATCTTTTCGAGTCCCGGGAAGACGCGGAAGCGTTGTTTTTGATTGCTCCCACTATTTTGTCGGCACGGCAGTCAGTATCGCCGTATATGAAGCATTGACATCAACCGTCATATCTCATAATAACTACATCGGTCATCTATAGTCAACAGCAGCTCCAGGCAACGAGTAAACCAACAGCAGCTCAATCTAAAACCCAATCATCAGCATTCCAGTTTGTCGTCGTTAACGCCCTCATCTGCAGCTATAGTCATCAGAAATTCCAGTAACCAGCAATACCACCCAGCAGTTATAACCATCACCAGCTCATAAATCAGCAGTAAGCCACTAAAATCATCCCTTAGACCCCCACAAGCGGGAGGTTTTCGGTAAGTTCAGTCCAATTTTTATCTGACTTATCAACCCGTGGACAGACAGAAATATTAAGGCCCAATTCATGGGGCTAAATTAAGTGAAAATTGCAAAGAAGGTTACCAGCTGTAAAGAAAATGCACATAGTGGTATAAGCTGAAAGTAATAGTAAAATAAGCCCAGAATGGGAAATAAATTATAAGCAAAAAAAGAAATGTTAAAAGTGATATGTATGGTGGTGCTAATTTAGATAGAATATAACGTTAAACACACCATACAATGTCGTGTTAATGCCTTAAGGCAAAAGCAACCGAATTTACATAAATTTATAAGTGAAATGAAAATAATATAAATTTTACTTGAATTGCAAAAGAGATTAACGTATAAAATAGACCTAGTCGTGAAATTTAAGTGATTGTGAGTGCTCCAAAAAAAAAATTTGTGATTAGTGTGTCAATGTTCATGTGAAAACTTTGTGCCATGCGATAAGTAGTCACGGCCAAGAAAAGTTTTTATTTTTATATGAGGCCTTAAATACTCCTAGAGTTCATCTAGATGTAGAGTGTAAATTTTAGATAGCCCGAACAGTCACAAGCAAAAGTTTTCACACGGACCGTGGTACGAGCACGATCATGCATTAAGATTAAGAAGTCTTCGTAAGTGGAAGCATAAACATGATAGCGTAAAAATAATAATAAAAAGTAGAACAATAACCTTTTAACAAAAGCCCACTGAAGTATTTTGGCATTTGTTAAGAAGTTCTCGTGGAAATTAATGAGAAACTAGACTAAGCAAGAGGTAGGATAGGAAACCCAATACGGAATGCATAACTAACCGCCGTAATGGGCGAAATTTAATAAACTATTATTCTAAGACGACCTGGACTGTTAACGTTTTATATTATTATTTTATATACTAATTAGTAGTTTTGATCTCATGCGAACTGCCTCTGAGAGATACTAATCCGTGAAAATATTTCGCCGCGAGATTCTAAGGCATTCGGGGCCTAAGGCATTCGGGGCCTAACAAGTTTTAGTCTCAGTCAATTCGTATTGAGCATGAGATTCGGTATTTACGCGAAATAAACTCGTCGAACGTACTAGGATTACATAGGCATAGTTGTCAAACCGCATTTCCTGGGAGGAGTTCCCTATCCACCCCAGTAAGATAAGTTAACTCACGGTGCTGAGTTTTGTTTAATTGTAGTTAAGTCAAATTCTGAGTATGAAATACTCTTAACTTAGAAATTTAGTAATAGAAATAATTGATTTAATGTTAAAATTTGCGATTAAGTCCAAAATTAATTCACCAGTATCTGGTGTAGCACATAAACGGTGCTATAGTTGTTAAGAAAGCGCACTTCGTCCTTGTGGCATTGTAAATTGCTCCCTTTTGGGGAATTTAAATTATTAAATTGTTAAATTTTAGATTATTAGCCGATAGAGGCCTTGTTACGAATTCGGGTTAAATAAAACAATTATTTATAACGTTTTCCGAAAATGATGTATTTGAATATGGCTGACTAGTCCGCCAAGGTGGTAAGGGAAATTATGTGAGGTAAGTCTGTTAAGCAACTTTACTAATCGGGACTCTGAAAATTAAACAGAGTCATGGTGAGGCAGCAGGGGCCTCATGAGGGAGGGCCAGACTGGCAATGCCATCCGTCAGTCACCATCGGTGTGTTGAAATAACCTTGCGACGAAAACGTCTTCTCTTTTTTCGAAATAAAACTCCTCGGTGTCAGGAATAATCGGGTGTTCCTTTTTGTTTGTTTTCCAGCTATCCGTGTCTACTGTTCGGGCTCCTTTTATTTTTTTATGTCTCAATTCTTTCTATGAGAAATTCAGCCTCGGTATGTAAAACAGTGATCAAAGGCAAGTTGTTGTTTAGTATGGTCAGTGGAAAGATCCCCCCCGTTCGGCGAGCTTCAAGCCCAGCAAACGCATGGCATACCGAGCATCCCGCTCGATCAGCTTTCAAACTCGTGTTTCGACATTTTCGGAAATAGCAACTTGGCCAATATGACACAATGGCATCCAACGTGGGAACCGAAGATTCATTGTGTAAATCTAGAGGTGTCATACCCACGTTTCCGCCTAGTGTTGTAATATGACAATTTTGTACTGTGCTTGGGGATTCAAATTTTTCCACTAGATGCTCAATTGTTGATCCGGTAGGACGATTATGACGACCATAAATTGGACGTAGCGCTCTTAAAGTTGAGGCCCCTGACTCCAAATTTCGGTAGTAAATTTTAATAATTTCGACTCGTTGTTGGGTCGTATATCTTTCCATGATGAAATGGCAAACCTTACTGAAGAGAAATGTCAAAAGAGCGGGAAAAAATATGGCGTCGTTTGCTGTCCCTATCGATTTACTTTTGTAGCGTCTCTGTTGAAAAACCCTTATGTATATACTGTCAATCTTTTTACATAAAGCAACTATGGTATAGAGAAGAAAATTACTCATGGAGTGGAATGCCAACAAAGAAAACGAGTGAAGCGCGTCGTTTCTCTCATAGACTAATACTTATAGTAGATCTAATAGCTCTCTCACCAAATTTATGACATTTGGGTTGGTGTGATATTTACGTTCGATGTTGAAAATAATTGCTTTACTAATACCAGACGAACAAAATAACAACAACGGCATTTTGTTTTCTGTGTTAAAATTATTGTGTTAATAATCAATAAAAAAGTGTAAAACACATTTAAAATTCACAGTTTTTCACCAAAACGACATGAAAAATTAAAGTCAGAAGTTATTGTAATTCCACCTGGTGTATGTCACTTTTCGTCAAACATCTCTCTATCACACCGACCGCATCACGAAGAGTGTGAAAGGAAACGTCAGATGAGTAAACTATTCTCTCTAGTATGATTTACTCTATGGTTTCTCTGCTCTCTCTTCGCTGAATATTTCAATACACGAGCAGTTTTCTGAAGATGATATTGTATCTAACTATAGAAGTTCCAACCATATTTAAACAAAATTACATAAAGTATGTAAAAATATGATATAATCAAGTTATGACATAGGAAAGGGAATCGCGTCGACTCTTTTGGTTCTCTTCTACTAGGGTTGCCAAATTACGCCGGTTTCTTCTTCTCTACTTGTACATCCTTTTTGCTTTTCATTGATTTCGTATCAAAAGTCCTAACAAAGTCCCCATATAGAGTAGGTTTTCAGGCTACAATTATCACTCTATTCTCTTTTAAAAAGCCTACGTAAATAACGCTTACATTACTTTGTACCTTTTGGCTTGTAACCACCCCTTCAGTTTTTGACGTTTAATCGGCTGATCTCCCTAATTCTTACATTCTGAAAAATTTTTAAATGTGGTCTATTCTAATTAAATTTATCCACCGGTTTTTGGGTATCCACCGACTGCCGGTTTTCTGAAAATTTACAATTTCGAACAACCCACCGGTTAGAAGGAACCGGTTTTTCCTTGTCGGTTACACCGGTAATTTTATTAGATTAACACATTTAAACTTAACGCAAGGCCTTATAAACTAAAAATAGTTATTTTTTAAATGGACTGATTAAATCTCCAGGATTATAATTTTATTTTTTTTTGAACCTATGTATTTAATTTCTTTTAAATAAAATCCATTCATAAGTTTATCAAGCAAGCAAAATAATGTTATGTTGAAATAATTGAAGATTTCTCTGTAGAAAGTTAAAATTATTTAAGTATTACCAATACAAAAGTGAAGTTAGATGAGAATTTGTGTAATAAATATTAAATTTACAGCATATGGAGCATTTTTTAAGGAATCTCAAAAAACACTTTAAAATTTAACAACATTCGTTTTTTCTGTGGATATTAAAGTCTTTTGATTACATTTTATAATCATAAATTTAGGGTCTATAAACCGAAACCGGCTGAAACCGGGTTTTAACTTCGTCGCATTTCGAAACAACCGAAACCCCGGTTTGTTGGAAAGGGGGGTTTTTTGAATACTCTAGTAATGATGATCATAATCTGATGTGTTGGCATTGTTTTTTTCTGTACCTCGTTTCTGTAGTTCCCGAATCGAAAAAGTTTTCACATGAAAGTGCCGGTCTAGATTTGACAATTTCCGATGATATTGCCCTCATTGCCATTTGGTTATCTGTGAAGATATTCGCTTTGGCTGGGCTTGTATTATCGCGAGCCATTCGATGCACTCCGTAATCGCCCGAACTTCCGCTTGAAAGTTCGTATTATGATCAGGGAGGCGTAGGTGGGTTACGGTTGCCGGATTTTCAATGAAAAATCCTACAGCCTTTCTTTAGAGTCATCCGTGTAACAACGGGTCCCTTTAGGTGTTTGTGCCAGGGTCCCATCCTGCCAAGCGTCCCTAGATGGCTTCATAGTCACACAATTCATCTTAACCCTTAACTCAGGCATTCGGTCGGATTCACTCGCATATTGCGTGCAACCGGCCAAAGCCTCCATTATCCGTTGGTGTTTCGACTTAAGATCCCTGTTGGTCCATTCATCTATTGCCTGTAGGCGTTTAGCCGCAAGATACATAAAATAGTGGCTGAATATACTTATGTATAAAATAGTTTCCATATCCCTTGTCAAGGCTTTCCTCACTGAACCAGTACTGCCAATGCAGCACATTCGTTGAACCATTTGCACCATCTCGATATTGTATTTCTTTTCAACTACCGTCCACCATAATACAGAGGCATACATATGTTATTATTGGCCTAATTACGCTTCTATATACATAATTACAGCCAGTGTGTTATTTCCGGGTTGAGGCCTCATTGGATCATATAGCCCTTCTGCATAGCGACCGATATCTGTAGGCCTTGTTGGCCCTATCTTCTATGTGGTGCTTCCAATTCAATTTCCGATCTAAGTATTTAAGCCTATCGGATATTTTAATCGGCGTTTCCAGAAATCGTGGCTCTTCAAACTCTGAGATTTTCGTTGTCCACGTCCGGGTTCACATTTAAGCCCCCTTGGCTGTTGAGCGCTATATTACGCTATATTCAGTGCCCTCTAAGCCTCTGTGCATAATTTATTAGGATCCTTCCCCCAAGAAGTATTATAACTGCATAACAGGCTGTGTATTGGGAGGACTCATAAGAGTGGTGATATAATCCCCCGTGTGGTGTTCCGTTATATCCTGTCGCTAATATTTATCCAACCACTCATTTTTATCCATCTACTCTTTAGCATATGATTGATGCAGTATGTTTATGCCCCGTCCACCATTAACTGGTCTAAGGATTGGATGAGTGTTTAGGTCCGGACATTGTTGAACACTCTCAATAACTATGCATACAGAGAGTGTGCATAATATCTCATTGAGAGATTTCTCTATGTAGTGGGTTACCTCATGAAGTGCGGTTTCCACCTATCGCCGTTTGACTCATGCGTTTTGCTTGAACTTCAGCTAGTAGAACTTCAGTAGAAACGAGGTAAGGTTAAACGGTCTGCAAGCCTTTGCCGTTGCCTAACTTTCCTTTCCAGGTTTGGCTATAAATTTTACCATAGCCTCAATTCTTTGGTATATATGCGAATTTTTTAGCATGCGGTGAAAATTCTCACCAAATGGGATTTTATTTTGTTAACCTCGTTTTGTAGGGTAGCCGAAAAAATTCCATCCGTTGCCGTCGCTTTATATGGGGAGAAGCTTTTATTTATAGCTTTTTTGACCATTTGGGACGTTATGATTGGTGTTTGATGTACTACATTTTTGCACTGTTGTCCTCCACCTGTGGGTTCCACGTTCCCATTCGGAAAGTGTATATGCCTCAATGTTTGTTCAATTGTCTCCATTCTCTTCCCCGTATCGATTACTCGCGTTTCCACCGAACATGGGCCTCAGAGAGGAATTTTTTCATCTTTGACATGTCGTTGACGCTAACCACCTGTTCACTGAATAGACTCCGGAGTTGCGTCTCGCCTTTCTCAATATTTCGTTGTATTAGCTAGTTTGGTATTTTTTAGGCACAGTAGGTAGTTAGTAGCATAGATCTATGCTTGATACCATAGATAAAGGAATTAACTAGATATCGCACATGCCGTGGGAAATTTCTTGTTCAATGGGATATTTTTAAGATGGAGCTGAAAGCAATAATTATAACATTTGATCCCAAATAAAATATACCTTGCAGGATGTATTTAGAACAGGTGATAGCAGTAGGTGTTGTAGGCAACATCAAGTACAAGTCAACATGCTGTAGAAGTCAACACAAACGAATACCAACAATAACAGTACATTGCATTTCAATGAGAAAGTGGGGAACACAACGACATGAAAAAAAACTAAATTAGTTGTTTGAATAGCACAACCTGGAAAATGATTCTATTTTTGTATTGAAAAAATGTCCCACACTGTTGAATAAACGTCAGTGAATGTTATGAGAAACGTCAATGAAAGTTACAAAACGACAACACAGCACCTAGTCGCAGTACTTGACATCGCCTGTGGGATATCTACTTATTTCCTTTATCTATGCTTGATACTACCAAATAAGGAAGCTTGAAAAGGTAGAAGCAATACTGCAAAAATTACAACAAGGCAACAACAACTAGCATTCTGGTTTTGTTTGGTGTGTAGTTTATGTCAATATCAACGTACTACGAACCATAGATAAAGGAATTAACTAGATATCGCACATGCCTTGGGAAATTTCTTGTTCAATGGGATATTTTCTAGATGGAGCTGGATGCAATAATTACAACGTTTGATCCCAAACAAAATATACCTTGCAAGATGTATTTAGAACAGGTGCTAACAATAGGTGTGGTAGGCAACATCAACGGGGATTTTGTTTTTGTTTGGTTGTTCGACGCTCTCAAATTCAACAGAAACGAACACCAACAATAACAGTAAACAAAAAGATGCAATCAAAATAACAAAAATTTAACTTGAAAGTGGGGAACACAACGACATGAAAAAAACTAAATTAGTTGTTTGAATAGCACAACCTGGAAAATGATTCTATTTTTGTATTGAAAAAATGTCCCACATGGTTGAATAAACGTCAGTGAATGTTATGAGAAACGTCAATGAAAGTTACAAAACGACAACACAGCACCTAGTGGCAGTACTTGACAACGCCTGTGGGATATCTACTTATTTCCTTTATCTATGGTTTCAACACAACAATGATCCGAAACACACTTCGAAGTTGGTCACACACTGTTTAAAGATGAAAAAAGATTCAGTCCATGATACAAATACAAGGTAGTAGCGCCAGCCCATATGGTTTCCTTTGTTTACATTTCATCGTACCCAGTAAATGTCAAAGTTGTTTGTGTGAGCGCGTTCTCTTTTGATTTCATCTATCTATGTTCACAATTTCATATGTATGTGTACATTTTTATCAGCTGATTTTGACAATAACTAGGTATTGAAATTACACGATAGGTCTGTTTCATAGTGTAATAATAAAATGGCCGCATAAGAACAGCTGATTTAACTTTTTTTATTTGTTGATCAGCTGATTTGATTCAGTGCACTTTTGGAACGTCAAACTTGTTTATATTTTTGTGTTTGTTTACATTCGTTCTTTTGCATTCTTTTTATTTTCATTCTAAACGTTTACTTATCAAAGAGACGCGCATTTGAAATAGTGAAAAAGTTTAAAAATCTTAAAGTTAAAAAAATTAAATAAATCAGAAGTAGATTTAAATAAAAAAAAAAAATGAGGAACCGTTGTTGCATTTACAAAAAACCAAAGGTGAGTATAGACGGAGTTGAAAGGAATAGAATATTGCAGGCACAAGTTCCATACAAATTAACCACAGACTGGAAGCGGTTGCCGAAAGCTTGAGTGCGGATTGTAATAAATGTTCCCAGATAAATTGCGATTCGACGTTCTTGGATTGAGTTGCACAATTTCCGCCACAGCAGTCAATTCCAATTTCCTACAGCAGTTCGTCATTCCTTTTCTTTGAAGTCTTGCAAACTAAAACAAACGTCAAACAAAAGAGAATGACTAAACAAATAAGGTAGTGGGAATCAGCTGATTTTGACACTACCTCGGTGCTGTCAAAACTACAAAACACAACAAAAATTTCTCCAAATTACAACAACTAGTCTTGCGTTCACTTTACTAATTCCACTATGGTCTGTTTCTTTCCTTGCACAATTTTACACCAAGTTACACAAACTTACACAAAAGGGTTTCTTTACTCCAAAATTGTGTAAATGAAAGTCTTTTGCTTCGGGTAAGTTTGTGTAAATTAGTGAACAATCAGCTGTTCGAAACGTCAACATGAAAACATATGTATTATTTGTGGAAAAAATAACACAAATGAAAAAAAATTATTGAATTTACAATTTTATTAATTTGAAAAGTGATTGCTTTGAGAGTGCTTATTTAAAGAAGATGGGAAGTGTGCAAGTGAACAGTGAAATTGACCATGATATGCAATATTTGTTATCAAGTATATGTTTTATGTTTCCACATTTGTTTTCGGGCAAGAAAAGTGGTTTTTGGCGTTTCTTAACTTTTGGGTAATATTGAGTATTTCAGAGAGAATTTAGCTTTTACTCTCTTTTACCCGAACTTTACCGAAAAAGTAAAGAAACAAAGCTAATGCTAATGCCACTAACTTTTTTTTTTTGAAAATGCTATAAAAGAAAACTACTGAATATTTTCTCAAATTTCTCTTTTTATTGGAAAGTACAATCCTTCCGGTTAATAATGGAAAATAATTTCATTCAAATGGCTGCCTCGGCTGGCCATGCAGTAGCCTACACGATCGGTCCAATTTTTAAGCACATTATCGATTGTGTGCAGCTGTATTTCACCAATGGCTTCACGAATATTGTCCTTTAAAGCATCAATTGTCTCTGGCTTGTCGGCGTAACACTTATCTTTGAGGGCACCCCACAAATAATAGTACAACGGTGTCAAACGCAGCTCCGAGGTGGCCAAACGACATCAGCTCTGCGGCTGATGATGCGATCTTCAAAAACAGGGCGCAAAACATCGAGTGTCGCACACATTCTGCAACATTACCATGATTTTCAAAGTAATGTCGCAATATTTCCCACCGTTGTTCTAGCGTATACACAACCATACTCGTTCAGCGGAAGGATAAAACTATCTGTCAAATCAGACATGAGCTAAGTGTTACCATTCACGAAATAAGCACTAGTTGAAAAAAAAAACGTTAGATGGCGGAACCTTTATTTGTATCATGATTCAGTCTTTGATTGGACGGCACAATTACCAGACTTGAATCCAATTGAAACCCTTTTTGGAATCCCTCAAACGCAAAGTTGGTGGAAGATATTTCAACAACCGCGAAGATCTTATACAAACCCTAAAAGACGTATGGAAATATATTTCGATAGAAACAATGAACAATATTCATGAAATCTATGCCGAAACGTTGTCAGCAGATTTCCGACAATAAAAGATTTTACAGAAAATATTGAAAAGTTGTTTAGGTTCTGCGCAACTAAAATTTGAGTACATATTTAGGGATTTCACAAGATCTCGTACTTGTCGTACCTTCTTACAACAGTTGTAAGAATTTTGTTGTTGGCTTCCATATAAAACTAACCATGATACAAATACAAGGTAGTATCATTAGCATTGTTGTAATTTCCATACCCAGTTATTGTCAAAATCAGCTGATAAAAATGTACACATACATGTGCAATTGTGAACATAGATAGATGAAATCAAACGTATGCTAACAATCACAAATGTATGCTAACAATAACAGTCAATAAAAAAGTGTAAAACACATTTAAATTTCACAACTTTGCACCAAAACGACATTAAAAAAATTAAAGTCAGAAGTTATTATAATTCCACCTGGTGTATGTCACTTTTCGTTAAACATCTCTCTTATCACACCTACCACATCACGAAGAGTGTGAAAGGAATCGTCAGATGAGTCACATATATTCTCTAGTAAGATTTACTCTATGGTATTTAGCAAAAAGGAAACAAGTTGAATATTAAACTTTTATGAATTTAATAAATAGCTTTTTTATTTGTGCCTCTTAATTTGTATTCTGACTTAAATATTTACAGGCTGACATTTTGAGAACGTTTACTTCGACCCATTTTATTTATTTATGGTGCCAAATCTTCAACAATCGTTGAATTTTCTAGAAATCGAAGACAACGTTTTTCAAAATTCTGCCCAAAACATATAATTATTTTTTTTTTAAATAAAATTTCAAATTTCATTTGAATTGTTAAAGTAGATTGGTGTATATAATTTTCTTATTTTTTTAAATATATATTATATTTTTTATTTGTATAAATGCAAATATATTTTATGTTAATAATAATAATTAAAAAAAACTGCACAAGTGGTAAGTTTTATCGGTTTGTTTGTAGTGTTTTTTTTTTTGGTTATTGATTGTTATCTTGCATGCATGTCTTTGCTACAACAATAAGTATAAAATATTGTGCTGAAAGTGGTGCTTATTGTTAAAATAATAGTTTTAATATTAATTAATTAAAATCATATGTCCCTCTTAAATAGTACTCTTACATTGCAATTGCATGTTATATATTTAATACAAAAACAAAATAGGATTCACAATTGATCCTTAATTTAAATGTTATTCATATTACAATATTTATAAAAAAATACTAAAAATTTAATATGTTTGATTCCTTATAATCTTTCGATTTCCTGGCATTTTTTTTTAATCTGACTGTTCGAAGGAAAGTTAAAACCTACATCATTTTAAGAAGTATGTATAATTAAAGGCAAAAGAAAAAAAATATTGTAATAATTCGAAAAGATGGAATTAATTTATGAAATATAAATATGTCTATATTTTGGAAGTCATATACAGGATATACAAAATAATAATATTTTGAATTGCTTTTTCATTTAGCCAAGTTATTTTTATACTTCAACTTTAAATAGAATAAAACATTACACTGAAGATGCCATCAGTATTTTGTCGCATTTGCTTAAATGTGACATCAAAGTTTGGTGACTATGAAAATATAACAAAATTGTTAAAATAAAAATAAATTGGACGACAGCTATTGATTTCGAAAACCATTCTGTAAATTTTGTGATTGTTGCCGGTTTTTCTATTTGAGGTGTTTTTTAACATTATATTTATATCTATATCTACTTGGTTTTATGTTGATGCTTATAGAACTACAAGTCTAATATTTGAATCGTTGTCCTAAGATTGTAACTACCACTGGTTGCCTTTGATGAATTTTAAATAAATATGGTGAAAGAATGCAAACTTATTTTATACATATATTCAACATAGGTATATATTTTATTATAGAACTAAAACCGTTCTCATACTTTCATTCAGTATCGGTTTAAATTACATTCCAGAAATGCATTCGATAAAAACAATTATCGAGTATCATACCAAATGCAGTTTTTTACTTGACCTACATTCATTAAGTAAATATACAATCGTTTGTTTTACTCGAGACTTTTTTGTGGTTGAACAGTTTTGTTGTACAATTTAAAAATGTGCGTCTTAATTAAAAGGTAGAAAACCATGAACCTACTATTTTGATCCATCTATAATAAAGAAACCCAGTTATTGGGTAACTGTAATACATAAAAAGATATTAATTTCTAGACAAGGAAGAAAAATATTGTTTTGCAAACAAACTATATCGGACAATAAAACCAAATTCTAAATTAAAATAAAAAAGAAACATCCGCCTTACGTTTATCTGGAATCTCTGACGGGAAATAATAACATAACATTATTTCTTTTTTGTAAAACAAAACTGTTCGAAGAATGTCCAAAGCAAAGACTTGCGATTAAATAATAAATGACAGTAAACACATATCAAATAATATACATCAGTTAATTAGTTAAAAAATCATCAAATCGAATTTGATACAAGATCAACAATTTTGTGTTATTTTTTTTTTGTCGCAACAGGATATCCTTTTTTCACTCATCCCTTCAAAAGCAAACTTTAATACCCACACTATTTTTCCCTAATAATTAAAACAAATGTATATCGCGGTTCGGTTCAGCAGTTCATAAATCTCACTCAATGTTACGTTTTCGTTTATATTGTGCAATATTCAGTTAATATTGGTATTGTTTTCAATAATTCGTTAATATTGTGCTCTTCTAAATGGCCGATTAATTTCTCGGAGGTACGTAAGAGGTTTATAAAGTTTTGTAAATTTTCTACGATCTCTTTAGTCATTGTGTCAGATGATTTGTTAATGAGTTCAGCCAACTTTTTGCCAACTTCAAATTTTATAAATGCTTCTTGCAACTGGGTGGTAGATTCATTTTTACCCGACGTGGTACTGAGGTAAACAACGCAAAGGATACATAGAGCAATCAATGCCTCGTTTTGCATAACTAAATGTTGAGACGTCAACATGTTGACCATAGCTTCCACGGCGCCGTCGTGACTAAGGAATTTATCCAAACTTCCGCGATCGTATTCCATCTTGGGTATTTTGTCGGCCAATTGTTCCGCGGGCGCATCGCCTTTACGGGGCAGCGCGTATGCGATTTTATTCAGGTAGGCATGCTTAATAAGCCAAGCCATAAGGCGGAACGATTCACCGGTAACCCCAGCATAGTCGGAGCACCTAGTCCAATGGACCAACTGGTCGATTAATGCAGTGTTCTTCAGGAGTTCTAGAGCGAGTTTTTCTAAAAGACAGAGAAATTGTTATTCAAATACGTAAATCCAACAAAACCAATATTCACCTTGACCATCAACGGTCATTCGTAATGTCCCAAGAAGTTTAAAGACAACTGGAGGTTGATGAATCTCTAGCATGGGCAGTATAGTCTCAACAAGGCCAGCTTGTATAACGGCACCTTTGTTGGGTTTTGGAATGACCAGATTGCGCAGCGTACTTAGCAGAGCGTGTTGTAGGCGAACATCGTCCCTCACTCCGTTATTCTTTGCCAGTACATCCAGTAGTTTATTCATAGTTCTATTCTCCACCATATGTATGCAATGGCTATCGGTGCGTGCAAAGTTACCCAAAGCCAAAACACCGGTAGTCAGCAGATCGACATCCTCCGAGTCAAGCCAATTTTCCATATTTGTAAGTAATGACGTCGTGTACAAATAATGCATTGATTCATCTGAAAAACAAATATATACATATTTTTATTTTTTAGCAGCAGGAGGAGAATAATTTCTAATATCAGGTGCAAGTTGACAGGTGGTTGTACGACATCAAGAATATCTTAACAACATATCGTTATCACGTCCCAAACCAATGGGACTGTCGAAACAAAATCGCAGCGCATTTTGTTATTATGACAGCAACAAAATGCAATGATGGATGCGACACGATTGTTGGACGATTTGGGATTGAAAAAATAATTTGAATTTTGTTTTAAAGATGTTGATTTCTGGCAGTATCTAACCAGTTTTTTATTTTAATCTTAATTTTATGAGTAAAATAACAACTAATCTTCACAATATAATTATTTTAAGAATAACTATTTGCTAAAAAAAGCACGCCCCCAGCCCATGGGGATATCGTGTCGTTGCCGAACCTCTAATTGCGGCTACCACCATGAGACTGCCGCATAGTTCGTCATATCAATGCAATTTTGGTCGTTGTCGCATACTACATACACTGAGCGTCAAAAGAATCTGTACACGTTTGTTAAATATTTTTTCAAATTTATTTGAATGTTGAAAAATAATAATAAATTCAACTCTACTTTTTAAATATGGTATTGAACCTTTTATCAATTTACGAAAAAATAACAACAAAAATCTCGCGTGTCAAAAGTAAGTTAACAATGCAAAAATTATTCATTAAAAATTTGTTTCAATATTTTGTTTGTTTTCCTTTAGCTGTAATAAACGCTTCTCTTCGGCATCGATTTTATTTTTGTCATTATTCCATTATAACTGATTTGAGAGATTCTCTGTTACCCTCTCTGCCACTTGTAATAAATAAAGCCTAGAATTATAATACGATTTATGTTCTTGGCGACTTGAGGCCCGACGACATTCCTTAAATAAATTTGATGTGTGCTTGGCGATCATTATCTTGTTGAAAGATTAAAGTCCTATGCAATCACAACATTTCGACACTGGCAGCTAAATTATCTTTCATAATAGCTCTGTTCGAGTACACGAAAATTTGTGCAAGTTTTTACTGGATCCTGTTCGTTTACTCCAAAAGTCCAGTAAGTGAGAGCCAGAGAGCGATAATTTTGACAGGTCGACGTTAGAGATCTTGCAAATTTTGGTTGGAGAAATTTTAGCCAACAAAAATTTGCAAATTTGTTTTATGTAAATAAAGAAAAATACAAAATAAATTAACAACTATTTTATTTAAAATATCACTGAAATTTATAAAGAAAATGGAAAGCAATAATATGTAGTACCATTCAGCAAATTCTGGTGAACCGACGATGTCATAATTGGACAACTGTGGCAGTGTATATCGTCACCTGAAATGCCCAAAAACGTAACCCTCAAAGAATAAAAGCTGGTTTTTTGATTGAATATAATACTCCGCGCTAAAAATAGTAGACTTCCAAGTTCCTAAGGTAAGCTGTGGAATGAACGCGTTTAAAACTGAAATAATTTGGATTTTATAAGGTTTTTTGCTTCTCCTGTAAAATTTTGAAAATGAGGGTTTTTTTTGTGACGATATGTAATGTAACTACAACCCAAAATGTGTGTAGCAAAGGATAAAACTACAACAGCTGTTACTTTGAAAATTTTTACTGGAAGTCGTTCGCGTACTTTTTGTGCAAATTTTCATAAAGAGAGTAAAATCGTTCTTTCTCTCTCAAAAGTAAATTCTTGCAACTTTTACTGGGAAAGTAAACGAACAAAGCTAATATTAAGGTACTCTGTTTTAGACATTGTACTCTCAATAAATACTAATTTACCGATTCCGCTCACTGCCATACAACCCCAAACCACTACTGAACCACCGCCGTGCTTTATTGAAGATATTAATTACATTTTGTTCAGCAAATTCTGTGTGTTAATTTCTCCAAATTTTGACGGGCTTTCTTTTACCAAAAATTTCGAATATGCTCTCATCGCTAATAATTATTTTTTTCCAGAAAGAAATGTATTGATTTTTTTAGATATTAGCAAACTCAAGTCGCGGCTTTTAGTTCTTATTGGAACCCTGCCATAAAGTCCATTAGCATGGGTTCCAGATATTGCTGAAATATCTGTCGATATTTTAATTGCAGTTTCAGCTGGGTATTTCATACAATATTTTCGGTCTGCCAGAATTTAGATTTTTCAAATTTTGGAACTTTTAATACTTATCAATTATTTTTGTAACTGTGTTGTGGCTTCTACCAATGACAGAACCATAGAGTAAACCTTACTAGAGAGAATATTTGAAGCATCTGACGGTCGGTGTGATAAGAGCATGGTAGAAATATAATGGTAGATGCAGTACGACAACAAATACAACAAGCCAAAAACAACAGGCATTTTGTTTTTGCTCAGTGTCTGTATTGTGTCAAGTCAGCTGATAGAAAAATACTGAAATTGTTGACAAAATTGGAAAAACTGCCATTTGGAAAATGATTGTGTTTTATTTGATATACTGAAAATGCTTAAGTGTGAAAATCAAAACATTTTTATGTGATTTTCACAGAGAAAACTTTTCAAAAACAGCAGTTGCAAGCGAACGGGGGTTGCAGACAACCAAATGTAAACAAACTTTGACATAAGAGGAAAACTTACTCATACCCACTCCAGAAAAAAGTTCAAATCAGCTGGGCTAGTGCTTCTACCATTTATTTGTACCATGGATAAGAGAGATGCTTGACGAAAAGTGACATACACCAGGTGTGAAATGTTGTTGTTATTTTGTTCGTTGTTTTGAACCAATGCCTCTATCTGGTATCATTGAAGCAATTCTTTTCGACATCCAACGTTCATATCACACCAGGCCAAATGTCATATATTTGCTGAGAGAAATGTTAAGTCTATTATAGTAATTAGTCTATGGACAAAACCAATAACACGCAGTGATTTTCCGTCTTGGTGAAATTTTATAGCAAGTTCACGAGTATTCAGTTATGTTTGTGTCACTGTTAAAGTCACTGGGCTAACGACAGTTTTGATAAGTTTTTTTTACCAGTTGTTTCTGCAAGAGTTTGGACGCAATACAAAATAAAATAAGTCACAATTGTTGTGTTCTTCAAATCAAAACTAATTTATTGAATATGAAGTTATTTTAAAAGTCATTAAGTGCCAATAAAATAAAATTGAAAGTCAGTTTTTTCAATTCGCCTATCGCTCACTCTCTTTTTGCCTGTATCAAATTCTGTCTGTATCAGAACACATTCTGTCCAATATCAAATTTGCAACTGGAAGGTCGACCAGCTGTGTCATCGAAACCCCCTCTTGATACAATATGAAGAGAGGAAGAAACAGTGCTCTCTCCACTTAAATCAACGTAAAAGTATTTGGGAGTTCAAGTAAATAGTCACCACCCCGAAAAGGGAGAAAACTCTTCAGGGTCTGCTGTAAAATGATGTTGCCTGAACCAATTTGAGATGTGCTTCCAATGTGCCATTATCGCCCATGTTCTGCATTCCAGATTGTTGTGAAAGTGAAAATTTTTCACAAAAATTGTGTTGACGTTATTTTCACAAGACATTTTGTGAAATATCAATCAAATGTTATTGTGAAAGTAAAAGTAAATAACATTTTCTGTATCAAAAATACAAACTACGTAAAAAAGAACATTACAGAATGGAAGCCGATTATGTTTTTTCTTAACTTGGTTGTTCAAAAGTAAAAGTTTCTGAAGTATTTATTTGCAAAAAGTCATTAAACAAAATTATCTAAAAATTTTGACTTTTCTATTCTGTTGTCATTCCACATTTATACCATTTTATGCAAATCAACTATGTATTGGATGTTCGAAAATCCAAAGTTGCCAGAGCCATAGATCTAAGAAATTCAACATTCAGTTTATTTATTTTTAGAGTTATTATGGAAATATATCAATATAAACACGATGGCATATGTATGAATGAAAAAAATATTATTTCCTAAGTTATTCACTCAAAGTCTATTCACTCAAAGTCTAAGTAAGTAACAGTGGCAACTCGTTCACATGTCATTTTGTTTTGTTTGTTTTTGGCGCTCATATGCAAGTAATAATGTTGGGAGTATTAAACAAGGAAGTTGCATGAAGAAATTTAATTATTTTAATAAAATTTATGTTTATGAATAATTATTGATGTGTAAACATCTATACGCTGGGGGTAAAAATCTTTTTCACAATACAATCACAAATTTAGAGCAAGATGTGCGATGTAATCGTTAACCAATCGTAAAGCGTTATCAAATCGGTGTGAGCTATGTATGAGTGTATTAGTGTAATCATACGCTGCATACAATATACTCAGCACCTTCTAGTGTGCAATAGTAGCTACTAATTTTCGAAAACCATTGGTGTAAAACAGACATGTGCAAACTGACACAAACGCATTTCAAATCAGTTTTACGAATTTTGCGACTGTGTTAAGTTGAACGGAGCAAGCAGAACAAAAGCAGAGAAAACAAAAGTAGTACACTGAGTAAAAAATTAAAATTTTAAAAATTAAAAATTAAAACTAAATCTTAAAAAAAAATCAAATATCAACATCTCCAATGATTATTTCCATTTATGATTTTTGCCATTTACAAACATAAAAATTTCTTTATATTCGTCCATGGCAATTAAAATTTATTTTTTAAGTGTAGTGTTTTTTATTACAAATAATTTTGCTTGCAGAGCGATACGGTGTTGCTTGGTCAAATGCAGAACAGCAACTGACTTTGAATCGGTAAACAAGCAGCAAGCTTTCGGACATGTTGGTGTGAAAAAACGATCAAGCTACTATCGGTGTGAAAACACGATGACTCAAAAGAGTACTAGCTGCACATCTATGGTGTAAAACATAGATAAAGGAATTAACTAGATATCGCACATGTCTTGGGAAATTTGTTGTTCAATGGGATATTTTCTAGATGGAGCTGAATGTAATAATTACAACGTTTGATCCCGAACAAAATGTACCTTGCAAGATGTATTTAGAACAGGTGCTAACAATAGGTGTGGTAGGCAACATCAACAAGGATTTTGTTTTTGTGTTGTTGTCCGTTGCTCTGAAATTCAACACAAACGAACACCAACAATAACAGTAAACAAAAAGACACAATCAAAATAACAAAATTTTAATTTGAAAGTGGGGAACAAAATGATATAAAAAAATTAAGTTTGTTGTTCGAATAACACAACCTGGAAAATGATACAGTGTTGAACAAACGTCAATGAAAGTTATGAGAAACTTCAGTGAGAGCTACAAAACGACAACACAGCACCTAGTGGTAGTACTTGACAACACCTGTGCGATATCTACTTATTTCCTTTATCTATGCTGTAAAATAACTACATGCATTACATTTCAGTAAACAGCTGATTAATAAATTGTCAACCGCAACAAATACAAAATAATAAAATATTTTACAAAACACCAAAAAAATTATAACTCAGAACATAAAACAACACAAAGTGTATCAAAGCTGAATGGCGGTTATGTTAATTCTAATAAAATTTCTATTAGATTCCAATATAAATTAAGATTATAACATATCTTCATTGCGTACTGTTGCCTTACACTGAAGCTGGTGCACGACAATTGGGTAACAATCTCCATCTCATGCCAATTATTACGGGTGGAGATTTTAATAAAAATTTTGCAAACCCACAGTCGCAAGCTTTATCAAAATTTTTATTTGACGTTTTCCACTTGCATATGAGCAATTCTCCACAAACCCCCACAACTAACAATTCCACTACTATAGAAGCAGTTTTCCATAGATTTTTAAATACAATCGAGTCAAAAATTTAAATATGTATATTATTTTAGTTACCATAAGCCAATATTAACTATTTGTACTTAAGACATTTACCATAGATGGGCACTTTGCAGTACTACTAAAATTTCAGTAAAAATAATTATTTAACTATTAAATTTTTACTGATTACTAAAATTTTTTTCAGCAATTTTTATAAAGTGCCTACATGATTACGATGAGATGCATTGAATTTTCAGCAATCAGTAATGCCCGATTACTGATTATTATGAATACGGCCCTATGATTTTACTGGTAATGCAAATTAAACTTCATTATCAGTAAAAATTTACAGAATTTTTTCAGTAATCAGTAAATTTACTGCTTACTGTAATTTTTAATGCAGTACATATGTATATACTGCAGTGTGCCGATTTACTACCCAAATAAGTTAAATAAAACAAACAAAAACCAGTAAATTCCTATGTATTTACAATATTGAAAGTTTTGATACTTTTAATTGATTAATTAAAAAAATATACTAAAAGCATAAGTACTTCCAACTTAAAAAAAATTTTTCATTACTAGATGTTTACACATCTTCCCTGTGAACGGACTCACATTAATTTTTTTATATTTTATTTGTGTTTATAGGGGAAAACACAAGATAAGAAGTCAGGAGAAGATTCAATAACCGTTCTGTTTGGTTTTGCCTTCCTTCATTTTTGGCCGCAAAACATGTTTTGCAATTTAACTGTGTAAAAACGGCCACTTAAAAAGTAAGTTCGAAAAGTGAAATCTCAGAACACCAAACACCAAACTCGAATACTTGTGAATTTAAAATGCTTTGTGAAATAAAAACGAATCGGAATGCAGCACATATGTACATACATAGGTGTATTATTCATTTCTACGGCACACATCCGACCATAGAGTAATGTCTTATCGAGCTGTCATTCTTATCATCTGACATTTCCTTTCACACTATTCGTGGTGCGGTCGGTGCGATAGTGAGTTATTTAACGTAAATTGACTTACAACAGGTGGATTTACAGAAACTGACTTAAATTTTTCATGTCGTTTTGATGAAAAACTGAAATTTAAAGGTATTTTGGACTTTTTTGTTGTATTTTATTGTTAAATAAATAAATAAATGATTGCCCGTTACATCCCATGAAGGGATTAGGGAGAGCTTCTCACACCCAGCGAGCTGTGCGCGTTCTAGTTTTACACTCACTGATTGGGACCTACAGTTTTACACCGGTTCCGAACGGTATTTTGAGAAGCTTTTTCAGGGCTAAATACTCGATAGTGTCGCCGTCACTAAGCGAGGTGACCGCCGTCGAAAGAAATTTAAGGTGGTCGGAGTAGGAATCGAACCCACGTCCTCATGCACAAGAGCCACGCACACTACCATTGCACCACCGACGGCCACAATTTTTTATTGTTAGTATACTATATTTGTGAAGTATTTACACAAAATTTTTAACACACAAAACGAAACGCCGTTGCTGATTTATTGTTGGTTGGTTTGAGCCATTGCCTCTATCTGGTGTTATTAAAGCAATACTTTCCAACATCCAACCGCCCATCTGCAACACACTAAATGTCATCAATATACTGAGAGATTTGTCTACCCTATTCATCCGACATTGTTAGGATTGTCGTCGTTGTTTTTATATCAATAACACTCGTTCTCTGAAGCTGCATGGATAACATATCTATTTTTTTTTTGTGTTTAATACTCCTCCCGTAGGTGAGAAAATATGGATTTTCTGAATATTGTTACGACATAGTTATATGCAACCGTTCTCTATTGTGTTTAAGCACAGACTAACGGCCTGATCATGTAAATCACTTTCACCTTCACCTCATTTTTCGGCATCATCCCTTGACTTGACTGGTTCGTCTTTATCCATTCAACTGACATGGCCTAGCCAGCGCAATCGTGTTATTTTGATCCGCTTAACTATGTCAATGTTAGGATAAAGCTCATACAGTTCATGGTTCATGCGTCGCCGATACTATAGGGCCATAAATATTTCGGAGTATTTTTCTCTCGAAGACTCCTACAGATGTTTCGTCTGCTTGCGATAGGACCTAGGATTCTGCGCCATAAAGCAAGACAGGTTGAATGAGTCTGGTATAGCTGGATTTTCCTCATTCGAGAGAGGGCTTTATCTCTAAAGTGCTTGCTCAGCTCAGCTTGCCCGCTTGATCTCAAGGCTGGTGTTGTTGTTTTTGTTTTGCAGCTGATTTTTGCTGCTGATGGTTTTATTCATGTTGACTGCAGCTTTTCTCATAATGATCTCCATTAATATGTTAAAGAGATCGCACGATAGGGTGTCGCCTTGCTTGACGCCTCGCTTAGTTTCGAAAAGTTCTGTAAGATCCTTACCAATTTTCACTGCGGATTTGGTGCTCGTCAAGGTCATATTCCTGAGTTTTGCAGGAATACCAAGCACAGACATTGCTTCATAGAGTTTCTCCCGTATATTCTCCCAAATAGATGATAGGTGTCGATTTGCTTTTCGTGGGTCTTCTCGCGTAGCGTGAAAATCTGGTCGGTTGTCTATTTCCCAGACCTAAAGCCGCACTGGTATGGTCCAATCAGGTCAGCGATAATTGGTTTTAGTATCTCGCACATAATATGTACTTGATGGAACCTTATATGCTATAGAATAAAAGGCTTATTCCACGGTAGTTGGCACAGAGACTCGGGCCACCTTTTTTAAATATTGGACATAGTACACTGAGACTCCAATCGCCGGGCATGCATTCATCTAACCAAATTTTGCTAATGAGCTGATGCATGCACCTTATCAGCTAGCTCATCGCCGCCAGCATTAAACAGCTCCGCCGGTAATCCATCGGCTCGTGCGGCTTTGTTGTTCGTAAGCCGGGCAATGGCTGTTCTGATCTCGTCTTGGTTAGGAGGGGCAATCGACGTCGTTGCTCATATTGTGATTGATTGCCCCATCGTCATTGGATATCTCAGGTACCAGTAGGGCGGAGAAATGATCTCTCCATATTCCCAACATGCTCTGCACATCTGCGATGAGATTTCCGTCCTTGTCTTTACAAAAGGGGGGTGGGCCTGAACCATGTCCATTAGTTCCGTTTTTGACTTTTTGGTAGAAAAGAGACGGTTTACCTCCTTTTTTTTCTCCCCAACAAATGAGCAGCGAATCAGGTTTAGTAGGTGACTGAAGCTCATCAAACATTCTGGCATATTCTTTTGTCCTTAGAAGGCGGATGAGCCAAACATACGGGCCAACGGCGGATAGAAACCAAAAGAGGAAAATCCAGGTTCGACATATTGCATCCTGGTCAGCGTCTTATCCATAACGGGCGGCTGAAATCAAATGTCCTGGCAGTAGGTAAAATTCAAAAACCCGATGGGCTGGGTTTGCCTCCCGCCACCGTTCATAATGGAAGTTAATATACAAAAACGAAAAAGAAAACACAGTAAGTACTTAGTTTGTTTATTATGTGACGTCAAAAATGCCAAGTGAAGTGCGAAGACCTCAGCTATTTATAAATAATTATACGATTATACGATTATATAATTATACGAGTTCTATTTTTCGCCGATTGGTTTTTCTGGAAGGTTCTACTCATAGAGTAATGACGTATAGAGCTGCAATTTTTCTCATCTGGCATTTCCTTTCACACTATTTGTGGTGCGGTCGGTGCGATAGAGAGTTATTTGACGTAAATTGGCTTACACCAGGTGGAATTACAAACATTGTCGACTTACATTTTCCATGTCATTTTGATGGAAACCTGCGAAATTTAAACGTATTTAGTATATATTTGTTGTGTATTTACACAAAAATTTTAACGCACAAATCGAAATGCCGTTGCTGATTTATTGTTGGATGGTTTAAGGGGATAGTCTGTCTGTCAAAATCCCGAATTTTTGAAAAGGCCGAAATGTCAAAATCCCGAATTTTAAAATCCTAAATTACAAAATCCCGCATTAAAATCCCGAATTATTGAAAGTCATAACAATACAACCTTTTTTTTTTATTAATAATCAATTAATATTTAAAAGGCAAGATTAATTGCTATGGCTTTTAAATAGTCTGTCTATCCATACATTCTGTGTTATTGAATACAGCCTTTAAATTTTGGTTTTTTGAACAATTTTTTTTTGTTGCGGGGTTCAACGTTCCCCGATTTAAGTTTTTCGAATGCCGATTTAGGAACAATCAGCTCTTTAGCCAGATTTTCGATCAGACTGTAAAAACCGGCATACTTTTTGCCGACAACAACTTTAAGGTTTCTATGCCAAGCCTCGACAGAGTTTTTAATGCGTAGGAAGTCTTGTGACTCATTAAGCAGAAGACTAATGGCACTATCTGGCCCTGAATGCAACCATGAATACTAAAAAGTTGAGTCATAATCAAAGTCACAACATGGAACGTGTTTTTGTTTGCCTTTATTTGATATGAAAATTTGCAGATTCAGTTTGTACTTTTTTTTGTGAAAAATTAACGAAGTTTTTATTTTGAAGTAAATATTTCCATATGTGAACTAAGACTGAATAATTTATTTATAGATTTTAAAATATCTCGAATAATTGTACAGTTGTGGTTTTAAAAATCGCGCGATTCGGGATTTTGTTTTCGGGATTTTGTAATTCGGGCATATGACTCCAACCCATGGTTTGAGCCATTGCCTCTATCTGGTATTATTAAAGCAATACTTTCCAACATCCAACCGCCCATCTGCAACACACTAAATGCCATCAAATTACTGAGAGAGTTGGCGTCTCTAGACGTCATTACTCTATGGTTATACCCGTTTCCAGAACCTGTTTCTCGATCTATTCGTTATGTCGTTAAGTCGTATGAGGAGATTTCTACTCGCATCCAGAACCAGAGGTATTGCCGTTTTGAAATCTTAACGAATCTATATCGTCTTCATTATTTGTTGTAAGGGTATACTTTCAAGCGCAGCATTAAACGCCCTGTTATTTTCATTATGTTAATTCGGGCATTAATCGTAACAATATATTTCAAAAAGCAAATATATTCACTTTTGTTTCTAGTCGAAAATAGCACGTAGATTGATTTATCTGATAAAGACCGCGGAAAAATTAACGGAATGGAGCTTTTTGAAAATAGAATTCTGTAAGATTGCAGCTGCGCTAAATCGGCACAGCAATACGGTTTAGAATTTCTTATAAGACCCCGAAAACTATTGCTGTATATTAAGCGCACTGGACGCATCCCAACCATAGACCAGAGGACCAAGTGGCATATTCGGCATTTATCAACTAATGCAAATATGTGTTGTATGCAAGTAAATGTGGAATTAGATCTAAATGTAACGAGACACCGTGTCCAGCAACTGCTAAATGGTAATATACATATGCAGGTGTCAGAAATGAGAACAAAAATTCAGCGATACAATAATGCACGAATTGCATTTGCTGAAAAATACAAATTTTGGGGGGAAGAATTTAAATTAGTAATATTTAGTGACGAGAAAAAGTTTAATTTGGACTGCCTGGATGGTAACCATAAATATCGGAGAAATTTACGACATCCTCGCCAAACGTGCTACAAACGGAACCACGGTGGTTTATCTCTTATGGTATGGACTGGATTTGAAGAATGAGGAAGGTCAAAAATATGTTTCGTCTGAAGTAAAATTAATGCATAAGCATATGTTGACTTATTAGAGAACAATTTAATAGACCTTTTGGCAAATAATACGGAGATAACTGGACGTTCCAACAAGATAATGATGCTACTCCATGCTGATCGGTTCAAAAAGAACTTTTTAAGCCCCATAATATACCTTTACTATAGCGACCAGCCGTCGGTGTTGCAATGGTTAGTGTGCGCGGCTCTTGTAAATTTTTTTTCCATACTTAGGCTCTTAAAGAGCCTAACAATAAGTATTCGAATCTTATATTCTAATCAGTTTAATTCAATTATTATTAATTAAATTGTTTAAGCGGGCCTCTGAATTATGGCGTCAGGGATTGGTTGATTTATAAAACTGATGGTAGTCGGGATGAAGTTGTTGTTATTGTCAAGTTTCTTGCCAGAGGGTTTGTGTACTGTTCCAGTTTTTAATTATGACTTTGTTTGATGCGCTGGAGTTCGTCTCTTACAGCGGGTATCTTTAAATCTTTGTGTAGGTTCCCATTTCTAACATACCAAGGGGCACCAGTAATTAACCGTAGTATTTTAGACTGCACTCTTTGTATTACTTCGATGTTACTCGCGCTAGCCTTTCCCATATCTGGGACCCATATGACCAAATAGGCTTAATCACAGTGTTGTAAATCTGGATCTTATATTCTAATCTCAGCCTTGAGTTCGAGTTAAGTAGCCAATGCAGTTGATGCGTCTTCAGCTTTATTTGTTTCTTCTTGGCTTCTATATGCCTTTTCCAGGTCAGTCTACGATCTAGATGTATACCCAGATAAGTAATATTATCACATAAGGGAATTGGTACACTGTTGAGTTGTATTTGTGGGCAAGTTCTTGCGTTTAATGTGAACGAAATTTGTTTGCTCTTCGTCTCGTTTACTTTTATCCTCCAGTTAGCAATCCAAGATTCGATTGTTTGGAGATGTAAGCTAAGATTTTCGGCGGCTTTACATGGGTTTCTATGAGAGATCAGTATTGCCGTATCGTCTGCAAGCGTGGGTAGGTCAGCTGTAAATATAAGAAGAAAAGGACCGAGAACACTTCCCTGCGGGAACCCGGCATATATTTTGTATTTATCAGTAATTATTTCTCCCTGCTTGACTCTAAAATATCTATTTTCCAAGTAACTTTCGAAGAGGGAATGTGTATTAACCGGCAGATATTTTTTAATTTTATGTAATAGACCCTCATGCCAGACCTTGTCAAATGCCTGACCAACATCTAAGAATACAGCACAACAATATTCTCTTTTTTCATAAGCTTTTCTAATCTTGTTGGTCAAACGATTTACTTGTTGTAGAGTACTATGGCCCTCCCTAAAGCCAAATTGGTGATCAGGGATGATTTATGAAGCGAAGTGGGGCTTTGAAGTTTTGAAAGAACTGCTCTCTCGAAGAGTTTTGATAGGCATGGTAATAAGCTTATCGGTCTATATCATGGGTCACCAAACTGCGGCCCTCAAGATAATCGCCAGCATTCAACCTATTTCGAGATAATATTATTGTTTAATGACCCAAATTATTAAACTTACTTAGAACTCACTTTATTTATTATGATAATTATTATTTATTATAAACATTATTTATTAAGCATATCGACGAAAGAAAACTCGACCATTTTCCAAATTGCAAGAAAGCAGTAGAAGAAGCTGGAGTAAATTTTGTTTGGCAAAATACTAAAATGAAAAGTGCATTAATGCAACTGCTAACTGAGTTTGAAAATCGTTTTGTTGACTTTAAAAAGATCGCAAGTAAGATGGAGGTTTTTAAAACCTAAAGTCTATCTGCTTGGCGGGGATTCTACAATGTGAGATTTATTTTGGGGGTAGTTTCATATGTAGTTTGTACATCGGTGTTTTAATTTTCACGATGCATGACTCATAGGATGAGCCTCAGGGGGTGCGGCAGGACTTAGTCATCCAAGTGCGTCCCGCACTAAGCCCAACGTAAAATAGTTGGCCCGTTTGCTACAAAAGGTTGCCGGACCTTGGTCTATATGATGAAGCTAAAGTTTTGTTCTTTCCTGGCTTTAATATCATTTTCACTACAGACATTTTCCACGCATTAGGGAAGTAGCTATATTTTATTATATTATTGAACAAACCTACGAGGAACTCGATAGCTATTAGCGGAAGTTCTGATATCATCCTCTGTGTTATTAGATCATAACCTGGAGCTTTTCTAGGATTTGCTGTTTGTTTTATAATATTGACAACCTCCCCGACATTTGGGTCATTAAACCAATCTCCGTGTTGCACGCTACATTCGATAGACTAAAACTGTTAGTACATGGATTGGGACGGAAAACTTCACTCAAGTGCTCTGCAAAAAGTTTAGCTTTTCCCTCATCTGTTGTAACCCAGTCACCATTTATGTCACGTAAAGGAAACTTTGTCTCAGCTGTCGTTTTAAGATTTCTTATTGACTTAAACAAAGAAAAATTTGTGGATATCGTGGCAGTCAATCCCTCAACATATTTTCCATGTTGAAGATCATCGTCGTTTTTCAAGGCTACTCGTAGTCTTATTGTGGCAAGTTTGAGTCGAAGACTAGTAGTAGGGGATCTATATGCCTGCCAGTCTCACCTGGCCCTTCGTTTCTGATTTACCAAATATTCTATGTCTGCATTCGTGTATGTGTGTGTGTGCTCTTGTTTATCGTCCGGAAGTGGGGTTGCGCGAAGGGCTGCACCCTCGAGCAAACAGTTAAAATTGGTGATGTGATTTTCAATATCAAGCTCATTGTCTATACTTTTGTTCAAAATTGCGACATGGCTGCTTACGTATTTTCTGTATTTCAGCCAGTTCGTTTTCTTAGATGTTAGCATCATAGGGATTCTATCTCGTAAACCGCGTTAATTGAGAATATAACAGGGGATTGGTCTGAAGACAGTCCGGTGGACGTTGTTGCCGACGCGTTAGTCTTTGAAATTCCCCTAATTATGGCGAAGTCAATTAGATCAGGCTGTTTGTTACGATCATGCGGCCAGTACGTTGGGTGACAGGGAGATAGGTAATCGATCCCATTTTGTCGAGACATGATGCAGTTGTACAATTGTCTGCCTATTGGGTTTACGAGACGGGAGCCCCAGTGAGTATGTTTGGCATTATAATCTCCGGCGGCTAAAAATGTGTGCCCCAGTCTTTGAAAAAAGCTCGTAAACGTATCATTCGATATCGAAAATCTTGGGGGGCATTAAATTGCCGATATTGTAATTGTCTCGTGAGAAATTGAGACGCGAACGGTAGTTGCTTGCAAATATTGTTCCGAGTAGCATTCTAACACATCGTGCCTAATTCTTTTGCGTATAAGGACACCTGTACCTCCATGTGCCCTGCCATCGGGGCGGTTCGTGCCATAAAATGTGTAATTAGGTAAATTAAAATTATATCTATCTGTTAGATGCGTCTCAGATAAGAGCATTATGTCTATGTTTTCATCAGCTAGATAATTAGCCAATTCAAGTCTTTGGTTACTAACACTTGCATCATTGACTGCATTGTCGACATGAACATGTTCATACTTTGCATAAGTTGTCTTATCATATGCTCTATGCCACTTGCTGGCTGCACAGCAAATGTCTGTTTGAGAACATTAGTGTATGTCATGGTATCAGAAGTTGTCCTAATTTCATTATCCCGTTGTGGAATATAAACTGATCTAATTTCTAACTCTGGGGCTTTGAATTCACGAGCACGAACTGTCTTCAATTTTCCATCCCATTTTTTCTTTAGGTCCTTACATATTGAACACCCCGAGTAGTTGGCAGTATGATTACCCCCGCAATTATTACATTTTTGTTCTCATGGGTTTTTATCAAACATATGGACGATTTGTGCAGATCACCACAAACTACACATACTGTTTGCAACCCACAGTATTTTTTCGTGTGCCCGTGAGTACGGGTGTGTACATGAGTACGGAGGTTCGATCCCTGCTCCGACCACCTAACATTTCTTTCGACGACAGTCACCTCGCTTAGTGATGGTGAAATGATAGTGAAAAAGTTTCTGAAAATACCGTTCGGAAAACTGTAGATCCCAATCAGTGAGAGGAAAACTAGAAAGGGTAAAGGTCACTGGTTGTGAGAAGCTCTCCAAAATCCCTTCATGGGATGTCATCAGGAAACCATTTATTTATGTATATAGCGACCAGCCATAAGTTCCGACCTCACCCCAATTGAAGACCTCTGGGGTATTCTTTCCGCCAAGATATTTTCAAAGTCAAAGCAGTATACGACTCAGGTAACAACATGTTCTTATACACAAGGGCGACACAATATCATATTAATTAAAATGTTCAACTATAAGAATTAATACTAATATTAACTTTTGCACATATAAATACTTCCTATGACGTATATACATACGAAATATTTTTTTCTGTTCTAAAAAATAAATAAAAAAATATATTTTTATATATTTTCAAAGCACACATAAGTAAATACAAACTAAAATATAAAATAAAGGAACAAATTCACTTTAGGGCCCAGGGCCCATGGCTTTTTTGACCGAAATATAGGCCTCCAAAGCTTGAGTGAGTATATAGTCGCTCATATCTCAGGTATTTATTATCCTATCTGGGTAAAGTGGGTATCATTACAAAGCTCTTTTGAAGCTCTATAACTTTGTATGTAAATAAATTTCTTTTTATTAACCCATTGGGGGCTGGTGGAAAAAAAACTATTTTTTAACCTCACGTTTTTGAAAAAAATTTATATTTTTCAAAAAAAATGCCCTAGTATACATATATTTTTACTGGAGTCCGACAATAGACAAGTCTTCAGTCTTTCGTTTAAGGTATAATACTCAACAATAACCCTTCAAAGACCGGAGATATTAAAGTCGAAAGTTATTTTTAAGATTTTAAGATTTCTCTTATTTTTAAGACTTTTATTAAAATTTTTTTATTAGAAATGTTTTTCGGGAACAATTCTATTTTAGGGCAATTGAGCAATTGTTTTAATTTTTTTAGGGGGTGTATAGAATTTATTTTTAAATAAAAAAAACAACAAATTTTCCCCGAGGCCCATATTTCCCGAGTTATGGCCCTTCAAAGTTCAGATAAGTAACATGTTCGGCTCGAGTAAAATTTCCGTAACGTCGAAGTGAAAAAATGAAACTAAATTTTTGAAAATCGTTAAATGTATATTCCACATAGTCGCCTGGCAGGGGGGTTCAAATTCCCCCTCTACCTTAAGTCGATGTGTGGCAAAATCAGAAAAATTGCGCGATTTTTTTAAATAATTTTTTAATTTTCCTTAAATATGTCTGGTCTTTGAAGAGTTAAAGGGAAGTATTATACTTTAAAAAAGGTTACAGTCTGACCTATTATCGGAGTATAGCAAAAAAATAAGTTACTAAGGATTTTTTTTAAAATACATAGTAGATTTTAAAGGAAAAAAGTGAGGTTAAAAAAACTTTTTTTTAAATAGCCCCCAATGGGTTAATAAAAGGAAATATATTTATAATGATACCCATATTAAGCAGATCGGATAATTAATAACTGAGATATGAGCGACTATATACTCAAGTTTCAAAGGCCTATATCTCAAGAAGTTGGACCCGGCACCGAAAAAAAACTAAAGTTTTTAACTCTGCGCAGAAGGTTTTGTCGCTGGTGAAATTTTGGTGTAGACCAGAGCATGGATTTATGCCAGCACCGGCCAACCCGTACCCGAAACTCTGTTCTAATTTTTTTGAAATTTTTGGGCGAGCTTCTGTCTTCAGCTCCACACATTGTTATTGGCATTACAGCATTGCAAAAAGTAGTATGTCATCCCTGAAAAGGTGATCGTCGCTCCATAAGGGCGAATTCTTCTATCTATTAAAATATTATTGTGTGCATTAAAATATTATTATGCGCATTTAATTAATTTAAGCCTCATGTATTAAAGTGGTATAAAAAGTGTGTTTATGTCTTGTCAAATACTATTGCATCGATATTATAAAAGATGGCATGCAAATATGTATCCTCTTCTTCAAAAAGTCTGCAGTCTTCAAAAAGTCGAAAATTAAAATTTTTAAAATCAGTATGAATAATCCTTCAATTCATGCCCAAACTCCAGAATAAATCTTCCTGGATCCAGCCAAGAAGATTATCGCTATGTGGCGTACATTAAATGCCAATGTTTATTGGTGTGTAGGTAACTGATGGCCAAATGGACTAACTGGTGCCTTGTCCTTCTAACCCTATGACTGACATAGGCAACACCAGCTAATAATTATAAATAGGAAGTTATGCCGCAGGGAAAAAGTACAGGATACATTGGGTACTGACATCATTCTTCTTTAAAATAATAATAGTAATAATAAAATAATAATTCTTTAAAAATAAATAAAATAACAGCTTGAGAATACTGGTGGAGTAGAAGACGGTTTGAGGTCTGGGCGTTCGCGCAATGTGAGAACTACCAGAGCCATCAAAGCGGGAGAGAATCGAATTCGTCGAAGTATACTTCGAAAGCAAACAATATTGTCGGGGAAGATGACTGTATCAAAAGTAAGCATTTCTCGCATCATTAAAAACGACTTGGGACTTGCAGCTTACAAAAGACACACGAGGCGGCGTTGAAGCAGGAACGCAAGCCAATAACGGTCACAGAAGAATTCTGTTTACCGATGAGAAAATTGTTACTATGCAGAAGTCGTTCAATGATGCTCAGTCATCTCGCCAAGCATCAGAATTGGCTCCTAAAGAAGGTCACCATCCCGCTTCCGTGATGGTGTGGTGGGGAGTTGCCTATGGCAAAGGTGTGCCAATCTGACGTTTTGGAAAAAAATGTGAAGCCATGAAATAACAAATTCTTCGAAAAAGAGCCATGGACTTCTCAACAGGACTCCGACCCAGTCCATAAGTCAAGAGAGGTTAAAACACAATTTAGCAAACTTTATTTCAACGAATGATTGGTCGTCTTGTAGTGCAAACCTGAATCCTTTAGGCTAGAAGTTGTGGTTCGTTTCAGATCGTTACATAAATTTGAAATCTTAAGCGTACCCTTATCCGCGCAGTGTACAATTTCCCTATGGATGTGGTGCGTACTACAATTAATAATATATTTTTTGTTATGTTCTTAAATAATTAATACACCTAAATACAAAAAAGAAATATTACAAAATCTTTTGTTTGGATTTTATCAAAAAAAAAAAACGTGTACTAGAACATATGAGTTGCCTAAGTACAGAACACACGATGAGTACGTGTACAATTTTTGCAACGGACGAAGGAACAATATAACATAGACTTACCACCAGTGAGTACCAAAACAATTAATTCACATGCCAGTTTCATTAAGGCTCGAGCTTCACTTGTACGAGCCAGTGTTTTGTACTTCTCCAACAACTGGTAAATAGTCTCGCAGAGCCCATCCTTTGCTAGCAAGAGTTTTACGTCATCATTTTCCGCCTGATAATGTAAAAGTTCAAGGCACATTTCTGCTAAATCGGGGTTCGTAGAGGCGGCTAAAACGCGAGCAAGTTGTAGGTTAAGATTAGCTTCGAAATTTAAATCGGCTACGTTCTCTGTAAGTATGCTCATAAGGGGTAGCGTATTCAACAGCAAATCTTCATTTTCTTCCACATTTTTCACGCCAATACCAACAATATTGGATATTTTTTGCATTATCTCCAAGTCCATGGCCCGTTTTGCTAAAGTCTCTCCACCCAACAAGTAATTCGATAAAAGGCCACCGCGTACTTTAATAAATTGTAAAGCATTTGTAGTATCCTTTAGTACTGTAATGTCCAGTAGCTTTGTCAAAACCATATCACCCTTTAAATCGAGTATGATCTCTCGCGCCTCATCGTTCAAGTAGCATATGTTGCCCAGTGCTCTGCAGTTTTGGATAGTCAACTCCATGTTATCGCAGTTATTGTCGATATCACGCAGATAGTCGATGAAGGCCTTTATAATCTCTGGTTTTGTAAACTTCTTACGTTGTTCTTCGGATTTGGTTAACTCTGCTATGCACTTGCAGGCCTCTCTGCGGACGTTGACCTCATCGCACTGTATGAGGATGAGAAAATAATCGGTCAGATCGTATTTATCAAAAACCTTTGGATCTTTTGTAGCCGATATTTCTCCTAAAAGCGCTGTGGTATTGTCCGTATTGCTGGTGGGACTAACAGTAGTAGCCTTTAACTTTTCAATAAGATCATCCATTTCGCCTGAAATGAAAAGAAAAATATTTTATTAATAACACTTCTTATTAAAGAGAAATCCAATATATTTTAAAATCAAAATATTGAGTTCGTTAAATACATAACTGTCCCTTTACGCTATATATTTACTAAGAATAACCGGAATGCCGGAAACTTATTACACCACATTTTTGTGGAATCATTCATTCAATTTGGTTTATTAATTTTTACCATTGGATTTTGGATTTTTCCTATGATTATGAAATAATCCTTAATGCAATTTTGGTTTCATTTCATTTGGTGTTATTTTGTGGATCCCAAAAAGGGGCTAGACAGTTGCCATTTGTTTACAAACTCCTACACTATCAGTATGAACCCTAAAGTCGCTTATTTAATTTGGGATTAGTGAGTCAAGTTCTTGAATTAACTAGCATATCTTTATGGGATTATACCGAATGAACCATATTTGTAACATATTTTCGTAATCTGTATAAATAATAATTTTTATCAGCGCACAGTGTGGCGTCTTGCACATAACTCGTTAAATTAATTGAGCTAGTAAATATAAAAAGTATCAACCAAAAAGTTCAACTACCTCCAAGAACTCCAAGTTATAACCTTTAGAAGCTTTTTTGATTTCATTACTAGTTGCGGACTCTTCATTCCAATTCATAACGAAAATACATAAACATCGACCACTAATCAGCATTTATTACACCAATTTTATATTTTTATTGTATAAGTACTAGGGTACCCATTTAATCGGGTTTTTTGATTAATCGGTTAATCGTACATTTCAATCTGACAATTAACCGAACAAAACGCAATCAAAATATTCGATTAATCGATTATTCATATAAAATAAAACAAAAAAAGAAAACAGTGTTCAATCATTGTACTAGGGACATTTAATAAAACAAAACAAAACGTAACAAAAGCAACTTCATTATAAAGTATAAAACATATATAGGTACAATTCACACATCGTAGTTGCAGCAACAAATTTAGTGACTTTTGGTACCAAGCTAAAATTAAAAAAAATTTCAAAGTTTGGACCCAAAAGTGCCACGCTTTCCGATACCTCCCATACAAAGGGTAGGGTTTCTCTGAAACTATATCACACTATAACACCCTATTGGATTGATTAATTTTTACAAAAATTTTCCAAAACCTAATTATCTGACTATTATCCTTATTGTATACTGTTTTATACTATATATACTGTATACGGTTATTATAATGTCTGAGCAGAATCGGACCAGGTATTTTGACAACCCTCATACAAAGTGACCAGTGGCTCTTGAAAATTTAATGAACCAATTTTGAGACAATGTTTTTATGTACATATGTATGTCTATGAGCCAAAGCACTGTGCGACGCTTTCTCTCATAGACTAATACTTATAGTATTACGCTTTCTCTCTCACCAAATTTATGACATTTGGCCTGGTGTGATATTCACGTTCGATGTTGAAAAGAATTGTTTTGGTAATACCAGATAGAGGCAATGGTACAAAACAACGAACAAAGTAACAACAGCATTTCGTTTTGTGTGTTAACATAATTGTGTTAAATACAAAAGAAATGTATGCTAACAATAACAGTCAATAAAAGAGTTTAAACCACATTTAAATTTCACAGTTTCTCACCAAAGCGATTTGAAAAATTAAAACAAGAAGTTATTGTAATTTCACCTGGTGTATGTCACTTTTCGTCAAACATCTCTCTATCACACCGACCGCATCAAGAAGAGTCAGATGAGGAAAATATTCTCTCTAGTATGAGATTACTCTATGATCAAATCTGTTCGAAATGTGTGTAGTTATGAAATTTGTTCAAAAATCGTTGTCATATGATTTGCCACATTGTAGGAGTGTTCAAGCCGGACAGCTTGCCATAAACATGTACTTATATTTTATTAATCGATTAATCGCTATGATTTGTTCGAGTTAATCGTTAATCGAAAAATTTAATTATTAAAATGTTCGGCTAATTTTATAGCACGATTAATCGTTTAACCGAATAATGATTAATTGAATGGTTACCCTAATAAGTACCTCTGTCAAATATTTATATGTGCAAAATAATTTTTTTTCTTTCCTTCTGAAAACTAACTGTAATTTAATGTCGACCATATACAATTTTTTCGATAATACGCGTATCCCTCTCTCTTTATCATATACTTTTTTCTCTTTTGGACTTTATTTGTAGTACCGTTATCTATGATTATCGCCTGTAAGTAGGTCTTCGGTACCAAAGCAAACTGGCCAAACCACGCTTAACCCAGCGCCATAAAAATGCGCGTATTGCTTTGCAGAAAAGTGCAAGTTTTGGGAGGACGAATTTGAAACCGTTATATTTAGTGATGAAAAAATGTTTAATTTGGACGGACCTGATGGTCACCATTAATATTGGAGAGATTTACGACATCCTCGTCAAACGTGCTACAAGCGAAACCACGGTGGTGGATCTCTTATGATATGGGCTGCATTTGGAGCACGAGGGAAGTCAGAAATATGCTTTGTCCCAACTAAAATGAATGCGGAAGCATACATTGATCGGTTGGACAGCAATTTAATTGACTTTGCTGGCGAATTATATGGAGATAACTGGACTTTTCAACAAGACAACGCCTCGATCAAACACTTTTTTTTGTTCTAAAAAAGAAATGAAAAAATATTTTTTCTTATAATTTTAAAGAACACATAAATATAAATTAATATATAAAATAAAACTCAAAAAAAAATTTAGTTTTCAAAGCTCCAACTCAACGTGATACATTGCACATAAATATAAGTATATGACAGGGGTATTATTTATTTTTTATATTTATATTATCCAAAAAAATCATTTCTTTTTTTTCGAAAATGTACTAGGAATCGAAACTTCAACGGCCGGTAGGGGACTATAACTACCCTCGTATAAAAAAAAGGTTTATTCTCCCGTAATCACCTCTTTAATACGCGTCGTTTGAACCCCCCCCCCCACGTTTTAAATTCCAAAAAAGCATTTTTCAGTACACCCTAATGCACGCGTCTAGACTTTGAATCTTAGTTCATGTGTACTGCAGAAGCTGTGGGGATGATGAGGTGGACGAGAGCGTGGAACATCTCATATGTTACTGCCCGGCTTTTAGTAGGAGAGAATATCTAGGATCTAACTTCATGTTGGATCTAACAGACATTCAGGAAGTTAAGTCTTAGGACTTTTCTGCAGAATACCAATTGGTTCGTCAGGAACTAATGGAAGTCTCTTCTTCATCCACATCCTCACAGAAAAATATCAAATCCTATTCACTTACAAAATGGCTTGGCCAATTAAATTATTTACTGATTTTGCGGCAGTAAACAAATTGGTAATATTAATTAATTAAATTGTAAATTTGAGTTTTAGCTCTAATTTAAAACAAATTAAAAATATAATCTGTTGACTAAAAAAAATAATTGAAAATATTAAAAGTTTTAATTAACTATTGATTAACTGAATTAAAAACATTAATCGAACTTTCTTTCGCTGAACTATCAATTTTTAATTGATTTAATTAAATATTTTTATAAACTTCCTACGATGTACAATCAAAAATTGTATTTGAAAGAATTACAATAATAATGAAATCTTCTGAACAAAATCAATTTACGGGAATGGTTTACATAGACTGTACATGTCCAAACGGACAAACATTTATATTTGTATTTTTGTTTCCATATAAAAATATCGATATAAAAACACAATGGCAATTGCAAATACTAAGCGATCTGTTTGAATTTTGCTGAATGAAAATAGACATAAGACGTAGGGCATCATATGAATTTTTACACTACATACACATACTTAAGTTTTGGTTTTTGATATTCAACTTTACAATGCAGCAAACTCAAGCAGGCATCCAGATGACATCATTTATAATCACGGTTGCTCTAAAATTTAACGCTATAATATCCCAGTTGTCTACGTTTCCAAGACATCTTTGACGATGGGCGCACGACCATTATAAATCGCTGACGACAAATCGGCGACAGCCCATGCAAATAGTTGACGACATTTTCATACATTTCGTTCTGTCGAAATCTTATCAGTAGCGAAAATTCTGGTCACATTATCGTTCATAGTTATAATCACCAATGACAATGTGGGCGATATCACGATAATCCTATCCTTAACGACCAACTGGTTTCATAAAATATAAACGATATTGTTATTATTAAATACATACTAATAATTAACGATTCTTTTCGTCTGTTTTTTGTAGAAGTTATTGTGTCTCGTTAGTTTTCTTTCTATTTCGTCCCGTTAATTGGTTTATCCACATTCGTTTTGAGTCCAACATTATGACATTATAGGAAGTTGTCGTTTATTTTGTTAACAACAATGTTTAATACACGACGAGCATACTATTTTGTCGTGCAGCTGGTCGTTAACTATAAGGCCCATTACAAGGTCATCAAAGACAGCTTAAGCGACAAGGGTCGTAAGTGACAAAAATCAAAATTTGTAAAAGAAATCGTATACAAATACAAATATTGTGTTCACATTATACTCGTATTACATATACAACACAAATCGCTTTCACGCTGAGATCAACTTGAATATAGATTAATATTATACGGAATTCTCCAACTTGCTCTTAATTTTTTGATTAAAGGGAATTGAACGTCTGGAAGTTGAAAATTTTAGATTTAAGAGAAGAATTCTGTCGCTGAGGTTTGATAAAGCATAAATATATGAACATCGTGATGAACAAACTTAAAAATGGAGGATTTTGTTGGATGTTAAAGCGAAACAGACGTTCGATTCCTCTCGGAAGCAGCATAAAGTGAAACGTCAGATGAGAGAGTAGCAGCATCTCGTGTATTATAATCTATGAACTTGAAGATTGAATTCATATTTCGATTTTTCTTTGATACTCAGTGTTGCAATATTTTTATTCTCCAAAAACTGACAATTTCCAAAAAAAAAGAACAATTCTTTGGAACAAAACGGATCCTTCAAAAAAAATTTAAAAAAAAAGATAATAAAACCATATTTGTGTATTTTTAATTGAATTTTATTGAAGAAAAAAAAACGTAACAATTTTTCTTTTATAAGTATATACTTATATAAAGAAATATATAAAATTACTACTAAAAACATAAACATATACTATTTCATTTAATTCATCACACATATCAACTCACAATCATAGTAAATTATTTAATTATATTAGTTGTCCATAATCTTATTGAATTAAATTTCCATCTTTTGTTTGTACGAAATTTACGTAAAAAATTATTTTGTTTAAAAAAGACTGGACCGCAAAATTCCACATATAGTAGGAGTTTCTAATTTCGGGCCAACATTTCTACAAGTTTAGTTTAAAAGTAGTGGTTACGATTGAAATTGTTGAAATATGAAAAATTAGTGAAATTTCTACTGAAATTAAGAAAAAGTTATTAAAAATACAAATATTTTTACCACACAGTGGTTCAGAATCGATTTCCATGCGCAAAAATTCAATATCTTTTGATCTAGTAAACCTTTTCAAGTTCTGTAAAAAAGCGATTGTAGACAAGGAGTCAAGGACTGTTGCGATACATCAACATTCAGAAATATTTCCAAAGTTGCCTACGTTTTGCTTTATTCGATTTCGAAGAAACCGTAAATATTGATTTTTTTCTTTTTATGTTAATTTTAGCATGTTTTCACATAATTGTTCTTAATGCGTACACAAATTTTAAATTTTTTCGCAATACAGATGTTCGCTATTTTCGAATTTTGAAAATCGAAAACTTTTGATTTCTTTTTTTTAATTTCGTGACCTTTATCTTATTCAGTTTAGAGATATGGCACTCAATTTTTCTTCGTTAAAAAGATTGATTATTTGGCTCTAATAGGGCAGCTAACTTTTAGTTATACCAAGTACTGTTCGGTAGTACTCATTATTTACAAAAATATCTTTTTTGAAAAAAAAATTGACTTTGGACCCACAGATGTTCATATATTTCTTTGCTTCAAAAGCATCCAACAATGAACAGTTGGAAAGACTGATCTGTTTCCAAATTTCGCAGGGTAACTTTTGCTGCCGCCCGATTGAACACAAAGAAGATGCTGCTAATTTAATGAAAAAATTCTGATTATTTTGTGCCTAAACGTGAATAAAACTTTAAAAAAGTAGTAGTAATTTTTGAACTTAAACCATTCTTGAAATAACTCCAAGTACGATATTCCAGCAGCATTTCTGAAAAAAGTAAATATAAAATGTTGGGGTAACGCGGGGATTCGGTTTTCTTTTTTTTATGAAATATCAATATATGAGCTAACTAATAAAATAGTGTTTTTGTTAAATACTAATACAATAGTGTTTCTTATCAAAAAAAACACTATGAATTTTAAGTAATAAACAGCATATCCTTAACGTTTTTTTCAGCAGACATAATCGTCCTTATTCCCGTTGTCGTCGTCGACGTCAATACAATATCGGCACCATTTTTATTGGCGACTTGAAGGCCTTTGGAAAATGCGTAATGTTTTAAGAGGGTTGTTTTTGGATCATAGACATCAAAAACTTTGTTGTTGTCGATGTGACAATACATTTATAACGTTCTGAAGTTGACAAAAATCTGAAGACGAAGTCGACGATGACAACGGGAATAAGGCCGAATAAGTAAAGTACACAGAATTCAAAGAACGCTGACAAAAATAAATTAAATTTCAATAAGTTAACGGAATCTGTCAATGAATGTAGCTGTCTATTTTGGTTATAAAATACACGTGTGTACATAAACATACTAATTTAAATGGCAAGTACTACACGCTGTAATATACATAATTTGGTTATTAAATATTGGATTCAAACGATATTTATCAAAATTCGATGATGTACGAAATTTGAATAAATTCGAGTTAAATGTGAACTTTGAACCACTGTGTATCAGCCTGTTTCTCTATCTCGAATGAAAAGCTAAGCGAACGAAAATCAGTCACTCACATTTGACTCAAATTGGGTTCTAAGTAAGTCACATGTGAAATAGAGAAACCAAAATTTGTACTGAAAAGTTTTGAAAAATGTTAGGTTTTCATTCGACTTGAAACGACAAGATTGTGGAACCCAAATAAACTTTCTTTCGTCTAGAACGCGAACGAAAGTTTTCGTTCGAGATAGAGAAACAGGCTGTATAATTAAAGCGCTCGTATACGCAAGAGATAAAATAATGTTGGTCCGACTTGTTCGTAGTGTAGATTGAAAAAGCAAAAGTGCATCGGACTTTTTGTCGGTCATGTAGATCTGCTAGTGTAGGGTCCGCTTTAGAATAAATGTTATCGTAATCATAATTAAATGTTTCTTTGTATTATTCTTATAATATTGAAAAAAAACTACATTGATTTGAAAAAACTTATCTTTGCAAAATAATGTTGTACTAAAAAAACTGCAATAAACAGCTCTATTCCAAAAGGAGAGGGAGTAAAATAGTACTCTCTTAAATGAGAGAGAGTAAAAGAGTAGATAATTTGTACACAATCTCACGAACTTACGATTCCTTGACAATTTATTAAAGTATTTAATTAATTCAAATAAAAAATTGTTTAAATTTTTCGTGTAATTGTTTACTGGAAAAAATTTGGGCTGAAATTTGTTCTGCGTTGAGATATCGGGATGAGTATCATACGGGTTGAACGTCCCATAACCACATCAGGTCGCTTGGTAATACAACGGTCCTCATTGAACTAAGTGTGGCAATAGCAGTGTTGTCAACTCAGTGCTTTTAGCACTGTTTTAGTGCTTTCGACGCGAATATGGTTGGTGCCTAGTGCTTTTTTTAATGCGTTTTTTAAACATCAGTGACACCAAATCTATGATTTCCCAACAAAAGAAAAAAAAAAGTTTTTACAGTGTAAATATCTTAAGTTTTATTTTGCTTTTGAATGCAAGTATGCACATTTTACACAATGTTCTAAAAATACAACCATTGATTGCGTACTAAGAAAATAACTGCTGCGAAAGTTATCAAATACCTGATGAAGTAAATATTTTAATTAACAGCAGTAATGATGTTTATAAAACATCAGAATTTGATATTATAACCGTTTTATGGCCGGATAAAAGTGATAATGAGGAAACAATAGACTTTAATATAAGTATGTGATATTTTAAATTACAAGCCATATTTTGTGTAAAATACAGAGAATATTTAACTTTAATATGTTTGATCATCTTTTGTTTTATGTTATTTAATTTTATTTTGATTTCTTGTGAATTCATTTTTTAATATAAAAAATATATACATATACATACATATATAACAAAAAGCAAAAATTAAAAAAAATTTAAAATGTTTTTTTTTTTGTTGAAAATTACGCTTTTTTTTTTTGTGTTTGGTGCCTTTTGTTGACAACCCTGGTCAATAGTAACAGCAATTTCTAACTAATCTAAACTAGGCTGAATAAACTATAATTCCATCTGCACAATTTGCCCTACATTTACTTTCAGCCAAATTGTATTTTTAATTTCAAGTTAATTTCGAAATGAACAAAGAAATCGGTTAGAACTCGTATGACTTTAATAGAAAATAACTTGAGTATGGACTTTAACAACGAAATGTTTTTTAAATAGTTTTTTTTTACAATATGTACTTATAGTTTTTTTAGTTTATTATATCTGTGGTCACAAACAATAACAGCCTAAGTCGATTCTAAAATTTTTCAGGGAGAGCAGTTGAAAGTTTAATATCTTTACTAGAAATCTGGAGTCGGAGTTTTGGTGATAATTTTGTTACTGATAACAAGGAAACGAATTCTTTTACTTACTTCTTATCAAAAAAAGAGTTGCTTATTTGAGCACGGTGACATTTCAAAATTTTTTTTTCAATTTTGTCCTAAGTCGAGTTGGGCTGTTATTGTTTGCGACCACAGCTATTAAGATCGATCTCAAAACTGTGAATAAACGATTTTTATAAAAGCTACAGTTTTTCATTTCGTCATAAATACCGAAATTAAATAATAGAGATGGTTACCATTCTAATCGTCTACTTATTTAAGTACAATCGTCATCATTTGAAGGTTAAAAGCTCATATTTGGGAGTTTTACTTAGTTTTCATCACGATGTATGAATATGTAAGTTGATGTAAAATACCTCTTACCGCAATGTCAAGCATAGAAATGCTTGAGAGTCGTCAGAGCGCTTGCGGCGGATCAATAAAACATTATTGATTTACACGCATAACAACGACTTTATTTTGTCGACTTACACTTAGAGAACTAATTGTTTGGAAAGAGGTTGTAGCAACCGTAAATTCGGCTGTTACCACCGAATAGAGGTTGCCACCACCGAATTGAGGTTGTTACTACCGAATTTAGTCCCCACAACCGAAATTTGGTTGAAGCAATCTCGTTTCATAATTGATTCGGTTGTGGCAACTGAATCTTCGATTATATTCGTTCAGTCAACGAAATATTCTAAAATTTCGGTTGTTCCAACCGAAATTGATACCAAATTCGGTTGGAGTAACCGAATGTGGCATCAATTCGGTTGTAGTAACCTAATTTGGCATCAATTCGGTTGTAACTATGGAATTTGGTATCAATTCGGTCATAATAACCGAATCTAGCCTTAATTCGGTTGCAACGAGCAAATTTGGCGTCAATTCGGTTGCTGTAACCGAATTTGTCATGAATTCTGTAGGTACAGCCGAATTCAATTTCAATTCGGTTATCACACCATAGGTCCACGTATTTCAAATCTGACGTTTAAAATTCTATAATCAAATATTATTTTAAAAAGAATTAAAGAACGTCAAGATTTTTTTGTGGTTATTAACAAAGGTAAGTAAAATATGTTTTGTATTATAACGTCTTTTTTTTGAAGAAATTATTCAAGGAAATATCAACAGTTTTGAAGTTTTTCAATGTCGGTCATGTGATATATGTTGCAAAATGCTCATGTGAGTCTGAATACAAAATGTTTTTCGACCTAAATCAACTGATGCAACACGTCAGAATTTTTGCGGTGTCCCATGATGGCCGGTACTTCAAAAAAGCCGGAAAAGGCATGTAAAACAAATGTGTTATCCTATAGATTACCCGATGTATGTGACGTTATTTTCTCGCTTTGTAAGTTTTTATAAGAATGCAGGACAATAAATCATCACTTTATTATAAAAAAGGCTTTGATAATTAATTTGTGAAATTCGGTTGTAACGACCTCCAATTCATCTGTGACAACCTCTACTAATGAGGTTGTGTCAACCATTAATGAGGTTGTTTCAACCTCCAACGAGGTTGTGTCAACCTCTAATGAGGTTGTGTCTAACTCTAATGAGGTTGTGACAACCTATAATTCGGTTGAGACATCCTCTTAATTCGGTTACGGCTAATTCGGCTGTCTCAACCGAATTTTTGTGTGAGTGTACTAATTATAAGTATACAAATTATATCCACTTTGAGATTGAGGAAAAATTAATTGTACAACGTTCAAATATGTATTACAAGAACCTTCAGAATGCCCTTCACAAGGGGCAGCCTCAGCCATTTTATGTCAAATGAACCGAATTTATCTATCAAATATAAGCAAAACTCAAGTAATTATTATTAATTCGAATGCAGTTACAGATTAACCCCGTGTGCTCTTTTAGATTCTTTTAATACTTGTTTTTGCCACCTACTAAAAAGTTTGAAATAAATATAGATTTCCATAAGCAATGTAATTATATGAAAGTAACAAAAAATATCTAATTAAGTTCCAAAGTTACACATTCCCAATTCTATCATTCGTGTCTTTTCATTTTTGTTTTGCATGAATTGCATGACTGGATGCCGAGAACTGGTACGGAGTGGTATAATTGTACCCAGTTTACTTTTGTACTAGGAGCCGTGCATCCATCATCATACCTTTCCAACATTCCAACAAAAAAACCAACACAACCTCCACGTTTCTTTTGTTGTTGTTGAAATTTGCATGAAAACAGCAAAATAGAACCTAAAAAGAGTACATTAACCGGAAATAGGAGGCACAACTGTAGCATACGAGTGTATGTATGTGTTATTGTACACACGTGCAAATGTATACAAATTGTTACGGCACGAAGTTTTGTTTATGTGAAATAAAAACAACAACTAGACCAAGATAGGAATAAGAACAAGAAGAAATACAAATACCGTGTCCATATGGATGTGACACAACAGTCACCAAAACGGTTAACTCCCTTAAATAAAATCTGTAGAAAAAAGAAAAGAACGTGTCCGATGTATTTTAAAATTCCACGTTCATTACTTACTTACTTATCCGGTCTCGGACAACCCCAGGGGATCAGGGACCTTACAAAACGATGATAACATATTTCGCCAACCAGTGTGATCTTTTGCTTTATTTCTCGAGTTGGAAATACCAAGTGTACGCAGGGATTCGTCAACCTGATCCCTCCAGGGGAGTTTTGGTCTTCCTATTTATCGTCTCCTTCGAGTTCGGTTTCGAAAACCCTTCGTGCTGGTTCGTCTTCATCCATTCTATTGACATGGCCTTGCCAGCGCAATCGCGTTAACTTGAACCGCTTAACTATGTCAATGTCAGGATTAAGCTCATACAGCTCATGATTCATGCGTCGCCGATACTCGCCATTGTGCACTATAGGGCCATAAATTGTTCGGAGTATTTTTCTCTCGAAGACTCCTACAGATGTTTCGTCTGCTTGCGATAGGACCCAGGATTCTGCGCCATAAAGCAAGACACGTTAAATGAGAGTCTGGTACAGCTGGACTTTTGTTGCTCGAGAGAGGGCTTTATCTCTAAAGTGCTTGCTTAGCCCAAAATAACATCAATTCGCAAGCACAATTCTCCGCTTGATCTCAAGCCTGACGTTGTTGTTTTTTCGAGGTGGCGAACGAATTTATATAACTCGGATCTGTTGTAAACGAACAGGGTAACGTCAGACTTGAGATCAAGCGGAGAATTGTTCTTGCGAATGGATAATATTTTGGGCTAAGCAAGCACTTTAGAGATAAAGCCCTCTCACGAGTAACAAAAGTCCAACTATACCAGACGTTCATACAACCTGTCTTGCTTAATGGCGCAGAATCCTGGGTATTAGCGACGCATTAACCCTGAGCTGTATGAGCTATATCCTGACATTGACATAGTTAAACGGATCAAAATAACGCGATTGCGCTGGCTAGGCCATGTCAGTAGAATGGATGAAGACGAACCAGGATGAAGGGTTTTCGAAACCGAACTCGAAGTAAGACGAAAAATATGAAGACCAAGACTCCGCTGGAGGGATCAGGTTGAAATTTCCCCCTTTTTGCACATTCTTATGATGAATCGGCATAGAAAACCATGTTATTCTTAGATTTTAGGTATAGGAGTATTCAGCAATTTTTTTTGGAATACTTTAACCCTCTACCGCCTTAATATAAGGGGTATTTTTTGATCTTTTTTGGAAGAGAGTAAAAAACACCCCTAAAACTGCGGTGAAACGGGTTAAAATGTACTACAAAAATATTCTTCATAAGATTCTACTACAAGTTTCTTAACACTCCAAACATAGAATAATACATACGTAGATAAACTTATTCTCTCATCTGACGTTTCATTTCACACTCTTCATCGTAGGTTTGTGGAAATGAGAGCAATTAAATTTAAAATTACCTTACACCAGGTGGATTTACAAAATGTGTTCACTTAACTGTTTCCTGTTTTTGGTGTAGAACTGAAAAATTTAAATATATTTTGCACTTTTTTGTTGACTTTTATCGTTGGTATACATTTGTATTGTATTTAACACAACTAGTTTGTCACAAAAACACGAAATTCGGTTGTTGTTCCTTTGTTGATCGCTGTATACTATTGCCACTATCTGCTATTATTGAACCCATATTTTCCACCATCCAATGCTTACTTTCCATCGTACCTATAAATAAATAAATGGTTTCCCATTACATCCCATGAAGGGACTGGGGAGAACTTCTCACAATCACTGAGCTGTGCGCTTTCCAGTTTTCACTCACTGATTGGGACCTACAGTTTTACACCGATTCCGAACGGTAATTTGAGAAGCTTTTTCATGGCTAGATACTCGATAGTGTCGCCGTCACTATGCGAGGTGACCGCCGCCGAAAGAAAATTTTAAGGTGGTCAGAGCCGGGTTCGAACCCAGGATCTCATGTACAAGAGCCGCGCACACTAACCATTGCACCACCGACGGCCACATCGTACCTATGACGTTTAATTTATTGAGCGAATAAAAGCTTCTATGGTATGTATTATTCTATTACTCCAAAGCTCAAAACTCAACTTGAATGTCAAAAACAAGTCAAAACTGAAAATCCATTTAATTGTTAATTTCGTACTTATTCCGAGTTGGCGCTAAAATGTCCCACAAAACTGCATTCTAGGGGATTGGTGTATATTAGAAAAATATTCTACGCTATAAATAACAAATAGGAGAAAATGTTGTAATTTATTCACACGGCGCTAATTAGACGCGCCACACTTTGTAAGCTGCACTTTGGCTGGCTAGATCCAGGTGAACATGACAACTTCACTTGCTACGTATGTCATTTGAATAGGTGGATATACGCGAAAGTGTTTTATGCATAAATTAGTATCATCAGCCTTGCTCGCAGTAATACATTCTGCTGAACTCCCACCACCTGAGCTACATCCTGGAAGTCCTAGTCAACATCTTGCGTTGGAAGAGAAGCCATTGGCAGTGGTTACTCATGAAATGAAGCAGGCCCAAGTCCAATCTTAATGTCGCCAGAGTTTTTCAATGCATTGGCACGGAAGCAGAGTCTGGCTAAAAAGAAATCAGAAATATTACCTTCAGATTTGAAAAGTCTTCATCTGCTTCAACTTGGTGTTAATGTTACTTGTTTTCATAAACGTCGAGACATTTTTCTGCCATACATTTCAGTTAACGAATCCAACACATTTACTAATTGCAACGAGATTGAAGTCTTAATGCCGAAAATGAATATCGAATTATGAAGGATATAATAACAAAATATGTCGGGTCTGTTGTTAGTTGTTAGCTTCATCTATTGTATGCAGGCTGTATGCAGGCTGGATACGTTAAAGATGCATGCTCTTATGCAAATGGGATTTCAGATGGAAGGGAAACCAATATTTCAAAAAACAATGGAAGCCAAGAGTTGGAAGGGCCGTTAGGGCAGCACAATATCCTTCATCCGCCGCTGGTACCAACTGCCACAATTCTTTCACCACCATTGCATATAAAAGTTGGTGTGGTAAGAAACTTTGTTAAATGTTTGGATACACGTGGAGAGACATTAAAATTGCTGAAGACATTATTTTCAAACCTTAGCGAAGCAAAGATAAAAGAAGGTATGAATACTTTAAATTTTAATTTTTGTCATTGGTTTCATACAAAATAATTTATACAAATTTTGCCTTTCCATTACAACAGGTGTTTCTGTTGGCCCGGACATACGAAAACTTATGCAAAACGCTGAATTTGAGCAAATACTCTCACCAAACGAACTTGCCGCATGGAGAAGCATTAAATACGTTATTTACAACTTTCTAGGCAAACGTCGTTCCCCTACTGCTCGCATATACGACTACACCATGCTAAGTGCTTTTGAAAACCTAGGTGTTCATATTCCCCAACGAATATTAATTTTTTGAATTCTCATATGGATTACTTGGAGCATCAGTTGGCAACAAATTGCGATAAACATGGTGAATGATTTCATCAAACATGCGCACCCATTGAAAAACGCTACAAAAGGCAAGAGCATTCATTCTCTTATAGCTGACAAATGCTGGACATTAAGCTTGTTTTGGTTACACCGCTTGCTTATATATTGGCTTGTTTTGTATGAAGCACTTAGCGAAGACTTAGCGAGAACTTAGCGACGAGAATTGTTTTCGCTAAGTTTAAACAATTTTTTTTTTTACATCTTTTAGCGTTTTAAACCCTTATTCATATTTTTGAATAAAAATTACTTATCGCTAAATTGCCGTTTTCTTTGCAACTTAGTAAGCGATTGTCGCTTGCTTGTAACCAAAACACGACTATTGCTTGATAACGACATAGAATTGCCAAGAGCTAAAAGGCAAATGTAATAAATAAATTCTTGCTTAAATACCCACACTTGTACTTATTTTTTGTTATAGTTATTATATCTAGAGCTTTTAAATCTACAGATTTCATATCTACGTCTTTCTCTTGTTCATTGAAATTTTGCGTAGAATATTTTTTCCATACACACCATCCCCCTAAAATTCAATTTTTTGAGACATTTTAGCACCAATTCGGAAAAAGTAAAAAATTAACTAATAAAAGACATTTTTTGACTTATTTCTGGCATTTAGATTGAGTTTTGAGCTTCTGTGTATTCAGGCAGAATTTTATGAGAAATATTTTTGTTGTACATTTTAACCCGTTACGCCCCTTGTTTAATGGTGTTTTTTACCCTTTTCCGCAAAAGACTCATATATTGAGGAGCTAGAGGGTTAAAATGTTCCACAAAAATATTTCTCGTAAAATTTTACACAAAATTGTTCTGAACACGTCCTATACCTAAAATGTAAAGATCACATGGTTACCCATGTCGATTCATCATAAGAATGTACAAGAGGGGCGAAACTTTAACCCTCCTCCTTTAATTATCACCATATGTCAACTTTCAAAACGCCGATACATGTAAATCTTTTTTTTAACCTCTCTACCAGAATCCGTTGTCAGAACTTTGCCATTTTTTTTGTGTGTTCCACAGTGTTATTATACATATTTAAAGTTTGGTAACTTTACAGCCATTTTAAGATATTGTATACCTCTAATGTCTCGCAAAGGGACATCCAAGGTGCTGAATGAAATCAGTCCAACTACACGGCAATCGAAGGGATTTCTTATCGCGAATCCCAATACTTTAAATCTTCGAATCCCAATACTTAAATAAGTCAATTGTATTCATAATTAGTATAAAAAAAATTAATTTGTACATCCCATGAAGGAATCGGGGAGAGCTTCTCACAACCAGTGAGCTGTGCGCTTCCTAGTTTTATACTCACTGATTGGGACCTACAGTTTTACACCGGTTCCGAACGGTATTTTTGAGAAGCTTTTTCATGGCTAAATAGTCGAAAGTGTCGCCGTCACTATGCGAGGTGACCGAGGCCGAAAGAAATTTAAGGTGTTCAGAGCTGGGATGGATCCCTGGATCTCATGTGAAAGAGGCGTGCACACAAACCATTGCACCACCGACGGCCAATGGTCACAGTTGATAATGGTTGTCTGCTTGTCGGGTACAAATTTTTGCTCCAAGAAACGAACATATCGAAGGATAATTGAGGGGTTCTTTTCAAAACTGGACTATTCCTCTTTTTTTATTTTTTCGTAGCATTGAATTGAAAACTCGGCGAAAATAAAATTGTGCGAAATCTTTATAATTACACCAGAAAAAAATAAATAAAAGTCATGATTTCATCAATAGTAGAAATATTCCACTTTGACTTTACCCATTTCAAATATACATTTTTGGAACAATATGTTATTAATCCATAATTTAAAAATAAATAAAATATACTTTGATTAATTTGTTTTAGTATTAATTATTTAAAGATGAACCTCAGGTTATTTTAATTCAAAATCAGATTTCTGATACTAATAAGTTTCAGCAAATCAAGGTTAATCCACAGTGGTTTGAATCAAAACAAGATTATTCCTCTAGAGCACATAACAAAAGTGATTATTCCAATCAGCCGCGTCAAAACTAAATTATTCCATTTCAAATTTTGGATTTATTCAAAATATATTAGTGCTAAATTTTTGAATCCTATACAAAGCAATGACTAATCTTAACGTCTTTAATACTGCTCCAAAATTTCGGGTTAAATACATAGGGGCATAGCTAAAAAAATATTTTCTCAAATTGTGAAAAAAAAACACAAAAAGTGGAATAGTCAAGTTTTGAATAGAACCTCCTCAATTAATATAATTACTAATTAATACATTAATTTTAAAAAATAAACAATATTTTAATGATATCGCAAAACAAACTATTTTTCCCATAATTAAGCTGCCATTATTGCACAAAGCTAAAAAAAGTCAATGATATCTCTTTTAATTTAAAATAAAGTTTTGTTAATCATACGATATTTCCAAATTCTAAATTTGTGCTACGAAAATAAAATATATTTTATTCAAAAGAGTGTTAGTTATTAATATTAACAAAAAATGAAATCCACTATCTTAAGCGCACTTTACACTTTATATGAAAAACGGGAATTTTCTCCACATATTTTTTAGTATAGTTCAGTAAATCCTATGTGTAATCCTTTTGGTATTTGGCGAAAGGCTTTGGCGAGCACTAGGATTCTTTATTACGCTTGTAAAAATCAACGGTAAAGCATAATTTATCCATTTAAAAAGCAAAAAGTGTCCGAAAAGTTCCATTTCTATCCAAACGGAACGTTCAAAAAATGTTGCATTTTGCCAAGGAGCATGTGAAATAGCCCGTACGCAAATGGCAAAATATTTTGAGGACAGCTGAAGCAAAAGTGAGATTGGTTAATTATGATAGGAGTAATCTTCCTGTACGAAGGCCTTCCAACACCGAATTCAGGCCCCAGAACACAATCCAAACAGTTAAACATGGTAACGGAAACATAATGGTACGGGGTTGTTACTCTTACATTGGGACAGAACCTTTATTCCAAATTGAACAGACAATGGACGCTGCATATTATACCACTGTATTAAAAAAAACATCATGATGCCTTGTGCTAAATGGGAAATGCCGCTTCGATGGGTGTTTCACCATAATATCGACCCCAAACACACATCGAAGCGAACAAAAGCTTGGTTTGAAAATAATAGTGTCATAGTTTTAAGATGGTCTATGCAGTCACCGGGCTTAAATCCTAAAACATTAAAGTGTCTATCAAAGGAATAAACCAATTTAATAAAGATGAGCTTAGGGCACTGCCACAATCGGCGTGGAAAATGCGACTTGTGGATTCAATGTTGCTTAGCTGTGATAAAAAATAATGGTTATTTCATAAAGTACTGAGATAATATAAAGGATTAATGAAACATATATTTTATTTGACACAGCTATTTGTTCTAGTTCAGATGATGAATCGCTCTATTTTAATCTCTCTCTATTTTAATTCACAGGCAAAACGGGACATTTTGAAATATTTTGATTTATACCTAATGATTTAATTTTAGATTACGACATTAATGTTCTAAAATGTTATATCTAGTTCTTAATTGATCAATAAAAAATAAAAGTTATAAACAAAATTTAATTTTTCTACATTTGTTTTTGTTTTCAAAATGTTGATTAGTGTTGACTCTATTTCAACACACACAACTGTATTTTATGTAGAACAACATAATTTTTAACAGAGTTCAGGTATTTTTTAACTATTTCTATTAAATCAAAGAAAATTGGAATTTCACTTGTCGTACAATTAACTAATTCAACATAATATTTAGAGGGGGTAGGGTTCTGAAAAAAATATTTGTAATTCATTACCCAAACCCAAAATTAGTTACTCAATGAAACTAATCCAAGCTGTTGCGATATAACGGGTCCGCCAAATAACTTTTTTTTTTGAAAATGCTATAAAAAAAACTACTGAATATTTTCTCAATTTTCTTTTTTTTATTTGAAAGTACAAAAAATTTCATTCAAATGGCTGCCTCGGCTGGCCATGCAGTAGCCTACACGATCGATCCAATTTGTAAGCACATTATCGATTGTGTGCAGCTGTATTTCACCAATGGCTTCACGAATATTGTCCTTTAAAGCGTCAATTGTCTCTGGCTTGTCGGCGTAAGACTGATCTTTGAGGGCACCCCACAAATAATAGTCCAACGGTGTCAAATCGCAGCTCCGAGGTGGCCAAACGACATCAGTTATCTTTTTTCACAAGATAACGAACATACGGAGCTGACGGTGCTTCTCTTCTTCCAAAATCCGTACGCAATTTTCGCACACATTCTGCAACATTACCATGAGTTTCAAAGTAATGTCGCAATATTTCCCAGCGTTGTTCAAACATATACACAACCATATTCGTTCAGCGGAAGGATAAAACTAATTATCTGTCAAATCAGACATGAGCTAAGTGTTACCATTCACGAAATAAGCACTAGTTGAAAACAAAAAACGTTAGATGGCGGACCCTTTATTATTTTCTTTACTTTTAGAAAATATTTTGTATTAATTGAATTCCCTGACACCAAACCATAATAATTATTGAAAAAGTGGAGTTAATTGGATTGTCTTCTGAACGCCTCATATATGTATACATATGTATATATGGATGTATGCACACATTTGTACATGAATGCGAGATAAAGGATGTATATGGGTTGACACTGACTGCTAAAAGTCCTTAGCGTCAGGAGGAAATATTATTATACTGGGACTCCCATTTACCCTTTGACGATATGATTGCGGATTTGGACTTATCTATGTACCATTTCGAAGCCAAATTGTTATAAGAAATAACAAAATATTTAACTGCTTGTGTGGTATGCATGGGACATACATATGAGTCAGCTCCCCATGCCAAACCGGAGAAGAAAACCCCCCATGACTCCATTTTTTCTGAAAACTTCAAGAAACATTCTGCTCTTAAAGCCATAAATTTATTTTACGAAATGTAGGCATTGGAAATCTTTAAACCCACCCCTCTAAAGACATATTCAAGCATTTGTATTACTGAATTGATTGGAAGGATTTTAGTGTTGAATATCTTATTTAAAAACTTATTTAATGTACTTTAGGGCTGCTGAACATGTACTTATATACATCTATGCCCCCAAACCAGGGTTCGTATTTCGTGGGTAATGAGTTACCCTGGGTTACCAAGGGTAACCCATTATTATTGCCGTGGGGAATGAGTAGCGATCGTTTACCCATTACCCGCAGGGTATGGGGAAAATAATGGGTAGCTACCCACGAAATGGGGAATTACCCATCACGATTACCCATTACCCTCAGGGCAATGGGGAAAATAATGGGTAGCTACCCACGACAATGGGGAATTACTCATCACGATTTCCCATTACCCTCAGGGAAATGGGGAAAATAATGGGTAGCTACCCACGACGATGGGCAATGGATTACCCAGGGTAACTCATCCCCATTATTGATCGATAATATGAAAAAATTAGAAATAATGTCTAACCAATTTTTGGAGGGTTTCTAAGGGGTTTTCATAAAGTGGTCCAATTCGTATGGAAGAATTTTTTTTTCGAAAAATCGCCAAAATAAAAAAATCGCTAAAATAAAAAAGTGGCTATAAATTGAAAACGGTGCGTCCAATCGAAAAAATAATATAAATTTTACCTCCAAAGGAGGCTTTAACCAATGGGTGTCTCCAATATGGCATCACTTTAAAATAAAGTTATTCACAGAAAAAAAATCAAAAAATAAAATATAACTCAAACCAGAGATGCGCTCGCGACAATACATTGGATTCCGATACCTCCTGTCCATCAAAATCTTCTTCCATCTCGACCCGAAGAATTTTTATCTCTTTTTCAGCGTTTCATTTTTTGTTACGCAGCTTATTCGATACTATTTTATATTTTTTTTATAAAATAGTAATAATTAATATTCCAAATAATAACATTTGTTTAAAAATAATACTTTTCAAAGATTCCTCCTAGAAGCTGCATGCGCCTCTCCTCACAAATTCTGCTACAGCCCTAGTACTGGTTGGTATAGCTTTTGAAAAACATTATTGGCAAGTTTTTTAGTTAGTGGTCATCTTAGTGTCTTAGTTAAATTGTGACTAAGCATAGAATTGTGTTTTTCAGTCTATGGTTAACAATGGTTAAATCCCAATGTTGGTTGGATAACTGGTAGTCAGACCCATATGATTTTGACAATCACATTACAGATTGTCAAAATGAGAAATGTTAGATTGTACAAAATACATGCTACTGTTTTGAGTATTTGTACACATATTTTGAGCCTAGATAATTAAATGGATGCGCCTACTTAGTTTTTTATGAATTTTTGTTGAAATGACTTCGATTTTATCATAGAATAACACATACCATAGAAGGTTTTATTCGCTCAATAAATTAAGTGTCATAGGTACGATGGAAAGTAAACATTGGATGGTAGAAATATGGGTTCAATAATACCAGATAGTGGCAATAGTATACAGCGATCAAGATAGGAACAACAACCGAATTTCGTGTTTTTGTGGCAAACTAGTTGTGTTAAATGCAATACAAATATATACCAACGATAAAAGTCAACAAAAAAGTGCAAAATATATTTACATTTTTCACTTCAACACCAAAACGACAGGAAAAAGTTAAGTGAACATATTTTGTAACTCCACCTGGTGTAAGGTAATTTTAAATTTAATTGCTCTCATTTCCACAAACCTACGATGAGAGTGTGAAATGAAACGTCAGATGAGAGAATAAGAGTATCTAGGTATGTGTTATTCTATGGATTTTATGAATTTATTTCATATTATATATAATTCCATTTGGTTGTTCCTCTTTGTTGTTTTGGTATTTAGCTCAAAAAGTATGTTTTTTTTTCAATAAGAAGTGAAGGGTTGCCATAACTGAAGGGTTGCCATAACTAAACAATATGATATTACATTAACTCGCCACTGAACTCAAACCGTGGTAGATTTATCCACCAGGTAAACGCATATGCTCAGCGGATTTGTGATTTTTAAGCTGTCAAATTTGGTTTCGTTTCTGTTGTCGAAATTTAAAGCGTAAACGTTTTATCAAGTTATCCCGTGCATTGAAATTGACAATTTCGGATTAAAATTGTAGTACGAAATTGTAGCCGATCGCACTGGGCATTTGGGTAATTTCGTTGCAAAATGACAATTGTTTGCTTACAAACATTTTTCCATGAGTGAAATTTGGTGTCTGGAGACAATAACCCATATTTTGTTGGTAAATGAAAGAAAACAGTAAAATAAATGAATGGTGCACGAATCATAATTTGAAGCACTTCACATCCACACAGATTATATACACAGTCTTACATAAGTTTACATACGACCTGCAATAATTCTTAAAAAATAAAGCCATTAATAAACATTTGCAGCCGTATTCATAAAAAGTTATGAGAGCTTTCAGAGATGATTTTTGTATGACAAATCATCTCTCAAACCTCTCATAATTTTTAATGAATAAGGCGATGCCGTGCTATAAGGACATAGGCAATAAAGCCATATGGTCTTATTTCTCACCACTTTGAGAAACGAGATCATATGACTTTATTACCAACACGAGAGTGTAATAACACCATATGAGTTTAACAAGCGAAGCGGAAATAACGCTATACCCGTACAAATGCATTGTTAAAATTGCATATTGTCCACGTAAAGAATGAGTCAACCGTTGAAGAGATATGGATCAATCGAGGGAGGGGGGGGGGGCCCGCTCTCGTCTTTCCGCGCCCGCGCGCGGCGCGCTACTCTTGCGCCCCGCCCCGTAGGAAGCTTCCAAAGCATGGTAATTTTTACGGATTTCTGGAATTCTTATGCGATTTAGAAGCGACCAAATCAAGTGATTTCCTTAAAGCAATTTCCGGATGCACATCTGTATACACTGCCAGAAGTTCTTACGGAAAAAAGCAAAGTATTCGATATCGACTTTTAAGAGAGAAGAAAATAACCCTGAGTACTGTACTCGCACAGTTCTCCAAAATGAAGAACTGTATGCTTGAGGAAGATTTTATAAATACAATTGACAGCTCTGACGACATTGAATCAGATGCAAATAGCAGCGAAGAAGAAGGCACTGACGCAGAAATGCAACAGCAACGTTATCTGTCATGTATTGTTTGTTGCGAAAACGACAGATAAATACTGTTTGATCCATGCAAACGTTTTAAAGTTTGTCAGCCATGCTACCAACAAATAAAAGGAAGAGCTGAGAAAAACGGAACGCATACATTGAGTCCTATTTGCCACATTTATATATTGTTAATTATTGTAGAAAAGAAAATACATATGTATGTAAATATTTAAATTTTCTGTTAACTGAATTCAATTTTTTTGCCAATAAAAGAAATCAAATACACTACATAAGTAGTACATAGAAAATTATCAAAGGTGAAATAATACCATAATGTCTTTATTTCACTTGCTGTGTGGTAATAAACCCATATGGTCTTATTTCCCAAAGTGATGAGAAATAAGGCCATATGGCTTTATTGCCTATGGCCTTATAGCACGGCATCGAATAAGGCAGTTGGTGGTTTGTATAAACAAATATGCGCTACCGACAGAGAATGTTAATAGCAAGCAAGAAGCATATTTATTTTCTTTAATTTTGAAAAAAAAGCAAATATTCATGTAAAATTATGATCCGTGGCAAAATAACGCTGATTATTGGTGATAAAATCACATTATCCTATTAGTTATTGTGCTAGAATAGGATAAGAGTTCGTATTTTCGTTCGTTCGTATTTTTTTTTAATTATAGGTTAGGATTAGAGGTTTACGCCGATTATTTCGGCGGCGGCGTAGGGACCTAAGAAAGCCGGCGGCGGCGGCAAAGCCTTTAATATTAGTTTTCAATGGTTTCCAAATCTAATGTGATTATCTTTTTGAAAATAGTGATGTTGGTACTTAGGGATCTTCGATCGATACTAATTCGCACATGTGAATTGCAGAATTGAGTTTGTATATACATATACGATTGATGATCAACCGATGGTATCAATTCAGGCACAGTAGTTAGGCATCTGATGATGAACTTGTCACGGAGTTCGAAACTAGTCATGCCAGTGAGTGTGTGTTGAAACTGAATTGCTTATTATTTCCAACAAAAAACAACCATTTTTCAATTCGAAAAATGTTCATGACTTGTAAGCTTGTAGTATGAATTTCTCATACATTAACCTACAAGAAAATATTTATATATATTGATGTCTTCTTTTGGGTTGATATTAGCGTATTCAAAACCTAAATTCGGTCGGTTACCCGTGCTTCGGTTTTGTGAAAATTACTATTCTCGAAGAACTGGTTTCACCGATTAACCCGTTTTTGGTTTTTAAATACCTTTTTCGCAACTGATATTACAACACAGAACAACAAAACTAAAGCCTGTTCAATTGCTCACATGGTTACTAAACCCATCAGGCAGACAGAAAATACTTTGCCAACGAATTATTTCGTCGCCTGTTTCTCGAATTAAGTTGATCAATGGAAATAGATTATAAATCTGCCAACTCCGATTTAGATATAAGTTCCGGAACTAATGACAATACAATTAGTATGTTAGCAGAAATGTATAAAACAATAAACAGTATTCGCAATCTTAATAAAATTGCAAAACGGCCATGGAACGTAGCGTCAGCCTATTTGTCCTATGCAGATACTGGACCACGGTCGTCAGTGAAATGTTTAAAATGGGGCTCGTTCTTTGTGCGGACGTCAACCTGCATCACGCAATTTGATGAAGTACCGGAGTGGGACTGGAATTCGACATAATCGACATAAATAATATAAGAGTTAAAATCTTCAAAGCGTAGTTCTTGGAAACATTAGTGCGAAGGCATTGAAAACACGGCTGACACTTCCGAACTGCGCAAAGTCCTCTCGACGACTCCCACATCTCTAGGATATCTGAAGGAATGATGAATCGGTAGACCTTCTGCTTAACGTACACTTTACAGGAAACGGGTCCGAAGACATAAGGCCGGATTCACCAAACAACCACGCCGTCTCGCAAGTTACGGGAAACATCGCGGCAAAATAAACACTGCACTAGGCAATAGGAAATTTTAAGCCCTACAAATCACCTGCCTTCTGAAACTTTATATGAGCTGTATCAAGCTATCCTATATTTCCATTATAGGGAGATAATGCAAATTCCGAAAGCGAAGAAACCATCGCAAATTAGTCCAAAAGTCGTTAGACCAATCAGTCGCTCATATTTTATTCTGAAGGCATTGGAGAGGATAATTGATTCATATCTGTGAACGATCATATAGGAGTAGGTACTTCTCAGCTGTCCGCATGCCAGCACTTTTACAATAAAGGCAAATCTTCGGAATCAGCTTCTGCACACTTTAGTGAGTTTCATAGATTAATCTATTTACCTGAAGGAATACACTCTTGCCGCATTTGTCGATATAGGGGGCGCCTTTAACAACGTCTATCCGGGACCGATAAAATCAGTTTATCGGACCATGGAATCATTAATTTGATGTATGGATTGACTACGTAAAGGCGCATAACCTCGTTCCTGTGTCACACGACTTTAACTCGAAGTGTGAATAAAGGGACACCCGAAGCGGAAGTTATATTTCCACTTCTCTGGAATTTAGCACTGGATAGTATTTTGTTATAGTTGGCGGGATCAGGTTGCATAGGCTGACAGTTATTCACTGAGGACCTGGAAATTGTTGTGCAAGGTAAATACCCTTCTATATGAAGAAATGCATTCACAGAAACCCGAGCTCGTAGTCCTTACCAGGAAGCAGAAGTTTCCATTTATTCAGCCACTGTATTAATGTGGTAGAGATATCTACCATCGGAGGACGACGGGACCTAACCTCGAAAATAGTCTACTGGTTATATGCAGCTATTATCCGTGCGATATTGCTTTGTATTGTCGTTTGGTTGCCCGTACTGACCAGAGAATGGCAATGGTGGGTATCACGGGTGTCCTTTGAACAACCCCTACCGAGCGTTTAAGGGTTAAGCTCATGCTCTCAGACATGCGAATAATAGATGGTCCTGACACACAAATTGTAGGATCACCAGACAAGTATGGCCACGTTATGGCCTGAATCGTACACATGATTACTGCAGCACATGAGCACATGATTACTGCAGAAGTTGTGGGGAGGAAGAAGGCATAAGCTACTGCTGGCTTTTTTATGAGTAAGAGACAATATCTAGGATCTTACTTCATGTTGGATCTAACAGACATTCAGGGATTTAAGCTGAATCCTCTTAAGAACTTTTTGCAGAGTAATACTTGGTTCGCCAAGGAATAATGTATGCCTCTTCTCGGGGTGAGATATCATTGGAGTGTGTCTATAGCAATTTCAGCCTAGGTTAACTCCATAAGTTAGTTCTTGGGAAATTAAGCTCACTGTTAGTAGAAATATTCTGATTGTGGTTATGTGTAGTTTATAGTTTGTTGCTCGTTGTGGTTGCAACTTGTGTTGAAAATCAGGAAAATGTCATTAATTAATGGATTATATGAAAGATTAAATAAATAACAAAAGTCCAGCTGTACCAGACTCTCATTCAACCTGTCTTGCTTTATGGCGCAGAATCCTGGGTCCTATCGCAAGCAGACGAAACATCTGTAGGAGTCTTCCAGAGAAAAATACTCCCAAAAATTTATTTCCCTATAGTGCACAACGGCGAGTATCGGCGACGCATGAATCATGAGCTGATTGCTGGATTGATGGATTATATGAAAGATTAAATAAAAAGTTATACACCGCCGAACCAAGCCGCCGCGCCGATTTCTACGTCATCAGTCGGCGGGGTAAAAGTTTAATCGAAAGCATATTTGGAGGAGAGCATAGTGGTCTGCCAACTGGCAGATGTCCTCGAAAGTTATAAGGCTGACATTACCGCTATCCAGGAAAAGCGATGGACAGGACATGGCTGCACAAGAAAAAGAAACTGCGATATATAAATTCCCTAATTTTGTGTGCATGCCCCGACAGAAGAGAAAGATGATGATGCCAGAGACATATTCTATGAGCTCCTAGAGGAAACGTATGACCGCTGCCCTGGCCATGACATTAAGATTGTACTAGGAGATTTTAATGCCAAATTAGGAAGGGAGAATGTGTTTAATCCAACTATTGGCAATTTCAGTCTACATGCTGTCAGTTCCGACAACGGTATGAGACTGATTGACTTTGTCGCGGCAAAAAACATGGTCATTAGTGGTACAAGATTCCAGCATAAAGACATCCACAAGGCTACTTGGGTATCCCCTGATCAAAGAACGAAGAACCAAATTGATCACGTGGTAATTGATGGAAGGCACTAATCCAGTGTAATGGACGTACGAGTGATCAGAGGAGCTAACATCGATTCTGATCACTACCTGGTAGCAGCAAAGGTTCGCACAAGATTAAGTAGAGCGAAAATTGTACGAAACCAGACGCAGAGGAAGCTGGACATCGGAAAGCTGCAATTACCAGAGGTAGCCACAGCCTACTCAAGGAAGCTCTCGCAACTTTTGGCACAGAAACCACCCGCTCCCGATGACGATCCTGATGCGCAGTGGAAACCCATTTCCGACTCTATAAAAACTGTCGCAACAACCGTACTTGGTTTCGAAAAACCGCTTCGCAATAAACCGTGGTACGATGAAGTGTCGCATTGCAAATGACGAAAAGAACGCTGCACGTATGGTAATGCTTCAGTCAATTGCAACGCGAGCTGCGACTGAGTGGTATAGCGAAAAAAGAAAGGAGGTAAACCGTCTCTTTAGGCAGAAGAAACGGCAGTGGAGAATGCGCAAGAGTGAGAAAATTGAGACATACAGAAGGAAGAACAAAGCCCGAAAATTCTACCAAAAAGTTAAACACGAAACTAATGGACATGGTTCAGGGCCCCCTTCTGTAAAGACAAGGACGGAAATCTCGTCGCAGATGTGCAAAGCATGTTGGGAACATGGAGAGAGCATTTCTCCGCGTTACTAGTACCTGAGATATCCAATGACGATGGGACAATCGATCACAATATGGACGACGACGCCGATTGCCCCCCTCCTAACCAAGACGAGGTCAGAACAGCTATTGCCCGGATTAAGAACAACAAAACCGCAGGAGCCGATGGATTACCGGCGGAGCTGTTTAAGACTGGCGGCAATGAGCTGATAAGGTGCATGCATCAGCTCATTATCAAAATTTGGTTAGATGAATGCATGCCCGGCGATGGGAGTCTCAGTGTACTATGTCCCATATTTAAAACAGGTGACCCGAGTATCTGTGCCAACTACCGTGGAATAAGCCTTTTATCCATAGCATATCAGGTTCAATCAAGTATAATGTGCGACAGACTAAAACCAATTATCGCTGACCTGATTGGACCATACCAGTGTGGCTTTAGGCCTGGAAAATCGACAACTGACCAGATTTTCACGCTACGCCAAATCCTGGAGAAGACACACGAAAAACAAATCGACACCTATCATCTATTTATCGATTATAAAGCGGCCTTCGATAGTCCGATACGGGAGAAACTCTATGAAGCAATGTCTGAGCTTGGTATTCCTGCAAAACTCATACGCCTTTGCAGGATGACCTTGACGAACACCAAACCCGCAAGAAAGATCTTACCGAACCTTTCGAAACTAAGCGAGGCCTCAGGCAAGGCGACACCCTATCGTGCGATCTCTTTACCATCTTAATGGAGATCATTATGAGAAAAGCTGCAGGGAACATGAATAAAACCATCAGCAGCAAAAGTCACATAATGCTCGCGTATGCTGATGATATAGATATCATTGGGCGCACAATTAGAGAAGTTACTGGGGTTTTTTCGAGAATTGAGAAGGAGTCAGCAAAAGTGGGCCTGACGGTAAATGAGGACTAGACAAAATTAATGGTTTCAACGAACAGGGCTTCCACGCGATTAGACCAAAGCGTGAACGTTGATAACCGTTATAACTTCGAGGTAGTGGACGAATTTATATACCTCGGATCTGCCGTGAACAAAAACAACAACGTCAGCCTTGAGATCAAGCGGAGAATTGTGCTTGCGAATAGATGTTATTTTGGGCTAAGCAAGCACTTTAGAGATAAAGCCCTCTCTCGAGTAACAAAAGTCCAGCTGTACCAGACTCATTCAACCTGTCTTGTTTTATGGCGCAGAATCCTGGGACCTATCGCAAGCAGACGAAACATCTGTAAGAGTCTTCGAGAGAAAAATACTCCGAAAAATGAATCATGAGCTGTATGAGCTTTATCCTGACATTGACATAGTTAAGCGGATCAAGATAACGCGATTGCGCTGGCTAGGCCATGTCAATAGAATGGATGAAGACGAACCAGCACGAAGGGTTTTCGAAACCGAACTCGAAAACAACGAAAAATAGGAAGACCAAGACTCCGCTGGAGGAATCAGGTTGACGAATCCCTGCGTACACTTGGTATTGCCAACTGGAGAAATAAAGCAAAAGATCGAACTGGTTGGCGAAATATGTTATCTTCGTTCTGTAAGGTCCCTGACCCCCCCGGGGTTGTCCGAGACCGTATAAGTAAGTAAGTAAGTAGTGGTTGGAAGAAAGAGCAAAACGCCACTGGAAGTACACTAACTTTAAATAGTGTTTGGATGATACTAATGACAGCTCAATTATGTCAAACTTCTTACAGCAGATCAAGCTCCATTAAATCTCCCACAACCTCGCCGAACATAAAACAGCTGACGAAAATTCGTGTTTATCACAAATTTTGGATTTGTGCTTTTTTCTTGATAAGTACTATTTTTTGTATTTACGGTTCTGGAAAGGTACTATTTTTTATACTTTATTTAGTAGTATTGATAAATCCAGTACTGGCAAGACCGGTAGGCCAACTGTCGTCTGGTGTTAACCTTTCGACCTAGTGACAGTACTCATACGTTGTAAACTCAACGGTTTGCAAATATGTACTACTACTACCCTTGCCGACAATGAGCCATCACCGCGCCAATCGTATTTTACTATCTGTGAAAATTAAAAGCAATTTGGTACTTCTGACAAAGAGTGTCACTGACGCACCTCATACAAAAAAAATGTGTATTCTTTTCTTGTAACAATACCGAACAACTTAAAATGAAATCAACAAAATTAAATAAGCGAAAAATTCAAATGGATGTGAAAGGGTTAATATGACATTTGAAATGATACATGGGATTTTTTAATTTGCATTGGATTTTCATTTGCATTATATTATCTAATGCAAATGAAAAAGAATTACCATTGCTCGCAATGACAAATACAATATTTCGAATTCGAATTTGCACGCGCAATACAAATGCAGATTGTGGATTCGGATGTCAATTGTAATGAAATATGGGAATTCTTTTAATTATTTTGGCTGCTGACAATTCTGTTTTTAAAGTATTTTACAAACCTGTATTATATAAAATATTTGAGAGATAAAACTGTCAGATATGAAGGAAATGCTTTAAAAAATAAGTACAATTACCAATGGTATTGCAATTTTTTGAATTTGCCTTTTTGGCAGGTAATTCAAATTAAACTACAAATTATAATTGTCATATAATTATTTTGCCCCATGTATGTTTGAAATACTAAAACTGTTGGATCGTTTTTCGATTTGTTGTTTTTACCCCACTTTGCACATTCCTCACCCTAAACGGTTTTTATTTCTTGATACTTGGTGTCTTCAAAGCAATTATGTATTCTGTCGTATTAGGCTCAGTTTCGCAGTTGGCACTTAAGCGAGCCATACATACGAGTATACTTGTCAGTCATGAGCATGCGCCTGTTTGAATGTGTTTTGATATGACAATTGTTGTGATCTTTTAAATGACGATTGTAAAACTCGCTCTTAAAATGCAAACGATTTTGAAGAACAACTGAGCAATCTTTTGACAGTAGCCACCCAAAGAAAAATTACCCAAAAAATAAATGGAAGAAACACATACTTAAATGAGACATCACTAAAGAAAAAGAATTATACACATGAAGTTCGCACAAAAAAAATTAAAGTGACTAAAAATTTAAAATTATCCAAAGAGCTTAAATAAATGTTTACATCATAGAGTAATGACGTATAGATCTGCCATTGTTCTCATCTGACATTTCCTTTCACACTATTCTTGGTGCGATAGAGAGTTATTTGACGTAAATTGGCTTACAACCGGTGGGATCATAGAATAATACATACATAGAAACTTTTATTCGCTCAATAAATTAAACGTCATAGGTACGATGGAAAGTAAACATTGGATGGTGGAAAATATGGGTTCAATAATACCAGATAGTGGCAATAGTATGCAACGATCAACAAAGGAACAACAACCGAATTTCGTGTTTTTGTGGCAAACTAGTTGTGTTTAAATACAATACAAATGTATATCTACGATAAAAGCCAACAAAAAGTGCAAAATACATTTAAATTTTTCAGTTCTACACCAAAACGACAGGAAAAAGTTAAGTGATCATTTTTGTAGAACATTTTGAACACGCCCCCCGTAATTATAAAAGTAAAAATTATGGTTATACGTGACAGTTAGAGGGTTAATTTGTTCCACAAAATTGTTTATCTGAATCATTTCTATAAAACTTCTGAACGTAGTTTGTACCTCAGAAGTAAGGAACACACAATTTTGCATGCCGATATGTTGCAGGAAAGCTCCGAGGGGCGGAAATTTTGACCCGCCCTAAAAAAAATTCTGATCACATCTGGCAAAACGCCGATACACGTATATTTCTTTTTAGGCCTTTCTACCAGAATCCGTTGACAGAACCCCATCATTTTGAAAAAAATCTAATTTTGTCTCACAGTGTTATTAGTATACATATATTTGTGGTGTATTTACACAAAAATGTTAACGCACAAAATGAAATGCCGTTGCTGATTTATTGTTCGATGGTTTGAGCCATTGCCTCTATCTGGTATTATTAAAGCAATACTTTCCAACATCTAACCGACCATCTGCAACACACCAAAGGTCATCATTTTACTGAGAGAGTTGGCGTCTCTATGCGTCATAACTCTATGGTTTACATGTTTACAAACATATTAAACAAAATTAGGAATAAATTAATTTACATACATATATTTATTCTTTTAAAAATAGTTGCATTATGTGCGTAGCGTCATTTCGCCCAATACCATAACACCCAATACTCAAATGTCATATCTACCTATCTACTCATTGAATAATACTGCAAAACAAATTTGGTGTACATACTCTAGAAATTGAGAGTCCAGCCGCCGATAGCGGGCAAAAGTACTCTCGCAAAGCAAATTTGAATTTCCCGTAGTCAGCTCGTTAATATACTACATACAATCTCCAAAGTTTTTCAGTATATTCTAATTAGACTTGTGTCGAACTCGTTCACTAGTTCTCGAACTCGTTCATTTAAGGTGCCCGGACATAACAATCACGAACCCAGTCGCGATATCGAACATGTGCATTATATACGTGAGGGTGGTGTCTGGTCACCCTAAATGAACTAGGTAGTTCATGAACTACTCAATTCTAATGGCATGTCACCCAAAATTTTTTTTATTTCATGTGAAATAACATTCAACAATTTATGGACAAATTTTTGGGTTAAGAAGAAGTTAGGCTCAAAAATTATACCGCAGGGTATGTAACATTCGGTCCGGCCGAACTTTACCCCGTTTCTACTCATTTGAATTATTCAATTAGAATAAATTGAGCGCTCAGAAATCCTGAGCCAGAAAAGAGTCAGAAATACATGTGGAGCGTGGTAGTTTGCTTATTTGGGAATGAAATAAAAAAAATTATGAACCTTAGAAAAATTTATTTTATATTTTAATTATATTGAACAGTAAGGGAATTTTTAAATTCCATGGTTTTAAATGGTTTATCTGGCAAATGTCGACCTTCGCTACACAGAAAAGAAGACGACTGTAAAATGTTAACAAAAAAATTGGTACGTGAAAAATTTCAGCACTCAATTATATTTTTCATTGATATACTGACAAATTACTCAAATATTGAAATGAAAATCGATAAATGGTACCAACAAAAAAATCATAAGAAATACCCCAATATTTAACGAAATAAATACGATACGAACAACCACATAACTTCAGTTAGAGATAAGTTTGTACAGGCAGTCGGTGGCATAACGGGCTAGACGCTGTCGGAAACGACGCTGTGTCACAAACATTGAAATGATCTTCCAGTGGATGTGAGTTCGAATCCTACCGCGGCTGTTTATTTTTTTTTTAAAAAAAAAAACAAAATTTCTAAAAATACTTCGGATCGAAGACAAAACAAAAACTGAGATACAATTTAGTTTGTTAATATGTCAAATTCTTCATCGATTAGAAACGAAAATATTTTTGATAAATAACGTACAAATATTTTCGTAGATGGGTGAAATTTTCTGTGTTTCTGTGCATCCACACACTGCTGCATACGTTTTCTGAAGTTTTCATGAACTCTAACTAACAAGCATGTCGACTGGTATTCTGCCAATTTCAGCCTCAATATTGTTAATTAGGTCTTCCAAGGTGTTGGGACGGTTGATGTACACCTTCGACTTCTCAATGTTCTCAATGAAGTTACCAAATTTACAATTGATTGTCGTCCAGGAACACTTCCGCGTGGGTGAACAGCGAATCGTAAACGAAAAGCATGCTGCACAGCAATGATCGAGTGCACATTTGAAAAATACGCTTCAACACAAAATGACCTCTCCTCACGTGTCCAATGCATGATGGAAAGTGAAAGGCAGACGAATACAAATCTCCCGTCAGCCACTATAAGCCACGCACTCTCTCCACTCTCTTCGAACAACAGTGCCGCCACAGCCTGCAGTGAAAAAAAGCTAATTACCGCGCTCCACCCTGTGTTAGCAATTTCGAAGCGTTCACAATTCAAAGTCATAAAAAGATACATTTCTAAACAAATTGTATGAGCCGTACAAAATGAACGATCTAAAAATACGTTTTTTCTGACTGATTTCTTGAGCGTTTAAAGATTTTGGGAAGAGTAATATAAAATGTTGTGTCAAAGTGTATTGAGTGCAATAAATGTATTGCACAACAAATTTCACTAGGGGTAGCCAAGTATAAAAATCCTCTATCTTCAATACCCTTTTCGTCCTCATTTAAAATAAGGTAAATAAAACTGTTCTTTAATGTCAAGCTAGTGGTCAAGAAAATATATAGAATACTTTCTTGCGAATAGGTTAGGTGTTAGTGGCAGTCGATGAACGACTCGCTCATTCCTATTAGTCCATTTTTATACCAACATTTAGTTTGCTGCAAGAAGCTCAAGATCTTTTCTACGTCTATCTGAGATAATTCTGAATACTGCTGATCACGTGCAAATATGTTCAGTGGATTCTCCTCTTCCTCATCGTTACATTTACTACAGACGTCATTCGCCTTGACCTTTAGTTTCGCCGCATGTCTACCCAACAAACAGTGCCCCGTCAAAAGTTAAACAAGCATTGATACCTCGGGCCTGGCTAAAGACAGAAGGTTCATGGATCTCCTGCTATATACTATGGGTCAGACTTGTCTTGAGCACACACAATGTGTACTCCTCGTTATCCCTTCAGATAGGAGCGCTTTTGCAGGACAAGATTACAAGTCACTAGGGGCATGCCAACACGTTTCAATTCCTGTGGAATCTGTAAGGTAGTCCCTAGTCGGGTCAGCTCATTCGTCTGTTGTTCCCCGGAATGTACATGTGAACTGACACCCACATGAGGTGAATATCGTACTGTTGGGCCATCTCGACAAGAGATCTGCAGCAGCCCTGAGCAGATGTTGAATACAGGAATACTGATTCCAGGTAGTACTTGATGACCTTGCGACTGTCAGATACAACATTTACCCCAAAGACTGCTGGACTATTATCCGTCAGCAGTTGGTCACTTTTCTAATAGCCAAAATTTCAGCCTGATACACGCTACGATGATCACGTAATGTACAGAAAAGGGACAACTATATTTCCCTACAGTAGACACCGTAACCTACGTGATCATTCCTTCCGAACCATCCGTGTATAAATGCACATATCACTCTTTTCCTGGAACTCCCTTGTTCCAGGAATCCCTTTCCGGTATGAGAGTTTGGTATTTCCTATCAACTAGTGGTTCCGCTTTCGAGAATTCGACCAATGCAGGAAGGTTGGAAGTACCTTCCAGCACTGCACTAAGACCGACTCCATTTTGCAATCATTCAAGATCTTGCAATTTATTTGTAATAGTCTTAAAAACTAAATTTCTGAGATCACCAGACTTTCATCTCATGGGAACTACGTCATCATTCGGAGAGACAAGAGGAGAAATCACGGTGGCATTCATCATCGAGCGATGCGTGAGCCTCAGACTCACAGATCCACCCTCCCACTTCCCAGCCCGATCAGTTCCTTGAAGCGACGTTATTGAAATGGTGAATGTGTATATTCCGCCCGTTATTAGCATTGGTGCGAACTATCACCCATCAATGCCAATCGTGAGATGTGGTACTTCCAGCTGGTCTCAGACCAGCATGGCATTACTATTGCAGACCAGATAGACAGAATTCGCAGCAAGAATATCGGCTAATTGCTCAAACGCCCCTGACATCTCCATTGTCAGTGCGTCGCTACTCGCCCATAACACCTGGCAGACCCATATAGCCTTGAACTCTGATCATATTCCCATCTTGATCACTGCATAGAAGCCTAGAGACTTTGTGGAGTCGGATAATCGCAAACTACAGTCGGATAAACGCAACTACAAAAAAGCCAACTGGCCTGGCTATACGAACATTATTCATGAATCCCTTCGTCATTTGCAGCTATCCTTTTACGTCAGACAGGGTGAGATGATCCTGAGCGATATCATACTTAAAGCTGCAAAGCGTTGTATCCCATCTGCTGGAATTCCTAATTGCAGGCACAATTACCCATCTGATTCTGCGCGCCTAGCGGATCAGCGTGATCTCCTATGCGCCAGAAACCTGGCCGATGAACGAATAATACCACTGAAGGATGAGATTAATTTGCTCACCAACCAGCACCGTTGTGACAGTTCGCTAGAACATCTGGAAAACTGCAATATTGGTTCGAAAAGGCTATGGTCTACAATCAGAAGTCTTCCATCTGGTAATGGAAATGATGAGAGTTACATTGCATTGCATTACTCCGATGCCAATAAACGCGCTACCAAATTCTGCCAGCAATTTATTGCACACCCAACACAGCAGAATAGGACCAAGACAACTGTAGTTCGGAGAACTAAAAATCTCAAACCAGATCTACACTGATCCTTCAGACCCATGGAAGTCGAAGCCATAATCTCCAAATCTAAACCCTCTAAAGCTTTCAGTTCAAATGGCATCTCGATGCTAATGCTAAAGAAACTCGGACCAATAGGGATGCGGTATCTCGTGTATACGCTTACCCTTTCGGTATGCCAACTGATCATACCTAATAAACCCGCTAAACAGGGACACTCATACCGCCCGATCTTCCTCCTTAACATCTGTAGCAAAGGTTTTTGGAGTCCCTACTCTTGTCGACCCTTAAAGATCATTTTCAGCTGATCAATCACCAACATGGCTCCAGGGTGTGCCACAAGGAGGAGTACTTTGACCTACACTCTTCAACATTTAACTTACTAATCTTCCTGGACTTCCTCACGGAGTTAGTATTGTGTCGTACAACGATGATTGCTCTCATCACCTCGGGTGAAAACGTAGACGACATAAGCGCTAGAATTAACGGCTATCTGGCCACTCTCCGTCGAAGTTTTACTTCTTGGGCCAAAGTAAGGAGAGAGCTCGACATTTTGCAACCACAAAATTCTCGGAGTTATTTTCGATAATCTTCTTACATTCTCTAAGCATGCGGATCGCATTAGAAGAAAACTTCACACCAGCAACAAAGGAGCACTTACATGAGGAGACCAAGATGCTGTCAGTCCAATAACATAATGTATTGTTGACGAGACAGTTTCTTTTGGCTTGTAATCTGCCTAGTCATCCCAACCACCAAATTCTGATGCAGAATCCACCTCCTCGTCACATCCGGAAGGACATCAGGCGTTACTGCGCGGACATCGAAGAAGTCATTCCATCTGACGTCAACAGACTGTCTAGCAGTAGCCCAGAAAATATTACTCAACACGGCGTTGATAGAGGCCATAAATGCTCATTTCGGATAATGAGAGGCTCCTGCCCAGGTACACGAGAACTATTCTGGCCCAGCTTAGATCTGGTTAGAAAAGTCCTGCCCAGAAAGTCCTCATGCCACTATTCATATTTTCAACTATCCTGATAGACCTATTGATTTGCGCCCAGTGGACTATGGGACAGACCTATGGAGGTGGCTCATTACTCATAATTTTGATTTTTTATATCTTCCAGAGAAAACGAGTGGAAACAGACAATCTGTTACAACAACACAACACAAAAGAATGCTAACAATAAAAGATACCAAAAAATATTTCCAAAAGACATGACAAATTTAAGTCAACTGTTTTCCACCTGGTGTAATTCAATTTACGTCGAACATACCTCTTTAGCAGCTACTTTTCGACGAAGAGTAAAGTGAAGAAATGAAACATCAGATGAGACAGATGTCACCTCTAGAAATATTTACTCTATGATACATGTTTACATAGAAAATTTAATAAAGGAAAGTAGTCCAAATTTAAAAAACTTTAAAAAAAATTAAAAATTGCAGATATACTTACGAAAATCCGTTTGTATATGCTTGGAAATTTCCATTCTTTCTCTATCCGCCGAAACCAGTATTTCAGAATAACTCAACTTTTTAAGGGGATTTTTGAAATTGTTAAGTTTGTTAAGACTGATTTGTTAACCTACACTAGGCAATTTTTTAAGCTAATTTTTACTGTAGAACAGTATAATCTTTGTTACTTGGATTAAATCATTTTAAAACACAGCACATTTTCTTTGCCAAAAATTTTGAAATGTCATCCTTAGAAAGAATATCCTTAAAAACTATGTATTGCATAGGTAGATGGAGATTATACTGTTCATCTATCTCGCATTCGTGTAGTGGTGTTTACGAATTCAGAATTAGTCAACCAGAGACAAGTCCTCCTTAACCGGACATTGGAAAAAACACTTTGATAATGATACATTGTGCTATACACAAGCTATATTTAAGCTAATCAAGCTACATTTCAAGGGGAACCCCACACCTCGTACTCCTCATAATAACCTATTGTACCATACTATGATGATAACAATATGTCGACGATTCAAAGCAAACAATATATAAGTAGAACGTTTCAAAAAATCTTAAAAACTATACCATTTATGAATTCTCATCTGCTGATCTTGGGCAATGAACATTGCATAGTTAAACTACCCGAAACAGATGTATTCAGGCATGTGATGAAAATCGAATACGATTTGACTATTTGATGAAATTTATTGACATAATTACTAATATTGGGTAATCAATATTTTATATAAAGTATATAAAAAGATATTGATATCCATTATTTGCAAAACTAAACATCATTATTATGTCAAATCGTATTCGATTTAAATCGATCGATTTCAATCACATGCCGGATTAAGAATAAACCAGTCTTTGGCAAATTTGATTTTGTAACAATAAGCTTTGTATAACTCAGTGAAAGTCATACATTTATTCCTATAATACTGATTGTATTAAATTTATTGACAATTATTTATTCGCATTTAAACTAAATACTATAACAACATGCATGTAGGTAGGTATTCTTTCATAAATATATATTTGACTAAGTATGCTTGTAATATAGGGAGTTATTTCAATACATTTTGAGTAGAAAGAGGTTTTCAAAGATGTTCCAACACAGCAATGAATGTCTTCTCTTCGCCTGAATTTAATACAACGAATAACGTGTTATGCCAATTTTCGAAAGATTATCGCAGGATGGCATTTTCAGACCTTGAGCCTGTGCGAATTGGCCACGACTGCCAAAACTACGAGCACGTGCCATCATTGCTTCACCTGCAAGACAAAAGAAGACACAATTAAACTAGTAATTGAAATATGTGAGTTTACAACATTCATTGCATGAGTGGACACAAGCCATGCAAATTAGTGACTACTTACGATAGCTGCGTTCACGGAAACAATGCTGTTTCATGGTGTAGATATAATCTTCTTCTACTGAATTTTCTAAGCGTGGCAATGAACCTTGATAATCGCTCTCGAAGTTTTCCTTGACATAGTATGGGATTGACAAATGCTGTGTTTGGCGCCGGACATTAAATTTACTGCAAAAGAAATTGGAACGAACGAATGTGTGTTAATAGAAAACTATATACCCGATTGATTATTAGATGTTTTCATGTAAATGTTGCCTGTCAAAGTAAAATTAAAAACTTTAAATGTGTGTAAATATTTTGCAAAATGTCCTACGTTAGCATAAATCTTAGGCAGTCAATTAGATTCAATTTTGCAGTAGAGACTCTGTCTAAAATCATAATCTGAAGTATGCAACTATCTTCCTTGTCGGTACTTTTTCAAAATATTTTGTACTGCCATCTTATAACATACATTTTTAATACTCTTTACTACATAATATATATATTTATCTAATGAAAACATCTAGCGTATCAATCAAATAAATTCAAAACTTACCTGGAATGCGATAAACTATACACAGGATCTGTGGAAAATAGCGACATAAACATTGACATCAATATCATGACAAGTAACAAGCCAAATGCCAAGCTTGGCTGCTGTTGTCCATGCTCCTGTGGTTGCCGTTGATTTGCCGGCTGGTATGGACGTCGGCGATAGTTATTGCCTTGCGACGACGGATAATTTCCAAAGAACATGTGGAACAACTCTTCAGCGGTAAAATCTTCACTGCCATTAAACGAGGCTTCTGTGTGGTGGCTGTAGTACTGTTGATGATGAGTTTGATGATTCCGTTGATATGAAGATGTGCCGCCTTGACAATTTATATTGCCATTGGCCGTAATGTAATTGGCACCAGCTAAATCATACTCCTTGCGTTTTCGAGCATCTGTGAGTATGCCCATTGCATTTCCCAATGTTTTAAAAGCCTCTGCTGCACCCGGAGCATGATTTTTATCAGGATGTAATTGTAGAGCTAATTTCTTGTAAGATTTTTTTATTTCACTTTCAGAAGATTCGGGCGACACCGACAAGACTTGATAATAGTTTTTACAATTATTAATATTCTTCACCAAGTCCAACTGTTCGTTAGAATATTCCTTGTGTGACTTAAAATCGGTCTCTTTCGATGGATCTGAAGAGTTCGGTTTTCTTTGGCGAATAGATTCTGCTTTTGTTTCGGGCATAGGTCTCTGTTGCTGTTTAGAAGAGCTTAGTTTTAATTTTACGATCAAGTTTTGCAGTTCTTCTGCACGTGAATTCGGGTACAAATTTTTGGCGTTGTCCAAGACTAGGATTGCTTTTTCGTAATAACCATTGTTCATTTCATGGAGTGCCACATCAATCATTTGCTGCAACTCCTCGCTCTCATAGTGATGTTCTGGAATATCATTTCCGACCTCATCATAATCGTCATCGAAATTCTTGGGATTGGTAGTATCATTTGCTTCTGTTGGTATTCCTTGGAAAGCGGCTTGTTTCATTGAAGAATAACACAAATATGTTTTATGTCTTTATTTTTATGTTAGCTCGATTTACAGATATTGAGATGAATTTTTGTTTTGTTTGATTTTTAAATGGCAATGAGTAAAAAATACATACATACAATGCAGATTCAAATTTTTACAACATAACTTTAAAAACAAATCACAAGATATAAACAATTTGGAATTTGATTGTTCTGATGACACAAACTTAAACATACAATAAGCGGTTGACAGACGCACGTACATACTTATGTTTGTACTCATAGCCGTCTGACGTTTAAAATGTATTCTGATAATTTAATAAAACTTGTGTGTACATGAAATGTAGTTAATTCATCCTCTTAAAAGGCTTAAATTAGGATTTTTATTTTTCAAGCGAATTAAATATTAAGAAATAATAACTCATCGTTATTGTGATTGAAAAGAAGAGTTACTAAAATTTGTATTTTTCCCGATACCATAGATCCTATTTGAAAATATTATCAAACGGCAAAGTTTAGCAACAGAACTACCATCACTAACAACTTATATGTATAACTGTCAGCCAACAATCTGCCTGCCTATAATGTCCACCGTCAACAAATATAACATTACATCAGCGGGAGTGATGCGCAGAACACCCGCGATGCACATTGTCACCATTCTCTGAACCCTAGTCAGTAGTGGACAGTAGGTGGATTCCCAAGCACCTGCCACCATATAGCCCATAGAGCATTATCAGTCCAACACCGCTGTATGAATCTAGTAAACAATCCTCGAAGAAAACTTTGAGCTCTTGAAATATAATGTCAAAATGATGTCCAAAGTCAAAATAAAATTTGGGAGGATGTGGGTCTGCCTCCTGTAAAGAAGGAAATTCAAATAGCGAAATTCGGAATCAAATTAAAACAAAGCTTTGCATGCACTACAGTCTCAAAGAAGGTCTTTCAAAAACTTTCAAGATAAAAGATATTGTAATAGCTCATTATAAATTGGGAATGAGTATTAGTGGAAATCATAATAAGGGAAAGCTTTAACTAGATCAAGAACTTTACATTAACGATATGCTAAAGCAATTTAACATGGAAGAATGTAATACAGTTGATATTCCATTGATATAAATTAAAATCCTAGCAAGAGTCACTGATAAGCGGTGAAGACAGTATTCCGTTACTTAAAAGGATGTAGCGGCAACAAATTAGAATTCAACAAATATAACGATGCTGAAAATTCAAAAAAACCGAAATTTTTAAAATTCCAAATGGTTTTGATTTTATATATCTATACGATGGTGCAATTGACTCTTGCTTCGTGACTCTTGCACAGGTGTTGTTTATGTTCCAGGGCGCTGTTTTTTTAATAAGTCTTAAAAATCTTAAAATTCGGTTTATAACAATTATGTATGAAATATAATATCGGCTAAATGGGCGCATCTGGCCGCTTACGGATGTTATTGCTCCAATTTCGTCTATAATGTTGTGCTTTAGCATCTAAATTGTTTTGTAACGTACGTACGCTATTAGTTCGGCCAGATTTCACTTTATATCCCAGAGAATACAAAGTTTCAAAATTCTTTATGATGCGTTGAATGGTTAGCTTGCTCGGCACATTATTTAAACCAAAAACAATCCGGAAAATTCTTCGCATTTTTCAAAGTGAACTATTATTTAGATAAAATGTTTTAATAACTTCGACACGTTGGTGCGTTAGATGCTCCATAATAAATTGGTTCGACTGCTCTGCACAAGTGTCAAATACAAACTGACAAATGTCAACCAGTATATAAGAACGTGCGTTCAATCCCTGCGCTGACTGAAAATCAACGGTATTTCAATCGGCAACGGTCATCTTTCTTAGAGATGCCGATACTCTCGAGTAGACATGGCCGAGTAAAAAAAAGTTGAAGCTGCGGAAATTGGTTAGCAAAAAAGTCGTTCAATGAATCAAGCAGAATACACACACAAGGTTTCAGAAAAAACTAATAACTCTATAACCTTCACTCGTAATATATTCACTAAGATCGGACGGTGGTGACCCCTTGAAGATCGAACTTGTCCCGTTAGGAGTAACGATGTGAAATTTGGAATGTCCAAGCTAGAAGATGTAAAGCTATCATTATATTATTAAGCAAGTGCCTCGGTGTACTCCTAGCCCAGAAGTTTATCAGGAAATTCAACATTTAGGATAAGATGAGGAGGGACATATATATATACTGTGCTATATACTGTATGCCTGTCGACATTCCGAAGACAGTCTATTGGCCGTATAAGATAATTGCACACCAAAATTCTACCCTAGGATGCTTGGTGTGGTGAAATGCCTTAAAATGCTGAGCTTAAGATCAGTGGACCGCGGCCATGTGCATCAAACTGGTGCCAGAAGTATTGCTAGAGGGTTTAAAAATAGCAAGTAGTGCCCTCAGACTCACAGAATTATATTATTTGTAATGGGCCTGTAAACCTTTTTTAGTAGTTTGATCACGGTAGCTGATGACCGGGTCAAATATTGTAGGATTAAAGCGATGTGAAGTTATAAATTCTAGAGACCAATAAAGCATTTAATATGTTTTTATAAGTTTGAGGGCCAAAAACAGTTCTGGATTGGAACAAATTGAATACAGAATAATACGAATGGAAATTAAAATAAAAACATGAATATTAAGAGGTGTTGACGGGAAAGGCATTGGTAATGTCCACAGTAGTATCCCAGACTGTAAAGACGTGAAACCCCATTTCAGACAGTGATAGATGTTAGATGTTCAGTCGATTCTCCTCTTTCCGGAACATACAAAGTACCTATCACTTTGAACGAGTCCGAAATTTAGCTGTACAGAGTGTGTTAAAATATATTTGTGTTATTTTGAACAACAATCTAAAGTTTCATTTTAAATGATGAAAAAGGCAAAGGCACATACAGTAAGACGACTACAGGCTGCAAATTCGGACTTTCCCAGCGAATTGTTCACTATACGGTCGTGTAATGCTGTATGGTGGCATCGCGAGTAGGCAAGTACGTGTGGGCATCATAGGCAGCAAGATGGCTTCTACGGTTGTCATCAGGTTAAGGCATATGTCAGTAAAGGGCATGATCGGAGTCGGTGATGAAATAGTGTTGGATGGTATTCGACTGCAAATCTCGACTAAATGATAGCGAAACCAATAATCGATCTCTCTCATGCCAGAAAGGGATTCCTGTACCTCGTTTCTTTATTTCTCGAATCCAAAAAGTTTTCACTTTAAGCATGAAACGAAAAATTCCATCGTTTCTCGATTTGTGAGTAAAAAGTGTTTCTGTATATCACTGTAAAAAGAGGCAACACTGATGACGTTTTTATTGGAATATTACAGGACGACAAAATAGGCTAGTGCGAAAAATAAAAAAAAAGTTGTTTTAAGGGATTACCACTACTCTTTACAATTTGTGTTGGAATTTAACCCTACAAATTGTTCTCTTGCAAATTTCAAATTAATTGACACAAAATTGTTCTTTTTGCTTTTTTGATGTTTTTTGATTTTTCTGTAATATTTAGGAAAAATGAATTGAGGAGGTTCATAACAAAATGATATAATTCTTACCTTCTCAAATTAAAATATAAATTGTTAATTTCTTTTGTAGAAACAATATCAAAATCTCACACCGCTTTAATTTATTTACTTTTCAAATTTAAAATTTTTCGACTCCATACTTTTTAGAAACAGATTTTTTCGTATTTTTCCAATCATATATTAATTTATACACAGCCAAGCGAAGAATTATGTCGCTGAGGTTTGATAAACACAGCTGAAATTGTTACTGTGAAGGTTCAAAATATGTAAATATATGAACATCGTGAATGTACAGAATTTAAAATGGCGGATTTTGTGTGATGTTCGCACAATTTGTTGTAATTAAACAGCAAAACAGAAGTTCGTTTCCTCATGGAAGAAGCGGAAAGTAAAACGTCACATGAGACGGATAACAAATCAATGTATAAATAAATTAATCTATGGTTTCCAAAAAAAAAAAACAGTACGTGGCAGAAAGATCTCGCAAAACAAAGTAGTAGAAACAGTTACATGTGAGTTACAATGTGAGAAGTGAGAAACTTTCGAGAACTACAAAACGAGGTACTGGAATGTGAAGGATACAAGCCATTGGCGAACTGAAAATCGTTCCCGTACTTTTTTAAAACTTGGTCTCTTAGTGAGTATTTTTCGTTATTTTTGTTAAAACTCTCTTTTACTTGTTTTAAAATGCAAAAGAACGTAACTACAATTTTCATTTTGTTCAAAGGAGTTGAAAAAAAACCTTATAAAAAAATACAAAAAATGCAGTTTGCCAGTATATTTTCGAATCTTACTGAAGGTACGACTTTACTTTAGCAAAGGTTTGAAAATTTGAATTGAAAAATTAATTCCTCACCCTTTTACGAGGATTGTTTCTTCTCTTGAAAATATAAATTAAAATTTTGCATTTCTGTTAACGATATACATATTCGAATTATGGCCAAATGTTGACATAAATTCAAACTGTATAAAAACTCCAAAAACTGGCATAGAAAAACTGTATCAAAAATGTCGTTAGCCCAGTGACTTTCGACGAGAATTTTGTGGAACTGAAACCACAGAGATATACTAAAGAAAAGCCTTGAGTGTTTCAGTTCCACCAAATTCTCATCGAAAGTTACTGGGCTAACGACATTTTTGGTACAGTTTTTTATGCCCGTTTTTGGACGTAATACAAATAAAAATGTATGAAAATTGTGGTATTTTCAAATCGAAACTAATTTATTGCATATAAAGTTAATTTAGGAGTCATGAGTGCAAATAAAATAAAATTTAAAGTCTTTAACTCTTTCCTTAACTTTTTATCCTGTATTAAATTTGCAGCTGGAGGTCGACAAGCTGTGTCATCGAAATCCCCACAACCAAAACAACAAAGAGGAACAACCAAATTGGAATTATGTAAAATTTTGGAACAAATGCATAAAATCGAAGTCATTTTAACAAAAATGCATAAAAGACTATGTAGTGCAACAATTTAACGATCTAACCTCAAAGTATGTTTACAAATACTCAAAGCAGAAACATGTATTTCATAAAATCTTCCATTTCTCATTCTGGCAATCAGTAATGTGAACGTTAAAATCATATGGTTCTAACTACAGGTGAACCAATCAACATTGACTGAAAAACTCAACACGGTGTTTAATCACAATTTCACTAAGAAAAGTTGACGGCCAGACTGAAAGACTAGCCAAAAGGCGTTTAACCGCCCGCCGCGCAAAAAAACTGGAATAACAGAAGAAGTCTCGTAGGGCCCGTTCCCACAAGAATATGACCGATGAGGGGCACTGAGAATCCACATATTATTCACGAAGAGCCATTATATCTACTCAAAGTCACCTTATGGTGCGCCATTCATACCGGAGGTGTCATTGGGCATTATTTCTTCTAGGATGTCGTTGGTACCATGGCTACTGTTGCTGGTGAGCGGTATAGAACTATGATCAACGAGTTTTTGTTGCCCCAAATTGGTGAATTGGGACTGGATGACTACTGGTTTCAACAGGATGATGCAACTACACACACACTCGCGGATAAGAAATATTTTGAAGGATGCGTTTCTGGGTCGCCTACTGACTCGTTTTGGAGATTGGTAGTGGCCGGCAAGATCGGCCGATTCGACCGGTTCAGACTTCTTTCTTCGGGGTTTTATGAAGTCACGGGTCTATGTTAGCACCGACTGTGGAATCTATCAATGGAATCTCTCAATGGTGCTAGATTTTAACTTAAAAATATCCCAAATTGTTCTGAACAATGGCGGCACCCACTTGATCTTCAAAAAGTAAAGGCAAAAACTTAAAGATCCAAATAAATATTAAAAAATAATGAAATGAAGTCGTTTAATTTTAGAGATATAACAAAACAAAATCTGGTGAGCTTTCTTGGGCCACTCAGTATATATAAGTATATAGTTAAGATTTTTTAACGAAACATCTATTGTTTGTTAGATGTCCCAGAAAAAGAGAACATTTATTTAATAAATACTATTCTAAATTTTACAAAAATGTTTTTTTTTTGAAAATCGAAGGGGGAAAACGCACTGCAAACCGGACTTTAAAACTGCATTTGCATACAATTTTTTTTTTATAGTGGTAACGTTTAAACTGCAAATCATAAAATAGACAAAAACAGCTTTCAGAAACTTTTTAAATCTTTGAAAAATTCGGTCCACTTATGGAAATGTGGCTCTTCAAAGTTCACTACTTTTTCCATTTTTTTAACTTTTTGAAAAATGAAAAACGCTAATAAAATCGCGATCTTTAACAATTTTAAAAATCTAAAACCGCAAATGTATATTTGGCTCCATAGAGTCTCTCCGTGCAAAATTTGAAGAAAATCGGAAGACCTTCGGTCAGATTTGTGGCGTTTTCTCATGGAATGAAAGATATTTTATTTTTTTTTTTTTTAATTATGAGTAAATATTACTGTTTACCGCAACTTTTTCAGTAATCAGTAAATGTTTACTGGTGCTGCAAATCAAATTTCACTGATACTGCAAATCAATTTTACTGATTACTGCTATTTGGAATGCAGTAAATATATACTGTGTATAAAGTGCATTTTGCAGTGCGTTTTCCCCCTTCAATTTTCAAAAAAAAACATTTTTGTAAAATTTAGAATAGTATTTATTAAATAAATGTTCTCTTTTTCTGGGACAAAGAATTTTTCTATTTTTAATGATTTTTAAAAAAAAAAACATGTGAAATATTTCATATAAAAAGTTGTTATTTTTTAGTTTTTAAATAAAAAAAAAAGTTAATAATAAGAGAACTACCGGTCTAAATAATGAGCTTTTTCAAAAATAATGTCTTTTATTTTTAATTATATTTATGAAAAAGAATCTAAAGAACATATTGTACATATCGAGTCATCTCGCTCCAACTAATAGTTTGATTCGATCTTTGCTACTTTTGCTTGTCACAGAATTGTACACACATATGTATGTACAAATGTGTACATATGTAGGCGTGTATACACGCTGAACACACAACATGATGAAATAGGGAAGAAGTATTTCATCATCCAATTCTAGTAGCATGTAGTTTCCTAGGAATAAGTATTTGGCATCAAAAAGTAAGCCCCTACTTACAAAAAAATCAAAAGAAAAACAATTTTTTTAAAAAATCATTACAAATAGTAAGCTGCCTTGTCCCAAAAAAAGATTACTTGTCTTTTTTATAAAAAATTCTGAATTTTGCAATGATGTTAAATTTTTTAAAATCATAGGGGGGGAAAGAAGTGGAAAATGCATTCAAAAAGTGCAGTTGGTATAAAAATGCATTTCTGAAATCAAGCCCTCATTTTTACAGTACGGATTCTACAAATAGACAACCGTATCATTCAGAAACTTTTTAAATTTTTGAAATAGTCCATCTACTTAAAAAAATATAGCTCTCCAAAACTTCACAACTTTTTTCATTTTTTTAGGTTTTTCAAAAATGAAAAACGCGAATAAAATCGCGAGTTTTTTAAATTTCAAATATCTGATAATGGGATTCTCTTAATGGCTCCATAGAGTCTCTCTGTTGTCAATATAAACAAAATCGGAGGATGTGAATTCAGAAAATCACTTATTTTCAACTTTCTTTCCTGGAACGAATGACATATATTATAACCTATTAATCACTGAGTCCGAAACATATTATATTGAATAGCAAACCCAAATTGGTTGGGGACAAGTATACTGTATTTGCTACAAGATACAAACACGTTATATTTGCATCCAAACAACAAAAAAATACATATGCTCCACGAAAAGGGACCTCTGCGCCGAAAAAATTTTTTTTACTTTTTGAGTGATTCTTATAGGAAAAAACGGTCTTTCAAATGCCGCAAACCGCAAGTTTCTATGTCTCCTGTAAAGATGAACATAATTAATGAAATATATGAAAAAAAGAACGAAGCGTTTTTTTAAACGCGTTTTTCTCAATAACTTCTTTTCGGCGCAGAGGTCCCTTTTCGTGGAGCAAGTCACATCTTTTCAGCGTGCAGATAGAGCCAATGCATTGCAATGCAAATGGCAATGGCTCAAACCAACCAACAAGAAAACAGCAGCGGCATCTCGTTTTGTGCGTTAACATTTTTGTGTGCATACACCACAAATATATGTATACTAATAATAAAACATAACAAAAAAGTCCAAAAAACGTTTAAATTTCAGTTTTTCATCACAACGACATGAAAAATGTAAGTCAACAATTTTTGTAATTCCACCTGGTGTGAGTCAATTTACGTCAAATATCTCTGTATCGCACCGACCGCACCACGAAGGGTGTGCGGAAAATACATACAAATATATACTAAATCATTGAGTAAATATTTAAATAAATAAATAAATTGTTTCCCATTACATCCCATGAAGGGACAGGGGAGAACTTCTCACAATCACTGAGCTGTGCGCTTTCCAGTTTTCACTCACTGATTGGGACCTACAGTTTTACACCGATTCCGAACGGGATTTTAGAAGCCTTTTCATGGCTATATACTCGATAGTGTCGCCGTCACTATGCGAGGTGACCGCCACCGAAAGAAATTTTAAGGTGGTCAGAGCAAGGTTCGAACCCAGGATCTCATGAACAAGAGCAGCGCACACTAACCGTTGCACCACCGATGGCAACAAGTAAATATTTACCTAGAGAGAAAATCTCTCTCAACAAATTGATGATATTAGACTTGTTTTATAATAAATAGCAGATAGATGGGGTTAGTTCAAAACAACCAACAAGAACGCAACGTTATATCGTGTGTGTGTGTTAAAACTGTTGTTATGTTAAATTCATAGAGAAACGCACATATACAGAAAATATCTCCTCACCAAATTTATGGCCTTTCGCCGGGTGTAATAAGAACGTTGAATGTTGGAAAGAATTGCTTTAATAATACCAGATAGAGGCAATGGTTTAAACCAACCAACATGAAAACAACCATGGAATTTCGTTCTGGGTGTTAAAATTATTGTGTTAAATACAACACAAATACATGTATACTAACAATAAAAGCTAACAAAAAAAAAACTCCAAAATGCGTTTAAATTTCACAGTTCTCAACCAAAACGATATGACAAATTTAAATCAACAGTTCTTGTAACTCCACCTGGCATAAGCCGACCAGCTCCTATCACACCGACCGCACCACGAAGTATGTGAAAGGAAACGTCAGATGAGAGGAATGTCAACTATATATATATGTATTAATCTATTTTTAAATTCAACACAAAAGCATACTAAAAAATAACAGTCAACAAAAAAGTGTAAACTAAATTTAAATTTCACAGTTTTTCACCAAAACGGAATGACTTGATGATTCAAGTCAGAAGTTCTTGTAACTAAACAGGTTTGTAAGTCAATTTTCGTCGAACATTTCTTTATCACACCGACCTCACCACGAAGAGTATGAAATGAAACTCAGATGAGAGCAATTGTTTCTCTAGATATATTTACTCCATGTACTAAACAAACAAAAGGAAACATTTGAATATTTTGAGTAAAGAAAGTTGTTAAAAAATTCAAATTGAGAAACACTAAAAATCGTGAATTGCTCAATTAAAATTGTTTAATAATCAATGTTTAGATTAATCAGAAATTTATTAAAATATTCATCACTCAAAATTCAAATTAATCGATTAATAGTAAATATGATTATTCAAATGTAACTACTTATCGCACATTCCTAGTATTTCCATTTTCCAGTACATAAACCTTTTTTAAATATTTTCTTTTTAATAAACTAATTTAATTGAATGTGCCCTAATTGTGGAAGTGACAATAAATGTTACCGGAATAGCATCACAACAATATATGTAATATCAAAGCTACCGGGTTAGTTTCGTTGTGTAATCAGTGACAAAGTCAAATTGTGTGCATTCCAAGGAGACACTGATTGAGCAAGTTGGATCCTTAATTGTTAAAAAACAGCATCAGGAGTAGTAAATGCAATCTAGTTTTTTATGTAAGCATGTGTATATGTATGTATATTTTACTTTTCCCAGTTGTATGTTATCAATACCATTTCAACATACTACATAATAAATGCAATTGGTAACATCTGTTACCGGTTACACGTACACACCGAAGGGTGTGTTTGGATTGGAGTAAGCGTATCATCACATCATGTGTTGCCAAGTGACATTTTTCCAAGCATTCCATTTTCAGCTTTTTCTGTGGAGGAAACGTGCCATTATTACACTCTTTCTACTACTTTAGCATTACAGCTCCTGGCAGTGTCATGAGTTGATTTTTCTACTCAACCGCCATTACCACCGCCACCGGAGCTATGCCATGCCATCGCCACCATCGTTCTCATCATACTTCCCACTTGTGTTGTTTATGTTTATGTATAAATAAAAAAAAAAACAATGTGTCGAATGAAGGCGCAAAATGGAAGAAGAGAAAAGGAAGAAAACGCACGATATTTGTGACAATATAAAGAAAGTAATTCACCGGTACCAACAGTTGCCAGTGCAAAGCTATCATCAATTATGTACTGAGTTTGAGCTCATCTCTCAGCGTTATCATGCTACCGCAATAGCTACATATGTATGTTAATACGAGTACCAATCAGCGATGGTAAAAGTATCAAAAACAATCAAGTTTTCTTTCATTTAATTAATGAAGTTGGTAACTTTTTGACTATGTTGATTTAGTTTGGCTTAAGGTCAGAAAATGCAAATTCCATCGGATTTGACTGTTTCCCCCAAAATTTATCAAGTATTCCCAATATTTCGATTATCATCGCTAATCATTCTCAGGGTTCTACATACAAAAATTGTTTAAAATTAAAAACATTTTTGATTACAAAACGATTGACAATAATTACATGTATTATAAATCACAAAAACAAAGTAATTTCTTATTTCTAAAGACAAAGACTAAAAAGAACATGAACAAATTAAGTCAACTGTTCTTGTAACTCCACCTGGTGTGAGTTAATTTCCGTCGAATATCTCTTATTTGCTCAAACCAACGACGAAGAGTGTGAAATGAAACGTCAGATGAGAAAATAAAATACTCAATTCTAATTTTTGTCTATGAGCTGAGTGTGGGAACGTCAAACATTTTTTTAATACGAGGGAACTTATAGACCCCTATCGCCCGTTGAAGTTCTGATTCGCAGTGTATTTTGCATACATGGGGCAAATTAATTATATGACAATTATAATTTGTAGTTTAATTTGAATTACCTTTCGAAATGCAAATTCAAAAAAATTTCAGTACCATTGGCAATTGTACTTATTTTCAAACCATTTCCTTTACATTGACAACAATTAATTTCAGTTTTCAAACAATTAATACGGGTTTATGCATTTGAAAGTATTATGAGGCGATACCTATCAAAGCCACAAACCTCTACAAATAAAATACTTGAACAACAGAATTGCCAGCAGTTAAACAAATTCAAAACAATTAAAAGCATTCCCATATTTCATTACAATTGGCATCCGATTCCACAACCTCCATTTGCATTGCCTGAGCAAATGCAAATTCAAAATTTTTTTAGTTGCCATTCTTTTGTATTTGCATTAGATAAAGTAATGCAAATTAAAATCCAATGCAAATTAAAAAACCCATGTATGGTATTTTGGTAAAAAAAAAATTTGTTTTTGGTCAATATGGGGTTCAACCGACGCGTCAGAACGAGCATAAATAAAAAAAAATATAACTTACATACAATAAATATAATTAAAAGCTAATTTGCAAACTAAGCGAAAAATCGGGAAAGATAGCTTGAACAAGTCTTCAAATACTAAATTTTTCCTAATTATGCTCACCATGACACGTGGTTTGAAAATTAAATTAAAATTTAGAGTGCACAACTTTTGAAGCCGGATGGGAAAATCCAAGAAGGGCACATGCTAGAATGAAAAGACAAACTCAGTAGAACAGCTGATTTAAATTTTTTCTTCCGTCAGATTCAACGGTTTTGCTTTTGTACTTTTTGTTTACATTTAATGTTATACATATGTATGTGTTAAACTTGACATAAGACCCCAAACAAAAACCACTTTACACTTATGTCGATATGAGTGTTTGTTGAATGTGCAAATGCAATTATCTGACTGAGAATGCAATGAACATAGGATTTATCTTTAATGATAATTTATTGACCTTTTAGTGGTAATTTAAACTTATGCAAGTAGAATGATAAAGAATATTGGGTATTTCAATATTTTGTTATTTGAATGACCTCGACTATCGAAAACTCCAACGCCCCTCTTGTTGTAATTTTTTCGGCAACTCTTGTTTTTGTAACTGCTTCCTCAATCGCTGCAACTGCTAGCACCGGAGCTCTGAACTTCTTCTTTTGCAGGAACGAATTCAATGAACCCAATTTTCGAACACCTTTTCCACTAAATCAAGTCGTATGTCATGAATAGCACGTTCAATATTGACTTGTAATGCTTGAAGAGAGTCTGGTTTATTGCTAAAGACCAATGACTTCAATTAACCCCACAAGAAATAGTCTAATAACCCCACAAGAATAGTCTAATACTCTAGTCCCACAAGAATAATCAACTTCTTGGAGGCCATTCAATGTTACAATTTCTTGAAATGATTGAATCTCCAAACTTTTCTCGCAATAATTCGGTTGTTGAATGTGCTGTGTGGCACGTAGCCCCGTCTTGTTGGAACCAGATGTTGTCAAGATCGATTTCTTCCAATTTCGGTCATAAAAAGTTGGTTGTGGTTTGAGACAGTCCCAATTGTTGACAACGACTTGGAGTCGATAAATTGTGGTCTTCAGCAGCACTTGCCTGAATGACAGCACTATTTTCATTACTTCGAGCGGTTCTTTGTTTTATTGGCACTTGAACATTATGTAAAGAAAATGTACGCTCGTAATTTGCAACAATTCGACGAATAGCCAGCACAGGTAGACGATTATTACGACCAAAAAATAGCAAAATCGCCCGAAAAGTTGAAATTGGAGAACGATTATTTTGATAAAAAAAATTTAATAATTTGTAAACGTTGTTTTGCGTATATCTTCCATGATGAAATTGTAAACATTACTGAATATAATGAAAAAAAGACAGATTATGCCATACTGCAAATGGCCGAAACGTCACTTAGAAATCATATCACTCAAATTGGAAAAATATTTTTTAGGGAATTCCATAACTTGGAATAAAATAAAATACTTAAAGTACAAATGGAAAATATCATTTCGCTAAGTTTATAATTTTGTTGCCGTCTTTTACCACATTCAACCCTTTTTCATATTTTCCAATAATATAACCAAAACACTACTAATGTTAAATTTTACAAGATATCGATAAACTGTCGACGTCGACTCAAGACAGTAGAAAATACCAAATTACAGCCGATATGGTGTCGAAGTTGAATGAAAGGGTATTGATATAAAAATGACGACGATGGCAACCGGAATAGTGTCGAATGTCAGGAATGACATACTGGCAAGATACCTTTACAATCGGCAAAAATACTTGCTTTAAGTGCTGTTAATTTGTTTTTTTCTTAAAATCATATTCTAAAACCCGTAACACTTTAACCCATAACTTTAGGCAATATTTGACAAATTGTTCATTTGGTTAACCGTAGACGCTGAAAAATTTGTATTTTTTTGCTGTTTGGATGCAAATATAGAGTGTGTTTGGAGCTTCTCGCAAATATAATATACTTGTGTCCAAACAATTGTGTTTGCTATTCAATATTACATGTTTGAGACACAATGATTAATATGTTATAATATATGTGTTTGCTACCCAAATATATTTATGCTTGTGATACAAATATGTCTATGGTCTCTCGAGAGCAAGAGAATAAAAGAGAGTGTGCATCTGTATTTTTGCATTATTCTCTCAGTCAATGAGTCATTCCTGAATGTGCGTGTAAATTGCAGATGAAGTGTTTCTTATTTTGCCTGATGTATTGCGTTTTAGTTTCATGTACATATTTAGTCGTCAATGGTTCATCAGACAGAGGATATCAAAAGCGCTTGATCAGTGATCGGTTAAATGGTTTGTGATATTACTTGGTTTTTGTGTACGTCTTTCGTATATATGTATTTCTGCTACCAAGGTGAGATACGATTTTGAGGAAAGAAACTGGAAAGGGCAACAACGTGAAGCGCTTTGTCTGTCAGAGCCTTTACTGAGAAAATCGGAGCGGCGGACCATTAGTGAAATAAATGTTTTAAAAAAACACAAGTAATTAATCCACGCTTGGCTTGTATGAACTTGATTTGTATATAAATATTATGTTTGTGTACCAACGCATAGAGATAACCAACGCATAGCTGAAACCTTCTGAAAACAAAAACGTGAGAGACAACAAAGAAAGAAGAAGCAAAAGAGCAGCAGATTCTCATTTCATGAAAAAAAACAAATAATGCATTCAAATAAATGTAAAAAGGGTCTATTTAAATCTATTAATTTTTTGTATTAATTATTTATAAATGTGGATTTATATTGTTAAAATTAATTATAATAATATATTTGTTTCTTTGTTTGTTTATGTTTCCACGTAAGTATATCGTCACCTGAAATGTCCAAAGGCATAACCCTCAAAACATAAAAATTGTTTTTTTTTTGATTGAATATAATACTCCACGCTAAAATATAGTATATGTGCAAAATAGTAGACTTCCAAGTTCCTAGTAAGCTGTGGAATGAACGCGTTTAAAACGAAATACTTTGGATTTTATAAGGTTTTTTGCTTCTGCTGTAAAATTTTGAAAAGAGGGGTACTCGCTTTTATTGCCACAAGATGGAAAGCATATTCAGCGACTACGTGTTCATCTTCCTAAAACCACAAAAAAAACAGTTTGGGATTTTATCAATAACTTTAGAAACATCGAAGTCTTTGGCATAGCATTAACCCACATACTACATACTTTCCAATGTATTACTAACTGCGAGTATTAATCGCAAACTAAACTTTATTTGTGCAATCTTATAGAACAATACGTATTTATTAAAGCCAAACGTACCATCTCCAATACTCACATATTCATTAGAGATGCCATCGTACAAACGTTCAGAGAAAATGTTTGTAAAATAATGCTTGACTCTTCCATTTGAACATTTCGTCATACTCGTATAACGCGCGCGTGTTTAACGATTAACAGAAGCAGCAGTTCGAATCTGTTTTTTTTTTTCATCAAAGCAAACGGATGAAACTGTTATTTGTTGTTCATGGGACGTAATATCTTCAACACCTTATGACACACCGCACAGAAACCACACGACCCCACCCTTCTTCAACAACCACCCACAATTTCCAAATGGCCATTACCACCCTGAAATCATTTTATGTTTGTTGCTTTACTTTAATTGGTCCTTTGTGTACGATTTCTTTTTTCCAACTCTGCCTTTGTGGCGAAAGAAGGAGCTTGATGGCTGGCTCATATGTTTGTTAGTACGGGCTGGTAACAAATTCTATTAAATCGTTCTTTCTAGCATAACGCCGGTATCATATCTTTTTTACAGTTTTCACAGATAAGCTATTGTCGTTTCTGTTGATATTTGAAAAACCTCTGTCTCACCCTGGAAAATAAATTCGTCCCCTTGGTTATTTCTTCTCCTCCTCCATGTTATGTTATGATACTTTGTTTGATGTTTACATTTTTCTGGGGTACATGTCTTCCGCAGCAGTGTCAAAGTTGGCGTTGCTTCATTTCATGCAGATTATAAAGATAAGGCCCAATTTTACATTAAATAAGTTGATGGACCACTTGCAACTGAGACACAGAAACAGTGGGAACGAACGGACAATCAGTTAAATGCGACATAGCAGGCACAATGCGGTATTTTAGTATGAAGAATATTCCATAATATCAAATTTAGGAAATATTCTTTGAAATAACAGCATCAATGTTCACATACACGACACTCCAGATACAAATTATATTTCGCTGTATACATACCTGAATACATTTTAAAAAGATAAAGATATATTCGGTTTTTGTTTAATTTTGTTTAAATTTGGACGTCCATCACGTACGAATCAATTGATAATTCCTAGAGCGAGGGGTTATATGAATAGGTCCTTTTAGGTGAGAATAGCCAGATTGTTCAACTTGCTTCCTTGTAAACTCAGAGTATTTAACTTCGCTAGCGCTACGTATCGCAAAAAGCTTCTTCAACACTTTGGAGAAATAACGCTGTAATTGACAATGTTTCTTTTTTACAATGTTCCTTTCCTATTTTTTTATATTTTATTTTTGCCTTTGGAAATTGTTAAACGGAGTATCGTTTTATTATAAAGGGGTTTCCAATAGGTACTTGAAAACTTTGAATTTAATTTGTGAACGCACTATTTCACTGATCATCTAACTGTTACTTTCCTTTTTATCAGTAAACTCAACAATTTCATCATGGTAAAGTACACGAAGGAACAACGTATGCAAATTATAAAAAAAACAGCAGGCAGTTGTCCGAGGCCTTCGGCCTCCCTGCAGGCTCCTGCAGGCTGTGTCAGAGACACGGCCATTAAGTTTAACGTAGAATACGCCATCCGATAAGACAGAAAACATATATAACAATAAATGATAAATAACATAAGCAAATGAATTTATTTATTTGATAGTTACTTTTGATAATATACATAAGCTTATGGTAGGAAAAATAGGATAAATATGTTTTTAAATTAACCACATCATTGGTATAAAACCACATCTTGGCAGCACTTTCATTTAACATAAAAATATATGAATTAATTTTTTCATATATTTTTTATAATTATATATCCATGTTAAATTCAAATTCATATTTAACATTTTGTTTCACTTAAATGCATAAGTAAATATACGAAATTTCAATATTTCATCAATCAAAACAACAGCCGAAGGTTTGTGTCCACACTGAAACAGCAGCATAGTTTGTGTTCACGCTACAAACTCAAACACTCAACCAAACACCACACAAATGTTTGAGTGTATGTGTTTAAACAATTTTCATTTGAGAAATTTAAATATTAGGAAGATATCAACCAATATGAAATGTATATCAAACGAAAGATAACATCTTCATTTACATACAAAAAAATTTTTAAAAAAAGTTATCTCGCCGTTTCCTCATAATCAATGAAATAAAGATTACAACAAAAACAATCTGACATGACTCCCTATACCGTAAGGTAAGACGTATTCTACTCCAAAATGTGCTACCGAAATTCGGAGTCGGTGACCGCAACTTTAAGAGCGTTAACTCCAATTTTCGGTCGTTATTCTCGCCCTACTAGACAAGTAATAACAAGTTTAGTGCAAAAATTTGAGTCTACATATTCATTGTGTGATGAACGGGTTGGTCGAAGTGACGGAAATATCGCTGCCGTTCAGGCGTCCGTAGCAAACGATCCAAATCAGTCGAGCCCGCGGCGTCCTCAAGAACTGGGCATCGCCAAGACCACTTTATGGCGAATTTTTCGTAAAAATCTTGGTTTACACCCATACAAGATCAAGCTGACTCAAGAATTGAAGCCGATGGACCAATTGACGCGACGTACGTTCTCCGATTGGACTCTGGGGAAGATGCGCCAAGCTTATGAATTTCATCGCAAAATCATCTTCAATGACGAAGCTCATTCGTCAATAAGCAAAATATGCGTTATTGGTTTGGTGAAAATCCACATGTGCTTCCACAAAAAAATAACTGCATACCGGCGGCGTCATTGGGCCATATTTTTTCGTCGACAATAACAATCGTCACGTTACTGTGAATGGCGATCGTTATCGCGCCATGATTACCGATTATTTTTGACCCGAATTGGAAAACATGGACTTGGACGACATGTGGTTTCAACAGGAGCACACGTTACAATCGATTGTAACACAGCACACGTTACAATCGATTTATTAAAGAGTAAGTTTGGTGAGCGTGTTATCTCAAGAAATGGACCAGTCAATTGGCCGCCTCGTTCGTGCGATTTAACGTCTCTAGACTTTTTTCTTTGGGGCTACGTCAAATCATTGGTCTATGCCAACAAGCCGACGACGTTGGAAGAACTCAGAGCCAACATCGAACGCGAAATAGCGGCCGTTATGGCCGAAATGTGCTACCGAGTCATCGAAAATTGTGTTCAACGAATCGACCTCTGCCGACGTGACCGCGGTGCCCATATGAACGAAGTCGAGTTCCACTCATAAATGTTTTGATTGTATTTCAAGTCGATCATAAAGTTTTGGAAATATCTCAAATGGTTTGCGTTTTATTTAAAAAAAAAAGATGTCAAGTGCTTATTGGAAACCCCTTTATTTTTTTAGAGCATTCAATTGATTAAATAATGTCTATAATATTTTCAACAGAGTATGTGCAGCTTATTATTTGAATTCGAATAAAACAACTATGGGAACTCGGAATTATTATTAGTCATGAATAAAATGAGTAAGGTATAAATGAATAAAATGAGTAAAATGAGTAAGGTAAACTCGTTAGAACAGATGTTTTCAACATATTTCTTGCTTAGGTGTCACTCTAATGTCAAATTCACATGCATTTTGTTGTTGTACTTTTTTGTTTACTTTTACAGTAGATACACCTATGAAGAAAATTTGACAGATTATGGACACCAAACAAAAACAAAATGCCTGTGTTTGTTGTAATAATTCCTAGTGCGTTTACTTTACTTATTTTACCATGTCATGAATTATATGATCTCAAATTTGACTTTGTTATTAATTAGTTTTTTGATTTTGCTATTTAATTAAAAGATATAATTGTTATGTAATTTCTTATTTAATGAAAAGATATAACGTGTGTTATAAATGGAGTAGTACTTTTGTAATTTATATGAATTGGCCGAAAGGCTTAAAATTACAAGTGTTAATAAATAAATAAATAAAATATATACAGGGAGATGTACACTAGATTGGGGGAAAGAAAAACAACCAGTTGGGGTTGTTCTACCCTATGATTAAAGGTCAGCTACAAACAATTTCAGAACCGGAACAAACAATTGTTTTATGGTTCTGAAATTGCCATTAGACCCAGAAGGGTAATCATATTTTACATACATTAAAAATGTAATCTTCGTCGAAAGGTAAATCGTCGAGTTTGACTTCGCGAATGTAATGTAGCATACGAGTCCGGCATACTATTTTTAATCAATAATAGACTTCGGCAAAAAGAACACACGCAATCTATATATTTTTAAAGGTTTTTGATATATCTTTTAACAATTATGAGGTTAGAGAAAATTGAAAACAGAGCAACTGTGTTCGTCGAAGATTACCCTTCTAGGGTTAAATAACATTTAAAACTAGTGTAGGTTAACATCAACTTATTTGCGACCCAGCCTAGTGCCTGCATGATAAAACATATCTGAATAAAATTGACTTTAAGCATAGACCAATAGATAAGAGTCGCCATTCCTCTCTTTATGTCAACTCGATGACGACGTGGTAGTAGTCTTTGGTTATACTCCATAACGGACAGAAATAAATGGGAATGTGTAGTTTCGTTCGATGCAACCAACATAAAACATAATTTAGCTGTCATTAGTATCAATCAAACACAATTAAACTTAGTTTGCTGCATGGTTTGCTTCTGGTTGCTTATCGCTCTGTCGCCTATCTCGTCAGTCTTCAATCAATATGCTACTTCATAGTCGATCAGCTGTGTCATGGATACCACTTGCTTTAAGCGGGTTAAACCGAGTGTCACTACCACCAATTTCCATTCAAAATGTAGATCTAGAAGAATCAGATGATCTTGGTGGTCTGGGCATGTAAATACAAGGCGACGTTCGAAATGTCGAAAAACCCGTTAAAGTGATTGGGTTATTTAAAGCAATACAATAAGTACTTCACTCCATCTGATATTCCAAATAAAGGGGGTCCAAATAAATGTGGACGATTTAATTTAAAAATTAAACGCATATTTTTTGCCGAGCGCTGTAAACACAGGGTCTTACTCTATCCATGTAATTTTCGATGACAATTTGAAAAAAAATGTGGTTCTATCTTACGGTTGACGCGTTGAATCTCGGCCATGAGCTCAGGATTTGTTTGTGATTTATTCGCATCGACCAGCGATTTCACAAACACCCAAAGAATATCTGGAGATGATTCGGTCGGGAAATCGTAGCTCCAATAAATCGATTGTATCCAGTAATCGATTGTCCAGTTGAGGCCACAAGAACCGCGTAATCATGTTCCTGTAACGATAGCCATTCACAGTCGAGCACTTTTACACTACACTACATATATAAGAATACAACTCAACTTGGTGCTTTTAGATCTTCTCACGAACTGCTGGTTGATGGCACTACGGTGTCAGACTCAATTGATCGCAGTGATCATCGTCGGAATGTGTGATGTGTATCACTAGTCTATAAATAATTTCACGTACTGTGTCTCCAAGTTCGGCCGAAAAACTCGAACATCCAGAATGGCTCATCCATTTTGTATAGAGTTGCCGACAATACAAACGATGTACTATACAGACAATATGCCCATTTGTCACGCCCATTCGTTCAACGTAAGGGTGATTATAGACATTTTTTAACAGAACTCGGACGAAATGGATGACTTACGATGAGGGTATGTTTAAGTCGGTTCACCCGACTGAAATTTATGTACTGGTTTTTATAATCAATTAATTTTGTTTTTTTAAATGTAAACGTACTAACATGATACACTAAAGGATAATTCTTGCGACGAAACATGAGATTGGGTAGCTTAGCAAAACCATAAGAAATATTAGTTCTCTTAATCTTATTGTCCCCCTTTCCCATACTCTATTATCTTTCTATTATATTCCTTTCTATTCTAGCACTCTACTTATTATGTAACTGACTGTCCGGTAAGGTAACCCATTTCAATGATCTACAAAAAGCCGGAATTGTATCCAGACACTGATTTTCGTTTCAGGATAATACTCCTCCTTGTGGCAACACGTTTTAATCTTGAGGTAACCGGATTTCTGACCCATGTACTCAAACAAATCTTGATAATTACTCAACCAACGTGTGGTAATACTGGATAGGGAAGACTTCAAGATGCCTTGGAGCAATACCGAGTAATTAATCTATGCCGTCAAGCTAATCGTCAGAAGTTTAGGCTACACTATCCATTGGCTGCTGGCATGTGTATGGGGTCGCATTCATCCGCCAGACGTGCCGTATCCGATGGATATACAGAACAAATGATTACCCAAAAAATATCAATTAAGACTTTGTATAAACACAAAAATCCGGTCCAATTTCTTTTTAATTAAGTCAATTACTCGAGTGAAACAAATTTACGCAAAAATCAGGAAATAAATAAATACAATTGGCACCAATTACTATTTCACGTGGACCAATTATGTGTGTAGTACTTGTAATTACAAAATAGGCTAAATCAAATTTAGTTGAATAGTTTGGAAAATTCTCGTACTAATATGTGTTGAAACAATTCTTATTATGTTTAGTTATGTTTATCCCTATAAGGCGTAAAGATATACCCAAATAGCAACTACCAAAGAAGCTTCTCGGCCAGTAATGGTGACTTCAAAGGTGACACCAGTTATAGCAGCAACTGCGCTGGACCTAATCGAGGTTACGGTTGATCTGAATATGACACCCAGAATTGAGGCCTCATCAAAATCTGGGGATGGGTAATTAACAACAGTTTGAGTAAAATTGTCATCACGATTTGCTTACTTGGGTAAAAACACAGGGCTGTTGCTGAGCTGACGAACCTTTGCCAAGATGTATTCGTGTTGTTCCGGTGCAAATATTCGATCGCCAGGGGACTGGGTCGTATTTGTAATAGCGTTTGGGTCTTTTTAAGCCCAGCACCATTCAAATTATAGCTCTTTACTTTTAGGCCAAAGTACATAGTGATGGATTTTATATTATGACGAAATTATACAATCACTATCGGATTATACTCGTATTTATTATATCGATGGCTAAAAATAAAAAGGTCGTAACATGTTTTTTTACCAAATCGCGTTTTTTGCACATTCTGGTAGGGGGGCTTTCAAATCACTTTTCGTACAAAAATTATTTTTTCATGATACCAAATAAAGAATTAGTTTTTCCTAAAAAATTGAGTTTAAAAACAAATAATGTGCCAAATTGCATTGATTTTATTCAGTTTTTTCCTTCTCCTATAAAGTAACCAAAAATTGAAACACACACACGACAATGGTACATGTCTCTTCTCCACATAAAAAGGTGATTTTTCAATTACGTATTTACCGTTGCAATATCAGTGTTAAACAGCGGTTCTTTTAGTACTGTGTTTCCAGTGCAATAAATATCTTAAATCTGTTACTATCTGTTACATACTCGTAATAAACCGATTTGAAGCCGGAACAAACATTGATTCAATAATCTAAATCGAATCTAAATTCACTTTCCATTAAAAATATCAATTTGTCCTTAAAAATGTAACTGCCCATTTTAAATCTGATATTTTCTTTAAAAGCATCAATCCCTTTTTAAGGTATTTAATTTTCGTGTTTTTGAGATATTGTTTTGCCAAAAATATGGATTTATCACCATTATATTTTGAAATAATTAGCTTGCCCGACTCTTGTACGTGAGAACGTGGGCTAGCACCGTTTTGATCACATATCATTGCTGTCGGCGACGCTCAGTGGCTAAATTGCTAATCGAGAACTCCATATGTCCATATTTTTTTAACCAATGCAGCTAGAGACTTGTCGGTTGCTGGACAAGGTAAAGTTGGTTGCTGGACAAGGTAAAACTTCTCAAATAATCGGACTTTTCAGAGTTTGAATCCTTCGAGTTGGTGGAATTTCTTAAAGCTTTCACCCTTTAATAATTTGATTGAGCATAATCAATTTCAAGACAAAAATCAGGAATTAAATAAACATTCGAAATTTTGTAGAACATTGGAATAAAGTGCTAAAATTGCAACATTCATAAACATTGACCTCTTCATGGGGTTTGTGTCACCAAATTTTTTATTTCATTTATTAATGTTTTGGTTCAGCCCATACAAAATAAATTAATTCTTATATGCAAGCATGGGCTATAGTTTGGTACAATTTCATGTGTTTTAATACTTATTGAAATAAATGAAAAGGAAAAAAGGTTTACAAATAAATTTATTTAGTTTCAAAATTTATTTCAAAATGTTTTATGCCTGAAAAAAAAATTAGAGGTACAAATTTTTCTAGTAGACTAGATCTACTACATTTCCAATTGAAATTTAAAAAAAAAGAGTCAATAGAAATTTAAAAATTCTGTCTGTCTGGATTAAAATTTAAATATTCCATTTGAAAATTGTAATACATCAATTGAATTTTAAAAGATATCAATTGAAATTTAAAAGACTTAATGGAAATTTAAAAGACGTTAATTGAAATTTAAAAATCTTCTACATAAAAAAACTGACGAATTTTAAATTTTAATTGACGTATTTTACATTTCCATTGATGTCTCGAGGTTGTCAGATTATTCAGTTAAATAATTTGTCTTTGGACCCATCCCTTTTGATTTTCAAACTATAAAAAACTTGTTTCTAAACAATAATAAAATTATCAAAAAAATTAAACACAATAATTGTATCACTATACTTATTTATCTGCATTAGAAGATGTATTAATTGAACTTAATTTAATTGTAAATTTAATGGTTTAATTGTTTGTTTCGCCTTACACTGACTGACTTTCCGGCCGACATTCTAAAAATCGAACTAGTTTTGATTTTTTCCCGGCTGCACCTTACATTGGGAGATGATTCGGGCCGACTCGAAAGTCCAATCCACTAGTCTAAGGTGCCTTTAAGTCTCAATCAAAAGAAAAATCAAAAATTGTACTCGTCTCTATAATTTCCTAATACTTTACAAAGAAGAAATTTTATTGCATGCAATTCTTATTTGACTGATATTTGAAGTTAATTAGGCCAAAAGCAAATTCAAAAAGGCTTCATCTGTTTTAGTTGTAATCTGGTTTTGGTTTTGTATCGCACTCTTATTATTATACTTTCCGTACTTATGAGTTATTTTTTATTTTAACACAAACATTACGCGGTTTTTTTCTATAAATAGTTTTACGTGCTCTTTCTCCTAAATTTCGAATTGACATAAATTGAAATAAAATAAATAAGAATATGGAACATTAGCAGTTATTCATATGTAAAACACAGGGGCGTAGGTTTAAAGGTTTGCCAACGGTGGTTTTTCATGAAAAAGTTGCCAATAGATGAACCCAACGGATGTGAGGGTTTTGAGGCCTAGATCATATAATGGGTTTTTCAATAAGAGCACTACAAAAGTTTTTTTAAATAAAACAAAACCGGTTTTAGATACCAATGAAATTCTATATTCCTGTGAAAGTACGTTCGATGCCATTATGTATGGAACTCGATTTCTTTTGCATGGCCACCACGGGCACGCTTGCAGAAGTCCAGACGCTGAACCCACTTTTCGACGGTTTTCAAGCATAAATCGGCCGATACTGCTGCAATTTCACGTTCGATATTCGTACGAAGTTCATCAATCGTCGCTGGCTTGTTGGCATAGACCATAGACTTGACGTAGCCGCCACAGGAAATAATCTAACGGCGTCAAATCGCACGACCGAGGCGGCCAATCGACTGGGCCATTTCGTGAGATAACACGTTCACCAAACTTGGTTTCCAATAAATTGGTTGTGGCATTCGCTGTGTGGCTTGTGACGCCGTCCTGTTGGAACCACATGTCCTCCAAGTCCATATTATCCAATTGGGGCCAAAATTATTCGGTTATCAATGAACGGTAGCGATTCGCAATCACAGTAATGTGCCGGTCTTGATCATCACGGAAGAAGTACGGCCTAATGACGCCGCCGGCCCATAACCGTAATTTTTCGGGATGCAATGATGACTCATGGATTACGTATGGATAGCTGTCTGACCAATAACGCATATTTTGCTTATTGACAAAGCCATTTGGCCAGAAATGAGCCTCCTCGCTGAAGATGATTTTCCGATGAAAATCCGAATCATTTTCAAGTTGTTGCTCAGCCCAATTCACGGACATACGACGCTTATGGTAGTCAAGCGGCTTCAGTTCTTGGGTCAATTTAATCTTGTAAGGAAGTAGGCCAAGATCTTTTCGCAAAATTCGCCACAACGACGTCACAGAGATGCCCAACGCTTGAGAACGACGTGTGAGAGACACATTTGGGCTTTCTTGAACTGAAACCTCAGCGGCAGCAATATTCTCGACACTACGGGCACTTCTTTGTCTCACTGGCACGGGAAAAAATTAGACGTTGATCTGGTAGGACGATTATGACGACCATAAATTGGACGTAGCGCTCTTAAAGTTGAGGCCACTGACTCCAAATTTCGGTAGTAAATTTTAATAATTTCCATGATGAAATGGTAAACCTTACTGAAGAGAAATGTCAAAAGAGCGGGAAAAAATGTGGCGTCGTTTGCTGTGCCTATCGATTTACTTTTATAGCGTCTCTGTTGAAAAACCCTTTACATACTAGCTCTAAATGAAGTTTTCTTTGAATATGTGTGTTTGTTGACGAGGCAATGTAGTTTACATGTAAAGGGCCATAAGGTGATGTTTTGTTTGTCCAGGGTAAAGTTCGTTCTATGAACAAGATCCCCGCCCACATCTTCTGCGTTAAGCTAGTTTGCTGAGCACGCGCGTACAGTTCCCTAAGCGGTTCATATCGAAACACTAAAGTTGTTTTTTGTTTGTTTTATATTGCCGGCTCTATATTCAGTCGATCTGTTAGGTTAGATCCCCCGATGTCAATGTTGGCACGGACATGCAGCCCTACCAATATCGGCCCGCCGAAGTACCGCGTTCTTTTATAGAACAGGGCTGAACATTGACAGATGAGGCACAAGTCGTCCCCTCCGGTAGAAAATCGGCCTGCGAATCCGCGCACATCACAGTGTCACGTCGCAACACTAGTGAAGAGTCGCAAGTCCGCCTTTGCCATTTGTAGATGTTTCGTTCTATACTCATCCAGTTTAGGCCAAATCTCCCTAGATACAATACCCAGATCTTCTCGACCAGTAGGATTCGGTAGCGCATCGGGCCCACATGTCAATCAGTCCGCACAGGAACGATATCGGGGGTACAGTAGGCGCCAACAAGAACCAATCCGAACTTGAACCGCCTATTTTCGCAACAGAGTCCTTCATATCGTTCCCAGTAATAACACTGTGGCTAGGAACCCAGCAGAGTTTTACTCCATAGGAAGTCAGTGAGGCTAGAGCTTGAATCCACTCATAGATCACTCTCGATTTGCACAGATTTGAGAGCCGCCTTGCTGCCCACAAATATCACAATGTCACTAGTGGTTAATGGATCCAGCTCGTCATCTCATCTACTGAAAAGAAAGACACTAAAATTTACATCCTCCAAGGGATAGACGTATTGGATCTAAATTCCTGCCCCCGTTCCAGTATCCATTAGGGGTCCGACAGTACACATGGACAAACCCGTCATTGATGAAGGAATCCAATTAATCCAATCTTCTCTGTACATCATGATCACCTCCAGGCCAGATGGGAATATTCGCATCGGCAACATGTAGTCTGATGTCTTTGCAAGATATCCATTCCCATAAGGACAGTTGGGAAAAGGTCCACAAACCCTATTCTCTTAGGCGAATAGCACCTCTAGCCGCAGAACTTCTGACAAATATGTCGAGAGTGGTGAAACCGAGCATAATCTCCAATACCGCCTGAGGGGAGCTTCTCCTCTCTCTAATCACTGCCGACTCGTGTCCTGGCGTCGTAGATAGCTGTTAGGAACCAGTTTATTTAAAACACTAACTGCCCATCCAGGTCCTCGGCACTGCTACCTGCCACCTTGACCTTAAAAGCGTTTTTTTTCTTCAAAGTTGGATATTATAACGCCGCCAAAGTCTCAAGAATCGCCATGTCGAGGAAGTTTCATTGGCAATCAATATTTACATAGGCCTGATCAGCAGATAGACCTACATCGAGACTCTCCGCTTCCCCAGGAGTAACCTTTAGTATACGCTACCACATCGCGGCAAGGGTGTAACTAAATGTGGGGGCCTTTCTCTGAAGTCATACTGACATTTAAACCACATATTTTATTGTTTACTTGAGGCTTTAGTATGCTGTTAGAGATTTGTAATGTTGGGGTTTAAATAGTTTTAAAAAGTCTATGGGCAACAGATCGACATTTTAAAACTATTTAAATCCCAACATTAAAAATCGCTTTAAAAAATGTCCAATTCAAGAGTGAAACATCATACAAAAGCCTCATGTAAACAATAAAATATGTCAGTATGACTTAGATAATTTTGTTTGTTAAATTTTTATTGGAGTAGAAATGTATTACAGAAATGTTATAACCAAATAAGGCCTTATTGACTTTGGAAATTGAACTGTATAAAATAAAGTGGGTATCTATATATTTGGACTGCAGTGATTATTTTTAATGCGGAGACCAAATATCCATAAACAGTTTGGCCAGCTATAATTTGTATAGAATTCATTTAACCTTCGAACGCCCAAAGGAATTATATTTAAGAGCATATTTTGCGTTGGAAGAGAAGTATTTACAGAATATAGTTGTGTGAAGAAAAGAAGAATCCCAAATAAGGGGACACAAAAACAAAACCAGCAAGGATACACGGATCCTCCATCAGTTCATCGTTGTACAGCTCTCAATATCATTCGCAGTTCATATCCGATGTGCCCTCTTCCATTAACCAGAAATTTAACTAAATTCGACACATTCAAATGTACACGCAGAGAAAAAATATGGTTGAACATTATTGTGGCAACCATTCAATGTTTACCAAAACCATTTAATTGTTCTCGTAAGCACATATTTATTAGTTTTGAACATAATATTTTCTTTGCAATAAGATTATTGTTAAAATCTTAGTTGACACACTAAACAATTATAATATGGTTGGTTTTAAAAATGGGAATATTATCACGACAAACATTTAATGATTATAAGAATAATATTTTTTTGTGCCAAAAAAATATGTTTAGTTTTTGGAAAATATTATTTTTACAAGTAATAATGTTATTGTGAATTCATATATTCAAAAATATTATTGTCAGTATTATATCAGGATTTACTATTATATTATAAAAAGTCATAATAATATTGTCAATTGATCAGAATTGTAAGTCGTACAGGCTTTTTATTTAGTGTTTCATCAACAAGCAGCCACATCGGGTGTAGTGCTCCGCGTAATATAAATTATTTGTGTTTTAAAAGTTTGATATTATTTCACAAATAAAGTGTTTGTTGTTTTTAAAGAAGGTGAGTTGTTAATAAATAAAATTTCGTGTTATATGTTTTACAACAAACTCACAAATACATTTGTAATTAAAGCAAAAAAATCATGATTCCGTGATAAAACAACTAAAATTGTTTTTGTTTTTCTCCACATTTGTGTGTATTTGATAAAACTGTAAAATATTATTTTCGAACGTAATAATGTTATTTTGACTGAAACCATTGAATGTTTGAAACAATAATATTATTTTCCAAAATTGTTTTTACATTTTACTGCGTTTCGTGTGCATTCGGCGAATCCAACAATATTATTTTCGCACGTCATAATGCTATTTTGACTGCAACCATTGAGTGTTGAATGCAATAATATTATTTTCTAAAACAGTTTTAGCTTTTTCTTACATTTTGTGTGTATTCGGTGAAAAACAACAATATTATGTTCCCAGCCATAAAGTTATTTTGACTGTAACCATTGAATGATGCAAGCAATAATAATATTTTCTAAATTATTTTATAATTTTCCTACATTTCGTGTGTATTCGGTGAAAACCAACAATATTATTTTGCACGGCATAATGCTATTTTCACAGCAACCATTGAATGTTGAAGGCAATAAAGCCTCAAATATTCTCGGTGATAGTGGCAGAATACATTGCCTCATCTTAGTTTGTGCTGGATATTAAAATTACAAGTAAGTACTCATTTTGTAACTTTTAAATCGTATAACCTGACCGTTTTCTTTTTTAAGATGCATCTTCAGAATCGGGAATCGATGCAAATACATCCCTTTCTAGTTCGTCACAACAGCCAGAAGCATATACTGATGTCGCCCGTACAGTGTCTTGTATTGGAGATACAGAATTTATAAACTTCTCCCAAGACAACATTTTTGTATCCACGGCCTTTGTTTTTTCAAGTCTTCCTTCAGTTCAAGTATATATGTATATATTTAGTGCCTGTAGTTTATATTCCTTCTAAAAATACATTCTATCGTAGGAAATAAGTACAATGCCTGACGTTCACAATCTCCTGGACGTCAAAACATTGGAAAATAAGGATAGGGTGAAAATAGCAAAAGCGCTAATAGCATCCATCCTTCAGAAAAAGCCGAACAGACAGTATGTATAAAATTGTTAGACATTTGTAACAAATACTGTATTCCAAATTACTTTTAGATTGCTTAAGGAAGATTTTATTCAATTGTCGCAATCAATAATACAGATTTTTCCATCTGAAGTCAAGGAGACTTATTACATACCTTTTAAGAAAGGACATTTATCTAAAGGTAAATTATACGATGCGTACAGCAATCTAAGATCAAAACTTAGCTCTACCGGCTTGATAAAGAGACGCATAAAAACAATATCAGAGAAACGTAGTAAGTATACAAGTAATTTTTAAAATAATAATAATAATTTAGCGTTTTAATGTTTATCTTTTCTTTTTAATTAACGCAAGTGAAAATATCAGCCTTGAATATGGAGAATATCCAGCCGATGCAGAGGAGTTGAAAGTGTTACAAACGGAAGGATTTGAATGGGACAAAGTGTTGGAATTTTGGCAAAAATTCCATATTCTCCGACAAAAGGAATTGAAAAATAGCGATTTAGCCACCGTTGACTATTTGAATAAATACAAGGTTCTACTGGATGAAAAAAAATACAAGTTGGTAAGCAAAATAATTTACATTTAGTTCTAGACTTCTTTGGATGCAGTTATATATTGTCTTTTCATTTAGTTTTTCAAACTTGTTAAAAAACAGTCATTCATTTGTTAGAGCACACAAAATTATTCATGTTTTAGAGCAAACAATTTCGACTATTTTTATTTTAAAATTTATAGTTTGGAAAATAATTATTACAACCAAAGCAAATATTTTTTTATTTTCATCTTAAGTTTGAAATTGATTTCAAAATTTTATACCCTTCATCGAAAAACATTTACGAATGGAAACTGTACTACCTGAAAGTAATTGCCAAGGCCGAAAAACTAAAAGATAATAGCACCCAGGAAATATTATCGTTAATTTATAAAACAGATGAGAAAGGTAAGTAATTAGTGCAGTTTTAAATAAATCGATTTTATATTATTTTTGAATTATTACAGATTCAAAACTTGCGCTATCATTGATGTTAGTTGCCTATATTTTGCCGAACAGTAGAAAGCACTCTAAATTGGAAATCTAAATAATTTTCTAACAGATAACAAGTAAATGAATTCTTTTGCTAACTTCTTAACAAAAAAATGTTTATTTAGACACACTGACTACTCATAAAGTACACTTAAATTTTGGCCTAACTCGAGTTAGGCTGCTATCGTTTGTTACCACAGATTTGTACTTTCGTACGTTTTTTTTTGTTCTTTATATTCACCCCTATCGCGATAAGGGTGACTAATTAATTTATAATAGTTATTAATTATAGCATATATTGTATTATATTATAACATATATTATAACATATAACATATATGTATATATTATAACATATATTATAATTCTACAAATATATTGTAAATAAAAAATCTATTTCACTTAAAACAAACAATTAATATTTTTAATTATAGGTGTGACAATATGGTAAATATATTGATTATATAATGTCTTTATAATTGAATCACATCAGTCGAAATACAACCATATTATGTTTAACTAAGAGAATATTATGGTTGCTGCGACCATATTATGGTTACTCTGTGGACCATATTATGGGCATCTACGACAATATTATGAATGCTACGATAATATTATGGTTGCTACGACCATAATATGGTTACTGTGGCAACCATATTATGATTAACTAAGACAATATTATGCTTGCTACGACCATAATATGGTTGCTGCAACCATAATATGGTTACTACATCAACCATATCATGGTCAACTACGATAATATTATGGTTCCTACAACCATAATATGGTAGCTACGACTATAATATGGTTATTCTATTAACCATATTATGGTTCACTAGGACAATATTATGGTTGCTACGACAACATTATGGTTGCTACGACCATAATATGGTTACTCTGTGGACCATATTATGGTCACCTACGACAATATAATGGTCATCTTGGACAATATCATGGTTTCTACGACCATAATATGGTTACATTGTCAACCATATCATGGTCAACGACGATAATAGTATGATACCTTAGGACCATAACATGGTTACTCTCTTAACCATACTATGGTTAACTAGGATAATACTCTGGTTAATATGTTGACTATATACTATGGTTGCCATAATAATGCGTTATGGTTGCTGCAAACATATCCCTATCATTATATTATGCTCTTCGAATATGGTTGCCACAACCATAATCCTTCTCTGCGTGTATCATGAGTCCCGCCATTATAGACATCATATGTAGACATTCCAATAATAAGGTAGAAGCTGTGTATTCTCAATGGAACTCAGAAAATCCAACAAAACCTCGTGTATGGAAAGCAATTACCGATGAAGAACTTACGGCATTTACTGGAATTTTATATGTAACTGGATGTCATATCAACCCAAGAATCGATCCCAGACTTGTGGAGGAAAAATTCGTTCCCTCTTTGGGGAGCTACAAATTCCGCTACAATGGGGAACATATGTTCAAAGATATTTTGAGGTTTATTCGCTTCGACTCCAGTAGAACTAAAGCCATTCGCTTGCAAACAGAAAAGAATGCAGCTTTAAAAACCATTTTTGATATGATTAAAATGGCCACATTTTAATTATCGGCCACATGAGTCCATTACAGTGGATGAACAGTTGTTATCTTTCAGAGGTCGAACGCGGTTCACCCAGTACATACCGTCGAAACCTGCTAAATACGGAATTAAGGTCTGGTGGGCTTGCGACTCAGCAATATTTTATCCACTGAATGGCCAAATGAATACAGCTAAGACTGGCAATGTAAGGGATCTCAACCAAGGGGAGAGCGATGTCAAAGACTTGGATGCTACTTATAAGCGAACTGGCAGAAATGTGACAATGAACAACTTTTTTACGACTCTGTCGTTGGCCGAGGAAATGGCCTTATGGAAGTTGTCTATAGTGGGCACTTTAAAAAAAATAAAAAATATTTGCCCCAGGAATTGAAGCCCTCAAACCTCCGAGATGTTGCCTCAAGTCTCTTTGGGTTTGGCTACAATGTGGCTACATGGTATCACACGTGCCCGCCAAAAATAAAGCTGTGGTTTTATTGTCAGTGATGCAAAGCGACACATCTACGAGTATAACCAGGCCAAAGGAATAGCCAGAGATAATAATGTATTACAATATAACCATTATTAGGAACTCGTCCTTGGCCTCTTGCCATGTTTTATAATCTTATTGACTACACCAAAACCGTTCTACTGGGAAGAGGAGCACGGAACATCGACCAGACGACGTGCCACGCAATTGGGCATTAACCGGCGGTCCCTTAGCAAAATTTTAGTGAAAGATTTGAAGATGTTCCCCCACAAAGTGCAGACAGTGCATCAGTTGTTAGCTGTTGGCCGCCAACGGCGTGTAACCTACGCTCAATCCATCCTAATCTCAACGAAGGGGTGAACGATTTTTCTTTGAAAATCATCATGAGCGATGAGGCTCATTTCCATCTTATCGTTTCTGGTCCACCGAAAAAACCAGTACAACCCGCTGAAAGTTACTGTGTAGTGTGCTGTTTACGCTGGAGGAGTCATCGGGCTATTTTCTTTTTGAGAACGCCGCGGGTCAAACGACGACTGTGGACGTCGCGCGCTACAGTGCCATGATTACCGAATTTGTTCTTCCTCAATTAGATGAATTGCGACTGGAGAACATGTGGTTCCTACAGGACGATCGAACGGCGCATACTGCTCGAGCCACAACCGATATTCTGATGGAAGCAGATCACCCGATTTAACCGTTCCAGACTTCTTTTTATAGAGCTTTTTGAAGTCGCGGGTTTACGACAACAAGCCTCAGGCTCTTAAAGGTCTTAAGTAGAATATTCGCCAAGAATGCAAGTTCTGGCAAGAGTGATGGAAACGAGCCCGTATGGTCATCAACTCTGGCGGCGAACACTTGGCCGATATCATTTTCTCAACTTGATGTAATAAATTCCAATGGATTAAATAAACAAATTTCACAAGCAGAACCAAAGATTTTCATTAAAAAAAAATACAGAAAAAGAACATTGGGTGATTTCTTTTGCCCCACCTTGTACAATGTACTACAGAACTTATGTTTTTAACTTTTATATGAGAACAAATTTCATGTGATATGGGTGAGGAATTTATCGCAGATGAAATACCAGAGCGAGATCCCACAGGTCGCATAAAGCAAATAGGCAAATGCTGTATGTGTGTCGGGAGGTGAGGAAATTGCGTAACGCAAGACAAACTTGCGTCACATGCAAGAAGCCGGCATGTCTAGAACCATAGACTAATTACTATACTAGACTCAACATTTCTCTCAGCAAATTTCTGTCATTTGGCCTGGTGTGATATGAACTTTGGATGTCGAAAAGAATTGTTTCAATGATACCAGATACAACGAACAAAATAACAACAACGGCATTTCATTTTGTGTGTTAAAATTATTGTGTTAAATACAAAACAAATGTATGCTAACAGTAACAGTCAATAAAAAAAAGTGTAAAACACATTTAATTTCACAGCTTTGCACCAAAACGACATGAAAAATTAAAGTCAGAAGTTATTGTAATTCCACCTGGTGTATGCCACTTTTCGTCAAGCATCTCTGTTATCAAACCTACCGCATCACGAAGAGTGTGAAAGGAAACGTCAGATGAGTGAAATATTCTCTCTAGTAAGATTTACTCTATGGTCTTGAACACAGCTACATCCAAACAATGTGCGAAAATTTGCACTCCTTCTTCATCCCACAATTCGGGATAATTGTTTCTACAATTTTAATTTTAGATTTTCATGGACGTTCTTTATTATACAATTATTTACATTACCTTTGAGACAGAAATTCAATATGTTGTAAAAAAAAAACCCACCGGGGAGGGTTTCGGACCACAACGGCCCAGACAGAATTTAAAAAAAAATATGACGAGATATTGATATTAGGGTTTGGGTTTTATTATCTGGAATAAATAAGAAATTTAGTCACAGAGTCCAAAGCGATTTTTGATTTGATGGAAGTTCTGTGACTTATCAATGTTTGAAAAACGCAAATCACGCCCAGGTGGGTTTTGGTCTTGCGGAGGTTAAATGTTGAAGATAATCCTTACTAATAATAATCCTTACAGTTCATGGGCAGCACCTATAGTAATAGCACAGAAACCAAATAATAGAATTAGAGTTTGTGCAATATTGCAATAGTTTTTCTAAAATCTTTTAAAGTTTAAATTTTTATCTAAATTAGGTTCAGAAAAGCTCTCATCGGTCGATCAATAGGAGTCATTGAAGCGCAAATCATAATTTTAGAAGAAACTGGAAATATGCGGAACACGAAATACGTGGAATGTTTTTGTTTTTAGTGCTGTTACATAAATAATTATTCTCAACTGTATTATTATTATTTATTTAAGTAGTATTAGTATACATTTTAGTTTACAAATTATTCGATTTATAAAATATCATTTTTTCACATAATTCAATTTACTTTATTTCTAACAAAAAATATAATTTCTCTTTTAAAAATTAAGATATTTCTCTCGGTTTTTATAAAAAACAGTGATTTCGGCATATTATTGGTAGACACCCTTTGCAGTCTGAAGTTCTCCAAATTTCTGAGGTTTTACAGTTGTACTTGCCCAACATATTGAAGTTGCCTTATTAGGTATTCTGGACCATTCCCATTTTTAAACTTTTGTATAAAGAGTAGAGTGTTTATTTCAAGTCTTTGATGTATATTCAGCCATTTTAGCGTAGTGCAAGAATTTGTTATTTCCCAATTATCAATTTATGTATATAGATAACATCGGTGTAGTTCATCAAGCATGTACAACTCTAATAAAATTCACTTAGGGATCATCGATCGATATACACTTCCCATACGTAAATTCCATTAGATGTTTGTATACATACGATTGATGATTTACCAATGATAAAATGAAAAATATGCCTGCCAAATTACCTCTAAATTAATTGATTAGCCAACAGTTTTAACGTGTGTGTACTTTAAATGCATCTATATTAATATTTAGACAACCTATCCGATAAATCTTTTAGAACATTTTAATTGAGATAAATAAACAAATGCTCGTCTTATGAAATTTAATAAGAAATAACAAATAATGCGGCACATGAAAATTTGGGGATTTTGCCGGGCACAATACATTGTGCGCCGGTGCATGTACATAAAAACCAAAATAGAAAAATAACAAAAGCCAAAATCCCAAAAATTAAATATTTACTTAAACGACAAGATATTCTTTTTATAACTAAATTTCGCAAAGAAATATTTAATGGTACATGCTTATGTAATATGTATATACACATAAGTATTAAGGTGTCCTTTTTTTAAGTTTTAAACGACATCCTCTAACAATGTTCCAATGGCCACAAAATACAAATTGTGCTCGGATCAGTATCAAAAGCCAGAATCGAGTTAAACAAAACAACGTTACAAATTTGTTTAAATGAACCTGTTATAGCAAAAGTTTACTACCTACCCAAACCCTTATGAAATTTTCGTGTACAAAAATAACGATAAATATCGTTCACTTTTCATTTGATTGACATTTCGACTATTTGGACAAACAAAATGTAATACCAAAAATAGACTACGAGGATGAACTATTCATGAAATATATGTCACGTTAATCAGAGCTACGAGGCAGCAACAGTTTCCGTGTAGAGATAAAGGACAAAGCTTAAATCGAACCACAGATTAGTCAGTTTTGAGTATGAGCATGCTCATAGTTGATAATAGTTGTGTTTTGGTTACAAGCAAGCGATTGTCGCTTGCTAAGTTGCAAAGAAAACGACAATTTAGCGATAAGTCATTTTATTCAAAAATATGAATAAGGGTTGAAAACGGTAAAAGATGTCAAAAAAAATTTGTTTAAACTTAGCGAAAATGATTCTCGTCGCTAAGTCTTCGCTAAGTGCTTTATACAAAACAAGCGAATACATAAGCAGGCGGTGTAACAAAAACACGCTTAATTTGTCTTTAGCATGTGAAACCGATGTCAGTTTTCCAAAAAATGTTGCCAGCAAGACAGTGATGGAAACGAGGAGTTTGTCAAAATAAATACCCATAATAAGTAAAAATAATCAGTTTTGCTCAAATACGCAAGTACTTTTATCTCATTCATGTTTACATTTTACTGTTTTTACTACTTTTTCGAATTCGAAAGAAATTTGTTATTCTTTTCTATGGTAAAATGACACAAATTTCTTTCAAAATTAGAAAAATAGTAAAAACAGTATAACTAGGACATACGGGAACAAAGCTTTTGTTTTTAAAATATGTATATATGTACATACACTAAATAAGTACACTTTAAAATAAATAAGTACACTAAGTCGGTGCAATTGTTAGTGTGCGCGGCTCTTGGACATGAGAACGAGGGTTCGATACCTGTTAAGACTACCTTACACTTCTTTCTTCTCGACGGCGCTTAACTTCTCAATATACCGTTCGGTACCGGAGTAAAACTAGGTCCCAATAAGTGACTGTAAAACTAGAAAGCGCACAGTTCACTGTTTGTGAGAAATTCTCTCCAATCCCTTCATGGGATGTAATTTAACCATTTATTTTTTGTTACGTACACTAATCGGTGACGCGTCATAACGCCCATGGGCGTTATGACGCGTCACCACACTAATCATCGGCAATGAATGTCTTGAGTGGCATATCAAGTAGGGTATCCAATTATTCGGATGTTTGCATTGTTCGAGTATTCGAGTAACTCGAAAACAGATTTTCTGACATACTCGGACAACCGATTAAAGTTTTTTATAACTCGAGTTATTCGAGTAATTTTACTCTTCGGAAATTGATCGATTGAACATAAGTTATCGATAAGCTTCTTGTTACCAAATTAGAATGTAATCGAAGTTGTTCGCATTACTATAATGTTTCCAAAAATTTTTTTGGTAATATTTTATCAAATTTAGCAGCCAGATAAAGAGTTTTTGGCCAAGCTCATGAATAACAAGCCTGTGGTTCGCTTAACGCTGAAACAAAAAGTTTCATTCATTCATCGCTTTCATTCCTCTCACCGGTTATTCATTTCAAGTTGCTAAGAGAGCATAGAGAGTGTGATTATAGAGTGTCAAAAGCTCCCATTAAAATATACTATCGTCTACAAAAGGTTTTTCTTTATTATTACGTGTTACGTTTTGATTTTGATTGTTTCGTTCGTTGAAATTCATTTTATAAAAACAGACCATTAATTTTTTTTCATTTCTGTAAAATTTGCGACTTGCATGAGCATAATGACGAGGACTGGATTGTATGTATTCTGTCTCGTAGAAGCATATGTCGGTGCGAGGAAAGAATTAAACTTTTTGTATCTGTTTCAGCTATTAACGAATCATCATCTGGTTCGATCGGAATAATCTTTTATATGTCCTGAAAAGTAACGTCTCAGTGAAACTGTCAAATCTAGAACGGTCCTTGACTATAAGGTGATAAAGGATTACTCTATGCATCCTCTGGGTGCCGGGGCACAGCGGAGTATTCGGCAACGAAAGCCAGGGAACTCCAAACGGTGAGCCCAGATGGAGCGAAACCCTTTGGGGTGACGAAGGCTGAGTTAAGTAAATGGGCGGAGTCGGCACATATAGCCCAGTGGAACCGGGAATCAGTAGGCAGGATGACAAAGATCCTTTGGGGAAACCCAGATGGATTGAGGACAAAAGCTTTGCTGAATCTGGGAAACTCCGAAATGAGCAAAATGATGGGAGTCTTAACAGGGCATTCGGGATTACGGGCCCACCTGTACCGTATTGGACTAGTGGCGAACAGTGAGTGCAGGGCATGCATGGAGGACGATGAGACGATGGAGCACTTCTTATGCCACTGCCCGGCCTTCACACAAGCTAGATCCAGATATCTTTCGGATAGTACGATACCGGACATGACCAAACTTGTGGGTATAGACTGGAACAAACTAAGGAATTTCGTGAATAGCACCGAATTCCTATAAGGGATATAGTGAAGTAGTAGGATAAACTTAGAGCGCACAACAGGTCGAATTAGCGGCTTAAGTGTATGTCTTAGTGGCATGGGAACACTCAACACCGCACCCCTCTTTTCAAACTAACTAACTAACGTCTCAGTGTAATATTTATAGATTTTGGTTGTTGAAATTAATAAATGAAATAAATTACATATCTAAAAACTACTTAAGGTCATGTTAGACTGTCAGTGCAAATGAACGATTCATGGAGAGAAATGGAATGAAACACTCTTGAATTTTAAAGAAATCGTAACATCATTCTGCTTTCGATTTACACTATCAGTTTTGACGAATGCAAAAACAACAGTCGGCAAACTGGCAAGCAAAATACAAACTAAATATTGGATGGGAAAGTTGCAGAGTGTACGACGGAACGGAGGTAATTCAGTGCTTTAAATGCCAAGGATTTAACCACAAAGCAGAAGAATGTAGAAATTAAATAATATGCTACAAATGTCATGGATCGCATAAGGCAAAGGAATGTGAAAAGGACATTATTACTAAATACGTAAACTGTATAAAAGTTAATAATAGACTGAATATGGGACTAAATGAAAATCACGTAACGGGAAGTAGAGAAAGTCCAGTTTGTAAGTACAAACTTAATAACAAAAAGAAAAGGTTGGGATTAAATTTTTAACAATTAAAGGAAGTAAAAGGTATTTACACAAATATACAAGGACTTACAAACAACTTTGTTAAAATTTCCCAGATTTTTGGTATTGGACATTGATTTTTATCAGCAGCGATTCAATTTGTTACGAGTTTCGAGGTGTGCTTCGGGTCGTTATCATGTTGGAACGACCACTAAAATGGCATATTCCATTCGGCATGAGGAAGCATTGCGCTTTCAAGGATATCTTTATACATAAAGCGATCCATTATGCCTTTTATTCGGTGCACGGATCCAATACCAAATCCAGAAAAATATCCCCATACCATTATACCCTCTCCGCCATGCTTAACTGTGCCTTGACAATATCGAGGATCTAAGCGCTTATTTTGTGGCCGGCAAACTCATCTCATTCCATCTGTATATTTCAAATTACAGTTTGATTCATCGGAAAAAGGAACCGTTTTCCAGCGCTTCACTAACCAACTAATATGCTCTCGAGCAAATTGTAAACGTTTTATCCGATTTTTTCGTGAAATAAACGGCTTCTTATCTGGTCTATAACTTTTAATCCACTTGCATAAGGTCTTATTTGTACAGTACTACTGTTTACTTTGTTTAGGGCGTTAACTACGCTTGGCGCCGATTTATCTGAATACTTCTTTAATTCTATAAGTATCCGTGAATCTTCTCGTTCTGTTGTAGCTTTAGGACGCCCTCCTCGATGATGAGTTTCCACGGTTCCATCTACCTTGAACTTGCTTATAATGAAACTTACTGTTGATTTATTTAATGAAAACTTTTTCCAAATGTCTTTCTGAAATACTTAATGTTTGATTCCTGAACTGAATACTTGTTTCCTGCCATAACCAAGTTTTTAATCGATTTTGAAGAATATTTTAAAAATTTTGCTTCAAATTTGTAAACAGTGTTCTATTTTAATCCAAATCGTATTTGATTATAAGAAATAATTATAATTAATTAATTATTATTAAACATAGTTTTAAGTTGTTTTGTTTAATTTTATTTACACTGTACATAGGTAGCATATGTTTATACACATGTTTTTATATGAGCAATATGACTGCAAAACTAGAACGCGCACAGCTCACTGGTTGCGAGCAGCTCTCCCTAATCCCTACATGGGATGTAGCGGGTAGTATGAATTTCTCATACATTAACCAAAAACTAACAAAAATCGGTCATACAAATTTAAATTCAAATAAAACGTAACTGACACTTGCACGGTCTTCAAAAATGCTATACACGGAAAAATACAACTCTGTGATATAGATTAAAACTCACCTCAAAGCACTGACTGCAACAATGCGAGAACGCATGAGGAAAAAAGAACATGGTGGAAAAAATCTGTATGTTCTTGTTGTTGGAATTATAGGCCTTTCAGTATATGTTGATACCAAGATGTATCTATTACAGGTGGAAGCGATAGAACAGCTGATTTCGTTTATACTAATTCCAAGATGTATCTAGTTCAGGTGGTAGCGTTAAAATAGCAGACGAAATTTTTACTTGTCCTTGTGGTTGTTGCCGAAAATTACAACAATTCCTCCTGATATAACCAGAAATTAATACATCGATCGACTGAATTTGACAAAGTCGGCGCTTGAAATAAAAACAAACTGCCTTCAATTCCTACTGCTTCTACCTTACTTATTTTGCCATGGTTGATACCATGGTAAAATAAGTAAGGTAAACGCACTAGGAATTGTTACAACAAACACAGGCATTTTGTTTTTGTTTGGTGTCCATAATCTGTCAAATTTTCTTCATGTGTGTATCTACTGTAAAAGTAAACAAAAAAGTACGCAACAAAATACATGTGAATTTGACATAAGAGTAACACCTAAGCAAGAAATATGTTGAAATCAGCTGTTCTAACGAGTTTACCTTACTCATTTTACCATGGTTGATACTTAGTGAGAGTTTACACGAGCAATTTTCATTGCAGCAATTCTTGTCGATTCTCCTTTGGAGTTACCATTTGTGTTTACACGAGCAATTCGTTCGCCATTGAATTGCTGCAATTCTTGTTTTTTTATTTTGTTGCTTCTGACATTCTTATAAATTTGAGACGCACGTAAAATTGTTGTGGGAATAAATAAACACACAAAATAAATTTTAAAATGTCTTCTCTTGACCATTTTGCACTCATATTTATTATATTATTTTTTATTCAATTTTTTTTTAACAATTCACTCTTTAACACACAGCTTTTTTTTAATTTTTCTTTACCGAGATGTTTCAACCATCAAAAACAAACAAACGAGTAAAATGAAACGTCAAATTATTTTGCATCCAACTTCATTGCGAATGAAAACAAAAGGAATTGCAGAGCACTCGATAGTTTTTTCCCCGTTCCGTTCTTCTTCCCTCTCTCTCCGAACAACGTAAGAATTGCAGCAGAATTGCATTCTCAAAATTGCACGTGTAAACTCTAAGTCTGTTTCTACACGTGCAATTATAATTGCTGCAATTCATGAGTTCGTAGGAGAGAGAGGTAAGAAGAATAGAACGAGGAAAAAACTTGCATGAAATCTGCAATTCTTTCAGTTCTTCTCATTCGTAATTTTTTAGTAATGGCGGCTGCAGACATTTGACATTTCTTTTCATTTACTCATTCGTAAAAATTTCTCACGAATAGTCTGCATATGTCTCAGATTTATACGAATGTCAGAAGCAGGAATAATAAAAAACCAGAATTGCACAAACAGAATTGCGTGCGTGTAAAAGCAAATTGCAATTCCAAAAGAGAATCATGAAGAATTGCAGCAATTACAATTGCACGTCTAGAACCAGACTAACTTAGGGATCTTCGATCGATACTAATTCGCACATGTGAATTGCAGAATTGAGTTTGTATATACATATACGATTGATGATCAACCGATATTATCAATTCAGGCACAGTAGTTAGGCGTCTGATGATGAACTTGCCACGAAGTTCGAAACTAGTCATGCCAGTGAGTGTGTGTTGAACTGAATTGCTTATTATTTCCAACAAAAAACAACCATTTTTCAATTCGAAAAATGTTCATGACTTGTAAGCTTGTAGTATGAATTTCTCATACATTAACCAAAAAGAAAATATTTATATATATTGATGTCTTCTTTTGGGTTGATATTAGCGTATTCAAAACCTAAATTCGGTCGGTTACCCGTGCTTCGGTTTTGTGAAAATTACTATTCTCGAAGAACTGGTTTCACCGATTAACCCGTTTTTGGTTTTTAAATACCTTTTTCGCAACTGATATTACAACACAGAACAACAAAACTAAAGCCTGTTCAATTGCTCACATGGTTACTAAACCCATCAGGCAGACAGAAAATACTTTGCCAACGAATTATTTCGTCGCCTGTTGTTGTTGTTCCTCCTTGTTCTTCTTAGTGCTGCTTAAAAAACCGGTTACTTAGAAAAATTTTCTATTCGAAAATGCCGAATAGTTTGGCACAGTAAAACCGGTTCAATGAATAATTCAAAAACAGCCCATTTAATAAAAAAAACTGGATAAGAGCAAAGAACTGGGTTCTGAAACCGGGTTTGACAATTCTAATCCCGTTGTCTTTATTCCTGCTCGTTTCAATCGAAACGCAAACCGGGTCGAATTGTATGTTGAGGAAAACCAAAAAATTAGAGAAATCTAACAGATCTGTCAAAATTTTTTCTGCGAATCTTTCTACTTGCGTTTAGATTAGCCCCTTCGCTCCCCGAAAATGAAAATTTTGGCATATCCCACGATTTCTCTAATAGTCTAAAGCGAACCGCAGACTTGTCATTCATGAGTATGAACATCAGCTGTCGTTGGTGTTTATTGTTGATGTACCGTCCTTCTTGATACCAAATTTGAATGTAGTCGAAGTTTATCATATTAACATGAACTATAGCCCAATCAACTCCATTGTAAGGAACAATTATTTTCTAAAATATTTTCCTAAGCCAACAATAATGCAACAAAATGGTAGTTTCTAAAGACGACGGAGGGTAATGGTGTATCGAAGTACAAGAGATTTTAGTTTTACTGGTCGATTTGCAATAGAAATCTGGACAAAAGTGTTTGACGTGTATAGAGTTCTACACCTTTTTTCAGTCGTAAAGGATTAAGCAAAGGATTCGGAAGAAAAATGGTTAATATTAGCAAACCGTTGAATCTGTTTTTACCCAGTACATAAAATTCGCACTTTACTTCGTTTCCCATGACAACTTATTAAGGGATTGGGAAGATCTTCTCACAATAGTGTCGAGGTGACGCCCGAAAAAATTAAAGGTGCCACAGGGCCGGGTCAAACCCTTCCACCTACAGCCACAAAAAAAACTTATCATCCTCAAATCTTTGAAAATGAACCCTAAGCTTTACCCTGATATTAAAGGATACAAATTGTTGTCGTAACAGGCCCCATAAACTTGTTGGCAACGTCGTTTTTTATTTAGATTTGAATATTGGGCCAAGAAACATAAATAACAGTTGCTTATTTTGTGGCCACAAAAGCAGAATTAGATGTGGTTTTAAAAATCTCAACTTATCAAAAATAAGGGGCACGCTAATGTGTATACACACATGTATGCCACAAGTAATGTATGTTAAAAACAAACGGGAAGGGAACTGCTTAAAAAGTCCTTCCAAAACTGATTAAGCTAAAATGGCGTAATAGAAGGAAGAATATGTTGATATAACTCCATCTGCAAGAGTAAAAATAAATAAATGGTTTCCCATTACATCCCATGAAGGGACCGGGGAGAACTTCTCACAATCACTGAGCTGTGCGCTTTCCAGTTTTCACTCACTGATTGGGACCTACAGTTTTACACCGATTCCGAACGGTATTTTGAGAAGCTTTTTCATGGCTATATACTCGATAGTGTCGCCGTCACTAAGCGAGGTGACCGTCGTCGAAAGAATATTAAGGTGGTTGGAGCAGGGATCGAACCCAGGATCTCCTGTACAAGAGGCGCGCACACTACCCATTGCACCACCGACGGTCTGCAAGAGTGTGTCTGCATTATGTAACCGTCAAACAGTGTGTTTCAAAAGAGTGTGTTGGGATTTTTAAATTAAATTTGGAACTCTGTGAATAATTCCAATAGGGCATATGTGTGCATCATCCTTGTAAGCCGTAGTTGATTTTTAGTTTCCAAGTTTCCATTTTGTAATGATGGCGCAAAAACCTTTTATTAATTGCCTTAGCTTTTAAAAGTTTTTACATAAAGCGTGAATATATATAAACTGCAGCCAATTTACAATGCACACCTAATACGTTATTAGTTTAAGTTACTTTTATTAACTAACTAATACGATATCATAAATTTAACTAACTTCAGCGTTCACCGGAGTTCTATAATCATTGTTGACCACACAAACTACATAGTTAGTTGTATTTGAATCCCATACATAGGGGAGTTTCAATATAATGCTGTAAAATAAATAATACGCCACGAAACACAATTTCATCTAAAATTTGCTGTGGATTCGATAAAGCTATATGTCATATTTATATGATATTAAGTCAGAAAATAACTTCTAAGGTGGCACAATCGAAAATACTAAAATTATTAACCTTTGTCGACTGATTAGCATGGCAGTTTGTTATCCAAAATGGAAGACTAGCAATTGTTGAACGGCTATATTTCAGCGACTCGTTTTGTGCATTAATATAAAGAAATTTTCTTTAAAATATAACGAAAGGATTACCCTTTTCTGTTCCTTGCATAATTACGGCTCATTTCTCTCGCAACTCACTGTTACTTAATGACTTTACATGTCCGTGCGTGTGTGACGAGATGTACATATATCTCCATTGTGTCCTTGCTGATAAAAGATGCGTGCTATTACGTGTGTGTGTGTGTGGAAAGAAAGAAAAACTCATAATAGTCCACCATCGCTGGCATCAGCAATAGACAGACACTCATAGGGAAGCAAATGAGAGAAAAACAATCCTTTATAAGAAAAAAAATATGAATGGTAAACAAGGAATCATACACATACATAATGTGGCATAATAGCGGGATGGGGTGAGAGAGCGTCAAGTTGGTTGCAGGTTAAAAAGGGGAGACCATTTAAAGTGGAGTGTTGTGTATTGAGTGGTGAATGTGGGCGGGGAAGGAAGGATTTATGTATGGCCAAGAAAGGGCGATTGATGCTTATGACATTTCCGCACAGAGAAATGCTATGGTTGTTTGTTGGTGGTGGAGCTGCTGTCAATGATGTTGAAAACAACGAAAATACATGGAACATATCTGTACGTAATGCGCCGTAAGTATTGATTTTCCGAGTGGTCGCACTTTAAAACAACAACAAAAGAGCTCTGCACAACGATATGGACAAAAGGAAAACTAAACAAAAATACCAATAAAATGAACAATAGTCCGCATGTATTTTATATCCAATTAGAATGTGTGAGGACGGACATTCATACATATATTTGTTAAATACTTGGGACAAATGTTAACACAGACAATCAGACGGGTAGATTGACTAATTAAAAACTCAAAAATAGTTTTATGTTCTATACCAAACTTTAGAGATTTTTCTCTTCCACCCCGTGTGGAGCAAAGGCAATATCTTGCAGCTGGTATTGTTGCTGCTTTATCAGTTTTCTTAATGTTTATAGGAGCTAAGATAAACAAATTCAGCGCAGCTCTGAAAGTTGGAAATCACAAGAACACCCGTAGTAAATCAAGCTACGAAAATCTAAAACAAATACAGGAGTTGTGCATGTACGGCCATGAAGATGACGACGACTATGTCGATGCATGTTTATCATCACCGGAGTTAATTGAAATTGAAGAAAACTGAAAAGCAAGCAAAGCCTAGAATAACGAACACAAACACTTCATTGCGACTGAGTTTGTCTGGAATTGGAGGAATTGCTGTGTTGTATGTGGTACTTACTCGCCATTGTGTTGGGGTTCCTTGATTCACTTCACTGGCTGTTGTCGGCTGGTTGTTTGCTGCTGCCTCTTCCGTTGCTCGTCGATGGTTGTCTGTCTAGCCTTATTGTTGTAGTATTTGTGTTATGCTTTTAAATTTTTTCCTTTCTGTTTTTGTTTTAAAGAATGGAAAAATGTATGTATTTCATGCAGTGGTGGAGAAGAAACGCTTCGTTGCACCCGTGCGGTTGATGTTGCTTGGACTCTTGATATATGTGTGTGTAGGTAGATAGGTGTTTTAGCTAGAAGGTTTACTTCTCACTTATTTTATGTATTTCTTTACGTTTTGGACTCTTTTTTTTTAATGCTGTTGTTTACTTAAATTTCTTTAATCATCAGGTATGTTGCACAAAAAAACTATACTTTCTAAACACAATATGACAGACACAAGACCACTATTTTTAAGTTATGATTACCACTTTCGCAATTTTCTTTTGGTTTTTATGATTCACTGATCTCCAATATACATATCGTAATGGTATTTTTTCCTACTCCTTACTAAAGTAGTTTCACAAAGCTATACAAAAGAAATGGAAGAAAGACCGTCCGAATTCCGGGCTCAACGTACAGGACCGAGAGCAAAAGTGTAATGTCATAATTTTGTTCATTTCGTTTTGTTGTTTTGTTTATTCCAGTGTTGTGTTTGGCTGAGCCAGGAATGGAACTTTTGTTACCATTTTAAGATTGTACAAAAAATGTACAAAAATTTACTCAAACCTGTTTCACCCCTCTTCGTTTATAAGAGAGTAGACAACGAAGAATATGCATTATTTGTTAAAGTAAAGAGAATTTGGTTTTGCTCCGACAGTAGAAATATATTCACACATTTTTGCTACCACACTTACACTTCTCTCAGTTGCCCCGCCACTGTCTCTGATTTTTCAACGACAGTAACTTCGGCAAGAGATTTGACCATGGTAAAATGAGTAAGGTAAACTCGTTAGAACAGCTGATTTCAATATATTTCATGCTTAGGTGTTACTCTTATGTCAAATTCACATGCATTTTGTTTGTGTACTTTTTTGTTGACTTTTACAGTAGATACACACATGAAGAAAATTTGACAGATTATGGACACCAAACAAAAACAAAATGCCTGTGTTTGTTGTAACAATTCCTAGTGCGTTTACCTTACTTATTTTACCATGGATTTGACACAAGCGGCCTGATCATGGCTGAACTAGTAAAAGTTGGCGCAATAGAACAACTGATTTTGCTTTCTTATGACTCCATCTGTTAAATTGAGTGTATTTTGTTGTTGTTTTTGTTTACTGTGTTTGTTCATATGGATCTGTGTTGAATTTGACGATTAGAGTCATTAAACAAAAACTAAATGCCTGTTGTTGGTTCACACAATTACAGCAAATCCTACTGCGTCAACCTCTACTAGTTCAGCCATCGGCCATATCGGTGACATTTCGTAGTAATTTGAGAAAAAAGCAAAACATCGTAAACGACTTAACAAATTGGGAAATATATTTGTATATGAAAATTTTGCTAATTTTTATTGAAATATTGTTTGACAATACAAATTTATAAACATGAACACTTCAGTTCCATTGTAATTTGGAGAAGTAAGACAAAACACAATGGCAAAAGATCGAAGAAACAAAAAATCTGAGCACGAAATTTAACGAAACGACACTGTCGGCGGTTGCTTAAAACTGTATTGTCTTTATAACTGGCTGGACGCGTACGTCACACAAACAATTTTTCTCTTTGTGACAACTAATACATATTCTCAACTATCTTGCCTCAAACTGTCCCGTGTAAACGCACCGTAAATTAGGCATCCGGAGAATTATAAAGACAATAGATGGCTAAAGTTCTCAAGGTGGGGAACGGCACATAAAATTATAAAAAAGAAATTAGGCTGAAGTTAAGGACCTGGGGCAGTCAAAAAAACCAAATTTAAGAAATATTAAAGGATGTGAGGAAATGGAAAGCTAGCTCTCGCAGGAGCCTATGGGGCCCACATGGTCCAAAAAACCAGCATACCTAGGTACATTTGGGTATGGATTAGTATGGGAACTTCATCGAAAGGAATTCGTGTTACGAATTCCTAGGTGGCATTCTTTTTTTCGTGGGATGTCTGTAAGTCCATATAAGTCCAAACATATTAGCGGTATTCATGCAAACGTGAAAGCCGAGAACTTTTGCTCAGCGCAAGTTTCCCTCGCACCGTTGCATGAGGCACCAGGTAAAGTTGCTCAGCGTAGTTGTGCTCAAAACCATATCAGCTGACCAAGATGGATACATAAGGTGGTAGCAGTAGCAATTGCATGTATTATGTATGTGTACTTTTTCTACTGTTCTAGTGCTATCACCTTATTTATCCATCCTAGTCAGATGACAACGAAATGTCAAAAGTTTACACGTTTCTCCATCCCACGTTGGCGCAGCAAATTTGTCACGAAAACTTTCCACTTTTGAGCAAGTCGTTTTGCAAGTTTACGATGTTTTCGAGTTTACGAGGTTCTTTCGAGCTTTCATGAAGACCACTATTGACTTAAGGTACAAAGGAAAGTTTAAATCGTTAAATTTAACCATTTTCAAAAAGGTCTACCACACGGTAGGAGCAACATAGGTCCATGCGAGGGCTGGTTTTCCACTTTCTCACATTCTTTACTTTTTCTTTAATTTTGTTTTTTTTTAAATTTTGTTTGCTGCCGCTGGTCCTGAATTTTTGCCAAAATTTAATTTAAAGAAAAAATCAAGAATGTGAGAAATTGAAAAATTATCCGTCGGAAGGACCTATGGCGCCCAAACGATCCACAAAAATCGGTACACCCATGGACACTTGGGTATCGGTAAGTGTAGGTACTTCAAGGAAATGCATTCGCCGCACGAATACTGCGGTACCAAATTTTTGTCGGTCGATGTCTGTAAGCCCATTTAAGCTTTCTTTTACTATATCCTATGGTGCCCTTGGGTTCCAATATCCGGGCCCAACTGCAAAACACAGAGTGTGGATATTCATATGAAAGGGAATAATATACCCATTGAATTCAAAGCAATTACGTAAAAGTTCAACAATTTCAATTTTCAAAAAAAATGAGAATTTTGTTTAATTTTTTTGTTCATTCAATTTTATGGAAGTTTCCCAGAAGTCTGGAACATAAAAAGTGATATGTATCACAATAAGCAAAATTTATCATAATAAGCAAAAAAAATTTTTTTTTTTATTTTTTCCTCTTATATTAATTTGTTGATGACCAAAGCTGCAACCAATTTGCACGACATTTTAAATGTAAACGTCACTCTTCAGTGTTTTTTCAACTAATTCATGACATACCGCGCATAATGGTTCAACAGCAAAGAGCTTTTTCTCATCATGCCGCGCACGGTAAAATAAGTAAGGTAAACGCAGTAGGAATTGTTGCAACAAAAACAGACATTTTGTTTTTGTTTGGTGTCCATAATCTGTCAAATTGTATACATGTGTGTATTTACTGTAATAATTTGAATTTGAAATAAGAGAAAAACCTAAGCAGAAAAATTTTAAAATCAGCTGTTCTAACGAGTTTACCTTACTTATTATACCATGATGCCGCGTATGACCGTTTAATAGCCGCCTAAAGGGGCCCTTAGACCTGTGGATAAGTTGCAGCGACTTCAACTTGACATCAACTTATCCATGGTGTAAGGTGAAGTTGGTGGTTTGTACAAACTAGTTGATGTAAAATCAAAGCGATTTTGATTTTTTGAAGTTGATATCAACTTATCCATCAGTGTAAGGGGGAGTTGCATCAACTTTCATACACATTTCGATGAGAAACGTTCATGAGGAAACATTATCGGCAAAATGTAAATAAATGAACCAAAAAATAAATAAATTAAACATTATCGGAAAAATATAAACTAAATAAATATGATTTGGAGTGTTATTTATAAATATTTAAAGAAAATAAAAATAGAGTTTTTTCATTAAATTTGTGATATTTTCGCAGTGCGCTCACCACCTTTCATTTCGACATCTGACAAGAAAATGAAGTTGCCTCAACTAGTTTGAGAGTGTAAGGGCAAAATCGAAGTTGATGTCTAGTTATCGAAGTTGATGTGAACTTGAAGTCGAGCAACTTATCCACAGGTCTAAGGGCCCCTTAAGACAACTTTTTGTTTTGACCATGGTAGAATCAGAAGGTAAACTCAAACCCAATTTTTGACTGGTTATTTAAATTGGTAATCAATTGATTTTGATTTATGTTTGATCTGACTTTAAATACGAAAAAGGGTTATTCAGTGCTTTGCCAAATAACCGGTATTCATGCATTTATCAACTAATCGTTACAAATGAATCAAACTGACGCCATTTGCAAAACAAAAGTGAAGTGATAAAATACAAAATATTTAATGAAATTGGAAAATATATGAGCAGAAATAAAGTTATAACTGCATGATACGTTTGATACGTTTTTATTGTTATTTCAACTAGGATGATGATTATAATTATTCACATTAACAATTTAAGAAGCTTTGTGTTTGTTCTTCTTGTTGTTTTCTGTCAAAATCAAATGGTCACTAGATCATAGTTTAAATGCCCAACATTGGCTGTTTAAACAGCAATTAACTATTAACCTAAAAATTTAATTCAGAGTTTAAATTATGTTTGATCGTTGATCAGAGATGATTTTCCACTCAAAAATTAGGCCTAAAAGTGCTGTAACTTAATCGCACATCTGACGTTTCATTTCACACTCCCTGCAAGAATCATCGTGACGGTAAATTGACCGTCAGTGTTGATGGATATATCTATCAAACTTGACTAATCATACTTGATGGATATATCCATCACAGTTGATATTTCCCTCGAATTTATGACTTTGGTCGCCTATAAAACATATATCTGAGCTGCTCACTCTACTTCTGTTTACTAATAAAAGATTATATGAGTATTAGGGTGTGTGTCAATCCGTGAAAGTTTCCTATGGTGAAAAAAAATTGTGTTGTGGTGAGAATATTTTTACTCTTTGCTGTGCCAAACCGAAAGTTTTTCCACAGTAGTAAAAATTTGACAGTTCGTAAGATGAAGGAAATTAAAGACGCGTCTGAAATATAATCATTTTTATAATGAATATTTGTAGAAATATATTATTGTAGATATGGCATTTTGTTCAGAAAATTCTTTGTAGTTACTTCTCCAAATTTACATGTACATAATTACATGTATTATAATTCTTTTTGCATCTTTTTGCCGTTGTTGCCATTGTAATAAAGACAAATTTACAAAAATGTAAATGGACTCTAAATGGCTTACGGCAAATGTCTGTTTACAAATGACTGATGGCCACAGCTACAAGCCGACATAAAAAGTTGTCGACGGCGGCGGCCATAAAATTCAAACTGGGTGAAATAAAGTTTTTAACACAAAATTATGATGTTAAAAATAAAAATATGCGTGTAACTGAGGGAAAATATTAATAATTTATTTTATTCAAATCCATTTGGGACACTTTTATGCAATTCATAAACTGAAAAATACCGGCGGCAACCCGCCGCACAAAATATATCGACAACGGCAGCAATTCGGTTCTGTGCTATTCAATCTGCTTCGGCCCTGGTGTTTGTATTGTGGTTGTCAAATATTTCCAGCCTGTTGCCAAAAATTTACCTAGCCCCCTGGGCTAGTGAAATTTTATTCACCTCGCAAATGTCATATTTTTACTACTAGGTGGAAAATCTATCGCTTTGGCATAGGCTCTTAGTCACAGATGATGGATGCATTCGTCACAGTTGACTAATCATACCTGATGGATATATCCATCAGAGTTGACTAATCAAATTTGATGGACATATCCGTCAAAGGTGATGAGTATACCTTTTATAATAAAATTCGGTGTTATTAATGATTTTATTGTGTATTTTTATTTATTTTTGTGTCTTATAATGTGTCTTATGTGTCTTATATTATAAATGAAATGAATGAATGAAGTACAAAAAATCAATGATTGAATGACTAAGAATGAAAGAATGGGAATGAATGAATAAGAGTAACTGATTCAATATGAATAAAATAGTACATTAAAAATTAAATATTTTCTGTTAAACAAAAAATAAATAAAACTGGACAAAATAAAATACTTATTTACAATTTGTTTTTACTAAATCTTCTGCTTCATCCTATGGTGGCTTCGATCAACTGTCTTTTCATACTTTTTTCAAACTCCACAGCTCCTTGAAGTTGGAAAACATCTAAAATTTGAACAGGAGATATATATGTATATACGTACTTTAATAATAATAAGTATATATGCATGTATATAAATTCATAATTAATTAATCATTTGTAAACAAAATTGTATACATACCTCGCAGTCTTGCTGAACCACATTATCATGCGATCGGATGCTTTACCCACGTCCCATCCCAATTGTATTTATCAAGGAGGTTATCCGTGAACTTTGGGGGGCTGACACTACTGACATCCTCTGAGGCTTCTTTCAGTATATTTTCTGTGAATAAGTTAAGTAAAATATTAAAACATCGAACTATAAATTTGAGTTTGTTGCCATTGCTTGAGCAAAATCTGGTGTGCCCAACTCTGACCTACCTCTTGCACCGCTGTAAAGGTCAGGAAAGCGAGCATGCTGCCGACTTCGTCAATGATTTTGTCCTGAGTTGTTACGGATCCCTTTCAGCACTAATTCGAATGGCCGCCGGCTAAGCTCTTCGGCTGACTTCTCACGGGTGTGTCTCCCTCCCTTCGAATCAGCACCTGGGTCGCAGCAATTAAAAACAAATATTACTAAAAAAAAAATATTACACCTTAACCATAACAAACCGGAGTGAGGGTAAAGATCTAAGTACCCCAACCGCTCATCCCTACCAAGGTCACAGAGAAATCCCCCTTTAAATTTCAGTGACCCCTCTACACCGCCATCCATCCCACTTACCTTTACATCACCATCCCTTCTGAACTAAATTAGTTACTCATATTATATTTCGTTTCGTATTCATAACATTATTTATTCTATAATACTAATTAATACCTAAACAAAAATACAAAAAAATATAGAATCTTATAACTAATTTTCATGAATTTTAATTTGTCTTCGGATAATTAACAAATTGTCAGATTTCAAATCGAACACCCCTATGGGCAGACACATACGGTCACATTTAAAAACGGTTTTTGTCAAACTAAATATTGAAGAATATTGATTGCATTCGTTCAGAATAGGGGTTTTCTGATACCCGCCAATAATTATGTTAGTTTTTCCTAACTAACTATAATTTAAAGATATACAAAAAAAAAACTAACAAACATTAATTAAACATACGTCGAATCAAATGCACACTCAAAAACGTCCATATTTCTGCCACTATTTCTCAATCAATAGAAAAACTCACTGTTCAGATTGTCGCTTTCTTTTTTTCTCCAACTTGGCATTAATTGTTAACCAATTTAATTACCGTATGAAATAAATCCGAACACTGTTATATGTATATGAACACAGTTAATAAAAACCACGACTTTGACCTTAAACACAACCTTTCCGTTCTGTGTTTCTACGGAATTGAATCTATCAAAAAATGGCTATGCCTCGCTTGGGTATTATTCCAAACGAGCCATCTTAATAAGAAAATTTCCTTACTAGAACATATCTATCTCATTCTATAAATTTTCCAGTTTTTTCGCAATATTCCGACATCCCTTTCTAGCTTTGAGTGATTTATTTTCAACATACTGTAAGTCGCTTTTCTATCCAAGACTTCTACCGTTTATTAATGTCATGAAAAAAAAATATGAATTTAAAATAAACGGCCAAAAATCATTCATAAGCCTGTTACTATGAATCGTCTTCGTTTCACGCTACAATAACAAAACATGCTACTCTACCCCTGGAATGTTGGCAACGTGACCACAAAACCCTTTTTATCCAACCCAGACTATGAAAAAAAAAGAAAACAAAAATCATTCAACAGGCACAGCGAGGTACGTAAACATTTAAAATTTTTATAATTTCTAAAAAAAATATAATTTTCCCTTACATTTATTCATTTCTCGTACTAATGAATTTTTCCCTCTCTTTGCAGGTCACTTGCTGTGTTGGATGTGGACATGGAATCTTTCGTGGAATACAGGTAATCCGCATAACTTTTTCAACCCTAAAGTTGACTAGTTATTTGGATTTCCTGTATTCCAACGAAAGAACATTTCCCCATGTGTTGGAGTATCAGAGGAAGTTTCTGACTTTGTGACCGAGTAACACTTGTCCACAAAGACAGATTCTTCCGGCGTCCCAGTAGTATGGACGATAAACGTAGCCACAAAGACTGAAAATTTAAAAAAAATAATAATTTGGGAAACAAAAAAACAACAACAACAAAAATTGTTAAAAAAAATATAAATCGTCCCCTTCTCCATACGTGCTAATTTCGAACAAAAATGAAAATAATAAAACTTACAGAGCGGGGAACTAACAAAACAAAACAAAAAAAACAGAACCAAAAATTACATATAAAAAAGTGAAAAAGCACGAGAGAGGGAGTGGCGCACACGACGTCAATGGGTGGTTAGTGGTTTCCACCGGCACAAAAAAAAAATCAGCAGGGGCTGCGAAGCTCTACGTCAGCGGCGTCTCATCGGGTCAACAGGGCCCGCAACAGAGTCTCGCCAGTCATGCCACAGAGAGAATCTTTCACTTTTTTGATGGCTTTTAAATAAATGGCTTATTTTTCATAATCATTTTTTTTGTTTTTTTTTTGGATCACATAGATTTATTCTTTTCCACTTCTTAATTAAATATTTTGAATTTTTGTCGAGGATTCACAAATATTACTTTTTAAACGTCAACAAATTCAAGTTTCCATCAACACTGACGGTCAAATGACCGTAACTATTCTTGTAGGGTTGTTTCACACTTGCACATGCATTCCTTACTATTAGCGCATTCCTACGTAACAATGGCAACGTCAGTAGCAACAACTCAATATAAAATAGTTCCAAGTGTGTTAGTTCAAAAATATTGTATGTGCTAGTTTCCATCAATCATTTCTTGTAGGGTTAGTTGCCATCATAGATAATGGAATTAACTAACTAGCATGTGCGAGCCTTTGGGAAATTTTTTGTTCACTGGTATATTTTCTAGATGCAATAATTACATCTTTTGATCCCAAACAAACCCAAACATCTGTTTTTCAGTACAATAATTCACTGCTACTAAGCAAGTGAGAGAATGCTGCTGCAATATGAATGCAGTATAACCACCTCATATATCACATTGCATTTTTTAGAATTTTGTTTTGTGTTTGACTTTTAAATTAACGATTTGACAAATACAAAGGAAGAATTATCGGATGAAGCCAAGTAGGGTTTTTTCGTAACAGTTGATTTTAAATTATCGTATCCAGGTTAGCGATAACCTTGTTCTCTAATCTTTGCCGTTTACACCACAAAAGTCGAGATTAAAATGAAATGTCAATTGGCAACTCTGTGCTTAGATAAACTCCACGCCGAGACAAAATTATCGAAGACGGCGGCACAACAAAAACATTAAGTCGGCGGCTATTGGTTTTGCCAGTTTTTTTTTTTACAAATTTGGGATGTTTTTGAAATAACTTACAATTGGATCAGTGAGTCAAATCGAGCTAGTCGATAAAATCGGCTCACGGTTTAAACCAATAAGAGCCATTTATATCGGCGCCGACGTGAGCTGCAAAAAAAGGTGTGGTGGAGGGAAACTTTCGATCGGCATCCATCTGTCAAACAGTTAATTTTTTGTGTATTGCTTTATTATGGTTGCATTTTTTAGTAACTAACAATATTGCAGTTTAAAATGAGGTTAAAAATTAAACTTCAGTTTCTACAGATTAAAATTGTATGAGTAATCTTCTGCGTTAGTGCGGGTTAACGGAGTTAACCTTCGAAATGCGTTAATCTTATCGTAAATGCCGTATTATCACATATAGGTTACAAAAAACGCCCATATTGCCTAGTTTGGGTTTGGTGATTTATTGTTTGAAGGCAAGACAAGGCATAGACAAATTTAGTATAGACACATTTATTCTCTCATCTTACGTTTCATTTCACACTCTTCGTCGTAAGATTGTGGAAATGATAGATATTCGACGAAAATTAACTTACAGCAGGTGGAGTTACAAGAACTTGACTGAACTTTTTCATTTCGTTTTCGTATAGAACTGTGAAATTTAAATGTATTTTGAACTTTTTTGTTGACTTTTATCTTTGGTATACATTTGTATTGTATTTAACACAACTATTTCGCCACAAAAAACACGAAATTCGGTTCTTGTTCCTCTGTTGGACGTTGTGTACTATTGCCTCTATCTGGTATTAATGAATCCATGCTTTCCTCCATCCAATGTTTACTTGCAACCATACCTATGACGTTTAATTTATTGAGAGAATTAATGTGCCTATACTAAATTCGTCTATTACCTCTTTTATACGACACTTATCGCAATATCAATCATATCGTGATATCCCCATGTTCCTGTTTATACGATATTCAACACATCATGATATAAACAGCCATGTGATGCAAAGAGAATCACAAACAAAAATCAGCTGATTACAAACATGAAAAAGAAAATGTTATTGAAATTAATTTTAATTCAGCGTGTAAAAAATAGGACAAAATTGTTGCAGCTTTTCTTATCTTTCTTGATTTACATTTTATATAAAATAATTTTATTACCAGTACGAAAAAAATACTACGAATAATAAACGGACGTTTGTTTGTTTTAAAAAGAGTTTCCACAGATCTTTAAAAAACAGCTGTTCTCCATATCGTGATATGGAGCGAAATCATAGTAAACTTTCGTGACAAACTTTATATCGCGCTAAAGCGTTTATACGTGTATTTTTTTGACGTATCGTGATATGATATCGCGATATAGGCCACCGTATAAACGTAGTATATGAGACAAGGTAGCACGATTGTCTCACAGAAAAAAAAGATGTAAAGAGTGTGCATGTGTTCCACCAACTTCTCATCGAAAGTCACTGGGCTACCGAAAATTTTGACACGTTTTTTAAACCCAGTATCTTATACCAGAATTTGGAAATACAAATACAAGCGAAAGAAAATTGTTGTGTTCTTCAAATTAAAACTAATTTATTGCATAGTTATTGCAAATTTAAAGTCAGTTTTTTCAATTCGCCTATCGCTCTTTCTCTTTGAAATTCTATCCTGTATCGTCTATGGAATTGTAAATGAAATATTTGTAAAAATATATTTATAAAAAAAAATGGTGTCCCATAACATCCCATGAAGGGATAAGGGGAGAGCTTCTCACAATCAGTGAGCTTTATAGTTTTACACTCACTGATTGGGACCTACAGTTTTACACCGGTTCCGAACGGTATTTTGAGAAGCTTTTCCATGGCTAAGTACTCGATAGTGTCGCTACTACTAAGCGAGGTGACTGTCGTGGGAAGAAATGTAAGGTGGTCTGAGCAGGAATAGAATCCACGTTCTCATGCACAAGAGCCTCGCACACTAACCATTGCACCACCGACGGCCATGTTTATACTGCACTCGAAATCTAGAGATATCTAGATTTCGTGGCCTAAACATCTGATTTTCCATACACTGCACCAATTGTCGTAGGTTAAATCTACGAAAAAATGTAGTAACTTTTTTACTAATTTATTTATTCAAATTGTCAATTTCACATTGTCAATTCAACAAAATTTCGTCAAACTGAAATATCATAGTGTGAGCGCCATTTGCAAATACAGAGACGTTTTAGTAATAGTGTATGTGCGCGTCATTTGGGAATAGAGCAATATTTTGTGTAATTACTAATAAATTTGTTTAACGTCAGCAATATTAATAAAATGTTTTGCAATAAAATATTAACGTGTACATTTACATATTTTCAGGTATATTGCCCAACAAAAGGAATTGAAAATCAATTTGCGGTTTGTGGTTACAAAATAAGTGATTTTTTGGGAATATAAGTGCCTTCTATTTCAATATGCACACATTTTTTAATTTTATATAATTGTATACTAATTTGCATTGTCTCATTATAATATACAAAATCAATATAATTATATTAAAAAAGGATATATGTGTATAAAAAGCATTTTTACGGGCATTTATTGGCGAAAAAATTTAGTCAAATTTAATAAATCATTAGTAAAATCAGGGGGATTCTATGGCACAACTGATCGAAAAGGTACTAGGCTGATGATGGAGAATGAGAGAGCAAAGAAGGCAGGAACTAATTTTAAATAGTATTTATTGATGCTAATGACAGCTAAATTATGTTTTATGTTGTTTGTATTAAAAGCATATACGCATTCCCTTTGATTTATGTTCGTTTTATGTCCAACGAAAGTGTAAAATTGGTAAAATACCGCAGCAAATAAAACTCTATGAAATGGCCTACTACCTCGTTGTCATGAAGAGGCAACGAAGAGAGTAATGGAAACTCTTAAGTAGTTCTCTATGGTAAAATGTAATATTTTGTTTTATTTAATTTTACGATATTTCGTCAATTTTACTACACAAGCGACAACGAAAAATTTAACAAAATTTTAGTCAAATCAACATCCAGTTTTTGTTAGGTTTATAGTGATGAAATTTCGTCAAATTAACCTACATTTTCGTCGATTTCACCACCCCATTTGGTTCAGTGTACACAAATGTGAATGAAATCTAGACAATCGAGATTTCGGTTGCAGCATAAACGCGGTACAAGGTAAAGCTCGGTATTCAGTTTATATGAAATTACCGTTGCCATAAGAACTACGTATAAAAAAAGCGAAAATTTCATGAACCGGAAATTTCGCTCACTTTTCAATTGCTTGTTACTCTGCTCTTTGCGAAAATTTCGTAGGCAAAATCAATTACAGGGTTGTTACGCCAATTTATTTCGTACGAAAACAATTGTTTGGGACCGGAGTTTTGATATTTCGACAGTTTTAAAAATCAAAAGTAACACCGCATACGTTTAAAATAAAATGGAGTGCGAAAAGATATTAGAAATATAATAATTGCTGGGTAAATCAAAGAAAATCAAATGCCGCTTAATACGGCATTTACACCAAACAAGATTAACGCATTTTCGGGATTATCGACGATTTTTACCTATGGAGTTTGACATTTATAATCCCGAAAAACGATAATCTCGGTAGGTGTAACTGCAGTTTAAGAGTCTAAATATTATCAAACACGCTGCTGACGACGACGTTTTTTCTACATAGGTTTCTTATGGCAGGGAAAAATCGTCACAAAAATCCGATGCAGCTGGCGGCACACCGCTAGAATAGATTTTTTTTCAATTTCTTGCCGGCGCTCTCACGAAATCTCTCAAATGAGAGAATGAAGTTGCAACATGTCCATGAAACACATAAAATTGAAGAAATGGGTTCAAAATAATTTATTGTTACACACAATATAATGAAAATGAATACATTTTTAAAAGCTGTAACAACAATTTAATTCTTATACAGCTATAATATTACTTTTCCAAACTTTCAAGCAAATCCCAGAAAAGAGCATCAAATATTTACGACGCCGAGAGAAAAAAGTCAACCGAAGTCGCCAGACGCTTTCTATTCCATTTCGTTTAGACGCTAAAGATTTTTTCGTCGTCATCTGTAGCTTGCCTGGTTCTGTTTGGACTCCAATCCAGAAGATTACTCACCCAATTTTAATGTGTGAAAACTGAAGTTTAATTTTTAACCTCATTTTAAACTGGTGTACAATATGATCCAACTCTGTTATTTACGAAAAAATGATACCATAATAAAAATATAAATACAAAATCAACAATACACAAATAACAGACGGAAGTCGATTGAAAATATTCCGTCGCGTCGCCGCCACCAAAAATTTCTCAAAAGCATTCCCAAATTTTTACAAAACTCACCAAAGAAAGAGACGCCAATTTAATTTTTCTGCTGTTCCGCCGTCTTCGATAATTTGGACTAAATTGGTCTAAAGTGGCCACGATTAATGCCAATTTAATCTCAAATTGGGTGGTGTAAACGGCACAGATTATAGAACTGCGTTCTAAATGCGACATAAGTCTCCGGAATTTTCCGTTTATAGCGCAGTCGCACTGGAAAATATTTTCCCGATTTCGTATCAAATGTCGTAACAACATCTGAAGTGTTCGCATTGGGGTTTTTCCTGATTTAGTAGTGTTACTACGACAACAAACACACCAAGCCTACAACAATAGGCATTTTGCTTTGTCTGGTATTTTTCCACAATCAAATTCAGCACAAATGTATTCCAGGAATACAAGTTAACAAAAAGTATACAAAATATATTTGAGAAACAATAAGTACCTAAGAAAGGAGTAAAATAAATAAGTCGGCAATTCTAGTGGTACTACCACATCAATGCGCCGTGATTGAAATGGTTGTAAACAAACGTACTATTCGTTCATAGTGTGAGATTCTTTGGTGAGATAAAACAGCGTTGCATGAAGCAAATCAAGCATTTTTTTCTGATTCCTAGACATTTTTTTTTCAAATTCTCCTCATCACCAGCTCCATAATTTCTTCCTTTTCCAAATTGCATTCCCCCTTCACTTTGGAAATTCTAATCATCACCAGCTCCATAATTTCTTCCATTTCCAAATTGCTTTCCCCATTCACTTTTGAATAGTAATGACAATTTTTGTGTATTTAGGGTTTCCCTTTCGCATTTGGCTTGATGTCCAATAAATCTCAAAAGGCATATGAACACATTCTCCAGTTTATTAATGCCAACATTTTTCAACTTAAGCCTACGACTTTTACCAGCGACTTCGAAATGCTATTTTAAAAGTTTTTCCAAAAGTGCACCTGAAGGGATGCTGGTTTCATTACTGCCAGGCACTGAGACGGAAATTGGCAAAGATGAGTGAACTAGCGTGAGCCGTAAAATCAACCGCGAACGTAAGGCGAACATTTAAAATGATATTAGATTTACCAATCCTTCCGGCGGCAAAATAATTAACGGGTTTGACATATGTAAGCAGGATGCTTATAGGTCTTGTACTATATTTTAAAAATATCAATAATAAATGTTGAATTACTAACCATTGCTTACATTGAATTACTACTCCTTATAATTTAAAAAGAAACAAAAAAATGGTCATAACGCCCTCAGAGCGGTCATACGGCCTAAAAAAAATTTGGGCGTTGAGACCGTTGGGCGTTATGACCGGTTGCCGTTCAGATATACGGAGATTTCGAAGTTTTTGAGATTTCAACCCACCTAACGTATGCTTTGCCCTACAAAAGTCAACTGTTTATTTAAATGAAATTCCGAATATTGCGCAATCTCTTTATACCTGAACGTAGCTTTATAGACGAATTCAGAGTTTAAATTATGTTTATGATCAAGGATGATTTTGTACTCAAAAGTGGGCATTATTCTACCTTGGTTCAGAAACAAAATGCATTTAAATTTGACATAATGGAAAAATACAAGCAAGTAGAAAAGTGGGAATTAGGTGTTCTAGTGCCCCAATCTTTCGTATTCTACCATAGGGCCGACAAATCAACTTACTCTGGCGCCATCTTCCGTTGGTGTTTAAAAAATATTTTGGTCACCCTATTTTGGGATCTTCTAAGTTTTCCACTGAACGTACTCAGTTGGTACAATTGTTTTATTTTGTTTATTATTTTTTTTTTGCAAAATTTCGGTGTTTGTACAGGACATAGAAAGGTGTAAACAGTTTGGTTCAAAAATCACCAAAATTACGGAGAAAAAATTCAATTCCAAAATGCCGCCCGCTTCGGGGTCCAATAATAGTACAACGAATGCGGCGGTACAGGCGGCAGCCAAAGCTGAGCGTGAGGAAAAGTTACGTGGTGCCTTGAAGTCATTTATACTCAAGGAAAAGCAGCGAAAAAAAGAAGGTATGTTTGGAGCTGGATAATATGTTGAATAACTTTTACAGCTTTGTTCATGGATTCGTAGAATTTGAGGCAAAATTGGAAGAAGACAGACTGCGCAAAGAGCGTGAGGCCCGTGAACGTCAAAATGACATGACTCTCGAGGAAACCCGTGGACAGATTACAAAATTGGAGCAGAAGCTTGGAGAGCTGCACAATCAAAAGCAGCAGCTTTTCTTGCAATTGAAGAAGGTGTTAAACGAAGATGAGAATCGCAAAAAGCAACAGAAAGACAATGAAATTTACGCCATGCAGGCATTACAAGCCCAACAAGCCAGTGCACCGCAACCGCAAGTCTTTCTGCCACCTGTCCGAGTACAACATCACCAAATGCCTATACTGACCAAGGTAAGTGTTGTCATGTTTTGTTAATTAAAATTAATGTTAATTATTAATTTTTAGCCTCCAAACAATCCACCCGTTAAGAGGGGACGTAGTCCTTCACCTACACAACAAGGATATTATAAACAATCGAATTACAATCAGCCAAGTAAGGCATTTGTTTCACGTAAAACAATTTTTGTTCATGCCCCATTGTGCGTACACTTTTATGTCTTTATGGTTAGATTTTCTGCTTTGCCTTTGATTGAAAATATTGACTACAGGCTTTGTAACTTAAAAGGAAGGAGATGATACGGTATAGTTCTACGGAATTAATATGCACTTTAGATATCAAATTTAAATTTCATTTAGCAAAAGTAGACTGGTTCTGCTTAGCAAGAGGAATTTTGAAACGTGCGGCAAGAGGAATTATGCAAATTTGCATGAACGAATTTAAGGCTCTGAATGTCGAAGGAAGGAGTTTATCCTACAGCTACATAAAAGCGGGTACAGGGGTTCTTTACTACCAGAATTAGACTTTGTAGCGACGACTTACATACCATGTAGTTTTAATAGATTACCACAATTTCCTCGGAGGATTTCCCGAAATTATTACCAATTTATTAGTTGAATTTGTTTACATTATTTTTTTTTTTGACGAACAAAACATTTCTAGGGGAATTGTATGTAATGTACTGCTCACATGGAATTTATGCAATCGACCATCGGGTGGACTACGCTCACTATATCTTAAGCGGAGATGTTCCTAAGGCCGTATTATCGTTACCAAGCTAAAACCATGCCAAAAGTAATAAAATACCATGGGCCGGCTTGATTTTGCCGCCAATTCCCCTACGCTTTATAATACTTAAATAATAACAACGAACTTCAGACTAACTCGAAATATACCCTTTATATACTTCCATTATCAATGGGGGAAACAATATACAGACAAAAGTAAATAAAGACAATTGTAAACACTTGCCGAGCGATCCAATAACTTGGAAGAAGTGTTTAAAAAGTCTTGCACATTGACGACAAGACAATCGAGTGTAGTTGACAACGACAAAGACTGACAGAAACGTATTAGTGTTTGGAAACTGTAATCTAAACAAGACCTATCCAAACACATTTTGCAACTGTGTTTTTTACTCTTTCCCCATTAATTTCTGAAAAGCAATAAAACTAGATTAATTTGCGCAATTTTTAGAGGAAGTTATAAACGTATTTATTTCTCATCATTGTAATTTTTTTAATTTTCAATTGAATTTTGTCCGAAATCATAAATCTTTACACACTCCTACACGTAAATAATTAGCTTATTTATCCTCATCTGTACTTATTTACCCGCGTGGATTTTTCAGAACACGACGAGGGGCGCCGCAATGCCGAATCTGCCAGAGTTTTGTGGAACAGTAAGATAATTATATTGAAACAAAATACTGTTTTATTTGGTTTCATACCAATTTGTACATTATATTGACGTTATTTATTTTTTATTGCTTGTTTTCAAGAACCGCATACACAGTATCAAACTCCCGGCACATTGTTTTATCAAACAACTAGTAACGCGCCTCCCCCACAACCACCACCTGACGCCAGGGGTCAAGCGATTATTTATACTCACTACAATTTGCCGCTTCGTCAGGGATATCACCTAGAATTACCACCCACATCAGGTGTACCCGTTTCAAAGTCCGATGTGCAGGGTCAAAAACCCGCCCAAGTATATCACATAAACTTGGATCAGCCGCCGATCTCCCAGGCTGGTAACAGTGGTACTGTTAATAGTGTCCAATCTCAGAAGCCTCAAATAACAATGGAAAAAATACCGGACCGCTATCATGTTGAGGTCAAACACGACGGTCCATCTTCGCACGGCGGCCCACCACCGCATCAATTACCCGAAGGTGTTGTATACACACCACTGATGCCCAATATGCCTTTACATGCCAATGTAATGCAAATAACTGGAGCACCGCCACAGGCAAGCATTGCTGTATCATTGCATACATTTTGGTGTTTATAAGCGATATTTAATAATTACAGAATTCCAAACCGGGTGCAAGTATTGCCCAGGGTTATGCTCCAGGGCGTAATACAACTGGTCACGAAACTCAAATGTCACGACAACAACAAATAACAGTAATGCCGGGGCAACCTGGCCAACCACCTCAGCAGCCAATGCACTATCCACGTCGTATGTTTTAGTTCATAATTTTTTCGAACATACTTTTTTATATGTAGATGGCTAAGAAGAAAATAAGTAGATAGTAAGTAAGATGACAATGAAATTGACTAATTGTTTACCTATAAGTATATTATCCTTTTCAATTTAGTTTGATTCTAAAAGAAATGTTTAATATTTAGTTCATCAATTCACAAGGTAGTTATCGTCAAATACAAATTCAATAATTATTTTTAGTTTTTGTATACCAAAACAACGTCGTTCATTAGATTTTATTGGTCAAATACATTGTTTTCTTTGTATATCAGGTTGCACTAAACAATTTTTTTTAATTCCAAATCAGGGGGTGTCAAAGGATGCGTATTGAAAGGCTGATTAGGGGAATATCAAACTTCGTTTCCGGAGTATCTCGGAAGAAATTTGCTTTTGTTGTGTTTTACGTGATCCTTGCTCAATGTGCACAAAAGCGGATGCAGATCCGCATAAAATAGCGGAATATGATTTGTCGAACCCGTTGCGTGTCGTAAAAGCAAAAAGAAAATAGATGCAATTGCGATTTGGTAAATCCGTTGCAAATTCGTTACGAGTCCGAAAAAATATAAAAAACCGATCAGTGAAATTACGATTTGGCGGATCCGGATCCGTTACAAATATAATAGAAATACCATAGCCAATGCCAAATACCATTCCATTATTCACCATTTTCAACATATGGAGCTTTGCCGGATTCCACTATGGCTGCGCCATCTAGAAAATTTTCCTTGACTTTCGAATCCACCACTTACATTTGTGTCAACTCGCCCACGAACTTTTGCTTGAACGTCAAGAGCATGGTACAATAATATCTTCATGATAATAGCAGCGCGTGTTGTTGTTGTAGTAGGCAGCAACAACAGGCATTTTGTGTTTGTTCTATTCGCTTCAGCTGTCAAACTCTACACAAATACATACCAACAACACAAGAATGCAAAAGAGTACAAAAACAAAATACATGTGAGTGTGACAGCCGAAGCGAATAACCTCATGAAAAAAATGAAAACAGCTGTTCTTACGACTTTACCATGAACATATTATTGTACCATGGTCAAGAGAAGAATAATGGTAGATGCAGTACAGGGTAGTAATATAATGGTAGATGCAGTACGACAACAAATACAACAAGCCAAAAACAACAGACATTTTGTTTTTGCTCAGTGTCTGTGTTGTGTCAAGTCAGCTGATAGAAAAATGATGAAAATGTAAACAAATTTGCAAAAAGTGCCGTTTAGAAAATGACTGAGTGTTATTTGATATATTGAAAGTGTGTAAGTGTGAAAATTAAAACGTTTCTATGTAATTTTTGCAGAGAAATATTTCAAAAACAGCAGTTGCTGGCGAACGGGGGTTGCTGACAAACAAATGTTAACAAACTTTGACATAAGAGAAAAACTTACTCACACTCAGTCCAGAAAAAAGTTCAAATCAGCTGGGCTAGTGCTTCTACCATTTCTTTGTACCATGATGCAGTACGACAACAAATACAACAAGCCAAAAACAACAGGCATTTTTTGCTCAGTGCTTGTATTGTGTCAACTCAGCTGATTGCAGGGTCGCCAGTTTATGTTTTAGGCGAAATCCCCGAATTGTTATTTTTAATCCCCGAAAATCCCCAAAAAAATTTAAAATCCCCGGAAAAATCCCCATAGTTTTAAAGGAAGTACGAGAAAGTTTTAAGTTTTAAAATAAAAATTTATATAGAATTCAGTTTAACAAAACGAAAACTCAAATATTGAAACATGTAAACATAATAATTTAATATATTATTATTAAATTATAAATATTATATTATTATTATTTTAATAATAATTAGTTATATCAAAAAGATTATGACAAATGAGACCTGGATGTTGATCTGGACATTGGTTAAAAGCCATTAAGGCTTAGTATATCAAATATTTAAGTCTCATAATCATCAGATTCATCTACTTCATTATTTGTTTTGTACATAGTTTTAGTATTGCTCGTTATTTCTTCTCCACTACTTCTATTCTTTTCAGAAACGCCAAATATCAAAAATGTTTGTTACTGGTTTTGTTGTTGTCATCACGTACAGCCTTGCCAGTAAATCATTTTGATATTTCCTGGGACTGACAAGGGCGTAGAGTAAATCTTACTATAGAGAATATTTGACTCATCTGACGTTTCCTTTCACACTCTTCGTGATGCGGTCGGTGTGATAGAGAGATGTTTGACGAAAAGTCACATACACCAGGTGGAATTACAATAACTTCTTACTTTAATTTTTCTTCAAAATAATTAAATCTTACTTAGAATGCAGATACTTCTTTGTGAAACGGAACCCAGACGGACCTACATGAAATTAAATCTGGCATACCTCAGGGTAGTGTTCTCGGCCCATTGCTGTACACTCTGTTTACTGCAGACCTACCAACATGCGAAAATACTGTAACAGCTACATTCGCAGACGACACAGCACTGTTATCATCGCACCAGGACCCAATAATAGCATCGATAAATCTGCAAAGCCACATACACAAAATCCAGGAGTGGTGCCAGTCATGGAGACTCAAAGTCAATGCTAATAAGTCAGCGCATGTAACTTTTACGTTGAGAGCCGAAACATGTCCACGTGTAAAAATTAACAACGCAGAAATACCACAAGCCGACTGTGCAAAATATCTTGGCATATACCTGTACAGACGTCTAACTTGGCAGAAACACATTATAACGAAAAGGAAACAACTTGGTCTTAAACTATCATCTATGTACTGGCTTATGGGCCGAAACTCTAAGTTATTGTTAGATAACAAGTTACTGCTGTACACAGCAATCATCAAACCAATCTGGACATACGGAGCAGAACTCTGGGGTTCAGCAGCAAAATCAAATATTCAACTTATACAGAGGTTCCAATCCAAATGCCTACGTCTTATCGCAGATGCACCCAACTACGTAAGAAACGAAACCCTACACAGAGACTTCCGATTAAATACAGTTCAACAGGAGATCAACAGAATCAACGAGCGTTATGCTTTGAGGCTGTCTTCACATACTAACATCTTGGCACGCAGACTTCTAGAAGTAGCTACACATTACAGAAGATTAAGAAGATTTAAACTTACGCACCTAGTAAGCACTCGGTGAAATGTACACTACCCACAATGAGGACCAGCAGTGGTTGTTTCTCTTCAGGCTATGACTGAGATGAATTTTAAATTTGTTAGAATATTTTATACAAGTTGCCTATTGTCAAATATCTGATAGATTGCAAAATAAAGAAGGAGGGGGGAAAAAAAAAATTTCATGTTGTTTTGGTTAAAACCTGTGAAATTTAAATGTGTTTTAAATATACATACATTTGTGTTGTATTTAACACAATAATTTTAACACACAAAACGAAATGACGTTGTTGTTATTTTGTTTGTTGTTTTGAACCATTGCCTCTATCTGGTATTAGTAAAGCAATTCTTTTCAACATCAAACGTAAATATATGTAACACCAGGCCAAATGTCATAAATTTGCTGAGAGAACTGTTAAGTCTAGTATAGTAATTAGTCTATGGACAAGTGTATGCAATTCTTTTTGCTGACAACATTTAGCAATAACGATTGGAAAGTGTTTACTCGCAACGCGAAAAAAAACCTAATAGACTTGCCACAGTAATTTTCTTCTCTTTGTTTTTGCAATCACACATACGCAAAAGCAAATATTATTTGTGTGAATGCTTGCTTTGATTTAGGTAGTGCCAGATCAAAGCTTTCAAACAATGATAAAAAAGAAGCGCTTTTAATAAATACATACATCTTAAATTTTCATCCCCAAAAAATCCCCGGATCCCCATACCAAAAAAACTATACCCTGTTTTGAAATCCCCAATTTGGGGATAAATCCCCTAAACTGGCAACACTGGCTGATTGAAAAATAGTGAAATTTTATACAAAATTTGAAAAGTGCCATTTACAAAATGTGTGTGTTTTATTTGGTATTTTGAAAGTGTTTAAGTATGAAAATTAAAACGTTTCTATGTGATTTTTACGGAGAAATCATTTTAAAAATAGTAATTGTAGGCGAACGGTGGTTGTATACAAACAAAAGTAAACAAACTTTGACATAAGAGAAAAACGCACTACAGAAAAAAGTTCAAAAAAGCTGTGCTAGTGCTTCTACCATTTGTTTTTACCATGAGAAGAATTCTGTCGGTGAGGTTTGAAAAACACAGGTGAAATTGTTACTGTGAATGTTCAAAATATGTAAATATATGAACATCGTGAATACTTAAATCTAATAATAGAAGTTCGTTTCCTAATTGAAGAAGCGCAAAGAGAAACGTCAGATGAGACGAATAACAAATCCATAGAGGAATACATACATAGATAAACGACATGAAAAAGTTAAGTGAACATATTTTGTTATTCCACCTGGTGTAAGTTAATTTTAAACTTAATTTCTCTCATTTCCACAAACCTACGACGAAGAGTGTGAAATGAAACGTCAGATGAGAGAATAAATGTATATACTATGTATGTATTCGTCTATGAACAAATCCATGGTTGAAATATGAGGTTGTGTTATAAGAACAGCTGATCGAAATTTTTTCATGTCGATGTACAGAGTTCTGTCAAATTTTAACTAATTTGTTTGTTTAATTACTAAATACTTAACAGATTTCAAGAAATTCGCTATAAATCCAGTTTGACCACATACTAATTTTGTTAATTAAATGAAAGGCTGTTTGTACAATTAAAGAAAGATAGAAAAATCAACTGAGTTTGACAGATCTCTGTATTACACATTCCTCCTGCTACCACCTAATAATTCCATCATGAACAAATCTATGTATAAATTAATCTATGCATTTCACTACATATGGTATTTCTATCATCTTTGCCCGTTACGAGCCTGTAAAAACATTAGAAGCGAAATGCAATTTTGGGGAACCAAATTTGAAATTGCAAACATCTCAGGAGGGATCAAGGCTCGTAATTCGGCCGTATGCCGGAATCCACTCCTCATCTAGCCCTCACCGTTTGGTGTCAGATATTTTTGCGTAACAAATTTAATGCCACAGATTCATATCTGAGTTGCTGAAATACAAAAACTGAAACAAAAATTGGCTGATAACGAAAATTAAAACGAATCGTTTGGAATCCGCAAAAATTTATAGAAGCGAATTCGTCTCGAATACATTTTATTTAAAAAAAAGTAAGCACATCGGTGCCAAAAGATAATACCCATTTTGGTAATAAAGTTTTGACATTGGCCTTTATGATTGGTCTTTATTTTCGGCAAAATAGAAAAATTATCACAATAAAATTAGGGAGGTGTCAGTGGGACGGACATCCGGTTGGAACGAAGTTACTTTCACTGTATGCAAAAAAAAATACATATTCGTTCTATCACGATATTCTATGCGTATGCGTATGTGTTTACAAAGCCGTATGCGGCCTAACCTCCGCACTATCCTCCAGGGTTCGTATTTTGTGGGAGGTAAACAATTTATTATTTTTGCGATTTCCGGTCGTAGCCATATTTTTATTTTAGCGATTTTCTTATTTTGGTGATTTAAAAAAAACTTCCATACCAATTGGTCCATTTTATGAAAAACTCTTAGAAATCTGTAAAAATTAGTTATTTTTCGATTGGACGTTCTGCTTCCGAGATATAGACATTTTTTATAATTTTTTCATATTTTCTATGGAAAGTGTGGATGGGTGCCAAAACAGCAACCATTGTTGCTGTTCTACACGTTTTGGATTACGTCCATTTCGATTTGGAATTTGAAGACATCAAATGAGGTAGAGCCATGACGCTGGTTCTTCTTGTAACTGGAGATCATTAATTTTTCTTTCGAGTTCTGCGAATCTTTCATCCACGTTCTGTTCGACTGTCTCAAATTTATGTTCGGCCTGTTCGATCTTCTGCTCAAATTCCTCGAACTACTGATCAACCTTTTCGATATACTCGCGTGTCCCCATGTTGCTCACAACTTCCGAGATTCTTGCAGCTTCTCATTTATAGCACTTGATGTTTCCTAAATAATTTTTGAATTTTCGCCAAACTTATTTTCTAGTTTCTCCTTCAAAATTGTAAAATTCTCGTTAAATTTCATTTAAAGTTGCACTTTCATTGGAGAATTTTCATTTAATTTCTCTTCAACTATCTTTTCAAGTTTTTCGTCCATAATTGTAGAATTTTCGTCCATTTTTGAATTCATGTTAGCATTTAAAATTTTAGTTTTCGTCCAATTGTCCAAACTTTCCATCATGGCCGCAAACATTATAGAAATATCTTCATTACCAGCTGCGAAATGACAAATTTATGAGTCGATTATCTATAGCAACCGAACCTCAGTCCCGTTGCCAACTGACAACCCCACTGAAATAAAAATTAGTATTATGTATGACAACTTTGGCCAGTTGCCGTAGGTAACAGTGTTTCCCGTCGATAACAGAGTTTTGACACTTCGCAAACTGTAAATAATGTAAACAAACAATAAATTGAAAGTGTGAGAAATAAACGTCTCTTTAGGAAGAAAAGAATGAACTCTTTAATAATAATGTTAAGTTCAGTGGAATTATTTTTTGACGAGAAGACAAAGTACAAAACGTGGCATCTATAAAAAGACACGTAAGAGACAACTCTAATCCTTTAGTATTGCCGGCTACACTGAGTGAATGTTATTGCTGAGAATAATTGTTAATAAAAAATTCCGTTTTAGATTCAAGGCATGTTTTCGCCTTCCAAAAGAAGGAAGTTAGTGACTTATGTAAATACACACCGCAGTGGCTTAACGGGCTAGACGCTGCTGAAGATGATGCTTCACAAACATCGAAACGATCGTCCAGCGAATGTGAGTTCGAATCCCATCCGCGGCATTTACATTTTTTGTTCACTAACCGGAGAAAATATGATCTCTTAGCCTTAAAAAAAAAAGGAAATTACAACTTTAAGGAATAGTTTATTTAGTGGATATTTTGGAAAATGACTTCAAACGGAGTCATCGGGCGACAGCAATACTTCCGCTCTTAAAAGTGTTTGCAGCTTTAAGGTTTTTTGCGGAGGGAAGTTTCCAAAAGTCATATGGCAACGACTTCAACCTACGTTGTCGGTTGTTTTGAAGGAAGTTGTGCATCTAATTGAAAATACATTTGTAAGAAGTGGATTATTTCAAAAATGAAGGAGGGAGAAAATACCAAAAATAAAATCCGGCTTTACTAGAAAACGAAGTTTCCTGGTGTTGTCGGATGTATAGATGGGACACACGTACGTATCATTGGAGCGAAGGCAGAAGTTCGTCATTTATACATAAATAGGAACGGCTTGTTTAGTTTGATTGTTTTGCTGGTAAGTTATAATACTGTAATAATTATTTTCATAACAATGATCTAATTGTAGATGTGCGACTACGAAATGCGAATTAGGTATGTTGATGCCAGACATCCTGGTTCTACTCACGATGCCCTCATTTGGAACAAAAGTCCACTGAAGCAACAGGTTACTGATTTCAGGGACATGGCTACTAGGGCTAAATTACCGGAGTTCGGGCGTAGTTCAAAACTTGAAAAAGGCCGAAATTAGAGAAAAATATAGAAAACGAAAAATATGTTATTTTTTTGTCGGATGGCCCTATGTTCCTGACCTTTTATTTAAAGTCTGGAAAATTGTTCTTGCAAGTTTTTAAAATGACTACACTGAACCGAAAAAGTACATAAATCCAATGAAAAATACATTGTTTCAATGAATTTGTATCTTGGTTTTCATCCAATGTACAGGTACATTGATACAATGTAGTGTCATACATTGGCCTATGTACAGTTCATTGATTCAATGTAGGCGTACATTGACATAATGAATTCGTACATATTTTCAATGGACATGTTCATTGCCTATGTCATCAAACTTCAATGAATATATACGTTGATTCAATGAACAAATACATTGATTTTAATGAATTAATACGTTGACCCAATGAATCTATGCGTTGATTTTTATGAATTTATACATTGCACCTATGAACGTTACGTTGTTTTTTATGAATTTATACATTTAATTAATGAACGAATACATTGATTTTTATGAATATGTACATTGATCCAATGAACATTGGCTCAATGAAACATTCATTGTTTTTTTGCCGTTTAGTAAATAAAAGACATGTTTTATATTTCTATTTTTAATATATATTTTATTATATGAATTTATAAACAAAATTAATTGATATATAACTGCAAACTAAAATAATATCACATATTATCATATTCAATGTATTATGTTTTATAAAAGAATTTCATGAATATTGAGATTGATTTTGGAAATACATGTATAGAATATAAAAATTCAGATATAAATTGAAACTATTTATATATAATAATTTTTTCATATTCAATGTATAATTTTTGTTTATAAGAATTTCATGAATACATATTTATAGTGATTTTGAAAGTCGTTATATGACTGTAAAGCTATTTATCTGTAGGTATAATTGTTTCTTTGACTTGCTGGGCCATTATAAAAACTTTAGAAGATATTTTGCTGCTACTTTCGAATTGATAAAAATAATATTCAATAAATTGCCAAAATTGAATACACGCTGGAGGGTATTCTGAATTAAATAGATGAAAACATTTGAAACAGATATCTAAAAAATAAATAAATGGTTTCCCATTACATCTCATGAAGGGACTGGGGAGAACTTCTCACAATCACTGAGCTGTGCGCTTTCCAGTTTTCACTCACTGATTGGGACCTACAGTTTTACACCGATTCCGAACGGTAATTTGAGAAGCTTTTTCATGGCTATATACTCGATAGTGTCGCCGTCACTATGCGAGGTGACCGCCGCCGAAAGAAAATTTGAAGGTGGTCAGAGCCTTAATTAACCTTTTATATCATTAATGGTGGAGGCATTATCTAAGGATAAAATCATTGATTTTAGAGCTTTATATGTGACATGTTCTTCTGTTAGGAGAAATTCTTTTATTTTTATGAAATGCTGGCCATTCATGTAAAATACCAGGCCGGTCGCCGAATGCAATTCCGAAGTCTTTGTCAATCTAGACGTTATTATTTAATAAGTTTTACAGTTTTCATCTGTCTTAAATTAAATTTGCATACTTACATATCTATATCCACTTGGTTTTATGTATTCACGCCATTTTTTGAAAACATCTGCCAAAGAAGATGCGCTGTTTATCTCGTTTAACATATAGGTACTACATGCCTGCCAACAACTGTCAAATTCTTGTGCATTTAGGTCATCAAACTTTAAGGATCGAATACATTCTTCGGCGTTACTTTCTGGACCTATAAAATAACAAGTATTAGGAGTTTTTTCCTTAAGTCCATACATACATAATTGTGTTCTTATAACTAGATACTTACGGAGTACTCTGGCATTGAGATTTTGAGTGTCTTGCTGTGGAATATTGCTGCTTGCTGGTCTTTTATTTGATTTGGTACATGGTTTTAAATTACAATACTTTGTATAAAATTGTCCTCGCTTTGAAGGTCGATAGTACTGCAATTTTTCTGTTGGAAAACGTTCTATGATTTCCTGATGTTAGATATTTTGGTAATAAATAATCAGAATCGAAAGACTTAAATGGATGTTTACATTTACTGATAATACTAGAGATCTCGTTTTGGACATTGGTATCTTCAATCTTGAGTTTTACAAATTTGTCCAATATATTTAGAATTGGAACAACAATCAATGCCGAAACTGATTCTTGAATTTGGCAGACGTCCTTTTTCGAAAAACTATAATTCGAGTGCAGTGTATGGCTAAATGTAAGTGAGTTTTCTTTACGGCATTTTAATTCCTCTTCGTGTTTAAATTATGAGTCGAGAACTTTAACTTTATTATCTGCACTGACTTGGTAAATATTGTCGACTTCTGTCGCTGAATTTTTTTCTCTTGCATTTATACACTTATGAATGATTGTTATATTTTTATTTGAAGCACCGTGTACAACAATTATGTGTCTTTTGTATCTCATCAAATTTGTAAAAACTAATGTACAATCTTCCTCATAGCATCGATATGAACTAAAATCATGGCATCTCTTGAAATGACGTACTAATATATCTACGTCACCGAACTTTTTTTTGCAATCAAAACAATGCATTTTGCAAAATTTTTGAAAATTTACTTATTTAGTTACTATTTTTACTTATTTAGTTATACAAGGTGGCGCAAAAGTAATCCTCCTATCAGAAAATGCTATAAATTTTGTGATTGGCCCTAATGTCAGTTCTGTTTTGACATTTGTGTAGTAAACACATGCGAAATACACGTTAATAAACAATGTTACGCTACACTGCTCCAGAACGCGGAATATTGCTGACTATTTATTTGACCAATAATCGGTTGGTGACTTTGGCACAACGTGAATTTCGTCGCAGATTTCCTGGCCGTCCAACGACTACTGGTGAAACACTACGACGTTTAGCCACTCGATTCGAAGAGACTGGCACAACACGAGATGCTGCCAGGCGTGGCAGACCCCGGAGTAGCCGTTCTGCAGAGAATATTGCTGCTGTAGCCGAGGATGTCATGGAAGCGCCCTGAGCGCTACAGAGCAATGACCAACGAGTTCTTTTTGCCGCAACTTGATGAATTGGGATTGGAAAACATGTGGTTCCAACAGGACGGTGCAACGGCACACACTGCACGTGCCACAACCGATATGCTGAAGGATGCATTTCCCGGGCGCCTAATCTCCCGTTTTGGCGATTTGCACTGGCCAGCAAGATCGCCTGATTTGACCGCTCCAGACTTCTTTTTGTGGGGCTTTTTGAAGTCGCGGGTTTATGTCAACAAGCCTCAGACAATATCCGTCAAGAATGTGAGGACGTATCGCCGGAAGTTTTGGCCAAAGTGATGGAAAATGCCATAAAAAGGTCTCAAATGACAATCAAATGTGGCGGCGGCCATTTACATGACATCATATTCTCGACTTGATGTAAAAAAATTAAAAGACCAAATAAAAATAACACCACGCCCTAAAAATAATCCACAAGAAGAATCAAAGTTTTTAATTTTTTTTTAAATTACAGCCAAAAAACATCGGAAGTTTACTTTTGCGCCACCTTGTATTTACTTGTTTTTAAAATCTTCTGCGGTGCATTCAATTGTTCAATGTACGACATTACTTATTGAACGCTTAGAATTAACTAATGTTCTTTTTTATTATGCATCTTTACCGTTCTAAATCAACGTACTCGTTCCTTAAATCAATGAACTTGTACCTTGAATCAATGGACTTGTACCTTGAATCAATGAATGAGTACATTGAATTTTTACCGTATGAACGTGTTCATTGAAACCAATGTACTGGTTCATTAAAGCAAGTACCGCGTTCCTTGATCATCATAAAGAAAAATGTCAATGAATGGTTTCAATGTACCGTTCATAAGTACATTGAATTTTACATTGATTTTCAATGAACTTTTCCATTGAATCAATGTATTTGTACATAAAATCAATGTATATTTATAAAAAATCAATGAATTTTATTCAACGTATTCAGTTCATTGAATTTATGTACAATAATTTTTTCAGTATAGCAATGAAGCAGGTTCATCATTCCCTCTAATTTGAACACACACACGCCCTTGTTCATAAAAAGTTATGAGAGGTTTGAGTGACGATTTGTCATACAAAAAACGTTTCTGAAATGTCTCATAACTTTTTATGAATAAGGCGCTAAATGTCAAGACATACTATAATATGGTAAATTGGTTTCGATTTTAATTTGACCCAAAATTCAATCTTCGCCTGCGCCAGCTCCGTTTTTGCCGGGGTAACATCTAGGCCACAGTGCCTATCCCAAACTGACAACGCACCCAAAGCAAAGATTTTCCACCGACAAGAATAACGTCGTCCGCGTAGGCAATAATTTTACGTCCTCTCACCTCAAAGTCCTTAAGAATAGGGAAGTCCAGGGAAAGTCTGAGACAAGCCCTATAGATACTCAGAAGATGAGGGATGACAAAAGTGTCACATTTCTGTAGCATAACCGGCAGGATCCCGCCAGAACCAGGAAAATTAAAGGGGTTGAAGCTACGAATAACCCAAAGCAACCTCGGTTCGTCAACTATGTCCTCAATCACTCCCAGTTGCGAGAAATCTGGAGTGAAAGTCACCAGGAGATTCCTCTCCGCCTAGTCGATATCCACATAGTTTGGAAAGTGAGTTTCCATTTCCTCACAGAAGCTGATCCATGCGGCCCGTTTTGCCTTTTTAATATCCTTCTTGAACTGATTAATACTGATTTTGTACACAGTCTTGGCCTTATTGAAGAGTCTCCTAGGGGATTTAAGCAGAACACACAACTCCCGTGTCCACCACACTTGCTGCCTCCTCTTACCCGGGAAGGTAAGATGACAGGTATCAATAAAGCATTTATAGGGAAGTTCTGTGACTCTGTAAACTTTCCTATTAACATCGTCACTTGTGGTGCAAGGATTGGTGTCCAACCCCGATAACCTAGTGACAAGTTCATGAAATTACACCCAGTCAGTTCACCTAGGATTCCTAAAGGGGCCTTGCGATCCCGCCACGAAGTTAATAGTGAAGAGAATTGTACGATGGTCAGAAAAGGAGTAGAGGTAGAAGATAGGGTTATGTCAATGACACTCTCACTCAATTTAAATAATAAAATTAAAGACAGACTCACCTCTATTATTTATCGCAGCGCTACCCCAATGTATATGGTGAGCATTTTCATCACAGCCCATAATAAGCTGTCGCCCTTTAGTAGATGCCAATTCAAGAACTGTCCTACCAGGCGGATCATACTCCTCATACAGCAAGTACACGGACGCAAGTATTAAATTTGAACCAGTCTCAACATCCATGCACACCGTTAAAACGTCGCCCTTACTAAAGTTAGAAGAAAGGATAAGTTTTAAATCTTTTCTAGCTACTATACAAGCTCTTACCTGGCTAGATGTACTGACCGCAAAGATGTTCACGTTGACATCGCCCAGACCTTTCACACTGTTTTCGCTGTCGATCCAGGGCTCCTGTTCAAGGGCAATTTCAATCTCATGGTTCGTGTGGGAGAGCAAAATATTGGCGGAGGCAGCCTCGCATTGGTGCAGATTGATCCGGCGAGCTTAAATTCTCTCGAGTGACCCCGAATCCAGGGCGACTCTAAAATCGGCGCCTGTGGTATCCGTGTCGGTAACAGAACGAGTGGAGAATACCTCCCAGACATGGGTATTGAGTCCCGGGTTCTGTTTGCCAAGTAGTTTAACCACCATATCCGCTAACAAAACCAGCAGCGGTGTCCAGACGGATACAATGGGTCGGAGCGGGAGTTAGGACTGAGAAATAACCTCCAGTATAGAACCTGGCCAAGGTTCGTCAATACCGGCGATTGTGTTTTTAAGGAAGTGCACAGACCCCTTATTGACTCCCTTCAGCCAGTCGACACCACAGAAGCTAATCTCACCGATACTCCTACTATCGTCCAACATTGCATCCATCAGACTTCTCTCAACCTGCAACCAGTTGGTAGGGCTAATCTTTCCATCAGGATCAGCTCTATCAATAATTGAAATCCTCAGGGACGGATTTGCTCCCAAGCTTCTCTGTTTCCTTGGCTTCTTCGAGCATACGAGGGGTCCTTCTCCGGATCCGGCCTTTGGGAAGTGGGCTAAGAGAACCCGATTGGATTTTACCTACGGCGGCCCCTGAAGTAGAGGGACCCTTCATAGACTGCGCTGGAGGATCCCTCCATTCTCGGAGAGCAGGCAGCCCTGATTGCGGACTTAGCAGCCGGCAAACCTGGGGCCTGCACTCGGGTATTTGGAGTGGGACCAGAAATCATTGTACTTGCTACATTTTGTTCAGACGGGCTACCCGTTCTATCACTCAGGAGCAGTTAGACTTTTTTTTATTGAGAGTTTATATTGAATGCATTTTAATACAATTGAGTCATAGATTAACATATACGAGATGCTCCAACTTTTTCATCTGACGTTTCACTTTATGCTTCTTCCGGGAGGAATCTGCTGCAACATCGAACAAAATTCTCTAGTTTTAATTTTGTGCATTCACGATTTTCATATATTTACACAAATTGCACATTCACCGTAACAATTTCTGCACAGTTTTTCAAACCTCAGCAACAGAATTATTCTCTTAAATTTAAAATTTGCAAATTTCAGACGTTCGATTCCCTTTAGTAAAATAATGAAGAGCGCGTTGGCGCATCTCGTACAATATTAATCAATGGGTTGAAAAAGCATCGAGAAAATATAAAAAACAACGGGAACATGACACTACTGCCACTGGCCGTGCTACTGTAGTTGGCCGATTATTTGTAAATCATCTCCTTTGATGTTTAACTTGTTTAAATTTAAATCAGAGAGTATCATTTATAAAAAGTTGAATTTATTGAAATCTTGCCAAAATTCAAAATGCAGCAGTATAAACGCCTTAGGTTCCGTTTCATATTTTTATTTGAAATCTAATGATTTCGTGGCAATATAAACTTGCTTTAAGTCGCAGTACTGAAATAATCATGTAAAAATTACAGTAAATTTAAAGAAAAATGGTAAAAATTACAATTCCAAGAAAAACCGAGCATCGAGAAAATTATTCGAAAACAGCAATTCAAAAACAAGCGTCTGTTTTTATAAAAAAAAAACAAAATGATCGCCCTAGTCGTACGAGGATCGATAAAATCGATTCTATCGGCATTTTGTATTGAACAAGGGATCATTTATCAGTGGTTTTCTACTTTTAGACCTGTTACTATCATTTTGTGCAAAATGTTGCAAAATCTTGCAAAATGTTGTCTGCGTACTCCAAATCTCTTGCAGCGAGAGAGCGAAAAAGAGAATTTTTTGACAGTTGGAAGTTAGAGAACTTGCAAAATGTTGCTGCAGAAATTTCTGCTTGCACGATTTTGCAACTAGTTTGAACAGCTGTTTTTGTTTACTGTTTGAATGAAATAATTTTTGTGAAATGAAAATAAAAATTGAAATTTAACAATGGCAGAGGTAAGTAGTTAGAATTGTGTTAATTTTTAACGTTTATAATAAATTATAATAAACAAAACATTTTCCTTCATGATAGAAACGTGCAAATATACAGTGCGACCGTGCGACACATATGCTAAAATTCTTTTACTTTGTTATTGCAATTCTTTACACACCGATCAGCTGTTTTCTTGCAAGATTTCACTGGATGCTGTCTGCGTACTTTTTGATATATTTTCAACCAAGAGAGTAAAATTGTTCTTACTCTCCCAAAAAAAGTTACTGAGTATTTGTTACTGGAAAATTACGCAGACAGACCTATTACTGAAGCCTAAATCCTGGGTTGATACTTCAGACAGAGAGCGCATATTTCACCTATGACAATTTCTATTTACTTGACTGATAATACTTGCATCGAAATCTCTTTGCAAAATTGTGTAAATTCTTTGTGCGTGTATGTAATTAGAATTAATTTTCTATTTTAAATTTATTTGTTGTTGTTGTTATTATATGTTCAATGAATGGGTGGGTGATTCATTTTGTTTCCCCTCCAAGGAGATGATAAATGTTCAACAACTGTCGCTACATATAAATATGCCGCATTCAAGTACTTTCTAATACATGTCGGTATGTGCCAGTAGGTATGACTTTTTGTCAATTCAATGTTAAAAGTCGCATTATTGTTGGAGAGTTAATTAATACAATTATGGATGTGAAAAAAACAGAAACAGAATGTTTGTACAGTTTATTGAGTACGTAAATGTCGTTGATCATTCATTCAGACTCTCATACGGTCTCTACGTCACTTGTTTGCGCGCGTGATGTACGTCTGTGTATTTTGTATTGGACATTGATGTTTACTTATCCAATATAATGCCTTATGTGTGAACGACATCGATAATCGGACGACTTTGGATATGCGGTTCCATCATCGATCATTAATGGCCAGTTTTTAAGTGGGTAGTTAACTATCGGATTACTTAATCTTAATTCTAAGTTAATTAGAGGTTAACTTTGCATTTTGTTTTTCAGTGGTGAGTTAATGTAAGTCGCCATATTGTCAACTAATAATATGGCAACCCTTGTATTCTTATTGGAAAAAACGTGTTTTGGGATAAATACCAAAACAACAAAGGGGAACAAACAAAATGGAATAATGTAAAATAAGAAATAGATGCATAAAATCGAAGTCATTTTAACAAAAATATGTAAAAAACTATATAAATATAACTATATAAATATGCAAATCTGAAACATCTATTTTATACAATATGCATTTCTCACTTTGACAGTCAGTAATTTGATTATCAAAATAATATGGTTCTGACTATAAGTTAACCAACCAACATTGGGTGGTTAAATCATAGTTAAACAATGAACAACCACTAACTGAAAAACTGGCCATAAGTCTGTAGCCGAAATACATTTTGTACGAACATTCACCTCAACTCAGATTCGGAGGAAATGTGATTAGTGGTCCTCATGCAAACTCGAAAGAGCCTCGAAAGAGCGTAAACCTCGCAAACTTACGCGGCAAATGCCAAAACAAAGAAATTTCCCATACAAAGTGACTTGCACAAAAGTGGAAAGCACAGAGTAATACTTTAAGAGTGTGAACTAGTTGATTTTTGTACTAACGAGTTCCGAGACCTACGAGGAAAACATATAGAGAATGAGAGCAATCTTTAATTTTAAAAATGTTCGAGTTAATTGGGATCTACACAAATATCTTTACTCTAACACTTCATTACATTTTGATTTTTTCACTGAATATCCCTTTTTTTAATCGATTTAGATGGCAAAATTTACTCCCAGTTGATGTGTTTTGTATTTCTGGCTTGACACTCGGCGGCAGAAGTTTGAAAATCACACCCCGCAACCCAGTCCCTATCAACGAGTCTTCTTTGATAGCACATTCTCTATTTGTTCTCCAAGTACTAACTTGAACAGCTGTCTCATCGGTACCCCTTGGTGGAAAGTCTTCAAGTCAGATTTGCTGCGCAAACGTGGGATGGAGAAACGTGCAAACTTTTGACATTTCGTTGTCAGCTGACTAGGATGGATAAATAAGGTGATAGCACTAGAACAATAGAAAAAGTACACAGACATAATACATGCAATTGCTACTGCTACCACCTTATGTATCCATCTTGGTCAGCTGATATGGTTTTGAGCACAACTACGCTGAGCAACTTTACATGGTGCCTCATGCAACGGTGCGAGGGAAACTTGCGCTGAGCAAAAGTTCTCGGCTTTCACGTTTGCACGAACGCCGCTATTATGTTCTATTCTACACTGAAACAATTGTTCTTCGTTGAATTGATGACAATTTTCATCAACTCACTGAAAAGGTTCTGGTTCTTCAGTTTGAAGATTGTGCGATTCTTCACCTTCTTCAGATTCATTGAAGTCATGACATTTTTTACATCAACCTTCATCATTAAAATTTAGAAATAATTAGTGGGATCGGTTCAAAATAATGAAAAAATAAAGAGAAAAAGAACAAATCTAGTAGAAAATTTAAAATAAATACATAAAGTAAATTATGCAATGGGCGGAAAAAAATATCCACGCTATGATCATTTTCTATGTGGCCTTATACCTTGTTGTTGTGGATTTTTTTCAATGAAAAATAGTCCGAAGAATTTAGCTACAGATTAACAGGCAATTTAAATCAAAATAATGACCAATTTACATTAAACTTATGACAGACTAACATCAAATTGATGACAACCTTACATCTAGTTGACGAAAAATGCACAGAAAATTTATGAAAAATGTAGATCAACTTGATGTAACGATGTCGTTGAATCAACATAAACTATTGGTGAAATATGAATGAAAGATTGATGAAATGTTCTTCATCAGTTCAATGAAATTTGTCGTAGGTTGGAAAATGAGCAAATGAGGCGCCTAGTTGCAAAACCGGTCAAGTCCAAAAAATAAATTTCCGTGATATTTGACCAGTGCAGATTTTGGACGATTTTATACCATCCTACAATGTTTGGAACTTAACAAAAATTTTCTATTTACATGTTCCATTATTTTGTTTATTTTTAGTACCTGGATATCAAAATCGGCTAAGTCCTGGCGCTTGGTATCAAAACCGGCCAAGTCCTGGCACTTGGTTTCAAAACTCCATAAACTTGATTCCCAATACGCTAAATCACCTGTTTACATTAGCGGCATTCATGCAAACGTGAAAGCCGAGAACTTTTGCTCAGCGCAAGTTTCCCTCGCACCGTTGCATGAATCACCAGGTAAAGTTGCTCAGCGTAGTTGTGCTCAAAACCATATCAGCTGACTAAGATGGATACATAAGGTGGTAGCAGTAGCAATTGCATGTATTATGTATGTGTACTTTTTCTACTGTTCTAGTGCTATCACCTTAGTTATCCATCCTAGTCAGATGACAGCGAAATGTCAAAAGTTTACACGTTTCTCCATCCCACGTTTGCGCAGCAAATTTGCCTCGAAAACTTTCCACTTTTGAGCAAGTCGCTTTGTATGGGAAATTTGTTTGTTTTGACGTTTGCTGTGCAAGTTTACGATGTTTTCGAGTTTACGAGGTTCTTTCGAGCTTTCATGACGACCACTATTGTAGATCTGCCGGTGAAAATTAGTTTCAGATGTCAAACCGAACAGCTGATATTCATATGTATCACCTCCCCCGCCAAATAATGTGGCAGTATTGTTCTTTATTCGAATTTTTTTTAAACGGTGGCACTACCCTCATTTGTTTATAAATGACTTTATCACTGTGTTTACATTTTGCATTACGAAACAACAAAGTTAAAATACTTTTTTTTGAACACGTATGTTGACTCAATAAGTGTTGTGTTGGAATCAAAATTAGCTAAGTCCAGCAACTTGGTATCAAAACTGACCAAGTCCATTTTTTTCAAACATTAGTTTTGATTTTCCTGTAGCAAAAGTCGCCAAGTCCATGTTCTGGGTATCAAAGCTGGCCAAGTCCAAACTGGGTTTCTTCATAACATAGACAAAATAAGACAGTTGTGTTCTATAAAGCTATCGAGAGGGCTATTAGTTGGATTTATTTGACGAACAAAGACAGCATTACTCGTTTTTTGTTAATTTTGCAAAAGCGTGAAAATTGGACTTGGCCGGTTTTGAACTAGGCGCCTAAAATGATTCACCAAATTGATGAAGGAATTCATAAATTTGATTTAGGTTTTTTTTCAGTATACCTTCATGATAATCTCAAAGATTCTCAATTGGAATTGGACTTAAGCCCCGATTCTGGAGAGGGATTTACATTACATATGTACAATTAACAGTAATACCCACGATTCCACACTGTAGAGCCCATGCTTGGAATCGATGTCGTGCTAAACATAATAATCGTTGCTCAGAGCCAGTTTTCTCCCAGTTATTGGCAAATCGGGCCTCAAAATATTCAAATACACTTTCCGATCTATTATGCAATCGTAGATCCAAATTCGACCTGTCCACGAACAGCACATTATCCCAAAATAATAAATCCTTGTCTAATAATGCTGTTTCACAGTTGATAATTCTCCATTTAAATGAACTTTAAACGCAGATGTCATTTAATATGAAATTTTCTGTGAGGTTTGAAATTGAGCTTTTAAGTGACAAGAATGAAACTCGCCCTAAATGCTTTTACGCAATATTTAAAATATATTTTCCATTAGTAATCAAAGGAACTCTCCCACCATTCAAATAGATTACATACCTAAAGTCAATTTTCAATTGTTCGTGGACTACCTCCCTTTCACATGGAATCTTTCACGAAAGTTGTAAACATGGATCCAGGAATGGGGTGTTTTGTCGTCTGGACAATATAACGAATCTCTGTTTCAGGAAATATTCCGCCTCGTGTATATTTGCTTCCTTTCCGAATTTGAAGAGCACCTTTGAATCATTTTAAATTTTACTGAAAATAAAAGAGGTAAAGGGTCTTTTTGAGAGATGTGTAATTTTAAAATTAAATCAAACGCGACTGAGCTAGGTTCACGAAAACCTGAAATTCCGTTTCAGCGCAGTATTATATTAACAATAGGCATGTTTTGGTTACACAGCGTGCTCACTTATTTTGAATGGAGAGCTAAGCGATTTTAAGTGGCACTTGAAATTAACGCTTCCATTTCAGTCTTAAACAGGCAATAGTTGTCAGTCTAATTACAAGCCATGCGTTAGAGCAAGACGTTTATATTATCGTCCATTAAGCGCTGTACTATTCCCGTTATTAAAACAAGGTTCAGTTTTAAATTACGTTAAGTACAACAGTTTTAAATCATTTTATTTTATATATACACAAAATTCACAATTGTCTATATTATACCATTACTTCACTTTGCTTACTTTTCAGCATTTAATCACAAACTAACCCCAATTGCCGAAGACCTCAGCTATTTATACGAATTCACCATACTCAGATGGCGGTATCTTTAGCAAGTTCAAGATCCTTCTAGTCGCTACATTTGGTTGTGTCCTCAATGGTGGAAATGCTGCCACTATTTGTCGCCCTCTGGAAGTGAGTAGAACACACTAAAATAAAGAAGAGCTATGAATTCACTTACCTGTCTTGACATATGGCTCCGAAACTTGGGAATATCGCAAGCGGATGAAAAACACCTGAGAGTTTTCGAGGGTAAAATTCTCCGAAAAGTATTTAGAGAAAACGGTCGCTTGAACGCAGAGCTATATAATTTATATTCTGACGAGGACATAGCTAGGCGGAAGAAATTAAGCCAATTGCGTTGGCTAGGCCATGTTATCAGAATGGATGAAGATGAACCAGCGCGAAAAGTTTTCGATAATGTACCCTATGGAAGCAGGAAAAGAGGACGACCAAGACTTCGCTGGAAAGACCAGGCAGAAGAATCCCTCCGTATCCTTGGTGTTACCAACTGGCGAGAAAAGGCGAAGGACAGTTGGAAGAATATATTGAAATTTATTTGTTTAATTAATATGTGTAAGACGTCTGACCTCATGAGGTTGTAAAATAGTCAATAAAAGCCATATAAGTAAACATACATATTACATTACGTTAATTTGGTCATTAAGAGTAAGTAAAGTTTTTACGTAGTCGTAACAATAAAACAATGGTTTCCCGTTACATCCCATGAAGGGATTAACACATATAAGCTTATATATACATACATATAAGCTTTAATGGTAATGTGAATGATTTACTTATTTGGCTTACTTGACCTTTGGGTTAGAATGTAAGTAACGGGCGATTAACGGTATGCCTGAAAGTATGCCTTGCAATAACTTACCAGCTCGCCAACCAAGTATCATGAATTCGCTTCGCTTAAAGATATCTTTCCACTATTCTGCATATCGATAGATTGGTTTCTAGCAGGCTAGCGATACTAACTACATATGTTGCCCGTAACGAAAACACGCATAATATGACAAACGGACGGGTTGAAAAATCTTTGAAATTGAGTAGTCGGCGGAGTCGTAACTTTAAATTGAATGAAATTAACTTTATTTGAAAGATAATTTTTGACATTTTTGATTGAATATCATTTCTGGCATATAGCCGCAGCGGTTGGTTCGAATGCAGTCAAATCCGAAGGTACAATTGTCTACTTCGTATCACTTTTCGCAGTATTAGGGTGGTATATCGGTAAAAAAAAATCCAATGAGTGTTCGAACTCACGGGCGATGTGTTAACACCTTTTTGCTACACATTAACTGTTCGATTTCTGTGAACACATTAGTAAATCTTACATTGGAAAATAAAAACAGCGTTCAATCATATGATGACGTTACATTTAAATAATATTAATACTTAAAATTATTTAAAGAACAGTGCAAGCACATGTGTCATTATTTTCTTGCTCAATACTTTTTGTTTTATTCCCACAAAATTGTTATATTCGTACATACGCTACACAAGTTCACAAAATTTTCGTTGCTCTCTTGCTATCTCATTTTTATATACAGTATGTCAAGAATGAATACACATTGAAAATAAATTCCATTTTTGAACTTACTACTCAAAATAATATAAACATTTATTTCTGTACATTAACTTTTTTCATCGATTATTGTTTTATACATTATGTAGAAAGATGTCATCCAAAAAGAGTGCAAGCCCAATGCACAACAACCGATATTTACAACAAAAACTAATACTACTACATTTTGTTAGTGTCACGAATCTCTTTACACAACTCATTTTTTACTCCCGTTTCGACTCATTTAACGATTAACGGCAATTTTACCGTTATCTTTGATCTGCATTGTTCTTTTCTAAGATTTTGTTAGTCAGTTGGTTATAAATTTTTGTTGTGCACGCATATAATATTGTGTTTAAAATATGTCAGGCAAGAAGACATCATTCGAGGTAGTTCAACTAATTTATTATAATCATCAGTTGGGGAAAAGTGCGCAGGAGCTACCGGAAATGTTTTCCGTGTCAAGAAAAACAATTTACATCATTCTGAATCGGGCTGAAAAAGAAGGTAGATTGGACCCAAAGCGTGCAGAGAGCTTAAGATAACTGGACGGACAGGACAGAGCGCTTATTGATAAGAAAAATTTATAAAAACCCTCAAATTTCGACAAGAGCGCTTGCGAGAGAGCTTAAGGAAGAGTGTGGTGTGATTGTGTCCCACGAAACAGTTCGGCAGGCCATTTTAAAACACAGATACTGATCAAGAGCAGCGCGTAGAAAACCACTCCTTTCTACACTTAATGTTGAGAAGCGTTTTTTTTCGCCATTACGCATATTTCGCAGCCAACCGATTATTGGGATGACGTCATTTTCTGCGACGAGACGAAAATGATGTGTATTACTGGTATGGACCCAATAGAGTGTGACACAAGGCGTTAACTGCGTTAGAAAAGCGGAACATCATTACAACCATAACATTTGGAAAAATGTCTATTATAATTTGGGGGTGTATATCAACTAAAGGAGTGGGAGACAGCCTTTATTGTGACTACTATGGACGCGCAACAATATTTGAATATTTTAAAAACCCATTTGGTAAACAGTGCCAGAAACTTTGGATTTATCAGGGACAATAAGCCGAAATACAAATTTTGTCAGGACAATGATCCCAAGCATAAGGAACATAATGTATGAATGTGGCTTCTCTACAACTGCGGAAAAGTTATTGACACAGCTGCCCAAAGTCCTGACCTTAATCCCATTGAAAATTTGTGGGTCCTATTAAAGAAAAATGTCGCTAAGAAGCGACCAAAAAACCGAACCGCCCAAAAAAATACTATATTGGAAGAATGACAGAGAATATCTACCAATTATGATATGCCAAAGTTAATTCATTCCATGAAAATGCGGCCACAATGCGTGGTAGATTCAAAGGGTGGTCATTAGAAGTCCAAAATATTGTTATTCGTTAGTTTACTTAAAACAAAATAAACATCTTCTCATTTGTGAAAAGACATTCTTGACACTACTAAAAATGAAATAATATTGTTTTTGTTCAACCATCTGTGTTTTTGCACTAAACTTACTCTTGTTTCTCATCAAACCTTTATAAATACTATGTATAATTATAATAATTAAAAAAAATATATGTTTTAAAATAAAAAGTGTATACATTCTGCTAATAAATATGCACATTTTAATTTTTTTCAATGTGTAAAGTCATTATTGACATACTGTACGTATAATACGTCATTATTCTCTTTGCTCTGAGAGTGCTCCGCACCCACATTTTATTTGACTTCCCTTTCACAATAAAAAAAAACCAACCCGTAAAAAAAATATTTTTGACTATAAATTCTTTATATGTGACCACGCCCCTTTGTCCAATCCCGCCCATATTTGCAGCAGATCTTAGAATATATACACCTAACCAACATACCCAATTTTGTTCAAATACCGTTAACAGGAGCAGAAATAATGGATTTTTAATTTGTGATTTGTATGGGAGGTACCACGCCCCTTTATCCAATTCCGCCCATATTTTGACAGTTTATTTTTGTCGTCGCCATTACTTTGCCTGCGAAGTTTCAGCTCGATTGGATCATGGGAAAAGGGTTAAAAATCAATCCAAATTTTTTTCGGCATACATGCATACAGACAGGTGAAGTTAATATAAAGAATTTAAAAAGGCGTTCAATCATATGATGACGTTTCATTTAAATACAATTAATACTTAATAACACTTACAAATATTTAAAGACAAGTGTCATTATTTTCTTGATTATTACTTTTTATTTTATTCCCACAAAAAACAAAGAGAATGCTAAGCAACAGACCCATGTACATACAGACACATACATTGTTATGTTCGTAAATACGCTACACAAGTTCACAATTTTCTTTGCTCTCTTGCTATCTCATTTTTATAAACATACGTACAAACACGTCATTATTCTCTTTGCTCTGATTCAAAATCGAGTAGTTTTCCCACAAATGCAAGACTTGGCAATGAGATCCAATGAGTCATTTAGGAGTCGTGCTCAACCAGCACAGCATAATATAAGAAGTTGTACAATTATAAAAGAACTTGAAATAGATATGATACAGCAAATTTCTTTAGATTATATGCATATTGTATGCCCTTTATTAAATTCATGGATAAAGAAAAAGGGGGAACAGTATTCACTTGTATCGTGGAAAATAGAAATGCTTTCCAATTCATTAGTTAGCCTTAACACATGCATTCCTTGTGAATTTTATAGAAAACCTCGTGCACTCACTGAACTTGACAGGTTTAAAGCAACAGAATTCAGACAATTCCTTTTATACACGGGTCCATTTATATTAAAACAAATTTTGTCTCCCGAGAGGTATCAGCATTTTCTACAATTATCAATTGCAATCAGAATTTTATTAGATGGTAAAGACAGTTTGGCAAACAATGAGTGTGCACAAAATTTGCTTTATAATTTTGTCGAAAATATACCATAACTATACGACGTTTCCTTTTGAACATGCAATTTCATTGTCTTTTACATCTCCACGAAGATGCTAAACTTTATGGATCTCTGGACGGTATAAGCGCTTTTAAATATGAAAATCATTTGCAAAAAATAAAGAAAAGCGTAAAAAAAGCCAGCCACGTAGCATCTCAGCTATATAACAGACAAGTTGAGAAAAGTGTAATACTTGATACAGTTCATAAAACAACAAACTCATTGTTTTCTTTTGGTAAAATTGTTAACGGATCTTTTGCTAGTGTAAAACTTGAACATTTCTCTCTTACTGCTGACAGGTCGCAATGAGGTTCGGGAACTTAAAAAAGTAAACGTTTCAGTGGAAGATTACAGCATTTTGAGGAAACTGCCTTTTTCTACCCTGGAGGATATACGAAAATTCGATTTGGAGATGCAAGAAAATAAGAGCAAAGTTGCCGATTTTGTACGTAAATACACTTTTTATTATACATATATCTTGTTTTGTTTCAAACCACATTTTAACCATCTCCAGTGAAACGCTAACCAGCCGTTAAAGCTATTAAATTAAACCGGTTGGTAAGTTCTGGAAATGGTAAAAATGTGGCTAAGTCATCCATAAAAAGGGTATATTTTTACAAATGCTTGTACTACTTTCAGACACGAATCATTAAAAGAGTTGGGGGCGCTGATGTTGTGAATTTCACCAGAAACGCAATAAAACGGGTTCTTAATGATGAATTGGCCATGAAATTTTCTTGGAAGGACACAAAAACCAAGGAAACCGTTCAACACATGCTTTTTATAACATAGATCAGAGGTATGCATTTTAAAAGATTTTATTATTTAACATCTCCCTTTAACGCTAAAATTTCATTTTGCGTTGCAGTATGTAGAAGTTTGCCAACAAAAATTTGCCGCAGCTGAGGGACACCAAATAAATCGTGTTCTCCAACAACATTTTGACCACGCAGGGGATCGCCTCGCTAAGCGAAAGGAACAACTGGATTCAAATAAGAAATAAATACATTTAAAAAACTTTATTACATATACAATTAATCAAATAAATAATCAAAAAATATAAGAAAGAAAATATAATACAAAAATGAATTAAAAAATAAAACCACTAATTAATTATAAATAGCGTAGAATAGGGGCGAACCGCTACCCGCGAATCGCCCACAAATCGAAGTACGCGAATCGCAAGGTAGTCGCTAGCCACGATGATCACGCGAATCGCCCACAAGTCGCTATCCGCGATGTTCATGCGAATCGCCCACAGCTTGCGGTACACGATTCGCCGGCGAATCGCTACCTGCGAATCGCCCACAAATCGAAGTACGCGAATCGCAAGGGAGTCGCTAGCCACGATGATCACGCGAATCGCCTACAAGTCGCTATCCGCGATGGTCATGCGAATCGCCCACAACTTGCGGTACACGATTCGCCGGCGAATCGCTACCTGCGAATCGCCCACAAATCGAAGTACGCGAATCGCAAGGGAGTCGCTAGCCACGATGATCACGCGAATCGCCCACAAGTCGCGATGTTCATGCGAATCGGCCACAACTTGCGGTACACGAAGCGCGGCCGGCGATTAGCGGGCGATGATTCGGCTATGCAAATTGTTTGCAGGGACCACGTCATTATTCTCTTTGCTCTGAGAGTGCTTTGCACCCACACAATACAACTATTCGCTGCCGCTACATCTGTGTGTGTTTTTTCGCAGTTTGACAAACTTTGTTTCGCAGTCGGACAAATCTGTGTTCTATATAGGGGTGGGTCACCCTTCTCATTTATGGGTATGCAAAATAGATGTTGGCCGATTCTGAGACCTACCCGATATGCACACAAAATTTCATACAAATCAATAATCATCAATAATATGGTAAATGTTGTCTGACTTATCAGGGTAGACTAGCAATTTCACATACCCCCACACAAATTAATACAGCGGTCGGTCTTAAATCACATGATTTTGGAGTTCCATTCACAAGTCTAAAACGACAAATTATGCGCTCGCCAAAAGTTTACCTCAATAAATCAAATAAACGGGCTATCATGGTAAAATTATCTATCGGGCAAACGCGTCAGCCCAGCTGATTTGCGGTTTTTTCATCTTTTCCGTCGGTAAGCTGTCAAATTCGATTTTGTTTCTCTTTGTTTGTTAATAAAATTCAAAGAATTTCAACCAAAATGCAATTTAATAGCATAGACTTTGTAGCAAGTAAGACAATCTTTCACATTTTGAGTACATAGTGGTTTTCATTATTCAGCGAATTTTGACAGCTTAACGACGGAATTGCTAATGCGACTACCTAATAGATAATTCTACCATGCGGGCTATGTGACATGAAGAGCCGTCTTGTTGAAACCACAGCTCTCCCACATCAAGGAGAGTTAATTCAGGAACGAAGAAGTCATTGATCGTTGCTCTATGTGGTCACCATTAACTATAACGCTCTGGTCGCCATCGTTTTTGAAGTAATGACCAATGATTCCAACAGACCATAAAGCACACCAAACGTTTACATAGTTTTTCATTTAAAATTTGTATTGTGATATTATTTCATATTGTTATATTTTGTTTAAATTTAACGGCGTCTCAACAATGGCTTGCAGATTATCTTCTCGGTAATCTCGTATTGGGCTCATGCACCGAATGTACATCATGCCCGGTGATCGCGCTGTTTCAATTGTTGGACGAGTTGGATTTTGTAACTCCGGAAACTAAGATCTTTCCGCATAAGCATTTGGAGTAAACGTGGTGAGAACATGATTCATCGTTAAAAAATTAATTGCTCTAATGTCGACGATAAAATGGGCATAGTGCACGATGCGTGTCACAAATAGAATTATGTTGTTCAAAATAAACCTGAGCAATTTGCAATCGTTGTTTATATATAAGCCTACTCATGATCAAGTTGCAAACCACACTAAACATAAATCACCTCACAGCCAGTGTTACCATGTTCGCATAATTTGTGCCGTTATGGCATAATTTTTTTGGTTTTGGCACTTGTTTTTTGAAAAATTATGCCAAATGCCGTTTAGCACAATTTCCGAACTATTTTCCTAATTTTTTTTAACTTTAGTGCAACTTTTTAGCACAATCCTTTTTATTTATCTGGAAATGTTACATATATTTATTGGTGTATAAGGTCCAGCATCGCATTTTTAGGCTACTGGCTGACCAAGTAATTCCGCAGGCGTAAAAGCAAAAAATTAATTCATGAAATATCAGAAATAGGTTGACAATTTCAAAAATTCCATGTAGAGATATGACAAAATTCCATATACATTTATTATTAGGGATGACACTGCTCTCCTCAACTCAGGTGTGAAAAAACCTGTTATAAACCGTACTTTTTTACCTGGAATAAAAATATGGACGATTATTAACTAACTTCAAATTAGTCGTATTGGACCGTACAGTGCCTTCAATATCAAGATGTGACTTTTGTAAAATGGTCTAAATCCGATGGAAGTTCTTCTCGGAGCTGTAGATATAAACTACAAGGGAAACCTCCGGGTTCATTATGAGAGAAATATCCGACAAAGAAAATTTCGAAGTAGAGACGATTTGACCACTGTTCGCTACGATAAGTGGAACGGATGCTAAAATAAATTATCTGAAACTTAGGAAATTATATTTTAAGATTGAAAGAAATTAGGCGTGTTTTGGTTACACCGCTTGCTTAGATTATCACATAACGGGTTTTTCAACAGAGACGCTACAAAAGTAAATCGATAGGGACAGCAAACGACGCCATATTTTTTTCCGCTCTTTTGACATTTCTCTTCAGTAAGGTTTGCCATTTGGAAAGATATACATACGAGCCAACAACGAATTTAAAATTTACTACCGAAATTTGGAGTCAGTGGCCTCAACTTGAAGAGCGCTACGTCCAATTTATGGTCATCATAATCGTCCTACCAGATCAACAATTGAGCGTCTAGTGGAAAAATTTGAATCCACGGGCACAGTACAAGATGTTCCCGTGCCAGTGAGACAAAGAAGTGCCCGTAGTGTCGAGAATATTGCTGCCGCTGAGGCTTCAGTTCAAGAAGGCCCAAATGTGTCTCTCACACGTCGTTCTCAAGCGTTGGGCATCTCTGTGACGTCGTTGTGGCGAATTTTGCGAAAAGATCTTGGCCTACATCCTTACAAGATCAAATTGTCGCAAGAACTGAAGCCGCTTGACCACCATAAGCGTCGTATGTTCGTGAATTGGGCTGACCAACAACTTGAAAATGATTCGGATTTTCATCGGAAAATCATCTTCAGCGATGAGGCTCATTTCTGGCTGAATGGCTTCGTCAATAAGTAAAATATGCGTTATTGGCCAGACAGCAATCCACACGTAATCCGTAAGTCATCATTGCATCCCGAAAAAATTACGGTTTGGTGCGGTTTATGGGCCGGCGGCGTCATTGGGCCGTACTTCTTCCGTGATGATCAAGACCGAATGCGAATCGCTACCGTTCAATGATAACCGAATATTTTTGGCCCCAATTGGATAATATGGACTTGGACTCCAACAGGACGGCGCCACAAGCCACACAGCGAATGCCACAATCAATTTATTGGAAACCAAGTTTGGTGAACGTGTTATCTCACGAAATGGCCCAGTCGATTGGCCGCCTCGGTCGTGCGATTTGACGCCGTTAGAGTTTTTGTGCCAACAAGCCAGCGACGATTGATGAACTTCGTACGAATATCGAACGTGAAATTGCAGCAGTATCGGCCGATTTATGCTTGAAAATCGTCGAAAATTGGGTTCAGCGTCTGGACTTCTGTAAGCGTGCCCGTGGTGGCCATGCAAAAGAAATCGAGTTCCATACATAATGGCATCGAAAGTACTTTCAAAGGAATAAAGAATTTCATTGGTATCCAAAACCGGTTTTGTTTTATTTAAAAAAACTTTTGTAGCGCTCTTATTGAAAAAGCCGTTGTTTTGTATGGAGAGCTAAGCGATATTAAGTGGCACTTGAAGGTACCGCTTCCATTTCAGTTCTAAGCGGGCATAAAGTTACCAGTCTGAAAAAAAATCAGGAAAACTGTGTTGGATATCGTTAAGCAGACGAATATAAACATTTGCAAGAATAACTACAAACCATGCGGTAGAACAAGACGATTATATGTATTTCCGGTTGAAAAAGACAGAAAGTTGGCAGTGTGAAAAAAATCAGAAAAACCGTGTTGGATATCGTCATTGTGAGCCAAAGACAAGGAGAAGAATATACACATATTCAGGAATAACTAAAAACCATGCATTAGAGCAAGACGATTATATATGTATATTATAATAAATTATCGCTAGTTTGGCGTTTTGGTTACTAGCAAGCAAGCGATAATCATAAATAAATAAATGGTTTCCCATTACATCCCATGAAGGGACTGGGGAGAACTTCTCACAATCACTGAGCTGTGCGCTTTCCAGTTTTCACTCACTGATGGGGACCTACAGTTTTACACCGATTCCGAACGGTAATTTGAGAAGATTACGCGATAATCGCTAACACGAAAACACGACTATTAGACAACAGCTGCCCTGAGAAAAAGTATGACTTTGTTTGCGGATGTTTGTAGTCGGCAAAAGACTGCGCCTTCTAGTCTTTAGGTTCAACCACGTGAGTGAACATCGAACCAATGATCGTGAAGCGTCGTGAAAAGCGTTTACCACTCTATAGGAAGTGATTCAGTTCTTGCGAAAATTTGTCATTTATCTCTAAACAGAAAATTTTGTTGCGGAGAGTTACCACATGTCTTTGATTTACCTTGCAAATATTTAATTTATAATTCCTCTACGTTCTCCGTTTTATTTTCAGCGCATGTCGTGTTGCTTTTGGTTGTTAAAATTATCAAAATTCCGATCCCAAACTATTATCAAACAATTGTTTGCGTACGAAATAACTCATGATTAACAACCCTGTACTTGATTTTGCCTACGAAATTTTCGCAGAGCTGAGTACCAAGCAAATGAAAAGTGGGCGAAATTGAAATCACGAAATTTTCGTTATATTTTATACACGTACTACTTATGGCAACGAAAATTTCATATAAACTGAATACCGGGTTTGAGACCGCGATTGGTTATGAAAAGCCGCTAAAATACTTTATATACCATGGTACTACGTAAAGAGTTGCACGGTAGGTGATTAAGGGAACGAGGGTAATGTCTGTTCAAGGTTGGGGTGAAAATTAGATTAGACGAACCAATGCCCGGTGATTGGAGTCTCAACGTTCTGTGTCCTGTATTTAAAAAAAAATTACAGCAGACAGTTGTCCGAGGCCTTCTTATTTCAATAAAAATATTAATTAAAATACATAAATTAAATTAAGTTTAAAAAAATTGAACATAATATTTTTTTTTTAAACGGACTTGAATCAAATGCCGTTGGTAAATATAAAAATTACAGCAGACAGTTATAACAATAAATAAACAGACAGACAGAAAACATATATAACAATAAATTCATTTGCTTATATTATTTATCATTTATTGTTATATATGTTTTCTGTCTTATCGGATGGCGTATTCTACGTTAAACTTAATGGCCGTGTCTCTGACACAGCCTGCAGGGACAGTCCGTGGCCGAAGGCCTCGGACAACTGTCTGCTGTAATTTTTATATTTACCAACGGCATTTGATTCAAGTCCGTTTAAAAAAAAAATATTATGTTCAATTTTTTTAAACTTAATTTAATTTATGTATTTTAATTAATATTTTTATTGAAATAAGTTCTGCGAATGTTGAGAGGGCCGCCCTAATATTAAAAAAGGTTTACCTTATCGAGTCTTCGCATTAGCATTCGAGCGTTGTGTGAAAGCTTTACGCTTTACAATTCAAAATTAATGTTACAACAGCTTTATTGAAGCTTTCGCAAAATAGCTTTATTACGTTAGCTTACTGTTTGTTTCACTTTTTACTAAATACATGTTGCCAAGCAACATTAGCTTGCTGTTCGTTTCACTTTTTACTAGATACATGTTCCTAAGCAATGTTGAGCAACCAAAAACACTCAACCAAACACCACACATATGTTTGAGTGTATGTGTTTAAACAATTTTCATTTGAGAAATTAAAATACTAGAAATATATCAACCAATATGAAATGTATATCAAACGAAAGATAACATCTTCATTTACCTACAAAAAAAATTTTAAAAAAATGCATCTAGCCGTTTCCTCAAATTCAATGAAATAAAGATTACAACAATAAAAACCTGACATGACTCCTCATACCGTAAGGTAAGACGTATTCTACGTCAAAAATGTGACCGAGGATATGCGTAATGTGACCTAACTGTACCTTAGCAGTGTGGCTTTAGACCTAGTAAATGCATGACCGAGCAGTTATTCACATTACCACAGATCCTGGAGAAAAGTCACGAAACAAATCAGCACCTACGATCTCTTTGATCACCGACACGAAAACCTCAGTGAAAATTGGTAATGATCTTAGTGAACCGTGGTGGCACCATACTCAATCGTGATACTCTATGCATCTAGCCGTTTCCTCAAATTCAATGAAATAAAGATTACAACAATAAAAACCTGACATGACTCCTCATACCGTAAGGTAAGACGTATTCTACGTCAAAAATGTGACCGAGGATATGCGTAATGTGACCTAACTGTACCTTAGCAGTGTGGCTTTAGACCTAGTAAATGCATGACCGAGCAGTTATTCACATTACCACAGATCCTGGAGAAAAGTCACGAAACAAATCAGCACCTACGATCTCTTTGATCACCGACACGAAAACCTCAGTGAAAATTGGTAATGATCTTAGTGAACCGTGGTGGCACCATACTCAATCGTGATACTCTATCTTGCGATCTCTCTTCAATATTTTTTATTTTATTTATTTATTTACGAAATATTAAAACTTATAGTGAATAGAAGATTAATATTAAGATTTATAGCACTGGCGACTAAGGCCTTCAGCTAAATATTTTAATTGAGATCAAAATGAGGAAGCGTCAGTCGCTGACTTAGCCTTTTTGAAGCCATACTGTCTTTCTGAGAGACATTTGACCTCTTCAACGGCGCTCAGAAGCCTGTAGTATATTATTCTCTCCAGACATTTCCCTAGTATGCCAAGAAGACACAAAGGTCTCCGAGGACCTTTCCCGGTTTGGGAATCAGTATAAGCTTTACCAGATGGTTGGGAATTTCCCATTCTTCAGGCTGTTTTCAAATAGTTTTTGCGAAAATTTCCGGTCTTAAGGGAAATTTGGAGTACCCTGTTTGGTATAAAGTGTAACCCTGGTGCTTTGTTATCACCAATCCTTGAACATAGATCTGCGGCTCGATGTAATATTCGGATTCTGGAAATAAAACTTTAACAATTTCCCTTCACGGTTGCCACAGGGATAATTTTTAATTACCAGAATTTTCCAAAAAAGTTACCAAAAATTTTTAAATTTTTTTATTTAGAACATTAAATGTTTATTTAAAATAATTCGTTACAGAAAATCATAATACATACATACATCAATAAAAATAAATAAATAAATGGTTTCCCATTACATCCCATAAAGGGATCGGGGAGAGCTTCACACACCCAGCGAGCTGTGCTCTTTCGAGTTTTATACTCACTGATTGGGACCTACGGTTTTACGCCGGTTCCGAACGGTATTTTGAGAAGCTTTTTCATCATCATACATCAATATAAAGATTAAAAAACCAAAAGCAAAACATAAAATATGGCATAACAAAACATAATCTTCACTTTATTTGCATTTTATTGCCTTTCAATTGCAATGCAAAATTATTTAGTGCACAAGTATTCCAACACTTTTATATTCAGACCCAGCAAAGCACAGAGTTTCGTTAGTGAGATAGAGACGAATATATTTGGTTATTTAGTGCGAGCGACGACAAGCGCGTATTTTGGTTAATTCTCCCAAATAGTAGGCGTGTTTTGGTTACACCGCTTGCTTAGATTAACACTTATTTTGTATGGAGAGCTAACTGATATTAAGCGGCACTTGAAGTTACCGCTTCCATTTCAGTTCTAAGCAGGCATAAAGTTACCAGTCTGAAAAAATCAGAAAAACTGTGTTGGATATCGTTAAGCAGAAGAATATAAACATTTGCAAGAATAACTGCAAACCATGCGTTAGAGCAAGACGATTATATGTATTCCCGGTTGAAAAAGGCAGAAAGTTGCCAGTATGAAAAAATCAGGAAAACAGTGTTAGACATAGAGTAATATACTAATGGCCAGTTTTTAAGTGGGTAGTTAACTATCGGATTACTTAATCTTAATTCTAAGTTAATTAGAGGTTAACTTTGTATTTTGTTTTTCAGTGGTGAGTTAATGTCAACTAATATGGCAACACTTGTATTCTTATTGGAAAAAACGTGTGTTTTGGGATAAATACCAAAACAACAAAGGGGAACAAACAAAATGGAATTTTAACAAAAATGTGTAAAAAACTATATAGGAGCAACAATTTAACGATCTAGACTCAACGTATGTGTACAAATACGCAAATCTGAAGCATGTATTTTATACAATCTTCATTTCTCACTTTGACAGTCAGTAATTTGATTGTCAAAATAATATGGTTCTGGCTATAAGTTAACCAACCAACATTGGGTGGTTAACCAAGAAAAATCACTGGAAAAGTTGAAGCACAGAGTTATACAAACTTGGCAACCCACGCAGAATCAGAAAAATCTTTATTTTAATAAATTTGTGTTTTAATTGGAATCTCTATAAATAATTTTACTCTAACACTTCATTACATTTTGCTTTATTTCACTTGTTATCGCTTTTTTCCTCGATTTAATTATCACAAAAATACTCCCAGTTGATGTACTTTGTACTTTTGGTTCAAATTGACTGGTTCAAATTTTGGTTCAATTGGTTGCCAGACGTACTGTTTTCAGCAGTACGCGTACTTTTTTTTTTACTACTTGTACTTCTGACTGCATAGCACCTAAAGAAGTACGTAAAAGTACTTCTTTTTAGCCTCTTCAAGATTAACTACAAACCATGCATTAGAGCAAGACGTATATATATATTTAACTAAATTATCGCTAGTTTGACGTTTTGGTTACTAGCAAGCAAGCGATAAATGCTATCTTGTAAAGAAAACATGCCTAGTGTTGCCACTGCTTCATGTTTCCTTCGGTTTGTAAGTAACATTTTAGATCACATTTCGTCAAATTTTCTAATAGAAGTATGAAATCAAATGCTTTTTCTTATACTAGATATTTTATTTCAAAAGGTTACCAAAATGAATGAAATGTTACCATGTTACCAAGACGTTTAAATGTTACCAATTTTGGTTGGATATTACCAACTGTGGCAACCGTGTTTCCCTTATGAAAGTGGTACGTACATGTTATTTGTACCGACTTTTTTCCCTCTAGTTTTGTCATTACCACCCGATATGCACTTCCCCATGGGTACGACTCGCTTCGTCTATGACTCTAGTAAAATCCCTATCTTAGCTCTGGCGAAATCTTCCTGTGGGTGTTTAGTCCCTTGCTCTATGGGTTTGTTGCCGCAAGTCCATACAGCTGCTTTGTCCATCGAATCACATTTCAATATATTCTTGTCAAGGTCCTTATATTGTTCGCATATTAATGCAACGTCTATATCTTGTTCAATAGTCGTCTGGTTTTAAAGCTTTTGATTTGCATCCAGTTGAATAAACGTTAATTGCATCTCTCACTTAACGCCTTCTTGATAATTGGACACTGTATCTTCCGGCAATGTGCTTTAAGTCAGAGTTGCCATTGCATTTTACTGCTGTATTTTGGCCTAGTATGCAATTTTTAGTCCTAAAAAATCTCTTATGAAAATTCGAAAATGTATACAAATCAACAAGCGAAACTTTTCCCAAACTCGGAAGGTGAAAATTTTGGAAAAAATCACCCATTTTCGGCCTAGGCTGGCTGTAGAGTGAATGTCCAAAAAGGTTTTAATACCTTTGCAAAGGCCTTTGCTTAAGAAAAATAAATTTTATAAATTTGAGTCCAAATATTTTTCTAACGGTTAGATACACTACACACGAATTAGCATGTTTTTTGTTTTTGCTGCTTAGTAGAATCTCAAAACCAAAAAACCACCAAGCTGGCTTAATTTGCTAGATTAAACCTACATACATTAAAACGGGAACCTCTAAATACCATATTCTAAATGCCTATCTCCTATCCTACAAATGCCCAGTACATTCTAAAACAATAAGACCAATACTTTAGAAGTTCTGATATTATTACTGAAATCATCAAGCTGGTCTACTTTGATACCATGTAGCAAAACGTACGTTAAAACAGGATGCCTCTAAATACCATATTCTGAGAGACTGTCTCCGCCTCTACAAAACTTAGTACTTTCTAAAACAATCAGATCAATTGTTTAGAAGTTGCGATATCGTCCCATCGTGCATCGTCTCAACCCACACAAAAACGGATGCGAATACGTTTCGACCCAGTTACGTGTCAGTAAAATCATAAAAACGCGAAAAGTGAGTTCTCGCAATAGTTTCGAACCCGTTTCGATTCCAGGAAACCATAAAAAAGCGAAGTAGTGAAATTGCGATTTGGCGGATTCGTTTCGAATCCGTTACGAGTGCGTAAAAAACATAAAAAGCGAATCAGTCGAATTGCGATTAGTCGGATCCGTATCGAATCCGTTACTAGTCCGTAGAAGCAAATTTGAATTTTGAAACATCTCGTGCACCAAGCAAAAAATCACAATGCAAAATCGTAAAGGAGTGTTCACAAAACTACATTGGGTATTGTTAACAATTTCAATGTTATGTTGAAGCTGAATCCTTCTTGATGAAACAGCATTGTCCAATGTTCTTGACCTTCTCGAACTTAAAAGAAAAATACTTGAAGTAAAACTGGCAAATGTTATTCTTCTCCTAGCTGCTTTCATTCACCAAGATTAATAACTTTGTTTATGTTTGTAATAAGTTATCGATAAACTGTCGACGTCGTCTCAAGACAGTTAAAGAATACCAAAATAGCGTTGATGTGACAAAGACGTTGAAACGAAGTGATGTTAACATAAAAACTACAACGACGACGACGACAACCGGAATATGGGTGAATATGTAATGTAATTGAAAATCTTTTAAATATCAGAACGAATCCGTTTTGAATCCCCAAAAATTCATAAAACTAGATCCGTCTCGAATCCATTTTATACAGAAAAAAAACGAACATCAAACGGATTCGAATAGGAAGTGTTCGAGACGGATCCGAAAAAAGTAGAAAAACCGATCTCCCTTTTTCGAGAGGAATTTCATAGGCAAACGGATACGTTACTGATGTCAGTTTCGAACAAAATGTACGAATTCTCGAATTCGAAACGGATTCATATGACACATTCGGAAAGTGTTAGATCGCTTACGCTACTTGAGTCTAAGGAGGAGACAAACAAATTCTACACCACAAGCAGCTTTGGGATTCCAGGTCAACGCGGCATCTTGGGATATAGAAGAACCGGTGGTTTGGCTCGAATGGCTCCAATCACCGGACTGTGGAAAAGAAAATATTTCAGACTGAGAAATATCCTGTGGAGCGACCCGAATGGGAACAAGATTCGATGACTCGCTCATAAACTCGAATTGAGCCGACTTACAGGTGTTCAAACTGGACACTCCACTCTGCGGTAAATCTGTATAAAATTGAGCGAGCCGGTGCTAATGAATGTAGAGCGTGTAAGGAACATCGCCATTGGCCCACTTTTGCCCGATTAAGACTCCAACACTTCTGATACAACACCAATTTTGGAGCAACTAATGAATAGGCAGAATGAAGTTCCTAAAGAAAGTTTGAGGCTTTCCTCGGGCCTGTCTAGGTCAAACATCGAGGTACAAATGATACGAATCCTCTTTCTCAACCCAACCTAAAAGATACCTATTTATAAATTCCATGCTGTACTCATTATGTTTAATCAAACACGATGTTAGGGTTACAAATTAACCCTGTGTCATGCGGACTCTTAAACATTAAGATCCGATTTACAGTTTTCACAATCCGATAAACAACTAATGATGTCACAATGGGAAATTGCAATTGTGAGACAAATTGATAAAATATTTTTGTATATTTGTAATAAATATTTCTCGCGTGCAGTTATGCCATTGGGCATGACAAAGCTTCAAATGTGGAGAGTAATACAACGTATACGAGTAGTTGCTCTTTTGGTACACCCACCGCAGTGGTTTGTTTACAGCTTTATATACGTATGAATGTGTGAGAAATATGCAATTTGGATTCACCTCAACAAATGAGTAACGACAACGAATGTTCTACGATAAAATCGAATAAATGACATCGGTCGCAATAATTGACATCACTCTCTCTCTGCTGGGTGGATGCGATGACAAGATTGTAATGAAGTACGTATAGAAGTATTGACAAATGTTAGTGGGCCTGGAAACTCAGAAAACCCGGTTTCATATTGCAAAGAAAAAATACTGTAGGTTTTTTAACATTGGATGGCTTAGATTAACCTAGTTTTTCGAACGAGACTGAAGAGGTCTCATTTATAACCAAATACCCTTAAATAGTTCTCACTTATATTGGATACAAATTAATTTAGTTACGAAATTTAATTTGATGCTATATGTCATTCCAATTATTTATATAAGCAAACAAATTTTACGTGGTCGTAGATTCACCAAATTTTGCCTGGATATGGGTATTACGAGTACATCGGAACACAAAATAAGACTAGTGCCAAGTGGCTCGTGCCTTATTGCTTAAGTCATAAGGAACTGAAATGTTCATAGGTAGGTACATACATAGGTATCTACGTTAGCTGCCCCTAATATTTAGCTAAAGTATGTACATATAGTCGATGCCTATCTTAAACACCTTTGGTAGGTACCTACGGCTGACCTTAGGCTACCGGTGACGGATATCTGGAGGACCTACATATATGTAGGTTAGCTGCGAAGAATAAGTAGTGCCCGACCATGAGCGGCAGAGCTCGAGGACGTACAATAAAAGGGTACATATGCCCGAAAAATATTCTGCCACAAGAAAAAAAGATGTCATCCTTTATTCAGTGTCTTCCCTCAGGGGATACTCCTAGGAGGAGTGACATTAGGAGAGTGCTGCCTCCGTGGTTCCCCCGCCTGATTATAATCTAGAAGTTTCTGCCTACATTGGACGACTGTCTGGTCAGCGTTTGTTCTCCATGTCAGGGGCGGTTGTTTATCCTAGTGGTAGCTCTACTCAAAACTCAGCCGGGGGTATCTAACTGTATTTTAGCGGTGCGTCACTGAGACCTGGGCGCCTTAGTGAGTAAAAGGCCATCGGCCTAGTTCTTACCGGACTACTAGGGGCTATGGTGCGGTTGACCTCAAATCCCCTAAACTTGTGGCAATCACAATGAATACCAATATAAAGGAAAATATTACAACTACAACGCTAACAAACAGAGCGCAGACCGCCTACAGTTGGGGGGAACCCTCCGATACCGAAGGGGCCGAGTGTACTAATACAAACGCAATTGAGGCGCGACCTGATATCAGGCACGACGTTGAGAGTTCTTTAGAGAGATACGAGGCACGTCTGATGAACTTGTCGATGCACCAGTCGCGGGTAGAAATCCATACCTGCAATGGTGATGTCGACCAGGATACTCAGTGCTGGACAGAGATATTCTCTGAAATGAGCTCGTAATGTTATGGATAATCAAGACATTACAGCGGCTTCCACATTGGAAAAGAGCATAAGAGGCTTCGCTAACCCAATCAGCATCTACAACCGAAGAGCGCAAAGATGGCTAGTTAGTTCTTCAATGAGGTTGTAACTAACACAACTTGGTAGTAGCGGTTATCGACCTGGGGGCGGAATCATTCCGAAGCAAATATGTTGTGGACACATTGTCCTCAGTATGCGTTCAGATCGGAAAGCAGATGCCGGGACTTCATCCACGATGTCGCGATTGGCTACTACTATTTTTTGCTATGCTGCAAGCATATGTTATGCGGGAAATGTCAAAACAAAAACATAAAGTAAATTTTTTATAACTAGACATAGTCAACATAACTAGATCGGAATGCTCCAACATAAACTGTGCAAGCACCTCATTGATTTTGCCATTTATTTTATTTAAATTTGGCCTGGAAACACTTTTTTCCTTAATTTTGTTTAAATTCTTCCTGTAAGTAAATTAATATTAAATATTTTGTAATAAAAAACACAAAAAATATTCACAATTTGCCGATGTACTTCAGTTTTTTTGGCGACAAAATTACTAGTGCTTGTTGTGTTTCAATGGCATATGAAATTAGACGACCAGAAGGTGTGCGCAACTTGGCAACCCTGGTAAAAGAGAACCAAAAAGTACTAGGAGTTCACTCAAACGCATTTCTCTCTCGCGTCATATCTTGCTTATTTCATACTTTTTGCATAGTTTATGTAATTTTATTTCAACATGGTTGGAATTTGTATAGTTATATACAATAACACTATCAAAAAGCTGCTCGTGTATTGAAATATTTAATGAAGAGAGTAAGAGAGAGAGTAGAGAAGTACTAGGGATTCACTCGTTTTGTTTGTTGGCATTTGATTGAAGAGAAATTTTGACTGTCTACTTGTAAATCGTTTTTGCATATGAGCTGCATGAATGCAATATCGCATAGTTGCATTTCGGTCGGTAGATTACTACCGTGCAGCTGTGAAAAAAGTGGGTGACCTGTGGCTAAGTGGAGCACTACATGTTGTTAAGAGGGTGAAATTCGAGATAGATGACTGAAATGGTCTACGAGAATAAGTCTTATTAAATTTCACTGAAGACATTATAACTAAAACATGTGCTACGCTATTAATAAACATAGATAGTTCTTTGAACATTTGTCAAATACTCAAATGGTCTGTCGTGCTGGGATATTAACACACTCAGCTAACGCTTTCATTCTGCTAAGGAGTGAGTGGGATAAGGGTTGTCTGCCAATCTGGCTAAGCTATAGATGCGGTACGCCAAACTGGTGATAGTGACACTGGTGAAGACCTTTTTTGGTGGCTGACAACGAAGAGGATGTGATGGTGGTGGAGATACCAAAAAAGTGGCGATTTCCTCAGATCAACCGACACCATAGTAAAGTGGCATCTGCCACCTTAAGCCTACACTCATAGAAAAATTCGGTTGAGACAGCCGAATTAGCCGTAACCGAATTTAGAGGTTGTCACAACCTCATTGGTGGCAGCCACAACCTCATTGAAGGTTCTCACAACCTCATTGGAGGTTGCCAGAACCTCATTAAAGGTTATCACAACCTTATTCTAGGTTGATACAACCTCATTCGAGGTTGACACAACCTCATTAGAAGTTGACACAGCTACTTTAGAGGTTGAAACAACCACTTTAGAGATTGACACAACATCATTAGAGTTCGACGCGATCTCATTAGAGGTTGACACAACCTCGATAGTGGTTCTCACAACCGAAAATAGATAGTGTCCCAAATGAATTTTGAAAGCTTATTCATTATTAAGTAATGATTTATTTTCCTGTATTCTTATTTTAAAAATAGGATAATATTTAAGGTAACACATTTTTTTACACGTTACTGCCGACCTTTTTCGAAGTCCAGGCCATCATGGGTAACTGCTCCAATTTTGGCGTGTTGTATCTATTGATGCAGGTCCTAAACCGTTTCACACACAGATGATTGCAGCATATCTCCAACGACCAACCTTGAAAAGTTTCAAAACTGTTGATATCTGCTTGGAAATTTTCTGCAAAATAAAACGATTTAATACAGAAATCATAATTACAATATGTTTACTTACCTTTGTTAATAGCCACAAAAATCTTGATATCGCGGCGATAGGGACAATTAAACATTCTTTAACTTCATTTAATATAATATTTGTTTTTATAACTTTAAACGTCAAGTTGAAAATGAAATTCGGTTGGACCTACAGAATTCATGAGAAATTGGGTTACAGCAACCGAATTGACGCCGGACTCGGTCGTTGCAACCCACTTAAGGGTTAAGTCGGTTATTGCGACCGAATTGATACAAAATTCGGTAGTTACAACCGAATTGATACCAAATTTGGTTGTTGCACAAAAATTGATGCCAAATTCGGTTACTCCAACCGTATTTGGTAGCAATTTCGGTTGTAATTCAAGATTCGGTTGTCGGTAGGGTTGTTGCCCTTTCCAGTTTCTTTCCTCAAAATCGTTTCTCGCTTTGGTAGCACACATAAATATATCCGAAATACATACACAAAAACCAAATCAACATCACAAACCATTTAACCGTCCGAGCGTCTGTTTATTTTTTTTCACTGATCAAGCGCTTTTGATATCCTCTGTCCGATAAACCATTGACGACTGAATACATGAAACTACAACGCAACATATCAGCCAAAATAAGAAACACTGACTTCATCTGCAATTTGTACTCACACTAAGGAATATTTATGAATCACTCACTGAGAGAATAATGCAAACATACAGATACACACTTACAAGCTATATACACTCGTTGCCCCACTTTTATTCTCTTGCTCGCGAGAGAGTATAAACAGTGCAACCAACATGGCTGTATTTATATCACAAACACAGATATATTTGGATCGCAAACACATATTTTATAAGATTTGTGTTTTGAAGTGTTCGGACACATATAGTGAAATTTTATGGCGGTAATTTTTGTAGAACATTTTGACCACGCCATTTTCGAGCAGTTTTTTGCGAGTTTAAAAAAACAGGAAAAATTATGGTTATACGTGACAGTTAGAGGGCTAATTTGTTCCACAAAAATGTTTATCTGAATCTTTTCGATAAAACTTCTGAACATAGTTTGTACCTCAGAAGTAAGAAACACACAATTTTGCATGCCGATATGTTGCAGGAAAGTTCCGGGGGCGGAAATTTTGACCCGCCCTAAAAACAAATTCTGATCAGATCTGGCAAAACGCCGATACACGTATATTTTTTTTAGACCACTCTACCAGAATTCGTTGACAGAACCCCATCATTTTTTTGGTGTTGCACAGTGTTATTACTTTAATTTTCTTCTAAGAAACATTAAATGAAAGCTCGTCCTTTTCCACACGAAATACTTTCCACGGACGAAACTAACTGATAGGAGTACCAAAAAGTAGCAAACGTGTTTTGCAGAGCTAGAAGGCTAAAAACTGGTACATGTATACTACTGAGGACTGGGACGATCAATTTGAATACCGATTTTAGATTTTAGTTTTGTGGGCAGAGAGCGGGGCCCAAGATTAAAGATTTTAAGTTTGTGGGCGGAAGGGTGTGGCAAAGTTGTTTTTAGATCCAGAAGGCTGAAAATTACTAAATATATACTACCGTCGACGAGGAAGATTAATTTAAAGATTTCCCGTTTGTGGATGAAAGGGCGTGACAAAAACCGGTTTTATAGCTGTAAGGCTGAAAATTGGTACATGCATATACTACTGACGACGGGAAACATTAATTTAAAGCCGGACTTTAGATTTTCGGGTTGTGAGCGGAAGGGCATGGTTACAGTGGATTTTCCAGCTAGAAAATTGTGTTTGTTTGTGCTTTATATACACCACTGAACCGATCTTCTTGACATTTTGACAGTATCTAACTGCCTATATGCAAGCAAAAATAGCCTATTTACTTTTTTGATACACGTAGTTGGTGTGACACCGAATGCAAATAAATTGATTTAAAATCGCATACAGGCGGTAATGTGACACAGAAATGTATGTGAACGGTGTGGCGGAATTATTAATTGATCTCAAATGTGTTTTTAAAAAATGAGCTTTAAACTATAAATGAATGGAATTTTAAGGTTTTGTATAAATTAATAAGTTTTTTAAGTTTTTGTTTTGAAATAAAGTTTTTATTTTGTTACTAAGCACTCAAAATATATGTATGTATATATTTTATTAATTTGTGTTTCAAGTTGTTTGCACCATATTACAAATACACACAAGATGCTATTGTTGGCATGGGCAAGCCTCTTTAATATAACTTGTAAAAATGCTACTAGGTTACTTTTTATTGTATCGTGATACAATCTTATGAAAGTATCACAAGAGTTGAAACATCATGGTATCTTAGGCGGGGTACACTTTCTCACCAAACAAGATTCAATTAAGATACAACTACGATATCGTATAAGATGTTTTTCATCCAGACAGCGTTACAGTCACGCAACTTATGCGATAGAAAATGTTTGCAGAAAATATTATAAAGAGGAAGTGTTTGTGAGTTTGTATATATTGGGCAATTTTCTAAAATACCCCTCCGAATTTAAAAATTCTTTCACTAGTAGAATGCTATGTTATCACTGAGTGCCACATGCTATCTTTTGTTTTCCGCTACTAAAATACAGGAAGAAGTCTGTCGGGTTTGCTAGTTTGTTATAAAATTGCGTAGCTGAACCAAAACGGGCAGGGTCAAAACAGTATGCATGGCACATCCCACACAAAGCAGATCATTATTTGTCTGTACTACTGAATTTGGGAATTTGAGCATTAGAACCAAAAATGGGTGGAATCAAACTGGTGGCATCCGCCTTACCGAATACATGTTTATCATCACAGATCAGTGGTAGTCCTGGATCTGTGTGTAAGTTATTTCGTTGTTAATAAGCTTGGTTGAACCAAAACTAACCAGGATCACGACACACGTTGTGCCACCGAGAATCCGGCCAAAATTCGTAATATATTTTACCTGAATTTTTAAATATGAAACAAAGGCATGAAAGTTTGTGCGCATGTGTGTGTTAATGTCTGTATCAAGTATGAGTGGAATCGACCGATCTATTTCGTTAAATCGTTATAAATCACAACTATGGAAGAAAGGGAAATGAAGCTGCTCCGATGAAGAACAAATTAACGCGGGTATGTCACATCATTATTTTTATTTATTTTTTAAATACAAACAAGTTATATAGCCCGGGTTTCCTCTTCAAAATGGCGGAACTGTGTTATTCATTATGCAGTGACCCAAATATGAGTGACACATTTATCGAGTGCGTGGACAAACTAACCATCGAATGGGATCACTTTAACCAATGCCAGATGCTGATCCTATGATCATGCAAATTTAAATTATGGGACAAGCGATGACGATGGTCAAGAACAAGAACTCTCGAATTACAACCATGAAAAAACAACGATTTGTAACTGATTTACAAATTGTATTTTTCATGCCAACAAGGTTGCAAACCAAACATGATCTGGCTCGCTAAACCAGTAGCATGAATTCGCCTCAGTTAAGATAATTCTTCACCATTCGAGATGATTCTACAAAGATAAGCAACAACAACAAGGACTAGAAGGTTCTTGAATTCGCTAGATATAACTTCATTTGAGTATGGTGAGTTGGTATAAATAGCGGAGGTCTTTGGAATGGGGAGTTCAGTTTGTGATTAAACCCCGTAAAGTAAGCAACGCGATTTGATAGTAAAATATAAGTCTTATTAAAGTCGTGTATATAAAGTAAACTGTTGTACTACATAAGTAATATAAAAGGAAGTTATACTGTTGTAATTATCGTAATTGAAAACGAACCTTGTTTTATTATTGGGAATAAAACAACGCAAAAAGTACGAATAAGGAAATTCGTAACATTGGTGTCAGAAGTGAAATAATGATTTAAGGACAACGATGAAGTTTGAAGAACTCAAAGTTGAACAACTAAAAAAGCAGTTGAGTAAATTGGATCAACCGACAGCTGGTAACAAGGTAGAGCTTCAGAGGCGATTAATAGAAGAATTCAAGTGCCGAAACATTGACATTGATACAAACCAGTTCGAGTGTAAAGAAGAAATGGAGCGATCTACAAAGGAAGCAACTGGTAATATGGATATTTCTATGATGTTTGCAGCCATGATGGAAAAGTTTGCAAAATTAGAAGAAAACTCTCGAATAATTAACACGCAACTTGATGAAAATTCTAGAATTATGAACAAGAAATTTGGTGAAAATTCTAGAATTATGCAGGAAACATCAAACGCCACAAATGATAAGCTACATGAAATTTCAGAAGCTATGAATAACATGGAAATACAGGTTAATGATAAATTCGGAAAGGTCGAACAGAAATTCGAGGAATTTCAACAGAAGATCGAGCAGGTCGAACAGGATGTGGAGGAAAGCTTCGCCGAACTGGAAAGAAAGATGAATGATCTCCAGTTGCAAGTGCGAGAAATTTCTGAAAGCTCTAGTAGATTGAAAGGTCCCAGTTTAGATGGCTCTACACCATTCGACATTTTTAAATTCCATTTCGAAATGGTCGCAATTAAGAACTTGTGGAACAGCAACGACAAAGCAGTAGAGCTAATTTTAGTACTGAAAGGCAGCGCAGCAGAAGTCCTTCAGAGCATTCCCGTCAGTGCCAGAAACAACTACGAGGATATACTTTATATTGTATGGAATTAATAGACCGAGTGCAAAAGCATAATGAAACACTTCAGGACTTCGCAACCGAAGTGGAACGTTTGGTGTTGATGGCATATCCTTGAGAACCCCAAACTTCTTTGAGCAATTTAAGATAGAGGCATTTGTTAGGGTATTAATGATCCTGACGTTAGATATGCGGTGTTAGCCTCACTAAAAGCTACATTTGTGGAAACAGTTTCATTTGCTTTGGCGAATGAGACGGCGAGGGTCGCTTCTAGTCAACAGACATATCATGTGCGAAGGGTAGAAACTGAAGTCAAATCCAAAGATTTGAAAGGCACCTTTAGCGAACTTAAAGAAGTGATTCGGATTCTCACGAAAGCGCTATGGTAAGCAACAAAATTGAAAGGTGACAATCATGGCGATCGTGGCCATATAGGGCGGGACTGTAGAGACCCGCGGAAACGGTCAAGATCTCCAGCGATAACGGCCGATACCGGACGAGTAAATGACCGTCCACATGTAATCGAGCGTAAGCAGGATTCTAAGGCTGAGATAAAAGAGCAAATTATTGCGAATTGAATCGACGACGAGTGGTTCACGGCACAGATAAGTGATCCTGTATTGGCAAAAATTATTTTGGCAAAGGAAGAGGATAGACAATTAACACGGAATGAAATCGCTTCAGAAAGCCCGTTTTAAAATCATATTGGGCCCAGTGGAATAGCCTGAGATTGCTAGATGGCTGTCTATACCGTGTATGGGAAAGTGAAGATGGTAAAATGGAGAAAAATCTAATTGTGGTACCCGCCTTGAAAGTGAAAGAGATAATTGCAAAATCTCATAATGGTCCGAGTGGTAGGCACCTCGGTAAAGGCAAAACTATGGAGAAACTAAGTGAACGTTTCTATTGGGTTGGTCGTCAAAAAGCTGTATCCGAGTGGATTGTAGGCTGCACTCAGTGCTTGACAACTGAAGGACCAACGCGGAGGAGATGCGGACAGAGAGATCAGGAGAGCCCAAGTGCTCCCTTCGAGCGAATATCCATGAATGTGGTTGGTCCATATCCAACAAGTAGCTCTGGGAACCAATATGCCCTAGTCGTTATGGACTACTTCAGTAAATGGCGCGAGGTGTACGCTATTCCGAAAAACAATAAGCAAAGCTATCGTGAACAACTGGATAAGTCGTTTTGGTGTCCCTTTAGAACTGCATTCGGAGAAGGGTAGGAATTTTGAATCTGCCATCTTGAAGGAATTATGCGAGAGGAATGGAATTCGTGATATGAGAACGACATCATTGCGCCCTCGGACTGACGGCACGGTAGAGATATTTAATCAGGCCCTTGAGGAATATCGTCAGTAAGGATAGAAAAGTCTGGGACGAGCGCATACAAAAATTCCTACTAGCATAGCAGTCGGCCACCCAGGATACCACTGCCCGAACACCAGCTAGTGCCGTCTTCGGGACAGAGTTAAAGCTCCCTAGAAATTTGGAGTTTGGCAACTGCGTAACATCCGACAGTGGAGAGAATGATGGTATCCCAGGAGAGCTTCGCGAACTTCACGAGTTTGTTCGGCAGGTCAGTAATAAGATGAAAGCCAGGTACGACCAAGCGGCAAATTCCGAAGGATTCCATGAGGGTCAGCCAGTTTTAATGTTCAACCCACAGCGCCAGAACGGTTTATCTCCAAAACTTCAGACTCACTGGGAAGGCCCTTACAAGGTTGTCAAACGAATAAATGACGTGGTTTATAGAATCCAGAAAAGCCAAAGTCCAAGAGCTAAAATGAAAGTCGTGAATTTGGAAAGATTAGCCCTGTATGGAAAACGGGGGGTTGAGCCTGCTCGAGGCGAACAGGCTTAAGGGGGGGGGGGCAGTGTTACGAATAAGTAAAAGCTTTTGCTTACTCTTAACCCTTTGACGACCAGACTTTTTTGGATAAAGAGATTTGGATTTTTTTAATTTTCTTAATCCTTAGCCATACGATATGAGTGTCAAAAAATTTGACCCTCCACCCCCTCAAATCACTTGGCAAACATAGTTGCCTATGGGTTGAAACGGAACTTTTTACAAAAAAATATATATGAAATTTTGTCTATGTTTTGAAAGATTTTTATATTAATTCATTAGAACAGTAGAAAATATAAAGTTTAATTAGAAAGATAATATATTAGCGTTGTTTATGATAAATATTGAAGAATTCTCGTGAAGTTGTGAAGCAAAGAAACATATTACATACTTCACAGAACACATTTGTACGGCTATATTTGCCACTTGCTGCGCAATGTGCACATCTTTTCCAATTCTCCTTTTTGTCCATTTTGTTAATACTTTTTGGTTTCAATATCGAGCGACATCCGACTTTTGTAGACTCTGATGAAATTCTCTGACGAGAAGAAAAGTCATTTATAAGTTCTTTAGCCAAAGCAGAACGGAATTCCAGAGAATTTACATTATTTGGGAAGCTGATATTTTCCGAAATCTGTGAATATATGATATAGTTGTTGTGGACCATAAGTTCGAATAAATTAAAAAACAACCCGATATAAAAGCGCCATTTGCTTCGGCAATCGTACTCGTAATACACTTTTTTTTGACCCATCAGATCCACCCCGCCCATTCCTTTATTATAATGTCGAATAACACCAGGACATTTCACATCAAATTTGTCAGCTTGTCCTGCAGTGCGGCGTTTGACTTGAAAAACTTCGGTCGGGTCTATGAAGTTTGAGGCAAGGTAAACAGGACGATTGTCCATCCACTTTTATGTAAATATAAAAACGTCTTACCTTACATAAATTTATCACTGAAAATATTTATAACTTTATCACACGACTTAAAAAAACTGTAAAACATTACATTCCTCAGAAATATATAAACAAAAGAAAATCAGCTGTGCTATGCGTTCACCTTACTACTTCCACCACGCTACAAATGTTCGAAACATTTATAATTCAAGGAATTATTGCAAAAAAAAGCAAAGCCTACTAGATTAAAAAAAAGGAATATTATCGAAAAATCAAAAATGTGTAAAGAGTAGCATGAATTCGCCTATGTTAAGATCCACCATTCGAGATGATTCTACAAAGATAACCAACAACAACGACTAGAAGGTTCTTGAATTCGCTAGAGATAACTACATTTGAGGATGGTGAGTTGGTATAAATAGCGCAGGTCTTTGGAATGGAGAGTTCAGTTTGTGATTAAACCCCGTAAAGTAAGCAACGCGATTTTGATAGTAAAATATGAGACTTATTAAAGTGGTGAAAATAAAGAAAACGGTTGTACTATATAAGTAAAATAAAAGGAATTTATACCGTTGTAATTATCGTAATTGAAAACGAACCTTGTTTTATTATTGGGAATAAAACAACGCAAAAAGGACGAATAAGGAAATTCGTAACAGTATTTTCGTTAGAAAGTAGGCACTTATCGTCAACGACGCTGGTTCAAAACAGGTTTGTTGCGTTCGGTGTGTACTGCTCGTGTACAATGTCATTTATTTTCGACAACCACCACAGAAACACTTCAAAACAAAAACGTTTATTTTGTTTCGTTTTCTTTGGTGTGTGTAGTCTCTTAAGAAACAATAAGCGTGTTTTGGTTACACCGCTTGCTTATATAATGGCTTGTTTTGTATGAAGCACTTAGCGAGAACTTAGCGACGCAAATCATTTTCGCCAAGTTTAAACAAATTTTTCTTTGACATATTTTACCGTTTACAACGATTTTTCATATTTTTGAATAAAATTACTTATCGCTAAATAGCCGTTTTCTTTGCAACAACAAGCGATAATCGCTTGCTTGTAACCAAAACACGACTAATGTTCTCTTGTTTCACGAAACAATAAAAAAGACTTTTTGCTTTATCCGGTGTGTTTTCAGCCTTATTAAACCAATAATGTCTAGAAAACATCACAAAACGACTTCTGTCGGTTATGCAGATTAACCGGTTTAACGGTTCACTTTTGAATATTTTAGTTGTGTTCCACACTATAGTTAATGAAGAAATAGGTCTGTTCGTGTGACTGATAACTTGCATTTCCCTCAACAAATATAAAATTGTACAAGTTGCCACATTCAAACAACAAAAAGAACAAGAACAAAATACATATGAACTTGACATCTGCAACGAAAATTTGCGTTACAAGGGGTATCTGTTTTTACTTTACTGGGGGAGAGCGATGAGAACACTTCATTTTGGAAATTTGTTTAGTGAGTTCAGCTTGTTATACGGGCTATAAATATAAAATAACAGAAACAAATTATGAAAAAATTTTCGTGAGTTATTTATTTTTTCCGTAAATCTAAAAATCATGTAAAAACTACCAATATTTCTATTCTTTTAATTGATTTCACTACTCTCACATAACATTTGGCACTGACTGACCAACATCTATCAACTTCTCATTAAATAACTATTCCCCACCTGTTGTCATTTGCATTTTTGGTTTGTGTACAGTTTGAATGAGTGTTACACATTCTTTTTTCTACTTTTCCATTTGTGTTGAGTTTGACAACAGAATCGAATAAAACAAAGCCACTCACTGCTATTAAATTGAAGTCATTATAAAATTGCGGATACAATTTTTAAGTGCAATTTTTTTCCAACCCGGTATCATGACAAAATAAGTAAGGTAAGAAGCAGTAGGAATTGAAGGCATTTTGTTTTTATTTCTGGAGCCGACTTTGTCAAATTCAGTTGACGGTTGGTCGAAATTGTCATGATGTATTTATTTCACGATAAATCAGGAGGGTACAGGTAATATCAAAATTAATCTGCTGTTTTAACGCTACCACCTGTACTAGATACATCTTGGAATTGGTATAAACAACATTTGACAAGGTCGAACCACGACAAGAAAAAATTGAAATCTGCTGTTCTAACACTTCCACCTGTAATAGATACATCTTGCCCGGTATGTGATGGAAGTCGATCGATTTAAATCGAATTCGATTTGACTATTTGACGAATTTTATTGGCATAATTCTTAATATTGGGAAACTTATGTTTTATATTTACATTAATTAATGGCAGAAGAGGTTATTAATTGATATTATTACATCAAATCGTATCCGATTCATACCGGAATATTATTAATTTTTAATGTAGTGACCAAACTGAGATTTTGGTTTTCCCAAACGTTCACGTACATTTTTCGATATTTCAGACTGTGAGAGTAAATTTGTTCTTGCTCTCGGAAATATAGCAATTGAATATCTTTTTAGTGAAATCGTAAACGAACGGGCCTAGTATTAGCTAATGAATGATAGACTGTGACGAAACAGCAATATTATTAGAGATGAATGAGTTAAAAATATCATGCGACTGAGAGTGAAACGCCGAAAACAACAATTCCAAGTGGTTAACTCAACTGGTGGTTTTTGCATCTCAACCACAAGTTGACACAAACAGTTTGTAACGAACAACACGCTGGTCAAGACGTAAAGCGCTCGAATAATACGATCTATTCTAACGGATAATCTACTTTACTAACAAAGTGAAGTATCATCGGTTTGAAAATAAAGAAAAGCAAAGATTTAAAAAGGTACACAAACTACTACGATCATCTTAATGATCATTAATATTTTCAAAACTAAATTCAAATTCCAAAACTGCGAGTGCGAGTGTGTGCGAGAATTTGTGTGAGAGAGATATAAAGCTTTAAGCTTTTAAAGGCAGAGAGCAGGGGAGTAGTTTTTGTTTTGGTTTGTTTGGATGATAGGGGAGGGGGCAGGCAGAAAAGGGCCGGCTTGTTTTGTTGTCAAAACGACATTGAATCTATTAAAAACGAATAACAACACAAAAATACAAATCCCAAATAACAGTGTGAGGGAGAATGTCAAATTCACAACGAACCAAGGCACAAGGTAGCTACTAACAACCCGTTGACATTTCACGCTTCTTTGTTTTTGTGTGTTTTGCTTTTATAAATATCTTCTTCGTATGCAACACAATAAAGAAGGAACCCGATTAGAGAAGAAGCGTTCAGTTCGTTTGATTACATACATATATTATTGAATAACAAAGTACAAACGTTGGTAGTGAAATTGGCCAAGTTTGTTGTCTGTGCATGGAGCGGATTTAGGCGGTTGACGGAATTCATAAACGAAGCGGTGCGATTCGATTCGATGAGTGAGACATCTTAAAAAAGACAAGTGAATGATGTCATCGTCACATCTACTAAATAGCACTAAGAAACATTGAAAATTATTTAAATTTAAAACTAATCGCTCAAGTTTAATCGGCATCTCAAATTTTATAGGTTAAAAACATAATCGAAACCTGTACTTAACAAGAATCCACTAAGACTAGATATAACCAACAAATCGAGCCAATATGGACACCAAAACATCGTATCTGAGAGATAAATATCAACACTTATGCAATCTCATGGAACGCGAAACTCTCGGTACTGAAGTTCTCATCTATGGGACGTCAGGCCTAATGCTTTTGGTGGCGTATGCTAAACGCACACCGGCATATTTAGTGCGCCCCTTCAAGAAACCCTCCCACATACCAGAAAGACTGATCAATGAACGGGTCATGCACACTGGACGCATCAGGGATGTACAGCAAAAGGGCCCCGACACTTTACTCTACGTAAGTCATCGACCTTTGATACCGTTCTTCATGAACAGCAACCGCTTGTTGCCCATCAAACTGCCGGGAGTGAAAGTGAATGGCAACGGTTTCTCATGGTTGCAACAATGTCTTGTAGGCCGTGAGGCTACATTCATACCCCTAAACAAGAAAGCCTCCAACGAGTATGTAGTCTCACAATTGTGTTTGGTCCATCCACCCAAAGGCAATCGCCTGCTAGACATATCAGAAACATTGTTAAAGTTACGTTTCGCCCGCTATGACAAAGATGCCAATGGCAGCATTAAGAAGAATGCCAAATACTACAAACACTTGTCCCAGGTGGAAGTTGCAACCGAAAGTCGTGAAGCTCTATTATTGAAGATGTCCCACTACCCCTGGGTGTGGAAAAAACTGTATGATTTCAAGGCTTCCATTTTGCCAAAGGAAAAACTCCTACCAGAATTGGTGCGTTAATGTGCAAAGATGGAATATTGGATGTGAAGTAAAAAACAAAGAATGCGCTTTGTTTGACGATTAGATTTTAAGAATAAATTTGGAATACAAATTTAGAGTAGATTAATGGGGCACAGTAATCGGGTATGAGTGGGTGAACTTAGAGTGTAACAGTGCATAACAAGTGAGCCACAGATTTGTCATTCAGTAGCATGGACATCAGTTATCCTAGATGTGTATTGTCGACTTACCGCCCTTCTTGATGCTAAATAAGAATGTAATCGAAATTGATCGCATCACTATGATGTTTACACAATTTTTTGGTAATAATTTTTCAAATTCATCCTCTAGTAGTCTGTGTATCGCTTTGTTAACAACCGTTTGAAATTGAAAATCGGTCTTTTTCCCCGAATAAAAGTTGAATGGAATAATTTGTGTGATAAAAACATTAATCTAAAAAGGGTTTGAAGTGTTTGTATTTATGCAGATTTGTACACCACTCTTCCCAAAAACATTCATCTATCAAACTAGATAATAAAGTATTAACTTATACTGTCAAACATCACATGAAGATTTAAAGTTGTTAGGGCGAAGAATTTTACGGTGACATACTGTATACTAAGTTCCATCCATTTGTACCCGAATGGTCCAGACAATATTAACATTTTACAATTAAGAATTAAATTCAGTTAAATAAGAACGACTACAATTCAGCACGCTACCTTCAAGGAAACAAAATGCTTCAAACTAATGTAGCCTGACCACCATGTCATTGTTTGCACTACGTTTGTGGTTTATTGTGTATAGTGCGCATTTTTTGAAAATTTTTGTGACAAAATGTTATTTCGAACGACAATTTAATTAACTACAAGTTGTATACTACAGTTTTAAATAGATCAAAGGTGTTTGCGAGACACTCCTTTCTTACCAAAATGAAACAAAAGTTACTACCATTACTACTCCTGCCTTTATAGAAATTTTATTACAACTGAAAATAAATATTTACACATTTTGTATAAAAATAAATAAAAAAAAAATATAATCGAAAATGGCTTTGTCATTCATCATTGTGTTAACTTTCAGTTCTAAACAAAAAAACGAAGAAACGTCAAAATGAGTTGTGGAATGTCCATGGTCAAATATGTTCTATTTTTATTCAATCTTCTATGCTCGGTAAGTATTTTATCTTCAATATCATTCTGCAAACATAAGGTGTGTTTTTATACAACGCTATTTAAAAACTTATACTTTTTATGAAAATATTTGCATGGATTTAAATGCTACAATGCAACATTTGTATCATCAATACATTCCAATATAAAATAAGCTTTGCCCGCATGTGGCAAAGGATGTGTGTAGTAGAGCTCGACCGAAGGCGGTTTTTTGGACCAAAGCCGAACTTCGGGAAACATACTAAACTTTGGTATAAGCCGAATGTTTTTAACTTCTTTCTAACCCCCATGATCACCATCACCAGTTATCATACAATTAAAGCTAACTGAAAGTTTAACTGTCAGTTTGTATGAAATTTAAAAATTATAACTGTTAGTTAGCTCTAACTAGATATTGTGATAGTGACCCTAAATAAATTAAAATAACAGACTTGTCGAAAACTATCAAAGAATCGAATTACGTCAAAAGTATTGGATACAGAGAATGGAATAAAAAATAAATAATTTATTAAGAAATATAATATTACGAAGTTGAAATTAATGAATTACTATGCAATTTTATAAAATAGTAAAAATATTGAATAGTTTAATAATATAGTGACATAATAATAGTGGTACATGTAAACGCGCAAGATCCTCAAAAACACCAAAAACATGCACAGCAATGTCAAATCCAATTTTTTTTCTCGCACTCTTGCATAAATGTATAAACTGTTCGAGCCAATTTTGGTGAGCAAACATCGAAAACGAAACATCGGATATTTTTACTCACCTTTTTACGAATGAGAACATTTTTATTTTGTTTTGTTTTGACGATTGTTGTGCAAGTTTCCGCGTTTACATGAATCCCACTAATATTTTCTTGCCACTTACTCCATATAAGCTATATCTTCTACCTGAATAGAGTCGTCCAGCGGCACTGAAAATTTATTCACTAATAACGCTACTAGGTGAAGCACCCAAAAATTGTATACTTCCTCTTTCTAAAATATGAAAAGGATAAGGAAATGATAATCATATCGAGAGCTTATATTCAAAACCCTCTATCTTACGTTTTTGTAAAAATGCGTTTGTGATGTTAAAATATTCGGTAAAATATTCGGTAAAATAAATATGGTACTAATTTGGAAATAAAAAATAAAAAAATTGAGATTTTATTTTTTCTGAATGCAATACCCTCTACTTCCATAAAATGGCCCGTGGTGCAAATATTAAAAAAAAATATTATTTAGAAGTTCACGTAGTTGGGTTTAATATACATTGTAGAACAAACAATTTTAATTTTCTTTATTCAATTCAATTCAGTTTATTGTTTCATAATATTACAAGTTTGTTTTCAAATATAATTCACACAATTTAAAGAGTTTAAGGATGTTTCTCTTTTTCTGCTTAGATATTATAAATTGTTTTTTTTTTTTAAATCGTATTTTGTTTAATATAGTAAATGGAGGCAAAAATTATCAAAAACCTGTATGAAATATTTTGGTATAAGATAAAATTTTTACGAAATACTTAAAACTACTTAATACTTCGCTAAGTTGAGGCTAACTCGACAATATGATTGTATTCAGAATAAGAACATTTGGCATTAAAATTTCTTGACAGTCTGTCTATCTTGGCTGCCACGAGATCAACAGATGCGATCTGATGGAGTCGTATAGTGGAGTTAGATCTGGGAAGATTAAAAATTAACTTTAAAAGTTTATTTTGGAGAGTTTGGAGTCTTTTTATATGACAATTAGCACTTTTTGCCCAGACAGGGGCTGCATAGAATATTACAGCGTGGAAAATTAATTTAAATATTAACATTTTATTTTCAACATTTAATGCCGATGTTCTATTGATGAAAGGATAAAGGGTTCTAATCAAGATGTTACATTTATTAATAATGTACAGAATATGATCCTTATACGTTAGTTTAGGGTCTAGAGTTAGACCTAAATATTTTACGTTTTTTCCCTATTGATTTCAGCATTGTTAACCTTGATATTGCATTGAGGAAGAAAACATTCTTTTCTTTTCCTGGTAAAATAGATTGCCTGACTTTTATCATAATTTATTGTTATTTTCCACTTAGCGAAATATTCAAGCAATTTCATAAGAGCTAGTTGTAAATTGGACAATATTGCGGAAGAAAATGTACCAGAACACAATATTGCTGTGTCGTCAGCGAATATAGACATAGTGCAATTTTGTATGGTAGGAATATCTGAGGTGTATATATTATACAGGACTGGAGATGAGCATGAACCTTGTGGGCTCCCGGCATTTATATTAAATAGGCTTGAATATCTAGATCCGATGTGGACCCTAAATGTCCTGGAACACAAGAAGCTTTGTATAATCTTGATAATGTTGGACGGGAAATTTAGCAGTATTAGTTTATAGATCAAGCCATCATGCCATATTGAGTCGAAGGCAGCTCTAACGTCCAGTAATACCATTGCGGTAGATTTTTCTCTTTCAAAATTGGATTTGACGATATTCCTAATTCTGGTTAAAGGGTGTGAAGTGTTATGCTCCCTACGGAAACCAAACTGCTGGGGAGGCAAAATATTATATTGGTCCAGAAAATTGGTAATTTTGCCCTTAATTACCTTCTCAAGAACTTTACTTAAAGGAAGACAATAAACTGATGGGACGATATGAAGAAGGGGAATCATACGCTTTGTTGGGTTTTCTAATAGCAATGACTTTTGCCTCCTTGAACTGTCCTGGGAAATAACCGGTAATGATGCAACTGTTTATGAAAATGGTCAAAAATTGTATACCTTTTCTAGGAAGAAATTTGAGACAAATGTTGTTTATGCCGTCCATAACAGGAGACTTCTTAGACTTGAGATGCTTAACTATGTCAGCAATATAGTCATATGTAATAGGAACATGATTATAATTTGAGTTAAAGTTGAATTCATTAATGGTGTTTGCTACTAGATTTTCAGTTGCAGAATGAGAGTGATTTTTAACAAAAGTTCTACCCAATAATTCGCATTTGTCAGTAGTTGTGGTGAACCGTTCATTATTTTCCTTTAGCACGGGAATGTTTTTTGACTTTTTCCGTATGATGTTGGTCAGGTTCCAAAAGGGAGAACTCCCTTTGTCCAAAGTTGACAATAATTGCTTCCATGAAACATTCCTAAAATCTTCAATCTTCCACTTAATTATCGAATTTAAAGTCTTGAATTGATGAAAATCATTTGTATCTCTATGTAAAATTAGGGAAATAAACGGTTTTTTGGCTCTACTGAACAATTGTGTTTTTTTAAGATAGAGGATATTGAATATAAACTGTCGATATATATTGTTGCAGTTGCAGAATTTAAGCGACTGTAGTTTATATGTTTTCATTTCGTTCTCAAAAGCTGATTTGCTTTTTATTTCAGTTGTAATTATAAGTAATAGGCATAGTGTCAGTTTGTTTTCCCCAAATGTGATGTTTTTTGGATTTTTTTCGAAAAGTTTTAGTTTTAGAGATTTTTTCTAAAAAAAAGCATGTCCTATTAATATTAAATATTATTACGGAGGTAAACTACTTTTATTTGTGCGATTCTGAGTTATAGCTATTTTTTATTTTAACGGTTTTCTTATTTTGGGGTTATGAAAACTCCGCTCCGTTTTCGAGATATAGACATTTTTCTAATTTGTTCATATTTTCGATCAAAAATGGGGATGGGTTACCCTGAATAGGCCAATACCCAACGCCGTGGGTAATGGGTAAAAGCCGCTTACCCAATCCACAAGTGTAATTGGTAATCGTGATGGGTAATTCGTCATCGGCGTGGGTAACTACTTATTTTTTTCCCAATTACCTTGTGGGTAATAGTGATGGATAATTCCTCGATATTAGGTTAATCGATTAATCGTGTTATAAAATTAACCGAACATTTTACTAATTAATTTTTCGATTAACGATTAACTCGAACAAATTAGTATGATTAATCGAAATAAAAAATAAATATAAATAACTACAATGTGGCAACTCATATGATAATGATGTGCGAACAAATTTCGAACATTCACACATTTCGAACAGATTTGATAGTTTGTTGAGAGAAAGCGCGTCACAGAGCTTTGGCTAATAGCCACACATAAAAAAATATTGTCTCAAAATTGGTTCATTAAATTGGGTGTAAATAGTCTGATGAAAATTCAAGAGTCACTGGTCACTTTGTATGAGGGCTACCAAAAAGCCTGGTCCGATTCTGCTCAAACTACTTATACAATAAGGATAATATTCAGAAAATTACTTTTTGCAAATTTTGGTCAAAATTAATCAATCCAATAGGGTGTTATAGTGTGATATAGTTTCGGAGCACAACCTACCATTTGTATGGGAGGTACCTGAAGCCATGACACTATTAGGACGAAACTAATAATTGTGCCTAGTACAATGTTTGAACACTTTTTTGTTTTATTTTATTCGAATAATTTGATTGCGTTTTGTTCGGTTAATAGTCAGATTGAAATTTACGATTAACGATTAACCGATTAATCAAAAAACCCGACTAAATGGGTACCCTAGCTATCCATTATTTTCCCCATACCCTGTAGGCACTGGGAAAACAGTCGCTACCCATTCCCCACAGTAATAATAATGCTTTACCCAGGGCGACCCATTACCGACAAAATACGAACCTTGGATTTTAGCAAAACATTGCCTAGTACCAAATTGCATTAAGATCGGTTGTGGTTTCCGACAGTTATCGTGTCGATCAACCCATCATTCGTATGAGAATGAGGCTGGCAAAATCACTCATTTTCCATAGAAGAGTGGTATTTGATATATATATATCAAATATTTTTATATTTTTTAATACTAGATTTCATAAAGATTGCTTCGGTTGGCTTCGGCCATACTTCTTTTGTATGGGAAATACCAAACTGGGTCTGGCAAAATCACATTTGTTCCGGTAAGTGAATGGCGTTTGATAAAATGTCAAAAACCCGGCTTTGGTATGGGAGGTACTAAAATGGGCGTGGAAACCTAGTCAATTTTCTCCAGTTTAGTAGGCATTTACAGATTATTAGCCAATGTCTGAGTTGAAGCTAATCAAAAAAAAAAAAACGCAAAAAAGGGCTTTAGAAGAAACATGACTTCGTACTAAATGATGTGTATGGAAAGTACCAGAAGGTTCAAATCGCCATTTTCAATTGCAAACTAAGTGTGGAAAAATAATGGTAACTGACGAAATTTCATTGCGATTGTTGAAAATTTATGGCAGTTATAGTGATGCCCAACCAGTCAGCCAGACAGACGGTATGGCGCATTCGTCTTAAAATGTCCTAAGTCAAATTTCGTCCAAAGATACTAAGGGTCTAATATGCCTCCGTATTCAATGATATGTTCAAAATTTTGATGGAGTATTTTTTTCACGGCAGCATTTTGAAATCATGGTCGGGAATATTTTTAAATTCTTTAGACTCGTATTAACTTCACCTGTCTGTATGCACCGCACCCAAAAAACTTTGGATTGATTTTTAACCTTTTTCCCGTGATCCACTCGACCTGAAATTTCGCAGGCAAACTAATGGCGACGATAAAATTGAAAAAATTAACTATCAAAATATGGGCGGGTTTGGATAAAGGGGCGTGGTACCTCCCATACAAATCACAAATTAAAAATCCATTGTTTCTGCTGCTGTTAACGGTATTTGAACAAAATTGGGTATGTAAGTTAGGTGTACATATTCTAAGATCTGCTGAAAATATGGACGGGATGTGTTTGTTTGTGTATGTTTTTCACGGGTTGGTTTTTTTCTTTCCGATTTTTCAATTAAATTTTTAATATATTTTATTTTGTATTTTACATGAAAATACATCAAGTAAATATTAAAGTAAATATGTATAATTAAAACCGCATTCGCGAAATACATTGAGAAATATATACGTGAATACCGGGGGAAATATGATTGATCATATTGCCGCCGTAATAAATTTGATCTGTGAACATTTTGGAAGTATATTTTTCTAGTTATGCTAATCATGACACGTCGTTTGAAACTCATAGAGATCAAATATTTTTTTGCACATAAGTAATAATAAAATAAATAAATGGGGGAGAGCTTCTCCCAATTCGTGACCTGTGCGCTTTCCAGTTTTACACACACATTGATGGAGACCTATTGTTTTACACCGGTTCCGAAAGCTATCTTGAGGAGCATTTTCATGGCTAAGTACTCAATAGTGTCCCCGTAACTAATCAATGTAACCGTCGTCGAACGAAATGTAAGATGGTCAGAGCAGGGATCGAACCCACGTTTTAATGTGCAACAGCCGCACACACTAATCATTGCACCACCGACGGTTGCAGGGGAAGTATAAGGGACTATTAGTACCCTTGTATAAAAACAGTTTGACGTTCACGCAATCGGCTCTTCATACGCATCTTTCGAGACCCGAAACCAAAAAATAAATAAAATTCAGTACACCCTAATACACCCTAATATTATATTGTGTAAATGATTAACACAAATATTTGTAACCTTAATCTGATTCACTAGTGATCAATTACTGATTAATCAATTAATCAATGCATATTAATTACTCAAAATGAAATCGTAAATATGATAAATCAAAATGTACGATTAATTAATTATTTGATTAATCAGGTTGCGTGATTCATCAATTAATTGCACATCCCGTAGTGTATAATGCCAATTGAGACAAGATATTTACTTTTTAATGCCTAACAAAAGTATCGTACGTAGGATGAATCGACTTTGAAAATATGTATGTATGTACATCATTATTATAAAATGTTTCGTCATCGCTACAGCCTGCGGTGTTTTCTATGACAGCACTACTATTAAATTATCAGCGATGATGTCAAATTAGAAAGATTTTCAACTATTTTATTTCTTTACCTCTACTCTTTACCTATGTTTTACATATGTATACACGAACGTACTTACATACAAACATATTTAAAACTGACTCATGAGTTTTGAATTTAAAAAAATTGTTGTTTTTAATTTAAAATTTAGAATAATAAGTATTTCAAGTGACACACCTTAAAAACTCTGTAGTTAGATACCGAGCATTAGTATTGTTTGGGTTACATGCTTAGACCGCAGCCATAGTGGTTTCAAATCTAGTCAAATGCCCTCAAAGCTGTTGTTCTACAACAGAGCGACCAATTATAGCGAAATATGAACCGGTTTCGACATAAACTATGAGAGCGAACAAATGTTATTGCAAGCAAAACAGTAGTCGTGTTTTGGTTACAAGCAAGCGATTGTCGCTTGCTAAGTTGCAAAGAAAACGGCAATTTAGCGATGTCGTTTTTTCGAAAATATGAATAAGGGCTGAAAACGGTAAAAGATGTCAAAAAAATTTGATTTTAAACTTAGCGAAAATGATTCTCGTCGCTAAGTTCTCGCTAAGTCTTCGCTAAGTGCTTCATACAAAACAAGCGATTATATAAGCAAGCGGTGTAACCAAAACACGCTTATTATAACGCTGTTATTAGAATAGGTTAACACCAATTGCAATACACAGTTGCGGTCAAAATCATAGTATCGTAGTATGTGAATTGCTATGTTCTCAACATTTTTTTAAGAAGCTGTATATCTCAACAATACAGTAACAACAATAGCAAAAGAGTAGAAATGTTAATAATTTCAATCAATAGTAGCGACGATTTCTCTCTGAAAGACAAATTAATATGAATCTCTATTAATATTCGCTGGCGTGCAATTTGTTCATAATAGAAGCAGTACAGCGCGATTGCATTGAGTTCACTCGACTATGACATCTACCATCAGGTAGAAGCATACTTTACAGCTTCCAAAATTGTTGGTTATTGGTGGGTTGACTGACAATAATCCACTAGGTTATTAGCGATACACATCAGAGTTTCAATTGGATACAAGTCTAGTGATTGAAGGAGCAATTCCAGTACATAACACTTGTCAGTCTGAATCCATTCTTTCGACGCATTCCTAGTGTGCTTGGGGAACACCAAAATCTGTTGTATTGCTTTAGTAACGTATATGAGTACCTTTGTGCTGATGTATTTTTACGTAAAAGTGCCGATCCATGTTATCCTTTATAATGTTGGGGTATCTTTTGTGGCAGACCATGTCCTCTATAACGGTTCACCATTTGTAATCCTGAGGGTTCAGATCAGGGCTGCCAGAGGGCCATTCTTCAGAGCATATAAAAGCTGGCAAATTGTTTCGGAGCCAGGTTTGTGGCGTTTTAGCCTTATGAGCTGGTGCTGAAACTTGCTGGAAAGTCCACAGCTGGTTTTGGAACAGGGAATTGTTAAGCTGCTTCACAACTGCTTTCAAAACGGTTTCTTGGTAAACTTTGACCGATGTTTTGGCCCCTTGTTCACAGAAATGCAAGTCAGAGACACCTAGGATTGCCAGACGTACTGTTTTCAGCAGTACGCGTCCTTTTTTTACTAATTGTACTTGTGACTGCATAGCACCAAAAGAAGTACGCAAAAAGTACTTCTTTTTAGCCTCTGTACTTCTTTTTGTACTTTTGTTTTTGTTATGCCAATAATAAATACGAAAATGTTACTTCTTATTCATACCAAAAATCGTATATAAGAATTTACATAGAATACCGTTTTACTAAAATAACAAATTTGAATAAGTTTCCATTTTTAAACTTAATTCAAACATTTCATTTCATTGATGGCGTAATTTAATTATATTCAATCAAATAAACTGGCTTGGATCAACTCTGACGAATTTATATTCTTAAAAGCTTTTTTTGACAATATTCCAAAACAAAAATCCGTCGAAGAAAAATGGAAAGAGATCCTAGAATTGCGTCATTTCCAAATTTCGGAAATATCTGTAAATTTGTGTTTTCAATGCCTCTTTCTATGCGGCATGTGAAAGAATATTCAGTTTGATGTTTAATTTTTGGAGAAACGAACTAAATAAACTTATAATTCAAAATTTAGAAAACGAATTAAACAACTAATTTTACGTACACTTGTAATGAGTTTGTAAATTTTTTTAAAACAGAAAATGGTAAAAACGGAATAGTTAATCAAGTCCACAAAAACTATAAATATTTGTAATTCGTTCAAAAAGTTGTAAAATAATATCTTTGATTAGTAAATAATTAAAACAAGAAGGTTATATTCAGCATTAAACAATTTTAATATAGAATAGATTACACTCTTTTTACTTTTAAAAATAAAATGTAAGGCACCTGACTAGTTTTTATTTAACAAAAAAAATATTTGTGGTCTTTTAGTTTGTTCGTTTTTTTCCTTAGTTTATAAATTGTTACTGTTATGTACTGTTTTATTTCTTAACTTAAAATGTTATATTTCTGTACTGAACTTTATGATTTTTTTAATAATAGAAAATTCACTTTTATTTTCTTAATTGTACTGCCATTTTTCCTCGATGTACTTTTTTTTGTTGATTTCAAATCTGGCATCCCTAGAGACACCCCACCAAACCATGACTGCAGCTGGATGATGACCCCTTTCGACCCGTGGGATGAGCTCAGATGCTTCTTTAGATGATCGTGCATAAGCTCTATAATATTGTTTGTTAAATTTGTCCTGTACGTTAAAAATGTTTTCACCCGTTAACAAGATTTTTCTATGCAAGTTATCAGCGTACTTCACCAAAAGACGTTTGGATTTTTCTATCCTATTTTTTTTAAGTTGCAGTCAACAAATGTCTTGTACGCCGTTTGAAAGCTCCAAGTCCCAAGTCTTTCTTTAATAATTCAACTCAGGGACTTTTCCGAGATTTTCATCTCAAGCGCCATTATTTTCTGTTTCCGGAGAGCATTTCGTTGAATTCTAGCTTTGACGGCTTTGATGACTTGCTGTGTCCAAACGGTACGTGGGCGGCCTATTCGAACAATTGTATGAAGCTGTATACAAACATGCGACGACGAACGGACGGACCGTTTTGAAAATATATTTTTCTTCTTTCCACACTTAAAAAGTGATATATATATAACTTCGATACGGTTTTCCTTATCTGACCACTCCATGGTGAAAGTTGGCACAATTTCAAATTCCCGTAGCTGACTAACGCTATAGCGGTTAACTTTATAAGGGTATGTTCAATTTTACTATTCTAATGGGTATGTTCAATTTAGTAACAATATTTATGTCCCTATTAAGGCCCAATTTTTGACTGGTTATTTAAATTGGTAATCAGTTGATTTTGATTTATGTTTGATCTGACTTTAAATACTTTTTAAATATGTAGTTCTGAAATAGTTTTTCAGAGCGTTGTCAAATAATCTTGCTACCATGTAGCAACAGTGGCAAATGCTACGAAAAATAACCGGTATTCATACATTTATCGGCTAATCGCTACAATGCATCAAACTGACGTCATTTGCAAAACAAAAGTGAAGTGATAAAATACAAAATATTTAATGAAATTGGAGAATATTTGACCAGAAATAAAGTTCTAACTGCGCTACGAGTTAAATGATACGTTTTTATTGTTATTTCAACTAGGATGGTGATTATAATTGTTCACATTAACAATTAAAGAAACTTTGTGTTTTGTTGTTTGTTATTTTCTGTCAAAATCATATGGCCACTTGATCATAGTTTAAATGCCCAACTTTGACTGTTTAAACAGCAATTAACTATTAACCTAAAAAGTGAATTCAGAGTTTAAATTAGGTTTGATCGTTGATCAAAGATGAGTTTCCACTCAAAAATTAGGCCTAAGATGAGTTTCCACTCAAAAATTAGGCCTAAGTATATCCCGATATACGCGTGAATTCAAATTTATGTTTGAAAATAGTAAAAATGTTTGGACAGTTTTTGGGCGTTAAGAGGTATTCGAATTATATTAGAGCATGAATGATATACATATGTACATATTTCGCTATGGTTGAATATATTTCAAGCCGGTTTACTGTGAAGGTTTCAAAATGTAGAGAAACATCATAGAGTAAATTTATAGTAGAGCCGCCATTTGTCTCATCTGACGTTTCCTTTCACACTCTTCGTGATGCGGTCGGTGTGATAGAGAGATGTTTGACGAAAAGTGATATACACCAGGTGGAATTACAATAACTTCTTGCTTTAATTTTTCATGTCATTTTGGTGAAAAACTGTGAAATTTAAATGTGTTTTAAACTTTTTTATTGACTGTTATTGTTAGCATACATTTGTGTTGTATTTAACACATTAATTTTAACACACAAAACGATATGCCGTTGTTGTTATTTTGTTCGTTGTTTTGAACCATTGCCTCTATCTGGTATTAGTAAAGCAATTCTTTTCAACATCAAACGTATACATCACACGAGGACAAATGTCAGAAATTTGGTGAGTGAAAGATTTTCTCTACCCATATTTACTCTATGGGAAACATATTGAATTTGTACAAGTCCGCAATCGAATGAAGGGATTAGTGTAAGAAAGTTATTGTAAAAATTATCGTTAATTGTTAAAATCAACCACGTATCGCTGCCAAGAACCATCGACTTATTCAAAATGTTTCTCTTTGCCCAAGCGTAGTTATCATCAACCAATTCATATCGACTACGCAATAATCACGGGAATATCAACTACGACGTGGTTGAACTTTTGGTTATCAACCTCGGAATTTTTTTGGTGTTGGTATATGCTTTAGTTATTTTCTTTCGTTATTCTTGCAAATTTTAAAAATCAGTAAAATTGTAAAGAAATTTTTATTTTGCACTAGAATTCCACTTATATGTTTTGAGACACACTCATGTAAATAATATTGTAAATAATAGTGTTTTTTTTTTAAATGTACATGAGGGGATGTACGTAACTGGTTTTCAAACTTGCAGTTCTTCTAATCCTTTAACCAAAAGGTTTCTGCAGCTCAAATGAAATTGATCTGGGTTGAAAAGTTTCCGGAACGACATTATCCCTTACATATAATTGAGCTTCATAAAAATTGCAACAGCCTAAACTGTGGAATTAATTTTTTCGCGAAGTGGTTAACATCCACATACTGTAACGTTACAATTTAAAAATGTTTTTGTCTACATACTGTGGTTTGATTGTATGTATCCATTAGAGTGTAATTTTTTGTGCAATTATTTTTTTTGAAATTCAAAGAGCGCTGGACGGAATAATGGACACTTGATGTACAAATTGAATGCTGAAAACTTGGGTTACATTGGACAACTTTAAGATGTGGTCAAAGTCTAAGTTAAAATTTTCAGAATATATGCATTTTCCCAACTCAGCTTAAAAAGGCCACTTATTTTCGGGCGGATTTTTATGAAACGTGGTAGAAGAGCAGGCATTTGATTGTTTCCAAAAGCTCTTAATAGAGTATTCGACTTCTGAATTGGAAATACACCGCGATTCACTTATTTAAAGGCACTAAATATTCCATATTCAGCTGCCTGTATCTTTTGCAATTTGTAACCGATTGCAGAATTTTAAAATGGAAATGGAAGCTAGACATCTTGAGATATATATAAAAAATGATCATTAAATTATTTGATCATTAAATTTTTATACAAAGTTTAAATATTAAACCCGCGAAACCATTCGGCTTGTCATGACAATAGTGGTTTCTTAACTAAAGAACGTTTTTTGAGCAATTTATAAAAAAAAGTCCAAAAATGTTCTATTTTTTTGGTTCACTTGAATAAAGGCACTTTAACTACTTTTAATGAAAAACAGTTTTTCTTGTTTTTTTTTAATATATTTTACTTTAATAACTTCAAATATACGGGGTTTCATTGAGAGATAAAGAGAATTTATGTAATCCAACGAAATTTGATTCCAAGCATCCTTAATGGCCTGAATTAGTGACTGCTTGTCATAAAATTGTCTACCTCCTTCATAGACCTTACGAGATAACCAACCCCAGACATTTTCGATAACATTTAGATCTGGCGAATAGGGTGGCCAGTGGCTTGCAATGAACTCCTTTACTACTCTGGCGTTGTGTATAGGGGCATTATCCTGTTGCAATAGCCAAGATATGGGACCAAATAGTTCACTGAACTTTGGCAAAGCCGATTCCAATAACGTTTTATACCTTGCACCAGTTATGTTTGCACTTTGAAATTCAAGATCGATGGTGCCACAGTACGTAATAGCACCCCACACCATAACGCCGCCCTCTCGGCTGTGATGTCGGTTCAAAAAACGCTTTTCTTTGCACAGATCATGGAAATAATAGTTGTAGCCATCAGGCCCATCCAAATAAAACTCCTCCAGTCATTTACATGATCTGTTGGCTGCACAACCCATACCATGTAGTCTCTTGCGAATTGAAGCCGCTTTTCCTTACGGGGAGCATTAAGTGGCGGCTTTTTTTGTAATTTCAGGTATTTAAGATACTTACAGCTCTTAATTACTCTGCTTGAGCTCTTATTTTTGACAAGGATAAGGCAGAATTAGAAGCAATTCTGATGATTTTTCTTTTCTCATACGTAAAATAAAGACCCCTCCCTTTAAATTTTTTTCCATACCCCTCGGGGTCCTTGATGTAATTGTCGACAACCGTTGGGCTCCGTCCAATTTTTTTAGCTATTGAGTGGTTAGAATGTCCTTCAGAAAGGTAAACGTCGATTTTAGTTTTTTCCGATAGATTGAAAATATTTTGTTTTGCCATTTTGACTCGTAGAATGATTAAGAGGTAATAAATTGTAATAAACAAACGCTCCCTACAAAAAATCATCGCTTACTTTAAAAATAATAAAAAAATAATAAAGTGTCTTTATTCAAGTGAACCAAAAAAAAATAGCACATTTTTTGACTTTTTATAAATTGCTCAGAAAAAGTTCGTTAGTTGAGATACCACTATTGTCATGATTTTTTATATATCTCAAGATGTCTAGCTTCCATTTCAATTTTAAAATTCTGCAATCGGTTACAAATTGCAAAAGGCACAGGCTGCTGAATATGGAATTTTTAGTGCCTTTAAATAAGTGAACCGGAGTGTATTTTAAAACAATTATACGACTTGAGAGCGATCATTGTCTTGGAATTAATTAATAATTTACTATTTTTACGTACTTATGTATGGATATGATGTCAATGTACAGAAGTAGATCAATAGTAGATTACTTGGATTAATCGGTTAATATTTGTATCTTCTGGCGCCGAGCATTGTTGATTCATCTAATACATCGAAACGTTGAACGATGCGACCCATTTTCAAAACCGATAATTCTTTGTCTAAATTTCACTTAAGTCGATTAATATCAAGACGATGCTGAAACCGATGGTATCAAGGTTCGGAGCTACACTTGCATGGGGACTTTATATATAGGTAATTTCAAAAAGGCTATGCACCAAAATTCATTGAAATCGATTCGTATTTGCGAGCTACAATTTGATCACAAGAATACATGGACAGCCGGACATGGCTAACCAGATTGACAAACTTATTCTGAATTAATCGGTATACTCGGCCCTGTTCTGCATACAGAATTATTTTGAATCAGAAATTTCTTTCAGAATAGAAAGTCTACAAGTTTGATGTTCTTAAAACATGAAATATTTTTGATCTGATCTGAATTGTTTGTTTTTAAAATCACAAGGCATTTGCATTCTAATTCAAAACTGATATTTTTCTTCTGAGTTGTTTTACAGAAACCCAAAAATTCTGAAACGTTTTACGTTTATCTGGATTATGTTTACAAAACAGGGCCACGGCACAGTGGGGGATTTTTCAAAAAAATTTTTTTTTAAATAAGTCAGCCGTTTATCAACGGCTTGTACGATCAGGATGCATTGGGGTGTGAAGCATTGAGGTTTGAATCATTGGGGTTTGAAGCATTGGGGATTGGGGCGCATCTGAGACGTAGTTTCATACTTTTTTGATTTAGTATTTGGTACCACTGGACGCGTTATCAACTCTAGTTTATTGTGCCTTTCATAAACTAATAATTAAAGTAACTCATGAATCATCAGCGTTTGTCGATAACTGTTTCCTTGGCTAATAAAATTGAACAAAAATTACCAACATTGCTTGCGAGCAAGTCAGTAATGTGAACTACAGCGATTACATTCTTGTTTCACCGAAACGACAATAAATATCACCGATAAGCAATGCTCATGCATGCTCATGGTTGACAAATGTGTTGTCCGCTTAAAATAAAAAACTATCAAAATTTTAAAGATGCGACCAAGTACAATCATGTACAGCATTTCCAAAATAATGTCGAAACTTTCAAATTTTTACAACAAATTCCCGATATTTGGTTTGAGGTAGTAACAATTTTGAACATTCGTGTTGGGAACACACGCCGATACTACAGTTAGAATAAACAAATGGCGAGGTAGTCTTACACGGCCGGACATTTTTGGTCAAAAGTGAAATTTGTTGTAAAAATTTTCCACATTTTGAAAGCTCTGGAGGCAGCTGTGTGAAAGATAGTAACGTATACTATCCATAAAAGTAATGTCCGTTTACCTATCACTCAAAGCAATTTGGTAACACTTATTTTCCAAAAAGCTAAAAATGTTGTTTTTTTAATGCTTTGATTTTAAATGAATGCTAAAGTATTTCCACAAACCTTTATATATTATTTGTCTTGTTTTTAGCACGTGGTATTGTTTATATAACACGTTTCCCAAAGTTAAAATTGCGTTTGAGTTAGTCAAAATATTTTCAAATATCCGGAAAAACAAGCAACATTTTACAAAAAATATTTTTCCTAAATCTCTCGAGGACTATACGAGTCAAAATAAGTATATCCACATGTTTTGTAGGTTTTTAAAAGTCTATAAATATATACAAAAATATTCCCAGTAAAAACAAAATACAAAGTTTGACAAAGATTGACATTTTTCTGATAGCAGAGCTTGTGAAATTTGCTGTCCCACTGTGCGGTTGTAGTAGGGTCTGGGAGCTTTAACTTTAGAAATACTCATACGTCAATACCTCAGTTATGTCTATGTGAAATTGCATCTTGATCAGACAAGCTGTTTAGAAACAAGCTGTTTATTTCCAAATATTTGTAGGAAAATCAGCTCCTGGCCGTTTTATAACTTTTTATAAAACATTTTTTTTAAATTTGGGAATATAGTGGTTTTAAATCATATTACGATTAGCGATTTTGATTAATCGATATCGTGATTAACCAATTAATCGAAAAATGAAAATTCTGATTAATCAAACCTATAATTAATCAATTAATTTGAATGTTGATTAATCATATCTGAATAATTTTATTCACTATTCAAATAATTTTTGGAAAACATACAAATATGAAAGCTCTGTTCCCGTACGTACTACAACTTACTAGTTTTACCACTTTTACGACTTTTACTCGAAAAAGCGTTCCCGTACTAAAGAAAATAGTTAAAGTAGTAAACACATTTAAGAGAGAACAGAAAAACATGGCGTCTCTTTTACAATTTTTACTAGTTTTTACTCGACGAATTTTACAGAGTAAAAGTCATAGAATAATACATACATAGATAAACTTATTCTCTCATTTGACGATTCATTTCACACTCTTCATCGTAGGTTTGTGGAAATGAGAGCAATTAAATTTAAAATTAACTTACACCAGGTGGGGTTACAAAATATGTTCACTTAACTTTTTCCTGTCGTTTTGGTGTAGAACTGAAAAATTTAAATACATATATTTTGCACTTTTTTGTTGACTTTTATCGTTGGTATGCATTTGTATTGTATTTAACACAACTAGTTTGCCACAAAAACACGAAATTCTGTTGTTGTTCCTTTGTTGATCGCTGTATACTATTGCCACTATCTGGTATTATTGAACCCATATTTTCCACCATCCAATGTTTACTTTCCATCGTACCTATGACGTTTAATTTATTGAGCGAATAAAAGCTTCTATGGTATGTATTATTCTATGGTAAAAGTAGTAAATTGTCATTCTCTATTGAATTGTCAAAATAAATTGAAAATATAATTCAATATCGGCAAATGAATAGTTTTTATTCAAAACGGAAACGGAAATACATAATATAATATCACTGTGGTTGATTCCAGCAGTGCGAAGTATCTCCTGTTGGATGTTTCGGACGAGGACCATGTTTTGGACACATTTCTGACATAAGTTTTACCACATTTACCATTTTTTCGTTGCCGAACTTTTTTGAAACTTAGTCTCTCACAGATATTTCTAGTCTCTCAGAGATATTTCTGGTAGTTTTACTATTAAAAAATCCAATGAGTGTTCGAACTCACGGGCGATGAATACATTAGTAAATGTTACATTGGAAAATAAAAAACAGCGTTCAATCATATGATAACGTTACATTTAAATAATATTAATATTTAAAATTATTTAAAGACCAGTGCAAGCACATATGTCATTATTTTCATGCTTAATACTTTTTGTTTTATTTCCACAAAAAACAAAGAGAATGCAAAGCAACAGACACATACATACATACATTGTTATGTTCGTACATACGCTACACAAGTTCACACAATTTTCGTTGTTCTCTTGCTATCTCATTTTTCTATTCGTATAACCACGTCATTATTCTCTTTGCTCTGAGAGTGCTTCGCACCTTTTCGCAGTCTGTCAATCTGTGTTTCGCAGTCGGACAAATCGGGGTTCTATATAGGAGTGGGTCACCCTTATCATTTAGGTGTATGAAAAATAGATGTTGGCCGATTCTGAGACCTACCCGATATGCACACACAATTTCATACAAATCGGTCCAGCCCTTTCGGAGGAGTTTAACGCCAAACAATCTGTGATCGCAGTCGGACAAACTGTGTTTGGATGGGTTCACTTTGTGAGTTTAGTTCCTACCCGCACCTATAGATGTTAACACATGAAAAGGTACGGGAACAAACCTATACTATACAACCAAAAGTAAACAGTTGAACACTTTGAGTAATCATAGATAGTTGAAAAAATTCAAACTAAAAATCCTAAAAACATGAATTGCTCAACTACTCAAATTTGTAATTAATCAAGTTTTAGATTAATGAATTAATCATGAATTGATTAATCAAAATGAAAATTAATCGACTAATCGTAAATATGATAAATCAGGATGTCGATTAATCAAATTGTCTGATTATTCAATTAATCTCACATCGCTATTTACGATATTTGCTTTTAGAATGCATTTATTTTGGCTGAGATTGCCCTCTGAGACGGAATATTATTGTTTGTATGGAAAAGTCATGTTGTACTTTTTATATTTGTTTATTTGCGATCTAATTATAATTCAAAATTACAGATGTCATTCGATTACATCCTAGAGATGGGCGCGAGTCACGTCATGGGCGCGAGTCACGTGCGTGAATAAGAAGAAAACTTCTTTGAGAAGAAAACTTCTTCTAGCAGAATTTTTTTTAATGTACACTTATAATTTATCCGACGATAAGTGCAAACAGCTGGTCTGTTTTCAATTTTGTTATATTTAAGTATTTGGTTTTTGAAACTGAAAATAAATAAACCTTTAGTTAAAAATGAACGCATTCATTCGATGGAAAAAGATTTTGAGGAAACCCAGCCTCAAGTAAATGCTACGACAGTGTACCGAATTGACTTGCAAACGTATTTGCCAATTTTTTTCTCGTTTAAAGTTTTTGTTCCACGTCAGGGCATTAAACTTTATATTTTCAAAAATTAACTTGCGTTCTTCCACCAGGTCAACAAGTAAATGTTCCTCGACAACTGAGAAGTTCTTCCGACGGTGCCTTTTTATTGATTTCCACTATAATTTGAATTCATTACACTTTACACAAAAACAATTATAAAGTAAACAGCTGATATCTTACAGTGCTGACAACTATCGCCCTACATTTCATCAGAGTTGCCAGCGTAATACATCTAACATCCTGTTAAATTAACTGGAGTATGAGAAACTGTGAAACCTTAACCGATGAGTAAACAGACAATTGAACCGGCTATTGAGAAAATGGCCCTAAGTGCAGTAGTGTCGAATACCTGAATTTAATCATATTTAACGTACTGAACAATTTACTTCTTACGAGCATTGTTTGGGTTATATTTTTTAATATTTATTTGAAATTAAAGCAAATGGTTCATGTAAAAAACACGATTTATTTTTGTGAGTAATTTTTACGTGAATCACGCGTGAATGTCAGTAGGATTAAATTCTTGTACTTGAGTACAGAGAAAATGTTCGTGCGTGAGTGACAGTCTTGCTGTCGCTGACAGTCGTGAATGTCAGTAGGATTAAATTCTTGTACTTGAGTACAGAGAAAATGTTCGTGCGTGAGTGACAGTCTTGCTTTCGTGAGTGTGCGTGATCGTGAGTCAAAACTTATTCACGTACACATCTCTAGTACACTCCCATACAGACAATATTATTACTTGTATGATATCAATATCGCTTAGTTTTGCACATCGTTTATTATATTTGAATAATGTAAACTCTGCATATAATCCTACTTTATAATCGTTTTACCCTTGATTACTTACCTTGTCTATACAACCCCATACTATCTACTGTAGGGTACGAAATAGCAAATTATGTTTTTGTTTACAAAGAGAGCGAAAACATAAAAGCTTTGCAAACTATGCATAAATCAGTTTAACATTTGTGTTTTATCTCATTCATAGAAGAATTAAGCAATGATTTTCAAAACTTGTTTTGAAAAATGTTCACCACGAATGTGTTTACAATTCGAGGTTAACTACTATTATGTCGAACACACATTCAGTTAAAAACTAGTATTAGAAGATTTTGAAAACTTTTTTTGATGTGTTCGTTCGATTGTTGTAGTTTGGGACTTGTAAAATGTCTTCTAAAATACACAAACAAAAAAGAAATAAAAACACAATAGACAGAGATAAAAACACGTTTTTCAAAAACTTTTAACTTTTTAGATATTTTACTGTTGTTTTGAACACGATGTTTCTTCCAACACAACAAATTTCTAATTTATGGCAACTTTGTCTCCCATTAAGGGTCAATATGAAAGATCAAATGGTTTAATTGAATGACAAATGCGGCGGCGTCAACACGAGGGAGAGAACAAGTTAATGCAATAATACAAATATATATGTATTTACAAATATGTATGTACATAGTAGATGAAGACGAGTAGTACGTATCCATCCGTCTAGGAATAATGAATTCTAGACTTCGGAAGTTCGAAACATGTATGTACGTAAATATGAACATCCATCTCAGTAGTAATTGTGCATATTCACACGTACGCGAGTTGCTGTCTGTTCGTTCACTCAAATGCGAAATGTGAATTTAAAAAAAAAATATTCAACAGCTTGTGGATAATAGTCTATGAAAATTGTTAATACTAAATAATTTTGCATAAATTATAATTTGATTAATTTCGGAAACACTTACGTCATTCATAATCGAATCCCCCTAGTATTGGGTATATAACGCTATTTTGATTTCAGTCCCTCCCCCAGCAAAATTCACCGCATTTTTTTAGAATTTTGTTTCACAAAATAGTGTCACGTTTAGTTGTTTCACATCCAGTATAGTAAATATATCATGGAACTTGTTTGTTCCACCCTTGTATGTAATTCGATTTCAGTTTTGCGTTTTAAATAAAGTCTAGCATGAACGCAGCTTTTATTCATATTCATGTCTATATACCTAATCACATATTCAAATTGTGGAGTTTTTCTCGGTTTAAACGGAAACAATAAGAATTCCGCTGTCAAACTAGTGCATCTAGTATAATATTACAAAATGTATACAAATCCGAAAACGCACATTTTGTACAAACGCTGTAGTGTGTATCGCTTAGTCACAGCTAGCGTCTCCAATAACCCGGATATTTTTAAAACCCGGCTTTCGGTTTGTGTGAAAAATCAAGTTTTCAGCAAACGGTTTTTAAATTTGACACAACGCGGGTTTTTCGTTTTTTAAATTGAATTACACTTGTACCATTTAAATTTAATTTATTTACCGACCGTTCCGAATTTTTATTCACGTTTAAATTTTAAATTGAAATTAAATATCAATTTGGAATGTGTGTTTAATATAGAACTAACAACTTTTGTTCAAATTCACAATAAACTCATTTAAATTTGAAAATCATATTCAAATTTTAAATAATTTTCCATGTATCAAAATCAGAAGTTTAGAAAATTAATTTATGTACTAAAATAGATTTTGAAATTTGAAAATAAAAAGTTGTATGAAAGCGTATATAGTTATAGAGTAGAGTCAATTGAATTGAACTGAATTAAGTTGAATTGAATTGAGTATAATAGAATTAAACAGAATATGCATTCGATTGAATTGACTTGTGTAGAATTTAATTGAATTGAATTTAATTGGACTGAAATGAGTTGAATTGAATTGAACTGAATTGAATTGAACTGAATTGAATTCAATAGAACTGAATTAAAATGAATTGAATTGTATTAAATTGAATTGAATTGAATTGAATTGAATTGAACTGAACTGAATTGAATTGAACTGAATTGAAACGAATTGAATTGATTTAAACTGAATTAGATTGAATTGAATTGACTTGAATTAAATTACATTGAATTGAATTAAATTAAATTGAATTTAATTTAATTTAATTGATTTTTTGATTGATTTGAATTGAAATTAATTGAATTGATTTTTTTTACATTTTGAATTGTATTGAATTGAAATGAATTGAAGTGAATTGCATTGAATTGATTTAAACTGAATTAAATTGAATTGAATTAAATTGAATTGCATTCTATTGAATTAAATTGACTTGTATATAATTTAATTGAATTGAATTTAGTATAATTGGATTGAATTGAATTAAATTGCATTGAATTGCACTGTACTGAACTGAATTTAAATGAATTGAATTCAAATGAATTGAATTGTATTAAATATAATTGAATTGAATGGGATGGAATTGAATATAATTGGATTGGATTGGAGTGGATTGAATTGCATTGAATTCAATTGAATTGAATTGAAATGAATTCAACTGAATTGAATTGAATTTAATTGAATTGAATTGAATTGAATTGAAATGAATAGAATTGAATTGAACTGAACTAAACTGAACTGCACTGAATTAAATTGAATTGAAATAAATTGAATTGAATTGATTTAAACTGATTTTTATTGAAATGAAATGAATTGAATTGAATTTAATTGAATCTGATAGAATTGAATTGAGCTGAATTGAAGTGAATTGATTTATTCAATTCTTGTCGATACGTTAAATCGTGTAAACCACATCCGATCTTAATTAAATTAGGTGTTATGTTTTATTTCATCAAACGTCAGCCACCGAATAACGGAAGGGTGATTCTGCCGCATCCATTTGGTGCCTTTTATACAAAAGTTGTGTGGCCGGCTATTTGTTCGACATGATAATTCCCGTAACACATGATGAATCTTTATGAAAATTGGTATTAGGCAATATTTAGTTAAACGCCCGTCTCTTGTGGAAAGTGTATGATTTGTCTCTATGGTTTTCGTGGGGTTTTCTTCTGTAAAGATACACTGATAAAGTCTGTCTGTAAATGTCTTTCGTCTTCCGCACATTACGCTCGTAAAGACCTTGTATGCAATGGATAACAGTCTTATTCCGCGACAGTTGGTACATATGCATTTGATAATTGCGAGCATTTTCGCCCCAAAATCCACAAGTTAAGTTTGAATCAAGTTGGTTTCAACAAGTTCTGTGAGCAATTTATTTCACTTCACGTTTAGGACCACTGAGTTGGACACCTAGATCCTTCGATTTGACGCCTCTAGTCTAGTTTTTGTGAGGTTACGTGAATCGCTCGTCTATGCCGATGAAACAGGGCTAATTGCAGCCTTGGAAAACTACATTACTCTTGTTATTAGCGAGATACCAGCCACTATGCTCGAAAAAGTGGATAATAATTGGATATCTAGCATGGGTCACTTAAAACGTAGCCATGATCATCATTTACATGAAAAGCAGTGAGTTATTGACTCAATTGAACATTTCTTATACTTTCCCAATTTCGGTGTTTTATTTTGAAAATTATATAGTGTTAGTGTGTGCGGCTCTTGTACATGAGAACGTGGGCTCGAAACCTGCTCAGGCCACCTTACATTTCTTTAGACGACGATCACCTCGCTTAGTGATGATCTAGTACTTAGGCATGAAAAAGCTTCTCAAAATACCGTTCGGATCCGGTGTAAAACTGTGTGGGTCCCAATCAGTGAGTGTAAAAATAGATAGCGCACATCTCACTGTTTGTGAGAAGCTTTCCTCAATCCCTTCATAGGATGTTATGGGACACCATTTTTTGGGTATCTATAACATGGTCCTCATCTGATATATCAAGCAGGAAATACCCAGCTCTGCAAGAATCGATTTTATTTATTTTAGCTTCTGTTTACAATAAAACAATTTATTTGCCGATATTAAATTATTTTTCCAATTTATTTTGATAATTCAATATACATATGTATAATGACAATTTACTCCTTCGAGTAAACAGTTGAAAAATTGAGCGCCATGGTTTTCGGTTCCTCTTAAATTTTCTTTCTACATTTACTATTTTCTTCAGTATGGGGACGTTTTTCGAGTAAAAATCGTAAAACTAGTAAGTTAAAATATAATTTAGCTGTCATTAGTATCAATCAAACACTATTAAAACTTAGTTTGCTGCATGGACTCGATGAAATGGCCTACTACCTCGTCGCCATCAAGAGAATACGAAGAGAGGCTCTTTTCTATTTCTCTATGATTTTATTTACCTTATACTAAAAGTCCACATTTTTCAATTCTGTAGGCCATTCTGAAGGGATGCATTTTTTCCTACCATTGTAGTCCCTATTTGTCAAACGGTTTTTGTTTTTCAAATGATAAAAAGAGACATTTTAAATCGATAAAAAAGTGATATCTCGGCAATATCGCTACGGAGATATATCTTCTAATTGTTTGTTGGATAGTTGTTCAGGTTGTTCTATTTTGAATATTTCTACAACCATTGGGCCTGTCAATACGTTTGTATTTTAGGAATACTTACTTTGAGAGATACAACGAAAAATTATGAGTACACTCTTAGACGCAGTTTACAAGCCGTTTTTAAAAGAAGGCATCTAGGTTGCTATACGGATCACATATATCATATTCTGGAAATTGTGATTTAGTGTACATTTTAGTAATTTACTTGTTTTTCTTTGCCCCACAATCGTGGCATTAGTTCTTTTGTGTTTGGGCATTTCTCTTTTTGTCGATTGTCATTGTTTATCGGGAATTCATTTGATAGCTTCCAAAAAAATCTATTTGGGTAATCCTCACAATAAATATAAGTAACAAACACACGCACCAACCAATTTTTCATTATTATCAATTTGAATTATTATCATTTGTTTATTATTACGGATACGGCGAAATGATTTCCTTATCATTAACTGATTTTATACGTTAACCCTTTATGTACCAATGGGACAGATATATTACAACCCCAATTTTCGTTTTCATTTCTCACGTAACAATTGTTTTTTATCCAGATCTTGGAACACACATTTTGTGAAGCCTCGTTCTCAATTTACAAAACAATTGGAGTGACAGGAACAAACAAACATATTTTTCAATCTAGCCATTTCAGTCGATGATTTCGATCTTTTGTCAGCACGGACATAGTATAAAGCACGTCCAATTGAAAGCGTTAATTGGGTTCTAGGAGGCATTCTATACTGAACAAGTTGTCTACGAGTTAGATATCACTGTGCGACAGTGGATTTAGTACCTCAGGTTGGGTAAGGTGCTGGTGGCAGTCGATGAACGACTCGCTTAGACTTAGAGCGTTAGCCCCACCGGAGTTTGGTCTAAGAAGCCCAAGATCTTGCCTATCTCGAGATAATTCTTCCAGGTCCCTAAATTGGTAAGATCCCATAGTGGACATCCTCCTGCCGACTAGTGAGTACCACGTTCGAAGAAGAGGTTCAGTGAATTCTTCCTCTTCCTCATCTTTACAGATTCTACAGAAGTCATTTGCCCTGGCCGTATTACTACTAATCAGATAGTGTCCCACCAAAACTGAAACAAACATACCAACACTCTGCTATGCCTGTGAAACCTGTAAGGTTGTCCCTAGTCTCGCCAGCTCATCCGCTCTGAAGTTTCCCGGAATGAACCTCTGCCCTGGCACCCACATGAGGTGAAAATCGTACTGCTGGACCATTTCGTTAAGAGATCTGTGACTGTCCTATGCAGACGTTGAATTCAGGAATACTGATTCAGGGACTTGATGACCGCTTGACTGTTCGAGTAGTCAGTCGGTCACTACTCTAATAGCCATAATTTTCGCCTGATACACACTACAATGGTCAGGCAGTCCATGAGAAAGGAAATGGTTTATTCATTTCCGTACCATCCGTGTATAAATTCACATATCCCCCTATACCAGTAACTCCTTTATTCCAGAAATGCATTTCGGTATTAAGCTTCGTTTTCATCATGTCAAATTTAATGGCAAACAGAAATGGCACATTTGACGACATTTGCATTTGGTGTCAAACGCGTTTTCACTACAACGTCATAACTGTCACAAAACCCAAAAGGCAACATTTGACATCCACATTTGTTGTCAGTCATTTGCCACACCGTTTTCATTATGCTAGCTAAACACATCTGTCGTCATATGATTTTTGCGAGAAGAAGAAGAAGAAATTAATTGAAATTTTTGTGTCAAAAGCGACGTGGTAGCAAAATTTTCAATTTTTTTTAAACAACAAAATGTCTACGAATAAGCAAATTGCCGTCGCAGCGGCATTAGTACTAGTGACTACTTTAAAGACATGAAAAAAAAAAGAATGAAGCATGTCTATTCTATAATTAAATAATTTTACTTTTAGCGCGTTTTTCCAGAAGTCCGTCCTTGACGCGATTTCCTCCTTTGCTCGTTTTCCTCCTTCGCTTGTTGAAAATGCCAGCAAAATCAGCTGTTTGCATGGCAATGTGTTTGCATTTGCCAACATGTTGGCAAATGGATTCTCATTATCAAATGATGAAATATCGGTCAATTGTCATAAATTTACCCGTTTTCACTCGACTGCCATTTCGTTTGACAAAGCATAGTCATATATGACGTCAAACGTAAATGTCACCATATGACTTCACCTAACTGACTACATTTGCCATTGAATTTGACATAATGAAAACGAAGCATTAGAGTCGTCCCTCTTTCAAGTAGTCGACAAATACATGAATGTTGGGAGTACCTTTCAATAGTCTTCCATGACCGACTTCGACCGTGCCCTATTGTGAGAGTTTCTTTATCCCTATGGCAGACGTGGAAGCAATCTGTCTGCCTGCCACCGGTATCAAATATAACTTAACATTCAGTGGCTCTGTGGGAATGGACAACGGAAACCAATTTATTTTATTTGGCATACTTAGCAAGCTTAATTTCAGAACCATAAATTGATACGTTCCACGATAGGTATTTTATATAAAAAATGGTTTCCCGTTAGATTCCATGAAGAGATTGGGTAGTTTCTCACAACCAGTGGGCTATGCGCTTTCCAGTTTTTGTACTCACTGATTTTGACCTTCAGTCTTACACCGGTGCCGAACGGTATTTTGAGAAGCTTTTTCATGGGGAAGATTTTTCTCGATAGCGGATGTCCGCCGTCGAAAGAAATGTAAGGTTGCTCATGTACAAGAGTTTTAAGAAAAAACAATATTTTTATATTCTTTAAATATTTATAAATAACACAAAAAATCCTATTTATTTAGTTTGTTTATATTTTTCTGATAATATTTATATTATTTATTTTTTGGTTTATTTGTTTACATTTTGCCGATAATGTTGCTTCATGAACGTTTCTCTCTGAAATGTGTATGAGAGTTTATGCAATAAAGGCTAGGGCGAGATGAATTGATTGATTTGTGATTTGTGTGACACTAATACATTGTCATGTCATGCATGTTGTTACTACTTGGTATACATAGGAATTAGACGGCAATGTTACGTTCGACTGAAGTAAATCAATCCAACGTGTTCGAACATGAATCGTTTTACTTGAGTGTTGCATGGTACATACGACCACTCATCCAAGACTGTATGGATGACGTTTTGTCGCCCACACTGAATTTATGTTATTCTAACGTTTGATTTGTGTGCGCTCGATTGTAATTAAAAAAAGGGAAAATGGAGAATATTGATGTTTAAATTATCGCAATTAATTATTTTTCACTTGTTTTCTTAAAATATGTACCTTTTCTTTAAAAATTTATTTTTAGTTAACAAAAGTACCTTTTCTTAAAAAGAAGTACTTTTTCTTAAAAATTATCTTTTCTTAAAAAACATTCCTATTCCTAAATAATCAGCTTTTTCTTAAAACAGTAAATTTTCTTAAAAAATTACCTTTTCCTACAGAAATTACATTTGCATATGTAATGAATTCCTTTTTTATGTTACTAAAGTAAATCAATAAAATAAAATCAAAACAATCACAAACATATGTACATAGATTGCTGGTACAACACGTATCACAACACAGTTCAACCCAATCATTGGGTAGTCATAGCATCGTATGACTCGACGGTTGCGTCGCAATGACTACTATGAGTGGGTTTACGTTTAGACATGGCATGGCTCGAACCGCTGCTGGCGTCGGCCTTACACACACAGCATACCATTTTGCACGATGAATTAAATGAACCGAAACATGCATTTGTGCTAGCCCTTATTATGCAACATCCCCTTAATAAGTTGACATCAGCTTAAAAAATCATCAATTAGTTTGTACAAGTCGCCAACTTCACCTTAAACCATAGATAAGTAGATGCCAACTTGAAGTCACTGCAACTTATCCACAGGTCTAAGCATAGAGTAATGTCGTATAGAGACGCCAACTCTCTCAGTAAATTGATGACATTAGGTGTGTTGCAGATGGGCGGTTGGAAGTTGGAAGTCTTGCTTTAATAATACCAGATAGAGGCAATGGCTCAAACCATCCAACAATAAATCAGCAACCGCATATCGTTTTGTGCATTATAATTCATTCATATATTAATATACCACAAATATATACAAACAATAAAATGTAACAAAAAAGTTAAAAATACGTTTAAATTTCACATTTTCATCAAAACTATATTAAAAATTTGAGTCAAAAATTTTTGTAATTCCACCTGGTGTAAGTCAATTTACGTCCAATAACTAGGAAATGTCAGTTGAGTACAAAGCTCTATACGTCATTACTCTATGGGTCTAAGGCCCCCTATATACACGCGATGTATAACTTTATAAAAGGCAACTCCTGATATGTACAGGGTGGCTGATGAATATTGCTACATTAAGAAACTCAAATAACTTTTCTCAGTGTACGTAATTCATTTTTCTTTTATTCATGTTAAAGCTCATTCAATTTATTTAATATCGCTTAATTAGTTTTAAAAATAATGGAATTTAAATGTCACCCTGCTCGTTGATGTATGTGCGGCATCTTACCAAAAAGTTGTTCATTACTGCTTGGAGAGTTGAGACAGGAATAGACGCAATTGATTCCCGAATGGATTGTTTTAGTTCATTCAAATTTGTTGGTTTTGCTTTGTAGACTTCCTGCTTGCAATAACCCCACAAGATAAAGTCAGGTGCAGTAAGCTTATAGGGAAATTTTCTTCGCAATTCTGTCATAACAGGCCGTGCTATGTGAGGAGTTGCACCATCTTGCTGAAATCACACAGAGTTGAAAGAAATTCTCATTCGGCGTAATTCTGGATAGAAAAACTCTCTCAACATGCTCAAGTAACGGTCTCCAGTAACCGTAACGGTGTGACCGTTTTCTTCGAAGAAGTAGGGCCCGACAATGCAGCGTGATGAAACTGCACACCACACTGTGATACGAAGTGGATGTAATTCCGTCTCATGGAGTATCTGTGGGTTGGAAGTGCTCTATATTCGACAATTTTGTTTGTTTATGTTGGCGTTTAAATCGAAATGGGCCTCGTCAGACAAAGTTTCGTCCTCTTCCACCATTTGAAGCATCTTCTGGCAAAATTCCAAGCGAATCAGGAAGTCTGTTGCATTCAGTTTGTTGGCCATTTGAATTTTATATGGGAATAAGTCCAAATGTTTGTGCATAATTGACTGGAATGACTGTCTGCTTATACCCATTTGAGCAGATAAGCTTCTTGTCGAAACTCTTGTATTGTTTTGTATGGCAGCAGCAACAGCAGCGATCCGAACTGAAGCATTTCGATGGTAAGGTCTTCTGTTGACTGTCCCATGCTCGGAAGAATTGTTAACAAGTCTCATTATGGTCCATCTGCGCGGAGGATTGCCGCCAAATGTGCGCCTATACTCTCTTTGGACCGAAACTACGTGATAGCGGCGGCCAATCCAAATTCTTGTTTCAGTGTCCCAGTCATCCATTTTTGTTTAATCTAAAAATCGATCTGCAAAATAAAAAAAAATGAACCAGATTCATTAAATAGAAAAAAAATTTTTTTGGTTGAGGTTTTCATCAGCCACCCTGTATATAAGGACCTGAAGTGATCTCCTAATTCAGCGGGTTTCTAATGAAATATTTAGTGATTCTCCATTACAGGTTGTCCACTTCCCAGAAGAGCCCTTTAGGTGACCTATCGTCGTATTTCCTAACGTCAATATTTTCCTTAGCCTCAACACATCGGATGTATGTATGTATATTCTATTGATTTACAAAATCGTATCCACGACAATATTTTGGCTCGGCTTATTGCATTCTTATAACGTCTTAACTCAACTTAGTAATTATCCCAGTCCTACTTATTAAGTAATAAGTTAAACAGTCGTCGGAATGATTTATATCCGCAAATTCTTCATTCCACCAGGGAGGCTCCTTTCCCACATTTGGCTTTGTTTTAGGACAAGAGATTTGTACTGACTTGTTGAGAGCACTCATAACCCTGTCCTCTAAATTGTCTATGTCCTCTATGCACCTTAGCTCCACAGATGTTTTTGATCCCAACAACTCTTACAGGTATTTGCATAGAGGGACCAGTCAGTCTTCCTCATATTGCGACGAACTACTTCAAGTTGTCTCATGTTCCAGACCAACTGGAATCCAATGTATTTATGATCAGATAACGAATTGTTACCAAGGATATTCCATTTCCTAAACATCTCATACATATCCTCCATTGCAAAGGTGATATCTAGTTCCTCTTACCTGGAGCTAGTGACGAATGTCGGCTCATTGTCTCTTTTACATCTAGCCAGGCAAGTACGCAGTAGGTACTCCATGAGTATAACACCCCTTGCATTGGTGTCAGTGGTACCCCATAACCGGTGATGTGCGTTTGCTAACCACAACGCTGACTGCCGTTAACAGGAACATATTCAGATCGTTTCTGGCCAGCTCTGGGATTGCTTACGCAAGATGTGGCTATTGTCGTGTACACCTTCGCCCTCAACCCACTGCTTTTGGATTAGGACCACATCCACCTAGCTTTTCGTTTTAGCAGATGTGCTTTTCCAAAGAACTGGAGAAGCCGGACCTGATATCAGGCCATATTGGCATCTGAGGCTTTTCCGGCAACTCTAGGTGTAGAGGTCTGTCCTTCGTCTGTTTGTGTTATTGTTGCATTATTCTTTTGATTATATTAGACTTGTGTCGAACTCGTTCACTAGTTCTCGAACTCGTTCATTTAAGGTGCCCGGATATAACTATAACGAACATACTCGCTATGTCGAACATGTGTATTATGTTCGTGAGGTTGAAGTCTGGTCCCCCTAAATGAACTATCTATATAGTTCATGAACTACCCAACTCTAAATTATATTAATCATCACTGAGATTCCCATGCAGGTAGGGGATTATGAGTAGTACCGTAAGGCCCCGCTGAAATACAGTTAGATACTCCCGACTGCAAACTATCTGTAGGCGAGGTTCACGTGACACCCCGGATTGGTAGAGTTAGTTGTGAGTAGAACCACGACTGTGATAAAAAGCCGCTCCTAACATAGACAACAGACGTGGACCAGATAGCCGCCCACTGTAGGCAAACGCTTCAGGATTTTAATTCGACATTCATACCACGGAGGTGTCACTGTTCTGATTTTACTCCTCCTAAGAGTGCCCCCCATGGGAAGATACTCAATAAATTACGGCATCCTTTCGTCATGTCTCAGAATCTTTTTCGGATATTTGTAACCTTTTATTGTACGCCATCGGAATCTACCGTTCTGGGTCGAGGATTGCTTATTCTTCGCAGTAACATTTTACATACATATTTGCAGGCCGATAATAATTTGTTATTATAATAAAAAAAAATATATAAATTTGGGTGCGACACGATTTCGAACGGTAGTCGCATTGGTTTGAGGCGTGCTTAAGTCTTGCATATACATACGTTATCTAAGTTTTGCCAAGAAATTATCTATGGTAAAAATTTGGGAGTGAATGGGTTAATTGCAATTTTGCTTAAACGATAGTTGCGTTAGTTTACTCATGTCCTTGAATTACAAGCTCGTGGTATCGTACCCTTTATGGTTTATTTGAGTGATATATGGGAAATATATAACATTTATGGAGATTAGTTAGATATAATCAATGCAGATACGAGTGCATATTCTTATCTCAAGCTATATCAAGGTCGTGTTTGTGTATTTTTTAATCATGACGTTACGCATTAAAGTTGAATTTTTTTTATTGCTCTGGGTCTAAGAACTAACCTCCTCAGTTCTAGTGCGATCTGTGACTTTGCTCTTTTCCCACTAACAACAATTATTTTGATATTTTCTTTAATTTTTTGTTTTATAATAATATAATTTCTTACAATTTAATCGCTTTATTGTTTTGTTTAGTAATTCTTATTTGTAATCCACTGTTTTCGGATTTTCTTTTCTGGTATTTCTCACCATATTTAGAATCAGTTCCCGTATCTAGAGGTATTTAGGTATATTGCCCACATTATAGGCATAAACAAATTCAGACTTGCTGAGAATTGTTTCAAAACTTACTACTGTAGAACCATCCAACCCCATACTTTGCCGAAAACATCAATACTCGTATTCATAACTTCTTGTCAATTTTGTACACAGCATTTGGATTTGACTTTTTAGGCCCAATTTGTACTGGTTATTTAAATTGGTAATCAGTTGATTTTGATTTATTGTTGATGTGACTTTAAATACGAAAAGAGTTTTTCAGTGCTTTGCCAAATAATCTTACTACCATGTGGCAGCAGTGGCAAATGCTACGAAAAATAACCGGTATTCATTACATTTATCGGATAATCGTTACGATGCATAAAACTGACGCCATTTGCAAAACAAAAGTGAAGTGATAAAATACAAAATATTTAATGAAATTGCAGAATATTTGAGCATAAATGAAGTTCTAACTGCACTACGAGTTAAATGATACGTTTTTATTGTCATTTCAACTAGGATGGTGATTATAATTGTTCACATTAACAATTAAAGAAGCTTTGTGTTTTGTTGTTTTCTGTCAAAATCATATGGCCACTTGATCATAGTTTAAATGCCAAAATTTAACTGATTAAACAGAATTTAACTATTAACCTAAAAAATTAATTCAGAGTTTAAATTCTGTTTGATTGTTGATCAAAGATGGTTGAGCAGTCAAAAATTTGACCTTAGTTAATAATAGACTTTGCCTTGCTAAATAAACTATTCACGATAAAATTTGATTTCAAAACCAATTCATATTTCTCCTTGTCACATCGACAGACATAGTCATATACTTATATATTTACACAAATTAAAAATATTAAGTGTGCATGGAAGTAAATTAAAATGTTGGAGCTTTACGAATACATTTTGTAAATGAAAACTGCTCAATTCTAATCCTTAAAATGTAATCCTTGAAATGTAAAAGGTTAAGTACCTGGGGATAATTCTCGATAGAAAACTGTCTTGGAAACCGAATGTGGAGGAGAGGGTGAAAAAGGCGTCTGTTGCTCTTTACTGCTGTAAAGGGGCGATAGGAAAGCGCTGGGGACTGTCTCCTAAGATCACCATGTGGATTTATACGGCAATAGTCAGACCAATACTTCTCTATGGCAACGTAGTTTGGTGGAGGTCCCTCCAAAAGAAGTATATTCTGAATTCCTTGATGAAAATTCGAAGATCAGCACTGATTAGCATTAGTGCGGCAATGGGCACGACGTCAGGTATTGCACTTAGTGCTATCCTGAACATCTGTACTCCTGATATCATGGCCGAATCGGCAGCCGCTACATCCCTGGTGAGAATCAGAGATTGTGGCGTTTTGATATCGGGGCATTCCGGACACGCTGAATTATACACCGGATCAAATCTATTCCCGTAAAAACGGACTACTGTGTCCCCTGCCTTCTCTAAGCGACAAATCGAAGGACTTCTATTCCGAACAGAAATACCTGGGAAAAGTGACTGGAAGGGGATACCAGTAGTATCCGATTTTTCACGGATGGATAAATGTAAATATCTCCTTCAAGCTGCCTGATCACTGTAGTGTATTTGAGGCGGAAATTACCGCCATACTGGAGGTTGCTGAACTACTGAAAAGTAGTGTCACAACCCTCCGGAGAATATGTATCTACACACACAGCCGGGCTGCTATAGAATCCCTGGAAGCCATGTTTGCTACGTCCCTGACGGTGAAAGAATGCCACTCATCACTTAGGGTGATGGCAGAGTATTTTGACATCAGGCTCGTCTGGGTACCGGGACACAGCGACATTCCAGGCAATTGCGTAGCGGATGCGTTAGCTAGACTGGGCACTACGGCACAGGTTCTTCCGGCAAAAGAAGGTGTTAGTATGCCAATATCTACCTGCCGTTTGCAGATCAGGCAATGGGCCGATAATATGTTCAAGGACAAGTGGAGACTTACTTCAACTTGCAAACAAGCCAGGGTCCTCTGGCCACAGGTGGACAGGAAGACTAGGCAACTACTTAACTTGCCAAGAGGCAGGTTATCCACAATGATAGGAACACTTATGGGGCATTGTCTTGTAGGAAAACACGCCCTAAGATTGGGACATAGAAACCCCACTCTCTGTAGATGCTGCATGGAAGAGGACGAGGAAACGACGAAACACCTTCTCTTGGATTGCCCTGCTCTGGCAGCACTGAGAAGTAGGATATTCGGTACACATTTAGTTAGCACCGTAGCCCTACAGGATATTCCTGTAGGTCTCATAGACAAATTTATTGACAGGGCAATTTGGCTAGACGACTAGTCAATAGTTGCTATGGAGGAAACTAAAGATATCACAATGGGCTTCTTTAGCCTAAGTGTGCTAGACACCGTGCTGTCTTGCAGCCTTTCAACCAATCCTTAAAATAGTTAAAAAATTTTAGCTGTCAGTGGTGCAATGGTAGTGTGCGCTGCTCTTGTGCCTGATAACGTGGGTTCGATCCGTGCTCTGACCCCCTTAAATTTCTTTCGGCGGCGGTCACCTCGCATAGTGACGGCGACACTATCGAGTATTTAGCCATGAAAAAGTTTCTCAAAAAAACCGTTCGGACCCGGTGTAAAACTGTAGCTCCCTATCAGTGAGTGTGAAACTAGAACGAGCACAAATCACTGGTTGTGACAAGCTATGTAACGGGAAACCATTTATTTATTTAAAAATTTTTAACAATAAACTTGACGGCTGTTAATTTAAATAACAAAAGAAGTCTACACCTCATCTTTCAAAATTATTAACACACGTATTTTGTCTCTCAAAAGTATTTACACAGTCCTGAAATTTAGTTAAAAACGGTGCAACCTTTGAAAAGACGTCATTTGTTTTGATAGCAAATTTATATTATACAAACAATATACAATATTTATAAAAAGCCGTTAAAAAACGGAAAAACTAAAATAATGGAAATTCCTGTCGAGACGCGAGTTGGGATCGAAACGAAGTTTGGAATGGGATCCTTGCCATCAGACTTGGAAAAAGAGTACGGAATATATCGGAAAACAGTCTACAATTTAATAAAGAAGAAATAAACCTATGTAATCCTACAAAATAGGGTCAGAACTGGTCGAAAATATGTGACAAACAATATACAGGGTGTCCGCCGGGAAGGTATATTACTTTGTTTTGCCGCCATTTTGGTAAACATTAGTCTTGACAGTTCATATTTGGCAGTCGTGAAGTAGAGACGTGGCAAATTTATTATGGAAAAATATTCGATAAACCAACGTGTTTTAATCGTTAAAACATTTTATCAAAATCAATCATCGATTACTGTGACGATGAGAAAGTTACGTGAAATGCTTGATTTTAAGAAATGGTGATGATTGGTCTCCACGGTTGCCTGATTTGACTGCTCCGGACTCCTTTTTGTGGGGATATCTGAAAAGCAAGGTCTATGCAAACAAACCAGAAACGCTTGAGCAACTCAAACAAAATATTCGTGATGAAATTAATGAAATACCGCGTGAAATGTGTGAGAATGTGATGAAAAATGTGCTCAAAAGGGCTCGCATTTGTGAGGCTAACAGAGGGCGGACATATACATATCTGATATTGTGTTCCATACCTAATTGCCAACATTAAATAAAACATTTATCAATATAAGATACATTCTCTTTCATTTAATCAAAAATTATAAACAAACAAACTAGTATACCTTCCCGACGGACACCCTGTAGAAGATTGTTCCATTCTTAAAACATGCGCAGAAAATAAGGTCGCAAGTCAGCTTAGAGTTGCTGCAGAGGCAGAAAACATCATTGGAAAACATGTGAGTGAATCCACAATTCGGAGAAGATTAAACAGGTATGATATTGTTACGAATTTCCTTATTCGTCCTTTTTGCGTTGTTTTATTCCCAATAATAAAACAAGGTTCGTTTTAAATTACGATAATTACAACGGTTTAACTTCCTTTTATTTTACTTATATAGTACAACAGTTTACTTTATTTACACCACTTTAATAAGTCTTATATTTTACTATCAAATCGCGTTGCTTACTTTACGGCGGTTAATCACAAACTGAACTCTCCAATCCAAAGACCTCCGCTATTTATACCAACTCACCATACCCAAATGAAGTTATGTCTAGCGAATTCAAGAACCTTCTAGACATTGTTGTTGTTGCTTATCTTTGTAGAACAATCTCGAATGGCGGAGAATTATCTTTACTGAGGTGAATTCATGCTACTGGTTTCGCGAGCTGGTACGTTGTTACAATGCATACTTTCAGGCGCAGCACTAACCGCCTGTTCTTTACATACTGTTAGTAGAGTCATTAACAGCAAGCAAAAGCTTTTACTTATTCGTAACAATATAAAGGCATCCCAGCAAAAAACGGAGCTTCCGGGTAAGAAGGTTTGTAATCGAAAAATCGAATTTCATCCCTTACCCTCTCCCTTACGGAAGGCATGAGTTTTATATGGGCTGTTCCCACTTGGAAGCACTACCTTTTTACAAAAGAAGCACGTATTTCATGGCTTAACGTAGCGCTGAATTCATGTGTGTTTGGTGCTTAACAGAAGCGCTTCGCTAGTGCTTACTGGCAGCGCTTCGCTTGTGCTTACTGAAAGCGCTTCGCTCGTACTTACAAGAAGCGCTTCGCTAGTGATTTAGTGATGTAAATTAACACGTAATACATAATTACTATTTGTATTTGCAAGTTTATTTAATTAATGTTTTAAATATATTACGTATTTATTATTTTTCACTTTTCACTTAGAAACTCAACTACGCACGTGTGTAGATCAGAAGCAACTGAATGACAAATAATTTTTTTAAAATCGCATCATCTTTTTTAATTGCAACATCGTAAACAATCGGCAAATTGTCGTGAAAGTTTGTGTTTTTCGTGTATAAAATTAACACATTACCTAGTGCTTCGGCGTTAGGGACAAACATAAGTTCAAATATGTTATCCCTTACAAAGAGCAGGTTGTAAGGTAATTTTTAAAGACATTACTTACTGCTTCAACGTAAGGGATAAACAAAAACGTTCAATTTTACCCCTTACCTAGAAGCAGGTTGTATTGCGTATTTCTTTAAATTCTTTTACTTACTTTACTGCTTCGTGGAAAACCTTACCTCGAAGCACTTACGTAAATGCTTTCGTCCTGACCAGCTTCCAGACCACTAAAAATTTTCTGCTGGGATATTTCGTGAGAAATGTAATAGATATCTGAAAAACAAAGCAAAAAAAAACGTCTATAGTTTGCCATGGAGTATATTCATAAACCAGTGGAGTTCCACAATATATTATGTTACACGTATATTTTCAATTCCTCTTTTCAATTTGAAGGGTCATTTGGAAAAACTTATATAAGTATGCACCTTTCCATAAAGCATAAAGCAGTACAACCACTTCTTCGTTTCGTCGGGGTTTCAGTAATGTCTAGTACCAATACATGACACTCTAAATCAGGCAGGATACCTAGATATTTTTAATGACCGGATCAGAGATTATTTCATGATGAAAATTGGATTTTGCAGCATGATAATGCCCCATGCCACAAAACAACGTTTTTAAATCGAATTGGACAAAATGTTCTTCCTTGGCTACCCCACAGTCCAGATAAAAACATAATGGAAAATGTATGGGCATTCATAAGAAGGTAGAGATCTATCCAAATGGACCGAAGACGAGAGGAAACTGTTGATGAAATAATAAATATCTGGAACAGCTTAGAAATGGAGTTTGTACGCAATTTGATTGCATCTATTCCGGCTAGACTAGAAGCTGTCATAGATGCTGAGGGAAATGTATCCGGCAGTTACCTATTTTTGTTTTATTTTTGGTGGTTTGGTGTTTTTTTTAATATTTTTTCTGTTGTGTAAATACTTTTGAATGTAAATAAACTTGGGTAACTAATTTTGAGAGATGAGGTGCAGATTTCTTTTGTGTTTTTAATCAACAACTATCAAGTTTATTGCTAAAAATTTTAAACTAGCATAATCTATACATTTTGAGGATTACAATAGTTTTGTTGTTGCACATTTTGTTGTTGCAAATTTATTCATAAAGCAACAAAATTTTGTTTTACTTTTTAAGCATACTAAAATTTTTAATATATTTAGTATATTATTGACATAAATATTTTATTCATAAAGATTTATTTTTAATAAAAAAAGGTACTTCGTTTTGAGGTCACAAAATTATCTGCACACTCCAAAATCTGCTTTATTCATAAAAATTTCACTTGTCATTTCGGTAAAAATATTAGCATTCTCTTCATAATCACTGTTTTTATACAAGATTGATTATTTGTATTTGTCTTTTGTAATTCGGTTTACTCATAGTTACATATATGTTAATAAATATATTTTATAAATTATTTTTAATTACCTTTTAACGTTAGAAATTTTTTGTTTTACAAATTGGCGGTGCGATGCAAATTGGTGTGGCGATCCTGTAAGTTTAACAAAAAAATAAAGGGTTTCAGCATCTTGTGCGAATGGCCGTGCAAAAGAGTAGTTGCAAAATATCTGAGCGCTCCAACAACAAAATTAACTCGTTTACAACTCCTCAAGTTTTGCCTTTTTGCACTGGTACAACCCTTTAACTTTTCTGTGCGTTTGATTATTAAACAGGTAACGTAAAAATATCCTACACAAGTGCGTTCACGATCTGGACAAATCTTGTGCAATTGCAAAATGTTCGCAATTGTTACCGCCCAAGACCAGGGGGATTCTATGGCACAGCTGATCGAAAAGGTACTAGGGAAATGATGGAGAATGAGATACCAAAGAAGACAGGAACTAATTTTAAATAGTGTTTATTTATACTAATGCCAGTTAAATTATGTTTTATATTGTTTGCATTGAAGGAAAATACGCAATCCCTTTGATTTCTGTCCGTTTTATGTCCAACGAAAGTGTAAATTTGGTAAAATACAGCAGCAAATAAAACTCTATGAAATGGCCTACTACCTCGTCGTCATGAAGAGGCAGCGAAGAGAGTAATAGAGGCTCTTAAGTATTACTCTATGCCAAGACTCTGAAATAGTAAAAACAAAAGAATATCAGCTGTTTTTAGTGTTGACAAAGTGTAGACAATATACATACAAAAACGCTACAGGCATTGGCTTTTACGATTTCGCAGTTCTGCAAAAAAGACTCAATTTTCCACATTTGAATTAGTGCGACAGACGAACATGGTGACTTGGCGATAACTGGCCCCGGAACGCACTATGCGATATGTTAATAAAAATGGTGCACAGTGTCGTGATTTCTCAATACGCAAGGCGAAAAATAGAAAGAAGAAACTTCACAAAGGCAATTTTTAGAAGCAAACAAGATAAAAAAAAGTTTTGTCCAAGAAGCATAAACATGTGTATCTGCATTCAAATTTAACTGAATTAAATTCTCTACATATTTGTACTCAAAAATTTATTTTTAAATTTCCCAAAGTTTTTCGATAAAATTTCTATATTAGATGTAAAGTTTGCGAGGGTCGTCAACAGTTGGGGGGTTTCTTTGTTCATTATCTTTTCTGTGTATTTTCATTGCCAATATAACGGTGGCGGGAGGCAAACCCAGTCCACCGTGGTTTGCATTTTACCTACTGCCAGGATGATTATGTTTCAGCCGCCCATTGTGGATCAGACGCTGACCAGAATGCAGTATGTCGAAACTGGATTTTGGTTTCTTCAATTTTGATCCTCCGTTGGCCAGGGGTGTTGGCTCATCCGCCTTCAAAGGACAGAAGAATATGTCCACTACTTCGAAGAGCTTCAGTGACAGGGCCACCTAATAATCCTGAGACGTATCAGTGATCTCATTACCACTCAGGTTGCTCATTCGTTTCGCCTTCTCACTTTATCAAGCTAACGGAGGTTTCCGATAAGCCATTGCCCAGGACATACTGCGTGGAAGTAGTGAGCTGCTTGGACTGCCCAATGAAGGAATCATTTCTGGCCACTCCCAAGTGAATGGCTATCAGAAACTTTCCACCACCAATGACAGTCCCATGTTCCATTTGTCTACCTTGGATCCGCCGTTAACAAGGACAACAACGTCAGCTTGGAGATAGATAGGCGAATTGTGCTTGCAAATAGATGTTATTTTGGGCTCAGCAAGCAGTTTAGGAACAAAGCCCTCTCTCGACGGACAAAAGTCCAGCTATATCAGACTCTCATTTTACCTGTCTTGACATATGGCTCCGAAACTTGGGTCATATCGCAAGCGGATGAAAAACACCGGGGAATATTCGAGAGAAAAATTCTCCGTAAAATATATGGCCCTGTTAGGGAAAAAGGCGAGTACCGACGTCGCTGGAACGCAGAGCTATATAATCTCTATTCTGACGTGGACATAGCTAGACGAATCAAAGTGGGCCAATTGCGTTGGCTAGGCCATGTTATCAGAATGGATGAAGATGAGCCAGCGCGAAAGATTTTTGATAACGTACCCGATGGAAGCAGGAAAAGAGGACGACCAAGATTCCGCTGGAAAGACCAGACAGAAGAATCCCTCCGTATCCTTGGTGTTACCAACTGGCGAGAAAAGGCGAAGGATAGAGCCAGTTGGAAAAATATGTTGAAATTTGTTTAATTTGTTTGTTTAATTAATATGTGTAAGACGTCTGACCTCATAAGGTTGTAATATAGTCAATAAAAGTAAAAGTATAGTAAAGTAGATGTAAAGTTGTATCATAGAATTCCTCAGCTGGAATTAGATTATATTAAAACAACCTACACGCTGAAAAAAACGGCCTCTGTAACATATTCTCCCAAACATATTCTGCAGGAACCATGTATGTACTATACATGTTTGGACCACACTTCAAACATTCATATGGTTGCAAGTCCGAAACTCAGTCGTATTTAAATGCATGTTTACTGGCAAACATATATGCTTTTACGTGGACACATACATATGCGTTCTTCATCGCAATCATTGATAACTTACGTGGAAGCATTCACGTGTTTCCCCCAAACCTCCATATACTTAGGTGGAAATATATGCGTATTTCATAGAGGTCCATATTTTCACGAACAGAGGTAAAGAGTGAACAATTCCCATTTACAGAGGGAAAGTTTGGAAATTATATTTCCAGTAAAAGAGGTTTGCTGCCCCACTTATAGAGGTTTTTCGTTCGGAGTGTGCAGGGACCATACAAAAAATCCAATTTAAGGAGGTTTCTCGCTAATCCAGGTTTGACTGTATATGTATTATTTATTATAATTAAATTTATTAATATAAATCCACATTTGTAAATAATTAATACAAAAAATTAAACGATTTAAAACGGCCCTTTTTACATTTATGTACTTGCATTGAATGCATTATCTATTTTTTTCATGAAATAAGAATCTGCTGCTCTTTTGCTTCTGCTTTCGTTGTTGTCTCTCACGTTTTTGTATTCAGAAGCTTTCAACTATGCGATGGTTATCACTAGGCGGTGGTACACAGAAAATATACTTACTTATATATATAAAACCCGTTCATGAAAGCCAAGCCTGGATTACTTATTTGTGTAATTTTTATTGTATTTCACAAATGGTCCGATGTTCCGATTTTCTCTGGCGTTCACGTTTTTGCCCTTTCCAGTTTTTTCCTCAAAATAGTTTCTCACTTTCGTAGCACACGTACGAAACACATTCACAAAACCAAAGAAACATTACATACCATAACTGTCCGAGCCTTTGTTTATTCTATTTTCACTGATCGTCTGTCCGACGAGCCATGGGTAGCTGAATAAATGAAACTGAAACGCAATACATCAGCTAAAATAAGAAACACTGACTTCATCTGCAATTTCATGAATATTTATGAACCACTGACTGAAAGAATAATGCAAAAATACAGATGCACACTCACAAGATAGACTGTCTCGTAGTCCCTTTTTAATTCTCTTGCTCTCGAGATAGCATAAAAAGTGCAACAAACACAGCTGTGTTTGTATCACAAACACAGATATATTTGGGTCGCAAGCACATATATTATAATATATTAATCATTATGTCTCAAACCATAGAGTAATCTCAGACTAGAGATAATATTTGGCTCATCTGACGTTTCCTTTCACACTCTTCGTGATGCGGTCGGTGTGATAGAGAGATGTTTGACGAAAAGTGATATACACCAGGTGGAATTACAATAACTTCTTGCTTTAATTTTTCATGCCATTTTGGTGAAAAACTGTGAAATTTAAATGTGTTTTACACTTTTTTTATTGACTGTTACTGTTAGCATACATTTGTTTTGTATTTAACACAATAATTTTAACACACAAAACGAAATACCGTTGTTATTATTTTGTTCGTTGTTTTGAACCATTGCCTCTATCTGGTATTAGTAAAGCAATTCTTTTCAACATCAAACGTAAATATCACACCAGGCCAAATGTCATAAATTTGGTGGAAGAACTAGTAGATCTACTATAAGTATTAATGTATGTCTCAAACATGTAATATTGAATAGCAAACACAATGTGTTTGTACACGAGTATATTATATTTGCGACCAGCTCCAAATACACGGTATATTTGCATCCAAACAACAAAAAACGACAGATTTTTCAGCGTGTACTTGTACCTAAAACCAAAAAAGCTTTGTATAAATGTCCTTATATTTTGATTTCACATACGAATTAAAACAATGATTTTAATAAACACATGTTTCGTTTTGTACACATAAATTATCCTAATCGTGCATTTCATAGTTGTAAAATAAGGGTTATGATCTGTAATTTCTTTTCATTGTTTTCAGTAATGTTTACAATTTCAGATAAACGCAAGAACAACGTTTACAAATTATTCAATTTTTTTTAATCAAAATTCTTCGAAATGAAGTTACTGTCAATGGGGAGCGTTATAGATCGATAATAACCAACTTTTTATGGCCGAAATTGGAAGAAGCTTGACAACATCATATCACTCAAATTGGAAAACCCATATGAGCCCAAAATCAGTGTTGTCATATTGCTAACATAATGTGGAACATATCAGGACATTGTTCCTGAAAAAATTTTAATTTTAACCCTTAGAATATCATGTAAATTTTACATTATTTTAAGCGATAACTATACATTCTCTTATAACTTCAACTTCAACCCCCGCCCTCCCATATTTCTTAATCGACATATTACAACTAAATAATATTTTTAATTTAAACTGTTTTCATAATATATGAAGTTTTCCACGATCTTCAATTGAAATTCTTCTTATTCTTTAAACGAGCTTAAGTTCAATTATATGTGTTGCTTATTTATTTCCAATATTTCGTCTCCACATTGGGCGACTTCTTCAGGGAACAAATATTATTATCATGAACTTTCTTATTGTGTAAGCAATTTCAACATCGAGTTCAAACATTTACCATATGTTATGACCATTGTTTATGAGGAAATTTGAAAATAATTCTCTCGAACTGATGGCTAAAAAGTGGTTTCCCATTACATCCCATGAAGGAATTCGGGAGAGCTTCTCACAACCAGTGAGCTGTGCGCTTTATAGTTTTATACTCACTGATTGGGACCTACAGTTTTACACCGGTTCCGAACGGTATTTTGAGAGGCTTTTTCATGGCTAAGTACTCGATAGTGTCGCCGTCACTAAGCGAGGTGACCGTCGTCGAAAGAAATTTTTAAGGTGGTCAGAGCAGGGATCGAACCAAGGATCTCCTGTACAAGAGCCGCGCACACTAACCATTGCACCACCGACGGTACTGATGGCTACCGACATTATTTTTCTTTAGGATGTATCTGTGACAGTCTCTCATCTATTTCATGTCGTTAGTTTTAGTTTGAATTTAACCCTTACCTATATTGTTTACTCTTCAATAACTTCTGCTCTTACCTTTCAGATATGTGGCATATTACTGATAGTATTTGGCGCCCTGCTATTCTCCAACATTCATACAGTAGAAGATTTTGCGGATGCGGTTAAGTCGCAACAGGTGCCATTGACCATGATAGTTTTGGGCATTGTAATTCTTCTGATATCATTCTTTGGGTGTTGTGGCGCCATTAGAGAGAGCTACTGCATGACCATGACCGTAAGTCAAACTATACGTACAATCATCCAGAAACCGTATCTCTCATTATATTTCCAACAATTTTTAGTATTCGATACTCTTGTTTGTCCTGATGATTGGCCAGCTGGTGTTGGTAACATACATGTGGCTGCAAAAGGATAAATACTTGATCATTATGGGTGATGTTGTAGAAAAGGCTTGGCAGAATAGAACACGCAAAGCGGACTACATAGATGCCTTACAAATTAGCGTAAGTGACAATAGAAATTTTGTATAAATTGATAAATATAAATTTAACATATGACTTCTTATGCTAGATGGAATGTTGCGGCAGATCCAATTTCGAAGATTACAGATACCAGGGATACTTCCCACCCTCCTGCTGCAAGGAACCCCAAAATTGCCACTATGAAAATGTTTACAAAAAGGGTTGCAAACAAGCCTTTGTGGATTTCTGGGATCAAAATGCCGATATTATCAAGTATGCTGGCCTAGTCGTAGCTGCTGTCGAGGTTTGTATTATTTGAGCAATAATGGTTTTTGATATTTGAAAATAATTTTTCGAAAACTGCACTCAAATCCGGAAAATTTAAATTTCTTGTGGTTCATGTGTGTATATTTTGAGCGAAATTGACATAAAAGTCTTTTCACATCTGAATAGTTACTAAACGTCGATCAGATCAAACTGAGTTAAAGGAGTTTTTTAGAAATGCCCGTGGTTTGCACGAAGTTATTTAGATAATAACACAAGATTATCTGAGCAATTAAAAGTTGTTTCTGAGGTTATTTCGGGCGCTGGTTTTGAATATTAAATCCCTTTTCTACGATTGATTCCAGTTTTCGAGATATTAAATAAATTAATTATACCCTCAACTATGTGTAGCCCAAATCCACAACAAAATGTATGGCCGACCCCAACTGATTTCTCTCTCCCAAAATTTTTTATGAACATACCTAAACCCTATCTTCATCCTCTAGGGACTCCCATACAAATGTGCAATTTTTCTAAAATTTGCTCCCACCGCTCTAACAACCCCAAGGTTTCCCTTAGAGGAGAACCGACCCGAAATATATTTTCTACCCCAACAGTTTCTTAAAGCATATCTACCCTCTATATTCTACCTTTAAGGTAGTACCCATACAATTTTGTTATTTTTTTATATAGTTTTTGTGAAATCAGCTCCTGTCGCTTCATTCTGCCTCCTAGAAGAGTGAAATATAGGTTTGAGCCACATTTATTTTTCTCCCCCAATATTTTTCTGAACATTCTTACCCTATATCTCTAATCCATAAGGAGGGTCCAACACAAAATGTTATTTTCGGTAAAATGTTTTGCTTTTATTTGCGTTAATAAATTTTCGATTTTATTGAGCGTAAAAATCATAGAGTAATGACGTCTAGAGCTGCCATTGTTCCCATCTGACATTTCCTTTCACACTATTCGTGGTGAGGTCGGTGCGATAGAGAGTTATTTGACCTAAATTGTCTTACACCAGGTGGAATTACAAAAATTGTTGACTTAAATTTTACATGTCGTTATGATGAAAAACTGTGAAATTTAAACGTATTTTGGACTTTTTTTGATATATTTTATTGTTAGTGTAATTTGTGGTGTATTTGCACAAAAATTTTAACGCACAAATCGAAATGATTTATTGTTGGATGGTTTGAGCCATTGCCTCTATCTGGTATTATTAAAGCAATTCTTTCCAACATCCAACCTCCCATCTGCAACACACCAAATATCATCAATTTGTATCATAATATCATCAGTTGGTATCTCTATACCTCATTACACTGTGGTAAAAATACATGTTTTTATAATTCGATAATCTTTATAGTTCGAAAATGTAAATCAAATTAAATTATTTTTATAGTGCGATGGATATTTCTTTCGATTTCCAATTTTATCCACCGAATCGAGTTAATTGAAGCAAAAATATTTTTTCCTCCTCATTTTGGCACAACACGTTGCTATAGTCCTCAATTAATTTTACGCCTCTTTCGGCAGCGTCATTGACAACTTGTAATTTACGCAATATTTCTAGGGCTTGCTGGTAGTCGGCCCCAACAAGGTTCGTTTTAAATTACGATAATTACAACCGTTTAACTTCCTTTTATTTTACTTATATAATACAACAGTTTACTTTATTTACACCACTTTAATAAGTTTTATATTTTACTATCAATTCGCATTGCTTACTTTACGGGTTTAATCACAATCTGAACTCTCCGTTCCAACGACCTCCGGTATTTATACGAACTCACCATACTCAAGTGTAGTTATCTCTAGCGAATTCAAGAACCTTCTAGTCGTTGTTGTTAGTTATCTTTGTCGAATCATCTCGAACGGTTGAGAATCATCTTAACTGAATTCGCCATGCTACTGGTTTAGCGAGCTGGTATGTTGTTAGAATGCATACTTTCAGGCGCAGCATTAATCGCGCTGTTATTTCCATAATATTAGTCTGGTCATTAAGAGTAAGTAAAAACTTTTACTTATTCGTAACAATATCATACACGTCGTCTACTTTCTCGCCGTATTCCTCCATTTCATCGTCAGATTATTCTTCCTCGTATTCCTCTTTTTCTTCTTCGCTTCATGTCACGATCAAATACTGCAAGAACAGCAGCTTCACCACTAAGATACCAGAGATGTCCACATATTCTCTTCACTAATCGTTGTGACACAATCTTATCAATTGAATCTTAACCAGCAATCGCTTTCGAAAAATCAAATCATTATTTGTAGTTTCGGTTGTTCTGGTTGTGCTAAACCAAGCGTAAACCACGTAAAGTGTTACTACGAAAATGAAAACATATCGAAGTCCATTCAATTCTATTCAAATCGAGATGTTTTCGGAACAACAACGTTTTTGGACAGTATATGCCTTTCGCCACCCGTCGAGCATGACTAACGGGGGCCCTGTTGGGCTGAAATGCTGATTGCGAATATTTTCACCAGGGAACAATAAATCGATCCCAAGTAATTCCTTGTAGTCGTCTCTGGCTTCAACTGATTCAAACAAAACGACTTGATCTCTATTTGGGCTTGAACTGGTACCATTGGCAATTGTACTAATTTTCAAGGCATTTCCTTCATATCTGGCAGTTGTGGATTTCAAATATATTACACAGTACAGGTTTATGCATAGAATAATACATACATAGATAAACTTGTTCTCTCATCTGACGTTTCATTTCACACTCTTCATCGTAGGTTTGTGGAAATGAGAGCAATTAAATTAAAAATTAACTTATACCAGGTGGAGTTACAAAATATGTTCACTTAACTGTTTCCCGTTTTTGGTGTAGAACTGAAAAATTTAAATATATTTTGCACTTTTTTGTTGACTTTTATCGTTGGTATACATTTGTATTGTATTTAACACAACTAGTTTGCCACAAAAACACGAAATTCTGTTGTTGTTCCTTTGTTGATCGCTGTATACTATTGCCACTATCTGGTATTATTGAACCCATATTTTCCACCATCCAATGTTTACTTTCCATCGTACCTATGACGTTTAATTTATTGAGCGAATAAAAGCTTCTATGGTATGTATTATTCTATGGGTTTATGAATTTGAAAGTACTACGAGTCAATACCTATCGAACCCACAAACCTCTACATACTTATATAAAATACTTTAAAAACAGAATTGCCAGCAGTCAAGCAAATTCAAAACAATTTAAAGCATTCCCATATTTCATTCAATTGGCATCAAATTCCACAACCTGCATTTGCATTCCCTGAGCAAATGCAAATTTAAAAATGTTGAATTGCCATTGCGAACAATTGTAATTCTTTTGCATTTGCATTAGATAAAGTAATGCAAATTAAAAGCCAATGCAAATTAAAAGAAACCCAATGTATGATGTAACGTAATAATGATAATATTCACATGATGTTGAGGCTTTCTTTTGAAGTTTTGCGCGTTTTTTTTCGCTCTTCTCTCTTCTCGTTCCGTTCGCGTTTTCTGGATTTTGGGTAGATGTTCGTGAACACCAGTAGTGCATCCCGGACGCTTTACAACCGAAAAAATGCAGAGGTTGAAAAAATGCAGCTTCTTCCGGATCGGTTGCCATTTCGAGTGAATCAGTTACCATTTCGAGTGTCTAAAAGGTCATCTTTTTTCTCGACAGCTTCCTTATTTCGTTGTGTTTCGCCTCCTTTCATGGTACTCTTTTTCGAGGCAGCCATTCAGCGACCGAAGATTGAACTTTTGTTTTCACACGGAACCTCTTTTCGTTGGCATAATTGCTTGACTCCAAAAAATGGCAGAGTGAACTACACAACTGAAATACAAAATACTATTGAAACTAGTGAACTACTGAAACAAAAGGGCGAAACTAGTGAACTACTGAAACAAAAGAGCGAAACAGTGTGAACTATTTCACAAGAGTGAATCGTTCAATTGAACTAGTTCGTTCGTTCTACAAAACTCTAGTTGAAATAAGTCGTTAGTATTGTTTGGGGTCTATGTCACGCATTCGAGTCGAACAGCAGTCGCTCGTTATGTCCCCGTCCCAAAATTCTGGGTATAATTCTTCGATTTCAAGATTTTTTAGAGTCTAATAAATCATATAAGGATATGTACCTGGAATGTTCGAACGTTATACAGGACTGGTACCACTTTCCAAATCGATCCAGGAAATGCCATGGACAGAATGTTGTTGCACCAGAAAGAAAAACTTCGATATTTACTACAGCTGCCATGAGCGTAAGCACGAATTTGAGTGCGGATTTATAGTAGGCAAGAGACTGCGACACCTAGTTTCAAGGTTCAACCCAGTGAGTGACCACGTAGCCACAATTCACATCAAAGCTAAATATTTCAACATCTCGTTAATTTGTGTGACCGCACCGACAGAGGATAAAGATGATGAGGTCACAGAAACATTTTATGAGCGAATGGGGGAAGTATATGAACGCTGCCCTGACCACGACATTAAGATTATTCTAGGCGATTTTAATGCCAAACTAGGAAAGAAAAGTGTCTTTCGACCAACCATCCGTAATCACAGTCTACATGATACCACCTCCGATAATGGAATAAGACTGATAGACTTCGCCGCTGCAAAGAACATGGTAGTTAGTAGCACACGATTCCAGCATAAGGACATTCTTAAGACGACCTGGATAACTCCTGATCAACGGACGAAGAACCAGATTGATCACTTGGTAATTGATGGCAGGCACTTTTCTAGTGTAATGGATGTACGTGTGATTAGAGGTGCCAATATCGACTCGGGTCATTACCTGGTGGCTGCGAAAGTTCGCTGGAGATTGAGCAGGGCGAAAAACGTACGAAGCCGAACACGGGAAAAGCTGGATATTAACAAGCTACAAATACCGGAGATATCAATGTATTATCGACAGAAACTCTCTCCTACTAGAGCAGCATACCCCCCCTCCCGAAGACCCAGATGCGCAGTGAAAGCACATCTCCCATTCTTTGGAAATCGCTGTAAGGACTGAACTTGGCTATCAAAAACCGCAGAAGGATAAGCCATGGTACGACGAGGAATGTCGCATTGCAACTGATGAAAGCCGCTGGTGCGGATGGTCTACCCGCTGAACATTTTAAGGCAGGTGGCGAAGGACTGATAGCCCACATGCATCAACTGATATTCGGTATATGGCTGGGGGAATCTATGCCCAACGATTGGAGTCTCAGTGTATTATGTTCTGTATTCAAAAAGGGTGATGATCCGTGTGTCTGTTCCAACTATCGCGGTATCAGTCTTTTATCCATCGCGTATAAGGTCTTGTCGAGCGTATTATGTGAAAGACTAAAGCCAATTATTGAAAACCTGTTTGGACCTTATCAGTGTGGTTTTAGACCAGGCAAGTCCACAACTGGCCAAATATTCACGCTACGCCAAATCCTGGAAAAGACCTACGAAAACCAAATCGATACATACCACCTCTTTATCGATTACAAAGCTGCTTTCGATAGGCCCCATACGGGGAAAACTGTACGAAGCTATGTCTGAACTTGGTATTCCGGCAAAACTGATTCGCCTCTGTAGAATGACGCTGACCAACACCAAATCAGCAGTGAAAGTGGGGAAAGACCTCCCTGAACCATTCTGTACCAAGCGAGGACTTAGACAAGGCAACACACTTTCGTACAATCTCTTCAACATCTTAATGGAGATAATAATGAGAAAGGTTGCAGTAAATACGAATAATACCATTAACACGAAAAGCCATATGTTGATAGCGTATGCTGACGACATAGACATCATTGGGCGAAATTTGCGAGAGGTTACTGCAGTATTTTCAAGAATCAAAAAGGAATCAGCGAAGGTGGGTCTTGCTGTTAATGAAGGCAAGACAAAATTGATGGTGTCAACGACTAGAGAAACCTCTCGACTTGGTCCATACTTGAACGTTGACAACCGATTTACTTTTGAAGTGGTAGATGAATTTGTCTACCTTGGATCCGCCGTTAACAAGGACAACAACGTCAGCCTGGAGATAGATAGGCGAATTGTGCTTGCAAATAGATGTTATTTTGGGCTCAGCAAGCAGTTTAGGAAAAAAGCCCTCTCTCGACGGACAAAAGTCCAGCTATATCAGGCTCTCATTTTACCTATCTTGACATATGGCTCCGAAACTTGGGTCATATCGCAAGCGGATGAAAAACACCGGGGAATTTTCGAGAGAAAAATTCTCCGTAAAATATATGGTCCTGTTAGGGAAAACGGCGAGTACCGACGTCGCTGGGACGCAGAGCTATATAATCTCTATTCTGGCGTGGACATAGCTAGACGAATCAAAATGGGTCAATTGCGTTGGCTAGGCCATGTTATCAGAATGGATGAAGATGAGCCAGCGCGAAAGATTTTTGATAACGTACCCGATGGAAGCAGGAAAAGAGGACGACCAAGACTCCTCTGCAAAGACCAGGCAGAAGAATCCCTCCGTATCCTTGGTTTTACCAACTGGCGAGAAAAGGCGAAGGATAGAGCCAGTTGGAAGAATATGTTGAAATGTGTTTAATTTGTTTGTGTAATTAATATGTGTAAGACGTCTGACCTCATGAGGTTGTAGTATAGTCAATAAAAGTAAATATGTCATATTCAGCAACTAGAATAAAGTACTCCGAATCTAGATAAACATTTATTCTTCAGTAATAAAAAAAACACAGATGAGTGAGGTACTTTAAGGCTGACAAATTATAAAGAAAGTGATGTAATGATGAACAAATGACCTAGACGAGAATGTATCAACAAATCCTGCAAATTATCAGACATCCTACCCCAGGATCACACTAGACAACCCTTCGAATAAAAAACAGTTGCATTCTATGACGTACTTTATATTCATTTTACTCATTGGAAAAAAGCTAACAATGAACAATAGTAACAATAAAAAAAATTGCCTACGAATATTGTGCCTTCTCATAAATTTCTCTTTAGATAGATTAATGCACCTGTGCTTCGTCTTTTTTTCATTACCTTGGGCAGAGTTATTACCAAAATTGATTGTCATTTTAAAAAATATATAAATATTGATAATAATTTCTTCTTCATTTCTCCTTCCACAGTTTGCCGGTTTCATATTCGCCTGCTGTCTGGCCAATAATATTCGCAACTTTAAACGTCGCTCTTCCTACTGAGTGCGATAAATGCAGCAGCATTCGGAAGGACCCCAACAACGAGCCAGCTTCAAATACTAGTTCTAAGCTCAGACATATTAAGACAACAAGGAATTTAACACTTTTTCTTCAATTATATTTCTTAAATTGGATTACTTTTGTACTTGGATATATCGATTTAATTTTTCTTTTTAATATTTTTAGTAACATAATATTAGTACATATATATATTTTTATACATATAAATTTTTGAGTACACATTTTACAAAGTATTTATAATTTTCCATTGAATCATTCGAAGTTGTCTTTTACGATAATGTATTTGATGTCGCTACTTGTGTTAATTTCTTTAAGTGTACAAATTAATAATAATGACAATAATTGATAAATTGTATATTTTAAAAACCAAACAACAACAAGTACATAAACAATTGAATAAAAATAACAACAACGAAGCAACGAGTACGAGTATTTTGTGATTCCCATCCATTATCGAATTTTTCCCAAGTGATTTAGTACTTAATCAACGGAACTTTATTTTAATTCCCCACATAGAGTTCGATTTATTCTTTGGAATTGATAAGATTAGTTAACAAAACAAAGACAGATACTATTTATGTGAGAACTTGAAAAGTTTTGAATTCGTTGAAGATTAATACTACTTATATGTATGATGACCTCAAGGAAACTATTGTTTTATGAATGCGGGCGTTTTGTAATATACTTACAAGAAGGTTGCATCAATCTCTGACAATTCGTTGAACATACAATCCGAATAATATCAAGCCTCGCTGCATATTCGAAAATTAAGAATTCTCTTGGAACACAAATCTTTGGTTATATTTTATTAAGTATAGGAAGACGCTCATAGCATTCGATTAGATTTGAAACAATATATAATTTGATCTTAAATACGTATCGTCTTTCATAACGAATAGTTTCACTTGACCTGCAATGTAACGTACAATTTTAACTCTTGTGAATGTCTCTTTTTACTTCACACTATGATAACGAGTAGTACATTCAATTAGATTAAAATACTAAAAATCAAAATGCAGAATCATATGCGATCAATCATATCACAGGATTTTGGTACAGTAAAAACTCTCGTAACGGACACCCCACAGGGCGAATTATTGTCATAGGCGAACATTTTTTTATAAAACGATATTAAAAAATGTACGATATCCGGAACTATTTATCGCCTCTAAGATGGGCCCTATCTTGACTCACTAAAGGGAAAGTGACTGCACTCATGTAATGAGTACGAGTAGCTCCCTCGGACTATTTTCTATTTCCAAACTTGAAAAATTGGTTCAGTGGTAAAAGATTTACCAACAATGAAGAGGTGGTATTTTAGATATTTTAAGGAGTTTGACACTTTTTACTATAAACGGGGTATCGAAGCCGTTTAATATCCCTGGAAAAGTGTATCGAGCTAAAAGGAGATTATGTTGAAAAATATAGAAAAGTTTTCCCAACTTTTTTGTGTCTTCTTTGTTAGGTCGGTTAGTTTTGGGACAGCCTTCGTACTTATTTGAAGTACTTGAATTTTTAATTTCTAAACGTTCTAATGCAACAGATGACTAGCCTTCTTATGAATATTCTCACAAGTCTAAATATGAGCTATCTTAAAATGGTCTTTTGGACTGCAAACGGCCTAGCCCAACACACACTAGAAGTAAAACATTTTTTGATGTCAAATCAAATTGATATACTCCTCATATCAGAGACGCATTTTACTCAGAAACACCATTTTTGTATTCCTCAATATGATTTCTATCATGTAAATGCACCTAGCTGGGAAAATCCTAATAAAAAATACCATAAAACATCATCAACGAAACCATTATTGCTCTGAAGAAATTCGGGCAACAAACATTGTTGTCAACAATTTACAAGGACCACTGATAGTGTCATCAATTTACAGTCCGCCTCAGCACAATATCAAAAAGGACAAATATATCAGTTTTTTCAAGATTATAATGCCAAACACACCATATGGGGATCACGTCTCACAACTCCGAAGGGAAGATAGCTGAATTGGACTGTCAATGATCTGAACTTGCGAACCATTTCCCCAGACACTCCTACATATTGGCCTACTGATCTGAATAAAAAACACCTGATCTTATATATTTTTGCATCTCAAATGGCATTCCGACGGGATCAGAAAAATTTATAGCAGGACAGGAATTGACTTCTGACCACTCACCGGTCTTCCTAACATTGCACACACAACATATAACACAGGAACACAAGTGTAAATTACACAATAAAAAAAAATAACTGGCATTACTTTAGATAACAAATCAACAATACCTTAAATCAAAAAATACCTCTAAGAACTGAAGGTGATATTTCGGAAGCAATAGTACCGATCATCCAAAAAAGCTGCATGGAATTCTACGCTAAAAAGAATTTTCGACTATCCCACTAAATGTCCCACTTCAGTACAGGGGAAATTGACCAAAAAAAGGAAGTCAAAAAAGCGATGACAACAAACCAAATCACCCGAAGACAAAATAAAATTAAACAGAGCTACGTCTAGACTCCAAAATACTTAAAAGATTTAAATGACAAAGAAATTGAGACAGAAATTCTTAATCTACTTCCCACAATGTCATCAGATTATTCTCTTTGGAAAATAACGAAAAAGCTAAAACAAAGATCAAAAATAAATTATCCTATTCGGAAACCAGACAACTCCTGGACAAAACGCAATTATGAAAAAGTCGCAAATTTTGCCAATTATTTGTATGATATATTTTTAATTAATTTTATTCTTCGATATTTCGCTACCCTTGGGTAGCATCGTCAGAAAGATAAACACAATTATTAATTATAAACGAAAAAAAAATTAAAAAATTAACAATTAAAATTAATTAAAAAAACGACCAAAAGCTCGAATAATTTAATTTTCGAATTTGTATGATAGTTTTACTCCCAACTGTAGTGAAGAAACGCCGCCTTATGTTCAAACCTTTTTAGATCAATCTTATCAACTTGATCTACCAATAAAGAAGAAGAAAAATTTAGTTACACAAGCGATAGTCTTTAAAACTTGTCAAAGCTCCTGGCTATGAATTAATTACTCCAAAGATCCTAAAGGAACTCCCTAAACACACAGACGGTATCACGTTTATATTTAACGCTTGTCTGACGCGCAACTTTATACCATTCCAATGGAAAGTTGCACAAATCACTATGATTTAAAAACCTGGTAAACCGGCCGATCAAGTTACATCATACCGGCCAATAAGTCTACTACCAGTTCTTTCGAAAGTCTTAGAATCACTCTTCATTAAAAGATTGATGCCTATAATTGAGGAGAAAAAACTAATACCAAATCATCAATTCGGATTCAGGAAGAATCACGGGACGATAGAGCAAATACAGCGACTAGTCGAAACAATCAATTCTGCCTGTGCAGCTGTGCAAACCGTAAATATAAATGCTGAAATGGCGAGTAAATTGTTACAAGATTATTTAAATACACTGGGTAACTGATTAAAACACTGGCGTATAAAAGCAAATGAGACCAAGTCAACACACGATACATTCACTCTAAATCACGGAAACTGCCCTCCAGTGCAAATGAACCAAGTAGAACTTCCTCAAGAGAATGAAGTCAAATATCTCGGCCTATACCTAGATGAAAAACTGAAATGAAAAACTCATATTAAAAGAAAAAGAAAAGCTCTTGGCATACATACAAGCCAATAAAATGAATTTTCTAATTGGACATAATTCCAAGATGTCTCTTGCAAACAAACTACTGATATATAAGTGCATCATCAAACCTATTTGGACTTACGGCATCCAGTTATGGGGAACAGCTTCCAATACAACAATCAAAATATTGCAACATTTCCAATCGAAAACACTGCGAAAAATAGCAGCAGCGCCACAACACATATCAAATAAAAGATTACACAAGGAATTGGATATCAAAATGGTCAAGGAAGAAATAGTATCCCAACTTCAATACTACAAATTGAGAATCCAGAGACATCCGAATCCATTATCAAAAAAACCTAATGTCAAATGTAGAAACTTCTAAAAGGCTTAAAAGAAGGGCTCCACAAGATCTGCTATTTCAACAACACCACAAAATATGAATTAAATTAAAATTCTCTACTAGTTTAACAAAGAATTTAATAAAAAAAAAGAAAAAAATTTAGTGTAATGTAAATTATTTTAATATTTAAAAGTATCGTCAAAACTATTGTAAATATCATGACTAAGATAGAAAACATTAATAAAATTGGTAAAAAATACCGCTTCAGCACTCGTACATCGTTGACCACGCATTTTACCTTTGATGCGATATTAGGGAACAAGGAGAAGTCATTTTGTGCCAAATCAGGACTATATGAAGGATGAGTCATGAATTCGATGTTTTGACTGATCAAAAATTCACCTGTTTGACGAGATGTGTGATGTGGCGGTTGGTTTTACGAATTTCTACGGAGACTTCCGGCTAACAAATGGTCGTGTACCGCTCAGAATTGACCGTCCTACGTTGCTCAAGTGGAACAGTGGCCACATGACCCATTCGGCCGAAGAAACAGACGACCATTCGCTTCGCTATGAAAGACCCACACAGTCGATTGCTGTTTTGTTTCCGGCTCATACGCATATATCCATGATTCGTCACCTGTCACGATTTTATACACGTCATTTGAAGCACCACGGTCGAACTTTTTAATCATTTCCTTAAACCAATTGACACGAGCCTTTTTTTTTGGGCGATTGTCGAATTATGTGGGATCCAGCGCGAACAAATCTTTTTTACGGCCACATGTTCTTGCAAAATCGAATGAATTGAAGTGGAACCAATGTGCAAGGATGCCTCTATCTCACTATATGTCACATGGCGATCTTGAATTATCAGTTAACGCACTGCATCGATGTTTTGTGGCAGAACAGCCGATTTTGGACGACTGTCACGAAATTCATCCTGGACCGAGTGATGTCCGAGACTGAACTCTTGTTCGCAGCGATTTACAGTGGTTTGTGATGGTGATTAATCACCAAAAGTCGAAAAGTTGATTGAGATACTCTTGTCTCGATAATCCAGGCCAAAATTCGTATAAAATCATCGCGCGAAAATTTTCACGGGTTAATTCCATTTTTTGATCGAGATGAATTTTTCAACACACTGCAAATACAACAAATAGTGCTCGTAAGTGAAAATGTTCTATGTATATTGCATCTTTTGCATCTGGGAACATTAGTATCGCCAATTCCCGAAATATAAATAGCAACCCTCGTATCAAAGCAAAACGAAATATTTTTTGTATTTATTTGTTGTCTAATTCTCGCATTTTTATGATAATATTGCGAATTTGAGTGTTAAACTGTCGTTTTTTAACTGCTGTTACTGTAACTGAGTGACAAATTTCTTAGTTACTTGAAATTATGAAAAACATATCGCGAAGCGTTGTATGATTGACAGACAATGCACACACGTCACGAATAATAGTGTCGATTAGAGTTCGTTAGAGTTCAGAAAGAGCGAAATATTGCTCCTCAAGAACACGTATTATGATGGCAGAAATGACAAAGAATATTTGTTTAACGCCAAGGGATACTTCTGTAGTGAAAAATAAGATTGTGAAGGACAGCAAGAAGAGTGATGCACAAAATTGATTATATCTCAGATGTCGACAGAAAAGAAACTGCCATTATTGTCAACGAACTTTAAGGCGCGGTTACATTTCGCCAAGGAATACAAAAATTAGACTGCAGACAATTGGAAACTTGGAAAATTTGGTCAGATGAATCGAAATTTAATCACTTATGGCCAGTTTTTAAGTGGGTAGTTAACTATAAGATTACTTAATCCTAATTGAAAGTTAATTTGAGGTTAACTTTGCATTTTGTTTTTCAGTGGTGAGTTAATGTAAGTCGCCATATCGAGCCCTGAGCGCTTCTTTATCCTAAGTCGAAAAATTCAAAGTTTACAGGAGACGGTTTTTTTTTATTTATTTCGAACTACATGCTTCAATATGCAAATGTTTTAATGCAAAAAGTTAAGATTACTACCCACTCAAATAACGGTTGTGAAAAATCACAACAATTCATGCATTTTTGGCCATTTATGGCTATTTTTGGCACTTACGATAAAATGTACTTACTTGTTGTTATGTGTTCAGGTAAAATTGTGTTTCTTACGATAATATTGCGTATAATTTTAACGTCAAAATGATAACAAAAAACACTACTTATTTCTTTTTAAACCATATTTACCAATATATTTTTGGAATATTCATTAGAAACAGTGATCCTCAATTAAAACTTCATTATATTTGGAATATTTAATAAGACTTTAACAATTTAATGAAGCACTTAGATTTAAATAATTTTAGTTATTAAGTTGGGTCATCTTCTTTATCGCTCTCAGCCAAAGTATCTGCAACCATAACATTACTTTTCATGTCAAAGTATTCTCTATGATATCTCTGGGGAATTATTTGTCGTTCGCACAAATTCTTTAGGTCTGTATACTTAGGTAAGGAGATGTTAAGCCGTTGGGTGTAAAGTAGAATTGGTCCTCTTTTAAGTATGATTGCATCCTTTTTCGGACGAGTTATTAAGTCCATATTTATATCTTCATATTCACTATTTTCGAAGTAACCATATTCAAATTTTATTGTGGAGCTCAGGTTTTTCAAATAAACTAATCTTAAATTATTGTTTTTTATATTGACTTTTGCGGGTATTAATGATTTGGAAAATGACTTCCAGTCCATAAAGTCGGCATGATTAAGTAAAATCGTTTCATATGTTTTGGGTTTCGTCCTGGAATTCGAAATGATTGTTGTCCACTCTGAAGGAGCCCATATTGTTCTCCTTTTAATAAATGGTTCAATAGTCGCATGAATTGAATCTACTGGCATCATAGTGTGGCCAGGCAAAAAATATGTTATTTTAACTTCTTCAATATATACTGACGATTTCAAAAATTTCAAAATTATAGAAACCATGGCTCGATTTCTATTTTGGCCTGCACAACTGTCGCAATATAAACTTACTGAGGTATATTGCTTTCTTGCATCTACCATTGTTAAATATCGGAAAACAGTTGTGCAAATCTCATTGCATCCTCTTTTTCCATCACTCTCACCCCATAAATAGCAATATCCTTCTTTAGCCCCACTTTCATAAATACTTTCGTTGTAGAAAGAGTACTTTCGCGAATAAAATAGATTTATACTATTTCCGTATGGCGTATTTAGAACCTTTTGCAAGTCGAAGGTGGCACACAGAGTTGTAGAAATTTCATCTTTACTTTTAGCTTGGTCAGTTAGGAAAAGATCCTTTGCTTTATTTTTATTGCTTATATGGAGTTTATAGTTCTGGAACTCCTCAAAACATTTGCGTTTCTGTAAATCCATGTTCTTCAGCTTTTCACAAAAGTCACATTTATCTTTTTTGGGCAAATGAAACCCCAAATGGTAATCATTATTAAAAACTTTGCGAAATACGTATAAAGAAACGATTGGTGATTCTTCTTTTTCTGACTTCATATGTTCCAAATAAAGTTTGTATAAAGTTGTAATATTACGGAATTCGGTTGGTAAGTAGAGTTTTGTGCTTTTGTTGCGACAATAGTGGGAGGGAACCGCTGGTAAATTCTCAATGAATGTGCGAAGTAGATCCAGACTGAACTCATTAGTTTTGTTGTACGCATTTCTTTTATTCCAAACAGTTGTTCCAGTTGCTCTAGAAATTTGAATTTTTTTCAATATAGAGTGGCGCAAACTCATTTGTGAAATTCCCAAAGTATTTATTAAAACTGTTGGCAAACTTTGATCCGTTCTCCACGAAAATTTATGAAATATTTATAAGAAGCTCTTTTGATATCTGCTGGTGTGGTCTTTCTACCGATAATGTTTTTCTCGATACATGAGAAGAGGTAATCTTTTTGCAGATCGTCACCAGTAAAATTCGTTTATATGTTGTCTTTCCAATTCAGTAAATTTATTTGAACATTTGTTTTGACACTTCTTACCCAAACATGGATTTGATTTTAACGGTTTTGATACGATACCTCTTTTTCTTTTGTTTACTTTGTTTGACTGTTTAGAAGTCTTTCTACCTCGTTTTCCAACGCATATTTCTTCCACAAATTCTTCACTTTCGGAATCACTGTAGTCAACGATCTTACAAATACTGCTACTCACTGGAACCTGATTTTCCTGCATTAAATTCTACGTGACATCGATTGATATAAGTACAAGATTACCTTTTCTAAGCTGCAATCCATTTTGAAATTTAAGGTCTCAAAAATATGTAATTTCAAAGTAAAATGTAGCACCAATAACGAAGACATTATTTTCGGAAAATGCCAATGAAGTTGTTTGCAATATTAAGTTTAGTCTGACCTTACCCTCAATCTTTGCGTAGCGATAAACTCAATGATACCAAAATACATCCATTATCTTCTGTCTTATGCAAATTATAGTGGGAGCTTATATGCAGTAGCTACAGAATATTTTAAGTGGAGTTCAGATTATCAGACGGATTTGACGATCTGCCGAATCTGAAGTAAATACGTGTTGTCAGATAAATCTGATGGTCTTCAAACCAGTTTGAAAACCAAACGATTTATTTGAGGTTATCGATAAAACAGAGAGCGAGAGATATAATGGCGGAGAGAATAAGCGAAGAGAAAAGCGGAAAACTATAAATTAAATACCATTTTTGGAATTTAATATGAAATGAAAAAAATTCAAATCGTCATTCAATCAAATGAAATATTAATAAATAAAAACATAAATGATTGGTAAAATAAAGAAATTGAAATAGGATGTGTGTGTGCTTCCCATAGAGTAAATAAGGGTAGAGAAAATGTTTCACTCACCAAATTTCTGACATTTGTCCTCGTGTGATGTATACGTTTGATGTTGAAAAGAATTGCTTTACTAATACCAGATAGAGGCAATGGTTCAAAACAACGAACAAAATAACAACAACGGCATTTCGTTTTGTGTGTTAAAATTAATGTGTTAAATACAACACAAATGTATTCTAACAATAACAGTCAATGAAAAAGTTTAAAACACATTTAAATTTCACAGTTTTTCACCAAAATGGCATGAAAAATTAAAGCAAGAAGTTATTGTAATTCCACCTGGTGTATATCACTTTTCGTCAAACATCTCTCTATCACACCAACCGCATCACGAAGAGTGTGAAAGGAAACGTCAGATGAGACAAATGGCGGCTCTACTATAAATTTACTCTATTTACTTAAATTAGTTTGTGTAATTACATATGTATGTACATATATGGTTGTGTGTACGTATGCATAACAAATGGTTTCAGTAGTGTCTTCTCTTCCCTTTCGCTTGCTGTGGGCAATCAAGTAATTGTTGCGAGACATTTGGAAGCGCAAACCGTTGATGTTAACACTGTGGTGAGTTGCCTCAAATGAAGTCTGTCAGATAAATGTTTCTGTGTGGACGAAAAATCGATATTTTATCGATAACTTCTTCAGATATGTCTGTCAGATCTTTCTGATAATTTGAACTCCACTTTACGTCCATAACCTGGTAGCATCATTATGCTGCCCTCAGACGTACCAACAGTTGATTCAACTTTTGACGTTTGAGTTAAATAAGAAAGTTGGTCGTTCTCCTCACACGTTTCAACTTTTGAATCAACTTTTCATTCAACTTCATTTAAAAATTATTTTTGAAGCGTCAACATGAATTCGGATGTTCTTGCGCTACTAAAAATTGATGTAATTTTAGAGGAAGAAGAAGCGACAATTGCAGAAAAATAAAAAACTAAAGTAAAAAATTTGGTCAAAGTACTGGTTAATAAATTGAAATACATTTTCAAACAAAGAACTTAAAAACATTGAAAGACATTTAGGCAAAACATTATACAAATTATATGTATGTATGTTATCTTAATGTCAGACGAAACATTCAATGATTATTTATTTATTATGTATTATTATTTATTTATTTATTTCTTATTATTTATTTATTTATTTCTATGTGTTACTTGATCAACGTCAAGAAAAAATTAAGAAAAACAATGGAGTTGAACAGCTTGCTCTCACACGTACCAACAGTTGGTTTAACTTCACCAAATTATCAAAATTTTTTGATTTTTCATTCAACTGACGACCAACTAACTTCAACTAGCCCTCAAACGTACCAACAGTTGATTCAACTTATGACAGGTTGAATCAACTGTTGGTACGTCTGAGGGCAGCATTAGAACTCATAAAAAGGTATTGCCAGCACCAAGTTAAACCAAAGAACTCTAAAGCAGGTCTAACTCCAAAACATAATTTATAGTAGTATAGCGGACAACAAAGCAAAATACAAAGTTTATGTAGATTATTTAGATCATTTTAATATTTGAAAGAATTCTATTTGTAAACAGCAGAAACCCTCGAAATTACAGCTCATTACTTTTTATTTCTCTGAAAAATGTGTAAAAAACAATAAGGGCGCAATCATTTAACGATCTAGACTCAACGTATGTGTGCAAATACGCAAAACAGAAGCATATATTTTATACAATCTAACACATCTCATTTTGACAGTCAGTAATTTGATTGCCAAAATCATATGGTTCTGACTAAACGTTAACCAACCAACATTGTGGGTTAAATCATAGTTAAACAGTGACTGAAAAACACAATTCGATGGTTAACCAGAATTTAACTAAGACACGAAGATCACCACTGACCGCAAAATGGGTCATTACAGTTCGATGGCAAGCAGTATTGTTGGCGCCGACCTAGAGAATCAATTCAAAGTCACCATGATAAACAAACAATGAAGCATGGTGGAGGAACCATTGCATGAAATCGTCTGCAGAAAGAAGAATGAGGAATAACTGAACCGTTTACAGACCCATCTCCCGATTTTGTTGAGTTGAGTGCATACCCTGAAGAAGAAGTTCAAAATAATTATGGCTCAAACAATAATATGTGTACGACATCTGACCTCATGAGGCTGTAAAATAGTCAATAAAATTAAAGGAAAGATGACTCAAACCACACAGCAAAAATAGTGCAGGAATGGCGGACAGGACAAAATTTTAAATTGATGCAGTGGCCAGTACTAAGCCCCGACCGAGAACTAAGCCCCGTCCTGAAACTGCCAGTACTAAACTGTCCCACCCAACCTGGGAGAACTGTGGCAACGTGTGCAGCTAGAGTGACAAAATATTCCAATCAAAATTAGTGTAAAAAATCGTTAAAAGTATGCCAACGTTCGTGAACAAAGGGGCTATTGACAACGTACTGAAATATGCTCTATTCGTGCCGTGTTGAAAATTACAAAATTGAGTACAATCCAGTTGTTTCCCTTTGGATTTTTTTTGAGTTTAATTAATTGCTTTTTAGTTTTGTAATATTTAGCGTTTTGTCAAATTTTAGACTAGAAATAAATAGATTAAAAATATGTCGTTTTGCTTTGATAATAACCTTTCTTTCATTTATTTAATTAACACTAAAATACTTTCTATTGATGTGTTTGGTACTTTTGATTCAATGCCTTTACTTTTAGTACTCCAACTCCAAAAGCTGTTTCATTAAAATCGCCTAACCTAAGATTTGTGTTTTGGAGAGTTCGGACACATATAGTGAAATTTTATGGCGATAATTTTTGTAGAACATTTTGACCACGCCCCCGTCATGTTGGAGCAGTTTTTTGCGAGTTTTCAAAAAAAAAGTAAACATTATGGTTATAGGTGACAGTTAGAGAGTTAAATTGTTCCACAAAAATGTTTATCTGAATCTTTTCTACAAAACTTCTGAATATATTTTGTACCTCAGAAATAAGGAACACAGGAAAGTTCCGAGGGGCGGAAACTTTGACCCGCCCTAAAAAAAATTCTGACCAGATCTGGCAAAACGCCGATACACGTATATTTTTGTAGACCATTCTACCAGAATCCGTTGACAGAACCCCATCATTTTTTTTTGGTGTCGCACAGTGTTATCAGAGAATTAATGCAATGGAAAAAAATGCTAAACTGCAACAAAAATCTGAGACCTGCAAAACAAAAGTAAAACTACCAGTAACCAAGAAGAGAATGTGTATCGTAGATATTATGTAGAGGGCGGAACAATAAGTCCGTGACTTTTCAAACTTCCCTCGTAGTTATATGAAATGCAACACTGCTCCCATCAAGTACCATCTGTTAGTAGACTACTGTCAAATTTTGATCAAGTTCCGTCATTTACTTTACTTTGTTCAAAACATACAACCTCGTGCATTTTTTTTAAAAATGGGAAAAAGTGAATTTCGAGTGCTCATTAAACATTATTTTTTGCGAAAAAAAAACCGTCAATCAAACCAAGGAAAAGCTTGATAAGTACAATGGGGACTCTGCACCATTGATTTTAATGGTAAAAAAGTGGTTTACTTACTGCTGGCCAATTGAGGTCAGTACATCCGAAAATGTCAAAAAAAAATCTACGATATGTTGTTGGCCGACCGAAGAGTAAAAGTGCGTGAGATTGCTGATGCCATAGGCATATCATATGGCAGTGTGGTTTCGATTTTAAATGATCAGTTGGGTTTAACCCTTCTGCTATCTTTGGGTCAAATTGACCCAAAAAAATTTTCTACGACAAGTTTTACCAAGTTAATATAAATATATCATATTGAGATGTTTACATATTGTAAATAGACCTATACAGCCCAATTCTCAATAGCAATTCCCTGGGAGTTTTTTCCCTATTCTCTGTTCCCCTATTCTTAATAAAATCACCCTGGGAGTTTTTTTCCTATTCCCTTTTCCCTTATTCTAAACGAACTTCGAAAAAGGGAAATTTTTCCCTGGGAAAAAATTAGGTATTCTAAATGTCAATAAAATGGAGAATGTGAAAACAACTTTTGGGAGTAATTCCTCCAACAAATTGCTAGGGAGTGAGTGGTGCTCAAAAATGTAAGTATTTAATATTTTCTATAAAAAATTAAATAATTACTTTTATTTTAATCAATATTATGGCCATTATTCTTCGGAATAAATTTACTTTAGCACCAACTCTCAGATCTACACCAAATTGTCACCACCGAGAAAAGCGTCTGCATTGAGTTGAAAAGTTTTAAAAGAGGTTATCAAAGTTAGTAGAAATGTGTATCATTACAAAGGTCTTTCTAAATTCTATAAATCTGTGTATACACATATTTATTTTTATTAATCCCTTTTTTAATAAAAATTTATTATTTTCAAAAAATTTTTAGATTTTTTGGTAGACCCCGATAATAGACAAGACTTGCCTTTTTTAAGGTATAATTCTCACCAATAACCCTTCAAAGACCGGTGACATTTAAGTTCAAAGTTTTGAATACATTTTGCACTTTTTTCGAGTAAAATTTCGGTAACGTCGAAATGAAAATAAATTTTGAAAATCGTTAAATTTATATTTCACCGTGGCTCAGGTAGGGGGTACAAATTCCCTCTGTACCTTAAGTCGAGATGTGGCAAAATCAGTAAAATCGCGCGATTGTTTTAAAATAATTTTTGATATTTTAATGAAAACAGGTGCTTATATTATGTTGAAAGTTTGATAACCAAACTTTTACTTTTTATATTCCCGGCCTTTCAAGGGCTACTGAGCCGTCTTATACCTTGAAAGAAAGCCTGAAATCTTCTATATTACCGGTGTGTAGAAAACATGTAGCAACACTACGGTCTATTGTTGAAAAATAATGATTTTAAAGAAAAAAGAGAGGTTATAAAATAATTTTTTTTAACTATTCCACAATGGGTTAATAAAAAGTTAAATATTTTTAACCGTATTTATAGAGTTTAAAAAGACCTTTCGAATGACATAAATTTCAACAAGGTCAGAAAAGTAGTTTCAGAGATATAGCCGACTATACACTCAAGCTTTGCAAGCCTATATCTCAAGAAGATGGACCGATCGTACAAAAAGAAATATATATTTCAGCTCAGCTTAAAAATCTATATTGACGATAAAATTTTGATTCCATTCCAAGAAATGCCCCTGAACTAGAGTTAAGCCAAGTAATTATGTATGTTCCCTTATTTACTTACAAAGTTTACGGCAGCTCCTCCTAACTATCTCCTTGCAAACGTTTGTTGTTGCTTCTCCTGCTCCCGGTCGTTCTTCTGCTGCCATTCTAAAGGCTATGGTGTACATTTTTACAATTTTGATTATTAATTAAGTTTTATTTGCTTAAAATGATTTGCATTTAACAACCAAAACCGAACGTATTAAAACAAAACAGCTGACTTCGAAAATTCGGAATTCTCTCTCCCTTATTATTCTATTCCCTGTCTGTTTAGAATAGGAGGATTTTATCCCAGGGAAAAATTAATTCCCCGGGAACTCATTCCCTGGGAATATTTTGAATTGGGCTGATAGTCTCACAACACACATGGAAGACAAATATAAATTTTATTCAGATTTTACGCTATAACCGATTGTATATTTTTGGTACACATAACACCGTTTGGGTCAAATTGACCCAATACTAATAAGTAGCGAGTTTTTCAAATTCATATTCATTTTCTTGTGTACTTTTTTGTTCACTTTTATTTTTGGTAAAGAAAAGCAAATCAAAAACAAAATGAATGTGGTTGTTACCTTGTGGTATTTGTTGTCGCGCATTTGTTGTCAGAGTGATTGAAATGACAAAATACAAGGATTTCAGATGTTTCGAACAGACTGCGTGACAAAGTTGCACCTACTAGGAATGTTTCGGACTAGTGGAATAATCAGCTTAGACTTTTCTATAACCTACATAGAATCTACAACATCGATGAGCAATTGGTTCCCATCCAAGCCGGCGAAACGCGGGCTAAAAACATGAGCATTATGTGACTCTACAACCAAATATGCATGGAACATGGAGGTTTACTGCGGTCGTGCCAGAAACTCGTAACCCGAGAAGAATGATGGTATATATTCTCATTTTATATGGGCATATTTTGTGTGACATGTCAATGTCTATATATCGGGTTTTTCAATAAGAGCGCTACAAAAGTTTTTTTTTAAATAAAACAAAACCGGTTTTAGATACCAATCAAATTCTTTATTCCTGTGAAAGTACGTTCGATGCCATTATGTATGGAACTCGATTTCTTTTGCATGGCCACCACGGGCACGCTTGCAGAAGTCCAGACGCTGAACCCAATTTTCGACGGTTTTCAAGCATAAATCGGCCGATACTGCTTCAATTTCACGTTCGATATTCGTACGAAGTTCATCAATCGTCGCTGGCTTGTTGGCATCGACCATAGACTTGACGTAGCCCCACAGGAAATAATCTAACGGCGTCAAATCGCACGACCGAGGCGGCCAATCGACTGGGCCATTTCGTGAGATAACACGTTCACCAAACTTGGTTTCCAATAAATTGATTGTGGCATTCGCTTGTGGAACCACATGTCCTCCAAGTCCATATTATCCAATTGGGGCCAAAAATATTCGGTTATCATTGAACGGTAGCGATTCGCATTCACAGTAATATGCCGGTCTTGATCATCACGGAAGAAGTACGGCCCAATGACGCCGCCGGCCCATAAACCGCACCTAACCGTAATTTTTTCGGGATGCAATGATGACTCATGGATTAAGTGTGGATTGCTGTTTGACCAATAACGCATATTTTGCTTATTGACGAAGCCATTCAGCCAGAAATGAAATTCAGAATTCAGAAATTGGACGTGGCGCTCTTAAAGTTGAGGCCACTGACTCCAAATTTCGGTAGTAAATTTTAATAATTTCGACTTGTTGTTGGCTCGTATATCTTTCCATGATGAAATGGCAAACCTTACTGAAGAGAAATGTTAAAAGATCGGGAAAAAGTATGGCGTCGTTTGCTGCCCCTATCGATTTACTTTTGTAGCGTCTCTGTTGAAAATCCCTTTAGGTGAAAGAGTAGTCTTATTATTGTAAACTTATCAAGTCTTATCAACCCGAAACATAACTCTTGTGGTTACTCTCAGGAAAAAGCATTTCTTCCACTGAAAATAACTGATATGAAGAAGAACCCTATTTGTATTCAGAATTCTTATTCACAAAACATATAGCTACTTATGTAAGTTCATACGTTCTGAACAAATACAAGAACGTTCTCCTTATGAGACTATACCAAAGGAGGCGTTGATGTCCTTAACAAGTTAGTCAGCAATTATGCATGTAAACGGAAGACGAACCGTTGCACTGTTTTCAAATATAATTGATGTGTCAGCACACAACTCGTTCATTATATGGACGGAGACAAATACCAACGGAAACTGCACCAACAAATTTAATCGTAGCATTATATTTGGTAGAACTTTCCGATCAATTGATTCATCCACATATCCTTAGATGAGAGAGGCTGCCTTTCGGTTAAGCGCCAAAGTCGCTGGTACAAAACATTCAAGCTGCGCAATCGGTTCCTGTTAGTCCTAGTACGTCAGTTTCGTTGAAAAGAAAAGCCAGGTATCAACAACCCAGTACCAGATCTACGGAAAGGAAGCGGTGCGTTTAATGTCCAAATGTTCACATAAATATTCGACTAATCGTAATAGTTGTCAACATTTTTTACGCAATGACTACAAAATATGCAAAAACTGTAAAACCAATAGCTAACGTTTTAGTTATATTCTATTATACTTTTACTTCGTACTAAAAAAATTAAGAAAAATTCTTAAATGTTTTGAATTTCCCCCTTAAGATATTTTTTATTAGCCTGAAGTGTGAGTATTCTTAAAAATACTTTTTCTGTGTTCATTTTATTTTATAACTAATAAAGTTGTAAAAGTTACAAAATGTTTTATTAAGTAAAATTAGTATTGGGTCAATTTGACCCAAAAGATGTTATTAAGGGTTAATTTCGAAAGATAGCACAAGGGTTAAGAAAGCTGTCTTTCAGATGGGTGCCGCGTTTGCTCTCAATTGACCATAAATGCACGGGTGCACAGGTGTGTAGTCTCAATGGCAAAATTCCATGAATTGGGCTACGAATTGGTATCTCATTCGCCACATTCTCCGGATTTAGCCCCCAGTGACTATTTCCTCTACCCAAACCTAAAGGAAAGCTTCAACGATGAAATTATTGATCAAACAAATGCCTAGTTTAGGGACCTCGAAACCTCGATTTTTTGGAAGGGATACAAAAATTGGAGAAACGTTGGACTAAGTGTATTGAGCTAAAAGGAGATTATGTTGACAAATAAATTTTGTTTTGCGAAAGAAACAGTGTTTTTCGTTCAAAAAGTCACGGACTTATTGACCGGCCTCGTAGATCAAGTTCCTGAAAGCAATACACGTAGATCCTGAGCAAGTTCCTGAAAGCTATACAAGGCATTATGCACTTACAACTGTCCTTACTGTGTCATTGGTTTGTGAGCATTCGTTGCGATCAGACGTGTTTTCGGATAGTCAGTGATAGATTTTCTATAGTGGTCATTTTTGCGACAGTGTTAGTGAGTTTGTGCGGTAACTGGTTTGTTCATTGCATCGTTGCTGTGATCGCTGTTGTTGTGCGAAACGGTAACTTGTTTACAACTTTTGGTTCGCCAATTTTGTAAACAAGTCGCTATAGTGCTCATTAGAGTACTTGTTGTTTGTAGTAAGTAACTGAAAAATCTGGTAAGTGTTTATTTTCTTGAATACTTACTTGTGCTTGTTGTTGGGGTATGGTTAAGCGCCGTAAGCGGCGGGGCCAGACTGGTAGTGGCGGCAGCGCTGCTGGTATGTCTGGTTCGATGACGGATGGTGAGTCATCGACGTCCTCAGCCGTTCCCAAACGGGTGCAGCTGGGGTCGCCAGAAGTGAAGAGTAGGTCGAAGCCGGTTGACGCTGACTTTGACAGCAGCTCAGGAGTGGTTGGTGTGCCTTCTAAAGGCAGCCCGAAGAGGGGCACAAGTGGTGCCCAGGCAGATAGAGAAGGGGGCGCTGCTGGTAGTAGCAGCGCCAAGTTGGTTGCTGGCACCAGTAGTGTCAGTACGTTGGCTGAGGAGATGAGGTCTACTATTAGTAAGGTAGGCGAGGTATTGCGTGCTGCTGGTACGCCGAAAGGCGTGTCGAAGGGTCCGCTTCCAACTGTACCTGTTGGTACGGCAGCCCCCGCCAGCAGCGATGGTGGTCGTGGCCGTAGCCGCGTAGGTCCCAGCGGACTGGGTGACGTCGGTGCTGCTGTAGAGCGGACACAGGCGGTCACCCGTAGGTTGGTCTCCGATTTAATGGAGGCCAATGTTAGTAAGGAATTGGTTGCGAGGGTCCTCGGTTACTCTTCGGAGTACGAGGCACTCGTAGTAGGTCTGCTAGCTCAAAAAGAGCGCCTTCGGGGCCGTCTTGATGCTAAGCCCAGGGAGAGCAGTAGGAGTGCCGTTCGACCCGCGGTTCCCACCGCGCCGGCAACGTTCCTCGCACCGGCTTCAGTGGCGACTGCCCCTGTAGCTGTGGGAGGAGGTTGTTCGGTAGTCACTGCACCGGTTGTGAAGCCCGTCGAGACTTGGTCCTTGGTGGTGCGGGGCCGTCAGGGCCAAACTGCCAAGGATGTGGCTTGCAAGGTGGTGAGTGAGGTGGGGCCCACTTTAAGAGAGCGGGACCATGAGATCAGGGCGCTTCGTGGTGGTGGCGTATTAATACGCACACCATCTGTAGCGGAGCGTGCGGGTATTGCCAAGAATACCAAGTTTGAGGAGGCTGGGCTCACCGTTACGGTGCCTGATAGCTCGGTTGTGCGGGTTGTTGTCCAAGGGGTCGACTCGAAGATCACTCATGACGAGTTCATGGGTGATGTTTTCGAGAAAAACCTCAAGGACAGGATCTCGCTTGAGGAGTTTAAGAGTGGTGTCCGGCTCACTAGTCGGCCGTGGGATAGTTCCAAGAGCGGAACAACGAACGTTGTCTTGGAAGGGCGGGCTTCGGCCCTTGAGCCTTTGCTAGCATCGCGTCGTTGTTACGTTAAGTGGTTTTCATTCCGCGTTCGACCGTTTGATCCGGTGCCAAGCTGTTTCAGGTGTTTGTGGTTTGATCACTACGTTAGGGAGTGCAGATGGAAAGAGAATGCCTGTTCTCGGTGTGGCCAGCAGGGTCACTGTGCAAGGGATTGCCGTAACGCAATTCACTGCAGAAACTGCGCTTTCCAGGGGAGACCCTCGGCTCATCGTATGATGACTGAGGACTGTCCCATGTATAGCGTTATGCTGGCTAGAGCGAGGGCTAGACATTAAGTATGGGACACACAATTCTACAAATAAATTGTGGTAGGGCAATGTCGGCAATGTGCGAGGTAGGAGAGGTAATGGTAGAACGACAGTGTAGTTTTGCTCTCATTCAGGAACCTGCTAGTGGCCATGGTGTCATTACAGGTTTGCCTGCGAGTATGCGGGTCTTCGCTGATTTGAGACTTAACTCCGCGGTGGTCGTGAATGACGGTAACGTAGAGTGTACCGTGGTTTCTAGGACCGACTTGGGGGTTTGCGTGTGTGTAGAAGGGGGTTTCGGACGGATATTTTTGTGTAGCAGTTACTGCAAGTTTTCTGAGCCTTTAGAGCCGTATTTGGCATATATGGACACGGTACTACTACTTGCGAGTAGTAACCCTCTCGTCCTAGGGATAGACGCTAACGCATCAAACCCGCTATGGTTTAGCAAAACACCCAGACTTTCGACTGGGTCGCAAAACCATTACCGGGGAGAGATGCTAAGTGAATGGATTGTTTCGGGCCGCCTTCATGCCTTGAATGAGCCGAGTGAGCAGTACACTTTTGATAATGGTAGAGGAGTTAGCGATATAGATGTGACGATTGCGAATAGCGCAGCTTTGAGTACGTTTCAGTTTAGTTGGAGGGTCAGACCGTCCGTAAGTGATCACAATTACATTGTAATTGATTTCACTTACGAACGGACTGAAGTTAGTAGCTTAGACATCGTGCGGTGGCGCACCAGGGATGTGAACTGGGATGTGTATGGTGAATTCATCGCAGGTGAGGCTAGCGAGATTCCAATAGAAGTCTTTCGTCGTAGGACTGTAGATGAGCCAGTCTCGTGTTTACGCGAAGTTGTTCATAGGGCTAACGACGATCTCCTTGAAAGGTGTCGCAAGAAAACTTTGAGGAAATTACGATGGTGGACACGTGAGTTGGCACTCAAGCGGAGGGAAGTGCGCCGTCTCAGGAAACGTTTCCAGAGGAGCAAACGGAACGAAGCTAGTGATCTTGACGAGCTCAGATCAGCGTACAAAAGTTGCCTCAGCGATTACAAGGATATGCTTGTAAACGTGAAAGAGGAAGATTGGCGACAGTTTGTTGCCTGCCATAGGAATGATCCTTGGGGTCATGTTTATAGAATCTGCCTTGGCAGAGGTAGGAGGACAGATCTCTCCGGGTTGAAAGATGGCGATGCCATTCTTACTTCCTGGAGTGATTGCGTCAAAGTTTTGCTGCGGGAGTTCTTTCCGAGAGCGGAGGCAGTGGCCTCTTCTTCTTCTTCTGGGGAAGTTGAGACTGTTGCACCCGAGCTGGAAAGATCAGAGATCGCAGAAAGCATGGCGTTTGTTAAGTCGCGAAAGTCACCTGGTATGGATGGAATAGCTGGAGAGATGTGTAAAAGCGTCTGGAAGGCTATTCCGGAATACCTAGAGGCTTTGTATGGGCGGTGTGTACATGAGGGATATTTTCCACGCGAGTGGAAGGTAGCCCGTGTCATTGTACTCTTGAAGTCAATCGATAAGGACAGGAGTAATCCTCGTTCTTATCGGGGTATCAGTCTCTTACCAGTATTTGGAAAAGTACTGGAGAGGATTCTGGTGCAGAGACTAAATGAGAGAGTCGCTGACAGCATGTGCCGTTGGCAGTTCGGCTTTGTAAGGGGCCGAAGTGTCGAATATGCCTGGGCGCACGTGAGGAGAACTGTTGTAGAGTGTACTCAGAAGTATCTTCTGGGTGTTTTCATCGACTTTAAAGGTGCGTTTGATTATCTGAGTTGGGCGAGCGTGGAAGAAAGACTAGCGGGGCTAGGGTGTCAGGAAGTAGCACTCTGGAGAAGTTACTTCTCTGACAGAAAAGCAGTGATAGTCGGGGCAAATAGTTCTGAGTGTGTTGATGTGGTCCGAGGATGTCCACAGGGTTCCATTTGTGGACCGTTTGTGTGGAATCTTATGATGGACTTGCTTTTGCATGAGCTTGAGGCCGAATGCAAGATATGTGCTTACGCTGATGACTTGCTTATCATGGTCGAGGGTAGTTCTCGTTCCGAGTTGGAACAGCTATCCTCGGCTATGATGAGTATTGTCACTCGGTGGGGCGAGCGTGTAGGACTTAGTTTATCGGTGGAAAAGACAGTGACCATGTTGCTGAAGGGTAGTTTCAAGTCCCATTTTCCTATTGTGCGTTTGAATGGTGGTGGCACAATCCGTTACTCCACGGAGGTGAAGTACCTCGGAGTCACCATGGGAGAAAGGATGAACTTTTTGCCTCATATAGGGAGACTTCGCGAGAAACTGACGAGCGTTGTAGGAAAGGTTAGGCGTGTTATGAGGAGTGAGTGGGGACTGAGTCGTCAAGCAGTCAGGACCGTGTAAGGGGCCTTTTTGTTGCCATGGCAACATTTGGATCTTCTGTTTGGTGCGAAACTGGGAGAAGCGTCTTCGGGCAACGTCGATTATTCTCTGTTCAGAGAGTAATGTTATTGGCATGTATGCCAGTATGTCGTACGGTGTCTACAGAGGCCCTACAAGTTTTGATGGGTGCCACTCCTCTTGATCTAGAGGTGATGCGTCGTAGCATGGACTTCAAACTCAAGCGGGGGTACGCACTGGGTGAGTCAGATTGGCTCATAGTTGGAGCAGAGAGCATGAGTAGTCACATCTGAGTGGCAGGGACGTTGGAATTCCAGTACCAACGGTCGAGTAACGTATAGATTTATACCGGATGTAGAATTCGTTGTGAAGAACCCTGAGTTTAGCTTCAACCTAAGCCTTGGTTTCATACTGACAGGTCACGGGTCGTTAAATGCATTCTTGCACAGAATGAGACTTGCGGATCGGGAGTCGTGTGATTGCGAAGCGCCAATCGAAGATTGGCTCCATGTTTTGTGCGAGTGTCCCCTTTACGGGGCTTTTAGGGATTTAGTCGGCATGGGTGTTACCAGATCCGGTGGTGAGTGGTGCGTGAGTAGTATGCTTCTGTCTCCGGATGTGTTGCGTGTGGCAACGCGGTTTGCCTCTCGTGTTTTCGCGAGTCGGCGCGCTAGGACGGTTTAGTTGTTGTTGTGGGTTTCACTGGTCTCTATCGGTGTCTCCCTTTTGTAGTGGTTAAACGTTTTTCGTGATCCTGGCTTTTTCAAGCTAGTTATTCAGCCGTTTAGGATCTCGTTGTCGGTACTGCTGAACCCTGCGAACACAGGGATTGCCAGTCCCGGACTTCGTCGGAGTCGAATTTGGAAGTGGATTAGCCGCGAGGTCTGACCAGAGGCCTGTTTCTGGTACCGTGTGCTGTTTGGGATTGACACGTGGAAGGTCTCGAACTCGTGCCCTTTCAGTTTGTGTCTTGTTGTTGTTGTCCCACGGGGGCATCATCGGGCGAAGCCTGAAGATTGGCTGCCGGTCGCTGTTACTGACCGGAAGAGGTGGAAACAGCCTTGCTCCCACGGTGAGAAAGCTGCAGCCGTCTGTCTGACTGTAGTTATTAGACCGTTTATGTTGCAATTTTTAGCATTTAAATGGCAATGTCACGTGATGTTGTTGTTAGTGTTGATATTGTATAATTGTTTCACGATTGATGCTTTTGTCGCCGGGGGTGACCAGTCCCCTACTTAGTACAAAGTAAAAACTGGGAGCAGCTTCACTGCGAAACTCGGACCAGAGAGTATGCCTATCTGGTAGCACGGGTGGTGTTGGCCCCCTTGTGGGAGATCGTGCTGGCTGTGGTTGCCACCAAAATCGCTGGTAGAGGCTATGTAGTTGCCTTGTATATCAGTTACTTGTAACGAAGTATGCTAAGCAGGTGCATATCCTCGAAATATGGGATCCGTGGCCCTTATCACGGAAGAGGTTTGGATAGTACCTCACTCTTTACCAAGGAGGAGTAGCTCATGTACAGAGAGTTTACTCAATTGGTAGCTCGTGGACGGAAGAAAGAAGTCGCGCTGGCGGATATGCGAATACGGGGCGTTTGTTCTCCCACGTAATCGTGTATACCAATGGTGTAAGGCTTCCTATTCCTGATCTCTTGGCTGCCCCTCTATGCGGGGTAGCACGGATATCTCAAAGGCGGCGCTTACAGTCGTATCAAACATGTTCTTGGTGGGGCGGTGCTCACCTGTGGTTAAGGACTTCACGTCGAGAATCACATTAAATCACGCGGACTCTGTCCTTACTGTGACTTTTCTATCACTATATTTATGTTAATTTTGTGTTATTTTGTTTGTGTTAATAAAATCGTCGCAAACAAAAAAAAAATACTTATTCTATAGAATAAAAAATATTGTGCAAAATTATGATGTATGAATTTGTATTTGTATTACCATCATGTAACAAAGTCACACCCATTTTAGATATCTTTTTATTCTCAGAATCAAGTGTGTTTATTAAAAATTTCATATATGTCACTTAGTTCATCACTATTGACAAAAAATTTATATTTCCTTTGTAGAAAATTATGTTCTTCAGATAATTCATGCGTTAGTGAATCGGCAGGTTCCCCGCCACATTTCCTGGACTCTAAATCAGAAGGTTTTCCTGTCTTTCTGAGTTTATACCAAGAGTATACAACAGCTGTTTTCCTTGGACCGGGAAACTAGAAAAGTCACTGGAAACGTTGGAGCACAGAGTTATAAAAACTTGGCAACCCATGCAGGATGTGAAAAATCTTTGTTTTAATAAATTTGTGTTTTAATTGCAATCTCCATAAATAATTTTCTTCTAACATTTCATCAAATTTTGCTTTATTTCACTTGTTGTCTCTTTTGACGTAGAATACGTCTTACCTTACGGTATGAGGAGTCATGTCAGGTTTTTATTGTTGTAATCTTTATTTCATTTAATTTGAGGAAACGGCTAGATGAATTTTTTTTGTAGGTAAATGAAGATGTTATCTTTCGTTTGATATACATTTCATATTGGTTGATATATTTCTAGTATTTTAATTTCTCAAATGAAAATTGTTTTAACACATACATTCAAACATATGTGTGGTGTTTGGTTGAGTGTTTTTGGTTGCTCAACATTGCTTAGGAACATGTATCTAGTAAAAAGTGAAACGAACTGCAAGCTAATGTTGCTTGGCAACATGTATCTAGTAAAAAGTGAAACAAACAGTAAGCTAACGTAATAAAGCTTTTTTGCGAAAGCTTCAATAAAGCTGTTGTAACATTAATTTTGAATTGTAAAGCGTAAAGCTTTCACACAACGCTCGAATGCTAATGCGAAGACTCGATAAGGTGAACCTGTTTTAATATTAGGGCGGCCCTCTCAACATTCGCAGAACTTATTTCAATAAAAATATTAATTAAAATACATAAATTAAATTAAGTTTAAAAAAATTGAACATAATATTTTTTTTTTAAACGGACTTGAATCAAATGCCGTTGGTAAATATAAAAATTACAGCAGACAGTTGTCCGAGGCCTTCGGCCACGGACTGTCCCTACAGGCTGTGTCAGAGACACGGCCATTAAGTTCAACGTAGAATACGCCATCCGATAAGACAGAAAACATATATAACAATAAATGATAAATAATATAAGCAAATGAATTTATTGTTATATATGTTTTCTGTCTTATCGGATGGCGTATTCTACGTTGAACTTAATGGCCGTGTCTCTGACACAGCCTGTAGGGACAGTCCGTGGCCGAAGGCCTCGGACAACTGTCTGCTGTAATTTTTTAGTTTTTTTTCTCAATTTAAGTATCAACAAACAACAAAAAGGATGTACAGGTAGAGAAGAAAAAAATCCCTGCAATTTGGCAACCCTAGTAGAAGAGAACCAAAAAAGGCGACGCGATTCACTCAAACGCATTTCTTTCCCGCGTCATAACTTGAGTATTTCATACTTTTTACATACTTTATGTAATTCTTTTTAAACATGGTTGGAATTTCTATAGTTAGATACTGTAACATCATCAGAAAACTGCTCGTGTATTGAAATATTCCACGAAGAGAGTAAGAGGGCGAGCAGAGAAACGACACGCTTCACTCGTTTTCTTTTTTGGCATTTCACTCCACGAGTAAATTTTCTTCTCTATACAATAGTTGCTTTATGCAAAAAATACACTCAGTTGATGAGCTTTGTACTTTTGGTTCAATGAACAAAGGCAAATCTGTGAAAAACACATTGAGCAACCCTAAATACTGCCAGTCATCTATCGCTATTTCTCTTTCTTACTTTATTCTGTATGTTTTTCCAACAAGAGAGTTCAACAGCTGTTTTTCTTGGACCGAAAATCGTTGATTTAAATGTGTTTATAATATGGTTTTCTTCCAGAGAGAGTGATCAAATTGAATCTTACAGAAGGAATAATGAGTCCCGTAAATTCTACCGAAAAGCCAAACCAATGGAAATGCATCAGGGCCTCCTTTTGTAGAGATAAGGATGGAAATCTTGTTACTGATGTGCAAAGTATGTTGGGAATATGGAGAGATCACTTCCCTGCTTTACTTGTTCTAGGAGATTTCAATATACTTTAGATGAGCGTGCTGATCCCGTACATGACAATGGCGTCGACTGCCCGCGCCATAGACAAAGCGAAGTTAGAACTCCAATTTCCCGGCTTAAGAACCGCAAAGCAACTGGTGCTGATGGACTACCGTCTGAGCTGTTAAGGCTGGCGGCTGAGTTGGAAAGGTGCATGCATCATATGTAAAATCTGGCTAGACGAATGCATTCCCGACGATTAGAGTCTTAGCATTGTTAGAGTCTTATAATTAGTTATCAAAAAAGGCGACGCGAGTACATGTACAAACTGTCGTTGAATAAGCACTGTATCTATCGCATACAAGGTCCACTCGAGCGTAATGTGTGAAAGACTAAAGCCGTTTGTTGCAGACCTGAGCGGACTTTATCAGTGTGGCTTTAGTCCTGGAAAGTCAACTATCGACCATATGTTCACATTACAACGGATTCTGGAGAAAACCCATGAAAAACAAATCGACACCTACCACCTCTTAGTAAATTATAAGACTGCCTTCGATAGCCCAAAACAAGGAAAAATTCTATCAAGCTATGTCGGAGATTGGTATCCCTGCTCAGGTGACACGTCTTTGTAGAATGACACTGACCGACACGAAAGCCTCAGTACATATTGGAAAAGATCTCACCGAACCATTTAGTACGAGGCGAAGCCTCAGGGAGGTTGACACCCTATCATGCTATATCTCCAACATTTTGATCGAGATCATCGTGAGAAGTTACTGCAGTATTTTCGAGAAGAGAAGTGGGTTTGGCATTAAACGAGGGCACGACAAAATTAATGGTTTCGCCAAACATCTACCCGATTGGATGAAAAGGTGAACATTGGTAACCGTTATAATTTCAAGGTAGTGGGCGAATTTATGTACCTCGGGCTTGCCGCCCACAGGAACAATATCGTTACTTAGAGCTAAGCAAGCACTTCAGAGATAAGACCCTATCCCGAGAAACGCAGATGCAACTATATCAGACTCTAATATAACCTGTCTTGTTTTATGGCGCAGAATTATTTACTAGTAGTCCAACTACCATGTCGAACAGCTATTTCATCGAAACCCTGTGGTTAATTTTTACATACAAACTAAAACAAATATAATAATTGCCTTTGACAAGGCATATCACTCATCAGCTGATTTAAATGAGTTTTGGATGTGTAGTGTAATATCGATTCTGAGCAGCTCAAATAGTCTTTCTGACACTCAGCCGGGTTTCAAATTGAGTTTTTGACTGGTGACTCAGATGAGAGCTCAGATCAGGTGGGTTCTATGCCACAGCTGACTTGGGTAAACATGCAGAATAAAGTAAGAAAGAGAAATAACATTGAACCAAAAGTACAAAACTTATCAACTGAGAGTATTTTTGTGATAATTAAATCGAGGAAAAAAGGAATAACAAGTGAAATAAAGCAAAATGTAATGAAGTGTTAGAGCAAAATTATTTATAGAGATTGCAATTACAACAGAAATTTATTAAAATACAGATTTGTTCAGTCTTCATCGGTTGCCAAGTTTGTATAACTCTATGCTCTAACTTTTCCATGGACTTTTCTTGGTTTCCGGCCCAAAAAAAAAAAACAGCTGTTGCAAATTCTTGTGTGTACTCAAAGTACTATCATATTAAAGATATCCGTCTCATCTGACGTCCTCATCTGAGGCATTTGTACAAAACATCCAACAAGGGCATTTCGTGATTGTGTGGTAAATTCAACATAACTGTACACCATCAATAAAATTAAAAAAAAAATTTAAATACATTTAAATATTAAATACAATTTAAATACAAATAAAATTAAATTGTACAACAAAAATATTTCTCGTAAAATTCTACTATAAGTAGGTCGAGTTTTGATCTTTGGTGTATTAAGGGACTTATAGTAGAATTTTTGTTGTACAATTTAACCCGTTACGTCAATGTTTTAGGGGTGTTTTTTATCCTTATCCGCAAATGGGGCATAAAAGACCCTTATATTGAGGAGCTAGAGGGATAAACTGTTCCACAAAAATATTTCTCGTAAAATTTTACACAAAATTGCTGCACACATCCTATACCTAAAATTTAAGAATCACATGGTTTCCTATACCGATTCATCATAAAAATATACAAGAGGGGAAAACTTTAACCCCCTTGTGCAAACTTTCAAACGTCGATATACGTAAATCTTGTTTTAACCCCTCTACCTGAATCCGATGCCAGAATCTTATAATTTTCGAAAAAGTTTAATTTTGTTTCGTAGTGTAATCTGTAAATGTCTACCTAACTGGAGAAAATTGAAAAGGTTGCGACGCCTATTTTGGTACCCCTCCTACAAAAGCCGTGATCTGTTCGGTTTGCCGATACGATAGGTCACGTAAAATATTTTCGATCTTTATAAAAGTAAGTATTTGGCTTTATTTTACCAAAGGCCAGTCAGTCAACTACTAAAACAAGGGTGACTTTGGCACTTCCATTTTGGTATCTCCCATACAAAAGGTGTGTGGCCGGCGCTGGTTGGTCGACAAAGTAACTCCCGTAACATACAGAGTGGTTGATGAAAGCCGCTACCAAAAAAAAATTAATAACTTTTTTTCTATTTAATGAATCTGTTTTTTTTTATTTTTTGCTTGATTTTTAGGTTTAACAAAAATGAATAACTAGGACACTGAAACAAGAATTTGGATTGTCCGCCGCTATCACACATTGGAGTCCGTAGTTTCGGTCCAAAGGGAGTATAGGCGCACGTTTGGCGGCAATCCTCCGAGCAGATGGACCATAATGAGACTTGTTAACAATTTTGCCGAGCATGAGACAGTCAACAGAAGACCTTACTATCGAAACCCTTCAGTTCGGACGGAGGAAGCAATCGCTGCTGTAGCTGCTGCCATACAAAACAATCCAAGAGTTTGGACAAGAAGCTTATCTGCTCAAATGGGTATAAGCAGACAGTCATTGCAGTGAATTATACACAAAGATTTGGACTTATTCCCATATAAAATTCAAAAGGCCAACAGACTGAATGCAGCAGACTTCCCGATTCGTTTGGAATTTTGCCAGAAGATGCTTCAAATGGTGGAAGAGGACAGAAACATGTTGAACTGTCTTTTCATGTCTGACGAGGCCCATTTCGATTTAAACGGCAACATAAACAAACAAAATTGTCGAATATCTGCCAACCCACAGATACTCCATGAGACGCAATAGCATCCACTTCGTGTCACAGTGTGGTGTGTAGTTTCATCACGCTGCATTGTCGGGCCCTACTTCTTCGAAGAAAACGGTCATACCGTTACGGTTACTGGAGACCGTTACTTGAGGATGTTGAGGGAGTTTTCTATCCAGAATTACGCCGAATGAGAATTTCTTTCAACTCTGTGCGGTTTCAGGAAGATGGTGCAATTCCTCACATAGCCCGGCCTGTTATAACAGAATTGCGACGAAAATTTCCCAATAAGCTGATATCCAGAAACTCCACATTCCGTTGGCCCCCGCAGCTCGCCTGACCTTACTGCACTTGACTTTTTCTTGTGGCGTTAATGCAAACAGGAAGTCTACAAAGCAAAACCAACAAATTTGAATGAACTAAAGCGATCCATTCGAGAAACAATTGCGTCTATTCCTGTCTCAACTCTCCACGCAGTAAAGAACAACTTATTGGTAAGATGCCGCACATGCATCAACGAGCAGGGGGCATTTAAATTCCATTATTTTTAAAACTAATTAAGCTTTATTTAATAAAATCGAATGAGCTTAATCGTGAATAAAATTAAAATTACTGACACTGACAAAAAAGTTATGTGAGTTTCATAATTTAGCAATATTCATCAGCCACCCTGTACGTCCAACCTTTATGAAACTTTGTCACGCCCATTGTTTACCTGCCATACAAAAGTTGGACGCAAGTCCGGTTGGTCGACATGAAATTTGGTACGGGGCAGTGTTATGTTGAAAGATACTGTAAAGCTAAAAATTTACACATTTGCCACTCACATTTTTTTACCTCCCAAACAATACATATAGTTTGGGGTTTCCGGTTGACCAACACGAAATATCCAGTAAACCAAAACCGATCTTAATGTAATTTGGTAATAGCCTGTTTTGTCAAAAGCTACAGTGTAAAATGTACCTTGCCCATTTTCGTGCCTGCCATATAAATATTGGGCGGGAATTAAATAACATTTTGGGCTATGTCACTTTGCTATTGCCCTTCGGGTAGCTGAAGGTTGCACGGCTTCACAAAAATATAAACTAGTTTTAATTGTACTTGGACCCAATGGCTGAGTAAGGTTGAGGGTATCTTTAAGTCGGTCCACACGACTGAAATATCTGTACTGAATTGCTTTTTAAATTTTTCTTGGGGTCGGTTGTAGTTTTACTATTTGCAGAATATATTGAGATTTAGAGGTTAAATCAAACCCACTATGATTTTAAATTCAAAGTAACTATACGGGCTGAGAACCGAAAGTCCAGAATTAGACCACTCCGTATGACTTCGTACAGTGCACATAGAACAATCGGTTAATGGTATGCAGCTTAGTGTCGATGAAGAACCAAATGTGTCGATGTCAGAGTCCCCGCCGACTTGCCGATCCTTTCCAATAAAAAAGACTTCATGACAACCTCTGACATTTTCATTCGTTTGGTAAAAAGTCGGCAGGAATCTTCCGCAGTTTGTCAATAGTGGTGATCACCTTCTGAAATGTACACAAGTCGTCTTTAAGTCACTATTCATCAGTCGGTCACATTTGTATCACATTCTATATATTTATTTTATTTGAATCTTTGTATGACCTCTAATTTAAAAAAATCTGAAAAACATATGTTGAACATAATATGGAATTGACACATGTATGTACCATAGACTAATTACTATGCTAGACTCAAAATTTCTCTCAGCAAATTTATGACATTTTGCCTGGTTTGATATGAACGGTGGATGTCGAATAGAATTGTTTCAATGATACCAGATAGAGGCAATCGTTCAAAACAACGAACAAAATAACAACAACAATAAACATTTCGTTTTGTGTGCTAAAATTATTGTGTTAAATACAACACAAATGTATGCTAAAAATAGCAGTCAATAAAAAAGTATAAAACATATTTAAATTTCACAGTTTTGCACCAAAACGACATGAAAAATTAAAGCCAGAAGTTATTGTAATTCCACCTGGTGTATGCCACTTTTCGTCAAACATCTCTCTATCACACCGACCGCATCACGAAGAGTGTGAAAGGAAACGTCAGATTCCCTGAAAATGTGCATATTATTTTATAAATTATCAAATATTTTTGAATTAATTTCTAAATATTTATGACATACAGTTGAAGTATAAATTTTTCAGTTTTAGACTTTTGGAATAACTTGAATATCTCCCCGTTGACAAATGATAAAGACTTCTCCTATCGATATTCAGCATTTGATATTCTTAGGTAAGAGTCAGCCATGACATAATGCTGATAAGTCAAGAGGATGGTCTTATATACTTATAGATTGTCAGCTCCTTCACAATTTATGTCACCTAAGCCAAAACTAGTGGCATGTCAAGAAAATGTCTTATATAAAGTGTCATCACCTACTGACATTTTTCTAAGGAAATTTTAGTAACAATGTCTTCTAGATAAATTTTTCCAACTGGGTTATTGTCTTTAAATTTTACGGTTCAAGATCAATATTAAAAAGTATTCTGTAATTAATAAAGCCAACTTAAAATTTTTCTGTGTTTACTTCAATTTAAAGTTCTTCGTCTATAGAAAGATCACCCGTTAGCATAAATACGACAAATGAAGTCAATAAAACAAATAATCACGCTATTACCGGAAAAAAACACCGAAAGAGGTTGAAATTCTGGTCCTTATGAATAATGGGCCATAACTTCTATATTCTATATTTAGGGGTCTAATTTTGTATGACGATAATCGTTCGAACATTATAGTTATGCCGATAATGCTGTCTCATATACCATTTCAAATAAAACTGCATACCGACAAATCGATAATGAATTCGATATCGTTTCTTACTTAATTAGATATATGGGAACAACTGAAAAATTAGACCCTCCGTCATCGGTTTGTAACAAACGACAAAGACGAAATATTGAAAAATAAATTTACAGCCAATTCATGTATCTTATGCGAACGTTTCTTTCGCATGCTACACGACAAACAGCTGATATTCGTTTCACCTAACAGTCATCAGAACGACAATGCGAAAGAAAATAAATGCGAATGAATACGTAAACCTTTTAGTACGATTTTTGATTTATCTATCTTTTATCGCTGTCATCTATGCGAACCTACTTGTCAAAACAGTCACTTGTCTGTTTGTTATCCCGTAAACAACTACAAGTAATTGTTGTGGTAGAAAAAATGGAAACTACAATATCGGAGAGTAAATGGTAAGTAAATAATAGTATAATTATAGTAAGTGGTCAATAAATAATAGTATATTATTATTATCTTAGCAATATAAAGTCTACACAGCAGCAGCTACATGCGTTGGTTGAGCACATGGAGCTGAATCCAGAGTTTGCGAATAAACACGAATAAAAAAAATAATATTTGCTTTTATGTTTGTTTGTATTTACCTTCTCATTTCTATCCAGCTGATTACTCTCAGACAGAGTTGTATTTTTTATGATAAATCCCTTAAAATATCCCACTTTTTTAAGGGAATTTTTGGGGAATTTATGAAATTTTTGATCTGGCCACAATGTAATATGACAACTTATAAATTGCTTACGTTACAGACGTAAAGCTGTGCGAAAGAACAAAAGAACCTTAGCTGAATCCAATTACGAACGAAAGTGAGTGACTGATTTTCTTTCGCATACATTTTCGTTTGAGTTACATGAATTGGCTGTTAAATATATACAACAGAATTGACCTCGAGCCTAATTATTTGAAAATTAAGATCCGATAATTTTTAATTTTGAGAAATATCAATCGAAATTTGAAAATAATATTTTAAATTTCAAATATCTCGAATTTGAAATTTTAAATACATCAATTGAAATTTAAATTCATCAAGTGAAATTTCATCAGTTGTAATTTGAAACACACTAATTTGAATTTAAAACATATCAATTGATATTTGAAATACATGAATTGAAATTTAAAAATCGTCAGTTGTAATTTAAAATGTAGTAACCGATTTCATATATTAGAACTTTAAATTCAATTCATGTCTTTGGTTTTAAGTATGAGCCTGCATACAGAAAGGGACATACCCATATGTTTCATATTCAGTGGAATAGGTAAGGCAGTTCCTAATTTCGCCAGCTCATCTGCTCTATGGTTCCCTGGAATGTTCCTGTGCCCCTGCACCCATATAAGGTCTCATCACATTTAGAAATGCGCGGCAGTTCTTCAAGTCTGGAATACAGATTGCAGAGATTTTAACTCAGCCTGACTGTCAGAGTAGATGTTGATATCCCAGGCGGTGATGACGTTTCACCCCAGTCAAAAGGCAACTTCTCTGATTGCCATGATTTCTTCCTGAAAGACACTACAATGATCCAGTAGCTTTTGTGCAAGGTTTAGGCCCGGCTCTTTAGACTACACCTTGCCGTCTAGTTTGGAGCTTTCAGTATATATGCATAAATACCTGGTATGCGTCCCAGTCCTGTCTGTCTGGGATGTGTGTGAAGAAGTTTCTCTCAGAGATTGAAGTGGCCCTCATGTAGTCGACTTTTACTGTGGATAGCCGCAGACCCCTACAAATCGATCGGCGACTTCGATGTATATCGACCGGCGACTTCGGTGTATATAAATTTGAACGATGAGGATGGCTACGCTGTCTGAGGGCACTGGTATTTGTGGCATATTGGCATAGATCTGCGACTTAAGGAAACCCCACAAGAAAAAGTCTAAGTGGGCCAAATCGCACGGTGTCTGTGATCAGTTCACGTAGCCTCTGTGTGAGATAATTGTTAAATCGGTCGTGCAAAATGTCCATTGTGGCATTGGATGCGTAGCATGTAGCGAAGTCCTGGGGGAACCACAGATCGGTAGCGCTCTCCGTTGACGGTGGAAGCAATGCATAATCGTCTTCGAAGAAGTACGGACCGATGATGTCGCCGGACTACAATCCAGACCAAACAATAATGACATTCTGTACATGCATTGCCACTTGGTAATTATTGGTATCGTCCAAAATCCGGCAATGCTTGTTGATGTACCCATTCATTCAAAAATGACTGTCGGCGCAAAACGAGAGCACAGTGCGCAACGTTGCCAGAAGAGAACACTCATTTTGATAAAAAGTTTTATCATTCGCACCTGTTGCTCTACACTGCAACTTGCGATGGTGATTTGTCTCTATTGTCGGAAAAATAATTAACAGGAAAATAAAAAAAAATAAATAAATAACCTACTAGAACTGTTAAAATCTGCCTGCACCTATTGGACATTCCCTTATTTATTAAGCGCGTTGTAGCACTTTTGAGATTTTTCTGGTCGTTTTCGTTATTTGCGCGTTTTAGCACTTTTTGGGTACTTCGACGGTGCGTTTCATACCTGCAGAGTTGGCATCAATCACTGCTTCACGACATTGTAGAATTACTGATGTGAATCGGAGGACATCCTTCCCTTGTCAATATAAATGTAATATGTGATGTTCCACAGGAAAAGGGCCCCTATCTTCCCAAACCAAATTTTACAGGAGGTCTAAAAATAAACGTTTAGGTACATTTTACCGGTTTTCAGGTTTTGGTTGGTAACACTGCCCAGACTTGTTCCGAACATTTTACAATCGATTTAAAGTCGATTATTATATCGTTTATAGGAAAGCATTTTAAAAAATGTCAATATTTGAACCTCATAATCTCGAAACTTGAGATTATCATACTAGAGTTTCAAAGTGCTATAACTAATCTAATTTTTGAAATCTTTTTGTTATTCAGAATAATGTGTAATTTTAGGAAGTCCAAAACATGGATTTTGATTTTGGGAAGCTAAGGTCCCTTTTCCTATGGAACATCACATATGTATATGTATGTGATTTGTCTGTATATATGATTTGACTTCCACTGGACACCGGACATGTAGCAATGGTGGTGACATTTACCGAAGTGGGCATATCAGAATATAATCAGAATGTCGTGTATCGAAGACGTTTCATTATCTACTTTTACATAAAGCATTCTTTCGTTTAATATTTCGGACTATTATGACAATATCTAGTTAGGGCTAACTAACAGTTATAATTTTTAAATTCCATATAAACTGACAGTTAAAACTTTTACGATAATTAGCTTTAACTGTATTATTAACTGGAGACGGTGATAATGGGGGTAAGTAATATTGTGCCGTTAATTTTTTTTTTACTTTACGCCCAAGAAAACGGAGGTACAATAAAGTTTGCTCTCAAACGAATCTGTGGTTTTGCTCTGATGTTCCGTGCATTGATCTGATGTTATGACGGAAACAAAATTGATGATCAGGTATAATATTGCACCCAAACTTCAAAAGAATCGCAACTCAAAATTTTAAAATTTTCAAACGAAGTTTAAAAATGTATGCAAATTCTCAATAATAAACTTATTCATTCGGGATTTACTTGACGGATGGAAAGATCAAATGACGACAAATGGAAATGGTACTTGGCCATTGTTTTTAAGCAACAAATTAAAATATGAAAACTTTGAGTTATGATTGTTTTGTAGTTAGTGTGCGATATGTTCCAATATATGTAGCTGTTAATCAGACGGCGAGCATTCATTCAAAAATCGTTTATAATGTAGATAAAAGGGTAATTGGCCTGTTAGATGACACATCACGTTCGAGCTTGTTGAGTTTATGAATCACTTTTCAGCATATTTCGACTGATAAGCAAATTTTGCAATCTTAAGATACCGATATAAATGCCGTCAAAAACAAGATATCCTTTTTATAGTAGTGCTTTCACTGTTCTTGGCTTGATTTTCCCGTAACCATTTAATTTTTAACTTCTGTGGACAAATCGATTAAAAGGGTAATACTCCAAACTCTAACAGATCATTTACTTTCGACCCATCCGTAAGGATATTCGTATTTCCTTCAATATCAGGAAATCCTTTGCTCCAGGAATTGCTTTCCGGTGTGAGCGGGTAGTAATTCCGATCCAATAGGGGGTTGACTTTCGAATAGTCGACATCTGCAAGAATGATGGGAACAGACGTAGAAACAACCTATAATGTCCACTAGAAAGTGTCGCTCGCCATACAAATAATAAAAAGTTGCGCCAGTCACCCACTAGTTTTTAAGATTATCTACAATTTCGGGACCACTAAACATTTTTTTTATGTGCACCCTAAATACCGCTGTTTTAGTTTTTTCTATCCTGTGTTGCCATTTGAAGTCTGATTGTAATAAGAAGCATACAGTTGTTCAAGCTTTAACAAGGGCTATAATTCGATTATAAGCCATTTCTGACTCCAACGTCAAATTGGATTAGTATCCTCTTTTATCTCAATTTCTACTTTTCTTTAAAATTTTTTCTTTCTTTAAAAATTTTGAAATATATGGTATGGAGGAAGTACATATTCATTTTCATTAATAAACGAAAAGGTTACAAAAATGTTAGAATTGTAAAATATACTCAAATTCACATTCGTCTACAACATTTGCAATTGTAATTTTAAAAATATTAATGTAATGTTGAAAAATATCATTTGAAATTTGAAAATTATATTCGAAATTTGAAATACATCAATTGAACTTTAAAACACATCAATGGATATTTGAAATACATCAATTGAAATTTAAAATATCTCAATTGAATTTTAAAAAACATCAATTGGCATTTAAAATACAACAATTGAAATTTTAGAGACATCAATTGAAATTTGGCACACACCCATTGAAACTAAAAATTCGTCACTGGAAGTTGATAAATTATTAATCTATTTTATGTATGAGATTTTTCAATTTCAATTTATGTCTTCTAAATTTCAAATGGTGTTCTTTAAATTTCAATTGATGTATCTGGAATTTCAATTGATGTGTTTTAAAATTAAATTGATGTATTTTAAATTTTAATTTAGGTGTTTTAAATTTCGATTGATGTATTTTGAATTTCAATTGATGTCTTTTACATTTCAATTGATGTTTTTTGAATTCCAATAGATTTTTTTCAAATTTCAATTGGTAATGGTGTAGTTCCAATTGACGTTGTTTACTGTTTCTGTCACACATATCCACACTCCACACGCATAGAGTAAATCATACTAGCGAGAATATTTGGCTCATCTGACGATCCCTTTCACACTCTTCTTGATGCGGTCGCTGTGATAGAGAGATGTTTGACGAAAAGTGACATACACCAGGTGGATTTACAATAACTTCTTGCTTTAATTTTTCATGTCGTTTTGGTGAAAAACTGTGAAATTTAAATGTGTTTTATACGTTTTCATTGACAGACAATGCGAAATGCCGTTTGTTGTTTTGAACCATTACACCCCGCCTCTACACCCCACGAAATAAATATAAAGGCAACACGATTTTTTGTTTTTTCCAAATGTTGAGAGGAATTTTCAAGTTTTTATTATATATTGTATTAGTCCTTTCAAAATTAAATAATTTTCAGAAAAAAATGCTTTGACTATGACTTCTCCAAGAGGAATCAACAAAAATAAACTAATTAATTGTGCGAAATATTTATAAAGGCAAAGGTTTTTATTAAATATTTTAAAAAGTTTCGTGAGACGTATGATCTCCATTATCGCTGATAACTTCTACAAAGCATCTGGGCATTGAGTTTATCAGCGAATGAATATGCGCCGGATCAGTTATCTTCCACTTTTATTGAGTTCCTACTTTTTGATACTTGACATTCTTAAACTGGCGCCAATGGTGGTAAACTTGGGTAGGGGAAATAGGTCAGAGGTTCTCGATCGGATGAAGATCAGGACTAAGTGCATGTCAGTCGAGAGTTGGTATTATTTATGGACTCCAGAAACATTGGAGTTTTCTTAGACCGATGTACTGCTGCGTTGTCCTGCTGAAAGATATATTCTGGGGCACCAATTTCTACTCCAGAATTAACTTAGATGACATCCAACAGTCAAATATAATATTCGGATATAATTTTTGTGGAAACGAAATATTTTGGAGTGGTTCCTCTATAACTAATACTTGCCCCAACCATAAGGGAGCCACCACCAAAATTTCGTCACTGACGCATAATTTGGGAAAAACCGTTGGGACACAAATATTTGTCCGAGCCATCAGGTCCATTCAAATTAAATTTATTTATCGTAAAATATCACTCTTCATTCAAAAATCTGTATTTTTCAGCGAATTTAAATCTGGCTAATTCGTGTCTTGGCATGTGACCCAGTTTTGCATACTTTTTTATAATGACAGTTTCAAGTCGCGATTCATTATTTGTTGAACACGACGCAACCCTAATCCCAAGCTCAATTCAGCAACAATTTCCTTATCGGTGAAGTTTTCTTTAACAGCAACCCTTTTGATCTCTCTTTTGGCGCTGTGACTGATCGGCGGTGTTCTTCCTGGTAGGTTTGTGTTTCCATATTGAGCCTTCTACTTTATGAAATTGTCAATGACTCAGGTAGATCTTTTGAATCGCATAGAAATTTCCGGATTGGACAGCCTTCCATTATGATAATCTTAAATTTGTCCCTTTTCTTCTTTACTTAGCTATTTTTCCCATCTGCATTCTATATAAATTGAGATTTGACCTACGTTAGTTTTAAAACAATAAAATAGCCAACCAAGAAAACTGACTTCTGTTTGAATTCCTATTTACTACTGTTCGAATAAGGATTCTGTTCCATGTTGACTTTATATATATTTCGCACTAGAAATAGAAAAAACAACGTCCCTTCTCAGTTAATTTAAAAAAAAATATGTAAAAGAGATCGAATGATTACATTCTCTGACATAATATACCTAATGACTCATATATGCATTAAAATTCTACACCAAACACGCAGTGCATGAGAGTATCGAGAAAAAATATATTGCCTTTATAATTATTTCGCTGGGTGTATCTGGTATTATTGAAGTAATTCTTTTCAACATCGAACGTAAATATTACACCAGGCCAAATGTCAAAAATTTGGTGAGAGAACTATTAGGTCTACTGTAAGTATTAGTCTATGGCCACACGTAATTCCATAGACTTGTCATTCTTAACTCCACCTGGTGTAAGCCGACCAGTCGGTGGTGCAGTCGGTGTGAAAGGAAGCGTCAGATGAGACATACATAATTTCTCTCCTTAAAGAATTACTGTATGATTTTAACTTATTTTACTTCATAATTTGGTTCTGGTTGCTTATCGTTCTCTCGCCTATCTACCCTGGTTTCTATAAACTTCATACTTCATAGTCGATCAGCTGTGTCATGGATACCCCGGGATTCGCGTCAGGATTTTATTTAATTCCGTATAATCAAAAAATTAACATTCACTCTCTAAATAATTATGTGGATATTTAATTCTTTGGTATCGTTTATCCAAAAGACGCATTACCAATTTTCTAATTGTTGTTTTTCCAACTATTGGAATGCTCGTATTTTTCCATAATTAAGATAAACCATCCAGATAACAATCTTACATCAACACTTGTCCGCAAGTGCTTATCTATCAGCCGTTCCGAAGTCGTTAGTAGGAGCGAGAACAGATCTATATATCTAAAATCTTTAAGGACCGTGAGAGAGGTCATTCCTGATTTGGGAATAGACACCACTTTTGTATACCTCCGTCATAGAGTAAATCTTAATAGAGACAATATTTGACTCATCTGACGTTTCCTTTCACAATCTCGTGGTGCGGTCGGTGTGATAGACAGATGTTTGACTAAAAGTGGCATACACCAGGTAGAATTACAAGAACTTCGGACTTTAATTTTTCATGACGATTTGGTGAAAAACTATGAAATTCAAATGTGTTTTACACTTTCTTATTGACTGTTTTTGTTAGCACAAAACACAATAATTTTAACACACAAAACGAAATACGGTTGTTGTTATTTTGTTGGTTGTTTTGAACCATTGCCTCTATCTGGTATTATTAAACATCCAACGTTCATATCACACCAGACCAAATGTCATAAATTTGCTGAGAGAAATGTTAAGTCTAGTATAGTAATTAGTCTATGACCTCCGCCCTCTAGGTAGTATGTTTGTGAAGTTTATAAACGCGATGAATATCTTTGTCAGCCAGGGGCTCAATAGATCGGCCGATGATACTATGTCAGCCCTGGAAGGATGAAAGGGTTGCTGCCGACAGACTATGTGAGTAGTTATTTCAATGGCAACTTCTGATGTGTGAGGATTATGTTCATTTACAGCGGCCTCCTCGTTCAGCGATTTGCCAGAGAAATGGATGTCTAGAAAGAGATTGAGCGAATCTCCACCGCAGGTTGTCCTTCGTATACTCTGCCGGCAGCATATTCCAATGCGCCGACGTCTTATTATATATTCTAGTGACTTACAGGAGAGCATACATGAAATTGTCTTAGCCCATCTGAGCTCATTTGTATATCGCCTTAGCTCAACTTTGCAGTAATCACAGTCTTCTTTGTCCCTCACAGACTTGGCTTTATTAAACAGTCGTCGGAATGTTTCCTGATATCCGTAAGATCTCCACGGTATCACCCCGATGTCGTGAAGGTGTTCACACAAATTCCACTGAATGCCGACTGGTGATTTCCTGTTGGTTGCCTCCATTATCTCTAAAATAACTAAGGTGGGAAACAAGACACATCCTTGTGTAATGCACGAAGATAACGAATATAAACCACAACATCGATTTGAGATTTTGTTCGTGGGGGTATGTTTAGTCACCCTCTAAAAAATGTTATAATTTATTTATCGGTCAAAAATAACCAGGCTGATCAGTTACAGATCTTTCGTCAGAATCTGCTAATGAGTAATAATTTGATTTCGCTTTTTTGTACCCTGTTACCATTCTCGTCTTAGATAAATAAATAAACTGTTCATTGCACTGAAGTGGTAATTCACCATCCAGGTATGATTCATACACCCATTTTATTGGTGTACTTAGATATCTGATACTCGTACGTACACCTCACCCCCACTCCAATCTATGGCTGGTGTTTTAGGTACATAAATACATCTATGACAATGATACTGTAATCATAAATTTGTCAAAGTATTTCATACTATAAGTGTGTGTGCTTAAAAATATCCAACTTCTTTTTGAGTCCAGTAAATAAACAACATCGACCTATAGTCATTTCAGTCTGGTACATACTCGTACTACCTGAGTTGAGTGCATGCGATATCTCTTGAAATAGCAGATTCTTATCGCAAGTGTGGTGTTGTGATAGAGCGGAAGAAGAAGAAGACAAAGCGGTCTAGATAAGATACTGTCGTCGGTACACTCAGTACTAACTTGGCATAGATAGTTTGCAACAAGTACACAGAGATCTACTCATTAAAAGGCTGTGTTGGCAAAATATTCGAAATTATTCGAACGTCTGTAAACGGCGTGTCTAGTTATATATTTTTAAACGCGAACGAACTTACAAAAACTAATCGACCGTGCGAATAATAGGCGGAAACACTACAACCAGAGAAAACAGTGCATTTAACCAAAATAAAGCATTTACAAGTAGATTTTAGAAGAAAAATCTTTAAACTTTTGATTAAATAAAAACTAAAGAACAAAACCATCAACCAAAATGAATTGTTTAGCGCATATTGTTAAATACATTTTGTATGTTTTCAACTTAATATTTGTGGTAAGTTTATTTACGTTGCTGTCACAATCAAAATTGTGACATTTCAAAAATACAAGTGCATGCGAAATAGTTTCAATAAAATTAATCAATAAAAATAATAATTTAAAAAAAAAAAAGTGAAACACAATCAGGCTACCCAGATTCTTCCTAATAATCGTACAACATACTAGGTTTCGGGTGTGTGATTTTAAATAAAATTTCTATCTGCAAGTTGATTGTATGTTTAAAATGAACTCAAGACCGAAAAGTATAGCAGTAATGTACAAGTATTGTTGAAGCATCCATAAGAATATCAGTATAATGAGGGATCATTAATATAAAAATATCATTGTCACGTAGAATCGTTATATGGATAAATTCAACACCGCATCAATTACAATCGATTGGATAAATTAGCTTAATAAATTTCTTTTCGATTGGGTTCGATTTACATGTTTACTGCTTAATATTTCAATTCTTTAACGCACATTTGCACCTGTTCTTTTATATCGAGTTTGAACAGGTTTTGCTAAGCTTCCTAATGGCTAATTACACGATAGTGCCGCCATCACCGAAGGTAATGAGATGTGACCAGAGCGGAGATGGGAGCTGCGTTCTCATGTACAAGTGTCGGCTAGGCTAACCATTTGCTGTGCCGTCATTTGAAATTATGAATATGATGGTGGTTGCCTCCTCTTCGTTGCCAAAGTCACAAATCCGTAAATAAAACTTCATACCCAACATTTTAGGTAATCAACGAAATTCATATTGTTCCACGGGTCAAAATCAATTTTTAGCTTCACTCGAATTGGTATCCGATTCCAAATCCACGCACAATCATTACTAAAGAAAATTTAAATTCAAAATTATTGAATTGTAATTGAGAAAATTGGTAATGGTTACTACATTACATAAAGAAATACCAAATTGATATCTAATGCAATTTTAAATATCACATCAGTGCAGGAAACTAAACATCAAATCATAAGACGTAATGTTTCAATAGGAGTTTTATAAAAAAAAGTAGAATTTTGGATCTAAACTCGTACCGTTTGTATCTTATTTGGATGACATATTTTGCTAATGTATCAGATCATTCGCACTGGAAAATATTTTCTTGATTTCGTATCAAATGGCTTGTTTCCTGAATTGATTGAAAATCAAAGCGTACTGACGAGGTAGTGTTACTACGACAACAAGCATTTTGCTTTGTCTGGTAACTTTCCACAATCAAATTCAGCACATACATACATATGTATTCCAAGAATAAAAGTACAAAAAATATATATTTGAGAAACATGAATTACCCCAGTGTGCCAAACGGATCCGTTTCGGATCCGCAACGGATCTACTTCTTCATACTTTCTATTCGTAACGGAATCAGTTACGGATCCGCAAGCGGGAGAAAGTCCTCTCAAAAAACGGATCCAAAAACGGATTTTATGTCCGTTTTTCGGAACCGTTACGGACTCGTTACGGACGTCATATTAGGATCCGTCGCGGACCCGTGTATTTTAATAAAACGCATCCGTAGGGGAATCCGTTACGGATCAGTTTCGGATCCGCAAGCGGGAGAAATTCCTCTCAAAAAAAACGGATTCAAAAACAGATTTTATGTCCGTTTTTCGGATGCGTTACGGACTCGTTACGGACATCACATTAAGACATCACATTTTGTTGAGTAGTATTTTACATAAGTGACATATTGTACTTGTTTAATTGGCCAATATACTTTAAAGTCACAATTTTGTATAATAAATGACATGAAATGAAATTTGACTTTCAATGCTTTTCTCCTATTCTAAAAAAAATTGATTTCAATTGAGTTGTAATTTACGAAAAAATTATTAAAAACTGATTTTCTGGGTCCAACATAAGGACCTTTTCTTAAAAAAAAACTCAATTAGCGATTACACTGATTCCTTTTCTTACTTTTTTACGGACACAAATCGGGATTGAAATGAATTATTCAATTCGCGGTTACACTGATTCCTTTTCTAACTTTTTTACGGATCTGTAAATTCGCGTTTACACTGATTCCGTTTTAAAATTGCTACGGATCTGTAAATTCGCGATTACACTGATTCCTTTGTTACATTTTTTACGGATCCGAAACGGGTCCGCAACGGATCCGTAAATTCGCGATTAACTTGATTCCTTTTTTAAATTTTTTACGGATCCGAAACGGGTCCGCAACGGATACGTAAATTCGCGATTACACTGATTCCTTGTTTAAGTTTATTACGGATCCGTAACGTGTCTGTAACGGATCCGCATCCGTTTTTGTGCACATTGGGACCTAAGAATTGATGAAAATTTATTAGTCAGCCTTTATAGTGGTACTATCACATCAGTGCGCCCTTACAAAAAGGATGCACAGGTAGAGATGGAAAAACCACCGCAACGTGGCAACCCTCGTAGAAGAGACTCTCTCTCTCTCTCTTACTCTCTTCGTTGATTATTTCAATGCACGAGCAGTGTTCTGATGGTGTTACAGTATCTAACTATATACATTTCAACCATGTTTATGTAAAATTATATAAAGTAGATAAAAAGTATACAATAATCAAGTTATGACGCGAGAGAGAAATGCGTTTGAGCGAATCGCGTAAACTTTTTGGTTCTCTTCTACGAGGGTTTCTTCTCTACTTGTACATCCTTTTTGGCCCTGATTGAAATGGTTGTAAACAAACCTATTATTCATGCGTAGAGTGAGATAAAACAGCATAACATAAAGCAAACCAAGCATTTTTTCCATGATTCTCAGACAAATAAGAAAAATTTCCGATTTGTCGTTTGTCAAACCGTATGGGAAATTAAGCAAAATGTCAAAATCACGAAAATCGATGCCAGTGCGAATGCTGTGTTACTTATGTAGAAAAGAGTTTTGAATGCGGACTGATTATATTAAAAAGGCGTTTAGTATCTGTTTACACACAATGGATCAGATCTTTGCGATCTTCCTTTCGATTACTAACCAGCTCGCACCTAAACAATCCAGTCAGAAAATCGTTGATAAAACTTTACTTTTCAAAGCGATGAGGTGCCTATCCCTTGGATAGCTGTTAAAGCCCCATTAAATAACAAATGATTGTTACTGCGCTACGGGTAAATGTCCCTGATGAACAAGGACCGATGGCAGTTTTTGCACACATAAATTTAGGGAACCAGGTAGGTTAGCTAGAAGCGGCAGCCACTATTAGCATAGTTATTCCAAGAAGGACCGTTGTGATACAACGAGACATCATGTCGTTTAACTTCTAAATTAACATAATGTGTTTCAGGGGCACTCCAGCCAGATGTTCCCCATCCCAGTGTTTCGGATGTGACGGAAAATGGTATACTCGCACAAAAGTTCGGGCAGTAATATAGGAGATGTTAGATGTAATAATGTACTTAGCTTCCAAGTCTAGATGCGTACCTGCTATCAAACATTGTCCAGCGATAGCAACATCCCATCTAGTTCTTCGAACGTTTCAGGTCACAAAGTATCCATACCTGTCTGGTGAGCCTACATTTTCTGCCTACAGAGCATCTATTATTCGCCTGTCTAAGAGCTTCAGTTTTTATAAGGATATTCAGTGCAACTGGTAAGGTCGTCCCTAGTCTATTGTTCCGTGGAATGTTAATGTGCCCCAGCACCCTTATACGGTGGATAATAAAATGCATGGACACTAACGTGGCTTAGCCAAATCAATTAAAATCGTCTCGTGACCATTGAATGTTTTAGGCGGATTGCTGACACTGCCGCCGTTTGCTTTCCCAGCAAATCGAGTTTCAAATTTTCTTAAAATATCAATAATCTCTATCGAAAATCGTTGGCAATAAAATTCGTTAACATTACTGATCAAAATACTTGTGTGACGTGTTAATACCAGATAGGAACATATGTTCGTGGGCCTACTCTATACAATATCATCTTAGATAAAAAAAAAATATTGCATCACAAACAAACGTTGCTTGGTTGGCATTGTACCCAACGCATTCTTATCTTATTTGTACATTGTATTAACAAATATTTGTTGCAATCGTAAAAATAAAAACAAATGTAATTGCTTCCTGATAAGGAGTGTTTCATCTAGATCCCTAGATCCCCTAATGCCAAATATGATATCGAAGGAAGGGGCAATGGTTGGCTGAGAGTTCGAAATACTTTCTGTTTTGTGCTGTTGACATAAACTTTATGGTCTTTTTCATTCTTTCGCAATCGGGATTCTACTTTATGTACTATACAATGATTCTACTTCAATTCTACTTAAGCTTTAAAAAAAATGCTGGAGGTTTAGCACAGAAATTCATTAAAACAATAAAATAAAATAAATGGTTTCCCATTACATCCCATGAAGGGACCGGGGAGAACTTCTCACAATCACTGAGCTGTGCGCTTTCCAGTTTTCACTCCACAAAGACCTACGGTTTTTACACCGATTCCGAACGGTATTTTGAGAAGCTTTTTCATGGCTATATACTCGATAGTGTCGCCGTCACTAAGCGAGGTAACCGTCGTCGAAACCCAGGATCTCCTGTACAAGAGGCGCGCACACTACCCATTGCACCACCGACGGTCACATTAAAACAATACATAGTTAAATATATTTCATAACACTACATTTTATTTCCAAAGGCATTCATTCATTTAATATGACCGGCAGGTCATCTAGGAGGGGCAATATTGGAAGGCCCCATGTTACATTTAAACGATGATGAAGTGTGCAAATGATGATGATGACTGCAAATGAACATTTAACATTTCTCAAGTGTTTTCCTATTAATTCTTCTAATATTTACACTAACTCTCTGCAGTTCGAGTACCCTCGACAACAATTTTTGCAGGGCCATTGAGAATAAGATAGTTTATACATATGTTGTGTCTCAGAAAGAATGAACTATTTGGAATTCTTAAAAATATTAAAATTTTTGTTTATACTACAAGTGTGGGTTATTACAATTTTATAATATAAGTGATCGTAGGTTATAGAGTTGTGAATTTTAGTTCATTCGAGTGAGCGCTCTTTTAAGTTCAGCTCAATAGAATGAACTAGTTCATTCATTTAGTTTACTAGTTCATTGTATCATTTCAGCTTAACAGTTCATATGAGTTGTGAACTAAAGAGCTCATTTCAGTTTAACTTGTAGTTATAGTTCAATCACAGCGAATATGTAATCGTGAAAATGATCTGAGTTTTTCAGATTTTTAATGTGTTTTGGGTACAGTGATATTTGTTTATACCAAACCGCCCTGTTGAAGATCGACTTAACGATTGGGTTATTCCGTTTCTGAAATATTTTGGAATAAAAGTGGTGATTGCGCTGTAGTTATTGTGTAGAAGCCGGCAATATGTCCATTCCACAAAGATTGCAACATTAGGCACATTTGTGCAAATTGAGTGAAACAAAGAGAGCATGAACTAGAAAATGGTGGAGATAACTGCACAATTGAAATACAAAAAACTACTGAAACAAAGGAGCAGAACCGTGTGAACTAGTTCATCTAGTTCACAAGAGTGATTCGTTCAATTGAACTAGTTCGTTCGTGAACTACACAACTCTAGTAGGTTATACTTCCCGATTGTCAACCTTCTGACAAATACTACAGAAAGTCTACGTTGAACAGAAAGTCTACGTCTGACGTTTCATTTCACACTCTTCGTGGTGAGGTCGGTGCGATAGAGATATATGGATGTATATGATGTAAATTGACTTAATCCACTTCATAGTAGAATAATCAAGTAGTAGCAGTAGACGTTGTTGTTGTTGTAGGCAGCAACAACAGGCATTTTGTTTTTGTATCAATCGCATAAGTTGTCAAGCTATACACGTAAGTATAATTTTTCATGACGTTTTGATGAAAAGCTGTGGAATTTAAACGTATTTTGGACTTTTTTGTTATCTTTTATTATTGTTTATATTTGTGGTGTATTTACACACACATTTTAACGCACAAAACGAAATGTGGTGCTGATTTATTGTTGGTTGGTCTGAACCATTGCCTCTATCTGGTATTATTAAATCAAAACTTTTCAACATGCAACGCCCATATGTAGCCAGACCTAATTCCTTAGTTTACTGAGAGAAGTCACTGCTCTGGGTATCAATTTTACTCTATGTTGCGAAACAAAATGGGGTAAACAATACAATTGTTTAGTGTTTGAAACATAGAGTAAATCTTACTAGAAAGAACATTAGGGTCATCTGATGTTTCCTTTCACACTCTTCTTTATGCGGTCGGTGTGATAGAGAGAAGTTTGACGAAAAGTGGCATACACCAGGTGGAATTCCAATAACTTCAGACGACTTTTACAATAACTAAACGACTTTTTCATGTCGTTTTGGCGAAACACAATGAATTGTTAGCATACATTTGTGTTGTATTTAACACAATAATTTTAACACACAAAACGAAATACCGTTGTTGTTATTTTGTTCGTTGTTTTGAACCATTGCCTCTATCTGGTATTAGTATTGCAATTCTTTTCAACATCGACCGTAAATATCACACCAGGCCAAATGTGATAAATTTACTGAGAGAAGTTTTAAGTCTAGTCTATTGGTTGAAATTGTAGCTATTGCTATTTGGGCTGTTTCTTATCTTTTTCAATATTTATGCATGTGCCATTTATTTATTTAAACATAATTACAATAGAAAACAATATTACAATACAAAAGTTTAAATAACGGGTTCACGAAGAACATAGGGCCTTTTTCAATACCACATAAAAATAGATATGTATGTATATTCTGATGTTTTGGTAAATATTTGAAATCGACGAAACGAGTGTGTTGCTGGAACAAAGCATTCATTAATGCGACGAAACTTGAGTTGTATGGAATTTCTCGCAAGCTATGAAATTGTCATATGCTTCAATTAATTAAATTTTGCAACTATGGACGTACAATTTACCGAAATAAATTACAAAATATAGCAATGAAAAATAAAATAATACATATTGATTTCTTATCGTATTCGAAATCTAAAATCACTTTAGGGAAAGTGAAATAACTTTTACAATTTTCATCCTTTTTGAAAAATACTAAGCTCGCTTCATGATTGAAATATGAGGTTGTGTTATAAGAACAGCTGATCGAAGTTTTTTCATGTCGTTATACAGAGTTCTGTCAAATTTTATCTAATTTGTTTGTTTGTTTAATAAATACTTAACAGAATTCAAGAAATTCAATATAAATCCAGTTTGACCACATACTAATTTTGTTAATTAAATGAAAAGTTGTTTGTAGAATTAAAGAAAGAAAGAAAAACAAAAATGGAAAAATCAACTGAGTTTGACAGAACTCTGTATTACTAATACATACACAATCCTCCGGCTATATCACCCATAGAATAAATCTTAGCAGAGAAAATATTTGGCTCATCTGACATTTCCTTTCACACTCTTCGTGATGCGGTCTGTGTGATAGAGAGATGTTTGACGAAAAGTGACATACACCAGGTGGAATTACAAAAACTTCTTGCTTTAACTTTTCATGTCGTTTTGGTGAAAAGCTGTGAAATTTAAATGTGTTTTACACTTTTTTATTAACTGTTATTGTTGGAATACATTTGTGTTGTATTTAACACAACAATTTTAACACACAAAACGAAATGCCGTTGTTGTTATTTTGTTCGTTGTTTTGATCCATTGCCTCTATCTGGTATTAGTAAAGCAATTCTTTTCAACATCGAACGTAAATATCACACACGGCCAAATGTCATAAATTTGGTGGGAGAACTATTGGGTCTACTATAAGTATTAGTCCATGATATCACCTGATTAATTTCATCATGGCTCGCTTTTTCAAAAAAAAAAATTCAAAATATACATGCTTTCGTAAAAAAAGTCAATAAACGAAAAGTAGTCAAAGTCGAAAAAACTAAACAGAAAAATATAATTTTCAGATTTAAATTTTTATGAACTATATTGTTGACTATTGTCAAATATTTGATAGATTGCAATAAAAAAGGAGAAAAAGAAAAGAAAAGTTCTTCGCAAATTCCTACAAATATTGGATCTCCACACCATACAATTCATACGCTTGGATAGCTCCATTCTTCCCCTTTTCTGGAAACAAAATTCGTCTCGAAAACAGTTGAGCTACGAGTTCCTACGTACTTGAAACCATAGATAAAGGAAATAATAGATATAGCGCGACCATTGTCAACTTTGTTCACTAGGTGCTGTTCTGTACTACTGTCACTTTCACTGAAATTTCAATAATTCTCATTGACGTATATTCAAATTCAAAAATTATGAAAGTAATTTAAACAATGGAAAATGTGACAAAATGTATGCGATTTTACATAATAATATTTGTTTCTTATATAAAAAACAATTTCAAAGCCATGAGGCAGGAGAAAACCCGTAAGACCGCCCAAAGATGAACATCCCGGAACGCATTTTTAATCTAAAAACTTCCCCAGGCAAAAACTGTAGCAACTTCTGTGGTCGCAGATGCCAAACCGTTAGAGTGCCTGAGGACTCTCAACACGGAATGGTAGCTGAACCGGAGGAAGAACCAATTTATTACGACATAGACGGTGGTGACATGGCTTTGTAATTCGATGGCCATCAGATATTCTACCTTAAATAACGTGTTGTATTCTTGTATTCTTGATATTTTTGTTGAAAATTATTTTTTCTTTTGATACAAAATTTTAGATTTTTATTGTCATATTTTTTGACTTTTTGTTTTGGGATCAAAAAAAATCCCATTTATTTCTTTCAACGACATCTAGAAAATTCCCCATTACACTAAAATTTTCCAACACTTGTGCTTCATCTATTTGTTTACTTTATCTATGCTTGACACATCCCGAAAATAGTTTATTCTGAATAACTCAAAATTTTGAGGGTGCATTTTGAAAGATTGATTTCTGATGTACTCAGGAAGGCCTATAACCTACACTTGGTAGGACAGTGTAATTATAAATCATTCATATGTGGATGCTCCAGTTTCAAAACCATTTTTATGGCATCAATTAAATATATTCATGCCAACAATGAAATATATTCATCACAAAAATAAATCATATTCATCAACGTTACGAAACATATTTCTCTTAGCGACGAAACTATTTCGGTCAATGACATAATTTTCGTTGTGACGATGAATTTATGCGATATCTCACATTCGATCAAAATATTCGTTGAAGCGACGAACAAATTCGATCGTGTGACCAAGCTTTACGTGGAGAGGATGTTTTCAAAATAAATCGCAAAACCCACATGGGGAATGCGACCGTTTGATACAGGGATAATGGTCGCAAACCTAACATCGGCAAACGCCCTTCATTTACATTCCTGAAACCATTAGTTGAATTGAGAAAGTGTTGATATATTTTAGAACTTTCAACTGAACTCGATTTTATAAAATATCATTTGGAATTAATTAAGCAAAAATTGAGAACTTTAATTATAAGAGAATCTTATAATCGAGTTGAAAATTGTCATTTAAATATTGGGAAACATCTACTAGTAAAATTTCGAGAATAGGAATTGAAATTCAGAGAGCAGACATACATACATATTTTGAAATTTATAAATTTTACACAATTAGTTAAAGACAAAACCTGCTATTGATTAATTAAACTGATATTTGAGCGGTGTCCAGTTTTTGAGTTTCGTTTTTAAATAATCTCGCATTGATTGCAGAAATGTCAAAGAAATTTATTTTGATGAGATTGAAATAGATTCAAACTGGAATCTTTAAATGGAACAACCTTAATCATTAACGTACATGTTATAAAAACACGATAATGTGGCGTCTATTTCTTACATTGACGTTTACCATTGGATTTAAAAATGAGAGTAAATCGATAAGAATACAAGTGGGATTACATGCAATCACCGGCTTGTGTTTGTTTTTCCATAAACTTTTTGACACCGTGCTTACGTTTAAGTATATAATATTGAAGACGTTTCATCCCATAAATATACCCTTTACATTTCCAGATATGTGGCTTACTACTGATCATCCTTGGATCACTTATGCTGAGCAACATGGGCGATTTGTCCCAATTCAGCGAAGCCGTAGGTGTCAAAACAATTCCAATTCTGATCATTGTATTGGGCTGTATTATCTTTGTGATCGCCTTCTTCGGATGTTGCGGTGCGATTCGTGAAAACGTCTGCTGCACGACAACTGTAAGTACATTATCCTCAAACACCGAGAGGTCGTTAAATACGAGGCTCGTATAATCAGTAGAGTTTTAACATTTGTAATATTTCAGTATGCCATCTTTATGTTCATTATATTCTGTTTGCAAGTGGCCTTGGTAGTGTGGATCTTTGTTAAGCGCCAAGAGTTCTTGAAGACCATGGACACAATTGTTAACGAAGCCTGGGACAAAAATAATGAGGCCAACGGTTTCCCTATGGATATTTTGCAATTAAGCGTAAGTTATACAAAAAGGATCTCCAAAGTGACTTGTTTGTGAAAATAATGTTCTTTCTTTTACCGTTTAGTTCAAGTGTTGCGGTCTCAACGGGTCCATCGATTATACTTCCCAGGGCATTGTGGTGCCAAAGTCGTGTTGCGGATCCACGACTCAGACTTGTGAACAAGTTGAATATTTAACCAAACCTGGTTGCCGTGGGGAATTCAATAGCTTTTGGGCTTCCAATACGAATATTATCCGTTACGCTGGCATTGGAGTAGCGATTGTGGAACTGGTCGCCCTAACATTTGCCTGTTGCCTTGCGAGCAGTATTCGCAAATCGCGTAATCATGACATGTAAACTAATTGAGGGTTCTAAAGCACATTACAACATAATTAATTAATATTTCATTACATTAGGCTCCTATAAATTAAGATATCCCACGTTTAAATAAAATTTATTTATTGAGGATTCCAGTTGTGTTTGAATGTCTGATATGGGACTAATCCAAATTTTCACAATGTGTGGTTAGTGCAAACTAGTAGTTATTGAATTCCATACAAACTGACAGCTGACAGCTTGAGCATAATCGGACATGGTGAAAACGGGGCTGAATTGACTTCTTTTATTTCCTTATAGACATTTTAACTAGACCATGGCATATCAACTCTTTACGCTACAGATTCTAACTATAATTGTTTAAGGCTCCTTAAGATTGTTATGATCTTCAGCTCAGGTCTTTTTAATACCAAACCATAGAGTAATCCTTTAAAGAGAAAATCTTTGACTCATCTAGCGTTTTCTTTCACACTCTTCGTGGTGCGGTCGGTGTGATAGACAGATCTTTGTAGAAAAGTGGCATACACCAGGTGGAATTACAAGAACTTCTGGCTTTAATTTTTAATGTCGTTTTGGGGGTCCTTGGAGGTGGACATGGAACTGTCCTTGGAGGTGGAAAGTTTCTGATAGCCATTCACTTGGGAGTGGCCAGAAATGATTCCTCCATTGGGCAGTCCAAGCAGCTCACTACTTCCTCGCAGTATGTCCTGGGCAATGGCTTATCGGAAACCTCCGTTAGCTTGATAAAGTGAGAAGGCGAAACGATTGAGCAACCTAAGTGGTAATGCGATCACAGATACGTCTCAGGATTATTAGGTGACCCTGTCACTGAAGCTCTTCGAAGTAGTGGGCATATTCTTCTGTGCTTTGAAGGCGGATGAGCCAACACCCCTGGCCAACGGCGGATCAAAATTGAAGAAACCAAAATCCAGTTTCGACATACTGCATTCTGGTCAGCGTCTGATCCATAATGGACGGCTGAAACATAATCATCCTGGCAGTAGATAAAATGGAAACCACGGTGGGCTGAGTTTGCCTCCCGCCACCGTTATATTGACAATGAAAATACACGAAGAATATAATGAACAAAGAAACCCCCCAACTGTTGACGAAACGTTATAAGGACCATGATTTAAGGATATGTACCTGGAATGTGCGAACGTTGTACCGGACTGGTGCCACTTTCCAACTGGCGGATGTCCTAGGAAAGTATAAAGCTGACATCACAGCGATCCAGGAAATGCGATAGACAGGATATGGTTGCACCAGAAAGAAAAACTTCGATATTTACTACAGCTGCCATGAGCGTAAGCACGAATTTGGGTGCGGATTTATAGTAGGCGAGAGACTGCGACACCTAGTTTCAAGGTTCAATCCAGTGAGTGACCACATAACCACAATTCGCATCAAAGCGAAATATTTCAACATCTCGTTAATTTGTGTGCACGCACCGACAGAGGATAAAGATGATGAGGTCAAAGAAACATTTCAGGGGGAAGTATATGAACGCTGCCCTGACCACGACATTAAGATTATTCTGGGCGATTTTAATGCCAAATTGGGAAATGAAAGTGTCTTTCGACCAACCATCGGTAATCACAGTCTACATGATACCACCTCCGATAATGGAATAAGACTGATCGACTTCGCCGCCGCAAAGAACATGGTAGTTAGTAGCACACGATTCCAGCATAAGGACATTCATATGGCGACCTGGATATCTCCTGAGCAACGTACGAAGAACCAGATTGATCACATGGTAATAGATGGCAGGCACTCTTCTAGTGTAATGGATGTACGTTTGATTCGAGGTGCCAATATCGACTCGGATCATTACCTGGTGGCTGCGAAAGTTCGCACGAGCTTGGGCAGGGTGAAAAACGTACGAAGCCGAACACAGGAAAAGCTGGATATTGACAGGCTACAAATGCCGGAGACATAAATGTCCTAACGACAGAATTTCTCTCTCCTGCTAGGGCAGCATACCCCCCTCCCGAAGACCCAGATGCACAGTGGAAGCACATCTCCCATTCTTTGGAAACCGCTGCAAGGACTGAACTTGGCTATCAAAAACCGCTGAAGGATAAGTCATGGTACGACGAAGAATGTCGCATTGCAACTGATGAAAAAGATGCTGCACGTATAGCAACGAAACAGTCAGTTACAACGCGTGCTGCGAGTGAGCGGTTCAAGAAGGGAGGAAAACCAACTATTTAGGCGGAGAAAATGGCAGTGGGAGCAGAGAGAGAGAGTGAAAGAACCGAAATGTGCGGGATGAATGGTGAATCCCGAAAGTTTTTCCAGAGGGTAAAAAGATCGGATAACGGGCCTAATAATGGGCTGCCCTCCTGCAAGGACGAGAATGGGAATCTGGTGACTGAGAAGCAGTGTGTGCTCAAAATGTGGAGAGACCACTTTCAGCACTACTCCACTCAGATTCTTCCACTGAAGATCAGGACGTAATGATAGTGGAAGATAGTGTAGATTGTACCCCCCCCCCCCCACCCAAGCAAGACGAGATTAGAACGGCGATCTCCCGCCTGAAGAATAATAAAGCCGCTGGTGCGGATGGCCTACCCGCTGAACTTTTTAAGGCAGGTGGCGAAGGACTGATAGCCCACATGCATCAACTGATATGCGGTATATGACTGGGGTAATCTATGCCTGACGATTGGAGTCTCAGTATATTATGTCCTGTATTCAAAAAGGGTGATCCGGGTGTCTGTTCCAACTATCGCGGTATCAGTCTTTTATCCATCGCGTATTAGGTCTTGTCGAGGGTAATATGTGAAAGACTAAAGCCAATTATTGAAAACCTGATTGGACCTTATCAGTGTGGTTTTAGACCAAGCAAATCCACAACTGACCAAATATTGACGCGACGCCAAATCCTGGAAAAGACCCATGAAAAGAAAATCGATACATACCACCTTTTTATCGATTACAAAGCTGCTTTCGATAGCCCCATACGGGGAAAACTGTACGAAGCTATGTCTGAACTTGGTATTCCGGCAAAACTGATCCGCCTCTATAGAATGACGCTGACCAACACCAAATCAGCAGTGATCAGCAGAAGATAATCAACAGATAGGTGCTATTCTGGGCTCAGTGAGCAGTTTGGGAACAAAGCCCTCTCTCGACGGACAAAAGTCCAGCTATATCAGACTCTCATTTTACCACATATGACTCCGAAACTTGGTCACATCGCAAGCGGATGAAAAACACCTGGGAGTTTTCGAGAGAAAAATTCTTCGTAAAATATGTGGTCCTGTTGGGGAAAACGGCGAGTACCGACGTAGCTGGAATGCGGAGCTATATAATCTCTATTCTGACGTGGACATAGCTAGACGAATCAAAGTGGGCCAATTGCGTTGGCTAGGCCATGTTATCAGAATGGATGAAGATGAGCCAGCGTGAAAGGCGAATTATAGAGCCAGTTGGAAGAATATGTTGAAATTTGTTTAATTTGTTTGTTTAATTAATATGTGTAAGACGTCTGACCTCATAAGTCTTGATTCGGAATTCAAGATATGTGCGTACGCTGATGACTTGTTTATTATGGTCGAGGGTAGATCTCGTTCCGAGTTGGAACAGCTATCCTCGGCTATGATGAGTATTGTCACTCGGTGGGGCGAGCGTGTAGGACTTAGTTTATCGGTGGAAAAGACAGTGACCATGTTGCTGAAGGGTAGTTTCAAGTCCCATTTTCCTATTGTGCGTTTGAATGGTGGTGGCACAATCCGTTACTCCACGGAGGTGAAGTACCTCGGAGTCACCATGGGAGAAAGGATGAACTTTTTGCCTCATATAGGGAGACTTCGCGAGAAACTGACGAGCGTTGTAGGAAAGGTTAGGCGTGTTATGAGGAGTGAGTGGGGACTGAGTCGTCAAGCAGTCAGGACCGTGTAAGGGGCCTTTTTGTTGCCATGGCAACATTTGGATCTTCTGTTTGGTGCGAAACTGGGAGAAGCGTCTTCGGGCAACGTCGATTATTCTCTGTTCAGAGAGTAATGTTATTGGCATGTATGCCAGTATGTCGTACGGTGTCCACAGAGGTCCTACAAGTGTTGATGGGTGCCACTCCTCTTGATCTAGAGGTGATGCGTCGTAGCATGGACTTCAAAATCAAGAGGGGGTACGCACTGGGTGAGTCAGATTGGCTCATTGTTGAAGCAGAGAGCATGAGTAGAAGTGAGCGGCGGGCTCGGTTAGATGCGTTAGTCACATCTGAGTGGCAGGGACATTGGAATTCCAGTACCAACGGTCGAGTAACGTGTAGATTTATACCGGATGTAGAATTCGTCGGGAAGAACCCTGAGTTTAGCTTCAACCTAAGCCTTGGTTTCATACTGACAGGTCACGGGTCGTTGAATGCATTCTTGCACAGAATGAGACTTGCGATTCGGGAGTCGTGTGATTGCGAACCGCCAATCGAAGATTGGCTCCATGTTTTGTGCGAGTGTCCGCTTTAAGGGGCTTTTAGGGACTTAGTCGGCATGTGTGTCACCAGATCCGGTGGTGAGTGGTGTGTGAGTAGTATGCTTCTGTCTCCGGATGCGTTGTGTGTGGCAACGCGGTTTGCCTCTCGTATTTTCGCGAGTCGGCGCGCTAGGACGGTTTAGTTGTGGTTTTGGGGTTTCACTGGTGTCTATCGTTGTCTCCCTTTTGTAGTGGTTAAAGTTGTTTCGTGATCTTGGCTTTTTCATGCTAGTTATTCAGCCGTGTAGGATCTCGTTGTCGGTACTGCTGTACCCTGCCACTACAGGGACTGCCAGTTCCCGGACTTCGTCGGAGTCGAATATGGAAGTGGATTAGCCGCGAGGTCTGACCAGAGGCCTGTTTCTGGTACCGTGTGCTGTTTGGGAGTGACGCGTGGAAGGTCTCGAACTCGTGCCCTTTCAGTTTGTGTCTTGTTTGTGACCCACGGGGGCGGCATCATCGGGTAAAGCCTGAAGATTGGCTGCCAGTCGCTGTTATTGACCGGAAGAGGTGGAACCGGCCTTGCTCCCACGGTGAGAAAGCTGCAGCCGTCTTTTTCACAACAAAAGATAATTACTAAGTATAACCAAATAGTCTTTTTTAAAAAATGTATTTAAATTCTTCCGGCGGAGAAATGTGTCTACCGCTTTCGCTCACCATTTTCACTTGCTGGCCTCTTTTTTACGCTCGCCCATTTTTTCCTCTGCATTTCTCTCTTTATCTTCATTAAAATTAGTTTCGTTGCAATGACGAAATTGTTTCGTCATCTGTAAATGTTAACAAACCCCCAAAATAAATAAATAATAGAGACAAACTATAAAAAGTAAGAGATAAACCAAATATCAGTAGTTTAAATATCATGCCTTTACTGTTTTTTTTTTAATTTTTACCCCATTTTTCTACAAAATTCGAATTATATAAAATTGTTGCCGGAACGGAAAGTAAGTTGTGCAGTAACGAAATGAAAAATTTTCAATGAAATCATCTTTGAAATTTTTCGTTACAGTGACTACCAAATTGTCGGATATACGACACTTTTCACTATAGCAACGTAAAAACATTAACGAAAATGTTTCATCTATGCGACGAAGCGTTTTTCTTTCAGTGTATAATTTCTTAAAAAATCTAAATTAACAAAGTCGTAACTTAAAACTACACTGTAATATATTAATAATATACGAAAGCAATTTCGGTGGTGAAGATATTCTTTTATACCTAAAATAGAATAAAAAGCATACGTAATGCAAAATTAACACTATTTTAAAAAATATTTTTTAATTGAGTTTACTAATCTGAAGCGATTTTTTATTTCCAATGCATTTTAATGTACATTTCTTAATCTTATGCAATTGCAAAAAATAATTGTAATTTCCTGCAACTACAAATCAAAACATTTACATTTCCATTTGTCCAGGCAATGAAAATGCATGCCATATAACACGAAAAATGTACATCAGTGCAACACAAACAACAAAATTACAGGGTTTTCAAGTTTTTTTTTTTTTTTTTTATCAAACCAGCACTCAGGGAATGCCCCCTATAAATGCAGTGCATTGTGTTGGCGAAGGAAAATTGAGGTGGTAGAGAGTGACATACAAACATTGCCTTGAAGCCGGAAGTTTATTCCACATACGGACTGTACGGCTGAAGAACGAATTTTCTCTATAGTGTGTAGTGCGGTCAATCGGCCACTCGATAAAAAACGGATGAGAGTGCCTGGAAAGCCGCGTACTTCGGCTAAATATCCTCACGTCCGGCATAAGTTGACGGATGTCCGAGGAACACATACCGTGGAAATATCGATAGAACAGTGACACGCAACTCACATTTCGACCATGCTCAAGGGAGGCAATAGAGTTGGATACCCTAGTGTCCCCTATTAACACCGTCGCTCTCCTCTGGACACGGTCGAGAAGCTCCAAAGAAGTCCTAGGAGCACCTGCCCATATATGGGAGTTATACTCCATCTTTGGCCTGATGTAGGTGGTGTAGATATTGAGAAGATCAGATGGAGTGAAGTATTTCTTGCACCGTTTTAAAAAGCCCAGACACTTGAATGCATCTTTCGACACTTCAAATACATGTTTTGCCCAACGGACATCACATTGTATTTTCATGCCCAGAACATCAAGAGCGTCTGATTCATCAATATCCACACCGTCCATAGACAATGACGACACACCTGGGTCAGCAATACGTTTACGCGACAACAAACAACACTGGGTCTTACTCGCATTAAAATCTACTCTATTCCTTCGACCCCATTCAACAATGGACACCAGATCGCGGTCGAGTGTTTCATTCATCGTTCGGCGTTTGACTTCAATCTCTTGAAGACTTGGCCTACGATCGAATGAATAAGAATGGCAGAGGTTTCCCCACTTTGGCCTGTTCGTGTAGTATATCGATATATGAAACTTTGAGTTCGTTACATCTGAGGTGTAGGGCATGTTCAACAATTTTGTAGAATATATTAAGGCAAATAATTTTGTGGAACATATTAACCCTCTAACTCGCCCACATAACGGTAATTTTTGGCTCTATTCTAATGAATCGTAAAATACACGCTTAAAAAGGGTGATGGCGGGGATGAAGTGTTCTAGAAAAATGTTGGCTATACAATTTTACCACATATGTGTGTCAGAACTAGGGATGCTAAACGGGACTGATTTTAAAAATCCCGGGATTCGGGATTTCGAAATTCCGATTCCGAAATCCCGGGATTTTCGGGATACCGGGATTTTCCGGGATTTTTCGGGATTCTATTTACAATTTTTTTTTGGAACTGGTCTATTTCACGGCTTACACTCCAATAAACAACCACAAGGGGGTAGAATACGTTATTCTAAGCAATAAAAGTAAAATAACAAAATCGGGGCAAATGCATAGTTTCGGAGTTATGGACCCCGAAATTTCGGATATGTGAGAGGGTTATCGCGTTAACGTACCGAGTAAAGCCATTGATATCAGTTTTTTTGTATAAAACAATTCAAAACAAACTCATAAAGTAATGTAGCACTTTTTGATACGTCGCTTTGTTGTCGAGTTATCGGACATTTAGAAAAATTATCGATTTTTGTATCACTTTTTTGTATAAAACTAGTCATAACTAACTCAAAAAATTTTGTAGCATTTTTCGATAAGTCGCTTAATTATCGAGTTATCGGATGTTTACGTCTCTCAAACAAAAACAACAATTATTTTAAAACCATCGCAAGATTTTTCGAATATTTGTTTTTCCAAACAAAAACAAAAAATATTTTAAAAATTTTTTTGAGTTATGACTTGATTTATACAAAAAAGTGATATCAATGGCTTTACACGGTACGTTAGTGGAAGAATTATCCGAAATGTTGTGATCCATATCTCCGAAACTATGCATTTGCCCCGATTTTGTAATTTTACTTTCTTTGCTTAATGTTTTACCCAACGCAATAAATTTTGTAATTTTTGGAGAGTAAGCCGTATAATAGACATACATATGTCAAAATTAGTTTAAGTTAAGCTGTGTTATTAAACCTTTTGTATAGCCGCCATTGGTTTTTAAACCCTTTTTGCACAATTTGCATTTTGCTTGAGGTGCACCTTTCGACTCTTCCAAAAACTAACACCACACTGAACTTTTGTCATTGTTTTTAGATTTATGTTTTTCAAAATTAATAATAAAATCCCGGGATTTCGGGATTTCCCATTTGGCATCCCTAGTCAGAACACACCAAAGCACATACGATAACACAAACACCAAAAACCAGTCAATTTCAAGATTGCCTATTAAGGGTTAATATACTTACTTACTTATCCGGTCTCGGACAACCCCGGGGGGTCAGGGACCTTACAAAACGAAGATAACATATTTCGCCAACCAGTTCGATCTTTTGCTTTATCTCTCCAGTTGGCAATACCAAGTGTTCGCAGGGATTCGTCAACCTGATCCCTCCAGCGGAGTCTTGGTCTTCCTATTTTTCGTCTTCCTTCGAGTTCGGTTTCGAAACCCCTTCGCGCTGGTTCGTCTTCATCCAGCGCCTAGCCAGCGCAATCGCGTTATCTTGATCCGCTTAACTATGTCAATGTCAGGATAAAGCTCATACAGCTCATGATTCATTTGTCGCCGATACTCGCCGTTGTGCACTATAGGGCCATACATTTTTCGGAGTATTTTTCTCTCGAAGACTCCTACAGATGTTTCGTCTGCTTGCGATAGGACCCAGGATTCTGCGCCATAAAGCAAGACAGGTTGAATGAGAGTCTGGTACAGCTGGACTTTTGTTACTCGAGAGAGGGCTTTATCTCTAAAGTGCTTGCTTAGCCCAAAATAACATCTATTCGCAAGCACATTTCTCCGCTTGATCTCAAGGCTGACGTTGTTGTTTTTGTTCACGGCAGATCCGAGGTATATAAATTCGTCCACTACCTCGAAGTTATAACGGTTATCAACGTTCACGCTTTGGTCTAATCGCGTGGAGGCCTTGTTCGTTGAAACCATTAATTTTGTCTTGTCCTCATTCACCGTCAGACCCACTTTTGCTGACTCCTTCTCAATTCTCGAAAAAACCGCAGTAACTTCTCTAATTGTGCGCCCAATGATATCTATATCATCAGCATACGCGAGCAGCATGTGACTTTTGCTGCTGATGGTTTTATTCATATTGACTGCAGCTTTTCTCATAATGATCTCCATTAAGATGTTAAAGCGATCGCACGATATGGTGTCGCCTTGCCTGAGGTCTCGCTTTGTTTCGAAAGGTTCGGTAAGATCCTTACCAACTTTCACTGCGGATTTGGTGTTCGTCAAGGTCATCCTGCAAAGGCGTATGAGTTTTGCAGAAATACCAAGTTCAGACATTGCTTCATAGAGTTTCTCCCGTATCGGTCTATCGATACCTAGATGATAGGTGTCGATTTGTTTTTCGTGTGTCTTCTCCAGGATTTGGCGTAGCGTGAAAATCTGGTCAGATGTCGATTTTCCAGGCCTAAAGCCACACTGGTATGGTCTGCGAAGAGATTTCCGTCCTTGTCTTTACAGAAGGGGGCCCTGAACCATGTCCATTAGTTCCGTTTTTTTAATATACATAGTTCTTATTTAAAGTTAGTACAAAAACAGTCTTTCAAAGGTTGATGTGTATGAACAAATTATTGTATATTAAATTTCACTATAGGTATACAAACTTTGTACAAACAAAACAAAAACGTATAACGTATACACAAGAAGAAATAGTTAGTAAGAATATAAGTTCATTTATTTTCAAGCCAATTTCCTTTTCGTTCTTGGCAATTCGACACCATTATCGAACAATGTCCAACACAAATCAGATATAAGAGACAAAATACTCTTGGCTTTATAGAGTTCTTCAATAGAAAGACATACAAACATATATATCTGATGTAAACGGTCGCCATGTTCATCAGATTCCGTTGACAACTGATTTTCAAAGAAGTCCATATGTGAGTTCAAAAAGTGGATTTTCGTTCACATGTGAACCCCTAATTTTTCGAACTCTAATAGCATGGTGTTGGAGTATGTTTGAGCAGGAGGAGATCGACATTTGCCTAGAATATTTGATATAACCATAGAGTAATACTTAAGAGTTTCCATTACTCTCTTCTTTGCCTCTTCATGACGACGAGGTAGTAGGCCATTTCATCTAGTTTTATTTGCTGCTGTATTTGACCAATTTTACACTTTCGTTGGACATAAAACGAACAGAATTCAAAGGGAGTGCGTATTTTCCTTCAATGCAAACAATATAGAACATAATTTAGCTGCCATTAGTATCAATAAACACTATTTACAATTAGTTCTTGTCTTCTTTGGTCTCTCATTCTACATCATTTCCCTAGTACCAGCTGTGCCATAGAAACCCCTTGGTTGGTAGCAGGGCTGGCTGAATGATGTTGTGTTCGCCTAACTCCCCGTGAGCTCAGGATTCCCAAATTTTGTTGGCGTAATGATTGCCACGCCCTCTACTCTGTCCCACTTACATAAAAAGCATGGTTCCTTGACATAGCGAGATTACATTGTGTATAGAGTGCATATGCAGTTATGAAGATGACAAATTTGTGTTCATCTTTAATCCAACTTCACACATTTTCACATACTTTGTTTAAAGCATGCTCATGTACGCATTTCAGCTCAAAAGATTCTAGAATCGGCTGCGAAATCTAAAGTGTTCAGGTATACATACATATTTTGACATTCGAGGAGATTTTGCTTCATTTTGGCAACAACTTGAACTCATTGAAAGTCTTATTTACACTATTAAAATTAGAAATGCAAAATTAAAATTAACAATGAGTTGCAAAACTGTTATTATTATAGTCTAAACATCTGTTAATGTTTAAGATAATATTAAAAATAAACTAACCAATACATCATATAGCTAGCCAAATGCACGTGGTTTTGCCAAGACAACATATTTAGTATAGATCTGAAGATTTGTTAGACATTGCAACCAAAAATATACTAGGTGAATTACAGATTTTATGAATATTTCCTTAAATATTGTTGGCATTTAAAGTATTATAAACAATAACATTCTCAAAAACTGCTGATCTATTGAAATAAAGCTAACTTTTATCATCCCTTTTGTTGTATGCAGTTCACTCAAGGAAAATTTTTCCAATCTATATAAACAAATTATCTTGGTGTTACAAAAAGGATGTACAGGTAGAGAAGATAAAAACCCCGCAATTTGGTAACCTTAGTAAAAGACAACCAAAAAAGTCGACACGATGCACTCAATCGCATTTCTTTCCCGCGTCATAACTTGATTATTTCATACTTTATGTAATTTTATTTAAATATGTTTGGAATTTCTATAGTTAGATAGAATAACATCATCAGAAAACTGTTCGTGTATTGAAATATTCAACGAAGAGAGTAAGAGAGCGAGGAGAGAAACGACACGCTTCACTCGTTTTCTTTGTTGGTATTTCATGCCATGAGTAAATTTTCTCATCTATACAATAGTTGCTTTATGGGTGTTACAAAAACGATGTACAAATAGACAGACAAAATTTCTCTTCACTCAAATGCCAACAAATAAAACGAGTGAAACCCTAGTACTTCTCTACTCACTCTCTTACTCTCTTCATTGAATATTTGAATACACGAGCAGCTTTTTGATAGTGTTATTGTATATAACTACAAAAATTCCAATCGTGTTGAAATAAAATTACATAAACTATGCAAAAAGTATGAAATAATCAAGATATGACACGAGAGAAAAATTCATTTGATTGAATATCTGGCACTTTTTGGTTCTCTTTTACCAGGGTTGCCAAATTGCTCTCATATTCTGGTTGTCTAATTCTTGATCGTCTTTGGGTGTTACAGACAGCATTAGCAACCCTAGTAGAAGAGAACCAAAAAAGTCGACGCGATTCACTGAAACGCATTTCTTTCCCGCGTCATAACTTGATTATGTCATACTTTTTACATACTTTATGTAATTTTATTTAAATATGGTTGGAATTTCTATAGTTACATACAATAAAATCATCAGAAAACTGCTCGTGTATTGAAATATTCAACGAAGAGAGCGAGCAGAGAAACGACACGCTTCACTCGTTTTCGTTTTTGCCATTCCACTCCATAAGTAAATTTTCTTCCCTATACCATAGTTGCTTTATGATGTAAAGGGCTCTGGGGACGATCAACAAAACTCATCAACGCTTTAGTTGTGTGCGTGCGCTGTCTTCGTGACTTGCCCGCAAACGTAAAACTGAAAACCATCAACCCTCATTTGTATTTTGCTTTTGTCAAGTTCGGTCATAATATGTCGTCGTCGGAAGATGATTTGTTGTTGTTAGCGTGTACAGCAATTGTGTTACAAAAGAAGAAAATGATGAACAAGAAAAAGAAGTTGTGGATGCAAAACTGGTACAGACAGAGAAAAAATTTTGAAATTTTTGAAAATTTTAAAATTTTGAAAAATTTTTGTTCATCCGCACACTTTTCCATCCTCGCTCGTTCACTACAAAACACAAATGATGTCATCGTTGACAAACATGATGGGGACGATCAACTAAAAACCATCAACTCAAAATATCAAAATGTTTAGATATTCATCAACCAGAGCCGACAACGCGTATGTGTAGCCTACAAAAGCCGACTGCACGCACACAATTAAAGCGTTGATGAGTTTTGTTGATCGTCCCCAGAGCCCTTAAAATAACAGCGTTGCGTCACACCGGCATCATAGATTCTGGCCCATTTCAGCGAAATCTAATAAATTTATGGAGATTCCAGCACTGTGAAAAAGTATGCAGAATCTCTGGATTTCGTTGCCATTTCGGCCGAAATCTCAAAAACTTCGAAATCTTTATTACTGGCCGTCGGTGGTGCAATCGTAGTGTGCGCGGCTCTTGTGCATGAGGACGTGTGTTCGATCCCTACTTTGACCACCTTAAATTTCTTTCGACGGCGGTCACCTCACTTAGTGATGGCTACACTATCGAGTATTTAGCTATGAAAAAGCTTCTCAAAATACCGTTCGGAACCGGTGTAAAAACTGTAGGTCTCAATCAGTAGGTGTAAAATTAGAACGCGCACAGGTCACTGGTTGTGAGAAGCTCTCCCTAATCCCCTCGTGGGATATAACGGGAAACCATTTATTTATTTGTTTACTGAAAAATTTACGTTGACGAAGCTTACAATTTTTGATTCGATTTCATAATAATTCTGATTGGATATTTTACTTGTTAGCACACATTGATTATAAAACATGGACAGTGATCATCATGTCTTTATTCGTAATAAACCGTTAGTTTAATTGATTGGCCAATGTGCATAAATGCGGATGCGGATCCGTTTCGAAACCGCTACGGGTCCGTAAAATCCTAAAAGAGCGTAATGTGAGTTCTCAAAGTTTCGAAAACAAAAAAACGAATCGGTGAAATTGGGATTATGTGGATCCGTCTCGAACCCGTTACGCGTCCGTAAAAGCATAAACAGTGAATCAATTAAATTCTGATTTGGCGCAACCGGACGCGATGGACGCGTTTCGCTCTTATCCTCAATTTAGTTTAGGTAACTCATTTGGTCAAGAATTGCACTACTCATCATATACAACCCCTAACAAAAAATCACAATTCTTGACAATCGAGAGATCCATATGTATCTCATTTTGTTCACAGGTCATGTGACTTTAGGATAAACTAATAAAACTTCACACTTTTTGTCATTTCTTATGATTCATGGTTTTTTAATAATAACAAATTTGAATTTTTAAGCAAACAATTTTATTTTCATCACTCTTTTTTTATAACTGCGAAACTGTTGATAACATTGATAAATGGTATAGGAATACATTAAAGGTATTGTAATTCTAAACTTTTCTAAATTAATTCGGACAAATCGAGTAACGATGACATATGCATACAAATAACCGTGTTCAAAATACAAAGTGGTCTTTATGAGCTTTTTAGGGTGCCTAGAAACTAGGGTACCCATTTAATCGGTTTTTTTTTGACTAATCGGTTAATTGTTAATCGTAAATTTCAATCTGACAATTAACCGAACAAAACGCAATCAAATTATTCGATTAATCGATTATTCGAATAAAATAAAACAACAAAAAGGAAAACAGTGTTCAAACAGTGTACTTGGCACATTTATTAAAACAAAACAAAACTTAACAAAAGCAACTTCATTATAAAGTATAAAATATATGTAGGTACAATTCACAAATCGTAGTTGCAGCAACATGAAAATTAGTGACTTTTGGTACCAAGCCAAAATTAAAAAAAATCTCAAAGTTTGGACCCAAAAGTGCGACGCTTTCCGGTACCTCCCATACAAAGGGTAGGGTCGCTCTGAAACTATATCACACTTGAACACCCTATTAGATTGATTAATTTTTAAAAAAATCGTACCAGGTGTTTTGATACCCCCCTTACAAAGTGACCAGTGGGTCTTGAAATTTCAGCAGACTATTTATTACACCCAATTTAATGATCAATTTTGAGACAATTTTTTTATGTATGTCTATGAGCCAAAGCAGTATGCGACGCTTTCTCTCAACAAACTATGAACTCTGTTCGAAAAAAATTAAATGAAATTTGTAAAATTATGAAATTTGTCATATGAGTTGCCACATTGTAGGAGTGTTCCAAGACGGACTGCTTGTCAAATAATTATGTACTTATATTTTATTAATCGATTAATCGCTATGTTTCGTTCGAGTTAATCGTTAATCGAAAAACTTAATTACTAAAATGTTCGGTTAATTTTATAGCACGACTAATCGAATAATGATTTATTGAATGGTTCAGATTGTAATAATATGTTCACAAAAGTTGTTCAGCTATACCGTGGCTACAATTTTACTAAATGTTCTCAGTGAAAAAATTCGAGTGAAAAAATTCAAGTTATGCTAAAAATAGTGGAAAAAGATCCTTTTTTCAAAAAAAGTGCAGGAAACCTGAGAATTGGTAAAAATCGATTTTTTTAAAAATTTGACGTGATACAAACATTTCAGGGGTACCAATCAACTCAGTAGGCTTGCCTCTAGCCGATACAGTTTACTACAACGCTGATAAATTTTTCGACTACAATAGTGTTATCTATTATAATTTTAAATATCTTTTTAATATGAGAATTAATATAAAGCCGTAAAAAATTATAAAAGAGGATCCGTCTCGAATCCATTTTGTTTACAAAAACTGACCCGTAACGGATTCGACATTTGAAGTACGGATTCATATGGCACACTGGGTGTGTACCGTTTTTTCAGTAGTGTTTGTTCAGTATAAGCGTGCGCACGTGTTTTATGAACAAAATATATGTATAAAATATAAATAAATAGAAATTTGAATAAATGGTTTCTCAGTAAGATTGAACTTTTAAATTTAGTCTAATTTTTTTTGTGCAAGTGGCAACTCTGAAAATTAGCAGCTGACAAATATGTTTATTCCGATTATTAAAAATGGAGCGCCTTATCACTTTACAAATATTTGGAAAGTCATGCTGAGACCGCTAGCAAACGTCGAAGAATTTTCAGTCGAGAAAGTGCACTTAATGTGTCAACCGTTCGAAGAGTGGTCAAAAAATTTGAGGAAACTGGGTCGGTTATGAACATTAAGACTCCTGTGCATCAACGTACCGGTCGGTCTCTTGAAAACATAGCTGCTGTAAACAATAATGTCGCCGAAAACCCGAAAACAGCAATTCGGTATCGATCACAACAATTTCAAATTTGATGAAGTAATACGCAGCGAATTTTAATTTTTTATTTTCACGATTTAATTTTGACAAAAACCTTCATGCTTACAAAATTCAGCTTACTCAGGAGTTCAAAGCAGCAGACCATGGAAAGCCCCGGCAATTCGTACAATGGGTAATGGAGCAAAGCGAAGACAATGCCAAATTTTCCAAAAAAAAGTCAACTCTCCGATGAAGCGCTTGTCTATCTGAATGACACAAAATTGTCGAATTTGGGAATCAGAAAATCCTCATGCAATCCATGAGAAACAAATGCACCCACAGCGAGCAACTGTCTGGTGCAGATTTTGGTCAGGCGACCTTACTTTTTTGAGGATGAGGCCGAAATTGCAGTGACTGTGAACGGCATTATTTTCAGGAACACATGAACAATAGATTTATTGCAGTAACGGTTTTCAGAACAAATTACCTAAAGAAATTCCGATGTAAACTAGCCACCAAGATCATGCGATTTAACGCTGTATGATTTCTTTCTTTGGGGTTTTGTGAAATCTCGGGTTTATGCAAATCAACCAAAAACAATTCCTGAGCCCACATCCGTAATCCAAAGCGTCATCGGTGAGATACAGCCACAACTCTGTGCAAAAGCCATGGAAAATTTCATGAAAATAATAATGGCCTATCATCAGAGCCGTGGGGGCCATTTGACGGACATTTTATTTCATACTTAATCGGAACATGTCTTCTTTATAATCCAATGAAAAATCTATGTGTTTTTATTTCAAAATTAAAAAGTGCATTCTTACTGAGAACCCTTTTTAAATATTAAAAATTCGTAATAAGAAACCCAAAACTTATATTTTGTTATTAATTTGTGTGGTTCTATACGCATCGGAATTAGGGAATGCATCCCGGGAATTCTTCAATTGTCCTTTCCCGATTTCCCGGAATTTTTGACCGGGAATCCCGGGAATTTTTTTTACATCATATAGCAGAAACTTTTACAAAAAATATGATCCGGCAACTACTTTTTGTAGTGATTTAGTCTGATTTTCTTTTTCGTTTCTCGAACCTCAAACAAACATAACTAGATAGAAGTATAATAACAAAAACAAACACGAAGTCAATCGCCTGTGTATTCAGACACAATCAAATCACAAGCGACAGTCGACAGTAATGTCATTTCGTCATCATACTCATCGTTCACATATATGCAATTTACTGTATTGCAGCTATCGCTCTGACGTCTGGTTCTGTTTACGCAAAAAGACGGTTAACTCTTTTGTTTTGGTTATTATCTTTCTTTTGATTTGTGCAAGTAAAGAAACTCAGTCGTTAATTTGGCTGTGTTAAGTGTGCATATTTGGTTTTCTACGGCTGGCAGCAAGCTTTTTACTTAATATTCCAAGTAATTGAAAGAAAAATAAAATTGAGGTAATAAATTGCAATTAATTGCTAAACAGTGATATATGTATATATGAATTGTAATTTTAGATGGACCACTTCTCCGTTTGGAAGTATTTCACCAAGAAAAATGCTGAAACGGCTGCTTGTTCGTTATGCTCAAAAATTCTTTCCTGTAAAGGCATGAGCACTAGTGGTTTACTAAAACATCTTAAATGCATTCACAAATTACCTCAAGAATCACAGGAAGACAAAACCAGTAAGCAAACAGCAAACCATTCAAAAACAACACCAATCTGTTCCTTTTTCAATCAAAACAACATTGAAGATGCGGTTGCAAAGTTAGCTTGTGTGGATGGTTTTTCTATTAAGTCGATAGCCAATAGTGAATTTATTAAAGAATCATTTGCTTTGAGAGGTATGCCAATTCCAAAAAGTGAGCATTCAGTACGAAATCTTCTTGTTCAAAAGTATGATAAAGTAAAGAGTGAAATAATTTCAAAAATATGTTCGCAACTTAAAGAAAATTTAAAATTCTCTTTGGCGCTTGATGAATGGACGAGTTTAAGAAATAGGCGATACTTAAATGTATGCCTCTTTGGATCCGCTGTTATAAATTTGGGAATGGTGTACATGCCTGGTAAGTGTGGTGCAGTTGAAATCAGATCTGCCTTGGATACAAAGCTACAGGAATTTGGACTAAACCTGGAGCATGATATTGTTGCAATGACTACTGATGGGCCAAATGTGATGAAAAAACTTTCAAATGAAAGCCCTACTGAAAACTTATTCTGTCTTAGTCACGGCATACATTTGGCTGTAATTGATGTTTTATATGCAAAAACAATTGAAATTGAAGCAAACGACGAAACAGAGGATGATTTAACAGATGATGACGAGAATGACAGTTTACTTACTGACAAAAACTTACTTTCGATGAATACCAATTATAAAGATGTTCTAAACCAAACTAGTACAATTATAAAACTGTTTAAAAAAAGTCCAACAAGGAATAATGTATTGCAAAAGTATGTCCAAGCAACGTACAATAAAGAAATTAGTCTGGACCTTGACGTTGTAACAAGATGGAATTCTTTAGTCCCAATGGTCGAAAAATTTGTCAAGTTAAAAAATTGTTTAAAAAAGGCATTGATTGATCTGGACTTGGCAAACACCTGGAATGATGATAACATTATCGTGCTCGAAAATCTTCTAGAAATACTCGGCCCTATAAAGTTAGCTGCAGAGGCTCTTTGTCGCCGAGATATTAATTTATTAACTGCGGATGCAGTAGTGAACACACTATGCGTACAAATCTCCTCAATTAAAAGTAGTGTAGGGGTAAACATGTTTGAAGCTTTGCAAAAAAGAATAAACGAGCGAAGAAATAACAAACTATATACCCTAATAAAATATCTTAAACACCCGGAAGTTTTTGCAAATGGAAAAGAAGATATTTTTGAAAATGCTTCAAAACATTCAACAATATCTTTTGCTGAAAGCTTGTACATACGACTTTTTAGTAAAAATATTTACAATCGAGACAATTCTGGAGAAGATGCTGTAAATGATGTTGACTGTGAGGAAACTGGACAGGCTTTTGAAGATATTTTAAAAGCAGCCATCGAACAAGCCGAGAAAGAGGAAATCAGCTTCAAGAGTGTGTGTTTACTAAAGCGAGAATTTAAACTTTATGAGGCCAGTGGTAAAAAAACTGAAAGCTAGCATATTCTACTCAAAGCACTGCTAACAATTAGACCAACATCAGTAGAATGTGAAAGAGTATTTTCAACAGCATCAATATATGTAAATAAAATATGAAACAGACTCTCAGACGAAACAATTAACGTTTTATCTGTTTTAAAATGTTATTTTCAAAAGTAATAATACATAATCAATAGTTTTCAAAGAACTTAAAGTTTTGATCTCTTTTTTTAATTTTTTTTGTGATACAATATGAAATATATGTGTTTTTTCTTTTATTTTATTTATATTTATAAAACAACTTAACTTTTATGCCATAATTTAATAAAAAAATTTAATTCTAACAAATTTTAATGGTATATTTTATTTCTACCGGGAATTCCCGGGATCCCGGGAAATTTGATAGCTTTTCCCGAATTCCCGGGAAATCAAAAAGTCCGGGAATTTGCATTCCCTAATCGGAATACATAATATATACATTGGTATGGGAACATTAGTTTTGATCACTTCAGCTGTCAAATTGAACACGCCACAGTTCTTCGCGTTAGCTGAAGAAATTACAAATTTAAAGAAAAATGTCGATCGAGGATAGGCAGATGGAAGTATTTTGCATTTCATTGTTTATAAATAGTTGTCAATTTTGGCTGAAATGCATTCGACGGGTAGAGCTCAAACCAAATAATTCAAAATTATACTGTTTACGCACTGAAATTCTTATTTACAATAATAAAATTAGAAATGGAACGTTGAAATAAATAATGCGTTGCAAAACTATTCTAATTATATTTAAAAATTATAGACATCTGTAGATGTTGACAATAATAAACAAAAGAACCAATACATTACAATCAATACATACCGCCAAATGGCACGTGTTTTTCAAAAGACAACTAATTTAATATAGATGGGGAAATTTATTGAACATTGAACCCCAAAATAACATAGGGTTTTTACGCATTTTATGTGAATATTGTTGGTATTTGCAGTATTATAAATAATAGCAATCGTAAAATCTGTTGATCTACTGAAATGGAGCTAAATTTTGTAATCTTTTTCATTCTGAGGTAACTTTTACTTCAAGGTAACTTTTACTGATCTATAATTGTTTATTTTAGTTTGGCAACTCTATAAACCGCATATGTCAGTGACAGCTTTCGTAAACAAACGCAAGCACGAGGTGATATATAAACTACCATTTTTTGACTTTGGCGTTCGCGTTGGCGTTTGCGTTAACGTTCACTTTCGGGACTTTTAGAATACTACCCTAAATTTTCTCTTCAGCATTGACGATTACGCTCAAACGTTTCTACTTATATATACATACGAGTAAAATGTAACTCGATTGTAGGTGCTGATCTATACATTTTCATCAAATTTGTATTGAAATTGTAAACATTACAATAAACAATGTTTACAAATTAGATACGAAGACAAAACACGAATGTTATTTGTAAACATTTCCATGTACTTTGTATGCTATTTTGTTTCTCATTCTTAAACAAATGTATATTAGAGAGATATAAAGAAGATCACAGTACCCCTGCCTAGTTTGTATACCATATGAATGCGAACACATATAGTATACTGGCCCTAGTGGATACTTGTAAATTGCAACATGTTAGCCATTCGTATTTAACTACGTTCAAGATACATTTTATGGAATAATAAGACTCTGTCATGTTGACACCATATGCAATTGGAATTGGGGTTTTTGAGTTGTCATAAAATATAATTACGGCTTTAAGACTTTTGTTTGAGGAGCCAATAAAAATACGCTAATCGGCTGGGTTGTACTGTATATATATTTTAGCTCACCTCAAAAAGTCATATTGATGGTTAAAAATAATTTTTGTATTCATTTATGGTAATGTAGTTAAAACGCCCCCGCCCCCACCGAAATAAATTCCTGCGCGCGGCCCTGCTGTAAAGCATGTTAGAAATGTATGCTGGCGCGTTCTGAAGCTCGAAGCTTTCACTCCAGGTTCGAGCAAATGAAGGCTTTTCAAGTCGCATAGTCCCAAATTTCTCAAAAAAGAATTTAATTTCTCTTGTGACATTAATTTTGGGTTTATACAAAATTAGAGATTAAAAGACTATTATTAGATTATTGTTACTTACTTACTTACTTATCCGGTCCCGAACAATTTCGGAGGTCAGGGACCTTACAAAACGAAGAGAACATATTTCGCCAAACAGTGCGATCCAGTGCTTTATTTCTCCAGTTGGCAATACCAAGTGTACGCAGGGATTCGTCAACCTGATCCCTCCAGCGGAGTCTTGGTCTTCCTATTTTTCGTCTTCCTTCGAGTTCGGTTTCGAAAACCCTTCGTGTTGGTTCGTTTTCATCCATTCTACTGGCATGGCCTAGCCAGCGCAATTGCGTTATTTTGATCCGCTTAACTATGTCAATGTCGGGATATAGCTCATACAGCTCATGGTGCATGCGTCGCCTATACTCGCCGTTGTGCACTATAGGGCAGAGTATTTGCAGAGTATTTTTCTCTCGAAGACTCCTAAAGATGTTTCGTCTGCTTGAGATAAGACCCAGGATTCTACTGCATAAAGCAAGACAGGTTGTATGAGAGTCTGGTATAGTTGGACTTTTGTTACTCGAGAGAGGGTTTTATCTCTAACGTGGTTGCTTAGCCCAAAATAAAGTCTATTCGCAAGCACAATTCTCCGCTTGATCTCAAGGCTGACGTTGTTATTGTTTACGGCAGATCCGAGGTAATTATAACGGTTATCAACGTTCACGCTTTGGCTTAATCGTGTTGCACACGTTCACGCTTTGGCTTAATCGTGTTGCACATGCACGTTGACACCATTAATTTTGTCTTGTGCTCATTTACCGTCAGGCCCACTTTTGCTGACTCCTTCTTAATTCTCGAAAACACTGCAGTAACTACTCTAACTGTGCGCCCCATGATATCTATATCATCAGTATACGCGAGCAGTATGTGACTTTTGCTGCTGATTATTCATATGTTGACTGCAGCTTTTCTCATAATAATCTCTATTAAGATTTTAAAGAGATCGCACGATAGGGTGCCGCCTTGTCTGAGGCCACGCTTCCCAACTTTCACGTCGGATTTGGTATTCGTCAAGGTCATCCTGCCAAGCCGTATGAGTTTTGCAGGAATTCCAAGCTCAGACATTGCTTCGTAGATTTTCTCCCGTATCGGGATATCGAAGGCCGCCTTATAGTCGACAAATAGAAGATAGGTGTCGATTTATTTTTCGTTGGTCTTTTCCAGGATTTGGCGTAGCGTGAAAATCTGGTTGCTTGTCGATTTTCCAGGCCTAAAGCCATGCTGGTATGGTCCAATCAGTTCAGCGATAATTGGATTTAGTCTTTCGCACATTATACTTGAAAGAACCTTATACTCGTATGCCCTAGAAAAAAATGCTTATTCCACGGTAGTTGGCACAGAGACTTGAATCACCTTTTTTAAATATGGGACATAGTACACTGAGACTCCAATCGCCGGGCATGCATTCATCTAACCAAATTTTTGTAATGAGATGACGCATGCACCATATCAGCTCATCGCCCCCAGCCTTAAACAGCTCCGCCGGTAATCCATCGGCTCCTGCGGCTTTGTTGTTCTTAAGCCGGACAATAACTGTTTTAACCTCGTCTTGGATAGTAGGGAGCAATCGATGTCGCCTTCCAAATTGTGATCGATTGTCTCGTCGTCATTGGATGTCGCAGCTACCAGTAGCGCGGAAATTTATCTCTCCATATTCCCAACATGCTCTCTGCATCTGCGATGAGATTTCCGTCCTTGTCTTTACAGAAGGGGGCCCTGAACCATGCCCATTAGATCCGTTTTTGACTTTTGGTAGAAGTTTTGGGCTTCGTTCTTCCTTCTATATGTCTCAATTTTCTCACTCTCGCGCTTTCTCCACTGCCGTTTCTTACGCCTAAAGAGACGGTTTTCCTTTTTTCCCTATATCTCGCGTTGCAATTGACTGAAGCATTGCCATACATGCAGCGTTCTTTTCATCATTTGCTAAGCGATACTCTTCATCGTTATTGCGAAGCGCGTTTGCGAATCCAAATACGGTTGTTGCGGCAGTTTTTATAGAGTCGGAATTGGGTTTCCACTGAGCTTCAGGATCGTCATCGGTAGGGGTGGGTTTTGTGCCAAAAGTTGCGAGAGCTTCCTTGAGTAGACTTTGGCTACCTCTGGTATTTGCAGCTTTCCGATGTCTAGCTTTATCTGCGTCTGGTTTCGTACGATTTTCGCACTACTTAATCTTGTGCGATCCTTTGCTGCTACCAGGTAGTGATCAGAACCGATGTTAGCTGCTCTGATCACTCGTACGTCCATTACACTGGATGAGTGCCTTCCATCAATTACCACGTGATCAATTTGGTTCTTCGTTCTTTGATCAGGAGATACCCAAGTAGCCTTGTCGATGTCTTTATGCTGGAATTTTGTACGACTAATGATCATGTTTTTGCCGCGGCAAAGTCAATCAGTCTCATTCCGTTGTCGGAACTGTCAGCATGTAGACTGAAATTGCCAATAGTTTGATGAAACACATTCTCCCTGAATATTTTAGAATTAAAATCTCCTAGTAAAATCTTAATGTCATGGGCAGGGCAGCGGTCATACGTTTCCTCTAGGAGCTCATACAATATGCCTTTGGCAGCATCATCTTTCTCTTCTGTCGGGGCATGCACACAAATTAGGGAAATATAAAAATATTTCGCTTTTATGCGAATTGTGGCTATACGTTCACTCACAGGATTGAACTTAGAGACCAGATGTCGCAGTCTTTTCCCAACTAAAAATCCGCAACCAAAGTCATGCTTTTTCTCATGGCAACTGAAGTATATGTCGCAGTTTCTTTTTCTTGTGTAGTCATGTCCTGTCCATTGCATTTCCTGGATAGCGGTAATGCCAGCATTATAACTTTCGAGGACATCTGCCAGTTGGATACTTGCACCGGATCTATATAGAGTTCTTACATTCCAAGTGCAAATCCGTAAATCGTGGTCCTTATAATGTTTGCGGGGGTCGTCAACAAATAGGGGTTATTGTCTTTTACGTTCTTGTATTTTCACTGCCATTATGAACGGTGGCGGGAGGCAAACCCAGTCCACCGGGATTTTACATTTTACCTACTGCCAGAATACTTGATTGCAGCCGCCATTTATGGATCAGACGCTGACCAGGATGCAATATGTCGAACGAAGATTTTCTTCTTTTGGTTTCTATCCGCCGTTAAGTGTTATGTTTGGCTCATCCGCCTTATAAAGACAAAAGAATATGCCCGATAGCTTGATGAGCTTCAGTGACGTCAGTCACCTACTAAGCCTGAGACATATCAGTGATCCCATAACCAAGCAGGCTGCTCATGTTAGGCAAGAGTTAGCTTTCATATATGTATATCACGTGGAAATAATAGGGCAAGTTCAATACTGCTCTAGCGGTATGAGAAGGAAGTTGGGTCCCGTGTAGCCCCGTCGCGGAAGATTGCTGAGACCATGGCGAAGCAACTACTAAAAGTGACAACAAAGAACAAGAAGGATGGCCCAAGACGGAATATGGCGCCAGAAAAATTCCGACCAGACGAGGTGGCGGCAGTAGTAATAAGAAGATTCCAGATATTTAGTTGTACAACTCTAATGTCTTACAGCACGAAAAATTTTCTGTTAGACTAATGGGGCGGGGTATGCTCAATATCAGGGCAATGAGTCTTGAAGATTGTTCTTTGATTGTTGAAAGAGGGGGCCGTTTGGGTGTTATATTACGTAGACCCCTAAGTCGCAAACTCCCTTTGTGGCAGTTATTACGGGGCAATCCGACTCATTCGAGGGGTCGGATATTAAACTTTGCCTCGAGGGATTGAAAATTAAGCTCACAATTATTGGAATAGTGAAGTTAGGAGGCGATAAGTGGCTTATCCACTTAGCGCGGGATTCTGACATAGAATCTTTTTATAGGATCAAGTTAATTTTGCACTACAAAGTGCACATCCGTAGGGATATTAAAAAGGGGATTACACAGTTGAAGAACTGTCAGAGATACGGGCACGTGTCTTTGAATTGCGGCATGCCCCACCGCTGCTGTAAGTGTGCTGGGTCCCATGGGCTGGGAAGGTGCCTCATTCCCACAAAAGAAGTTGGTGTGGGAGAATCTCTGGTCACTGATCCGACTACGGGGGCAGTTTTCCTCAAACCGGATCACGTGACCAGATGTGTCAATTGTTTGGTCGATGGGCATGCAGCCAGTTCAAGGGAGTGTCCACTTAGGCTAAAACTATTGCGTGAGAAGCTAGAAGTCGGCAGTTCGCCGCTCCTAGAATCGGCTTTCCACGCAATAGTGGAATAGTTAATGGTGGCATTTCCTATGCTGCTGCTGCCTGCGGTGGCCACCGTATTGTGGCACCTCCGCTACAGGCTGAACACATTTCGGCAGCTGCTCTCACCGGAGTTACGCTGTCAGGGACCATGGCCCAGTTGCAGATCATTAACGCGGATTGTTCGCGTTTCTTTGGCATGGACTTTATATCCTGCCGCGCTAATCTTGGAACATTGCGGACGGGGGAGTCAAGGCCCAGACTATCCTGTGTCTTTTGTTGGCCTTAGGGCATGTGTAGATATGTAAATAGTTAGTTTTTCTTTTTAGTTTTTAAGTTTTTTAATTTTAATTTTTGATAATTCCTTTTTGGGCATTCATGTGTTAAAGAATTTTTAGTTTTAGTACGGAAATCGACCGAAGTCGGTCTTATGGTTTTACCCATGGCATTCTCTTATAGTCCTGTGAAAATTATTTAATGTTTGGGAGAAAATTTTAATGTTTATAGTATATCTGTGCATTCTTGTATTGTAACATGGAACCAATAAATATTGAATTTGAAATTAGGGTAAGTTCAATTCAACTCTTGGAATTGGCGTGTTCAACATTGTAACAGTATTTATGTGACTACTAATAATTACACCGATTTTTAGATATCGCCAATATATAATTTACAAAAACGGAAAACAAAAAATCACATGAGGTGTCAGGGGACACCCGGTAGGAACGAAGTTCCTTTCGCTATATATTATGTGGTATTTAGTTCCAACAAGCCTAAGGCGCCCGTTGAAATATATGATAATTTAAATGGATCTTTAAGAAAATATACTTTTTGTAAAATGATAAACTTTTTTTAAGAAAAAATTTTTTTTATAGAATGTTTTTTTTTAAAACAAAAGTATATTTGTAGGTCCTTTTTGTAAGAATATGTATTATATTTTCTTTTATTAAAAGTTAATTATTGTTTTTAGAAATAGTACTATTTTAAGAGAAGTACTGTCTGTAAGAAATGCATATGCATTTTTTGTTTACAAAGAAGTACTTTTTTAAGAACAGGTACCATTTAAAGAAGTGGTACTCTTTTTAGGAAAAGGTTATTTTTTAAGAAAATTTACATATTTTCAGAAAGGCTACTTATCTCAAGAAAAGAAAAGAAGAGGTATTATTTTATTTTTAAGAAAATGTACTTTTAAGAAGGGAATTATTGTAAGAAAAGGTTTTTTTTTAAAAGACGGTATTTTTTTTGAGGAAAAGGTTTTTTTTAAGAAATGGGATTTTTTTAGAATTGGTCCTTTTTTCAAGAATAGGTAAATTTTTGAGGGTAGTTACTTATCTCAAGAAAAGTTATTTTGTTTCACAAAGTTGTAAGAAAATGTAAATTTTTAAGAAAATGTACTTATTTTAAAAAAAAATAATTATTTTGAAGAAAAATTTGTTTTTGTAAGAAAATTTACCTTTTTTTACGCAAAGGTACTTCTTTAAGATAAGGTATTTTTGATGTGTTAACATCTATAGGCGCGGGTACGGCCTAAATTCACAATATGAATACATCCAAACACAATTTGTCCGACTGGGCTCACACAGATTGTCCGACATTGTTTGCCGTTAAACTCCTCCGAAACGGCTGGACCGATTTGTATGAAATTTTGTGTGCATTTCGGGTAGGCCTCAGAATCGGCCAACATCTATTTTTCATACCCCTAAATGAGAAGGGTGACCCACCCCTAAATAGAACACAGATTTGTCCGACTGCGAAACACAGATTGTCAAACTGCGAAAAAACACACACACTGATGTAGCGGCAGCGAATGGTAGTCTTGTGTGGATGCGGAGCACTCTCAGAGCAAAGAGAATAATGAGCAAAGAGAATAATAATGAATGAAAGAGAAATAATCCGAAAAAATTTTGGATTGATTTTTAACCCTTTTCCCACGATCCAATCGAGCTGAAACTTCGCAGCTAAACTAATGGCGACGACAAAAATAAACTATCAAAATATGGGCGGTATTGGAAAAGGGTCTTGGTACCTCCCATACAAATCACAAATTAAAAATGCATTATTTCTGCTCCTGTTAACGGTGTTTGAACAAAATTGGGTATGTTGGTTAGGTGTATATATTATAAGATCTGCTGCAAATATGGGCGGGATTGGACAAAGGGGCGTGGTCATATATAAAGAATTTATAGTCAAAAACTATGTTTTTTACGGGTTGATTTTTTATTATTGTGAAAGGGAAGTCAAATAAAATGTGGGTGCGGATCACTCTCAGAGCAAAGAGTATAATGACGTATTATACGTATATAAAAATGACATAGCGAGAGAGGAACGAAAATTTTATGAACTTGTGTAGCGTATGTACGACTATAACAATGTATGTATGTAACTATATAGAAGTGTCTGTTGCTTTGCATTCTTTGATTTTTGTGGGAATAAAACAAAAAGTATTGAGCAAGAAAATAATGACACATGTGCTTGCACTGTTCTTTAAATAATTGTAAGTATTAATATTATTTGAATGTAACGTCATCATATGATTGAACGCTGTTTTTTATTTTCCAATGTAACATTTACTAATGTGTTCACAAAAATCGAACAGTTACCGTGTAGCAAAAAGGTGTTAACACATCGCCCGTGAGTTCGAACACTCATTGGATTTTGTTTAAGAAAAGTTACTTTGTTTAACAATATGAATAGGTATTTTTTTGACAAAATTTAACTTTTTTAAGAAATGGCACTTATTTAAGAAAATGTTATTTTTTAAACTTCTTTGACGTTGGCTTTTTTAAATTTACTTTTAACTTTACTTTAAATATCATAGATAAAGGAAATATGTAGTAAGTAGATATCGCACAGGCGTTGTCAAGGACTACCACTAGGTACTGTGTTGTCGTTTTGTAACTCTCATTGAAGTTTCTCATAACTTTCATTGACGTTTATTCAACACTGTGGGAAATTTGATACATACAAAAAAAGTATAATTTTTCAGGTTGTGTTATTCGAATTTTTTATGTCGTTGTGTTCCCTACTTTCTAGTTAAAATGTTATTATTTTGATTGTATCTTTTTGTTTACTGTTATTGTTGGTGTTAGTTTGTGTTGAATTTGAGAGCAACGGACCACAAAACAAAAACAAAATCCCTGTTGACGTTGCCTACCACACCTATTGTTAGCAGCTGTTCTAAATGCATCTTGCGAGGTATATTTTGTTTGGAATCAACCGTTGTAATTATGGCATCCAGCTCCATCTAGAAAATATCCCATTGAACAAGAAATTTCCCAAGGCATGTGCGATATCTAGTTAATTCCTTTATCTATGCTAAATATCGGTTACAGGCTCCACCTAGAAAATTTCCCATTAAACATGAAATTTCCTAACATATGAGACATCTAGTTAGTGTAGACACAAACCAAAGCAAAACTAAACAATATAGTTGATCATAGTGGGTTGTTAAATAGTGTTAAAACAAAAGTTGTTTAATTTTTATTCATTTAGCTCCCATACCGCAACGTGCGATAAGGAACTTCGTTCCAAAAAATTAATTAATTGATTTTTAACCCTTTTCTCGTGATCCAATCGAGCTGAAACTTCGCAGCTAAACTAATGGCGACGACAAAAATAAACTATCAAAATATGGGCGGTATTGGAAAAGGGTCTTGGTACCTCCCATACAAATCACAAATTAAAAATTCATTATTTCTGCTCCTGTTAACGGTGTTTGGACAAAATTGGGTATGTTGGTTAGGTGTATATATTCTAAGATCTGCTGCAAATATGGACGGGATTGGACAAAGGGGCGTGGTCATATATAAAGTATTTATAGTCAAAAACTATGTTTTTTACGGGTTGGTTTTTTATAAAATTCAATTTTAAATTCAGAAATGATTTCCAAAATACCCAACATGATACTGAAAAATTGCAGATTAAAATGCATAAGTTTCTAAAAAATTGTGCTATTTTAAATGATGAGTTCTCTAATATTTCCCAAAATCATTTAAATATTTTTCGCTATTTTAGAATTAGCATCGTCCTTATCCGCTACAAACATATTATATCTAAGACGTTTCACTTCCAAGCTTTTTTAAATACGAAATGTTTAATAGTGGATACAGAAATAATTTATTAAATAAAGCCTAATTGCGCACAGAATTTACTATTGTAAATTGCTTAGTTTTTGAATTAGACAATTGTCATATTCTGTGGTAATCAATATTATTACAAGCCGTTATTTATATTCTATTGTTTATCAGTCAATCTGGCAACATTCACACTAAGTCAGTGTTGCATGTTTTGCAGCGCTGCCACCGCGATGTAATTCAAGTCAATTTGTGATTCTAGCAGTTGTTCGCGTTTCGATAAGAATTAAATTAAAAACACAGTCAGTATCATTGTACGCATTAACCAGTTCCAACGTAAACGCAGCGCGATAGCCAGTTAAAACGGATATTAAACAAAATGGATTGTGGTGGAGTATTCGTTAAATATGTACTCTTTATATTCAACATACTTTTTGTGGTGAGATAATTATTTTGAAACTACATTTAATATAACTTAACGGACAATAAAATAATATCGTCAACGAAAACAACCTTTAATTGCAAACCAGATTAGACATACAAACAACAAAAATGTATACATAACTTTTTGAGCTGTAGCTCGAATGACATTCTATTTCCGTGGAAATACTCCTAATTATAATTACATATAAGTGTGGAATTGTGTAAACTAACTTATCGAATGACAAATAAATCTCTTCATTCCCATTTTACCCGTATACACTCATACAAATATTGTTATCTTATCAGTAAATTAATATGTGTACGAGTGTTTATAGTTGTCCTAATGCAGGCAATTTATACTTATATTTTGAAAACGCTATAGGTACGAGTTATGGAGGTAGAACGAATTGTGACACATATTTTGTGAATTTGACATAGAATTCCAACTAAGAGTGTAACTTTGTTAAACTCAATACTCCAACACTTCATTAGTAATGATTATAAAGAATTAATTAAAAATAGTTTATATTTTTACACAAAATGAATTGTGGTCTACGATGATTTGTATAGATATTTGAACTGATTTCCGTCTCAGTGGTTTTTATCTTTGCAATATGAATCATTTACACGTTACTCATCCATATGAAGCAGAGTACTTTGAATATATTGGAGGACACTAACTGAGAATATGTACTTAATTTACTTTTATTGGTCATTTACAGCCTTATATAACATAGATATTTCCGACAGGCTTGATCATTATCTTCCTAATTGGCTTCATTCGCACGGCTTTATACATTTTATCTTTCCAGCAAACCAGTCCCTTTTGAATTTTGTTCATATTTGGCTAATAACACTGTGCAACAGCCGTTCTAGGGTGTGGATTATTCCGTCACCAAATGATACCCTATATGAGTATATTCAAACCACCAAAACATTTTTAATTTCCAGGCCGAAATTTAATTTATCGCCAAGATATAGAGAAATATTTTTGACCCAGTGTTTAAAAACTAAAAATATCAATTAATATTTTACTTTTAAAGTCAAAATAGTGTCTGGCTACCCAACCAACTGGGGCTACAGTTGGTAATAATTTAATTTATATTTAAAATGTTAACGTTGGATCAACAATAGCCACATTCTTTTGGTAATGAAACAAAATATCGACCTAGAAATGAAAAATGCTTTGAAAGATTGAATATACATGTGTACTCACAGAGAGTAATATACTAAGAGTTTGTAACAGCTGTTTTTCTTTGACCGGAAACCAATAAAAGTCACTGGCAAAGTTGGAGCACAGAGTTATACAAACTTGGCAACTCACATAGAATGAGAAAAATCTTTATTTTAATACATTTATGTTCCAATTGCAAACTCTCTATAAACAGTTTTACTCTAACACTTCATTACATTTTGCTTTATTTTACTTGTCATCCTCTTTTTCCTCGATTTAATTATCACAAAAATACTTCCAGTTGATGTACTTTGTACTTTTGGTTCAATGTACAAAGGCAAATGTGAGAAAAACGCATTCAGCAACCCTAATTACTTCCAGTCATCTATTGCTAAATCTCTTTGTAACTTTATTCTGCATGTTTCGTACTCATATAAAGCTCTCATGTGGTGAAGGAATTTACCACTCCACACCATGACCTAAAATTTGTTGCATAGTGTAATCCGTGATTACATTGAAATTTGTTGACGAATTTGGTGGAATGTCTGCTTTGTTTAGGATATAGAGCAAATATACCTAGGGGGACCATCTGTCTCATCTGACATTTCATTTCACACCTTTGTTCGACGCAAAGTGAATTACACCATGTGAAATTATAAGAACTCTGTTAAATTTTTCATGTCGATTTTGTGGAGAACTATAAAATCTTAAAGTATTTTGGACGTTTTTGTTATCTTTTGTTATTAGTATAAATTTGTGTTGTATTTAAGACACCAACACTAAATGCCGTTGTTGGTTGCTTTAAACAATGTCTCTATCTGGTATTATTAACGCAATCCACTTCAACATCCAACGTTCATATGCAACCACGTCCAATGCCTTAAATTTGCTGAGAGAAGTCGTCCCTCTAGGTATCTTCACTCTACTGTTTAGGATATCATAACTTTGATAACTACGAGTAACTTTTTTTTTTTTTTGTATGGGTTAGTTAGGTGGTGTAAACGTAGAAGCCGACTTTATAGTCGAAACAAGCAAGCGAACAATCCCATACAAAAAACCCCTTCCCCATAGAAAAGAAAACTGAGTTGTTAAACTACCCAACACAATATTCCGTTGCAAAGAACCATTTGTGGAACATCTTATACAGTAAAACAACCTGTTCCACCATCGATTTTATATGTTCGTGTTTATCCCAAAACCAAGAGGTTTTTCTACACAAAGTGAGGACATACACCAGTTGGATCGATAGTAGCGTGGCTGAATAAAAATGAAAGATAATAGGGGTCCCGGATTCGAATCCCAGCAGAGTTGAATCAAGAAATTTTTTATTGTTTCGTGCTTTTGATTTTAATTGCTTCTTTTATTGTTTCTTGCTTTTGATTTTAATATTTTTGTAAATGAACATTTCCAGCATTATTTATATTTTGCTTTCCTTGAGCGACATCTACATTTAAATGTGAATAGTATTTACGTAACGAAATTAGTGCGCCTGCTCGGAAACTGCTCTAATCTGACAACTGTATGTGTGTTTGACAACTGAAGCGAAAATTCACATGAAAAAAATTAAATCTGTTGTTCAAGCGATATTATTGTACCATGCGCAGCATTTTCGTAAATGCAACATCTGACAAATTTGCTGGTGTTTTCAGTTGGTAATTGCGAACAAAATGCGGAACAAAGACGGATGCGACTCCGTTTCGAACCCGTTACGAGTCCGTAAAAACATAAAAAAGCGTACCAGTGCAATTGCGATTTAGCGAACCCCTTTCGAACCAGTTACGAGTCCGTAAAAACATAAAAAGCGAATCACTGAAATATTTAATGGCGCAGATTCATATCTGAGTTGATAAAACGCAAAAAAAAACAATACTAAAACGATATAAATTTAGCTGACACTGCATTTTTTTATACATATATAATATAAGTGAAAAACTTGAGTGGATTAGATGTAGAAAATATAGTTCATTACCTATTTTAATTTTAAATATCAGATGGAATTCGTTTCGAATCCGTTTTATTTACAAAAACTGAACCCGAAACGGTTTCGAAAAAGAAGAAAAAGATTTGCTTTTTCGAGACGAATTTTATACGCAAACGGATTCGGTACGAGTCCGTAACGTATGACCGTTTCTGACAAAATGCACGAAGAAACGGATTCGTCTCGAATTCGTAACGGATTCATATGGCACACTGGGAAGGATTTGCATCAGCTGATACATTTCCGAACAGGCCTCTATGTTTACATTTAGGGATTTTCCGATGTGTTTGCGATTCACTTCCAGCCCTGGAAAGGTTTCACAATGGGAAATATTCCTCTTAGCTAACAACAAAATGTAATGTGAAGAAATTGACCGGCCATTTTTTTTTTATTTTACCAGACTTAAACCAAGAGTAAAAACGAATTTACTATAGATTCAATGGGAAAATTGAGAAAAGAGATAGCAGCTATGTATGGCTTGACGTTTCGAGCGCAACAAAATGTATTTGTGTGTATATGACATTGTGTACGCATCAAATATACCCAGTGGTGACGCGTCATAACGCCCATGGACATAACGTCATGGACTTTATGTCCATCTTAGGTGTGACATAACGTCCATGGACTTTCTGGCCTTTTATGGAGTTTCGCCGCAAGGCCTGGCAGTAGTGAAACCAGCGGGCTTTATGTCACACCGGTCATGGGCTTTATGTCCATTTTAGGTGCGACATAACGCCCGTCGGTGGTGCAATGGGTAGTGTGCGCGCCTCTTGTACAGGAGATCCTGGGTTCGATCCCTGCTCCAACCACCTTAAAAAAAAAAATTTCTTTCGACGACGGTCACCTCGCTTAGTGACGGTATATAGTATATAGCCATGAAAAAGCTTCTCAAAATACCGTTCGGAATCGGTGTAAAACTGTAAGTCCCAATCAGTGAGTGAAAACTGGAAAGCGCACAGCTCAGTGATTGTGAGAAGTTCTCCCCGGTCCCTTCATGGGATGTAATGGGAAACCATTTATTTTTTTTTAACGCCCATGGGCTTTATGTCCATTTACCCAGTTGGTAAAACCATACAAGACGTCAACGATTTCATTTCATTTTGAAATTTTGATTTTTGTCACTCTCGATCCTTGTCGCCTAACTTTCTTTGATTAACACATAAAATACAAACTCCTTCTCTATCTTATTTTGGCTAAACCTTAATTTTTCCGAAGAACATGGAATTCTACACCAGTTCCGAACGGTATTCTGAGAAGCTTCTTCATGGTTAAGTTAAATATCAATCTGACAGTTAACCGAACAAAACGCATTCAATTAATTCGATTCAAATATTCGATTAATCGAATATTCGAATAAAATAAAACAAAAAGGAGAGAAAAGAAAAGAGTGTACTAGGCACATTTATTTATTTGTGCAAAATATATGTAGGTACAATTCACAAGTCGTAGATGCAGCAACATGAAAATTAGTGACTTTTGGTACCAAGCCAAAATTTAAAAAATCTCAAAGTTTGGACCCAAAAGTGCCACTCCTTCGAGTACCTGTCATACAAATGGTAGGGTAGCTCCGAAACTATATCACACCATAACTGTGCGACTGTTTCTATCAAAAAACCATCAAATCTGTTCGAAATGTGTGTAAAGTTATGAAATTTATTCTCAAATCGTTGTCATATGAGTTGCCACATTGTAGGACTTATATTTTAGTTAGTTCGTTAATCGATAAATTAATTATTAAAATGTTCGGTTAATTTTATAACACGATTAATCGATTAACCGAATACTGGCTAATTGAATGGTTACCCTCCTAAGTACTCGATAGTGTCGCGGCCACTAAGCGAGGTGACCACCGTCGAAAGATATGTTAGGTTGTTTGAGCAGGGATCGAACCCACGTACTCATGTGCAAGAGCCGCGCACACTACCATCGCACCACACCGACGGCCACTGCATCTGCAAAATGTTTTAAATTTGTTCTTTTTGTCTTTTTTCACCATTCGAGTTCATCGAGTTGTTTTGTATTTTACTCTTTAAGCCCGGTCGGTATTCAGTTTATTTGCAGCAGGTCTTAGAATATGTGCACCTAACCAACATAAATACCGTGTTTAAATAACAGGAGCAGAAATAATGGATTTGTAATTTGCGATTTGTATGGGAGGTACCACGCCCCTTTGTCTAATCCAGCCCATATTTTGACGGTGCATTTTTGTTTACCTGCGAAGTTTCAGCTCGATTGGATCACGGGAAAGGGTTAAAAATAAATCCGAAGTTTTTTCGTTGCAGTGCATACAGAGAGGTGAAGTTAACATAAAGAATTTAAAAATTAACGAAAATTTCATGAACAGAAAATTTCGGTCACTTTTCAATTGCTTGGTACCCAGCTCTTTGCGAAAATTTCGTATGCATCATTAAGTACAGGGTTGTTACGCCAAATTACTTCGTACGAAAATAATTGCTTGACACCGGAATTTTGACACTTTGATAGTTTTAACAACCAAAATTAACACCGCAGACATTAAAAATAAAACGGAGTGCTTAGAGGAATTATGAATGAAATATTTACAAAATAAATCAATGATAGGTGGTAACTCTACGCAACAACATTTTAAGTTTAAGATAAATGACAAAATTTCTAACGAAAATTCCGCAAGAACTGAAAACGGGCAGAAAATAAAAGGGAATGCATACTTTCGTTCGATGCAACCAATATAAAACATATTTTAGCTGTCATTAGTATCAGTGACAGTCTTGGCAATCGTCGACGAAATTTTCATACAAGTGACCAACAAGTCGCACAGGATCAAATGAGCGACACTCCGATTATTGTGCCATTGACGACCCTGTGCGCGACATATTGGGAATCTTATCAATAACGACATTCCTGGTGACATGCTCGTTCACATAATCACCAACGATAATTTGGGCGACATCATGACAATCCTATCTTTGACGACCAACAGCCCGACATTTTTGTCAATATGGTCAACGACGATTAGATTGGCGATGCTACATCCCATCATGTCGCAGTAGAGACTACAATTAGCAAAAATTGCTTCCCTAAATGTAAACGTACGTTTTAATTTGAATTATTAACAAGAAATTAAAATTTCTTGTTCAACTGATAACTTTAATTATCGATTGTTTTCTTCTCTTTTTTGGAAGAAGTTATTGTGTCCCGTTATTATTTCTTTTGACGGCAATGTCAAATTGTTTCTGATGGATGACAGCCTAAAGAGATTGTCGCTCACCATGTCGTTAATAGAGTGCGACGGTATTTTGTACACAACAAAAATGAGAATTGGGCGACAAAAATTAAAATGTCTAGCAGAATTCGTTGACGACTACTTCGTCTAGGACGATTTTGCCACCTGGGATGCTATTCCATATTGACGAAATTTTGTCCATTTAACAAAATTTTGTTAATTTGAATAAATAAAAAAAAAAAAATTGCTTCCCATTACATCCCATGAAGGGACCGGGGAGAACTTCTCACAATCACTGAGCTGTGCACTTTCCAGTTTTCACTCACTGATTGGGACCTACAGTTTTACACCGATTCCGAACGGTATTTTGAGAAGCTTTTATCATGGCTATATACTCGATAGTTTCGCCGTCACTAAGCGAGGTGACCGTCGTCGAAAGAAATTTTAAGGTGGTTGGAGCAGGGATCGAACCCAGGATCTCCTGTACAAGAGGCGCGCACACTACCCATTGCACCACCGACGGCTACAATTTGAATAAATAGATTAGTTAAAAAGTTAATAAAATTGTTCGTTGATTTCACCTACGACAATTTCATTCAGTGTACTGTCAGGGTAAATCTATTTTTTAACTTTATTTATGTTTTTGAGAAACTCATGAGTGGCAGTTTTGGACTTCGGCTGCGCTATATCTTTGTAGTTATTTTCTTTATCTGTCCTACTGACAAACAGCATATCAGCGGTTGTTTTTTCTTCCTGCTATATTTGTTATATATTCCGCAGAACCAGTAATGAAATCGAAGGTCATTTCCAAGAAAGTTGTTCTGCGACATTCCTATCATGTCGTCAACAGGTTCTAAAAGTTTTTGCTGGGTAATAGCGTATAAAAAACACACACTAACAATTTACATAAATGAGGTCATATATCATATAAAAGGTAGTGTCCTCTTAGTTTAATATTAGTTCATAGAGCAATACTTTCCCTCGATGACGATGAGGTAGTAGGTCATTTCATCGAGTTCGAGTTGCTGGTGTACGTTACTCTTTGGTTGGACGTGTTATGTCCAACATATTTGCGTTCGATGCAACCACCATAAATCATAATTTAGCTGTCATTAGTATAAATAAAATACTCGTACTATTTAAACTAGTTAGTACTATTTAAACATGGTTTGCTTATTGCTCTCTCACCTAAGTATCTACTCTGTTTTCTATCATTTTCCAAATTCATAGTCGATCAGCTGTGTCATGGATACCCTCTAATTAGTCGTAATGCATAAAGGGGCTGAGGAAAAAATTATAATTAGAACGAAATATGTATTATTTATATTTATTTATTGTAATATCCTGCACAACAAGACTAAAAATCTTATAATTATAGTGTAGGAATAGAATATGTTACATATTAAAAAACTCATCTTTATTTTTTGGATAAAATATAAAGAATTACCAGCCACCAGATGTAAATAGACAGATATTGGGTAAAACTGTATGAACTGAACCATGTAAATTTCCTTATCTCTTCCGAATTTTGGTCGAATAATAGAAGGAAATATTAAGCTTATTATTATCTTAAAAATGGGTAAAATATCTGTAATCTAATACAAAAAGACTATGCATATCTCAAAAATTATAAACGCTAGATTATTCATTAATGTCTTTTTTTTTAAATTTCTAAATACATGCAAGGGTTGCCACTTATTTATTTAGATATGGAAACATCGGTGTAAATACGTCAAATGTAATAACGAATTGAACTTGAAAAAAAAAAATAAAATTAAATCGTGGCCATGTAATGATCTCCATCTACCGAGTTTCACCGAAACTAAACTGCAGTCAACTAGGGTCTAAACTGCAGTCTAGGGTCTTTCAAGAGCAGCCAAATCCAACACAGGTTGATGATGCAGGAAGCTCTTCGTAACAAATGCAATGACGACACGGACGTTGTACCCTGTACGCACAATTGCTGCAACTGTGCTATGACAGAAGTCTAAATACTAGGTTTTATTTCAGTGTAAAACATTATTATACAGCTAAAATAGTCTTTCAAAAGATATGAAAGCCGACGACGAAATGGAACATGAATTTCAACCAAAATCAGCTTGTTATTTAAATGTCATTTAATATGAACATTTTCTGTGAGCTTTTAAATTGAGCTTTTAAATTACGAGTGTGAAACTCGCCCTTAGTATACTTTAATCTAAGCTTTAAATCAAATCGAGCAGAACATTTTATTACTTACTTACTAATGATCTCAAACAAGGTCTTACAAAATAAAGATAACATGTTCCTCCAACCGGCTCGATCTTCAGCTTGTCTCCTCCAGTTGGTAACACCAAGCTTTCGCAGGTAATTTTCTATCTGGTCTTTCCAGCGAAATCTAGGTGGTTCTATTTTGTGATATCTTTCGAATACCTTTCGCACTGCACTGGTTCATTCTGGGCCATTTTAATGGAAACGCGCTATTTTGATACACATAACTACGTCGATGTCGGGGTACAGATTGTACAACTCGTGGTTCATCCGTTGTCGATACTTTCGATACTCTATTAGAGGACCATATATGTTTCTTTACCATGCGATATGACCTAGGATTCTGCGCAATAAACCAAGACAGGTTGTATGAGAGTCTGATCTTTGTTTATCGAGAGATGGTCTTATCTCTGAAGCTCTTGCATAGCCTGATATAGCTAGGGGGATTCTATTGCTCAGCTGATCGAAAAGGTACTAGGCCGATGATGGAGAATGAGAGAGCAAAGAAGACAGGAACTAATTTTAAATAGTGTTTATTGATACTAATGATAGCTAAATTATGTTTTATGTTGTTTGCATTGAACGAAAATACGTATTCCCTTTGATTTCTGTCCAACGAAAGTGTAATATTGGTAAAATACAGCAGCAAATAAAACTCTATGAAATGGCCTACTACCTCGTCGTCATGAAGAGGCATCGAAGAGAGTAAAGGGAACTCTTAAGTATTACTCTATGATATAACACATGTAGACAAGCACAATTCTCCGTTTGATTTCTAGACTAACGTTATTGCTTCTGTTTACGGCAGATCCGTGGTAAATATCTCGAATATCTCGAAATTATAACGAGTATCAACGTTCACTCTTTCAGCCAACCGGTTGGACGATCTGCTTGTCGAAACCATTAATGTTGTATTTTCCTCGTTTTCTGTCAAACCAAGGGATATCCATCACACAGCTGATCGACTATGTACTAGGAAATTGATAGAAAGAGGACCTTGTATGCGATGGATAAAAGGCTTACTCCACGATAGTTGGGTACATATACTCGGGTCGCCTTTTTGAATAATAAATGCAAAATGAGAGCAGCTTACTAAGATCTTATTCATATCTTCACTTCGTTTGACAAACTGTCAATCCCGTTGGTCCGAACCACACGACGCAAGGGACCATGAGTGTTGACCACTAGCAAGCCTGTTTTACGAACTTTTTGCACAAACCTGCATCCAGCACGAGCGGTGGGTGCTTCATTTCAGTCAAAACTTATTTTCAAAAAACTCACAGTTTGGGTAACACAGCACCCACTTTTGAAATAAGTTTGCAATATGTCCCATGTTGTTCAAGCGTAAAGCGACTCATTTTGGTCGTCGGAGGTATGATACTGGCAGATAGTCAATATTTCGACCAGAAAAAATCTATCAGTATCAAAACAGTACATGATTTAAAAAGATACCCGTATTTGGACCACCCGTTGTATGACACTTTTTTCTAATCTCAAAAAACATCCATATACATGAACTTATTAATAGAAAAAAAGGATTAAAATATAAAAAATGCGCTATAGTCCTCAGTATTTGAATGTCTGTAATATTTGGTTTTTGATTGTTTTTTCTACTAAAGATTTTAAGTGTTCTTAGTTATCAAATATGTATCTGTATTTGTTTCTATTTTGAATTTTACCCAGCGAGCAATTTCTTCCGACTTCTTTCCGAATTCTGACAGAACGTCTGTACAAGTTGCCGAGTCTGATGCCGAATTCGGTCAGAATTCTTACAGAAAGCTGTATGAACAATTGACAAGAATTCGGACCCATATTTGTGTTAAAATTCTGATACTTGTGCAGATTTTTGTTACAGAATTCTATCCGAATTCGGAGGGAAATGTGACATTTTGTCCGAGAATGTGCACACCTTTAAAAAAACAATGATGTCGTTGCATTTATTTTTTATTTTATTTATTATATTTTTATTATTATTCTATTATTTGTTTTATATTTATTTATTTTATTGGACACAAATCACTTACATGCATATGCATTTGCTTACTTACCGCTTTATTTATAAATGACGATCGATTGACACAAACCCATCGCACAAAAAAATTACAATGGAATGCAAGATAACGGAAGTGAAAACAAAAAAAATCGCATTAAAAACTACAATAGAATGCAAAAAAAACAACAAAACCAAAAAAAAATTCCCTTCAGAGAATAAGCAGAGAACAGAATCCAAACATAACAACAAAGTAGAACACACAAAATTGCCCATCAGAGTGTGAGCAGATTTCTCGCTCAGAGAGTGAGCACATTTCTAGCTCAAATCTCTTGCTAAATTTCCTTGCGATGTTGCAAATTTCCTCCAGAGAATGAGCAGATTTGTCGGATAGTTGTCGAACAAAATAACAGAGATTTAACAGAATTTTCGGACATCAGACATGTCGGAAAGAATTGCTCGCTGGGTAGTATCATGTGCAAGCTGTGGTATAAAAAATGTTTAAATACATCTAATACATCTAATAAAGATAGTACGTTCATATAAGTATGTAAATAAAAGAACTTAGCAGAGTTAATATTTCATCGCCCAATGTCGTTGTCGTGTCGCTGCCACATCGCAGTAGTGTAAGTACCCGGGTAAACAGTTCCCGTGTTAACAGTTTTTTGCGATTTGAATGTGATACGGCTACCGGACTATGAGCCACATTGGTTTGGTGTCAGTTTACACTGACTAATCCAATTGTTATGTTTTCAAATACATATATGTATTTACATATGGACGAGAAATTTCGTTAACTTTAATAAACAGAAATGTTTTTGGTTATTTAACGATATCGGTACATCCACAGAATTGGGATACATTGTAGGTTAATAAGTGGACTTTTTGGAGTCAATAGCAAATTTAGGCATTTTTGTTCATTAAAGAAAATTATCTTTAAGGTCCCAGTTTATGAACACAATTGGGTAGTCGCACCTTAACCTTCTAATAATCATAATAAAACAAACCGGTTCCAGTTCGAGTTTTATTTATTTTAAAATATTTATTTTCCTGTCTTAGCGGGGAAATAAACTTTCAACTTTTTTTCTAGCTTTTAAATTCCAATATGTAATGTTTCATTGTCACGCGTGTTAGAAGATTTTCCTACAAATGCTAACATATCGAATTCCGTACTTAAACGCAAAGTGTCGTCATGTAAAAAGTAACGGTGGACAAACCGACCAAAACATCCACTAACATTTGACGATAAGTTTGATAATGATTCTAAAACATAACATTGTTATCACTAACTGCTGGCAGACATTCAAGTAACTGTGAAGGTATGTCTCACCCTAACTACAAGACAGCCATAACTCGAAATTTTCAAAAACAATAACCTCTCTAAAAATTTATCGTCATTGTCTCTTCCATTTCGTCAAAAAAATCTCGTATGAATACTTATGTCTGTTATTAAGAATTTTCATACACTTTTTAGATTAGCAAACCCAGTTTTTTGCATTTACTGACAATTTGTAAATTTTGAGTTTTGGCTCTTTTGTAGTTAGGATGCGTTATGTTACTCGCTTAGTTGCGAGTAGACCGTCATATCTAAGATTACTTCCATTTATAGTAATATCACTTTGAATGTTTCAAGTTGTGTTGTACTGGAAGTAAAATGATAAATTTAAAATTCTGTCATTGCATTGTAGTTCTTATGTAATTACACCAATCCTTGTTATACATGATCTGTAATTTTCGAGGCGTCATGACTTAGCCACTATTTCTTATAGAAAAAAAAAATGGTGTCCCACAACATCCCATGAAGGGATTGGGGAGAGCTCCTCACAATCAGTGAGATGTGTGCTTTCTAGTTTTACACTCACTGATTGGGACCTGCAGTTTTACACCGGTTCCGAACGGTATTTTTGAGAAGCATTTTCATGGCTAAGCCATCACTAAGCGTGGTGACTGCCTTCGAAAGAAATGTAAGGTGGTCTTAGCAGGGATCGAACCCACGTTCTCATGTACAAGACCGCGCACACGACCCTTGCACCACCGACCGAGTTCTTATAGTAAACGTCAAAATAAAATAAAAAAAACTTGTATTCGATAGGAACTTAAATTCGACTGCACAATCGATAACACTGTGATAGTTATTGACAGCATTTTTTTAAGACAAGGGCCGAGAGGACTGTTTTACCCTAATTCGGGTACGAGGAGTATAACTGCATCATTAGTGTTTTGAGTTACGATTACGGTTTCATACAAAATTTGTTTGATGTGTGAACGGGTAGGGCAATCTATCAAAGTGAACACATGCAAACAACACACAGCGTTAGCATCACATATGTGGTGGTTGCACAACAATAGTCTCTGCCTAAAAATAAGTATGATGGTATTGGTGTAGCGACAGCGAACAAACTAGCAGGTCGTCGTCGCCAAAGAGTATTGAATAGTATAGAGAACTCATGAAACGAATTGTATGACTCAAAAGCACTGGAGACATCTGGCAAATGATTACAAACGTATTAATCAGTTTTTGTCATAATTTGATGCCTTTTGATACAATTATGATTTTTATATTGTTTTATGTAATAACATTGTCGAAATGGTGCATTTATATTGAAATATTCTATAAAGAGAATGAGACTCGTTTATGCTCTCTTACTCAGGCTCTCTACATGAGACCGGGAAAAGAGCGCAATAAGTTCTCTATACTATTCGATACTTTTTATCGTCGATCTGTTTATGACAAAACAAAAACAGTTATTTCAGTGAGCTAAATATTGCTTTATTTATTTTAACAATATTACATCAAATGTTAAAGCAGATGTAAGAAATATGAGCAAAAGAGCCTTCAGCACAAAAACTATTCTTTTTTTATTTTCCAATGTAACATTTACTAATGTATTGATAGAAATCGAACAGGTACAGTGTAACAAAAAGGTGTTAACAAATAGCCCGTGAGTTCCAACACTCATTGACTTCCACAGTGTAATTAATCGAAAATATTAAATACAAATTGTCGGTAACTCGCTGAGTTGTTATCGAGTTATCGGAAGCTAAGTTTTGAAAAATCTAAAACTTAGTTAACTTGCTAAAACTTAGTTAACTTGCCGTCTGTGACATGGGTGTCTTTACCTGATACTAATTCTCTGACTCCATTGACACCATGTGATTGGTCATCTGATTTTGTTACGCATATTTCCGAACTTGGGTTGATGCAATTGAACGACATTCCCAATTCTATGAATCGAGTCCTTGATCTAGTTTTAGTGGATGATTCTAACAACTTTGATAATTCTAGAATTGATCCGTTAATTTCTCCTGAGGATAGTTACCATCCAACGCTGGGAATTAATTATACATATGCTACTATGCAGGTTGGTTGCAATTGCTCTTCGTCCTATGTTGGCCTATGCTTTTCGCGTGTGAACTTTATTCTTTTGAATAATCTTATCTTTGATACCGACTGGCATAGTATTTGTCAGTGTGATAATTCTTTTGAATTTGAAATCGCCCTGGATGATTTCTATAATAGTATTAATGGCTATATTTCTAAGTCTGTACCCAAGAGGCCAATAATTGGTAATACTGGTCCCCCATGGTCCTCAAGGGCTCTAAATAGTCTCAAGAATGTAAGGAATAGATGTTCGAAAAAGTATAAAAAATCTGGACTGCTAGCAGACTATGCTAGGTATATTGTTGCTAGGAGTAGATACAACTCTAAATCTCGTGAGAGTTACAGATTATATTTGGATAGGTTGAAGGCTAATTTTAAACGGAACCCCAAATCATTCTTTAGATTTGTTAACTTGAAGCGTAATTCGTCTTCCACACCTTGTAGGATCAAAATGAACGGTATTGAATATTCAGATGAAGAGTCTATTGCAAATTGTTTCGCCGATTTTTTCGCATCTATTTATTCCACCCGAGCCTATGATGTTTCCAAATCATACCCGTACACTGTCCGCTCTACCATTCCGTTTGATGCACCTGTCGTAAATTCTTCGTGGTTGCTAGATAACTTAATCAGCTTCAAAGCCTCGAATAAAGCTGGTCCTGATGGTATCCCGGACTCTATGTTGAAATACTGCTCGAATTCTCTCATCTTACCGTTGACTCTCTTATTTAGCGCTTCGTTGAAGTTCGGTCATTTTCCTGCACAGTGGAAGAGCTCTTATATAATCCCTCTCCACAAATCTGGTAGTTTAGTAAATGTTGCAAATTATAGGGGAATTGCAAAATTGAGTGCCATTCCTAAACTTTTTGCGAAGTTAGTCACAGAGGTAATTTCTCATCAGGTTTCCTCTATTTTAGATCCATGTCAACATGGCTTTCGGAAGGGTCGTTCCACCGTGACTAATTTGCTTCAGTTTTCCTCTTCCATTATTGACGGCTTTATTAATGGAGATCCAACTGATGTGATTTTTACCGATTTTAGTAAAGCTTTTGATAAAGTTAACCACAATTTGTTATTATATAAACTAGGGGCAATGGGGTTTAATTGTAACATGCTGAATTGGATTAGTTCTTACTTAATGAACAGAGAACAGATGGTATCATTTGGTCGATCATTCTCAAGATCTATTTTTGTGTCATCTGGGGTGCCTCAGGGCAGTCATCTTGGGCCGGTTCTATTCTTGTTATTCATTAACGACTTACCCGCCTCCATAATGCACTCTAAATTGTTAATGTACGCTGATGACGTGAAGATCTATTTTTCTTACAAGGATCCTTGTCAATATACTTTACTTCAGAGGGATTTGTCTACTTTCCAGACGTGGTTCGAAACCAATTTGATGGAGCTTAATTTTACGAAATGTAAGCATATTCTGTTCTCTAGGTCATCAATATTTTCGGCAAAATACATTTTAGGTGGCAATGTTCTTGAATCGGTGGATTCATTTGTTGATCTTGGTGTTCTCTTGGACAGAAAATTGAATTTCAACTCCCACATAATTACGATGGTAAACAAGGCTTATGGCGTTCTGAACTTTATTAAACGTTGGGCAAAGGAATTTTCAGATCCCTACGTTACGAAAAATCTTTTTACTTCACTAGTCCGCCCTATTCTCGAATATGGATCTGTTGTTTGGGACCCCCAGTACAATTTGTATGTTAATATGATTGAATCGGTCCAGAAACAGTTTCTCATATTTTGTCTGAGAAACCTTCAATGGAACCCGAACCATAATCTTCCTTCGTATAGCAGTAGACTAGCATTGATCAGATTGCCGACTCTTAGTAGTAGACGTACCATGATAAACTCTATTACAGTTTTGAAGATAATTGATGGAGGTATATGTTCTGAATTTCTGTTATCTACGATTTTCATAAATGTCCCATTGAGACCCACGAGGTACTATAAACTCATTCACATCGAGTTTCAGCGTTCGAATTATGCGTACTTTGATTCAGTTAGGAGAATGTGTCGTGACTTTAATGAGCTATATCAGTTTATTGATTTCACAGGTAGTTGGGAAACGACAAAGTCTAGCATAATTTGCCATTTGAACCGATTGCATTAGTGCTGTATATTCATTAACATACACATGTAAATTTAATTTACTTTATCCTTACTATCTGGTCTGATTTATAATTTGGTTTTCGTTTTGCTCGTAATTATTATATGTTATGAAGTCAGTTATGTTAATATCTCGTGATGTGCTTTTATACTTATTTATGTTAGTGTAATACCAACTGATGAAGAATTTCTGTAGTTGGTTGTAACGTGTGAATTTATGATCCTTGCTCTCCCGTTATAGACCGGTCTATAATGTGTACGCTGTCCTCACGTTATGGGGACGTGGCCCTCTCGGTCGGTAGGGGTGGGTAAGAGTGGCGGCGATGGGTTCGCTCGATTTAAAAAAAAAAAAAAAAAAAAAAATTCGACGGAAAAAGCTTTGCTTTACGAAGCTGGTGCCGAAACCGTAATGACAATTTTTCTTATCCTGTATATTACGAAGTCATTGGCAAAGTAAATTTCAAACTTAAACTACGATATCTCGATAAATAAGCGAGTTGTCAATAGTTGTATATTATGTTATCAGAAAATTTTGAGGTGTGCCACAAAAACAACGTATCTGATATCATACGAGTACCTTAGGAACAATATTATAGTAATTACGGCAAAAACTCCGAAACATTGATAAAGTGTTTCATAACCAAATTGTTTTTCTTCCATATGTGATGGCTCGTCGTGGTCAACATTTCGCCTCTTCACCTCTACTTAAGCAATTTATTTTCATTTGCCTATTGTTATTGTCCTCTTTTCAGGTATGCGGCATACTCCTCATTGTGTTTGGGTCAATTATGCTGTCAAATGCCGGGGAAATTTCAAATATCCCGAGTGGGTTTGAAACAAACAGTGTACCCATCGCCATCTTAATTTTGGGCTGCCTTATCTTCCTCATTTCATTCTTGGGATGTTGTGGCGCCATCAGAGAGAACTCATGCTGCACAATGACTGTAAATGGCACAAGTCCTGATCGCTGATATGAAGAATTCCTACTAATATTTTGTGTATTTGCAGTATTCAGTTATAATGCTAGCTTTGTTCATATGTCAATTGGCCTTGGTAATATTAATTTGGGTAAATCGTCAACAAATATTAGATGGTATGGATACTGCAATCAAAAGTGTTTGGGATCAACGTAAGACCGATCAGAAGGTTATGGATGCCTTGCAAATTACCGTAAGTCTCTATGGAGAGTCAGTAAAGTAAATTTATATCTAAGCAACGTTGTGATCCTTTTAGTTCAATTGCTGTGGCAGAAACTATTTCACTGATTATGCGACTGCAGGAGAAACGCTGCCTAATTCCTGCTGTGGTGCCACGGCCACCTCTTGCAGTACTGTCGATGCCATGACACGTCCCGGCTGCTCAAAAGCTGTCAACAAATACTGGGAGAAGAATATTGATATCATTCGTTACGCTGGCCTGGGTGTTGCTGGTATTGAGGTGAGTTTAATTGATTGCAAATTTAATCAATAAAAGTTTCTTAATACAACACTAATTTTGACATATATTTTCAGTTGGTTGCCTTCATATTCGCTTGCTGTTTGGCCAATCAAGTTCGCAATGACCGTCGCAGAGCCCATTACTAATACATCCATATGTGATTACATTAAGTTTCTTCTTTTAACTAATTAATATTTATAAATCTTTTGTAAGAATTATTGATTTTTACGATCTTACCTATACGAACAATAAGCATTTCAATCTTAAACCAAGTAAAAATTATGATATTTTCCTAAAATACGACTTTTGATGTTGAGATTTTTAAAAATTCTAAATGATTTCTAAAATGCTGTTGAAAAGGAACATCAATATATAAAAAAATAAAGCAAATCTAAAAAAAAATTCTCCAAGCCGTCCGATTTGACGTGGAATGCCCCATATATATCATAGATAAAGTAAACTTATAGATGAAGCACAAGTGTTGGGAAAATTTTAGTGTAATGGGTAATTTTCTAGATGTCGTTGAAAACAATAAATGGAATATTTTTTGTTCCCAAAAAAAAAGTCAAAAAATATGACATTAAAATTCTAAAATTTCATACCAAAAGAAAAAATTATTTTCAATAAAAATATCACTTCGAAAAAAGAATACAACACGTTACTTAACGTAGAATATCTCATGGCAATCGGATTGCAAAGCCATGACACCACCGACTAAGTCCTAATAAATTGGTTCTTCCTCCGGTTCAGCTACCATTCCTTGTTGAGAGTCCTCAGAAACTCTAACGGTTTTGGCATCTGCGACCACAGAAGTTGATACAGTTTTAGTTTTAAAAAGTTTTAGTATTAAAAAGGCGTTCCGGCATGTTCATCTTTGGGCGATGTTACGTGTTTTCACCGGCCTCACGCCTTTGAAATAGATTTTTATATGAGACACAAATGCTATTATATAAAATCATTTAAATTTTGTTACAATTCCCTTGTTTAAATTAATTGAAGAAAAATTTCCCACAATTTTGAATAAACGTCAATGAGAATTATGGGAAACTTCAGTGAAAGTGACACTAGTACAGGACAGCACCTGTTCACTGACAATGGACGCGCTATATCTATTATTTCCTTTATCTATGATATATTTATATATATGAGCCAACGCACACCAATGGATAGAAAAGAAACATATTTTCAATACATTTTCTGGCCTCATGTGTCAAAAACGTTTTGACTGGTCCTGTGTTGTCAGCCTTAGAAGCCGATACCTCCCGAACCATTAACAAAACATTAAACCTAATGTATTCCCGTACCACCTATTTCACACTTTTTGGCGGTTGGATGGTGAAAGTATTGCCTTACCAATACCAGATAGAAGCAATGGCTCAAACCATCCAACAATAAATCAGAAACGGCATTTCGATTTGTGCGTTAAAATTTTTGTGTAAATATACCACAAATATATACTAACAATAAAATATATCAAAAAAATCGAAAATACAGCTAAATTTCAAGCTTTTCGTCAAAACTATATGAAAAATTTGAGTCAACAATTTTTGTAATTCCACCTGGTGTAAATCAATATACGTCAAATAACTCTCTATCGCACCCATAGAATAACACATACCATAGAAGCTTTTATTCGCTCAATAAATTAAACGTCATAGGTACGATGGAAAGTAAACATTGGATGGTGGAAAATATGGGTGCAATAATACCAGATAGTGGCAATAGTATACAGCGATCAACAAAGGAACAACAACCGAATTTCGTGTTTTTGTGGCAAACTAGTTGTGTTAAATACAATACAAATGTATACCAACGATAAAAGTCAACAAAAAAGTACAAAATATATTTAAATTTTTCAGTTCTACACCAAAACGACAGGAAAAAGCATAGACTAATACTTATAGTAGACCCACTAGTTCTCTCACCAAATTTATGACACTTGGCCTGGTGTGATATTTACGTTTCATGTTGAAAAGAATTGCTTTACTAATACCACATAGAGGCAATGGTTCAAAACAACGAACAAAATAACAACAACGGCATTTCGTTTTGTGTGTTAAAATTAATGTGTTAAATACAACTCAAATGTATGCTAACAATAACACTCAATAAAAAAGTTTAAAACACATTTAAATTTCACAGTTTTTCACCAAAATGGCATGAAAAATTAAAGCAAGAAGTTATTGTAATTCCACCTGGTGTATATCACTTTTCGTCAAACATATCTCTATCACACCGACCGCATCACGAAGAGTGTGAAAGGAAACGTCAGATGAGCCAAATATTCTCTCTAGTCTGAGATTACTCTATGGGAAAAAGTTAAGTGAACATATTTTGTAACTCCAGCTGGTGTAAGGTAATTTTAAATTTAATTGCTCTCATTTCCACAAACCTACGATGAGAGTGTGAAATGAAACGTCAGATGAGAGAATAAGTTTATCTATGTATGTATTATTCTATGATCGCACCGACCGCACCACGAATATGTGGAAGGAAAAGTCAGATGAGAACAATGGCAGTTCTATACGTCATTACTCTATGGTAGATACTTTACCAAAAATATGTTCCCTTTGACTTTTTTGGATTTATACTTCATTTTCTGAAAGAATATTTCAGTTGAATAGCACCCCCTCTTGAGTATCGTATATCTTTTCAGCTCGCTTTTTCATAAAATAATAATGCCAATGCATTGGTTGTTTTTTTACAAAATATTTCATTTAATTGCAAAGACTTTAAGACTAAATAAAACAATATAACTTTCGAAAACTCAAATTAATTTTTTGACTCACTTAAATAGAACCCTCATATTTATTTCGGTTTATACTATTCTTTAAAAATTGAGCTATTTCTTTAAAAATTCATCGTATCGATATTATTAGATATGAAAACTCGGAAATTATGTTAAATTGTGGGAGCAACAAGTATTATTGCAGTCGTGGTTCATACAAATTTGTTTAAAGTTTGCAATTGTAAACTATAAGCACAGGGTTCGTGCTACAGTTCAAAAAAGGAATTTGAATTTAAACCCCACATATCTTGAAGATCCCATAGAGGTAAATGTCTCCTTTTCAAAATGTATCGATAATATCTCATTTTATGATTGGAGGATCAAAGACTATGAAACAAAATCAGTCCAAGTCTCGTATACCTACTCTCAAACATGAGACTCCTGTGACTCCAAATCAATCAGAAATACCACAGGCAGTGGAAGTAAAATATCTCGGAATACTTTACATCTTGACAATCCAGTCGTTTGGAGTCATGGAAAAATAATATTCCGACAAAAATAAATGCTCTCGAAATATAATTGAATAAGTTCAGTTCTCTTATTAACTATAAATCTCCACTCTCGCTCGAAAATAAACCATTGATTTACAAATGTAGTATTATCAACCCCATATGGACATATGGAATTCAGCTATGGAGAACAGCCAAGAACTCTAATTTGGAAATTATACAGTGGTTTCAATCAAAAACTCTTCGAAAAATCTGAAAGGCTTCATGGTTTGATACTAACAGGCAATTGCATACAGAACTCAAAATTCTCACTAATTAAGCAGAAATTCAGGCTAGAATGCTCACATCTAAATCTGGATAGAAAGCCATCCAAATTTTCTACCGGCAAATTTGATGCCAAGTACCGTAAACTTTGGACGACGTAGAAGAAGAACTCCCCAAGATCTTGTAGTATAAAGATTGTTTAATGCTTTTCATTTAAAACACAGTGAACTAGAAATACCTGGGAACTGATACTATTTTACTTGTAGGTGTTGTACAGTAAAACAAAAATCTGTTTGTGAAATTTGTCAAACACCCCAAATTCTTGAATTACGTTTAAAAACCCGGGTTTGCGTACCTTTGCGCACTTATAAGCCTGTAATTCAGTTGATTATAAACCGATTTTCAGTTTCTCAACGGATTTAGAAACACTAAACTTTGACGTTTCGAACGATATATGTATATGTATGTTATTTGAGAAAACTTGATTTGTATACACTTTACTTCTAGTATATTATTCGATTGCTGGACTAGTGTGAGGCTAACAATAAGGTTATATTTTAACTTCTTTATTTTCATTTATATTGTACAAAGGGTTTATCGGTAAGATTGCACTTTTTTAATTTAGTGTAAGTGCAAGTGTAAGTTAGGTGTTGTGCAAGTGCAACTCTGAAATTTAGCAGCTGTCACATCCCTCTAGTACTGGGCACTAGTTCGTACCAGTTGAAATAAGTACTTACTAGGGAACCACCTCTACTTACTTTGCCAACCCTAAGCAATGCATTTCATCATTTCGTTTTTTTTATGAAATGTCCGGAAAAACGGTCAATCGCCACCACATCGTTTACCGCGAACTAGTGAATATGGGGCCCCATGAAAAGGGGGATACACAGGTAATAGCTTTAATATGATTTGAAATTCAATTTTTATATTATATTAGTTATTATATTATATCAGCTTAGTTATTATTAGTTAGTTTTCATTTATTTATTAATTTTTATTAATTCACAATTGATGTTGTTGCTGTCTTCATTTTCAATTTTGGTGTTGTTGCAGCTGGAGTTTTTAAATTATGGCTTCTTCAGCTGACCCAGTCTCATCGACGAAATTGAGTGCATCTGAAAAAACAAAAGTAATTAATTAATTGATGCCTAACTCCTATTACAATTAATTTAATAATACCTACCAAGAAATACTCCACTTTATATTTGCACTTGACTCCTCTCAACTGTACTGATTACACAAATTAGGTCAACTGGCAAATTTGTTTTCGATCATTGCGAAAGAGCAACAAGCAAAAATAAAACAATAAAGTCTTCTGTTAGAGCAGTGGCAGAGCGAACAAGCAACGAGAGAATAATAGACCGTAATATAGCTGAGAGCATCACAAAATGAGAGCATGTGCGCATAAATTTTTTTTTACTCGGTGGTTCGGCGTTCGCTTAGCATAGGGTCAGTCATGTACGGAACCATATACGGAGTAGTTAGGTATGTAGCTCAAGCATGGCCAATCGACACCTCCAGAACTGCAGGGATAGTATGTTTATTCCGATTAATAAAAATGGAGCGCATTACAAAAGAACAGCAGGTTATAATTTTGAAAACTTATTACAAACATTTGGAAAGTTATGCTGAGGCAGTGTTGCCAGAAGTTGTCAAAAAAAAAAACATGCCAAAAAAGTGCAATTTCCAAAAAAAAGTGCTAAAACTGAAATAATCAACAATTGTAATACTGCGGGCACTTTACGCCTTAAGGTGGGTACTATGTTTTTCACGAGGAAAAAATAAGCCCAACCATTTTTTCCTCGTGAAAACACTACTAGTGTTGCGAAGTTGGAAAGAGAGTTTAGTACATGTTTTTAACTGTTTCCAACACAGAACCGACGTGTTTTTTGTCCCTTTTCAACACGTAAAGCAACACAATTTTTTTTTCTTTGACATTTTGACATGTGTTTGTTTACGTCACCGAGCAATATTAACAAGAGTTTGCAAATGCTGTTTTATGTACTAACAGAGATCCGTGGAAGATTTGGAAAACATGAAGAGAATGAGAGAAAACTTTAATTTTAACAATATTCGTGTTAATTGGAATCTACACAAATAATTTTCCTCTAACACTTCATTACATTTTAATTTTTTTCATTGAATATCTCATTTTTTAATCGATTTAATTAACAAAATTTACTCCCAGTTGATGTGTTTTGGACTTTGGGTTGACACGCGGCTGCAAAAGTAAGAAAATCGCATAACGCAACCCAGACACCTATCACCGTTTTTTATTTGAAGTCATTTTCCCTATAAGTTCTCCAACTACTAACTTGATCAGCTGTCTCATCGGTATCCCTTGGTTTTCGTGCTCCACCAAGATCCACCTGTGGAAAACATGTGTTGGTTTGGCCTACTTTCCAGGTAATTACAATCATGAACAATCTACTGTATTCTGGCTGTATTTTGTTTGGTGTTCCTTATCTGTCAAATTTTCCACATGTGGGTATTTACAGTAAAAAGTACAAAAACAAAATACATGTAGAATTGACATAAGAGAAACTCCTAAGCAAGAAAAAGTTCAAATCAGCTGTTCTAACGAGTTTACCTTACTTATTCTACCATGCAGTTGCCGCTGCCATTTTTTTTAAAAGAAATCTGGTCGCAAACCAGTGTTGTAAAAAACAATAACTTTTCCTCGTGAAAAGGACATAGTACTGTTTTCACCGTGGAAAGTCAGCATAGTACCCACTTTTATATTCAATAACAAACACATTTTCGTAAACCATACATAATCGAACACCATCACCCATAGGGATGAGGGTATATATTAAAGGCCTGCAGCGTTCCATTCATTTTACTTGTACAAACAGATAAAACAAGTAACAACCTGATATTATCGTTACAAATACAACAACGAGTAGAATACAACATGTGCTCATGTGTTTTCGATTGAGTAGAGAGCGTATCATTTCTTTTTCTGGCTCTCATTGTAGTGGAAGTTTTTTCTCTTTATCTGTTCCACTCAGTGAAGTAACTGTTGTACCTCTTTTTTAAATGGATATATCCATTTAATATGTATATTCCAGATCGTACGCTTTGCGTTGATGCTGTTCTCTTACATTTTCCATTCTTTTTACAAAAAGTGATGGTGTAAGTTTTATCTGTGGCAAATTTTAAGAAAAAAGAAAACAAAAATGTCTGAGGTAAGTAAACACACGCTCTTCCAAGCACAGATAACAAGAGTACCGAAATATGAATCTGTTTATTGGGTATGTAATCATACAAGTATTTTTGATACTTGGTACTTTCACTCTCTCATACCTATTCCATCGATATCTAAAAGAGAAATATTCCATACGCACTCAATCCAAAGCGAGCGAAACAGATACAAGCAGATGTCAGAAAAAGGAACAACAAGTAACAAGTGTGTTTGGATGGTTCTTTGCAGGCCTTTAGTATATATGTAATTTTATACGGAAAAAAGTTAACGCTTAGAAGGATTCATATTAGACCTGAGGTATCTTTGGCCAAATTCGTTTTGGGACATTTTACAACTGGTAACTGCCGTAAACCTCTACCGATCAAAATGCAATTTTGTCATTGGCTATTATTTAAACAACCTTAGTTTATGGGGCGTTATGACCCCACTCCTTCTGGTACATCCCATTCAAATGTTGAGCGGACAATTGGCTGGAAGCCATGATAAATACCCCAAAAACACAACACATCCTAAATTGCTAACAAGATACTATTTTGCACATGTCACTTTGCTATTGAATATGGGCAAATTTGCCACGGGTAATTGAAGGTTTGTCGACTGCGAAAACAAAAATATAACTCAGTTCAGGTACAGAAGTTAGGCAACTGAATTGTCTATTATTCCGACAAAAACCAACCATTTTTCAATTAGAAACATCCTGACGTTGTAAGCTTGTAGTATGAACTTCTCATACATTAACTAAAAATATAAAACTGTTTTAATCGAACTCGGAACCAAAGGATAACTAAGTTGAGGGTATGTTTAAGTCGGATTAGCCGACTGAAATTTCTGAACTTGTTTCGAGTTGGTTTTTTAAATTTCCTTTTATTTTAAAATTTTATTTCTCTAAAATAAATTGTTTTATCAAATTTTGAAAAATATGAATTTTAAATTCATATATTCGTATTCATATTCAAAATAATAAAAATTAATAATCAAAAATAATTTTTGTGTAAAATTTCATATATGAAATCCATAATAAACTTTGAAAACGTATATCATTTAAGAGTAAAATTAAGAAGCCATATTCAAATTTGGAATACTCAAATATAAACTCAAAAGCGGTTAACCAAGTAACCACTTTAATAAAAGCTGTTTCCGTTTTTTAAACTTATTAAAGTAATTAGACTGTTGAGTTGCCTAATCGATTTTGACCAGTAATGATCCTAGAGGCAAATTTACAAATCGACAAGTTTATTTTTGGTTTTTAGAGTCATGTTCTCCGTACATCAAAATTAATGAAATTTTTAATAAAAAGTATGGACCAACATACTTTTGCAGTAAGGGATTTTTTAAAAACCAACTCGCGTACATGTTTACCATTGATAATTTTATATTTGTTATAACTCCTGGTTGAAAATAAGCATTATTTCAGAGTTTAGTTCCGAAAAACAGTCATACATTATAGAAAAAATTCAATTTTGCTAAAAATGCTAAAACTGAAGCGAGAAAGCATTTAGCATGTTTTTTCAAAAAAAAAAGTGCTTAAAGTGCTAAACTGGCAACACTGTGCTGAGACCGCTCGCAAACTTCGAAGAATTTTCGGTCGAGAGAGTGCACCTAATGTGTCACCCAAGGCTGCTTAAGTAGGTTGTGGTATAAGAACAGCTGATTTGTTTTTTTTCATGTCGTGGTGCCAAAGTGGTGCACACTAGCTGTCAAATGCTGTTTACCTTTGTTTTGTGCCCATTGTTCGCAGTACGTTGATATTGACATAAACTACACGCCAAACAAAAACAGAATGCTGGTTGTTGTTGCCTTGTTGTAATTTTTGTATAATTGCTTCTACCTTTTCAATCTGCCTTGGTGTCAACCATTAGAAGAGTGGTCAAAAATTTTAAGAAACTGGGTCGGTTGTGGACGGTAATACTCCAGTGCGTCAACGTACCGGTCGGTCCATGATACAAATAAATACAAGGTAGTAGCGTCAGCCCATATGATTTCCTTTGTTTACATTTCATCGTACCCAGTAATTGTCAAAGTTGTTTGTGTGAGTGCGTTCTCTTTTGATTTCATCCCAATAAACATTGACGTAAACTAGTTTATTAACAATTGTTTTCCAAACACTATTTCCAAAATTAAAATTCACAAATTTATTGTAATGTATTTATAATAGATTTGTAAAAGACGTACTAAAATAGAAATTTACAATACTTTCGTAAGTATACTGGCCTGCTTGAATTACCAATGATACGGTTTTTAATACGCTGTTTTTTGATTTTAAAGAGATTCTAAATATCAAATCCCTTATAAAATCAATATCAAAAATATTTATTGAAGTCGGAAATTGTAATTCTAATTATTCTTGTTTTTTTTTATTAATTTTGTGGTCGCTGACTTAAAAATACTCTGCTCTACTCTGTATCCAGACAATTATTATTACGTTCAAAATGAAGTATTTGAAATACAAAGCATTACAGTCGAATCTGACAATATACCGAAAGTGTATAGCTATCAAATTTTGGATCTTGGTGACCTGTTTGATTATCCACGTAGATCATCCATCCTAAAAATATTTTGTACAACTAAAAAAACATATTCTGCCAACCTTTTTTTGTCACGATTTAAATGATATTTCACATAAAACAATGCTGCTTTGTAACTCGTCAAACGAAATAAATTCATTTTTTCCAGTAATTCACCATGACGAGCAATAGTGAATCGGACCCATCATACGCAATTTATTCGCAAATATTAAACAACAGCAAACCACAACAGGATAGTACTCCAGTGACAATCAGCGAGGAATCCACGAAAAGTAAGTAATTTCTAATAAGTATATAACTAGTTTTAATATATAATTTACTTGTTTATTTTCAGAAATATCTTCATATGTTGCAAAATCGCTAGAGCCAGTTTTTTTTTAAAGCTAACGTCAGAAATACTGACCTTGAGAGATGAAGTAAAGCAGCTGAAACAATGCAACACACCGCCCGATGAATGCGATTTTGAAAATTTCGAACAAAAAATAAATGATGCAAGCGTTATGATTTCACTGGTGTAATTTTCTATGTTCATTAATAACTGCAATATTAACATTATATTTTCTTCTTTTCAGGAAAACAATCTAAAACACTTACCGAATAATAGTGGTCGATTTGTCAAAAACTGCTGGCGTAAAATATTCACGGACAAATCTGCCGAAAAATATTCGTGGAAGGGAACCACTGAAAAGAAATCCATTCAAAACTTAAATGTTACAATGGCTATAAAGAGTAAGTAGTTTCAGCACATTTATAGCAAATGTAAAAATAATATGTTTTTTATTTTGAACAGATGCTGCAGTAAAGCGTGGTTTTGACGAGGGCCACTTTATTCAAGAGTCAAAAAGTTTTTTTCAATTTGCCAAAAATAGGCAAAAAACAAAGAGCATATCAATACCATCAAATCAATTCCATCTGACAATGAATATTAATATAATATTTCTTATTTTTTAATTAACATTTTCTCGTTATGGCTGTATATAGTTGTATAGAGTAGACTTATGCAATCTAGGTCAATTGACAAAAACTTAACTACCCCTTAACTGTTTTCTTTTGCATCTTTTGTTTTGTTGTGTTTTGAAGTACAAATTCATAAATCATTCAATGTAGAAATTCATAAATCATTAATATGTATATTTGAAGTAAAATTTATTTAATAATTTGTTTCTAATTCTTCGACCTTTATTTTATTAATTATTCTGGACTAATTATCCCAGCTCAAGGTCTCTCCAGATTTCATAAAACTTTTTTGTTTTTTCGATATTTCGATTTCCTTTGGAAATCTTCTTCAGGAAAGTTTGTATATTAATTATAACAAACAAACATCAATACAAATTAAAATGAAAATTTTTGACAAATTGTGTAAAGTAATACTATTTATACATATTATAATACAGTATAGTTTACATAAAGTAGAAATATTAAATTGAACAAAATTTTAAAATATTTTAAGACATTTGTGTTAATTTATCCTATTATTAACCTATTTTTTCTCATTAATTAAGATTCTACCATTTTTAGTGAAGTTATATGTATCTACTTTCTTATTAAACTGCGAAAACCGATAAAAACTTGCGAAAATTAGCGAAAAATTACCAAAATTTAAACAAGTTAAAAAATTACCTAATAATCACTATAACCAAAAGAAATGGCGAAAACTCTGTTAAAAACCGCCAAATTCGCGAAAACCCGTAAAAACATTGCCAACCCCATTATGACAACGATTTCCACCATTAATTAAAAATCGCCAAAGCTCTAAAATTTCCGAAATTGTTAAAAATAAAACCGCGAGACCGCAAAAATTCGCGGCCTTTGTTTTAATTTCCTCTATTATTAACATTTTTATTTTTATGAAACAATCGATTTATTGCAGCAACAATTTCCAGAACAAATTACCTCAAGAAATTCTGATGTTAACTGGCCACTAAAATCATGTGCGATTTCTTTATTTGGGGTTTCGTGAAATCTTGGGTCTATGCGAATAAACCAGAAACAATTCCTGAGCTCAAATCCGAGATACAACGTGTGGTCGGTGAGATAAAGTCACATCTCTGTGAATATCCGTGGACGGATATTTTATTCCATACTTAATTGGAACATGTCTTCTTTACAATCCAATAAAAGAGTCACAACCCAAAAAGTATCATGATTCGTTGGGCAACACCACCGATCAGGATACGGTGGGACTAGATCGACCCGATGGTGCTGTCAAGGCAAATAAAAGGGGTTTTGTTGGATTCTTGGTTACAAGAAAACCTAGAAAACCCAATGGGTGGAACATTGGGCATACCCGCCGTTCAGGATACCGCGGACCTAGTCAACCCGATGGTGCTGCAAACGCGGAATGTATGGGATAATAATTGCCGGGGTTGCTGAATATTAACAACAAAAAAAATTACATGGGGTGTCAGGGGACACCCGGTGGGAACGAAGTTCCTTTCGCTGTATATTATGTACTAGTTAGTTCCAACACGCCCAAGGCGCCCGTTGAAAAATTCAATAATTTAAATGGATCTAAGAAAAGATACTTTTTGTAAGAATCTTTTTTTATAGAATGTATTTTAAACAAAAGTATATTTTTTAATTCCTTTTTATAAGAATATGTATTATATTTTCCCGAAAAATTCCGTTTTTAAAGAGAGGTACTTATTTTATTAAAAGCTAATGCTTTTTTAGAAAGGTACTATTTTTAAGAAGAAGTACTTTCTGGAAGAAAAAGCCACAAGAGTATGAATTTTTTTTTACAAAGAAGTACTTTTTTTACGAACAGGTACTTTTTAAAGAAAAAGGTTATTTTTTTAGAAAAAGGTTATTTTTTTAGGAAAATGTACTTATTTTCAGAAAGGCTAGTTATCTCAAGAAAATAAAAGAAAAGGTATTATTTTATTTTTAAGAAAATGTACTTTTAAGAAAGACATTTTTGTAAGAAAAGGTATTTTTTGAAGAAAAGAGTTTTTTAAGATATTAAAATTTGTTATAAAATTAGTCCCTTTTTCAAGAATAGGTACATTTTTAAGAGTAGGTAATTATCTCAAGAAAAGTTATTTTGTTTCACAAAAAAGGTAGTTTTTAAAGAAAATATAGTTTAAAAAAGACAATTGGCTGTAAGAAAATGTACGTTGTGAAGAAAAATTACTTATTTTAAAAAAATCACTTTTTTAAGAAAAGGTACTTTTTGTAAGAAAACTTTCTTTGTGTTAAGTAAAGGTACTTCTTTGTGGCCGTCGGTGGTGCAATGGTTAGTATGCGCGGCTCTTGTACATGAGATCCTGGGTTTGAACCCTGCTCTGACCACCTTAAAATTTCTTTCGGCGGCGGTCACCTCGCATAGTGACGGCGATACTATCGAGTATATAGCCATGAAAAAGCTTCTCAAAATACCGTTCGGAATCGGTGTAAAACTGTAGGTCCCAATCAGTGAGTGAAAACTGGAAAGCGCACAGCTCAGAGATTGTGAGAAGTTCTCCCCTGCCCCTTCATGGGATGTAATGGGAAACCATTTGTTTATTTATTTAAAGGTACTTCTTTAATACAAGGTATTTTTTTAAGAAAAGCTACTTTGTTATTCTTAATAGTTATTTCTTTGAGAAAATTTACATTTTTTAGGAAAAGGCGCTTATTTAAGAAAATGTTCCTTTTTAAACTTCTTTCACTGTGGCGTTTCTAAATGTACTTTTTATTGGCTTCAAAACTACAATATATACTAAATATTGGTTACAGGCTCCATCTAGAAAACTTCCCATTACACAATAAATTTCCCAACATATGTTAGTCTAGACTCAAACCAAAGCAGTTGATTGCACTGGGTTGTTGCATAATTAGTGTTAAGTTGTTTATTATTTTTTTCATTTAGCCCCCATCCCGCAACGTGCGATAAGGAATTTCGTTCCAGTATGTATTAAAGTAATTTGTGGTGTATAGTTTTCATGGAATTGTGGGAGGGTCTATCGCTGAATAAAGTTGACTCTTTGCAGCCGAGATACCCCTGTGGTATTTCCAAGGGTTTTCGCCAGTAGAATCACGTGCCGATCTAGTCTGCGTTTATATATTTTCAAAGCTTAAATTTCGGGTTTGATCCTCCCGTCTGAAAGCCATTTTTCACATGATATAAACTTTAATAACTCAGACTTCTAACGGATTTTTAAGGACAAATTTGAGTTTTACTAATTATTCACGAGTACAATGGGTTCTTCATAAAACAATGTGTAAGAAAATCGCCTACGCGGAATACGCTTAAATAATATAATTAATTAAAAATCGGTTGATTATCAACGAACTTAGAGGTTTATAAATCATGGTTTTAACCGTATGCCAACATTTTGGGGGTGTTTGGCAAATTTTACAAACAGATTCTTGTTTTACTCGACAACACCTACAAGAAATGCAGTATCACTTTTCACACTTTACATTTTATCAATATGATTTCAGTTTTAATCCATTCAGATGATGATAAATTTAATTAGAAAATTTCGATAAAAACAGCAGTTTAATGCAAACATCAAATAACAATAAAATTGAGTATTTGAATATTTTTTTATTAAGTTAAGTTTAACTCATTGGAACTAGTATCATCCCGGTTCTGAAGTTTTCACGTCTCTATTTTATTTATATTATTTTCTTCCTAAACACATCCAGCATGCACTTTTATGATTTTGTATATTAGAAGTGACATTTAGTAATTTTATTGGCAAACCCTGTCACATTAGCAACAGTTAAACTTCAACTATGAAAAGCTTTATAAAATGTGCATGACGATTGCTATTTATTTCAGTAGCCTTAGTCGCGTCTACTGCATATCATCCAAGCTAGATTGTATTCCATAATAAACGGACAGTTTTTAAATATGGGTAAACTAACGTTGTATGGTATGGATCCCAGTCCGCCTGTACGTGCTTGTCTACTTACATTGAATGCATTACAATTACCCTACGAGTACAAACAAGTCAATTTGTTACAAAAGGAACATTTATCCGCGGAGTACCTGACGAAGAATCCCCAGCACACTGTACCCACGCTGGACGATGGCGGCGACTACATTTGGGACTCTCATGCTATTATGGCGTACCTAGTGAGCAAATATGCCAAAGATGATGCACTCTATCCGAAGGATCTACTGAAACGTGCCGTAGTTGATCAGCGGCTGCATTTTGAATGCGGTGTGATGTTCCAGGGTGGATTGCGCAACATCACGGCTCCAATGTTCTTCCGGAACCAAACACAGGTTCCCCAACATCAGATCGATGCCATCGTTGACATTTATAATTTCTTAGAAACTTTCCTCAAGGATCATCCCTACATAGCTGGGGACCACTTGACTATTGCTGACTTTAGCATTGTGGCCACTGTAACATCTTTGGTGGCGTTCATTGATATTAAAAACTCAAAATTCCCTAATCTTGCAGCTTGGATTAAACGCCTGGAATCTCTGGCGTACTACCAGGAAGCCAATGGTAAGGGTTCCAAACAATTCATGGAACTGATCAAGTCGAAGAAATTACAAATTGTGCCTTAACTTGTGATTTTCAAATAAAGTACGATTTAAATCGTAGTTGTGAAAATTATTATGAAGTTTTTTTTCATTTTGTATTAATTAGAATTCTCGATATAATTGCAACCATTACTTTGTTTGTGTGTATCAGTTGATTCATAGACTAATTACTATACTAGACTCAACATTTCTCTCAGCAAATTTATGACATTTGGCCTGGTGTGATATGAACGTTAGATGTCGAAAAGAATTGCTTCAATGACACCAGATAGAGGCAGGCAATGGTTCAAAACTACGAAGAAAATAACAACAACGGCATTTCGTTTTGTGTGTTAAAATTATTGTGTTAAATACAAAACAAAGGTATGCTAACAATAATAGTCAATAAAAAAGTGTAAAACCCATTCACAGTTTTTCACCAAAACGACATGAAAAATTAAAGTCACAAGTTCTTGTAATTCCACCTAGTGGAAGTCACTTTTCGTCAAACATCTTGCACCAGATGAGTCAAATATTCTCTCTAGTAAGATTTACTCTATGAGTTGATTAAGCACAATGTACATACATATATATATATATTATATATATATATATATTTATATGAAATTCTATTGTTTACGATACGCCAGATTGTAATTTGAGTGCTCATAGAAACGAGAGAAGAGAGATTGAAATACCCACCCAGCAGGAAAATGAAGAATGCATTACATTGAGAATGAATTATATAATGCATTATAATAATTACATGACATTCCAAAGACTCGAGGGGGTAATGTCATTTGACAAAATTGCACATTGTTTCCCCCTTCATAGCGCGTACAAATTTTACGTTTACGTTTTTCTTTCTTGTTTTATTTCTTGACAATTTTGTCACATGAAATCTTACCTATGTAATGTAACAGTAGGCAGACGTAGAGTTGGCAATCCAGTTCTTTTTGAAGTTTGTCACAATACGTCATCTAGCGGGAAATTTTTTCCAGGGACCGTAACGTCATAAGTTTTATAATAAAAATTGCAATATAACAATTATTTCCAAATTTTTATTTAAAAGTTACAAAATAACACTTATTTTTGATTTTCTACAATTAAAATATAAAATAAGAGTTATTTTTGATTTTTTAATTTAAAAGTTACGAAATAAGAGTTAAATTAAATTTTTGTAATACAGAACTTGGATCAAAAGATATTCAAATTTAACTTTTACTTTTTTATTTTAAAAATAAAAGTTACTCAATAACTCTCATTTCGTAACTTTTATTTTTATTTCTATTGTAAAGATCAAAAATAGGTGTTATTTCATAACTTTTAAATAAAAAATTAAATTTAATTATTAACTTTTAATTTTTTAAATAAAAGTTATAAATAAGAATTAAAAATGATTTACATTATAATAAATCACAAATAGTGGTTTTTGGCTGATATAGCTTATTACGACTAAAATAGAAGTTTTGGTGTATTCACTCATAACTCTTTCACTCATAACTCGTATTTTCAACTCATAACTCTTATTTGCGGTCCCGGTTTTTTTCTGATGGTTTAACATTGTATTTATAAACCTTGAATTCGTCCACATATTTTTATTAGAATCGCCTAAAAATAAGTCAGTTTTGGTGCAACGTTTAGAGGTGAAGATAGATAAATAGTTTATTTAAATAAATAGTGTATTGAATCCGTGTATGTATGTCGTGGAAGTGCATTATATAACAAGTTCTTAATTCATTAACAATAGAATGCATTATAAATAATGCATTATAGAATTCATTCCTGATAAAATGTTAAATAATGCATTAAAAAGAACGAATTATATAATGCATTCTCTGGACACATTAAAATAATTCATTCTTTTCCTAGCACATCCCTGTGTTAAGAATAATGCATTCTGGAATCAACGTTTAATACACGCTACACACATTAACTTCTCGATTCCTATTCATTCCCTTTTCCTGCTGGGCGTGTATGTTTGGGTAACTCAGTCAGTGTTGCCAGTTTAGCATAATTATGCTTTTTTCGCAATTTTTTGTTTTTGGCTTCTGCATAATATTTTTAAAACATGATGCTACATGCTTTTTAGCATAATTTTCACGAAATTTTTTCCAAATATTCCTAAAATTTGATAATTTTTGTCAAATTTTTGGCGTAATTTTTTAGAAACTGCACAATTTTCCATCAAAAAATTTGATCAGACGCACAATGGAAATATTTATCAGTAGTTCAACATCAAATTAATGTAAAATTTCACTGATATAATAAACAATTTCCTTGAATTAACTATTTTTTCCACATTTTTTTCTCACCATTGAATCGAAGATGAATTTGCCACGAAGTTACTTATCGCACGTTGCGGGATGGGGTCTAAATGAAAAACAAAATTAAACAACATTTTTACCCGTTCTATGCCACAACCCAGTATTGTTTTATTTTTTATACCCTCCACTGTAAGTGATAGAGGGTATATATCAGTTTGTCATTCTGATTGTAACATATAGAAATAAGGCTTTGCGACCCCTTAAAGTAAATATATTCTTGATCCTTATAACAACCGGAGTCGATATAGCCATGCCCGTCTGTTGAAAACATTCTCACGACTTCAATCGGCGATAACGCGGTTTGGTTTTTGGCAAGAATGTTCCACGTATTCCTGAGCAGTTTGGTATTGAAAATCAGCGAAATTGGTCCATTGGAAAAAATTTTATGATTGGAAACGTAAAAAAACTCATAAAATTTTCACATTAATGTTTGTAGTTTTATACTAAACTACTCCTTTTGCCGTGTGGTGAATTTCCATGTTGAAAATCTTTGTTGTTCTTTATAATAGGTAAGTACTTTAGAATGTTTAGATGTACTTTCATGTGTTCATACATTTATATGAATTTTGTCACTCTTCATCTAAGGTCGCTGTGGCCTGATGGGTAAAGGGTTGCGCGTTGGAGTCTGAACGTTGTTGGTTCAACTCTCATCCCCCAGCTTGTATTTTTTTGTTTGTTTTTAACAGTTCTTCAAAAAATGCTTTTTTATTTTTAAAAAATGTTTTTTTATTTTACTTGTGAAGAAGTAACTTATTTTTATTTTTTTTAAAAAAGTACATTTTCTTAAAAAAAAGTCCATTTCTTAAGTACATTTCAAAGTACATTTCTTAAGTACATTTCATTAAGTACATTTCTTAAGTACATTTCTTTCTTAAGTACATATCTTAAGTACATTTCTTCTTAAGTACATTTCTTAAGTACATTTCTTCTTAAGTACTTAAGAAATGTACATTTCTTAAGTACATTTCTTAAGTACGTTTCTTACGTACATTTCTTAAGTACATTTCAAAGTACATTAAGTACATTTCAAAGTACATTTCAAAGTACATTTTCTTAAGTACATTTTCAATGTGAGCATTTGAGCATTGTGAGCAATGTGAGCATTTGTGAGCATCCTGCATTTATGAGCATTTGTGAACAAGTAATTGCATTTGTGAACAAGTAACTTATTTTTATTTTTTTTTAAAAAAGTACATTTTCTTAAAAAAGGTCCTTTTTAAAATTTAATATTTTGCTGGTTAACACTAAGGTGGAGGGTATCAAAGATTCGGCACAGCCGAATTTAACACTTTTACTTGTTTCTTAAGGGGCCCTTAGACCTGTGGATAAGTTGCAGCGACTTCAAGTTGACATCAACTTATCCATGGTGTAAGGTGAAGTTGGTGGTTTGTACAAACTAGTTGATGTAAAATCAAAGCCATTTTGATTTTTTGAAGTTGATATCAACTTATCCACCAGTGTAAGGGGAAGTTGCATCAACTTTCATACGCATTTCGGTGAGAAATGTTCATGAGGCAACATTATCGGCAAAATGTAAATAAATCAACCAAAAAAGAATTAAATTAAACATTATCGGAAAAATATAAACTACATAAATATGATTTGTAGTGTTATTTATAATTATTTAAAGAAAATAAAAATGGCGTTTTTTCGTAAAATTTGTGATATTTTCGCAGTGCGCTCACCACCTTTCATTTCGACATCTGACAAGAAAATGAAGTTGCCTCAACTAGTTTGAGAGTGTAAGGGCAAGATCGAAGTTGATGTCTAGTTATCGAAGTTGATGTCAACTTGAAGTCGAGCAAACTTATCCACAGGTCTAAGGGCCCCTTCATAGTATTGCTGTTTTCAGTTTGCATTTCCTGGTTTTGTGTTTGAAAGTTCTACCAATTCGTTTTCTTAGTTTTATTTTATTGCATACCTTTAGACATACTATGCCAATGCAGTGTTTGGCAACAATTTTTACAGTCAGGGACGTATATGATGGTTGTTTTTTTTCATGTTGGCTTTGTTATAGTCCTGCCCATGTGAAGTGTGCTGGCTTCAATGGAAGGCATTATGATATAATTACGGCTAAGGAAAGCCGGCTTTGCTGGACGCGTTGGAAGTGTAGGGAATTCGATGTTGAATTTTATAAACTATTTAAGGAGGCCAAGAAAGGATTTAAAACTTTAAATTCTGTATAGTAGTGCAAAACTTAAATCGTTGGAGGATATGTTTGACACTTTTAAATGCCCTGAGGACATCTCGTGCTCTCCAAGATGGAAAAAAGCTTCTAGTGATCGTAATTTAATTATGCCACTAACCCCCAATTTGGATAATTTGGACAGTCTTTTCTTATATCCGCAACCGTCTTCGACTGTTGTTCCTTCATCCATTGAAGTCAGGAACCGTAATCATTATGAGTTTTATTATAAAAATTATATATTAATTACTATATATTATGAGTTTTAAGGACTTTTTTCAATGGTAATGATTAATTTAGAGTAATATTACAATAATCAGCCCATAATCATTATCAATCAGAACGTTTAGTGAATTCAAGTAATTATATAAAATTTAGTACCATCATAAACAATAGCAATTTATTAATTTTTTTTTTTTATATACATTGTACACAGATCGGGCTGTCGAGTATATTTAATAAACATTTACTTATATTCTGCATTTGTACGGTTTATAAATTCAATTTGTTGAAATCAATTTAACACTCATCTTTATATATATAATTCTACTGCACGTGTGTTTGTGACTGAACTCCTCCTAAACTTCGGCACCGATTTGAATAAATTTTTTTGTATGCATTTGGGTGGCGCCCTGGGTGGTTTAGATTTACTATTCGGTCCAATTGGACAAATGGGCGTGGTACCTCCCATACAAACCACAAATTAAAAATCCATTATTTCTGCTCTTGCTAACGGTATTTGAACAAAATTTGCAGGACAACGTCTGCCGGGCCAGCTAGTATATAATATAATGAAAAATGTTTAATAAAATATCGTATTATTTATATACTCAAACCTATGGTCTACGAGTAAAAGGAAAGGATAATTTTTTTAATTTTGTGGTTTTTGACGCTAATGCAATATTTTTATGCGATATGTTAGTATTGTATCTAAAATAACCGACATTGTACGTTGATGTAAACGGGAAACCATTTATTTATTTATTTTAATTGTCAATTAGAATTACATTTACATTATTATACAATTTCTTATTTGATATATACTTTGTGTACTGACTTTAGGCTGTTCTGTACAGAGAAGTACAGGCTCTTAAACATTTCCTTTCGAATACCAGACAAGACAACCACATGTTATGACGGGATGAATTAATGTTTGATACATAATAGTTTTGACACGGGAATTTATATGTTTAGAATGAAAAAGACGCCTGTATATAAAAAAAAGATTTCCTTGCCTTTGAGACTATCTCCTTTATATGTTCATTAACGTATAAGAATTTGTCCAAGTGCACCCCTAGATATTTAATTTTGTGTTTGTTCTCAATGATCTTATCCGTAAGGTTTGAGTTGATTCCGAATTGTTTCCAATTCCTCTTTACGTCGTTATTACATTTTCCTACTGGTGGCCGAAATATAATAGTCTCACACTTGTTAGTGTTTATTTTTAAATTACAATCAAGGGCATACTTCTCGGCTATGTTGAATGAGTTTTGAAGTCCTTCATTAATCTTAGATATTGTCTTATCAGCATGATAAATAACAATATCATCGGCGAATGCCGACTAGTTTCATAATTACTGTTTTCATCGAAATCCTTATATGAATGTATTGATTCTAGAAAAGCTCCTATTTGATCATGCATTTCGTCTTACTCACGTATCACTAGGTTGTCCGTATTATCCTTTTCTAGATCTTGTGTGTTTATTCCAGTTTTCTTAATATATTCCTTTCAGATTCATGCACAACTATTCTCGTTAAATTGAGTGGTTTATTTTTTTTTTTAAATGTTTTCGTACCTTGGAACATTCTTCCTGGATCTCTATGATCTAATCTCTCCAGGTTTTCCTGGATTTCTTTAATATCTATAAATATAAAATTTTCATTCAATAGTTTTTTAATCAGTTTGAGTTTTGCTTTTAAGGTGTTTAATGATAATTCTGTAAGTCTTGTTTCTAATCTATTAAGTATTTTTACCATCGTTAATATTTTACTTTTTTCTAAATGTAATTTTTTAATTATGCTGTTAGAATATTTTGAAAATACATATTTGTCTTTAAATTTTGGTACCTTACTTTCAATGGAAAATAAAATGTAATCTAGTTATATATACAAGGTGTTCCAAAAGAAGTCATCCGATGTTGTTTGGCTCTCATTTTTTTTCTAAATGAAAAACTTCGATTCCGGTTTTTGATAATGTTTATTTGAACCTTTAGAATTTTATTGGTTAAGTTGAGTAGATGATATCGGTTAAATGGGCGCCGTCACAATTGATTATCATACGCCTTCACAATATCGGTTGTGGCTCGCGCAGTGTGTGCCGTTGCTCCGGCCTGTTGGATCGACATGTCTTCCAGTCCTAATTCGTGCATCACTCGTGGATTTTTGGTGCCCCAGAAGCGATAGTTTTGCTTGTTCACGTACCCGCTGACGTGGAAATGAGCCTCATCGCTCATTATGATTTTCAAATCATTATGAACAAAAATGCCATAAAACGAGCCCGTTTGGTAATCAATTGTGGCGGCGCATATTTCACCGATAGCATCTTCTCAAATTAACCAATAGAATTCTAAAGGTTCAAATAAACATAATCAAAAAACAGAATCGAAGTTTTTCATTTAGAAAAAAAATGAGAGCCAAACAACATCGGTTGACTTCTTTTGAAACACCTGTACATACATACATCTATTTCATCATTCGTTAAATTTCGATAGTTCGGTATAACTGTTTCTAACTTGATTTTCTACATTACCACCTTCTCAAACTTTTTCCAATTTGTCCTTTTAAAGTTAAATTTGAACGTTGTCCCCTCATTCAAAGTTATCATAACATTCGGCTCACTCTCAATTTTTACAATTAATTCCACTGCGTTGTGGTCGCTATCGTAATACAATGTTTTGAGGCAGTTTGACATTTCGTTGACTCTCAGTATATTTAGCCTGGAATGCGTTATGTATAAATCATGGTATGAGCCCGATCGAGGAAAGGATGGTGGCACAGAAGCGTAAAGCTTGCAACTGAATTCTATTTCGTTTTCCGACAACCATTCTTTTAGGCCAGTGACGGCCAAAAATTTGAAAACATACCACATGTGGTAGGAAACGAAAAATGCTGCTGACGCTCTGCTCCCACACGTTCATGCTCATTTGATTGTAGCAACAACAAAACAACGTGTTTACTCAAATGAACTCAGTTGCTGTTTCGCATTCATGTGCAGCGCAGTTGCCTATTATTGCACGCATACAAATGTACTTTCCTAGTGTTAGTGTGGCCATCACTGTTTTAGGCATAGAGTAAATATGAAGTAGAGCCGCCATTTGTCTCATCTGACGTTTCCTTCCACACTCTTCGTGATGCGGTCGGTGTGATAGAGAGATGTATGACGAAAAGTGATATACACCAGGTGGAATTACAATAATTTCTTGCTTTAATTTTTCATGCCATTTTAGTGAAAAACTGTGAAATTTAAATGTGTTTTAAACTTTTTTATTGACTGTTATTGTTAGCATACATTTGTGTTGTACTTAACACATTAATTTTAACACACAAAACGAAATGCCGTTGTTGTTATTTTGTTCGTTGTTTTGAACCATTGCCTCTATCTGGTATTAGTAAAGCAATTCTTTTCAACATCAAACGTATACATCACACGAGGACAAATGTCACAAATTTGGTGAGTGAAAGATTTTCTCTACCCACCTTTACTCTATGGTTTTAGGCTATTGCCTTTTGCGTTATTAACAGTATTACCCCACAGTCTGTGCTTGCAGTTCAAGCAGTTAATTATTTGAATTTTGAAGATTCATAGAACCAAATAGTTTTTGCAAATCTGCTCGTATTGAATTTATATTGCCGACCGGATAGTACGCACATACATATAATAAATAAAAAGTTGTTGCAGTCAACGGCTATCTTAATGGCGCGTGTCTCTAAAGCAGAGCCGGCGCTCAAAGCTCCCAGCAGCCACTCACACATACAGCTTTTCATACGCACACAACACGAATGGCAACAAAACTATCAACTAAGAGCATAATAAATAAAAGTAAACACACACGTTTCATTCAGTAGCATGGTAGCTTTCAACCAAGCTGGTCGACGTCGCTATTTTTCGCTATATATATAAAATTTTAATTTGCAATGTGGAAAGTTGAATGGGAACATTTATTTCCGATCAATATAATGAATGAAGCACAATGCTTGTATACAACCAAAAAATTAAAAGAATGGCCGCACACTCTCTTAAACGCCATTACGAAGCTTGTCACTCTGAATTTCATTTAATAAATGGCATTTTTTTATTAAAATAAGATAACTTAGTTGCTAATGTTTTGGCCACCACCGTATGTAGCACCAAATTTATCCCACTGCGCTCAAAATACTCTCACAAATACACACTCACACACTATATAATATATATTCTTACAAAAAGGACCTAAAAATATTATTTTTCTTGTTAAAAAATATATTGTAGAAAAAAAAATTCTTAAAAAAAGTTTTTTATTTCACAAAACGTACCTTTTCTTAAAAATCCATTTAAATTATCGTATTTTTCAACGGGCGCCTTAGACGTGTTGGAACTAACTAGTTCATAATATATAGCGAAAGGAACTTCGTTCCATCCGGGTGTCCTATGGCACCCCATGTGCTTTTTTTTTTATTGAGTTAAGTTCAATTGATTAGGATGTATTTTAAGCATTAACTAGTATCACCCCGATTCTGAAGCTTTAGCGTCTCTAAAGAATATTATTTTCCACATAAGCACATCCAGCAATCATTTTTATGATTTTGAATTTTAGCACCCACATTTGGTAATTTTATTTAGGGCGTTCCGATTGGCAAACCCTGTCACATTAGCAGCAGCTAAACTTCAACTATCAAAAGCTCTATAAAATGTGAATGACGATTGCTATTTATTTCAGTAGCCTTAGTCGCGTCTACTGCATATCATCCAAGCTAGATTGTATTCCATAATAAACGGACAGTTTTTAAATATGGGTAAACTAACGTTGTATGGTATGGATCCCAGTCCGCCTGTACGTGCTTGTCTACTTGCATTGAATGCATTACAATTACCCTACGAGTACAAACAAGTAAATTTTTTTCAAAGAGAACATTTATCCGCGGAGTACCTGAAGAAGAATCCTCAGCACACTGTACCCACGCTGGACGATGGCGGCGACTACATTTGGGACTCTCATGCCATTATGGCGTACCTAGTGAGCAAATATGCCAAAGACGATGCACTGTATCCGAAGGATCTACTGAAACGCGCCGTAGTTGATCAGCGGCTGCATTTTGAATGCGGTGTGATGTTCCAGGGTGGATTCCGCAACATCATGGCTCCAATGTTCTTCCGGAACCAAACACAGGTTCCCCAACATCAGATCGATGCCGTCGTTGACATTTATAATTTCTTAGAAACTTTCCTCAAGGATCATCCCTACATAGCTGGGGACCACTTGACTATTGCTGACTTTAGCATTGTGGCCACTGTAACATCTTTGGTGGCGTTCATTGACATAGACAACTCAAAATTCCCTAAACTTACAGCTTGGATTAAACGCCTGGAATCTTTGTCGTACTACCAGGAAGCCAATGGCAAGGGTTCCAAACAAACAGTAGAAATGATCAAGGCGAAGGAATTTAAAATTGTACCTTAAGTTGTGATTTTCAAATAAAGTACGATTTAAGTCGAAGTTGTGAAAATTATTATGATTTTTTTTGTATTTTGTATCAATTATAATTCTCAATATAATTGCAAAAATTACATTGTGTGTAGCAGTTGATTAAGTACAATGTACGACACAAATATATTTATATGAATTTCTATTGTTTGAGATACGTCAGATTATAATTTTGAGTGCTCATACAAAAGAGAGAAAAGAGATTGAAATACCCATGTATGTACGGGTGCTCAGTCAGTGTTGCCAGTTTCGCATAATTATGCTTTTTCACTTTTTTTTGGGTTCTGAATAATTTTTTTGAAACATGATGCGACATGCTTTTTAGCATAATTTTCACGAATTTTTTTTCCAAATATTCCAAAAATTTGATACCTTTTGTCAAATTTTTGGGGAAATTTTTTAGATATTGCACAATTTTCCATCAAATAATTGATCAGGCGCACAATGGAAATATTTATCACCAGTTCTACATCAAATTGATGTAAAATTTCACTGATAAAAAATAAATGGTTTCCCATTACATCCCATGAAGGGACCGGGGAGAGCTTCTCACAATCACTGAGCTGTGCTCTTTCCAGTTTTCACTCACTGAATGGGGACCTACAGTTTTACACCGATTCCGAACGGTATTTTGAGAAGCTTTTTCATCACTATGCGAGGTGACCACCGCCGAAAGAATTTTTTTTTGAAGGTGGTCAGAGCAGGGTTCGAACCCAGGATCTCATGTACAAGAGCCGCGCACACTAACCGTTGCACCACCGACGGCCAAAAAAAATTGCACTGCTACAATAAACAATTTCCTTGAATTGTGTGTGTTTTGAGTTGGTGATATTATGGCTTGTCCTCTGAACTGCATTAGCCTCTCAAGCTCTGACAAGCAGTGAGAGTCTTAATGCAAGTATTATTTATAAACCCTTTTTAAGTGAAAGACGTTTGAGGTTAGTTTTCACATTGAACTTTATTTTTCAAATGTTAGATCAAGACTGCCTGACTTTTACAAGGATATGAGCTTAGGTGCTAACAAGTAAAATCAGTTTAGGAAATGAAACTTTGTTAGTGGTACAACAATTCAAAGTAATCGATTAAGCTCAAACGAATGAATTGATAGTTATGAAATGTAGTTATGAATTAAGTGATAAATTGTAAATGAGTCTAATTATAATAGTAGTCAAAATACACCGCCGCTACAAACTAAAATTTTAAAGAATTTTGTACACAATTACGTATTTAGCTCTCTATTTCTTTACAACAAACAACAACAATGATTTCCCATTACATGCCATGAAAGTATTGGGGAGAGGTTGTGAAAGTATCACAACCAGTGTTATGTGCGCTTTCTAGTTTTATACTCACTGACTAGGACCTACAATTTGACACCGGTCAATTTTAAGAAGGTATTTCAAGAAGCTTTTCCATGGATAACTACTCGATAGTGTCTCCATCAATAAGCGAGGTGACCGTCGAGGTGGCCGAAGCAGGGATCGAACCCACGTGTCATGTACAAGAATTATTATTTTTTTCATGACGTTCTGGTCCGAAATTGTGTATCATCAGGCATCAATGTTTCACATTAAAATTATGAATGGACCAAGTTATGACAAAAAGAGAGAAATACGTTTTGAATCATTCGCCAGTGCTTTTGAGTCATACAATTCGTTCCATGAGTTCTCTATACCATTCACAGGGTGTCTGGTGGCAAAATTTATGTTTTTAAATACGATTGTTTCAAAAAGTAATAAACTGTGCGGAGGGAGGGTGGCGCCGTTGGAATTATCGATTGTGCGGATTTGTCAGTCACGATATCGCAGTGGTCGAGTGAGCACCGTGCGTTCGCAGTGGAGACATTTTTTTGATTCTTACGTAATTGATTGATTCTTACGTAATTGCTCGTCGACAATTTTGCTCAAAGTTCGGTATTCGGGGAATAAGTGATGGACCGACTGTGAATTTAATTCGTTCGTGGTGCAGAGATTCCGCGCAACTGCTTCGGCTATGAATGATCCACGGCCAGGGGCCAGTCGATCTTCAAGGACTCCCGAAAACATTGAACTGGTTGAAAGCAATTTAGGTGAAAATCCGCGACTTTCAATACGGAAAAGAGCAGCCACACTGGGAACGATTATTCATGAAATTTTAAAAAAGGATCTGAAGTTCCAACCTTTTAAAATTCAAATCGTTCAAGAACTGAAAGAAACTGACTTTTATTTACGCAAAAATTTTTGTGAAACGATGTTGGAGCGTTTTCGCACTGTAAATCCCATTTTTTGGATCGACGAGGCTCATTTCACTTAAACGGCCACGTCAACAAGCAAAACTGCCGTTACTGGTCTCCAAGAACCCGCAAAAATCAAAAATCATTGTATTGCCCCAGGGTATCTGTTTGGTGGTTGTACCTTATCCAAGCATGAGATAATTGGACCATTTTTTTCTAAAATTCTCGAGGCCAGGCGACGAATATAAATGGAAGAAATACTCTTTAAGAAATAAAATCCGCATTTCCATTCTATCGCTCAATGCTCTTACGTGGCGTTTACACGGGACAGTTTTGCTCCGACAGTAGCAATACATTCACACATTTTTACTACCACACTTACACTTCTCTCACTTGCCTCGCCACTGTCTCTGATTTTTCAACGACAGTAACTTCGGCAAGAGATTTGACATAAGCGGCCAGATCATGGCTGAACTAGTAAAGGTTGGCGCAATAGAACAACTGATTTTACTTTCTTATGACTTCATCTGTTAAATTCAGTGTATTTTGTTGTTATACTTTTTTGTTTACTGTGTTCGTTCATATGGATCTGTGTTGAATTTGACGATTAGTGAAGAAACAAAAAATAAATGCCTGTTGTTGGTTCACACAATTACAACAAATCCTACTGCATCAACCTCTACTAGTTCAGCCATCGGCCATATCGGTGACGTTTCGTAGTAATTTGAGAAAAAAGCAAAACATCGCAAACGACGTTACAAATTGGGAAATATATTTGTATTTGAAAATTTTGTTAATTTTTATTGAAATATTGTTTGACAATACAAACATATAAACATGAATACATGTCTAATTTTGCAGAGTACAGCAGTTCCATTGTAATTTGGAGAAGTTAGACAAAACACAATGACAAAAGAGCGAAGAAACAAAAAATCAGAGCACGAAATTGAACGAAACGACACTGTCGGCGGTTGCTAAAAACTATACTGTCTTTATAACTGGCTGGACGCGTAAGTCCCGCAAACAATTTTTGTCTTTGTGACAACTAATACATATTCTCAACTATCTTCTCTCAAACTGTCCCGTGTAAACGCACCGTTAGGGCGAGTTTCACACTCGTCATTTAAAAGCTCAATTTAAAAGCTTACTGAAAATTTTCATATTAAATGACAAGCATCAGGCATTTAAAGTACATTTAAATGGAGAATTTTCTACTGTGAAACTGGCCATTAATGTGTCAATTATTATGTTTTTTATTTAAGTTTGAAAATATAAATCTGTTACCAGATACCCTGTAACATAAAGAAAAACACCACACAAATTAACTAAACGAAGTGTTCTCAATGCTCTCTAGTATTGAAGTAAAAATTGTGGAGTGCATCAGCTACACCTTGAACTTTGAGTTAAAGCACTCAATACGTTTGAATATGAACAAAAGTTTGAGCATACATAGTTAATGTACCAATGTTTTAATTCAATGAAATGCATTATATCAATGGAATGTAAAAAATGTTCAAACTGATGATAACACATAATTTTCATAAAACTGTTTCATAAGTATGAGCAAACATGTAAAATTCACTAAGGTGAACTTTACATAAAAACAATGAATAAAATGCATTACATTTCCGGCAATTTTCCTTCAAACTGATGTCGCATTTACTTTAAATTGATGCACAAATCTGAAGAACAATTGATGTGAAGATTTACATTTGTCCAATGAAATGCGCCGTAGGTTGGACATTGATGAACTTTTGCATCAGGACAAATCACAAATTCATATTTTTCGTGTACGGGTTTCTTTCAGTGTACACACTTTTTACATTACATTTCGTACAAAATTGGTAAAAGTATATGACATCTTGGATGTGATGAATCTAGATCCGTAATCCTACTGGCGGAAAGAGTTAAAAACTAATAATCTAATTATTTGGAAATGTATTCCAAATTTTCGAAAACGGCGTTCCTGGAGTGACAAAATCCGTTAAAATAACTTATGCATTATATTCGCAGTGTTTGACAATAAATATGAGCAATTTAAAAAAACTGAACCGAAAGGGAAAATAGCGTTTGCTACTAAAATATCGTGATATCCCGTGCGCGGTCGCCGGTGATATGTTTTTGTTGTCTCGTGAGCGTGCGTGGTCGGGAAAGGTCGACAGATAGTCGTGAGCTTCTGAGCTTTTTGGAGCTCCTGTGCGTTCGTGTTTGAAAACTCACGCACGCGCACATATCTAGTCGGCAGGTTAGCATTCAAGGGTTACAGAAAACTCAACAAATGCCGTTTTCTTTATTAAAATACACTGCGACAAAATTGTAATCTTTTGTCTTAGGGTCTTATCACATAAAACGATTCACATCATTTTCAATTTTTTAATCACATAAAACGTAGAAGTGGTCACCTGCGTTAAAAAATGAACTTCGCGTTGGATCACTGTATTACGTTTAACGCAGTCGTGACTAAATCGTCATATCTACTGTCATAATTAACGCTGGGAAATTTGATGTGAATGTATTAGAAATACAAGTGATGGTTAGTGAAATTAATAAATAATGAAAGAAATATGCATAAAATTTTATAATTTTTCTCAGCATAATTTGTTTGGAGTGTACAGTTGGCAAATATTTATAAATTTATAATTTATTTGGGTATAAAAACCAACAACAACACATCAACTCAAACCTAACGGAAGAAACAAACAACAGATCATGTGGATTTTGTTTACAAATGTTGACACTGCAACACGTGTTGCCTCAAAAAAAGTATGAAAATCTCAAAGCCAGCCGATTGTGTAACGGCGGTAGAAAAAATTGTAACTCGAACGCAGAGTGCTTTATGTGATACCATTTTCACCTCCGGTGACTGAGTGTGCGCCTGAGTTGGATTCACTCACTCAGAGTTATGTGATAAGACCCTTATTCTTATCATCATTTCTATGTGATTTAGCAAAAAAAACATTATAAGTGATCAGCTAACACACTATTCATAAGATAAATATAAATATGATTTTCACGTAAGAAGCAATCATTCTTAGAAACATTCCACAAATTGAAAATGTGTTTGATAATGAGCCTTTTTAGTCGAATTTTTCAAAACATCCAAAACTTTAAATTTGTTCAAAACACACAATATTTACCGCCTGACGAACCGTAACACCGGTGGATTAATCTAATATACGTCACAAGAAACAATATTAAAAGCACAACTCAATGTCTATCAAGGAATGGGCAATTTTAACAAATATTATTAAGGCTGTTTTTGATGTGTAAACATCTGTACGCTGGGGGTAAAAATCTTTTGCACAATACAATCACAAATTTAGAGTAAGATCTGCGATGTAATCGTTAACCAATCCTAAATCGTTATCAAATCGGTGTGAGCTATGTATGAGAGGATTAGTGTAATCATACGCTGCATACAATATACTCAACACCATATACTGTGCAATAGTAGCTACTAATTTTCACTAACTGTCGTACATTATGTTATCGTAGGCAAATGAAAACAAATAAATAAAATGAATACAAAAACATTTAATTTTAATAACTTTTAAAAAGATTTTTTGCACTTTTAATAAGAAATTTACTAAAACAAAGCAAAATAAGGAAAACTAAAAACTAAACTTGTCAAATATAAGGAAAACTAAAAACTAAACTTGTCAAACCAAAAGTCTTCTTCGTCTTTGAGATTGTCATTCATACTTAACACTTGCATATAAGCACCATCTAGTGTGCAATAGTAGCAACTAATTTTTGAAAACCATTGCTGTAAAATAACTACATGCAGTACATTTCAGTAAACAGCTGATTAATAACTTGTCAACCGCAACAAATACAAAATAATAAAATATTTTACAAAACACCAAAAAAATTATAACTCAGAACATAAAACAACACAAAGTGTATCAAAGCTGAATGGAGTTAATGTTAATTCTAATAAAATTTCTATTAGATTCCAACATAAATTAAGATTATAACATATCTTCATTACGTACTGTTGCCTTACACTGAAGCTGGTGCACGACAATTGGGTAACAATCTCCATCTCATGCCAATTATTATGGGTGGAGATTTTAATACAAATTTTGCAAACCCACAGTCGTCAGCTTTATCAACATTTTTATTTGACGTTTTCCACTTGCATGTGAGCAATTCTCCACAAACCCCCACAACTAACAATTCCACTACTATAGATGCAGTTTTCCATAGATTTTTAATTACAATCGAGTCAAAAATTTATATATGTGTCTTATTTTAGTTACCATAAGCGAATATTAACTATTTGTACTTAAGGCATTTACCATAGATGGGCACTTTGCAGTACTACTAAAGTTTCAGTAAAAATAATTCTTTAACTAGTAAATTTTTACTGATTACTAAAATTTTTTTCATCAATTTTTATAAAGTGCCTACATGATTATGATGAGGTGCATTGAATTTTCAGTAATCAGTAATGCCCGATTACTGATTATTATGAATACGGCCCTATGATTTTACTGGTAATGCAAATTAAATTTCATTATCAGTAAAAATTTACTGAATTTTTTCAGTAATCAGTAAATTTACTGTTTACTGTAATTTTTAATGCAGTGCATACATATATACTGCAGTGTGCCGATTTACTAACCAAATAAGTTAAATAAAACAAACAAAAACCAGCAAATTCCTATGTATTTACAATATTGAAAGTTTTGATACTTTTAATTGATTAATTAAAAAAATATACTAAAAGCATAAGTACTTCCAACTTAAAAAAATTTTCATTACTAGATGTTTACACATCTCCCCTGTGATCGGACTCACATTAATTTTTTTTATTCCCTTAGCTATCGCCACTTACGACTTTCCAAGTAAAACGATCCACACTTAATACTACGCAATGTGGCAACATTTGCTGTAATGGGTGAAAAAAATGCGGTACGGCAACACGTTCGTAGTCAGTCCACATGGTTTGTTGTTAAACTCTAGACATACATATATATAACAACAATATAAAAATACAAAAAATTATAAAAACAAACTACATAAGATTTTGACAAGTGAATAGAAAAATGACATGGAAAAAAATTCATCACCTGTTTAAACTACTATACCTGGTAAATACAGATTTAAAAGTATACGTGGTCTTCGATTAACCAAAATAATTTTATTTAACTTAAAATGTTTAAGTCATTTTGCAAATTTCTGCTTTTGGGTCTCTCCTTGATAACATTTTCATTCGCCAGAAATGATAACAAAATTTATCTAAGATAACTTTTTGTTGCCATTTCCTGAACTTTAACATGTGGCAATATTGTCATTGCATAAGTCCGAATTTATTAATATATTATATAAAATACACATTAACCTCCACAACAACTTCTGTTTTGTGTAAAGTCCGCAACGGCAATTTATGAATGATTATAACCTGAGCTATTAACGTCCAATAGTATTTCTTTATGTCACTTTAACGTACTCTCAAAGAGTAATTTACCACTGTAGGGAACTTAAGATTATAACATTTATAGCACCAATAGGATTACAAAATACGCGTACGAACGTAACGTCCGCAACGCAGGATATACCCATACATTAAATTCTATTTTTTTCAAATTTTAGCATCATCTTTTACAGTTTGTTAAATTTTGTTGATGTTTTTAGCACAATTTGTTTCCATTTTTCAGGATTTTATTGTCATTTAGCATAATTTTTTGACGGCCTCTGGCAACCCTGCATGCAAGGCAAACATTTGATTTTGTCTGATACGATTAGAGGTATAAATTAGTTAATTTATATTCATACTGCAATACTATCCCAATGGTGAGTTATCGTATCACATAAATGGTGGTGTCATGGTATTTTTATTTGTGGTGTGATTTTTTCCAAGTGTTTATTAAATCTATTAGAAAAAACGGAAACATACTAATTTCATATTAAAATTTTTTGTAACAAAAATAAATTAAATACAGGGTGTTTCAAAAGTGACCACCCTATTGGAAGATACTCTTATTTTTGCAAATGGCCGCCAATGGCAAATCTGTTTTGACATTTGTGGACTAGACAGATGTAGAACACAAGTAAACAAGCTATGGAGGGAATAATCGTGTCTATTTTTCTGCGTAACAATTCGTTTGTGGTGTTGACGCAGCGCGAATACTGTCGCCGATTCCCCGGCCGTCCGACACCGACTGCGCAAACACTGCGCCGTTTGGCCACTAACCTTGAAGAGTATGGGACCACACGAGACGTTGCCAGGAGTGGCCGGACCCGTGCATCAGCTGCTGCCTGTCGACCTGTATGAAACGCGGATAACCTACGCCCAAGCCATCCTCAATCTCGTGGACGATTTTTCCACCAAAATCATAATGAGCGATGAGGCTCATTTCCACCTCAGCGGGTACGTGAACAAGCAAAACTATCGCTTCTGGGGCACCGAAAATCCACGAGTGATGCACGAGGAGCCATTATACCCGCTCAAAGTGACTGCATGGTGCGCTGTTCACGCTGGAGGAGTCATCGGGCCATTTTTTTCGAGAACGCCGCTGGTCAAACGACAACAGTGGGCGGTGCGCGCTATAGGGTCATGTTAACCGAGTTTTTTCTGCCGCAATTCGACGAACTACGACTGGAGGACATGTGGTTCCAACAGGACGGAGCAACGGCACACACTGCGCGAGCCACAACCGATATTCGGATGGCGGCATTCCCGGGTCGCCTCATCTCTCGTTTTGGCGATTTGCACTGGCCCGCAAGATCGCCCGATTTAAGCGTTCCAGACTTTTTTGTGGGGTTTTTTGAAGTCCCGTGTTTACGTGAACAAGCCCGAGACCCTGGAAGTCCTCAAGGTCAACATTCGACACGAGTGTGAGAATCTGTCGCCCGAAGTTCTCGCCGAAGTGATGAAAACTGCCATAAAACGAGCCCATATGATAATCAATTGTGACGGCGCCCATTTAACCGATATCATCTTCTCAACTAAACCAATGATACGTGGGGCAATCGCCGTATCCATACGCAATGTCATTCCCTCCACTTCACTAATTATGTTATGGTAAAGAGCTTGTCGGATCCTTGTTCAGGCGTTTATGTCATTATGTGATTCACCATTTGGCCCATCCTGTCTTCGTAATCCAACCTCTTGATCTTCTCTGTCCCTCTGAGTTTTGACTCTCTTCCCGGCCACAATATATTTAAATAGAGGAAAATCTTTTCTTGTATGTGACAATGCGAATTTCTTTCCATATGATAACAACCATTGAACATTAGCTGGTATTTCCGTACGTGATTTGTTAGAAAACCACTTTTCGTTGAATTTTATGTCCAATTCTTTTTTCTGCTGATCTTCTAGTAGTCCAATAGTCCTTCGCATTTGAATAGCTCTGTGGCTTCGTCAGATACTATCCCTCTCATTGCATCCTCTACCCCTGAAATATTTTCCATATTCTGTTTTCTCCATTCATGTTTCTGTTTTATAACCAAGTTTAAGATCTTACTGTGGAAGTCATCGACATATGTATTCAGTGTTTCCCCACATTATCCGGTACGTTTTCCGGTGCCGAGAATATAGCGTATATGATTTTGGTAGAATTTTTAATGAAGTTCGGTATGATTCCAGACTTCCGGCATCGAATTAAAAATATTATCGAGGATCTGATGTTCAGTTGTTTATTACGCTCCATTTTATATCCAGTTATATGTTTGCCAATGCCATTATGTGTTTGTTTCAGATGCTTGTAAACTATTTTGGTGGGTTTCGGCGTGCCTTCCGTCACCATATTATTCTATTTTTCGTTTTCTATTCGACCTTTGCGAATAGTTAGATCTTAATTTCTAAATAATTAGGCTCGAGGTCAATTTTGTTGTATATATTTTAATATATTTTTCAATATTTCGTCTTTCGTGTACAACACAACATGTAAGTAAAGTAGCGCAGCGACCGCTACCATCCGTCATCGGGTGGTTACTGAACTAATCCATTCTCATTGAACTCTGTTTACTTTTCTTGTTAGAAAGATGTAACTTTGCGCCAAGTTCTCGACGTCTGTTTTATATACATACATATATACTATATATGAAATTGACCTCGATTATTTATTGACCTAATTATTTAAAAATTAAGATCTAACTATTCAAAAAGTTCGATGTTGCACAGAACCTTTTTAGTTTTGAGATTTAAACATATGGATGGTTGAACTTTATTGTTCACTTTCATTTCGACTACTGACTTACAATTTTTCCTTATTGTCGCGGGCCACCAAATCCATAAACATAGAATGGCAGTTAATCCAGATAGATAATCCAAAAAAATATCAACAACAGCTGTTGTTGTTGTTGTTATATTCTTTTGCATCGATAATAGCTTTGTTCGAGTACTTTTCCAGTAAAAATTATCAAGTAACTAATTTTCGGAGAGTAAGAATGATTTTGCTCTCTGAATAAAAAAATCACAAAAAGTACGCGAACGACATCCAGTAAAAACTTGCAAGAAATAAGAACTTTGTATGAAAACAGCTGATTTGCAATGTAAACATTGTAAGAACCAGCAAGCGCAGTTCGAACAAAACATTACAAATCACCAAAACTGTCTTCTTTTTTAATAGAAATACTTAAATATAATAACAGAGCATTCAAAAATCATATTTTCTCTTAAAAAATAATATTTCAATGATTAATTTATTATTGTATATTTGTTTTACTTCCTAATTTTGTTTATTTACATAAAACATATGTTTTAAAACATATGTTATAACTTGCAAATTCTTACTGGCAAAAATTTCTCCAGTAAAAACTTGCAAGTTCTCTATCATCGAACTGTCAAAATAATCTCTCTCTTGCTCTCTCGTTACTGGCTTTTTGGTGTAAACGAACACTATCAAGTAAGAAATAGTAATAATTTGTACAAATTACTCATATTTTGCATAATTTTGTGGAAAATGTTGTCTGCCTACTCCAAATATCTTGCAGCGAGAGAGCCAAAAAGAGAATTTTTTGACAGTTGGAAGTTAGAGAACTTGCAAACTGTTGCTGGAAAAATTTCTGCTTGCAAGATTTTGCAACTTGTTTGAACAGCTGTTTTTATTTACTGTTTGAATGAAATACATTTTGTGAAATGAAAATAAAAATTTAAATTTAACAATGGCAGAGGTAAGTAGTTAGAATTGTGTTGATTTATAACGTTTATAATAAATTATAATAAACAAAACATTTTACTTCATGCTAGAAACGTGCAAATATACCGTGCGACACATACTATGCTAAAATTCTTTTGCTTTATTTCAATTGTTTACACACCGATCAGCTGTTTTCTTGCAAGATTTCACTGGATGCTGTCTGCGTATTTTTTGAGATATTTTCAACCGAGAGAGTAAAATTGTTCTTACTCTCCCAAAAAAAGTTCCGGAGTATTTGCTACTGGTAAAGTACGCAGACAGACCTAATGTAAACAACAAGCAACAACATACATGCATACGGTACAAAACATAATGACCAAAACCAGTATGTATGTTGTTGTTGCGACAAAATTATTAGACAAGAATATTAATATTACAATATTTTATAAAATTTAACAAAAATACAAAATAGTTTCATGATCGAAGTAGGACGGTCTCACCCAACATGCTCCCCCCGTTGGAAAGCCACACTTTCAAGAACAATTCAGGAGGGTGAGGGAGCTGGTATACATAGGTGTTGGATGACGAAAGAGCCAGATTGTGATTTCAGAAATGCAAAACGGAATAGTCCAGGGTCGACAATATATTTGCTGCTCCAGCCAAGTGTTGCGGAGGGGTGATGTCATCATGGGCAACGACTTGCGAGTGAATAGAGCAGTATTAAAGATAGCTGCATTTGTAAGAACGAGTATTGTCATGGTGTATGGCAATTCATTGATACTGCAAACACGAGACACTATAACGCCTGGATTAAATTTTGAGAGAACGTGTTTCCAACAAATACTTCTGTAGTCCTTCACAGGTATTGAGATAGGATTTGCAACGATACCATTAAAAGTTGATGAATAAAATTTCTGCCAGTGCAGGTAAATTCTTGCGTCGGTTCCAAAATAAGCATATGAGACGACTTTTAAAACAATTACTTTTATCTTGAGCCACTTTCTCCAGAACAAAATGGTGTCGTAATTTTCACGTCGAGTTATCGACAGATCTCCAATTTATACTTCTGAAGTGACGAGCAATAAGGTGGATTTAAGTGGACCTTGGGCATCGAGACTATAGTTAGGACTATCTTTCCGAGACGTGATAGTACATCCAGACATATATGTATGACAAATCTTCTATAAAATGTATCCAAACTGTTTTGATCGTTTGAACTCGTAGGTCAGAACAACGGGAAAAGATTGAGCAACAGTTTTCTGCAATGAGACACAAAATACGAAACGACAAAAGGCAAGCAGTAACCAAATCATATATTATCATATTACAGTACTGTACCTCAAGTTCTTTTTTTCCTGATCCTCCACCAAACGATATTTTTTGATCCTTTCATCGACACGTAATTTTCGATACAGTTTTGAACACTCAGCTGCGGCTTTGAGAGATTGATGATGTGTGATGGATTTTGGACCACGAAGAGACAAACGACATTTAGGAGACATTGCAAACGAATAATCAAGATAGTTGGGCGATTTCGTAAAAGGTACTTCGCATGAACTTCTGGCATGAGCATCAAAATAAAAATTTTCAATGAAATCTTGTACGCATTCAAGTCTCTTCATAGGAGTTTCAAAAGCATTATCGTTGCTTTTAAATTTCAAGAAATTTTTTGAAGTTAAATTAACGCTGGACTCTTTTTGGATGTTATGTGTTGATGTGCATGTCCCACCGACAATCCAACCTAGGACTGTATTGCTCAGGCAAGGCATGCCATCTCCCAGTGAGATTCGACCATCAATCAATAAATCGAAAAATACTTCCGTACTTAGCAGCATCAGCCAATTTTATAGCCTGAGATATTTTCCAGTGTGAGGTTTTAATGTACTCACCAGGCTGTGGGGCCGAAATTGTCTTAGTGACAGCGAAACTGGAGGACTACTGGAATGAACTAATTCGAGACATTACTGTGGCTTCTACTGAAAACTTGATGTTTGTCCGGGCTTCACCAATACCAAAAACCTTCTGTGAATATGGCCGGAACTGAAGTTTCAGCATCTTAGCAATTTCTTCTGAAATGAAATTAATTTCGGAACACGAATCTAGAAGAGCTCTTACCGGCTGATAAACGCCACAATAATCTTTGATTAAAGTCACAGCCGTTGGAATTATCGCTCTCTTGAACGCAACTAGCGAAACAGGATAGCCGTGATTCTCCGATGATGATTGAGTGTCAAGTGATGTGGAAGGCCCAGATTGTTCAGGGCTACTAAAAATGTGCAGCAGTGTATGGTGAGAAGACTGGCAAACTCTACAGTGATATTGTGATGTGTATCGTGAAACTTGATGGCCATTGCGAATGCAGTTTATACACATTCCATTACGCTTTACAAAATTAAAGCGTTCACCAACAACAAGCGACGAAAACGAAGAACAAGCAGATATATTGTGCTCCGATGAACTACAATACGAACAATTTGAGTTTGAGGTTGCAATTGTGTGAGAAGAGCTACTAAAATTTGACTTTGTCTTGGAAGCTTTTGGCTTTTCAGGTACGCCTAATTTTTTCCGATGACTTTCCAAAAATTGACAACGATGACTTAAAACGTCGTAGCATGTGTCCCACGAAGGCAGCGATTTAAATTCCTGCTTCTCGTCGTACTTCTCCTTCGTGTCACTATCGGCTTTAGATAACACCATGTGAATCAAAATTGCATTCATAATGTCCATCTCCGACCCGAGCGACAATAATGAGCCACGAACGGCCGACACAGTGTCAATGATGTTTCGTAGTGAGACACTATCATCCTTACACATTTCCGAAGTATTGAACAAACTATTTATATGTTCCAAAAACGAAACGATTTTCTAAACTCTACAGTGCCTTTGGATAATTTTCCACCGTCACCTGATACGGCTCCACTACTGCTAACGCTGGACCCGACAGACAATTCAGTAAATAATTGAATTTGTCAACGCCAGTTAACGACAAATTTTCATGAACCATCTTGTTAAAGGTAGTAATGAACCTTTTGTAGGCGGCATACTTTCAATGGCTTTTCGGAAACCTCCGTTATCTAGCTAGAGTGAGAAGGCGAAACAAATGAGCATCAAATAAGGTTTAGTAGGTGACTGATATCACTGAAGCTCGTCAAACAATCGGGCATATTCTTTTGTCCTTAGAAGGCGGATGAGCCAAACATACGGGCCAACGGCGGATAGAAACTAAAAGAAGAAAATCCAGGTTCAACATATCGCATCCTGGTCAACGTCTGATCCATAATGGGCGGCTGCAATCAAATATCCTGGCAGTAGGTAAAATGCAAAAACCCGGTGGACTGGGTTTACCTCCCGCCACCGTTCATAATGGCAGTGAAAATACAAAAACGAAACAGAAAACATAAACAACCCCTATTTGTTGACGACCCCCGAAAACGTTATAAGGACCACGATTTACGGATATGCACTTGGAATGTAAGAACTCTATATAGATCCGGTGCACGTATCCAACTGGCAGATGTCCTCGAAAGTTATAAGGCTGACATTACCGCTATCCAGGAAATGCGCTATTGCGCTGATACCCACGGTTGCGTTACCTGCGCTGATACACTAAGAACAGTAGTAGTAACGCAATTGCGTTACTATTGCGTCACAACTAAGTTTCAGCGCAAATGGGTCGAAGCAATTAACCCAGTAACTCAAAGAGAGCATACAGCGCAAAGAAGCCTATAACGCAAAGAGAGCATACATCGCGAAGAAGCCAATAACGCAAAGAGAGCATAATAAAGAAAAATCAGGGAGGCTCGTGTTTTTTCTTGATTTTATTCATATAAAGAGATAAATTGTTAAGATAAAGATTTCAGACAAAAGATACCTTGTTTAGTTGCGTTTGTTGTTGACTGAAAAATCGAATGTATGACATATGACAATCTTTTAATTCTTTCGTTTAAAATATTATATATAAAAAATTATATGAAGCAGTCGACTCCCTAGTGACGACGCGCACAAGAAAAATCGCACGGATTTGTTTACATCGATCATTGAGGGTATCATTAAAGCAAATGCGCCATAGCGCAATTGCGCTAGCGCATTGCGTTGATACCCAACACTGCGCTTGTGTTAGTGTATCAGCGCATCAAAATTGCCTGCGTTACCCACCACTAATACAACACCAATTACAATTACAATAATATTTTCGTTAAACAATTTGTTTTAATAGTGAAAAATCGAAAACGGCACAAAGTGTTCAACATTACAACGTTATCGTAAGGAAAACAAGTGTGAAGTGTGTAGGGTTACTTAATGCGTTTTTCACACATTTACCTTTGAGCATTGAACCAAAAGTACAAAACTCGTAAACTGAGAATTTTTGTGATAATTAAATCGAGGAAAAGAAGTATAACAAGTGAAATAAAGCAAAATGTAATGAAGTGTTAGAGTAAAATTGTTTATAGAGATTCCAATTTAAACACAAATTTATTAAAATAAAGATTTTTCTCATTCGACATGGGTTGCCAAGTTTGTATGAATCTGTGCACAACTTTTCCAGTGGTTTTTCTTGATTTCCGGTCCAAGAAAAACAGCTGTTGCAGACTCTATGTATATTACTCTATGGTTGGTGGATCATGATAAAAAACAGGCAGCTCTTGGGCGTGCCGAAGATACCGTCGATTAAAGTAAACTGTAAATGACTCGTTTACGGGTTTTGATTGAGTGGAAATTCGCTAACTGAATTTCTTTCGGCACCACATCAACGAACACTGGATTTAAAGTTCGTCACTATTGCTTGAGGAAATAGAGGAACAAGATCGAAACATTAAAGACAACCCACACAGTCCTGGTATACAAGATGATGGAGTCGCAGCCAAAATACCAGTTGAAGTACAAATTGCGATCAAGTTGTTTTGTTTAGATCAATTGAACGAAAAACAACTCAGAGACGACTACAAGGAATTCTTTGAAGTCGTGTTATTATTCATTGAGAAAATATTCCCAATCAGCATTTCAGACCACTGGTCATGCTTGTTCCGCAAACATCTCGATTTGAACAAAAAATAAATGAATGGACTTCACGATGTTACCATTTTCATCGTAACACTTTACCTGACAGATTGGTTTAGCACCACCAGAGCAACCGAAGCTCCAAATAATGATTTGAATTTTTTGAAAGATTCAATTGATAAGACTATGTCGCAACGATTAAGGAAACGATTCTGTGGGCATCTTTAGTATCTCATGGCCAGTTTTCAGTCAGTGGTGATCTTCGTTTCTTAGTTAAATTGTGGTTAAACATCGAATTGTGTTTTTTAGTCATTGTTTAAGTATGATTTAACCACCCAATGTTGGTTGGTTAACTTATAGACTCCTTTCGAATCGAAATCGAAACTCGTGCACTATCTCACATACATACATATAAGTATATGCTGACTCTTGGCACCATATATTGACGACCCTACGTTCATCTTAAATCAGAGTTTTATCCAGGGCTGTGGAGTCTGGGCAAAATTGAGCGACCTCCACTCCGACTCCAGCAGTTTCAACATCCACGACTCCTCTCCGCCTCAGACTCCAGTAATTTGAAAACTTTTGTCCATCTTCAAAGAACCATCGATTCCCATCAGATATGATTTTTGTTGTTACCTGAAAGACAACACAATTCATAAGGCAATAAGAATTGGCTGCAGTTTCGTTGTGCTCTACGTTCTAATTTATCAGTGATGCTATTTTTATTTATTCCACCTTTATACTGGAAGTTTTTTATTGGAACGAAGTTCCTTATCGCACTTTGCGGGATGGCGGCTAAATGCAAAAAAATTAAACAACTTTTGTTTTAACACTATTATGCCACAACCCACTATTATCAACTATATTGTTTACTTTTGCTTTGGTTTGTGTCTAGACTAACGGCTTGGATCATAGACAAAGAAATTAACTAGATGTCTCACATATGTTGGGAAATTTCTTGTTTAATGGGAAGCTTTCTAGGTGCAGCCTGTAACCAATATTTAGTATACATTAGTTTTGAACCCAATAAAAAGTAAATTTAGAAAAGCCAAAGTGAAAGAAGTTTAAAATCGAACACTTTCGTAAATAAGTGCCTTTTCTTAAAAAAGTAAATTTTCTCAAAAAAATACCAATTCATTTTCTTAAACAAGGTACCTTTCCTTTAAAAAAAATCTTTCTTTACAGAAGTACTTTTGCTCAAAAACATTTTCTTACAAAAAGTACCTATTCTTAAAAAAGTATTTTTTTAAATAAGTACCTTTTTTAAAAAAGGAAATTATCTTACAACAAATTGCATTTTCTTAAAAAACTACCTTTTCTTTAGAGAGTAAATATTTGAGAAACGAAATAACTTTTCTTGAGATAAGTACCTACTCTTAAAAATGTACATACATATTTTATACCATTTCTAAAAAAAATTCACATTTCTTCAAAAAAAAAATGCCTTCTCTTAAAAAAAACCTATTCTTACAAAAATTCCTTTTGTTAAAAGTACCTTTTCTTAAAAATAAAATTATACCTTTTATTTTCTTGAGATAAATAGCATTTCTGAAAATAAGTATATTTCCTTAAAAAAAATCGCTATTTGTTTGTTTATAAAAGCTGTTGTTTAGTATATTCAGGGGGTTTTTATGGAACAGATGATCGAAAAGGTACTAGGGAAATGATGTAGAATGAGAGACCAACGAAGACAAAGAGATTATAGACCATGCAGCAAACATAGTTAAAATAGTGTTTGATTGATACACTAATGACAGCTAAATTATGTCTTATGTTGTGTGCATGGAACCCTTTAATTTCTGTCCGTATTAGGTCCAACCAAAGAGTAAATTACAAAACCAACTCAATGAAATGGCCTACCTCGTCGTCATCAAGAGAAAGTTAAGAGAGGGAAGCGGTTCTTGTCATGTCACGACTCATACGTATGGAGCATGAGGAGTTTCCGCAAAGAACTGGAAAGACAATACCTTGGAGAAGGGGTTATACTTGTATGTAGTTGCTTGGTATGTAACTACTTACATTTTAAGTTTATGATAACATACATATGGGCTTTTTCAAAAATTTTCGACATTTTGATATTTTTTTTAAATACTGTTGACGAAATGCAATTTTCTTGAACGGCGCAAAAACGCAATAGAAAAAACTCCGAAAATTGAAAAATCGGAAAATTGTGGTTTCAAAAACGAACCGCTGTACAATTTTTTTTCCAAATAGTAGTATGGGCATAACTTTTATAGTGTAAATATCTACTAAGTCTAGTGACTTTATTTTATATCAGTGGGCATCGGAAGTTTAAAACTAAAAGTAGAAAAGTGATGAAATATGAAAAAACTCTCGTAAATTTCAAGCCTTTTTTTGAGTTTTTCCATATTTGAGTGCCCATAACTTTTAGAGATAAAGAACTGATGGTCTGAAATTTTGAATTTCCGAGTTTTCCGAGTGCCCTACCATTCCCTTTTTACCGTTTTGGTCAATTCGAAAAACTGGAGAAATAATAAGCATCTGAACTCAGTTTCAACAAATGTTGAAAATTATTGAAATAGCCCATATACTATTATTGCAGGAATGGTGGATATCCGTTGGAGCCATGGCAGATGGCGCTATACAGAAATCATCTTGATGGAATTTAATAAGGCCCACACGAAGTGCAGAAACATTATCGAGAGGACAAATTGGGTTTTAAACAATAGATGGAGGTGCCTTCTTGGAGCTGCCACTCTCTCTCTCACTGCCAAAGCAAAAAAAAAAAAAAAAATATCTGCAAAATATAATAATAAATAATAATAATAAATATCTGCAAATGCGACCCTGTGGAATATAGAAATTGCGATGAAGCAACGGATCAGAAACTAAGTTCAACACAACCAACCACTTCTTATCAAAAAGCTGCTCAAGAAATAATAAAAAATTAGGAGGAACTTTATAAACAAAGAACAACAAATAAATACATTTCATTGAATTTTATTATTAATTATTTAAATTTGTTTAAATGGGGTTTCCTCCTATTAAGGATCACTTCATCTGTTTAGTGAGATCAGACTCTTAGTTTCACCAATTTGGTTTCCGATTTCCCGTACCTTTAATTTTTGCAGTGCCTATGGTGGTGTCCCTTAACATCCTATGAAGGGATTGGGGAGAGCTTCTCACAATCAGTGAGATGTGCGCTTTATAGTTTTACACTCACTGATTGGGACCTACAGTTTTTCCGAACGGTATTTTAGGAAGCATTTTCATGGCTAAGTACTCGATAGTGTCGCCATCACTAAGCGAGGTGACCGTCGTAGAAAGAAATGTAAAGTGGTCCGAGCAGGGATCGAACCCACGTTCTCATGTACAAGAGCCGCGCATACTAGCCATTGCACCACCAACGGTCAGTGCCTATGATGACGTTGTATTTCGAAAAAAAATTTTCTTCATTTTTTTCTTTCTAAGCTTTTTTGTTTCAAATACAATACTTTGTAGTTAAAATCCAATATTTTTTCCAAGGAATAGCAAATCCTCTTTACTTAACTTTTGTGTCAGTCTTATCATGTTTCAAGAAGTCCACCAGCTTTGTCATCTTCTCTACAATTTTTTCCTGATTTTTACAAATCGATTCTGTCGAGCTGATAAATTCAACATAGCTGATAAATTACCAAGTTTCTGATAACTATCAGCTTTTGGTATTCTCATACTAAAATAAAAGCTCTTTTTATGACAAATTTATCAGCTTCGTAAAAGCAGCTGACAATTGATTTTTGTTTACTTTTCGAGCGCGCAAGAAATAAAAAAACTTCAAGAAATAAAAAAACTTCTCTCTGATCGGGTTTTTCTACAAAAAAAAAACAATCAGCTTTGTTAATAACAAACAAATCCATAGACAAACACAAATAATTTTACTTACTTCGCTGCTGGTTCTTCCATTTTATGTTTGTTTTCTTTATTTTGACACTTCAAATAATCTCGGTTTCAATGAGGTCCACAGCTAACTTTTCTTTAGCCTTTGATGTACATAGCTTTCAGGATGATGTCACCACTGATGGAGGGATTTTACTAGACGATGGTGAGGGTGTGGGAATCTCCACTTCCAAATGCATTGAATTTTCCTAATCCACTTCTGTAGCAGAATTTTCCTTGTTAATTTCTAAACCTCCAAAATCAAAAGAGTCCTCGACCTCTTCCACAGCGTCTTCAATGTTCACCAATTCATTCATCGAGGTAAGCCGAAGCTTTTTTTCGTGGTCCTCCTCGAATTCCTTCTCGATAGCGAAGAATATCTGCAGCCTTCTTCCGTGAAATCTTCACTTTGAAAAATTTATGAAATTATTTTATTATTTTTCATTCTGCCAAAGTCTTCCGAGGAAGGCCCGTACAATTTAAAGCAGTTATAGCATCTTCCCAAAACGATGCACTATCTTCTTTGGTTATTTTGGAATAACCAGCAGCAATACTTCGGCAGCATTCCATTTCCTAGTGTAATATCTGTAATTGCATTTTTTTTACCGACAAGAAATCCAAATTTTCTATTAAAATTATTTAATATTTAAAATTTATTAATTCCTACCGAAGATCTGAGTCGGTGGTCGCAACTTTTCGAGTCTGAATTTCATCGAAAAATCATCTTCAGCTATTTTTGGCTTACCGGCGTTGCTAGTAAACACATTGTGCGTTTTTAGACAGCAACAAACATAAATGTGCTTCAAGAGACTCCATTGACTATGTTGTGTGGATTTCATCCTGGAGGTTACCACCATCCATGCTACCATGTTCCGGTGATTATCGTACCATGTTGAAAGACTATTTTTGGCCAGAATTCAGTGATGTGTGGTTCCAAAATGACGGTGCCAAATGCTACACAACTGGTCAAACAATTGATATATTTAAGGGGAAGTTCGGTAATCCTGTAATTTCGACAAATGTTGATCGGATTGAACGTTGTTGCATTTATTTTTATGCGGTTACTTTAAGACGTTTTGTTTGTGCCAACAAGCCGAAAACGCTCGAGGATCTCAGGAATAATATCGATCGCGAAATTGTCAACGTTCGAGCTGATATGTGAAGATTTGTGTTCTCGGCGCTCATATGAAGGAGACCGAATTACATACTTAACTTTAACATGTTTACTACACCTGCAAGAAATTGCAGCCCAATATCTATATTTTAATTCAAAGTTGTTATGGTCTTATTGGAAAACCCTTTGTATTACTCTATTCATTAAGCAGCGAAGCATGATACATACTTTGTCAAATTTGTTTTGTATTTGTTTATGCAGCAAATTATACTTATAATCTAATGCGTGATAACAAACAGATTACTATATATTAGAGTGGCACGTTTTAACAATTTTTCTGATTTACGCTTTAAAGGCCTGCTATTAAAGGAAACATCTTTGTATACTTTACTGAAACAAAAAACACACATACGAATTCATTTCCGCAACGACAATTGTTCCATAAGTTTCGTCACTGCTCATTACACTTAGTCCAGCGTTTCTCCAATTTTTGTATCCCTTCCAAAAAATAGGATTTTACGAGGCCCATATAATAGGCATTTGTTTGATCAATAATTTTATCGTTGGAGCTAAATCTCTTTCCAACGAGCCATTTCTTTAGGTTTGGAAATATGAAATAGTCACTGGGGGCTAAATCCGGAGAATATGGCGGATAAGGTACCAATTCGTAGCCCACTTCATGGAATTTTGCCATTGAGACTACACACGTGTGTACCCGTACGTTTATGGTAAATTGAGAGCAAACGCGGCACCCATCTTGCAGACAGCTTTCTTAAACTCAACTGATCATTTAAAATCGAAACCACACAGGCATATGAAATGCCTATGGCATCCACAATCTCACGCACTTTTACTCTTCGATCGGCCATTTTGTCGACATTTTAGGGTGTATTGACCTCAATTGGCCGTCCAGAACGTTCTGCGTCATTTGTACTTGTGCGACCAGAACGAAAGTCAGTAAACCCCTTTTTTACCATTGAAATTGATGATGCAGAGTCCCCATAACATTTATCAAGCTTTTGCTTGGTTTGATTGACGGTTTATTTTCGCAAAAAATAATGTTTAATGAGAACTCGAAATTCACTTTTTTCCATTTGTAAAAAAATGCACGAGGTTGTATGTTTTGAACAGCTGTTAAACGCAAAGTAAATGAGGGAACTTTCTCAGAATTTGACAGTAGTCTATTAACAGGTGGTACTTGATGGGAGCAGTGGTGCATTTCATATAACTACGAGGCAAGTTCGTAGAGCCACGAACTTATTGATCCGCCCTCTATTGCGTTGCTGCTATAAATGTGATTCACTTCGGCGATGAATATATATTTCTTTGAGGGATTGAATTTGATGCACTTAATCTATCATGGATGGAACACCATTGTTTGTTGGCGCTGTATATGCACAATCAGTCAATTTCCAATTGAAATTTTACAAGTTTATTTTGCAAAGTTTACAAGCATTTTGTTCTTTTTCCCATTATTTTTTCTTTCTCATTCTTTCATTTAGACTAGTCCTTAAAACTAGGCACTATGAGAACAAAAGCAAAATACCATTCTCCTGTGAATTTTGCCTTTTGTCACTTGGGGTCATTTTGTGCACAGTGGTCGATATGAATTGTATTTGGGCATCAAGGAATTTTATAACTTTTGTAACAAAATTTGGTGTTACCTCTCTAAGAATATTAAAAGCAACAAAATAAAGGGCACACTAATAAAAAACTATATATATATAATAAGCAGGTAATAAAAGCAGGAGGGTCAGTTTCACAGCCGCCTCTTAAATGATAATCTTCATCTCAATTTCGTTTAAATGTCAGCAAATTTCACAGTTGGACCTTAAATTCCCGATATTCTCTACTTAAATGCTTTGCAACTGACAGATAATCAAAAACAGATAATTAGCTGTTGATTTGAATTTTTTAAACATGTATTTTGAATGCGATACGCAGCTTTTACAAAGAGAGCTTTTAAGTGGCGACTGTGAAAGTCAGCCTTAATTAATTTGTACCGCAATAGTTAAGGTTTATTATCATCTACAGGGTTGCCAAAATAATATACTACAAAGTGTCCATTGCATATTCTCAAGAATAGTTGGTTGGACACCTTTCGTGTATATGTGGTTTGAGGTGCGAGTATCGAATCTATACGATATTGACAACCCAAAACCAAGTATTAAATATACAGCGGTGTGGACTGCAGTCTATGTATGTGGGATTTTCTCTTCCAATCTAAATTTCAGATGGATTTGAAGACTAATTTCCAATAATTTCTGAGGAATGAGAAATTATTTAAGATTAATGTTGCGGGAAAGAAATAAAAAAAATCCAATAAAAACCAAAGTGGTTAGAATAAGTGGCGGGGTTTCTTTAGTGCCTAAAATGGCCAGTTTTTCAGTCAGTGGTGATCTTCGTTTCTTAGTTAAATTGTGGTTAAACATCGAATTCTGTTTTTTAATCATTTTTTAACTATGATTTAAACACCCAATGTTGGTTGGTTAACTTATAGTCAGAACCATATTATTTTGACAATCACAAAAGTGAGAAATGAAGATTGTATAAATTACATGTTTCATATTTGCGTATTTGTACACATGCGTTGAGTCTAGATCGTTAAATTGTTGCTCCTATATAGTTTTTTACACATTTTTGTTAAAATGACTTCTATTTTATGCATCAATTTCTTATTTTACATAATTCCATTTTGTTTGTTTCCCTTTGTTGTTTTGGTAGTTATCCCAAAAAAGCACGTTTTTTCCAATAAGAATACAAGTGTTGCCATATTCGTTGACAATATGGCGACTAAAATTAACTCACCACTGAAAAACAAAATGCAAAGTTAATCTCTAATTAACTTAGAATTAAGATTAAGTAATCCGATAGTTAACTTCTCACTTAAAAAGTGGCCATAAGTGGGTGGCAATGGTAAAATATACTGACAATAACAATTCAATTTTAAGCAATAACAATTTACTTTTAAACAATTCCAATTCAGTCTTAATAAATAACAATTCAGATTTAATCAATAACAATTCAATTGTGAATTCAGATGATGATACATTTAATAAATAAACAAAAATAAAATTGATTTTGTGAATATTATTTTTATTTATTAAGTTAAGTTCAATTCATTCGGATGTATTTTAAATATTAACTAGTATCACCCCGATTTTGAAGGTTTAGCGTCTCTAATGAAGATTATTTACTTCATAAGCACATCCAGCAAGCATTTTTATGATTTTGAATTTTAGCACCCACATTTGGTAATTTTATTTATGGAGTTCCGATTGGCAAACCCTGTCACATTAGCAACAGTTAAACTTCAACTATGAAAAGCTCTATAAAATGTGAATGACGATTGCTATTTATTTCAGTAGCATTAGTCGCGTCCACTGCATATCATCCCAGCTAGATTGTATTCCAAAATAAACGGACAGTTTTTAAATATGGGTAAACTAACGTTGTATGGTATGGATCTCAGTCCGCCTGTGCGTGCTTGTCTACTTACATTGAAAGCATTACAATTACCCTACGAGTACAAACAAGTCGATTTGTTACAAAAAGAACAGTTATCCGCGGAGTACCTGAAGAAGAATCCCCAGCACACTGTACCCACGCTGGACGATGGCGGCGACTACATTTGGGACTCTCATGCAATTATGGCGTACCTAGTGAGCAAATATGGCAAAGACGATTCACTGTATCCGAAGGATCTTTTGAAACGTGCCATAGTTGATCAGCGGCTGCATTTTGAATGCGGTGTGATGTTCCAGGGTGGATGTCGCAACATCACGGATCCTATGTTCTGGCGGAACCAAACACAGGTTCCCCAACATCAGATCGATGCCATCGTTGACATTTATAATTTCTTAGAAACTTTCCTCAAGGATCATCCCTACATAGCTGGGGACCACTTGACTATTGCTGACTTTAGCATTGTGGCCACTGTAACATCTTTGGTGGCATTCATTGACATTGACAACTCAAAATTCCCAAAACTTACCGCTTGGATTAAACGCCTAGAACTTCTGCCGTACTATCAGGAATTCAATGCCAAGGGTTGCAAACAATTGGTGGATCTGATCAAGTCGAAGAAATTACAAATTGTACCTTGAATTGTGATTTTCAAATAAAGTATATTTTAAATTGCCGTTGGGCAACTTTTTATATGTGTTTTGTTGTATTTATTAATCACAATCAGAATTCTCAATATAATTGCAAACATTATTTAGTTTGTGTGTAGTGGTTGATTAAGTACTACGACTACATATCTACTATTTATATGAATTTCAATTGTTTGCGATACGGCGGCAGATTGTAATTTGAGTTCTCATAGAAACGCGAGAAGCGGGATTGAAATACCCATGTATGTTAGGGTGACTTAGCATATTTCCTAGCCAGGGCACAATTTTAATATTTCTGATACGATTGGGAGAATAAATTAATTATTCTATATTCATAGCGCAATACTCTCCCAACGGTGAGTTAACTAAATGGTGAATTATGTCTGTGTTAGAGTCCAATCAGAACCGATGACAAAAGAAAAAATATCAAGCCTGGGGTAAATGCTGATCGAAATTGTAGTTGAAAAGTTGATAGAGTACAGAATAGATGAGAGTTTGGGCGATAAGCAAGTGGAAGCAAACTATAATTAGTTTTTGATTGATTGATACTAGGTTCTTGTTACTGACGAAAATAAATTTAATTTGTTTGGGTACAATTGTCGTCGTTATGTTTGGCGTGATGGTGTGGGGCTGCATGGCAGCCGCAGGTGTCGGGAACCTTTATTTCACAGATTGTATAAGTGGAAACTCATTATTAGAATTTATGTGCGTAGGGTTTTATTTTTGAGACCAAATAAGATGAAACAGCGGTATTTGACCAGTTCCAATAAATAGAGCGAGTGTTACAGCCTGTTTCTCTATCTCGAACGAATAGCTAAGCGAACGAGAATCAGTCACTCACATTCGACACAAATTTGTTTTCTCTAAGTCGAAATTTTCGTTCGCCTGACTTCATGTTTGTTCCTAACCCTGCAGTCGACGTAGTTAACGAATTTTTAGTTACTTCCCTAACTACCAATAATTACCAATAACTACCCGCCAGACTACCAGCAATGCTTTACACTGACGAATTTAACATGGGGATGTCATTGACGGTAGTCAGTGGCTACCCTCTGCACTACCATGTACCATGCAGATCGCTGGTGACATGAAATTGACAAAATATCTAACAACATTGTACTAACTACTTGACTAGTACAATCCGCTTGATGAATTCGCCGGAATTAATGAATTAATGTTATGAATAAATCTTGTTCATTATCTTCACCACATTCTTTTTCTACATTTTCAAACTTTTCCACAATTTGGTCGTTTTCTTTCTTTAATAAGCGTTTCATTTGTCTTTTGCTAGTCATTTTACCTTTCTAAATATTAATCTTCACTTTTTTTATATTTCTAACCCACGTACGCTGTGACGATGACACTTCTACGAACGTTTAATAGCAACTGAAGGCAACACAAAAAATAACAAAGTAACCAACAAATCATAACGGGATAACGGTTCAGTGCTTTGCTTTTTCCTTATTTTCATACTTATAATAATCAAAAGGCGAACTCTAACATTACCTGTAGCCACTCAAGTAGCTAGACAGGCTTTTCGCTAACGAAATAACTGACTACATAGAGCCACTAGCTACTTTTGAAACTGAAGGGAAGTGACAGACAGCACCATAGACTAATACATACATAGATACATTTATTCTCTCAATAAATTAAACGTCATAGGTACGGTGGAAAGTAAACATTGGATGGTGGAAAACATGGGTTCAATAATACCAGATAGAGGCAATAGTAAACAACGCCCAACAAAAGAACAACAACCGAATTTCATGATATTGTGGCAAACTAGTTGTGTTAAATACAATACAAATGTATACCAACGATAAAAGTCAACAAAAAAGAGCAAAATACATTTAAATTTTTCAGTTCTACACCAAAACGACAGGAAACAGTTAAGTGAACATATTTTGTAACTCCACCTGGTGTAAGTTAATTTTAAATTTAGGGTATTAATTATATGGTAGTTTATATATCACTTCGCGCTTGCGTTTGTTTACAAAAGCTGTCACTGACATATGCGGTTTATAGAGTTGCCAAACTAAAATAAACAATTATAGATCAGAAAAAGTTATCTTGAGTGAAATGCTCAGAATGAAAAAGATTAACAAATTTAGGTCTATTCCAGTAGATCAACAGATTTTAAGATTGCTATTATGTATTTATAATACTGCAAATACCAACAATATTCACATAAAATATGTAAAAATCTATGTTATTTTGGGGTTCAACGTCCAATAAATTTCCCCATCTATATTAAATTAGTTGTCTTTTCAAAAACACGTAATGTATTGGTTCTTTTGTTTATTATTGTCAACATCAACTGATGTCTATAATTTTTAAATATAATTATAATAGTTTTGCAACGAATTATTTATTTGAGCGTTCCATTTCTAATGTTATTATTGTAAATAAGAATTTCAGTGCGTAAACAGTATAATTTTGAATTATTTAAAAAAAAAAAGTTTGAGCTCTACCCGTCGAATGTATTTCAGCCAAAATTGGCAACTACTTATAAGCAATGAAACGCAAAATACTTCCATCTGCCCATCCACGATCGACATTTTTCTTTAAATTTGTAATTTCTTCAGCTAACGCGAAGAACTGTGGCGTGTTCAATTTGACAGCTGAAGTGATCAAAAACGTTGCGCTGAGTTTTATAAACTACCCATTAAATAACGTAACTCAACGCAGGTAGTCACCGAACAGCTGTAACGTTGTATAAACTACCAAAACAGCAAAAGTAACGCGAAGTGACTGATTCACGACTTATAGAATACCACCCTTAATTTCTCTCATTTCCACAACCCTACGACGAACGGTGTGAAAAGAAACGTAAGATGAGAGAATAAATGTATCTATGTAAGTATTAGTCTATGGACAGCACATTCGAAATAGAGGAACCAAAATTTGTCCTGAAAAATTTTATGTTTTCATTCGACTTGAAACGACAAGATTGTGAATCCCAAACCAACTTTCTTTCGTATAGAACACAAACGAAAACTTTCGATCTAGATAGAGAATCAGGCTGTTAATGTTAGTATTATTTAAAAACATTTTGTAAAATGAAAGACGGCATACGTACTAGTTTCCAAAGAAAGTCTTTATTGTGACACTGTTCAACCAGGACAGAGAATTTTCTAATAGGAATATGAGCTTAGGTACTATGTAGTAAAATCTTTTCATTGGAAGACAATACAATAGCAATACACTCTCGATCAGATGATTAGAAACACTTACATTTCTGGACAGGGATGATATTTGTTGTGGATATGGACTTGTTTACCTCCTTTCGATTTCAGAAAGTCCCCAACTCCTTTAGGTCCAATAAGAGTACTTTCGGATTTGACTCAACAAATTTTATATGAGAGGGTTTTAACTACAACACCTGTCACAATAATTTAGTTAGAAGCAGTAGGAATTGGAGGAATTTTGTTTTTATATCAAGGGGCGACCTTGCCGAACTCAGCTGACCGAAATTGCCAAGATTTATTTATTGTTATTTTTTGTATAATACTCGTAGGACTGAAATCTATGTGTGCCTGACGTTAACTAAAGCTTTTACTGCACTTACACCGAAAGATTAACAAAACCGTACGCAGGTTAAATACATTTCTTTATATGTTCTGCAAACAGTCCGTTAATCTTTCGGTGTAAATACAGATTTATTTAAATATTTAACACAAAGTACTCTTACGTCGAAAAAAGTACTTTCGGAAGAATACAAAAAGTCCCATCGAAAATTATCAAATATCATCACTGTTTCTGGTTCTAGTAGGCCATAACTGTCTGTACTGTCTGTACTCAAAATTTATTCCCCTATCCCGACCTTACCTCTGTCATCAACAAACCAAGACTTGGGCAAGAGACTTGCGCAAGTAACTTGCCGAGTGTTTCTTAAGATTACAAAAGTAACAACAACAGCATTAAAGTTTAATGCAGCAGTATGATAAAGGTCCTTTTCCAAAAAACGACAAAAAAAATTAAATTTTTTCCGTTCATGTGATTATAACACTTTGCATTTTTAAATTTTTTGCACGAAGTCGCATTTGACTGACAATTAGTAAAAGAAAAACATTACTTTCTAATAAACATTAGTGAAAAATGTACAAGAAAGCTATTTTGAACAAAGCGGAAAGAGCCAAAATCGATGGTTATCATTCGCAAGGATAATCTTATCTGGCCATTGCGCGGAAAATTGGGTGAAATCACAAAACTGTGCTGGGATACTTAAAAGATGTTGAAAAATATGGAAAGAATTACAAAGGAAGGATACCAACCGCTTTTCATTCAAATTTCAATCCAGATAAGGAATATCGGCTGCTGTGTTGTGCTACTATTGTTGCTTATTGATGGACGTCCTCGTTTCCGCATTGGGTATATATATATTGGTGAAGTTGCGTCGTGTGCATAAAGTGTAAGTGCTGATGCGTGGTGAGTTGCAATTTGTATTTGTAATCATTTTTCTCCATAGCTACATATACTTATATATATTGACCATCACGACATGGAGTGAATTTTGAAATTACTCCTCGCCAAGCAAGGCTGATCTAGTATTGGTTGACGCATTAGAACAGCTGATTTTGCTTTCATATGACCCTATCTGTCAAACTCAGTGTATTTTGTTATTGTACTTTTCTGTTTACATTGTTTGGTCTTATGTATTTGTGTTGAATTTGACAGTTAGAGTCACGAAACAAAATCAATGTTGTTGGTGCCCACAATTACAACAAATCCTACTGCGTTAACCTCTACTAGATCAGCCTTGTCGCCAAGCATTCCTAAGTGGGTATATGTGCTTTATATGTATGTTTGTGTGTTTTATCGAAAGTCTTTCACCGTGGTAGATGGTAGCGGCATTCAAGCAAACGTGAAAGCCGAGAACTTTTGCTCAGCGCAAGTTTCCCTCGCACCGTTGCATGAGGCACCAGGTAAAGTTGCTCAGCGTAGTTGTGCTCAAAACCATATCAGATGACCAAGATGGATACATAAGGTGGTAGCAGTAGCAATTGCATGTATTATGTATGTGTACTTTTTCTACTGTTCTAGTGCTATCACCTTATTTATCCATCCTAGTCAGATGACAACGAAATGTCAAAAGTATACACGTTTCTCCATCCCACGTTTGCGCAGTAAATTTGCCTCGAAAACTTTCCACTTTTGAGCAAGTCGCTTTGTATGGGAAATTTGTTTGTTTTGACGTTTGCTGTGCAAGTTTACGATGTTTTCGAGTTTACGAGGTTCTTTCGAGCTTTCATGAAGACCACTACTGTTCAATCATTTTTTGTGTGTTGAAGAAATATTTGTGTTTAAGCTGTGCCAAATGAAATATGAAAATTTTGACAATAGAAATCATTTGTAGATGAAATACCGATGAACACACTATGAATATACATATTTACATGTTCGTGTTTGATTGCTATTGTAGCCACACACACAATAATCATTTTATTATGGATAGATAACACAGTGCAACACGAAAAAAAATAACCATATACGGACACCACTAAGTGATAAAAGACTAAAAAAAAAAGACCCGTGTCTCCCAATTTTTCCCAAAGTCATGCACTTTTTTTTTATGGGCCGCCAAAGATTTGGGGCCTCGGTATCATTTTCGTAAAAATGTGATCATTTTCTCAGGCTCATATCTTGCAAACCGTTCAAAGTTGTAGCTCTTGTCATAAAGAACAAAAATTGCGAACATATAAAATCAAAAAAACTTCACCTTCCAGATCAAAATCGCAAAAAACTTAAAAAAATTCGATTTTTTTTTACCTTTTTTCCCGTGTTCAGGTCCATAGGTAGCAAACCGTTCAAAATTCAAGGAAACAATCAACTACAAAAATTTACCTAAGATCTCAATAAACAAATTTACACATATAAACTTCCTAGAGATGATTCTTAACACTGTTTAGGTAGCACGCAAAAGTGAAAAATTTGCCGAAAATTTTTTAATTTCATTTTTTTACCTTTTTCTCCTGTTCAGGTCCATAGGTAGCAAAAAATGAAATATGCCTGGCCAGAACCATGTGTTTGTCCAAGGGTTAACACCGTTTAAGTAGCGCTTAGGTATCACGCGATCATGCACCGACAGCAGCAGCACAGGCAATGCAGTAAGCTCAGCACACGCAACAAGGGACGCAGCACACAATATAAAAGCGACACGACGCTCACATCGAGGCATTACACAGCGCGACGTCAACGAGAGCTCAGCCGTGGAAGTTATAAAGTGAAAGTGAAAGAAAAAAAAGTGAAAGTGCTACAGTATAATTCGCACACAACATTGGCAACAGACAATTTCAATATGCAGTGTGAAAATATTGATTTATTTTGCTACGTTTGCGGTCATCAAACCAGAAATAATAGTTCCACAACATTGCAAATGGAAAAGGATCTTTTAACTAGTGCATTCAAGAAAGCATATAAGTTGTTTTTCAACGTCGCCAATGTTATAACAATCTTATGGCATGGTTAAATGGAGGCAAACATAGTATGAAGTATTGTAAGCCGGTAAACTGGATTAATCTCCCAGGTGATCATGATGAAACCAGTTGCGATGCATGCGTAAATTACACATGTGATCTAAATCGATATGCTGAGAGGAACAAAAGTTATAAAGCAACTGTAATAGCCAAACTACCAGTGCTTGCACCTGAAAAGTTTGTATCACCAAGGCCGGCAACTCCAGATCGTACTACAGAATTTACAGCAATGAGTACAGCAAGTGGTGTTACTTATGAAGATCCATTTGATACCGATTATGAGCCCCAACAGGGAAGAGATGGACCACAACTAATAACACAAATGGAAATGGATTTCATTGTGGCCATATTGGGATTATCGCAGCGACTTGCAATTTTTTTGACAGCTTTTTTAAAGCAAAGAAAACTCACACATGCTAATGTTAACTCTACGGCGTACCGCAAACGACAAGCGGAATTTCAGATGCTCTACACTCTAAATGATGACAATTCGTTTGCTTACTGCAACGATATAAAAGCTTTGGTGGTAAAAATGGGAATGAACTACATCGCTAGTGAGTGGAGATTATTTATTGATGGTTCTGTTTCAAGCTTGAAAGCAGTGTTGTTGCATGTGTCGAACCGAAAACCTTCCATTCCGCTAGCAATGGGTATCAACATGAAAGAAAGCTATGAAACATTGAAAGATATAATGGAAAAAATCAAATATTACGAAAATAAATGGAAGATTTGCTGTGATTTGAAGGTCATCAACATTTTGCAAGGGATCATCGATAAGGGCGGCTTCCCAAAATTCTTTTGTTTTCTTTGTAATTGGGATTCACGCTCACCTCTGAATCAATTCCAATGAAACTCGTGGAGGCCAAGAGGAAGTGTGGATGAACAAATACAACAACATAGACTGAAGAATGCACCTTTAATTGACAATACTCAAGACATCTTGCTGCCACCGCTCCACATAAAATTGGGAATTGTTAAAAAATTCATCGAAGTGGCCGTTGTAAATTGTCCAAACGCATTCGACTATTTGAAAAGCGTTTTCTCAAAGCGTAGCGATGACAAAATTAAAAAAGGTATTGTAGTAAATTTAAAACGAATTTTTGTTCACCTAATTGTACTATTTACACTATGTTAATGTTTTCTTTTCTGTCTTTATTTTTTGTTTTCATTTAACAGGCGTACTTAATGGCCCTGACATTAGAAAGCTATTCAAGAGCAACTTTGATTCATCGCTTGATGAAAATCATTCAATGGCATGGATTTACCTTCAGCGTGTATGCACCAGAGTCTTGGGAGGGGATCGAGACGCGGAACCGGAAGCAAGAGAATGGGTGAAACAAATGCTGCATTATTTTGAGATAATCGGCGCATCGATGACATTAAAGCTGCATTTTCTTCATTTTCATTTTGACGATTTTATCAAATAACTCCCTACCGAATCCGATGAGCAAGGAGAACGGTTTCACCAAACCACAATGCCCATGGAAAAACGGTACAAAGGCAAAAACCTCGACGCATTGCTTGCAGAGGTATGTTGGTGGAGTCACAAGATCACCCTGTATGATGTTAATGAAGTATTTGAAGAAGAAAGAGCTGATGATGGATGGCAGTCTGGAAGCAACGTGCCTGTGGACACCATAATTGCTGAATCAGAGTCAGATTCGGACGATTTGGATCCACATCTTAAGAGAACGCCGTTTTGCAAGTCCAGGGCCATCAACATTATAAACATAATACGAATACTTTTTTTTAATATTTTTGTAATAGATAGCATAGTATCTCAATGTTGAAGTAAATAAAAAACAAATTAAATTAAAAAACGGTGTTAAGAATAATTCCCAGGAAGTTTATATGTTCTAGAAATTTGTTTATTGAGATCTTAGGTAAATTTTTGTAGTTGATTGTTTCCTTGAATTTTGAACGGTTTGCTACCTATGGACCTGAGCACGGGGAAAAAGGTAAAAAAAAATCGAATTTTTTTAAGTTTTTTTGCGATTTTGATCTGGAAGGTGAAGTTTTTTTGATTTTATATGTTCGCAATTTTTGTTCTTTATGACAAGAGCTACAACTTTGCCTCAGAGAGTAAATCGAAATTCTGAACGGTTTGCAAGATATGAGCCTGAGAAAATGATCACATTTTTACGAAAATGATACCGAGGCCCCAAATCTTTGGCGGCCCATAAAAAAAAGTGCATGACTTTGGGAAAAATTGGGAGACACGGGTCTTTTTTTTTTAAGTCTTTTATCACGTAGTGGTGTCCGTATATGGTTATTTTGCCATGACTTAAAAAATTACACACAGTGTAATGCAAAAAAATACTCAATATGACGAAAATGACAAAAATATAAACTAAATGACCAAACGAACTAGAAACAAATATCAAGGTATTGTCGTATTTTGTCAATTTCACCAAAATATACTAATGGCCAGTTTTTAAGTGGGTAGTTAACTATCGGATTACTTAATCTTAATTCTAATTTAATTAGAATTTAACTTTGCATTTTGTTTTTCAGTGGTGAGTTAATTTTAGTCGCCATATTGTCAACGAATATGGCAACACTTGTATTCTTATTGGAAAAAACGTGTTTTTTTGGGATAACTACCAAAACAACAAAGGGGAACAAACAAATTGGAATTATGTAAAATCAGAAATTGATGCATAAAATCGAAGTCATTTTAACAAAAATGTGTAAACAACTATATAGGCGCAACAATTTAACGATCTAGACTCAACGTATGTGTACAAATACGCAAATCTGAAACATGAATTTTATACAATCTTCATTTCACACTTTGACAGTCAGTAATTTAATTGTCAAAATAATATGGTTCTGACTATAAGTTAACCAACCAACATTGGGTGGTTAAATCATAGTTAAACAATGACTAAAAAACACAATTCGATGTTTAACCACAATTTAACTAAGAGGCGAAGATCACCACTGACTGAAAAACTGGCCATTATATTAGGAGCCAAATCTGCATGTGTGTCGCGTTACACCAGTGTTGCCCTCAGTGTAGGCCAAAATTACTCAAGGGATGCTTAAAAATTGTCCAAAATCACTTAAAATTACACAAAAATGTTGTATTTTCTTTCAACGTAGAACATTTTTTTCGGTTTAATTCAAAGTAAAATAATTAAAACCACAGCTCGGGTTTGTCTATTCAAAAAGGATGTACAAGTAGAAAAGAAAAAGCCGTCGCAATTTGACAACCCTAGCAGAAGGGAACCAAAAAAGTCGTCGCGATTCACTCAAACGCATTTCTTTCCCGCGTTATAACTTGATTATTTCATACTTTTTACAAACTTTATGTAATTTTATTTAAATATGGATGGAATTTCTATAGTTAAATTCAATAACATCATCAGAAAACTGCTCGAGTATTGAAATATTCAACGAAAAGAGTAAGACAGAGAGCACAGAAACGACGCGCTTCACCAGGGGGGTTTCTATGGCACAGCTGATTGAAAAGGTACTAGGCCGATGATGGAAAATGAGAGAGCAAAGAAGACAAGAACTAATTTTAAATAGTGTTTATTGATACTAATGACTAAATTATGTTTCATGTTGTTTGCATTGAACGAAAATACGCATTCGCTTTGATTTCTGTCCGTTTTATGTCCAACGAAAGTGTAAAATTGGTAAAATACAGCGGTAAATAAAACTCTTTGAAATGGCATACTACCTCGTCGTCATGAAGAGGCATCGAAGAGAGTAATGGAAACTCTTAAGTATTACTCTATGGCTTCACTCGTTTTCTTTGTTAGCATTCCACCCCTTGAGTAAATTTTCTTCTCTATACCATAATTGCTTTATGGTCTATTCCTAGCATCGATTGAGCCTTTCTGGCTGCTTCCGTGCTTTGAAATGCTGACGAGTCACAATAAAGTCTTGGCTATAATCTAATTCGTACTAAGACGTTTCCATTGGTTATATTTTGAAATTTCTAATTTTCTCCCAATAGAAATTTTAACATTTATCTCTAAATGGAAAATTTTGTTGCGGTAACTTGTCTTTGATTTACATTGCAAATATTGTATTTATAATTCCTCGACGCACTGCATTTTATTTTTAACGCATGTTGTGTTGCTTTTAGTTGTTAAAATTATCGAAATGTCAAAATTCCGGTCACAAAAAATAGTTTTCGTACGTAATAACATTGGCGTAACAACCCTGTAATTGATTTTGCCTACGAAATTTTCGCAAAGAGCTGAGTACCTAGAAGAAGTGGGCGAAATTTTCGGTTCATTAAATTTTCGTTATTTTTTATACACGCACTTCTTATGGCAACGAAAATTGCATACATACTGGATACCGGGCTTTAACCATAATTCGGTTGCGAATGTTTCGTTGCATTGGTATTTGGATTCACAAAAGAAAACGAGATATACATTTGTCCGGGCAGCCGAAGCCAATGAAAACGAAGAAGTCAAAGAAACAAAGTAGTGGTATTCATGCAAACAAGAAAACCTACAACTGTTGCTCAGCGTAAGTTTGCTCCGAAGCGTTTCATGAGGCACCAAATAAAGTTGCTCAGTGTATCTATGCAGCAATTGTCAAAAAAGGTTGATAAAGTAAATAAACAAAATAAAATTAAAAGTATATGCTTTATTTTATTTTTTCACATAAATCAAAAACCCTCTCTTTTTTTCAATACAAAAATATTGACATTGAAATGTCAAATGTTTTCACTTTTCTTTTTCCAGGTTTGCTCAGCAAATTTGCCTCGAAAACTTTCCATTTTTATGCAAGTCGCTTTGTATGGGAAATTTGTTTGTTTTGACGTTTGCTGTGCAAGTTTACGATGTTTTCGAGTTTACGAGGTTCTTTCGAGCTTTCATGAAGACCACTAGTGTTTCTTTCAAGCAAGGCGGATATAAAAAAACAATTTAGCGTACAATTCTTTTATTGAAATGAATCCAATTGAAATTTTTGTTTAAAATAAATAAAAAAGAGCAGTTGCAGAAAATGCTTGCAGGGCGATAACTGGCTTAATGACGGAGACATTTGGCTCCTCTACAATTGAATGGCAACACCCTCAACACAACAGCAATTGAATGATTTAGGAAAACAACGGTATAGTTTTATGTTAATGCTTCTAAGTTTGATCATACATATGTAGATCAACTGCTGTGATGAAACCCATTGAAGAATAGAGCTTATGTTCATAGTAAGTGCCGACATAGATATGTACTTTATATAGTATGTATCTTGTACATATTTATTTAAATATAAATCTTAATAATAAATTCCTCATATTTGTTTTTAATTGAATACGACGGCCACAATAACATTCAACCCCTTCTCGACTACCGCAATCGTTTTACAAACGAGTGTTTCAACATGGAATGGATATATTAACATTTCCGAAGTTAGGTAAATTTTCGAAACTAAATTGATTTTCAAAATAGGGGCCGTTCAAGTATTACGTAAGCAGATTTATTACAATTATTCGAGGTGTTCATTCTTCAAAACAGTCGGTAAGTTATTAAATTCACAACTTCCTATATATTCGAGTCTTTGTTTAGTACACTCCAGCCTACATCTTACTACTCGTAAATTATCCGCATTGCGAGTATTAAAAGACGTTTGATTCCTCGTAAATTGTAATGTGTGATGGCCTATACCATGAAGGCATTTGAAAACGTATAGAATAAGCTGCATTTTGGAAATACCATACAAATGAAGAATAGAAGGGAATTTGTCTCGATACAGCGAAATAGTCGGATATGTTATTGGAAGATTGTCAACTATTTTCAGGGCTTTCTTCTGTATCCTGTGTAAAGACTCAAGTTCACCACTTTTTTTGGAGCAATACAAAAGAGACATATAATTGAAATTACTGTGGATCAGGGCTTGGTATATCAAAAGTTTTACTTCCTTACTGAACTTGTTTTTATATTTGTTAATATACCAAGTGCACGAGATGACCTTACTTTTAACATAGATATATGTTCATTCCATGAAAGTGAACTATGTAAACAAACTCCTAGATATTTTATCGAATTTACTTCCATGACTTCCCTACCATCAACGTGGATAGCAAAATTGTTGTTGTGATCATAGTGTGGCTTAAACCGAATAACCTGAGTCTTATTGGCATTTAAAAATAATTTATTCATTCTAGAAAATTCCGATATTATAGCCGCATCCCACTCCATATGAGCTTTGACAACAGTCTCATGGTCATAAGGATATAAGAGACATATATCGTCAGCGTGCAGAAAAATTTTACCAAATAGTTTTAAGTTAACTATATCATTTAGATAAATGTTGAATAGCAGGGGGCCGAGGACGCTGCCCTGAGGAACCCCATGCTTTACCGTTTTCACTGAACTTTTATTCCCCTTGATACAAACAAATTGTTTACGGTTCTCAAAATAATCCTTGATAAGGGCTAGTTCATTACCGTGTATACCATAAAACTCTAATTTCTCCATCAAAATCATGTGATCCACAAGATCAAAAGCGTTTGAAAAATCATAAAAAATTCCAGCAACGCCCTTATGCCCATCGTCCAATCCTTTGCAAATAAAGTTTAGTACATTGACAGCCGCCTCTTCTGTCCTACAGCCTTTTCTAAATCCATACTGAAACTCACTTAATAAATTATTCGTATCCAAATATAACGATATTTGACCTGCAATATTCTCTCAAAAATGTTATTAAATGTCGGTAGAATTGCAATCGGTCGGTATTTATTCAATGTTGAGGCAGTCGGGCCCTTTGCAATAGGCACAATTTTATGCACCTTTAAAATGTCCGGATATAGACCACATGTCGCAATTCTGTTAAATAAATTAACTAAAATAGGAACTAGAACACGTTTTCACTATATTAGCGGAGATATTATCGACTCCCGGGCTCTTACCACTGGACAGGCTGGAGATGATATTCCGTACCTCTTCTTCAGTCGTATAGTTAATGTGAAACCTGCTGCTATGACAAACAAGAGTTCTAAAAAAGTTGATATTATCCCCCGGATGCTGAACAATTTGAGCCTTTAAATCTTCCACAGATTGAAGAAAATATTCATTGAACATTAAAGCTTTTTGAAAATCACATATTATAGCATCTCCATTTACATCACATAAATGAATCTCTTTTTTTTCAGTTCTACCAAGAGTAGTATTCAAAAAATTCCAACCTTTCTTCGGGTCACTTAAAATATTTGTGAGATTATCAATATAATAAATGTTCATAGAGTTATTAGATGCATCACGTATAACTTTACTTATACCCTTAAGCCTAGCCTCGATTTCCGCATCACCTCTTTTTTTCTGCGCATTTTCAACAGCTTCTCCTTTGCAGCAATTAATTTTCGCAAGTTCCAATTTACCCAAGGTGTAACTTCGAATCTGCTGTCCGTTTTGCAGCTCTTTTGAAAAGTGGACTCATTTTTCGCTTCGCTAAATATCGACACCAATGATGACAGGTCATTTGACGGGTCACCCGTGGTTTTCAATGACGGAACTTTCCTAAGAACATATTCGATCATACGACTGTGATTGCAACAAGAGAAAGTTATATTAACGAGATCCCGTACATTCGTTTTAATGCTTACAGCAAGGTGAATCAAATTATGATCTGACAAGTCCCATTCAATGGAATCTACGCTTACCTTATCTAACATGTTACTATACACATGATCAATGGACGATTTACTAACTGGACGAGTTATCATATTATGACAATTTTTCGCATCACAATTTAAAATAATGTTAGAAAGTTCCTGAGATGTGGTATCGTCTAAATAATCAATATTGGCATCTCCAACAAAGATAAATGGGCTTCGGCCATGACAAATTAACATATTCTCTAATTGAGACAAAAAAACATTTATTCCGCACTTTGGAGATCTATAAAATGATGCTAGTTTTAGCGGTTTACCATTGTGCTTTATATTATTTAGTTTTAATATGATTAAGTCCAAAAAGTCTTTACTTTTTAAGAACTCTGTAGTGAATTCAATACCATCACGGACATAAATTGAAGTACCACCGTAACTATCCCGTCTACAACAGTGAGTAGCCATATAACCGGCGATATTGTAAATTTGGGTCAAATCATTTTTAAACCAAGTTTCCTGAATACAAATAATACTTGGTAGTTTTGATAGATTAGCAATAATAGATTTAAATTTGTTAAATTTGTCTATTGAAGAAATACTCCTGCTATTAACTGAAATTATATTCAATAGTGAATCTTTTTTACAATTTTTTAAATTTAAACAGGATTGAAATGAATTAATACTTGAAAAATAGTTCATAGGGAAAAGAAAAAATATTTAATGGACTGTTTGCCAAATAATTTAAGACGATAAATAATCTTCAGACTCTTGACCAGCAGCTTCTAAATTCCGTGACGTAAGCGACCTTGATTGGTAAGTTGTTGCCTCCAATAATAATTTGTTGACATCATCTTCAGAATGTATAATCTTGGGCTTTGATAATTCGCTTCTTTTTATAAAAATCTTTCCGCCAGCAGCATACACAGAGCGGTATCCAACAGTTTTAAGTGTTCTTGCATAATTCAAAAGTTGTATTGACTCTCTACTCAAAAAGTCTTGGATGTAAATGTTATTTGTATTCTCTCCTTCTTTCAATTTGGGCTTCATAGACATCAACTTCTCCTTTGATTTCTTCGACTTCATTTTCACAACAACTGATTTCATGTCATTTGTCACACCCCTTCTTTTACTTATGAAGTAAGCATCATCGATGATATCAGATTGTATATCTACACCAGTAGTTTTAGCTAGCTGAAGCACGGCAGCAGTAGCTGTTTCATCAGCCGATGTTGTTAATCCGGTGATTAAACAGTCGTTCCTACGCGCTCATCGTTTAAATATTTTATTGAATTTTTTTGTGTTGTAATTTCAGCTTTCAATGTTTTGTTTTCTTTTTGTATTGTTACCAATTTCTTTTTTTTTCTCTTCCACACCTCTCAAAATATCGTCGTACTGCTTTGACATGAAATTCATTGTCTCTTGCAAAGTAGAGAGTTGGTCTAGCTTTTTCAGTTCTGTTTTGATTACACTTAGTTCGCTTTTAATGGTACCACTGTTGTCCGTACTCTTTTCCGCACACAGATGACAAGCATATTCTTCATCATTATGCTTAACTAGGTAATCGTATTGGCGTTTATCCAACATGGTACACATTACATGGAATTTCCTTTCACATTTGTCGCACTCAATCGCATCTTCTTCTTTCTCATTAATCTCTAGTTTGCATTTGGCGCAAACAATTTTTTTCGTTTTAGCACTGCGGCTTCTTGTATCGGCCATCCTTCATAAGTTATCAAAAGTTCACCACTTATTGAAACGAAGACTCTTGTATTACACAAGTACAAATAATGTTTAGTATTTTAAATTATTGTTTTTCAAAGCGACCGCAAGAACTTTGTAATTATTGACGTTTACACCGACAGACTTGCCAATACGTACGTGTTCTGAATACCATTTAATGTCTGGAAGATCTTGTTCGCCCGACCCAACATATTTTGCAGTAACATGATAGCCATCAATTTCCATTGAACTCAATATCTCAGCTAACACATTTCCTGCAAACTCGAAATTGGATCTTTCTAAATGTTCATTAATTGTAACGCCACGTTCATCCAAATGAGGCCCAAATGGTCATGAGGCAATATCAAACCGGTCAATTCCCGACTAAGACGAGCCATTCTGCGCTCTACTCTGTTATACGCACTTCTGCCAGCAGCATTGGTAGCTAAAAACAAGGCATCGAGATCATGTCGCCTAAAGTGTTGTATAGCAAACCCTATAACTTTTTGATAACGCGGATTTTCATCTGGCCCTCCATCAACCGTCATGATTACCACTGGTTTTACCAATCCATGGTCAGTTTTAGCTAATGCTTGAAACTCTTCAAGTTCGAGAAGCGTCTGGAAATCCTGAGCATGAATATTAGAAGTAGATGAACTATGCTTTCCACTTCGAATAGCGATGTATGTTGGTCCAGAATATCCAACGGCTTGCGGTTGTCCTAGCAAACTGGAAGTGATTTTGATACCAGCATAAACTGATGGTATTAATTTATGCCGCTCAGCGATTATCCAGTCGTGATCAGGCAATTTGATTCTATATTCCATGTGCATTAGAAGAGCTGCTTGCTTATTTGCCGCTGTTACACCAATAGGCACCCGAGCTTTATCATCTTGAGATATGAAAAATATTTGATCGGGCCCAAGTATGGATGCTATGTTCTCCAAATAATAGATTGATGTTTCAGCGAAATTGCTATCTAAGTGGCTTTTTTTGGTGATCAGTCTGAGCCCGAGTGAGCTTAACAGGGACTGTCGATACATGTCTTCATCCCTCTGCAGAATTAGATTTTCTGGGAAGCAAACGAGATATGTCCCACTTCGACTAATGTCAAATCCTATTTTACGTAATTCTTGTGTGAGTTCATCAAGAGATTTTACACTGCGAATAGATTCCGTTCGTCTTCTATAATCTGCTGCACTCCCAAATAACGCAATATGCGCAATTGGCTAGGACGCAATATCCGTTTTCTAGGCTAGGACGTCCCACTGAATCCCTCAGGGATAGTTGTTTTTTATTTATGGATTTTCATGAGAAATATCTTCTAACTTTCTTTTCATACCATCTCTGCGTTTCTTCTGGGCAACTGCGTTTTGAATCTTCATGTTGAAAGACTGTTTCCTGTTTTTAATTCTTCGCGCAATTTAATAATCTGTTTATCAACTTCAACACGGCTTGGCATAGTATCTCTGGCAGAATACAAAGCATTCAGATTTTTTTCGAGTAGAGCAATCTTATTCTTCATAACATCATGAGAAGGCTTTGCTCTCGGTGGTTTATCTGCATTTTCTGTGTTTTTGCAATGCTGTTGTGATTCAACTCCTGGTTTCATGCCGTCTTCTTTTTGTTCTTTAGAATTTGAAGCTGTCTGCATAATTTGTTTTTTTCTGCAGGCTTACAAGTACTCGTTGCCTATAAATTAAAACATTCTATAGGTACTGCTAACAATTCCCTTATTAAGCTACAAAAACATATATGTGTGACCAAAAAGGGTCGTTACATACACACTATAGAGAGTACATTTAATATGTCTTATTTACTTTAACTTCATCACTCACCTTAGAAAAAAAACGTAGTAGATTAGATTTATTCTTAGTCGCTGATTGCAATTCTTCTTCAATTCGCTTAGAGACAATAATATCAAGTTCCTTGTCGGACTTTGCTTGTAACTTATAATTACGCCACACTTCGTTAACTAACTTCTGTACATTTTGTACTTTTGTATTTGTATGAGATTTTTTAAAACTTTCGAACAATTTTTGGTATAACTTGGATTTGTCTATTTGAAACGACATCTTAAACAATTCCACTTTGGCGAAAGTGGATCAACGGTAACACAAACATTAACTTGCTTTGCTTTGCTTACAACACGTCAAATCGTCAATCGTACCGAAACAAAACAATAGATTGGCGGAAGAAATGCAAACGTATTCATTATTTGTGGGAATCCCCGAATATGGGTTGTGTTTTCAAGCATAGACAATGTGTGGGTTGCCATATGTGTAAAAAAAGTAAATAATTACTCATGATGGAATTAGTAACGTGAACGCATTGCACAGCTGATTTCCTTTTGTTTATATATTTCTGGTTAATTTAAATTGTCAAATGTTGTTCACGCATACATATTTGTTTTTTTGTATGTGTTTTTCCACAGTAGCACATAATTGATTTGACAATATAAGTTAACTTTAACAAAAACAAAATGCATGTTGTTCTTGCCCTACAACAGTAACAACAGCTACTGCGCTTCCATCATGCTGACGTAATAACCATCTTGACCCCCCACCACCCATGTCATCAAAAATAAGCAAAGCAAAGATCCCCCCGCCCCCCTATAGTGCTTACGTAATACTTGAACGGCCCCATAGACGAAAACTCCAATAATGTAATACTAATAGTGTATTTATGTACAACTTTTTGATTTTTTTCCCTTTTTATTTTTTTGTCTACAAAAATTCAAATTAAGAGATAATAAAGTATCTATCAACCTATTACCAAAAAAAATATTCAGTTTGAGTGTAGTAAAAGACAAAATGTGCAAAAAAAACATTATTTTTTCTGAAAGTCTTGTTTGCTTTCAAGTCTGGGTGTTTTCGTACGGCTCTCTAATGTCGTCACCATAGCGCCTTCTACATTCTTTCCTGCAACTCGTTTAGCAGTGGCAGCCAGCAATTGGACATGTCTTTCCGTTCCTTGAATGTGTAAAGGAATTTGTGGATCATCGAACGGTGGCACTTTGTAATTTAAATATCCCTCTAAATGTTCATACGAATAACTTTGCGTAAACGGTGGTTCGAATAAAATGGTATCGTCATTTAAATCAATCATATTTGTATATTCAGTACAATTAAAGTTTATAAGAGATTTTTTATAAACTCTAAGTTCCGTTGGGTCGACAATATCTCTTCGGTAATGTAAAATCTTCTTTATAGCAATGTTTCGTTTTTCCATTCTATCATCAAACAACATAGATAGCAAGATATTTTCCGAGTGTGCAAAATATGGATTATCTTGAATTACTGTATTTACAACTCCAAGTAAATTCGGTGGTAAAAATCGTGTCCAAGTAATAAATTTAAAAAGTAATGTACTACCGTATGCGGCAGAGCTATAATACTTAACATTGAAATACATTGGCGTGTATACTTATATTATATAGTTAGCCAGAATTTTTAAATTTTCAGTTGGATTATTAGTTGTCACATACAACCGTAATAATCTATTGGCTTTGGTCAGCCAACGAGAATGTGCAATTGGCCCTGGTTTTATGTGAGACAAATCCGCAGGAACCACGCCATTAGAAATTGCATTGGCCATTAACATCAAGTACCTCGAATCGGTAGATAATTCTTCTGGATTTAAATCACCAGGAGGCATATTTTCCAAAGCGATTTCCTCAAAATCGGTTACCACCTGAAAAGAAAACATGAAAGCTAAAAAATAGAATGAAAAATGGTAAAGAATCAGCTATAAAAATTACATACCGGAAGATTTTCACAATCAGCAATTTTTGAGCTCAACTTTCCGGTAGTTGATCGTGGTCCAGTGGTGGTTGATTTGTCTAAAGTGTCAAACAAATGTCTAAACGGAAGCTCGTTAAAGTGCAGAAGACACACAAACCAGTGCAGTGGTCTCTTTAACTGTTTTTCGAATAGTCGCAAAATTCCATATGGCAATTAATGAATCGAGAGACAATTGTTTTTCTTGGAAGAATTCGATCAATTTGTTGACTTTGCTTGCCGCAGTTTCACTTTCTAGTTTTGTGTAGCCTATCAATTGAGATTTTGGTTCCCTCAAAACGACTAGATGAGGTTCTTTAACCATCCTTGGATGCAACTTCTCATCAATTTTTTCTACAGTTAGAGCGTCATTTTTCCTGCCGTCGAATGAAAATGATATCAAATTCGAGCCATCATACCGCTTACGAAGTGCGTCTTGTCTCCATTTTTCTCTTTCTCTACGAAGTTTACTTTTATCCATGATGACAAGATTGCCATGAGCATCTTTTACGCCCAGGTCTTCCATCAGAGCTGTTGCCAATGCTGATCCCATTCTATCATGCACACCAAATCTGTCACACATCATTGCATAGTTTTTAATATTGTATCTGGGAGTGTATGTTTGTGGTGGTAGAACTAATTCTGAACCTCCTCTCACATCAACTTCCATTTCGTCATAATGTGGTTCGTTACGTAGGATCGTTGCTCACTGGGATTGTTGGTATAGTCGTTGGTATCGTCTCTTTACTTCCACTATCGTGTTCCGGTATCGTTTGTATTCTGTCATTATATTGATCGCGCATGAAATCTTTTAAGTTTTCTGGGATAGATCCACATGAGCAGTCGTTTTCTTTCAAGTTGCATTTACATTTTCCAATGTTGAATAATTGGTTTGTTGATTCTACGAATTTTTTGAATTATGTTGCGCGTTTTACGCGTTTTTTATCTCCATTACTATATGCGTCAAGCAAATTATTCAATTTTCTAATGATGCTACCTTTGAGTATAAGTTCAATATTAAGTTGATTTCAAATTTCTAACAATCTGTCTGCTACTTGGGGAGTAAATGTTTTATACGAAAACATTTTGCTTTGGGCTTTTGAACGTTCGGCCAAGAAAAAAGTGTACTTCAATATATCTCGTTTAGTTGACAGATTAATATCAGGTAATTCACAGGCCACGCCAAAAGAAAAAACATCATGAGAGACCAAATGTTGCAAACTACTGCGTTGGGTATCTGTTGGATTTTGCGATGAACCAGGCTCTGAATCCATTTTTTAAACCGTCACTAAAAGAATTAAATATGTATGTTTTTCATAGAATAATAATATAACTATTAACTATAATAGTTAGCAATGTTTTTACACTTACCTTTAAATCTTTTCTAAATTTCAAAATAGTTTGATTATTTGTTAGTTATTTCAAGTAACACTTCACTGAAATGGCGCTCAAACAAAACTAGCATACACTGGAATATTATAAACAAACAAAAATAAAGAAGTCTATAAAGAAACTAAAAACAAAAAGAAATAAACAAACATAACACAGGGTGGGCACCCTGTGAAAAAATATGCCAATAATGTAAAGCGCAAATCAGTCCAGTCATAACGTAAGGTTCGTAAGCTTCGTAAGTCAAAAAAATTGAGCCAAAAAAATGGCCATGAAAGTAATATTCTTGGACAAAATCATGAAAAAAATGGAAAAATGCACCAAAATTTGGACAAAAATGCCCGTAACTTTTGAACCGTTGGACCAATGTTGGAGATTTTTTTTTGTAAATTGATCAAAATGAGCTCCAACGCGCCTACTATCGATTAAACCCGATCGATAGTTTTTGAGTTATGGATGTGAACGTGTAGGTAATATTTCATACGAACGTTAATTTGGGAAAAAATCTACCAACAAAAAGTAGGGGACTCGCTTTTAACGATAGAGGTATGGTTCCTTTGGCAAATTTTCATGGAATAACCCATAGAATACGGAAATCATAGGGAAATTGTCGAAAAATAAATCGACCCGCCCTAATATACACACAAACGCAATTATGTATGTAATTACACAAACTAATTTCTAGGAAAAATAACTAAGCACACATACATATATCCTACTTCTATATTTTACCAAGCATGTATGTATTTTTTTTATTTATTAACTTTTTATTTTAATAAAATAAATTACACTGAAGGTTTGTATTTTTTTTTCATTTCACATTAAATTCCAGAAATTCTATGTAATTTCTAATTTCCGCTCTTCTCCTCTTCGTTTGTTCTCTCCGACATCTTATCTCTCGCTCTCTATTTAATCGATAGCCTAAAAGAAATCGCTTGGTTTTCAAACAGATTTGAAGACCATCAGATTTATCTGACGACAGCTGTTCACATTAACAATTTTTCTTCAGATTCGACAGATCGTCAAATCCGTCTGATAATCTGAACTCCACTTTACGCTTTATATTCGATAACAAAAAAACACAATTTCGTAGACCATGATGGGGGTATATGTACGGAAAAGTGTAACGCATAGAAAGAGTCATATTATACCTGAAGCAGGCCACACACTGTCAACAAATCGTTTCGATCGGTCGAAAGTCGTTTTTCCACATACTTGTCGATCGGTTGACAATTTTAATTGCACGTTGTTCGCCGCCAAGTGAAGATGGAACGCGGACAGAGAATAATAGCCATGTATGGTATTTATTTATGTGAAAGAAGAAGTGAGGAAGAGGAAAAAATATCGCGCAGTTTGGATGCAAGAGTGGTTAAAAAGGCGAGATGAGTTTTCGCACATAAATTTATTAAATGAAGTGGAATTATCTGCTCCTGCAGTGTACAAAAATTTTCTAAGAATGAACATTGTTGCAATTTTTCCGCCGATGTGCACACTTCAAAAAAACAAAAGAAATGACAAAAATCGTCAACTTCGCCACACACACACAACCGATTGCAAACTGTAAAGAGAAAATCGTCAACTACGCCACACACACGCAACCGATCGGAAGAAAGACAAACATTTTTGTCAATTTTCGATCTGTATGCAAACCACGCTACACACATGACAATCTGTTGAAATTTCGACCGATCGAAACGATTTGTTGACAGTGTGTGGCCTGCTTAAGGTATCTATGGACACAAATTCGTTTTAGGACTTTTTTAGTATGGTCAATACGGTAACTGCCGTAAACATCTTAAACGATCACAATGGAACCTTGTCATTGGCAATTATTTAACCGAACTTAGTTAGGGATTGCAAATGGGTGTTATGACCACACTCATTCTAGTACATCCCATACAAATCGATATATTTAGTATTTAGTGTATGTGATTAGCTACAAATAAAATATCGCTCAATAATCTGTAAATTTGTTCTTAACTGGAGAAAATTGGCAAGGTCACTACGCCCTACGATATGATAACTCGTGTAAAATCCAACCAACTTCCAACCTTAGTGAAATTTGTATTAGGCTTCATTTCGTAAACCGCCACTCACTCACTAAAACAATGATGATTTTGCTACACCCATTTATGTGCCTCCTATACAAAATATGGGCGGCATTCACGATGACAGACACGATATTTCTCGTAAACCAGAATCGATCTTAGTGAAATTTGGTACCAGGCAATATTTTTCAAAAGCTACTTTGTAATTGAAAATATTTGTGGTAACCATTTTCGAACCTCCCATACAAATTTTGGCGAATTATTACCAGGTAGTCATGATAAACACCCCAAATACACAACACATCCTAATTAAGTTGCTGATAAGATTTATTGAATATGGGCAGGCTGATCGGCTGTCAAAACAAAAATATGAACCTTTTTTAATGGAACTCGGACCCAAAGGATAACTAAGGGTGAGGCTATGTTTAAGTCCGACTGAAGTTTCTGTACTGTAGTTTCTGTAGGTTGATCGGCTGCCAAAACAAAAATATGAACCTTTTTTAATGGAACTCGCACCCAAAGGATAACTAAGGGTGAGGCTATGTTTAAGTCCGACTGAAGTTTCTGTGCTTGTTTCAAGTTAGGTTTAGCAACCATTATAGTCTTTTATGTGTATTGAAATTTTAAACACGTACTCAAATGTTATCTCGATTTTAAAATTATGTTTATTTAAAATAAATTGCTTTATTAAATTTTGACAAATACAACTTTTAATTTCACATGTAAAATTAATAATTTAGATTAAGTGGCACATTTTTTTTTATAAAATTTATACTTAAATTAGAAAATGTATATTGTTTATTGTATATGTATATTGTTTCAAGACTAAAATTTAATAAAAAACTCAATAAAGTAATTAGTCGGTTGAATCGTCTATTCCACTTTGACAAGTACTAAACTTGAGGCAAAATTCACAAACCGATAAATTTATTTTTATTTTTTGGAGTCATGTTATCCGTACATCAAAATTAATGATATTAATAAGAAGTCTGTACCAACACACTTTTGAAGTAACGGATTCTTTAAATGCCAACTAATGTACATATTTAATATTCACACCCGTGACAATTCTATATGTTACAATTCCTGGTTGGAAATAACCATTATTTTCATTCAAATAATTTAAAAAAAATTGGAAATTGCCCAAAAAAAATGCTAAAAAGAATTTAGCATGTTTAAAAAAAAGCCAGAAGCAAAAAAAACAGAGCTAGAATTGCACTTAAAGTGCTAAACTGGCAACTCGACTTTCGATGATGACTTTTGTACGTTTGGTTCAATCATAGAGAGATAGAAAAGAGCGTTCGTCTTCTCTTGATGACGACGAGGTAGTAGGCCATTTCATCGAGTTCGAGTAGCTATTGTAATTTACTCTTTAGTTGGACTTAATACGGACAAAAATAAAAGGGAATGCGTATTTTCGTTCGATGCAAACAACCTAAATATAATTTAGCTGTTATTAGTATCAATCAAACACTATTTAAACTTAGTGCGCTGCATGGTCTATAATCCCTGTCGTCTTTGGTCTCTCATTCTACATAATTTCCCTAGTACCGTTTCGATCATCTGTGCCATAGAAACCCCCTGACTATGTTAAACATTTCACGTGAAATTTTATAAAACTCCATACAAAAACAATCTCTGCGAAATATCGATGAAAATAATAAATGTGTCATTTCTCATTCAATTTGTGTTAAAAAAATGTTAAGGACCACAGACAAAAGGTAGTAAATTGTATAATTAATTGATACGAAAAATCTGACAGATGGTCAGAAAATTATCTGAAAAATCGGAACATTCTCGCATGTTTGTTCAGACGTCTCTCCGAAATTGCTACGACAAATAGTATAATGTGTCAGAAAATTATCGGAAAAGTCGTACTATTCTCGGATGTTTAATTAGACTTTATTCCGACTTCGTTCAGCTACGTCTAAAAATCCTTCAGAATTCCCTTCAGAATTCTCACAGAAATCTGTCCGGTAACTCTGCACAGTCTTCCGAATTTCCTCCGACAAAACTTTCCGAATTCTTGTCAACCGCCCAAAAGATTTTCTCTACGTTGTCTGACCGACAACGCCCTTTGTCAATTGGCATCATTAAAATATTTCTGGTACATTTCAATGTCAAAGTTGGCAAAGACAATAAAAACCTACTCGAAGTGATGGAAACTGTTGTGACAGGCTCATAGATTTCTGTACTCGCCATCAACTGTTTCTCGGTGGAACGAAATTCCCCCACAGAAATGTTCACAAGTATACGTGGGAATCGTCTGATGGTCAAACCTTCAATCAAATTGAGCTATTTGGTTTCCGTGCTGAACGTCAAAACTAGACGTGGTGCTGATATTGACAGCCACAACCAACTCTTAGTGGGCACGTTCCGTCTCCGTCCAGTGGCTGTCACTTGTATTAGAGGCAAAATCTTAAAACACAATACAGACCTCTGCAGGACCCTTCCATATCAATGATTTACGATCAAACTCTACGTTATAATTTGGCACGTGACAGTCAAAATACGTGGTCAGGCATTGTTCGAACGCTGAAGGAAACTGCCAAGGAGGGCCTTGGCGAGGAAAGATATGCGAATAAACCTCGGATTAGTGCAGAATCGTGGACCGAAATTCGGAATCGTGAAAGCATGCACAATATTCGTATACGATCGAAGACACCAACGTTAAAGAGGCAGTTAAAATCAGACAATCGGCAATCAGCACGTATAGTGGGTTACATGGTCCGTTAGGATTACGACAAGTATCTGAACAATACAGAGGAGGAAACCGAAAAAGCTGCGAATAAAGGTAACCTCCGTATTGTGTACTCTTCTATTAAAAGCTGAGTCGCAACAACATCAGGAGTACTGCATCGTTAAAAGCTAAATATGACTCGGATATATCATCACCACATAAGCAAGTGGATCGATGGCGTGAATTCTTTACCACACTATCTAGACTTCCGGATGAAGATCAGTGTACCCTTTCTGCAACATACTCACATCGCAACCCCTATAAGGGGCATTTCAACGGAACCCACGTCGAAAGCAAAGATAGAGGTGGCACTGGGTAAAATGAAGGATCACATATTCTGACAATATTCCAGCGGAACTGTTAAATACCGTCCCTCAGCGTCCATCCCCGGTTATCAAAAGAGGGAGTGGTTACCATTGCTCAATGCAATAGGTAAAGTAATGGCGGCCCTTATTGTTCAGCGGATCTCGCCGGTGGTGGAGCAAATTGTGCGGAAGGAGCAGGGAGGTTCCAGGTCTGATCGTTCGTGTGCCAACCACGTGAACACACTCCGTATAATCCTAGAACAATCAGTTGAACTACACTCGCCTCTGTATCTTATTTTCGTAGACTTCGAACAAGCGTTTGATTGTGTACACTGCAACTGAATGTGGTCCACCTTGACCAAAAAGGAGATACCGGACAAGACAGTGTCCATGGTCCGTGAACTGTACAGAGATGCAGCGTATAAAGTTCGTTTTAATGGGAAGGAAAGTCAATCTTTCATCACAACCTGCAGGAGTTACACAAGTATGTGTCTTTTCCTCATATTATTTCTTCTACTTATGGATGAGGTAATGGAGGCAACTTATGCAGAACCACCATTCGGCATGCTGAGGAGTATGTATGAACATCTACATTATATCGACTACGCAGATTGAATATGTCTTATAGCCCACAAATTTGATGACATGGAGGCCAAGTTAAACAGACTCTCCAAAAATACGAAAAAGTAGTATTGAGAATAAATTAACGAAGTCAGAGCTAATGCGTATTCGAACTGACACTAACACACACCACTAACAGTTGATGGTTCATTAATTGAAGACGTGGAGTCAGTCAACTATTTAGGATGGAAGACTACCAAGGATGGTGGCTCCGATATAGGTGATTGTATAAATAATGCCCGTGTTGCATTCCTAATAAACCTGCACAAAATCTGGCGCTATTAAAGGATATCGGTAAACACAAAATTGCGAATATTCAATTGCTGTTGTACGGTTGTACTACTTGGAGCTTGATGAAGCTGACAAGGAAGAAGATTCAAACGTTTGTCAATCGTTGTCTGATACAAATTCTCCGTATCTACTGTCCCAAGACAATTTCTAATGAAGTACTCTAACATCGTACATGCAACAGTCCTACGAATTGGATATACAGCCATGGACACTAAATTAGCACAAAACTACTCTTAAATTTGCCTTGCATTATTTTAAACTTTTTGATTATATAGACCAAGTGTTATGGTCTGCACTGTTGCACCAGAGCATTAAGCTGTCAAACAAATATTTTTACCGTTATCTGTATTAATTTTTGTTATTGCTGGAATGTGCAATTAGCATCATTTGTTTTGGACAGTAAATTAGCACAACGCAACCGGAACGGTCATATAAAGTTTTTTGGTACGTATTTTGTGTCCAACGGTACTTTTTTAAATTTGTGTGCAATTTCTCTAAACTCTTCCTAAAAATGGGACGGGGGTAAGTTTGTACTGTACGCCAGAAGAAAAGCGTATTATATTAAATATATGTAGTGAAGGCTAAATAACAGCCATGTGAAATTGTAAAAAACAATTGACCGTTCGAGGAAACTGTCAATCTATAATGTTATTTATTTATTCCATTAAAACTAATACAAATTTTATAATGGGAAAGATAATAAAAGAATCCACGTAGCAAAAAAAAAACAACTGAAGTAGTGAACCGAGCTATTGTCCGGAAGTCAAAGAAGGATCCGTCACGTCAACGCCTGATATTGCCAATGAAGTGAACTATGAACTTGGGTTAAACTTGTCAGATAGACCTATCCGAAGACGACTCAATGACACTCAGCTCTTTGGACGCTCCAGCCGAAAGAAACCACTCCTTTCCAAAACAAATATTGCAAGGGGTTAACTCTTTGCTCATACCCATAAATAAAAAGTTCATGCATTCTGGAAAAAATTGTTTGGAGTGATGAAACAAAGATATGGGGCCGAATGGTAGACCAATGCATCGCCATAAGTGTTAGGCACTCAGCCAATGCTACACACAGAAAACCGTTAAGCACGACTGAGGATGCATTATGGGGTGGGGATCTTTCTCATGGCATGGGGTGGACCCTATTGTGAAGATAAGATGGATATTCTGTAGAATCAACTGGACCCATATGCTGTTCACATCGTTAACATTCATGCATGATAAAGATCCCAAACACACATCAAAAATTGGCAACGTGTGGATTTCAGAAGAAACAACCCCCATTTTAGACTGTGTGGCTCAAAGTTCCGATTTAAACCCTATTGAAAACCTGTGGAATAATGTGAATAATAAGATCGCTCAATATAAATATAAAAACTTCAATCATCTTCGGACTGGAATTCAGAGAGCTTGGTATTCGATTTCACAAGAGCGTTGTCAAAATTTGATTAAAAGTATTGTGATTGAAAATAATGCGGCATTTACACCGACCAATATTAGCGCATTTCGACGGATAACTCCGTTAACCCGCGATATCCCAGAAGATTACCCATAAAATTTTAATCTGTAGAAACTGAAGTTTAATTTTTAACCTCATTTTAAACTGTTGTTCATTTTTATGCAACACTGTTAGCTTCTAAAAAGTTCAACCATACCTTTACAATTGGATCGGTGAGTCAAATCGGGCCAGTCGATAAAATTTGCTCCCCATTTAAACCAATAAGAGCCATTTATATTGGCGGCGGCATGAACATCAAAAAAGTTTTGGTGGCGGCAACACGTCGGATATTTTCGATCGGCTTCCTTCTGTCACACACTTGACTTCGATGATTTTGTATCGGCGCGGAGTTTGTCTAAGCATGGAGCTGCCAACTGAAATGTGAATTTAATCTCAAATTGTGTGGTGTAAACGGCAAAGATTAGAGAACAAGGGTATCACTAACCTAGCCGCGATAAACGCCGGTGTAAACGCCGGTTATAAAGGATATTCCAGTAATCTAAAAATATCCATATTTTTTATTAATTACTGAAATATATTTTATTGATTTCAGAAATTTTAATTTGTGCTATTTTAGCAAATGTTAAGAACATGTTTTGCAAAATGTTTCTAAAACAGTTCAGGGCTTAATATAATCGATAGTGCAAATCTGGAATATAATTAATTAACGGCTTTAATTTGCAGACATCTGAAAACTTTGTTAAAATGTTGTTTGTTTTTTTTTAAGTAGAATACATATATTAACTTTTTATGATAAAGCTTGTTGACAAAATTTGTGCTAATTTAGTGTTCATGACTGTATATGTACATACAAATGAAGAATATATCAAAATCGTCCAAACCTAAATATAGACTTTTTTAATAAGCAGTTGGTATCACTGAGCGCGTTGTGTTTATAAAAAAATTGTGATTATATAAAATTTGTATCATCATCATTGAAAGCATTAAGATAACAACTTCTTGAAATTGTTGTTTCTACGAATGTTTGCGTAAACAGAAAAATAGAAGAGATTGAGATATGATAAACAAAAGTTTTAGAATTTATTTAATCGGTAAATAAACAAAGTAAAACAACATTTTTAAAATTTATATCGGCCTTATTCACAAAAAGTTATGACAGGTTTGAAAGACGATTTATCATACAAAAAATGTCTCTCAAATCACGCACAACTTTATAGTAATAAGGCGTATGACTACAACAACGCCATAATTGACAACTTCTTACCAAATTTCCCGCATTTCCTCGACATATAGGCGAAAAAATAATTGAGCAAGCACATTGGGGACACATACATACTTTAGTTTAAACAAATGTCGAGGCAGCGTTAGATGTTTGAGGTTTGGTTAAAAATTAAAAAAAATTGGACACTTACCACACTTCGAAGACAATAAAAATGCTGTAAGAAAGATAACAAATCTCGATTTCCACAAAATTTATCAAGTTCAGTAAGGCTTGTAAGAGATTTATACTAAAAAAATAACTTAACTAATCAATTCTCCAACCAAAATGTTTCATTTTTGTAGATTGGTTAAATATTTTTTTAGTCCTAAAAACCATAAATTTTACATGTCGCACTATAACTACAAAAGAGTTACATATAACCCAAATTTTCAGATATAAATTTTTTTCTTAATATCAATAATCAAGGATAAACCCGCGTACAATCATTTTCTCCTCTACTGAAAATTTGTAAATTTAAGTTATGACTCTTTTGTGGTTAGGGTGCGATGTGTATTGTATATGACTTGTCGCGGGACAAACAATTTATGGGCTTTTGCCAAGTCAGCTTGTGAGATATAAATTTTACCAACACGAATTTATAGAATTTTAAAGGTTTCCACAAAACTGTTTGGAAATAATGCTAAATCAATTAAAATACATCATAAGAACAAATAAAAACAATAAAAGTACCATAACATATATACTTATAGATTGTTGAACGATTTTCTTTTATGATTTAGCTTCTCTTATATTTTACTCGCCAGTAATCTGCACGCACAGTGTATCATTCAGTCAGAACATAGTTCTTTCAAAGGGAAGTTCATACCGCATTTAAAATGATTTTCCAAATATTTATAAAATATTTACAAATTTGCAATTTAACCTACATACAATGTATATTTTTTAGAAATTTATCTCCTTAATCATCGTAAATGAACACATACTGGCGATATTTAAGAAGTCGTCGATTTGGATTACATTCATATCGACCACAGATTAATTTGTTATCCGTCTCATCTGACGTTTCTCTTGCGAAACGAACTTCTGTCAGCAACATTGAACAAAATCCTCCATTTTTAGTTGTCTGTATTCACGATGTTCATATATTTACATATTTTGAACATTCAAATGAACAATTTCAGCTGTGTTTGTCAGACATCACCCAATGTGCACAAAAACGGATGCGGATTCGTTACGGACCCGTAACGGATCCGTAAAAAAATTAAAAAAGGAATCAGTGTAATCGCGAATTTACGGATCCGTTGCGGACCCGTTTCGGATTCGTACAAATTTTAAAAAAGGAATCAGCGTCATCGCGAATTTACGGATCCGTTGCGGGCCCGTTTCGGATACATAAAAAAATTTAAAAAAGGAATCAGCGTAATCGGGAATTTACGGATCCGTTACGGACCCGTTTCGGATCCGAAAAAAATTCACCAAAACAAAAAATTGAATGAAACTTGAATCGATTCAAATAAATTTGGGAAAATTGCAATTCAAACGAGTTGGAGAAAATGAATTGCAATTAATTTCTAATTATTCATTTGAATTGAATTGATTTTGAATTAATTGCAATGAATTGCAATTTATATTAATGAAATGAAACATTAATTGCCATCAATCAAATTAAGTACGCTGCGTAGTATGCTGCATAATTATGCTGCATGTTTAATTTGATTGATTGCAATTAATGTTTCATTTCATTAATATAAATTGCAATTAATTCAAAATCAATTCATTAGATTAGAAAATAATTGATATTCATTTTCTCTAATTCGTTTGAATTGCAATTTGTTTTGACAAACTTATTTGAATTGGAAATGAATTGCAATTCAATTTTCCCAAATTTATTTGAATTGATTCAAATTTCATTTAATTCTTGATTTTGGTGAAAAGAATTAAATCAAAATTTACCCAATTCAATGCATAATCATTCATGCGAATTAATCCCAAAATTAATGATTCGTTTACAGTTCTGGTAGGTAATAAGTTTTTGTAAATATTTTTAAAATATAAAAATATTTTTATTTCATTTAGGTACATTCCACAGGAAGTTTGGCAACGAACCAATTTCGGTAGCGGAGGAAGTTGCAAAAAAAATGTTTCCACTACGCTCATGATAGAATTCAAAAACAAAAAAAATAAATTAACATTCTAACCCACGATCTCGAAAGAAAACCTATGCGAAACTAATGCAAAGTGAATGAAAGGCTCGTTCGCTTATGTTTTCTTTCGACATCGTGGGTTAGGCTGTTAATTTATTTTTTTTGTAATCAAAATTTTATTTCAATCGATTTTTACTTTTATATTTTAATTTTAAATGAACTGAATTTTTTTTTTGCTTTTTACTTTAATTTAATACGAAATTAAACAAAAATTAAAATTAAAAAAAAAATTAAACTACAAATTTATTACAATCCGTTTTATTAAAAAACACGGGTCCGCAAAGGATCCGAATATGAAGTCCGAAACGGATCTCAAAAACGGACAAAAAAAATCCGTTTTTTTGGGAGGAATTTCTCCCGCTTGCGGATCCGAAACTGATCCGTAACGGATTCCGCTATGGATACGTTTTATTTAAATACACGGGTCCGCAACGGATCCTAATATGATGTCCGTAACGAGTCCGTAACGGATCCGAAAAACGGACATACAATCAGTTTTTGGATCCGTTTTTTTGGGAGGAATTTCTCCCGCTTGCGGATCCGAAACGTATCCGTAACTGATTCCGTTACGGATAGAAAGTACGAAGAAGTGGATCCGTTACGGGTCCGAAACGGATCCGTTTTGGCAGCGACAGAATTCTTCTCTTGACTTTCAAACTTGCACAAAGGGAAAAGATTAGTTGGAAATCAATTCAGGCATTGGAAATTCCATGATAAAGTCTATATTTTGATTAGAATTCATAATTGTCAAATATCAGAATTATTTGACGATTTTATTGATAGATTAAAAATAGGGTTTACTAAATACAAATTGCTACTACCGAATTTTAGTTGTATTAACCAATTTGAGTATTTCAAAAACCTCATTCATCTGAAATGGAAGATACAACTAATAAAAAGTACAATATTAGAATTTGTGTTCAAATATTAGTCGCTGTAATCATAATTTAGTTTCTGTCACAAAAACACTTATTACAAAGTTATGTATTCGATTTTTCTCAAGAGGCTTTGCTGTTAAAGAGAAACTACGTATATTGGAACGTTACACGAGGACTTTACAGAAAAATTATTATTTTAAACAGAAAGTGGTAATAAAAGTTGTAAAAAACAATAAAGTCTATAGCTATCAGCCAGCAAAGAATACATATTACCATAAATTGAGGTGAAGTGAGACTTTTAAATACAATCGTTGAGACTTTTAAATACTTTTAAATACAAACACATGCAAACAATTATGGACACCCCTGCAGTAAATGGAATCGACTATACGTCGATGAATTCATCGCCTACCACAAAAAGCCATCGATTACCAGCCAAACTATCCGCAATGCTTTTGAGCGGCGAATTCAACAAGGAGATGGCCGCTTTGGTGATGGCTCACCCTTTGAACTACCATTCGTCGATGAATTCATCGGTAACATTTCATCGACGAATTTTTGTCGGTGACATTTCGTCGATGAAACCATCGACAAACAAAGAACCCATGTTCGATTCCGGGCTGGGGTTTTTTTTCTGTTTATTTTTATTTTTAAATACTTTTTTAAATAACCGATGTCGTTGTTAATGATATTTCACGTTTGTTTCAAATTGTCCATTTTTAGTGGTAAAATGAAAATTATCAATCTCTCGACGCCTGTTTTTTTTTAATGTCAAGCACTTAATGACTCTTTCTCTTTCTTGCGTCCCTCAACCAATCTCATATTCTTAAGTGTGGGAAATGAATGATGCGTTTATGTTGTTTTTTTTCTAATTGCAATGTAGCATGTGTTGTTGGTTTTTTTTCGGTTCCCGTTACAGTTTTTTGTTTTTGATTCTGTGTAACTCTTTCTTGTTTGTCTCATATGGCGTTTGTTGTTGGTTGGTTGTTATTTGTTTAATTCTCATGTGGTATGTGTTTTTGGTAACAGAAAGAAGTCCCATTACAGTTTATCCAAATATTTAATAACTAATCTGTACAGTTGGTATTTCGTGGCAGTGTCAGTACTTTTGAAAATAATGCGTTTAAACAATAGTCAAATCTGACTACAAATACTGTACAATAAATTATCTCAAGTTCCAAATCACTTGTATTTAAATGCAAACAATAGCATGTTTACTGGCAAACATGTATGCTTTTACGTGGACACCTATGCGTTCTTTATCCCAAACATCCACATACTTACGTGGAGGCATTCGCGTGTTCCCCCCAAACCTACATATACTTACATAGAAACATGTGCGTATTTTCTCCCAAACAATAATATTTAGAAACGAATTATTCTTTGAATTCAGTATATTTTTATTATTTATTAGAATTAATTTTATCAATATAAATCCACATTTATAAATAATTAATTCAAAAAATTAAAAGATTTCAAACAGCCCTTTTTACAGTTACTTGCATGGAATACATTATTTGTTTTGTGAAATTATGTAGAATCTGCTGCTCTTTTGCTGTCCTTGTTGTCTCTCACGTTTTTGTTTTCAGAAGCCATCAACTATGCGTTGGTACACAAACAATATACTTCTATGAAAATCTAGATCATGCAAGCCAAGCGTGTATTAATTACTTGTGTTTTGTTTATTATATTTCACAAATGGTCCGCCGTTCTGATTTTCTCAGTAAAGGCTCGGAGAAAGGACTTCACGCTGTTGGCCTTTCCTGTTTCTTTCCTCAAAATCGTTATTCAATTTGATAGCACACATACATACGAGTATAAACGGTGATTTAGGAAGTTTCGGATAAATTTCTCCGCTGTATTCCTTGGCTCATTTCATGAAGAAAAGTCTACTAGGACCATGTCCGAAAATGCAAGGGTGCGAAATGGCAGCAGGTTCAAAATTTTCGGGTTGGCGGTCGGAGGGTAGTAGGGTAAAGTGGCTAACTTCTGAGCCAGTGGTCGAATTTTTGGGCTTGTTAGAAAGGTCTTTAAGAGGCCTTTCAGAATCAATAAAAAAGTAGAAAAAAGTCAAATCGCCGAGATACAGAGATTTTGGAAAAAAAAATTATAAAAAAAAATTCACGTAAACTCAATTTGCTCAGCCAGATGGAAGGTAACTTATGTTTTTTGAAAGATAGCCATACCTCTTACCTTTCCAAAATGACCTAAACGAAGCCCAGAGGTCTTACCATTCCAAAGTTATGACCATTTTACTGAAATGCAAAAATTCTCGTTTTTGTTTTTGGAAGCGAAATAACAGCACACATTTATTTGTTTTTGTAAATTAACACGTTTAAGATTTTATTTTCCAGTCCATTCATCAGTGCCTAAAAAAGTAAGTAGTATTTATAGGTATTCATTGATAGAATTTTGTCATTCAACAAGTGTCTACGTACGCGAAAAGTACAAGTGATTTTTGTCCGGTTTTTTAAAAGTGAATAACGACAAAAAAGTAAAAGTTTTGCGCTAATCTCTGCTGCAGCAACAGTTTCGAGTACTTTGTGTTTTGAATTAGTAAAAATGGCAACTTATTCAAACGAAGAATTAGCAGACATTCATTACATATTTGGATTCTGCGATGGTAATGCAAGAGCTGCTGCGCGAGAACATGCATTACGTTTCCCTAATCGACGACCACCAAACCGAACAACATTCAGTGAGAACCACCGCCGATTTCGTGAAGGTACGTTTACACAAATGGAGCGTTCCGGAAATGAACAACACGACGTTGCAGTTGAAGAGTTAATTTTGGATGCGATAGACGAGAACCCCACGACAAGCACAAGACGAATCGCGGCCCAAGTTGGTGTGGCACAATCAAAAGTATGGCGCGTCCTTCACAAAGAAAAACAAACATCCATTCTATTTCACACCAGTTCAAGAACTCTTGGCGGCCGATTGGCCACTACGCGTCAACTTTTGCCGTGAGATGTTGCAATGTGATGTACACGCATTTATTTTTTTGCATTCGATTGTGTGGACCGACGAAGCGCAATACACGAGAGACGGCATAACTAATTTCCATAATTTGCACGAATGGGCCCATGACAATCCCCACAACAAGAAAGAAAAGCATTTCAACACCGATTTGCCGTCAACGTTTGGGCTGGCATCATCGACAACACCTTGATTTTGGACGAGCCAATTTCCCTCGACGTTGGATTTGACGAGCTGGACTAATCGCCTGGCCGCCACGATCTCCAGATCTTACACCACTTGATTTATTTTTGTGGGGCTACTTGAAAGATTGTGTGTATTCTGTGCAGATCCACATTCTTGAGCAGTTACTTGCACGCATTGAGGAAGCTGCGGTGAAAGTTCGTGGAAAGATGAGTGAACTAAACGTGGCGGATGTGATTCGCAAACGGCTGCAATTATGTTTAGTAGAAAATGAGAACCACATTGAAAACTTCCTTTACCATCAAATGTTTTTTTTCCTTATGTGTTTGATTCTTCAGCCAAAAATTTCAATAAAATAAAACCTTAAACGTGTTAATTTACAAAAACAAATAAATGTGTGCTGTTATTTCGTTTCCAAAAACAAACATTGTTGCATTTCAGTACAATGGTCATAACTTTGGAACGGTAAGATCTCTGGGCTTCGTTTAGGTCATTTTTCTTTCAACAGAAAAAAACATAAATTACCTGCCATGTGGCTGAGCAAATTGAGGTTATGTGAATTTTTTTCCATTTTTTCCCGAAAGCTCTGTATCTCGGCGATTTGACTTTTTCCTACTTTTTTTTATTGATTCTGAAAGGCCTCTTAAAGACCTTTAAAACAAACCAAAAAACAAAAACAGAAGTTAGCAACTTTACCCTACTACCCTCCGACCGCCAATACGAAAATTTTGAACCCGCTGTCATTTCGCACCCTTGCATTTTCGGACATGGTCCAAGTGGACTTTTCTTCATGAAATGAGCCAAGGAATACGCTGGAGAAATTTGTCCGGAACTTCCTGAATCACCCTGTATAAGAAACACATACACAAATCACAAAGCAACATCACAAACCATTTAACCGTCTGAGGCTTTGTTATTATTTTTTCACTGATCAAGCGATTTTGATATCCTCTGTCCGATGAACCATTGACGACCGAATCCATGAAACTTCGTCTGCAATTTACACCCACATTCAGGAATATTTAAGAATCACTGACTGAGAGAATAATGGAAAACTATCGATTCACACTTACAAGATAGACTCTCACGTTGTCCCTCTTTTATCCTCTTGCTCTCGAGAGAGCATAAACAGTGTAACAAACACAGCTGAATTTGAGTCACAAAAACATATATATTTGGGTCGCAAACACATATATAATAACATATAAATCATTGTGTCTCACACATGTGATATTGAATAGCAAACACAATGTATTTGCGCTCAAGTAACTATATTATATTTGCGACAAGCTCCAAACACACGTTATATGTGCATCCAAACAACAAAATACTACAGATTTTTCAGCGTGTATGCAAACTCAAGTTTAGAAAAGTAAATGTCATTGACAATTGTACAAATTTCAAAAGCATTTGACATGCTTTCCGGTTGGTAGCTTTGCTCAGTGTAGCCAACCATTCCTTATCTGATTCATACGGTAATGGAAATGTAAAATTTTTAATTGTTTTTCCGAACAATGGTAAATATTTTTAATGCAAATTAACCAATTACAATTCTGATATCTTTGTACCTTTGTATTATTTTGTAAAAAAAAGGTGTAAAACTTTGAAGGGGTTACATTTTAGACAAATGACACCAACCCCGACAGTATGTATTTGTATTTCTGACTTCAAGAACTGCCGACAATTGCCACGCATTTCTAAATGAGATAGTTAAGCAGTTAGATATCCAACTTATATGGGCGCACAGGCCCAGTAACATCTCAGGCAAGCTTAGAGCGGATGAGTTGGCGAGATTAGGGACTACCTTACCTGTTCTACTGAATATGGAGCATGTGGGTATGCCCCGTTTCTCCATGCAAGTTCATATTTAAAACCGAAGCTCTTTGAATCATACATGGATTGGAGGTACACAATTTAGGATCACCAGGCAAATATGGCCAACTTAATATCCATTCCAAGACAATATATATCGGTGCTAGTAGCCTTGATCACTCTACACTAATTAATAGGCAGACAATCATCTAAACTTGGAATCTCAGCTCATGATTACCGCAGAAGTTGTGGGGATGAAGAGGAGGACGAGAGCGTCGAACATATTGTTACGAATTTCCTTATTCGTCCTTTTGCGTTGTTTTATTCCCAATAACAAAACAAGGTTCGTTTTAAATTACGATAATTACAACGGTTTAACTTCCTTTTATTTTACTTATATAGTACAACAGTTTACTTTATTTACGGGGTTTAATCACAAACTGAACTCTCCATTCCAAAGACCTCCGCATTTATACCAACTCACCATACTCAAATGAAGGTATATCTAGCGAATTCACGAACCTTCTAGACGTTGTTGTTGTTGCTTATCTTTGTAGAATCATCTCGAATGGCGGAGAATTATATTTACTGAGGTGAATTCATGCTACTGGGTTAGCGAGCTGGTACGTTGTTACAATGCATACTTTCAGGCGCAGCACTTACCGCCTGTTATTTACATACTGTTAGTAGAGTCATTAACAGCAAGTAAAAGCTTTTTCTTATTCGTAACACTGCCCCCACTTAAACCTGTTTGTCTAGAGCAGGCTCAACCCCCCGTTTTCCATACAGGGCTAGTCTTTCTAAATGCACGACTTTCATTTTAGCTCTTCGACTTTGGCTTTTCTGAATTCTATAAACCACCTTCCCAGTTAGTCTGAAGTTTTGGAGATAAACCCTTCTTGCGCTGTGGGTTGAACAGTAAAACTAGCTGGCCTTCATTAAATCCTTCTGAATTTGCCGCTCGGTCGTATCTGGCTTTCATTTTGTTACTGGCCATCTTTAATTTGTTGCGCACAAATTCATGGAGATCATTAAGATCCCCCGTATCATGGTAATTGGCATCACTGTTCGCAGGGTCAGACGCTGGTATGGTACCGAACTCCAAATCTCTAGGCAGCTTCAGCTCATTTCCGAAAATTACTTTAGCGGGTGTTCGCGAAGTGGAGCCATGGGTGGCCGTCCTATATGCCAAAAGGAACTTCGGTATGTGTTCATCCCAATCTCTTTGATCTGCGCTGACTACTTTTCTTAGGTATTCTTCAAGAGTTCGGTTGAATCATTCAACCATTCCGTCAGACTGAGGATGCAATGGTGTTGTTCTTGTTTTCCGAATACCGTATGACTCACACATTTCTTTGAAGATAGTCGATTCAAAATTCCTACCCTTGTCGGAATGGAGCTCCGAGGGGACACCAAATCGGCATATCCAGTTATCCACAAAAAATTTAATTATAGTCTTCGCTTCCTGATTTGGAACAGGGTATACTTCGGGCCATTTACTGAAGTAATCCGTAACCACTAAGACGTACTGGTTTCCAGAGCTACTGACTGGAAATGGACCAGTCATTCCTAGATGTCCTTCACTCGGGCCGTTATGGAATTCTGTCATTATCTCTTTTTCCTTGGAGGAAGGTACCACTATTAACTTTTTGACTATTTTACCATCCTCACTTTCCCATAACCGGTATAGGGAACCATCCAATAATTTTAGGCTGTTCCACTGGGTCCAGTATGCTTTCATCAGGGGGCTCTCTGAGGCGATGTCATTGCGTGTTGGTCTTTCACCTTTTTCTTTTGCAGATATGATTTTTGCCAGTGTAGGGTCGCTTCTTTGTGCTGTTGACCAGCCTTCGTTGGATTCCAGTCGAAGCAGACGTACGTCAATGATGTTTTCTTTCACTTCTGCTTTTGAGCAGTGTTTATAGTTTTTGTTATAGTTTTTTATACTAGCCGGTTCAACTACCCACAAACCGCCGATCTCACAATCTCCCTCCATTCGGGCCCATACTATGGTTTCTGAATTTGGTGGCAATTTTGCATCTTTGTGAGCGATCAGCCTTTTACTATGGTTTCTGAATTTGGTGGCAATTTTGCATCTTTGTGAGCGATCAGCCTTTTTCTGTGTTGTATTGTCGTATCCCACATTGAGTGGAATTTCCACATTAGCCCACGTCAAAACTTGCTGCCCCATATCTAACTTGAGGCCTTGGGCAATCATAAAATCTGCGGCAATTATAACTTCGTCTATAATGTCGGCGACAATAAACACGTGTTCGATGCTCATGTTAGCAATGGATAACTTCACTTTAACTTTACCATGTACAATTGCTGGTTCACCCGTTGCTGTGCGAAGTCTTACACCATGTAACGATTCCATTCGTCCATTTATCAAATCAGATCTGATGATAGATTGTGACGCGCCTGTGTGCTCCGTAGACAGTGAGGTTGTTGTTTTTCTGTTGTATTATTGAGATGGAGATCGTGGGGCCCTCGGCTGTGGGAGCCAGTCCATGCCCCTCTGGGCTAGCTCATTTTAGTTTAACGGAGATTCATTTTGTGTAGTAAAATTTACCCGTTTATTGCCACGTTGGGGTGAGCTCGATCTTGATGGTTTTCGTGTCTCTCTGCAGTTTCGTGCAATATGACCATGTTTGTCGCAATTTTAGCACTTTGGTCTGGGCTTACTTCCACCTGATAACGCCGTACTGAGGGTTTGGGTCATTTCTTTAAGATCGTTTATGGCACCCTTCAAATCTCCTGCCTCCGACTCCAGTTCAATTTTTCTAACTCTTTGTATTTGAGGCTTGGACACAAATTTCGCTGTCTCCTGTGCCAATGCGAACGAACGGTTTCGGCGAATGTAGCATTTTGTGTGGCACAAGTCACATATTTTATGTCAGGATCACGGATGCCGTTAACGAATGCTTCAATCTTAAACTGATCCAAGAATGGGTGGGACTCACCAGGATAAGTCATCAACACCAAACGTTCCACCTCGGTTGCGAAGTCCTGAAGTGTTTCATTATGCTTTTGCACTCGGCCTCTTAATTCCATGCGATATAAATCCTTCTTGTGATCGCCACCATCCTTGCGTTGTAACGCAGCCAGTATATCCTCGTAGTTGTTTCTGGCACTGACGGGAATGCTCTGAAGGACTTGTGCTGCGGCGCCTTTCAGTGCTAAAATTAGCTCTACTGCTTTATCGTTGCTGTTCCTGTAATTGCGACCCTTTCGAATTTGAATTTAAAAACGTCAAATGGGGTAGAGCCATCGAAACTGGGAGCTTTCAATCTACTAGAGGCTTCAGAAATTACTCGCACTAGCCCTTCTTGCAACTGGAGATCATTCATCTTTCTTTCCAGTTCGGCGAATCTTTCCTCCACATCCTGTTCGACCTGTTCGATCTTCTGCTGAAATTCCTCGAATTTCTGTTCGACCTTTCCGAATTAATCATTAACCTGTATCTCCATGTTATTCATAGCTTCTGAAACTTCATGTAGCTTGTCATTTGTGGCGTTTGATGTTTCCTGCATAATTCTAGAATTTTCACCAAATTTCTCGTCCATAATTCTCACCAAATTTCTCGTCCATATTTCTAGAATTCTCACAAAATTACTCATTCATAATTCTAGAATTATCGTCCAATTTATCATTCATAATTCTAGAATTATCGTCCAATTTATCATTCATAATTCTAGAATTATCGTCCAGCTTCGCGTTAATAATTCTAGAGTTTTCGTTAAATTTTTCCATCATGGCTGCAAACATCGTCGAAACATCCATATTACCAGTTGCTTCTTTTGCAGGTACCTCCATTTCTTCTTTGCACTCAAACTGGTATTTGTCAATGCCAATGTTTCGACGCTTGAATTCTTCTATTAATCGCCTCTGCAGCTCTACATTATTACCAGCTGTCGGTTGATCCAATTTACTCAACTCCTTTTTTAGTTGTTCAACTTTGAGTTCTTCAAACTTCATCGTTGTCCTTAATCCGTAATTTCACTTCTGACACAAATGTTACGAATTTCCTTATTCGTCCTTTTTGCGTTGTTTTATTAGCAATAACAAAACAAGGTTCGTTTTAAATTACGATAATTACAACGGTTTAACTTCCTTTTATTTTACTTATATAGTACAACAGTTTACTTTATTTATAACACTTTAACAAGTCTTATATTTTACTATCGATTCGCGTTGCTTACTTTAAAGGGTTTAATCATAAACTGAACTCTCCATTCCAAAGACCTCCGCTATTTATACCAACTCACCATACACAAATGAAGGTATATCTAGCGAATTCAAGAACCTTCTAGACGTTGTTGTTATTGCTTATCTTTGTAGAATCATATTGAATGGCGGAGAATTATCTTTACTGAGGTGAATTCATGCTACCAGTTTAGCGAGCTGGTACGTTGTTACAATGCATACTTTCAGGCGCAGCTCTAACCGCCTGTTATTTACATACTGTTACTAGAGTCAGCAAAAGCTTTTACTTATTCGTAACAATATCATATGCTACTGCCGGCCTTTTCTGTGACTAGGAGACAATAAGCGTGTTTTGGTTACACCGTGTAATGTCCAAAATGTTATTCTTGTTTAAAACTGTTCCAAACGATTAATATAGTTACACCAAATAAAAAGACGATGTTCTTAATCTCAACTAACGTGTTGTATGACGTATGTGTCCAGCCAGTTATAAAGACAGAACAGTTTTAAGCAACCGTCGATAGTGTCGTTTCTTGTAAATTTCGTGCTCTGATTTTGATTTGCTCTTCCTCACATTTGCTTGAAATCTTAATTTACTAAAAGAAGATTGCTACATACATATATTATTTATACATGTTTATATCTAGTATGTGTTGCCAAATAATAATTCAATAAAACTCCAAATTACCAAATAAAACTACATTTTCCCAATTTCTACGATCGTTTGCTATGTGTTTTGCTCTATTTCTCCAGATTACAATGAAGCTGATGTACTCTGAAAATTTCAAATGTATACATGTTTATATGTATGTATGTGATGTTTAGCTTTGTTTTTCACAAATTACTACGAAATGTCACCGATCTGACCAAATACGTCAAATCACTTGCCGAAGTTACTGTCGCCGAAAAATCAGAGACAGTGGCGAGGCAAGTGGCAGAAGTGTAAGTGTGGTAGTAAAATGGTGTGAATGTATTGCTACTGTCGGAGCAAAACTGTCCCGTGTAAACGCCAGGTAATGGTCTTAACATTGTAAGTACGGGATGTATGGAATGTGTAATTAGCTAGAAGTTCACAGAAAAGAAGAACTCTGAAGCCGTTGCTGTGCTAGATGCAGTCGGGTGGGGGGTTCGGGTTCCTCCTTGAACTGTAACTGTACATACTTCCCTGGACACAAATAATATTTATTATAGACTCCAGATTTTTAAGGTATCAATAAGACAAATTTGCATGAAGTGGACTTAGGTATGACCACACAAACAGACGCCCCCGTCTGGCCATAATTGACAAAAGAGACAAATAAAAGGTCAGTCACAGTTTACCAATTATAATACATAGAACACTCCAGTTTTTGTTGGGGATCCAGCCTCTTTACCCTTCCCTACCTTGATCTTAGTGGCTGATATTTTCTTTTTTTTACTAAGATCTCATAATCTCAGACTATTACCACATGACTACCTTAACATAGTAAGAAAACTAATAGAATGATTTAGAGTTTCATTTTGAAAAATTCAAACATTGGCAGGGTTTTTTCTAAATATTAGTAATATACATATTTATAACAATACTTATAAATTCTATTAAGGGTATATATTCTGCTAAAAGGAAATTCTTTAACATTGGAGATTTTATGCTGTGACCAGTGTTATTATATTTTTTCCAAAAAAATCTGTACATTTTTGCAAAAAAATCTTTTTTTCTGAAAAAAAATCTGTTTTTGCGCAATATTAAAATAAGTTGTATTTATAGTTGACCTTTCCTATTAATATGATTTTCAATGTTAGTATCGGTTTGAGGTCATAGGTATGGAAAAAAGAAAACGAAGTTGTATAAATTTCTATTTATCACAATTTATTTAGTTTCCAATATTTCGATCAACTTCGTTGATCATTTTCAAGGCTCTAATATAAGAAAAACACAAAGATTTTATAAAACATTAGTGAAAACAGTAAACACAAAATTTTTCTTTCAAGTACAATATTGTCTGTTAGAGATTATTGTGTAGGAAATCACAATAATATTTATGCATATAATTACATTGTGAGGTAACAAAAAGTATACGATTAGTCTTTGCTGTAAGCTTTTGTCAACTAATTTGATTTTTCCGCCTAAATTTGTTAATTGTATATCTGTAAACTTATGCACATTGGTCTGTATCGTGTTTGTAGTTGAGTCGTTTTCTCAGATGGAACGTCAATAATATGTAGCATTTCCTGAAAGAGACGTCGAGAGTAAATCTTCTCTTCAGTTAGAATTTTCACTTCGTTAAAGTTTGGCCTGTGTCCAGTTAAGGTACAGTAGGCTGCGGGTGCTGATTTTTGTTCTAAAGGCTTATAATGTGCCTTTTGTTCCGATTTATATAATGAAATTTTCGTCTTCAGTTTATTCATCGTAGTACCAACATATACCTTCTGGCATATGTTGGCTTTGTCTCCGTAACAGTTGATTTCGTACACCATATTTGGCTTGTCATCCGTATCTTTTCTCGATTTAGTCCTACTAAAAAGGCGATTTAGGGTAAAGTTTAATGGTATTTCTCCCTCTTATAAATGTTTGATTCTTTCCGAGGGTCCTGTAGGCTTTTGATACCAGTCAACTTTTAAATTTCTATCTTGTCTTATAACTATGCAATCATGGTAATTGTTGGCCCCTTTCCTCTTCAACTGTAAATTGAAATTGTCGATTGAAAGAATTGAGCGCCTTCATCGTGTCCCCCGCGTCAGATTTCCCAATGGTTACAAATATATCGTCCACATATTTAGTTTTAATTTTCGGTCTGCTCGTTAATGTATTGAGCGTCGTGTCAAGTAATCCTACCAGTATAATGTCCGCCATTATCGCTGACGCTGGAGAACCCATAGGTATGCCCTTTCTTTATTCATAAAATCTATCCTCATATTTAAAATAACGAGTATCCTTGATACAAAACGACAGTAATTCCATAAAGATACCCTGTGGTATAGTCGTGTAATCCGCAATTTTACTCCATTTTTCCTCTATGGTCCTTAATGCCAAATTTATGGGTATTCTTGGAAAAAGATTGACCACATCAAACGATACAAATATTTCGTCTTGGTATATGTTCAAGTTTTTTATCCGGGATTTGAAATCAATTGCATCCTTGACATTATATTCAGAGGTTTTTGTCACATTTTTGCGTATTTCAACCAGAAATTTGCAAACTGCATAACTCAGAGCATTTATGGATGAGCAAATAAATCTTAAAGAATTCCCCTCTTTATGAATTTTCGGCAAACCATAGATTCTGGGAGCTGTAGAGGGGGGGGATGGCTATGGCTTCTCGAAGCAGGCCTGAAAGAAGCCATGCTGGATCATTCAATTCGCATGTGTACATGCCTGCATTATGAAGGCCTTCTTCAGGTATCCAAAAAAGATACCACTTTTTATGTCAATATGAAAATATAATACGAATGGCATTTTTTTGCATTGGGTATGCTATATTACACTTTTAGTATTCGCTAATAAGAATGACCGTTTTTCTTAAGAAATGCTTTGTAGGCGTGCCACCAGTGTTGCCAGAGGCTGACTAAAAAATTATGCCAAATGTTCTCAAATTTGTGCCGTTTGAGAAACCATTATGCTAAAATTGGCATTTTTTTCTAATTCTGTGTCCGGAACACAAAAAGTTACTCCAACAAATGGGAACTTATCTGAAATTTAAAATTTAAACCTATCCTGACCAACAGGTTGCGACCAAAAAGCGGGACACAATGGGTAAAAAAACAGATTTTTTTGTTTTTAAATCAAAAGTGGTACCACAATGGGCTTCTTTGTGCGTGCTGTCTTGCAGCCTTTTCAACCAACCAACCAAATAAAAATATAAATAAAAATACAGGTATTTACATATTTAAAATAAGACTAAATATATAAATAAAAACGATTTATTTTCTATATAATCATTTTGTTATTACAGGTTCAAGTCAGGCTGCGACACCCAAACTCTCAGGCTAGTTATACCTTAACTCTTTGAAAAAATCCATTGTTTTTAACAATATCTTTTAATCTTCTTGTAATAGAATTTGGGAGGGAGGTAGGATAAGGAAACTATGAGATGCTCTAACAACAATGTCTAATTCATTAATACACAATGTGTATTACGGATTAAAAATTGTTAAGACAAACTTCTCAAAGAATCGTATTTTGACCTTCTAAGCGATATTAAGCGGCTCCCCATACAAAGTTGTCGAAAACTTAGTTTAGCAGAAATAAAAAAACAAGCTTAAAGACGATCTAGAATTAGACGACCGGAAGATGTGCGTAATTTGGCAACCCTGGTACAAGAGAACCACAGACATTTCTCTCACGCGTCATATCTTGATTATTTCATACTTTTTGGGTACTTTATGTAACTTTACTTCAACATGGTTGGAATTTGTATAGTTATATACAATAACACTATCAAAAAGCTGCTCGTGTATTGAAATATTCAATGAAGAGAGTAAGAGAGAGAACAGAGAAGGACTAGGGCATGGTACAATAATATCTACATGGTAATAGCAGCGCGCGTTGTTATTGTTGTAGGCAGCAACAACAGGCATTTTGTTTTTGTTCTATTCGCTTCAGCTGTCAAACTCTACACAAAAACATACCAACAACACAAGAATGCAAAAGTGTACAAAAACAAAATACATCTGAGTGTGACAGACGAAGCGAAGAACCTCATGAAAAAAATTAAAACAGCTGTTCTTACGACTTTACCATGAACATATTATTGTACCATGAACTAGGGTTTCACTCGTATTTGGTCGCATTTGAGTGAAGAGAAATTTTGACTGTTTAGAACAAATTTCCAAAAATGTTGGGGAAATTGTGCTAAACGGCACTTGGGATAATTTTTCAAAAAACAAGTGCGAAAACCAAAAAAATTGAGCCAAAATGGCACAAATTATGCCAACATGGTAACACTGCTTGCCGCCCAATCTCACACAATGTTAAAAAGATATGATGTTGGAATGGGACGGGCAGGCCTACAACAAAAAATACAACAAAAAATACAATAATGGTTGTTCACAACTATCGTACTTAGGCACGACAATCCAGTACAACATTACGAGAGCTTGTGAAATTTCCCAACACTTGTGAGATAGCTAGTTATTTCCTTTATATATGCTTACTACCGGTTAAAAAAGTCTTGCAAGGGATATTGTTTGGGATCAAATGTAGAAAATGCATTAATAATTGTTTTCAACTCCAGCTAGAAAATTCCCCCATTGAACAAGAAATTGTTGGCAACGAATGGAAATTATTTCCCTTTTAAGAAATCTACCCGATAACAAGTATACAAAATGATTCCAAATAATCTTATAAATCATATCGATACATCTGACACAATCTGGCAACATTCTAGAAGAACAAAGGTATAGCGCAGTCATGAACCGCCCTTAATTGACATGTAGATGGAGCTGTTATTGGGGTATTTTCATTTCAAACTTAAATATGTATTTCAATTACATTTGTATTTACCGGCGGCTGTGTACTGTACTCAAACATAAACCAAACCAAAAATTCTACAAAATTATTAAAGGGGTTTCACTGGTTACTGGGTAAATTCTTGAGCGTGGTAAGTTTTTAAGGTTGGGAAATAAGTACATATTTTCCATTTCCCAACACAAATAGAGTCTGATTAATTTTACTTCGTCTTCCACTTTCAACTCAGTTTTTTAAATGAAAAAATTAAATTAAATATAAACAAATGAAATGCTTTATATGAATATATAATTTGCATATATTCACAATGTACAAATTACTCATATTTTATCCAGTTTGCGATATCAACACAGAGATATCTGCTATCGCTTTTCCTTCATTTTATCGCTTCCCCTGTGGTAAATTCGTTTTTTTCTCTTGTTTCACATCGGGTAAACAAATATAACCAATTTCACTCTGATAAACTTCATACCCATACATTTTGTGTTGGTAAAAAGAAACTTTTCCATGGCTGGAAATATTTCCCAACCACATCATGAAACGCCTAACTATAAAGTATGAACTTACACATAATTTGGATATGCTAAAGGATCCGACGTATTACCAAATTCGTTGACGTAATTTTTCATCAGAGAGTTTACACGTCTGAATCTCCATTACAAGTTTTTTATTTAGTTTTACAGCTTAAACATTTTACGGAAGTATTTACTTTATTTTTTGGTTTAGTTTTTTACTTCATTTACTCAAAAAATGCCTGGAAAAAGTTTCCATTTGCCAACAACAAAATGTATGGGCAAGGAATTTAACGGAGTGAGATTTAGTTTTGACAGTTTTGCATTTTATACCGCCATCATGGAACTACACCAGGAAATAGCAGGAGGATTTGTATGTATTACCATCATACAATTCTGTCAAAGTCAGTAATTTTTATTTTTATTAAGGTCTTTATGTGAAATTTGTTAAAAAATTTCTTGAAATTTGAAAGTATTTAGAAAATAAAGATGGAAACTAAAATCAGTTGATCTTATAACACTACCTCTTATATCAATCATTTTGCATGGCTAGTCATTAATGTACATGTTCAGTGAACTAGGTTTCCTTTACATTTCCGCTTCATGTTCACCCAGTCTCATACTGAAAGTGCGCATACAACTCTGTGTTTGAAATGATTTTTGACATGATAATAATATTATCGAGATAAATTTACACGATTTTGGGTACAAAAATGTATGAGAAATCACATGATAATAGAGTGATTTGTCAATTATCGAGTGGATGTGCAAGATCGAGTGCATGTAAACGCCCTATTAGACCTGTGGATAAGTTGCAGCGACTTCAAGTTGACATCAACTTATCCATGGTGTAATAGCTGATTCGCACTGCAAAATATTTTCCCGATTTCGTATCAAATGTCCTAACAAAATATGAAGTGTTCGCATTGGTTTTTTTTCCTGATTTGATTGAAAGTCAAGGCGCATTGACAAGGTAGTGTTACTACGACAAGAAACATACCAAGCCTACAACATAAGGAATTTTGCGTTGTCTGGTGGTTCTCCACAATCAAATTCAGCTCAAATGTATTCCACAAATAAAAGTAAACAAAAAAGTATAAAAAAAATCCAATGAGTGTTCGAACTCACGGGCGATGTGTTAACACCTTTTTGCTACACGGTACCTGTTCGATTTCTATGAACACATTTGTAAATGTTACATTGGAAAATAAAAAACAGCGTTCAATCATATGATGACGTTACATTTAAATAATATTAATATGTACTTACAATTATTTAAAGGCAAGTGCAAGCACATGTGTCAAATGCTTAATACTTTTTGTTATATTCCCACAAAAAACAAAGAGCATGGAAAGCAACAACCACATGACCATACATACATTGTTATGTTCGTACATACGCTACACAAGTTCACAAAATTTTCTTTGCTATCTTGCTATCTCATTTTTATATACGTATAATACGTCATTATTCTCTTTCCTCTGAGAGTGCTCCGCCCTCATTTTATTTGTCTTACCTTTCACAATAATAAAAAAAAAAACAACCCGTAAAAAACTTAGTTCTTGACAATAAATTCTTTATATATGACCACGCCCCTCTGTCCAATCCCGCCTATATTTCCAGCAGATCTTAGAATATGTACACCTAACCAACATACCCAATTTTGTTCAAATATCGTTAACAGGAGCAGAAATAATGGATTTTTAATTTGTGATTTGTATGGGAGGTACCACGCCCCTTTCTTCAATCCCGCCCATATTTTGACAGTTAATTTTTGTCGTCGCCATTAGTTTGCCTGCGAAGTTTCATATTGATTGGATGACGGGAAATGGGTTAGAAATCATTTAAAAAAAATTTTCGGTGCGCAGACAGGTGAAGTTAATACAAAGAATTTAAAAAAGGCGTTCAATCATATGATGACGTTTCATTTAAATACTATTAATACTTAATAACACTTAAAAATATTTAAAGACAAATGCCATTATTTTCTTGCTTAATACCCCTTATTTTATACCCACAAAAAACAAAGAGAATGCAAAGCAACAAACACGTGTATACACATACATACAATGTTATGTTCGTCCATACCATAGACTAATAATTATACTAGACCTAATAGTTCTCTCACCAAATTTATGGCGTTAGGCCTGGTGTGATATTTACGTTAGATGTTGAAAAGAATTGCTTTACTAATACCAGATAGAGGCAATGGTTCAAAACAACGAACAAAATAACATTTTGTTCACACACGTTTTGTGTGAACAATGTGTGCTAACAATAACAGTCAATACAAAAGTTTAAACCACATTTAAATTTCACAGTTTTTCACCAAAACGACATGAAAAATTAAAGCAAGAAGTTATTGTAATTCCACCTGGTGTATGCCACTTTTCGTCAAACATCTCTCTATCACACCGACCGCATCAAGAAGAGTGTGAAAGGAAACGTCAGATGAGCGAAATATTCTCTCTAGTATGAGATTACTCTATGGTACATACGCTTCACAAGTTCACAATTTTCGTTGCTCTCTTTCTATCTCATTTTTATATTTACTTACTTTTATTGACTATATTACAACCCCATGAGGTCAGACGTCTTACACGTATTACTGAAACAAACAAATTTCAACATATTCTTCCAACTGGCTCTATCCTTCACCTTTTCTCGCCAGTTGGTAACACCAAGAATACGGAGGGATTCTTCATTATTCTCTTTGCTCTGAGAGTGGTTCGCACCCACACAATACAACTATTCGCTGCCGCTACATCAGAGTGTGTTTTTTTCGCAGTCTGACAATCTGTGTTTCGCGTATGGACAACTCTGTGTTCTATATAGGGGTGGGTCACCCTTATCATTTAGGGATATGAAAAATAGGTGCTGGCCGATTCTGAGACATACCCGATCTGCACACAAAATTTCATACAAATCGGTCCAGACGTTTCGGAGGAGTTTAACGGCAAACAATGTGTGATCGCTGTCGGACAATCTGTGTGAGCGCAGTCGGACAAATTGTGTTTGGATGGATTCACTTTGTGAATTTAGGACGTACCCGCGGCTATAGATGTTAACACATCAAAAATATATGTTTGAGAAACAATAAATACTTAAGAAAGGAGAAAAATATAAAGTCGGCTATTCCCAGCAGGAAAAGGGAATGAATAGGAAGCGAGAAGGTAATGTGTACCGTGTATTAAACGTTGATTCCAGAATGCATTATTCTTAACACAGGGATGTCCTAGAGTTATGTAATTGAAATAAGAACAATAAAATTGTTCTTCAAAATATATTTTTCGATTTATTTTTATTTTCAGTGACTTCTCTGTTTAAGTTCTGAAACAAAACTTACTTGATATTAACATATTTGTTAATACACAAACTTGGTTTCGAAAGTTACGATAAAGTCAGAGTTAAAATAATCGTACAAAATATTTCATAATAAAACAAACATAAATACAATAAGAATTCTTAATAGTAAATGACCATGTTTTTATATATTACAAATAAAACAACCAAAACTAATGCAGTTGAAATATAAGAGTAGCGAAAATACATTAAATATATGTATATAATTCCTCCACCCTTTGATTACACATTACTCCTGAAATGTGGTTGGACTAAAATTTTTCGCGTTATTTAATTAAAATAATAAAGAAAAATTTTTTTAACAGTTGTTACTTTTAGTATTCGAATAATTTCTTCCAGTAAGTTTCCTTTCAAATTTTACATCAAGTAACTCATTTTGATATTTGAAACTTCTTTTTATTATCTGTCTATCACGTTTACAATCTTTTTCATCTATCAAATTAGTCTTATTTTTCTCTTTCACTTGTTTTATAATATATTTTGGTTTCTGTTTTAAGTTTTGAAATCTCAAGTTCTTTAGTAATTCTTGCTCTTTATATTCATGACAATTCTCATCTCTATTCTTATTTAATTTCTTAATTCTTTCAACTTTCTTTTCATGTATACTATCGTGTAACTTTTCCCAAAATGCTTTGTCCACCTTGTTATGAAGTAACTCACTTGATTTGTATCCGGTTGTACTATGAATAGTTTCATTATATAATTGAACGGACTTAAATACAAGGGCTTTGTCATTAAAATCTTTGTCCTTCTGTTCTATATCAGAATTTCCCGTATGTGTATTAGGTGATGTAAAATGGTAGTCTACTTCCTCCGAATTGAGAAAATCTCTTATCAAAACCGTGTTGAATTCATTATCAGCTACAATTTTGTTCGGTTTGCCCGAACATGCAAATCTTTCTCTAAGCATTTCAACAATAGTCAATGAATTTTTATCCGTTAAGTAATGAATTGATACATGTTTTGTAAGTTTATCAATGCAAGTTAAGAATGTTGTATTTTTATTCAAAAACCAAATGTCAATGTGAACAATTTCATTCGCTTTTATAGGCGTTTCTGACACACAGAATTTTGTCCTAATTATTATTAATATATTTATGTATTTCCCTTTTTAAATTAGGGTAATAGATCATATTTTTCATTTCCAAAAACGTTTCTTCTATTCCTCTATGGTTTTTATCATTATGGAATTTTCCATATCATAAATATCTTTTATAAATTTTGAACACTTAACAAATTTCATATTTGAATTTGAAAAATAGTTTACTAACGTCCATTGCAAGTTTCTAAAAATTTCAAAATTTTCGAAAAAAATTGCTACAGTTCCCTTAATTGGGAAAATTCGTTTTAAGATTTCCAAAACTTTTTCTTCGAAATATCCATTAAGATTAATAATATGCCTAACTTTATTTTTATAAATTTCTTCTCTTTTGTAGCTATAAGTATTTCCTAGCGTAACTATAATTTGATTTTTATATACATATATTAACTGCTGATTTGTTGCGTGGAAAGAGCTGTTCTTTCATATGTCCGTCTATTTGGCCGGAAATGATGGCATGGCTTTTGTATTGACAGATGGTGGAGTTGCCACATGAGTGGGGAAAGTGCGTGATCCGAAACAGGTGCTGCAGACTTCATTGGGTTGCCAGATTAGACCAAATGGGAAGTACGTTATGGGACAACACTGGGAAAAGAGGCAACCGCCAGAAATTTTGTTTTTATTTACAAAAGCAAAGTAAATAATTTTAGCTATGGTGGGAAAAATCGCGGAAAAATGGAGAAATCTCAGCATTAGGCGGCAGACATTTTCCGCGCTATATAAACCAGACGGAGGAAGCAAATAGATTATTCCTGTCCGAAAAGTCGTGAAGTGTTAACCATAGCAATCAGTAAACCAGAAGCTAACAAGAGCATTGTGTATAAATCCCGTGGTTCCTTAAGATTAACCAATTAATAAGGAAACACAAAGAAAACAAGTTTAACAACGGAAATATCTGGTTTATTGAAATATATACAATTGTGTGGTTTGCCCGATCTGAAGTGAGTGGCTAGCATGAAAGTGTGTCCGTGCGAAAGTAGATAAATGATGTATGTGTTGTGTGTTTGCTTGGTGTGTTTCATTTTAGAGTGACCCCCAAAGAGGAGGTAGATTTGTGCTGCTGGATCCCGCGAAACCCTGATGACAGTCGGGCCTGCAGATGCCTTTTTAAGACAGTCCTGCTATCCGGAAGCCCTCACCATCCTCCAACGGCAAGTAGGCTACTTTGGCACTAAAAAGACAGGAATAGAATTATTTAATATTGTTGAAAATAAGGTAACCCCCATCTAGGTATATTCATATACCTACGAGAAGACAGAAAATCTAAAGAAATAAAAAAAATTGTATGCACTGAGGCTCGAAGGGTGTGTTCCGGGAAAGCAAGTATGGTCCCTTGTGGCCTGCGAAGGAAATAAAGAACTATTAAGTAAGATACCCAAAACTAAAAAGGAAAAAAAACAAGAAAGGATCAGAAAAAAGACAACAATAATTCAACGAAGAACCAAGGAATAAAATACGAATTTAGAGATACAAAAAAACGGGAAGAAAAGCAATTAGGTTAAGCGTATATTAGTGTCGTTTTTTTGGTGTTAAAGCCTTAGATTTAAGTGGTTTCTAACTATAGATAGATATTGTGAGGATTATTAACGCCAGAGAGTTTGTTTCAATGTAGGAGATAAGATTGCCTAGTGACGTAGAAGATTTTAACCAACTTTAAGGTTTTCAAATGGTTATATTTACAATGACAGAATAGTTCAGAGCGCTCTTTTAACTAGTATTGTTTTGATTATTATTTTGAGGTAATTGTTAGCCAGAAAAAGTCTAATCGAATTAGATAAATCTTCTGAGTTGTTAGAATATCCGAGTGTCTCCACTTGTTTGTGTCCATAAAATTATGAAAGTCAAAGTTTTGGCCCGGATCATAAACAAAAATGTTGATAGGCAAAGAAAATTTCGATTGAGGGGAAGGACTTTAATTTTCATTTTACTTCAATAAATCCTAAGAATTCCGAAATTTTACGTAGCTCTTTCCTCATTTCGAAATTCTTTCTAATATGTCTTTCAGAAAAAATTTACCAATACTACATAAAAGGCGAAACATTAAGCAAATTTGAAATATTTTAGATTTTACCAATAAAAAATTGTTAATCTTTGAATTGTTACGATTATTTTGGAAACCTCGAAGTAATAGTTTTTCTATACAGTATTTGAAAATGATCTCAAGAGTCTTAAGTACTACAACTTAGCAGGATTTAGCCATATCCACTGGAAATAGAAAATTTCAAACTGCTTAGGATTTATTGAAGTGAAATGGGGAAAAGAGCCCTGTCCTGCCTCAGTGAATGTATCTACACAGAAAAAAAACATTGCGTAAAATTACCCAAATTCATGGTCTGATATCAGCCAAAGCACTGGGCAACATAGGGTCAGCTATTTAATTGGGTAATATTACCAATAAACGCGGGCAATTTTACGTTGGCAAATCATACGGAAATGTGCCTTGCATATTTATAGATTTACCCAATGCAAAAGGGCAACGAACAAAATTTGCTGTGGGTGCTTCAAAATGTGAATTTGTGCATTTTCGAGTATGTTAATAAAAACAATATTTTTCAATTTTTGTTTATTTATTTATACATACACATTTTTTCCATTTTATACACACATACATATACATATATTGATATTAAGCTACTAACCAAGATATAAAAGACAATCACGTAATGTTTTTGAAATAAAAACTTATTTAAAACAAATTAACAAAATCACATAAAAGTTTAATAAAATTTGTGTATATCTCATATTTTATCAACGGGTTTATTCAGTGTTTATGAAAATTATCGACTTGTCGGAAACTATATCAACGTTTGATGTCGTCTCAAGTTTGAGCATCAATACGATTTAATTGCCCACTTAACTGTAATGCAACTAAAGCATTTCGGTTGATGTGTTGGTTTGTTACCTGGCGTTTACACGGGACAGTTTTGCTCCGACAGTAGCAATACATTCATACATTTTTACTACCGCACTTACACTTCTCTCACTTGCCTCGCCACTGTCTCTGATTTTTCAACGACAGTAACTTCGGCAAGAGATTTGACATAAGCGGTCAGATCATGGCTGAACTAGTAAAGGTTGGTGCAATAGAACAACTGATTTTCCTTTCTTATGACTCCATCTGTTAAATTCAGTGTATTTTGTTGTTATACTTTTTTGTTTACTGTGTTTGTTCATATGGATCTGTGTTGAATTTGACGGTTAGAGTCATGAAACAAAAACTAAATGCCTGTTGTTGGATCACACAATTACAACAAATCCTACTGCGTCAACCTCTACTAGTTCAGCAAACATCGCAAACGACTTTACAAATTGGGAAATATATTTGTATTTGAAAATTTTGCTAATTTTTATTGAAATATTGTTTGGCAATACAAACATATAAACATGACATGTCTAATTTTGCAGAGTACATCAGATCCATTGTACTTTGGAGAAATAAGAAAAAACACAATGGCAAAAGAGCGAAGAAAGAAAAAATCAGAGCAAGAAATTTAACGAAACTACACTGTCGGCGGTTGCTTAAAACTGTACTATCTTTATAACTGGCTGGACGCGTACGTCACACAAACAATTATTCTCTTTGTGACAACTAATACATATTCTCAACTATCTTGTCTCAAACTGGCAAGTGTAAACGCACCGTTAGAAGGAGTAAAGTCTAGTAGTATTTTGTTTTCTTCATCTTCGGCAAAACGGACAACCTCTGTCCGATTATGACTGCTGCTGTACCTTGTTGCTATTCACCAGATGGGGATATCGTCTAACAATTTCTAAGATAAGCTTACCATAGTCTATCTTAGAGTTTAAACTGTGTTTCACCACAATGGTGAGGGGTGGTGGTACCAGGTTGGTCTTCTGACTGCTCTTTGTTATGTATGTTTGAATGACAGCGTAATGCCTACCTCATAGTCTCCATCGTCCCCAAAAACGGCGGCAATTGCTTGGTATTTAGCAAACTATTCAATATCATTCTTTCTTTTTATTGTAGAGTAATCTCAGACTAGAGAGAATATTTGGTTCATCTGACGTTTCCTTTCACACTCTTCGTGATGCGGTCGGTGTGATAGGGAGATGTATGACGAAAAGTGACATACACCAGGTGGAATTACAATAACTTCTAGCTTTAATTTGTCATGCCAGTTTGGTGAAAAACTGTGAAATTTAAATGTGTTTTAAACTTTTTTATTGACTGTTATTGTTAGCATACATTTGTGTTGTATTTAACACACAAAACGAAATGCCGTTGTTGTTATTTTGTCCGTTGTTTTGAACCATTGCCTCTATCTGGTATTAGTAAAGCAATTCTTTTCAACATCAAACGTAAATATCACACCAGGCCAAATGTCATAAATTTGGTGAGAGAACTAGTAGATCTACTATAAGTATTAATCTAAGGGTATGTAACTATGTGGTACTGATGTTGAGGTGCTCCTTAAAATATATTACATATAACGACCACCGACGTTCTCATTTTGTTTAGGCTCCTATACGCGTAGATCTTGTTCAATATACCTGCTGTTTCACGGGTATAAGGCACGTCGCCGCCAAACTGGACGAGGTAAAACCCGTGTATGTATTTTGCTGCACACTACTCTATTGTTGTTGAGGTTGTTGCGGAATATTGTCACCTACCACAGCAAGATTTTGTTGCTGTATTAGAGAACGACCAGCTGCACTGACAGTGGCGCCGGCATAGTGTGAAGGGATTGCTTTCCAGCGTACATTTTGGATATGTAGGCTGCAGAAAAAAACTGAATGGGAAAAGGCTTTACTCTCTCGATATATGTAGATCTAATCGATTACTTTACTTACTATTACAATTTTCTTTGGATGCATTTCTATTGTACGCTTATGGGCTTCGAACAGTTTTAATAGAAATGGCTTCGCCTACTACCTCACATTTGTGTTCCAAAACATTCAAATAATCGGTTGAGGTATATAACTCCAAATGATGTGCTCTAAATTGCGAATTGTCACGGAATTTAAGATTTAAATCACAATAGTCCGTTTTTTTTAAGAAATTCTGTAGTTTCGGAAGAAAGAAAACTACGCAGTTGTATTTATCTCACACCAAATTTGATTGTTGGCATTTTCTAATAACAAAAAGTAGAGTTACCAATATATATATGTATGTAAATTCAGCATTGTCGTTGATAGTGTGTTTTGCACTTTCCATTTTGGTAATTTTGTCTCTTTTTGTTGTACTCATAGAAAAGAAATCACCAAACCCAAACTAGGTAATAAAAGGGGTTTCAATAAGAGCGCTACAAAAGTTTTTTTAAATAAAACAAAACCGGTTTTAGATACCAATGAAATTCTTTATTCCTGTGAAAGTACGTTCGATGCCATTATGTATGGAACTCGATTTATTTTGCATGGCCACCGCAAAATAAATAAAACAAAACCGGTTTTAGATACCAATGAAATTCTTTATTCCTGTGAAAGTACGTTCGATGCCATTATGTATGGAACTCGATTTATTTTGCATGGCCACCGCAGGCACGCTTGCAGAAGTCCAGACGCTGAACCCAATTTTCGACGGTTTTCAAGCATAAATCGGCCGATACTGCTGCAATTTCACGTTCGATATTCGTACGAAGATCATCAATCGTCGCTGGCTTGTTGGCATAGACCATGGACTTGACGTAGTCCCACAGGAAATAATCTAACGGCGTCAAATCGCACGACCGAGGCGGCCAATCGACTGGGCCATTTCGTGAGATAACACGTTCACCAAACTTGGTTTCCAATAAATTCATTGTGGCATTCGCTGTGTGGCTTGTGGCGCCGTCCTGTTGGAACCACATGTCCTCCAAGTCCATATTATCCAATTGGGGCCAAAAATATTCGGTTATCATTGAACGGTAGCGATTCGCATTCACAGTAATGTGCCGGTCTTGATCATCACGAAAGAAGTACGGCCCAATGACGCCGCCGGCCCATAAACCGCACCAAACCGTATTTTTTTCGGGATGCAATGATGACTCATGGATTACGTGTGGATAACGCATATTTTGCTTATTGACGAAGCCACTCAGCCAGAAATGAAATTCAGAAATTGAACGTAGCGCTCCTAAAGTTGAGGCCATTGACTCCAAATTTCGGTAGTAAATTTTAATAATTTCGACTCGTTGTTGGCTCGTATATCTTTCCATGATGAAATGGCAAACCTTACTGAAGAGAAATGTCAAAAGAGCGAGAAAAAATATGGCGTCGTTTGCTGTCCCTATCGATTTACTTTTGTAGCGTCTCTGTTGAAAATCCAGTTATTACATACGGTTATTTTTTCTGTGTAACTCAGGCGCACACTCAGTTACCGGAGGTGAAAAATGGTATCACATAAATCACTCTGCGTTCTAGTTATAGCTCATTCGCACTGCAAAATATTTTCCTGATTTCGTATCAAATGTCCTAAAAAAATCTGAAGTGTTCGCATTGATTTTTTCCCCTGATTTGATTGAAAGTCAAGGCGCATTGATGAGGTAATGTTACTATGACAACAAACACACTAAGCCTACAACAATAGACATTTTGCTTTCTCTGGTATTTTTCCACAATCAAATTCAGCCCAAATGTATTCCAGGAATAAAAGTAAACAAAAAAGTGTAAAAAAATATATGTTTGAGAAACAATAAATACCTAAAAAATGAGAAAAATAAATAAGTCGGATATTCTAGTGGTACCATCACATTAATGCGCCGTGAATGAAATGGTTGTAAAGAAACGTATTATTCGTTTGTATTCTGAGATAAAACAGCGTTGCATAAGGGCCCCTTTAGACCTGTGGATAAGTTGCAGCGACTTCAAGTTGACATCAACTTATTCATGGTGTAAGGTGAAGTTGGTGGTTTGTACAAACTAGTTGATGTAAAAACAAAACGATTTTGATTTTTTAAGTTGATATCAACTTATCCATCAGTGTAAGGTGAAGTTGCACCAACTTTCATACGCATTTCAATGAGAAACGTTCATGAGGAAACAATATCGGCAAAATGTAATTAAATGAACCAAAAAATAAATAAATTAAACACTATCGGAAAAATATAAACTAAATAAATATGATTTGTAGTGTTATTTATAAATATTTAAAGAAAATAAAAATAGTGTTTTTTGGTAAAATTTATGATATTTTCGCAGTGCGCTTACCATCTTTCATTTCGACATCTGACAAGAAAATTAAGTTGCCTCAACTAGTTTGAGAGTGTGAGGGCAAAATCGAAGTTGATGTCTAGTTATCGAAGTTGATGTCAACTTGAAGTCGATCAACTTATCCACAGGTCTAAGGGCCCCTTAAAGCAAATCAAGCTTTTTTCCCCGATTCCCAGACAAATAAGAAAAAAATACCCGATTTGTAGTCTGTCAAATCGTATGGGAAATCAAGCAAATTTTCTTGATTTCTGCTTAAAATCAACAAAAGTGGCAAAATCAAGAAAATCGATGCCAGTGTGAATGCTGTATTAGAATTTATTCTACCGCCGTAGCACAATCGGCGGGCTTTGGGATTTTCATACTTTTTTGAGGCAACACGTGTTCAGTGTCAACATTTGTAAACAAAACATACGCACCACATACACATGAATACACAAAATCCACATCATCTCTTGTTTGATTCCTCCGTTATACAGCATTCGCACTGGCATCGATTTTCTTGATTTTGACACTTCTATTGTTTTTAAGCAGAAATCAACAAAATTTCCTTGACTCCTGTATCTCGTTTCTGTAGTTCTCGAATCGAAAAAGTTTTCACATGAAACATGTGAATTGAAACAAAAACGCTAGGAATCTGTACAAAAAATCGCTTCTTACATGCGACTGTTTCTACAACGTTTGTTTTGCGAAAACTTTCTGTGACGTACTACTTTTTTCATTCTTATTGGAAAAATGCGAGAAAATCTGTTTCTAAAAAGTAGTGAGTCGAAAAAATTAAAATGTGAAACGTCAAAAATACTCACAAATTAAAACGGTGTGAGATTTTGATATTGTTTCTACAAAAAGGTTTTTTAAGAAATGAAAACTTGGAGAAGATAAGAACTACATATATCTTTTCTGTTATGTATTTCAATTAATTTTTCCAAAATATTACAGAAAAATCAAGAAAGCAAAAATAAAATGTAGTTGAATACATGTCTATACTTCTTTTTGTTGTTCTTTTCGCACTAGTTTATTTTGTTTGTTTATATTTTGTTCTTACTTGAAAGCTTTCTTGGGATATTCCAATCAAAACTTCATCAGTGTTGCCTCTTTTCGCATTGATATACAGAAACATTTTTTACTCACAAATCGAGAAACGATGGAATTTTTTGTTTCAGGCTTAATGTGAAAACTTTTTCGATTCGAGAACTACAGAAACGAGGTACTGGAACACATTTGCGCTGAATTTGATTGTGGAAAAATGCCAGACAAAGCCAACTGCCTATTGTTGTAGGCTTGGTGTGTTTTATGTCGTAGTAACACCATAGATAAAGTAAACAATTAGATGAAGCACAAATTTGGGAAAATTTTAGTGTAATGGGTAATTTTCTAGATGTCGTTGAAAGCAATAAATGGGGTTTTTTTGTTCCCAAAAAAAAGTCAAAAAATATGACAATAAAAATCTAAAATTTCATATCAAATGAAAAAATAATTTTCAACAAAAATATCAGAATAATAAGAACACAACACGATACTTAAAGTAGAATATCTGATGGCCATCGAATTGCAAAGCCAAGTCACCACGGTCTACGTCCTAATAAATTGGTTCTTCCTCCGGTTCAGCTACCATTCCTTGTTGAGGGTCCTCAGACACTCTAACGGTTTTGGCATCTGCGACCACAGAAGTTGTTACAGTTTTTGACCGGGGAAGTTTTTAGATTAAACAGGCGTTCCCGGATGTTCATCTTTGGGCGGTCTTACTTGTTTTCTCCTATTGATATCCCAACACCGGCCTCATGGCTTTGAAATAGTGTTTTATATACATAAGAAACAAATGGTATTATGTAAAATCACATACATTTTGTCACATGTTCCCTTGTTTAAATTATTTTCACAAAAATTTCCCACAATTTTGTATAAACGTCAATGAGAATTACGGGAAACTTCAGTGAAAGTGACAGTAGTACAGGACAGCACCTAGTGAACAAAGTTGACGATGGGCGCGCTATATCTATTATTTCCTTTATCTATGGTAACACTACCTCGTCAATATGCATATGCCCTGACTTTCAATCAAATCAGGAAAAATTCCAATGCGAACACTTCAGATTTTGCAGTGCGAATGAGCTATTAGGTTTGAATTGATGTGTTGTTGTTGGTTTTTATTCCCAAATAAAACATCAATTTATAAATATTTGCCAACTGTACAGTCAAAACAAATAATGCTGAGAAATAGTATCAAATTTAATGCATATTTCTTTAATTTTTTAATCATTATGAGAAAGGCTTCAGTCAACATGAATAAAACCATCAGCAGCAAAAGTCATATGCTGCTCGCGTATGCTGATGATATCGATATCATTGGGCGCACAATTAGAGAAGTTACTGTGGTTTTTTCGAGAATTGAGAAGGAGTCAGCAAAAGTGGGTCTGACGGTAAATGAGGACAAGACAAAATTAATGGCTTCAACGAACAGGGCCTCCACGCGATTAGATCAACGCGTGAACGTTGATAACCGTTATAACTTTGAGGTAGTGGACGAATTTATATACCTCGGATCTGCCGTAAACAAAAACAACAACGTCAGCCTTGAGATCAAGCGGAGAATTGTGCTTGCGAATAGATGTTATTTTGGACTAAGCAAGCACTTTAGAGATAAAGCCTTCTCTCGAATAACAAAAGTCCAGCTGTACCAGACTCATTCAACCTGTCTTGCTTTATGGCGCCGAATCCTGGGTCCTATCGCAAGCAGACGAAACATCTGTTGGAGTCTTCGAGAGAAAAATTTATGGCCCTATAGTGCACATGAGCTGTATGACGCATGAATCATGAGCTGTATGAGCTTTATCCTGACATTGACATAGTTAAGCGGATCAAAATAACGCGATTGCGCTGGCTAGGCCATGTCAGTAGAATGGATGAAGACGAACCAGCACGAAGGGTTTTCGAAATCGAAGGAAGACGAAAAATAGGAAGACCAAGACTCCGCTGGAGGGATCAGGTTGACGAATCCTGCGTACAAATGGAGATCTTCGTTTTGTAAGGTAGCTGTGACCCCCCGGGGTTGCCCGGGACCGGATAAGTATTTATTCATTTTAATAACCATCACTTGTATTTGTAATACATTCACATCAATAGTCACGGCTGTGTTAAATGTAATATAGTGATCCAACACGAAGTTCGTTTTTCAATGAAGGTGAACACTTCTACGTTTTATGTGACTAAAAAAATGGAAAATGAAGTGAATCGCTTTTGTGGTAAGACTAGAGTGTCCAAAACAACCGGCATTTTTTAGAAACCGGTTGTCGGTTTGTTCGAAAAATCAATTTTTATGAAACCGGTTGTCTGTTTTTAAATTTGGCAAAAACCGGTGGAACTCGTTTTTTCGTTTTTTTTTGCTTTAATATATTCAGAATTAGGTAAATTTTGTCCTTCAATATTTCGCTAACGATTTGATAGCATCGTCGGGAAGATAAACACAATTATTAATTAAAAATAAAATTAAATGAAAAAAAATAAAAAAAATTAAATTGGATATTTTGTTTGGATATTTCATTTAGATCATATTTCCAAATGAAAAACATGTTTTATAATTCCAAAATTTCACTAAAATTCGAAAATCATATCATTTATTATTAATTTTTTTTACGGATATTAACACAAATTAAGTAAAATCCGATTTACCGGTTCACCGACGTCAAATTACCGGTTTCCGGTTTGTTAGAAAATTTAGTTTTTAAAAAAACCGGTGCACGGATAATTGCAAAATAAACCGGTTTACCGGTTTCCTCGGTTTTTTCGTTTTCGGGTTTGGACACTCTAGAAAATACCTTAAGAGAGAGAGAGAGAGAGAGAGAGAATAGAATGGCTAGGTTTTTACTCGTTTTGTTTGTTGGCATTCAAGTGACATTGGTAAATGTCAAAGTTGTTTGTGGGAGTCATTTTTCTTCTGTTTTCATCCATGGTAGTATAAGTAATACATATATGAGTTGTCAAACTCATATGTACTTCATTTTTATCTTTCTGTGTTGGTGGTATACTTACGTGTATAAATTGCCAACTTTAGCGATTTAAACAAAAACAATATGCCTATTGTTGCTGCCTACAACAATAAAAACATCTACTGCTATTACTTGGATATTTTACTACGATTTCATCTATCTATGTTAACAATTGTACAGTTATGTATGTGTAACATTTCTATCAGCTGATGCTGACAATAACTCGGTACGAGAATTACAACCATGGTAGAATTATCTATTAGGTAGTCGCATTAGCAATTCCATGGTTAAGCTGTCAAAATTAGCTGAATAATGAAAACCACTATGTACACAAAATGTGAAAATTTTTATAAGATTGTCTTTAATTATTATATTTTTATTGTTAAATTGCATTTTGGTTGAAATACTTTGAATTTTATTAACAAAGACAAACAAAATCGAATTTGACAGCTTACCGACGGAAAAGATGAAAAAACCTCAAATCAGCTGGGCTGACGCGTTTACCCGATAGATAATTTTACCATGATTACAACAATGCAAATGCTACTACCACCCAATTTATACGATGATTTTTACGACGTTGCTTTTGCGACGTCTTTTTTTTAACATATAGTCGAAGGGTGTAGAGAAGCAAGAGCGGTAAACAAAAAGACACGATTTCTGTTTTTTCCATAATGCCCTTCTCTACACCGTTCGCCTATATGTAAAAAAAGACGTCGCAGAAGCAAGCAGAAGCAACGTCGTAAAAATCATCGTATAAATTGGGCGTAAGTTGTATTTGTACCATAAAACTTACAATCAAATCCAGAAAAGCACAATGTAAACACGTTCAGTGCGTTCGATTTTGTTGGTACTTTTGATACGAAATCAAACAAGTTTTCTTCCAATGCGAACGAGCTATTACACTTGGTTTAGTGGTACACAGTGTGTATCTTATTTATTATCTCTGATGCCAAGTTCCAACCCTGCCATTAGGTGAGCGAATTCAAATACAAAGCATTTTTTTAATTCAGTCGGAGAGCGAACGGCAAACAAATCGAACGTGTTTATTTCAAGCGTAGTAAAGTCATTAGAAACGGTTAAAGAAAACATTTTTTGTTTGGTTTTTTCAGTTGTTTGAAGGTAAAGTTGTGTTTCGAATGTAACTAAAGTTTCTTAAGGAAAACCAGTTTATAGTGATAAAAGAAAATGAAAGAAACGCACGTAGAAATGTAATTTCAGTGAACTACGAAGGACGAAAATAATTGAAATTGTGATACTTGATTTAAGGGATTGCGTCCGTATGTGTTGTCTTCGTCGTTACTTTATTTTTATTCTTAAACAAAAGATGTTTCCCCCTCCTTAATCGGTGTTGTGGGGTCTTGGTTGCAGTAATTACTACGTGAACAAATAGTGAAAGAAAAATAAAGTTCAATAGAACAAATTCTTGTGCAATGACTGATGAGAAAATTTCAGCTCTGAAAGAGAAGAAAAACTGAGGGCACCGGAAAACAAGCATCGTCGGCGGAAGTCAATGAACGGGAGAATGTCTCGACAATTTGAGTTTAAATTTTCTTTTGTTTCGAATGAAAATTCAAGTGGAATTTTCACAACAAAAGGGAGTTGAATAAACCTACAAGTGTGTGCCAGCAGCAACATGTACTGATTGTGTGTTGTCTACATCTTAGCTACTTGTTGTGTAATTTAATTGCTGCTGCTTAGTTTCAACTTCTACAATTTCCTCATGAACCTATACGATATGTTTCGTGTTTCTGTAGTTGTTGGCTTAATTTTATTGTATTCGCATTTAATTGCTTGCGCAGATCGTCTGCGGAATCAACAACAATACTCAATCTACCACCAGTTGACTATGAAAAGACGCAGCCGGCTGCTTCTGGTCTAAGAAAATCAACAACTACCGATCTTCGGGAGAAAAATTGAAAACAACCACCATTTATATTCATCCAATTCGTAGCTACAATTCACACAATGACCATTTGATTATAACTATGTGTGTGTGGTGTTCGTGTGAAGTATATGCTCACGACGCCATCCAACGGAATTTATAATATTAAATACAATTGTAAACATCATCTACTGAAAGTGAGGTAGACCAAGGCCCTCGTCGTCACCGAGAGCACGTTAACAAAGGGATTTAGCTCTTGTCTATTTGTCTATGGCTTCAGTTGTCAAACTCAGATTAAAATACAGCCTCACTGGCTTCACCAACTCGTTGATGGTAAAATAAGTAAGATAAACTCGTTAGAACAGCTGATTTGAACATTTTTCTGCTTAGGAATTTCTATTTTTTCAAATTCACATGTATTTTGTTTTTGAACCTTTTTTACTTTTACAGTAGGTACACACATGTACAAAATTTGACAGATTATGGACACCAAACAAAAACAAAATGCCTGTTTTTGTTGTAACAATTCCTACTGCATTTACCTTACTTATTTTACCATGGAAGGTAAACTTGTTAGAACAGCACATGGTAAAGAAAAGGTAAGGTAAACTCGCTACAACAGCTGTTTTAAATTTTTTTCATTGTGGTTGATCGTTTCAGCTGTCAAACCCATTTGTACTTTTTTGTACTCCTGTGCTAAACGATTGAAATTATAGATTAATGCTTGTAGTAGATCTACTAGTTCTCTCCATAGATTAATACTTGTAGTAGATCTACTAGTTCTCTCACCAAATTTATGACATATGGCTTGGTGTGATATTTACGTTTGATGTTGAAAAGAATTGCTTTACTAATACCAGATAGAGGCAATGGTTCAAAACAACGAACAAAATAACAACAACGGCATTTCGTTTTGTGTGTTAAAATTATTGTGTTAAATACAACACAAATGTATGCTAACAATAACAGTCCATAAAAAAATTTAAAACATTTAAATTTCAGTTTTTCACCAAAAGGGCATGAAAAATTAAAGCAAGAAGTTATAGTAATTCCACCTGGTGTATGTCACTTTTCGTCAAACATCTCTCTATCACACCGGCCGCATCACGAAGAGTGTGAAAGGAAACGTCAGATGAACCAAATATTCTCTAGTCTGAGATTACTTTATGATTAAAATGTTAAGTCCCCTTTTCTACGTGCAAAATTTTGTTTGCAAACTTTTTTGTTTTTTCTTTTGGAGTTTGCGATCGCTTTTCCACACGCAAACTCTTGCGATTGAAATTACAAAATAAAGAAAGAAACGTCAAAAAAATTGTTTACATTTCAAAGTCTATGTAAACAGTGTGAAAATAATTTAATAAAAGCGGTGTAAAAATGGACAAGGAGTGCAAAAATCCATTTACAAGCCATTTTTAATTAAATTAGTTACTTTATTAAAAGAAATCACAAATCAAATTATTTGTCAGAAAACTCGACATAAACAATGAATGCGTTAAAAACGAAATGTCAAAAACATTTGTTTCAACGAAAAGAGCAACGCAGTTTGCGTGAAGGCAAACACGTACCGAAACTTGTTGGTTTCTCTTCCTCTCACCCCTCTCACCAACAAACTCAAGAGTTTGCAAACAAAAGTGTGCACGTGGAAAACATAGAATAATACATACGTAGATAAACTTATTCTCTCATCTGACGTTTCATTTCACACTCTTCATCGTAGGTTTGTGGAAATGAGAGCAATTAAATTTAAAATTATTTTACACCAGGTGGAGTTACAAAATATGTTCACTTAACTTTTTCCTTTCGTTTTGGTGAAGAACTGAAAAATTTAAATATATTTTGCACTTTTTTGTTGACTTTTATCGTTGGTATACATTTGTATTGTATTTAACACAACTAGTTTGCCACAAGAACACGAAATTCGGTTGTTGTTCCTTTGTTGATCGCTGTATACTATTGCCACTATCTGGTATTACTGAACCCATATTTTCCACCATCCAATGTTTACTTTCCATCGTACCTATGACGTTTAATTTATTGAGCGAATAAAAGCTTCTATGGTATGTATTATTCTATGGTGGAAAAGGGGACTAAGCAATTGAAACAAAAACAAAATACCTGTTGTTGCTGCCTATAACAGCAACAACGTATGTATGTATATTGCTACTACTTGGTTATTTTTACTATGAACTCGCTCTTTGTTTTTTGACTGAAGGGAATCGAATATCTAATATCTGGAAGCTGGTAGAATGAAAAAGTGAACCAGTGGGTTTCTATAGCACAAAATAAGGAAGGTAAACTCGTTGGGACAGCTGTTTTAAATTTTTTCATTGTGGTTTAACGTTTCAGCCGTAGACGAATTTAGTATAGACACTTTATAGACACATTAATTCTCCCAATAAACTAAACGCCATGTGTAGGTATGGTTGCAAGTGAACATTGGATGGTGAAAAGCCTGGGTTCAATAATACCAGATAGAGGCAATAGTAAACAACGTTCAACAAAGGAACAACAACCGAAAATGTATACCAACTATTACAGTAAAAAAACTTGCAAAATTCTTTTAAAATCTACATTTCTATACCAAAACGACATGAAGAAGTTAACAGTTCTTGTACAAACCTACGGCGAAGAGTGAAATGAAACGTCAGATGAGACAATTAATTCGTTCATACAAAATTCGACTATGACTACCTCAAGGCAGCTTGAAAAGGTAGAAGCAATAATACAAAAATTACTACGAACAACGGGCACAAAACAAAGGAAAACAGCATTTGACAGCTAGTGTGCACCACTTTGGCACCACGACATGAAAAAACAAATCAGCTGCTCTTATACCACAACCTTCTTGAGCAGCCTTGGACTACCTCGTCGTAATCAAGAGAACACGAAGAGAGGGATAGCTATAGTGTAATGATATTACCTTTCACACTATTCGTGGTGCGGAAGGTGCGATAGAGAGTTATTTGACGTAAATTGACCAGCACCAGATGGAATTCCAAAAATTGTTGACTTAAAATTTTCGTGTCGTTTTGATGAAAACTGAAATTTAAACTATTTTTGACATATTTTATTGTTAGTATATATTTGTGGTGTGTTTACACAAAAAATTTAACACACAATTTGAAATGCCGTTGCTCATTTATTGTTGGATGGTTTAAGCCATTGCCTCTATCTGGTATAATTAAAGCAATACTTTCCAACATGCAACTGCCCATCTGCAACACACCAAATGTCATCAATTTAATGAGAGAGATGGCATCTCTATACGCCATTACTCTATAATACAGTCGTGTGTTTGTTGTTCGTCTTAAACCCGAGGGTTGTCGAAAAATGTGTTTTTTGTTTGGGCGAGACAATATACATATGTATGTATGTAGTTGAGATTGTTAACACCCTGCTACAATTTTCATTTTTTTTTCACACTTGATGAAGACCATACATATATACGTGACACTAGAGACCTTATGTAGTAAAACTGCGTTCTCAGTATATCGCCAGAACGTCAGTATTTTTTTAAAAGGACTTCAAAGTTTCAAAGGATACACCACTTTCAAAAAATTAAATCAAATATTTCCACGAACCATATGATAACGAGGGTATCAAATGAAAGGTATGAATCTCAGCAATGCAAACAAATAACAGATTTTAATGGATCTGGACCAAAAATTTCAACTCGCTCATCGGTTTATTGATTGTCAACTTTAAACGTGCTAATATTTCTTCGGACGGCGGTCACCTTGCTTAATGATGGCGACACTATCGATAACTCAAGGGGTACTTATGCTGCCCTCAGACGTAATAACAGTTGATTCAACTTTTGACGTTTGAGTTGAATAAGAAAGTTGGTCGTTCTCCTCACACGTTTCAACTTTTGAATCAACTTTTCATTCAACTTCATTTAAAAATTATTTTTGAAGCGTCAACATGAATTCGGATGGCCTTGCGCTACAAAGAATTGATGTAATTTTAGAGGAAGAAGAAAAATAATTACACAAAAATAAAAAACTAAAGAAAAAAATTTGGCCAAGTACTGGTTAATAAATTTAAATACATTTTCAAACATAAAACTTTTAAAACATTGAAAGACAGAAATTATATGCGAATGTCAGATGAAACATTCAATGATTATTTATTCATTATTATTATTATTTCTTATTATATTTCTTATTATAAAATGAAGAAAAACAATGAAGTTGAACAGCTTGCCCTCACACGTACCAACAGTTGGTTCAACTTCACCAAATTATCAAAAAAAATTGATTTTTCATTCAACTGACGACCAACTACCTTCAACTAGCCCTCAAACGTACCAACAGTTGATTCAACTTATGACAGGTTGAATCAACTGTTGGTACGTCTGAGGGCAGCATAAGACCTGTGGATAAGTTTCTCGACTTTAAATTGACATAAACTTCGATTATTTCACATCAACTTCGATTTTACCCTTACACTTTCAAACTAGGCAACTTCATTTTCTTGTCAGATGCTGAAATGAAAGATGGTGAGCGCACTGCGAAAATGTCACCAATTTTAATATTTTTACTTTATATTATTTAATTAGTTTATATTTTATTTTTTTTAGTCGAGGCTATTTTTCAAGTTTTTGATACTCTATTAAAAATTGTTCAATTAAAATGGCATCAAAATCTATAACAAATCCATCAGATGGTCTCCATAACGATGTTTGGAGTCACATAGATATACACTCTAGATCACCTAAGTCCTCTATCAGTCAAATAATAAATCTCTTTAACAAGTTTGGAATATCCTTGCGGACTACAGACAGCGGTTGATTTTGCCATAAATCAAACAGGGGAGAACTATTATATGTACTGATAGGCTCAGTGTATGGGTATTCGCTTAATATCGCATTGCTCCCCATACAAAGAAGTCGAAAAATTAGATTAGCAGGGGATAAAAACAAAAACACTTATGTTCTGTGGAACATAACAGTGTTCCGTTTAGCACAAATGTCGCAGTTTATTCGACATTACATGAGATGAAGTTCTTATTGATTGCATTTATGAAATTATACATTTAGTGGTTATGAAGAAGTTATTGAATAGCTTGGGTAAATTTGTAGCGTCACTTGGAAATACCTGGAAATCGAGTAAAAACCATTCTTACTTCTAATTGGATTTGAAATCACGTTAATTTGTACAAGGTTTGGGCATGATAAAGATTTAAATGAATCGTTTCCTGGACATGAGTCATCCAGAGCAACAAACACCACACAGAGACTACAATATGAAACTCATTTCACAATGCAATGCAAGTTGAGCTTAATACGAGCAACAACTACAAAGCTGCTTGAATTCCACAGTTTAATTGTAAAATAAAACCTCACAAGTTGTTTTGAGCTCAATAAGATGACAGTGAGCAACAAGTGGTTGCGATACATGTTATACGGACAGACGTTTATCGGTTAACAAACAACACTGAGGTAAACAAAAACGAAAGCTACACATGAATATGTACATATGTATGTCTGTAGTAGGTATACGACAAACGGACAGTGAATCGGACAGAGGAGATGTTGAAAAGCTTCTGTCAAGATTAGGGCGATGTCTCATTATGCGTGTGGAAAATTAATTTAGAATTCTTTTCTTTTTATTTTAATTTCAGATAAAACAACAAATTCTATATAACAATGGATTGTGGCACAACGTTTGTTAAATACATCCTCTTCATATTCAACACTATAGTGTCGGTAAGTTTTTCTTTAACTGTTGAATGGAATCGAAAAGTAACCGAATTCATTTGTTCAATATTCAAGTAATATTGGTTACTCTCGTCATTGTTGCAAAACACCCCATAAGAGTAGACTGAGTGGAGAGGGGGTAGAACAAGTTCAAACCGGTCAATGGACATGACAAGATATTACATGAAATAATTGTCTTATTAATTTTTTAATTAACATACATACATACATACCTTAAATTCAAACAAGCAACAAACAAATGCAACAATACAAAAAATACAAATATACAATCTTACACGGTAGGCCCCCTCCAAACCATCAGCTCCATTGTGATGGAGTTTGAATTGGGGTTGGGATCCGGAGACAATACGCGGCATGTTTCATGCGGGGTAGCCGAAAGTCAAGACCAATCAGTTTAGTTTTAGAGAACAAACAATAGCACAGCGAATATGACGAAACAAATGGAAACGAAAAAAAAACTACCTGCATGAAACCGAGGAGTAGTCCGACCTCATCACATGATGGGGTTTTTTTGTTTTTACATTTTAAATGATGGCAGAGTTGGGAGTACTAAGATGTTAAAACATAAACAAGTTTAATAATGTTTTTATTTATCAGCAGAGCAATATCCGATGGAAGTTATGTTCTATGGTTTAAATATGTACTTTGAATTGGGCAACAATACGATAGCCGACGTGCCTCAATCCGAACAGCTCGAAATAAGCTGCATAAATTAAGTAAAAGTTAACGATAACCCCTAGTTATCCACATACCTGGAATTGTAGTTGTGGATATCGATAACTTTGTTTTTACCATTTTACTGTACTTTTGTAGGAATCCCCAAAATAATCGGACAATTTCTAATGCAAGTAGTTATCGATAACTTTTTGCTATCGGGATCACGGGTTAAAGTTTTAAGCAACAGCTCTAGTTTAGGGAGAGGTGACGATGTATTTTAAAATTTCGTTTAGTGTAAATAAGAATAGAATAAATAATTAAAAATAAATTTCTAAACGAAAAATAATTAAATTTTTTTCAGAGGCCCGTATTTCATTCTTTCCACAGTGAACTGTGCACACTCAATGATTGGGACCTACAGTTTAACATCGTTTCCGAACGGTATTTTGAGATGGTACGCACCGTTTCCGAGTTATAGTAATTTTTTATTTTAGCGATTTTCTTATTTTGGTGATTTTTTGGAGAAAAAAATGATTCCATACGAATTGAACCACGTTATGAGAAACCCTGTTGTTTTATTCGATGGGTCGCTCGCTCCGCTTTCAAGATATAGAAATTTTTTCTAATTTTTTAATATTTTCGGTCAAAAATGGGGCTACATGTGTAATGCGTATTCGTGATGGGTAATTTCCATTGTCGTGAGGGACTACCCATGATTTTCCTCATACCCTGTGGGTAATTGATAATCATGATGAGTAATTCCCCATCGCTGTGGGTAACTACCCATTATTTTCACATACCCTGTGGGTAATGGGTAATTGTGATGGTTAATTTCTCATAGCTGTGGGTATTTACGCATTATTTCCCCCTGTGGGTAATGGGTAAACGATCGCTACTCGTTCCCCACGACAATGATAAAGGGTAACCCATTACCCACGATATACGAACCCTGGCAATATGTATTCTGTGCAATATCAAGCAAAAATAAAAAGTAAATTTCATAGAGAAGAATCAGTGACAAGCATTTCAAAAAAATTGGTATTGACCACAACGTGTTTCCCAAATTATAAAAAACATTTCGTTCTTCCGTTTCATTGCGTACCATACTGGGTGGGGGCAGACCGCCGCTAACCACCAAACGAGATGACCAGACAATAATTCTTATCATTAAAAGAATTATGATTATCTTAAATTAACTTTTGTATTAGCAAGTTATATTGCAAGTGAATTGTACTGAAATATTTCACTCAGATCCGTCCAAGAACGAACTGTCGAAGTTTAATTTGAAGGGTTCGGACGGATTGAAGTTAGTGCGTAGGTCTAGAGGACAACGCCTTAATCCACGCTAATCTAAAGGCGTCGTAAAGAACAGAGGCGAACACGTAATGGTTTGGGGCTGTTTCTCGTCGTGGAATTGAACCAATTCGCAAGACAAATGGCATCAAAATGTGATGCTGCCACATGTGGAATAGGAAATGACACTAAAGTGGGCATATCAGCAGGATAACAACGCTAAACACACAGCTAAATGTGAGAAAGAGCCGTTTGTTGAAAACAAGACCAACGTCACACAAGTAAACCCCCCCGTCTTAATCCCATAGAAAATCTATGAGAAATAGTGGATTGAAAAATTGTTCACGATAACTGTAAGAATAAGGATGCGCTTTTCCATCAAACAGAAAAGCATTTCTGTGGATTATATGAATATTATTGCTCTGAATGAAGAATAAAGTTACGTTTTTGTTGAGTTTAGTCAAATAAACTTAAATTTGTTTAAAGAAGTTTATAGCCTTACTAAATAAATAAAAAACTAACCCGTAAAAAACATAGTTTTTGACTATAAATTCTTTATATATGACCACGCCCCTTTGTCCAATCCCGCCCATATCTGCATAGGATCTTAGAATATGTACACCTAACCAACATAACCAATTTTGATCAAATACGGTTAACAGGAGCAGAAATAATAGATTTTTAATTTGTGATTTGAATGGGAGGCACCACGTCCCTTTGTCCAATCCCGCCAATATTTTGATAGTTCATGTTTGTCGTCGCCATTAGTTTGCCTGCGAAGTTTCAGCTAGATTGGATCACGGGAAAAGGGTTACATGCATACAGACAGGTGAAGAGTTAATATAAAGAATTTAAAAAGAAAAAATACAACCTGTTTGTTTCCCAACTTTTCTAAATTCTTTAGTTTTGTCCGACACAGTTTCGTATTTCGTATCGATCCTTGCTCTGGCTACCTTACATTGCTTTCGACGGCGGTCACCTCGTATTGCGATGGCGTCAGTAATTCGAGTCGAGTATTTAGCCATGAAAAAGCTTCTCAAAATACCGCTCGGATCTACAACTGGAACGCGAACACCTCACTGGTTGTGAGAACCTCTCCGCAATCCTTTTGTAGGATGTAAGGGGAAGCCATTTGTTTTTTAGATACCTGTACCGGTACACGTCGTTCTTCACATTCGATTCTAGACAATAATATTTCACCAATGTCACTAATGATATTGTTGGCATTAGTGACACTCAATCCCTCACATTTCGATTTGTCGGAATAGACCTTAAAAAGCATTGTGATTTAAGCGGACCACGAGCAAGAGCAAGAGCTTGGTCAATATATGTTCTTCTATCTAGTTTATAAAGTGGAATGGAAATTCCTCAAATTTCTTCTCAGCGAAATAGGGAATGTCAGTAAAAATAATAATTAATAACAACGATAAATGTGTGGGCCACATTTTATATTCAAACCAGTTTCATCTCCAATAATTGAGATAAAAACAACAAACTAGTTTGCAATAAAGACTATAAATTATAAGCGGTTATTAGTGTAATACGTAAGACATTTAAGTATTGCAATCTGAGTGAAATTTAAATTGGTCTAGCAGAGAACACAAACTAAATTATTTTAATAAAATGTTGACTTTGTATATATTATGCACGTAAAGGTCAATTTCATGATAGAGTTATCTATTAGGTAGATGCATTAGAAATTCCGTGGTTAAGCTGTCAAAATTAGCGGAATAATGAAAAACAGTGTGTATGTACATAAAAATGTGAAAAATGTAATAAGTTTGTCTTACTTGATATAAATTCTATACTATAAATTGCATTTTGATTGAAATTTTTTGAATTTTATTAACAAACAAAAATAACAAAATCGAACTTGACAGCTTACCCCCGGAAAAAATGAAAAAACCACAAATCAGCTGGGCTGACGACGCGTTTACCCGATTTATAATTCTACAATAGGTCTGTCTGCGTACTGATAATTTGTAACAATTTGTACAAATTGTTACTGGATGTTGTCTGTGTACACCAAAAAGCCAGTAACGAGAGAGTAAGAGAGAGTTTATTTTGACAGTTCGATGATAGAGAACTTACAAGTTTTTACTGGAGAAATTTTTGCCAGTAAGAATTTGCAAGTTCGAACAGCTGTTTTGAATCATATGTTTTATGTAAACAAATTGAAATTGAACAATGACAGAAGTATTTTGAGAATTGTGTTGTTTTTTAACGTTTATATGCAATTATTATAAATAAAATGTTGTTGCATTTTCGTTTGGGGAAAAGACAATAGCGTCGTAGTTTTCTGTCCCTGCCATTTGAAGTGCTACAGCTTGCCTGTATTGTTCATTTGCAACGGAAAAATATATTTCCAAGTATTTAATTTGTAACATCATTATACTTACCATCTTGAACCCTCTTAAATGTTCCTGGCGAGCACTGCACATCGAGTTGTCTATCGCTACTCATTTTCAATTCAGTACTTTTGTTGTCTTTTAAGTTGTTTACATTGCAATCAGCTGTTTACGAACCAGCTGATTTTAATTTCTTGCAAGTTTTAACTGGATGTCGTCTGTGTACTTTTTGTGATATTTTCTACTGAGAGAGTAAAATTTTGTTTACTCTCCCAAAAAAGTTACTGGATATTTCTTACTGGAAAAGTACCCAGACAGACCTAATGTCCAATTTGTACGATTATACTGAGTAAAATGATTAATCCAAGAAGAAGAAATCATATTTAAACCCGCCACAATTAATACATCTTCACACCATCGTACAGCAAATTGCAATGAATGCAAAAAAAGTGTAGCCAAATATAATTGTTGCTATATTTTTTAAAACTCATTCGAAGGAAAATACACCCCTGATAAAATGTTCTCCATCGTGTTATGAAAAATTAAAAAAAAACACCATCTAATGGTGGAGTTTTAGGAGATGCATCACTGCTCTGCATCTGACCCGCAGCACTTTCATGAATGCAACATCTAGCAAATTTCCAAGTGCCAATGTTCGAATATGCGGCATTTAATCATCAGCCAACACGCATCACAAAAGTGACTGATGCAACGAATGAGTAAGGTTGAAAGGAGGAAGAGTTCGTGTCTAAGAGGAAAAAATATCCTGTCTTGAGGGCCGTAGTCATAGAACAAATTTAATTGGGTTTGTTTTATCATTCAATTCAAAATTTAAAATTGTAATAAATGTTTGCATTTTTTTTGAGTTTTCAAACAAAATGCGCAACGAACATGCATCTTCAACAGCTGTTCGACAGCAATGCTGCTTAAATGAGCATTAGGCCGGGTCGGCCTCTATATAAAAAGTGTGCAAATTCTTGCAAATTGTTGCTAGTTTTCTGTTCGTTTACTCCAAAAAGAGAGCTAGAGAACGTACATTTTGACAGTTCGATGTTAGAGAGTTTGCAAATTTTGGTTGGATAAATTTTAGCCAACCAAAATTTGCAAGATAGAACAGCTATTTAAAATCGGCAGTTTTGTAACCAAAGCAAATGAAAAATATATTATCAAAGACAAGTAAGTAGAATCATGTTTGTTTTTTCTTGTTTTCTTTAATATTTTATAGCAATTTGTAACTAATATGAATAATATTGATGTGCATAGTGATTCCGCAAATTCTGGTGAGCCGACAACGTCATCAGTAGTCAACTGTGGCTTCCTTTCCATTTTTTAATCACAATTAAAAAACAAACACAAACTCATCAGCTGTTTTCTTGCAAATTTTTGTTGGATGCTGTTCGTCTACTTCATGGTAAAATGAGTAAGGTAAACTCGTTAGAACAGCTGATTTCAACATATTTCTGGCTTAGGTGTCACTCTTATGTCAAATTCACATGCATTTTGCTGTACTTTTTTGTTTACTTTTACAGTAGATACACCCATGAAGAAAATTTGACAGATTATGGACACCAAACAAAAACAAAATGCCTGTGTTTGTTGTAACAATTCCTAGTGCGTTTACCTTACTTATTTTACCATGGTTTACATTTTCTGTAAGCTTTCAAAAAGAGCGTAAAATCTTTCTTACTCTCTCAAACTACAATCTTGCAAATTATTGTTGGGAAAATAAACGAACACAACTAAAATTAAATTTAAATAATAGTTCTGTTTAAGATCAATAACTATTAAAAAGTTATTTTCAGTATTTATTTTTTAATATTTCTATTAAAATTTACTTTTTCTTAGAAAAAATACTTTTTAATAGCTATTGATCTTGAACCGAAAAATTATTAAAAAACAACAACTGAAAGATCGAATAATATAAACTTAAACAAATTTAAATAATTTTTATTTAAAATAATAAATAAAAATTTTTATTTTAAAAATTTTTCGATAGCGCTAAAAGGTATGCAATAATTTGCGGTAAAAATTCAAATAACATGAAAAAATATTTGTTACATCTTGTCATACGTAACTTTTTTGTTTTTGTATAATACGGTATACTTCCAAAGCAAAATTTTCCTGGTTTTTAAAGGGCTTTAATCCTAGAAAAAAATATTTTTTAATTTTAGGGGTAGAAACTGTATTAAATGATGCCTTCATTAGAAAATGATGTTGTGTGTCAGCGACATATGTATATAGGAAAAATGTAGTACTCGTCGATACCTTACAACGATGTCTTGTATGTTACGATCGAGACACAAACAAAAAAAATACGAAAAAAAAACGATTTTGGCTGTTTTTAACGGGATCGGAAAGGACTTTGTTTGTTTTTAAATTGTCTAGAGATGATCTTTACTATTTGCCCTCGACTTTGGGAAATTTTTTTATTTTCATTCGTCATTAGCCTATCATTTGTGACTAATCCACATGGAACCGGTTAAACTGCTTGATAAAGGCAGGTACATTAGTTAGCAAACATCAACTTCGTCGCTAATATTTGAACTCTTTCAGGACAACTGGAACAAAAAGACCCATCAACATTTGTTTAGCCGTTCAAGGGATTGTATGTCCCATGGTAAATGTTTATTTGGATTTGAAGTTTCAGTCTAAAAAAAATATTTTAGGAATTAGAAGTAGGCACAACATAATAGTTTAGCTCAATCTTTACAAAGTTAGTTCCATTTATAATTTATAAATAGAGAGATTATTTTCACAGTTCCATGATAGAGAATTTACAAATGTTTACTGGAGAAATTTGTGCCAGTAAGAAATTGCAAGAAATAACATATGTTTTGAAACATATGTTTTATGTAAACAAACAATTAAACATAAGCTAATTAAACATAAAATAACAAATAATCAGTGGAAGTTTGTTTTTAGACAAAAAAAAAATCCAATGAGTGTTCGAACTCACGGGCGATGTGTTAACACCTTTTTGCTACACGGTACCTGTTCGATTTCTATGAACACATTCGTAAATGTTACATTGGAAAATAAAAAAACAGCGTTCAATCATATGATGACGTTACAGTTAAATAATATTAATACTTAAAATTATTTAAAGACCCAGTGCAAGCACATGTGTCATTATTTTCTTGCTCAATACTTTTTGTTTTATTCCCACAGAAGTCAAAGAATGCAAAGCAACAGACACTTGTACATACATACATGCATTGTTATATTCGTACGATATAACCGAAGATCAACATAAAATACTTTTTTAATATTACTCCAAATTAAAACACTTCAATCTCGGCTCGCCGATATCGGATCGCCTTAATTTTTGGCCTAAACTCTTCGTCGAAACCCGCACTAGCTTTTTAATCAAAAAATTAATAAAATCGGCTATGAATTTCGGAGAAAATCGTGTGGGAAAATTATATGAAAATCGCCCAATAATCACTTTCAATACCGACTGCCAAGCAACGAACAAACAAACGATGATTTACTCTTACAAACCTAACACTTGCGTATGTATTAGTTTGATAGTTTACTGCCCTAGAGGCGCGCGTATAGATGTTAACACATCAAAAAAATGATTTTTAATGCTTTGTAATGATCTTGTAACTAAAAAAAAAAATGGTTTCCCATTACATCCCATGAAGGGACCGGGGAGAACTTCTCACAATCACTGAGCTGTGCGCTTTCCAGTTTTCACTCACTGATTGGGACCTACAGTTTTACACCGATTCCGAACGGTATTTTGAGAAGCATTTTCATGGCTATATACTCGATAGTGTCGCCGTCACTATGCGAGGTGACCGCCGCCGAAAGAAATTTGAAGGTGGTCAGAGCAGGGTTCGAACCCAGGATCTCATGTTCAAGAGCCGCGCACACTAACCATAGTACCACCGACGGCCACACGGAACTTGTAACTATTTATTTAAAAGTAAAGTGTAGTTTTTGTAAAGTTTTGTTCAAACTGCGGTTGTTGGTTCTTCCAATGTTTACATTGCAAATCAGCTGTTTACATACGATACAAAAGTTCTTAATACTTGCAAGTTTTTACTGGATGTCGTGTGTGTACTTTTTGTGATATTTCTACTGGGAGAGTTTAAATATAGTTTACTCTCTCAAAAACAGTTACTTGATATTTTTACTGGAAAAGTACGCAGACAGACCTATACTCGAAAGTATCACCCCTAACGAGAATAAAATTTCCCGGGAATATTTTGTTCACTAGAAAAAATAAAATGATAAAATCGAAATGTGAATGGAACAAATTCCACGTCAATGACATACATAGTATAATTCGCTTTTGTATCACAGTTGGATAAATAAATGATTAATAAAAGGCTTACGCGGGTTCTATTCATTTTCATTTTGACATCACAATCTCAAAATCGGCAGAAACCGACTTGGGTAATCTCAAAAAAATACAGAAATATGCCATGAATTATTAAAATATACTAGTGTATATTAAATATAATTTTGAAATGGAAACAACATCTTTTTCGCTCACAAGCCTTAAGCTTATCTTATATAACCCTTGAAAGGTTATCACTTACAAATGTTTAACGCTAGATCAGTTGTGTAGTCATTTTCCAAGGATATTCTTGGTGTCACACTGTAACATGATGTGATATCTTTGGAGGAAACGATTCTTTTCAAGACCATCATTCAATTTGAACCCCATTCTCTGAGCGTCAGACGTATTGAGGGTTTACAAACATGATATTTGTTTTTTTTTTGCTGTAGACTTGTGTGTTTTGTAATTTTTTATCGATGTTCAAAAAAAAAAATGGGAAACCAGTTTCATTATTTTGAATGTATTAACCCCCTTTTTGTATTGTTTAAAATATTTTGTTGTTGTTTTGTTATATAAATAAATACATGCATACGTATCGTTGTCGTGCGAAACTTAAACAATAAAATTATTTCAACAATACAAAATTGTATTTCACATACACATGCCGACACAAACAGCAATAATATGTTTATTAATTTTGAATTTATTACAGTGTTGTTTTTAACGTCTGATGGTTATAGCAAACTCAATTCCACCTACTATGTAAATCCCAATTTTGAGTGTGTAAGGGTAGAAATACGTACTATCCTACACAAACATCTGTACCCAGTACATTTGTAATTGTTTTCATACACCCAGTCATGACTTTAAACTCGATATCAACGGCGAAAGCAAATGACGAACGACCGCGCTCGCTTGACGTCTGTCCCTGTAATTGTGATTTACTCTGAACTGTGTTTGGATTTAAACAAACGCTAATTCTGAAAATTGGTAATGAAAATCATTTAGCGCAATTTGAGAGACGTTAGTTTTGTTGATATGTATGTATGTATATTGTATTACACATGTATGTACATATAAATACAGTGGCCCAAAAAACAGTCCAGATACAGTAAATATAGTTTTTAGATATTTTAACATTTAAAATATTTTAACTGGTTATAGCTAATGAGCCATATTTATTAACAAATTAAAGACCATATTAAATAGTCATTATTGAAATCGAAATCGTAATTTTTGTGGCGTTTTACAAAATCAAGGCATTTTAAAATATTTTAAAATATGAGTGGGATCTACTGTGGATCCGGATATGAAAATCGATGGCTCTCAAAATATTTAATATGGTATCGGGATGAATACTAGGTTGTTTAAATATATCGAGGTATTTTGAACTGTCAACTGCACTAGTTTTCGAGTCAGTATCAACATTTCTGAGACACTTTGATTTTCGCGGTCTAAAAACTTGCATGGTCTGCAATCGATGTTTCATTTCATCGGTTTGTAAATACATAATTAGGAACGACCAACATAAAAAAAAACTTGAAACCGTGATGTGATTTCTTTTTAATAGCCTTTTCACACTAGGCCACATCTTACATCTTCAATCAATTTGGCAAAGATGTTAACATTTCCCCATACAAATTTGACACGTTGTGATCTCAACATCTTTGAAAAATTTTCTATCTCATTACGTTTCACCCCACATCATTCGATAATTTTGAGTCCATCACTAGACAAAATTGAATTTCTAGAAAAAATAACAGAAATTCAAGAAACAAAACAAAAGATGTATTTATATCAGGTGTTAGTGCTAGAACAACTGATATAAATGTTTTCAAATCTTTGCCTCAACTGACTGTTAAATTCAAATTAATTTCTTTTTTTGTACTCTTTTGCGTACTTGTATTGCAATTGTTACCAAATTTGCATTGAATTTGGCAGAGGTATAACACCAAACAAATATAAAACAGCTATTGTCGTTGTCGCAATAACACCACCTAATATAAATATACAGTTTGACGAAATGAATGTACGAAAACAACAATTGTAATAAATATGAAATGTTAAAAAATAAACGTTTGACGAATGTTATTCTCCATTTTTTCGACTCCTGGGTGCCAATAGACAATACAATATATTATAGACAATATTTCCTAAACCATTTTAGTTCCGTTTATTTTGATAAAAAAATTTCGGTACAGCGATGAATATTAGCAGATGTCAGATGTAAGATGGTGCAAGTATGAACGCATGTTTAATTTGTTCAACATCTTCCATGCGTTCTCCCAAAATGTACCCCAGTGTGAAAAGGCTATAAGTTCTAGTGACATAAATTTGGCGCAAGTAGATTTTGGTATTTGGTTTTTGAAAATTGAAGAAATCACAGAAAATTTGTACAAGTGAACGAAATATTTATTTGGATCGATAAAACAATGCCTGCCATTTACCTTTTAATTTTTTTTACAAATGTTGCCCACGGCTACGCTTCACGTGGTCCATTCTGAAAGTCCAAGTCTAAAGTTTTGCAACACATTTACCAACATTTCGACCGGTATCTCACCAATGACACGTGCAATGTTGTACTCCAAGATAGCAATCGTGGTTGGCTTGTACCTACAGACGAGAGACTTCACGGGCCCCCACAAAAAATAGTATAGTGTCAAATCCCACGAGCGAGGCGGCCAATTGACAACGCCCCAACGTGGGATTTATTGTTTACCAAACTCCTCTCTAAATGAATTCATGATAGTGCGGCGTGTGGGACAGTCCTGTTTAAACCACATGCCAACCAAGTCCAATTCTTGCATTTGGGGCAAAAAGAAAAGTCCGTGTTCATCGAACGGTACCTTGCTCCATTGACGGTAACGTTGCGGCCATAATCGTCTTTGAAGAATTAAGTATTGAAAATTATTTTAAGAGTTCAATAAAAAATATTTTTTATGACTGTATGTAGACATTATTGGGCTACTGTATATAGTATGTATGAAACAATAAGTGATTTTTTCTAAAACATACAAGGACTTGAAAATAAACAGAAGCGCAACAGTTAAAACGATTTATTGGCAATTCATGCGAAGATGCAAATTAAAATTAATTATCTCGATAGTCATAGATTTTGAACACCTTGATTAGATTTTGACACATTAATTATTAATGTGTAAGCAAATATGGTGGTAAACAGTAGGTCTGTCTGCGTACTTTTCCAGTAAAAAATATCCAGTAACTATTTTTGAAAGAGTAAGCTAAATTTTACTCTTGCAGTAGAAAATATCACAAAAAGTGCACAGACGACATCTAGTAAAAACTTGCAAGAAATAACAACTTTTGTAAGTAAACAGCTGATTTCCAATGTAGGCATAGGAAGAACCAACAACTGCAGTTCAAATAAAATATTGCAAATCTCCAATTCGATTCAATCCAATTCATAATTTATTAATCCATAAAAATAATCAGACTTTAAAATTGCAACTTCCATATGCTCGATTCCCTTCAGTCAAAGAACAAAGAGCTAGTTGGTGAATCTATAGAATTTTAATCTATGGTCTACGATATGGTTCCGATAATAGTAAAATCAGGGGGTTTCGCTGAAACATCTGTTTGACCCATAGAGAAAGATATAAAGAGTGTGCATGTGTGTTTCAGTTCCACCAAATTCTCGTCGAAAGTCACTGGGCTAACGACAGTTTTGATACCATTTTTATGCCAGATTTTTCGGCCAGAGTTTGGACGTAATAAATTAAAGAAAATAGTTTTGTCCTTCAAATCAAAACTATTTTATTGCATATAAAGTTATTTAAAAAGTCATAAGTGCAAATAAAATGAATTTTAAAGTTAGTTATTTAAATTCGCCCTGAAATTCTATCCTGTATCAAATTTGTAGCTAGGAGGTCGACAAGCTGTGTCATCGAAACCCCCCTGGTTCGACCTCCTACCTGGAAATTTGATAAAGGATAGCATTTGAAGGTGAATGAGCGATAGGCGAATTAAAAATTTGATTTTATGGACACTTCTGACTGAAAAAGTGATGGTTTATCCGACCTTTCGTATTATATTCAAAATCAAAATTTGCGAGCGTTTGGTCGTTTAGGGTAACAAATCCCTCCGTATCTTTGGTGTTACCAACTGGGGAGAAAAAGCGAAGGATAGTACCAGTTGGAGGAATATGTTGAAGTTTGTTTAATTTGTTTGTTTAATTAATATGTGTACGACATCTGACCTCAGGAGGTTGTAAAATAGTCAATAAAAGTAAAGTAAGAACAAACATAAATTTGTTAGGTTTACAATTCCTTCGAAGAAGCCCACTTATTCAATTTCCTTTGCCCCCCCTCCCCCCCCGCGCTTTTTTGAATAATCGAAAGAACAGGGGGTTTTCACGTCGGTTAACTGGTTTTAAATTTCTACTTGAATTTAATGGTCACTTCAACTCAATTCAATTTTAGTTATAATTTAGTTATATTTCAATGATACGTATTACTAGTTTAACATGTGTTCTTATTTATTGACTATGAATAATTACGATAAAAAAAAAGAGAGTGTGCTTTAAGACCACACAACTGAAGTAAAACTTCTTTAGCTCCATCTACATGTTTATATATATGTTTGTATATGTCTATATGTATAATGTATACAGACATATAATAATTTTCTACAAATGTTTAAATTTAAATTCCGTTTCCATTGATAAATAAACATATTTGAGTTGAATTTTTATTTATTATTTGTGTTATTATTTTTAATCATTATTTATATTATTTTCATTATCGGATACATGAGTAGTTACTGTGGTTGATTGTAAGACTGAGACAATAGGCTTATGGTATGAAAAATATGATACATATGTTTTCGAATGAAAATTAGAAAGAAATCTAGAGAAAACTGCATCGATTGTTGTTCCATGTCGTGTGGTAGGCTCATTTCGGTTATTATTGATTTCAAGTTCTAATTTATCTCGAAGAAAGTTTATGAAGAGTTGTCCATCTTCGGATGCGAAATTAACATTGAAATCTCCTGCTAAAATGAGTGGCAACGTATGATAATTTTCTCCTAATTCTTCAGAGCCTACTCGACCGTAAATCATAAGTCTTTTATATATAAACTTTATAATGTTATTGACTATGTTATTGGGCGAAATGTAAACAACTACCATTATGATGTTTGTTCCATCGTCCAAATCACAGTGAGCAGCAGATATATCACCAATTGATGACTGGCCAATATCGAGTTCAGTAATATGTCTTAATAAAATGTCCATGTTCGAAGTTACAATGTTTGAAGTATCATTTGATTTCTGATAAATTGCCACTCCTGCTGATCTAACATTTTTACGTTTAAATTTTGCAATACAATCAAAATTCGGGATGTCAACATTATCATCGTCATTTGACCAAGTTTCTGATAGAAACAAAATATTGCTTGAACCAATTACGGGATCGCTCAAGTCCGCCACGTGTTTTCTGAGACTTTGGCAATTGAAAGTAACCATGGACAACTTTTTCCTGTCATGCATGAAATCAAGAATCGTTCTTCCTAATGTTGACAATGTATTCAACGATAATCGGCGAAATTCATCTTGTAAAGATATGACCGATGTATCATTTTTTCGACCATGATAAAATCTATTATCATTATCTTTTGGCACTATGTACAATCCTTCAATGCTGGTTACTCTTGATAGAGCAACATATAGTAGTGGCAGAGAATGAGTCCTTTGGTATTCATAAACCACTTCATTGAAGGTTCCACCTTGAGATTTGTGAATTGTCATGGCACATCCTGATACTAAAGGAAAATGATTTCGTTTTGCAATAATTGTTTTATTATTATTCATGGCAATGGCAGATGTTCTGCGTTCTATTGGGACGGCATGCTTATCAATACTATGTGTGGCAACGTATCCGGCAGCTTTTCGTCTAAGTTTTTTACCAATTTTTCCTGAATTGTCAAAAGTTAACCATACTCTTGTAGTTTCATTTTGTTGGTTTTGTTCGATATGTACTAGTTTACCAACTGCACCGTTTGCCAATTCATCTGATACATCGATGTTTGTGGTGATAATGTACGATTTGTATAGAACGAACACAATTTCGTACGGTAAACCGCCAGTATCGATAACTGCCATTTTGTGTAATTTCTGTTTGACAAAAGCTTCCTGTTCAGTATTTTGGCATCCCAAAAATAAATCTGTTGCTATTGATGCTATTTTACAATTTTTTGTTTTTTTGTTTTAATCGTCAAACTCTACTCTTCACCTCCCTTGTCATGATTTACGTTGCATACTTTTGGGGAACTTCGTAACAGCTTCCGCTACATTACAAACTTCCGGTTCCGTTGCATTAAAAAATGTTTACCCCTCCGTATAGAAGTTTTACTTCAAAAATCGATAGTTGCATTCTGAATAGTAAACTGAATTAAACTAAAGTTCACGTCACTTGTGGCATATACAGGGTGGTCCTAATACACGTATCTTTTTAAAATTAAATAAAATGAACTAAACTTCTTTTGGTATATTATGGCTTTATTAAAAATAACAAAAAATTAACATTGTTTATTGAACACGATTTTATTCATGTGGTTGTCGCGGTTGAGGTGGCTGTGGCTCATCCTCTCAGTCCAATTTTCAAAGACTCTGTTGAGGGTTTCTGGTTGTATCTCACGAATGGTTTGGACGATATTAGCCTTAAGTGTGTGGATCATTTCTGCATTATTCGCATAGCATCGGCCTTTAACTGCACCCCACAAGAAAAAGTCTAAAGGGGTCAAATCACAGCTCCGAGGCGGTCAATTGACATCGCCAAGGCGGCTGATAACACGATTAGCGAACTTAGTGCACATAAGATCGATTGTTTGATGAGCTATGTGAGATAGTGCGCCATCATGCTGAAATTAAAAGATTACACTGTGTGTAATTTTTTAAGTCATGGAAATATAGGAAGTTCATATGTTCTAGAAAGTTGTTTATTGAGATCTTAGGTACATTTCAGTAGTTGATTGTTTCCTTGATTTTTGAAGGGTATGCTACCAATGGATCTGAACAGGGGAAAAAGGTAATAAAAATCGAATTTTTTAAAGTTTTTTGTGATTTTGACCTTGAAGATTAAGTTTATATTTTCACTTTATGTTCTTTATGACAAGAGCTACAACTTTCCCTCAGAGAGTAAATCAAAATTCCGAACGGTTTGCAAGATATGAGCCTGACAAAATTATCACTTTTTTGCAAAAATGACAAAACTGACGGGGAGACAACGGTTCTTTTATATGGTCTTTTATATCACGTACTGATGTCCGTATATGGTTATATTTTTTCGTGTTGCACAGTGTTATCCTAGTTCATATCTTCCATTTCAGCTGATAAAAGGTCCGTAATCATGCCACCACTCCAAAATCCACATCAAACTGTCACTCTCTGTGGATGCATTGGTTTCTAGACATTATATTCTTGTCCACTGGCAAGCTATTCTCAACGAATTTTTTGCACAAACTAGCGTACAGCACGCGTGGTGGGTGCTAAATTTCGACCAAAACTTATTTTCAACACACGCACAATTTGGGAAACACCGCTTTAGAAATAAGTTTGCGATATTTCCCAACGTTGTTCAAGCGAAAAGCGACTCGTTATGGTCCGCGGAGGTATTATTCGCACTAATCTATACGAGCACAAATATTATAAAGAGGAAGTGTTTGTGAGTTTGTTTGTTTGTATTAGGGGGTAATCTTGTAATCTACTCATCCGATTTTAAAATTCTTCACCACATTACGTTACGTTATCACTGAGTGTTATAGGCTATTTTTTTTTTTAGTTTTTCCGCCTACTAAAATTCAGGACGAAGTGTGTCGGGTTTGCTAGTACTCAATATTTGGAAGAGAAAAAATCTATCAGTGTCCAAATAACATACGATATAGTAAGTCAACACCATCAGATTGCGGCATAAATAACATAAGCGGTTAATCTTGTTCTTTGCAAATATAAGATTAAATTATGTTTAAATGTATTAAGGGAGGAGTAATAGGTACTACGTAATGTAATTACATTCTATATTCTAGCACCCTATTCACAACGAACGTTCATAAACAGAGTTATTTATTAATGGAAAATCTACCTGTGGCTTCCTTGTCGACCTTGAGAATGAGAACACCACAAACAGATAATTTGATACTTCAAATTCAGTAATTCTGTAAAAATCTTTGTATCCTATTCAGTAATACCTCAAGTTCACGCAAAACGCCAGATACAACCTCAACTCAGTAACTAACATGAGACATATGTAGGTACTTCAGCCGTACGCAATCCTTGTGCCGGCCGAAATTTAGGCTGTCGTGTAGTATTACGATATACTCAAGCATCCAAACGAGTTCACAAACCAATTGTTCGCATTCCCTAGCCTGATAAGGCACACGTCGGATAAGGAAGGAACATGCCTACCAGAAATACGAAACGTTATAGCCTCATTTTAGCGGGACGTTAAACGGAAGTTAAAATTTGCATTTGCTTCTAACGTCCAGAAAATCCCGGCTGTTGTGTTTAAATAACCCACATCGAATGTATCCACTCAAACATCTACATACATATACAAGGTGTTTCAAAAGAAGTCATCCGATGTTGTTTGGCTCTCATTTTTTTTCTAAATGAAAAACTTCGATTCTGTTTTTTGATTATGTTAATTTGAACCTTTAGGATTTTATTGGTTAAGTTGAGAAGATGATATCGGTTAAATATGCGCCGCCACAATTGATTACCATTCGGGCTCGTTTTATGGCATTTTTGTTCATAATGATTTGAAAATCTAATGAGCGATGAGGCTCATTTCCACCTCAGCGGGGTACGTGAACAAGCAAAACTATCGCTTCTGGGGCACCGAAAATCCACGAGTGATGCACGAGGAGCCATTACACCCGCTCAAAGTGACTGCATGGTGCGCTGTTCACGCTGGAGGAGTCATCGGGCCATTTATTTCGACAACGCCGCTGGTCAAACGACAACAGTGAACGGTGCGCGATATAGGGCCATGTTAACCGAGTTTTTTCTGCCGCAATTCGACGAATTAGGACTGGAGGACATGTGGTTCCAGCAGGACGGAACAACGGCATACACTGCGCGAGCCACAACTGATATTCTGAAGGCGGCGTTCCCGGGTCGCCTCATCTCTCGTTTTGGAGATTTGCACTGGTCCGCAAGATCGCCCGATTTAACCGTTCCAGACTTTTTTGTGGGGTTTTTTGAAATCCCGTGTTTACGTGAACAAGCCCGAGACCCTGGAAGCCCTCAAGGTCAACATTCGACACGAGTGCGAGAATCTGCCGCCCGAAGTTCTCGCCGAATTGATGAAAAATGCCATAAAACGAGCCCGTATGGAAATCAATTGTGACGGCACCCATTTAACCGATATCATCTCCTCAACTTAACCAATAAAATCTAAAGGTTCAGATAAACATAATCAAAAAACAGAATCGAAGTTTTTCATTTAGAAAAAAAATGAGAGCCAAACAATATCGGATGACTTCTTTTGAAACCCCTTGTATATAAGAAATAAATGTGGCCCAATCTCATATTCTTGGCTAACACCAGATGAAACGGGATAAATGTCAGAATATATTTGTTTATTTACCTCAAAAGGCAAACACATTGCGTTCTACCACACATAGGTATAAATCAATTTGTAGGCCAATGCATGAAATCCATTTTAAACTCCATCCTTAAAATTTAAAATAATATATTTTGTGTGGTGGCGGGGACACCCGGTTGGAACGAAGTTCCTTTCGCTATATTCTATGTACTAGTTAGTTCCAACACACCTAAGGCGCCCGTTGAAAAATACGATAATTTAAATGTATCTTTAAGAAAATAAATATACATATATAATATAAACTTTATTTAAGAAACATTTTTTTTATAGAATGTATTTAAACAAAATAAATTTTTGATCGTTTTTGTAAGAAGATGTATTATATTTTCCCGAAAAGAGCATTTTTTTAAAGATAGGTACTTCTTTTAGTAAAAGCTAATGTTTTTTTTAAGAAAATGTACTATTTTGAAGAAGAAGAAGTACTTTCTGTAAGAAAAAACCATAAGAGTATGAATATTTTTTACAAACAAGTACTTTTTTAAGAACAGGTACTGTTTAAAGAAGTGGTACTCTTTAGGGAAAGGAATTTTTGTAAGAAAATGTATTTTTTTAAGAGAAGGTATTTTTTTTGAAGAAAAGTTTTCTTTAAGAAATGGGAATTTTTTTAGAATTGGTCCTTTTTTCAAGAATAAAAAATTTTCAAGAGCAGGTACTTATCTCAGGAAAGTTATTTTGTTTCACAAAGAAGGTATTCTTTAAAGAAAATGTAGTTTTGTAAGAAAATGCAATTTGTTATAAGAAAATGTACTTTTTTAAGAAAAGCTACTTTGTTTAAGAATATGAATAGGTATTTTTTTTGAGAAAATTTACTTTTTTTAAGAAAAGGCACTTATTTACGAAAATGTTCTTTCTTAAACTTCTTTCACTTTGACTTTTCTAAATTTTCTTTTTATTGGGTTCAAAACTACAATATATACTAAATATTGGTTACAGACTCCACCTAGAAAATTCCATTAAACAAGATATTTCCCACAATATGTTAGTCTAGACACAAACCAAATCAAAAGTATATAAAGTATATAGTTGATAATACTGGATTGTAGCACAATAGTGTTAATAAAGAGTTGTTTAATCTTTTTTCATTTAGCCCCCATCCCGCAACTTGCGATAAGGAACTTCGTTCCAAAAAAATGTTAGGGTAGTATTCTAAAAGTCCCGACAGTGAACGTAAACGCAAAAGCCAACGCGAACGCCAAAGTCAAAAAATGGTAGTTTGTTTATACATCACTTCGCGATTGCGTTCGCTTACGAAAGTTGTTACTGACATTTGTGGTTTATAGAGTTGCCCAACTAAAATAAACAATTATAGATTAGAAAAAGTTATCTTGAGAGAAATACGCAGAATGAAAAAGACAAAAAAATTAGCCATATTTCAATAGATCAACAGATTTTAAGATTTCTATTATTTATAATACTGCAAATACCAACAATATTCACATAAAATGTGTAAAAAACCTATTTTATTTGGGGTTGCAATGTCGAACCATATTTTCCAATCTACATTAATTAGTTGTCTTTGTAAAAACACGTGTCATTTGGCTGTATTTAAAATGTGTTGGTTCTTTTCTTTATTAATGTCAACATCAACTGATGTCTATTATTTTGTAAATATAATTATAATTGTTTTGCAACACATTATTTACTTGAACTTTCAATTTCTAATTTTATTAATGCAAATAAAAATTTCAGTGAGTAAACATTATAAATTATAATAATTTTTTAAAAAAAAATTTGGGCTCTGTCCGTCGATTGCATTTCAGCCAAAATTGGCAACAACTTATAACAACAACTTATAACAACAACTTATGAAATGCAAAATACTTTCATCTGCCCATCCACGATCGACATTTTTCTTTAAATTTGTAATTGCTTCAGCTAACGCGAGGAACTGTAGCGTGTTCAATTTGGCAGCTGAAGTGATCAAAACCGTTGCGTTGCGTTTTATAAACTACCCATTGAATAACGTAACTCAATGCAGGTAGTCACCGAACAGCTGTAATGTTTTATAAACTACCAAAACGACAAAAGTAACACGAAGTGACTGATTCACGACTTCTAGAATACCACCCTAATTCTAATTTAAATCTACAAATATTCTTCTAAGCTAATACATGAAAATAAATCATTCATAAATGCCACTATACTTTTTTGTAAACACAAAAATTATAATTTTTTAAAAATGTATGTTTATTTTTTGTTACATTTCTCGAAAATTAAATCCGGGGGTTTCGATTACACAGCTGATCGACATCCTAGTTACAAATTTGATACAGGATAGAATGCGAAAGAGAACGAGCGATAGGCAAACTATATGCAATAAATTCGTTTTGATTTAAAGAACACAACAATTTTCTTTCATTTATGTTTGTATTACGTCCAAATTCTGCCAGAAAAAAACTGGCGTATAAAACTGTTTCAAAACTATCGTTAGTCCAGTGACTTTCGACGAGAATTTGGTGCAACTGACTACCTTATCACACAAGTCACATTCACTTCACTTGCAATTTTTAACACCACATACTAATGAAACTAAGAAACTTCCAGTAAGAGTTCCGTCTACATTTATGTAAATCTAAACACGAAAGATAAATATTTTAACAAAAATCATTCGTCAGGTCTTAATTTGGGCAAGAGACGATGTCGAAAAATGCAGTGAATGTGAAAATGACTTACATGATCAGGCCCTCTATCACACTCTTTATATCATTCTCTATTATTAAATCGATCACAATGTAACATTTTTACCCTTTTTGAGTGATGTTCATTTGCCGAATATAACACCAAACCATTACGTAGGGTAACTTTCCTCAATAACAAAATTACCAATTAACAACCATAGAATAATTACTAACTAATTCTTTTATACCTATTATGTATCTTTTAATGTTTCTATTATTTTGCCCATTACTGTATGTACAGCAGAGAGTATAGTTCAAATCCCTTGCGCGGACCATTAGTTTTGATTTCCATTGAAATCGTTTGTTTTCAAATTTATGGCTGTGTTTGCGTTTTAATTTTTTATACTCTCGGTGAAATCATCGAATATTTTGAAAACAGTTTATCGTTTGTTATTCTTTGATACGATGCCTGATGTAGTCGCGTAGTATTATAACCGGTTTTGCGGGATTGACTAAATTCTTCTTTAAGAATTTGAACTTCATTCACTGTGGTCGTCGAATCTTTTGCTGACAACAAACAAAATTTTCAATTTCAAAATTCAATAATAATGAAGATTTAAACAAAAATCGAAAAATCAAGTGAGGTTTGTTGCTCAGAAGGAATGAGTGGTATACGTGATAATATTTGATCAGTTTTTTTTTAATACATATTTACAATCGCAATAGGGGTGAATCACTTTTGTTTTCCCTGTAAACATCAATTGACAAATGATCGAATTGTTGATTTCACAATTAGTACGAGTAATACGTAGAATTATTTGTAATGTAGCTTTCGCTATTCATCTTACTCTTCTGTGGCATGATTTCTGTTTGTTCTGGCTTTCTTTGTCTGCGTCTAGCAGCTATTGTATTGAACGTGATTAATTCTACGTCCGATTTAATATTGAACTATTGCATTGTTAATAATCACCTGAATACAAATCCTGCTTTTGAAATGATTACAGCGAATTTTTTTGTTTAATAATTATATACAATATATTTTTTAAATTATTTTGGTTTGGCTACGATTAATTATTATTCCTTCGCAGTGTTGTTTGTCCTAGATTTCCCTTTTGATTCGTCTGTCAGCACATTTGTAAGTCGTACAGCTCGTACGACGAACATATATTATATTCTCGGTTATCGATAACACTAAGCAATTTTTATCCAGACCTGCCACTAGCTTTTTTGATATGGTTTGGACTCCTAAACCAGAGTAGGTAACAATTTTGCTCGCGAGCCGTAAAATTCGGCTCATCAATAAATACACGCTGAAAAAAAAGGACTCCGTAACATATTCTCCCAAACATATTCTGCAGGACCATGTATATGTTTGGAACACACTTCAAACATTTATATGTTTAAATAAATAAAATAAACCGTTTCCCATTACATTCCATGAAGGAATTGGGGAGAGCTTCTCACAACCAGTGAGCTGTGCTCTTTCTAGTTTTATACTCTATTGGGACCTACACTAATTGGGACCTACGGTTTTACACAGTTTCCGAACGGCATTTTGAGAAGCTTTTTCATGGCTAAGTACTCGATAGTGTCGCCGTCACTATGCGAGATGACTGCCGCCGAAAGAAATTTAAGGAACCCGGGACTCATGTACAAGAGGCGCGCACCGCCATTTATATGTTTGCAAGTCCCAAACTCGTCGGTGGTGCAGTGGCTAGTGTGCGCGGCTCTTGTACATGAGAACGTGGGTTCGATCCCTCCTCAGACCACCTTACATTTCTTTCGACGACGGTCACCTCGCTGAGTGATGGCGACACTATCGAGTACGCCATGAAAATGCTTCTCAAAATACCGTTCGGAACCGGTGTAAAACTGTAGGTCCCAATTAGTGAGTGCGAAACAAGAAAGCGCACATCTCACTGATTGTGAGAAACTCTCCCCAATCCCTTCATGGGATGTTATGGGACACAATTTTTTTTAAGTCCCAAACTCAGGTGTATTTAAATGCAAACAATAGCATGTTTAGTGACAAATATGTATGCTTTTACGTGGAAACATATGCGTGCTTTATCCCAACAGCCATATATTTACGAGGAAACATTCGCGTGTTTCCCCTAAACCTCCTTATACTAGTACTTACGTGGAAAAATGCTTATTTTCTCCCAAACATAATATATTAAGAAACGAATTATTATTTCTTTCTTTATTTATTATAATTAATTAGATCAATATACATCCACATTTACTTATATAAATAATTAATACAAAAAATTAAAAGATTTAAATGATTTTTACATTTACTTGGATTGTTTTGTTTTGAATATGCTGTTCCGTTGCTTCTCCTTTCTTTGTCGTCTCTGTCGTTTTCAACTATGCGTTGGTAGACGAACAATATACAAATCTAGTTCATGCAAGACAAGCGTGTATTAATTACTTGTGTTTTTTTTTATAACATTTCCCAAATGGTCCGCCATTCCGAATATTTCAGTAGAGGCTCGGGCAGAAAATAGGATTCACGTTGTTGCCCTCTCCAGTTTCTTTCCTCAAAATCGTTTCTCACTTTGGTAGCACAATCACTCATTGAGAGAATAATGCAAAAAAACAGATCCACTCTTACAAGATATTCACACTCGATGCCCCTCTTTTATTCTCTTTCTCTCGAGAGAGAATAAACAGTGCAACAAACACGGCTGTGTTTGTATTACAACCACAGATATATTTGGTCGCAAACACATATGTTATAACATATTTATCATTGTGTCTCAAACATGTAATATTGAATAGCAAACACAATGCGTTTGGGCACAAGTATATTATATTTGCGACAAACTCCACACACATGTTATATTTGCATCCAAACAACAAAAAACGACAGATTTTTCAGCGTGTATACTTTAAGCCCGCACAACGAGTCCACGATTTGAAAATCGTGAGAGAATTTAATTCAGTATTTATTTCAAAAATTCACTCTGCACCGGAATTCCGTAACTTTTTAACGAAATAATCGGTAAATAAAATGTCTAAATTCATAAAATTTCAGTGCAAAATTTCGGAATTTTGTCAATTTAACTACCGATTTTTATCGTTAAAAGGTTTCAGAATTCCGGTGCTGGAGTTTAATTTGTATTATTCGACCAAATTTTTCGACTCGAGGCTGAAATTTTTTCGAAATGTGATATAAAAGGCAATTACGAAAAAAAAGGTTTAGAATGTTGTGGGAGATGTAGAAAACAATAAACCGACATAAAAAATGAGTATAAAGGCTAAAATTATAAAAAGCGGGCAAATCGTTTGGAACGATGGAGAATTCTCAAATAGAGTATTTGGGTAAAAAGAACTGTAAATGCTAAAAAAATGTTTGGAAGAGTGGGGATGGCATAGCAAATAGTAGGCATGCAAGGGTAAAGTTAAAAATTCCACATGAAACGTTTGAATTGGTTGTGAAAAATAGTGTATTTGTGTAAAAGGGGGCAAAAAGGGTAAAACTACAGATAACGAGAAAATTAGTTTCGAATGGTTGGACATTTATTAAAAGTAGTTTATTTATGGGGTTAATTTTATTTAAAACTGTGGGTAAAAAGGATAAATTTTCACATGTCTAAGAAATACAGTTTGGAATGACGAGCAATGTGATAAATATTTTGAATGTGGGTGAAAAGGGGACGGGACGGAAAGGATAGAAGTTCAAAATTCAAGAAGAATCGTTGGGAATGATTGCTGCGTTAATAATACATAGTGTATGCGGGTGGAAAGGGTCAAAAAGGCCAAAACTTCCAATAACGAGAAAAATAGTTTGCAATTATTTATAAAAAATTGCGTATGTGGGTAAAACTGGATAAAAGGGGCAAAAAATTATGAAACTTAAAAATGCGAGAACAGTCGTTTGGAATGATTAGGAAATTGTTAAAAATAGCGTATGCCGGTAAACAGTGTCAATAAATAAATAAAGAAAATGACAGAGAGAACGCACAACTGAAATACAAAAATCCGCTGAAACAAGTGAACTACTGAAACGAAAGAACTGAACAGTGTGAACTAGTTCATCTAGTTCACAAGAGTAAATCGTTCAATTGAACTGTTCGTTCGTGAACTACATAACTCTAGTTGAAATTGTAAAAATTTAAAAAACTTGGATTAAACCAACGCATTACTTTCAACAATTTATGATTTCCAAAGGACTTTGTGCGGTTGATTCACTTGGCAGTCAAGCATAAACGAGCAGATACTTATGTACATACAGTATACAGTATTGTGCAAAACCTAAGCAACTTTTGTAGCAATTTCTTCAAATAAAAAATATTTATAAAGATAAAAATTAAGAAAAAAAAAGAAATTTTTTCATTTATTTCATTATTGGCAAGAATCGAAATTCGAAAATAAAGAATCAAAATCCATAACTATAAAATAAGTGACGAAAACAATTTATACTCAAATTTTAGCTGCGCAAAACCTAATCAACTTTGTGCCTTCTTTCGATATTGTTTTTATTTTCGCACGAAAGTAATTGTTAAGTAACAAGTCATGAAGAATAATTGTGGCCGTCGGTGGTGCAATAGTTAGTGTGCGCGCCTCTTGTACATGAGATCCTGAGTTCGATCCCTGCTCTAACCACTTTAAATTTCTTTCGGCGGCGGTCACCTTGCAGAGTTACGGCGACATTATCAAGTATTTAGCCATGAAAAAGCTTTTCAAACTACCGTTCGGAACCGGTGTAAAACTGTACGTCGCAATCAGTGAGTATAAAACTAGAAAGCGCACATCTCACTGGTTGTGAGAAGCTCTCCCCAATTCCTTCATGGGATATAATGGGTAAGAGTAACTGAAAAAAAGATTTAATTATGCTTCAGTTGTGATCGATTGTGCCCCGCGAGAGAATACATTTTTTATTAAAACATTGAGCCGTAAAATATACGATAGACATTTTAAATTGCTCATGGAGTTCAGTCACAATGTGAAATAACAAAAAAAATATGGCGTGAACAAGAGCATTGGTGTCACGATTAATAAAGAAATATTAAATGACGGGATCACTTAATACTACGAACAAAGGTGGACATCTGAGCGAACATACCGAGAAATTTGCAAGTTGATAAAGCAAGACCCTTTTATCTCCTCGATGAAGATTGCAAATACTTTGGAACTTGGCATAAACCACAGAACTGTTCGGAGAAGAGCCGCGCAAAATGATTTGAAAAGTTATGCAACATGCAAAAAACCAATGCTTAGAAAAAACATTTGGATAAACGGTTGGTACAGAGCGTTATTGGTTCAAAGATCATATAAAACGTTTTTGGTCCACATTTTTTTTTGTCTAGAATAGAATTTGCGACAAAATATAAGGACTGGTATGACAAAAAATGTCAACTGTGCTGTTTAGTGACGAATACAAATTTAATTTATTCGGCTCTGATGGGAAGTGTCACGTTCGCCGCAGAAAAGAATAACGGCTGTATCCACGCTTCTGAAAGAAAACTGCGAAGCATGACGGAGGAAGTGTGATGGTCTGGACGTGTTTTTCTGGACCGTGTCATGTACAAATACATCTTAGAAACTGGAATGATTCCGTACGCACAGTGGAACATGCCACTTCGATTCGTGTTTCAACACGACAATGATCCGGAACACACCGACTATTTAAAGATGATAAAGGTTTCAGTCTATGATGGCCGGCACAATCACCAGACTTGAATCCAATTGAAAATCTTTTTGGAATCGTCAAACGCAAAGTTGGTGGAAGGCATTTCAGCAACCGTGAAGATCTTATAAAAATTCCATGAGGTGTCAGTGGACACCCGGTTGGAACGAAGCTACTTTCGATATATATTATGTACTAGTTATGTAGTTCCCACATCCCTAAAGCGCCTGTTGAAAAGTACGATAATTTAAATGGATCTTTAAGAAAATACACGTTTTGTAAAATGATAAACTTTTTTTAAGAACATTTTTTTTTATAGAATGTATTTTTTAAAAAAAAAAGTATATTTTTAGGTTCTTTTTGTAAGAATATGTATTATATTTTCCCGAAAAGGTACTTTTATAAAGAGGGACACTTCTTTTATTAAAAGCTAATGTTATTTTAAGAAAAGGTTCTATTTTTAAGAAGAACTACTTTTTGTAAGAAAAAGCCATAAGAATATGAATTTTTTCACAAAGAAGCCCTTTTTTTAAGAGCAGGTACTTTTTAAAGAATTGGTACTCTTTTTAGGAAAACGTTATTTTTTTTAGGAAATTTTACTTATTTTCGGAAAGGTTACTTATCTCAAGAAAATAAAAGATATTATTTTATTTTTAAGAAAAGGAATTATTGTAAGAAAATTAATTTTATTTAAGAGAAGGTATTTTTTGAGAAAAGGTTTTTTGTTTAAGAAATGGGATTTTTTTTAGAGTTGGTCCTTTTTTCAAGAATAGTAGGTCCATTTTTAAAAGTAGGTACATACATATCTCAAGAATAGTTATTTTGTTTTACAAAAAATGTACTCTTTAAAGAAAGGGTACTTATTTAAAAAAATTACTGATTTTTTTTAAGCAAAAGGTACTTCTTTAAGATAAGGTATTTTTTACGAAAAGGTACTTTTATTTTTTTTTTGAGAAAATTTACTTTTTTTAAGAAAAGGCACTTATTTAAGAAAATGTTCTTTGATAAAATTGATAAACAAAATTTTTTTCCCTTGTCATTTGAAAAAACAACAATAACAAAAAATTCAAAAATTAAACAATTAAAGAAATTTTCTTGTTATATGAAAAATGTTTTAAGTTATAGCCAGAAAAATTTTTGTGTAGAAATAGTTTCTAATTTACAGACAGAAAAGTAATTTGGTTGACAAAATATATAAATATGGTAAATTCAACAAGTTACATCCTGATATATTAAAAATGTTACCTTGTGACAAATTCAATGGTACATCAAACAATTTTCGGTGAAATGTTTTACTTTTACTAATTAAATGTCTATAATTCCGTGCTACATTATCCGTATCTACTTTAATGTTTATTCCCTTTGCTATTGGAGTCCTAATTGTCTGTAACATTTCTAACATAAATCGACGTTTATAATTATTTTCCCTATTCAAAACTGACGTATCTTGAAAGTTTGGAAAATGATTTATGTTTGCACAGTGTAATGATAATGCTGTTTTTTGTGTTGAGATGTGTCTATATTTCTGATCTGATTTGTGTCCCGCAATTCTAGTCTTAAGTTTATTTTTAGTTGTACCTACATACTTATACCATATTGCAACTTTCACTATTATTTCCTCCACAAGGTATTTTCCTTATTAATAATTGTGTTTATCTTCCTGACGATGCTACCCAAAGGGTAGCGAAATATCGAAGAATAAAATTAATTAAAAATACGACCAAACGCTCGAACAATTTAATTTTTGAATAAAATGTTATTTTTTTAAACTTCTTTCAATTTGGCTTTTCTAAATTTACGTTTTATTGGGTTATAAAAACTACAATATACTATATTTATACTAACTATTGATTACAGGCTCCACCTAGAAAACTTCCCATTAAACAAGAAATTTGCCAACATATGTTAGTCTAGACACAAACCAAAGCAAAAGTACCCAATATAGTTTATAATACTGGGTTTTAGCATAATAGTGTTTAAGAAAAATTGTTTAATTTTTTTTCATTTAGCCCCCATCCCGCAACGTGCGATAAGGAACTTCGTTGCAAAAACCATAAAAGTCGAATGGAAGTCTATTCCGATAGAAACAATAACCAACATCATGAAATCCATGCCGAAACCTTGTCAGCAGGTTTTAGACAATAAGGCTGTTTTTTATGGGATCAAACGTTGTAATTATTGCATCCAGCTCCATCTAGAAAATATCCCATTGAACAAGAAATTTCTCAAGGCATGTGCGATATCTAGTTAATTCCTTTATCTATGCTTAATAATAAGCAATGTGGCAACATTTTCTTTAATGGGTGAAAAAAATGGGATACGGCAACACGTTCGTAGCCAGTGCCAACAAACACGTGTTAGCAGCGGATGTTGTTGTAAATGTAAGCAGCAACAACAGACATTTTATTTTCGTTCATTCGTTTCAGTTGTTAAACTCTACACATATATAACAACAATACAATAATACAAGAAAGGATAAAAACAAAATACATAAGATTTTGGCAAGTGAAACGAAAAATGGCATGGAAAAAATTGAATCACCTGTTTAAACGAATATACCTGGTAGATAATTCTACCATGATCAATATGTATAACATTTACCGAGCGTTGTTGTGAACAATTTATGTATTTCCAATTTTGTTTTCTATCGGAAATAAAAGGCTATCCCTCAAACTTAGAGATGTAAAAGTATACGTAGTCTTCGATTAAACAAAATAATTTTAATGAATTTAAAATGTGTAAAGCGCCTATTAGACGGACATACCTGGTATGATACGACGGTATGATGAAAAAAATATGTTTTGCTATTACACTATCATACCAAGCTGACATATCAGTTTGAAAGAAACACCGAAGTGTGAGGTTGTTTGCGCAATGCATTTATTTTTTTTAACACTATCTTTTGTCGCTTCGGCTTCCACTTCTTTTAATTTATTTAAAAGAATTTCGTATGCTTTTTGTTTCTTTTGCTTATTGTGGTATATTTCGCTTTTGACATTCCACAATTCTGGGAAATGCTCATAAAGCGAAATAAACTCACGTAAAAACCCGCGATCTAGCCACGCCATCTGTCCACTTTGAATGCTTAACAACAAATGAAATTTCTTATTGTGATTGACACAAGAGCTATTACACGAGTATGATGGTATTCCAAAATATCAAAAAATTTTGATATTCATCATACCTTGTTGACAAACAAGTATTTTTGCCTATTACACGAGTGTGATGGTATGATCGCATACCGCTCTAACATACCAGGTATGACCGTCTAATAGGCGCTTAAGTCATTTTGAAAATTTCTGCTTTTGGGTCTCTCCTTGATAACATTTTCATTCGCAAGAAATGAGAACAAAATTTATCTAACGGTGCGTTTACACGTGACAGTTTGCGACAAGACAGTTGAGAATATGTATTAACTGTCAAAAACAGAAAAATTGTTTTTGTGACGTACGCGTCCAGCCAGTTATAAAGACAGTATAGTTTTAAGCAACCGCCAACAGTGTCGTTTCGATAAATTTCGTGCTCTGATTTTTCGTTTCTTCGCTCTTTTGCCATTGTGTTTTGTCTTACTTCTCCAAATTAAAATGGAACTGATATACTCTGCAAAATTAGACATGTATTCATGTTTATATGTTTGTTTTGTCAAACAATATTTCAATAAAAATTAGCAAAATTTTCAAATACAAACATATTTCCCAATTTGTAAAGTCGTTTGCGATGTTTTGCTTTTTTCTCAAATTACTACGAAACGCCACCGATATGGCCGATGGCTGAACTAGTAGAGGTTGACGCAGTAGGATTTGGTGTAATTGTGTGAACCAACAATAGGCATTTAGTTTTTGTTTCATGACTCTACCCATCAAATTCAACACAGATCCATATGAACAAACACAGTAAACAAAAAAGTACAACAACAAAATACGCTGAAGTTAACAGATGGAGTCATAAGAAAGCAAAATCAGTTGTTCTATTGCGCCAACCTTTACTAGTTCAGCCATGATCTGGCCGCTTATGTCAAAGCCGAAGTTACTGTCATTGAAAAATCAGAGACAGTGGCGTGGCAAGTGAGAGAAGTGTAAGTTTGGTAGTAAAAATATGTGAATGACTTTCTACTGTCGGAGCTAAACTGTCCCGTGTAAACGCCAGGTAAGGGTGGTATTCTATAAGTCGTGAATCAGTCACTTCGCGTTACTTTTGTCGTTTTGGTAGTTTATAAAACGTAACAGCTGTTCGGTGACTACCTGCGTTGAGTTACGTTATTTAATGGGTAGATTATAAAACGCAGCGCAAAGTTTTTGATCACTTCAGCATTCAAATTGAACACGCCACAGTTCTTCGCGTTAGTTGAAGAAATTACAAATTTAAAGAAAAATGTCGATCGAGGATAGGTAGATGGAAGTATTTTGCATTTCATTGCTTAAAGTAGTTGCCAATTTTGGCTGAAATGCATTCGATGGATAGATCTCAAACTTTTTTTTTAAATAATTCAAACTTATATTGTTTACGCACTGAAACTCTTATTTACAATAATAAAATTTGAAATGGAACGTTCAAATAAAAAATACGTTGCAAAACTATTATAATTATATTTATAAAAATTATAGACATCAGTTGATGTTGACAATGATAAACAAAAGAACCAACACATTGCAATCAATACATACCGCTAAATTGGCACATGTCTTTGAAAAGACAACTAATTTAATATAGATGGGGAAATTTATTGGACATTAAACCCCAAAATAACATAGATTATTACACATTTTATGTGAATATTGTTTGTATTTGCAGTATTATAAATAATAGAAATCTTAAAATCTGTTGATCTACTGAAATAGATCTAATATTTTTAATCTGTTTCATTCTGAGCATTTCACTCAAGATAACTTTTTCTGATCTATAATTGTTTATTTTAGTTTGGCAACTCTATAAACCGCAAATGTCAGTAGTGATCTTCATGAAAGCTCGAAAGAACCTCGTAAACTCGAAAACATCGTAAACTTGCACAGCAAACGTCAAAACAAACAAATTTCCCATACAAAGCGACTTGCTCAAAAGTGGAAAGTTTTCGAGGCAAATTTGCTGCGCAAACGTGGGATGGAGAAACGTGTAAACTTTTGACATTTCGTTGTCATCTGACTAGGATGGTAGAACAGTAGAAAAAGTACACATACATAATACATGCAATTGCTACTGCTACCACCTTATGTATCCAACTTAGTCAGCTGATATGGTTTTGAGCACAACTACGCTGAGCAACTTTACCTGGTGCCTCATGCAACGGTGCGGGGGTAACTTGCGCTGAGCAAAAGTTCTCGGCTTTCACGTTTGCATGAATGCCGCTAGTGACAGCTTTCGTAAACAAACGCAAGCGCGAAGTGATATATAAACTTCCATTTTATGACTTCGGCGTTCGCGTTGGCTATTGCTTTTACGTTCACTTTCGGGACTTAGAATACTATCCTAAGATAACTTTTTGTTGCCATTTCTTGAAATTTAACATGTGGCAACATTGTCATTGCACAAGTCGGAATTTAAGTGGGACATTGAAATGCCACTTAATAACGCTTAGCTGTCCCGCACAAATTAAGCTTTAATTAACTTTAGCGGGGTAAAAATAAAGAATTTTATACAAAATATTGAAAAGATGCTTAGGTTTTGCGCAGCTAAAATTTGAGTATACATATATTGTTTTCGTAACATATTTATTTTACCGTAATGAGTTTCGATTTTTATGTTTGGAAATATTTGAATTTCTTTTTTTATTTTAATTGATATCTTTTTAAAATATATTTTTTGTTAAGAAATTGCTCCAAAAGTTGCTTCGGTTTTGCGCACTACTGTATATGCATAAGTACTAACTATTATGCAGCAGCTTCAAAGCCAGTGAAGTAATAATTCCTAAGACGCAATAAGTTGCTCAGTACTGCCATTTTGTCGCTACGATATGGTTGTTGTTTGGACGAGGGAGTATGGTACTCGAAAGACACAAAAGTATTTGACATTTGGGGTGGAAATGAAAGTTAAGTCTCCTTTTCATACGCCTGCCTACGTGGCGTCAGGGAAAAGTAATGCGCAGAATGAAAGTGAAATTCTTCAGTTAACAACTTGAAAACGATTTATGTATACATTTGTATGTATGTATATGTAAACAATGTATATATGTAATATGTATGTATGTTCATATTACGTATTTATCGTAATGCATAAGTATTATGACACAAACTGCTGGTACTGGAACAGAGGAGAGAGCTCCGAGACTTGGCGCGACATTTGTAAATTCCCCCCTAAAACTTGTTTCAATGCGAGCGAGCAAGCAACTATAATTATAGTTGCCACTTGTTCTAGATACAATACACATTCATGTATCCATCCGTCCATATGGACTTGTTTGTCTGTCCATCGTAGTTTTGTCTGTAAATCTGGGGCAATGCGACTTTTGTTGCTGCCGCTCTATAACATGTTTACACTGTGTGCGAGAGATGCTGCTTTGTTGCAGAGGGCATGCGGTAGGGGTAAAGTGGAGTACATACAGTGGTGTGGAGTGACCATCACGTATTTATGTATTTACGTGTAGCATAGACTCCGCCATAACGATGAAAGGTTTTTTGTTTTTATTTTTGAAAGTTTTAAATTTCGTTTGTTGCCTGGTATCGTAAAATCAACATGAAATTTAAGATGAAACCATTAAAATTCCTGAAAAGTAAAAAAAAAATCAACTGACGAAAGTTAAAGAAACAGAGAATTTCAAACTGGTTTTTTGGCGGGGGAAATGATGACGTCAGTTTTTGCGAGTTTGCATGTGCGTCTCAGTGCCAGATGATGTGTTGTTTCTTTGTGATAAAGATGATAGTCCATGCCCGTCCAAAGGAAATGAGTGATGTAAGCTACTGGAGCCAAAAATTACAGCGCGTCGTCGTTATGCGAACTACTCGCGTAAAGCCATAAACAAGTGGTTCCCCAACCAATCCAAAAACTATGCTGTCTCGCCTTACAGAAGTCCTTCCTTCCCGTCGCCAGGGTGCTGTGAGCAATTTCCCTTCAAGGACAACGAAGTCTATGTTAAACAAATTCACCAGAGCTATTCTCATAGCTGGGGGTGGGTGGCAGTTAGTAGTTTTGTCCATTTAGAACTCGCATTCTTCCGCGTTGAACTTAACGATTGTCATGTTGTTCAAGTTGATACCCTCCTAATGTGTGGTAGGGGTCAATGAATGTGCAAATGAATGGTAGCAACATGAGTAGAAGTTTTTATTCAGCTTTTTTTACATTTGCGAGATAGTAATTAATGTTTTAATTATCTAATTATCAAGTACGATACGTCAACAAGGGGTTAAAGGGCCAGGCCAGTATTTCAACTTTCTCGACATTTAATTATTTAGTTTCGGGGCGTTTTCACTATTCGGTTCCTATCTCAAGTGGCGGCGTATATTGTAGGTAATTTTTTACCTCAGCTTAAAATTTGCATTTGATGATGGCGGTAACCACACCCTGTAAAGTACGTACGAGTACTTTGTCACGAACACATAGAATGGATTATAAGCACGGCAGAAGAACTTTAAGATGTTTAAATATGAATTCAAAATGAATTTTATCCAAAATGTATAATTCATCATCTAATAAGATTTACTTTCAAACTTCAATGGCTGTCCTTTATAACGGATGTTCATTTCCATTGCGGTGAATTTAAATGATTCTTAATTTAATTAATTTCGTTCTTAATTTAAACAAATTAAACAAAAATCACTTGTATGCAGTGAATCATTTCGTGTTAAATCCGAATTCACCGCTCGCGCAATTTTCAACACGCACTCAATTTTAATTCACCTCGATCGCGATATTAATAAACCAAACTCGTGAGCGAGAGTCAAATTTAAAGACCTGAAAATATAACTCGCTCACGATTTTAACATTCCGAAAGATCTTAAAAATAGCGAAACGTCAATAGAGCGAATTGCGAGCCTAAATGTTTAAGTCATGGTAAAATTATCTATCGGGTAAACACGTCACCCCAGCTGATTTGTGATTTTTTCATTTATTCCGTGGGTAAGCTGTCAAATTCGATTTTGTTTTGTTAATTTTTTCAAAAATTGTTTTTTTTGTTAATAAAATTCAAACAATTTCAATCAAAATACAATTTAATAGCATGTGGACTTTGCATCAAGTAAGACAAGCTTATACAATTTTTCATATTTTGTGTACATAGTATTTTTCATTATTAATCTAATTTTGACAGCTTAACCACGGAATTGCTATTGCGACTACCCAATAGATAATTCTACCATGGTTTAAGTTGTTTTCATCGGTACCCACCAGGGTTCGTATTTCGTGGTAATGAGTAACCCAGGGTAACCCATTATTATTGCCGTGGGGAATGAGTAGCGATCGTTTACCCTTTACCCGCAGGGTATTGGGAAAATAATGGGTATATACCCACGAAAATGGGGAATTACTCATCACGATTTCCCATTACCCTCAGGGAAATGGGGAAAATAATGGGTAGCTACCCACGACGATGGGGAATAACTCATCACGATTTCCCATTACCCTCAGGGAAATGGGGAAAATAATGGATAGGTACCCACGACGATGAGCAATGGGTTATCCAGGGTAACGTATCCCTATTTTTGATCGATAATATGAAAAAATTAGAAAAAATGTCTATATCTCGGAAACGGAGCGTCCAATTGAAAAAATAATCAATTTTTGTGCGTTTTTAAGGGGTTTTCATAAAGTGGTCCAATTCGTATGGAAGAATTTTTTTTCGAAAAATCGCCAAAATAAAAAAAATCGCTAAAAAAGTGGCTATAACTCGAAAACGGTGCGTCCAATCGAAAAAATAATAAAAAATTTACCTCCAAAGGAGCTTTTTTATTGATCTTAAATTATTTATCTTAAAATTTGTAATTTATTTTCAAAGAGTAAGCAAGAAAATTTGAAACTGTGACGTATTTTTTTCTGTCTCTGGATCACAAAACTGAAACTGTGACGACATGTGGAGGGACAAGAAATAAGTTGCACACTTCTTTGTTTAACCTTTATTTTCTCAACCGTGATCGGTACCAGCTTTAAAAGAATATGTGGTCGAGAGCGTAATGAAGACAAAATAAAAATCGTATTCACGAGTTTGAACGTTGACTTACGAGCCGACTTTTTCCGTAGCTTGGTACTTTGTTTCCCAAGAGTTTAAAATATGTTGGTTGGGGAACTGTGTATGGTTGTGAATCACTTATAAAGCTGTGTAGTAAATTAGTTATTAGCTAGAGAACGTGGAATGGTCTAGTACTGGTGGTTCAATTTGTATTTAAAGGGTGATTCAGTTACAGGTACTATTTTATTAATATTTATTATTATACAAAATAATCATTGTTTACATTTAGTTTTTAAAGATTATATGCCCTTTATTTATTTAAACAAAAAACAATATTAAACAATACAAAACGAATTCTCTCTGGCATAAACCGTTGTTTGAAGCCAAATGTCGTTATCGAGGGCGATCTTTTTTCTTTGAATTTATTGACGTTTCTATAATGATTGAAATTTAAGACTAGTGATTCTTTACACCATCGCATCCTATCCTAGTGCTGGGGATGCCAACAACATCTAGGTAGGTATAGGGGTATTTGCAGCAGGGATGATATTTGTAGTGGATTAGGACTTTTTTTTACCTCCTTTCGATTTCAAAAAGTCCCTAGCTCCTTCTGGCCCATTAAGAGTACTTTCGGATTTGACTGACCGAATTTTATGTGAGAGGCTTTCAAATACAAAACATGAAAAATCAAAAGTAAGGTAGAAGCAATAGGAATTGGAGGAATTTTGTTTTTGTATCAAGAGGAGACGTTGTCAAACTCAGCTGATCGAAATTTTATTTATTATTACTTTTTGGGTAATAACTGAGGCTATTTAAAGCTGCCACTCATTTACACCGAAAGATGAACAAACCGTACACAGATTATAAACAGCCCGTTAATCTTTCGGTGTAAATTCAGATTTATTTAACTATTTTATAAAAAGTACTCTTACGTCGTAAAAAGTACTTTCAGAAGAATACAAAAAGTCCCCTCGAAAATTATCAAATATCATCACTGATTTGCACTGTTCAGTAAACTGCAGAATACCTCGAGCAGAATGTGGCTCTTCACCACGCACAACGATCTTGGCAGGAACTCTTCCAATAACTGTGCACTACCAACTTTATTTCGTTCAAATGTTGGCCGTTCAAGTTTCCATGACGCATTGAAGCATTTTAAGTGGTATTAGGCGAATGACGCGAGTAATGTTGGCTTCCAATTTCTCAAACGTGGCCGGGCTTATCCATGTTGTCTTTTGACTTTACGTAGCAAAGGGGAAAGTTTAGATTTAAGGTAGTCAGAACAGGGATCGAACCCACGTTCTCATTCACAACAGCCGCGCACACTACCATTGCACCACCGACGGCCACGAAGGATGACGTTAGTGCACAAAAAATAAGGATGACGTTCTAGGGTAAAAAATACGTTTTTGTGTAACTCCACTTTTAATAATTTGTATCTAATTCTTCGACCTTTACTTTACTATTAGAACTCATAAATCTTAATCTTTGAAATATTTAAAAACTTATTGCTGATTATCGTATCATCACATGTAGGCGTAATCAAGAAGTGTTTTGGGGCCTCGCATTAGTTTTATATTAAAATACGCAAAAGTCCAAAACTTCTTTTCCAATTTTCTCCAGCTTTTGTTTTGTAGAGTTAGGTCAATTGGCCTCTGAGTTGCTCATATTGAGACTATTTTATTACTGTGGCGAATTGCGAATTACAAAATGCAATCAGTATTTTTTCGATAACATTTGCTGTTTCCATCACTATCGTGGTGGGAAAATTGTTTGGTAAACTGTCATCCGTTTGACAAGATAGATAACTACAACCAGTTGATGTGTGGTTCGCTTTAGGGTTGTTTAGAGTTCAAAATAAGTTCATCAGATCGAGGGACTCGAATAACGTAATCTTTCTAATAAACTATAGCTAAAACGTAGTCGATATTTTCTATATTCGACAGAATGTTGGGACTGTTCATTCGTCCACCAAAGCATTGGGGGTAAACGGTGTGATGTCTTGAATTACGATTATTTGACCAATTTTTTAATTATTATCTTGTTGTTACTTAGGCATTTTTGGTCCAGTTTTAAAATGAACGCTTCATTCTCTCTCGCTTCATTCTATACTGGCAAGTGCGAAATACACTGCCATCCTCATTCTTTCCAAATGCATTTTTGATTTTATTTTGGTAAATTGATAATCATTTTCTTCATTCAAGTAGGTACTGGAAATAAAATCCTTGATTTGTGAACTGTCCTTAATTTACTTACTGTCCTTAATAATATGTAAGGACAAAAGTATCAAAGGATGTACATACTTTTAATAATGGGATATACTTATAACTTTAATATACGATTATTTTATATCTTCATAGTTTGCTTGGTAGCCAAACATAGAACGTTCATTAAATGCTTAACAACAGTCAGCTCATTCATGTATCGGTTTCCTTTTGTGTTCATATCCGGTATGGTGATGATAATACTACAAGTTTTTGAATAAAAATGAATCACTATTATTACTAACGGGTATAATGACCTCTGTCTGTTTGCTCGAGATTTAGTCACAATCTCATTAACATTCTGGAAAAAACATTAATGTAAATTCCACAAATTCCATTACTAATATTTACAATCACGTGAATTCTAAATTCCATATGTTGCATTTGAATGAAAAAATAAAAAAACCAACAGAACTTAAGGGCCTTGAAACTTCAAATAAATAAATATAATCAATTATAAAAGAATCTTCAATGGGGTTATATCTACATATATGTACATCCCATAGTGTTTATTTTCGAATTTATCCAACTATTGACTCAACCTGTTATCATCAGTGAAAGTGTTTTTAAATTCACTTTACGAAAAAATATCTACCTACATATGACAAAATATTTTTACTTGATGACTTCATTTTGATATTCTCGTCTTTGGAGAGATATTTCATGTTTTATTTGCATGTTCGGAACTGAGATTGAAACCTCTTTAGTTGAAGGTCTTTGTAGCCAGTACTATAAATCTTAGTATTGATCTTTTATTTACTATAAGTTTAATATATTATAAATAAATAGATAATAAATAATGGTTATTATGATTATTATCATTTGAAATAAATTATTTGTATATTTTCTCGATATACTGGGTGATTTAGGAAGTTCCGGACAAATTTCTCCAGCGTATTCCTTGGCTCATTTCATGAAGAAAAGTCCACTAGGACCATGTCCGAAAATGCAAGGGTGCGAAATTGCAGCGGGTTCAAAATTATCGGATTGGTGGTCGGAGGGTAGTAGGGTAAATTTGCTAACTTCTGAGCCAGTGGTCGGATTTGGGCATGTTGGAAAGGTCTTTAAGAGGCCTTTCAGAATCAAAAAGTAGAAAAAAGTCAAATCGCCGAGATACAGAGCTTTCCGAAAATAAATGAAAAAAAAAAAATTCACATAACCTCAATTTGCTCAGCTAGATGTCAGGTAACTTATGTTTAAAGATAGCCATACCTCTTACCTTTCCAAAATGACCTAAACGAAGCCCAGAGGTCTTACCGTTCCAAAGTTATGACCATTTTACTGAAATGCAAAAATGATTCTTTTTGTTTTTGGAAGCGAAATAACAGCACACATTTATAGTAAAATGGTCATAACTTTGGAACGGTAATACCTCTGGGCTTAGTTTAGGTCATTTTGGAAAGGTAAGAGGTATGGCTATCTGTCAACAGAAAAAAACATAAGTTACCTGCCATCTGGCTGAGCAAATTGAGGTTATGTGAATTTTTTTTCCATTTTTTTCCGAAAGCTCTGTATCTCGGCGATTTGACTTTTTTCTACTTTTTTTTATTGATTCTGAAAGGCCTCTTAAAGACCGTTCCAACAAGCCCAAATCCGACCACTGGCTCAGAAGTTAGCAACTTTACCCTACTACCCTCCGACCAACAATCCGATAATTTTGAACCCGCTGCCATTTCGCACCCTTGCATTTTCGGACATGGTCCTAGTTGACTTTTCTTCATGAAATGAGCCAAGGAATACGCTGGAGAAATTTGTGCGGAACTTCCTGAATCACCCTGTATTATGGGATAGGAATATGATATTTGTCTCAGAATTCTTTAAATTGAGGATTGTGCGTATCAGGCGAATTTGTTTGATTTCTCCGACACATTGTTTTAATATTGTGATTTTTAACGTTTTGTCTTAGTTATCATGTAACATAGTTTTATAGTATAATGGTACCACAGACAATAATGTAACATTGGAAATGTTGGGAACGACTTGTTTATTGAATTTGTTAGTTAGTAAAAGTAATAACACTCACGCACGATGTTGAATGTACAAACAATGCACGATCGGGGTCACGTGATTGGTTTTTATTTCAACCACGAAAACTCGTGATTCACTCGAAGAAATCACGTCACGCCCACACTTCTTGTATCTGCGGCGAGTGGCTACGAAGCATACAAATACTTGCTAACTTTTGGCCAACAGCTGTCGATTTACTAACAACAATCATAACTATCTGTGTTGCATTTGGCTAAAGCATTTATATTAGGTTTGGCCATAGCTTCATTTTGCTCTCTGTGCGTTTGCTTATTAAACAGCTGACATTAGCGGTGTTTTGGTTACAAGCAATCGATTATCGCTTGTTAAGTTGCAAACAAAACGGATTGGTTTGTTGGTGCACGTGGTTGCTAAAGATACTATGTAGAGTCTTATATTGTTGTCGGAACTGTCAGCATGTAGACTGAAATTGTCAATAGTTGGATTAAACACACTCTCCCGTCCTACTTTGGCATTAAAATCTCCTAGTACAATCTTAATGTCATGGCCAGGGCAGCGGTCATACGTTTCCTCTAGGCGCTCATAGAATAGGTCTGTCTGCGTACACATATTTTGCATCATTTTGTGCAAAATCTTGCAAAATGTTGTCTGCGTACTCCAAATCTCTTGCAGCGAGAGAGCGAAAAAGAGAATTTTTTGACAGTTGGAAGTTAGAGAAGTTGCAAAATGTTGCTGGAGAAATTTCTTCTTGCAAGATTTTGCAACTAGTTTGAACAGCTGTTTTTGTTTACTGTTTGAATGAAATAATTTTAGTGAAATGAAAATAAAAATTGAAATTTAACAATGGCAGAGGTAAGTAGTTAGAATTGTGTTGATTTTTAACGTTTATAATAAATTATAATAAACAAAACATTTTACTTCATGCTAGAAACGTGCAAATATACAGTGCGACCGTGAGACGCATATGCTAAAATTCTTTTGCTTTGCTATTTCAATTGTTTACACACCGATCAGCTGTTTTCTTGCAAGATTTCACTGGATGCTGTCTGCGTACTTTTTGATATATTTTCAACCGAGAGAGTAAAATTGTTCTTACTGTCCCAAAAAAAGTTACTGAGTATTTGCTACTGGAAAAGTACGCAGACAGACCTAATACTATGTCTTTGGCATCATCATCTTTCTCTTCTGTTGGGGCATGGACACAAATTAGGGAAATATACAAATTTTTCGCTTTTATGTGGTTTGTGGCTATACGTTCACTCACAGGATTGAACCTACAGATTAGATGACGCAGTCTTTTGCGAACTACGAATCCGCAACTAAATTCATGTTTTTGAATACTTGCACCGGATCTATAAAGAGTTCTTACATTCCAAGTGCTTATCCGTAAATCGTGGTCCTTATAACGTTTGCGGGGTTGCCAACAAATGGGGATTGTTTATGGTTTCTTTTCCGTTCTTGTATTTTCGCTAAGTACTTCATGCAAAATAAGCCATAATCTATGCAAGCGGTGTAACCAAAACACGCCTATTGTCACATACATAACAGACATTTTCACACAATCCAAGTAATATTGTGCAATTGCAAAATGTTCGTAATTCCAAATGCACAAGCGACTAATTAATTTTTAAGATTCTAAAGAATGCGCCACATTCCGCGGGATAGTGGTGATTTTCACTACGATTTTACAAGAGTATTAAAATTCTTCTAAAAAATCCACGAAGGCCGGCGGAGAATTATATTCTTTCGTCGAAGGCGGATAACTCTGTTGAGTTATGTGTCAAGAATTGGGGGGTTGTTTAAGTAATTACGTTCCGGAATTTGTGTAAAATTATTGATGGCCATTCTTAAAATAGAATGTCTGGATCCTTTCATGGTGTGTAATCGGAAATTCTTTTCTCTTGTTTTAGCCTTCGTGACTATCTAAATTTGTATATTAATACTTGATACTGTTGAACAAAGTGTGATATTATTTAATGCCACATTATGGATAAACAAACAGACTAAACAAGTTAATACATATCAACAATTTGCACTATCGACTACACCTTGTCACTAGAAAATACTCCCTTAAACGCTTTGGTGTTTGGTTTGAGTATCCTCGCCAGGATCTACTACTTGCTTTTGCAATTGCCAACAACGTTGATACTATACATTTTCAATTTGCTACATCCATTTCCTTCAGCCCATTCCACGTGTTGTATGAGAATCAGACCCTTTTCCGTTGTTGTTTGTGAATGATGTGCGTGACTTTTTTACAAGTAGCCATATCTTAGTTGACGCTTCCCCTTCTGGCTTCTGAATTTCCAAAGTCAATGTGTAGGACTTTTAGTAAAGTGAGTTATGGATGTTTGGAATTTCACTTGCAGTGATTGTTTGTTTAGATTCATAAACATAGAATAGTGGATTTGAATGCATTTTCTTAGGCCAAATCCATTATTCACAAACGTTTTGAAGTTAAGACGAACTACATGACCATTTAGCATAGATTGAAATGAATGATTCAGGTGAATTGAATTCAGCTTTATATCGAAGTACATTTCGAAAGCTGCCTAGTAATACATATTAGAGGTATTCATGAAAATCACCCAAATACCTACAAGTTTTGTTTGGCGTAAGTTCGTATCCACCCGTTGTATGGGGTACCAAACCAAGATTTTCCTCGTATCGAAAGTGTCAAAATTCCCGACGCGTTGTTTTTTATGTTTCTCAACAAAATTGTCTTGAAACTTTTCTACATTTGTTCAAGTCGTTTTGTATGAGAACAATTTTGTGGTGGGACGTTTGCTGTGCAAGTTTCGAGTTTTCGAGACTCTTGCCCGTTTATAGATATGAACACCACTATTATATTTTCGTTAACGTCTCTAGAGGCTTTGCAACTTGAATATATAATTTTGTGTTCTTTTTCGAACCATAAAAGTTTCTCCAACATAAATATGGTTAAAAGGTTGGCAGCTGTTAAAAAATATTCACCCTACGTGTTGAGTAGCACATTATTGCATAACCGCCTTAGATGGATGGTTGGGGTAACCTTAATCGTTTATCGAATACGAAATTAATTGCATTATTGTTTTATAATATTTATAATAATTCACACGAACATTAGAGTTAAGCTCGAGTGCATGACAATTGAAAATCTAATAAATTTATGTTGTATAAGGTAACTGATATTTACCATTAAGGTGTGTCTAGTTAGACTAAATTGCCAGACATTTAAATAATTTTATTTCAACATTTAATTTATGCAAACAAAGTTCATACTATAGTAGCGTACTGGGTCCGAAGCAGTTTTTGAAGTGAAAACAGGGGTTTTTTTGGAGTAATAGACAATTCATTAAACCCCAATTTGATTTTGGGGTTATGTCCCAGCATAGGAGGCGGATATAGACCCCAACGGAAGCAAACCATGCTTTTTTTTTCTTTCACACAAATTTGTGCCGCTCCTTCGAAATTTGGTATTACAAACTATTTAATTTTTGTTCAAAAATATCTCAACTTTAAAGACTGTCTCGGCATTTGCTTAATACAGTTTTCATATCTGAATGTGTTTTCAATATGCATGTTCAATTATTTTATAAAAAAAAAACGGAAATATTAAATCATTTCGCACAAACAATTTGAAGAAAATTTCGAATTGATTATTGCTTTTGATGAATTTATTATAATATATTTAGCAATATGTCAAAAACGACTTTTTGCGAAAAATAACTTTTTTATTTTTTTTATTGTTGAATATGAATCTTTGGGGACTCAGAAACAATATTTATTCCACGAGTTTTTTTTTTTAAATTAGTTGTATTTCAAAATATAACACAGTTTAACCATTTTCGTGGGCTTAAAAATTAAAAAATTAAATTAAAAAAAAAAAAAACTGGAATTTTTTAATTTTTTACAATAAACTGGGTTAGTAGCCTTTCATTTAAGATGAATATTTCATTCGTACACTGACAGAAAAAAAAATTATTATAATAATAAGTGGTAAAGGTAGATTTACGACTTTTTCATTTAAAATGGCACAAAACGGCTAAAGATTTTTGGCCAAAATTTTCTATTTCTCGTTTAGAACCTTAAAATTTAAAATTCCACCAAGGCGCTTCACGTCATAAAGCTTAGTTTGGACGTTATGAGTTGAGGAAGGTAAAAAAGCTAAAAATTTTGGATTTTTTCCATTTTTCTTGAAGTTTTTTCAATTTTTTTTCCAAACGAAACATTGTACTGCGAAGCGCCTTGGTAGAATTTAAGATTTTAAGGTTCTAAACGAGAAATAGAAAATTTTGGCCAATGTTTAATGTCGACCATATACAATTTTTTCGATAATATCCCTCTCTCTTTATCATATACTTTTTTTTCTTTTTTATCTATGATTATCGCTGTAAGTTTGCAATTCAATAGAAAATAATTTTATATGTGCAGTCGCGTTCCTTACACTTTAAAGTGAACAACTCTATTTTTCTCGGGTGTTTAGTATAAAATATCTTTCTGTACGTGAGTAAAGTGATCGTTAAAGAAACGTTTTATTCACAGTTTTGTTTCTAGTCGAACATGCAACGTGGAGGAGATCTTACGGATGAGGAGAGCGGAAAAATTGTTGGAATTAGATTTGCAGGTAAATGAATTGTCGAGATTGCAGCTGCGGTAAATCGGCATCGCAATACAGTTTCGAATTTCCTCAAAGACCGGGAAAACTATCGTTGTATTAAGCGCAGTGGACGCATCCCAACTGTAGACCAGAGGACTAAGCGGCGCATTCGGCATTTAGCAGCTAATGAGAATATGAGTTGTAGGGAAATAAAGGTGGAATTGGGTTTAAATGTAACGATACAGCGTGTCAAGCAACTGCTAAAGGACGATATAGGTCTTCGGTACCTAACCAAATGGCCTAACCACGCTTAACCCAGCGCCATAAAAATGCGTGTATTGCTTTTGCAGAAAATTACGAGTTTTGGGAGGACGAATTTGAAACCTTTATATTTAGTGATGAGATAAAGTTTAATTTGGACGGACATGATGGTCACCATAAATATTGGAGATATTTACGACATCCTCGGCAAAAGTGCTACAAGCGAAACTACGGTGGTGGATTTCTTATGATAGGGGCTGCATTTGGACCACGAGGGAAGTCAGAAATATGCTTTGTCCCAACTAAAATTTATGCGGAAGCATACGTTGATCTGTTGGACAGCAATTTAATTGACTTTGCTGTCGAATTATATGGAGATAATTGGACTTTTCAACAAGACATCGCCCCGATCCACATTGCTCGGATCACAAGGAATTTTTTTAAGTCCCGAAATATTCCATTACTGAAGTGGCCAGCCATAAGTCCCGACCTCAACCCAATTGAAGCCTCTGGGGGATATTTTCCGCCAAGGTGTTTTCAAAGTCGACGCAGTATACGACGCTTAAAGAACTAAAACTAGCAATATTGGCGGAATGGCAGAAAATTGACATGTCCACTTTAAGCAGCTTAGTGAGTTCTATGCCACGTAGGCTACAACAAGTTCTTATACACAAGGGCAACTCAATATCATATTAATTACATATTTTAATTGGATAAGAATACGAATTAAATTTAAGTTTCATTTTTGCATATATAAATATTTTCTATGAAGAATATATAACACTTTTTTTGTTCTAAAAAATGAATGAAAAAATATGGTTTCTTATAATTTTAAAGAACACATAAATATAAACTAATATATAAAATAAAAATCAAAAAAATTTTAGTTTTCTAAGCCCCAACTCAACATGATACATTCCACATATAAATATTTGACAGGGGTATAAAAAATAAGAATCTTGATACCTAGTACTTATTCAAAAATATCTATATTTAAGTCTGACCCCTCCCCATTTCTCATATTCTGCTGGCAGACATTAAAAAAAATAAAACTTGGAAAATTGCATTGAAAACTTGGAAAATTGCAACCAACTTAAAATCCTGCGTACTTATGTCATGTCTTGTATACAGTGGTGGTCATACAATTAGAAACAATCTATTCAAAGTTACATTTCTTCTCACAACCCTCTTATAAAGTGTGTCTCTTCTTGGTAACTCCCGTTATATTCTCACTCTAGTTCAATATATTGTTGGATGACTAATGGCCAGTTTTTCAGTCAGTGGTGATCTTCGTTTCTTAGTTAAATTGTGGTGAAACATCGATTTGTGTTTTTTAGTCATTGTTTAACTATGATTTAACCACCCAATGTTGGTTGGTTAACTTTTAGTCAGAAACATATTATTTTGACAATCAAATTACTGACTGTCAAAGTGAGAAATGAAGATTGTATAAAATATGTACATGTTTCAGATTTGCATATTTGTACACATACATTGAGTCTAGATCGTTAAATTGTTGCGCCTATATAGTTTTATACACATTTTTATTAAAATGACTTCGATTTTATGCATCTATTTCTTATTTTACATAATTCCATTTTGTTTGTTCCCCTTTGTTGTTTTGGTATTTATCCCAAAACAAACGTTTTTTCCAATAAGAATACAAGGGTTGCCATATATTATTTGGCAATATGGCGGCGACTTACATTAACTCACCACTGATAAACAAAATGCAAAGTTAACCACTAATTAACTTAGAATTAAGATTAAGTAATCCGATAGTTAACTACCCACTTAAAAACTGGCCATAAGTGTCAACAATAACTTTTGGAAATTTATCACAATTGCGGAAACTGTAGTGACACGTGTTTCGGAGGGTGGAAGGATAATTAGAAACGCATTCGTAAACAGTGGACATTTAAACTATTTTCAAGTTATTTTCTTTTAATTGTTTAACCAACATTTTACTAATTAACAGTTCAATTCAGTACAAATATGTAGCAAAAAATTGTCATGCGCTGCTATCAAAAAGGAAAAAAAATCAATTTCTCGGGCAATAAGATTATTTCAAAATACAGGAATTTTTAAGAGCCCTAAAAGAAATCCAATGCCAAGAAACCCCACTCCATATGACGGTAGAGTTATTTATAGAGTCAGTAAATCCAACCCATTGTCGACTTGAACCGAAATTAATGCTATTGCAACGCACCAAATCGTGCAGAATGTTGAAAACCATTTTATCTAGAACCATTTGACGTATGTAGATTACAAGAAGCTGGTCTGCATGGATGCATTGCACGAACAAAGTCGCACGTCTCAAGAAAAAATATTACAAAACGTTTGAAATTTGCAAAGGAGCACCTGCAAAAACCGATTAATTTTTTGAAAAGATGCCCTGGAGCGACGAATCAAAGTTTAATTTGTTTGGTTCGGATGGAAAAGTTTACGTAAGACGGTCACTAAACAAATCGTTAGAACCTAGATACACCATAAAGACCATTAAACGCGAAGGATGAAATGTGATGGTATGGGGTCAATTCAGTTGGTATGGCGTTGGTCCTATGCACAGCATAGATGGTCAAATAGACGAACACAAATATAAAAATATTCTGGAAAATGCAACTGAATCATTTTCGTTAGAAAATATGTCAGTTACATATATTTTCCAGCAGAACAACGATCGTAAGCGTACTTCGTCTGACCACCACAAAGTTCGGACTTGAATTCAATTGAAAAATTATGTCCAGATGTCGAACGACATTGAAAAACAAAACCCCCCCAAAAAAAAGTAGTGACGAACATTTTCGAAATATTAAGACAGTTTGGGGAATCGATACCATCCGGCCGATGCTGGACTTGGTAGAAGGTTGACCACAGAGATAGGCCGATGTCATAAAAAAAGAGAGATATTAATTGTCTTTTGTATTATTTTATGATATTGTTCTGTAAAATTGGGAGTAAAATACTCGTATTGTTTTTGTCGTCGTTTCTAATTGCATGACCATAGATTTTTAGAGATCTATTAGAAAATGTAGTTTCCACTTTTCCGGAATATAGCTAGTTATCGTAATGTTTGTAGAAAGTATAGCAATAAGATGCGAGTCTTACAATACTGGATATTTTCTTTTTAAATTTTCGTTTTATGGAAGTATAAGAAATTCTGTTATACAATAAAAATTCTAAAGTGGCGTTTCTAATTGTATGACCACCACTGTATATTAGGCGTGTTTTGGTTACACCACTTGCTTAGATTATCGTTTGTTTTGTATGAAGCACTTAGCGGCACAAAAATTTCCGCTAAATTTACACATTTTTTTTAAAGTGTTACCATATTTGTGATTAATATGACTAACGCTAGATAGCAGTTCCCTTCTGATATCTATCAACCGACAAAACTAGTTGTATTTAAATTTGGTATTAGGCAATATTATTTTCCACGCTTAGGCGACGATTTTGCCACGGTCTTTTGGCACATTCAAAAGTGATTTATATCTTGTTTTTTTTACAACTTTTGAGCGATATATGTATGTATGTGATTTAGTGAAACCTCAGGTGGTTTTAACCAAGGGGTACCGATGAGACATCTGTTCAAGTTAGTACTTGGAGAACAAATAGAGAATGTGCTATCAAAGAAGACTCGTTGATAGGGACTGGGTTGCGTGGAGTGATTTTCAAACTTCTGCTGCCGAGTGTCAAGCCAAAAGTACAAAACACATCAACTGGGAGTCAAATTTGCCAACTAAATCGATTAAAAAAGGAATATTCAGTGAAAAAAAAATCAAAATGTAATGAAGTGTTAGAGTAAAGTTATTTGTGTAGATCCCAATTAACACGAAAATTGTTAAAATTAAAGATTGCTCTCATTCTCTATATGTTTTCCTCGTAGGTCTCGGAACTCGTTAGTACAAAAATCACTAGTGCACACTCTTATAGTATTACTCGGTGGTTTTAACTCTTCAAAGTTTTGACTTAAATTGCTAACTGATCAAATTTCTTGTCATTTCAGATTTTCGGCATTTTGGCAATTGTCTTTGGCGTCATTGCATTGAACAGTGTTGGTGTAGTCCAAGTCGATGAACATGTTAGTTTCCCACCCCAAGCCATTGCACCCATTGGTTTGATAATCATTGGTTCCATTGTGCTCTTCATCTCGTTCTTGGGCTGTTGCGGAGCAATTCGCGAAGATGTCTGCATGACCATGTGTTATGCCGTATTCATGTTAATTTTACTCATCCTCCAATTGGTTATTGTAGTTCTGTTGTGGACCAACAAAGACAAAATTACCACTGCCATGGGCGATGTTATCGATCGGGCCTGGGAACGTGATACACCCGAAACTGGTATATTTGATGCCATTCAAAAATCGGTAAGTTCATTCTCACAACTATTGTTTATGTTGTTAACATTGTCTTTCACTCAATTTCAGTTTAAATGCTGCGGTTCCAATGGTGTCTCTGATTATCTTCTCAAGGGCAGGGTACCTACCAAAAGCTGCTGCGTTAACGAAAGTTGCTCTATATTGCCAACCAACTTTTATGATGGCTGCAAACAAGAATTCACCCAATTCTTTTCAGGCAGCACAGATCTAGCTAAATACTTTGGTCTAGGTTTAATCGTTGTTGAGGTAAATTATTATCCCCCTATTTAAGTGTAAACAGGTATTCTTCAATATAATATAACATGTATTCTTCATCATAACTTCAATATCTACGACGTTGGTTTGATGCCAACAGTTTCTGTCAGTTTATTGTTATGAGAGAATTTGCTACTTTCAACAAATGAGAAGTATAATCGTAATTACATTGAGCCAACATCACAAGCTTTAACTGCATAAATAGTGCATAGCTCCGATCATCTTTAAAATACAATAATGAGTGCACGAGTAGACAAGCTATCAAGTAAATACATTTTAAGTTTATTTAACCTCATGTCTGTGATACTTCCAGTATTTCAGTCTTCGTTTCTAGTTAAATTGTGGTTGAATATAGAATATTGTATTCCATTCAATGGTTAACAATGATTTAACTACCCAATGGTTAACTTTTAGTCAGAACCATATGATTTTGACAGTCACATTACTGATTGGTACTTGTTTCTGTCCTAGTTTTGTTACACATTTTTGTTAAAATGACTTCGATTTTATGCACTTGTTTCTAATTTAACATAATTCCATCTTTGTTGTTTTGGCATTTGAAAAAAATAATTTTTTGCCTAAAAATTAAAAATTGTTGTGTTTAAAAATCATGAAAAATCCAAGACGGGAAAAAGTGTCAAGTCTTATTACTTTCAAGTAAAGTCACATAACCTTTGAACAAAATGAGAGATTATTATTACTATTTCCTACTTTATAGTGGTCGTTTCATAGATTAAGCCACTTATAATTTACACATAGATTTGCCAACTCGCTGGCTCCTCGGTTTATTTACTTAAGGCAAGCGAACTTGTGGAAGTTGCAAGTTTTAACGTCAAGAAAGAATTCTCTCGCGGAGATTTGATGAACCCAGCTGAAATTGTTACCTGTAAATGTTCAAAATATGTAAATATATGAACATCGTGAAAGTTCAGAATTAAAAATGGAGGATTTTGTTCGATGTTCGCACAATTTGTTGGAATTAAATAGCAAGACAGCTGACAGAAGTTCGTTTCCTCATGGAAGAAGCGCAAAGTGAAACGTCAGATGAGCGGATAACAAATCTATATAAGTATATAAATTAATCTTCCCAATCCCATCATGGGATGTAATGGGAAATCATTTTTTTTAATATAAATTAATCTATGATTTCATATCCCGTACAAACTGACAGCAGTAACTGTTGGTTAGCTCTAATTGTAGGTTGTCTTGAAGTGGATAATAGTGGAAGTTAGACAACAATTTCGAGTTTGGAAACATGTTTTTATATATTTCTCATTTAATTTGTTTAACAGTTTCGTCAAAGGGTTTGGCAACGTCTTCTTGCATCAATACCAAATTACCCCCCTTTTAAGTTGTCATTTAGAATCAATTTTGTTGCAAATAAAATATTTTTTTTCCTGTCAAAGAACTTTTGTTATAAAGTTTAGAAGTACCTAATGTTTTTAGTTAGCGCACATGGATTTAATTATGATTTTAATTAAGGAAATACAACTTAAAATTTCTGCGCTCTCTGGAATTAGCCTGCAAAATAGTACATCAATTGTACAAATTGCCAAATTGATCTAAGCTCTGTAAGCAATCGAAAAGGCCTTGAGCGAGCCATCAAATGTTACTCATGCTAGCTGGGTACTTCGGTACATACATAATATACCCTCTCATTTAAGCATATAGATTTTCGTCTAGAATATCGTGAATTAGAGCAGAAAAGATATAGTTCAAAGAACCATAAATTTTGTTAATGTTATAAGTAAACACTCGCATAATCGAAAAAAGAAGACTCAAATAAACAAACTTGCTTACTTGCCAAATTTATTTTGCAAAGCGTCTTTTATTAGTATTATTAAATATTATGGACGTTTAGGAGTTTACTGATTGATCAACGATCAAATTGGACAACGACACTTTTATATCCATTAAATCAAAATTATTGAAAGCTAAACTATTCAAGAGTTTTAAAACTAAGAGATAATCCAAGTATTTTTTTTAAAGGAAGCTGTTATACTCCGCCAATATTATACAGTTAAGAAAGACGAAGTCAAGGTTTGACGAATGGGACTCAAGCACTTTGAAAAGAATTTGGTAAAGGTACGACTCCGAAATCAAATATTAATAATGGTTAGGTTAGGTTGAAAGGGAAGCCCGTTATTTGAGTTAGAAACAAATAACGAGTTCACCCGAGGCCGTAATTTCGGCCCATTGTGGTTCCCTTATAACGAATTGAGAGGAGAAAGGAATAGTTGAAGAGAAGACGAAGAAAGTAGGAGATAGGATAAGTTAAAGCGCAAAAAAATTTTTCTCAATTGTCCTCGTGACACTATCGAGTATATAGCCATGAAAAAGCTTCTCAAAATACCGTTCGGAATCGGTGTAAAACTGTAGGTCCCAATCAGAGAGTGAAATCTGGAAAGCGCACAGCTCAGTGATTGTGAGAAGTTCTCCCCGGTCCCTTCATGGGATGTAATGGGAAACCATTTATTCTTCACATGTTCCTTTAGTACATTTCTAAAAGAATTGCCTCATTTGACCAATGAAATCCAATTTGTTTACGCTTTAGGTTTGTTTGATTCGTTCGTTTGTTGAAATTCGTTTTATGAAAACGGGCCAATCAGTTATCGTTACATTCATAGAAATGAATAAAATTCAAAAAATGATCGTTATCGTCTGGCCAATAAATAAATTTCGAATGAAAATCATTATTTTTGTATTAATTGATACAATTCAAGATATAATCATTATTTTTCGAGTTTATTTCTTCATTTACATAACCGAGCCTCGAGGCCCTATATGGTTACAAAATTTCTACAATAATTAACAAAACAAAAAAATTATTGCGTATTCAGATGGCCCATCGACGGAAAATGATTTTTTGTATACACCAAATTTATGTACGGCTTCACTATATCCATGATTTTTTTGATTAAAAATACGAAAATAATCAGTTTTTTCTGTCCCTGGTTAAAACCTCTAATTGACATAGGACCTTTTTTCAAAAGACGAAGAAAAAATCTACAACCTTTCTAAATATCAACATGCATTGATATACATTAGACTCGCTGCTACTGCTAAGTACTCGTATATTTTCTTTTCTACGTGCAACAAGAAATACAATTATTATAAATGTAATAAAAACTCTACTTCATGCAGTTGATTTTGCCTTCTGAAAAAGGTATTCTTATAGTAACGATGTTTCGAGTTATGAACATCGCTGGAGAAGCAAAGAACTTAAATTTAACTGAGGGCAAACAGAAAACTACGAAATTCTGAACTACAGCAAATTATTTTTAACTAATACTGTGACAATAAAGTAAAGGAAAATCATAAAAACGGTACAAAATTAATAGTTGTCGAAAACTTTCGATTTTAAATAAAATCCTGGGGGCTAATTGTGTAAGAAACTATTATCGTTTGTCGGTAGTAAAGTTTTATGAATGCATATATTTTATAATCGTCCAAGCGATACTGATATCTCGACAATAACAGTTTGTATACATTGTACTTGTAAAAAACATGCTTTCACAAAACTTCACTACCGACAAAACGATAATGAATTCGATATCGTTTCTTACATAATGAGCCGCCTGAATTTGGAAGTTTTTACGGCTCCAACGCCTGTCAAATATCTCCGACATCACAGCACTGGTAGAAACGATACGATATTGAAGATTTTTTTAAGAAACCCACAAAAGTGTTGTAAAGGTACACAGGCAAGGTAAAATAAAACAAAATTAGGAAAAAGTATAGAGCTAAATGCAATATTTTCCGCCGCTAAACGTGTTGAAAAAAACAACTAAATCTAGCGGGAAAAAGCTTAATTGTATACAATGCAAACTTTCCTTTCATTGAGTAACCACTTCAGTCATCATCATTAATCATAATTTGTTTTTCTTTCTTTCTTTATTTGCAGCTTGTTGGATTTATCTTTGCCTGTTGTTTGGCCAACAATGTACGCAATTACAAGCGACGAAATGTATACTAATAAGGCTGGCACAAATCGCCATAACAACAACAAAAAATGTGTCCCTCAAAAATTCTTTTAATCAGTCTCGAAATATTAAATTGCACACATTCATCTTTAATTTCTTTCCTTCAAATTTGCCTATAATTGTTATATTATAAATATACTTACATACATAAGTAATAGAAAACAGCATACCTGCGTATATACCTTCATACAAGCATTATATGTAATAATAATAATAATAATATTAATTAATATACAATATAAAATTACATCTGTATTTTTGTATTAAAACAAAAGCGCATTGAAATAATATTACAAATCCAAAAATGAATTCTAAAGTTTAAGTGAATTGATTCTCTTTACTATATATGTGTATTACATATATATATATTTAATATACAACCATATATATTTATATTCCATTTTGTACGTTTTCTTTTAAATATATATACATATATGTATACAAGTACGTATGTGCGTACTCTCCCTCCAATTGAATCAATGAAATGCTTCGTTGCACAAACTATGTATTACTTGTGTTGTTATTGACTTTTTTTCGTTTTTGTACTACGTTTTTTTTATTTAAATTGAAATCTCAAATTTTTTATACTATACCTGTACTGTAAGCAACAAATAAAATCGCGCAAAATACATAAATTTGTATTTAGAAATATCTCACATCCAAAACGGGTTAGACATTACTGATTCACTTTGTATTCATACACTGCAGTTAAGGAGAAATGTTTTCAAATCTGAAACAAAAATGTACAATAAAACTTCATTGAAATTAAAATAAATCGAAAACCTAAATTCGACGTAGGTGTTTTATTTTTGTATTGTCATTAAGTTCGACAGACATGTCATGAGTATTTCAAATGTAGTCATTTAATGAATGACTTTTTCTCCTTCTCAAAGGTCATTCACAAGTAAGTATGTATGTACGTGCTATTGTCTAATTTGCGCTCAATACTTGCATATTGTGTACGAAAGATTGCTGGATTTGCTCTTTACAATTTGTGGCTAAAATATAATGTTGGTATACGATGTACATTATACACTTATGCCCTTATTATGGATTTACAACTTGACAGAAACTAGTTGTAATTTGAAGACTAGTTTGGTATTATGATTTACAACCAGTAACACAATTCGTTAGTTTTCAGTGGTGTTGTCATTTTGCAGCTATTATGACTCACAACGGTTGTCATTCACAGCTGTTAGATATTATATAAACTAATCAATTGTGTTACTGGTGGAAATCATAATACCAACATTACAACTAGTCTTCAAATTACAACTAGTTTCGGTCTAGTTGTCAATCCATAATAAGGGCATTAATGTACATTTGTCCACCACTTTAAATGTACCTTGGTTTGTTTTATGATGATTCCCAAAATATTTCGTGTCTAGCATTAAATCCCGTGAGCTGGAGCATTTTTAACAAATGTATTTTTTTAGTTTTTCAAAGAATTTTGTACTTTAACTATAGAGACAATTTATATAGTATTGGTATCAAATGAAAGGCTTTTTTAAGGCGCATCCCACGGCATATAAAAAATGTCCTGACACATAATTTTTTCAGGTATATTCTGCAATAAATAGTATTTTTAAGTTTTTAGTACGGAGATCTTTCTGATTTAAATGTTAGATTCACATATTTTAATCTTGAGTTGATTTAAGTAAATACGTGTTTCAGTTTTGTTTTGAATCGAATATTCAATACGGTGGGAACATAACGTTCTGAACAGGGCAAACTGGGTATACAATTTTTTCTTTTGACAAGGACATCATTGTTGTATAGATACACTCCGGTTCACTTATTTAAAGCCACTAAACATTCCATATTCAGCAGCCTGTATCTTTTGTAGTTTGTAACCGATTGCAGAATTTTAAAATGGAAATGGAAGCTAGACATCTTGAGATATATAAAAAAAATCATGACAATAGTGGTTTCTTAACTAAATAACTTTTTTTGAGCAATTTATAAAAAAAAGTCCAAAAATGTGCTATTTTTTTGGTTCACTTGAATAAGGGCACTTTATTATTTTTAAAGTAAGCGACGATTTTTTGTAGGGAGGGTTTGTTTATTACAATTTATTACATCTTAATCATTTTACGGGTCAAAATGGGAAAACAACAAATTTTAAATCTATCGGAAAAAACTAAAATCGATGTTTACCGTTCTAAAGGATATTCGAACCGCGCAATAGTTACAAAAAATTGAACGGAGCCCAACAGTTGTCGACAATTACATCATGGACTCCGAGGGGTATGGAAAAAATTGTAAAGGAAGGGTTTCATTGTCTTTATCTACGTATGAGAAAAGAAAAATCATCAGAATTGCTTCTAATTCTGCCTTATCTTTGTCAAAAATATGAGCTCAAGCTGGAGCGGAAGCGAGCAAGTCATCAGTACGCAGAGTAATTAAGAGCTGTGAGTATCTTAAATACCTGAAATTACAAAAAAAAGCCGCCACTTAATGCTCCTCGTAAGGAAAAGTGGCTTTAATTCGCAAGAGACTACATGGTATGGGATGTGCAGCCAAGAGGTCATGTAAATGACTGGAGAGCCGTTGGATAGGCCTGATGGCTACAACTATTATTTCCATGATCTGCGCAAAGAAAAGCGTTTTTTGAACCAACATCACAGCCACCAACCAACATATGACACCATCGATCTTGAATTTCAAAGTGCAAAAATGACTGGTGCAAGCTATAAAACGTTATTGGAATCGGCATTTCCGAAGTTCCGTGAACTATTTGGTCCCATTTCTTGGATATTGCAACAGGATAATGCCCCTATACACAACGCCCGAGTAGTAAAGGAGTAAAATGTTAATATTCTTGACTGGCCACCCAATTCGCCAGATCTAAACATTATCGAAAATGTCTGGGGTTAGTTATCTTGTAACGTCAAATGAAGGAGGTGGACATTTTGAAGACAAGCAGTCACTAATTCAGGCCATAAAGGATGCCTGAAATGAAATTTCGTTGGATTACAAAAATTCTCTTTATCTCTCAATGAAAACTCGTATATTTGAAGTTATTAAAAACAAAGGGGCCTGTACCTATTACTAACAGTTCTTAAATAAAGTAAAATAAATTTTAAAAAAACAAGAAAAACTGTTTTTCATTAAAAGTAGTTAAAGTGCCTTTATTCAAGTGAACCAAAAAAATAGCACAGTTTTTGGATTTTTTTTAAAAATTACTCAAAAAAAGTTGCTTAGTTAAGAAACCACTTTTGTTATGATTTTTTTTATGTCTCAAGACGTCTAGCTTCCATTTCCATTTTAAAATTCTGCAATCGGTTACAAACTGCAAAAGATACAGGCTGCTGAATATGGAATTTTTAGTGCCTTTAAATAAGTGAACCGGAGTGATCTGCGCCAAATTTTGAATATTTAAATTTACATTTAAATCAGAAAATCTTCTGTACTAAAACTTAAAAATAGTTTTGCAGTATATCCCTGAAAACCAGATGTGCCGGATGTGTTTTATATACCCTTGGACGCCTTTTATATGATACCAATATTGTATATATTGGCTATAGTTAAATTATACTATAGTCAACTGACAACGCAACTGAAATAAAAATGGTATTATGTATGGCAACTTTTTCCAGTTGCCGTAGGTAACAGAGGTTTGCTGTCGATAACAGAGTAAATATTGTAAACAAACAATAACCTGGCGTTTACACGGGACAGTTTTGCTCCGAAAGTAGCAAAACATTCACACATTTTTACTACCACACTTACACTTCTCTCACTTGCCTCGCCACTGCCTCTGATTTGTCAACGACAGTAACATGGTAAAACGAGTAAGGTAAACTCGTTAGAACAGCTGCTTTCAACATATTTCTTGCTTAGGTGTTACTCTTATGTCATATTCACATGCATTTTGTTTGTGTACTTTTTTGTTTACTTTTACAGTAGATACACACATGAAGAAAATTTGACAGATTATGGACACCAAACAAAAACAAAATGCCTGTGTTTGTTGTAACAATTCCTAGTGCGTTTACCTTACTTATTTTACCATGGACAGTAACTTCGGCAAGAGATTTGACATAAGCGGTCAGATCATGGCTGAACTAGTAAAGGTTGGCGCAATAGAACAACTGATTTTACTTTCTTATGACTCCATCTGTTAAATTCAGTGTATTTTGTTGTTTACTGTGTTTGTTTGGATCATATGGATCTGTGTTGAATTTGACGATTAGAGTCATGAAACAAAAACTAAATGCCTGTTGTTGGTTCACACAATTACAGCAAATCCTACTGCGTCAACCTCTATTACTTCAGCCATCGGCCATATCGGTGACGTTTCGTAGTAATATGAGAAAAAAAGCAAAACATCGTAAACGACTTTACAAATTGGGAAATATATTTGTATTTGAAAATTTTGCTAATTGTTATTGAAATATTGTTTGACAATACAAACATACAAACATATAAACATGAATACATGTCTAATTTTGCAGAGTACATCAGTTCCATTATAATTTGGAGGAGTAAGACAAATCACAATGGCAAAAAAGCGAAGAAACAAAAAATCAGAGCACGACATTTAACGAAACTACTCTGTTGGCGGTTGTTTAAAACTGTACTGTCTTTATAACTGGCTGGACGCGTACGTCACACAAACAATGTTTGGCTTTGTGACAACTAATACATATTCTCAACTATCTTGTCTCAAACTGTCCCGTGTAAACACACCGTAAATCAAAAGTGAGTTTGACAAATAAAAGTGTTTAAGAAACAAAAAGAAAGATCTTTTTAATAACAAAGATGATGAGTTCAGTGGAATTATTTTTTGATGAGATAGACAAAGTACAAAACGTGGCATCTATTAGAAGACACTTAAGAAACAACTCTAGGAACAAATGTAGTTTAGGTCAACTATTCAAAACAAAAGGTTTGTTTTGCCGGGTAGATCACATCATTTTAAGTAAAATTAAAAATCGGCGGCTACTCCTATTTCCGGAGGTATGGATTTCGAAAGTTTGAGTGTGCTGGAGGGCGTTTCAATTGTAGAACCATCTTAAGTGCTCAAGGTAATGCCTTTTTTGAGTAGTTCACGTCAAAATAAGCCAGAAAATGCAATAAAAATATCTATAACTTACTTAGTTATCGAGATATTGGATGGTTAAGTTTTAAAAATGATCGAATATTTGTTTAAAAATAAAATTAACACACAAGTTATAATAAAGTTTTTGATATAAAGCTTTCTTCGTGGATATTCTCCTCTGGGGTTTCGCGGCTTCGGAGTAGTATTGTTAGTGTTATAATTTATTTAAAAATCGGCCGTCGGTGGTGCAATGGTTAGTGCGCGCGCCATGAGAGACCTGGGTTCGAACCCTGCTATGTGACCACATACAAATTTCTTTCGGCGGCGGTCACCTCGCATAGAGTATATAGCCATGAAAAAGCTTCCCAAAATACCGTTCGGAATCGGTGTAAATCTGTAGGTCCCTATCAGTGAGTGAAAACTGGAAAGCGCACAGCTCAGTGATTTATTTATTTTTTTAGGGGAAGAAAATACTACTTTAGTTTGAATGTTTTGCTGGCAAGTTTAATAATATAACAATTATTTTCATAACAATGATCTAATTGTAGATGTGCGATTACCAAATTCGAGCAGGTATGTTGACGCCAGACATCCTGGTTTTACTTACGATGCCTTCATTTGGAACAACAGCCCATTGAAGCAACAGGTTGCTGATTTAAGAGCAAAAATATAGGGCCGAATTGCAGGAGTTCGGGCGCAGCTCAAAGGGTACTCAAATGAAAGGTATTTTTATCACAAATTTGTTGGTGTCTTTAATTTTGTGGAGCGACATCTGCACCCAGACAACCCTAAAATACCATATGGGCATTTCCACAGAAAGGTCAACCTTTTGTCACATCACGTCACCCTCGATAATTACTTATACTTTAGGACCAGTTAGTTTGAGTGTCTTCTTTTCTTTTACTAAATATGCAGTAACTTACATTCTGTATTTATATGAGCAATTAAATATGAGCAATTAACGAGGCTGACGTGATGTGACATAGGGTGGCACTTTCTCTGGAAGTGCCCATTTTATATAAGCAGAATGTCTTGAGAATCGGATAATATCAAACACTTAGTGTGGCTACTCAAATTAAAGGGAATGATGAACCTGCTAGTCATTTTGAATTTGTCAGGAAAAAATTTTCAGACTTTAAACAATAATCGCCCGATTTTTTCCAAAACAAAAAAAAAATAGCCAGACCAATGGCTACATCGCGCAAAGAGGCCAGACCCTCTATCTGAAACCAACCAAAGCAACAGCGACGCCTACGCTGTAGGGCTGGGCATTGACATAAAAGGTGCTCAATGGTCTCCACCTCTTCTCCATCACCACAAGCACGACAGTAATCAACCCCATTCACAATCCTGTTGCGAGTGAAGCATCCAGCATCACAGTGACCCGTGATTACCCCAATGAGGAGCTGCAAATCAGCCTTGTCCAGTCAAAGAAGCGATTTAGTCCTCCCTGAGTCCACTGCCGGCCTATGTCTCTTGAAATCCTGCAATCCACTCTGGCCAGGCAGGCAGCGTTGATCTCGTCCAGCGACCGATCAAGCCATACAAGTAACAGATCGGTGGATTTGCAGAGGCAATCAATCATGTACATCATGCATCTGGCAAGACAGTCTGCTTCAATATTCCCTGTGACATCACTATGTCCCGGAAGAAAGTAGAGTCTTAGCTTGGCGGGCCTACACTGTTCAAAATTCGCTTGCAATCCCTAACCAATTTGGATTTACATATGTGCGACCTGACCGCACTGAGGGCTGGCTTACTATCAACGTAGATTCGTCCGTTGGATACAAACACGATTCAATTATCTCAGTTACAGCTCTCATAATCGCCACGATTTCCGTTTGGAAGATACTGCAGTTCGCATCCAATCCCATGGAAAGCCCGAGTTGAAGGCCGTCACTGAAGATCCCCGCTCCTGTGCCCGATTCCATTTTGGAGCCATCTATAAAGATCAGATGACCAGAGATTGAGGAAGGTATACCTCCCACCCAGTCACTCCTATCTGGCATCCTGATCTCTGGGCATTGCCAAAAGTCTACAGTCGGCAGCATGTAGTCAGTGCCCGACAAAAACACTCGTCCGTGTGATTGTCAATCAACTGAGGGACATGCCTCTAGATACCCAATTGTCTCATACGAAGGGCGTTTCTGGCAGGACACCGTCTCGAGTAGACATCAAGAGTAGTCAAGTTCAGGATTATATCTAGAGCCTCCTGCGAAGTGCTTCTCCCCGCCCCACTAATACATACGACGCAGTGCGCTAAACCTTACTGAGCATTTTCAACTGGTAGCTGTTACCCAATGCGTTCCACCAGACTACGCAGCTATAGGTGGTAATTGGGGGACGATGGCCGAAAAAAATCAATGCACGAATTTCGGACAAATACCCCAGCGTTTACCAATTGAATTCCTACAGGCGTAGTATACGTTCACTCCCCCCTTCATTCGCTCCTCAGTATTTCGCATCCAGTTCAGTTTTAGATCAAGAACGATGCCGAGATATTTCGCCTCAGAAGATAAAGATAGCTCCACGCCCTCCAACCTCGGTTTCCTAAAAAATCCAATATTTTGCATGCGCGTAAAAAGAACCAGCTCCATCTTTGCCTGGTTAACATCCAGGCCACAGGATCATAGGTAAATGTTTTCCACTGACAAGAATAACAACGTCGTCCGCATAGGCAACTATTCTATGTCCACTCAACTCAAAGTCCCTAAGAATGCCGTCAACCACTAAAAGCCACAGCAGAGGGGATAACACTCCACCCTACGGCGTGTCGCTTGTAGTCAGCTTCCAACCTGAGCTCACCCGTAGGTTCGAATTTACAATGCGATCTCTAGGCATGTTCGCAATCCATTTGACAAGAAGTGGAGGCACCTCAGCGGATTCCAGAGATTCCCTGATAGCGCTGGATGACACATTGTTGCGCTCAAGATAACCCACAACATCGTGCAGAGCAGTTTCCACAGATTTTCTCTTGAGGTAGGCATGTTGTCTACCACTCAAGTAGCATGGGCCAATTCGATTCCTAATATACAAATCAATCATTCTCTCCAAAACTTTCAATAGAAAGGAGAGGTATGACTAGTCTTTCCCGACTTGGGAGTAAAAACGACTAGTACCTCTTTCCATTTGTCTGGTATCAGGGAAAGTTTGAGATAAGCCCTATAGATACTCAGAAGATGAGGGGTGACCAAAGCGTCATATATCTGCAGCATAAACGGCAGGATCCAGTCAGGAGCAGGAGATTTAAAGGGCTTGAAGCTATGAATACCGCAAAGCAACCTCGATTCGTCAACTATGTCCTCAATGACTCCCAGTTGCGAGATATCTGGAGTGCAAGTTGCCAGGTGATTCCTCCGCGGAGTTTATTTTGGAAAGTGAGTTTCCATAAGAAGCTCAAGTGTCTCAGCTCCGGAGTTGGTCCATGACCCATCGGATTTCTTAATGTCGTCGAGGACTCTAGGTTCCTTGGACAACACGCGACGAAATCGCGCAGCGTCATTTACCTCGATTATGGACTCACAGAAGCTGATCCAGGCGGCCTGTTTTGCCTTTATAATATCCTTCTTGAACTGATTAAAATTGTTTTTGTACACAGTCCAGTCCGATTCCCTTTTCGATTTTCTGGCCTTATTGAAGAGTCTCCTGGTGGATTTATGCAGAGTACACAACCCCCGTGTTCACCACACAGGCTGTAAACTTTCCTATTAAACTTTGTAAACTTTCCTATTAACATCGTCACTTGTGGTGCAGGGATTGGAGTGCAACCCCGATAACCTAGTGACAAGTTCATGAAATTTCACGCAGTCAGTTCTCCTAGGGTTCCTAAAGAGACCTTGCGATCCCTCCACGAATTCTATAGTGGAGAGAATTCTACTATGCTCAGAAAAGGAGTAGTCATCCGACACCCTCCAACCCTCTAATCATTTACAAGCAATTTCTCAGAAGATAGGGTTGTGTCAATGCCACTCTCACTCAATTTATTACGAAAGGTGGCCCTATTTCCCCTACTACAAATCTTGAGCCCGGATTGAATAATAAAATCAAAGACAGACTCACCTCTATTATTTATCGCAGCGCTGCCCCACTGTGTGTGGTGAGCATTTGCATCACAGCCCATAATAAACCGTCGCCTTTAATAGATGTGTGGTGTACCAATACAAGAACTGTTCTACCAGGCGGATCACGCTTCTCAAACGGTAAGTATCTGATCTGAAGTTTTAAATCTTTTCTAGCTACTATACAAGCTCTTAGAGTAGAAGATTGGCGGAGGCAGCCTCGCGGTGGTGCAGATTGATTTAATTTTAAATCCTTTAAGTTTGAGTTATATTACTTTTCTGTATCATTTTAGAGTTTTTAATGCTCTAACATCCATCCTGTTCTAGTTATTTATAAACAAAATGGACGTACAATTTTCAGAACGCTCAGAAATTAAGAGCTAATAAATGAGTCAAAAATGCGAGCAATTTCGGAGTCATAATAGACACATTTCGGAACCTTTCAAACTGTGCGCTCTAAAAGTACACTTTTTCTAACTCTTATTTGAGGGTTTATAAATGCTTATAAGTGAGTCACAACAGAATCAGATAAAAGAGGAAAATTTAAAAAAATAGTTATAAAGTACATACATTCAAAACACATTCAAAAATTACCCTTCTTCATGAAAGTTTTCTGTACGCTCAGGAAATAATGCTAGTTCAGAACTAGTATTTTTAAACCATAGAACTAGTACTCGCCCATACAAACAACTTTGGAAATTAACATTGCGATGTCTTAGGATTCGGAGATATTATCTCTCGAGTGTCGCTATTGAACTAGTGGCGCACCGGTTTAAATATACATAGTTCAGTACTAGACATTAAAAATTGGCAATTTAACTAGAGCTATGGAGGTAGTTCTTGAACTAGAACTAGGGATTGAACTGAATTGCTGGATTTCGGGCGAAACAAAGAAAAATAGGCAAATTTGTTGTAGGACAAGCATTGGAGAGAAAATAGGAATATTCATGAAATTTTTGCATAACGATCTGTATCCACGCTTGTCTTTTTCAAAAAGAAAAATACGGTTTCTGTTTTATATTAAGAGCACCTTAGACCACCGGATTGTCGGGCCAACTCATCTCCCAGTGTAAGGTGCGGTCGGGCAGTCGGCCGACTAGTCGGACAAAAATCACAACTCGGTCCGCTGGTGTAAGGCGAAGCAATGCCCTTTCTTTGATGAACTAGTTTGGCAGTTTCCTGCTGGGAAACGTATAGAAGAAGTATGTTATTTGTAGGCTGTGAAATGTTCAAATGTTCATAATATAATGGGTTTTTCAACAGAGACGCTACAAAAGTAAATCGATAGGGACAGCTAACGACGCCATATTTTTTCCCGATCTTTTAACATTTCTCTTCAGTAAGGTTTGCCATTTCATCATGGAAAGATATACGAGCCAACAACGAGTCGAAATTATTAAAATTTACTACCGAAATTTGGAGTCAGTGGCCTCAACTTTAAGAGCGCTACGTCCAATTTATGGTCGTCATAATCGTCCTACCAGATCAACAATTGAGCGTCTAGTGGAAAAATTTGAATCCACAGGCACAGTACAAAATGTTCCCGTGCCAGTGAGACAAAGAAGTGCCCGTAGTGTCGAGAATATTGCTGCCGCTGAGGCTTCAGTTCAAGAAAGCCCAACTGTGTCTCTCACACGTCGTTCTCAAGCATTGGGCATTTCTGTGACGTCGTTGTGGCGACGGCCTACATCGTTACAAGATCAAATTGACGCAAGAATTGAAGCCGCTTGACCACCATAAGCGTCGTATATTCGTGAATTGGGCTGAGCAACAACTTGAAAATGATTCGGATTTTCATCGGAAAATCATCTTCAGCGATGAGGCTCATTTCTGGCTGAATGGCTTCGTCAATAAGCAAAATATGCGTTATTGGTCAGGAAGCAATCCACTCGTAATCCATGAGTCATCATTGCATCCCGAAAAAATTACGGTTTGGTGCGGTTTGTGGGCCGGCGGCGTCATTGGGCCGTAAATCTTCCGTGACGATCAAGACCGGCACATTACTGTGAATGCGAATCGCTACCGTTCAATGATATCCGAATATTTTTGGCCCCAATTGGATAATATGGACTTTGGGGACATGTGGTCCCAACAGGACGGCGCCATAAGCCACAAAGCGAATGCCACAATCAATTTATTGGAAACCAAGTTTGGTGAACGTGTTATCTCACGAAATGGCCCAGTCGATAGGCCGCCTCGGTCGTGCGATTTGACGCCGTTAGATTATTTCCTGTGGGGCTACGTCAAGTCTATGGTCTATGCCAACAAGCCAGCGACGATTGATGAACTTCGTACGAATATCGCACGTGAAATAGCAGTATCGGCCGATTTATGCAAGCAAGCGTGCCCGTGGTGGCCATGCAAAAGAAATCGAGTTCCATACATAATGGCATCGAACGTACTTTCACAGGAATATCGAAGAGAGGCAGCGAACTCTTCATGATGACGAGGTATTAGGCCATTTCATCGAGTTCTATTTGCTGCTGTATTTTACCATTTTTACAGTTTGGTTGGATATAAAACGGCCAGAAATTAAAGGGAATGCGTATTTTCGTTCAATCAATAAACACTATTTAAACTTAGTTCCTGTCTTCTTTGGTCTCTCATTCTACATCATTTCCCTAGTACCTTTTCGATCAGCTGTGCCATAGAAACCCCCTGGTTAGGTCAACTGTTCTTGTAACTTAACTGTAAGATAATTTTAGTCGCATTTCTCTCATTTGCACAAACCTATGACGAAGAGTGTGAAATGAAACGTCAGATGAGAGAATAAATTCTCTATCCTAAATTCTTCTATGTTCAGGGTTATCTAATGTCTCATTTTGGCGAATTGTAGTTGATTTACCTTCTCCATTCTTTTTTCTTTGGGATTTTTGAAGTAACGGCTCTATGTCAACAAGGCATAGACTCTGGAAGTTCTCAAAGAGAGTATTCAACAAGAGCATAAGAACTTGTCGCCAGAATTACTCGCCACATCGATTGAAAATGGAGTGAAAAGATCCCAAATTGTCATCAACAAAAAGTAATGGAAATAATTTAAAGGTCCAAATAAACAGTTAAACAAATTATGAAATGATGCCGATTTATTTTGAAGGTGTGGCAAAATAACTTCGGATAAGTATATTTGGGCCAACCAGTATTTTGATATGCAAGCTTATTTATTAGAGATCTTTGTTAAAAGCGTCTCCATGAAAATAAGTAAATAGTTTCCCGTTACATCCCACGAAGGGATGGGGGAGAGCTTCTCACAATCAGTGCTTAAAAACTTTCTTGTTTTAAACTCACTGATTGGGACATAAAGTTTTACACCGACTCCAAAAGGTATTTTGGGAAACTTTTCGCGGATAAGAACTCGAGTCAAGTACTAAGTCTCTAAGCGAGGCGACTGTCGTCGAAAGATATGTAAGGTGGTGCCAGAGCAGGGGTCGAACCCACGTCCTCGTCTAAAAAATTCGCGGACAATAACCATTGCACCACTGACACCTACGTATTCAGTTGTTGCGAAATTTTCGCCATAAAATTCAGCTCATGCGAAAGTTTCTTTCCCACATGAACTAAAAAACAAAAAACAAAAATGGTGTCCCATGAAGGGATTGGGGAGAGCTTCTCGCAATCAGTGAGATGTGCGCATTCTAGTTTTACACTCACTGATTGGGACCTACAGTTTTACACCGGTTCCGAAAGGTATTTTGAGAAGCATTTTCATGGCTAAGTACTCGATAGTGTCGCCATCACTAAGCGAGGTGACCGTCGTCGAAAGAAATGTAAGGTGGTCTGAGCAGGGATCGAACCCACGTTCTCATGTACAACAGCCGCGCACACTAGCCATTGCACCACCGTATTGTGTATATAAAGTATGTGTACATATATAAATTTAGTGAATCGAAGATTTCGCTCACCTTTCATTTGGTTGGTACTCAGCTCTTTGATTAAATTTCGTAAGCAAAATCAATTACAGGGTTGTTATGCCAAAGTTATTTCGTACGAAAATAATTGTTTGGAACAGGAATTTTGACATTTCGACAATTTTGATAAACAAAAGTATCACCACTTGCATTAAAAATAAAGTGGAATGCTAAGAGAAAATATTCATGAAATATTTGAGAGGTAAATCAGAGATACAAAATAAAAGTTTTCGTTTAGAGATAAATGACAAAATTTCTTTCGAAAATTTCGTAATCAATTCTTCATTCTATCAATCAAATCATTGAAACATCCCCGTATATACTTATAATATGGAAACCAACACTTTCATTTCATTTCATACTCCCTATAAAACTCCGTGTTCAGCTGTCATGAAATTTATGAAAGAAATTTTCTAATTTCTTTCTACATGGAAGTGTTTGTTGCAGAGAGTTACCACCTATCTCTGATTTAACTCTCAAATATTTCGATAATAATACGTTTTTTTTTGAATTGTGGTGTTACTTTTGTTTATCAAAATAATCGCTATTTCGGTCCCACACAATTTTCAGATATATGTTTTCATACGAAATAACTTTGACTTTGTTCTCGAAATCTTCACAAGGAACTGAGTATCGGTATCAAGCAAATGTTGGTGTACGAAAATTTTAATTCTTTTTATACCTGTACTTCTTATGGGAACGCCTATTTCATATCTGCTGAATACGGGGATTAGGACTTCAACCTGAAGTTCATATACATGCATACATTTGCATATTATTTGTTTATTAAGTGGAAAAGCGTGTAATTTTAGATTTTGGTCGTACTAAAGGACATTAGCAATCAAGTAAATAACTGGGTCAAGAATAAAAAACATTGTTGAAAGTGGTCAACCCTTGCGAGCAGAAAAGTTTTATTTATTTACCAACCTGAATATATAATTAGACACTTTACACAATGTATGTCGGTATATTAATCATGCTATTTTGCTTGCAACGCTTAACAATTTAAATATGTACATTATCCTTTAGGGTTCATACCGTTAGAGTCACCTAAAGGCAAAAGTTCGTAACCACACTTTATTTTTTTTTTTGAAAGTTAAAACTCTGCAATCATTTAAAAAAAATCAACAACGGCAACGGCAAATTATAAAATTAATTATGTGGAGTTTAATTTGGAGTTTAAGGTCTCAAACTGGGTTGACTTTTCGTAAACATACGAATTTTACGAGCTATTCCAGAAACTGGTGAGTTTAAAGGAAACCGCTGGTTGTGAGCGGATGACATCTACAAATCCAAATTCAAAAAATTTGAATACCAGTGACAATTGTCTATATGGTTGTCATATATTTTATATGGACAGGTTTATGAATGGGAAAGTACTACGAGGCAACACCAATCATAGCCACAACCTCTACATATAAAATACAGTGCTTTTCGCTTAAAGCGAACTTCAAGGGATTGATCAAATTGGTTCGTTTTAAGCGAAGTTCGCTTTGAATGAAGACATCAAAAAACAATTTGTGTATGCGTGCACAAGTATTTATTTAACCCTTTGTTTAGTCATTAAAACAATTTTAGGATATTGGAGTTTTTAAAAATTAAGTTTAGTTAGGCCTAATTTTTGAGTGGAAAATCATCTTTGATCAACGATCAAACATAATTTAAACTCTGAATTCACTTTTAGGTTAATAATTAATTGCTGTTTAAACAGCCAAAGTTGGGCATTTAAACTATGATCAAGTGGCCATATGATTTTGATAGAAAACAAACAGAAGAACACACACAAAACTTCTTTAATTGTTATATCTTAGTTGAAATGAGAAAAAAAGTATCATTTATCATTTAACAGTTAAACTTTATTTCTGCTCAAATATCTCCAATTTCATTAAATATTTTGTATTTTATCACTTCACTTTTGTTTTGCAAATGGTAACGATTAGCCGATAAATGTATGAATACCGGTTATTTGTCGTAGCATTTGCCACTGTTGCCACATGGTAGTAAGATTATTTGACAAAGCACTGAAAAACTCATTTCGTATTTAAAGTCAGACCAAACATACGATAAATCAAAATCAACCGAATTTAAATAACCAGCCAAAAATTGGACCTTAGTAGCTACATATTTAAAAAAATTATTTTAGTTAGGTTTTAAAAAAATCAATTATTTTAGTTTGCTTACTATTAATATTGGTTTAATTTATATACACTTCCACTTGAGCCAAGTGGTCAAGAATTTGTTGTGGATTGCTTGGATCGGCTCTTCGTTGTCCATTTCCACATCGCCGTCATCGCCAGCGCAAACAGTCTGCAAAATAGCTGCATCGTCCAGTTCTTCTGTAGTTATATGATCATCATCATAACGTATGTAATCGTTCAAGCTTTCTGTCCCAACTGTAAATACAAACAATAAAGGTTAATTAAAGGTGCGACAACTCAGCAAACCTTTTTTATTACCATCTGTAAATGTTTCCATTAATTCTATTAATGGCAGATCATCCCATCTCCATTGTTGGTAAATCCGCCGTGCCGAAAGCAATTTGCTACTGTAGTTTTGCTGACTTTTGTCCATGTCATATGCAAAAACTTGCTAACTTTAAAGTTATCTTCACCCATATCAACTGAATTGACAATTTTTGAGAGAAGCAAGTGGCGATATTTATATTTCACTGCGTGAATGACCCCTTGGTCCATAGGTTGTAAAACTGAGCTTGTATCCTTTATATCTGGATGAGCAGGGCAGTTGTTTACCAGCAATATAATCTTTCGATTAGCGCGACGTAAATCGAAGTCCCATTCTTTTAATTCATTGGCGAAAATTTCGGATGTCATCCAAGCTTTTTTTGGGCACTTGGGGTTTTTCGATTTTCGAATACTAAAATTTTTCGTTTCTCTGTACCCGTCATATTTGCTACTAGGAACACTGTTAGTCGCTCCGTTGATAGTTTACCACCTAGACAAGTCTCACCTTTAAAGCGAAGTGTATTATTCGGAATGAGTATATAAAATGCCATCATCTTTAAAATTGTTTCTTATACCTGGCCACTTATTAAGTTTTACCGAAATTCTTGTGCTTTAGCTTGTAAAACGGCCTTACTTATAGTCACATGATTGACTATTTTCTGGGTAAACCATTTTAGAAGGCAATTATCCAGCTCGCTGAAGGAAGGGTGTTTAATTTTCTTTACACTTGAGGAGTTTTGCTCAAAATTATTTAGCACCAAGTGCTTCCAAATTCTGGCTATTATTAGTCGCGTTTTGGTTACAAGCAAGCGATTGTCGCTTGCTAAGTTGCAAAGAAAACGGCAATTTAGCGATAAGTAATTTTATTAAAAAATATGAGTAAGGGTTGTAAACGGTAAAAGATGGCAAAAAAATTTCTTTAAACTTAGCGAAAATGATTCTCGTCGCTAAGTTCTCGCTAAGCCTTCGCTTCATACAAAACAAGCGAATAGTAGATTAATTAATATTCAATATAAAAATAATAATTTATCTAATATCAAATCCTTGTATAAGCAAGCGGTGTAACCAAAACACGCTTATATTATTTTTTGCTTTTGTTTTACCCCTTCTTGTAAGCGCTTTATTATATCAACTTTCTCTTTTAAAGAAAACACTTTCTTTGTTTTGCGACTGCTCATAATTTTTTGTTCATGGCAACACTTTTTGGTTCCTTTTAAACGAAAAAAAAAACAAATTTTACATGCAAAAAAAGTTTGTTACAACCGAAAGTTCGCTTTAAGCAGGTTGCCAATAAGCGAAAAAAATGCAAGGATTTTATATAAAAAATGCTCGTACTTTCGAAAATGGTTCGTTTTAGACAAAAGTTCGTTTTAAACCGGTTCGCTCAAGATGGATTCATAGATGGTGAACGCATAGGCACAGCTGATTTGCTTTGTTTACATTGCAAACCACTTCCGAACTGTCAAGTTCACAAGTATTTTGTTTTTGTATGTGTTTGCTTACATTTATTGTTGGTATACGTATGTGCTGGATTTAACTCAACGTAAGTGAGAAGCAAAAACAAAATGTATGTTTTTGTTGGAACCAATTTGCCATCAGCTACAACAATACCTCCTGCGTCTACCATGAGAATTTTTATCGTGGGTTCGCTATAAACAAAAAATACTGTACTTTAACAACAGAATTGCCAACTGTCAAATAAGTTTAATATATCAAAAGCGTACCCATTTTTCATTACAATTGACATCCGATTCCACAACCTGCATTTAGGAAACGGGAATTCAAAGTTTTTTAATTGCGAACATTGGTAATTCGGTTGCATTTGCATTAGATAAAGTAATGCAAATTAAAATCCAATGCAAATTAAAAAATTCCAACACTGATATTAATATTCTTGGGCAGCTGATATTGAATTCGAAGTCAGATTAGCGCCATCATGGTCCATGGTCCACCAATATGGTGGCCAAAATATCAAACAAAAGCATCTCACACTGGGGCAGAGATAGATTTTTCCTGCCAAAAGCCTTTAGACTTGAATTAGTCGTAGTGCTGCGAATATATAGCATATACCAAGGTAAAATAAGGAAGGTAAACTCGTTAGAACAGCTGTTTTAAATTTGTTCATTGTTTCAGGTGTCAATCGTTTCAGGTGTCAAACTCATATGTACTTTGTTTTTGTACTTTTTTGTATTCCTGTGTTGTTGGTATACTTACGTGTATAGATTGACAACTTAAGCGATTGAAACAAAAACAAAATGCCTGTTGTTGCTGCCTACAATCTACTGCTACTACTTGGTTATTTTACTATGGCCTGTACTATTCAAATGACACTGTTCTCACTAAACTTATTGCTCCTTGTTTTTTTCTGGAAACTTAGCTTATCTGGATCTAAAAACATAGATATAGTAGTGAGTATACTCAAAATGAACCGCCCTTACTCCGGAGTGTGGTGCGACCTGTACTCATCGGAATTGTGGGTTCGTAGTCAAAGGTTTACCGCAGACTGTATTTTAACGGCGGTCTTTGCTGATAACTGGACGCTTCAGCAACGACTCAGTCCTTGTCATGGTTTGGGGGCTATGACGTAATCGACCTTCCCTACCCCCGCACTCGTGGGACCAAAAATTAAGGAAAATAAACAAAAACGAAAACTTACTGACACGACTACGGCGACTAAAACGGTACAGCGACTAAAACGAAAACGACGATGGCGACTAACAACAGGCCGGGTGGTCCAACTTTTTCCAAGCCACTTCGGTTCCGTTCAAGGACTCCCGTTCTACAAATAAGAAGTAATTACGACGATCGGCGCCATTCTCTCAGGGCCCTTGAGAGAATGGGCAAGGCAGACCCAGCGACTCAGAACTACAAGCAGTGTCAAACTTTAAAATGAGCACAGAGTATGGCTGAACAACAGGATACTCCTGTCGCTTCCACTTCCAAAGTACAGCAGTCTGGTAAAAGGCTGTGCTCGCCAAATGATCCGCTGACTTCCAAAAGTGATCAGTGGAATTGCTGGTTCAAGGTCGTTTGCTGGTATCGCTAAAGGACAGGCGATCATCAACAGGGGAAATGAAGACGGCAAATTCATTGCCGTGGTAAACGGACTGTCCTTGATAACCTCTATTTTCCCAGCTGGTTTCCGGGTCCATCTCCCGACTCTGGCGAAGCAGGCTGGTATCAGTGTCGCATACAATTAATGAGCTTCAGCGATGAGCGGTCTGTTGAGTGCTATCGCGACGCTCTGATGAAATAGGCACTGGATTTTGTCAACAAATTACATCCCGTCTCGGCCCAAGTCCCACGCATGGATTCCGCCGACAATACACTGAAAGGTCGCTCGATTTTATGATTTAGATGGAGATCGCATACATGCAGTTATTATACTTAATGCCGAGTCTCTGCCTCAACTCGTCAAGGCAGGTGGCTGAGTCTCATACGGATTCAGTGGGATCCAACTTCGGTAGTACAAGAGCAATCAGGGAGACAACGCGTAGACGAACCTGTCCTATCGCAAGTGTCTGAGATGAATCTGGATGATACTAGAGTTTCTCCTTCTGTAATGCGCTTGCTTTCGTGGAGAATCTTTTCATCACGGGGCCGATTGCGCCACTTGAAGATGAGCGACACCGATCCCTATGTGGAAGTAACGGTGGTGACGACCGGCTTCTGCAGATCAACCTCCACCAATTTACGACTGTTTCCGCCGCCCTAAAAGTCCCCCAGAAGTAAGGGTGAACAGAGCTGGTACTAATCCAGGATCCATGGGTGAGTGGGGTATGATTCTTGGTCTTCGGACTCGTGGGTTTAAGCTGTTTCAAAGAACAGGTAATGGAAGACATTGGGCTATTTACATGCCAGGAGCAATCTTAATATTTACCTTCCTTCCTCTTTCAGTAGTGAAGATGTCGTAGCAGACAGCCTGGAGTTAGTTGATACCCACTATTGGTTGGCTTCGGTACCTTAAAATCAGTAACGAAAGCGGCCAAAGATAGGAACAAGGGTCAGATAGTGTGCAGCGATGTCAATGCACATCATCACGTGTGGGGAAGCACTGACATCAACGAAAGGGGCGAGTTACTTTTGGAATATATTATGAGTAGTAACCTTGTGATTTGTAATATAGTGTACCTACCTTCACTACATGAAATAGACAAGAGGTGCATGATGTCACCCTTGTCTCTGAGAGAATTAACGATAAAATATTTGATTGGAAAGCTTTCGACGTTCATTGCTTTTCTGACCATCGACACTTTACGCAACATTAGGAAGGTAGACTGGGGAAAGTTTAGAGACACTTTCTACGGGTCGATGCGAAATATACCTGAACTTAAGGTGCGAAATATTGGGGACGTAGAAACCACGGTAGAACGAGTCACATCAGCCCTGAATTACTCGTTACAGACCGCATGCCTCAAGGTCAAACTAAGGGGGAAACGGCAGCCATCTTGGTGATTAGGGTTATAGAAAGCACTTTAATAGGTCAAGGTCCAAAAAAGGACTGGTTAGATATAAATATGTACTCCAGCAGTACAAGCGAGAGTTAAGGAAAGCTAAAAATAAATCCCAGATGGATTTCTGCAACAATGTGGAAAGCTCATCCGAAGCCTTCAGTCTTAGGAAAATGTTGGTCGCTACAGTAGAAACAGTGATGGATCTTGGATGACGTCTTGTGAGGAATCACTACGGGTACTCCTGGATACTCATTTCCATGGCAATTCTGAGGCTGAACCAGATGCTTCTGTTGGATATTCCGTCGATGTGCAACCATCGGATGTTGCCATTGAAATTGTAACTCAATTTACAATTCTTTGAGGTACAAAAAGCTTTATACCTCTCAAGGTGCCAGCACCGGGCAATGTCTCGCCGGTGGTGGCATATAGACTCGTGCCGTAGCTCAAAGGGCTCTACACTGGATGCATTAAGCAGGCCTACATACCTTGGAAATGGAGAGAAACTAAGGTTGTCTTCATTCCTAAAGCGGGGAAACCGTCCTACACGGGACCTAAGGATTTCTCAACAGCACGCCCTGTAGCATGGGCAGGTCCTCCGAAACCGCTCTGCATGAACCGCTCATGATCGAAACCGCTCTGCTTTATATAGGGCTCTGTTGCAGTTAAAGAATATACTATGGTATCTTTCTTAGATATAGAGCAATCCTGTAACAATTTAAATCCAGTGGCAGTTACTGCGGCACATACTTCTCTGGAGTTGACAACAATATCAGGTTGTTTGTCTTGATGGGCTTCGGATAATGGTTTTTGGGATGAACCCATTTCGTTCTTTTCAGCAGGAGATATAAGGTACCAACTATGGTTCCTGTCTCCTTACTTAATTTTATTGGTTATTTTACAACCTCATGAGGTCAGATGACTTAGTCATATTAATTAACAAACAAATAAATAAATTAAACAAATTTTAAAATATTTCTCCAACTGGTTCTATCCTTCGCCTTTGGTCGCTAGATGATAACACCAAGGATACGCAGGGATACTTCGGCCTGGTCTTTCCATCAGAGTCTTGGTCGTCTTGGTTTTCTGCTTCCATCGGGTACGTTATCGAAAACCTTTCGCGCTGGTTCATCTTAATCCATTTTGATAACAGGGGCTTGCTAACGCAATTGATCCAATTTGATTCGACTTGATTCGATATGTCCAAGTCAGAATACAAACTCGCCGTTTTCCATAACAGGACCATATATTTTACGGAGAATTTTTCTCTCGAATACTCCCAGGTGTTTTTCATCCGCGTGCGATATGACCCAAGTTTCGGAGGACCGGTAAAATGAGAGTCTGGTATTGCTGAACTTTTGTCTGCCGAGAGAGGGCTTTGTTCTTAAACTGCTTACTGAGCCCAATGTAGCATCTATTTGCAAGCACAATTCTCCCATTTATCTCCAGGCTGACGTTGTTGTCTTTGTCAAAATTAACTCGATTGTCGACCTTCAAGTGCGGACCAAGTCGAGAGGTTTGCCCTCATTAACAGCAAGACCCATCTTCGCTGATTCATTTTCGATTGGTGTAAATACTACAGTAACCTAACATACGGCTTTTCCTGTTGATGGTCTTGTTCATATTTACTGCAGCGTTTCTCATTATCATCTTCATTAAGATGTTGAAGAGATTGCACGCCAGTGTTACGCCTTGTCCAAGTCCTCGTCTGGTACAGAATGGATCGGTGAGGTCTTTCCCCACCTTCATTGCTGATTTGGTGTTGGTCAGCCCCATTCTGCAGAGGCGGATCAGTTTTGGCGGAATCCCAAGTTTAGAAGTTAAATTTTTCCCGAATGGGGCTATCGAAAGAAGCTTTGTAATCGACAAAAAGATCATGTGTATCGATTTGCTTTTCGTGGGTCTTTTCCAGGATTTGGCGTAGCGTGAATATTTGGTCAGCCGTGGACTTGCCTGGTGTAAAGCCACACTGATAAGCCACACATAATACGCTTGACAAGACCTTATACGCGATGGATAAAAGACTGATACCGGGATAGTTGGAACATACACACGGATCACCCATTTTGAATACAGGACATAGTATACTGTGACTCCAATCGTTAGGCATAGATTCCCCCAACTATATACCGTATATAAGTTGATGCATGTGGGCTAGCAGTCGCTCGCCACCGGCCTTAAAAAGCTCAGCGGGTAACTCATCTACGCCAGTGACTTTATTATTCTTATTCCGGGAGATTGCCGTTCTAATCTCGCCTTGGCTGTCTGTCTTCGACAATCATTACCTCCTGATCTTCAGTGGAAGAATCTCAGTGAAGTAGTGCTGAAATGTAGCCTCTCCACATTTTAGGCACACACTGCTTATATGTCACTAGATTCCCATTCTCGTTCTGGTAGGAGGGCAGCCCAATATTCGGTCTGTTATTCGATATAAAATTCGATAAAAATGGTTTCCCATTACATTCCATGGAGGGGAGAGCTTCTCACAACCAGTGAGCTGTGCGCTTTCTAGTTTTATACTTACTGATTGGGACCTACTGCTTTACACCGGTTCCGAACGGTATTTTTGAGAAGCATTTTCATGGCTAAATACTCGATAGTGTCGCCGTCACTATGTGAGATGACCGCCGCCGAAAGAAATGTAAGGTGGGCAGAGCAGGGATCGAACCCACAATCTCATGTACAAGAGGCGCGCACACTAACTATTGCACCACCGACGGCCATTCTTACCCTCTGGAAAAAGTTCGGGATCAATTATCCATCCTGCACATTTCGGCCTTTTCACTCTCTCTCTCTCTGCTACCACTGCCATTTTTCCGCCTAAATAGTTGGTTTTCCTCCCTTATCAGTCTTTGGTACCGCTCATTCGCAGCACGCGTCGTAACTGACTGAAAGTTGGTCGAAAGACACTTTCCTTTCCCAATTTCGCATTAAAATCGCCTAGAATAATCTTAATGTCGTGGTCAGGCCAACGTTCATATACTTCCTCCAGACACTCATAAAATGATTCTTTGACCTCATCATCTTTATACTCTGTCGGTGTGTGCACACAAATTAACGAGATGTTGAAATAGTTGGCTTTGATGCGAATTGTGGCAATGCGTTCACTCACTGGGTTGAACTTTGAAACTAGGAGTCACAGTCTTATGCCAACTATAAATCCCCATTTGAATTCGTGCTTTCGCTCATGGAAGCTGTAGTAAATATCGCAGTTTTTCTTTCTGATGCAACCATATCCTGTCCACCGCATTTCCTACATAGCTGTGATGTCAGCTTTATATTTTCCGAAGACATCCGCCAGTTAGAAAGTGGCACCCGTCCTGTATAGTGTTCTCACGTTCCAGGTACATGTCCTTAAATCGTGGTGTGTTCTCACGTTCTCACGTTCTAGGTACATGTCCTTAAATCGTAGACCTTATAGCGTTTGCGAGGGTTATCAACAGTTAGGGGGTTTGTTCGCTTACATTTCTTGTGTATTTTCATCGCCTATATAACGGTGGCGAGAGGTAAACCCAACCAACCGTGGTTTTCATTTTACCTACTGCCGCCCATTACACTGTGTGTAATTTTTTAAGTCATGGCAAAATAACCATATACGGACACCACTACGTGATAAAAGACTAAAAAGAAAAAGACCCGTGTTTCCCAATTTTTCCCAAAGTCATGCACTTTTTTTATGGGCCGCCAAAGATTTGGGGCCTCGGTATCATTTTCGTAAAAATGTGATCATTTTCTCAGGCTCATATCTTGCAAACCGATTTACTCTCTGAGGCAAAGTTGTAGCTCTTGTCATAAAGAACAAAAATTGCGAACATATAAAATCAAAAAAACTTCACCTTCCAGATCAAAATTGCAAAAAACTTAAAAAAATTCGATTTTTTTTAACCTTTTTTCCCGTGTTCAGGTCCATAGGTAGCAAACCGTTCAAAATTCAAGGAAACAATCAACTACAAAAATTTACCTAAGATCTCAATAAACAAATTTCTAGAACATATAAACTTCCTAGAGATGATTCTTAACACTGTTTAGGTAGCACGCAAACATGAAAAATTTGCCGAAAATTTTTTAATTTCATTTTTTTTACCTTTTTCTCCTGTTAAGGTCCATAGGTAGCAAAAAATGAAATATGCCTGGCCAGAACCATGTGCATTCTTCAGTCTATGTTGTTGTATTTGTTCATCCACACTTCCTCTTGGCCTCCACGAGTTACATTCGAATTGATTCAGAGGTGAGCGTGAATCCCAATTACAAAGAAAACAAAAGAATTTTGGGAAGCCGCCCTTATCGATGATCCCTTGCAAAATGTTGATGACCTTCAAATCACAGCAAATCTTCCATTTATTTTCGTAATATTTGATTTTTTCCATTATATCTTTCAATGTTTCATAGCTTTCTTTCATGTTGATACCCATTGCTAGCGGAATGGAAGGTTTTCGGTTCGACACATGCAACAAGACTGCTTTCAAGCTTGAAACAGAACCATCAATAAATAATCTCCACTCACTAGCGATGTAGTTCATTCCCATTTTTACCACCAAGGCTTTTATATCGTTGCAGTAAGCGAACGAATTGTCATCATTTAGAGTGTAGAGCATCTGAAATTCAGCTTGTCGTTTGCGGTACGCCGTAGAGTTAACATTAGCATGTGTGAGTTTTCTTTGCTTTAAAAAAGCTGTCAAAAATATTGCAAGTCGCTGCTATAATCCCAATATGGCCACAATGAAATCCATTTCCATTTGTGTTATTAGTTGTGGTCCATCTCTTCCCTGTTGGGGCTCATAATCGGTATCAAGTGGATCTTCATAAGTAACACCACTTGATGTACTCATTGCTGTAAATTCTGTAGTACGATCTGGAGTTGGCGGCCTTGGTGATACAAAATTTTCAGGTGCAAGCACTGGTAGTGTGGCTGTTGCAGTTCCTTTATAAATTTTGTTCTTCTCAGAATGTCGATTTAGACGACATGTGTAATTTACGCATGCATAGCAACTGGTTGCATCATGATCACCTGGGCGATTAATCCAGTTTACCGGCTTACAATACTTCATAGTACCTATACTTCATAGTACCTAACCATACCATGAGATTGTTATAACATTGGCGACACACTGTATTAGGTGTGTAATTTTCACCGGTCAAGTCCACTTCCTCGAAAAACAATGTATATGCTCTTTTGAATTCACTAGTTAAAAGATTCTTTTCCTTCTGAAATCTTGTAGATGTTTTTTTCTGGTTTGATGACCGCAAACGTAGCAAAATAAATCAATATTTTCACACTGCATATTGAAATTGTCAGTTGCCAATGTTGTGTGCGAATTATACTGTAGCACTTTCACTTTCACTTTTTTTACTTTCACTTTCACTTTATAACTTTCACCGCTGAGCTCTCGTTGACGTCGCGCTGTGTAATGCCTCGATGTGAGCGTCGTGTCGCTTTTATATTGTGTGCTGCGTCCCTTGTTGCGTGTGCTGAGCTTACTGCATTGCCTGTGCTGCTGCTGTCGGGGCATGATCGCGTGATACCTAAGCGCTACCTAAACGGTGTTAACCCTTGGACAAACACATGGTTCTGGCCAGGCATATTTCAATTTTTGCTACCTATGGACCTGAACAGGAGAAAAAGGTAAAAAAAATTAAATTAAAAAATTTTCGACAAATTTTTCACTTTTGCGTGCTACCTAAACAGTGTTAAGAATCATCTCTAGGAAGTTTATATGTTCTAGAAATTTGTTTATTGAGATCTTAGGTAAATTTTTGTAGTTGATTGTTTCCTTGAATTTTGAACGGTTTGCTACCTATGGACCTGAACACGGGAAAAAAGGTAAAAAAAAATCGAATTTTTTTAAGTTTTTTGCGATTTTGATCTGGAAGGTGAAGTTGTTTTGATTTTATATGTTCGCAATTTTTGACAAGAGTTTATGACAAGAGCTACAACTTTGCCTCAGAGAGTAAATCGAAATTCTGAACGGTTTGCAAGATATGAGCCTGAGAAAATGATCACATTTTTACGAAAATGATACCGAGGCCCCAAATCTTTGGCGGCCCATAAAAAAAAAGTGCATGACTTTGGGAAAAATTGGGAGACACGGGTCTTTTTTTTTTTAGTCTTTTATCACGTAGTGGTGTCCGTATATGGTTATTTTTTTTCGTGTTGCACTGTGTTATGGATCAAACGGTAACCAGAATGCAGGAGTCGAAACTGGATTATAGTTTCTTCAATTTTGATCTGCCGTTGGCCAGGGGTGTTGGCTCATCAGTCTTCAAAGGACAGAAGAATATGTCGAATAATTCGAAGAGCTTCAGTGACAGGGTCAACTTATAAGCCTGAGACGTATCAGTGATCGCATAGCCAATCAGGCTGCTTATTCGTTTCACCTTCTGACGTAGGTTTCCGATAAAGCCATTTCCCAGGAAATACTGCGTGGAAATAGTGAGCTGCTTGGACTGGCCAATGCAGGAATCATTTCTGGCCACTCCTTAGGGGGTATTGCAATTCACTGCTCTGAAAGCGCAAAATACTCAGGTATTTTACTCGACAGGAAGTCAAACTTCAAACCCAATATTCTGGAAAGATAGCACTATATACCTTGTGACAGACTACTAGGAAAACGCTGGGGTCTGAACCAGCCTATAGTTCATTGGTTGTATACGGCAGTAGTTAGACTGATAATGCTGTATGGAGTTATTGTCTAGAGGACGGCAATACAGAAGTTCACCTACTGCGCGATTCTAACCAAAGTTCAGAAAATGTTTGGCATGTGTCAGATAATGCCTGAAATGTGTAACGACACCTACTGAGACACTACTTATATATTAAACTTAGGGAACTGTTATTCTGGGCAGAAAATTGCTTCGGACATTCTCGACACAATGTCTATTCTTCCAGGTATTGTTGATTACACTTTGACCGAACCACTCTTTGACAAGAAGTAGCACATTATTATACCTGATGGCTAAGAATGCAATAGTCGCAACACTGGACATAAGATATTCGTCAACTTCAATACAGACTTGCCGATAAATTAGGCTTTGCTTTCTTTTCTATGAACCTAGGGCTATCTATTGCGAAAAGATTGGTTGACCATTGTAGAAACTACCAGAGAGAAATCTCCGCTACTAGAGTAGTGTCGGAATGACTGAGAAGCAATGTTCTGACTAAGGTCGGAATCAATATTTTTTCTAATAGTTAAGCTGTCTTTAAGTCCCTGGAAGCTGTCTTCCTAAATTCGATAACTGCCGACGACTATCGCAAATCTCTTAATGAAATGGCTCAGCAGTTTAATGTTCATCTTATTTGGGTACCGGATCACAGGGACATACCAGGTTACTGCAAAGTAGATGAACTTACTAAACTGGGGACTACCGTATATAATCCTGGGAACTATAACATGCGAGCACGACTCTCGCAACTTGCAAGCTCTTCTTGAGGAATTGTGCCCTAACGGAAGCTAATGGTAGGTGGGCTAATGCTCTCATGTACAAGAGTCGCGCACACTAATCATTGCACCACCAGCGACCATCAGCGACCCCTAAAACTCCGTATGTGCTATAATTAAGTTTTGTTCTTTCAGTTTTCTAGTTTTGGATTAGTTTGGATACTGGCCCACACTGTATCACATATAAAGCTGCCGTGACTAAAGCGTCACGTGCAGTGGCATAATTCAACGCTAGAAAATTTCACAAATACACGTGACGGATATTAACATTAATAAACAAACAATTCAATAAATATTCATACAACTTGATAATATTTCTCAGTACGTTTAGTTTTGTGTGCACAGTTTACAGGTATTTATACATTTATGTGTTATTTAAACCAACAGCAGCACCTCAATTTAAAAACCAATACATAAGTTTCAGTCGAGTGAGCCGACTTAATCATACCCTCACCCTAAGTCATCTATTGCGTGGGTGTTCTGTTAAATAAAAAACGCCCATACTCAAAAGTGACCATATTCAGTAGCAGATTGACGACATTGCGCTAAATATTATTGAATACCTAAATTAGTTAGTTTCCCTCCGAATATTTATATACCAGGGCATTTTACATATATAAATGGGCATAGCAAGTTGTTGCCAAAAAATTGATCAGTACCAAATTTTATTAAGATCGGTTATGATTTATTGGTGATATCGACTCGACAAACTGGAAATACGCTCAACTTTTGTATGGGAGGTACGAAACTGGGAGTGGCACAATAGTCAGTTATTAATTACACAGTAGCTTTTAGCAAAATATTGCCTAGTACCGAATTCTATGAAGATCGGTTGTAGTTTATGAGAGTTATCGTGTCGATCAGCCGGTCATCCGCCCAACTTTTATATGGGAGGTACCAGAATGGGCGTGGCAAAACAGCTCATTTTCTATAGGAGAGTTTTATTTGACTAAATATTGACTAGTATAAAATGTCATAAAGATTGATTCGATTGATTCTCGTGCCGAACAACCAGACGGCCAAACAACTTTTGTATGGGAGGTACCCCAATGGGCGTGGCAAAATCACCCTTGTTTTAATCGGTGATTGGCGTTTGATAACGTGAAGCCTTATACCTAATTTCAGTGTTTCACGCGAATTATCGGATTGACAACCCGGACGTACACCCTGTTTTGTATGGTAGGTAGCAGAATGGGCGTGACAATCTCGCCCGTTTTCTCCAGTTAAGTAGACATTTACAGATTATTAACCGGTGTGTGAGTTGAAGCTAATCAAATCTGCCAGAAGACAGGTTTGAAAGAAATATGATTTTGTGCTAAATGTGTAGATTTGTATGGGAGGGGCGTGGTCAAAGCGCCCATTTTCAATCCCAAACTCAGTATTGACAAATATTCGATACTGACAAAATTTCGCGGTGACCAGCCAGCCAGACAGACAGACGGACATGGCTCAAACGTCTTAAAAAGTCCTAAAACGATGTTCGTCCAAAGATACTAGGCGTATAATATGGCTCCTTCTATGTGTTACATATTTTTACGTTTTAATTGATATATACCCCCATCCCTATGGGTGAGGGTATAATAATTGAATAGTGGGTAATATGCATGTGGCGATATATATTTTGTCTATGGGTTACCAACTCCAAACTGACTGGTCCAAATACAAGTATCTTATTAAAAATTACATATAACACTGTCCGACGGTCCATATTACACTTGAACCGGATGATATACGTCTGAAACTATAGGTAAAATGGAGTTAATTGGCGTTTTCAGTTTCTCATTTTCTCATCCTCTTGCCCCATAAAAGGACTACAAATTTTCAAGGGATAACATTTTTCAAAAAAAAAAAGTTAAATACTTATTCGCACCCTACGATACCGATATAGGTGTCAACGTAAAGAAGAGAATTATGGCTATTTTTATTATTATTTTATTTATACCGTTCCAGGATAAAAAAGACTTAAAAAATGTCCTTGAAAAATTAAATCCTTTCAAATCCTTAGAAAATCTCTAGCAATTTATTCGAAAAAAATATAAGTTAATAGCCTGTATACAGTGTAAAACTCCCCAAAATTTCAACATTCTAGCTTTATTGGTTAATTTTTAATAAAAGTTTAGATAAAACTCTTCCAGCAAAAAAGTACTTTACTATATGGAACAGAGTATATTTTTTTTTTTAAAAAGGAGTTACACTTGGACCAGATGATATAAGGATGAAACTATAAGCTAATCAGAGTAAAATGGCATTTTCAGTTTTTCATTTCGTCATCCTGTTGCCCGTTAATAGGACTACAAAACTTTAAAGGATAACATTATTCATAGATAGTATTTAAAATGAATGGTACTTAATAAAAGTGTATACGTTTGCTTTGTCGATTGTATATACCAGCAGTGGCACGACAAATTGACCAACAATAATCTGCCAACACGTGGGCTGAATTTTTTCCTGAATTTCTGGATGAAATCGTTCACCGTGTTCATCACTAAAATCTCCTAAATTTTCAGGCATAAAAGTCCAGATGTCTGTCCAGAAAATGTATTTTCAGGGACATATTAACTCCCACTTTTCCAAAACATTCGACAAGGTTCTGAACTATACTTTTGTAGTTATCAGATTTGGTGTTGCCCAAAAAGTTATTGATTACAGCATCCAAACTATTCCAAGCATCCTTTTCTAATTAAAAAACCTGTCAATATCATGTATCAATAAATCAATACATACCAGCCTCACTAAGTTTTCAAAAAACTGTCTTTAGATGCGTCATAGCTGCACTTTGAGAGCCAAGTGCCCGAACGAAATTTCTAATTAAACCGAGTTTAATATGAAGTGGATGGAGGATTATTTTAGATGATGGAACAAGTGGCATACAAAAAAAAACCACATAGAATACAAAACTTGTTCCGATTTGGGCACTCACTAGTCACGTTTACTCGCTTTAAATCACTTTTTTGTTTTACGAAAAATCGAAATGCAGAAATAATTTGAGCCTCTGAAATTTTCAACTTGTCAAGACTTACTACAGACATATTGCTATAAAACACGTTAAATAAATTCAATGTATTTATTGGACAGTGAGAACAAGTATTTATATTTTGTTTTTAATGTTATCCTTTGAAGTTTTGTAGTCCTTTTAAGGGCAACAGGATCACGAAATGAAAAACTGAAAATGCCATTTTAGTCCGATTAGCTTATAGTTTCATTCTTATATCATCAGGTTCAAGTGTAACTCCTTTTTTAAAAACATTTTATACTCTGTTCCATATAATAAAGTACTTTTTTTGCTGGAAGAGTTTTATCTAAACTTTTATTAAAAATTAACTAATACAGCTAGAATGTTGAAATTTTGGGGAGCATTACACAATATATAGGATATTAACATATATTTTTTTCGAATAAATTGTTAGAGATTTTCTAAGGATTTTAAAGGATATAAGTTTTCAAGGACATTTTTTAAGTCTTTTTTATCCTGGAACGGTATAAATAAAATAATAATAAAAATAGCCATAATTCTCTTCTTTAAGTTGACACCTATATCGGTATCGTAGGGTGCGAACAAGTATTTAACTTTTTTTTTTGAAAAATGTTATCCCTTGAAAATTTGTAGTCCTTTTATGGGGCAACAGGATGAGAAAATGAAAAACTGAAAACGTCAATTAACTCCATTTTATCTATAGTTTCAGACGTATATCATCCGGTTCAAGTGTAACGACTTTTTTTAAAATTGTCGTACGGTGTATTGAACTAAATGTCGGTGATGCAATGGTTAGTGTGCGCGCCACTTGCACATGTGATCCTGAGTTCGATCCCTGCTCTGACCATTTTAAATTTGTTTAGGCGGCGGTCACCTCCCATAGTGACGGTGACACTATCGAGTATTCAGCCATGAAAAAGCTTCTCAAAATACCGTTCGGAACCGGTGTAGAACTGTAGGACCCAATCAGTGCGTATAAAAACTAGAAAGCGCACAGCTCACTGTTTGCTCTCCCCAATTCCTTTCATGCAATGTAGATAATGGGAATCCATTTAATTTATTTTAAACTTAATTTCTTTAGAAATAACAAATATTCCCATTATTTTTGAAACACGATTTCATTTCAGACATTGTTGACGGTTTCCGGTTCTATGTTATGAGTGGCTCCGAAGGGTATGGATCGTTTTTGAATTATTAGCGTAGCATCGGTCTTTAACGGGCCCCACAAAAAAAGGAACAAAAGGGCCATATCGCAGATCCGAGGCGTCAAATTGACATCGCCAAAACGGCTGATAACACGATTACCGAACTTAGTGCGCAAAAGATCGATTGTTTGGTGAGCTGTTGGACATGGTGCGCCATCCTGCTGAAACCAAAGATTATCCAAGTTCATATCTTCCATTTCAGCCCATAAAAAGTACGTAAGCACGGTACCCTGACGAGTGCCGTTGATAACCATTAGTTTGGGCAACACAGAACTCACTTCGGAAATAAGTTTGCAATATTTCCCAACGCTGTTCAAGAGTAAATCGGTTCAGTTTGATCCGTGGAGGTATGATACTGACTAATAGTCTATATTTCGAACAGAAAAAATCGACCAGTTTCACCCGTTATGTGATATTATTTTTCACCTGCAGTGACTGCGTGTTAGATTCAAGTTAGATTCACTCACTCAGAGTTATGTGATAAGCCCCTTAAAATCTCTATACACCAAATTTCTGCTGCAATGAATCCACTATTTGACACCGTTGAAAATGCCACAGTTGTTTTAAAAATTCTAACGTTCTTTGCAATATCGTTGATTCCATATCAAACCGAACACCTTTTTTGCATCACAATTTTAGTTTGATTGTTTTCCTGTTCGTTTACGTATTTTCACTGCCATTATGAACGGTGGCGGGAGGCAAACCCAGCCCACCGTGTTTTTGCATTTTACCTACTTCCAGGATATTTGATTGCAGCCGCGTCTGATCCATGCTGATCCGTCTGATCCATGCTGACCAGGATGCGATATGTTGAAACTGGATTTTCTTCTTTTGGTGAAAGTTGGTAAGGATCTTACCGAACCTTTCGAAACTAAGCGAGGCCTCAGGCGAGGTGACACCCTATCGTGCGATCTCTTTAACATCTTAATGGAGATAATTATGAGAAAAGCTGCTGTCAACATGAATAAAACCATCAGCAGCAAAAGTCACATGCTGCTCGCGTATGCTGATGATATAGATATCATTGGGCGCACAATTAGAGAAGCTACTGCGGTGTTTTCGAGAATTGAGAAGGAGTCAGCAAAGGTGGGTCTGACGGTAAATGAGGACAAGACAAAATTAATGGTTTCAACGAACAGGGCCCCCACGCGATTAACTTCGGGTAGTGGACGAATTTATGTACCTCGGATCTGCCGTAAACAAAAACAACAACGTCAGCCTTGAGATCAAGCGGAGAATTGTGCTTGCGAATAGATGTTATTTTGGGCTAAGCCAGCACTTTAGAGATAAAGCCCTCTCTCGAGTAACAAAAGTCCAGCTGTACCAGACTCTCATTCAACCTGTCTTGCTTTATGGCGCAGAATCCTGGGTCCTATCGCAAGCAGACGAAACATCTGTAGGAGTCTTCGAAAGAAAAATACTCCGAAAAATGTATGGCCCTATCGTGCACAACGGCGAGTATCAGCGACGTATGAACCAGGGGCTGAACCAGGCAAAAGATCGAACTGGTTGGCGAAATATGTTATCTTCTTTTTGTAAGATCCCTGACCCCTCGGGGTTGTCCGAGACCGGATAAGTACGTAAGTATTTTAGTTTGATCCCAAATTAGTAGACTGATTTAGCATTTAAAAATAGTTTACCCTATTTTTGTAATAAAATTTATAAATTACTTTTACTTGCTTTTGACAATTGAAGAAATCAGAAACAAGTGCTATAGTGGGAGCGATCAAGGTGTCATATTTCGAAAACGAGTAGACCTAATTAAAATTAAGATATGTATGTTGTTGTAAAGCCCATTATTTAATCGTTTTTATATTTTTAAAATTTGTTCCATTTTACGGTCGATTTCACCATGTTCAGTTATCATTCAGTTAGAGCTAACGAATAGTTTCAGCTGTCAGTTTGTATGCAATTTATAATTTTTAACTATCAGTTAGCTTTAAATTGGTTTGGTGAAATTGGGCGTTAAAGTTAATACTTCTTTTTTGTACTTTAAATATTCATACGTGTTTGGTAAAAATCGTAAAAATCTGAAAAAAATTCGATTCTGAATAAATCCTGTAAATTTGAAAGTGGGCTAATAAGGGTTTCTATTATTAAAAGAATATTTATTGAGTATGATTTTTTGTATGCACAGATGTGTAAACTGCTGTCGATCGATGTTACGAGAACGCGCACACGCGAGAGTTAGTCGTAGTCGTATTTTGAGCGACTACCCAACAAGCACATCGGATCCGACTTCTCTGATTTGATTTCCAGATCGAAATACTCGAGCGGCCGTTATTCCTCTTTCGATCTCGAAACGAGAATTGTTTCCGATCTCGAAATGAGGTCGGATCCGATCTAGAAACTAGAACGGAACTGAACTCGGCTTAAGTTAAGTTTAAGGGCCACTCTCGTATCGCGTTCAAATTATCATCACTCCATAGACATTATCATCCAGAGTAAAACCGTATTTTTTTTCTGGGGAAACCCATACTTCCCGAATTTAACGATTTTCAAAAAGGTCTACCACATGGTACGAGCAACATATGTAGGTCCCTGCGAGGGCTAGTTTTCCATTTTCTCACATTCTTTACTTTTTCTTTAATTTAGTTTTTTTTTTAAAATTTTTTTGCCTACCGAAATTTGGGGGACCATAACTCCGAAAATAGGGGTTTCCCACAATTTTTTATTTTACATTTTTTGCTTAGAACAACGTGTTTTACACAAAAAAAAAATGGACAGTGGCCTTAAAGTTGACCTGTTCCCTTTATGGTAGGTTAAATTAATTAAAAACACTAAGGGTAGTATTCTAGAAGTCCCGAAAGTGAACGTAAACGCAAAAGAAAACGCGAGCGCCAAAGTCAAAAAGTGGTAGTTTATATATCACTTCGCGCTTGCATTTGTTTACGAATGCTGTCACTGACATATGCGGTTTATAGAGTTGCCAAACTAAAATAAACAATTATGGATCAGAAAAAGTTATCTTGAGTGAAGTGCTTAGAATGAAAAAGATTAAAAAATTTAGCTCTATTTCAGTAGATCAAGAGATTTTAAGATTGCTATTATTTATAATACTGCAAATACCAATAATATTCACATAAAGTGTGTAAAAAATATATATTATTTTAAATTAAATCTATATTAAATTAATTGTCTTTTCAAAAACACGTGCCATTTGGCGGTATGTATTGATTGTAATGTATTGGTTCTTTTGTATATTATTGTCAACATCAACTGATGTTTATAATTTTTAAATATAATTAGAATAGTTTTGCAACGCATTATTTATTTGAACGTTCCATTCTAATTTTATTATTGTAAATAAGAATTTCAGTGCGTAAACAGTATAATTTTGAATTATTAAAAAAAAAGGTTGAGCTCTATCCGTCGACTGCATTTCAGCCAAAATTGGCAACTTCTTATAAGCAATAAAATTCAAAATACTTCCATATGCCTATCCTCGATTGACATTTTTCTTTAAATTTGTAATTTCTTCAACTAACTCGAGGAACTGTAGCGTGTTCAATTTGACAGCTGAAGTGATCAAAAACGTTGCGATGCGTTTTATAAATTACCCATTAAATAACGTAACTCAACGCAGGTAGTCACCGAACAGCTGTAAAGTTTTATAAACTACCAAAACGACAAAAGTAACGCGAGGTGACTGATTCACGACTTATAGAATACCACCCTAAATTATTTATTCTTGGTGCCTTGAATAGAATCAGCGAAAGCGTATTAGATTCGGATCAGCGAAAACGAAATCCAGCATATTAGACTCAACCCGAAACTGAATTGTATCAACTAATGCGAAATCCAACGTATCCGCATCGGATCAGTCATTGCGAGATCCGACATGTCGGGCCCGAATCGAATCTGAATCGGGTCAGCGAAAGCGTAATTTAGAGTTTTTCTCGATTTTTTCCAAAAATTGTTAAAGAAAGTTTTGAAATTGGGATATTTCTGATGAGAAGATAAGTTTACCTTTCCAACAGTATAGTGTATTACGTCTATGTACGGTAGTTAGGGAATGCAAATTCCCGTAGTTATTTATTTCCCGGGAAAGCGGGAAAAATAAATAAATTTCCCGGGATCCCCGGAATTCCCGTTTGAAATGTGAGTCCCTTATTTTTTAAATTTTTCGAATTTTATATGTCAGTTTTGTTCCACAAAAGAGAAAAAATAGAACAAACATCTTAAATAACGTACATATGTATATTGGAATGTGTATTTGAAATATCTAATACTGACGGGGATGTACTTCTATTTTAAAATTGGTGGTCTAATTTCTGTGAAACTACCTACCTTTCACACCAACCATCTCTAAATCTATAAGTGATGTCGATAAAACTAACGAATTTTTTATACATTATTATTCAGCTGTCAAATGGCAAACAGCATGCTATGATTATATTCATCCGGGAATTATTTAGCGGCGACAAACTCATTTTGAACTTTGACCGGTTTGCGACACATTTAGTTTAGTTTAAATTCTACAAAGCCTGAGTATATAATCGAGCGTATCTCTGGCATTTAGTATCACATCGAAATAATATACATATATGATTGAAAACTCTTTGAAACATCTAAGTTAAAATTAATTGTTAAACACAGCAATGTGTTTGTAAGTATTTGAAAGGATCAGATAAGAAATAAGTCATCTTTCAAGACATAAGATGATTTATCTACCCTTCAAAGACAAGAGATATTAAGTTCCAAAATAAAAAAAAATATTTCGTACTCGTATAACCGCATGCCCCTTTCTAGAATATTAAAAAACTAAATAAAATACTGACGAAATTAACTAAAGAATGAAATGTTGTTAAAAATGTAATTTTTCCTGCACGCTGGAAACTAACGGCCTCTCTAACATATTTTCCGGAACCATGTATATATTTGGAACACACTTCATACCTTCATATGTTTGCAAGTCCCAAACTTAATAAATAAATAAATGGTTTCCCGTTACATCCCATGAAGGGATTAGGGAGAGCTTCTCATAATCAGTGAGCTGGGCGCGTTCTAGTTTTACACTCACTGATTGGGACCTACAGTTTTAACACCGGTTCCGAACGGTATTTTGAGAAGCTTTTTTCATGGCTAAATACTCGATTGTGTCGCCGTCACTAAGCAAGGTGACCGCCGTTGAAAGAAGTTTAAGGTGGTCAGAGCAGGGATCGAACCCACGTTCTCATGCACAAGAGCCGCGCACTCTACCATTGCACCACCGACGGCCACAAAACTTAGTCCCAAACTTACTTGTATTTAAATGCAAACAGTATCATGTTTACTGACAAACATGTATGCTTTTACGTGGAAATATATGCGTTCTTAATCCCAAACATCCATATACTTACATGGAAACATATACGAATTTCCCTCCAAATATAATAATATTTAGAAACGAATTATTCTTCGATTTCAATATAAATTTATTATTTATTATAATTAATTTTATCAATATAAATTCACATTTATAAATAATTGATATAATTAATTAATAGAGTTCAAACGGCCCTTTTTACATTTATTTGCATTGAATGCATTATTTGTTTTTTTCTCGTGAAATGAGAATCTGCTGCTGTTTTGCTTCTCCTTTCTTTGTTGTCTCTCACGTCTTTGGTTTCAGAAGGTTTCAGCTATGCGTTGGTTATCACTATGCGTTGGTACACAAACAAGATATTTATATACAAATGAAGTTCATGCAAGCCAAGCGTGAATTAATTACTTCTTATTTCATAAATGGTCCGCGGTTCCGATTTTCTCAGCAAAGGCTCGGATAGACAAATGGCTCCATTTTGTTACCCTTTCCAGTTTCTTTCCTCAAAATCGTTTCTCACTTTGGAAGCACACATACATATATACGAAACACATACACAAAAACCAAAGAAACATCACAAACTATTTAACCGTCCGGGCCTTTTGATATCCTCTGACCGATGAACCATTGACGACTGAATACATGAAACTAAAACGCAATACATCAGGCAAAATAAGAAACACTTCATCTGCAATTTACACGCAAATTCAGGAATATTTATAACTCACTGAGCGAATAATGCAAAAAAAAAAACAGATGCACACTTTCAAGGCATCCTCTCTCGTTGTCCCTCTTTTATTCTCTTGCATAGACAGTGCAACAAACACAGGTGTATTTGTATCACAAACATATTAGAACATATTAATCATCATAATCACAATGTGTTTGGATATTTGCGACAAGCTCCAAACACACTTTATGTTTGCATCCAAACAACAAAAAATACAGATTTTTCAGCAGGTGCGTAGGAGATTGTGTTGAAAAGCAATTCGAAAAGATTTGGAAATTGTTCTAAACTATTTCTGAGTTTGGCAAGGTATAACTTCATACTTTTTGTAAAATTTTGATATAAATCTAAAAATATTGCTTAGATATATGCGAAAATACAACGCCGCAACGAAAATGATTTCATTAGCCTATTCATTACTCTGATGAATATGTTACATTGTTGCAATTACATAATATGTTTCATTGATGTAAGGAGCTGGTTTGGAAATACAATCATCCAGATGTGAATGTTGTACCAACGTATCTATCAAGCACCCATATTCTATTTTTATTTCATGAAAAAATTTAAATTTATTATTTTCATTTTGCATATAGTTTCCGACAATTTGACGGTTGAGCATTGTTGCTAAAAAGATGGTAACAATTGGGGTAAAAACAGAGTTGCTCCTATCTGATACAAATCAGTTTCGTCGCTTTAATGACTGATACGTCGCAGTAACACATTCGTTTTGTGAGCTTTAAATGTTTGACTAAATACAGTAATAAACAAATAAAATATTGAAAAAATCAGAAGTTGCTCAAACCAAAAAACCTTAACCTCAAACCTTAACAATTACAGTATTGAATTTTTTTTTCCTCCAAAACGCACAATTTCATGTATTCGGTGCAGCAACAATTGAGTTGCTGAAGCAACGAAACGATGGACATTCAAAAAATCTTGTGGAACGTGCTTCATTGCAGCAACGATATAATTGTGGGGAGTATGAAACTTTTCATTCTACCAATGTAAACCACCTAAAGAAAATGCCCTATTTCTGCGATTAAACATATTTACTTCAGTGAAGTGATACTAATATTTTTACAAAATACAACAATTTCAAACATATTCAATACCCAAGTGCAAGAAGAGCTTGCTGGATTACACTGTTTTGCTAAAAAATTCCATTGTATTATTTGGAAATTTCGCGGTATTCCCGGATAAAATTCCCGGGAAAGCGGGAATTGAATATTAACGAAATTCCCGGGAAATCCCGCCCGGTATTCTCTAAACCCTTCCTTAAGTGAAACATCTTAACAATTCCGGTTACAGTTCCATTTTGTTGTAAAACCAGTATGTTCCCGGCTTTATTCTTTCCCAAAAAAATTAATTTTATAAAAAAATAGTTGTCGAAAGTGTTGAATAATATGATTATTGATGAAACTAATATATATTTTTCTTTGCACAAACGAACTAGCAGTCAGTTTAAAAGCCAATAATGTAAAATAGTTTAGGCATCAAATCGTAATACGTACTAATTATTAGTCGCTCACTGACTACAGACATCAGCTAGCTTATTCAGTTCTCTCTTAATTTATGCTTGCATATACAATTTAATAAAGTAAGTATAATTCAATTTCCTGGTACTGTAATTTAGAAATAAAACTTGTTTAACTTCGCTTTTGGTTTACTAACAGCTGTTGGATTTACGCTGAATTGGCGCCATTGGGGCTAACAAGATTTTGAACATTTTTTGCGGTGTCTTTTGAAACGAACAGAGATAACGAAAGCTTTTATCAAATGAGTTTAGTATTTACATATACCTACATATGTAGATAGATTACTGCTTGAAAACACAACATGCGCAATGGCTGCAATACATCAGACATTGTTATTATTGCCAACATCCATTAAAACTTCCCACAGTACCGTCGTCTACCAACTACAATAAAACATATGATTTATCAGCTGAAAACAGCTTTAAGCATTTGTTGTGTCAACATCGTACAATGTTCAAAGAGTTGCCACAGAATCAGTATATGAATATTTCCCCAGTCACACGAATTATAGGCATAAATAACACTAAACAACAAAATTAAAAAAAAAATTGTGTGCTAAATTGCCACTATACTTTCTGCTGTTGCTTGGTTCACTAAACACGAAAATCAGTAAACAAAAAAATTGTTTAATTGAATTTATTTAAAGATTTTTTTAAAATGTTTTTTGTGATTTTCCAAGGGAGTACATTTATGTAGTTCTTGTTGTATGTATATCTCGAAAATTAAATCCAGAACTTATTAAATTCATTTTTTTTAAATATTCTTAATAACACCACCTATTAGACGTATGATTAATTTTGCCAATTATTTGGTGTTTTCAAATATTAACTATTACTTTCCGAAAAAAAAAGATTTTTTTGTTAAATATTTTAACTTTTCGCACATTCAAACGTTACCGAAAAATAAGACTAATGCTATTTTAAATTAGTTTAAACCTCCTCAGTATATGGATCCAATAAAACCCATTAAATAAAAAATAAAAGAAATAGTTCCCATTACTTTACATTCCATGAAGGGACTGGGGAGAGCTTATAATCAGTAAGATGTGCGCTTTCTAGTTTTTTACACTCACTGACTGGAAAATTTAGTTTTACACCGGTCCCGAACTGTGTTTTGAGAAGCTTTTTGATCGTTAATTACTCGATGGTGTCACCGTCACTAAGCGGAGTGACCATCGTCGAATGAAATGCTAGGTGGTCAGAGCGGATCGGATCAACGTATCATCGACAGACCATTAATTTTAGTAAACAAATAAGTCGAGTTTCAACGTTTGTTCTACTATTTTTTTTTGTTCTTTCCAAGGAAGAACAAAGAAGTAGAAGTCACAGTGAAAATCATACACAATCATGTTTAATTTCCACAAAACTGTATGAAAAATAAAACAATTAAATTTTAAAAACAAGTTTTATTTCATATAAATCTTTAGTCCACTAAAGGGCCATCCACAAATGATGTCACACTCAAAGGGGGGGAGGGGGTGCAACTATCCGTGATAACTTGTGACATAGGGGGGCGGAGGCTTACAGAAACTTGTGATGTCACAATTTTTCAATTAATTTTGCTTAATATTTTAAAAATTTGCAAAAGGAAAACTTCAAGTTTGCTGCAGAGTTCTGTGTGACATTTGGAAAAAAAAGAGTATCGATGGTTTCGATGTTGAAGCTTCTTACATTGATCCAGAAGAACAGGTTCCTGAAATTGAGGAGGTAGATCCGGTTTGGCACATGAATCATGTACAAGAGTCAGAATATTTACTGCAAACCAGTAAATGTAACTCGCCAAATTGTTGTTCTGAACATCGAAGGAATCTTCGAAAGGTGTTACGTAACGGATTCTTACCTCCACCTATGAAAATTTCGAACGAGAATGGTCTTGAGGTTCATAGAAATCCGACACACGCTAATTCGTACTTCATGCCACTTTTTCATCGACGAGGTGTGCCTCTAGAATTCAATGCTCCAGGTGAATAACAAAAATGTGACAGCCAAATTTATTAAATAAGGTGTTTAATTTTTGTTTTGGAATGCTTTGGAACGGAAAAGTTAAAAATTGTACAATTTGTTAATTTTAGTTCAATTCTTTACTGTAGCTAAATTTAGAATTGTCTAAACTCTTTTCGATTTGTTTGTAGGTTCCATACGATTTGATGTGCCCTTCCATCCAATCGCAGCTTTTGAGTCGTGCTTGTCAAACGTGCGGAGCTTATTTCGCCACATAATAATCTGCAATTTTGCACAAACGAGTTATCCACAAAAACACCACGAAAGTGCCATTCGGATACATCCTGTTACTATTTTGACTCGACGAGATTCAGAAGCATTGTGTATTACTCGCAATGATACTGAAGAGGAAGATGTGGAGTGGATAGATGTCGAAGAATTAGACCCGCGAGCCATTTATGAGTACAGAATCCCTAGCGCAACTATAGACACCTTCCCACCGATTGTGAATATAAGAACCTGGCTGACGTCACCCTGGACATCTTAGTTGTGATCTCAGTTTGTTCTCTGCGTACATTTGTTTCATATAATTTAATCGAAGATTATTTTTTGTTAAAATAAAATAGAGTATTTTATTCAATGTTTTGTTTATAGTGTTTTTTTAGGGGGCTCGCTTGAATGTGTCATCAGGGGGGGGGGGGGTCGATCTCATGTGACAGCCTGTAACAGCCTGAAAAATTGACTAATTTAGTGTGACATCATTTATGGATGGCCCCTAATGACCAGTTTCACAGTTGAAAATTCTCCATTTAAATGTAGTTTAAATGTCCGATGCTTGTCATTTAATGTGAAAATTTTCTGTGAGCTTTTAAATTGAGCTTTTACATGGAGAGTGCGAAACTCGCCCTTAGTTGTTAAAAAGTAAAAAGAAACATTAAAATATATTTATATAAGAAATGCACAAAACAGAAAAGAAAATAATACTCAATATTTGGATCCCGCAATGAAAATCATATACCATCAACAAATCATCAATAATATTAGAGCATAATAACCTTAGAACTTCGTTATCAGTCCTTTTCGCGCAATGACATCCTCCAGATGTTTTCCCATTGATCGCAACAACTTTTCGCAGTCCTGATTTACAACCATTCCCCCGTAAGTTCTCCCATATATACCTGCAAAATATGCCACAATCTCTCGGCAACATTTAAATCCGGTGATCGGAGTGGTGTTCCAATGACCCCTGCAGTAACCATATCACATGGGCCGTGCGTCCTGGATATGCTCATACTTCCCTCAATAAAATGAAGATTCTCAAAGCCGGACACTGACATGCACCCCCAAACCATGACGTGTCCTCCTCCGTGTTCAATTATTACCCCCATGTCCTTCAATTTAAATTCTTCGCCCTGTTTTCTCCACACATTAACGCGACCATCACAACCAAATGTACTAAATTCGCCCCCGTTAGTAAACCAGAAGCTAAAATGGTCGTCCTCACAGTCGAAGGCGAATATTCTCCGAAGCGCTATATACCCTTTCGATGAGTATGACACACAAAGGGCATCCCGTCCATTCAATTCATTTTCTCAGATGATACGGTGGATTGTCTCTGCATTAGACTTTCCCTAAAATTAATCCTCAAACCCAATGCCACTTTTAGGGCACATGACCCTGGATCTGCCCACTTGTCCAACAGTCCATCGATCAGCATTATAAAATATTCCTCGGTTGCCCGTCCCAAAGCTTATCCCCAATGTACCATCATTTTAATAGCGCTGAATAATGTCGCGAATAGTAGCACTACTTCGATTCAATAACCCGGCAATATACTCATAACATTCCCCAGGCTCATGTGGAGAACTTGCAACTTCGCGTACAGCAACAGTAGTCAGTCCACCCTCTGGGCCCATTCCCGGCGGGCACAATTTCCAAAAACCAAAAAAAAAACCAAAATAAATCCGGAAATTATCCAAACCAATGGTAAAATCACCTCCACTGTGGATAGGTGTATGTGGTGTATAATTTTCACTGTGACCTTCAAATACTGGTTTCAATATTACATCTCAATGTTTAAATTAATTTAATAATTGTCTCTGAATGAAAATATTACTACACCACTTCCAATTAAAATTTGAAAAAAATAATTGAAACTTAAAAATGATATTTGAAGTTTGAAATACATCAATTGAAATTTAAAATATCATCAATTTAAATTTTAAAGACATCAATTGAAATTTAAATTACAGCAATTGAATTTTAAAAAACATCAATTGTAATTTAAAATACGTCAATTGCAATTTAAAACACATCAATTCTGATTTGAAATACACCAATTGAAATTTAAAAATCTGTTAATAATCGGTTAATAATGTTAAAATTTCAAGTGACAAATTCTAAATTTCAATTGCTGTCTTTTAAATTTCAATTGATGTGTTTTAAATGTCAGTTGATGTCTTTTAAATTTCAATTGATGTGTTTCAAATTTCAGTTGATGTGTTAAATTTCAATTGATGTATTTTAAATTTCAATTAATGTTTTTTAAATTTCAATTGATGCCTTTCAAATTTCAATTAATGTTTTTTATATTTCAATTGATGTCTTTCAATTAGAATTTTTAAGTTACAATTCATGTATTTCAAATTTCAAATATATTTTTAAAATTTCATTGATAGTTTTTAAAATTAAATTGATATTTTTCAAATTCCAATTGGTAATGGAATACTCGTATTATATTTTGGAATATTTTACAAAAATTACTATAACTTTGTTGTTAATTAATAGATTTTTATGAACAATAGCTCAATTTCTTACTCTTAAAAGCAAAGAGACTTGGATTTTTGAACGCCCTAACCGATTGACAGAAGTACACATCTCTATAATGGGCAATTTAATTGTTGTTTGGTTTTGGAATTTTTGGCAGTGCCCAAATCATCTTTATTTACTTTTAATGCCCGGTATTCAGCTTTTATGCAATTTTCGTTGCCATAAAAAGTACGTGTATAAAAAATAACGGAAATTTCATGAAGCGGGAAAATACAGCACATGAATTTTTAAACGTGATTTTTTTTTTAATTTTGGAGCCGTTTAAATCCCTTTCGGAACAGGTGTAAATAGGTCCCAATCAGTAAGTGCAAAAATATAAAGTGGACAGCTCACTGATTGTGAGAAGCTCTCCCCGTCATTGGGTGTAATAGGTAAGATTGGTTTCCCTACTTTATATGAGCTACCAAAATACCAATTGATCTAAATTATAAAACTCCACAAAAAAATTACTTGCGAAATATCAACGAAAAGGATAAATGTGTACATTTTCATTCAATTTGTAGAAAATTTTGATTTTTTGTGTTCAAACCAGTACAGAAATTTCAGTCCGGTCAACCGACTTAAACATACCATAATCCTTTGTCGTTCATTGAGTTGAAGTTCCATCAAAAAGGGTTTATAAATTTTTCGACGTTGACCAAAATATTATCTAATTTCCAAGTTAATTAGGGCCCGGTGTGTTCTTGACGATTTATCGTTACTACCAGCCAACTGCCCGCACAACATTTGTATGCGAGCTGCGAAAATGGTCGTGGCAAAATAGTAAATTTTTATTAACCAGTACCTTGTGACAAAATATTGGCTAGTACCAAATTTCATTAAGATCTGTTTTGGTTTACAGGTGATTTCGTGTCGCTCAACCGGAAACCTGCCCAAATATTGTATGGGATGTAATAACTCGGAGTGTCAAAAGTGTCCACTTTTAGCTACAAAGCAGTTTTTACCAAAACATTGCTCAGTATCAAATTTAATTATTATCGGTTGTGGTTTACGGGAGATATCGTATCAATGAACAGTCCAGTCGGAAAGTTTTTGTATGGGCGGTACAGAAATGGATGTGGCAAAGATGTTCATTTTTAATTACAAAGTAGTTTTTTTTACAATCATTGCCAACTATACGAGTATATATTTACAGCCAACTCAGATTTGGCGGTTCCTTGGACTACCATATTATTCAGTTTTGATTACCAATAATTGTGTTCCGTATCACCAAATGTTGTGCATATCAATTGATTTGTAATTCAGTTTTGGTTGCAAGAACTGAAATATTTAGTTGAAGCCACAGCAACAGTAAATAAATGGTATCTGTCAATCGAGTTTTAGTTTTAGCAATCAAATTATCCTGTAGTGGTGAATATTTATTAGTTGGGTGAACGAAAAATGTAAAAACTAATTCGGTTGTACCAAATAATAAATTGGTGTGCTGAAAAAAAATAATTACTTGAATTTAATGGCCGTCACAACAATTTGGCGATGCTTTAATCCATTATGAATTTTATAGAAAAAAAAGTAACAAAAATAATTTTTTATTAAAACTGTATATTTTATATTTAAATATAAACAAAATTATTATTACTCATAACCAGGGTCGTATTTTTAATCGAAAATATGAAAAAAATTTCTATATCTCGAAAACGGAGATCCAATCGAAAAAATAAAATTTTTTTATGAGTTTCTAAGGTTTTCTCACAAAGTGTTCCAATTCACATTAAATATTTTTTTTTTTGAAAAATCGCCAAAATAAGAAAATCGCTAAAATAATAAAATGGCTATAACTCAGAAACGGTGCGTCCAATCGCAAAAATAATAAATTTTTTACCTCCATTGGAGGCTTCACTTAAAATCTTATTTGTTGGCGACTTTTGTTTAAATAAGTGATGTCGTATGAAAGACATCCATTGGCTAAAGTCTCTTATAGAGGTAACAAAGTAATTATTTTTGCGATTGGACGCACCGGTTCCGAGTTGCATATACTCCATTTTTATTTCAGCGATTTTCATATTTTGATGAATTTTTTTTAACATACGATTGGACCACTTTATGAAAAATCCTTAGAAACTCGCCAAAAATAGTTTTGTTTTCGATTGGACGCTCCGTTACCGAGATATTGGCGTAGGGGCGTTTTAGAGATATTTGATTCCATAAATTTTAGTTTTATCGATTTTTTAAAAATAAAAGTGATGCCGTATTGAACGTGAAAGTCTCCTAAGGAGGTAAAAAGTTTATTATTTTTGCTTGGACGCACCGTTTCTGAGATATAGGCATTTTTTTATTTTGGCCATTTTTTGAAACAAAATTATTTCATGCGAATTGGAACACTTTGTGAGAAACGAAACGATTGTGTTTAAAAGTTTCACTTCACCTCAATTTATGATAATATGTATTCTTCGGTGGATGATATCTATACACTTTATTGTTTTTTTCTCACAACTTTGTTTATCACTTTCTGTTTAAAATAATAGTTTTTCTGTAAAGTCCTCGTGTAACATTCAAATATATATAATTTCTCTGTAACAACAAAGCCTCTAGAGAAAAATCGAATAAATCACTTTGTAACAAGTGTTTTTGTGACAGAAACTAAATTATGATTACAGCGACTAATATTTGAACACGAATTCTAATATTGTACTTTTTATTAGTTGTATCTTCCATTTCAGATGATTGAGGTTTGTGAAATACTCAAATTGTTTAATACAACCTAATTTCTTTAGCAGCATCTTGTATTTAGTAAGACCTATTTTTAATCTATCAATATCATCGACAAATAATTCTGATGTTTGACAATTATGAATTCTAATCAAAATATTGACTTTATCATGGAATTTCCAATTTCAAACTAATCTTTTCCCAGTGTGTACAAAGTAGCTTTTAACAAAACATTGCCCAGCACCAAAATTTCATTAAGATCGGGGTTGGTTTACCGGAGATGCGCATCAATCAATTGCAGTCGCTCATTTTTTTTTTTTTTTGGAAGGTATCGGATTAGCCGCCGGTGGTGCAATGTCTAGTGTGCGCGGCTCTTGTGGATGAGTACGTGGGTTCGATCCGTGCTCTAACCATCTAACATTTCTTTTGACGACGACCACCTAGCTTTGTCATGGCGACACCATCGAGTACTTAGCCATGGAAAGCTTCTCAAAATACCGTTAGGAACCGTTGTAAAACTGTAGATACCAGTCAATGAATGACAAATTAGAATGCGCACAGCAATATATCCAATTTTTCACAACAGAGTGGCGTTTGACTAAATATTACCTAATACCAAATTTCATAAATATTGGTCGTATAGCCGGCCCTACATCTTTTGTGTGAGAGGTACTAAAATGGGTGTGTCAAAATCACTCTTATATTAGTAATAGACTGGCATTTGGTAAAATGACCAAATTCTAATACTTAACTTCATTCAGATCGGAAATGTTTTTCGCGACTTATCGTAGCGGCAAACCGTACGGTCCCCAGCTTTTGTATGGGAGGTAACTCAATGGGCGTGGTAACGTCGTACATTTTCTCCAGTTAAGTATTATTCTCCCGTTAAGATTATTAACCAATGTCTGAGATGAAGCTAATCACATACAACTACTAGACAAAAGAATTAGAAGAAACATGAATTTGCAATACATGTGTCGATTTGTTGGGAGGTACCAGAAGGGGCTTGGTGTCACTGCCTATTTTCAATCCAAAACTGAGTTTGGGCACATAATAGACACTGACAAAATTTCTTTGTGATCGGTGAAGATTTACGGCAGTTATGTCTTCAAAAGACATAAAACGAATTTCGTGTAAAGATACTATTGGTCGAATATGGCTCCTTCTACGCGTTAAATTTTTTTCCGTATTAAATTATGTACATATTAAAAGTTTACGCCGATTGTTTCTGCTTCGGCGGCGGCGTAGGGACCTGGGAAACCCGGCGGCCGCGGCTTGGTCGGTGAACCTGGCGGCGGCGGTGGCTACACCTAATTATTTGGAAATTGACTCAGCTGCTCCTGTGCAGAGTTCAATTCTTAGGAAATTTGACCTGTTGTTGTTATAGTTGTAATGTGTGGAAAAACCTAGTAAGGGAATGGGACTGGCTGTTGGTGTTGAAGCATATGCTGTTATGCAAAATTCAAATTGTCGTTTAACTCCATAACTTAATTCTTGAGAAATTTAGCTGACTGTTATTAGGAAATATTCTGATTGTGGTTTTGTGTAGTTTTTAGATTCTACTTGTTTGCTTGTTGTGGTTGTAAATCAGGACAATGCCATTAATTGATCGATTATATGAAATATTAAACAAAATGTTATACGTTCGCGATCCCCGCCGCCACTGCGACGATTTCTACGTAATAAGGCGACGGCGTAAAGGTCTAATACTTATACCCCACTCCGTATGGGTGAGGGTTTAAAATTGTTGAGAATAGTCAACCTGGATTTGATGCTGGTTAATGACGCTACGAAAATGAGTGGTTAAAACTATTTCGCTCAAACGAACCAGCCTTTAGTAGTTACTTCTCCAGGTACAAAATTATGCTCTCATGTTACCCTAGTGTTTATTTAGCTCGCCACCCAATTTAAAGGCGTTGTTGATGGCTTTTGTGGAATCAAACCCCAACGTTTCTGGCAACACTGTTTCCTCGCATACGGCGATATACGCGACAGCTTGTCAGTGCTTTAGCTCGTCTCTTGTGTTCAGTTTCTCATTTCCACTTTCGTCGTTGAGAATATTTTCGTTCCGTCGCCGGATTGTATCTAACGTGTTAGTTAACGTGTATGTGAAGTGGCTGTGCTAGATTCTTTGGTATTTATCATTTTTGGCTTTTGGTCAAGTGACGCGAAGTGTGGAGTTTGGTTGTTACCGATTTGGTGTTTACGAAAACGCATGGAGACGATTCAACTGACAACTGATGAATGAAATAGGGTGTTGGAAAGAATCACAACAGCAACATGTTTCTCTTGCAGAGGCCGATATAAGAACGACAGTTTTTGTATGTGCTTCCGCATATGATATTAACTGTTGCAATGCGTAGATATGTAGATACCATTTCGAGTTCTCAATTCCATTCTCTAATACAACAAAGTTCATATTACAAAGTATTTCGTAAACAACAATAACGAAAAATAACTTCGAATCTCAGTTGTTTATTTGGTTCCGCAATTTAAATAAGAATTTGAAGAAATTCGGGTTATACAACAAATATCGAAATATATACATACATCCATACATACAGGAATACATACTCGTATATGTATTTGTTTATTTGATCAATTAGTGCTCTCTTTAGGCCAATCTAAAAAAGAAAAGAAAGATCTTTTGAATTTTATTTTTTGGTTATTTAAAAATAAATAGCATTCGAGCGAAACGAAAGCGAAAACACACAACAACCAAGCTAATAATCGAATTTAACTTGCAGTTTTTCCTCTCTTGCTTACGCTCACGGTGAGATTACAAATTTCGAACGTCTGGACAACAATATAGAGTTCGCAAATACCGAAACGTACGAGAGAAGTGCCGCAGATCGCATAATTTCTGTTGTTATAGAATTTATGTATTGAGATCAATAGATCCATCCATCTACATTCACCCACCGCCGCAGTCACAACTGTACAAACATCAACATTATGGCCTCGACATCCACGACAAAAAAGTTCGTTTATCTCATACAAGTTATTTGTCTCGTAAGTATCTACTAATATTATCTACGATCTATCATCTTGAATTGAATTTATCTTATATTGAGTGCAACCAAGTATATTTGAACTTTCGTCCTCTATCTAAATTCCAAAGAGACTGACAATAGGGCGTTAGAGAAAATTGAATAAATTGTTTCGTTTTGCGATATAAGATCTTATAATGAAGTCGATACAAGTATTATGGCAGTTCCCCCAACAACAGCCGGCCGGCTAACAATCTCGTATCGATAAGGTTCCCAAAATACTATGTTTTATATGATTTTTGAATACGGGAGCCTGATTATTCTGGGATATCGTACGATCTGTCAAACAATTATATACAAGTGCCACGCCAATATTGTAGCGACAATCAGTACATAAAATATTTACTACATACATATTTATAAGAGCTCTTTCCTGCCCAAATCTTGTACTTTTTATCACCATCCGACGAAGGTTGGTCATACTGTATGTACAGCTGTGAAATGTTGGTACTAGATACACTCAAAAAATAAAGTGTGCAATTAACCGCAAACAATAAAAAATCAGATATGCATGATAAAACAACAAACATGTTTGTTGAAACAACAGTATATGTTTGATGTTTTATCAAGTACAAACAAACATGTTTGTTAAAACAGCTAACATATGTGTGCTGAAACAACAAATATATGCTAGCTGAAATAGCAAGCATGTTTGCTTTCCCCTTTTCATCAGTTTTTTCTGCAGTGCTTGCTAGCATATTCTTTGAGTGTATGCAGCCACGCCTACTCCGGATTAAAGCCGCGTATTCAGTTCTTGCGGAGTTTTCGTAAGAAGTTTTGTCATTTATCTCTAAACGGAAAATTTTGGTGCGCAGAGTTACCACCTATCTTTCATTTACCTAGCAAATATATCATTTATAATTCCTCTGCACACTCTATTTTATGTTTAACTCTTGTGGTTTTAATTTTGGTCGGTAAAATTACCGAAATGTCAAAAATCCGGTACCAAATAGTTATCAAACAATTGCTTTCGTACGATATAACGTTGGCTTAACAACCCTGTACATAATTAATTTTGCCTACAAAAGTTTCGCAAAGAGCTGAGTACCAAGCAAAGGAAAAGAGAGTGACATTTTTGGTTCATGAAATTTTCGTTATTTTTTTATACATTTCTTATGGCAACGAAAGTTCCATAACAACTGAATACCGGGTTTAATTCTACGGCATATGTGCCAATAATAGTGATATTTCGAAGATGTTCCCGATTTATCGAAGATGTTTCTGATGAGGGTACCAAAGTGAACCTTGTTTGAGTTTACTATAACTCGCTGAATGTCTGCGACCACAATCCGCTTTGCATAAGAAATTCAAGTTTAAGAGTTATATTATTAATACAACGCTGCGACCCTGGACGTGCCATTGACGAAACACGTACCAAAGGGCTGCTCTTCCTTGGGAAGAACACATTCAGCACTATAACTGGACACTGCGGGATTGGCCACATGGCTGCACGTATGAAACCAGGGGTTTCTATGGCACAGCTGATCGAAAAGGTACTAGGGAAATGATGTAGAATGAGAAACTAAAGAAGACAGGAACTAAGTTTAAAGAGTGTTTATTGATACTAATGACAGCTAAAGTATGTTTTATGGTGTTTGCATTGAACGAAAATACGCATTCCCTTTGATTTCTGTCCGTTTTATTTCCAACCAAAGTGTAAAATTGGTAAATATAGCAGCAAATCTAACTCGATGAAATGGCCTACTGCCTCGTCGTTATGAAGATGCAGCGAAGAGAGTCATATAGGCTCTTAAGTATTACTCTATGATGAAACTTCCATATGAAGACTTCTGCAGAAGTTGTTTAGATGAAGAAGAGGAGGAGTCAGTGCAGAACTTGCTTAGTTCATGTAGAGGACCGCAAGACTATTGTTTAGCTTTCCTGGGCGACAGAATCTTCGAAAACCTAAATGACCTAGCAGACGCTCCAATTAAACCCCTCGTCAAATTCATAGAAAAATCTCGCTGGCTCAGCAGAGCACAAGACGACAACTGAGAAAAAATTTTGCGCTAGACTTCCTTCTTTAACTTACCCTCTCTCCTACATTCTTCCTCTTCTCTACAATATTCCTTCGTCTTTTAAATTCTTTATAAGGGAACCACAAATGTCCGAAATTACGGCTTCGGGTGAACTCCTTTTTTGTTTCTAACTCAAATGACGGGATTACCTTTCAACCAAACCTAACCTATATTATTAATGCCTACACTACACCGTTTCCAATTAAAATGTAATCAAATCAATAGCAAATTGATAAATTAGCATTGACGAATTCCACTTGGAATTTAAAAGACATCAGTTGAAGTTTAAAACACGCCAATTGAAATGTAAAACACTTTAATCGGGTATACAAAAAGGCTGTCAGGTCCAAAGAGGAAGTTTTCATAAATTGGAACTAGAATAAATAACCAGTTACGGATGCGCAGCACAAGAGGGCAAGATCGGAATGTCCCAAAGGTTGGGGACGTACTAAAGTTCTTTCTTCTCCCAGGGGGAGCAAGGGCTTCTGGTCATTTGTTAAAAGAGCAATGGATAATTCTTCTTTCTTTATACCAACTCTTATTAAGAATCTCATATTTACAAGTAACTCTTCTTTGTCGGAAACCGATAAACCACCGTGATCGAAATGAAATCTCGAAAACGTATCTAGTTTAATGCCTGAGATATTTTTCGAACACATGGAGTTAAAAGGGTTCTTGCGGAGCTCGACGTAAATAAATCGCCGGGACCGGATGGAATTCCAGCAATTGTTTTGAAAATGTGCTCTTCTACGCTTGCTCGCCCATTACGTAAACTTGTCAGCCTCTCATACCGGGCGGGTATCTTTCCTTCGAGTTGGAAGTTTGACAATGTACAGCCGATCTTTAAAAAGGGCGAGACTAATAGCCACGACAACTACCGACCAATTGAAATATTCCAAATGCTCTCGAAAGTGATGGAGGGCATGATTAACTACCGTCTCCTGAATTATCTCGAATTCAACGGTCTCCTCAGTGATCGACATTATGGCTTCCGCAGAATCCGGTATACAGTTGATCTGATGTCATTCCTCTTGAAGCAGTGGGGTTGGTCCGTGCATAGACTCGGTGAAAGTAAGGGAGTGGCTCTCGATATTTCCAAATCGGTTGAAAAAGTCTGGCACGACACACTCATATCGAAAATTAAAGCTTTTGGTTTAGATGATAACTTCTTTCTATTTATTCGAGATTTCTCTTGGGTCGTTCTATTCGTCTTGTTATAGACGGGATCTCATCCAGGGAGTATAAAATTAATTAGGGAGTACCACAAGGCTCTGTCCTCTTACCTTCTCTCTTTCTAATATTCATCAACGACCTACTTGGTCGGACTGTTAACCCTAACCACTCATTTGCAGATGATAAACAATTTATGTCATTCATATTCTTTTGATCGTCGGCCTAGTCTTTCCGAGGTACAAGCAAAGAGACAGATGAGCGATTCACTCAACCGCGATATGCTGTTGGTCTCTGAGTGCGGTTGGGCGAATTGGGTCGAGTTTAATGGACGTAAGACCAAGTTTGCATACTTTCGTACAAGCGCACAATTGACCCATCTCTGTCGTCGATTTCTATGGGTGGGATAGATATTTAAGAATCGAAATGCAGTGCGTTATCCAGTGGAATAATCATGTTTTTAATGCGTCGAAAGAAGCATTCATATGTTTGGGCTTTTTAAAGGTGTGTAGGAAATTCTTCATTCCAACTGACCTCTTCAATTTCTATATCTCATACTTTCGACCGAAGATGAAATATAACTCTTGTATTTGGGCTGATGCTGCTAGGTCCACCTTGTAGCTTCTGGATAGTGTACAGAAAAGGGCAGTGGTGCTAATAAATGACTGCAGGGTAGCCATCTTTGTTGTCTGCATGGAGCATCGTAGAAATGTGAGCTGTGTGTCGTTGTTCTATCGATATTTTCATGGGAAGTGTTCCTCTGAGATACATAATCTCATACCAGAAGTTAGAGTATTTAACCGTGCGACAAGGTCTGGGGATTCACATTAATTTGTTGTCACTTGGCCAATAGATCGAAACAGAACTGTCCGTATGTGTCATAAGCTTCCGGCGAGTGCATCCCCTATTACCTATGATGGTACCAAGTTCAAGTCAAACATTACCAAACACTATACATGTATGCATATATAAACTTTGCCACGCCCATTGTTTTCCTCCCATGCAAAAGTTGGGTGGCAGTCCGGTTGGTCGGCACGATATCTCCCGTAAATCACTACCGATCTTAAAAAAACTTGGTACTGGGCAACGTTTTGTCAAAAGCTACTTTGTAATTAAAAATTAACAACTTTGCCACATCCATTTGTGTACCTCCCATACAAAAAATGGGCGACTGTTCGGTTCATTAATGCGATATCTCCCGTCAACCACAGCCGATACCATTTATATTTGGTGCTGAGCAATGTTTTGTCAATAGCTACTCCTATTTTTTACTTCTCATAAAATAGTTGTGCAGGTTTCCGGTTGAGCGACACGAAATCTCCCGTGTACCAACACCGATCTTATAGAAATTTGTTACTAACCAATATTTTGTCAAAAGCTGCTGTGTAATAAAAATGTACTATGTACTTCGACACACACATTTTCGCACCTCCCACAGAAATGTTGGGCCGACAATTTGCTGGTAGTCACGTTAAATCCATAAGAAACTCAGCGGGTCCTAATTAATTTGGGAATTAGATAGTATTTTGGGTAACGTCAATCTGCTTCTGAATATGGGCGAATTTACCACTCCGATTCGGGTAACTGAAATTTGGTCGGCTGTAAAGAAAATATGTATAAACATTTTTTAATGGAACTTGGACACAGTGGATGACTAAGGGTGAGGGTATGTTTAAGTCAGTTCACCTAACTTCAATTTATGTACTGGTTTTAAAATTGTTTTCTTGCGTCCTTAAGATGCAAGTGTAATTGTTCCCCATGATAAAAGTTCAGTTGTTCGCACCGTAACACTTTTTCTCGTTGTACCCTTGAGCTGACTGAAATGTTTTTTTTTGCAGTCCAATCATTTGAAGCCCCATCATAACGTATGCCGAAAAATTTGTTTGGTTGTTCTGAAATTATTTTACCTTATATTTAAAACTAGGTTCAGAACGCCTCTACTTTTCGTACGTACTCTATTGTACAATATGCGCAGATTTTTATTATAGTTGTTTAGTGAGAAGGTCCTTTAGAGTTAAGATTTAGGTGCGGAACCCAGAACGAAAACTTAAAATTATCTAGGGTTGACCACCCAAGATAAAGTAAACACCCTAGGGGAAAAATGTGGCAACTGTAAAGTAAAATTGTATACTATTCGGAAACTATAGAGACATTGTTTGAAAAACTAGTTTAAAGTTGTGTAGCGTTGCCTCATTTTGCGCAAACAAAGTATGGCAACCCCAGACAATTTTCATAGCCTTTTTCTCTATCTCGAACGAAAAGCTAAGCGAAAGAAAATCAGTCACTCACATTCGACTCAAATTGGGTTTCTCTAAGTCGAAATTTTCGTTTGCCTGACTCCATGTTTGTTCGTAAATAGAGAAACCAAAATTTGTACTGAACAGTTTTACGTTTTCATTCGACTTGAAACGACAAGATTATGAAACCCAAATCAACTTTCTTTCATCTAGAACACGAACGAAAGCTTTCGTACGAGATAGAGAAACAGGCTTGTAAGACTTTTTTCAGGTTCCAGGTTCTGTAACTAAATTTTACCCCAGATCGAGAACGACTTGCAGACAAAATTTTGACAGATCTGTTAGATGTTTCTCATTTTTTGAATTTAATAAAAATAAAAAATAATGCAATAAGAGTTGCATTTTGACTGAAACGTACAATAACAAAGAAATCGGCAATAAAATCTATTATTTCGTAACTTTTTACAAATGTTTAGGGAGAGTTCCACCCTCGTCATTTAAAAGCTCACCGAAAATGTTCATATTAAAGGACATTTAAATGACAAACATCGGGGATTTAAATGGAGAAATTTCAGCTGTGAAACTGAGCCTTAGTCCTTGTTCACAATTTGCTGTTTTCGGTATTTTAGTTTTGTTTCATAACTGTTGTATTTAGTTTGCAACTTTGCAGGCAGATGTTTTTGCATGCTCCAATAATACGATAGTATAAATTGAAAGCAGAATGATCGTACGATTTCTGTCAAACAGAAGAGAGTTTCATTCCATTTCTCTCTCTTAGTGGATCTTTCTATATGCACTAATAGTCTAACACGGGCTTAACCAATTAATTGTAACCAATTAGTGTCAGGATAATTAAAAAAATATTTGCACAACATAAGCAAAAAATATTACAAATATCTTCGTAACTTTTCAAACCGTACACAGATTTTGCCAATTTTTCACACAATAAATCTGATGATATCAACAAATATTGTAGTAAAAATACAGATATGACAATCAACTATTATGGACGTGATAGTTGATCACGAACTCTGGTATTTTATTTCTTCTCTTCTTTCAGAATATTTGAGGTTTTAATGAGTGCACAAAAAAGTTTGACTATATCGAATTATAAAATATATGGACGGACGGATATCTGTCAATCGACGGTATCGAAGTGATTTTGAGTCATTCAATTAATGTAGATGAGTCATATCAATCTTTCTGTTATGTGCTTCCGGCATCAGCACCTTCGTAACTACATTATTCCACTGAGTAGTGCAGGGTATATTATGCGGAAAGTTTGTAACGTCCGTAACACCACTAACTTTAATATATGTCAACAAGTGTACGTTCTAAGAATTAATGTTAAGGCTATAATGAAAAACAATTGCATCTAGTTTATGGAATCAAAAAAGAACAAAAATAATGTCTACATAAAAAGTTTCGCTGAAATTGGTGATGTTTCTCCCTCAAAAAGAATGGAACGAACACCCGTAATGCTGCCATGTCCCCATTTTCACCCATATTCCATTAATGCAGTGGAATAGTATTTGCTAAACACTACAAATTTGCATTTGATAATAGTATTTCCAACTATCAATATAATTCCCATACTCGTTTGCTAATAGATTGAGACTGATAACAGTTAAAGTCTATTCAGAGCAATGTAGTGAGGAAACACTACACTACTCACTAAGTTGCGGCAGGGTTTCCATGACACACCTGATCGACTATGACGTTGGAAATTGATAGAAAACAGAGTCGATATGCCAGAGAGCGATAAGCAACCAGACGCAATCTATGCAGCAAACTAAGTTTAAATAGTATTTGATTGATAATAATGACAGTTAAATTATGTTTTATGTTGGTTGCATCGAACGAAAACATGCATTCCCGTTTATTTCTTTCCGTTTTATGTCCAACCAAAGGGTAACATACAACAGCAACTCAAACTCGTGGAAATCTTCTACTACCTCGACCACCGCAAGACAACGCTAAGAGAGTGATAGAGACTCTTATCTATTGCTCTATGGTTGCGGTCATCTTTCTCCTATCAGAGCAGGATACTATCGAATTAGTTAAAAAGTAGGTATTCGTTTATGAACTAGTAAAATGTGAACACGCTCCACTATCACGCTCCAATAGTAAAGTTGGAATTAGTAAAAAGATTAATGCAAATTTTTACGTAGGTATTCAACCTCAATTACAAATCACAGTTTCTGAATTAGATTGAAAAATGTTAGTTGTGGTACTTATGACCCGTTTTTAAGTGCGTAGTTAACTATCGGATTACTTAATCGTAATTGAAAGTATATTACAGGTTAACTTTGCATTTTGTTTTTCAGTTGCGAGTTAATAATTATGACAACTCTTGTATTCTTATTGGGGAAAACATCTGTTTTGGGTTAAATACCAAAACAACAAAGAGGAAGAACCAAAGGAGTTATGTAAAATATGAACTAAATGAACTAAATCTAAGTGATTTTAACCAAAATGTATTTTGGGCTTATCAGTTTAATGATCAAGGCTGAAAGTACGTGTCCAAATACTCCAAACAGCAAACTGTATGGTATTTCTCATTTTGATAATCCGTAATGTGATTACCTAAACCATATGGTTCTGACTACAGGTTAACCAATCAACATTGAGTGCTTACATCATTGTTAACCATTGACTGAAAAACACAATTCGATGATTAACAACAATTTAACTAAGAAACGAAGATGACCACTGACTGAACAACTGGCCATACGATTATTACTCACTTATCTGAATTCGAATTTTATTTATCCACTCACCTTCCAATAATAACCAATTCTTTCATCATTTCCGGTATTAACACTAGAGTTATTTGCTGTCAAACTCTCTGTATCAGCTGTCTTATATTCAACAATAGTTATACGATGTGATCATTTACCAAAAAAGTTTTTTATTTTTAGCAGCTTCTGCTCAAATGCAAATAAATTAGCGGTGTTCTCCAACATGGAATATAAAAAGCATAACATGAGCACCAAATCTTACACTCAAATAAACATGTTAGTAAGACAGCAGAAAAGACGGCTGAAGAGGGGGGGGGGGGAATCATGTTTGCTAATGGCAGCAAACATGTGTTTGGTACTTTACAAGAAATGTTGCCCGAGATATTTTTAACACCGGTAACAGTTTGTTGTTATGTCAGTACATTTGCTGTAATAACAAACAAATGACCTGCTAATAATTAGGAAAATATTTTTGCTATTAAGGGCAAACTTTATCTTTTGAGTGTATCTACTAAAATGTTATTCATTAGCTTTCTATAAAAGTTGTAGTGTGATTTAAACATTTTTTCGGAATCCATAGTGAAATAAGTTTAAGCACCTCTAGTCTACACAAACGAGTAATATTTGCAGAACCAGTGCCATTTTTTTTTTGATTCAAGAATTTAAATATACTTAAGACTTGTTTAATATAAATAATATAATATAATGTGTACATTGTTTGTATAAAATCTACACACGTACATATGTTTGTGTCAAGGAGTAATTGATATATCTAGAGATAACATTTCTCTCAGCAAATGTTTGATATTTGGCTTGGTGTGATATGACCGTTGAATGTTGAAAAGAATTGCTTTAATAATAGCCGATAGAGGCAATGGTTTAAAACAACTGACCAGAGAACAACAACGGCATTTCGTTTTGTGTGTCAAAATTATTGTATTAAAGCAGGGTGTTTCTCGGGTACAGCTGATTGAAAAAGTACTAGGGAAATTATGTAGAATGAGAGACCAAAGAAGACATATAGATTATAGACCATGCAGCAAACTAAGTGTAAATAGTGTTTGATTGATGCTAATGACAGCTAAATTATGTTTTATGTTGTTTGCATCAAACGAAAACACGCATTCCCTTTTATTTCTGTCCGTATTATGTCCAACCGAAGAGTAAATTACAAAAAACAGCTCGAACTCGATCAAATGGCCTAGTACCTCGTCGTCATCAAGAGAACGTGAAGAGAGGGAAAGCGACTCTTGTCTATTTCTCTTTGGTTACAGTTAAAGAAAATAAAGTATCCAAAATACGTTTAATTTTCACAGTTATCAACCAAAATTACATGAAAGATTTAAGTCAACAGTTCTTGTAACTCAACCTGGTGTAAGCCGAACAGCTCTCTATCACACTGACCACACCACGAAGAGTGTGCAAGGAAACGTCAGATAGGACAAATTTTCTCTCTATATATGAATTACTCTATGGTTTGTGCATTTCTAATTGCAACATTAATTTTTATTATCAGATATATTTCGGTTATGTTTTGTTTTATAGCAGTTCCGAATATATGTGAGCATGGATGTTTATGTCTGAGATCATTTATATAAATGCCAAAGTTGCGGTAATTGATGGCCGAAACAGATATACCGTATTGTGCGTGGGTGTGTGAGTGCATTTACACTCGCGTACACGGGGTCAACAAATTGTCATGCACATTAATTGTTCAACCTCTTGCGATCACGCACGGCGCGTTCTCGTGACAAGGGAAAGATATCACGAACGAAAACTCAGAACCTTTTGGCCAATACGTCAACAAGAGCGGATAGCGCAATTTCATGCACAATAAATGACAAACCACTTTGTTACTACGCTCGCTAGCCCGAAATACACTCAAAAATTAAATGAACTATTTGTACAGTAAAATAGCGTTTCAACATATGCGGAGTTCCACGTGAACGGTCATGCGCAAAAGTAAAAATGTTCACACTATCTGGTACAAGAAAGTTTAAACAAATCAATGCAATCGATTCCGAGATATTAAGACTTTGCCGTTTGGTCCTGAGAATTTCAAGGTTAACATTTTTTTTCATAAGAATGCATACCCAACGTTATTTACCCAATTTCAGCGGCGGAATTAGCGAGACATTCCACGAATAAGGCATGCGGAATACTTCTTTGGTAATGCCTTCTCTATTAAAGGCTGCACAATGCAAGAAGACGCTGTTCATGAAAACTTAGCTCTCCACATGTTGTGCAATTCGTCGTGATTTTGCCACTTTTGTTGATTTTAAGCAGAAATCAAAAAAGGGCTTGAATTCCCATACGTGTTGACAGACGAAAAATCGGTTATTCTTTCATATTTGTCTGAGAATCAGGAAAAAATGCTTGCTTTGCTTTATGCAACGCTGTTTTATCTCACGCTACGCACGAACAGTACGTTTGCTTACAACCATTTCATTCACGGCGGATTGATTTGGTGGCACCACTAGAATAGCCGAGTTATTTATTTTTCTCATTTCCTAGGTATTTCTCGTTTCTCAGACATATATTTTGTATACTTTATTGTTTACTTATATTCTTGGAATACATTTGTCCTACCAGACAAAGCTAAATGCATATTGTCGTAGGCTTGGTGTGTTTGTTGTCGTTGTAACAATACCTCGTCAAAGCGCCTTAACTCTCAATGAAATCGGGGAAAATCCAATGAGAACACTTCAGATTTTGTTAGGATATTTGATTCGAAATCTGGAAATGAGTGTTCGATTCCAGTGGATGCAGATTTTTAAGAAAATTATTTTTGAGTATTAAAATTGGTAAAATTATTAATCTGAAATATGAAAATAATTCGCATATATTCTTTTTATTTCTGCTTAAGTCCTTCTAAAACTTATCTTTTGGCAGGCCTTCCTAAGGCCGTTTTGTAGAGAGGGAGGAAAGGTTGTGCCTCCCAATCTCACGCAATGTTAAAAGGAAAGGAGGAGGTAATGTGATGGGAGGCCTGCCATATTCTACAGAATGTCTATTAGGTCATGATCATGGTAAAATTATCTATCGGATAAAGCCCAGCTGATTTGTGGTTTTTTCATCTTTTCCGTCGGTAAGCTGTCAAATTCGATTTTGCTTCTCTTTGTTTGTTAATAAAATTCAAAGAATTTCAACCAAAATGCAATTTAATAGCATAGACTTTGTATCAACTAAGACAATCTTATAAAATTTTTCACATTTTGTGTACATAGTGGTTTTCATTATTCAGCTAATTTTGACAGCTTAACGACGGAATTGCTAATGCAACTACCTAATAGATAATTCTACCATGGTCATGATTTCAGGCCTTCCAACTGATGACTTCCGCCGCTGGGAAGTTTTCTATTTTTGATCATTGTTAATATTTATTGTTAAACACAGCGACAATTTTGTATGATTTTTTAAACATTTTGTGATTTTGCCATTTTAAATTCCACATTAACCAGAATTTAGTTTAGCGTGTAAAAAATATACACGCTGAAAAATCTGTATTTTTTGTTGTTTGGATGCACATATAAAGTGTGTTTGGAGCTTGTCGCAAATATAATATACTTGTGTCCAAACACATTGTGCTTGCTATTCAATATTACATGTTTGAGACACACTGATTCATATGTTATAATATATGTGTTTGTGACCCACATATATTTATGTTTGTGATACAAATACAGCTGTTTGTTGCTCTCTCGAGAGCAAGAGAATAAAAGAGGGACTACGAGAGAGTCTATCTTGTAAGTGTGTATCTCTATTTTTGCATTATTCTCTCAGTCAGTGAGTGTGAAGTGATGGGATGTTAAAAAACAAATAAAGCATTCAAAGCAAATACATGTAAAAAGGGCAGTTTTAAATCTATAAATTGTTTGTATTAATTATTTATAAATGTGGATTTGTATTGTTAAAATTTATAATAATAAATAATACATATATATTGAAATCGAAGAATAATTCGTTTCTAAATATTATTATATTTGGGAGGAAATTCGCATATGTTTCCACGTAAGTTTATGTAAGTTTGGGGGAACACGGGAATGCTTCCACGTAAGTATATGGGTGTTTGGGATGATGAACACATATGTTTCCACGTAAAAGCATACATGTTTGTCAGTAAACATGATATTATTTGCATTTAAATGCAAGTAAGTTTGGGACTTGCAAACATATGAATGTTTGAAGTGTGTTCCAAACATATACATACATGGTTACTGCTGAATATGTTTGGGAAAATATGTTCGAACGACCGTTATTTTTCAGCGTATATCGACCAATTGTAAGATAATTTACGTAGATTTGTCAATAGACACATTTGACGACCGTTCCTAATTCGTATGTTACAAATCTGCTACGTACGTTATCATAGGTATGTGAAACAACAGAGAAAACTAATTTTTTCAAACATGCCGAAAAACTTTTTTGAAACAGATTGCCAAATCTGAGTGCTGGTTTGTGAGTTGTATAGATGTTTGTTGATAACATATCAAACTAGAAAGCATGATTCGTGAGCATGATTCGTGAGTGTGAATACGAAACATTTCAGCAACGCACGATTAGGTTCCCGTTACAGACCACTAACTGGCTGCTCAGTTTCTAAATTGTAGACTCGTTTATCAGTAACTACAGTTTTACACCGAATGCAAATGGTTAATCTTTGTCATGTGCATGGTTCGGCACCCCAGCTATTGAACCACCGACAGTTAAGAGCTCACATACACGCTGAAAAAATCTGAATTTTTTGGTTGTTTTAATGCAAATGTAACGTTTTTTTAGCTTGTCACAAATATAGTATACTTGTGTCCAAATACATTGTTATTGCTTTTCAACATTACATGTTGGAGACACAAAGATTAATAGGTTATAATACAGGTTTCTGTGACCCAAATATGGCTTTATTTGTTGGAAACTGCTGAAACAAACGTGACACACTACAAAGAAGCAAAAAAGCAGAAGATCTTCAATTCATTACAACAATTCTCCAAGCATATACAGGGTGGCTGATGAATATTGCTACATTAAGAAACTCAAATAATTTTTTTGTCAGTGTATGGAATTAATTTTTCTTTTATTCACGATAAAGCTCATTCAATTTTATTAAATAAAGCTTAATTAGTTTTAAAAATAATGGAATTTAAATGCCCCCTGCTCGTTGATGCATGTGGCATCTTACCAAAAAGTTGTTCATTACTGCTTGGAGAGTTGAGACAGGAATAGCCGCAATTGTTCTCGAATGGATTGCTTTAGTTCATTCAAATTTGTTGGGTTTTTCTTTGTAGAATTCCTGTTTGCAATAACCCCACAAGAAAAAGTCAGGTGGAGTAAGGTCAGGCGACCTGGGCGGCCAACGGAATGTGGAGTTTCTAGATATCAGCTTATTGGGAAATTTTCGTCGCAATTCTGTCATAACAGGCCGGGCTATGTGAGGAGTTGCACCATCTTGCTGAAACCACACAGAGTTGAAAGAAATTCTCATTCGGTGTAATTCTGGATAGAAAAACTCTCTCAGCATGCTAAAGTAACGGTCTCCAGTAACCGTAACGGTGTGACCGTTTCCTTCGAAGAAGTAGGACCCGACAATGCAGCATGATGAAACTGTACACCACACTGTTGTGACACAAAGTGGATGCAATTTCGTCTCATGGAGTATCGGTGGGTTGAAAGTACTCCATATTCGACAATTTTGTTTTTTATGTTGCCGTTTAAATCGAAATGGGCCTCGAAATGGGCCATGAAAAGACAGTTCTACTTGTCTCCGCCCTTTTCCACCATTTGAAGCATCTTCTGGCAAAATTCCAAACGAATCGGGAAGTCTGCTGCATTCAGTTTGTTGGCCTTTTGAATTTTATATGGTAATAAGTCCAAATCTTTGTGCATAATTCACTGCAATGACTGTCTGCTTATACCCATTTGAGCAGATAAGCTTCTTGTCCAAACTCTTGGATTGTTTTGTATGTCAGCAGCTACAGCAGCGATTGCTTCCTCCGGCCGAACTGAAGGGTTTCGATGGTAAGGTCTTCTGTTGACTGTCTCATGCTCGGCAAAATTGTTAACAAGTCTTATTATGGTCCATCTGCTCGGAGGATTGCCGCCAAACGTGCGCCTATACTCTCTTTGAACCGAAACTACGGACTCCAGTGCGTGATAGCGGCCTATAATCCAAATTATTGTTTCAGTGTCCCAGTTATCCATTTTTGTTAAATCTAAAAATCAATCTGCAAAATAAAAAAAAATTAACCAGATTGATTAAATAAAAGTTATTAAATTTTTTTGCTAGGGCCTTCATCAGCCACTCGTATATAGCGACCGGGTGTCCCTGACACCTTTTGTGATTTTTTTTGAGTTTAGAGTTACCGTATCTTGTTTGTTGTCAACGTTTTCCGAGTTGCGTAAACGATTTCATTTATTTACCACAAATTAACGCAGTATTTGATTCAAGAAATTATCGTTTGCCGGAATTAAATTCCCCAAGCGACGTAAATTTCGTTTGGAAATAATGAAATTTTTGTCTGTGTTAGTATCCTGTGTTGTCTGAGGGGAATGGACAATATTTAAATTAACGATAAAGACTTCTCTCTTACTCTCATGCGTTTTATGTTTGTCAGTGTATGGGACCATATGGAACCATAATCCCACGCCATTCTTTGTGGACAATTTGCCATAAAAATTTTCTCTGAAATGCGGTCAGTTTTCAGTTCCGATGGTGAAAATCCTGCCACCTTTTTTATAGTACGGAGTATATATTTTTCTGCCATCTGAAAGGTTTGGTATCACTTCGCCCATACCCTTTCCAAATTTGTAAAACCAGTAAATATTTTAATGGTCGTGTCATATTTTGATATGGGGCGTTATAAAGCGATATGGTGAGACATAAGTTATACATCTGTAAATGTAAGAAATATAGTTTCGAGTTTTAATATTTGAAAATCGATTTTTTTTTATCAAGGATGAGAGTTAAAGTTGTGTAGACAATTTCACTAGCCGAATAGTGCAACCAAGACAACAAACTCAAACGCGGAAAGAAACGCTAATTGTTAAGGTACGTTGAGGAAGACTTCGATTTAGCAGTTTTCGCGATTTCACTTCCATAAACAGCTGATATTTGTACTGTCTCCAAAACTTCAAAATCGAGGTATACCTGAAAACCGGTTTAATTGTATGTTTCCATTTGGGGTTTCTTAACGGAAAACATTTTGAGCAAGCTGCAACACTTTTGAATCAAAGCTGCAAACAATTTGTTATTACGACATTTGCTTTAATAGCAGACAAATTGACTGCTGATACGTAGCCAAAAGTTTTCGCAGCTAATTAACAAACTTTTTTGTTTGAGTGTATAGTTTATATTTACGCGAAGTTGGTAAATGTGAACTTAGGTGTAATCTAATGGCAATAATCACCTTTACAAGATAATGGTAATGTGATTATTTCGGTGGATTGTTGCTTATTCAATACCCACCAATTCTCATCGGTTTTTTTATGATTCCAAAAAAAAAGCTCAACTTGTGAGAATTTGTTCAAACACTTACTACTCGTACCACACAAAGGAAAAAAAACACATAAAAAATTTAACAAAAATTAAAAATAAAATTTAACTACCTTGTAGTGATTTATTTCCCTCCACACCAAATGTGAAATGAGGTGAGTTTGTATTATTGTTGTAGAATTAGATTTAATTATTAGTTTTTGCCGCACAAAACCAAATACTTCATTTCACCCGCATTGAACTTGTTTCATACCGCCGCCAAGATTTTTACAACCCAGCTGAACTGTTTGTGATGGCTTCGCATTAAGGAATATTCATATACTCAAATCTAGTTAAATTTCCTATTTTTGAGGAAAGTTTTACTACACTTCAGTAACAATTTTCAAGTAAACTGTAGCATGAAGTTTTTGGGGTACATACTTTTTTTTAGCGTGAACTGTTCCCTACCGTCGCTTTCCATGTGAATACAAATATTAGGCGTGTTTTTTCCTTACAAGTTAGCGATAACAAAAACGACAGACTAACAATTATTAAAAAAATTTATAGTGTCTAAACGAAATGGGAGGCAGGGCGTCAGGCGGGTTTTGTTGTGTTGTTTTTCTCTGCGTGCTATAAATTTAGGATCGTCATTTGAATTTGTTTAGTGCTTCTAAAAATGTTTAATCCACTTTTATTATTTCATGCTTCAAAATAAATAATTCTCAGTGTTTTCTTTAATAACTAATATAATATTAATTGCAAAAACTATGTACTAAAGTAGACAGTCAAAGTTTCACTCGAGTGGAATGCCAACAATGAAAACGAGTAAATTGTGACATTTAGGCCCATTATTATAACTTGCCTTTAAAGTAAATGTTAGTAAAAGGTAACTTTAGCTGAAGTGAGCAATAAAGTGGTCATTAAATGTTTTTCGTTATTACAACCTCCCAGTAAAATAAAATTAATATTTTTGATAATGTGGCAATACCAAAGAAAAAACCGATTACTTTTGACCAAATGAATTGGTTTATAATAAAAATAGTTACGTAGTGGCAACGTACTTTTATTTGTTTGCTTACAAGCAATCTAAAAATTTGTGAATTTTTGAAAAATATTAAAATTACGAAGCCAAACAAGGAAACAACAAGAAAACGAGCCAAAAACTACTTGGCAGAAGAAGAGGTTCTGTTGGTAGATCTGGTGGAGGCTCTTCTTTTAGGCTGCGAGTTTTCAAAAATATCCTCTAGCTCGTTTATATAAAACAAACGTGGACTGCTTTCCATTTTCAGTTTTTATTTTCAAAGCTAAATTAATGTCAATTAATTTCTTCTCCTGCATATACATATCAGAAAATGTGGCAACTTTAAATACATAAACCTTACGTTAAAAGTTAAAGGCGACACTATCTTCCCTTTAGCTTACCGGCCACTTTTAGCCTAAAGTATGCTTATAATAACGAAAAACTAATAATCTGTCAAATAACATCCCAACTTTAGCTATTGGCAAGTTATAATAACGGCCCTTAGTGTGTTGCAGATGGGCGTTTGGATGTTGGAAAGTATTGCTTTAATAATACCAGATAGAGGCAATCGCACAAACCAATCAACAAGAAAATAGCAATGGTATTTCGTTTTGTGCGTTAACATTTTTGTGTAAATACACTACAAATGTATACAAACAATAAAATATAACAATAAAGTCGTAAATGCGTTTAAATGTCAGTTTTTCATCGAAACGACATGAAAAATTGAAGTCAATCATTTTTGTAATTCCACCTGGTGTACGTCAATTTACGTCAAATAATTCTCTACCGCACGGTGCGAGAGAGAAATGCGCTTGAGTGAATTGTGTCGACTTTTTGGTTCTCTTTTAAGAGGGTTGCCCAATTGCACACTAAGATTGGTTGTCTACTTCTTGATCGTCTTTGTTTATTGCTCTCATGATTTACATAAAACTGTGGCAACTCCATTCTCTCGATACTAAGCAAGGCTGCTCAAGAAGGTTGTGGTATAAGAACATCTGATTTGTTTTTTCTTCATGTCGTGGTGCCAAAGTGGTGCACACTACTTGTCAAATGCTGTTTACCTTTGTTTTGTGTCCGTTGTTCGTAGTACGTTGATATTGACATAAACTACACACGAAACAGAAACAGAATACTGGTTGTTGTTGGCTTGTTGTAATTTTTGTAGAATTGCCAAAAACGATGTACAAGTAGACAGCCAAAATTTCTCTTCACTCAAATGCCAACAAACACAACGAGTTGAAACCCTAGTTATTCTCTGTTCTCTCTCTTACTCTCTTCACTGAACATTTCAATACACCAGCAGCTTTTTGATAGTGTTATTGTATACAAATCCAAACCATGTTGAAGTAAAATTACATAAACTATGCAAAAAGTTTGATATAATCAAGATATGACGCATGAGAGAAATGCCTTTGAGTGAATTTCTAGCACTTTTTAGTTCTCTAATTCTAGATTGCCTTTGGTCGTCTAATTCTAGATCGCCTTTGGTATTGCTTCTACCTTTCAAGCTGCCTTGATACTTAGAGTAATTGACAGCGCCACAAATGAATTGGAAAACATTCTATTCTAGTTTTTGACAAATTTGAAAACCCCGCATATTAATTTGTGAAAATTTGGTGTGAAACTGGTTTTGTGTTTACTTAAATTTTTGGTGGTTGACTAAAAGCAGATAAAAATGCCTAAAATAAAAGAAAGCCGAAGTAAATTTTTTCAGAGAATGATACTGCAGTATCCAGGTGTGTTTCGGAAAAATTTTTAATATGAAGCAACATTTGGAAACTGCCAAACATAAGGCATGTGAAGAAAAACGCAAAAAAACACAAACGCTTATAGCTGACTGGCATGGAAATAAAAATGCTGAATTTCAAATGGATCTGTGCAGAACGCTTTAGGCAGCAAATATTCCAGTATATAAATTCGAGGATCCAGCAGTAATAGATTTTATAACTAAATTCACTGACCATGCTCCTCCTAGCGTACGAAGTATGTGCCACATCTGTATGAGGAGTTTATGCAAAAAATGAGATTAAAAATTAAAAGTATGTGCATCTGGCTAACGGTTGATGAAACAACTGATTGTGAACAGCGTCTGATCACAAACTTAATTTTTGGAATTATTGATGGCAGTGACGACGAAAAATTGTTTGATGATTCTTTGCAGCTCTTATGGCCAGACGGAAATCAAATTAAATAACTTTTAAACAGATATGTTCACATATTTTATATTTGCGTGCAGGAATTCAATATAATAATGTGCTGTTTGTTGTCACTGATGCTGCCTCATAGATACATGATTGCAGCAATGAAGTCTTTGAGAGAGCTTTACCCTAAAATGTTGCACATGACCTGTTTTCCGCATGGAGTACACCGTATGGCTGAGTAGGTTCGAAAACATTACTCAAATGTCAACGAATTCATCGCAAAGATAAAAACAATTTTTTCAAAGGTAACAGAATGTATGTATACATATTAATTGAATAATATTTTATTACTTTTCATTTATGTTCGTAATCGAACATTTAAAACCATGTTTCCAACATTGGAATTGCTACCAAAACCATATATAACGCGATGGGGAACATCGATTGAGTTAGACACCTTCAATGAGTTAGACTCCTTCGTACAAAGCTTAAGTAGTGAAGATGCTGAATCAATATCTGATGCAAAGGTCATTTTCAATAACAAATGTATTCCTACTGATTTTTGGTCGACAGTATCAAAAAGCTGCAAACGAATTAAAAGATGAATTAAAAAGTCTTCACAGTGACGGCTTTTTTTTATAAATTTTCAAATTTATATCAAAAAAATCCTGGCTACCAAAAAATATTTTACAGATAAGTTCAATATTGTACGATAATAAGAGTATATGAAGTGATTTTGTTGATGCATTATCCCCAGCAAAATTATCATATTATAAAAATAGTCCAACAACTTCAACAGATGTGGAAAGATCCTTTTCTATTTATCCTGCTGTGCTAACTAACCAACGTAGGTAAATTTTCTTTGCAATTTAAAACAGTACATGATTGTGCATGGTAACTACGACATTTTAAAATTAAAAATATATAAATAAAACCCTTGTTGTGTGTAATTTATTGAAACGTTCGTCCATATTTAACTGCATATTATGAATTATTTTATGCTTTTTAAAGCTCTTAAAACCAATTTTTTCGATCATATTTCTGCCAGCCCTGGTTATAAGTATTTAGTTCTTGCGAAATTGTCGTAAAAAATTTTGTCATTTATCTCAAAACTGAAAATGTTGTTGCTGAGATTTAGCACCTATCTTTTATTTACCTTCCAAAGATTTAATTAATACGCATTCCATTTTATTTTTAACTCATGTGATATCACTTTAGATTGTTAAAATTATGAAAATATCAAAATTCCGATCCCAAACAATTATCAAACAATTGTTTTCGTACGAAATAACTTTGGCGGAATAACCCTGGAATTAATTTTACATACGAAGTGCTGAATACCAAGCAAATGAAAAGTGAGCAAAATTTTCGGTTCTTGAAATTTTCGTTATAGTTGTTACACCATAAAGTATCTATGGTATAGAGAGGAAAATTTACTCATGGAGTGGAATGCCAACAAAGAACACGAGTAACCCTGGAATTAATTTTACATACGAAGTGCTGAATACCAAGCAAATGAAAAGTGAGCAAAATTTTCGGTTCTTGAAATTTTCGTTATAGTTGTTACACCATAAAGTATCTATGGTATAGAGAGGAAAATTTACTCATGGAGTGGAATGCCAAGCAAGAACACGAGTGAAGCGCGTCGTTCTCTCTCTTGCTCTCTTCGTTGAATATTTCAATACACGAGCAGTTTTCTGCTGATGTTATTGTATCTAACTATAGAAATTCCAACCATATGTAATTAAAATTACATAAATTATGTAAAAAGTATGAAATAATCAAGTTATGACGTGGAATGAAATTCGTTTGAGTGAATCGCGTCGACTTTTTTGGTTCTCTTCTACTAGGGTTGCCAAATTGCGCCGGTTTTTTCTTCTCTACTCATGCATCCTTTTTGGTTACACTTACTTCTTATGGCAACGAAAATTTCATAAAAACTGAATACCGATGCGTTTAGATAGACACCAAATAGTGCATTAGCAGGATTACAAATGAAACCGTAAATCTAGTTGTATGTAGTCGCCGTATTAAATTGTATGAGTAAAATTCTGGGTTAGCGTGGGTTAGCGGAGTTAACCTTCAAAATGCGCTAATCTTGGTCTATGCAAACGTGGCGTAACGCACGTTATATAATCTTCTTCTTATCTTGTAATTCACATCAAATTTTATATAACGGCAGTTTGCTGAATTTATCTTGATTGCAATTTGTATGCCAGCTTAAGAGGTAATTTGAAATGCAGCTGAACATAAAGACACCGTTTCCATTACATCCCATGAAGGGATTTGGGAGAGTTTCTCACAACCAGTGAGCTGTGCGCTTTCTAATTTTTCACTCACTGATTGGGATATACAGTTTTACATCGGTTCCGAACGGTATTTTGAGTAGCTTTTTCATGGCTATGTACTCGATAGTGTGGCTATCACTAATCGAGGTGGCCGTCGTCGAAGAAATGTAAGGTGGCCAGAGCAGGGATCGAACCCAAGTTCTTATGCACAAGAGCCGCGTACACTAGCCATTGCACCACCGACAGCGGATCATCGTTTAGCAAAATAACAGAATAAGTGATAATCCCACCAAGCGGTGTAAGCAAACCCGCTTATTGTCTTCTAATGTTAGGCTAAAGGATCGACATGACTTCGAATTCCCCTAATGTGTATTCCCTTGTTTAGGGATAAACACAATTCTCGCCTCTTGTCGGAAGTATAAGCAAGTTTTAGACATGCGGTGGAGATCCCTTCCATATGGTTATCGATTAATTCTGTTCCATTAGTTGTCATTAGATATAGATAGATATCTCATAGGTGATGCACAAGGAGTAGGGGTCCGGAGACTTTGGGCGCTGACGCAAACGTACATCATCCGTTATGAGCCAGCACTGTGAGTGAGAGGGGTGAAACCATAGAGTAATGCCGTATAGAGACGTCAACTCTCTCAGTAAATTGATGACATTTGGTGTGTTGCAGATGGGCGGTTAGATGTTGGAAACTACTGCTTTAATAATACCACATAGAGGCAATGGCTCAAACCGTCCAACAATAAATCCGCAACGGCATTTCGATTTATGCATCGAAATTTTTGTGTAAATACACCACAAACAAAAACAATAACTAACAATAAAATATATAAAAAAGTCCAAAATACTTTTAAATTTCACAGTTTTTCATCGAAACGACATGAAAAATGTAAGTCAACAATTTTTGTAATTCCACCTGTTGTAAGTCAATTTACATCAAATAACTCCCTATCGCACCACGAATAATGTGAAAGGAAATGTCTGATGAGAACAATGGCAGCTCTATACGTCATTACTCTATGGCTGAAACAGTCATGGAGTACCACCAGGTACTACCATTGTTACTTATATACATATATAGTAGAGGCAATGATTCTACTTTCGTGAGCCTACTCCAGGCAAGAGGCCACCTTTGCAAGGGTGGACCTTTATGAGATGATTAGGGAATGGAATGTCCTTGATGACAATTCATAAATATATTGGATTTCAGTTGGTCTAGCATCACACTGTGAGGAAGGCTGACTGGTCCATCTATGAAAAGACGAGTAAGAATTGTTTGGGATCAGAAACATCTGTAGAGATATGTAGTTATGTAGAGGGTGCGTAGATGACATAGATCATGTACCGGTCACGAGTGCTCCCTACAAGTAGCTACAAATCTCTTGCCCAAGAACCAAGCCAAGGGGGAAGAAGAGGCCTCGCTTTTGGAATGGAAAAGTGCGTATATAAGAAAGTCATTCCGACGACTATTTAACAGAAGTTGAGCTAAGGCGATATAAGAATGCAATTAGACGATCCAAAAGAAAACCGTGGATTCTCTTCTGTAAATTAAGAGAAGATGCTTCCGAAGCGACGAGTCTAAGAAAAATACTGATGTCAGGCAATACAACTATAGAGTACATGTAGGACACTTCTCGGCAGTGGACGACCTGCAGTGGAGATTCGTTCAATCTCCTAATGCACACTAACCATTACACTACACACTAGGCTGAAAGTGGGATAGGTGTAAAGCAGGCCAAGTCAGAGCTGCTCCTTTTTACCCGAATATGCCTCTAGGGGCATTTAAGCATATCCTGAAAGAGCGCTCCTTTATGATGATGCGGGAGAGATGGACGAGGGGCATAGATTGTTCACGCTCTAGAAAAATCAGGCCCATAGTTGATATCAGGAGATCCATGAAGCTTCTGTCTTTAGCCAGGCCGAAGGAATCAATGATTGTTTCAGTTTTGATGATATACTGTCTGATTGGTAGACATACCGCGAGAATATAGGTCAGGACAAATGGATTCCGCTGTAGCAATGAGGAACAGGAGGAAACCACTGAACATCATACTTGCGAGTGTTCGGCACTAGCCGGCGGGAGAATGTCTACTATCGGATCCTACCTATTTAGGCACCCTGCAGTGGTTCAGATTTCCATCGCCAAAAATTCAATATCTTTTGATCTAGTACACATTTATAAGTTCCATAAAAAACCGATTGTAGGTAAGGTTTATTGTAGGCAAGGACTATGGCGATATATCGACATTGACAATCGCACAATCGGGTATATTTCAGAAAAATTTCCAAAGTTGCCTACTTTTTGCATTTTCCGATTTACAAGAAAACATAAATATTGTTTTTTTCTTTTTATGTTTTTTTTAACATGTTTTGACATATTTGTTCATAATACGTACAAAAAATTTAATTTTTTTTCGCTATACAGATGGTCGCTATTTTGAATTTTGAAAAATTTTCATTTCTTTGTTTGAATTTTTTGAACTGTATCTCATTCAGTTTTACAGACATTGCACTCAATTTCTCTTTGTTATAAAGAGTGAGTACTTTGCTCTAATATAGTGGCTAAGCTTTGTTTATAGCAGTTACTGTTCGGTAGTACTAATTATTTTTAAAAAATATCGGATTTGAAAAAAATTTTGAATTTGGACCTACACAACTTCTTTGCTTCAAAGCGTCCAATTAATGTGGTACACAATTGGAAAGGCTGCTCTGTTTCCCAGTTTCGTAGGGTAACTTTTGCTGCCGCCCGATTGAACACAAACTAGATACTGCTAATTTAATAAAAAAAATGCAGATTTTTTAGTGCCTAAAAGCGCATAACTATTTTTTTCTCCAGAACTTTAAAAAACTGGGTACGCAGCTAAAAAGGTGATAAAATTCTCTTTCGCTTTTTGGTATTCTTTATACTAATCGGATTTCATTTGCCTGAGTTATGTTCGAAACATTCCTTACAACGCAACATTTACCAAATAAATCGAATTATTGCCGTTGAATTGCTTACAGGTGGTACTGTAATTCATCAAATGTCAAACATTTGCATTATTATGTTTTTATACCTGAATACTGATAAAATTCGCTTAAATAACAGCCGTGGACCAATTCCAACCCTAGTTAAAATTTTGAACTTAAGCCATTCTTGGAATAACTCCAAATACGATATTCCAGCAGCATTTTCCGATAAAATTAAATATAAAATGTTGAGGTAACGCGGGGATTCGGTTTTCTTTTTATTATGAAATAAGAATAAATGAAATAAATAGTACAATAGTCTTTTTATTAAGTGGGATCCTACCTGGCAATGACCAACATGAGCTTACAGTTTTTTTTTCCAGCAGACATAATAAATAAAGGCCACAGAATTCAATGAACGATGACAAAAATAAATTAAATTTCAATAAGTTAACGAAATCTGTCAATGAATGTTGTACACGTTGTACTTTGTTCAATTTCGTGTTACCAGGCCACGAAAATACGAATTTAAATGACAAGTTTTACACGCTGTAATATAATTTGGTTATTAAATATTGGATTCAAACGATATTTATCAAAATTCTTAGATGTAAGAAGTTTGAATAAATTCGCGTTAAATGTGAACTTTGAACCACTGTGGACCTGGGAGAATTATTTCAGATAGGCGTCGGCAAGACCTTGAGCTTCTTGGAGCAAACTACATGATTCTCCGGTGGGACTAGCGCTTAATCTCCCGTGGTATCATAATGGACTAGTTAGTTTAACTGAGTCGTTCGTCGACTGTCAATTACACCTAACCTAACTCCGTTCTATATTGTATTATGGTCGGAAAAATTGCATCGGGTCCAGCTGCCTTTGATGCTGGGAAGTTTGTTAGCACTTCTCCTTCCATACCACTTCTGCGCTTGATCTTCTTCAATAACTAATTTTGACGAACAATTTAAAAAACTAATAATAATTTTATTATCTGCTGTGGTGATTTGATATTCGACCTTTGCTTTACCAATAAATAATCGAAATTTTCTCCGAGCTTGAGGTCAATATTTTTGTTTTTTATTTTCGATATTATGCTACACCTTTGGGTAGCACTGGTGTAGCGAAAAAAATACATGAGGTGTCAGGGGACACCCTGTTGGAACGCAGTTCCTTTCGCTATATGTATATTGTGTACTAGTTAGTTCCAACACGCCTAAGACGCCCTCTGTAAAAATACGATAATTTAAATGGATATTTAAGACAAGATACTTTTTGTAAAATGATAGACTTTTTTTTAAAAATTTATTTTTATAGAATGTTTTTGTTTAAGTATATTTTTAGGTCCTGTTTGTAAGAATATGAATTATATTTTCCCGAAAAGGTCCTTTTTTAAAGAGAGGTTCTTCCTTTATTAAAAGCTAATGTTTTTTAAAAACAATTTACTATGCATGTACGAAATACTTTCTGTACGAAAAAGCCATTAGAGTATGCATGTTTTTTTTACAAAGAAGTACTTTTTTTAAGAACAGGTACTTTTTAAAGTAGTGGTACTCTTTTTAGGAAAAGTAAATTTTTTAAGAAAATGCACTTATTTTCAGAAAGGCTACTTATCTCAAGAAAAGAAAAGAAAAAAAGGTATTATTTTATTTTTAAGAAACGGAAATTTCAAGAAAAGGAATTTTTGTAAGAAAATGTGTTTTTTTAAGAGAAGGTATTTTTTTGAAGAACAACTTTTTTTTAAGAAATGGGAATTTTTTAGAATTGTTCCTTTTTTTAAGAATACAGAGGTAGATTTTGAAGAGTAGGTACTTATCTCAAGAAAAGTTATTTTGTTTCACAAACAGGTACTTTTTAAAGAAAATTTAGTTTTTTAAGAAAATGCAATTTGTTGTAAGAAAATGTGATTTTTTAAGAAAAGGTACTTATTTAAAAAAATAATACTTTTTTTAAGAAAAGGTACTTTTTGTAAGAAAATTTACTTTTTTTAAGCAAAGGTACTTCTTTACGATAAGGTATTTTTTTAAGAAAATGTACTTTATTTAAGAATATGAAGTTATTTTTTTGAGAAAATTTATTTTTTTAAGAACAGGCACTTATTTAAGAAAATATTGTTTTTTTAAACTTCTTTCGCTTTGGCTTTTATAAATTTACTGTTTATTTCCTTCACCTAGAAAACTTCCCATTAAACAAGATATTTTCCAACATATGTTAGTCTAGACACAAACCAAAACAAATATTTTTTTACTTTTATTGATTATTTTGCAACCTCATGAGGTCAGATGTCTTACACATGTTAATTAAACAAACAAATTAAACAAGTTTCAACATATTCTTCCAACTGGCTCGCTCCTTCGCCTATTCTCGCCAGTTGGTAACACCAAAGATACGGAGTGATTCTTCTGCCTGGTATTTCCAGTGGAGTCTTGGTCGTTCTCTTTTCCTGCTTCCATCGGGTACATTATAGAAAAGTTTTCGCGCTGGTTCATCTTCATCCATTCTGGTAACATGGCCTACCCAACGCAATTGGCCTAATTTGATTCGCCTAGCTATTTCCACGTCAGAATATGGATTATATAGCTCTTGGTTCCATCGACGTCGGTACTCGCCGTTTTCCCTAACAGGACCATATATTTTACGGAGAATTTTTCTCTCGAATACTCCAAGGTGTTTCTCATCCTCTTGCGATATGACCCAAGTTTCGGAGTCTTATGTTAAGACAGGTAAAATGAGAGTCTGATATAGCTGGACTTTTGTCCGTCGAGAGAGGACTTTGTTCCTAAACTGCTTGCTGAGCCCAAAATATAATCTATTTGCAAGCAGAATTCTCCTATTTATCTCCAGGCAAATACATATATGTATATAGTTGATAATACTGGGTTGTAGCATAATAGTGTTAATAAAAAGGTGTTTAATTTTTTTCATTTAACCCCCATCCCGCAAAGTGCGACAAGGAACTTCGTTCAAATATCGAAAATAAAAACACAATATTGACCTCAAGCTCGGAGAAAATTTGGATTATTTGTTGTTACTATGGATCTAAAACACAATTTAATGTTAACATAATTAATATCTTAAAACTATGATTTTTCTTTGGGCTTAAGCGCGTGTGATACACGAGTGTTACAGCATTTATTCAAGTTGTGAAAAATATTGACGTCACAACAACACGATCATGCTGTTTGTTAATTCACAATGTGACTTCCTATCCGTATGTATTTACATATATACATATGTATATGGCTACATATTATATACATACCTACCAAAATGTGTATTTGTTTATGATTTTGTTATAATTTATAACATTTTATATATACATATGTATTAAAATTGTCTTCTTTTGACAGCTTTTTTGGCGCGACAACAGTCTGAAGATATATGTATGTATGTATATACATTTATGCCATACGCTTAACTACATACATACATAGATATATTTCGATATATTTAGAATTGCGTGGAATGTCCCTAGACTGTCTACATTTCTGAACTTGTGCTATCGACGAACGAACTCGGAAATAAATTTGACCTATATTTTGTTTTATATTCGAGCATAATCAATTGGATTTCCGATTTGATAACAACTTTTGTGCTTAACTCGTAAAATTTGCGAACCAATGAATCGACATTTTTCGATTTAAAAATGCTAAAGTGCTACGTTTTGTAAGACAACAAACAAATATCTTTCTGTAAATTCTATATTTGCCACCCCACGTCATTTATCACGAAATGACATCATCTGTGTATGTTGTGTTTTTTGGCAGGTACGAGAGTGGTTCCTCCAATTCGCCCCGAATGTGTTTCGAAAACAAACCGCATAACCAACCAACTAGATGTTTTTAAATATTTCAAGCCCTCTAGGAAAAACATTCAACATTTGGATAACCGAGAGCACTCGTATAACTGCTGCATACTAAAGTCAGTTTCATTATCATTATAATTTTGAATTGTTTGTTCTCTCTTATGGGTTATTAATATAAATAATTTTTAAATAAAACAAAACAAAAGATTCGGGTTGTTTTTATATGGATTTTTCTGGTTTTGTTCCAGAGTAACGGCACCATATGTTTAATATCGCACATATCATTATTACCTGTTGTCTAATTGTAAACAAAACTTTTCGCTAAATCGCGAAATGAATCAATACGCCACCATGATGATTCGCAAAACAAATAGAGAATGTTGCGAAAATATTTCGCTTTATCTTATCTACGGTTTGAACACTCAAACTTAATTAGAACGTCATAATACTTTCCATTTCAATTTAATTTTCAGCGATAGTGTCGCAAGAAATTGTGTGACATAATTCAGTGTCGTATTTGTGAAATTTTAAGTGTCATTAACACCATGTGTGCGTAGACCTAACTGGATGTTAAGAATTTCTAATTCCAAACAAACTGACAGCCATAAGTGGTGGTTAGGTCTAATTGTAGGATAACCAGAAATTGTAAATGCTTCTGATTAAAATGTTCCTAACTTAAATTAAACTTAACTATAGATACAAATATAGTAATTAATGTTAGTAAACATTTAGAATAAAATAGTTTAAGAAGTATTTTCGACTTTTTCAACGAGAATATGAATTTATTATGTTACAATAATGAACTGTCAGTGTGAATTGAGACAACGGGATTTTCCATCGATACCTACTTCGCCTATATATACATATTTTTGTAACGAAGTTCCTTATTGCACGTTGCGGGATTGGGGGCTAAACGAAAAAAAATTAAACAACTTTAGTTTAAACACTATTATGCTCCAACCCACATTTGTCAACTATATTGTTTAGTTTTGCTTTGGTTTGTGCCTAGACTAAGGACTTGGATCATAGAGAAAGAAATTAATTAGATGTCTCACATATGTTGGGAAATTTTTTATTTAATGGGAAGATATCTAGGTGGAGCCTGTAAATGTAGAAAAGCCAAACTGAAAGAAGTTTAAGAAAATAACATTTTCGGAAATAAGTGCCTTTTCTTAAAACAAAGTAAATTTTCTCAAACAAAAAAACCCATTCATATTCTTAAACAAAGTACCTTTTCTTAAAAACAATACCTTATCTTAAAGAAGTACCTTTGTTTAAAAAAAGTAAAATTTTTACAAAAGGTAATACATATTTTCTTAAAAAAAATATTTTTTTTAAATAAGTACCTTTTCTCAAAAAAGTACATTTTCTTATAACAAATTCTATTTTCTTAAAAAACTAAATTTTCTTTAAAGTGTAAATTTTTCGTGAAACAACATGACATTTCTTGAGACAAGTATCTGCTCTTAAAAATTTTCCCATTCTTGAAAAAAGGACCAATTCTAAAAAAAATTCCCATTTCTTAAAGAAACATTTTCTTCAAAAAAATACCTTCTCTTAAAAAATACATTTTCTTACAAAAATTCCTTTTCTTAAAAATAAAATAATACATTTTCTCTTCTCTTCTTGAGATCAGTAGCCTTTCTGAAAATAAGTACATTTTCTTAAAAAATAACCTTTTCTAAAAACAGTACCACTTCTTTAAAAAGTACCTGTTCTTAAAAAAAGTACTTCATACTCTTATGGCTTTTTCTTACAGAAAGTACTTCTTCTTAAAAATAGTACCCTTTCTGAAAAAGAAAACATTAGATTTTAATAAAAGAAGTACTTTCTTTAAAAAAGGACCTTTTATACTTAATCTTACAAAAAGAACATTCTATAAAAAAAATTTTTCATAAAAAAAATTTTTCATAGAAAAAGTTTATCATTGTACAAAAAGTATCTTTTCTTGAAGATCCATTTAAATTATCGTATTTTTCAACGGGCACCTTAGACGTGTTGGAACTAGCTAGTACATAATATATAGCGAAAGGAAATTCGTTCCAACGAGGTGCCCCTGACAATCATGTGATTTTTTTGTTGGAATAACTTATATGTTTTCTGCAAACATATTTATTTATTATTATAACAAAATTGATATTTGATCGAAATACAATATGTTTGCTTCCAAGAATTAAATGTGTGTGCCACAAACATATAAGGTTTCACGCGAATGATTGTTTCTCTACCGGCAAATAAAATACATTTCTTTGCCAGAGAATATATTGTTTATCACAAACATATTGATTGTGTTTGGAAGAAATTATAGTGTTTTTAATGGCAAATACAATAGTCGTGCTTTGGTCACAAGCAAGCGATTATCGCTTGCTAATTTGCTAAAAAAAGAAAACGGTTATTTATTATTATTTCGAAAATATGGAAAATGGTTGAAAACTGTAAAAGATGTAAAAAAAAGCGTTTTCTTAAACTTAATATATGTGTTTGTCTTCAAAATATAGCTTTGTTTGTGATACAAATACAGCTGTGTTTGATGCAAAGGGCGGACAAATAAAGAGTGTTGTCAACCTAAGTTAATATTGTTACTGTGTACTGTATTTGTGCACTATTCTTTCAGTCAGTGATTCATAAATATTCTTGAGTTCGTTTTCAAATGAATTGAGTGTTTATGTTGACTGATCTGTTGCGTTTTAGTTTCATGCATTAACTCGCAAATCGTTCGTTTGGGAGGTAACATGAATGGCTCCACGTAAAAGTATGCATATTTGCAAGTTAACATGTTAATCGTTGCATTTAAATATAAGTGAGTTTAGGACTTGCTAACATATGAATGTTTGGAATGTGTTCCAGACATATACATGATTCCTGCAGAATATGTTTGAAAGAATATGTTTAAGAGAACGTTTTTTCTCAGCGTGTATGTCTAAACGAGCGTAATATGTAATTAGCCCCCAGTGTTACACTTACTCACTCTCTTCAATGTTGCTATATTGCACTCGCTTCAACTCCATAAAGATCCAGAAACTCAAATGTAATCATCACGTAGCTCATTAATTTACTGTTATTTTTTTCAATTGTTCATTATTGTCCACGTGGTGATCAAAAATGGAAGCATCCAAAGGGGTTGAAATATTGGAATTGTGAAAAAATAATAATTCTCTTCGGAACTTTGCAAAAAGTGTAATGCAAGTCATATGACGATCCAGAGAATAAAACGGAGGAAAAATATTAAAACTTCAACTGCTCTTGAACTCATGTCGTCATTTGGGAAAATGTGCCCTAGTGCCCAAGCTGCGGCACTAAAAACTGAGTGGACTGCTCGTCAAAGTCTCAAAAGATTGTGTGTTAAGGCTGCAGAGAAGTAAAAGAAATCATTTTTATGAATATAAAAGAATATGAAGCTTCCTAAAGAATTCACCCAGATCTACGAAAACTGGAATGAGGCAGAATTGAAGAAGGTAAAGCATAAAATTCAACACGATTTAAATAATAAAAATCAAAACTACGGATTGTGTTTACGCACGTTGAAACATCTGCATTTTTCCTCTTTGGATGCAAATATAACGTGTGTTTGGAGCTTTTCGCAAATATAATATTCTTGTGTCCAAACACATTGTGTTTACTTTTCAATATTACATTTTGGAGACAGGTTATGATATATATTTTTATGAGCCAAATGTGGCTTTGTTTGTTGAAAACTGCTGAAAACAAAAACGTGACAGACAACAAAGGAAGAAAAAAGCAGCAGATCTTGAATTCATGAAAATAATGTTTGCAAACATATACATGGTTCCTGCAATATGTTGCTGGGGTCGTTTTTTTTAACGTGTATAAGTCGGTTGACACAACCTCTCATTCGGCTGTGATGAACTCAAGAGTGGTAGTGACAATCTCTAAATTCGGTTACTACTAATTCGGCTGCTTTACCGAGTTTTTCTGTGAGTGTGATTGGCCATCCGGGTTTTCGAATGAAAATATATATATTTCTTCATTTCCTCAAACGCTAGTCATCCAATAAAACAAGAGTGATTTTTGCTACATCTATTTTGGTACCACTCATACAAAAGTTGTGTGACCAGCGGGTTGTTCGACAATATAACTCGATCAAAACCGAACCAATTTTTATGAAATGCCATACATAAAAAAGTTGGGTGGCTTTCCAGCTTTCCAGCATAACCGATATTAATGAATTTGGTAATTATAAATGGTCAATTTCGCCACGCCCATTGTTGTTTCCGACAGGCAAAAGTTGGGCGGCTTTCCGGCTGATCGACAAGATATATCCCGTGAACCAAAATCGTAATTAAATTTGGTCTAGACAATATTTTGTAAAACACTAAATTAAAATTGGGCAACTTGACACAACCCTTTTTGCAACCCTCATACAAATATTGGGCGGACAATTGGCTAGTAGTTATGATAAATCTTCAAAAATACAAACAGATCCTACACGCTGAAAAATAACGGCCCAAGCAACATATTGCAGAAACCATGTAAATGTTTGCAAGCATTGTTTTCGTGAATTGTAGATCTGCTGTTTTTTGTTTCTTTATTGTGACAGACATCAGTGTTTTCAGCAGTTTTCAATAAAAAAATCCACATTTGAGTGACTAATGCATACATCATAACCTATTAATCATTGTGTCCCAAACATGCTATATTGACTAGCAAACAAAATGTGTTTGGCAATGTGTAAGTAGCGACAAACAATCACTCTGCACAATAAAATATATATCTTCGGTTAGTGACTAGTGTGAATACACACCGCAGCGGCGGGCTAGACGCTGCTGAAGATGATGCTTCACAAACATCGAAACGATCGTCCAGCGAATGTGAGTTCGAATCCATTTTTTTCACTAACCGGAGAGAACATGATCTCTTTGCCTAAAGGAAATTACAACTTCACAAGTATACTATGTTTGCGACAAGCTACGAACACGTTGTATTTGCATCCAAACAAGAAACAATTTTTCAGCGTGTACACAGATAAGAAAGAACCACTTAAAATGGAAGAAAAACAATGAGATTTCTCTATGGTTTTCATGCAAGAGATTGCCACTTTATGGTTTGCTTTTGTTTTTAATATATTTATTAATGAAAATTGTTCGTATTTCTTTATGAATATTAAGAATGATTTTTTTTACTTATACTGAGGAAGTCTTTCAGTGAGCGCTATCTGCGTATAAATGTTAAGCATATCTACGAAATGAAATATATTCGCATGAATATTGTTTTATCGTTTTCCAAAATTTGCCCAATCACGACTCGAACCCAGGAATATCGATTTTGAAACCGAGTGTCTATACATTGAGCTACACAGAACATATTATTGACCAATAAGTATCAATTAAGACTTTGTTTAGACACTAAAATCCGATCCACTTACTTTTTAATTGAGTCAATTACTCGATTAATTGACTGAACAAATTTACGCACGAAATAAATTAATTCAATTGACACCAATAACTCTTTCACTAGTGCCAGTTAGTTGTGCACTTGAAATTACAAAATAGTCTTTAAATCAAATTTCGCTGGAAAGTGTCTTGGAAATTTTCGTTCTAGTATATCTTAAAACAATTCTCATTAAAAAAATTCTTTTAATTCTCATTAAGTTGAGGTTTCTTGATCACTATAAGGTATAATGGTATTCCCAAATATTTGTGGAGAAGGCACCTAGATGAAATGTCTGTCGATATAGAAATGTGGCTGTTGATGGTGCAATGGTTAGTCTGCGCGGCTCTTGTACATGAGACGTCGGTGCTATCCCTGCTCAGATCACCCCACATATCTTTCGACGACGGTCACCTCGCTTAGTGATGACGACCCTATCGGGTACTTTGCCATGAAAAGGTTTGTTAAATTGCCGTTCGGAACCGTTGTAAAGTTGTAGATCATAATCAATGACTGAAAAATTGGAAAGCGCACAGCTCACCGGTTGAGAGAAGCTCTCCCCAACCCTTCACGGGATGAAATGGGAAACCATTGTTGTTGAAATAGAGACACACTTATTGAAGTGCAATTAACATCGCAATTTTGTTGATCATACATGAACTTCAAAATATATATACAAAATTTTGATTAATTTCGTACTCAAGTTGATTACGCATGTAATTGAAATAAAGTATTAAATTGTGATTAATTTCGTACTCCAGTTGATTACGTATATAAATGAACAAATAAATAAATCATTTATTTACTTTGTACTCAACACAAGTGCACATTTAATGGAAAATACTCCCAAAAAACATTTTTATTGCAATTCAAGTTAAATTCAACAGGAATTCCAGCAATGTTTTCCAATTTCAAGTGTTGAATTCAGCTTGAATTACACTTTCAAAATATAGCAATCTCCAGCAAAATTCACCCTTGAATTCAAGTCGAACAATAAAGTTTAATTACAGTGTAATTCAAGCATTGAATTTTCATCGCTTGAATTAGATTCTTCGGGCCCAAGTTGACTAATGAAATCCACCTTCGCTTGCAGGTTGATATTTTATGTAGCGTTTTACGAGCGACCGATTTTGCTGCTGAACAAATGCTTACAATTTTGTTGTTATACAATATTTTAGCTATATATTACATACCGTAATTTGTGCATGGGGTTTCAGTCCTCTATTTTAGTAGCCGACATATTCATGTATGGGAAAATTATTTTACATCTACAGATCTGACATAGATTTTGCTCAGTTTTGCGAGAAAGAACTATCAAAATTTTCAGTGGTCCTAATTTAGATTTTGAACACATAATCAGATTTTTATTGGGCTAAAACTAATATCCTCTTACAGGAAATATTGTTAGTTATAGCTGACATATATTTTGTGAAGGCAATTTCTATCCCTTCGACAAAAAAAAAATTTCAATAATTCAAATACGAATCATGAGGATGCATTTGCAAAACATCTTCTTTTTTGAACAACTATATCTCGATTTATAGAGATATGGAAATTGGTTTTGAGCTTGAACAATAAATTAGAAAAGTAATTCAAATAACTTTAAAACGAAATTTGAAATCAAGTTTAATTTCAAACAATTTTCAAACATTTGATTTCTAGAAATTTTTGTGGTTATTGGGATTATATAGGACTGATTAACTTTATACTCAAGCTGATTGTAAATTTAATTGAAATATATTCAATTACCGACCTACAATTTGTGTAATTGTGTTAACTAAAATCCAAATATAAAAGTAATTGAGTGGACAAATTTCGTGTTTGATTTGTGTACTCACCATATATTGTCCGATATAAATTTAAAAGTCAAGTATTAATATTTGTTTTATTTTAGTATAACTTATTAAACTAAAAAGAAAGGACTGAGAGGACATGAAAAGGACAAAAGCAGAATTATCGTTTTTGCCACATTTACAATTGAAGGAAGGGCGTTCTCGTCTTCAAAGACCCTTACTGAAACCCGATGCGCAATATTCAGTATCTGAAAATTTTTGGCAATTGGTTTTTGGCAGTTCCTAAAATAAAGCATGATAAGGACCAGTCAAAATTGTAAATAGAACATTTGAATTTTCTACGAATATAATGTTTCACTGAAAAAAATTCAATTTGCTATTAACATCAAACAATGTTGCTATTTATCAGCAGGCAATTTGTCTGCTATTACACTAAACTTACTGAAGTGTTGATAAAATTCCGGACAGAATGTGTGCTAAAACTACAAACAAATCGCAACAAATGACTCATATCTCAAAATTTACAGTTTTAAATGTTTTTGCTTAAATACAATAATCAAACCCAGTTTTTCACCTCTACTGAAAATTAGTAAATTTTGAATTATGACTCTTTTGTAGATCGGCTGCGCTAAGTTTGTTGAAATAATAAACATATTTATTTTCCACATTTCGGTTGTGTTAGCTACCATATTTTTTTGAGTGTTGTAATATTTCACTAAAGGCATGTGATGACAAGAATTAGCTCAGCAAAATGTAATAATTGATTTTTAAATTTATTCCACACAATATGTGCAGGCACATTAAAGTTTTGTCTGCCCGTAAAAAAAGTTATGCCCGCCCGCTAACAATCTTCATTTAAAATTATTTTTTACGGTGCACTCGTTTGAACAATTGAATTCAATGTGTTTACATGTAAATGCAATATGTTTACAAATTTTTAATGGCAGACATATTGTACCTTTGTAAACATATTGTATTTACAGATATCAATATGATTAAAAAGCTATTGCCGCCAATAAATTATATTTTTATGGAATCATAAATACCTTCTCAATACGAGTCTGCGTTTATATTTTGTTTGCAGGCAATCTTAATATTTTTGCAAACATATATATATATTGGAGATGATGTACGATATGCATATGTTGGGATTATAAAATGGCGGGTACTTTTTGCGTGATATTGTTCCATTTTATATTTTAAAAAATATTTCCAATTAATGTTTGATTTTTTGTTAAAATGATGCTCAACGATTTCATTATTATATTATATATACAGGGTGGTTCAGTGAAGTTCATTTCATGAAAATATGTAAGGGTTTTTCAATAAGAGCGCTACAAAAGTTTTTTTTAATTAAAACAAAACCGGTTTTAGATACCAATGAAATTCGTTATTCCTGTGAAAGTACGTTCGATGCCATTATGTATGGAACTCGATTTCTTTCGTATGGCCACCACGGGCACGCTTGCAGAAGTCCAGACGCTGAACCCAATTTTCGACGGTTTTCAAGCATAAATCGGCCGATACTGCTGCAATTTCAAGTTCGATATTCGTACGAAGTTCATCAATCGTCGCTGGCTTGTTGGCATAGACCATAGCATAGACCCCACAGGAAATAATCTAACGGCGTCAAATCGCACGACCGAGGCGGCCAATCGACTGGGCCATTTCGTGAGATAACACGTTCACCAAACTTGGTTTCCAATAAATTGATTGTGGCATTCGCTGTGTGGCTTGTGGCGCCGTCCTGTTGGAACCACATGTCCTCCAAGTCCATATTATCATCCAATTGGGGCCAAAAATATTCGGTTATCATTGAACGGTAGCGATTCGAATTCACAGTAATGTGCCGGTCTTGATCATCACGTAAGAAGTACGGCCCAATGACGCCGCCGGCCCATAAACCGCACCAAACCGTAATTTTTTCGGGATGCAATGATGACTCATGGATTACGTGTGGATTGCTGTCTGACCAATAACGCATATTTTGCTTATTGACGAAGCCATTCAGCCATTGAGCCTCATCGCCGAATCATTTTCAAGTTGTTGCTCAGCCCAATTCACGAACATACGACGTTTATGGTGGGCAAGCGGCTTCAGTTCTTGCGTCAATTTAATCTTGTAAGGATGTAGGCCAAGATCTTTTCGCAAAATTCGCTACAACGACGTCACAGAGATGCCTAACGCTTGAGAACGACGTGTGAGAGACACATTTGGGCTTTCTTGAACTGAAACCTCAGCGGCAGTAATATTCTCGACACTACGGGCACTTCTTTGTCTCACTGGCACGGGAACATTTTGTACTGTGCCTGTGGATTCAAATTTTTCCACTAGACGCTCAATTGTTGATCTGGTAGGACGATTATGACGACCATCAATTGGACGTAGCGCTCTTAAAGTTGAGGCCACTGACTCCAAATTTCGGTAGTAAATTTTAATAATTTCGACTCGTTGTTGGCTCGTATATATTTCCATGATGAAATGGCAAACCTTACTGAAGAGAAATGTCAAAAGAGCGGGAAAAAATATGGCCTCGTTTGCTGTCCAAATCGATTTACTTTTGTAGCGTCTCTGTTGAAAAACCCGTTATGTCCAACTACGACCATCCCCAAAAATACAAAGAGGGCGAAATGGCAGCGGTTTGAAAATTTTGGGATTGGTGGTCGGAGGGTACTAGGGTAATATTGCTAAGTTCTGAACCAGTTGTCTTTTTTTTTGTTTTTGGGCTTGTTGGAAAGGTCTTTGGGAGACCTTTAAAAAATTTAAAAAAGTGAATTGCCGAGATACAGAGGTTTAAAAAAAATATTTAAAAAAGACATAAGAATGTGCATTGTTCAGCCAGGTGGCAGGTAACTAATGGTTTTTTCTCTTAAAAGATAGCCCTACCGCTTACCTTTCCAAAATGCCCTAAACGAAGCCCAGAGGTCTTTCCCACTGACAACTAATAAACGTGCCGCATTACCAAGACACAAACTTACTGTTTTTACACCCCAATTATAAATATGGTAAAATAAATATTGCAAATACAATCATATTTCGTATGGGAGAAAAACAATTAAATATTCACAAACATTACATTATTCCTCGAGAAACGGTAATTATTGTTGTAATGTAATATGTATCAGTATGGTATTTATTAAAAATACTATAATTATGTGTAAGCATATAAGAAAATTAATTTTTATGCGTGTAAGCTATGAGGAATTTTTAAAAATATATTTACACAATGTATGTAAATGTTATAAAATGATAATCATTGCATGTTTATCACGAAAGTTTAAACAATAATTTAGTTTAGTTAACATTCCTGTTAAACGCATGTTAACATTCGTTAGGCATGAGATAATTTCATTTCCGGAGAGTAAATGGATTGTTATAAACATGAGACGAAGGAAAAGATCTGTTAGATTTCTCTCATATTTTGATTTTCATCAACAAATTGTGAGAATGAAATGCATAAAAGAAAGCGGGAATACAAATTTTCACAGTTTTCTTTTTCTCTTTTTATTTTATAACTGTTGTATTTTGTTTCTCATTTGCAGACAGATGTTTTTACATTCTCCACAACTGGCAGTGTGACTTAAAAACAGAATGAATATACGCTTCCTCCTAGTAGGACCAGTATACTTACTATACGTGTTCGCATTCGTATATTATACAAGCTAGGCAGGGGTACTGTGATCTTCACTAAACCTCTCTAATATACGTTTGTTAAGGAATGACCACTTGTGTGTGTACAAACAATATAGCATACAAAGTATACAGAAATGTTTACAATTAATCGTCGTCTGTATGGCAGAATGGTATACAATCAGTACCTACATACAGTCTAATTAAATTGTAGCGTAATCCTCAATTCTCAAGAGAAAATATAAAGAACTTTGTACAACTACCATACCACTGTATATACCATGTATTCCGTGGCGTATAGAATCACTCAAATTAATAAAACAAAATATGAGTTTTGGATTTCTTATTAATAATTTTTAATATTTATGTATATATTTATATTTTATTTACATATTTTTATAAAACACGTGCGCATGTTTACCGTAACAAACATTACTAACGGTTTATTACGAATACACACATTATCACTGTTCACATTTTCAATAAACAATGTATGCTAACAAGTATAATATCCAATCAAAATTATCATGAAATCGAATCAAAAATGTTGAGCTTCGCCAATGTACACTTTTTCTGTAAACAAAGTATGTGAAGATGTATAAAATTGAATTCGAGACGAACACAAATTTGTCATCTTCGTAACTGCATATGCACTCTTTATACAAAGTATGCAAAGATGTGTGGAGTTGTATTTTTTGTCTCATACACAATCTCTGTAAACTTTTGGAAGTATTCGGGAAAAGTTATATTGGGCTCTTAAGTTAAAGAGAGTTTAATTCAACATTTCTCTCCAAAAATCATTATATTTAATCTGATTCAGTAACATTGGCTTAACACATAAAGGGTGGGCCATGTAAAATTTGATATTTTGAACCGTCCATTATTTCGAAGCAGATGGTTAATTTGACATTTATGAAGTGACAGATTATTAGTTAAAGGTTAGAAATTTACGAAATGGGTCGCTTTACGCTTCAAGAAAATTGGGAAATATAAAAACTTTATTCCAAACTTCTTCAACTCAAAGTCGATAGAAATAGAGAGCCATCAACGCAGTTTGTGGTTCAATTTGTGAGACGAGCTCGTGAGTTCGGGCCCAGTGCGTTCAGTGGAAAATATTTCCGCTGTAGCTGAAAGTGTGCTCGAAAAGCCACCAACATCAATTCGCCACCGTTCGCAGCAATTGAACAATTCTCGCACTACTTTTCGGAAAATTTTACACAAATTCGTCGATATGAAGGCTTATAAAGTCCAATTAGTCCAACAACTGAAGCCTCGTGACCATCCAATATATTTTCGCTGAATCGGATGGCGATCGCTTGGCTGAAGGTGACTATTTTTACCGAGAGGTCGTCTTTTCTGATGAAGTTCATTTAACAAACAAAATTGTCGTATTTGGGGCTCGGAAATCCACACACCGTTGAGGAGAAGCCGACGCATTCACAATAAGTGACTGTTTGGGGCGTTTTTATCGCTAGGCAGCATCATAGGCCCATTTTCCGTGGAAAATGAGCAAGGAGACGCCGTTACCGTCAACGGCGAGCGTTACCGTTTGCGTTCCCAAAAGTTAAAGAGGATGACATGGACGACGTATAGTTTCAGCAGGTCGGTGCTACGTTCCTCACTTCCAATGTTACAACTGGTTTTTTGTCCACTGTGTTCGAAAACCGCATAATCAGCCGAACTCAGAAGTCCATTCGTCGCCTTGCAGCTACGATTCGTCACCGTTAGACTTTAATCTCTGGGGAGCCGTGAAAGAAAAGTGTTACGCAAACAATCTCGGGTCCATTGATGCCTTATAAGACGAAATCGACGAAGCGATTCGACACGCTAAAGGTCAACCTGACTTAATTGCCTTTTTAAATAATGAAGCCGCCAAATCGTTTCTCTTACGGTAGTTCAACCGTTTATTTATTTATATAAAATCGGTAAACATATATTTATACATGTATAGTGGTAAGTCCGCTGAATATACTCAACCAAATAACTTTACCCCGGACACTAAGAACGTATCTCGGAGCGTTTATGTATTTGTAAGAGTTTGAATAAGTAGTATTGGCCCTGACTAGCTAGCACTGATCTCGAACCAATGACGAATCGAAATTTTTTTAAAAAATTGGGTAGATCGAATGTGGTACTGTAATGCAAGTCATGGAAGCCATCTAAATGATGTTGTATTTCATTCATAAATATCAATGATGGCCCTTATGGGTGTTACCAATAAAATCATATTTTGAAAAAATGTCTATTAGTATTTTGTTGTGTTAACATCTATAGACGCGGATAGGAACTAAACTCCCAAAGTGAACACATCCAAACACAGTTTTTCCGACAATTCCGATTACACAGATTGTTTGGCGTTAAACTCCTCCGAAACGGCTGGACCGATTTGTATGAAATTTTGTGTGCATATCGGTTAGGTCTCAGAATCGCCCAAAATCTATTTTTCATACCTCTAAATGATAAGGGTGACCCACCCCTATATAGAACACAGATTTGTCCGACTGCGAGACACAGATTGTCAGGCTGCGAAAAAAACACACACTGAGAGCGACGAAAATTGTGTGAACTTGTGTAGCGTATGTACGAACATAACAATGTATGTATGGATGTACATTCGCATTCTGTTTGTTTTTTGTGGGATTAAAATAAAAAGTATTAACCCAATGTGACATATGAATCCGTTACGAACTCGAGACGGATCCGTTTCTGCGGACATTTTATCCGAAACGGACAGCCGTTGCGAACTTATGACGAATTCGTTCCCGCCAAATCACAATTTCCTTGATTCGCTTTTTTGTGGTTTTACGGAATCGAAACGAGTTCGAAGACGGATCCGCCAAATCACAATTTCTCTGATTCGCTTTTTTATGCTTTTACGGACGCGAAACAAATTCGAGAACTCACATTTCGCTTTTTTATGATTTTACGGACTCGTTACGAGTTTGAAACGGATTAATCGTTGAATATGTCAACAATTTTCATTTGCAGCGTGCGAATTGAATAGTGTAAACATGCGGAGAACGATTTGCATAAACATTTTAACCGATCTGTTAGATATATATCTCTCACTTATTGAATATTCTTAAAAAAATAAATATGTATATAATCGAAATGTGAATAAAGATGATGATGAAAATTGAAATTAAAAATTTATACGATCAGGGTTGCATTAGCATTGACACGAACAAACATTAAGACAACGGGAATAAACACCTATGAGCCTAAACATAATCAAACACGCTACAGACGACGACGTGTTTTCTACATAGGTTTCTTATGGCAGGGAAAAAACGTGACGGAAATCCGCTGCGGCTGACGACTCGCCGCTAGAATAGAATATTTTCGAATTTATTGGCCTCTCACGAAATCTCTCAATTGAGAGAATGAAGTTGCCACATGTTCAAGAAAATCATAAGAGAAACCAACACATATATACGATGGTACGTACATGTGAATGCAAAAGAAAATTAAAGAAAAAAATAATTTATTGTTAAACACAATACAATAAAAGTGAATAAATTTTTAAAAACAGTAAACACAATTTTATTCCTATACAACTATGATATTATTTTCAAACAAATTCCAGAAAAGAGCCGCAAAAATTTACTACGCAGAGAGAAAAAATCAACCGAAGTCGCCAGACGCTCTCTCTCCCATTTCGTTTAGACGCTAGAGATATTTTCCGTCGTCGTCTGAAGCGTGTCTGGTTCTGTTTGGACTCTATATTTCACAATTTTATAGTTTTTTATAAGTATTGTATTAAGGTCCAATTAGTCTCGGTGGTTGACGATTGACGGTTGACGTTCTACTTAATATTGCGCGGTTAGTCATGACGGTAGAAAGACAAAACAAAACCAAAAAAACTGATCGAAGAGCATTTGTACAAAATATAATTTGCATGCATGAGTTTTGTATTAAGAAGTGATAGTGTCAAATAAAAAAATGAAAAATAAAAAGAAAATTGTGGTTGCCGTGTAATTGTGTATTGCCGCGCACAAAATGTCGAAGTAAAAGCAATAACAATAACAGCTGATCGGTCTTGACGGCTGACGGTTGACGGTTGATTCTGCAACCTGCAGAAGTCTACCGTCGTAAACCGTCAATTTTAGTTGTCTCTCTCTAACACAAGCAAAATGCAACCCAAACTCAAACAGCTGATCGCTTACCGTCAACCGTCAAGACTAATTGGACCTTTATGTTTGTCACTTTGCTGACAGATGTCTTTACATTCTCCAACACTGATAGCGTAAATTAAAAATAGAAAGTGTGTACGATTTCTCATAAGTAAAAAGAGTTTCATTCCATCTTTCTCTCCACAAATCTTTCCATTTGATCTGATAGTGTAACATTGGCTTATCACATACTAACTGCATGACAACTTCGAAGGACAATACCAAGAACTGTCGGTGCCAACCTAAACGTGTGCGTCTGTTTGTTGTTTATTTCGCTCTAATGTGAACCCCGTGTATTCTAATACCATCCAAGTCTTATAACAATCCAATTTGAGTTGAAGTTAAACATTTAATTATGCAATTGAAAAATTACAATCAATCATTTTCAATCGTTTAAGTTTTCTAAGTGATGGACGGATGGCCCTTGTACGCGTATTAGCGTTTTCGTCTTAACAGCGTTTGGACAATACTCGTAGACAAGGGCGCGAGAGCACTGTACGCTTATGAATGACATGGAATTGAAATTCTCAACAGTCTGTGACAAATTCGAACAATGTCCATTGTTAAACTAAACTCATTTATATGGAAATTATAAAAATTATACGATGTGACAGAGTGTTTAAAATTTGCATTCTACGTCTGTTCATGTCACGGCGCTTCCACTAGTATGAAGTCAGAGAGAAACAGATGGGATTTAAACTGAAATTGGTGGAAATTACGATAATGACTTCCAATATTTATATTTGAGCTTTAGCGGAATACAGTACGTACATTGTTATCTGTGAGATAATTCCCACTTGACATTGGAAGAGAATAAACCTTTTTCATCTGACCAGTAACTAAATTGGACTTTGATTTCCATAGAAGAAGAATTTGAATAAAATTTAATTAATTTGTTTCTTGTCACTTTAGTAATTTGAAGTAAATATTGAATTATTAAAATAAAAAATTATTAAAAAAGTAAATATTGATTATTTCAAAAAACAGGGTAACTTCTTACATCTTATAATGTACGTAAAAAAGGGTGTCCACCTAATGATTACGTAATTTGTAATTGTAATTTGTAATTTCGCCTAAACTGGATCAAAATTCTGACACAAAATCGAAATATTTAATTAATCCGTTTCACTGAACTTGCCCTTGTAATGAGCATGAAAATAAATAACAAGACATCCTGTGCACAAATTTCACTGTTTAGATAAATCTGAATTGCACGTCTCTATATAAATAAATAAATGGTTTCCCATTACATCCCATGAAGGGACTGGGGAGAACTTCTCACAATCACTGAGCTGTGCGCTTTCCAGTTTTCACTCACTGACTGGGACCTACAGTTTACACCGATTCCGAACGGTAATTTGAGATGCTTTATCATGGCTAGATACTCGATAGTGTCGCCGTCACTATGCGAGGTGGCCGCCGCCGAAAGAAATTTTAAGGTGGTCAGAGCCGGGTTCGAACCCAGGATCTCATGTACAAGAGCCGCGCACACTAACCATTGCACCACCGACGGCCACAGGTCTCTATATAACGTCTACGTAAAAAAAACATGTTCTTCTTTTTCCATAGACTTCATATGGAATTCTTGATTTTAGCGATGTTTTGATATTTAGGTAATTCGTAGACTGACAGAAAAACCTATATAGTATCAAGTCGATGATAAATGTTCATCAATTGTTCTTCATTGAATTGGTGACAAATTTCATCTATTTAATGAAAAAGTTCTTCAAGTTGAAGATTATGTGTTTCTTCCACTTTTTCATCTTCATTGAATTGATGATATTTCTTTCATCATTGGAATTTGGAAATAATTAGTGGGATCGATTCATTTTGACGTAGTATATATAGAAAAGAAAAAAGTGGTAGAAAATTGAAAAAAGCATAATAGAAAATAGAGCAATGGACAGAAAACATTATCCGCACTATGAGCAGTTTTTATATGGTCTTATACCCTGTTCTTCTCGAATTTTTACGATTAAAAATAGCTCAAAGAGTTTGGCTACTCACAACTGATAGCCTGTTTCTCTATCTCGAACGAAAAGTTAAGCGAACGAAATCTGTCACCCACATTCAGCTCAATTTGGGTTTCTCTTGTCGAAGTCTTCGTTCGCCTGACTCGATGATTGTTCCCCACTCTCAGCACATTCGAAATGGAGAAACCAAAATTTGAAAAATTGTATGTTTTCATTCGACTTGAAACGACAATATTGTGAAACCCAAATCAACTTTCTTTCGTTTAGAATCGAGAATCAGATTTTCGTTCGCTTAACTTTTCGTTCGAGATAGAGAAACAGGCTATTAGTTGTGCTATTTTTAATCGTAAAAAATCGAGATGAACAGGGTATATAGACTCTAGAACACGAACGAAACCTTTCGATCGAGATAGAGAAACAGGCGGTAACAACTAACATCAAATTGATGACCAACAAACTGACAAACTCATATCAAATTGATGTGACATTTTACATTAAAATGGTGAAAAATTTACTTCAACTTGATGACAAACTTACATCAAACTGATGCAAAATGTACATTAACTTACTGTAACATTGTCGTCGAATCAACGTATGCTATTGATGAAATATACATGAAAGATTGATGAAATGTTCTCCATTAATTCAAGGATATATGTCGGAAATGTTTCATCAAATTGATGAAGGAATTCATAAATTCGGTGAAGCTTTTTCATTCAGTGTATAGTTCGCTCGCAAGACGGGAGCCGACAAGTTAAACTTTGGCTTCCGTCTCGGAGAGCCTTCAGATTCGCTCCGCAAAACCAAACGAAACATCGAGTGGTCAAGCAGAATACACGGGTGCACTCACATACCCATCGACTGGTATACGGCTGCTGTCACAGAAGGACCTATTATAGGATATTAGAGTGTCAAAGTAGGGTATACGTTCCGACGACTTACGCCAGTTCAAACTAAAAAAGATTGAAAAATAAGTAATCTGGAAAATTAAAATTATATCTCCAAAATGTTACAAGTAGACAAAATAAATGATTCTAATTTTTATTTTGGATTTTTTTTACCCGTTTTAGGGACTTGGAAATTGTCGAATATGAACAAAATTAAAACATTCAAATATCTCGGAAAAGGTGCGAAAATAATCTGATTTTCCAATTCTAAGGGGTTTGGATCTCTTCCAGGCTTGTAACAAAACTTTTTGATAAAATCGGAAAGAGAGCATCTAAGTTGCTAAATTTGAACTTTGGCATTTGGAGCATTGGCTTCTAGTTCGGAAACTAGGCAGTGCGATCCTTACATGTAAATGGGGATCGATAAGGTATTTCCGGTATCAATCTGTGTTACTGAGATGGTCAAGCAGTTCGATATCCACGAGAAACCATACATCGCATGAGGTGGCGTGATTAAGGAATACCTGTTATACTGGATATGGAACATGGATTAGGGAATACTTGTTCTACTGGACATGGATCTCGTGGGTATGCCTCTTCCTGCATGCAACCTCAAGCTTAAAACCGAAGTTCTCAAACATGCGAATAATAGGCACTCAACGCAGGATTGCCAGACAAGTATGGCCAATTTATCATCTGAAGCGTACATTAAATTTGCTATCCATTCAGATATCTCTGTGCTAGTAGCTGTGATCACTAAACACTGTTTAATACGCAGAGAAGCATCTAGATTTCGAATCTCAGCACATGATTACTGCAGAAGCTGAAAGGTTGAATTTTTGTGTGAGCAGGAGCCAACTTCATGTTGGACCTGACATACATTCAGGTGTTAAGAGGAATAATCTTTAGAAAGTACTAAATGGTTCGACCCGTACTGTTGTACGTCTCTTCTACAGTCACATCCTAGAACATGGGGATGAGGTATCATATGCCCTGAATGCTCCTTAACCATACCAGCTCAATTGCAGGTTCAACGATACGGACGTTTGTATCACAACATTCGTTATAGGGCGAAAACGGCGTTTATTTATACGAGAGCATAAATTGTGTTATCATATCACGATATTTCAAACAAATACGTGTTACCTGTACTTACTTTCTTGACATTGCGCGATAGGATATCACAATATAAGCTCTCGTATAATCGTAGTATAAGTGTGTTAATACACGCTGAAAATCAGTCTATTTATTATAGTTTTGATGCAAATGTAACGTGTTTATAGCTTCTCGCAAATTTAGTATTATTGTGTCCAAACACATTGTGTTTGCTATTCAGTATTACATGTTGGCGACACAATAAACGATAGATTATAATATATGTTTTTGTGACCCAAATGTAGCGTTCTTTGTTGAAAACTGCTGAAAACTGTTTTAACGCATGTCAAACTTTCGGTCGTAAGCAATTATCAAACATTTGTTTTAGTATGAAATAATTTTGGAATAACATGCCTGTAATTGGTTTTGCTTGCGAAATTCTTTTTTATACACGTAGTTCTTGTGGTCGGTGGTGTGTTGGTAGTGTGCGCGGCTCTTGTACATGAGAGCGTGGGTTCCATACCTGCTCTAACGACCTTACATTTCTTTCGACGACGGCCACATCGCTTAGTGACGGCGACACTGTCGAGTATTTACCCATGAAATAGCTTCTAAAAATACCGTTTCGAACCGATGTAAAAATGTTTACCACGAGCGATTATTTTTCAAGATCTGAGTACGGGACTTAAGATAGAAATGCAAGCGATAATTCCAAGTGCCGCTTACAGAATAAGTGATAATCTAAGCAAGAGGCGCAATTTAAACACATCATTAGGCGTGTTTTGATTTTATTAAAGTGACAAAAATTTGTTTCAGATAATTAAATTCATTGTCAAACAAGTTTACATAAGCAAATGTTAAATTTTGATGAGGATTTTCCATTTACTATTTCAATAAAATACAAATTTTGATAAAATATTACATAAGAAGTTTATGCATTCGTGAAAAATGGCCATGAAAAATGTCAATAAAAGTGTGCATATGTGCCAGCAAATTCGTAGAGGCCATTTACCCAATATGCTATTCCATACGTAAATAACCCAATACCCCCAATAATCCAAATCAGAAGAAAAATAATTGTTTTTAAAAATTTAAAATTTTCCCTTCAGTTAATAAACTGATGAGCGAGTTGACAAATCTATGTATAAATTAATCTATGGCCTGACCTGCTCTCAGATGTTATTCTATTCACATTTCTTTAATTTTAACAAAAAATTAATTATTAATTTGTCTCATAAATTGTTTCTAAACTTTAAAAGGCAGAGGTAATCAATGATTTTTAGTGATTAACTATTTTATTCTTAAATAATAGAATACACTTATGCAAAGATTAATCGAAATTATGGGCACAGGAATGTTGACACAGTTGTATCTTTAAAGATACAAGGGACATTTAAGGGTTAAATAAACACCATCTAAATAATGTTAGCATTTTCGCACACCTTAAAAAGAGTTGGCAAGCGATTCTCAGTCACATATGTATATTAGGGTGTCCCAAAAAATGTTTCTTTTTCGATTTTCATGGTTGCTCAAGCTTGATTGTATAGCTTATAGGATAAAGTATTTTTGAGATTTTTTTCAGATTTTTCGGAAGAGGTTTAGAAGTCGCACAAGTCGAATTTTCCCCCAAAAATCGGGTATTCCGGACGATTTTTGAATTTTACTTAAAACTCGGTCAATAACCACGTTTTTCTTAGTTTGTAAGTCAACATTTTTAAAGCAAAACGTTCAAACTTTTATTGTCTGTGCATAAACCACCAGTTTTGGCAATAATTTTGCTCAATAAGATATCACGTATTACATTTTTTCGCAAATTTTGGATACATTTTGTTAGTAACGCTTTATAACTTTTAAAATTTCCATGCAAATTTATAAAACTGATGATGTATTCTAAGAGACGAATAAAAAATTGTAATTTGCTGTTACTGTTCAAGAGTTATACCATTTGAAAGCTTTTTACCCATTGTATGAACCTAAAAATATTATAAACTGTTTGCTATTTTTGCATCGGATTTGCTTTAAAAATTTAAAACACTAATGATGCATTTTAAAAAACGGATAAATGCCAAGCAATTTTGTGGAAAAAATTTTGAATTTGCAGTTACTGTTCCAGAGTTATGACATTTTAAAACTCTTTACCTATTGTATGAAACTAATAATATTATAATCTGTTTGCTATTTTAGCAAATAAAGCTTGAGCAAAAAAAAAAAAATTGTTTATTAATGCGACACCCTAATGGACATACATATTTGTATGTCGGTATGTATTAATTTAGCCATGTGTCTGGAATGCCAAATGTATTGCATGCCGTCTGGCATATTATGTTTTTGTGGCATCTTCGGACACGTTTACGATACATAAATGTATACTAGATCATTCAAACCCGAAACCAAGACAACAATCGCCGTATATCCCAAAATCTGACATGCATAATAACAACTATAACCGCATTTGGGTAATTGCAAACCAAGACAGAAATGACAAGGATATAAAAAAATTATTGGAGACGGGTACAAAATTATTGATATTTTCGGAATTCGGAACTCCAGCTTTGGAATTTCTGTCATTCGAATTCAGATTGATCAACAAAAATTTACATTTATAAATATTTTATATGTCACTTTGTGTGAAATGAATCAAATTTTTGTCTATCGTCTACAATTTTGACATTGGCGTTGTGTGTAAAATTTGCACTAGCCCCTGGACTATTCAAAATGTTGACAATTGGTTTGTTTTCTTTCACAATTTTTATCAGATGTGTTTCTTCTAAAATGCAATTTTATATTCTGCATGGATTCTCTCAATGTCAATTAATGTCTATTAAATTCAATGTAGTATTTGACAAAAAAAAACTCTGCTAACTTTTTGCCCACTGTACTTAAGCCGTTTTAAAAACATCGTTCAGAACCATAGATCAATACTTATAGTAGATCTACTAGTTCTCCCACCAAATTTATGACATTTGGCCTGGTGTGATATTTACGTTGGATGTTGAAAAGAATTGCTTTACTAATACCAGATAGAGGCAATGGTTCAAAACAACGAACAAAATAACAACAACGGCATTTCGTTTTGTGTGTTAAAATTATTGTGTTAAATGCAACACAAATGTATGCTAACAATAACAGTCAAAAAAAGTGTAAAACACATTTAAATTTCACAGTTTTTCACCAAAATGACATGAAAAATTAAAGCAAGAAGTTATTGTAATTCCACCTGGTGTATATCACTTTTCGTCAAACATTTCTCTATCACACCGACCGCATCACGAAGAGTGTGAAAGGAAACGTCAGATGAGCCAAATATTCTCTCTAGTCTGAGATTACTCTATGTTCAGAACATTTATAGCCTACACCATGGAGTAATTTCGAATACAGAAGCAATTTCTCTCATCTGACGTTTCATTTCACACTCTTCGTCATGGGTTTGTGCAAATGAGAGATGTTCGACGAATATTGAAATGTACCAGGTGGAGTTACAAGAACTGTTGCCTTAACTTTTTCATGCCGTTTTGGTACAGAACTGTGAAATTTAAATGCATTTTGCAGTTTTTTATTGACTTTTATTGTTATTAGTGCTGTATTAAACACAACTATTTTACCACACAAAAACGAAATTTTTGTTGCATGTTATATACGAATGTCTCTATCTGGTATTATTGAACACATGCATTCCAACATCCAACGTTGCATGCAAACGTGAGGTTAAAATTATTGAGAGAATAGTTGTCTTGAAATTGAGAACAGACTGGGCTTGATTGGTTGTTTCTGTCTTAAAATATAGTCAAAATAGTGAATACTGCCAGACGAAAAACAAAAGTTAAAATACAAATTGTTGTAATTTTTTTGAAGGTGAGTTGGCCAAAATATATTAATACAAATTGGTCGCAGCTTAATAACGCATTTAAACCGCCGTTTATCACGGCCAGATTAGCGATAACCGTGTTCTTTAATCTTTGGCGTTTACACCGTTTATTCGAGATTAAATTGACATTTCAGTTGGCAACTCCGTGCTTAGACAAACTCCGTGCCGAGACAAAATTATCGACGACGGTGGTACAACAGGAAAATTAAGTTGGTTTTGTTAGTTTTGTACAAGTTTGGGATGATTTTAAAATAACTGAAGCTTTAAAATTGGATCAACTCGAGCCAGTTGATAAAATATGCCCATAGATCAAACCAATAAGAGCTATTTATATCGGAGGCGGCGTGAGCTTCAAAAAAGTTTTGGTGGCGGCGACGCGTCGGAAAGTTTTCGATCGGCTTCCACATGTCAAACAGTTGATTTTTTGTGTATGTTTTTATTATGGTTGCATTTTTTTTAGTAACTAACAGTGTTGCATCAAAATGTACACCAGTTTAAAATGAGGTAAACAATTAAACTTCAGTTTCTACAGATAAAAATTGTATGAGTAATCTTCTAGGTTAGCGCGAGTTAACGTAGTTAACCTTCGTAATGGGTAAATCTTGTTTGGTGTAAATGCGGTATAAGATAAATTTGTTTTAATCTAGTGTTATGTACGAGTAAAATCTACATATATTTTGTTAGTTTCTGGCAACATTGTTTCCGCGAAAAAATTGGTTATAGTATGTCTGTCGATGTTTTCACTTGAATTTTGCAGACAGACAATATGAGTTTGCAATTTATTTGACCAATAAAACGGCCACTAAAATAAATTGTCATTGAACTAACAACGCCACTGAAAGATGAAAAATTATATATGTATTTACGTATATTGAGAAAAACAGCGGCAATATCTGCGTCATTCAATTTCTATGACAGGCACTCCAAACATTAAGTTAGTTATTAATAGCACACAATGTTTTCTGCTTAGCAGCAGGCAACTTGCCCGCTATTACAGAATATGGACTGTTATAGCAACGAACGATTTGCAGGTTTCATAAAAAACTGGACCAAGTCTTTGCTAAAATAACAAATATATGTTTGCTGACATTGCAAACATGTTTGTTTTCCCCTCTTCAGCAGTCTTTTCTGTTGTATTTACGAACACAATTCTTGAGTGTTTATATATAGAGGTCCGTGACTTTTTGAATGAAACGGTTTTTTTTTGAATAAAAAAAAATTATTTTTCAACATAATCTACTTTTAGCTCAATACACTTAGTCCAACGTTTCTCCAATTTTTGTATCCCTTCCAAAATGTAGGATTTTTCGAGTTCCATAAAATAGGCATTTGTTTGATCAATAATTTCATCGTTGTAGCTAAATCTCTTTCCTCGATAAATAGGTAGAATAAGTTGCCATTATGTTCGCCGTTTATTGTGTTTTCCTTTTGAAGGTAATCGATGTGGATTACCCCGCGTGCATCCCAACAAAAACTGTTACCATCACCTTATTGGCCGACAAACTTACATTGGCCCTCTTCGGAGCCGGTTCTTCCGGAGAAACCCATTGTTTAGACTGCTGCTTGGTCTCTGGATCCATGTTTCATCCACAGTTACAAAACGCCCAAAAACTCATTCGAATTGCGATTAAGCAACTCCAAACAATCCTTTGAAGTTGTCACACGAAGAAGCCCATTGTGATACCTGCAGTTTCCTCCATAGCAACTATTGACTAGTCGTCTAGCCAATTTCACCTTTCAATAAATTTGACTATGAGACCTACAGGAATATCCTGTAGGGCTACGGTGCTAACTAAATGTGTATAGAATATCCTACTCTTAAGTCCTGCCAGAGCAGGGCAATCCAAGAGAATGTGTTTCGTCGTTTCCTCGTCCTCTTCCATGCAGCATCTACAGAGTGTAGAGTTTCTATGTCCCAATCTTAGGGCGTGTTTTCCTACAAGACAATGTCCCGTAAGTGTTCCTATCATTGTGGATAAACTGCCTCTCGGCAAGTTAAGTAGTTGCCTAGTCCTCTTCCTGTCCACCCGTGGACAGAGGACCCTGGCTTGTCTGCAAGTTGAAGTAAGTCTCCACTTGTCCTTGAACAAATTATCGGCCCACTGCCTAATCTGCAAACGGCAGGTAGAGATTGGCATACTAACACCTTCTTTTGCCGGAAGAACCTGTGCCGTAGTGCCCTGTCTAGCTAACGCATCCGCTACGCAATTGCCTGGGATGTCGCTGTGTCCCGGTACCCAGATGAGCCTGATGTCAAAATACTCTGCCATCACCCTAAGTGATGAGTGGCATTCTTTCACCGTCAGGGACGTAGCAAACATGGCTTCCAGGGATACATATTCTCCGGAGGGTTGTGACACTACTTTTCAGTAGTTCAGCAAACTCCAGTATGGCAGTAATTTTCGCCTGAAATACACTACAGTGATCAGGCAGCTTGAAGGAGATGTTTCCATTTAGGTCCGGTGAATGGACCCAATAGCCTACTGTCTCGTCCAACTTTGATCCATCCGTGAAAAATTTGATACTACTGGTATCCCCTTCCAGTGACTTTTCCCAGGTATTCCTGTTCGGAAAAGAAATCCTTAGATTTTTCGCTGGTAGAAGGTAGGGGATACAGTATTCCGTTTTTACGGGAATATAGTTGATCCGGTGTAGTAATTCAGTGTGTCCGGAATGTCCCGATATCAAAACGCTACAATCTCTGATTTTCACCAGGGATGTAGCGGCTGCCGATTCGGCCATGATATCAGGAGTACAGATGTTCAGGATAGCACTAAGTGCAGTACCTGACGTCGTGCCCATTGCTCCGCTAACGCTAATCTGTGCTGATCTTTGAATTTTCATCAAGGAATTCAGAATATATTTCTTTTGGAGGGACCACCACCACGGTGCCATAGAGAAGTATTGGTCTGACTATTGCCGTATAAAATAAATCCACATGGAGATCTTAGGAGACAGTCCCAAGCGCTTTCATATCGCCCCTCTAAAGCAGTAAAGGGCAACAGACAACATTCGGTTTCCAAGACTTGACCTTTTCCGTCAACTGTAATTGCACCCCATTAACTGACGGCAGTTCAAATGCGGGTATTTTATATTTCCGCGAGAACAGGATAAGCTCGGTTTTAAGTGGGTTAAGTGATAGTCCGTTGTTAGCGGTCCAGATCGAAATCAGACTAAGTAGGCTGGTTTTACGAATGCTAAGTAAATTGGGGTTTCTACAATCTACAAATGCAATGTCATCGGCATAGGCAAAGACCTGGCATTCGGCGCTGTCCAATTCAAGAAGCAGTTCATTGACAGAGTTAACCATAATAGTGGAGACAGAACTCCCCCCTGCGGTGTCCCCTTGTTAACGGTCCTAGCAATTGTAACACCGCCCCATTCAGCTTTGACGGATCTATCCACCAGAAGCTTCCCAATTAGGCGTGTCACTAAGCTGTCGACTCCTAGATTCTGTAACAACCTAAGAATCGCCGAAGGTTGAATGTTATTGAAGGCTCCCTCGATGTCCAGGAAGGTCCTTAGAGCGAATACCTTATTCTCAAGAGAGTTTTCTATTATGCTGACTATAGAGTGGAGAGCCGTCTGAGTTGACCTGCCCTTGATATAGTCATGCTGAGAACTCGATAGTAGATTCTGTGGAAGATTACTTCGAGCGTGAATGACCAGTAACCTTTCAAATGTCTTAAGAACAAAGGATGATAGACTGATTGGTCTAAAGTCCTTTGGTTTGACACGAGAGCATTTGCCCGCTTTCGGGACGAAAACCACTTTGGTTTGCTTCCAAATGCTAGGAATGACTCCCAGCGTAAGGCAGCCCCTGAAGATTACCTCCAACCAACTACAAGATAGGTATAGTGCCTCCTGTAGTTGCGCGGGAATTATCCCGTCAGGTCCGGCTGATTTAGAGGGCTTAAAGCATCTAATGGCCCATATCAGATTCTTTCTGTTCACTATTGAGCGAACATCTTCTAAGCTAGGAGAGTTTCCTCCTAGCTCTTCTGGCTGATGACCAGCATTCCTGTCATCGTTGGGAAAGTGGGTATCCAGGAGAATCCCAAGAGACTCTTCAGACGAATACGTCCACGTTCCATCGTCTTTCATTAAGAACCCCGCACGCGGTGGGTTTTTAGCGAGCACGCATCTTAAGCGTGCAGTCTGATTGGTTCCCTCAATGGATTCAAGTTTTGCCAGGATTTCCGTTTGGCCTTCTTGATTTCACCTTTATATAGATTAAGACTAATCTTGTAAACGTCCCAATACCATTGGTCGCCGCTCTTTTTGGCCTTGTTGAAAAGCCGCCTAATGGACGATCTTAGATCCTGAAGAACAGCGTTCCACCAATGAGGTGTTTTGTTACCCTTGGCAGCATTATAACCACTGGTCTTACAGGACTCGTTGAGTGCATTCCTGCACGCATCAGTAAATTTGCCAACTAGTTCTGCCAGCTCTGGCACATTAGACGGAATATTCGGATGGTAACCTAATAACCTAAGAGTTTCGTTAGGCGCCCACGATAGGCGTCCCAGTCCATTTTTCTATAAATTTTAAAAAGTTCCTTTTTCAGAGGTTCGATATTTATGTGGAACTGTAGACATCTATGATCAGAAAATGAGTGATCAGAAAGTACGCTCCAATCGGATACAGTTACATAGTCGTAGCCAAGTAGTAAAGTTACGTCTAGTACTTCCCTCCTAACCGAAGACGGATTTCGAACGTACTACAACACTTGCCAGGTTTTAAGGAGGCGGAGACGAACGATACCTTAACCACGAGGAATTTCGACAGAGTGTCACCTCTGCCTACTCAGGTCGCAGAGAACAGGACGACAGCTCGAGAGCAGAAGATCAAATAGTTACGAAAATCGTGAACCAGGGTCGTAGCAGAGTCTGTGCCAAAGAGGAAGAAGATCATTTAGAGTTACCCAGGTTGCAACCCTTTATTATGACGTCAAACCACATATATATTTTCCTCCCGTCGGTTCCTTTTCAATTTGTTTTAACTACTTTGATACCTACATTGTCAAAAAAGCTGCTACCAAAAAGTATTTTCCCATTTTTTTTAAGATGACTACTGAAAAATGTTGGAAATTAACTAATTTTTTGGTTAGGTTATGTTAAGAATACGTGCCAGATAAGGAAACGTGCTTTCCAGCGGGACACTGCATTCGGAGAGCTTTCGTCTTATCCTTTGACGATAGATATAATTAGGCATTTTCTACTACTAGACTTGTGTCTCGTTCGCTAGTTGTCGACCTCGTTCATTTAAGGTGCCGGACACAACAATCACGAACATACCCGACATATCGAAGAGTGTATTATGTCCGGGAGAGTGATGTCTGGACACCCTAAATGAACTTGAAAGTTCGTGAACTACCCAACTTTAACTTCTACTTTACTTTAGCGCTTTCCCCAATGGGAAACCTTTTTATTTACTTCTACTCCTTCTACTAGTAAGGAAGTAATAATCAAAAGAGGCCTTGAAAATACTAAAATATTTACAGACACGGCAACAACAATTATTATTCCATTGGAACACACAACTTGTTAAGTGTTGTGATTAGTAATTGGATTTTCGATAGTAATCGAACTGAAAATCGTGAAACTATATTCCTCTCTTTCTCTCAATTTACAAATTTCCAAACTTTTCCGCTGCATGCATGCGTGAATTTTGATAGCAATGTAGTATGAAATTCATACAATTACTACCTTGGGCACCATAGAGTATTTCTATACCTAGAGTAACCATTTCTCTCAGTATATGAATGAGATTAGGCTCGGTTGTATATTGACGTTGCATGTTGTAAAGTATTAGAGGCAATGGCTCAAACCATCCAACAATAAATCAGCAACAGCAAATCTCAAGCATTGTCGGTTAAGATACCAATTTTCGGGATCTTACTCGTAACCATATGGTTATTTGTAAAGAATCGTGGGTGATATTTAATATTTTATCTACACAACTTCTCAACCACTTTTCTGTGGTTTCCTTCATAATAACAATTCCAACCACATGTCTGTGACGGGGAAACTGAATCCGCATTACTATTAGAATAACATAGAGGTTTAGATTTGCGTATCAAAATGTTCACTAGTAAACTGTTTCCCCATTACATCATAATGAACCCATGTACTCAGTTACATTAACGGCTGATGACGCTTTTTAACTAGATCTTCTTTGTTACGTACGGTAACTCTGAGCGTGTCTACATTAACTACGTAGTAGTCACTCACGCTACAGCAGAGTCAAGTTCATTAGTCGCGACATTTCGTTTGGTGTTGAACCTGGCGCTAGAGCTCATTGACATTGGTGTTGTTAACCATGCATGCACATCTGAACTCGTATTGTATACAGAGTACGAGTAGTTATGTATTTATCGTATTTGTTTAGAATTATATCGCAAGAGCAGATTTTAGAATCGTGAGAAATGTGGGCGATTTTAGCTTAAGGTGGTAGACATGGTTAATATTAAATCATGTTAGGTTTTATCCAGAGCTGCCAAAGTCAAAAGAAATAAATGAAGAATTATGTTGTTTCATGGGGGTAATTTTAAAACTGGCCGTCGGTGGTGCAATGGTTAGTGTGCGCGGCTCTTGTACATGAGATCCTGGGTTCGAACCCGGCTCTGACCACCTTCAAATTTTCTTTCGGCGGCGGTCACCTCGCATAGTGACGGCGACACTATCGAGTATCTACCCATGAAAAAGCTTCTCAAATTACCGTTCGGAATCGGTGTGAAACTGTAGGTCCCAATCAGTGAGTGAAAACTGGAAAGCGCACAGCTCAGTGATTGTGAGAAGTGCTCCCCAGTCCCTTCATGGGATGTAATGGGAAACCATTTATTTCATTTATAATTTTAAAACTTACATTTTGGGGTTAGACCTCTTCTAAGAACTCATAAAGCTTTAAATTTCACGACATGAACAAGCGTAGGTTAGTAATTTTTTTAAACAACTCTTTGGTAGAATAAATTCCATCATAGAATAAGGCGATTGAGCCTGAACTAAAATGCTGATCGGAGACAGCTTCAGATTTCTAGCTGACTCATTTTACACTTTTCTTTTCAATAACAGCCACAATGAGATATGACATGATGCAGGTAATGTAGGAGATATGTCCTTTGGCACACGCTGACAAAACAAAAATAACGGCTCCTGTAACATTATGCAGGAACATCCGTATACTTAGGTGCAAGCATTGTTTTCATGAATTGAAGATCTGCTGCTGTTTTGTTTCAATGTTGTCTGTCACGTTTTTGCTTTTAGCATAAATGTGCCAGGACTGATGAAAAACTTGTTTTTCACAAGACTGACACAAGGTCGTTAGTGTATTTACATTGCTCCAATAAAGAGGTTCGTATATTCAGCGAATTTGTCGTTGCTGTAACGAAGCGTATTATACACGATTTTTTGGCTTTATCCTTGGGCAGCTGCTACTACTCAATTTTCGTTGCTTCAATGAATGCATTAATTTCGCATTTAGGAGAAAAATACGTTTTAGTATTAAAAATGTGCAGTGCTTGAAATTTAAACTATTGTTTGTTTAATGCTCTCGCCAATACCTTCATGGGATGTAATGAGAAACCATTTTTGACACCCTCACCCATAGGATGGGGGTATACTTTATATTATTTAATACGGAAAAAATGTAACACATAGAAGGAGCCATATTCGACCCTCAGTATCTTTGGACGAAATTCGTTTTGGGACTTTTTTTTTAGATGATTGAGCCATGGCCGTCTGTCTGTCTGGCTGGCTGGCTGGTCAACACGATAACTGCCGTAAATGTTTATCGATCACACCGAAATTTTGTCAGTGACTATTATTTTTCCAAGATTAGTTTGGGATTGAAAATCGGCGGTCAATGCGATAAGTCGCGTGAAACAATTCCGATCTTAATGAAATTAGATTATAAGCTTCATGTCATCAAACGCGAGTCACCAAGTAAGACAGGGGTGATTTTGTCACGCCCATGTTGTTGTCTCCCATACATAAGTTGTTCGGCCGGCTGGTTGTTCGGCAAGGTAACTCTCGCAAAACCAAACCAATCTTTTTGAAATTTGGTACTAGACAAAATTTAGTCAAATGCACACAAAAGTTGGGCAGATGACTTGTTGATCGACACAATAACTCTCGTATACTACACGCGATCTTAATGAAATTCGGTACTCGGCAATGTTTTCCTAAAAATTAAAGATTATCTACTGTCCACGCCCATTTTCCTACCTCCCATACAAAAGTTGCGCGGCTATCCGGCTTTCGGGCTGGCCGACTCCATATCTCCCGTATACCACAACCGATCTTAACAAAATTTGGTACTGATCAATATTTTGTGCAATACAATGTAAAAAGAATGAACAACTTCGCCACGCCCGTTTTTGTACCTCCCATATAAATATAGGGCGGACAATTGGCTGGTAGTCAGGATAATTCCCCAATATCACCTAGGATCTTAATTAAGTTGGGTGTTCAATAATATTTAGCGCAATGCCACTCTGCTATTGAATATTGACACATTTGACAATCTTGAATAGAACTCGGTAGCAATGGACGACTTTGGGTGAGGGTATGTTTAAGTCGGTTCAACTGACTGAAATTTCTGTATTGGTTTTTTGTTAATGTTCATACATTACTCGTAGTTTTCTTGCACTTCAAAGAACCCTTTTCAGCACAAAGATGAAACATATGAAATTGTTCTTTGCAGTAATGGATGTTTACGTTAGCTCAGTTTCTATGAACAAATTTCAGCCAAGTGCCCCATAAAACAGTCATTGCCCATCAGTGAGGCATTTTGCTACTTGCTGTAAAATTCGAAATTTACAAAAAAGAAATCGTATGCAAAAATTCATTCAAAATATTTTATGTGAATTTAAAAAATAACGAATTATCATGAAATGCTTCAGGTCATTGGGGATTAAATCATTAATGATATGATTGTGGAATTGAAGGCGATTTAAGGCTAAATTTCGCTTGTACTTTTATGTCGTCTTTGTATGCAAATGTGATAGATAGCACGGTGCAACAAAATACAATTTTTGTGTATAACTTTGTGTAAATTGTCTAGCTAGTGTGGGTTGTAGGTAATGTTGTGTACTTCGTATTGAAATAAATAAAATAAATGGTTTCCCGTAATATCCCATGAAGGTATTAGGAAGAGCTTCTCACATACCAGTGAGCTGTGCGTGTACTAGTTTTATACTCACTGATTGGGACCTACAGTTTTACACCGGTTCCGAACGGTATTTTGAGAAGCTTTTTCATGGCTATATACTCGATAGTGTCGCCGTCACTAAGCGGGGTGACCGGCTTCGAAAAAAATTTAAGGTGGTCAGAGCAGGGATCGAACCCACGTTCTCATGCACAAGAGCCGCGCACTCTACCATTGCACCACCGCATTACTGCCTTAACAAATCTGAAACTCCCTCCTTCAAAATTTTGATTTAATATGTGAACCCGTTTTGAGTTTAATTCGAGTACTTAAGAACTTGTACCTCACCAATATTTTTAGTCGATTTTAAATTTTTACACGATTTTAGAAAGAATAAAATTGAGCTTTCCCAACCCATACTCCTTTTGACACGTAAATAGAAAATTTGTTGTTTTTCCTTAAGAATGTCTGTGTTCCCATTTCTTCAATTTTATTCAACTTTGACGACAGTTTTTTATTTTTAAACAGAATTTTGTTCTGAGTAAATCGAACTTCAGTTTATTCAAATCGGTGGAAAGTCCTAAAAATGTAGAAAAGGTTAAAGGTTAAAGTGCACAATTTAACTAATACAGGGTATTGCCCAGCAAATACCACATCGTTCAAAAACGTTTTTATTCTGATTTAATTTTTGTCCCCTTGGGGGCACTTTCAAAGAGTCTTCCAAACTCTCGACTCAACACTTTTTGTGCCCCGATCAGTGTCGTGACGAACACAAAACAAAAATGTTAGGTAAAATAATCCTATTTTACCACGATGTAGGGAATCTTGAGAATTGGAAACCTCCAAACACTTATGGCCAGTTTCACAGTTGAAAATTCTCCATTTAAATGTAGTTTAAATGCCAGATGCTTGTCATTTAATATGAAAAATGTCTGTGAGCTTTTAAAATGACGAGTGTGGCTTCTTAACTTAAAGTGAATGAATACACCTACTTCAAGGTTACAACTTCAGCAGATCTTAAGGGAAATTAAAAATGTTCTTTCAAAAAATTTACAAATAAATTTTCAAATCTTTATTACACAAAAGGTTTATTCCGAAACAGCGGAGCCGGCGTTTGACCCTTCCGAGAGAAGAATATCCCTAAAACGACCACACAGGAAACTTTATTACATAAAAACCCTATTCCGAAGCAGCGAATCCGATGCCTCCGCAGAGAGAAAATTCCTAAAGCCGGCATATGGTCGGGTTCGATTACAAGTTAATGATATGCAACTATTGGATTTTAAAATAACATTCCATATTTTTAAATTTTATGTCGTCAGTCCCCAATTAATTGAACTTTTATAAATTTTAACTTTCGATATCTCGGCAATTAATCGAGTTTTCGAAAAATGTGTTTCGCGACTTTTTTTTTTTTAAAGCATGAATTTTTAACCTCGACAATTAAGCGAAATATCTAAAAATATTAGTTCCTTTTTCGATTAGTTTCAATTTCTGTATAAACCAGTACACAAATTTCAGTTTGGTGAACCGACTTAAAAATAACTTCACCCTTAGCCATCCATTGCGTCCGAGTTCTGTTTAAAACCATCTATATTCACCCTTACATTGAACGAATGGGCGTGGCAAATGTGACCATATTCAATAGCGGAATGATATTACGCAATATGTTATTTAATACCCATCTTTGTCAGGATCCTATGTGGTTTTGGGGATTTTTTGTGACTACCAACCAATTGTCCCCCCAATATTTATATGGGAGGTATAAAAATGTGCATGGCGAAGTTGCTGATTATTTAGTACACAGTAGCTTTTGCCAAAATATGGATCAGTACCAAATTATATTGTGGTCGGTTATGGTATACTCGAGATATCGAGTTGGCCAACCAGAAATGTGCCCAACTTTTGTATGTGAGGTACGAAACTAGGCGTGGCACAGTAGTCTATTATTAATAACACACTATCTGTTAGCAAAATATTGCCGTGTACCGAATTTCATTACAATCGGTTGTGGTTTACGAGAGTTATCGTGTCGATCAACTGGTCATCCGCCCAACATTTGTATGGGAGGCACCAGAAAGGGTGTGGTAAAACAGCTCATTATCTGTGGGAGAGTACAGTAAATTATCGAGTACAAAATTTCGTAAAGATTGTTTCGGTTTTGCGGGACTTCTCGAGCCAAAACAACTTCTGTATGGGGGTACCAAAATGGGCGAGGCAAAATCACACTTGTCTTAATCGGTGATTGGTGCCTGATGACGGGAAGCCTTAAACCTAATTTAATTAAGGTCGGAAGTGTGTCACACGATTTATCGGATTGACAACCCGGATGACCATCAAGCTTTTGTATGGGAGATACCAGAATGGGCGTGGAAATTTGGTCCATTTTTTCCACTTTAGTAGACATTTACCGATTATTAACCAATGTGTGAGTTGAAGGAGGAAAACCAACTATTTAGGCGGGGAAAAAATGGCAGTGGGGTCAGAGGGAGAATGAAAAAACCGAAATGTGCAGAATGAATGGTGAATCCCGAAATTTTTTTCAGAGGGAAAGAAGATCAAATAACGGGCCTAATAATGGGCGGCCCTCTTGCAAGGCCGAGAATGGGAATCTGGTGACAGAGAAGCAGTGTGTGCTCAAAATTTGGAGAGAGCACTTTTCAGCACTACTCCACTCAGATTCTTCCACTGAAGATCAGGACGTAATGATAGTGGAAGATAGTATAGATTGTAACCCCCCCCCCCCCCCCCAACCAAGACAGCCGAGATTAGAACGGCGATCTCCCGCCTGAAGAATAATAAAGCCACTGGTGCGGATGGCCTACCCGATGAACTTTTTAAGGCAGGTGGCGAAGGACTGGGGAATCTATGCCCGACGATATATTATGTCCTGTATTCAAAAAGGGTGATCCGTGTGTCGGTTCCAACTATCACGGTATCAGTCTTTTATCCATCGCGTATAAGGTCTTAAAAAAATAAAAATGGTTTCCCATTACATCCCATGAAGGGACTGGAGAGAACTTCTCACAATCACTGAGCTGTGCGCTTTCCAGTTTTCACTCACTGATTGGGACCTACAGTTTTACACCGATTCCGAACGGTAGTTTGAGAAGCTTTTTCGTATAAGGTCTTGTCGAGGGTAATATGTGAAAGACTAAAGCCAATTATTGAAAACCTGATTGGACCTTATCAGTGTGGTTTTAGACCAGGCAAATCCTCGACTGACCAAATATTGACGCTACGCCAAATCCTGGAAAAGACCCACGAAAAGAAAATCGATACATACCACCTTTTTGTCGATTACAAAGCTGCTTTTGATAGCCCCATACGGGGAAAACTGTACGAAGCTATGTCTGAACTTGGTATTCCGGCAAAACTGGTCCGCCTCTGTAGAATGACGCTGACCAACATCACATCAGCAGTGAAAGTGGGGAAAGACCTCACTGAACCATTCTGTACCAAGCGAGGACTGAGACAAGGCGACACACTTTCGTGCAATCTCTTCAACATCTTAATGGAGATAATAATGAGAAAGGCTGCAGTAAATACGAACAAGACCATTAACACGAAAAGCCATATGTCGCTGGCGTATGCTGACGACATAGACATCATTCGACGACTTCAGTATTTTCAAGAATCGAAAAAGAATCAGCGAAGGTGGGTCTTGCTGTTAATGAGGGCAAGACAAAATTGATGGTGTCAACGACTAGAGAAACCTCTCGACTTGGTCCGCACTTGAACGTTGACAACCGATTTATTTTTGAAATGGTAGATGAATTTGCCTACCTTGAATCCGCCGTGAACAAGGACAACCACGTCAGCCTGGAGATTGATAGGAGAATTGTGCTTGCAAATGGATGTTATTTTGGGCTCGGCATGCAGTTTAGGAACGAAACCCTCTCTCGACGGACAAAAGTCCAGTTATATCAAACTCTCATTTTACCTGTCTTGACATATGGCTCCGAAACATGGGTCATATCGCAAGCGGATGAAAAACACCAGGGAGTATTCGAGAGAAAAATTCTCCGTAAAATATATGGGAAAACGGCGAGTACCGACGCCGATGAAACCACGAGCTATATCATTTATATTCTATCGTGGACATCTCTAGGCGAATCATATTAGGACAGTTGCGGTGGCTTGGCTATGTTATCAGAAAGGATGAAGATGAGCCAGGGCGAAAGGTTTTCGATAACGTACCCGATGGAAGCAGGAACAGAGGCCGACCAAGACTCCGCTGGAAACACCAGGCAGAAGAATCAACCCGTATCCTTGGTGCTTCATATCTGAATACATAAATTAACTTTTTTTGTTCCGAATATTAAGAATAATGGTTTGTGTATTGTTGCCAGGTATGGATTTTTTTGAAATTTTTTTCTTTCTTTTTTTTTCTTTGAAAGAAATCTTTTTAACATTTTTTTACAAAAATTTAAATTCGCTTAGTACTATACTTCCACAAATTTCGTAATTTTGAATCTGCTGTTATTGATAGTTTTTTAGAGTCCAATTAGATCCCAATTTACACTGTTTTTTTGAGTATTTTGTTCCCTTCAAAAATATTCAGAAATATTTTCTGAAATATACAAGAAATACACAAACGTTTTTCCCGATAATCGAATATAAAAACTCCTTTTCATTTTCATGACCTATTCAAAAGTTATACGTTTTTTAAATCAGTACTATAACGCTAAAATTTACCAAGGTGGCCATCTTTCGTATTGTAGAAAACGGGAATTAGTATGGACGACATAGCCTAGCAGAATAGTAGATTTCTTGATTTTCGAAAGTGATAACACTATTGTAGTCGAAAAATTTATCAGCGTTCTAGTAAATTGTTTCGGTTAGAAGCAAGCCTACTGAGTTGACCGGTACACCTGAAATGTCTGTATCACGTCAAATTTTTGAAAAAAAATCAATTTTTACCAATTCTCAGATTTCCTTGCACTTTTTTTTTTTTTAAAAAAAATTAATTTTTTCACTTTTTCCATCATAACTTCAAGGGACTCCAAATTTTTCACTCACAATATTTCGCAAAATTTAGCCATGGTAAAGCTGAACAACTTTTCTGAACATAGTAATACAATTTGAACGTGTCTAGTTACCCTAAAGAGCTTGTAAACACCACTGTGTATTTCTTTTTTATGAACTTAGTTATGTCATTATTACTCGAGAACGACGTGTCCGATTTTGTCCGAATAATTTTAGAAAAAATGTAGAATTACAATACCTTTAACCTATTCCTCTACTATTTCTCAATGTAATTAACAGTTTAGTAGTTATAAAAAAAAGAAAGGTGAAAATATATTTTTCTGCTTAAAAAATTCAAATTTTTTATTATTAAAAAACACATGAAACATAAGACACGGCAAAAAGTGTAAAGTTTTTTTTAGTTTACCCTAAGGTCACATGACCTTCGTTGGGCCATAGAGTAATACTTAAGAACCTCTATTATTCTCTTCGCTGCCTCTTTATGACGACGAGGTAGTAGGCCATTTCATCGAGGTCGATTTGCTGCTGTATTTACCAATTTTACACTTTGGTTGGACGTACATATATGTACGTATTTTCGTTCAATCAATCAATCAATAAACACTATTTAAACTTAGTTCCTGTCTTCTTTGGTCTATCATTCTACATCATTTCCCTAGTACCTTTTCGATCAGCTGTGCCATAGAAACCCCCTGGTTGGGCCAAATTCCAGAGAGAAAGAGAGCCATAGCTAACTTGGCGTAGTTGGCTGAACTGTATACAACGAACGTGGTTTATTCTCTTTGAATTTATTTCACGAAAATTCGAAGTTTTGTGATTCACTTTCAACTATTCCATAGTTGCATAACAAAGTCCGGATGAAGGCATCCGCAGTTTGAATTGAAATGTGTCTGATTTATTTGGGAAATTTTTAATTATTTAACATGATTATTAAGCAAGTTCAAAAAGCGTATCTATTATTTTGTTTCGGTAAAATAATGTTATATCAAGTTTATACTTGTATCTGTTTTATAATTTGTTGTACGACCTAAAATTTTCTAACCCTGTTTTATCCAAACCACTTCATGCCTCTTTCGGCTCCATCACAATCCATCCACAGCTAGAAACAATTAATAATTGTATAAATTATTCCTAGACTTAAATGGATAGCGGGAGGGTTGTATAATCTCGTTTAAGTCAATAGAAACAAATTGCTGGTTGACGCCATCTAGGAACGGTTGGCGGCTGATTTGAGTGCCAAAGCAATTATGGCCAACATTTTCGAAGTGCGGCCAGTTGATACTTTTAATTATTTTTAAATATATATAAAGATTCGTATTAGAGTATTCATACACCGGGAACCGGTTCACCTGTTTTTGGAAATCCACCAATCGTCGGTGTTCTATAATTTGCATTTCGAAAATTTATTTTGATCCAAAATTTTATATTTCAATAATGTTAATTCTATGTTATACTGCATTCACACCGCAGCAGGATTCTCTCATTTCGAATAAATTAACAGCTGATTATTGTACTGAAGTTCAGATGTTTGGTTAAACGATATCACCGAATACGAGATTTCGTTTGCAGTGTGTTCAGGGCTTTAAATCTTTTTAAAGAAAATTTTAAAAACTTTGTGTTCGAAGTTTTTCACTGAAAATTTAAATTGTGCAGGCAATTTGCTAAAGAAAATTGAACATTTTACATCTCTATTTGTACACCAAAATTAAAATTTAATTCCCAAACGAAAATTAAAAGAAACACAATTAAACACAATCAATCAATCAATAAATGTCTTCGGTTAGTGACTTGTGTAAATACACACCGCAGTGGCTTAACGGGCTAGACGCTGCTGAAGATGATGCTTCACAAACATCGAAACGATCGTCCAGCGAATGTGAGCATTTACATTTTCTTCACTAACCGGAGAAAACATGATCTCTTACGGCCTTAAAGGAAATTACAACTTTAAAAGAAGCAACTTAATTGGTTAATATATTTTTATAAAAAACTTAAAAAAACAAATTGCTTAGTTTTAAACATTTTTAATAGTTTGAGGTTTTTGAGTTTTGATATTTTAAGATTTTTTATTTATTTAATTCAGCAACATGTGTTTGAAAGTATTTTAATAATAACGGGTTACCTTTCTTAAATGAAGAACAACTTATAAAAAACAGTGGAACCGGTTTTTCAAAGACCCCATCTTTGAAACAACCGAGAAACCGGGTTGTTTGGATGGGCAGTTGTTTGAATATCCCATTTAACCTGCGTTTACACGAGACAAGATATATGAAATAATATGTATTAGTTCTCAATGAAGAAAGACCAATAAATGTTTGTATATCGTCGACAGCCAGACAATTATAAAGACAATACACTGTTAAGTCTACACATGCAACTTAAAGTTTGCAACTTTGAAAAACTCTGCTGCAGCTCTTTACGATTCTCTTTTGAAGTTGCAATATGTGTTTACACGTGCAACTTGTCCGCGTTTGAAATTGTGAAAATCTTGTGTTCAATGTTATTACTTCTGACATTCGTACATCAATTTTTGTGTATACAGACGAAAGTGTTGTGAGAATTAAATAAGTGAAAACAAATTGTGCAAATACATACAATAAATTTAGTGATGTCTTCTTTGGCCAATTTGTTTAAATTTTTATTATTTTATCAGATCATTTTTAGGTTTTTAATTTAGTGTTTGGTTTTTTAGCTAATTAGTTCAAATTGTTAATTTAATTCACTGTTTTTTTCCCGCAACTACAGATGCAAAAAACCGCGAAACGCCGATGATAAATAATGAGATAAAAAACTTTTGTTTTCATTTGCATTAAACACTTTTTTATTTCTTTAGACGGAGTTACACTTTTTTTAACAAATTACTTCGGCTTCGCTACACTTTACAACAAATCACTATTTTATTTTATTTATTTATTCACACCGCGTCGTTGTTTCAACCATAAAAAGAAACAACTTTTAAAGAAAAACGTCAAATTATTTTACAGCCAACTTCACTGCGAAAGAAAACAAAACGGAGTTGCAAAGCACTTGCTACTTTTTTCCCCCTCCGTTCTTCTTACCACTCTCTCCTAAAAACTCAAGAACGTCGGCAGAGTTTTTCAAAGTTGCAGACATAAAGTTGCATGTGTAAACACAGACTAAGCAACCGTAGTTAGTGTCGTCAAAGAGGTTGTACAAGTAGAGAAGAAAACCCCGGCTCAATTGTGCAACCCTCGTAGATGAGAACAAAAAAAAAAGAGACAAGTGCCTCGTTCTCTGCTCTCTCTCTCTCTTACTCTCTTTGTTGAATATTTCAATACACGCGCACTTTTCTGATGGTGTTATTCTATCTAACTATAGAAATTCCAACCATGTTTAAATAAAATTACATAAAGTATTTAAGAAGTATGAAAAAATCAAGTTATGACGCGAGAGAGAAATGAGTTTGAGTGAATCGCGGCGACTTTTTGGTTCTCTGCAACGAGGGCTACCAAATTGAGCGGTTTTTCTTCTCTACCTGTACATCCTCTTTGGTGTGAATTCAATAACGTTTCCCAAAATCTCCAAATAAAAATTGTGCGGTCGTTTCCGATTATGTTTTGCTTTTATTCGCTACAACAAAACTTCACCGAATTGACCACTTACAACAAATCTTTTGCGTATTTCAATGGCTTCGAAAAATCAGAGACAGTGGCGAAGGCAATGAGAGAAGTCAGAGTATATTAGTAACAATTATTTAGATCCGAATTCATTCAGTTTTCGTTGTCGAGTTGTCTGGAAAAATTATCGTGTGCCGCACTTTGCCCACCGTTGTACTATAGAGTTCAAAGGTGACTAACATTTGGTGAGACGAAAGAATCACACAGAAATAAAATCCAAAACAAATGTTCGTAATTGGCACATTCACATACATAGTTACTGATAGTTTGCACAAAATGAGCAATGCAAGTAAATAGTGCAATTCGTGGAATTGTTTAATAGGGGCTCGTACACAAACGTCGTTACACTTATGCACTGACGTAGTACTTACATACTCACGTCGAACATTCGCATGAAAATTGATAAAAAAAAATGACCAAACCATTTAATAAATTTCTAGGAAACCGTTTTAATGAATATCGATTCATCTATTCAATTTGAAAGTTCTTGAATCTGTTTCACGACTCTGAATTTTCATAGAACACTGTAAGTACAAGGGAAACCCGCAGGAAGTTCCTTTTCAATGCTGAAGTGTTTTCTATCGGGTGATTCATTTAGAGGTACTTTTTCAGTAGGAATTTTGTGGCAGATCAAACTGCGAGTAAAATTGTTCATCAACCTTGAAAAGGATCCACTGTTTTCGACTAAAATTTTGTTTAGCGATCAGTCCCATTTCTGCATTAATGGCTACGTCGTCAATAAGCAAAATTGCTGTATTTGGGCTAAAATTGTAACAGGGTTGATTCAGTGTGGAAATAAATTAGTATATTTTAAATATTTTATTAAAACAAAAAAAAAACAAAAAATAATTCTCTCGTTAATAAAAACAAAATCACTTTTTAGTCTATATTGATATATAAATATAAATATATACAAATATTGTAAAGTTATACAAACGTTACAATTTTGCACTCTAGTTTTATTCTACTTTAACATTTGATTTCTGATTCAATATTTTGTCCAGTAGCCTTTAGCTTTCTTCAGAGCTTGTATATGGCGTTATTTTACCGTTATTTCCTCTGGAATCGCATCCCAAGTTTCTTTTATTCTATCGCACAGCTCGTTTAGGTCTTTTGAAGCATCTGGGTACTTGGCGAGCTAAGATTTTCTGTAACTCCAAAAGTTTTCGATCGGGTTTGAGTCGGTGACTACGCTGGTTATTTCATAGTTGTAAATTGTTGGCTATTTAACCAGTTTTAAAAGACCCGTTTGTCTATTGCGGCTGGTAAATGATTTTGCTGAATTGAAAGAATTTGTTCTTTATTATTTTATTATTATTTCATAATAATTCCATGATTTCCACTACTTTAGATGCTTCAACTTTTGATCAGCACGTGGGCAATAATGAGCAATTGAAAAAATAACAGCAGAGGGTTTCTATGGCACAGCTGATCGAAAAGGTGCTAGGGAAATGATGTAGAATGAGAGACGAAAGAAGACATAGCGATTATAGACCATGCACAAAAAGGATGTACAAATAGAGAAGAAAAAATCGACACAATTTGGCAACCCTAGTAGAAGAGAACCAAAAAAGTCGACGCGATTCACTCAAACGCATTTCTTTCCCGCGTCAGAACTTGATTATTTCATACCTTTTACATACTTTATGTAATTTTATTTAAATATGGTTGGAATTTCTATACATAGATACAATAACATAATCAGAAAACTGCTCGTGTATTGAAATATTCAACGAAGAGAGTAAGAGAGAGAGCAGAGAAACGACGCGCTTCACTCGTTTTCTTTGTTGGCATTCCACTCCATGAGTACATTTTCTTCTCTATACCATAGTTGCTTTATGTCATGCAGCAAACTAAATTTAAATAGTGTTTTGATACTAATGACAGCTAAATTATGTTTTATGTTGGTTGCATCGAACGAAAACACGCATTCCCTTTTATTTCTGTTCGCATTATGTCCAGCCAAAGAGTAAATTACAAAAGCAACTCGAACTCGATGAAATGGCCTACTACCTCGTCGACATCAAGAGAACGCGAAGAGAGTAATAGCGGATCTTATCTATACCTCTATGGTTATGGTTACATTTGAGTTTCTAGACCTTTAAAGAGTTGAAGAGAGTGCAATATTGTAACATTGAAGAGAGTGCATAATTGTATCATTTGGGTTTGTTTACATATTATGCTCTTTTAAACATATATGTATGATTGTTGTATATTTAAGTGTTCATTATGAAAGACCCATATCAAAGTAAAATTAAAAAAAAAATTTAGTTGTAAGATAAAACGTTACTCAAAGTTAAGGTTTTAAACTTGTTACAATTTTGCTCGTCACTGTAGATACTAATCGCAACCATACGGCCGTTGTATGTATCTTAATTCAAATGACCGAACTTGAATATTTTCAGAACTGGTGACATCTGCTGGTATTGCACGTTGATAATTATCTCCAAATCAAGACGCAAAATCCTCAATTACAATATTTTTGATTACTTTCGTAAGAAACATAAACAATTCTTGTTATAACCGTGAAATCAACAATTCTTTGTTTTATTTTGTTTTCAATTTATGTTGTTTGAATAATAATTGTTTTGAAAATTCTATACTCCAGGTTTGAAATAAAACTCGATTAAAATTGAGCAATAATTATGTACGTATATACAATTATGTGTGAATTCGGTTGAATCAAACGAATTTATGAAAATTTTGTTTGCAGCAACCTTATTTTTCACAAATAATTTTGTTGCAACCGAATTATTGCCAAATTCGGTTGTTTCAAGCGATTTAAAACCAAATGTCGGTTATTGCAACCAGTCTGATTCCATATTCCTTTATTACAACCGAAATGAAACAAAATTCGGTTGTTAAAACGTAAATTATAGGTCGAATATATTTAGAATTCTGTTGGCACAACCCAATCAATTATGAAACGAGTTTGTTTAAAACGAATTTCAGTTGAGAAGACTAAATTCAGTCGTAACAACCTCAATTCGGTCGTACCAACCTCACTTCGGTTGTAGCAACCTCAATTCGGTTGTAACAAACTCAATTCTTTTTACACCAATTAATTCTGCGAGTATATAAAAGTTAAAAACTAACGTTTATTGTAGTTTGATTAAATTTTTAGAATTTTAACTTTAGGTTAGGTTTTCAACAAACTTCTTCTAATTTGCTACGAAATAAAACGAAAGCTTCATACGTCCTTAAATTCAAAACATTTTTCCATCGTTGTTTTTTTTTTTGGGTGTCTAACACATTCTGTCATTGATTAATTAGAGTAAAATAGTTCAAATCTGTAATAAATTTACCCCTGCTATCACAGCTCTCACTCCAGCCTGATGGTGGTAGTAAGTTTGTGACGCCGCCGACATTTTGGCGCCATTTGATGGGTTATTTGAGTTAGGCAAATCACACGTTCTAGTAGAATCAACATCACATTCCTTCCACCCACATCCGTGTGGATTCTTTTGCGCTTTACGCTTCATGTATCTTGTTTGTTATTATTCCATTGTTGTTTTCTTGGTCGCTTTTGTACATAATTCGTTCTAAAGGAAAGTTGAGACTTGATGATATCATACATCGTATAAAAATACAAATTTCAGCTAACAAAGCAGCTTTTTTGTTTTGAGAACAATGACATTTCCTTCCCCAAACAGTGGGAAATATGTGGCAACCAACGTCCCTCTGTTGTACATTTGTTAAGTACAGTCGGAATAGACCTTACAAATGACCTTCAACGGAAAGTAATCCCGCACTTACTATTAATGCAATTATCCAGTAAATCAATAATAAATCCAACGTTCAGGCAATACCCAGGTGGGAGTTTTTAGTGTTGCCATGGATCACTTGAATGCACAATCCGCCTCAGTTCGTTGTAACTGTCGCAGTCGTGAAGAAATTAAATGAATCAACTTTTGTTTTCCGGAAGAGCGTTAAGGTATCACGTTTAGATAGTAAGCAATTTCCCGTATTTGTTATTCCGTTCATATTTCTCCGAAGATAGGCCGGCACCCCACTGTCTGCTGGAAAAATTATTGATGTAATAAAAACAAATCGTCATGACAGGAATGATGACCACATTCTGAACATATCAGTTGTGGTTGTTTAACTGAAAGTTTAACGAACTAATCAAGCCCAAGCGAAACTATGACGGAATGTTGAAACAGTCCGGGCGGTCCTCTAATATACATACATACATTCACTACTACAGGATATCAAAATATTTACATATCCTTGAGTATCCTGCTGGAAAAAACACAACTAGTAAATTGGGTTAAGTTGAAATCATTAGTAATAATAGTAAAAGTTATTTAGAAATGTTTACATTGTTGTGACGGACGAGTGGGTGACATTTTTTAAAATTTAATATGACTGATCCGGCCTGGAGGACAGATTTGTGTTCTTTAAGATGTTCACGTTGTTTTGTGGTGTTTATAAAATTTCTAGGAGGCGGAAGAATGAGGGGGATGGATTTTCTTAAATGTTGAGAGGATTTGATCAACAATTGTTAACTGTTTGCACATAGGTATGCCATTCAGATATGGACAACATCATCAAATTCCAAAATTGATATTCTGCAACAATTCCAATTGAAAACTCTAAGAAGAATTACGAGTGCTCCCTGGTTTGGTGCTCCTTGGTACACAGAGACCATAGTATCCTTAGTATTTCGATCATAGAGTAAAGATACCTAGATGCACCACTACTCTCAGTAAATTTATGACATTAGCCTTGGTTGCATATGGACGTTGCATGTTGGAAAATATTGGTTTAATAATAACAGATAGAGGCATTAGCTCAAAACAACCTACATATAAGAAATCAACAACTACATTTCGTGTTTGTGTGTTAGAATTGTTGTATTAAATGCAACACATATGTATAAAAAAAAGAAAATGGTTTCCCATTACATCCCATGAAGGGACAGGGGAGAACTCCTCACAATCACTGAGCTGTGCGCTTTATAGTTTTACACTCACTGATTGGGACCTACAGTTTTACACCGATTCCGAACGGTATTTTGAGAAGCTTTTCCATGGCTATATACTCGATAGTGTCGCCGTCGCACACTCGATAGTGCGAGGTGACCGCCGCCGAAAGAAATTTTAAGGTGGTCAGAGCAGGTTTCGAACCCAGGATCTCATGTACAAGAGCCGCGCACACTACCCATTGCATCGCCAACGGCCGACATATGTATACTAATAATAAAAGAAACTAAAAATGCCCAAAATACTTTTCAATTTCACAGATGTCCATCAAAACGACATGACAAACTGAAGTCAACAGTTCTTGTAACTACACCTGGTGCAAGTCAATTTACGCCGAACATCTTTCTATCGCATCGAATTCACCACAAAGAGTGAGAAATGAAACGTTAGCTGATAAATATGGCAGCTCTCGGTGACATTACTCTATGGTAGTCATAGAGCAAATTCGAATAGACAATTTTATTCTCTCAATAATTTTAACCTCATAGGTTTGGTTGCATGTGAACGTTGGATGTTTCAAGGCATGGCTTCAATAATACCAGATAAAGGCAATAGTACATAATCTCCAACAAAACAACAATAACCGGATTTGGTGTTTGTGTGGTAAAATAGTTGTGTTAATTACAATGCGAATGGATACCAACGATAAAAGTCAACAAAATAGTGCAACATACATTTAAATTTCACAATTCTATTCCAAAACGACATGAAAAGGTTAAGTCAATAGTTCTTGTAACTCCACCTAGTGTAAGTTAATTTTCGTCGAATATCTGTCAGTTGTACAAACCTACGACGAGGAGTGTGAAATGAAACGTCAGATGAGAGAAATGGATTCTCTAGTCTAATTTGTTCTATGATGGTAACATACATATTATCATCGGCAATCACAATAACTGGTCGTAAAATATGTTACATAGAAATTACATAGGATCTTAAAGTAATAGGGCATTCATTAGTCGTTTTTCAACCGACTATAACAGAATGTCTGACTTTCATTTCACCTATTCGAGTGTATTATATATATGGACATTTCCACAGGAAGGTCCACCTTTTGTCACATCACGTCACCCTCGTTAATTGCTTATATTGTAGGACCAGTTCCTTTGATTGTTTTCTCATCTGTTATTAAATATAGAGCTTCTAACATTCTGTATTTAGTAAAAGAATAGAAAACAATCGAACTTCATGGTCCTAAAATATAAACAATTAACGAGAGTGACGTGATGCGACATAGGGTGGCACTTTCTGTGGAAATGCCCATATGTAGGTCTAATATAAAACAGATGTTGCGAGAACAGTTTGTTGTCAAATAGAAATGATAATTAAATTGTGTGTATCAGGTGATAGCGTCAAACATCAAACATATGTGTTCCTTATACAGGGTGGCTGATGAATGTGGCTACATTAAGAAATTTAAAAATATTTTTTAATTCAAATAAATAATTTTTTTTGTATTGATTTGAATAATAATACATTTTTATTAAGAATTTTTAATGGCTTTTAACAATAATAGAATTTAAATAACCTGCACGAAATTTTATAAAAAAGTTATTCATTAGTGCGTGGACGGTTGCAGCGAAATTGATCTCAATTATCCTTCGAATGGTTGCTTTAAGTGATCAAAATTTGATTTGTAAACTTCCTGAAGATCAAGTGCAGTAAGCCCATGGGACTAATTACACTGTGCTAGTTGTTGGCAAACATTTTTTAAGGTTTTACCCTCATTCGGGTACGAGGAGTCGAATTGCATCATTAGTTTTTTAAGTTATAATTACTGTTTTATACAATTTTTGTTTTATTTATCAGAGTGGCTTTTTTTTTGATTTTTCGATTTGACTCACTTTTGACAGTCACTAACTTTTATTTGGTTGGTTGTACCGGTTAACTTTCTTCATCAAAGTTGTTCCGAACGTTTTGGGCTTCAACCTTAAGGAACACAGCTAACCTAAAAACCAGGTTTTTGGGTCTCATTGATTCGAAACATCGGCAGAAAAGTGATTTTACGACTTTACGTTTGCAAATTGCCAGTAATCCGATACTTTCGCCAAATAAGAGAAAACCTTTCCCTATATAACTATATTTATTTACTCATGATCATTTAAAATGTTCAAGTTCCACTTAATTTTCAATTTCACTTAATTTAACTGTTTTCTGCACTGAAAAGATTCTTTGAATAAAAACACTTTTTTTAATTGGGGTTTGAGCCAAAGAAAATTATAGAAACCTACAAAAAAAAGTACAATGGTTAAAAAAAACAGAAGACAGTGCAACGAACAAAAAAAGTGCTAGTAGTGTTGAAAACACTAAGTCTGGCAAGCCTACAAATATTTTGTATGAAACCGTAACTGTAACTCAAAAATCTACTAAATTAGGATTAGGAATTAGGATAATTCGATTCGAATTAGGATAATCCCTTCACATTATCTTGATGATGACGAGGTAGTAGTAGGCCATTTCATCGAGTTCGAGCTGTTTTTGTAATTTACTCTTTGGTTGGACATAATACGGACAGAAATAAAAGGGAATGCGGGTTTTCGTTTGAGGCAAACAATATAAAACATAATTTGGCTGTCATTAGTATCAATCAAACACTAATTAAACTTAGTTTGCTGCATGGTCTATAACCTCTATGTCTTCTTTGGTCCCTCATTCTACATCATTTCCCTAGTATCTTTTCGATCAGCTGTGCCATAGAAACCCCCTGGATAAAACCGTCCTCTCCTGCCCCGTCGACTACCACATTGTTATGTAAGAAGCGATATCGAATTCAAGATCGTTTTGTCGGTAGTGAAGTTTTATGAACGCATGTATTTGAAATGGTGAATGAACTGGCATTATCGACATAACAGTATCGTTTGGACGATTATCGTTATACACAATTACGCCCCAGATGACCGTGGGGCCAACGAAATGTGGAGTTTCAAAAAATCAGATTGTTGAGGAATTTTCGGTGCAATTCTGCCATAATAGACTTGACTGCGACAAGTTGCACCATCTTGTTGAAAACATAGACTGTAAAAGGGATTCGCATGCATCGTAGTTCTGATAAAAAAGCCTCTTCCAACATCTTAAAGTAACGGCTTCCGTCGACCGTATCAGTACGACCATTTTCTTCGAGAAAGTAAGGCCCGACACTCCAGGACTGTGGCTCGAGCTGCAATTCCGCCTCGTGGAGTATTTGTGGGGTTGAGTCATTCCATAGCCGACAATTTTGTTTGCTAATATTACATTTTAGTTATAAATAGGCCTCGTCAGACATATAAATTTAGTTAGTCAACCACCAATTGAATGGTCTTCTGTCAAAATGACAAGCGAATCATAATGTCTTCTGCGTTCAGTTCGCGTGATGTTTTGAATTTTATAAGGAAATACATTTAAATCGTAATGCAGAATTGTCAGCAGTAACTGTCTGCTGATAACTAATAACTATTTGAGCATATAAGTTCTATGTCGAAACTCTAGGATTGACTTGTATGGCACTGCTACAGCAGCAATAGTTTCCTGCGCCCAAACTTGTTTGCGAGCCGTACATTATTCCATCTGCTTGAAAAGTTAGAAACGTGATACTTACCTAATCTGCGACGTATAAAACGTACATTCCCGTTCTAGGAGCCTGGTGGAAAATATAATAACACGAGTTTGTCTCACGTATATTAAACGATATTGATATGGGTCGTATAAACAATACGTATCATGTATAACACAGTGCAATAACTTTTTGGGGGGTGAATGATTCCATTGCAGAATGAAAACCTTTGGTGTGGATATTAGAAACCCGGAAAGAAAACTCCTCTAAGGTTTCACTATTTTTTATGGACTGATGAAATTTTTATTTTGAGTCGAAATACTTATAAAGTAGTATTTGAATGGCCGTCGGTGGTGCAATGGGTAGTGTGCGCGCCTCTTGTACATGAGATCCTGGGTTCGATCCCTGCTCTGACCACCTTAAAAATTTCTTTCGGCGGCGGTCACCTCGCATAGTGACGGCGACACTATCGATTATTTAGCCATGAAAAAGCTTCTCAAAATACCGTTCGGAATCGGTGTAAAAACTGTAGGGCCCAATCAGTGAGTGAAAAATTAGAAAGCGCACAGGTCACTGGTTGTGAGAAGCTCTCCCCAATCCCTTCATGGGATGTAATGGGAAACGATTGTTTGTTGTTGTTGTTGTATTTGAATAATGTGAAAAAACTATGTTTGTCAATAGTGTGGCGCTTCTTCGAGTTATGATGTAATCAGTGGAATTGAATAAGATTTTTGTTCGTAGAACATTTTAATCCTCTGTCTTGATTCCTAATGTGTTTTTTGGTCGTTATTTCGAGAAGTGTCAAAAATGTGGCCGTCGGTGGTACAGAGGTTAGTGTGCGAGGCTCTTGTACATGAGAACGGGGATTCGATCCCTGCTCAGACCACCTTACATTTCTTTCGACGACGGTCACCTCGCTTAGTGATGGCGACACTATCGAGTACTTAGCCATGAAAAAGCCGCTCAAAATACCGTTCGGAACCGGTGTAAAACTGTAGGTCCCAATCAGTGAGGGTAGAACTGGAAAGGGCATAGCTCACTGTTTGCGAGTAGCTCTCCTCAATCCCTTCATGGGATGTTATGGGACACCAGTTTTTCTTTTTTTCAAAAATGTACTTTTAAACGAGACTCTGTGGCATTCAAATGTTCCACGAAACTATTTCTCAGAAAATTTCAGTTGTCATTATGAGAGACAAGAAATCGATATCTTGAATTTTTACCGGCACTTTTTGGCCTTTTTCAAAACAGAGTTAGATACCGACCTAGAATAGCCAATTTGAGGACTGAAAAATACTACATAATGGCTAGCTTTGATTTCAGAATATGCCGTGGAAAATAAGTCCTTTTCAACATATTTTTGAAAGAGTTGTGCATTTTAACTTTAGACAACGCAGACAATTACCACCATTTTGTTGCACCGTATAATGTGATTATAGTCGTTCCGGCGCATGATGCGAATGTACTTTTATCATCTATCATAACAATTTCCACTAACAGTTGAAGGTTAAGTGGAAGTGCCTGTAACTATTGACACCCCTATTTCCATGAGGACCGTTGTGCTACTACGGGATACCCCATTCCGCTATACCAGTATGTGGCTGAAGATGAGACGTACATTAGTCTCTGGCGAACCAATTAGTACTCTTCAATAAAATCCTACGATAATTCAGCTTAATTCCCTGAATGCCTGCTAGGTTCCGCATGAAGTATGGCAGCAGATATTTTCTCCTACTCAGACAAAGGGCCTAGTAAACTGTACCTCTACCCAATGATCAGCGCTATCAGCTTAGACATATGTATCCCGTCTAGGACTGGATGTTAAGTTTTGCGTACGTTTCAGGCCATAACTTTGCCCTATCAACTAAGAAATTCAGCATTTTATGCATCCCGAACATCTATCATTCGCATGAGAGCTGAGAGCTTCGGTTTCAACCATAGAGTAATTCATATATCTAGAGTTAAATATTTCTCTCACCAAATTTATGACATTTGGCTTGGTGTGGATGAACGTTGGATGTTGAAAAGAATTGCTTTAATAAAAGCAGATAGGGGCAGTGGTTCAAAACAACCGACAAGAAAATAACAATGGCATTTCGTTTTTTGTGTCAAAATTGTTGTGTTAAATTGAACAATAACAAAAATAACAATAAAAGATAACAAAACAGTCCAAAATAGGTTTACATTTCACAGTTCTGAATCAAAACGACATGAACAATCTAAGTCAACAGTTTTTGTAACTCAACCTGCTGTAAGCCGAACAGGTCTCTATCACACCGACCTCACCACGAAGAGTGTGAAAGGAAACGGTAGTTGAGAGATATTTTCTCTCTATATATGAATTACTCTATGATTTCAACCCAACCAAATAGTTGAAACAGTGAATCGATTTGAAGTTACACCAAATACAACTTTGTCTTCTTTAATGAAAATATAGGTTTTACATGTAATTTTGCAATGAATTTGATACTGATTTGGCCATAGATTAGCCGCTTTATTCATAAAAAATTGTGAGAGATTTGAGAGACGGTTTTTGAATGATAAATCGTCTGTCAAACCTCTCATAACTGGCTTTTGCTTTTTCAAGATAAGAATTCTGTCGCGCAGGTTTGTTAAATCCGTGGCACTGCTGATCGACTATGAAGTAGGAAATTGATAGAAAACAGAGTGATGGGCGAGATACCGATAAGCAACCAGAGGCAAGAAATGCAGCAAACTAAGTTTAAATAGTGTTTGAATGATAATACTGACTGCTAAATTATGTTGTGTGTGGTTGCATCGCACGAAAATATGTATTCCCTTTTATTTCCGCCCGTTTTATATCCAACCAATAAGTAAAATTCAACCGCAACTCGAACTCGATAAACTGGCATTCTACCTCATCGTCACCGAGAGAACGCAAAGAGAGGGAAGAGACTCTTGTCTATTGCTCTACGCAGGGGTATTCATGACACAGCTGATCTACTATGTAGTAAATTTCTGTTCGTTTTATGTCCAACCAAAGAGAAAAATTCAACGGCAACTCGAACTTGATGAAATGGGCTACTCTCTTCGTCATCGACATAACGTAAGGAGAGGGATAGAAACTCTTGTCTATTTCTCTATGCTCTATGCTTCAATTGTTGAGTCAATTGTTGGATTGAGTTGCACACTTTCGGCCACAGCAGCCACATTATCGTCGGTATGCACAGTACGGCGACGGGTACCCTGAGTGTTGTCCACTAGCAAGCCAGTCGCACAAACATGAGTACAGCACGCGTGGTGGTTGTTTCATTTTGGCCCAAAACTTGTTTTCAACAAACGCACAGTTTGGGCAACACAGCACTCACTTTGGAAATGAGTTTGCTATATTTCCCAACCTTGTTCTAGCTTAAAGCGACTAATTTTGGTTCGCGGAGGTACGATATTCAATATTTCAAAATATCATATGATTTTAAAATATAGCTGTATTTGGACCACCCGTTATTAATTATATGTATGAAGGTGGGACTAATTATAGACTTAATAATTACTAACAACTTTTTTAATTGGGGTATATAAGATTCGGCCCGGCCGAACTCAACGCCGTGCCTATTTGCTTATCACTGTGACGTATATATTTCACAATTTGCTCAAACTGTTGACTTTGTGTGCTCATCTAAAAATAAAACATGCAACAAATAATTTCGATAAATGTAATCTTTGCCTTAAATGTCAAAAGCAATCATAAATTATATATCTGCTTCTGCACAACATTCAGAACAAATGCGGCAATCACGTGAATTAAATGTAGAAATTAGAGGGGGATAGTTGGATATTATATTTGGTCGTCGGGGGTGCAATGGTTAGTGCACGCGACTCCAGCGTCAGAGAACGAGGTATTTTATACCTTATACAGGGTGTCTCAATAAAAGTGCATGATTTAATTTAAAAATAGAACCTCAGCAATATTTTCATTGCACTTATCGTTGTGCCCCTTCTAGTTTTTACACTCAGTGATTGGGACCTACAGTTTTACACCGGTTCCGAACGGTATTTTGAGAAGCTTTTTCTAAAGAAGCTGTTTCGATTAATACTTAAGAAAATATTTACTAAAACCGCGCAAATGCCACGCAAAGAGATTTTTTAAAATAAAGTAGGTCCGTGTTGGACCTAACTCATACGAGAAAATTTCTACGACCGACCGTTAATTCTAAGCACGCGTCTTTATATTTGAAATATTCCTTTTTAGATATTTTTGCTTTAGAAATGTGAAAGCTGGACGCACAACTTCTTCATGGTATAGACAGAATGAATCTTAGTTCTGTTAGTTGTCGAAGAAAGTAAAGTGTAACTTGTGGTAGGCTATGAGCCGGGCTTTGGCTTGGAAATAGGTGCACTAATACTCAGTTATCATACAAATTATTCAATTCGATTTTCTTAATCGTTACCTAGTTGTTTTTGTGGTTTGTTTACTGGTTTCAGTTTTGTTTACTTTGTTATCAAAGTACGAGTACGTATTTACTCTACTTCCCACATAAAGAAAGATTGCAAATTCGTAGTTGTATTTAATATATAACAAAATGTACGGGCAATTATATACAACCACTTTGTATTCATTTACATATTTAAATTCGTATCAGTCCAAGTTATTTATAATATGTTTGACATTGAGAAGAAACCCAATAGCATCTGGCGAAACTCTGGCGACTTTGGAAAATTGAATGCATTTTGAACTATTGATCTCCATTCGCATACGATACTCGTATAACAAATGTATGATTGAATTAAATTAATTGAGAGGATTGTGATTACGGATTATTAGGTCAATTAGTACATTTCTTCTGCTTCGGGAAATGGAAAAGTAACAACGCATATTATACTGGCAGATTGCTTCCAAAGCAGATTCCACACTTTCGATATAGGCTTAAACAAGGTTGCTTGAAAACTCCCTTGTATCGAACAATTTGACTTATATATTCTGCCATAACTGTTCCGCGGCCCTCGCATGTGCCAACCGTAAACATGAGACCCGTCCAAGGAATTTAGGAGTGGTCGGAAAAACTATTCTTTATAAAGAGGAGGCCGGGCACCTCTTCTAAAAGTGTTCGTATCAATTCAAATCTATCTGAAAAAATTAAATTTCCCAACCTTCAATGTACACTCAGAAAGAATGATGCCCAAAATTGGAGTTCAAAATATCCTTAAATTTAATTCCAAAAATTGACGCAATTGTATCCCATTTTTACACGTTGAAAAATCAGTTTTTTTTTTATTGTTTGTATGGAAATATAACGTGTTTCAATGCGAATTTAACGTGTAACGTATTTGTAACGCTTGTATTGTATACTTATGTCCAAACACAGATATTGTATACTTGTGTCCAAACAGATTATCGTTGCTATTCGATATTACATATTGGAGACACAATGATTAATGCGTTATAATATAAGTTTTTGTGACCCAAATATGGATTTGTTTATGAAAATCGCCTGATAACAAAAATGTGACAGACAACAAGGAAACAAAACCGCATCAGATCTTCAATTCATGAATGCATAATGTTACGGGGGTCGTTATTATTCAGCTTGTACTTAAATTAGGGGAATTGAATTAAATCTGTGAAAAGGGTATAGACTAAAAATAAAATAATAAATTTCTTAAGTTTTCCTACTTATATAATATATAAATATATAAACCATCAAAAATTGTTCTTCATTCAAGAAAACTCGAATTCAATTTTGAATTCAATTCTTGAAAATAATTGTAAGACGTAAAGAGTTTATGTTCGTTTTCAACTGAATATTAACCCAAATATTGAGTTCATAGTTGTTGTCAAATTATGTACGTATGTTACAATGTAATACTTTTATTTTTTAATGTTCTTAATATTGGGAATGTTGAAAAATATGTTGTTAATTTAAGAATATTTTTACTTAAGCAGAGTAACGATGCAAATCAAAATTCGATATTCAGTGTTGAGAAGTTTATATTACCCTCCCAATTCTCATTCTGGTGGCTATGGTGCAAGTAGTAGAATATTGTTGATTGTCACACGCAAAGAAAAAACTCGTTCCACCCAATCGAAATCTCAGATAACTGAAGTTCGTTGGGGGACTGTAGTTGGGAGAAACGAACTTCTGTTAATCCATACATGTCATTTCGTTTAGGAGAACCGAACAATTTTTGCAGCAAACGAGTTATGAAAAATATAAGTTAAAAAAACGTCTGCGTGAAATGAAAAACGGTGCCGCCAACTGTTCCTTCGGTTACAGCAACCGCGTTGTAGTTGCTCCAAACTAAAAAAACGTTTGCGAGAACTGAAAAACTTAGCAGTAAACGAGTTATGAAAAATTAGGGCTGAAAAACGTTTGTGTGAAACGAAAAACGGTTCCACAAACTGTTCTTTCGGTTACAGCAACCGAATTGTAATTACAACTTATATTTATGGCATCCATAAGCTTTTCGTTTAAATTTCCAATTTTGGATTTACCCATAAAGTTTGTATTAAAAAAAGTTGGAATTTTTGTCTATTTTTTTACTGTCTACTTACACGTCTGTCTCTCCGCCTTGCATTCAAATAACAACTAAAAGCGCAGCAAACTACAACGCGTCAATTGTCCATCCAAGATATATTGACAAGGTGGAAGCATTAGAGTGTGTGATCACTTTTATTTGTATGCGTCAGTCTGTATGCCAAACGAGTGGATAAGACTGTGTATACAGTCGACAGAATGAGAGAATGAGCGAAATTTACGTTCATCGTAATCTGTGCTCTCATTAGAAAAATGGCTAATTTCAGTTATCGCAAACGTTTTTTAAATTTGCTGCAAATGTAATTTTGTACGCGTTTGATGCAAACGAGAACTCGTTTGCAACAACATGATACACATTTGCGATATATGAGTTTATTTGGGAGAACTACATGAACGATTGCGATTAATAAATTAATACAAATCAATCAAAGTACTGTTGTTGTGAAGTTGAAAGAGCAGATAGGGGATTAAGCGTTTCGTTACAATTGGCATACGATGCCACAACCCGCATTTGCATTGCCTGAGTAAGTGAAAATTCAAAATTTTTTAATTGCCATTGCGAACAATGGTAATTCTGTTAAATTTCCGTTAGATAAAGTAATGCAAATTAAACTCCAATGCAAATTAAAAAAACCCATGTATGATTAAGATGTAACCACGTAACAGTAATCGAGGCGTGTAGTTGGAGATTCCAAATGTGCCATTTTCGGATTGAGGTATGGTATACGTATTCATGTAAGTCCCACGAGTTTGCCATTAGAGGTTTAACATACCAACACAGGGCAGATGGGCGGGTGAAAATGGATTAGGTTTTAGCCCGGTTGGTCCTTTTTATCCGAAGGTATAAAATACATAACTTCGGACATATCACAATGAATGGTTCGGCAATTAAGCTTGTAGGGTCTTAGTTTGGACAGCAAGCTTAGTATCAGACCACACGTAGTGGAAAGGACAAAAAGGCTACAGGTTGTGGGTGCATTCTCCGGGGATTGTTCACTGCATCTATACAGCGGTGATGAGACCGATAGTGCTCTATGGGCTTATACACCTGCCAGTATGAGAAATCCACCAATTGTGCACTACCGACTAGAGTTCAAAGAATGGTGACAATGTGCATCACGTTTCCTCTAGGCACCACTCCTACTGATGCACTGAATGCAATGTTATATTGGATGTTGATGGACATTATGGGCAGGCCGATTGTTTCAATGTATGCCATCAAGTTAAGGCACCGCTCACGACATGATCGCAGTCGGTCACGGAACAGTGCGGGAAGGTGCTCCCAACATTCCAGCAACTATCGATTACGTGAAAGCGAAACCATTATTTTATCGCAAATACCATACTCTCAAACCGCAAAGGGATTCCTTGAACATAAGAGTTTCGGTGAATTTCTTTACGGATGGGTCGAAAGTGAAGGATCAGATAGGATATGGGGTTTACTCTAGGGAACTGGAATTGTCTCTTTCTGGTAGATTACCTGATCATTGTAGCGTATCAGTCGGACAATTTGGCACGTTAGTTACAATGATGAGATTTTAAAGTTACTTGTAACTAGTTATTCCACCTATAAAAAGGACCCCGTCTTATTACGTCGTCACTTGGTAAAGGCATGGGCGTGGTAAAATATTTGTACCCATTCCTGAATTTTTTGGGTTGTTCGAATGATTTGAGACATTAAATGCAACTGTGAAATTTATTGGTTGGATACTGTCCACACTTCTGGACAGAGGTTATTAACTGTGAACTACAATTAAAATATGAAGTCATCTTTGTTGGATATTGCATGTTAGTTTTTTCGCGGTAAAAACCGCAGTTTTATGGATTTAAATTTGATTTTTAACTCAGTACAGTGACTTGGTTTTAAAAGATAAAGTTAACTGGAAAGTTAACGAGGAGTTTTGAAATTGGTTAATTTTATGGATTTTGATGTGTTCTTCCGAAGTTGAACTTTGCCACCTCTTATCTTGGTCGCTCGCGTCGCCACGTTGAAAAAATTGCGCTTAAAATAACTTTTTTTTTTTGACAATATCTCCTTTCCGAGATATTTCACGATAAAAACATTTATATACAAAATGAAACTCGAAAGAATTTCCTACAATTTATATTATACAATTTTTGTTTGTAAAATCAATCAAACCATTTTACATCGACGGTTTGGTATTATTTATTTTAACTGATTACATTTGCCTTTTTCGTCGGGCCTCAATAGAAATATTTAGTCTGAGTCATCAGTACACCTCTATCATGCCACACTGTTCTTATAGAGCCATGGATTCTAATCAAGTAAACTGTTTTATATGTATTAATCCACTGGAAGTAGGTGAAGTGGTTGAAGTGAAAGATAAATTATTGGACACTTTTCCTAAGGAAAGTATTAAAAGAAAGGACAGCAAAGATAAACTTTTGATGGGACTGAGATCGGTAGTTGTTCCAGATGTATCAGGGGTGATAGTAGGAAATTGGTATAAAATAGAGTAGATAGGCGAAAGGGCGATAAGCAATCAGAAGCAAACCCTGCAGCAATCTCAGTTGAAATAGTGTTTGATTGATACTAACTAAATTATGTTTTATGTTGGTTGCATCGAACGAAAGTATCCTCGTCGTTATCTAGAGAACGTAAAGAGAGGGATGAATACTCTTATCTATTGTTCTGTGGATCTACGCACCCAACATTCTCATTGGAAAATCGTTGTTTTTTGTGCGCCGCTGAAATAACAGCAGAGTTTATAGCGAAACAAAAACAGACGCGCTCGAACGTCAAAACTATTGATTTTACGGTACAAAAGGTTATGACATATAATGTAGAAAATTTTCTCTGCTTTTATTATGAATATATATGTTTTTATCGTAAAATCAGCCGGAATGGAAATATTGACGAAATCTGTCTTGAGGCGTCATTTTTCCAATATGGTTTTTTTGTCATTTAAGTTAATATTATGTTTTGGTGTCATCTAAGATAATGTGAAGATCTGGTTGGATCAAAGTTATCACTTCATAATACCCGTAAATCTATTGCGAAAATTGTATGACAATTTAAAGACAATTTGAACCTATGAGATGAAAGAGATATAATTTTGCATAATCGGTATTATTTTTGTTTATCCCAGAACCTAATAAAACATTTTTACAAACCATCCCATTGAATACCGTATTGAATTGTTCTTTTTCAATTTGGTATTGAAATCGATATCTTGAAATCATCCAATACTTCGAAATATCATTGAAAAACATTCTTTCGTCGTCGTGATTGAATGTGTGTAAATCGTAAATATTTGTTTATTGTCGTCTGTTTTCATTGCAATGTTTGGTTAGATTTTTGTGAAATATTTACAAAACCATTGCAAATACAAAATCAATATTAAATAAATAGACCACACAGCGATAAAGTTATCGTAGACCTTAAACACTAAAAATACATGTGATCGAACGTTACAAATGAAGTTTGATGATGAAGTTCCTGCAACATATGAATCAAAATGTTATTCATTTTATGGTGCATCGGGGGGTGAGTATTTTCTGTCGGCCACACAGACATTCTCATTGTGCCACATTTTAACCACAGTGTGGGCAAATACATATTAGGGTGTACGGAAAACAATTTTTTTGGTTGGGGAGGGGGTCTAAATAGATGTGTATTGAAGAGCTGATTGTGGGAACGTCGAACTTTTTTTTTACAAGGGTATTATACGGCCTCTACTCTATGATTCCTAGTGTCCTTAGCAAAACAAATATATATATTTTTGGTTAATATGGGGCTCAAAGGACGTGCCATGATGAGCATAATTATGAAAAAAAATTTCCAAATTGTGACAGAATTGTAGAATTTTTTATTATTTTTGTATTTTATTTTTATTTAGTATTTTTATTAATTTTTTATTAATTTTTATTTTTCGTGAATTTCACAATGTCTTTCGCGAATTCGCATTTAATTATATTTATTTTAAATATTTGATAGTAATTTCATTTCAAATACAAAATACAGTAAGTTGGAAATTTATAGTGATTTCGTTTCCAAAAAATAATGTTGCCCTTGTATGAGGCAAAACATTTCAAAAATGTTGCCATCACCGCTACAAAATTGTACCTTTCTTGGGGTGAGAAAAGAACATAGATATGTTGCATTTTCTAACAGCCATTGCTTTTCCATTTGCTTTTTTAGCATGTTTTATTTACCTTGCTAAACTAAAGTGTTCCACCAGTTTACAAACTCTTTTCATACAAACTGATCGACAGAGAATCAAAAACTTGGTATTTTTTGTTATTCCCGGTTAAGAAGTTAAGAGATTTTAACTGAAACCGCTTAGCGCTCCACACAAAGGTTAGAACAACTAGCTTAGCGAGAACAAAGAACACATACCAAATGACAGAAAGTCAGCAATTTTATCGGGCAACATTCGTCCTCGTGACTCGCTGAGAGGGCAGAAAATCCAAAATTTCCTTCACTTTTGAGTGCAACTTTCTCAGAAAATAACATAAAACCTTGAAGTAGGGTTGCACTTTCTTCATAAACGAATACAAAACGGCACTTTTAGGGCAAAGAATAGAAACAATTTAGATTTTTTTTCTCAGAAACGAAGATGCCATTAGTTAAAATATTGAGAAGACGAAGTATCACAATCAATATTTCAAAATGACGCCCTGAAAAAAGATACTCGTCAAAATTTGAAAATATTGTAACGAAGTTCAATTTCGCACGTTTCGGGATGGGGGATAAATGAAAACAAATTAAACAACATTTATTTAACACTATTATGCTACAACCCAGTGTTATCAACCATAGATAAAGGAAATAATAGATATAGCGCGACCATTGTCAACTTTGTTCACTAGATGCTGTCCTGATAGAATAATACATACCATAGAAGCTTTTATTCGCTCAATAAATTAAACGTCATAGGTACGATGGAAAGTAAACATTGGATGGTGGAAAATATGGGTTCAATAATACCAGATAGTGGCAATAGTATACAGCGATCCACAAAGGAACAACAACCGAATTTCGTATTTTTGTGACAAACAAGTTGTGTTAAATACAATACAATTGTATACCAACGATAAAAGTCAACAAAAAAGTGCAAAATATATTTAAATTTTTCAGTTCTTCACCAAAACGACAGGAAAAAGTTAAGTGAACATATTTTGTAACTCCACCTGGTGTAAGATCATTTTAAATTTAATTGCTTTCATTTCCACAAACCTACGATGAAGAGTGTGAAATGAATCGTCAAATGAGAGAATAAGTTTATCTACGTATGTATTATTCTATGGCTGTCCTGTACTACTGTCACCATAGAGTAAATATGAAGTAGAGCCGCCATTTGTCTCATCTGACGTTTTCTTTCACACTCTTCGTGATCCCCTATTTACTCTATGACTGTCACTGTCACTGAAGTTTCCCGTAATTCTCATTGACGTTTATTCAAAATTGTGGGAAATTTTTGTGAAAGTAATTAAACAATGGAAAATATGACAAAATTTATGTGATTTTACATAATAGCAGTTGTTTCTTATATAAAAAACAATTTCAAAGCCATGAGGCCGGTGTTGGGATATCCATAGGAGAAAACCCGTAAGACCGTCCAAAGACGAACATCCCGGAACGCCTTTTTAATCTAAAAACTTCCCCGTCCAAAAACTGTAGAAACTTCTGTGATCGCAGATGCCAAAACCGTTAGAGCGTCTGAGGATTCTCAACAAGGATTGGTAGCTTAACCGGAGGAAGAACCAATTTATGAGGACATAGTCGGTAGTGACATGGCTTTGCAATTCGATGGCCATCAGATATTCTAAGTAACGTGTTGTATTCTTGTATTGTTGATATTTTTGTTGAAAATTATTTTTTCTTTTGATATGAAATTTTAGATTTTTATTGTCATATTTTTTGACTTTTTTTTGGGAACAAAAAAAATCCCTTTTTTTGCTTTCATCGACATCTAGAAAATTACCCATTACACTGAAATGTTCCCAACACTTTTTGTTTACTTTATCTATGTTATAAACTATATTGCGTACTTTTGCTTTGGTTTGTGTCTAGACTAACATATGTTGGGGAATTTCTTATTTAATGGGAACTTTTCTAGGTGGAGCCTGTAACCAATATTTAGTATATATTGCAGTTTTGAACCCAACAAAACGTAAGTTTAGAAAAGCCAAAGAGAAAGAATTTAAAAAAGAACATTTTCTTAAATAAGTGCCATTTCTTAAAAAAATTAAATTTTCTCAAAAAAGTACATTTTCTTAAAAAAAATATCTTATCTTAAAGAAGTACCTTTTCTTAAAAAAATTATTTTTTATTATATAGTAAATAAGTACCTTTTCTTAAAAAGGTAAATTTTCTTACAACAAATTGCCTTTTCTTAAAAAACTATATTTTCTTTAAAGTGTACCTTTTTGAAAAACAAAATAACTTTTCTTGAGATAAGTAGCTACTCTTAAAATTTTACCTATTCCTGCAAAAAAGGACCAATTCTAAAAAATTCCCATTTCATTAAATAAAAAACCGTTTCTTACAAATATTCCCTTTCTTAAAAGTACCTTTCCTTAGAAATAGAATAATAGTTTTTCTTTTCTTGAGATAAGTAGCCTTTCTGAAAATAAGTAAATTTTCTTAAAAAAATAACCTTTCCTAAAAACAGTACCACATCTTTAAAAAGTACCTGTTCTTAAAAAAGTACTTCTTTGTAGAAAAAAAATCCTACTCTTATGACTTTTTCCTACAGAACGTACTTTATCTTAAAAATATTACCTTTCCTTAAAAAAATAAACATTAGATTTTAATACAAGACGTAAATCTCTTTAAAAGGACCTTGTCGGGAAAATATAATACACATTCTTACAAAAAGAACCTAAAAATATTGTTTAAAAACAATATAATCTATAAAAAAATTTTTTTTCTTAATAAAAGTTTGTCATTTTACAAAAAGTATCTTTTCTTAAAGAGCCATTTAAATTATCGTATTTTTCAACGGGCGTCTTAGCCGTGTTGGAACTAACTAGTACATAATATATAGCGAAAGGAACTCCGTTCCAACCGGGTGTCCCGTGACACCTCATGTGATTTTTTCTATCTATGCTCATCATGACAAGTTGCTTGGACCCCATATTAACCAAAATATATACATATATTATTTTTCTTTTCCAAAATACACTACGAGTCGAAACTTTAACAGCCGGTAAGGACTAAAGTACTCTCGTAAAAAAAGTGTAGACGTTCCACTAATCAGCTCTTCAATACGCATGTTTTGAAACCCCGCACATTTGAAATCTCAAAAAATAGGTTTTCAGGACACCCTAGTATTCATACTTGATGGAAACATTGAATGAGTGCTGTGTCGGCAAGAGCGGGAATAACTTAATTGCAATAATATTGAATGACCTAAATTGAGTTGTGCTGATCAATATGTATCGAGTGTTAGATGAAGTAATGGTAGTTTTTGTAGAAACTGTTTATAATTAATTCTGAAAAATTGTCGATAGTATAGATTAGAGTTGTGTAGTTCACGAACGAACTAGTTCAATTGAACGATTCACTCTTGTGAACTAGATGAACTAGTTCACACTGTTCCGCTCTTTTGTTTCAGTAGTTCACTTGTTTCAGCGGATTTTCGTATTTCAATTGCGCAGTTCTCTCTGTCATTTCTAAGTTCATGCTCTTTTATTGCCAATTAATTTGCACAGAGGTTCCTAAAGTGGCAATCTTTGTGTACTGGATTGCCTTTACACATTAACTACAGCGCTGATGACCACTTTTGTTCTACAATATAAAAACATTACAAAAACCCCAATATTTCGGAAACGGAATAACCCAATCGTTAAGCCGATTCCAATTTTTACTTCCGCGTAGGCTTAATGCCTTCAATATATCGATTTAGTATAAAAAGATATCTCAGTATGCAAATCACTTTAGAAATCTGCAAAAGTTATCGCGATTATTCGCTCCGATTGAAATAAACTGACGAATTGAACTGAAATCAGCTCTACAGCTCACACCTCATACGAACTGTTAAACTGAAATGATACAATGAACTAAAGTGAACTATGAACGAGTTAGTTCATTCTGTTGGTCTGAACTAAAAGAGCGCTCATTTGAATGAACTAAACTAGATACGACTCCCTCAAAGATAATTGGCTTGTATTTTGTCTGTACGCCTATTTCACTCGAAATGAACTCGCGATCGCTGACCCTTATATTAAGCGTGTTTTTTTTTCATTTCCTGCTAAACTAATTCTTCGACCAGTTTCTATGGGGAGCCGCTTAAAATCGCTTAAGCTCCCCACACAAAGTGCTTGAAGAATTAGTTTATCGGGGTATAAAAAAGAAGCCTATTGAGACATTTCTGTGCGGCATGTGATGACAGCATTTTTCTAAATATCTGATGTTTTCAATAATTTGAATATAAAACGAAGACAGTTAAGGTAATAAACCTAATTAACGAGTTTTCGTTTTCTCTTTTGCCAAACCTCGTGTGTCCAATTTGTACCTGACATAGTACATAGTACCTATTTGTATGTGGTCATCTGCCTTGCGAGTACAACGAAAGGAATGTGCCTATTAAGTTCATCTTATAAAGTGTAATTTGATCACAAATTGCTATCGGAGAGATATGTGAGGTGAGATGCAATAGGATGTGTGACAAAATTGAAATTATTCTTAATTAACAATCTTCATAAAACTCAATTGTGGCAATTGTATCACATTGTATTGTATTGTGTCCCATGATAAAAAAAAAGTTCGAGCAAAGTCGTATCTTTCTTCGTTTTCAACAACGTGATGGAATAATTGTATAGATCCCCATATGCTGTACACCCACAATTTGTTGAAGGAATCCCCCGGTTTCTACCCTTTTCGGGTTTCATACTCAAATCTTACGCGTTGGATTTTTTTATTTACAAAATTAAAACCTCTATTAATAAAATTCAATGAAATTCCTTTAAAAACAAATGTGAGAATTAGTGGTTAGTGGAGAACAATTGAAAAATCTTAAGCAAAACAAAAATGTTTATAAATTTATTCATTGCAAATATGCAATTTGTTTTTGTTTTTTTATTTGAAACAATTATTGTGGTTTTCTTTGCAAATTAAATTTACATTTTCTGTGGAAACAATTTAAACTATTCAAAATGTTTATAAACATTTTCTTTCAACATTTATTTTTTGGAGCGAAATCCCTTATGGGGGCTAAATGAAGAAAATAAACAAATTTTGTTTTAACACTATTATGCTACAACCCACTATTATCAACAATATTGTATACATTTGCTTTGGTTTATGTCTAGACTAACGGCTTGGATCGTAGATAAAGAAATTAACTAGATGTCTCACATAACTTGGGAAATTTCTTTTTTAATGGGAAGTTTTCTAGGTATACACTCCGGTTCACTTATTTAAAGGCACTAAAAATTCCATATTCAGCAGCCTGTATCTTTTGCAATTTATAACCGATTGCAGAATTTTAAAATGCAAATGGAAACTAGACATCTTGAGATATAAAAAAAATCATGACAATAGTGGTTTCTTAACCCGCCAATGGTGACGTACTGGTCTGTGAGACCGGCTGTGTTAAAAAATTCGTATAACTTTATTCTCCGTTATTGTTTTTTGTTGCGATTTCGAGTAGCTGCAGCATTGCACATCCCCCACCATCAGTTAATGACGAAGCTGCTTAGTGAGCACAACTTCTGTATTTTTGACGTAGAATACGTCTTACCTTACGGTATGAGGAGTCATGTCAGGTTTTTATTGTTGTAATCTTTATTTCCTTGAATTTGAGGAAACGGCTAGATGAATTTTTTTAAAATTTTTTTTGTAGGTAAATGAAGATGTTATCTTTCGTTTGATATACATTTCATATTGGTTGATATATTTTTAGTATTTTAATTTCTCAAATGAAAATTGTTTAAACACATACACTCAAACATATGTGTGGTGTTTGGTTGAGTGTTTTTGGTTGCTCAACATTGTTTAGGAACATGTATCTAGTAAAAAGTGAAACGAACAGCAAGCTAATGTTGCTTGGCAACATGTATCTAGTAAAAAGTGAAACAAACAGTAAGCTAACGTAATAAAGCTTTTTTGCGAAAGCTTCAATAAAGCTGTTGTAACATTAATTTTGAATTGTAAAGCGTAAAGCTTTCACACAACGCTCGAATGCTAATGCGAAGACTCGATAAGGTAAACCTTTTTTAATATTAGGGCGGCCCTCTCAACATTCGCAGAACTTATTTCAATAAAAATATTAATTAAAATACATAAATTAAATTAAGTTTAAAAAAATTGAACATAATATTTTTTTTTAAACGGACTTGAATCAAATGCCGTTGGTAAATATAAAAATTACAGCAGACAGTTGTCCGAGGCCTTCGGCCACGGACTGTCCCTGCAGGCTGTGTCAGAGACACGGCCATTAAGTTTAACGTAGAATACGCCATCCGATAAGACAGAAAACATATATAACAATAAATGATAAATAATATAAGCAAATGAATTTATTGTTATATATGTTTTCTGTCTTATCGGATGGCGTATTCTACGTTAAACTTAGTGGCCGTGTCTCTGACACAGCCTGCAGGGACAGTCCGTGGCCGAAGGCCTCGGACAACTGTCTGCTGTAATTTTTTTTCTAACCTGGCGTGTGAGACGGTGAGTCGCCGTGTATGTAAGTAAAATAATCGCAACACTTTTGTATTATATTTTGGAAGGATACCAATTTTTGTTCATTTTATAAAAGTTCCCATTGTCGAAAGACTAATAAACATTATTTTCCTTAATGAATACGTGATTTTTTTATTTTTTCTTAATTTTAAAAAATGTATTGCTATTTTTAATGCTCTGTTTAAAAACATTTGTGAATTTTAATATTGAAATAAAAGAACTTAAAATGATTATATATCTTTGTTTTATTGTCAAAGTGCATAAATAAAAGAAAAAACATTAACTATTAGCAACACGTTTCGAAAAATCTTCAGTTGAAAACCCCGGTGAATGAGACCGGCGCCACCATTAATCAAAGTCAAATTTGCGTCACCATTGGCGGGTTAACTAAAGAACTTTTTTTGAGCAATTTATAAAAAAAAGTCAAAAAATGTGATATTTTTTTTGGTTCAGTTGAATAAAGGCACTTTAACTAATTTTAATGAAAAACTGTTTTTCTTGTTTTTTTTTTATTTATTTTACTTTATTTAAGAACTATTAGTAGTGGGTACAACACCCATGGTTTTCAATAACTTCAAATATACGGGTTTTCATTGAGAGATAAAGAGAATTTATGTAATCCAACGAAATTTGATTCCAAGCATCCTTAATGGACTGAATTAGTGACTGCTTGTCATCAAATTGTCTACCTCCTTCATAGACCTTACGAGATAACCAACCCCAGACATTTTCGATAATGTTTATATCTGGCGAATCAAGAATATTATGGCGCCAGTCAAGAATATTAACATTTTGGCTTGCAATGAACTCCTTTACTACTCTGGCGTTGTGTATAGGGGCATTATCCTGTTGCAATATCCAAGATATGGGACCAAATAGTTCACGGAACGTCGGAAAAGCCGATTCCAATAACGTTTTATCGCTTGCACCAGTCATTTTTGCACTTTGGAATTCAAGATAGATGGTGCCATAGTACGTAATAGCACAACAAACCATAACGCCGCCCTCTCGGCTGTGATGTTGGTTCAAAAAACGCTTTTCTTTGCACAGATCATGGAAATAATAGTTGTAGCCATCAGGCCTATCCAAATTAAAGTTCTTCTCATCCGTAAATACAACGGTACATGAGATCCTGTATTCGAACCCTGCTCTGACCACCTTAAAATTTCTTTCGGCGGCTGTCACCTAGCATATTGACGGCGACACTATCGAGTATATAGTCATGAAAAAGCTTCTCAAAATACCGTTCGGAATCGGTGTAAAACTGTAGGTCCCAATCAGTGAGTGAAAACTGGAAAGCGCACAGCTCAGTGATTGTAAGAAGTTCGCCTCTGTCCCTTCATGGGATGTAATGGGAAACCATTTATTTATTTATTTTAAGATACTCACTGCTCTTAATTAGTCTGCGTACTGATGACTTGCTCGTTTCAACTCCAGCTTGAGCTCGTATTTTTTGACAAGGATAAGGCAGAATTAGAAGCAATTCTGATGATTTTTCGTAGATAAAGACAAGGAAATCCTTCGTTTAAAATTTTTTCCATACCCCTCGGGGTTCTTGATGTAATTGTCGACAACTGTTGAGCTCCGTCCAATTTTTTTAGCTATTGCGCGGTTAGAATATCCTTCCGATAGATTTAAAATTTTTTGTTTTGCCATTTGGACTCGTAAAATGATTAAGATGTAAAAAAATTGTAATAAACAAACGCTCCCTACAAAAATCATCGCTTACTTTAAAAATAATAAAAAAATAATAAAGTGCCTGTATTCAAGTGAACCAACAAAAATAGCACATTTTTTTGACTTTTTTTATAAATTGATCAAAAAACAGATCATTGGTTAAGAAACCACCATTGTCATGATTTTTTTTATATCTCAAGATGTCTAGCTTCCTTTAAATAAGTGCCTATTTTGAATATATAAAAAAAATCTTGAGCTTGAAAAACAGATATGGACAGATTTTTTCTGAGCCAATGTTTGAGTTAATACTATTGACAAATGTTACTCAATAGTAGAGCAAAAAGTAATGTACAACAATTCCAATAAGGTTAAATTCTCTTACCTGTTACACTTGCGTAAAAAATACCCATATTTTGATTAGTACACACAGGAAAAAGATTAGTTGGAAATCAATTCAGGCATTGGAAATTCCATGATGAAGTCTATATATTGATCAGAATTCGTAATTGTCAAACATCAGAATTATTTGTCGATGTTATTGATAGATTAAAAATAGGTCTTACTAAATACAAGTTGCTACTACCGAACTTTAGTTGTATTAACCAATTTGAGTATTTCTAAAACCTCATTCATCTGAAATGGAAGATACAACTAATAAAAAGTACAATATTAGGATTCGTGTTCAAATATTAGTCACTGTAATCATGATTTAGTTTCTGTTGCAAAAACACTTCTTACAAAGTTATGTATTCGATTTTTCATAAGCGGCTTTGTTGTTAAAGAAAAACTACGTATATTGGAATGTTACACGAGGACTTTACAGAAAAAATATTATTTTAAACAGAAAGTGATAAACAAAGTTCGGAAAAAACAATAAAGTGTATAGATATCAGCCAGCGAAGAATACATATTATCATAAACTGAGGTGAAGTGAGACATTTAAACATAATCGTTGAATATGACGCCACTATTGACGCCTTCACGAACACATGCAAACAATTGTCGACACTTGGCTGGAGGAACTGTTATTCTGGATGACACAAGTTAACTTAAACATACATATGATACCCAGGCTAACCTATGTCTATTTTTGGTCGAAAATATGAAAAATTTAGGAAAACTGTCTGCATCAGGAAAACGAAGCGGGCAATTGAAAAAATAAATTTTTTTTACGAGTTCCTAAGGGTTTCTCACAAAGTGTTCGATCAAAAAAGGCCGAACCAGGTTATAAATAATAATAATTTTGTTTATATTTAAATATTAAATATACATTTTAATAAATAATAATTTCTTTTTACTTTTTTTCTATCACATTCATAATGGGTTAAAGCATCGCCAAATGGTTGTGACAGCCATTAAATTCAAGTACATAATTAGTTGGTACAACCGAATTAGTTTTTACATTTTTCGTTCTTCCAACTAATAGAATATTCACCACTACAGGACAATTTGATTGCTACAATTATAACTCGATTGTCAGATCACATTTATTTCTTTGTTGCTGTGGCTTCAACTAAATATTTCAGTTCTTGCAATCAAAACTGAATTAAAAATCAATTGATATGCACAACATTTGGTGATAGGGAACACAATTATTGGTAATCACTGTGATAGTGAATAATGTGATAGTCCAGAGAACCGGCAAATTTTAGTTGGCTGTAAATATAGTTGTGATAACAAATCTCTTCTCTGTGTGTATATGCCCATCTAGGGCAATCGAAGACGTCCTGAACCTTATATAATTTGCTGCATTTCGGCAACAAGATCATACATCTTTAGTTACCTAAATGTGGCAATGTATTTGCTAACTGTTGGTTAACTTTTGGTCCTCGTTTGAACCTTTAGATTTTAATAATTACAAACTGATACATTTTAAGGTCCCATTCTCTGCTATGCTTGAAGGTGTTGTCGGTAACACATCCACTTCAATATGTATTCTGGGGGCCTTTCGTAAGTGATAAAAAAGCTGGGGTGTTAAGTGGTAAATAAGTGAAGTGGTAGGTAATTTGCGGTATTCGATTAATCGGGGTAATTACTAAACTTAGTTGTTATCGAGATCAGTAGTTAAAATGCACTCGAACAAATGCTTGACACAAACAAATGCTTGACACTAGTGGCAAATGGACTAAGGTACTTGGTAGAACACATTACAGATATTTCTGCAATCAATATTTTGTTATTCGATTTCGGTATCGATGCTAGTGTCAAGGAGAGAGTGTCGAAGAAACTAAGTGCTTCTCACATGCACTTTTAATTTTTTTTGGATTCACTATAAGTAGTTGGTACCTACAATTTTACACCGATTCTTAACGGTTTTGCATAGAGAAGTTTTCGGCACATTATCGTCAGTGAGGAAAATGTGTAAATCAAACAATGACTTCCATTTTTAATATCAGCTATCGCTGTTTAATAGGGCGGAATAAAGAAAATATAGATTTTTGAGATGGTCTGGATGCGGAGCAACTATCCCGTACTAGCCCAATAAAACTAAAAACATTGGAAAATATTAACGTCTTCAGGTTCCGTTCTCTGTTCTAAGATTTCCCATCAATCCAGAATGCAAAAGCAACCTGGAAGGAACTACAGAAAAAAACAGTTCACCCAAATATTTTAAACGGTACGAAAAAAACGAACTCCTCCTTTTTGAATGTATGAGATGTCATCATGTAGTCACATGCATGTAGTTATGAATTATGCATTTTAAATTACGATTATGACAAATGAAGTATCTTTATTTACACGTTATAAATATTATAGTTAACACCTCACAATAATTCGATAGTAAAAAAGTCGTTGACTATAAACACACTTACAGTGCCGGCAAATTAAATAAGACCAGTTTCTTCCAATATGCTAGTATTCAAATATACTTTACAGTAGATTTCTGTCAGAAAGTTTTTAAATAGTTACACATACTACGAATGTTTTGTAATACCGCCTGATTATATTATCACTAATTTTGTATTAAAATCACAACTTTTCGGTCTTAAGCAGGCAAAAACGATGTACTAAAGTAGACAGTCAAAATTTATCGTCAATCGAATGCCAACAAACAAAACGAGTGAAGCGTTAATCCTTCTCTGCTTTCCCTCTTACTCTCTTCATTGAATATTTCAATACACGAGCAGCTTTCTGATAGTGTTATTGTATATAACTATACAAATTCCAACCATGTTGAAGTAAAATATCATAAACTATGCAAAATGTATGAAATATTCAAGATATGATGCGAGAGAGAAATGCGTTTGAGTGAATTGTTACCACTTTTTGGTTCTCTTTCACGAGTGTTGGCAATTGTGCACATTTTCTGGTCGTCTACTTCTTGATCGTCTTAGGCAGGTACAGTGTTGCCAGTATGACAAATTCATCTTAGTGAATTAAAATATTAGACATAAACCATCATAAAGTAGACAGTCAAAATTTTTCTCCACTCGAATGCCAACAAAAAACGAGTGAAGCGTTACATTTCTCTCTCTCTCTCTCACTCTCTTCATTGAATATTTCAATGCACGAGCAGTTTTTTGATACTGTTATTGTATATAACTATACAAACTACAACCATGAAAATTAAATAAAGTATGTATGTAAAAAGTGAGAAGTAATCAACCTATAAAGCGAGAGAGAAATGCGTTTGAGTGAATTATGTCGACTTGTGGGTTCTCTTTGGGGAGGGTTGCCAAATTGCGCACAACTTCTGGTTGTCTACTTCTTGATCGCCTTTGTATTAGAAGAAGAAACTAAACATTCGTAAGAATGACTACATACCATGCGTTCGAGCAAGAAGATAGGTGCAAATTATATAGGGTGATTCAATAAGACCGCAGATTTCCTTTTATAAATACAACAATGATGTTTTTTAGTCTATGGCATTTATGTGTGGAACACAAGATCCGTTAAATGCCGATCACGACACCTCTGGCAACACAGGATGCGCGTATCAAAAAGGATGTACAAGGTGGCGCAAAAGTAAACTTCCGATGTATTTTGGCTGTAATTTAAAAAAAAATGAAAAACTTTGATGTGGATTATTTTTATTTGGTCTTTTAATTTTTGATGTGTTAACATCTATACGCGCGCCTCTAGGGCAGTAAACTATAAATTTAATACATACGCAAGTGTTAGGTTTGTAAGAGTAAATCGTTTGTTTGTTCGTTGCTTGGCAGTCGGTATTGAAAGTGATTATTGGGCGATTTTCATATAATTTTCCCACGCGATTTTCTCCGGAAATTCATAGCCGATTTTATTAATTTTTGGATTAAAAAGCTAGTCCGGGTTTCGACGAAGAGTTTAGGCCAAAAATTAAGGCGATCCGATATCGGCGAGCCGAGATTTAAGTGTTTTAATTTGGAGTATTAATTTGGAGTAATATTAAAAAAGTGTTTTGTTGATCTTCGGTTTTGTCTTATCATCGTTTGTTTGTTCGTTGCTTGGCAGTCTATATTGAAAGTGATTATTGGACGATTTTCATATAATTTTCCCACGCGATTTTCTCCGGAAATTCATAGCCGATTTTATTAATTTTTGGATTAAAAAGCTAGTGCGGGTTTCGACGAAGAGTTTAGGCCAAAAATTAAGGCGATCCGATATCGGCGAGCCGAGATTGAAGTGTTTTAATTTGGAGTATTAATTTGGAGTAATATTAAAAAAGTATTTTATGTTGATCTTCGGTTATATCGTACGAATATAACAATGTATGTATGTATGTACAAGTGTCTGTTACTTTGTATTCTTTGACTTTTGTGGGAATAAAACAAAAAGTATTGAGCAAGAAAATAATGACACATGTGCTTGCACTGGGTCTTTAAATAATTTTAAGTATTAATATTATTTAACTGTAACGTCATCATATGATTGAACGCTGTTTTTTATTTTCCAATGTAACATTTACGAATGTGTTCATAGAAATCGAACAGGTACCGTGTAGCAAAAAGGTGTTAACACATCGCCCGTGAGTTCGAACACTCATTGGATTTTTTTTTACATCAAGTCGAGAATATGATGTCATGTAAATGGCCGCCGCCACAGTTGATTGTCATTTGAGCCCTTTTTATGGCATTTTCCATCACTTTGGCCAAAACTTCCGGCGATACGTCCTCACATTCTTGACGGATATTGTCTTTAAGAGCTGCAAGAGTCTGAGGCTTGTTGGCATAAACCCGCGACTTCAAAAAGCCCCACAAAAAGAAGTCTGGAGCGGTCAAATCAGGCGATCTTGCTGGCCAGTGCAAATCGCCAAAACGGGAGATTAGGCGCCGGGATGGCTTGAGCGTATGTTAGACGCGATTGGCGGTCAGCAGCTAACAGCTGATGCACCGTCTGGACTTTGTACGGAAACATCTTCAAATCTTGTACCAAAATTCGCTGTAAAGACCGTCGACTGATACCCATTTGCGTGGCACGTCGTCTGGTCGATGTCGACGGCGCATCCGTGACATCCTCGGCTACAGCAGCAATATTCTCTGCAGAACGGCTACTCCGGGGTCTGCCACGCCTGGCAGCATCTCGTGTTGTGCCAGTCTCTTCGAGGCGAGCGGCTAAACGTCGCAGTGTTTCACCAGTAGGCGTTGGACGGCCAGGAAATCTGCGACGAAATTCACGTTGTGCCAAAGTCACCGACCGATTATTGGTCAAATAAATAGTCAGCAATATTCCGCGTTCTGGACCTGTGTAGCGTAACATTGTTTATTAACGTGAATTTCGCATGTGTTTACAACACAAATGTCAAAACAAAACTGACATTAGGGGCCAATCGCAAAATTTATAGCATTTTCTGATAGGAGGATTACTTTTGCGCCACCTTGTACAAGTAGAGAAAAAAAAAACCGACGCAATTTGGCAACCCTAGCAGAAGAGACCCAAAAAAGTCGTCGCGATTCACTCAAACGCATTTCTTTCCCGCGTCATAACTTGATTATGTTATTATTTTTAATATAGATTATGCAATTTTACTTCAACATGGTTGGAATTTGTATAGGTATATACAATAATATCATCAGAGAACTGCTCGTGTATTGAAATATTCCACGAAGAGAGTTTAGAGAGAGAACAGAGAAATGTCGCGCTTCACTTGTTTTCTTTGTTGGCATTCCACTTCATGAGTAAATTTTCTTCTCTATACCATTTAACTCGTAAGATTTCGTTTTTCAGTTCTGTAAATGTGGCCTCAAACAACCCAGAGAGGGCCTTACAAAATGAGGTTAACATGTTCCTCCAACCGGCTCGATCTCCAGCATTTCTCCTCCTATTGGTAACTCCTTGCTCTCGCAGGCAATATTCCTCCTGGTCTTTCCAGCGAAGTATTGGTCGGCCTATTTTTCCATATCCTCCGAGTACGACTTCTCGAAAATACTGGCATGTTGCCGTCATGAATTAGGAGGGCGTTTAAAATAAGAAACATGTACATACTGAAATTATATCCTAAAATACAGCTGAGACTGCTGTACACAGTTCAGACAACTAACCAAACACTGCTGATATTACAGTCCCACAATCTTCAAAACGATCACCCAGTCAACATGAGGTCGGACCCACTTCCAACTATTTACAATTTTTCTTTCGCCCTATCTGATCTGTTGCCACATATGTAATTAACTCTTGGTTTTAGACATAACTCTGAGATTTCATGCCAACATCTGTTTAATTCAAGGTTATTATATTCTTTAATTTCAGCTTTTAGCAGGAGTTTTGATTGGATTCGGATCCTATATCGTCTGCACAAATACAACAAATGATATTGCCTCTTTGGGAGCGTATGCGTATATTGTAATCGGCGTTGCCACATTTATAGTTTTTATATTTTTGATTTTTGGCGCCATCCGTGAGAATGTCTGCTGTACTGTGACGGTGAGAAGTGATCATATCATATCATACAGATGTATAAAATATTTAATAATTTTTATAATTTCAGTTTATTGTACTAATGGTATTAGTGATAGTGGCACAGGTGGCCATCGCAGGCACTTTAATCGTAGCTCGATCAAATGTGGCGTCGAATCTATCGAATTCTCTCGACGCTACCTGGGAGGAAGAATTAAAGAGTCCCGGTGCGATGTCGCTATATGAAAACTGGGTAAGCTGCAAACAGATGGAATAGATTTATAATATTATGATGATTTACATTGACTTTATTTCAGTTTGGATGCTGTGGTCGCGCCAGTCCTCAGGATTATATTGTCAACGAACGTTTGCCACCCAAGACCTGCTTTAAGGACGAGGATTCCGGTGTTCCCGAGAATCTGATAGAAAGTGGTTGTCGCATTAAGTTCGAGGACTATTGGATGAATTTATTGAACATTTTCAATATCCTCGCAATGATTTTAGCCGGATTTGAGGTAAGTTTTTAATTATTTATGGGAGAAATTAAAATATAAATGGGAGAAATTAATTCAAAAAACTGCACCTGTAACATTATGCAGTAACCATGTATATGTTTGGAACATACATTAACTTTCGTGCAAGCATTGTTTTTATGAATTGAAGATCTGTTGTTTGTCACGTTTTTGTTTTCAGCAGATTTTAACAAACAAGTCCACATTTGGGTCACAAAAACATATATTATAGCATATTAATCATTGTGTCTCCAACATGAAATATTAAATACCAAACAGAATGTGTTTGGACACAAGTACACTATATTTGCGACAACACGTTATAAATTAAATTAAAATAAAATAATGGGAATACATAATTTCAAACTGAAAATTTACTTTATTAGACAGATCATTTTAAGCCATTAGTGGTTTAGTATAATTTGGGGCAAGTGGGCATCGAGTCTGACTCGAATGTGGCGCATACTGGAAGTTCAATTTTCGGCCACTCTTTCAAGCAATGGGGCCGTATCTCGGCAGTGTTTCGCAAAATGTTGTCATCCAAGGCGTGCAAAGTTTCCGGTTTGTTCGAATAAACCAATGCCCCACAGAAGGAAATATAGAGGTTCACGGATCACGGTGGTGAATTGGCTGACACATGTCGAGAAATAATTTATTCACCAAATGTTTCGTTCAATAATCCGTAAAAACTGAAGTTTAATCTTTACCATTTAAATTGGTGTACATTTTTAAATTTTACATTTTGATGCAACACTGTTAATTACCAAGAAATGCAACCGTAATAAAAACATACAAAAAAAAAAAACAAATGTCAAACAAATGTCAGGCGGGCAAAGACGATCAAGAAGTAGAAGACCAGAAGTTGTGCGCATGCACAATGAACTCAAAAGCATTTCTCTCTCGCGTCATATCTTGATTATTTCATACTTTTTGCATAGTATATGTTATTTTGAAGTAAAATAATTTGTATAGAATAACAATATCTATAACACACTATTTATATACAACAATACTATTAAAAAGCTGCTCGTGTATTGAAATATTCCATGAAGAGAGTAAAAGAGAGTAAGAGAGAGAGCAGAGAATGGTTAAGGTTTTAAGCATTTTATTTGTTGGCATTCGAGTTTTGACTGTTTTGAATTATTGTTGTCTGGTTGTGTCTGTAATGATCTGGTTTCCTTTCGTCTTGTACAGTGAGTGCTTGTGTCTGGCTTTGCAAGTGCGCTTGTTTGTCTCATATTGTTTAATGGGCTTTGTGTATTATTGCCATGATTTTTTACGGTTTATACATTTTTGTACGTTTGCGTACACATTTTTACATTTATGTATAGTTTGTGTATACGCTTTGCACCTTGTGTCAGTTTTGGTAGTCATACTTCTGTACACTTTTTGTAGTCTGGTGTTCAACTTTTGTAGTTTTGCGCACACTTTCTTTTACTTTTGTTCGCACACTTGCTCTCTTATTCTGTAACATGACGTGTTACCGCACAATATTTTCGGTAACCGGTTAACTGGGTTGTTTGCTACTAACCGTGTGCCGGTTTTTAAAAATGCGTACATTTCCTACAAACCGAAAACCGGTCATTTGACGTCGGATAACCAGGTTTTACAGGTCGGATAAACAATTTAAAAATTCAATATAATTTTATGCAATTATCGAATTCAGAAAATGATTTGTATTTCAAATCTGATTCTAAATATGATTTTGAACGATTTTTTTCTCAAATTACGGCAGGAGTTTTTCAATAAGAATTATATAATATTTTCAAATAATTTTTTTCCAATTTGATAATTTAAATTAGTGTATTATAACTTAAATTAAATGTATTAAATTTTAATTGGATTTTTTGGAAACAAAATTTGAGAAGTTGTGCACACATATATTGGATTGGCAAGAAAGTAATTTGGGTTTTTTTGCAAAAGTAATTTTCAGTTATTTTATTCAAATAATTAATTATAATGTATAATGTGGATGCCATTTTGCTCAATGCCTTTCAGCAATTGTTCAAGAAACTTTTTCATCCTAAATCATAGAATGACTGGCCCGTCCCACAAATATGCTCGACAACTCAGTTTGTAGGTTCTCTTCTGTATTCAAGGCTAATCCATTCAAAAAGCTATGCAGATTCCGGAGTAAATTAAAATCCGAAGGTGCCAGAAGGTGGATGTGGCATCACTTCCCATCCAAGTTCCAATATTTGTTACCGATTCTGCAAAGATGTGTGAGGCTTATCGTTGCCGTGGTGGAAAACCACGCCTTTGCAATTTACCAATTCAGGTCGTGTTTCTTTCAGTGCACCATCAAGGTTCGTCAATTTCTGACAATAGACATCAGAATGTAGGGTTTGGAAGCAGTTAAAAATAAATTAACTACCTTAAAATCCCACCACATGGTCAACATAACCTTTTTTTGTACATTTCAGCCGATGACGAAGTCTGAGCTTGTTCATTATGCTTGGAGCAGGACCTCTTTCAATTGGAATTATTGTACAGAATCCATTTTTCATCCCCAGTGACAATGCGTTTCAAAAATGTATAATTTTTGTTGCGTTTGAGCAATAAATCTGAAGCGTTTATCGGCTGTGTTAAGTGGATTTCCTTAAGCTCGCGCGGAACCCAAATATCAAGCCTTTTGACAAGTCCAAATTGTTTCAAATACATAGTTTTCAATGATCGAGTGCGACACCTTCATCGTGTCTGCTACTTCTCGAACAGAAACGTGTCGGTTAGATTCGATAACGGTGCCGAATTTGTCCTCATCAACCTCGTTTGATCGTGAAATTTCCTGTACGAAATTTTTTGAACCAGCTTTGGCATGTGCGTTCTATTAAAGCATCCAAAATTAAAGGATCACGGAGTGCTTGTTTGCCTTTTCGGAAACAAAAGAGCAAAATATGACGAATATTCTCATATTTGATCATCCACACTCAACACGACTTAAATGAAAACTGACCACTGGAAATAATGTGACATATCACAAATTTAAGCTTGAAATGTCATCTGTGTAACAAAGAATTTAGTCAGCTGATCAAAATCACTTCAAAACTAACAAAAGCACCATCTGTATGAGAAAACCGAAGTATATCTTAGTAAGAGTTCTGGCTTGTCCGTAGGTCTTTCATTTTCCGAAAAATAGATACAATCGTTAAATAAATTTTCGAATTATTAAGGAGTTTGGGTGAAAACCCATACTCTAGTTTATTGACCCCTTTGCTTTGTTTATTTGAACTTCACGGTAAATGACTAACGCGTAATTCCAACTCTAGATGTTAAGTCACAGTGCTGAGCAATCATATTTAGTAATTTTACGATAGGATGTTTGGATGCAAATATAACGTATTTGTCGCAAATATACTATACTTCTGTCCAAACATATTGTAATTGCTGCTCAATATTTCATGTAAATATGTGTTTTTGTGTCTCAAATGTGGCTTTGTTTGTTAAAAACTGCTGAAAACAAAAAGTGGCCGACAACAAAGAAACAAAAAGCAGCAGATCTGCAATTCATGGAAACAATTCTTGTAAACATGTATATGGTTTCTACAATATGTTGCTTTTTTCAGTGTATAAATAACGGACTTATATTTTTCCATTCACTGACATAGTTTCCTTAAATATTTACATAATACTTAGAAATAATTACAAAATTATAACCAAACGTTTCTCTATTTAATTACAGTTGATTCTCACTATTGTTTCGTGCTGCCTCTGCAACAGTATTCGCAACGATCACAGAAGATCGTATTACTAGATGAGGAGAAGTATTGAGCTAATGTGAAAATGAAACAGAGCGAAGTGAGACGTTCCTTCATTTTGATCAAAACCTGCACCTACCCCAAACACGATCAAACGTCGCATTTCAATTAGATGTTAATCGATGACTAATTATTTATATTAATACCAGTACCAATATTTAATTGTTGTATTTGATAAGTTTTGTATTTTGTAAAACAAAGATGACCCCCGTGCATCCATTCACCTGCACCTGCCTGCATGGATGTAACTCTGCTCATTATCCTTTAATATTTAATAGCTATTTATGAAATTGTTATCGATCTGTGTGTCAAAGTCAAGAGAAGAAAATACCCTTAGTGTCATTTAGATTTACATATATAGTTTTTTACAACGGATGAACAATTCGCCTTCAATTGGATTTGGGTAAAAAAGAAGAAAATGACAAAATTTCAGCAGCTACTAAAGATTTTATTTATACGTATAAACGTTTTTACCTTGAGCTTGTTTTGCTTCACTTTTTCGAAATTTTATTGTTACACTTAAGAGATACTAATACAATAAAGTAATAATTTCTCTATTTTGTTAAAAAAAAATGTTTTTATTTTATATCCTTGGAAACAGAATAGAAAAAATCAGTGAAAATAAATTTGGAATTGAAAAATTTGTGATCTTTCTTATGAAATAGGAATTCGTCATCATTGAATGCGCTACATCTATAATGATTACACTGTTGTAATTTTTGACATGAAATTTTTTTTTATCAGCGTACTCCTAAAATGTCTATATCATGTCAAATTTTTGAAAAAATCGATTTTTACCAATTCTCAGATTTTCCTGCACTTTTCTTTAAAAAAATAAAATTTTTTTCACTAACTTCAGCATAACTTGAAGGGACTCGAATTTTTTCACTGACAACATTTAGCAGACTTGTAGCCACTGTAAAGCTGAACAACTTTTGTCAACATATTAATACAATCTGAACGTGTCTATGCATCTTAAATAGTTCATAAAACCACATTGTATTTTGAAAATGGTCACCTGTAAGTACTTATATATGTCATTATTACTCGAAAACGACGTGTTCGATTTTGTCCGAATAAATGTAGAAAAGGTCAGAATTACTATACCTTTAATTTATTCTTAGTCTATTTCTCTATGTAATCAACAGTTTCGCAGTTATAACAAAATATTGGTGAAAACAATATTGTTTTGCTTAAAAACTTCTAATTTTTTATTATTGAAAAAGAATGAAACATAAGAAACGGCAAAAAGTGTAAAGTTTTATTAGCCGTTTCTTATGTTTCATGTTTTTTTTAATAATAAAAAATTTAATTTTTTAACGGAAAAAATATTTGTTTTACCATTCTTTTTTTTATAACTGCGAAACTGTTAATTGCATTGGGAAATACTATAGGAATAGATTATAGGTATTGTAATAGTAAACTATTCTAAATTTATTCGGACAAAATCGGACACGTCGTTTTCGAGTAATGATGACATATACATACTCGTACAAGTGACCATTTTCAAAATACAAGGTGGTTTTATGAGCTATATAGGGTGCCTGGACACGTTCAGATTGTATTAATATGTTCACAAAAAATTTTCAGCTTTACCGTGGCTACAATTACGCTCACTGTTGGCAGTGAAAAAATTTGAGTCCCTTCAAGTTATGCTGAAATTAGTGAAAAAAATCGTATTTTTTAAAGAAAAATTTAGGAAAATCTGAGAATTGGTAAAAATCGATTTTTTAAAAAATTGGAAGTAATACAGACATTTCAGCGGTACCGATCAACTCAGTAGGCTTGCCTCTAACCGATACAATTTACTAGAACGCTGATAAATTTTTCGACTACAACAACGTTATTAGTACAGAAATTTCAGTTGGGTGGACCGACTTAAAAAAGTCCTCATCCTGAGTCAACCTATGTTATCCGGCAGGTCCGTTAAATATTTTTAACAAAAAGGTCAGGCAACGAATAGTTAGACAACTAAAATTTTTTACGGTCCGTTAAGATTTTTGTTTCCGGAAAACTTGAGTTTTCGATTTTCGCTATTTTGAATTGTTACAATAACCACATCGTTGTGCATATGTATATGTATTTCAATTTGGCAAGAGGAATTTGGTAAATTTGGTAAAGTACTACTTCCTGAAGAGTGTCCAATGATGGCTTTTTATATTCGAAGAAAACAAATTTGTGTTTATTGAAAAAGTATTCCATAATTGACTTAAACGTAAACATGTATATATCTTAAAACGTATTACATATTTATGAATTAAACCACTATCATACTAAGTGACACATAGTAATCGATGGTTACCAAATGCTGTAAATGTTGTGTAGCGCATTTTTATCTAACTGTTTTAGAACAGAGGTTTTAGACTAACCTACGCCATATGTTTCCAACAAAGGCATTTCCTGAACATTTTTAGACTGTTCTAATAAAGGGTCCGCCATCTAACGTTTTTTTTCAACTAATGCTTATTTCGTGAATGGTAACACTTAGCTCATGTCTGATTTGACAGATAATTAGTTTTATCCTTCCGCTGAACGAATATGGTTGTGTATACGCTTGAACAACGCAGGGAAATATGGGGAAAATGGGCCTGCGATCGACTTACAGAAGATGCCGATTTTGCCAAAAAAAATCATCTTTTCAGATGGACCTCATTTTGATCTTGGCGGGTATGTAAACAAGCAAAATTGTCGCATTTGAGGCACAGAAAACCCGCACGCATACATTGAAAAGCCGATGCACCCAAAACGAGTCACTGTTTGGTGCGGATTTTGGTTCAGAGGCATAATTGGGCCATTTTTCTTCGAAAATGAGCAAGGAGTGGCTGTTACAGCCAATGGCGGACATTATCGGGCCATGTTGAACGAATTTTTGTTCACAAATATTGAAGAGGAGGATATTGGCAACATTTGGTTTCAACAGGACGGCGCTACGTGCCACACAGCTGAAGCAACACGCGATGTTTTGCGCCCTGTTTTTGAAGATCACATTATCAGCCGCAGAGCTGATGTCGTTTGGCCACGATTTGGCTGCAATTTGACACCGTTGTACTATTATTTGTGGGGTGCCCTCAAATATTCGAAATACAGCTGCACACAATCGATAATGTGGTTAAAAATTGGACCGATCGTGTAGGCTACTGCATGGCCAGCCGAGGCAGCCATTTGAATGAAATTAATTTCCATTATTAACCGGAAGGATTGTACTTTCAAATAAAAAAAGAAATTTGAGAAAATATTCAGTAGCTTTCTTTTGATAGCATTTTCAAAAAAAAAAGTTATTTGGCGGACCCGCTAGATGTTGGTCAGTTGTGCTATAACTTTAAAACAATTCACTATAAAGCCGTCGTATCATTTACTTGCTATCACCTAAAAGTACACACTGCATTCTTACGGAAAATACTTATATTAATGAGCATCTAAAAGTATGTTATGAAATTTATATTTCGTTTATATTTGAAGCCAGTTCCAATATTAGCCAACAGATGGCGTTATTGGAAATACGAATATTTTTGCAAAACTTTGGGCCAGTTTCACAGGCATTAAAATTCCGTTTTAACGTCGAAGCTAATTTGACACTTAACATTAAAATTTGATTTAAATGTTCAAGATTTATCATTTAAGTTCCGTTTAAATATTTGCTTCTCTTTCAGACGTTGATACTACTATTTATAGTAAAAACAAGGCAATTTTGAGAATTTAGAATAAATGGGGTTTAAAGAAAAGGTAATTGCCGATATAGCGCAACAAACATACCCTGAAAATATTGTACAGGGTGACTGTATTTGGGACGGAAACTCAACAGCATCAAGTTTTCGACATGAAAGTGTATAAAGAAGTTAACATGTATTTTTTTATTATTGCTACTCATTGATCTTGTTGTTTGTTACTTATAGGAGGCCATTATTGAAGATCCACACAAAGGTGTATCGAAATCAAAAAAGGTTGAAATATGTTTTTTATTTCGATACAGTTGCAGTTGTTAATTTCGAACGAGTTGCTGCGTTAAAATCACGTTCCCCTAATTATTCCATGCACTTTATTGTAAAAACTTTTGGCGCACAAACATACCAACATGACACGTGTTGCATTTTACCATCCTTGCAATTTTTGAAAATTTAACACAATTATATTAAAATTTTCCAAAATGTGAAATTTCATCTCGTTTTTGCTTCATGTGCATTGCGGTACATGAAGGGGTTAATGGCTTTTTTCTGAAATTGTGTATGTATATTCTACTTGACCCATAGAACTATCTCCATTCTATATATCTCAGCATAGTCGTCTTCATTAACGAAAGTACATACTGAACAAATTACGTTAATAAATAGATTGAAAAGAAGAGGCCTAAGAATGGAGCTCAGAAGTTTTACTTTGAGCAACTAACCTTTTGCCCATGATCAGTTAAATAATTTCTTATTAATCAAGATGATAAATTAGAAAATCCAAAGTACAATTTAAGTTTCGTAAATAATAAATTATGAACCACACTGCCTAATGCTTTCGAAAAATAAAGAAATATATCCTAGATCATATTTGCTCCTTATGTCATCAATCAGCTTCAGAAAAATTGCCTATTCGAATAAATGTCTGCACTTATCTGTGTGGTTGTTAATGGTTCAAACGATTCTGATAAGACTGGAAGTAGACTAATAGGTCTAAAATCTTCTGGGCCAATAGCTGACGATTTTTTACAACGGGTAAAACATTAACTACTTTCTATAGCTGCGGAAAAGTGGAGGTTGTTTAACTATAAATGGGAGTGACAATTTAATAAAACGAACCGACATGTTTCCTTCAACAATTATATATGTGAATCCTTATTCGCGTTGTATATGTCAGGCAAATTGCATTCGTGTGTCTTCATAATGGTATGAGTCATTAAGAACATCTCAAGCAAAGGTATAGATAGATATTTCATGAAATGTTTAATTTTGAATGTTTTTTGAATACACTGTTGTAAACGAAAAATGTATGAACGTTCTAGTAAATTGTTTCGGTTAGAGGAAAGTATACTGAGTTGATTGGTACCTATGAAATGTCGGTATCACGTCAAATGTTTGAAAAAATCGACTTTTACCAATCCTCAGATTTTCCTGGACTTTTTTTGAAAAACTATTTTTGTCAGTCTTTTCAGCATAACTTCAAGAAACTTCAAAGTTTTCACTGATAATACTTGGCAAAATTGTCGTCATGGTAAATCTGAACAACTTTTGTGAACGGATTAATACAATCTGAACGTGTCTAGTCACCTTAAATAGCTCACAAAAACCACTTTGTGTCTTATAAACGGTAATTTGTATGCATATGTCATCCTTACTTGAGACCGACGTGTCCGATTTTGTCCGAATAAATTTACAAAAATTAAGAATGACAATAACTTATATACATATATATCCTATAGAATTTCTCAATGCAATCAACAATTTCGCAGTTATAAAAAAAAATTACAGCAGACAGTTGTCCGAGGCCTTCGGCCACGGACTGTCCCTGCAGGCTGTGTCAAAGACACGGCCATTAAGTTTAACGTAGAATACGCCATCCGATAAGACAGAAAACATATATAACAATAAATTCATTTGCTTATATTATTTATCATTTATTGTTATATATGTTTTCTGTCTTATCGGATGGCGTATTCTACGTTAAACTTAATGGCCGTGTCTCTGACACAGCCTGCACGGACAGTCCGTGGCCGAAGGCCTCGGCCAACTGTCTGCTGTAATTTTTATATTTACCAACGGCATTTGATTCAAGTCCGTTTAAAAAAAAAATATTATGTTAAATTTTTTTAAACTTAATTTAATTTATGTATTTTAATTAATATTTTTATTGCAATAAGTTCTGCGAATGTTGAGAGGGCCGCCCTAATATTAAAAAAGGTTTACCTAATCGAGTCTTCGCATTAGCATTCGAGCGTTGTGTGAAAGCTTTACGCTTTACAATTCAAAATTAATGTTACAACAGCTTTATTGAAGCTTTCGCAAAAAAGCTTTATTACGTTAGCTTACTGTTTGTTTCACTTTTTACTAGATACATGTTGCCAAGCAACATTAGCTTGCTGTTCGTTTCACTTTTTACTAGATACATGTTCCTAAGCAATGTTGAGCAACCAAAACCACTCAACCAAACACCACACATATGTTTGAGTGTATGTGTTTAAACAATTTTCATTTGAGAAATTAAAATACTAGAAATATATCAACCAATATGAAATGTATATCAAACGAAAGATAACATCTTCATTTACCTACAAAAAAAATTTAAAAAAAATTCATCTAGCCGTTTCCTCAAATTCAATGAAATAAAGATTACAACAATAAAAACCTGACATGACTCCTCATACCGTAAGGTAAGACGTATTCTACGTCAAAAATAATGTTGAAAAAAATAATTTTTTTCCTTAAAAAATTAAAATTTTTAATATTAAAAAACAAGTATCATTAGGAACAGTAAAAGGTGTATGTTTTATTATCCTAAAGTTACATGACCTGTGAACAAAATGCGACATGGATCATAAAAATCGATGGACGCGTTTCACTCTTTTAGTGAAGGTATCTCAATTTGTCAAGAATTGTGATTTGTTGATTGGGTTGCATATGATGAGTAATCAAATTCTTGACGAAATGAGATACCTTTACTAAATTGTGAATTTTGTCAAAAATTTGATTTGATACTAGGGAATGGAAATTCCCGGCAAATTCCTGGGAAAGCGGGAAAAATTAACTCTAAAATAAATACCGAGAATTCCCGTTTTAAATATAATTCCCTTATTTTGTAACTTGTTTTCGAATTTTGTTTGATAGTTATGTACATTTAATGGAGAAAAAACCGTACAAACATCTTAAACAACGTAAATTGGAATGATCTAGGAAATTTAATATTTGATTTATCTAATTCTTTTATTTTAAATTTGGCAACCTAATTTCTTAGAAACCTACCACACACCAACCAACCATATCTTTCCTTCCACCAACTATATCTAAATCCATCTGTTCAATATCGTACAGTACAAAAGCGGATGCGGATCCGTTTCGACCCCGCAACGAGTCCGTAAAAACATTAAAATCAGTGAAATATTGCAAAAAGGGTAAAACTCGAAAATGCGAGAAAAATCGTTGGGAAAGATTAGGAATCTGCAAAAATATTCAATGGGGGTAAAATTGGGGGCGAAAAGGGTAAAACTTTAAAATGTGAGAAAAATCGTTTGGATAGGTTGGAATGTGACAAAAATTGTGAATGTGGTTCAAAAAGGGTAAAAAACTAGGAAATGCGAGAAAATCGTTTGAAAAGGTTAGAAATTGTGTATGTGGATAAAAAGGGGGCAAAAGGAGTGAAACTAGAAAATGCGGTTAAAATCGTTTGGAAAATTGCAAAATGCCTGAAAAAAGTTTTTTTTTGCCCACGTACACTATATTTAACATATTCCAAATCAATTCAACGATTTTTCTCGCATTTTGAAGTTGTACCCTTTCATGACACTTCTACCTATTTTTACCTACACACATTATTTATTATGAATTTTCAGATCAATTACGATATATAATTTATAAAATTATAGCTTTCAAATTAGTTCTAAATATTTTTGCAGTTATTACAAACAAGTTTGACCATTTTTACCAATTTATCCCCCTTTTTAGCCACAACCACTATTTTTAAACATTCCAAACGATTTTTATTGCATTTTGAAGTCTAACTCTTTTTTCGACAATTTTTAGCCCTTTTTAACCACGTCCACTATAATTAATATATCTCCAGTCATTGCCCAGAACAAATCTTGGTCTGCCTTTAGCTTTATTTAAACTTATATTCCAATTGTTAGTCGACCTCTAGACCCAATCATTCCATACTAATGATCTCGTTGTTTGTAGTTTTTCACCACACATTCTATTTACTTAATATATGTAGGTACATTTCCCATTGTTTCATCCGATTTTTTAGTCGTTTTATAATTCTGATAGACGTTTATTATTTTCTGCACCTCCCACAACATTCCAATCGATTTTTGTCGCAGTTGCATCTTATGTATATCCAAATTCAAAAAAATTGCACTCGCGAATCGGAAAATTCGGCTCCTCTCACTATACAACTCTCATTCCCAATAAAATAAAAATTAAACTCCGAATAGAATTTTTATTTTTTGTATTTGATTCGGTCGGGAGCGATTCAAATAAACAAAAATTTTAAAAATTAAATTCCCTCGAGATTTTAATTTTTTTAAACTCGGACTAAGAGTTATTTATTGAGGAGGAACTGAATTTTGCGGCTCTCGAGGGAAATTTTTATTTACCCTGGATAAAATACAAGAACTTATAAAAAATGCTAAAATTATTTAAATTTCGCTGACAACGAATTTTTGTATTTGTTAAAATTAATATATAATGTAAGTGAAATAATTTAGTGGATTAGGGGTTCAGTGAATTAGATAGTTCATTACCTATTTTAATTTTAAATATCGGAACGAAACCGTTTTGAATCCGCAAAAATTGATAAAAGTGGATCCGTCGTGAACACATTTGAAATACAATGAACGAACCCGAATCGGACTCGAATACTCGTATAAAGTCTGTTGGGAGTTCGAGACGGATCCGAAAAAGTACAAAAAACGTCCCGCTTTTCGAGTTGGAAAAAGGTTCGAAAATATTTAAAAATTTTTTAAACTACTTCTGAGGTTGCTAAAATATAACTTGATATTTTTTGTAATATTTTGATATAAAACTAAAAGTATTGCTTAGAAATATGCGAAGATACATTGCGGCAACGAAAATGATTTCATTCACCTTAAAATTGTCGTTACTATGACGAAAATGTTTCGTTACTGTTCTAAATATGTTCCATTGTTGCGATTAATATGTTTCATTGATGTAAGAAGCTGGTTTGGAAATGCAATCAGCCATATGTGAATGATGAAAAAACATTAACAGCAATCACCCTTCGTTTCCTCATTTTATAATATTTCCCAAATGGATATTTCGTGGAAAAATTAAAATTTATTATTTTTAACTTGATAATTGACAATTTGTTTCCGAAAATTTGACGTTTATGTGTTTGAGCATTCTTCTTCCTTTCGCTATATATTAAGTATTTACTAGTTAGTTCCAATGCGCTAAAGGTGCCCCTTTGAAAAATACGATAATACGATAAAAGGTACTTTCTGTAAAATGATAAACTTTTTCTAAGAAAGATTTTTTCTTATAGAATGTATTTTTTTTTTAAAAAAAGTATATTTTTAGGTCCTTTTTGTAAGAATATGTATTATATTTTCTCGAAATGGTCCTCTTTTAAAGAGAGGAATTTCTTTTATTAAAATCTAATGTATATTTAAGAAAATTTACTATTTTTTAGAAGAAGTGCTATATGTAAGAAAAATCCGTAAGAGTATGATTGTTTTTTTTTACAAAGAAGTACTTTTTTAAGAACAGGTACTTATTAAAGAAGTGGTACTCTTTGTAGGAAAAGATTATATTTTAAGAAAATGTACTTATTTCAGAAAAGCTACTTATCTCAAGAAAACAAAAGAAAAGGGGCGTTTTCGGAAATGCATCACTGCAGAGCATCTGATGCGCATCACGTTCGAAAATGCAACACTGCAAGAGTCACATGTCTAAAAGTAATGCGTATGATGCGCAAACAAGTCGCAAAATGGGCAGTAGCAAAATGGCTGATGCAATGAATGAGTAAGTACGGAATTTTATATTAATTTAGATTTTTTTTATAAAACTTACTATTTTTAAAATTTTTTAGAGTCGAGGTGGGTACTAGGGACTACAAAAGTTTTCTTTGTTGCAAACTACATAACTTCAATTCACTTGGCTTATCATCCAATTCACAAATTAAATTTATTAAAAAAATTGTCATTGAAATATTTTCGTGTTCGGAATTGCAAATCAAAATAAGCAACAATCAAGCATCTGCATCAGCTGATTGGCATGAGCAGTGCCAACGCATCACAGTTGCGCATCAGATGCTCTGCAGTGATGCATTTCCGAAAACGCCCAAGGCGTTATATTATTTTTAAGAAAGGGAATTTTTGTCAGAAAATGTTTTTTTTAAAGAGTAGGATTTTTTTTTTATAAAGTAATGGTAATTTTTGTAGAATTGCTCCTTTTTCAAGAATAGGTAAATTTTTAAGAGTGGGTACTTATGTCAAGAAAAGTTATTTTGTTTCACAAAAAAGGTACTCTTAAAAGAAAAGGAAGTTTTTTAAGAAAAGGCAATTTGTTGTAAGAAAATGTACTTTTTTAAGGTACTTATTTAAACAAATTTCTTTTTTTTAAGAAAATTTACTTTTTGTAAGAAAATTTACTATTTTAAGCAAAGGTGCTTCTCTACGATAAGGTATTTTTTTAAGAAAAGGTACTCTGTTTAGGAATATGAATAGGTATTATTTTTGGAAAAAATTTAACTTTTTTACGAAAACGCACTCATTTAAGGATATGTTATTTTGTAAACTTCTTTCACTTTGACTTTTCTAAATTTACTTTTTATTCGGTTCCAAACTACAATACATACTAAATATTGGTTACAGGCTCCACCTAGAAAACTTCTCATTAACTATGAAATTTCTTCCCATATGTTAGTCTAGACACAAACGAAATCAAAAGTACGAGTGTAAGAGTAAGTGTGATGCCACATGTAATTCCGCATAAAGCAACTTGGGTATAGAGAAGAAAATGTAGTCATGGAGTGGAATGCCAACAAAGAAAACGAGTGAGGCGCGTGGTTTCTCTGCTCTTTCTTTCTTACTCTCTTCGTTGAATATTTCAATACACGAGCAGTTTTCTGATAATATATATAGTATCTAACTATAGAAATTCCAACCGTATTTAAATAAAGAAATGCATTTCAGTGAATCGCGTCGACTTTTTTGGTTCTCTTCTACTAGGGTTGCCAAATTGCTACTTGTACATATTTTTTGAATTCCATGCTCAGGGTTGTAGTTCATGGATTTGGCAGTCTTGCACTTTGGCTTTTCTAAATTTACTTTTTATTGGGTTCAAAACTACAATATGTAATAAACAGGCTCCACCTAGAAAACTTCCCATTAAACCAAACCAAAAGTACCCAATATACAAGGTGTTTCAAAAGAAGTCATCCGATGTTGTTTGGCTCTCATTTTTTTTCTAAATGAAAACCTTCGATTCTGTTTTTGATTATGTTTATTTGAACCTTTAGAATTTTATTGGTTAAGTTGAGAAGATGTTACCGGTTAAATGCGCGCCGTCAGAAGTGATTACCATACGGGCTCGTTTTATGGCATTTTTGTTCATAATGATTTGAAAATCATAATGAGCGATGAGGCTCATTTCCACCTCAGCGGGTACGTGAACAAGCAAATTTATCGCTTCTGGGGCACCGAAAATCCACGAGTGATGCACGAGAAGCCATTACACCGGCTCAAAGTGACTGTATTGTGCGCTGTTCACGCTGGAGGAGTCATCGGACCATTTTTTTCGAGAACGCCGCTGGTCAAACGACAACAGTGGACGGTGCGCGCTATAATTTTCTGCCGCAATTCGACGAATTAGGACTGGCGGGCATGTGGTTCCAACAGGACGGAGCAACGGCACACACTGCGCTAGCTACAACCACAATTTACTTTTTGAGGCAAAGGTACATCTTTAAGAGAAGGTAGCTTTTTAAGAAAAGGACTTTGTTTAAGAATATGAATAGGTATTTTTTTTTTGAGAAAATTTAAATTTTTTAAGAAAAGGCACTTATTTAAGAAATTTTCTTTTTTCAAACTTCTTTTACTTTGGCTTTTCTAAATTTACTTTTTATTGGGTTCAAAACTACAATTTATACTAAATATTGGCTACAGGCTCCACCTAGAATACTTCCCATTAAACAAGAAATTTCCCAAAATATGTTAGTCTAGACACAAACCAAAGCTAAAGTACCCAGTATAGTTGATATTACTGTGCTGCAGCATAATAGTGTTAAAAAAAAGTTGTTTAATTTTTCTTCATTTAGCCCATATCCCGCAACGTGCGACAAGGAATTTCGTTCCAAAAATAGTAGAAAGTTTGAAACTTTTCATTGTATCAATGTGAACCAATTATCAAAAATGTCGCATCTCTACGAATAATCGTTTTTATTTCAGTGAACTGATACTAATATTTTAAAAAAATACAAAAATTTAAAACATTTAGAATAACCAAGTGCAAGAAGAGCTAGCTAGATTACTCCTTTTTGCTAAAATGTTCTATTGTATTCCGTTGGAAATTTCCCGGAATTCCGAATAGAATTGAATTGGAATTGAAAATGAAAATCCCCGCCCGGGATTTCCTGGGATGCATTCCCTACTTGATACAGACATTTCATGGATACCGATCAACTTAGTAGATTTGCCTCAAACCGATACAATTTAGAAAGTGCAAAAATTAAAAAAAGCCGTACCAATCCAACAATTTGTATATTGCCTTTAGTGTTTTGAGGACCAAACCACATCCATAAAATACAATGACATTGCTGCATGTAACTTTGTTTCTTTAATATTGTTGCTCGATCTTGTGGCTGAACTCAGTAGATAGAAATTCGGATACTCCTAATTTGAAATCATGGTTCTTCGGGATGTAATTGTTATACATAGAACTTGTTATTAGCATTTTCTATCACGTCAAAATTTCGAGAAAACTGTGTGCGCCATCTCTTGGAAGTTAAGTGAACTGACATTGCATTAGCACGGCGTAATGGAGAGTATTTATTAGTAATTTGAAACAGTAATTTCTAAGTATTTTACGGAATTTGAAATGTTGTATGCCAACAATATGCTACAAATTTTTAATATAAGATTTTATCAAAGACAATTTAGCATGAATTCAAAATACAACGACCGTTTAACAAATTCAAAATATTCATTTCCGTTTCGCTATGGCAAATGTCAATGTTGCCATATCAAACTTTCAAAACGAAAGCTTTCGCCTACCATTTGACAAAGTTTCATGAGTTTCGTTTCCATAGTGTTGCGATTGGACTTTTTAGGTTTTTGCGTGTGTTTGAAGAAGAAAACAAAATGCTCCAAGAAACAGCCAAATTGTTAAACTATTGAAAACTTTTCAGTTTATTTGCATGCGGTGAACGTTGCGGTTTAAAAAGACGAAAAAAGTAGGCAAGAAAACAATCGAATCGAAAAATCCGAAAAATCTTAAGAAAAAGTCTTTTGACTATTTGTGATTATTTTTAAATGTGTGCTAAAGCAACAAACGCACGGGATTTCCAAAAGTGAATTTACGTACTCACAGCCGGAGAAAACGAGATCATAATCAGACGTGCCAATATTTATATGTATGTGGCGGGAAAAAATAAATAAATTATACTTATAATTTAAAATAAATATAATCAAATATAGATAAAGATCGAAAGAGTCTCATATACAAAAGTGCAAGTTTTGTTTTAAAAACAACCAAGAAAAGTTTTTTTTGTTATAGAAGAAAGTAATTTCCACCTCCTTTTCAACAGAAAGAGTAAACATGGCCTGCTCAACGAAAACGCTGAAATGTTTCGCTCTCACATGGGATGTGATATATGCGGTAAGTGAACCTACTACTTGTACATAATACAAAGTTCGGCAACTACCGAAATAGAGATCAAACTAAAAAGAACTGCGAAATGTGTTCATCGTTTATTTATATTCACATTTTAGTTTCCTTGTGTTTTGTGAAAATGTGGATTTTCATCAAAAAGTTAGTTTGCAAATCGTTGTTGATCTTGGCCGCCAGTCGCTGAATTTTCTCTATAAACATCAAAGTAAATATCATAATATCGCAAATTTAATTAATTTTATTATTTGCTTGTTGCTGCATCTGTTATGACATTGATACAACATTACGAGACACAGATACTCCATCGACCGATACGTGTATCTATCGAATTTGAGTATTTGTTTACATTTCCACTAGTACAACGTCTTCAACTCTATCAAGACAGCACAGTGGTGCTGTTGTACGGTTGCGAGAATGACAACAGAAATATTAAGGGGTTTCATTCAGTCTCTCAAGTCCTTGGTATACCTTGTAAAAATTGTAAAAATTAATATTGAAGTTTGAGTTTAAATTCACGACAATTACAAGATATACGAAGTAATTAAGAGTTTAGCTGAGATCTAATATTAGGTTAAGTAAGTATGGGATTCGTTATCAATTATGAAAACTATAATTTGTATCAAAATTAATGTAGTAGATCATTTGCAAACATACTGTAAATTTCTTTTCGTTATTCCTATTCCTGACTGAAATTAGCTAGCGGCAGAGAGCTTCTATGTCCCAGCTGATCGACCATGAAGTTGGAAAGTCATGGGGAAGAAACTGTATCGATGAATGAGCGAGAGGCAACTATATTAAAATTACGTTTGTTTGATACTAATATTTTTAAATTATATTCGGTGGCTTTTAAATTATGTTTGATATAAATTCTGGCATCTGCAACTCCAACCCAATTAAAAATTTTCAAATAATGCAGTGACATAGGGTGAACATTTTACAAATGTTACACACTTTGAGTATGTTACACTATTGTTAGGAAGTAACCATCCATGACACAGCTGATCATAATGGTATAGAAGACAGATACGATGAGCGAATGAGTGATAACGAATGATCCTAATGACACCTTAATTATCTTTGATATTAGTTGCATCAAGATCTCTGTAATTTTTGCTAGTTTAAATTGCAAATTCTAATAGCAACTCGAACTCAATTATAGAGCTATAGTATACAAGAGCGTCTACCCTCCTCTTTACGATCGCTCGATGACGACGAGGTAGTAGGCAATTTCATCGAATTCGAGGTGCTGTTGAATGTTACTCTTTGGTTGGACATCATATGGGCAGAAATAAACGGGAATGCGTATTTTCGTTCGATGCAACCAACATACAACATAATTTAGCTGTAATTAGTATCAATCAAACACTATTTAAACTTAGTTTGCTGCTGGTTGCTTATCGCTCTCTAACCTATCCACTGTGGTTTCTAGAAATTAATTTATACATTTAAGATTAATTTATACATAGATTTATACATAGTATATCGTATAGATTTGTTATCCCTCTCATCTGACTTTTCTGTTTGCGCTTCTTCAATGAGAAAACGAACTTCTGTCAGCAACATCGAACAAAATTCTACATTTTTAGTTTTGTGCATTCACGATGTTCATGTGTTTTGAACATTTACAGTAACAATTTCACCTGTGTTTGTCAAAATCCAGCGACAGAACTGAACTTCCACAATTTCACTTCCCTTCAATCATTTAACCGTTGAGAGAGTTGACAAATCTATGTATAAATTAATCTATGGCTTGAACCTCCTATTGACCGCATGATATTTTTTTTTTAGATTCTACACAATTGAAATTGTTAGGAAATTGGAGATTTCATATGAAGGTTTTCATAAAACATAATTCAAAATCCATAATCATCAATAAATCGTAATGTAGAAAATGTTATTAACTTCATAGTCATCGAGGCATCGAGGTCCCCAGGTTTCAGATGAAACTAATGGAGAAAATTGTCCCCGTATTCATAACGAAATATTAATGTAAAATTTTGAATTTAGTTTCGTTTTGAAAAAAATACTAATATACATTTTTTTCAAAATTATGAATTTAGTAGTAAAGGCCTATGATGTTATTGATAGGAATGGAATACAACATCGTTCAAATGGTTTCTACGACTTGTTTAGACGACATGATTTCTATCTCGTGAACGACAGCGTCGATTTCCCGTTTTAAGGCCTCAATGGACTCGGGATTGTTTGCGCAACACTTATTTTTCACGGCGCTAGATAGATAATAGTCTAACGGGATTAAATCGCAGCTTCGGGGCGGCCATGGTAAAATTATCTATCGGGTAAACGCATCAGCCCAGCTGATTGGTGGTTTTTTCATATTTTCCCTGGGTAAGCTGTCATATTTGATTTTGTTTGTTAATAAACTTTAAGGAATTTCAATGCAAATACAATTTCTATCATCGAGTTTCTAATGCAACTTTCTAACAGGTAATTCTACCATGGAGGCGGCCAATGAACTCCGAGTTTCGGCTGATTATGCGGTTTTCGAACACTGTGCGCAAAATATCGATTGCAACTTATTCTGTGTGGCACGTAGCACCGTCTTGTTGAAACAATACGTCGTTCATGTCATTCCCTTAAACTTTTGGGAACATAAACTCGCTGCGCACGGTGAAGGCAACTCCTTGCTCATTTTCGGTGAAAAATTGACCTATGATCCGGCCATGCTAAAATCCGCGCCAAACAGTCACTCGTTGAGGATGCATCGGTTTTTCCTCGGCGACGTAATCTTTTGTCCAATAAGCACCCGGATTGATGAACTCGCTTCACAAATTGATCCACAAACTGCGTTGATGGCACTCTATTTCTATCGAATTTATTTCGCAGTTTTTTACAGTTCGAGTTGAAGACTGAGAACTTTGGAATAAAGTTTTTAACATTTCCCAATTTTCTTCAAACGTTAAACGACCCATTTCGTAAATTTATAACCTTTAACTAATAATCTGTCACTTCCTATATGACAAATTTGCCATCTGCTTTGAAATTCGGTTGTTGAGTATTTAATACCTTCACCTGATTCAATAAAATAAACAAACAAAAAATTACATGGTGTCAGGGGACACCCGGTTGGAACGAAGTTCCTTTCGCTAGATATTATGTACTAGATAGTTCCAACACGCCTAAGGCGCCCGTTGAAAAATACGAAATGGATCTTTAAGATCTGCCCTTTTTGTAAAATGAAAAATATTTTTGATGTGTTAACATCTATATGCACGGGTAGGGCAATCTATCAAAGTGAACACATGTAAACAATACACAGCGTTAGCAGCACATACGTGGTTGTTGTACAACGATAGTCTCTGCCTGAAAATAAGTATGATGGTATTGATGTAGCGGTAGCAAACAAACAAGCAGGTCGTCGTTCCCAAAGAGTATTGATTAGTATAGAGAACTCATGGAACGAATTGCAGACTCAAAAGCACTGGCGACATCTGGCGAATGATTCAAAACGTATTACTCTCTTTTTGTCATAACTTGGTCCACTCATAATTTTTATATGAAACATTGATGCCTTGTGAAACATTTATGCTTTTTGTATTGTTTTATGTAATAACATTGCCGATATGGTGCGTTTATGTTGAAACATTCTATAAAGAGAATAAGACTCGTTTATGCGCTTTTACTCAGACTCCCTACATGAGAGTGGAAAAAGAGTGCAGTAAGTTCTCTATACTATTCAATACTTTTTGTCGTCGCTCTGTTTATGATAAAACAAAAACAATTATTTCAGTGAGCTAAATATTGCTTTATTTATTGTAACAATATTGCATCTAATCTTAAAGCAGATGTAAGAAAAAAGAAAGTGCAATAGCAAAAGAGCCTTCTGCACAAAAACTATTCTTTTTTTCCAATGTAACATTAACTAATGTGTTCATAGAAATCGAACAGTGAGTACGAACACTCATTGATTTTTTTATAGAATGTATTTTAAATAAAAGTATATTTTTAGGTTCTTTTTGTAAGACTATGTATTATATTTTCCCGAAAAGGTAAATTTTTAAAGAGTGGTACTTCTTTTATTAAAAGATTAACTTTTTCTTAAAAGACTATTATTTTATTAAAGAAATGCTGTCTATAAGAAAAAGCCAGAAGAGTGTGCATTTTTTTTTACAAAGAAGTACTTTTTTTTAAGAACAGGTACTTTTTAAAGAAGTGGTTCTCTTTTTCGGAAATGTACATATTTTCAGAAGGCTACTTATTTTAAGAAAAATAAAAAAATGTGTTATTTTATTTTTAAGAAAATGTAGTTTTAAAAAACGGAATTTTTGTAAGAAAAGGTTTTTTTATATAGGTATTTTTTTATAGGTATTTTATATAGGTATTTTTTTGAAGAAAAGGGATTTTTTAAGAAATGTTTTTTTTAGAATTTTCCTTTTTGAAGAATAGGTACATTTTTAAGAGTAGGTACTTATCTCAAGAAAAGTTATTTTGTTTCATTTGTTATTTTGTAATTTGTTTGTTGTAAGAAAATGTAATTTTTTAAGAAAAAATTTTTTAACAAAAATTACTTTTTTTTAACAAAAGGCACTTTTGTATGAAAATTTACTTTTTAAGCAAATATACTTCTTTAAGATAATATATTTTTCTAAAAGAAAAGGTACTTTGTTTAAGAATATGAATAGGTATTTAGTTTGAGAAAATTTACTTTTTTAAAAAATGACACTTATTTTAGAAAATGTTCTTTTTTTAAACTTCTTTCACTTTTGTTTTTCTAAATTTCCTTTTTATTGTGTTCAAAACTACAATATGTACTAAATATTAGTTACAGGCTCCACCTAGAAAACTTCCCATTAAACAAGAAATATCCCAACATATGTTAGTCTAGACACAAACCAAAGAAAAAGTACGCAATATATTTGATAACACTGGGTTGTAGCACAATAGTGTTAAAAAAAGTTGTTTAATTGTTTTCCATTTAGCCCCCATTCGGCAACGTGCGATAAGGAACTTTGTCCCAAAAATCAGCAAAAACTCTTTATCTACTCCACTTTTATCTAAAATTACAAATCTAGTGGAGGCTCAATGGAAGCAGGGATATAAGACAAGAACTGTGTTGCCTTACTGAGGCGATATCAAAAGATTCAGATCCATTAAAGGAAATAAAATGCCCAACTCTACCATATTCATATCAGAAGACATAAACATGTGGATTATTATAGTAGTTTCAAAATGTAGTTCAGAGTGCGATTTGCATCTACACTAACCACTGTGCAAACTGCTGTTACTAACAAAATGTTATTAACAAAACACACACAACCATTAGAGACAGTAAATTACATAGTTGTAACGTAATCGCACATCAAAGTGCACCCACCTTGTGTTTGTACATTTACAAATAGATTTGCATTCATTCTTATTTCATTTAAATATTTTTATACACTGTTTATACATACATATGTATGTACATATTTATTTGTTTATATGTATTTGTTGCTGCTGTTCGCAGTTGTAGGTTTTTGACTTGACTTGACCAGTCTTGCCAACAAAACAACCGACAACATAATTCAAGACAACAATAGCAACAGCATCATCAACATAAACAGCGACAACAATCTAACGCTAAAATACCGTCCTTCAGGTAGTTATAACTCAGTCCAGCTCACGGTGCTGCTGCACAGATCGGTAGGTGCTGGTGGTGCGGTGCGTTTTCATATCGTTTTCCGCCGTCCTAGTCGCGCACAACTATTCAACAAGTGGAAGGTGTCGTCGTCTATAAATACCCCAAAAACAAAAGCAACACAACACAAAATACCGTGCCCCAATGAACCGTGTTTAGGCGCTGTTGCAGCGATTTTGATCGGTATAATTTATGTTGACTTCCAATCGATACAAGAAATTCTTTATTCTAAATTGTTTTGCATCGGCCATACCTTTGAAGCAATATCGAACGTACAATGTGTCGATACGATTTTGAAAACACCAAAAAAACCTGTACTAATCGATGTTGTCTAAATGTTGTTGCCAGAATTTACGATGAACTTTGAATTGTTGTTTTGTAAACATCATACATCATCACATAATTAGAACTCGGCAGTTCCTGCAACATATTGAGTAAATTCATTTACTATTTCGATATAAGAACTCGTCGGTTACGAGTTCAAATGTGGGAATAATTACTAGGCACAGCACACAATTATGTTTGTTTGGGAGTTAATCAAGTTGTGAAATTTGTGATTTCGAAGAGATACAACCAACATGAATTTACGACGAAGGGGTTACAAATATCGAATCCAAATGAGTCGCGTAGGAGTGCTGCTACATTTGACGCTTATGAATATTAACACTTATGGTGCAATTTCATAGAATAGAAGACATACATATGTACGTGGGCCCAATGTGAGTAAAACTCAGAAAAGAACGCGAAATATGAGTGGTTTAGAAAACTATGGAAGTATTTAGCAACTTCCGGGTCCGTCTTTAATGTCAAATATTTGAGAACATCGAAATATTGAAATATTTTTGGACTAAAGTTTTTCATTGGTAGTGATGATCTTCATAAATAACCAACATTTTATAGAGTTACTGGGTATGACGGAAATGTATTTAAGTTGTAAATAGTGAATGGTTTCCAAAATATGTATGGTTCAATAACCTTCTATAAAAATCCAATACGTACTTATGTTCTTAGAAACACTGTGATTTTTCAATCACGAAAGTGAAATATGTCTGATCTTCAAATCAGCCGATTCGAATTGTTTTACAAATGAAGTCAACACGCAAGATGTATTTTGAAGGTGGAGGCACTGGAACAATAGCTGCAATAACTCAAGAACAACTTGTATTTGGTTGGGCAACTTCGATTGCCAATACAATTTATACCAACATTCAACAGCCCCGTATTTAGTTCTGGCATTTGATCTTTAAACTGATAGTTTTGTTGCGGAGAGTTACAATCTACCTCTAATTAATCTTACAAATATTTCATAAATAATTTCTCCACGCACTGTATTTTATTTTTACCGCAGGTGGTATTAATTTTGCTTTTAAAATAATCGAAATGTCAAAATACCGGTCCCAAACATAATCAAACAATTGTTTTCGTTCGAAATAAAGTTGGCAGAATGGCCCGGTAGTTGATTGTACTTACGAAATTTTCGGTTGACGAAATTTTTGTTATATTTTATTTTATAATTCAAATTTTATGAGAACCGAATACGGGACTTAAAAGTAAACAAGCTTGTACAAGAATATAATACATTTGAATTTGACAAATGGAAATAACAATTTGAATTTAAAAAATAAAATAAATTTTTCTACACCATATCGAATTGAAATTTGAAAAAAATCAATTGAAATTTAAAAATTCTATTTGAAATTTAAAATATATCAAATAAAATTTTAAAAACATTAATTAAAATTTGAAATACATCAATTGGAATTTAAAATACATCAAGTGAAATTTAAAACACATCAATTGAAATTTAAAACACATCAATCGAAATTCAAAATACGTCAATTGAAATTTAAAATACATCAATTTAAATTTAAAACACATTAATTGAAATTTAAAAGACATCAATTGACAGTTAAAAGACACCAATTGAAATTTAAGAATCTAACACAAAATCGGTTAATAATTTTTAAATTTCAAGTGACGAATTTGAATTTCAATTGATGTCTTATAAATATCAATTGATGTTTTTTTAAATTTCAATTGATGTTTTTTTTAATTTCAAATGGAATTTTCAAATTTCAATTGATGTATTTAAAATTTCAAACATAATTTTCAAATTTCAATTGATATTTTTCAAAATTAAATTAATATTTTTAAATTTCAATTTGAAATAGTGTAGTTTTTCCTGGTTTTTGTCAAAGTTAATAAGTGCTTTATTTTTTTTCAAATTTGTTAAAAAAAACGCATTACATTTTTAAAATACTTTTGATTATAACCAAGTTTGTTTATTAAAGTAATGGTGGAAGTGAAATTTAATCAATATTTCAAGATTTCTACATTAATACAAATCTGGTTATTCTAATTTTGCGAACAAAACAAGATATCCATTAAAACAGCATGGAATTTTAAATAAGATAATTTAACTTCGTCTAGGGATTGGAATTGCGGCAAACGGTTGTTTATAGAACCGAGCAAATTTATAAACAAAATCGCTTACTAGAACCATAGAGCAATAGATAAGAGTCACTATCCCTATACGTACGTTCTCTCGATGACGACGAGTTTGTAAGTTATTTCATCGAGTTCGAGTTGCTGTTGTAGTTTACTGTTTAGTTGGACATATAACGGACAGAAATCAAAGGGAATGCGTATTTTCGTTCGATACAACCAACATAAAACATAATTTAGGGGTCATTAGTGTCAATCACTGTAATCACACTGTTTAAACTATGTTTAGTGCATGGTTTGCTTCCGGTTGCTTATCGCTCTCTCACCTATCTACTCTGTTTTCCATTAATTTCAAATTTTATAGTCAGCCGTGTCATGGGTACCCCTTGCTAGAACCGAAAAAGGTTTACAACAAATGACTTCCATACTTACTTTTTGGTATCAAACAACCGAGGTTGGTCAAGGGCCTTACTAATCGATGATAACATATTTCTTCAAACTGATCGATCTTTGTATTTTTCCTGGAATTGGTAACAGCAAGCTTTCTCAGGCACTCAGCGAAGTCTTGGTCGAAATAATTTTTCACATCCTTCTAGTACGTTTTCGTATTCTTTTCGCGGCAGAGAAGCCTCCCAAGGGGGGGGGGTTATTATTTCTAAAGGGTTTTCCACTTTGAGTGATATGATTTCTTTTAGAAAAAACACACGCTAATTGCTAAAGAAATTCCAATGTTTTTCATTTAACATGAAGTACAATCGATATAATTATGGCAAATGGCCTCCACGTCTTCTTTTGAAGGAACAATTTCGATGAACCCACTTTTTTCACTAAATCAAGTTGTATGTCGTGAATAGCACGTTCAACATTGACTTGTAAAGCTTGAAGAGAGTCTGGTTTATTGCTAAAGACCAATTTCTTCAAATAATCCCACAAGAAATAGTCTAATGGTGTTAAATGGCAACTTCTAGGAGGCCATTCAATGCCACAATTTCTTGAAATAATCGAATCTCCAAACTTTTCTCGCAATAATTCGGTTGTTGTCAAGATCAAATTCTTCCAATTTCGGCCATAAAAAGTTGGTTATCATCGATCTATACCGCTCTCCATTGACAGTAACGGTATTACCAGCTTCATTTCGAAAGAAGTTCGGATCGATGATTCCAGCAGACCAAAAACCACACCAAACTGTCAATTTAGGTGAATGTAATTGTTGTTCATGAATAATTTGTGGATTTTCTTCGCACCAGAATCGATAGATTTGTTTATTTACCGCACCAATCAGATGAAAGTGAGCCTCATCGTACATTATGATTTTCTTAAAAAAATCGTTATCGATTTCAAATTGTTCCAACACAAAATCAGCAAATTCATGACGTATATGGTAGTCCAATGGCCGCAGTTCTCTCCATGATAAAATTGTAAACATTACTGAATACAAATACAGATCATGACATTCTACAAATGGCCGAAAGATCACTTCGAAATCATATCACTCAAATTGGAAAACCCTATATTACTGTGGAATTTAGCGCAAAGACGATTTAGAATTAGACGACCAGAAAATGTGCGCAATTTGGCAACCCTGGTAAAAGAGAACCAAAAAGTGGTATAAATTCACTCAAACGCATTTCTCTCTCGCTTCATATATTGATTATTTCATACTTTTTTGCTAAGTTTATGCAATTTTACTTCAACATGGTTGGAATTTGTATAGTTACATATATACAATACACTATCAAAAAGCGGATCGTGTATTGAAATATTCAATGAAAAGGGTAAGAGAGAGAGAGAGAGTGAGCAGAGAATGACTAGGGTTTCACTCGATTTGTCTGTAGGCATTTGAGTGAAGAAAAATTGTGACTGTCTACTTGTGCATCGTTTTTGTTTAGCGCTGCATAGTGTTTTGTTTGATCTGGAAGGATCAGGTCGTACCATTTACTGACGAGCTGACAAGTGCAGTGCTGGGGGAATACCCTTCTCTAAGTGAGCTACGGGGAATAGGCTGGCTGTAAATTTGTATAAAACGTAGTTAGTACTGAGAGTAAGAGAGAGAGCAGAGAAACGAGGCGCTTCAGTCGTTTTCTTTGTTGGCATTCAACTCCTTGAAAAAATTTTCTTCTCTATACCATAGTTGCCCTATGAATAAAAGTACATAAAGTATGAAATAATCAAGTTATGACGCGAGAGAGAAATGCGTCTGGGGGTTTCTATGGCTCAGATGATCAAAAAGATACTACGGAAATGATGTAGAATGAGAGACCAAAGAAAACATACAGATTATAGACCATGCAGCAAACTAAGTTTAAAAGTGTTTGATTGATACTAATGACAGCCAAATTATGTTTAATGTTGTTTGCATCGAACGAAAATACGCATTTCCTTTTATTTCTGTCCGTATTGGTCCAACCAAAGGGTAAATTACAAAAGCAACTCGAACTCGATGAAATGGCCTACTACCTCGTCGTCATCAAGAAAACACGAAGAGAGGCATAGCGGATCTTATCTATATCTCTATGCTTGTGTCGACTTTTTGGTTCTCTTCTCAAAGACGATCAAGAATTAGACAACCAGAAGATGTGCGCAATTTGGCAACCCTGATAAAAGAGAACCATAAGTGCCAGTAATTCACTCAAATGCATTTCTCTTTCGCGTCATATCTTGATTATTTCATACTTTTTACATAGTTTATGTAATTGTACTTCAACATGGTTGGAATTTGTATAGTTACTTATATAGAATAACACTATCAAAAAGCTGCTCGTGTATTGAAATATTCAATGAAGAGAGTAAGAGAGAGAGCACAGAATGGCTAGGATTACACTCATTTTGTTTGTTTTTGAGTGAAGAGAAATTTTGAATGTCTATGTCTAATTCTACGAGGGTTGCCAAATTGCGCACTTTATTCTTCTCTACCTTTGTGTTATTTGTCCTCGCTAAGCTAATTTTTCTACCTTTTGTGGGGGGAGTAAAGCTAATTTAAGAGGCCTCAGTTAAATCCGCTTACCTTCTCAAAGTGGTGGAAATTTTAGTTTAGCGCGAATAACGAAAAATACCAATTGTATATACACTGGTCGAATAGCTTAGTTAAGCGAGGTAATTACAACATGTTAAAGAAGCAACAGGGAGCATACAGTTGTGCGAAAATGCAATATTTCTATGTTCGTTTCTCACTCTAAAAAAGGGATAACTTTGAAGGAGGATGGAAACATTTTTAAATGTCGCCTCATACAAGGGCAACATTGCTTTTAGAAACGAACCACCAGAAGTCTGTTGACAAAAGTCCAGAGAATGTCTATGGTGTGTGTCACGGTTAACCTTCGAACAACGCCAACCGAGGGGGGAACACAAATTGCTGCAAGGAAGGAAAATTACTGCAAGTTCTGCAGTCCACTTAAGACATTATTCCTGATGGATTACCAGCCCATATTGTCACTTAAGTACCATGACAATATGGAGGGCCTGTATGTATGCCTGCTAGGAGAAGGCATAGATAAATGTGAACAACCCAATAGAACTTTTCCCGAATACTTCGGAAAGTATACAGAGATTGTTTATGAGATAAAAACGACAACTCCACACATCTTCGCATACTTTATATATAGAGTGCATATGCAGTTACGAAGACGACAAATTTGTGTTCGTCTCTAATTCAACTTCATACACACTTTGTTTACTGAAAATGTGTACATTGACGAAGCTTAACATTTTTGATTCAATTTAATGATAATTCTGATTGGATACTATACTTGTTGGCATACATTGTTTATTGAAAACGTGAACAGTGATAATAGTGGTCCTCATGCAAACTCGAAAGAGCCTCGTAAACGCATAAACCTCGCAAACTTACGCGACAAATGTCAAAACAAAGAAATTTCCCATACAAAATACAGAATATACTTTGATATAATATAATATAAGCCAAGTTCAATATAAAGCGATTTGCACAAAAGTGGAAAGTCTTCAAGTCAGATTTGCTGCGCAAACGTGGGATGGACAAACGTGTAAACTTTTGACATTTCGTTGTCAGCTGACTAGGATGGATAAATAAGGTGATAGCACTAGTACAGTAGAAAAAGTACACAGACATAATACATGCAATTGCTACTGCTACCACCTTATGTATCCATCTTGGTCAGCTGATATGGTTTTGAGCACAAATACGCTGAGCAACTTTACTTGGTGCCTCATGCAACGGTGCGAGGGAAATTGCGCTGAGCAAAAGTTCTCGGCTTTCACGTTTGCGTGAATGCCGCTAATGTGTTTATTCATAATAAACCGTTAGTTTGGTTGATTTTGTACTGTTCTATTTTCAGTAGTGTTTGTTACGAGTAGGCGTGCGCACGTGTGTTATACAAGTATGAAAATGAAATATTCATTTTAATGTTCATAAATATTAAAAATTTTTAATAAGAAATCCAGAACTTCTATTTTTTTTTATTAATTTGAGTGGTTCTATACGCCTCGGAATACATGGTATATACAGTAGTATTGGGGTTGTACACAGTTCTTTATATTTTCTCTTCAGCATTGACAACTACTTTCTATATACAATTTAATTCGAGACTCCGTACGGATTGTAGACCATTCTGCCATAAATTGTACTTTAAAACATTACAATAAACAATGTAGGTAAAGTTTGTATATCAGATACGAAGGCAAAACACGAAGATTGTTTGTAAATATTTCCATATACTTTGTATGCTATAAATATTGTTTGTAACCACACAAGCGGCCATTCCTTAACAAACGTAAATTTGAGAGGTTTAATGAAGATCACAGTTCCTCTGCCTAGTTTGTATACTATACGAATGCGGACACGTATAGTATACTGGTTCTACTGGGAACCTGACTCAGAAGGCATATTTACAGGCATATTTTGAGAATGCCTCAGCGTTTACGTTGCTGGGCAGTATAGTGTATTTGTGTAGAAACTTGATTCCTTTCAAAGAAGAGATTTCCTCTAATGAGAGTGTTCACCTGCGAATAATAAAAACCAGAAAGCGAATAGCTCATTGATTGTGAGGTTTCCCTGTCCGTTCATGGAATGCATTTGCCAAATATATATATTTTTTAGAAAATCGAAAAACTCTTGCCTTCTGCATCATATAAAACCAGGGTTGAAAGTTATATTCCTCATGCATTCTTCAAAAAATGCTATACCACGAAAAAATACAACTCTATGATATTGATTAAAACTCACCTCAAGGCATTGCAACAATACGAGAATGCATGAGGAAAAGAAGAACACGGTGGACAAATTCTGTCTGTTCTTGTTGTTGGAATTATAGGCCTTTTCTGTGATGTTGATACTTAGGGATCTTCGATCGATACTAATTCGCATATGTGAATTGCAGAATTGAGTTTGTATATATACGATTGATGATCAACCGATGGTATCAATTCAGGCACAGCAGTTAGGCATCTGATGATGAACTTGTTACGGAGTTCGAAACTAGTCATGCCAGTGAGTGTGTTACCTCGTTTATACGGCACTAAAAACGGCTTCCAATGAAAGCGCAGTGGTTCGATACCCACGTATAAACACATGCCATAACCGTATCTAAAAAATTAAGCGTAGCGACGAGAATCGAGATTTCAATTCGACTTGACGAATGCCAAACCGTAGTGAGTGTCCGTATAAACGCCTTCTTTGCCAATACGCTGGTTAACAGCTGCTTTTTGTTCATGCTTTCGTAACCAGGGTACCCAATATAAAAAACTTTTAGGCGCTCTTGTTTCAGACTAGGAAAGATGAAGTTCGAAGATTTTTTTTATTTAATTAAAATTTCGACATAACTACGGATTCATGCTGATGGTCATTAAGATACTGCGAAAAGATATATCTTCGCTGTTTTCGCAGTCGCTCAATTAAAAGTAATAAAAATTGACTCAATTGGCTCATAGCGTGTACCACAAATATTTAATGACTGATAATAAAAATGTCAACAAATAATCAGCTGTTTTCGATTCGTCTTCAAAGTGTGATCACACAGAGTTGTTTTCGTTGTAACTATAAACGGGCGCGTTTTATGTGTATCGAACCACAGCGCTTTCATTGAAAGCCGTTTTTAATGCCGTATAAACGAGGTATGTGTTGAACTGAATTGTCTATTATTTCCAACAAAAACCCAATCATTTTTCAATTCGAAAAATGTACATGACTTGTAAGCTTGTAGTATGAATTTCTCATACATTAACCAAAAGCAAAAAATTATTATTTTTTCCTCATAAATTTATTTAAAACTTCGAAACTGTTGCCTTTTTTGGGAAATAGTGTAGGTATAGATTAAAGGTATTGTAATTGTTAATTTTTCTAAATTTGGTTAAACGAAATCGGATGAGGGGTCTCGTGTAAATAGGTGACATATGTATTATCTTGTCTAAAAAAATGAGCTCTAAATCGCAGCCTCTGAGTTAGAACAAAAAAAAAATAAAAATTCTGTATGAAACCATCATTATAGGCCAAAAAACTAATGATGCGGTTCGATTCGTAGGACCCGAATTACTGTAACTCCGTTGAGCCCGCATATGTTTTCCAATTTTTTTTTTCGAAAACTTGCACAGTGTTATTAGAGTTTAATTTCATTCCGAGGAATAGTGGGAATCCTATAGCCTTAATAACTAAGCCTTGGAGCTGCAGTTGAATGGGGGAGAAAACATAACGGGTACCCATGTAATCTATTTTAAGTATTTATTCTAATGACTGATACATATTTGTATTCAATATCAATACAAATTTCAAACCTGAAGCTACCGGTTGAAAATGTTTGTTGAAATCATTTGTGAAACAATTACAGGAAGACGATACCGTTTATTTGTGTTTAATATACAAATATATTAAATAATATTCGACAGTTCAATTGATCGCGTCTGTATAAACCACTTCTATGACGAAGCTTAAGGTCGTACTACTCTTTTTGCTGATCGGTTTTAGAAGAAATTTAATAATTTGCAGAGGTTCTGCATGAAATTGGCGCCACACAACTTATGTGCTATAAAAAAATCCACAGTCTTTTGAAATCAAAACCTGTCAGAATTTAAAAAGTCATTTAAGAAGATTATATCAAAGACCTACAAGCGATAATATGACAATTGTATTCATTATTAAAAATAGGGTGTGTTATTATTCAAATCTTAGTATTACGACACTTTAAACTGACACTCATCGACGAGACGAAACTGTGACGCTCATTCTTCTTTATGAATAGAAGAAATCTTCATTTGCAAATCTTTGAATCCTAATAACTGTAAAGAAGCAAAAACCTGTTGAACAAAAGTTCTCAATGAATGCATTTTGATATTTAAAATATTATAGATTTTAATTAAGTTGTTGCAAATCTTGAAAATTATGATTCGTTGAATATTTAATCTTGCTGGTATAATGATCTCCAAGTCAGTTATCTAATACGTTTGAAATTCTGACAAGACCAAAGGTGTGAAGTTTGACATAAATAATGTTAAACAGACAACATAAAGTTCGTATTTTCAATCGGTATAACGAGATGGTCTCAAAAATATATATGAGCAAAACTCAAAGTTATTAAAATAGTTGCTAAAACTCGTTTCTGAAATAGCAATCATGTTAGCTTTACCTTTTTATTCTAGCATATTTTTGTGAGTGTACATTTCCGCATTTTTATATTTGTACGGTTTTTCATTATTAAAAAAGTTCTCCGCTAATCATATTGAAATTTTGAATGAAATTATGTACCGTTTGGCATTCTCCAAGGTAATGACGTATTAACAGCGATGTGGTACGGGTACTCACTCCCAAAGAGATACAGTTGTTCGCTGACGTCATTCACAATTTTATTCTATTCTTTTGAGTGTTTGGCATCACCGCGTCAAGGGGGGTCCAAAACTTCAAAAAAGCAAAGTTTGCATTTACCCCCCATGTGTAACCCAAACACATATATGCGTTTACACATTACCCACAGGGTATGAGGAAAATTATTGAAAATGGGGAATTATCCATCATGATTATGTGGAAAATAATGGGTAGCTACTAGTGTCTAAAAAAACTGGAATTTTTAGAAACCGGTTTTCGGTTTTTTATTTCGGTAAAAATCGGTTGAACCGGTTTTTTTCCGTTTTTTTTTTCTTTAAATTAAATTACACATGTAGAACTTACAATGCATTTGTTTAACGACCATTTCATACGCTTATTCGTATTGAAAACTCAAAATTTCACAATTGTATTTAATTAATTACGTTTTAATTTTAAATAAAAACTATATATTCAAAATTAAAATGTTCAAGCGTTAGGTCTATTTTAAATTATTTTATTCTTCAATATTTCTCTAGCCATTGGGTAGCAATCGTGGGGAAGAAAAGCACAAATAATTAAAAAAAAAATTAAAAAAAAATTAAAGAAATAATAATAGTGCTTATTTTCCTGACGATGCTACCCAAAGGGTAGCGTTATATTGAAAAATAAAATAATTTAAAATAGACCTAACGCTCGAACATTTTAAGTTTAAATATAATACGAAAGGTCGAATAAATCATTACATTTTAAATAATATAAATCATATTTCAATTTGGAATGTGTGTTTAGTATAAAACTTAAAACTTTTATTTAATTAAATTCGCTTAAATTGATTTAACGGTTTGTTCGAAAATACCGTTTTTAAAAAACCGGCACACGGTTAAGAGCAAAAAACCGGTTAACCGGTTTCCAGGGATTTTCAGTTTCGGGCACTCTAGAAGCTATCCAGGACAATGGGGAATTACCCATCGCGTTTACTCATTACCCTCAGGGTAAGGGGGTAAATAGTTGGTAGATACCCAATGGGGAATTACCCATTACACATGGGGAATAGGTAAGCGACCTTTACCCATTACCCACAAAGATGGTTAATGCATTACCCAGGGTAACCCGTACTCATTTTTGATCGAAAATGTGAAAAAATTAGAAAAAAATAACAAATTTATTATTTGTGCGATTGGGCGCACCGTTTCCGAGTTATAGCTATTTTTGTATTTCACCGAATACGAACCCTGCAAAAAAGTTAGAAATTGTTTGATATTTGCATATTTTGTTGTAGAATTTTTTAATATCAAATAAAGATTGCGATCGCTGTTATGAACCCTGGACGTACTATTTCGATACCGATATATGATCCCGCGAAAGACTTATATCATACACCATATTACGTGGAGAACGAGGCACTTACATTCCCACAGACCTATATGGAAACTATCGGTTGATAGATATTTTGGCCATTTCTATGTAGTCGCTTCGCCAAAATATCTATCAATTGATAGTGTCCTTTTTGGCTTATTCAATATTCGGAAGGGGTTAAAATATTTTGAAAATTGTATGATTTATACCTCAGTTCGAAATTTCCCAATGACATAATCAGTGACTATGGGGTGACAAGTCAGAGTCTCTGCTGACTTGCGTATCCACTCCCATACAAAAAAACTTCTTGACAAATCCCTGTTAACTTGTCGATGCGCTCCCGTACAAAAAACCTCATCACCCCCTGGCATTTTCATACATTTAGTGCAAATTAAGAAGGAATTTTCCGCAGTTTATCAATAGTGGCGATCACCTTATGACATGTACACAAGTCGTCCTTAAGTCACTATTCATCAGTGAGTCCTTTCCTATACAATTCTTATATTTGAGTCATTGAGATGGATGACCTCTAATTTAAAAACCGTTAAAATAAATATTGTTTAGTTACTAAGACATGGGAGTAAATGGGAATGGGAATAAAAATGTGCATATTCTTGTATTAATTTTCAAATATTTTTGAAATAAATTCTGAAAATTTATGACATCAATTCAAATACGAGTATGTATAAATTTTTCAGTTTTATGTTTTCTGAATAACTTGAAATTCTATACGTTTGACTCGCCGTTGACAAAAGATAAAGACTTCTATCGATATTCAGTATTGACATTATTAACAGTCAGTCATGAGATAATGCCAACAAGTCAATAAGACAATGTAAGTCACCGAATGCAAAACTAGTAACATTATCCTAAGGTAATTCTACTGACAATGTCTTCAAGAAAAATTTTCCAATTGGGTAATGATACATGTTTTCAATATTATTTAATTCTATGTGCCCCTTTGGGTTTAAATAATGGAGACGTGTATCAAAAAATAATAGTTATTCCTAATCATATATATATGTATTTAAAATAATATTTATTCCTGCACGCCGAAAACGGTCTTTGTAACATAATCTCCCAAACACATTCGCCAGGAATCATGCATATTATTGGGAACAACTCCAAATACATATTCATATATTTGCAAGTCCCCAACTCACTTCTCATTTCTAACAAAATAAATTTAAATATTGAGTGACATGAAAACTGGTGTTTGTCGCATTTATTGTTATTGTTTTTTTAAGTTTTTGAGTTTGGAGTTATTACAATAAATTTCGGTAAAAGAAAAAGAAGTTCATGAAAACGTTTTCGTTCCTCGTAAACATTTTATTTAGGTTAGAGTCGCCATATTTCGTTTGCTGTAAACGTTTTTCGGTTTCTAGGAAAAAAGAATCCGCAAATGCACAAAGTGTTGATGTTGCAGAAGGCAGCAAGACCGCTGTCAATTCGTGGTCATTGAACATGGCAGTGCTGTGGGGTCGGAGTCGGAGTATTGGAGTCGCAGTCTTGGAGTCGGACTCTGGGATATTTGCCTAGAGACCGACTTTTTTTCGGGTCTTACTTTAGGTCAAAACCAATTTGTCGTGAGATTCTAATTCGAAGAATGCAATGTTTACGGTGGTCATATTTCGCAACCAATCCGATGGTTTGTTAAATTCTTGGTATGGTTTAAAACAGGGTTGGTATTTCGTGGGTCTCCCGGGGTAAACCATTACTATTGCCGTGGGGAATGGGTAGCAATCATTTACCCATTACCCAAAGGGTATGGGGAAAATAATGGGCACGACAATGGGGAATTACCCATCACGATTACCATTACCCTCAAGGTAATCTGGAAAATAATGGGTAGCTATCCACGACAATGGGGAATTACTCATCACGATTACCCATTACCCTTAAGGAAATGGGGAAATAATGGGTAGCTACCCACGACAATGGGATATTACCCATCACGATTACCCACTACCCACAGGGTAATCTGGAAAATAATGGGTAGCTATCCACGACAATGGGGAATTACTCATCACGATTACCCATTACCCTCAGGGAAATGCGGAAAATAATGGGTAGCTATTAACGACGATGGGTAATGGGTTACCCAGGGCAACCCATCCCCATTTTTGATCGAACATATGAAAAAGTTAGAAAAAATATCTATATCTCGGAAACGGAGCGTCCAAGGGGTTTTCATAAAGTGGTCCAATTCATATGGAAAAATTTTTTGTCGACAAATCGCCAAGATAAGAAAATCGCTAAAATAAAAAAGTGGCTATAAACGGTGCTTCCAATCGAAAAAGGAATACAAATTTTACCTCCATAGGAGGCTTTAACCAATGGGTGTCTTTAATATGGCATCACTTAAAAAAACCGTTAAAACTAAAATTTTTCAAACAAAAAATCGCTAAAACGTCCTCATATTTAAGTCTCGGAAACGGAGCGTTCAATCGAAAAATAACCAATTTTTGCAGGTTTCTAAGGGTTTCTCATAAACTGCTCCAATTTGTATGGAAGAATTTTTTTTCAAAAAATCTCCAAAATAAGAAAATCCTCAAATTAAAAAAGTGGCTATAACACGGAAACGGTGCGTCGAATCGCAAAAATAATAAAAATGTTTAACTACAACGGAGGCTTTAACCAATGGATGTCTTCACTATGGGGTCACTTTTTTTTTTTGGTTCTTGAGTAATGATGACATATCACATATACATACAAATTACCATTTGTAAGGTACAAAGTGGTCTTTTTGAGCTACTTTGGGGTGACTAGACAAGTTCCGATTGTATTAATATGTTCAAAAAAGTTTTTCAGCATTACTGTTAACATTTTTGGCTACAATTTTGACAAATATTGTGAGTAACAAATTTGGAGTCCCTTAAAGTTATGCTCAAAAAAGTGAAATAAAAATAGTTTTTTCAAAAAAAGTGTAGGAAATTCTGAGAATTGATAAAAATCGATTTTTGACTTGATACAGACATTTCACGGGTACCGATCAACTCAGTAGACTTGACTCTAACCGATACAATTTACTAGAACGTTGATACATTTTTCGACACAACAGTGTAATCGGTAGTGTCGCTTAGCGACAGCGACACTGTTGAGTTCTTTGATTGTGAGCTTAATTGCAATTTTGAACATAGAAGATCATATCAATAATTGAGTAATTTTATCTATGATGAATAGTAAAGAGCAACAAATAATAAGCGTGTTTTGGTTACACCGCTTGCTTATATAATCAATCGCTTGTTTTGTATGAACCACTTAGCGAAGACTTAGCGAGAACTTAGCGACGAGTATCATTTTCGATAAGTTTAAAAAATTTTTTTGACATCTTTTACCATTTTCAACCCTTTTTCATATTTTTGAATAAAATCACTTATCGCTAAATACCCGTTTTCTTTACCACTTAGCAAGCGATAATCGCTTGCTTGTAAGCAAAACACGACTAATAAGTAAATTTAGCAAAACCACCACAAAACCACACTCTGTTCTCGAAATAACGAAAATCAAATATAAATTTTGGTTGTATCGATTTTTACTTGTTTATTGCAACTTTCTCAATGTCCGGTTATCTTTTATTTTAACGATAAAGCACCGGTTAGCAGAATTTCATTTTCTCAATGTTTACTTAAAATGTATCCGGCCGATAAAGTTAACAGGAGGTCTAACGCCGTTTAGTACTTTAACGCAACGATAAATGTAAACAGCTGCTGACAACAGCTGTTTTGTTTTCATGCTGTTATGATTTACATAAGTATTTGGGTTTCTAAAATTGACTTGCGTTCTCCAACCGCGTTAACAAGTAAATGTTCCTCGGCAACTCAGAAGTTTTCCCACGGTGTCGTTTTTGATTGTTACCCGCCATAATCTGAATAAATTACACTTTGCACAAAAATACTAATAAAGTAAACAGCTGATATCTTATAGTGCTGACAACCATAGTCATATATTTAAGCAGAGTTGCCAGCGTAAAACGTATTGGGTCCTGTTAAATTATCCGGAGTATAAGAAAATTAAAAATTGTAACTGTCAATATATCGATAAAATAAAGTACCGATTACACTGCGGAACTCATAAAAAACAAGGTTCTAACAGCGGATTTTGGTAGAGGAGGTAAACAAAAAAAAAACAGCAGACAGTTGTCCGAGGCCCTGGCTGTGTCAGAGTCACGTCCATTAAGTTTAACGTAGAATACGCCATCCGATAAGACAGAAAACATATATAACATTAAATGATAAATAACATTAGCAAATGAATTTTCATTTTAATTTACTAAACGTAAATTGTCAGCTGCTGTCAAACAGCATCAAGCAGCATTATTATTTTGCTTACTTGGTAGCACTTTCATTTAACATAAAAATGTATGAATTAATTTTTTCATATATTTTTTATAATTATAATTATAAACAATTTTCATTTGAGAAATTTAAATATTAGGAAGATATCAACCAATATGAAATGTATATCAAACGACAGATAACATCCTCATTTACCTACAAAAAAATTTTTAAAAAAGTTATCTCGCCGTTTCCTCATACTCAATGAAATAAAGATTACAACAATAACAATCTGACATGACTCCCTATACCGTAAGGTAAGACGTATTCTACGCCAATATACGTGTACTCGTATCGGCGATGTGAAAGTTTACGTCTGTATCTTTTTTAGGATGGGGGAGGGGGGGGGGGGTATTGATATGTTCCCCCTTTTGCACATTTTTATGATGAATCGTCATAGGAAACCATGTTATCCTTACATTTTAAGTATAGGATGTGTTCAGCAATATCAGATATTATATCTACAGCTTTCTTGTGTTCGGTGACTTATAGTGAAATATTTCGTAGTTTTGTGGGGCAATTTAGCGCCAACTCGGAATAAGTACGAAATTAACCCATGAATTTTAGTTTTGGTATTCAAGTTGAGTTTTTAGTTTTAAAGTCCTATTCTGGCAGGGTTACAAAAGATACCACGGTTGCTATTTGACAGCAATGTGACAATTGTCACAAATAGGTATTCAGACACATTTTTTTGGTGATAAAAGTAACAAAAACTGTTACCTGACAAAGAGGAGGTAACAGCGCGTGACAGCTGTCTTATTTTCTGGAAAGTTGATACAAAAACAGAACTTTTTACTTTTGTTACTTTGTGCTATGGAAATGGAGCATAAAGAAGAAATAATTTGCTTTTGTGTTAGAAAGATTTAAAAAGCGCGAAATGTATTACAAAATTTTTAACGTAAATATCTCCGATCTTTGAAGGGATATTGGTGTGTAATATAAAAAATGGCTAAGGTCTGCTCTACTATCGAAACCTGCCAAAAAATAAGTATAATAGGGCATATTATTTGAAAAAAAATTAAATTTTTAGCAGAAACGTGAGGTTAATATATGTTTTATTAATTAGCTTCCCAATGGATTAGTAAAAATAAATATGTTTATACACTGATTTATAGAGATTAGAAAGACCTTTGTAATGATACTCATTTCAACCAGATCGGATTATAAATACCGGAGATACGAACGATTATATACTCAAGCTTTAAAGGCCTATTTCTCAAGAAGTTGGACCGACCGCTGGGGAAAAACTAACTTTTTGAACTCAGAGCAGAGGATTTTGTCGGTGATGAAATTTTGATGTAGTTCAGAGAGTTGGCACTAAAGTTAACTTTTTTTTCAAATTTGCGCAGTACAAATACACCTCCGCAGTAGTCTTTCCGCTTAGCATCTCTGGATGTTCCTTGAGGAAGGCAATATAATATTTCAGCTGTGCCTTTGCGGTGCTCTCAAATTCCCTAAATAATAATGTATTAATTTTAATTCAATTAAACATAAATATATTAAATACTTACTTTTCCTTTTTTACCGCGTTCATTTTGTGCAGAAAACCATATGTTTTTGTTTTGTTGTCCCTGATTTTGACAACCTGTTATTGTGAGGTGAATTACACTGTGGAACAAATTGAAACTTTTTGCAAAGCACCAGATACTCACTATGCAGATTCGATAGCGGTACCAGAGCTGAGTAAAACCCTAGTTTAGTTTGGCTGGATTAGTAGCCGTTTTTTTTTTTGCCCCTCAAAGTTTTTGAAAGTGGGTGTGACCACCAAAAAAAGGTGTCATTAGTTTTCGGCAAACCACTCCTTCAGTTTTGATGATAGCCGTAAACTATCATCGGCAAAGTTGTAGCTGACAGTCTGCAGAAGAAATTTTTGAAAAAACGTAAGTTTTTACGTTTTCGAGTATAACTTTAAAAAAATCAGAATTTTTTGCTTACTCTCCTCTGATAAACTGAAGCTTTTGAGATGCCAAACACGTCTTATGAAAAAGGTATTACAATCTGAATACGTCCTCTAAAACGGCCCCAAAAGTGCATATTTCCAAAAAAAAAAAGTTTTTTGAAAAACATAAAAAATCAGAATTTCTTGCTTACTCTCTTCTGAAAAAATGAAGGTTTTGTGATGCCAAACAAGTCTTCTGAACAATGTTTGACAATCTGAATACTTCTACGTCCTCTAAAATGGCCCCAAAAGTGCATATTTTTTGTATGGCAGCCCAATGTTAAAATCGTCACACGCATAACAATAACAAGTGCTCGCTCTAAAATTGAGGACCGGAATTCATGACAATTTAACAATAACAATTTTCATAAACTACAGTCCTCAATTTTGGAACGAGAAGTTGTTATTGTTTTGCATAGGTTTATTTTATTTGACATTCCTCGGGTCGGTTTCTTTTTGCACAGGCTTTCACATAAGATGTTTCTAATGTCTATGACTAGAATATTTCTCATGCAATTTGTTTGTATTTTGTTTATTTGTATTTCTCATGCAATCCGTAAAAAACATTTAGAAAGAAGGTAATCCCCGTCCAGAAAGAACGTGTTTAAGTTTTATTAAAAGTGAAAAATCAAGTCCTAAGTGGAATTTTTTAAATTTAAAGTGCAGGTTTTCCAAGAGAAAATTAGCGTTGAGAAATTAAAAGTAGGTAAGTGAAACAGTAAATTTTTATTTATATTCGGGAACTTATGAAAGACGAACGATTTGATAACATTTTACTCGACGCAGAAAAGAATGCTTGGAGTCTTTTAAAAAATAGTGATCGAAAACTTTCTTGGGAAATATCGCTTCCAAGACTATGAGAAATTAGTCAGCTGCATGTTGGATGCGTTTGAGGCGATTCATGTGAGAATGTCTTTGAGGATACACTTTCTGCACCATCATTTAAGTCACTTTTGCCGCCAATAATTTTGTTCGGTACCTTTGTTAGGAGAATTCTTTTAACTGACTGTAAGAAACAAATTTGCATAAGAAGGTTCAAAGCTATCCTCAAAGCTGAAGAGAGTGATAAATATTATCATCAAGTTATAATAAACACTTGGTTTACTGATAAATATGTTACTCGTGTTAACTTCGAAAAGATAAGAGATAGTGAAAAGACAATTGAACCAAACAAAGCTTTGGCAAGGTTCCTAGATAAGTTGGGCAGAAAATCGTCAAATCTTCGAAAAAATCATCCAAAATAATTAGAAAATAATCAAAAAAAAAACGTCAAAATAAAAAAGCATTTATTTTTTTAAATATTTCCATTATTAAACGAACAAAAACCCAAAAAAGTGAAGTTTTTTTTGGAAATATGCACTTTTGGGGTCATTTTAGAGGATGTAGAAGTATTCAGATTGTAAAACCTTGTTCAGAAGACTTGTTTGGCATCTCAAAGGCTTCATTTTTTCAGAAGAGAGTAAGCAAAAAATTCTGATTTTTATAAAGTTATACTCGAAAAAGTAAAAACTTACGTTTTTTCAAATAAGGTTTTTTTAGAAAAACTCTCGGAAAACATGTTTTTTTTTGAAAACCTTTGTAAAAAAAATTTCTTCGGCAGACTCTCAGCTACAACTTTGTCGATGATAGTTTACGGCTATCATCAAAACTGAAGGAGTTGTTTGCCGACAACTGATGACACCTTTTTTTGGTGGTCACACCAACTTTCAAAAACTTTGAGGGGCAAAAAAAAAGCCAAACTAAACTAGGGTTTTACTCAGCTCTGGTACCGCTATCGAATGTGCATAGTGAGTAAGTACCTGGTGCTTTTTTCAGTGACAACTTCGTAACAATTTTGTGGTTACAATTTGATTGTTGTGGCGAATATGTTTGTAGTACATTTTAGAATAATTTAGAATAAAAAAGACGCATATATTGAGACGGTAGAGGGTTACAGTATTCCACAAAAATGTAAGAATAACATGGTTCCCTATGCCGATTCATCGTAAAAATTTGCAAAAGGGGTAAAATTTCACCCACACCCTAAAAAAATTCAGACGTAAACGTTCAAACCGCCGATACACGTATGTCAGAACCTTGTTTTTCCGAAAAAGTTAAATTTTGTTCCACGTTGTTATTAATACGACAGTTTAACCGGACATTTAGAAAATGACCCTCAATTAAATTATAGCTTACACTATATACACTCTAAAAAAGCAAACATGTAGGTAATTATTAGTAAACAGAGCAGAAAATCCTGTACATAGTTTGATGCTACTATAGCAGTACATTTGCTGTAAAATTATATTTTAATTTTTTTGAGTGTATCAAATCGACTGTGATAATTACAAAAATAAATTAGGCTTAATCTTTGACGTATTATGTTATACTCTGGTTGTCTGTCTTATTTCACAGTTGAACACTGTTTACCATAAACTTGTACTGTAGTAGTTTTTTTCACTGCTGCTGGATCACTTGATCCGGCATAATACGATTGACTGTTGAGCAAAATATCAGAACTAATTCGTTAACCACTGATAATGCGAATGTGTAACCCACATTCCGATTCTATGTCAAGACTGATTAAGACATTCTGCAAACATCTATTTGAATTGAAAACGATAACATCACAATAATTTCAAAACAAAAAAACTTTGTTCCAAGTGAAATTTGTTGGTAACTACGTACAGATGTTTCGAAATATGAATTAGTAAATTCTATTTGCCAATTACTCGTACTACTTCTTAGTACTTGTCAGTACCGCTCGTACTACGAGTACTGATAAGATATAGGTTGGGGTATACAAAGGAAACTCTTTCTCAACAAGTGAAATAATTGCGAATAATGTTCCCTTGTTGTGTCTAGTATTCGTTTTTTAAATACAACACAGAGATTTAATTACATACGAGTCTCATAAGGAAGGAAAACAATAAATTTTTTGCTGATTTCATACGCACATTTCTCTGTGAAGTTTGAGGTACATTTCCATTGCAAAGATTTGGCAACAATTCGAATTTAATTCAAACTACGCTCGACATACTCCCGTATTAACAAATCACCACTTTCGGCTGTGTCCATGGATTGGAAATAGTGACAAATTCGTTAATAATACCCCCGATACGTATGGAAACACTACTGCTTAGTTAAATATCGACAAACGCGTTTGTCATTGACACCTACCCAAATGTACCAGATCGAGTTGATTGCATGATTTCATGTGGGGGGATCTGAAATGCTCACAATAAAAGCGATGCCGCTTTAAGGTTGGTTGTCTGTCTTGCTACGTCCATATGTGGTATAATTTATATAAACATTCGTTCTTACGATCGCATTGATTTTATTTTATTGATTTCCATTAAATATTGTTAGACCGTTGTTCTGTTCAATGTTAAAACAAAATGTTGTTTGTTGCGCATATAATAATTGAAATATAGATTACAACATAAATCCCCCAACGTTGACCAGATGATAGTTTATTATGAATATTAAATGTATGAAACTAATTACTGATACACTGTGCAAGTCACAGATAAAAACATGAGCGTACTTAACAGCCCAGTTGGAAATTTCCTCACGACATAATCAATGACATGCCAGACTCCCTGGTGACTTGTCGATTCGCTTCCACGCGCTTAAAACTCAGTCTTTTGTTGTTGTTTGGATGCAAATATAACGTGCTTGTTGCTTATCCCAAGTATACTGTACTTGTGCCCAAACACATTGTGTTTGCTATTCAATATTACATGTTTGAGTCACAATGATTAATGGGCAATAATACATATAATAGAATAAATAGGACTGTAAGCTCCCATTTCGAAGACCACGTCACATATATTTTTGAGTTTGCATTTTTTTGAAAAACTTGCAAATCTATACTCATGAGTCGCAGTTGACAATTGATATCGATATTCAGCATTAGCGTTACCAATAGTCAGTCATGACATAGTGCTGCCAAATAAATATATAAATATATATACATATATATAACCTAACCAAGTTGTGGTGACCAAAAAGCGGAACACAATGGGTAAAAGAGCTGAATTTTTTGATTTTAAATAAAGAAAATCAATGAGCGTTCGAATTCACGGGCGATGTGTTAACACCTTTTTGTTACACGGTACCTGTTCGATTTCTATGAACACATTAGTAAAATTTGAATTTTAACAGCAAAATATAACGCATCATATAAACGTTCAATGAGAAAGATATAATTTATTGACAAAGCTACAAATATATTTATGCACATTGAAGTATATTGATATGATTATATACTGAAATATTGCAAAAATATAATATTATCGTATAATGAAAACATCAATATATTTTATTGTGTTTGAACAAATTCAAGCTCATTTCAACATTAATAGATTCATTTAATAAGAATTGACCAAGGTTTATATGATGCCCAGAATGCAGTCGATTCCAAAAGCCATTATACGAAATGTATTTACTTCCATTATAAAGGGTTTTTCAACAGAGACGCTACAAAAGTAAATCGAGAGGGACAGCAAACGACGCCATATTTTTTCCCGCTCTTTTCACATTTCTCTTCAGTAAGGTTTGCCATTTCATCATGGAAAGATATACGAGCCCACAACGAGTCGAAATTATTAAAATTTACTACCGAAATTTGGAGTCAGTGGCCTCAACTTTAAGAGCGCTACGTCCAATTTATGGTCGTCATAATCGTCTTACCAGATCAACAATTGAGCGTCTAGTGGAAAATTTTGAATCCACAGGCACAGTACAAACTGTTCCCATGCCAGTGAGATAAAGAAGTGCCCGTAGTGTCGAGAATATTGCTGCCGCTGAGGCTTCAGTTCAAGAAAGCCCAAATGTGTCTCTCACACGTCGTTCTCAAGCGTTGGGCATCTCTGTGACGTCGTTGTGGCGAATTTTGCGAAAAGATCTTGGCCTACATCCTTACAAGATCAAATTGACGCAAGAACTGAAGCCGCTTGATCACCACAAGCGTCGTATGTTCGTGAATTGGCCTGAGCAACAACTTGAAAATGATTCGGATTTTCATCGGAAATTCATCTTCAGCGATGAGGCTCATTTCTGGCTGAATGGCTTCGTCAATAAGCAAAATATGCATTATTGGTCAGACAGCAATCCATGAGTCATCATTGCATCCCGAAAAAATTACGGTTTGGTGCGGTTTATGGGCCGGCGGCGTCATTGGGCCGTACTTCTTCCGTGATGATCAAGGCCGGCACATTACTGTGAATGCGAATCGCTACCGTTCAATGATAAGCGAATATTTTTGGCCTCAATTGGATAATATGGACTTGGAGGACTTGTGGTTTCAACAGGACGGCGCCACAAGCCACACAGCGAATGCCACAATCAATTTATTGGAAACCAAGTTTGGTGAACGTGTTATCTCACGAAATGGCCCAGTCGATTGGCCGCCTCGGTCGTGTGATTTGACGCCGTTAGATTATTTCCTGTGGGGCTACGTCAAGTCTATGGTCTATGCCAACAAGCCAGCGACGATTGATGAACTTCGTACGAATATCGAACGTGAAATTGCAGCAGTATCGGCCGATTTATGCTTGAAATCCGTCGAAAATTGGGTTCAGCGTCTGGACTTCTGCAAGCGTGCCCGTGGTGGCCATGCAAATGAAATCGAGTTCCATACATAATGGCATCGAACGTACTTTCACAGGAATAAAGAATTTCATTGGTATCTAAAACCGGTTTTGTTTTATTTATAAAAAACTTTTGTAGCGCTCTTATTGAAAAACCCGTTACATAAAATTTAGTTTAAACTTGTTTTGTTGTGGTTTGAAATGTTTTTTTTTTTTGTGCTTAAGGTTCTTTTGCTATGGCACTTTCTATTTGCTTACATCTGCTTTAACATTAGATGTAATATTGTTAAAATAAAAGAAGCAATATTTAGCTCACTGAAATAATTGTGTTTGCGAGCGGCGACGACCTGCTTGTTTGAATGCTGGGATACAACTGAATAAAAATCAATCTTTAGCTCACTGAAATAATTGGTTTGTTTTGTCATAAACAGAGCGACGAGAAAAAGTATTGAATAGGATAGAGAGCTCATTGCACCATTTCCCGCTCTCATTTAGAGAGTCTGAGTAAAAGAACATAAACGAGTCTTATTTTCCTTATAAAAATTTTCAATATAAATGCACCATTTCGACAATGTTATTACACAACACAAATGTTTCAAAAGGCATCAATGTTTCTCATCAAAATTATGAAGGACCCAAGTTATGACAAAAAGAGTAATACGTTTTGATTCATTCGCCAGTGCTTTTGAGTCATTCAATTCGTTCCATGAATTCTCTATACTATTCACTATTCTTTGGCGACGACGTCCTGCTTGTTCGTTCGCTGCCGCTACATCAATACCAACATACTTATTTTCAGGCAGAGACTATTGTTGAACAACAACTACGCATGTGATGCTAACGCTGTGTGTTGTTTGAATGTGTTCACTTTGATAGATTGCCCTACCCGTATGTTAGCACATCAAAAATGAATAAAAATGCACCTAGTTAGTTAAAATAAGACAAGATATATAAAATAAAGCGTTTTAGTGTGTGTATACAAATTATATTCACAATCCCACAAAAAACGGGACAATCCCGCCACAGCCGGAACAGTTGGCCTGGTTAGTCATACATATCGCACCCTAAATACAAAAGAGCCATAACTCAAAATCTTCATATTTTGCATAAAAACAATAACCAAGGACCAATTCTAGAATTGGAAATTTCCATGCATTTCTTACTTAACAAATTCAGTTTTTCTGTCTCTACTGAAATTTGCTAATTTTGAGTTGTGACTCTTTTGTAAATATTTAGGGTGCGATAGATTGTCAGCCTCTTCACAATCTATGTCATCTAACTAATTCAAAATTACGTGGTGGCGTCTCAAGAAGATGTCTTGTAAAGGGTGATTTTTGAAACTCGATAGAAATAGAAATTGTAAAGAATAACACGAGTTAAAGTGTAACCAAAAGTTGTTTTCAAAAAACCAATACACGGTAACTGTGGCCGTTGGTGGTGGAATGGTTAATGTGCGCGCCTCTTATGCATGAGACCCTGGGTTCGATCCCTGCTCTGACCACTTTCAATTTCTTTCGGCGGCGGTCACCTCGCACCATGAAAAAGCTTCTTAAAATACCGTTCGGAACCGGTGTAAAACTGTAGGCCCCAATCAGTTACATCCTATGGCATTAAAATTTGAAAATGAGTTCCGGCATATGATTACCGCGGCTTCCACTTTTTCGAGCATTGTTGGCCGTATGCCACGAATAACACGATCAATTGTGGCCTCCAAGGCGTCAATTGTTACTGGTTTTTCAGCGTAAACCAGTGACTTCACGTAACCCCACAGTAAATAATCAAGAGGTATCAAATCCCACGACCATGGAGGCTAACTGACAGATCCATTTCTCGATATCAGCTAATCGTTAAATTCTGATTTCAATTAATCGATGGTTGCGGTCGCCGCATGGTATGTAGCGCCAGCCGTTTGCAACCACATCTCGCCCAGATCAATGTCATCCATATTTCCAGAAAAAAAATATTGATCATGGTGCGGTAACGATCTCCATTGACCGTAATTCGAGCTCCGGCTTCATTTTTGAAGAAATAGTGTTCGTAGATACCACCAGCGTGTAAACCGCACCAAACGGTGCATTTTCCTGGATGTAATGGAGTCTGTAGGGTCTGTCTGTTGGTCTGGCCACATGCGGCAATTTTGTTTACTGACAAACCCGTTGAGCCAAAAAAGAGACTTTTTGCCGAGCACAACTATAGGGTCTATACTCTACTATAAAACATAGGGTCAGGTTTCAACTGTTGGTATCGTGGCTTTAATTCAAACACCAGTTGGATTTTACATATCATATCCTTAAATCGTGGTCCTTATAACGTTTGCGAGTGTCGTCTATAGTTAGGAGGTTTCTTCGTTTATTATATTTTTTGTGTATTTTCATCGCCTATGTAACGATGGCGGGAGGCAAACCCAGCCCACATAGGATGATCATGTTTCAGCCGCCCATTATGGATCAGACGCTGTCCAGAATGCAGTGAGTCGAAACTGGATTTTGGTGTCTTCAATTTTAATCCGCCGTTGGCCAGGGGTGTTAGCTCATCTGCCTTCAAAGGACAGACGAATATGTCCACTAGTTCGAAGAACTTCAGTGACAGGGTCACCTAATAATCCTGAGACATATCAGTGATCGCATTTCCAATCAGGCTGCTCATTCGTTTCGCCTTCTCACTTTAGTAGGTTTCCGATAAAGCCCTTGCCCATTACACACTGCGTGGATGTACTGAGCTGCTTGGACTGCTCAATAAAGGAATCATTTCTTGCCACTCCCAAGAGAATGGCTATCAGAAACTTTTCAGCTCCAATGACAGTCCCAAGTCCCGGCTTCTATTTGTTGCCAGTTCATGTCAGACCTTCAAGTACGAACTTTGAAATTCGGATCATTCATTTTCATTAGCTCAAGCTTCCAATTCATTCAAAAAGTCATACAATTTCGTATTTGAAAAGCACCCACAATTTCCTTTTTCTTTTCTTTCCCGCGTCATAACTTGATTATTTCATACTTTTTACACATTTTATGTAATTTTATTTAAACATGATTGGAATTTCTATAGGTAGATACTGTAACATCATCAGAAAACTGCTTGTGTATTGAAATATTTAACGAAGAGTGTAAGAGAGGGAGCAGAGAAACGAGGCGCTTCACTCGTTTTCTTTGTTGGCATTCCACTCAGTGAGTACATTTTCTTCTCCACCCTTTCATCCTCTTTGGCTGCAGCTTACAGAGGTGCATTCAATTGGTAACATTGCCACACAGGAAAAAATATTGGCCTGTAAATTTCAATTAAAAATATAATTGAATTGCTTCAAAAAGTTCAATTAAAAATTAATTGAATCCGTTAAATTTTTAATCATATTTACAATTTATTTTTTGAGTTTACGACAGAACTTGGAGTTGGGAAGGCGCAACTCTACGGCGCTAAAAACGTTTAATTTTTGAGTGCATTATCGAATTTTTGCTGTGAATCTTTCTATATTAATATATATATGCAGGATATGTTCTTAACAAACCTTAATATAAACAATTCTTGTAAACAAAAATTGTTGTGATGAAGTATTTTACAGAAAGTTGAATTTTACAGCGCCGTTGGGAGGCAATATGTGTGGCAGCTGCGTCATTAGCAGTCGTCGTCACTTTTCGTACGGCTCTAGTCTTTCATATACAACACTGTTTTTATTTGTAACTCGTTTATTGTTGATTTGTCTTGTTTCGTGATTTAAACTTCGTTTTTTGTAATTGTGTTTAATTGGCAAATGTTTTTGAATAAATTTTATTGGAAATGAGTGCTTGCATTGAGTGTTTTGTTTGCAATGAAAAATGTGGCTGTCCCCAAACATTTTTTATGCACTTGAAAAGACACAATTTGCCGCCTTATGTCACATACATTTGTTTACACGAAAATTGTTTTCAAAAATTTCACGTAAAAAGAAACTTAAGACCTAAATTGGATAAAAGTAATACATTTCTCCAACAAAGCTGTGAATATGCAGAATAGATGGAATGCGACAATGGAGTGACTGTTGCTGCGGAAGGAACAGATAAATTTCAGTTATCAGCACTTCCACTCTTTCAGTTATAAAAACAAAATGAAAATAATTTGCGACAATCAGAATTTATTCGAACTGTTCCTTGTGATGTATTTATTTTGTATTTAATTCAAACCGTTGAAACATTAAATGTTTAATGTATAATGATAGTTTAAGAGAACCGGACATTAGTTCCGATTATGAATCCCAATTCTAAAAACTTTAATTTTTGATAGATATAAGTACATGTGTATCTGCGAAACATTGAATAAAATCGCTTTTACTTTTTCTAGAGTCGTCGCAGGGGGTGCTCATGCTCAAAAAAGCAATAACGGTTTTAATTGATTCAAATCAAAATTTAATAAAAAATCGCGAAAAAATCAAGAATTTTTGTAATTAACTTGATTACATACTTAATCAATATTTTTGAAAAAATTCAATAAATGTTTTAATCAAATTTACAAATTTTTTAATTGAAATTTTTTTTTTTTGACCAATCAAAAATCATTTTCGTGATTACACCAAAATCGGTTACAAAATTAATCAAATAAACAATTTTTTTAATTGAAATTGATTTTTATTTATTTCTGTGCAATCACGTACGTAAAGATAACAATCATTTACACTGACAGAAATTTTTGGTCTAGTTGTTGTGTGATAAAGCGATAACGAAAGCAATATTTAACTGAGTTTAATTTTGGAAAATATTTTTTCGTGTTTTTTCATGTCACACAACTTTCGACTTGCATGCATCATACACGCACGATATTCAATGCACGAAATTCCAATTTCATGCACAAACACATCGCGTACACGCGTGGCACATCGTGGCACAGAAAAAGCACGGCCCGTGCCAACCTCTATTACAGTGTTTGTTGAAAAATTTACTTTCCGAACAAAGCGAAAACCGGGTTTAAAAAACTTCGACATTTAGTTTTTTTTTGTTGTTTTTAAGATTTTATGTTTTTAACCGGTTCAGATTACAATTTATATGCCATCTTAAGCTCAGCAATAACAAGTGTGTAATCCGTAACAGAAAATTCGAAATATCAACTTTGCTCATATCTAACCTAACCAACTGTCCCGCTTTTTGGCGGGATTGCCCCATGTTTTGTGGGATTGCCCCTGGGTTTATTGTCTCATCCCGCCCTGAACCCAAAATAACAAAATGATTCTATACAAAATAAATATGTTTGTTTTATAAATTTAGTCTAGTTTTAACAAAAGACATGCATTTTCATTTAAAGTCAAACAGTGTGGGGTTTTGGCGGTTGTGTCCCGATTTTGGTCACAATTACTCATATTCCGATTAAACCTATAACCGCCTCTGGAGTCATCAAATGAATAATGTCCATCGTATTACTAAGAATGGGTAGGGATCAAAGTTTGCTAATTACAAGTTTGTAGTGTCACCTAAATCATTATTTATCATGATTTACATTAATCCCTAGTGTTGGCCATAAAATTACATTTTCAAAAATGCGTGACATTGTCATGGCTAACATTATTTAATTTTTATTTTTGTAGGTTTCTTTTTTTTTGCAAAATTAATGACATTTTAGACATTTCTCTTCCCAATAAAAAGCTTTTTGGATTTTAGCTCATTTCAAGATTTTGCACTCACGATTGTTTAACTTTACAGACACTTGGGAGCGTGTAATTAGTCATCAATGTAAAAACGGAAGGAATGGATTTAATTCATTTCGACCAAGGTCAACAATGTAAATTATTGCATGGACTGGATAGGGGTAGCGTGTGTGCGATTGGCCATAGTTTTGTTTTATTTAAATATTTCCAACAACAAACGCACATACCCCGCATTTATGTTTTGAGGTTTTCGGGAAAATTTAAAAAGAAAACATTGACTATCCAGAGTCTTGGGGCTGTCATTGAAAATTCATGCGTAATTTGTCCGAAAACCAAAATAAACACAGAAACCACCAAGAATGACATCAACAGACGGATTTTCCAAATATATAAAATGTATTAGATAATTCGAAAATATTTGAGTTCAATAATTATGTGCACAAGTATGAAACATTTTCAAAAGTTCGAAATTTTATGCAAAATTCGTTGTGGGCGGTGGATGTTTCTCATGGCCCTCTATCATATTTAATGGAAATGTGTGTCAGAGGGAAGTATACAACATCATCATCGTCAGTGGCATTGCATTAAATGCTATGCGACCAATTTAGATTTTCCATAAATGTTCACTACTCGATGTTGCTGAGAGATTTTAGTGGCAATTTTTTCCATTTTTAAATCGAATTATATTTGTATAAGGAAACGAAATGCAGTAAAAGTTAATTGTAATTTATAGTGATTTTCAATTAAATGTTAAATCTGTTTAATATTTGATTTCGGTTTAGATTGACATTGAATACAATACTGAATGGAAAAGCGAAGTCTTGCGTGTGAAATTGTTCGTTGCCTCGACGCTTATTTTCACCGAAGGGTGCTAACGTACAGATTTATCTCGGCAACGTAGATGGGATAATTGATAAAATGAATAACGTTCGAAAACTATCTTTCAAATACTTTCGCTTTATTTTTTTTAAACTGTGGACAGCATTTCATTTAAATTTAAAACTTTTATTTGTACTCGTCCTTTCTTTTAGATGTTTTATTTTTTAAAAAAAGAAAGCTGATAAAAAAAATGTCAAATGGAAAAAATGTTGCAATGCATCTCTATTAATAGAAATATAGTTTTCAAAAAGGAGTTTTGCAAATGTATTCCTGTGATTCCTGGCAAACCTTATAGCTAATTCAGATCTAGCCACAAATCTTCATCAGCGGTTTTTTGGAATGATGATATTGAACAATTCATCAAACTAAATGCAAACGAAATCTCATTTGAATTGAGAATTCACCATTATGCAAGTATTCGAAAAATATCGCATGCAAACCCCACAAGAAAACATATGCAGAAACTTCTTTCCATCTCCAGAGAACCATCAGTTCCCATTAGATATGTTTTTTGTTGTTGCCTAAAGGACAACAAAATTTTGTAATGTAATAACAAATGTACTTTTTGAAAACTATATTTCTATTAATAGAGATATAGAATGGCCTCGAGCTTGACTAATAAAATTAAAAAGTACCAATGAAAAGACCGAATAAATAAAAATCATCCCTGACGAATGAGAATAAAATACTCTATCCTAAATTCCTCTATGACCTAGAATAACGACTTCTCTTAGTTAATTAATAATGAGCTTAGGCTCGGTTGCATATGGAGTTTGAATGTTGAAAAGCATTGCTTTAATAATATAAGATAGAGGCAATGGTTCAAAACAACCAACAAGAAAACAACAAAAGATGCGCATTAAAGAGTTGATTACTGGAACGTCAAACTTTTTTATTCCGGGGTACTTATAGTCTCTTACGGTGTAGGGAAATATTTAGTGTATTTTGGCAAATATTTTTTTGGCTCAATATGTGGCTCAAACCATAGATTAATTTATAATAGATTTGTCGTCCGTCTCATTTGACGTCGGCTATTTAATTACAAACAAATTGTGCGAACATCGAACTAAACCCTCTATTTTTTAATTCGGTACAATCACGATGTTCATATACATATTTACATATTTTGAACATGGCCGGTAATAATTTCAACTGCGTTTATCCAGGCGGTTTCTATGGCACAGCTGATCGAAAAGGTACTAGGGAAATGAGGTAGAAGGAGAGGCCAAAGAGACATGCAGATTATAGTCCATTCAGCAAACTAAGTTTGATTGATACTAATGACAGCTAAATTATGTTTTATGTTATTTGCATCGAACGAAAATACGCATTCCGTTTTATTTCTGTTCGTATTATGTCCAACCAAAGAGTAAATTACAAAAACAACCCGAACTCGATGAAATGGCCTACTACCTCGTCTTCATCAAGATAACACGAAGAGAGGCATAGCGGCTCTTTTCTATTTCTTCCTTCCTTCTCTTGACGTTAAAACTTACAACTTCCAAAATTTCGTTTTCCTTCAGTCAATAAACCGATGAGCGTGTTGGCAAATCTAGGTATGAATTAACCTATGGCTTAAACGACATGTCAGGTGTCATTTAAAAATATATATTTTAAAAATTTCGACACATTTTAAAATCTTTTTCTTTCCAATTTTCCAATTCAAGCACTTGTATTGTACATGAAAATTCCATCAAATATATAAAATAAATATTCATTATGCAAGAACCATGAATATGTTTGGACCGTCCATATGCTTAAGTGCAAGCACTGTTTTCATTAGATGACGATGTGCTTCTTTTTTGTCTTTATGTTGTCAGTCACGTTTTTGTTTTCAGCACTTTTCCATAAACAAAATCATATTTTGGTCACAAAAACATATACATATTATAATATTTATCATTGGGTATGCAACATGTAATATTGAATAGCAAATACAATGCGTTTGGACACAAGTATACTATATTTGTGGCAAGTTTAATTTGCATCCAAACCAAAAAAAAAAACCGATTTTGTAGCGTGTAATGGGAGAAATTATACTTGGTCATAACTTCAAAATGCCGTCGTGGAATAGAATACACTATCAAAATGTTGAGAATATTTTTTTCTTTATATGCTCCTCATGGCACGTTCTTTGAGACCTCCCACTTGGTAATTTTGTCTTGAAGACACTGTCAGTTGTATTTCCTTAGAACCTTGTCAGTAGCTGATGACAATTTATACAAGACATCTTCATGACCTGCCACTAGTTGTAACTTAGTGATATAAATTGTGATATTCTATGTGACACCATCCTATTGATTTATACGTACTATGTCCTGACTGATTCTTACTAAGGTCAATGGTGAATATTGATGGAACAAGTTTAATCTCATGTCACCGGCGAGTCATGCGCGTAGAATTTCAAGTTAATCAAAAAACCTAAAGCAGAAAAATTTATACATATTTGAATTGTATGCCACAAATTTTCAGAATTAATTTCAAAAATATTTGAAAATTAATACAACATTATGCACATTTTCAGGAAATTATACGTATATATTTATATCAGGGTGGCAATGAAATGTATGGAGGAAAATATATTTTCGAATTTTAATTAACCCCAGAAGGATTCTTGTTCCTTATGGTCTAAAACTGGATTGGTCAAAATTTGATCCGAATCGGACATCTCTAAGCCGTGCCGCATTTTAGTCAAAGTTTTCGGATTTTGGCATTTTGGGTGAAAATTCGTATACACTAGAAATCTTCACCCCTTGGTGCATTTGAAAAAAAAAATTGCACATTGATTTAGTTTAACCTGAATATAAACAATCCGAATCAATTTTTCCATTCCAATTTTTAATTTGTAAAAAATTTAAAATTTTAAACAAAAATGAAAATTTGGGTTTTTCGGTTTTTTTTCCAAAAATTGTATCTAAATAAAAAAAATATTTAACTTGGATTCCAATACCTTCTAGCAGAAGTCTATACGCTTCCAATAAGCTATAACACGATATATTCATGCAACGGTTTCATGGTGTTAATGTGGTACCCTCATAAGGTCATCTTGGCGATTTTTCCTCGAGATAGCCTATTTTGCCGCACGATAACACCATGAAACCGTTGCATGAATATATGTATCGTGTTATAGCTTATTGGAAGCGTATAGACTTCTGCTAGAAGGTTAAAATTAAAAATTGGAACCCTTAGAGTGGTCGGATTTTACTCAAACTGTATTCAGTTTATACTCAGGTTAAACTAAATCAATGTGCAAATTTTTTTTCAAATGCACCGAGGAGTGAAGATTTTCTAGTGTATACGAATTTTCACCCAAAATGCCAAAATCCGAAAACTTTGACTAAAATGCGAAACTGCTTAGAGTTGCCCGATTCGGTTCAAATTTTCACCAAGTCAGTTTTAGACCATAAGGAACAAGGATCTGCCTAGGGTTTATTAAAAATCAGAAGTTGTTTTTTCATTGCCACCCTAATGTATATGTATACATACCCATAAGTACATACGTACATGTATGTGCATGTGCCCGTTTATTACTATTCTAACAATATTTATTTTAGTTTCTTTTTACATTAGAGGTCATCCATCTCAAAGCTGCAAATATAATGAGACAATAAGAGACGACACAAGGTCACCACATTCGGAGACGTTTTAACCAATTGACCCATTGATGAATTGTGACTTAATGACGACTTATGTACATTTTATAAGGCGATCGCCACTGTTGACAAACTGCGGAAGATTCCTGTTGATTTTTCCCAAATGTATGAAAGTGCCAGGGGTGTTAATAAGTTTTTTGTGTGGCAATGGATCTGCAACTCAGCAGCAACTCTCACATGTCACTTCTTAGTCAATAATTATGTCTTTAGGAAATTTCCAGCTGGGGCGTATTGGTAAATAAAATATTTTTGAATTTTTATTTATGACCGATTTTGCTAGTTAATATATTTTATCAGTTTATAGGACAGCTTCGCTCAATTGTCTCTTATTACAACAAAATCAAGCGTTGTTCAATTCGAAAAGTGTGTCTGACCTTGTAAGCTTGTAGCGTGACTTCTCAAACATTACTATGCAAATTATTTGTTTTTGCCCAAAATATAATAGGAATCGAATCTTTACCGACCGGTAGGTACCCTCATATAGAAATGTTTGACGTTCCCGTAATAAACTCTTCAATTCACATCTTTTGACCCTCCGCTTCCCCACAAAATAAAATTGATTTCAGTTCACCCTAATGTGTTCACCCTTAACAAAGTTTTTTTTGGCATAAATTGAAAAAAATTTTAATCTGTTTGGAAAAATTATACATTTCCTAAAAGCTAATACACTGGTGGATCTATAATTCATAAACAAGAAACTTGGAATATCATTTCAATGAAGCACAATAAAAATCATGCGCATTTCACGAATTTCTCCATATTTTACTCCAGCTTAAAGCATTTTTATTTTTGCGGAACTAGATTAGGGCGAATTTGAAAGAAAGTGGGCTACATTTTATATTAGAAATAAAGTGCAAGGAGCTTAGAACAGAAGCGTTTTAGGAAAAATAATATTTTGTATCTTATCTATTTTTCGTATTGTTTGCAATATAAGAAGAAACAAAATAATAGACAAAACATACTTATATTTCATGGAGGAAACTTATATTTGTGCACTATTCTGTATGAATCCATGAATGCAGGATTGCTTGCTTAGGAGTTCCCCACCATGCCATATATGTGCCCCTTGCTCCTTTTTGCACATTTTTGCAAACAAGGTCCAAAACCAATTCCTGAAAACTCTGTTTTTTTTTAACTTTTTCGACTTAAATGGTTAATAAACAGAAAGTCATAGATCAGATATATTTGTAACTCATCAAATATGTGTGGAAAATCGCAAATAAAACTAAATTGGTCTTTAAAATACGATTACGAAACAAATATATGACATTCCATGCAAACAAGAATATTTTGTGCTATGATTCTTCCACACATTATTTTGAACTCACGTGCCAATATCGATCAAAATTTGTCGAATGATTTTCGAGTCAATAACGGCCACACAAGCATTTTCTTTTAATTTATACGTACTGAGACTTGTAACCCTTGTGGCCCGATCATCCCAACAAATTGTTAATTTCATATTAAGCCTGTTTGTTATTTCCTGCTAAAGTAATGTTTTGACCACATGTATGGGGAGCTAAGCGATATCAAGCGGGTCCCCACACAAAGTCGTCGAAAAATTAGTTTAGCGGGAAGTAATAAAACACGCTTATTATTGGTATTCCTTACAAACAGGCAAATTTCAAGTCTCTGTCTACAAAATAATTGATTTGGGACCAGTGTGCAAAACTACAATATATACTAAGTATTGGTTACAGGCTCCATCTAGAAAATTTCCCATTACAAAAGAAATTTCCCAGCGTTTGTTAGTCTAGACACAAACCAAAGCAAAAGTACCCAATATAGTTGTAATACTGGGTTGAAGCATAGATAATAGTGTTAAAAAAAGTTGTTTAATTTTTTCATTTAGCCCCCATCTCGCAACGTGCGATAAGGAACTTCGTTTCAAAAATCAACAGGGAAAACTTTTCACAAACTCGAAAAATTAATATTTTTTGGATATTGTTCATTTTTGAACAGTGCTAGCAGTCCCAAAAGTACTGAAATTACAATAGTACTATCTTTGCCTGCATTTTCTTTCAAAATAAGTGGAAAACTGTATAGTCTAAAAAGCACTGAAAGAATGATCTTACTTTTTCGAAAATTTGTTCACGTCTTTCCGGTTGAAAAGCTCGCTCGTCGTCGCTCTTACCAAACAGTTTCAGGTAATTTTGAAATGCTTTCATCTCAATTTTGCTTAAAGTTTGCCAAGGCTTTGGTACTTTTAAAAGTATATCGACGTTTAAATATCAACAGTCATTAGTCAAATATTAACCAATTTCGGATATTTGATGATATGAGTTGAAAATATTATTCGGCATGTACTGTAACTTTATAAAACAGCATTAAATGCTTTTTCAGAATGGCTTTCACAAATGGAAATTACATCAATAAGTTAAAAATATCCAATTACTTTTATATTTTATAAGTACATAGTTTTTTTTTGCTGTCCTGAAAAATATGAAATTTTGACTTATGAGGTATTGGTATTTAAACGTCGATACGTTGAACGGAAAAACTCGAGTTGCGACCCGATTCTTCAATAACTCGTTCGTTTTAACACTCGAAATCCTAGTTTTAAAATTGGAACTCTTAAAACCGATGTTTATCAAAGATTTGTATTTCTCGGCTCGTTCGCGAACGAGTTCTAAATTTTTTACTTCGTTGCGTCGGAAATCGATATTTTTTTTGGTTTCAACAAAAATAAATATCGCACAAGTTGAAAATAAATTCTGAACTCAAACGTTAAATAACTTTTGCAACAATGTTCGTTGTAATAGTTAAGTCGTAAACGAGTATCATAGATAAATAAAAAACCATAGATGGTGACAGATAAGTGGTGGATTTTAAAGTAAAGGTCAATTTTCTAGATGGCGCCGGAGTGGTGGATTAAACAAAACTATTGAAAAGACTATATAACCATGTTTTTTACCTTTTATGTTGTCAACAAATATCAAAAGCGATATACATACTTTTCTATTATTTATATTTTATTTTCAAATTTAAACAACAGAATCGAAATAAAAATTATGTGCATTAGTGCATTTTCGTCGCATCCGAGTGAAAAATGGTCGCACGCAAACAGCCTTTACCCTCTGGTGATAATCGTGATTTAGCAAATTAATCATCTGTAGTTTTTATTTATCTATGTTCATGTTCAAAATAATAAAGTACTTTTCAAAATACTTTTCATCAATGTTGAAAAAACATAAAATTTATTTTGGTCTTTAACTTTTTCAAATGAATAAAAAAGTTTTCAAGTTATAAACAAAAAAAAAATAATTTAAAAAAATTAAGTTACAGTGTTTTATTTATAAATGCACTAAAAACTAGAAAATAATTTTTCTCTTAGCCTCAATAAGTATATTCTTCTTCATGATGGGGTTGTAGTTGCAATGGTCCGCCTACTTAGCACTTCAACAACAATGGTCTAGATACTTTCAATGAAGAGCGTAATTAAAATGAATTAGTTAATTAATATTCTAGGGATCTCTCAAATAAAACGCTTGCATTTAAATTAAAAATGGTGACATTTAATTTTGACACTTAATTTGACATTTAATTTTGACATTTAACTTTGACATTTAATATTGACATTTAACTCTGACATTTAATTTTGACACTTAATTTGCCACTTAATTTGACATTTAATTTTGACATTTAACTTTGACATTTAATTTTGACACTTTATGTGACATTTAATTTTGACACTTAATTTGACACTTAATTTGACATTTAATTTTGACTTTAACTTTGACATTTAACTTTGACACTTTATTTGACATTTAATTTTGACATTTAATTTTGACACTTAATTTGAAATGTAATCTTGACATTTAACTTTGACGTTTAGTTTTGATATTTAACTTTGACATTTAATTTTGACACTTAATTTGACACTTAATTTGACATTTAACTTTGACACTTAATTTTGACACTTTATTTGACACTTTATTTGACATTTAATTTTGACATTTAATTTTGACACTTAATTTGACATTTAATTTTGACATTTAACTCTGACATTTAATTTTGACTTTAACTTTGACATCTAATTGTGACACTTTATTTGACATTTAATTTTGACATTTAATTTTGACACTTAATTTGACATTTAATTTTGACACTTAATTCTGACACTTATTGTGACATTTAATTTTGACACTTAATTTGACATTTAATTTTGTCACCATTTTTAATTTAAATGCAACCCCATCATGAAGAAGAATATACTTATTTAGGCTAAGAGAAAAATTATTTTCTAGTTTTTAGTGCATTTATAAATAAAACACTGTAACCATTGTCATTCTACGGGACATCATATTCCGGCCCCATCTTTGAGCCTGTAAAATAATGGGCGTTCAAGCCGTATGATACCTCTTCCCGACAAAAGATGCACATTGGTCCCTAGTACTCTGCAGAAAAGTCCAAAGATCATTCAGCTTAACTTCCTGAATGTCTGTTAGATCCAACATAAAGTAATACCCTAGATCAGTGATTCTCAACCTTTTTTTTTGTTGCGGCACACTTTTAACGATTTAAAAATTTGGCGGCACACAAAGAAAAAGATAAGTTTAAAAATTATTTACTTACCTATAACACACTGCGTAAAATAGTTTACAATATTAATTTTAAATGTGCGAAATAAAATAATATGTACTACAACAATAACAGTACGTTTCTTAAGGTTTTAATGATAAGATACTTTTAATATGAAACTTGAGCTTGATGTTTTTTAATAATTTCATTTATATTTGGTCGTAAAAATGACAATGCTACTCTCAAATCGTCTTCTACATTTAACAATCCTGATCTTTTTTAGTTTCAATGTTGGTTAAAGCTGAAAATCCGAATTCACACAAATAAGATGTGGAAAATTGTAATAATATATTTAAAGCTTTTTGGATATCGTTGGAAATTTGCGGAAACAGCATCACTCAACTCGAAAACTACTTTTTTTAAACTTTCTTCGCTATGAAATTTCTAGCTACTAAGTTCATCAGCTGTGCCATCGAGTCCACCTATTCTCAATCTTGTATCTCTTATTTGTATGAGTATCTATGTTTAAAATTCTTACGCTCTTGAAGTCCATTTGGTGCTCTCTCTCTCTCTTGCATGTTGCGCAAACGCTGCAGTTGCCGAAATAAAAAAATTCTAAAACGGTTGCTATGCTGTCAACTTCAACACACACTGACTGAATGCATAGGTCGCTGAAGCACATGTGTGTGCTTTTGTTTTGCGCATTTGCTTTTTCAGTTTTGCTTGTTTGCATACTATGCTAGTTACAACTAAGCAACGAAAAATGAATTCAAACTAGTCAAGCAATTTTGAACACTGGTTTTAAGTTAATCTATTTTTGTTTTTTCCCGAGAAAACATACGGTGGAGAGTGTTATTGGATATGTATGCTGTTGTTGTTTTTTCGTCATTTATGATTCCGTTTCAATATCTCTTTTCTGTAACTTTTTGTACACTCATGAAAATCATATTATTTAATAATATAAACATAATTGTAAATCTAAAATTTGGCGGCACACTTTTAGAATTTCGCGGCACACAAAAGTGCCGCGGAACAGTGGTTGAGAATCACTGCCCTAGATATTTCCTCCTATTCATACAAAACGACGGGCAGTAGCATATGTGATGCTCGACGCACTTGCTCTCCTCTTCATCTTCACAGTTTCTTCAGTAAACATGAGCTCAGTTCCCAAGTCTAGACGCGTGCCTGTCTGTAAAACAGTGTCCAGTGATCACAGCTACTACCATATAGATATTTTATCTAGAAATGGATATCAAGTTTAGCGTAATATTCAGGCCATACTTGCCTGGTGATTCTGCAATTTTCCCATCTATCATTCGCATGTCTGAGAGCTTCGGTTTTAAACATGAGCTTGCATGCAGAAAGGGGCATATCCACGAATCCATATCCATATGAATCGCCTTAAAAACGAACGACTCTTGCAGATTATTCATTGGGCTACCTTCTGAGGCAACTATTCGGAATCTTGTGCGATATTGCGACTTAACGCCTTTATATTACTTTTTGTGCGGCTATGTTGAGGCTCATGGGACAACATTGTAATGTCGCAAATGTACAGCCAATCCCGAAAAAGCTGAAACTAGCAACCCTGAATACTATCTCCCAATTGCTATATGCTCTGCATATTCTAAAATTATGGAGACCGTGATTAACTAGATTATAGAAATTTCCTTGAAGAAGACATATTGCAAAAAAGTTTAATTATTTCCGAACATCTAAACTATTGCTCGGATCGTTTTAGAATGTTCGGATCATTTTAGAATGTTCCATACATTTGTAGGGAAGAAGGCAGACTTTTATTTGGATGCACTATTCTAGGGACAAGATGCAACATTCTATGGACAAGTTCACAACGGTTGACGCGCTGGAAGCCAATAGTGGGGAATTTAGTCGTGAGATACCGGCCGATATGTTGGAGAGAGTATACCAATATTGGACCCAGCGTATCAAATATTTAAGGTGCAGCCGCGGTCAACATTCACTTGAAATCATCTTTAAATATTGAATTATATAGACCATTCTACAATAGCCTGGATTTTTTTTGGCGAGGTCTAGACCCAGCTCGTAGATGTGATAAATCGTTGGGTAATCATATGGGAATGTTAAGCGGTATTATATGCAAATGCACCAAACAAATGTCGACTATTTAAAGGTAGACAAAATCTGCGATTCCACTTTGATCCACTGCAGTTTGAGAAAACAAGAGTTATACAAGTAAATATGGTAATTGCTTAAGTAACACAAGCAGTTTCTGCGACAATGAGCATTCAGTGTACCTTCTATTATTTTGACCATGCATACAAGACACTTAAGAATAGAAAATCTTGATAAAATGTTACTTCTGAAACTGAATCCAAGCATGTCCAAGTTGACGCAATATTGTTCAATATTTTGAAATCGTTTTTTTTTAATATTTTAAATATCATGATAAATATCTTGACTAAAGGCGTTTTTTTTCAAAAACGCTTCTTTCCGAACTTTTGTGTTTTACTTCATTTTTTTCATCGGTTGACAATTTTTGTTGAACACGAAAGTTAAATATCTTTTTGAGCATTTGTTGAATTCACACAGAACATTTGAAAACTAAATACATTTTTCAATTTCTATGTTCGTGTTTTTGATGAGGAAACAATAAAAAATACTGCATTTTGGTATTAATATCGGGTGACTGCAAATTCCTAAATAATATGAAAATACATTCGTAACAAAGTAATCAGAAATTATACATACACTTTGTCAGAGATGGTAGGGATGAAAACAACTTAACGATTTGGGCTCGCAATCAGACCTTTTCGCGCTCGCTCGTTAGCGAGTTGTATATTGCGCTCTTTATTTTTTAAACTCGCTCGTGAATTCTGCCTGTTGAAATCGTCAGCGAGGAATATTTTCAGATCTTTGATTTCTTAAAATCGCGATCGGGGTGAATCCTGAGCGAGTTGAAAATTGCGCTCGCTCGCGATTTATTCATTGGTGAGCAAGCGGAATCAGTCACTTCGCGTTACTTTTGTCGTTTTGGTAGTTTGTACAACGTTACAGCTGTACGGTGACTACCTGCGTTGAGTTTCGTTATTAACTGGGTAGTTTATATAACGCAGAGCTACGTGTTTGATCACTTCAGCTGTCAAATTTGAACACGCCACAATTCTTCGCGTTAGTTGATGAAATTACAAATTTATGGAAATATTTTGCATTTCATTGCTTATAAGTAGTTGCCAAGTTGAAGTAGTTGCCAGTAGTTGAAATACTATCGACGGACGGAGCTCAAATTTTTTATAAAAAATAATTCAAACTTATATTATTTACTCACTGAAATTCTTATTTACAATAATAAAATTAGAAATGAAAAGTTCAAATAAACAATGCGTTGCAAAACTATTATAATTATATTTAAAAAATTATATCAATACCAAAACATACGGCCAAGTGGCAATTTATTCGACATTGCAACCTTAAAATAACATAGGTTTTTTACAAATGTTATGTGAATATGCTTGGTATATGCAGTATTATAAATAATAGCAATCTTAAAATCTGTTGATCTATTGAAATAGAGCTACATTTTCTAACTTTTTCATTCTGCGCATTTCACTCAAGATAACCTTTTCTAATCTACAATTGAAGCACAGCCGCGAATAACGTTGTAAACGACCATTTTTGTAAAAGTGGGTTTTTCGTGAATTCCAGTTAAAATTACTCTGCCAGATTATTTGAATGCAAAACTAAGTAAAAATAACAGTTTCTGACATTTTAAATCCGCTTCAAAGTGAAAAAACGTTATATCAACTAATTTGCGTTGGATATAATACGTTATTTCATTGTGACAATATTAAAAATTTAATTTTCTAAATAACTTAATGTTTTAGTTACTATAATTTTCTGTTTAACGTTAATAAAAGTGGAAATAAATCCAAATCTTTAATTGACAAACAAAAACTAAGTTCCCACTAGTTTAAATTGTTTTTTTTGCCTCTGGTGAACAATTTACATTTTGGCACTTACAACGTTATTCGCGGCTGTGCTTCAATTGTTTATTTTAACTCTATAAAACACAAATGTCGGTGACAGCTAACGCAAGCGCGAAGTGTTGTATAGACTACCATTTTTTGACTTTGGCGTTGTTCGCGTTGGCTTTTGCGTTTACATTCACTTTCGGGACTTTTAGAATACTACCCTAAGTGCTCTCCGAAAGATATTCTCGAGAAAGATATTTTAGCAAAAATCATTCGTCAGGTTCTTAATTTGGTCCAGAAAAGAGGTTGAAAATTACCGTGAATGCGAAAGTGACTTACGTGATTAAGACCATAAGTTTAGAAGTTACAGGGCTTGAAACGCTGATAGACAACAAAGTGGTCTACTTTGATACCCAGTTGCAACAGGGCGCATCCAAATAAAATATTCTGAAAGTCTGACTTTTACCCTACAATTATATGGAACATTAAAAAATGATCCCAGCAATAGTTTAGATGTTTAGAAATAATAAAATGTTTTTGCAATCGGTCATACTGTGCGCTGACAATTTGGTCTTCTTCAATGTAATTTTCCAAGTTGAAGTTAATCACGGTCCCCATAATCTTAGAATGTGCAGAACTTTAGCAGATAGTATTCAGGGTTGCTTTTTCAGGATTAGCTGTACATTTTCAACATTCCAACGAGATAGCAAAATACCCGCACTGTACGACTAGGATCGATTGGGGATATATAATCTTGGTTCCAGGATTCATTTGCGTCGAGTTCCTCAATAACCTTTTTCACTCCATGTGTTCGATCAAATATTAATCACGGAGAGTGGTTTATTGCTTTCTTGCAGATAGGAATTTATTGGAAAAGTTTCAGACAAATGGAAAGCGTTATCAATTGATTAAGTGAATATCTGATCATTTCTAGAAAATATCCTTTACTCTTTTAACAAATGAATGACAACTGTGGAAAACACTCTGTCCGCCGCATCAATGCCAGCCTTATCATGCTCTGAGCCTGTTATTTAGAGTGGAGGAAATAATATTGTTACGAATTTCCTTATTCGTCCTTTTTGCGTTGTTTTATTCCCAATAATAAAACAAGGTTCGTTTTAAATTACGATAATTACAACGGTTTAACTTCCTTTTATTTTACTTATATAGTACAACAGTTTACTTAATTTACACCACTTTAATAAATCTTATATTTTACTGTCAATTCGCGTTGCTCACTTTACGGGGGTTAATCACAAACTGAACTCTCCATTCCAAAGACCTCCGCTATTTATACCAACTCACCATACTCAAATGAAGATATATCTAGCGAATTCAAGAACCTTCTAGATGTTGTTGTTGTTGTTGCTTATCTTTGTAGAACAATCTCGAACACAGGAGAATTATCTTTACTGAGGTGAATTCATGCTATTGGTTTAGCGAGCTGGTACGTTGTTACAATGCATACTTTCAGGCGCAGCGCTAACCGCCTGTTATTTACATACTGTTAGTGGAGTCATTAACAGCAAGCAAAAGCTTTTACTTATTCGTAACAATACACAGTGCAACACGAAAAAAAATAACCATATACGGACACCACTACGTGATAAAAGACTAAAAAAAAAAAGACCCGTGTCTCCCAATTTTTCCCAAAGTCATGGACTTTTTTTTTTATGGGCCGCCAAAGATTTGGGGCCTCGGTATCATTTTCGTAAAAATGTGATCATTTTCTCAGGCTCATATCTTGCAAACCGTTCAGAATCTCGATTTACTCTCTGAGGCAAAGTTGTAGCTCTTATCATAAAGAACAAAAATTGCGAACATATAAAATCAAAAAACCTTCCAGATCAAAATCGCAAAAAACTTAAAAAAAATCGATTTTTTTTTACCTTTTTTCCCGTGTTCAGGTCCATAGGTAGCAAACCGTTCAAAATTCAAGGAAACAATCAACTACAAAAATTTACCTAAGATCTCAATAAACAAATTTCTAGAACATATAAACTTCCTAGAGACGATTCTTAACACTGTTTAGGTAGCACGCAAAAGTGAAAAATTTGCCGAAAATTTTTTAATTTAATTTTTTTTACCTTTTTCTCCTGTTCAGGTCCATAGGTAGCAAAAAATGAAATATGCCTCGCCAGAACGGTTTTGAACGGTTTGCTACCTATGGACCTGAACACGGGAAAAAGGGTAAAAAAAAATCGAATTTCTGAACGGTTTGCGAGATATGAGCCTGAGAAAATGATCACATTTTTACGAAAATGATACCGAGGCCCCAAATCTTTGGCGGCCCATAAAAAAAAATGCATGACTTTGGGAAAAATTGGGAAACACGGGTCTTTTTTTTAGTCTTTTATCACGTAGTGGTGTCCGTATATAGTTATTTTGCCATGACTTAAAAAATTACACACAGTGATATCTTAGATGGCTGGACAAGTAGGAAATAGGATGGGTTGCAATAGAACCTCCAAAATTCGCACATGAATACAATAGAAATATAAACCACATTTGCAAGACAACCCATTTAAAAATGTACGTGACCTTATTTATATTTTAGGATGCCTTTCTAATTACTGAGGCACTCTTGAAAGTTGTACCTTTTGTATTTAACAGCCCTTTTATATTTAAAACCCGATCTATGCATTAATCTTATTGAAACTCGGCAAAACAAATATCACAAATGTGATAAGGCTCCACAACAAAGGGTCACATGTATGGTGCGTCCGACTGTCTCAACAAAGATTCAAATGCTTTACTCTATTACGTTTTAATACAAAAGACATTTAGTCTAATCAAGATTTTTGCGCACAACATAAAATTGAATTTATTTACGACCCTATAACTGATCAAAATGTGCGGATAATAAAGTTGAAAAACAGTCCGCACCGTAGAGTGTCTGAAGAGCGAGTTGAAGCTGAAGATGATTAAAGTGACGATAAGAAAAATTATCCAAATCGAATGCAATTAGCTAAATTACTCTTTGCGTAGATCAGCCTCTCATGGGATATTAAAGTTTTTAACGATTAAATACTCAATATGTTATTAGGGGGGAAACAAACAAACAGAATATCTATTTTATGAAGGATGAAATTGAATCGAAAGAAGTGTTGCCCAATGTTTATGTTTGTTTTTTTTTTAGCAATGAAAAATGTCTACACTTTGCTATTAACAGACAATGGGGAAGTTTTTCTATTCCATTTAGCTATTGGCGCTTATGACTTAAAAAACAGCGATCCACACTTGGGGCCTGATCATGTAAATCACTTTCACATTCACCTCATTTATCGACATTATCCCCTGACTAAATAAAGAACCTGACTTGTGGTTTTTGTTAAAATATATATTCCTTGTGTTCATTTATACATAAAAATGTATTTTATACATAAAAATCTTACAGCATCTTAGTTTGTTCAGTATGTAAGTGACGTCAAAAATACCAAATGAAGTGAATGTGACTAGTGCGATTAGGCCGTTAATACATACTACGAAACGTGGCATAATTTTCTGTAATGCGTGACAAAATATGTATGTATATCACCAGTCATGGGAGTATTACATTTTTAAATTGTACAAAATCTTCAAGAAATTGTACACACTAGTAATCCGACTGTGAAAATTTACATAAAGTCAAGTTATTGAACTTTATTTTGTTTGAACTACTAACGGGGTTTTCAACAGAGACGCTACAAAAGTAAATCGATTGGGACAGCAAACGATGCCATATTTTTTCCCGCTCTTTTCACATTTCTCTTCAGTAAGGTTTGCCATTTCATCATGGAAAGATATACGAGCCAACAACGAGTCGAAATTATTAAAATTTACTACAGAAATTTGGAGTCAGTGGCCTCAACTTTAAGAGCGCTACGTCCAATTTATGGTCGTCATAATCGTCCTACCAGATCAACAATTGAGCGTCTAGTGGAAAAATTTGAATCCACAGGCACAGTACTAAATGTTATCGTGCCAGTGAGACAAAGTAGTGCCCGAGAATATTGCTGCCGCTGAGGCTTCAGTTCAAGAAACCCTAAATGTGTCTCTCACACGTCGTTCTCAAGCGTTGGGCATCTCTGTGACGTGGTTGTGGCGAATTTTGCGAAAAGATCCTGGCCTACATCCTTACAAGAACAAATTGACGCTAGAACTGAAGCCGCTTGACCACCATAAGCGTCGTATGTTCGTGAATTGGGCTGACCAACACCTTGAAAATGATTCGGAATTTCATCGGAAAATCATCTTCAGCGATGAGGCTCATTTCTGGCTGAATGGCTTCGTCAATAAGCAAAATATGCGTTATTGGTCAGACAGCAATCCACACGTAATCCATGAGTCATCATTGCATCCCGAAAAAATTACGGTTTGGTGCGGTTTATGGGCCGGCGGCGTCATTGGGCCGTACTTCTTACGTGATGATCAAGACCGGCACATTACTGTGAATGCGAATCGCTACCGTTCAATGATAAGCGAATATTTTTGGCCCCAATTGGATAATATGGACTTGGAGGACATGTGGTTCCAACAGGACGGCGCCACAAGCCACACAGCGAATGCCACAATCAATTTATTGGAAACCAAGTTTGGTGAACGTGTTATCTCACGAAATGGCCCAGTCTATTGGCCGCCTCGGTCGTGCGATTTGACGCCGTTAGATTATTTCCAGTGGGGCTACGTCAAGTCTATGGTCTATGCCAACAAGCCAGCGACGATTGATGAACTTCGTACGAATATCGAACGTGAAATTGCAGCAGTATCGGCCGATTTATGCTTGAAAACCGTCGAAAATTGGGTTCAGCGTCTGGACTTCTGCAAGCGTGCACGTGGTGGCCATGCAGAAGAAATCGAGTTCCATACATAATGGCATCGAACGTACCTTCACAGGAATAAAGAATTTCATTGGTATCGAAACCCGGTTTTGTTTTATTTAAAAAAACTTTTGTAGCGCTCTTATTGAAAACCCCTTTAATTGCAAAGTATTTAAATAATCTAAATTGTTCGTACTTGAGGTTAATAACTTTCCAAAAGATCTAACTAGTCGATTGATAAGGCAATTTTAGGATAAAAGGAATTTAACCGGAACACTATAGTGGAACCGAAAATTTACAAATCAGTATCCCATATACCTGGCATATCGGATGGGTTGGAAAAATCAAAAATATTCGATATCAACAATTATACAATAGGTCTGTCTGTTTACTTTTCCAGCAAGATTTATCCAGTAACTTTTTGCAGAGAGTAAACAAAATTTTACGCTCTTTTTTTTTCTATTCCAAAAAGTAAGCAGGCAACATTTTGTGAAATATTGCAAGAAAACAGCAACAAGTGTAAACAATTGAAATGACAAAGGAGATAAGAATTTACGTCTGCCAGTGAAGGTATGGACGTTTCTAGCATAAAAACAAATGTTTTTTTATTATAATTTACAATAGACGTTAAAAAACAATACAATTTTAAACACTTACTTGTTAAATTTCAAATTTATTCTTCTTTTTCACACAAAAATATTGCAATCAAAATGTAAATAAACAACAGCTGATCGAACTTGCAAAATCTTGATAGAAGAAATTCCTCCAGTAACTTTTTGCAAGTTCTCTATAATCCAACTGTCAAAAAATTCTCTCTTTGCTCTCTCGTTGCAGTAAACAGACAACATTTTGTAACATTTTGTACAATATTGTACAATATTGCAGTAAACAGACAGACCTAGTAGCACACAAATCTTATTAGACCATAGGTAGATTATTTAGTTAATCAGTACCTTGTAATGGGAATGATAACGAAATTTGTACCAAGGTATATGTAGATGCATGGAAAAATAAACAGAAAACTAGAATTGCAGAACACAAATCTGATCAAAAATACAGAAAGATTTTTACACAAAAAACAGCATTAACATTCATTTGTGATACTTTAGATCATTACCCAAACTTAGTTTTTAATAAGGAAAATAATTATAAATGTCGTTATATGCTAGAAATATTACAGATAATTGACACACCTACATTAAATGAATTAACTTTAAAACAGATAACGATAATGAATTCCAGAATTTAATACATTTTGAAGTACATTTTGTATGCAAAAACTGTGACTCGTTTCAATATTTTTGATGTGTAACTTCCTCATATAAACTTCTTTCAGTGTATTATTTTTATTTTTGTAACTTAAAAAATTTTCATTTTGCTCGAAAATTTGAGTATTTATTGGTAAAACAAAGGTCAAATAACAAAATACAATCACCAAAGTGTTTATTTCATGATTCTTTGCTTGCTGGGTTCCCTAATAAAAATATAAGCCCAAAACCCGAAAATAAATAATTTTGATACTTTGCCTAGTTTTTGATACATCCGAAATTAAAATGTTTAAAATATTTAGCAAGAAATCAGTGAAAAATAGAAACAAGTTAGTTATGTTGTCAGCATTACAATGTTCATGTAAAAGTCGTATGCGCTCACATAAATTTCAAATATTTCCATTACTCGGGAACTATGGACCGCCTGGAAAGCTTTATAATTAGTTAATTAATAGTTTCCTGTTACATCTCATGTAGGGATTATGGAGATCTGCTCACAACCAGTGAGCTGTGCGCGTTCTAGTTTTACACTCACTAATTGGGACCTACAGTTTGACACGGCTTCCGAGCGGTATTTTGAGAAGCTTTTTCATGGGTAAATTCTCGATAGTGTTGCCGTCACTAAGCGAGGTGACCGCCGCCGAAAGAAAATGAAGGTGGTCAGAGCAGGGATCAAACCTACGTTCTCATGCACAAGAGCCGCGTACACTAATATTGCAACACCGACGGCCAAGCTTTATAATAATCTTTATAATTTTCGGACCCAGAGTGACGAGCTCTATCAATAGTGAAAAAGGTCAGAATTATGTTGGTAAATTGCATTTATATCCTATGCTTTGCTTTATTTTAGTTTAAATAATATTTTTAATTGTGAACCTCATTTAAGAGATGGGGAAGAGGTGGCATACAAAAATGGCTATATTAAAAAAATCTATTCTACAACAACAAATGGGATAATTGTTGCTTTATTAAATCATTGTGTTATTTAGCTCAACCATTTCAGACCAGCTGATTTTCGTTAGTGATGCACAAAAAATCCGTTTCCCATTACATCCCATGAAGAGACTGGAGAGAGCTTCTGACAACGACTGAGCGGTGCGCTTTCTAATGTTTCACTCACTGATGGGGCTCCTTTTTATTTTAGCGATTTTTTTATTTTGGGGATTATTCGAAAAAAACTTCTTCCATACGAATTGGACCACTTTTATGAACACTCCTTAGAAACCAGCAAAAATTAGTTATTTTTTAGATTGGACGCTCCGTTTACGAGTTATAGCCAACTTTTTATTTTAGCGATTTTCTAATTTTGGCGATTTTTCGAAAAAAACTTTCGTTTTCGCGATTTTTTGTCTGAAAAATTCGTCGTTCGTTTTAGCGATTTTTTTTTTGAAAAATGTTATTTTTAACGATTTAAAAAAAAAAAGTAATGTCATATTGAAGACACCCATTGGGTAAAGCCTCCTTTGGATGTAAATTTTTTTATTATTTTTTAGATTGAACGCTCCGTTTACGAGTTATAGTCACTTTTTTTATGTTAACAATTTTCTTATTTTGGCGATTTTTAGAAAAAAAATTCTTCCATACGAATTGGACCAGTTTCTGAAAACTGGTTTCCGAGATATAGAGATTTTTCCTAATTTTTTGATATTTTCGATCAAAAATGGGTTGGGTTACCTTGGGTAACCCATTACCCATCGTCGTGGGTAGCTACCCATTATTTTCCCCATTGCGCTGAGGGTAATGGGTAATAGTGATGGGTAATTCCCCATTTCGTGGGTAGCTACCCATTATTTTCCCCATTGCCCTGGGGGTAATGGGTATTCGCCTACCCTGTGGGTAATGGGTAAAATATCGCTACCCATTCCTGTAACCCTGGGTAACTCATTACCCACGAAATACGAACCCTGCTTCTGGTGTAAAAGTATAAAACGATTTTTTTTACAATTTTGTAGGAATTTGAAATAACGAAAACTAGCTTAACTGTACCAACTTAGCACATGAGTTTGAATTGTGACAAGAGTGGTTCAATTGTACCTCATTTGCCATCACTGGTGCTCACAAAGAATTGTAAAATTTACCGCGCGTTGTTGTGAAACATAAATTCTAATATAATTTTCAAGCGAATATAAAACCGGTTCCCTTAAGTTTAGAGCCATGAAAATGTACTTGCTTAATCTGTTGAAAACACCGGTAATTTGGCATAACCGGTATTCAGTTTTATTGAATGGAAATTACCGGGTAAGCCGATTAATTTTCGATTTTATTTATGGTTATTTCTGGGTTTTTTCGTTTTTCATGGAAGATAATATGTTTACATTATTGTTGAAAAATTAATATAAAATTAACACAAAATTACATTTTCCTGTCCTGTTTCCTTTGCCCAAAAAAAAACATTATTCAGAAAATTAGCACAATTATTCAGATTTTAATACATACATATGTATATACATTAGGGTGGACCTTGTGTCGATATTTTGGTAGATGAGGGCTCTATTCCGTGCCTTTTTGAAAAAAAATGACAATGCCGAAAAAAAAAATTTAAAAAAAAAAACATTAGGGGTTGCGCACGAGCCGAGAAAAAGGTCCACTTTGCCAAAATTAGGGGGGAAATTGCCATAGGTCATCAGGGGTCACCCGTAGGGGGGAAGAATGTATGGCCGGCCCCCATTAACTTTTTACCGCCAACATTTTCCCCCAAGACACCCACCCCCTATCTCCTCCCCTTAGGGGGGTCATACAAAAATGGAGGTTGCTCAGTATTTTCGAAAAACACCATAGGTCATCAGGGGTCACCCCTAGGGGGGCAAAATATATGACCGACCCCCATTAACTTTTCATCCCCAACATCTTTTCCGAACAAACTTACCCTCTATCTCCACTCCTTGAGGGACTCCCCATACAAAAATACTGAAAATCTATGTATTTACAGTTGCACAATATCGAGATTTTTTTGATTTTTTTTACAGAAATTCCACCAATATTCAAGAGTGGTCATTGTTTGGAAAGTCTTGAAAAATTTGAAACGCACACGTGCTGAATCAGGTACATAGGCACCCTTAGCAGATGCCCCCATTCATCAGTACCTGGCAGTAAAATATTGCAAAATACGTAGTAGTTATAAATAGCAGTTCATTCATCGATTGTTGTCATTCAACAAGTGCCGACGACCGCGAAAAGTAAATTGATTTTTCTCCCGTTTTTTAAAAGTTAAGATGACAACACGACTTAGATCGCGCGACGATATTTTTTTGATTGTTTATCCAAGCATGAATATTACGGGGAACAAATTACCGTCGAAGAAGCAAGTGCTAAGAATGCATTTCTTCAACATTCGCAAACGAAACATATCGAAGAAAAATAGTGCGGTTATAGTCGCGGACGCAGTGATGATTTTTTGGCGCGAAGCAGCTATTCCGACGAAAGCCAGAGGAGATGTTACAAGAAAAATAGCTGCGCTGCACGATGAGTGGGATGCTTTAAGAAAGTCATCTCACAGAAAGACTGAGTCCACTAGAGAAAAAGAGAATACGTTTTCTGATAGCTTGGTTAATCTTTTCGACATCGCACACGCCAACGCCCTTGAGAAAATGACAAATACCGAAGACATTGAGTTTCTGCTAAAGCAAAGAGAAGATGGCCGGCCAGGAACTATGGGAGGTGTGGACGCTACTGATACTCGAACGAGGAAAAGAAAAGCTGAGCGCGAAGAACAAGAAGAGTTGCGACGCAAACGTGCAACGGAATCTAGTAGAGATCGGTTCGCTAAAGGCGGTAAGCTATTTCGCGCTTTGTGTGTTCGTCCAATGTTTATATTCAAATGAAATTCGTTCAATTGCAGTGGTTAAATTTTCAAGCAGTGATTCAAGCGATGATAATGGGAGACAGGACGAAAACTTCCCGGCAGAAGCTGGCCCGTCAAATGTTGGTGACAGAAGAGGTTACAAACAATGTTTTACTGAACGAGTCCTATCAGCTTTGGACAAGTGCAAAGTGACTGACCGAGACGCGGTCGGCATTATGATAGCGGCGGCAGAAGCATTTGGACGCGATCCTCAACAATACACAATAAACCGTACGTCGCTTCTTCAACGCGTTTCATTCATCTCCAGCATGTCGCAGCTAAATCCTTCGTAGTCCATTGGGATGGCAAAATGCTTTTGGATTTTGTGGGTACAAAGAAGGTGGACCGTCTACCGGTAATTGTCTCGTACGGAGAAAAAGAACAACTTCTTGGAGTTCCCAAAGTAGAAGATGGGAAAGGAAAAGGCCGGAGAATAGCACATGCCGTTTATCAACTGTTGGCATCTTGGCATATGACACATCGAATACAAGGACTTTCTTTCGACACGACATCAACGAACAGTGGCCCATTCTCCGGAGCCTCAGTTGCTCTTGAGCGGCTGTTGGAGAGAGAAATCTTATATTTACCTTGCAGACACCACGTATACGAACTGGTGCTAAGGGAAGTTTTTGAGACAAAAATGGGAAAAACCAGTGCACCAGGCGTTCCTTGCTTTGACCGTTTCAAACAGGAATGGGACGCTGTAAAGGTTAAACCATTCCATTCTTGCTTGATAGACGTTCAAGTCGTCAGAAAAATTCCTGTGGCAATGGAAGTCGGCATAAAGAAGTTTTGCTTAGATCAATTGAAGGAGAAACACCCTCGCGATGACTACAAAGAAATGCTACAATTAATTCTTTTGTTTCTGGGTGAAAAACTTGAGAATTACCATTTCCGACCTCCAGGACCCGTTTCCCATGCTCGATGGATGGCAAAAGCCATTTACAGCCTCAAGATGTTTTTGTTTCGGAGAACTTTTCACTTATCTGTATGTGAATTGAATGGTATTCGACACGTTTGTATTTTTGTGGTGCGACTTTACGTCAAGGCATGGTTTGGTTCTTCTCGAGCAGCTGAGGCGCCGAATCAAGATTGGAAGTTTTTGAAGGACATCGTCGAGTACAAGTCCGTTGACCAGGATTTATCTCGGGTAATGATAAAGAAATTTATCGGTCACATATGGTATCTCGCCGATGAGCACATAGCCCTTGCCTTTTTCGATGACAAGGTTTCAAATGAGTTGAAGGCCAAAATGGCCCAAGCATTGCTAGAAAATGAGAATGACGAAGGTGAAGAAGATGAAGAAGACGAAAAAGGTGAAGAAAAAAGTGAAGAAGACGAAGAAGGTGAAGAAGATGAAGAAGACGAAGAAGGTGAAGAAGATGAAGAAGACGACCCGGTTCCCCCAGCTCCTCGCGTCGTAATCAAAAGCCCCAGCGTTAAAAAAATCGAGGTGAAATTCAAAGATGTGAATGAGGAATTCTTGGCTAAAGACTTGAGCAACTTCGTCTCTCATAATACCAAAAATTTATTTGTACGATTTGGAATATCGCAAGATTTCATTCTTGCAAATCCAGCAACCTGGAAATCTCGCGCAGACTATCAAGAAGGTCGTAGAATTGTAAATAACTTACGCGTTGTGAACGACACTGCCGAAAGAGGAGTAAAAATGATACAAGATTATAATAGAATACTGTGTCAAGGCGAAGAAGAGAAACAGTATTTACTACATGTTATCGATTCTTACCGCAAGAAATACCCATCAGCGAACAAAAATATGTTAATTTGACTATATTATATTAAGAGTGCTTAGTAGTACTACTCAATTACAGCTTCTTTTATTTTTGTATGGGGAGTCCCTCAAGGAGTTGAGATAGAGGGTAAGTTTGTTCGGAAAAGATGTTGGGGATGAAAAGTTAATGGGGGTCGGTCATATATTTTGCCCCCCTAGGGGTGACCCCTGATGACCTATGGTATTTTTCGAAAATACTGAGCAACCTCCATTTTTGTATGGTGACCCCCCTAAGGGGAGGAGATAGGGGGTGGGTGTCTTGGGGGAAAATGTTGGCGGTAAAAAGTTAATGGGGGTCGGCCATACATTCTTCCCCCCTACGGGTGACCCCTGATGACCTATGGCAATTTCCCCCCTAATTTTGGCAAAGTGGACCTTTTTCTCGGCTCGTGCGCAACCCCTAATGTTTTTTTTTTTTTAATTTTTTTTTTCGGCATTGTCATTTTTTTTCAAAAAGGCACGGAATAGAGCCCTCATCTACCAAAATATCGCAAAAATGTCATTTCAAGGTCCACCTTAATATACATATATGATTTACATTTTCTTTTAAAAACACATTAGTTAATATTCGCTTGCCACTTGAATTAAAGTTTAAGTCAATTAAAAGTTTGAAGTTTGAAGCCACTAATATTTCTTATGCCACTGTCCGGCCTTCACACAAGCTCTTGTGTGATATTGTATCTTTCCGACAGTACAACTTAAGGAATTTCGTGAATAGCACCGAATTTCTATGAGATGTATAGTAGATTAGTACGGTAAACTTCGAGCGCACAATAGGTCGAATCACCGGCTTTAGTGTTTGTCTACTGACATGGGAATGATTAGAGTGCTCCTTTTGAGCACTCAACATCGTACTACTCCTCTTTTCAAACTAACTAACTAATATTTCTATTATGAAGATAACAAGAACTGAAGAGAATTAGAATTGGTACTATTACATTTATACGAGAGCTGATATTGTGATATCATATCCCGATGTGTCAATAAAGTATGCGCAAGTAAAACCTACTTGTTTGACATATCGCCATATCTTACTTTTATTGACAATTATATAACCTCATGAGGTCAGATGTCTGACACATATTAATTAAACAAACAAATAAACAAATTTTAACATATTTCTCCAACTGGTTCTATCCTTCGCCTTTTCCCGCCAGTTGGTAACACCAAGGAGATGGAGGGATTCTTCGGCCTGGTCTTTCCATAGGAGTCTTGGTTGTCCTCTTTTCCTGCATCCATCGGCGACGGTATCGAAAGCATTTCGCGCTGGTTCATCTTCATCCATTCTGATAACATGGCCAATCCAACGCAATTGGCCTAATTTGATTCGCCTAGCTATGTCCACGTCAGAATATAGATAACATAGCTCTTGGTTCCAACGACGTCGGTACTCGCTGTTTTCTTATCAGGACCATATATTTTACGGAGAATTTTTTTGCGATATGACCCAAGTTTCGGAGCCATATGCCAGGACTGGTAAATTGAGTGTCTGGTATAGCTGGACCTTTGTCCGTCGAGAGAGGGCTTTGTTTTTAAACTGCTTACTGAGCCCAAAATAGCATCTATTTGCAAACACAATTCTCCTATTTGTCTCCAGGCTGATGTTGTTGTCCTTGTTCTACCACTTACAAATTAAATCGGTTGTCAACGTTCAAGTGCGGACCAAGTCGAGAGGTTTGTCTAGTCGTTGACACCATCAATTTTGTCTTGCCCTCATTAACAGCAATACCCACCTTTTGATTCTTGAAAATACTCCAGTAACCTCTCCCAAATTTCGCCCTATGATGTCTATGTTGTCAGCATACGCCAGCAACATATGTCTTTTCATGTTAATGGTCTTGTTCGTTTATCTCCATTAAGATGTTGAAAAGATTGCACGAAAGTGTGTCGCCTTGTCTCAGTCCTCGCTTGGTACAGAATGGATCAGTGAGGTCTTTCCCCACTTTCACTGCTGATTTGGTGTTGGTCAGCGTCATTCTACAGAGGCGGATCAGTTTTGCCGGAATACCAAGTTCAGACATAGCTTAGTACAATTTTCCCCGAATGGGGCTATCGAAAGCAGCTTTGTAATCGCCAAAAAGATGGTATGTATCGATTTGCTTTTCGTGGGTCTTTTCCAAGATTTGGCGTAGCGTGAATATTTGGTCAGTCGTGGACTTGCCTGGTCTAAAACCACACTGATAGGGTCCAATCAGGTTTTCAATAATTGGCTTTAGTCTTTCACATAGTACGCTCGACAAGACCTTATATGCGATGGATAAAAGACTGATACCGCGTTAGTTGGAACAGACACACGGATCACCCTGTTTGAATAGAGGAATACACTGAGACAATGAGGGGTGTACAATCTACACTTTCTTCCACAATCATTATCTCCTTATCTTCAGTGGAAGAATCTGAGTCGAGTAGTGCTGATAAGTGGTCTCTCCCCATTTTAAGCACTATCATTCACCAGATTATCAGACACCAGATTCCCATTCTCGTCCAGCCCATTATTCGGCCTGTTATTCGATCTTCTTAGCCTTTGGTATAATTTCCGGATTCATTATTCATCCTGCACAATTCGGTCGTCTCTCTCTCTCTGCTCCCACTGCCATTTTTCCGCCTACATTGTTGGTTGTAACTGACTGTTTCGTTGCCATACGTGCAGCGTCTTTTTCATCAGTTGCAATGCGACATTCTTCGTTGTTCCATGGCTTATCCTTCTGCCGTTTTTGATAGCCAAGTTCAGTCCATGCAGCGGTTTCCAAAGAATGCGAGATGTGCTTCCACTGCGCATATGGGCCTTCAGGAGGAGGGTTTTTTGCCCTAGCAATAGAAAGAGCTTCTGTCGATAGGACATTGATATCTCCGGTATTTGTAGCTTGTCAACATTCAGCTTCTCCTGTGTTCTGCTTCGTCCATTTTCGCAGCCACCAGGTAATGATTCGAGTCGATATTGGCACCTCGAATCAGACGTACATCCATTACACTAGAAGAGTGCCTGCCATCTATAACCAAGTGATCAATCTGGTTCTTCGTCCGCTGATCAGGAGATATCCAGGTAGTCTTACGTATGTCCTTGTGCTGGAATCGTGTGCCACTAACTACCATGTTCTTTGCAGCGGCGAAGTCTATCAGTCTTATTCCATTATCGGAGGTGGTATCATGTAGACTGTGATTGCCGATGGTTGGTCGAAAGACACTTTCCTTTCCTAATTTGGCATTAAAATCGCCTAGAATAATCTTAACGTCGTGGTCAGGGCAGAGTTCGCATACTTCCTCCAGACGCTTATAAAATGATTCGTGTCGGTGCGTGGACACAAATTAACGAGATGTTGAAATATTTCGCTTTGATACGAATTGTGGCTATGCGGTCACTCACTGGGTTGAACCTTGAAACTAGGTGTCGCCGCCTCTTGCCAAGTATAAATCCGCAACCGAATTCGTGCTTCTCTCATGGCAGCTGTAGTAAATATCGCAGTTCTTCCTTCTGGTTCAACTATATCCTGTCCATCGCAATTCCTGGATCGCTGTGATGTCAGCTTTATATTTTCCGAGGACGTCCGCCAGTTAGAAAGTGGCACCCGTCCTGTATAGCGTTCGAACATTCCAGGTACATATCCTTAAATCGTGGTCATTATTACGTTTGCGAGCGTCGTCAACAGTTGGGGGTTTCTTTTTTCGTTATTTTTATTGTGTATTTTCATTGCCAATATAACGGTGGCAGGAGGCAAACCCAGCCTACCGTGGTTTGCATTTTAACTACTTCCAGGATGATCATGTTTCAGCCGTCCATTATGGATCAGACGCTGCTCAGAATGCAGTGTGTCGAAACTCTATTTTGGTTTCTTCAATTTTGATCCGCCGTTGGCCAGGGGTGTTGGCTCTCCGCCTTCAAAGGACAGAAGAATATGTCCACTAGTTCGAAGAATTTCAGTGACAGGGTCACATACTAATCCTGAGACGTATCAGTGATCGTATTACCACTCAGGTTGCTCATTCGTTTCGTCTTCTCACTTTAGCTAGCTAACGGAGGTTTCCGATACGCCATTGCCCAGGACATACTGCATGGAAGTACTGAGCTGCTTGGACTGCCCAATGAAGGAATCATTTCTGGCCACTCCCAAGTGAATGGGTATCAGACACTTTCCACCTCCAAGGACAGTTCCATGTTCCGACATAATTTTCTGATATAAAACAAACTCTGTTAAAAGGCGTATATTTCTTCTTGAGAAGTTTAATCGAATTCCGGCTGTATTTTTATGTTGTATTGGGTTCGTGATAACAAACATTCACAACAAGATTAATTGTTTGAGGGCGCACAAAAGGGAGACACCTACTACAACAATTACAATATGTAAGTAACCAAATATGATTTCACTTTAGGTTTACATCCGATTTAGTGAATCACCCCCTTATGGTTATAGAAAAAAAAAACTGACATAAAATGTAATAATTTACGAGCATCGCGTTCCAAGGGGACTAATATGTACACATTTACAATGTTAAACATATGTATAATTAAAACCGTAAATAGAAATTTGTAATAATTCAATACATAATGATGTAACGATGTACGGAAGTTTCATGTCGAAGAATATAAGTGGAAGTGTTTATTTGTATGTGAGTAATATGAAGTTAATTTGACCAATTGTTTAAACAAATCGATCAAATGTGATTTTTTTTTCATTGTAAATATACATATGTAAGTGCATTGGAGTGGCATTCTCTTCTTTACGTTAGAAATTCAGGGAGCACCGGGCGGAATATTATAACGCTGTTATATTGAAAATTTGAGGAACATTTTACAATGTTAAGACGTTCGCAGTTAAAGTTCAAATATTAGGAAATCATGTATTTTTTAACAATCACGGTTATTTATGGAACATGTCAAAATTATTACAGTTACAGTATAACTGGTGAAAATTTGGAGAAAATCCGAGGACATTAACACGTATAGCCTCGACAAATCAAAGTTAAAAATTTGAACTTCGACTTCAAGGAGCGACACATTAACGTTGTCCGATTTAAACCACATTTTTGCCAGCTAAATAGTAATTAATGGGCAAATGCGGCCAAAATAAATTTTTATCTTTTTTGAAGTTTACAAATTTGTTGATGCCAAGTGGACGCTAATATACCTCACGCCATATGGCTACTGGTTTTTTTTCTGATTGATGTGCTACGCCGCAAATGGCATTAATTCAAATTGCAACATATTTGAAATTTTTGAATATAGGGAGAAAATCTATAATTATAAGACGAAGACAAAGTGGGCCACGATATGGATATCCTGGGTTGTTGTTGCAAAATTTGACATTTCTAAGAAACTGTAGCTGTGTGCAGTAAAAATTGCTAATATTACCAGTTTGTTGAAACACACACACCTTTAAACACACCTCCTTAAATAGCTTATAAAAGTTAACATCGAATTCCCTACACTTCCAACATGTTCAGCGAAGGCCGCTTTCCTTAGACGTAATTATGTCATAATGCCTTCCATTGAAGCCCGCACACTTCACATACGTCCCTGACTGTACAAATCTAGTAATAATTATCAATTATGTCTAAAGGTATGCAATAAAATAAAATAACAAAACGAATTCGTACAACTTTCAAACATAAAACAACGAAATCCTAAAAGTATGCAGAATAATACTGGGTTGTATACTGGGTTATGGCATAATACGGTTAAAAAAAAAGTTGTTTACAATTTTTTCATTTAGCCCCCATCCCGCAACGTCCGATAAGGAACTTCGTTCCAAAAAATTACTATAGACCAGAAACGGTGCATCCAATCGCAAAAGTAATCGCTAAAATAATAATTTGCTATAACTGGGAAATTGTGCGTCCAATCGCAAAAATAATAACTTTGTTAACCCCGAAAGAGGCTTTAATTAATGGAAGTCTTTAATATGGCATCACTTATGGAAAAAAATCGCTAACACATATTTATGAATGTTTTACCGATTTTTTATTTGAGAATTATTAGTTTAACGATTTTTTTTTTATAAAAGTGATGCCGTATGAGTGGCATCCATTGGTTAAAGCCTCATATAGCGGTAAAAATTTTATTATGTTCACACACCTGTTTGTTGTATCACACACACCTTTTAATGATACACCAGCAATTTTGTGCTCCATCTACGTACTAAATTTCAGCAGTTTCCATTAGGAAACACCAAAGTTATATATATTTGGCCGCATATTTCCACCGTGCAGTGTAACAATTTTATCATATTTCACAAAAACCCTTCATAAACTGAGTGGGGGTTTTAAAGCTGATTGTTGCAAATATATATTTTCCTAAAATTTTAACTATGACCCCGAAGCGCCACGTTTTAATGTGATCAAATTTTCCTAAAATTTTCATCATTACAAAACAACAAATCCCATTAAAAAAATTACCATTGTTCGTAATGGAAATTAAAAAGTTTTGAATTGTCATTTCCTCAGGCAATGTAAAAGCAGGTTGTGGAATCGGATGCCAATTGTAATGAAATATGGGAATGTTTTTGATATTTGGATTTGTTTGACTGCTGGCAATTCCGCTTTTAAAATATGTTATATGTAGAGGTTTGTGGCTTCGAATGGTGTTGCTCGTACTAATTTCGAATTCATAAACCTACACAAATAAAATATTGGAAAACAAAAAAGGGCAGATATGGAGGAGATGCTTTGGAAATAAGTACAAATACAAATGGTATTTACACTTTTTGAATTTGCATTTGTAGAGTCAATTCAAATTAAACTACAAATAATAATTGTCATATAATTAATTTGCTCCATGTATGTGTACGTTGTACACACATTAATTTGCATCAACTTGTTAGCGTTTTCATTTAGATACCAAATCGAAAAATATCTATAATTTTTTCTGAGTATGTAAACACCAGCATGTAAAGTAAAACTTACCATATACGAGTATTTACTTAACTACAATTAAATTATTAATTCATTATTTACCACATCGATTGTTTGTGTTGTTAGCTTAATTATTCTTGGGCCATAACTCGTAACGTGATAATAATCTGTTCATTGATTTGTGGCCATAAACGGCGCTTTAGCGTCTGCCACTTTCCATTATCGTTGTAGGAAAGTTGACAATCGGTTGTTCAATTGGAATGATTGTAAATGCTATTGTGATTACTGATTGTTTTTTGTGATTCAGATGTTGCCGGCAACATGTTGGCTTTGGTTGACACCTAAACGTGAATTATTTCATTATTCACGTATGAATAACAAATAAACACAGAGATACGAACGACCAGACGCAATTTCATACACACTCGACATTCTACATTATGTTGCAACGAGTGTGTGTACTCGCACTTACTGTAAACAATAAGTATAACGAGAGGAGTGTGATAAGTTGGTTTGCTCTTAAGACGGAAATATTTTTACGAATTTTAGGGTTTAACTACATGATCATGTAAATCACTTTCACATTTACTTACGGCAAGTACGTATCTTGTTCAATAATAGTTAAAAATACACAAATTATTAAACTAATAGTGGTATTCATGTAAACGCAAAAAATCAAAAACTTTGAAATCTTGCACATCAAACGTCAAAACACAACAAAAATTGTAATTCCTTTTAGGCTAACAGGTCATGTTTTTTTCCCGGTTAGTGAAGAAAGGTAAATTTCGCGGGTGGGATTGGAACAAACATTTGCTGGACGATCGTTCCGATGTTTGTGAATCATCATATTCAGCAGCGTCTAGCGTATTCACACTTGATACCATTGGTAAAGGAAATAAATAGACTTTTATCGTGTAGAGTGATTGTTTGACACTACTTAAACGTTTTCACTAATTTTATCTGATTAAATTTTATCTGATTAAAAAGCGCTGTTTGTTCAGAATAAAATTGTCCTTAAACATTAAAATACAAATATATATATTTCCGTACAAAAATTCATAATAAAAAGTAGTCAAAATCAAAAAAAAAAAAATGAAAAGCGAACAATTTTTTTATATGTTCATAGGAAATTCGCTACCAATATTTTAGGAACATACCACAATATATATATTGATAGAAAGAAATATTCTTCTTCTTTCATAAACCGTTAAAAAATAAAAATCGGTTAAAAGTTAACTAACTTACGCTTGCATTTGTATTACAATCCCTCCGAAAACGGATTTTTCAGAATAACTCTGAATTTTGCTGGTGTTTCTGAAATGTTTAAAACTGATTTCTGATCTACCCGACAAGGTCTATAACCTACACTAGGTCGCTGTTCAAGTATATTTTAACTGTAGCACCGTGTTATTTGTCAAAATGATAGGCAAAATTTAATTAACATTTTAAAAGTATCAATTAAATAGTTTGCAATTCCACGCAAAATAAATTAACCAAATGCTTAATTGGTTCAACAAAGTTATTTGTTTGAATTAGCCCTCATCAATCAATTATTTATTTGGTTAATAATTGTATTTTTTCAATTAATGTCTTAAAATTTTTAAATTGATAGCATCAATTTCTTTATCAGTGCAAAATCAAACAAAAATTTAATTGAGAACGCGACTTGAAATCAATCGATTTTTTTCTGTGAGATGTGGAAAATATAACATGAAGTGAATGTTACTTGTGGTATAAGGCACCACAGCTGTATAAGGGGCACCACAGCTGTCTCAAATAAAGCGCAATCTCGATGTCCAATTTCGACCTCTGTGTTATGGCCACAGAGTAATATTAAGAAGAGTTTGCAACAGTTGTTTTATATTCTAAAGAGGTCCGTGGATGACTTAGAAAACATATAGAGACTGAGAGAAATCTTTAATTGTTTTGTTTAATTTGTAAAATTGTTTTCACTGAATATCGATTTAATTGTCAAAATTTACTCCTAGTTGATGTGTTTTGCACTTCTGAACAAAATCGCACAACGCAACCAAAATTCAAATATCACCGTTTCTTCTTTGAAATTATCTTTTCCATAGAGTCTCCAAGTAATAAAAAATAAATGAATCTATGAGCTTCATTTTTCAGATCAGGGATCATCTTCGTTCCATGTATAAGTGGAGACTATAATATTTCGTATTGACTTTTCCACTGAATGTTTAACAATGATTTAACCACCCCATAGTGTCTGGCTAAACTACAATCGGAACAGCATGATTTTATCAGTCACCTTACTCATTGTGAAAACCCTCGTATATTTTGTTTATTTCGTTTTGGTGAAATCTTGCTCAGTTCTATGTGTATTTATTTTTCACCTTTTGATCAATAGGAAACCGTTTTTAAATTCAGAAACTAAAAGTGTGCCATTAGTTGAAACGTGCGAGTACTCGCAGTCGCACTCGCAAACGTACGTTTGTTAACTGACTGCATGATAAATACATCTCCGTTCGCTCTGTATCGATTCAAATGACAACGAATGAGTCATAGAATCGATACTTGTACGTACAAATTTATTAGTGCAACCAAACGTGTGTTTAAATGTTAGCGAGATAAGACATTTGGAGCTGGTAGTTGGCAATAAACTCGCAACGGTTCGCTGTGTGCTGTGTCAGTTTGACATGAGATTATTTGCATATTTTGTTTAATAAAATGTTACAAGGATATTTCGGTAGTTAAATGAAATGCGTTTGCAGTATTTACAAACAAACAAGTTTGAGATGTGTAGTAGTCGGTCAAGAACTCTGCCAGAGTAATGATATTTTTGACAGCGTCAATCAATTAAGTATATAAATACACAGCACAAAAAGTCATTACAACAAAATGATAAACAAACTGATAAACAAAAATCACTCAACAATTAAATAGGGAAATAGATATTGTTAGTAAATTGAACATAACCGTTAGAATAGTAAAATTGAACATACCCTTTTATTATTATATGGTTTTTGAAAGTTAACCTCTATATCTAGCGTTAGGCCCAATTTTTGGCTGGTTATTTTGATTTATCAGTTGATTTTGATTTATGTTTGATATGACTTTAGGTACGATCAAAGTCCTATGTTAAATAATCTTACTACCATGTGGTAACAGTGGCAAATGCTACGAAAAATAACCGGTATTCGTACATTTATCGGCTAATCGTTACAATGCATCAAACTGACGCCATTTGCAAAACAAAAGTGAAGTGATAAAATACAAAATATTTAATGAAATTGGAGAATATTTGGCAGAAATAAAGTTCTAACTGCATTACGAGTTAAATTATAAATTGTTATTGTTATTACAACTAGGATGGTGATTATAATTGTTCACATAAACAATTAAAGAAGCTTTGTGTTTGTTCTTCTTTTTTGTTTTCTGTCAAAATCATATGGTCACTTGATCACAGTTTGGCTGTTTAGAAAGCAATTAACTATTAACCTAAAAATTGAATTCAGAGTTTAAATTGTGTTTGATCATTGATTAAAGATGAATTTCCACTCAAAAATTAGGCCTAAGTCAGTTACGAGAATTTGAAATTGTATCAACTTTCACCATGGAGTGGTCATATAAGGAAACCCGTATCGTATAATTTCAAAACCATCCGCCCCCTCGGCATTAATCGCATGTTCGTCAACAGGTGCATACAATTGTTCGAGGAGACTGGAAATATAAAAGACCGTCCTCAGCCGGGCCGCCGCACGTACCGTGCGGACTAGGAATGCTAAACAGGATTGATTTTAAAAAATCCCGGGAATCGGTATTTCGGGATTCCATTTTACGGCTTACAATCCAAAAAACAACAACATACATACTTTTTCCACTAACGTATCGTGTAAAGCCATTGATGTCAGTTTTTTGTATAAAACAATTCAAAACAAACTCAAAAAATAATGTAGCACTTTTCGATAAGTCGCTTAGTTATCGAGTTATCGGATGTTGACATTTAGAAAAATTATAATTTTTTTTACTTTTCTCAAACAAAACCAAAAATTATTTTAAAAACATCGCGCGATTTTTCGAATATTTTTTTAAATTTTTGTTTGAGAAACGTAAACCTCCGATAACTCGATAACTAAGCGACTTATCGAAAAGTGCTACATTATTTTTTGAGTTTGTTATGACCTGTTTTATACAAAACAGTCATATCAATGGCTCTACACGGTACTTTAGTGGAAAAAGTATCCAAAATGTCGGGGTACATAACTCCGAAACTATGCATTTGCCCCGATTTTGTTATTTTACTTTCTTTGCTTAAAATAACATGTTCTACCCGACGCAATAAATTTTGTAATTTTTGGAGAGTAAGCCGTATAATAGACATTCATATGCCATATTTAACTTACGGTAAGATGTGTTTTTAAAGCTTTTGTAGACGGTTTTAAACCCATTTTGCACAATTTGCATTTAGCTTGAGGTGCACCTTTCGACTCTTCCAAAAAATAACACCACGCTGAAGTTTTGCAATATTTTTTAGTTTAATGTTTTTCAAAATGAATAATAATGGCGAAAAGTCCCGGGATTTGCTTATTAAAATCCCGGGATTCATCACTCCCGAAATATACCGGGATTCGGGATTTTCCGTTTGGGATCCCTAGTTCGGACACAACAAGTCATCAAAGCCGTCAAAGCAAGAATCATGGCCCGTGGGATGAAAATCACACAAAAGTCCATGAGTCGAATTATTAGAAAATGTTGAGCTTTCAAACGACGTACAGGACATTTGTTGCCTGCAACTTTAGAAAAATAGGATACAAAAATCCAAACGTCTTTTGGTGAAGTACGCTGATACCTTGCATAGAAAAATCTTGTTTACGGATGAAACAATTTTTACTGTACAGGAAAAATTTAACAAAGAGAATGATAGAGTTTATGCACGATCATATAAAGAAGCATCTGAGCTCATCCCAGTCATGGTTTGGTGGGGTGTCTCTTATGATGGGGTAACTGACTTGCATTTCTGTAAACAAGGGATCTAAATATCGGCCAAAGTTTACCAAGAAACAGTTTCGGAAGCAGTTGTGAAGCCGCTTAATAATTCCCTGTTCCAAAACTAGCCGTGAACTTTCCAGCAAGATTCAGCACCAGCTCATAGGACTAAAACGACACAAACCTGGCTTCGAAAATATTTTCCAGCTTTTATATGGTCTGAAGAATGGCCCTCTGGCAGCCCAGATCTGAACCCTCTGGATTACAAATTGTAGACCGTTTTAGAGGACATGGTCTGCCACAAAAGATACCCCAACATTGATTCTTTTAAGACAGGTCTGGTGCGTGCAGTAGCCAATTTTCCAATGGATGCGGTGCGTGCAGCTATTGATGATTGGCCAATGCGACTTAAGGCGTGCGTGAAGGCCAAGGCTGGATATTTTGAATGAAACTTAGCGTTTTGTATATCAATAAATATATAAAACAAATTTGGTCCAAAAACGTTCATTAGTTTTTGTTTTATAGCCCAAATAAGTAACAGTATTTATGTCCATACTAAGTAAATGCGTAGGGATGTGTTTACGTTGGATAACTCGTTGGTTCTCTATCGTTACGGCAACACTAGTTTACGCCGTTTTTTTTAATGCGTAACTGATTAAGAATTATCCAAGGTCGGTGTCAGTTAGACGGCAATCCTCTTCAGGATATGCTCAGCAGATCTCCAATCTCCACCTTTACCCTCGGTTCCCATATCCTAGTTCTGGGAGTGCCAACCTCCACCCAATCCAAGGCGGATTAAGGTTGCTTGCTGTCCTGAGCTCTGAAAAAATATTGGGCCACTTAAATGGGAAAGTAATGACATTTAAAATTTAATTCAATTTTTATTTATTTGTTGTTATATTTCTTTATTTTACAATTTTTTTTTTGTTTCAGTTTTTAAACACCGGCTTCCAATAGGGACGGGTAGACGTTAAAATTAATAATGCCAATTTTATATTTTATTTGAATGTGCCCTCACTTGCACGTATCCTATAGATCTATTTTTTTTATAAATCAGACTGAATTTGAGCGATGGCACCACGGGTTATGTTGACTTTGTGGGTTCCGGTCGTTTGTGAATTATTGGCATAGACCTGCGAAAGCCCCATACGAAAAAGTTTAACGGGGCAAATCGCACAATCGCGGTGGATTGTTCACTTCTATTCAGTGTGAGAAAAGCATGCAGTCAAATCACTTTTGGAGAATGTCAAATGTGACATCAGCTGTGTGGCAAATAGCGCCGTCTTGTTGGAAACACATGCCGTTCACATCCATATCATCCTATATTGTCAAAAATCAATTAGTTATTACAGATAGGTAGCGCTCTACGTTTATGGTGATTGATATGTCATCACCGTCTTCGAATAACTATAAACAGTGACTTCGTGTAGATTCAGTTTACTCGTTGGCGTACCCGTTCATTCACAAATGGGCCTTTTCGCAAAATGGGCGCAATGCGCGCATCGTTGCCACAAAAGCGAACCCATTTGATGTAAATTAACCCATTTTATCGTTTGTACTTTCTGCTCGAATGTCTTAAATTGCCGTGCTGATTTGTCGTTATTTTCTCAAAAATACGAAATAGGAAAAATAACAAAAGATTAACCAACATAAACGCCATGGACTGCTAAAATCTACTCGTCCCTATTGGAAACCCCCGTATATATTGTTACGAATTTCCTTATTCGTCCTTTTTGCGTTGTTTTATTCCCAATAATAAAACAAGGTTCGTTTTAAATTACGATAATTACAACGGTATCACTTCCTTTTATTTTACTAATATAGTACAACAGTTTACTTTATCAATTCGCGTTGCTCACTTTACGGGGTTTAATCACAAACTGAACTCTCCATTCCAAAGACCTCCGCTATTTATACCAACTCACCATACTCAATGAAGGTATATCTAGCGAATTCAAGAACCTTCTAGATGTTGCTTATCTTTGTACAACAATCTCCAACACAGGAGAATTATCTTTACTGAGGTGAATTCATGCTACTGGTTTAGCGAGCTGGTACGTTGTAACAATGCATACTTTCAGGCGCAGCACTAACCGCCTGTTATTTACATACTGTTAGTAGAGTCATTAACAGCAAGCAAAAGCTTTTACTTATTCGTAACAATATCATATTTTTCGTGATTAATATTGTTACGAATAAGTAAAAGCTTTTGCTTACTGTTAATGACTCTACTAACGGTATGTAAATAACAGGTGGTTAGTGCTGCGCCTGAAAGTATGCATCGTAACAACGTACCAGCTCGATAAACCAATAGCATGAATTCACCTCAGTAAAGATAACTCTCCACCATTCGAGATTTTTCTACAAAGATAAGCAACAACAACAACATCCAGATTCTAGAAGGTTCTTGAATTCGCTAGATATACCTTCATTTGAGTATGGTGGGTTGGTATAAATAGCGGAGGTCTTTGGAGTGGAGAGTTCAGTTTGTGATTAAACCCCGTAGAGTAAGCAACGCGAATTGATAGCGTAAAATACAAGACTTATTAAAGTGTTATTAAAACTGTTGTACTATATAAGTAAAATAAAGGGAAGTTAAACCGTTGTAATTATCGTAATTTAAAACGAACCTTGTTTTGTTATTGGGAATAAAACAACGCAAAAAGGACGAATAAGGAAATTCGTAACATTGGTGTCAGAGTGAAATTACGAATTAAGGACAACGATGAAGTTTGAAGAACTCAAAGTTGAACAATTAAAAAAGGAGTTGAGTAAATTGGATCAACCGACAGCTGATAATAAGGTAGAGCTGCAGAAGCGATTAATAGAAGAATTCAAGCGCCGAAACATTGACATTGACAAATACCAGTTTGAGTGTAAAGAAGAAATGGAGGTATCAGCAAAGGAAGCAACTGGTAATATGGATGTTTCGGACGAGAAATTTGGTGAAAATTCTAGAATTATGAATGAGAAATTTGGTGAGAATTCTAGAATTATGGACGAAAAACTTAGAAAGAAATTTGGCGAAAATTCTAGAATTGTGGACGATAAATTAAGCGAGAATTCTAGAATTATTCAAGAAACATCAAATGCCACAAATGAGAAACTGCAAGAAATCTCCGAAGTTGTGAGCAATATGGAGATTCAAGTGAATGATAAATTCGAAAAGGTTGAAGAAAAATTCGAGGAAATGGGGCAGAAGATTGAAGAAGTCGAACATAAGTTCAAGGAAGTCGAACGGGAACTAAAAAATGATGTAAGCGAATTGCAAAGGAAAATGAGTGAACTTCAGTTGCAAAAGGGTCCAGTGCGAGTATTTTTTGAAGGCTCTAGTAGATTGAAAGCTCCCAGTTTCGATGGCACTACACCATTTGACGTTTTCAAATTCCAATTCGAAATGGTCGCGATTAAGAACTTGTGGAACAGCAACGACAAAGCAGTAGAGCTAATTTTAGCACTGAAAGGCAACGCAGCAGAAGCATTCCCGTCAGTGCCAGAAACAACTACGAGGAAATACTGGCTGCGTTACAACGCAAGTATGGTGGCGATCACAAGAAGGATTTATATCGCATGGAATTGAGAAGCCGTGTGCAAAAGCATAATGAAACGCTTCAGGACTTCGCAACCGAGGTGGAACGTTTGGTGTTGATGGCATATCCTAGAGAATCCCAAGCTTTCTTAGAGCAATTTAAGATAGAGGCATTTGTTAGGGGCATTAACGATCCTGACTTAAGATATGCGGTGTGTGCCTCACTAAAAGCTACATTCGCCGAAACAGTTTCATTTGCTTTGGCGAATGAGACGGCGAGGGTTGTTTCCAGTCAACCGACACATTATGTGCGAAAGGTAGAAACGGAAGGCAAATCAAAAGATTTGAAAGGCGCCGTTAGCGAACTGAAAGAAGTGATTCGGATTCTCACGAAAGCGCTATGGCAAGCAACAAAATTGAAAGGTGACAATCATGGCGAACGTGGCCGTATAGGGCGGGACTGTTGAGACCCGCGAAAACGGTCAAGATCTCCAGCGATAACGGCCGATACCGGACGAGTAAATGACCGGCCACATGTAATCGAGCGTAAGCAGGATTCTAAGGCTGAGATAAAAGAGCAAATTATTGACGTCCGATCCCTGAGAATTGAATCGGACGACGAGTGGTTCACGGCACAGAGAGGTGAGCCTGTATTGGCAAAAATTATTTTGGCAAAGGAAGAGGATAGACAATTAACGCGGAATGAAATGGCTTCAGAAAGCGCCGTTTGAAAATCATATTGGGCCCAGTGGAATAGCCTGAGATTGCTAGATGGCTGTCTATACCGTGTATGGGAAAGTGAACATGGAAAAACGGAGAAAAACCTAATTGTGGTACCTGCCTTGAAAGTGAAAGAGATAATTGCAGAATCTCATAATGGTCCGAGTGGTAGGCACCTCGGTAAAGGTAAAACTATGGAGAAACTAGGGGAACGGTTCTATTGGGTTGGTCGTCAAAAAGCTGTATCCGAGTGGATTGCAGGCTGCACCAAGTGCTTGACAACTAAAGGACCAACGCGGAGGAGTTGCGAACAGAGACATCAGGAGAGCCCAAGTGCTCCCTTCGAGCGAATATCCATGAGTGTGGTTGGTCCATATCCAACAAGTAGCTCTGGGAACCAATATGCCCTAGTCGTTATGGACTACTTCAGTAAATGGCCCGAGGTGTACGCTATTCCGAATAAAGAAGCGAAAACAATAAGAAAAGCTATCGTGAACAACTGGATAAGTCGTTTTGGTGTCCCCTCGGAGCTCCATTCGGACCAGGGTAGGAATTTTGAATCGACCATCTTCAAAGAAATGTGTGAGTTATACGGTATTCGGAAAACAAGAACTACACCATTGCATCCTCAGTCTGACGGAATGGTTGAAAGATTCAACCGAACTCTTGAAGAATACCTAAAAAAAAGTAGTCAGCGCAGATCAAAGAGATTGGGATGAACACATACCGAAGTTCCTTTTGGCATATAGGACGGCCACCCATGACTCCACTTCGCGAACACCCGCTAAAGTAATTTTCGGAAATGAGCTGAAGCTGCCTGGAGATTTGGAGTTCGGTACCATACCAGCGTCTGATCCTGCGAACAGTGATGTCAATTACCATGATATGGGGGATCTTAATGATCTCCATGAATTTGTGCGCAACAAATTAAAAATGGTCAGTAACAAAATGAACGCCAGATACGACCGAGCGGCAAATTCAGAAGGATTTCATGAAGGCCAGCTAGTTTTACTGTTCAACCCACAGCGCATGAAGGGTTTATCTCCAAAACTTCAGACTCACTGGGAAGGCTCTTACAAGGTTGTCAAACGAATAAATGACGTGGTTTATAGAATCCAGAAAAGCCAAAGTCCAAGAGCTAAAATGAAAGTCGTGCATTTGGAAAGACTAGCTCTGTATGGAAAACGGAGGGTTGAGCCTGCTCGGGATGAACACGCTTAAGTGGGGTGCAGTGTTACGAATAAGTTAAATCTTTTGCTAACTGTTAATGACTCTACTAACAGTATGTAAACATCAGGCGGTTAGTGCTGCGCCTGAAAGTATGCATTGTAACAACGTACCAGCTCGATAAACCAGTAGCATGAATTCACCTGAGTAAAGATAACTCTCCACCATTCGAGATTGTTCTACAAAGATAAGCAACAACAACAACATCCAGATTGTAGAAGGTTCTTGAATTCGCTAGATATACCTTCATTAGAGTATGGTGAGTTGGTATAAATAGCGGAGGTCTTTGGAGTGAATTGATAGTAAAATGCAAGACTTATTAAAGTGTTATAAAAACTGTTGTACTATATAAGTAAAATAAACGGAAGTTAAACCGTTGTAATTATCGTAATTTAAAACGAACCTTGTTTTGTTATTGGGAATAAAACAACGCAAAAAGGACGAATAAGGAAATTCGTAACAATATTAAAAAATTATAACAATGGCCTTATCTCCTAAACAGCGTATTTAATCGCACAAACAACGAATTTTCATGATGACCAGTGTAAAAATATACAAACATTATAAAATTCACTTTATTAATCTAAACATTCAATAAAAAAGAAGAAATTTGTTTTTGGTTTCAAACCGAAAAATGGACCGAGAGAGACGTGGGGTCGTTTGAAGGGAAAATAACTTTACTAATACAGCATTCACAGTGCCATCGATTTTCTCGATTTTGCCACTTTTGTTGATTTTAAGCAGAAATCAAGAAAAATTTGCTTGATTTCCCATACGTTTTGGCAGACGACAAATCAGGTATTTTTGTCTTATTTTTCTAGGAAAAAAGAATGGTTTCCCATTACATCCCATGATGGAATCGGGGAGAGCTTCTCATAAACTTTGAGCTGTGCGCTTTCTAGTTTTCTACTCACTGATTGGGACCTACAGTTTTACACCGGTTCATTTCATGGCTAAATAAAATAAGGTGGTCAGAGCAGGGATCGAACCCCGTACAAGAGGCAGACACACTACCCATTCCACCACTAGGAATTACGAAAAAAATGCTTGATTTGCTTTATGCAACGCTGTTTTATCTCACACTACTAACGAATAGTACGTTTCGGTGCATTGATGTGGTGGTACCACTAGAATAGCCGACTTTATATTTTTTTCCTTACTTAGGTATTTATTGCTTCTTATACAGCATTCGCACTGGCATCGATTTTCTTGATTTTGCCACTTTTGTTGATTTCAAGCAGAGATCAGGAAAATTTGCTTGATTTCCCATACGTCTTGACAGACGACAAATTTCTTATTTGTATAGGAATCAGGGGCAAAAAGCCTGATTTGCTTTATTCAACGCTGTTTTATTTCACACTACGAACTGTTTTATTTCACACCTGTTCGTTGAAACCATTAATTTTGTCTTGTCCTCATTTACCGTCAGACCCACTTTTGCCGACTCCTTCTCAGTTCTCGAAAAAACCGCATTAACTTCTCTAATTGTGCGCCCAATGATATCTATATCATCAGCATACGCGAGCAGCATGTGACTTTAATGGCTGCTAATGGCTTTATTCATGTTGACTGCAGCTTTTCTCATAATGATCTCCATTAAGATGTTAAAGAGATCGCACGATAGGATGTCGCCTTGCCTGAGGCCTCGATTAGTTTCGAAAGGTTCGGTAAGATCCTTACCAACATTCACTGCGGATTTGGTGTTCGTCAAGGTCATCCTGCAAAGGCGTATGAGTTTTGCAGGAATACCAAGCTCAGACATTGCTTCATAGAGTTTCTCCCGTATCGGACTATCGAAGGCTGCTTTATAATCGATAAATAGATGATAGGTGTCGATTTGTTTTTCGTGTGTCTTCTCCAGGATTTGGCGTAGCGTGAAAATCTGGTCAGTTGTCGATTTTCCAGGCCTAAAGCCACAGTGGTATGGTCCATTCAGGTCAGCGTCCAATCAGGTCTTTCTCACATTATACTTGATAGAACTTTATATGCTATGTATAAAAGGCTTATTCCACGGTAGTTGGCACAGATACTCGGGTCACCTTTTTTAAATATGGGACATAGTTCACTGAGACTCCAATCGCCGGCATGCATTCATCTAACCAAATTTTGCTAATGAGCTGATGCATGCATCTTATTAGCTCATCGCCGCCAGCCTTAAACAGCTCCGCCGGTAATCCATCGGCTCCTGCGGCTTTGTTGTTCTTAAGCCGGGCAATAGCTCTTCTGACCTCGTCTTGGTTAGGACGTCGACGTCGTCGTCCATATTGTGATCGTTTGTCCCATCGTCATTGGATATCTCAGGTACTAGTAGCGCGGAGAAATGCTATCGTGATATTCCCAACATGCACTGCACGTCTGCGACGAGATTTCCGTCCTTGTCTTTACAGAAGGGGGGCCCTGAACCATGTCCATTAGTTCCGTTTTTAACTTTTTGGTAGAATTTTCGGGCTTCGTTCTTCCTTCTGTATGTCTCAATTTTCTCACTCTCGCGCTTTCTCCACTGCCGTTTCTTACGCCTAAAGAGCCGGTTTACCTCCATTCTCTTCTCCCTATACCGCTCAGTTGCAGCTCGCGTTGCAATTGACATTCCGTCATTTGCTATGCGACACTCTTCATCGTACCATGGTTTATTGCGAAGCGGTTTTTCGAAACCAAGTACGGTTGTTGCGGCAGTTTTTATAGAGTCGGAAATGGGTTTCCACGGCGCATCAGGATCGTCATCGGGAGGGGGTGGCTTCTGTGCCAAAAGTTGCGAGAGCTTCCTTGAGTAGGCTGTGGCTACCTCTGGTAATTGCAGCTTTCCGATGTCCAGCTTCCTCTGCGTCTGGTTTCGTACGATTTTCGCTCTACTTAATCTTGTGCGAACCTTTGCTGCTACCAGGTAGTGATCAGAATCGATGATCACTCGTACGTCCATTACACTGGATGACTGCCTTCCATCAATTACCACGTGATCAATTTGGTTCTTAGTTCTTTGATCAGGGGATACCCAAGTTGCCTTGTGGATGTCTTTAAGCTGGAATCTTGTGCCACTAATGACCATGTTTTTTGCCGCGTCAGCATGTAGACTGAAATTGCCAATAGTTGGATTAAACACATTCTCCCTTCCTACTTTGGCATTAAAATCTCCTAGTACAATCTTAATGTCATGGCCAGGGCAGCGGTCATACGTTTCCTCTAGGAGCTCATAGAATATGTCTTTGGCATCATCATCTTTCTCTTCTGTCGGGGCATGCACACAAATTAGGGAAATATAAAAATATTTCGCTTTTATGCGGATTGTGGCTCTTCGTTCACTCACAGGATTGAACCTAGAGACTAGATGTCGCAGTCTTTTGCCAACTACAAATCCGCACCCAAATTCATGTTGTTTCTCATGGCAACTGTAGTATATATCGCAGTTTCTTTTTCTTGTGCAGCCATGTCCTGTCCATCGCATTTCCTGGATAGCGGTAATGTCAGCCTTATAATTTTCTAGGACATCTGCCAGTTGGATACTTGCACCGGATCTATATAGAGTTCTTACATTACAAGTGCATATCCGTAAATCATGGTCCTTATAACGTTTGCGGGGGTCGTTATGTTTTCTTGTTCGTTTACGTATTTTCACTGCCATTATGAACGGAGGCGGGAAGCAAACCCAGCCACTGTGTTTTTGCATTTTACCTACTGCCAGGACAATTTGATGCAGCCGCCCATTATGGATCAGACGCTGACCAGGATGCGATATGTTGAACCTGGATTTTCTTCTTTTAGATTCTATCCGCCGTTGGCCCGTATATTTGGCTCATCCGCCTTCTATGGACAAAAGAATATGCCCGATTGTTTGATGAGCTTCAGTGACATCAGTCACCTACTAAACCTGATTTGATGCTCATTTGTTTAGCCTTCTCACTCTAGCTAGCTAACGGAGGTTTCCGAAAAGCCATTGCCCAGGACATACTGCGTGGAAGTAGTGAGCTGCTTGGGCTGCCCAATGAAGGAATCATTTCTGGCCACTCCCAAGTGATGGCAGTCAGAAACTTTCCACCTCCACGGACAGTTCCATTTTATGACTACGTTTCGTAAATTTCGTAATTCGTAAACTGCACAGTGCAACACGAAAAAAAATAACCATATACGGACACCACTACGTGATAAAAGACTAAAAAAAAAAGACCCGTGTCTTCCAATATTTCCCAAAGTCATGCACTTTTTTTTTTATGGGCCGCCAAAGATTTGGGGCCTCGGTATCATTTTCGTAAAATGTGATCATTTTCTCAGGCTCATATCTTGCAAACCGTTCAGAATTTCGATTTACTCTCTGAGGCAAAGTTGTAGCTCTTGTCATAAAGAACAAAGATTGCGAACATATAAAATCAACACAGCGCTACCTATGGACCTGAACACGGGAAAAAAGGTTAAAAAAAAACGAATTTTTTTAAGTTTTTTGCGATTTTGATCTAGAAGGTCAAGTCCACTTCGTCAAAAAACAATGTATATGCTCTTTTGAGTTCACTAGTTAAAAGATTATTTTCCTTCTGAAATCTTGTAGATGTTTTTTTCTGGTTTGATGACCGCAAACGTAGCAAAATAAATCAATATTTTCACACTGCATATTGAAATTGTCAGTTGCCAATGTTGTGTGCGAATTATACTGTAGCACTTTCACTTTTTTTACTTTCACTTTCACTTTATAACTTTCACCGCTGAGCTCTCATTGACGTCGCGCTGTGTAATGCCTCGATGTGAGCGTCGTGTCGCTTTTATATTGTGTGCTGCGTCCCTTGTTGCGTGTGCTGAGCTTACTGCATTGCCTGTGCTGCTGCTGTCGGGGCATGATCGCGTGATACCTAAGCGCTACCTAAACGGTGTTAACCCTTGGACAAACACATGGTTCTGGCCAGGCATATTTCATTTTTTGCTACCTATGGACCTGAACAGGAGAAAAAGGTAAAAAAAATGAAATTAAAAAATTTTCGGCAAATTTTTCACTTTTGCGTGCTACCTAAACAGTGTTAAGAATCGTCTCTAGGAAGTTTATATGTTCTAGAAATTTGTTTATTGAGATCTTAGGTAAATTTTTGTAGTTGATTGTTTCCTTGAATTTTGAACGGTTTGCTACCTATGGACCTGAACACGGGAAAAAAGGTAAAAAAAAATTTTATATGTTTTTGTTCTTTATGACAAGATCTACAACTTTGCCTCAGAGAGTAAATCGAAATTCTGAACGGTTTTCAAGATATGAGCCTGAGAAAATGATCACATTTTTACGAAAATGAAAAAAAGTGCAAGACTTTGGCAAAAATTGGGAAACACGGGTCTTTTTTTTTAGTCTTTTATCACGTAGTGGTGTCCGTATATGGTTATTTTGCCATGACTTAAAAAATTACACACAGTGCTGTTTGTGAAAGGTTATTATAATATCCATGAAATTTACTAAAAAAAAATCATATTATTAATAAAGCAATGTTACGAAGGAAATGTTTCCAGTGCACCTTAGCTCTCCTAAGTTTTGTTTTGGATGGCAGCCGCTCGCAACCAGTAACCTGTTATCTTTCTGTTTAATAAAACTAATTCCGATGTGGTTTGCTTTGAGACACAATAATTAAAATGGGGGCAGGAATGCCATTCTTCAAGAAATAGTTGAAAAGAAATCAAGAATCAGTTGGGAAAATAAGCAGTTTGTGGATAAATCAGTGTTTAATATGAAACTAGGATCTATGTGTATGAACCCAAAAGGTCGAGGATGTCTGTGAACTTTGGCGAAAAATTATGCATCAATCTTGGTCGATTTTTTCTTTAAGGAACGATGCCCAGGACTAAAAATTTTGGTTTACAAATATTTTATTTAATTTAATTAATTTATTTATTTACTCAGTTAAAGCCAGCTGCAAATATAGACGACGTATACCCTCACCCATTGGGATGGGGTATATATCATTTAATACGCAAAAAATGTATCATATAGAAGGAGCCACATTAGACCCATAGTATCTTTGGACGAAATTCGTTTTAGGACTTTTTAAGACGTTTGAGCCATGTGCGTCTGTCTGTCTCTCTGGCTGGCTGGTCAACACGATAACTGCCGTAAATTTTTACAGATCACAATGAAATTTTGTCAGTGACTATTATTTGCCAATGTTGAGTTTGGGATTGAAAATAGGCGTTTTGGCCACGCCCCTTCAACTCACACACCGGGTAAACATCTGTAAATGCCTACTTAACTGGATAAAATGGGCGAGATTGTCACGCCCATTCTGGTACCTCGCATACAAAAAAGGGTGTTCGTCAGGGTTGTCAATACGATAAATCACATGAAACACTTCCGACCTTAATGAAATTAGGTATAAGGCTTCACGTTATCAAACGGCAATGACCGATTGAACCAAGGGTGATTTTGCCACGCCCATTGTGGTACCTTCCATATAAAAGTTGTTTGGACATCTGGTTGCTCGGCACTAGAAGTCCCCCAAAACCGAACCAATCTTTATGAGAGTTTGTACTAGGCAATATTTAGTCAAATAAAGCTCTCCTATAGAAAATGAGCTGTTTTGCCACACCCATTCTGGTACCTCCCATATAAAATTTGGGCAGATGACCGGTTGATCGTCACGATAGTTCTCATAAACTACAACCGAACTTAATAAAATTCGGTACTAGGCAATATTTTGCTAAAAGCTACTGTGTAATTAATAACTGACTATTGTGCCACGTCCAGTTTCGTACCTCCCATTCAAAAGTTGGGAGTATTTGCCGACTCGATATCTCCAATATATCATAACCGATCTTAATAAAATTTGGTACTGATCAACATTTTGGCAATAATTTGCCATGCCCAGTTTTGTACCTCGCATATAAATATTGGGAGGGAAACTAACTAATTTGGGTATTCAACAATATTTAGCGCAATGTCGTCAATCTGCTATTGAATATGGTCACTTTTGAGTATGGGCGTTTTTTATTTAACAGAACTCCCACGCAATGGATAATTTAGGGTGAGGGTGTGATTAAGTCGGTTCACCCGACTGAAACTTATGTACTGGTTTTACATATCTTCAGTTAAAAACTAAATAAAAAATTAATGTATAATAATTAATGTAATATGATTGACAAAGTAGGAACAAATGAAGCTGCAACAGGATAGATAAAGCAGGAAATGATAAGGTATGTGGAGCAGGAATAGATGACTCAAGAACAGATGACACAGGAACAGATAAAGCAGGTACAGATGGAGCAGGAACAGATGTAGCAGGACTGAGGAAGCAGGAACTCTATGATGACGATATGGGTTTGAATACAAACGCAACGTCAACCATTTTAATATTTGTGGTAAGGCTGAGTATTCTCAGCTGATTTTCTGAAAAATCTCGATAATTGAATGTGACATTTCATAATGTTGCCACATCTATACAAAAAAGAAATGGTTTCTGATTATATCCCATGACGGGATTGGGGAGAGCTTCTCACAATCAGTGAGCTGTGCGCTTTCGAGTTTAAAAAAAAGAGATTTAAAAAAAGATTTGGATGGCCCGATTTCATTTTTGGCAAACATTTTTCGATCAGGATTTCGATAACTAACATAACGGAGGGAAGAGCATGTGTAATTCTACCTTTTCACATAAAATTTAGTTTCTTAACAAGGTTTAACGTTTTAAACTTTTCTACCAAATTTATTAGGCATTATAAAATAAATAAAAAGTTTGAGAAGTTTGAAAAAACTTGGTTTAAAAAAATCTATATCATTACGTTCAACATATTTATCATCGTCGTCCTCGGAACTTTCAAAATTTTAGTTTGAAATTTCGAAATTTTAGTTTGACATTTTATGGTATTGCCAGACCTAAATTCCGACACAGTAAGGTATTTGAATTTACACTGAAAAAAATCAATTCTTACACAAGTAATTTATATTTAAATTTGAAATCAAAAACTAGAGCAAAGTTTAAAAAAAAATTTTCTTCAGCAAATGGTAGTAAAGTTAGGGTCCAAAGTATTCAGAAGTGAAAATCGCGCGCTGTTCCTAGTTGGTGCTAATTTTTGGCGGTCCACAAAAGATTAAAAAATGTAATATTTTTAGTCAACTACTTTCATTGCAATTGAACTAGAAACCTTAAGTAAATTAAATTAACTTAATATACATTTTCGTAGCTCTTATAATACAAAATCAATAAAACGAGTTTAAAACAACCAGAAACATAACCTTCATATAACACACATCTACTAAAAATAACCCAAAATTAGCCTGCATGCATGTAATGAAACAATACTCAACTTTGGGCCCATTGCCCGATCAACAACGTGCATGGAACCTTCAAAACAGTTAATTTTTGACCTCAGTGGTTAATTGGCCACTGTTTAAGTAACTTATTTTATATGGATTACTGCTCCGATTTTTGGAATTTTGTCCGGCCATTTTTTCAATCTGACCCAGTGTGCAGTGGTTGATTTAATTTTGCAGAAATTATATAGTTTATTGCCCGAAATGAACAACTTTTGAAAGCACAACGGTCTGGGAAAATACAATTTTTAGCGACTCAAAGATAAACTTGAAAGCTTTTCCAAACGACGGCGATGAACAAAGTTCAACTAGCTGCCAATTGAGTTTTAAAAAGTGTGAATTTCCAAGTTCAGAGTCGATCAGCTGTGACATCTCAACCGATGTATATTACAGCGCTAATTACGGACATTTTTACTAGAGTTCTTTTTTGCCCCCAAACGGCGCTTGATGTTCCAATTTCTATATTATTTTTCGAAAAATTATAAAAGACATGCAAAATGTAATCGAAGGAACAATTTCGCACAACAACAATTATATTTCAGAGTAGCTATAAATTGTATATGACACAACTCATCTGGCAAACAATTTTATACGAAATTTCTTCTGAGATTTATTTTAAATTGTCATTCTTTGAAATGGTCTTTGAACTTAAGCTTTTTTCTTCTATTTTGTTGAAATCTATAATAGCAAATCATGCATCAAAACAAGACCATATATTGATCCCATAAATCGTTGGATAATCAACGGTCTCTGAAATGTTGTTGCCAAGTGTGAGTGATAGTGAACTATTTTGAATGTATTGAGTTTTTTGAACTTGCACTGGGTCAAAATAAACCAAGTATGTCAATGACTTTTCGGGGGTCGAGCGATTTTTGTAAACTTTTATTTTTTTTGTTTGAAGGATTAAGCAAAATTATGATTTTTGCAAAAGATATGGCCGGTGACATTTTTTTGGAGTTATATTATGGATTGTGGATTTGAAACAAGCGCTTTCAAATGATGGTACTAGAAGTGGCTATATATCTTAAGAAATGTTCCTCTTTCATGGAGTGCCAGCAAATATGAAGGGGGCTTAAAATCTTTAGAAGAATGGCATCGCGGGCAAAAAACAAGACATGGTTTTCGCTCTGCTTTGCAAAATAATTTAAACACCATATTTTTTTACGAAAATTGAAATTGACTGCTCAACTAATACGCACATATTGAATATAAAAATTTTTGGAAACAAGTTTCCGAATTGCTAAAACAATAACAACCCATGGTACGACGAACAATGTCGCATTGCAATTGATGAAAAAGTCGCTGCACATATGGCAATGAAACGCGTGCTGCAATTGAGTGGTACAAGAGGCTGAAAAGGGAGGAAAATCAACTCTTTAGGCGGAAAAAATGGCAGTGGGAGCAGAGGGAGAGTGAAAAAATCGAAATCGAGAAGATCGAATAACGGGCCTAATAATGGGCTGCCCTCCTGCAAGGACGAGAATGGGAATCTGGTGGTTGAGAAGCAGTGTGTGCACAACATGTGGAGAGACCACTTTTCAGCACTACTCCACTCAGATTCTTCCACTGAAGATCAGGACGTAATGATAGTGGAAGATAGTATAGATTGTAACAAGACCATTAACACGAAACGCCATATGCTGCTGGCGTATACTGACGACATAGACATCATTGGGCGAAATTTGCGAGAGGTTACTGTAGTATTTTCAAGAATCGAATAGGAGTCAGCGAAGTTGCGTCTTGCTGTTAACGAGGGCAAGACAAAATTGATGGTGGCAACGACTAGACAAACCTTTCGACTTAGTTCGCACTTGAACGTTGACAACCGATTTAATTTTGAAGTGGTACATGAATTTGTCTACCTTGGTTCCGCCGTGAACAAGGACCACAACGTCAGTTTGGAGATAAATAGGAGAATTGTGCTTGCAAATAGATGTTATTTTGGGCTCAGCAAGCAGTTTAGGAACAAAGCCCTCTCTCGACGGACAAAAGTCCAGCTATATCAGACTCTCATTTTACCTGTCTTGACATATGGCTCCGAAACTTGGGTCATATCGCAAGCGGATGAAGATGAGCCAGCGCGAAAGATTTTTGATAACGTACCCGATGGAAGCAGGAAAAGAGGACGACCAAGACTCCGCTGAAAAGACCAGGCAGAAGAATCCCTCCGTATCCTTGGTGTTACCAACTGGCGAGAAAAGGCGAAGGATAGAGCCAGTTGGAAGAATATGTTGAAATTTGTTTAATTTGTTTGGTTAATTAATATGACCTCATGAGGTTGTAAAATGGTCAATAAAAGTAAAGTAAAGTAAATAAGGAGTAGACCTTCGGTGAAGAACCTTATGCCGAAGTATGACAATTTTGTAGATCCCAACAAAAGCTTGTAGTAATATTGAAGTGCCATGCAGTTGTTTCTTTTGCTCAACAGCGAAATAAAAATTGGCTCGTGTTTTGAAGAAGTAGGAGTGAGTAAGCGTTATCCATGCGCTTCCGAGAAGAAAGTACAAGCAAACGTTTTGAATCTTCTAGAAGAACTTCTTACTCCACAACAGGACAAAGTAGTGACAACTGTTTTGAGAAAACGAGCTTCTTCTCAAAAATTTCTTGGAAGAGCGAAATAATTCCACAACCAAGAAATTCCGTGTCAGCGGATTATAGGACCCATTGCTTAGAAACAAGCAAAATATTGGAAACATTTTATTCAGAGGGTGTTTTTGAATTTGACGTTGGGTCCGGAAAATCTGCAAAGCAAGAGAGCCGACCAGTTGGTTATGCTAGGGCATCAGATTTACTAGAAGCGGTTATCAAAGAAAGGAGCTGGAAGGGAAAATAGTCAGTGAAAGTGATGGCAGTTGGTGTGTTTTAACCGGTGATCAAGAAAAGGATAACTTATTCAGAGGTTGGAAACAGCGAAGATAGAAAATGGACAAGTGTACATAAGTTAATTCTAATCTGAATTGTGCCAGATATCCCAGAAAAATGTGCGAATATTAAAACTCTCTTTGCCTTGATCAACATTAATGACCCTTATTATAAACGGGCAACAGACTTCAACTGCTTCATATCCTTTTCCTTATTGCCACATCACTCTCCAGGAATTAACAGATCATGATACAAGTATTGATAGAAATATTGATGAATGCGTTGAAACAACTTTTAAAATTTCAATGGTGAAAATAAGAAGAGCGAGAATAAATTCGGATCAATTATTAACTATCCTCTTTTTTCTGAAAATTACGATCTTTTTATTACCCAGAAATGTATTGTGCCAGAGTTACATTTGTTACAAGGATTCGGTAACCATCTAGTTTGGAATGGCCTGGTTCATCTTATGGGTGCAGAAAAGCACTAATATGGCTGAAGAAACTAAAAGTTATTTCCAAGACTTATTATGGAAGCATTTTCGAAGGGAATTTCTGTCCCAAGTTATTGACAGAAGCACATAGACTGAACGACTGTACCGTCGGTGGTGCAATGGGTAGTGTGCGCGCCTCTTCTACTTGAGATCCTGGGTTCGATTCCTGCTCTGACCGTCTTGAAATTTCTTTCGACGGCGGTCACCTCGCATAGTGACGGCGACACTATCGAGTATTTAGCCATGAAAATGTTTCTCAAACCGTTCGGAACCGGTGTAAAAGTGTGGGTCCCAATCAGTGAGTATAAAGTTCAAAAATGTTTCGAAACATTACAGACTTTTAATGTCTCTCTTCAGGAGAGGGGCTAGAACAATGGTCCGAAGAGGCTGGAGAATCTGTACAGAGAGAGTTTTTAACATTTTGGAATCGCTACAGGATAAATGTAATATCGGATTCCAGTTACTCTGAAAGACTCAAAAAAGCTGTCGTTGATTTTTCATCAAAACACATTTGATTTGATGTTTAACTTTGTTGACAGGTTTTATTTTGATTGAATTTATTTGTTTGATTTTGTTTTGATTAATTAATTATTTGATTGATTTTATATCATTGAATTCAACTTGATTACCGTGTTCTAATTACACGATTACAGGAAAAATAAAAATTGTATTTCATGTGTTATTTCAAAAACTAAATCGTCGTTTTTTTGAAAATGAACAAACTATAATTCGTTCTCGGCGGTTTCTGAAGTACGAGGAACAACTTCCGCCAATTAGATTTTCGTGACATTTTTGTATAGTACTAGTTTCGTTTAGGAACAGTGTGTCAAGTAAAGACGCATATATTGAAGATAAAAATCTTCGGAAACACGTTTCCGAATTGCAAAAATACACGTCGCCAATAAATAAAAACACATTGATGTGCATAAAATTTGCAGAACCCAATACCCCAAATTTGGAAGATACTGTCAATTGTATAAAAAGTATAAACAAATAAAAAATAATTGTACTCCGAAAATTTCAATACAATATTTACAAATCATATAGTAATTGTTTAAAGAGAGAAAATTTGGCTCATCTGCCGTTTCCTTTCGCACTCTTCGTGGTGCGGTCGTTGTGATAGAGAGATGTTTGATGAAAGGTGACTTACACTAGTGAAAAACTGTGAAATTTAAATGTGTTTTGCTCTTTTTTATTCACTGTTACTGTTAGCATACATTTGTGTTGTATTTAACACAATAATTATAACACAAAAATCGAAATACCGTTGGTGTTATTTTGTTGGTTGTTTTTAGCCATTGCCTCTATCTGGTATTATTGAAACAATTCTTTTCAACATCCAACGTTCATATCACACCAGGCCAAGTTCCATAAATTTGCTGAGAGAAATATTAAGTCTATATCCCTGCATAACAAATCATATATTTATGCGTTATAACCAATGTTAGTCAATTCGACTAACAGCTATAAAAACTGACTGTGCGAAACTATTAGAGCATGAAATATTTAATAGTTATTAAGCAAAAGAAAGAGATACGGTTTTTTGTAATACAAAATAAAAATCAATCACATTAGGTTTGGTTTTGATTTGGATTTTGATATACTTTTATTCAGTCTGCGAGGGACAAACAAATAATGGTAATCGGAACGACTAACAGTAGTTATCCAGGGATATACATATAAGAATTAGTCTATGGGAGTAATAAGTACGATAACGACAATTTCTTTATGTGTGTGTAAATATTCACTGGAATAATGATAATTATAGAAAATGCGGTCGTAGTAAAAACGCTCTAAATGTTTACTCGATTCAATCTAACAAAATGGTTTTACAGATACGGAAAAATCACAAAATAAGCCACTTTTCAAATCAATTTTTTTTCGAAATTTTACTCTAAAAAGTTCTAATATTTTCAATTGTTTTAAAGATTTGTCTGCAATTTTGGAATAATAAGCTAATGTTTAAATTTTAATATTAATTTTTAGTTTTTATGTCTCTGCAAAATTTCAAGCAGATCAGTCTAATGAATCGGCAGAAAACCAAAATTTTCACACATAATTCAAAAAAAAAATTCACCGGCCATATCTTTTGCAAAAATCATAAATTGGCTTAATCCATCAATTTGATTTATTTATTTGCTATTCCGAACCCAAAAAAATAAAAGTACTCAAAAATCGCTCGATCTCCGAAGTCATTGACACACTTGTTTTATTTTGACCCACTGTCATATGTGTGCCAGTATAATTCCTCTGGGTAAATATTGATAATTGTGATGCCGGCTGGACTGTTTTCTGTGATTTTGTTGTCTGCGTGTCTTGCATGGCGCCCGTTACTCTTAATGTGTGGGATGCGTCAGGTTGCTTCCTACATTTAGGTTTGACATAGTTGCACAAAGTTTTAAAATATTTTAGAGTCAGGGTTGCATTTTCCGGCAGCAATTAGTGATGCAGCAACTTCAGAATTACATTTTATGCAAAATAAACTTCATTAATCAAGAACAGCACTGACCACAGGCACCACATATCGTATTCTGAATTGAGCTAGTGTAATAATCCCTTCTATTTTCCTTTACATTCCAGATCCTGGCCTTGTTGGTCACCAGTATAGGCGCCTATATATTGTTAAAATTCGGCAACTTTGCATTTGTTGGCTTCAGTCTGGTTGGTGTCGGCGCCGTTGTGTTGCTATCGCTGCTAATTGGAATTCTGGGAGCGGCGCGTGAAAGCAGTCGTATGTTGAAAATTGTAAGTACACAATTGAATTCCAACAGCTGTTGAAATATTTCCATTATGAATTAATTATTCATAAATGGAAGGCATTAATATCATTTTAACTATCACATTTACCATATTCGGTGGGGTGGCGGAACGGTGTCTTTGTAGTTTGCAGCAGTTTTATTGATTTTGGCCATTTTACACGTCTTCGTCATTGCCTTCTTTTTGTCATTCAAAACAACATTCTTGATTAAAGCGGACAAAGCGTTCGACGAAATATGGCGCGAGCAGCCAACACCGATTATACCCGGAAACAGCAGCCAAATTGCTGGCATTGAACGTTGGGTAAGTGCGAAATATGACATTAATTTGCAATAAAATAGAATTAATAGTTTGATTTTTTGTCTGCTTTCAGCTGGATTGCTGCGGCAACTCTGGTCCCAAAGATTATGTTTTACCTCCATACACTTGCTACGAGTCAAAGACGGACAAACTGAATTTGGAGGGTTGTCGCCAGAAATTTGTGGATTTCATTTCGGAAAGTTGGCTATATTTAAACATTTTCGTTTTTATTTTCGTTGTAGTCGAGGTAAATATGAAATATTTTTGCCCGCGAATTGAATCATCAAATTATCTTATGCTGTGGCTTTTTCTGATGGTCATGATGACATTTGAATTGAAAATTGTTTTGATATTCTCTCGTCTGTTTTAGATAATTTGCGCCTCGTTCTCATACGTTTTGGCCAACAGCATCATGAATCGTTGGCGTCGTTCAAAATACTTTCCCAAGTAAATGGAGCATCGGAGAGCATCTTCATCATCGCCAACGCCTCGCAGTATCACAATCCCAATCACAATCATGATCATGATTGCGTTTCTTGTGTACATTTTGGTGGATAACAGTTACATACATATAAACATATTTATAATTATAAATACTGGCCCAATTCTCGAACACAGACCAAAGAAAGCACAGTTTCAATTTTGATTTCGAATTTCCCTCATTACTGTTATATATTTGTTGTGAGATTTTGCTGAAAACGCAACAGAATCTGTCTACCTCATTATCATCATGCTCATCATCATTTGGATTGCTCGTAATTATTATAGCAAATTCATAGCACATTCAAAATCACATTAAAGTCCATTCAAAACTGTGCCAGCAATATTGAAATTATCTACTAGTGGAGCGTTAAACAAAATCGCACCTTAGCATTTCATGCAAATGTAGTTTGTTTATGTATCAATAGAAATTTCTGTATAATTAAATCATAACGATATCTTTATAAATAACTATAAAATAATTTATGTTTTACATAAATTTCGATTAATCAAATGCGATTTCCGAATATTGTATAATATTATTAGTAAGATTACCAACACCCGTGAATAGAATTAATTAATATTATTAACATTGTATGAAAATATTTACGCATTTAAATAATCTCCCACAAAATGATTATATTCGAGTCATGAGTTGTTCTTTTATTATTAAAAATATTTATAACAAAATAGCTTTAACTTATATTTAAATAAAGTAATTGGAAGAAAGCACGTATTTTACACTAAATGTTACTTTACGCTTTAACAGTGTAAATGCACAGAGGTAAAATAAGGGTCATATTAAGGTATTAAGGTGCTCCCGCATGTTAAACTCAGTCTTCCGATTTATCTGAAAACCCTTCAGCTTAAGCGCAGCAAATCGCATTGACATAACATTTAACGACGTGAGTATTTATACACTGACTGGAAAAGCCTCGTCACAGGGATGCAAATCTTCATCACCCCAACAACTTCTGGCATCGAAAGTGAGCTACCGTACAGTTTCATCCCCTCTCTGGAAATGTATTCATCAACTGAAAATTTTTCGTCTTTTTTGTGATGGAAGTATGGCTGCAATGAATTTATTTCATAATTGCAACAACATTTGCTTCGTTAATGCAATGAATTTGTTTCATTGTTGCCATGAATACGTTTCATTGTTGCAATGAATTTATATCATTGCTGCAATGTTTTTTTTTCATTGCAACAATGAATTGGTTTCATAATAGCAATGCATTTTTTCACTGCTGCAGTGAATGTTTTGAACTGTTTGAAATTATTTATTGTCATTTGTACACTAATACACTGTTAGTATTACATTGCTAGTGTTTGTGTCTATTTTGATAACAACTTCTTGAACTTTTGTTTCAAAAATTTACTTAATTTGCTAAATACTTTATCTCTATTTCATGTTGAAACACTCGTCTGGAGAAATATTGTGGTATTCGAGGGGTTGAGTGTTATTGTAGTCGTCGTATTCAGGTCCAGAAATTAAAAACATACATATGTGACGAATTTTTTATTAAGACTTACATATATTGAAAGAAAATGTGTAGGGGATATGTACATTAGAGTGGTATTGAAATGTGTGAAGAAAATAACATTTAATTTTTCGTAATTGGGCATATATTTGACGAAAATCGTCAAATATTTCCTGGCCCCAGTCTGACTACAAAATATTTTTGTATTGCAAACAACAAAACAGCTGATTTTGGTGAAACAAAATTATTTGCCTTCAAATAAAAATCTGCTCAATGTGACCAAAGTGTGACCACTAAAGAGCAAATAGTTTCCCCTTTTTTGCGCAAACATTTATTTGATCTTACAAATGAATTGTAAGTGCAAACAATGTTAAATGACAGATGGTATAAGCAGTTTTGTCAGCTTTTACGACTCAAATTATAAAATGGAAAAAAAAAATCACCAACATTAAACTTAAAAGAAGAAATGGTAAATATTATAAACCTTTTTTAAAAATATTTTGGTAAGTTTTTTCAACGGCTATAAAACTGTGTACATATTGAAAAAGAGCAAAGCTTTAGTTTGTTAATCAGTACTAACTTTTCAAATCGGCTCAAAATTGACTAAACTGCGACTAATTAGGATATATAAGCAATATGGATAATTTGTCCATACACTCCGGTTCACTTATTTAAAGGCACTACAAATTCCATATTCAGCAGCCTGCATCTTTTGCAGTTTGTAACCGATTGCAGAATTTTTAAATGGAAATGGAATCTAACCATCTTGAGATATGAAAAAAATCATGTTTTTTATCATGGTTTTTTAACTCAAAAACTTTTTTTGAGCAATTTCTAAAAAAAAGTCCAAAAATGTGATATTTTTATACCCTCACCCATAGAGATGGGTGTATATATCAAATAATACGTAAAAAAATGTAACACATAGAAGGAGCCATATTATACCCCTAGTATCTTTGGACAAAATTCGTTTTAGGACTTTTTAAGACGTTTAAGACTGCCGTAAATTTTTACAGATCACAATGAAATTTTGTCAGTGACTATTATTTGCCAATATTGACTTTGGGGTTGAAAATCGGCGTTGTGGCCACGCCCCTTCTGGTACCTCCCATACAAATCGAGACATTTAGCACTAAATCATATTTCTTTCAAACCTTTCTTCCTGGTAGATGTGATTAGCTTCAACTCTCACACCGGTTAATAATCTGTAAATGGCTAGTTAACTGGAGGAAATGGGCGAGATTGTCACGCCCATTCTGGTACCTCCCATACAAAACAGGGTGTTCGTTCGTGAAACACTTCCGACCTTAATGCAATTCGGTATAAGGCTTCACGTTATCAAACGCCAATCACCGATTAAAAAAACTGCGATTTTGCCACGCCCATTGTGGTACCTCCCATACAAAAGTTGTTCGGCCGTCTGGTTGCTCGGCACTAGAGGTCCCCCAAAACCGAACCAATCTTTATGAAATCTTTATGAATATTTAGTCGAATAAAACTCTCCTATAGAAAATGAGCTGTTTTACCACACCCACTCTGGTACCTCCCATATAAAAATTGGCCGGATGACCGGTTGATCGACACGATAACTCTCATAAACTACAACCGATCTTAATAAAATTCGGTACTATTCAATATTTTGTTAAATGCTACTGTGTTTCATAACTGACTATTGTGCCACGCCCAGTTTCGTAGCTCCCATACAAAAGTTGGGCGTATTTGCAGTTTGGCGACTCGATATCTCCAATATATCATAACCGATCTTAATAAAACTTGGTATTGATCAAAATTTTGGCAACAACTTGCTATGATAATTTTTGTACCATATATAAATATTCGGAGGGAAACTATCTAATTTGTGTATTCAATAATATTTAGCGCAATATCAATCTGTTATTGAATATGGTCACTTTTGAGTATGGGCGTTTTTTAACAGAACTCCCATGCAATGGATGACTTAGGATTAGGGTATGATTAAGGCGGTTCACCCGACTGAAACTTATGTACTGGTTTTTGGTTCACTTGAATAAAGGCACTTTAACTAATTTTAATGAAAAACAGTTTTCCTTGTTTTTGTCAATTTATTTAACTTTATTTAAGGACTATTAGTAATGGGTACAACCCCCTTTGATTTTAATAACTTCAAATATACAGGTTTTCATTGAGAGATAAAGAGAATTTATGTAATCCAACGAAATTTGATTCCAACCAACCTTAATGGCCAGAATTAGTGACTGCTTGTCATCAAATTGTCTGCCTCCTTCATAGACCTTACGAGATAACTAACCCCAGACATTTTCGATAATGTTTAGATCTGGCGAATAGGGTGGTCAGTCAAGAATATTAACATTTTGGCTTGCAATGAACTCCTTTACTACTCTGGCGTTGTGTATAGGGGCATTATCCTGTTGCAATATCCAAGATATGGGACCAAATAGTTCACTGAACGTCGGAAAGCCGATTCTAATAACGTCCTGTAGCTTGCACCAGTCATTTTTGCTCTTTGAAATTCAAGATTGATGGTGCCATAGTACGTAATAGCACCCCACACCTAACGCCGCCCTCTCGGCTGTGATGTTGGTTCAAAAAACGCTTTTCTTTGCGCAGATCATGCAAATTATAGTTGTAGCCATCAGGCCTATCCAAATTAAACTTCTTCTCATCCGTAAATACAACGGTTCTCCAGTCATTTACATGACCTCTTGGCTGCCCATCCGATACCATGTAGTCTCTTGCGAATTGAAGCCGCTTTTCATTACGAGGAGCATTAAGTGACGGCTTTTTTTTATAATTTAAGGTATTTAAGATACTCACAGCTCTTAATTACTCTGCGTACTGATGTCTTGCTCGCTTCCACTCCAGCTTGAGCTCTTATTTTTGACAAGGATAAGGCTGAATTAGAAGCAATTCTGATGAGTTTTATTTTCTCATACGTAGATAAAGACAATGAAACAAACCCTTTCTTTAAAATTTTTTCCATACCCATCGGGGTCCTTGATGTAATTATCGACAACTGTTGGGCTCCGTCCGATTTTTTTAGCTATTGCGCGGTTAGAATGTCCTTTAGAACGGTAAACATCGATTTTAGTTTTTTCCGATAGATTGCAAATATTTTGTTTTGCCCTTTTGACTCGTAAAATGATTTAAGATGTAATAAATTGTAATAAACAAACGCTCCCTACAAAAAATCATCGCTCACTTTAAAATCAATCCAAAAATAATAGTTAAGGCACAAAGGAACCAAAAAAATATCACATTTTTGGGTTTTTTTTTATAAATTGCTCAAAAAAAGTTCTTTAGTTAAGAAACCACTATTATCATAATTTTTTTTTATCTCAAAATGTTTAGCTTCCATTTCCATTTAAAAATTCTGCAATCGGTTACAAATTGCAAAGGAATTCTGCTGAATATGCAATTTTTAGCGCCTTTAAATAAGTGAGCCGGATTGTAGTTATAATTTTGAGGCTACTGAATATGTCGAAAATGGAAAATGTTAGGTGATTTTAGAGCAAACTCGCAAAAACGAATTAAAAAAAATTTTAACATTTTCGATAATTTTTCAAAATTTCAACATAAAGGGTGTCCCAACAAGAGCGCAATTTTTAAAATGACTGATGCAGCAATTGAATTGTTTCTCTGGCTGTACGACATGTGGCGCCGTCTTGTTGGAACCACATACCCTCCACATTCATTTCATCAATTCGAGGCAAGAAAAAACTGGTTATCATTTCACGATACCGAACACCATTGATTGTTGGCGCTTGACCTGCCTCATTTTCATAAAAAAAGGTCCAATGATTCCTCCAGCCCAAAAACCACACCACACAGTGACACGTTGAGGATGCATTTGCTTCTCGTGAATCACTCGAGGATTTTCCTCACCCCAAATGCGACAATTCTGTCTATTGACGGAGCCATCAAGATGGAAATGGGCCTCGTCACTGAAGATGATTCTAGCGGCAAAATCAGCATTTTCATGTTGTCTCTCCAAATACCCAATTAATTAATTAATTAATTCGTGTAGCGCTCCATTTTTACTAACCTCGTACCTTCTACTAGCAAACAATAACAATTGTTCAAATGTCAAACAATGACACTTCGAATGTTGCCTGATTTAAAAATTGCGTTCTTGTTGGGACACCCTTTATAACATATATATTTTTTTTTCTTTATTTTGACTTCGTTTATAACAAAAATGTATTAGAGGTCACATACATAGATCCCTTGAGGTGGCTCAGTCAACATAATATCTTCCCGTATATCCGAACTTTGGAGGCCCATAACTCCGGAAATGGGGGCCGCCACCGAATTTGATATTTAATATATTTTACTAAAAACAATGAGTTCTACGTCAAATCAGTGGGCTTTTTTTGGCTGGGCCAGTGGGAGCTAAACTAGGTTTAAGCCTTTTTTTAGATTTCCACAGCATAAAACAAGAACACATTCATCCTCCTGCATCATAGTTACATATTTAAAATATTTTCTTCCAGTTTGTTTAAAACTTTTGAAAAACAAAATCGTATTTACTGCCAATTTGTTAAAAATAAAATTACTTTTATAAAACATGTACACTCTATCCCATTGTGCCCAGCTGGTCAAAATGACCCATATATTTTATTGCATACATACATATATCAAAACCAAGATACAACTTTGCTTTGAGGATTTTTTATTGAAATTGATTTAGAAAACTATTTAAATTAGCTTCTTTCGAATATTGCTGTCTATAATTGTGTACAACCAGAAAATTGAAACAAAAATATAAGGCTGATATTTATTATAGAACTATTACAAGATTTTAATATATATTATCATTACCTTGAAAAGATATTACCTTTGTTTTTCATCTGTTGTAATTTTTCCATGATAATCTTGGATAAGTTTTATCCTTCTTTCGGCGCAGTCGTTAACAATTTTTATGTTTTGAATAATTTCCTTTCCTTTCCTATATTCTTCAATATCATTCCAAGTACTTGGATCTCTTTCTACGAAATTGGGTGAAATCTTTTTAAAAGATGCACTGTGTTTTTAGAAAACTATTCTCTCAAAATGGATGAATTATCCCTGTCGAATAAGGTTTTAATATTGTCTTGTTTAATCAAAAACTTTTTTGAACTTCTTCACATACGTCTTCATTTTCTTCTGCATTAGAAGCCACGCATTATTTTTTTGCCAGCGTGACTTTAGTTTCTATGTCGATTCTATCATCGAATAAAGCAAATCCTACACATTCATCGCTTAGGTAATATAGGTGATTAATAAACTTGGAAATAGCTTTTTCGGATATTTTTTTGTTGAATAATTTATACTTTTCCATTTTCCTTATAAATGTAATATCATTTAAAGGCGCTTGTTCAGTCTTATCTGCATTGAACCAGAAGGGCGAACCCTTAAATGCATGATTTTTTATTTTTAATTATAAAAAATGTTTTTCTATAGAAATTTAGATGTAGATTACGTAAAAAATAAGAAAAAAAATCTAGGTAATAGTTTAAGGTATTTATTTTAAAAAATTTTGAAAAATTGTGAAAAAAATCTAGGTAATAGTTTAAGGTATTTATTTTGAAAAAATTTTGAAAAATTATGTGTGAACTGGAATGTAGACAATTGGCAACAATATGCATTTAAGGGTTAAGAATGAATCCAGTATCTGCAATCAATCCACTCACATCAGTTTCGATTATTACCGGAAACTGGTTTTGAAACGTTAAAATTTTCAAACAATAGATAGCCTTAGCCATCCACAAGGCTAAGTGCATTGCGACAGACTTCGAAAATTTCAATCCCCGGGGCGGAGTTCCCTCTAAGAAAATTATTATTAACTCCAACAATTCTTTATAATCACTCCGCGGAGGCCATCCTTATTTTTTTTTTTATTTACTTAAAATCTCTTTTATTCGCATCAAAAAGTTAGTATGATTTATATTTGGCCAATATTTCTTAAATTTTTTAAATATTGCAACTTTAGGTCCAGTTGATACCCCTTCCTTCCACAAACACAGCTGCTAGCACTATTTCAAATATATGATGTCTGCAACCAAGGAATAGAATATCTCGTCCGATACTCTTTTCTAAAATATTGCACGCATGCCCCTTTAAATTTGCCTGTGTTCGATGAAGTTGTATCGAATACAAACGCCTCTGTTTTTTCGAAAACCTGGTTCTCCTCTAAAGTATCACATACAGCAGATGCTATTTCTATTCCAGTTCCTGATGGAATATCAGGTATATTTAAAATGTGTTCAATTTTCGGAGCTGTTGCTATTATCGGTTTTCCCTGTTAAACCTGGCAATAGTTTTGTATCCCCGTGTATTGCGAGGGTTTGAGATTCTTTGGTGAATTTTGATATAACGATCATACCATTTTCTTTTCGTAACTCATCCCTCTGTTGACGTATCGAATTACGGATTATAATGAGATCTGATGAACTTGCGCCAACGGCATCTAGAATAGCTATTATTATGTGGACTGCATCTCTTGAACTAATTTTTAATTTATCCAAAACGGATAATCCAAACGGATATCTTGTTTCAGTATATTCAACATCCTCACTTTCAGTCGACTCTCCGTTTTTTGAAGAATCCGAACATAAAGAGGCGTAAGTAACAAAACCTGCCATAATTTCTATAGTACAAAAAATAAATGGGGTTCCCATTACATCCCATGAAGGAATCGGGGGGAGCTTCTCACAACCAGTGAGCTGTGCGCTTTCTAGTTTTATACTCACTGATTGGGACCTACAGTTTTACACCGGTTCCTTACGGTATTTTTGAGAAGCATTTTCATGGCTAAATACTCGATAGTGTCGCCGTCACTATGCGAGGTGACCGCCGTCGAAAGAAATTTTAAGTTGGTCAGAGCAGGGATTGAACCCAGGATCTCAAGTACAAGAGGCGCGCACACTACCCATTGCACCACCTATAGTATAAGTAGGGGTTTATTAAATATACAATACCTTTTGAAGTTGATGGGGTTTCCTGAAACAGTTGCTTCTTAAGTCTCTCCTGTTGTTGGCGTTGGTTTCCTTCCTTCTATTGTAAGCTTCCATCTTTTCTTTGAATGCAACCCTCACGTCCACGATTAAAACCTGTTTGTCTTCCTCGATTTTCATAAGATTGAGTGCACCCACCTGATCCATGTCAAATAAATCATTAAGTGAGTTGTTCCAAGTATCAAACTTCTTTTTGCAACCGTCACAAGTTCTAGCCTTATGTCTCGATAATGTCCTCTAATTATTGTAAATCAACAATAATTTCTTTTCAGTGTTTATGCGTTTTTGGACGGTAGCGTGGGCTTTCTCCCAAAAAAACGGAGCACTCTTTAACAACTAGACGAGCACTCTCCTTAATACTTAATCTCGCCACTTTTATAGGATGAAAAAAAACTCAAAAACAATGGAAAGCTTACTGACAGTTACATGGTCGTTTGGATAACACTGGGTGCAATTTTTTAAGTCATGGCAATATAACCATACACGGACACCACTACGTGATAAAAGACCAAAAAAAAAAGACCCGTGTCTCCCAGTTTTGCCCAAAGTCATGCACTTTTTGTTTATGGTCCCCCAAAGATTTGGGGCCTCGGTGTAATTTTTGCAAAAAAGTGATCACTTTGTCGGGCTCATATCTTGCAAATTTTGATTTACTCTCTGAGGGAAAGTTGTAGCTCTTGTCATTAAGAACAGGAACTGTGAACATATAAAATCAAAAAAAACTTCATCTTCAAGGCCAAAATCGCAAAAAACTTTTAAAAAATTTCGATTTTTTACCTTTTTTCACCTGTTCAGGTCCATAGATAGCAAACTGTTCAAAATTTAAGGAAACAATCAACTACAAAAATATACCTACAATCTCAATAAACAACTTACTAGAACACACGAACTACATAGGAATGATTCTTAACACCGTTTAGGTAGCGCTTAAGTTGCAGAAGGTTGTAATGAAAAATATGTAATGGTTTTGAATGTATTGAAGTATAATCAGAAGTACAGCTTTGATCAACAGCTGAATCTTCTTTGGCCTATAAACCGAAAGGCGTGTTCTGATACATCGCCAATGAACTTTCATAATTTTTTGGTTTCGTTGAGGCCCCAAAGAAAAACGGCTCATTTGACGCTCTGTGTAATCAATAAAAAATTATCCCGTGCGTAAACAGACGACACGACCTTGCCTGCAGATGGAACCGTCTTTGCCTTCTATGAACATGATTCTCCATTGCAGTCCACTGCTTCGACTGTTCCTTTGTCTCAGGTGTGAAGTGGTGGATCCATGGTTATAAATCGACGCAAAAACTCGGCTTTATTGCGGTGAAACATCGCCAAACACTCTACTTAAACATCTTCACGACGTTGTTTTTGCGTATTGAAAGCAAACGCGGCACCTATCATACGTACAGCTATCTCATCTTCATATACGATATATAACACTTTTTGAAATGTCTATCAGTTCAGCTAGCTGAGGCACCTTCAGCCGACAGTCATCCAATATCATTTTGTGGATTTTCTTAACCGTGTCTGGCGTGGCCGCTTAAATTGGTCGATCACTACGGTGCTCGTCTTGGCAGCTGATACGGCCTCGATTAAGCTCTGCTACCCAATATTTTACAGTCGTACATGAAGGGGCAGACTCCCCCAGAGTTGAATCTAGCTAGGCTTTAATATTGTTTGGACTGATACCTATCAAATGAAAATATTGAATTACATAACGGTGACCAATTTTTTCCATGTTTACAAATTCACTGAGATCGTTTACTTTTGATGGCTCAAATAAAAATACTAAACTTCGTGGCGCCTTGAAACTTAAAACATATGTTTTATAACTACTTCGCCATATTAGTAGCGAAAATATTTTTCTTTTGCAATCTATTTTTTGTGGTCTTTGCATTTTATTTTAAAGAGTTAAGATTTATTCGAAACTCAAGACAGTAATTTATTATATATTGTCAGACCCATGCGTTAAACTGATTGGTTTGCTATACCCAGTATTAGTTCGCAAAACTCTTTGTTTCACAATAATGACTGAGTCGCCATAAAAGATGACATATTTGTCAATGTATTTAATTTTTATTTTGTTCGCGTACACAAGGACACGTACTTATTCTTTCGAAAACTGTCTTGGCGGTGCAGCAACGGAGTAGACATGTACATATTTCATCAGGAAATACTTGCTAAATTTTGTTGGTTTCACCAGCATTACAAATTTATTGTTATATGTTATTTTTTATTATAATTTTGATTAGTGCCACTTGTGGTGTCCTGGGTGCAAATTTATCTCAAGTCTGTTTTCGTGTCATCCAGTCAAGGCTTGCATTGAATGCGCCTCCGTATGGTTTTTTTTTCCAAAATTGCTCCATTTACAGGAATATGATAATTACGCAGCCTTTGGAACCGCGAAATGAGCGTTGTCTCGAAGTCGAGATCTGAATCTAGTATTTTGCGTATTCTTTAAAATAAATGGAAACCCATATAATTGTTTAGATTAACCTGAAAAATCAAGCAAAAATTGCGTTCCATTCCGTCATTTTTGTTTGTTTTAAATCTTCATTTCCATAATTTTTTGCAGTGTACTGAGTTTAATTTGTTCGTAATCCTGAGTTCAAAATATTTCAGACATTTAATAATTGTTTTTTTAACCCGCTAAAGTTAATTATAGCTTAAGTTGTACGGTGCTGCTAAGCGATATTTAACGTCATTTCAATTCCCCACTTAAATTCCGTCTTAATCAATGACAATGCTGCCACATGTTCAATTTCAACTAATGCCAACAAAAAGATATCGTAGATAAATTTTGTTATAATTTTTTGTGAATGAAAATGTTATCAAGAAGGAGAGACTTAGAAACAGAAATTTGCAAACTGGCTTAAACATGGTAAGTAAGTTCATTCAAATTATGTTATTTAATGGAAATCTACGTATATTGTATGCCTCTAAATTTGAAGGATAGATTATTATTTCTGATTGAAAACAAAATTGGAATTAACTTGTTCACAACAACGGGGGGTAAATGTTATGCATATTGATCATGGTAGAATTATCTATCAGGTATAGTCGTTTAAACAGATGATTTAATGGCGATTGTTTTTTTGATATTGCTGGACCCGAAATATAAATAGCAACCCTCGTAACGTCGAGTTTTTTTTATTGCTAACTTGTCAATAAACATTTGTCATTCCTAACAGCAGGAAGAAGAAGAAACTTTTCCATTTGTACTTCGATTATTTTATTGAATTCATTTGAAGTTATTGAATTTCGTGAAAAGTATAAAATTTTCGCAGCAATATGGAGTCCAAGTTGAAATTTATTAGCTCTAGACGCCCTGTACTGCCATGACAAATGCATGGAAATGATAAATCCAGCGCCATTCAGCCTTTACTGGCCTCAGAGAGGATGAAATGGTGAGCAAAAAATGATACCAGTTAATTCACCATGGAACATATTCGGCTATGTTTAAATGTTTGAACTGCACGATTCGGTACCGGCTAGATTTGAGAGTAAAGTGGAGAGACATTAATTGTTGGACTAAAAATGCGTAATACATAATGCATAATTTAAAGTTTGAATCCACTTATATAAAATAGAAAAATAAATATGATTAAAACTAGAATTAGAATACGATTTATGAATGAATACAAAAATGAAAACTATCACGGCCTAATCAATATATCAACTGACGGATACCTTATGCTGAGGATACCAAAGCCAGTAGGTCTCCGTGATCCCTTATTTAAGTGATTTAATACAAACAGCTAAATGGTATTTGCGGCAGTGGTCATGTTCAGGGTTCAGTTGGTAGCAGTGGTGGTGATTAAGGAAATGGCTGATGGAAGAAAAATAGAGGTGTTGGTAAAAACAATTACTACACAGCGGCGTTGGATTTATCAATAGCCGATAACAATAAAACATTCAAATAACAATAAAACATTCAAATACCCAATATTCTTTCTCACTCAATTACTTTTAGATTAAATAGTCATAAAAAGGTCAATAAATTAGCATTATATCGAACCCTCTGTTAATTTTATTCTTTGTCAGACAGTTTTCTTTCCATATTCAAGCAACACGCAAGGGGTTTCCTCCCGCTCTCAAAAGTTCCGCTCTTCACATGTTAACTTTGTTAATCTTTGCATAGCTTGAACCTTAATTGGCTATTTTACAACATCATGACGTCAGATGCCTTACACATGTTAATTAAGAAAACAAATTACGCAAATTTTAAAATATTCTTCCAGCTGGTTCTATCCTTTGCATTTTCTGGCCAGATGGTAAGGACAATCTTTAGTTTGATATATCCAGTCGAGTCTTGGTAGTCCTCTGCTCCTGCTTCCTACGAGCACGTTGTCGAAAACCTTTCGCGCTGGTTCAGCACCATCCTTTCCGACAGTATGCCTGTCCAACCCAATTTCCCAGTTTGATTCGCCTTGTTGCGTCCTATGTCGGAATACAAATAATACATCTCGTGATTCCAACGACGTCAGCACTCGCCGTGTTCCTCAATAGGTCCATAAATCCGCCCGGTGTTTTTCATCAGCTTGCAATATGACCCAAGTTTCTAAGCCATATGCGAGGATAGGCAAAGGTAAGTAAAGCTGGACTTTTGTTTGTCTTACAGTGCTTGCTGAGCACCAAATATGTAGCATACTCGTAATTCTCCTATTTATCTCCAGGCTATCTTTGTTGTTCATCTTCACGGCGCATCCAAGGTATCTATATAAATGCATCTTACTTACCTACTTAGGTGGCGTCAAACAACCCAAACGGGTCAAGTGCCTTACACAATGACGATAACATGTTCCCCAACCGGCTCGATCTTTAACTCTTCTCCACCAGTTGGTAACACCAAGCTCTCGCAGGCAAAATTCCACCTGGTCTTTCCAGCTACGTCTTAGTCGTCCTACTTTGCGATGTCCTTCGAGTACGTCTTCGAATACCTTTCGCACTGGTTCATTCTGATCTATTCCTAGCTACAGAAAACGCGCTATTTTGAGACGCATAACTATGTCAATGTCAAGATACAGATTGTGCAGCTCGTGGTTCATCCGTAAAACTCGCCGGTTTCGCTTATAGGACCATACATTTTTCGGATAATTTTTCTCTCGAAGACTCCCAATGATATTTCATCAGCATGCGATATGGCCCGGGATTATTCGCCATAAAGCAAGACGGGTTGTATAAGATTCTGAAATAGCTGGATCTTCGTTTCTCGAGAGAGGGTCTCATACCCGAACTGCTTGCTTAGCCCGAAATAACACTTGCTTGCAAGCACAATTCTCAGTTTGATTTCTAGGCTGACGTTATTGTTTCTGCTCACGGCAGATCCGAGGTCAGTAAATTCCGCCACTACGTCGAAAGTATAACGGTTATCAACGCTCACCATTTCAGCCAATTGGGTGGATGCTCTACTTGTCGAAACCATTAATTGTGTCCTCGTTTACTGCCAAACCCACTTTTGCTGATTCCTTCTGAATTCTCGAAAAAGCTGCAAAAACTTCTCACAAATTTCGCCCAATGATCATACGCGAGCAACGTGTGGCTTTTGCTGCTGATAGTTTACTTCTTGTTAACTGCAGCTTCTCTCACGATGATCGCAATTAACATGTTGAAAAGATCGCATGATAGGGTGTCGTCCTGCCTGAGGCCTCGTCTCGTATTAAATGGTTCGGTGAGATATTTACCAATCTTTACTGAGCTCAGCAGAAATACCAAGCTCCGACATAGTTTGGTACAAATATCCCCGTATCGGGCTATCGAAGGCAGCCTTGTATTCTACAAAGAGATGGTACACGCTGAAAAATCTGTAGTTTTTTGTTGTTTGGAATAGCAAATATTCTTTTGCTATTCAATATTTTGCTATTCAATGTTGTGTTTGCTATTCGATATAACATGTTTGAGACACAATGATGAACATGTTATAACATATGTGTTTGCGACCCAAATGTATTTGTGTTTGTGATATACATACTGCCGTGTTTGTTGCACTGTTTATGCTCTCTCGAGAGCAAGAGCATAAAAGAGGGCAACGAGTGTGTATCTGTGTTTGTGCATTATTCTCTCATTGAGTCATTCATCAATATTCCTGAATGGGCGTGTAAATTGCAGATGAAGTCGGTGTTTATTATTTTGGCTGATGTATTGCGTTTTAATTTCATATATTCAGTCGTGAATGGTTCATCGAACAGAGGATATCAAAAGCGATTGATCAGTGAAAAAAGAATAAACGAAGGCTCGGACGGTTAAATGGTTTGTGAAGCTGCTTTGGTTCGCATATATTTATGTGTGCTACCAAAGTGAGAAACTATTTTGAGGAAATAAACTGGAAAGGGCAACAACGTGAATCCCTTTTCTGCCCGAGCCTCTACTGAAAAAATCGGAATGGCGGACCATTTATGAAATATTGTAAAAAACACAAGTAAATAATACACGCTTGTTTTGCATAAACTAGAGTTGTATACAAGTATATTGTTTGTGTACCAACGCATAGTGATAACCAAGGCATAGTTGAAACCTTCTGAAAACAAAAGCGTGAGAGACAACAAAGAAAGGAGAAACAAAAGAGCATCAGATTCTCATTTCAAAAGCAAGCAAATGTATAAAGGGGCATTTTAAATTTTTCAATTTTTAGTATTAATTATTTATTTTAATTATAATAAATAAAGAAAGAAAGAATAATTCGTTTCTAAATATTATTATGTTTGGGAGAAAATACGCATATGTTTGGGGGGTACACGCGAATGCTTCACCGTAAGTATACGGATGTTTGGTATGAAGCACGTGAAAAAGCGTTTACATTTGTCAGTAAACATGCTAATGTTTGAATTTAAATACACCTGAGTTTGGAACTGGCCAATATATAAAAGTCTGAAGTGTGTTCCAAACATACACATGCTTCCTGCACAATATTTTTGGAAGAATGTGTTACAGAGGCCGTTTTTCAGCGTGTAGTTGTCGATTTCGTGGGGTTTCTCCATGATGTAGCGTAATGTGAATACCTGGTCAAAAGATGACTTTCCAGGCCTAAAGCCGCACTGATAAGCTCCGATCTGGTCTACAACAAACGGCTTTACTCCTTCGCACATTAAGCTCGAGGGGACATTTTATGCCACGATAGCTTGTACATATACGCGGGTCGTCCTTTTTAAACAGTGTGTGCTAGGACTCCAATTATCGGCATAAATGCATCTATCACTTCAAAATTAAATCGCTTGTCGATCCCGTCGAGTGGTTTGTCTAGTCGTCGATTCATTCATGAAATACTGGAGGACATGGTACTGAATGTCGGGGTGGTAGGATTCTGATACCCACTTACCAGAAGGCTCATTACTTCCCGTCATAGCTTGAGTATGTCTCTCTGTCTTCTCTCTAAAGTGAGAAGGCGAAACGAATAAGCAGCAATCAGTGATGCATCTCAAGTTAAATAGGTGACCCTGTCATTGAAGCTTTGCCAAATACCGGACAAATTCTTTTATCCGCTGAACGCGGATCAGCCAACACTACATGACCATCCTTGCTGAAGGTAAAATGCAACTCACAGTGGGCTGGGTTTGCCTACCGCCACCGTCGTAGTGGCAATAAAAATAAGCAAGAATTATAATAAGCGAACAAATGCCATATCTGCTATCCAGAAAATGCCAAGGGCAGGATATGGTTGCACAATAAGGTGGACCTTGAAATGACATTTTTGCGATATTTTGGTAGATGAGGGCTCTATTCCGTGCCTTTTTGAAAAAAAATGACAATGCCGAAAAAAAAAATTTAAAAAAAAAAACATTAGGGGTTGCGCACGAGCCGAGAAAAAGGTCCACTTTGCCAAAATTAGGGGGGAAATTGCCATAGGTCATCAGGGGTCACCCCTAGGGGGGCAAAATATATGACCGACCCCCATTAACTTTTCATCCCCAACATCTTTTCCGAACAAACTTACCCTCTATCTCCACTCCTTGAGGGACTCCCCATACAAAAATACTGAAAATCTATGTATTTACAGTTGCACAATATCGAGATTTTTTTGATTTTTTTACAGAAATTCCACCAATATTCAAGAGTGGTCATTGTTTGGAAAGTCTTGAAAAATTTGAAACGCACACGTGCTGAATCAGGTACATAGGCACCCTTAGCAGATGCCCCCATTCATCAGTACCTGGCAGTAAAATATTGCAAAATACGTAGTAGTTATAAATAGCAGTTCATTCATCGATTGTTGTCATTCAACAAGTGCCGACGACCGCGAAAAGTAAATTGATTTTTCTCCCGTTTTTTAAAAGTTAAGATGACAACACGACTTCGATCGCGCGACGATATTTTTTTGATTGGTTATCCAAGCATGAATATTACGGGGAACAAATTACCGTCGAAGAAGCAAGTGCTAAGAATGCATTTCTTCAACATTCGCAAACGAAACATGTCGAAGAAAAATAGTGCGGTTATAGTCGCGGACGCAGTGATGATTTTTTGGCGCCAAGCAGCTATTCCGACGAAAGCCAGAGGAGATGTTACAAGAAAAATAGCTGCGCTGCACGATGAGTGGTAGGGTATTTGTCATTTTCTCAAGGGCGTTGGCGTGTGCGATGTCGAAAAGATTATCCAAGCTATCAGAAAACGTATTCTCTTTTTCTCTAGTGGACTCAGTCTTTCTGTAAGATGACTTGCTTTAAGAAATCTTATATTTACCTTGCAGACACCACGTATACGAACTGGTGCTAAGGGAAGTTTTTGAGACAAAAATGGGAAAGACCAGTGCACCAGGCGTTCCTTGCTTTGACCGTTTCAAACAGGAATGGGACGCTGTAAAGGTTAAACCATTCCATTCTGGCTTGATAAACGATCAAGTCGTCAGAAAAATTCCTGTGGCAATGCAAGTCGGCATAAAGAAGTTTTGCTTAGATCAATTGAAGGAGAAACACCCTCGCGATGACTACAAAGAAATGCTACAATTAATTCTTTTGTTTCTGGGTGAAAAACTTGAGAATTACCATTTCCGACCTCCAGGACCCGTTTCCCATGCTCGATGGATGGCAAAAGCCATTTACAGCCTCAAGATGTTTTTGTTTCGGAAAACTTTTCACTTATCTGTATGTGAATTGAATGGTATTCGACACGTTTGTATTTTTGTGGTGCGACTTTACGTCAAGGCATGGTTTGGTTCTTCTCGAGCAGCTGAGGCGCCGAATCAAGATTGGAAGTTTTTGAAGGACATCGTCGAGTACAAGTCCGTTGACCAGGATTTATCTCGGGTAATGATAAAGAAATTTATCGGTCACCTATGGTATCTCGCCGATGAGCACATAGCCCTTGCCTTTTTCGATGACAAGGTTTCAAATGAGTTGAAGGCCAAAATGGCCCAAGCATTGCTAGAAAATGAGAATGACGAAGGTGAAGAAGATGAAGAAGACGAAAAAGGTGAAGAAGATGAAGAAGACGAAGAAGGTGAAGAAGATGAAGAAGATGAAGAAGACGACCCGGTTCCCCCAGCTCCTCGCGTCGTAATCAAAAGCACCAGCGTTAAAAAAATCGAGGTGAAATTCAAAGATGTGAATGAGGAATTCTTGGCTAAAGACTTGAGCAACTTCGTCTCTCATAATACCAAAAATTTATTTGTACGATTTGGAATATCGCAAGACTTCATTCTTGCAAATCCAGCAACCTGGAAATCTCGCGCAGACTATCAAGAAGGTCGTAGAATTGTAAATAACTTGCGCGTTGTGAACGACACTGCCGAAAGAGGAGTAAAAATGATACAAGATTATAATAGAATACTGTGTCAAGGCGAAGAAGAGAAACAGTATTTACTACATGTTATCGATTCTTACCGCAAGAAATACCCATCAGCGAACAAAAATATGTTAATTTGACTATATTATATTAAGAGTGCTTAGTAGTACTACTCAATTACAGCTTCTTTTATTTTTGTATGGGGAGTCCCTCAAGGAGTGGAGATAGAGGGTAAGTTTGTTCGGAAAAGATGTTGGGGATGAAAAGTTAATGGGGGTCGGTCATATATTTTGCCCCCCTAGGGGTGACCCCTGATGACCTATGGTGTTTTTCGAAAATACTGAGCAACCTCCATTTTTGTATGGTGACCCCCCTAAGGGGAGGAGATAGGGGGTGGGTGTCTTGGGGGAAAATGTTGGCGGTAAAAAGTTAATGGGGGTCGGCCATACATTCTTCCCCCCTACGGGTGACCCCTGATGACCTATGGCAATTTCCCCCCTAATTTTGGCAAAGTGGACCTTTTTCTCGGCTCGTGCGCAACCCCTAATGTTTTTTTTTTAAATTTTTTTTTTCGGCATTGTCATTTTTTTTCAAAAAGGCACGGAATAGAGCCCTCATCTACCAAAATATCGACACAAGGTCCACCCTATTGCACAAGAAAGAAAAACTGCGATATTTTCTACAAATGCCATGGACGAAATCACGAATACGGGTGGCGATAACGACATTAAGATTATTCTAGGCTATTTTAGTGGCACTTAAACTTATTAGTCTATTGTGATACCACTGTCTAATGATATTAAGCGTTAGGCCCACCGAAGAACCACTTAGTTTGAACCAAGAAGCTAATGGTTTTGACTGCGTCAAAGTGAGATATTTCTCCCAGGTTCCTAAATAGGTAGCGTCCCACAATATATATCCTCCTGCCGGCTAGTACTGGACACGTGTAATGATTGTGTGGAGGGGATTCTTGCTCTTCCTCACCTAAACAGCTTCTATAGATGTCATATGCTCTAACCTTTAGTCTCGCCGTATGTCTACCAACCAGACACTAACCCGTCAAATCTGAAACAAGCGTTGATACATTGAGCCTGGCTAAAGACAGAAGCTTCGTGAGGGCCAGATTTGTCTTGAGCGTTCACAATCGGTGACCCTTGTTCATCTATCCTGCATCATCATATAGGAGCGTTCTTGCAGGATAAGTTTACACGTCGCCAGGGGCATGCCATGCTCCAATTCCTGTGGAACCTGTGAGGTAGTCCATAGTCTGGTCAACTCATTCGCTCTGGTGTTCCCCGGAATGGCCTTGTGATGAATGAGATGAATATCATTCTGCTGGGTCATCTTGTTAAGAGATCAGGAATCCCTTTCCAGTATGAGTATGTGGTATATCCGATCGAATATTGTTCGACAACTCCATGAATGCTGGGAGTATTTTCCGGCAATGTTCCATGACCGACTCCGACCATACCCTATTATGAGAGTTGCCTTAGCCTGATGGCAGACATGGAAGCAATCTGTCTACATATAATGTCTACCGGCAACAAGTATAACATTACATTCAGTGGCAGTGGTACGCAGAGCACCCGTGATGCACTTCGTCGGCAATCTCTGAACCCTAGAGAGTAGTGCATAATAGGTGAATTCCTAAAGCACCTACCGTTACCCGATAGAGCATTATACAACATTTACAACATATGTATATCCCTCTTGCAGGCGTATACGGCTATCGTCGCGTTTTTCGCAATTTCCACTATGTTGGGTCTGAAAGTAAGCTTAATATCCAAAATAATTTCCGGGAATTTCAACGTGATAGATTCCACGGTAGGAATTTTACACCCTCGGGTAAAAAGGAAATGCTCGGTTTTAGGTGGGTTTACACCTAACCAAAATTCACCTGCCTGTCTTCCCAAAATCCGTACGCTACCTTGAAGAATGCACCTTAGGGTACTGATATATTTGCCCCCTTAAACTATATATTGCGACGACGCGTCGTCCGCATTATCAAATATTTTCGCAGTCGCATTTTTGAGAGTAACCAGTACTCCATTCAGCACAAGATTCCGTAGAAGTGAAGGCAAACCCCCTCTTTGAGATGCGCCTCTGTTAACATTCCTTGTAGAGGTCGAGGTGTCAAATTCGGCTGCGACACGTCTCCTGGTGAGCATTTGGTATTCAAGCGCCATAAGGGCCTGTAGCGCCAATACCATGGCATTAGGAGAGAAATTAATGAACGCACCAAAAATTTCGAGAAAGGCTAACAACCTATACCCTTCAGCAGCCAACTATTTCTTCATTTATATAACCTGTTGATGCAGCCCTGTCTCTGTAGATTTCCGCTTGCAGAGGTATGCTGTGCACCAGATGACAATCTTGCATCAATACTCGCCGAAAGTGTACGTCTATCAGCCTTTCCAAAGTCTTCAGTAGGGACGATCACAGGCATATAGGCCTAAAGTCATTAGGATTAGTGTGAGAGGTCTTCCCGCTTTGGAAATAACACCCTTGCATCCCTTCATCCTCTAGGTATGCATCTGGAGTTTATACACGGGATGTATAATTTTATCAGATGCTACTATGGCAAGCCCGGGAGACTTAAATGGTTTGAAGTCCATTTAAGCCTGGATTCAGTACCTACCAATTTCAAATGCGTCTTCTGGTCTATGAGCAGTATGCTCACCTGTGGTGATTTACTCTTTCAGCGTGTTGTTCGGGAAATTAGTATCCATAAGGAGATTGAGTGAATCACCACTACAGTTTGTCCACTGCGCAGAAGAGTTCTTCAGGTAACCAATCGTCGTATTGGGTGACGCCAGTATTTCTCTTAGCCTCGACGCATCGGATGCACCTTCTATTGATTTACAGAAGAGCTTCCACGAGTTTGTTTTGGCCCCTCTGATTGCATTCTTATATCGCCTCAGCCCAACTTTGTAATTATCCCAGTCCTGCTTATATCTCGAAGACTGCTAAATTGTCGTCGGCATGACTTCCTTATATCCGAAAGTTCTCCATTCCACCGGGGAGGCTTCTCTTCGCCCTTGGCCTCGTTCATGGGTATGCGACTTGTTGCCAATTGTTGAGAGCACTCGTAACCCTGTCCGCTACGTTATTTATATCATTTATATCAAAAACATCTGTGAAGATAAGGCGCGTATATCTTCACAGATGTTTTTGATCTCAAATAACTCTTACACGTCTTTCCATAGAGGGACCAGTCACTCTTCCGCACATTGCTACGATCTACTTTAGGCTGGATCATATTCCAACCCAAATGAAATCCAATATATTTTTATTCAGAAATCGAGTTGTCGCCAAGAATATTCCAGTCTCTGATCATCTCATGCAAGTCCTCCGTTGCAAAGGTGACATATAGTACCTCTTGTCTGAATGAAACTGAGAATAAAGTCGGTTCATTGCCTCTATTACATATAGCCATTGTGCCAGTGCTATCTCATAATGGATGATGTGCTTTTGCGTCAGCGCCAACAGTCACTGTGGCACCTACCCTTTTTGCCTCTTCTATGACACATCCTAAGGGTACTGCTGTTAACTGGTTTCTCTGGGACAGGTGTTCGTGACCCATTTTCATCATGGGACATGTGCGATGCGACCAACCAACTATTGGATTGGATCCAGTCCAACTGAAACGATGTCTCTGTCGCCATTTACCGTTAAAAGGAATACATTCAGATCGTTTCTGGCCACATATTCAAGCTTTGGGCTTGGTTACACCGTGTGTGGCTATTATCCTGAACCTCTTCGTCTTCAACCCACAAACCCTGTGGTTAGCACCTCGCAGTTTTCTTTACTATGAATTACGGTGATCTGAAGAAATCGCAACTTTTTTTGGTCTCTCCACCACCGTTACATCCTGTTCGTCACCAGACACCAAAAACGAGTCTTCGATAGTGTCATTATCACCAATGTGTTGAAGCGTATCTATAAGTTTAGCCCAGGGCTAAGGGTTTCAACAAGTCTCCATGAGTAATTACTACATTCTCACTCACCGTCGACATGTCAGCCACAACCGCGTGCTGCTATTCCCGTTTCCGCGAGTCATCATCTCAATTTTGTGATATTTCCTCGTTCATAGTCGACTTACTGTGAGCAGCCTTGTATTCAGCGTTATCCGACGAAAAGCAAACGAAACGACACCAAAAGTGGCAGCGAATCTTTGTTCAAATTGAACATCGTGTGTCTGCGGACACCATCTACCTCATCCAGCCGTCCGTTTTTCCAATTGTGTGTTGGAAGTTCGGGATTACCATCCTTGAGAATAAACTCAATTTCCTCCGCTCGAGTTGGGCTGGCTGGGATCCAGGTATTTTCCCTGGGCTTGAAATAGAGGTTCTCCCTCCGAACAAGATCTAGTACTGCCCCTGTCCACAGCTTAAAGCTGCGCGGTAGTAATGAACCGTCCTTGGAACCAGACTGCGCCCGCGGAGCTACCTTTCGGATCTGAACCTATCTATACTGAGGATAATGGGTCCACAACATATTTCCATTTATCCGTTGCAATGATTCCGTCTTCCGTCCTCTGGTCGAGAACCGTCATTACCAGGTTATATGTTTCAACCTCACTAAATGATCATTGGACAGAGTTCCAATTTCGGTTGTGGATGCTCATCGAGTGAGCCAAGTGTCATCTTCGCATGTTCCACTGTGGGAGTCTCTGTAGTATATTGATGATCTACAACATTTCAAGTCCATTTCAGGGAATCTATCTGTCTAGCAGTGAGGCAGACATCACCATTTCTCTTGGAAATCCTAAATGCACGACGACGATAGTTAAATATCCTTTTTGAGGAACGCAGGTAGATTTATACCTGCGGCTGACGGGCCGATATGTTTACCAGACGTGCCTCTTAGAATGGCCTATAAGAATGACCAAAGAACTGCCAAATCGCACTCTCCGGATTTCCGCCGAGAATAGGCGTTCTGCCCTCCATCTGTTTGTGGTATTGTTCCATTAATTTCTTTTAAGTTAGTCTTCATTCTGATTCCCACGCTCCATAAGCCCCAGTAGTACTTGGCCGACGGCCTGTTACTCACTGATGCACCAAAGTATCAGGGAGGCACCGGTCAAATAAAGTCAGACATCCCGGACTACAAACTATCTGCAGGCACGGTACGCGTGACACCCCTGATTAGGGGAGTTAGTGTCGAGTAGAACCCCTACTGTAATATTTTTTTTTTTTTTTTTTTTTTTTTGTTAATACTATCATTGTACAAAGATTAAAATAAATATTTACATAGTTGGAGTTTTTACATTTAGTATTGCAGCAAATATATCGTTTTTAACAAAAATATTTACAATTAAAATTAATTCTGATATAAGGTAAAAAGATAGAGAAAAACCTTTAATTTTTATGAGAAATTTTATACTAATTAATTATGATAACTTCGTTGCCGAAATTATAAAATGTAGTTAGTTACACAAATTTCTTATTATTTCGTAGTTTGAAGATCTACATCTATCTTCGAATCTGTGTTGTAGTTCAAGATAAACTGAAATAAGTGGTTTGTGGTTGTAATTTTCATGCAAGAGATCAGTACTGAATCGTCGATTTAAATTGTGAATTATTTTTAAGTTCTTGTTCTGTATAATTTGTAATTTTTTAAGGTTTGTTTTGGCACTTCTTGGAAACCAGACCTGACAACCATATGTCATAATAGGGCGAATGCACATATTATAAATGAGGATTTTGTTTTTTAAATTCAATGTAGATTTTCTGCAAAGTAGCGGGTAAAGTGATCTTCCACATTTTAGTGCTTTGTCTCGTGTATTTGTGATGTGACTTGAGAAGTTCAATTTTTTATCGATTATAACACCAAGATATTTTATTGAATCTTGCAGAGGAAGAACTGAACCCTGTATTTCAAGAGTTCCCGTAGGTACACGTTTTGGTGATTTATTAAACGGGAATATAATCGATTGTGTTTTATTTTGGTTGATTTTTATCTTCCATTTTTCAAAGTACTTTTGTGATATTTGCAACGCTTTTTTCATCCTCTTTATAATAGCATTTGAGACCTTTCCGGTACTTATTATTGCTGAATCATCTGCATAGAAAGCGGCAGCTTGATTTGTTGGTATTTTAAAATCCGAGATGTATATTGAGTATAATATAGGTGATAGGACCGAACCTTGTGGAACACCGGCTGGTATATTTCTTAATGATGATTCTGCATCATCAATACAAACGCTGAAGTTGCGGCCGGATAAAAAACTTTTGACAATTTTTTGTAGATAGATCGGGAAATTAAAATTATTTAGTTTGAAGATGATGCCGTCATGCCATACCGAATCAAATGCTTTTTCAATATCCAGTAGAACCATCCCTGTACTTTTTCGGTTATTCTTATTCTCTGATATTATGTTAACAACTCTCTTTAGTTGGTGCACGGTGGAGTGTCCTTTCCTGAATCCAAATTGTTCTTTGTTTAAAATGCCGTTTTCCTCCGCAAATTCAGATATTCTTCGTAATATTATTTTTTCGAATATTTTCCCAATTATGCTTAGCATACTAATTGGCCTGTAGCTTGAAGGGGATTTGATATTCTTTCCACGTTTCAAAATTGGGATAACTTTAGCATTTTTGAATATACTGGGGAAGTAACCGTTGATTAAGCACCAATTAAAAACAATAGTCAGCGCGTTGAAAAATACATTAGACATTTGCTTTACCAACACTGGTTTTATACCATCTTTACCAGGTGATTTGTTGTTCTTCAGTTTCTTTGTGTAATATCTCACTTCTTCCAACGATGTAAGATCAGCTGTTTCGCACGTGTTAGTCTGAGAGTTTAACCAATTGACATAATTCGCCACATTCTGATCAACTGGAGAGCTAATTTTCTGTGTTGTGCAGTGAGAGTTTTCAAAGACGTCAGCTACTGCATTGGCTATATTCTCACTGTTTTGAGTATCAACACCATCAACAGTCATGACATTAACAGCTGACTTTTTACCTCTCATTGCTTTTGTCAATTTAAAGAATTTTTTGCTGCCGTGTGGAAGTTTTTCTAAAAACTTAGTCCAATTGGAATTAATATCTGCAAATATGTGAAAATCAATCAACCTGGTGAGCAGGTTTAAGGTGCATTTCAGAGATGGTTTTTGGGGTGGAGAAGCTCGTTGAAGTTTTCGGGTGTATCTATTCCTTTGGCCAATGAGATACAAGCTTAATTGGGAAAGCCTTCGCAGCCACGGTTGTCGTTCTCTTCTTGGAACTTTTCTATCTGCTTCTTGAAGGGTATTTGTAATTTTTAATAGAATTTCTTCAATATTTGAAGTAGTTATTCTTGTAGATTGCAGGTATCGGATTTGATCATCAACTAGTTGTCTGATTGAGGTCCAATTAGCATCGCCGTATGATGGTGTCGTAAATGTCTTATGGATGACGGAACCAAATATTTCGCAGGTGATTGGTACATGGTCTGAGCATAAAAGGCCCGGGTGTGTTTCAATAGCCGATATGTTAAGACTAGAGTTGGTCAAAAGAATATCTAAAACCGAGGGCTGAATTTGGCCCACGCCTTGTCCAAAACGGGTAAATGTAGACGGAGCATAAATATAATAGTTGTTTTGTAATTGATGGTTGTAGAGAGAATTACCAGCAGAATTGTTTTTATAGCAGTTCCAGCTAGTATGATGGGCATTCAAATCGCCAAAAATAAAGAATTCATTTGCTGATGTGGTGATTTTATTGAGATCTTCGGTGAAATTTGCAGTATATTTAGGGTTATATGCAGAAATTAGTCTGATTTGTCTTCCATTTATTTCTACTGAAATTGCTACAGTCTCCATTGTTGTTGTTCCCAAGTTTGGCAAACAGCTGTGAGGGATAGACTCTCTTATTGCTATTAAAACCCCACCTCCGTGGGTATTTCTGTCATTTCTGTAGACCTTAAAGTTCAACAGTCGAAATTTGTGATGAGTCTTTAAAAAGGTTTCATTAATTAGTATTATGTCAATTCTTTTTTCGTGAAGGACTTGTTCAAGTTGTGCAATTACTGAGTGATTTGTGATGCCTTGGGAGTTCCAGTGCATAACGTGAAGGCTATGTATTCTCTTTAGTCTAAATGACATGTTTGAGCATCATTCCCAGAACTCGCATTTTGTCAAATTTATTTCTGCATTTCTGTAATGCATCAAGAGCTTCAAAGTATATTTCCAAGATTTTCTCATTGGAGATATCATTTTCATCATTATAATGTTGTTTGTCACTATTAATTTGTGGTTTCCGTCGTTCTTTTTCGTACGGGTTATGCCTTCTAGGCCAAGTAACATTTGGAACTTGATCATTTGCACTAAGTGTTTGTGGAAAATCTGCTTCTGATAATGAGAAGTTCGTTCTGATGTTGACATTTGTGTATCTTTGTCTATTAGTTGTAACTTTCTGGCGTATATCTAAATACTCACGTCTAGAAGGACATTTAGGGTCATCGGCTCGATGGTTAACATTTTTTAATTTCTTGCTAACACAATTAAAACATTTGTAGACAACTGGGTCCTTAAGCGATGATTTACTAAGTGGACAAGTAGAAGATTCATGTGGTCCGCCACATCCAAGACATACTGTTTTCCTGTAACAGTTAGCAGATCCGTGTCCAAACATTGCACATTTGGAACATTGTGTTGGTCCCTTAGAGCGCTTTAAAGGATTTCTCCAGTGGACGACAATATTATGGAGGTATTTGATTCTTAACACTTCCTTTTTAGTTATTTGGTTCCGGTCAAATTCTATAGCATACAGTGCATCGTCAGGGCTAGATCTGGCTGTTTTTATTTCATTTATGGTGATAGGCTCAATGTTGAAGCTGTGCTTAAATTCTTCGAGAATAGTTGCAGTGCTTACTTGGGGAAGTCCGAAGAGCATTAGTTTGAATCTCTTCTGATCGTTCACTGGATGAGTGTGGAATGTTATCTTATTTAGTTGAAGCTTTTTAATCATGTCCTCGCGGTCAGTAAGCGTGTTCGGCATTACCTTCGTTCCGACTGACATTCTTTTGTATTTCCCATTCGATCCTAGGAGTTTAATCACCGATGCGAAGTTCTGGTTGTCGTCCACTACAAGTGGTGGAGCTTTTACAATGGAATCAATAACCACTTTGTCAATGCTGTCACTGTCGTCATCATCCATATCGGATAGAGGTAATATGTAGACTTTTCTTCGGAAGAATAAATAAATAATGTTTAGGTGTGGGCTATTAAATTGGGGCGTAGTAAATTACTGGTTGTGTCAGTGGTTACACCTTTTAGTGGATAATGTTCGGATATTAGTTAGATTAAATGGTCTGGCATCTTCCTTAACGTGCATACACTAGGAAGAAACCATAGTTCTAAAAAGAATTTCGAGCCCCCGAATTTTTCGAAATAGTTTTTTTTTTAAATATTCAATAATCGAGTTAGATATTGGAGTAAAAAGGCACAAGAAAATTTTATTTCCTCTAGTTAAATGTGTATTTGGAGGGTTTTTGGCTTATTTTTGAGTACCGCCAGAGGGCGCTTTCGTTCAATTTTTGGGATTTTATCACCTTTTTTTTGGGGAAAATTAACGAAATTGTTGTGAAACTTGACGAATATTTTAGTTTCTCATTTAGTGATTCATTTGCTTAATCACCATTTTCACCAAAGGGTACATGCTGTTTCCGTACGACAATTTTTCACTCGGATGTGACGAAAAAGCACTCAAACATAATTTTTATTTCGACTCTATTGTTTAAATTTGAAAATAGAATATAAATAATAGAAAAGTATATCGCTTTTGATATTTGTTCACAATACAAAAGGCAAAAAAGCATGGTTATATAGTTTTTGTTTCCAGGGAAATTTGACGATATCCAACACTCCGGCGCCATCTAAAAAATTTGCGTTTACTTTCAAATCCACCACCAGGTGCATAAAACAATGTCAGTTCAACCATGGATCCAGTGCCGACAACATCGCAAGCCACGCCAATATCAACAAGTACCGAAAGCGAATTTGAATTAACTACCGACGCAATGTACTTGTACAAAATGACACTTGCAATTTCTTCTGGTGAGGTTTCGGCGCATTTATCCAACGTTAAACCAGGGCCAATTGCACATTCGCGCTGGCTCACCAAGGCCAGTAGATTATTACGGTTATATGTGACAACTAATGAGACATCTAATAATTTAAAAATTCTGGCAAACTATATAAGGAAAGTGTCTACGCCAATGTACTTCAATATTAAATATTACAATTGTACGGTAGTGTATTATTTTATAAATTCATACTTTGGACACAATATTTGGGTTCGCATTTAAGAGAAATTGTAAATATTGTTGTTAAACAAAACGCGTATTATTCTCACTCAGAAAACGTTTTATTGGCAATGTTGTTGATCCGATGCAACTGAGAGTTTACAAGAAATCTACAATAAACTTCAATTGCACGGATTCTACGAATATAATTGACGTGAATGATAATTCAATCATATTCGAACCACCATTTACTGTAAACATTCCTTATGAATATCCACAACAATATCTAGAAGACAATGATCCGCCGCACAGTGCTTTGTCCCCATATGTCGATGGGACAAAAATAGAAGGAGTAGTCGCAGATTCATGAAATTTTGTGTGAAGTTATATTTGGTGAAAATTAAGAAAAATACATAATTAGAAGCCAGTCGGACCAAGTCACTGGTTACTTTTTTGACCTCCAAGATGTCTCTACCAAATTTGGGGAAAATCGGATCGCGGATTCTGGTACCTCCCATACAAAAGGTGAAATGGGTCTCGAATATTTATCATGCTCTAACACCCTACCACACTACCCGAATTCTACCAAACTTTGAATAATATATATTTTTCATTGTCAAAAACTCTGTGCAAAATTTGACAGAAATCCAACCATGGGTTCTGGTACCTCCCATACAAAAGATGCAAAGGACCTTGAATATTTACCATCCCTAACACCCTGTTAGACCTCCCGGATTCTATAAAATTTTGCATAACATATTTTTTTTCATTATTAATGATTAACCAAATTTTGCAAAACGTTATTTTCTATTTTACTGACTTAGCTCGCCATTACAGCCGATGTGTTAGGCCAGGAGCGTTACAAAAATAGGATAGCATATTCCTCCAACCGACTTGATCTTTAGCTTTTTCTCTCCAGTTTTCTAACTACTATCCTTATTTTACATTTTCATGTAGTTTTACCGAAATCAGACCACTATATATGGTTTCCCCCATACAAATTGTGTAATATGTCTCTAATATGTCTCTAATATATATACTTTATTTTTAATAATATAACGTGATACAGCAAATTTGTTTTTTTTATCAAACTCCTAACAAGAACAGTTGGTCATTTTCTATCAAGTGCAGTATGAACAAAAAATATTTATATTAATGATATCGATATTTCTTTAAATTAAGCATCATCACTAGAAGAGTCATCCCAAAACCAATTTTCGCTCAACGAAGAACTGTACTCGTCCTGTTCAAATATTTCATCTTGCAAATCAACATTTTCCCTGTGTATATATTTTTTTTATATTTTTCAATACCGGCCAAATCAAAATTATGTTTTTTTTTATGCTTCTCTTTGATGATAATACGGGATCTGAATGCAATAACATATAGGTCATCAAATCTCTGTTTGTATCTTCTCGTGAAGTTTTTCTGGTATGAGATAAGCGAACTCTTCTAACGTTTTTATGGTTCGCTTCTAATGCTTCTTCCGACATACAACCTGTGTAAAAAGATGAATAAAAATAAATTTATAGTAAAGAAGTTTTTGATTTATATGCATACATACCTATTGGTAAATTGAAGAACTCAATAACACCACTTCCATGAACTAGAATTTTATGGACAGTGGTTGGCATATAATACCACCCATAATGTATTAAATACGTATTTCGAGTGACTCTTCACAGGTCCTGTAAGCTGTTTACATTTACTGGCGATCCACAAGATAACACCCATAGTATAATTCCAAAGTTATCAATAAGTCCCTTATCAATGCCTGTAATTTCGGCCGCAACGTCACTGTTGGAAAAAATCTTCGAACAGTGTTTCCGTCATTAATGTTTCCGAATCCATGTTTTACTTGGTCAATTATTAGACCTGTTCTTCTTTTGAATTCATTTTGAATTTTTTTTTTATTTTCCATAAACTCATCTCTATTTTCTTTACCGAGTCGCCAAAGCTTAAAAGATAGCCGGTAAGCAATATGTATCAAACACTCAAAAAATTTTATCCAGCAGTAAAGGATTGAAAGCCCAAATTTGTAGTTATCGGTATTTGGAATTTTTGATAAATTAAAATTATTCATTTCAGTAGGGCTTGCATTGCAAATAAAACACCTACTTGCCGCATTTGTTTCAGTTAAAACATTTGCCACTGCACCGTCAATCATTGTACAATGCATGTCGTATGTCACTTCCACAATTGCACCTTTCCTTTCTAAAACATCACACTCTAAATTCTCAATACTTTCCCCAATCTCACGGTAAATCTTCCGACCAAGGAGGACTGGATTCTCCTTTTGTAAAATAAATTTAATACACCTACAGAACAACGTTGAAGCTGGAGTCTTATTAACCCATAAATCTTCCCTTGATGTTAAGTTTACCAGTCTGTAACGGAAAAATTATACAAATTTACTAATTAAACATGCAATAAAAAACAAGAATTCATCTGTGTGACTTTCATTTTCAAATGCCTGTTTATAACGGCTATGGCCAGAGCTACCATCCATACCCCACTTGCAATTCAAGGAAAGCTTACATGCTTTATCTTGCACATCACAAAGTTCACAAATACTTTCTGCTGTTCTACGCATTAAAGTTTTTACATCGACTTCAGCTGAAATTTCAGTTACTCTTATAGATGGTGGCAATGTTCTCTTTTCAATGATGGCAAACAATTAGGATGCAATTCGTTGAATACTTGACACAGAACTATGTATTTTCTTTCCGATAGATCTAAATCTATATAAAGCGCCAATGCTTTTGCCATTGGCCAGTAGTTTTGATTGCAGTTCTTGTTTTCGGTAACAGAATTCGTGTTTCGTGTCATTTTGCTTACAGCAAATTCCAGCTCCTCAAGCGAATATTTTTCAATTAAATCTGCAACTCTGCGATTTTTAGTTTTCGTTGTAGTCTGATCAAATATTTTGTTTGGTCTGACGCACTTTTTTGTGGTTCCTGTGGCTGCAATTTCTATGTCAATTCCTCCAGATACTGAATGCATTGATATGTCTACATCTATTTCGTTTGCTGTAAGGTTCCCGGCACCTACGTTTTTATGGCTTGTGCGGGGCAACTTAATGTTTTTATTTTGTTAATTTAATATTTTTATTTTAATGTAAAATTACAATAAATCTTACATCATCCAGGTCAAAAAAATATGTAACTTAACCATTTAGAATGCGTATTTTCAAAAAAGTTTCTATTGTATTTACTTTCTTTCCAAAACTTATTCATTTCACTGTTAAAAAACGAAACTCTTTTCATTAATTTTTACTTGTTAAAATTTGAAGTGCCTATTTTTTGTTTAACATATTTAAATGTCGCCGATATTTTATTTTTCGATGGTGCTGTTAACCAACAATCAATAACATCAGCGTTTTTTTTAAAATAATTGCCATGAGCACAGATTAAATACACAATATTTTTATATTTTTAAAACTTTTGTGTTCATTCCTAATGGGGATGGGCCCGTGAGCTTTTTGATTTTGAAGTAGTCACTTTTTGTTCTTTTGTGTTATACATACATACATATATATATATATTACTTACGTTACGCAAAACTTTAAACATCAATTAAATTTAATACTTATTTTAAAGTACGTCTTACATGATTGTAAAACATTAACACAAATACAATAAATAGCAATCGGGCATTTGAAACTAAAAAATGTTGTGTCACTTTCTCATCGCTAATTCGAAATATAAATGTTTGTTATTGTTCTCTTTTTAACTTTTCGTCTAGCTCTACCATTTTATATTGATATTCGCCAAAATTTAAAAAGAGAACAATAACAAATATACGTTCTGTTGTTATGTTCTATAAATAGAATCACTTCAGAAGAAGCTTCAGCAAATATTGGGTGTAAGTAGCAAAAAAAAAACAATGTAATAATTAACAATCATTGAAGCTACAGCTTAAACTTGAAATAACCGATAATATGAGCAACGTGCAAGTGGTTGACATCGTTAAGGTGCTGATGAGTTGATGTATCTACGAATCTGTTTATCGTGGATCGAATCTCAACATGACTGACATATTTTGTAGGAAAATAAATTGACAAAAATTGTTTTTTAAAATACAAAAATATCACTTAGTTTATATTTCATAAAGAAATATTTAAATTTTGTTTACCGATTTTTGTTTGTTTATAAAGTTAAAAAAAATTAAGAGAGATGTGCCTGTTAATTTCTTATTTTCCACATAATAAAAGGGTTGGTTCTAACGAACTACCTAAAACTTTATAATATTTAGCGCCCACTGGATTAGGTTTTGTGCACTATTTCACTTTTATTTAATAACTCCTCACTATTTCTTTCATCTAATTAAGATTTTTATGTTATTTCATATAGGTCGTTTTTTTACCTTAACGTTGCCACTCTATAATTAATAAAATTTTAAGTAAAAAAGAGAATTTAGAACTTTTTTAAAACTCATTTTTTTTAAGTTGTGGCAAAATATAGTCTCTAATTTTTTTTGGACCTTTTAACAGCCACTATAAACTGAATAAAAACAAAATAAAAAAATTTTGGATTTTTTTCGGATTTTTTTTAAATATCCATCAAACTTTTGTAATTTTTGAAATTTTTGAGAAAAAAATTTTTTTTTGCGAGGGATTAAAAATAACTCTAGTTAACAAAAACAACACAAATTTTTTTTCCGAGTTCAGAACATATTGTGTAACACAAAAATCGAAATTTCATGCTCTTTCTTAAAATTTTTTTGGGAATTATTTTCTTGAAATAATAGAATTCAGTTTTTAATTCATTAATTTTTGCTTAAATTTCATTGCCTTTAGCGCCCTCTAGTGCAGTCTAGGAGAGTCAAATGAAACCAGTTCCTTAAAATTTATTTGAGTTGTATTGTTATCTATCGATCACTATAACCTTCATCACATTTTGAGACAATTTTTTTTTGATTTATGTCTAAAATTCCATTACACATATAAGGAACGGAAAGACACTTTCAATTGCTCTCTAGCCTTTCCAAACGAGTTGTGGAACAGAGTCGAGAAGGAGTTATGGCGGCGACATTGAAAACCCGTGAAAAATTCCCTAGACTTGAAAGCAAGAAAGACTTACAAAAATAACTCCGTCTCTATTATTTTCTTAAAGTCGTGTTTCTGTTTCTTTTATTACTGAATTCAATTGAATTATTTGTCATTTACATTTTATATGCTTTTATCCCTTAAGTTGAATTTTTAGAGAAAACAATAAAGTAAAATAAGGAAAAAATATGTTTTTTTCATTCATTGTCTTAAATTGAATGAAATCGATATAGGTCGTGAATAAGTACCCTCCACCTACATGATAGCGCTGAACATTATGGGCTGTTTAAAATTTGGGGCTGCATTATGAGAAACTAAAATATTCGTCAAGTTTCACAATAACTTCGTCAATTTTCCCCAAAAAAGACGATAAATTCCCAAAATAATGAGCGAAAGCGCCCTCTGGCGGTACTCAAAAATAAAAGTAAATGTCAGAAATGGATTCGTCGACCCAAAAACCCCCAAATACACATTTAACTAGAGGAAATAAAATTGTCTTTTGCCTTTTTAGTCCAATATCTAACTCGATTATTGAATATTAAAAAAAAACTTATTTCGAAAAATCCGGGGGCTCGAAATTCATTTTAAAACATGGTTTCTTCGGCAAACTTTCTTCAAATGACCCATAGAACAAGAATCAAGATGAGCCTTTTTTAAATTTGTTCGGCCCCCTACAATTCGACCCGCTCTAATGTATATGTAGATGTACTAAATATTTGATATGTTCCGGCAATATTGTCAACTTCCTATTTCTATATGAAGTTCAATTATTTCATATTCAAAACAAATTCTTAATTGCTGATATGACACAAATAGCAATAAAAGAAATATAATTGTTATTGAACAAAAAATAGTTTCTCATCATTTATGTTTTGACATTTTATATGATTACGAACTTAGTAACGGATTCAAAGCTGTAATGAGCAATTATTAATTATTTATTGAATGTTGAAGAGTAAATTGGTTATTGATCAAGGTCGTTTCAATGAAACAAAATCTTGTAAAATCCAACTGCACCATTCCGATGCCGGCTGTGATGACTTGTAAACTGAATAATCAATCCGCACAGTGGAGTTTAATTGGAAAATGAAAATTCAGATTTCCTACTAATGTTTGCTACTGAGTAAAAGTGTCAAAACATCTACATCAACAAGTGAAATAATCAATAACATACTATGTTGTTTACTTCTCGTCCTGTGTTGACTCGAAATTCTATTTCTTTTGATTTGGCCTCCCCAATGCAAAATCATTTCCGGACAAAAAAAAGACTTGAGGATTTTTTTTCTGTTGACAAAGCTGGTTGAGAAATTCATATAATTACTTACGTACATATCCGTATACTTACGTATATAGACACCAACTCTCTGAATAAATTGATGACATTTGGTGTGTTGCAGATGAGCGTTGGCAAGTATTGCTTTAATAATACCACGTAGAGGCAATGGCTCAAACCATCCAACAATAAATCAGCAACGGCATTTCGATTTGTGCGCTAAAATTTTTCTGTAACTACACCATAAATATATACTAACAATAAAATATATCAACAAAGTCCGAAATACGTTAAAATTTCACAGTTTTTCATCAAAACGACATGAAAAGTTTTAGTCAGCAATTTGTGTTGTTCCACCTGGTGTAAGTCAGTTTACGTCAAATCAACTCTCTATCGCTCCGACCACATCACGAATAGTGTGAAAGGAAATATCAGATGAGAACAATGGCAGCCCTATACGTCATTACTCTATGGTCTGACACCTTACAAAACGAAGATAACACATTTCGTCAACCAGTTCGATCTTTTGTCTTATCTCTCCAGTTGGTAATATAAAGTGCACGCAGGGATTCGTCAACCTGTTCCCTCTAACGGAGTCTTGGCCTTCCTATTTTTCATCTTCCTTCGAGTTCGGTCCAGTCTACTGACATGGCCTACGACATGACAACGCAATCGCGTTATTTTGAACCGATTAACTATGTCAATGTCGGGATATAGCTCATACAGCTCTTGGTTCATGCGTGACCGATACTCGCCGTTATACACTATAGGGCCATACATTTTTCGGAGTATTTTTCTCTCAAAGACTCCTAGAGATGCTTCGTCTGCTTGCGATAAGACCCAGGATTCTACGCCATAAAGCAAAACAGGTTGTATGAGAGTCTGCTACAGCCGGACTTTTGTTACTCGAGGGAGGGCTTTATCTCTAAAATGCTTGCTTAGTCCAAAATATCATCTATTCTCAAGCTTGATCTCAAGGCTGACGTTCTTGTGTTTGTTTACGGCAGATCCGAGGTATATAAGTTCGTTCAACACCTCGAAATTATAACGGTTATCAATAAATTTTCATAAATTTTGTCTTGTCCTCATTTACCGTCAGCCCCACTTTTGCTGACTCCTTCTCAATTCTCGAATAAACCGCAGTAACTTCCCCAATTGTGTGTCCAATGATATATATATCATCAGCATACGCGAGCAGCATGTGACTTTTGCTGCTGATGGTTTTACTCATGTTGACTGCAGCTTTTCTCATAATGATCTCCAATAAGATGTTAAAGAGATCGCACGATAGGGTGTCGCCTTGCCTGAGGCCTCGATTAGTTTCGAAAGGTTCGACAAGATCCTTACCAACTTTCACTGCGGATTTGGTGTTCGTCAAGGTCATCCTGCAAAGGCTTAAGAGTTTTGCAGGAATACCAAGCTCAGACATTTCATAGAGTTTCTTCCATTTCGGACTGTCGAAGGCCGCCTTATAATCAATAAATATATGATAGGTGTCGATTTGTTTTTCGTGTGTCTTCTCCAGGATTTAGCGTAGCGTCAAACTCTGATCAGTTGTCGATTTTCAAGGCCCAAAGTCACATTGCTATGGTTCAATCAGGCATGCGATAATTGGGTTGATAGGACCTTATATGCTATGGATAAAAGGCTTGTTTACGATAGCTGCCGCAGAGGCTCGGGTCACCTTTTTTAAATATGAGGCATAGTACACTGAGACCAGAATCACCGGGCATGCATTCATCTAACCAAATTTTGCTAATGAGCTGATTAATGCACCTTATCAGCTCATCGCCGCCAGCCTTAAACAGCTCCGCCGGTAATCTATCTGCTCCTGTGGCTGTGTTGTTCTTAAGCCGGACAATAGCGGTTCTGACGTCATCTTGGTTATTCTAATCGATCATCTCATCGTCATTGACTACCTCAGGTGCCGTAGCGCTGATAAATGATCTCTCCGTATTCCCAACATGTTCTGCACATCTGCAATGAGATTTCCGTCCTTGTCTTTACAGAAGGCCATGCCCATTAGTTTTGCTTTTAACTTTTTGGTAGAATTTTCGGGTTTCGTTCTTCCTTCTGTATGGCTCAATTTTCTGACTCACGTGCTTTCTCCACTGCCGTTTCTTACGCCCAAAAGAGACGGTTTACCTCATTTCATTTCTCCCTATACCGCACAGTTGCAGCTCGCGTTGCAATTGACTGAAGCATTGCCATACGTGTAGCGTTCTTTTCATCATTTACAATGCGACACTCTTCATCATACCATGGTTTATTGCGAAGCGGTTTTTCAAAACCCAATACGGTTGTTGTGGCAGTTTTTACAGTGTCGAAAATGGGTTGCCACTGCGCTTCAGGATCGTCATCGGTAGGGTGTGGGTTTTGTGCCAAAAGTTGCGAGAGTTTCCTTGAGTAGCATGTGGCTACACCTGGTAATTGTAGCAGGTAATTGGCTACATCTGGTAATTAATCTTGTGCGAACCTTTGCTGCTACCTGGTAGTGATCAGAATCGATGTTAGCTCCTCTGATCAGTTGTTTGTTTGTTTACACTTCCATCAATTACTACGTGATCAATTTGGTCCCTCGTTCTTTTTGATCAGGGGATATCCAAGTAGCTCTGTGGATGTCTTTATGCAGGAATTTTGTACCACTAATGACCATGTTTTGCCGCGGCAAAGTCTATCAGTCTCATACCGTTGTTTGAACTGCCAGCATATAGACTGAAATTTCCAATAGTTGGATAAAATACAGTTTGCCTGCCTACTTTAGCATTAAAATATCCGAGTACAATCTTAATGTTATGGCCAGGGCAACGGTCACACGTTTCGTCTAGGCGCTCATAGAATATGTCTTTGGCATCATAATTTTTCTCTTCTGTCGGGGCATGCACACTAGGGTGTACTGAAAACCTTTTTTTTTAATTTCAAATGTGGTGTGGTCTCAAATGACATGTATTAAAGGGGTGATTGTGGGAACTTCGACCTGTTTTTATTCGAGGGTACTTATAGACCCCTACCGGCCGTTGACGTTTCGATTCCTAGTACATTTTCGAAAAAAAATATTTTTTTTTGGTTAAAGTGGGGCTCAAACGACATGTCATGATGAACGTATATAGAGAAAAATATTTTCAAAATTTTGACAGAGCATTTTTTTTCAACGACGTCATTTTGAAATCTTTATCATGCATATTTTGTCTTCCGCATTTTGCTGTATTTTACATAAATATTCCATCAAATAGCTAATTTTTCAAAAAATCTTATTTGATTCGCGGTTTGTTTTTCTGTTTCGCAAAATCACCTACAAATATATTTATTTTATATAATACACACCAAGCAAATCGTGGTTATGACCAAGTTATAAGTAAAATTCAAAAAACGTTCGGACTACCCGATATTTGGGGGAAAGTTCGACTTGCACGACCTCTAAACCTCTTCCGAAAAATCTGAAGAAAATCTCAAAATAATTTACCCTAGAAGCTTGCAAATAAAGCTTGAGCAAAAACAATTTTTTATTGATGGGACACCGTAATGTGAACCCTCTTTTTAGAACAAGAGTATGATCATCAAAAAATGTTTCTTTATTTTTAAAATTCATTTCTATATACATCAGGATGATGTGTTGTTGGTATAATAAAATACTTACGTACGTAAATATATTAAAGAGACTTGAAACAAAAATTTCTCGCGAGCTCTATTGACACGATATGATGGACATTAGTAAAGTGGAAAATGGGTCTTCAGAAATATTGGATACTATTCCGAATTTAAAGTGTTCATCATAACCGATTTTCTCCGTATTTTTGAAGGACAACACAATTCTGTGTGCTGAATTAAAAGTAAATTGGAAAGTATGTATTTATTTTTAACGTAAAAAGATTGTGTAGCTTTAGGAAATAGTTTTATTTGGACTGAAAATTTTTTCCTCATTGGAACGATTGAAAATTATGCTTTTATTTTTTGTTTTTCTTCGTCTACGATAATTATTATACGATAAAAACAGGCCGTCGTTAAACTACGAAAGGCCTTCTCTACACATTACATCCTCCTTTCTTTTCAACATTGCGTGAGATTGGGAGGCAAGGCCTTCCTTGCCCATTGCCTAAAGAAGGCCTTAGAAGGCATGCAAAGAGGAAGGCCTTGTAAGGCAATTAAAATACTTTTTTTTATCTCAAAATCATTATCCACTTCTACATATTTATTTATATGTATGTATGTATCTATCTTAGAAAGTTTTACCACGCCCAACTTCAAATTTAAATTCGGCTTCTTCTACAATTTTAAAAATATCCTGAAAAATATTAAATAAAAAATATAATTTTAAAATTTGTATGAAATTTTACATGGTTAAAAATATTCGGAAAAGAAATTTGTCAATATTTTAAAAATCTTCATATTAATTATATCTGATAAAATCATTCGTGCATTCCGCAGGCCTTATTTTAGAAAGGCATTGCAGGCAATATTTGTGAAAGGCCTTGCGAATTCCGCCGCTGGAATGCTTCGAATAAAGCATAGGTGTTGTGTACATGCGAGTTGCCTATCGTGTGTATGTGAAAAATACGATTATTGTCTGCCTCGCGAGGTTATGGGCTGGTTACCACTGCATTAGACCATCAGAATATAACAATTGTTGAGTTGTAACTATTGACAGAAAATTTAATATTCTGCAGTTAAGGTCGTTATTCTACTACCAATTATTCATTAATTCATTTGGCGTTGAAATGTGCATGATAAAAGAATTACTAGACACACTGCGTATCAATTCCACTGTTTAACCAGAGTACTCAGATAAACCTGAATTTCAGCTTTGAATATGAAGTCTGTGTAAAACAGCAGGTTGTTATTTTACATACACTTTGTAGAGAAACCTGAAATTCAGTTTTATCTGAGTACTACAACATGTCAAACGAAATAAAAATTTGATGATGTGGACGGGTTGAATCATATTAGAAATTGAAGTGAGTGAAGTTATAAAAGTTTCTAACTAGCAAAGACCAGAATCATTATCCTTATTGTGACTGGTTGCAGAAATATTAAATGAAGAGACATCCGGAGACACTTAATTTTCGTAGAAAGTATTCAATGATATTCGGAAAAATGTACACTACCAATTAGGGAGCACCCAGTCTACGCAGAAATATAATAAACTCTTGCAAATACGTGTGATTAGAACCTTGTAGTCAAGATGTAAATGTTAGAGAGACTGAATGAGTTTGTCACCAAAACCGCAGATGTGGGGAGAATGAAAGTGGTACCGTTTACAGTCCATGAGCTAAGATATCCAACGCTAGCTCCAGCTTTTTCTATTTTGGAATGAAGATGTAATTAGTCCAAATATGGCCTATTTAAAAAAATTAATTAAGTGGACATATCCCGAAAAATGCAGAGGATGGGTGAATGAGGGGGATATATTTTTTAGTTCGGGAGTCTTGGTATTCAACCGTGGCCCCACTATTTTAAGTTTCGATACTGGAATGGAGATATATTTAGTCCAAATAGTAATTATTTAAAAAAGCAATTAAGTGCGCGTATGGGTTCCCGTGAAGATCGTCTCCTCGCGGTGCAACCTGGGTAACTCTAAATGATCTTCTTCCTCTTTGGCACAGACTCTGCTACGACCCTGGTTCACGATTTTCGTAATAATTTGATTTTCTGCTCTCGAGCTGTCATCCTCTGCGACCTGAGTAGGCAGAGGTGACACTCCGTCGAAATGGCTCGTGGCTAAGGTACCGTTCGTCTCCGCCTCCTTAAAACCTGGCAAGTCTTGTAGTACGTTCGAAATCCGTCACCGTTAAGTTGGTGGTAATGGTGAGGTTGAGATGACTCCCTCTTTGGTTCCTCCTGGCTCTGAACACTCTGTCCCATAAGGCGGAGTGTCAACCCTCGCGTGGAACTCGCTGCTTCATAGATATCCACGGGGCCCTTCTTTTTGAACACATTGCATCTTTACGGACTTAGATAGCGGCTACAAGTTGAGGCCCAATCAACATGAACGTCACTATTGAAAAGTCTTCGGCCACAGGAAAACCTGTGACTTCCCCCGAGCCTACGGGCGTTTCCTCGAGCACTAGTGCTCGTAAGTCTTCTGCGGTCACACGCAAGGGAGCCTCTGTAACTGCGAATAACTCGAGCGGTGGTCAACCCTCCCCAACTACGGGGAACACTAAAATTCTCCCCTCCCGGAAGCGGAGAGCTGATCTTCGACTGGCCACTAGATTGGTTAGTCAACTCTCAGCACGACCAGTCGCCGCACTCACTCCTGCACAGGTAAACACCTTGGAGTGGGCTAAGGCCGTCTGTGAGGGCTCCAAATCTGTAGGCACAAAGCCTCCACTGGCTTTTACTAAAAGACAGCGTTCAGGAGGAGGATACTAAACCTGGTCCCGCATCTAAGAGGCATAAAAGCCACCCAGTGCTCGGCAGGTCCTTTACTGATGTCGCGAAGGACAGCCTAATTATTGGCGTCTTGGATGACGGTTCCCAGGATGGACGTATCCCCAAGGATAAATGGCGCCTTGTAGAAGGAGACCTTCTTACGGTGTTCATGGACATCGTAAACGACAACCCTGGTCCCTTGCCAATCTGCAAAGACGCGGGATGGTTCCAGGGAAGTATTAAACTTATCGGCTGCTCTAATGAACGAGCAGCGCGATTGTATAAGACCGCCATGAGACGGTTAGGTGAGGTTTGGCCGGGGGCCAAACTCAAACCCGAGGATAGGAAGGATATACCTTCTAAACCAAGGGCTAGGGTTTGGGTCCCGTCGAACCCACCTACTGACCCACAGGAGATCCTAAAGATCATCACCCACTGCAATCCCTCCATTCCTGCAAACGATTGGAAGGTGGTCAAGGTTGAGGATCCTGTAGGAACCTCCCGGTAGGAAGTTTTGGTCATGAACCAGGATTCCTTAAAACCAATAGAGGAGTCCAAAGGCCAAATTCGGTTTGGGTTCATGAGTGTAACTCTCAGGGTATACAAAGTGGATACGCTGAGTGGCAAACTGGCCGAGTCGAAGTCGGAAGTCACAGCTGTAAATGCTGGAAAGCATCCTGAAACGGCGGTAGATGCTGAAGAAGCACTATCAGTGGCAGCATCATTGACCTGTGGGCCTCTCTGCCTGGCTCCGAGATGGTTCCATCACTAGCGAGAGTGATCAAGAGACAACCGTGATTGAGGTACGCGGAGTTGAAGATCCTGTAGACGATGAAAGCCCTCCAGATAAATCTTCATCGCAGTGTGGCCCTGATACAAGAACCATGGACAGTCAAGATCGTATATGTGGCATCAGGTGCAATGGATACAGGACCTTCGTCCTATCAACCCCAGGTAGGCCAAGATCTTATTAAAAACAAATTCAGTGCTCTTTTATTGCAGAAGTTTAGTGATAGCGATACAACTACCATCAGTATCTCACTGGCAAATGGCCAGCGTGACATCTGGCTAGTTTCATCGTACATGGCGCACGACCATACTGAATCACCCCCTTCGAAGTGTGTCAGGGATATTGTATCAGAGGCAAAAATACGGAATTGTAGCGTCATTATAGGTGCTGATGCCAACGCGCACCACACAATATGGTCGAGTACCGGTACCATTGATCGAGGTGAGTCTCTATTTAATTTCATTATAAGCGAATCCTTGATTATATGTAATAGAGGCGAGGATCCGACCTTCATAACTTCGATTAGGAGGGAAGTACTAGACATAACTTTACTACTTGGCTACGACTATGTAACTGTATCCGGTTGGACCGTTCTTTCTGATCACTCATTTTCTGATCATAGACATCTATAGCTTCACACAAACATCAAACCTCAGAAAAAGAAAGTTTTTAAAAATTATAGGAAAACGGACTGGAACGCCTGTCGTGGGCGCCTAAGGAAACTCTTAGGTAACCATCCGAATATTCCGATTAATGTGCCAGAGCTGGAAGAACTAGTTGGAAAATTTACTGATGCGTGCAGGAACGCGCTCAATGAGTCCTGTAAAACCAGTGGTTATAAAGCTGCCAAGGGTAACAAAAATCTTCATTGGTGGAACGCTGAGCTTCAGGATCTAAGATCGTCCATTAGGCGGGTTCTCCACAATGCCAAAAAGGCCGGCGACCAAAGGGATTAAGATTAGTCTTAATCTATACAAAGGTGAAATCAAAAAGGTCAAACGGAAATCCTGGCGAAACTTCTGTGAATCCATTGAGGGAACCAACTACACTGCACGCTTAAGGTGCGTACTCGCTAAAAACTCACCGTGTGCGGGGTTCGTGGAACGTGGACTTGTTCGTCTGAAGTCTCTTGGGATTTTCCTGGATACCCACTTTCCCAACGATGACAGGAATGCTGGTCATCAGCTAGAAGAGCTAGCCGGAAACTCACCTAGCTTAGAAAAAGTTCATGCTTTAAGCCCTATAAATCAGCCGACCCTGACGGGATAAATCCCGCGCAACTACAGGAGGCACTATACCTATCTTGTAGTTGCTTGGAGGCAATCTTCAGGGGCTGCCTTATGTTGGGAGTCATTCCTAGAATTTGGAAGCAAACCAAAGTGTTTTCGTCCCGAAAGCGGCCAAATGCTCTCATGTCAAACCAAAGGACTTTAGACCAATCAGTCTATCATCCTTTGTTCTTAAGACATTTGAGAGGTTACTGGACATTCACGTTCGAAGTAATCTTCCACAGAATCTACTATCGAGTTCTCAGCAATCCTATATCAAGGGCAGGACAACTGAGACAGCTCTCCACTCTATAGTCAGCATAATAGAGAACTCTCTTGAGAATAAGGTGTTCGCTCTAGGGACCTTCCTGGACATCGAGGGAGCCTTCAATAATATTCAACCTTCGGCGATTCTTAGGTCGTTACAGAATCTAGGAGTCGACAGGTTAGTGACACGCCTAATTGGGAAGCTTCTGGTGGATAGATCCGTCAAAGCTGAATGGGGTGGTGTTACAATTGCTAGTGACGCCAACAGGGGGACACCGCAGGGGGAGTTCTGTCTCCACTATTATGGCTAACTTCTGTCAATGAACTGCTTCTTGAATTGGACAGGGCCGAATGCCTGGTCTTTGCCTATGCCGATGATATTGCTATCATCTGTACGGTTAGAAACCAGCCTACTTAGTCTGATTTCGAACTGGACCGCTAACAACGGACTATCACTTAACCCACTTAAAACCGAGCTTATCTTGTTCTCTCGGAAATATAAAATACCCGCATTTGAACTGCCGTCAGTTAGTGTGGTGAAATTAGAGATGACGGAAAAGGTCAAGTATATGGCGATAATTCTCGACAGAAAACTGTCTTGGAAACCGAATGTGAGGGGAGACGGTGAAAAAGGCGTCTGTTGCTCTTTACTGCTGTACAGGGGCGATAGGAAAGCGCTGGGGACTGTCTCCTAAGATCACCATGTGGATTTATACGGCAATAGTCAGACCAATACTTCTCTGGCAACGTAGTTTGGTGGAGGTCCCTCCAAAAGAAGTATATTCTGAATTCCTTGATGAAAATTCGAAGATCAGCACTGATTAGCGTTAGTGGGGCAACGGGCACGACGCCAGGTACTGCACTTAGTGCTATCCTGAACATCTGTGCTCCTGATATCATGGCCGAATCGGCAGCCGCTACATCCCTGGTGAGAATCAGAGATTGTGGCTTTATAATATAGGGGCATACCGGACACGCTAAATTACTACACCGGATCAACTCTATTCCCGTAAAAACAGGCTACTGTATCCCCTACCTTCTAGCAGTGACAAATCTAAGGACTTCTATTCCGAACAGGAATACCTGGGAAATATCACTGGAAGGGGATAAAAGCAGTATCAGATTTTTCACGGATGGATCAAAGCTGGACGGTGAAGTAGGCTATGGGATCCATTCACCGGACCTAAATGTAAATTTCTCCTTCAAGCTGCCTGATCACTGTAGTGTATTTCAGGCGGCAATTAATGCCATACTGGAGGTTGCTGAACTACTGAAAAGTAGTGTCACAACCCTCCGGATAATATGTATCTACACACACAGCCAGTCTGCCATAAATTCCCTTGAAGCCATGTTTGGTACGTCCCTGACGGTGAAAGAATGCCACTCATCACTTAGGGTGATGGCAGAGAATTTTGATATCAGGCTCATCTGGGTACCGGGACACAGCGACATTCCAGGCAATTGCGTAGCGGATGCGTTAGCCGTTTGCAGATCAGGCAGTGGGCCGTTTGCTGATCAGGCAGTGACCCGATAATATGTTCAAGGACAAGTGGAGACTTACTTCAACTTGCAAACAAGCCAGGGTCCTCTGTTACATTTTATTATTTATTTTTCGTATTCATTCATTACAGTTCTTTTTGTCTCAAAGATTACACAGAAAATGCTGTCTGGAAGAGGACTAGGCAACTACTTAACTTGTTATCCACAATGATAGGAACACTTACGGGACATTGTCTTGTAGGAAAACACGCCCTAAGATTGGGACATAGAAACTCCACGCTCTGTAGATGCTGCATGGAAGAGGACGAGGAAACGACGAAACACCTTCTCTTGGATTGCCCTGCTCTGGCAGGACTGATAAGTATGATATTCGGAACACATTTAGTTAGCACCGTAGCCCTACAGGATATTCCTTTAGGTCTCATAGACAAATTTATTGAAAGGGCAAATTGGCTAGACGGCTAGTCAATAGTTGCTATGGAGGAAACTGCAGGTATCACAATGGGCTTTTTTTAGCCTAAGTGTGCTAGAGAACATGCTGTCTTGCAGCCTTTTCAACCAACCAACCAACCAAGTGAGCGTATCTGGAATACTGTAGGGGTAGGGCGAATGAGGGGTATACTATTTGTTTTAGCTCGGGAGCCTTGGTATCCAACCCTGTCCCCACTTTTATCAGTTTCGATTTTGGACTGAAGATACATATATTTAGTCGAAATAGTACCTATTTAAAAAAATTAAAATTAGGTGGGCATATCCCTAAAACTGCCGGGCTGGGAGAATGAGGTGGCTATAGTTTTTAGCTCGGGAGCCTGGCTATCCAACTCTGTCCCCAAATAGTAAAAAAAATAAAAAAAAATGGTTTCCCATTACATCCCATGAAGGAATCGGGGAGAGCTTCTCACAAACCAGTGAGCTTGTGCGCTTTCTAGTTTTATACTCACTGATTGGGACCTACAGTTTTACACCGGTTCCGAACGGTATTTTTGAGAAGCATTTTCATGGCTAAATACTCGATAGTGTCGCCGTCACTATGCGAGGTGACAGGGATCTCAAGTACAAGAGGCGCGCACACTACCCATTGCACCACCGACGGCCAAATAGTACCAATATTTAAATCAACAAATTAAAAACCAAGTGGGCATAACCCTCAAACTGCTGGGGATGGGCGAATGAGGGAGACCTATTTTTTTAGCTTGGGAGCCTGGGTATCCAACTCTGTCCCCATTTTTTCCAGTTGCGATTTTCGATTGGAGATATATTTAATCCAAGTGGTACCAATATTTAAACCAAAAAATTAAAAATTAGGCGGGCATAACCCGAAAACTTCTGGGGATCGGCAGATGAGGGGGATAGGTTTTTTAGCTTGGGAGCTTGGGTAGCAAACTCTGTCCCCACTTTTTCAGTTTCGTTATTGGACTGCAGATATATTTAGTCCAAATAGTACCTATTGTTTAAAAAAAATTAAATATTAAATGGTCATATCCCGCAACCTGCGGGGGATGGGCGAATGAGGAGTATATATTTTTAAGTTCGGGAGAATTGGTATCCAACACTGCTCCTATTTTCTCAGTTTCGATATTGGACTGCAGATAAATTAGTCAAATTGTACCTATTTAAAAAAAATAAAAATTAGGTGGGTTTATCCCGAAAATTGAGGGGGATGGGCGAATGAGGGGGATTTATTTTTTAGTTCGAAAACCTTGGTATCCAACCCTGCCCCCACTTTTTTCAGTTTCCATTTTGGACAGAGATATATTTAGTTGAAATAGTACAAATTTTTTAAAAAATATCTGAAAAATTTAGTGGTCATATCTGGAAAACCGCGACGGATGTGCAAATAAGGGGGATATATTTTTAGCTCGCGAGCCTCGGTATCCAAGCCTACTCCACTTTTTTCAGTTTCGATTTTGGACTGGAGATATATTTAGTGCAAATAGTACCTATTTAAAAAATATTAAAATTAAGTGGGCATATCCTGAAAACTACAGGGGATGGACGAATCAAGGGAATATATTGTTTAGGTCCGGAGCCTTGGTAATCTAACTCTGTTCTCACTTTTCGCAGTTTCGGTTTTGGACTGGATATATAATTCGTCCAAATAGTACCTATTTATTTAAGTCGGGTGATCCGACTTAATCACACCCTCACCCTAAGTCATCCATGGCGTGGGAGTTCTGTTAAATAAAAAACGCCCATACTCAAAAGTGACCATATTCAATAACAGACTGACATTGCGCTAAATATTATTGAATACCCAAATTAGTTAGTTTCCCTCCCAATATTTATATGCGAGGTACAAAAATGGGCATGGCAAGTTGTTGCCAAAATTTTGATCAGTATCAAATTTTATTAATATCGGTTTTGATTACTTGGAGATATCGAGACGGCAATACGCCCAACTTTTGTATGGGAGGTTCCAAACTGGGCGTGGCACAATAGTCAGTTAGTGCGTACACAGTAGCTTTTACCAAAATATTGCTTAGTACCGAATTTTATTCAGATCGGTTGTAGTTTACGAGAGTTATTGTGGCGATCAACCGGTCATCCGCCCAACTTTTATTTGGGAGGTACCAGAATGGGTGTGGCAAAACAGCTCATTTTCTACAAGAGAGTAGAAATATGAGAGGGAGTTGATTGTCTTGTACAAAATTTCATAAAGATTGGATTGGCTTTGCGGGACTTCTCGTGCCGAACACCCAGACGGCCAAAAAACTTTTGTATGGGAGGTACCACAATGGGCGTGGCAAAATCGCTCTTGTTTTAATCTATGATTGGCGTGTGATAACGTGAAGCCTTATACCTAATTTCATGAAGGTCGGAAGTGTTTCACGCGATTTATCGGATTGAAAACCCGGCGGAACTGTTTTGTATGGGAGGTACCAGAATGGGCGTGGCAATCTCGCCCATTTCCTCCAGTTAAGTAGGCATTTACAGATTATTAACCGGTGTGTGAGTTAAAGCTAATCACACTTGCCAGAAGAAAGGTTTGAAGGAAATATGATGTTATGCTAAATGTGTCGATTTGTATCGGAGGTACCAGAAAGGGCGTGGTCAAAACGCCCATATTCAATACCAAACTCAGTATTAACAAATAATAGTCACTGACAACATTTCGCGGTGATCGATAAAGATATACGGCAGTTATCGTGTTGACCAGTCAGCCAGACAGACAGACAAACGAACATGGCTCAAACATTTTAAAAAGTCCAAAAACGAATTTCGTCCAAAGATACTAAGGGTCTAATATGGCTCCTTCTGTTTGTTACATTTTTTTACGTATTAAATCCCTATGGGTTAGGGTCTTTTTCTAAGGTCATGGAAAAACTCATGCATGCTCAAATGATTTCGTATTTGAACGAAAACTGCCTCTTATCGAAACGCCAATCTGCATTTAGGCAAAAGCATAGTTGTGTTACAGCGTTAATTGATGTTGTTGAAGATCTTAGGAGTGATGTTGATGAAGGCAAACTGGAAATTTTGGTACTGCTCGACCATTCAAAGGCCTTTGACACAGTTGATCACGGCATTTTATGTTCAAAACTGAAATTCTTTCTTAGCTACTCGAGTACTGCTATCCATTTAATCCGATCATACTTGGAAAATAGAAGACAGTCTGTATTTTTGAAAATCGATGTTTCGGATCCACTTTCCATCTCTAGAGGGGTACCGCAGGGATCAATACTAGGGCCATTACTGTTTTTTGCTACGTAACTGACCTACCAGAATATTTAGAAAACTGTAATATTCACATGTATGCGGATGACGTTCAAATTTATATGGGGACGAGTACATTGTCCATTCAAGATGCAGTGTGTAAGGTTAACTGTGACCTACAGAATGTTCACGATTGGGCTGAGGCAAATGGCCTTTGTTTCAACCCCCAAAAGTCAAAATGCCTAATTATTCATGGTAGGACTAGAAAGCATCAGTTTAATGTGAACATAACTCTTAATGGTCAGAAAATTGAAATTGTTGATAGTGTGAAAAATCTAGGTATAATATTTAACAGAACTTTAACCTGGTCTAATCATGTGAGTACCATTGTAGGGGCTACGTACTGCAAACTAAGGGCCTTTTGGTCTACACAATCATTTACGCCACAGCGAATAAGGTTATTGCTTGCGAAAACCTGCATAATGCCTTCCTTGCTTTATGGTTGTGAAGTGTTTTCGAATTGCGACTCATTAAGCAAACGAAGGCTGAATGTAATATTTGATAACGTATGCCGATATGTTTATGGCATAGGAAGATATGACCACATATCCAACTATAATCTCAAGTTATATGGTGTATCACTTGAAAATCTGTTCAAGATTCGTGTTTTGATACTCTTGCATAAGATAATTTATGAAAAATCCCCACAATATCATTTCGATCGTTTGAATTTCACAAGATCAAACAGAGGGAAAATATTAGTCCCTCTAAGACATAGAACATTGGTCTCTGAGTGGCAGTTCTGTATACATGCAATACGTCTCTGGAACACCTTACCCCATTATTTTCACACTACCAGCAACGCTACTTGTTTCAAACGTTTAATATATAATTACTTTTTAAATTAAATTTTTCTTTTTTTGTTGTGTCGACACTACATTTAGAACCTAACAATCTTTTATTATTATCTATTTATTTTTATTTTTCTTTCTTTTTGTACTTAATTTATTAAATCTGTGAACTGTCTCTATGAACTGTGTCAATCTATCCTTCTGCCTTATTGTGATTTTAACACTTTTTGATTGTACTTTTATATTTTCATATTTTTGCTTTTTCATTTAAAATTGCATTTTTCAAACTGTTATGCTAATTTGGTTGTTTTCTTATTACTATGTTATTCTATTGCTATTATTACTAGTATTATAAGTTTTTACTTTTCATTAACACATGTTTCATTAAATTCAATTGAACGTATGAAGTCCTGTACTATAACTATAAGATGCATATCTTGTTGTACTGGACCCCCGAAATAAATAAATAAATAAATATCCCGAAAACAGCGGGGGATGGGCGAATGAGTGGGATACGTTTTTTAGCTTGGGAGCTTTGGTGTCTAACCCTGTCCCAACTTTTTTTAGTTACGATTTTGGACTGGAGATATATTTAGTCCAAATAGTACCTATGATAATTGCACCAAAAATCGAAAAAAAAACAATTGATCAAGACCTAAAAATGCTGCCGCCATAAAAATGCTCTGTCAAAATTTTGGAAACGTTTTTCTAATTATGCTTATCTTAATACATCATTTGAACGCAATATTGACCAAGACAACAATTTTATTTACCTAAATACACTAGGAATCGAAACGGCCGGTTGAGGACTATATGAGTACCCTCGCATAAAAAAAAAAATTAATGTGAGTCCGATCACAGGGGAGATGTGTAAACATCTAGTAATGAAGTTGGAAGTACTTATGCTTTTAGTATATTTTTTTAATTAATCAATTAGAAGTATCAAAACTTTCAATATTGTAAATACATAGGAATTTGGTGGTTTTTGTTTGTTTTATTTAACTTATTTGGTTAGTAAATGGGCACACTGCAGTATATACATATGTACTGCATTAAAAATTACAGTAAGCAGTAAATTTACTGATTACTGAAAAAATGCAGTAAATTTTTACTGATAATGAAATTTAATTTGCATTACCAGTAAAATCATAGGGCCGTATTCATAATAATCAGTAATTGGGCATTACTGATTACAGAAAATTCAATGCACCTCATCGTAATCATGTAGGCACTTTATAAAAATTGCTGACCAAAATTTTAGTAATCAGTAAAAATTTACTTGTTAAAGAATTATTTTTACTGAAATTTTAGTTAGTACTGCAAAGTGCCCATCTATGGTAAATGCCTTAAGTAAAAATAGTTAATATTGGCTTATGGTAACTAAAATAAGATATATAAATTTTTGACTCGATTGTATTTAAAAATCTATGGAAAACTGCATCTATAGTAGTGGAATTGTTAGTTGTGGGGGTTTGTGGAGAATTGCTCATATGCAAGTGGAAAACGTCAAATAAAAATTTTGATAAAGCTTGCGACTGTGGGTTTGCAAAATTTGTATTAAAATCTCCACCCATAATAATTGGCGTGAGATGGAGATTATTACCCAATTGTCGTGCACCAGTTTCAGTGTAAGGCAACAGTACGTAATGAAGATATGTTATAATCTTAATTTATATTGGAATCTATTAGAAATTTTGTTAGAATTAACATTACCTCCATTCAGCTTTGATACACTTTGTGTTGTTTTATGTTCTGAGTTATAATTTTTTTTGGTGTTTTGTAAAATATTTTATTATTTTGTATTTGTTGCGGTTGACAAGTTATTAATCAGCTGTTTACTGAAATGTACTGCATGTAGTTATTTTACAGCAATGGTTTTCGAAAATTAGTAGCTACTATTGCACACTAGATGGTGCTTATATGCAGCTGTTAAGTATGAATGACAATCTCAAAGACGAAGAAGACTTTTAGTTTGACAATTTTAGTTTTTAGTTTTCCTTATATTTGACAAGTTTAGTTTTTAGTTTTCCTTATTTTGCTTTGTTTTAGTACATTTTTTATTAAAAGTGCAAAAAATCTGTTTAAAAGTTATTAAAATTAAATGTTTTTGTATTCATTTTATTTATTTGTTTTCATTTGCCTACGATAACATAATGTACGACAATTAGTGAAAATTAGTAGCTACTATTGCACACTAGATGGTGTTGAGTATATTGTATGCAGCGTATGATTACACTAATACACTCATACATAGCTCACACCGATTTGATAACGCTTTACGATTGGTTAACGATTACATCGCACATCTTACTCTAAATTTGTGATTGTATTGTGAAAAAGATTTTTACCCCCAGCGTATAGATGTTTACACATCAAAAAGTTTGACGTTCCCGTATTCAGCTCTTCATTACGCGTTTTCTGAAATTCCCCCACGATTCAAATTCCAAAAAACGCGTCTTTCAGTACACCCTAATGTACACACGTACTTCTTAATATTCCCGTGATCATACTTTTATAATATATTTACCTGCCACCTGCATGCCATTACATTTTTAATTGAAACAGGAAATATTATATCAACTCGATGACTTGGGGTGTGTCGGATTACATCAAGTATACAAAATTGATACTTGGTAATGCACAAATTGTAATCTTTATATCTCATCTTTAATAGAATTTTGTTAAAACATCTCATATTTATTTATCTACATTTCGAGTTCTTATCTGTACCCAACCATATGGAACCGCACCAATTTGTAACTGTAAACGGATTTTATAGGTTGTGGATAAGAAATCTTCGAAATTTGAAAGGTATCTAATGCCTAAGAACTGAAGTGTTTTCAAACCCAATTGTGGTGACCCGCATTTTCCGCACAATTTGTGTGTTTTGTGTTACAACTTTCAACTTGTGCCGCCTGAACATTCGAATGATTATCATCAGTCTCTTCTGTCACCCTTTTAATTATCACGTCGAGTGTAGGTGACCGGCGTCCAACATCTGTATAGTGTTTAATATACATGGTGGGCTTTCATCATAATTATCGTCATCATCATCGTCATCGTCATCATCTATCTGTCTCTGTGACTACACTCGTATACCAACAGACTTTTCACTTTCATTTTGATTTTCCGCTCATTTGAGTTATTACTGCATTTCATCTGCCGGACGACATTTTTTGTAAAAAGTGTTAAAACGTAATGTTTCGCTCTCTAGCTCTCTCTTTGCTCTGTGAATTTTCCGCAAACAAAACGACAAATACGAATTATAACAGAAGATAGAAAGATATTTTCTCAGCGTTATGGGGCCGATGCGACGTTTGTCACATGCGGCCTTTGCCTTCAGTTGAAACTGCGCGCGAATCCCTAACGGATGTTTTTGCTTGACACTGAATTGCGGTCGAATGTGGAAAATGTGATAGCAAATAAATAATACAAATTGAATTTTGCAACTGATAAGAAAGTGATATTAATGAATCCACTGCGGAACGACTCATCCAGTCTCGTTTAGTGTTGACATCCAGCACCGGCAGCGTTTTTCAAATTATTTTGCCAAAATGTATCTAACGACGCGAACGTATAAAATAATTGTGATTGTCTTCAATATCGTTTGTGCGGTAAGTGAAGTTCCCCGTACTGTAAACGAATTTCGGAGGAGGCATTTGTTTCCATCCACTGAACTAGATGAACATATTTTGTAATTATCGTCGCTCTAAGTGAACAATTAGTCATTTCGTTGGTCGCATCATATTTAAAAATAACTCCTTGTGTTCATGTTTCTTTCACTCGTGTTCACTAGAATCGTTCGTAAAAATATAAATTTATCTGTTCAAACGTTTGACATTTGGGCGCGACGCCGGGAAACCACTATTATTAATCTACATACATATTTAGATTTAATGAAAATTGTGGCGTTTTCTATATGAATGGCATTATGGATTTTGGATTTGGTTTAAGAGGCACCACGTTTTTGTTGTTGTTGTTTTTTATTGTGATATTTGATTGAAGACGAATCATTAAGATTTTCTTTATTCATAAACAATATACGAGTACGAGTATTGTTCGGGACAAAGAAAGAATGTGCTTTATCACCTGTTTCGTACTTCTTGTTCTAGTATACGAGTATTCCCATGCAGGGGTTTAAAGTCAACGGTCTTTTGAAATAAACTAAGATCCCAAATCGAAATAAAGTGCCTCACTGGCCAAGTTCGTGTTAATTTGTGAATATTGAGTAAGGTTAAGGTTTTCACCGGAGGTTTCAGACGGAATCGTGGTATTTTATTTAACCCTACCATCAATCTCTTAAAGGTGGGTGGCATAAAAGTTGTGTGATTAAATTAAATATATAATTTTGCTTGCATGTTACCATCGCAAACGGACAATGCTATTATTTCAAGCCAAGTTAATTCATTGTGATCTGGAATAGAAAATGATGGCAGGTCGAGGTATAATTGATTACCTTCAACATTTTGCATTAGCTTTGCATATAAATCTAGTCCTTACAGCGAAATATTAGCCGCCATGTCAATATTATGGTTATTGGAAGTGTTTCGGGTGTTGTGGTGTTGACATGTTGTTTCTTTATGTTAGTGCCGGTTGTGTGTAAAATTTCTTAATTTAACGAGCATCGTCTTCAGTTTGCTCCCATCCATGGTTGAAAGACAAGGTTGTATCTTTAGAACAGATGATTTGATTGTTTTCATTTGACGCACTTGGGGAATGCCAAATTTGTTTACATTTGTTGGTTATAAGTTGTTTACAGACGCAGAATTAAACAACAGACGCGAATACGAGTTAGAGTTTCACACCGGGAAAAACCAATTCAACTGCAGCATCAAACAATTTCAATTATTAATTTCAATCTTCATTAATTTGGCAAATATTTCTTCCAATTATATCACAACTGATTCAAAAATGCACATTTTGTTTACATTTTTATCAGCTGAGTTTGACAGAAGCCAAGTGCGATTTTGCACATGATTACACACATATTTACTGCTACTACCGTGATTAGTGTGCCCTGCTCCCATCCATCACCTGCACGAGCTGCGTGAACTTAAAAAATTGCAAACACGGGCGCTGTCATCTTTATAGGAGGAAACTCTTTGCCGTTAACCATAATTATGCGGTTTTCGGACACAACAAAGAACAAGCATTAATCTCTTAGATTATTTATGAAAAAAATCCAATTTATGGCCAATTATTTATTTTTAGTGACACGAAAGAACGCAATTTCCTTTAGGCGCCATGCGAAACAAAAACGTTGTTTGGCTCTCCTGATAACATTTGTTTTTTCGACTTGTGCTATTTTCTGTGAAAACACACAATTAATACCGTTATTTGTGGAATAATTGTTTGTTAGTGCTGCGACATCGACCTCAAAACATCGATGTTTTACAACATCGATGTTTAAAATAAGAGACATCGATGTCGATAAAACATCGACCTCAAAACATCGATGTTTCCAACAAGTTAATAATATCATTGTTTCCAACATCGATGTTTTTGGGGATGTTTCGTTTTTGGTGACTTTTTTTAGAAATTGAGGTACCAAAGTTGAAACAGATGTTTTTGCCGATGTATTCTTTTTGCTGAAATTCTCTTTTAGATATGTGGTATCAACATATAAATCACCCTTTTTCACGATACAAAGGCAAAAAATACAAAACTTGATTAAAATAAACAGTTTCCAATTACATCCCATGTACCACCTACGCATGAAGGTGGCGGTTGACTTCTGGCTGCGAATAAATGACGAAATATAAAAAATTAGAGTTTCTATTAATATTTCATGGCATATTTTTCCTTATATAAAGACAATTTGTGACAATCGTCACAAAAAAACATCGGTGCAAACATCGATAGAAACCATCGATGTTGGAAAAACATCGGCACTAAAACATCGATGTAAAAAGTACTCGATGTGTTTCAAAAACATCGATGTATTCAGAACATCGATGTCGATGTCACAGCCCTAGTGTTTGTGGTAACAACGTCCAATGCTCTGCTGGGCGTTTTCCACTTTAGAATATAAAGGAAACTGCATTTACAGCAAACTTCAAAAGTTTTTCCTTCAAAATATTTCTATAAACGGAGTCTCAGTAAGAATGCATTTTTTAATTTTAAAGTAAAAACACTTATTTTTGGAGATAGTTGTGATTTATTTATTGGATTGTAAAGAAGACATGTTCCGATTAGGCCATTACTCTTTTCATTAAATTTTCCATGACCTTTTCACAGACATGTGGTTGTATCTCACCGATGACGCGCTGGATCTCGGATTTGAGCTTGGGAATTCTTTCTCGTTTATTCGCATAAATCCGAGATTTCACAAAACCCCAAAGAAAGAAATCGCACGGCGTTAAATCGTACGATCTTGGTGGCCCCTTGACATCAGAATTTTTTGAGATGATTTGTTCTGTAAATCGTTGCTGCAATAAATCGATTGTTTCATGTGCGGTGCGGCAGGTGGCGCAGTCTTGGTGAAACCACATGTCGTCCAGATCCATGCCGTCAAGTTGAGACCACAATAACTCCGTTATCATATTCCTGAAACGAATGCCGTTCACACACACTGAAAAATAACGGCTCTAGCAACATATTGCCGGAACCATATACATGTTTGCAATCATTGTTTTCGTGAATTGTAGATCTGCTGCTTATTGTTTCTTTATTATGGCAGATATCAGTGTTGGCAGTAGTTTTCAACAAACAAAGCCACATTCGTCGCACAAATCCATATAGTATAACCTATTAATCCCTGTGTTCCAAACATGTTAAATTGAATAGCAAAGTCAATATGTTTGGACACAAGTATACTATATTTGTGCCAAGCTACCAACCCGTTATATTTGCATCCAAACAACATAAAACGACAAACTTTTCAGCGTGCAGGCATAATCTTCAAAAAACTAAGGGCCAATCACGCATCCTAACCAAAATCCGCACCTGGCAGTTGCTCGTTCTGGGTACATTTGTTTCTCACGGATTGCATAAGGATCTTCTGAGTCCCAAATTCGACAAATTTTAACAATTTTTTTGAAAAATTTCCATTGACTTCACTTTGCTCCATTACCCATTGAACGAATTGTCAGCGCTTTCCATGGGCTGCTGTTTTAAGCTCCTGAGTAAGCTGAATTTTGTACGGATGAAGATAGACTTCTTTTGTGCTTCTGTTTTGCGTATTTCTACACATACATACATACGTTGAGTCTAGATCGTTAAATGATTGCGCCTATATAGTTGTTTACATATTTTTGTTAAAATAACTTCGATTTTATGCATCTATTTCTTATTTTACATAATTTCATTTTGTTTGTTCCTCTTTGTTGTTTTGGTATTTATCCCAAACTAGTTGTTTTTCCAATAAGAATACAAGGGTTGCCATAATCGTTAACAATATGGCGACTTACATTAACTCACCACTAAAAAACAAAATGCAAATTTAACCTAAAATTAACTTTCAATTACGATTAAGTAATCTTATAGTTAACTACCCACTTAAAAACTAACCATAAGTCCACCCACTGGTTTATCTCAATACTCTATTCAGTGATGAGGCTCATTTTTGGCACAATGGACATGTCCATCTCCATGAGAGATTGACGAGGCACCGTTACATCGGGGGGTATCCATGACACAGCTGATCGACTAGTAAGTAGGAAATTTATAGAAAATAGAGTTGATATTCGAGGGAGCGATAAGCAACCAGAAGCAAACCATGCAGAAAACTAAGTTTAAATAGGACCTAATCGTGTAAGTCACTTTCAGCTCATTTTTCGACATCATCCCTTGACTAAATTAAGACCTGACGTATGATTTTTGTTAAAATATGTATTCTTTGTGTTCATTTATACAAAAAAAATGTACTAAAATCTGACAGAAAGTACTTAGTTTGTTTATTATGTGCCGTCAAAAATGTTAAATGAATTGACTGTGACTTGTGCGATTAGGCCGATAGTGTTTCATTCATGGTAGAATTATCTATCGTGTAAACGCGTAAGCCCAGCTGATTTGTTTTTTCATCATTTCCGTGGGTAAGCTTCAAATTTCAATGGAACTCAATCAAAATGCAATTTATAGCATAGACTTTGTATCAAGTAAGACAGGCTATTTACATTTTTCACATTTTGCGTACATAGTGTTTTTCATTATTCAGCTAATTTTGACAGCTTAACCACGGAATTTCTAATGCAACTACCTAATAAATAATTATACCATGGTTTTATTGATACTAATGAGAGCTAAATTATGTTTAATGATGGTTGCATCGAACGAAAATAAGCATTTTTTTTATTTCTGTCCGTTTTATGTCCAACCATACAAGAGCAAACCGATTTCGGTTAGATGACCTACTACCTCGACCTCATCAAGAGAACGTAAAGAGAGGGATGGCGACTTCTATATATTGATCTGTGGTTACATACACAAAAACTCTCTAATTGGTCTGCTTTATGGGCCGGTGGCATCGTTGGTTCTTACTTCTTTAAAAATGAAAACGGCGAGAACATTACCGTCAACAGCGAGCGCTATATTGACCGATATATGGGGTCGATTATTTCGTGCCCCAATTGAATGAAATGTTGATTGAATACAAGTTTTTCCAACAGGACGGCGCTATATGCCATACAACGCATCAAACAACCGACTTATTGAAGGAAACATTTGGTGAATGAGATATTTCTCAAAATGGGCCAGTCAATTGGCCACCACGATCGTGGGATTTAACGTTGTTGGTTTAACCGAAAAATTGGACGCCTTTGAAGCCAACACTGTGCGAACAACTGCCGTGTTAGGGCGCCTTTGCTTGAAAGAGTGACCGAAAATTGGGCCACGGTGTTCACATGTCCCAAATTATATTCCAACACCAATGGTGTAAAATTATCTTTGTAATAAAGTAAATTTTCAGTTTGAAATCATGTAATTTCATTATTTTATTTTAAAGTTCTACACGTCACAAAAAACACCCTTTACTTGACCCGTAGAACGATTTTTTTGCTAACCAAATTCTGAATTTGAATTTTTTTGAATTATTTTTAAATTATAACCGCATTTTTTTGTAATTTTAATTAGTAGTGATTTTTGCGCACCCAGTATTATTATAACACGTGTACAATACGAGTAAATACTGTTAAAAATTCTGCCGATTGTAATGTGTTTTATATTAGTTTTCCATTGGAGGCATGAAAAATCTCCAAAAAATATTTTAGATGGCTCAAATTCAAAATCGCGCAAAATATCTAAAAAAAATTACCCAAATAGAAAATACAAATATAGGCCAAAAATAAATAAAAATGGCCCACGTAAAATATGAAAAATCGCCCAAAAATATGGGCAATAATTCAGATGAAAAATCGCCTATTTCCTATGTAAGAAAAATCGCCCACTTCTGCTGCCACAGAAATAGAGTTCTCTCAAAAAAATCACCACAAGATTGCGTTTCATAAATTCATTAATTTTGTATTCAATACATTTATTTCATATTCTTACACGGCTGTAGACTGCGAGAGTCTCATCTTCTTCTTCACATGGTGAGTCCGAATCCATATATACACACACAGCGAAGAGATTCGTTGTCAAAACTGAATTTATAGCCAACTAAAATTTGGCGGTTTCTTGGACTATCACTTTATTCATTTGTGATTACCAATAATTGTGCTCCGTATCACCAAATGTTGTTCATATCAACTGATTTGTAATTCAGTTTTGGTTGCAAGAACTAAAATATTTAGTTGAAGCCACAGCAACAAGAAATAAATGTGATCTGTCAATCGAGCTTTAGTTCTAGGAATCAACTTATCCTGTAGTGATGATTATTATATTTGTTGGATCAATGAAAACTGTAGGAACTAATTCGGTTGTACCAAATAATATATTGGCATGCTCAACTAATTACTTCAATTTAATGGCTGTCATACCCAGTTGTTGATGCCATATCCCATTAAGAAGGAGAAATAAATAATTTTGACGTAGAATACGTCTTACCTTACGGTATGAGGAGTCATGTCAGGTTTTTATTGTTGTAATCTTTTTTTTAATTAAATTTGCGGAAACGGCTAGATGCATTTTTTTAAAAGTTTTTTTGTAGGTAAATGAAGATGTTATCTTTCGTTTGATATACATTTCATATTGGTTGATATATTTCTAGTATTTTAATTTCTCAAATGAAAATTGTTTAAACACATACACTCAAACATATGTGTGGTGTTTGGTTGAGTGTTTTTGGTTGCTCAACATTGCTTAGGAACATGTATCTAGTACAAAGTGAAACGAACAGCAAGCTAATGTTGGTTGGCAACATGTATCCAGTAAAAAGTGAAACAAACAGTAAGCTAACGTAATAAAGCCTTTTTTGCGAAAGCTTCAATACAGCTGTTGTAACATTAATTTTGAATTGTAAAGCGTAAAGCTTTCACACAACGCTCGAATGCTAATGCGAAGACTCGATAAGGTAAACCTTTTTTAATATTAGGGCGGCCCTCTCAACATTCGCAGAACTTATTTCAATAAAAATATTAATTAAAATACATAAATTAAATTAAGTTTAAAAAAATTGAACATAATATTTTTTTTTTAAACGGACTTGAATCAAATGCCGTTGGTAAATATAAAAATTACAGCAGACAGTTGTCCGAGGCCTTCGGCCACGGACTGTCCCTGCAGGCTGTGTCAGAGACACGGCCATTAAGTTTAACGTAGAATACGCCATCCGATAAGACAGAAAACATATATAACAAAAAATGATAAATAATATAAGCAAATGAATTTATTGTTATATATGTTTTCTGTCTTATCGGATGGCGTATTCTACGTTAAACTTAATGGCCGTGTCTCTGACACAGCCTGCAGTCTCTGACACAGCCTGTCTGCTGTAATTTTTTTGTTAAAAGTGTTTATGTCATAAACTCCGGTTCACTTATTTAAAGGCACTAAAAATTCGATATTCAGCAGCCTGTATCTTTTGCAATTTGTAACCGATTGCAGAATTTTAAAAAGGAAATGGAAGCTAGACATCTTGCGATATAAAAAATCATGACAATAGTGGTTTCTTAACTAAAGAACTTTTCTTGAGCAATTTATAAATAAAAGTCCAAAAATGTGCTATTTTTTTGGTTCACTTGAATAAGGCCACTTTATTATTTTTAAAGTAAGCGACGATTTTTTGTAGGGAGCGTTTGTTTATTACATCTTAATCATTTTACGGGTCAAAATGGCAAAATAAAAAATTTTAAATTTATCGGAAAAAACTAAAATCGATGTTTACCGTTCTGAAGGATATTCGAACCGCGCAATAGTTAAAAAAAATTGGACGGAGCCCAACAGTTGCCGACAATTACATCAGGGACTCCGAGGGGTATGGAAAAAATTTTAAAGGAAGGGTTTCATTGTCTTTATCTACGTATGAGAAAAGAAAAATCATCAGAATTGCTTCTAATTCTGCCTTATCCTTGTCAAAAATAAGAGCTCAAGCTGGAATGGAAGCGAGCAAATCAGCAGTACGCAGAGTAATTAAGAGCTGTGAGTATCTTGAATACCTGCAATTACAAAAAAGGTGCCACTTAATGCTCCTCGTAAGGAAAGGTGGCTTCAATTCGCAAGAGACTAATGGTATCGGATGTGCAGCCAAGAGGTCATGTAAATGACTGGAGAACCGTTGTATTTACGGATGAGAAGAAGTTTAATTTGGATGGGCCTGATGGCTACAACTATAATTTCCATGATCTGCGCAAAGAAAAGCGTTTTTTGAACCGACATCGTAGCCGAGACGGCGGCGTTATAGTTACGTACGATGTCACCATCGATCTTGAATTTCAAAGTGCAAAAATGACTGGTGCAAGCTATAAAACGTTATTGGAATCGGCTTTTCCGAAGTTTAGTGAACTATTTGGTCCCATATCTTGGATATCGCAACAGGATAATGCCCCTATACACAACGCCAGAGTAGTAAAGGAGTTCATTGCAAGCCAAAATCTTAATATTCTTGACTGGCCACCCTATTCGCCAGATCTAAACATTATCAAAAATATCTGGGGTTGGTTATCTCGTAAGGTCTATGAAGGAGGTAGACAATTTAATGACAAGCAGTCACTAATTCCGGCCATTATGGATGCTTGGCATCAAATTTCGTTGGATTACATAAATTGTCTTTACCTCTCAATGAAAACTCGTATATTTGAAGTTATTAAAAACAAAGGGGGTTGTACCCACTACTAATAGTTCTTAAATAAAGAAAAATAAATTAAAAAAACAAGAAAAACTGTTTTTCATTAAAATTAGTTAAAGCGCCTTTATTCAAGTGAACCAAAAAATAGCACATTTTTGGACTTTTTTTTTAAATTGTTCAAAAAAAAAACTTCTTTAGTTAAGAAACCACTATTGTCATGATTTTTTTTATATCTCAAGATGTCTAGTTTCCATTTCCATTTTAAAATTCTGCAATCGGTTACAAATTGCAAAAGATGCAGGCTGCTGAATATGGAATTCTTAGTGCCTTTAAATAAGTAAACCGGAAAGGAGTGTATTTAAAACAAAAAAAAAAAAAAAATTATAATTATTTGGGTTACCCTGGGCAACCCATTATTATTGCCGTGGGGAATGGGTAGCGATCGTTTACCCACGACGATGGGCAATTACCCGTTAGTCATGGGGAATGGGTAAGCGGTGTGTATCCATAACCCGCGGCGGGTTTTTCATAAAGTCATCCAATTCGTATGGACTAAATTTTTTTTTTTAAATCACCAAAATAAAACGGAAACGATGTGTCAAAGTGTAAAAGTAATACATTTCTCATACGCCATCACTTTTCTTAAAACAAAAAATTCGTTAAACTAATATTTTTTAAATGACAAATTGCTAAAACGCACATATGTATGTGTTAGCGAGTTTTTTGAAAATATGTGATGCCGTATTAAATACATCCATTGGTTAAAGCCTCTCATGGAGGTAACAAAGTAATTATTTTTGCGATTGCAAGCACCATTTCCGAGTTATAGCCATTTTTTGTTTTAGCCAATTTCTTATTTTGGCGATTTTTTGAAAAAATAATTCTTCCATACGATTAAATCACTTTAGAAACCCCCTAAAAACCGTTACGATTGGACGAGATCTTAGCATATTGTAGCATAAATTGTAGTTTTAGCGAATTAAAAAAATAAATAAATAAAGTGATGCTGTTTTCAAGACACCCATTTAATAAACCCTCCTAATGAAGTAAAATAATTATTAATTTTGAGATTGGACACAGCGTTTCTGAGTTATAGCAATTTTTTATTTTATCATTTTTCTTATAGTGGTGATTTTTTGCAAAAAAAAAATTACTCCATACGAATGGGACCAGTATATGAAAAACCCTTTGACATCTGGAAAATTGATAATTTTTCCGAGATATAGAATTTTTTTTTCTAAATTTTTCATATTTTCGATCAAACATGGGGATGGAGTAAACCCACGGCAATGGGTAATGAGTAAAGGCCGTTTACCCATTCCCCTTATGTAATGGGTGATCGTGCAGGGTAATTTCTCATCGTCTGTGGATAATGTGTAGTTGTCATGGGTAAATCCTTATTCTCGTGGATAGCTACCTAATATTTTCCCCATACCCTGTGGGTAATGAGTAAACGTTCTTTACCCATACCCCAGGCCATTGTGTTACACATGGGAACTCTGTAACCAAATAAAGGATGTATCAGTAAGATTGCGCTTTTTAAAGTTAGTGTACTTCTTTTGTGCACATTGACAACTCTGGGATTTGGCAGCTTTCACATATGTTTATTCCAAGTATTAAAAATGGAGCGCTTTACGACGCATTATAATTGTGGAAACTTATAACAAAAATTCGTTCAATGGGTAATAAAGCAAAGTGAAATCGATGACAATTTTTGAAAGCAAGTCATCTTCTCCGATGAAGCCCATTTCCATCTAAATGGCTGCGGGAATACATACTTACTTACTTATCCGGTCTCGGACAACCCCGGGGGGTCAGGATCTTACAAAACGAAGATAACATATTTCGCCAACCAGTTCGATCTTTTGCTTTATCTCTCCAGTTGGCAATACCAAGTGTACGCAGGGATTCGTCAACCTGATCCCTCCAGTGGAGTCTTGGTCTTCCTATTTTTCGTCTTCCTTCGAGTTCGGTTTCGAAAAGCCTTCGCGCTGGTTCATCTTCATCCATTCTACTGACATGGCCTAGCCAGCGCAATCGCGTTATCTTGATCCGCTTAACTATGTCAATGTCAGGATAAAGCTCATACAGCTCATGATTCATGCGTCGCCGATACTCGCCGTTGTGCACTATAGGGCCATAAATTTTTCGGAGTATTTTTCTCTCGAAGACTCCTACAGATGTTTCGTCTGCTTGCGATAGGACCCAGGATTCTGCGCCCTAAAGCAAGACAGGTTGAATGAGAGTCTGGTACAGCTGGACTTTTGTTACTCGAGAGAGGGCTTTATCTCTAAAGTGCTTGCTTAGCCCAAAATAACATCTATTCGCAAGCACAATTCTCCGCTTGATCTCAAGGCTGACGTTGTTGTTTTTGTTCACGGCAGATCCGAGGTATATAAATTCGTCCACTACCTCGAAGTTATATGCTGACTCCTTCTCAATTCTCGAAAAAACCGCAGTAACTTCTCTAATTGTGCGCCCAATGATATCTATATCATCAGCATACGCGAGCAGCATGTGACTTTTGCTGCTGATGGTTTTATTCATATTGACTGCAGCTTTTCTCATAATGATCTCCATTAAGATGTTAAAGACATCGCTCGATAGGGTGTCGCCTTGCCTGAGGCCTCGCTTATACATAAAATAGTCAAATATGGGGCTTAGAGTATCCTCATGTAATCCATGAGAAATAAATTCACCCGCAACGAACAACTGTATTTTGGCCAAGCGGCGTGATTGGGTCTTACTTTTTTGAAGGTGAGGCCTAAATGGCAGTGACTGTGAACGGCATTCGCAACAGAAACATGATAACGGAGTTCTTGAGCCCTCAAATGAACGGCACGGATCTGGACGACAGGTGGCTTCATCAGAACTGCGCCACCTGCCACACCGTGCATGATTTATTGCAGCAATGATTTCCAGAACAAATTATCTCAAGAAATTATGATGTCAACTGGCCACCAAGATCATGCGATTTAACGCCGTACGATTTTGTAAAAACTCGGCTTTATGCGAATAAACCAGAATCAATTTCTGAACTAAAATCCGAGAGATACAACCACATCTCTGTGAAAAAGTCATGGAAAAGTTCATGAAAAGAGTAATGGCCTGTCATCAGAGTCATGGGGGCCATTTGACGGGTGTTTTATTCCATACTTAATTGGAATATGTCTTCTTTGCTATCCAATAAAAATTACAACTATCTCAAAAATACGTGTTTTTATTTCAAAATGATAAATTGCATACTGAGGCACCCTTTACAAAAAGTTATAATTAAAAAATAAAGTGAGTGAAGTTACACGCTGAAAAATAACGACCTCTCTAACATATTCTCCCAAACATATTCTGCAGGAGCCATGTATATATGTATATATTTGGAACACTCTTCATAACATTCATAGTCCCAAACTCACTTGTGTTTAAATGTAAACAGCATCATGTTTACTGGCAAACATTCCCCTTTCCAGTTTCTTTGCTCAAAATCGTTTCTCACTTTGGTAGCACACATAAATATATACGAAACACATACATAAAAACCAAAGTAACATTACAAACCATTTAAGCATCCGAGCCTTCGTTTATTCTTTTTTCACTGATCAAGCGCCGTTGATATCATCTGTCCGATGAAGCATTGACGACTGAATACATGAAAATAAAACGCAATACATCAGCCAAAATAAGAAACACTGACTGACTGCAGTTTCAAAAGTAGCTAGTGGCTCTATGTAGTCAGTTATTTCGTTGGCGGAAAGCCTGACTAGCTACTTGAGTGGCTACAGGTAATGCTAGAGTTCGCCGTTTGATTAATATAAGTAAGAAAACAAGGAAAAAACAATGCACTGAACCGTTATCCCGTTAGATTTGTGGGTTATTTTTTTGTGTTGGCGTCAGTTGCTATTAAACGTTCGAAGAAGTGTCATCGTGACAGCGTTCGTGGATTAGAAGTATAAAAAAGTGAGTATAATGCAAACAAAAGACAAATGAAACGCTTAATAAAGAAAGAAAGGAACAAATTGTGCAAAGGTTTCAAAATGTAGAAAAAGAATGTGGTGAAAATAATGAAAAAGATTTATTCATAACATTAATTCACTATGGTCCGGCGAATTCATCAAGCGGATTGTACTAGTCAATTCCATGTAACTAGCGATCTTCATGGTACATGGTAGTGTAGAGGGTAGCCACTGACTACGGTCAATGACATACATCCCCATGTTAAATTCGTCAGTGTAAAGCACTGCTGGTAGTCTGGCGGGTAGTTAATGTTAATTATTGGTAGTTAGGGAAATAACTACAAATTCGTTGGCTACCTCGACTGCAGGGATTGAGGAATATTTGCAAAAATAAAAATGCAAAAATACAAATTCACACTTACAAAATAGACTCTCTCGTTGTCCCTCTTTTATTCTCTTGCTCTCGAGAGAGCATAGACAGTGCAACAAGCACGGCTGTATTTGTATCACAAACATAGATATATGTGGGTCGAAAAATTAAATGTATATTCTAACATATTAATCATTGTGTCGCAAACATGTAATATTGAATAGCAAACACAATATGTTTGGACACTAGTATATTATTTTTGCGACAACCTCTTAACACACTTTATATTTGCATCCAATCAACAAAAAATACAGACTTTTCTGCGTGGTAGAAATATTAAATGAAGAGACATCCGGAAAAACTTAATTTTCTTGGAAAGTATTCAATGAAATTCGGAAATATTTACACTACCAACTTAGAACCCAGAAATACCAAAGTTTTGCAAATACATGTGCTTAAGAGCTTGTAGTCAAGATTTAAATGTACAAGATGCTAAATGCGTATGTTTGCAAACCCGCAGTGGTGCAAAACTGCAGAGGTGAGACTCCCGAACAAAAAAAAACATATTCCTCCTCATTCGCCCATCCCACGCAGTTTACCAAATATGCCCATTTAATTTTTGAATTTCTTTTTAAAAATAGGTACTATTTGAACTAAATATATCTCAGGTCCAGAAACGAAACTCAAAAGGTGGGCTCTGGGTTGGATTCCAAAGCTCCCGAACTACAAAAACTATCCCCCTCATTCGCCCCAGCCGCGTAGTTTTTCAACTATGCCCACTTAATTTTTCAATTTTGTTTTTAAATAGGGCCTATTTGGACTAATTACATCTCCGGTCCAAAATCGAATCTGAAAAAGGTGGGGCTAGCATTGGATACCTTAATTCATGGATTATTAACGGTACCACTTTCATTCGCCCCACCTCTGCGGTTTTGCGGACAGACACATTCAGTATCTCTTCTTAGTGCTTCTTAAAGAAAATTAAGTATTTCCGATGTCTCTTCATTCAATATTTCTACAATCATTCACAATAAGGATAATAGTTCTTGTCCGTGCTAGTTATAAACGTTTATAAATTCACTCACTTTTAAAAATATCATATGTATGTTTAAGATAATTTGTGTCATCCCCAATAGTAGTTCCTCCAGACAAGTGTCCACAAATTTTTTGCATATGTTTGTGAAGGCGTCAATAGCGGCGTCAGACTCAACGATTGTGTTTAAAAGTCTCACCTCACCGCTATTTATGGTAATAGCAGTAAAATACAAAAATACATGCAATTCAGAAACTAGTGTTGTGAGATATATTAACTGGGCATATTCGTCTCGTTGATAACAATAAAATATACATGGACTTTAATGACCTTCTTTTGATTTCGTATAGAAAAATATATGTCAACGGTTGTTTTTGCCCAAAGTACATAAAATTCGTATATATTCATCATTCATCCATATTTTTTTGGTGGATGATATTTATATACTTTATTGTTTTTTTATTGCCTTGTAGCTCCTGACACGAAAATAATTTTGATTGCCGTCAAATACATTTTTTAATTCCAACAATTCTCGGTAGTCATCTCTTGGTTGTGTCTGCGCATTTAATTGTACTTCTAGTAAAAATAATAGTAATACTAAACAAACGAGAACAATTACAATACTAATAATTTTTGTAACTAACCCAAACCTAACCTTATTAGTAAAACGACAACATTTAATAATTTTGTGTTCAGGCAGTTTCCATTTACAATTCGAAGGGCTTTTTTGCCTGCCTTGACCCCAAAAAATTAATCTTTACTAAAAATATTGGATAGCCTAATAATCGCAGAACACGATGTATGAAGTTCAGAATATAACAATATGACTTCTAATCATAATTTATTATTATATGTCCTTTATTTAATATAACAATAGGGCAATTTTTTCGTAACCTATATAAGTTATGGACAAGCTACAAATACTGGAGATATACCGAAATTTGGAGGATGAATGGTGAATCCCGAAAGTGTTTCTAGAGGGTAAGAAGATCGAATAACGGGCCTAATAATGGGCTGCCCCCCTGCAAGGACGAAAATTGGAATCTGGTGACTGAGAACAGTGTGTGCTCAAAATGTGGAGAGACCACATTTCAGCACTACTCCACTCAGATTCTTCCACTGAAGATCAGGAGGTAATGATAGTGGAAGATAGTGTAGATTGTACCCACTGCCATTTCGCAACCCTTGCATTTTCGGACATGGTCGTAGTGGACTTTTCTTCATGAAATGAGCCAAGGAATACGCTGGAGAAATTTGTCCGGAACTTCCTGAATCACCCTGTATATTTTAGTTTTGAACCCAATAAAAATAAATTTAGAATTGCCAAAGTGAAACAAGTTTAAAAAAGAAAATTTTCTTAAATAAGTGCCTTTTTTTAAAAAAGTAAATTTTCTCAAAAAAATACCTACTCGTATTCTTAAACAAAGTACCTTTTCTTAAAAAAATACCTTATCTAAAAGAAGTACCTTTACTTAACAAAAGTAAATGTTCTTACTAAAAGTACCTTTTCTTAAAAAAGTATTTTTTTTGTGAAAATAAGTGCCTTTTCCTAAATAGTAAATTTTCTTACAGCAAATTGCCTTTTCTTTCTTTAAAGAGTAAGTTTTTTGTGAACAAAAATTTTTTCCTGAGATAAGTACCTACCCTTAAAAATGTACATATTCTTCAAATTCATTTCTAAAAAAAATTCCCATTTCTTAAAAAAACTCTCTTAAAAAATAAATTTTCTTACAAAAATTCCTTTTCTTTAAAGTGCCTTTTCTAAAAAATAAAAACTTTTCCTTTCTTGAGATAAGTAGCCTTTCTGGATATAAGTAAATTTCCTTCTCTATTTAATTAGTTTGGCTTTGAGGTCATAAAATGAAAATACCAGCGGGTTCGACTGGTTTTCCAAGATTTATTAAATTTTCCCAATATTTCGATTAGCATGGCTAATCATCCTCAGGCTTCTTTCTATACAAAAAAATATTTAATATTAATATTATAAATAGCAAAAAACTGATTACTCGTACACAGCTTTCGTCAACTATTGTCCGTTTTCTCTGTGTTTGCTTATTGTGTGTCGACATATAGGTGCGCATCGGTCAGTGTCGGTTTTGTAATTGAGTCTTTTCTCTGACGGAATGTTAATTATGTGCAACATTTCGAAAGTGGGTCGTCCTCCGCTAAAATGTCAACGTCGTCAAAGTTAGGATTATGACCCGTCACAGCACAGTGGGCCGCTAATGCCGTTTTCCATTCCATAGGTTTATAAGTGGCCCTTAAATCTGATTTGTGGGAAGGCAGTCTTGCATTCAATTTCGTCATGGTGGTGCCAACGTATACCTTTTGGCATACGTCAGTCTTATCCCCTTTGCATTTTATTTGATATACAATATTAGACTTATCCTTTTCCGTCACTTTGGACTTTGTCCGGCTAAATAATCTGCTCTGGGTATTGTGTGATTTCAACGCCAACTCATATGACTCTTTGTCATAGATATCGGAATGTTTCAGTCTGTCGGAATAACCAGGTATATACGTCAGGGATTTGTAAATTTTCGGTGGGGTTTCGTCTGGTTGATCTTGTCCTCGTTCCATAAATTTTCCTGTGTGTCCATTCCGAACCAGTAGACCATTTACAGTTCTGGAAGGGAAATTTTCTTTAAAAAATAACATTTTCCTAAAAAGTGTACCACTTCTTTAAAAAGTACTTGTTCTTAAAAAAGTACTTTGTAAAAAAAATGCAACTTCGTTCCAACCGGGTGTCCCCTGACCCTCATGTGATTTTTAAGCGATTTTTTTGGGCGATTTTCGTGCACCCTTTCCAATTAACAAACACGAGTTGTCTATTGCTGAAACTACCAACATACTTGTAATCTATCGCAAATGACTAAAAAAGCAAATGCAAACGACTAACGGATTTACTTAAATTATCAACACAATTGCTTTGACAACAGCAGTAATAAGTTATTTGCTTCCAAATGATTGTTGCTCTCGTCTACGACTTTTGTTTTTGCCGCAGTCGTAGTCGTAGCAGACGACAATTTTTTATGTGTATGCTGTTTTATAGCCGTAGGCGTTTGGTAAAAATTGATCATGAGTTCTTTCTGCATTAGTTAATGACATGACGAACTAAACGGAGTTTTGCATTTTACCTACTGTTATGATTATTATAGTTCCGTCGCTGACCAGGGTTCCACTCTTCCTAAGTTCGCCGTGCCAGAAGTTTTAACCGTGTATATGCTACAGTTGAATTTAAAGCGGTTCATACTCACGGGTCTCAGAGGGAAGAGCTGCAACTGCCCTCACTAAAAATTACTCGCCCTACTGAATGTGTGTAGCAAGGAATTTAAAATTTATGTTACTAAAAAATTTCCTTTTGAACTTATCAACATATTCCGTAGTATATAAAGTAATTTTAATTCTTGTTATTTATTCAGATTCTAGGCGCCCTCTTAACAAAGTTTGGAGTGTGGCTGTACCATAGTGTGGAAGAAACAAAGTTCGATCATGGCGAAAAATTAGGTTCGATTGTTGTAATGACACTGGGTGTCGTCATAATATGCACGTCCATTTATGGAACTGTTGTTACGACCATAGAGCGTAAGGGCATGTTAGTCGCTGTAAGTGCTGCAGTCATTTGACATTTGAAAATTCCAACGATTAACTTCACCTCATTTGATATTTCAGTTTGCCATCTTGTTAATCGTCCTTTTGGTCATACAAATTGTAATGGTGAGCATCAGTTACATGGCGCTCAATAATGGTGTCTCCAAGAAGCTGGAACAAGGTTTTGATGAACTTTGGGATAATAAATACCAGAAACCCAATGAAAAATTATCATTTTATGAAGAATGGGTAAGTGAGATAAAAAATCGTTTTATTGATATTCCTAAAATCAAATGCATCTTGCAGTTGCAATGCTGTGGCAAGAATAGCGCCGAGGATTATTTCCTCTTGGAAAAATATCCTCCATCCAGTTGCTGCGTAAATCACAATTGCGTCATTATCCACAATCTGCATAAGGACGGTTGTGAACTGAAGTACCGCCAGTATGTCAAATCAAAAACCGTCAAGTTCAATGTTCTCAGTTCGCTGATCATAGTGACAGAGGTATGTTAAGCTATTGATATTTGTTTATAGTTTCACTGTGAAATTTAATCAATTCCTTTTAATTGTTTACAGTTTTTAGATTCTATATTTGTGTGTGTTTTGATCGATAGTATTCGAAATCATCGAGATCGCCAGCGTTTTTATAGCTAAACTTTAGGAAAATAACATAATACCTCGAAATGTACTTCATTAAGTCAATAGCATTGTTAGTTAAGTTATATGTCTTACGACCAATTTCACCAGAAAGGTAGAACTAAGTGACAATGAAAAATATTAAATTACATACAAACTGACAGCTCTAACTGTAGGATATCTAGACATGGTGAAGTCGGCCGTTAGTCATTCATTTTTAACATATTATTTCAATTATTACATTAGGTATTATTGATGATATGCTGTATAAATATCATACATGGGGCAAATTAATTATATATATATATATATGGTTTCCCGTTACATCCCATGAAGGGATTAGGGAGAGCTTCTCACAACCAGTGAGCTGTGCGCGTTCCAGTTTTTATACTCACTGATTAATTACTTATATGACAATTAGAATTTGTAGTTTAATTTGAATTACCTTTCGAAATGCAAATTCAAAAAATGTCAATACCATTGGCACTTGTACTTATTTTCAAACCATTTCCTTCATATCTGGCACTCTTGGTTTTCAAATATTTTATACAGTACAGGTTTATGAATTTGAAAGTACTTCGAGGCAATACCTATTGACACCACAAACCTTTACATATATAGAATACTTTAAAAACAGAATTGCCAGCAGTCTAACAAATTCAAATCAATTAAAAGCATTCCCGTTTCTCGTTACAATTACATCCGATTCCACAACCTGCATTTGCATTTCCTGAGCTAATGAGAATTCAAATTTTTTTAATTGCAATTTCGAACAATGGCAATTCTTTGGCATTTTCATTAGATAAAGTAATGCAAATTAAAATCTAATGCGAAGTAAAAAATCCCATGTATGATAAATATTGTTTATTCTCAAATATAAAAATGTTTGTTATTAACAGCAAACACCGTTTGCTACTTTATCATTTATCTGATTTTATAAAAAAATATACTGTCATAACAGCAAACTGTTTGCAAATTTCATTCACTAATCATTCTGGTAAACGGTTTGCAGATTTCTGAGTGGCGTAAAAACAACCAAAAAGAAACATACATACAAATTAGAATTAGCGGTTGTTCCTGTATTTTAGTTTGACCTGACTTGCTTTAACTATTATGATATTGATATTGTCTAAAAAAGTGTATCATACTTCCTTGTTAAATATAAATCGATATTAAAATAATTCAAACTTCAAATTATATTTCTTATATGAAAATTGAACAATAACTTATTTAAGTAGCCGAAAACTTCTTTCAAATCTTAAAATCCCTGTAGGAAGTCTGGGAACATGTGTCTCCATGTCACTACTGTTGTCAACTATTATGGTGACATTGTGGACAATTTGTCTACAACTTGTCTACAAATATTTGTCTGGCTTTGATGTGTAGAGAAATTTATGACAACTGGACGTCAATGCTTCTTCTTTTTCATTGTTTCGCTTTGTTCGGTTGTGAAAAAACGTGGTGTCGCGTACATTTAGTTGGAAAATAATTTAAAAAGAAAAAGTGAGTTTTAAAAGACTGATAACATTTTTTTTAATGTAATTTAGATAATAAATATGATTTTAATTTTTAATTTTACGTATTTTTATTTGGTAAAAAAATCACAAGTCTTAACAAAAAAAGCGACAATGGACTACTGATTCACTGGTTCCAATGTCGCCATATGGTTCCAAAAGTACCACCTAGTCAGTAGTTCTTGTGTCAGTAGTTCATTCTCAATGACAAGCACATGTTAAATGTCAATAGAATTTTACATTGCCTGGGGTATATTTGGTCAGTAGTACTGGTGACACAGTCAATAGTAAGTTACTACTGTTTCACTATAGACATTTCCTACAGGGATGTTTGTCTATATGTGTACGCATACATAGAAATACTATATTAATGAAATTAATAAAATTTTTATACAAATATATAAACATCAGTATGTAACATAATCAAAAAAATTACCCAGAATTTATCAAAGTAATTTATTACGTCTAAATACATCGCATTATTTCGCACATTGGCTAAATGTGACACAAACATTAAAAAAATCGCCAAAATATTAATCGCTAAAACTAAAATACATATGTACGGCGTTAACTCACTTAAGTCAGACCTGACATTTTGACGTTGTTTGAAGAAATTTCTTCAATACACAAGGGCATGGTATCACTTTACCCTTACCCGTTACAAATTTGTAAAATGAGGGCATTTTCTTCAGGCTTTGTACCGGAGATTATCGTTTATTTTCACAAAGTTAAGTCTTTAATGTAGGTAATTTTTTGTTACCTTGTGACCCAAAACCCTTAGAAATAATCAAAAATTCGGGTATTTTTCGATTGGACGTTCCATTTCCGAGATGCAGACATTTCTCTAATTTGTTCATTTACTTTCAAATAAAAAATGGGTAAGTACCCATGGGTAACAATTGCTTAAACGAAAAAAAAATATATTTTATATACATACGTCGCTAGTCATAGCTGATGTCAATGTTTCTCCAAATGCAATCAATCTCTTCGACAGCTCAATGGAAAAGCAATCTAGGTGCATGGGTTCTAGTTCATATCGGTGTAATTTTGGTAAGTAACACTGTTGTAGTTTTTGGCATGAATTTTTTTTATCAGCGTTGTAGTAAATTATATCGGTTAGAGACAAACCTACAGAGTTGAACAGCACCCCTGAAATGTCTGTACGGTATCACGTCAAATTTTTGAAAAAATCAATTTTTACCAATTCTCAAATTTTCCTGCAATTTTTTTTATGAAAAAAGAGTTTTTTCACTTTTTTCCGCATAACTTCAAGGGACTCCAAATTTTTCACTCGCAATATTTGGCAAAATGCTAGCCATGGTAAAGCTGAACAACGTTTGAAAGCATATTACCACAATTTGAACGTGTCTAGTAAGCACTTATTCAGAATTTAGTGAATGTATCTCATTTTGTCAAGAATTTTGATTTTCTGTTTGGGTTCCATATGATGAGTAATACAATTCTTGAGAAAATGAGATACTTACCTTCAATAAATTGAGGATAAGAGCGAAACGCGTCCATCGATTTTTTTGATCCCTGTCTCATATTGTTCATAGGTCATGTAACTTTAGGCTAAACTAAAAAAACTTTACACTTTTTTGCCATTTCTTATATTCTATCTTTTTTAAATAATAAAAAATTTGAATTTTTAAGCAATAATATTATATATGTACATATGTATAAATAAATATTTTTTTCACCATGTTTTTATGCCTGCGAAACTGTGGATTACATTGAGAAATAGTATAGGAATAGAATAAAGGTATTATAATTCTAAATCTGATCACTACTTGGTAGCAGCAAAGGCTCGAACAAGATTAAGTAGAGCCAAAATCGTACGAAACCAGACGCAGAGGAAGCTGGAGATCGGAAAGCTGCAATTACAAGAGGTAGCCACAGCCTACTCGGGGAAGCTGTCGCAACTTTTTGCACAGAGCTCAGGCTCTCCCGATGACGATCTTGAAGCGCTTCGCAACAAACCATGGTACAATGAAGAGTGTCGGACTGCAAATGATGAAAATAATGCTGCACGTATGGCAATGCTTCAGTCAAGCTGCGACTGAGCGGTATAGGGAAAAAATAAAGGGAGTTAACAGTCACTTTAGGCGTAAGAAACGAAGCCCGAAATTCTACCAAAAAGTCAAAAATGGGACTAATGTACATGGTTCAGCCCCCCCCAAGGACGGAAATCTCATCGCAGATGTGCTGAGCATGTTGGGAATTTAGAGAGATAATTTCTCCGCGCTTCATCCGCAGCAGCCGATGGATTGCCGGCGGAGCTGTTTGACGCTGGCGACGCACAGTGCTTTGTCCCAGTAATCAAATTTGGCACGAGTCCCTACCGAATCCGATGAGCAAGGAGAACGGTTTCACCAAACCACAATGCCCATGGAAAAACGGTACAAAGGCAAAAACCTCGACGCATTGCTTGCAGAGGTATGTTGGTGTAGTCACAAGATCACCCTGTATGATGTTAATGAAGTATTTGAAGAAGAAAGAGCTGATGATGGAGGGCAGTCTGGAAGCAACGTGCCTGTGGACACCATAATTGCTGAATCAGAGTCAGATTCGGACGATTCGGACGACGATTTGGATCCAGAACTTAAGAGAGCGCGATTTGCAAGTCCAGGGCCATCAACATTATAAACATAATACGAATACTTTTTTTTAACATTTTTGTAATAGATAGCATAGTATCTCAATGTTGAAGTAAATAAAAAACAAACGAAATTAAAAAACGGTGTTAAGAATAATTCCCAGGAAGTTTATATGTTCTAGAAATTTGTTTATTGAAATCTTAGGTAAATTTTTGTAGTTGATTGTTTCCTTGAATTTTGAACGGTTTGCTACCTATGGACCTGAACACGGGAAAAAAGGTAAAAAAAAATCGAATTTTTTTAAGTTTTTTGCGATTTTGATCTGGAAGGTGAAGTTTTTTTGATTTTATATGTTCGCAATTTTTGTTCTTTATGACAAGAGCTACAACTTTGCCTCAGAGAGTAAATTCTGAACGGTTTGCAAGATATGAGCCTGAGAAAATGATCACATTTTTACGAAAATGATACCGAGGCCCCAAATCTTTGGCGGCCCATAAAAAAAAGTGCATGACTTTGGGAAAAATTGGGAAACACGGGTCTTTTTTTTTTAGTCTTTTATCACGTAGTGGTGTCCGTATATGGTTATTTTTCCATGACTTAAAAAATTACACACAGTGTAATAGAATTAAGAAAATTTCAAAGTATCGACAAAATTGACCACGCCCACATTCCATACAAACCGAAATTAATATTATTATTCTACGCAGAAACCAAAAGTGTTTTCAAAAACACTTCTCCAATAACAGTAGATAGGGACTTGTTCTTATTTTTCCCAGGTAGATAAATGTATAAACTGTAAAAACAAAACTAATAAAAAAACCTCATATTTCGTATTATTTTTTTATTTCATGAAAGTTATAATTTTTGCGTTTCAAATTATAAATTTATGCTTTTTGAAGCCGCAAAACAGTATGATTTAATATATTTTTTTAAAGTATAATTTTTTAATTATTATGTAGATAAAAAACCAATAAAAGCGACAAAACTTTAGATAATTCATATAAAAATGAATTTTTGGAATTTTTCGTGAAACTACTCGAAACAAGATTTTGTTAAATCACGAAAAAGACTAAAAAAAAAATTTTTTTTCGTTATTTTTTCGATCGATAGGGACCCATTCTTTTTTTCATCTGTAAGACAAATGTATAGACTGCCGTAACACCATATCGGATAAACAGATTTTAACTAAAATTTGGCATGTCTAAGATTTTTAATGCAGAAAACCTTGACGCCTAATTTGAAGGAAATCGGATAACGAATTCTGGCACCTCCTATACAAAATGTAAAAATCTCTAAAATTTGTCGTTTTTAGTTGATTGGATGCAAATATAACGTGTGTTTGGAGCTTGCCGCAAATATAATATGCTTGTGTCCAAACACATTTTGTTTGCTGTTCAATATTACATTTTTGAGACACAATGATTAATATGTTATAACATATGTGTTTGCGTACCAAATATATCTATGTTTGTTTGCCGAGTTTGTTGCACTTTTTATACTCTCTTGAGAGCAAGAGAAATAAAGAGGGACAACGAGAGAGTCTATCTCGTAAATGTGCGTCAGTATTTTTGCATTATTCTCTCCGTCAGTGTGTGTAAATTGAAGAAGTCAATGATTCTTATTTTGGCTGATTTATTACGTTTCAATTTCAGTCGTCAATGGTTCATCTGACAGAGGATATCAAAAGAGCTTGAACAAAGCGGAGAAGATTTTGCATTTTCCCACTGGATTCAAGTTTAAATTAATTTATCATGAAAACATATTTCACAGAATTTTATGTTTTTTCTTTTTGCCATCAAAAAATGAGAATTTTTCAAATATTCATCTTGAAAAAGTAAATTTTTAAAAATCAATTAAAATTTGTTTTTAAGATTTATACGAAATAAAAAAAAAAACGAAATTTGTTCCGCTTCTTACCTATCCAAAAAGAGAACATAATTTAATTTCTTCCACAAAAGTATTTTTGAACAATATTTGCCGTCAATGCCTGTCAGGGCCTGATGACGGAATTGGCTAAGGCGGTTTAGATTGTGATTCTGATTCGATCGGGTTATATTAAGATGGGCGTACGTCTTAAGTTTTGTATATTTCAGCCATTACTTACTATACACTGATAGTTTCAATTGTTGTAATACTGCATCGAGTGAATTAACAGCTGATTATTGTATAGAAAAACAAATGTTTGGTTAAAAAAAATGTTCCAAACACGAGATTTCGATTACAGTGCGTTCAGGCTGAAGCTATTTTCAAAAACTTGATATAAAAACTCGTTATATATGTATATAGGATGGTCCAAACAAGAATATAATTTAAAAATTAAATATAATTAACTAAACCTAATTTCAAATACGGTTCGGAACCGGTGTACAACTGTAGGTACCAATGAGTGAGTGAAAAATTAGAAAGCGCAGAGCTTCACTGGTTGTGAGAAGCTCTCCCCAATCCCTTCATGGGATGTAATGGGAAACCTTGTTTGTTGTTTGTTGTATATTATGGCTTTATTAGACATAGCAAATATTTATGGAACTCGATTTCATTCATGTGTCTGCCGCGGCTGGCATCGCAGTACACTGAAAGAATAACGCTACGTCACATGGAAGAAACATTTTCGTTAATGTTTTTTCGTTTCTACACTGAAAAGTCTCGTATATCCGACAATTTGGTAGTCGCTGCAACGACAAATTTCATAAATAATTTCTTTGACAATTTTTCATTTTGTTGCTGCAAGAAATTACTTTTCGTTCCTGCAACAATTTTATTTAATTTGAAGTTTGTAGGAAAATGGGTTAAAAATTAAAAAAAAACTTAAGTGCATTAGATTTAAAGTATTGATATTTGATGTATTTCTTACGTTTTATACTTTATTTTTATTATTTATTTATTTTGGAGACTTGCCAACATTTATAGTCGACGAAACAATTTCATTATTGCTACGAAAATAATTTTTTGAAGATAAAGAGAGAAAAGCAGACAACAAATTGAGCGAGCGTAAAAATTAGGCCAGCAAGATAAAATGGTGAGCATGAGTATTGGGTCACCTGCACATCTTCAATTTTCCCTTTGCAACAACCGAAAGTGGTAGAATTATTTCTCCACCAGAATAATGTAAATAACTTGGTTAAAACAGACTAATTAATTATAACTTAGTAATACTCTTTTATTGAAAAAAAATTAAATTCATTGCAGCAATGAAACAAATTCATTGCAGCACCGAAACAAATTCGTTGCAATAATGAATAAAATCCATTGCAACAACAACATACATAAACACATTTTCGTAGCGGGAATGAAACTGTACGTTAGCTCACTTTCGATGACAAAAAATATTGGCGTGATGAATATTTTCATCCCTGTGACTATGCTTATCCATTCAGTGTAGCTTATCCTGACAATCCAATTTTCCAAGACTTTGGATTTTAGTCACATTAGTGGTGCAAGGTTAGTGTGTGTATGAGAACGTGGGTTCGATCCCTGCTCTGACCACCTTACAAGTCTTTGAACGTCGGTCACTTCGGTTAGCAATGGCGACACTATCGAGTTCTTAGCCATGGAAAAGCTTCTCAACCAGTGTAAAACTGTAGGTCCCATCCAGTGAGTGTAAAATCTATAAAGCGACCCGCTCACTGATTGTGAGAAGCTCTCCCTAATCCCTTTATGGAATGTAGTTGAACACCATGTTCTGTATGCAATATCAGCATTTACGGTTGTGGATCGTATCTGGCTTATTCGTATAGCATCGGTCGGCCTAAAGGGGTCAAATCGCAGCTCCGATGAGGAAAATTGACAACCCCAATAAAGTTGATAACCCGATTACCGAACTGATCGATTGTTTGATGAGCTGTGTGGCATGGCGCGCAATTCGGGCACCCAATGTCGGACAGGTTTTTGAATTCCGATATTTCGATAACGAAATTTTTCAATTCCGAGATTCCGATATTAATATCAATATTGAATGTCTTTAATTAAACAAATTTAAAATCATTTTTACTAAAAAAATCCTCAGATATGAATAAACAAAAATAAAACTTTACTTCGTCTAAAAAAAATTGGTAAAAGTTAGATTAACTGCATTTATTTAGTTTTTTAATTATTTTTCTTTTAATGCTCTTTCCGGAAGTGGGCCCGCAGAAAACATGGCGCATTTAAAGTTTGATCTTCTAAAGGTGAATGCAGTTTTGTGACGAAATTACCACTGGCGGAAAATGTCCTTTCAGATTCGACACTTTATGGTGTTACAGTTTTCAAATATTTGTAAGTTTCACGAAGATACGTACCATCCCCGTGATCGAACCTCTTCGAACGTGACCATTTCCCTTCGAACAGCTGCCAATGCAACCTTCGAACTATTACCCGTTTTTGATTTGGGCTCATTTTTCACATCATTGCAAAAGGCCATGCCAAGTTGGTCCTACAACAACAAGCTGGCTGAACCATCTATTGAATCACTGTCACAGCATTAACAATCGCTGATTTGCTGTGTTGACGAAAATCTAGAGCATTGCCCACATTTTCATATCGCTGATGACCGGAGGTAATGCCAGAAACATTGTCCGTCGTTCGTTGATATACGTCCCCAAAGATGCTTTCAAACGGACAGCCAAATCTGATATTCCCAAGTTGTTAGTTATGAACACTATGGCCGTGTCGGCTGACAAAAGAGTCGCATCATTTCGACACAACGCTCCTACGGCCAGTTTCACCGGTTCAAGATATGCGACAACCGATAAAATGGTGTCAAACTCCAAATCAATTTTTGAGTCAATATCAATCAGTGATTTCTCTGATGCAAGTGTTTAACTTAAAACTCATTCAAGTATTGCATTCAGACTGTTCCATCGTGTTTTTGTGTCCAGGAGCAATGGGTGGGTTTGCCAAATTCATCGGTTGGTTGTATACTTTGCCAGTGCTTCGTCGTTTTTTGTTGGGGAACGACGAAATAACTTGACAATAATGCGCACTTTTGCAATTAACGGCTTCAAATCTTTAACCAGCTCAATTTCGTCGTCCTTTTCGTCATCGGTGTAATTCTCATCATCACTGTCGGCAGTGGTGTCAACGACACTTCCGTCCCCTGCATTGTCAGCGGCGTTGTCTTTTTTCGGATATTTATATAAGACGTCAATTAAAATTGTTGATCGCATATGCTCAGTCGTCGCACTTTCCACATAACCGAAGCACCGTCGGTTGTGATACACACACTGTCCCGGTGGTAATTCAGTTCCAACTTCTGTAGTACTTATTGCACCAGCTCAATGCACTTCCCTGCAAGACACGACCCCATAACTTTGACCAGTCCAAGATTCCAAAAATCTTTCTGGGTGAGCACTTCCATAAATAAGTATTTACGATTTCTAATCGAAGACCATTCGTCAAACGTTAGACTGAATCGGGTTCCTTGAGACCGCTGACGGGTCAGCTCACTCTTCACCATCTTTTGAACGGTGGTTGCATAACCCACCACCATATTTCGAATTGTGGTTGCTGATTTATGAACTTCAAATCCGCGAGCCTACAAAAGCAAAAACAACAAAATATTTTAAATATCGAAATAAAGATACTGAGCCAAACAAATTCCGATATTTCGGTACCATGAAAATTTCCGATATTTCCGAGATCTCGGAATCGATACTATCGATATTGGATGCCCTAAGCGCCATACAGCTGAAACTCAATATTGTTCAAGTTTTTGTCTTCCATTTCAGCCAATAAAAATTCCGTAATCATGGGTCTGTAGTGCTCGCCGTTGACTGAAATAGCGCTCCAACAGCATTTTGGACAAAATGCGCCAATGATGCCACCACTCCAAAATCCACATCAAACTATTAATCTCGTTGGTTTGAACCACACGGCCATGAGAGCCGTGAGTGTTGACATCTAGCAAGCTTGTCTTACAAACGTTTTGCACAAACTGGCGTACAGCACGCGCGGCGGGTTCTTAATTTTGGGCCGAGACTTATTTTGAACAAACGCACAGTTTAGGCAAGACAGCACTCACTTTGGAAATGCAATATTTCCCAACGTTGTTCAAGCATTAAGCGACTCATTTTGATCCTCGAAAGTATGATACTGACTGATAGTCATTATGCGTGTTTTGGTTACCCCGCTTGCTTATATAATCGCTTGTTTTGTATGAAGCACTTAGCGTAGACTTAGCGAAGAACAAATCATTTTCGCTAAGTTTATAATTTTCCTTTTTTGATATCTTTTCCAATATTCAACCCTTGGCCATATATTTGAATGATATGACTTTTCGCTAAAAATAGCCGTTTTCTTTGCAGTGTCAAATAACATATGACTGAATAATATACCTGTGTTTGGATCACCCTTTATATATGTACATTTAAATATCACATTTCCTCCTCTTTTAAATTCATTTGAAAAGATTTCCATATAAACTCTCTTAAAAATTTAAATGAAAAAAAATAATTTAAAAATGTTGTCTTTACTATACGAAAAGTTTTCGAAATAAGTAACTAAAATTAGTGACTAAAACTAAGCTGGTTGATAAAGAAAACAAGGATGATTGTTTATTTGATTAGAGCGGTGGTCTCAGTTTTATCAGTCTTGCATTTCGGATTTATTTACAGATGTTTGCGAAGTATTTAAAATGTTTTATGAATAAATGTTTTCAAGAAATAACTTATTGCACAATTCTTTTGTTTCAGTGTATCCGTTGTGTGTTGGGTGGGGGAAACTAAATCGCGTAGGCTTACGTTTGGCGTAATATTTATATCACTAAATTGTTGAACTTGTTGCAGAAAGATATGGTCATGACAACTACAACAACGAAACGTAACTACGACCCAACAACAACGACAACAAACCACCACTTACCTTCGAGACGATGGAGCAATAATGGACGGACGGACCACAAACATAGTGGGAGGATGCGAGAATAGCACAAGATCAGTGTCAGCATTATTTCGACTGCAAGCAAGATTACTCAGCAGCCCAAACAAACAAACAAACGCCACCAGTGGCAGCAGCAGCAGCGGAGATAGCTTCCACCACAGTGGAGAATACGATAGATAGCAAACACCGATCGCACGACACAGCGAAAAAAATCTCTGGAATACATTTCACAGTAAAAGTATAAACAAACTTTTCTATTTTGAAACAGCAACGAACAAAAAAAAAAACACCAGAAATTTGTTCAAATGATTAATAATTCAGTTAAGATTCGTATGTGAAACCGAACAGATTGTTTTGATTTCGACATTTCCAATACGGCAGCCAAATCGGATACTGAAATTGCGAACAAGTGAATATTCATCGTACAAAAGCTCAACTATAAATCGATCGATCGATTTGGTTAAATTGAAATACGACTTTAATGCAATTAGACAACACAACAAATAATTTAATTGCATTTAGTGACTATAATTGAAAAGAAAAAAAGAGAAAATTACGTCATATATGGAAAGTTTTTAAAAACCAATTATTATCAAAAACTAAATCAACAACTATCAATTAAGATGGGTCTGGAAACGTCCACGCTGAAGAATATCCTGTTGCTGCTAAATTTCATATTTGCCGTAAGTTGCTACAAATCATTTAACGGAATAATGAATCATCATAGGCAAATGGTTGCATTTGTTTATATTCAATTTATACACAAATACATTTGCATTCCAATGCCCGCCAAGTTTCAACTAACTGGCTGTTATTATTCTGAATAATATCAACTGGAAAGATCTATATGCGTGTAGACTGAATGGAGCTTTTGTTGTATTCATATGCACAAGTCTAGTGCCATTTGAAATTTAACTTGATCCAAGATTGACAAATAGATATTTCGATTCTATTGCGTAATAAAACTTGAAGTCGGACGTACATTAAAAAAAACTAAGTTTGCTAGTAACAACAAATAATATTTGCTAGCCAATTTGTCAGCTCTTACGGCAAATGCACTACCCTACGCAAAAACAGTGTGAATAAGTGATAAAAAGTGTACAGCCAATGTATTATTTCCGGGCTGGGGCCCCATTTGGATAGCCATCAACATCTGTAGGCCTTATTTGCCCAGTGCCCTATGTGGCGCTCCCAATTCAATTTCCTATCTAAGAGTGCCACTAAATATTTAATCATATCGGATATTTTAATCCTTTTAACCAGGAGCCGATTTTCTTCAAACTCCTAGATTTTCGTTTTGCTTTTGAATAGACATATTTCCGTTTTTTCGGGTTCACATTTAGTCTCCTTGGCTGTGCCCAGTTATACGTTGTTCAGTTCCCTCTTAGCCTCTCTTCATAATCGATTTGTATTATAAAAAATCCAATGAGTGTTCGAACTCACGGCCGATGTGTTAACACCTTTTTGCTACACGGTACCTGTTCGATTTCTATGAACACATTCGTAAATGTTACATTGGAAAATAAAAAACAGCGTTCAATCATATGATGACGTTACAGTTAAATAATATTAATACTTAAAATTATTTAAAGACCCAGTGCAAGCACATGTGTCATTATTTTCTTGCTCAATACTTTTTGTTTTATTCCCACAAAAGTCAAAGAATGCAAAGCAACAGACACTTGTACATACATACATACATTGTTATATTCGTACGATATAACCGAAGATCAACATAAAACACTTTTTTAATATTTTTTTTTTTTTTTTTTTTTTTTTTAATCGAGCGAACCCATCGCCGCCACTCTTACCCGCCCCTACCGACCGAGAGGGCCACGTCCCCATAACGTGAGGACAGCGTACACATTATAGACCGGTCTATAACGGGAGAGCAAGGATTATAAGTTCACACGTTACAACCAACTACAGAAATTCTTCACCAGTTGGTATTACACTAACATAAATAAGTATAAAAGCACATCACGAGATATTAACATAAGATACTTCAATATATAATAATTACGAGCAAAACGAAAACCAAATCATAAATCAGACCAGATAGTAAGGATAAAGTAAATTAAATTTACATATGTACGTCAACGAATATACAGCACTAATGCAATCGGTTCAAATGACAAATTATGCTAGACTTTGTCGTTTCCCAACTACCTGTGAAATCAATAAACTGATATAGCTCATTAAAGTCACGACACATTCTCCTAACTGGATCAAAGGACGCATAATTCGAACGCTGAAACTCGATGTTTACGAGTTTATAGTACCTCGTGGGCCTCAATGGGACATTTATGAAAATCTTAGATAACAGAAATTCAGAACATATACATCCATCAATTATCTTCAAAACTGTAATAGAGTTTATCATGGTACGTCTACTACTAAGAGTCGGCAATCTGATCAATGCTAGTCTACTGCTATACGAAGGAAGATTATGGTTCGGGTTCCATTGAAGATTTCTCAGACAAAAAATGAGAAACTGTTTCTGGACCGATTCAATCATATTAACATACAAATTGTACTGGGGGTCCCAAACAACTGGGTCCAAATTAATACTCCAAATTAAAACACTTCAATCTCGGCTCGCCGATATCGGATCGCCTTAATTTTTGGCCTAAACTCTTCGTCGAAACCCGCACTAGCTTTTTAATCCAAAAATTAATAAAATCGGCTATGAATTTCTGGAGAAAATCGCGTGGGAACATTATATGAAAATCGCCCAATAATCACTTTCAATACCGACGCCAAGCAACGAACAAACAAACGATGATAAGACAAAACCGAAGATCAACATAAAATACTTTTTTAATATTACTCCAAATTAATACTCCAAATTAAAACACTTCAATCTCGGCTCGCCGATATCGGATCGCCTTAATTTTTGGCCTAAACTCTTCGTCGAAACCCGCACTAGCTTTTTAACCCAAAAATTAATAAAATCGGCTATGAATTTCCGGAGAAAATCGCGTGGGAAAATTATATGAAAATCGCCCAATAATTACTTTCAATACCAAGCAACGAACAAACAAACGATGATTTACTCTTACAAACCTAACACTTGCGTATGTATTAAATTTATAGTTTACTGCCCTAGAGGCGCGCGTATAGATGTTAACACATCAAAAAGAACCTCACAGCACGACTCTCTCAACGAATGATAAAGCAAAACAGTAAACATCGTCGTCACACACGATGCAACATTGTGTTTGAAACACAGAAAATATCAAAAAAATGGTATATTTTTGCAACCAACAATGAGGCACGATTGTAAACATGAAACATGGCAGCATTAGAAGACGCTGCGAGAACAGAACTTGGCTATCAAAATCAGCGAAAAGATCTGTGGCACGACGAAGAACGTCGCATTGCAACTGATGAAAAAGACGCTGCACGTATGGTAACGAAACTATCAGTTACAACGTGTGCGGCAAACGAGCAGTACAAAATGCAGAGTTGGGGAACCAACTGTTTAAGAGTGAGTAAGAAAGAGTGCAACGAACGAAATGTCCAGGGCAGTACCGTACGCAAGATTTTATTTAGGAGGGGGCTCAGCTTGATATTTACGTTGAAAATAGCACTAAATTCTAAAATCACGTATTAAAAAAATAATTTCGGGGGGTGCCCGAGCACACGGCCCCCACCTACTTACGTCCCTGGTCCAGAGTAAATAATGAATGCCGAAAATTTGTTCAGGGGGTAAGAAGATCGGGTAACGGACTGAATAATGGGCTGCCCTCCTGCAAGGACAATAATGGGAATCTGGTGACAGATAAGAAGTGTGTGCTTAACATGTGCAGAGAACACTTCCTAGCACTACTCCACTCAGAATCTTCCAGTGAAAATCTAGAGACATTGATTGTGGAACTGTCCCCCATCCAGGCAAGACGAGACTAGAACGGCAATCTCCCGACTTTACAACAATAAAGTGGTGATGCGGATGGGCTACCCGCAGAACATTCTAGGCCGGTAGCGAAAGATTGTTTGCCCGCATGCATCAACTTATACGCAAAATTTGGTTGGGGGAATATATGCCCGACGATTGGAGTCTCAGTGTACTTTGTACTGTATTCAAAATGGATGATTCGTGTGTATGATCCAACTATCGCGGTATCAGGCTTCTATCTATCGCGTATAGGGTATAAGGTACTGAAGCCAATTATTGAAAACCCGTTTGGATCATCAGTGTGGTTTAGACCACGGAAGTCCCCTACTGACCAAATATGGACGCTACGCCAAATCCTGGAAAATAATCACGAAAAGCAAATCGATACATACCATCTTTTTGTCGATTGCAAAGCTGCTTTCGTTAGCCCCGTACTGGGAAAATTGTACGATGTTATTAATTCTCCTCTGCAGAATGAGGCTGATCAGCACCAAATCAGAAGTGAAAGTAGGGAAAGACCTCATCGAACCACACTGTAACAGGCGAGGACTTAGACAAGGCAACACACTTTCTTGCAATCTCTCAAACATCTTAAAGGAGATAATAATGAGAAAATCTACAGTAACTATGAACAAGATCATCAATATAAAAAAAAATTATATACAAAAAATTTGCTGAGGACATTGGCATCATTGCCCGAATTCTGAGAGAAGGTTACTGCAGCATTTTCAAGAATCGATGAAGGTGGGTCTTGCTGTGAATGAGGGCAAGACAAAATTGATGGTGTGGACGACTACACAAAGCTCTCGACTGGGACGGCACTTGAACGTCGACAATAGGTTAGATGAATTTACCTACCTTGGATCCGCCGTGAACAACAACAATGTCAGCATGGAGGAAAATTGGAGAATTGTGTTTGCAAATAAGTGCAAATAAGTGTTCTTAGCAAGAACAAACCCCTCTCTCTATAGGACTCTGATTTTACCTGTCCAGGCATATGACTCGGGAACTTGGGTCATATCGCAAGCGGATGAAAAACACCTGGCAGTATCCGAGAGAAAAATTCTCCGTAAAATATATGGTCCTCTTAAGGAAACCTTTGAGTACCGACGTCGTTGGCACCCCGAGCTATATAATTTGTATTCCGACATAGTCATAGCTAGGGGAATCAAATTAGGCAATTGCATTGGCTGGGCCATATTATCAGTATGGGTGAACCTCAACCAGTGCGAAAGATATCCGATGACGTACTCGATGGAAAAGAGGATGACCAAGACTCCGCAGGAAAGACCAGACCATGGAATCCCTCTAGATCCTTGGTGTTACCAACTGGAGAGCAGAGGCTTAGGATGATTGTTTTTTTTTGTATGACCAATTTAGCTAGTTTATATGTTAATATCAACTAGTTAGCTACACTCAAAAAAAAAAAAGTTATTTACTATTAACAGCAGACACACAGCCGCAAACTGTTTACAGTGTTGATTAGGCATAATATATACTTCACTTGCTAAAACACAAACATATGTATGCTGTTTTAGCAAACGTATTTGATTTCCTCTTTTCAGCACACTTTGCTGTTATTAATGCGGTTATTGCTAACATATATTTATACACTCACACCTAGGGATGGGGTATGTAAAGTATAACCCTAGCAAATATAACCTGACCAACGTTTTTTGATTGAATAGCGCGATGTGGGCCAATAGGCGGGAATTTTAATATACAAATTTGATTTATTCAGTTTAAAATTGATTTAAAACACAATATATTGTATACAGTTTTGAGGACTGTATTTACCTTTACTGTGACCGTCGGTGGTGCAATGGTTAGTGTGCGCGCCCCTTGTACATGAGGTCGTCGGTTCGATCCCTGGTCTGACCACCTTAAATTTCTTTCAGAGGCGGACAAATCGCATAGTGACAGCGACACTATCGATTATTTAGCCATGAACAAGCTTCTCAAAATTCTTTTCCCACCCGGTGAAAAACTGTAGGCCTCAGTACAAAACTAGAAAGCGCACAGTTCACTGGTTTTCACGGGTTGTAATGGGAAACCATTTATTTGTTATTTTATTTTCCTTCACTAAATTTTAGATTATATTATTATACTTATATAGTATAGTATAGCTGTTATATAGTTATTTTCACCTTTAATGTAAAGGGTGATTCATCTAGACAAATGGTTCGCCTTATCCTATGCAAAATTCAGTGGTTTTCGCAAACAACCGCTTATTTAAAATTTTATCGATTTTGGGCTATTGATGCCTAATTGTTTTTTTCTTAACTCTTTATCCATGTGCCCAATTAGTTTTTCTTTTTGAAAATTATATACTCTTACAATTTTACAATTTTTTTTCAGAACTAAAGAAATACGTAGACAGATACAGTTATTTTTAAAACGTAATGAAAATCATTTTCTGATAATTTTTCGTTGATAACACTACATCACAAAAAGCTATTTGTTCCCCCTCCTAACAACGAGACCATATACATCATCTGTCCTTTTGAGAGGATTTTTAAAATTCCAAGGATGTCCATTTTAAAATAATTGTCGTAACCTCTTTTACAATGCGAATATCATAAATATGCATTGCAATAGGAGAAGGGCGATCATCACCATTTGTTACAAATTTTTATTGTAATTTTTTAAGGACCAAATTATATACTTGAATATTGTCCTGAATCACAATTCCTTTTAACCCGGGTAATACATATCATCTGCTACGGAAAAAAGTGCAACGCATAGGAGTTATGTTAAACTAAATATACCAAAAATCGGCATTTTTCAAAAGCCGGTTTACGGGTTGTTCGAACAATTAATTTTCTAGGAACCGGTTTTAGGTTTATAATTTTGCCAAAAAGCGGTGGAACCCGTTACACTGATTCAAAACTCAAAATTTCGTGTTTAAAACTCAAAGTTTCACAAATATAACAATTACGTTTTAATTTTAAATTGGAATGCATGTTTAATATACGATTTAAAAGTCTTATTCAGATTCACAGTAAACTGATTTAAATTCGCAAATCATATTCAAATTTTAAATAGAGTTTCATGTGTGGAAATCTGATTAAGTTTGAAACATTATTTATAAAATAATTGTTATTTTGAAATTTGCAAAAATGTTTATTCATTATTTTTCATTAATTTTTAATTAATTTTTATTCAAGTCTTAAAATCATTTGGAAATTTGAATAACAAAATTGTTTAGAAATGTCATTCAATGTCATTCAAAATCATATTTGCAAATACAAAGCATGTTTCTTAATTTCAAAATTTCATTAAAATTCGATAAACATATCATTTATTATTAATTTGCTTAAGGATGTTATAATACAAATTGAGTAAAACCGCGATACCTGACGACAAATAACCGAATTCCGATTTGTTCGAAAATTGCGTTTTTAATAAACCGGAACATGGTTAATAGCAAAACAGCAGTTAACCGGTTTCCCCGGGTTTTCGGTTTTGGACACTCTATGTTAGACCCTAGGTATCGTTTAACGAAATTAGCTTTATGATATTTTAAGGCTATAATGACCGCAAATCTGCCAGTGGTTATTATTTCCAAAAACTAATTCCGGAATGAAAATGGGCTTCTTGGTACCTCCAAAACAAAGCAAAAATGAAATACAAAATATTTCAACTAGGAAAACTTAATGAATTTGTCGCGACCTTTCTGGTACTGCCATGCAAATATTGGGCAGCCGGCAGCTTGTGGACACAATCATTCACGTACCGCTTCCCAACTGAATGAAATTTGGTATTAACCTATATTTCTGTGCGCGACTCTTGTAATATGAACGCGGGTTCGATCCCTGCTCTGACCACCTTACATCATTTTCGACGGCAGTCACCTCGCTTAGTGATGTCGGCACTATCGAGTACTTAGCCATGTAAAAGCTGCACAAAATACCGTTCGGAACTGCTGTGAAACTGTAGGTCACAATCAGTAAGCGGAAAACTAGAAGGCGCATGGAATGTCGTGGGAAATAATTTTGTTTCAAACGCTAGTCACCAACTTAAAACAGCTAAATTAAAAACCGTGAACTAAACTGAATCTCGTTTTGGCGAATTTAACCAATAATCTACGTATTTGTAAGAGTGACCAATATTTTATCAACATTTTGCCAACACATATCTACCTACTACTTTCTTCTAGTATTCTTCCAAACATAGACCAGTCCCGTTCGCTTGTATCCGAACTGCTTGGACCTATATATTATATGCGTAGCGAGGTATAGAAAGAGGCTAATGCCATTAGAAGCATTTCAAAGATACTTTGTTTAACAAAAAAGAAGTAAATTCGAAGTTATATGAAATCAAGCGGCCGGAGAATTGCGTGACTCACGCAATAATTTTACTCGCGCACACTCACTCACGCGAGTTTTTCGCTAATCACATTCACGCACGCTCATGTGATCAATTGTTGACCCTGCTCACATTATTACGTGAATCACGTGTAATTCACTTTATTCACGGCAATCACGTAAATCGCGCCCACCTTTAGTGGTTTTGTCGGCACGTTAACTCATGTAAAACGCAACCGATCGTTATGAAATTTGGTATTATAAGTAGATAGCTTTTCATAAAACACCACTCTGCTACTGCACGCTGAAAACCCCGCATCAGCAACGTATTGCACGAAACATGTATATGATTGCAAGCATTGTTATCATGAATTGAAGATCTGCTGCCTTGTTGTTTCTTTGTTCTTTGTCACATTTTTTTTCATTTATTTTCAACCGCATTTGGGTGACAACAACAGATATTATAACCTATTAATCATTGTGTCTCAAACATGTAATAATGAACAGCAAACATAATGTGTTTGGACACAAGTATACTATATTTGCGACAAACTACAAACACATTATATTTGCATCCGAACAACAAATGAGACAGGGTTTTCAGCGTGTGCAAATGGGCGATTTTCCAACTGCCATTCTGGGACCTCCCGGCATACCAATTGTTTGATGCGATTTCTTCCGTAAAACACAACCACTTTGGTGCCGCCCAGACAAATGTTATGTGGATAATTAGCTGGTAGACACGAGAAGTCGCCGGCAAAGACAACTGATTGTTATTAAATTTGGTAATAAGCTATAATTTGTATAATTTTTAGGGTATTCAATTATTCGGCATTTCATTTTGTCAGTAATTAATCGGGGAGTTTTCTTCACGGGTTAGTCGAATACACTTTAGATATTATTCGGTTAATCGAGTAAACTAACAATGTTTCTTACGCAAAATTGTTGTCATTTTATTAAAAAAGACAGTAATATTCTATAAATCTATTTCTATAAATAGGCTAATGAGATCGTGTTTCTAGTTTTTAGTTTCTGCTTTTGATATTAAATTAAAAATATTTCATATATTTTTGTAAATAAATATTAGCTACATATTCGTACTTGTTACTTTGTACACGATAAAAAACTGTCTGTTTGCTGTTCGGATGTAAACATAACGTGTTTGTATCTTGTCCCAAATATTGTATACTTGTGTCCAACACACAATGTGTTTGCTTTTCAATATTACATGGTGCAGACACAATGATTAATATATGTGTTGTGACACAGGTGTGGCTTTGTTTGTTGAAAACTGCTGAAAACAAAAACGTGACAGAAAATAAGGAAACAAAAAAGCAGCAGAACTTCAATTCATGAAAACAACGCTTGCAAACACACACATGGTTTCTGCAACATGTTCAGGGCTAATAAAAACGTAACTCTAAAATGGAACTAGGCGTTTTCATTGTAGAAAAATATTTTATAAATAATGAAGGGAGTTCGAAAATCATCTTCAGCGATGAGGACCACTTTCATCTTGATGGCTCCATTAGTCGTCAAAGTTGTTGCATTCGAAAGATACACGAGATATTGCTGAAACATAAATGCATCAATAAGGTGTCACTATTTGGTGCAGATTTTGTTTCTTCGAAAATGAGGCTAGTCGGGCAAAAAATGTTAAGGGTGTACTGCCGCGCCATGCGAATCTAGTTTTGATGTTTCTGAATTGAATGCAATGGATGTGGATTACATGTGGCTTTATCAAGACGGTGCCACTTGTCATACATCCCGAGAAACAATTTGCTTATTTTAAATCTTGCGTGAATTTTGGGAGAACCTTTCTAAAAACCACTCATCAAATCTTGACGGTTATTTTGGTTTTTTTTTAAAAAGAAAAAAATTACAATTTAAATATGTAATTTAATTTAATGCTGGTATTAGATAATTTCAATTAAGTTATTTATTAGTGCCGTTCGATTTGTATGGGATGACAAATGCGTGATAAAGCCTTTCGTGATTGTTTGAGTTATTTTAATGACATTTCGTGAAGAAACCGTATGTCGTTCTCAATTTTTGATTCGGCGAATTTATAGTTGAACATTTTTAGTATGAATGTCATCCAAATGTTTTTTATAATTTGTTATTATTGGATGGAGGAAAGCATGAAGTATTACAGTTTGTGTCCTAATTCAACCGATTCAAATAGACGCGCTGTGATGTCTAGACTATTATTGTGTAAACATAAATTCTGTATATAATTTTCGTTTATTTAAATTAAACTTATTCGATATATATATATGTACAAAATATAAATCTTCGACGAAAAATTCTACACTGATTTTACACTTGGTTTCTTCGGCAAAAGTGTTTAGAACTGTTGAAAGAATCATGTGATGGGGTATGATTTATTCCCAAAAAATCTACTTACCCTATTGTTTATATGTGCTATTGTCATGCCATTATGTAATACAGTCTGACGTAAAAATGTATCCATTTATCCATTTAGTTCTTTTACCCGTCTATCGCAAAAAAGTGGTAATAATATTAGAACTTCTAAACTGTTTATCGAATCGTTTAAGTATGCACCAGAGATGTATAGAGGAGGAGTCACGCTTTTAGGATATTACATTTGGAGACATCCTGTAGATACGCAGAATTTGGTACAGGGTATCAAAGTGGACCACTTTGATGCTGTTCATGTTTTCAAGACCTGTATCGTCTACAGTTTTGAGTCGATTTTCATGATACATTCCTTGACTAAAACTTCTAAGAAAGATACCTAAAAAAATTTGCAAAAGTAGAAGATTTATATCTTACCATATAAAAGATATTGGCAATCAAAAATAAAAAGTGGTAATTTGTGCTCTGACTGTTTTCGGTTTTTTGTTAATAGCTCGTCTATTTTTATTCAAATCTTAATTTTGAAACTTAATACAAAAGAAATTTAAAAATCAGCAATCGAAATTTCTGCCAATCTCGCAAAATGATTACAAAAAAATTACAATTTTCGAACGTTGCTGGCTGTAGTAAATTTTCCAAGGTGAACAAAGTTACATTCAACAGCATTCTCAATGCCATACCTTTGAACAAATAAAAAAAACCGTACGTTTTCTTAATAAAAAACAAAAATTACAGTAAAAGATTAATGGTACCTTTACGGAACTTGTAACTCACTTTATTATTTATTTATTTTTTATTATTATTATTTTTTTTTTCAGAAGTGCTCTCAGTATGGCAGTGTTTTCAAAATTAATATACTGAATAAATATATACTTAGTTGATGCCTGTTTTGAAATCAGTTGGACACAAAACGATTTCACTCATAACGATACCTTCATATGCGTTTATGCCTATGTTTTGAGTCGAAACGATTTTAAAACTATTTTAACTAACAGCTGATTCTGACATTTGTTTAATTCATAATATGCTTAGAGTGGATAATGAAATGTTGCGTGAAATAATAAAAGACAGAAAAAATAAAAAAATTTAAAAGATGCTTCAAAGTAATAGTGCTGTGCAGCTTTTGTTGTTATTGCGTTTTGCCTTATAGAAGTCACATTTTAAAGCTTTAAATTTTGCCTTTACTTGATCTCCTGTTCGGAGACATCCTTTTTGGCCCCATGTCTCGTGCGACCTCTTCAAACACATTTTTATATCTTTTGGTTTTGTTATCTATCATTCGCATAACCTGCTTCTCCTGAATTATGGATAACATATCTTCCACTTCCTTATCGTTCCATATATTCCTTTTTTTGTCCATATTCATAAAATTAAACACAACATTGAATCACTACTGAGTAATTAATATTTATATTTTCTTGCAATAGTGGTAGTTTTACCACCAAATTCTAAGTTTTTCATATTTTCTATAATAATACACATAGAATAATAACAAGTAAAAGTGTTAAATTCGGCTGTGCCGAATCTTTGATACCCTCCACCTTAGTGTTAACCAGCAAAATATTAAATTTTAAAAAGGACCTTTTTTAAGAAAATGTACTTTTTAAGAAAAAAATAAAAATAAGTTACTTGTTCACAAATGCAATTACTTGTTCACAAATGCTCACAAATGCAGGATGCTCACAAGTGCTCACAATGCTCACAAATGCATTGCTCAGAATGCTCAAATGCTCACATTGAAAATGTACTTAAGAAGAAATGTACTTAAGAAATGTACTTAAGAAAGAAATGTACTTAAGAAATGTACTTAAGAAATGTACTTAAGAAATGTACTTAATGAAATGTACTTAAGAAATGTACTTTGAAATGTACTTAATGTACTTTGAAATGTACTTAAGAAATGTACATTTCATAATTACTTAAGAAGAAATGTACTTAAGAAGAAATGTACTTAAGAAATGTACTTAAGAAAGAAATGTACTTAAGAAATGTACTTAAGAAATGTACTTAAGAAATGTACTTAATGAAATGTACTTAAGAAATGTACTTTGAAATGTACTTAATGTACTTTGAAATGTACTTTGAAATGTACTTTTTTTTTTTTTTTTTTTTTTTTTTTATTTATTTATAATTCATGTTTTATAATATAAACAATATTCTAATTTAAGCCTCAGCGCCTTGAAGGCTTTGTAGAGGCAACATTATTGACAACCTGACTTACGTCTAACAAGATTACAAAAAAAATAAAAAAATAGGAAAAAAAAAAACTTAAAATATTTAAAAAAAAAGAAAAATAAATGTATATATAATATGTACAGTTTTAACTTAAGAGAGAAAAAAAAGAAAGAATAATAATAATTAATTATTAACAGTACTCACGTTAAAAGTGTTTCTAAATTTTCAAGCAGATATTTTTTTATTTGTTGTTTAAATGTTGAAAGAACTTGTAAATCTCGCAAGTGAGATGGTAAATTATTGTATTCGTGTGGCCCAGCGTATGCAATTCGCTGTTTTGTTAACTCAAGTCGACATCTTACAGATCTTAAGTGATGGGCTTGCCTAGTATTCCTTTGAGATTGGGTTATGTTTTGAGAAAAATTTATAAAGGAAAGGCTATTAATTTTTAAAGCCTTAAACATATATATTAAAACTTTTTGCTTGTATAAACCTTTTACCGGAAGAATGTTTTTAGCATAATTATTGTATAAATCAAATGTGGAATGTCTTAATGGAAGATTAAAAACAAGTTTCAGAGCTTTATTTTGGGCTGATTGAAGTGATTTTAACGAGCTGCTCAATCTGCAACCGTAGACAGATGGTAAATAAGTTAAATGAGAATGTACGAGTGACTGGTAAATAAGCAATTTTGTAGAAGTGTTAAATTTATTTCTAAATTTATAAAGAATTCCAATAGCAGAAGAGATTTTTGACTTTAAAGATTCTATATGTTCATCCCATAGCATATTATGATTCAAAATAATTCCTAAATACTTCACCATGTCAGACTCTGCCACTGGAATACCTTCAATATAAACCTCCATCCTCTCATCATTACTACACTGATATGGTTTGAATCTTACAAATGTTGTCTTGGCAGGATTAATTTTAAGCTTATTAGCTTCCGAAAATTCAGTCAAAATAGCCGCATCATATTCAATGTTTGTTTTTAAAACCTGTGAGTGATTGTATCTGTAGATTAAACATAAATCATCGGCATACATAAACAGTTTACCATTAAAGCTAATATTCTTAACATCGTTTATGTAAATGAGGAATAAAAGTGGACCAAGTACACTTCCCTGCGGAACTCCACATTTCACCGGTAGCTTCCTGCTTTTAGCATCACCAACCTGAACAAACTGAAATCTATTCGATAAAAAATCACGAAATAGATCCAACGTTTTTCCATAAAAACCATAAAGTTTAAGTTTATTAATTAATATGTCATGGTCTACTAGATCAAACGCTTTCGAGAAATCGAAAAAAACTCCAGCTACCCCTCTATACCCTGCATCAAGCCCTTCACATATGTGATCTATAAGATGAACCACTGCTTGTTCAGTTCCATTTCCCTTTCTAAATCCAAACTGTCTTTCAAATAATAATCCGTTAGAATCTAAATAGTTCGATACCTGGTCAAAAATAATCCTTTCAAAAACTTTATCTATAATTGACAATAATGATATTGGTCTTAAATTGCAAATTAAATCAGAGCCACTAACTTTGGGTATGGGAATTATTTTATGCAACTTCAAAACATCTGGATAGCATCCTTCAATAACCATTTTGTTGAAAATTTCCGTGAGGAAACCTACTACCGCATTTTTCCTTACCTGAAGAATTCTAGGAGTTATGTTGTCAAAACCCGGACTTTTACTCACATTCAAATTCGCCAATATACATTCCACGGCCGTCCTCTCTACCATTTGCAGACTGAAGCTTGTTCTCTGGGCCGTCAATGTACGGAAAAAGTTAAAGTTCGTTTGGGTCACACAGTGTTCCCTGCGAATGCAATCAACTACTCCATAGAAAAAATCATTAATACTTGAAGCCTTTTCGCCGTCTGTCGTTAAAACACATCCATCTTCCCGTACAATATTCTTTAAGGCCCTATTCTTACGACCAAATTCTCTGTTTAAGAAACGCCATGTTTTCCCAGGATCACCAAGACATGATTTTAAGCTATTTATGTAATATTGATTCATTAAGTTTTTGTTACATATTTTTATGATTTTGCTTATTCGTTTAAGTCTTTCAGATACATCGGTATTGCCACGATTTTTTCTCCGAATAGCCAAAAGATACTTTTTATAAGAAATCAATGATAGAAGATTATCTGTCATCCAGGGAGTTAACTTTCTTCTTGAATTTAAGCTTAAGAAATGTACTTTTTTTTAAGAAAATTTACTTTTAAAAAAAAATAAAAATAAGTTACTTGTTCACAAGTAAAATAAAAAAGCATGTTTTAAAAATAAAAAAGCAGTTTTTGAAGAACTGTTAAAAAAAAAACAAGCTGGGACGAGAGTTGAACCAACAACCCTCAGACTCCAACGCGCAACTCTATACCAATCAGTCCACAGCGACCTTAGATGAAGTGTGACAAAATTAGTATAAATGTATGAACACATGAAAGTACATCTATACATTCTAAAGTACTTACCTATTATAAAGAACAACAAAGATTTTCAACATGGAAATTCACCACACGGCAAAAGGAGTAGTAAGTAAAATAAAAAAGCATTTTTTAAAAATAAAAAAGCATTTTTTGAAGAACTGTTAAAACAAAAAAAAAAAAAAATTCCTAGCATTTGGAAGCAAACCAAAGTGGTTTTTGTCCCGAAAGCGGGCAAATGCTCTCATGTCAAACCAAAGGACTTGAGACCAATCAGTCTATCATCCTTTGTTCTTAAGACATTTGAAAGGTTACTGGACATTCACGTTCGAAGTAACTTTCCACAGAATCTACTATTGAGTTCTCAGCATGCCTATATCAAGGGCAGGTCAACTGAGACTGCTCTCCACTATATAGTCAGCATAACTGAAAAAACTCTTTAGAACAAGGCCTTCGCTCTAGGGACCTTCCTGGACATCGAGGGAGCCTTCAATAACATTCAACCTTCGACGATTCTTAGGTCGTTACAGAATCTAGGAGCCGACAGCTTAGTGACACGGCTAATTGGGAAGCTTCTGGTGGATAGATCCGTCAAAGCTGAATGGGGTGGTGTTACAATTGCTAGGAACGTCAACAGGGCGACACCGCAGAGGGGAGCTCTGGCTCCACTATTATGGTTAACTTCTGTCAATGAACTGGTTCTTGAATTGGACAGGGCCGAATGACAGGTTTTTGCCTATGCCGATGATATTGCTATCATCTGTACGGGTGGAAACCTCAATTTACTTAGCATTCGTACAACCAGCCTACTTAGTCTGATTTCGAACTGGACCGCAAACAACGGACTATCACTTAACCCACTTAAAACCGAGCTTATCTTGTTCACTCGAAAATATAAAATACCCGTATTTGAACTGCCGTCAGTTAATGGGGTGCAATTACAGTTGCCGGAGAAGGTCAAGTATCTGGGAATAATTCTCGACAGAAAACTGTCTTGGAAACCGAATGTGGAGGAGAGGGTGAAAAAGGCGTCTGTTGCTCTTTACTGCTGTAAAGGGGCGATAGGAAAGCGCTGGGAACTGTCTCCCAAGATCACCATGTGGATTTATACGGCAATAGTCAGACCAATACTTCTCTATGGCATCGTACTTTGGTGGAGGTCCCTCCAAAAGAAATGTATTCTGAATTCCTTGATGAAAATTCAAAGATCAGCATTGATTAGCGTCAGTGGGGCAATGGGCACGACGTTAGGTAAAGCACTCAGTGCTATCCTGAACATCTATACTCCTGATATCATGGCCGAACATGCAGCCGCTACATCCCTCGTGAGAATCAGAGATTGTGGCGTTTTGATATCGGGGCATTCCGGACACACTGAATTACTACACCGGATCAACTCTATTCCCGTAAAAACGGACTACTGTATCCCCTACCTTCTACCAGCGACAAATCTAAGGACTTCTATTCCGTACAGGAATACCTGGGAAAAGTCACTGGAAGGGGATACCAGTAGTATCAGATTTTTCACGGATGGGTCAAAGTTGGAGGAGGAAGTAGGATATGGGGTCCATTCACCGGACCTAAATTTAAATATCTCCCTCCAGCTGCCTTATCAGTGTAGTGTGCTTCAGGCGGAAGTTACCGCCATACTGGAGGTTGCGGAGCTACTGGAAAATAGTGTCACAACCCTCCGGAGAATATGTAACCTACACGGACAGCCAGGCTGCCATAAAATCCCTGGAAGCCATGTTTGCTACGTCCCTGACGGTGAAAGAATGCCGCTCATCACTCCAGGCAATTGCATAGCGGACGCGTTAGCTAGACAGGGTTCTTCCGGCAAAAGAAGGTGTTAATATGCCAATCTCCACCTGCCGTTTGCTGATCAGGCAGTGGGCCGATATTGTGTTCAAGGACAACTGGAGCCACAGGTGGACAGGAAGAGGACTAGGCAACTACTTAAGTTGCCGAGAGGCAGGTTATCCACAGTGATAGGAACACTTACGGGACATTGTCTTGTAGGAAAACACGCCCTAAGATTGGGACATAGAAACTCCACTCTCTGTAGATGCTGCATGGAAGAGGACGAGGGAACGACGAAACACCTTCTCTTGGATTGCCCTGCTCTGGCAGGACTGAGAAGTAGGATATTCGATACACATTTAGTTAGCACCGTAGCCCTACAGGATATTCCTGTAGGTCTTATAGACAAATTCATTGAAAGGGCATATTGGCTAGACGACTAGTCTTTTCTCAGCGCAACTTCCCAGTTGGAAATTTCCTAAAGACAGGCGTGACACGCCAGAGTCCCTGCTGGCTTGCTGATCCGCTCCCATACAAAAAACTTTGTGACACCCCCTAGCATTTTCATACATTTGTCAATAGTTGTGATCACTATATGACATGTACACAAGATGGCCTTAAGTCACTATTCATGAGTGTGTCGGTTGGACAATACCTCACTAAATATTGTGCTCGTGTGTAATCTTCCTAATACTTACCTTATTTTAATCTATTCGTATGTAGTGGCGGTACGCGTGACTGATAATTAAATAATATCTGGAAGAAGATTGTTAACATCATAAACGATTGGCATAAATATGAATCCCTGAAAGTGTGTATATTAATTTTTTCAATTTCAAATACATATGTATTTATTTTTCAAATAGATTCTAAAAATGTATGACATACATTTCATATCTACAAATAAATATAAATTTTACTTGGAATTTACACAACTACACCATTTCCAATTGAAATTTGAAAAATGTCAATTTAATTTTGAAAAATATCAATTGAAATTTGAAATTTATATTTGAAATACATCAATTGAAATTTAAAAATTCTATTTGAAATTTTGAAATACATCAATTGAAATTTAAAAAACATCAATTGAAATTTGAAAGACATCAATTAAAATGTAAAACATATCAATTGAAATTTGAAACATATCAATTGAAATTTAAAAGACATCAATTGAAATGTAAAAGATATCAAGAAGTTTAAAATTTGTCACTTGAAATTTAAAAATAATTAACCGATTTTATGTATTAGATTTTTCAATTTCAATTGGTGTATTTTAAATTTGAATTGATGTGTTTTAAATTTCAATTGTTGTCTTTGAACTTTCAATTGATGTGTTTCAAATTTCAGTTGATGTATTTCAAATATCAATTGATGTATTCCAAATTCCAATTGATGTGTTTTAAATTTAAATTGATGTCTTTTAAATTTCAATTGATGTATTTCAAATTTCAATTGATGTATTTTAAATTTGAATTGATGTTTTTCAAATTTCAATTGATGTATTTCAAATTTCAAATAGAATTTTCAAATTTCAATTGATGTATTTCAAATTTCAAATAGAATTTTTAAATTTCAAATGATTTTTTTTAAATTTAAATTGCAAATTGTGTAGAAATGTACACAAATGACTTGCAGTCAGTGATGCCAAATGTAGGGAAAATTGCCCTTTTGTAGGGATTTTTTCCACAAAATTCATGTGCAGGGAAAAAAGGACAGATTTGTTAGTTTCGGTCGATACGTAGGGATTTTTTGGTCGAGTTGAAAACGTTCAATTTTGTTATTTATATACATTTTTGAATGTGATTACGACATCACGCAAGTTAAAAAATTATAGTTGTCTTTATATTGCACGTCTGAAGGGCCCTAATCATTTTCAAATTGATTTCACCGCCGTCAAATATGGGTGGCACACAACTCTGTCTGCGCAAATAATTTAAAAATCAAAGAATAGTCAAGTGAAGAAGAGTTTTTGAAAGACAGTGTGTAGTAAAAATATAAACTTTAAAAGAAAAATTTCTCAGTAGTTACAGATGTTCGTACAAAGAAAAGAAATAAGTTAAGTCATCATAATCTAAGCTCAATATGTATAATGAGATCTCATCTACAGTCTAATACAAGTACTAATTGTATAAGTTTTAAATGAACCGATAGTCACTTTGAGAGAATGTTTTTTAAAAAATTGTACAAATAATCTGTTATAATTATTTAAAATTGAATGAGTTAATAGTTTTTATATTATTTAATTTTGTTTTATTAAATATTAATGAAACCAGAGCTAATTTATAAAACAATAGCTTTGAGCAAAATAAATATAATTTAAATAATATTTGTTTTGACGTAGAAAGAAATGAAATAAGTCGAGTCATGATAAACTAAGTTCAATACGTATAATTATATCACAAGTAATTGTATTACCCTTATTACGGTTGTCGCTGTCGCAATACGACTAGTGTTAATTTTGGGAAATTTGGACAAAATTCGCACTAGTTGTATTTCGACAATGACAACCGTAATAAGCTTGATACATTTTAAATGCACTGATAGTCTTTTTAAGAGAATGAATAATAAAGAACTGTACAAATAATAAGTTCCTATTATTTAAAACTGAACGACAAATTCATTCATTTATTTGTTTTTATGTTATTTAATTTTATTTTAATTTTTTGTTAATGGAACCTGAAGTAATTTATAAAACTATAGCTTTGAGCAAAATAATTTTACATAATTTAAATAATATTTGTTTTAAATCCAAAGAACTTGACGTAGGGGAAAATGTAGGGAAAACGAAACTGCCCGTAGGTGAAAAAAGGGATTTTTTTTGAGATACATAGGGATTTTTAAAAAAATGTGTTGGCATCACTGCTTGCAGTTGGCAAAGGATAAAGACTTCCTCTATAGACATTCAGCATTAGCTTTAGTGACAGTCAGCCATGACATAAAGCCGACAAATGAACAGGACGGTATTAAATATAGTATCAGTTCCTTCACAATTTAAAGCCAACGAAGTCAAAACTAGTGACATGTCGTGAATATGTTTTGTATAAATCGTCATTACCTACTGACATTGTCTTAAGGAAATACTACTGAAAATGTCTTCAAGACAAGATTTCCAACTGGGTTATTATTAAATTAAATAACTATTATCTCGCCAGAAGATGCCATCTTTTTTAAAATATGTAATTTCTATTTTGAATGTAGTTTCCTAACAAGATTAATCTATAAAAAAAAATAATATCGCCGTATTATGGAGGTTGTATATTTTATAATATTAGAAAAATACTTCTAAACAATGGAAACATTTTTTTTCACGACTAATTTTTTTTGATATACAAAGTAGTCTAGCAGTTTTTTCAGCTTATGTACACGTATGTTCCATAAACAAAAGAAAAATACTTCCCAAAAAGTGGCGTATACAATAAAATGTGAAAATTTATTTGGAAACGCTTGTGCATTAAGACTAATTACCATGACTAATTACTCGATAATCGTAAAATAGTCGATACTTTTGTTTGGAAAATTTAATTGTTCAATTCCTAGAAAAATGTTCCTTCCGTTAAATGTATTCAAAATGAAAATGGAAACTAAATCGCATTGAGGGCCTTTATCACAAGGTCTGGTTAGAGCTAACTAACAGTTATAATTTTTAAATTCTATACAAACTGACAGTAACCATAGGATAAATTGAGCTGTTGATAGTGGGTGTAAATTATAAGGAACGGTAACTTCTGGCGTTGCTTGTTTTCTAATTTTTCGCATTCTTTCTGATGGGCTTCGTAGAATATTTTGCTGTCCAAGAATTTTTTTCAACTAAAATCTAAACACTTTTTCTCATAAATGCTTTCATACGTGAAATTTTATACAATTTCAAAAATAAAAATTTAAAGCGAATTAATTTATTTATAGTTATGTAGTGTACGTGTCTGTTAAAGCTTTAAATGAAATATTCGTACAGAAAGTTCTTTGTATACAATACGTAATTATCAGTTCTATAAAAAGTCAGACCGAATAAATAAATAACTGACACAAGTAAATTTAACGTAGAGCAGTACGAAGCTGGAGATAATTTTACAGTCTGTATGACAGACAACAACAAAAATCTTGCCCGACCGGAGCTGAAGATTATCGCTACATGTAACGAAGTTTTGCGAGTGTTTCTTGTATTTGGATGCTTGCGATATGTTTCTAGCATAGGTATATTACACAATTCTCAATGCAATTGAGTTTTAGTTTGCATTGAGTTTATCGCACGTTGCGGGATGGGGGCTAAATGAAAAAAATTTTAAACAACTTGTTTTTAACCGTATTATGCTATAACCCAGTATACAACCCAGTATTATTTTGCATACTTTAAGGAGTTGGCAATTATTACTAGATTTGTACAGTCAGGGACGTATATGAGGGTTGTGTTCTTTCATGTTGGCTTTGTGATAGTCATGCCATTGTGAAGTGTGCTGGCTTCAAAGGAAGGCATTATGACATAATTACGGGTAAGGAAAACGGGCTTCGCTGAACATGTTGGAAATGTAATGAATTCGATGTTGACTTTTTTTTAGGTTATTGCCTTTTGCGTTATTAACAGTATTACCCCAATCTGTGTGCTTGCAGTTCAAGTCTCCTGCTAGTACATAGTAGTTATTTGAATTTTGAAGATTCATAAAATCAAATAGTTTTTGCAAGTCTGCTCGTATTTTATTTATATTGCCGGCCAGATAGTAGGCACATGTAATAACTAAAAAGTTGTCGCAGTCAACGGGTATCTTTATGGTGCATGTCTCTAAAGCAGACATGTGCAAACTGACACAAACGCATTTCAAATCAGTTTTACGAATTTTGCGACTGTGTTAAGTTGAACGGAGCAAGCAGAACAAAAGCAGAGAAAACAAAAGTAGTACACTGAGTAAAAAATTAAAATTAAAAAAATTAAAAATTAAAACTAAATCTTAAAAAAAAAAATCAAATATCAACATCTCCAATGATTATTTCCATTTATGATTTTTGCCATTTACAAACATAAAAATTTCTTTATATTCGTCCATGGCAATTAAAATTTATTTTTTAAGTGTAGTGTTTTTTATTACAAATAATTTTGCTTGCAGAGCGATACGGTGTTGCTTGGTCAAATGCAGAACAGCAACTGACTTTGAATCGGTAAACAAGCAGCAAGCTTTCGGACATGTTGGTGTGAAAAAACGATCAAGCTACTATCGGTGTGAAAACACGATGACTCAAAAGAGTACTAGCTGCACATCTATGCTCTAAAGCATGCGAATATCTGCTATCGTTATCGTGACTGTAGTATTGTGTGCTATTCTTGATTAATATAGCAGTTCCCCCACCCCTTGTTGCATCAATTCGATATTTGCTTATGATTTTATAATTTTTAAATATTAAATATCTGCTATCTACCTATTCTTGAAAAAAAGGGTCAATTCTATAAAAAATACTATTTCTTAAACGAAACCTTTTCTTCATTAAAATATCTTGTTATAAAAAATACATTTTCTTTAGGCTTTCTGAAAATGAGTAAATTTTGTTAAAAAATTACCATTTCCTAAAAAGAGTACCACTTCTTTAAAAAGTACCTGTTCTTACAAAAGTACTTCTTTGCAAAAAAAGTCATACTCTTATGGCCTTTTCTTACAGAAAGTACTTCTTCTTAAAAATAGTACATTTTCTTAAAAAAAAACATTATCTTTTAATGAAAGAAGTGCCTATCTTTAAAAAAGGACCTATATAATACATATTCCGGAAAATATAATACATAGTTATTCTTACAAAAAGGACCTGAAAATATATTTTTTTTTTAAAAAATACATTGCAGAAAAAAAAAATTTCTTAAAAAAAGTTTTTTATTTTACAAAAGTAAATTTTCTTAAAGATCCATTTAAATTATCGTACTTTTTAACAGGCGCTTTATACGTGCTGGAACTAACTAGTACATTATATATAGCGAAAGAAACTTCGTTCCAACCGGGTGTCCCATGACACCTCATGTGATTTTTTTTTCAATAATATCTTAGTAAATAACCGCTGTTGAGTGTCTGGGGCTAGATTTGAAATAGGTATACGGTTTGCCAGGACTTATGAAAGAGGAGAAAACAATTATACAAAGAAACATATGGTCATTTCGCGAGAGGGTTCTAATTTTTTTCCACTTTAAAAAGTGCAATTTCTCAAAGTTATTTTTTCGGATGTGTTGCAAATATACAACATTTTAATTACACGATGCTAAAATTTGAATAAATTCTTGGCAACCCTTTTTAATTTTTAATTTTTTTGAATTTTTTTATTTTTTATTTTTTTTTTGCATTTTTTAACATTTTAGCAGGTTTGCCCGCTCCATATTGAAACCTTATTTAAAATAAAATATTTGGAAATGTTGGCTTCAATGGCTTGCTACAATGTGCTTTACCTTTCTATGTCAAAATATGATAGAAATATTTGAGAAAATCGACAAATTTAACTAGACGCTTGCAATTGAGCAAAAAAAAAAAACAATTGGATTGATAGGAAGATTTTGTATAATTAGCCATCGAACTTTGGTGACGTCCGTAACCGTGTGTTCATATAATTATTTATTGTGCATTATTTGTTATTTTTTAACATAAACCAATTTTTCTAAGATGGAAAAAGATAAAGTTACGACGGGAAGCATTCGGCTCAGAAAATATAGAGATAAATTTAATAAAAACTAAAATGGTGAAGGAGAAACATAGGATTCGCCAAAAAGAATATCGTAATCGTAAAAACAGACGTATTGGAAAGGCATAAAAAATAACCAAACATTTCCGAAAGCAATGCGCAAAACCGAAAAAAGTTTACCCAATGAAATGAAAAAAAAATAGAAATTGTAAAAAAGTTATACTAACAAAGGTAAAAACGGATATGGAAAACAAAATTTATAACTTCTACGTGCGTGACGATATAAGTGTCCAAGCTCCAGGTAAAAAAGATACAATTATTAGTAACGGAAAAGTAAGTGGTTGCCAAGCGTTTTATTATAATGACAGTATCAGAAGCATACGTATCATTCAAGGTGGAATATCCTCTTACAAATATTGGAAATACAATTTTCTTCGAAAAACGACCTTCGCACGTAAAATTATCTCGGAATATGCCTTACAACATGTGTGTTTGTAAATATCACGCTAATTTTGGTTTCTTATTAGAGAGCTGCTCTAAGATAGTGTCATCTTTTCCTTCCACTATTCAATCATTTTTTGATAAAGTTTGGTGTAATCATTTGTAGGAGTCATGCATGGTAAAGTCGTGTAAAATTTGCGTTCAGGATATCACAGTCGCTTTAATTCCAATCAAATTTTTAACCAAGATGGACAAAACCGTAAATTGGAAGCAGTGGAAAAAAATAAATTTCGGAGGCAACTGTAATTCACCTTATACACGAAATTGAAGCACAATTGTCCATTAAATTTCATTGTTTCATTAATTGTTTCATTAAAAATGTTCAACAAAACTACTTTCTTAGCAAATAAGAAAATGTTAAACCGGGTGAAATGATTTTGCAAATAGACTTCGCTGAAAACTACTAACGAAGTCCAGGATGCGCATTTTAGTTACATACATGTCACATGTTGTACATGTTTAGCATGGCTTGTTGACGAATTCATGTCATTTGCATTAATAAGTGATAAAATAATTCATATCAAATACGGTTCCGTAGTCTTCATGACAACCATTGTAAATGAAATTTAAAAGAAGAAACATATTAGTAAAATTTCCATATTCTCTGATGGTTGTAGAAGGCAGTCTAAAAACAAACACATTCTTTCGACTATTCCACAATTTGCCAGAGACTTCCAATGAAAAGATTTCGAGTGGCCACATCCCATGGCAAGGGTGCAGATGATGGAATTGGAGTTGTAGGAAAAAGGAAAGTTTGCGAGGTTGTCAGAACTAAAGACACTATCGTAGTGGATGAATCATCTTTCTAAAACTGTGCCAATCGCTATATTATGGGTATTAACTTAATATACAAAAGCGAACATTCATATAGAACAGACTTCCCTTTCGCTGACTGAAAAGTGGAGAACTGTCAACTCATTGAACGGTGTCTCCAAACTGCATCATTTTCTGTATGTTGACGACTTCAACATAAGCGCAGCTAGAACGTGTAATTCAGAAAAACATTTAATAAAAATTTAAATTTGTTCTAAACAAGAGATATGTAACACTCGATAGAATTAGTATTAAATATTTCAAAATATATAATTTTAGAATATTTGTTGTTGAAAAGAAATAATATTTTATTTAATAAAAAAAGTTAATAATCAAAAAAATATGTTTAAATTAAAAGGAGTAAAGAAAGGAGGATATTGGTCTGGGATGACTAAAGCAGCCCAATGGCTGTTTATGGCAAGAAAAATACCCCTCTATTACTTTTGCAACAACATGTTTCAGGTCAAGATTTATACTATTTCTTGAAAGAAGAAATGGAAACAGATTGAATGTTTCATTACAAAAGCAGGAACTCACCAAAATCTAATACAACGTCCCTATTCGGTTAAACAATTTGGATATAATCAAATCTTGATGGATGTATTGGCATAATGGGACAATGACCTATATGGGCGTGTTCTAATTTCAGATTTTTTTCCTAGTCTTGGCTTATACAATGTGCCTAGTTTCATTAATTTCGCATTAGATTTGTGATATAATACATGGACGGACGGAAAGTGGCTTTAAATTTATCAACTTCTAGCTTGACCTTAGATGAAATGTCTATCAGCACTTAATAATAATATTATAATGTACAGAATGGTGTACTTGTAGAATATAAACATTAAAACTAAAATTTTCTGCGGAAATTCCATGCCGTCCGTAACATATTCAATTTATGGTGAAAACGCATTGCCTCTTGTTTATATTAACAAAAAATCACGTATTGGTTATTAAGGAAATTTCGCTAAAGTTTGTAAGTTTATACTATGTCTCAAAAAGAGCGTTAATTTTATGCCGTCCGTAACGCTGTTTTTTTTCAATTTCAATCTAAATGAATAAACTTCCCAAATTCTATTAATGCAGTGTTATAGTACTCGATAAATTCTGCAAAATTGCATTAAACAATAATATTCCTGTAATCAATACAAATGAAGATATGGAGAAAAAACCAACGAAATTCGTGCCGTCCATATGTATTTAAGAACCAACTCAATCATATGAAAAGATCTAATGATTTAAAAATAATTTTTCTAATTTCTAAACATAAATACACTGAACAACAAACACAACTATTTTACATAAAATACATACATGTAACATGTAACCAGAAAATAAAACAAGGGATTTAAATCATCTCGTCATCAGATAAAGTGATACTAATTTCATGGACATGTAAAGAGTATCTCAGTAAGACTGCACTTTTTCATTTTAAAACAAAAACGCGTATTTTTTGAGCTAAACAAGTACCTTTGCTTAAAAAAATTAAATTTTCTTACAAAAAGTACCTTTTCTTAAAAACGTATTTTTTTTTTTAAATAAGTACATTTTCTTAAAAAAGTTAATTTTCTTACAACGAATTACCTTTTCTTAAAAACCTACATTTTCTTTAAAGAGTACCTTTTTTGTGAAACAAAATAACTCTTCTTGAGATAAGAACCTTCTCTTAAAAATTTACCTATTTTTGAAATAAGGGCCAATTCTAAAAAAATTCCCATTTCTTGAAAACAAAATCTTTTCTTAAAAAAAAAAAAAAATCTTAAAAAAAAAATACCTTACAAAAATTCCATTCCTTAAAAGTACCTTTTCTTAAAAATAAAATAATACATTTTCTTTTATTTTCTTGAGATAAGTAGCCTTTCTGAAAATAAGTAATTTTCTTAAAAAAAGAACCTTTTCCTAAAAGGATTACCACATCTTTAAAAAGTACCTGTTCTTAAAAAACATTAGCTTTTAATAATAGACGTACCTTTCTTTAAAAAAGGACCTTTTCGGGAAAATGTAATACATATTCTTACAAAACGGACCTAAAAATTCACCTTTTTTTAAAAATACATTCAATAAAAAAAAATTTTTTATAAAAGATCCATTTAAATTATCGTATTTTTCAACGGGCGCTTTAGGCGTGTTGGAGCGAACTAGTACATAATACTCATATACAGCGAAAGGAACTTCGTTCCAACCGGGTGTCCCCTGACACTTCACGTAATTTTTTTTATTGGATTGTAATGAAGACATGTTTCGATTATGTATGGAATAAAATATCCGTCAAAAGGCCCCCACGGCTCTGCTGATAGGGCATTACTCTTTCATGACATTTTACATGATTTTTTCACGGAGATGTGGCTGTATCTCACGGAGGACGCGTTGGATCTTGGATTTAAGCTCTGGAGTTGATTCTAGTTTACTCACATAAACCCGAGATTTCACAAAACCCAAAGAAAGAAATAGCACGGCGTTAAATCGCATGATCTTGATGGCCAGTTGACACCAGAATTTCTTCAGATAATTTGTTCTTTAAATCGTTGCTGCTGTAAATCAATTGTTTCATGAGCGGTATGGCAGGTGGCGTCGTCTTGCTGAATCCACATGTCGTCCAGAACCATACCGTACAGTTTAGGCCACAAGAACTCTATCATGTTCCTGTAAAGTAAACCATTCGCAGTCACTGCAATTTCGGCCTCATCTTCAACAAAGTAGGGCGCAATCACGCCCCGTCTGTCCAAAATCCTTACCAGACAGTTGCTCGTTGTGGGTGCATTTGTTTCTCATGTATTGCATGAGGGTTTCCTGAGCCCCAAATTCGACAATTTTGTGTATTCACGAAGCCATGCAGATGCAAATGCTCTTCATCAGAGAAGATGACTTTCTTCTTGAAAAATTGGCATTGACTTCACTTTGCTTCATTACCCATTGAACGAATTGCCGACGCTTTCCATGGTCTGCTGGTTTGAGTTGCTGAGTAAGCTGAATTTTGTACGCATGAAGGTGGAGGTCTTTTGTCAAAATTCGCTTGCGTAGTACTTCGTGAAATTTGAAGTTGTTGAGAACGATGCCGAATTGATGTTTTTTGGTTTTCGGATACACTCTCGTTTACAGCAGCAATGTTTTCAAAAGGCCGACCGGTACGTTGACGCACAGAAGTCTTATTGTCCATAACCGACCCAATTTCTTCAAATTTTTTTACCACTCTTATCAGCATAACTTTCCCAATTTTTGTAACAAGTTTTTACAATTATAGCGCGTTGTTCTGTCGAAATGCGGCCCATTTTTAATAATCCGAATAAACATATGTGACAACTGCCAAATTTCAAAGTTGCCACTAGCACAAAAAAAATTACACTAAACTTAAAAAGTGCAGCCTTACTGATGCACCTTTTATTATCTGGAAATTTAGTGACTATATAATATTTAGATTTTTTGAATGTTTTATTGGAATTTATATTTCCACTAATTTCAGCAGTTATTTTATAGTTAGAACAGCAAAGGTCTTGATATTTCAATCCATAGTTTAGGTATGTATGTACGTTAGAAAATTAATTGCGATTTCTTAGTTTGTTTGAAAAAAAAAGAATGCTGCGTGTTTTTTTGACATGGGTGTTGGAATGTGGAAACATTTATATATTTAGAACCAAATTCGATATGTTTTGAAAAGTGTTTTGATATATAATTTAATACGGGATAAACTGCAATAGCTAGAAGAAGTCATATTAGACCCTTAGTATCTTTGGACGAAATTCGTTTTATAACTCTTTAAGACGATTGAGCAATGTCTGTCTGTCTCTATGACTACCTGTCTGGTCAACACGATAACTGTCGTAAACCTTTACCGACCGCAATGAAATTTTGTTAGTGACAATTATTTGTCCAAATTTAGTTTGCGATTCAAAATTGAATCGACACATTTAGTACAAAATCATATTTCTTCAAAAATTTTTTCTGATAGAAGTGATTAGGTTAGACTCCCACATTGGTTAATAATCTGTAAAAGTCTACTTAACTGTGGAATATCTTCGATACTCCCACGCCCATTCTGTTACCTCCCAGACAAAAGTTTGGTGTCCGGGTTGTCAATCCGGTAAATCGCGAAAAAAACACTTCCTGGTTGGTACCTCCTATACAAAAGCTGTTTGGCCATCTGGTTGTTCGGCACGAGAAGTCCCACAAACCCGAACTAATCTTTATCAAATTTTGTCCTAAACAATATTTATTCAAATGTTACTATCCCATGGAAAATGAGAGGGGTTTCCACACCCATTCTGGTACCTCCTACACAAAAGTTGGGCGGATGACCGGTTGATCGACACTCTAACTCTCGTAAACCATAACGGATCTTAATAAAATTAGGTACTATGTAATATTTTGCTAAAATCTACTATAAATTTAAAATTAACTAGTGTGCCACGCCAAGTTTCGTACCTCCCAAACAAAAATTGGACGTATTTCCGGTTGGCCGACTCGATATCTTAATAAAATTTGGTACTCATCAATATTTTGGCAAAAGCTTCTGGGTAATAAAAATACTAACAATTTCGCCATGCCCATTTTTGTACTTTCCATATAAATATTGGGCGGACAATAGGTTGGTAGTCTCATAAATTCCCCAAAACCACATCGGATACTAACTAAGATGGGTGTTAAATGAGGAAGGAGGTTCCTTTCAAAACTTGACCATTCCACTTTCGATAGAACTGATATATATATTTTTTTGTTTGGTAGCATTGAACTGAAATTACACCGAAAAAAAGAATTAAAAGCATGATTTCGTCAGAAGTAGATTCATTCTACTTCAAAATGTCATTACCTATTTCAAATATACATTTTTGGAACAAAATGTGATTAATCCATAATTTAAAAATAAATAAAACATACTGTGATTGATTTTTTTTTGGTTTTATGTACTTAACGATGAACCTCAGGTTATTTTAAGTCAAATTAAGATGTCTGAAACCTAATAAGTTTCAGCAAAACAAGATTAAATCAGAGTGGCTTGAATCAAAACTTGATTATTCCTCTAGAGAACATAACAAAACTTGACTATTACAATCAGACGCGTCACAATCCTGTGCAAAGCAATGACAAATCTTGTCGACCATAATAATGCAACAAAGTTTCAACAAAGTTAGTTGCATTCCTAAAAAACTATTTTCTCAAATTGTGCAAAAACACAAAAAGTGGAATAGGCAGATTTTGAAAAGAACCTCCTCAAACAATAGTAAGCGCAATGTCAATCTGCTATTGAATATGGTCACATTTGTCTGTTCAACTTAAGGGTGAATATAAGCTTTTTTTAAACAGTACTCGGACGCAATGGATGACGCTGAAGTCGGTTCACCCGACTGAACTTTATGTACTGTTTATAATTATGATTTTCTATTCAGAATAAATCAGTTCTCTCTGAATTCTTATAATCCCAAAGTTTAGTATTCTTTATAAATTTCTCAATTTCATGTAATAAATACTTTAACAAAGTTGATTATATCTTTATCACGAAAAGCTACAAAATTATCTACTCTAAATAAGACTTTTTGAAGAACCTCCATATTTAAGGGTATTGATGAGAAGATTTTTTCAAAACTGTATCCAAGGCAGTAATGCCGGTTTAATATAAAATTATATCTCCATCAATAAAGTCGCAATCAGTGTCAGGCAAAAATGGGGTTTGCCAAACTTTTTAATAATATGAATAAATCGTTGAAAAATTTAGTATGGTCGGCATTTTCTGATTCAAAGGGCAGGTATGATTTTTGAGCTTCCGACTAAACGGACCCCACATTTTTTAGATATAAAACATTTTCTTAATCATTACACATATGTTTAAGGGCCCAAATTTGAAAGCCCTGACTTCGGGTACAGCTTCGTCAGTGTTCACTTTGTATATTTAGGTATGCAGTTTCTCTCTGACATATGTGACGGAAATGTATTTTTTGTAGCTTAGCACACAACTAATTGCACAGAAATACATCTAATTAACACAAGATCCTTCATATTATACTTGACCTTTATTTTCGGAACAGACCATTATTTATACCAGTCACTGAAAATTCATTATCAATTGCCACCAGATTTTCAACATCCAACTTAAAAAGTATTAGTAGTCTCTCTAAACGAACATGTCAAACTCAATTCCTAACGCGGGACAACTGAAGAATTTAATAGTTTGTGTGGGCCACAAAAAATAAAAGACAAGTTTTTATGGAAAAGTAGGTTTATTTAGAAAAGTATAAAAAAGGTAAAATTAATATTTTCCCCCAGATATTTGGCATCTTTTCTCTGCAACCATCTTTCCAACTTAGGGTGCAATCTTGTTTGCAGTGATTAATTTTAAAACCGATCCGAGATGACTGACAGTAATTCGTGATCCGATTGAAGAATTATTTCCTTTCATAAGAGAAAATAAGTTTTCGCAACCATAAGTACTTCCAAACATGGACATAATCTAATATGCGAATCTTCGAATGTTCTCAGATCTGGCTGGCAAATATTTGCAAAATTCAGACAGTCCAACTTCAAAGAATTTTACCTTTAAATTAGAATCACACTGGATACTGATAACTTCCATTTCCATCAGGTTAGGTACTGATTTCATATTTATTGAAAAAATTGAAGAATACAAAGAAAACTGGTCTTCCAACAATTTGAAATCAGCATATCAATTCTTAAGCTTAAAATTTTGTCCACGCATTCTTCATTTGACGCAGTTTCACTTAAACTGGTTTTATACATGTTGCATGTCTGAAATTGCATTAAAATGTAATTCTTCAACTGCTTTTGCCAAAGAACTAGCTTACATTTGAATGCATTAACTTGGTCACACATTTTGGTACTGATGTGATCCTTCCCTTGCAGTTTCAAATTAAAATCGGATAAGTGCTTCGTTATATCACCCATGAAGGATAAATTTGTGGTTGCAAGACGTGGTATCAAAAAAGAAGCTGATGTCTTGATACTTGGATGTTAAAAACTGACATATTTCTTCTTTCAAATCAAAAAATTTTTTAAGAACTTTGGAGCATGATAGCCAACACATCGCGGTATAGTTATGACAAACCAGAATTTTCGCTTCCTAATTCAGTTAGAAACCTAGAGAACTGTCGTTGTTTTAAGCCTCGAGATCTTCCGTAATTGATATTTTTTTATAGGCTTCAACACATTTTCCATTTTTACTTCTTCCCTACATAATACTTCCTGAAGAATAATGCAATGGGTATGATAAATCTTGGTCCCATAAATTCTTTTTTGCAGTAATGATACAAACCCGTTCGTTTTGCCGGTCATTGATGGAGCTCCATCTGTTGCTACAGAAATTTCAACTGAGGTAAATTGTATTTTGCAGAAGTTCATAAACGCAAATTAATATATCTTCTCCTGTAGTAGAGCCATGCATCGGTACTAGTTACAATACTCGTAATTCTTCATAAACGTTTAAATTTGTGTCGCACGCTCGAAAAAAACAGCTAACTGGGCATCGCCCCCAATGTCCGTAGTCTCATCACAGGCAATGGAGAATGCTTCGAAACAAGATGATTTTGCTTTAACTGGATTACTTAAATTTCTGGTAACTCTTTCCACAACGGTATTTCGAGGCAATTAGATTACTTGAAATGCCTTCTCACTTCCAGTACAAACAATTTATGCAGTCTTAATTATACATTATTTTATGAAATCACCTTCGGTAAAGGGTTTCGAGTGTTTAGCTATCAACTCCATGAGTACATGAAATTCTGTTTTTTCAATCCCAACTTAAACTATTTTAACTTTTCTTGTCTGATTAATCCTTCGTAATTATCATATTTTGATTTTGGTATACTGAGCAAAAATACTCCAATTTCCAATTATCTTGGAAATTTCTTGGTGTTGGGGAAATTGCAAAATATTTCGACACAGTCCAGAACCCGATGCCTATTGAATTGTATGAAATTTGGACAGAAGTTTCTCCTCGTCCATACGAAATGCATAACACCAGAATTGAGTCAAAATTCAAAGTAGTTTTTATTTTATGGTTCGTTGAAGTATAAACCATAAAACAAAAAAGGGCCTGAATTAAAAAATGCATAACTTGGATATCATTTTATAGCTTGCAATAACCGCTTTAATAATAATCGATACAATAGTCATGTCGTTGTGGTTCAATGATATTGAAAACTCCAAAGTATCCTTTATCCTTGAATACCCTGGCATAACGTATCTTTAATTTTTGATTTCCCCCAACAAAAAGAAAGTCCATCTCTTTCCCTACATCATAGCCAAATTTCATAATGGGATTCTCTATGGGATCAATAGATACATAAGTTTTGGTGAAGACTGGTCGAGTTTTGCTGTTTTAGTTTCGATCTTTTAAGTAGTGACTACGTATAACACAGTGATACAAAAAATTCTAAAGTAGTAATACCTGGGAAGTGATAGTATTTTTCTTGTAGGTTTTGTCGAGAGAAACAAGAATCTGCTTGCGAAATTTCCCAAACACCCCCAAAATCTTGAAAACCGGTTAAAACCCCGGATTTGTGTATGTTTGCGCACTTATAAGCCTGTAAGTTAGTTGATTATCAACCGATTTTCACTTTCTCACCGGTTTAAAAAGAAGAAACTTAGGCTTTTCAAACGATAAATATGTTATTTAAGAAAATATGAACAGTCTGTGTGTATTTCAAACAGATATTTTGTTAAATTACTCTATGAATAAACACAATGGCTTGAGGCATTACGTGGCCGTGCGCACCGTTAAAAGAAAGAAAAAATTCAACATTTCGAATTATTTCACTCTAAAGCAACTTAGGAACATTGTTTAGGACCTTAAAGAAACCAATATCATATGCAAATTGAGATCAATTGAAAACTATCACGATCAGTTGTAAAATATTGATATCTATTGTACTCTACCGGCCGTCTGTGATGCAATGGCTAGTGTGCGCGGCTCTTTTGCATGAGAACGTGGGTTCGATCGCTGCTCTGCCCATCTCACATTCCTTTTGACGACGGCCACCTCGCTTAGTGATGGCGACACTATCGAGTACTTAGCGATGAAAAAGCTTCTCAAAATACCGTTAGTAACCGGTGTAAAACTGTAGGTCCCAATCAGTAAGCGAAAAATTAGACAGCGTACGGCTCACTGGTTGTGAGAAGCTCTCCCCAATCCCTTCATGGTATGTAATGAGAAACCGTTTTTGATGTGTTAACCCCTATAGGCGCGGGTACGGACTTAACTCACAAAGTGAACACATCCAAACACAGTTTGTCCGACAGAGTTTGTCCGACTGCGATCACACAGATTGTTTGGCTCCTCCGAAATGGCTGGACCGATTTGTATGAAATTTTGTGTGCATATATTTTTCATATCCCTAAATGATAAGTGTGACCCACCCCTATATAGAACACTGATTTGTCCGACTGCGAAACACAGATTGTCAGACTGCGAAAAACACACACTGATGTAGCGCCAGCGAATTGTTGTCTTGTGTGGATGCGGAGCACTCTCAGAGCAATGAGAATAATGACGTGGTTATACGTATATAAAAATGAGATAGCAAGAGAGCATCGAAAATTGTGTGAACTTGTGTAGCGTAACAATGTATGCAGTATTAAGCAAGAAAATAATGAAACATGTGCTTGCACTGGTCTTTAAATAATTTCAAGTATTAATATTATTTAAATGAAACGCCATCATATGATTGAACGCTGTTTTTTATTTACCACTGTAACATTTACGAAGGTGTTCATAGAAATCGAACAGGTACCGTGTAACAAAACGGTGTTAACACATCGCCAGTGAGTTTGAACACTCATTGATTTTTTGTACTCTACCTGGCCAAAATCTATAGACATAGACTCAAATACCCTCATATGAATGTGGTTTTAATTAATTTCATGTCCATATCTGCTGAACCATGTAGAGTCTTCACGATAATTCGAATATGCCCATGTGAAATATCATATTAATCGGAAACGTTGTTTTCAAACAAAAATCCCTACTTTGAGACGTCTGCATGTTCGAAGCTATATCCCCCTTAAACCCAACCGATCTTAATGAAATTCGGCAATATTTTGTCAAATACAAATATAAGTGGAAAAAAATAGATTTTGCAATTTTCAATTTGGTACCTCCAGCACAAAAAGTGGGCAGATTATTGGCTGGTAGACACGATAAATCGCGAAGAAACACAACAGAAACTTATCAAATATGGTAGTAGTCAATAATTCGCCAAACCACCCCAGCAGGCCACAGTGTCTGTGATGACATTGTCTTCAAAGGCGTCTTAACCCTGCTGTTAGATTAGAAAAAACTTACGAATCTTAGATTGAGGGACCATTTGGTCCATACTGCAATTTTCATCCAAAATAATAATTTTATCTTATTCTTTGTAACTATTTTGGTTCAAAAATTTCTAAAGCAAGTATTTGACATATCAAAAACATCCGCTAACATATCAAAAACATCTTCTAAATATTTGACATGAATTTACATTCGCTTGGTAATGAAAAAACTTACGAATCTTAGATTGAGGGACCATTTGGTCCATACTGGAATTTTCATCCAAAATAATAATTTTATCTTATCCTTTGTAACTATTTTGGTTCAATAATTTCTAAAGCAAGTATTTGACATATCAAAAACATCTTCTAAATATTTGACATGAATTTACATTCGCTTGGTAATGAAAAAATGTACTATTGACCAAATGGTCCTCTAATCTAAGATTCGTCATTTTGTATTTTTCTCAGTCCTGAATAAAGTTAGAAAATTTAATTTTCGCACATAACATTGTTTTATTAAAAGACCCCATTAGCAGAAAAATTTAGTCAGTATATATCACCGTTCCAAAGTTACAAGGGAAAACAGAAAAAATTTGGACCAAATGGTCCTAATCTAACAGCAGGGTTAAAGGAATTATTTGCATTTGTGTGTTGGCACGGTATTATAGGCGACGATGTCTTATACGTTGTCGTCGATTAAACTTATTTGACTAGTTCTCTTGTAAATACTTTAAACTTTTGGGAGTACAAAAATAGAAAATCAGTTAAGTTATTGTATTGTCTGCAGCCACAAACAAATAAATAAGTAAATGGAAGCAAACAATTCAGTTGTATATCTTTAATTATTTTTATTTTTTTATAATTCTTTTTTGTATATACTTTCTGTTTTAATAATTGAATTGGTGTTTTTATTTATTTTTATTATTAAAAAACGGAATACATTAATAAAATAAATACACTGGAATTTAGTGAATTAAATAAAGCTGTTGAATTATTTAATAAAACTGCATCCAAATATAATATTAGTAGCAAGACGATATAGCAGAAATTTTCGATTACTTTGTCGCCAACGATGTCGCTTACCTCATCGAGAACGGCAAGAACATTCACATTGTCGCTTAATTCATCGTCAGCGATTTCTGCGATAATTGTATGAAAATGTCTTTGACGATTTGCTAGGAATGTCCTCAGTATGTATTTCGTCGTCCACAATTTTTTGATGATGTCTTCAAGACACGGCATACTGGGTCACTCCGCTATTGAATATGGGCAAATTTACCTCGTCCATTCGGGAATCTGAAGGTTGTTCGGGTGGATTTTTTTTTAATTTTGAGCATGTCTTAAATCTTTCTAAAATGTTGATCAATCAGTTTAAATGAAAATCGGACCCGACGGATAACTTAGGGTGCGGGTATGAATAATCCGGTTCAACCAACTGAAGTTTCTGTACTGGTTTTATATCATTATTACCCAACCTGATGGGTTCTTTTGTAATCCCCCTCCCTATTAAATTTTTCATCTATCCAAACTGGACACATGGTTTTCCCGATTTAAATTTTTATTTACTGTTTTAGGTCTTCGGTATAGTCCTTCTTGGGTTCGGTATATTTATATTAGTCAGTGCGCCCGATCACAAAACAGTTATCGATAGGGAAGAGACGACAGTCGACATTGGCGAAAAACTTGCTGGCGGTCTGGTAATTGCGCTGGGAGCAGCCATACTCATCATATCGATTGTGGGATGTCTAGCGGCTATCCATGAATCAGAACGAAAGTTGATAGTGGTAAGTGAGAACAGAGCTGTCAGTCACACTGATATTACCAAACTATCTAATGATTAATTCACTTCTTTTAGTACGTGGTGGTGTTGACAACATTAATATTGATCCAGATTTTGATGTCTGGCATGGCATCCCATGGAAAACGTGATGGTTTGGCGGGCAGCGTACAAAGGGGTTTCGACAATTTGTGGGAGGAGGAAATTATGAGGGTTGTCAAGAAAGGAGAACCCGGCGCATTATGTTATTACGAGAGATGGGTAAATATAAAAATTAAAATTAATTTACCCTTTATGTATGAATCCTTTGCTGTAGCTGCATTGCTGCGGTGTTAATGGCACCGATGATTATGAGCTTATAAACCATCCTAGGCCGAAAACCTGCTGCCTAGAAGAGAATTGTGATGTTCCTGGAAATCTTTTCACCGAAGGTTGTCAACAGAAATTCAATGACTATATAGCTAATAAAATGTTAATATTTAATATTATTAATGGGCTATTGATTGTGGGAGAGGTGAGTCCACCGATTTGTTTGCCACTTGATTATCTGATGTGTCTTTAAATAATTTCACAGATTGCATCGGCCGTGTTTGGATGGCTTCTTTACAGCAGTCTGAAAAATGATATTCGTCGCTCTAATCTAACGTGGATATAAAACAGATGTGTTTAGTTAAGTATTATTTTTGTATTTTAAAATTCTGAGCAATGAAATAAATATCGGAATTAAGACATGTTGGAATTGCAATGCGTTAATTAGAATGAATTAAGTAAATTGTCCAACAATACTGTCTATCCGAGAAGAAATGAATCCCGCTACAAGCACAGTTCTCAATTTCACAATTAACTAAGTATGTTTGGGGAAAACGTTTGGTCATTAAACGAGAGGAAATTCCCAATCCCACCAGACCAAATTCGGGAAGACTTTCTTTGGGTGAATACAAAAGTCATTTCAAATATCCCCACACCCGGTCTTTGAGATCGTTCGGTCATTAACCAGCCATTAATTGTCGTTAATGTAGAATTGTGCAGATTTATTAGTTAAAGTGGAAGAATGTTAGGCGCTTTACGAGATTTTCTACGGTAAATGTTAATGAGGAGTCCCGGACCATGATATGGAAACTAATTAATGTTAAAATCTCGAGTGACATTTTTTGTCGCTCGGAAGCCCCCGTATGTCCAAAAGTTGGTTAGTCCTACAAGTGTAATATGGCTTATAATATTTTGTTTAATGTCTGTTATTAAATACCTAATGGTTAAATGTCTCAAGGTATTCATCTATGTCAGGCCTTTAAATGCATGTAGGTGCAATTCCAATATGTTTTATTTCAAGAGAGATACTGGGTATACTGTGATTTTTTAGATTTTTAGATTGTGAATCATTATGATTAAGGAGGTATGGCCGGAGAAAATAAATTTTGTGTGCAGTATTGCATGCGAAATATTTACATCAGACAATGCAATATACTCGAATGAAGCGTCACCAATATATTTCGTTTTCAACAAAAATTATCCGAAAATTTTCATAAAACTTAACGAATCGGCCAAATTGAAAACGTTAATTAAGAGTATTCAAAAAATATAGGTCAAATGAATTAAATATTTATAATATTCATTCTTCACATGTTCCTTTACAAAATTTCTATGATAATTGCCCCATTTCACCCATGAAATACAATATATTTTCGTTTTAGTTTAGGACGAGACGTTCGTTTCTTCAATTTTGATTTATGTAAACAGCCCGTATTTTTATTTAGCAGAGAATAAAATAGGTGTTTTTGAAATACAAAATGGCGGATCAAATGTGACGATGGAAAATTACAAATTAATATCCGCTTTGAATAGTTGTTAATTTTGAAAAACCACAATGCATTTAAACACCTTCAATAGACGAGTAGAGACCGATCGAAAAAAACACTTTTTTTGGAATTTCAAATGTGGGGGGTCTCAAAAAATGGCGTAGCGAAATAACTCCCACATGAAATAACTCCCACCAGAAAAATGAAATAAGGCCCAAAAAATTTCCATACAAAAGTGGGAGTTATTTCATATGAAATAATTCCCACATTAGTAGGACTTATTTCGTTTTTTTGGGAGTTATTTAATTTTTCCTGGTGCGAGTTATTTCATAATGAAATAACTCCCAATGTTATGACAATGAAATAACTCCCAAAAAAAATTACCGTTTGTACAAGGCCCATATAACAAGTGCTGTAGGAGAAGTCTTGGGACTTATTTCACTTTGCTATTGGGAGTTTTTTCATTTTTTGTGGGACTTATTTGATTTTTTCGTTATTGGAAGTTATTTAATTTTTGGTGGGAATTATTTCGTTGGGAGTTATTTCATGGGAGTTATTTCATGTGGAATTATTTCGCTACGCCTCAAAAAATAAGTCTAATTTTTGTAATTAGTCAGTACAGAAATTTCAGGCGTGTAACAGACTCTCACCCTAAATCATCTCATGGGGCCGATTTCCATTTAAAATATTTGGCCCATTTAAAATATAGAAATGTAAGGATCAAACACTTTTTTATAATAATTTTTTGCCAATTATCCGTGGTTCTTTGGAATGATGCTGGTGAAAAATTCATCAAATTAAATGCAAACGAACATTCAGTTGCTGTGAGTATTTCTTACAATGCAAATGATTCCAAAATATCGCAAAAGCAAGAAAAATCATGGCTAATGGTTTTTAGAATGTTTCGCATCTCTTTGTCTCATTTACGTATATATATACTATAACGAATTCTCATTGCAATTGAGTTTTCGCTTGCGTTTAGATGGAAGAATTTGTCAATAGCGTCACTCCAAAGAAATGCCGATGAAATTCTGTAACTACATCATATTACAAATATCTCGAGAATAATGTTACTATATATACATTTATCTGTTCTTCACAGTTTTTTGAGTTGCTAAACAGTTTCCCAGATTTGGTCCTCAAAACCAGGTTTTAATGTAATGTAGCTAATCCTTTAGCTCAGTTATATGCACAAATGTAACGAAATTATTTATCAAAATTTGTGTCCAAACACATTGTGATAGTCCGCTGGCTTAACGAAGAGGATGCTTCACAAACATCGAAAAGATCGTCCATCGAATTTGAGTTCGAATCCTACCCGTGACTGTTTCAATTTTTTTCATTAACCGCAGACTGATCTGTTACCTTGAAAGGAACTACAACAACGTATTTACAACAAATGTAATTACAACAATGTATTTGAATTGAAATTGAACTGTTTCCGATCAGACGTCCTATATTCTTCGTTAACTATTTATGTAATGTCATATATTTTCAATTATTTCTCTTCAAAATTCAAGCTCGAGGGCAGAGGTAAATTTGTAATTTTATTCGATACTTCGATCCCCGCACGCTGAAAATCTTTCATTTTTGGGTGTTTGGATGCAAATATAACATGTTTTTGGACTTGGAACATGGGACTGTCCTTGGAGGTGGAAAGTTTTTGATAGCTATTCACTTGGGAGTGGCCAGAAATGATTCCTTCATCCACGCAGTATGTCCTGGGCAATGGCTTATCGGAAACCTCCGTTAGCTAGCTAAAGTGAGAAGGCGAAACGAATGAGCAACCTGAGTGGTAATGCGATCACTGATACGTCTCAGGATTATTAGGTGACCCTGTCACTGGAGCTCTTCGAAGTAGTGGACATATTCTTCTGTCCTTTGAAGGCGGATGAGCCAACACCGCTGGCCAACGGCGGATCAAAATTGAAGAAACCAAAACCCAGTTTCGACACACTGCATTCTGGTCAGCGTCTGATCCACAATGGGCGGCTGAAACATAATCATCCTGGCAGTAGGTAAAATGCAAACCACGGTGGGCTGCGTTTGCCTCCCGCCACCGTTATATCGGCAATGAAAATACACAGAAAATATAATGAACAAAGAAACCCCCCAACTGTTGACGACCCTCGCAAACGTTATAAGGACCATGATTTTAAGGATATGTACCTGGAATGTTCGAACGTTATACAGGACTGGTGCCACTTTCCAACTGACGGATGTCCTCGGAAAATATAAAGCTGACATCACAGCGATCCAGGAAATGCGATGGACAGGATATGGTTGCACCAGAAAGAAAAACTTCGATATTTACTACAGCTGCCATGAGCGTCAGCACGAATTTGGGTGCGGATTTATAGTAGGCAAGAGACTGCGACACCTAGTTTCAAGGTTCAACGCAGTGACTGACCGCATAGCCACAATTCGCATCAAAGCGAAATATTTCAACATCTCGTTAATTTGTGTGCACGCACCGACAGAGGATAAAGATGATGAGGTCAAAGAAACATTTTATGAGCGCCTGGAGGAAGTATATGAACGCTGCCCTGACCACGACATTAAGATTATTCTAGGCGATTTTAATGCCAAATTAGGAAAGGAAAGTGTCTTTCGACCAACCATCGGCAATCACAGTCTACATGATACCACCTCCTATAATGGAATAAGACTGATCGACTTCGCCGCTGCAAAGAACATGGTAGTTAGTAGCACACGATTCCAGCATAAGAACATGCATGTGGCGACCTGGATATCTCCTGATCAGAGGACGAAGACCCAGATTGATAACTTGGTAATAGATGGCAGGCACTCTTCTAGTGTAATGGATGTACGTGTGATTCGAGGTGCCAATATCGACTCGGATCATTACCTGGTGGCTGCGAAAGTTCGCACAAGATTGAGCGGGGTGAAAAACGTACGGAGCCGAACACAGGAAAAACTGGATTTTGACAAGCTACAAATACCGGAGATATCAATGTCCTATCGACAGAAAGTGTGATCCGTGTGTCTGTTCCAACTATCGCGGTATCAGTCTTTTATCCATCGCGTATAAGGTCTTGTCGAGCGTATTATGTGAAAGAGTAAAGCCAATTATTGAATACCTGAATGGACCTTATCAGTGTGGTTTTAGACCGGGCAAGTCCACAACTGATCAAATATTCACGCTACGCCAAATCCTGGGAAAAACCCACGAAAAGCAAATCGACACATACCACCTTTTTTTTGTCGATTACAAAGTTGCTTTCGATAGCCCCATATAGGGAAAACTGTACGAAGTCTTGTCTGAAATTGGTATTACGGCAAAACTGATCCGCCTCTGTAGAATGACGCTGACCAACACCAAATCAGCAGTGAAAGTGGGGAAAGACCTCACTGAACCATTCTGCACCAAGCGAGGACTGAGACAAGGCGACACACTTTCGTGCAATCTCTTCAACATCTTAATGGAGATAATAATGAGAAAGGCTGCTGTAAATGCGAACAAGACCATTAACACGAAACGCCATATGTTGCTGGCGTATACTGACGACATAGACATCATTGGGCGAAATTTGCGAGAGGTTACTGCAGTATTTTCAAGAATCGAAAAGGAATCAGCAAAGGTGGGTCTTGCTGTTAATGAGGGCAAGACAAAATTGATGGTGTCAACGACTAGAGAAACCTCTCGACTTGGTCCGCACTTGAACGTTGACAACCGATTGAATTTTGAAGTGGTAGATGAATTTGTCTACCTTGGATCCGCCGTGAACAAGGGGAACAACGTCAGCCTGGAGATAGGTAGGAGAATTGTGCTTGCAAATAGATGTTATTTTGGGCTCAGCAAGCAGTTTAGGAACAAAGCCCTCTCTCGACGGACAAAAGTCCAGCTATATCAGACTCTCATTTTACCTGTCTTGACATATGGCTCCGAAACTTGGGTCATATCGCAAGCGGATGAAAAACACCTGGGAGTTTTCGAGAGAAAAATTCTCCGTAAAATATATGGGCCTGTTAGGGAAAACGGCGAGTACCGACGTCGCTGGAACGCAGACCTATATAGTCTCAATTCTGACGTGGACATAGCTAGACGAATCAAAGTGTGCCAATTGCGTTGGCTAGGCCATGTTATCAGAATGGATGAAGATGAGCCAGCGCGAAAGATTTTTGATAACGTAACTGATGGAAGCAGGAAAAGAGGACGACCAAGACTCCGCTGGAAAGACCAGGCAGAAGAATCCCTCCGTATCCTTGGTGTTACCAACTGGCGAGAAAAGGTGAAGGATAGAGCCAGTTGGAAGAATATGTTGAAATTTGTTTAATTTGTTTGTTTAATTAATATGTGTAAGACGTCTGACCTCATGAGGTTGTAATATAGTCAATAAAAGTAAAGTAAGTAAAGTTTGGAGCTGGTCGCAAATATAATATATTTGTGTCCAAACACATTGTGTTTGCTATTCAGTATTACATGTTTGAGACACAATGATTAATATGTTATAACATATGTGTTTGCAATCCAAATATATCTGTATTTGTAATACAAATACAGACGTGTTTGTTGCGCTGTTTATGCTCTTTCGAGGGCACGACAATAAAAGAGGGGCAACGAGTGTGTATATCTTGTAAGTGTGCATCTGTATTTCTGCATTAGTCTCTCAGTAAGTGCGTCATAAGTATTCCCGAATGAGCGTGTAAATTGCAGATGAAGTCAGAGTTTCTTATTTTGACTGATGTATTGCGTTTTAATTCCGTGTATTCAGTCGTCAATGGGTCATCGGACAGAGGATATCAAAAGCGCTTGACCGGTGAAAAAAGACTAAACAAACGCTCGGACGGTTAAAAGGTTTGTGATGTTGCTTTGGTTTTTGTGTGTGTGTTTCGCATATATTTATATGTTCTACGAAAGTGAGCAACGATTCTGAGGAAAGAAACTGGAGATGTCAACAACGTGAATCCCTTTTTCTGCCCGAACCTCTACTGAAAAAAATTGGAATGGCGGACCATTTGTGAAATATAATAAACAAAACACAAGTCACTAATACACGCTTGTCTTGCATGAACTAGATTTGTATATAAATATATTGTTTGTGTACCAACGCATAATGATAACCAAGGCATAATTGAAACCTTCTGAAAACAAAAAAGGTGAGAGACAACGAAGATAGGAGAAGCAAAAAATCAGCAGATTCTCATTTCATAAAAAATGTAATGCATTCAATGCAAGTAATTGTGAAAAGGGTAATTTTAAATATTTTATTTTTTTTATTAATTAATTATAAATGAGGATATATATTGATAAAATTTATTACAATAAATAGAGAAAGCGAGAATAATTAATTTCTAAATATTATTATGTCAGGGAGAAAATTCACATATGTTTCCAAGTAAGTATATTGAGGTTTGGAGGAAACATGCGAATACTTCCACGTAAGTATATGGATGTTTGGGGTGAAGCACGCAAATGTTTCCACGTGAAAGCATACATATTTGCCAGTAAACATGCTAATGTTTGCATTTATATACACCTGAGTTTGGGTCTTGCAAACATATAAATGTTTGAAGTGTGTTCCAAACATGGTTCCTGCATAATATGTTTGGGAGTATATGTTACAGAGGCCGTTTTTTTCAGCATGCGTCTATGATCATCTTTGGGAATAGATATTTGAGTAAACAAAATACAGAAGATTAACGAAAAAGTAATGTACTATTCCCTTCGCCGTCTATTGCAATACTTATGCAATACTCTATATAAGTATACGGCGAGGGTGATAGTACAATATTTTTACTTAACTTTCTGTATTTTATTTACTCAAGTATCTATTCCTAAAGATGATCCTCAAATTTATACATCCCTGACCTCGAGCTTGAATTTTTGAAGAGAAATAATTTATGGTAAAAAAGTAGAATAATAAAATCCATTACAAGTGACGTGTTTTTTACAAAAACTTAAATGTTAGCTTATTTTATGGGAAAGCTGAGCAATTTTATTTGGGTTTACATACAAAATTAGTTAACATCACGTCACTTATTCATCTAACACTTCAAAATTAAATCGGTTGTCAACGTTCAAGTGGGGACCAAGACGAGAGGTGTCGCTTGTCGATGGCACCATCAATTTTGTCTTGCCTTTGTATTTTCTTGAAGATTCTGCTGCAACCTCTCGCAAATTTCTCCCAATGATGTCTATGACGTCTGTCTACGCAAGCAACATACGGCTTTACGTGTTGGTGGTCTTGCTTGTCTTTACTGCAGCTTTTGTCAATATAATCTCCACTAACATGTTGTAGAGATTGCACGAAAGTGTGTCGCCTTACCTCTGTCAATCTACACTGTCTTCCGCAATCATTACCTCCTGATCTTGAATGGAAGAATCTGAGTGTAGTAGTCCTGAAAAGTGATCACTCCACATTTTAAGCACACACTGATTATCAATCACCAGATTCCCGTTCTCGTCCTTGTAGGAGGGCAGCTCATTATTCGACCCGTTATTCGATTTTCTCACCCTCTGGAAAATTTTTCGGGAGTCATTGTTCATACAGTTTCGGTGTTTTCACTCTTCCTCTGCTCCCGCTGCCATTTTTTTTATTGTTTCTGGTTGGGTTTCATCCCTTTTCAGCCTCCTGTACCATTCATTCGCAGCACGGGTTGTAACTGACTGTTTCGTTGCCATACGTGTAACCTCTTTTTCAGCAGCTGCAATGCGACATTCTTCGTTGTACAATGGCTTATCCTTCTGCGGTTTTTGATAACCAAGTTCAGTCCTTGCAATGGGAGGTGTGCTTCCACTGCTCTTCTGCGTCCCCAGGAGGGCGAGTATTCTACTCTAGCAAGAGAGTGAGCTTTGTTGATCGGACTTTGATATCTCCGGTATTTGCAGATTGTTAATATCTAGTTTTTCCCCTTACGCGGCCACCAGGTAATGATCCGAGTCGATATTGGCACCTCGAATCAGACGTACATCCATTACACTAGAAGAGTGCCTGCCATCTATTACCAAGTGATCAATCTGGCTCTTCGTTGTTTCATCAGGATATAACCAGGTAGCCTTAGGTATGTCCTTATGGTGGAATCGTGTGCTACTAACTACCATATTCTTTGCAGCGGTTAAGTGTATCAGTCTTATTCCATCATCGGAGGTTTTATCGGTAGACTGTGATTACCGATTTTTGGTCAAAAGATACTTTCCTTTCCCAATTTGGCTTTAAAATCACCTAGAATAATCTTAATGTCGTGGTCAGGGCAGCGATCGTATACTTGCTCCACACGCTCATAAAATGATTCTTTGAATCTCATCATCTTTATCCTCTGTCGGTGCGTGCACACAAATTCACGAGATGTTGAAATATTTCGCTGTGATGCGAATTGTGGCTATGCGTTCACTCACCGCACCCGAATTCGTGCTTTCGCTCATGACAGCTGTAGTAAATATCGCAGTGTTTTTCTGGTGCAATCATATCCTGTCGCATTATCGTATTCCCTGGATAGCTGTAATGTCTGCTTTATATTTGTTGAGGACATCCGCCAGTTGGAAAGTGGTCCTTAAAACGTTTGCGAGGGTCGTAAACTGTTAGGGAGTTTTGTTCTTGTTTATTTTCATTGTCTGCATGATCATGGTTCAGCCGCCCATTATGGATCAGACGCTGACCAGAACGCAGTGAGTCGAAACTGAATTTTGGTTTCTTCAATTTTGATCCGCCGTTGGCCAGGGATGGTAGCTCATCCGCCTTCAATGTACAGAAGAATATGTTCACTAGTTCGAAGAGCTTCAGTCACAGGGTCACCTAATAATCGTGAGACGTATGACAGTGGTCGCATAACAAACCAGGCTGCTCCTTGGTTTCGCCTTCTTACTTTAGCTAGCTAACGAAGGTATCCGATAATGCCATTGCCAAGGACATACTGCGTGGAAGTAGTGACCTGCTTGGACTGCCCAATGAAGGAATCATTTCTGGTCACTCCCAAATGAATGGCTATCAGAAACTTTCCACCTCCAAGGACAGTCCCAATATTCACATTTCGAAAATTGTTTTAATAATTTTGGAAAGCATACGAATAAAACTCAAAATAAATGCTTTTGGAAAAATGTTTCAAAAATTTGATTTAAAGTGTATAAGTAGATATTGATGGTATCTCACAAATTGATTTAGATATTATAGACCAATGGACGGCAAATTAAATCCAATTAAGATATTTTCCAAATAGTAAAAAAAAACTTGGAAGTTTTTAATCCCAAACAAATCTTCTATGATAATTCGACTCTTTTTACATACTAAGCTCTCCTGAACTCTTTTATGCGTAGGATCTATTTACTTTTTGGCCTGTATTTAAGAACATTTCAGTCTTGCATTCTAGTTGCATTCGGCGTCCAAACAAAAATGTTTTCTTTAATTTACAAACGTTCTACTTTGAATTAAGCATACCGTGATTTGCAAACACATAGATAGATTCAACAAAGCCGAACTTTAGTTGAAATTGTACCAATTTTGATTGAAAGTTATCAAAATTTTGATTCAAAATAGCACGACTTTAGAATAACATAGAACATTTTTTGATCAAGGTGATACCAACTTCAAAATTCAATTCAACTTTGAAACTCGTTTTCAATTTAAAGCTGATCGACCTAATTTTAAAGTGGAGTGACTTCGAAATAAAGTGGAACATTTATGAATTAAGTTGGCAGCATTCAATTTTGACAATTGTGATCATATGTTTGTTGGCTGCCAGTCGGATTGGTCTTGAAAAACTAAAAAGTGAAAAATATTTTGAAAGGACCAAACGGAAATAGCTCAAAGAAGAAGTGTGTAAAATAATTGCAATGGAAAATTTCGAGATATTAAATGGAATTTTGGTTAGTGACACTGAAATGCCTGAAGGGATCGAACTAATCTTTGTGACCGAGCCGTTGGATAAATTTGCAGCTGTTGAAAGTTCTGCTGCCCATGCTGGTGACGAGGACAAATTGAAATCCATGTTAAAAGATTTAAATTTATTGCAATGACTATCAACACTATAAATAAAAATAAATAAATAAATGTTTTCCCGTTACATCCCATGAAGGGATTAGGGAGAACTTCTCACAAACCAGTGATTTGTGCGCGTTCTAGTTTTACACTCACTGATTGGGAATTACAGTTTTAACCGGTTCCAAACGGTATTTAGAGAAGCTTTTTTCATGGATAAATACTCGATAGTGTCGCAGTCACTATGCGAGGTGACCGCCGTCGAAAGTAATTTAAGGTGGTCAGAGCGACGTTCACATGCACAATAGCCGCCCCACACTGCACCACCAACGGCAAGGTAATTAAATAAGTTGTAATATTATAATCCCATAAAGGTTTCAATACTTTTAAGGGCTTTTTGACCAACTTCACCTGAATGGAGGAAGTGATATGTATATTTACAGCTGCTCATGTAACCTACAGATGCTTGCAGTATATTCAGAAGCAGAATCTAGTAGAAGCAGTTCCTTATCTGGAACTTCGAGTTGAATTTAGAGAAAAATTATTTGTGTGGCGCAAGAAATATGTACGGACTTTTGTATTAATATGAATATAATTTAAAAATATTGCTGTTTTGATTTTATCTTAGTTTGGAATTGACGGTGAATTGACGGTCGAATCCAACATTTCGGCTCCATCCTCCTCGAGCTCTTCAAGGAAACGTGTTTTGAGTAAGGTTGCAATACCTGTTTTTAATTTGGAAATAATTAATACATTTATGTTACGACCCTGGACCCTAGATTCTGCGCCATAAAGCAACACAGGTTGAATGAGAGTCTGGTACAGCTGGACTTTTGTTACTCGAGAGAGGGCTTTATATCTAAAGTGCTTGCTTAGCCCAAAATAACATCTATTCGCAAGCACAATTCTCCGCTCGATCTCAAGGCTGACGTTGTTGTTTTTGTTTTGATCCGAGGTGTATAAATTCATCCACTACCTTGAAATTATAACGGTTATCAACATTCACGCTTTGGTCTAATCGCGTGGAGGCCCTATTCGTTGAAACCATTAATTTTGTCTTGTCCTCATTTACCGTCAGACCAACTTTTGCTGAATCCTTCTGAATTTTCGAGAAAACAGCAGTAACTTCTCTAATTGTGCGCCCAATGATATCTATATCATCAGCATACGCGAGCAGCATGTGACTTTTGCTGCTGATGGTTTTATTCATGTTGACTGCAGCTTTACTCATAGTGATCTCCATTAAGATGTTAAAGAGATCGCATGATAGGGTGTCGCCTTGCCTGAGGCCTCGCTTAGTTTCGAAAGGTTCGATAAGATCCTTACCAACTTTCACTGCGGATTTGGTGTTCGTCAAGGTCATCCATCCTTTACGGAAATACCAAGCTCAGACATTTCTTCGTAGAGTCTCCCCCGTATCGGGCTATCGAAGGCCGCCTTATAATCGACAAATAGATGAGAGGTGTCGGTTTGTTTTAAATGGGTGTTCTCCAGGAGAATCGTGAGAATCTGGTCAGTTGTCGATTTTCCTGACCTAAACCCGCACTGGTCAGGTCTGCGATAATTGGTTTTAGTCTTTCGCACATTATATTTGATAGAATCTTCTATGCTATGGATAACAGGCTTATTCAACGGTAGTTGGCACAGAGGCTCGGGTCACCTCGCCGGGCATGCATTTATCTAACTAAATTTTGCTAATGAGCTGATGCATGCACCTTATCAGCTCATCGCCACCAGTCTTAACCAGCTCCGCCGGTAATCCTTAGGCTACTGCGGCTTTGTGTTTCTTAAGCTGTGCAATAGCTGATCTGACCTAGTCTTGGTTGGGAGGAGGCCATCGACGTCGTCGTCCATATTGTGATAGATCGTCGCTGGATATCTCAGGTACCAGTAGCGCGGAGAATGATCTCTCCATATTCCCAACATGCTCTGCACATCGGCGATGAGCTTTTTACAGAAGGGGAGCCCTGAACCATGTCCATTAGATCCGTTTATGACGTGTTGTTAGAATTTTCGGGCTTCGTTCTTCCTTCTGCATATCTCAATTTTCTCACTCTCGCGCTTTCTCCACTGCCGTTTCTTACGCATGAAGAGTCGGTTTACTTCGTGTTTTCTCCCTATACCGCTCAGTCGCAGCTCACGTTGCAATTGCAGTGCAGAGTTCCTTTCATCATTTGCAATGCGTCGCTCTTCATCGTACCATGGTTTATTGCGAAGCGGTTTTTCGAAACCAAGTACGGTTGTTGCAGGAGTTTTTATAGAGTCGGAAATGAGTTTCCACTGCGCTTCAGGATCGTCATCGGGAGAAGTTGGGTTCTGTGCCAAAAGTTGCGAGAGCTTCCTTGAGTAGGCTGTGGCTACCTCTGGTAATTGCAGCTTTTCGATTTCCAGCTTCCTCTGCGTCTGGTTTCGTACGATTTTCGCTCTACTTAATCTTGTGCGAACCTTTGCTTCTACCAGGTAGTGATCAGAATCGATATTAGCTTCTCTGATCACTCGTACGTCCATTACACTGGATGAGTGCCTTCCATTAATTACCACGTGATCAATTTGGTTCTTCGTTCTTTGATCAGGGGTTACCCAAGTAGCTGCAATCTTGTGCCACTAACGATTATGTTTTTTGCCGTGGCGAAATCAATCAGTCCATACCGTTGTTGGAACTGTCAGCATGTAGACTGAAATTGCCAATAGTTGGATGAAGCACATTCTCCCTTCCTACTTTGGCATTAAAATCTCCTAGTGCAATCTTAATGTCATGGTCAGGGCAGCGGTCATACGTTTCCCCTAGGAGCTCATAGAATATGTCTTTGGCATCATCATCTTTCTCTTCTGTCGGGGCATGCACACAAATTAGGGAAATATAAAAATATTTCGCTTTTATGCGGATTGTGGCTCTTCGTTCACTCACAGGATTGAACCTAGAGACTAGATGTCGCAGTCTTTTGCCAACTACAAATCCGTAACCAAATTCATGTTTTTTTTCATGGCAGCTGTAGTATATATCGCAGTTTCTTTTCCTTGTGCAGGTATGCCCTGTCCATCGCATTTCCTGGATAGCGGTAATGTCAGCCTAATAACTTTCAAGGACATCTGCCGTTGGGTACTTGCACCGAATCTATATAGAGTTCTTACATTCCAAGAGCATATATTTACGGATTATAACGGGTGCGGAGGCCATCAACAAACAGGGGTTATTTATGTTTTCTTGTTCGTTTACGTATTTTCACTGCCATTATAAACGGTGGCGGGAGGCAAACCCAGCCCACCGTGTTTTTGCATTTTACCTACTGCCAGGATATTTCATTGCAGCCGCCCATTATGGATCTGACGCTCACCAGGATGCAATATGTCGAACATGGATTTTCTTCTTTGATTTCTATCCGCCGTTGGCCCGTATGTTTGCCTCATCCGCCTTCTAAGGACAAAAGAATAAGCCCGATTGTTTGATGAGCTTCAGTGACATCAGTCACCTAATAAACGAGATTTGCTTCGCATTGGTTTTTCGCCTTCCCACTCTACCTAGCTAACGGAGGATTCCGAAACCATTGCCCAGGACATACTGCGTGGAAGTAGTGAGCTGCTTGGACTGCCCAATGAAGGAATCATTTCTGGCCACTCCCAAGTGAATGGCGATCAGAAACTTTCCACCTCCACGGACAGTCCCATGTCCCAGTCAGTGAGTGTAAAACGATAACGCCCACAGCTCACTGGTTTTGAGAAACTCTCCCTAATCCCTTCATGGGATGTAATTGGAAACCCCTTTTTTATTTCAAATAAAGCTTTTATTTTTCAATATAAAAAATCTGTTTGTACCATAGAGTAACGACGAATAGAGACGCCAACTCTCTCAGTAAATTGATGATATTTGGTGTGTTGCAGATGGGTGGTTAAATGTTGAAAGTATTACTTTAATAATATCAGATTGAGGCAATGGCTCAAACCATCCAAACAATATATCAGCAACGGTATTTCGAGTCCGAAATACGTTTAATTTTCAAAGTTTTTCATCAAAACGACATGAAAAATTTAAGTCAGCAATTTTTGTAATTACACCTGGTATAATTCAATTTACGTCAAATAACTCTCTATCGCACTGACCGCACCACGAATAGTGTGAAAGGAAATGTTAGGTGAGAACAATGGCAGCTCTATACGTCATTACTCTATGGTTTGTATCATACATGGGACAAATTAATTATATGTGACCTGGTCTACGAAAAGGGAGCTTACGTGCGAAAACTAGTTTTCTGTGAAAAAGCTGTTAAAAGTAAGCAACTCGTTTCGTCAGTTTCTCATTATCTCGTTAATTGTTCTCCGCGCCGGACGTCCAGTAAGTGTTGTTGTTGGTCGGAATATTATTATAGTTCATCGTGTAAGTTGCTAGTGTGGAACATTTAAAAAAGAAACACTGAAGAAGTGACGTTTACTGTTTCTGTTGATTATCGTCTTCGCATTTCGCATGAAATGAAACATGAGTGTTGATGAGGAGTTCAGTTCCGTATACGGACAATATTTCCATGATAAGGATGATGAAAACTATGAAGAGAGCGATGATAATGAAGACGAAGTATGTGTATCTCAGGCAGAAGATGATACCGAACAAACTTTTGTTAACATGGACCTGTATGTTGTTGATGTAAAGGAGGAGGAGCTGGTATCAAAATTTCTGTCAAAAGATTGTTGTAATAATGAATGCCATACACTGATACCACGGGAAATGATCGAGAGTACGCGGAACAATTGTTTAGAGATGTCGAAAAATGAACTTGATTTAGTGATACTAAGTCACATCGAAGCTGGAATTATGAGTAACGAAAAGCTAGAAAGTGTATACGCAAAGCTTGCTGGGCGGAAGAAATATGGACAGAGACAGGATACAGAAGTTATGAGGCATAGAATTCAATTTACCTTCTACAGAGTACCTGTTTGTCGTTCGTTTTTCCTTTTTGTACATGCCTGTACGACGAAGCGTTACGAAAATTTAGTACGTCATTTTCACGCACAGGGTGTAACATTGCGCCAACACGGACTGGTAAATAAACCGAGTACACATCCAAAGTCATTTAAACCGGCTGACACCGAAAAAGCTGTTAAATTCATCGAGTCTATAGCCGATATAAAGGCTCTTCTACTGCCCGGACGACTCCCAAAATTGAAGGATTTTCGGATAATGAAACTGCCATCCAGCGAGACGAAGTCCTCAATTTATCGAAAATACATTTCTTCACTCAGTGATGACGAATTGAAGATGAGTATTTTTTCTTTTAATAGGAAACACAATATCGATTGCGCAAGGCAAAGGTGTTACTGACATTGAACGCGAACAGAAGCTTAATCAATTTCTTGATCACCTCCACCGAGCCCGAAATCAACGAGAATATTATCAAAGTTGGTGTAGAAATACTGACCCTACAGCAGTCGTTCTGTCATTTGATTTTGCCCAAACCGTTCACTACCCTGTCAGTCCACAACAACCTGGTACAGCATACTTCAAAGCAACCAAGAAGTGCGGAGTCTTCGGAATTACAGACGAAAAACAAAAAGTTCAGGTTAGAATTTCAAACTGAATCATAGGAACTCAAATTGCTCGCCTTTACAGGATCTTACTTATATTTTTTTTTACAGTACACTTACATGCTAGACGAAAAAGATGACGTTGGTAAAGGACCTAACTGTGTTGTGAGCATCCTGCATTATCACCTGCAAACCTACTATAAAGACATTGAAACACTCGTTCTTTTCTGTGACAATTGTGTTGGGCAGAATAAGAATAACACTGTACTATCATATCTGCAATGGTGTTTGGCTCGGGGTCTTAAAAAAACTATTTTATTCAATTTTCTACTTACCGGGCACACTAAGTTCGCGCCTGATCGTTACTTCGGTATTTTCATAAGTAAGTATGCCGTCAGTAACATCGACACGTATGCAGATTTACTGCAGTGTGTCGAGGCATCATCACCTGGGGGTTATAATAAAGCTGTATCGGCTGAAAAAGTCGTCTGGTATGAATGGGACAGCTATTTTAAACCACTGTACAAGTCACTTGTTGGAATAACGCAATTCCATCATTTCATAATCTCTACAGAGAAATTCGCAGACAGTGAAGAAGTGCAGTCCTTTAAGCTTCTGTTAAAACCTATCGATCCTGAAATGCCGAAAGTTATACAACCAGCCGGTTTATCTTTGGAACGTCAGTGGTACATCTATCACAATCTTCGCAGCTTAGTTTCGGATATATCTAAAGTAGATATTGTGGCTCCATTGCCGAAAGATTTGCCATCGAAGAAACGGAAGGCAAAAACTAGTGAAGATGTTCTCAAACCAGACGAGGAACCAGGTCCATCTTCCTCAGGATGAACACGTAAAAAGATCTCAAGGAAAACGACAACAAAGAAAAATACATAAACTACTCAGCATTATTATTTTTGGCCCATAATACGTTTTTCTACTGTATAATCATGTCTTTATAGCTTATAATTCAATGTATTTTGTTCATTACCAATAAATTATATTTTGTCGTATTTTTACTCTTCTTTCTCTACATTTTTAGTACACTTCTAAGCAAGTTAGGATTTTCTGCTTTTCACCACGTGAAAAAGCATCTCATCTTCCATCCGAATCAACCAAAAAGTGAAAATTGATTTTTTGACACCTAAGCCCCCTTTCCGTAGACCAGGTCACATATGACAATTATAATTTGTAGTTTAATTGGAATGGCCTGTCCAAATTCAAATTCAAAAAAATCGCTATACTATTAGCAATTGATCTTCTTTTCAAAGCATTTTCTACATATCTGACAGCTGTCGGTTTGTTAGCTTGGATGTTTTTTTTTCGGAACTGAATTGAATAGGTACATAAAATAATATAATGTATGAAATAAAATATGTGACATTGTTTTTTCTTTAAAAAAAAACAACCAAAGTACATAAGTAGACATTTTTACCAAAAACTTATTATTTTGAATACAAATTATTATTTTGGAAACAACGAAGCATGACTTTAAATCAACGCTTGTCGATTTTAATTCAGTAATACAACATTTTCAAAATGAAGCCGCAAAATTTGAAATCAAAATTGTGCAATTTTGTTTTAAAAATATTATTACCTTAAAATTGCATCGGATTACTTTGATTTAATCACGCTAGTTTTTGATTTAAAAATGCCAAAATGTAGAATTGACATCGAAAAATGTTGAAATGAATACGCGCAATTGAGAATCAACGTTGCGTCTACTTTGATTGTGGATTGAAGTTGTTTTTAAGTTGAACCTTGTTAAAATAACAATTTCCAAGCTTGGTCGCATTCCATAAAAGAAAAAATGGTTTCCCTTTCCATCCCATGATGTGATTAGGGATAGCTTCTCACAACCAGTGAGCTGTGCGCGTTCTAGTTTTACACTCACTGATTGGGAACTACAGGCATTTCATACCTGTTTTTTTAGTCAATGAGAAAATTGTTGATTTTACGTTGTTTTCCCCTGAGTATATGTATATATTAGTATTTTTAAATGCACAATTTACAGTGTACAAATGAATGCAAATCGACGCTTGGCTTCCCACATATGGGACCAGTCCGCGTTATTGGTGATTTTGATTTCAACACCCTCTTCATTGAAACACCACTCTATTAAAATAATTCTAATTAACCTACGGGTAATCTGTAATCTACCCGCGTAACTTTAATATTTTTTCTACATCTAGGGCAGTCTCTTCCATCGCCACTAGAAATTTGCACAACAGTGTAGCTAGTCGTTGGGTGATATCAATTCTTCTTCACAGCACTGACGAAAGATAAGACGACAGTTATTGACGACTTCCAAAGCATTAGTATCAATAAAAAGCAACTGAGTACTTAAGACATTTTAAGCATGAACGTAGTCAGTACAAATTTAATAATTCGTTGAAGTTATAAAAGAATTTTAATTCCTTAATTCCATCCTAAATCTGAGGTCTTCACTACTTTTTATTGACTATTTTACAACCTGATAAGGTCAGACGTCTTACACATATTAATTAAATAAACAAATTTCAACATATTCTTGCAACTGACTCTATCCTTCGACATTCCTCGCCAGTTGGTAATTCTTCTGCCTGATTTTTCTGAGGTTCAACGTGTGTATAAAACCTCAAGTAAATAAGTGTTCTACATTTCTAAACATAAAACACAAAAAAAACGTCTCGCGAACAATAAAAGCAGGAACAATTCATAACTAGTGAGTTCAAGAGGTAATTAGTGTGATTTAAATTGTTTAATTATAACTTAAAAATAAGTTGCTAAATTAAATCTAAATATGACTCTCTTAAAAACAAACAAAAGAAACCCTGAGATATGGGACTATAAAAAACATCATTCCTTATCTAAAATAGAACATCATCGCTGTAGCTGACGTCATCAAGATCGACTACGTTTGAAAACGCTGAGGCCTCATCGTCGTCAATGCGAATTGTCTCGTGAGTTTATTATTATTATTTACTATTTATTATTCGGTTGGGAGATACAAGAAAATGATTAGAAAATACAAGAAAATGATTAACGACAAGAGAATCATATGGTTAAGTTAAATTGTGCATCAATTATTACACGTTACGCTGTTCGTAGGCAATATTGTCTATCTTGTTACACCAACAACGTATGGCAACATACAGTGGGTCACAGTGAAAATGGTCCACTTGTGACCAAACACTTTAAAGTGCAAAAACTATAAGAATCCATATTAAATGCAAACGAAAGGAGGCTTAATTAGTTAGTTTATTGCATTTAAATAATAATTACATTAAAAATTTTATTATTTCAAAAATATGTTACATAAAAATTAAGATTAACCGAAAAAAGTGAAAAATTCAAGTCACAGTAAAAATGTTCCAGGTAGGTTTATGTTTGTGAAATACAGTATAAATAGAAAAATCTATATTTTTAATATTTTGGTGGATATCCTTTCTGTCGAATAACTGAATTAAGGCGAGTTTGAATTGATTCCACCATCCTTTTTGGGTATTCTGGGCTTACTTAATCCCACTCCTCCAAAAGGACCTTTTATAAATCATTTTTGTTTGAAATGTCATGTTTGCATATTTCGATTTCCAGTTTCTGCCACAAATTTTCAAGTATGTTAAAATCTGATGATTGGGGAGGAGTTTTGATTACTCTGGGACAATGATACAGCAGCCATTGTTTAACAATTCCATTGTCCTGATAGAAATGAAAACTGTCACTTTGTTTCAAATTGTTGTTTTTAAATATTTAAATATTGCATTTTACCCATATTATCTTCAACAATGTGCAATTTGCCAACATCAGCATCCGAAGAAGCACCCCAGACCACCACATGCTCATCACCATGTTTAACTGTCGCACGCAAATGCTTAGGGTTCATCTCCTGGTTGGGGTTTCTCCAAACGATTACTCTGCCATCTGACCCCAAAATTTTGCATTTGCTCTCATCCGTGAATAAGACGTTCTTCCAGAATGAAAAGTCTTTAACAGCGTAACAGTGAGCAAACTGTAAACTGTATTTTAAATTGTTTGAGCTTACAAATGGCTTCTTGCGTGCAATTCTGCCATTTAATCCATTCTTTCGGAAGACTCTCCGGATGGTTTCGGCGTTGTAGCTTATAGTTAATTGTTTCTCAACCATATCCCGTAGTTTTGGTGCACTTAACCTTGGTTTAATATTGGTTTGGTTAATTATCAACCGTTCTTGACGTCCGCTGAATAACTTTTTTGAACTAACTTTCAACTTATTTATAACTCGGCCTTCAGTTTTAACCGGTGAATGATATTTTCAACTGTTGTGCGGGCTTTGCCCACAATTATCTGTGACGTTTTCAATTTTTATAGTGCTCCAGTATTAAATTTTGCATCTGGTGTGTGTATGGCGATCCATCTTGCAAATTTTAAATAAAAAACTGAGGGAAATCTTCAAAACCGTGTTTGTTTCAATGCATAAGTGTCAACAAAAGTAAACAGAAGAAAAATGAACAAAAATGAGAAAAGTTTCCGTTATATTTCATACATTTGTATAGTGGACCATTTTCACTGTCAGATGAATATTTCTCCATTTTCGGTTAATCTTAATTTTTATGTAACATATTTTTGAAATAATAAAATTTTTAATGTAATTATTATTTAAATACAATAAACCAGCTAATAAAGCCTCTTTCGTTTATATTTAATATTGATTCTTATACTTTTTACACTTTGAAATGTTTGGTCATAAGTAGACCATTTTCACTGTGACCCACTGTAGTTTTATTATCTTCCCTTGAGTATATGTATATTGTCATCATGTGTTATCTTCCAATTCTACCCATTAACCTTCCACTCACTCTGTATGTAAAATGTGACTTAGGCTTCATTCATAATTCTGCCACTATTCCATTACCCATTATTTTTCAGTTTTTTTTTGCTTCATTCATAAGTTGAGTCAAGTTAAGCTATAAGACACTTTCGTACTTTACTTTACTTAGGTGGCCTCAAGAAAGGTGAAGATGATATGTTTCCCCAACCGGCTCGATCTTCCGAATTTCTCCTCCAGTTGGTAACAATAAGCTCTCGCGGGCAATATTCCACCTGCTCTTTCCAGAGAAGTCTCGGTGTTCCTATTGTTTGATGTCCTTCGAATACCTATCACATTGGTTCATTCTGATCCATTTTACTGTCATGATCTACTCAGCGTAAACGGTATATTTTGTCGTTATTCATCCGATGTCGTTACTCGCCGTTTTCTATTATAGAACCATATATTTTTCAGAGAATTTGTCTCTCAAAAACTCCCAGTGATGTTTCATCACCATGTACCCAGGATTCTCGATAGAGGGTCTTATCTCTGAAGTGCAATATCTAATGGACTCATTCCGTTATCGGAAGTGGTGGCGTGTAGACTGAATTTACCGATGATTGATTCAAAGATATTTGCCCTATTACAATCCTAATGTAATGACTAGGACAGAGGTCGTATGTTTGCCCCAGGCGCTCACAGCAGACGTCCTTGATGTCATCGTCCTTTTCCTCCGTCGGGGCATATACTCAAATTAGTCGGGCATGTACACAAATTAGCGATATGTTAAAATATTTCGCTTATATGCAGATGATGGCTGTACATTCACTCACGGGGTTGAATCTTGAGACCAGATGTCGAAGTCTTTTGCCAACTACAAATCCTCAACCAAATTCATGCTTTTTCTCATGGCAGGATTGTCTAGTGTTCTAACATTCCAAGTGCATATCCGTAAATTGTGGTCCTTACATTGCAAAATGTAAACCTGGTCAACAAATGGGGAGGTTTTATGTTTGTCATTCTCATTTTGTATTTTCATTGTCAATATAAAGGTGGCGGAAGGCAAGCCCATCGCTCCGTGGTTTTGCATTTTACCTACTGCTAGGATAATTATGTTACAGCAGCCCATTATTGATCCGCCGTTGGCCATTAGTGCTGGCTCATCCGCATTCAAAAGGCAAAAGAGTATGTCCACTAATTCAAAGAGCTTCCGTGACAAGTCACAATCAGGCTTCGCCTAGTTATCTACCGGATATTTCCGATAAGGCCATTATCAGGGAAATACTTATTGTAAAGGGTTTTTCAATAAGAGCGCTACAAATAAAACAAAACCGGTTTTAGATACGAATGAAATTCTTTATTCCTGTGAAACTACGTTCGATGTCATTATGTATGGAACTCGATTTCTTTTACATGGCCACCACGGGCACGGTTGCAGAAGTCCAGACGCTGAACCCAATTTTCGACGGTTTTCAAGCATAAATCGGCCGAAACTGCTGCAATTTCACGTTCGATATTCGTACGAAGTTCATCAATCGTCGCTGGCTTGTTGGCATAGGCCATAGACTTGACGTAGCCCCCAGGAAATAATCTAACGGCATCAAATCGCACGACCGAGGCAGCCAATCGACTGGGCCATTTCGTGAGATAACACGTTCACCAAACTTGGTTTCCAATAAATTGATTGTGGCATTCGCTGTGTGGCTTGTGGCGCCGTCCTGTTGGAACCACATGTCCTCCAAGTCCATATTATCCAATTGGGGGCAAAAATATTCGGTTATCATTGAACGGTAGCGATTCGCATTCACAGTAATGTGCCGGTCTTGATCATCACGGAAGAAGTACGGCCCAATGACGACGCCGGCCCATAAACCGCACCAAACCGTAATTTGTTCGGGATGCAATGATGACTCATGGATTACGTGTGGATTGCTGTCTGACCAATAAGACATATTTTGCTTATTGACGAAGCCTTTCAGCCAGAAATGAGCCTCATCATAAATTGGACGTAGCGCTCTTAAAGTTGAGGCCACTGACTCCAAATTTCGGTAGTAAATTTTAATAATTTCGACTCGTTGTTGGCTCGTATATCTTTCCATGATAAAATGGCAAACCTTACTGAAGAGAAATGTCAAAAGAGAAATGTCTCAAGTAATATTAAATCAAATTAAATTATTGAGTTATAATACAATATTGTTGTATTACGTTGTTATATACTTAAAATCGAATTTGCGTAGAATTAAAATGAAAATCTTTTTTAATTTTTTTCTACCTATACAAATTTGTTCGCACAGAAACTATCGTTTAGTTACTTTGGTTTTCAAATAAAACACAAACTTATTTCGGTTTTATATTTCATCTTTGGTGTTGGTACCCTTTAAAACAAATTCCGTTTTTTTCATGTTGAAGCAAATTTAAACTTTGAGAGAGAGAATTTGTTCAACCTACAAATGGTTGAAGTTTTAGCATTTTGACTCAGAATTACCAAGTAATTAAGCAAAAAAAAGTAGGTACAAAATGTCAGTTCAAAAATTTACATGTTAAGCTTTTGATTTCAACTATTTTTGTAACGGTCAGACTCCGAGTGTTTTTTGTTTGTGCTGCTTAGTAGAATCTCAAAGACAAAAAATTAGGTCCCAAGTTTCGATGTTACATGCCGCGAGTGTTTGAGCATCACCAACACCCCCACACTCTGTAACAAAACGTGCGTTGGAATAGGGTGCATTTAGACACAATGTTCTGAAAGCCTGACTCCTACCCTATAAATACCTGGTACATTCTAAAATTATCTTACAAATAATTTAGAATTTCTGATATCCGTCTGGAAGAATACTAATGGAAATAAGAGGCAAACATCTTTGGGATAAAGATGATAAAATGTTGTTCCGGTATGAAAGGGCATATATTATTTGCTCAGTTTATTAAAAACGACTATCAATTGAACGTAGGGCTTTACACCTAAGTGTAGTAGTGTCTAATTCCTTTCATATGATCCCAATTAATGTATTTAACAACTTAATGTTGACGAACATTGTGTTGGATATATTTTCTAATATTGGTTAGAATATATATATAGCATGTGGTTCATGTAAAAAACCTGTTTTATTTTTTGAGTGATTCTTGCGTGATTGTCGTGAATCACTCGTGAATGTGAGTGGTATCAAATTCTGCTCACGTGAATATGCGTGAACGTGAGTACCGAAAAAAGGTTCGTGCGTGATCGTGCTTGAGTGACTGTCTTCCTTTCGTGAGCGTGCGGAAGCGTGAGTCAAAACTTACTCAGGTGCCCATCTCTACTCTCTACATAATGGCTTTTAACGCCTCGTCTGGGGTATGCGTACCAATTCAGGCACAGTGAGTAGGCATCCGATGATGAACTTGTCACGGAGTTCGAACTTGTCACGGAGTTTGCAATTAAAAAATATGACAAATTTAGAAAAAAGTTCTTTATCTCGAAAAAGGAGCAACGAAAAATTAACCAATTTTTGCAAGTCCCCAATGGGTTTTGATAAAATCGTCCAATTCGTATGCACTTGTTTTCTTCACAAAATCGCCAAAATAATTTTAATTCAATATAATTTAATCAAATGCACGTAGTATAAGTAGATCCATTTATTCTTACCGGCGATATAACTTATCTTGCCATGTCTTTATAATATTGGAAATATAACCGGACTAATTTCCTTACATATCATCAGATCGAAACAAAATGTTTTCGGCAGACACCCGAGGAAAAAATCTGTAGGACCAGCTGAAGGTCATCCATCCAAAAATACTTATCGCACCCTAATTTCAAAAGCGTCAAAACTGAAAATTTCAAGATTTTAATTTTTTGCTTAAAAACAATAACCAAGGAACATTTCTATCTCCTGTTAAAGTCTAGTGTCAGTTTCTCTTCTCTGTCGTCAAAAACAAAACAAATATCCATATGTACTTAGTAGGGTCATAAATATTGTTACTAAATTGAACAACCCATTAGAATAGTAAAATTGAACATAGCCTTTTATTATCATATGGTTTTTGAAAGTTAACCTCTATAGCGTTAGTCAGTTACGGGAATTGGAAATTGTGTCAACTTTCACCACGGAGTGATAAGGAAACCCGTATCGCAGTTATAGCACTTTTTAAGGGTGGAAAGAAAAAAAACGATATTTTCAGAACTCCCCGCCCGCTCGGCATTAGTCACATGTTCGTCTACAGGTACACACAATTGTTCGAGGAGACTGGAGATATAAAAGACCGCCCTCGGTCGGGTCGCCCCCGTACCGTTCGGCCACGGCATGTCATCAAAGCCGTCAAAGCAAGAATTAAACGAAATTTTCACCGGAAACAGAAAATCATGGCCCGTGAGATGAAAATCACACAAAAGACCATGAGTCGAATTATTAAAAAATACTTCGGACTTGGAGCTTTCAAACGGCGTACAGGATATTTGTTGACTGCAACTTTAAAAAAAAAATAGAATAGAAAAATCCAAACGACTTTTGGTGAAGTACGCTGATAACTTGGAAAACTTTAACAAACAAAATAATAGGGTTTATGCATGATCCTCTAAAGAAGTATCTGCGCTCATCGAAATCGAAAGTCGGGGTCGAAAAGGGTCATCATCCAGCTGCAGTCATGGTTTGGTGGGGTGTCTCTTATGATGGGGTAACTGACTTGCGTGGTCTGCCACAAAAGATACCCCAACTTTTGTCGTGTTTTGGTTACAAGCAAGCGATTATCGCTTGCTAAGTTGCAAAGAAAACGGATATTTAGCGATAAATTATTTTATTCAAAAATATGAAAAAGGGTTGAAATCGGTAATAGATGTCAAAAAAGATTTGTGCAAACTTAGTCTTCGCCAAGTGCTTCAAACAAAACAAGCGATTATATAAGCAGGCGGTGTAACCAAAACACGCCTATTGATTCTCTTAAGCCAGCTCTGGTTCGTGCTGTAGCCAATTTCCCAATGGATGAGGTGCGTGCAGCTATTGATGATTGGCCAATGCGACTTAAGGCGTGCGTGATAGCCAAGGGCGGACATTTTGAATGAAACTTACCTTTTTGTATATTAATAAATATATAAAAGAATTTGCGCTACCTAAACGGTGTTAAGAATCATTCCTAGGAAGTTCATATGTTCTAGAAAGTTGTTTATGGAGTTCTTAGGTACATTTTAGTGGTTGATTATTTCCTTGAATTTTGAACGGTTTGCTACCTATGGTAAAAAGAATCGATTTTTTTAAATTTTTTTTTGACCTTGAAGATGAAGTTTTTTGATTTTATATGTCCACAGTTTTTGATGTGTAAACATCTATACGCTGGGGGTAAACATCTTTTTCACAATACAATCACAAATTTAGAGTAAGTTGTGCGATGTTATCGTTAACCAATCGTAAAGCGTTATCAAATCGGTGTGAGCTATGTATGAGTGTATTAGTGTAATCATACGCTGCATACAATATACTCAACACCATCTAGTGTGCAATAGTAGCGACTAATTTTCACTAATTGTCGTACATTATGTTATCATAGGCAAATGAAAACAAATAAATAAAGTGAATACAAAAACATTTAATATTAATAACTTTTTAACAGATTTTTTGCACTTTTAATAAGAAATTTACTAAAACAAAGCAAAATAAGGAAAACTAAAAACTAAACTTGTGAAACTATAAGTCTTCTTCGTCTTTGAGATTGTCATTCATACTTAACAGCTGCATATAAGCACCATCTAGTGTGCAATAGTAGCTACTAATTTTCGAAAACCATTGCTGTAAAATAACTAAATGCATTACATTTCAGTAAACAGCTGATTAATAACTTGTCAACCGCAACAAACACAAAATAATAAAATATTTTACAAAACACCAAAAAAATTATAACTCAGAACATAAAACAACACAAAGTGTATCAAAGCTGAATGGAGGTAATGTTAATTCTAACAAAATTTCTATTAGATTCCAATATAAATTAAGATTATAACATATCTTCATTACGTACTGTTGCCTTACACTGAAACTGGTACACGACAATTGGGTAACAATCTCCATCTCATGCCAATTATTATGGGTGGAGATTTTAATACAAATTTTGCAAACCCACAGTCGCAAGCTTTATCAAAATTTTATATAGATGCAGTTTTGCATAGATTTTTAAATACAATCGAGTCAAAAATTTAAGTATGTATCTTATTTTAGTTAACATAAGCCAATATTAACTATTTTTACTTAAGGCATTTACCATAGATGGGCACTTTGCAGTACTACTAAAATTTCAGTAAAAATAATTCTTTAACTAGTAAATTTTTACTGATTACTAAAATTTTTTTCAGCAATTTTTATAATTGCTGATTATGATGAGGTGCATTGAATTTTCAGTAATCAGTAATGCCCGAATACTGATTATTATGAATACGGCCTATGATTTTACTGGTAATGAAAATTAAATTTCATTATCAGTAAAAATTTACTGAATTTTTTCAGCAATCAGTAAATTTACTGCTTACTGTAATTTTTAATGCAGTACATATATACTGCAGTGTGCCCAATTACTAACCAAATAAGTTAAATAAAACAAACAACAACCAGCAAATTCCTATGTATTTACAATATTGAAAGTTTTGATACTTTTAATTGATTAATTAAAAAAATATACTAAAAGCATAAGTACTTCCAACTTAAAAAAAAATTTTCATTACTAGATGTTTAGACATCTCCCCTGTGATCGGACTCACATTAATTTTTTTTCTTTATGACAAGAGCTACAACTTTCGTTCAAAGATTAAATCAAAATTCCGAACGGTTTGCAAGATAAGAGCCTGACAAAATGATCACTTTTTTTTTGCAAAAATGAGACAGAGGCCCCACATGACTTTGGGCATAACTGGGAGACACGGGTCTTTTTTTTTGTCTTTTATGGTTATATTGTTTCGTGTTGCACTGTGTACTATAAAAGTTGTGATATTATTACCGTGGTATTTCCAACCGGCCCCATTGTACGGCGCTTAGTCCGATACTTGAGAAATGAAATGAATATAATTATCAACACATTGAGAACTATTTTCTACAAATCGAGCGATTACTTGTGTTAGTAATAAATATATTGGAAATTTTCGCTACGTTACTTGAAAATTGAAATGATTATGAAGAAATTGAAAAAAATCGCGTGATTTTTTGAAAGAAATTTTCGCATTTGCCTGAAAAAAATATATTAAATGATAACAACATATTGAAAATTTTAAGAAACTGTTTTAAGTTCTGTGTAACAAATTGAAATATTTTTGTAAAAAATCGCGCTATTTTTTGTGTTCGTTGTGTTCGCTTACTTCGATATTTGAAAAATTAAACGCAAATAATTATCAACACATTGAGAACAATTTGAAACATGGACTAATTCTTATATATAGACTTAACATTTCTCTCAACAAATTTATGACATTTGGCCTGGTGTGATATGACAGTTGGATGTTGAAAAGAATTGCTTCAATAATACCAGATGGTTCACAACAACGAACAAAATAACAACAACGGCGTTTAGTTTTATATGTTAAAATTATTGTGTTAAAAGTCACTTTCCGTCAAACAACTCTCTATCACACCGACCGAACCATGAAGAGTGTGAGCCGAAACGTCAGATGAGTCAAATTTTCACTCTTTAAAGAATTACTCTATGATTTTAAAAAAATTTCCCACAATTATTTGCGTTTTTAATGAATTCATTGGAAATTTTTGCATGAAAAATCAAATGAAACTGATAATCAACAAAATTGAAAAATTGTTGGAAAAATCGTGTAATTTTTTGAAGAAAAAAATCGCTTGGGGCGCTTAATACGATACGTGAAAAATTTAATGAAAATGATAATCAAGAAACTGATATGTTTTGAGAACATTCGCCCGTCTTTTTGGAAGACATTTTCGCATGCGGCGTTTATGCCACATTTCCTATTCAGAATATAAAAGCGCATTAATAGTAAAAATATTGAAAATTTATTACATGAAAATAATTATAAATACAGTGGAAATTTTTTGAAACGAATCGCGCGATATTTGTCTAATAATAAATACATTGCAAATTTTCACGAAACGAAATAAAAATCATACGACAAAAATGTTCTAATGAATGTATGGAAAATTTCCGTTTGCGGTGATTACTACACGCAGACTTGTATTTTATTGTTGTTTGGACGCAAATATAACGTGTTTGTAGCTTGTCGTAGATATAGTATAATTGTGCCCAATCATGTTGTGATTGCTATTCAATATTACATGTTTGAGTCACAATTACTTATAGGCTACAATATATGTTTTTGTGACCCATATGTTGTTTTTCTTTGCGGAAACCCGCTGAAAGCAAATACGTGACAGACAACAAAGAAACTAAAATGCAGCAGATCTTCAATTCACGGATACAATGATTGGGAACATGTACATGTTTCCTGCAATATGTTGCTGGAACCGTGTTTTACCGATATAAGTATACATTGAGAATTTAAGAAAACAGGGCAATATTTTTTAAAATTTTTACTTGCGGCGTTTAATCATTGAGATTGGGGAGGGCTGTGTGTAACAATCACGTTCCTCAATAGAATGCTTTTCCCAAAAAATTAAATTTTCACGGAATTATAAGTAGAACCGAACGAATATCTTTTCGAAGAACAAATCAGTGGTCGAAATGTATTCGGACGTACCAGGTGAAGAATATGTTGAAAATGCCTTAGTTCTTTCTGCCGAGTAAACATATGACATAAAATTATTGAATTTACGAAAAGCAGTCTTGTGATGATTTTTTACGAGAAATCTATTTCTTTGCGGGCAGATTTTCTTATATATAATTTCATTTGTTCTTACATAGGAAGTGGTCGATTTTTCATGTGACCTATTGTCCACATTTTTGGGCGGTTTTTCATATTTCATGCGGGCCAATTTTCATTACATTTTGGACTAAATTTCTATTTTTTTTTGGGTCATTTTGCATATATTAATGCGGATGAGCAAAAGTTCTCGCAAAATACAACATACACATACATATACACATGTACATACACATACACATACATATGTAGTAGGCCCAATCGATAAAATTCGGGCACAAAAGTGTGTTCCTCCTACATGTCAAAAACGGGGCAACAAAAACTCGCCCAAAAAAATTTTTGAAAAATTGCCCAAAAAATCCGATACAAATGTGGGCGAAATTTCGTATGAAATATCGCCCAGAAAAAGTAGTCCTTATTTTATAAAGTAAATTGTGGGCAATATTTCATTTTCACCCTTTGGGCGATTTTTCATACAAAATTCCCCTTTGAATGTTTTTTCATAAAATTAAATATGAAAACAGACCCATTGTGGACCATATTTCATAATTGTAGATACGAAAAATAGCCCAAAAATAATCCGGGCTAATTCCTAAATTTGTGGGCGATTTTTCGTTTTCTTATTTTAACTGAAATTGATATTGCAATTGAAGCGAGACTACACGAAACCGTTACTTATCTAAACATTCTTTTTTTTTTTACAAAAACAGGTATATTTTTAAGTCTTTTTTGTAAGAATATGTATTATATTTTCCCGAAAAGGTAATTTTTTAAAGAGAGGTACTTCCAACGGGTCCGCCATCTAACGTTTTTTTGTCCAACTAGTGCTTATTTCGTGAATGGTAACACTTAGCTCATGTCTGATTTGACAGATAATTAGTTTTATCCTTCCGCTGAACGAATATGGTTGTGTATACGCTTGAACAACGCTGGGAAATATGGGGAAAATGGGCCTGCGATCGACTTACAGAAGATGCCGAATTTGCCAAAAAAATCATCTTTTCAGATGGACCTCATTTTGATCTTGGCGGGTATGTAAACAAGCAAAATTGTTGCATTTGAGGCACAGAAAACCCGCACGCATACATTGAAAAGCCGATGCACCCAAAACGAGTCACTGTTTGGTGCGGATTTTGGTCCAGAGGTCCAGGGATTTTGGTCCAGAGATAATTGGGCCATTTTTCTTCGAAAATGAGCAAGGAGTGGCCGTTACAGTCAATAGCGATCGTTATCGGGCCATGTTGGACGAATTTTTGTTCACAAAAATTGAAGAGGAGAATATTGGCAACATTTGGTTTCAAAAGGACGGCGCTACGTGCCACACAGCCGAAGCTACACTCGATGTTTTGCGCCCTGTTTTTGAAGATCGCATTATCAGCCGCAGAACTGATGTCGTTTGGCCACCTCGGAGCTGCGATTTGACACAGGTGGACTATTATTTGTGGGGTGCCCTCAAAGATAAGTGTTACTCCGACAATCCAGAGACAATTGACGCTTTAAAGGACAATATTCGTGAAGCCATTGGTGAAATTCAGCTGTACACAATCGATAATGTGCTTAAAAATTGGACCGATCGTGTAGGCTACTGCATGGCCAGCCGAGGCAGCCATTTGAATGAAATTATTTTCCATTATTAACCGGAAGGATTGTACTTTCAAATAAAAAAAGATCCAATCTGGGGGGTGAGAAATTCCAAGTCAGGGTGATGGTACTAGGTCAGTATAGTAAAACCCTCAAAGGGTTTGACGTTCGTATGTGTCAGTTTTTTTTTATGACCTTTTAAATTTTTTCCTTATCTTGATGTTTTTTCGCTTAGTTGTAACATTTTGGCAAAAACGTAAAAACATTGACACTCACAAGCCGAACTCTCTGATATTTTTCTACTGTACTAAAAGAGAAATATTGATGTGGCAACACTGGTTCTGTAATGTTCTCATAAAACATGCATTGTCATTATACTTCTTCTCTTTCTCACACTGGTTCTGTGATTTTTGTCATTCAACAAGTGCCGACGAACGCGAACAGTAAAAGTGATTTTTCTCCAGTTTTTTAAAAGTGAACAAAACTGAACAGAATATGGAACTGTGCAAGCCAGATATAAATAGCTTTTGCTACTGCTGTGGTCAATATGTCTCAACACATAAAAAAAGGGGAAATTTCAGTACTGATTTTGTTCAAACATACGAGATGTACTTCAACCAAAATGTTATAGTGAACGAAAATTGGGTACCAAATATAGTGTGTAAAAGCTGCTACAACCGTCTAATGGATTGGAAAAATAGAAGACGTGAAAGAAGTAATCCTGGCGAAGGTCACAATCCATTGAATTGCTATGCATGTGTGAATAAAGGAGCCGTAAAAAGGATAAGAAAATCGTATAATTACGTTGGTGTTGCAAGTGCCGCAACACCATTGCCTCATTCGGACCACATTCCTGTGCCAAAAGCTTCTAGCCCAGATATTTTCTCTTCTACGACTGCTCCGACATATCATGCACGTGATGATCCCCCATATGAGCCATCAGTATCCAATGAGCCAATTTTAATAAATCAAAATAAGCTTGATTCAATTGTTGCCAAGTTGGAATTAACACAGCATAAATCGGAAGAGCTGGCTTCCATTTTGAAATCAAACAATTTGTTGGCACCCGGTGTGAAAGTCACAGCTTATCGAAGTCGTCAGGCAACACTCCAAAGTTTATTCCTTGTGCATGATGAAAAAACTTCTGCATATTGCCCGGATGTAGGAAAATTGATGGACGCAATGGAAATAAAATATGAAGCAGATGACTGGAGATTATTTATTGACAGTTCAAAACTCAGCTTGAAGGCGATTTTACTGCATAAGACCAATAAAAAACCTTCAGTTCCAATCGCCTATAGTACAGAAACGAAAGAAACATATGATGCACTGGAAAATATTTTAAAAATGGTTAACTACGCCAAACATATGTGGCGCATATGCTGCGATTTAAAAGTTGTAGCAATGCTTTGCGGTCTTCAAAGCGGCTATATAAAATATATGTGCTTTTTGTGCGATTGGGACACACGATTTTCCGGTGACCAATATGCATGCCACGGATGGAAACTCAGAGAGCACAGCAGGTTACAAACGGCCAATATTATTCGTGAGCCTCTAGTGCCGAAGGAGAAGATATTGCTACCTCCACTGCATATTAAACTTGGAATTGTTAAGAATTTTATCAAAACTGTCGCCAAAAGAGATGAAGTTTTCTTGTGTTTGAAACTAATTTACCCGAGACTCAGGACATTCATTTCCCATGATTTTCCATCTTAACACATTAATTTTTTCCAATCAGGCGTAGTAAATGGTCCAGATATACGAAAGCTGATTAAAAGTGACGCATTCAACAATATTTTGATTGACGCTGAATTGAATGCATGGCAGGCAATCAAAGAAGTAATAGAAGGCTTGTTGGGAAAGCATCGTTCTAACAACTACGATGTTTCTGTCGCAAGGATGTTAAGAGCATTCTCGGAAATTGGTGTCCACATGTCCTTGAAAATCCATTATTTACATCATCATCTGGACTACTTCAGCAAACAATTGGCTACCGAATCTGATGAACAAGGTGAACGCTATCATCAAGTTGCTATGCCATTTGAAATGAGGTAATACTGATTTTTTATTTTTTCAAACTCATTTTAATAAAACAAAAACTTACAGATATAGAGGCAAAAAGTCGCCGAGTGCAATAATTGCGGAAATTTGCTGGTGGAGTAAGCTTGTGTGGCAAGACAAGCATGATCTTGATGATAAAGAATTTTCAGGAGATGCAGAAGGGCCACCAGTGGAGTCACACATTGACATTATGTGTGGTTCAGAAACTGATGATAGTGATGAATGCGATGCCACTAGTCCCGAACAACCACCATCGAAAAAGTCTAGGCAATATTTATTAAAATAAATAAAAATAAATAAATAAAATAAAAATAAAAAATTATAAAAATGTTTACTTAATTTGTTTAGTAGTTTATGGCCAGAAGTCTGGAGTTATTGGGGAAAATTTATAAAAAAGGCGGTAAATGACACTTTTTTGAATAAAAACAAATATCAATATTCTTGTCAAAATGGGATACTTTCAGTTAATTGTAAATAAAAGCAGAACGCGTTAATCGATTTCTATGATCTATGTCGCATTTTGTTTATAGGTTATGTGACTTTATATGAAATTAATAACACTTGATCCTTTTTTCCGTTTTGGATTTTTTATGAATTTAAAAAAAAAAAAATTTAATTTTTAGGCAAAAAAATATTTTTTTTTCTCCACAAATTTATTTTTACCGGCAAAACTGTTGATTATTTTTTTGAGTTTGTTTTAGCAAAATCGGACAAGTGGTTCTCGAGTTATGTTAAACTACGTTTTTGCCAAAATTTACAACTAAGCGAAAAAACATCAAGATAAGGAAAAAATTTAAAAGGTCATAAAAAAAAACTGACACATACGAACGCCAAACCCTTTGAGGGTTTTACTATACTGACCTAGTACCATCACCCTGACTTGGAATTTCTCACCCCCCAGACAATAATCCCAAAAATATTCCATAGTGTTATTAAAAGCTTACGTTTTTTTAAGAAAATTTACTATTTTTAAGAAGAAGTAGTTTCTGTACGAAAAAACCATAAGAGGATGTATTTTTTTTACAAAGAAGTACTGCTTTTATGAACCGGTACTTTTTATTAAAGCAGTGGTACTATTTTTAAGAAAAGGCTATTTTTTTAAGAAAACTTAATTATTTTCAGATAGGCTACTTATCTCAAGAAAAGAAAAGGTATTATTTGATTTTTAAGAAAAGGCAATTTAAAGAAAGGAAAATTTACTTTTTTAAGAGAAGGTATTTTTTGAAGAAAATGTTTTTTTAAGAAATGGGATTTTTTGGCTCCTTTTTTCAAGAATATGAACATTTTGAAGAGTAGGTACTTATCTCAAGAAAAGTTATTTTGTTTCACAAAAATGGTCTTCTTTAAAGAAAGTGTAGGTTTTTAAGAAAAGGCAATTTGTTGTAAGAAAATTTACTTTTTTAAGAATAGGTACTTATTTAAAAAAAAACTTTTTTAAGAAAAGGTATTTTTTGTAGGAAAATATACTTTTTTTCAAAGCAAATGAACTTATTTAAGATAAGGTGTTTTTTAAGAATATGAATAGGTTTGTTTTTGAAAAAATTTACTTTTTTACGAAATGGCACTTATTTGAGAAAATTTTATTTTTTAAATAAAAGTAGTTTTTTTGAAAACGGATTTTTTTCAAATAAAAAGTAATAAAAGGAATTGTAATAAAATGCAATATTTTGTGCCAGTCTTGCAGTTTGGCTTTTCTAAATTTACTTTTTATTGGGTTCAAAGTACATAGTAACTATTTGTTACAGGCTCCTCCTAGAAAACTTCCCATTAAACAAGAAATTTCCGAACATATGTGAGACATCTCGTTAATTTCTTTCTCTATGGTCCAAGCCGTTAGTCTAGACGCCAACCAAACTAAAAGTAAACGATATAGCTGTTAATAGTGGGTTGTAGCATAATAGGGTTAAAACAAAAGTTGTTTAATTTTTTTTCATTTAGCCCCCATCCCGCAACGTGCGATAAGAACTTCGTTCCAACAATTATTTCGAAAAAATCGCCCGAATTTTTGACTGCGGCGGTTACTTAAATACAATATAAAATTATTTTGAAGAAGAATGGCATGATATTTTAAAAGTGTTCGCTGAAGCAAAATATTAAAAATTATTTCGAAAAATCGCTCGATGTAATAAATAATTAAATAATTGTTCATATTTTGCTTCAACGAACGCCGCTGACTTTCCACTTTTAAAAAGGTTGGCAATGGTTTTCCCAAAAAATGACATTTGTAATTTGTACATTTGTAAATTTTTTCGAATGTCTAATGTGTACAGATACGATATCGGATGTACCAGCTGGAATAGAAGTTGAAACTTCCACACCATCTTGTGAATCCAACAAATGCATTGTTTGTAATAACTTACCGGCCAATATGGTTTTATTGTCGTGTAATCTCATGAAGTTTTGCAATTAGTACGTTTTGAAAATGCAAGCACTCAGCTTGGCTAATGGCAGTAATGTTTATTCGTGTTCTTCCTGTGGAGCTGAAGTTCATGACTCCATGCAGTTTTTTACTTAAAACCAACTATACATGTAAAAGTATATCACTATACAAGTTAAATTACTGAAAACAAATTTTAATTTGTTGACATTTTACCTTTTTTGTATTTCTGAAAGCAATCTTCTTGTTATTTTATTTGAGAGAAATCCTTTTTCTGGCTATAGATATGGGCGATTTTCCATTCGCATACTTTCTGACTAACAGACAAATTGGCCATTACACACTTCGCTTGGGTCGTTTTTCATTAATTGTTGGGTTATATTTTCTTTTTTTTGGGCAAAATTTCATTTTTTTTTGGGCGATTCCGATTTTGGCCATTTTTAAATTTTTTGGGCGTTGTTTCATGCCGCCGTCAAAAAAATTACTCAATTATGCCGCCGTCCCAAATGCCACACCATACAGTCACTCCACGAGGGTGTAAAGGCCGTTGGTGTGTGTCATTTGACGATTTTCCGGTCCCCAGTAGCCAAGTCAAAGTCAATGTGTGCATCGTCGCTCATAATGATTTTTTCCCATAACTGGGGGTCGTCGTGATTGAACTGCAAAACCTTTCCACTTCACTCCCGTCTGCGCATATGGTAATTTTCCATTAGTTGTTGAGGCCGTTGAATTTTATACGGGTATAAATGCAAATCTCTTTGGAGTATTTTGAACAAAGTTGACGTTGACATTTGAAATTCTTGTGCACGGTGTCTAACTGACAAGTCTGGACTTTCATCAACATTTTGCAACATTTTGTGCCATATGTACACCACGAGCTCCGCCAGACTTCACTTTATGTCCCAGTGAATACAAAGTTTCAAAATTCTTTACAATACGCTGAATGGTTGACTTGCTCAGCACATTATTTATCCCAAAAAATGCCGAAAAATTCTTCGCGTTTTTACAATTGAACGATTATTTAGATATAAATGTTTTAATAATAACTCGTTATCGGCTGCTCTGCACAACTGTCAAATACATAGTGACAAATGTCAAACAAACAGAAATGGCGGTCAAAAAACATCGGCCTGTTTGCTGACATCTTCAAATTTGAAAATCTGTTAAGCATTGCATGATCAGGTTATCGATACAATTTTAAAAACATATCTCTGATTTATTTAAAAAGTAACTACTTAGATTTTTCAATATTTAAATCTTTTTTTAAATTCCATTTGTTTTGGGCGTTCTTTCATTTCCTGCATGGCCACAAATAGATGCCCAGAGATCTCGCCATTAAAACCATTTCATTTTCTAATTTGTCAAACGTTTTATCATCATCGTCTCAGTGACTTTATTAACGCATCATGAACACAAAAGTTTTACACCGTTTCCAAAGGAAATTGTTTAGAAAGCAGTAGTCATTTGAATGTGGCGCAAGTTAAAACGATTTTTCGATTTTCTAATTGAAAGTTTATTTAAACTTTAAAAAAGTTTGTTTGTGATTTATCTTTTCCAAATGATTGTTTCATTATATAAAAAATAGATTTTTCAATTCATTTAACTGTAACAAAAATAAAATTTTTTTAAAATTAGATATAAAGTTCGGAAATATATTTATTATTCTGTGTGTGTTCTAATATAAAAAACATAAATTACAGAATTTAATTTAATTTTCACGCTGAAAAAAACGGCCTCTGTAACATATTCTCTGTTTGGAACACACTTCAAACATTTATAAGTTTGCAAGTCCCAAACTCAAGTGTATTTAAACGCAAACTTTAGCATATTTACTGACAAATACATATGTATGATTTTACGTGGAAACATATACGTTCTTCATCCTAGTGTGTTTTCCCAAACCTCCTATACATACGTGGAAACATATGCGTATGTTCTCCCAAACAACAATATTTAGAAATGAATTATTCTTTCTTTATTTATTTTTATAATTTCAATAAATAATTAGTTCCTAAAATTAAAATATTCAAAATTACCTTTTTTACATTGCTGAATGCATTACTTTTGTATGATATGAGAATATGCTGCTCTTTTGCTTCTCCTTTCTTTGTTGTCTCTCACGTTTTTGTTTTCAGAAGGTTTCAACTATGCGTTGGTACACAAACAAGATATTTATATACAACTCTAGTTTATGAAAGACAAGCGTGTATTAATTACTTGTGTTAAAGCGCCATCAAGCGGAGCGAAAAACTTGATTTTTTAATAAAAAAAAATCCAAATTTAATTCCCCTTTCAAAACTAGCTCAAGCATTAAAATCGGTTCATCCATTCTGTTTTTATAGAACTTTTTATAATAGTATTACATTACAAGTGAACCTCCACGGTCCTTCGAAGCTTAAAAATCGATGTTCTCAAAATTCTGACGTGCTACAGCAAAACGCCGAGACACGTATTTCTTTATTTTAAGCCTATTTTCATATTCTGTTAACATTTTTCATGTGTTCTCAAAAAAATTTGATTTTGTCGTACTTTGTAATAAATAATATCTACCTATATAATGAAATTAAAGAATAGTTCGCTTCTTAATATTATTATCTTTGGGAGGAAATTCACATATGTTTCCACTTAAGTACATGGAGGATTGCGGAAAACACGCCAATGCTTCCACGTAAGAATATGTGTGTTTGGGATGAAGAACGCCAATTTTTCCACGTAAAAGCATACATGTTTGCCAGTAAACATGCTACTGTTTCCATTCAAATACAAGTGAGTTTTTGACTTGCAAACACATGAATGTTTGAAGTCTGTACCTAACATATATGTACATGGTTCCTGCAGAATAAGCTTGGTAGAATTTTCCATATACACTATTTTCAACATATTCACAATCACTCCGACCGATTTTTCTCGGACTTTGAAGATGTAATCTCTTTTTCTCATTTTAAGTCACGTTTACTATTTCCACACCACCCACACTCTTCCAAGCACTTTTCTCATATTTTTTAGGTTAATTCCACTCACGGTATTTTCTACCCTAAATATACGAGTGGTATGGCGAGTGGCCAGTCAAAAAATTCGGCCCCTAAAAAGGTCGCCTTCCACCAAGTTTAACACAAAATTAAGCTCCGGAGTGAGCTTTTATTTTTGCTTAGGACACGCTTGAGAGCGAGTCAAAAAAAAATATTTTAAAAATGGAAATCTATCGCGACACTCATGGTAGGTGCCTGGTGTTTTTTAGGAGGAGTCGAATTTTTGAGCTCGCCACCCATTTTGCATATAAGATTTATATTCCTGTTATGTTTCAAAATCTAACATGTAGCGCTTTGCTATTATGAATTTGTAAATTTTGAAATTGCGATGCTTTATTGTGTATTCGGCATTGAGTGTAGTAACCGATTTCTATAAACAAAATTAATTATAGGCCTTTCAGTGATGTTGATAATTAGGGATCTTCGATCGATACTAATTCGCACATGTGAACTGTAGAATTGAGTTTGTATATATACGATTGATGATCAACCGATGGTATCAATTCAGGCGCAAACTAGTCATGCCAGTGAGTGTGTGTAGAACTGAATTGTCTATTATTTCCAACAAAAACCCAACCATTTTTCAGTTAGAGAAATGTTCATAACTTGTAAGCTTGTAGTATGAATTTCTAATACATTAACCAAAAATTAATAAAATAAATTTAAAGCGTTTTTGTGAATTGCAATTTGAATTCTGTTCTGAAAATAAAGTTTTAATATTTTCAAATATTTTAATTTTAAATTGCATATCAACAAATTTCAAATCCTGTTTTTTTTTTCAAATTGAATTTAAATCCAAACCTTAATTTTTCAGGATATTGTTTTTTTTGAAAATATATCGTTTTTTGGTTCCAGTGGTAACAGATGTTGTAGCACATCGAATATTGTAGCACTCTCCACAATCATGCAGAAAAATCTCAATATCAATTTGTAATATTTGTAATTTTTTTTACAAATCTGAGAATTCTAAATATAAATTTAAATTCTCGTGTCTTGTTGATATGTTTTTACCACAAGCATGTTTATTGGAAAGCTTTAAATTTCTTTTGTAAACGGTGTAGTCAGCAATTGTATTTTGGATAAAAGCCTTTATGTGCGTGTGTGAGTGAAAAATGTCTGCGAGTTTTCCACAGACAAACAGTGTGAGTGGTATTTAATTTTTCACCATTGATGTGGTGTTTTTCCGTTGAAGAATCATCAGCGACAGTCATAAAAGCAAACAGCGGAAAATCTATGTCAATATAGAAATTTCCCTCCCCATCACATGTGATTATTTGGGCTGGTGAGAAAGAGTGGTGGGTTTAATCTCGCGCACATTTGCACACACTCGCATTTGGTCGGAGGAAAGCATCTTGCGGACGAACCTGCATAAGATACATCTCACAGCTTTTCACCTCAGTAACACTTGTTCCTTAAGACTAAAGTGGTCGGGAAAACTCATTGAGCGGGTAAAGCTATCGTACAAACGGCATGAGGAATTCCATTTGTATTCGTGTATCGTATTGAATCCTAACGCGTGTGGCTGAGACTCCAACGTAACGTAACGTAAACAAACAGATTCGACAGAGGATCCACACAAACCTGTACACAAAAGACGGACGGACTGTCGGACGCATCGTTTGCTACAGTAGAATTATTGTGTTTATTTTCAGATTCCGAGTCTGATTTGAATAAACAAACAAACACCCCGTGAGTTTTCTCTTTGGTACGCACAAACCCACATTTTAGCGCGATGTGAAATAGTGAAATTTATATTTTATTTTGCTTTCAATTTTTCTGTTTAATATGAATGATTTTTATTTTTGCAGAATCCGAATCATATTCATCATTATAATTAACATTTACTTTTTTTCACGAGACACAAATATTTTATGTAATAATCACCTTAAGGATTGAAGTGACTGATTCACATTGACGTACGTTTTCGTGTTTTTTTTTTGTTTGATTGTGTCCTTTCAGTTGTTGTCGCATTCGCTGCTGGCTAGGAAAGGTTCAAGGAAATCGCCGCTAAGATGAAAATGTCATTTTCAATTTCGGTCTGGAAATATGCGGTGCTAACCCTGAATGTTGTGATATCGGTAAGTGCAAAAAATGTAGAACAGTAGCAACAATAAAACAAACCCTAACACCAACAACAACGACAATAACAACAACAATACTAACAATATCGACATAGTGTGTGAAACAGCCTGAAGGCCAAAAAGGAAAGAACAACACAGATTTCCCACTCTGTTGTATATAGTGGCCATGAAATTGTATTACATACGGGGATTACCACCCCACTTTATTGTACATGTGCACATAAACGCATATATGTACGAGTATGTGTGTGTGCAGTTACTCTACTATGTACTTGGACTGGCACTCTGCATGCATACCTGCAAGTTCAATTGCAATTGTTGTCACTTAAGAATGCTGCCTTATTATATATCAAATATGTCAGATTATACTACTGATGCCATTTATTTCACAAATATATAGGTATATATATACATTAGGGTGTTTGTTATTTTCGTGATTCCAATAGTAATATGCATTAAGTGGGAAACAGAGGATAAAATTCTCGAACCGTATCGTACGCGATGATTGTATGAAATCGTACCGATTTTCGAGTGTACCGACATCGTACTGACGGACGCCGCCACCGATACTGCAAGTTTTATGCGATTGATTGGGTATGAAGTTGTAGCAGATGTTTGATTTCTCACAATTATCGCAGCGATTTTATATGTTATCTGATTTAAAGAGGTAAAGACTTGGTGGTAGTGATAACAAGTTATGGCTGAAAAAATATCGTACTTGTGTGGTGCTTTCAGCAATTTGTTGTACCGATATGGGAACAATATAGATCTGCACAATAATTGTATCGTGTATTTCCCAGTTTAGAGATCTGCATGGTAGCGTTCAAAACGGCGTTTGAATGATTCATGCCAAGAAACCAATTACAAAGTATCCGCCGCTCTCTCAAATTAATTGATTGAATGTGAATGTTGTTAGGAGTGCGACATTAATATAATTCAACCGATGAGCGAATGAATTGGATGCACATGAATGCGACGCATAAAATATGAATTGTATTCATGTGTTCTATACAATACACACTACTGTTATCCGTGTATGTATGTATTGTTAGGAGGGATTGAAAATATACATAAAAAAAGTCATAATATATATCTCGAAACGGAGCGCCCAATCAACATAGATTCAATTTCGGCGGTTTGTGTAAAGTGATACAATTCCTGTTGTTTGGAAAACTAATCAAAAAGCTCCAAAATAAAAATCCCATGAGGTGTCAGGGGACACCCGGTCGGAACGAAGTTCCATTCGCTACCTATTATGTACTAGTTAGTTCCAACACGCCTAAGGCGCCCGTTGAAAAATACTATAATTTAAATGGATCTTTAAGAAAAGATACTTTTTGTAAAATTATAAACTTTTTTTAAGAAACATTTTTTTTTATAGAATGCATTTTTTTTATAAAGAAAAGTATATTTTTAGGTCGTTTTTGTACCATTAGGGTTTATATATTCCCGAAAAGGTATTTTTTACAGAGAGGTACTATTTTTATTAGAAGGTAATCCTTTTTTCCAAAAAAGGTACTATTTTTAAGAAGATATATATTCTGTAAGAAAAAGCCATAAGAGTATGAATTTATTTTTACAAAGAAGTAAGGAAAAGGTTATTTTTTAAGAAAATTTACTTATGTTCAGAAGGCTACTTATCTCAGAAAATAAAAGCAAAGGTATTATTTTATTTTTAAGGAAAGGTATTTTAAGAAAAAGAATTTTTGTTAGACAAGAAGGTATTTTTTTAAGAGAATGTATTTTTCTTTTAAGAAAATGTTTTTTTTAAGAAATGGGAATTTTGTTTGGAATTGGTACTTTTTTCAAGAATAGGTTAATTTTTAAGAGAGGTACTTGTCTCAAGAATAGTTATTTTGTTTCACAAAAAATATACTGTTTAAAGAAAAGTTATTTTTTAAGAAAAGCAATTTGTTGTAAGAAAATGTACTTATTTAAGAAAAGATACTTATTTAAAACCAAATACTTTTTTTTAAGAAAAGGTACTTTTTGACAGAAAATTTACTGTTTTAAGCAAAAGTACTTATTTAAAAATATATTACTTTTTTAAGAAAAGGTATTTTTTGTAAGAAAATTTAGTTTTTTAAAGCAAAGCTGCTTCTTTAAAATAAGGTATTTTCTTAAGAAAATTTACTTTTTTAAAAATATGAACTTTTTTAAGGAAATTTTATTTATTATAAACTACAATATATACTAAATATTGGCTTCATGCTCCACCTAGAAAACTTCCCATTCAACAAGAAATTTGCCAACATATGTGAGACATCTAGTTAGTCTAGACACAAACCACAGCAAAAGTAAACAACAAAGTTGATAATAATGGGATGTAGCATAATAGTGTTAAAACAAAAGTTGTTTAATTTTTTTTCATTTAGCCCCCATCCCGCAACGTGCGATAAGGAACTTCGTTCCAAAAGCATTATGATAGTAATTTCAAGATGGTGCCGTAAAAAATAAATAGTACTCTATCAAAATTTTGAAAATATATTTTTGTCATGACAAAAATATTGACCAAAAACTCAAGATTTAATCAAATACACTTGGAATTGAAGCTGCAACGGCCGGTAGGTCGACTATAAGTACCCCCATATCAAAAAGGGTAAATACTCCCGTAGTCAGCTATTCAATACGCATCTTTTGAAACAACACACCCAATCTATAATACTGCCAGCAGTCCGGTGCAAAACAAAAGTTTTTTTTTTCAAATCTGCACAAGAGCAGACTCAACGATGGTATCATATTTCGGTTTCGGGTTTAAACAAATTTTATTTCAAAGGTTTTTACTCGGAGTCTGGCTGTGAGAGGCTTTTCCCAAGCCCATGGAAACCATTCTTTTTGGATTGTAACTTGCTTTCTAGCCTACAACTTATTGGAACCAAGTCATAGGATATTTTTCGGGTAAAATGTCTTAATAACCTTAGTGCTGCAAACTGTTGCTCATATAAACACCCCACTAGGACAATTAATAAATACTCTACTCGAATTTACCCTATTTTTAGGGGGACATTATTTTAATCACCTATTTTATGGTGTCCTCGCAAAAACTACCTTGCACAGCAGTCACATTTTCTTGCGAAATATCGGCTTTAACTGTCGACGTCGATTTTTCGTTATTTCAGTCCCAAATACTTGCTTTTTGGGGCGTGGTATATTCCCAAACTGTGTATCTTGGGATATTTTGCCCAACTTTGCCGATGTAAAATTCAACCGGGTGCAAGTTATAGACAGCCAAACTCAGTAAAAGGAAACAACCTAAGTAGAAAACTTTGGAACAAAATGTGTAGTAAAATATAATTATAGACGAAAACACCAATGATGCAGTTCTATTCATAGGACATGACGTAGGGTAATATCGTTGAGTCCGCTCGAGAAATGGCCGCGAGTCACGAGATTGCTGTGTATCACTCGTGAATGTTAGGAGGATAACAATTTGGTCACGTGATCGTGTTTAAAAGTAAATAGCGAAAAATCTTCGTGCGTGAGACTGTATGCGTACTATTTTCGCGTGACTCACGCATATATCCGAATGTTTGATTTGACTTAATTCAGATTTGATGGCCGTCGGTGGTGCAATGGTTAGTGTGCGCGGCTCTTGTACATGATAACGTGGGTCCGATCCCTTCTCAGACCACCTTACATTTCTTTCGACGACGGTCACCTCGCTTAGTGATGGCGACACTATCGAGTACTTAGCCATGAAATAGCTCTCAGAGTACCGTTCGGAACCGGTGTAAAACTGTAGGTCCCAATCAGTGAGTGTTAAAACTAGAAAGCGCATATCTCGCTGATTGTGAGAAGCTCTCATCAATCCCTTCGTGGGATGTTATGGACACCATTTGTTTGTTGTAATTCAAATTTGATTATTTTCGAAATACTTCTACTGACATTACCCCCTGTAGACGGGGGCTGCAAGGGAACGAGTGCTAGATGAAAGAAGAATTATACTTGTTGAGGATACAATTGATAAATTATTGTTCCTGCATAAAAGTCCGTTTATAGTCCGTTTAATTTAGCGTTTTCGGTTCAAGTGTTGTAGTATAGGGTTTTTCAATAAGAGCGCTACAAAAGTTTTTTTTTAAATAAAACAAAACCGGTTTTAGATACCAATGAAATTCTTTATTCCTGTGAAAGTACGTTCGATGCCATTATGTATGGAACTCGATTTCTTTTGCACGGCCACCACGGGAACGCTTGCAGAAGTCCAGACACTGAACCCAATTTTCGACGGTTTTCAAGCATAAATCGGCCGATACTGCTGCAATTTCACGTTCGATATTCGTACGAAGTTCATCAATCGTCGCTGGCTTGTTGGCATAGACCATAGACTTGACATAGCCCCACAGGAAATAATCTAACGGCATCAAATCGCACGACCGAGGCGGCCAATCGACTGGGCCATTTCGTGAGATAACACGTTCACCAAACTTGGTTTCCAATAAATTGATTGTGGCATTCGCTGTGTGGCTTGTGGCGCCGTCCTGTTGGAACCACATGTCCTCCAAGTCCATATTATCCAATTGGGGCCAAAAATATTCGGTTATCATTGAACGGTAGCGATTCGCATTCACACTAATGTGCCGGTCTTGATCATCACGGAAGAAGTACGGCCCAATGACGCCGCCGGCCCATAAACCGCACCAAACCGTAATTTTTTCGGGATGCAATGATGACTCATGTAATTACGTGTGGATTGCTGTCTGACCAATAACGCACATTTTGCTTATTGACGAAGCCATTCAGCCAGCAATGAAATTCAGAAATTGGACGTAGCGCTCTTAAAGTTAAGGCCACTGACTCCAAATTTCGGTAGTAAATTTTAATAGTTTCGACTCGTTGTTGGCTCGTATATCTTTCCATGATGAAATGGCAAACCTTACTGAAGAGAAATGTCAAAAGAGCGGGAAAAAATATTGCGTCGTTTGCTGTCCCTATCGATTTACTTTTGTAGCGTCTCTTTTGAAAAACCCGTTATATCGTATAATAAATACAACACATGAGTTTGGATCAATTTAACATATTTAATAACTTAATTCTTTTAAAACAAACATAAATTTAATTTACTTCATTATTTGAACTTTTACGTACAAACGCTTGCATTTCTGTTTGTAAGAAAAATGCTTCATGAAACAGAAAAAAGAAACAACACTTTTTACTTTTCTCAGTAATTTGTACACGAACCCTCAGGGTAATGGGGGAAATAAATGGTAGCTACCCACGACAATGGGCAAATACTCATCACGATTACCCATTACCCTCAAGGAAATGGGGAAAATAATGGGTATCTACCCTTGACGATGGGTAACCCATCCCCATTTTTGATCGAAAATATGAAAAAATTAGAAAAATGCCTATATCTCGCAATCGGAGAGTCCAATCGAAATGATAACAAATTTTTGCCGGTTTCTTAGGGTTTTTCATAAAGTGGTCCAATTCGAACGGAAGTTTTTTTTTCAAAAAATCGAGAAAATAAGAAACTCGCTAAAATAAAAAAGTGCCAATAACCCGAAAACGGAGCGCCCAGTCGAAAAATAACCAAATTTTTCGGGTTTTTAAGGGTTTGGTTATAAAGGTTTTGGCGATTTTATGAAAAAAAAATATTCCATACGAATTGGGTCAGTTTTTAAAAACCCCTTATAAACTTGGAAACATTTGATATTTTTTGGATTAGACGCTCCGCTCCGTTTCCGAGATATTGACATGAGGGCATTTTAGCGATTTTTTGACATTTGAATAGGAACACTTTATGAAAACCCCTTAGAAACGTGCAAAAATGTGTTTTTTTTTTCAATTGGACGCTCCGTTTACGATATATACAATTTTTTCCTAATTTTTTCATAGTTACGATCAAAAATGGGGATGGGTTACCCTGGGTATCGATTCCCAGCGATTTTGTTATATTGCTTTAAAATTAAACCCAATGGCTAGGGGAGTAGACTAGAGTCGAACTCGTTTACTAGTTCTCGAACTTGTTCAATTCAGGAGTCCAGACATAACAATCACGAATGGTTGCTAATGCCTTGTCTGGCCACCCTAAATGAACCAAAGGGTGTTCCAATAAATGTGTCCGATTTACAGTAAAAATAAATCGCATATTTTTGGAATTACTGATGATACTCGTATTGCTGATCAGAGCCTTGCTTTGCGAAGTTTTGTTTTAAAATTGTGACCCTGACTCAGGTTATAACCGCCCTGTAACTTCAGTACATTGAACCATAGAGTAATAATTAAGAGTTTCCATTAGATACTCTCTTCGATGCCTCTTCATGACGACGAGGTAGTAGGCCATTTCATAGAGTTTTATTTGCTGCGGTGTTTTACCAATTTTACACTTTCGTTGGATATAAAACGGACAGAAATCAAAGGGAATGCGTATTTTCGTTCAATGCAAATAACATAAAACATAATTTAGCTGTCATTAGCATCAATAAACACTATTTAAAATTAGTTCCTGTCTTCTTTAGTATTTTTTCGATCAACTGTGCCATAGAATCCACTTGATTGAACTTGACTTAGGAAGTAGGGATAGGAGTAGGAGGAAAGCGAATATTGTTTGTTGGTGTGTCTCTTAAAGTTGTTGACATCATCAGTAATTGGGAATACAATCGCCGGACGCTTATTCCACATACGGACTGTTCTGCTGAAAAACGAATCATTTCTGTAGTGCCTTAGTTCGATCAATTGACCAAGTGACAGCAAATGGATGTGAATTCCTGGACAAACTTGTGGTACGGTTAAAACTCCTAACCTCCGGTATACGGTTATGCATCTAAGACAGTTTTGGGATTTTTTAATTTGAATTGGATTTTAATTTGCAATACTTTATCTAATACAAAGGCCAAAGATTTCCCATTGTTCCCAATGACAATGCAATGCAATCCATTTGCTCAGGCAATGCAAATTCCGGTTGTGGAATCGAACTCGAATTGTTATGGAATACGGAAATGCTTTCAATTATCATGAAATGTCACACTACTTCAATGAACTCCTTCATTGCTGCAGTTTTTGAATTTGTGGACCGTCATTAATGCTAAGAAACCTTTTACATTGATGGAATGAAGTATGTTTTTCATATAAATATGGGAAACTATAGGAAAAAATTGCAGACATTTTATCGACATTGTAAAGTAGAACCTATTAAATAGGCCATCCTATACATTACACACATTTTATTGAATTTTAAAATATTTTTTGTACAAAATGTACAATTTCATTAATTTTGAACGATTCAGTAATTTGGATAAAGGATCATATATACAAGGTGGCGCAAAAGTAATCCTCCTATCAGAAAATGCTATAAATTTTGCGATTGGCCCCTAATGTCAGTTCTGTTTTGACATTTGTGTAGTAAACACATGCGAAATACACGTTAATAAACAATGTTACGCTACACTGCTCCAGAACGCGGAATATTGCTGACTATTTATTTGACCAATAATCGGTTGGTGACTTTGGCACAACGTGAATTTCGTCGCAGATTTCCTGGCCGTCCAACGCCTACTGGTGAAACACTGCGACGTTTAGCCGCTCGCCTCGAAGAGACTGGCACAACACGAGATGCTGCCAGGCGTGGCAGACCCCGGAGTAGCCGTTCTGCAGAGAATATTGCTGCTGTAGCCGAGGATGTCATGGAAGCGCTGTCGATGTCATGGAAGCGCCGTGATTGCTACAGAGCAATGATCAACGAGTTCTTTTTGCCGCAACTTGATGAATTGGGATGGGAAAACATGTGGTTCCAACAGGACGGTGCAACGGCACACACTGCACGTGCCACAACCGATATGCTGAAGGATGCATTTTCCGGGCGCCTAATCTCCCGTTTTGGCGATTTGCACTGGCCAGCAAGATCGCCTGATTTGACCGCTCCAGACTTCTTTTTGTGGGGCTTTTTGAAGTCGCGGGTTTATGTCAACAAGCCTCAGACTCTTGCAGCTCTTAAAGACAATATCCGTCAAGAATGTGAGGACGTATCGCCGGTAGTTTTGGCCAAAGTGATGGAAAATGCCATAAAAAGGGCTCAAATGACAATCAACTGTGGCGGCGGCCATTTACATGACATCATATTCTCGACTTGATGTAAAAAAAATTAAAAGACAAAATAAAAATAATCCACAAGAAGAATCACAGTTTTTCATATCTTTTTTTAAATTACAGCCAAAAAACATCGGAATTTTACTTTTGCGCCACCTTGTACATATGTAGTAGGTACGCTTTGTATATATGAGTGACACAATATATGAGTGCCAGTATGAGATAAGGAATAAAATAGATAAATAAAATGCTGAAATGCAGAATCCCGCGCCGTTTAAAAAAAACTGAAAATCGAGAAAAATAATGGGATTTCAAAAGTCAAAATTTTTTGTCGGCCGGACCTATGGGGACCCACAAGGTCCAAAAATTTCCCAAAAATCAAAAAATTCCGAAATCCAAAATTCCTCTCCTGGCCCCGTCCCAGAAAACTAACAATCACCGAAAAAAAATCGTGCCACAAAAAGCCCGAACTTTGGACGACCATAACTTTTGCATTTCAAATATTTTGCTTAGAATCGTGTGCTCTACCCCCCCCCCCCCCCCAACATATTTTTTCGCCCCAATCTGAACATTTTTGGACCCTAGGGGACCCATAGGTCCGACCGACAAAAAATTGGTTTTTGAAATCCTCTTATTTTGCACGATTTTCGTTTTTTTAAATGGCGCGGGGGGGAGCATTTTTAACAAATAATTTACATGATTGTGTGGCAAAAGTTAAAATTGCATTCAGTTATGGAAACTGTCTTATACCATCAGGGAAACATATTCATACCATCAATGAAGCCGGTTCATACCATCAATGAAACCTGTTCATACTATCAATGAAACCTATTCATACCAACAATGAAACTTGTTCATACCATCAATTAAACGTGTTATACCATCCAACGTGTTATATGCATACAACCAATGAAACATATTCAGACCTTCAATGAAACATGTTCATTTCATTAATGAAACATGCTCATAGCATCAATGAAACATGTTCATAGCATCATCATTACATCAATGACTATATTTCATTACATCAATGAAACGGTTTATAATATCAATGTAACATATTTCTTTAATACAATGATAATGTTTCATTCCGGTTAGAAAGTTTACATTAATTTCAGGTCTATGAAACATTTTTCGTTTAATGTAGCATTGGCTTAAAAACAATGACACTTTTCATAGATGCAATGTAAGCATTCATTAATGGTATGAAGGTTTTTCTTTCAATGTAGTACATTCAAATTCATAAACCGGTACCTATAAAATGTTTGAAAACCAAAACTGCCAGATATGAAAGAAATGCTTTGAAAATACCTACGCGCCAAAGGTGATTAATTTTATTGAATTTGCATCTGTAGAGGTAATTTAAATTAAACTATAAATACAAATTATAATCATTATATTGACACGTTCCCGGCAGAATGTATTAAGCGACATATTTGGCGACAATGACTTTTTTCCATATTCTCAAAATATATGCCAAGCTCCACATTTCGATATACAGAGAATGATCCTTGCATAACCACGTCATGAGATATTAAGCAAATGAAATGGTAATAACCGAAAACTAATACAAATCAGCTACTTTACAGAAAGTTTTTTTCGTTTCCTGAACAATTTCCATTATGTCGCTTGACACTTTCTGCCGGGAACGTGTCGATATGTATAATTAATTTTCCATATGGATGATGTCAGAGGAATACTTCTCATGGAAATATCGATAGAAAAACGACACACAACTCACATTTCGACGATGTTCCAGGGAGATACCACAGATGGCCAGCCTCCTGTCAGCTATTAGCATCATTGCCCTCCTTTGCAAATGGTCCAGATGCTTCAAGGTGGACCTAGGGGCCCTGGCCCCAATATGAGATTTATGTTCCATCTTCAGCCATTGACAGATTAGGTGCACTTTCACGCCGGAAAATTTGAGGAAGTTTACGAGCAGATAACGCGTTCGGTCCATGTTTAACAATTGGCACAATCCTAGACGACTGTTGTCAAATTTAACAGCTGACACTTGAACAGGAATAAATTGCAAAATTAGTACATTTTTATTGGGACACCCTATTTATAAATTATGAAGAACTACACAACAGGGTGTACTGCAAACTTTTTTTGAGGAGGGTCTCAAAAGACGCGTAAGTAAGAGGTGATTAAGGAAACATCAAACTTTTTTTTATACGATGGTACTTATAGTCCCCTACCGGCCGTTGAAATTTCGATTCCTAGTACATTTTCGAAAAATAAAATTATGTTTTTGGTCAATATGGGGCTCAAACGACGTGTCAAGATGAACATATGTATGTAGAAAAATATCTTCTCCAAATTTTGTCACAGCATTTTTTTTGTTTCACTATGCCATTTGGAAATCTTTATCATTCACATTTTGTCTTCCTCATTTTGCTGTATTTTACATTTAATGAAATTAGAAAGACATCAATTGAAATATGAGACACATCAATTGATATTTAACAGAAATCAATTGAAATTTAAAACACATCAATTGAAATTTGAAAAACAACAATTGCAATTTAACAGATATCAAGTGAAATTTAAAAATCTAATACATAAAATTGGTTAATAATTTTTAAATTTGAACTGAGGAATTTTTAATTCCAATTGATATTTTTTAAATTTAAATCGATTTTTTTAAATTTCAATTGATGTGTTTCAAAATTTCAGTTGACATGTTTTAAATTTCAATTGATGTCTTTTGCATTCCAATTGATGTTTTTTTAATTTTCAATTGATGTATTTCAAATTTCAAATTGAATTTTTAAATTCCAATTGATGTATTTTAAATTTCAATTAGAATTTTGAAGTTTCAGTTGATTGAAAAATTAAATTTATATTTTGTAAATGTCAATTGGGAATGGTGTAGTAGAGACAAAAAAACTATGATCTACTCTAAATTTAATACTATTGATATAACATAAGTTATTCCATACGTTTCCTGATTATAATTAGCACGGGACTTTTGTGGTCATAAGAATCAAAGGAACCCATTCAGAAATTGTCAAATAATTGGTTAGCCCAAACATAGAAATTGAATGTTATCATATTTGGTACTAGACTGGGCGATCGGTTACACTTTGCCCTGCCATTCCTGTAAGGTGGCAATAAGATTAGAGTTTGGAAGGCAGAATTGCGAAATAGCAAGAAATTCTAATATGTACATTAGACCGACTCACAGTGAATGGTGGAGAAAAAAGTGTTTTTGTCCACCCCTCACAATTTTCCTTTTCTGATGATTCGCAAAATATTTCGTATCTAGCATTAAGATTCCGTGAGCTGGATCGTTTTTAAAAATGGAATTTTTTCAAGAACTTTGTACTCTAGCTAAAGAAAGGTATATAACATTAGTATGAAAGGAGTTTTATGGCGCGCCCAACGGTATATAAAACATGTCAAAACATATCATGACACATCCTTTGTTTTACGGATATTTTCCAAAAAACGAATTTTTAAGTTTTTAGCGCGGAGGTTTTTCAGATTTAAATGTCAGACTGGAGTACTTCATAACATTCATAATTTGGTCGAGATCCCACGAAAAATGTATTACAAAATAAAAACAGTATATCTATACAACAATAGCGTACTTGTAAAAAGAAAAGATTTGGTACCCATTTAGTCCTGTTTACACACAGAGAACTATCCTTGGACTATCACATTCATTATTCACCAAATGTTGTGCATATCAATTGATTTGGAATTAAGATTTTTATTTCATTTTCATTTATTTTTATTGTAATCAAGAAAGTTAAACAGTTTGTGTTATAATATATGTTACAAAGCGTTCAAGGATATTTCCTTTTTCTGCTTAAAAATTAATATTAGATTTATCAACATATATATGTTAGTACATTATAATATATATTATTGGAGGAAAAAATTTACAAAAACCTTTTTAAATATTTTAAATTTTTAAATAAAACTTAGAAACTACTTAACCTATTTAAGTGGAGACCATCTCAACTAAATGACTAATCTCAGAATGTAGACATCTATTATTAAAGCTAAGGTGATGCAATCTACTAGTAGAGTAGAATCTGGGGAGGTTATGAATTAATTTAAGCAGTTTGTTTTGTAAAACCTGGAGTTTTCCCAAATGACATTTAGCGCTGGTAGCCCAAACAGGTGCTGCGTAAAACATAGCAGCATGGAATATTGATTTTAATATTAATTATTTATTGCTCAAGTTAAGACTAGAGTTTTTATTAATAAAGGGGTATAACGATCTTATCAGTATATTAGATTTATTAACAATATAAGGTATGTGATCCTTAAATTTAATTTTTGGATCCAGAACTACCCCTAGGTATTTCACTTTATTATCCCATTCAATTTGAGAGTTATTAAATATAATATTGCTTTGAGGAATAAAACATGCCTTTCGCTTCCTGGTGAAATATATAGCCTGGCGCTTTTCGCTGTTGATCATGATCTTCCACTTCGTGAAGTATTTTAATAAATCATTAAGAGCTGATTGCAGAAATGAGATTATTTCAGCAGAAAAAGTTCCAGAGCATAAAACTGCAGTATCATCAGCAAATATAGACATTAAACAGTGATCCAGTTGTGGGACATCTGCTGTATAAATATTGTATATTACTGGAGACAAGCAAGAACCTTGCGGACAACCAGCCGTAATATAATATAAATCGGAACTTGTTGAACCCATGTGAACCCTAAAGGTCCTGGCACATAAGAAACTTTATATGATTTGGATAATTTCCGCAGGAAATTTGAATTGTATTAATTTGAAGACAAGACCGTCATGCCAAACTGAGTCAAATGCAGCTTTGATATCCAGCAACACCATACCTGTAGATTTTTGCTGGTTAAAGTTTGATTTGACCAAATTCCTTATTCTAATTTACGGGTGTAAGGTATTGTGTTCCCTACGGAAACCGAATTGTTGGGGAGGTAAAATATTGTTCGTGTCAATAAAATTTGTAATTTTCTCTCTGATTATTTTCTCTAAGACCTTACTGATAGACGATAATAAACTTATGGTTTTATTGGGTTTTTTGATAGGTGTGGTTTTAGACTCTTTGAACTCGTTAGGAAAATACCCCAACTTGAGGCAGGAATTTGCTAGAGCCGTCAAGACTTTGATACCTAGTTTCGGTAAAGCTTTCAGACATTGATTATTTATCCCATCTACACCGGGAGACTTTTTCGATTTAAGAGTTTTAATTATTGCAGCAACTTCTGGTGTCGAAATTAAAATTTCCCCAGTGGGAATAGTAGTTGTAGAGTTGAAGGCATGAATGGTATTCCTAACTAGATTATTAGTAGTAGGATCACCTAGATGGGAAGAAACAGAGTGATTAGAACAAAACGTTTATGCCAAAATCTCGCATTTTTCTTGCTTTGTGGAAAAACTGGAGTTGTTGTGCTTCAAAATAGGAATGTATGAATACTTCTTCCTTAAAATTTTTGTTAGATTCCAAAAAGGGGGACAGTTCTTGTCAAGAGACAATAAAAGACGATTCCATGATGTGTTCCTAAATCTGCCTATTTTCTCTTGGATTAACCAGTTCAACCTCTTAACTTCATAGTAATCAACAATATATCTATATCTCTTCCAATCCTGCGGGGACGATTTCTGCTTCGAATCAGGAGTTTAATATGATTGGGCAAGGGTTTATTTGACCAGTTTTGATTTTCTTTGGTACACAGTGAGCTATTGCCAGGTTTATGATATTCCGAAAATGTATTAATTTCGCGTCTATACCTTCGGCGGTAGAAATAAGGTTATCCAATGGAAGAAGATGTCTATTTACAAAACTTGAAAATGCATGCCAATTTGCTTTCCTAAAATCATAATATTCCAAGTCTAGTATGTTACATTGGATATTCAAGGAAAGTTTCACCGGAAGATGGTCTGAGCTTAAGTCGTTAATGACTACAGCAGGAGATATGTTGCTAAAGATATTAGTTAGAAAGATATCTAGTGTCGGAATTAAGATTTGGTTGCAAGAAGTGAAATATTAAGCTGAACTGGTGTAAGTCAATGTATGCCAAGTAGCTCTCTATCGCACTGACCGCACCACGAATAGTGTGAAAGGAAATGTCAGATGAGAACAATGGCAGCTCTGTACGTCATTACTCCAAAGACGATTTACAATTAGACGACCAGAAGATGTGCGCAACTTGGCAACCCTGGTAAAAGAGAACCAAAAAGTGCTAGGAGTTCATTCAAACGCATTTCTCTCTCGCGTCATAACTTGCTTATTTCATACTTTTTGCATAATTTTACTTCAACATGGTTGGAATTTGTATAGTTATATACAATAACACTATCAGAAAGCTGCTCGTGTATTGAAATATTCAATGAAGAGAGTAAGAGAGAGAGTAGAGAAGTACTAGGGTTTCACTCGTTTTGTTTGTTGGCATTTGAGTGAAGAGAAATTTTGACTGTCTACTTGTACATCGTTTTTGATTACTCTATGGTCACAACCATTTGGTGATGCTTTAACCCATTGTGAATTTTATAGAAAAGGAAAGTAAGGAACATAATTTTGTATTAAAATTGTGTATTATGAACAAATTTCTATATCTATATCTCGAAGAACAAATTTTTACGGGGTTTTAAGGGTTTCACACAAAGTGTTCCAAATTGGCATGAAATATTTTTTTTAAAAATATCGCCAAAATAAGTAAATCGCTGAAATAAACAAATAGCTATAGCTCGGAAACGGTGGGTCCAACTGCAAAAATAATAAATTTTTTAACTCCATAAGAGACTTTAGCCAATGGATACCTCTCATATGGCATCACTTAAAATTCGTTAAACTAGCATTTGTCAAACAAAAAACCAAAAACACGCATATGTATGTGTTAGCGATTTTTTTTTTAAAAGGTGATGTCGTATTAAAGACATACATTGGTTAAAGCCTCTTATAGAGGTAACAAAGTTATTATGTTTGCGATTGGACGCACGATTGCGATTGGATCAAAATTTCTTCGAAACCTATGCACCACTTTATGTAAAGCCCTTAGGAACTCGAAAAAAATAGTTTTTTTTTTCGATTGGACGATCCGTTTCGGAGATATTGGCATAGGGGCGTTTTAGCGATTTTTGATTCCAGAAGTATTAGTTTTAGCGATTTTTAAAAAATAAAAGTGATGCCATGTGAAAATATCCATAGGTGAAAAAAAGCCTCCTAAGGGGGTAAAAAATGTATTATTTTTGCGATTGGACGCACCGTTTCAGAGTTATAGCCATTTTTATATTTTAGCGATTTTCTTATTTTGGGGATTTTTTGAAAATAATTATTTCATGCGAATTGGAACACTTTGTGAGAAACCCTTAGAAACCAGTAAAACTTTGTTCTTTTTTCGATTGGACGCTTCGTTTTCGAGATATAGACATTTTGTCTAAATTTTTCATATTTTCGATCAAAAATGGGGAAGGTTTACCCTGGGTATCATATGTATGTTTATGTTAATTTGTGTCATCCACAATAATAGATTCTCCAGCCAAGTGTCCACAATTGTTTGTGAAGGCGTCAGTAGTAGCGTCAGATTCAACGATTATGTTTAAAAGTCTCACTACACCTCAGTTTATGGTAATACATACTAGTAAAAATTAAAAAATACATGCGATTCAGAAACTAGTGTGGTGCGATATATCAACTGGGTATATTCGTCTTGTCGAATACATGGACTTTGATGGCCTTTTGATTTCGTTTAGAAAAATATATGTCAACCATTGTTTTTGTCCAAAGCATATCAAATGCTGGGTCTATGCGACGTAAAATGTGAATATCTAGACTTACCATATTCTTCGGTGGATGATATTTTTACACTTTATTGTGTTTTTCACAACTTTGTTTCCTACTTTCTGTTTAAAATAATAGTTCTCGTGTAACATTCCAATATATGTAGTTTCTCTTTCACAGCAAAGTCTCTTGTGAAAAATCGAATACATAACTTTGTAACAAGTGTTTTTGTTAAAGAAACTAAATTATGATTACATTGACTGATATTTGAACACGAATTCGAAGATTTTAGTTGTTACGAGTTGTATCTTGCCTTTCAGATGACTGAGGTTTTATAAATTCTCAAACTGGTTAATACAACTTAATTTTTCTGTAGCAGCAACTTGTATTTAGTAAGACCTATTTTTAATCTATCAATATCATCGGCAAATAATTCTGATATTTGACAATTATGAATTCTAATCAAAATACAGATATTAGCATGGAATTTGCAATGCTTGCATTGATTTCCAACTAATCTGGTCCAGCTCTCGGGATCCTAATGGCAGGCACAAACTATTTTGGGAATCACCATAAAACAAACCGAGGTAAACTTTCAGGTGTGAACAAAAGGAACTTTTTTTTGTGAGTCGGTCTAATGTATATATATTTATACTTATATCGGGAAGTAAACACAAGAAGATACATACAAAACTGGCGCACAATAATTAAAATCTGAACATCATGCGAATCGCACATTCAGTAATATACACATTTTCATTGAAAGATATACAGACCATATGCATGTTAAGATGTTCAAATTTCACAACTAAATTTTTAAAGTTCATAGCAACATGTTACCATTGGGTAGAGAGGGAAGGGTGGACGTGGTTGATCGATTGACCAATTGGCACCTGAGCCGCATAAGTCCTCGTTTGAATTCCAAGAGATCCCTTGTTTCTACACTACGAAGAGAGTACAAATCATTCATACAGTGACACTCAAAGCAGCGCTTCCTCGTGTCTACCACAAGAGAACACTGATAGAGAAGCTGTTCGATGATCTCAATTTCCGTTTCATCTCCAAAAAATGTTCGGTAATCCATCCTTACAGTACCTCTCATACGCATAAGGCCCCTGACATGATAATGGCCCGAGATACCCTGATGAAGAAACACACGCCATCTAATTTTTGCTCAGTATAATAGCGGCTGGGTGCGGTTTGAGTCCAGCGTCAGCAGCATTTCCTTTGAAATCCTGCAGTTAGTGTTTGCCAAGCAGGCGGTATTATCCCTACGGCGGCTAGCTCACCGATCAATCAGAGACACACGAGTTCTGCGCGCACAAATAAAAATCGGTTAAAACAGCTGATTTATCCATAACCAAATTTACAGGTTGTCACAACCACACTAGATGCCATCACAGCCGAATCAGAGGTTGTCTCAGCCGAATTAGAGGGTGTCACAGCCGAATTTTTGATGCCACAAGCGAATTAGGAATTGCCACAACCACGCTAGAGGTATAGGTTGCCACAGCTGAATTAGAGAATGGCCAAACCGAACTTAGAGGGTGTCACAACCGACTTTTGGATTTTTTTTTATTAATTAGAAAACCATTTAGTGAGAATTTTGTAATGTCCTGTATTCTGTATTCTCACAAATTATTTCTTATCAAAAAATAATGCACAATCTTTAGGGAACCAAAATAATTTAACATGGCACTTCCGTCCGTTTTTGAAGTCCCTGTCATCATGGGTCACTTTACTAATTCTGATGTGTTGTGTCTGTCAATTTAGATCCTAATCCGTTCTATATAAAGACGATGGCAGTACATCTCAAACGACCGACCTTGAAAAACTTCAGAACAATTGTACTGCGCGCTAGGGCTGCGACATCGACATCGATGTTTTGAAAACATCGATGTTTTTGAAAAACATCGAGTACTTTTTACATCGATGTTTTAGTGCCAATGTTTTTCCAACATCGATGGTTTATATCGATGTTTGCATCGATGTTTTTCTGTGTGACGATAAGAACAAATTGCCTTAATATAAGGAAATATAAACCATAAAATATTAATATAAACTCGAATTGTTTATATTTGCCCATTTATTCGCCGCCAGACGCCAACCACCACCATTATGCGTAGCTGGTTCAACATGGGATGTAATGGGAAACTATTTATTTTAATCAAGTTTTGTAGTTTTTCACCTTTATATCGGGGAAAAGGGTGATTTATATGTTTATAACACATATCTAAAAGAGAATTGCAGCAAATACAAAACATCGGCAAAAGCATTGATGATCGAAGAAACATCGATGTTTGTGACCAGTGGTGTAAATTACCTCTTCTGTTTCAATTTTGGTACCTCGATTTCTAAAAAAAAGCCACCAAAAATGAAACATCCCCAAACATGTTTAGAGGTCGATGTTTTATCGACATCGATGTCTCTTATTTGAAACATCGATGTTGTAAAACATCGATGTTTTGAGGTCGATGTCGCAGCACTACTGCGCGCTGATTATTGTGGGCATTTTCTGCAGCATAAGATGTTTTAACGCAACAACCATAAGTATAGTGTGAGAACACACCGCAGTGGCTTAACGGGCTGACGCTGCTGAAGATGATGCTTCACAAACATCGAAACGATCGTCCAGCGAATGTGAGTTCGAATCCCACCCGCGGCATTTACACTTTTTTTCACTATCCGGAGAAAATATGATATCTTAGCCTTAAAGGAAATTACTACTTTGAAAGTAACGAGGATCTAAGACAACTAAATTTAAATACAATATTTTTACTTTTTTATTTTATTGTTCAAGCTCAAGACCATTCTAACTCTCTTTTAATAGAGATATTGTTTTCAAAAAGGAGTTTTGCAAATGCATTCTTATGATTCCTGGCAAACCGTATAGCTATTTCAGATCTAGCCACAGATCTTCATCAGCGGAATGATGCTATTCAAAAATCTAGAATAATGGTTTGAAATGATTCTATTGAAAAATTCATCAAACTAAACGCAAACGAAAACTCATTTCAATTGAGAATTTCCAACTTTTCAAGTATTTGTAAAACAGCGCAAGCAAAACACACAAGAAAACATTTGCAAAAACTTCTTTCCATCTCCAGAGAACCATCGGCTCCCATTAGACATGATTCTTGTTGTTGTCTAAAAGACAACACATTTCTTACATTCAATAACAATTGCATGTAGTTTCGTTCGTGCTCCACGTTATTCAAATTTATCAGGGATGATGTTTACCTATTCGGCCATTTTTATTAGAACTTTCCCATTTTATTATCCAAACTGAAGATCATTGTAAATCTCTTTTAATAGATTGCCTGATAATACTGATGAATTTCAATATTTTTAATTACGTTTCTTAATAACCACAAAAACTTGTACATTCTTTAACCTTTATAATATAATATTTGTTTTTAGGAATTTAAACGTGAGGTTTGAAATATACAGGGTGATTCTGCAAGTTCCGGACAAATTTCTCCAGCGTATTCCTTGGCTCATTTCATGAAGAAAAGTCCACTAGGACCATGTTCGAAAATGCAAGGGTGCGAAATGGCAGCGGGGTCAACATTTTCGGATTGATGGTCGGAGGGTAGAAGGGTAGAAGGATAAAGTTGCTAACTTCTGAGCCAGTGGTCGGATTTTTTGTTTTTGGGCTTGTTGGAAAGGTCTTTAAGAGGACTTTCAGAATCAAAAAAAAGTAGAAAAAAGTCAAATCGCCGAGATACAGAGCTTTCGGAAAAAAATGGAAAAAAAATTGCCATAACCTCAATTTGCTCAGCCAGATGGCAGGTAACTTATAGGTCCAAAATGACCTAAACGAAGCCCAGAGGTCTTACCGTTCCAAAGTTATGACCATTTCTGAAAATTTCAATAAATTAAAATCTTAAACGTGTTAATTTACAAAACAAATAAATGTGTGCTGTTATTTCGCTTCCAAAAACAAACATTTTTGCATTTCAGTAAAATGGTCATAACTTTGGAACGGTAAGACCTATGGGCTTCGTTTAGGTCATTTTGGAAAGGTAGGGGGAATGGCTATCTTTCAACAGAAAAAACATAACTTACCTGCCATCTGTCTGAGCAAATTGAGGTTATGTGAATTTTATTTGCATTTTTTTCCCGAAAGCTCTGTATCTCGGCGATTTGACTTTTTTATACTTTTTTTTTGATTCTGAAAGGCCTCTTAAAGACCTTTCCAACAAGCCCAAAAATAAAAAAATCCGACCCCTGGCTCAGAAGTTAGCGACTTTATCCTACTACCCTCCGACCTCCAATCCGAAAATTTTGAACCCGCTGCCATTTCGCACCCTTGCATTTTCGTACATGGTCCTAGTGGACTTTTCTTCATGAAGTGAGCCAAGGAATATGCTGGAGAAATTTGTCCGGAACTTCCTGAATCACCCTGTATAGAATTATCTTGTGGTAACCGAATTGAGAATGAATTCGGTTACAGCAACCGAAATAACGCGAAATTCGGTCGTTGCAACAGACTCAAGGCCAAATTCGGTTATTGCGACCGAATTCTCTTGTTGTAACTGATTGATGCCACATTCGGCCACAACCGAAATGATAGAAAATTTAATTGGCCGAACAAATATAATGGAAGATTCAGTTATCACACCGGAATCAATTAAGAAACGAGGTTGCTTCAACCTAACTTCAGTTCTGGGGACTATATTTGGAAGTAACTACTCTGGGGGTATCCAGGACACAGCTAATCGACTATGTAGTAGGAAAATTATAGAAGACAGAGTGGATAGACGAGAGAGCGATAAGCAACCGGAAGCAAACCATGCAGCATAATATCGGCCTGTGTCTCTATCTCGAACGAAAAGCTAAGCGAACGAAAATCAGGTACTCATATTCGACAAAAAATGGGTTTATCCAAGTCAAAATTTTCGTTTGCCTGACTCTATGTTTATTCCCAACCGACAGCACATTCTAGATAGAGAATCCAAATTGTACCTTTTCATTCTACTTAAAACGACAAGATTGTGAAACACAAATCAACTTTCTTTCGTCTAGAACACGAACGAAAGCTTTGGTTCGAGATAGAAAAACAGGCTGTAAGTTTAAATAGTGTTTGATTGATACTAATGACAGCTAAATTATGTTTAATGTTTGTTCTATCGACCGGAAATACGCACTCCCTTTTAATTCTGTTCGTTTTATGTCTAACCAAAGAGAAAAATGCAACACGATGAAACGGCCTACTACCTCGTCGTCATTTGGAGAACGTCATGGAGAGAACGTTATTTCTCTATGAACTATGTACCTCAATTAGGTTGTTCGGCTGTTGCCACCTAATTACGTTTTCCGTCGGTGCTTCAATGGTAGTGTGCGCGGCTCTTGTACATGACATCGTGGGTACGATCCCTGCCTTGACCACCTTAGATTCTTCCGACGGCGGTAAATTTTGCTTAGTGACGGTGACACTATCGAGTATTTAGCCCTGAAAAGGCTTCACTAAATACCGTTCGTAACCGATGTAAGGTCCCAATCAGTGTGTATAAAACTAGAAAGCGCACAGATCACTGGTTGTGAGAAGATCTCCCCAATTACTTTATGGGATGTAATGGGAACCACTTGTTTACAGCCTCTTTTCAGACAATTACTTCTCTGAGTGTGCGTTGTCATAGCTTACCCTTCTCTACAACCAGCGCGTGCTGATTCGTTCTCTACAATTTCGCAAATGATAATGGTTGTCTTTTTGTCTGGGTATAAATTGTGCTCCAACAGACGAATATATATACATAAATATCAAAATAATAATCACCCCAATATATAAGTAAATACATACAGACGTAATACACACATGCTACATATGTATAACTATTTTCGTGTGCATAAATGAGTGTGTGCATGCATTATAAATGTCTGGTTTACATCATGTTAATAAAGTAAATTTGGTGCTTTTTATGATCGTCCCATGGGCGTAGTTAATATGAAATTACATGAAAATTTAATTTCACTCTGTATTCAAATATTAAAACATTTTGATAACTTCTGGTCATTTGTAAAAACGTATGACAATTGATTACCCTGATATAGTGAAGGGGAAGTACGCCATATTTTGAATGCCAACGCAAACTTAAAAATAAAAAGATATTTTTCAGCTGCAAATTGCTAGTAATTGTCAATTATTTGTTAACGCTACATAGTGACATTAGACATATTGAATTTTGTTGAATGGTTGAATGCGAACAAATCTGTCTGTATTTTTAATCTCTAATTTCTGAAAAACGATCTCCTAGGATGGGATTTGGATGATTTATACGTTACTGATTTTGTTGTCGACCAGCATTTCTTACATATTCGAAGAATTACGAGTTTTATGTGTCTAACCATTTCATCATGTTCTCATATTAATTCTAATTGTACAGATCGACGGACAGGTAAACACGTGCTGTCATGTTTTACGAAGTGAACCTGCTACCGCCGATATATGTGTATATACATATACTATTTTATTTTTAGCCATTTTAAATTTTAGAGAAATTGTTAAGGAACAAGTTAATTCGATCTTTTTTCTATAATTCTCATTGTTTTGTATACATGAATTGCCCTAAATTTCTCGCACAGGGAGCATTTTTATATATATAAAAGTACTCGTATGTATGTGTGGAGTACAGAGGGTACGAAGATAATGGGAATAATAATTAATGCGAAATATCATTAGTTTCGTATTTCGATAAAATCATTCATATAGAGTAGACCGACTCATAGTGTATGGAAGGGCAATAAGTGTTTTTGTGCATCTCTCGCAATGCACCTTGGTTTTTTTCTTATGATTCCCAAAATATTTCGCGTCTAGCATTAAGATCCAGTGAGCTGGACCGTTTTTAAAAAAATGTATGTTTTTTGTTTGTCAACGGAAATTGTACTTTAGCTCAAGACAATATACACGCTGAAATATCCGTTTTGGTTGGTGGTTTAGATACAAATACAACGTGTTTGTAGCTTGTCACAAATGTGGTATACTTGTGTCCAAACACATTGTGTTTGCTATTCAGTATTACATGTTTGAGACGCAATGATTAATATCTTATAATATGTGATTTTGTGCCCCAAGTGTGGCGTTGTTTGTTGGAAGCTGATAAGTCCTGACAAATTACAAAAAACAGACGCCGTAGATTATCAATTTATAAAAGCCATGCTTGCAAACATATACATGTTTTCTGCAATATGTTGCTGGGGCCGTTTTTTTCAGCGTGTATACAATAGTAGTATCATATGAAAGGGTTTTCTACGCTAGGTGATGCATTGTGATGGCGACACTATCTAGTATTTAGACAATCAGTGAGTGTAAAAACTAGAAAACGCACAGTTCACTGGTTGTGAGAAGCTTGGGAAACAATTTTTTTAATATTACCATTCTTATACCAAGAACCCTTTTTAGACCTTAGGGAACCTGCTAACCTGATATACAGATAAACAGAAATGGCAAAAGTGTCTTAAAAAATCACATGACGTGTCAGGGGACACTCGGTAGGAACGAAGTTCCTTTCGTTATATAAGTATATTATGTACTTATACTAACTAGTTAGTTACAACACGCCTAAGTCGCCCATTGAAAAATACGATAATTTAAATGGATATTTCAGAACAGATTCTTTCTGTAAAATGATAAACTTATTTTAAGAAAAAATATTTTTTATAGAATATATTTTTTTTAAGGTATATTTTTAGGTCTTTTTTGTAAGAATATTTATTATATTTTCCCGAAAAGGTAATTTTTTAAAGAGTGGTAGTTCCTTTATTAAAAGCTAATGTTTTTTTTAAGAAAAGGTACTATTTTTAAGAAGAAGTACTCTTTGTAAGAAAAAGACAAAAGAGTATGAACTTTTTTTTTTAGATAGAAGTACTTTTTATAAGAACAGGTACTTTTTAAAGAAGTGGTACTCTTTTTAGGAAAAGGTAATTTTTTAAGAAAATGTACTTACTTTGAGAGAGGCTACTTATCAAAAGAAAAGAAAAGGTATTATTTTATTTTTAAGAAAACGTCCTTTCAGAAAGGAATTTTTGTAAGAAAATGTTTTTTTTAAGGGAAGGTATTTTTTGAACAAAAGGTTGTTTTTAAGAAATGCGAATTTTATTAAAAATTGGTCCTTTTATCAAGAATCGTACATTTTTAAGAGTAGGTACTTATCTCAAGAAAAGATATTTTGTTTCACAAAAAGGTGCTCTTTAAAGAAAAGGTAGATTTTTAAGAAAAGGCAATTTGTTGTAAGAAAATTTAATTTTTTATGAAAAGGTACTCATTTAAAAAAATACTGATTTTCAAGGAAAGGTACTTTTTGTAAGAAAATTTACTGCTTTTTAAGCAAAGGTGTTTCCTTAAGATAAAGTATGTTTTTGAAGAAAATTTACATTATTTAAGAATATGAATAAGTATTTTTTTGAGAAAATTTAATTTTTTTAAGCAAAGGCACTTATTTAAGAAAATGTTATTTTTTAAACTTCTTACACTTTGGTTTTCTCAATTTAGATTTTATTTGGTTCAAAACTACAATATATACCAAATATTCGTTACAGGCTCCACCTAGAAAACTTCCCATTAAACAAGAAATTTCCCAACATAAGTGACATATCTAGTTAATCTAGACACAAACGAAAGCAAAAGTAAACAATATAGTTGCTAGTAGCGGGATGTAGCATAATAGTGTTAAAACACCTGAGAAAACATGATCTCTTACAGCCTTAAAGGAAATTACAACTTTAAACATAACGAGGATCTAAAAACAAGGTGTGCGAAGTTAGCCACCCATTTTTGGAAATAAATATTTTTGAAGATTGTTCTGAATTGTTCTAGGATTGTTCTACAATGTTCCAAAACGATGATTTTCTAAAATATAATTTGTACCGGTAAATCGAAAAAAACCAATATTAAACTTTGCACCCCATTTTTGGAAAAACGAAATTTTTGCGGTTGTTCTGGGTTGTTCTAGTTGTTCTAAACATTGTTCCAAAACGATGATTTTCTAAAATATAATTTGTACAGGTAAATCGAAAAAAACCAATTTTAAAGTTGCACCCCATTTTTGGAAACAAAAATTTTTTGCGGTTGTTCTAGTTGTTCTAAACATTGTTCCAAAACAATGATTTTCTAAAATAAAATTTGTACCGGTAAATTGAAAAAAACCAATTTTAAAGTTGCACCCCACTTTTGTAAAAAACATTTTTTTGCGGTTGTTCTAGGTTGGTCAAGGTTGTTCTAGTTGTTCTAGTTGTTATTTTAGAAAATCATTGTTTTGGAACAATGTTTAGAACAACTAGAACAACCTAGAACAACCGCAAAAAATTTTTTTTCCAAAAATGGGGTGCAACTTTAAAAATGTTTATTTTCAATTTACCTGTACAAATTATATTTTAGAAAATCATCGTTTTGTAACAATGTTTAGAACAACTAGAACAACCCAGAACAACCGCAAAAATTTCGTTTTTCCAAAAATGGGATGCAAAGTTTAATATTGGTTTTTTTCGATTTACCGGTACAAATTATATTTTAGAAAATCATCGTTTTGGAACATTGTAGAACAATCCTAGAACAATTCAGAACAATCTTCAAAAATATTTATTTCTAAAAATGGGGGGCTAACTTCGCACACCTCTAAAAACAACTAAATTTGAAACATATGGTAGGGCCAAACCAAAACAGAACGAGACAACTACAATTAGAATAGTTCGTTCTATAAATATAACTTTCAAAACTTCTGCATCAGTGCGTGTAAGTAGGAAAGCAATGTGTAAGTAGCGACAACAATCGCTCTGCACACAATCAATCAATAAATGTCTTCGGTTAGTGACTTGTGTAAATACACACCGCAGTGGCTTAACGGGCTAGACGCTGCTGATGATGATGCTTCACAAACATCGAAACGATCGTCCAGCGAATGTGAGTACGAATCCCACCCGCGGCATTTACATTTTTTTTTTCACTAACCGGAGAAAACATGATCTCTTACAGCCTTAAAGGAAATTAGAACTTTAAACATAACGAGGATCTAAAAACAACTAAATTTCAAAATTTGTTTAATTTTTTTTTTCATTTAGCCCCCATCCCGCAACGTGCGAAAAGGAACTTCGGTTCAAAAGTTCTAAACTTAAATTGATCCGGAGGTACCTAGACCTAGACTTGAATCACAATAGAAAAGCCACTAACTTCAGTGAAACAAACTCTTATCTATACAATACCGATTTTGTTGGTTACAGAAATTAAATACTTTCTCAATAGGTAAGGCTGCTATTACCATTTATCCTAAGGACGTAACATATTTCATATATCTGAATTTCTGTGGTGTAACGTACGTTACATTATGGACGTTTAAATTTTTCACAGAATATATCCTAAGCTTTTCAATAAGCCTTCCAATGATACCCATATTGTAGCAGTCCGTCAATGTATGTGGAATATATGGGCGACTATATATTCAAACTTTGGAGACCTGTAATCCCGGAAGTATGGGCAAGCACACAAAAAATTTATTAAACTTTTTCTGGATGACAAGTTCTATCCAGTGATGGTAACTTGGAGCCGATATGAGATTCCGACCTAAACTAAACTATGTATACATTAATCAACTGTAAATTCATAATCAGCTGACAACAGTGCTGACAATAATTTTACTTTCACCACAAGGTGAATTTTTCCTTGTTACGAAGTTGCCAGAATTCCCGTTACAAGTATTGGTTACAAAATTTTAACAAATTTATGGTGACAAATTATTGTAACCAAATAGTTAGAGTAGCGCTGCAAAAGAGAGAAAGCCACAGAATATTTCGGTTGAGATAACCGAATTACCCTAAACCGAATTAATTGTCACAAACGCCACCGCCCGCCACCAGTGTTCAAAGGATAATTTTATGGTCTTCGCCGTTTTCTGAATTTATCCGGCGGCGGCTACACTTTCGGTTTGCATTCATCTATTTTGAAGCGCAACGTACAAGTACTGGAGTTTGTTTAGAAAACCTGAAATTTCCTCCGAAATAATCAGAAATGACGATATACCCACCGTTTCAACAAGGGTCCGGTCTTCAAACAACACTAAATCCACTGAAAAGGAACGGATAACATTATTGAGGAAGCAAACCGAAGTGCAACAAGAGCAATGCAGTCAGTTGAAACACATCAGTGGGTATCTGAGACGTCTCTTGTTTACAGAGAAAGAGGCCGGAAGTAGAACGCCTAAAATATATAAAAGGAGCAAACGCAGAGAAGAAGAAATACTGGATCTTGATGTAGCAATAAAAGAGAAAAAAACTTGAATTAATGGAAAATCAGCTAAATTCTAATAATGTGAATTTTTATTTATATTTTTTATGAAATATAAAAGCTGTAATGAGAAACAATTTTTAATCGCATCTCTTATTCTGGCAATCTCCTCTGCCATCATTTTCGTTGGCGATATTGTAATTTTCAGATCCTTCGGAAAACATTTGTCCATCATTATAGGGGAAAGAAGTATTGTAATGAATGCAAATATTATGGAGAGCAGCGCAAGCATTAACGATTTGTGTATTTTTTTGGAATCATAGTGCAATTTATGTGCTCCAACCAATTAGTCACTCTATAATATTTCGCCCTTTTGCATGAACCGAATTATAACGCCTTGTACACTGTGGTCAGCCGCTCATCTCTTGGGTGTCATTAAATATGGTTCCAACGGACACCCAGCATCTCCTAAAAACTTAGATGTTAAACTGATTTTATTTTATTTGAAATTTCATACCAAGAATCCACGAATTACGTTCGCCATCAGCATACTTTTCTTGTAGAAACCTCCTTACACGGCTCGTATTCCAAATTAAGGAATCATGGCCAGACCCTGGATGACTGGCATCTACATACATACTTTATACGTATCTTATGATCACAAATTGCTAGTATTTACAATCATTGCATTTATGCTGAAGAAGCCCTTTCTGTTGTAATACAAAAGTTGATAACTTTTGCAGGGACCAATTATTTTAATATTTCCGTTCCGTCTACACACTCTATGACTCCAGGAAAACCTGTTCGTTCATAAAAAATCGTTTGCACTTCATTGTTTCATCATCCGACATTTCAAATTTAATGCAGTTATTGCAGATTGTGGTATTAATAGCGTCCAAAACTTCGGATAATATTTTACTAACCGTGGGTTTAGTCAGCGACAAATTAAAGTCATTTCCAACGCTTAGTTGATATGATCCTTGTGCAAAAAATCTCAGAGCAGTTGCCAGTTTTATTGTTGTCGTAATTCTAGAATTTCACGTGTTGCATTTTAGTTTTGGACAGATTTGTTCCAGGTGGTATTGAAAAGAACTTTTATTGAGTCTAAATGTGTTCACATATCTTAAGAAAAATATATATTTAGAAATAATTTTAGAAAAACACAAAGATGTTAACGTTCTCTCGTAACATCTGCCGTTGTATATTTATCTTTATTATTTCATTATCCTCACTTGAACTTGAAAAATAAAATTCTGTGCTCGCCATTCTTTGATTTCTCGTTAAAAATATCAAAACTACACAAAAATTTACAATTATGTCAAAAATATCAACATTACATATTGCAGTGCTACACTAACCTTCATACATTTTTATTTTCGATTTCAATAACTTCTCTAAGTCGCTTCAATATACTTCAAGAATGCCAATTTAGGAACGAACTTACTTACTTACTTATCCGGTCACGAACAACCCCGTGGGGTCAGGGACTTTACAAAACAAAGATAACATATTTCGCCAACCAGTTCGATCTTTTGCCATATCTCTCCAGTTGGCAATACCAAGTGTACGCAGGGGTTCGCCAACCTGATCCTTCAGGCGGAGTCTTGGTCTTCCTATTTTTCGTCTTCCTTCGAGTTCGGTTTCGAAAACCCTTCGTGCTAGACATGGGACTGTCCGTGGAGGTGGAAAGTTTCTGATAGCCATTCACTTGGGAGTGGCCAGAAATGATTCCCTCATGGGGCAGTCGAAGCAGCTCACTACTTCCATGCAGTATGTCCTGGGCAATGGCTTTATAGGAAATCACAGTTAGCTAGCTAGAGTGAGAGGGCGAAAATAAATGAGCAGCCTGATTTGGTTATTCGATCACGGATGTGTCTCAGGCTTAGTAGGTGACTGATGTCACTGAAGCTCATCATGATAGCGGGCATATTCTTTTGTCCTTTAGAAGGGGGAAGAGCCAAACACATGGGCCAACGGCGGATAAAAAACCAAAAGAAGAAAATCCAGATTCGACATATTCCATCCTGGTCAGCGTCTGATCCATAATGGGCGGCTGCAATCAAATATCCTGGCAGTAGGTAAAATGCAAAAACCCGGTGGACTGGGTTTGCCTCCCGCCAACGTTCATAATGGCAGTGAAAATACGAAAACGAAACAGAAAACATTTAGGAACGAAGCGGCGATAAAAACGACAACGACAGAGAAACGACTATTAAAACGACAACGGGAATTGGCCCGATTATCTACATTCCAGATAGGTTGATTAACGTCGATCTAATTTTTTTAATTTTTAATATAATAAATAAAATAAACGTTCGAAAAATGATTCGTTTTTTAGAATATATAAGGTAGTTACTGTCAGAGTGAGTATTCTCTTTTTGAAACAATAATATGATACAGTTTCAGGCGATAAATTTATGTCCGATAAATTTAAATCCTTGTGCGGTATCTTTAATACGTGACAATAAGTGCTCACAAATCTCCTGACATTGTGAAAATAGGCACAGAGCTTCGTTAACGCAAATTAAAAGATTTAAAATATGTGGAATACATCTGACTGGTATTAATCACAATCCCCAAAATGCAAGGTCTGCCTGCTTAGCTTTTGTACGGGAGGTACCAGAATGGGCGAGGGAAAATTGGCAATCTGCTTTAGTTAAATAAATATTATTTACGACCTTCGATTGTAACTATCTAAACGTAAAACGTTCAGACTTATTATTAAGCACCCACTGGCAATATTGTAAGCTAGTGTGTAAGTACGCCATAAGCTACCGTTCAGTACGCTGAATTGTTCGCTATATGCTAAATATGCGTAAGCAGATGTTTGGCTAAGTGCGCCAAGGGCAAGTTGTATCAGTCGCCTTTTCGCCATCAGCATCATCAGTTTATAATTAAAACTAAAATTTGAAATCTTACAACTAAATCTTAAATTGTAATCTTAAAGTTACATACTTACAACTAAATCGTAAAATTGAATTTCTAACCTAAGTTCGCGTAACCAATAATTCTAAATCTGAAGTTTTATAACGTTTTACGACTCATCGTTTTTCTTGGGAACTGATGGTCAGCGCTTTCCCAAACGAAGGTAATTGTATTCGTCCCATTGGTGCTCTCTAAACCCTCATGCTAATTATTCTTTGTGGTTAACTTTCATTCCCTTTTCCACGCACGGGCATATACGATCTCTCCGCAGAGAAATCGTATAACCCTTAAATCTAACAGTCTACATTTCATACCGTCCACTCAGCTACACCTTAAGATAAGCCGGAGCTTATTCAGTAACAAAAAAAGTTATGGCTATAGAAAGGGCTAAGATCATCAAGCAATATAATTGGATTTCGTTGCAGATAGGCAAAATCAGTTTGGCCCTTTTGACTTTTCGTGACAAGGTAAACAAATCCAGATTGACCCTCGAAAAAAGATGGGGATTGGCCGATTTTACGCAACACCATTGATATGTTGTTTGTCACCGCTTGATTATTTGTCGAATATTTTATATAAATAACTATTGACACAAAAAAGTGTCTTTAGTAGACGTGGACTTCAAAGGATTCTTTTAGAACTTTTTGTTGTCAAAGATTTCATTTAGAAGGCTTTGATTTCGAAAGATTATTTTAAAAAACTTTGTCGAAAATTTGTTTTAGAAGACTTTGATTTCGAAGGTTTCTTGTAGAAGCTATTTTAAATGTATTTAATGACAAACAAAGATTTTATTTAAAAAGCGTTGCTGTCAAAGATCATTTAGAATTCGTTGATGTCAAAGTTATCTGTTAAAAAAACTTGTTTTCAAAGGCTTTTTGTAAGCCGTGAATGTCCATAGTTTGTTTTAGAAAACGTTATTGCCAAAGATTTCTTTAGACAACTTTGATGTTAAAGTTAAACTTTGACAAAGAACACTTTGATAACACGGTTCGTAGACCGATCCCTACATTTACATTAAACTTCTATAGCTAATATAAATTTGTTTACTTACCCTTTTAAATTTGCCATCTAAGCAAATTTTTACGAACTTCTTGATTTTTAGGGCTGATTAACAAATGGCAAGATTCCCCCGCTGTATCCTGATTATTCAGCAGCTCTTAATAATACTTCATATTTTCTTGACATTCATGAGCCGCGATATTTGAACCAGAACCTGAAGAAACAATTTCAGCATTTTTTCTCTGATTGATACTTTTCGTCTTTCATTCCTAATGTTATAAGGGCATTTGTTCTTTCGAAAAACCAAAAAAAAAGTATAATTTGCTTTTGTTCACGGTTGGGTGAAATGGTAACAAATTGTGTTCCAAACGTATAGCAGATTATCGGCGGCAGCGTTATTTGGGCGGCTCGTGTTTCAAGTAGTGTCAAAACCAGTACAGATATTTCAGTCGGGTGAACCGATTTAAACATACCCGAAGTCATCGATTGCGACCGAGTTCTATTGAATATTGGCAAATGTGTCAATATTCAACAGCAGAGTGGCATTGCGCTAAATATTATTCAATACCCAGCTTAATTACGATCCTAAGTGAGTATGGGGATTTATCGTGACTACCAGCCAATTGTTTACCCAATATTTATATGGGAGGTACAAAAATGGGCATGGCGAAATTGTTCATCAGTTTTTACACAGTATTATACAAAATATTGATCAGTACCAAATTTTGTTAAGATCGGTTGTGGCAAATGGGAGATATGGAGTCGGTCAGCCGGAAAGCCGCCCAACTTTTGTATGGGAGGTAGCAAAATTGGCGTGGAGAGTAGTTAATTTTTAATTTTTAGGTAAACATTGCCGAGTACCGAATTTTATTAAGATCGTTGGTAGCCTACGAGAGTTATCGTTTCGATCAACCGGTCAACTTTTGTGTGCATTTGAGTAAATTTTGTTTAGTACCAAACTTCATAAAGATTAGTTCGGTTCTGCGAGACTTATCTTGCCGAACACCTTATATATGGGTGGCACCAACATGGACCTGGCAAAATCACCCTTGCCTATAACCTAATTTCATTAAGATCGGAAGTGTTTCACGCGACTTATCGCATTGACAACCCGGACGATCACCAGGCTTTTGTATGAGAGGTACCAGAATGGGCGTGGCAACCTTGCCAATTTTCGCCAGTTACGTAGACATTTACAGACTATTAACCAGTGTTTGTGTTAAAACTAATCACATCTACCAGAAAAAAGTTTTTGAAGAAAAATGATTTAGTACTAAATGTGTCGATTTGTATGGGAGGTACAAGAAGGGGCGTATTCAAAACACTTATTTTCAATTCCAACCTAAGCTTGGACAAATAATGGTCACTAACAAAATATCATTGTGATCGACAAAGATTTACGGGAGTTATCTAGCCGAAGCGTCAGCCGGCCGAACAACTTTTGTATTGGAGGTACCAAAATGGGCGTGGCAAATCCACATTTGTCTTAATCGCTGACTGGCGTTTATTAACATGAAGCCTAATACCCAATTTCATTAAGATTGGAACACGGACGACCGACCACCAAGCTTTTGCATGGGTGGTACCAGAATGGGCGAGTGGGATTCTTAACCAATGTTTGAGTTGGAGCTAATCACATCAACCAGAAAAAGGTTTTAGAAGAAACATGATTTCGTACAAAATGTGTCGATTTGTATGAGAAGACCAGAAGGAGCGTGGCCAAAACGCACATTTTCAATCCCAAACTAACCTTGGGCAAATAATATCTACTGACAGAATTTCGCTGTGATCGATAAAGAGTCGATAAAGGCAGTTATCGTTTTGACCAGCCAGCCAGGCAGACAGACGGACATGGCTCGTGTTCGTGCAGCATGTCCGTATTTGAAACTATGTGTGCTGTACATCTGAGGTGTAAGGTATGTTCACAACTTAGTAGAAAATGTTAAGGCAAATATTTTTGTGAACCATATCAACCCTGTAACTCCCCCATATAAAGGTAATTTATGGTTATATTCTAACAAACCGTAAAAACCCCATAGAAAGGGGGCGAGGGCGGGGATGAAACGTTCTACAAAAATGTTGGTTATAAGTTTAAAATGTTACTATAAATATCAGAACACACCAAATCCAAAAACTTAACACAAACACAAAAAAACCGGTCAAATTCAAGATTGCCCTTTAAGGGTTAATTTAGTTATTATTTAGAGTTAGTACAAGCAAGTCTTCCAAAAGATGATTGTTCGTGTATGAACAAACTTTTGGGCTGGCCGAAAACTGGAAGCTAGAAGGGTCGCAATAAACAAAAACTAAGCTTATAGAGGCGTTGGATCTACTCCAGAGGAAAAATACTTAAACAACTAAAAACCGGTTCGACTTTGCATCACAAGCGTTATGTAAGAGAAAATAATGCCATTTGAATCATGAGCCAATTTTCTGTAAATTGAGTACCCACACTTTCATGTTATAAGGAGTTGAGATTTTCGAGGACCTCAATTCATGTACAGAAGTTGATATCATAAGGAAAACATCGTTAAATTAGTGAGGGTGGTTCACCTACTCAGATTTTTTTTCAATTCAATGAACTATTCTAAATGAATTTATGACTTTTCCTGATGGTACCACTGTGCCAAAACATTTTTACTTACATTTTGTCACGTCGCTACAAATGTCGGATTTTGTCACGAAATCAATTATTCGAGTATAAGCATTGTGTTTGGTTTTCAAATTGTAATCTCCATGTTGGAATATAAACTCGTTTGAAGAATGAAATAGAAATGTTCACATGTCAATAGTGCCTTATAATTTCATTGTGGCAATCGCATTGGAAATAATTTCGTTTGTTGTACCACAATTCATAAGTAATTCCGTTGTTTCAACCGAATTAATGCCGAATTCGGGGTTTGCAACCTAATTGCATAATTCGGTTGTTACACCCGTAATAGTAAAAACATTTGACAAATTTTGTTGATGAAATGAAAATAATAAAAATTTCAGTAGCCATTACGCGACTATATAGCTACCACCAAATAGATCTGTGAGTGTTATATGATCCCCGCACATAAATATATATATTAATGTTAGCCTATCACTTGCCACTTGCTGGACCGATTGAGCGATGTCCGTCCGTCCATGTCTTCCACAGTGTAAGACAGAATCTAATTTTCAAGGATATTCAGATTCTGAAAGAAGAGGAAAATACCACTCTCTCCTAGTTTTTCTAGATAAAATAGTTTCCGTTTCAGGAGCTAAAACAAGTTATCTTCGTCAGCCCTACAATAACGCACTTTCTGTACGTTTTTCGTATACTATATGTACTTCTTTGGTACCCTATGTGTACACTTTGGTACACGCTAAGCATATAATTTTTGGTAAATTTTATGCACATTTTGCCATATTTTGTATAAGTATATTGTGAGACTTAGAGTACAAGGTCCCCCAAAATTTTAAAATTCCAGGTTGTTGGCATCACTGACATGCTGGAGTTTCGCACGGCCAAGCTCGCCTGAAGGGTGCAGTTCTTGCTGACCAATCTGTACATATGGGCAGTAACAAACAAAAAGTATGTCAGCTCTAATCACGACAAAAAAAAAGACGACCGACACATTCTCACTTTAGAACCTCTTTAACGTTCAAAATCATGTTACTGTCAGTTATTTCGCCAGGAATTTCCCTCCACTTGGAATTCTTTCGGATTTCTTCCATGACACCAATGTTCGATTTATATGCTATGCCATAGACTTTGACTAATCTTTATGTATATTTGTTGGCGAATTTATTGTACATTATGTGAGCATTTTATAATAGACAAGAGTCTCTATACCTCTTTTAAATTCTGTCAATGGCGACGTATCAACAGAGTTGTCAACTTTAAAATATCAAAAAAACACCAAGCCCAAAAAAACCGCGTAATTTGCAAAAAAGGCACTAAATTTTAAATATTTTAATTTCTGCTTTTTATTCATATACTTATATATATTTTTTATATTAAAAACAATAATTCACAAGAAATCAAAATACATTTAAATAACATAAACCAAAAGATGAACAAAACATGACTTGTAATTTAAAATATCACATACTTTTATCAAAGTCTATTGTTTCCTCATCATCACTTTTATCCGCCCATAAAACCGTTTTAATTTCAGATTCCCATGTTTTATAAACATCATTACTATTAATTAAAATATTTAATTCCGTTTAAGTTTATATTATTCGATCTATCAATTTCAAAAGCACATTTTAATAGAAAATATTAAAAAGATATATGTGAAATTGATAATTTTGGTTGATGGTTAGGAATATAACTATTTCAATTCCCACCAAGGCATAACATCAGCTCCCTTCTCCACAAGTAGTTATTTAGGTATATCGTCACACATTATAGGGATAAACAAAACTCAACTTTGCGTGAATTGTCTCAATACTCCTACTTGTGCGAAAACATCCACAACAAATACTTTGCCATAACCATCAATCTGCACAACATTTCTTTCCTATGCATGCCTTCATCGAAAGCCATTGCATAGATGTTGTTTCAAAAATGAAACAACGATTCCCATGAGATTGGCGTTAGAGTGTACCGTCTTCAAATTATTTCCGATTATGTTAACATTATTCGATCTTTTAATTTTCATGTTCTTTAATAATTGTTCGGTTCACTGTTAAACATTTACTTTTTCATAGAAACAATAACAATTATTAAAGAACATGAACACATTTTCTTCATCATGTATTTGATAACTTTCGCAACAGGAATTTTCTTAGTACGGAATCTATGGTTATATTTTTAGAACATTGTGGAAAATGTGCATACTTGCATTCAAAAGGAAAAGTCAAACTTAAGATATTGAGAGAGAGATCCCTTCTTTTTTAAAAAAAACTATTTTTCTTTTGTTGGGAAATCAAAGATTTGGTGGCACTGATGTTAAAAAAAGCACTAAGCACTAACTCGAAATATTTGCCGAGTTGACAACAGTGCGTATCAATTAGTATCAATCAAACACCATATAAACTTAGTTTGCTGCATGGTTGCTTATCGTTCTCTCGTCCATCCGCATCCGTCCATACCATTTTCCTACTACTTAGTCGATTAACTGTGTCATGGATACCTCCTGATTGATGTCACTCTATCCCTTTAGAATTTATTTCTTACAGTTTTTAATATTTCCCCATTTTATTTAACCTTAAAGCGATCCATTTCATAAACTAATACTGCCACTTCACAAATGTCAAATTGGCCATCTGTTTCGAAGTAAGAGTGGGCTCAAATTACAAATTTTACATGGCCCACCCTTTATTTCACTGAATAGGATTAATTTTGGATGGACATAAATATTTTGTAGAATTTTAAGTACAAAATTCATTTTTTATTACTTATGCTCTTCCTGAAATTGACTTGAACCCAGGCACCATCACTCTAAGTTTGTGTGTCTGTCCAAGGAGAACAAAATTTAAAATTTCGAATTTGCTGGTCACATAAGAGTGTATGCGTGTGTTTATACAATTTATCGTTTATAGTAAACGGATTTCGGTGTTTGTCGCAAAAGTACATTCTGACAATTTTGGAGTAAATGAAAATTTGTTAATAACAAGAGAAACGACTTTTGCGATACAAGTTGATTGTTACCCGGAAAAGTATTAACGTTTGCGGTCAACAATGTGTCGAAGTAGCATACGAAACATATGTGCGACAAAATAAATATTTTTGCTCGAAACGACACTTTGACAATTGTTTTCCTACCTATAAGGAATTTAATAAATACTATCGAAAGACGGCACTGGTGTCGAATTCGAAATAAAATACAAAGTTAAAGTGGCCTCTCTCAGAGCCCTTAAAAAATGAAGTTTGTAATAGCGTTTTCAATGTTATTTCAAAAACATGTTCAACATGTGTTTAATTTCTTGCCTTCACTTTCTCTGAAGACAAGATCAGTATTCTTGGGGCATGTGGCATCAGACATTTAAATTGCACTCAAGCACTTCAGTTAAGTCTCAATGACAGACATGTAACAAACTGGCAACTATCAAAGAATTTAAATGACCCATTTATCACACACAAAACTACGCCACTGTTGGTCTGTCTGTACACATGACCATCTCAATATTAACCACCTCGCATGTAGATGGACGGATGTGTCTGTGTGGCTGTGCCAAATGTCATTTCATAGAAATCAAGAATTTTTAATTGCACTTTTTCATATTTACAAATTTGTAATACAAATTAATTTGAATGCGACTCATTTTCTAAATACACTTTTAATTGTACTCATGACAGATGCTCGGTGTGATAGTGATATCAGTAGGCGTTATTGCCCTCGGCGGTGCGGGTACTCCAACCGGAGCCTACATGGCCACTCTACTGGGCTCGCTGGTACTGACCCTGTGTTGCCTTGGCTGCTTCGCCTCTTTGCGTGAATCATATCTATTGTCGATGTCGGTAAGTACTAAGTAACATGTAAGGACTTGCATGGGTTTGAAATAATTTTGACCGATTTCAGTACGTGGGTTTGGGTGTATTTACTGTACTGTGTGAGACTATTTTCATGATTGCCTACGCTGTCCTGAAGGATGATTTCATTGAAATGACCAAACAGCGCGTTGCAAATACTTGGGATCAGGAGCAGATCGAGCCCGGGGCAATGTACAATATTCAAATTCAAGTAAGTGTTGACTATTTATCTCGATTTCGATTCTGTATTATATTTTTTGATTATTTACAGTATGAATGCTGTGGCAAAGATAGTCCCCAGGATTACCTCAAGGATACTAATGACGTGTTGCCTTTAAGTTGTTGCCGTTACTTGGATTGCAGCAGCGATACTAATATTTATGCCAAAGGCTGTGATATAATGGCTGTTAACTTTGTCGACAGCCAAAGTGATAATTTGATTTTAACCCTGGTGGGCCTAGTCGCCCTCGAGGTAGGACCACGTACCTTAACTTCTTAGAATGGATTGATATATTTCACTTGTATTCCTGTTCCTATTCTTATTCCAGGCACTTGGTATCATATCGGCTTACTATTTGGGAAAAGGTGTTCAGGCCCGTGGACAAAAATCGGAACAGATTATTATTAACGAATAATGGAAGCTTTATCGGACGTCAAAAACTTAAACCTCGTTGCAATTTTAAAGTTGTTACTTTTTATGAAATAAGGAAAATATTCTCATTGTTAGAGAGGAATTTCAAAGTTCAATGCGTCAATAATTATGTTTTAACGTTTATAAACGCAGTTTTTTAATACAACACAAAATTCATTGTAACAGTAAAATTTCTCCTAAACGAATAAATTGTTTATATTGTAAAACTGTGGCCTACATTTCGGCTACTTCCGGTATCCGTTTAGGAAAAGTTTTACTATTTTCATTTATTTATGGTCTGAGGAGACTTGGGGTTTTTAAAGGGTAAAGCCAAGTGTCCGCTATAGAGTTTTTTTGGTAGAGTGTAGAGCGTAGACTGTAGAGACTCTACTTGTTGTGTGTACACTACACCGTGGCTCTACCACTCTACTGCTCTATGTAGAGCCACTATAGAGGAATTTTGAGTAGAGCTCTACCATGCGCTCTACAGACTGTATACACTGCCGACACATTTTTCTCTACTGTACAGTCGCATGATAGAGCGCAGTTGTCGCAATGGCCGCCATCGATTTTGACATTTTTGTTTCTCTCTCGGAGAGACAGATTTCGACAAACATTAATAAACATAAAGACAACAAACATATAGACAACATATCAACCATAGACTAATTACTACTCATGTACTAGACTTAACCTTTCTCTCAGCAAATTTATGACATTTGGCCTGGTGTGATATGAACGTTGGATGTTGAAAACAATCTCATGTACAAGAGACGCGCACACTAAGTATTGCACCACCGACGGCCACACATATTTGGTAAATATTTGAATCAATTTTATGATTTTCCAAATCAGTCAAATTTTCGTGGTGGAATATCAAAGTTGGGGGAATTTAAATACACCAGTCATAGAGTAAATTTGTAGTAGAGCCGCCATTTGTCTCATCTGACGTTTCCTTTCACACTCTTCGTGATGCGGTCGGTGTGATAGAGAGATGTTTGACGAAAAGTGATATACACCAGGTGGAATTACAATAACTTCTTGCTTTAATTTTTCATGCCATTTTGGTGAAAAACTGTGAAATTTAATTGTGTCTTAAACTTTTTTATTGACTGTTATTGTTAGCATACATTTGTGTTGTATTTAACACATTAATTTTAACACACAAAACGAAATGCCGTTGTTGTTATTTTGTTCGTTGTTTTGAACCATTGCCTCTATCTGGTATTAGTAAAGCAATTCTTTTCAACATCAAACGAATACATCACACGAGGACAAATGTCAGAAATTTGGTGAGTGAAAGATTTTCTCTACCCATATTTACTCTATGACACCAGTGGTCGGCAACTGCATACTACTATAATTTGAGTTTGTGTGGGTGAGTTGCTCTCTTCTATCTCACAATGTAGTGAAAGAAATTGTTACATAGTTTTTCATAACTATGGACGTTGTCATTACATAGAAAATAATTGAAAACTAAAATTTAAAAAGAAAAAAGTAATTTTGATTCCTGGCGAATGGAAATACTTTTAACGAATAAAATAAAAAAAAAATCAGGTTTTCAATAAATGCAGTATTCTCAAACATTTATTTCAAATTGAAAAAAAAACAAAATGAATACTTTGTTTTAATTATATAATATAATATATAATAACATAAATAATAATATTTTCATAAATATGTTTTTTCTATTTCACCAGTAATGATGTTCTTTCTTCATTATTTATATTTGCATATTCATTATGACATGACAAGTAATGTCTCTGCAAATAATATTGACGTGCCCGTGGTAATATATATTTACATATTAGACATTCAGCCATACCGATAAAATTTTCAGCAAACATGAAATCGTATTCCCATTTTTCATTAAACATTTTCTTCAGTGTCGTGCTATCAACATGCGTCGATGCCACCTCATCGGACGAATGCTCAAGCGAGTCTGAATGAATTTGTATATTTTCGTTCAATGTGTGAGCGAATGCATTCATGCGAGAGCCGCCCGTGGGCTATATTTTGCCGATCACTGAAATTCACTGAAAGGAAAACCCTTCGTCACACGTATGAAACATTTTCGATATTATTTTACGTTTCCGTAACGAAAAATTTCGCACATCCGGCAATTTGGTTGTTGCCGCAACAAAAATTTCATATATGATTTCTTTGGCAATTTCCCGTTTCGTTGAGGCAACAATTAATTTTTCGTTCCTGCAACAATTACATTTAATTTGAATTTTGGAGAAAAACGCAAAAAAAACTATATAAAATTCAGTGTATGAAATTTCGACTATTGTTATTTGGTTTCTACAGTGTGTTTCCTTATGTTCCAGGCCGGTATTTTTATACCCTCACCCATAGGATGGGGGTATCTATCATTTAATACGGAAAAAATGTAACACATAGAAGCAGCCATATTAGGCCCTCAGTATCTTTGGACGAACTTCGTTTTGAGACTTTTTAAGACGATTGAGCTATGTCCGTCTGTCTGTCTGGCTGGCTGGTCAACACGATAACTGCCGTAAATATTTATCGATCACAGCGAAATTTTGTCAGTGTCTATTATTTGTCCATGGTTAGTTTGGGATTGAAAATGGCCACGCCCCTTGTGGTACCTACCATACAAATCGACACATTTAGTACGAGATCATGTTTCTTCTAAAACCTTTTTCTGGTGGATGTGATTAGCTTCAACTCAAACATTGGTTAATAATCTGAAATATCTATTTAATTGAAGAAAATGGGCCAAGTAGCCACGCCCATTCTGGTACCTCCTATGCAAAAGCTTGGTGGTCGTCCGTGTTGTCAATGCGATAAGTCGCGTGATACACCTCCGATTTTAATGAAATTGGATATTAGGCTTCTTGTCAATAAACGCCAGCCACTGATTAAGACAAAGGAGGTTTTGCCACCCCCATTTTGGTACCTCCCATACCAATTTTAACTCCCTTAAATCTTTGCCGATCACAATAATATTTTGTTAGTGACCATTATTTGTACAAACATAGTTCGGGGTTGAAAATGGGTGTTTTGATATATTAGTACGAAATCATATTTCTCCTAAAACTTTTTTCTGGTAGATGTGATTAGCTTCAACTCAAACATTGGTTAATAATCTGTACATGTATACTGGACTGCAGAAAATTGGTGAGGTTGCCACGCCCATTCCGGTACCTCTCCTACAAAAGCCTGGTGATCGTCCGGGTTGTCAATGCGATAAGTCGCGAGGAACACTTCCGATCTTAATGAAATTAGATTATAGGCTTCAAGTCATCAGACGCCAGTCACCGATTAAGAGAATGGAGATTTTGCCACGCCCTACTCCCGCAAAACCGAACCAATCATTATGATGTTTGGTACTAGACAAAATGTACTCAAATGCGCACAAAAAGTGGGCGGATGACCGTTGATCGTCACGATAACACTCGTAGACTTCAAGCGATCTTAATGAAATTCGGTACTCGGCAATGTTTTCCTAAACATTAAAGATTAACTACTGCTGTCGGTGCATGATCGCGTGATACCTAAGCGCTACCTAAACGGTGTTAACCCTTGGACAAACACATGGTTCTGGCCAGGCATATTTCATTTTTTGCTACCTATGGACCTGAACAGGAGAAAAAGGTAAAAAAATGAAATTAAAAAATTTTCGGCAAATTTTTCACTTTTGCGTGCTACCTAAACAGTGTTAAGAATCATCTCTAGGAAGTTTATATGTTCTAGAAATTTGTTTACTGAGATCTTAGGTAAATTTTTGTAGTTGATTGTTTCCTTGAATTTTGAACGGTTTGCTACCTCTGGACCTGAACACGGGGAAAAAGGTAAAACAAAATCGAATTTTTTTAAGTTTTTTGCGATTTTGATCTGGAAGGTGAAGTTTTTTTGATTTTATATGTTCGCAATTTTTGTTCTTTATGACAAGAGCTACAACTTTGCCTCAGAGACTAAATCGAAATTTTGAACGGTTTGCAAGATATGAGCCTGAGAAAATGATCACATTTTACGAAAATGATACCGAGGCCCCGAATCTTTGGCGGCCCATAAAAAAAAAGTGCATGACTTTGGGAAAAATTGGGAAACACTGGTCTTTTTTTTTTAGTCTTTTATCACGTAGTGGTGTCCGTATATGGTTATTTTGCCATGACTTAAAAAATTACACACAGTGTAATATTATAATCGTACAACAGTTTTTTTAATTTGCATTGGATTTTAATTTCTATTACTTTATCTAATGCAAATGCAAAAGAATTACCATTGTTCGCAATGTAAATTATAAAATGTTGCATTATAAAGGGTCCGCCAAATAACTTTTTTTTTTTTGAAAATGCTATGAAAAAAACTACTGAATATTTTCTCAAATTTCTTTTTTTATTTGAAAGTACTATCCTTCCGGTTAATAATGGAAAATAATTTCATTCAAATGGCTGCCAGGTGTATTTCACCAATGGCTTCACGAATATTGTCCTTTAAAGCGTCAATTGTCTCTGGCTTGTCGGCGTAACACTTATCTTTGAGGGCACCCCACAAATAATAGTCCAACGGTGTCAAATCGCAGCTCCGAGGTGGCCAAACGACATCAGCTCTGCGGCTGATAATGCGATAAATGCAATTTTCGCACACATTCTGCAACATTACCATGATTTTCAAAGTAATGTCGCAATATTTCCAAGCGTTGTTCAAGCGTATACACAACCCTATTCGCTCAGCGGAAGGATAAAACTAATTATCTGTCAAATCAGACATGAGCTAAGTGTTACCATTCACGAAATAAGCACTAGTTGAAAAAAAAACGTTAGATGGCGGACCCGTTATTTGCTCAGGCAATGCAAATGCAGGAATGTGTAGCGGTTTGTGGCTTTTATAGGTATTGCCTCATAGTACTTTCAAATTCATAAACCTGTACTGTATAAAATATTTGAAAACCAAAGTGCCAGATATGAAGGACATGCATTGAAGACAAGTACAATTGCCAATGGTAAAAAGGTAGTTCAAATTAAGGTACAAATTATAATTGTCATATAATTAATTTGTCCCATGTATGATTTTAGTGCATGAAAGTTTGGTTTACAACAATTACGTTTGAAATATAATATCGGCTAAATGGCCGCTGCGCTAATGTGTGCTCTTTTAACCATATGTAGCATCAAAACGGCGACTACCGACGTCGCTGGAACGCAGAACTATATAATCTCTATTCTGACGTGGACATAGCTAGACCAATCAAAGTGTGCCAATTGCGTTGGCTAGGCCACGTTATCACAATGGATGAAGATGAGCGATCGCGAAAGGTTTTTGATAACGTACCTGATAAAAAAAAAAAAAAACCGTTTCCCATTACATCCCATGAAGGGATTGGGGAGAGCTTCTCACAACCAGTGAGCTGTGCGCTTTCTAATTTTTCACTCACTGATTGGGACCTACAGTTTTTACACCGATTCCGAACGGTATTTTGAGAAGCTGTTTCATGGCTAAATACTCGATAGTGTCGCCGTCACTATGCGAGGTGACCGCCGCCGAAATAACTTTTTTTTTATTTTTTTTTTAAGGTGGTCAGAGCAGGGATCGAACCCGGGATCTCATGTACAAGAGGCGCGCACACTACCCATTGCACCACCGACGTACCTGATGGAAGCAGGAAAAGAGGACGACCAAGACTCCGCTGGAAAGACCAGGCAGAAGAATCCCTACGTATCCTTGGTGTTACCAACTGGCGAGAAAAGGCGAAGGATAGAGCCAGTTGGAGGAATATGTTGACATTTGTTTAATTTGTTTGTTTAATTAATATCTGTAAGACGTCTGACCTCATGAGGTTGTAATATAGTCAATAAAAGTAAAGTAAAGTAGAGCATAAAAATGGGCTTTAGCTAATGTATGAGAAGTTCATACTAAAGTACGAGCTGACAAGGCCAGGACCATTTTTCTCATGTGATAAATGGTTTGGTTTTGTTGGAATAACAGACCATTCAGGAAAGCACACTCACTGGCATGACTAGTTTCGAACTCCGTGACAAGCTCATCATCAGATGCGTAACTACTGCGCCCGAATTAATGCCAGCGGTAGATCATCAGGCGTATATATTAGGGTAACCATTCAATTCATTCATTATTCGGTTAATCGATTAATCGTGTTATAAAATTAACCGAACATTTTAATATTTAATTTATCGATTAACGATTAACCCGGACAAATCAGTGGGACTGATCGATGAATAAAATACAATATACAAATGTGTCAATAATGCCCTATTAGATTTATCATTTACTCGATTTGCAGACTTTGAAATCACTTTGAATTTAAATAACACTTGTAATGCTGCTAAAGAATTAGGTAAATATACTGCTAATCTTATAGATTTTGAGGGTAGTATCATATTGTTATTGAAAAAACTACTTACACTAAAAACTTGTTTTGCAAAAGACTTATGGGTAGATTATCGATAACAACCGAACCTCAGTTGCGTTGCTAGTTGCCGAAAAGTATGGCAATCATATTACATATTAATTTTTGGTTGCTGTATATGTTTTAAAACAAAACGTTCAGGTGAACGATAAGGAGTCAAAAGCTGTGGTTCTAAAGGAAATCCAACCTGATTGTGGTTAAATTGTAATGATTATAAATATTAGACTTAATAAATACAATCTTATTTATGTACTTATATACGAAATAGAACCTGGTAGCGGAAAAGTTGTCGGAGCTCGAACAGCTCAAAACTTGATAAAAAAAAATAAATTATAGAAAAATATAAAAACACGAAAAATATATTTTTTTTGTCGGACGGACCTATGGGTCCCGGTCCAAAACACGAGTCCAGTTAGAGACGGCTAGAACAATTTAACTGTGGGTACATAAATTACATGTATTTTGATCACAAATTTGGTAGTGCGTCCGAACTCCGGCAATTCAGCACTAGTAGCCATGTGTTTGCCCTGAAATCAGAAATGGGCTGTTATTCCAAATGAAGGCATCGTGAGTAGAGCCAGGATGTCTGACGTCAAGATAACTGATCGAAATGGCGAACTTCTTCCTTCGGCCCATGATTCGTGTGTCGCATCCATATATCCGACAACAGCAGGCAACTTCGCGTTCGAGTAAATCCTGTTTTTATTTTGGGCCTTTCTTCCTCTGTCGTCTTTTAAATAATCCACAACTTGAAATGTTTTTTAATTAGATGCACTACTTCCTTCAAAATCACCGACAACGTAAGTTGAGCCATGCGAAGCATATAACACAAACAATACTACCCCGAAGCCGCGAAACACCAGAGGAGAATATCCCTAAGACCGGCCATGCAGAAAACTATAACAAAAACTTTATTACGAGTACAACTTGTGTGCAATTTTTTTTTTAAATCTAAATATTCGATCATTTTTGAAAATTAAACATTCATTATTGCGAGACGAGAACTACTCAAAAAAGACAGTACCTTGAATGCTTCAGATGGTTCCACAAATGTAACCCCCTCCAGCACGCTCAAACATTGGAAATCCATTTCTCCGGAAATAGTAGTCGCCGCCGATTTTACTTTTTTTACTTAAAATGGTGTGATATCCGGTAAGCTGACCTAAACTACATCTGTTCCTAGAGTTGTCTCTTAAGTGTCTTCTAATAGATGCCACGTTTTGCACCTTGTCTCCCTCATCAAAAAATAATTCCATTGAACTATTCATCTTTGTTATTAAAAAGGTTTTCTTGTTTTTTTCCTTAAAGACACTTTAATTTCTCAAACTCACTTTAGATTTATTGTTTATTTACAATATTTACTGTTGGCGAAGTGACAAAACTTTGTTATCGATGGTTAAACACTGTTACCTACGGCAACTGGCAAAAGTTGTCATACATAATACCAATTTTTATTTCAGTAGCGTTTGTCAGTTGACATTAATAATTTATTTCATACTAGTTGAAAAGCCCGTCAAACGACATAATAATGTATATATGTACATGTGTCTGTTGCTGTTGTTGAGCGGAGATATAAATTGTTCGTCAAAAAGTGTACAATGATTTAAAACATTTTATAACGTTTTTATGTAGTTGGCAACGCATTGACCTTCACCGCAGTAAGGCTAGCAAATTATTATGTAGTATGATATATTCCAACCCAAGAACAGAAAGTTTCTTTGGGTGTTATTGCTCCAAGTTCTTGCATAGTGTTGTTCGTTAGCATTTTGTACCGTACGTACGCTACGAGTTCGGTCAGACTTCACTTTATCTCACAGCGTATACCAAGTTTCAAAATTCTTTACAACACGCTGAATGGTTGACCTGCTCGGCACATTATTTAAACCAAAAAAAAGGACGAACTTTTTTTTGGGTTTTTCCAATTGAACGATTATTTAGATAAAATGTTTCAATGACTTCATAACGTTGTTGTTGCATTATATGCTCCATAATAAATCGTTATCGACTGCTCTGCACAACTGTCAAATACAAACTGCCAAATGTCAACCAAACAGAAATGGCGGTCAAAACACATCGGCCTGGAACATGAAAAATACCCTGTATCTTACCTTTTATATAGTTTATTATTATTATGTATGTATTTTGGCTATTTTCCCACATTTATATTTGACGAAACAATTTCTTTGCTGCAACGACTGAGTTGTTACCGGAACGAAACTAATTTTTATAAAGATCATTAGAGAAATGTAGAGAGAGAAAACTAAAGAATTTAAAACAGTGCCTTTCCAACAACCGATAGTGGTAGACGTATTTCCCGGCCGGAATGATTTAATTACATTTCTAATGCATTACATAAGTACTTATAATTAGTTAATTTAATAATAAACTGCGGAAAATAATTTGTTGCAAAGACAAGACAGATAAAGATAAAGATGAAACAAATACTTTCAAGTAGTAGTTTAGACCAACTAAAATAAAAACTACACAATTTGATTAATGTAAACCAAACTGATTAGTTGAAGAGAATGCTTACGGAGCGGAGCGATCAATGGCGAGAAAATTTGCGCTGGGATTGAATGAAAGAACCTTCAACACAACCACAAATTATGATTTGAAGGATACATATAGTGTGGTTTTATGTTAAAGGATGTTCGGAACCGATATTTTATATTCAGTTACATTCAATGTAATGAAAATGAGCTTATGCACATGTATGTATGACAAGTACATATATATATCGACGTTTAAATACCAAAACTTCATAAGTCAAAATTTCATATTTTTCAGGAGACCAACAAAACTAAACGACAAAAAAGTAATTTGATATTTTTAAATTACATATTGATGTAATTTCCTCTTCTGCAAGACATTCTGAAAAAAGCATTTAATGCTGTTTTACAAAGCTACAGTGCATGCAGAATAATATTTTTAACTCATATCATCAGTAATCTGAAAATGGCTAATTTTTAACTTATGAGGTTTTGGTATTTAATCATCGATACTTATGTACGGCTCTCATGACAGGCCATTACCCATTTCATCAAATTCTACATGACTTTTCACAGGGATGTGGCTGTATCTCACCGATGACACGTAGGATCTCGGATTTGAGCTTAGGAATTGTTTCTGGTTTATTCGGATAAACCCGAGATTTCGTAAAACCCTGAAGAAAGAAATCGAACGGCGTTAAATCGCATGATTTGGGTAGCTAGTTGACATCAGAATTTCTTGTGTTGGTGTGTTCTGGAAAGCGTTGGTGCAATAAATCAATTGTGGCAGGTGGCACCGTCTTGCTGAAACTGCACGTCGTCCAGATCCATGCCGTCCAGTTGAAGCCACAAGAACTCCGATATCATGTTCATGTAACGAATGCCGTTCAGTCACTGCAATTTCGGTCTCATCTTCAAAAAAGTAAGACCCTATCAGGCCAAGGCCTGACAAAATCCGCACCAGACAGGTGCACGTTGTGGGAGCATTTGTTTCTCATGAATTGCATGAGAATTTTCGGAGCCCTAAATTCGACAATTTTGTGTATTCACGAAGCAATTCAGATGGAAATGCGCTTCATCGGAGAATATGAATTTTTACCCATTGAACGAATTACCCATTGAACGAATTGCCGGCGCTTTCCATGGTGTGGTGGTTTGAGCTCCAGAGTAAGTTCAATTGTGTACGCATGAATGCTTGCGTAGTGCGTCGTGAAATTTGAAGTTGTTGACAACGATGCCTAAGTGATGTTTTCGGCGACACTATCGTTTACAGCAGCAATGTGTTCAAGACGCACAGGAGTCTTATTGTCCATTCCTTAAAAGTTTTTGACCACTCTTCGAACGGTTGACACATTAGTCGCACTTTGTCGACTGAAAATTCTTCGAAGTTTTCGAGCAGTTTCAGCATAACTTTCCAAATTTTTGTAATAAGTTTTCACAATTATAACGCATTGTTCTTTCGTAAACCGCGCAATTTTTAGTAATCGGATTAAATATATGTGACACCTGCCAAATTTCAGAGTACCCACTTGCACACAAAAAGAATGACACTAAATGCAAAAAGTGCATCCTTACTGAGACACCCTTTATAACAAAAATTGGAGTTTTGAACTGTTGATATTTGCTTAAATCATACTTTTTCAATACTTTATTTATTTATTCAGTAGGGGTTTCGGCCGTTTTAAGTTGATGCAGTGAATTAGTTGTTCATGGCAGCGATGACACATATTCATTGCAGCAATGACACCAATTCATGAGAGCTATTAAATATATTATAATTAACATATTCCTTGCTGTATTAATTAATGTCCGTTGCCGTCGGTGGTCCAATGGCAGTGTTGCGCGACTCTTGCACGTGATATATTTTATATTTCTTTCAAAGTGTTGTGACAGCAACACCCTCGAGTATTTAGCCATGAACAATTTTCTCGAAAAACCGTTCGGAACTGGTGTTAAACTGTAGTTCCCAATCCGTGAGTGTAATACTAGAAAACGCATAGCTCACTGTTTGTGAGAAGCTATCTCCCCAGTCCCTTCGTGGGATGTAATGGGAACATTTTTGTTTTTAAATTCATTAATGTAACGAAAAAATTTCTGACAAGGAACACATGTGCGTTGCGGTCGTCAAACTGTATGTTAGCCCACTTTCGATGATAGGAATGTTTGTTTTAAATATATAAGTTTATAGTATATTACTAGCTGACCCGGCAGACGTTGTCCTGCATAATATTTCAAGCGATTTGTATGGGAGGTACCACGCCCCTTTGTCCAAAATTTATTCAAATCGGTCCAGAAGTTTAGGAGGAGTTCAGTCACAAACACACGTGCAGTAGAATTATATATATAAAGATTTAATTTTACCCATTTCTGTCACAGGTAAAATTTTCTTTTTTTTTGCTTATTTTTACTTAAAATAGTTTACCTGTTCTGGTGACACTTTTTGGGCTGGGTTTGCCTCACACCTGCGTTATATAGGCAATGAAAATACACATGAAAAAATAATGAACAAAGAAACAACCTAAGTGTTGACGACCCCTGCAAACGTTATAAGGACCACGATTTAAGGATATGTACCTGGAATGTGCGAACGCTATACAGAACGGGCGCCACTTTCCAACTGGCGGATGCCCTCGGAAAATTTAAAGCTGACATCACAGCGATCCAGGAAATACAATGGACAGGGTATGGTTACACCAGAAAGAAAAACAGCTGCCATGAGCGAAAGCACGAACTCGTGTGCGGATTTATAGTTGGCAAGAGACTGCCACATATAGTTTCAAAATTCAACCAAGTGAGTGACCGCATAGCCACAATTCGCATCAAAGCGATATATTTCAACATCTCGTTAATTTATGTGCACGCACCGGCAGAGGATAAAGATGATGAGGTAAAATAAACATTTTATGAGCGTCTGGAGGAAGTATATGAACGCTGCCCTGACCACGACATTAAAATTATCCTAGGCGATTTTAATGCCAAATTAGGAAGGGAAAGTGTCTTTCGACCAACCATCGGCAATCACAGTCTACACGATACCACCTCCGATAATGGAGTAAGACTGATAGACTTCGCCGCTGCAAAGAACATGGTAGTTAGTAGCACACGATTCCAGCATAAGGACATACATAAGGCGACCTGGATATCTCCTGATCAACGGACGAAGAACCAGATTGATCACTTGGTAATAGATGGCAGGTACTCTTCCAGTGTAATGGATGTACGTGTGATTCGAGGTGCCAATATCGACTCGGTTCATTACCTGATGGCTGCGAAAGCTCGCACAAGACTGAGCAGGTCGAAAATCGTACAAAGCCGAAACGGGAAATATTGACAGAGGGCAGAGGGAGAGAGAGAAGACCGAATTGTGCAGGTTGAATAATGATTCCCGAGAATTTTACCAGAGGGTAAGAAGATTCAATAACGGGCCGAATAATGGGCTGCTCTCCTGCAAGGGCGAGAATGGGAATCTGGTGACTGAGAAGCAGTGTGTGCTTAAAATGTGGAGAGACCACTTTTCAGCCCTACTCTACACAGATTCTTTCACTGAAGATCAGGAGGTAATGATAGTGGAAGATAGTCTAGATTGTACCCCCAAACCAGGGCGAGATTAGAACAGCGATCTTCCGGCTTAAGAATAATAAAGCCGCTGGTGCGGATGGGCTACCCGCTGAACTTTTTAAAGCACGTGGCGAAGGACCGCTAGCCCACATGCATCGACATTTATGCGGTATATGGCTGGGAGAATCTAAGCCTGATAATTGAACTCTCAGCGTATTATGTCCTGTATTCAAAAAGGGTGATCCGTGTGTCTGTCCCAACTATCGCGGTATCAGTGTTTTATCCATCGCGGATAAGGTCCTGTAGAGCGTATTATGTGAAAGACTAAAGCGAATTATTGAAAACCTGATTGGACCTTATCAGTGCGGTTTTAGACCAGGCAAGTCCACAACTGACCAAATATTCACGCTACGCCAAATCCTGGAAAAGACCCGATACATACCACCTTTTTGTCGATTACATAGCCCCATACGGGGAAAACTGTACGAAGCTATGTCTGAACTTGGTATTCCGGCAAAACTGATCCGCCTCTGTAGAATGACGCTGACCAACACCAAATCAGCAGTGAAAGTGGGAAAGACCTCACTGAACCATTTTGTACCAAGCGAGGACTTAGACAAGGCGACACACTTTCGTGCAATCTCTTCAACATCTTAATGGAGATAATAATGAGAAAGGCTGCAGTAAATACGAACAAGACCATTAACACGAAAAGCCATATGTTGCTGGCGTATGCTGACGACATAGACATCATTGGGCGAAATTTGCGAGAGGTTACTGCAGTATTTTCAAGAATCGAAAAGGAATCAGCGAAGGTGGGTCTTGCTGTTAATGAGGGTAAGACAAAATTACAAAATTGATGGTGTCAACGACTAGAGAAACCTCTCGACTTGGTCCGCACTTGAACGTTGACAACCGATTTAATTTTAAAGTGGTAGATGAAATTGTATATTTTGTATCCGCCATGAACAAGGCCAACAACGTCAGACTGGAGATAGATAGGAGAATTGTGCTTGCAAATAGATGTTATTTTGGGCTCAGCAAGCAGTTTAGGAACAAAGCCCTATCTCGACGGACAAAAGTCCAGCTATATCAGACTCTCATTTTACCTGTCTTGACATATGTTTCCGAAACTTGGGTCATATCGCAAGCTGATGAAAAACACCTGGGAGTTTTCGAGAGAAAAATTATCCGTAAAATATATGGTCCTGTTAGAGAAAATGGCTAGTACTGTCGTCGCTGGAACCAAGAGCTATATAATTTATATTCTGACGTGGACAAAGCTAGGCGAATCAAATTAGGCCATTGGATGAAGATGAAAAGTTTTCGATAGCGTACCAGATGGAAGCAGGAAAAGAGAATGACCATGAATCCGCTGGAAAGACCAGCAGAAGAATCACTCCGTATCCTTGGTGTTACCAACTGGCGAGAAAAGGCGAAGGATAGAGCCAGTTGGAGGAATATGTTGAAATTTGTTATTTTGTTTGTTTAGTTAATATGTGTATGACGTCTGATGTTCTGAGGTTGTAAAATAGACAATAAAAGTAAAAAAGGTGACATTTATTTAAAAAAAGTTTCATTCATTTCATTGTGTCCCCTTGCCAGCATGTTTTTTTGCGAGGTGTATTATTCAGGAATTCTCTTTCAAAGTATTCATTCATTAGTTAGTTATTCACAATTCTTTAATACTAAAGTATGCAGATAATGTAAAGATGTTTATGTCTATAAAATCACCTGAAGAATGCAGTTTACTGTAAAATAATTTAAATTGTCGAGTTAATTGGAGGGAATCGAATTGAATGTTGCTTAACTTGGACAAATGTAATACAATTGTAATTTCCCTTAAGGCTGTAAGAGATCATGTTTTCTCCGGTTAGTGAAAAAAATGTAAATGCCGCGGGTGGGATTCGAACACACATTCGCTGGACGATCGTTTCGATGTTTGTGAAGCATCATCTTCAGCAGGGTCTAGCCCGTTAAGCCACTGCGGTGTGTATTTACACAAGTCACTAACCGAAGACATTTATTGATTGATTGTGTGCAGATCGATTGCCACGGTGTAATTTTTGCAAAAAAGTGATAATTTTATCAGGCTCATATCTTGCAATTCGTTAGGAATTTTGATTTACTCTCTGAGGGAAAGTTGTAGCTCGCGAAAAATTTTTAATTTCACTGTGTGTAATTTTTTAAGTCATGGAAATATAACCATATACGGACACCACTACGTGATAAAAGACAAAACAAAAAATATTAATGTGAGTCCGATCACAGGGGAGATGTGTAAACATCTAGTAATGAAGTTGGAAGTACTTATGCTTTTAGTATATTTTTTTAATTAATCAATTAAAAGTATCAAAACTTTCAATATTGTAAATAGATAGGAATTTGCTGGTTTTTGTTTGTTCTATTTAACTTATTTGGTTAGTAAATGGGCACAGTGCAGTATATACATATGTACTGCATTAAAAATTACAGTAAGCAGTAAATTTACTGATTACTGACAAAATTCAGTAAATTTTTACTGATAATGAAATTTAATTTGCATTACCAGTAAAATCATAGGCCGTATTCATAATAATCAGTATTCGGGCATTACTGATTACTGAAAATTCAATGCACCTCATCGTAATCATGTTGGCACTTTATAAAAATTGCTGAAAAAATTTTTAGTAATCTGTAAAAATTTACTAGTTAAAGATTTATTTTTACTGAAATTTTAGTTAGTACTGCAAAGTGCCCATCTATGGTAAATGCCTTAAGTAAAAATAGTTAATATTGGCTTATGTTAACTAAAATAAGATACATACTTAAATTTTTGATTCGATTGTATTTAAAAATCTATGGAAAACTGCATCTATAGTAGTGGAATTGTTAGTTGTGAGGGTTTGTGGAGAATTGCTCATATGCAAGTGGAAAACGTCAAATAAAAATTTTGATAAAGCTTGCGACTGTGGGTTTGCAAAATTTGTATTAAAATCTCCACCCATAATAATTGGCACGAGATGGAGATTGTTACCCAATTGTCGTGCACCAGCTTCAGTGTAAGGCAACAGTACGTAATGAAGATATGTTATAATCTTAATTTATATTGGAATCTATTAGAAATTTTGTTAGAATTAACATTACCTCCATTCAGCTTTGATACACTTTGTGTTGTTTTATGTTCTGAGTTATAATTTTTTTTGGTGTTTTGTAAAATATTTTATTATTTTGTATTTGTTGCGGTTGGCAAGTTATTAATCAGCTGTTTACTGAAATGTAATGCATGTAGTTATTTTACAGCAATGGTTTTCGAAAATTAGTAGCTACTATTGCACACTAGATGGTGCTTATATGCAGCTGTTAAGTATGAATGACAACCTCAAAGATGAAGAAGACTTTTAGTTTTTAGTTTTCCTTATATTTGACAAGTTTAGTTTTTAGTTTTCCTTATTTTGCTTTGTTTTAGTAAATTTCTTATTAAAAGTGCAAAAAATCTGTTAAAAAGTTATTAATATTAAATGTTTTTGTATTCATTTTATTTATTTGTTTTCATTTGCCTATGATAACATAATGTACGACAATTAGTGAAAATTAGTCGCTACTATTGCACACTAGATGGTGTTGAGTATATTGTATGCAGCGTATGATTACACTAATACACTCATACATAGCTCACACCGATTTGATAACGCTTTACGATTGGTTAACGATTACATCGCACATCTTACTCTAAATTTGTGATTGCATTGTGAAAAAGATTTTTACCACCAGCGTATAGATGTTTACACATCAAAAAATAGACCCGTGTTTTTTTTTTTGATTTTTTGCGATTTTTACCTTGAAGATAAAGTTTTTTTGATATGTTCTTTATAATAAGGGCTACAACTTTCCCTCAGGGAGTAAATCAAAATTCCGAACGAATTACAAGATAGAAATCAGACAAAATTATCACGTTTTTCCAAAATTACTCCGAGGCCCTAAACCTTTGGGGCCCATAAAAAAAGTCCATGACTTTGGGCAAAACTGGGAGACGCGGGTTTTTTTTGGTTTTTTATCACGTAGTGGTGTCTGTATATGTGTGTGTCAGATATTATAGCGATAAACAAAACTCAACTAAGCGAGAATTGTCTCAACAGTCCTACTTGTGCGAAAACACCCACGACAAATACTTTACCATAACCATCAATGTTCACATCACTTTCTTATGCATGCTTTAATCGAAAGCCCTTGCAAAAATGTTGTTGTTGTTTTAAAAAAGAAACAACGATGGCCATGAGATTGGCGTTAGAGTGTCGCGTCTTCGTTTTATATTCGTTTAAGTTTATATTATTCGACTTTTCACTTGTTATGTTCTTTAATATTTGTTCGGTTCAAAATCAATAACTATTAAAAAGTACTTTTTCTATGAAAAAGTAAATTTTATTAGAAAGTATTAAAAAAGAAATATTTGAAATTGATTATTTGAATGGTTATTGATTTTGAGCCGCAGAATTATTAAAGAACATAACAACTGAAAGATCGGATAATATAAACTTAAGTTATAGATTTCTTTTTCAACTAATTTTGTGTTGCATTCAAATTATATAATACATTATTTTATGGCCCGGCTGTTTGTAGCTGATGAAATAAATACATAAATAACATATACGAAACATTTTCGTAGGTTCGATAAAATGCAATCTACGAAATTTGTTCGTAACATCTACAAAGGATTTTCCTTGATTCTATGAAACGAAATCATAGGGTTACTGCTTGGATCCAAGTCAATGAATGCATTGTTGTTTAACATTAACAAGTGTTTTCAAGTGACGTTTCATAGATGCTGGGATGTGATTACTTCATCTTACAGTATGAATTGTGACTTGGATATGGTATATGAATACTTTGACTTGGGTGTTGTATTTGAATTGACGTTCATTGGTCACTTGAATTACTTAGTTCCGAAAGTGTATTCTTTGTCATATTTTATTCGTAGGAATATTCCAGAATTTTACAGACTCCGGTGTAAATTAGAAAATGCGTCGTTCTTTGGAACCCGATATATTGGCCGTATTGAAAAAGTACAGAATTAATTTTTGAAATTTGCTTTGGTCTCTTTGAATTTTACGGATCCAATACGTTCTTATGAAAGTTGTTGTATGTTGATTTCTTTGAAAACTTTAGAATCTAGAAGGGTTATTGCCTCCATTATATTTGTGCATGGTATTTTTTCTGGTTCTATTGATTGTCCTGAGCTACTATCACTTATCCGATTTAATGTTCCTACTCGTACATTGCGTCCTTTTGATACTTTTAATATTTGTATGCATTTAACTAATTACGTCTCGAATGTTCCTATTATTAGATATATGAAGAATTTTAATTCCATTTGTAGTAATATTGATCTCAGTTTACCAAAGAGAAATTTAAGAAATTATGAAATAACTTGTTTGTATAATATTGTCTTTTTAATTTGATATGAATAGAATTGAAATGAAATTTGTTCAATAGATATATGAACGATTTGAATAGATTTTACAAAACTTTTCACAGAATTATAATGTATCCTTATTTTTAGGTCTAGCTATATATCCTCTTTAGCGATTTAACTGAGTGACGCTACTACAATATTCACTCTACTACTTATATAAATACATATATGCCAAAATCACTAAATGCAAGGAGACTTCGTTAGTATACAATTGCCGAAATGTTATACCTGCACATAAATACAAGACACTGAAAATTAAAAATTTCCTTGCAATTAATGAAGATTTTTTGATGAAGCTTTTGTTTGAATTCACTTCGTAGATTCGGAACAATTTTCTGGATTTTTCTGGAATTTCTATCAAATTAAGGAAACGCTGCATAGGTTGAATGAAGAATTTTTCATGAAGAATGTTTCATAAATAGTATAGTGAAGAATATTTTATCAGTGCGCGAACGAGGTAGAATATCGACGAAGGCTGTATAGTTAAAAAAAGACATATAGTCTAGTAGAGTATGATATTTCGTGCACATACACAACTTAAGTATAATGTTTTTTTGGGATAAAGAGAAACACTTTATTTTTATCTCGAAATTAGAAGCTATAGGATGGTCCAAATACAAGTATCTTTTTAGGAATTAAATAAAATTAACTAAATTTAATTTCGGAATTTGATATTTATGACCGATTTTGTTAGTTTCAGTTAATGTATGAGAAGTTCATACTACAAGCTTACAAGGTCAGGATAATTTTTCTAAATTAAGAATGGTTTGTTTTTATTCAAATAATAGACAATTCAGTTAGTCACACTCACTGGCATGACTAATTTCGAACTACGTAACACCATCATCATCAGATGCCTAACTACTGTATCTGAATTGATACCCATCAGTAGATCATCAATCATATATATTTTTGATAAATTTATCTGCATACGTCATCGTAATAAAATAGGCGTGTTCTTTCAATTATTGCTATCGACATAATTATATATCTATCGTTTACGAGATATCTACTAGAATAAACTTCTAACTATATGTTTTCATGTAGTAATTTGGCTAATAAAGTCAATTTAAACTGGAATTTTTTCAAAAATTACTTGGTGCACATAGAACATTGCTGTTCTAAGGTCGCGATATGTATAGACAAACTCAAATCTGAAATTTACATATGAGAATTGGTATCGATTGAATATCCCTTAGCACCAAAACACACTGTTTCCTTTTGGTACACTAATTTCTGTTATGGCTCTATTAGAAAAAACTAATTTTCCTTTTATTTATGCAAGACGATTTCATTCATGTGGCTTCCGCGGCTGGCTTCGCTGTAGCTCATCCTGTCAGTCCAATTTTTCAAGATTTTGTTGACCGTTTCTGGTTCTATCTCACGAATGGCTCCAACGATATTAGCCTTAAAGGTGTGTGGATCGTTTCTGGATTATTAGCATAGCATCGGTCTTTAGCGGCACCTCCAAGTAAAAGTCTAAATGGTACGACAAAAATCGCAGCTCGGAGGCGGCCAATTGACATCGCCAAGATGCCTGGTAGCACGATTACCGAACAAAAGATCGATTGTTTGATGAGCTGCGTGACATAGTGTGTCATCCTGCTGAAACCAACAATTATCCAGGTTCATATCTTCCATTTCAGCCCATAAAATATCCGTATCATGGATCTTTCAATTTGAAAGGTCTCAATCCAAGCAATGTTAAAGTCGAGCTAGATTCTACTCTGGGGAGTCTGCTACTTCGTTTACGACTGTGAAATATTGGGTAGCAGAGCTTAAACGAGTCCGTACGAGCTGCCAAGGCGAACACCGTAGTGTTCGATCAATTGATGTGCCCACACTCAACACGTTTAAGAAAATCCACAAAAATGGTATTGGATGATCTCGGCTGAAGGTGCATCGGCTAGCGGAAATGATTGATCGGCATTTCAAAAAGTGGTATACATCGTGTATAGAGCAAACACAGCGACGCGACGATGTTTCAGTAGAGTGTTCGCCGATGTTTCACCGCAATAGAGCCGAATTTTTGCGTCGATTTATAACCATGGATGAGACATGGGTCCACCACTTCACACCTGAGACAAAGAAACAGTCAAAGCAGTGGACTGGAATGGGAGGATCGTGTCCAAAGAAAGCGATTATCTTCAGAAAGGAAAAATCAACAACATCGAATATTATGCTAATTTATTGCAGCGTTTAAGTCAAGAAATTGTGGAAAAAGGCCGTTGTTTCATTAAGATAAATGCTCCAGTTAACATATCCACTATTGCTATGGCCAAAATTAATGAATTAAACTTGAAATTGCTTCATCACGCATCTCATTCGCCATAATCCCTCGGAATATTTCCTATTTTGAAACTTGAAAAAATGACTCGGTGGTAAAAGATTTGCCAACAATGAAGAGGTGGAGTGCGCTTGATGGATATTTTAGAGAAAATTACAGTTCTTACTATAAACAGGGTATGGAACCTGTTGAATATCGCTGGAAGAGGTGTATCGAGCTAAAATGAGATTATGTTGAAATATAAAGAACATTTTTCCCAACTTTTTGTGTCGCAAAGGAGGTCCGCTAATTTTGCGACCGCCCTCTTATCAGTCAAGATAAAAATGCGCCTCGTCAGAAAAGATGATTTTTCGGCCACATTCGATATCCGCTACACACCGTAGGACGACAGGTTCTATGAGCATTGTCCTCCAGCAAGCCAGTCTCTTGAACTTTTGGCAGAAACTTGCGTACGGTAGATGCTTCATTTCGGCCACAATTTATAATCACCAAACGCACAGTTTGGGTAACACAGCTCTCACTTTGAAAACAGTAAGTTTGCAATATTTAGAAACGTTGTTCAGGCATAAGGCGACTCATTTTTGTCCATGGAGGTATGATACTGACTGAGAGTCAATATTTCAAACAGAAAAAAGTCTATCAGTATGAAAATAATATATGATTTAAAAAGATACTTGTATTTAGACCACGGGTTACACTCCAAGAATAGAGTTTACTGTATACATTGATCAATATTTAATACGTATCAGCAGGCAATTTGTCTGCTATTTGAGCCAATGTAATGCCACAACAACAGTGTTGCAAACCTTACAAAAGGGTTTCTAACCAACAAACATATATTTGCTGTATATAATAAGAAGAAACATCTTTCATTTCCCCTCTTCAACAGCGTTTTCTGCTGTGTTCACTGACATATTTTTTTGAGTGTAGTTTGTTTTTATATGTCTACATTTTATTTTAGAAAATATCGTTGTTTAAATATTTAATATTATAGTTCATATTATATTTTACGATAAAGGCCTCTTTAAAAACTTACTTAAAATTTTTTACATTCGTAAACCATATAAAGCCTCAGCCTCGCTTCCGAATGACCATTTTTTATAAACGCTCTCCGTCTTTGGAGTCGCTTCCCCATAATATTCAGCTCCTCAGCAATACTGGATCGTTTAGGAAAACATATTTGTAGAACATTTTAAGCGCTTTAAGCACCTATTTCTTTTTCCTCTTTTGTTCAACAATTTTTAATACATTTATATTTTATTTTTTATTTTTTAATATACACATACGAGTATTTTCATTTTATATTTTAATTAAATTTGTTTTAATTATTTTTATTTGTAATAAAATTCTTTATAGAAAAGCCATAATTAAAGCTTAATATTTTGGTTTATATTATAGTATACACTCCGCAAAATGTGTAGTTTCTTGTTGTTTGTATACAAATATAACTAATATATTTGCGTCCAAACACATTGTGTTTGCTATTCAGTATTACATGTTTGAGTTACAATGATTACTATGTTATAATATATGTGGATGCGACCCAAATATATCTGAGCTTGTGATATAAATACAGCTGTGTTCGTTGCACTGTTTACGCTCTCTCGAGAGTAAGAGAATAAAACAAGGACATCGTGAGCATATATATTGTAAGTTTGTATCTGTATTTTTGCATTATTCTCTCAGTCATGTGCGTGAAAATTGTTGATAAAGACAGTGTGTCTTACTTTGGCTGAAGTATTGCGTTTTAATTTCATGTATTCAGTCGTTAATGGGTCATTGGGTAGAGCATATAAATTTGTATATAAGTACGAGTATATTGTTTGTGTACCAACGCGTAGTGATAACCAATGCAGTGTTGAAACCTTCTGAAACCAAAATCGTGAGAAAGAACAAAGAAAGGAGAAGCAAAAGAGTAGCAGATTCCCATTTAATTTAGAAGAAAAATTAAATAATGCTTTCAGTGCAAGTAAATGTAAAAAGGGCCGTTATAAATTTTCTAATTTTTTTATACTAATTATTTAAAAATGTGGATTAATATTGATAAAATTAATTATAATAAATAATATATATATTTTGAAATCAAAGAATAATTCGTTTCTGTTTGGGAGGAAGTACGCATATGGGGCCGTTCAAGTATTACGTAAGCAGATTTATTACAATTATTAACCCCCTTATATCTCTTTTGTTTATATATTTCTGGTTAATTTAAATTGTCAAATGTTGTTCACGTATACATATTTGTTTGTTTGTATGTGTTTTTCCACAGTAGCACATAATTGATTTGACAATATAAGTTAACTTTAACAAAAACAAAATGCATGTTGTTCTTGCCCTACAACAGTAACAACAGCTACTGCGCTTCCATGTCAGCAAACCCATGTCATCAAAAATAAGCAAAGCAAAGATAACCCCGCCCCCTATAGTGCTTACGTAATACTTGAACGGGCCCCTAAACACAATTATTAATTAAAAATTAAATGAGAAATAATGAAATTAAAAGCCAAAATTAAATTTTTAATTAATAAATATGCTTATCTTCCTGACGATGCTACCCAATGGGTAGCGCAATATTGAAGAATAAAATAATTTAAAATAGATCTCGAACATTTTAATTTGAAATATAAAACGCAAGGTCGAATAAAGGTGCCAACACACCGGAGCGCAGTTTCGGAGAAGCGTCAACACTAAAAATGTGTGTACACTGTTTCTTAGAAGAAATCCCACACCAAAGCGTCTCATATTTTTTGCGTCTATTCGTTTCCAATAGGTACTTGACAATTTTGAATTTAATTTGTGAACGCACTATTGCACTGATCATCTAACTGCTACTTTCCTTTTTTACAGTAAATTCAACATTTTCATCATGGTAAAGTACACGAACGAACAACGTATGGAAATTATAAAAATGTACTACCGAAATTCGGTGTCGGTGACCGCCACTTTAAGAGCGTTAACTCCAATTTTCGGTCGTTATTCTCGCCCTAGTCGACAAGCAATAACAAGTTAAGTGCAAAAATTTGAGCCTACATATTGATTATGTGATGCTGCCGTGCCAGTGAGACAACGTGTAGGTCGAAGTGACGAAAATGTCGCTGCCGGTCCAAATCAGTCGCTTCCGCGGCGTTCTCAAGAACTGGGCATCGCCAAGACCACTTTATGGCGAATTTTGCGTAAAGATCTTGGTTTACACCCAAGCTGACTCAAGAATTTAAGCCGATGGAATATTTGATCGTTATTTTGCTATGATTGCCGATTATTTTTGGCTCGAATAGGAAAACATGGACTTGGACGACACGCGGTTTTAACAGGACGGTGCCACAAGTCACACAGCACACGTTACAATCGATTTATTGAAGAGTAAGTTTGGTGATCTTGGTTATCTTAAGAAATGCACTAGTCAATTGGCCGCCTCGTTCGTGCGATTTAACGCCTCTAGACTTTTTTCTTTGGGGCTACTTCAAATCATTGGTCTATGCCAACAAGCCGACGACGTTAGAAGAACTCATTGAACGCGGAATAGTGACCGTTACGGCCGTAATGTGTGACCATGATACAAATACAAGGTAGTAGCATCAGCCCATATGATTTCCTTTGTTTACATTTCATCGTACCCAATAAATGTCAAAGTTGTTTGTGTGAGTGCGTTCTCTTTGGATTTCATCTATCTACCCAATAAACATTTTTGTTGGATATCAACTTGAGGTACATTTGAGATCAAATACCTTTCTCAAATCTCCAACGCTAATTCTCAAATGCACCTCAACAGTCCGATTATAGTATTCTCAACTTAAAAGGCACATTTTTTATGTGGTGATTTTCTTAGTTATCAAATTGAGAATTTTGTGATTTTCAACTTGATATCAAAGTAATTTCTCCAATCGGTATCAAATGGAAGATACCGAATTGCCATATTAAAAAAAAATTATTTATATTATTTATTTAAGAAATAAAAACAATGTACTACTTTTTTTGGAATTTTTTATTTTAAAGTGTTATTTATTATATGTGCGATTCTCCAGAACCTTTAACTTGAGCTAATTGGAAAATAAAATTTCAAATTGATAGCAAAACTGCGCCATGATGTTTTCTATGTTTCATACTTCATAAATAAATGTTTTCTGATGTAGAACATTAAAACATTCAATGGGCATATTTTTTTATTAAAAAATTTTTTTTTTCAGTAAGGTGAATAATTTTTTTGCAATTTCATGAATAATGCATAGGATTTCTAGATTGCGCTGTCTTTCAAGGACAGTCTTCGTCTGAACTTCTGTGACTTCTACAACTCGTGGATTGTGATCAGACGAACTAGAAGGTGCATTACGATCATCAACGTTCAGATGAAGGAAAACTTCGGGGGATTTTCTAATAAATATTTTAATGAAAAATTAATAAATTTCAACTAATGTGTAATTTGCGGGTAATATTTGTTAAGTTTTCATCGTAAGCCTTTTGTCCCGCCTTTGTTGATTAGGTTTTTTCTTTTTTGCAATTTCAACTTGTTCTCTTTTCTTTCGTTTAACTTCATTGTCGTCCATTTTTCTAAGTATCACTGCGTAGAATCGAGTGGTTGAAAAAACAACAACATTAAAACCAAAACGTACAACGTAAAAATTCTGGACCTTAACTCAAATCGAATTCAAGTTGAAAAAATGTTTGGTCTCAAGTGGAGAAAAGTGTTGGATATCCAATTGAGAATTAAAATATTTCTCAAAGATTGGAAAAATGTTAATTCTCAACTTGATATCAACTTGAAAGCAAATAAGGACAAAAATGTTTCACGTCAAGTTGAGAATTACATTGGAAATCAACTTGAGAACTAAGCTTTTCTCCAAGATTGGAGAAATAATTTTTCAATGCATATTGGGTATGTTCACAATTGTACATGCATGTGTACATTGTTATCAGCTGATTTTGACAGTAACTGGGTACGGAAATTACAACAATGCTAATGCTTCTACCTTGTATTTGTATCATGTGTGTGACCAAGAGTGAACCAAATAAAAATAGCAAATTTTTTTACTTTTTTTTTATAAATTGCTCAAACAACTGAGAAACCACTATTGTCATAATTTTTTTCATATCTCAAGATGTCTAGCTTCCATTTCTATTCTATATCCAATCGGTTACAAATTGCAAATGATACAGAATTTTGAATAGAATTTTGAAAAATGAATATTGAATTTTTAGTGCCTTTAAATAAGTGAACCGGAGTGTATGTACGTCATAAAATTGAACTAAATTTCGTTTTGAAATTAAATTAAGTCGAAAATTTGCTTGTGTGTAAATAATAAAAGAATAAAGGCCGACCCAGCAGAAATCTTTATTGAACTAATATCTAATGTGCTGAAGCCGGTGTTGGGCCTACCAGAGGAGAAAATTCCTAAGAACGGGCGAAGGCTGACTAGTTACAAAGCTGTATACGGCAAACACATAAGCCAGTATTGGACAAAGCCAAACGTGAAAAAACACTAAAAGGACTAGTCGAAAGCTTAATTAATGAACACGGTGTGTGGACCAACAATATCAGAAAGCAAATGCCAAAAGAAGCATGGGCTAGAAGATGATTTGGCATAAAACTACTTTAGCAGCAAAATCAGATCTGCACCAAAATTTCACCAACGGTAAAGGCTTTGGCGTTGAGTTGAAAAATATGTTTGGTTTTTTGCGGTACGTCCAACTTCTTGAGATATAGGCCTTTAAAGCTCGAGTATATAATCGGTCATATCTCAAGTATTTATCATCGGATCTGCTTGAAATATGTATCATTACAAAGCCCTTGTGAAACTTTATAACTCTGTATATAAATATATTTTGTTTTATTAACCCATTGAGGGCTAATTTAAAAAATGTTTTTTAACCTCACTTTTTTGGTTTAATCAACTTCTTGTTCTTGTCTTTTGGTGTTGTTGTCTTTTGTCGTTGTTCTTGTTGTCGTTTATTTCTGTTGTCCTTTGTCATAGTTTTTACACACCAAAATAAAAAAAATATTTCTAAAAACTCGCGTGATTTTTCTGATTTTCTCACACCTCGACTTAAGCTACAGAGGGAATTTGATCCCCTTGCCTGAGCCCGGTCGGACGGCCGGTCGACTTGTTGGAATGTACATTTAACGAGATATGAAATTTATTTCATCAGGATCGCATAATAAATGTCAGAGTTATGCGCGATTATACATTCAAGCTTTGGAGACCTATATTTCGGAAAATATGGACTTCCGCAAACTTTTTCTTTTTTTTTAAATCCGCATTTAATGCTCTATCAGGCAAAAAAACGAAAAAAATCAAATTTTGCTGCTAAAAGAAATTTGCTCCGTCTATGCGTATTTTCTACGCGTCAACGAAAAAACGCACCTCCGGTGTATGGGTACTAGAGTGTCCAAAACCGTAACCGAAAAACTGGGGAAACCGGTGTTTTGATATTAACCGTATGCCGGTTTTTTAAAAGACGTAATTTTCGAACATACCGGAAACCGGTTATTTGACTTCGGTTAACCGGTTATTCGGATTTTACTTAATTTGTGTTAATATCCTCAAAAAATTGATAATAAATTATATGATTTTCGAATTTTAGTGAAATGATTTCTATTGTGAAATATAATCGTATGCTTCAACAAGTTCTAAATGACATATCCAAACAATTTTATCAAAATGATTTTATGACATGAATTACAATTAATTAAAAATTAATTAAGAACATTTTTTTAATCACAGTTCAAAATTAAAATTATTTGGTAATTAAATGTTTTAAACTTAATAAGATTTTCATAAGTGAAAATCTTTACAATTTTGAATACGATTTTCGATCTTAAATCAGCCAAACGCCAAACCGACGTCAAATAACCGGTTTCGGGTTTGTTCGAAAATTACTTTTTTTTTAATAGCAAAAACCGGTTTTGGACCCTCTACATGGAATGTTTCCTAATTGCAGTTATACATACACACTTTATGTATTTTAAATTCAATATTTTATAATATTTATTAGTTAATTCAAAAGCAATTCATTAGTACCCGTTTATAAAATCCTAAAATATTTCCATCGTCCAAGATTGAGTAAATAATATTGCAGTGAACGATTTTTGAAAAGTTGTTTGAGGCCCGCGCAATGATACGACCGCACCACCTCTGGCACACAATTTTAATTTAATAAGTTGCTCATGGGCTACTGAATCACTTCTAATTTCTTCAAATCGAGCTTTTTGCTCATTGTTTAAAGTTCAGTTTACCGCTCTCGCAATGTTAACGCATATACTGGCGCTCTCTTAACTTGACACACATATTCAGGTTGGGGCTACTTTAGAACGGGCTAATCGTATAGCGAATATGAATAAACGCTTTCGCTTGCTGCGGCGAAGCAAGAGAGGAGTCCAGCATAAATTTCAACACTTAGGCAACTTCAGAATATCCAAAGCGATCGTAGACAACAGACGTTCATTTTCTTGATTGCCTGTTATTTCGACACATTTTGACAATCGAAACAAAAATACTGAACAAACATCTCCGAACACACAGGCCCACAGCCATATACACATATACAACATATATACATACATACAACAAATAATTTAAATAAATTAATACCAACGGTAAAGTGTTCAAAATATCTGTTTCTGTTTTTAAAAACCCCAAGTGATTCAGTGTCCAAGTGTTAAAATAAATTTGTGTTAACAAAATAAAAGATACGAAATTTTAAGGCAGAAACTGCCAGTGAACACGTCCATACGGGGAAAACACGTTAAAAGTATTTTAAACTAAATTTTCGCTTTCTCTATTTCTTCCGGATTTAGTCAAAATGGGTTGCACGTCGGGTACTATGAAGTGCATTTTGAACACGGCCAATATGGTGTTTGCGGTAAGTATTTTCCCGTTTAAATTCATCACCAAATTGTGTAAATCCCATGGCAATTCAGGCGGAACGCACCCTGTATTTGCTGCCACTTAGTAATAATCATCATCAGATGATATCATCAACAGACCTTTTTGAGAATCTTTCATAAAAAACAGACAACAGAGTACAGCAGACATATACATGCATACATACATACATATATTTGGCTTTAAACTTAATCACACCGCCATGGAACGATATTTCATTTTAGATACATTTATATCTACAGTATGTACTCATATGTATATAGTTATACATACATTGGTAAACATATAGATAAACACGGTGAAGACGGAACTGTCTGAACTGTACTAGATTGGATGTTACTCGCAGAGAGAGTATCTGAATTGGCTATAATCAAAACTTTGTGGTAGGTTTACCTAATGTATCATAGACACTCGCTCGAGATGAATGATGGATGAGCCCAATCGAACTGCAGTGATGAACGACAAACAAGTTCCTATGGAACATCAAACAGCGAACGCTCACTGCAGTCAAACTATTTTTATAACGCCCATAAACTATTTGCACAGGGTGTTGAAGATTCGCAAACTTAGTCAAGGCCATTTTTCGGGTACATTCGCTTCTAATACATACAGAGTCACTGAGAGAGAGAGAGAGAACTTGATCATTCTTTATGTATTTGTCTACCTACATATCTGTTTATAATTCTTTTTTATCTCTGAACAAAGATCGAAAATATTTTCGATAGAATCGTGAACACATCAACCTACAGATGTTCTTTAAATCCATAATATTTCGAATCCGCGTTGCTGTGCTGCTGGAATTAGTAAAGGCGTGGCGCCTATTGGTCTTGTTTTTCGACGCCATCCAATCATATACATGCACCCACATTCTATGAAAATTATATCCTTTACATGGATATTTATCCAAGAATCATTTCATGTAAAATTTAATGTTACGCCCATCCTATGATTATTTCGGTGATGGGTCACAGAGGCCACTTAAACTTTGTGTTTGTAAACAATATCTTACACAATTCTACTGTCATCGTATAGTTTGCCCATAGAGTAATGTCATATAAAGCTGTCATCTTTCTCATCTGTTATTTCGTTTCACCTACTTTGGGGTGCGGTCGGTGCGATAGAGAGTTACTTGACGTAAATTGACTTACACCAGGTGGAATTACAAAAATTTTTGACTTAAATGTTTCATGTCGTTTTGATGAAAAACTTTGAAATTGAAACGAATTTTGTACTTTTTTGTTATATTTTCTTGTTAGTACATATTTGTGGTGTGTTTACACAAAAATTTTAACGCACAAAACGAAATGCCCTTGCTGTTTTCCTGTTGGTTGCTTTGAGCCATTGCCTCTATCTGGTATTATTAAAACAATAGTTTCCAACATGCAACGTCCATATGCAACACACCAAACTTCGTAACTTTACTGAGTGAAATGGCTTCTCTATATGTCATTTGTCTTTGTTGCTTGATTGTTTGTCTTTGAATGCTATTGAAAAACGAACAACTTTTGAATTGTCACAAAAATTTAACCAACATCGAGTCGTGAATAAATGAAAAAAACGATGAATCTATTTCAAGCAATTTGAATCATGAACGTGTAGGTCTCTCAAATTTGACCAGGTACTCGTATTATTGAAAGCTTACACGTCATGGTTAATGAGCATTTCGATATTAAGTGCGATTTGTAAAATTAAGCGGACATTTTCAAAATCATTTTAGTTTCTTGTTATCTTCCTTTGTTTGTTGTGGTTATGACCGTTTCTATGTTATTTTTATATGATGTACATGTATTTGAATTTCAAACCACGCACGCTACATGTTTCTTAAAATATGCAAGATGACTACACAGAAAAAAATTAGTCGCAACAAAAATCAAATACGATTTTGTTTAAGCACAAAACTACGAGCCAATTACTTTTTACTTGAGTCAATTACTCAAGTACATGAATGAAACAAATTTTTCCAAAAACTGGGCAAATAAATAAATACAAATGACACCAATTACTAGTATTTCACTCGAGTCAATTATTTATGTACTTCAAACTACAAAATTCTAGATTCAAAAGACTTTAAGTCAATTTTAATTGAAAAGTATAATTTTGAATGTTTTGCGAAATGGTATTTGCTGAAACTATTTTCATTAATATGAGTTTTGTTTATCCCTATCATAGACAAATGATGTATAGAGACGCCATCTCTCACAGTATTTTGATGACATTTAGTGTGTTGTATATGGGCGGTTGCATGTTGGAAAGTATTGCTTTAATAATACCAGATAAAGGCAATTGCTCAAACCATCTAACAATAAATAAGCAACGGCATTTCGATTTATGCTTTAAATTTTTGGTGTAAATACACCATAAACATATAAATTCTAACAATAAAATATAAGAAAGAAGTCCAAAATACGTTAAAAGTCTTTCATCAAAACTACATGAAAAATTTAATTCAACAATTTTTGTAATTCCACATGGAATAAGTCAATTTACGTCAAATAACTCTCTGTCGCACAGACCGCACAACGAATAGTGTGAAAGGAAATGTCAGATGAGAACAATGGCGTCTCTATACATCATTACTCTATGATCTCTATACTGTGTGGTGATATACCCAAATACTTGTGGAGAAGAGACCTGATGAGGTTATCTTTGTAGACATCGAAATAATTAAAAAGCCAACTATCTAACACGCGAATCAATTTACCAAGATTTTTAAGGTTCTATGAAAAATGCCCCAAAAAAAGAATGAAAAATGTCCCAAATAAAAAATATGTTTGATTTTAATGTCTGCATATTCTTGGTGGTACAATGGTTAGTGTGCGCGGCTCTTGTACATAAGATCCTGGGTTCGAAACCGGCTCTGACCACCTTCAAAAAAAAAAATTTCTTTCGGCGGCGGTCACCTCGCATAGTGACGGCGACACTATCGAGTATGTAGCCATGAAAAAGCTTCTCAAAATACCGTTCGGAATCGGTGTAAAACTGTAGGTCCCAATCAGTGAGTGACAACTGGAAAGCGAGCGGCTTAGTGATTGTGAGAAGTTCCCCCCGGTCCCTTCATTTTCAGAATGGTTATGAGTTTTTACTGTTTTTGGAACCCCGTAAACGTTTTCACTAGGAATATATTCCATGCGTGCATATCAACCCTTGATGTAGCAAGTATAGTACATCTTTGACACTGTTTTGGTTTTGAATGCATACATTTGTTTTTCTTCTCTGGTATAAAGCCCTTTGCTTCCAAATTTTTTCCCTTGCACAAATTCAAAATCCACAGGAATGTTGAATAATTTTGACACCGTAAAAATACATTCAGAAAAAAAGAACTTTATTGAACAAAAATGGAACTGATAATGAAATTGACCAACTAATAATGTTGATTTTGTATATTCGGAACTGTTATGCGTGTGGGTACCGTTAGTATTTTGACTTCTGTACTGAAATTTTACATAAAGTTAAAAATGAGAAATTCCCCAAAAAATTGATCTAAAAATTATGAAAAATTCCCCAATGAGAAATTTTTGGGCCATCTTTCGATTTTTTGGGGCTTTTTGGATTAGGGGCATTTTGCAGAGAACCGTTTTTTAACTTACAAATATTAAAAATTAATTAACATCGTAATCCCATTGATAATGCATGTACTTGGAAATATATACTTATATAACATTTTAAATAATTTCATACTCCACTTGATTACACATGTAATTGAAATAAAATATTAAATGTTAATTAACTTCATACTCCAATTGATTACGCATTAAATTGAAAAAATTAATAAAGTCATGATTTAGTCTGAAAATTTAATTGAAAATATATGACAGATTAATTAAACTTTGACTAAGTTTACTGAGTTCAATTGAATTATATTCAATTACCAACCTACAATTTGTGTGCTTGAAATTCAAATATAAATGTAAATGAGTTGACAAATTTCGTGTTTGATTTGAGGATTACTTGTTTTCTGTGTGCCGTGATTAAATTTTAATTTCTGAAAAAATTCTAAAAATGATTTGGGAAGTCAATAAAATAAATAATTCAAAAAACCCACACATCAGATTTTTTCCTTAAATATTCATGGCTTTCGACAAGAGAACTAGCTCGACAAGAGAACTAGCTACAGGCACAGAGCAATAGATAATAGTCGCCATCCCTCTCTTTACGTTCTCTCGATGACGGCGAGGTAGTAGGTCAATTCTTCGAGTTCGAGTTGCGGTTGTATGGTACTCTTTGGTTGGACATAAAACGGAGGGGAATAAAAGGGGATGCGTGTTTTCGTTCGATGCAACCAACATAAAACATAATTTAGCTGTCATTAGTATCAATCGAACACTATTTAAACTTAGTTGGCTGCATGGTTTGCTTCTGTTTGCTTATCGCTCTCGCGTCTATCTAATCCGATTTATATTAATTTCCTACTTCACAATCCATCAGCTGTGCCATGAATACCCCCTGCTACAGGCCAACTGTACAAATATATTCTTCTTAAATCTAGAAAATAAGTAACAAGCGGTACCTTAGTACTGTGGACGAACCAAGAGTACGTAGACTTCTCGTTGTAAAGGCCTGTAGACATCTAGAAATAGAAAGGAGCCACTACGCCTCTCTTCGTGTTCTCTTGATGACGACGATGTAGTAGGCCATTTCATCGAGTTCGAGTTGCTTTTGTAATTTACTCTTTGGTTGGACCAATACGGGCGGAAACAAAAGGGAATCCGTATTTTCTTTTGATGCAAACAACATAAAACATAATTTCGCTGTCATTAGTATCAATCAAACACTTTTAAACTTAGTTTACTGCATGGTCTATAATCTGTATGTCTTCTTTGGTCTATCATCAGCTGTGCCATAGAAACCCCCTGGCAAATAATGCAGACAAATATATATATTTCGCCACGTATACTACTAAGTTGTTCGCTGGGAATATCAGTAACATGTATCCAGCAACATTATAATATTTCTAAGAAAATTTAACGATCAATCAAATTTTAGGAAGAAATAATCAAATTTTTCGACTCTTATTCAATTTCTGAAAACAGGTAGTTGTAGTGTAAAAAAAAGACTTGAAAACTGCCGCAAATATATAAACTGATATTTTGCTGGGCAATTTCGTGGCGTTGAAATTGATGAATTGAATTGAAACTGATGAATGTTTTTCGTGTGAACGAAACTAGAATCAGCCTTAAGTTAATGCTATAGGAGTTTAAGTGGATACAAAAATAGGATTTTACAATCTTATTCATTAAATATATCTCCATTATTTATTTGAACAAAATAATAATATAAAACAATATTACAATACAATGTATAAATAAAAGGTTCTCGAAGAACATTCATAGTCAAAGTTGGTAGTACACAGGGACAGGAAAAGTTCCTGCCAAGACCGGAGTGCGTGGTGAAGAGCCACATCGTTCTCGTGGTACCCCTGCTGTTTACTAATCACTACGGATCTAGACTGGTATGTCGATAAATATTCACCACAGAAACCTCAATTTAAAAATCTTGCCACCCACCCAATTGCCATTCCTGCCCTTAATTGTGAAACTGAGTAATTTCCAGTCATCTTAGTGATGAGTTGTGCCTCTCTGTTGTAATGTGTCTCGCGATACTGTTCCCTTGAAATAGTGTAGAGGCATTGTTGTGAAGTATTCGTACTCGTCTAAAAAAAACTGATAAATGATTGCGCTTTTAATCGTGCTCAGATCTTATACTGACTATATTCTGACTAAATCTCCTGCTGGGGGGTAACCTACTCTGAAATCTCTGGTGCATTAATTTACAAAGTCTATTTGAGGCGGCTACGCTCTCCCCCTCTCCAATCCCTTCATGGGATGTAATTGGAAACCATTGTTTTTTATTATGTGATGAGTTCCGTTCCAGGAATCGGTATGGTTTTTGGCTTTATGGAAGTCGATTAGATTATCTCTTACTTCAGTTTAAAATAGGTTAAATCACACTAAAAATGATTTGTTGGAAAAATAGGATCTGCATTTATTTGGATGCAAATATGACGTGTTGGTGGCTTGTCCCAAATATAGTATGCTTGTGTCCAAACAAATTTTGTTGGCTACTCAGTATTACATGTTGCAGGCACAATGACTAAAAGGTTATTATATACATTTTCGGGAGACAAATATCGCTTTGTTTGTTTAAAACTGCTGAAGATAAAAACGCGGCAGACAACAAAGAAACAAAAAGCATCAGTTCTTCAATTCATGAAGAAATTATTTTCCAAACATAAACATGATTCCTACATAATGGTACAGGAGCCGTTTGATTTCCGCGTGTAGAGCAGGTAGTGAAGCCGTTTGCAAATCCAACACACAAACACAAAACAAATGACGGCTGGAAAGGCCAAAGCAAACATATTTGCCATTCCAGCAAACATATGATTGTTGTTTTCGCAAACATAATTTTTAAGTGAATTACTTCAAATTCTGTAAAAAGGAAACGTTTGAGGATATTAGTGTACTCGCTTGGGTACATTGGGATAATTTGTGCGTCATATTTATACAAATGCCACTCATTTTCGATGGATTTATATACCTTTTATTGGATCACGCAATAAAGTTGCCTGCAAATATAAATCTGGAGGTAGCGTAGTGAATATAAAATAATTAGTCTGCGTAATAAAATTTTTGACCAAATGTATTTGATTCATTTGTAAATTTCTATAATTATTGTAATTTTCTTTGATAACAAAAAATGTTTACCCATAACATCCCTTGAAGGGACTGGGGAGAGCTTCTCACAACGACTGAGCTGTACGTTTTCTAGTTTTACAATCACTGATTGGGACCTTCAGCTTTACACCCGTTCCGAACGGTATTTTGAGAATCTTTTTAATGGCTAAGTACTCGACATTATCGCCAGCACTAAGCGAGGTTACCGTCGTCGAAAGAAACGTAAGGTGGTCAGAGCAGGGATCGGACCTATGTTATCATGACCAAGAGCCGCGCACACTAACCATTGCACCACCGAATTTTTTTGATATCGATGTAAAATTGTAAGCTGAATCCTAATATGATATGAATATTTTATTTCTTGTCAAAAGAAACGATTACAAATCATAATAACTCTTTTACGTCTTACGACCTTGGGCGTGTGTTGAAGCAGAAAAGAATTAAAGCAACTGCGATTGTTTATGACTTCAGGAAAATAATTTCTGCTCTATTGATGCAAAGCGTAAATATTTTAATAATAATAATAACGTTTCCCTAATTAAATAACAGCCGTCATCTTGATCATTACTGAACCTGGAATACTTTTCGTACATTATGTACTCCGGAATACGTAAACACAAACCGGTTTTGATTTTCAGTATCTCCGCAGTTATTCAATATCGTTTTTGTGAACTTTCATGCCAGTTATTTATTTGGGAAGGCAAAAAGCATATAAACACTCAATTTCTGTGGACAGTCCCTCCTGGTTGCATTGACAAAATGTTGAAAATATTGAATGAAATATTTTCATACATTTTCTGAAACTAAATATTTGAAATTTATTTATAGCGTCTACGAAATGTTTTAACAGATTCTATGAAATTTGTTCATAACATCTATGATTCCTTTTCCTAAACTCTATGAAACTTTTGCAAGATTCTACGAAGCGAAATTTAGGAATTTGATTCGTAACGTCTATGAAATATTTTCATAGATTTTGTAATACCTGCCACAAAATTAGAATGCACCTCTATGATACCCTTCTTGAACTTAAAGATCATCGATGTCATAGCCCTCATGATTATACAGGTTTTTTAATGACACGTATCATTTATAAATAAATGAAAAAATGCGGTTAATGAAATCCGTCGGTGGTGCAATGGGTAGTGTGCGCGCCTCTTGAACATGAGATCCCGTGTTCGATCCCTGCTCTGACCACCTTAAAAAAAAACTTCTTTCGGCGGCGGTCACTTCGCATAGTGACGGCGACACTATCTAGTATTTAGCCATGAAAAAGCTTCTCAAAATACCGTTCGGAATCGGTGTAAAAACTGTAGGTCCCAATCAGTGAGTGAAAAATTAGAAAGCGCACAGCTCACTGGTTGTGAGAAGCTCTCCCCAATCCCTTCATGGGATGTAATGGGAAACGGTTTTTTTTTTAAATCATTTTCGTTGCGGCGATGTATCTTCGGATATTTTTAAGCAATATACAAATTCTACAAAATATATAAAGTTGTAGTTATTTTGCCAAACTCAGAAATAGTTTAAAACACTTTCCAAATCTGGCGAAGAGCGCTAATATAAAGAGTCACACACTTCGGAATCTTCGTCCGCCAACAAGAGTTCAAATCCTGGTTCCGCCTGTTTAAAATTTTTCTAATTGCAGAAAACCCATGATCTGTATAGCGCTAAGGAAATCGAAAAATATTCTTCTAAGAAATAATTTCAGATCGAATCGTATATAAAAAAAAACAATTTCCAAATGTTTTCGAACCTCTTTTCAAGAGTTAAGATGTTTGTAATATTTGTTCTCTTTTGTGGTACAAAATTGACATACAAAATTCAAACAATAAGGGACTCACATTTCAACGGAGAATTCCCGGGATCCCGGGAAATTTATTTATTTTTCCCGCTTTCCCGAGAAATGAAAGAGTCCGGGGATTTGTATTCCCTTCATGCGATCAAAAGACCTTTTAAGCCTTCAAATATTTAAATGTTTTAATTAAAGTTTTCTGATAAGAGTTCAATTAAGGGCAACATCTAAAATATTTCGCAAGTAATTGAGAGAAGAGTGGGACAAATTGTTGTCGTAGACACAGTGTCAAAAGAGCGTTTCCTAACAAATGTTTATTTCTTAATTGAACCTCTTTAATGGAAACATTCAGATTTATTAAGATTTCAAAGAGCAAACTTGTGAATATAATTTTGATACAAATTAGACATTTCAGTTACCAATTCAATCGTGTGTATATTTCCATGGAATCAAAACAAATTTTATTATTTCTTTTTACATGCCGATTCCTGTTTTCATTATATTCAAAATAATTTTGGTTTTAGTCTCTTATTCGTCTTGTTTATACATTCAAGTAAGCAGTCAATCTACGAGTATCTAAATTATTCTTCCATCTACGCCATCAATACAAGTTTGGATTATTCATTATTATTGTTTGCATTTCAATTTAGGAAAAAACAAGATGTCAACAAAAAATATTTCACGCTACTGTCATTTATTTATTCATATACATATTTAAAAGAAGAAGAAACAATAATTTGTCATCAAAACAGAAAAATTACGTAATTCATTTCGAAATGAGATATTTAAACACAAACTTGCCAATTTCCAGCAATAACAGTTTGGGCGCACTCGAATGTCTTTAACTCAAAATTTTGAATATCTCCAACAACCAATGACTGCAAAGAGCCACAACCCCACCAAATATTCGAGAGACCACAGTCTTAAAAAATACATTGATAATTCAATTTAGCCACAAGAGAGCGATGAACTTGGAAGATTCAAACTTCTTGGCGTAGCCCTCATAAATAATGATGGAATCTTTATAAATATTACCATGTGTCAGCATAAAGTAAATAATGATGTTAATCATCTATGACCACCTCTTGTGGTGATGAGGTTATCAGGTGTCTTTTGGTATTTTCAATTTGTTGAAATGTCCGCCCGATACTAATGAGCGTTTCAAAATCGTCACTGGATTGTATATTCCCATCACATTGCGAACAAAACAAATTGAAATTAAATCGATAATAAAAACCGAAATAAGTATTTAATTTAATTTTCTCTAGAATTCAATTTAGCAGCTAATTGTTTGAAATAGTGGAATTTGCAAAAAATAAAATATACACCCCCACGGTGGAGGGAAATGCGCTCCTTTTGAGTCAGTCGGATTGCCATTTTAATGAGTAATCGAACTCGTTTTTATTGCGCATCAATCAATCAAATTCCATTGGATATTTGCTGCATGAGCTCAGGTTAACATGTTTAGCCATGATGCAAGCGAACATCAAACGCGATACAGAACGGAGTGATGCCTCTATATTATCTTTAGAAGAATAAGAAGAATTACCAAGGAATCGTCCCATTCTTGTAGATTTATACTGATTCCCATACATAGTTCTTAACCAGGCACTACTTACCAATTTTCTGAAGCTCTTCCATTTGTTAAACCAGCTTTAGGCCCAATAGAATATTGTTGCCATATCTTCTTCTTTACTTTTGCTGTTTTGCATTGGATTAATCAGGAATTCGTTGAATAAATACGTGTACGTCTATACGAACACTTAGCTCAAAACGTAAATACAAACGGTTATTCCCCGTGTTAGTCATTATACTTATAATTAATCTAAACCACTTGCGTGACTATTGTTTTGTATTTGGTTTGTTTTTCAACAAAAATATTATATTATCTCTCCCGATCTAACCGCAAATCCTTATCAGCGTTTGTTCGGAACGATGCTACTGGAAATCTCCAACATGATGTACGAAAATGTATCTCTATATTCAATGAAAATGCAACTGTATTCACATGCAAATGGTTAAAATGTGTCTCAAGCTCTCAATCAATTTAACTAAAAATACATTTTGAAGGTAACGATTTTTTAAAATTATCAAATATAGATTTAATAGGGCCAGAGTTTCAATATTGCAGAGGAATTGCATGATTTTAGCCAGGGGTTCTTTGCCACAGCTGATCAATCTTAAGCGAACCACAGACTTGTCATTCATGAGCAAGAGCTTCGTGGATAACTTTTTATCTGACTGATGACTTTGAAAAAATAATACCAACAAATTTTGTGAACATGATACTAATGCGAACAACATCGATTACATTCTGAAATTGTATCAAGAAGGGCGGTAAACCGACAATAAACATCATCGATAGCTGATGTTCATGACGCTAAAAAAATAACGGCATCAGCAACATATTGCAGGAAACATGTACATGTTTGCAAGCACTGTTTTCATGAATTGATGATCTTCTGCCTTTTTGTTTCTTTGTTGTCTGTCTCGTTTTTGTTTTTAGCGGTTATCAGCAACCAAAGACACATTTGGGTCACAATTCCATATGTTATAACCTATTAATCATTGTGTCTCAAACATATTATATTGCATAGCAAATACAATGTGTTTGGGCACAATATAGTATATTTGCGACAATCAGCAAACACGTTGTATTTGCATCCAAACAACAAAAAAAGTCCAGGTTTTTAGGGTGTGCTCATGAATGACAAGTCTATGGTTCGCTTTAGGATTTGGAAAATGTACAAAATAAATTAAGAAAGATAAATAGCGATAGATGACTGAAAGTATGTAGGGTTGCTCAATGCGATTTTTACACGTTTTCCTTTGTACAACTCAACTGAGATTGTTTCTGTGATAACTAAGTCGAGGGAAAAGGGTTAACCAGTGAAATAAAATAAAATGCTATGAAGTGTTAGAGTAAAATTATTTATAGAAATTTCAATTAAAACTCAAATTTATTAAAATAAACATTTTTCTCATTCTGCATGGGTTGCCAAGTTTGTATTACTTTGTGCTCCAACTTTTCAAGTGACTTTTCTTGGTTTCCGGTCCACAAAAAACAGCTGTTGCAGACCCTTGGTATATTACTCTATGATTTTAGCTCTTTTAAAAGTCATATACGCAGGAAACGCTCAAATAAAATCTCAGATAAATTAATCTCATTTGGGGTTGATAATAACGGCAATCGAACATTTGTTAAATCAAAAAGATGACTTCCTTTGTAATAAATAAATAAAATCGTTTTTGAGAATTGACCAAGGTTTAGAACAAACAATATATAGTTACTTGCATGTCAAATAATGTTTACGAGAAACGAAAAACATTTCACGTTTTTCGTTTTGTCGTCAATCCGAGCTATTTTTAGAGAGTTTGTATTTGTAATTGTTATCGATGCAAGTTTTTATTAGCAAGTTTGTAATTCCTTTTAAGATAACAGACCAATTGTGGAAAAAGTTTTGAATCAGCCGCGCTGGGATTCGAACTCACATTCGCCGGAAGATTCGTTCTATTAAAAGAACTTTCAAAACTTCGGCATAAGTGTATGTAAGTAGGAAAGCAACATGTAAGTGGTGACAAATATCACTCTACACAAAACCACCAAAAACCTTCGGTTAGTGAAGTCAGTCGATGGAGTACCGGGATAAACGCTGGTGAAGATGATGATTTACAAACATCTATACGATCGGGCAGTGAATATGAGATCGAATACTAGCGCGGTTGTTTCAAATATTTTGTTGTATAATTTGGTCTGCTATATTAAAGGTGATTAGGAACTTTATAAAACGAATTCGTATCGATGACAAATCTAAAATTGGGAAATGCTTTTCCTACTACTAAAAGCTACTAAATTCTATATCGTCTGTTATAAACGTTGGTCGGTTCTCGCCAAATATTTTATTTATTTACCGCAAAGGAAATCCTTTGTTCGCTGCAATAAATTTCCGTTTACCGCAGTTGCAATGCGCCAATCGGCATTCATTCATCTGAGATTTCATTTGGGCAAAATAATAAAATTACAAACAAAATTGTCGCTTTTATGTATGACTTTTAAATGCGCTAAAATTATAAAATATATTAGGGCTTCCTCTTCAATATTGAAACTTTTGCCATATTATATCAGCTCAGATTTAAAAAAACCGTAACCTTCAAAATACCCTTGTAGTTACAGCGGCTGAAAGGAAGCTTTGAAACCTTGAACTTCACCAAAGTGGTCCACTTAGACACTCTGTATCACGATTCTGAAAGTGCGAATCTTTCCCCACAAATGTCTACTACATTCTAAAATGATCAGAACAATTGTTTAGAAGATGTAAAGTTATTACTAAATTTTTACAATCGGCCCACTGTTTATAAAACAGGGTGGCCAGGAAAGACTGGTGTTGCCGTCGGTGGTGCAATGGTTAGTGTGTACGGCTATTGTATACGAGAAAGTGGGTTTGATCCCTTGCCTGACCACCTTACATTTATTTCGATGGTGGACACCTCGATTAGAGAACGCGTCACTATCGAGAATTTAGCCATGATACGGCTCTCATACGGTTCGGAATCGGTGGAAAACTGTAGGTCGGTGGGTGGAAAACTAGAAAACGTACAGCTCACAGGTTGTGAAAAGCTCTCCCCAATCCCTTTCCTAAATAAGAACGACAGGAAAATACATTTAAATGAAATAACGAGGGAATGAGATATACAATTCACTCAAGGTTTATTTCGATGCTGGCTGGTTGGTTGGTTGAAAAGGCTGCAAGACAGCACGCTGTCTAGCACACTTAGGCTAAAGAAGCCCATTGTGATACCTGCAGTTTCCTCCATAGCAACTATTGACTAGTCTTCTAGCCAATTTGCCCTTTCAATAAATTTGTCTATAAGACCTACAGGAATATCCTGTGTCCGAATATCCTACTTCTCAGTCCTGCCAGAGCATGGCAATCCAAGAAAAGGTGTTTCGTCGTTTCCTCGTCCTCTTCCATGCAGCATCTACAGAGAGTGGAGTTTCTGTCCCAATCTTAGGGCGTATTTTCCTACAAGAAAATGTCCCGTAAGTGTTCCTATCATTGTGGATAACCTGCCTCTCGGCAAGTTAAGTAGTTGTCTAGTCCTCTTCCTGTCCACCTGTGGCCAAAGGACCCTGGCTTGTTTGCAAGTTGAAGTAAGTCTCCACTTGTCCCTGAACATATTATCGGCCCACTGCCTGATCTGCAAACGGCTGGTAGAGATTGGCATACTAACATCTTATTTAGCCGGAAGAACCTTGGCCGTAGTGCCCTGTCTAGCTAACGCATCCGCTACGCAATTGCCTGGAATGTCGCTGTGTCCCGTTACCCAGATGAGCCTGATGTCAAAATACTCTACCATCACCCTAAGTGATGAGTGGCATTCTGTCACCGTCAGGGACGTAGCAAACATGGCTTCCAGGGATTTTATGGCAGCCTGGCTGTCCCTGTATATACATATTCTCCGGAGGGTTGTGACACTACTTTTCAGTAGTTCAGCAACCTCCAGTATGGCGGTAATTTCTGCCTGAAATACACTACAGTGTTCAGGCAGCTTGAAGGAGATATTGACATTTAGGTCCGGTGAATTGCCAGGTATTCCTGTTCGGAATAGAAGTCCTTAGATTTGCCGCTGGTAGAAGGTAGGGGATACAGTAGTCCGTTTTTACGGGAATTTCGATATTTCGATGCTACTTTTATGCCATTATGTTTGAAATATCATATCACTCAAATAGCCACCTTAGCCTCGGTGGCAGTGCTTCAAGGTGTCGTTACAATTGTTGATGACTCGGCCCAATATGTGCGACATTATTCCTGCAATAGGGTGTATAATTTTGCCGTCGAGCTCATCTAAACTCATTGGATTATTAGCGTAGACATGGCGTAGCCGCAGAGAAAACAACCGAGAGGTGTCAAGCCGCATGATCGCGGCAGCCAATCCATTAACGATCGCCGTGGAATGACCCAGTCGCAACATTTTTCATTCGCAACTTCGATCGTTGCGTTGCTTGTAATGCATGGATCTTCGTCTTGTTGGAACCTCAGCTTGGATATATCGATGTTGTCGAGTTCTGCACCGGAATTCTTTGAACTTTTTAGCGATAAAAATCTGTAGTTAAATTGTCAAAATTCATAAAATTCGATGCAAAATTTACGAATTTTGTCAATTAATCTACCGATTTTTATTGTTAAAAAGATACAGAATTCCGGTGCTGGGCCAGCGAGTATGAATGACACAGCAGATCAACTAAGTAGTAGGAATATGATAGAAAACAGAGTGGATGAGCGAGAGAACGATAAGCAACCAGAAGGAAACACATTAATAGCCTGTTTTTGTAACTTAATTTTGATCATTCGTACGCCAAATGACTAGCGTAGATAACTTTTGGTTTTTGTACGATTTGTTTTGAGTGAAACGAAAAGAGCTTTCGTTTTGCATAAAAAATTTGGTTCAGCGAAATCAAACACGAACGAAACAAAACGTCAGATTAGACAATCAGAAAATGTCAATCGTTTAGTTTGTTTACAAATGTGTTTCTTTACGCATTTACAAGAAAATTAATTAAAATTGTTGTTTAATATGGATATTTCTACCAAAAAAAGTCGCTACATGTCACACCACATGTCACGGATGCAATCATTTCAAAAACACTTTAATTATCTCACTTCACTAACTTTACTTTTCCCACTTTTCTTCTTGCAATTTGTTGTTTGTTTATTTTATTTTGTCTGCAATCAGCTGCTTCCAATTAAACAGCTGATAGAGCAATGTTGCCTGCAGTTTGCTAAATTTTGGTATTTTCCAATGCAAAGAGCTTTTAAAATCAGCAAGAATAACACATTGGCAACAATGTACTTTGATATAAGGGCAGCTAGTAAAATGAGCTTTCTCTCCCGGACGAAAATGGAACAACAACTCAAATATAAACTTGATCGCGTGGGTAGCAATCGCACGTCTGCTTAAACAAAAAAGTTCGTTGAACAGGCTATAAGTTTAAATAGTGTTTGATTAATACTAGAGACCGCCAAAATATGTTTTATGTATCTGTCCGTTTTATATCCAACCAAAGAGTAAATACAACTGCAACTCGAACTTGATGAAATTTCCTGCTACCTCGACGACCTCTAGAAAGTGTAAAGAGAGGACAGAAATTCTTGTCTATTTCTCTATGACTGATGTAGGAACTTTATGACTATGAAGTAGGAACTTGAAAACAGAGTAGATAGGCGCGACAGGGATAAGCAACCATAAGTAAACCATGCATAAAACTAAGTTTAAACAGTGTTTGGTTGACACTAATGGCAGCTCAGTTATGTTTTATGTTGGTTGTATCGAACGAAAATACCCATTCCTTTTTATTTCTTTCAATTTTATATCCAACCAAAGAGTACCATACAACTGCAACTCAAACTCGAAGAAATTTCGTAATACCTCGACATCCTCTGGAAAATGTAAAGAGAGGGATAGAAACTCTTGTCTATTTATCTATGGCTGACCCAGGGGTTATCCATGACACAGCTGATAGGCGAAAGAGCGTTAAGCAACCAGAAGCAAACCATGCAGCAAACTAAGTTTAGTAATGATGTATAGAGCTGCCATTGTTCTCATGACATTTCCTTGCACACTATTCGTTGTGCGGTCGGTGCGATAGAGAGTTTTTTGACGTAAATTGGCCTACACGAGGTGAAGAATGTTGACTTACATTTTTATGTCGTTTTGATGAAACACTTCGAAATTTAAACGAATTTTGGACTTTTTCTTAATATTTTTTATTGTTAGTATATATTTGTGGTGCATTTAAACAAAAATTTTAAAGCACAAATTGAAAACACAATTGTTGAATGGTTTCTGTCATTGTCTCTATCTGGTATTATTCAATCATATACTGTCCAACATCCAACCGCCCATCTGCAGCACACGTCATTATTCTTTTGACGGTAACGGTATCTCCTTCGTCATCTCGAAAGAGGAAGGTCCGACGATACCGCTATAGCATAAACCACACCAAACAGTCAGTTTTTGTGGACACATTGATGCTCGGTAGAACACTTGTGCTCGCTCCAATGATTGCATTTTTGCTTGTTGGCATAGCCTCTGAGCAAAAAATAGATCTCATTTTTGGCAGAAATCCCGATCTCTGGCCAATATTTCCAGCGTCTGATTAACGAACTCACGGCATTGTCTGTGGTCGTCCGGCTTCAATTCTTGCGTCAGCACAATCTTATACGGTTGTAGGCCCAAATACAAACAAAGAATAAGACGGTTTGACTATCTGGCGATGCCCAATTCAGCACATCTGCATCGAATCGACCTTTCGTGGTCTTCTTAGATATTGGCCGCTACGACGGCTATGTGAAGACACAGAGCAATACTAAAGAGCCTCCATTACTCTCTTCGATGCCTCTTCATGACGACGAGAAAGTAGGCCATTTCATCGAATTCGAGTTGCCTTGGTAATTTACTCTTTGCTTGGCATAATAGGGACAGAAATAAAACGGAATGCGTATTTTCGTTCGATGCAAACAGCATAAAACATAATTTAGCTGTCATTAGTGTATCAATCAAACACTATTTAAACTTAGTTTGCTGCATGGTCTGTAATCTGTATGTCTTCCTTGGTCTCTCATTCTACATCATTCCCTAGTGCCTTTTCGATCAGCTTTGCCACAGAAACCCCCTGGTGTCTGGTAGGTGGCTTAAGGTTCAAAACTTATCCATGTCGTGACGAATTGCATGGGCATTGAAACCATGGTGACAGTCGACAACCCATGAAATTCACTTTGCGAATGTACAACTGAGCCGGAATTTCGATAATAGTTTGTAATAGTTTTCACAGGCGTAAAATAGTGCATGATGAAATGGCATAGAGTAAATTAGAATAGAGAAACCATTCCTCACATCTGACGTTTCATTTCACACTCTTCAAATTGACTTCCACCAGGTGGAGTTACAAGAACTGCTGGCTTAATGTTTTTGGCTTGGCGGAGATCTGTAAAATGTAACTACATTTTTCCATTTTAGTTGAATCTACTTGTCAGTATAAAATTGTGTTGTATTTAACACAACCATTTTACCCCCACAAACACGAAATGCCATTGTTGTTGCCTTGTTTGATGTTTTTTACTAATGCCTCTATCTGGTATTATTGAACACATACATTCCAACATCCAGTGTTTAGGTGCAACCACATTATATTTATTGAGAGAATAAATTTCCCTATGTATATTTTACTCTATGCTGAATACTTTGACAGCTTGATGCCTTTGGTAACATTGAGAGCTTCTAAAAAATATCCATTGGAAAAAAGATCATTACTATCATCTGGTCACCCTATATATTGTTGTAGAAATCGTGCATGTTTTTCTTCAATTGTTTTCCCCCAGTTTATATGAAAATTCTTTAAAAGTTACTAATTCATATTATTTAATCGACGTTTGAAACAATTTATGAATATTTAAAGAGAAATAGAGATTTCTGGCGAAATGTGTTTTCCATTATTTGCTCATTATGACACATCCAATTGACCTCATATTGACTACAAAAAACGAAATGTTTGTTTACCTACATACACTGGAAATGGGAACTGTTGCCACCGTCGCAGAAAACCGTTAAACATTCCAAAATATGCGGTTTTCGATACAAACGTGCAAACGTTTAATATTGGAAAACCCTGATATATCCAATCATACAGAGCTCTAAATATCGCATATGTAGTAGGTAAATTAAAAATTAGGGCATACAAACTATTATATATTCATAATGAGAACTACAGCGGGTACAATCACTAACAGAAGCTCCGAGACTGTTTTTTTTTTGCCATAAGATTTCGCACAGGTGCTCACTGGCACATTTAGTTTTCTTAACTCATCCTCAGATTTTATTTTTTTTATTTTTAATTTTCGAGATAAATAAAGCAAATTTTAATTAATTTTGTAAATTTCTTTTCAGATTTTGGGCATATTATTCATAGTGTTGGCCACGTTGGCATTAAAAACCTCGCCAATGCCATTCGTTTACCTCTTGTACATCATTGGTGCCGTCAACTTCCTCGCTGCCATATTGGGTTGCTGTGGTATTTGCCGTGAGAACGTCTGCATGACCTCCCTGGTTTGTATTAAAATTGAATTATAACTTTCTTTCTTGACATTTGTATCTAATCCATATCCTTTTTACATGAAGTACGCCATATTGATAGCTGCATCACTGGCTTTCCAAATCTACAATAAAATAAAGCCCGTCGATATATCCGAAATTAAAAAAATCGCCAGTGAGCAGGTTCTGAAGACTTGGAATGATTTGCCCAAATCACAACCAGAAATGGACAAGATTCAACAAACTGTAAGTGCTAACCAAAGGCCATTGTTATTCACTAATCGCATATAAGATCAAAGAATTATATTGACTGTAAAATTTGAATTCAGCAATTCATAATCGAAATTCAAATCGTTTTGATCCAGACAGTTGAAATATATTCCTACTGTAGCAATTTTCATTTAAAATAATAAATGTTTGCGTCCAAACAATATAAATTTAAGAATTTCAATCTCGCCAGATATTCATCTTTTGTGTATAGGCTAATTAGGAAGTTCGATATGGCTCAGTTCAACAGACAGAACAATTCGGTTGAGGCAGACCAATTAACCGAATTTAGAAGTTGTCATAACCACACTAGAGGTCTTCAAACCTGTAGCAGAGGTTGTCACAGTCGAATTTGAGGAAGTCACAACCGAATTAGAGGTTCTCACAGCCGAATTAGAGTTGTCACAACCGAATTTGAAGAAGCCACCGCCGAATTATAGGTTGCCCCAGCCGATTTAGAGTTTGGCACAACCGAATTAGATTTACTCACAGACGAATTAGAGGTTGTCTTAGCTGACTTTGAGGAACTCACAACCGAATTAGAGGTTGTCACAGCCGAGTTCGACCGAATTTAAATTATGTCACAACTGAATTTTGAATTTTTTAAAGAAAGGTACTTCTTTTATTAAAAGCTAATGTTTTTTTAAGAAAAGGTACTTATTTCAAGCAGAAGTACTTTCTGTAAGAAAATGCCATAAGAGAACGAATTGTTTTTACAAAGTGGTACTTTTTTAAGAACATGTACTTTTTAAAGAAGTTGTACTCTTTTTAGGAAAAGGTTATTTTTTTAAAAAAATTTACTTATTACAGAAAGGCTACTTATCTCAGGGAACGGAAAGAAAAGGTATTATTTTATTTTTAAGAAAATGTACTTCTAAAAAAAGGAATTTCCTTAAGAAAAGGTATTTTTTTAAGAGAAGGTATGTTTTGGAAGAAAAGGTTTTTTTTTAAGAAATTTGATTTTTTTTAGAATTGGTCCTTTTTCAAGAATATGTAAATTTTTAAGAGTAGGTCCTTATCACAAGAAAAGTTATTTTGTTTCAGAAAAAGGTACTCTTTACAGAAAGGGTAGTTTTATAAGAAAAGGCAATTTGTTGTAAGAAAATTTACTTTTTCAAGAAAAGTTACTTATTTAAAAAATACAATTTTTAAGAAAAGGTACTTTTTGCAAAAAAAAATTACTGTTTTTAAGCAAAGGTACTTCTTTAAGATAAGATATTTTTTAAGAAAAAGTACTTTTTTAAAGAATATGAATATGTATTTTTTTGAGAAAATTTACATTTTTAAGAAAAGTCACTTAGGAAGATTTTCTTTTTTAAAAAATTTACTTTTGGTTCAGTTCAAAACTACAATATGTACTAAATATTGGTTATAGGCTCCACCTACAAAATTTCCCATTATACAAGAAATTTCCCAACATATGTTAGTCTAGACACAAACCAAAGCAAAAGTACCCAATATAGTTGATAATACTGGGTTGTAGCATAAGAGTTGTTTAATTTTTTGTCATTTAGCCTCCATCCCACAACGTGCGATAAGCAACTTCGTTTCAAAAAGAAAATCGGTTGTCCCAACAGAATTCATGAGAAATTCGGGTACATCAACCGAATTGATGCCAACTTCAGTCGTTGCAACCGACTTATATCCAAATTCGGTTATTGCGACCGAATTGATACCAAATTTGACAGTAGCAACCGAATTGATGCCAAATTCACTTGTTGCACCTAAACTGGTGCCATATTCAGTTGCTGCGACCGAATTCGGTACCAATTTCGATTATTGCGTGCGAATTAATTCCAAATTTGGTTGTTGCAAACAAAATTGTTGAAAATTATGTTGACAACGGATATAATTGAAAATTCAGTTGTCACAACAGGATCAATTATGAAACGAGGTTGCTTCAATCGAATTTCAGTTGAGGGGACTACATTCGGTCGGGACAACCTCAATTCGGTTGTTGCAACCGCAATTAAGTAGTAGCAGCCGAATTTAGGTTGCTACAACCTGTCTTCAAACAATTTGATCTCTGGGTGTAGGTTATACCATTGTTCCGTTCAATTTAACAGTTTAGCCTTGGGACAACAACGAAGTAATACTGTTTAATTAGCCTTAGTTTAAAACACGATTCGTATTAGCTCCTTCGCGTACCGGGAGCCAGAGCTGAATCGATTTAAAATTTGAGAGACTGGTTGCGATCATTAAGTTGACAGGTTTGAGTCACGAGCCGAAGTACTCACCTTGTTCAAATTTGGCGATATTACTCAGAGGCATCTGCCGGCCGTCGGTGGTGCAGTGGTTAGTGTGCGCGCCTCTTGTACAGGAGATCCTGGGTTCGATCCCTGCTCCGACCACCTTAAACTTTCTTTCGACGACGGTCACCTCGCTTAATGACGGCGACACTATCGAGTACCTAGCCATGAAAAATCGGCCCAAAATACCGTTCGGAACCGGTTTAAAACTGTGGGTCCCAATCAGTGAGTATAAAACTAGAAAGCGCACAGTTCACTGGTTGTGAGAAGCTCTCCCCAATTCCTGCATGGGCTGTAATGGGAAACCATTTATTTTTTATCTGCCAATACATGTATTCAATATCATTCAAAACTCCCTAAAATTTAATAATCGCTAAAAATAGTCATCAGTCGAAAACGCTCCATTCAACTGCAAAAATAATATAACTTTTTATAGCGAAAACAAATGCCCTGTTCGCAAGTTATAAACATATTTGTATTTCAGCGACATTTGTTATGTGGAAGGTCGCGAGCCAAAGTTGAATCTGACGCAAATTAGAGAGCCGGCTTGCAGCTCGACAAGTTGCAATTTGCGAATAGCGATCGTTAGCGAGCCAGTGCGAACCCTGGCATAACATGCATCTTCCCACAAAACCACATTATTTCATTTACATATTGCGCATGTGGCTCTACAAATTTCTCGACATTCAGTCAGATCATTTGCACGAAGTTTGCATGTTACCGCGCAAAATGTTATTGCGAATATCTAGTCGGTTACTGCAACTATCTAGAAAAGATTAGGTCATAACTCGTGTCCACTACTAATTTTGTCTTCTTGATCTATTAATGCATTTTGCTGTAACGGTCAAGTTAATCCCAAAGAATAGTAGATAGTGGCGGACTTCACGTACTGGTTAGGATCGAAAAATGGGGTGAGTCCGACCAATTCAATGATGGTACACGACCATACTTGCCCAAAAAAAATTGAACTCTATTTTGAATACAAAAACACATGCAAATTAAATGTAAACCCCATTTGCACTGAATCTAAACTTGCATAGCTATTGACAGAGGGAAGGAGGTAATTCCCGCCGTGGTCTCTCCTACGAGTAACTATTCTTGAACTGAGTGGTTATAATCAACGACGCTCCTTCGTTGTTATAATGAAGACAAATACCAGTAACAAAAAACATTAGACCGAACCCACGTCGTGCAACAAGACACAAATTAAAAACAAAATTGTAATACGCTGCACAGTGGTTCAAAGTCAATTTCCATCGGTCAAAATTCAATATCTTTCGATCTACTAAACATTTTTAAGTTCCGTAAAAAAATACTGTATGCAAGGAGTCCAGGATTATTGCGATATGTTAAGACTGATAAACGCACAGTGGGGAAACATTTCCAAATTTTCATTGATTTCCAAGAAATAAAAATTTTGGAGTTTTCTTTCCATGATTTTTAACAAATTTAGACATAATTGTTCATAATGCGCACAAAAATTAAAAAAAAATCACACCGGTTGGATCGAAGTTCCTTTCGCTATATATTATGTACTAGTTAGTTCTATCACGCCTAAGGCGCTCGTTGAAAAATTTAATTTAAATGGATCTTTAAGAAAATATAGTTTTTGTAAAATGATAAACTTTTTTTAAGAATCTTTTTGTAAGAATATGTATTATATTTTCCCGTAAAGGTAATATTTTTAAAGAGAGGTACTTCTTTTATTAAAAGCTAATGTTTTTTAAAGAAAGGTGCTATTTTTAAGAAGAAGTACTTTCTGGAAGAAGAAGCCAGAAGACTATGAATTTTGTTTTTACAAAGAAGTACTTTTTTAAGAACAGGTACTTTTTAAAGAACTGGTACTCTTTTTGGGAAAAGGTTATTTTTTTAAGAAAATGCACTTATTTTCAGAAAGGCTACATATCTCAAGAAAAGGAATTTTGATACGAAGAGGTATTTTTTAAGAGAAGGTATTTTTTTGAAGAAAAGTTTTTTTTAAGAACTGGGATATTTCTAGAATTCGTCTTTTTTCAAGAACAGGTACAATTTTTAGAGTAGGCACTTATCTCAAGTAAAGTTATTTTGTTTTACATTAAAGGTACTCTTTAAAGAAAAGTTAGTTTTTTAAGAAAAGGCTATTTGTTGCAAGAAAATTAATTTTTCAAGAAGAGGTACTTATTTAAAATAAATTACTTTTTTAAGAAAAGGTACTTTCTGTAAGAAAATGTATTTGTTTAAGCAAATGTACGTTTTTAAGATAAGGTATTTTTTTAGGAAAAGGTACTTTGTTTAAGAAATCCAATAGGTAAATTCTTTGAGGCAATTTCCTTTTTTAAAGAACAGGCACTTTTTTAAGAAAATGTTCCTTTTTTAAAATTCCATCACTTTGTCTTTTCTAAATTTACTTTTTATTGGGTTCAAAACTACACTTTACACCAAATATTGGTTACAGGCTACTCATAGAAAACTTCCCATTAAACAAGAAATTTCCCAACCTAAATATGTTTGTCTAGACACAAACCAAATCAAAAGTACCCAATATAGTTGATAATACTGGGTTGTAGCATAATAGTGTTTAGTTTTTTTTTTAATTTCGCCCCATCCCGCAACATGCGATAAGGAACTTCGTTCCAAAAATTCGTATTACAGATATTTGCCCGTTTCGAATTTTGTAAATCGAAAAATATTGATCTCTATTTTCGAACGAGTTGAAACATCTCATTCAGTTTTCAAGATATTGCACTCAATTTTACTTTATTAAAATAAGCTTTAATATGGCAGCTAAGTTTTGTTTAAACCAAATACAGTTCGGTTGTACCAAATATTTCAAATTATAAAGTTTAAAAAAAATAATTTGGGCCGACATAAATTCTTTGGTTCGAAAGCCTTCAATGAATATGATACACAGCACTAAGGAGTATTTTGGCAAAAAAAAACTGGACAAAAGTCAGATATACAAACTGCATTCAATATCACCCAAATTGTGGTTTTTGTATAACTGACTTAATGTACTATCATAATATTATGATAATCTGAACCCCCCCCCGGCCACCACGCTCCTGGCAAGTAGTCTGAAACTACACTTCATTTTCATTTTCGATACGCTTTTTTTTCAAACTTGTGTTTGGTGTTTTTTGTTATTGTACGAAGTAAATCCTAAAAAAAAAATTATGGAATCTGGAGAACAAGGTCTGCACTTAATTTTAATGTATAATATATGTAGTTATGATGACTATTTAGTATTCTAATGGAACAAAACTGATATGCAAGATATTTTCCTAATTTATTGTATGTTATTTTTAAAAATAAGTATTTTTGTTTATGTTCGGCGCGAGATTGCGTTAATTTTTTTTTATAGTAAACTATAAGAGATTCACCAGATATCATACCTCAAAACATTTTCCGAAAGTTTCCGCTTCATCCAAATAAGCTACTTTGAGTTCCACAGATCCTTTTTCAATCGTTTTTTTACTTATATATACATAACTCGAGAAAGATTAGTCTGATTTTGCTGAAACAAATTTAGAAAAATTACGAATTGCAATACCTATAAACTGTTCTTACAGTATTTCTCTATATAGTCAATAGTTATAAATAGTTATAAATAAATGTATAAAGAAGAAATGTTATTTTTTGCCTGAAAAATTAAAAATTTTTTTTTTAATTTTTTTTCCTTATTCGTACCAAATAATATATTATTTGTATTTACTCATGCATTTTTACTAATTTCCAGTAAGAAAATAGTTTAAAATAATTTTGTCCAGTTTTTTTTGCCAAAATACTCCTATGTGCACAGTTGGGAAGACTGACATATTCCCCATTTCTCAGGGCAACTTTTGCTGTCGCCCCATTGAGCACAAAGAAGATTTATTTTTTTTATTTTTACTATACGAAAAAGGTTTAATTGGTTTGTGTCTAAACGTGAATAACTATTTTCTCCCTCAACAAATTGAAAATATAAGTACCCAGCTGAAAAGGTTCTACAATTCTCTTTCTCAGTTTGGTAGCTGATATTCTAATCGGAGTTCATTGACCGGGATTATGTTCCACACATCCAGTACAACAACAAAAATCATTTAAATCAAATTACTTCCGTTGAATTGCATATAGGTGGTACTGCAAAGAGCAAACATTGGCATTCTTATAATGTTTTAATACCTGGATTCTAATCACTCTTTTTAACGAAGAAAAATTGAGAGCAATATCTCTGAAACTAATTGAGATACAGTTCAAGAAATCAAAATTTTTCGATTTACAAAATTTGAAAAAAGCGAATACCTGTAATACGAAAATATTTAAAATTTTTTGTACACATTGTGAACAATTGTGTCAAAATTTGTTGAAACCATAGAAAGAAATAACCCCAACATTTTGTTCTTCTTGGAAATCGAAAAAATATCAAAAAGTAGTCAACTTTAGATAATTTTCTGAAATTTATCGTTTATCAATCTTAACATATTGCAATAATCCTTGACTATTTGACTAGAATCGGATTTTTACAGAACTTAGAAATGTTTACTAGATCGAATGATATTGAATTTTGGCCGAAGGAAATCAATTCTGAACCGTTATTCCGTATTTGAAGTAATTTTTGATAGAATTTTGCCTCCAATTTTAAGTTTGCTCGCATGAGGTGTAGAAATGCAAGCGCTAGGTAATTACTTATCTTGTCCTCTTATCATTAGATCAAAAATTTCAGAGAAAATTCTACCATAAATCTGGACTTGGATGAAAACCTTGTGTTGCTTCTGCATATCTCCGTTACTCATTTCAGCGATGAGTGCCCCGTTTGTGATGGTGAAACAGAGTTTAGATACCTGATAACCCCTTAATCGGATGTAAAAAGAATCAATTACTTTAAGCAGACTACGTTCTGGCTCAATAACCTTGACTGAAGAGGTTTTGGCTCTTGACTCTCTGGGTCCATAGAAGCATACTTGTCGAATTTTCGACATCCGAGCTGCAAGTGAGGTGCGAGCTAAGTCTGGGAGCCGAATACCATGATTGAAGAATTTTAGATTTCAGTGTCGTGATTGAGTTGCGAGCTGAGGCTCGGAACCGAGACACAAGGCATCCGAGCCGCGATTGAGTTATGCGCTGGGCCTCGGAACCAAGTCCAAACATGAAATATATTAAGATATCCCAATCGACAAACTGTGAAATAGTTAAATATGAAAAATAGAATAGAACGCTAATGTATTGCATTGTATTGCATAACATTTATAGTTCAGTTTTGTCTTTAACTAAGCAGTAGAACAAACAAATTTCAAGATCCCTATTTCAAATAGACCATCTCACTTTTTATACTTTTTTCGAAATTCCTTCATGAACATCGATTTTCTTAATCTACTCTAAAAACCAAGAATTTTGGTGTATAACACTTAAATATTTATGAACGGGAAGTGGTCTCTCAAATCGTTTTTCAGGCAAAATGCCTTTTTCCCAAAATATGAAAAAATCTTGCTTTAGTAAGTTGCTTCTAACTAAAGTAATTCTTAACGCATTTGAACCTAATTACATGCATTAGAAAGCTTTTTAAATTTCCTAAATGTTTCTTAGAGCAACATTGCCATTTTGTTCGATGGTTTTTTATTTATAGCATTACAAATTCAAATTTTCAAATACGAACTTATAATTTTTTTCATTTTTAAATGCAGTATGGTAGGAAATTTTAGAATAAAGATTTTTGTGTAAATAATAGTAGCATTCTGTTAAGAAAAACTGCAGTTTTAGTTGAAATTATGAAATGACTAAAATTGATTATTTGTAAATTTTCTTCAATTTCATAAATACATTAATATAAATTAAGAAGAGATTAAAGTTTGTGTTTTTATTTTTTCAAATTTGCTAAAATTGTACTTCTGTTGGAGTTTGGATGCGTTTTGTGAAAATGCTCGATGGCTTAAATCAAATCGTTTTGATCACTGTTTTCCGATGCCTTCCTTGTTTTGCATTGGGATGGGAAAATTCTACCAAAATGGCATGCCGTCGATGGTAAAATTGATAAGCTTGCAATGGTACTCACAAATAGATTAAATACAAAAATTTTGGCCGTTGCTGAAATTACAAAGGGCACTGCAGAGGAGCAATTTCAGGCAATTACAAAAACCATTAATGATTGAGAAATGAAACCTTTTATTAAAGGAATATGCTTTGACACAACAAGTGTTAATACAGGCGAAAAGTCAGGAACGTGCAAAAACTTGCGTGATATGTTCGCAAAAAATTTTAAATTTAAAATCTCCTACCCTACTGCATTTACAGAATCAATCTTTATATAAAAACATTTTTCAATTTTTATATAAGAAAAGGTAAAGGCTCGTATTTGAAAATTTGAATTTGTAATTCTATAAATAAAAAACCATCTAACAAAATGGCAATGGTGCTCTAAGAAACATTTTGGAAATTTAATAAGCTTTCTAATGCATGTAAAACAAAAATAAATGGTTTCCCATTACATCCCATGAAGGAATCGGGGAGAGCTTCTCACAACCAGTGCGCTGTGCGCTTTCTAGTTTTATACTCACTGATTGGGACCTACAGTTTTACACCGGTTCCGAACGGTATTTTTGAGAAGCATTTTCATGGCTAAATACTCGATAGTGTCGCCGTCACTATGCGAGGTGACCGCCGTCGAAAGATATTTTAAGGTGGTCATAGCAGGGATCGAACCCAGGATGTCAGGCACAAGAGGCGCGCACATTACCCATTGCACCACCGACGGCATGTAATTAGGTTCAAATCCGTTAAGAACTGCTTGAGTTAGAGGCAAATTACTAAAGCAACAAAAAACGAAAAAAACGAATTGAGAGACCACTTCCCGTTCATCAATATTTAAGTGTTATACACCAAAATTCTTGGTTTTTAGAGTAAAGAAAATCGATGTTTCGAAAAAGTATAAAAAGTGAGACGGTGTAATATCCAAGTCCCTTACAAATTTATAAAATGAGGCCACTTTTTCAGTTACAACTTAAGATCGTTCATGCCAATGCAGCTGCCTTGCGGAAATCGCTATGTACTTTGTTGCTATTAGAGAAATAGAATTGGTTTAGAGCGTGATTTAGTCATATTTTTGTACTAGCGATTTTTCTTTTAAATTCGCATATAGTTGGTAGTCTATACTTCACCATTTATTTAATGGCTACGGTATAACATTTTAGGGTCTTCCAGGTCTAAAGCCGGCAATTTAGTATCTTAAGCGTCCTGATGAGTTTGGACCTATCGAATTTACTTCATTGACGCCGGAGCATGGTTTATTTCGCCAAATTTATTTAATGATGTTAAAACTTCTAGTAGTAACAGATTCATCTTCTTTTAAATATATGAAATCTGCTCTTTAATTTCCGTTTTCGTTAAATTTGCAATTTCACTATAAAGAATTAATTTATTTTATATTTTCTAAATATTTCATGTTTCCTGCCACTATTCGCTTTAGTACAAGTGTTGCGGCATTAACGGACCTACCGACTACTGGGGCAAAGGATTGAGTGTTGTTCCACCCTCTTGCTACAAGGACAATATCATCAACCAGCACGAAATTTATTCAGTCGGTTGCGTGGTGGCTTCCGAAGACGCATTTAGTCTTACTTTTGGCTACACAAAGACCGGCGAATGGATCGGCATTGGTGTTACGGTGAGTATTAGATTAAATGACGTCATATACGACTTCCATATACTTTAATATATGATTTGTTTTTCAGGCCGTCATGCTTCTCTTCAGCATCTACTTGATATTCCGTTTCCGCAATAAGCAAGACCATTATCGTTACTAAGACGTATCCTTTTTTGTTCAACTAAACGCACAAAAAAGTTATTTAGAATTATAATATTGAGTCCGAATACTGTTAATAAATACGTATATTATGAGTACAATTCTTTGTTAACTTGAAAATGTGAATATTTGTATATTTTTTAAATAATCTCTGTGGATGTATTGCTGTTGTTACGTATGTGTAAAATTTAAATGTGAATAAATGAAATAACTGCGAAAATGTATTTCACTTGTCTTAAGAGCATATTAAAAAAAAATAAAGAAAATGGTTTGGAGACAGCTTCTCACAACCAGTGAGCTGCGAGCGTTCTAGTTTTACACTCACTGATTGGGACCTACAGTTCTACACCTGCTCCGAATGGTATTTTTGAGAAGCCTTTTTCATGGCTAAATACTCCATAGTTTCGCCGTCACTACGCGAGGTGAAATGAAGAGATGTTAGGTGGTCTGAGCAGAGATCAAAATCAGCTACTCACACGCTGTAAAATTACGGCCCAGCAACATATTGCAGGAAACATGTACATATTTGGAAGCATTGATTTCGTAAATAGAAGATCTGCTGCTTTATGTTTCCTTATTGTATTCCACATTTTTGTTGTCAGCAGTTTTCAACAAACAAAAACGACATTTGGGTCACAAATACATATTTATTATAACCTATTAATCATTGTGTCCCACGCATGGTACATTGAGTAGCAAACACAATGTGTTTGGACTCAAATATTCTGTATTTGCGACAAGCTACAAACACGTTATATTTGCATCCAAACAACGAAGAATTACAAATTTTTTAGGGTGCATGTACAATAGCCGCGCACACTACCACTATACTACTTGAATGGCAATTATAATTCGTGTTCCAAATTGAGTCAAATATACAGGTGCAAATTACGTTCCACTTTAACAGTTGTACACGCGAAAAATCTATAATTTTTGTTGGTAAAAATGTGAAGTGTTTGCGAATTCCATAGGGTAGTTGTCATCCTGAACGATGCATTCGGCAGGGCACAGAAATGGTAAAATCAGGTGAAAGTGTTCGATTTGCGAGTGATACCTACACTTTCTGTAACACCATACACTGACATATTATATACGGTTGGATAGGTAAACTCCCCAGTATTATTCATATTCCTATTCCAAAATAATTTGGAAAAATGATTGATTTAAAGTATATAAGTACATATTGGTGGTATCTCACTAATTCTTGTATGTGTTATAAACCAATGCACGGCAAATTAAACCCAATTAAGGTTTTTTCCAAATAGTAAAAAAAAAAACGTAGTGACTTTTAATCCCAAACAAATCTTCTGTGGAAGATTTTTTTGCTCGGTATTTAAGAGCATCTCAGTCTATAATAAAAATAAAAATAGTCCATAAAAACACCAGAGCGAAATTTTTGCGAAACAATGAAAGTGACAAATTTGTTCAAAAATTTCACATTTTTAGTGAATGCTGACTGTAGGGTGCATTTCGAAATGATCATAATTTTACATAAAATATATTTGCCAATGTCTTGTCATTCAGAATAATTTAAAAATTTGTATAGGTTTGTTGGAAAAAAGTAAAGAAATACTATATTACCTGTAATAAAAAAGGTTGAAAAAAATTGCAATTTCAAGAACTCCGTTTTTCTAACGGCTTGAGATAACTAAACATTTTTTACAGTGTATACTTTATTGATGTGTTGCCAATTTGTTGGCGTTTTCATATATATGCGTTGAGTTATTAACAAAAAACTGAAAAAAGTCAATGAAAAAATTGCAAATTTTCAACTGTGATTGAGAATATCTTAATAACGGTAAAAGATATTCCAGAACACGGCGTATTTTTATCATATTTTGTCTTATATGGTACGTAGATTATCAAAATTAAAAAATATTTGTAATCGGCCTATAAGTGTAGAAGTAGCAGGTTTTGAAAATTTAAACAGCATTCAAGTGGTCAACTTTGATACCCTGTAGCACCAACTGTGTAACACAGGGTACCTCTGAATACAAAATTGTGAAACCTAGACTCTTCCTCTACCAATGTCTAGTACATTCCAAAATGATAAGAATAATACTTTAATATTTGTGATATTATTACCGAAGTTTTTCCAATCGGCCCCACTTTGCGGCGCTGCCATGGCACCTTTTACAAGGGGGTATCTAGACAAAATTATAAAAGTCGCGTGCTCAATTTCTTGATACATATTACTTTGTCTAAATTAATAACAGTATGCAATAAAATTTAGGTTTTTGCTTTGGGGGTGGAAGTTTCCTGCGCCAAATGATCACACTAGGTGAGTATAGTCAAAGCCCAAAAATGTAGACCGCTGTATGGCTACACTTTTTCATGGGCGTGGCAAGTTTGAATTTTCTTATCCGATTCTGTCCGAGATAAATTTAAAAATCAAGTATAAATATTGAAGTGAGCGAATTCTTGTGCTAACATGTATTCAGTCATATTTGACAAGGATTATTTTCGCACAATATTCAAATGCTCTATTTTAAAGTTTAAAGCATCCTTTTCGTCCTTTGTTCAAAAAGTACCAAAAATGTACACTAAAATGACCAGCTACGCATTCAGAATGTTTTACGAATTTATTCCTCAATAAATTTCATTATGGGTCGTCATACATCAAACTTTTCTATCTTTATTTTCAGACGTTCTTTTTGTCCTTTTTTGAAACAAAGATAAGAAAACTGCACCAAAATAACCGGAAAAATATCCAAATGTTCTACTAATTTATTGTGTAATAGATTTTTCTAGAGGATTTCGCAGACGAGAGTCCTTCATCTTGAATTTGCATATGTCCTTTTAGTCCTTTCTTGAAAATTGTAATCTTGAAATATTAAAATTTAAATCTGAAATGGTTTATTTTGAATACACTATGTTCTACAAATATATTGTCAAACAAATATGTATATATTGCTGAAGAAGTTTCTCTTTATTTTTTATAAAATGTCAAAAAATGTCACAAAATTCAACCAAAAGTAAAAAACAAAAATGACATAAAACGGTTTCAAGTTTCATTAATTTCCAAGTATTTCCATGTATTAAAATTTTTCAATATTGACCCAGTAAACCTTAGCCTCAATAGTGCTTGATATCAGCTTGTAGCAAGTATGATTTTCATGAATTGCGCAAATATGCTAGAAGCAAGCTTGCTTCTCACGTTTTTTACAATTGATTTATAAATTGTAATTTTAAACTTGAGACAAGCTTGCACTGATAACACTTGTACAAACACAATTGTAACTAATTTGTGCGCAAGCGTTCTAATATTTGTTTTTAATTCGTTGAAAGCGAAAATAACAACGAAGCAAAATAAAAAAAGTTTTGTGTAATGTGTTTATCATGTGTGTGCATAATACAATTTATCAACAGAAAAAATAGAAAAAAATCGAAATAGGAATTGAAAAAAAATTGAAAAGAAGTAAATACAAAAAATATTTGGCATTATGCCATACAAATATTCGAAAAAAGTACGGCAGAGGAGCAAGGAAGTACTAAACCTTCTGCTGCCTAATAAACAATATGAGGCTCCTAGAGTACATGTAGGTGATGTGGTTGCTGGAGTGGATGCCGGTGTAGCTGTTGGGCTGGATGTTGGCGGTGTGGCTGTTGGTGGTATGGCTATTGGTGTAGATGCAGGTAGTGAAGGTTCCGATGGGGCTGTTGGTGGTGTCGATTCTGCTGGTGGGAGTTTTGTAGCAAGCTCGTAAAGGCAATCTTGTCACAAGCTTGTAAAAACAATCTTGTATCAAGCTTGTAAAAGCAATCTTGTCACAAGCTTGTAAAAGCAATCTTGTCACAAGCTTGTAATGGCAATATTGTCACAAGCTCACACATACAAGCTTATTGCGAGGGATACGTTTTGATGATATACAAATTGTAAATCAGAATTTGACAATAATTTCACATGCTGATTGCAAGCGTTGGGCTTGCGTTTGCGTCTACAAACTTGATACAAGCTCCATACAAGTTTACATTGTTTGCTGGGGATTTATTATATACATATAAACTTTTCTCTGCATGTTATTACATATTTATCAGGATTATATTATCAGATTTAAATTTTAAGATTTCAAGATTTAAATTTTTAAAAAAGGACTAAAAGGCCATATGCAAATTAACGATGAAGGATTCTCGTTTGCGAAATCCTCTAGATAAATCTAATACACAATAAATTAGTAGAATATTTGGTTTTTTGCCGGTTATTTTGGTGCAGTTTCTTGATTTTGTTCAAAAAAAAAAAGAACAAAAAGTACGTCTACAAATAAAGATAGAGCAGATTGTTCTATGACGACCCATATGAAAATTTAATGAAATGTAATGAGGAGTAAATTCGTGGAACATTCTGGATCCATAGCTGTCCATTTTAGTGTACATTTTTGGTACTTTTTGAATAAAGGACGAAAGCTTTGAAATAATAATATTCTACGAAAATAATCCTAGTGAAATTTCAGGGCGGACATGTTATCACAAGAATTCGCTCAATTCAATATTTATAATTGATTTTTAAATTTATCTCGGACAGTCTCAGATAAAAAATGCAAATTTGTCACGCCCATAAAAAAGGTGTAGCTACACTGGGGTCTAAATTTGTGGGCTTTGACTATACTCACCTAGTGTGATTACTATACTCACCTAGTGTGATACCTTCCCGAAAAGATACCATGATTCAGTTAGTATTTTTCCAAGAAACCTATACAAATTTTTAAATTTTTCTGAAAGACAAGACCTTGGCAAATATATTTTATGAAAAATTATGATCATTTCGAAATGCACTCTACAGTCAGCATTCACTGAAAATGTGCACTTTTTGAACAAATTTGTCACTTTCGTTGTTTCGCAAAAATTTCGCTCTGGGTTGTTTAGGTACTATTTTTATTTTTATTATAGACTGAAATGCTCTTAAATACCGACCAAAAAAGAAATAGATCCTACGCATAAAAGAGCTCAGGAGATCTTAATATATAAAAAGAGTCAAATTTCCACAGATGATTTGTTTGGGATTAAAAGTCTCTAAGTTTGTTTTACTAACCTTAATTGGGTTTAATTTGCCGTGCATTGGTTTATAACACATACAAAAATTAGTGAGATATTCTTTAAATCAACTTTTTGAAAATATTTTTCCAAATAATTTTTTTTTCTTATGAATACTACTGAAGACAGTTTTATAGATGGGGGGTTTACCTATCCAACCGTATATAATGTGTCAGTGTATGGTGTTACAGAAAGTGTAGGTATCATTCGCAAATCGAACACTTTCACCTGAGTTTACCATTTCTGTGCCCTGCCGATTGCATCGTTCAAGATGACAACTATTCAATGGAATTAGCGAATACTTCATATTTTTACCAACAAAAATGATAGATTTTTCAGCGTGTACAATTGCTAAAGTGGAACGTAAATTTTTTTAATTTCCACCTGTGTATTTGACTCAGTTTGAAACACAAATTATAATTGTCATTCAAGTAATTGCTTCCAAGCCGTGCAGTGGTAGTGTGCGCGGCCCTGAAAAATTTGTCCTTTTTCGTTATTTGGATGCAAATACAACGTGTTGTGGCTTGTGATTGATTCAATTATTTGCAGCATTTCCTGGAAGAGGCATCTTGAGTAATTTTTCTCTTCAGTCAGAATTTCCACTTCGTCAAAGTTATGTTTGTGTCCGGTTAAAGTACAGAGGGCTGCTAGTGCTGTCTTTTGTTCTATCGGGTTATAATGTGGTTTTTGGGCCGACTTATGTGCAGATATTCTAGTGTTCAATTTGTTCATTGTAGTACTAACATATACTTTTGTGACATTTGTTCGACTTGTCACCATTAAATGGAATTATGTACACAACGTTTTGCTTGTAATTTTTGTCAATAATATACTTTGTCCTGTTTAATAAACTATTCACGGTTAAATCCGATTTCAACGCCAATTCATATCTTTCGCTGTCATATATATTGGAATGATTAAATCTTTCAGAGAATCCCGGAACATACATTGTGGTTTTATACATTCTGTCAGATTCAGTATGGCGTTCTGTCGGCTTGATCGTCTCTGCATATAAATTACACATACAAATTAAAAACTTGTCTTATAAATCTTAAATCTTAACCTGTTGGAAATCAAGTAATTGTAATTAGGAGCAATAACATGCTACTAGAAAGAACGTATCATCTTTAAAACTGTTAAAGTAGCGGAGGCACGTCATAACGTCCAGGGACGTAATGACCATGTACATTAGGACACCACAAAAAGTGTCATAAGGTCCATGGACATTACGACACTTTCGAAAGTGTCGTATTGTCCATAAAATTGTTGCCACTGCTTCCATGGACATAGTGACACTTTTAGAGGTGTCATCGTGTCTACAATGGCGGAATAAAGACGGGCCCCATGAAATAGCACCCCAATTGCAAAATGAAAATGGAACCCAAACCAATACACAGGTTACAACAACACGAAAATTTGGGGTGTTATATCGTACATTTGGGGTCCATTTTCGCTTACACTTGGGGTGTTTTTTCATTTTGAATGTGGGCCCCAATGGAAGTGGATCCCAATTATTTTTTGGGGGACATTTGCGTTTTACTTGGGGTTCGTCTTCATGTTTTGGGGTGTTATTTCATAACTAAATTGGGGTGTAATTTCTCGGGGTATAATTTCGTATGGCTACTATAAATCTTAATAAAAACACACCCCGTAATAGTAAATGAAATTAGACCCCAAATATTACTAAAATGTACACTACTACACCGAACGGAAAAGCATCGTCACACGGATGAAAATGTTCATCACCCCAATAACTTTTGTCGTCGAAAGTGAGCTAACGTAGCGTTTCATTTCCGCTATGAAAATGTGTTCATCAACTGCAAATTGTTCGTTACTGTGGTGAAAGAATGTTTGTGCTGCAATGAATTTGCTTCATTATTGCAACGAATTTGTTTCATTGTTGCAATGAATAAGTATCATTCTTGTAAGGAATTTGCTTCATTGCGGCAATGAATTCGTTCATTGCTGCTATGAATTTGTTTCATTGGTGCAACGAATTTGAGTCATTCTTGCAATGAGTTTGTTTCATTACTACAATGATTATGTTTCATTGCTGCAATGAATGATTTAAAGTATGTTTGAAATTATTTATTGACAATTGTACATAAGTACACTGTTAGTATTACATTGCAGGTGTTTTTATAAAAAATTTTTGAATTTTTGTTTCGAAAATGGTCTCAATTTGTTAAATACATTATATTCATTCCATGTTGAAACACTCGTCGGGTGAAGATTGTGGTAGTCGGGGGGTTGAGTGTTATTGTGGCCGTCGTATTCAGGTCCTGAAATTAAAAAAACACATAAGAAATTTATTATTAAGATTTCTTATTAAGATATGTACATATCTATGTCTGTACTTACCATGAACGTAAGCGCTACTCCCATATACTCTACTGCTTTAACATAGAACCACATCATTGTTTTGTTAAATCATGAAATTGTTGTTGGTTGAGGGTTCTGTCATTCAATTGTAGCGCCAAATCTCCCCGTCATTAAGCCAGTGATCGCTCTGTATGCAATTTCTTCAATTTCTTTTAACCAAATTTGTTAACATTTCGATTGGATTCACTTGATTGTACATTGAATTGTTAGTTTTTATGTTTGCCGTACTTGAAATACTTTATTTCTATGACTTCTTCGTTTTCATTGACTTCGATTGCGCGCATAAATGTATGTATGCCTTTCGTTTTTTTCTGAATCCTAATACCAACACAACGAAAAAGGGGCGACCGAATTATGATCCAAACACAAAAGCACGAACATTGTGTTGCGATTTGTACACTCATGCGTCACTATCGATGCGTCACTTTCTTTGCTGTCGTGTTTCTCCTTGCATTCTGTTTATTTATGTATTTGATTTATAGATTCTCAAGTTACACAAACGATCACAGCAAACACATAAATTCACATAATTTAGTTTTCACAATAAAAGATTATTACTAAGTATAACTTATTAGTCTGTTTTAATAAATTTATTTAAATTATCGTATTTCCACCACTTTCGGTTGTTGCAATGGAACTGATTTAAGATGTGTACGTGACCCACCATTCATGCTCACCATTTTCTCTTGCTAGCCTTTATTCTACGCTCTCTGCTTCTCTCTCTATAACATCATAGAAATTACTTTCGTTACAATAACGAAATTGTTTCGTCAACTAAAAATATTGACAAACCTCCAAAATAAATATATAATAAATATAAACTATAAAAAGTAAGATATAACCCAAATATCAGTAGTTTAAAACTCATGCCTTTACTTTTTTTTAATTTTCAACCAATTTTTCTTCAAAATTCAAATTAAATAAAATTGTTGCAGGAACGTAAAGTAAGTTGTTGCAGCAACGAAATGAAAAATTGTCAAAGAAGTCAAGTATGAAATTTTTCGTTGCAGCGACTACCAAATTGTCGAATATACAACACTTAAAAATATTAACGAACGACGCGTTTTTCTTTCAGTGTAATATAAACCCACTTCTAAAAATGCAAATGAAACATTAAGGATATTGAGGTGCAATCATTTTTATTAGGTGTAGACCTGCATTGTATATTGCACTACTGCACGACAATAAGGACACTTATAAGATAAGTTTTTCTGTATGACGTCAGTTGTTAGCAACTTTTCGCCTTACTGCTTGACAGTAATGAAACCTATTGAAAAATATTGTAATTATTAAAATTTTATATTTTTCTAAATGCACCATTTGAAGCTTCAGCTAAAAATAAAATAAAAATATTTTACTGGTTTAGAAAGAAATGAACAAATTTTTGCCCAAAAAACAATCGCGCTTCAACACACGATCAACAACAATTTTAATAAACTATATTTTACTGCTTTAGGAAGAAATGATAAATGATAATATTCTGGACTTTATGTCATTAAAATCTCCACATATTAATGCAGGGGGAAGCAACGGTAGCGACAATAGCTTATGGTACTCATTGGAGGCTGCTTTAGATCGTTTTATATCCTGCAGTAGCACTATGTTGTTAGCAACTTCTGACCTTACAGCTTGACAGTAATGAAAGCTATTGAAAAATAATGCAAGTACATATTAATATTTTTTATTTTTTCCAAATGCACCATTTGAAGCTTCTGCTAAAAATAAAATAAAATAATTTAATGTTTTAGAAAGAAATGAGAAAAATTTTACCAAAAAAAAATCGCGCTTCTATTGGGGCCGATTTTCCTGGGGTGAAATTTCTATTCTTTCAAATTACATTTCAAGAAAATACACCCCAAAAAGTCAATGAAATCTGGACCCAAATTTTATCAGTACATATACAACAAATAATTATTTTGGGGTCCTCTTGCGCTTATTGGGGCCTTATTTTTAAACGGTTCAAAACAAAAAAATTTTTGGGGCCCTTCATCATTGCTTGGGAGGCTATTTCAGTTTGAAATTTGGGTCCCACCATTATAATGACAACAACCCCTAAATTTGGAACCCATTTTCATTTTGCAATTGGGTGTTATGCCCTGGGGCCCATCTTCCGGACGCCGTCCACAATATTTCAAAAAACAATTTTGGTATAAAATACCGTTACAGGTTTGGAGATAGATAATAAAGCATAATCAGATGCACCACTCACTCTGTTAGAGATCATTGAAAAGAGTACGTGATTAGTTTGGAAGTAATTGAAATAAACCAAAATGGAAGTGGGAAATTTAAAGTGAAAATTTTATTGTTTTAACGGATGAAAAACAAATATTCCCGCAAAAAGATGTTTATGAAAATTGTATTCGCTACAAGTGCTATTTTCAAATATGTAATATTACAGTTTCGGTAAAGAATATTAACGTTTGTGAGGCACTTCGTGTCAACATCTACCACGACAATGCTCCTCCCGGGGATGTAATAAAAAAATATAAAATTATGGGCAAAGTTAAAGAAGAGTGCGAGAAAAAAACTGCTTCAAAAAAGAAAGGAGTCCGCGATATTTTTGATGAGGAATGAATGAAAGACCAAGGACTTGCCTCAACTGTGTCCTTTTCGAAAATAAAGAGGCAACTGCACAGAATTGGTAACGACGATATGCCAAGGAATACCACCACACCAAATACAGTGTGTGCCGCTAAGTCCTTTATTTCCTTTACCTTGAGATTTTTTATCTGAGCCTCTTCGTCAGTGTGTTACACAGACAGTATTGTAAATAGAGCATAATGTTGGACCCCTATTTTTTTATTCCCATTTCTATGACAGTTGTTTCTTCCTCAGCCTCTTCTTAAAAGAAAATTGAAGGAAATGAAAAAAAACCGCATGGTTATTTCTGCTTATAAAGAATTTATTTAAATAGAATACAGAAGAAAACTACTATTGAATTAAAGTATGAATGAATGAATGAAAATAAAGTAGGTTAATCTTGAACTACAAGCGCTCTAGAAGGTTTTAATTCGAAATAATCGAGAAAACTAGAAAAGCACGGGAGATTCTTCCAATTTATTCGAGATGAGAACTTCGAACACTCAGTGGCCTTAGCACAAGAATCGGCTGGGGAGCTGGAGATTTGATTTTCCAAAATACCAAAGACGACAGATCTATGTACTCACCAAAAAAATAAATCAAGGGCACTTGATACTGTCAGACTTTTTTGATTTTGTGTTACATAAAGAAACCAGAATTATTAAACATCGTGAAATTTTCGAAAACCCTGATGCTCAGGATATAACAGAAACTGATATTATGGAGCATATTGATGTTTTACAAAGACAACCTACGGAGGTACTGAAATGCATTATTTGTGTTGAGGAGCCGAGAAATATTTTATTGCAGCAATGTGAACATTTCAAGCTTTGCTATTTCGAAACATTAGACGAAAACTCAAAGTTGAAACGAAGTTATAAATATTTAAATAAAATATTTAACAAGATTCTAGCACATTTACTACTGTAGAAGGGTCACAAAATCCATGGACGTTTTATGACCCTGGACACTATGACACTAAAGTAACCAATAAAGTCTAAAAACATATATAGCTGATGCTTATTTCATTTATTCAGTCTATGGGCAATAATTCCATCTAAATTCTTTCATGTCTACTATTACGAATAATGTAATACAGCATTCGCACTGGCATCGGGTTTCTTGATTTTGCCACTTACTTTGATTTTAAGCAGAAATAAAAAAATTGCTTGATTTCCTATACATTTTGACAAACGACAAATCGTATACTTTTCTTATTTGTCGAGAATCAGGACAAAAATACTTTATGCAACGCTGTTTTATATCACACTACACATGAAAAGTACTTTTGTTTACAACCATTTCAATCACGGCGCATTGAAGTGGTGATACCACTGGAATAGCCGACATAATTACTTTTATCATTTCTAAGGGAACTATTTCTTGCGTCTCAAAAATATTTTTTATTCTTGGAAAACATTTGTGCTAAAATTGATTGTGGAAAAATACCGGACAAAGCAAAATAACTATTTTGGTAGGTTTTATGTGATTGTTGTCGTAGTAACACTATCTCGACCATGCACCTTGACTTTCATGGCCTTATCATGTAAGTCACTGTGGGGTAAGAAATAATCATATGCGGAGAAACAAAACACGACTTGCCATGGTTGCTTGCGATAATACGACTGACTTCAAATTTTATTTGTACTTCTTGTAATCTCTAGAGTTTTCGGTGACACAATAGAGAGAGCATACGAAAGCAATATTAGATTACATGGGTATATGATAAGGGAATATATCTACACGCTGAAAAACCTGTCGTTTTTTGTTGTTTGGATGTTAATATAACGTGTGTTTGGAGCTTGTCGCAAATATGATATACTTGTGTGCAAACATATTGTGTTTGCTATTCAATATTACATGTTTGAGACACAATGATTAATATGTTATAATATATGTGTTTGCGACCCAAATATATATATGTTTGTGATACAAATACAGTTGTGTTTGTTGCACTGTTTATACTCTCGAGAGCAAGAGAATAAAAGAGGGACAACTAGAGAGTCTATCTTGTAAGTGTGTATCTGTATTTTTTCATTATTATATCAGTCAGTGATTCATAAATATTCCTGAATGTTCGTGTAAATTGGAGATGAAGTCAGTGTTTCCACGTAAAAGCATACATTTTCGCCAGTAAACATGCTACTGTTTGCGTTTAAATACAAGTGAGTTTGGGACTTACAAACACATGAATGTTTGATATGTGTTCCAAACTTGTACATGGTTGCTGCAGAATGTAGTTGGGAGATATCTTACAGATACCGTTTTTTTTTTCAGTGTGTTTGTAATTTGTATGAACATGTGTTTGGAATTTGAGATTTATGGGAAAAAATATTAAGCAAAATTGTGAAACAAAGTATGAGATGAAATAGATTCTTTATTATTTATTATTTCTTTAATAGGTGATTTTTCCACCTACAATCAAGGGAACTACGGTATATTTATAGATAAACTGGATCAATTGGCACTAATTTACAGTGATATTGTAATACGTGGTGTGGTGACTTTAACTACAACGTGTTTCAAGAGAAAACACTTATATTGGACATGCAATCACTTGACCTAGAGTTAGTCAATGGAACTGAACCAATTCATTATACTGCAACATCTAACTCTTTAATACAGGGTGATTCCGGAAGTTCCGGACAAATTTCTCCAGCGTATTCCTTGGCTCATTTCATGAAGAAAAGTCCACTAGGACCATGTCCGAAAATGCAAGGGTGCGAAGTGGCAGCGGGTTCAAAATTTTCGGATTGGTGGTCGGAGGGTAGTAGGGTAAAGTTGCTAACTTCTGAGCCAGTGGTCGGATTTTTTGTTTTTGGGCTTGTTGGAAAGGTCTTTAAGAGGCCTCGAGTGAAATTCCCCTACAAATGTAATTTTTGATCGCTAACATTTTTTTGAAACTTCAAGAGTAATTTGAAGTAAAGTAAATGAAGTTAGGACTCTACAGTTTGTTTCATTGAAAACAGCGTTAAATTTTCTACGAAATTATTTCGAAAAACAAAAATCAATTTTTCCGACCATAGGTAACCTTTCCAAGTCACATATGATCTTTTTTTTTACCTTTGACATTCGAACTTGTTCAAGCGTCAATACATTCTCTTACAGAAACTTTAAAAATCTGGAAATACACAATCTTTACAATAGTATGGCATTGATTAAATGGAACAACCTATAGTATATGGTGAATACCGAGGAACTAAACCAATATCAAATAGATCATCGGCCTTATCACACAAGTCACATTCACCTCACTTGCCATTTTCGTTATCACATACTAAACCACCCAGCAAAATAAGTGTATACCAATCACCAGAATTTCCACCAGAATTGCGCGGTAAGAGGTAGAGCAAATTTGGGTGCTGCACCGCCGCTTTTTACATAGTCTTGTCGCTCGAAGTAGTACTCCCAATTTGGATACTTTTAAGTAGAATAAATTCTGTTCCTTAGCGCTACAATTAAGCACGATGGTAGCATGTCCGGCTAGAAAACGGCAGCTGGTGAAGGTCCTGGGTTCAAATCTCACCAAATCAAACTTAATTTTTTTTTAAGCGATTTGCAATGTGTTGATTAAGTTTGTGGTTATTTTTAAAAAAAAATTGTCCTATGTGGCTAGTACAACTAACATTTGTTGTCAACATTTTCGGAATCAAATTGTATTCGCCTGAAAGTATACCATACAAATTACGGGATTCTCTAGCGAGGGTTTAAATAATTAATTATTATTTTTTCTGTAACAATTTTTCCCCGACCGGGACCGGGATTCGAACTCAAGCGTTTTGATTGCCAGCCGCGCATCTCACCATCGAGCTATCGAAGACATTGAACTTGGACGAACAATAACAGCATTAGTGGCAGATACTCTGTTTCTTCCGACAAACACCATAATATTTGTAATGCAATTTCGGATTCCTGTCTGCCGCAAATCCGAACTACACCATTATATTTTTACTGGGCAACTAAGAATGTATCACTATTAATGATATGTCATATTGTTTTTGCGTTTGCTAACCCGGGATACGCTCAGAAACACATTAAAGTTTTTAAGAAAACAAAAACAAATAATACTAAAAATCTATTAAATGTATTGTTTATGGTGAGCGCGCTTTTTTCCATTTTGTTTAAATCTGTTTTTGATTACTTGTTCTATGCAGTATCACTTTTGCGATCTGTCAAAGTTGCTATTTTCCAAGTTTGCGTCAGCGCTATTTCGGGAGCTCTAATAATAATACATGTCCAGTATTTTTTTCAAACCAGATGTCTAGCATTTAACTTTAACTCATTAGCATACTTCTACATAACTGATACGGAAAGTCAAACAAAAAGCAAAAAAGTTTAACTTGGTTTATGCTTGAGCTTAAAAAACGTTTATGTTTTCTATAAACCATGTTTCAGTTATAAACAGTCATCCGATTTTAATACCAAAATTTCGAATTTTTATTTTTTCCTCATCAATAAAACGAACATGAAAGTTTAAAAATCTATTTCATAATAAAATGTTCTGTTTGAATTCTACAAATGTTCAAAATGACATTTATCTTTCGTGTTCAACAAAAATATTCAACCGATGAAATATAAAATAGAAAAGAAATATAAAATAAAACACAAAAGATGGAAAAAAACGTTTTTAACAAAACGTTTATAGCCATGATATTTATCATGACACTTAAAATTTTGGAAAAAATAGGTTTTCAAATTATTGAAAAAATTAAAAACAATATTTATACACACAATAAAATAATTAATAATAACTTCACTCAAATAATATTGCGCCAACTATGCTTGGTTTGAATTTACGAAGTAACATTTTATCGAGATTGTATATTCTTATATGTCTTTTATACATGGGCAAAACAATTGAAAGTGCACAGAAGGCGGATTGTCACAGAAATAGCTAGTGGAACTTCAGCAGTTTCCAAATTTATAACTCTTGTTTTGTCAAAGTGCAGTACCTAATTTACAGTGGAATCGCAGACTTTGTTGACACTGCAACTGTTCTAAATATTGAGGCATAAACAAGTAATGGTCAGTGTTTCTAGCCTCTTTTTGGCTGATGATGGAATATTGTCTTCGTTTAAATAGTCGACACTCGTTTGGTTCATATGCATATAAACCACTTAACATTTGTTACATTTATGAACTGGATCTAGTCCTTGCAGAGATTCTACCAGACCATGCACGGGGTTTTTTAATTTGCATTGGATATTAATTTTTATAACTTTATCTAATGCAAATGCAAAAGAATTACCATTGTTCGCAATGGCAATTAAAAAATTTTGAATTTGCATTTGCTCAGGAAATGCAACTGTAGGTTGTGGAATCGGATGCCAACTTTAGTTAAATATGGGAATTGTTTTGAATTTGTTAACAGCTGGCAATTCTGTTTTTAAAGTACTTATATTTTATATGTACAGGTTTGTGGCTTCGATTGGTACTCCTCGTCATACTTTCGAATTCATAAACCTGTACATATAAAGTATTTGAAAACTGAAACTGCCACATATGATGAAAATGCTTTGAAAATAAGTACAACTACCAATGGTATTACTTTTTTTTGCATGCTGTAACCCAGTATACAACCCAATATTATTCTGCATACTTGTAGGATTTCGTGGTTTAGTGTTTGAAAGTTTATTGCTTACCTTTAGACATAATTGATAATTATTATCAGATTTGTGCAGTCAGGGACGTATATGAGGGTTGTTTTCTCTCATGTTGGCTTTGTGATAGCCATGCCCATGTGACGGGTGCTGGCTTCAATGGCAGGTATTATGACATAATTACGACTAAGGAAAGCGGGCTTCGCTGAACATGTTGGAAGTGTAGGGAATTCGATGTTGCCTTTTTAAGCTATTTATGGAGGCCAAGAAAGGATTTCAAAATTTAAATTCTGATCTTTTCTCTATTAGCTAAACTTAAATCGTTGGAGGATATGTTTGATACTTTTAAATGGCCTCCCCAAGACTCAATGAAAGCTTCTAGTGATCGTAATTTAATTGTACCAGTAACTCCTAACGTGGATAATTTGGACAATCTTTTATTATATTCGAAACAGTCGAGTCGTTGTTTGTTTTTCCTTCATCCACAGAAATCAGGGACCGTAATCATTATGAGTGTTTAGTTTTAAGATAGCCACCAATTTTTTTGGTTTTTGACGTTAATACAATATCTTTATTTGATTTGTTAGTATTGTGTCTAAAATCACCGACATTGTACGTTGTACTTTTTACTGCTTTAATATTTGCCCGTCTGTATACATGATACATGACGGGAATCCCATTTGTATCCTGGATATATTTTCGTTTGTCCAGGTAGATAAACGCCTCGGGTGGGTCAGACCCTTTTCGTAATGCATCATTTAAACAATTTGCATTTGTATAGTAGGGAGCCTAAAAATCACGGACATTGTACGTTGTACTTTTTACTGCTTTAATATTTGCCCGTCTGTATACATGATACATGACGGGAATCCCATTTGTATCCTGGATATATTTTCGTTTGTCCAGGTAGATAAACGCCTCGGGTGGGTCAGACCCTTTTCGTAATGCATCATTTAAACAATTTGCATTTGTATAGTAGGGAGCCGTTATTAAATTGTTTTCATAGTTTGTTGTACAACGTAGTATATGGTTTCTTATTAAATTTATGATGTAATAATTAATTTGAATTACATTTCCCTTATTATACTTATACAATTTGTGTACTGACTTTGTACCGTTCTGTACACAGAAGTAGAGGCTCTTCAACATTTCCTTTTGAATACCCTTAATTTTTCAGTGAACGCCGGCGATACGTTGAACCAGACAGGACAGCCATATGGTATGACAGGACGAATTAAGGTTTGATACATAATAGTTTTGACACGGGGTCTTATATGTTTAGAATGAAAAAGACGCCTGTATACTTTGTAAAAAAGCTTTCCTTGCCTTTGAAACCTATCTCCTTTATATGTACATTAAAGTACAAGTATTTGTTCATGTAACCCCTACACATTTAATTTTCTGCTTGTTCTCAATGCTCGTTTTTGAAAGGTTTGATTTGATTCCGAATTATTTCCAATTCCATTTTACGTCGTTATTACATGTTCCTACTGGTGGCCGAAATACAATAGTCTCACACCTATTAGTGTTTATTTTTAAATGCCAACCAAGGGCATACTCCTCGACCATGTTGAATGAGTTTTGAAGTCCTTCATTAATATTAGATATTGCCTTATCAGCATGATAAATAACAATATCATCGCCGAATGCCGACTACTTTAATTATTATTGTTTTCATCGACATCCTTATATGAACGTATTGATTCCAACAAAGCTCCTATTGCATCATGCATTTCCTCTTGGGCACGTATTACTAGGTTTTCCGAATAATCCTTTTCTAGATCTTGCGTGTTTATTCCAGCTTTTCTTAGTAAATAAATAAATAAATGGTTTCCCATTACATCCCATGAAGGGACCTGGGAGAACTTGTCACAATCACTGAGCTGTGCGCTTTCCAGTTTTCACTCTCTGATTGGGACCTACAGTTTTACACCGATTCCCAACGGTATTTTGAGAAGCTTTTTCATGGCAATATACTCGATAGTGTCGCCGTCACTAAGCGAGGTGACCGTCGTCGAAAGAAATTTTAAGGTGGTTGGAGCAGGGATCGAACCCAGGATCTCCTGTACAAGAGGCGCGCACACTACCCATTGCACCACCGACGGTCACAGCTTTTCTTAGTACGAGTATATTAATTTCACATTCGTGCACAAATATTTTAGTTAAATTGAGTGGTTTAATTTTTCAAATACTTTCCTACCTTATAACATTCTTACTGAATCTCTATGATCTATTATAATAAATTCAAGGATCATAATAATGCAGATGATGAGTGTTTTTATTTACATTATATGCGTGAATTCAATGTTTTAAATACATTTCTCTATAATCAATATATTTTGATGTATAGTGATAGTATAAAAACAAATCCTAAAAGGTTTTGGAGTTTCATTAGGTCAAGGAATAATAATTCTTCTATCCCTTCATCAGTGGTGTTTAATGATGCTATTTCAAAAACGTTATCTCAGTCAGTTAATCTATTTAGAGATTTTTTTCAGTCGAATTTCTCCAGTAGTCAATTTGCTTTTAATGATGATGATTTTAATCATATTCTGCCATTTTTACTGAATTTTACTGAATTGCGCATTTGTGATGATGATATAGTTTCTGCGATTTCTAAACTTTCAATAGCGTATAAGATGGATGTAGATGGTTTGTCTGCATTTCTTCTTAAAAAGTGATATTGTGTTGACAGTTTTGTAAATGGATTTCAGGTGGATACTATATACACTGATTTCTCTAAAGCATTTGATAGAGTGCCGCATAATGTATTACTATTAAAGCTAGTTAAAATCGGTACTCCACCCACTCTAAATAGCTGGTTCCGTTCGTATTTAACTAATAGGTATTGCTCCGTATTAATAGATGGAGTTTACTCTGAGCCTTATATTCCTGTTTCGGGTGTCCCTCAGGGAAGTATTCTAGGGCCGTTGTTATTTAATATCTTCATGAATGATATATCTCAGTGCTTCTTACATGTCAGACATCTTCTGTACGCTGATGACCTTAAAATTTTTTATACCGTGAGTTCAGTTAATGATTTTATACTTCTGCAAGCGGATTTGGATAGGTTTGTTGCTTGGTCCACATGTAATGGTTTACCAATTAATGTATCTAAATGTTTTCAAATGACTTTTCACCGTTGTAAAAATATAATTGTTTCAAAATATCAAATTAATGGTAATGGTTTGAGTAATGCATTTGAATATTTAGATTTGGGAGCAATGTTTGATACGAAGTTAATATTTACATGTCACCTGGATTTTTCAGATCCATATACCAATTTTCAGATCCATATACAAAAACTGTAATATTTTCCTCATTTTGTCGGTCAAAGTTAGAATATTGCTGTTTTATTTGGAGTACTACAGCGGATATTCATATTAATCGTATTGAACGTGTTCAGAAATCATTCTTAAAGTTTGCTTTGATTTCTTTGAATTTTTCTAACCCAATTCCATCGTATAAAAGTAGATGCTTACTTATTTCCTTAAATTCTCTGAGTTTAAGAAACGATATTGGAATTCTGTTATTTTTGTATGATGTTATCAATGGGTGTGTTAATTGTCCGGAACTATTATCGTTTGTTTCTATTAATGCTCCGATTCGTATTTTACGGCATTATACTTATTTTTATGTTTGTCTATGTTCTACGAATTATGCACTTAATGAACCACTACTAAAAGCCATGAGACTTTATAATAAATATTGCAATTTACTTGATTTTAGTCTTCCTAAATCGAATTTTAGAAATTTGTTATATACTATAATTAATTAATATTTCAACTAATGTATTAATTTATAATGTATTATTTTAATTTTTGTATAAGTAACTCAATGAATTTATATAGTAGTTTACATATGTAATTAATGAAATGAAATGAAATGAAATCTCTGCAGGTTTTCCTGAATTTCTTTATTACCTATTAATATAAAATTTTCATTCAATACTTTTTTAAACAGTTTGAGTTTTGCTTTTAAGGTGTTTAATGATAATTGTGTAAGGCTTGTTTCTAATCTATTATGTCTTTTTATCATGTACATATATATATTATCATGTATATATTATGAACATTTATGTAAATTTTTGTAAACCCATCATTATAGGGTAAAAAACTAATGATGCAGTTCGATTCGTAGGACCCGAATTAGTGTAAATCCGTTGAGTCCACTTCTGTTTATCGACTTGCAGAGTGTAATTAATTTGCCAGCTCATTGTAACATATTTTGGGAATCAGCAGAAACCAAACCAAGGTACATTTGAGGAGTGGACAAAAATCACTTTTTGAGTCGGTCTTATATACTTATACATACATATATAGTCACTTTTAAGCTCGATACATATTGTCCATCGATTTTCCAATTTGTTAATAGGATTTCTCAAGGTCCTCAAAGTAGGAGTTTGTTTCTGTGCTGGCCTCTTCATTCGACCCAAGTCTCGTACCGTCGAGCCATTTTTTCAGAAGGGTAGTTTGTAGAGTATATTCTAGACATGTTATCATCGGTTTTGCTTCAAGTCGAATCTGACAGAATCTATAAGCTGTGAATAGCATTCGCCGGTGATCGTTTTTTTTTTCAAGACAAAAATTATTCAAGAATGACACCGATTGCGGCCCAAAAAAATATCGCCGTGACTTGGTTGGCCGACCAACCCACATAGATTCACTGGGAGAAATTGGGTGTGGTCACTCGGTAGCGTTTACGGTCGTATGAGAGTAATCGCGCGAATAGCCAAATATTTGTATAAAATGTGATATACCCGCTCAGTTGCGATACCTAGATACTCAGCCACCTCACGCACTATCATTCTCTGATCGTCCATAGATTTTATCGACGATTTCTGGCGTGACGACTCCTTTTGGGTGACTGGAGCATTCGGTGTTACTTGAGCTGGTACGACCACAAAGGAATGCAGTAAACCATATTTTAGCCATTGAATTTATGGTGCAGATTCACCATAGTATTCGTCAGGCCTTTCCGTGGTTTCGGTGATGCCATTATATTCGTCCGCGCTGAATCTTTTGTACCGTAAACCATGGACAGTGTTCCCCAACCCTAAAGGTGGTCAAACTCTATTATCTGTTATGATATGAACAAAAATTATTGAAGCATATTCTTTACTCTCACTGTCACTGTAATGTGAGGCCACTATTGGAATGACAAAGTGGTCCGTCTTCTAAAAGATCAATCGTTTTCTCAAAATCGTGTGCTGTTAGTTTGACTAGATTGTACGACGATTTGAGGATAAAAGTGTGTAAGTGGTTAAGGCTGAAAGCGCTTTATTTTGCCAACAATATTACAGACGGCAGATCCCTGAAGAATGAATATACCAGCCTTACACTGATACAAAATTCGAAATATTGGCCACCCAAACACAAAGGAAACTAACACAAAACTGTATACACACTTTCACTAACACATACCCATTACACATAACACCTGTCCGCTAGGCGATGATCTGCTGGGAGTTCCCTCCCTCTAAAGCCAAACAACTCCTCCATGACACCCTGTTTCGAATCTACAGGATGCCCCATACTTTACCTCTGCTTACCCTTTTCTTTCCCCTTCTACCACACTTTTGGCCTTTTAACCACTCATATTAATAACATTTAAATTTCTTTTCCAAAATCGTTACAAATCTCCACTTTCTTATTCACAGGATTTTTCTTTCAGGACCACTCGAATAATAGGACTGAATACAAAAGTAGGTACAAAATGCACAAACTGACAAATGATTTTAAATTGACATTCCATAGATTCAAAGTTAAAGAATAAATATAAAAATAAATGGTTTCCCATTACATCCCAAGAAGGAATTGGAGAGAGCTTCTCGCAACCAGATACTTCCTTCAAATTTATTTCAGCTCGTTAATTTTGGCAACAAATGTAATAATTACTGTCTTTCAACTCAAATGGATGGTGAAAAGATGAGTAGTTGACCGCTTTGCTTTATCTAAAATAATTGTAACGGGTTTCTTTACTTTTATACTTGTACGTATAAGTCTTGTCCGAGGTAAGTATTCAAATATGTTTTACCGTGACATATTTAGTACTTATTTAAAGGCACTAAAATTTCATATTCAGCAGCCTGTATCTTTTGCAATTAGTAACCGATTGTAGAATTTTAAAATGGAAATCGAAGCTAGACATCCTGAGATATAAAAAAAATCATGACAATAGTGATTTCTTAACTAAACAACTTTTTTTCAGCAAGTTATAAAAAAAATCAAAAAATGTGTTATTTTTTGGTTCACTTGAATAAGGGCACTTTATTATTTTTAAAGTAAGCGATGATATTTTGTAGGGAGCGTTTGTTTATTACAATTTATTACATCTTAATCATTTTACGAGTCAAAATGGCAAAACAAAAAATGTTAAATCTATCGGAAAAAAATAAAATCGATGTTTACCGCTCTGAAGGACGTTCTGAACCGCCCAATAGCTAAAAAAAATTGGACTGAGCTCAACAGTTGTCGACAATTACATCAAGGACCCCGAGGGGTATGGAAAAGGAAGGGTTTCATTGTCTTTACGTATAAGAAAAAAAAATCATCCTTGTCAAAAATAAGGGCTCAAGCTGGAGTGGGAGCGAGCAAGTCATCAGTACGCAGAGTAATTAAGAGCTGTGAGTATCTTAAATACCTGAAATTACAAAAAAAAGCCGTCACTTAATGCTCCTCGTAAGGAAAAGCGGCTTCAATTCGCAAGAGACTACATGGTATGGGATGTGCAGCCAAGAGCTCATGTAAATGACTGGAGCACCGTTGTATTTACGGATGAGAAGAAGTTTAATTTGGATGGGCCTGATGGCTACAACTATTATTTCCATGATCTGCGCAAAGAAAAGCGTTTTTTGAACCAACATCACAGCCGAGAGGGCGGCATTATGGTGTGGGGTGCTATTACGTACTATGGCACCATCGATCTTGAATTTCAAAGTGCAAAAATGACTGGTGCAAGCTATAAAACATTATTGGAATGGGCTTTTCCGAAGTTCAGTGAACTATTTGGCCCCATATCTTGGATATTGCAACATGATAATGCCCCTATACACAACTCCAGAGTAGTAAAGGAGTTCATTGCAAGCCAAAATGTTAATATCCTTAATTGGCCACCCTATTCGCCAGATCTAAACATTATAGAAAATGTCTGGGGTTGAGTATCTCGTAAGGTCAATGAAGGAGGTAGACAATTTGATGACAAGAAGTCACTAATTCAGGCCATTAAGGATGCTTGTAATCAAATTTCGTGGGATTACATAAATTCCCTTTATCTCTCAATGAAAACCCGTATATTTGAAGTTATTAAAAACAAAAATATTACTAATATTTCTTAATTATTACTAATATTTCTTATTTTATTTAATAATATTTCTTAAATAAAATAAATTAAAAAACAAGAAAAACAGTTTTTCATTAAAATTAGTTAAAGCGCCTCTATTCAAGTGAACCAAAAAATAGCACATTTTTGGACTTTTCTTATAAATTGCTCAAAAAAAGTACTTTAGTTAAGAAACCACTATTGTTATGATTATATCGCAAGATGTCTAGCTTCCAATTCCATTTTATTATTCTGCAATCGGTTACAAATTTCAAACGATACAGGCTGCTGAATATGGAATTTTTAGTGCCTTTAAATAAGTGAACCCGAGTGTATGTATTTAGCGTATTTCTTTATATATATATATTTATATTATGTATTTTATGTACGACTTTAATATGAATTTAGATTTGCTCTAAAGGAGATTTAACACTTCACTTTTCACTCCCTAGCCTATGGCAACAATTGGCCAACAAGTATAAATCAACAGACCTAGGCTTGAGCTCACCTTATTCCTGGACGCGCACCTTTGATATAATTTATCACAAAGGGAATGATGACTACCGGTTCAGGGAATAAAGTTTGGCTGCTCAAAAAATTAGACCGCATTAGACTAAATTAGTCTAGCATTAAGGTCCCGTACGCTGGACCATTTTTAAAATTGGATTTTTTTTAGTTTATTAAAAAATTTTGTACTTTAACTATGGACAATGTATGCAATATTCGTATCAAACGAAAGGCTTGTTTAAGATGCGTCAAACAGTATATAAAACTCGCCAAACCATGTTCTCGTACATTTTTATGTTTTTAGTACAGAGATTTTTCTGATTTAAATGTCAGATTGGCCTTTTAATCTTGAGTCGATTTAAATACGAATACTAAGTCCGTGACTATTCGAACTTGCCTCGTAGTTATATGAAATGCAACACTGCTCCCGTCAAGTACCACCGGTTAGTAGACTACTGACAAATTTTGAGCACGTTCCGTCATTTACTTTGCGTTTAACAGCTGTCCAAACCATACAACCTCGTAAATTTTTTTAAATATATATATAAATTTTCTTATATATGACCACGCCCCTTTGTCCAATCCCACCCATATTTGCGGCAGATCTAGAATATGTACACCTAACCAACATACCCAATTTTGTTCAAATACCGTTAACAGGAGCAGAAACAATGGATTTTTAATTTGTTATTTGTATGGGAGGTACTACGCCCCTTTTCCAATCCCGCCCATATTTTGATAAGTTAATATAAAGAATTTAAAAATGGAACACAGTGAATTTCGAGTGCTCATTAAACATTTTTTTTTGCGACAAAAAACGTCAATCAAACCAAGGGAAATCTTGGTAAATACTATGGGGACTCTACACCATAGATTTCAAGGGTAAAAAGTGATTTACTGACTTTCGTTGTGGTCGTACAAGTACAAATGACGCTGAACGTTCTGGACGGCCAATTGAGGTCAATACCGGAAAATGTCGAAAAAAATCCACGATATGGTGTTGGCCGATCGAAGAATAAAAGTGCGTGAGGTTGTTGATGCCACAGGTATTTCATATGAGAGTGTGGTTTCGATTTCGAAATGATCAGTTGGATTTAAGAAAGCTGTCTGCAAGATAGGTGCCGCGGTTGCTCTCAATTGATATAATTGCCTTTTTGTATGAAAAATTTAGCGAAGACTTAGCGATAACTTAGCGACGCGAATCATTTTCGCTAAGTTTAAACAAATTTTTTTGTCATCTTTTACCGTTTCAACCCTTTTTCATATTTTTTAAATAAAATGACTTATCGCTAAATAACCGTTTTCTTTGCAACTTAAAAAAAAATGGTTTCCCATTACATCCCATGAAGGGACAGGGGAGAGCTTCTCACAATCACTGAGCTGTGCGATTTCCAGTGTTTCACTCACTGATTGGGACCTACAGTTTTACATCGATTCCGAACGGTATTTTGAGAAGCATTTTCATGGCTAAATACTCGATAGTGTTGCCGTCACTATGCGAGGTGACCGCCGCCGAAAGAAATTTTAAGGTGGTCTGAGCAGGGATCGAACGCAGGATCTCATGTACAAGAGGCGCGCACACTACCATTGCACCACCGACGGCCACGACGGCAACTTAGCAAGCGATAATCGCTTGCTTGTAACCAAAACACGACTATTGTGACAACTTCAAAGGATTGTATGGAATTGTTTAACCGCAATTTGAAGGAGTTTTTGCGGCATTTTGTAACTGTGGATGAAACATGGAGCAGCAGTATAACAATGGGTTTCTCCGGGTGAACCGGCTCCGAAGAAGGCCAAGGTAAGTTTGTCGGCAATAACAGATTTTTGGGTTGCACGCGGGATAATCCGCATCGATTACCTTTAAAAGGGGAAAACAATAAACGGCAAATATTATGCCAATTTATTGGACCGATTTAACGAGGATTTAAAAAAACGACCCCATATGGCCAAGAAAAAAAAGTTATTTTTCATCAAGATAATACACGGGTGCACACGTGTATTATTCAAACATCCTCTTTTTATTTTGTAATACATTCATTTTCTGAGGTGATCGGACCAAATTTTACTACAATCTGGCATTTAAATCAGCAAAATCCTCCGTACTAAAAATGGGGTTTTTTTCCAGAATATCCCTGAAAGGATGTGGGACGACGTGATTTGACATGTTACCAATATTGCATATATTGTCTTTAGATAAAGTACAAATTTCTTTGAAAAACTAAGAAAATGCATTTTTAAAAACGGCCCAGCTCACGGGATTGTATAGACGCCAAATATTTTCCGAATCGTCATAAAATAGACATTTTGAGGGTTGGACAAAAAATACTTTTTCCCACCATACAATGCGAGTCGGTCTAATATATATGGGGCATTCCAGGTCAAATCGGACAGTTTGGAGATTTTTTTGATTTGCTTTATTTTGTACTATAGTTGATGTTCGTTCTTAACAGCACATTTTTGATTTGCTTTATTAAGCACTATGTTGATGCTTCTTCTCAACAGCACATCTCAGTAAATTTTAAAATTTATTTGGCGAATGGTTACAGAGATATCGTATCTTAAAAACATCGCATTAAAAGGAAATTGTTTAAAACCAAACCCACTGTGCACAATTTTTTTGTATTTTTTATTGGATAGTAGGTAGACGAAAAAACAAAAAATACAAAACTTGATCTATTTGGACTAATATTGAAAAAGTTAACGAGTATTTATTTGAAAACAGTTTCCTTATAATGCGATTATTTTCAAATTCGATATCTCTGTAACCATTAGCCAAAAAAATTTGAAAATTTATTGAGATGTGCTGTTGAGAAGGGACATCAACATAGTACTTAATAAAGCAAATCAAAAATTCTCCAAACTGTTCGATTTGACGTGGAATGTCCCATATGTATATAGTTCTCAAAATGTTTTTTTTCGTTTCTCTACAGGTAAGTTCAGTACGTTGGTACGTTGACGTGTGGGTCAGAGGGCCTAGCTTTCATGGAGGTGGTGGTGCCGGTGTAACGATATCTGCTATCACGACCAGAATATTTCTGATCCTTCATTTATTGCGACTTGAGTACGTTGCCGAAGAAGTACACTGATTTTATCATCCGGAAGTCTAGATTGAGTCGTAAAGTATTCATGCCATCTCTTTACTTGTGGATCTGGCGATGTTAGATCCGTGTCACCGTTAGCTTTTAGCACTTCTGATGTTGGTGCAGCTCAGAATTTTTATTAAAGAATACACAATACGGTGGTTACCTGTATCTGCAGCTTTTTCGGCACGTTCCTCTATATATCTTTGACATCGAAATTTCAATGTTGGTGTTTTGGATCATATACATATGCATATTGTGTAGGCTTTCACGATTCCGAATTCCTGTCCAGGATTCTGCACTAATCCAATGTGTATTCCAACTTCTGTTCCACCGAGGACCTCATTAGCAGTTTCCTTTGCCTTTCGAGCAATGCCTGACCGTGAGATGCAATGGGAAAATATTGAGATAATAAATATGTTGTAATATTATATTTAATATCCAATCGCCTTCAAATTTTTCTTTGGTTATTTCTTGTCGACCCATATTTTCGACATACTACATATGTACGTACGTACTAAGTATGTATTTCAAACATACATACGTTGCAAGGCCGTGTATTAAACTGGCAGTTGACAGCAATAAAGTACAAACATGAAGATAACCTTTGGCTGATTATTCATTTGAGCCACTGTTTGTTTTTTAAAAAAACCTACACAGCAATTATAATTACAATTTGTTGTTTTCCCGAGTACGCGAGGTTTTGCTTTTGTTCCGAAAATAATTAATTGCGTGTTTTGTCACGGTTTCGTAGAATCTGACAATGGAACTTAATAATAGAATGACTACTGAAACAAAAATAATAATTTCGCAATCAAGCTTAGAATCGATTATGAATCATTTAAATCGAATTCGTCTGATCTATGAGAAAGTCATAATACTTGGAACAATCGTCATAGAATGTAACAAGAACTAAGCCATACAAGTACCGAATTTGCCGCTGACGACAGCTCTGCATTCCAGGCACCGTCTGTTTCATTCACTGATTTCACGCTCATTCATTGTGATCATGTCATTTGCGATCGTATCACGTATTTGTGTTCTCTATTGTGAACACGATGAAACGTCCATAAATGTATTCTCTAAAAAATACTGGTTTTGCTTCATGCATATGAGTAGTTCGAACAAAAATGTAGCTGTGACATCATTAGTTCTCTAACAGAGCAAAAGGTAAGTGAGTTTGCCTCTAGATCTGGCGCGATCACTGCACAAGCAAACACATATGAATGGGGAGATTACGGAGATGCTCACAGTGTGTGAGCAAGCGATTCTATTGAAATGTTGAATGGTAAATCTTGTTGTGTGGCATGAGAACATGACAATTTGTCTTGTTGTATGAACGCTCAAAGTCGTGTGAATGTAATTCATAAAATTAAAACAAATCGTTTTGCCTCCGCCGTGATACTCTACGAGTACTCGTGGTGATGGGGTAACATCTGGTTTTATTGCTATGGCCGCTGCTGCTGCCAAACATGGTGACGATGTTGTTGTTGGTGGTGGTTGTGGTGGTGATGGAGGTGGTAGGTGGTTGGTTAGACTCTGTTTGTTTGCGTTGGATTGTGCTTAAGCTTTTTCGGTCTTTGTTTGGAAATTTAATACGAATGCAATGTACCCCTTCTCTTGTTAGAGAATCAACAAAAGCAAATCCCAAACAAAAACAAACGTCGAGAGTATTCAACAGATACCATACTCGTACTCGCACAACGCCAACCACAGCCACTTCGAGCACTTCAGTTCACTCCAATCCGTTTGCATGGTTATGCTGTTTACATATTTGACCGTAATTCATGTTGTGGGGCATTCCTTAACGATTTCAACCGGAACGACTTAACTACGCAGTCCACCACAGGCAACGATCATGAATGCAAAATATGTTTGGAATTTTCAAGAGGCCAACAGAGAAAACTCGGGTTTATAAGGCGACAATCCCCAGAAACTCAGGAGAACTTGTCAAAACATTTCCACAGATTTCCTTGACATATTGAAAAATCTAGAGTGGCTTCTATACAACTGTACTCAATTTTAAGATCTGTCAAAAATTTATGGAGAACAATTAAAACATAATCCGTAGCATATTATTTTGAAACAAATAATAGATTAAAATGAAAACTCTACACCTCTTTCAATTATAATTTAGAAAATTTCAATTGGCATTGGGAATTTTCAATTGAGATATAGAAACGATCAAACGAAATTAAGCATTTCCAATTGAAATTCAGAAAATACCAATTGAAATTTAGAATATATATTTGAAAATCAGAAAATATTAATTCAAATTCAGAAAATATCAATTGAAATTCAGTAAACTCAAATTGAAATTCGGAAAAGATCAAGGAATTCGGAAATCCCCAATTTAAGTTAAGAAAATATCACCTAAAATTCAGAAAATTAGAATTGATACAAAGAAATACATTTGTCTGAATTTTAATGATATTTTCTGGATATCATTTGATGTTTGTTTGTGAATTGCAGTTCGCAATTTCTGAATTTTAATTTATAATTTCAAAATTTCAAATGATTTGCAATTAATCTTTTATGATTTTCAAAATGAAATTCTGAAATTTAATTTATATTTTCTAAATTTGAATTTGAAATTCTTAAATTAAATTGATCTTTTCTAAATTTAAATTGTTATTTTCTGAATTACAATTATAAAATGTGTAGTTCGACCTGCCGGTTTTTAGAACTTTGCGTAGTCATGTAAGCCTTTCAATCGTTCAGGGTTATATTGGCACATAGAGAAATAGAAAAGAGCCGTTATGCGTCTCTTCGTGTTCTCTTGATGACGACGAGGTAGTAGACCATTTCATCGAGTTCGAGTTGCTGTTGTAATTTACTCTTTGGTTGGACCAATACGGACTGATATAAAAGTGAATGCGTATTTTCGTTCAATGCAAACAACATAAAACATAATTTAGCTGTCATTAGTATCAATCAAACACTATTTAAACTTAGTTTGCTATAATCGCTATGTCTTCTTTGGTCTCTTATTCTACATCATTTCCCTACTACCTTTTCGATCAGCTGTCCATAGAAACAAACCCCTTGATTGGCAGCAAAGGGAACGGGAAAGGTCATATATATTTTAGGTTTTTTTTTTACTGGAAAATACTCAAACTTAAATTCTGTATTGCAATTACATTTCATGACGAGATTGAAGAACTACACTGTTAAGCTGACTTCTAAAATGAAATCAATAAAATATATATGTATGTACATATATATGTATGCAAATATAACGTGATTGTAGCTTTTCGGAAATATAGTATACTTGTGTCCAAACACATTCTGGTTGCGATTTAATATTACATGTTGAAGATACAATGATTGATAGATTATAATATGTGTTTTTGTGACTCAAATATGGTTTTGTTTGGTGAAAACAAAAAACGAGACAGACAACAAAGAAAAAAGGAGCAGATCTTCTATTCATGAAAACAAATCTTGCAAACATATACATGGTTCCTGGAATATGTTGCTGGATCCGTTTTTTTGAGCGTGTATGTATGTACATTTGGGGCTGTAGAGTTTTCATAAAATGTTGAAAACTCCAACTCCGGAATATTCAAATTCTGAACTCCGACTACTACCCCGACTCGCAACTCCACAAATAAACCAAACTTTTTTAAATGTTAGTTTTTAATTCATGATACGAGTATAAAAATAAAAAAAAAAACATTCATTCATCTAAATTAATAAAATATTTTTTTACAAATCAGCGCCTAATTTACTTCTAAGAAACATTAAGTGAAATCTCATAATTTTTTGTTCAAAAAAGTTGGTGGTCAAATGTGGCACTCAACTAACTGATTACAGAACGGAAGTGTTCTAAATTTCAGCAACAATAAGATGTCCGATGGCACCAAAAGATTGCACAAGGTAAAATATATCAAAATCTTTTCAGGAATATATAATTAAATCTGTAACTTGTAATTATTAAAAAATGCCAACTTGTAAAACTTCGTGAAACGGTTCAGAAATACTTTGGGAACTAGAGCATCATTGTGGGAATCTTGTATTCAAAGTTAGAGTAGCTCAATATCAGCATTTAGCTGTTTTCCAAATGTCATTGGAACCTACAAATAAATAAATGTTGCTTGCAACATCACACTGCAGGAATTAATTAACATGAATATGTTCGAACCATGACGACTCCGAGTTTAGAGCCAACATATGAAACAGTCATAAGTTAAAAGTCCACTACAACAGATGTATTATCCCTATCTCACATCGCTGACAAACAAATAGTATTTCGCGGACTTGAGCGTATCACGCTAGCCTATATCTACGATAGTACTGACACATATTATGCCAAACAAACCAGCAAACCAAATGTTCCGACAAATTCCGATGTCAAATTCCGATGTCAGAAACACGAAAGTTCTTACCTTCTTTGTACCGAATTTTGTTCGAAATTTCGGAGAAATTTTTATAAATCTCTTCTAGGAATTTCATTTCTGGTTAAATTGTAAACAGTTTCATAAGTCAGAACTTTTTTTTTCGAAATGCATTTCCAATGGCGTAATCATATATCCAGTTATGCCGATATTTCAGACCGAATTCGATACGAATTCTAAACGCTGTGTGTGGACGATAGAACATTCTTTTTATTTCGTTATCAGTTTGTCAGTTATGGGAAGAGCATGTGAGTCGGGCGGTAGGTAGTGTGTTGTTTATTTTCTTTATTAAATCAGTGTGAAAAATTAATTATTATTTAAGACTTTTAGTATTTAAATAAAACTATTACAAAAACTATTCCGAGTTCTTTCAGAAGTTGTACGAAGAAGGTAAAAATTGTATTCTTTCAGAAATTGTTCAGAATTCTGTTAAAAATTGATCCAAGTTCTTTCAGAATTTGTGTCGAATTCTTTTAGAAATTTAATTTTTCGTTCAGATTTCCTTACGAATTTATCGAATTTATCTCAGAATTAGGTAAGAAATCGTTAAGAAAATCAGAAACACAATCTGAATTCCTACAAAAATTTGTTCATAGTCGTGTCAGCCACTTCATATTGTTTTAGGTAAGAATTCGAACCCGAATTTGTAATATTTGTCAGAATTTCGCTTCGAATTCTGAAATGCTGCTTTGCTGAAATTTTACGTCATCGGGGTAGTTCGTATTCCTTCGTCTGCTGCCATTTTTGTATTTCTCAAACTCCAACTCCGACTCCACATCCCTGGTGGCAACGAAAAATCAACTTTATATAAACCCGACTTGCTGAATATCTGAAGCAAATCGGTTACCCCAAGCCGTGCCTCTTTTTGGTCCACGTTTACGGGTATTGAAATTTTAGATGTTATTTTGAATATACTAGCAAATCTAAATTTGTCAGTCGATTTGCAAGAAATTGTGGCAATTGATTAAGTTTGATGTAAATCGGTTAAAGTTTCAGAGGTATCAATCAAACAACTCCAGGGGTTCCAACTCTTAATTTAAAGCAAAAAATTTAAACTTTTTGAAAATGTACGGTAAATTTGGAATTAAATTTCCCTTTAAAAAAAAATAATAGATTTTTTTTTCAAAGTTATGATTTTCTTGTTATTGGCGTTTATGAATGAAATACAACATCGTTAAAATGCCTTCTACGACATGCCTGCCACGACTTTGACCTACCCAATATTTCTGTACATTTTCGATTGTTTGGGCCCCTATTTCGGGGACAAAAGCGTCGATTAGGTGTTTCAAGGCCTCAGAAAAGATGATTTTTCAGTAGAAATGCTCATCTTCAGCAAAGAGACCTTCAGCACACTCAGGGAAAGGAAAACGCATCGGATGGTCACGAGGTTTCAGTTCTTGGACTAATTGAACTTTATAAACCGTCATACCTTGGTCTTTATTTAAAATTCTGCGCAAAGAAGTGCAATAAATGTTCAATTGCTGCGAAAGAAAGCGAGCTGATGTTGATGGCTGTTCGAGCACACTTTCAGCTACAGTTGCAATATTTAACACCGAACGCGTACGTCCACAAGTTCTTTGTCCAATAAGGACACAGATTGACGAACTCGCTTCACAAATTGATCCATCGAATTTATTTCGAAGATTTCTTACAGTCTGAGTTGAAGACTCAGAACTTTGAGTAAATTTCTAACCCAATTCGTAACCCAACCGTTAACTAATAACCTGTCACTTTGTAAGTGTCAAATTGGCTATCTGCTTCAAAATACCGCGGGGTTAAAATTCCAAGTTGTACGTAGCCCATCCGTTATAATTTCATGTTTTTTGGTCGGCCACATGCATGTTTTAGCTGATAATTCGACAAGGAATTACAGACTGAAGGGTTTCATGGTACGATGATGGGGCATAGTAGGCCGCCTCAAGGAAAAATCACCAATCCGACCTAATAAGGGTGCCAAATGATAAAAATGTTCCAAAGATAGAAATTTAAACAATCACATCTCAGGTATTAGATAAGGCCTGAGGATGATATTAGGCATAGAGTAATATAACCAGAGTGTGCAACAGCTGTTAAAGCTTTCTCCGGAAGACACGTTGCAAGTTGGAATTTCATCGAGTTGGAGTTGCAAATGACAAAACTACCGCCATACATAGTTTTAAAGTCGTTATCATCAATCAAACATAATTTAAAAGCCTTTAGTATCAATCAAACAGAATTTAAACATAGTTTGTCTATCGCTCATTCCATCGTCCACTTTCTTTTGCATGATTTTCCAAATTCATAGTCGATGACCTGTGGCATCGAAACTCCCTGTTATTAGGCATATATTTTATTGCTATGGAGGCAGATAGATATCTTTCATGACACACCTCTGCGTAGAAAACTTTAAAACCGGTAATTATTCCAAGTTATTGTGCCGATGATCACTACTTCTAATGGAATTGTTTGAAGCTATAGAATATCGTGATTATGTGAGTCGGCACCGTCAATAGAACAATAGATATGAGCATCTATCCCTCTCTTACGTGCTCTCGATGACGACGAGGTAGTAGTTGCTGTTGTATTTTACTCTTTGGTTGGGCATAAAACGGACGGAAACGAAAGGGAATGCTTCGTTCGATACAACTAACATAAAACATAATATATCTGTCATTAGTATCAATCAAACACTATTTGAACTTAATTTGCTTCTGATTGCTTATCGCTCTCTTGCGTATCCACTCGATTTTCTATCAATTTCCTACAACATAGTCGATCAGCTGTGTCATGGATACCCCCTGATTGAGCAAATAACTTTAAGTTATCCATAGAGAAATATACAAGAGTTTCTGTCCCTCTCTTTACGTTCTCTAATTGGCGACGAGGTATCAAGGTGCATTGTGGGGCCATACTTATTTGAAGAAAACGGTGCAATAGAAACTGTCAATGGGGACCGATATTTAAAGATGTTGAAGGAGTTTTTTTTTACCCAGAACTGCGCCGAAGTCGTATCCGTTTCAACAGCATTTGGTTCCAGTAAAATGGAGTAACTGCATACGTAGCCACACCGGTTCTGGCTTACCCCTCACGAAAATTCCCAAACTAATTAATATCCACAAACTGTACTATCCGCTGGCCCTCAAATCACCTGACCTGACAGCAGCAGACTTTTTTTATAGGGGCATGTGAAGCAAGAGGTGTACAATTTGCCTGAATTGAAGCAGTCCATTAAAACGATAATTGAGGCAATCCTTCAGGCCGCAATGACTAATTTTCTGATCAGGTGTCGCATATGTGTGGATGAGCATGGAGGTCATTTACGATCTATCCTCTTCAACACCAATTGAATTTTGTTTTCAATAAAAATTAAATAAAATTAAATAGAAAGTTATTTGATTTTCATATTGGCGTACAATTGGTGCGGCACCCTGTGGATATGAGAATGAGCGATAAGCAAACCGTGCAGCAAACCACAGAGCAATACAAAAGAGCCTCCCTTACTCTCTTCGATGCCTCTTCATGACGACGAGGTAGTAGGCCATTTCATCGAGTTCGAGTTGCTTTGGTAATTCACTCTTTGGTTGGCATAATATGGACAGAACTAACGGGGTTTTCAATAAGAGCGCTACAAAAGTTTTTTTAAATAAAACAAAACCGGTTTTAGATACCAATGAAATTATTTATTCCTTTGAAAGTACGTTCGATGCCATTATATATGGAACTCGATTTCTTTTGCATGGCCACCACGGGCACGCTTGCAGAAGTCCAGACGCTGAACCCAATTTTCGACGGTTTTCAAGCATAAATCGGCCGATACTGCTGCAATTTCAAGTTCGATATTCGTACGAAGTTCATCAATCGTCGCTGGCTTGTTGGCATAGACCATAGACTTAATAATCTAACGGCGTCAAATCGCACGACCGAGGCGGCCAATCGAGTGGGCCATTTCGTGAGATAACACTTTCACCAAACTTGGTTTCCAATAAATTGATTGTGGCATTCGCTGTGTGGCTTGTGGCGCCGTCCTGTTGGAACCACATGTCCTCCAAGTCCATATTATCTAATTGGGGCCAAAAATATTCGGTTATCATTGAACGGTAGCGATTCGCATTCACCTACATCCTACATCCTTACAAGATTGATACTATTGACCACTAATCTATATATTATGTTGGTAGCTTGGAACGAAACCAGAGAGTATCATACACAATCAACTCAAACTGTTGAAATTTCCCACTACCTCGAAGACCGCAAAAGAACGCTAAGAGAGGGATGGACACTCATATATATTGCTCAATGACAGTTCTATCGCCAAGTAATGATGACCCGAAACAATTACCATCTTTCGGGTAGTATTGTATTCGTTCATATACTTCCAATTTACTATTTCTCAAAATTTTATTAATTTTATTACCACGGAGTCGGAGTCGAACTGGAAAAAACGACGCCAACTCCTAATCCGACCATGGGCAAATTGTCGGTACTCCGTCTCCTACACTCCAGCTCCACATCCCAGCGCCCAATACAGTGTATTGACCCCCAGCATTATCCAACAAATGTGAGATAATAATTTCAATTCGTTTTGCTCCCGAAAAATTAGATCCAAATCATGTTCGTACCCAAATTTCAAAATAGATTTCCAATTAAATTTGAAAATACGAATGGCTGTGGGTCCGGCTGTCTGTCTGCTGCTGCTGCTGTGTAAACGCTCTAATAACTCCCCCAACATGAGGGGCAGCGTTTTGTTTTGATTCCATGTACTGGTGCTGGCATTGCTTCACATTTCCGTATTCGGCTGACGACTCTCGTTTATTCCTCTGTGGAATGACTCTATATAAAAACCAACCAACGCTCGACATTTTCAAATTTCATTAGACGGAGAGTGGCAGAAGAACGCAGCGACGCGGCGCGCAGCCCGGATGTTTGTGCATGTGGACGAGTATCGTTCGTACTACGTATGAGCGTTTTCTTTTCAGCTTTGCTGTTTCTCTGTTTCTGTAGCTGTTGCTGTTGCTTTTGGTTTGGTTGGTTTGTGTTGTTTTGTTTATTTTTGTTTGTGCTTTAGCTGTTTTCGCAGTAAATGCAAATATTAACAATTTCTGGTGTTTAGTTTACTCGTGACCGTGGCCCTTGACAGTTGGCTGTCTATTTTTTCGTTCCAATATATTTCGTCTAATTTCGAAAACTTTACGCGCCCAACCAAAATCTATTTGAAATTGAACACCGCCGCGTTTGTTGTGTGTAGTCGTAATTCGTCTCATTAGTTTCGGATGATATAGAACGAGTCCAGCAGTAATCACTGGATATTGATAATCGATTTGAAATTTAATTTGGAAAGCGTAAACATGGGTTGTGCCACAAGATCCATCAAGTTTATACTGTTTATATTCAACACCCTATGGGCTGTAAGTGAAATTGGAAAGTGGAGATCTCAAATACAATTCAAATTATAATTAAAAACGGAATTAACTGGCAATTGGAGTCAATGCAAACGAGATTCAAAATTCGCTTGGAATTGGCAAATCAAAGTGACAAAACTTTCACAAACTGCGGTTGGAATAACTTAAAAGGAATTTCCTTACTAGGGCTTCCCACCACTCATAGAGGTGTCGTGGTCGTGTTAGTGCTTGTTGGGAATATGTGGCTCCGCTTGACTTTGTAGTAATGGTGATGACACTAACGCCGATGATGATGTCCGCAGCTGGATGTCTAGTGTTCTCACCAGCTACTGGTTTGAGACGCGACTTGTGTGTTACCTTGTCGGATGATATCATCTTGAGCTCACTCTATTCACGGGGTTTAGACTAGACAACCAAATGCCCACTTGAAAAGCAATGATGTGCGTGTTAAGTCACAGCGTTTTCTATTACGTTTTGCTTAGCGCCGAGTACTCACTAACCTCGTACTTAGAGTCCAAGTATCTGCTGAAACGACAATAGCAGTTCGTAGTAGCACAACCTTTTGCCAACTACCGTAGATGGGAAGGCGGAGCTGTCTATGGCAATTTGATTGAAGTCATAGACAATTTCCCTGTCATTTCGCACGCTAATTCAATTCAATGTGTGTTCGTTTAATTAAAATGGTCATATACGGGCAATAAATCAAAACATATTTATATTGAATCATAGTTATTCTTTATAAGAAACAACATATGAAGGATGTACGCTGATATAGAATGACAGGGATAAATAAAATACATTTGGTAGGATATATGTATGTGGTTTCCTCGGTCTAGTGAATGACACTTTACAAGTTAACTACTTTAAATTTATTTATCTATTTTTGTCCAGCAATCGATGTGTACTGTTTTATTAGACATTTTTAATTTAAGATATCCATTGATATTTGCAATACTGGAAACCTGCAATACTTCGACGGATGATTATTGCAATCAATGGGTTAGATTGTTAAGTTCGGCCTAGGGAGTCGGCCTAGGGAGTCGCGGCCAGGAAATGTCCCTTGCAATAAAGCCATATTCGCTCGAGTTGTGTGGCATGTGGCACCGTCTTGTTGAAACCACATATTCTCCAAGTCGTATTCTTCAATAGCAGGCAAAAAAAAAATAGGTTATCATAGGACTATAACCCTCAGAATTGACGATGACAGTCGTTCCATCGTCGTTTTCGAAGAAGTAAGGTCCAATCACACCTTCGGACCAAAGAGCGCACCAAACAGTGACTTTTTCTGGATGTAATGTCCTCTCTTCAATTACTTGAGGATTCTCAGAACCCCAAATACGACAATTTTGTTTATTAACATACCCATACATCGCTGAAGAAAATTTTGTTCGAAAAATCGCCGTCCACCGCCTATTGGACTTTATATGGATATAGGTGTAGATCTAAATGCAAAATACGCCATAATGTGCCGTAAGACAGTCCTAATTCCTGAGAACGACGAGGAATCGACACAATCGAGTCTTCGGCAACACTTTCACTTACAGCAGCGATATTTTCAGCGAAACGAGCGAAACGATGATGCACAGGCCTTGCAATATCTGTAACCGCTCCAGTCTCTTCAAATTTCTTCACAATTTTGCCAATTGCTTGCGTAGATGGTCGATTATGTAAACCATAATCTCCTCTAAAAGCACGATATGTGGCTGTGCCAGAATCACCATTTTTGTAGTAGGTTTTCAATAATTTTTATGAGTTGTGTGATAGTTGAGCGATCCATTTTCGACAATGTCAGACTTTCAACTGAAAAACAAAATTGGTTTAACAACTTAGTTTGACAGATGTCGAATTCCAGCCCTATACTTTTGAAACCACGAAATCGAAAGCCCTATACATGTATCACTTGCAACCATAGAGTAATTCTTTCACACTCTTTGTGGTGCGGTCGGTGTGATAGAGATATGTTTGACGAAAAGTGACATACACCAGGTGGAATTACAAGAACTTCTGACTTTAATTTTTTATGTAATTTTGGTGAAAAACTGCGAAATTTAATGTGTTTTGCCCCTTTTTTTAATGTTATTGTTTGTATAGATTTGTGATGTATTTAACACAATAATTTTAACACACAAAACGAAATGTCGTTGTTGTTATTTTGTTCGTTGTTTTCAACCACTGCCTCTATCTGGTATTATTGAAGCAATTCTTTTCAACATCCAACGTTCATATCACACCAGGCCAAATGTCAGAAATTTCCTGAGAGAAATGTTAAGTCTAGTAAAGTACAATAATTATAAGTAGTCTATGCTTACAAAAAAAAATAAATGGTTTCCCATTACATCCCATGAAGGAATCGGGGAGAGCTTCTCACAACCAGTGCGCTGTGCTCTTTCTAGTTTTATACTCACTGATTGGGAAACATTTTCATGGCAAAATTCTCGATAGTGTAGCCGTCACTGTGCGAGGTGACCGCAGTCCAATGAAATTTTAAGGTGGTCACGGCTGGGATCGAACCCAGGATCTCAAGTACAAGAGGCGCGCACACCACCCATTGCACCACCGACGGCCACAACAAATTCATTTAGTGGCCGTTTCGTATATATATTTGACAATCATGTTAACAGTTTTTCAAATTCACATTCAAGTCATTTAATTTTGAAAATCATATTGAAATTAATGAAGAACTACCAGATTAAGGTATAGGTTTGGTCCGCGAATAATCCTTGGTTTGGGTACAGTGTGTCAAAATATTAAGGCATGGGACAGTACTAGATTCCATATATCGCTGTCCTGAAATTCCTCTGAAATATGGAAGTGATAAATTTGGAAAGCACTAATGAAGGACATTAGTCTGGCATATTTGGAAAATTGTAAATTTGGAAAAGTAAATGGTGGTAAATTTGGAAAGCACTAACATGGTATAAGTCTTGTCCGCGAAGAAGTTGTTCAGTGAGTTGTTCAAAAGCAATTCAAAGTGCTTGAAGGAAAAAGGTTAAAGTTATAGGGTTCTGAAATTCGTCTGAAATTTCTGAGTAATCTTACCCAAAATAACAATATTCGACATATTTCTAGGTATGCATTTAGTTAGCGAAGAATCCTTGATTTGGGCTCAATGTTCTTTCTAACCATACATGGAGTTTTTTAATTTGCATTGAATTTTAATTTGCATTACTTTATCTAATGCAAATGTAAAAGAATTACCATTGTTCGCAATGACAATTACAAAATTTTGAATTTACATTTGCTCACGCAATGCAAATGCAGGTTGTGGAATCGGATGCCAATTGTAATGAATATGGGAATGCTTTTAATTGTTTTGAATTTGTTAGACTGCTGGCAATTCTGTTTTTAAAGTATTTTATATGTAGGGGTTTGTGGTTTCGATAGGTATTGCCTGGTACTACTTTCAAGTTCATAAACCTGTACTGTATAAAATATTTGAAAACCAAAATTGCCAGATATGAGGGAAATGCTATGAAAATAAGTACAATAATTGCCAATGGTATTGAAAGTTTATTGAATTTGCATTTGGACAGGAAATTCAACTTAAACAACAAATTATAATTGTCATATAATTAATTTGTCCCATGTATGTATGTTCTAACAATATATACATTTAACTAAAATACAATGCTTGCTGGTAAGCTGTTCAAGATACGCGCCATTAATACTGAAAGCTTGTAATGTTTTTTACAAAATTTGTAAAATTTGTTTTGTTTGTTAATTTAGTTCGCCATAAAACATGTTTATTTCAATATAGTACATACCATAGACTAATACATACCTAGATAAACTTATTCTCTCATCTGACGTTTCATTTCACACTCTTCATCGTAGGTTTGTGGAAATGAGAGCAATTAAATTTAAAATTATCTTACACCAGGTGGAGTTACAAAATATGTTCACTTAACTTTTTCCTGTCGTTTTGGTGTAGAACTGAAAAATTTAAATATATTTTGCACTTTTTTATTGACTTTTATCGTTGGTATACATTTGTATTGTATTTAACACAACTAGTTTGCCACAAAAACACGAAATTCGGTTGTTGTTCCTATGTTGATCGCTGTATACTATTGCCACTATCTGGTATTATTGAACCCATATTTCTACCATCCAATGTTTACTTTCCATCGTACCTATGACGTTTAATTTATTGAGCGAATAAAACCTTCTATGGTATGTGTTATTCTATGGTACATACATACATACTTCACTTCCTAGTGATTTAACAAATATATGTTATGTACTAAGAGCGTTCTGCTATGTTAATTGGTTTGTGTCTTTGCTAGTTAAATTCGAATTTATCTTCACGCACATCACCTCAGGCCATTTGTTCGAGAGGCCCTTAACGACTTTGGACATATTGGTTCCCAGAACAACTTATTGCAAATGTACCAGCTAAATTCATGTAGGGAGCACTAGACTCTCTTGTTGCTTTTGTCAACAACTCCACCGTTGTTCTTTAGTTTGTCATGCACTGAGTGCAACTTGTAATCCAATCGAATATTGTTTAACGTCACACCCACTCCGGCCATTATGGGACCCCGCAATTTCATCTTTCACTTTCGGAGCAGGTAGCAAAATTAGATTTTTCTACATTTTAACTTTTTCACTGTTTATTATACTATACCCAATATGGTTTCAAAAGAGGGATTTCTGAAGCAATTTAATTTCGCGTTTATCTTCTATCCTCTTATTTTGCCAACCATAATTTTCGCCAACACAGGATCACCTCTTTGTGTCATGAACCAGTCTTCGGCGGATTCAATTCGCAGAGATCGGACGTTAATAATTTGTCCCTTGATCTCAACCTTAGAACACCACTAATGCTCGATTTCGGGTAACGATCATTTACTCATCCGCTAACACGCACCAGCACTGATGACCTTGATTGTTTTTGTGGGCCTCTGCAGTGCCGCGTCATATGGCCTAGTTTGTCACAATTGCCGCATTTAAATTTAACCATATTTGCTTGCAATGGCGTTTTCGTTGGAATTTCAACCACTTATATCCGTTCACTAATGTTCCCCATTCAAATCTCCTCGCATGATGCATCTGCCACCTGGAGACAACCCTCGCTGTTTCGTTCACCAAGGAACGAAATTTTCAGGGAACGTATCTTCGTGCGTGGCCGCATATATATTTTGTTATGATCGTGAATGACTTTAAAAAGTACTTCGATCTTATATCGATCTAAGAATGGGTGCTGTTCTCCAGGATATGTTATCAACACCAAATGATCCACCTCGTTTACGAAATCGTGTAGCATTTCATTATGCTTCTGCACATGACCTAATAATTCCATGCGGTATAAATCGGTCTGTTGATCGCCGCCATTTTTGCGCAGCTTGTATTTCCTCGTAGTTGCTGCTGAACTGGAGGGAGGAGAAGCGCCTCTTTCAATATTAAAATCAGCTCTATTCCATTGCCGTTGATGTTTTTAATAGCGACCATTTTTAATTTTAATTTAAAAACATCAAATGGTAGACCTTAGGTAGACTTTCAATTTACTAGAAATTTTGTGAATAACTCGAACCTGTCTGTTTGCCCGTCTTCGAAATGCTGTTAAATTTTCGTGAACTTTTGCTCATATTCCTAGAATTTCTGTTGGACCTTCTCGAATTGCTCATTAAGTTGTATCTCCATGTTGTGTATAACTTCTGAAATCTCTCGTAGTTTCTTATTTGTAGCTTTTGACGTAGCCTGAATATTTTCGCTGATAATTCTAAATTTCTCGTCCATAATTCTAGAATTCTAGCCTAATTTTTCATTCATACTTGCATTTATAGTTTTGGAGGTTTCGCCCAGTTTTTGGTGCATAATTGCAGTTTCTTGTCCATAATTTTAGAATTTTCTTTCTGTTTAGCAACATTTCCCATCATGGCAGCCAATATTGTAGAAACATCCACACTACCAGTTACTTCTTTCCTTATTTGCACTCAAACTGTTATGTGTCAATGTATCAGTCGCTTCTTTACCCCTATCTATCGGTTGATCAAATTTGCTCAACACCTTTTTGAATTGTTAAAATTTCAGTTCTTCGAACTTCATCGTTGTCACTTAATTCGTGTTTTCACTTCTGACCCCAATATGACGAATATTCTAATTGTCTTTTATATCGCTGCTTTATTTCCCTTTAATGAAGGATGTTTTTGTCGACGTGTATAATTTTAAATTGAAATAAAATCATTTAATTACATAATATCGAACTGAAACTTTACTGTATTAGAAAGATAATTTTATGCCATTAGTTCTTGAATTTAATTTGGGGCATGTGCGTGCCGATGTTGGCTCGGAAGTGCCGCATTCTGGAAGCCCTATTTCCGCCCTCTTTTTAATCAATGGGGACCGTATCTCTACAATGGTTCGCACAATGTTTTCTTCCAAGGTGTCCAAAGTTTCCGGTTTGTTCGCATATATCAATGACTTCAGAGAAAATATTCTGGAGTCGCATGTTGTCGGTGGTCAGTTGACTCACCACTTCGAGAAATAAAGTTTGACCCGTTGTATGGCTCTTGGAAAACGTGTCTTCAGTTAATATTCCATTCATTTGGGGTACGAAGTAATCAGAAATCTGAACTGGAATATTATACAAGTTGCAACGCCACTCTCTATAAAAAGAAATGCGTTCAAGTTGTTCTCTTGGAACACTTGAAATGCAATACATTTGAGTGTGTCCAAATTTTGAAAATTTGTTGCATTTGATGGCATCATGAAGTTGTTTTATATATTTATAGTTTTTTTCTGTAGAGGAAATATAATTTCTAAAAATGTAAAATTTTGAGTGCCTTCTTGTTCCAAAGCGGATGGATGGATGGATGGTGGTTACGCGTGTGTAAATGATTGTATTTAATGGTTTTGGCATAGTTTCCAAACATAGCACGATGCATTCACAAAGATTTTCAAAATACAAAAATTTAAAAACAACACAATTTTGTGGCACCAATCGCAACAAAGTCTATAAACAATTTTTGACATATCTATGGAGCGAAGATCTATCTATCCATTCTACTATGGCAGTGCTATCATAAAACAAAGAAACAATATTAAATTCTGTATGAAATACTTAGTGTTTAATAATGTTATCTTGTTTCTGACAAAATTCGCGGAATGAAATTTATGAGAATCGAAACTTTTTAAACGGTCATCGCAAATTTATTACACGCGACACATCAATATATGATTAAATTATCTCCATATTAGGGTCGGCCCCCTTTTTTGATTTCGTTATAATTAAAAAGCTTGCAAATTTTGCATCTGTAGTATTCAAGTGGAATTTAATATCAATATAATAAACAAATAAATAAAAAAATTGCTCGACAGCAACTGATGGATATAAATATTTGCGTTTAAGATAATAGACAAACGTGCACACATCTATATCCTTCACAGCGATTGAGTTCACATTAAAGTTCTTCTTGGTAACGTTACAGTGATATTTTCCTCCCCAAAATAGTTGATAATTTTATTAGTTAAAAAATTTGGGGTTAGTTTTGAACTGAAGGAGGATTTAATGCGGTTACTATTAAAGTGAAGGTGGGTTTCATCATAGCATCTGCAAAATAATATTGTCTTCAAAAAGGGAGGATTCACTACCTATATAGTATAGCATTTCAATTTATCGAAAGATACAAATACCACAAAAATATTTTTCTATTATTATAAAGGGTAATTTTTTTAGGGCGGTAGAAATTGAAATTGTAAAAAATAACAAAAAATATTAAATTAAAATTAAATTTTTTTTTTTCGAAAGACGATGAAAACATATGAAAATGATATCGGGCATATAGCCAAGTCCAATTTTGAGTCACTTTTTCGAGCATTGCTTGCACGAATAACACGAAAAATTGTGACCTTCAAGGCTTCAATTGTTGCTGGTTTATCACCATAAACTAGTGACTTCACGTAGCCACACAGGAAATAATCGGGAGGTGTCAAGTCGAAAGACTTTGGAGGTCCATTGACAGGTTCATTTCTCGAAATTTTATCTCCAAATTTTGATTTCAATAAATCGATGGTTGCGGAACCTAGCGCCATCCTGTTGAAAACACATCTCGCCCGGATAAATGCCATCCATATTTTCAAACAAAAAGTCATTGATCATGGTGCGGTAATGATCTCCATTGACCGTAACGCGAGCTCCGGCTTTATTTTTGAAGAAATAGCGTGTTCCACCGCGTGTAAACCGCACAAAACGGTGCATAATTCGGGATATAATGGAGTGCGTAGTGCCTGTTTTGGATTAGTCTCACTCCATATGCGGCTATTTTATTTATTTACAAACCCGTTAGGCCAAAAATGAGCCTCATCTCTGAACACAATTTTGCGATAAAACATCGGGTGAGTTTCCACTGCTCTAGAGCCCAATCGGTGATAGAACGACGCATGTGATGGTCTCGTGTCTTTAATTCCTGCACAAGCAGTATCTTACACGGGTATAGATCAAGATCTTTGCGCAAAACATTCCACGTAGTGGAAGGACAGAGGCCCAATTTCTGCGACAGACGACGAATCGTTCATCTTCTTCCACACTTTCGTTTACAGCGCCGATATTCTTTTCAGTACCTTCATTCCTTCAACGTGTTGGTGTTATTGCATCACTTAGTGTGTGTGTCTTTTCTATGGTGAAAAGGTACTAGGAAAATGATGTCTGTCGAATGAGAGACAAAGAAGACATAGAGATTATACGAGGGCGGTCAATAAGTCCGTGACCTTTTGAATGAAACACAGTTTTTTTTTGCAAAACAAAAACATTTTTCAACATAATCTCCTTTTAGCTCAATACACTTAGTCCAACGTTTCTCCAATTTTTGTATCCCTTCTAAAAAATAGGATTTGTCGAGGTCCATAAAATATACAATTGTTTGATCAATAATTTCATCGTTGGAGCTAAATCTCTTTCCACCGAGCCATTTCTTCAGGTTTGGAAATAGGAAATAGTCACTGGGGGCTAAATCCGGAGAATAAGGCGGATGCGGTACCAATTCGTAAACCAATTTATGGAATTGTGCCATTAAGACTAGACTCGTGTGCGCTCCTGCATTATCCTGATGAAAAATAACAATTTTCTTGGCCATATGGGGTGGTTTTGTTTTAAATCCTCGTTAAATCGGTCCAATAAGTTGGCATAATATTCGCTGTTTATTGTTTTTACTTTTTGAAGGTAACCGATGTGGATTACCCCGCGTGCATCCCCAAAAACTGTTGCCATCACCTTATTGGCCAACAAACTTAAATTGGGCTTCTTCGGAGCCGGTTCACCCGGAGAAACCCATTGTTTAGACTGCCTCTTGGTCTCCGGAGTGTTGTAATGGATCCATGTTTCATTCGCAGTTACAAAACGCCGCAAAACTTCTTCGAATTGCGGTTAAACAACTTCAGACAGTCCTTTGAAGTTGTCACACGACTACGTTTATGGTCAATTGAGAGCAAACGCGGCACCCATCTTGCATACAGCTTTCTTAAACCCAAATGATTATTTAAAATCGAAACCACACTGTCATATGAAATACCTGTGGCATCAACAATCTCACGCACTTTTACCCTTCGATCGGCCAACACCAAATCGTGGATTTTTTCGTGATTTTTGGGTGTATTGACCTCTATTGGCCGTCCAGAACGTTCAGCGTCATTTGTTCTTGTGCGACCACAACGAAAGTCAGTAAACCACTTCGTAGTATTTATCAAGCTTTTCCTTGGTTTGATTGACGGTTTTTTTCGCAAAAAATATTATTTAATGAGCACTCGAAATTCACTTTTTCCCATTTTTAAAAACATACACGAGGTTGTATGTTTTGAACAGCTGTTAAACGCAAAATAAATGACGGAACTGCTCAAAATTTGACAGTAGTCTATTAACAGGTGGTACTTGATGGTAGCAGTGTCGCATTTCATTTAGCTACGCGGAAAGTTCGAAAAGTCACGGACTTATTGATCCACCGTAGACCATGCAGCAAACCAAATTTAAATTGTTTTTGTTTGTACTAATGACAGATAAATTATGTTTTGTGTTATTTGAATCGAACGAAAATACGCATTCACTTTTATTTCTGTCCGTATTATGCCAACCAAAGAGTAAAATACAAAAGCAACTCGAACTCGATGAAATGGCCTACTACCTCGTCATCATCAAGAGAACGTGAAGAGAGGGAAAGCGGCTCTAGTCTATTTCTCTATGGTTCACATCGACGATTATGTTCGCCACAAAAATCACAGTCTTCTATAGGTTGCGCGACTCGATGACTCATTGTCAAATTAAATTTGAATAATTTGGTTGCGTTCTTCAAGCGATAATCTATACATGATGATTTGCCAAAGTAGTATACTGATCATAAATGTCAAAAAGTAAGCGCAGTATGACAGTTCGTTTGACAGGTAACCCTCTCGTAAGTTCTATCTAAGCAAAAAACACCGTTTATATCACTATTATTAAAAACGAAATAAATGCAACAATTGATGGCGGTATTGTTAACCCACCACTAGAGAATTCCCGCCCGAGATTTCCCGCGTATTTCGTTCATTTTCAAATTTCCAAAACAATACAATGGAATATTTTAGCAAAATAGTGTAATCCAGCAAGCTCTTCTTGTACTTGGGTAATCTATATGTTTTTAAGTTTAGTACTTTCCTAAAACATTAGTATCAGTTCACCAAATTACTGGGATGCGACATTTCCGTTACTTGGTTTACATTGGTAGAATGAATAGTTTCATACTCACCACGATTGTATCGTTGCTGCAATATAGCATGTACTACAAGATTTTTTGAATGTTCATCGTTGCGTTGCTCTAGCAACTCAATTGTTGTTGCTGCAACGAATACATCAATTGTGTACTTTGGAGAAAAAAGTTGACTAATGTAATTGTTAAGGTTTGAGGTTAAGGCTTTTAGGTTCGGGCATCTCTTGATTTTTTCTATATTTTATTAGTTTATTACTGTATTTAGTCAAAGATTTAAAGTTAACAAAATTAATGTGTTACTGCAACGTATCAAGCGACGACACTGAATTGTTTAAAACAAGAGCAACTCTGTTTTTACACCAATATGTACTAACTTCAAAGAGTATGGAATTTTATATAGAGAAGAAAATTTACTCATGGAGTGTAATGTCAACTCTCTCTCTCTCTCTTACTCTCTTCGTTGAATATTTCAATACACGAGCAGTTTTTGATGATGTATAGTACGTAACTATACAAATTCCAACCATGTTTAAATGAAATTACATAAGCTATGCAAATAGTATGAAATAATCAAGTTATGTCGCGAGAGAGAAATGAGTTTGAGTGAATCACTTGTTGGTTCTCTTCTACGAGGGTTGCCAAGTTGCGCCGGGTTTGTACATCCTCTTTGGGTATTACATACAAAAATCATGACTTTTATCCTCATGTTGGTAAGCGATTGCTAGCTCAACTCTCCCTTACAAACCTGCTCCTGAGTAAGCACTATTTTTTGCTGGGATGGCACGAGATGCCCGCAGTTTTTAGGCACTTAGGCCCAATTGCTGAGTGATTATTTAACTTCGTAATTCGTATGTTTGGTCTGATTTTAAATACGAAAAGAGTTTTTCAGTGCTTTGCCAAATAATCTTACTACTTATATGGCAACACTGGAAAATGTCACGAAAAATAACCAGTATTCACATATTTATCTCACTAATCGTTACAATGCATCAAGATGAATTTCAATTGACATTTTGTGAATTTAAATTTGAGTATACTGAATTTCACTTGATTTTTTCCGAATTTTAATTAATACAGGATGGAGGGCGGTAATTTGCTTTTTTGCACTGCAGGCTGTGGCGGCACTGTTGGTCAAAGAGTGTGGAAAGTGTGCATGGCTTCGTCTGCCTTTCAGTTGCCATCATGCATTGGACACGTGAATAAATACAATTGTGTTATTTTCTGATGAGGTACATTTTCACCTCAGTCGGTGTGTTAACAAACAAAATATGCGGTACTGCAGTGAAACAAACCCCAGAGAACTTCACCATATACCTCTGCATTCGGACCGCGTCACTGTGTGGTGCGCCATATCACGAGTAGGCATCATTGTTAGAGTTCATGAAAACTTCAGAAAAAGTATGCAGCAGTGTGTGGGTAGCGAAGGTCGACATTTGCCAGATACACTATTTAAAACTATGTAACTTCAAAATTCCCTTACTGTTCATATAATCAAAATATAAAATAAATTTTTCTAAGATTCATAATATTTTTATTTCATTCCCAAATAAGCAAATTACCACGCTCCACGCTGTATATGTAAAGGGTTTTTCAACAGAGACGCTACAAAAGTAAATCGATAGGGACAGCAAACGACGGCATATTTTTCCCCGCTCTTTTGACATTTCTCTTCAGTAAGGTTTGCCATTTCATCATGGAAAGATATACGAGCCAACAACGGGTCGAAATTATTAAAATTTACCACCGAAATTTGGAGTCTTTAAGAGGCCTCTACAATCAGCGATGAGGCTCATTTCTGGCTGAATGGCTTCGTCAATAAGCAAAATATGCGTTATTGGTCAGACAGCAATCCACACGTAATCCATGAGTCATCATTGCATCCCGAAAAAATTACGGTTTGGTGCGGTTTATGGGCCGGCGGCGTCATTGGGCCGTACTTCTTCCGTGATGATCAAGACCGGCACATTACTGTGAATGCGAATCGCTACCGTTCAATGATAACCGAATATTTTTGGCCCCAATTGGATAATATGGACTTGGAGGACATGTGGTTCCAACAGGACGGCGCCACAAGCCACACAGCGCATGCCACAATCAATTTATTGGAAACCAAGTTTGGTGAACGTGTTATCTCACGAAATGGACCAGTCGATTGGCCGCCTCGGTCGTGCGATTTGACGCCGTTAGATTATTTCCTGTGGGGCTACGTCAAGTCTATGGTCTATGCCAACAACCCAGCGTCGATTGATGAACTACGTACGAATATCGAACGTGAAATTGCAGCAGTGTCGGCCGATTTATGCTTGAAAACCGTCGAAAATTGGGTTCAGCGTCTGGACTTCTGCAAGCGTGCCCATGGTGGCCATGCAAAAGAAATCGAGTTCCATACATAATGGCATCGAACGTACTTTCACAGGAATAAAGAATTTCATTGGTATCTAAAACTTTTGTAGCGCTCTTATTGAATACCCCGTTATATCTGACTTTCAAATAGAAATTCTGAATTTCATATGGTATTTTCTGAATTTCAATTGGAAGTTCTGAACCGCATTTGATTGTTCGTTAATGCCAACTGAAATTTCCGAATTTCAATTGATATTTTCTGAATAACAATTTAAAAAGTTGTAGTCGCACACACTGACCGTTATGCCACATAATGTCACAACGAATTAATTGAGTTTGCCCATTCCAGTTTCCGAGATAAACATATGTATCGTACTTTTAACAAGTTTCTTACCTGTCTTTGTTATTACATCTTTCAGATATTAGGAATATTACTACTATTACTGGCTGGATTTGGTTGGGACGCCATGCCCCAAAATTATGCCATCGGTATTATAGCATTGGGTTGCGTGATCCTTTTAACATCTGTTTTCGGTTGTTTTGGAGCTGTTCGCGAATCGGCACGTAGTCTATGGACGGTAGGTTCAAATTATTCTCTCATCTTAAACCACATTTTGTCTAATTTCAATTAAATCCTTTTGCAGTATTCTGTTATGCTACTGATCCTGTTAGTACTCACAATTGTATTCATTTGCCTGAACACGCGTGATGTCTTTAAAAACTTTGCAATAAAAGAAGTTGACGATTTGTGGAATCAAGAAACCACACAACCAGGATCACTGGATAGTAAACAGATTATAGTAAGTAGATATATAAACAGAACGTAGTTTGTACGATACTAAAGGTATAATTTCCATTTTGAAAATATTTTACAGTATCAATGTTGCGGCCGCAATGGACCCGATGATTATTTCCGTATGGGACGTCCAACACCATCGAGCTGTTGCAAGGACAGCAATTGCATAAATCCTTTAAATATTTACACCACTGGGTGTCTGGCGAAAATCGAAGAAGCCTTTAGCAACGAAGCATTCACCACACAAGTTTCTGAGTGGTGTCTACTGGGTCTTAATGTAAGAAAAAATGGAGTTTAGATTAACTAGAGCCGGTTCTCATGTTTCTGATCTTTTTTTCACAGGTCTTCGTTCTTCTCCTGGCGACAGTATTGGCAATCCACTACACGAACCAAAAACGCAGATACAATTATTGACAATCGAGATCATAGGATTCTTCCTGAGCTTCTTCCCAAAAAACACAGCAAAGAACAAAAACTTGCCGCTACCTCTAGAAATTGAAGTCACGTGTACCTAAACAAAAATACTACTTACAATTTTGTTGAATTGATAATCTAAAATAATTTAGTAATTATTATTTTATAGACTCTAGATTAATGTTTTTTTTATTATTATTATTTGTACAATATTATGAATATTTGTAATCGGTATCGAATAAATTTTTGAAATGCCAAATTTTATAATAGGAAATAAGGGTATTGACTAAGTGAACAAAGTCATTCATTCAGATACTATATGTTTTTCGTCGTGGGGGTGGTATAAAAATTGTAGCTTCAAACTTAGGGTGGTATTCTATAAGTCGTGAATCAGTCACTTCGCGTTACTTTTTTCGTTTTGGTAGTTTATAAAACGTTACAGCTGTTCGGTGACTATCTGCGTTGGGTTACATTATTTAATGGGTAGTTTATAAAAAGCAGCGCAACGTTTTTGGTCACTTCAGCTGACAAATTGAACACGCCACAGTTCTTCGCGTTAGCTGAAGCAATTACAAATTTAAAGAAAAATGTCGATCGAGGATAGGTAGATGGAAGTATTTTGCATTTCATTGCTTATAAGTTGTTGCCAATTTTGGCTGAAATGCATTTGACGGATAGGGCTCAAACTTTTTTTTTTAAATAATTCAAAAAATTCAATAAATAGTTCAACAAACGAGTTGCTTCTTCAATTTGAGAATGTCTTTTAACATCAAGCATTTTCTTCTTTTTTCATAGCGATCCTCCACTTTCGGACAACATACAAAAATGTCTGCTTTTAAAGTACTCATTATCACGAATAACTGCCACGAATTTAAAGAAATTTCCAGTTTTGTCAGGAGTCCGCCCCAGTCCACCATTATATGCCTCCGCCGCAGCTGTAGTCCGAGTTTTTTGATTATAAACCGTGAAATTATTACATCCGATCTAAAAAATAATTTGTGTATACATACATTATCCAAATCCGACTTAGAGCTATGGCCTCTTGAACAAAATTTCTCAAAATCACCTATAGATTACGTTTCTGCTATACGCTTCATCAAAAAAAAAAAAATTAACTCGCCCTAGCATACATAGTGTATAGCCATAATCAGGGCTATAACGTTGGCGTCAAATCTAAATACGTTGTCGATAAACACAATCACTTGGCGTCAAAATTTGTCACCCATGATTACTTTTTCATTTTTCGTCACCAACACACACCAATCTCAGCAATTAAACTTAAATTAATTAAGATAAATTAAAATTAATCTTAATTAGGAAACTACAGACCGGAGGGACAAAAACTGCATCGACTGTTCTTTTTTACCCTATAAAATATAAATTTACAATTCCTGTTCACATTTCTTTCAGAAATTTAAAATAATATAATTTTAATTGTCAGAATAATAGAAAAACGTCTTTCAACACATAGTAATTTTTGTATTAACACAGCTCTTGTCCTTCTTCCATAAAAATAAATGTAAAAATTTTGAACGCCTACGTTATCGCTCCGATTGGGTTCATACACATACACGTACATTTCTGAATGAATAAATCAATAGAGTTTACCTTTCGAATCCATTGTTTTTCGAAATAATTTAAAAACGCTTGAAATTTGCCATCGCTGTCCATTACGGAAACCCTGGATCTAATTTCGTCAAAAACCACGTTTTATTAAACCAGGAGGAAGTAAGAAAAGCGCCATTATTTTGTGATAGCCAAAGTCGCTTGTTTTGAGCCTCGGATATACTTCAGCACTCAAATTTCGCCTTATAGCCTGGCAATAATGAAACCTAAAGAAATAAAATAAAACTCTGGAAATTCGCGCGAATTTCTGTATTTGCAAACCTTTACACTCAAACAAAATAAATTTTTAATATGATGTTCAATATTTATGTTCGAGACAAATTCTTTAACTTCAAGTTAGTTAAATAATTAGATGTGAACAAATAGTATTACAAACGATATTCCATTACATACCAGCACCCAATATTTCTCGCATTTGGAAGCACCAAACTAATAGTTTGTCTCATGGCTTGTTCATAGTCTGTTACTATAACAGCAGATCAATATATCTTCATATTTCTTCATATATTTTTTTTATTGTTTTGTACATTAAAACAACAACATAGGAAATATCTGAAACGTTCGAAAATTATATCAAATAAATTTATATTAATTTACCTAGTAATTTACCAACCTCGTCAAATTCAATTTAAATAACAAGCAATTGTTTGAAACATCCGTTGGGTACGATTTTAAAAGTTGCATCCATTAAAACCGTTCTGTTAGCAGGTGGAATACACCCAACGAAATAAATATAAAGGCAACACCATTTTTTGTGTTTTCCAAATGTTGAGAGTAATTTTCAAGTTTTTATTTTATATTGTATTAGTCCTTTGAAAATTAAATACTTTTCAGTAAAAATACTTTGACTATGACTTCTTCAAGGTGAATCAACAAAAATATACTAACTACTAGAGCGAAATATTTATAAAGCAAAATGTTTTATTAAATAGTTTAAAAAATTTCGTAAAATATATGATCTCCATTGTCGCTGATAACTTCTACTAAGGGTCTTGGCATTGAGTTTATCAACGAATGTATATGCGCAGGATCAGTTATCCTCCATTTTCTTGAATTGTTACTCTTCGATTCTTGACATTCTTCAGCTGGCGCTCTGGGTGGTAATCTTGGGTAGATAAAAAGACCAGATGTGCTCGATCGGATAAAAATCAGAACGAAGTGCAGGCCAGTCGAGAGTTGGTATTATTTATGGAGTCCATAAACTTTGGAGTTTTCTTAGATCGTATTGCTGATGATAAATTCTGGGACACAAATTTCCTCTCCACAATTAACTATGACGACATCCAATAGTCGAATATAATACTCGGAGTCAATTTTTGTGGAAACGAAACATATTGGAGTGGTTACTCTATAACTCATATCTGCCCAAACCAAAAGGGAGCCACCGCCAAAATTTCGCCGCTTGCGCATAATTTTGGAAAACTCCCTGGAACGCCAATATTTGTGCGAGCCATCTGGTTCATCCAAATTTAATTTTTTCTATCGGAAAATATCACTCATTATTCAAAAATCTATATATTTTAGCGAATTTAAATCTGGCTAATTCGTGTCCTGGCATAAGAGCAAGTTTTGCATACTTTTTCCCATATGACAGTCTCGAGTCGGGTTTCATTATTTATTGAACACGACGCAACCTTGCTCCCAAGCTTATTTCAGCAATAATTTCCTTATCGTTGAAGTTTCTTTAACAGCAACCCCTTTGATCTCTCTTTTGGCGCTGCCACCGATCAGTGGTGTCCTTCCTGGTCGATTTGTGTTTCCATATTAACCACCCTATTATATAAAGACGTTATCAATCGCCTCGAAATTTAGACCTTTCCAATCGCCTCGAAATTTCCCGATTGGACAGCCCTTCATCTTAAATATCTCCCTTTTCTTCCCTACTTAGCTACTTTTCATTGATTGATGTTTTTAAATTTGATCCACGTTAATTTTTAAAGATTAAAATAACACCACCGTCGGTGGTGCAATGGTTAGTGTGCGCGCCTCTTGTACGGGAGATCGTGGGTTCGTTTCCTGCTCCGACCACCTTAAAATTTCTTTCGACGACGGTCACCTCGCTTAGTGACTGCGACACTATCGAGTACTTAGCCATGAAAATGCTTCTCAAAATACCGTTCGGAATCGGTTTAAAACTGTAGGTCCCAATCAGTGAGTGTACAACTAGAAAGCGCACATCTCACTGATTGTGAGAAGCTCTCCCCAATCCCTCCATGGGATGTTAAGGGACACCATTTTTTTGTTTTTTTTTAAATAACAACACAAAAAACTCACTTCTGTTTAAATTCATTTTTACTACTGTTCGAATATAGTTTCACTTTCCATTTAACTTGTAAAAGAGATCGAATGGTTACTTTCTCTCACGTAATAACAGGTCAAATTTCTTTTTTTATTTGAAAGTATAATCCTTCCGGTTAATAATGGAAAATAATTTCATTCAAATGGCTGCCTCGGCTGGCCATGCAGTAGCCTACACGATCGGTCCAATTTTTAAGCACATTATCGATTGTGTGCAGCTGTATTTCACCAATGGCTTCATGAATATTGTCTTTTAAAGCGTCAATTGTCTCTGGCTTGTCGGCGTAACACTTATCTTTGAGGGCACCCCACAAATAATAGTCCAACGGTGTCAAATCGCACCTCTGAGGTGGCCAAACGACATCAGCTCTGCGGCTGATAATGCGATCTTCAAAAACAGGGCGCAAAACAGTGTGTAGTGTAGCTTCGGCTGTGTGGAACGTAGCGCCGTCCTGTTGAAACCAAATGTTGCCAATATCCTCCTCTTCAATTTTTGTGAACAGAAATTCGTTCAACATGGCCCGAGAACGATCGCCATTGACTGTAACGGCCACTCCTTGCTCATTTTCGAAGAAAAATGGCCCAATTATGCCTCTGGACCAAAATCCGCACCAAACAGTGACTCGTTTTGGGTGCATCGGCTTTTCAACGTATGCGTGCGGGTTTTCTGTGCCCCAAATGCGACAATTTTGCTTGTTTACGTACCCGCCAAGATCAAAATGATTTTCATCTAAAAAGATGATTTTTTTTTGGCAAAATCGGCATCTTCTGTAAGTCGATCGCAGGCCCACTTAGCGAAGCGAAACGCATTGGATGGTCAGTTGGCTTCAACGTATACACAACCATATTCGTTCAGCGGAAGGATAAAACTAATTATATGTCAAATCAGAAATGAGCACTAGTTGAAAAAAAAAGTTAGATGGCGGACCCTTTATAACTAATGACTCATATATGCATTACAATTCTACACCAAAAAAACCCAGTACATTGAGAGTACCGAGAAAAAATATATTGCCTTTATAATTATTTCGCTGGGTGTATTTTGCTTTACCAAATCGATAGTTTTTAACGAAGAAAACAAACAAATCGAATATTATTTTCGCTTATGCACGCTGTAAAAAAGTGCCTGGGATTTGACTCGTCCTTCGATGTACCATATGTAGTCCATATATTCTCTAAATTAAATGCTTCAATAACTTGAACTACATTATTTGGTGAAGTTACAAAGCATTTGCTGACTATATACAGCAAACCTCTTTGTATTTTAGAGAACGCAATGTTTTTCGTGTCTTCCTGCATACTAAAATCATTTTGTATATAAACTGAATACAATTTTGCAACATCCATAGTGGAAATCAATCTTAGCTCTCACACGTTTTCCGAAAACTCGCCCTTATGCTAATCATCGTTGACATCTCACTTCCAAGCATTGTCGCAGCATCCAGACAATCTTTTTTAGTTTTATTAAGGACCTTTAGTTCTTTGTACACAACTTCCTCATTTTCGTGATTGTGGTCTACATATTTCTTTGTACGAACGCAACTTCCATCAATCAGCAAGTACATTCACTCTAGCTTTTCTCATTTTTTTCCTACACTCATATTTAATAATGTTTTTATACACTGGTTTTTTTCGGAGTATCATTTTTTGGTCATTAACATAAATAAGTGCACTACTTCTTCGGTTTCCCTATATTATTTCGAAATTAATTTGACGTATTTACTACTTTCACTTCACTACACGACATTCAATTTAAAACTAATCATTGATCTGACGTTCTTGCTTATGAATGACCTGTCCGCACAATAATTGTATCGGGTCTTTTGCTATATCGGGTCTGAAATATTAATTTTTAAGAAATTGAAATAACACCCCAAAATAACTTTGGGGTTTTACTTCATATTTTTGTTAATTAGTGGTTTATTTCATAATGAAATAAATCCCCAATCTAATTTGTGAAATAATACCCCAAAGGGCGAAATAACTCCCCAATTATCGCTGTTAGTGTTTTCTGAATATATTTTTTGGGCATTATTTCATTTGCTTTTTGGGGCTTTATTTCTTTGGGGGGTCATTTCAGGGAGCCTTCGGTTTCAAGACACAATCGCGGCTGTAACATCAACAATTCAAGCAAATCTAAGCGTTTCGACTCCAAACTTATAAACCCAAAATTGAGTTAGCAGAAGGTCACACTTGTTTCGGTACAAAGTCCAAATTAAAAGCAAGCTAAACCCTCTGGATTTGCCTATTCGCCTGGAATTTTGCCAAAAAAAATGATTGAAATGGAAGACAATAACTTAATTAATATCTTAATAATTGCTTGTTTATGTCTGATGAGAGAATGTAGTCAAGCAAAATTGCCGTATATGGAGTGAATTTAATCCAGAAATACTCAATAAAACGGAACTGCACTCACTGAAGTCACTGTGTGGTGCGCAGTTTCATCTAGGTGCATTGTGGCCCATACTTCGTTGAAGAGATTGGTCAATGCGGACCGTTATTTGAAAATGTTGAAGGAGTTTTTTTTACACAGAACTGCGCCGAAGACGTAACCGTTTCAACAGCATTTGGTTCCAGCAAGATGGATCAACTGCACACAGAGCCACACCGATTATGGCGGACCTCCAACGAAAATTTCCAAACAAATTAATATCCACAAACTCCAATCTACGCTGGCCCCTAAGGTCACCTGAACTGACTGCACCAGACTTTTTTTATGAGGTCATGTCAAGTTAGAGGTTTGCACAATGAATTACAAGGAATTCGACTGAATTGAAGTAGTCCATGAAAACAATAATTGGGGCGATCCCGTCTTCATACCTTCAGGCCGCAATGAATAATTTTCTGATCAGGTGTCGCATATACGAGGATGAGCATGGAGGTGATTTACGGTCTATCATCTTCAAAACCAATTAGTTATATAAAATAAAAATTAATTATCTGTACAATAAAAAATAAATAAATTAAATTATTTTGATTAAAAAAAATGTTATTTGAATTTCTTACTGTAGCACAATTGGTAAGCCACCCTGTATTATTCGACAGCACAATATTTTGGCAGCAAGATGGTGATGGAACCAGGAACGATGAAGTTCGAAAATGATATCGAGATTAGTGATATCGATTTGGAATCGAAAATAGTTTTGTTCAAACTTTTTCTTCTCATCCATGTTTACTTTTTTATATTAAAACAAATAATATTTAAATTTGAAATGCACTAATAAAGAATCAACAAATAATGGTCGATGGTCTATCCAAGATGCACTGCACTGTGAGGGCGAAATCGAAATTGTGTTCTAACCAATCAAAACTTATGCTCCTGGATGTCAAGTGTGGGTGCGCTTAAGTCATCTATTGGGTCCGAGTTCTGGGTTTCGAATAGGGACATAAATATTTTGTCTTTTAAAACAAACGCTACCTGAATGGTTTTAATGATCTGGCAATGTGAAAACTTCAGTCAATAGGGCTGTTTGTTTTTCCACGCTTAGTGCCTTATCATATAAGTCACTTTCACATTGGCCCAAATTTTAACCCCGCCTATTAACCGAACTATGTACTTATAGCAAGATTTGTGGCATGAATTTTGCAAAGCTCCACAAAATAATCAAAATGTAATGGGAAACCATTTATTTATTTTTTTTATTAGTATTATTCGTGTTGACCGCAGATTTTCTCACGAAGATCTCAATTAATATATTGAATAGATCGCATAGTAGGGGCTCGTCCCTTGCCTGTGGCCCTAGGCAACTAATTAACATACAGTTTATTCACGATCTACCATCTAAGATGTTCAAAATCAACTATGCATTTGTATATTCCGCCTTCAAACATATATTTCGTACGAAATTCGCTGTCAGGATGCGCAGAAACCAATAGTTTGAGAAGAGGTCATAGCAACCGTAAATTCGACTGTTACTACCAAATTGCGGTTGCCACAAAGGAATTGGGGTTGTCCCGACCAAAGTTATTCCGTTGTAACAACGGAATCTAAAATTATATTCGTTCTGTCAACTAAATTTTCTAAAATTTCGGTTGAACCAACCGAATTTGGAGCTAATTCGGATAGAACAACCGAAATTGGTACCATGTTTGTATGGATTGAACGAGTGTGGCATCAATTCAGGTTAGTCAACCGAATTTAGTCTTAGACCCATTATGGCAGCAACTTCAGAATAGGTCGGTAGCGGCATGTGAAACAAATTTTTACTCTAAAGATTTCCTCATATATGTAAATCACTTTATTTTATAGCTCTGCAGTTTTAAGAAGACGGGAAAATAAGACTTCAATTAATTATCAAAAAACTTACAATATTAATTTGTTACACTATCAAAATTCGGTTGCTACAACGTCTAATGAGACTGTGCCAACCTCTACTGGGGTTGTGCCAACCTCTAATGGCGTTGTGTCAACCTCTAGTGTGGTTGTAACAACGTCTAAATTCGGTTACGGCTAATTCGGCTATCTCAACTGAATTTTTCTGTCGGTGTATATTATAACGATAGGTTTGTTTTTGTTTTATCCCGCTTAACTTGAATGGAGGAACAAAGCGATATTAATCGTCGTTTTAATTTCCCACTTAAATTTCGACTTAAGCAATGACAATGTTGCCACTTTCTAAATTTCAAAAATGTCGTCAAAAAGGGCGACGACAAACAAAGTCACTCTTGGGGTCCATCTTTCCCTTTCAGTTTAACAAAACTAAGGACATTTTAATACTTTTACGCAAACGAAGCCGTCAATGAACTACATCGACTGCAAATTATACTTGTTAGACCTAATTTTCTGTATCGTTGCACCAATGGATATATGTACATAAGTATAGATATAAGTAGTTTAGATGGTATCCTAAATATAAAGTAATCAGGTCAACAAAGAGATAAGATAGGGGAAAAGTGTTTCAGTCAAAAGGGAAAATAGTAATGCATTAGTTAACTTTACGTCTATCCCTATATAATTGAACTGATGTTATAAATGAATCACGTTGCTATCGCATACCAAACTTTATGTAAATTGTGATGTTGGTGGACATGTTCGGGTTAACATTTAATTAGAAAAATAATGATTAATTCTCTTTTGAAGATTATATATTTTTCCACCCTATTTATATTGTCAAAACTGCGCAAGTTCTTATTTTCATTGAAATTTACATATATATAAATAAATAGGCACAATGTTCTTTTTTTAATTTGTTTATCTGACTTTGAATATTCATACACCAATAATATTCATGTATTCAATATAATCCAATATTATTCCAACATCACGGAAACACAGCAACGCATGTTGTTAGATTATCAAACCTTCATTACAGATGAAATAAATCCAATCCACAAACGCAATATGGGCAAAATGGAATGGATGTACAAAATTACAATAGGCAGGCAGGCATTACCTTTTTGCCGGCTTCAAAATGATTTTGCGCACTCCCTCTTATGTTTCTATCACACATCAGAAATCGTGCTGCAGACTCGTCGCAACGAGTTGTCATTTCAAAAATTACTGCCTACGAGGTCAGTTTGACAACTCCAAGACTTTATGAACAAAATATATATTTTTCGACAAAACAAAATGTTATGTTTCTCAATGTAGTCTCATTTTGTCTCGAGACATTTACTCCATCGTATTTCTAATTTTTATATTTGTTCCAAACAATAGGCTTCATTCGACTGAAGTCTCTTACCGCCAAGCCATTTCTTATCTTCCAAACAATAGGCTTCATTCCACTGAAATCTCTTACCGCCAAGCCATTTCTTCAGGTTTGGAAATAGAAAGTACTCACTGGGGGTAAATCCAGAGAACATAGCGGATGTGGTACCATTTCGTAGGCCAATAAATAGATTTTTGCGATGGCGACTGTGCGCCGATGCCGTGTTCTGCTAGAGTTGGTGGGATAAAGTTGCACAGTCATAACATATGCTGACGACCTGCAAATCCACGTGCAGAGATGTGTTTCAGAATTTAACCAGAAGACTCTCTAAGTGAGCCACGGAGAATGAACTTGGTGTAAATCCACAGAAATCCAAACTCGTAGTCTGTACCAGGAAGCAGAAGGTTCCGTATATTTATCCTTGTCTCTATGTGGTAGAGACATTTGCTAAACGGTAGTGCAAGATACATATATAGGTGTGATTCTCGAAATAGGATCATTAGAGCTACAATATAGTTTTACGGCATTCTTCTTTGGTGACCGGTACTTGAAAAATCCACTTACCTAAGTCTGTTGACAAATGTCAATTAGGGTGTCCCATCAAAACAACTTTTTTTTTAGCTCAAGCTTTATTTGAAAACTTATAGGGTAAAGTATTTTTGAGATTTTTTCAGATTTTTCGGAAGAGGTCGAATTTTCCCCAAAATTCGGGCTTTCCGGACGATTTTGAGTTTTACTTAAAACTCGGTCTATGAAAACGCTTTTCTTAGTTTGTAAGTCAACACTTTTAAAGCAAAACGTCGAAGCTTTTATTATATATGGATAAACCACCAGTTTTGGCAATGATTTTGCTGAATTAGGTAACATATATTAATTTTTTTCGGAAATTTTGGAGAAATTTTGCAAATAACGCTTATAACTTTAAAATTAAAATTAAAAAACTAATGACGCATTTTAAAAGTCAGATAAAGTCCAAACAATTTTCTGTAAAAAAATTTGAATTTGCAGTTACTGTTCCAGAGTTATGCCGCTTTAAAACCCTTTACCCATTGTATGAATCTAATAATATTATAAATTGAATAATTGGTGATTTATCTGATCTTTCGTATTGTATTCAAAAATTAAATTGTCCGAGCGTTTGGCGTGAAATATCGAAGAATAATATTAATTAAAATGAATTAATTAAAACTACGACTAAACAAACGCTCGAACAATTTAATTTTGGAATAGTATAAATTATTTGTCATTGTTCGTCGGATCATATATATGGTTCCGGCAATATGTTGTTGTGTAACTCTTTGTCGTTACTTAGCGCATGTAGATTTTTTCATGAATACAATGTTTAAATCAAATCCGATCCAAAAATCCGATCACACAATGGGGAAAGAGTTTTGAAGTGGCATAACTCTGGAACAGTCACTGCAAATTCAAAATATTTTCTACAAAATTGCTTCACATTTTCCGCCTTTTAAAGTGCATCATTAGAGTTTTAAATTTTCATAGAAATTTAAAGCAACTCCAATGCAAAAATGGCAAACAGTTTATAATTTTTTCAGGCTCGTACAGTGGGTAAAATGTTTTAAAATTGTATAACTCTGGAACAGTAACTGCAAATTCAAAATTGGTTTCCACAAAATTGCTTGGAATTTGTACGTCGTTTAAACTGCATCATTAGTTTTTTCAATTTTTCATAGAAATTTTAAAAGTTATATAGCGTTATATACAAAATTTCTCCAAATTTTACAAAAAAAAATGTAATACATGTTACCTTATTGAGCAAAATCATTGCCAAACCTGGTGCTTTATGCATACACAATAAAAGTTTGGACATTTTGCTTTAAAAGTGTTGACTTACAAACTAAGAAAATCGTGTTCATTGGCCGAGTTTTAAGTAAAATTCAAAGACGTCCGGAATACTAGATTTTTGGGGTGAATTCGACTTGCGCGATCCCTAAACTCTCAAAAATACTTTACTCTATAAGCTTTCCAATTAAGCTTGAACAACCATGAAAATCGAAAAAGAAAAATTTTTTGGGACACCCTAATGTCCATAGAATGGTAAAGGTGTGAATTACGGGTGATCTTCGCACAACAACTACCGAGGGTTTGGGGGTCGGTTATCCTACACCTGTTACCACTAGATTTGCTAGGACGCAAATGGCTGCAAAGTCGCCAACCGCCTAGGACAGTCTGCGCCATGGATCACCAGTCCATACGGTCATGGATATATTTTGAGAGATCTGAGACAATCCACAGTTGAAGTCGACTACATGACACCCACTTCTACATTTGGGAGAAACTTATCCACGCATACCAGGTTATAGAAGCTATTTAGGGTTAAATACTGATGGCTCCAAACTTGGTGGCAAGGTAGGGTTTGGAGTCTATTCTAGACAATCTAGACAATTAAACTGTATATCAGAAGTCTTGACAATGGAAGATGTTGTCCTTTGGCTTGAACGAAACACCATTACCGCCTGATGTATCAACATATACGCTGACAGTCAGGTTGCAATACAATTCCCGCAATCTGAATTCCTGACTTCAAGAACTGCCCACAACTGCCCTCCACCTCTAAATGAGATGACCCCGCAGTTCAATATTCACCTTATAATGTTTCCGGGTACAGGAACATTCCAGGGAACCATAAAGCAGATGAGCTGGCAAGAATAACTAACTTACTTGATCCAGTGGATATGGAAGCTCATCTCAAAATCGTAGCTGTCAGACATGCAAATGATAGATGGTATCATGATGTAATTTGCAATTGCAATTTGAAGCAAATTGCAGGATTACCAGGCATGTATGGCCAAATTATGATCAACATTGTACGCTAAACCTCATATCCATTCCTCATCAAGATATCTGTATGATAGTAGCTGTGATCACTGGACTTTGATTAATAGGCCAACATGTGTCTCATGAGTACTGCAGAAGTTGTGGCGATGAAGAGAAGGAAAGGACGAGTGCGTCGAACATCGCATGTGGTACTGCCCTGACTTTTGTATGAGCAGGAGAAAATTTTTTAGATCTTATTTCATGTTGGATCCAAAAGACATTCAGAAACTTAAGCTGACTGATCTTAGGACCAATGTACGTCTTTCTTCAGCCACAACGCGGAATATCGGGATGAGGCAAAATATGGCTTGAACGCCCCTCAACCATACGGGATCAATTTTCAGGTTCAACAATGGAGACGGAATATGTCGTCCCGTGGTATAACAACGGTCCACGTTGGAATAATCGTGCCAATTGTGGCAGCCGCGCATACTGTCATTACTCTACCATTACCAAATTAGGATCAGAATCTGTTGTGTGTTTCGAGATTTATCGTGTTTGCCAGCCCAACATTTGAAAGGGAAATATCTACGGCACTTATCGTATTGGCCACCAAAACAGACGAACATGTTTCAATTATCCTAGAAAGTCCTAACACAAATTTGGTTCAAAGCTACCTAGGGCCTAGTTTGACTCCTAATACGCGTTACATTTCTTCTCGCATATCATGATACTTATTTACTCCCTTCGCTATGAGTGAGGACGATACTCAAATTATACAGCCTTAATGGGTACTAAGCTAAAACTTAGACGGGGGCAAAAATCTCTCACCCGATGCTGCCTAATTATATTTTTAAAATGAAACGACATGATTTCAGAACCGTTTTGACGTTTATTTGGAAATTAAAGTTTTTATCCATGACATTTTAAATATAATATTGGGCAAGTGGACGTCGCTTTTATTGATCATCTCTTTTTTACTGCACTTTCAGTCGTTCTCGCACTCTTCTCGGATATTCGCTCTCAAAGCTTCCAGAGTCAGGGGATTGTTCACATAGACTTGGGTCTTCAAAAAATCCCAAAGAAGTACCTCGGAGGCAGTCCATCGGGCCAAATCGGGACATTAGGTGTCTCGGTAAAGTATCTTTCAAAATGACCATTTTTGCGTAAGCTGTGTGTTGCACTCTCCTGTTGGAAGCACATGCCCTCCAGTTCCGACTCGTAAATATACGGCAATAAAAACTCGTTGGTCAACTAAGGTCCGGTGTCACATCTGTCGTAAATGCGCACCTTGGAGTAACTTTGTGTGGTCATGGGTGGTGCAATAATTTGTGTGAGCGTCTCATGTATATAAGAAATTGGTTTCGATCCCTGCCGTGACCACCTCATATTTCCTTCGACGGCGGTCACCTCGCTCAGAGACGGCAGGACTATCGAGTAATTAGCCGTGAAAACAGCTTCTCAAAACCCCGCTCGTACGTGATGTCCTATCCTTTCATGGAATGCAATGAGAACGTATTGCAGTAAATTTAGTATATAATCACTGATCGTGAATGATACGTGGATTATCACGTTGTAATTATATCCCAGTAGTGTAAATTTAGCTTGTTTACATATCCGTTCAGTTAAAAGTGGGTCGCTCATTATAAATTTCTACAGCAAACCCCATTCACTTGAGGTTCAGGATATCGTAGTAACTGGTAGGATAGACAGTAACTGATGGACTTACTGAAAGGACCATATTCAAGTCTTTCACCAAAATTACACTGATGAGACAAACATGTGGTGGCCAATTGCGCGGTAAGTCGTCTGGTCGACACTGGCCGCTCAAACGCGACATTTTCGGCCGCCGCGGCAATATTCTCGTCGAAAAGAGCACCAGGAGGCCTTTTGGGGCCTCTTCTGTCACGTTTTGTTCCAGTCTCTTCATTGCGAGTGTGTAAACGCCTTAGTGTTTGACCAGATGGCGTTGAACGTCCGGGAAACTCGGGCTAACTTTCACGTTGCTCCAAAATCACTGACGAATTATTCCGTACAAAAACAGTCATGAGCATTCAGCGCACTTGAGGAGTATAGCGTTCCATGGCTTGTCGTCGTGTATTCCAGTTAGCATCTTCCGATAGGCTGGTACATTTTGGGTCACGCTTAATTTTCAATTTTGTGTATTCCCCACATCAAAAGGGCACAGAGCTGCCCCTGCTCTGCAGTTTTTGTTATCTAGTGAAGGAATTATGGGTCAATTTGACAATTAATTGCAGTTCGTAGAATTTAACCATTATACATACTGAATTTGAAATAACTGCAATATATCCCGGATTTCAAACGAACTATCCTTTCTTATCCAAGTTTTAATATCCGGCCTGTGCCATTACACGTCACGAATGTTTGTTAATATTACTCTTCGGTAACATTTTGTAAACACATCAGTCTCACAATTGTAGTTGTCTTTGATCCGAGTTGTGTGTAGAAAATGTCAATTCATTTAAGCTGGCAGATCAGTTTTTGCTCACTTAAAAAATGTTATATATATTTTTTCACCTTCAATAGTGATGACAAAACACATCCACTTTCATTTCACACGATCCACACATTAGTCATTTTGAGCATGAGCATGCTCATAGTTGGTAACGTGTCACGTTGCTAGTCAAACCGGTGTCAGTTTAATAAACTATTTTGCCAGCACGATAGAGATGCCAACAGCAACGATAATGGTCGTAAATGCTATCGAAAATGGTGATTAAATTTTGAAACGACTATTTCAAAATAAAAACAATTATTAGTAGAAGTAACACTAGTTGACAGCCATTTTACCCTAAGGCTGCAACTGATTTTTTTATGTATTTCCATCTTCCAACCGTTGGTGGTGCAATGGTTAGTGCGCGCGGCTCTTGTACATGAGATCCTGGGTTCGAACCCGGCCCTGACCACCTTCCAATTTTCTTTCGGCGGCGGTCACCTCGCATAGTGACGGCGACACTATCGAGTATTTAGCCATGAAAAAGCTTCTCAAAATACCGTTCGGAATCGGTGTAAAACTGTAGGTCCCAATCAGTGAGTGAAAACTAGAAAGCGCACAGCTCAGTAATTGTAAGAAGTTCTCCCAGGTCCCTTCATGGGATGTAATGGGAAACCATTTATTTTTAACTCGAAAAAAAAATTTAAAAATTTTTTATGGATAGATGCATTTAATTTAAATGGCTGGTGTGCGCGGCTCATGTGCATGAGAACGTGGGTTCGAATACTGCCTTGACCACCTTAAATTTCTTTCGACGACGGCGACACAATCGAGTACTTATCCATGAAAAAGCTTCTCAAAATACCGTTCGGTACCGGTGTACAACTGTGAGTGAAAAATTAGAAAGCCTACAACTTACTGGTTGTGAGCAGCTCTCCCCAATCCCTTCATGGGATGTAATGGGAAACGGACTTTTTTTATTTCAAAACCTTTCATTACAAAACAAAAAACAAAATATGGCATCATGGTATTCGTGGTATCCAGATAGCGAAACTGCTAAAAGATGACAAATTCTAAAGATATTTGTCAGCGGATTATAATGCAACATCTAAATATTTTAAACCAGTTATATAAATCAATTATTGAGGAGTTGATGAAGAATTATGAAAACTTGGTAAAGAATACATACATACATATTCTATTTAAATATTGGATATCATTATCTGATCTGTTTTTCTTTTTGTATTTCTTTTCTGGAGAAACTCGTGTTCACATTTTACACATCAGAAGGTCGCAATACGCACAAAAAATAAATTTTTATTTACCAGACATCATTTTTTATTCTTTTGTAAACTAGTGTAATATTAGTCTTGTTAAAATATGCAAGCCTTCTTCTTCTCTTTCATATTTTCTTTTTAATGTTAACAACATACATTGACACAACAATTTGAATTTGAAATATGCTAAAAAGGAATCAACAAGAAAATGCTAGTTTGTGAATCAGTGCGCGATGGTCAAGCAAGGATTCATCAACAAAATGTGGAAATATTGCATTGGCCCCCATATTCACCCGATCTAAATATAATGGAAAATGTCTGGGGGTGGCTTTATCTTTCTTTCATTAAAAGACGCGATAAAAGATGCGTGTGACTCAATTTATTTAAATTCTGTAGGGACTCTTTATCAATCAAGGCCTGTTTTCGAAGATATTTCCAATGAGGGCAGTAACACCGGTTATTTAATCTATCTATGTTTTTTATTATTAGTCGCAAATTTGACAAAAAAAAAACTTAATTAATCTATTATTTTATGTAATTATTAATCTTTCCTTATTCGAATGTAAATAACAGAAATATTTTTCTTGTTTTGTTACATAAACAGTGAGATTATAGACTTTATTCGTAATGAATTTCGAAATTCTTCTATATCCATGTTAAATGATATTTACGTTCAAATTTTGAAAATATAATTCCTTATTTAAGAGATTCGGGTAAATTAAAATGGAAATAATTTTTTAATACGACATCTTCTTTGTGAGATATTAAAACAAATACAAGTGACAATTTCTACCACAATTTAATCTTGTAATAATTGAATTTTAATTTGTTTGTAGCCAAATCAGTGAAGCGCACAGAAAAGTCGGGGAAATCTTTTACTTGTGCTGCTTAAACAAGTGGTATTTTTGAATGTTCACAGCTCTCACCATATGTAGTAGAAAAAAGGACAACAAGTTTCGAAGACATCAATGTCAGTGTGTTGGTAATCGACGTGAATAACAAAATTGTCGCTATTCAAAGGTTTAAAATCTTAATTAAATTCTGCTAGATTGGACATTTTCCACTGTGTAGATGCAGTGCACAATCGGCCGGAAAGTCCTCGTTTACAGCAAACCCTTAAACGAACTATAACTACAAACGTCGATAACCTTTTATCTGGAATTTAAAAAAAATATTACCAACAAATTTGCAAAAGTGTCAAGAAGCGCCGACAATAAACATCAACGATAGCTGATGTTCATGCTCATGAATGACAAGTCTGTGGTTCGCTTTAGAGGTGTGGAGGTTTCAGAGTAAACAAAAATCACATGAGGTGTCAGGGGACACCCGGTGGGAACGAAGTTCCTTTCGCTATATATTAAGGCTGTTTTTTTATTCCCTTAAGCTATCGCCACTTACGACTTTCCAAATAAAACGACTTTCCAAAATAATACTACGCAATGTGGCAACATTTGCTGTAATGGGTGAAAAAAATGTGATACGGCAACACGTTTGTAGCCAGTGCCAACAAACACATGGTAGCAGAAGATTTTGTTGTAATTGGCAGCAGCAACAAGAGACATTTTACTTTCGTTTCAGTTGTTAAACTCTACAATAATAACAACAATGCAATAATACAAAAAAGGATAAAAACAAAATACATAAGATTTTGACAAGTGAAGCGAAATATGATATGAAAAAATTTCATCACCTGTTTAAACGACTACACGTGGTAGATAATTCTACCATGATCAATATGTATAATATTTACCGTGCGTTTTTGTGATCAATTTACTTCCAGGTTTGTTTTCTATCGGAAATAAAAGTCTATCCTTCAAACTTAGAGATGTACAAGATACGTAGTATTCGATTAAACAAAATAATTGTAATGAACTTGAAATGTGTAAGCGAATTTGCAAATTTCTACTTTTGAGTCTCTCCTTAATAACATTTTCATTCGCAAGAAATGATAACAAAATTTATCTAAGATAACTTTTTGTTGCCATTTCTTGAAATTTAACATGTGGCAACATTGTCATAGCCCAAGTCGGAATTTAAGTGGGAAATTGAAATGCCACTTAATATCGCTTATCTGTCCCGTACAAATTAAGCTATAATTAACTTTAGCGGGGTAAAAAAACACACTTATTATGTACTAGTTAGTTCCAACACGCCTAAGGCGCCCGTTGAAAAATACGATAATTTAAATGGATCTTTAAGAAAATATACTTTTTGTAAAAGGATAAACTTTTTTAAGAAATATTTCTTTTAGAATGTATTTTTATTAAAGAAGTAAATTTTTAGGTCCTTTTTGTAAGAATATGTATTATATTTTCCCGAAAAGGTCGTTTAATAAAGAGCGGTACTCTTTTATGAAATGCTAATGTTTTTTTTAGGAAAAGGTACTAGTTTTAAGAAGTACTTTCTGTAAGAAAAAGCCAAAAGAGTATGATTTTGTTTACAAAGAAGTACTATTTTTAAGAACAGTCACTTTTTAAAGAAGTGGTACTATTTTTAGGAAAAGGTAATTTTTTTAAGAAAATTTACTTATTTTCAGAAATGCTACATACTCAAGAAAAGAAAAGGTATTATTATATTTTTAAGTAAAGGTACCCTTATCAACAGGAATTTTTGTAAAAAAATGTATTTTTTAAGAGAATGTATTTTTTTTTTTAAGAAACGGGGGTTTTTTTTAGAAATGGGTCTTTTTTAGAATTGGTCCTTTTGGGATTCGTCAACCTGATGCATCCAGCGGAGTCTTGGTCTTCCTATTTTTCGTCTTCCTCCGAGATCGTTTATTTTTAATTTTTTTTATTTTAAGATTATTTATTACAAAAATAAATAATATTACAATGGTTTCATTTAAAGCCCCAGCGCCGTAAAGGCTTTATAGAGGCTAACTGACAACATTATTTTCCATACATTTCCAAAATACATTTTTATTGTTTACAAGTTTTGGAAAAAAAAATTAAAAAAAAAAATCAATCATTTCATAGAAGTGTTTCTAAGTTTTGCAGCAAATATGACTTTAATCTTTGTTTAGAAGAGGAAATAACTAAAATGTTTTTCAAAAGAGTTGGCTAAGTATTAAATTCACGTGGTCCAGCAAAATCAATGCGCAGCTTTGTTAACTCAAGACGACAACGGGTAACCTGTAAGTCTCCAGCTTGTCTCGTATATCTCCCGGATCTCACTATGTTCGGAGTAAAAGGTATTGATGTTGTACTGATATTTCTTATGGATTTAAATACATGCACAAGGAGTTGTTTCCACAAATTGTTAATACATTTTCAGCCATGTTCTTATATAGATCTAGCGTGGAGTGTCGTGCAGGAAGGTTAAAAACAATTTTCAGTGCTTTATTCTGTGCAGCTTGTAATGTCCTAAAAGATCTACTTGGTCTAGATGCATATATCATAGGCAAATAAGATAAACGAGAGTTTATAAGTGATTGAAATATCATCATTTTAGTTCTCGTACTAAATTTATTTTTGAATTTGTCGAGTATGCCCGTAGCTACTGCAATTTTTCACTTTATCTCAGCAATATGTGTATGCCACAGCAATGTATGACTCAAATGAACCCCCAAATATTTTATGCTCTCCGACTCCGAAATAGGCATACCATCAATATTGAATGTGATCTCAATATTATTTTGATTTCCATGTGATCTAAATTATACAAATTTAGTTTTTGCAGAGTTTAGAATCAGATTATTCTAGCGTGCGAACTCAGATAATGAAGCTGCATCGTATTCAATTTGAACTTTTAAAGCCGTCTCATGTTTGTATTTGTACAAAAAGCAAATGTCATCTGCAAACATAAAAAGTTTGCAATTGAAGTTAATATTTTTTTAGCCGTTGATGTATATTTTAAAAAGCAATGGTCCTAAGACACTGCCCTGGGGAACACCAAAATTACCCGGTCTCATGGCCCTTTTTTTATATAGTACTTGAACAAATTGACGCCTGTTCTTTAAGTAGTCACAGAAAAGATCCATAGATTCTTCCGATACACCAATGTGTTTAGGCTTCTTCGGCAAAATCTGGTGGTCTACCAAATCAAAATCTTTTGAAAAATCAAAGAAGACTCCAGCCACACCCTTGTAACCATCAGCAATTCCTCCGCAGATATATTCTACTACATGTACTACTGCTTCGTCTGTCCCAGAGCCTTTTTTGAAACCACATTGATGTGCGTATAATGATTTATCATCGTGAAGAAAATTGGATAGCTGATTAAAGATAATTTTTTCAAACACTTTATCAATCACAGATAAAACAGCTACTGGTCGAAACTCAGACACAAGTCTGCTGTTCGGCTTCTTTGGAACAGGAATAACCTAATGTATTTTTAAAACATCAGGATATTTCCTATTATGAATCACGGTATTAAAAATTCGAGCCAATACATCTGCAAATACAGTTTTCCTTATTTGTAACATTTTGGGTGTTATGTTATCATATCCGGCACTCTTTTTGACTTTCAATGAATTAATAATATTTTCAATGTCAACTTTCTTTATACTAGTTAAAGTAAACACATTCTGCACTTGCCTTAACGTTCCATATACATTAATATCATCATCCACATGGTGATCGATATTGCTTATCAAACGGTCAACAGATTCACAAAAATAGTTGTTTAATGCTGTCGTTTTCTCGCTATCATCCGTAATTATATTGCCATCTTCTGCTATGATATTTCCAATTGATTTGCTAGTACGATCAAGTTATTTGTTCAGGAAATTCCATGTTTTTCGAACATCTCCATCACACGCCATAAAGCCATTCTCATAATAATTCTTCATTAAATTTCTTTTGCAGAAGTTGAATACCTTACTAATTCTCTTCAATTGATCATTTATGCATTTATCCTTGTAGCATTTAATTGATGTTAAAAAGTTAGTTGTCCATGGTGCAATAACACAGTGACACAAATTCAAACTTTTTGAAAAACACCCGAACGTGGCTATGCAGGTTCGATAGTACTACCGGAGCTGAGTAAAACTATAGCTCAGTTTGGCTAGATTGGTTACCGAATGTTTGTTTTTGGGCCCTAAACATTTTGAAAATCCGTGGGCCCCTCGAAAAAAGTTGACATCAGCTTTTGGCCAACAGTTCCTACAGTTTTGGTTGTAGTGCTTTCTATCCTTCAGTAAAGTTGTAGGTAATGGTCCGCTTAACAAATTCCTAGAATAGTATATCCAAAAAAAATATATTTTCGTAGTTTTTTTTTTAAACAACTTCGGAAAAAAAATTTTTTTTTCAATTTTTTTAGTCTAAGTCGCAGGGAATCCAGATTTTTTGCATACTCTATTCAGCGAAATTGTAGTATAGGTACCACTGAACAACTTCTCTGAAAAAAAAACAACGAAAAGATATTTTTTTTGGGATATACTATTCTAGGAATTTGTTAAGCGGACTATTACCTATAACTTTACTGAAGGATAGAAAGCGCTACAGCCAAAACTGTGGGAACCGTTGGCCAAAAGCTGATTATAACTTTTTTCGAGGGGTCCAAGGGTTTTCAAGATGTTTAGGGGCCCAAAAAAAATTTTCGGTAACCAATCTAGCCAAACTGAGCTAGGGTTTTACTCAGCTCCGGTAGTACTATCGAACCTGCATAGCCACGTTCGGGTGTTTTTTCACTGTTGCACTGTGTAATTGTTCGAATATTGTCAGTTTGTGATATAGTTTTAGTACTATTCTGAACCGCGAAGCACATAAAATCAACAAACTTCTGGCATATATTTTCAGAATTCGACTCACGTGGAAGTTCTTCAGTTGAATTGTCAATTATTTGACAGAATTTCTTGTAGTCAACAACTTTTTTAATATTTGATACTGATTCATCTAAAACAACTTTGTTATAAAAGCTACATCTTAAAACGTTGTGACCCGAAAATTTATTTTCGATGCTGTGCACAAAGATTTTATTCGAATGATTACTGACAATCCAATCTAATGAAGATTTAATTGTAGGTCTAGTGACATGTTCATGACATGCAAATATTCGAAACTATTTAAAAAGATCAACCAATTTATTTTGACTTCCGGAACATGCCAACTGGTCAACATTTAAGTCACCAACAATCAAAATAGGAGAAGATCCAAAATCGTGGAGAAGGTTTTCCATTTCAGCTAAAAAAAGCATCTATTTTACATCTCTGAGGACGATAAATTGTTACAACAACAAGCTTGGAGTTATTCCATTTAATTTCAGGTAATTCCACAGCTATAACATCCAAATGGTCTACACTTTTATTAATTACAACATGATACGTCAACTTTGAATTCAAAAATAGTGTAGTTCCTCCATACCCATCCAATCGGTCGCAATGTATTTCTTTATATACACCAATCGAATAGAAATCTAAACATTGCCCACTGAACCAAGTCTCCTGGATTGCAATTATATCAGGCAGTTTCCTGAATTGGCTTATATAATTTTTAAACAAATTAAATTTATGTATTGAAGAAACATTTCTAACAGTTAGAGATATTACATTAAAGAAATTCATATCAAGATTTTCAATATAGGCATTAGCTAGTGCAATCGCGTTATTTTGATCCGCTTAACTATGTCAATGTCTAGATATAGCTCACGCAGCTCATGGTTCATGCGTCGCCGATACTCGCAGTTGTACACTATAGGGCAATACATTCTTCGGAGTATTTTTCTCTCGAAGACTCCTACAGATGTTTCGCCCGCTTGCGATAAGACCCAGGATTCTCCGCCATAAAGCAAGACATGTTGTATGAGAGTCTGGTATAGTTGGACTTTTGTTACTCGAGAGAGGGCTTTAGCTCTAAAGCACTTGCTTAATATCATCTATTCGCAAGCAAAATTCTCTGCTTTATCTCAAGGCTGACGTTGTTGTTTATGTTTACGGCAGATCCGAGGTATATAAATTCGTTCACCACCTCGAAATGAAAACGCCTTGTTGAATCCACTAATTTTGTCTTGTCCTCATGTACTTTCAGATCTTCTTTTGCTGACTCCTTCTCAATTCTCGAAAACACCGCAGTAACTTCTCTCATTGTGTGCAGCATACGCGAGCAGCATGTGACTTTTGCTGCTGATGGTTTTATTCATCTTGACTGAAGTTTTTCTCATAATTAATATATCTCGCAACCAAAAGCTTGCAAATAAAACACAATCGCTTTAACAGTTCACAGTTTATTCTTATTGCTTGTATGGTCTGAACCACACTGAATTGTTCGCTCGCTGTTTAATGGATAGAGACCGAGAGCGTAAATTTGGTCCAATTCAGTGTTTCAGAGTGACTTAAATATACTACTATTTGTATACATATTAATAAAATGAGGTTATCGAATAGTTTCGAAATCTTCTGTAAAATCCTTACCAACTTTCACTGCGGATTTGATATTCGTCAAGGTCATCCTGGAAAACCGAATTAGTTTTGCAGGATTACCACGCTCAGACATTGCTTCGTAGAGTTTCTCCGGTATAGGTGTCGATTTATTTTTCGTGGGTCCTCTCCAGGATTTGGCGTAGCGTGACAATCTGATTAGTTATCGATTTTCCAGGCCTAAATCCACACTGGTATGTCACTGATAATTGGTTTTAGTCTTTGGCACACTATACTTGGTAGAACATTATACTCCATGGATATAAGGCTTATTCCACACGGTAGTTGGCACACAGACTCGTCCATTGTTTTTAAATATGGGGCATAGTACACTGAGAATGCATTCATATAACCAAATTTAGCTAATGAGCTGATGCATGCACCTTATCAGCTCATCGCCGCCAACCTTAAACAGCTCCGCCGGTAATCCATCTGCTCCTGCGACTTTGTTGTTCTTAAACCGGGCAACAGCTGTTTTGACCTCGACTTGGTTAGGAGGGGGCAATCACTGTCGTCGTCCAAATTATGATCGATTGTCTCCTCGTCATTGGATATCTTAGGTACCACTAGCGCGAAGAAATGATCTTTCCATATTCCCACCATGCTCTGCACATCTGCAAAGAGATTTCCGACCTTGTATTTACAGAAGGGGAACCCTGAACCATGTCCATTAGTTCTATTTTTGACTGTTTGGTAGAATTTTCGGCCTTCGTTCTTCCTTCTGTATGTATCAATTTTCTCACTCACGTTCTTTCTCCACTGCCATTTCTTAAGCCTAAAGAGTCCGTTTACCTCCTTTCTTTAACCCCTATAGCGCTCAGTCGCAGCTCGCGTTGCAATTAATTGCAGCATTACCAAACTTGTAGCGTTCTTTTCATCATTTGCAATGCGACACTTTTCATCGTACCATATCCTGCTGCGAAGCGGTTTTTCAAACCCAAGTACGGTTTTTGCGGCAGTTATTATAGGGTCGGAAATACGTTTCCCCTGTTTCAAGATCGTCATCGGGAAGGGGTGGGTTCTGTGACAAAAGTTGTGAGATCTTCCTTGAGTACGTTGTGGCTACCTCTGGTAATTACAGCTTTCCGATGTCCAGCTTTCTCTGCGTCTGGTTTTGTGCGATATTCGCTCTACTTACTCTTCTGCGAACCTTTGCTGCTGCCAGGTAGTGATCAGAATCGATGTTAGCTCCTCTGGTTACTCGTACGTTCATTACACAGTGCCTTCCATCAATTACCACGTAATCAATTTGATTCTTCATTCTTTGATCCAGGGATATCCAAGTAGCCTTGTGGATATCTGTATGCTGAAATCTTGTACCACTAACGACCAAGTTATTAGCTGCGGCAAAGTAAATCAGTCTCACACCGTTGTCGGATCTGTAAGGATGTTGAATGAAATTGCCAATAGTTGGATGAAGCCTTAAAATCTCCTAATACAATCAGGGTAGCGGTCATACGATTCCTCTGGGCGCTCATAGAATATATGTTTGGCATCATAATTTTTCTCTTCTGTCGGGGCATGCACACAAATTAGGGAAATATAAAAATATTTCGAATTAAGTTGTTTTAGATCCTGTACCTCGTTTCTGTAGTTCTCGAATCGAAAAAGTTTTCACATGAAACATGTGAATTGAAACAAAAACGCTAGGAATCGGTACAAAAAATCGCTTCTCACATGTGACTGTTGCTACAACGTTTGTTTTGCGAAAACTTTCTGTGACGTACTGCTTTTTTCATTCTTATTAGAAAAATGCGAGAAAATCTGTTTCTAAAAAGTAGTGAGTCGAAAAAATTAAAATGTGAAACGTCAAAAATACTCACAAATTAAAACGGTGCGAGATTTTGATATTGTTTCTACAAAAAGGTTTTTTAAGAAATTAAAACTTATTTTGTAAGTGTAGAAGATAAGAACTATATCTTTTCTGTTATGTATTTCAAAATATTACAGAAAAATCAAGAAAGCAAAATTAAAATGCAGTTGAATACATGTCTATACTTCATTTTGTTATTCTTTTTCGCTCTAGTTTATTTTGTTTATTTATATTTTTTTCTTACTTGACAGCTTTCTTGGAATATTCCAATCAAAACTTCATCAGTGTTGCCTCTTTTCGCATTGATGTACAGAAACACTTTTTACTCACAAATCGAGAAACGATGGAATTTTTTGTTTCATGCTTAATGTGAAAACTTTTTCGATTCGAGAACTACAGGAACGAGGTACTGGTTATTTTCAAAGTTGGAATTTCCTTTAGGCAAAGAGATCAAGTTATCTCCGGTTAGTGAAAAAAATGTAAATGCCACGGATTCGAACTCACATTCGCTGGACAATCGTTTCGATGTTTGTGCAGCATCATCTTCAGCAGCGTCTAGCCCGTTAAGCCACTGCGGTGGTTATTCACACTAGTCACTAACCGAATACATTTATTGTGCAGAGTGATTGTTTGTCGCTACTTGCACATTGCTTCCTCCGCTTTTATGCGGATTGTGGCTTTACGTTCCCTCACTGGATAGAACCTAGAGACTAGATGTCGCAGTCTTTTGCCAACTACAAATCCGCAACCAAATTCATGTTTTTCTCATGGCAACTGTAGTATAAGTGTATGTCGCAGTTTTTTCCCATATTCAGCCATGTCCTGTCAATCGCATTTCCTGGGTAGCGGTACTTTCAGCCTTATAACTTTCGAGGACATCTGCCAGTTGGATACTTGCACGGGAGTTCTTACATTCCAAGTGCATATCCGTAAATCGTGGTCCTTATAACGTTTACGGGGTCGTCAACAAATAGGGTTTGTTTATGTCTTCTCATTCGTTTTTATATTTTCACTGCCATTATGAACGGTGGCGGGAAGCAAACCCAGTCCACTGCCAGAATATTTGATTACAGCCGCCCATTATGGATCAGACGCTCACCAGGATACAATATGTCGAACCTGCATTTTCTTCTTTTGGTTTCTATCCGCCGTTGGCCCATAATTTGTAATTATATTTAAATTATTAATTACATATAATATTTTTTCCTCCATCCACCTTCTACGGCCAAAAGAATATGCTTTGATGTGCTTCAGTGACATCAGCCTCCCCAACAAAACCTGAGACGTATCAGTGATCGCATAACCAATCAGGCGTTCATTCATTTCGCCTTCCTACTTTAGCTAGATAGCGAAGGCTTCCAATAGTGAATGGCTATCAGTAACTTTCCACCTCCACGACAGTCAGTTGTCTCAGCGCTGACATAATAACAATATTCTTATGGCCTGTTAACAAAATTCCAAGGACGCATTATCTCACGAACAATGGGGACAAATGACCGTCGAGACCTTCCGATTTCTTTCTGTGGGGCTACGTGAAAAGTATAGTATATGCCATGCGTGTTATGAGTGATATGGGAAATTTTGATACACGCATCCTTTGTTGCCAGAGGAGACACCGTGGGCGGATATTGTGTGTCATACATAAATGACAGACCAAGAAACATGAATTAAAAAAAATTAGTTCTAAAAATTTTTATGAGTTTTATTTATACAAGAAAATCTGCGGCCTTATTGAAACACCCAATAGTTTAATCAATTTCCTTCCTCTGTTTTATATTAATTATACAATAAAAGATCGCTATTGATTTCTAAAAAATTCAAAAATTATTTACGTACGTAAAGTTAATTATTTTTAAATTAATTACATTATAATTGTGATTAGATTTCGACTTGTATACATACTTCGACTGTATTAGGACTATGTTATATACAGGGTGATTCAGGAAGTTCCGGAGAAATTTCTCCAGCGTATTCCTTGGCTCATTTCATGAAGAAAAGTCCACTAGGACCATGTCCGAAAATGCAAGGGTGCGAAATGGCAGCAGGTTCAACATTTTCGGATTGGTGGTCGGAGGGTAGTAGGGTAAAGTTGCTAACTTCTGAGCCAGTGGTCGGATTTTTGGGCTTGTTGGAAAGGTCTTTAAGATGTTTTATTTCCTTATGTGTTTGATTCTTCAGCCAAAAATGTCAATAAAATAAAATCTTAAACGTGTTAATTTACAAAAACAAATAAATGTGTGCTGTTATTTCGCTTCCAGAAACAAACACAAACATTTTTGCATTTCAGTAAAATGGTCATAACTTTCGAACGGTAAGACCTCTGGGCTTCGATTAGGTCATTTTGGAAAGATAAGAGGTATGGCTATCTTTCAACAGAAAAAACCATAAGTTACCTGCCATCTGGCTGAGCAAATAGAGGTTATGTGAATTTTTTTTCCATTTTTTTCCGAAAGCTCTGTATCTCGACGATTTGACTATTTTGTACTTGTTTTTATTGATTCTGAAAGGCCTCTTAAAGACCTCTAAATCCTCTAAATCTGACCACTGGCTCAGAAGTTAGCAACTTTACACTACTACCCTCCGACCGCCAATCCGAAAATTTTTAACCCGCTGCCATTTCGCACCCTTGCATTTTCGGACATGGTCCTAGTGGACTTTTCTTCCTGAAATGAGCCAAGGAATACGCTGGAGAAATTTGTCCGAAACTTCCTGAATCACCCTGTATATATATATGTATATATATACGAGTATATATTGTATTAGTATATTATTTGTTTGACAATAATCTTTAATATATATGTTACAAATGTTAGCTACCAATTTTGTAATTTTTTTCTTTAACACCCTTGTGCACTGCAATAAATTCGAAGTGCAATACACTTTCTTCCAAATATTTCCTTGAAAATCAATTTTTGAATTCAATATCTTATACTAGAAAATAAATATATGTAATTTTAACTTGTGGCCGTCGGTGGTGCAATGGTTAGTGTGCGCGGCTCTTGTACATGAGATCCTGGGTTCGAAGCCGGCTCTGACCACCTTCAAATTTTCTTTCGCCGGCGGTCACCTCGCATAGTGACGGCGGCACTATCGGGTATATAGCCATGAAAAAGCTTCTCAAATTACCGTTCGGAATCGGTGTAAAACTGTAGGTCCCAATCAGTGAGTGAAAACTGGAAAGCGCACAGCTCAGTGATTGTGAGAAGTTCTCCCCAGTCCCTTCATGGGATGTAATGGGAAACCATTTATTTATTTTTTATGTAATTTTAACATGGAGTATTATTTTTGGAATTAATGGGTAAATCGCAGCCCTTTAAAGTTGTTCTCAGAAACAAATATTTGGAATATTCGCAGAACAGGAACAAAGGAACCCCTTCCACTCTTCAAAGTTCATCTCAAGTTGAATCCCAACAACAAATAAATGTACTCCGTCAAATCTCTCCTGCACTGTCGTATTGTATTCGAGCCACCCAGCCCGAAAAATGCTATCCCTCAGTGTACAAACTGCCAGCAGTATTTTCACACTAAATCGTTCTGCAAAAGAAGACCAAAATGCATAACATGTGCAGAAAGCCATCTATAAAGGAACTTTGGGCAAAAAAAGGGAAACCCAAGTCAAATGTGCCCTCTTTAATTTAAATCACTCATCGAATTAAAAAGGCTGTTCTGTAAACAAATAAATTCTTCAGACCCAGTACCTCTATTCGAAAATGGCGGCACAATTAATGAGTCCATGCAGTCAAATCTACGTATAAACTCTCACGTATCACGACCTCTACAAACAGGGAAAATATTAGTGGGAAATCAATTTAAGCATTCGAAATTCCATGATAAAGTCTATATTTTGATTAGAATTCGTAATTGTCAAACAACAGAATTATTTGTCGATGTTATTGATAGATTAAAAATCGGTCTTACTAAATACAAGTAGCTACTCCCGATTTTTTGTTGTAAATATTAACCAATTTGAGTATTTCAAAAACCTCATTCATCTGAAATGGAAGATACAACCAGTGTTACCATAATTTGTGCCGTTTTGGCACAATTTTTTTTAGTTTTAGCACTTGTTTTTTGAAAAATTATGCCAAGTGCCGTTTAGCACAATTTCCCCAACATTTTTGGAAATTTTTTCAATTTAAGTGTAATTTTTTAGCACAATTGTTTTGCAAACGGCACAATTTTTCGTACTAAAATTTTCTTAATTTATTTGTTGTAAAAGTTCTATTGCTGTAATATGTATCGTTATCTTGTAGTATAATTCCGCATTTTAAGGTTCCTATACACGCATGTAAGCGTATTTTCGGCAAAGCGACGGTTTCACAAAATAGTGCACACTGTTTCTTGTACATTATACCACATCAAAACCTCTAATATTTATTGCGTCAACTTGTTTGCATCAACTACACACAATGATTTTATGATTCCTCCGCGAAGTGGACGATTAGGTCACTGTTTTCTACGGTAAGTACAACGGGAAATATGAAAAATTTAGAAAAAGTGTCTGTATCTGGAAAACGAAGCGTTCAACCGAAAAAACAATAATAATAAAGGTCATGCCATTATATTATTTGGTACAACCGAATTAGTTTTTACATTTTTCGTTCATCCAACTAATAGAATATTCACCACTACAGGATAATTTGAATGCTACAACTAAAACTCGATTGACAGATCACATTTATTTATTGATGCTGTGGCTTCAACTAGATATTTCAGTTCTTGCAACCAAAACTGAATTACAAATCAATTGATATGCACAACATTTGGTGATACTGAACACAATTATTGGTAATCACAACTGAATAATGTGAACGGAAAATTTTAGTTGGCTGTAAATATAGTTGTGACAACGAATCTCTTCTCTGTGTGTAATCCTCGTGTTAACTCTCAGTCATTATATGCCAATGTGGTAAGGAGTAATTCTCAGAATGAATATAACACATCATAAAACATACCCAAAAATCTACATTCTAGAATAAACCATGATTGTTTCAACTCAAATGACGTAACGTAAAATTTCACTATAAGTCACCGAACAAAAGAAAGCTATAGATATAATGCCTATCCAAATTGCTGAGCCTTCAGCTTAAACTCTAAGAAATCTTCGAAATAAATTCGATAGAAATAGAGTTCCAACAACTCCGTTTGTGGATCCATTTGTAAAGAGAGTTTGTCAATCCGGATCCTTATTGCACAAAAGAATTCGTCTACGTGCCCGTCCAGTGGATAATATTGCCGCTGTAGCTGAAGGTGTGCTGGAACAGCCACCAACATCAACTCCCCACCCACCGTTTACAGCAATTGCATATTCCACGCACATCTTTGCGCAGAATTTTGCAGAAAGGCGTCGGTACAAAGGCAAATAGTCCAAGAACCGAAGTCGCGTGGCCATCCGATGCGTTTTCTCTTTGCTGATTGGACTGAATATCGCTTGGCTGAAGATGATAATTTTTACCGAAAAATTATATTTTCCGATGAAGCTCATTTTCACCTCGGAGCTAAGTTAACAAACATTGTTGAATTTGGGGCTCGGAAAATCCATACGTCGTCGAGGAGAAGGGAATGCATCCACAACGAGTGACTGTTTGGTGCGGTTTTTGGCATGGCGGCATCGTAGGCCCATTTTTTTTCGAAAATGAGCAAGAAGCCGCTGTTACTGTCAATAGTGAGCGTTACCGTTACCGAAGGGGATGGCATGGACAAAGAATGGTTTCAACAGGACGGCGCTATGTGCCACAAAACCAACGTTACAATCAATATTTTGCGCACTGCGTTCGAAAACCGCATAACCAGCCGAAACTCGAAAGTCCGCCTCGCAGCTGGGATTTGAATCCGTTTGACTATTATCTCTGGAGAGCCGTGAAAGATAAATGTTACGTAAACAATCCCGACTCCACTGAGGCCTGAAAACAGGAACTATATGTCCAAACAATCGACAATGTACTGCAAAATTGGGTTGGTCGAATGAGGTGCAGTGCCTATATTAGTATTTTTTAAAGCGAAATTAAATTCCAAATTCTACATGACCCACACTTTAGTTTCCCATCACATACCATGAAGGCATAGGCTTACACACTTTGATTGGGACCTGCAATTTTACACCGGTTCCGAGCGGAATTTTGGGAAGCTTTTTCATTGCTATGTACTCGATAGTCGATCTCAAAATTCGAAAAGAATGAATTAAAAAAAATTACATGAGGTGTCAAGGGACACCCGGTTGGAACGAAGTTCCAACACGCCTAAGGCGCTTGTTGAAAAATATGTACTGTAATTTAAATGGATCTTTAAGAAAAAATACATTTTGTAAAATGATAAACTTTTTTTAATGAAATTTTTTATTTATTGAATGTATTTTTAAAAAAAAAGAGTATATTTTTAGGTCACTTTTGTAAGAATATGTATTAAATTTTCCCGAAAAGGTCCTTTCTTTAATGAGAGGTACATCTTTTATTAAAAGTTAATGGTTTTATGCAAGAAAATGCCTAAGAGTATGCATTTTTTTTACAAAGAAATACTTTTTTAAGAACAGGTACTTTTTAAAGGCGTGGTACTCTTTTTAGGATAAGGTTATTTTTTTAAGAAAATTTACTTATTTTCAGGAAGGCTACTTATCTCAAGAAAAGGTTTTATTTTGTTTTTAAGGAAGGGTACTTTTAAGAAAAGGAATTTTTGTAAGAAAAGGTATTTTTTACGAAAGAACAGGTACAATTTTAAGCGTAGGTACTTATCTCAAGAACAGCTATTTTGTTTTACAAAAAAGGTACTCTTTAAAGAAAAGGTAGTTTTTTAAGAAAAGGCAATTTGTTATAAGATAATGTACTTTTTTAAAAGAAGGCACTTATTTAAAAAATTACTTTTTTTTAAGAAAAGGTACTTTTTGTAAGAAAATTTACTTTTTTAGCAAAGGTACTTCTTTAAGATAAGGTATTTTGTTAAGTAAATGTACTCTGTTTAGGAAAATTAATAGGGATTTTTTTTGAGAAAATTTACTTTTTTAAGCTAACACACTTATTTAAGAAAATTTTATTATTTTAAACTTCTTTCACTTTGGCTTTTCTAAATTTACTTTTTATTCGGTTCAAACTACAATATGTAATAAACAGGCTCCACCTAGAAAATTTCCCATTAGACAACAACTATGTTAGTCTAGACACAAACCAAAAGTACGAGAGCTGCCAAATTTAATTCCATGGGTTGTACTTCATGGATTTTCCAGTCTTGCCCTTTGGCTTTTCTAAATTTCCTTTTTATTGGGTTCAAAACTACAATATATTGTTACGAATTTCCTTATTCCTCCTTTTTGCGTTGTTCTATTCCCAATAATAAAACAAGGTTCGTTTTAAATTACGACAATTACAACGGTTTAACTTCCTTTTATTTTACTTATATAGTACAACAGTTTACTTTATTTACACCACTTTGATAAATCTTATATTTTACTATCAATTCGCGTTGCTCACTTTACGGGGTTTAATCACAAACTGAACTCTCCATTCCAAAGACCTTCGCTATTTATACCAACTCACCATACTCAAATGAAGTTATATCTAGCGAATTCAAGAACATTCTAATCCTTGTTGTTGTTGCTTATCTTTGTAGAATCATCTCGAATGGTGGAGAATTATCTTAACTGAGGTGAATTCATGCTACTGGTTTAGCGAGCTGGTACGTTGTTACAATGCATACTTTCAGGCGCAGCACTAACCGCCTGTTATTTACATACTGTTAGTAAAGTCACTAAGAGCAAGCAAAAGCTTTTAATTATTCGTAACACTGCCCCACCATTTAAGCCTGTTCGTCTCGAGCAGGCTCAACCCTCCGTTTTCCATACAGGACTAGTCTTTCCAAATGTTCAACTTTCATTTTAGCTCTTGGACTTTGACTTTTCTGGATTCATTTATTCGTTTGACAACCTTGTAAGGGCCTTCCCAGTGAGTCTGAAGTTTTGAAGATAAACCTTTCTTGCGCTGTGGGTTGAACAGTAAAACTAGCTGGCCTTCATGGAATCCTTCAGAATTTGCCGCTCGGTCGTACCTGGCTTTCATTTTGTTACTGACCATCTTTATTTTGTTGCGAACAAACTCGTGAAGTTCGCTAAGCTCTCCTGGGATACCATCATTCTCCCCACTGTCGGATGTTAGGCAGTTGCCAAACTCCAAATTTCTAGGGAGCTTTAACTCCGTTCCGAAGACGGCACTAGCTGGTGTTCGGGCAGTGGTATCCTGGGTGGCCGACCGGTATGCTAGAAGGAATTTTGGAATGCGTTCGTCCCACAATTTTCTATCCTTACTGACGACCTTGCTCAAATATTCTTCGAGAGCCTGATTAAATCTCTCTACCGTGACGTCAGTCCGAGGGCGCAATGATGTCGTTCTCATACCACGAATTCCATTACTCTCGCATGTTTCTTTCAAGACGGCAGATTCAAAATTCCTACCCTACTCCGAATGCAGTTCTAAAGGGACACCAAAACGACTTATCCAGTTGTTCACGATAGCTTTGCTTACTGTTTTCGCTTCTTTATTTGGAATAGCGTCCACCTGGGTCCATTTACTGAAGTAGTCCATAACGACTAGGATATATTGGTTCCCAGAGCTACTTGTTGGATATGGACCGGCCACACTCATGGATATTCGCTCGAAGGGAGCACTTGGGCTCTCCTGATGTCTCTGTCCGCATCTTCTCCGCGTTGGTCCTTTAGTTGTCAAGCACTGGGTGCAGCCTGCAATCCACTCGGATACAGCCTTTTAACGACCAAACCCAATAGAAACGTTCCCTTAGTTTCTCCATAGTTTTGCCTTTTCCAAGGTGCCTACCACTCGGACCATTATGAGATTCTGCAATTATCTCTTTCACTTTCAAGGCAGGTACCACAATTAGATTTTTCTCCGTTTTACCATCTTCACTTTCCCATACACGGTATAGACAGCCATCTAGCAATCTCGGGCTATTCCACTGGGCCCAATATGATTTTAAAACGGGGCTTTCTGAAGCGATTTCATTCCGCGTTAATTGTCTATCCTCTTCCTTTCCCAAAATAATTTTTGCCAATACAGGATAACTTATCTGTGCCGTGAATCACTCGTCGTCCGATTCAATTCGCAGGGATCGGACGTCAATAATTTGCTCTTTTATCTCAGCCTTAGAATCCTGCGTACGCTCGATTACATGTGGACGGTCATTTACTCGTCCGGTATCGGCCGTTATCGCTGGAGATCTTGACCGTTTTCTCAGGTCTCTACAGTCCCGCCCTATATGGCCACGTTCGCCATGATTGTCACCTTTTAAATTTGTTGCTTGCCATAGCCCTTTCGTGAGAATCCGAATCACGTCTTTTAGTTCGCTAGCGGCGCCTTTCAAATCTTTTGATTTGCCTTCCGTTTCTACCCTTCGCACATGATGTGTCTGTTGACTGGAAACAACCCTCGCCGTCTCATTCGCCAAAGCAAATGAAACTGTTTCAACATATGTAGCTCTTTGTGAGGCACACACCGCATATCTAACGTCAGGATCGTTAATGCCCCTAACAAATGCTTCTATATTAAATTGCTCTAAGAAAGTTTGGGGTTCTCCAGGATATGCCATCAACACCAAGCGTTCCACCTCGGTTGCGAAGTCCTCAAGTGTTTCATTATGCTTTTGCACACGGCCTCTTAATTTCATGTGATATAAATCCTTCTTGTGATCGCCACCATACTTGCGTTGTAACGCAGCCAGTATATCCTCGTAGTTGTTTCTGGCACTAACGGGAATGCTCTGAAGGATTTCTGCTGCGCTGCCTTCGTCGTTGCTGTTCCACAAGTTCTTAATTGCGACCATTTCGAATTGGAATTTTAAAACGTCAAATTGGAATTTAAAAAAGTCAAATATACTAGAGGCTTCAGAAATTACTCGCACTGGCCCCTCTTGTAACTGAAGTTCATTAATTTTTGTTTGCAATTCACTTACATCATTTTCGACTTTCTCAAACTTCCGTTCAACTTCTTCGAACTTCTGTTTCCATGTTGTTCATAACTTCCGAAATTTGTTGAAGTTTGTCATTTGTGGCGTTAGATGTCTCTTGCATTATTCTTGAATTTTCGCTCAATTTCTCGTCCACAATTCTAGAACCTAAACAGTGAATTCAGAGTTTAAATTGATCAAAGATGATTTTTGATCAAAGATTATTTTCCTCTTAAAAAGTAGGCCTTAGTAGTGTAAAGATTGTTTAATGTTTTTCGTTAAGAATCTTAACCGGAGGGGCAACATTTTAACTTCACTATTTATAAATATTATGGAATTCCAATGTACTTTAGAATGGTCAGGGGATTATTTTTACTTTATTATACATAATTACCATAAGTAATGGTAAATATTATTTGTAAAATAGACTGCATTAATAAAGTCTACATGAAAAAAAATTTAACTGAAAAAATGCAATTCCAACAGATATGAGCAAACTGTGATAGGCGATGTGATGTGTTTGATGATGTAAACTCCACAAAAGAGCAAACACCATCTGTTTTTTAGTTAACAAAACTTTAGCGTGATCAAAACAACATCTCCATATTTGTATTAGAGTAACGAAAATTCTACATTATACAAAGTATATTAACATAAATGTGCAAATTTCATTATAAAGCAAAATGTACATTAACCGGATAATAAACAAGATTTCGCTTTACGTCGACCAGTTCTTGCTGCTTAATTGTTATGTTATGTCTTTTCTAGAGAATTTTGAATCGCTCCAGCGACTTATTGACGTGAATTCTTTATATAAACAGCAAGAGTCACCAGGCAACAACGTCTGCTCATACTGAGATTAATTTAATTCATTAAATTTCATTAGTAACTACTAACACAATAACTAACCCGAAACAAACCACCAGATCGTAGTACAAATTTGCAGAAAACTTCGTTCAAAGTAAGAGAAAAAGAGCTTTTAATTCGAATCGAATGCGTTCAAAGAATTCGTCGTCGTCATCATCATCATCATCGCCATCGCCATTATCGTCAATGAATAAATGCCGGCCGGCAAAATCTCCGTGTTTGTTTACATCTTCCTATCACAGCATTTGTTGTTCTTGTCAGACTAAATGTGCAGATGGATGTGAAAGATGTTGTTGTTGTCATTCGTGCATGTAGTTGTTGTTGTTGTTGACAAATCATTTCAAAATGAATAACATATCAATGTTATCATCAATGACAGCACCAGCAAGACAAATCAACAGAAATAATGATGTTGTTGTTGTTGTCATTGCTGTTGGTGTTGGTGTTGGTGTTGACGATAATGATGATGTTGATGGTGTCAGAGCAAACAGCTAATAAAGTCTGTGTTTTGTTATGGCTGTTTGTTGTGTATTATATATACCCTCACCCAAAGTAATGACGGATTATATGATTTGATTGGAAACCAAGTGTAACGTATAAAGTAGATGACGTTATATTAGACCCTAGGCATCTTTGGATCAAGTTTGTTTTAGGACTGTTCATTCGGGGTGCGTGGCTGGTTTGACAACACGGAAACTGCCGCACGACTTCACCGATTACAATACATTTTTCGGGAACGTCTGCGACAACTTCATTTGCTATTGAAAATGGGCATTCTGATGGCTCCCATGCCATTCGAAAAATTTAGAAAACCCCTTGATTGTTAAACCTTTTTCTGTTAAATGTCAACTCAAGTTTATATAAACCTTCTGTAAATGTTCACTGAACTAGAGAGAATTGGCAAATTTATCACACTGATTCTGGTACCTTCTATAGAAAACTTGCTCGGCCGCCCCGATAATCGACACAACAACCTCTATTAACCACACACCTTAATTACCTTTTTATTACCCTTTTAATACCTCCCATAAAAAAATCTGTGGCCGGGTGGTTCTGGTAAAATACAAGCGAGGTACTATTAAGATACTTGCCCTAAAAAAGTTTGGCGGGACCAAAGTAGGCTAACCGATCTTAATTCAATTCGGTGCAAATCTGTAACTGAATACTGATCATTTCCTATCTACATCCACAGCTCCCATACAAATTTTAAACAGAGAATTGGCTGGTAGATACGAGTCAGCGTCGAGGGTGCAATGGTAAGTGAGCTCAGCGCGTTTCTTGTACTTGAGAATATGGGTTCGATCTCTGCTCTGACCACCTTAACCACCACGTCTTTCGACGACGGTCACCTCGTTTAGTGACGGCTACACTATCGAGTAATTAGCTATGACAAAGCAGAAAGTGAACAGTTCAATGGTCGCGGGGAGCACCCCCAACCCTTTCATGGGATGTAATTGAAAAACCATAGATACGAGCAATGCCGAAAACATGATGACATATCGCTATTGAATATATCTGTGCTGACAAGGCATAACAGCATAACTCGAGTTATGCTCAAATTAATTTTTTCGAGAATCGAGCTGTATATATCGTACTGCCCACTATATAATCCAAATATGAATAATCCAATTTGTAGTTCCCAAGATATTGGAAAAGATTTATTAGCAAATCTCGATCAATCACTGATATTTTACAAATGATATTTTAACCCTTTAAACGCTCTCCTAAAAAGTTGGCCGCAAAACAAAAGCTGTTTAAAAAATGTCTTCCTTTTCTTAAATTATCCACAAATTCGGATAAACCATTTAAAATGAAAATCGGGCTCAGTAGACTTAGGCTGAGGGTATGTTTAAGTTGGTTCACACGACCGGAATTTGTGTACTGACTTTTTTTCTGTTTCTTTCGTATCAATCACCGACACCACTGTTGTGCGAAGGCGGTGTGATATATAGGGTGAAATTCTAAACTATCGACTGCTGGTGGCCACAAAAATTGTCAATGCATTCAACTTGCCCAATAGAAAAGCGTGGGAGTGCGAAATAGGTTGCCGATGAATAACTCTGGAATCTTAAATATGTATTGTTGTGTTTGTTCACCCAAAAGGCCAATCTGCAGTCACCCAAGTGAAAGCAAACATGTGTAACATTCAGAAAATTATGTTACAGATTAACTTTAGTGTCAAATGTAATTCGAATAACACACAGAGGAGGGCATTCTTATAAATTATATCATAGATACAATATGAGCTGGTTGTAACCTGACACAGTGGGAGATTTTATACCTAGAAACAAAAATTAAATGCTATTTACATAATTAAAACATGCATTCTAATGTGATTTTAACGAAGTTCAACGGATGCTGGTTGTAATAAATTGTGTAGGATGTCGTCATCACTGAATGGGTGGGTGGGTATGCGTCCACAGTTTGGGTTCTTGCATGAGGAAATTTTTTGGTAACAGTTTATTTTTTGCGATAGTAGAGTTTAATAAATACAGTAATTGAGTTCCTTGCCGGATTTAGGGTCTACTCTTGTAAAATTGGAATTACATACTTATATACATATAAAAAAATAAATGGTTTCCCATTACACCCCATGAAGGGACAGTTTTCACTCACTGATTGGGACATACAGTTTTACACCGATTCCGAACGGTATTTTGAGAAGCTATTTCATGGCTACATTCTCGATACTGTCGCCGTCACTACGCGAGGTGACCGCTGCCGAAAGAAATTTTAAGGAGGTCTGAGCAGGGATCGAACCCAGGATCTCATGTACAAGAGGCGCGCACACTACCATTGCACCATATATGTAACGATATTTCGAGCAAATTGGATTTGATGCCTGGATTTCGGTCAGATATAACTATTTTCTGTTTTGGTATATGCCCATTACATATTTAGTAGACGTCAGTGTGAGAAGCTCTGCCCAATTCCTTCATGAAATATAATGGGGAACCATTTATTTATATTAATTGAAAAAAAGTAGCTAAAATTAGAAAACGGTATACGTGGGACGGAATTTGGCTACATAGTTTATGAACCACATCTAACTTGTATTGGAGAAGTAGGAAAACATCTTGAAATATATTAGGGGAGGATTAAGTCACGAGCTCAAAAATTGTCATTCTGGATATAATTTTTAAAAGTGGAAGTCATAAAATGATAAAATGAAAAAGATTAAAAACAAAGATATGACTAAATTGAAATATAAAAACCTGGGGTCTAATTGTGTTTCACGATAATCGTCTGAACGAAACTGATATGTCGATAATGCTAGATCATCTACCATTTAAAATACATGCATTCATAAAACTTCACTACCAACAAAACTGCGGATAAAATTAAATGTTCTCCCCCAAATTTACAAACAAGTGAAGGGTTATGTGTATTTTTTGTGGAAAAATTTTTTGCACCTTAATTGAAAACCATTTGTATTTATACATACGCTCACGTAGATCTCTCCTGATATTGGCATCGGCTTCGAAGTTTATGGTACCAGGAAAGACTAAGTTGTGGAACAAATGTTCCAAGAAAATTTTAGTTTTTTGCTTTCCTGAAAATTTAACAAATATGACATAACATATTTTTAATGCACCTTAATGCTCAGGGCCAAACAGCACACATCCGAGCCGGGCTTAAAAAAAAACTAAAAAGCAAGTCGGGCAAACTATGGGAACTTCAAAAATCAAAAAAAAATTGTTCTCCGGTCGGACCTATGACCCCTATGGTTCAAAAAACGGGTCCACGTAGAGACATCGTAGGAACTATCAAGTGTAGGTACTCAAATGAAAGATATTATCCTCACGAATTTAGTGGTATATTTATTTTTTATGTGCGACGTCTGTGGACCCATATAACCATATTTTACCATATTATTTCGGGTATCGAGAAAATAAAAAAAAAAACTTTTTTAAATTAAAACAAATTTTTAATAAAAAAAAATTTTGATTTAAAAAAAATCGCGCGAATTTTTTTGAAAAAAAATGTAAGCCTTTTTAATTTCAAATTTTCTTAAATGAAGGGTTCCTTCTGGTTTTGTGAAGAGAATTATTTAATTTTTTTCAGCTTCTCGATACCCGAAATAATAGTAGGGTTATCTGGGTCCACAGAAGTCGCACATAAAAATTAAATATACTACTAAATTTGTGAGGATCATGGCTTTGTCCGTTTACTTTCCAAGTAAACATTTGCAAGATTCTACTTTTGAGAGAGAAAGAACAATTTTACTCTCTTTATGAAAATTTGTACCAAAAGTACACGAACGACTTCCAGTAAAAATTTTGCAAGGAAGCACCTGTTGTAGTTGTATCCTTTGCTACATACATTGTGGTTTGTTGTTACATTACATATCTACTGCCACAGTTGTCCAATTATGCCTCCGTCGGTTCACCCTAATTTGCTGAATGCCACTGCACATTATTGCTTTCCATTTTCTGTATAAGTTCCAGTGGTATATTAAATAAAATATTGAAAGGCTCATTTGTCCTTACTTCTGCCGTTGTTAATTTATTTTTCACTTTCATTTGTTTACATAAAACAGCTGATTTCAAACAGCTGTTCTCTCTTGCAAATTTTTGTTGGCTAAAATTTCTCCAACCAAAATTGGCAACATCTCTAACATCGAACTGTCAAAATTATCGCTCTTTGGCTTTCATTTGCTGGACTTTTGGAGTTAACGAACACGACCAGTAAAAATTTGCACAAATTTGCACAAACTTTCGAGTACTCGAACAGAGCTAATATCTTTCAATTGACTACCTACACTTAATGGTTCCTATGATGTCCCTAGGTTGACCCGCTTTTGGACCCTAGGGTCGCCATACGTCCGACCGGAGAACAACTTCACATATTTTGGCAGATTTTCGATTATTGTTTCGTGTTTTTGGAGCCCGGCTCGGAGAAGTGCAGGTTTGCTATGCCCAGAGAGTCATTGACTTTCACATATACAAGCCCGATATTCAGTTTTTATGAGATTTTCGTTGCCATAAGAAGTACTTACGTACATAAACACTAATAAATTCAATTACAGGATTGTTACGCCAAAGTTTGATAATTGTTTGGGACCGGAATTTTGACAGTCTAAATATTTTAAGCAACAAAATAAGAAACAAAACAAGCAAGTAACAAAATAAGAAACAAAAGAAAACAACAGAAATAATTATAAAATAGAGTGTGAAGAGGAAATATTAATGAAATATTTGCAAGGTAAATCAGAGACAGGCGGTAACTCTCTGCAACAAAATTATCCGTTTAGAAATAAAGTACAAAATGTCGTACGATAATTTGGCAAGAAATGAATACGGTGATTTATACTGATATAAATGCTGCCAATAGTTACATAATGATAATATGAATTTTAACCACAAGAAGCGACGGAACCACAGGACGTACTTACTGACTTATCCGGTCTCGAACAACCCCGAGGGGTCGGGGACCTTACAAAACGAAGATAACATATTTCGGTTGGCAATACCAAGTGTACGCAGGGATTCGTCAACCTGATCCCTCCAGCGGAGTCTTGGTCTTCCTATTTTTCGCCTTCCTTCGAGTTCGGTTTCGAAAACCCTTCGTGCTGGTTCGTCTTCATCCATTCTACTAACATGGCCTAGCCAGCGCAATCGCGTTATTTTGATCCGTTTAACTATGTTAATGTCGGGATATAGTTCATACAGCTCATAGTTCATGTGTCGCCGATACTCGCCGTTGTGCACTATAGGGCCATAAATTTTTCGGAGTATGTTTCTCTCGACGACTCCAACAGATGTTTCGTCTGCTTGCGATAAGACACAGGATTCTGCAAGACAGGTTGTATGAGAGTCTGGTATAGTTGGATTTTTGTTACTAGAGAGAGGGCTTTATCTCTAAAGTGTAATTACTTACATTCTGTATTTAGGAAAAGAATATATATCAATCGGACCACATGGTCCTATAATTTAAGCAATTTACGAGGGTGACGTGATGTGACATAGGGTGGCACTTTCTCTGGAAATGCGCATAAGTCAACTGTATGGAGAGCGGTAATGTCAGCCTTATAACTTTCGAGGACATCTGCCAATTGGATACTTGCCCCGGATCTATATAGAGTTCTTACATTCCAAGTGAATAGAGGTTGTTTATGTTTTCTGTTTAGCCCAAAATAACATCTATTCGCAAGTACAATTCTCCGCTTGATCTAAAGGGTGACGTTGTCCACCACCTCGAAGTTATAACGGTTATCAACATTCACGCTTTGGCCTACTCGCGCGGAGGCCCTGCTTGTTAAAACCATTAATTTTGTCTTGTACTCATTTACCGCCAGACCCACTTTTGCTGACTCCTTCTCAATTCTCGAAAACACTGCAGTAACTTCTCTAACTGTGCGCCCAATGGTATCTATATCATCAGCATACGCGAGCAGCATGTGACTTTTGCTGCCGATGGTTTTATTCATGTTGACTGCAGCTTTTTTCAAAATGATCTCTATTAAGATGATAAAGAGATCGCACGATAGGGTGTCACCTTGTCTGAGGCCTCGCTTAATTTCGAAAGATTCGGTAAGATCCTTACCGACTTTCACTGCGGATTTGGCGTTCTTTAAGGTCATCCTGCAAAGGTGTACTAGTTTTACAGGGATACCAAGCTCAGACATTTTTTCGCAGAGTTTCCCCCGTATCGGGCTATCGAAGGCCGCCTTATAATCGACAAATAGATGAGAGGTGTCGGTTTGTTTTTCGTGAGTCTTCTCCAGAATTTGGCGTAGCGTGAAAATCTGGTCGGTTGTCGATTTTCCAGCCCTAAAGCCCCACTGGTATGGTCCAATCAGGTCAGCGATAATTGGTTTTAGTCTTTCGCACACTATACTTGATATAACCATATAAGCTGTGGATAAAAGGCTTATTCTACGGTAGTTGGCACAGAGACTCGGGTCACCTTTTTTAAATATGGGACATAGTACACTGAGACTCCAATCGCCAGGCATGCATTCATCTAACCAAATTTTGCTAATGAGCTGATGCATGCACCTTATCAGCTCATCGCCGCCAGCCTTAAATAGCTCCGCCGGTAATCCATCGGCTCCTGCGGCTTTGTTGTTCTTAAGCTGGGCAATAGCTGTTCTGACCTCGTCTTGGTTAGGAGGGGGCAATCGACGCCGTCGTCCAAATTTTGATCGATTGTCTCGTCATTGGATATCCCAGGTACCAATAGCGCAGAGAAGTGATCTTTCCATATTCCCAACATACTTTGCACATCTGCGATGAGATTTGGTAGAATTTTTGGGCTTCGATCTTCCTTTTGTCTGTCTCAATTTTCTCACTCTCGCGCTTTCTCCACTGCCGTTTCTTACGCCTAAAGAGACAGTTTACCTCCTTTCTTTTCTCCCTATGCCGCTCAGTCACAGCTAGCGTTGCAATTGACTGAAGCATTGCCTTGCGTGCAGCCTTTTCTTCATCATGTGCAATGCGACACTCTTCATCGTACCATGGTGCTGCGAAGCGGTTTTTCAAACCCAAGTACGGTTGTTGCGGCAGTTTTTATAGAGTTGGAAATGGGTTTCCACTGTGCTTCAGGTTCTGTGCCAAAAGTTGCGAGAGCTTCCTTGAGTAGTGTGTTGGATATCTATTCTTAGAGGACAACCCCTACTCAAACCAATCGCTAGACGTTCAGTGATTAACACACTTCGTTACAATTGGTCCGAGGATGATAATAAGAGTCCCTGTATTACAATTTGCACTTCAATTTATACAATTTTTCTTAAAACTAGAAAGCCGTATATTTGCAGCAAATCTGGAAACGACAACAACAAAGAGCATTTACTCTATTTAACATATTGGTTGGAATATTACGGTTATATCTTATGGATAAGATTGCTGCTTGCTAATTTACAATTGTTTTCCAAAAATATTTCTTGTTACATTAATGTTGTTAGTGTTTTTATTCCTGGGTACATTGATGTTGTTAGTGCTTTCATTATTGGGCTCCCATGAATATCGACAATGTAGTAGTATAAGCAGAAGATCATTTGAACTGCCGCCATTGCCGTGTTTGTTGTTGTTGGGCTACTTTGAGTTTACCTCCATGAATATACCAATGCGTAGGTGAATAGTAATCTTGTGCTATTGCATTGTGATGTTATTGTGCTGCTGCAATTACAGTGTGGTGTTGTTGGGTTTTTTGGACACATTAATATACATAGCAAGGCAAAGAGTTACTTACTTGTGCCTGCGATGGCCGCACAGTGGTTTTAAGAAATAGTTGTAATGACTAATTCTAAATTATTAAAATATAGTATCTATCTTAATGTCCAATAAATGTTACCAGTGTGGGTACACTACAGTAGGCTTTGGCTACCTCTGGTAATTGCAGCTTTCCGATGTCCAGCTTCCTCTGTGTCTGGTTTCGTACGATTTTCGCTCTACTTAATCTTGTGCGAACCTTTGCTGCTACCAGGTAGTGATCAGAATCGATGTTAGCTCCTCTGATCACTCGTACGTCAATTACACTGGATGAGTGCCTTCCATCAATTACCACGTGATCAATTTGGTTCTTAGTTCTTTGATCAGGGGATACCCAAGTAGCCTTGTGGATGTCTTTTTGCTGGAATCTTGTACCACTAATGACCATGTTTTTTGCAGCGGCAAAGTCTCATACCGTTGTCGGAACTGTCAGCATGTAGACTGAAACTGCCAATAGTTGGATGAAACACATTCTAACTGCCTACTTTAGCATTAAAATCTCCTAGTACAATCTTAATGTCATGTCCAGGGCAGCGGTTTCCCCTAGGCGCTCGTAGAATATGTCTTTGGCATCATCATCATTCTCTTCTGTCGGCGCATGCACACAAATTAAGGAAATATAAAAATGTTTCGCTTTTATGCGGATTGTGGCTATACGTTCGCTCAGAGGATTGAACACAGAGACTAGATGTCGCAGTCTTTTGCTAACTACAAATCCGCAACCAAATTCATGTTTTTTTTCATGGCAACTGTAGTATATGGGCATTTCCACAGAAAGGTCCACCTTTTGTCACATCACGTGACCCTCGTTAATTACTTATATTTTAGGACCAGTTAGTTTGATTGTCTTCTTTTCTTTTACTAAACATGTAATTACTTACATTCTGTATTTAGGAAAAGAATATATATCAATCGGACCACATGGTCCTATAATTTAAGCAATTTACGAGGGTGACGTGATGTGACATAGGGTGGCACTTTCTCTGGAAATGCGCATATGTCAACTGTAGTATATGTATATCGCATTTCCTGGAGAGCGGTAATGTCAGCCTTATAACTTTCGAGGACATCTGCCAATTGGATACTTGCACCGGATCTATATAGAGTTCTTACATTCCAAGTGAATAGAGGTTGTTTATGTTTTCTTTTTCGTTTTTGTATTTTCACTGCCATTATGAACGGTGGCGGGAGGCAAACCCAGTCCACCGTGTTTTTGCATTTTACATACTGACAGGATATGTGATTGCCGCCGCCCATTATGGATTTTCTTTTTTGGTTTTTAATCCGCCGTTCGCCCATATGATTGACTCATCCGCCTTCTAAAGGACAAAAGAATATGCCCGATAGTTTGATGAGCTTCAGTTACATCAGTCACCTACTAAGACTGAGCCACATCAGTGATCGCATAACCAAATCAGGCTGATTATTTATTTTCGCCTTCTCACTCTAGCTAGCCAATGGAGGTTTCCGATAAAGCCATTGCCCAGGACATGCTGCGTGGAAGTAGTGAGCTGCTTGGACTGCCCAATGATGGAATCATTTCTGGCCACTCCCAAGTGAATGCCTATCAGAAACTTTCCACCTCCACGGAGAGTCCCATGAACTACCACAGGAAGTATGGAAGTTTTAAACTATAATTTTTATCAGTGTTTAACCTTAGAACTAAAACATTCCTTTAAAGTTTGCTTTTATATGGTCTCTTTCATAATGAACAATTAAATACACAACAATATTCAAATATTTAGCAAGAAGCGTAATATCTAATATACTCCAATGTTACAATTACGCACTCGCTTCAATGTTACAATATTGCACTTCCTTCAATTCTTTAAAGAGCCAGAAACTCAAATGTAACCACCAGGTACCTCATAAATGTACTGCCATTTTTTTCAATTGCTCATTATTGTCCACGTACTGACCAAAAAAGGAATCATCTAGTTGAAATCATGGAATTACTAAAAAATAATAATTCTCTTCGGAGAGAATAAATCGAGAAATAATTACACTTCAACTGCTCCTTGACGACCGCACTTGAAGTCATTTGGCAAAATTAGTGGCAAGTGACGATGCAATTACTCCAGCTGCGGCACTAAAATCGGTAAATATTGACGCCAGGGAGTGGACTGCTCGTCGAAGCTCCAAAAGATTGGGAGTTAAGGCTGCAGAGAAGAAAAAGAGACCATTTGTATTACAAAATAATATAAACCTTCGTAAAGAATTCGCCAAGGGGGTGGATTCTAGTTCTGTGAAAACTTTTCAGTGATAATTCTTGTACCGAAATCAACATTGGGGATTTTTTTCATTTCACAGTTACACAGAAACAGAATCGACCCTCAGGTCAACGAAAGCTGGACTGAGGCTGACTGGAAGAATGTAAAGTATTAAATTTGACACGTTTAAAATAATATAAATACAATTACGCCTTGTGTTTAAAGTTGTACTAGTATGGTCTGATGAGAATAAAATCAAAATTTGAGTCCAATGTCCGTGCTTGGTACTGGACCAAAGATTCAAATGCTACTACCCCGAATGCAGTAACACAAACCATGAAATATGGTGGTGGATCCATAATGGTGCGGGTATCTATTTCGAAGAATGGAGTTGGACCTCTTTACATCATTTACCATCTGCTATAGAAAAAATGGGTCTTGTTGCTGAAAGAGTAATTTTTCAGCATGACAACGATCCAAAACATTCGGCCAAAATCGGTAAAAAAAAATGGTTAAACAATCAAAAATTTACAACCTGGTTATACAGTCAACTATTTACAACTATGAAATGGCCGGCGCAGTCACCCGACTTAAACCCGATCGAAAACTCTTGGAAGTAGTTACATAGAAATAAAAGCTTGCCAAGTACTCAGGTACTCCAAAAGGCGTACACGAGATGTGGGATAGAGTAAATGAAACTTGGGATGCGATTCCAGCGTAAATGACGGCAACATTTTGCAACGGCATGCCTCGCCGTATACAAGCTCTTAAAAAAGCCAAATGCTAGTTGGCAAAATATTGAATAAGAAATGGAATAAATTAACAAAAACCAGATTTCAAAATTGTAACATTTTTACTGTTCACTTTGAATATATCAAAATAGAATTCAAATTGGTTTTTGTTAATAATAATTTTTAATAATTTTTTTTTGGTTTTAATCAAATATTTAAAATATACAGATTAATTTCCAAACTGTTACAATTTTGGCCGTCAGTGCAGATGGTTTTTGGGATAGGAAGAAGTGTTCATTAAATCTTCAAAGGATTTAATCCACCCTCCGAATTTTAGATATAAGAATTGTTGTATTGTTGTAATTGTTGGAATTGTATTGATAAATACAGATATATCTCAAGCGGAACGAGCAGCGCCACCTAAAAGAGAATTTACTACAGAGCGGAAAAGCGTTCTCTTCTATTTCTGTTCTGTTCCTTTTTCTATTGTTCGTCGCTTGGCAGCTTTACCACGAAACGCAAATCAGTCCTCAGACAAATTGACATGGTTTAGTAACATTAAATATTTGTGGGCCGCATGCGTCCGCAGCTTGTACAGCCCAGTTGTAAATGAAAGATTCAGATTCTCAGATAGTCTTAACCAGTGTTGCCAATTCTAGCACTTTCTTGGGTTTCTGCATTTTTTTTTCGAAAAAATATGCTGAATGGTTTTTAGCACTTTTTTTGTGCAAAATTTTCAAACTTTTGATCATTTTCCTTTATTTTTAGCATTTATTGTCGATAAATTGCATTTTTCTAGAATGTATGGATATAAACTAACGTTTATTTGCAATAACAAATTATATCATAACTAGAATTTTCTAGGGGTTGTATGTCAAATATGTAAGAGAAATTCGAAATTGCAAAGCGTGTTGGTCTAGACATTTTTGTAACAAATCCCGTAAAATATTAAGGGGAATAAACTCTACTTCGATGAATAGAAAACATGACTGAATCAACAAACAAAAATGATTGATACATAGCATGTAGTTTTATGAATATGGCCCTAAGTGTATTTATTGGTGTATTATTGGCCATGCAGATGTATTATTGGTGTATTATTGGCCTTCCACCTGCAGGTACACTTCTTTCTTACGGATATCCTCCATCTGTTGGAGGCACTACAGAAGTTCCTGTTTAAATACAACTGCCAAACAATGGATAACCGATAATAACAAGACCGGCCAAATGACGCAAAGGCAACAACTATTTTGTAGACCTTAAATTTATCAAGACTGTGTTGATTGTGCCTCCTTCCTGCAACTGTGGTGCAATTAAATATCTAGATATCAATGGTAGTCATTTAAAGTATGAGGATTCGGAGAATGTCGGCATATCTATTGTGTCATGTATCTTCGATAAAACGCAATCACCGGTCCTTAGCCGGTGAGTTACATGAAGAGGGTTTGACATTCATTTCAGTCAAGTTGGTGATAATGGAAACACTTTCTTTGCAACATACGTACAAGGAGAACTTTTAGCGTGGCCACGATTCCGGTGGCAGAATTCCTGATACTCATCTCAATAACCCTAATACAACTTCTGAATAATGTGAAATGTTGTCCAGATTTAAGATTAGTGGTGGACTTTAGTGCTGAACAGCCTTTGGTGGAATATGAAATGAGTAAATTTAATTACTACTAGTATGCAAGTGTTCGATAAATATCGCAAGCAAAACACACACGAAATTGGAAATTCTCAATTAAAGTGAATTTTCATTAGTTTGATGAAGTTTTCAATAGCATCATTCCCAAAAACCGCTGATGAAGATCTGTGGCTAGATCTGAAATAGCTATACGGTTCGCCAGGAATCATAGGAATACATTTGAAAAACTCCGTTTTGAAAACTATATTTCTATTAATAGAGATATAGAATGGCCTCGACCTTAACTTATAAAATTAAAAAGTACCAATGAAAAGGCCGAATAATTAAATATCATCCCTGATGAATTATTGAAATTAAACTATATGTTCAATTTGGAATATTTGTTTATTATAAAATTTAAAACTTTTAAGCAAATTCACATTAAACTCATTTAAATTTGAAAATCTTATCCAAACTTAATAGAGATTTTCATTTATCAAAGTCTTAAGTTTAAAAAATGCAGTTATATGCTAATATATATTTCGAAATTTGAAAGTATGTAAATTGTTTGAAACTCCATTTAGAACTTATCCATGACATAAAATATTTGAAAATGCTTACAACATGACGAAAACAAGTATCTCTAGCCCGCTCGATCTTCACCTTCTCTGCTCCAGTTGGTAACACCAAGCTCTCGCATGCAATATTCCACCTGGTCTTTTCAGTGAAGTCTTGGTCGTACTATTTTTCGATGTCCTTCGAGTACATCTTCGAATACCTTTCGTACTGGTTCATTTCGATACAGTCTACTGACTGAAGAAGTACGGCCCGATCACGCCGCCAGCCCATTAACCGCATCAGTCACTCTTTGGGGATGCACAGGTACATTTCCTACAGACCCGGTTTGCTGAAATTTGCACACAGTTCTCACGATTGTGGACACATTTGGTCGATCATGCTGACCAAAAAAATGAATGCCCATTTTCGTAAAAGGCTTCAACAATCTTAACGCGTTGCTCAATTGTGTACCTCTCCATGGTTGAATTTGTCGAACACTGAAACAAAGAATCCTCAAATTAAGTTGGCCAAAAACTTGATTTTAAGGTGCGACTCACAATTAACATTGTACATTATGGTTGGACCACCCTTTAAATATAAGAAGATTTGTGCATCCTCACCCCCAGGGATGGGCGTACATATCATTTAATACATATTAGATCCTTAGTATCTTTAGACGAAGTTCGTTTTGCGACTTTTAAAGTCGATTGAGACATGATCGTCTGTCTGTCTGGGTGGCTGGCTGGTCAACACGATAACTTCCTTAAATTTTTGCCGATCACAATGAAATTTTGGCAGTGATTATTATTTGCCCAAACTTAGTTTGGTATTGAAAATAGGCATTGTGACCGTACCTTTTCTGGTACATCCCATACAAATCGATTCATTTATTACAAACTGATACCTTTACCCGGTGTATGTGATTAGCTTCGAATCATAAATTGATTATTAATCTGAAAATGTGTACTTAACAAGAGAAAATTGACAAGGCTGCCAAGCCCATACTGGCACCTCCCTTACAAAATTCCGATTTCCCGATACGATAAGTCGCGTAAAAGGGTTCTGATCATAATGCAATTTGGTATTGGGCTGCATTTTACCAAAGGCCACTCAACTACTAAAAGAAGGGTGATTTTGCCACACCCATTTTTGTACCTCGTACACAAAATTTGTGGCGCCAGCTGGTTGTTCGGCAAGATAAATCCCGTAACAATCAACTAACCTTATGAAATTTGGTATTAGGGAATATTGAGTAAAATGCCAATCTGCTGTGAAAAATTTGTGATTTTGCACTCCCGATCTGGTACCTCCCATGCAACAAATGATGCGCTACCTTCCATAAAACACAACTGATATTAAAAAAATTTGATTCAGGGAAAGGTTTCGTGTAAAGCTACCTTGTAACTAAAAATGCACAACTATTTCAAGCCCATTTTGTACGTCCCTTACAAAAGTTGGGCGGCAGTCCGGCTGTTCGACAAGATATCTCCTGGTGCTGGCCAATATTTTGTCAAAGCTACTTTGTAATTAAAAAGCGACAACTTTGGCACACCCACTTGTGTACCTTCCATTCAAAAAATGGGCGACTGTTTGGTGATATCTCATGTAAACTAAAAACGATCTTAATAAATTTTGGTACTAGGCAATATTTTGTCGAAAGTTACTGTGTAATAAACATGTTCGACTTCGCCACGATCAGTTTTTCACCCTCCATGCAAATGTTGACCCACAAATCCTCAAAAATAGAACGGGTCCTAGTTAACTTGTTAATTAGGTCATATTTTGACCAACCTCTATCTGTTATTGAATATGGATGAAATTACCACGCCCAGACGGGTCACTGAACGTTAATTGACTTCAAAAAATCTAAACCGTTTCTAATGGCACTGAGACCCTATGGATGGCTAAGGGTGAGGGTATATTTAAGTCGCATCACCCGACTGAAATTTCTGTACAGGTTTGGGATAAGTTTAAGTAAAATTTCTGTCAGTCCACTTGCAATGTTAATATTTGGTATATAAGAAATAATTGCGCCGAGCGCAAAAACAAACATAATGTAAAAGTTTCTTGGGTTGCCTAAAAAAATTTCCCAATCAAAAGTTGGCAAGTAGGTTATTCAAAAACTATAACTAAATCGAATTTATTTTTGAACTCAGTGCGAGAGTTTTCAAAGAAAATTTTATATGTTTTTCGTAAGAAAATAAAAACAAATATTTACATTTATTTATTTAGTCTTGCCGAATATTTTTTTGCGCTACATCAACTCACAAATTAAACTACTATAGATTTGTTATCCGTCTCATATAAGGTTCCAATCTGTGCTTCTTCCGAATGGAATCGAACTTATGCCAGCTGTTTTACTGTTTAATAACAACAAATTGTGCGCACAACGAACAAAATTCTCCAGTTCTAATATTGTGCATTCACGATGTCCATATATTTATATATTTTGTACATTCACGGTAACAAGTTAAGCTTGTCAAACCTTAGCGACAGAAGTCTCCTCTTGACTTTAAAGCTTGCAACTTCCAGGTGTACGATTCCCTTCAGTCGAAACACACAGAGCGGAGTTGGCGAATCTATAGTAATTTAGTCTATGTTTCAACTAAGGTTTTTGTTGCCCAAAACCTTCCTTTTGGGAAGGAACACTGAACTATAAACAGATAAAACTGATTTTTTCCTGTATTCAGTTTTGAATGACCCAGTTCAAATTATGCCCTATATATTTATCTATTTTCTTTCTACTGGAACCACTTTAGAAAATATTCGTCACCGGATTGGATCCGCCATTCTGATTTCTTTAATTTTGAGTCGATATTAAATGATCAGCTGTCTGCAAAGCTGTCTTAAAGATGGATGCTGCGTTTGCTCTCAATCGACCGTAAACGCACGGGTGCACACGTGTGTAGTCTCAACGGTAAAATTCCATGAATTGGACTACGAATTGGTACCTCATCCGCCATATTCTCCGGATTTAGTCCCCAATGACTATTTCCAATTTCCAAACCTAAAAAAATGGCTCGGTGGAAAGAGATTCAGCTCCAACGATGAACTTTTTGATCAAACAAATGCCCATTTTATGGACCTCGAAAAATGCTATTTTTTGGGAGGAATATAAATATTGGAGAGACGTTGGACTAAGTGTATTGAGCTAAAAGGAGATAAAGTTGAAAAATATTTTTTTTGTTTTTGCAAAAGAAAACTGTGTTTTAATCAAAAAGTCACGGACTTATTGATCCGCCCACTAAGTTTAAAGAGTATTTGACTGATAGTCATCACAGCTAAATTATGTCTTATGTTGGTTGCATCGAACGAAACTATGCATTCCCTTCTATTTCTGTCCGTTTGAAATCCAACCAAAGAGTAACATACAACAGCAACTCGAACTCGATGAAATGGTCTACTACCACATCGTCATTGAGGGAACGTAAAGAGAGGGATTGCTCTATGATAAGTCTAAAGATTTTGGTCGAAAAATTATATATCTCTGCCAGTATGCAAAGGTTCAGTTATAGAAGGTAGAAGCATTAGTACAATACTTACAAAAAGGAAAAACATTGATGTTTTGTGTTTCTTGTGTAGGATAGTTTTGACAAATTCAGCACATGTGAATACGAACAATAAAAGTAAAAAAACACATTTTCAAAACAATATGAAAAAGGCAAACCAACAGTTCGTGAAATATCATCACCTGGTATAAGTCAATTTGCATCATTACGAATTTTGTGAAATGGAAACCAGATGAGCGAAATAGGGCCTCTGGATGTAAATCACTCTATGTGACTCAACTACAAATGACTCTATTGCCTTCAGAATTAAATTCCTGACATCAAAATAGACGAAACCTTATCAAAATGTCATAAAAACGGAACGAATGGATAAATTAAAATTGTGTTGTTTATCTTTTGGAAATGCATATTTGTGCGTAAATCTCTGTGACATTTATATTTAATAATATATGATTACATACAAATAAATAGAAAAAATACATTTTCATTGTATAGTGTTAGTTGTTGTCTAATAACATACATATGTATTTCATACGAAAAAATTACTTGCTCGAACTCCGCCAGAACATTTGATTGTAAACCAAATTTCAAGAACACATTTGCAATACATGACACGGGCAATTATGTTATAATGCATACCAGCTTCAAGACAAGCGAGTGCAAGAGAAACAATAGGCGTGTTTTGGTTACACCGCTTACTTAGTTACTGCGCAGTGCTTTGTCAAATGACCTTGCTGTTTAGATGGCAACATTGGCATATGTCACGAAAAATAACCGGTATTCACATACTTATCAGCTAATCGTTGCACTGCATCAAATACGCAGCATTTTTACAACAAAAGTAAATTATTTGATTATAAAGTATTTATTGAAATTGTAATGTTTTTTAGTTTGAATTTTATGACCGATTTCGTTAATGAATGAGAATTTTATACTAAAAACGAACATTTTTCTAAGTGTATAATGGTTAGATTTTATTGCACACTCACTGGCATCACTAGCTTCGAACTCCGCGATAAGTTCATCTTCAAATGTCTGAAGTTGTTGTGTTGTGTGTGTCTCGAAGTTGTGTTGCCTTGGTTGGCTTAGGTAAACATTTGTCGTATAAAACTAAAAAAGTTCAATTTTATTTGAAAACAGGGAACAATTTTATTTGAAAACATGAATCTCTTTTAAAAATTTAATAATAACTAATAATAAAATATAAAATCATTCTGAAATACAATACAATCGGCAATACGGAAACAGAATTTATTTCATTAAAAAAAGGGTAACTAATAGTTTAGTAATATACGATATGCTCATATTAACGATTTGATTACACTGTGTGTAATTTTTTAGTCATGGAAATATAACCATATACGGACACCACTACGTAATAAAAGACAAAAAAAAAGATCCGTGTCTCTCAGTTTTGCCCAAAGTCATACACTTTTTTTTTGGGGCATCGGTGTAATTTTTGCAAAAAAAGTGATCATTTTGTCAGGCTCATATCTTGCAATTCGTTCGCAATTTTGATTTACTCTCTGAGGGAAAGTTGTAGCTCTTATCATAAAGAATACAAATTGTGAACATATAAGATCTGATCTTCAAGGTCAAACTCGCAAAACAATTTAAAAAATTCCATTTTTTTACGGTTTTTCCCCTGTTCAGATCCATACGTAGCAAACCGTTCAAAATTCAAGGAAACAATCAACTATTACAATGTACCTAAGATCTCAATAAATAACTTTTTAGAACATATGGAATAACTTTCTTCCTAGAAATGATTCTCAACACCGATTAGGTAGCCACAAAAGTGAAAAATTTCCCGAACATTTTTTAATTTCACTGTGTGTAATTTTTTAAGTCATGGGAATATAACCATATACGGACACCACTATGTGGTCCAGAAAGTTGTTTATTGAAATCTTAGGTACATTTTTGTAGTTGATTGTTTCCTTGGATCTTGAATGGTTTGATACCTAAGGACCTGAACAGGGGAAAAAAGGTAAAAAAAATCGAATTTTTTATTTTATTATTCAAGCTCAAGACCATTTTCTATATCTCTATCAATAGAGATATAGTTGTTTGAAAAAGAAGATGTTTTGCAAATGCATCCTCATGATTGCTGGCAAACCGTATAGCTATTTCAGGTCTCGCCACAGATCTTCATCAGCGGTTTTTTGGAATGCTGCTTTTGAAAAATTCGTCAACCTAAATGCAAACGAAAACTCATCTGAATTGAGAATTTTCCAATATGCAAGTGTTCGAAAAATATCGTAACCAAAACACACAAGAAAAAATCGAATTTTTTAAAGTTTTTTGCAATTTTGACCTTGAAGATGAATTTTTTGTCAATTTTTATTCTTTATGACAAGAGCTACAACTTTCACTCAGAGAGTAAATCAAAATTTTAAACGGTTTGCAAGATATCACTTTTTTGCAAAAATCTTTGGAATGACTTTGGGCAAAACTGGAAGACACGGGACTTTTTTTTTTTTGGTCTTTTATCGCGAAGTGGTGTCCGTATAGGGTTATATTTTTTTGTGTTGCACTGTTTTATTGATCCTATCAGTATAGCCCAAATTTGTCTTGCACTGTTTTATTGATCCTATCCGTATAGCCCAAATTTTTCTTGAAATTCGATCAAGTTTATCTCTCGAGGACCACTTATTGGGACGAAGACGGAAACTATATTGATGTTTGGAATATTTATGATCATAACAGGATATGCTGGTCGTATTTTCCGTCCCTTGCTGGCTGTGACAAATGGTGTATTCTACGGCTTTCAGGAGTACTTTGATATATTGAGTACTTTGATATCTGTGGTCACAAACAATAACAGCCTAAGTCGATTCTAAAATTTTTCAGGGAGAGCAGTTTAAAGTTTAGTATCTTTACTGGAAATCAGGAGTCCGAGTTTTTGTGATAAGTTTGGTACAGATAACAAGGAAACGAATTCTTTTACTTACTTTTTAACAAAAATGGGTTGCTTATATGAGCAAGGTGACTTGTCAACATATTTTTTTCAATTTTGTCCTAACTCAAGTTGGGCTGTTATTGTATGTGACCACAGTTATATTGAAAAAAGAAACAGGGATGATTTGGAATAATATAACTATTATAGCTACAGTTACTCCTACACACAATTCCGATATGCCTAGGGCATCCAATATCGGGTAGGGTTTTCAATTCCGATATTTCGATATCGGAAGTTTTCAATTACAAGATTCCGATATTAATATCGATATTGAATGTCTTTAATTAAAAAAATCCTAAATCAATTTTTTACTGAAATGAAAGATATGAAAAAACAAAAATAAAAAATAAAAATGTAAGTTAACGGAATATTTATTTCTTCAAAAAAAAAATTAATTTAGTTTTTCAATTATTTTTCTTTTGATGCTCTCTTTGGAAGTGGGTCGGGTCCGCAGGAAAATGGAGCATTTAAAGTTGTATCTTCTAAAAATGAACCCATTTTTGTGACCAAATTACCGGTTGCGGAAAATGACCTTTCACAGTCGACACTGGATGGTTTTACAGTTTTAAAATACAAGTATTTGTAGGCCTAACGAAGACACGATCCCCGTGTCCCATCTTCTTCGAAAGTGGTAATTTCCCTGCGAATAGCTATCACTCCATCTTTCGAACCACTACCCATATGTCCATATCGTTAGCGAAAATGCAGAAACGCGTAACTATCAAAAATATAATTTTACAGGAGAAGCAAAAAACTTTGTAAAATGAAAACTATAAATATTTTTTTTTTCTAATTTCACTTTAGCCACACAGGCAGAAGTATAAAATTTTTTCAAGACATGTAATTTAATGGCTTCATAACAATCAATCAAAAACTCGATTATGAATTTTTGGTTAGTTACGCCTTTTTGCATTTTAGCTAACGATATCAAGTTGCTCCTTCAACGACAAGCTGACTGATGAACCATCTATTGAATCACTGTGAGACGATGTGTCGGTTACTAAGTCAGGCTCCCCTGTAGCTTTATAAAGTCGCTCATACAGTGCAATCACAGCATTGGCAATCACAGATTTGCTGTGTCGCCGAAAATCTAGAGCAGTGCCCACATTTTCATATTGCTGATGGCCTTTGTGGAGGTAACGCAGTAAACTAGAAAACATTGTCCGTCGTTCGTTGATACACATCACCAAAGATGCTTTTAGACAAACAGCCAAATCTGATGTTTCTAAGTTGTTAATCATGAACACTTCGGCCTTGTCGGCTGACAAAAGTGTCGCACCATTTCGACACAACGCTTTTGCGGTACAAGACATGCGACATTCGATGAAATGGTGTCAAACTCCAAATCACTGATCTCAATTGTTGAGTCAATATCAATCAGTGATTTTCAGTTGCAAAAGCATTGCATGCAGACTGTTCCATCGTGTTTTCGTGATCACGGTACTACTAAGGTCTAGAGAGCTCGACTTGAGACAGGGTCCATACTTAAACATATTGTTACGAATTTCCTTATTCGTCCTTTTTGCGTTGTTTTATTCCCAATAATAAAACAAGGTTCGTTTTTAATTACGATAATTACAACGGTATCACTTCCTTTTATTTATTTATACAGTACAACAGTTTACTTTATTTATAACACGTTAACAAGTCTTGTATTTTACTATCAATTCGCGTTGCTTACTTTACGGGGTTTAATCACAAACTGAACTCTCCATTCCAAAGACCTCCGCTATTTATACCAACTCACCATACACAAATGAAGGTACATATATCTAGCGAATTCAAGAACCTTCTAGAAACTAGATGTTGTTGTTGTTGTTTATCTTTGTAGAACATTCTCCTACACAGGAGAAATTATCTTTACTGAGGTGAATTCATGCTACTGGTTTAGCGAGCTGGTACGTTGTTACAATGCATACTTTCAGGCGCAGCACTAACCGCCTGCTGTTTACATACTGTTAGTAGAGTCATTAACAGTAAGCAAAAGCTTTTACTTATTCGTAACACTGCCCCCCACTTAAGCCTGTTCGTCCCGAGCAGGCTCAACCCTCCGTTTTCCATACAGAGCTAGTCTTTCCAAATGCACGACTTTCATTTTAGCTCTTGGACTTTGGCTTTTCTGGATTCGATAAACCACGTCATTTATTCGTTTGACAACCTTGTAAGGGCCTTCCCAGTGAGTCTGAAGTTTTGGAGATAAACCCTTCTTGCGCTGTGGGTTGAACAGTAAAACTAGCTGGCCTTCATGAAATCCTTCTGAATTTGCCGCTCGGTCGTATCTGGCTTTCATTTTGTTACTGACCATTTTTAATTTGTTGCGCACAAATTCATGGAGATCATTAAGATCCCCCGTATCATGGTAATTGACATCACTGTTCGCAGGGTCAGACGCTGGTATGGTACCGAACTCCAAATCTCCAGGCAGCTTCAGCTCATTTCCGAAAATTACTTTAGCGGGTGTTCGCGAAGTGGAGTCATGGGTGGCCGTCCTATATGCCAAAAGGAACTTCGGTATGTGTTCATCCCAATCTCTTTGATCTGCGCTGACTACTTTTCTTAGGTATTCTTCAAGAGTTCGGTTGAATCTTTCAACCATTCCGTCAGACTGAGGATGCAATGGTGTTGTTCTTGTTTTCCGAATACCGTATGACTCACACATTTCTTTGAAGATGGTCGATTCAAAATTCCTACCCTGGTCCGAATGGAGCTCCGAGGGGACACCAAAACGGCATATCCAGTTATCCACAAACACTTTAATTATAGTCTTCGCTTCCTGATTTGGAACAGGGTATACTTCGGGCCATTTACTGAAGTAATCCATAACCACTAAGACGTACTGGTTTCCAGAGCTACTGACGGGAAATGGACCAGCCACATCCATAGCTATATGCTCAAAGGGTGCACCTGAGTTGTATTGCTGCATGTGGCCATGACTTCTTCGCGTTGGTCCCTTAGCTGTCATGCATTGGGTGCAATTTGCTATCCAATCGGCTACCGCTTGTTGACAGCCAATCCAGTAGAACCGTTGCTTTAGCTTTTCAATGGTCTTGGTTATTCCTAGATGTCCTCCGCTCGGGCCATTATGGAATTCTGTCATTATCTCTTTTTCCTTGGAGGAAGGTACCACTATTAACTTTTTGACTATTTTACCATCCTCACTTTCCCATAACCGGTATAGGCAACCATCCAATAATTTTAGGCTGTTCCACTGGGCCCAGTATGCTTTCATCAGGGGGCTCTCTGAGGCGATGTCATTGCGTGTTGGTCTTTCACCATTTTCTTTTGCAGAAATGATTTTTGCCAGTATAGGGTCGCTTCTTTGTGCTGTTGACTAGTCTTCGTTGGATTCTAGTCGAAGCAGACGTACGTCAATGATGTTTTCTTTCACCTCTGCTTTTGAGCAGTGTTTGCATTCCAGCTTGCATGGACGACGTGACAGGGCATCAGCATTACCGTGTTTTCCTCCTTTTCTATGCTCAATGCTGAAGTCATAGCTCTGCAGTCTTTCAATCCAACGAGCAAGTTGGCCTTCGGGGTTCTTAAATTGCAGCAGCCACCTTAGCGCCGCATGATCGGTTCTTAACTGGAAAGGCTGGCCGTACAGATACTTGTGGTAGTGTTTGACACACTCTATGACGGCCAGTAGCTCTCGTCTCGTAACACAGTAATTTTTCTCTGGCTTTGAGAGTATTCTGCTGTAGTACCCAATAACTTTTTCTTGGCCATTGATTTCCTGCGAGAGCACGCCACCTATTCCGTAACCACTCGCGTCAGTATCCAACACGAATTTCTCTCCAGCAACAGGATATGCAAGCAAAGGAGCCGTGCATAAATATTGCTTCAGTTTGTGGAATGACTCTTCTTGTTTTTCGCTCCAACAGTACGGCCGACTTTTCATTGTCAGCTCGTGAAGACTTGCAGCCACTGTGGCGAAACCCGGCACAAACCGTCTGTAGTACGTACAGAGTCCTAGGAAACTGCGTAATTCATGGAGATTCTGCGGTCGTGGCCAATCCTTCACTGTCAGGATTTTGTCTTCATCGGTGGAAATGCCATCTGCTGTCACTCGATGTCCCAAGTATTTTACTTCTTTCTGGAACAGAGAACACTTCTTCGGACTGAGTTTCAACCCAGCCGCGGTTATACGTTGAAGGACTTCTTTAAGATTCTTCAGGTGTTCATCGAATGTTTTCCCCATGACAATGATGTCGTCTAGGTACACCAAGCATGTTCGCCAATGAAGTCCTTTCAACACGCACTCCATTAATCGCTCGAAGGTGGCTGGAGCGTTACATAGTCCAAATGGCATTACTTTAAACTGCCAAAGACCATCCCCTACGCTGAATGCAGTTTTCTCCTTATCTTTCTCGCTGATTTCTACTTGCCAATAACCACTTTGCAAGTCCAGCGTGGAGAACCATTTTGTTCCTGACAACGTATCCAATGTGTCATCAATTCTTGGTAGTGGATAACTGTCCTTTTTGGTGACGTCGTTGAGCTTTCTATAATCCACACAAAATCGGGTACTTCCATCTTTCTTCTTAACTAGTACCACCGGCGAGCTCCATGGACTTGAAGAAGGTTCGATTACACCATCCTTCTGCATTTCAGCTACCAGTTTCTTTACCTCATCTCTTTTTGCAAGTGGAAGACTTCTGGGCGCCTGTTTTATTGGTCTCGCTTCCCCTGTATTGATGTCATGCTTTACCATTGATGTTCTACCTTGGCATTCTTTTTTCAGGGCGAAGGCAGACGCATGCTTCCACAGTATTTGCTTTGCTTTGTTCCTATCAGAAGGCTTTAGTTCTCGCACCCACTCACTGAGATGCGACTCCAGCACTTTCTGCTCCTTTTCTGATAGTTTGCTGCAGTCAGAATTAACTTCACAGTTGATGACCGCCTCGACTGGTGTACATTCTGCAATTTCTGTGCGGTCGCCGATCACCTCCTCGTTGTTGGACAAATTTAGAACTCGTACAGGCAAGTATCCTTCATTATTATTTCTTACTAGAGCTTTGGCAGTGATGATGTTATAGTTGTTTATACTTGCCGGTTCAACTACCCACAAACCGCCGATCTCACAATCTCCCTCCATTCGGGCCCATACTATGGTTTCTGAGTTTGGTGGCAATTTTACATCTTTGTAAGCGATCAGCCTTTTAATCTGTGTTGTATTGTCGTATCCCACATTGAGAGGAATTTCCACATTAGCCCACGTCAAAATTTGCTGCCCCATATCTAACTTGAGGCCTTGGGCAATCATAAAATCTGCGCCAATTATCACTTCATCTACAATGTCGGCGACAATAAACACGTGTTCGATGCTCATGTTGGCAATGGCTAACTTCAATTTAACTTTACCATGTACAGTTGCTGGTTCACCCGTTGCTGTGCGGAGTCTTACACCATGTAACGATTCTATTGGTCCATTTATCAAATCAGATCTGATGATAGATTGTGACGCGCCTGTGTCCATAGTCAATATGCGCTTCCGACCACCGATAGCTCCGTAGACAGTGAGGTTGTTGTTTTTCTGTTGTATTATTGAGATGGAGATCGTGGGGCCCTCGGTTGTGGGAGCTAGTCCATGCCCCTCTGGGCTAGCTCGTTTTAGTTTAACGGAGATTCATTTTGTGTAGTAAAATTTACCCGTTTATTGCCACGTTGGGGTGAGCTCGATCTTGATCGTTTTCGTGGCTCTCTGCAGTTTCGTGAAATATGACCAGGTTTGTCGCAATTGTAGCACTTTGGTCTGGACTTACTTCCGCCTGGTAACGCCTTGCTGAGGGTTTGGGTGATTTCTTTAAGATCGTTTATGGCACCCTTCAAATCTCCTGCCTCCGACTCCATTTCAATTTTTCTAACTCTTTGTATTTGAGGCTTGGACACAAATTTTGCTGTTTCCTGTGCCAATGCGAACGAAACAGTTTCGGCGAATGTAGTTTTTTGTGTGGCACAAGTCACGTATTTTATGTCAGGATCACGGATGCCGTTGACGAATGCTTCAATCTTAAATTGATCCAAGAATGGGTGGGACTCACCAGGATAAGTCATCAACACCAAACGTTCCACCTCGGTTGCGAAGTCCTGAAGCGTTTCATTATGCTTTTGCACTCGGCCTCTCAATTCCATGCGATATAAATCCTTCTTGTGATCGCCACCATACTTGCGTTGTAACGCAGCCAGTATATCCTCGTAGTTGTTTCTGGCACTGACGGGAATGCTCTGAAGGACTTCTGCTGCGTTGCCTTTCAGTGCTAAAATTAGCTCAACGGCTTTGTCGTTGCTGTTCCACAAGTTCTTAATTGCGACCATTTCGAATTGGAATTTAAAAACATCGAAAGGTGTAGAGCCATCGAAACTGGGAGCTTTCAATCTACTAGAGCCTTCAGAAATTACTCGCACTGGCCCTTCTTGCAACTGGATTTCATTCATCTTTCTTTCCAGTTCGGCGAATCTTTCCTCCACATCCTGTTCGACCTGTTCGATCTTCTGCTGAAATTCCTCGAATTTCTGTTCGACCTTTCCGAATTGATCATTAACCTGTATCTCCATGTTTTTCATAGCTTCTGAAATTTCATGTAGCTTGTCATTTGTGGCGTTTGATGTTTCCTGCATAATTCTAGAATTCTCGCCAAATTTCTCGTTCATAATTCTAGAATTTTCACCAAATTTCTCGTTCATAATTCTAGAATTCTCGCCAAGTTTCTCGTTCATAATTCTAGAATTCTCGCCAAGTTGCGTGTTAATTATTCGAGAGTTTTCGTCTAATTTTGAAAACTTTTCCATCATGGCTGCAAACATCGTAGAAATATCCATATTACCAGTTGCTTCCTTTGCAGATACCTCCATTTCTTCTTTACACTCAAACTGGTATGTATCAATGTCAATGTTTCGGCGCTTGAATTCTTCTATTAATCGCCTCTGCAGCTCTACCTTATTACCAGCTGTCGGTTGATCCAATTTACTCAACTCCTTTTTCAGTTGTTCAACTTTGAGTTCTTCAAACTTCATCGTTGTCCTTAATTCGTAATTTCACTTCTGACACCAATGTTACGAATTTCCTTATTCGTCCTTTTTGCGTTGTTTTATTCCCAATAATAAAACAAGGTTCGTTTTTAATTACGATAATTACAACGGTATCACTTCCTTTTATTTATTTATACAGTACAACAGTTTACTTTATTTATAACACGTTAACAAGTCTTGTATTTTACTATCAATTCGCGTTGCTTACTTTACGGGGTTTAATCACAAACTGAACTCTCCATTCCAAAGACCTCCGCTATTTATACCAACTCACCATACACAAATGAAGGTACATATATCTAGCGAATTCAAGAACCTTCTAGAAACTAGATGTTGTTGTTGTTGTTTATCTTTGTAGAACATTCTCCTACACAGGAGAAATTATCTTTACTGAGGTGAATTCATGCTACTGGTTTAGCGAGCTGGTACGTTGTTACAATGCATACTTTCAGGCGCAGCACTAACCGCCTGCTGTTTACATACTGTTAGTAGAGTCATTAACAGTAAGCAAAAGCTTTTACTTATTCGTAACAATATGTACACTTTTGTGTATTTTAGTATATAAGTTCCCATGTTAAACTATTTTGTTCAATAAAATAAACTCAAAAAAAATTGTGTTTTCGTGTCCAGGATCAATGGGATGGGATGGGTTTGCCAAATTCATCGGTTGTATACTTTCCCAGCGTTTCGTCGTTTTTTGTTGGGGAACGACGAAATAACTTGACAATTATATGCACTTATGCAATTAACGGCTTAAAATCTTTAACCAGCTCAATTTCGTCGTCCTTTTCAGCAAAAGCGACTTCAAAACCACCCAAATCTTCCATATCATCATTGGTGTAATTCTCATCATCAGTGTCGGCAGTGGTGTCAACGGCACACCCGTCCCCTGCGTCGTCAGTGGGGTTATCTTTTTTCGGATGTTTATACAAGACGTCCATAATAGCTAAGTGAGTGCCGTTAACATTGCAAAGTTGTTGGTCGCATATGCTCAGTCGACCCACTTTTCGCATAACCGACGCACCGTCGGTCGTGATGCACACAATGTCCTGGTGGTAATTCAGATCAAACTTCTGCAGCAATTGTCGCACAATCGAAATATCGATACTGAGCCAAACTAATTCCGATATTTCGATACCATGAGAATGTTCGATGTTTCCGAGATCCGGGAATCGACATTGAATGTCCTAGTGCTGCCTTTATACCATTCCCTGGTCACAATCAGTCACCACGTTGCACCAATTAAAGCGACGTAAAGCAATAAAGCTTCCCTTTAAATTTGTTTTATAAATAAAAATTTTTAAATTTAATTTACTGTGTAATTGTCCTTTAAACTATTGGGAGTGTCTGCAATTATTCAAATGCAGAATAATTAATTTATTAGGAAATATAATACGATGAATTTACCGAAATTTGTGGGTACAATTACTTATTTCGCGAAGTTAAATTTACAAAATACAAAATTAAAACTACCTAAACTTTTAGCTGAAACTTCGAACATAAAAAATACCTGTATTGTCGTAGAACATAGCAAACCTATGTTGCCTTAGCACATAGGTGAAATTATACAATATTTTTAGGCAATATTACCCCGAATTTGTTTTCTGTGTACATACAAACTCTAACATGCAATTTACATATGCGAAAATAAATGAAACAAATAAATGTAAATGTTCGATAACTCGCTTAGTTACTGAGACGTCGTATGTTGTAATTTTGGAAAGTTATCGAATATTTTATTAAATTCTTGTCAAAAATTACCTGACAAAAATCGTTTGTTCCAAAATCTCCAAGACATTATACCAAAAGTAACCCCATTGTACCAAACTATGTAACATCAATAAATCATTGAATTTATCGGATTTTAACGAATCATATTATTTTGTTTGAACAACTATTGACGAAATATTTATCTGAAGTCTAGTCATTACTTTAGTCTATTTTTCGTTTTCTATTCGACCTTTTTGAATAGTTAGATCTTAATTTTTAAGATCCTCGAGCCAATTTATTTAAAAAATTAAGATATCATTATTTTAGTTTAGATAACATTTTTCAGACATTTTAGCAATATGGTTATTTTTGTCTTAATATCTAGCAAATTTCTACTTTCATAGAGAAAGAGCTTAAGCATATATTGTACCATCGTGCCAAAACAGTTGTAAAGGGTTTTTCAACAGAGACGCTACAAAAGTAAATCGATAGGGACAGCAAACGACGCCATATTTTTTTCCGCTCTTTTGACATTTCTCTTCAGTAAGGTTTGCCATTTGATCATGGACAGATATACGGGCCAACAACGAGTCGAAATTATTAAAACTGACTACCGAAATTTGGAGTCAGTGGCCTTAACTTTAAGAGCGCTACGTCCAATTTATGGTCGTCATAATCGTCCTACCAGATCAACAATTGAGCGTCTAGTGGAAAAATTTGAATCCACAGGCACAGTACAAAATGTTCCCGTGCCAGTGAGACAAAGAAGTGCCCGTAGTGTCGAGAATATTGCTGCCGCTGAGGCTTCAGTTCAAGAAAGCCCAAATGTGTCTCTCACACGTCGTTCTCAAGCGCTGGGCATCTCTGTGACGTCGTTGTGGCGAATTTTGCGAAAATATCTTGGCCTACATCCTTACAAGATCAAACTGACGCAAGAACTGAAGCCGCTTGACCAACATAAGCGTCGTATGTTCGTGAATTGGGCTGAGCAACAACTTGAAATTGATTCGGATTTTCATCGGAAAATCAACTTCAGCGATGAGGCTCATTTCTGGCTGAATGGCTTCGTCAATAAGCAAAATATGCGTTATTGGTCAGACAGCAATCCACACGTAATCCATGAGTCATCATTGCATCCCGAAAAAAATACGGTCTGGTGCGGTTTATGGGCCGGCGGGGTCATTGGGCCGTACTTCTTCCGTGTTGATCAAGACTGGCCCATTACTGTGAAAGCGAATCGCTACCGTTCAATGATAACCGAATATTTTTGGCCCCAATTGGATAATATGGACTTGGAGGACATGTGGTTCCAACAGAACGGCGCCACAAGCCACACAGCGAATGCCACAATCAATTTATTGGAAACCAAGTTCGGTGAACGTGTTATCTCACGAAATGGCCCAGTCGATTGGCCGCCTCGGTCGTGCGATTTGACGCCGTTAGATTATTTCCTGATATTTTCCTTCGTACGAATATCGAACGTGAAATTGCAGCAGTATCGGCCGATTCATGCTTGAAAACCGTCGAAAATTGGGTTCAGCGTCTGGACTTCTGCAAGCGTGCCCGTGGTGGCCATGGTGGCAATGCAAAAGAAATCGACTTCCATACATAATGGCATCGAACGTACTTTCACAGGAATAAAGAATTTCATTGGTATCTAAAACCGGTTTTGTTTTATTTAGAAAAACTTGTGTAGCGTTGTTTTTTATTCGCATTGGATTTTAATTATAATTACTAATGCAACTGCAATGGCAATTCAACAATTTTGAATTTGCATATGGCAATGTCTTTTTATAATTCCTCATTTTCGTACAATTTACAATAGCGTACGAAGATGATGGATGGTGATGATGGTGATCATCCGCCCAAACATACCCTAAAATACGGAACTCATACCAACATGTACACCGGCTTCAGAATGTATCTTAACGTATTAGAATTGTTCAATACCAAAAATGTTACGTCAGTCACGTTACGTCAGTCACGGAACTTATTTCGCTCAAACCTCAACATCTTTTGAGCATAATTTTTTGACGCATTTATACTGATTGTATTCTAAACTATAGACATAGAAGAAGATATCCGGACAAAAAAAATAAACTTCACATTGAAACTTTTAGAGAAATGCCATTTGGAAAAGTGACCTGAATTATTGGTGAAAAAATGCGTTACGTCAGTCACGACAAATTACACCATTTTTACAGCCAAAATTCAGTAATTTTTTTTCAATTAAATCACTGATTTTAATTAAGCTTAAGCTAAATAATTTTTCCAAAAAAAAATTATAGCTCTATGTTCAACAGTTCACGAGATAGAATAATTTGAATGTTGTAAAAACTCTGCGAATGTTACGTATGTCACGAAAGACATTGCCATATACTCAGGTAATGGAAATGCAGGTTGTGGAATCGGATGCCGATTGTAGTGAAATATGGGCATGTTTTTATTTATTTTGAATTTGTCTGAGATGTGGTAATTCTGTTCTTAAACCATTTTATATGCACAGGTTTGTGGCTTCGATTGGTACTACCTCGTCGTACTTTCAAATTCATAAACCTGTGCATATAGAATATTTTTACTTTAAGAGTGTGCACTAGTTGATTTTTGTACTAACGAGCTCCGAGACCTACGAGGAAAACATATAGAGAATGAGAGCAATCAGTAATTTTAACAATTTTCGTGTTAATTGGGATCTACACTAATAACTTTACTCTAATACTTCATTACATTTTGATTTTTTTTCACTGAATATCCCTTTTTTTAATCGATTAAGTTTGCAAAATTTACTCCCAGTTGATGTGTTTTGTACTTCTGGCTTGACACTCGGCGGCAGAACTTTGAAAATCACACCCCGCAACCCAGTCCCTATCAACGAGTCTTCTTTGATAGCACATTCTCTATTTGTTCTCCAAGTACTAACTGGATCAGCTGTCTCATCGGTACCCCTTGGGAAATACTTTGAAAATAAGTATGTACAATTGCCAATGGTATTCAATTTTTTGAATTTGTATTCGTAGAGGTAATTTAAATTAAACTACAAATTATAATTGTATGATACTTAATACTTGTGAATGTATGATACTTAACAGTTGTTTAATCGGCGAAATTTGGCTGATTAATCAGTTGTAAATTATTGACTGAAATGATGCTTAGTGTATTAAAAAAAAAATAGTGTCCCATAACATCCCATAAAGGGATTGAGGAGAGCTTCTCACAATCAGTGAGATGTGCGCTTTCCAGTTTTACACTCACTGATTGGGACCTACAGTTTTACACCGGTTTCTAACGGTATCTTGAAAAGCTTTTTCATGGCTAAATACTCGATAGTGTCGCCATCACTAAGCGAGGTGCCCGTCGTCGAAAGAAATGTAAGGTGGTCTCAGCAGGGATCGAACCCACGTTCTCGTGTACAACTGCTGCTCACAGTAACCATTGCACCACTGAAGGCATTCATTAGTGTTTAATTACAAACTAATAGTAACAAACGAATTGTAACAAGAAGATGACCTCTCACCTAAAAATTGGTTATAAATGGCAAAATTGGGCTGTTTGAACAACAATCAACTATTAAGCTAAAGACCTAATTCTACGTCTAAATTAGCCTGACAAGGAAGAAGTTATTTTGGTTTTATATGTTGACAATTTTTATTCTTTATGACAAAAGCTACAACTTTCTCTCACAGAGTAAATCAAAATTCCGAATGATTTGCAAGATATGAGCCTGAAAAAATTATCACTCTTTTGCACAAATGACACCGAGGCTCCAAAACTTTGGGGCCCATAAAAAAAGTCCGTGTTGCACTGTGTAATATATTAATTAATATAAAATAATATAATAATTTATTCAGAACTAAATTGATTACTAGCGTTAGACTTTGACAACAATGTAATTGATATTAAAGAATAACATTGTACAACACAATGTTGCACACATGAATAAATCAAACAGATTCTTAAAGTAGGCCTAAAAATATGATAAGCGGTCTGCAACATTTTCTACATCAATTCGTTTACGTCTATAAATCGCAAAAGAAGATTTTATTTTCGGTCATCCAACTATAAAATAGGGAAGCTGCGATCATGTACACAGTAATTGAACGAGATGTCGGGTTTGTATATTCTCTCCCATAGCGATGGGGAAAAAAGTTGATATGGGAATAAGTGAAACGCATAGATGGCATAGGTGGCCATGTCCGTCTGTCTGTCTGGCTGGCTACCTTGCTGGCAGCTTGTTTGTCTTAGTGGCTGGTTAACTAGATAACTATGATCTATACCGATCACATTACAATTTAATCACTAACTACGATAGTAATAGCTATTACTCACTAATAACTATTATGTACTTAAACTTAGTTTACAATTGAAAATGTGCGTAATGACCAAACTTCTTCTGGTACCACCCATACAAAAGCTAGTCGATATGATAAATCAAATAAAGCACTTTCTATCTTAATGAAATGAGGGGGGCAACGAAAAGTCACCCAAAGAAAAATCACCCAAAAATATTTATGAGAAATTGCCCAAAATGTGGGCGAAATTTCATATGAAATATCGTCCAGAAAAAGTGGGTCTTATTTCATAAATTGTGGGCTATATTTCCTTTTCATACGTTTGTGAAAAATTGCCCATTTGGATGTTTTTTCATAAAATTAAATAGGAAAACAGACCCATTGTGGGCCATATTTCATAATTGTGGATACGAAAAATAGCCCAAAAATAATCCGGAATAATCCCGAACTTTGTGGGCGATTTTTCGTTTCCTTATTTTAAGTACAACTGATATAGCAATTGAAGCGATACTACACGAAACTGTTACTTATCTAAACGCTCTTAGCAACCACCTACATTTTGTGTTGTTTATTGCATTTTTTATTGAAATGTTTGAAAATTATTTTTTTTTCTTTTCTACAACACAATATGAATTGACTTTCCGTCGGTGGCACTCGCTAAAACAAAATATGAAAAATTATTTCGAAAAAATCGAGCGATTCAAGACAATATGAAAAGTTATTTGACAAGAACCGCGTGATATTTTAGAAATGACTTTTAGTCAGCGGCGCGATTTTTGACTGCGGCGCTTACTTAAATACAATATAAAATTCTTTTCAAGAAGAATATCATAATTTTTTAAGAGTGACTTAGCAATAGCAGCGCTCGCTAAAACACAACATGAAAAATTATTTCATTTCATGTTTTCATGTTTCATGTTTCGTTTTATCGAGCGCCGCTTTAGTAAAGTCACTCTTTAAAAATCATAATATTCTTCTTCGAGAAATAATTTCTCGCCTACGGCGCTTGATTCAATACATTATGAAACAATTATTTCTCCAAAATTGCGCGATTTTTCGACTGCAGCGCTTATTTAACCACAATATAAAATGGCTATAAATGGCTGAGATTTAATCTTTTTCAAATATTGAAGTTTTGGACTCCTACATGTATTTCTTATTTCATTCTCACTATGATTTTGAGCTATTTTTCATATGGAAATTTGACCAATTAATTTGGGCCATTTTTTTATGATATTTTTGGGCGATTTTTCATATTTCTTTTGGGTAATTTAGTGTTTATTTTTGGGATAAATTTCATATGTAATTTTGGGCTATTTTTCACATTTTCACCCAATTTTTAAAATTGGGCGATTTTCCATTCAATTGTTCGGTCATTTTTCTTTTGGGCGATATTTCATGCCGCCGAAATGAGGTTTTATGCTTAATTTTGTTAAACGGCAGTCACCAACTAGAACCACTGTATCAGATTTGTCACGTCCATTAAGAACCTAATATGCAAAAGTTGAGCGGCTTTCCAGTTCATCAACACGATATTTTGACAAAACCACAACAGATGTTAATGAAATTTGGTACTTTGCAAAATTTTGACAAAACCTGACATTTAATTAAAAATTGGCAACATTCCACGCACTTTTTTGTACCCCTAATTCAAATGTATTGGGGAGAGCTTCTCACATCCAGTGAGCTGTGCACTTTATAGTTTCTTTATACTCACTGATTGGGATCTACAGTTTTTACACCGATTCCGAACGGTATTTTGAGAAGATTTTTCATGGCTAACTACTCGATGGTGTCCCCGTCACTATGCTGGGTTTCCGCCGCCAAAAGAAATGTAAGGTGGTCAGAGCAGGGATCGAACCCAGGATCTCATGTACAAGAGGCGTGCACACTAACCATTGCACCACCGACAGCCACAGTGCATTTTTCTTATAAAGTAAATAATAAATGGTTGCCCATTACCTCTCATGAAGGAATTTGGGAGGGTGTCGCCGTCACTATGTGGGGTGTCCACCACCAAAAGAAATTTAAGGTTCAGAGCAGGAATCGAACCCAGCATCGCATGTACAAGAGGCGCGCACACTATCCATTACACCACTGACGGCAATATTAAATGTTGGTGTGATTTTGCTTGAAAAACTTGTGTTAAAATATTTCAGTTCATTTCAGTTTCATAAAATTTCAAGTGAAATGCTAATCTTAGTTTTTTAAAGAAAAGATTTTGAAGAAATAACTTGAATAATAGAACTGGTAGTAAAAAATCGGTTTCACCGGTTGTTTGAAAATGCAAGACCGGCGCTCGGTGGATGTTTAAAAGACCGGTAGAACGGTTTTTGAATACTTTAATGGTGCCCTGTCTTTAAATGACTGTAACCGTTATTGATATTTGATTAATTTTTCTACAGAAGATGGTAAATTAGCTGCAATATTTACATAATTTTTCAAACAGTTCTTTCTGAACTTAAAAGAAATTAATTTCTGTGGATCTGAATATATTAACAGATATTCAAACAAATATTGATTGCCGCATGTAAATTCTATGCGCACAATTTTTTTTCTCAGAATTCTTCAAAATTGAAGCGCCCTACCTTTTGTCACCCCTTAGAAAACACATCTATCCGTACGTATTTCGTATGTCAAAATGTTGCACCTAAAAAACATTTTCGAAAAAAATTCCAAAATTTAAAAAAATTTAATTTCATCAGACATCTTGTTTATTTTTAAATATTATCAAGAATTTGTTTCTATTGTTTTAGAATAACATATATAGGAATCCATTTCACACATGCTTCATTATTTATAGACTCGAATTTGCATTTGATTTGATTTGTCTTATTCATATTTATCTTACACTTATCAAAATATTTAGTCTGATTTATGTTTATACGCTCAGCCATAGGGATGGGGGCAAATGTATATCACTTGATATGAAAAAATGTCTAACGCATAAAAGGAGTCATACTAGAAATGAAGTAACATTGAACCAAATACGTTTTTTGAGTCACGTCCGTCCGTCTATCTCTTTGTCTGGCCGCATGTCTTCACAGATCAGCATAACATTTTGCCAGTTATTATTATTTGCGAATACTACGGTCGGGGTGCTCATAAATTAACCTAAAATAACTATCAATCATTTTAAATGGAACTCCCACCCACTTATATGATTTTTATAAATGTATTTACTTAAATATGAAAGCAAAACAGTTGTTTACAATTCAGATCCAAATTGAAGTTCAAACTTATAACGAATTAAATATTGCTTTTTTATATAAATTCATATTTAAATACGACATCTTTATATATATAATTCTACTGCACGTGTGTTTGTGACTGAACTCCTCCTAAACTTCTGGACCGATTTGAATACATTTTTTGGTATGAGTTTGGGTGGCGCCCTGGGTGGTTTCGATTTACTATTCAGTCCAATTGGACAAAGGGGCGTGGTACCTCCCATACAAACCACGATATTAAAAATCCATTATTTATGCTCCTGCTAACGGTATTTGAACAAAATTTGCATTACAACGTCTGCCGGGTCAGCTAGTAAATGAATAAATTACAGTCCATATTTGAAATTTAAACTCGAATGCGGACGTACGAAAATTGCGAAAATATTTGAAAACTAAGTTTTTAATAAACCGGCAAACTGTTAGATACCGCTTTCATCACATTTTCGGTAACGGGTTTGAACACCCTAGTAGAGTACAAAGAAAAAATTAAATATTAAGGTTCTATCTATTATAGTAATTTGGAACAACCCTACATATCATGGGGTTGGACCAATTAACTGGATAAAAGAGAACATGAGTCGACACCTTCGCGTTGAATATGCGGTGCGATGATAAGAAGATTGTTGTACATTTCCAACCAACAAATAATTGGTAACTTTGCGAAGCAAGGGGTTGGGTAGAGTTTGTCATCAACAGCAATCATTTCCTCTAATGTGCTTCACAAATCCGGTAAATATTGTGGTTTGTCATTTCTTTAAAGCGGAAACACAAAACGTTTAGAAATGTTTGAAAATATCATCATTCCGAAGCGGCATAATAGCCACTTGACTCACAATAAATTAATTTTCGATTCTAATGAAATTCACAAGTAAGAGCATTATTCACTGGTCCATATTTGCCACACTTATTATGCCGCCCCCATAATAACGAAAATGTCTGATGATGATGGTGTTGTGATGTATTTGGCTTTAAGCAGAAAAAACCTGCCTTCTATGACTAAACGTTCATTGTGCACGATTTTAGGCCAATATTGCACAGTGGAAGATATAATTAAAAAAGTTACAAACCATAAAAATTGTTTCCCATCACAAAACATGAAGGGGATTGGGGAGAGTTTCTCGCATCAAGTGAGCAGGGCGTATCATTGGTTGTGACCTACAGTTTTACCCCAGTTCAATATGGTATTTTGAGAAGATTTTTCATGGGTAAGTACTCGATAGTGCCAGCATAATAAGCGAGGTGACCGTCGTCGAAATAAATGTAAGGAGGTCAGAGCAGTGATTGAAACCATGTGCTCTTGTACAAGCGCCGCGTACACTAACCATTGCACCGGAACTGGTATAAACTGTAGTTCGCAATCAATGAGAAACCACACAGCCAACGGGTTGTGGGAAGCTCTCTTCATTACATTCATGGGATGTAATGGGAATCCATTTTTTTCTCTACGAATTTTTGAATCAAAAGCGAGCTAACATACAATTTCATTACTGCAACGTAAATGATATCGTGAACAGAAAGAGTTTCAACGCTGTGACAAATTTGTTTCATTGTTGCGTTTAAAATGCTTCATTGATGTATTTAAACAGAAACTAGTTTGAAAACTGAGCCCACCATATACGAATACTATATGAAAACTAGCATCAACCCCTTTTTTAGTCCATTTTAATTCTTTTACTCATCCGTATGATACATTTATGTTTCTAATTTTGATTTGGAAGGATGAGGAGGTGGCAGTCAATTTGTTTTAATATTTATTTCTCTTAATTGTACGTCTATTGTTTTGACGTTAAGCCATAGCAACCAGTGTCGTCGCATAATTGAAACATTCGTTGCAATGACGTAGTCGTTACATCAATTCTAAATGTTTGACAACAATTCATAGTACTTATGCAAGGTGGCGCAAAAGTAATCCTCCTATCAGAAAATGCTATAAATTTTGCGATTGGTCCCTAATGACAGTTCTGTTTTGACATTTGTGTAGTAAACTGCTCCAGAACGCGGAATATTGCTGACTATTTATTTGACCAATAATCGGTCGGTGCTTTGGCACATCGTGAATTTCGCCGCAGATTTCCTGGCCGTCCAACGCCTACTGGTGAAACACTGCGACGTTTAGCCGCTCGCCTCGAAGAGACTGGCACAACACGAGATGCTGCCAGGCGTGGCAGACCCCGGAGTAGCCGTTCTGCAGAGAATATTGCTGCTGTAGCCGAGGATGTCATGGAAGTGCCGTCGACATCGACCAGACGACGTGCCACGCTACAGAGCAATGATCAACGAGTTCTTTTTGCCGAAACTTGATGAATTGGGATTGGGAAACATGTGGTTCCAACTGGACGGTGCAACGGCACACACTGCACGTGCCACAACCGATATGCTGAAGGATGCATTTTCCGGGCGCCTAATCTCCCGTTTTGGCGATTTGCACTGGCCAGCAAGATCGCCTGATTTGACCGCTCCAGACTTCTTTTTGTGGGGCTTTTTGAAGTCGCGGGTTTATGTCAACAAGCCTCAGACTCTTGCAGCTCTTAAAGACAATATTCGTCAAGAATGTGAGGACGTATCGCCGGAAGTTTTGGCCAAAGTGATGGAAAATGCCATAAAAAGGGCTCAAATGACAATCAACTGTGGCGGCGGCCATTTACATGACATCATATTCTCGACTTGATGTAAAAAAAACTAAAAGACCAAATAAAAATAATCCACAAGAAGAATCAAAGTTTTTAATTTTTTTTTTAAATTACAGCCAAAAAACAGCCAAACAACAGTTTACTTTTCCGCCACCTTGTATAATGGAAAATAACTAACAAAAGTTTAATAGTCTGTTTCTCGATCTCGAACGAAATGCTAAGCGAAAAATTCGACCCCAATTGGGTTTCTAAATGTAGAAATTTTCGTTCGCCTGACTCCATGTTTGTTCGTGACAGCGCATTCGAAATAGATAAACCAAAATTTGTACTGAATAGTTTCATGTTTTCATTCGACCTGAAACGGCAAGATTGTGAAACCCAAATTAACTTTCTTTCGTCTAGAACACGAACGAAAGCTTTCGTTCGAGATTGAGAAACAGGCTGTAAATCTTAAAATATTACTTCTTTCGTTAATTGTACAATTATTGTATCCGTTGCAGCAATGAAAATTGTGTTGTTGCAGCAAAGTACACATTCAAGACATCCTTCTATGTTGTTGCAGTTGGATGTACGAAACTTTTCATTGCAGCAATGTAAACACCTATTTCATCCCTCCGACGAAATGTGTTTTGTTGTGTACGTGTTTAAATTAAATTAAATAGACATATTCCACGCAATTGAAGCGTCTGGTGGAAGAAGGTGTTAACTCACTTTTTTCCAAAAACAATTTTTCTTTCCTTTTAATGTTTCCATGGAATCTGATTGACATTTTTCTTATCTAAAACAAAATCAGATACCATGGAAACATTAAAGGAAGGAATATATTGTTTTTGGAAAACTGTGAGTTAATGGAAATGTGAGTGAACGTTGAAGGAAATGACTGTTCGTCTTGTTTAAACATGAGGCAATAGAATAATAAGTGTGTTTTTTTTTACCCCGCTAAAGTTAATTATAGATTATTTTGTACGGGACAGCTAAGCGATATTAAGTGGCATTTCAATTTCCCACTTAAATTCCGACTTCACCAAAGACAATGTTGCCACATTTCTTGCGAATGAAAATGTTATCAAAAAGAGACTCAACAGCAGAAATTTGCAAAATGGCTTACGCATGGTAACTTGATTAAAATTATTTTATTTAATGGAAAACTACGCATCTCTAAATTTGAACGACAGATTTTTATTTCCGATTGAAAACAAAATTGGAATTAAATTGTTCACAACAAAGCGCGGTAAATGTTATACATATTGATAATGGTAGAATTATCTATCAGGTATACATAGTCGTTTAAACAGATGATTACATTTTTCCCACGCCATTTTTCGTTTCATTTGTCAAAATCATATACATGCGTTTTGTTTTTAAACCTTTTTGTATTCTTGTATTGTTGCCAAATATTTGTGTAGGGTTTGACAACTGAAACGAATGAACGAAAATAAAATGTATGTTGTTGCTACTTACAACTACAACAACATCTACTGCTACCATGCATTTGTTGGCACTGGTTACAAACATGTTGCCGTATCGAAGTTTTTTCACCCATTGCAGCAAGTGTTGCCACATTTCGTAGTATTGGAAAGTCGTAAGTGGCGATAACTTAATGGAATAAAAACGCAGCCTTAATATTAGAGTTCCGATGGGATGACAGTTATATATTGAAAGAAAAAATCATTAGGAGTACACCCATCGACAGTTATGTTCACTTAAGAAAAAGGTTATCCATTTTTCGGTTTCAAAAATAAAGTCAAATAAAATACACATAAATCTATGATTTCGATGAAACGTTTATATGATGATAATGCTTAGATCATGCCATGAAGAATGAAATAGAATGTCACTTCAATGGCCGTCTCTGACCACTTTTGAACTTCACTGATGAAGACAATTTCATCCCGTAGTGCTAGAAAAGTGACCACATTTGAAAAACCACTTTTGTAGTAAATTTTAATGCGCTTTTCGGTTGTTAAACGATCCATATTCGTAAATGGCAAACCTTTCACTAAAAAAATGACACTTCAGATGACAGATATTTAACAGCTGACAGCCTTGCCAGGCAGTGGGTTTTGAAACCAAGAAATGGATAATGGATTTTACATGGATTATACACTTATTTAAGAAGAACTGTTCTTAATCCATTGCTGTGATGTATGAGATTACTTTCAGAGATTGTAAAAATAAAAAGCGAAATGCTCACGGAGAAGATCCTTAGATTCCAGTAAGGGAAATGTATAATTTTTTCCATCTGTCCTGCTTCACTCATTCATGATATGCACAATTTTTCTGATCCATGTTTTATTGCTCATCAACACTTATTTACGCTTTCAAGGAAATCGTCAGAATTGCCTAAAACCAATTAGATGAACCGGTAGTAATCTCAACTTTTGTTCACTATCAGCCACTGTGCATCGTCTCAGAAGGAGAGAGCGTTTGCGTGTTAAAACGTACATACACATTTCTTGTGAATGTCGTCTAGTAATGTGTTTCTTCTGGCTTTGTTTTGGCCTTTTTTGTTTGTCTGTTTTGTTCGTTACCACGTTCTATCGGTCTAATGAGGCTTTTGGCATTTGAGTCTGGCGCTTTCTGTCTCTTAGTTGCCGTGCCGTGTGACGTCATTGTTTTAATTCATACAGTCAATTCTGTGGGTCGGTCGGTTTACTAGGTACAACCATTCACATACATATCTACACACACACCTACATTGTATAAGTATATGTGTCAGGTTAATGTTATACCATAGTGGCCCTCGTACACACACTTTTGTCGCGTAGTCTCTCTTGGCGCTGTCATAAATGCTGGGGTTGTTATTGTTGTGCTCCATGTGCGACCGACGTTATGATTTGTATCTCTGAGCTCATCGAGACACTCGGTAGTACGAGAATCGGTGTAAAAAATAACAAACTGTTGTTTCACTTTTAGTTAGTAGGTGAACACGAGACGTGAAAGTTTCAAATCGACATTCGAATATAGTAACGCATTTTCGTGTGAACAGAAATAAGAAAATTTCGAAAAATACAAAATTGATTAAAACGAAGAGTTCTAAATTTATTTCAAATCTCTTTTCGTCGAATAAAGTGAACAACTTGAAATAATTTCGAAATTGTTATACAAATTAAAAACCAAATAATAAATTTATATTTCAAATTTAGTTTAAAACAAAACGAAAACAAAAATCAAAAATGGGTTGTGCTACTACCAGCGTTAAAATATCTTCCATCATCTTCAATGTAATTCTGGCGGTAAGTCAAATCGTGTGTGTGATCAAATTCGTTTCTTAACGATTCGCTTCAAATCTAATCAAATATTAGCATCGCAATAAATTCAAGATCAAACTGTCTCATTATAAAATATTACATTAAATGTTTCAACCCATCCGTCAGTTTTGGTTTTGAAAATTGTGTACTATTTATAATAATTTATTTGACAGTGCGTATGATGTCATTTTTAAACAAAAGCAAAACAATTAAATTGACAAAAATTAATTTAAAGTGCAAGTCGAGGTTAAAATAAAAACACCCCAATTGGAAAATGTCAGGATTTCATTTATTTCCAAACATTATTTTCGGGTGCTGGAAATTGGGTCAGCTGGTGTTGATAAGTAACTGATACTCTTTATTGCCTTCATAGGTGAAATTCATAAATCAACTCGATTTTGTGTATAATACATATATATGTATTAATTCATAGATACATATGTATGTACAAAGTACATATTTATTTATAAGTTTGTGTAAAGTAACAAATTTATTAAGACATATTCATATTTACATATCGTGACTAATTTCACCGCTGCTTGTGCCATTCACTAGATGTGACGAAATGTGTCCTTCCTCATAAAAGACATTGTTATACAGACATAAACAAAGTATTCTAGCACACATGACTTTTTTTTTATTGACTTTGGAAATAGCGTGGAGTTTCTTCAGAAATATTAAATTTTTCTGCTGCAGCACGAAATTTAAGGACTTTAAATATACCTATACATATATTTATATACACATCCCTGCTCGGACCACCTTATATATCCTTCGACGACGGCCACCTCGCTTAGTGATGGCGACACTATCAGGTACTTACCATGAAAAAGCTTCTCAAAATACCGTTCGGAACCGGTGGAAAACTGTAGGCCGCAATCAGTGAGTGAAAAATTAGAAAGCGAACAGCTCACTGCTTGTGACAAGCTTTCCCCAATCCCTTCATGGGATGTAATGGGAAACAGTTCTTTTTATATACAGATCGATTTAGAAACAGATTCATCTGGGATTTCAAAAAAATGAACTTTGTTCGTAACTCCAGGTTTTCTTGTTTTCAAACTGCTTGTCATAACCAGAGGTGTGGATTTCCTAAATTTTGAAGACTCCGACACCAACTCTACAATGATAACACTTTGAACCCCGACTCCAAATCCTAATCCGACTTCAACTCCACATATAAATTCAACGTATTTAAATGTTTCTTTGTTTATTTGTTGGTACCAATTGCGAGGCAGAAGCACGTGAATATACAAATTATTCATTCTAAATAAATAAATTAAAATTAAATTAATAAATAAGTTTTCACAAATCAGCGTTTTAATATATTTCTATGAAATATTAGTGTCTTTTCGTTAGAATTAAGCGATTATACTGTTGTAGTTTTTGGCATGAAATTTTTGTTATCAACATTCTAGTAAATTGTATTGGTTCGAGGCAAGCCTACTGAGTTGAGCGGTACCTATGAAATGTCTGTATCAAGTCCAATTTTTTAAACAATCGATTTTCACCAATTCTAAGATTCCTAAGAGTCCTGCTTGATAAACTAATAACACTTTCCACTTTTTGCCGTTTCTTACGTTTCATGATTTTTTAAAAATACAACATTTTCATTTTTTAAGGAAAACAAATATATTTTTCGCCATACTTATTTTTATAATTGCGAAACTGTTGATTATATTTAGAAATGGTATTCGAATAGATTAAATTTATTATAATTCTAAATTTTTCTGAATTTTTTCGGACAAAATCGGACGGGTCGTACGCGAGTAATGATGACATAAACATACAATGACCATTTGAAACCCTTCTGCATTCCTTGCAAATGTACCCTTGCTATGAACTTTGGTACAAGTTGACCCAATATCATAATTTGTTAAAAAAAAACACACACGACATTTTTGAGAGAGAAAAAATACATAAAATAAAAATAGAGAATCAATTGGTAACTCATTCATTATAGAAATGTAATAATTATCATTTCGTTTCATGGAAAAAATTAGAAACATAAGTAAATATCTGTATCTGAGAGGTAAACTGTCGTAACTACCAAATTTTCGATATTGGGATTATTAATGGAATTGTATTGTAACTGTATTGTTGGAATGTATATATTTAATTTTAAGTATCTCCAGAGCTAAAGGAAGCTAAAATAATCAATGAGTATAAATTGTATCTGCCTTGTAATACATTATTAACATTATTGTTAAAATAAATAATTTGGTCGTTACGACAATTTACCTCTCAGGTACAGATATTAGTTATTTTTGTTTCAATTTGAGCACAAACTGTCGTACATAACTGACATACAAATTTTGAGTTTTTAGTTTTACTGTCTCTTATTTGGTAGGATACTCGGCGGAACTGTTCTAATCCGTTTATCTCCAGAGGACAAATTCTGAGATGAATGTACGTCTTGAATATATTTTTCAACTTTAATGGGCTACTAACAATGTCACAAATCTTTTTACGCAAAATTTGTTGTTTTACGGTATTACCCGCAGTTTCAGCAGATAAATCCTGCATCTGAAAGTTATATTAGGATTTCAAGCTGGATTTATTTCAGTTCATGTGTCGTACAATCAAATCAATGTTTTGCCAGCTAGTTATTTAAATAACTGGTTTTTTTATTTGGAAAGAAAAATATATTTTTTGTAGGCCCAGGGTTGATTGTTAAAATTTGATTTTCTTGAGCCTGCCAGCTTGAAGCAGTAGTTTCTCTTGCCAAAGAGTACTATGATGTTTTGATAAATATGAAATGGGGTTGCAGCGTTCTATGTACATATATATTTATTTATTATTCTATATTTGATCTTCTGGATCAAATACTTTCGCTCGACGATGATGAATATTGATCATTTCCGTCATCATCATCTGTCAACAAACTTTCGTTCTCCTCACATAAAACTTCCATCAAGTGGCTACTTTTGACTACCAGCTGTCGTTATACTAAAGACAATAATGACTATTAGGGTTGCATTTTGTTAAAACAGACATGTTCATATGTTTTTTTTTTATTTTATCGATCTTTAAAAGTTTAAGTTCATCAATCACTATCCGGTTCAAGATAATTTATTTCCGTTAAAAATAATTTGTAATAGGAAACGTTTATAAAAGAAGAAATTGATTATTTCAGTGGAGGTTTGGGAATAGGGGGCATCTAAATACCTATACTCCCAACCATCCACCGAAATAATCATTTGCGCTTCTTCTTTTAGAAACTTTTTATATTAAAAATTATTTTTAACGGAAAAAAATTATCTTAAACCGGATAATGATTGAAAATCATATTGTATATCTCATTAAGGGATAGGGGAGAGCTACTGGCAAGCAGTAAGCGTGCGCTTTATAATTTTACTCTGATTGATTGGGACGTACAGTTTTTATACAGTATTTTGAGAGGCCTTTTCATGGCTCTTGACCCCTCTGGGTTGTTTGAGGCCACCTAAGGAAGGAAGTTAGTTGAATGAGAAAATTCAACTGTATCAAAGGTTGATATGACATTGGGCGAGTTATAGAATTAGAATCAAATATTTTCTAGCAAGAATTATCTATTACAGGTCGATTTTTTTAAAATTTTTTCTTGCCGTTGTGGTTCGACCTTGTCAAATGTTGTTTATACCAATTCTAATATGTATCTAGTACAGGTGGTAGCGTGAAAACAGCAGATTACATTTTTTCTTGTCCTTGTGGTTGTTGCTGAAAATTACAACAAATCTTCCCGACATAACGTGAAATAAATACTCAGCTGAATTTGACAAGGTCGGCTCCTGAAATAAAAACAACATGCCTTCAATTCCTACTGGTTCTACCTTACTTATTTTTTCATGTTTCCTAGGTTATAAATTCAAATGACAATAATAAAACGTAGGCATCTCAGTTTGTGTAAAAGGTGGTGTTTATTTCATGTAGAATTTCCCGAACACAAACTCATTCAAATTGGTAACAACAAATATTAAAATATATCATAATTTATCGTAATTCAATTCAATATCAATTTGACCCAAAGGACAATAGATGTACGTACATATTTTACATATTTACAACTGAACATAACTAAATCCATTTTTTCCTTGCCAAACCATAGTTTTACCTGCCGTTGAGAATATCATAAGATTTCAGCTTGATAATTTGTAATTTAGAGAAAAATATTTTGCGTTTGAATTAAACAATTGTCTCATTTTTGACCCAGGAAGTGCAGAAGGGTTAAGATACAAAGTCTTTATGAGCTATCTAGGGTGACTAGACACGTTCAGAGTGTATTCATATGTTCACAAAAATTGTTCAGCATTACCATGGCTACATTTTTGCTAAATATTGTGAGTGAACAATTTGGAGTCGCTTGAAGTTATGCTGAAAAAAGTGCAGGAAAATTTGAGAATTGGTAAAAATCGACTTTTTCAAAGATTTCATCTAATTCAGAGATTTCATGGGTAGCGATCAACACAGGAGACTTGTCTGTAACCGATGCAATTTACTATCACGTTGAGATATTTTTCGACTACAACAATGTTATCGCTCGCTTGCTAATAACGAAAACACCAAACTAGCGATAACGTGGAACTCCGATCAAGTTTTAATTATTCGATCTTCAAGTTCTTATGTTATTTTATAGTTTGCCAGTTGAAAATATTTTAAATATTAATATGCATAATAATCAATTTCCAGTATATCTTATTTGAATATTTTCTATTAAAATCTTACTTTTTAGTAGATATTGATCTTGAACCGGAAAATTATGAAATAACATAATATGGAACTAGATATAATCGTTTTGCTCTAATGTAAAGTATGTAGTCATTCTTGCAAATGTTTATTTTCTCCTGTTTATATCTATTTTATACCCACTTACGACACAATTGGGAGCAGTAATTCCAAGTGTAGCTTTATATTGCTTAGCTCTCCATACAAAATAAGTGATAATCTAAAAGTATGGTTACGTATACTGTGACTTCGGGTTTTCATTTCCATACACAGCTGATTTTTATACGGCACAACATATGTCTGTTGCCTTAAAATCTAGTAACCTTTAAAATCACTGCTCAAAAATGAGGAAAAATCAGGACTGTGGACTTTGACCAACTTTGAACAACTCAAACTCCTACTCCAGCAATTTGAAAATCCACGTATACACTCCGACTCCTAGTTTAACTACCTTCAGAAAAGTATAATTTTCATTGACAACGAAGTATTGAAAATTAAAATATTCGAGCGTTGGTTCAATATTTGAAATTCTTTTTATTTTTCAATATTTCGCTACCCATTGGGTAGCATCGTTAGGAAAATAAACAACAATTAGTAATTAAAAATTAAAGGAATTAAAAGCAAAAATTTTTCCTTAAATTTTATTTTTTTTTGAAAAATCGAAGGATTTTCAAATACTGACCGAACGCTCGAATATTTGAAATAAAATACAATTTTAAATAAAATACAATTAGGTCGAAGATCGTAAATTATCACATTACCAACGAAATAAGTTGAACTGCGTATAATACGACATTGTTGGGAGCACAATACGTTTTTATTTTAGAAGAAATATTTATTAAATTTAAAAATAATTGATCCACTATTCAAAAGTATAAAACGAATTGACTTTTCAAAAGAAAGTATCTATAATCTCAAATTGAAAACAGAAATACCAATCTATCTATTGGTACATTGGACGGGGAACATCAATTTGGTGCCGGATTTTAGTTTTTCTGTTTAGGTTGGGACACCGTATAGTTTGGGACAGCGCATTTTGTCAGAGATTGTTAACAGTATTCGAGAGTAAGTTTAGTCGAATATTAGTCTCTGTAGTATCAATCTTTCTATGTTACTTTGAGGAATACAGCTGCCTTTTTTTGGAGCACAAAAGAAAAGTTTTGTAGCGATATGGTACCATCCTCACGAAAATAACAATTATCACCGGGAAAACGTCCAAAATTTGACGAATTGTGTTATTGATGGAGTCATTGTAATATCCGCTAACTATTTGACTGGTAGCATTATAAAGAAACCTTTAGTGTTATATAAAGAAAAGAAGTTATAACAATTTCCTAGTACAGGTTGGAAGTCCATTTCTTACACCTAAGCGCATACCTAAATGTGTGGCATTTTATATTTATTAGAAGTCAGAAAATCTTATGTAGGCAGAACGAAGTCTGCCGATTCCCGCTAGTTTACCATACATTTCTCATGTGTCTACTTCACGAATGTCAAAACCAGACTCACGTTCGATGTTGAATATCCCAACTTGTTTCCGTTGTCTATTCCCAATTATTTAGGTTCAGATGTGATTTGGAACATTTTTAACGATAACAAGAATTTAACATTACATTGGCATTGTTGCGAGATAATGCCGCCATAAATATACCATTCTTTCCTAGAAAAACCAAGAAAACTATTACAACTCTGTTTAGATCTAAGACAAACTGATTTTATCTAATACAGTGTCAAAATGTATATAAACCGAAAAACTCGATCAACAAATCACTTCCATCGAAAATTTTGACTTTAATGAAAATGCTAAACTTGGAGTCGGAGACGTTCAAATTTTTACGACTTCAACTCCGGCGAAATCCCAGACTTCGACTCCACATCACTGATAACAAAGTAGAGGAGTTTTCTAGTTACGGTTAAAATGTATTTCACATATTTCTTTTAAATATTTCATTAAATATTGATCTTGAACCGAACAATTATTAAAGAACGTTAAAAAAAACTTAAAGTTTCTGGGTCCCCAAACACGACGCTAAGCAACACATGGGAAAGACAGATATAGTAAGATCATTCCTGAAATCAATGTTTTTCTCAACTTGTATTAATTAAACTTTTCCGAGATATTGCTAGAACCAAAACAACAAAATAAATTACCACACGCTGAAAAATCTGTCTTTTTGTTGTTGTTTGGATGCAAATATAACGTGTTTGCTACTTGTCGCAAATATACTATACTTTTGTCCAAAACACATTGTGTTTGCTTTTCAATATAACACTTTTGAGAGACAATAATTAATATATGTTTTGAAAACCAAATGTGTTTTTTTTGTTGAAAACCGCTAAAAACAAATACGAGACAGACAACAAAGAATCAAAAAAAGAGTAGATCTTCAATTCATGAAAACAGTCCTTGCAAAAATGTACATGTTTCCTGAAATATGTTGCGGGGTCGGAAATTTTTCAACTAATGAAGTTTATACTATCACTAAACCAGACTCAATCACAATTATTTGTTCGAACTGAAACCGTAATCTTTTTTTCGATCAGAACGGGGTCCAAATTCAACTGTGTTTTTAAAAATAAAATAATTAAATATTATGGCTTTATTAGAAATTACGAAATATTCCCATTATTTTTGGAACACAATTTCATTCATGTGACTGCCGCGGCTGGCGTCGCAGTAGCTTATCCTGTCAGTCCAATTTTCCAAGACGTTGATGACGCGACGATATCAGACTTAAGGGTGTGGATCGTTTCTGGATTATTCGCATAGCATCGGTTTTATCGGCACCTTACAAGGTAAAGCCTACAGAGATCAAATCGCAGCTCCGAAGCGGCCAATTAACATCACCAAGATGGCTGATAAGACGATTTATGAACTTGGTTCGCACACAATCGATTGTTTGATGAGCTGATGCACCATCCTGCTGAAACTAAAGACTGCCCAAATTCGTATCTTCCATTTTATCCCATAAAAAGTCCGTAGCCATGGCACTGTAGCGCCGTTGTTGAAATGCCGTTTCCAGCATCATTTTAGGGGGGGGAAATGGGCCAATGATGCCACCTCTCCAAAATCCATACCAAACTGTCACTATCTGTGGATACATTGGCATCAAAGACGAGCTGGATTTCTGATGTTCAGATGCGGCAATTTCGTTTGTTGACATAGTCGTGGAGATGAAAATGCGCCTCGTCAGTAAAGATGATTTTCCGGCGAATTTCGATGTGCGATTGGTGTTTGCAATATTTCCCAACGTTATTGAAACGTAACTCGACTCATTTTGGTACGCGAAGGTATGATACCGACTGATAGTTAATATTTCGAACAGAAAAAAATCTATTATTGTCAAAATAGTCTTTGATTCATAAAGAAATTCAAAAATTATTGGACCACCCGTTAAAATTCTGAAATTTAGTCGGGCACATAATAACTGGCTATTTATTTTCTTAATTTTATTTATAATTCTTTGACTTTCCACTCCTGTGATTTGGCCCATCTTGGATATTTTAATGGACCGTACTACAATATTTTTTATCATTATATCAAATATTCCAATTCACTTCTTAGTGTCGTCCAAGATGAAAGAAATACCATAGATGATTCATTTGCTTACTCACAATTTTCACCAGAGGGCACATGCTGTTTCCGTACGACCATTTTTCACTAGAACCAAATCACCCAAATATCCATTTTATTTCGATTCTGTTGATTGACTTTGAAAATAAAATATATGTAATAGAAAGGCATATCACGTTTGATATTTTTTGGCAATCCAAAAGGGAAAGAAGTATGGTTAAATAATGATTTTATTTCTAGGGAAATTTGCCCATTTCCACCATTGCTGCGCCATCTAGAAAATTTCCCTTGACTTTAAAATCCACCACTTATCCCGAATATTTCGGAAAGTATACAGAGATTGTTTGTGAGATTGTTATGACACATGTTCGCATATTTGTGCATAGAGTGCATATGCAGGTACGAAGTTGATAAATTTGTGTTTGTCTCTAATTCAACTACACACACTTTCACATACTTTGTTTACTGAAAAAGTGTACATTAGCAAATTTTTTATACGATTTTTTGATAATTTTGATTGGATATTATCTTGACAGCATACATTGAAAACGTGAACAGTGATAATGTATTTACTCGCAACAAACCGTTAGTAGTGTTTGTTTGTTTAATACCAATATGTTCATAATATATAAAATTTAATGTACATAAATATTAAAAATTGATAATAAGAAATCCAAAACTTTTATTTTGATCCTTATCGCACGTTTTGCTTAAATAATTTATGCTACATCCCACTATTATTAACTACATATCGATGGTGTTGCGTAAAAAGGGCCAATCTGCATTTTTTTTACGGGAGTCAGTCTGGTTTTGTTTAGCTTGTCACGACAAGTCAAAAGGACGAAACTGTTTGGGTCTATCTGCAGCGAAATAAGTAGTGTCTACTGCAGATAGACCCAAACAGTTTCGTCCTTTTGACTTGTCGTGACAAGCTAAACAAAACCAGACTGACTCCCGTAAAAAAATGCAGATTGGCCCCTTTTACGCAACACCATCGATATATTGTTTACTGTTGCTTTGGTTTGTGTCTAGACTGACTAGCTGTCTCACATATGTTGGTAAATTTCTTGTTTAATGGGAAGTTTTCTAGATGGAGCCTGTAACCAATATTTAGAAAAGCCAAAGTGAAAGTTTAAAAAAGGAAAATTTTCTTTAATATGTGATTTTTCTTAAAAAAGAGGAAATTTTCTCATATACATATTGGTAAACAAAGTCCTTTTATTAAAAAAATAATACCTTATTTTAAAGAAGTACCCTTGCTTAAAAAAAGTAAATTTTCTAACAAAAAGTACCTTCTTTAAAAGAAGTAATTTTTTTTTATATAAGTACCTTTTTTCAACAAAAAGTACATTTTCTTACAACAACTTACCTTTTTTAAAAAAAGTAATGTTTTTTTTAAAATAAGTACATTTCTTAGAAAAATACATTTTCTTCTAACAAATTGCCTTTTCGTAAAAAACTATATTTTCTTTAAAGAGTACCTTTTTTGTGAAACAAAATAACTTTTCTTGAGATAAGCACCTACCTAGGAAAAAAGGAACAATTTTAAAAAAATCCTATTTCTTAAAAAAACATTTTCTTCAAAAAATACCTTCTCTAAAAACATACCTCTTCTTACAAACAAGTACCTTTTCTTAAAAATAAAATAATAAATTTCTTTTATTTTCATGAGATAAGTAGCCTTTCTGAAAATAAATATACATATTTGCTTAAAAAAAAACTTTTTACTAACAAGAGTCCCACTTCTTTAAAAAGTACCTGTTCTTAAAAAATTTACTTCTTTTTTCTAAAAATTCGTACTGTTATGGCTTTTTCTTCCAGAAAGTACTTCTTCTTAAAAATAGTACCTTTCCTTAAAAAAACATTAGTTTTTAATAAAAGAAGTACCTCTCTTTAAAACAGGACCTTCCGGGAAATTATAATATATATTCTTACAGAAAGGACTTAAACATAACTTTTTAAAAAAAAAATATTTACCTTCTATAAAAAAAAATTGTTCTTAAAAAAAATTTATCATTTTACAAAAAGTATGTTTTCTTAAAGATCAATTTAAATTGTAAAAAAGGAAATGTACAAAAAATACCTTTTCTAAAAAAAGGAATATTTTTAAATAAGTACCTTTGCCTTAAAAAAAATACATTTTCTTACAAGAAATTGCCTTTTCTTAAAAAACTAGATTTTCTTTAAAGGGTACCATTTTTGTGAAACAAAATAGCTTTTCTTGAGATCAGTACCTATTCTTAAAAATGTACCTATTCTTGAAAAACACCAATTTTAAAAAAATTCCCATTTCTTAAAAAAATCTTATATTAAAAAAATATACATTTTCATAAAAAGTCCTTTTCTTAAAAGTACCTTTTCTTAAAACTAAAATAATACCTTTTCTTGAGATATGTAGCCTTTCTGAAAATAAGTAAAATTTCTAAAAAATGCCTATTTCTAAAAGAGCATCCCTTCTAACATTTACTTCTTTGTAAAAAAGTCATACTCTTATGGCTTTTTCTTCTAGAAATTACTTCTTCTTAAAAAACCATTAGCTTTTAATAAAAACCTTTTTAATAAAAACCTTTTTTTAATAAGGACCTTTAAGGGAAAATATAAAACATATTCTTACAAAAAGGACATACGAGAAAACATATACATTTAAAAAAAAATATTTACATTCTATAAAAGAAATTTGTTCTTAAAAAAAGTTTATAATTTTACAAGAAGTATCTTTTCTTAAAGATCCATTTAAATTATCGTATTTTTCAACAGGCGCCTTAGGCGTGTTGGAACTAACTAGTGCATAATATATAGAGAAAGGAACTTCGTTCGAACCGGATGTCCCCTGACACCTCATGTAATTTTTTTTATTAATTTGGATGGTTCTATACTTCTCGGAATATATATTGTATACACAGTGGTGTGGTTCTTTATATTTTCTCTTCAGCATTCAGGACTACGCTACAAACTTTTCTATAAAAAATAAATAAATGGTTTCCCGTTACATCCCATGAAGGGATTAGGGAGAGCTTCTCACAAATCAGTGAGCTGTGCGCGTTCTAGTTTTACGATCACTGATTGGGACCTACAATTTTACCGATGGTATTTTGGGAATCTTTTCCATGGCTAAGTATTCAATAGTGTCGCTCTTACTAAGCGAGGTGACCGCCGTCGGAAGATATTAAAGGTGGTCAGAGTAGGGATCGAACCCACGTCCTCATGCACAAGAGCCGCGCACACTACCATTGCACCACCGACGGCCACTTTTCTATATACAATCTAATTCGACAGTAGGCACTGATTGTATACCATTATTCCATACATTTTCATCAGAATTGTATTGAAATTGTAAACATTACAATGTATGTAGGTAATGGTTGTGTTTGCATTTGTAAACATTTCGACATACTTTGTATGCTATATTGTTTGTACCACACAAGGTATAGTGAAGATCACTGCCTAGGTTGCATACTATACGAATGCGAACAGGTATAGTAAACTGGTCCTATTGGGTATTTCGCCATCTAGGGCTTTTCTTTGGTGGCATGCTGGTTCAATAAATATAAAAAGTTCTCCGTTTGTAATAATATGGGTTACTTAAAAATGACTGTAAACGACACTTCAGATTACTTATTACTTATTATCCCTTGTACCAGTAAATGGTGTATTGTCACAACCTCTCGCCCCACCTTGTCTTATTTCCGTACTACAATTGGATATTTTGTTGTACTTTTTAAAGGTTTTCTATTCGACCACCAACAAAGCAAATAAATACGCACCCGAATACCACGAAATCTACGTTCAAACAAAGATTACAGCTAAAAATGAAACAGTTCAAATTAAGTAACGGACCCAGAAATCTTGCCATTTTTTAAAGTTGAAAATTATTTTGTTCCTTTTGAAATACCTGTGATGAAAAAGTTTCAAGTTTGAAACATTGTAAAACCAATATTAGCAAACATATTTAAACAACACAAGTAAATCGTGTTATTGGAACAGGTTTCTCTAGCTTGACATCAAAAGTTTCTAAAAAAAACAAATTTGTTTGTGGTTTTGTCGGATGTTACCTCTGTGCATGCTGTCACTAAAATGACAAACAATTGATATCTTCGAGGTAGCACCTTCTCCGCTCCCTTTAAGCTATTTCTCAAATTTTTAGACTGCTACTCCGACTACGAGACGATTTTCTGAACTCCGACTCCTAAACTGCAACTCCGACTTCACACATCGCGGATCATAACTGTGAACCGATGCACATTTTATAATTCAAATTATTCAAACACACACTCATATAAATGAAGATCCCACGCAGAAATTTGAAGCTCAAATTTCATACTAATATTCGTATTTGATATTTGCAACTTAAATATTAATTTCAATTTCAAGTAAACGTCGCGTCGTGAGTTATAGACTCGTAGATAAATAATAATTAATACGCTAATTTAATTTAATATAAAAAGTCACACAATGTTGAGAGCTACATAGTACAAACACAGATACAAAACCCGTTTGCCAAATTTCATTCATCTGTCATTATTGTTATAATTTTGGCATTTTAACTCACTACACAATAGGGTGTACTGAAAAACGCATTTTTTGGAATTTCAATCGTTAAGGGGTCTCAAACGTGCGCATTCAAAAACTGATAACGGGGACGTACAATCTATTTTTATACGATGACACTTATAGTCGTCACCTACCCGCCGTTAAAGTTTCAATTCCTAGTGTATTTGGGTAAAAAAAAATTTTATTAATTTTTTGGTCAATATGGGGCTCAAACGACTTGTCACGATGAGCATTATTTGACAACTATATTTTCAAAATTTTTACATACCATTTTTCCACGGCACGTCTTGATTAAGCAAAATTTTTTCGATTTTTCGCGTATTTCTCATTGTAGTTCGCGAATTAGCTTTGAATTATATTTATTAGATAGTATTTTCATGTAAAATAAAAAATGAAGTAAATTGAAAACGTTTTTCTATCAAAATTCACTCCAAGATCTTGTTTTTCTATTTAAAAATAATTTGTAATAGAAAATAGTTTTTACAAGTAGCAGGGGAATTGATTATTTCTGTGGATAGTTGGGAATACACATAACTATTTCGATAACCACCACACGCAGAAAAAACAGATTTTTTTCTTGTTTGAATGCAAATATAATGTGTGTTTGGAGCTTGTCGCAAATATTGTATACTTGTGTCCAAATACATTGTGTTTGCTATTCAATATTACGTGTATGAGTCACAATAATATGTTTTGTGATACAAATACAGCTGTTTTTGGTGCACTGTTTACTTCAAAGATATATTGTTCTCTGCATATGGTAATGTTATTGCAAGTGCGTAGCTGTATTTTTGCAAACATATTCTCCCAAACATATTCTGCAGGAACCATGTATGTATATGTTTGGAACATACTTCAAACATTCATATGTTTGCAACTTACATGTAAACAGTACCATGTTTAATGGCAAACATGTATGCTTTTACGTGGAAGCATATGCGTGTTTCCCCCAAACCTGCACATTAGGGTTAGTCACTTTTTTGCGGCGAATGCTCTCGGAGTATGATGTAGCGAGTGAACAAATATGAACAACTGTGTCTTTACATTTTTGATATTGAAAAACACCTTCCGCACGAAATGCAATTACTTGCACTCAAGCCAGATATTTTCCGTTATATTTTTTTGTGATTTTTAAAATATGAAAAAAAATAATTTGCTTTTAAATGTTTCTTGTGGTGGTTATTAGTTAAGATTGGTACGCTGATTGCGAATCTGTTGCTCGATCTCTAACTCGTCACTTAGTTTTCGAGATAAGGCGATTTTAAAATTGAATTGAGCAAAAGTTCCACTTCTTTGTGATTTTTAAAATGTAAGAACTTTATCCGTTTTAAATTTTTCAATGTGCGGTTCTTAGTTAGGTTTGGTACGCTGATCACGAATCTGTTTTTCGTTCAATAAAGGGCCATTTATTTTTCAAGATGTAGTGATTTTAATGTAGAGTTAGAGCAAAACGGTTCATTAGGCAAATTTCATGCCATATGTCGGAAACTGAATGACCAATTAAACAGAGCCCATCAAAGTCACCTAAGAACAGCCCCATTAAAAGTTTTAAACGAAAAAAAATTCTTAAATTTTAAAAACCACAAAAAAAAATTTAACTTGTTTAAGACCAATTTTAAAATTGCCATATCTCGAAAACTCAATGACCAATCCGAAAGATTTAAAAAAATTTCAAATTTGAAAAATCACAAAAAAAATAAATTTGAAAAAAATATGGTTTGAGTCAAAGTAATTGCATTTGGTGCGGAAGGTTTTTAGCAATATCAAAAAACTAAAGACGCAGTTCTTCATATTTTTGTATGCCTTATATCAAGGCTGATCTACTTCAGGTTATAGCAAGCGCACAGCTGATTCATATTCTGAACAGCTGATGCAAAGGCGAATTGTCAAACTTATTCGTTTTGTTTACATTCTTATTGGCAGAGTGAAGTTAATTTATAAACCTGTGTTTTTGAAAGTTCCCCTTAAAAGTGAAAAAAAGTATTTAAAGATGGTAAAATGTGCTATTTGCAATAAAAAGTTTGAAAGCGGTACGGGACCGATGTTTCATGGTCCACGCAAAGACAACAAACGCTTGTTGTGGGGCAGTCATTGCCGGATGTGTTTGTGCTGTTTCACAACAGAAACAGCACAAACAAATGAAAAATATGTATGTATATACGTATACGCATGCAATACAAATGTCATATTTTGACAGAACCAGCGCAAAAAGTAAGGCGAATTCTAGTGCTTCCACCAGGTAATAAATTCGCCTTGCCTTATATCATATTGCGAGTGCATTGTGATATTCGAAAAAGTGACTAAACCTACTGCACATATTTAAGTGGAAATTTATGCGTATTTCCCCCCAAACATAATAATATTTAGAAACGAATTATTCTTCGATTTCAATATATCTGTATGATTTATTATTCTGTTGCTTCTCCTTTCTTTGTTGTTTCTCAAGTTTTTGTTTTCAGAAGGTTTCAGCTATGCGTTGGTTATCACTATGCGTTGGTACACAAACAATATATTTACTTATATATACAGATCTAGTTGATGCAGGCCAAGCGTAAATTAACTACTTTAGGTTTTTTTATTATACTTATTTCACAAATGTTCCGCCGTTCCGATTTTCTCAGTAAAGACTGAGACAGACAAAGGGCTTAACGTTGTTGCTGCTCGTTTACCACTTTGGTAGCTCACATACATATACTATACGAAACACACACAAACACTAAAGCAACATCGTAAACCATTTCACCATACTCTTTTTTCACTGATCAAGCGCTTTTGATATCCTCTGTCCGATGAACCATTGACTACTGTATACATGAAACTAAAACGCAATATATCAGCCAATATAAGAAACACTGGCTTCATCTGCAATTTACACTCGTATTCAGGAGTATTGATGAATCACTTGACTGAGAGAATAATGCATACACTGTATACACTTACAAGATAGCCGCTCTTGTTGTCCCTCTTTTATTCCTTTGCTATCGAGAGAGTGTAAACTGCAACAAACACAGCTGCAATTTGTATCACAAACACAGATATATTTATAGCATATTGATCATATTATAGCATATTGATCATTGTGTCTCAATCATGTAATATTGAATAGCAAACACAATGTGTCTGGGCACAAGTATATTACTTTTGCGACAAGCTCCAACACCCTTTATATTTGCATCCAAACAACATAAAAAGACTGACTTTTCAGCGTGTGTGTATAAATGAATTTCGTGCTTCTTCATCAGTTGCGGTTTAGTAATGTAATGCTTCGAGGTAAGTGTATGGATGTTTGGGATGGAACACGCATATGGCTCCACGTAAAAGTATGAATCTTTGCAAGAAAACATGCTAAAGATTGCATTTAAATATAACTCAGTTCAGGACTTACAAATATGTATATGAATATTTGGAGTGTGTTCTAAACATGTACATGGTTCCTGCAGAATGTGTTTGAGAGAATATATTACAGAGGTCGTTATTTTTCAGCGTGCAAGGCATCTCATCAGCTACCTTCTCCACAAGTATTTAGGTATATCGTCACACATTATAGGGATACTAAATTCTAAAATTAACGAGAATTGCTACTAGTGCGAAAACATCCATAACAATACTTTACCGAAAACATCAATATTCACAACTTCTTGTCTATGTAGGATTTCAGTGAAAGCCAATACAAATATGTTTTTGTTTCCAAAGAGAAACAACGATCGCCATGAGATTGGCAATCCATTCTCCGTAATAATCAATTTCTAATCTATTTTCTATTAAAAATTATTTTTAGTAGAAAAAAAGATATTGAACCGAATTATGATTCAAAAACATGAACTTTTTGAATTTGATTTTTATGACCGATTTTGTTAGTTTTAGTTAATGTATGAGAAGTTCATACTAGATACTAAATGGTTGGTTTTTGTTGGAATAATAGACAATTCAGTTAAGGATACTTTTAACTTAATTTTGAAACTTTTACGGATCGATAAAGTTAAAAGAAAATCGGAAGTGAATTTAAAATTGCAAAAAGCATTTTTGAGATCCCCCTCAGAAAATTTTTTTTACAGTACATCCTACTACACTATCGTCAACACTTATCTATACTGAAAGCATTGAACTTTAAATACACAGCCATATGAAATATGGCGTATGAGACTTTTTCAGCAGGAATAAACTTCAGACTATCGCGTATGATGATACAATTGCATTCATTAAATGTTGGCTCATAAGAAACACGTGGATTCGTGAACGATTTCCTCAACTAGCAGTCGCCCCTTTTTATTCACCTTTATATTTTAATGTCAAGTCAGGTAAAAACATAAATAATGTTGTTCCACAAACACCGTCGAGCACCATCAGGGGGTATCCATGACACAGTTGATCGACTTAGTAGTAGGAAAATTATAGAAAACAGAGTAGATGGGCGAGAGAACGATAAGCAACCAGAACCAAACAATGCAGCAAACTAATTTTTAATAGCGTTTGATTGATACTATTGACCATAGATAAAGTAAACTAATAGATGAAGCACAAGTGTTGGGAAAATTTTAGTGTAATGGGTAATTTTCTAGATGTCGTTGAAAGCGATAAACGGGATATTTTTGTTGTCAAAAAATATGACATTAAAGTGATAAAATTATTTTACATAAAAATATCACTTCGAAACAAAAATACAACACGTTACCTAAAGTAGAATATCTGATGGCCATCGAATTGCAAAGCCATGTCACCACCGACTAATCCCTGCTCTGACCACCATAAATTTCTTTCGTCGGCGGTCACCTCGCATAGTGACGGCGACACTATCGAGTATTTAGCTTTGAAAATGCTTCTCAAAAATACCGTTCGGAATCGATGTAAAACTAGAAAGCGCACAGCTCACTGGTTGTGAGAAGCTCTTCCCGATTCCTTCATGGGATGTAATGGGATTTTTTTTATTTAGACCATTTATGGAAAAGCTCCGATAAATATGTTATGGCCAGTTTCCCAGTTCAAAATTCTCCATTTAAATGTGGTTTAAATGCCCGACGCTTGTCATTTAAATGTCATTTAACATGAAAAATGTCTGTGAGCTTTTAAATTGAGCTTTTAAATGACGAGTGTGAAACTCGCCCTTAATCTTTTCGAAAAAGTCCAAAGCAAAAGAGCACATGCTAATTTTCGGTTGAAAATCCCGATCTAAAACAATATCTGATAGATTATTGCATAAAACATTAAAGTTATCAATCCAATAAAAGAAACGGCCGAAGCATTATGCCGATTTAACATGAACCAGCAGATGCAGATGCTGCTTTGGCATTCATCATGAAAGAGATTTTAGCCATTAAATGAAATTTAAGCGAGGAGATAATAATACGGGGTAAAGAATAAATGAACGAAGAACAATCTACTCAAATCCTTAAAATTGCCAACATGTAAGTCTGATTTGTATGAATTCTATAAAGATACATCCATCATATAAAATTTGAAATAGAACAATTTTTGTTTACCAACAAGCATATGTTTATCGTTAGCAGCATTTGTAGCCAAACAGATGACACTTTAAGTACTCTAATTCTGTTGCGGGCTTTCCTGACAAAATAATTCCTTTAGTCTTACATTTAATATACACATATCGTCAGCTGAGTACTATAAAGCTCCATGCGCCATCAACTTAGTTTCGAGAAAAACATCATTTGAGTTTAGAGGTGAAAGTGCATTATAGAGCATCATTGACACTGCGTATCTTAGCAACGGAGTGAGATAGCGAAATTCTGAAGACAGCGTTCGAAAGAGCAACATTTCAAACATCTGTTTCTCATTTAAGCTTAAAAAAATGAAATTGGTGCATGGATCTTTATAGTACTTAGCTGAAGATATGTATGTATATTAAAAATAATTACACTTTTTGTTAATGTTTTGTTTGTTTCATTCAATGCTTATTTGTTTCTTTTTTATAATTCTTACACTAAACATGAACCGGTCTCCCGGGATTTAATTTTTCGAAATCCCGATGCCCGGGCTGTTTAAAACACAGTCCCGTTTGGCATCATCCCTAAAGCTAACATTGAAGAAGAATTTGCCAATTTTGAGCAAGGGAGGTGGTAATATGACGGATATAACTTTTGCAACTTACGGTCGATTTCACCTTTTTCAGTTATCCTTTAGTTAGAGCTAACGAACAGTTTTAGCTGTCAGTTTGTACGGAAATTATAATTTTTAACTGCCAGTTAGCTTTAACTTTGTTTAGTGAAATTGGGCGATAATGTCATAAAGTTCACATCTTCAAATAAAGTTTTCATGAAAACAGAACTCACATTGTAGCTTTATCGTCAAGAATTAAAAAAAGCTCAATGTAAGTTGTTTCTAAATAACTGAATAAATAAATAAATAAATAAATGTCGGCAACGAAATTTGCTGCTGTGATAAGGTGAAGTTTGGGCAAAATAAACCCGTTCCAGTAAATCACATTTCAAAGTGAAGGGTCAAAAGTGAAGGGTCTAAAATAGTGGATTTGTTATATCACAGACATCTTCATTTCGTGCTCATGGGTCATACGAAGGGACATAAACTGATGTACTTCAAAATTATTGGTACATATTTAATATATACTGAGATACTCTAATAGGAATATTTTGTTTCGATATATTTTCCTACCTTACAAATATATGTATTTACAAAAGCTTAAATTTACCACCTTTTGTGTAGACAATTATTCATACATCATTAACGGTTGAAAAGCTACAGCCATTTAAATCTATGGAACCCAATTCTTATAATATTTTCTAATTAAAAGTTCATGTCTATAGATGTTTATGAGGTTAGGGAAAGCTGTTAAGTGTCATTAAATATTCAAAATATTTACACCCCCTCAGAATTTTAGCTAAAGGCATTGTCGTGCTACCGACTGATGCATAAATTGGCTAATTTTTGGAAGCGCGTGGATAACGTCTTTAATTTATTTTGAGACTAGTAAAATTGTATATTGGCAATACCTCTTTCAATCTTCAAACTATTTTAACTCCCCTCTGAATTTTAGATAAAGCAATGAAATTGGTATTGATTAATATTCAATTTGGCTGTTTCTATAGTAAACAGTCACTTGGATGACGTCCACCAAAATGTGTGGGAATGAAGTGTTTGATTCTCCACGTACTTTGCTTAAAATAAAATAAAATTTCTTCGCGGGATCGCCTAAGGGCATCAGTATTAATCGTTGATTCCAATTAAAGAATGCAAAAATAAAATATGAAAATTTTAAAAAAGTTGATATCTTAAAAAAAACAGTAGAGAAATTTTGTCTAAGGTTCCAGCTACAAGGAGTTTTTTATGTTCCAGGACGATGTTTTTTTTAATAAATCTAAAACGCTACAATATTTTTTAATAATATTTTATTGTGTGAAAATTTGGTTTATAACAATTATGTACGAAATATAATATACAGAGTGGTTCAGTCACGACTGAACAAATTTCACCAACGTATTCCTAGGCTCATTTCATAAAAATATGTCCATCTGCGACCATCGCCGAAAATGCTAGGGGGCGAAATGGCAGCGAGTTGAAAATTTTGGGATTGGAGGTCGGAGGGTACTAGGGTAAAATTGCTAAGTTCTGAACCAGTGGTCGGATTTTTTTGTTTTTCTACAAAAAGTACAATTTCTTAAAAAAAATTAATTTTTTTTTCATAAGTACCTTTTCTTAAAAAATTTAATTTTCTTACAACAAATTGCCTTTTCTTTAAAAACTACATTTTCTTTAAAGAGCACGTTTATTGCGAACAAATAATTTTTCTTGAGATAAGTACCTACTCTTAAAAATGTACATATTCTTCAAAATAGGACCAATTATAAAAAAAAATCCCATTTCTTAATAAAAAACATTTTCTTGAAAAAAATTCCTTCTCTTAAAGAAAATACATTTTTAACAAATATTGCTTTTCTTAAAAACAAAATAATTACTTTTCTTTTCTTGAGATAAGTAGGCTTTCGGAAAATAAAAAAAAACTTTTCCTAACAAGTGTACCACTTCTTAAAAAAGTACCTAATCTTAAAAAAAGTACTTCTTTGTAAAAAAAAAAAAGCATACTCTCATGACTTTTTCTTAGAGAAAGTACTTCTTCTTAAAAATTTTACCTTTTCTTAAAAAAAAACATTAGCTTTTAATATAAGAAGTACCTCTTATTAAAAAATTACCTTTCGGGAAATTAGAATACATATTCTTAGAAAAAGAACCTAAAAATATACTTTTTTTAAATACATTCTATAAAAAAATTAGTTTAAAAAAATTTTTTTTATTTTACAAAAAGTATCTTCTTAAAGATCCATTTAAATTATTGTAGTATTCAACGGGCGCCTTAGGAGTGTCGGAATTAACTAGTATAGGAAAAGGAAGTTCGTTCCAACCGGGTGTAATTGTTATGTTACCAAAATTTGACGTGGATAACATGGACGAGATATGGTTTCAAGATGTCGGCGCTGCGTGCCACATAGCCAACGTTACAATCGATCTCTTGCGCACTGTGTTCGAAAACCGCTTAATCAGCTGATACTCGGAATTCTAATGGCCGCCTCGCGATTGACCCCGTTATACTATTATATCTGGGACTCTGTGAAGGATAAGTGTTACGCAATCAATCCCGAGCCCATTGAGGGCTTAAAACACAAAATCGACGCTGTGGTTCACGAGATAGAGGCCCAAACAATCGAAAACGTACTGAAAAATTGGGTAGATCCAATGAGGTACTGTAAATCAAGTCTTTGAAGCCATTTCAACGAGGTAGTGTTTCATTCATAAATGTCGATAATGGACCTTACCAACAAAATTCCAATTTTGAAGAAAATGTATATTCGTATTTTTTTAAAGCGCAATTAAATTCCAAATTTTAGATGGCCCTCCCTTTATATAATATATGATTACCACTATCATAGAGTAATTCTATTGCTAGGGTAAATACTTCTCTCAGATAATTTATGAGATTAGGCTTGGTTGTATATGGACGTTGCAAGTCGAAAAGTATTGCTTTAATAATAGCAGATAGAGGCATTAGTTCAACACAATTAACAAGGAAACAAAATCGGAATTTCGTTTTGTGTTTTAAAATTTGTGCGTCAAATACCAACACAAATGTATACTAACAGTAACAGAAAAATTCCAAAATGTGTTCAAATTTCACAGTTCTCAACCAAAGCGACATGACAAATTTAAGTCAACAGTTATAGTAACTGCACCTGGTGTAAGAAAATTTACGTCGAGAATCTCTCTATCGCACCATCCTCACCACGAAGAGTCTGAAATTAAACGTCAGATGGCAACCACTAGGTATATAATTACTCTATTATCTTTTCATTTTGCATTTTCAATTTTAATTATCTCATTTTCCATGTTGATTTCATCATTCTAATTTGTAATTGTCCCATTTTCAATTTTGATTTTCTAAATACCAAATCATATTTCTTCTAATTTTCAATTTTAATATTTTCTATTTGTTAGATCATATTTTCCTGTTTTGAAATGCAATATTTAAATTTATTATTTGTATTTTGTGTTTCCAATTGGCTTCCCTTCAATCATTAAACGGATGAGCGAGTTGACAAATCTATGAAAAAATCCAGTATGAAAATGCCAATTACTGAGAATAATCACATAGGTTTTAACCTAGCAAATCCCGTTTTCCCTTATACTGCAATTTTTTAAATTTTTATAAGGCTCTTTGTAGCGTTATATTTTATAGGCAAATTAATGAAATTAAGACACATTTCTCGGCAACGGTGTGTCCAAGTGAGAAAATAACTGAAGAGGCGACAAAAATAAAAAAAATTGTTGTGATGTTGAAGACATGTGTTGGTAAATACATTGACGAGCATAACTGTAACAGGGTTGACACAGTTTGAAAATAAATTTGTATATTTTAAATAAACAAAAAGGAGCATGAATAAATTTCGAAAGTTGTAAGTTTGAAAAATAATAATTAACTTAAGGTACGGTCAGATAAACAGTAGGGCAAATACATTTGCCCTGTGGTCACACTTGAACAAATATTTGCAACAAATAATTGTTTGATCAACCTGCCAGAAAATACAAATTTGTTTTCTCAAAAATTTTAGGCTAGCTGTCACAAAACGCAAATTTGTTTTCTGAAAAGTTTTAAAGAAATTGGCAGTAAATACGATTTTGTTTTTCAAAAGTTTTAAACAAACTGCAAGAAAATATTTTAAATAACTATGATGCAGGAGGATGAATGTTTTCTTGTTTTATGCTGTGGAGTAGCGACGGTGTCAATTTTTTATGAAAAATTTTAAACAAGTTGGCAGTAAATACAATTTTGTTTTTCCAAAAGTTTTAAACAAACGGTAAAAAATATTTTAAATAACTATGATGCAGGAGGATGAATGTTTTCTTGTTTTATGCTGTGGAGAAGCGACGGAGTTAGTTTTGGAACAGGAGAAATCTTAATTTGTGGCAAGTTTAGCTTCCAATGGCATAGCCAAAAAAACCCACTGATTTGAGGTTTTAAGCAAAAAATTGTAGATGCCAATTTGGTGACACACTTTTTATGGAATTTCAAATGTGGGGAGGTCCCAAACGACGCGTATTTAAGAGGTGATTACGGGAGCGTTACATTTTTTTATACGAGGGTATTTATAGTCCCCTACCGGCCGTTGAAGTTCCGATTCCTAGAAAAAAAAATAAATTATTTTTTGGAAAATATGGGGCTCAACCGACGTGTCATGATGAACATATATAGAAAAAAATATTTTCAAAATTTTGACCGAGCATTTTCTTTCACGACGTCATTTTGAAATCTCTATCATGCATATTTGGTCTTCCTCACTTTGCTGTATTTTACATAAATATTCCATCAACTATATAAAATTCATATATTTGTAGGTGATTTTGTGAACCAAAAAGACAAACCTTCAAATCAAATGAAATTTTTTGAAAAATGAGCTATTTGATGGAATATTTTTGAAAAATACAGCAAATTGGGGAAGACAAAATATGCATGATGAAGATTAAAAATGACGTCGTGAAAAAAAATGTTTTGTCAAAATTTTGAATTTTTTTTTAGTTAGTCTAGACCCAAACCAAAGCAAAAGTAAAGAAAATAGTAGATGATAGGGGCATGTAGCATAATAGTGTTAAATCAAATGTTTTTTTTTTTTATTTAGCTCCTATCACGCAACGTGCGATAAGCAATTTCGTTCCAAAAATATTTTAGTTCTAAGGTTAAATGCTGCTAAAAATTAAAGTTTTAAACTTCCATTATGTGAAACCTGTTACAATTTTGCTCGGCACCGTAAGACCTTATTTGCATTTTAACGACATTTGACTTTAGCGATTTTTTTTAAGTAATGTCATTTTAGACACCGACTTAATTCAAACTCTTAGGAACGCCACTAAATTAGGTTCTTTCCGTTTTTTTTTTAATTTCCATCATGTGACATGACCAACTGGTTGTGACCAAAAAACGGGACACAATGGGTAAGAAAACATAATTTTTGGTTTAGAATGAAAAATTACATAAAAATACATGAATTTAGTTAGAATACGATTAAATATATAAAACGAAGCCCTTTATTTCGTATATAATAATTTTTTTACTATAGATTCAAGTCGGGATGTGACGCCAAATTGGGCGAAAATCCCCCAAAAAGCGGGACAATCCTTCCAAAAGTGTAACGGTTGGTCAGGTTTGTCATGTCCAACAATTTCCAAAAATCTCTAAAACAGGTGAAAATAACAAAATAAAAATAACAAATTTTCATTCTTTTGTGCTTGTTAGTACACTTATGTACTTTTTGTACACTTTATACTATACACTTGTTGGTGCACCTTATGTACATGTTGGTATACGTCATATACTTTTTGGTACACTTTATGTTCGTTTTGGTTCAATTTAAATACTTGATGGTACTATTTGTGTAACTTACATGTAGGTAAACTTTCTCCATCGGTGTGCATATTGCAACAACGGTAGCGTCCAAACGAATTCACCCAGATAGTTGATATTTTTCAGAAATATGTCTTATAATAACGGGGAGTTCGTTTTTGAAAACAGGGTAAAGGGTAAAATAATATTTCCCATACATGAAATACACCAACCTCAAAAAGCATTAGACGCTTTCAGGTGACTTCATGATATATTCATTCTATGAGAACATGAAAATATGCTTCATAAACACATTGCATTGTATCGCCCTATACGTAAGTGTGTGAGGTCGTTGAAAAGAGTTAAAAATCATACTTGTGACAGCCCAAGTAGAACACAAAACTTTAATTAATTGTCGGTTGTCGGTTAGATATTATTGCGTAGGAAATCACAATAATATTTATGCACATAATTACATTGTGAGGTAACAAAAAGTATACGACTAGTTTTTGCTGCAAGCTTTTGTCAACTATTTTGATTTGGTCCGCCTAAATTTTTCAATTATATGTCTGTAAACTTGTGCACATTGATCCGTATCGCGCTTGTAGTTGAGTGTTTTCTCAGAGGCAACGAAAGAGACGTCGTGAGTAAATCTTCTCTTTAGTTAGAATTTTCACTTCGTCAAAGTTTGGCCCGTGTCCAGTTAACGTACAAGGGGCTGCGAGTGCTGTTTTTTTTTGTTTCAAGCGTTATAATGTGCCTTTTGTTCCGATTTATGTGACGAAATTCTCGTCTTTAGTTTATTCATCTTAGTACCCACATATACCTTCTGGCATATGATGGTTTTGCCCCCGTTGAACATGATTTCGTCCACCACATTTGGCTTGTCATCCATATCAATTCTCGATTTAGTCCTACGTTCGATCCTTTCGGAGAGCCCCGGCACATACGTTATGCACTTATATATCCTCTCCGGTCTTGTTTTATCCTTTGGTGTTGGTTGGTTGAGGAGAAAACTGTTTATCTGTGACATCGTTGATGCTTTCTCCTTATTTTTCCCATGAAATCCCACGTCGCTTATTTATTAATTATTAATTATAGTCCCTCTAGGATGCTTAGAATAATAATTTATCAGTCGTCCGGATGCTGTGTACCAGTCACCATCTTGTCTTATAACTATGCAATCAAGATATGGTAATTGTAGGCCCCTTTCATCTTCCACTGTACATTGAAGTTGTCGATTGAATGAATTGAGCGCCTTCATCGTGACCTCCACCTCAGATTTCCCAATGATTACAAATATTTCACCCACATATTTAGTTTCGGTCGATACGATATTTTCGGCCTCCTCGTTAATCTATTGAATCCTTCCATTATATTGCCTGCCATTATCGGTGTTGCTTTCGTTGAGGAAATCCAGAACATTTTAACGAAAGTGGATTTGCTATATTACTGATTTCTCTGTCAAAAAGGACTGAGGATTATACAAGCCTATTTTTTCCAACATGTTTCTGATTATAAAAATGTGACCTAGATTGTCGTTTTTCTGAAACAAGGTGTTCGTGAAGTGGTTAAAATTTCACAAATGCATTGCTCACAATGCTCACATTGAAAATGTACTTAAGAAAATGTACTTTGAAATGTACTTTGAAATGTACTTAATGTACTTAATGTACTTTGAAATGTACTTTGAAATGTACATAAAAAATGTACTTAAGAAAAGTACTTAAGAAATGTATTTAAGAAATGTACTTAAGAAATGTACTTAATGAAATGTACTTAAGAAATGTACTTTGAAATGTACTTAATGTACTTTGAAATGTACTTAAGAAATGTACTTTTTTTTAGGAAAATGTACTTTTTTAAAAAAAATAAAAATAAGTTACTTGTTCACAAGTAAAATAAAAAAGCATTTTTTAAAAATAAAAAAGCATTTTTTGAAGAACTGTAAAAAAAAAAAACAAAACAAGCTGCAAAGCAATTTTTAAAAATAAAAAAGCATTTTTTGAAGAACTGTTAAAAAAAAAAAAAAGACCAAGCTGGGACGAGAGTTGAACCAACAACCCTCAGACTCCAACGCGCAACCCTTTACCCATCAGGCCACAGCGACCTTAGATGAAGTGTGACAAAAGTCATATAAATGTATGAACACATCTAAACATTTTAAAGTACTTACCTATTATAAAGCACAACAAAGATTTTCAGCATGGAAATTCACCACACGGAAAAAGGTGTAGTTTAGTATAAAACTACAAAAATTAATGTGAAAATTTTATGAGTTTTTTTACGTTTCCTATCATAAAATTTTTTCCAATGGACCAATTTCGCTGATTTTCAATACCAAACTGCTCAGGAATACGTGGAACATTCTGGCCAAAAACCAAACCGCGTTGTCGCCGATTGAAGGCGTGAGAATGTTTTCAACAGACGGACAGACGGACAAGGCTATATCGACTCCGGTTGTTATAAGGATCAAGAATATATTTACTTTATGGGGTCGCAAAGCCTTATTTCTATATGTTACAATCAGAATGACAAACTGATATATACCCTCTATCACTTACAGTGGAGGGTATAAAAACATATTTCTTCCGCTACCCAAGCGAAGCCCCAATCATTTTCATCAAAAATACTAAAGAAACCCCGTGTACTCAGAAAAATGTGTACAAATTGTTAATCAATTAAAGCGAATTGCTGGCATTCAACTTAAGTTGCAAATAGATTTTTAGTTAAAATAACTGATGATCTATCGATAGTATCAATGCGTATCGGAGTTCGAAAACAGTCATGCCAGTGAATGTGCTTTCCTGACTGGTCTCTTATTCCAACAACGTTTCACTTCGAAAAATGTTTCGGACCTTGCAATCTCGTATTATGAACTTGTCAAACAATAACATATGCATGTATGTATAAACTAACAAAATCTGTCATAGAAATATAATTAAAGCTAACTACTTCTATATTGTCAATATGATAAATACACAATTTATATTTCAATTAAAAAATTTAATTTTAAAAATTGTTTTAATTAAAATATATAAATACCATTGCGGGCTTAATTTCAATTAAACATTTAATATTTATTTTCCTGGGCAAATGGATTTTAAGAATAATAAATAAACCTGACTCTTACGAAATAAATACAAACATCCATTAGTAAACGTCGTACGGGTTTCGAACCCATTACGGGTCCGTGAAATCATAAAAAAGCGAAATGTGAGTTCTCAAGCCCGTATGGAACCCGTTACGAGTCCGTAAAAAAGTGAATAAATGAAATTGATATTTGACGGATCTATTTCGAATCCGGAAAAACAGAGACAAGTGAATCAGTGAATAATTTAATGTCGCGAATAACAATGAATTTTTTCTTTGTAAAAATTAATATATAAAATTAATATACTTTTTTTCGTAACTTATATAAAGGGTGTCCCAACAAGAACGCAATTTTTAAATCTGGCAACATTCGAAGTGTCATTGTTTGACATTTGAACAATTGTTATTATTTGCTAGTAGAAGGTACGAGGTTATTAAAAATGGAGCGCTACACGAATGAAGGGAGTTCGTTAATTGGGTATTGGAGAGAAAATGCTGATTTTGCCGCTAAAATCATCTTCAGTGACGAGGTCCATTTCCATCTTGATGGCTTCGTCAATAGGCAGAATTGTCGCATTTGGGGTGAGGAAAATCCTCGAGTGATTCACGAGAAGCAAATGAAGCCTAGATCGTGCGATTTAACACCATTAGATTTTTTTCTTTGGGGTTTTTTGAAGTCGATGGTTTACGCGAATAAGCCGACGACGACTCAAGCCTTAAAAGAGGAAATTGGACGCTGCATTAATGAAATACCGCAGCATTTATGCAAACCGGTCATTGAAAATTTCATTAAAAGATCGCGTGTATGCCAGCAAAGCCGCCGCCGCCATCTGCACGATATAATGTTCCATACATAACCTCATTCTGTCTACTTTACGATGTAATAAAGTTTCACGATTTTTTTTAAAATATCTGTGTTTTATTTAAAATTTAAAAATTGCGCTCTTGTTGGGACACCCTTTACGTTAACTCATACAAAATGAAAACCTGCACGTTAACATGTATAATTTTAGAAATTGAGAATAACCCCGATAAAAGTGTTACCAAGTTTGACTTTGTTGTATGAAAAATATAAAATGTATGTCATTCCATTTCTCATATTTCCACGACGTTTCGAAAATATGATGTAAATATAAGGGGTAGGTACTTTTGTTTAACAAAATATTTAAAAAGTATAAAATATTGATTTTTTCTTCTTCCACAAGCAGAATTCCAAGACAATACTGGAGACAAACAACAGCTAAAGCAAACCTAAAAGGAAGTGAAGTGAAGAAGAAAGCCGACGAATAGCTCGATACAAACAGACACTTCCACCGATATTCTCCCATAATTCGATTCGCAAGAACGCCGTCGGTTCTGTCAGCTTGATGATCTTTGTATTCTTTTTTGATACACTTTATGCACTTTTTGTTTCCTTTGTGCAGTTTTTGTATACTTTATGTACTATTTGCATACACGTTATAGTAAATTCTATGTACTTTTTGGGCAAATTTTGACGAATAAATGAGGACACCTATCCTCTTTCATCACTTGGAACCATTTACCCTTACTTCTCTGCTAATTTGAGTCGAAAAAGGGTATACGAAAATGCATATAAATAGATGCTCGGGAATGCCTGGATTTTTTGTTTCTTCTTCGCACGAGCACACAAGTGGTATATTTTTTACGACCCCAATGAGGCATTAAAGTCCGGAACAATTGCAATCGAAATCCCGTGTTTGGAGATTTCGTTTACCCAAACATCTGTTTTTCAGTACAATAAATGTAATATAACCACCTCATATATTAAATTGACAAATACAAAGGAAGAATTATCGGATGAAGCCAAGTTGATTATACTCAACGTCTATGCGTTTTTTTCGTAACAGTTGATGTTAACTTATATAAGTTACGAAAAAAACGCCCCTAATGTAAGTGACGAACTTCAGTGGATAAGAATATATAGTTCATTACCTATTGTAATTTTAAATATCTTTTAAACATATAAAATATTTTTAAATATCTTAAAATATATTAAACTATTTAAAAGCGGATCCATCTGGAATCTATTTTATTTACCAAACACGAACCAGATTCGAATACGAAGTCTGTTGCAAGTTCGTGAGGATCCGAAAAAGTGGAAATAAACGATTCGCGTTTTCGAGAAGAATTTCATACGCAAACGCATGCGTTATGAGACCGTTATGGATGTCCGTTTCGAACAAATTATCCGAAGAAACGTTAACGGATTCATTTGGCACACTGGGTTATAGCATTATACACATATATGTATATATTTTCCACTACGTCCCATCAAGGGTCGAGAGAGAGCTTCTGCAAATCAGTGAGCTGTACGCTTTTTTATTTTACTCTCACTTATTGCTGACTGATTTTATAGCATAGTTTTTCATAACACATCATACGTAATCAAGTGCATAAAATCATTAATTAATTTAAACATAATGCAGAAATCTTGTATCTACATATTTTCTGAACAAAAACCCAACGACAGCTTTCTTCAAATGCACGAGTATTTATATTTGAATGTTACACGAGGACTTTTCAGAAAAACTATTATTTTAAACAGAAAGTGAGAAAGAAATTTGTGAAAAAACAATAAAGAGTATAAATATCATCTACCGAAGAATATGGTCAGTATACATATTCACATTTTACGTCGTATAGACCCAGAATTTGATATGCTTTAGGCAAAAACAACGGTTGACATATTTTTCTCTATACGAAATCAAAAGAAGGTCACTAAAGTCCACGTACATATATCAATCATATTTGTTATCGACAAGGCGAATATGCCCAATTGATATACCTCACCGCACTAGTTTCTGAATCTCATGTATTTTTTTATTTTACTATCTAGTATTACCACAAATTTAGGTAAAGTGAGACTTTTAAACACAATCGTTGAATCTGACGCCACTATTGACGCCTTCACAAACACGCAACAAATTGTGGGCACTTGTCTGGAGGAAATATTATTGTGGATGACACAAATTAACTTAAATATACATGTGATATTTATAAATTATAACTGTTTGCATGTGGCAACAGAGTTCGTATTTACCCCACCATGTGTAACCAACCCATGCACAACACCGTTTGGAGTGGGTAATGAACGTTTACTCATTAACCCATCCCCATTTATTATCGAAATATGAAAAATTTTGAAAAAATGTCCATATCTCGTAAATGGAGCGTCAAATCAAAAATATAACTAATTTTTGGGGGTTTGTAAGAGTTTTTCATTTTGTGGTCCAATTCGTAATTAAGAACTTTTTTCAAAAAATCACGTAAATAAGAAAATCCATAAATTAAAGAAATGGCTATAACTCGGAAACGGTGCCTCCAATCGCAAAAATAATAGTTTTTTACCTCCATATGAGGATTTAAGCTATAGACGTCTGCAATACGGCATCACCTTTTTTTTAAAAATCGGTAAAATTAAAATTCCTCGAGTCAGAAATCGCAAAACGCCCTTATGCCAATATCTCTGAAACGGAGAGACCAATCTAAAAAATAACAAATTTTTAAAGGTTTCTAAGGGTTGCTGTATTAAATACATCCATTGGTTACAATCTCCCATGGAGGTAAAAAATTTAACATTTTTACGTTTTAGCAATTTTTTGGGCACGCAGTTCCTAATCGCACGTTGGGGGATGGGGGCTAAATGAAAAAAAAAATTAAACAACTTTTGTTTTAACACTATTATGTTACAACCCACTATTACATATCAACTATATTGTTTACTTTTGCTTTGGTTTGTGTCTAGACTAACATATGGTGGATAATTTCGTGTATATTGGGTAGTTTTGTAGGTGGATCCTGTAATCAGTATTTAGTGTATGTATATTGTAGTTTTAAAACTAATAAAAAGCAAATTTATTAAAGCCAAAGTGAAAGAAGTTTAAAAAATAAAATTCTCTAAATTATGTGCCCTTTCTTAAAAAAGTAAATTTTCAAAAAAAAAATACCTATTCATGTTCTTAAACAAAGTACTTTTTCTTAAAATAATACCTTATCTTAAAGAAGTACCTTTGCTTAAAAAAATTACATTTTCTTACAAAAAGCATATTTTCTTAAAAAAATTTTGTTTTAAATAAGTACCTTTTCTTAGAAATGTAAATGTTCTTACAACAAATTGCCTTTTCTTAAAAAACTATCTACTACTTTTCTTGAGATAAGTACCTACCCTTAAAAATTTACCTATTCTTGAAAAAAAGGACAAATTCTACAAAAATTCTCATTTCTTACAAAAAAAAAACCAATTCTTCAAAAAAATACCATCTCTTAAAAAATTAATTTTCTTATAAAAATTAATTTTCTTATAGGTACTTTTTCATAAAAAAATACCTTTTCTCTTCTTGAGATAAGTAGCCTTTCTGAAAATAAGTACATTTTCTTAAAAAATAACCTTTTACTAAAAAGTGTACCACTTCTTTGAAAAGTACCTGCTCTTAAAAAAGTGCTTGTTTGTAAAAAAAAGTCATACTCTTATGGCTTTGTCGTACAGAAAGTACTTCTTCTTAAAAATAGTACCTTTTCTTAAGAAAACATTAGCTTTTAATAAAAGAAGTACCTCAACTTAAAAATGGACCTTTTTGGGAAAATATAATACATATTTTTACAAAAGGGATCTAAAAATATACTTTTTTTTAAAAAATACATTCAATAAAAAAATTGTTCTTAAAAAAAGTTTATCATGTTACAAAAAGTATCTTTTCGTAAAGATCCATTTAAATTATTGTATTTTTCAACGGACGCCCTAGGAGTGATGGAACTAACTAGTACATAATATGTAGCGAAAGAACTTCGTTCCAACCGGGTGTCCCCTGACACCTCATGCGATTTTTTATTTAAGTGATTTTAATATTTTGGCGATTTAAAAAAAATCAACACGAATTTTCGATTCAAGGCTCTGTTTCCGAGATAGTGGCATAAGAGCGTGTTAACGATTTTTGATTAGAGATTTTTTTTTGTTTTGGTGATTTAAAAAAAATTTTAAAAAAATATGATAAAAAATGATATAACACGGATAAATACAACACGGAAAAATAACTCACCTCAAAGCACTGCAACAATGCGAGAATGCATGAGGAAAAGAAGAACATGGTGGAAAAATTCTGTCTGTTCTTGTTGTTGGAAATATAGGCCTTTCAGTGATGTTGATACTTAGGGATCTTCGATCGATACTAATTCGCACATGTGAATTGCAGAATTGAGTTTGTATATATATACGATTGATGATCAACCGATGGTATCAATTAGTAGTATCAAATAGTAGTTAGGCATCTGATGATGAACTTGTCATGGAGTTCTTAACTAGTCATGCCAGCCAGTGAGTGTGTGTTGAACTGAATTGTATAATATTTCCAACAAAAACTAACCATTTTTCAATTAAAAAAATGTTCAGGCTTGTAGTATGAATTTCTCATACATTACCCAAAAACTAACAAAAAACGGTCAATAAAATTCAAATTCAAATAAAAAAATATCCATAGGTTAAAGACTCTTATAGAGGAAAAAAAATATTAATTTTGCGATTGGACGTACCGTACCGTCTTCGAGTAGTAGCCATTTTTTTATTTTAGAGATTTTCTTATTTTTGGCGATTAAAAAAAAATATTGGACCACTATGTGAAAAACCCTGACAAAAATGGGATAGGGCCGCTTACCCATTCCCCATGTGGCATGGTAATTTCTCATTGTGATGAGTAGCTATTTCCGCATACCCACTATTTTCCACATACCCTGTGGGTAATGAGTATGGGTTACACATGGGGGTGGGTAAATGCGAACTCTGTTCGTTGCATGTTTGTGAAGACGTCAATGTCAATAGTGGCGTGTCAGATTCAACGATTGTGTTTAAAAGTCTCACTTCACCTCAATTTATCAATTACAACGTAGTCATGGCGAACATTTACATGAAATACTCTTTAAATAGTAACTGACAAGAACTGACTTATTGACTTAAATACAAATTTTTTACACTTTTGTAAACTTTCTCTGTTAAAACCCCGTATTCAGTACTTGTGAAAATTTCATGAGAAATTGGGTCATTTACATATGTATCTCTAAACGGAAATTTTTGTTGTGGAGTGTTACCACCTATCTTCGATTTATCTTGCAAATATTTCATTTATAATTCCTCTACGCACTCTGGTTTATTTTCAGTGCTTGTGGTTTTACTTTTGGTAGTTAAAATTATCGAAATGCCAAAATTCTGGACCCAAACAACTGATTTTGTGCGAAATAATATTGGCGCAACAACCCCGTTCAATTAAAAATCTCCTCAAAAATAGTTCATTTCAAGTACAAAGGGACTATTATAATTCAGTCCATATTTTGAACTAAATTTAAGGAAGTTTAGAACTCAAATTTAGGAAATCATTTTTCTGAGCGTGTACGTGATATATCAAAGTCCCGTTTGCTTTTGTCTTTAATCTTCACAATTTTTTTACAGGCCAAACAAGATTTCTGCTGGCGATCGATTTTATTTCAATAAATCCGAAGCAGTCCCAAAGTTTTCATTGCAATCTTCGACGACTTTGTAGCTCTTTCCTTACTCCATAATCCATAATATTGTAATATACCTTTCAGATAAAACGTACCAATACCTTTGGTAGATACATTGGGGTATCTCTCTTCTAAGGAATTAAAGCCAATAAATTTCTTCACTAGTTTGTAAAATACATTCATCTACAAAACTATATTTATCTCCCCAAAATGAGTGTTCAAATTTACTATTTTGAATATTAATTTGATGCTTAGGAATGAGACACTAAATCTTTACCAAGTGCGCAAACATTAGTCAATACCCCTAATGTGTATACCAATATTTCTGTGCCGAAAAGGAAAAACGACTTATGTGCATTTCCAGCCTTTTTAGGTGAGCAACTTTAAGGGGTGTTTTCCATGAGATGATCTGAAATTTAATTAGATATGTAAACAATATATGGTGCATGACTTCCTGATTCATAAGTCAAATTAAACAAAAACTAGATCTGGAGGTAATTGAGACACCAGTGGTAATCGTAGTGCCCTTAATCAATATTTTCCTAAGTGCACTTAAGACGTTTTTCCTTTTTGACACAGATTTGTCTGATCTATTATAAGTATATTCTAGAAATTATGAGCTAATATTTGATCATTCAGTCGTTTTCAACGATTCTTTATTTGTTTTAGTTTTCATTTAATTGATATTGCTTGTGATGGTTGGGCAAAAGCAAAATATAATCACAAACTGACATTTTATTTTCCATTTCAAACGACATTTGAGGAACTTAAAAACAAAAAACTAAAACTTTTAATGCATTTATATTTGTATTTGTTTTTATGATCTTGGCAATCATTAAATTTGGTAATAGTCGAGGTGGCATGATGAAGTCATCACCATGGTCATCATCTGTTACACTGAACACGTCGCGATAGAGCAAGTTAGTTCGTTCACTTGTTTCCCCATTTCGATATACATACATACATACATACAGAAACCTATTAAAGTGTCTAGCTGGCAAGTAATTACACGGTGAGGTGATGTCATATCCTTGGCGGCTTTTTAGGTCATGAGAAAAAGGATAAGGATAAACATATTTGTTGTTTAATTTGTATGTAAATAATATATGACCGTTGTAGTGCTTCCAAGTGCGCACCTTGTATTTATCTATGACACACAATTGTAACTTCACAATGACACCCTGGATTCAACCATTGTGTGTACAGTCTGCGAGGAGAGACTCGGATTTGTAGGTCCGGTGTGTATATAAGGTAAACAAATGTTCACCCAACCTTTCTTCTTACGACTAAATAAATGTCCGTTATAGTCAATTTATTAACACCCAAAGAAAAAGTTCGAGATTCCTTGTCAAATGCTACCAAAATAACATTTCGTATTGAAACCTGAAAACTTGTATTATTAACTTTTGTCTTAAGTATAAAAATTATTGGGTTTATATTAAGACATAAAAAATACACCATGACCTTATCACCTGCGTGTAGTAATACAGTGTTTTTCCTTTAACGATGTTCTAGTCGTCGTCTGTTTCATAGTTGGCGCCAACTGTCTGGCCCAAACTAACTGATGTTCCTTATGGCAAACAGCGTTGTCAAGTGACAACAAGTTATTTTCATTTTCTTCCATTGAACTAAACAAAGAATATTTTCTTCTTATAACAACACAATTAGGCCACGATAACAAGGTACTTATATGTGTTGGGCGATAAGGGAAGATGTTCCTCATTCTTTATTACAACATTGATACCAGCGTACGAGTATTCAGTGCAGCGCATTATAGTGGCGAGTACTAAAGGAAATGCTAAATCTGTCTAGTTCGAAACGCCATTTAATGCATGAACTACAGCTAAACCAGTACGAATCGAAATGTGTTCTAGGGAAACCTCAAGCGACCCTGAGAACTATAGAAGTTACGTGACATCAACTTAAATTTTGCACTTCCACTCTCAAACAAGGTGAAGACAGTTTGTCCCAATGCCAAAATGGAAGGTGGTGCGTGCAATGAAATAATTCCAGCAATTGCAATCAAAACTTTTTTATTTCATATATACAGGGTGATTCAGGAAGTTCCGGACAAATTTCTCCAGCGTATTCCTTGGCTCATTTCATGAAGAAAAGTCCACTTGCACCATGTCCGAAAATACAAGGGTGCGAAATGGCAGCGGGTTCAAAATATTCGGATTGGCGGTCGGAGGGTAGTAGGGTAAAGTTGCTAACTTCTGAGCCAGTGGTCGGAATTATTTGTTGTTGGGCTTGTTGGAAAGGTCTTTAAGTGGTCTTTCAGAATTAATTAATAAAAGAAGTGGAAAAACGTCAAATCGCCGAGATACAGAGCTCAGGCAGTTTGGCAGGTAACTTATGTTTTTTTTCTGTTGAAAGATAGTCATACCTCTTACCTTTCCAAAATGACCTAAACAAAGCCCAGAGGTCTTACCGTTCCAAAGTTATGACTATTTTACTGAAATGCAAAAATGGTTTTGTTTTTGGAAGCGAAATAACAGCACACATTTATTTGATTTTGTAAATTAACACGATTAAGATTTTATTTTCCAGTCCATTTTCATCAGTGCTTAAACAAGAAATTAGTATTTATAGGTTTTCATTGGTAGAATCTTGTCATTCAACAAGTGTCTAGGAACGCGAAAAGTACAAGTGATTTTTGCCCGGTTTTTTTTTGTCCGGTTTTTAAACGACAAAAAAGTAAAAGTTTACTCTAATCTCTGCCGCAGCAACAGTTTCAATGGTAATGCAAGAGCTGCCGCGCGTGAATATGCATTACGTTTTCCTAATCGACGACCACCAAGCCGAACAACATTCAGTGAGACGCACCGCCGATTTCGTGAAGGTACGTTGTTTACACAAATGGAGCGTCCCGGAAATGAACAACACGACGTTGCAGTTGAAGAGTTCATTTTGGATGCGATAGACGAGAACCCAACGACAAGCACAAGACGAGTCACGGTCCAAGTTGGTGTGGCACAATCAAAAGTATGGCGTGGCCTTCACAAAAAAAAAAATATCCATTCCATTTTACACCAGTTCAAGAACTCTTGGCGGCCGATTTGCCACTACGCGTCAACTTTTGCCGTGAGATGCTGCAACGTGATGTACACGCATTTATGTGTTTATGTTCGATTGTGTGGACCGACGAAGCGCAATTCACGAGAGACGGCATAACTAATTTCCATAATTTTTACGAATCGGCACATGACAATCCCCACAACAAGAAAGAAACAGCATTTCAACACCGATTTGCCGTCAACGTTTGGGCTGGCATCATCGACAACACCTTGATTGGGCCAAAAGTACTTCCTCCCAGATTAAATTCGCAAAATTATTTGGCTTTTTTGCAAGAAGTCATGCCAGAAACCCTAGAGGAAGTACCCCTTGCGGTACGAAATCATGTTTTCTACCAACAAGATGGTGCTCCAGCGAATTACGGGCTTATTGTGCGGGATTGGCTTAACACCAATTTCCCTCGACGTTGGATTGGACGAGCTGGACCAATCGCCTGGCCGCCACGATCTTCAGATCACACACCACTTGATTTCTTTTTGTGGCGCTACATGAAAGATTGTGTGTATTCTGTGCAGATCCACAATCGTGAGCAGTTACTTGCACTCATTGAGGAAGCTGCGGTGAAAGTTCGTGAAAAGATGAGTGAACTAAACGTGGCGGATGTGGTTCGCAAACGGCTGCAATTGTGTTTAGTAGAAAATGGGAACCACATTAAAAACTTCCTTTAACATCAAATGTTTTTTTTTCCTTATGTGTTTGATTCCTCAGCCAAAAATTTCAATAAAATAAAATCTTAAACGTGTTAATTTACAAAAACAAATAAATGTGTGCTTTTATTTCACTTCCAAAAACAAAAACAAAAATTTTTGCATTTCAGTAAAATGGTCATAACTTTAGAACGGTAAGACGGTAAGACCTTCGTTTATTTCATATTGGAAAGGTAAGAAGTATGGCTATCTTTCAACAGAAAAAAAAACATAAGTTACCTGCCATCTGCCTGAGCAAATTGAGGTTATGTGAATTTTTTTCCGAAGGCTCTGTATCTCGGCGATTTGACTTTTTTCCACTTCTTTTCTAATTGATTCTGAAAGGCCTCTTAAAGACCTTTCCAACAAGCCCAAAAATACGACCACTGGCTCAGAAGTTAGCAACTTTACCCTACTACCCTCCGACCACCAATCCGAAAGTTTTGAACCCGCTGCTATTTCGCACCCTTGCGTTTTCGGACATGGTCCTAGTGGACTTTTCTTCATGAAATGAGCCAAGGAATACGCTGGAGAAATTTTTCCGGAACTTCCTGAATCACCCTGTATATATATTTGCATATTTAATTCATAATTTACTGATGATATATTTAGTTTTGTTGATTTAAATAAAATTTCCGACAATGTTGCCACATTGACTTTACCTTCATAATGAGAAAGAATGCTGGTTCAAGTTTCCCTTAGACTACTCGATAAGTTGACACCAACTTCAAAAATTTAAAATCATTTTATTGCTGCCAAAAAGGTTGCTGCAGACTTCACTTTGCACTACACATCTGCACAAGACATCTTGAATGGCAATTCAAGACATTTGTTTTTTTTTTAAGACACGTACTGTAGCGAATTTGCGGCAACAAAATACTTAAGGGTTCTGAAAAAAAATTAGAAGTTCCTTTCGCTATATATTATGTACTAGTTAGTTCCAACACGCCTAAGGCGACCGTTGAAAAAATACGATAATTTAAATGGATCTTTAAGAAAAGATACTTTTTGTAAACTGATAAACTTTTTTTAAAAAGATTTTTTTAATTTTATTAGTTAAGCTCAAGGCCATTCTATATCTCTATTAATAGAAATATAGTTTTCAAAAAGGAGTTTTGCATATGTATTCCTATGATTCCTGGCAAACCGTATAGCTATTTCAGATCTAGCCACAGATCTTCATCAGCGGTTGTTTGGAATTGAGAATTTCCAACTAGTATACAAGTGCTCGAAAAATTTCGCAAGCATAACACACAAGAAAACATTTGCAAAAACTTCTTTCCATCTCCAGAGAACCATCGGCTCCCATTAGACATTTTTCCGTGTGTGTTTTGCTTGCGAAATTTTTCGAACACTTGCATACTAGTTGGAAATTCTCAATTGGAGTGAATTTTCATTTGCATTTAGTTTGATGAATTTTTCAATAGCATCATTCCAAACAACCGCTGATGAAGATCTGTGGCTAGATCTGAAATAGCTATACGGTTTGCCAGGAATCATGAATACCTTTGCAAAACTCCTTTTTGAAAACTATATTTCTCTTAATAGGCCATTTAGAACGGCCTCGAGCTTAACTACTAAAATTAAAAAGTACCAACGAAAAGGCCGAATAAATAAAAATCATCCCTGATGAATTTGAAGATTTTTTTTTTACATAATGTTTTCTTTTTTACGTATATTTTTAGGTCCTTTTTGTAAGAATATGTATTACATTTTCCCCAAAAGACCGTTTTTTAAAGAGAGGTACTTTTATTAAAAGCTAAAGTTTTTTTTCAGAAAAGGTACTATTTTTAAGAAGAAGTACTTTTTAAAAAAGCCATAAGAGTGTATGCATTTTTGTTTACAAAAAATTACTTTTTTTGAGAACAGGTACTTTTAAAGAAGTGGTACTCTTTCTTAGGAAAAGTTTAAGAAACTGTACTTATTTTCAGAAACAAAGAAAGAAAGTAAACGGTATTATTTTATATTTAAGAAAAGGTACTTTTAAGAAAATGAATTTTTTTAAGTAAAGGTATTTTTTAAGAGAAGGTATTTTTTGTGAAAGAAAGTTTTTTTAAGAAATGGGAATTTTTTACTTTTTTTAAGCAAAGGTACTTCTTTAAGATAAGGTATTTTTTTAAGAAAAGGTACCTTGTTTAAAAATATGAATAGATATTTTTTTTTACAAAATTAGCCTTTTTTAAGAAAAGGCACTTATTTAAGGAAATGTTATTTTTTTAAACTTCTTCCAGTTTGGCTTTTCTAAATTTACTTTTTATTGGGTTCAAATCTAAATACAATGTAGTAAATATTGGTTACAGGGCACCACCTAGAAAACTTCCCAGAAATTTCCCAACATATGTGAGAGATCTAGTTAGTCTAGGCACAAACCAAAGCAAATGTAAACCATACAGTTGATAATAGTGGGTTGTAGCATAATAGTGTTCAAACAAAAGTTGTTTAATTTTTTTTCACTTAGGCCCCATCTCGCAACGTGCTTCGTTCCAAAAAATTATTGGTGGATGTGTGTGAAGTTGCAGAGCACGAAACATAATTCTTATAATACTTCTTCTTTGCTTCACGTCATATTGTGTTTTGTGCACACACACATACACGAACGCTTTGTTGACAATACCTCGAAGTACTTGGTTGTCGCAACTTAGCTACAGTACATGTCTTGGAACAGGTAAATGTCTTGAACGACCATTCAAGATGTCTTGTGCAGATGTCTACTTTAGACCAGCGAAAAGTTGATGTCAACTTAAAGACGTTGCAACTTATACACCGTTCTAAAGTTCCCTTAGTTAATCTATAAGTATATAATTGATAATTTTTTTGCTATTTGGTTTTTGAAACTTGACAATTTGTACAAGTATATGAAATATTTATTTGGTTCGATAAATCAATTCTGTTATGTAGTTTTTAAAGATTAACTCATGAAAATGTTGCCCATGGTTACACTTCACGTGGTCCAACAGCTGTCAATTGACAGTGCCACAACGTGAGATTAATTGCTCACCAAACTTGAGTCTCAATTGCTTCTTGTTATCGCGCACCGTCCTGTTGAAACCACATGTCAACCAAGTCCAATTCTTTAATTTTGGGCAAAAAAGTCTGTGATCATCGAACGATATCTTGCTCCGTTAACAGCAAGGTTGCGGCCATCATCGTGTTTGAAGAAATACGGTCTTGAACAGCCTATGGCTGTTCTTCGGAACAAATCCTGCAATTCTGTTTGTTGACGTACTCATTGAGCCAAAAATGAGCCTCGTCACTGAAGACAATTTTTCGGAAAAAACGTGGAACTTCTTCCAACTTCTCCAACGCCCATTCACCGAAAAGACGACCTTGTGGTAGGTCGCCCAGCTTCAGCTCCTGAGCCGGCTGTATTTTGTATGCCTTTAGACCGTGGTCGTTACGTAAAACCTTCCACCTGGTAGAATAACACAAGTCCAATTGCTGTGACCGGCGACGGTTGAACAGAACGCGATCATCACAAGGACTGGTGGATAAAGCAGCAATATTATTCTCGGTACGCACTCTAAGGACACGGATTGGTGGATTGATGTCCAATAGGTTTGGGATAGTGGTCGACTTTTCGATTTCGATACGATTTCGATACCTAATTCTGTGAGGTTTTCTCCCTTCAGCACCACCTTTGACCCTGATGCGCAGCCATTAGCCCCCATACCTCCTCCCCGAATTTTTGGCTCATGCATTTTTTCCCAAACGCACAAAATTAGGGGATAACCCCTATCTACATCTGGTTGCTAAGGATCTCCATACAATACTATCTAATACTAATGTGCAATAGAGTGAAACTGGTGCGTAGTTTGGTCACAATGACTTGAACAGCGTGCTCGATGGGTCGACTATGACCACCATAAAATGGACGTAACTTGAACATTTGAATAATAATACTCAATGATTTGCAAGCGTTGTTCGTTTGTAAATCTATTCATGATGAAATGGCAACTCAAACTGAATATTTTTGGCTTGGACACATGTCACGATTCACGCGTAAACTGGCAGCAACTTAACACTGAAAAATCAAATAGAAAAAAAATCACCCGTTATATAAAAATGAATTGGTGTCGGTGTATTAATCTATTTATTTCATTTCATCTACAGAATTAAATTCTTACAGACTATATTTATTAAATCTTAATGCTAAATGTACAATTCAAACAATTTTAATTTAATTTATCTTTAGATAAGTTAAAATGTAGGTTAGGAGAAACATCATTGGAAAGTTTTAAGTTTTAAAATTTTATATCAAACCGTAATTGCAACTCAAATATCTAATGATGCAGTTCGATTCCTCGCACCCGAATTAGGGTGGTACCAGAAGGGGCGCGGCAATGCCCAACTTTGAATCCCCAACCAAGTTTTGACAAATAATAGTCACTACCAAAGTTTCATTGTGATTGGTAAAGATTTAGGGCAGTTATCTTGCTGACCAGAAAGCCACCCAGACGGACATGGCTCCGTCGTTTTAAAAAGTCCAAAAACGAATTTACCCCTCAGATACTGTCCTTGCTGGCAACAACACATGTAAAATTTAGTCATTGCATGCAGGTCTAAAGCCGAAATTTATTGGTGTAAACTCAATTGTACGTTTTAAATTTAAATAAAAGGTAGCATTGTTAAGGACCACTCCACTCCGTAAGGCAAACCAAATAGAATTCGGAAACCTTAACACAAAAGTTTAGGTTCGAACCCTGTGTTTTTACTGACAATGTAATTTCAAAGTTCCGTATACAGCGCTTATGAAATTTTTGTTCCTGGAAGAAGTATCTACTACGTGTACAAAAAATAATGAAAATTCTTCATCCTCAATTTTCGCTCACATTTCCCTTGGTGGGTACTCCGCTCTATGAGAAAGCTTCGTGAACATACTCAAGTACAGGGTTGTTATGCGAAAGTTATTTCGTATGAAATCAATAACTAGTTTGATAATTGTTTGTAACAAAATTAACACCATATGTGGTAAAACAAAAATGGAGTATTTAGTTCTTCCGAAATGTACGTAAGAAATGTTGTCATTAATTCTAAACCGAAAATGTCGTTGCAGCGAGTTACCACTTGTCTCTGATTTACCATGCAAATATTTCATTTATAATTCCTCTAAGCACTCCATTTTATTTTTAACGCATGCGGTGCCAGGGGGTTTCGATGACACAGATGATCGACGTCGTAGCTGCAAATTTGATTTAGGATATAATTTTAAAGAGAATGAGCGATATGCGAATTGAAAAAAACTGACTTTAAATGTGATTTTATTGGCACTTATGACTTTTAAAACAACATTATCGGCAATAAATTAATTTTAATTTGAATAGTACAAGAATTTTCTTTAATTTTTATTTGTATTACGTCAAAAGTCTTGAAGAGAAAACTGGCAATAAAAACGTATAAAAACTGTCGTTAGCCCAGTGACTTTTGAAGAGAATTTGGTGAATCTGAAATACTCCTGGCTTCTCTTTAGTATTTCTCTATTTGTGGTGTAACTTTTGGTTGTTAAAATTATCGAAATGTCAAAACTCGGATTCCAACCAATTCTCAAACAATTGTTTTCGTACAAACTAACTTTAGCGTAACAACCCTGTAATTGATTTAGTCTACGAAATTTTCGCAAAGAGCTGAGTACCAAGCAAATGAAAAGTGAGCGAAATTTTCGGTTCAAGAAATTTTCGTAAATTTTTATACGAAAATTCCGTAAAAACTGAATACCGGGCTTTAGGAGGAATTATGGTGCCGGGAGATAAGTTAATATAAAATAAGTTACGATAAAATTCAACATCTTCAACTAGATTTATAAAAATTTTATTTTCAATTATGTTGTACATTTATTTGCACTTTCGGCGTAAGTCCTCAATACCTCAAGCTTGACTAATTATTGATGAACAATAATTTTTTGTAAAATGTCAAATGGAATTATAAGAATTAATAACTATTTTTAGGGCTTATGTACGCGATGCTATGCGGACATAACCCCCAAAATTAAATTTCTTTCTTCTTTGAGAATTATGTCCGTACAGTATCGGGGACATAACCACCAGCGCACTTTGGGGATAATATCCGCGATGATGGGCGGAAATAACCCCCAAAATAAGTTTGTTTATTTACGGGGACCGGAATTATTCACGAAATTCTTTCAATGTAATTTGGAGGTAAATGGTAACTCTCTGCAACAAAAATTTCCATATGGAGATAAATGACAATATTCCATACGACATTTTCACAAGATGTGAATGCAGGTCTTAAGTGTTGAATTATGATTCCACAAAATTTTCTTCGTGCGCAAAATATTTAAATTTTTGGAATCTTGGAAAATTTTGAAATTAAACCCCGAATTCAGTTCTGGCGAAATTTTCGTAAGAAATTTTGTCATTTATGCAAATGCAAAATTTTGTTATAGAGAGTTACCACATATCTCTGATTTGCCTTGCAAATATTTCATTAATAATTCGCATGTGGTATTACTTTTGTTTACTAAAATAATCGAAATGTCACAATTCCGGTCTCAAACAGTTGTAATTGCGTAACAACCCTGTACTTGATTTTGTCTACGAAATTTTCACAACGAGCTGAGAACCAAGCAAATGAAAAGTGAGTTTTCGGATCATGAAATTTTATTATTTTTTATACACGAAAATTTCATAAAAACTGAATACCGGACTTAACGCTGGATAAACTGGTTATAATATGGAGACCAAAGTCGAAGGTATTTAGACTTATTATTTAGAATACCGAATTCATATTTGTTGTCTTTGGCTTGGATAGTTTTTGGTAATTTAGAGAAACATAATCTAAAAGTATTTGTGTTTTGTTTCGGGAAATAAACATAATAACACATGCAATTAGCTGGAGGCAAACGAATGTATCTGTGGTCACAAACCATAACAGCATAACTCGAGGTATACTCTAATTAAATATTTCGAGAATTGACCTGTTATATATCGTACTGCACACTATATAAATTTTTGTGAATAATCCAATTTGTAGTTACCAAGATATTGGACAAAATGTATTAGCAAATTTCGATCAGTCACTGCATTACATATGCAATTTGAACCTTTAAAACGCTCTCATAAAAAGTTGCAAAAATAGACGTACGTGACTTGCTCCACGAAAAGGGACCTCTGCGCCGAAAAGAAGTTATTGAGAAAAACGCGTTTAAATAAAGCGCTTCGTTTTTCCGCTACAGAAGAACCACCAAAAAAGCGTGTTAGGAGTAAAAAAGAGTAAAATTTTGATATTTTTGTAATTTTGTACCTTTGATATTGAACTTTTTTTAAATTTCAAATATTATAATATATTTATATTTATTTATATCACATTTTTCAATTTGTTCATTAATTATGTTCATCTTTACAGGTGATTTGTTAAAAAACTAAAAGACATAGAAACTTGCGGTTTGCGGCATTTGAAAGACCGTTTTTTTTTCTATAAGAATCACTCAAAAAGTAATTGAGTTGAATTGAATTTTTTCGGCGCAGAGGTCCCTTTTCGTGGAGCAGGTCACATATGCTGTTATACCTTGTCACCACAGATATTAACACCCTAATATTCGTTGAAATATGCGCAAATTTCCTGCATTAGCGTATTTGCATCACTGACTCAAAATTTATACATTTTTTCAGATGAATACGAAATTTTTGTTTTGATGATAAGCTTGCAATTTGTTAATTTTGACAATATAATTAATGGAAGCAAAGTGAATGTTTTTCCGGATTGGATATGAATACATTTATTTAAAGTCAAATCAACAACAAAAAAATATTTTTATTTTTGAAAAATAGTGTGTATTCTTCGTAATTCAGACCATAATAAAATAATAATAGCTCAGCTGATTTATGGACTTTTTTTGGATTCCTTGATTATGCTGTCAAATTTGGTTTATTTATTATACCCTCGCCCATAGGGATGGGGGTAAATATCATTTACTACGGAAAATAAAGTAACGTTAGAAGGAGCCATATTAGCCCCTTAGTATCTCTGGATGAAATTCGTTTTAGGACTTTTTAAAATAACTGAGCCATGTCCGTTTTTCTGTCTGTCTGGCTAACTGGCTGGTCAACATGATAAGAGTAACTATTATTTGTCCAAACTTAGTTTGCGATTGAAAATAGGCCTTTTGACCACGCTCCTTCTTTTAATCGACACATTTAGTCCAAAATCATGTTTGGTTTAAAACATGTACCAATGTGATTATCTTCAACTCAGGCAAACAAAACAAAAAGTACAATAGAGAATACGAGCACAATGTATAAACTCTCAAAGCGTAGATGAAAGGGTTGTTGGATATTGTCCAACTAAATGCAACTATACTCGAAAACCTACACAAAATCTGGCGCAATAAGAGGGTATCGGAAAAGACGAAATTGCGAATACTCTATTGCAGTGTGAAGTCTGTGCTATTGCACGGTTGGCGGACCCAAATAACTTTTTTTTGAAAATGCTATAAAAAAGCTACTGAATATTTTCTCAAATTTCTTTTTTTATTTGAAAGTACAATCCTTCCGGTTAATAACGGAAAGAAATTTCATTCAAATGGCTGCCACGGCTGGCCATGCAGTAGCCTACACGATCGGCCCAATTTTTAAGCACATTATCGATTGTGTGCAGCTGTATTTCACCAATGGCTTCACGAATATTGTCCTTTAAAGCGTCAATTGTCTCTCGCTTGTCGGTGTAACACTTTTCTTTGAGGGCACCCCACAAATAATAGTCCAACGGTGTCAAATCGCAGCTCCGAGGTGGCCAAACGACATCAGCTCTGCGGCTGATAATGCGATCTTCAAAAACAGGGCGCAAAACATCGAGTGTAGCTTCGGCTGTGTGGCACGTAGCGTCGTCCTGTTGAAACCAAATGTTGCCAATATCCTCCTCTTCAATTTTTGTGAACAAAAATTCGTTCAACATGGCCCTATTGACTGTAACGGCCACTCCTTGCTCATTTTCGAAGAAAAATGGCCCAATTATGCCTCTGGACCAAAATCCGCACCAAACAGTGACTCGTTTTGGGTGCATCGGCTTTTCAATGTATGCGTAGGGGTTTTCTGTGCCCCAAATGCGACAATTTTGCTTGTTTACATACCCGCCAAGATCAAAATGAGTTTCATCTGAAAAGATGATTTTTTTTTTGGCAAAATCGGCATATTATCTAAGTCGATCGCAGGCCCATATTTCCCAGCGTTGTTCAAGCGTATACACAACCATATTCGTTCAGCGGAAGGATAAAACTAATTATCTGTCAAATCAGACATGAGCTAAGTGTTACCATTCACGAAATAAGCACTAGTTGAAAAAAAACGTTAGATGGCGGACCCTTTACTACTTGGAGCTTGACGAAGCTGGCTTCGAAGAAGGTCCACACGCTTGTCCAGGTAGGCCAGGAAGGCCACGAAATACATGGAAACGAAGCCTGAAAAAGATTACAAACAAACTCGAATATCATGGACCCAAATTCAATCCCTTGCCAGAGACAGAAATCTATGGAGAGAATTCTTTGACGCCCTATGTTCTTCGTGAACCTATTATTTAAACTTTGTATTTATTTAAACTTAATATTGTTATATTCTGTTTATATAATGAAGGGACATGTAATGCCTTCATATATCGACGATGAATTCTGCAGATTTCTATAATTTTATGATTAAAAAAATGTATAGAACTTTGATGATCATTTATTAAGCGCAATAACTTGCTACCACAAAGTTCTATGAGCCACTTAGAACCTTGTGACACTGTAAGAACTTAAATTTGATCACTTAGAACTTTGTTGCATAAATAAATTTTGAAAGAAACCATAATTCACTAGTATTTTTTTCATTTAACTTATTTTAGTAGCAAGTTTTACTTTTTTTAAAAATTATGACCTTATTCATAGAAGGTTGTGTGAGATTTGAGACACTTTTTTGTATGACAAATCTCCTATCAAACTTCTCACAACTTTTTATGAATAAGGTCGTGAGTGTTTACAACGTTGTTAAATAAATTATCTAAAATACCGATTTATAATCCATAGCGCCGTTTACTTAATTTCTAGGAAACGAAAAAATAATTCAGTGACGAGCAAAATAGTAGCAGGTTTCCCATAATGGAAATTTAAAACTTTAATTTTTACATCGTTTAACCTCAGAACTAAAACATTTTGTGAATTGTGAATATGTGACCTGGTCTTCGGGAAGGTACCTACGGTCGGAAAAATTGATTTTTGTTTTATGAACTAATTTTATAGAAAATGTAACGTTCTTTTCAATGAAACTTCCTCCTAATTTAATTTAGTTTGCTTCAAATTACGCTTGAAGTTTGAAAGAACGCAGCGCGACTCGTATTCTTCAACAGCTGTTTTCTTGAAAAGTGGATTTCCGACCATAGGTACCTTCCAGTAGGCTAATTTCAAACGTGGCACATCAAATTCGTGTCACCTACGCACATCTACATAAAACATACGTTTCAATGTTATTTCTTCTCTGACAAAAATTTCTCAAGTAAAAACTTCTAAGATCTCAAGAATCTAACTCTCTCTTTTAAGGCCCGTACTAAGAGATCAACATTCCACGTGAAATTTTACAAAACTCTATACAAAAAAAAATGTCTCCGGAATATCGACGAAATTTTTCCGCACGTGTAGTCCAGAGTATTTTTTATGTTCCAGGCCGATGTTTTTTTTTTGCATTAGTTGTTGAGCGAGTTGAATTTTATACGAGTATAAATGCAAATCTTTTTTGAGTATTTTGAACAAAGTTGACGATGACATTTGAAATTCTTCTGCACGGTGTCTAACTGCCAAGTCTGGGCTTTCATCAACATTGTCTCTCACTGCAGCAATATTTTGTGCCGTACGTACGCTACGAGTTCGGTCATACTTCTTTTTATCTCCCAGTGTATACAAAGTTTCAAAATTCTTTTCAATACGCTGAGTGGTTGACTTACTCTTCGCGTTTTTAAAATTGAACGAATATTTAGATAAAGTGTTGAAATAACTTCAGCACGTTGTTGCGGCGTGAGATGCTCCATAATAAATTGTTATCGACTGCTCTGCACAACTGTTGAATACAAACTGACAAATGTCAACCAATGAGAAATGGCGGTCAAAAAATATCGGAATGGAACTTATAAAACACCTTGTACTAAGATGTTCACGCGAAATACAAGCAATATGCATTGAGCAACATTTTAATATTGCTACAAAAAATGGAACGACTAATCAAATTGAAGGAAGATACGATCAATGTTGTCTACCGTCGCTCAATTTCAGAACAAAAATTAATTTTTAGTGTAAAAGAAACTTAAAAACAGAGAAAAATATGGTCGTCATCACTGATATGTATGTTGCTGGACCATTTCGCAGGGAAACAAAATAATTTTGCTCAATATTTTTCACGTGGCCCACCGTAGGACTCGGCTTTACTGGCTTTTTGGTGTAAACAGACTACATCCAGTAACAAGTTGTCCAAACTGTTACTGACAGGCCTAAATGCAAACGGGATAATGTTAAACAACACAGTTCTATTTGACTCATGCAACGAAAGAATGTTGTGCAACAAAGTTCTATCAACAATATGTATATTGGTAAACACATTCCTAACTGGAACATTTTTCAAGTCGTTTTGGAACACGAGGTTCTATTTGGTTGTTAGATCTTTGTTAACCAATTTATTATAGAAAAACATGTACTTATCTCGTAAACGATAAGAGATTTCTTTATGGCGATAGCAGTAATCGAAAGAGCATACCCGATTTAGTACCATGCAATATTCAGATCATGTTATCAATAATTGTCAGTTGAAAGTAAAGGCCTGCAAAGAACCATCCAAACATACTTGTTACTTATTGTTCAGTTTTCGTATATTTGCTTGTATCTGTTTCGCTCGCTTTGGATTGAGTGCGTATGGAATATTTCTCTTTTAGATATCGATGGAATAATTATGAGAGAGTGAAAGCACCAAGTATCAAAAATACTTGTATGATTAAATACACAATAAACAGATATATCGGTATTCTTGTTATCTGGGCTTGGAATATGAGGAGAGCGTGTGTTTACTTACCTCAGACATTTTTGTTTTATTTTTTCTTAAAATTTGCCACAGATAAAACTTACACCATCACTTTTTATAAAAAGAATGTAAAAAGTAAGAGAACAGCATCAAAGCAAAGCGTACGATCTGGAATATCCATATTAAATGGATATATCCATTTGAAAAAGAGGTACAACAGTTAATTCACTGAGTGGAACAGATAAAGAGAAAAAACTTCCACTACAATGAGAGCCAGAGACAGAGATGATACGCTCTCTACTCAATCCAAAACACATGAGCACATGTTGTGTTCTACTCTTTGTTGTATTTGTACCGATAATATCAGGTTCTTACTTGTTTTATCTGTTTGTACAAGTAAAATGAAATGAACGCTGCAGGCCTTTAGTTGAAACGTTCTTGTTTTAAGGTCGGGATATGTATGTATATACATATTTGTTGATATCAAATATTGTAGTACATTTTGAAGAAACTTCTAAAAAATATAATACTTTTTTTCACAGAGTTGTATTTTTTCCGTGGTATAGCTGTCTGATGACCGGGCTAGTGTCAGTATACGTTTATTTGAATTTGAACTTTGTGACCGATTTTGTAATTTATGTTGATATATAAGTTGTGGGGCCCAGCTTGATATTTTGGTTGAAAAATTGCACTTAAATCAAAAATCACCTATTAAAGAAATAATTTCGGGGATTGAAGACCCTGGAGCTCGGGCGTACGGTACGTGTCTTCCTGTAGATATACTTTTGTTATTTTTTAATATATTTGCAGAGGTGATCTGGACCAAATTTGGAATATTTAGAATTACTCCAATCCGACATTTAAATCTCCGTACTAAAAACTTTTTAAGATGCGTTTTTTTATTGCAGAATGTCCCTGAGCATGTTTAGACTTGTTTTATATACCGTTCGCCGCGCCATAAAAAACCATTTCATATGATACTAATACTGCATATAAGTACATTACAGGGTTCGTATTTCGTGGGTAATCCCGGGTAACCCATTATTATTGCCATGGGGAATGGGTAGCGACCGTTTACCCATTACCCAAATGTGTATGGGGAATGTAATACGTAGCTACCCACGACAATGGGGAATACCCATGACGATTACCTACTACCCACAGGGTAATGGGGAGAATAATGGTTAGCTCCCCACGGTGATAAGTAATGGTTTACTCAGGGTAACCCATCTGCATTTTTAAACGAAAATATGAAAAAATTAGAGAGAACGTCTAAATCTCGGAAACGGAGGGTCCAATTGAAAAAATAACCAATTCTTGAAGCTTTCTAAGGGTTTTTCACAAAGTGGTCTGGAAGAATTTTTTTCAAAAAGTCGACAAAATAAGAAAATCTCTAAAATAAAAAAGTGTCTCGGAAACGGTGCGTCCAATCGAAACAATAATAACATTTTTACCTCAATAGGAGGCTTTAACCACTGGATATCTTCAGTATGGCATCACTTTTGTTTTATTAAATCGCTAAAACTAAAATTTTTCAAATACAAAATATCTAAAACGTCCTCATGTATATATCTCGGAAACCGAGCAGTCAATCGACAACCCTGGGTAACCCATTACCCATCGTCGTGGGTAACTACTAGGGTAACCATTCAATTAACCATTATTCGGGAAATCGATTAATTGTGCTATAAAATTAACCGAACATTTTAATAATTACATTTTTCGATTAATGATTAACTCGAACAAATCAGTGCGATTAATCGATTAATAAAATATAAGCACGTGTTTATGGCAAGCAGTCCGTCTTAAAACATTCCTACAATGTGGCAACTCATACGACAACGATTTGCGAACAAATTTCATAACTTTACACACATTTCAAACAGATTTGATAGTTTGTTGGGAGGAAGCGTCGCACAGTGCTTTGGCTCATAGACATACATAAAAAAATTGTCTCTAATTTGGTTCATTAAATTGAAATTTCAAGACCGACTGGTGACTTTGTACGGATGGTATTAAAATGCGTGGTCCGATTCTGCTCAAACTATATACAATAAGGATAATGGTCAGAAAATTACTTTTTATAAAAATTTATCAATCTAATAGGGTGTTATAGTGCGATATAGTTTCAGAGCGACCCTACCCTTTGTATGGGAGGTACCCGTAAGCTTTGCACTTTTGGGTCCAAACTTTGAGATGTTTTTAATTTTGGCTTGGTACCAAAAGTCACTAATTTCCATGTTGCTGCAACCACGATTTGCGAATTGTAACTACCCATTATTATCCCCATTTCGATAAACCGGTTCTTTACAGGAACCTACCGAACCGGGGCTTACAAGAACAGAAAGATGGGTCCAAATAAACCGAAACGATTCTTTAATTATCGAAAGAACCGAAACGGTTCCAAAAAGACCGAAAAACGATTCTACAGGAATTTTCAAAGGAACCAAAAGTATTAACTTTTGGGCGAGGATACGAAAATATGTATTTTTATCATATTTTCTATTCTTATAATAAGATATTTCACTTAAGCCTCTTTGGGACAGGAATTTGCTGAGAACCGGAACCGTTAAAAATACCCGGTTTTTCTCGGAATCGGACTCGGCGGAACCGGTTCTTAAAATACGCGGAACCGGACATTATTTTCCCCATACCCTGTGGGTAATGGGTAAACGCTCATTACACATTCACCACGACTATGTGTATGGGTTACACATGGTGGGGTAAGTACGAACTCTGATACATTGTCTCTAGCTAAGTAGACACAATCCTTAGGGAATCATCAGAATACAACCCAAGGTACATTTAGAGGCGTAGTTAAAAAAAAACACGTTTTCCCCACTAAACAATGTGAGTCGGTCTAATGTATAATTGTTGAATATTTAAGTTTTCGTTTTGAAAGAGACCATATCAAAGTAAAATTCTGAAAACCCTTTTAAAAAATAAAGTTTTAAACTTCCATTATGGGAAACCTATTACAATTTTGTTCGTCACTGTATGTAGGTTTTTTTAATTATAAAAATGAAATAAAATTAAAAAATTAATTTTTTAAATAATGTTAACTATGCAAACTGTTGATGGAGCTTATATTTTTGTTTTACACCATGTTTACATTTCAATCTTAATCTCGAATTTCAAGGTTTCATACCGACAATCTTCTGCTAGTTGCTTTTTTTTCATAACAAACATCAGCTGCTTATTCATTTGAAATTGCAAGATACTTAATTTAAGCTGCAATGTGAATGTTGTGTTGAATAAAAATACTAGGCAAATTTGAAAACAACTTTAAATTTGTTCTTATATGTTTAAAATAAATCAGAGTGATTAGATGACAATTGAATAAGATTTTTCTATCGTACTTCCACACATGTTTAGAGCATTCTAATGGAGAATAATTCGATGTACTTTGTCGTCTAACTGAAGCATCTTTATGAATGCTAATATTTATTCAATAACAAAAATGTTGGAAATAATTTAAATTAACGTCACTCACAGGAAATATTAAACTCAAATTGCACATATATTTGTTGTTTACGAGCGAGCAAACCATAAGCCCACATACCAGTTTTTACCAATCAATTTGGTTCCATATTCTTCTGTACACCCAGTGTATTTCGTTCGTAGCTGAGATGATTTTTTCAATTAACAGATAAATAAGTGAACAAACGATTCTTTGTCATTATCAGAGGCCAACTGGGTCACTTAAATGCAAAATGGGAATTATTATTTTCCCCCAGCTGTAGGATGCTGAAGAGGCAGAGGAGATGGAGGTAGGCCCGAAGAATGCAGCATGTGAATCATTTGCAGTATTGTCAACGAAATATCACAATTCAAATAGTCTATGAAAAGAAATGATTCAAGTTGGTTCATTGTGATTGTTTGGTTTAAATTGATTACAAGGACAGTCGGGCATATTCGCAAAACATTTTAATGTAATTAATAGATATTTTTATTTATTTATTTATAAGAGGTTATTCAATACATATCGTTTGGTGAATAGTTAATACGACTACTATAGTAGTTATAAATGTAACTAATAAATGTTTGATACGATAAGAAAACAAGTCCAAAATTTAATTTGAAATTTGCAGTAGCAACAAGTTTGTTTAAATTAACTCATTATTAAAATCACATAATAAAACCAGTGCTGTTCCGGTAAATTAAACATTCTCAATTGGATTTTATGTGCAGCACCACAGACAAATTTCTACAATAGACACCCCAGACCCATAGTTTATCCAGCTATTTATGTATTTGTTTACCTGAACAGTCAGTAAATTTAATTCGCTTGAGAAATTAAGTCATAGAAATTCTATAAATTAATTTTAATTGGGAGCAATGATTCACATTAGCATGCGGCCAACATTTAAACAATGAATAAACACATTCTAATACAATTCATCTATTATTTTCGTTGAACTTCAAAGGTATCCAAGTGTCATATTGTCATGATGACTAGAAGCGGGCGTTATCAATCAGTGGATTTTAGCACCAACGCAATAGCATTAAAATGATCGAGAGAATCTTTGGGGATTAGTCATATTGCGATGTCCACCAACACTTTTAGAGAGCGTTCGTTCTTATTTATGTCCACTAAGAGATATTAAATCGCTAATTTGCAGCATTTAAGTGTTAAACTATAAAACAAAAATATATTTACTCATACACCGACTAAAAACAAAAACAACAAATTTATGCTGCGCAACAACAGTGTTAATTGTTATCTAAATGACTTTGAAAAGTTGTATTTTTAGTTTTAGTCATGTCTATCCAACTATCGCACTGATTCTAGATATTTACTTAACATAAATCTTTCCCCAGATGTTCTGTCCAAACTGGCTGTTGTCACATAAATAAATCAAACGATTTAAATCTAATGTGGTTTGGTAGATAATTAGCTGTTGCCAATAACTCCATCTATTCATCTAATCAGTGGTGATGTTAGTAATATCCTGATAAAAACCTGATATAAACCTTAATTTGTACCGGTCGACTTTGAGTCATTTGTTTGCTTACAGTGTGACATGTGGAAGAAGCACAGACTAATTTGTATACTAGACTTAACATTTCTCTCAGCAAATTTATGAAATTTAGCCTGGTGTGATATGAACGTTGGTGGTGCAATGGTTAGTGTGCGCGGCTCTTGTACATGAGATCCGGGGTTGAACCCTGCTCTGACCAATTTCAAATTTCTTTCGGCAGCGGTCACCTCGCATAGTGACGGCAACACTATCGAGTATATAGCCATGAAAAAGCTTCTCAAAATACCGTTCGGAATCGATGTAAAACTGTAGTTCTTGTAATTCCACCTGGTGGTGATAGTCACTTTTCGTCAAACATCTCCCTATTAGAGTTGGGTAGTGCATGAACTATATAGTTAATTTAGAACGCAATGCACATGTTCGATACGGCGAGTATGTTCGTGATTGTTATGTCCGGGCACCTTAAATGAACGAGTTCGAGAACTAGTGAACGAGTTCGACACAAGTCTACTCCCTATCACACCGACCTCATCACGAAGAGTGTGAGAGGAAACGTCAGATGAGTCAAATTTTCTCTCGTTAAAGATTTACTGCCTTCTTCATAAAAAAACATTAATGTAGCTCTAAAACATTCATCAGTTATTGAAAGCTTTAAGATTTGGCGAAGGTTTTATTAGAACCGTACGATATTCATAAAGAGTCTTTTAATTAGGGAACAGATAATTGACTGACAACCCTGTTTTATTTATTCTCACAGTGCTTGTGGTGTAAAAACAAGATGAACAATAACCGATCGACCGAAGTAAATTTTTATTTATTTAAATGTGTCAATGCATTTTTGCAAAATTTTAAACATTAATGGAAAGAACTACATATTCAATAAAGAGATCAATTAATATATTCATAAATTTGGAAGAAGTGTCAACAAATCGTATTGAATTGGATTTCAGTTTTGGGTAGTCGAATTTAAAACCGGACAATAGGGTGTTAGTTTCAATGTTTTGATTTTTCTATTTTATTGTCAAGCTCAAGATCATTTTCTATATCTCTATAAATAGAGATATAGTTGTTTAAAAAAGATGTTTTGCTAATGCAACCTCATGATTCCTGGCAAACCGTATAGCTATTTCAGATCTCGCCACAGATCTTCATCAGCGGTTTTTTGGAATGCTGCTTTTGAAAAATTCATCGAACCAAATGCAAACGAAACCACTGATGAAGATCTGTGGCGAGATCTGAAATAGCTATACGGTTTGTCAGGAATCATGAGGATGCATTTGCAAGACATCTTTTTTAAACAACTATATCTCTATTTATAGAGATATAGAAAATGGTCTTGAGCTTGACAATAAAATAGAAAAGTACCAATAAAAAGGTCAAATAAATTAAAAAAAAAATATAAATAAAAAAAAAACAACAAAAAAAATCATCCCTGTTTTGGTTTTATATACATCACTATGTAAACAAAAGTTCATTTTGGTTAAAAATTTTAAAAACTGGAACGAAACTATTTGGTTGCTTAGCAGGATAATGTGACACTATAAACGCTGCAAATATACAAATTAACAAGATTAAAGTTTATTCCTGTATTGCGCTGCTTAGAGAAGCGACTTCTTTATTTAATGATTCAAAATGAACTGACTTAAATTAATTACAAAATTCTTAATGATAACTACCTTACCAACTAATGATGACGTCGCAAAATGTGCACCGTCGCGTTGACTGCTGGCATAACGTAAATTACCTCTGGGGTCGTTGTTCTAATTGTGGCACGCTTAACAGCGTCAGCATTGTTTGATATTACTTATGGCACAACGTCTGCGATCGTTGCTCCAATTGTGGCACGCTTAACAGCGTCAGCATTATTGGTTATTGACCCACCAAACATTTTTGGTGTTAACACCTCCCCTTTTAATTATGAGCGTCCTCGATCGTGACATTTTAGAAATATGGTATTTGGGACAATCTTGGGGTCTGTTGCGATTCCATAAAATTTGTGGTGGCAACTTCAGGGAGTGAGAGGTGTACTGCTGGTATAGTGGTTACAATTTCTTTGCTTGTTTGATTTCTTCCTCTCACAAGCATCACTACGAATAGTATGATAATGGTGGATAATCCAAAATTAATTCCTGAAGTCCATCTGTTCTTGACATCTAGGAGGCCGATTTCTTCGGTATTCTTGAGGTGAAGTTCTTTTACTGATTGTAAGGTAAGCGTTTTCTCAATCGTTGATCCAGGTAATCTAGGCTGTAATATGGTACTGCAGAATGTAGGTTCCGGTCAGATCCCGTGGTTCTTCGTTAATATGAATAGTTTCGTTGATTTGATTTAGTAGGAGTATTCCAGGAACAATTTCTTCAACAGTGGGTATGTCGGCATTGTCTATTAATGTGCAATTTGAAGTGTGACTTCTCAGTAAATTTGTTAGGCAGGTATCATTATTTATATTTTCAACATTAATACTATTACAGATGGTTAATTTATTGTATGATTTACAGGGGTACTTTATGCCAAAAGTTGAGTTGTTACATAACAATACTTCGTTATACAGAATCTTATTAACGTATTTTCCAAATTTAGTAGGTTTAACTATTAATTTATTACATGAATTTACATCGGTAGTTGGTATGGTAACAATATAAATAAGATGACTATTGCTGGAGGCTATTTTAACTTCAGAGAACTCGAATGCTTCTTCTAAATTAATATAAGGGATGGCTTCCTTTTCAAAAATTTGTTTAACAATATTTATTTCGTTGTTTGTGAGAATGAATGAGTTTACTATTCCAGCTTTTGCCCAGTGGATGGCATATTGAATACTTAAAAGTTCTTCTTTTAATAATTTTATTTTGTATTTAAGAGTTGATACTTGTGATTCATTGACTATTTCATGAGAATTGAAATACTTTACAATTTGATTAGTTGTTTGAGCTAGAGCATTCATATTATCTATAGATAGTTTATTTACAATTACTTGTCTATCATTATTTCGCAAAACATTATTCATTTTTTGTTTAATTATTTCGAAGTCGTCATGGTCGGGATTACCAGCAATCCATTTCCATGCAGACCCTATAAAATTAAGCGATCTCCTTACTCGGGGTTTAATTCTATTGAGATGGGCTTGGAGTTGATTGGTTTCATGGGATAGGAAGGGGTACAGAGGATGGGATGTGCTCACGTTGTGGTGTAGGGTCAGTTGTATTTTGTCTATTAGATTTTGATAATTGTCTGGTTCAATTACATGTATTAGTTTGAACGTTCCAGTTTGGAGCTTGGCATAACCGGTGTTTATGGTGACGATTTGTGAATTCGAGTAGTCAAGAATTTGCACTTCAGCTCTTGTGAGAGCAAGTATGATTCTGAAAAGAAATCTTTAATTAGTTTCTTATGTTATTTTTATGCACGATCCGTCCGGATTCTGTAACAATGGTAGTTTTCCTATTTTCTTTAATGATTTCCTCAGAATAGGTCTTGCTTAACTTAGTCCCTAGCCGTTTATTAATTTTTACATAAATTTTCTGCCCAATTTCGTAATCCTTCTTAGGTGATTTCTTTTTATTATGAAACTCCAGATCTCGTACTTGCTTTTCCTTTAATCTTTCAACAATTTCCAGTCTATTTTTTTCTAGGTCTTGAGGGTCCGAATGAATGCGTTTACCGAAGAAAGCTTCAATTGGTTTTTTGCGTATAGTTGAGTGGATGGAGTTATTATACTCGTATAAGGATCTATGGAGGAGTTCCGATAAGGAGTTGTGGGCACCATCCGACTTAAGGCACCGCATTACTTCTGCAAGTGTGGAATGAAATCTTTCTATCTGTCCATTAACCGAGCTAGCATATGGGGGTATTTTAAATATTTTTACGTTAAATTGATTCTCTAGCATAAACGTAATGGCTGTTGAGTTGAAAGATTTTTCATTGTCCATTACCACAATTTCTGGCATGCCAAATGGCAAGAGGATTTCGCTTAATGGTTGCTTAATATCTTCCGTAGCCCTGGATTTCAACAGTCTCGCTTGTGCGTATTTTGAAAACTTGTCTATTGCCGTTAAAATGGGTTTCTTTTCGGTGATGAAGATATCAATATGAACAATTTGCCCTGGAAATTGGGGAATTGGTGATTCCCGGAGCATAATTTTGTTGGGATGGCGGTCATATTTGTTCTCTTTACATACTTTGCATAATTTTGTTAAACGTTTAATCTTTGCGTGCATTTGTGGGAAATAGAATCTTGTTAGAATTTGAGACTTATTCTCCGAACTGCTTCTATGGGCTCTGTTATGCTCTGTTATAATTTCCCTTTCCTGGTCTTCCTCGCCTATGAGGTCTATTACCATAATCCTAGTGTATTTCACTTGATATTGACTGAAATGTTGTCCGAATATCTCCTGAAGCACACCAAGGATTTTGTCTGTAGTTTTAATGCAGTTCGTTACTGAAGGGTTTAAATATTTCTTCAGAATATGAACCAAAATATCCTTTGATAAAACCTGTTCTGAAACTGTATGTCTATGGTACGTGGGAAAAACGATCTCAAACTTGTAGGAAGCTGTACTGCCGGTAGATATTATGATTTGATTTTTGAAGGCATTTAGAGGTGCATTTGTAAACTGGATTAGATTCTGTGATGAGCTCTCATCACTATGTTGCGTTGCTGTCATGGAGTTAATATGTGTTACCTCCTGTGGAATTCTTGACAGTGCGTCTGCAACAACATTAGTGTTTCCAGGTTTGTACATTAATTCATATTTGTAATCTTCCAAAAAGGCCTTCCACCTTTTCAGTTTGTAATTCGAGTTTTTATTATTTAACGCATACGTTAAAGGTAAATGGTCCGTGAAGATTTTCATCTTGGCTGCGCCATAAAGATAATTTCTAAGAGACTTGAGAGCCCATACTATTGCGAGCATCTCCTTTTCGTTCGTCGCATAGTGCTCTTCGGGCTTATGGAGAGTTCTTGATAGAAAAATTATTGGTCTATTATCCTGGGATAATACAGCGCCGAGGGCAAAGTTAGAGGCATCCGTAGTCAATTGGAATTCTTTTTCGAAGTCCGGGTAAGCTAATAAGACATCTTCGGATATCAGTGTATTCTTTAATTTCTTGAAGGCATTTAAAGCCTCTTCGTCAAGATCTACTTTTATTTTACTCGAAACATGTTTGGACATGCGTCCATTTTCCCCCCTTAAAAGTATTGTCAGGGGTTTTGCTATTTTAGCATAGTCCCTGATAAAACGTCTATAAAAGTTCGCAAGTCCGAGGAAGGATCTGAGATCTTTAAGTGTGTTGGGAATCGGAAAATTTTGAATCGCTTTTACTCTTTCCGGATTTGTCTTAATTCCCGAATCTGATATGATAAACCCTAAGAATTCTACTTCTTTTTTTAGGAACTCACATTTGTCCAACTGGACCTTCATATTTGCTCCTTGTAGGGTCTCAAAGACTATTTGCAGGTTTTTCAGATGTGTCTCTTCATCCTCTGCGAAAATGATGATATCGTCAATGTAGACGAAACAAATTTTCCCTATATGCTCACGTAAGATATCATCGAGAGCTCTTTGGAAGATTGAAGGGGCATTTTTCAGCCCGAAGGGAAGTCTTGTGAACTCATATTTTCCATTGTTCACAGAGAATGCAGTTTTTTTCATATCACTTTCCTTTAGCGGTATTTGGTGAAAACCACTCTTCAAGTCGATTACAGAAAACCATTTACTTTTGGATAGTTGTGGCAAGATATCATTTATATTCGGGATTGGGTACTTGTCAGGTATAGTAACATCGTTTAGTTTTCTGTAATCGATAACTAAACGATATTTCTTTTTCCCTGAGGCGTCAGCCTTTTTCGGTACGATCCATATCGGCGAGTTATATGGTGACCGAGATGGTCGTATTATATTGTTATCCAATAATTCTTTAATCTGACTTTCGACTTCATCTTTTAGGTGCAGTGGATATGGGTAATACCGTGAGTATACCGAATTTTCGTCCTTGGTTTGTATTTCACCCATGACCGACGTGGTGACAGTTAATTTCTCATTCGGGTCACTAAATAATTTTTCATACCTCTTCGCAATTAAATCTAGGTTGACTTTTTGTTTTTGAGTCATATGGTTGTTCCTGATGTTTATCGTATTTACGGATTGGGAGTATTGTTGCTTTATTAGCACCTTTGTTCTATTATCTATTAACATATAATTTTCGGAAGTAAAGATAACCGCATTCAATTCCTTTAAGCTATCGTTTCCCAGGATAGCGTTAAAAGATTTCAACGTTGGTAACAGAAAAAATTTAGTGCCATTAGAATTTGTATGGAAAAGATCTATAAACGTATGGTGTGTAATTTTGGTTTTACCACCAACAGAATTCGCGTAAAACGTTTCATTATTTGGAATTGGGTTTTTGATAAGTTCGGGTTGGACATAATTTTTATTTGATCCCGTGTCAATTAAAAATTTTAGTGTTTGACCTGAGCTCGTCCTACACTCGATATATGGTAGGGACGAGCTTGTTAGCCTAAAAAATGAATATCAATGAATTCCTGTGTTTCATTCTGTTCATCCTCTTGATTGAAGGTGTTATATTCATTAACATATTCATCTAATGGTTGTAAGTCTTGATCATTTTCATAATTGTACATTTCCGATGCATAGTTTTCTTCATTTGAATCGTTTTGAGGTGCATCTGTTTGGAGGTGAAAATTCCTTTGTATTTTCGCTGGTTGATGAACCTGTGCTGATTGATTGGTAGGTCTTTTTCCTACAAACTTGTTATCCTGCACCGGCCTATTCATATAATTGACCGCTTTCGATCGCATGGATTGATCTACATCCATTGGTTCTGGTTTGGCTTGCGGCTTCGGTGCCGTTGGACGTTGGGGAGCGAAACCATAGCCATTTTGATAATATTGCCGTTGAGGCATCTGGTTAAAGAATTGTTGTTGAGATATTGATGGCTGGTTTTGGTTAAAATACCCTTGAGGTATTTGATTGAAGGATTGTGGAATAAATCCTTGATTTGGATTAATATATTTCGGATTATAGTTCTTACGAGGTGGAGGTTGCTGTTGAGATTTCTCGGTTTTTGCATGGGAATTTGCATACTGTGCTCTATATTGTTGGTTCTCTAATTTGAGACACAAATGCAGAGCTTGAGGAAGGTCTGTGGGTTCCCTTATTCCCAGAAGACGGGGCAAATCACCTTTAAGTCCTCTGATAAATGTATCCAGCGCTTTGTCCCTATAGGTTTGTGTTAGAATATCTAACGATTCACGTCCCATCTCCATACTGGAGAGTTTATTTGTTATTAGAGACAGGTGGGAGTATACCACCTGGTAAAATTCTTGTATAGTACAATTGCCTTGTACAATAGATATCATTTGGTATTCCAGGGTTGACAAATCCCTTTTGTCTGCATAATGCAGTGTCAGACAGCGGGAAATGCATTCCCAGTTTAGAGGAGTATTGTAAGATTCTAGGGCGGCGTCAGCGCTGCCAATAATCTTATTTCTGATAACGTTGAGGATACCGAAATATTTCGGCGTTCCCTTATAGGATTCATATAGTTTTAAAATTCTTTCCACGCTCTTTTTCCAGGAGCTATATTCGGATTGGTTGCCAGAGAATTCCCTAAGACACCTAACCACGTCTGGAATTTTGTCCAGTTCGGTAAGATTTCCCCTATATCTTTCCTCTATGTCTTGGTCTATTCCCGAAATATCTGCGTTTGGATTTAGAATTTGCCTGACTACATTTCGGGATTGTTCTGCACACATTTGCCTTATCGCGTCGATATCAATCGCGTTCACGTTAGGTTGAATTTGGGGTATGGGAGGATTTTGGATGTTTAGGATAGGGGGTCTCACTAAATTGCTTGGGTTTGCCATTTTATATTTTTCTTTTCTTTTATATTTTGAATATTTTATTTTTAATCACTTATTTATTATGTTTAAACTACACAGGATTGGTTTTTACAATTTTCTTACTGCCGCTAGAGGGTCCCGTAGGATTCGTAGTGGCTTCTAGTCACTTATCACTATACTCACACTAAAATAATTGCTAGCATACTGGGAGCCGGAAGGTCGACAGAATCCTTTTTCTTTGTTGGTACTCAGGGGTCAATTTTTCACAGCTGCTCTCAGTTGAAGGTCCTACGGTCTCTTCCTGCTGATTGTGTTGAATTTGTAGCCTGTTCGGGTACTTGATTTAGTTGCACTTGTAGCCTGTTCGGGTACTTGATTTAGTTGCACTTGTAGCCTGTTCGGGTACTTGATTTAGTTGCACTTGTAGCCTGTTCGGGTACTTGATTTAGTTGCACTTGTAGCCTGTTCGGGTACTTGATTTAGTTGCACTTGTAGCCTGTTCGGGTACTTGATTTAGTTGCACTTGTAGCCTGTTCGGGTACTTGATTTAGTTGGGCGCCAATTAACAAGATTAAAGTTTATTCCTGTATTGCGCTGCTTAGAGAAGCGACTTCTTTATTTAATGATTCAAAATGAACTGACTTAAATTAATTACAAAATTCTTAATGATAACTACCTTACCAACTAATGATGACGTCGCAAAATGTGCACCGTCGCGTTGACTGCTGGCATAACGTAAATTACCTCTGGGGTCGTTGTTCTAATTGTGGCACGCTTAACAGCGTCAGCATTGTTTGATATTACTTATGGCACAACGTCTGCGATCGTTGCTCCAATTGTGGCACGCTTAACAGCGTCAGCATTATTGGTTATTGACCCACCAAACATTTTTGGTGTTAACATACACAAAAAAAATTCCAATTGTTTATATCGCATAAATATTTATAAGTACGGCACGCGAGAAATGTTAAAAAAATATTTCCTTTGTGTATTAATACGGATAAAATAGCCTTAAAGAAGGGTTAAACGTTCTACAAAAATGGCGATGCTAGAGAACTCTTAACAGAGGAATTTTTCGATTATGAATACAATTTTTGGGCTATACCTTCTTAAACCTTTAACAAACCCATAACAACTTTTTATGAATAAGACCGTTACTCTATGGGAAGAAGGTGGTTGTACAGAATTAAATCTTTCGGTGTTAGAAATAATGTTATAACTTAATAGGACATGTATTTTTTATTTTTTTTTTGTATCAAATTGCTTAGTTTCAATCATCTACAGTTAAAGAATTATTATTATGAAAAAGTTTTCAAATAGCAACCATAGATACATTAGGGTGGGTCAATTTTTTTTGCGACAAAGGCTCATTGCGATTCTTGTTCTATGGCTCATTTGAAGAAAGTTTCCGAAGAAACCATAGTTCTAAAACGAATTTCGAGCCTCCGGATTTCTCGAAATAGGTTTTTTTTTAATATTCAATAATCGAGTTAGATATTGGACTAAAAAGGCAAAAGAAAATATTATTTCCTCTAGTTAAATGTGTATTTGGGCGTTTTTTGGGTCGACGAATCAATTTCTGACAGTTATTTTTATTTTTGAGTACCGCCAGAGGGCGCTTTCGTCCATTTTTTGGGATTTTAAACGCCTCTTTTGGGGAAAATTGACGAAACTGTTGTGAAACTTGACGAATATTTAAGTTTCTCATAATGCAGTCCCAAATTTTAAATAGCCCATAATGTTCAGCGCTATAATTTAGGGGGTACTTATTCACGACCTATATCGATTTCATTCAATTTAAGACAAAGAATGAAAAAAACATTTTTTCCTTATTTTACTTTAAAAATTCAACTTAATGCATAAAAGCATATAAAATGCAAATGAAAAAAAAAAATACAATTGATTTCAGTAATAAAAGGAACAGAAACACGACTTTAAGAAAGTTAAGGAGTTATTTTTGTATTTCTTGCTTTCATATCAGATTTCAGTACTGTTAAATTAACTACCGACGCAAAATGTACTTGTACAAAATGGTAAGGTTTCGGCGGATTTGTCCAACATTAAACCAAGGCCAATTGCACATTCTCGCTGGCTCACCAAGGACACTAGGCCATTTAAATGCATTTAAAGAACGATAAACAGCTCCATACCTTTTTATGTCAACTATTAAAAAAAAGTTTTTGAATAAAGATGTGTTCAACATTAGAGACTATTGTTACCATTGAAGCATTGAGACATGTTAATGATCTTGTGCAATACTAACCCTGTCAAGAAATTGGACATACGAAGTCTTATTTTAAAGAACCATTTAGATGGGTGTGTGTGGTGTGGTCTAAGTCAGTGTTTGAAGGACAGAAGTGTGCCTGGGCGACAAAACAAAGTAAGGCCAAGTTCTCAAAATGTTGCCGATATAAACTCTGGTCAAAACAGTGTGAGAAATTCTGAAACCAACACTAATTTTAATAGACATACGTATGCACAAGCAGGAAATAGCAGTAGTGATGTTAATAATAATATTATGTAGAAAATTAAAGTCATGATTAACAAGCAGGCGGAGCAACGAATACGCTCGTCAAAATGATGAATTTATTAATAACTAAACTATACAAATGAATAGAATGCAGATGGTGCTTGCAATCATACAAAGGAAATAGAGTTGCTCCTTACAGAACATTTCATTCATATTCTACCCAATTTGGAAACACATTTTACTGATCCGAATCCGGATCCGCCATATTAATAAAATCATGCTTGAAATAGGAGCCAAAATAACCTGTTACTACACCCTCAATACAAGCCTCTGGAGTAAAATTGAAATGTGATGATACCTTTTACATGTTTATGCAATTTATTTTCCACCAAGCCATAAGTTAAAACGTGTCGATTATCAGCCTGTTTTTGTAACTGTCTTCAAACAGCAGGCGTGCAATTGCTAGACAAGCAATCAGGTTTTCAATTGAGTTCATTGTTGCTTTTCGCTTGGGCATAAAAGCTCTTTTTCTTGGTTGTGTTCCTGTCAAAGAACAATATTACCTTCATGTTTTTATTGGCATTTCTTAAAGCTTTTTCATACATCAGCCATCAGCTGTAAAATCAACAACAGCTGATTGTAGGTATTAAAAAATAAATAAACAAACGAAAATAAACACAATTGTTTGCATTTTTTACCAATTTAAAATGATTCCCTCCGTTGCTCTCGGTTTTCCTATTAAAACTATGGAAAATGATGATAGAGAAAGTCGCCTAAGCCGTAGGATTTTGCGTGATTCAACCACTGTGTTGGAGATTCCAGAAGACCAGTAAGTATATCAGTATAATTTGCTTTTATGAATTAATGAAGTTATGTTTTGTAGATTTATTGCAAACTTCCGTGTTAATAAGGAAGTATTTTCGAATCTGTTAGAAGATTTGGGACCGAGTGGCTAGTTCTGGGAACTCGTCCATCGAGTCTACCAAGGCACGAAACTGAATAGAGTTGGTATTTTTTACTCTGATAAGTACAATTGTTATTATCAATATATGCTGTTTCGTTTCAATGTTAAAAATACTTACATTTCTTTAGTCAAACAATCCATTTTTATTTATTTATTGAAATGAAAACACATCAATATAACCCACACGAACAATTTTTTACGATTTTCTATTTTGACATTTAACATTGTACGTTGTTGACTTATGTGAACCTACATTTTGACGATAACTAAAAGCTTTTGTGTTTACACTCAAAAAAAAGTTTACAAAAACCAAAAATGAAATTCGTTTGGCTCTAGACGTGCGATGAGAGAAAAAACAAGTTACAAAAACAGGCCGTATGACTTATTTTTCCTTAACATAAGTTCGAAATTTATTTTTGGTGGCAATTTAAACGCTAAGATCTCCTTGGTGGGGATCTAGTGTGTCTCAGTAACAATGCACTTTTCATTTTAAAACAAAACACGTATTTTTTGGGATAATTGTGAATTTTCTATTGGATTGTAAAAACGACATGTTCCGATTAAGTATGGAATAATATATCTGTCAAATGGCTCCCACGGGTCTGATTATAGGCCATTACTGTTTTCCTGAAATATTCCATGACTTTTTCACAGAGATGTGGTTGTATCTCACCGACGACGCGTTGGATCTCGGATTTGAGCTCAGGAATTGTTTCTGGTTTATTCGCATAAACCCAAGATTTCACAAAACCCCAAAGAAAGAAATCGCACGGCGTTAAATCACATGATCTTGGTGGCCAGTTGACATCAGAATTTCTTGAGATTTGTTGTTGCTCTGGAAATCGTTTCTGCAATAAATCGATTGTTTCATGCGCGGTGTGGCAGGTGGCGCCGTTTTGCTGAAACCTCATGTCGTCCAGATCCTGCCGTCCTGCTGAGGCCACAAGAACTCGATTATCATATTCCTGTAACAAATGCCGTTCGCAGTCACTGCAATTTCGGTCAAGTAAGGTACAATCACACTGCCTTGCATTTGTGCATTTTGGTGCATTTGTTTCTCATGGATTGCATGAGGTTTTCTGAGCCCCAAATGCGAAATTTTGTGTACGCACGAAGCCCCTCAGATGGAAATGCGCTTCATCGGATTTTTTTTTGTAAAAAATTGTCATTGACTTCAGTATGCTCCATTACTCATTGAGCGATTTGCCGACGCTTTCCATAGTCTGCTGGTTTGAACTCTTGAGTAAGCTGCATTTTGTACGCATGAAGGTGGAGGTCTTTTGTCAAAATTCGCTGCGTAGTGTTTCGTGAAATTTTAAGTTGTTGAGAACGATGCCGAATTGATGTTTTCGGGTTTTTGGCAACACTCTCCTTGACAGCAGTAATGTTTTCAAGAGACCGACCGGAACGTTGACGCACAGGAATCGTACTGTCCATACCCGTCCCAGTTCCTTAAAATTTGTTGACCACTCTTCGAATGGTTGACACATTATTTGCACTTTCTCGACTGAAAACTCTTCGATATTTGGGGGCGGTTTCAGAATAACTTTCCAAATTTGTATAATAAGTTTTCAAATTTATAACGCGTTGTTCTTTCATTTAGTTATTCTTCATTCTTCCCTTTTTAATAATCGGAATAAACATATGTGACAGCTGCCAAATTTCACACTTGCCCAAAACAAAAATGACACTAAATTTAAAAGTGTAATCTTACTGAGACACCCTTTATTAATACCAAATGTTATTTACCCAATCGTTTCACGTTTTGAGCATTGTTCATATAAATCGTTAAACACTAATTCGTTAGTTACAAACATAGAGAGAAAATTTCTCTCATCTGAAGTTTCCTTTCACACTCTTCGTTGTGAGATCGGTGTGGTAGGAACTTGTCGGTTTACACCAGGTGGAGTTACAAGAACTGTTGACTTAAATTTGTCATATAGTTTTGTATGAGAACCGTGAAATTTAAACGTATTTTAAACTTTATTGTTATCTTTAATTGTTAGTCTACATTTGTGTTGGTCTTAACACAATAATTTTAACGCCCAAAACGAAATGCCGTTGTTGTTTTCTTAACCGAAATAAAAACATGAAAATTAACTTTTTTCCGAAGACACTGAAAGAATTTTAGGAGACGAATATTGTTGATAACATGATCATACTTGAAAGCGTGACTGTGTTTCGTGAGTGTAATTCGCTAATTCCATAAATTTCAGTCTCGCACAGTGACGTACGCGATTGAAATTTTGAATTTAGCGTTGAATTTAACGTTAGTCAAGATCACGACAAATTCGTGTCACGCGCACACCTCTAATAAACATTTAACGCTTCTTGTTCTTATAGGAAAAATAACTAAAATTTTCTATATGCAAAAAACAACAAATTACAATCATTATGATATTTCCAAAACATGTTATAGAAACTCATTATCACAGATGGTTATCATCACTATCACGCAACACAATGTTCACTTAATTATTTGGATTTTGCGCTCGCTGAAGATTTATTGTTTGACAAACGACCGAAAAGGAGGCGGTGCCCGTACTATGATTTATAGATATTTCGCGTTCTGTCTTTATTAAGGTAGAACCGTAAATATTTTATCAAATAAACATTCAACAATTTTAATATTTCAAACAAGTCAATTAACCCTTTCATCGAATAATATGAGTCTTATTTTATTGTCTATACATGTATAAGATACCAATAAATAACATCACTGACAATCGACGCTTGTTGGTGGTTTAACTCAATTTATTTTGTATCGGCAATTGCCGTTTAATTTTGGTAGCGAGATGTCAATGTTTGAATAAATATGAATAAAGATTAATATAAAGATTTTTATAAGAAAGATGTTTATACTCGTATGATCTCATGATCGAAATTCATGTCCATATTATTTAAATGATTTAAAAGAATTGAGTTGAGTTTTCCATGTTTATATTTAGGTATATGGGCATTTCCACAGAGAGCCCACTTTTTGTCACGTAACGCCACACTCGTTAATTGATAATATTGGTAGTTTATAGCTATTTTACATATGTTTGGTTTCATTCCAGTGCCAAATTCAGAGCAAATTTGTTATACAATTGCAATACAAGAAAGCAAAAAAGTATAAAAACAAAATACATATGAATTTAAAAGTCAATTGAGGCAAAGATTTGAAAATATGTAATTCAGCTGTTCAAGCATTACCACCTGATATAAATATATCTTGGTTTTGTTTTTGAATTTCGAAATGATGTGGATTTATCGTGGATTTATGAATTATCGAATGATGTGGGGTGAAACAAAATGGGTTAGGAACATTTTTCAAAGATGTTGACCTCACAAAGAGTCAAATTTGTATGAGGAAATGTTAACATCTTTGGCAAATTGATTGAAGATGTAAGATGTGGCCTGGTGTGAAAATCCTATTAGGGCCAAGCAGTTCGATTGTTAACTCTTCTCTTACAATATACTTTATTGAGCAACTTACGCATTGTGTTCAGTAAAACGACAGAAAATCATCGAATCGAAACAGGGTTCACCGTGTTTTTTGCTATTACCCGCACGCAAACAAAAATAAACGTTTCTTGCTCCTTTGCCGCAACAATACTGTGATTGGTTTGTATTAACTTATTAATCGCAACCGTTCATGTAGTTCTCCCAATTACACTCATATATCGCAAATGTGCATCTTGTTTTTGCAAACGACTTCTCGTTTACATCAAACGCGTACAAAATTTCATTTGCCGCAAATTTAAAAAACGTTTGCGATAACTGAAATTAGCCATTTTTCTAATGAGAGCACAGATTACGAAGAACGTAAATTTCTCTCATTCTGTCGACTGTATACACAGTCTTATCCAGTCGTTTGGCATACACATAAAAGTGATCACACACTCTAATGCTGCTAACTTGTCTATATATCTTGGATGGACAATTGACGCGTTGTAGTTTGCTGGGCTTTTAGTTGTTATTTGAATGCAAGGCGAGACAGACGTGTAAGTAGAGTGTAAAAAAGATTTTTTTTTAAAAAATCTATGGGTAAAACCAAAATTATAAATGTTGGAAATTTAAACAAAAAAGAGCTTATGGAAGCCATAACTAAAAGAACAGTTGGTGGAACCGTTTTTCGTTTCTCGCAAAGGTTTTCTCAGCTCTAATTTTTCATAAATCGTTTACTGCAAACGTCGATTATCTTAAAGGGGTTTTCAGCTCCCATTTCTCTTAACTCGTTTAATGCAAACGTTTTTCGGTTCTCCCAAATGAAATGGCATGTATGGATTAACCGAAGTTCGTTTCTCCCAACTACAGTCCCCAAACGAACTTCAGTTATCTGAGATTTCGTTTGGGAGGAACGAGATTTTTCTCTGCGTGCGTGTACAGGTTTTTTTAAAACCCCAATTTTCGAAAAAAAACGGAAACCGGTTATTTGACGTCGATTAACCGGGTTTTACAAAATTTGTATTAATATCCTTAAAAAGTTAATAATAAATTATGTAATTTACGAATTTTTTGAAATTTTGGAATTAAGAAATATGATTTTTATTTTCAAATATGATTTTATGCTGCAATAAGATCTAACTGACATTTCCAACCAAATTTTTATTCAAATTTCAAAATGATTAAATGACTTGAATAAGAATTAATTAACAACTAAGATTTCAAAAAATTTGTTTTTTCAAATTTCCAAATTAAAATTATTTTACAAATAAATGCTTTAAACTTAATAAGATGTTCATACATGAAAATCTCTCTCAAATTTTAATATGATTTTTGAATTGAAATCAGTTTAATGAGAATTTGAATAAAGCTTTTAAATTTTATATTAAACACGCATTCGAAATTGGAATATGATATATATTTTGTATTCAAAATTACAAATTCAAATTAAATTGTGAAATTTTTAGTTTCAAACACGTATAAATATTGAAAATGGTCGCTAAACTAATTGCTACATGTGTAATTTAATTCAAATAAAAAAAAACAGAAAAAAAAACCGGTTCCACCGATTTCTGCCAAAATAAAAAACCTATAACCGATTTCTTGAGAAATTGATTTATCGAATAAACCGAAAGCCGTTTTTTTTAAATTGAGTTATCGAGCAAACCGAAACCCGGTTTTTTAAAAATCCCGGTTTTTAGGACACTCTAGTGTCCTTCTCTGTGGAAATGCCCATGGTCCCCTCTTAAATTACACATACTGGCTCCCATCAATATTATCTATGCACGGGGTGGTTCAATCACGACTGGACAAATTTCCTTGAGTCAAATAGTTATAACTTTGGAACGGTAAGACCTAGGTAATTTTGGAAAGGTAACGGATAGGGCTATTTTTTAAGAGAAAAAAAACATTAGTTATCGGCCAAATTTTTATTATGTCTTTTTTTTACAAATTTTTGTTTTTAATGCTCCGTATCTCGGCAATGTCACTTTTTTATATTTTTTTTTAAATTCTGAAAGGTCTCTTAAAGGCCTTTCCAACAAGCCGAAAAACAAAACAAAATCTGACCATTGGTTCCGAACTTAGCAATTTTACCCTAGTACCCTCCGACCAACAATCCGAAAATTTTCAAACCGCTGCCATTTCGCCCCCTTGCATTTTCGGGGATGGTATTTTCATGAAATGAGCCAAGGAATACGCTGGTGAAATTTATCCAGTCGTGACTGAACCACCCGTTTATCTAGATCTATACTAATATTATAGAGAGGAAATGTTTGTGAGTTTGTTAGTTTGTATGTAGGGGGTAATCGTCTAAACTACTCATCCGATTTTAAAATTTCTTTGACCAGTATAAGTGCTATAGGCTACTTTTTTTCCCCCTAATAAAATTCAGGACGATGTCTGACGGGTTTGCTAGTCATGAGTAAAGTGTCGCATCCCATGTACATATCACTTAAATTTCAAGCCCGAAACACCAATTCCGGGATTATTTGTGAATTGTCCAATAATAAACCCTGAAATATGAACTTGAATTTTCTAACTCCTTTATTATTTTTAAATTGTTATTTTAAAAAACAATATTGATTAGTAAATCTCAATATAAATCCGTTTTAAACACCCTAACAATTTTTAACTTATTTCCCCTTTGCAGTTATGTTCCATCGTCGCAATTGTTTGGATATCATTTAATCCGGACTCGTTGCGTGAAGAATTGGCAATCGGTGCCTATATTGCCTGTTCTCTTATCGTATTCTTTGCTTTCCTGGGATGCTTCGCAGCCGTTCGTGAATCTGTGTGCTTGACAGCTACGGTGAGTATCCAAATACAAATGTATCCTAATTGTGAATTGTTACTATTTTATTGAAATTGTTAACAGTGCGCCGTTTTTCTGCTACTACTGGCTGCGTTGCAAATCGCATTGACCTGCGTTGGCGTCAGTGAAGGCGGCGCCCAAGATGGTGTCGACGCCGTTAACCGCGCATGGGAAACAGATGCAATCCATGCGATGCAAAGAGATCACGAGTGCTGTGGCAAAATCAGTGCTAACGACTACATTCTACTCAATAAAGCCGTTCCCAGCAGCTGTTATATTGACGACGATGTCACCAAGGAAGTTAATCTGTTTAAGGACGGTTGCACGGATAAACTGCAAAAATACTACGAAACCGAATCGTATAGTTTCGCCATTGTGTCCTGGTGCCTGGTAGCATTTGAGGTAATTTGTTGAAGATTTTGCAAATGAAAATTCCTACATTTCACACTCTTTTTGTAATTCCAGATTATTGGCTTTCTACTGGCCGTATTTTTAGCGATAAGTTTCCGAAACACCCAAAGGCGCATGCAGTTTTAAATTTAAGAATTCCATTAGACACCCTACAATAAGCTACACTAAGAAGTAGTTCATAATGAAGATGATATCATTTTAAAGTCGCGATATTTCAATTAACATGTAAACCACCTACCTTCTCGTACACTTACCACGCCCCCTAAATGTAATTCTTATGATAAATCCAAAACCAAATTTTCGAATTCTGAAAAGTGCAATTATTTAAACATGATCGTCTTTCTATTTTATAATAAAAGTATGTACTCGTATTTAAGATCAATCTCATTTATTTTATATATATATATATGTATATGTAATAGTTATATATAAATATATCAATGTCTGAATGTATTTTTATATGTATTAAATGTTTGTTAACTATTTTGTTGTAAATTATTTTCAAATAAATTTAAATTAACTGAATAATGTAATTAAACCTAAGGCATGTTTTGGTTACACCGCTTGCTTAGATTATCACTTGTTTTATATGAAGAGCTAAGCGATATTAAGTGGCACTTGAAATTACCGCTTCCATTTCAGTCCTAAGCAGGCATAAAGTTGCCAGTTTGAAAAAACCTGACAACAGTGTTGGATATCGTTAGAGTGGGTGCAAAAATAAGGAGAAGAATATAAACATTTGCCAGAATAACTACAAACAACGCGTTAGAGCAGGACGATTACATAAACTTCCGGTTTAAATAGGCAGAAAGTTGCCAGTATAAAAAAATCAGAACAACAGTGTTCGATATCGTTATTACCAGTTCAAGACAAGGAGAATAATTTACACATATTCAAGAATAACTACAAACCATGCATTAGAGCAAGACGAGAATGTATATTATAATAAATTATCACTAGTTTGGCGCTTTGGTAACTAGCAAGTAAGCGATAACCGCTAGCTTCTAACGAAAATACGTCAATTATTAGCAGATGTAGATACAAACACCTAAACATTGAGTTGAGCAAAATTAAGAATCCGTCTATAGCATTTTACAGTTACAAACTAAACTGTCAGCTGCTTGTCTAGCGTCTACGTCACTGAGCATGGCGGTATCCGTCACCGAAATAAATAAATGATGATCAGTGCGGGGTTACAAGACAATAAACTTATTTATAACCACATTCCAGCAACACACATCCTACGCCTGACCATTGCCTTTGTCATCCATCTGAAATTGTTTGCTTTATTATGTTTGATGGACATTACTGATCGCCAGTTTTGCACTGTCCAAGTGTGTAAAATTGGATGATACGGGAAGAATTGTTTAGAAGGGTGGGAAGGTGTTAGAAATAGTAATACTGTATCACAAATTGTTGGCCAAATGTATCTGACACCTAATTTCGAATACGAATGTGATGTGAGAATGCTCACAAGTAGAACCATTTTCGAGATGTTACCGTTATTTGTGTTTTTAAAAACAATGATGTCACTTAAATGCCAATATCTTCGAATATATTCGACGGAATTTGTCGTTCTCATTTCCACTAGAACCTTTCCTGACTAGTTCATCAGCGGCTTCGTATCCGACTATTCACGTAAGACCCGGAATCAACATTAGGAAAAGTCTTGTCTTGGCGGCGCACAATGTGGGGTGTCTAAACGGCTAAACCGATCAAGATGAAAGTTCACAAGAGCAAAGCCGATTGCTTATGCTAGAGAAATTTATATGTTGGAACGTAATAGAATTTGTACCAATTCGGTTTGTTATTTTATTTTATTGCATACTTTTAGACATAATTGGTAATTATTACTAGATTTGTACAGTCAGCGACGTAACGGGTTTTTCAACAGAGACGCTACAAAAGTAAATCAATAGAGACAGCAAACGACGCACAGTGGGTTAGAATAGCATGTTTTCTTGGATCAAATCAGGGAAGCTATGTTCGGATAATTTTTCATTATTTTTCAGTTAATACCATTAAAATAAGTAAAAAAAAATGTTTTCTAAGTATATTTGAGTATAATTTTATTAAATAATGCCAAATATCAGTGTAGGTATATAGTGCAAGGAGTACAGTATGAGTACTTAAACATTACATTTTATACATCTTAAAGTTAATCATCAACATCATCATCATCATCGTTATCATCATCATCATTATCATCATCATCAGCAGCATCAGCAACTTCAACATCACTGAAATAGTTCTTGTTCGGAGCTGCAGGTACAATTAAATCAATTGCCTCCCCTGGCAAGCTTTGAACCTTCTTTGTAGGCAATTTTCGCATGCTTGAAATAATTGGGTCAGAGGTTATCAAAAACATATTAAAAATGTCTTTTTCGCGACTGCACTTTCGTGAGTGAAACTCCCAATATTTTTTAAAATCTTTATTTCGAGCTTCTTCCGCTGCTTCTGCCCAATAGGTAAAATGGCATTTGACACAATTTCGGGTCCGTGAATAAAATACTTGTGCAAAGTGGGACGCATATTGTACCAAGGATACGTTTCAACAAAAAGTCGTCTGTATTATTAATTACACAGTGACACAAAATCGAACTTTCGGAAAGGGAATGGGATGGGACCAACTGCAAATGAAAGTTGACATTGACCATAACAAAACCTCCAAGGGGTTTTTTTAGTTCAGTGCGAGATTTTTTTTTACACGCATTTGAAGTTTGTGATTTTGGTACGCTGTCTATCAAGGAAAGATCATCGAAAATTTGATAAAATAATGTTTATTTATTTCTATTATCTTAGAAAGTTGTGGTATCTTACTATTTTTGGGGTCGAGGAATTCATTTTTGATATTTATATTTACCTAAAACTCACGCTAGATGGCGGTGTCATACAAATGGTGCTATTTCTTGTAGATTTTCATAGATAAAACGGTGTACCTACTTTTGTTTAGGCTGAAAATCATTTTTTGATGTTGGCATTATTGTAAAACATATTTATAATGATGTGACGAAGTACATTTTATTATTCTCAGTACGTTACTATTGCAAAAATGCTATTTTTATAGAAAAAAATTCGTTTTTTATTGGAAAAAATTATTTGGATCTCATTGTGGATCCGCTTAATCATCATCACTGTCAATTTCCATGTTTGAAATAGCAAAAGCTGCAGAAGTAGTAGGTTTTGAATCTCTGTATGTTTGTGGTTCTTGCTCATCGTCAGTATCCTCTTCATCGGTTGTTCTCTTTAACCACCAGCATAAATCTCCTAGCATAGACTCTAGTCTCTTTCCTCTGTACCTAGTTTCCATGGTTAAAGCTACTTGGTGAAAACGTTCCCCTTGCTCATCAGATTCGGTGGAAAGTTGTTTTTCAAACCAATCCATGTGATGATGGAGAAAATGAATTTTTAGTGACATATTCACACGAAGTTCCTCAAAGGCTTTCAAGAGACGTTTAACTCTTTCTGCACTATCTGCTTCTCGTTTCTTACCAAGAACATTTTCTGTTACGTCTTTAATTGCATTCCATGCAATTAATTGATTTTGATCCAAAGAATTATCAAAATCCTTATTTTTCATTAATCTTCTAATGTCCGGACCATTAAACATACCTGTAAAATTAGAAAAAAATATTGTAAATTAATTTTTTAAAATCATTTATTTTATTTGTATACAATACCTTCTTTAACTTTGCTAGCACTGAGTCGTGGAAATGTAGATCTTAATGTAGTAAAAGCTGGTCCATCTACAGAAAACACTTTTACAAAATTTTTGAAAATACCCAATTTAATATGAAGTGGTGGTAGCAATATTTTATCTGCTGGTACAAGAGGTTCATGGATAACATTAGCTGTTCCAACACGAAAATCGTCTCTGTTTTCCCAGTCACACTTTTGGTATTGATTTCCTTTGTAACGTGTATTCCACAAGCAAATAAAGCACATGTTTTTGGTATAGCCACCTTGTAGGCCAGAAAGTAAGGCAACCATTTTTAAATCACAGCATAAGCGCCATTTATGCTTTTCATAGTTCACTGATTGCAGTAGATATTTTACTGATTCGTAGGTTTCTTTAGTATTCAAATTGTATGCTATTGGAATGCTTGGTTTTTTGTTATTGTAGTACAATAAAACTGCTTTCATACTGGTTTTTGAAGAATCTATAAATAATCTCCATTTATGAGGAACATAATTCATACCCATTTCTGCCATAAGTGTTTCAATATCATTACAGTAAACGAATGTATTTTCTTCGTTGACAGAGAAATATTGTTGAAATACTGCTTGGCGATTACGATAAGCAGTTATTCTAACACCAGCTTCTAGTAAATTGTTTTCATTAAGTTTACGTGCAACATACTCTGAATCACGCTTCGACATATTCACGTGTTTTAGTACTTCATCTAACCACTTTTGTGATATTGGAAGCTCAGAAGGCTCGTAAGTAGGATCGTGTCCAATTGTCTCTACAGTATTTGTAGATACTACGGAGGTTACATCTGGACTTGCTGGTTTTGGTATTGGAATAAACTCTGTATGTTGTTTAGGTAATTCTGCATATTTTGTACCAGCATATACCATTCCTCGTCTATTACATCTGTTTCTTCCTTTAATACTATTTAAACACACATAACACTGTGATTTAACGTGTTCACCTGAGAAGGTATTAAAATTAACTATTTTTAAACTAAACTAAACTAAACTAAAATTAATATATTTGATATAATAATATTAATATATATATATTATAATATATTTGATATAAAAAATAAAATTTTAAAAAATTACCTGGATTGTACCATAACATTGGAACACCAAACGGCATTGACTTCTTTTTGTTTTGTGACCATTTAGTTAAAAAACCATTGCAAGTTCTGCACACTTTTTCAGGTACCCAACCTACATTCTCAATAACCTCTGTTCCAAAATACTGTAAATACAATTGTTTCATGCTCTCATATTTTGGCACCAAATTTTGTTGTCTATTATATTTTCCACAAACATAACAATAATATTTCAAATGCTGCAAACATTCATTCCGGCTTTGCGCCATCTTAAGTGGTTGTCTTAGTAAATTGTCTTGATACACAAATCGAAATAAACGCACTTGGTTCTAATATAAAAACTTAAAATTAATTTATTTATTTTAAGGTCACAACACAATACTTACTTAGAATTTATATTTCTTTATTATAACACAAAAATGTTCCAAGAGACAGGTCACTGTCGAAAGTGATTACAATGTATTTAACAGCGCGTCGGTCACGATAACTAATTTACTTCTTTTCAAAAACAGTTATATTTTTATGACATTTTGTTCTATGGTAACTTATTTCAATGATGCCAACATCAAAAAATGATTTTCAGCCTAAACAAAAGTAGGTACACCGTTTTATCTATGAAAATCTACAAGAAATAGCACCATTTGTATGACACCGCCATCTAGCGTGAGTTTTAGGTAAATATAAATATCAAAAATGAATTCCTCGACCCCAAAAATAGTAAGATACCACAACTTTCTACGATAATAGAAATAAATAAACGTTATTTTATCAAATTTTCGATGATCTTTCCTTGATAGACAGCGTACCAAAATCACAAACTTCAAATGCGTGTAAAAAAAAATCTCGCACTTAACTAAAAAAAACCCCTTGGAGGTTTTGTTATGGTCAATGTCAACTTTCATTTGCAGTTGGTCCCATCCCATTCCCTTTTTGCTTGTTGCACTGTGTTATTATTCATTATTAATTTCATGGCCACTGGATACAGCAAAGCAACACGTGCATTTTTTTTTATTTTTTTATTTCGTCAGATTTTTCAGCGTTTTGAAAAAAAAACGTTTTGCCGTATTCCCATCATTCGTGTTTCCAAAACCAGGTTTGGGTTGGTCAACTATTAATCCCATATTCTCTTTAAATTTTTTCTGAATTTCTTTTTTTTTTGTTTCAGCTTCTGTTCTTTTTTCAGAATCAGTTCTAGCCTGCCACTTTTGTAAAGGTATTTTATATGCCACGTGCAAAAGACATTCAAAAAATCTAATCCAGCCATGGAGAATGGAAAGGCCAAATCTTAAATTGGATCATGGCTTCTATATTATTAAAACCCTTACTTGTAGCGTCACATAAGTAACACTTTTGTGTTGATGTGGTTTCTGTTAAGGCATTGTAAACTTTTCCATCTACCATTGCCAAAATTAATTTGTGGAAAACATGAACAACTCTCTCACCAATCGTGACAGTTGAACAGGTTAAATTCTATATTTCCTCTTCAACTCTTTTTTTTCACTAATTGACACATATGCGGTTTCTTTGGTAAATTCAATTTTCAAGGGTCTGCAAAATCTAGTTGAAGACGACCGTGGATTTTGCCAAATTACCTTCTCCTCAAACATATGTAATCCTAAGTGGTACAATTGTGGTTAAAAAAACTGATGAATCACTAGCATCAGATCCATGAAAGGCTTGTTTGTATGAGCTATGGCTTCCATCAAAGCCCCATTTTGAATATAATACTACATTCGAGTTCGTAATGCCTAATGAGTCAATAACAGTTTCTTGAAGTTCTATTAGTCGCTCCGCTGTGTGATTAAGAAGACCTTGTAAAGTTACTTCAACGGAGGTCTCGCTTATTTTAAAGCTGATCGATTTTGGGTAAGTTGTTTGTTTTTCAGTTTGAATATTTTTGTAGGAGAGAAATATTTGAGGAGCAGCTTGTCTAACAACATTGTATTGATTTCGTGTTAGTTTAGCTTCTACAAAAACAGCCAGAGCTTTTGTATTCGATATTTTCAAGGTGGGAAGTGGTTGTTTCAACTTTTTTTAAAATGTATGCCCTTGCAACACTTTTCATATATGGCTCGCAACACTTTTGATTCCTCGACATAACCTGCGCTTTGTAATTTAACCTGTGATTTATATTTATATTTACTTTAACCACTGGACTCAGTAAAACTAATTTCTTTTCGACCACGTTTTGCAGTCGGGGCAAGAGTAAAACCAATAAAGCATTCCAACCAGATTTTATTTTGAGGAATAAACCTCATTTCCATTCTATGCGCTCTAGTCCACCTAGATTTAAATTCATAAAAGAAAACATCAATTCTTTTATTAAAATCACACATATTATCCTCAGAGCAGTTGGTGCGTTTTTTTATTTCTTCAGCTAAAAATTTCATCTTGTCATTCATTGTTTGAGCGCTTGAATTCATCATAATATCAAATAAGCTTCGACGAGTATAAAAAACAACGTTCGAACTTGTTTCTATAAAAAAAAAAAAATAATGCTAATACAAAAAAAAAACCTTTCAAAAATCCCTTTTACCCGATTACTTGAAACTGCACAACACGATCACTATTTGTCAAAACAAAGAATATTATTAAAATAAACAAAAACAAAATATTATTGAAACAAAGAATATTATTAAAAGAAACAAAAATAACATCATTAATATACTGAAAAGAAGAGCACAAATAAATAGAAAAAAGTAACATGAAAAACAACAAAACACAACACACAACAACAACAGCAGTCGCGAGATCAATGTGATTTTTAGCTAATTTGACTGCTGCAACACTAGTATTAAACAATGCATAGCTTCTAAGAGGCACAAAAAGGCAGCGTAAAATTTTGCAGTATAATAGAGATTTATGTCCTCTTTAATATAAACTAAAAATTATGACACGAATGTGGACGAATAATAACTATATATCCATTTGAAATATGAAAATGCTAATTTTGTTGGCATTTCCAATATAAATATCTAAATCTAAAACACTTCCACACACAATTTGATACACAAATGTTAACAAGTAAAATAACCTGAACTTGATGGTTCCATTGAAAAATTGTTAACTTTTGCAATACTTTTTAAAATAAATAAAATTTTCAACGGGAAAGTTTTCACTTTTTTCAACTTTTTGCACAAAAATTTCTATAAAGTTTGACTTTGAAGTTGCACTACAAAAACACCAGAGCACTTTTGACATTTATTTTAACGACAAGTGATGTAGAATTTTATATACTCCAACCGGATACAAAAAATTTTGACGATACTTAAAATTTTTTTTTTTTTAATTAATCCAAGAAAACAGGCTATTCTAACCCTCTGTGCGCGGCCATATTTTTCCCCGCTCTTTTGACATTTCTCTTCAGTAAGGTTTGCCATTTCATCATGGAAAGATATACGAGCCAATAACGAGTCGAAATTATTAAAATTTACTACCAAAATTTGGAGTCAGTGGCTTCAACTTTAAGAGCGCTACGATTCGGATTTTCATCGGAAAATCATTTTCAGCGATGAGGCTCATTTCTGGCTGAATGGCTTCGTCAATGAGCAAAATATGCGTTATTGGTCAGACAGCAATCCACACGTAATCCATGAGTCATCATTGCATCCCGAAAAATTACGGTTTGATGCGGTTTATGGGCCGGCGGCGTCATTGGGCCGTATTTCTTCCGTGATGATCAAGACCGGCACATTACTGTGAATGCGAATCGCTACCGTTCAATGATAACCGAATATTTTTGGCCCCAATTGGATAATATGGACTTGGAGGATATGTGGTTCCAACAGGACGGCGCCACAAGCCACACAGCGAATGCCACAATCAATTTATTGGAAACCAAGTTTGGTGAACGTGTTATCTCACGAAATGGCCCAGTCGATTTGCCGCCTCGGTCGTGCGATTTGACGCCGTTAGATTATTTGCTGTGGGGCTACGTCAAGTCTATGGTCTATGCCAACAAGCCAGCGACGATTGATGAACTTCGTACGAATATCGAACGTGAAATTGCAGCAGTATCGGCCGATTTATGCTTGAAAACCGTCGAAAATTGGGTTCAGCGTCTGGACTTCTGCAAGCGTGCCCGTGGTGGCCATGCAAAAGAAATCGAGTTCCATACATAATGGCATCGAACGTACTTTCACTGGAATAAAGAATATCATTGGTATCTAAAACCGGGTTTGTTTTATTTAAAAAAACTTTTGTAGCGCTCTTATTGAAAAACCCGTTATATTAGGGTTGTTTTCTTTCATGTTGGCTTTGTGATAGTCATGCCCATGTGAAGTGTGCTGGCTACAATGGAAGGCATTATGGCATAATAACGACTAAAGGAAAGCGGAACATGTTGGAAGTGTAGGAAATTCAATGTTGCCTTTTATAAGTTTATATAAGATAACAATGTACTGAACAATTTTTAATAAAAAAATTACATAAATTTCTAATCTTTCTAAATTTCTAAATCTAATTTTTTTTTTATAAAACAATAGTTTTAAGATTGCCAACTCAATTTTTTGGTTTTTGACGTTAGTGCAATATGTCTAAACTCACCGATATTGTACGTTGTACTTTTTAGTGCTTTAATATTTGCCCGTCTGTGTATCTGATATATCACGGGAATCCCATTTGTATCCTCGATATATTTTTGTTGGTCCAGGTATATAAACGCCTCGTGTGGGACAAACCCTTTTCGTAATGCATCACTAAATTGCATTTGTATAATAGGGAGCCATTATTCAATTGTTTTCATAGTTTGTTGTACAACGTAGTGTATGGTTTCTTATTAAATTTATTATATAATTGTCAATAATTATACAATTTCTTTTTTGATATATACTTTGTGTACTGACTTTGTGCTGTTCTGTACAGACAAGTAGAGGCCCTTAAACATTCCCTTTCGAATATCCTTAATTTTTCCATGAACGCCGGCGATACGTTGAAGCAGACAGGACAACCATATGTTATCACAGTACGAATTAACTTTTGATGCATAATAGTTTTGACACGGGTATTTATATGTTTAGAATGAAAAAGACGCCTGTATACTTTATAAAAAAAGCTTTCCTTGCCTTTGAGACAATCTCCTTTATATGTTAATAAAAGTATAAGTATTTGTCCAGGTGCACCCCCAGATATTTAATTTTGTGTTTGTTCTCAATGCACGTATTCGAAAGGTTTAATTTGATTTTAATTTGACGTCATTATTACGTTTTCCATCTGCTGGCCAAAATATAATAGTCTCACACTTTTTAATGTTTATTTTTAAATGCCAACCAAGGGCATACTCCTCGACCATGTTGAATGAGTTTTTAAGTCCTTCATTAATATTAGATATTGCCTTATCAGCATGATAAATAACAATATCATCGCCGAATGCCGACTACTTTGATTATTATTGTTTTCATCGAAATCCTTATTTGAATGTATTGATTCCAGAAAAGCTTCTATTCATCATGAATTTCCTCTTGGTCAAGTATTACTAGGTTGTCCATATTATCCTTTTCTAGATCTTGCGTGTTTATTCCAGCTTTTCTTAGTATATTCCTTTCAGATTCGTGCACAACTATTTTAGTTAAATTGAGTGGTTGAATTTTTTAAATATTTTCCTGCCTGGGAACATTCTTACTGGATCTCTATGATCTAATCTCACCAGGTTTTCTTGAATTTCTTTATTGCCTATTAATTTAAATTTTCATTCAATAGTTTTTTAATCAGATTGAGTTTTGCTTTTAAGGTGTTTAATGATAATTGTGTAAGTCTTGTTTCTAATCTATTGTGTTGTTTTATCATCGTTAATATTTTACTTTTTTCTGAGTGTAATTTTTTAATTATGCTGTTAGAAAATTTTGTCTTTAAATTTTGGTATTGTACTTTCAATGGCCTGTGATATTAGAAAATGTAATCTAGTTATATACAAATCTATTTTATCATTCGATAAATTTCGACTTTGTCCAAACCTTGTCCAATTTTAGTAACTGAATGCGAGTTTTGTCCTTTCCCAAGCATTCTGAACAATTGGAAAATGAAATTCTGTAAGCAAATATATGGGCTGGCCAAATGTCATATTTAAATTTAAAAAAAATAATTGCTTTGTATTCTAGAACCATCATACGATGCTAGAAAATTGTATGTAAGAAAACTGAGTAAAATTGTAAGAGAAACATGGGCAATAGATCATGGCAATGGCCATTTTTGTAAACTGACCATTTCCAATTTGTCCATTTAAAGTTAAATTTGAACGTTGTCCCCTCATTCAAAGTTGTCATAATATTCGGCTCACTCTCAATTTGCACAATTAATTCCGCTGCGTTGTGATCGCTATCGTAATCCAATGTTTTGAGGCAGTTTGACAATTCGTTGACTCTGAGTATATTTAGCCTGTAATCCGTTATGTATTAATCGTGGTGTGAGCCCGATCGAGGAAAGGATGGTGCTACAGAAGCATAAAGCTTGCACCTGAATTCTATTTCGTTTTCCGACAAGCATTCTTTTAGGCTATTGCCTTTTGCGTTATTAACAGTATTGCCCCATTTTCTGTGCTTGCGGTTCAAGTTTCCCGCTAGTACATAGTAATTATTTGAATTTTGAATATTAATAGAATCAAATTGTTTTTGCAAGTCAGCTCGAATTGAATTTATATTGCCGGCCGGATAGTACGCACATCTAATAACTAAAAACTTGTTGCAGTCAACGGGTATCTTTATGGCGCATGTCTCAAAAGCATCTAGTGAATATCTACTTTTGTTATCGTAACTGTAGTATTGTATGTTATTCTTGGTTAATATAGCAGTTCCCCACACCTTTTTGCATCAATTCAATATTTTTTTATGATTTTATAATTTATAAATATTACATTGTGTCTAGGGATTAATTTTGTCTCATTTAATAGGATAACATCCACTACTTACCTACCCTTAAAAATTTACCTACATATTCTTGAAAAAAGGACCAATCCCAAAAAAAATCACATTTATTAAAAAAAAACTTTTCTCCAAAAAACTTATCTTCTCTTATAAAAAAAATACCTTTTCTTACAAAAATTGCTACTCTTAAAAGTACCTTTTCTTAAAAATGAAATGTTACCTTTTTTTCTTGAAATAAGTAGGCTTTCTGAAAATAATTAAATTTTCTTAAAAAATAACCTTTTGCTAAAAAGAGTAGAATTTCATTAAAAAGTGCCTGTCTTACAAAAGTACTTCTTTTCAAAGAAAAGTCATACTCTTATGACTTTTCCTCACGGAAAGTACTTCTTCTTAAAAATAGTACCTTTTTTTAAAAAAAATAATTTTTTAATAAAAGAAGTACCTCTCTTTAAAAAACGACCTTTTCGGGAAAATATAATACATATTCATACAAAAAGGACCTAAAAATATATATATTTTTTAAATACATTGTAAAAATACAATTTTCTCAAAAAAAGTTTTTTATTTTGCAAATCGTACCTTTTCTTAAAGATCCATTTAAATGATCGTATTTTTCAACGGGCGCCTTAGCCGTGTTGCAACTAACTAGTACATAATATACAGCGAAAGGAACTTCGTTCCGACCGGGTGTCCCATGACACCTCATGTAATTTTTTTTATATCGCTACTAAAAACCTATAAAAATCATGTTGGTGTTTAGATTAGCTCTTGTGGCTTTCAACATATTTGGGAAAATATCTGTTTTTTTTGGAAAATGTTATTTTGTTTTTTCTGTTATTGAAAACCAAAATTCATTTTATTGAAAACCAGTTATATTTTTTTTTATTTATTTATTTTATTTTATTTTTTACTTCTAAGTACAACAAAACATTCGTCTTAAACAGTAGAAATCTTATGGTGTTATGATGTAAAAGTATCACATCAACAACAGCATATGTTGTCCAATAAGATAAAATATGAAAAAAATGTGTCACCACATTCTTATCAATACTAGAGGAATTGGTTTCCAACATATCCAGGTTTTACATGTGTTTGAAACTTAGCTAAATGTAGAATTATGACATGGATACCATAATTTCCTATATTTCACACAGTTTTCTCCAGAGGCCAATAAATTCGGTCGATTTAAAAAAAAAAAAACTTATTTGGCGAAAAAAATCTCGACTTGCCAAACTGCCTCGCGATTTCGTTAACCTAATTATGATATCCGCATGAGTTCCAACAAAACACATTGAAAATCAAAATTACCTACAAACAAATGTTGAAAATTCCTACAATTTTGTAGCAAATTCCATTTCTGGGGATTTTAGACTTTGTTTTTTGGATTCTGGGATTGTTAGGTTTCAATCTACATTATAGACCTCATTTATACCTCATTCTTTCTATATTTTTTTATTACTCAAACATAAATTATTTGCTAAAATAACTCTCCGTTTATCATATTTTTGACTTAAAATTGATTTGTGATTCGTGAGTTAGGTTGATTGTTAATTTTTGAAATAAATAAAATACTAGAGGTGATAACGCGTCCAACGGTGCCAAATAGTAATCTAAAAACGTATACAACTACGTCTTAGATGCGCTTTAAACGTCAATGCTTCAATATTTTTAATAAAAGCAAAATTTAAAGTTTTATAAGGGTTCAAATGTTGTTGATGGCCGATTTAGTCAATTTTTAGCTCAAATTGTGCAGCTTCAGTGTGATCTATAATACCGCTTGATAGTGTTATACCACGTGACGTTCCGAAGACCTCAGCACCCCCTCCATCTTATACACATTCGCACTTCAAAATATTTTCCCAATTTCGTATCAAATGTCCTAACAAAATCCGAAGTGTTCACATTGGGATTTTTCCTGATTTGATTGAGAGTCAAGGCGCATTGACGAGGTAGTATTACTACGACAACAAACACAACAAGCCGATACAATAAGCACGTGAGTTGTCTTGTATTTTTCCACAATCAAATTCAGCACAAATGTATTCCAGGAATAAAAGTAAACAAAAAAGTACAAAAAATATACTTGAGAAAATAAATTGTACCTAAGAAATGCGATAAATATATAAGTCGGGTATTCTAGTGGTGCCACCACATCGATGGGATCGAACCAAGGATATCAGGTACTCTAGCACTCTAAGCGTTGCACCACCGACGGCCACATGTAAATTATTCACAGAGGCAAAAATAGACATTTTAGACTTTGTGGGCACTTAGTTCCTGTTTTTCTGAGCTTCTATAATTTTTACGTTAATTATTACTTTTATTAATATCGAACAGAAAAATATATAAATTAAAAAATTAAACTAGAATTCGTAATTCTCAATTTTATTTAAAACGAAGTTATAAATTCAAATTTAAATAAAATACAGCCAAAAATTAAATTTCCTTGAAATCCGTTAAATTCAAATCGCTCTCAAAAAGAACCAGTGAACGGATATCTACAATATTTTACATTTTGTATATCAATTGATATACTTACTTACTTACTTATCCGGTCTCGGACAACCCCGGGGGTTCAGGGACCTTACAAAACGAAGATAACATATTTCGCCAACCAGTTCGATCTTTTGCTTTATTTCTCCAGTTGGCAATACCAACTGTTCGTAGGGATTTGTCAACCTGATCCCTCCAGCGGAGTCTTGGTCTTCCTATTTTTCGTCTTCCTTCGAGTTCGGTTTCGAAAACCCTTCGCGCTGGTTCATCTTCATCCATTCTACTGACATGGCCTAGCCAGCGCAATCGCGTTATCTTGATCCGCTTAACTATGTCAATGTCAGGATAAAGCTCATACAGCTCATGATTCATGCGTCGCCGATACTCGCCGTTGTGCACTATAGGGCCATACATTTTTCGGAGTATTTTTCTCTCGAAGACTCTTACAGATGTTTCGTCTGCTTGCGATAGGATCCAGGATTCTGCGCCATAAAGTAAGACAGGTTGAATGAGAGTCTGGTACAGCTGGACTTTTGCTACTCAAGAGAGGGCTTTATCTCTAAAGTGCTTGCTTAGCCCAAAATAACATCTATTCGCAAGCACAATTCTCCGCTTCTCTCAAGGCTGACGTTGTTGTTGTTGTTCACTGCAGATCCGAGGTATAAAAATTCGTCCACTACCTCGAAGTTATAACGGTTATCAACGTTCACGCTTTGTTCTAATCGCGTGGAGGCCCTGTTCGTTGAAACCATTAATTTTGTCTTGTCCTCATTTATTCATGTTGACTGCAGCTTTTCTCATAATGATCTCCATTAAGATGTTAAAGAGATCGCATGATAGGGTGTCGCCTTGCCTGAAGCCTCACTTAGTTTCGAAAGGTTCGGTAAGATCCTTACCAACTTTCACTGCGGATTTGGTGTTCGTGAAGGTCATCCTGCAAAGGCGTATGAGTTTTGCAGGAATACCAAGTTCAGACATTGCTTCATAGAGTTTCTCCCGTATCGGACTATCGAAGGCCGCTTTATAACCAATAAATAGATGATAGGTGTCGATGTATCTTCTCCAGGATTTGGTTTAGCGTGAAAATCTGGTCAGTTGTCGATTTTCCAGGCCTAAAGCCACACTGGTATGGTCCAATCAGGTCAGCGATAATTGGTTTTAGTCTTTCGCACATTATACTTGATAGAACCTTATATGCTATGGATAAAAGGCTTATTCCACGGTAGTTGGCACAGATACTCGGGTCACCTTTTTTAAATATGGGACATAGTACTGAGACTCCAATCGCCGGGCATGCATTCATCTAACCCAATTTTGCTAATGAGCTGATGCATGCACCTTATCAGCTCATCGCCGCCAGCCTTAAACAGCTCCGCCGGTAATCCATCGGCTCCTGCGGCTTTGTTCTTCTTAAGCCAGGCAATAGCTGTTCTGACCTCGTCTTGGTTAGGAGGGGGCAATTGACGTCGTCGTCCATATTGTGATCCATTGTCCCATCGTCATCGGATATCTCAGGTACTAGTAGCGCGGAGAAATGCTCTCTCCATATTCCCAACATGCTCTGCACATCTGCGACGAGATTTCCGTCCTTGTCTTTACAGAAGGGGGGCCCTGAACCATGTCCATTAGTTCCGTTTTTAACTTTTTGGTAGAATTTTCGGGCTTCGTTCTTCCTTCTGTATGTCTCAATTTTCTCACTCTCGCGCTTTCTCCACTGCCGTTTCTTACGCCTAAAGAGACGGTTTACCTCCTTTATTTTCTCCCTATACCGCTCAGTTGCAGCTCGCGTTGCAATTGACTGAACCATTACCATACGTGCAGCGTTATTTTCGTCATTTGCAATGCGACACTCTTCATCGTACCACGGTTTATTGCGAAGCGGTTTTTCGAAACCAAGTACGGTTGTTGCGGCAGTTTTCATAGAGTCGGAAATGGGTTTCCACTGCGCATCAGGATCGCCATCGGGAGGGGGTGGGTTCTGTGCCAAAAGTTGCGAGAGCTTCCTTGAGTAGGCTGTGGCTACCTCTGGTAATTGCAGCTTTCCGATGTCCAGCTTCCTCTGCGTCTGGTTTCGTACGATTTTCGCTCTACTTAATCTTGTGCGAACCTTTGCTGCTACCAGGTAGTGATCAGAATCGATGTTAGCTCCTCTGATCACTCGTACGTCCATTACACTGGATGAGTGCCTTCCATCAATTACCACGTGATCAATTTGGTTCTTAGTTCTTTGATCAGGGGATACCCTGTCTGTATGCTGGAATCGTGTACCACTAATGACCATGTTTTTTGCCGCGGCAAAGTCAATCAGTCTCATACCGTTGTCGGAACTGTCTGCATGTAGACTGAAATTGCCAATAGTTGGATTAAACACATTCTCCCTTCCTACTTTGGCATTAAAATCTCCTAGTACAATCTTAATGTCATGGCCAGGGCAGCGGTCATACGTTTCCTCTAGGAGCTCATAGAATATGTCTTTGGCATCATCATCTTTCTCTTCTGTCGGGGCATGAACACAAATTAGGGAAATATAAAAATATTTCGCTTTTATGCGGATTGTGGCTATACGTTCACTCACAGGATTGAACCTAGAGACTAGATGTCGCAGTCTTTTGCCAACTACAAATCCGCAACCAAATTCATGTTTTTTCTCATGGCAACTGTAGTATATATCGCAGTTTCTTTTTCTAGTGCAGCCATGTCCTGTCCATCGCATTTCCTGGATAGCGGTAATGTCAGCCTTATAACTTTCGAGGACATCTGTCAGTTGGATACTTGCACCGGATCTATATATCTATATAGAGTTCTTACATTCCAAGTGCATATCTGTAAATCGTGGTCCTTATAACGTTTGCGGGGGTCGTCAACAAATAGGGGTTGTTTATGTTTTCTTTATGAACGGTGGCGGGGGGACGCAAACCCAGCCCACCGTGTTTTTGCATTTTACCTACTGCCAGGATAATTTGATGCAGCCGCCCATTATGGATCAGACGCTGACCAGGATGCGATATGTTGAACCTGGATTTTCTTCTTTTAGTTCGTATCCGCCATCGGCCCGTATGATTGGCTCATCCGCCTTCTAAGGACAAAAGAATATGCCCGATTGTTTGATGAGCTTCAGTGACATCAGTCACCTAATAAACCTGATTTGAAGCTCATTTGTTTCGCCTTCTCACTCTAGCTAGCTAACGGAGATTACCGAAAAGCCATTGCCCAGGACATACTGCGTGGAAGTAGTGAGCTGCTTGGACTGCCCAATGAAGGAATCATTTCTGGCCACTCCCAAGTGAATGGCAATCAGAAACTTTCCACCTCCATGGACAGTCCCATGTCCCAATTGATATTGTTACGAATTTCCTTATTCGTCTTTTTCTTTTATTTCCAATAATAAAACAAGGTTCGTTTTTAATTACGATAATTACAACGGTATCACTTCCTTTTATTTATTTATACAGTACAACAGTTTACTTTATTTATAACACGTTAACAAGTCTTGTATTTTACTATCAATTCGCGTTGCTTACTTTACGGGGTTTAATCACAAACTGAACTCTCCATTCCAAAGACCTCCGCTATTTATACCAACTCACCATACACAAATGAAGGTACATATATGTATCTAGCGAATTCAAGAACCTTCTAGAAAATAGATGTTGTTGTTGTTGTTTATCTTTGTAGAACATTCTCCTACACAGGAGAATTATCTTTACTGAGGTGAATTCATGCTACTGGTTTAGCGAGCTGGTACGTTGTTACAATGCATACTTTCAGGCGCAGCACTAACCGCCTGATGTTTACATACTGTTAGTAGAGTCATTAACAGTAAGCAAAAGCTTTTACTTATTCGTAACACTGCCCCCCACTTAAGCCTGTTCGTCCCGAGCAGGCTCAACCCTCCGTTTTCCATACAGAGCTAGTCTTTCCAAATGCACGACTTTCATTTTAGCTCTTGGACTTTGGCTTTTCTGGATTCGATAAACCACGTCATTTATTCGTTTGACAACCTTGTAAGGGCCTTCCCAGTGAGTCTGAAGTTTTGGAGATAAACCCTTCTTGCGCTGTGGGTTGAACAGTAAAACTAGCTGGCCTTCATGAAATCCTTCTGAATTTGCCGCTCGGTCGTATCTGGCTTTCATTTTGTTACTGACCATTTTTAATTTGTTGCGCACAAATTCATGGAGATCATTAAGATCCCTCGTATCATGGTAATTGACATCACTGTTCGCAGGGTCAGACGCTGGTATGGTACCGAACTCTAAATCTCCAGGCAGCTTCAGCTCATTTCCAAAAATTACTTTAGCGGGTGTTCGCGAAGTGGAGTCATGGGTGGCCGTCCTATATGCCAAAAGGAACTTCGGTATGTGTTCATCCCAATCTCTTTGATCTGCGCTGACTACTTTTCTTAGGTATTCTTCAAGAGTTCGGTTGAATCTTTCAACCATTCCGTCAGACTGAGGATGCAATGGTGTTGTTCTTGTTTTCCGAATACCGTATGACTCACACATTTCTTTGAAGATGGTCGATTCAAAATTCCTACCCTGGTCCGAATGGAGCTCCGAGGGGACACCAAAACGGCATATCCAGTTATCCACAAATACTTTAATTATAGTCTTCGCTTCCTGATTTGGAACAGGGTATACTTCGGGCCATTTACTGAAGTAATCCATAACCACTAAGACGTACTGGTTTCCAGAGCTACTGACTGGAAATGGACCAGCCACATCCATAGCTATACGCTCAAAGGGTGCACCTGAGTTGTATTGCTGCATGTGGCCATGACTTCTTCGCGTTGGTCCCTTAGCTGTCATGCATTGGGTGCAATTTGCTATCCAATCGGCTACCGCTTGTTGACAGCCAATCCAGTAGAACCGTTGCTTTAGCTTTTCAATGGTCTTGGTTATTCCTAGATGTCCTCCGCTCGGGCCATTATGGAATTCTGTCATTATCTCTTTTTCCTTGGAGGAAGGTACCACTATTAACTTTTTGACTATTTTACCATCCTCACTTTCCCATAACCGGTATAGGCAACCATCCAATAATTTTAGGCTGTTCCACTGGGCCCAGTATGCTTTCATCAGGGGGCTCTCTGAGGCGATGTCATTGCGTGTTGGTCTTTCACCTTTTTCTTTTGCAGAAATGATTTTTGCCAGTATAGGGTCGCTTCTTTGTGCTGTTGACCAGTCTTCGTTGGATTCTAGTCGAAGCAGACGTACATCAATGATGTTTTCTTTCACCTCTGCTTTTGAGCAGTGTTTGCATTCCAGCTTGCATGGACGACGTGACAGGGCATCAGCATTACCGTGTTTTCCTCCTTTTCTATGCTCAATGCTGAAGTCATAGCTCTGCAGTCTTTCAATCCAACGAGCAAGTTGGCCTTCGGGGTTCTTAAATTGCAGTAGCCACCTTAGCGCCGCATGATCGGTTCTTAACTGAAAAGGCTGGCCGTACAGATACTTGCGTTGTAACGCAGCCAGTATATCCTCGTAGTTGTTTCTGGCACTGACGGGAATGCTCTGAAGGACTTCTGCTGCGTTGCCTTTCAGTGCTAAAATTAGCTCTACTGCTTTGTCGTTGCTGTTCCACAAGTTCTTAATTGCGACCATTTCGAATTGGAATTTAAAAACGTCAAATGGTGTAGAGCCATCGAAACTGGGAGCTTTCAATCTACTAGAGGCTTCAGAAATTACTCGCACTGGCCCCTCTTGTAACTGAAGTTCATTAATTTTTCTTTGCAATTCACTTACATCATTTTCGACTTTCTCAAACTTCTGTTCAACTTCTTCGAACTTCTGTTCGAAGTTTTCGAATTTCTCATTAACATGTATTTCCATGTTGTTCATAACTTCCGAAATTTGTTGAAGTTTGTCATTTGTGGCGTTAGATGTCTCTTGCATTATTCTAGAATTCTCGTCCAGCTTCGCGTTAATAACTCTAGAGTTTTCGTCCAATTTTGCAAACTTTTCCATCATGGCCGCAAACATTGTAGAAACATCTACATTACCAGTTGCTTCATTTGCAGATATCTCCATTTCTTCTTTGCATTCAAACTGGTATTTGTCAATGTCAATGTTTCGGCGCTTGAATTCTTCTATTAATCGCCTCTGCAGCTCTACCTTATTACCAGCTGTCGGTTGATCCAATTTACTCAACTCCTTTTTTAGTTGTTCAACTTTGAGTTCTTCAAACTTCATCGTTGTCCTTAATTCGTAATTTCACTTCTGACACCAATGTTACGAATTTCCTTATTCGTCCTTTTCTTTTATTTCCAATAATAAAACAAGGTTCGTTTTTAATTACGATAATTACAACGGTATCACTTCCTTTTATTTATTTATACAGTACAACAGTTTACTTTATTTATAACACGTTAACAAGTCTTGTATTTTACTATCAATTCGCGTTGCTTACTTTACGGGGTTTAATCACAAACTGAACTCTCCATTCCAAAGACCTCCGCTATTTATACCAACTCACCATACACAAATGAAGGTACATATATGTATCTAGCGAATTCAAGAACCTTCTAGAAAATAGATGTTGTTGTTGTTGTTTATCTTTGTAGAACATTCTCCTACACAGGAGAATTATCTTTACTGAGGTGAATTCATGCTACTGGTTTAGCGAGCTGGTACGTTGTTACAATGCATACTTTCAGGCGCAGCACTAACCGCCTGATGTTTACATACTGTTAGTAGAGTCATTAACAGTAAGCAAAAGCTTTTACTTATTCGTAACAATATATTTAACAAAATAGTAGAGAGCGATTTTAATTTTAATAAAATTTACAAATATGTAAAAATGTTGCTTTTACGTACCCCTACAAATAACAGCAGATTTTTTTATAGCAAGTTAAAATAGGTTAGCGATATCCCAGAAAGCTAATATTTTTTACCTGAGTAGTTGTCATCAACCTTTTCTCAAAAAAAAAACATTTTTTGCAAAATTTAAAACAAAAAAGCAAAAAAAAAATTGTTTTTAAATGATGCTCAAATTTGATATACTTTCCTATTTTCAGGGCGTTTGAGGCAAGCCTTCCCCTTATGGGAACACATTAATTTTTTGCATAGTGTATTTTGATACTAAATCGAATATTTCTAGAGGGAGAAATTATTCCTAGCATGACTTTTTTTGGCCCATATAACTTTGGCGCACCCTAATATATATGTATGTTTAGAATATATATCTGTAATATTATTATTAATCAAACGTTATCCGTAGGTGTTACAATGGTTACTGTGCCAGGCAGGTTCAATAACGGGTAGAGCTATGAAACAAATGTATATGACCATTGTAGAGATGTTGACAAGGTCTACCTTAATTTTTGTCAACATCATTTTTCAAAACTACAACTACTTTCACACAAATTATCTCAAAATATATAAAAAAAAACAACAAAATTAGCTTTGTTCGTTTACTTTCCCAGTAAAAATTTGCAAGAATCTACTTTTCAGAGAGAGAAATAACGATTTTACTCTCTTTATGAAAATTTGCACAGAAAGTACACGAACCACTTCCAGTAAAAATTTGCAAGAATACAGCTGATGTAGTTTCATCCTTTGGTACGTACATTTGGGCTTGTAGTTACATTACATATCTACTGCCGAAGTTGACAAATTATGACGTCGTCGGTTCACCAGAATTTGCTGAATACCACTTTACATTATTGCTTTCCATTTTCTTTCAAAATTTCAGTGATATATATTAAATAAAATATTAAATAAAACTCATTTGTTCTATTTCTGCCATTCTTAATTTATTTGGCACTTTCTTTGTTTACATAAAACAGCTGATTTCATACAACATCTAACATCGAACTGTCAAAATAATCGCTCTCCGGCACTCATTTACTGGACTTTTGGTGTAAACGAACACGATAAAGCAAAAATTTGCACAAATTTTCGAGTACTCGAACAGAGCTATTATTGTTTAGTGAAATACCTCATCAATTTCCATAGCAATAACCGATAAATAACTACCGGTGATAAACTCAGGTAAAAGGCGAATATGAACTTTGACCTCTTTGAGATAAGGTCAAACGTCCTACTATCATTGCCAAATGTAAACATACAGACATATGGGTGATAACGTCAAAAATAAATATTCATCCCATGAAGGGATTGTGGGAGCATCTACTATTACTTTTTACTTCTTTCATCATATCTGTGTTGAATCAGTTTGGCTTGATGTCATAAAATGGAAATACAAGCGGATTTTACTGTTATTTCAAGATTTATTAAATATACACAAAAATATAACATTAATCATATATTGATCCCAAAATGATTGACAATAATTACATGTATTATAAATCACAAAAAAACTAATTACTGTGCAAGCTTTCGTCACCTAAAGCGAACCACAGACTTGTCATTCATGAGCATGAGCTTGGTCGATAACTTTTTATCTGACTGCTGAATTTGAAAAAATATTTCGAAAATATTTTATGAACATGATAGTGATGCGAATAATCTCGATTACATTCTTATTTGGTATCAAGAAGGGTGGTTAACCGGCAATAACCTGCAACGATAGCTGATGTTCATGCTCATAAATGTGCCGATATATTTGAACACATCGGCCAATGTCGGTCTTGCAATTGAGTCTCTTCTCTGAAGGAACGTCAATTATGTGCCACATTTCGAGAGTAAAACGTCGCGAATAATTGGTTTCTTCGGTTAAAATGTCAATGTCGCCAAACTTAGGATTATGACTCGTCGTGGCACAGTGGGCGGCTAAGGCTGTTTTTCGTTCCATAGGTTTATATGTGGCCCTTAAATCTGATTTGTGGTAAGATATTCGTGTCTCCAATTGCATTTTATCCGATATATAAGTACAATAACCTTATCAGAGTATTGTGTGATCTTACTGACTCTTTATCGTAGATATCGGAGAGCTCTAGTCGCTCAGAATAGCCAGGTATATAGGTCAGAGATTTGCAAATTGTCGGCGGGTTTTCGTCTTGTCCTCTTTGTATAAATTGTCCTGCATGCCTATTCCGATCCAGTAGGTGTTATATGGTTCTGGCCTGCAAATCATTTTCACGAAGAATTTCCTTTAATCTTCCTTTACTGTCCACATGAAACTCCTTGTCGCCGATATTCAGAACCCTATTCATGAAATTTCCCTAGGGTAATTCTCCTAGGGTGCTTAGAGTTGAAGATAATTAATATTACGGAAGCTGTAGTCTTGCGGTACCAATCAAGTTTGAGCAGGTTGCCCTGTCGAATCAATCACTACCAAGTCCAGGTATGGCAAAACTCATATTCTTCTCAGGAAAAATTATTATCTATTTTTTTTGACTCCCTCTCATTTATTTGTCAATCTTTAGTTAGTATCGTCAGCATTATCGCTGTTTTTTTATTTTTTGCAACGTAGATCATTTGTATTTAAAGGATTCATAACTCATTTTATACCTTGAAATAACCGAAGTTGTATAATTTTCCTTTTATCACAATTTATTTAGTTTCCCATATTTCGATCAACTTCGTTGATCATTTTTAAACTAGACTAGACCGGAGAGGATATATAAATCCAAAACGTATGTGCCGGGACTCTCTGGAAGAATCAAACATTCAAACATTTATGACAGAGAGAAATACCATTCAGCTCTAAAGTCTAACTTTACAATAAATCACCTTTTTAGTAGGACAAAATCGAGAATCGATACGGATGACAAGTCAAATGTGGTGTACGAAATCAAGTGCAACTGGGGCAAAACCAACATATGCCAGAGGGTATATGTGGATACTATGATGAATAAACTGAAGACGAGAATTTCATCGCATAAATCGGACCAAAAGCCACATTATAACGCTTGAAACAAAAAACAGCACACGCAGCCCACTGTACGTTAACTGGACACAGGCCAAACTTTGACGAAGTGAAAATTCTAACTGAAGAGAAGATTTACTCACGACGTCTCTTCCAAGAAATGCTGCATATTATTGACGTTCCATCTGAGAAAAGACTCAACTACAAGCGCGATACGGATCAATGTGCACAAGTTTACAGATATACAATTGACAAATTTAGGCGGAAAAATCAAATTAGTTGATAAAAGCTTGCAGCGAAGAGTGGTCGCATACTTTTTGTCATCTCACAATGTATATTATATGCGGGTAATTCCAAAAGAAATCGATCGGTATACAATTTGGACAGTAGTTTCTCCTCGTCCATACGAATTTTATGACACCAGAATTGAAAACAAAAATTAATTATGGTTTGTTTTTATAAAATTCTACCAGCATCATGAAACTTTAGTAAAGTAAAGTAAAGCTTTAGTTTTAGTAAAAACTTCAATAACTTGTCAATTAACACCGGATATTTAAAAACAAAGTTGCATTTTACTCACTAGGATACGTCCCTTTTGAATAAATTCCAGAGTATTATGGTTTCTTTATAAAATAATGTGTGAAATCATCGCCGAGGTTGAAAAATGGCAAAAAAAAATTAAAAAATATCTGTTTGCTGGACAAATACACATAGACTTCTCATATTTTCTTAAATAACGAATATATCGTTTGAAAGGCCTAAGTTTCTTATTTTTAAATCCGGTGAGAAAGTGAAAATCGGTTGATAATCATCTAACTTACAGACTTAGAAGTGCACAAACGTACGTAAATCTTGGTTTATTTAAGATTTTGGAGGTGTTTGTGAAATTCCACAAGCAGATTCTTGTTTCACTCGACAATACCTACAAGAGAAATACTATCACTTCCCAGGTATTTCTAGTTTAGTATTTTTTGTAACTGTGTTATTCGTAGTCACTACTTGCAAAATCGAAACTAAAACAGCAAAACTCGAGCAGTCTTTATCAAACATTATGTATCTATTGATCCCATGGAGATCCGATTTGGAAATTTGGCTATAATGTAGAGAAAGAGATGGACTTTTTATTTGGTGTGGTAAATCAAAAATTAAGGATACGTTATGCCATAATATTAAAGGATAAATGATACTTTGGAGTTTTCAATATCATTGAACCACAACGACATGACTATTATTAGAGCGGTTTTTGCAAAGCTTTAAAATGATATCCAACATTTTGAAATCCATTAACGCATTCCAAAGATGTCATTTTTAAGCCAGGCCCTTTTTCAGAAAGTGCCATACAATACCTACTTCAACGAACCATAAAACAAAAACTACTTTGAATTTTAACTCAATTCTGGTGTCATAAAATTCGTATGGACGAGGAAACTTTCATACAATTCAATAGGGGTTGGGTCCTGGACTGCTCGATAATCTCTATCTCTATCAGACAATATTGTACTTAAAGAAAATTTTTGTGTTTACTGTTTCCACTAATGTTTTAAAATATTTCTGTGTTTTTCTTATATGAGATCCTTGAAAATGTTCAACGAAGTTGATCGAAATATGGAAACTATATAAATTGTGATTAAAAGAAAATTATACAACTTTGTTTTCTTTTTTCTTATCTATGACCTCGAACCGATACTAAAATTGAAAATCTTAATAATATGAAAGGTCAACTGTAAATACAACTTATTTATCAAAACATTCTAATTTTTTACAATAAATTATAACTTGACCTCAATTGTTAGATATTTCAAAGAACCTTTACATGATATATATATATATCACTGCGATGAGATAACAAACGCCAGAGATAAGTTCCATTGTATATTCAAGCTTTCTAGAATTGAATCTAAAATAAATGAAAACTTTACGTACGAAATCGACGAGAAGTGTTCAAAATTGAAAATGAGTTTCTCCCCGTTAAGCATATCGTCACCTAAAATGCTAAATTCCGTAACTACACTTTTTAGTTTTTTACAGGAGAAGGAATAAACGTTATAAATTAAAAGACTACTTAAAACTTAACATCCAAATTTTAGATTCAAGCTTGGAAAACAAAGACGGATTTGATCCTGAAAATCAAATTAATAGAAAAAATTAGTTTTTAAGAAATATATCTTTGACGTTTGGGAATAAGGTCTTAAGTCAAAAAAATTAATTTTGAGTTTTTGATTGGGTTTAACTCAATTTTTTTTTCTCTTTCGTTTGGTATTAATAACTTAAATCTAGCACAACTGCATCCAATCGTAATCATTTGATCTTTAGGCAATAAGTCAGAAAAATTCATATATAAATAATTTTCAATTTAACATTACGAAAAACTACAGTTTCTGACTTAAGACCTTATTCCCAAACGTCAAAGATATATAACGTTTATTCCTTCTCCTGTGAAAAACTAAAAAGTGTAGTTACGGCCTTTTGCATTTTAGGTGACGATATGTCGGTAGCATTTGTAAGACTGCTATACGCCCTTGCACAGATGAAGAGAAAATATATATAACATTAGTGGTCTTCATGAAAGCTTGAAAGAACCTCGTAAACTCGAAAACATCGTAAACTTCCACAGCAAATGTCAAAACAAACAACTTTCCCATACAAAGCGACTTGCACAAAAGTGGAAAGTTTTCGAGGCAAATTTGCTGAGCAAACCTGGAAAAAGAAACGTGAAAACTTTTGACATTTCAATGTCAATGTTTTTGTGTTGAAAAAATATAGGGTTTTTGATTTATGTGCAAAAAGTAAAATAATGGAATAGGTAAAGCATATGCTTTTAATTTTACTTTGTTTGTTTACTTTATCAGCCTTTTTTGACAATTGCTGCATAGATACACTGAGCAACTTTATTTGGTGCCTCATGAAATGCTTCGGTGCAAATTTACGCTGCGCAAAAGTTCGAGGTTTTCTTGTTTGCATGAATACCACTATTGTGTTTAGTGATGATCTGTCTTCATCAACTGCAAATTTTTTCGTCAGTGTGATGAAAGTATGGTTGGTGCTGCAAGGAATTTGTTTCATTATTACAACTTATTTGTTTGTTTCATTGTTGCAATGAATAAGTTTCATGGTTGCAATGAATAAATTTCATTCTTGCAATGAATTGTTTTCATTGCTGCAATGAATTTGTGTCTCTACAGCAATGAATTGGTTTTATTACAGCAATGAATTTATTACGTTGCTGGAATGAAGTTGTTTCATTGCTGCAATGCAGTTGTTTCATTGCGGCAATGAATGTGTTTCATTGCTGCAATGCAGTTGTTTCATTGCTGCAATGCAGTTGTTTCATTGCTGCAATGAATTTGTATTATAACTGCAATGGTTTTATTTCATTGTTGGTATGAATTTTTTTCACTGCTGCGATGAATGTTTTGCACTGTTTGAAATAATTTATTGTCAATTGTACATAACAAAAATAATAATAGTATTACTTTACTTAATTGCTTTTACTTAATTTGCCAAATATTTTATATCCATTCTAGTTCGAAACACGCGTCAGGAGAAAGATTGTGGTATTCGAGGCGTTGAGTCTTATTGTGGTCGTCGTATTTAGGTCCTGCAATTAAAAAACAAATATGACGATTTTTTTTATTAAGACTTACATATATTTAAATAAAATGTGTAGAAGATATTAAGTATGTGCATTAGGGTGGCAATGATATGTATGGAGCAATTATTTTTCTCGAATTTTAACAAATACCAAGCGGATTCTTATGCCATTTGGTCTAAAACTAAAATGGAGAAAATTTGAGCCCACTCAGATAACTCTAAGCCGGCCCGAATTGTGGTCAAATTTTAATTCTTTTTTTCTTTTCACTCTTGTTTACCACCCACGATTTGAGTTTAGAAAAATCTTTTCTCGTATTACAGTTTTTTCAGTAATGTATTCTTTTAATTTTGTCGGGCCTTTATTGTTGAGTTTTGTTTATTTTGATTTTCCAATTTTTTATTCTGTTTCCCAAAATTTCGTGATGCTAACTTAATCCCATTGGTGAGAATTTTAAGATATGTGACATAGTCCCACGGCACCATTTTATAGCGCCTGACTAAAATTTTCAAAAATCTGCTCAGCCTAATCTATGTGACAATTGAATCGTTTTTTCTAAATTGCGTAATTCAAGCATTGCACGTTTGGTTAGAGTTATCATTCTAACTTGAGCTGTAGTATAAATTCGATTCAATGAAACGCCTCAATTCCACCATCTGTAATTTCTGTAATTTCAAATATTCAAAAATGTCTTCTATGCTAAGGTTAACCCTTTTAGGCGAATGCGCACCCCATGTTTAACCCTGTATAAACCTTTAACTTTACCATGCGACGTATTAGACGCTGACCTTAACACCACTCTCTTGCCGAAGTTTTAAAGCTGTCATCAACGAATTTGAAGGAATTCTTAGATTTTTCGATTTCCTTACGTACTCGTAGTTGCCGATTTAGTGAGTTCTTTTATGTTTTTTAAGTACTCGTCGGTGTTATTTAAATGATTATACACAACTGGTTTCCAAATTTCTATTTTAACAGCAATCTCAACGGCATTAAATCCTTTAGATTTTAAAATAAGGATTTTTTCCTTTTCGGAGGTGTCCGCGACGCATGTTGCTGCACATTTTTCACCGAACTTTTTAATTTTTTTTACAAAACGCATACACACTACAAATTGAAATCAATGTCGACTTGATCAAAATTTAAAAATTCCTTATACTACAAGTGATTCGAAATCTAAATGGTTTATTTGTATATAAAGTTAGGTTTGACCTTTATTATATAAAATTTATATACATAAATCTTCTAGTATTTGTACACATACGTTGAGCCTAGATAGTTAAATTGATGGGCCTACTTATGGCCAGCTTTTCGGTCAGTGGTGATCTTCGTTTCTTAGTTAAATTATGGTTAATCATCGAATTGTGTTTGTCAGTCATTGTTTAACTACGATTTAAGCCACAATGTTGGTTGGTTAACTTTTAGTCAGAACCATATGATTTTGACAATCAAATTACTGACTATCAAATTGAGAAATCTGAGATTGTATAAAATATATGCTTCTGTTTTGCGTATTTGTACACATACGTTGAGACTAGATCGTTAAATGATTGCGCATCTATTTTGTATATTACATAATTCCATTTTGTTTGTTCCTCTTTGTTGTTTTGGTATTTATCCCAAACCAGTTGTTTTTTCCAATAAGAATACAGGGGTTGCCATAATCGTTAACAATATGGCGACTTATATTAACTCACCACTTAAAAACAAAATGTAAAGTTAGAGGATAAACCTTCAATTGCGAACACGTAATCCGATAGTTAACTGCCGCTTAAAAACCGGCCATAACAGTCCATCACAACACTCCAAAAGGTGAACAAACCGTATTTTGTTGAAACCAAACGACGAAACTTCAAGTCATATCTGTGAGCGGAATGGGTTACCCAATTTAACTATCTTCTTTATTAGCTTAAAGGGCTTAAACATAATTTTCAAGAAATAAACGACCCTGTCAAATGTACACATCTACATACATACATCTGGTATAAACATTTGATTTTAATGAAGTCGTCTGACTTTGCGACAAATATGTTTACATTGCGAATTATACTCATACTAGAGAGAGTGAGATGTCAATATATTATCCTTTAGTTTTCATTAAGAAATTTCTTAGCACAACAAATATAAGACACAACATTGATTAAATGACAAAGCACAAACACGTACAAAAATAAGTTGTCCAACAACTAGTTGCTCTCGATGTAAACAAATGCATCCCTACCACAATTCTTCCTTGTTTTCGCATTAAGTAAACAACGCTAAGGCCACGAATCCGACACTAAACGACTTCCTTTCAGTCGTGGTACAAACATCGTGGTTCGCTTGAAAACGAGTGATAAAGAGGATTCCATAAGTAGTGTGTTGTGCATTATAACTTCAAATAAATAGTATTCATAATTTTGGTATTGAAATACACTTACCGAATGCAAAAATACTCGAATTGTAGTAATCGTTCTGAACAAACAACAAAAACCTTGGTTGTTAGTCCCCTTCAGTACTGCTGGTAGTTATTGACCCATTTTTACTTGGTAGCCCATAACAAATTATGGGCCATTTTCGCTAGTCCTATCATTTCTCTTTAAGCGTCCGTATAGTTGCTAGCATATGGTTCAGGAGAGTCGGACCACCTCGTGAGCGTTTTTGTTTTCCTCTAGATAGATAAATGTAACAAATGCCGTTACTCGTGCGCATCATCGAAATCACTCTTCACTTTGCATCAAAATGTCAACGCAATTCAGTCGTGCTTTGAAGTTTGAAGTAGAATGTACATCTGATCCGAAGCTAATCCCAGGGCTAAAAATTTAAATTCAATGCTTAAAAAATATATAAATATATATTTTAACAGCTTTAAACTACATACATACATATTTAATATTTAAATTTATTTTATTTTAAAAATATATATACAGGGTGATTCAGGATAGTGCTGCGACATCGACCTCAAAACATCGATGTTTCAAATAAGAGACATCGATGTCGATAAAACATCCACCTCAAAACATCGATGTTTTCCAACATCGATGTTTTTGGGGATGTTTCATTTTTGGTTGCTTTTTTTAGAAATCGAGGTATCAAAATTGAAACAGAAGAGGTAATTTACACCACTGGTCACAAACATCGATGTTTCTTCGATCATCAATGCTTTTGCCGATGTTTTGTTTTTGCTGTAATTCTCTTTTAGATATGTGTTATCAACATCTAAATCACCCTTTTCCCCGATATAAAGGTGAAAAACTACAAAACTTGATTAAAATAACTAGTTTCCCATTACATCCCATGTTTAACCAGCTACGCATAATGGTGGTGGTTGGCGTCTGGAGGCGAATAAATGGGCAAATATTCCCAATTCGAGTTTATATTAATATTTTATGGTTTATATTTCCTTATATTAAGGCAATTTGTTACAATCGTCACACAGAAAAACATCGATGCAAACATCGATATAAACCATCGATGTTGGAAAAACATCGGCCCTAAAACGTCGATGTAAAAAGTACTCGATGTTTTTCAAAAACATCGATGTTTTCAAAATATCGATGTCGATGTCGCAGCCCTAATTCAGGAAGTTCCGGACAAATTTCTCCAGCGTATTCCTTGGCGTTACAAAGTTACAAAGTTATGACCATTTTATTGAAATGCAAAAATGTTTTTTTCTCTCGACGTTGGATTGGACGAGCTGGAGCCAAGGAATACGCTGGACGTTTACTTACAATCACATTCATATAATGAACACATAAAGCAACTATGGTATAGAGAAGAAAATTTACTCATGGAGTGGAATGCCAACAAAGAAAACGAGTGCAGCGTGTCGTTTCTCTGCTGGCTCTCTTACTCTCTTCGTTGAATATTTCAATACACGAGCAGTTTTCTGATTATGTTATTGTATCTAAGTATAGAAATTCCAACCATATTTAAATAAAATTACATAAAGTATGTAAAAAGTATGACATAATCAAGTTATGACGCGGGAAAGAAATGCGTTTGAGTGAATCGCATCGACTTTTTTGGTTCTCTTACGCCAAATTACCAAATTACGGTGGTTTTTTCTTCTCTACTTGTACATCCTTTTTGATGAACACAGGTTTGAGTTACATTGCTTTTAAAATAAATGAAATTACTTTATTAAAATAACCTTTATTTTCACGATTGAAGTTTCTACCTACTTTACAACAGTGAAGATACATGTAATTTATATCTGGTGAAGTAGAACATTCGTAGGGAATAGGGAAGTGTATGCCGCCTTAGAACTAGCGAAAACGTTCGCTAATTATCAGCCATGAAGGGGCGGTTGAATAGTAATGCAGAGGATGGCGGTAGAATTCTTCCCACGACATATACATGTTAAATTCGCTATTCAACTATATTGGGAGTAGATTGATGCGGAGGTAATCCGGTCTAAGAGAGCTCAGAGAATTCGTCAGTGCTGCGCTACTCCTGCGAACTGAAGGGTGTTTACTGAAAGATATAGATATTCTCATATTTCCTTATAACTATAAGAATAGCCATGAAAAAGCTTCTCAAAATACCGTTCGGAATCGGTATAAAAACTGTAGGTCCCAACCAGTGAGTGAAAAAATTAGAAAGCGCACAGCTCACTGGTTGTGAGAAGCTCTCCCCAAGCCCTTCATGTGATGTAATGGGAAACGGTTTTTTTTTTTTTTATAAGAATATATTTAAAAATACACCCAGAGAACAAATTGTTTGAAAAGAGATTGTAGAAACCGCAAATTCGGCTGTTACCATTGAATTTAGATTGTCACAACCGAATTGAGGTTGCTACGACCGAATTTAGTCCCCACAATCGTAATTCGGTTGAAGCAACCTCGTTTCATAATTGATTCGGTTGTGACAATTGCATTTTATATTATATTCACTCAGTCAACTAAATTTTCAAAAATTTTGTTTGGAACAACCGAATTTGAAATTAATTAATCAACTGAAATTGGTACGAACTTCGGTTGGAGTAACCGGAAGAAAAATGTAGACCGCTATTGCACCTTCTGAAAAGTGAATTTACTTGCAATACTGAAAGCTTATATATATCTTTATACATATCATTCTACTGCACGTTTGTTTGTGACTGAACTCCTCCTAAACTTCTGGACCCATTTGAATAAATTTTTTTGTATGCGTTTGGGTGGCGCTCTGGGTGGTTTTTATTTATTTATTCGGTCCAATTGGGCAAAGGGGCGTGGTACCTTCCATACTAATCGCTTGAAATATTATGCAGGACTACGTCTGCCGGGTCAGCTAGTATATCTATATTTTTTTAAATCGACTGATACTTATTAACTCTGAAGCCGATAGTTGCAATGCGATTTCAATACCATTAACCGGTTGTCAGTTTTTAGAGCGGTTTTTCGAATACAGTACACGCTGAAAAAAAAAAGTGCATCTGTAACATATTCTTTTACACTCACTTATTGGGACCCACAGTTTAATGCCGGTTCCGAACGGTATTTTGAGAAACTTTTTCATGGCTAAATACTCGATAGTGTCGCAGTCACTATGCGAGGTGAACAACACCGTCGAAAGAAATTTAAGGTGGTCAGAGCACACTAACCATTGAACCACCGACGGTCACTCTATAGTAGTTTGAAATTAGTTTGTGTTGAAATTTGTGAAATAAAACAGCAATTTTTAATTTTTCAATTTTAACGGAAATGAAAAAACAGTGTCACTGACTAGTTTCGATCTCCGTGACAAGTTCATCATCAGATGCCTAACTACTGTGCCTGAATTGATACCATCGGTTTGATCATCAATGGTATATATATTAGTAAGGACATAAATATTGTTACTAAATTGGACATACCCATTAGAATAGAAAAATTGAACATAGCCTTTTATTATCGCATGGTTTTTGAAAGTTAACCTCTATAGCGTTAGTCAGTTACGGCAATTTGAAATTGTGTCAACTTTCACCTTGAAGAGGTCAGATAAGGAAACCCGTATCGCAGTTATAACAATATTTAAATTTGGAAAGAAAAAAAATTTATTTCAAAACGCTCCGCCCGCTCTGCATTTGTCGCATGTTCGTCTACAGGTGCATGCAATTGTTCGAGGAGACTGGAGATATAAAAAACCGCTCCCGGTCGGGCAGTCCATGTACCATTCGGACACAGCAGGTCATCAAACCCGTCAAAGTAACAATTCAACGAAATGCTCTCCGGAACCAGAAAATCATGGCCCGAGAGATGAAAATCACGCAAAAGTGCACGAGTCAAATTATTAAAAAAGACTTGGGACTTGGAGCTTTCAGACGGCGTGCAGGACTTGGTGAATTACGCTGATAACTTTCAGAGATAAAATATTGTTTACGGATGAAAAAATTTTTAGAGTCAAGGCAAAATTTAACAAATAAAATGATAGGGTTTATGTACTATCATCTAAAGAAGCATCTGAGCACATCCCATGGTTTGGTGGGGTGTCTCTTATGAGGGGTAACTGGCTTGGATTTCTGTGAACGGGGTCAAAACATCGGCCAAAGACTGCCAAGAAACCGTTTTGGAAGCAGTTGTGAAGCCGCTTAACAATTCCCTGTTCCGAAACCACCCGTGGACTTTCCAGCAAGATTCAGCACCAGCATATAAGGCTAAAACGACACAAACCTGGCTTCGAAACAATTTGCCAGCATGGTCTGCCACAAAAGATACCCCTACATTGATTCACTTAACACCGCTCTGGTTCGTGCTGTAGCCAAATTTCCAGTGGATGAGATGCGTGCAGCTATTGATGATTGTCCAATGCGACTTAAGGCCTGCCTGAAGGCCAAGGGCGGACATTTTGAATGAAACTTAGCTTTATATCAATAAATATACCAAAAAAAATTGGTCCAAAAACGTTCATTGGTTTTTGTTTTATAGCCCAATATATAAGTAACAGTATTTATATCCCTACAAGTACAAACTTAATTATGGATTTTTTTTTTTTTTTTTTTTTTTTTTTTAAGACCAGCACTCAGGGGATGCCCCCTATAAATGCAATGCATTGTGGTGGCGACGGAAATTTAGGTAGACGAGGGTGGCTTATTTGCATTTGCCTTGAATCGCTGTATGTCACAATTTGCGGGAAATACACTTGCGGGAAGTTTATTCCACATACGGACCGTACGACTGAAGAACGAATTTTCTCTGTAGTGTGTTGTGCGATCGACTGGCCAATAGATAGTAAACGGATGGGAGTTCCTTGAAAGCCGCGTACTTCTGCCAAATGTCCTCACATCTGGTATAAGTTGACGGATGTCCGAGGAACACGCACCGTGAAAATACCGATAGAACAGTGTCACGCAACCCACATTACGCCGATGCTCAAGGGAGGCAATAGAGCTGGACACCCTACTGTCCCCTATCAACACCATTGCTCTCCTTAGTACACGGTCCAGCAACTCCAAAGATGACTTTGGAGCACCTGCCCATATATGGGAGTTATATTCCATTCGCGGCCTGATGTAGGTGGTGTAGATATTAAGGAGATCAGATGGAGTGAAGTACTTCTTGCACCGCTTTAAAAAGCCTAGGCACTTCGATGCATCTTTCGACACTTCAAATACATGTTTTGCCCAGCGAGCATCACATTGTATTTTCATGCCCAGAACATCAAGAGCGTCTGATTCCTCAATATCCACACCATCCATAGATAATGACGATACGACTGGGTCAGCTGTCCGCTTGTGCGAAAGCAGACAGCACTGGGTCTTCCCCGCATTAAAACCCCGCAATTAGTATCGACCGAAGCGCCCTAAGTATCAACACACACAGAGAGGCCTATAATTATAACACAAGAACAGACGGTTATTCTAAATGAAAGGCAATTTTTCTGAGACCAACAATATATTTTATACATTGAATCCAACAGCCAAAAAAATGTTTCGTTTGATAATTAGTCACATGGTTGACCACAAAAGTTGATACTTTTCCCGCAAATAAAAGGCTTTTATCGTAAAATCGTTTACGATAAAATCGTTTACACCAAATTTGTCCTAATTTCAGAGTTCGTATTTCGTGGGCAATGGGTTACCTACCCACAAAATGGGCCACCAATAGATATCGCCGTAGGGAACGTGTAAAAATAGTTTACACATTAAACATGGGTAATTGGGAGCGGCGTCTACATATTACCCACAGCGATGGGTAAGTACTAGACATCTGCACAAGGCCTCTTTAATAATCATTCAAGACATTTACTTATTTTCACTTCGGGGTAGTGTCAATAAAGCGTTCGATTATGTCTGCATGTGTGTGTACGCAAAAACACAAAACGATGTGGAACGAATTAGAATTAGTACTGTTGCTTTTTTATGCTCTACAACTCAGAACTTTGATGAATTTAGTTGCCGCAATTTCACTGTAGGACATTTCTTGAATAATACCAAATGGCTTGAATGACAATTCAAGACGTCTTGTGCAGATGTCTATTAAGTACACATCATGATTACCCATTACACATGTGGAATGGGAAATCGCAACAGGTAATTAATCACGGGATGGGGTTACCCATTACACATGGGGTATCTGCTTGCGGGCATTTACACATTAAACATGGCGAAGGGTCATTACTAGAGTGTCCAAAACCGAATCCAGTTTCTTAACTTTCTACCGGTTTTATAAAAAATTTAGCGCCTTGTTCATAAAAAGTTGTGACAAATTTGGGCGACGTTTTTTGCATGATAAATCGTCTCTCAAACCTCTCATAACTTTTTATGAATAAGGCGCCATATTTTCGACCAAACCGAAAAGTGGTTATTTGACGTCGATTAAATATCGAATTTATAATTTTTTCCAAAATACAAATTAGTTTATTAATAAATATTTTGAACTTAATAAGATGTTCATATATGTAAAAAAAAGCAAATAATTGTGTTTATTTCCGCTTGTTTATTTATTTTTTAATACCTATAATCAGCTGTTGTTGATTTTACAGCTGATGGCTAGGGTTGCCCCCGTTTAGCATATATTTGTATGAAAAAGTTTTAAGAAATGCCAATAAAAACATGAAGGTAATATTGTTCTTTGACAGGAACACAACCAAGACAAAGAGCTTTTATGCCGAAGTGAAAAGCAACAATGGACTCAATTGAAAACCTGATTGTTTGTCTAACAATTGCACGCCTGGTGTTTGAAGATAGTTACAAAAACAGGCTGTAAAACGTTTAAGTTTCATATTAAACACGCTTTCCAAATTGGAATATGATGTAGATTCAAATTGAAAATCAAAACTCGATTGCCAAATTTAAATCGAGTGGTGAAATTTTGAATTTTAAACACGAACAAGTATATTAACTGGCCGATAAAAAATGTATTGTAAGTGCTACATGTGAAATTTAATTTAAAACGAATAACCAAAAAAACCCGTACGACCAGTTTTCTTGAAAACTCGATATTTCGAACAAATCAAAATCCGGTTTTTACAAAATACCGGCTTTTTGGTCATTACCCAGGGTAGCCCTTCCCCATTTCTGGGGAAACTCGATATTTCGAACAAATCGAAAACCGGTTTCTACAAAATGCCGGCTTTTTGGTCATTACCCAGGGTAGCCCATCCCCATGTCTGATCAAAACTATAGAATTTCTGCGGGCTTCTAAGGGATTTTGATAAAGTAGTCCATTCATATTTAAAAGATTTTTTTGAAAATTAGCCAAACAAAAATAGTTGTAATCAAAATACATCCATAACTCGGAAACAATGCAGCCGTTAACAGTAATAAACACATTTTTTACTTGTACCAACTTTACTTCATTTTTTTTAACAAAAATTTGGGCTGCATGAAAAATCGCCCAAAACGAATTCGCCCAAAAAAAATTAAAATGGGCAAAAATCGGAATCACCCAAAATGAATGAAAAATCGCCAAAAAAAAAATAAAGAAATATAACCCAAAAATAATGGGTAATTTTTTTATGAAAAATCGCCCACTTCGGTTGCAAGAAAGAGTAAGCATGCGAATGGAAAATCGCCCATTTCTGTAGCCACAAAAAGGATTTCTCTTAGGGAATATAACAAGAAGATTGCTTTCAGAAATCCAAATTTGTTTCCAGAAATTTTATTTGTATTATTATAAGTATGTACATTAGGGTGTCCCAAAAAAATTTTCTTTTTCGATTTTCATGGTTGCTCAAGCTTAATTGGAACGCTTATGGGGTAAAGTATTTTAGAGATTTTTTCCAGATTTTTCAGAAAAGGTTTAAGGGTCGCGCAAGTCGAATTCACCCCAAAAATCGGGTATTCCGGACGTTTTTTTAATTTTACTTAAAACTTCGTCAATGAAGACGATCTTCTTAGTTTGTGGGTCAACACTTTTAAAGCAAAACGTCCAAAATTTTATTGTATATGCATAAACCGCCAGTTCTGGCAATGATTTTGCTTAATAAGTTAACATGTATACAATTTGTTTTGTAAAGTTTGGAGAAATTTTGTAAATAACGCTTTATAACTTTTAAAATTTCTATGAAAATTTAAAAAACTAATGATGCATTCCAAAAGACTGATAAATTCCAAGCAATTTTGTAGAAAAAATTTTGAATTTGCTATTAATGTTCCAGAGTTATGCCATTTTAAATCTTTTTACCCATTGTATTACCTAACAATATTATAAACTGTTTGCCAATTTTTCATCGGATTTGCTTTAAATAAACATTGTATTCATGAAAAAATCTACAAGCGCTAAGTAACTATAAAGACTTACACGCAGAAATAACGGCCCCAGCAACATATTGCAGGAAACAATATATGTTTGGAAGCAATAATATATATGGTTCCTGCAATATGTTGCCGGGCCAATTTTGCTGCGTGTAGTTCTTTGTCGTTAATTAGGGCATGTAGATTTTTACAATAATACAATGTTTGAAGCAAATCCGATGAAAAAATACAAACAATTTATAATATTATTAGGTTCATACAATAGGTAAAGAGTTTTAAAGTGGCATAACTCTGGAACAGTAACTGCAAATTCAAAAATTGCTTGACATTTATCAACCAACCAATCAACAATAAATCAGCAACGGCATTTCCTTTTGTGCGTTAACATTTTGAGTAATTACACCACAAATTGACAATAAAATATAATAAATCACTCCAAAATACGTTTAAATTTCACAGTTGTAATTCCAATTGGTGTAAGCCAATTTACGTCAAATAACTCTCTATCGCACTGACCGCACCACGAATAGTGTGAAACGAAATGTCAGATGAGAGGAATGGCAGTTCTATATGACACTACTATCTGGACAAAACACTGGATTTGCTAATTAAAAAATTTGTGAAAATTTTCAATAATAGACCTATTATTGCTGGGTTGTTTTGACGTATTTTTACAGTGAGTAGAAATGATCCTTGGATATTGTTTTTAAAAATTAATACTTTAGAATTTTGAGTTATGACGCTTTTGAAGTTATGGTGCTATATGAGCGTTGGGGAGATTCTTTATTTGAGCAATACCTAGATTTAGCGATTTTTTGAAAACATTTGGTTAAATATTTCGCGTGGTTACTTTTCAATTGGGTTGCATTGTTCCCAAGTTATAGACATATTTGAGTTTCTGCAATTTACTTGTATTCGGGATTTTTTGAAAAATAATTTTATAAATGTGGATTGAACCACTTTATCAAACTCCTTAAGAAGCATTCCAAAATTGGTTATATTTTAGATGAGACGCTTCTACATATTGTCAGACATAGAAATTAGTTTGTACACATTTCCAGCACGTTGAAAAATCTGTCGTTTTTTCTTGTTTAGATGCAAATATAACATGTGTTTGGAGCTTGTCGCAAATATAATATACTTGTGCCCAAATGCACTGTGTTTGCTATTCAATATTACATGGTTGAGACACAATGATTAATATCTTATAACATATGTGTTTGCGACCCAAATATATCTGTGTTTGTGATACAAAAACAGCCGTGTTTGTTACAATGTTTATGCTCTCTCGAGAGCTAGAGAAAAAAAGAGGGCTACGAGTGTGTATATATTGTAAGTGTGGATCTGTATTTTTGCATTATTCTCTCAGTGAGTGAGTGATTCATAAATATTCCTGAATGTGAGTGATGTATTGCGTTTTAATTTCATGTATTCAGTCGTCAATGTTTCATCGGACAGAGGATATCAAAAGCGCTTGATTAGTGAAAGAAGGATAAATCAACGCTCGGACGTTTAAACGGTTTCTGATGTTGCTTTTGTTTTTGTGTATGTGTTTTGAATATACGAATGTGTGTTACCAAAGTGAGAAACGATTTTGAGTAAAGAAACTGGAGAGGGCAACAACGTGAACTACTGAAAAATCGGAATGGCGGACCATTTGTGTAATATAATAAAAAAAACACAAGTAATTAATACACGCTTGTCTTGCATGAACTAGATTTGTATATAAGTATGTTGTTCGTGTTCCAACGCATAGTGCTATCCAACGCATAGTTGAAACCTTCGGAAGACAAAAACGTGAGAGACAATAAAGAAAGGAGAAACAACAGAGCAGCAGATTCAAAATAAATCAAATACTGCATTCAATGCAAGTAAATGTAAAAATCGTTTAAATCTTTTAATTTTTTGTATTAATTACACAGTGACACAAAATCGAACTTTCGGAAAGGGAATGGGATGGGACCAACTGCAAATGAAAGCTCACGTTGACAATAACAAAACCTCCAAGGGGTTTTTTTAGTTCAGTGCGAGATTTTTTTTTACACGCATTTGAAGTTTGTGATTTTGGTACGCTGTCTATCAAGGAAAGATCATCGAAAATTTGATAAAATAATGTTTATTTATTTCTATTATCGTAGAAAGTTGTGGTATCTTACTATTTTTGGGGTCGAGGAATTCATTTTTGATATTTATATTTACCTAAAACTCACGCTAGATGGCGGTGTCATACAAATGGTGCTATTTCTTGTAGATTTTCATAGATAAAACGGTGTACCTACTTTTGTTTAGGCTGAAAATCATTTTTTGATGTTGGCATTATTGTAAAACATATTTATAATGATGTGACGAAGTACATTTTATTATTCTCAGTACGTTACTATTGCAAAAATGCTATTTTTATAGAAAAAAATTCGTTTTTTATTGGAAAAAATTATTTGGATCTCATTGTGGATCCGCTTAATCATCATCACTGTCAATTTCCATGTTTGAAATAGCAAAAGCTGCAGAAGTAGTAGGTTTTGAATCTCTGTATGTTTGTGGTTCTTGCTCATCGTCAGTATCCTCTTCATCGGTTGTTCTCTTTAACCACCAGCATAAATCTCCTAGCATAGACTCTAGTCTCTTTCCTCTGTACCTAGTTTCCATGGTTAAAGCTACTTGGTGAAAACGTTCCCCTTGCTCATCAGATTCGGTGGAAAGTTGTTTTTCAAACCAATCCATGTGATGATGGAGAAAATGAATTTTTAGTGACATATTCACACGAAGTTCCTCAAAGGCTTTCAAGAGACGTTTAACTCTTTCTGCACTATCTGCTTCTCGTTTCTTACCAAGAACATTTTCTGTTACGTCTTTAATTGCATTCCATGCAATTAATTGATTTTGATCCAAAGAATTATCAAAATCCTTATTTTTCATTAATCTTCTAATGTCCGGACCATTAAACATACCTGTAAAATTAGAAAAAAATATTGTAAATTAATTTTTTAAAATCATTTATTTTATTTGTATACAATACCTTCTTTAACTTTGCTAGCACTGAGTCGTGGAAATGTAGATCTTAATGTAGTAAAAGCTGGTCCATCTACAGAAAACACTTTTACAAAATTTTTGAAAATACCCAATTTAATATGAAGTGGTGGTAGCAATATTTTATCTGCTGGTACAAGAGGTTCATGGATAACATTAGCTGTTCCAACACGAAAATCGTCTCTGTTTTCCCAGTCACACTTTTGGTATTGATTTCCTTTGTAACGTGTATTCCACAAGCAAATAAAGCACATGTTTTTGGTATAGCCACCTTGTAGGCCAGAAAGTAAGGCAACCATTTTTAAATCACAGCATAAGCGCCATTTATGCTTTTCATAGTTCACTGATTGCAGTAGATATTTTACTGATTCGTAGGTTTCTTTAGTATTCAAATTGTATGCTATTGGAATGCTTGGTTTTTTGTTATTGTAGTACAATAAAACTGCTTTCATACTGGTTTTTGAAGAATCTATAAATAATCTCCATTTATGAGGAACATAATTCATACCCATTTCTGCCATAAGTGTTTCAATATCATTACAGTAAACGAATGTATTTTCTTCGTTGACAGAGAAATATTGTTGAAATACTGCTTGGCGATTACGATAAGCAGTTATTCTAACACCAGCTTCTAGTAAATTGTTTTCATTAAGTTTACGTGCAACATACTCTGAATCACGCTTCGACATATTCACGTGTTTTAGTACTTCATCTAACCACTTTTGTGATATTGGTATCATACGGTTGTTAAGCTCAGAAGGCTCGTAAGTAGGATCGTGTCCAATTGTCTCTACAGTATTTGTAGATACTACGGAGGTTACATCTGGACTTGCTGGTTTTGGTATTGGAATAAACTCTGTATGTTGTTTAGGTAATTCTGCATATTTTGTACCAGCATATACCATTCCTCGTCTATTACATCTGTTTCTTCCTTTAATACTATTTAAACACACATAACACTGTGATTTAACGTGTTCACCTGAGAAGGTATTAAAATTAACTATTTTTAAACTAAACTAAACTAAACTAAAATTAATATATTTGATATAATAATATTAATATATATATATTATAATATATTTGATATAAAAAATAAAATTTTAAAAAATTACCTGGATTGTACCATAACATTGGAACACCAAACGGCATTGACTTCTTTTTGTTTTGTGACCATTTAGTTAAAAAACCATTGCAAGTTCTGCACACTTTTTCAGGTACCCAACCTACATTCTCAATAACCTCTGTTCCAAAATACTGTAAATACAATTGTTTCATGCTCTCATATTTTGGCACCAAATTTTGTTGTCTATTATATTTTCCACAAACATAACAATAATATTTCAAATGCTGCAAACATTCATTCCGGCTTTGCGCCATCTTAAGTGGTTGTCTTAGTAAATTGTCTTGATACACAAATCGAAATAAACGCACTTGGTTCTAATATAAAAACTTAAAATTAATTTATTTATTTTAAGGTCACAACACAATACTTACTTAGAATTTATATTTCTTTATTATAACACAAAAATGTTCCAAGAGACAGGTCACTGTCGAAAGTGATTACAATGTATTTAGCAGCGCGTCGGTCACGATAACTAATTTACTTCTTTTCAAAAACAGTTATATTTTTATGACATTTTGTTCTATGGTAACTTATTTCAATGATGCCAACATCAAAAAATGATTTTCAGCCTAAACAAAAGTAGGTACACCGTTTTATCTATGAAAATCTACAAGAAATAGCACCATTTGTATGACACCGCCATCTAGCGTGAGTTTTAGGTAAATATAAATATCAAAAATGAATTCCTCGACCCCAAAAATAGTAAGATACCACAACTTTCTACGATAATAGAAATAAATAAACATTATTTTATCAAATTTTCGATGATCTTTCCTTGATAGACAGCGTACCAAAATCACAAACTTCAAATGCGTGTAAAAAAAAATCTCGCACTTAACTAAAAAAAACCCCTTGGAGGTTTTGTTATGGTCAATGTCAACTTTCATTTGCAGTTGGTCCCATCCCATTCCCTTTTTGCTTGTTGCACTGTGTTATTTATATAAGTAAATGTGGATATATATTGATAAACTTAATTACAATAAATAAAGAAAGAAAGAATACTTCGTTTCGAAATATTATTATGTTTGGGGAAATACGCGAATAATTCCACGTAAGTAAATGGATGTTTGGGATGAAGCACGTATATGTTTCCACGTAAAACTATACATATGTATTTGTCAGTAAACATGCTAATGTTTGCACTTAAATACACCTGAGTTTGGGACTTGCAAACATATAAATCTTTGAAATGTGTTCCAAACATATGCATGGTTCCTGCAGATTATGTTCGGGAGAATATGCTACTGAGGCCGTTTTTTTCAGCGTGTGGGTATGTGAGGTACAGGATGGGCCAAATAAGACCTACCAATGTGAAATACGTATAACTCTTGGAATAATATATTTTTTTTATTAATTTTTTTTATATACTATATACATTTCATGGAAATTTAGTGGGACTATGTACGAAAAATGACATCAGACAAATATCAACAAGTTTTCTCGATACAAACATTTGCTCTTTTAAGCGCGTTTTCCATAACACCACGTAATGTCTCTGGCTGCATATAATATTCTCCTTCAGCTGTCTAATTGTCTCTGGCTTATTGACATACACTTTGTCGTTTAAATATCCCCATAAAAAAAATTCGGGCGCATACGCTGAAAAATATCGACCTCAGCAACATATTGCAGGAAACATGTACATATTCGCAAGAATTGTTTTCATGAATTTAAGATATATTGCCTTTTTCTTTCTTTGTTGTCTGTCTCGTTTTTGGTTTTGGCGGTTTTCAATAATCAAAGCCACATTTTGGTCTCAAAAACATATATTATAATCTACTAATCATTGTGTTTCAAACATGTTATATTGAAGAGCAAACACAATGTGTTTGTGCACAAGTATAGTATATTTGTGACAAGCTACAAACACGTTATATTTGCATCCAAACAATAAAAAAAATACATATTTTTCAGCGTGCAGTTAAGTCTGGCGAAAGAGGTGGCCAAGGGAAATCAGAATTTTTTGAAATTAAACGTTCGCCAAAAATAGCGCTTTGCAGACGTTGTTGGCGGTCCTTCGGAAGCAGAGCTTGCACAATTTGAATTTTGTATATGTAGATGCATCTTAAGATTTAACTTTAAAATTCTCCGCAATGTTGTTCGGGAAATGCCCAACTGGCTGGAACGACGACGAGTTGAGACATATGGATCATTTGCAACACTTTGTCGCACAATTTCCACAATGTTTTATGTACGAAGATAACGATGGCGACCTCTTCCAGGACTGTCGGCCACTGAAGCCCGTTCCTCAAAACGGCTGATCAAACTGCTTATCATGAAAGCTGTGGGAGCTAATCTTGAATACGATCTTGAATAATCGACGATGGTTTATTCTATTGATCTTTGACAAGAGCAAAAAATCAAATAATTTTTAAAAAGTTGTTGTGAACTGTATCTATCCATTATTAATTTGCAAGAACTCCATTATAATCTGCAAAGAAAAAAACACAATTATATTAGAAAACAAAAAAGTTATTCTGGTTTAATATTGGTAGGTCTTAGTTGGCCCGCCCTGAACTACTTGAAGGAGAGTCACCATAGCACCCATTTCAATACTATACCAAGTTTTTGCAAGTAATAATTACTAAAGATTTAGGGCAGCTACAATGTCTGCCAAATTCGCAAGAGAATTTCATATTAAGTGACACATTCTAAGCGAATGTGCCCTTAATTTAAGTTACTTGTCCCTAATTTCGTAGCTGTAAAAAATAAATAAATGGTTTCCCATTACATCCCATGAAGGGACTGGGGAGAACTTCTCACAATCACTGAGCTGTGCGCTTTCCAGTTTTCACTCACTGATTGGGACCTACAGTTTTACACCGATTCCGAACGGTAATTTGAGAAGCTTTTTCATGGCTAGATACTCGATAGTGTCGCCGTCACTATGCGAGGTGACCGCCGCCGAAAGAAAACTTGAAGGTGGTCAGAGCCGGGTTCGAACCCAGGATCTCATGTACAAGAGCCGCGCACACTAACCATTGCTGTACTATTTGCATTTCTGAAATATCACTAGGTGATGTACAAAATGACACATTTTCGATTTCGCGCTATTACGAACTTTCTAAAAGGCCTGACATTATACATGATATGGAATGGTGTAAAGACATATTGCGCCGCTGGGTATGATAAATGTGAGTCTATTGTAATAAAAATATTTACACGCACATGTGAGACATACGCATGTACGTGCAACATGACCATCAGACTGGAGAAAGTTATGGCGGTAGACAAGAAATAAAACTCATAAAGTTTGGTTGGCAGTGGCGAGTGTCTGTGTAGCTGTCTCTGTAACTGTCGCCGTCAGAGATGTAACTACCACGAACGACACTAACAACTTCGTTGCCACTACCGTCTTCAGTAGAGAATGAAGTAAAACGAAAGCTCAAACCATGACATCATTAAATGTTATGACCAACCCCTGAAATGAAATGAATGGAAACCAAAACAAAATAGACGAACAAATGGAAAGCAAACGAGTCGATAATGATGAGAAACCCTTTGGACAAACAGAAACGCCACGAAGGATATCATTCTAGAGTAGAACACCACCGAATCACATGGAGTATACAGCGGTCGCTGCCATTTTCTAGTACATTGTTGGCTTTGAAAGCAAGTGGTGGTTAGTGCCTAGGAAACAACAAGAGAAAGAAAATAAAAGTGAATGTGATTGTGATTGTGAAAAGGAAAGTGACCGTGAATTTAATGAATTTGTTGGATATCCTGCATTTGAAGGATTAATAGTTATACAAGAAAATCACAGTTGCCAAGTCAGCAACTAAAGGCGTGAGGAACACAAATCAACATGAGTTGCCAGTTATCCTTTTACAAAGTGCTCTTGACCACAATAAATACGGTCCTCTCGGTGCGTATGAGTAATTATATGCCTCTGCAAAATCACGTATACGTAATTTACGACGTAAATTAATTTCCATTCTCGATGTGATTGTGTTTGGGTGTCGTCCACTTCTCTTACAGTTACTTGGCATTGGCCTGATAGCATTGTCAGTGTACGAATTAAACACCTCCACACCTGGCACTTTTGAACACGTTGCCGTGGTGGTACAAATATTCATTGGGTCATTTGTTATACTCACCTCATTCACGGGCTGCATAGGAGCATGTCGCCACTCGCTGAGTCTGGTATGGAGTGTAAGTACACGAAACTGTATGTCACTGTACCCATTAACTATTTTCCGTCGTTTTCCTGCATTTTATTTTTCTACATTTCAATACTTTTACGAATTGGATGATTACTAGTACGCCATTTGTATGGGCTTCTTATTGGCATTCCAAATCTATATAATCGTGGCTGCCCATTCGACGGATTATATTTTGAATGCCCGCAATGAATTCAATAGTTTATGGTCAAATTACACTTTAAATGGACAACAAATTGCCGAGTTCGAACAAAGGGTAAAGGAATGCAACGTTTAATGTATTGAGATAAATTATAAAATATTACAATTTCACAACAGAATCACTGCTGTGGTCGCACTGGCTCCAAGGACTATCTGCTAAGGGATGGATCTATACCCAAGAGTTGTTACCTGGATGAAGTAAAGTCAGAAAGCAGTCTATTCGCCGAAAATTGTCTGGAACTTGTGGAGGAGAGAGCATCGAAAAATGGTCACATTGGCTTGTCCATAAAATGGATTTTATTCTTATTGGAAGTAAGTATCGTTCACACTACATTGCTGAAATGGATTCATATTTCATCGTGAGAATTAATATTCCAAGCATTCTACGACTTTGTATAGAGTATTAAACAAAATTCCTGGGCAAACATTCACTTTTATGGGAAATCTCTTTTTAACAGGTCGTCGCGCGACCTGGAGAAAACATGAAAGAAAAATTTTTTTTTTAAAATTGAACAATTGAATTCTGCATTTTTGGAGATTTCGTTTAGAATTAAATAATTTGGTTAGTGATTTACAGAGCTACAATTTATTTTTTGGCATTCATAGATGACCTGCTAAATCTGGTGTATTGCTTTGATTTACTATTTGCTGTTTGCTCAGTCGTTTGTGTTTGTGTGCCAAAAATTAAAGCTTTTCGCAATAAAATCAACTTGAAAAATTAATATTTATAAACAAATATTACTTATTTTAAAATCCCAATGAAGAGTTTTCAAATTTGAGTGATATTTTTTCGAAGTGACGTTTCGGTCATTAGTAGAAGTAGCATGTCATGATCTGTGATTTTTTTCATTGTATTCACTAATGTTTACAATTTCATCATGGAGAGATATACGCAAGAACCACGTTTACAAATTATTCAATTTTATTATCAAAATAATCGTTCTCCCATTTCAACTTTTCGTGCGCTTTTGTCATTTTATGGTCGTAATTATCGTCCACCCGTGCTCGCTATTCGTCGAATTGTTGCAAATTACGAGCGTGTATTTTCTTTACATAATGTTCAAGTGCCAATAAGACAAAGAACCGCTCGAAGTAATGGAAATATTGCTGCCGTTCAGGCAAGTGTTGCTCAAGACCGCAATTTATCGATTCCAAGACGTTGTCAACAATTGGGACTGTCTCAAACCACAACCTGACTGATTTTGAGAAAGGATTTGGGCTTCCATCCGTATAAGTTTGTTGTCACTTAAGAACTGAAGCCATTAGAATACTATAAACGTCATGAATTTGCTGATTTCGTCTTGGAACTACTTGAAACGATAACGATTTTTTTAAGAAATCATATTCTCATATTCTCCGATTTTCCCACTTTCTCACTTTCATCGGAGTGGTGCGGTAAATTCTGGGGCGAAGAAAATCCACAAATTATTCAGCTAAATTGCCAAACTGTGGTTTGTGGTCTGGTAGAATCATCGGTCCGTACTTCTTTCAAAATGAAACTGGTAACACACTTACTGTCAATGGAGAGCAGTATAGATCGATGATAACCAACGTTTTATGACCGAAATAGTAAAACGTTAATGTTGGAAACATTTTGTTTCAACCAGTTGTTGAAACCAGTCGTCGGTTGTTGCACGTGTTGTGTGGCAAGTACCCCCCGCCACACAACACGTGCAACAACCGAGTTATTTCGAGAAAAGTTTGGAGATTCGATTATTTCAAGAAATTGTGACATTGAATGGCCTCCAAGAAGTTGTGAATTAACACCATTAGAGTTTTTCTTGTGCGGTTATTTGAAGTCATTGGTCTTTAGCAATAAACCAGACTCTCTTCAAGCTTTAAAAGTTAATATTGAACGTGCTATGCATGGCATACGACTTGTTTTAGTGGAAAAAGTGCTCGAAAATTGGGTTCATCGAATTCGTTCCTGCAAAAGAAGGCGTTTAATCAATACGAAAGACGTTTTATTCAGAACTTAATTGCATCGATTGTACTTCACATCAAATAAAAAACATTTGAATTTCTTTAACAATTAGTGTGTCATTTTTAAACAAATCATATCACTCAAATTGGAAAACCCTTTATTTGTAAACACACTTTTGCCACGTTTGTCCGCCCACCACCCGAAAAACTAAACTCCGGCTACAAATTAATCTTCCCCGTCGTCACTAGTATATATGAATGTACCAATTTAACCTTGCAGCTCCAAAAACACAAACTTGGAAACCCCTTTATTTTGAGTAATTATTATGGGGAACGGTTGTGACGATAGAAACAGAATTACCCATGTATAACAACATGTATGTTCGATTTCTGGGATTAAAACGTACTTTGGCCCACAATCCCCTTCTGACAGGCCGACTTTCGAAATATGAAAATTATATCCACAATAGTTTTACCCTGCGACAGCACTTCTCACACATGAATGACCGAAATGCAGACAAAAATTCAGAGCCCTCACAGTATAACTCCATTTTTATATTCGTGATGAGTTAATTCTTCAAAATTTCTTTAAGTTGTCGAAGGTGGCCGTCGGTGGTGCAATTGTGTGGACGGCTCTTGTACACGAGTACGTCGGTTCAATCCCTGCTCAGACCACCTACATTTTCCCTCGACAGTGGTCACCTCGCTTAGTAAGGGCGACACTATCGAGTAATTAGCCATGAAAAAGTTTCTCAAAGATACCGTTCGGAACCGGGGTAAAACTGTAGGTCCCAATCAGTGAGTGTAGAAACGGAACGCGCACAGCTTACTGGTTGTGGGAAGCTCTCCCCAATCCCTTGATGGGATGTAAAATGTGTAATTTAAAATCTTCTTAAAGAAAAAAGATAACGAAATGAAAAACTTAGTAGAGTAACTTCGGGACCTGTGGAATATGTGGGTAACTAAAATTACCGAAAACTAACTATTATTTGACAATATCTCTCTGAGACGGCGGAATGAAGACGGGCCGCAGGAAATAACACCCCAATTGCGAAATGAAAATGGGCCCCAAACCAATACACAGCTTACAACAACACGAAATGTTGGGGTGTTATTTCGTACATTTGGGGTCCATTTTCGCTTACACTCGGGGTGTTTTTTCATTATGATTGTGAGCCCCACTGAAAGTGGACCCCAATTATTTTTTGGGGGACATTTTTATTTTACTTGGGGTCCGTCTTCATGTCTTGGGGTGTTATTTCATAACATAATGGGGGTGTAATTTCTCGCGGTGCAATTTCGTATGGCTACTATAAAACTTAATGAAAAAACACCCCATAATAACAAATGAAATTAGGCGCCAAATATTACTAAAAAGTATATTTTAATAAACTATATTTTACTGTTTTGGTTGGTTGGTTGGTTGAAAAGGCTGAAAGACAGCACGCTGTCTAGCACACTTAGGCTAAAGAAGCCCATTGTGATACCTGAATTTTCCTCCATAGCAACTATTGACTAGTCGTCCAGCCAATTTGCCCTTTCAATAAATTTGTCTAAAAGACCTACAGGAATATCCTGTAGGGCTACGGTGCTAACTGGATGTGTTCCGAATATCCTACTTTTCAGTCCTGCCAGAGCAGGGCAATCCAAGAGAAGGTGTTTCGGCGTTTCCTCGTCCTCTTCCATGCAGCATATACAGAGAGTGGAGTTTCTTTGTCCCAATCTTAGGGCATGATTTCCTGCAAGACAATGTCCCGTAAGTGGTCCTATCATTGTGGATAACCTGCCTCTCGGCAAGTTAAGTAGTTGCCTAGTCCTCTTCCTGTCCACCTGTGGCCAAAGGACCCTGGCTTGTTTGCAAGTTGAAGTAAGTCTCCACTTGTCCTTGAATATATTATCGGCCCACTGCCTGATCTGCAAACAGCAGGTAGAGATTGGCATACTAACACCTTCTTTTGCCGAAAGAACCTGTGCCGTAGTGCCCTGTCTAGCTAACGCATCCGCTACGCAATTGCCTGGAATGTCGCTGTGTCCCGGTACCCAGATGAGCCTGATGTCAAAATACTCTGCCATAACCCTAAGTGATGAGTGGTATACTTTCATCGTCAGGGACGTAGCAAACATGGCTCCCAGGGATTTTATGGCAGCCTGGCTTTCTGTGTAGATACATATTCTCCGGAGAGTTGTGACACTACTTTTCAGTAGTTCAGCAACCTCCAGTATGGCGGTGATTTCCGCCTGAAACTCACCACAGTCATCAGGCAGCTTGAAGGAGATATTTACGTTTAGGTCCGGTGAATGGACTCCATAGCCTACTTGCTCGTCCAACTTTGATCCATCCGTGAAAAATCTGATACTACTGGTATCCCCTTCCAGTGACTTTTCCCAGGTATTCCTGTTCGGAATAGAAGTCCTTAGATTTGTCGCTGGTAGAAGGTAGGGGATACAGTAGTCTGTTTTTACGGGGAATAGAGTTGATCCGGTGTAGTAATTCAGCGTGTCCGGAATGCCCCGATATCAAAACGCCACAATCTCTGATTCTCACCAGGGATGTAGCGGCTGCCGATTCGGCCATAATATCAGGGGTACAGATGTGCAGGATAGCAATAAGTGCAGTACCTGACGTCGTGCCCACTGCCCCACTAACGCTAATCAGTGCTGATCTTTGAATTTTCATCAAGGAATTCAGAATATATTTCTTTTGGAGGGACCTCCACCAAACTACGACGCCATAGAGAAGTATTGGTCTGACTTGACTATTGCCGTATAAATCCACATGGTGATCTTAATAGACAGTCCCCAACGCTTTTCTATCGCCCCTTTACAGCAGTAAAGAGCGACAGACGCCTTTTTCACCCTCTCCTCCAAATTCGGTTTCCAGGACAGTTTTCTGTCGAGAATTATCCCCAAATACTTGACCTTTTCCGTCAACTGTAATTGCAACCCATTAACTGACGGCAGTTCAAATGCGGGTATTTTATATTTCCGAGAGAACATTTTACTGTTTTAGAAAGAAAGAAATTTGCAGCGCTTCAACACACGATCAACAAAAATTTGAATTAACTTTATTTTACTATTTTAGAAAGAAATGAACAAAAATTGTCCAAAACAAAAATCACGCGATTTTTGTGGGAACAAATTTTTCCCTGCGACTCTTCAACCCACGATCTACAACAACTTTAATAAACTACATTTCAAGGTTTTAGAGAGAAATGAAAAATATGTTACCAAACAAAGACGTCAAAAAAGGGGCGATAAATATTTTAAATAACTATTCAATTCTATCTTATTTTGTTTATTACTGTTTCACGGAACATGTTTATGTGTATATTGTATATTCATTCTGAAATTAATCAAATCGACGGATAAAACAAAACCAATTTTTTTATATTGGGGTCGATTTTCCTGGGTTGCAATTTCTATTCTTTAAAATTACATTTCAAGAAAATACACCCCAAAGAGTCAATGAAATCTGGGCCGAAATTTTATCAGTATACAACAAATAACTATTTTGGGGTCCTCTTGCGCATATTGGGGCCATATTTTTAAACGTTTTAAAACAAAAGAATTTTTGGGGCCCTTCATCATTGCTTGGAAGGCTATTTCATTTTGAAATTTGGGTCCTACCTTTATGATGAAAACAAACCCTAAATTTGGAGCCCATTTTCATTTTGCAATTGGGTGTTATTTCCTGGGGCCCATATTCCGGCCGCCATCTGAGACTACGTTGCAACATGGCAAAGGGAGGTACAATTCGAAAATGTGATCCAGAACACATTAAATGGATACAAACTCATCAAGTAGAATTTTTTTCAAAATGAGGTACCTCAGAATTTTGGATATAACTTTTCTTAATTTTAAGCAAAAATACGTTTTGCAACAAATTCATTGAGCCACTCGATCAACAAACATATTAGATTCAAGTATGTAAAATTGTTATTGACATGTTTTAGTAGGGCAACAAAATAGAAAATGGGGTTCCACAATACCCGAAGCTACTCTGTACAGTTATACTTTATGGGCTCTCAAATTTCTAGTGCACATTGATTGTCCTGGCGGCAGAAAATTTGGCTCCATGAAAATACACTCCAAATTGAAAATGAAATTTGGCCCCAAATTTTGCAAATGGACCCCAATATTTGGTGTTGCTGTTCTCTGTGAAAATTGGTGCCGATATTCTTTTTTGTGTTTGGGGTGTAATTTGGACGCAAACAGGCACCAACATGTATAGTTTATTAAAAAATTTTAAGCCCGGTATTCAGTTTTTATGAAATTTATTTTGCCATAAGAAGTACACGTATAAAAATAACGAAAATTTCATGAACCGAAAATTTCGCTCACATTTCATTTACTTGGTACTCTGCGAAAATTTCGTAGGCTAAATCAATTACAGGGTTGTTACGCCGAAGTTATTTCGTACGGAAACAATTGTTTGATAATTGTTTGGAACCGGAATTTTGACATTTTGAATATTTTAACAATCAAAAGTAACAGCATATGCGAATTATTAATGAAATATTTGCCAGGTAAATCAGATTTAGAGATAAAAGTTTCGTAAAAACTGAATAACGGTGCTTAATAAAAAATTAGTACGCCACCATTTTGAATATTATAAATCCTTCGGCGATTACATCCGGTTTCAAAAGTTGAAAAGCAAGAACTTAGAAAATCCGTGTGCCTTATGATAATACATATGATAAATTGATAATATGAATTTTGACAACTCTCTTATGGCGAATTCGTTTCTGAGAAAAAATTCAAAATTTTTTTGCCCCTTACCCAAAGTGCCTTTTTGTGTTTGGTTGTGAAAAAATTGCAACCCTATTTCAAGGGTTTGTGTGTCTGAGAATGTTGCACTCAAAAAGTTCAAAATTGTTGAATTTTCTGCCTTTTAAGCGAATCAATGGGGAGAATGTTGCCCCGGAAAATGGCAAATTTTCTGTCATATTGCGTTTGTTATTATTTGTCCTCGCTAAGCTAATTTGTCTACCTTTTTTTACGGGGCTCCAGTTAAATTCTCAAACAAAGTGTTCAAATTTTTAGTAAAGCGAGAATAGCCAATAATATCATTTCTATTGGGAGAAATTCGACCACTTTTTGCAAAGAGTAGCTTAAAATTGCTTAATATTGCTTAAGTTTTTATCTACACTGGTGGAATAACTTAGTTAAGCGAGATAATAAAAACTTGCTAAAAAAAGCATACAGTTGTAAGAAAATGCAACATATCTATGTCGTTCCTCACCCTAAAACACGCACAAATTTAAAGGGGCAATGACAACTGTGGTTAAATGTCGCCTCATACAAGGGCAACATTATTTTTCCTTCCCTCTTTCAACATTATTTTTCCTTCCTTCTTACCCAGAGCAACCACTTCTCTCAGTAAACTTTCGAAATTACTCCTGGTTGCAAATGGATGTTGCATGTTGAAAAATATTGCCTTAATAATAGCAGATAGACACATTAGTGCAAAACAACCAGCAAGAAAACAACAACGCTATTTCGTATTTGTGTGTTAAAATGTTTGTGTTAAATACAACACAAATGTGTTCTAACAATAAAAGATAACAAAAAAGCCCAAAATACATTTTAATTTCACAGTTCTGCACCGTAACGACATGACAAACTTAAGTCAACAGTTCTTGTAACTCCACCTGGTGTAAGTTAATTTACGTCGAACATCTCTCTATCGCATCGACCCCACCACGAAGAGTGTGAAATGAAACGTAAGATAAGACGGATGGTACCTCTAGGTATATTTTCTCTATGAATGAATCCAGCAGGTTTGTAATTTTGTTTGTGGTATAAAACGAGTGAACAACATTTCTCACAGGCTTTTGGAAAACTGGCAGTAAGCTTTTAGCGTCAAATTTAAAAATACTTGACTCAATGGAATGTAGCAAATATTGATGACATTTTTGATTTGTATTTGACATTAGAGCATATGCGAACGGGAACGTATAAAAATATAAGTCACTTTAATTAAGTAACTAGGGTTTTTTTATTTGCGACGAAAATTTGTTCAGAAAACCTCGCGTTTTATTCAGTAAAAACTTGAATTTTTTTCTTAAATTGTTTCAAACGCTGTTTTGTTTAAGACAAAAACTATATTTAAAATCGCGCGATTTTCGTACCCATGTTGTCTTGCACTTGTAATGCAAATACAAATAATATAAGTTACTTTAGATACTAACGGCCTTATTCATAAAAAGTTATGAGAGGTTTGAGAGATGATTTATCATACAGAAAAAGTATCTCAAATCTCTCGCAACTTTTTATGAATAAGGTCATAAGTGTTTAACAGATGACAGTACAGTTTTTAGTTGGCGCCACAGTCGAGCATGTTTCCCCAAAAAACGCTCAATTCTGTTTTGGAAATAATTTTCATTTTATTTGGTTTCAAAGACAAGGCGCAAATAGTTTTTTTGTTATTTACTTAGAGTTGAAATAGTCCGAGGATATCCAATTATGCGCCGCAGGCTAAAATTGTTTCCGAACAAATCGCACATTTTTTTGAAAAATATATATATATGATTTTTTTAATCGTTGCAATTCACATCAAGCGAATATCCGGTGAGTGTAGTTCCAATAGCTTACGATATCAACAAGTTGAAATTAAACATCAACAAACACTATTCTCTCTGTCCTCGTACTCTTAACACTACTTTCGAAGCCCAATACAATGCACTGGATTTATACCACAGAGTAATTATTACATATAGAGATAACATTTGTCTCTCATTCGGCTTGGTGTGACATGGACATTGGATGTTGGAATAAATTGCTTCAATAATACCAGATAGAGCAATGGTTCAAACAAACCAACGAGAAAACAACCACGCCATTTCGTTATGGTTATTAAAATTATTGTGTTAAATACAACACAAATGTATACTAACAATTAAAGATAACAATAAAATCCAAAATATGTTAAAATTTCAGGGTTCTCAACCAAAACGACATGACATATTTAAGTCAACAGTTCTTTGAACTCCACCTGGTGTAAGCCGACCAGGTCCTATCACACCAACCGCAAAACGAAGAGTGTGTGAGTAAACGTTAGATGAGACAAATGTTCTCTCTTTAAAAGAATTACTCACCTCAGTGTTAGTCAAAAGACACATCCGCGGCCCAATCAATTTTTTTGGACTGGGGTGTATTTTCGTCCAGTACAAATGAACATGCATGATATTAAGACCCAAAAATTTGGGTCTAATTTCATAATGTAAATAAGGACCAACAAAACAATTAAATTTGGCTTCAAAAAACTAATTTTTGGGTCAAATTTAATTTTAAATTTGGGGTGTATTTTCGTGGGGCCTAATTGCATTCCGCCTATTCTTCTGTGGTCATATTTATTCAAAATTTCTGGTGTCTACCACAATCGATGCATATTCGTATAACTAATTTATAATTCGTATAAATAACTCTATTTAATATAAGAAACAACTCATTCCTCCCAAATGAAATCTCAGATAACTGAAGTTCTTTTGGGTACTGTAGTTGGGAGAAACGAACTTCTGTTAATTCATACATGTCATTTCGTTTTGCGAGAACAGAAAAATTTGTGCGGAAAACGAGTAATGAAAAATATAAGCTGAAAAAAACGTTTGCGTGAAACAAAAACGGTTCCGCCAACTGTTGTTTCGGTTACAGCAACCGAGTTGTAGTTGCTCCCAACTAAAAAAATGTTTGCGAGAACTGAAAACCTTTTGCAGTAAACGAGTTATGAAAAATTAAAGCTGAAAAAACGTTTGCGAGAAACGAAAGACGGTTCCACCAACTGTTCTTTCGGCTACAGCAACCGATTTGTAATTAAATCTTTTATTTATGGCTTTCATATGCTCTTTTTTGTTTAAATTTCCAACATTTACGATTTTGTTTTTACCCATAAAGTTTGTTTTACAAAAGTTTGCATTTCTTCTATTTTTGCACTGTCTACTTACACGTCTGCCTCGCCTTGCATTCAAATAATAACTAAAAGCGCAGCAAACTATAACGTGTCAATTGTCCATCCAAGATATATTGGCAAAGTAAAAGCATTAGAGTATGTGATCACTTTTATGTGTATGCGTGAATGTGTATGCCATAGACTAATACTTATAAATGGTTTTTCAACAGAGACGCTACAAAAGTAAATCGATAGCGACAGCAAACGACGCCATATTTTTTCCAGCTCTTTTGACATTTCTCTTCAGTAAGGTTTGCCATTTCATCATTTAAAGACATACGAGCCAACAACGAGTCGAAATTATTAAAATTTACTACCGGAATTTGGAGTCAGTGGCCTCAACTTTAAGAGGCCTCGACAATCAGCGATGATGCTCATTTCTGGCTGAATGGCTTCGTCAATAAGCAAAATATGCGTAATTGGTCAGACAGCAATCCACACGTAATCCATGAGTCATCATTGCATCCCGAAAAAATTACGGTTTGGTGAACGTGTTATCTCACGAAATGGCCCAGTCGATTGGCCGCCTCGGTCGTGCGATTTGACGCCGTTAGATTATTTCCTGTGGGGCTACGTCAAGTCTATGGTCTATGCCAACAACCCAGCGACGATTGATGAACTTCGTACGAATATCGAACGTGAAATTACAGCAGTATCCGCCGATTTATGCTTGAAACCCGTCGAAAATTGGGTTCAGCGTCTGGATTTCTGCAAGCGTGCCCGTGGTGGCCATGCAAAAGAAATCGAGTTCCGTACATAACGGCATCGAACGTACTTTCACAGGAATAAAGAATTTCATTGGTATCTAAAACCGGCTTTGCTTTATTTAAAAAAACTTTTGTAGCGCTCTTATTGAAAACCCCGTTAGTATACTTAATAGTTCTCTCACCATATTTATGACATTTGGCCTGGTGTGATATTTACGTTCGATGTTGAAAGGAATTGCTTTACTAATACCAGATAGAGGCAATGGTTCAAAACAACGAACAAAATAACAACAACGGCATTCCGTTTTGTGTGTTAAGATTGCTATGTTAAATACAACACAAATGTATGCTAACAATAACAGTCAATAAAAAGTGTAAAACGCATTTAAATTTCACAGTTTTTCATCAAAACGATATGAAAAATTAAAGCAAGTAGTTTTTGTAATTCTACCTGGTGTATGTCACTTTTCACCAAACATCTCTCTATCACACCGACCGCGTAACGAAGAGTGTGAAAGGAAACGTCAGATGAGCCAAATGTTTTCTCTAGTAAGATTTACTCTATGGTGTATCCCAAACGAGTGGAGAGAAAGAGAGAAATTTACGATCTACGTAATCTATGCTCTCATTAGAAAAATGACTAATTTCAGTTATCGCAAGCGTTTTTTAAATTTGCAGGCATTGCAATTTTGTACGCGTTTACACATTTATTTAGGTGATACACATTTATTTAGTTTATTTTATTTGGGAGAACTACATGAGCGGTTGCGATTAATAAATTAATACAAATCAATCAAAGTATTGTTGCGGCAACCGAGCAATCAACGTTATTTTCTTTGCGTGTATGCACGGTGAAAAAACCCCAGCAAAATATTGCAGGTGTACGGTTGAATTTTATGTTTCGGGATTAGAGAACAAATACAAATATTAATCATCGAAAATCACTTCATTGTTTTTCAAAATATCCCCCATGAAGATTTATACACTTTTGCATGCGTTTGAACCAATTGTCGAAACACTTTTGCCACTCTGATTGAGGTATCTCCAAAACATGCATTCTGAATGCAGCAACCGCTTCTTCAGGTGTCGAAAAGCGTTGACCTCTCAGTTTGTTTTTGACGTACGGGAATAAAAAGAAGTCATTCGGTGCCAAGTCAGGACTATACGGCGGATGACCCATCAAATCGATGTTTTGGATGCTCAAAAAGGGCAGTTGTTTCAGCCGATGTGTGAGAGCTCACATTGTCGTGGTGAAGAGTGATCCGACTTCGGCGGTTGGTTTTCCTGATTTCTTGGAAGACAAATGGCAAACAAATGGTTGTTTATCATTCAGAATTCACTGTTCTGCGTTGTTCTAGTGGTACGGTTGCGAAATGTCCGGTTTTTCCGAAAAAAACAGGGGACCATTTGCTTGGAAGTGCTTCGGGCGCGAACAACTTTTGTTGGATTTGGCTCATCTTGAAACACCCATACAGTTGAGTGCTGTTTACTTTCGGGCTCATACGCGTAAATCCAGGATTCATCACCTGTTACGATGTCATAGACGTGTTTCGAACCACCGCGATCGTATTTTTGGGGCATTTCTTTCGACCAGTCGACACGAGCCTATTTTTGAGCGATTGACAAATTGTGTGGGATCCAACGCGAACAATTTTTTTTGACAGTCAAATGTTTATGCAATATTGAATAAATGCTGGTCCCACTAATGCCTACGGTTGTCTCAATCTCACGATAGGTCACATGACGATCTTGCAAAATCAGTTCGCGCACAGCATCAATGGTTTTCGGAACAACTGCTGATTTTGGACGACCTTCACGAAATTCGTCTTGGAGTGAACTACGACCACGATTTAATTCACGATACCATCAATAAACACTGGTCCTTGATGGAGCTTCATCGCCAAAAATTTAATTAAGTTCATCCATGCACTGTTGCTGAGTTAATCTACGTCGAAAGTTGTGAAAAATAATTGCACGAAAATGTTCACGATTTAATTCCATTTTTGGGCCGAGATGAATCTTTTAAGTTACTGTAAACAACACAAATAGCGCTCGTATGTCAAAACGTTCTGAGTACGCATAAGCTCAAAAATGTCCAACTTTAGGATAGAGCTGTCAGTTGTCAGGTTGCAGCACTAGGGTTGTCAAATCCCGAAACATAAAATTCAACCCTCTATTGCACTTTCGTTGTTCTTATATCTGCCTTAACATTAGATGTAATGTTGTTAAAATGAATAAAACAATATTTAGCTCACTGAAATAATTGTTTTTGTTTTGTCATAAACAGAGCGACGACGACCTGCTTGTTTGAATGCCGGCAGACAACTGAATAAAAATCAATATTTAGCTCACTGAAAAAATTATTTTTGTTTTGTCATAAACAGAGCGACGACAAAAGTATTGAATAGTATAGAGAACTTATTGCACTCTTTTTCCGCTTTCATGTAGACAGTCTGAGCAAAAGAGCATAAACGAGTCTTATTCCTTTTATAGAATATTTCAATATAAATGCACAATGTTTCCAGTTTCCAAAATCCCTTATACAGATAATAAACAACTTCCTAAAGGACAGAACATATAAAGTATATATTGGTAATAGTACATCGAACATTATTCAAATTCCTGCCGGTTGTCCGCAGGGATCTTGTATATCGCCTATCCTTTACAACATTTTCACCGCTGATTTTCCTGTCTTAGAAAATTGTATTACTTCCATATTTGCTTTTAAACTCGGTTATTTATGCAAATGATATAATATCAAATTTAGAAACGGCATTATCAGTCGTCTAAAACTATTTTAGCAAATGGAACATAGGGCTGAATTCCGAAAAAACACAAGCACTCTATTTGACGAGAAAAAGGAAACATTGCTTCACTCCTCAAAGATGTAGACGTTATGAAAACACTGAAATTCCGTGGGAAGAAAAGGCTACATATTTGGGCGTTATTTTGGATACCAGAATTAATTTTAAGCATCACATTTCATATGTTGTAGATAAAATTAAATGCACCATTGGAATTTTATATCTGTTTATCAATAGAAATTCTCAACTGAGTTTGGAAAGCAAATTAATAATTTTTAAAGTGTTTTTCCAGTCCATACTAATATATGGTGCACCTGTATCGAGTGACATTGCCGATTGTCATATCAAACTACTTCAAATCCAGAAAAATAAGATGTTGAAAATGATTGGTAGACTCCCATATTACTATTCCACTTTAAAATTGCATGCCATTAATGACATTGAGCTTGTTAGCGATAGAGTAACTAAATTAAAACTAAATTTTGATTTAAATGTCAAATTTCTCCATACAATCATTTAAGTGATCTCGTAGACTAAGTTTTTATCTAAATAATTGTAAACTTTTTTTGGTTTTTTTTTTTTTTTTGTTTGTGGAAAGGTTTTTGCAGTTTTTTCCTTTAAAAATCAATTTTATAAATTCTATATTATTAGCAAACATGCATCTGATGACAGAGTAGAAAAGATTTATATTATCTAAACTCTCACTAATTAAGCTTATTTTATAATTAATGTACATGTTATGAAAAGAATAAACATTGAATTGAATTGAGAGTAATACGTTTTGAATCATTCGCAAGATGTCGCCAGTGCTTTTGAGTCATACAATTCGTTCCATGAGTTCTCTACACTATTCAATTCTCTTTGTTGGTTCGATGTCGCTACATCAGTACCATCATACTTATTTTCAGACAGAAACTATTGTTGTACAACAACCACGTATGTGATACAAACGCTGTGTGTTGTCTGCATGTGTTCACTTTGATATATTGCCCTACCCATGCATATAGATGTTACACATCAAAAACTTTTGCTAGAAACGAAAAATTTGCATATTAACTGTTGGTCTGCTTAATGCTAACGAGTTACACTGTGTGTAATTTTTTAAGTCATGACAAAATAACCACATATACGGACACCACTACGTGATAAAAGACTAAAAAAAAAAGACCCGTGTTTCCCAATTTTTCCCAAAGTCATGCACTTTTTTTTTATGGGCCGCCAAAGATTTGGGGCCTCGGTATCATTTTCGTAAAAATGTGATCATTTTCTCAGGCTCATATCTTGCAAACCGTTCAGAATTTCGATTTACTCTCTGAGGCAAAGTTGTAGCTCTTGTCATAAAGAACATAAATCAAAAAAACTTCACCTTCCAGATCAAAATCGCAAAAAACTTAAAAAAACTTTTTTACCTTTTTTCCCGTGTTCAGGTCCATAGGTAGCAAACCGTTCAAAATTCAAGGAAACAATCAACTACAAAAATTTACCTAAGATCTCAATAAACAAATTTCTAGAACATATAAACTTCCTGGGAATTATTCTTAACACCGTTTTTTAATTTCATTTGTTTTTTATTTACTTCAACAATGGTGATACAAAATTTTCAGGTGCAAGCACTGGTAGTGTGGCTGTTGCAGTTGCTTTATAAATTTTGTTCTTCTCAGAATGTCGATTTAGACGACATGTGTAATTTACGCATGCATAGCAACTGGTTGCATCATGATCACCTGGGCGATTAATCCAGTTAACCGGCTTACAATACTTCATAGTACCTCTGCCTCCACTCAACCATGCCATGAGATTGTTATAACATTGGCGACACACTGTATTAGGTGTGTAATTTTCACCGGTCAAGTCCACTTCGTCGAAAAACAATGTATATGCTCTTTTGAATTCACTAGTTAAAAGATTCTTTTCCTTCTGAAATCTTGTAGATGTTTTTTTTCTGGTTTGATGACCGCAAACGTAGCAAAATAAATCAATATTTTCACACTGCATATTGAAATTGTCAGTTGCCAATGTTGTGTGCGAATTATACTGTAGCACTTTCACTTTTTTTACTTTAACTTTCACTTTATAACTTTCACCGCTGAGCTCTCGTTGACGTCGCGCTGTGTAATGCCTCGATGTGAGCGTCGTGTCGCTTTTATATTGTGTGCTGCGTCCCTTGTCGCGTGTGCTGAGCTTACTGCATTGCCTGTGCTGCTGCTGTCGGTGCATGATCGCGTGATACCTAAGCGCTACCTAAACGGTGTTAACCCTTGGACAAACACATGGTTCTGGCCAGGCATATTTCATTTTTTGCTACCTATGGACCTGAACAGGAGAAAAAGGTAAAAAAATGAAATTAAAAAATTTTCGGCAAATTTTTCACTTTTGCGTGCTACCTAAACAGTGTTAAGAATCATCTCTAGGAAGTTTATATGTTCTAGAAATTTGTTTACTGAGATCTTAGGTAAATTTTTGTAGTTGATTGTTTCCTTGAATTTTGAACGGTTTGCTACCTATGGACCTGAACACGGGAAAAAAGGTAAAAAAGTTTTTTTAAGTTTTTTGCGATTTTGATCTGGAAGGTGACGTTTTTTTGATTTTATATGTTCGCAATTTTTGTTCTTTATGACAAGAGCTACAACTTTGCCTCAGAGAGTAAATCGAAATTCTGAACGGTTTGCAAGATATGAGCCTGAGAAAATGATCACATTTTTACGAAAATGATACCGAGGCCCCAAATCTTTGGCGGCCCATAAAAAAAAAGTGCATGACTTTGGGAAAAATTGGGAAACACGGGTCTTTTTTTTAGTCTTTTATCACGTAGTGGTGTCCGTATATGGTTATTTTTTTTCATGTTGCACTGTGTTATAAAACACCAAGCACAAAACGAATAAAGTTTCTATTAACTTTTCTATGGTTTACCCCAAACGAATAATTGTAACTCTAATTTAGAAAAAAACTTTTACAAGAAACGAAAAAGTTTTGCGAACATTGCACCACCGAGGACCATTCGAAAGAAGGTGGAATCAATTCAATAGACAGTGGAATTTGTGATAGTCATCACCATTGCAATTTCGTTACTTATAAATGGTTTTCTATATTTAGTGCATAAGAAATTTTAATATTTTGGTGTAAATGAATCTATGTTTACGATAAAGGTTTTTTTATTTGCAGGAACTTATATCCTTTTGCGGTTAACCCATGCGTCGAAGTGGTAAACGAAATATTTTGTGGCGCAAAATAAATATATGCACTATTCTAGCTGTTCTTTCTTTGTGTGTCGCTTTTGATTAGTACGTCAACACCATATAGAACACTTTTATTGTTGTTATCTTAATGATTTGTTTTTTTTTTCCTAAATGCAATCACCTTATAATATTTATTGCGTGATTGTTAGGTTCATTTCTCATGCAGAATTATGTACTCCTCCTGCATATTTAACATTTTAATTTATCTATTCCGTTTCACTTTAGGAAATGTGACCCAATTTTATATCTAGTAATTTAAATTTCTAGGATGAGAATAAACTATTTTCCACTCCATTGCTAACTCTAATTACTGACTATAAATATTTAATTACCAACTTTAAACAAAAGTTTATAAGTGAAAATCAATTAGTACCCACATTATGTCCCCTCTTTCGTTCCGCACAAAAGAGCTCAATTACAATTGATTCTCACCAAAGGGATCCTTAATTTAAATTCCCATAGTTAAAAACCCTTGTCATGTTCTGGCAGATGTTTTTAGGTTTGAAAAGTGCTTAAATGTGGTGGGAATAATAAGGTCAATCATCAGACACCATAATAATTGTTATTGATCTGGTTTATACTGAATATATCACATTATTTAAAAACAAATATTGAAAATATTAAGGCATCTGAAAAGGTACCCGCAAAGTATAATGTAAACGTTTCCAAAGGAATCGTTTTCAGCGCTTCAAATCATATAAGTGGAATTCAATTACCTCAATTGCATTGCAATGAGATGACATTCTACTAGAGTATATAAATTATTAGCTGACCCAGCAAGCTGAGCAGCAAATTCAAACTCATGACGTCGACCTACACCCTCCATTACTTCATAATCTTGGCAATTCTGCGAAGCTCAGTAAATTTTGATGCCCTTCAATATCACTAATAACATTGAAAGTTATTTCTGTGATAAGCTCTACTCCCTTGGTCTTTTTCAAATGAATACCATACTTAACGATATCAATCGTATTCTGGACCTGATATTTGTCGGTGGAAGCGAGAAATGTATAGTGCAGAGGTGTAATGTTACACTCATCACAAAGCTGTGGAAATAATATTCAGCTCTTACGATTCTAATATACACGACATCATAGACGAATATCATTATGATTTTCAATCAGCTGATTACGGAGCAATTAATAGTTTTTCAACTCTATATGTTGGAGTCAGGTATTTCATGGACTTGAATTAAAGACCCAGTATGAATTATTTAAGGGCATTATAAGCGAATGCTTACACCGTCATGTTCAAGAAGAGAAGGAAACAATATATAATCTTCCTTGGTACAATCACAGGTTGTTAAATTCGAAAAATTGTAGGAATACGGCGAACAAATTACACAAAAACTCTGGATTACCTTCAGATAGAGAGAACTTTACGCGCCTGCGCCGTGAATTTGACTTTTTATCAAACTTTTTGTACAAACGATACATTGCTCAAATGGAATATCGGATAACAAACAGTCTTAAAAGTTGTTGGTTATTTTTCAACGCAAAGAAAACGTCTAATGGCATTCCTAAATCTATGATACTTGGTCAATTAGATGCGAAGGATGAACAAGAAGCTGTAATTCTTTTTGCGATGTATTTTTCATCAGTTTATGAAGATGCTGCCATAGCAGATGATTCTACCTATTTCCTTAATGGAATACATGATATGGTTGACATTGGTGCAATTCATCTAGAAGTTTCTGAAGTACTCGAAGCACTAAATGGACTCGACGTCACCAAAGGCTCCGGCTACGATCTGATTCCGCCTACGTTTATTCGCAATTGTGCATGCTCACTTTCATATGCTCTTACTACGGTTTTCAACCAGTCTCTAGCAGAAGGGACATTTTTGAATGAATGCAAAATTGCTTATATTTCTCCTATATTTAAATCCGGTCGGAAGGATATGGTGGAGAACTACCGTCCCGTTGTAAAATTGTCAGTTATTCCCAAACTTTTGGATAAGATCATAAGCCGTAGATTATTGGCGACTCTTAAAAATACCATTTGTTCTCAACAACGTGGATTCTTCCATGGAAGATCAACAGCAACTAATCTTTGTTTATTTACTCAATTTTTCAATCGAAAGGGGTATTCAAGTAGATGTTCTTTATACAGATTTTAAGAAAGCTTTCGATAAAGTAAATCATTCAATTCTGATAAGAAAGCTCTTCAAAATGGGGTTTCATTCCTCATTGTTGAATTGGGTATATTCTTACATTTCGGAAAGAGTTCTATTAGTTAAAGTCAGACATGGGCATACTGCAGTAAATAATTACTGCAGTAAAAAATCCGTTTTGACTGGTTACTGAAAAAATTTGCAGTATTCAGTAAAATTTTACTGCTTACTGAAAAAATTTGCAGTATTCAGTAAAATTATACTGAATACTGAAAACAAAAACAGTAACCAGTAAATCTTTACTGAAAATTAAATTTTTTTACAGTATTTTACTGGCAATGAAATTTTTTTACAGTATTTTACTGATAATGAAATTTTGTTGCAATATTTTACTGACAATGAAATTTTTTTGCATTATTTTACTGGTTACTGAAAAAATTGCAGTATTCAGTACAATTTTACATATGGACTGCCTAAAATTCATAAAGAGGGGTTTCCTCTAAGGCCTATTTGCTCCTCGGTCGATGCACCTTCAATGAATCTGTGTAAGTATATAACTAACATTTTAACGAAGATCACGGAAGGATCTATATACAATGTGAAAAATTCGGCGCAATTCAAAGAAATGGTGAAAGAGCAGTATATTGAAGACGATGAAGTGATGTTCTCGTTAGATGTGGCCTCACTATTTCCTGGGGAATCCTGAAATGTTTACTGGAACTGTAAATTTAATACATTCCCATCAGGGAAGTAAAGATTTACACTATGTAAAGTTATTACTCATTTTTGTATATTCGACAACTTCTTAGGAACCCTAAAAAGGTTATTTGTGTTAAAAAGAGTGACGCTACAGTATTTTAACATTTACTGGTTACTGCTATTTTTTTCAGTAACCAGTAAAATACTGCAACAAAATTTCATTATCAGTAAATGCTGTAAAAAAATTTCATTATCAGTAAAATACTGTAAAAAATTTAATTTCAGTAAAAATTTACTGGTTACTGTTTTTTTACTGCAGTAATTATTTACTGCAGTATGCCCATGTCTGGTTAAAGTTAATGAATCGGTGTCTGATCCAATATATATGAAATCGGGTACCGTAGGGTAGCCATTTGGGCCCAATAATTCTCCTCTTGTTCGTCAATGACATCCCTAATATATTTACAAAGTGTCAATGTTTATTATATGCTAATAATTTAAAAATATTTCATAATATAAGATCTATCGAGGACTGTGTAAACTTCCAACAAGATATTTCAGCACTAAATAGTATGGTCTGTTTTTAAATTATTCAAAATGTAATATTATAACTTATACTCGTAAATTCTTGCCATGGGCATGAAAAAGGTCAGTCGTTTTCTCGCGTGAACCTTCTAAAAGATTTGGGCACATATTTTGATAGTGCATTCACTTTTAAAGATCATATTAATTACATTGTCTCTAAGGCAAATTCACAATTCGGATTTTTAAAAAGGAACACAAAAGTGTTTTCGAATCTTACTGCTATTACTGTTCTATTTGGGTCTTTAGTACGATTTCACTTAGAGTACGTAAGCTTGGTTTGGAGTCCATTCTATGAAGTAGGAATCAATCGTATTGAGAAAATTCAAAGCGCTTCACAAGGTTCGCTCTTTCATCTCTTTCGTTGCAATATTCTTGGAATTCAAGAACTACATAGTCGCAGAAAACTTCAAGGCAATATTTTGGATTTGAACATCGATTCGCCCGAATTGCTATCCATCCTACCCTTTCACTTACCGACACATTCTTTAAGAGAACCCCATTTGTTCGGTATTCCATTTCATCGAACTAACTATGGAATGAATGAACCTTTAACTAGATGTTTATATATATTTAACTCGGTGGCCAACACTGTCGATATCACGCTCAATAGATTTTCATTTAAACGAGCTGTAATTAGACTTTTAGGAAATGATACCTCACTTTGAAGAGCTTTATTTAAATCCTTGTAAGCCTTGTATACAGTGTATCACAAAAATTAGTAGACACGTTGTAATTTCGACGAATATGCCGTGTTCGGAGCACCCGAAAGTGTTTAACAGCCAAGAAGAAAAGATTATAGTAAGAAAAGTTACGGCAAACCTAAAGAAAGGTGGACCAAAAATACAAGCAGAAATTGAAAAAGAAGCTTTAATATAAATTCAATGGAAAATCGTGCCATTCAGAAACTATTCGCCGTGTGTTGCACAGACCTGGATATCGTATCGTGGCTGAAGTATTAGAAAAAAACCGATTCATTAGTCACATAAACCTTCAAAAGAGAGTATATTTCACAAAAGGGTATATAAACCACCCCAAAAACGTTCTGGAACACTATTATTATTTCTGGTGAGAAAAAAAAATAAATCTTCATGGATCTAATGGCCGTGATAACGTTTAGAGAAGCCCAATTCCGAAATAGTGTCAAAAACCATGACTGTACTGTAAAACACGGTGGCGTTTCGGTATTAATTTGGGGATGCATGACTGCATCTGGGGTGGAAAACTTGTATTTATTGACGGAATTGTGAACAAGTACTTATACCTCAATATTCTGGAAACCAATTTGCAAGAAAGCGCCATAGAATTAGGACACTTTCATATTTCAACACGACAATGATCCGAAGCATACGTTTCTCAGTGTGAAGGAATCGCTGTTGTATCACTCAAAACAACTTAAAACTCCTCCTCAATCGGCAGATGTCAATCTCATAGAGTACCTTTGGGAACACCTTGATCGCCAAATACGAAAACGAGAGATGATCTCGAAAATTTTACTGTGGAATAAATGTTGAAAATTCCAAGTTCTGTGACCCCACAGTTGGTAGATTTAATGCAATCACGATGTCATGAAATTATAAAATATAGAGGATACCCTACTCTGTATTGATTTCTTAAAATATGATAAATGAATCACATGCATCTTTAATACAAATTGTACACTTCACTGTGTTTTAATATGGTTGAGCGGAGTGGACTGTATTGGCGACTTCTCCCAAATGGTTGCTGCCGGGACACAGGGGAATCCAACCTGCGAGTAAATAAGTTAGCGGGGTATCCTTCACTAATTTCTCCCAATGAAAAAGTAGTGAGTTCGAAAAGTAGAGAAAAACAAAGAGTTTTGCGGTTAAACCAAAGTGGTGTTTTATTGCGGGGAAAAGGGTTGATGCTCACCTTAAGAATGCAGCTGAGAAAGTAAAAGTTTAACAATATTCATGATCGAATGTAACTTCATTCTACCAGTTATAGATTTTGACGTTATTTCACCATAGTGTGGTAACTTTAAGTACAATTCATTTTGTATAATAGTTTAGAAAAATTCAATGATGGCATTTTAAGTACAATTTAAAGTACAATCCATTTTTATAACAATTTAATATAAATTCAATGATGGCATTTTAGGTACAATTTAAAGTAAAATTCATAAAATAATGACAATTTATATTCTTATTTGTAAACATTTATGTGTGTCTAAATGTTAGTTTAGACACAAATCAAAATATCATAGGTACTGCATACAAACTTTTGTGATGTTAACTTCGTCCCTTTCGAGCTTTATTCCTCACAATTAAATACATACACGAATCCCACTTTTTCTTTTTAATTAATATTGAATACTGCGTTCGTTTGTTTGTTGGAATAAAAATATTTTGTTGTGTTTTAAATAACTTAAAGACATTTTTTTTACAAAATGTATAGGGTTTACAGCTGTATACTTACTTTTGTGATACACTGTATATTGTTCTAGTCCTATGTTTTTTGTTAATTTATTTTCTTCCCCCCTTTTTTCTTTTTTTGTAAACTGTTAGAGCAATGCTCAGTAGATGTAATAAATAAATAAATACAAAAAAGTGGCTGGAGGTATTTGAAATATTATGAAAAATTAATTTTCATCCTACACACTTACATAAGATAGAATGTATAAAGATTTTGGGGATATTTTTATTCCTTCCCACGTTTTCAGCCAGTCAAAATTAAAAAGTGTTAAAAAACTGCTTGAAGATTTCTAGAGTTTTTATGATCCTCTTTCATTTGCATACGCGTGGTCCGTTCTAGAGGAAAGTGGTCTTGGAGAAGATACAGATTGCACTTAATGCTAGAAACCTCTAATATAAAAAACACCATCCAGTCAACCAGTAAAGTTGTATGGGTCGTCAAACATTTTAAAATGTTCTTTTGCACTGTTTGTATTTTGGATGCGAAAAATGTGTTCCTTGATCAATGGACAAACTGAATGTTGTAGTTTATAGTACTTTTATAGGAGCTTGTAAAATCAATCAGGAATTTACCCTAATTTGGAATCGTGAATTTGACAGAAACCCCACTTTTCCCGTCTAAAATTCACGATGTTGGCCTTGGTGGATCAGTATATAGCGTGAATCTAGATTTTTTCGGCGTTACATCAAATAATCCAGAGCGCGTTCAAAAATAATTAAATGCACATCGTTTTTTCCTAAACCAACTGGGTTCCCATTATATTATTGTCCCCAATTGGGGAGAGCTTCTCGCAACCAGTGAGCTGGCGCTTCGTAGTTTTATACTCACTGATTGGGACCTCCAGTTTTACACCAGTTCCGAACGGTATTTTGAGAAGAAGCTTTTTCATGGCTAAATACTCGAAAATGTCGTCTTCCCTATGGTCAGAGCAGGGGTCGAACCCAGAATCTCATGTACAAGAGGGTCGCACACTAACCATTGTACCACCGCCGGCCAGAAATTTCATCGTAGGACACCTAACGGAGATTAATATCAATGCTATATAAATCATTAAATGACCGCTATCCTGGCCATGCCATTGAGATTGTACTAGGAGATTTTAATGCTAAAGTAGGAAGGGAAAATGCGTTTCATCCAACTATTGGCAATTTCAGCCTTCATGCTGACAGTTCCGACAACGGTATGAGACTGATTGACTTTGCCGTGGCAAGAAACATGGTCATTAGTGGTACAAGATTCCAGCATAAAGACATACACAAGACTACTTGGGTATCCCCTGATCAAAGAATGAAGAAACAAATTGATCACGTGGAAATTGATGGAAGGCACTTATCCAGTGTAATGAACGTACGAGTGATCAGAGGAGCTAATATCGATTCTGATCACTATCTGGTAGCAGCAAAGGTTCGCAAAAGATTAAGTAAAGTAGAGCGAAAATCGTATGAAACCAGACGCAGAGGAAGCTGGGCATCGGAAAGCTGCAATTACCAGAGGTATCCACAGCCTACTCAAGGAAGCTCTCGCAACTTTTGGCACAGAAGCCACCCCCTCCCAATAGCGATCCTGAAGCGCAGTGGAAACCCATTTCCGACTCTATAAAAACTGCCGCAATAACCGTACTTAGTTTCGAAATAATAATAAACCGTGGTACGATGAAGAGTGTCGCACTGCAAATGATGAAAAGAACGCTGCACGCATGGCAATGCTTCAGTCAATTGCAACGCGAGCTGCGACTGAGCGATATAGGGACAAAAGAAAGGAGGTAAATAGTTTCTTTAGGTGTAAGAAACGGCAGTGGAGAAAACGCCAGAGTGAGAAAATTGAGACATACAGAAGGAAGAACGAAGCCCCCAAATTCTACCAAAAATTCAAAAAAGGAACTAATGGACATGGTTCAAGCCCCCTTCTGTAAATACAATCTCATCGCAGATGTGCAAAGCATGTTGGGAATATAGAGAGATATCATTTCTCCGCGCTACTGGTACCCGATATATCCAATGACGATGGGACAATCGATCACAATATGGACGACGACGTCGATTGCCCCCCTCCCAACCAAGACGAGGGTAAAACAACTATTGCCCGACTTAATAACAACAAAGCCGCAGGAGCCGACGGATTACCTGCGGAGCTGTTTAAGGCTGGCGGCGATGAGCTGATAAGGTGCATGCACTAGCTCATTAGCAAAATTTGGTTAGATGAATGCATGCCCAGCGATTGGAGTCTCAGTGTACTATGTCTACAACCAATTATCGCTGACCTGGTTGGATCATACTAGTGTGACGTAAGGCCTGGAAAATTGACAAATGACCAGATTTGCACGCTAAGCCAAGTCCTGGAGAAGACTGACGAAAAACAAATCGACACCTATCATCTATTTGTCGATTATAAGGCGGCCTTCGATAGCCCGGTACGGGAGAAACTCTACGAGGCAAAAATATTCTTGCAAAACTCATAGGCGTTTGCAGGATGACTTTGACGAACACCAAATCCGCAGTGAAAGTTGGTAAGAATCTTACCGAACTTTTCGAAACTTGCTCGCGTATGCTGATGATATAGATATTATCGGACGCACAGTTATAGAAGTTACTACGGTGTTTTCGAGAATTGAGAATGGGTCAGTAAAAGTGGGTCTGACAGTAAATGAGGACAAGACAAAATTAGTGGTTTCAACGATCAGGGCCTTCACGCGATTAGTCCAAAGAGGTTTTCGGTTAAGCAACCACTTTAGAGATAAAGTAACAAAAGTCCAACTAGACCTGACTCTCATACAACTTGTCTTGGTTTTTGGCGCAGAATCCTGGGTATAATCGCAAGCAGACGAAACATCTGTAGGAGTATTCGAAAGAAAACTACTCCGAAAAATGTATGGTCCTATAGTGCACAACTGCGAGTATCGACTACTCATGAACCATAAGCTGAATGAGCTATATCAAAATAACATGATTGCGCTGGCTAGGCCATGTCAGTAGAATGGATGAGGACGAACCAGTTAAAAGGGTTTTCGAAACTGAACTCGAAAAAAGACGAAAAATATGAAGACCAAGACTCCGCTGGAGGGATCAAGTTGACGAATCCCTGCGTGCAATTGGTATTACCAACTGGAGAGATAAGGCAAAAGATCGAACTGGTTGACGGTATATGTTATCTTCGTTTTGTAATGTGTATCAAAATATATGCATTTTCATTTCTTCATGCGATCATATGAAAATGTGGTGAGTAAGAACCACAACTAAATGATTCGTTTCTGCGACATCCGATATTAATTTCATCAGTGATTCCGCACTACGTCACTGCTCCTACCTTTTGATATCCTGGTGGCATGTGGTGAGTAAGAACCACAATGTGGTGAGTGGTGAGTATGAAAATGTCGTGAGTAAGAACCACAACAAAATGATTCGTTTCTGCGACATCCGATATTAATTTCATCAGTGATTCCGCACTACGTCATTGCTCCTACCTTTTGATATCCTGGTGATTTGGTGATGGTGGATTCTATTTGCTGGGTAATCGTTAGGGTATTCAATTATTCGGCAATTTACTTTGGCCGGTTAACAATTCGAGTAATTAATCGGGGTTTTTTCTTCACCTGTTAATCGAAAAAAATTCAAAATTGTTAGGTTAATCGCCTAAAAGCATAAATACTATTTTCGTATGCGTTTTGTAAATTTATTTAAAAAAGGAGAAATAACAATTAAATTTTATAAAGTCTTTGGCATAAAAAGTTCATTGATATCGTTTTCTAAAGTTTTACATTTAGTATTAGAAAACTACGGAAAGAGGCGATTATTTGAGGGCATATTTGGTTGCTGGTTATTAACAAATTACGATACGATACGTATAAGTAAAAAACCTTGGATTTGGCTTTCAAAAACCTGTACCACCATGATGTTCGAAAATACTTACTTTCAGAAAACCGACGATCGACGAAAGAAGAAAAGAAAACTTAGGGTGTTATTCTACACGCTGAAATATAACGGCGCCAGCAACGCCGTTACATGTTTGCAAGCGTTATTTTCGTGAACTGAGGACCTGCCGCTTTTTGTTACTTTATTGTCTATCACGTTTTCGTTTTCAGCAATTTCCAACAAACAAAGCCACATTTGGCCCCAAACATGTTCTATTGAATAGCAACCACAATGTGCTTGGGCACAAGTATACTATATTAGCGACAAGCTACAGAAACTTGCATCCAAACAACAACAAAAGAACAAGTTTCCAGCATGTATAAGTCGTGAATCAGTCATTTCGCGCCACTTCCGTCGTTTTGGTAGTTTATATAACGTTACAGCTGTTCCGCGACTACCAGCGTTGAGTTGCTTTATTTAATAGGTAGTTCATAAAACGCAGCGCAACGTTTTCAATCCTTCAGCTGTCAAATTCAACCCAACATATTTCCTCGCATTGGTTGAAGAAATTACAAATTGAAGGAAAGTGTCGAATGTGGATGGGCAGATGGAGTTGAGGTCCGTACAAGCTAAATGCCAGGCAGTTCGTTCTCCACCAGATCTGCTAAGAACGGCGATGAGTCTCCGTTCATTGGCAACCTACGAGCAACTCCTTTGTGTATGAACCCTTCCTTAACTCCAAATTCCTCTACCATGACAGGGCATGATTGATTTCATCGGGATGCGTAGGGGTTCTATCTTCATAGTTCCCAGATCCGTTGCCTGCTTGGCCAGGAATTGCAGGATAGGATCCAGAAACTATGTTTCTAGGTGGGGTCGACAAAGTAGACTAAACCACCAATACCATGGGCGAACAACCGTAGTCGAATGCTGCACCTTGTTTTTATTGTAGCGTATCGTCCTTTATACGGGAACCACCCCGAGATCGGATAGATTGAACGCATGTTCTAGGGGTAAACGGTAAAACGCGACGCAATGGAAACACCCGCTTACCCGCAAAGAATCCACACAAATATAAAACGTTTCAGAATATTTACGTTTCTGTAAAACAATTCAGAAGGAAAATATCAGTTTTGAGTTAGAATTCAAATGCATTATGATTTTAAAAACAAACAACATCAAACATCAAAATTCTAGACTTTTTATTCTGAATGAAAATTGTGGTTCAAAATGATTCAAATGATTTCTTTGTTTGTGTAGACGAAAAAGTACTTTATGCGAAAAATGGGCTATGCCACGACCTTTGTAAAAACTCTACAAAATTCTATATGTATGTCAGGGTGGGTAAAATTGTTCGAGTGAGAAAAAATTCAAAAGGCGCATAGTAAAAATGAAATGTACGAAAAGTCTAAGAAAATTACCCTAAGAACATAGGGGTCAATATCTAAAAGCTGGCTCCCGCTGTGAGACATAAAGATTCCAGCTTTGCTGAATTTTAAAAAACTTCAATAATTTAAAACTAAATACTCGTATCATATATTTTTATTTCGTGCTTGATTTGAACTACATTTTACTATTTTTAAGCAACTGCTTCCAGTTTGTTAAAATTTTTGCTTATAACACGTGTTTTAGTAAAGGTTTGATTAACAGAGAGATAACAAAGTTATGATAAACTTGCAACTACAGCCATATCATGCCAAAACAAAACTACCTATGCTCTTTTTGACCTATTTATCCCATGTTTTCTTAAATCTAATTTCAAAACAAATACATAAATTATTATGTTTGCCCTAAGTATTCCTCCAGACATAAGAATGTCGTTGGTCATACACGGCAACCCGATTGAATAAACTTCCTTTCAGCTCTGATGCATTTTATAAAACTCTGCTGTAAAACATTTGTTTTGATTAATACCCTCTTAATAGTTAGTTATCGTTCAAAAAGTAAGCGTGTGTTCATTTGTTTTTTACAAAAACATCACACACAGAGAAGAGATTCGTTGGTACAATTATATTTACAGCCAACTAAAATTTGGGGGTTCCTTGGACATCACATTATTCAGTTGTGATTACCAATAATTGTGTTCAAAATTACCAAATGTGGTGCATTTCAATTGATTTGTAATTCAGTTTTGGTTGCAAGAACTGAAATATTTAGTCGAAGCCACAGCAACAAAAAACAAATGTGATCTGTCAATCGAGTTTTAGTTCTAGCAATCAAATTATCCTGTAGTGGTGAATATTCTATAAGATGGATGAACGAAAAATGTAAAAGGTAATTCGGTTGTACCAACAAATATATTGGCATGCTCAACCAAATACTTCAACTTAATGGCTGTCACAACTATAAAAATTAATTGTTTATTAAATATGTGTATATTATATTTAAATATAAATATAATTATTATTATTTGTAACCAGGGTTCGTAATTCTTGGGTAATGGGTTACCCAGGGTAACCCATCCCAATTTTCGAACGGAAATTGGGGGGTCCTCAATAAATTGGGGTTGTTAGTGTTTTCTCCTTCGTTTTCGTATAATCACTGCCATTATGAACGGTTGCGAGAGGCAAACCCAGTCCACCGGGTTTTTACATATTACCTACTGCCAGGATTTAAATTGCAGTCGGCCATTATGGATCAGGCACTGACCAGGATGAAATATGTCGAACCTGGACTTTCTTCTTTTGATTTTTAACCGCCGTTGGCCCATATGTTTAGCTCATCCGCTTTCTAAGGACAAAAGAATGTGTCTGATATCTTGATGAGCTTCAGAGTACAAACATTCTGTTCAGTGGTACAAATATTCAGTGTCTCCTTTATTTACCGATTTAATTTCACCATTATAAATTGAAATGCTTTCAAATCTTCAACACCAGTGCTAGTAAGTAGGAGACATTGTGACACATTTGTACAGAAAGTCCCACAAACTTCAAAATTACTATCCAGCAGTGAAGTAAGTTCAAGTCCCATTTGCAACTATTCCATATTTAAAAAAAAATTATTTAAAAAACGTGTTCTACTGGCTCATGGGAAGATAAACTAGTAATATACTTATAAACAGTTTAGATCCGAATCCTGTACAAAATGAGAAGAAACCCGAGTTGTTTGAAAACCGAGAATTTTAAAAGAGTACAATTACAAACTGAACAGACATGTGGTGTTGTTTTGTTCTCTTATGACGTCGCATTTGTGGTATGTGTAACCTGAACAACCGTCTCGTTTTTGGCGGGATTTTCCCGCCTTTCGATATCCCAGCCCACCTTGGATTTCAATCTTGCTTTTTACCTTATGACGTTTTTGTCTTTAGATCCAGTAAAGTATAATTTGGCTTGGAAGTTATATTTTTTTAATAGAAAGTTCAACAGTCACAAGTAGGATTTCCATTCTGATTGTCAGACGATCGTTTCGAAGTTTATGAAATTCATCATCAGAGGCTCAGTTATAGCCTACTGACATTTGTTCAAATGTGTCACTAACTGAAATATTTTGATAGGTTTTTTTGTTGATCTGATATATCAAAATTTTTTTTAACGACAGATGGATAACAAAGGTGGCAGAATCAGGTGCTTGTTATTGGCAAAATATGTGAACTGATTTCAAAACAAAATAATAAATTATGCTGGTTAATTAGAAAATGTTTCTTATTCTGATTGGTTATTTGTTTGGTCTGGCTTTTAAAAAAAAAAATAAAATAAATATTTTTTTGTATCAATATAAAATTATATAGTAAATAAAGACGAATAAATCGAAAAAAATTCATTTAATTTTAAAATCAATTTACACTATTTTTAATTTTTATATTGTATTTATTTAAATCTTAACTCATTTGTTAAAAGTAACAAAATCCCGCCCTTTGGGTAAAAATCCTGGTTTTTGATCAAAAATTTAAAGTCAGGTTAGGTATAAGTTCACACACGTATAGTATTATTAATTATTTGATTTATGAATAAATTTATATTTATTGAATTAATTATTAGACATTTTAAGGGCTAAGAGTGTTCAAAAGGGTTAAGCGCTTTATCTTTTTTAACTTGAGGCATTATGATATTCTTGATGACATGAGTTTCTAAATATAAATAACGGTATATAAGTACTAAAACAATATTTTAAATTATTTCTTATGTCTTTGCAGTTATGTGCCTTAGGAGTCGCATCCTTGCTGGGAATCAATCTGCGCAACAAACGTCGGAGGGAACAATTTGAAAATTAATTTAACTGATTTATTGAGAATACAACACTAATGTTATTCGTTAAGTTTATACGTTGATTTATTTATATACATATGTACGTGATTACACACTTACCTACATGCATATATCTTAATAAATAATTAAGAGCAGGATCTAAAATTTATACAGACCATTTTACATACTACCTGAATGTTATATCCTAAAACAGATAAATGTATAAATATGTATTAACGTTATATATTGAAATACATAATGAATTGTTTACATATACAAAGTATAAAAGTATACACAACAATGGACACATATTAATTATACAAATATACTAACGAAAATTGTATATCAATCTATACAAAAGATACATTTATTTTGTAAAATAAATATAAATTAATTCCAAACATTTGAAACAAAAATTCAAATTTATTACAATTACAGCCAGAGAGTGAGGTAGATTCGTTTATGACATTTTCAATACCTATCACCTTCATACGCAACTCAATTTAGGAAATAAGGGGGGTGAATCATTTAGACCTTCCTAATCTCATAATCCAAGCGACGTGGCATGTCCATCGGTAAAACTCGATGCGTTAATTCAATTTTGTATGGGAATAACTTTAAATCAGCACGAATTATCCGACAGACAGATGTGCGAGGGATGCCCAACTGCAAAGAACGGCAACGACTGGATGTTGAAGGTGACCTCTCAACGTTGGCCTCTACAACCTGAATGTTCTCATCAGACCGCCTCAGACGACATCGACCTTAATGCCTGTCATTACCAAAATCACCGGTGGCGATAAATATTTCGTGTAAATGCATAATGGTGACGTTTGAAGGCGCTCTCCTCACTCGACATTCTGCTCGATATGCAGGTTGCGTTCACACAATAGAGAACATGTTTTGAACGTAAAGCTAAAAGCCTTAAGGTGGCGTGTACTGTTGCACTAACGCTTCGAACGCGGACTGTCACAAGTTGATCTAAAAACAAAGGGAACAGTTATAGAGTTGCCAGATGCGGAAGGATTAAATTGTCCAACCTGTACGTTTTGTCTTTCATTTAGTAGGGACCAAACTATTTTTTCGAAAATAGGAAAAAAAATCATTCACATGTTTGTTTTTACTCATCTCCGATTTAATTTATAATTAACCATAGAGAAATACATGTCTAGAGAAACCATCTCGCTCAGCAAATTTCTGACATTTTGTCTGGCATATATTGTGACCGTCGGTGGTGCAATGGGTAGTGTGCGCGCCTCTTGTACAGGAGATTCTGGGTTCGATTCCTGCTCCAACCACCTTAAAATTTCTTTCGACGACGGTCACCTCGCTTAGTGACGGCGACACTATCGAGTATACAGCCATGAAAAAGCTTCTCAAAATACCGTTCGGAATCGGTGTAAAACTGTAGGTCCCAATCAGTGAGTGAAAACTGGAAAGCGCACAGCTCAGTGATTGTGAGAAGTTCTCCCCGGTCCCTTCATGGGATGTAATGGGAAACCATTTATTTATTTATTTTTTTATATAATATTACCAGATAGAGGCAATGGTTCAAACTAACCAACAAGATAACCAACAAGATAATTAAAAAATAACAAAATACGTTTAAATTTCACGGTTCTCAACCAAAACGACATGACAAATATAAGTCAATTGCATTTATAACTCCACCTGATGTAAGTAAATTTTCGTCAAATATTTCTCTATCACACCGACCGCACCACGGAAAGTGTGAAAGGAAACGTCAGCTGAGACTAATATTATCTCTATATATAAGAATTACTCTATGTAATTAACATGGTGTGTGTATATAGGATGTTCCATATACGGCTTATTTTGAATTTACGTTAAAAAATTATACTAGATATTTTCTGCGAGCACCCTTGTATTAATTTTGTACTTTATCAGCAACGTATATGTATAAATTTGGTATTGATAGATCGACTCTTGGGCCTGCTTCAGAGAGGTAAAATTTCACTCTTGCCTGAGACAACTGGTGTGAAAGTAATCATATTTTTCACAAAATACTGCTGTCAAAAACACAGAGCCTAGTCAGTAGCATAAGTATTAGATATTATTTCAATCTAAGGTAGGTCTTGTCAAAATCAATAAAATGATTATATGACATTTATCATATCTCTAAAGGTTATCCAGATATCGAGCCTTAACCAACTAAATTCTGACCAATTAAATTCTTGTAAAATAATGAATAAATTCTAAATTAGAAACTGCCGGATGTCATTGTTTTTATATATGTAAATTTCCACAGAAACTGACACCCCATGCCACATCACCCTCGTTAATTGCTTATATTTTAGGACCATGTACGTCGATTGTTTTCTATTCATTTACTAAATACAGAATCTAAGCAGCTCTAAATTTGGTAAAAGAAGTGAAACAATCAAACTAACAGGTCCTAAAATATAAGTAATTAACGAGGATGGCGTGAAGTGGTAAAAGGTGGACCTTTCTGTAGAAATGTCCATATGTTAAACACCATGACCTATTTGCAGAAGCAAATTAAAAAAGGTTGACTTTTTCTGAGGTATCGTTGAAAATATCTGTGGTGACATGGCATAACAGCATAACTCGATTTATGCTGAAATTAAATTTTTCGAGAATCGAGATGTACATATCGTACTGCACATTATACAATCCAAATATGAATAATCCAATTTGTAGTTCCTAAGATATTGGAAAACATTTATTAGCAAATCTCGAGCTGTAGTGTTTGCTCGAGATACAAATGAAATTAGAACCCTTAAAACCTCCTAAAAAGTTGCAAAAATAGACATATGCTGTTATGCCTTGTGACCACAGATATATTTGATCGTGAGATAAATCTAACAAAGTTTTAAAAATTTAATAATTTTTTTGGAAAGCTCACGGAGAATTTCTGAAGAACAATTTTTTTACAGCCAAATGGTGAATCTTATGGCAATAAAATAAACTTCCAACAATTATTATCGCTTAAAAACATTTTACGTTTTCCAAACTGTGATCTTACCTCCAGCCCACAGTTCTGATTTGTGTGGCCTAATTCTCTATTGGTAATTTTGGTAATTTTCAGGAAGATCTAATTTTGGACTGTGACGGTTGAGAAAGTATTACCCATATATATTGCTGCTAAAGTCAAAAATAAACACCATTCTCAATTGAAATTTGACACAATTCAATCGAAATTTAAAAAGTCTATTTGGATTTTAAAATACATCAATTGAAATTTAAAAATTCTATTTGAAATTTGAAATTCATCAATTGAAATTTAGAAACATCAATGGAAATTAAAAAATACCTCAATTGTTATTTAATAGATATCAATTGAAATTTAAAATATATCAATTGAAATTTAAAACACCTCCATTGAAAATTGAAACCTATCAATTTAAATTTAGAAGACATCTATTAAAATTTAAAAATTTAATACATGAAATTAGTTAATAATTTTTAAATTTCAAGTGACGAATTTTAAACTTCAATTGGTGTGTTTTAAATTTCAATTGATCTCTTTTAAATGTTAATTGATGTGTTTTTAACTTCAATTGATGTCTTTAAAATTTCAATTGATGTCTTTTAAATCTCAATTGATGTTTTTTTAAATTCCAATTGATGTATTTTAAATTTCAAATATAATTTTCAAAAATTCAATTGTATTTTTCAAAATAAAATTGATATTTTTTAAATTTCAATATTTGTTGACGAAAATTAAAATGTATACCCTCTTCCGTAATATTGAGGGTGCACATCATGCATGTCCGTCTGTCTGCCTGTTATCCTGGCTGACTGATGAATACGTTAACTATCGCCAAACCTTTATTGGTCACAATGAAATTTCGTTAGTGGGTAATGTTTCCCCATGCCTAGTTGGGATTGAAAATGAGCGTTATGTTCACGCCTCTTTTAGTACCACGCAAACAAATTGATACGTTTTGTAGAAAGTTATGTTTATTCTTAAACTTTTTTCTGGTATATGTGATTAGCGATCACTCAGCTGTCAAACGAGTGGCATTTTCATTTTGGTAGCTTCCACACAAAAGTTGTGTGACCGGTCAGTTAGTCGACAAGATAACTCCCGTAAAACCAAACCAATCTTTATGAAATTTGGTATTAGGCAATATTAAGTCAAATGCCACTCTGCTGAGGTTACCACTCCCATTCTGGTACATCTCATACAAAAGTTGGACGTCTATCCGGTTGATCGACTGTATATCTCTAGTAAACTACAATCGATCTTAAGGAAATCCATGGGGTAGGTACGTATCATGTTAAGTGCTTAGGATGGGTACCCATGGTAGATGACTACACTGGTTACCTACCATAGATACATATGGTAGTTAACTACCTTGGGTATCTATGGTAGGTTCCTACGGCTGAGCACTGGCTACCATGGGGGTCAGCAGGTGGCGAATAGCTGGACGACCTACAGATATGTTGGTTAGTTGTGAAGATTTAGTAGTTCCCGACCAAGAATGGCTGAGTCCGAGGGCGTACAACGAAAGCGTACAAATATTGTCCGAAAGAGATTCTGCGACATGACGAGAGGATGCCGTCAGTTATTGGTTATCTTCCTACAGCGGGCACTCCTGGGAGAAGAGAAATCAGGAGAGGGACACAGCCGTGGTTCCCCGGTCGAATTAAAATCCAGAAGCATCTGCCCACAGTTGGCGGCAGTCCGGTCAGCGTATGTTCTCCACGATAGAGGAGGCAGTAGTGGTTCTAATCTAAACGAACTCTTCCAATCCGGGCTGTCACGCGTATCGTGCCTGCGGATAGTTGCAGTCGAGGGTATCTGAATGTTTTTGAGCGACCAAGTTCTGGCCATACTACTGGGCTATGGGTCGGGTTAAACTCAAATCCCCTGCACTCTTGGGAATCACAATGAAGACTAATATAAAAGAAAATAATACAAAAAGGCAGAGGCCAGACTGTTAGGCCTAGTGTTGGCGGAAACCCCTCCTATACCAATATGGCAGAGTCCACTAAGATGGACGCAATTAAAGCCCGACCTGATGTCAGGTCCGGCTTTACCAGCTACTTGGAGAGGACATCTGGAAAACATGTCAGTGCACCAGTTGCAGGTAGAAAGCCATACCTGCAACACTACAAAGGAAATGTAACGATCATCACCAAGCTCTTAGGATTATCAAGAGATATGGTGATGTCGGCCAGGAGTCAATCACTGCAAGACAGAGAGACTCTCTGAAATGGGCTCGTAATGTCTTGACAACCAAGATATTATAGCCGATTCCACATCGGAGCAAGCGGAGAATAGTCTTCGCTCACTCGATGAACACCCACAGCCAAGTAGGGCTAAGGTGGCAGGTTGGAACTTTGGCCAAAAGTAATTTAAGTGAGGTAATGGTGGTTATCGACCAGTGGGAGAAGATGGAATCATTCATCAGTACACTTTCAGATCGGAAAAGAAATGCTGTAGCCTCCTCCACGATGTCGCGACGACGGTTCCAAGGTCGGGCAAAGTTAGTGGCGTTTGGAGATCAGCGGTCGGTTGATTACTACCGGGGCAGCACTCGATGTTGTTCGGAGGAAGGACTTCCAATCCGGGCCCATGGCACATACCTGGCAGATAGTGTCCTTAGACACGCGATGTTTATTTTGAACAACGATTCATTGCCAATTCTGAAAAAAGCAGGCGGTGTGGTCTCGTTTGCTTTTGGGCTGATAAATAAAAACAGATCAGGAATGCCAGGCTGTTGATCATATATCGATTGGCTCAAATGGCTAACGTTTTGCCGAATCGCATATGTTTTCATGCATTACAGAAAATGCTGCCAAGCTTCATAGCATTTAGTGTGGGTCGTATTATTTAAATATTCATAAGCGGCAATAGCTAAATGTAATAAAGGAATTGCATGCAGGTAACAGTTCTTACACAAAAAAGTTGCTATGTTTGTTTGATTGATGTTTTTATTAAAATGTTGCCAGACGTTTTCAAATCCATGTAGCTTTAACATTTGGATAAATTTACGATAATAATACGGCATTTACACCGACCAAGATTAACGCTACTCATACAATTTCAATCTGAAAAATCTGAAGTTTAATTTTTAACTTCATTTTAAACTGGTGTACATATACACTGTTAGTTACGAAGAAAATGCAACCATAATAAAAATATACATAAAAAATAAACTGTTTGACAGATGGAAGCTGATAGAAAATTTTCCGACGCTTTTCCGAAATTTTTGGAAACTCACTCCGCCACCAATATAAATCGCTCTTATGGATTTAAACTGTGAGCCGATTTTATCAACTGTCCCGATTTGACTCACTGATTCAATTTTAAAGGTTCAGTTATTTCAAAAACATCCCACATTTGTTCAAAACTGGCAAAACCAATAACCGCCAGCTTAATTTTTCTGTTGTGCCGCCGTCTTCGATAATTTTGTCTCGGCGCGGAGTTTGTCTATTTAGTGGTTTAAACGGCAAAGATTAGAAAACAAGGTTGATAAACGGCGGTGTAAATGCATTATAACATTAAATTGTACATATAACACGTTTCAATATTTTTGCGATTATTCTGATCTTTACTCTTGCTGAATTGTGGCCGGGCCAGTTTATGAATATTTCGGTTCTTTATAATAACCGTATGATCTGGATCGTGTGAGAAGATTGACATATTCTTCATCCAAATTTCGATTATATTTAACGCATAGCTCCAAATTTGACAATTTTGTGTATTCACGAAGCCCATCAGATTGAAATGCGCTTCATCGAAGAGATAACTTTTTATTGAAAAATTGGCATTGACTTCACTTTGCTCCATAAGCCATTGAAAGAAATGCCGGCGCTTTCCTTGATCTGCTTGTTTGAGCTCCTGAGTAAGCTGAATTTTGTACGCACGAAGGTTGAGGTCTTTTGTCAAAATTCGCTGCGACCCATTTTCTCAAAATTTGTTGACCAATCTTCGAATGGTTGGCACATTAGATGCACTTTCTCCACTTCTTCTTCGAAGTATGCGAGCGGTCTCAGCATAACTTTCCATATTTTTGTAATAGGTTTTTACAATTATAACGCGTCGTTCTTTCGTAAAGAGCTCCATTGTTAATAATCGGAATAAACATATGTGACAGCTGCCAAATTTCAGAGTTATTAAAAAATAAATAAATGGTTTCCCATTACATTCCATGAAGGGAAAGGGGAGAGCTTCTCACAATCAGTGAGCTGTGCGCTTTCCAGTTTTCACTCACTGATTGGGCTCTACAGTTTTACACCGATTCCGAACGGTATTTTGAGAAGCTTTTCATGGCTAAATAATTGATAGTGTTGCCGTCACTATGCGAGGTAACCGCCGCCGAAAGAATTTTTTTTAAAAGTGGTCAGAGCAGGGTTCGAACCCACGATCTCATGTACAAGAGGCGCACACAGTAACCATTGCACCACCGACGGTGATTGGACGCATAGTTTCCGAGATGTAGCCACTTTTTTATTTAAGCGATTTTCTTATTTTGGCGATTTTTTAAAAAAAAAAGATTATTTCATGCGAATTGGAACACTTTGTGAGAAACCCTTAGGAAATCCTACAAAATTTTTATTTTTCGATTGGACGCTTCGTTTTCATGATACAGACAGTTTTTCTAAATTTTTCATATTTTCGACCAAAAATGGGTATGGGTTACCCTGGGTATCATATATGTGACCTGCTCCACGAAGGGGGCCTCTGCGCCGAAAATTTTTTTTTACTTTTTGAGTGATTCTTATAAGGATTCAAATGCCGCAAACCGCAAGTTTCTATGTCTTTTAGTTTTTTTACAAATCACCTGTAAACATGAACATAATTAATGAAAAAATTGAAAAATGTGATATAAACAGATAATATATATAATATTTGAAATTTAAAAAAAGTTCAATATCAAAGGTACAAAATTACAAAAATATCAAAATTTTACTCTTTTTTACTCCTAACACGCTCTTTTGGTGGTTCTTCTGTATTTTGCTGCTTTTCACCTTTGTCTGATCAGGTTGAAGGAAGTTTTGCATAACCATGCGCAAAACACGGAAAAACGAAGCGCTTTAACTTCTTTTCGGCGCGGAGGTCCCTTTTCGTGGAGCGGGTCACATATATGTTTAAGTTAATTTGTGTCATCCACAATATTAGTTCCTCCAGCCAAATGTCCACAATTGTTTGCATGTGTTTGTGAAGGCGGCAATAGTGGTGTCAGATTCAACGATTGTGTTTAAATCTCAATTTATTAATATCAATTTATTATAATAAGTATTCTTCGCTGGCTGATATCTATACATTTTATTGTTTTTTCACAACTTTGTTTATCACTTTCTGTTTAAAATATTAGTTTTTCTGTAAAGTCCTCGTGTAACATTCCAATATACGTAGTTTATCTTTAACAACAAAGCCTCTTGTGAAAAATCGAATACATAACTATGTAACAAGTGTTGTTGTAACAGAAATTAAATTATGATTTCAGTGACTAATATTTGAACACGAATTCTAATATTGTACTTTTTATTAGTTGTATCTTCCATTTCAGATGAATGAGATTTTTGAAATACTCAAATTGGTTAATACTACTAAAATTCGGTAGTAGCAACAGGTATTTAGTAAGACCGATTTGTAATCTATCAATAACATCGACAAATAATTCTGATGTTTGACAATTACGACTTCTGATCAAAATATAGACTTTGTGATGGAATTTCCAATGCCTGAATTGATTTCCAACTAATCTTTTATATGCCCAGTTGGATATTTGCTAATGTCAAAATGTTGTTAACGGTAACCCCGAAATATATATAAAAACAATCCCATGAACGCACTGGGGTGAGCTCCTCACAACCAGTGACCTGTGAATGCAGCTTTATACTCACGGTTTAGGACCTACAGTAGGGGCGTTTTTTCAAAACCTATATAAGTTAACATCAACTGTTACGACAAAAAATGCATAGACGTGGAGTATAATCAACTTGGCTTCATCCGATAATTCTTCCTTTCTATTTGACAATTCGTTAACTTAAAAGTCAAACACAAAACAAAATTCTAAAATTTAATATATGACGTGGTTATACTGCATTCACTTTGCAGCAGCATTCTCTCACTTGGTTAGTAGGCGTGAATTATTGCGCTGAAAAAAAGTGATGTTTGGAACACGAAATCTCCAAACACGAGATTTCGATTGTAATGGTTCAGGACTTTAATGCCAAATTGGGGTATCACCGAGTTTAAAAATACACCAGGCATCGTAAAAGAACACCTACAGCCCGCTCGATCGCCACTAGTAGTAAAAAATATACACCTCGAGAGCACATGCGAAAAAAACCCACAAAAATCAAGGCATCCCAGAGCAAGCCACATGTATTTTTTTATATGAATTTTCGCACGCACTTTTTCAACTCAAACGAGGGCAAATAGCTCCAAGTTATGAACGTGGATCGATGGCCATAACGTACATACGATGTACCAGAAACAACATACAACATTTATTTACCATTACATGCATTTATGTGCAGAAATTCTACAACAAAGTAGTACATGTCGTGGTCCATAACGTACAAAACCTGAACCAGCACTGGAATTCTGTAACTTTTTAACGATAGAAATCGGTAGTTAAATCGTCAAAATTCATAAAATTCAATACAATATTTCGAATTTTGTCAACATAACTACAGATTTGTATCGTTAATTAGTTACAGAATTCCGGTGCAGAAGTACGTAAATTTCGCCAGCAATTTACAAAAAGTACTTATACACACAAGGAGTACTTCACCAAAAATACTTTAAGTGTAGTAAAACGTACGTAAACTGCACAAAAAAAAATACGTAACGGTACTAAAATGTGTAGCAAAAAGTACATAAGGTGTATGCAAAGTGTACATAAATTATACAAAAAAGTACACAAAGGTACCAAAAAGTGCATAAAGTGTATCAAAAAAGAATACAAAGATCATCAAGCAGACAGAACCGAAGGCGTCCTAGCGAATCGAGTTATGGTAGAATAATATTGGTGAAAGTATCCGTTTGTGAATCGAGCTATTCCTCGACTTCCTTGTTGTTTATCTCCAGTATTGTCTTGGAATCCGTCTTTTGGAAGAAGAAAAATTCATAATATTTTATACAACTTTTTAAATATTTTGTTAAAAAAAAGTAACTACCCCTTATATTTACATCAACATTTTCAAAACGTCAAGGAAATTTATGAAAGGGAATGACATACATTTTATATTTTTCATACAACAAAGTCAAACTTGGTAACACTTTTATCGGGGTTATTCTCAACTTCTAAAATTATACATGTTAACGTGTAGGTTTTAATTTTGTGTATAAGTTAACGTGTATAAGTTTCGGAAAAAACGCACCTAGTTTTACTCCTTTTTGTCGAAAAGTTTTTTCATAGAAAATTACTCGATAATGTCCACGTGGCAGATTTGTGTACTAGATTTATTTGAGTACCTGACACAATGGCTCAATCTCATAGTGCTCTTAACACAGGTTGAATACAATGCGTCGACCAGCGCCCCCGTATGCCGAAGCATCCGAGTACCAATTTAAAACAATGTATTTTTCCCTTGGTTAGGAACGGGGCCTATCTAGCACTCCAACCGATCTTTTCATTGACGATCTCCTTGGTCAGACTGTGAATCCAATCTAATCTTTTGCGGATGACAGTAATCTATGTCGTTCCTATTCATTCGACCGTAGGCCAAGTCTTCAAGAGATTGAAGTCAGACGTTCTTGATGTTCTGGGTATGAAAATACAATGTGATGTCCGTTGGGCAAAACATGTATTTGAAGTGACGAAAGATACATTCAAGTGTCTGGGCTTATTAAAACGGTGCAAGAAATACTTCACTCCATCTGATCTTCTAAATATCTACACCACCTATATCAGGCCAAAGATGGAATATAACTCCCATACATGGGCAGGTGCTCCTAGGACATCTTTGGAGCTTCTCGGACGTGACCCTTGAGCATCGTCGAAATGTGGGTTGCGTGTCGCTGTTCTATCGATATTTCCACGGTATGTGTTCCTCGGACATCCGTCAACTTATGCCAGACGTGAGGATATTATAGGAACTCTCATCCGTTTTTTTATCGAGTAGCCGGTTGACCGCACTACACACTACAGAGAAAACTCGTTCTTCAGCCGTTCAGTCCGTATGTGGATAAACTTCCGGCTAGTGTATTTCCCACCAATTGTGACATACAAAGATTCAAGGCAAATGTCAACAGACACTACTCCCTCTTTCCACCCTCCACTAGCTCAATTTTCCTTCGCCAACACAATGCACTGCATTTATAGGGGGCATCCCCTGAGTGTTGGTTTGATAAAAAAGCAACGTCCAAACCTCACCAAAAACGCCAAACAGCGCCGAGCAAAAAAATAGAAGACAAAACAAAAATATCTCATGCTGCCGGGAACCGCAGGGACAACCACAAACAATCAACATCTACATAGAAAAAATAAGCAACTAGGACAAAGATGAGATCACGTGCTGCTCCAACTGTGCCTTAACTCGCGCGGTCCCCCTTCCGCCAAATCGGCGGTGGAGACCAAATCGTCTCCAAGAAGGGATAAGCCCTTCCCGACTCTATACGCAGTCACTCGACGAAGGACGTCAACGCGTCAGTCGACACTGTGCGACAAACTGGCAAGCAAGCGAGCAGAAGTATTCTCTGGCAGGACCTCATCTTTGCTTTGCCCACCACCTACTTAACTGTCCCGCACAATATTGGTGCACCATAAGCCGCACAGGCAATAAATAATCCACTATATATGGTTCGCACAGCTCGCCTGCTAAGGGTCCAGTCAGTCCTCAGGATTCGCCTAACCACACCCACCACCGAGGGGAGTTTGTCCCTAATATAGGGCAGAAACACCATAATATTAAGGTGCTCACCTACCATAATCGCGCCCTGACACCTGTTCACCGGCGGACGAGACAGCGATAATCTGGGATAAAACTGTGTCACTGGCACCCACAACACAAGTCGTTCTGCTGCGGAAAAGCTGGCCCAAATTCTCATATGCCGACAACCAAGCTCATGGAGCCTGCTGAGGTCATGGAGTTTATCCCTCATCGGTGGTGTACAAGCAACCGCCCATGCTCAGCTATCCACAACTTAAATTTGTGCTACAGCCATACATACATTTTACAACCTCATGAGGTCAGATGTCGGACACATATTCAATAAAAAAACAAATTAAACAAATTTCTCCAACTGTTCCTATCCTTCGCCTTTTCTCACCAGTTCAATACAAGTAAGCGCAGTTTTCTTTAACAGGCCCATATATTTTACAGAGAATTTTTCTCTCGAATACTCCCAGGTGTTTTTCATCCGCTTGCCAAGTTTCGGAGCCATATGTCAGGACAGGTAAAATGAGAGTCTGATATAGCTGGACTTTGGTCTATCGAGAGAGCGCTTTGTTCCTAAACTGCTTGCTGAGCCGAAAATAGCATATATTTGCAAGCCCAATACTCATATTTATCTCCAGGCTGACGTTGTTGTCCTTCAAGTGCGGACCAAGTCGAGAGGTTTCTCCAGTCGTTGAGACCATCAATTTTGTCTTGCCCTCATTAACAGCAAAACCGACCTTCGTTGATTCTTTTTCGTTTCTTTAAAATACTGGAGTACCCTCTCGCAAATTTCACCCAATGATGTCCACATATGTCATCAGCATACGCCAGCAATATATAACTTTTCGTGTTAACGGTTTTGTTCGTATTAACTGCAGCATTTCTCATTGTGATTTCCATTAAGATGTCGCTTGGTACAGAATGGTTCGGCGAGGTCTTTCCCCAGCTTCGCTGCTAATTTGGTGTTGGTCAGCGTCATTCAGAGGCGCATCATTTTTGCCGGAATGACAAGTTTAGACATAGCTTCGTACAATTTTCCCCGTATGGGGCTATCGAAAGCAGCTTTTTAATCGACAAAAATATGGTATGTATCGATTTGCTTTTCGTGGGTCTTTACCAGGATTTGGCGTACCATGAATATTTGGTCAGTCGTGGACTTGCCTGGTCTAAAACAACACTGATAAACAGTGTGACCAATTTAGCATTTTTGCTGCTAAATTTAGCATTATTTATTTTGATTTAGCCGCAAATTTTCCATTTAGCATTTGGCACTTTTTTAGCATTGTTGAATTATTCATTTAGCATTTTCTACCCTTTTTAATCTAATAAATCTCAAATATGGGCATTTCCAGAGAAAGTGCCACCCTATGTCACATCACGTCACCCTCGTTAATTGCTTATATTTTAGGGCCATTTGGTTCGATTGTTTTCTATTCTCTTCCTAACTACAGAATGTAACTAACTGCATATTTAGTAAAAGAAAAAAATACAATCAAACTAACTGGTCCTAACATATAAGTAATTATCGAGGGTGACGTGATGTGACAAAAGGTTGACCTTTTTGTAGAAATGCCCATATTTTAATTTTATTCTTCTTTTATACTCGTAAGTGAAACCGTCCGCTAAAATGTTAGTCGATTAACAATGGCTAGCGTAAAAACTCATTTTGAATTTTGCCGTAATGACAGGATCATGCCATCAAGCAAAAATTTTAAAGAATTTATACAGCGATAAGAATTTATTATATTTAAAGTTTTTTTTGTCTGATGTACAAAGAGTAAATAAAATGTTTGAAAGTATCAGAACTATACGATATTTGAAAAGAGCTCTGCTACCAAATAGTTTTAAAATCTGACAATTTTAATCCTATAAGCCTATTTCAATTTGTGCCAAACCCTATTTCAATTAAAATTTTGAAACATTTTTAAAATAAAAAAAATATGTAACTAATTCTGAAATTTTTGTGTCCCTTAATACTTAAAGTTTATTGTTGAATAAAATATTTGTTGTTGTTTATTTAATCGATTTTTTTATTCAAATGAATTAAAACGTATATGTATGGAAGCACAAAAGACGGATTATGAAAAATAAACACGTTATAAAGGATATAGATATTAAAAATAAATGTTTATATTTTAGCATTAATTTTTAGCATTAAAAGAAACGATTTAGCATTTTTTAGCATTACTTTGTCTGTTTCTACACGTGCAATTATAATTGCTGCAATTCATGAGTTCGTAGGAGAGAGAGGTAAGAAGAATGGAACGAGGAAAAAACTTGCATGAAATCTGCAATTCTTTTAGTTCTTCTCATTCGTAATTTTTTAGTAATGGCGGCTGCAGAATAATTCGACATTTCTTTTCATTTACTCATTCGTAAAAATTTCTCACGAATAGTCTGCATATGTCTCAGATTTATGCGAATGTCAGAAGCAGGAATAATAAAAACCAGAATTGCACAAACAGAATTGCGTGCGTGTAAAAGCAAATTGCAATTCCAAAAGAGAATCATGAAGAATTGCAGCAATTACAATTGCACGTCTAGAACCAGACTTTAGAATTTTGCTGCAACAATTTTTTAGATCTGGTCACACTGCTGATAAGGTACAATCAGGTTTTCAAAAATTGGCTTTAGTCTTTCACTTAATACGCTCGACAAGACCTTATACGCGATGGATAAAAGACTGATACCGCGATAGTTGGAACATACACACGGATCACCCGTTTTGAATACAGGACATCATATACTGAGACTCCAATCGTCGTGCATAGATTCCCCAGCCATATAGCAGTCCTTCGCCAACTGCTTTAAAAAACTCAGCGGGTAGGCCATCCGCACCAGCGGCTTTATTATTCTTCAGGCGGGAGATCGCCGTTCTAATCTCGTCTTGGTTGGGTGGGGGGGTGCTACAATCTATTCTATCTTCCACTATCATTACCTCCTAATTTTCAGTGGAAGAACCTAAGTGGAATAGTGCTGAAAAGTGTTCTCTTCACATTTTAAGCACGCAGTGCTTTGCAGTCAGCAGATTCCCATTCTCGTCCTTGCAGAAGGGCAGTCCATTATTCAGCACGTTACTCGATCTTCTTATCGTCTGCAAAAATTTTCGGGATTCATTATTCATCCTGCACAATTCGTTCTTTTCACTCTCCCTCTGCTCCAACTGCCATTTTTACGTCTAAATAGTTGGGTTTCCTCCCTTCTCAGCAGCACGCGTTGTAACTGTATGTTTCGTTGCCATAGGTGCAGCGTCTTTCTCATCCGTCGCAATGAGACATTCTTCGTCGTACCATGGCTTATCCTTCTGCGGGTTTTGATAGCCAAGTTCAGTCATTGCAGCGATTTCCAAAGAATGGGAGATGTGCTTCCACTGCGCATCTGAGGCCTGAGGAAGGGGAGTACTCTGGATAGGACATTGATATCTCCGGTATTTGCAGCTTGTCAATATCTAGCTTTTTCCGTGTTCGGCTTCGTACGTTTTTCGCCCTGCTCAGTGTTGTGCGGACTTTCGCCGCCACCAGTTAATGATCCGAGTCGATATTAGCACCTCGAATCACACATACATCCATAACTATAAGATAGCCAGTCATCTATTACAAAGCGAATAATATGGTTCCTCGTTCTCTGATCAGGAGATATCCAGGTCGCCTTACACAGAAAAAAATATTGGCCTGTACATTTCAATTAAAAATATAATTAAATTTTTCCAAAAAAGTCAATTAAAAATTAATTGAATCAATTAAAATTTTAATCATATTTACAATTTATTTTTTTAGTTTACAACATAACTTTGATTTGGCAAGGTGCAAATCTACGGCACTAAGAATGTTTAGTTTTTGAGTGCATTATCGAATTTTTGCTGTGAATTTTTCTAAATTAATATAAATATGCATGATGTATTCTTAGCAAACCTTTAATATAAACAATTTTTGTTTTTGTTGTGATAAAGTATTTTACAGAAAGTTGAATTTTACAGCGCCGTTGGGTGGCGATATGTGTGGAGGCTAAGTCACCAGCCGTCGCCGTCAGTTTTCGTATGGCTCTAGTCTTTGATATACAACACTGTTGTTATTTGTAATTCGTTTATTGCTGATTGAGGATTTTATTTTGTGAACTTAAAGAATAATAGTGTTAAATTGTCTTGTTTCGTGATTAAAACTTCGTTTTTTGTAATTGTGTTTAATTGGCAATGAAAAATATGGCTGTCCCCAAACATTTTTTATGCACATAAAATGACACGATTTGCCGCCTTATGCCACATACAATTGTTTACACGAAAATTGTTGTCAAAACTTTCGAGTAAAAATAAACTTTAAGACTCAGCATCTTAGACATTTTGAACGTGTAAATCAAGAGTGCCCTAAATTGAATAAAGGCAATACTGTGAATATGCAGAAGACATGGAATGCGACAATGGAGTGACTGTTGCTGCGGAAGGATCAGATAAATTAAATGTTTCTCCAGAACCACCAGATGTACCTTTTTTTGTATTTAATACAAATTGTTTAAACATTAAGGGCGACTTTCACACTCTTCATTTAACAGCTCAATATAAATGTTCACAGAAAATCTTCATCTTAAATGACAAACATTGGGCATTTAAATTGAGAACTTTGAACTTTGAAACTGAGCATAAATGTTTAATATATAATAATAGTTTAAGAAAATCGGACATTAGTTCCGATTATGAATCCAAATTCTAAAAAATTAATTTTATTATAGATGTAAGTACATGTGTATCTGCTAAACTATGAATAAAATCGCTTTAAAAATTTAACATTTTAGTTTTTTTAGCGTCGTCCCAGGGGTGGGGGTTTCATGCTGAAAAAAGTAATTACGGTTTTAATTGATTCGATTCAAAATGTAATCAAAAATCGAGAAAAAATCAACAATTTTTTTTATTAACTTGATTACATACTTAATCAATATTTTTGAAAAAATCAATAAATGTTTTAATCAAATTTACAAATTATTTATTTGAAATTTTTTTTGACAAATTTACAAATACCTTTAATTAATATTATCATTTTCGTGATTACACCAAAATCAATTAAAAAATTAATCAAATAAACAAAGTTTTTAATTGAAATTTATTTTTATTTATTTCTGTGTATGTATGTCCTTATGCCTGAATCTCGATATGCTACCATGTTCTTTGCAGCGGCGAGTCATCAGACTTATTCCATTATCGGAGGTGGTATCATGTAGACTGTGATTGCCGATGGTTGGTCGAAAGACACTTTCCTTTCCCAATTTGCCATTAAAATCGCCTAGAACAATCTTAATGTTGTGGTCAGGGCAGCGTTCGTATACTTCCTCCAGACGCTCATAAACTAATTCTTTGACTTCATCGCCTTTCTCGTCCGTCGGTGCGTGCACACAAATTAACGAGAAGTTGAAATATTTCGCATTGATGCGAATTGTGGCTATGCATTCACTCACTGGGTTGAACCTTGAACCTCTCCTGCTAACTATAACTCCGCATCCGACTTCATGCTTTCGCTTATGGCAGCTGCAGTAAATATCGTAGTTTTTCTTTCTGGAGCAACCATATCCTGCCCATCGCATTTCCTGGATAGCTGTGATGTCAGCTCTATATTTTTCGAGGACATCCGCCAGTTGGAAAGTGGCACCCGTCCGGTATAGAGTTCACACATTCCAGATACATATCCTTAAATCGTGGTCCTTATAACGTTTGCCAGGGTCATCAACAGTTAGGGGTTTTCTTCGTTTATCATATTTTCCGGGTATTTTCATTGCCTGCAATGATAGTGTGCGCGGCTCTTGTGCATGAGGACGTTGGTTCCATCCCTACTCTGACCACCTTAAATTTCTTTCGACGGCGGTCACCTCGCTTAGTGACGGCGACACTATCGAGTATTTAGCCATGAAAAAGCTTCTCAAAATACCGTTCGGAACCGGGGTAAAACTGTAGGTCCCAATCAGTGAGTGTAAAACTAGAACGCGCACAGCTCACTGGTTGTGAGAAGCTGTCCCTAATTCCCTCGAGGGATGTAAGGGGAACCATTCATTTTATTTTATATAACGGTGGCGGTGGCATTTTACCTACTTCCAGGATGAATATGTATATTTCAGCCGCCCATTATGGATCAGATGCTGACCAGAATGCAGTGTGTCGAAACAGGATTTTGGTTTCTTCGATTTATGAGAATAGATAAATAAAAATTGTATTAAAGTTTAAATTTTATGAGGTAGAAATTAAAACTCTCAAAGAGTTTAAAATATAATTGTTGTGTTTAATAACATTCCCAAAAAATTTCAGCATTCTATCAGATTCTCTTTTGAGGGGCCACAATCTAAATCCGCCCCAGCTTTAATGTTCAGTATTGAAAGAGTTACGCCAATGTGCTTAACGCCTGGCCAACTAACCACCTGTTCAACTTGTCATCTGACCTCTTGTCTAGTCGTAATCTTATTGAATATCTCATGTGTGCAATAAAAACGTTAAATTACACACAATATTTTTTGAATTATGTGCTCAACAGAAAGCTTGTTGATAAAAGCTTTATGATGATGTCATATATTGACGAATACTTTTTCACCTTACTGTGCGTGTATTATTTATGTATATGTGTGTATGTGTATGCTTGTATTTTTGGAAAATCTTGGCATATTTAAGAAATAACCAGCGAAAAAAAAACTAAAGAAAATGAGAGCGGAAAAACAAAAATGTTCATAAACATTGGCTGTGTTCGCATTTGCTGTGGTTGAATTGTTTCATTTAAATACTCACTCGTTATTCGTTTGGACGTGGTGCGGCGCGCTGCATATACAAGTACAAATTGGTTTTGTTTATTCCTAATTTAAAAGAAAAAATATTGAATATTTCAAAAATTCTTGACAAGATACTGTCGATACAATAATTTGGGAGGAAAAATGCCGCTAAGTCGCACCGGGCTACAGTGGACCATCATCGTGTTCAATACATTGTGTGTTGTAAGTTTCCATGACTACTACTGGTAATCGTCAATCAAAAGATGTAAAGAGACACTAAAAACTGATGAATCGTTTTGAACTTTTGGGCTTATTTTCCACGTGTACTTGTGAGCAAATTTAAATGGAAAAGTCATCTAAAATTAGCCATAATTAATTGATGTCACTCTCGGATACATACAAATACACATAAGTTGTTTTATGTAGATACATAAACAAAAACAAATGAAAATTGAAATGAAAATTGAAATTTAAATGAAAATGAAAATGTGTGTTATAAATTGTGTGCAACAATTACTCGCAGTGGACTAGTGAATGAAAACACATCCAAATCTAATTCATATTCCATCTTACAGTATTAACAAATGTTTTACAAAATCCAGAGAAACAGTTAAGAACATGTAAAAATTCGTTGGATCTTAAATTATTCGTCACATGTGAATCTACATGAATTGGAAATGGGACGGAAGTGACTTCAACTGTAGTTAAAATGGCAAACAATGCGTTAATGGGATTAAATAATGTAAAATGAAGTGATGCCATAAATTGGCTATACAACCGTTCCACGCCCTAAATAGTAATAATTATAAATTCAAGTAATTTGTGTCATCATGTCCAAAATATGATAAAAATGGATTTGACCATTAATGAGTTTCGAAGATTTGAAAACAATGTTTATATTTTTAATATCCGTCAACATATACATGCAACTTCATAAGTTGAAAATATTCAAGACAACTTTTATCATTAACGTTGCATGATAACAAAAAATTACGTTATTTACCAAGTATTCGTATGGGCGTTCAGTAATAGTACATGGTCAAAAAGTTACGAACGATTAAATCATTTTCAAACTAAAGTAACAAAAATCAGGCATAAAATTAAAATCCAAAATCAAAGCTTTAACATTTCGCCACCTCAGCCCAGCAAACAATGCAATATTGCGGCAATATCGCCATCATATCGCCGGGAAGACAAATTGTATTGCGGCAATAATCAGTTTCGTATTGCTGAAGTTTCCCTCGTCGGGAAAAACTATTACCCGAAAGCGATTCTTCAAAGCAATACGAAAGAAACTATTGCAATATTCCTAAATAATCACTAAGAAGATAATTTAAAGATATCACTTGCTTATCATATGGAAGACAGAGAGATGATATCGCTAGATTAACTCCTAGAAGACAACGAGAAGACTATATTTTGTAATTTTGTTATATTGTTAACGATTTTGTAGTTTTGTAAGTAATAATATTACAATCAAAATTACAATGTATTACACTGCTTTACAAATTTTAACTTTGGACAAATATCAAGAACGCCACATGCCTAGATAAGTTAATTGGGACTTCCTGAGCACGAAAAACGCTGTATTTTTTTTCTAAGTACCGTTTTTTAGATAACGGTACTTTGGTGTTTTTCGGTGTGTGGTCCCACTCAAACCCTTGTGGAGCCCGATGGAGATAAATGACATATCGTTGGAAAGGTAATTGAATGCCCTTTCCGTCGATATGCTGTAAATTTCATGGCTGAGTTATGGCACCTCAAAGCTCAAAATTTGCCTGTTTCAAAAATTCAAGTCGCTCGTCATTTTAATTGAAATTTTTTAATTAACGTCCAATATAGTGTGTGACAATGAAAATGAAAATATTGTCGTTCCACAAAATCCTTAATAAAAACGTTATTTTTCAACCGATTTTGTTCAAATTACGCTTAAAATGTTGGTAATTAAATAAAAAAAACATTCCAACTTTTCACTATACATAGAAAAAAAATGAAATATAAATTACAAATTTTGAAAAAAAAAGTAAAAAAGGCAAATTTTGAATTTTGATGTTTTTAGATTTTTCCCATTGGGTAGATCCCAAAAGGCTTAGCAGTTCGGGGCCCAGGAATTTGATTCTCAGTGGTGTGGCCCCCGGCTGTGGCATAGATTTTTTCAGCCCTAGTGTAGCTCTAGCTTTGTTTTTGCTTTTTAAAAGTTGCCGATGCGTAATAAGTTTTTCCGGAGGATTGACCAGTGGCATAGCTTGCGGATTTTCCCTTCTGGACTTTTTGGAAATATGGAATATTAGGAGTGTGGAATAATGAACAAATTCAATTGAATATTGATCACGTGGTAATTGATGGAAGGCACTCATCCAGTGTAATGGACGTACGAGTGATCAGAGGAGCTAACATCGATTCTGATCACTACCTGGTAGCAGCAAAGGTTCGCACAAGATTAAGTAGAGTCAAAAAATCGTACGAAACCAGACGCAGAGGAAGCTGGAGATCGGAAAGCTGCAATTACCAGAGGTAGCCACAGCCTACTCAAGGAAGCTCTCGCAACTTTTGGCACAGAACCCACCCCCTCTCGATGACGATCCTGATGCGCAGTGGAAACCCATTTCCGACTCTATAAAAACTGCCGCAACAACCGTACTTGGTTTCGAAAAACCGCTTCGCAATAAACCATGGTACGATGAAGAGTGCCGCATAGCAAATGACGAAAAGAACGCTGCACGTATGGTAACGCTTCAGTCAATTGCAACGCGAGCTGCAACTGAGCGGTATAGGGAGAAGAGAAAGGAGGTAAACCGTCTCTTTAGGCGTAATAAACGGCAGTGGAGAAAGCGCGAGAGTGAGAAAATTGAGACATACAGAAGGAAGAAGGAAGCCCGAAAATTCTACCAAAAAGTTAAAAACGGAACTAATGGACATGGTTCAGGGCCCCCCTTCTGTAAAGACATGGACGGAAATCTCGTCGCAGATGTGCAGAGCATGTTGGGAATATGGAGAGAGAGCATTTCTCCGCGCTACTAGTACCTGAGATATCCGATGACGATGGGACAATCGATCACAATATGGACGACGACGTCGATTGCCCCCCTCCTAACCAAGACGAGGTCAGAACAGCTATTGCCTGGCTTAAGAAGAACAAAGCCGCAGGAGCCGATGGATTACCGGCGGAGCTGTTTAAGGCTGGCGGCGATGAGCTGATAAGATGCATGCATCAGCTCATTAGCAAAATTTGGTTAGATGAATGCATGCCCGGCGATTGGAGTCTCAGTGTACTATGTCCCATATTTAAAAAAGGTGGCCAGAGTATCTGTGCCAACTACCGTAGAATAAGCCTTTTATCCATAGCATATAAGGTTCTATCAAGTATAATGTGCGAAAGACTAAAACCAATTATCGCTGACCTGATTGGACCATACCAGTGTGGCTTTAGGCCTGGAAAATCGACAGCTGACCAGATTTTCACGCTACGCCAAATCCTGGAGAAGACACACGAAAAACAAATCGACACCTATCATCTATATATCGATTATAAAGCAGCCTTCGATAGTCCGATACGGGAGAAACTCTATGAAGCAATGTCTGAGCTTGGTATTCCTGCAAAACTCATACGCCTTTGCAGGATGACCTTGACGAACACCAAATCCGCAGTGAAAGTTGGTAAGGATTTTACCGAACCTTTAGAAACTAAGCGAGGCCTCAGGCAAGGCGACACCCTATCGTGCGATCTCTTTAACATCTTAATGGAGATTATGAGAAAAGCTGCAGTCAACATGAATAAAACCATATAGATATCATTGGGCGCACAATTAGAGAAGTTACTGCGTTTTTTTCGAGAATAGAGAAGGAGTCAGAAAAAGTGGGTCTGGCGGTAAATGAGGACAAGACAAAATTAATGGTTTCAACGAACAGGGCCTCCACGCGATTAGACCAAAGCGTGAACGTTGATAACCGTTATAACTTCGAGGTAGTGGACGAATTTATATACCTCGGATCTGCCGTGAACAAAAACAACAACGTCAGCCTTGAGATCAAGCGGAGAATTGTGCTTGCGAATAGATGTTATTTTGGGCTAAGCAAGCACTTTAGAGATAAAGCCCTCTCTCGAGTAACAAAAGTCCAGCTGTACCAGACTCTCATTCAACCTGTCTTGCTTTATGGCGCAGAATCCTGGGTCCTATCGCAAGCAGACGAAACATCTGTAGGAGTCTTCGAGAGAAAAATACTCCGAAAAATTTATTGCCCTATAGTGCACAACGGCGAGTATCGGCGACGCATGAATCATGAGCGGTATGAGCTTTATCCTGACATTGACATAGTTAAGCGGATCAAGATAACGCGATTGCGCTAGCTAGGCCATGTCAGTAGAATGGATGAAGATGAACCAGCGCGAAGGGTTTTCGAAACCGAACTCGAAAGAAGACGAAAAATAGGAAGACCAAGACTCCGCTGGAGGGATCAGGTTGACGAATCCCTGCGTACACTTGGTATTGCCAACTGGAGAGATAAGGCAAAAGATCGAACTGGTTGGCGAAATATGTTATCTTCGTTTTGTAAGGTCCCTGACCCCCCGGGGTTGTCCGAGACCGGTTAAGTAAGTAAGTAAGTTTTACTTACCTCAAATTATAGGGCCAGTTTTTTGAAGAATGTGTGCCATTTTGAAGGGAACCAATTTTTATATTTTTCCTAGCATTGCAGACCTTATTTAGTCAAAATATTTGTAGTCTATCAAATGGAAAAAAAATATATTTCATTTATTTTCTTTGCCTGAGTATTGCTGAAATATCTCGAGGATGATAAATGGAAGACACCCAGCAAACAGTGATATTGTGGCGATATTGTCACCATATCGCCAGGAAGATAAATTCTATTGCGTCAGTAATAATTTTCGTTTTGCGAAAGGTTCCAAACAACACGAAAGCAATACTTCTAGAAGATAATTGCTCAATATTGCCAGATTATCATTAGAGCAAGAAAAAGAAAATATCATATCTCTAGGAAGAAAATAGGAAGATATTGTTAGATAATCTCCTAGAAGATAGACTTGTTTTAATTATAATTTTTTATATAATACAACAGTTTATAGAATTATTTGATTTAATTTAAATAATAATAAAAAGTAGTTGTAATATTAAGACAATCCTTTAGAGCATAAGCATAATCCATTAGCATAATCCTTTAGGGAATTCGCTTTGTATCATGGTAGGTCAAACACGGCCACAGGCTTTGTCTTAGTTTTGTTTTGATTAATAAAGCTTTTGGTATAGACGACATAGTGGATTTTTTCGTTGTATAGGTCCAACACTGGATTCGCGGAATCGGCTTGTGTTTGATGTTTTATAAAGCCGCGCAACTATTAGGACTACGCCAGTTCTTTGAAATTTTCTCATCTAGCTAGGCCCAACACAGCCTTGCGGCTTTTCCCTACGATTTCTGTGAGGTCGGCGTTCGTCCTTTCTTAGGGTCGTTTTCTACTGCCGTACCTTCAACACGGCTTCGTGACATCTTTCTCATTCTCTGGAGTCATTGAAATATGTCAGAACGGATCTTATTTGGGATTTGTTTTCAAAGAAACAGGAACAAGTTCAAACGAACAAAAAATATTTAGATGATATAACAGTGATATATCGTCAATAGAAAATAATTTTAGAATGACAAAACATAAAACATTTCAAGTATTATTTTCTTTCTCGCCGAAATATTGCTAAAATGATAAACAGCAGATATAAACCAAATATTACTTGGCATGATGATAAAACGAAGATATTGCCGAAATATCGTCAAGGTGAAATTCTTCTATATGTTTGTAGGGTGCATACTACTTGGTTTATAGTCTCTATGATGATAAAAATGTGATATCTCCGCAACATCGCGATGGATGTACAACTTCCAATTGTTAGTAGGGAGGATTTTAATTGCATATGTATCATTCCAATACTGAGGTGACGATTTGTTGATTTTGTTACAACTCACAGAAAAGTGTCACGCCCAAAAACTGTCTTTGTTTTAATTTGCCGCTTTATATGCTGACACGCAAACAAAAATTTCGTTACGTCCAAACGAAATATCAAATAAATAAACTAACTTAATTTGGGGAATGTAATTGCGCCAAATGAACATTTGTTGAATCAGGAATGTCATTTTTTTGTGATAAATAAATAAAATCATATACGAATACCGGATAATGTTTACAACTCAAAAAAACGTATACGATAAACGAAAAACATTTCCACTGCTGTTATTTCATTTACCGCGAACGAATTATAGTAACCTCAAAAGAAGACTTTATAGGCAACGAAAAATGTTTGCGACAAACTGCTTTTTCAAGCTAATTATTGCGAAACTACGAGCTTACATCGTCAGCCAAATTTTTAATCAATACTGGAAAACACACTCACTAAAGTGACTAGTTTCGAACTCCATGACAAGTTCATCATCAACTGTGCCTGAATTGATACCACCAGTAGATCACCATACTTATATACAGGGTGATTCAGGAAGTTCCGGACAAATTTCTCCAGCGTATTCCTTGGCTCATTTCATGAAGAAAAGTCCACTAGCACCATGTCCGAAAATGCAAGGGTGCGAAATGGCAGCGGGTTCAAAATTTTCAGATTGCTGGTCGGAGGGTAGTAGGGTAAAGTTGCTAACTTCTGAGCCAATCCGAAAATTTTGAACCCGCTGCCATTTCGCACCCTTGAATTTTCGGACATGGTCCTAGTGGACTTTTCTTCATGAAATGAGCCAAGGAATACGCTGGAGAAATTTGTGTGGAACTTCCTGAATCACCCTGTATAGAAACTCCTAAATCACGTTTATATTTACATATATGCAAAATATTATGGATGGGGTATTTCAACACAAGATCAGAATGGTTTTCCTATTCCTCCTGGTGAATCTATCCTCCTGCATTCACGCAGAGTTGGAATGCTTTGGTTAGTATAATCAGGGAGTATAACCTGATAGCGAACAGAGTAGATAGGTAAAAGAGCGATAAGCAATTAGAGACGAACCAGGGGGTTTCTATGGCACAGCTGATCGAAAAGAAGCTGATCGAAGAATACCAAAGAAGACATACAGATTAGAGACCTAGTAGGCTAGTAGGCCATTTCATCGAGTTCGAGTTGCTTTGGTAATTTACTCTTTGGTTGGCATAATATGGACAGAAATAAAAGGGAATGCATATTTTCGTTCGATGCAACCAACATGAACCATAATTTAGCTGTCATTAGTATAAATCAAACACTATTTAAACTTAGTTTGCGGCATGGTTTGCTTCTGGTTGCTTATCGCGCTCTTGCCAATCTACTCTGCTTTCTATCAATTTCCTACTTCATAGTCGATCAGCTAAGTCATGGATATCCCCTGGTTTATTTAAACTGTTTCCGTTCAAAGTTGAGAGAAGTAATTCCTGAGAGTGGTCACCTTGGAGAGTATTTGCGTGCGTGTATACCTTTTTCGTTTATAATAAACAAGAGTAAATTATGCGAATTTACGAGTAACTATATTTCTCTCGACACGCTTAGTTATGGCGGCACTATCGAGTTTTAAGCCATGAAAAAAGATTCTCAAAATACCGTTCGGAACCGGAACCCAATCAGTCAGTGTAAAACTGTAAAACGCACAGCGTACACTGATTTTTTGATGCTCTCCCCTATCTATTCACGGGATGTAATAGGAACCTATTTTTTTATTTGTGGGACAAATATCAATTCAATTGGGGAGTTGCCAGAAATGATTCCTTTATAGGGCATTCAACGTAGCTTACGGGGAATGGATTTATCGGAACCCGCCGCTAGCTGGCTAGAGTGAGAAGGCGAAACGAATGTGCAGGCTGATTGGTTATGCGATCACTGAGGTTAAATAGGTGACTCTTGACATATTCTTTCATCCTTTGAAGGCTGATGAGTCAACACTACTGGCCAACGGCGGATCAAAAGTAAAGAAATAAAAATCCAGTTTAAACCTATTGTAATCATCCTGGCAGTAGGTAAAATGCAAAATCACGGGGGGTTGGGCTTGGCTTCCGCCACCGTCATCTTGGCAATGAAAATACGAAATGAGAATGATAAACATAAAACCCCCCAATTTGTTGACGACCCCCACAAACGTTATAAGGACATCGATTTACGAATATGCACTTTGAATAGAACAATATACAGATCCGGTGCCAAGATTCAATTGGCAGATGTTCTCGAGAATTATGAGGCTGAAATTTCTGTTATCCAGGAGATGCGATGGACAGGTCATGGCTGTAAGTGGAAGAAGAACTGTGACATATACTATAGTTGCCATGAGAAAAGCATGAATTTGGCTGCGGATTGGTAGTTGGCAAAAGGCGATGACAGCTGGTCTCAAGGTTCAACTCCGTGAGTGAATGTATTGCCACCATCTGCATAAAATAGAAATACTTTAACATGTCGCTAATTTGTGTACATGCCCCAATGGAAGAAAACATATTCTCTTAGCGCCTAGAGGAAACAAACGACCACTGCTTGGACAAGGCATTAATATTGTTCTAGGTGATTATAATGCTAAAGTCGGCAGGGAAAATGTCTTTGAACCAACTATCGAAAAAGTCAGTCTATATCCCGTCTCTTCCTATAACGGGGTTTTGCCGCGGCGAAAAACATGGTTGTTAGTAGTACGAAATTCTAACATACAAATATCCATAATATCCATATTGATTACCTGGTACTTAATGGAAGGCACTCTACTAGTGTCATGGACGTACGTGTGATTCGAGGAGCTAATTCGGATCAACACCTGGGTGCGGCAAAGGTCCGCATAATGTTAAAAACCAGACTTATAGATATCCGAAGATCGGAAAGCTGCAAAAACCAGCGATTGCCTCGGACTATGCAGAGAAACTCACTTAGAACGAACCCCCGCCTCCTGATCCTGAAACGCATTGGAAGTACATTTTCCACTCTATGAAAACTGCTGCAGAGACCGTACGTGGTTATGAAAAACCGCGTAAAGACAAACCATGGTACGATGAAGAGTATCGCATGGTAAGCGATGAAAAGAACCGCTGCAATTCGAGCCGCGACACAGCAGTATAAGCAGAAGAGGAGAGAGGAAACCCATATGTTTAAGAAGAAAAAGCGGTTATGGAGAAAGCGCGAGAGTGAAAAAATTGAATCTTAAAGAAGGAAGAATGAAGCCCGTTAATTCTACCGGAAAGTACCAAGCCAAACCAACGGAATAGATCAGGGTATCCCTTTTGTAGAGATAAGAATGGGAATATTGTCACAGATGTGCAGAGTATGTTGGGAATATGGAGAGATCACGTCTCTGCTTTACTCGAACATAATATGTGAAAGACTAAAGCCGTTTGTTGCAGACCTGATCCGACCTTATCAGTGTGGATTTAGGCCTGTAAAGTCTACTATCGACCAGATATTCACATTACGATATTCACTCTCATGGTTCTCGCATATGTTTCTGATTTAGACATCATTGAACGAAACCTGCGAGAAGTTACTGCAGTATTTTTGAGAATTGAGAAGGAATCAGCGAACTTGGGTTTGGCAGTCATACAACCAGTCTTGCTTTATGGCACAGAATCATGGGTCATATCGCATGCTGATGAAACATCTCTGGGAGTCTTCGAGAGAAAAAAGCTTCGAAAAATATATGGTCCTATAATTGAAAACAGCGAGTATCGAGACGGATGAAACGCGATCTGCATAGCCTATATCCAGACATCGACTTATATAGTTATGCGTATTCAAATAACGCGTTTACGCTGGCTAGCCCATGTCTGTAGAATGGATCAGAATGTACCAGTGCGAAAAGTATTCGAAGAACATCGAAAAATAGGAAGTAAGGCTGTAAATTTTATAGCATTTCAAAGAGAATGAGCGATAGGCGAATTGAAAAAACTGACTTAAATTTGATTTTATTGTCACTTATGACTTTTAAAATAACTTTATATGCAATGAATGAATTTTGATTAGAACGAACACAACAATTTTCTTTAATTTTTATTTGTAATACGTCCAAGCTCTAGCATAAATACAAACAGTATCAAAACTCCAATTATTTTAGTGACTTTCGACAAGAACGTAGTGGAACTGAAACACTCGTGCACAATCTTCATAACGGGTCCGCCATCTAACGTTTTTTTTCAACTAGTGCTTATTTCGTGAATGGTAACACTTAGCTCATTTCTGATTTGACATATAATTAGTTTTATCCTTCCGCTGAACGAATATGGTTGTGTATACGCTTGAACAACGCTGGGAAATATTGCGACTTTACTTTGAAAATCATGGTAATGTTGCAGAATGTGTGCGAAAATTGCGTACGGATTTTGGAAGAAGAGAAGAACCGTCAGCTCCGTATGTTCGTTATCTTGTGAAAAAAGTGAAAGAAACTTTCATCCTCATCGATAAACCAAAGCGTGAAAAGCCAAAAATAGTACGTACACCCGAGAATATTGCTGCTGTGGCAGAAACTGTGCGTGAAGCGCCATCAACATCAATTCACCGTCGTTCTTAACAATTGAACATTTCGGAGACATCATTGAGACGAATTTTGCATAAAGACCTTGGTATGACACCATGCAAAGTCCTATCGGTTCAGGACTTGAAGCCAACTGACCATACAATGCGTTTTCGCTTGGCTAAGTGGGTCGACTTACAGAAGATGCCGATTTTGCAAAACAAAATCTTCTTTTCAGATGAAGCTCATTTTGATCTTGGCGGGTATGTAAACAAGCAAAATTGTCGCATTTGGGGAACAGAAAACCCGCACGCATACATTGAAAAGCCGATGCACACAAAACGAATCACAGTTTGGTGCGGATTTTGGTCCAGAGGCATAATTGGGCCATTTTTCTTCGAAAATGAGCAAGTAGTGGCCGTTACAGTCAATGGCGATCGTTATCGGGCCATGTTGAACGAATTATTGTTCACAAAAATTGAAAAGGAGGATTTTGGCAACATTTGGTTTCAACAGGACGGCGCTACGTGCCACACAGCCGAAGCTACACTCGATGTTTTGCGCCCTGTTTTTGAAGATCCAATTATCAGCCGCAGAGATGATGTCGTTTGGCCACCTCAAAATTGCTGAAATGTCGACAAACTTGTAATTTTTTCTATCTTTTCCACCATTTTCCACCATAGCTGCCAAACTTTGGACTTACATCAGTTTTTCCTACGAAAACGACAACTACATTTTTACTCATATCTCGTAAACCATCCACAAAGATCTGTTTTTTAACTTTATTTGCATCAAAATAAAAAAAAATATTAATGTTCCAGCTGTAGTTTACATCAAAAATTCGATAAATGTAGCAAAAGGCAGAAAACATAAATTAATCAATATCCATTGAAGTTGATGCTCTCGATGAAGCCTGTGAAGTTGATGCTCTTGGGTTTTTCGTTGGTGGTTCAGGTCCATGATGTGAATCATTATCAACATCTGAGCTTAATAGCACATTCATTGACATATCTCTTCATGTCATTCAAATCTATCGTCCTTTGCGATTTCGGTTCGTGCGTCTTCATCTTCCTATTGGGATACCTTCTGACTCCACCAACAAACTTCTGCAAGCCATGCATTTGGACCAGTGTTTTATGGTTCTTTTTCACCATTTATTCGTAAATTTCACGACAATTCAATCATATAAATATCCTACTCATAGAATAATACATACATAGAAACTTTTATTCGCTCAATAAATTAAACATCATAGGTACGATGGAAAGTAAACATTAGATGGTGGAGAATATGGGTTCAATAATACCAGATAGTGGCAATAGTATACAACGATCAACAAAGAAACAACAACCGAATTTCGTGTGTTTGGCAAACTAGTTGTGTTAAATACAATACAAATTTATACCAACGATAAAGGTCAACAAAAAAGTGCAAAATATATTTAAATTTTTCAGTTCTACACCAAAACGACAGGAAAAAGTTAAGTGAACATATTTTGTAACTCCACCTGGTGTAAGGTAATTTTAAATTTAATTGCTCTCATTTCCACAAACCTACGATGAAGAGTGTGAAATGAAACGTCAGATGAGAGAATAAGTTTATCTATGTATGTATTATTCTATGATCCTACTGCTTATTAAAAAACATTAATCATTTTCATATGAATAAGTATTATAAATAGGATTTTGCCAAATCCGTGTCATAAAATGAACGTGTGTTACAATGTACTTCATTTTTAGTCTGATATTTGGTAAATAACATGAGAGGAAAGTTTTTAAAATTGATTTAATTCAAATAAAAACATTAATTACTCATTATTATGCAACTCAAACAAAAATAGCAATTCTTGTCGAAAATGTGGGCCGAAAATGGTGAAAAATAGACAGAAAAAATTAAAATGTTTTGCAATTTTGAAGAACTAGATGCAGTTTTTTGGGGTTAGTTTATTTTACACTTTTTTATCCAATTCTACATCTACAATTGTGCCGAAGACTGGAAAACAAAATTTCAATTGGTTTCCGAAATATAGCCGCGTGAAAAATTGCATGTTCTACGGAATAATTAAGATTTAGTCAAAATAACTAAACTAAAAATAGCAAATACCCAAATAGGGTTTTGTCAGTTTCTATAAGTATTTCACACGAGAAGAAGTTTGCAATTTATGTGTTGCACTAAAATTCTCTATTTGAAAAAAAAACACTAAAACAAAATTTAAAAAAATCACCGGCATTAACTAGTATATTCAATTCTTAACGCATTGAGTCTGCAACAGCTGTTTCTCTTGAACCGTAAACAAAGAAAAGTCACTGGAAATGTTGGAGCAAGAGTTATACAGACTTGGCAACCCATGCAGAATGAGAAATTCTTTATTTTAATAAATTTGTGTGTTTTCAATCATTATCGAGTTCAAGATCATATTTTTCTCATTAAAAATAATTTTTGATAGAAAAAGTTTATAACGAAGAAGTGAAATTGATTATTTCGGTGGATGATTTGTGTGTTTAATTTCAATCTGTATAAATAATTGAACTCTAACACTTCATTACATTTTGCTTTATTTCACTTGTTATCTCTTTTTTTCCTTGATTTAATTATCACAAAAACAAAAATTATCAAGAAGGGTTAGAGTAAAATTATTTGCGTAGATCCCAGTTAACACACAAATTTCTAAAATTAAAGATTTATCTCATTCACTATATGTTTTCCAAGTCTTCCATGGCATTTTTGAAACCATTAAACAGCTGTTTCAAACTCTTGTTAATATTACTCTTTAAATAAAATACACTTTTTACTTTTTGTTCTGCCAAAAAACAATGTAATTTTTTTCGTACAATTTCAGGCTGTCGGCATTTTGTGTATCGTTGAAAGTGTCTTTGAACTGCAGAAATACTCATACGGAACTGAAGATTTCACAGAGAAAATTGTACAAATTTGCATAGGATCCATGTTGGTAATATCTGCCTTCGTTGGGTGTTGTGGCGCTGTCAACGGTTCTGTCAAAATAGTGTCTTTCGTAAGTGTATAATCTCTTCTCTGTAATGCCTGTGAGAGAACATTAACCTAATGTGAAATTATCAGTTTGTCGTTTTGTTATTGGCTTTAATAGCATCGCATGCATGGCGACTCTGGCGCTGCAAGGAAGTTCGAGTACGAAATTATGCTAAAGTTTTGGTCGATTACACTTGGTTAGAGTATACACTGGATGAACACAAAATGGATCCCATTCAACAAACTGTAAGTGCTAATAATCTTCTTATAAAAACCCCGTATTCAGTTCTTGCGAAATTTAAAAACTTGTATCATTTATCTCTAAATGGAAATGTTTGTTGCATGGAGTTAAACCTATCGCCGATTTACCTTGCAAATATTTCATGAATGTGGCCGTCGGTGGTGCAATGGTTAATGCGCGCGTCTCTTGTGCATGAGATACTGGATTCGATTCCTGCTCTGACCATCTTAAATTTCTTTTGACGGCGGTCACCTCGCATAGTCACGGCGACACTATCCAGTATTTAGCCATGAAAAAACTTCTCAAAATACGGTTCGGAATCGGTGTAAAAACTGTAGTTCCCAATCAGTGAGTATAAAACCAGAAAGCGCACAGCTCCCTGGTTGTGAGAAGCCCTCCCAATTCCTTCATGGGATGTAATGGGAAACCCGTCTTTTTTATATTTCATCAATATTTCCTATTAGTACCCCATTTTATTTTTAACCAAAAACCCGTTTACTACGTAGGCGGAAGAACAAATTCTCCTGAGTACAGTGTTGCCAGAAACCGTCAACAAAATTTTGCTAAATGACCATACAAATTATGCAAAATTTAAATAAATTGTGATATAAAGCAAAATGTAATGAAGTGTTAGAGTAAAATTATTTATAGAGATTGCAAATAAAACACAAAATTATTAAAATAAAGTTTTTTCTCATACTCCATGGGTTGCCAAGACTGTATAACTCATGCTCCAACTTTTCCAGTGACTTTTCATGGTTTCCGGTCCAAGAAAAACAGCTGTTGCAAACTCTATGTATATTATTGTATGGCCCTAACTCGTTTCGAGAAAAATTTACCGAAGTCGGCATTTTGGTACCATGGATCTCGAATTCGAATGAGCGATATCCGAAAGTCGGATTCCTCTTTCAATTTTCAGAAAGATTGAACCTGATCAGAGTTGGCAAAACATGCAGAATAAAGTAAGAAAGAGAAAGAGCAATAGATGACTGGAAGTGTGTAGGGTTGCTCAATGCATTTTTCACACATTTGGCTTTGTGCAGTGAATCAAAAGTACAAAACTCATCAACCTGTAGTATTTTTGTCATAATTAAATCGAGGAAAAAGTTGATAACAAGTGAAATAAAGCAAAACGTAATGAAGTGTTAGAGTACAAATATTTATAGAGATTGCAAATAAAAAACCAAATTATTAAAATAAGTTTTTTTCTCATTCAGGCAACAACTCTATGGCAACAGCTGTTTTTCTTGGTCCGGAAACCAAGAAAAGTCACTGGAAAGGTTGGAGCAAGAGTTATGCAGACTTGGCAACCCATCGAGAATGAGAAAAATCTTTATTTTAGGAAGTTTGAATTTTATTTATTTCATTTGTTATCCAATTTTTTCTCGATTTAAATGTCACCAAAATTCTCACAGTTGATGATTTGAATGTGTGTGTGTTTTTGTTAAAGAGGTTGAATTGAGGTAGAGAAGGAAAAAAGTGCGCAATTTGGCAAACCTCGTAGAAGAGAACCGAAAAGTCTACGCGATTCACCCAAACTCATTTCTCTCTCGCGTCATAACTTGATTATTTCATACCTTTTACATACTTTATGCAATTTTATTTAAACATGGTTGGAATTTCTATACAAAAACGATGTACAAATAGACAGTCAAAATTTCTCTTCACTCAAATGCCAACAAACAAAACGAGTGAAACCCTAGCATTTCCCTGCTCTCTCTCATATTCTCTTCATTGAATATTTGAATACACTAGCAGCTTTTTGATAGTGTTATTGTATTTATATAACTATAAAATTCCAACAGTGTTGAAATATAATTACATAAACTATGCAAAATGTATGAAATAATCAAGATATGACACGAGAGAGAAATGCGTTTGAGTGAATATCTGGCATTTCTTGGTTCTCTTTTACCAGGGTTGCCAAATTGCGCACATCTTCTGGTTGTCTAATTCTTGATCGTCTTTGTTCTATAGGTAGATCATCAAAAAATTGCTCGTGTATTAAAATATTCAGCGAAGAGAGTAAGAGAGAGCAAGGAAATGAGGCGCTCCACTCGATTTCATTCTTGGCATTCCACTATGTAAGTAAATTTTTTCCTCTACCTTTCTTCATCCTCTTTGTTTTTCTGATAATTAAATCGAGGAAAAAGGGATAACAAATGAAATAAAGCAAAATGTATTGAAGTGTTAGATTAAAATAATTTTTACAGATTGCAATTAAAACACAAATTCTTTAAAATAAAGATAGGGTGGGTTGCCAAGTCTGTATAACTCCTGCTCCAACTTTTCCAGTGGCTGTTCTTGGTTTCAGGTCCAAGAAAAACAGCTATTGCAAACTCTTTGTATATTACTCTATGCGTAAAAGAGTCTCAGAACCTTTCCGTCTTTCTAAGAGTTCTCTTATGACTCAGGAAAGAGTCAAATACGATCCTGGAAATTTAATATCCTTAATTTTTAAGACTCTTTTTAGTGCCATCAAAGAGTCAATTATGAGTCCTTTTTTGTGCTTTTCAGAAGCTTTATTTTAAACCATTTAAGATTATTTAATGATACTTTTCTGGATCATTTTAGAGTTGTTTAAGATCATTTTAGAATGCTTTAAAACCTCCCCGTCCTATTATTTTACAAATAAAAAGGACGAAAGTATTATACTTATATGTATTAAATTAACAAATGTATTTTTCGTGTTCAAAATTACATCTCATTTAAGATGTAATAATGAATAATACATAAGTTCTTCAGTTTTGGCTTAACGATCTACTCGCACTACTTAGAGCTTGATCAAGTATTTTCAGATACCACATTTCCTCCAATCGTTGACTCCAAGACTGGAGTAAATATTGGAGTAAATCTTAGACTCCAAGACTGGAGTAAATAAATTTTTTGGTTAATGAAATTTTAGTTATTTTTTATACGCGTATATATTGTGGGAATGGAAATTTTAAAATAACTGAATACGGGGCTAATCAGCTTAAAATTGATTATCTTATTGTTTTACATAGTACGAATGCTGCGGCAAAAAAGGTTATACGGACTACACCACCGATAATCTAAAAGTTCCTGACAGCTGTTATCAGTTGGATGAACACAACAAAAGATCATTTTATCCCTATGGCCAGGGCTGTACGTCAGCTGTATCAGATGCCTATTTAAGCATTTATTATTTGGAAAAGTGGACGAATGTCGGTTTAATTTGTTTTGAAGTAAGTATTGGCACGAATTTCAAATATTTTATTCAAAACTAATTTGTTTATATTTTTCTTAATCTTGATTCTAGTTGCTTGGTATTGTCCTCAGTTTTCTCTTGATATACAGTTTGACAGCAGATACAAGACAGTATACATATTGAAAACAACTAGATTGATCCCTTTTACGATAATTGCATGTGTGTGTATATGCATGTACAAACAGACAATCATATTCGAATGTACTTAATTTAATTAATGTTTACTAATTTACATAAGAAAGATAAAACATTTTTATTCCAAATTTCAAAATGATTTTATAATTTAAATAAGAATTAAATATGTAAGCCAATCAGAAAAAAAATCAAATTTCATGATTTAGTTTTAATTTATAGCTTAAATTTAAATTATTAAATTCATAATTTAAATTTTAATACGATTTTTAAATTTCAATAAGTTTAATGCCAATTGAATAACACTTTTCGATTTTATATTAAACATGCATTGAAAATGGGAATATCATTTACATTTTAATTTAACATTTAAACGTGATTATCAAATTAGAATATAGTTATGAAATGTTGAGATTTAAGCACGAATAAGGATATGAAATGATCGCTAAAGAAATTTACTGTAAGTCGCACATTTGTAATTTAATTAAACTGAAACGAAAGACCCAGCTTTTTGCCAAATTACAAATTGAAATCCGGATTCATGAAAACTTTATATTTTTAACAAACCAAAACCCGATTATATGCCTTGCCTGGCGCGAAATTGCTCGATTTCGCATATATTTTGGCAACTACGAAATTGAGATATGTATTTACAACAATTTCGATTAACTTGATTAAAAATTGTCCTCTACAACGCTGTTTTTACCCCAGAAAATTAGGTAGTCTTCCAAAAAGGATGTACTAAAGTAGACAGACAAAATGTCTCTTCACTCGAATGCCAACAAACAAACAGATTGAAACCTTAACCATTATCTGCTCTCTCTCTCTCTCTTACTCTCTTCAGTGAATATTTCAATACACGTGAGCCTTTTTGATAGTGATATTTTATATAACTACAAATTCCAACCATGTTGAAGTAAAATTACATAAACTATACAAATAGTATAAAATAATCAAGAAATGTCGCGAGAGAGAAATGCGTTTGAGTGAATTGTGACCATTTTTTAGATCTCGTTTTTGGGGTAGCCCAAAAACGATGTACGAACATAGACAGTCAAAATTTATCTTGAGTGGAATGCCGCCAAAGAAAGCGAGTGATATGTTGCGTTTCTCTGCTCTCTCTCTCTCTCTCTTACCCTCTTCATTGAATACTTCAATACACGAACAGTTTTTTGATGATGTTATTGCATCTATCTGATGTTATTGTATACAAATTCCAACTATGTTGATGAAAAATTACATAAGTAAGTAAAAATTGTGAAATAATCAGGTTTTGACGCGAGAGAGAAATGAGTTTAAGTGAATTGTGTCGACTTTTGGGTTGTCTTTTACGAGGGTTGCAAATTGCGCGATTTTATCCATGACACGGCTGATCGAATATGTAACTAAATCCATGTACAAGTAGACAGTCAAATTTCTCTTCACTTGAATGCCAGCAAACAAAACTAGTGAAACCTTAGCCGTTCTCTGCTCTCTCTCTCTCTTACTCTCTTCATTTAATATTTCAATACACGAGCAGCTTTTTGATAGTGATATTGCATAGATGTAACTACAAATTGCAACTACGTTGAAGTAAAATTCCATAAACTATCCAAAAAGTATTAAATAATCAAGATATGATGCGAGCGAGAAATGCATTTAAGTGTATTGTGCACAGTGTTGCCAGTTTATCGCTTTAAGTACAATTCTAGTACTGTTTTTTTTTTTGGCTTCTGTACTCTTTTTTTAAAAAACAAAACATGCTAAATGCTATTTAGCACTTTTTTCTGTAATTTTTGCAAACATTTGACTTTTCTGGCTCCATTTTCAGCATTCTTTTGTCGATAAATTGCATTTTTTTATAATGTATATCTGTTTTATCACGGGTGTCGATGTTAAATATGTACGTTAGTTGGCATTTAAAAAATCCTTTACTGCAAAAGTATGTGGTTCCAGACTTCTTATTAATTTGGATGTACAGATAACATGACTACAAAAAAAAATGTATTTGTCGGTTTGTGTATTTTGCCTCAAGTTTAGTACTGGTCAAAATGGAATAAACGATTCAACCGCCTAATTACTTTAATTTTTAATTTAATTTACTTTTGAGTTTATATGGTTGAGTATTTCAAATTTGAATACGGCTTTTTAATTTTAGTCTTGCATTGATATACATTTTCTAATTTTAGTACGGGTTTCGTATATGAAATTTTATACAAGAATGTGCCACTGAATCTAAATTATTATATTTATATACATATGAATTTAAAAGTTGTATTTTACAATATTTGATAAAACAATTTATTTTAAATAAATATACTTTTAAAAGAAAGATAAAGCGTGTTTAAAATTGTAATACACGAAGTATTACCTGATACCGTTTTTATACCCACCTTTTGTATGGGAGGGCGTGGCGTAGTGACCTCGCCAATTTTCCCCAGTTAAGTACAAATTTACAGATTATTAAGCAATATCTGAGTTGCAGTTAATTACATACACTAAATACTAAATATATAGATTTGTATGGGATGTACCATTAGCAATCCCTAACCAAGTTTGGTTAAATATGTAATTCCCAAAGACAAAGTTTTAGTTTAGTTTAGTTAAAGAGGTATACGGCAGTTACCGTGTTGACCAAACTAACCCGACATGGCTCAAAATTCATAAAAAGTACCAAAAGGCATTTGATCCATAAAGGGGCACATAGACCTGTGGATAAGTTTCAGCGACTTCAAGTTGATATCAACTTATCCATGGTGTAAGGTGAAGTTGGTGGTTTGTACCAAATAGTTGATGTAAAATCAAAGCCATTTTGATTTTTTGAAGTTGATATCAACTTATCCACCAGTGTAAGGGGAAGTTGCATCAACTTTCATCCGCATTTCGGTGAGAAACGTTCATGAGGCAACATTATCGCCAAATGTAAATAAATGAACCAAAAAATAAATAAATTAAACATTATCGGAAAAATATAAACTAAATAAATATGATTTGTAGTGTTATTTATAAATATTTAAAGAAAATAAAGAAAGCGTTTTTTTCGTAAAATTTGTGATATTTTCGCAGTGCGCTCACCACCTTTCATTTCGACATCTGACAAGAAAATGAAGTTGCCTCAACTAGTTTCAGAGTGTAAGGGCAAAATCGAAGTTGATATCTAGTTATCGAAGTTGATGTCAACTTGAAGTCGAGCAACTTATCCACAGGTCTAAGGGCCCCTTAATACAACTCAAGTGGACCACCATGGCCAAGATACCTAATTTTACACGTGAAAAAGTGGTTTTTCTGTTAAATTCACGAATCAAAATTAAGACTTTACGACTGATTTTCCAAGCTCCTATAAAAGTGACACCAACTTGATATATATCAAAATGTTGGAAATGGTTAGTAATAGTTTGTTCATTGGTCACGGCACACGATTTGCCCATCCAAAATTCAAAAAGTGCCAAAAAACCATCTTCAATTTTTGACGGCTAATAAAACCTTACTGGTTGCCTGTACGCCATTTTTTATAACTAAGTGTAATCTGTATCTTTTCCATACACCACTTGTCTCTAGCACGTACCAAACGTATGCAAATGAAAGAAGATCATAAAAAAACTAGAAATCTTCAATCTCTTTTTTAACATTTTTTTATCTTTGAGTGGCTGACAATATGGGAAGTAATAAACATATCGCCAAAATCTTTATAAGTTCTAACTTCTGTAAGTGTATAGAATGCAAATGCATTAATCACATTATATCAGATACTACCAGTTATAAAATGGTGGAAGGTGAAGGTCGTCTTCATGAAATTTAAAAATTTGTGACTTTGGCCCATATACCCCCCATCCCTATGGGTGAATGTGGTCGAATATGTATGGTCTACGAAAATTTGTATTTTTTTATTAAATATAAGGCGTAAAGTGCCCGCAGTACTACTATTTTTAATAATTTCAGTTTTAGCACTTAATTTGCACTTAATATTTTGGCATGTTTTTTTACAGTTTCTGGCACCGCTGGAATAAAGATAAATAGAAAGAACAAAGACGAACTTCTCCCGAAGTTGAAAAAAATTAAATTTCAAAAATCTCCTTACTAAAACTCTACATCGTATGTATGCGATGGTAATCAATTACTATTACTGCAATAGAAATGCATTTTGTAGCCGGACCACATTAAGCAATTCGACGCTGGGTACTAAATTCGTCTAAGACTTTTTGGTTCTCTTTTACGAGGGTTGACAAATTGCGAACATTTTCTGGTCGTCTATTTCTTGATCGTCTTTGTATGTGGTAGGAAAATGATAGAAAACAAAGTAGACAGTTAAAATTGCTCTTGACTGTACTGCTAGCAAATGTGGCGGCGCCATAACGCCGCTAAAGTCGCACACTTCAACTGTCATCTAACATAAGATGACCGCGACCCGACATGCTCACCACACCCTCATTAATTACACCATGAGAAATTGTGAAATTCATGGTTGTCAGCCGTGTTCTATTTACATACACGAACGGCTAATTTCCAGACAACACATTAACAGAAACACCACTAGTTACCAACACCGACGAAAAATTGCAATTTTCGAGGCGTCATCGTGTCACGCCATTTTTGATTGAACCATTCGATTATATCTGCAAACCAGGCAACATCGTGCCAGCTAACTAGGAAGCATTTTTTGATTAGCCAGTACGCAGCCCCACGGGAGTAACAAAATTAAAAAGAAGCCACCAACATCCAGTTCGGTCAGGTAGGAATCCGCCGGCGAAGAGGAAAAAGAAAACACCCTGGAATCGAGACCGTCCGCACTTTGGTGAGTATGCAGTTTAGGTGTTGACGGTGTCTGATAACATTCGTTTTCCTGCCAACAGCTCATTATTCTGCGTGTGTATAGCCGACTGTGACGGCACCATCGTTCCCAGTGGTCAGACGCAGCCGTCGGCCAAGCAAACGGCACCACTTCGTGCCTTGGTAACCCCCGTATTTGTGCGACTCAAGCCGAGAGCCCCCCTAGGTTTGCTTCCACTCTCGAAGGCAGGCAATTTGGCCTGTACCCCGCCATTACAGCCGGTAGTGGAGCACCAGCGGGCGCTCAACGCCCTGGCCGCCGAGTAAGCGCCATATTATAGGCCACATTATAAGCGCCATATCATCTGCGCCATATTTTTGGCGCCTTTCAAGCCGCGCCCCAATAGCAAGCGCCATCTCATCTGCGCCATAGTATTTGCGCCATCGAAAATTGCGCCATCTCATCCGCGCCATATTTTGTGTCAGAAGGGCAGTGCCCAAAAGTGTGTGTTACGGTGACGATACGGTGCCAGCAGTGTGCTTATTTTGCTGCTTAGTATCCAGAGACAGGGACAAAAACGCAAAAATCTGTGTCCGTTCTGTTCACCCGGAGAAGTGTAACCAGACAGGGGCACCCAGAAGCAAGAATCCAGGGCCCGTTCTGTCCGTCCGTTCGCAGCAGTGTTCATCACCAGTCGCAGCAGGGTTCATCACCAGCCACAGGCATCTTTCATCACCAGCCACAGGCATCTTTCATCACCAGCCACAGCCAGTAAATTAACTCTTCCTGCACTTCATACTCCGTCCCACATTTAATCCCTGCAGAGGAAAGGTAAGTCCGTGCATTTTATTCCTTTTGCGGACAGCCCGGACCGTCCACCTAAGAATGGACGTTAAGCCTTAGGTAGAGTAGGGTAGAATTTTCTTATAAAAGGTGTTTTGCATAGGAAAAAGAAACGAAAATGGAAATTGTGAAAATTGAAATTTGGTCAAGCAGACCATAAGCAATCAAGAAAAATTTAAAAAAAAAATATTTTTTAGTAAACACGAAAGAATCATGGAAATTATGATATCTAAGAAAAAAGTGAATGAAGAACATATACGAAATAAGAATTTTGCAAATTTAGACTCATAAAGCAGTCGAAATGCCATAAAACTGTAAAAGAACAAAAAGAAAAAAACGAAAGGATTACCGAAATTTTGGAAATAAGAAAAAAGAAAAGTAAACTAAAAGAAAATTTTTGAAAATTAAAGCTGGTCGGACAGTAGTTCCGAAATATAAAAGAAAGTTTTAAGAAAATGAAACTGGCCGAAGAGCAATTGAGAGATAACGAGAAATTTTGAAAGATAAAAGTGATAAAAGAAACAAAAAATTGAAAATTTAAAAGAAAATAAACTGGTCAAGCAGACATTAAGAAGTAAGAATTTAGTAAAGTAAGAAAAACTAAGGAGAAATGAAATCTTAGAACAACCGAGATAGATAAATCGGAATAATAATTTTTAAATAATACAATAATGAAGGAGTAGGGGAATAGTCAAGGTTAAGTTTCTGAAGTATCATAATATTAGGTATAGAGAATAAGACGATTGTAAAAAGAGCGGCTGTCTTAGGCTGTTGGGGACCCGCATACTCCCTAGTGGCTAGGTTTGGCGTTAGGTTTAACATATTTTACGGACAGAATGACCTGCGGACCTTGACGGTGACTATATATCTATATTAATTTTTTTTTCTCTCTGCTTTTAAATTTATTTTGTGCTTTTATTTTTATATTTAAACCCATGCGAATTGCCTCTGGGTATATGATCTCGTGCGCGATAAACTAGGTCGGCCTAGTATTGTTCGTTGTTTTTATTTATAGACTATCGGGGTCTAAATAAGTTAGGCGTCGCGGCATCAGTGCTCGGGCACCATCGTCGTTACGGTTTCTACCTTCGGGAATTTTCGCGTTCGGTGAAATCCTGGACAGTGTCACTAGGGCATATGCCAGTGTTATTTGAGATACCCATTCGGTTTTAAGGTGTCGCTCTACCTTATGTTTAGAGTAATTTTGCATGCTTTTATTGTTAAAGTAATTTGTTAGCGTTTTTAAGAAAAATTTAGGATAAAATGGTTAGTTCATTTAGCCTTTTGGGGCTTATTGTTTTGCTTCGTGGAGATTTTTGTAACCACTGAAGGAGCGCTTTGCCCTTGTGGCACCCCTTTGCCTTCACTTTTTGTATTAAGTTAGTTAATTTAGTTTCTAATTATGAATAAATTGTTTTTGAAATTTGAATTCTGGTGCGTTTTAGATATGGCTAATTGAGCCAAAGGTAATGGTAAGGTAGAGGGTATGTTAGGGTAATTGGTAAGTGACACATTTTGTTTTTGGGATACTGCAGACGGAGCAGTGTCATGGGGAAGCCTGTAAGTGCTTCCAAAGGGAGGGTTCAAGCTGGCATCAACACCAGTCAGCTATATTTACGCGTTTTGGGAGTAGTCCCTTAAAACTTCTCTAGAACAGAACTATCTGTTCGCTTTTCGGTTTGTTCGTTTTGTTTGTCGCTGCTAACGATTGTTATCTTTGGGCTCCTTTTATTTAATTTTATGTCGCGAGAATGTTTGAGTAAGCCTCAGTATGTATTTATTGTTCTGTGGCAGACTGTTGATGTGCTTAGGAAGTGGAAAGATCCCCCCCGTCCGGCGAGTTACCAGCCCGGCTTAAACGCATGGCATTCTGAGCGCCCCACTAGTCCAGCACCTAAACTCTTTAATCAACTTAGTTCAATTGCAGTCTGTGCCCATATGACATAATGGCGCCCAACGTGGGGCCTCGAAGATTCACATCGTGAGTCAAAAGGTGTCATATCCACGTTGACGCCTACTGTCATATGACATAATGGCGCCCAACGTGGGGCCCGAAGATAATTTCGTTAGTCTACATAGTTAGCTTAGGAAGTTTTTATTGTCCTTACGCTTCACGTAAGTCCCGTTTAAGGATTATTAAATCTTGAACGTGTTGCGACGGGATTGCCGCGGGGCAAGGAAACTTTCTTAGGATACTTTTGTCGAGTGTCTCGACTTGTGAAGTCTTGTTCCTGCGACGATGTCAGGAGCAATTGCTCCAAGTGGAGGACTGACTTAGGTTTTTGATGATCTATTTTAGATTATTATTTTTATTTTTTTTTTTTTGCGTTTAACCCAATAGTGTAAAAGTTTTGTACAGTTATGCGGTCAGAACAAGCGTAAGTCCCGGCGAAGATCTTCTGGTCTAACCGTGTTGCGACGTTTGTTCGGCGCATGATTGGCAGGACTTTCGGTTGCACTAATGCTCGTTTGTCCGGTAGCGTCATTAGGCCACACGTAAGTCCCGGTGATGATCCCAGGATCTAACTGCGTTGCGACGTTTGGCGTGATACATGAACGGCATAATGTTAGCATTTTATTTTACCTTTTTAGTTTTATAATAGAGCAATAGTTTTTCGGTAGCTACTAGTCAGTAATGATTAGGCTGAATACGAAGAAAGTATTCAGGGGAGTCTGAAAGAGAGAGTCACGTAAGCGTGGTATTAGACTCATTACGTTTGCCCTCTTTTTGGCTTTCAGTGTGCCTCCAAATTTGCAAATTTAGTACTATTTATGTTTTGTCTTAGAGAAGTGTGCGTAACTTATATTGTGTCATCTGAAAAATTATCTATACATACCCCTACTTACCGTTCAATTACGAAAAGTTTTTGAGTTTAAATTTTGATTTGCGATACGAGTTTAGTTATCGTTTTAATCATAAAATTTTTGAGTTTAAATTTTGATTTGCGATACGAGTTTAGTTATCGTTTTAATCATAAAATTTTTGAGTTTAAATTTTGATGGTAAAGCTTTTGAGTTTAAAATTTTAAATTTCGATACGAGTTTTGGTTATCGTTTATTTAAGGTTCATTTTGTTTAGAATTTCAAGTTTGATCCGACTTTCGGGTAATAATTTTGTTTGCGATTTCATTTTGATTTAAGATTTTATTTTGAGATTTTGGATACTAAACTTCGATACGAGTTTGGGTATCGATTTCGCGTTTGGGTTTAAATTTTGATTTGCGATACGAGTTTTGGTTATCGTTTAATCATAAAATTTTTGAGAGTAAATTTTAAATTTCGATACGAGTTTTGGTTATCGTTTGTTTAAGATTAATTTTGTTTTGAATTTTAAGTTTTGGTCCGACTTTCGGATAATAATTTGGTTTACGATTTCGTTTTGATTTAAGATTTTAATTTTTAATCATCGGCTTTCGTTTTGGCCAGATTTTTTTTTTTTTTTTTTGTGTTTCCCAAATACAAGGTTGATGAAAGCTTGTGTTTGGTCTTTTGTTGGTTTTGATTGCTTTTTATTGTTTGCTTTTGATATTTGAAAATTTTTATTTAAAATTAATCTAAATTTTAACTTTTCAGTTTAAAAATTTTTTTTGTCGTTATTTCATCTGGCTTTTAAATTAATTTGCTCAGCGTTTTTCAATAGCTGACTTTTAATCTTCGATTTTCAAATTTTCTTTTCGTTGTAATTTTTCTGGACGCTAGTCGTCCACACCGCGGAGCCAATTTTCTTGGTTTAAGTAGAAGCGGTATCAATACTTTCGTTTCAATTATTCGGTATCCTCAAAGGGGAAATAAACCAAAAACTTTTCTTTGCGTTTGTTTTTTTTTTTGACGTCAGCGGTTGATAACGATGCCAGTCCGGCGTTCGCCACCTGGAGGAGGTGAAGGAGGGACCCATCAGACCCAAGATGCCTTCGCAGGTGAGGCAGAGACCCAGGCAGCGCCTGAGGTAACTATCAACCCGACAGCGGCCGCGGCCGTGACGTCAGCTTTTTCCGCTTCCGCCCAAGTGGTGGGATCAAGTGGACACGGCTACCCAGTGGGAAGTCAACACCAAACGGGGATTCTGGGATCTCAAGATCATGCAGAAACTTTTGATTCCCCAGACTTCAGTGCACTTACTGCACTTGAAGCGCGAACAGGGCGGCGACGCATGGGTGACGCCAGCCCTACTCGATTTGAAGCAGCACCCAGGCCAGGAGCAGAGGCTAGGGACCGGACAGGGCCAGGAATCGACGATGAGGCTCTGATTCGGAGAATTTTACCAGCTATACTAGCGGCGACTAGACAAGCGGCAGCCGTCGGCGGGGCAAATCACCCTACCGAAGCGACAATGCCAACATTGACCGCCGCACCAGCAGGCTATCAACCTGCTAACTATAATGAGACATTGCATCGGCAGCCAGAAGAGATAAGACGTCCATCTCAGCTGCCGAGCGTAATACCCACTCCGTTACCAGTACATGACCCTCGAAGGCGGTCGGAAACAGAACAGCCTTCAATGTACGCGCGACCACAGGTTGTTTCCATGCAAGACTCAATGGCTCCTAATGGATTTAGGCACGCTACCAATGTCCAGCCAGTGCCTGAAGGAAACTTTTGGCCCACACAGGGATCAACCCCACCACGAACAAGGCCACAGAGAGAGTTCCAGCGGAATCCAGATGGTGGAGTACGTTTTGAGCAGTATGCCCCAAGGAGACAAGATTTGACCAAATGGGGTTTGAAGTTTGATGGGACACAGAAAACAGTTAATATTCAAGATTTTCTGTTCCAAGTACGAGAGCAATGCCGAGATAATGAATGCTCCGAGTCTGAGTTGATGAAAGGACTTCATCACCTGTTGGACGGCTCAGCAAAGGTGTTCTACTGGGACTATCGTAAGTCTAATCCAACTTTTAGCTGGAGTGACTTGCAGAGAGCGATGTTAACCCAGTTCCAGCGTTTCGAGAGTGAGTTTCAAATTCAAATGCAGATTTTGAGCCGGAGACAACAATCGCATGAGACTTTCGAGGAGTATTATAACGCGATAATGAAGTTGAAGAACCAGCAACGGGCTCCCTACAGGGAAGCACAGCTAGTGGAGATAATGAGAGGAAATCTCAAGACGTCTCTGGCGCAGTTACTGTTCCCTATACGAGCAGATAGTCTCAGCGAATTTAGCCGAGAAGTTCGGAGAGCTGAAGCACTTTTATCGATGCAGCGACAGCAGCATCCACCGCGACCGACACCGACGGCTAAGGTGCATGAGGTAGCTTTCCAAGAAGAAGCAACAGAGGTGATCGTCGCTGGAGAAGTGGACGCCTTGGGAGCGAACAGCAAAGTCATCTGCTGGAATTGTCGAGCTCCAGGGCATATTTTCCGAGACTGTTTGTCCACTACACGAAAAATCTTCTGCTACAAATGCGGAAAGGAGAACACGGTGACTCCGAAGTGTCCGAACTGCCAGGGAAACCTGCCGCGACACCCACCTCAGACTGGGGAGGTGCGGAGCACGGAAGTTTAAACCCAGCCAAGTCCCAAACAGATAATATCTACCCAGCCAGTGACAATACACCTGTAACCAACACAAGAGATACTAAGATCCAAACAGTGGTTAAACCAGCGACCTTATCAACTGAGGAAGAGGAAATTTTAAATACCATGAGAGAAGAGGTGCAAACCAAGAATATACCAACGCCAGCGGTTCTGAGACACCTTAAGCCATTGCACCAACGCATGGCTGAGTACAAAGCAGCTAGAGCCAGAATCTTCGGGGAGGTATCAGACCGTATAAAGCGAGCACGAGTAAGATTTGAGAAACGACGGCTGATCCGACGAGAGATCGCCGCTACTACTCTGTTCGCAGGAGATGACAACCGCTTCTATGCAAGAGTGAAAATAAGGGGCATAGAAGTCGAAGGGCTCATAGACAGTGGAGCATCCGTGACTTGTCTAGGCAAGGGATGCCAAGAGCTGGTTGATCAAGCCGATTTGCAGATTCATCGTTTTGTCTCATCAGTGAGAACAGCTGATGGGAGTGCTCACCGAATATTGGGAAGAGTACGAGCGAGAATTGACTTTAATAAACGATGCGAGGAGGTTGACTTTTATCTAGTACCAACCTTGGAACGTGCGCTCTATTTGGGCGTTGACTTTATGCGAACGTTTAAGTTGTTGACAGGCATAGAGAGTCTTACCACTCAAGGGGTAGACCTATGCGAAGAAGTCCAAGCCTCTGAGGAGGTTAAGTCCCATGCTCTGTCGTCACAACAGACCAGAATATTAGATGTCGTGGTTGGACTATTTCCATGTTATACCAGGAAAGGCCTCGGCAGAACACATTTGGAAACCCATTCCATTGATACTGGGGATGCAGTCCCGGTAAAGGATAGATATTATCCAGTTTCGCCAGCAGTACAAACACTTCTGTATGCCGAGTTGGATCGAATGCTTGAATTAGGAGTCATCGAGCCTAGCGAAAGTCCTTGGAGTCACCCCGTGACGTTAGTACGCAAAGGGGCGAAAAATAGATTGTGCCTGGACGCACGCAAGCTGAATGCTCTGACGATTAAGGATGCGTATCCACTTCCTCATATAGAGGGTTTACTCAGCAGGCTTGGCGACACATATTATATTTCCAGTGTGGATCTCAAAGATGCGTTCTGGCAGATACCTCTAGATCCAGCCAGTAGAGAGAAGACAGCCTTCACGGTGCCCGGTAGGCCACTCTATCATTTCAAGGTAATGCCGTTCGGCTTATGCAATGCCGCCCAGCGACTTTGCCGGTTAATGGATAGGGTGATACCGTCGGCCATACGTGATCGCGTCTTTGTGTATCTGGATGATCTTCTGGTAGTATCTCCAGATTTTCAGACACATATGGCACTTCTGAAACAAGTTGCTCGTTGCCTTGAGGATGCCGGTCTGACCATCAATGTTCAGAAGTCCAAGTTTTGTTTCAAGGAACTAAGATATTTAGGTTACCTTGTCGGAGGGGGCCAAGTCAAACCCGATCCTTCGAAAGTTGAGTCAATCGTGGGCTACAAGTATCCAAAATCCCTGAAACAGGTGAGGAGCTTTTTAGGCGCCACGGGGTGGTACCGAAAGTTTATATCTGACTACGCTACAATAGCGGCTCCGATTTCGGACACTTTGAAGAAGAGTAAAACTTTTTGCTTCACGGGTGAAGCTAAAGTAGCCTTCGATAATTTGAAGAATGCATTGGTGACTAGTCCTGTACTAATTCACCCAGACTTCTCCAAGCGCTTTTATGTGCAATGCGACGCCTCGGATCTAGGAGTCGGCGCAGTTTTGTTTCAAAGAGATGACAACGGTGAAGAACATCCGATAGCCTACTACTCGCACAAATTGACACCTGCACAGCGGAATTATACTGTGACAGAGCGAGAATGCTTAGCGGTGGTTCTGGCCATTAAGAAGTTTAGACCATTCATTGAGTTGATGGCGTTCACTGTCATTACAGATCACAGCAGCCTTAAGTGGCTGATGTCACATCGAGATCTCAATGGGCGGCTAGCTCGTTGGAGTCTTCACCTGCAATCTTTTGACTTTGTAATCGAACATCGCAAGGGTAAACTCAATGTTGTGCCCGACACATTGTCCAGATATGCGATGGAAGAAGTCTCGGCAGAGGTTGCAAGATTAATCGATATGGAGGATAAAGCATTCAAATCTACTGATTATGCGGATCTCATCAAGACGATCGAGGAGAACGCGAATCGCCTACCCGATTTACGAGTGGTAGATGGAATCGTATACAAAAGAACGATGCCGTATGATGGCATACCACTCCATGAGGACTTTGCGTGGAAGGTGTGGGTACCATTGGAATTAACCCAAAGTATCATTGAGAAGTCTCATGATCCCCCGCACGCTGCTCATGGAGGTTTCTTTAAGACCCTGAAGAGGATTAAAGAATATTTCTTTTGGCCGAATATGAACATGCAGGTGAAAAGTTATGTCGATGCTTGCCAAACATGTCGTGAAACTAAGGCGGCCAACATTACGTTAAGACCACCGATGGGGAAAGAGTTAGTGATCCATCGGCCTTTTCAGCGGATTTTCGTGGACTTTCTAGGCCCTTATCCTCGTTCTAAGAATGGCAACTGTTTTATTTTCATTGTTCTTGATCACCTGACGAAGTTCGTCATGCTGAAGGCTATGTCCAAGGCTAGCAGCAAGAACGTGATTCGGTTCTTGATAACCGAAATATGCCATAAGTTCGGTGTTCCTGAGACCATCGTCTCGGACAACGGCAAACAGTTCATAAGCCGCGAGTTCACGGATTTCGTTACCAATTTCGGTATAAATCATTACCGAACAGCAGTGCACTCTCCGCAGGCCAACGCCTCGGAAAGAGTTAATCAATCGGTTTTATCGGCGATTCGATCTTATATGAAGGAGGACCACCGAGAATGGGATCGACATCTGTCTGAAATAGAATGTTCCTTACGATCCTCAGTACACAGTGCGATTGGTGTCACACCATACTTCGCTCTTTTCGGAGTCAATATGATCACACATGCCAGCCTATATAAGTTGGCGAGACGCCTGAAGAGCTTGACTGACATGGGTGAAACCCAAGTTCCCAAATCGGTTGCACAGGATTTAGTGAGGACAAAAATACAAGAGAGTCTACATAAGGCTTATGAGAGAAACGAACGCACGTATAACACCAGATGCCGTCCGGTTAAGTATATACCGGGCCAGGAAGTTTACCGACGTAATTTCCAACAGAGCAGCTTTAAGGACAATTTCAACGCAAAGCTGGCACGGAAGTTCTTGAAGTGCAGGATTGTGAAGCCTGTTGGAAACAGTCTCTATGAGGTAGAAGACCTGAAAGGTAAACGCCTGGGAGTGTTTCATGCTAAGGACTTGAAACAATAGTGTAAGACCATGCGACTCTGAGTTTTATCTCAGGCGTGGGTTCGGGTTCTACTCAAATGCAATTCGGTATTGATGAGTATAGTCTGTGACAGGTTAATACCTGTAAAAGTTTTATGTGTCCACGGTAACGTGTCGAAAGTTGATACAGGGCAAAGCCAGATAAGCTAGGTAGGCGTTAGCGAGTAGTAGTTAGCTTTTCTATTCATGACCCTTCTGTCTTATTCTCTTTTGACCAATTACTTGTAGATCTAAGGAGTTTTCGATATTGTCATTTCAGCCCAAATTAGTCCGCCCCTGTCTGCAACCCTCGATAGTTAGGTGCCTTCGTCCCTATGGCTAATGTGGTGGAGTGCAACGTGTGCCTGTCGACACTGACGGCGGAGGATGCGACGATTGTCACCTCCGAGTGCGGCCACATTTTTCATTTGTCGTGCCATGAGACCTGGTACGACCAAGGGAGGACCGATTGTCCCGTATGCCGTCGAGCCGGCTTCTACGTGTTCCCGATATACCCACGGTTTGTGGAGGGCGAAATAGTCGCCGACCAAGGAGAGCTAGTAGCGCTGCGCAACGAGGTTCGTGCGAAACAAGAGCGCATCGAGGCCGTCGAGGCTGCACATGACGATTTGCAGCGTAGATACGACGATCTGCGGGAGGAGTACGATTTTCACTCTCTAACACTCCTGCAGGAGAACAAGCAGCTGCAGCAATCCAAGGCCGAATTGTACCACGAGCTGTGCCGAGTCCGCAACCAGCCTTCTACCGGGGTGGAGAAGCTGAAGAGCCGCATAGAAGCCATGCAGCTGGACATCACTCGACGCGAGTCAAAGTGGGAGAGAGAACGGGCGCAAATGAAGGATCAGCTGACCGAGGTGACCAAGAAGAGCCAACGCTTGGAGGAGAACCTTCAGGACTTCCAGCAACAGCTCCGAACCGTGCAGCAGCAGAACGCCACGCTCACGCAGGAGCTGGCCGAATCCTCGGGACGCTTCCAAGAGGTCGCTCTCCAACGAAAGATCTCCGGGTACGCGGCCAATAAAATAACGATTTGCCACCTTACACCACAGGCTGCCGCCGAGCCCAAAGAGAGAGTAATGGGCCTCTTGAGAAGGTTGGAGATTGAGTGCCCTCCAGAGGATGTGGACGTTGTAGTTTGTTCAACCATGCTAGCTCACCCGGACCAGCACCAAGTGACCGTCGAGTTCAAGTCGCCCAAAGTGAAATTCGAAGTACTAACCAAATTCCGGCGACTGGAGACCAACGACAGAGCAGCTATCCGCCGACTCCGGGTGAAGTACAGTGCCGCAGTGTCCCAGCTGTATAAATTGGCAGGCAGCAAAGTCCACGGTAGGAAGGGAGTGTACAACATGCGACTCGTTGACGACCAAATCTTAATATCGGTAAAGGGGATAGCCGCGCCGCAGGTCATCGAAACGGAGGCTCAGCTACAAGACCTGCTAGACTCGTTGCCGCAGAGCTCCCGAGCAACTACACTGCCCCGGAAATAAGGCGAAAACATGAAGGAAAACTTCCTTGGCCATAACGCCAGCATACCAGCTCACAACAGGAAGGAACTGGACTTGGAGACGTGTGAGTTAGGCGAGCGCCTGATCAGCCCCCACCACCGGGCTGATTCAGCTCCATCCCTAGGGGTGGTACCTGATCACCTAAGTGGTGCGGTCCCTGATCAGCTGCAGACCGAACACTCACACCCCTTCCGACAACAGTTTCTCTCCCATCCCTCGTCCTGGCTGTCATCAGGATGGTGGAGTTTGTGGCGGCGCCATAACGCCGCTAAAGTCGCACACTTCAACTGTCATCTAACATAAGATGACCGCGACCCGACATGCTCACCACACCCTCATTAATTACACCATGAGAAATTGTGAAATTCATGGTTGTCAGCCGTGTTCTATTTACATACACGAACGGCTAATTTCCAGACAACACATTAACAGAAACACCACTAGTTACCAACACCGACGAAAAATTGCAATTTTCGAGGCGTCATCGTGTCACGCCATTTTTGATTGAACCATTCGATTATATCTGCAAACCAGGCAACATCGTGCCAGCTAACTAGGAAGCATTTTTTGATTAGCCAGTACGCAGCCCCACGGGAGTAACAAAATTAAAAAGAAGCCACCAACATCCAGTTCGGTCAGGTAGGAATCCGCCGGCGAAGAGGAAAAAGAAAACACCCTGGAATCGAGACCGTCCGCACTTTGGTGAGTATGCAGTTTAGGTGTTGACGGTGTCTGATAACATTCGTTTTCCTGCCAACAGCTCATTATTCTGCGTGTGTATAGCCGACTGTGACGGCACCATCGTTCCCAGTGGTCAGACGCAGCCGTCGGCCAAGCAAACGGCACCACTTCGTGCCTTGGTAACCCCCGTATTTGTGCGACTCAAGCCGAGAGCCCCCCTAGGTTTGCTTCCACTCTCGAAGGCAGGCAATTTGGCCTGTACCCCGCCATTACAGCCGGTAGTGGAGCACCAGCGGGCGCTCAACGCCCTGGCCGCCGAGTAAGCGCCATATTATAGGCCACATTATAAGCGCCATATCATCTGCGCCATATTGTTGGCGCCTTTCAAGCCGCGCCCCAATAGCAAGCGCCATCTCATCTGCGCCATAGTATTTGCGCCATCTCATCCGCGCCATATTTTGTGTCAGAAGGGCAGTGCCCAAAAGTGTGTGTTACGGTGACGATACGGTGCCAGCAGTGTGCTTATTTTGCTGCTTAGTATCCAGAGACAGGGACAAAAACGCAAAAATCTGTGTCCGTTCTGTTCACCCGGAGAAGTGTAACCAGACAGGGGCACCCAGAAGCAAGAATCCAGGGCCCGTTCTGTCCGTCCGTTCGCAGCAGTGTTCATCACCAGTCGCAGCAGGGTTCATCACCAGCCACAGGCATCTTTCATCACCAGCCACAGGCATCTTTCATCACCAGCCACAGCCAGTAAATTAACTCTTCCTGCACTTCATACTCCGTCCCACATTTAATCCCTGCAGAGGAAAGGTAAGTCCGTGCATTTTATTCCTTTTGCGGACAGCCCGGACCGTCCACCTAAGAATGGACGTTAAGCCTTAGGTAGAGTAGGGTAGAATTTTCTTATAAAAGGTGTTTTGCATAGGAAAAAGAAACGAAAATGGAAATTGTGAAAATTGAAATTTGGTCAAGCAGACCATAAGCAATCAAGAAAAATTTAAAAAAAAAAAATATTTTTTAGTAAACACGAAAGAATCATGGAAATTATGATATCTAAGAAAAAAGTGAATGAAGAACATATACGAAATAAGAATTTTGCAAATTTAGACTCATAAAGCAGTCGAAATGCCATAAAACTGTAAAAGAACAAAAAGAAAAAAACGAAAGGATTACCGAAATTTTGGAAATAAGAAAAAAGAAAAGTAAACTAAAAGAAAATTTTTGAAAATTAAAGCTGGTCGGACAGTAGTTCCGAAATACAAAAGAAGGTTTTAAGAAAATGAAACTGGCCGAAGAGCAATTGAGAGATAACGAGAAATTTTGAAAGATAAAAGTGATAAAAGAAACAAAAAATTGAAAATTTAAAAGAAAATAAACTGGTCAAGCAGACATTAAGAAGTAAGAATTTAGTAAAGTAAGAAAAACTAAGGAGAAATGAAATCTTAGAACAACCGAGATAGATAAATCGGAATAATAATTTTTAAATAATACAATAATGAAGGAGTAGGGGAATAGTCAAGGTTAAGTTTCTGAAGTATCATAATATTAGGTATAGAGAATAAGACGATTGTAAAAAGAGCGGCTGTCTTAGGCTGTTGGGGACCCGCATACTCCCTAGTGGCTAGGTTTGGCGTTAGGTTTAACATATTTTACGGATAGAATGACCTGCGGACCTTGACGGTGACTATATATCTATATTAATTTTTTTTTCTCTCTGCTTTTAAATTTATTTTGTGCTTTTATTTTTATATTTAAACCCATGCGAATTGCCTCTGGGTATATGATCTCGTGCGCGATAAACTAGGTCGGCCTAGTATTGTTCGTTGTTTTTATTTATAGACTATCGGGGTCTAAATAAGTTAGGCGTCGCGGCATCAGTGCTCGGGCACCATCGTCGTTACGGTTTCTACCTTCGGGAATTTTCGCGTTCGGTGAAATCCTGGACAGTGTCACTAGGGCATATGCCAGTGTTATTTGAGATACCCATTCGGTTTTAAGGTGTCGCTCTACCTTATGTTTAGAGTAATTTTGCATGCTTTTATTGTTAAAGTAATTTGTTAGCGTTTTTAAGAAAAATTTAGGATAAAATGGTTAGTTCATTTAGCCTTTTGGGGCTTATTGTTTTGCTTCGTGGAGATTTTTGTAACCACTGAAGGAGCGCTTTGCCCTTGTGGCACCCCTTTGCCTTCACTTTTTGTATTAAGTTAGTTAATTTAGTTTCTAATTATGAATAAATTGTTTTTGAAATTTGAATTCTGGTGCGTTTTAGATATGGCTAATTGAGCCAAAGGTAATGGTAAGGTAGAGGGTATGTTAGGGTAATTGGTAAGTGACACATTTTGTTTTTGGGATACTGCAGACGCAGCAGTGTCATGGGGAAGCCTGTAAGTGCTTCCAAAGGGAGGGTTCAAGCTGGCATCAACACCAGTCAGCTATATTTACGCGTTTTGGGAGTAGTCCCTTAAAACTTCTCTAGAACAGAACTATCTGTTCGCTTTTCGGTTTGTTCGTTTTGTTTGTCGCTGCTAACGATTGTTATCTTTGGGCTCCTTTTATTTAATTTTATGTCGCGAGAATGTTTGAGTAAGCCTCAGTATGTATTTATTGTTCTGTGGCAGACTGTTGATGTGCTTAGGAAGTGGAAAGATCCCCCCCGTCCGGCGAGTTACCAGCCCGGCTTAAACGCATGGCATACTGAGCGCCCCACTAGTCCAGCACCTAAACTCTTTAATCAACTTAGTTCAATTGCAGTCTGTGCCCATATGACATAATGGCGCCCAACGTGGGGCCTCGAAGATTCACATCGTGAGTCAAAAGGTGTCCTATCCACGTTGACGCCTACTGTCATATGACATAATGGTGCCCAACGTGGGGCCCGAAGATAATTTCGTTAGTCTACATAGTTAGCTTAGGAAGTTTTTATTGTCCTTACGCTTCACGTAAGTCCCGTTTAAGGATTATTAAATCTTGAACGTGTTGCGACGGGATTGCCGCGGGGCAAGGAAACTTTCTTAGGATACTTTTGTCGAGTGTCTCGACTTGTGAAGTCTTGTTCCTGCGACGATGTCAGGAGCAATTGCTCCAAGTGGAGGACTGACTTAGGTTTTTGATGATCTATTTTAGATTATTATTTTTATTTTTTTTTTTTGCGTTTAACCCAATAGTGTAAAAGTTTTGTACAGTTATGCGGTCAGAACAAGCGTAAGTCCCGGCGAAGATCTTCTGGTCTAACCGTGTTGCGACGTTTGTTCGGCGCATGATTGGCAGGACTTTCGGTTGCACTAATGCTCGTTTGTCCGGTAGCGTCATTAGGCCACACGTAAGTCCCGGTGATGATCCCAGGATCTAACTGCGTTGCGACGTTTGGCGTGATACATGAACGGCATAATGTTAGCATTTTATTTTACCTTTTTAGTTTTATAATAGAGCAATAGTTTTTCGGTAGCTACTAGTCAGTAATGATTAGGCTGAATACGAAGAAAGTATTCAGGGGAGTCTGAAAGAGAGAGTCACGTAAGCGTGGTATTAGACTCATTACGTTTGCCCTCTTTTTGGCTTTCAGTGTGCCTCCAAATTTGCAAATTTAGTACTATTTATGTTTTGTCTTAGAGAAGTGTGTGTAACTTATATTGTGTCATCTGAAAAATTATCTATACATACCCCTACTTACCGTTCAATTACGAAAATTTTTTGAGTTTAAATTTTGATTTGCGATACGAGTTTAGTTATCGTTTTAATCATAAAATTTTTGAGTTTAAATTTTGATTTGCGATACGAGTTTAGTTATCGTTTTAATCATAAAATTTTTGAGTTTAAATTTTGATGGTAAAGCTTTTGAGTTTAAAATTTTAAATTTCGATACGAGTTTTGGTTATCGTTTATTTAAGGTTCATTTTGTTTAGAATTTCAAGTTTGATCCGACTTTCGGGTAATAATTTTGTTTGCGATTTCATTTTGATTTAAGATTTTATTTTGAGATTTTGGATACTAAACTTCGATACGAGTTTGGGTATCGATTTCGCGTTTGGGTTTAAATTTTGATTTGCGATACGAGTTTTGGTTATCGTTTAATCATAAAATTTTTGAGAGTAAATTTTAAATTTCGATACGAGTTTTGGTTATCGTTTGTTTAAGATTAATTTTGTTTTGAATTTTAAGTTTTGGTCCGACTTTCGGATAATAATTTGGTTTACGATTTCGTTTTGATTTAAGATTTTAATTTTTAATCATCGGCTTTCGTTTTGGCCAGATTTTTTTTTTTTTTTTTTGTGTTTCCCAAATACAAGGTTGATGAAAGCTTGTGTTTGGTCTTTTGTTGGTTTTGATTGCTTTTTATTGTTTGCTTTTGATATTTGAAAATTTTTATTTAAAATTAATCTAAATTTTAACTTTTCAGTTTAAAAATTTTTTTTGTCGTTATTTCATCTGGCTTTTAAATTAATTTGCTCAGCGTTTTTCAATAGCTGACTTTTAATCTTCGATTTTCAAATTTTCTTTTCGTTGTAATTTTTCTGGACGCTAGTCGTCCACACCGCGGAGCCAATTTTCTTGGTTTAAGTAGAAGCGGTATCAATACTTTCGTTTCAATTATTCGGTATCCTCAAAGGGGAAATAAACCAAAAACTTTTCTTTGCGTTTGTTTTTTTTTTTGACGTCAGCGGTTGATAACGATGCCAGTCCGGCGTTCGCCACCTGGAGGAGGTGAAGGAGGGACCCATCAGACCCAAGATGCCTTCGCAGGTGAGGCAGAGACCCAGGCAGCGCCTGAGGTAACTATCAACCCGACAGCGGCCGCGGCCGTGACGTCAGCTTTTTCCGCTTCCGCCCAAGTGGTGGGATCAAGTGGACACGGCTACCCAGTGGGAAGTCAACACCAAACGGGGATTCTGGGATCTCAAGATCATGCAGAAACTTTTGATTCCCCAGACTTCAGTGCACTTACTGCACTTGAAGCGCGAACAGGGCGGCGACGCATGGGAGACGCCAGCCCTACTCGATTTGAAGCAGCACCCAGGCCAGGAGCAGAGGCTAGGGACCGGACAGGGCCAGGAATCGACGATGAGGCTCTGATTCGGAGAATTTTACCAGCTATACTAGCGGCGACTAGACAAGCGGCAGCCGTCGGCGGGGCAAATCACCCTACCGAAGCGACAATGCCAACATTGACCGCCGCACCAGCAGGCTATCAACCTGCTAACTATAATGAGACATTGCATCGGCAGCCAGAAGAGATAAGACGTCCATCTCAGCTGCCGAGCGTAATACCCACTCCGTTACCAGTACATGACCCTCGAAGGCGGTCGGAAACAGAACAGCCTTCAATGTACGCGCGACCACAGGTTGTTTCCATGCAAGACTCAATGGCTCCTAATGGATTTAGGCACGCTACCAATGTCCAGCCAGTGCCTGAAGGAAACTTTTGGCCCACACAGGGATCAACCCCACCACGAACAAGGCCACAGAGAGAGTTCCAGCGGAATCCAGATGGTGGAGTACGTTTTGAGCAGTATGCCCCAAGGAGACAAGATTTGACCAAATGGGGTTTGAAGTTTGATGGGACACAGAAAACAGTTAATATTCAAGATTTTCTGTTCCAAGTACGAGAGCAATGCCGAGATAATGAATGCTCCGAGTCTGAGTTGATGAAAGGACTTCATCACCTGTTGGACGGCTCAGCAAAGGTGTTCTACTGGGACTATCGTAAGTCTAATCCAACTTTTAGCTGGAGTGACTTGCAGAGAGCGATGTTAACCCAGTTCCAGCGTTTCGAGAGTGAGTTTCAAATTCAAATGCAGATTTTGAGCCGGAGACAACAATCGCATGAGACTTTCGAGGAGTATTATAACGCGATAATGAAGTTGAAGAACCAGCAACGGGCTCCCTACAGGGAAGCACAGCTAGTGGAGATAATGAGAGGAAATCTCAAGACGTCTCTGGCGCAGTTACTGTTCCCTATACGAGCAGATAGTCTCAGCGAATTTAGCCGAGAAGTTCGGAGAGCTGAAGCACTTTTATCGATGCAGCGACAGCAGCATCCACCGCGACCGACACCGACGGCTAAGGTGCATGAGGTAGCTTTCCAAGAAGAAGCAACAGAGGTGATCGTCGCTGGAGAAGTGGACGCCTTGGGAGCGAACAGCAAAGTCATCTGCTGGAATTGTCGAGCTCCAGGGCATATTTTCCGAGACTGTTTGTCCACTACACGAAAAATCTTCTGCTACAAATGCGGAAAGGAGAACACGGTGACTCCGAAGTGTCCGAACTGCCAGGGAAACCTGCCGCGACACCCACCTCAGACTGGGGAGGTGCGGAGCACGGAAGTTTAAACCCAGCCAAGTCCCAAACAGATAATATCTACCCAGCCAGTGACAATACACCTGTAACCAACACAAGAGATACTAAGATCCAAACAGTGGTTAAACCAGCGACCTTATCAACTGAGGAAGAGGAAATTTTAAATACCATGAGAGAAGAGGTGCAAACCAAGAATATACCAACGCCAGCGGTTCTGAGACACCTTAAGCCATTGCACCAACGCATGGCTGAGTACAAAGCAGCTAGAGCCAGAATCTTCGGGGAGGTATCAGACCGTATAAAGCGAGCACGAGTAAGATTTGAGAAACGACGGCTGATCCGACGAGAGATCGCCGCTACTACTCTGTTCGCAGGAGATGACAACCGCTTCTATGCAAGAGTGAAAATAAGGGGCTCATAGACAGTGGAGCATCCGTGACTTGTCTAGGCAAGGGATGCCAAGAGCTGGTTGATCAAGCCGATTTGCAGATTCATCGTTTTGTCTCATCAGTGAGAACAGCTGATGGGAGTGCTCACCGAATATTGGGAAGAGTACGAGCGAGAATTGACTTTAATAAACGATGCGAGGAGGTTGACTTTTATCTAGTACCAACCTTGGAACGTGCGCTCTATTTGGGCGTTGACTTTATGCGAACGTTTAAGTTGTTGACAGGCATAGAGAGTCTTACCACTCAAGGGGTAGACCTATGCGAAGAAGTCCAAGCCTCTGAGGAGGTTAAGTCCCATGCTCTGTCGTCACAACAGACCAGAATATTAGATGTCGTGGTTGGACTATTTCCATGTTATACCAGGAAAGGCCTCGGCAGAACACATTTGGAAACCCATTCCATTGATACTGGGGATGCAGTCCCGGTAAAGGATAGATATTATCCAGTTTCGCCAGCAGTACAAACACTTCTGTATGCCGAGTTGGATCGAATGCTTGAATTAGGAGTCATCGAGCCTAGCGAAAGTCCTTGGAGTCACCCCGTGACGTTAGTACGCAAAGGGGCGAAAAATAGATTGTGCCTGGACGCACGCAAGCTGAATGCTCTGACGATTAAGGATGCGTATCCACTTCCTCATATAGAGGGTTTACTCAGCAGGCTTGGCGACACATATTATATTTCCAGTGTGGATCTCAAAGATGCGTTCTGGCAGATACCTCTAGATCCAGCCAGTAGAGAGAAGACAGCCTTCACGGTGCCCGGTAGGCCACTCTATCATTTCAAGGTAATGCCGTTCGGCTTATGCAATGCCGCCCAGCGACTTTGCCGGTTAATGGATAGGGTGATACCGTCGGCCATACGTGATCGCGTCTTTGTGTATCTGGATGATCTTCTGGTAGTATCTCCAGATTTTCAGACACATATGGCACTTCTGAAACAAGTTGCTCGTTGCCTTGAGGATGCCGGTCTGACCATCAATGTTCAGAAGTCCAAGTTTTGTTTCAAGGAACTAAGATATTTAGGTTACCTTGTCGGAGGGGGCCAAGTCAAACCCGATCCTTCGAAAGTTGAGTCAATCGTGGGCTACAAGTATCCAAAATCCCTGAAACAGGTGAGGAGCTTTTTAGGCGCCACGGGGTGGTACCGAAAGTTTATATCTGACTACGCTACAATAGCGGCTCCGATTTCGGACACTTTGAAGAAGAGTAAAACTTTTTGCTTCACGGGTGAAGCTAAAGTAGCCTTCGATAATTTGAAGAATGCATTGGTGACTAGTCCTGTACTAATTCACCCAGACTTCTCCAAGCGCTTTTATGTGCAATGCGACGCCTCGGATCTAGGAGTCGGCGCAGTTTTGTTTCAAAGAGATGACAACGGTGAAGAACATCCGATAGCCTACTACTCGCACAAATTGACACCTGCACAGCGGAATTATACTGTGACAGAGCGAGAATGCTTAGCGGTGGTTCTGGCCATTAAGAAGTTTAGACCATTCATTGAGTTGATGGCGTTCACTGTCATTACAGATCACAGCAGCCTTAAGTGGCTGATGTCACATCGAGATCTCAATGGGCGGCTAGCTCGTTGGAGTCTTCACCTGCAATCTTTTGACTTTGTAATCGAACATCGCAAGGGTAAACTCAATGTTGTGCCCGACACATTGTCCAGATATGCGATGGAAGAAGTCTCGGCAGAGGTTGCAAGATTAATCGATATGGAGGATAAAGCATTCAAATCTACTGATTATGCGGATCTCATCAAGACGATCGAGGAGAACGCGAATCGCCTACCCGATTTACGAGTGGTAGATGGAATCGTATACAAAAGAACGATGCCGTATGATGGCATACCACTCCATGAGGACTTTGCGTGGAAGGTGTGGGTACCATTGGAATTAACCCAAAGTATCATTGAGAAGTCTCATGATCCCCCGCACGCTGCTCATGGAGGTTTCTTTAAGACCCTGAAGAGGATTAAAGAATATTTCTTTTGGCCGAATATGAACATGCAGGTGAAAAGTTATGTCGATGCTTGCCAAACATGTCGTGAAACTATGGCGGCCAACATTACGTTAAGACCACCGATGGGGAAAGAGTTAGTGATCCATCGGCCTTTTCAGCGGATTTTCGTGGACTTTCTAGGCCCTTATCCTCGTTCTAAGAATGGCAACTGTTTTATTTTCATTGTTCTTGATCACCTGACGAAGTTCGTCATGCTGAAGGCTATGTCCAAGGCTAGCAGCAAGAACGTGATTCGGTTCTTGATAACCGAAATATGCCATAAGTTCGGTGTTCCTGAGACCATCGTCTCGGACAACGGCAAACAGTTCATAAGCCGCGAGTTCACGGATTTCGTTACCAATTTCGGTATAAATCATTACCGAACAGCAGTGCACTCTCCGCAGGCCAACGCCTCGGAAAGAGTTAATCAATCGGTTTTATCGGCGATTCGATCTTATATGAAGGAGGACCACCGAGAATGGGATCGACATCTGTCTGAAATAGAATGTTCCTTACGATCCTCAGTACACAGTGCGATTGGTGTCACACCATACTTCGCTCTTTTCGGAGTCAATATGATCACACATGGCAGCCTATATAAGTTGGCGAGACGCCTGAAGAGCTTGACTGACATGGGTGAAACCCAAGTTCCCAAATCGGTTGCACAGGATTTAGTGAGGACAAAAATACAAGAGAGTCTACATAAGGCTTATGAGAGAAACGAACGCACGTATAACACCAGATGCCGTCCGGTTAAGTATATACCGGGCCAGGAAGTTTACCGACGTAATTTCCAACAGAGCAGCTTTAAGGACAATTTCAACGCAAAGCTGGCACGGAAGTTCTTGAAGTGCAGGATTGTGAAGCCTGTTGGAAACAGTCTCTATGAGGTAGAAGACCTGAAAGGTAAACGCCTGGGAGTGTTTCATGCTAAGGACTTGAAACAATAGTGTAAGACCATGCGACTCTGAGTTTTATCTCAGGCGTGGGTTCGGGTTCTACTCAAATGCAATTCGGTATTGATGAGTATAGTCTGTGACAGGTTAATACCTGTAAAAGTTTTATGTGTCCACGGTAACGTGTCGAAAGTTGATACAGGGCAAAGCCAGATAAGCTAGGTAGGCGTTAGCGAGTAGTAGTTAGCTTTTCTATTCATGACCCTTCTGTCTTATTCTCTTTTGACCAATTACTTGTAGATCTAAGGAGTTTTCGATATTGTCATTTCAGCCCAAATTAGTCCGCCCCTGTCTGCAACCCTCGATAGTTAGGTGCCTTCGTCCCTATGGCTAATGTGGTGGAGTGCAACGTGTGCCTGTCGACACTGACGGCGGAGGATGCGACGATTGTCACCTCCGAGTGCGGCCACATTTTTCATTTGTCGTGCCATGAGACCTGGTACGACCAAGGGAGGACCGATTGTCCCGTATGCCGTCGAGCCGGCTTCTACGTGTTCCCGATATACCCACGGTTTGTGGAGGGCGAAATAGTCGCCGACCAAGGAGAGCTAGTAGCGCTGCGCAACGAGGTTCGTGCGAAACAAGAGCGCATCGAGGCCGTCGAGGCTGCACATGACGATTTGCAGCGTAGATACGACGATCTGCGGGAGGAGTACGATTTTCACTCTCTAACACTCCTGCAGGAGAACAAGCAGCTGCAGCAATCCAAGGCCGAATTGTACCACGAGCTGTGCCGAGTCCGCAACCAGCCTTCTACCGGGGTGGAGAAGCTGAAGAGCCGCATAGAAGCCATGCAGCTGGACATCACTCGACGCGAGTCAAAGTGGGAGAGAGAACGGGCGCAAATGAAGGATCAGCTGACCGAGGTGACCAAGAAGAGCCAACGCTTGGAGGAGAACCTTCAGGACTTCCAGCAACAGCTCCGAACCGTGCAGCAGCAGAACGCCACGCTCACGCAGGAGCTGGCCGAATCCTCGGGACGCTTCCAAGAGGTCGCTCTCCAACGAAAGATCTCCGGGTACGCGGCCAATAAAATAACGATTTGCCACCTTACACCACAGGCTGCCGCCGAGCCCAAAGAGAGAGTAATGGGCCTCTTGAGAAGGTTGGAGATTGAGTGCCCTCCAGAGGATGTGGACGTTGTAGTTTGTTCAACCATGCTAGCTCACCCGGACCAGCACCAAGTGACCGTCGAGTTCAAGTCGCCCAAAGTGAAATTCGAAGTACTAACCAAATTCCGGCGACTGGAGACCAACGACAGAGCAGCTATCCGCCGACTCCGGGTGAAGTACAGTGCCGCAGTGTCCCAGCTGTATAAATTGGCAGGCAGCAAAGTCCACGGTAGGAAGGGAGTGTACAACATGCGACTCGTTGACGACCAAATCTTAATATCGGTAAAGGGGATAGCCGCGCCGCAGGTCATCGAAACGGAGGCTCAGCTACAAGACCTGCTAGACTCGTTGCCGCAGAGCTCCCGAGCAACTACACTGCCCCGGAAATAAGGCGAAAACATGAAGGAAAACTTCCTTGGCCATAACGCCAGCATACCAGCTCACAACAGGAAGGAACTGGACTTGGAGACGTGTGAGTTAGGCGAGCGCCTGATCAGCCCCCACCACCGGGCTGATTCAGCTCCATCCCTAGGGGTGGTACCTGATCACCTAAGTGGTGCGGTCCCTGATCAGCTGCAGACCGAACACTCACACCCCTTCCGACAACAGTTTCTCTCCCATCCCTCGTCCTGGCTGTCATCAGGATGGTGGAGTTTGTGGCGGCGCCATAACGCCGCTAAAGTCGCACACTTCAACTGTCATCTAACATAAGATGACCGCGACCCGACATGCTCACCACACCCTCATTAATTACACCATGAGAAATTGTGAAATTCATGGTTGTCAGCCGTGTTCTATTTACATACACGAACGGCTAATTTCCAGACAACACATTAACAGAAACACCACTAGTTACCAACACCGACGAAAAATTGCAATTTTCGAGGCGTCATCGTGTCACGCCATTTTTGATTGAACCATTCGATTATATCTGCAAACCAGGCAACATCGTGCCAGCTAACTAGGAAGCATTTTTTGATTAGCCAGTACGCAGCCCCACGGGAGTAACAAAATTAAAAAGAAGCCACCAACATCCAGTTCGGTCAGGTAGGAATCCGCCGGCGAAGAGGAAAAAGAAAACACCCTGGAATCGAGACCGTCCGCACTTTGGTGAGTATGCAGTTTAGGTGTTGACGGTGTCTGATAACATTCGTTTTCCTGCCAACAGCTCATTATTCTGCGTGTGTATAGCCGACTGCGACGGCACCATCGTTCCCAGTGGTCAGACGCAGCCGTCGGCCAAGCAAACGGCACCACTTCGTGCCTTGGTAACCCCCGTATTTGTGCGACTCAAGCCGAGAGCCCCCCTAGGTTTGCTTCCACTCTCGAAGGCAGGCAATTTGGCCTGTACCCCGCCATTACAGCCGGTAGTGGAGCACCAGCGGGCGCTCAACGCCCTGGCCGCCGAGTAAGCGCCATATTATAGGCCACATTATAAGCGCCATATCATCTGCGCCATATTGTTGGCGCCTTTCAAGCCGCGCCCCAATAGCAAGCGCCATCTCATCTGCGCCATAGTATTTGCGCCATCGAAAATTGCGCCATCTCATCCGCGCCATATTTTGTGTCAGAAGGGCAGTGCCCAAAAGTGTGTGTTACGGTGACGATACGGTGCCAGCAGTGTGCTTATTTTGCTGCTTAGTATCCAGAGACAGGGACAAAAACGCAAAAATCTGTGTCGGTTCTGTTCACCCGGAGAAGTGTAACCAGACAGGGGCACCCAGAAGCAAGAATCCAGGGCCCGTTCTGTCCGTCCGTTCGCAGCAGTGTTCATCACCAGTCGCAGCAGGGTTCATCACCAGCCACAGGCATCTTTCATCACCAGCCACAGGCATCTTTCATCACCAGCCACAGCCAGTAAATTAACTCTTCCTGCACTTCATACTCCGTCCCACATTTAATCCCTGCAGAGGAAAGGTAAGTCCGTGCATTTTATTCCTTTTGCGGACAGCCCGGACCGTCCACCTAAGAATGGACGTTAAGCCTTAGGTAGAGTAGGGTAGAATTATAAGAAAAAAAAGGTGTTTTGCATAGGAAAAAGAAACGAAAATGGAAATTGTGAAAATTGAAATTTGGTCAAGCAGACCATAAGCAATCAAGAAAAATTTAAAAAACCAACCCGTAAAAAACAAAGTTTTTGACTATAAATTCTTTATATATGACACAGAACATAAAACACTTTTTTAATATATTTTTTTTTTATTTTAGTATCCTTTTTGTACTTTCGTACTTTTAGTCGATCTTTCGTTTTAACATTATTTTTATATTATTTTTAATACATTTTTTAAAAAGGAAACTTGTGAAATTGATTACTTCGGTGGATGGTTGGGTTGGGTTGGTATTTTAAATATTAAAATTTTTTTTTTTAAAAAATTTTTTTTTTGTTTAAATTTTTATCGCCGCCAATAACAATATCTCAATTTTTTGAATGCTTTATATTGTGTGTCGATATGACGGAAGTTTTCGCAATCGTTCCATTTCTTCCAACGCTGGTAGGTTGCAAATCGTTTTGCCTTGAATTTTCGACACGTCAAGATCTTCTAAGCGAATTCCTTCGAGAGATCTTACTCGGCTCAGCGCAACGTACGCTTGACCTTTTGCAAATATCTTAGGTCCCAAGTTGATGACTGCTCGATCGACCGTTGAACCTTGCATTTTGTGTACAGTCACTGCCCAACATAGTATAAGCGGAAGCATTCGTCTTTCTGCTGTGCCTGCCGATAGTTTTGCCGGAAATTCGACAGTTCTTGGCTGGATGATGTGTTCGCCGATCTCAACGAAATTTATTTTGACATTTGGCAAATCTTGTTCATACATTTGTGCTCGACGAAACAGTGGCCAAATAATATCAACTATTTCACCCATCGCACCATTAACAAGACCTTTGCTTGTGTCGATGTTATATCGGAGCATAACCTTGGCTCCGATAAAGAGCCTTAATGCCTTTGGCAGCCCACCAGTCTTGTTGATGTCTTCCGGAATGAGACTCTCTAAGTTGATGGCGCTGATATCTTTTATCGCATCTGAGATTCGGTCAGCTGCTAGAAGATCTACCATATTTACGCCTTGTTGTTGGTGGTGAGTAAGAGCTTCACGATTATGTTCATCGACCAGTGCATTGGTCGGATCGATGCGGAGCGCTTTTCCAACACTAAATTCATTGGAAAGATTTTTATCGACTTTCCCGAGTAAAATTTCAATGTGTTCCGTCTTTAACTCTCCGATTCGCAAGTCATTGAGTAAATCGATGAAAGTTGTGTCTCCCCGCTGTCGCATGTTCTGAACTAGTTCACAGAAAGACAAAGTACGCCAAAGATGAATAGCTGGCTCCAAGCTCTTTGGTTGATGGAACACAGCGTTTCCTCGAACAGGTGGTAGCTGCATCAAGTCACCAAACAACAAAATATTCATTCCCCCAAACAATTCGTTGCTATCTTTAAGTTGTTGTAGACGTAAATGTAAATGCTCCAGCATTTCGTAAGGAACCATAGAAATTTCGTCGATGATGAGGAATTGAGTTTCTCGCCACTGCAATCGCAAAGATCTTAAATAGATTCCAGTTAGACTTGGAAGTTTTGTGACCTTGCCATCACGTTGGACTGGTAATTTGAACATCGAGTGAAGCGTTCGACCTGATATCAACCTTGCTGCAACACCAGTAAGAGCACCAACTTTAACTGAATTCATATCTCCACCATAGCAGCGACGAATCTGCTCCTTGATGAGATTAAGCGTGAACGTTTTTCCAGTGCCAGCGCCGCCAGTGATAAACATTCGAACTGGATCTACTGATCCCTTCTTCTGTTCATCGATGCTTTTCGTGATGAAATTGAAAAGATCTGTTTGGCCAACATTCATCATCGATAAATGGTACCGGAAAAGACCTTCGCTGACTCTAACGTCATCCGCGTCATAATCGTTATCATCCAATTCAATTTCTTCGTTGACTGGATTCTGTAACTGTATGAAAGCGTTTGCCTGATTAACTGCATTATCCAATTGTCGATCTCGTACTCTATGAATTTCCATGTATGTATCTGGTGGTAGCTATGAGTTCAGCTTCTCTAGCTAAGAACGCTTCTTTTGATGAATCGTATCCTCTTAGCAATTCATCCTCGTCACGAAACGGCACATACTGAGCAAGAAGACTGTAATAGTAGTTTTCTGGATCATTTGGTTCTCGGAAAATTGGCACTCGAATGACTGCAGGGCGGCTTCTTATTTTCATTTTTTTTGTCCCATTTAACAGAGTCACAAAACGTATTTTAGGAGCATTTAATCTGTCATCGTAAGCTTCGTGATCTCCAGCGTCTTCATCCAAGACAGTTGTTGTACTATAATGCGGTTCAAACAACATCGCAAACTCAACCAGTGACATGTTCTCAAAGTCATAATGCGGATGTGCATGTGGTCGGTTCGTGTATAGCTCAAAGATGTTGGTACAATAGCCAGCAGCATCGTCATTTACGAAGCGGAAAACTTTGTAACGCTGTTCAGGCTTGCGCGTGTTTAAGAACACACATTTACGCGAGGCATGTCTCAACGGAAGGTGACCCAATCGAGAACTGCATTCGCAAGCAGAAACGTGTCGCTCTCGCACAATTTTCATGCAAATCTTGAACATTTTATCAGATGTGGTACTTTGTTCTTGGCGTATAGTACGAATTGCATCTCGCACACCTGCAGACACCTCGGTTGGCTCATTCTTGGAACAATATTTTGCAAGATAATTGGCAATTGATTCATTGTTTCCACACGGTTGAATGTCCATATTTCCTTTCCAACATTTCAGCATCGTTTTGTTATAATTATTAATAAAGTTTGCTTCTGGTTTTCGTTCTAAAATGCACATACGACCTCCATTTTTAATAAACTCGTCAGAAGTATTTGCGACGATATGAGTTTGATTGCTTGGAATACGAGGAAAGTTGAAGCGACATTCGACCGAACCATTCTTGTAGCACGTCTGAGTATGATGATGTCGCTGAACTCCATTGACTAGCGTTTTCATTTCCTCATCATTGTCTGGCAATTCACACGTTATGACTTCATCGATTCGCGCGATGCCTTCTTTAGTGTCAAAGCTTGGCGTTCCCTCCACCCAAACTAGCATGTGAAGATGCGGCGATCCACGATTTTGGAATTCAATTCGCCACCATTCGTCGACCAATTTCCCACCGAGAATAGTATTATCTGATCTTAGTAAACTCATTATTGCGTTCACTCGAATCATGAAATGACGACTGATGACCATTGGATATTTTTCAATAAGTTTTTGAACTTGATAGGTGCTTAAAGAAGCTGGATGTTTGTCCGCTTTACCATCAGCAATCAACAATGCATTAATCATGTCACTCCAATGTAGATCATTGCAACTTAATGTGATGAAATAATGCGGTGGTCCTAGGCATCTGATCATTGCAATAACCTCCATGAAAGCAGTGTTCCAATACGCCAAAGAACCTCGCAAATTCTTAACGTATAGATGAACGTCTTCCACCATCTTCTCATTATTTCGCACTTTCTTTCCAAGTACGTTGATATTGGTCGTTATGCGAAGATGTTCATACATAGAAAGTGCGTAAAATAGGTAATCAGTACGTTGAAATCTGGTATCATTTCCCATGATACGTGCTTGGAAGTAGTCAAGTGGCGAAATTTGTACTGGTCGTTGTTCTTTAAGTCCATTCACGCCTTTGGGAAAGAGATGATACCATGCATACTCTTCAGCATGCAGCTCATGACGATCATTGACTATATTGTTTGTAGTTTTTCTTGAAATCTTGAGCTGTTTCGTTCTACCACCATCGCTTGGAATGCCAATTAACTCCGAATTTTCTTGAGGCTGACGTGCTTCAATTGGTGCCATAACTGAAGTTTGGACGGGTATCGCGTCAACTTCAGAAGGAACAGATATGACATCAGAGCGTTTAGAGCCGATATGGGGAGAAGCAACAGATGGAATGCATGAAAGTTGGCCATCAGCGTCAATTTCATGATCTATATGAACGACTTGAGAGGTTGCTTCTTTATCAATCTTCATATAGTCAAGCGTGTACTGGGCATTTGTAGAACCTGTCGCACGCTTACAGATGCGAATGAATTCCTCAATATTGCTACACTCGATAAGACACGCTCGGCCATTTCTTTTTGACGCAGTAGCTCCTTTTGGACCACACGAATGAGAGTCAGCAAAATAGAACTTGTCATCAATCTTCATAATAGCGTAGCTTTTCGAATTTGCAATCAAAACTCCAGCTGGATACTTGCTAAACAGTAACAGTACACCTTGAAAAAGGCAAAAACCAAAACCTGGTAGGTTTCTGAAATCCTCAAGATTGCCAAATATTTCTGGATCATCAGGGTAGCGAAGCGATACAGTGACTCCAAACATTGTAATATGTGGTACTATATTGAAGTTGTTGACGAGAAGATAACCACTCTCTGGAATTTCACCAGGTGGATGAAGAGAGACAATCCTTTCGTAAAGTCTATTCGACTCTATCAAAATACAATTGAGTGTGTTGGAGTCCCATTCAATAGGCGACTGAATGGACGAGCGAACAATAGCTCCAATTGCCATAGCACAACATTGTTTGTCTGCATTTGGTTCGAACTGTAAATGTGCCTGACTCCACAGTGCACGAATAATATTCGAGAATTCATTAATACGTGAAACACGACGTGGGCGTGGTGCTGGTTGAGGCGGCTGAACTCTGATAAAACTTGCGTCATCGAGTTGTGTACAATTTGTGTTATTTTGAACATCACGGTACAATGGATTGTTCGTCTTTAGCCACTCTATTGCGTTACTAACATTGTCGCGTGAAATTGTGAACTCACGTGTGATGTCGAGGTTCTCCAATGACTCAGTGACGACAATCAAACCGGCAGAATCAGGTGATCGAGGCAACAATGTTGGAAGATTTTCAGTAACTTCGAAAATATCTTGGGCGAACAAAACTGCTTGACCCTTGAATCCAAACTGTCCGAAAACACCGTCATACTTGATAATTTTCAAGAATGGAATGATTCGAGCGAGTAAACGAATCTCCACTTGTGTGAGAATTGCAATCTCTTGAGGAATAACACCAGGATCGAGATTGTTCCAATATGCCTTCGAAGGATGGTGTGCTTTGCTCGACTTCAAATGTGTCTTACAACGGTGACAGCAAAGCAATGAACTTTTTTGGGCCAACTCGACGGGAAGATAATGTGGACTTTCACCAGAAAAGCTGCAGTTTGACACTTGTTGCTTGTAGCATCGCTTGTGGCAGACTTCACAGATGCAATCAGCATAAACATTAATTTTTGCTTCGAAAGCAGCTACTGTGGCGTCAATATCCAATTGAGCATTTATGGTAGCTTGATCTGCTTGACGTTTTTGAGTGAGTCGTGCTTCGCGAGACGTTGGTGATTCATCACGCCGTCTTGCTTCATCTGCTTGACGTTGTTGAGTGAGTCGTGCTTCGCGAGACGTTGGTGATTCATCACGCCGTGTTGCTTTATTTGCTTGACATTTTTGAGTGAGTCGTGCTTCGCGAGACGTTGGTGATTCATCACGCCGTCTTGCTTCATCTGCTTGACGTTGTTGAGTGAGTCGTGCTTCGCGAGACGTTGGTGATTCATCACGCCGTGTTGCTTTATTTGCTTGACATTTTTGAGTGAGTCGTGCTTCGCGAGACGTTGGTGATTCATCACGCCGTCTTGCGTCATCTGCTTGACGTTGTTGAGTGAGTCGTGCTTCGCGAGACGTTGGTGATTCATCACGCCGTGTTGCTTTATTTGCTTGACATTTTTGAGTGAGTCGTGCTTCGCGAGACGTTGGTGATTCATCACGCCGTCTTGCTTCATCTGCTTGACGTTGTTGAGTGAGTCGTGCTTCGCGAGACGTTGGTGATTCATCACGCCGTGTTGCTTTATTTGCTTGACATTTTTGAGTGAGTCGTGCTTCGCGAGACGTTGGTGATTCATCACGCCGTCTTGCTTCATCTGCTTGACGTTGTTGAGTGAGTCGTGCTTCGCGAGACGTTGGTGATTCATCACGCCGTGTTGCTTCATTTGCTTGACGTTTTCGAGTGAGTCGTGCTTCGCGAGACGTTGGTGATTCATCACGCCGTCTTGCTTCATCTGCTTGACGTTGTTGAGTGAGTCGTGCTTCGCGAGACGTTGGTGATTCATCACGCCGTGTTGCTTCATTTGCTTGACGTTTTTGAGTGAGTCGTACTTCGCGAGACGTTGGTGATTCATCACGCCGTCTTGCTTCATCTGCTTGACGTTGTTGAGTGAGTCGTGCTTCGCGAGACATTGGTGATCCATCGCGTCGTTTTTGACGTCGCTTTTCGATCCGAGATGCACGAGACGCTGGTGATTCTTGATGCTTTTTAAGTTCACGCTTTTCTTTTTCCTTTTGTAGTCGAAGTAGACGTTGCAATGTAGTTTCGACCTTTTTCACCATGCTAAAATTCAAAATTCAATATTATGGTTGTGCGACTTACCTGTGATAACTATTATGGTTGTGTGACTTACCTGTGATAACTAAGGTTGAGGTTGAATCTATAAATATTTTATATCTTTATATTTTTTTATTTTTTTTTCAATTTCTTTAGTATTTTTTTTTTTATTTTAGTAAAAATATTCTTTTTTCTTGTAAATGATAAACAAGATTTGTTGCAAATTTTTCGTATTTTCAAAATGCAATAATTTGCGAATGTTCTTTTCTTCAACAAGTAACAGATGATGTAAACTACTTTTTGTTGTAACCGAATCAATTTGTTGTAAGTTGTTGCAATTTAATTTCAATTCCCGTTTGCTGTTAAGTTATTGGAAATTGTCAAATTAGGCATGACCACCTTTCCTTCTTGATTTTATAAAGAATTTTATATACGAATATTTTCAAAACTATTATTATTATTTTATAACTTTCACACTATTCATGACTAATTATTCAAGCTTAAGGTCACTTCTGATTTTATAAAACCTTTTGTTTTTCTCTTTTCTCTCTCGATATTTCGATTTCCTTTGGAAATCTTCTTCAGGATAGTTTTTAATATTATTAATAACAAACAAACATCAATACAAATTAAAATGAAAATTTTTGAAAAATTTGTGATAAGTAATACTATTCATACATCTTATAATACAGTAATGTTCACATTATGTATGAATAGTATTACTTTTCACAATTTGTCAAAAATTTTAATTTTAATTTGTATTGATGTTTGTTTGTTATTATTAATATTAAAAACTATCCTGAAGAAGATTTCCAAAGGAAATCGAAATATCGAGAGAGAAAAGAGAATAACAAAAAGTTTTATAAAATCAGAAGTGACCTTAAGCTTGAATAATTAGTCAAGAATAATTAAAATAAAGGTCGAAAAATTGGAAACAAATTATAACTTTCACACTTTAAAATGTCTTTAATTTTTTTTTCCTAATATTTAGTGTTTTCGCGTCAGTTTGTTTTTCTTTTTATTAAAAATGTCTTATTTAGCTTTTTAACAAAATTCTACAGTATCCAATAATTTGTAAATCAAAACTGCGGCGTTATCCGCGCGCCTGCCTACTGTGTTGTTGTGGGTTTTGAGTTTGAAAAGGAAATGATTTAACTGAAAAATTCACAAAATCACTTCTATAATGAGCAAAATACTCCAAATTAAAACACTTAAATCTCGGCTCCCCGATATCGGATCACCTTAATTTTTGGCCTACACTCTTCGTCGAAACCCGCACTAGTTTTGATCCAAAAGTAAATAAAAACGGTCACGAACTTCCGGAGAAAATCGCTTGGGAAAATTATATGAAAATCGCCCAATAATCACTTTCAATACCTACTGCAAAGCAGCGCACAAACAAACAAACGACCAACGTTAAATACGATGACACTGCACAAAATGGGTAAAATTATCGCAAATTAAAACACTTAAATCCCGGCTCCGTGATACCGGATCGCCTTGATTTTTGGCTTAAATTCTTCGTCGAAACCCGCACTAAAAATCAATCCCAAAATTAATAAAATCGGCCACGAACTTCCGGAGAAAATCGCGTGGGAAAATTATATCAAAATGCACAAAAATCACTTTAATACCGAATGCAAAGCAGCAACAAACACAAGGCCAACGTTAAATACGATGCCACAGCACAAAATGGGTAAAAATATCGCAAATTAAAACACTTAAATCCCGGCTCCGTGATACCGGATCGCCTTGATTTTTGGCTTAAATTCTTCGTCGAAACCCGCACTAAAAATCAATCCCAAAATTAATAAAATCGGCCACGAACTTCCGGAGAAAATCGCGTGGGAAAATTATATCAAAATGCACAAAAATCACTTTAATACCGAATGCAAAGCAGCAACAAACACAAGGCCAACGTTAAAAACGATGACACAACACAACAATAACAGATTTGTGCCAAGACCTCAAGTCCTCAAGACCTCAAGACCGGAGTCGAAGTTAATATAAAGAATTTAAAAAAAAAAAAAGAGAGTGTGCTTTAAGACCACACAACTGAAGTAAAACTTCTTTAGCTCCATCTACATGTTTATATATATGTTTGTATATGTCTATATGTATAATGTATACAGACATATAATAATTTTCTACAAATGTTTAAATTTAAATTCCGTTTCCATTGATAAATAAACATATTTGAGTTGAATTTTTATTTATTATTTGTTTTATTATTTTTAATCATTATTTATATTATTTTCATTATCGGATACATGAGTAGTTACTGTGGTTGATTGTAAGACTGAGACAATAGGCTTATGGTATGAAAAATATGATACATATGTTTTCGAATGAAAATTAGAAAGAAATCTAGAGAAAACTGCATCGATTGTTGTTCCATGTCGTGTGGTAGGCTCATTTCGGTTATTATTGATTTCAAGTTCTAATTTATCTCGAAGGAAGTTTATGAAGAGTTGTCCATCTTCGGATGCGAAATTAACATTGAAATCTCCTGCTAAAATGAGTGGCAACGTATGATAATTTTCTCCTAATTCTTCAGAGCCTACTCGACCGTAAATCATAAGTCTTTTATATATAAGCTTTATAATGTTATTGACTGTGTTATTGGGCGAAATGTAAACAACTACCATTATGATGTTTGTTCCATCGTCCAAATCACAGTGAGCAGCACATATATCACCAATTGATGACTGGCCAATATCGAGTTCAGTAATATGTCTTAATAAAATGTCCATGTTCGAAGTTACAATGTTTGAAGTATCATTTGATTTCTGATAAATTGCCACTCCTGCTGATCTAACATTTTTACGTTTAAATTTTGCAATACAATCAAAATTCGGGATGTCAACATTATCATCGTCATTTGACCAAGTTTCTGATAGAAACAAAATATTGCTTGAACCAATTACGGGATCGCTCAAGTCCGCCACGTGTTTTCTGAGACTTTGGCAATTGAAAGTAACCATGGACAACTTTTTCCTGTCATGCATGAAATCAAGAATCGTTCTTCCTAATGTTGACAATGTATTCAACGATAATCGGCGAAATTCATCTTGTAAAGATATGACCGATGTATCATTTTTTCGACCATGATAAAATCTATTATCATTATCTTTTGGCACTATGTACAATCCTTCAATGCTGGTTACTCTTGATAGAGCAACATATAGTAGTGGCAGAGAATGAGTCCTTTGGTATTCATAAACCACTTCATTGAAGGTTCCACCTTGAGATTTGTGAATTGTCATGGCACATCCTGATACTAAAGGAAAATGATTTCGTTTTGCAATAATTGTTTTATTATTATTCATGGCAATGGCAGATGTTCTGCGTTCTATTGGGACGGCATGCTATAATTTTCATTCGAAAACATATGTATCATATTTTTCATACCATAAGCCTATTGTCTCAGTCTTACAATCAACCACAGTAACTACTCATGTATCCGATAATGAAAATAATATAAATAATGATTAAAAATAATAAAACAAATAATAAATAAAAATTCAACTCAAATATGTTTATTTATCAATGGAAACGGAATTTAAATTTAAACATTTGTAGAAAATTATTATATGTCTGTATACATTATACATATAGACATATACAAACATATATATAAACATGTAGATGGAGCTAAAGAAGTTTTACTTCAGTTGTGTGGTCTTAAAGCACACTCTCTTTTTCATACCATAAGCCTATTGTCTCAGTCTTACAATCAACCACAGTAACTACTCATGTATCCGATAATGAAAATAATATAAATAATGATTAAAAATAATAAAACAAATAATAAATAAAAATTCAACTCAAATATGTTTATTTATCAATGGAAACGGAATTTAAATTTAAACATTTGTAGAAAATTATTATATGTCTGTATACATTATACATATAGACATATACAAACATATATATAAACATGTAGATGGAGCTAAAGAAGTTTTACTTCAGTTGTGTGGTCTTAAAGCACACTCTCTTTTTTTGTTTTAATCGTCAAACTCTACTCTTCACCTCCCTTGTCATGATTTACGTTGCATACTTTTGGGGAACTTCGTAACAGCTTCCGCTACATTACAAACTTCCGGTTCCGTTGCATTAAAAAATGTTTACCCCTCCGTATAGAAGTTTTACTTCAAAAATATTTTTTAGTAAACACGAAAGAATCATGGAAATTATGATATCTAAGAAAAAAGTGAATGAAGAACATATACGAAATAAGAATTTTGCAAATTTAGACTCATAAAGCAGTCGAAATGCCATAAAACTGTAAAAGAACAAAAAGAAAAAAAACGAAAGGATTACCGAAATTTTGGAAATAAGAAAAAAGAAAAGTAAACTAAAAGAAAATTTTTGAAAATTAAAGCTGGTCGGACAGTAGTTCCGAAATATAAAAGAAAGTTTTAAGAAAATGAAACTGGCCGAAGAGCAATTGAGAGATAACGAGAAATTTTGAAAGATAAAAGTGATAAAAGAAACAAAAAATTGAAAATTTAAAAGAAAATAAACTGGTCAAGCAGACATTAAGAAGTAAGAATTTAGTAAAGTAAGAAAAACTAAGGAGAAATGAAATCTTAGAACAACCGAGATAGATAAATCGGAATAATAATTTTTAAATAATACAATAATGAAGGAGTAGGGGAATAGTCAAGGTTAAGTTTCTGAAGTATCATAATATTAGGTATAGAGAATAAGACGATTGTAAAAAGAGCGGCTGTCTTAGGCTGTTGGGGACCCGCATACTCCCTAGTGGCTAGGTTTGGCGTTAGGTTTAACATATTTTACGGACAGAATGACCTGCGGACCTTGACGGTGACTATATATCTATATTAATTTTTTTTTCTCTCTGCTTTTAAATTTATTTTGTGCTTTTATTTTTATATTTAAACCCATGCGAATTGCCTCTGGGTATATGATCTCGTGCGCGATAAACTAGGTCGGCCTAGTATTGTTCGTTGTTTTTATTTATAGACTATCGGGGTCTAAATAAGTTAGGCGTCGCGGCATCAGTGCTCGGGCACCATCGTCGTTACGGTTTCTACCTTCGGGAATTTTCGCGTTCGGTGAAATCCTGGACAGTGTCACTAGGGCATATGCCAGTGTTATTTGAGATACCCATTCGGTTTTAAGGTGTCGCTCTACCTTATGTTTAGAGTAATTTTGCATGCTTTTATTGTTAAAGTAATTTGTTAGCGTTTTTAAGAAAAATTTAGGATAAAATGGTTAGTTCATTTAGCCTTTTGGGGCTTATTGTTTTGCTTCGTGGAGATTTTTGTAACCACTGAAGGAGCGCTTTGCCCTTGTGGCACCCCTTTGCCTTCACTTTTTGTATTAAGTTAGTTAATTTAGTTTCTAATTATGAATAAATTGTTTTTGAAATTTGAATTCTGGTGCGTTTTAGATATGGCTAATTGAGCCAAAGGTAATGGTAAGGTAGAGGGTATGTTAGGGTAATTGGTAAGTGACACATTTTGTTTTTGGGATACTGCAGACGCAGCAGTGTCATGGGGAAGCCTGTAAGTGCTTCCAAAGGGAGGGTTCAAGCTGGCATCAACACCAGTCAGCTATATTTACGCGTTTTGGGAGTAGTCCCTTAAAACTTCTCTAGAACAGAACTATCTGTTCGCTTTTCGGTTTGTTCGTTTTGTTTGTCGCTGCTAACGATTGTTATCTTTGGGCTCCTTTTATTTAATTTTATGTCGCGAGAATGTTTGAGTAAGCCTCAGTATGTATTTATTGTTCTGTGGCAGACTGTTGATGTGCTTAGGAAGTGGAAAGATCCCCCCCGTCCGGCGAGTTACCAGCCCGGCTTAAACGCATGGCATACTGAGCGCCCCACTAGTCCAGCACCTAAACTCTTTAATCAACTTAGTTCAATTGCAGTCTGTGCCCGTATGACACAAACAAAACGAGTGAAGCGTTAAAACTCTCTGCCCTCTCTCTTACTCTCTTCATTGTATATTTCAATACACGTGCAGTTTTTTTGATGATGTTATTGACTCTAGCTATACCAATTCCACCCATGTTTAGGTACAAGTACATAAAGTATATAAAAAGTATAAAGTAATCAAGGTAAAGAGAAATGCGTTTGAGTGAATCGTGTCGACTGTTCGGCTCTCTTTTACGAGGGTTGCCAAATTGCGCACAACTTCTGGTCGTATACTTCTTGATCGTCTTTGAATAGGCGAGACAAAGACGATCAAGAAGTAGACAACCAAAAGAAGTGCGCAATTTGGCAACCCTCGTGGCAGACAATAAAAACAATATAATATCAACGGAAACACGCACATGTACAACCCGGATTGAACAAGTGAACACATACAAATATTTAGGAGTTCATCTAGATCATTTATTCAAATGGAAAATCCATGTAGAACACTATCCATGATGCACTATTTCACTTAAGCAATTGTGCGCCCAGCCACATATCAAGGCAAGTAAATTACTCGCTGGTCGAATCAAGGCTGAGACATGGAATAACGGCATATGGAGCCTCAACACATTGCAAGAACTTACAAAAAACCTAAACAAGACTACTAAAAATTTTATATAAACATCAACGGAAATCATTTACCCAAAACCGAATATTTAATACCAACAATGAACAACAAACAAACATACGAACTGAAGAAAACAATACAACAATAAGCGACTTCTCGAACAACTCAAATGCGTTAAACAAAAACCTTAATATACTCAGCGTTACAAATATGGGCTTTTTCAAAAATTATCGACATTTTGATATTTTTTTTTTCCAATTTTTTTTTTTGGATGACACGAATGTCGCTTTGATCAAGTGAAGGGTAATATTTTAGCATACCAAAACAGTTCGCGTTAATCATTTATTGCAAACGGTGCGAAAGTTATGGAGGTTTTAATTATATAAGAATTATTTTTGAGGTTAGGATTTTTTTTTATCTGTAAAATTTAAAATCATGAAAATTTTTTAATGCCTATTCGGTTTTATTATCAAGCTTAACAAAACCTTTCATTTGGTGTCAATCGCGGAGGAATCTATACATAACTGCAGATGTCACAAAGCAAAATGTGTTTGAAGAAAAATGCCGCTGTACCCGCCAAATATGGACCGAATTGAACCATATTTATATATGATCTTTAGTTTACCGCCGCACTTCATTTCCAATACTTTACATTGATTTTAAACCACGGATTAATTAAAAAAAACGCGAAACAAAATCATGAAATTTCGCAAAATTTGTATTTTCTTTATAAAATTTTTGCGTTTCAAAATATTTTAACGCCTTCTTGACTTTGAGGTGCAATTTACTAAGAAGCTTAGATCACGCAATAGATAAACCAGTTTTAAATAATATTGCAAATGTCAGGCGCAAAAAACTGACATTTTTGACAAATTTACGACAATTCTATACAAGTTTGAGGTCATCGTTCTCAGCAACTAGCAGCCTGACATCGACGTGATATGGCGCAAATTTTAGCAAATTACACCATCTATTAAATACTGTTGACGAAATGCAATTTTCTTGAATGGCGCAAAAACGCAATAGAAAAAACTGCGAAAATTTAAAAATCGGAAAATTTTGGTTTCAAAAATGAACCGCTGTACAAATTTTTTTCCAAATAGTAGTATGGGCATAACTTTTATAGTGTAAATATCTACTAAGTCTAGCAACTTTATTTTATATCAGTGGGCATCGGAAGTTTAAAACTAAAAGTAGAAAAGTGATGAAATATGAAAAACCTCTTGTAAATTTCAAGCCTTTTTTTGAGTTTTCCCATATTTGAGTGCCCATAACTTTTAGAGATAAAGAACTGATGGTCTGAAATTTTGAATTTCCGAGTTTTCTAGTGTGCCCTACCATTCCCTTTTTACCGTTTTGGTCAATTCGAAAAACTGGAGAAATAATAAGCATCTGAACTCAGTTTCAACGAATGTTGAAAATTATTGAAATCATAAATGAATTTTATGGAAACACACAGTTTTTTCGCCCAATCAGTCATGAACACAGAACAAGGAGTAGAACGCAAGGACGATTCCAAATACCAGCGTTCCGGACTAATTACGGAAAAAATTCACTAGCAGTATTGCTACCAACGAAATACCAACAAATTTATTGAATATAAATAACATCTTCAATAAAAAACAAAATTTAAAGAAATATTTCTCAAATAATCAATAATGAATTTAAACTTTTAAATCTCTAATTAAATCAAAGTATCTAAAAATCAAATTATCAACTTATTATTATAAAATAGCTGTCTTATATGAAATTAATTTGCAACTTAACTAAGAGTTGAAACCAGTTTAAAATGATATTGTCAGTCTATATATTTCTAAATCTGCAGACAAGCCAAAAGCTTCGCGGATTATCGAATACAAAAATTGTAATATATTGTCTACTCAATAAAATATATAAATAAAAAGTGGTATATCGGGTCATATCATATCATATCGTGTTTGACTGATACTAATGACAGCTAAATTATGTTTTATGTTGGTTGTATCGAATGAAAATACATAAAAAAATTACATAAACTATGCAAAAAGTATGAAATAATCAAGATATGAGATTATTTTTAAATGCGTTCGAGTGAATTACTGGCACTTTTTGGTTCTCTTATACCAGGGTTGCCAAATTGCGCACATCTTCTGGTCGTCTACTTCTTGATCATCTTTGGTCTATTCTCCATGACAAAATGAAATAGTACTTTTTCAATGACCAAGATCAAGAACTAGATAACCAATCTTAGTGCGCAATCAAGCAACCCTCGTAAAAGAGAACCAAAAAGCCGACACAATTCACACAAGCGCATTTCTCTGTCGCGTCATAACTTGATTATTTCATACTTTTCACGTACTTTATGTAATTTTTTTAATCATGGTTGGGATTTGAATAGTTATATTCAATAACATCATCAAAAAGCTGTTCGTGTATTGAAATATTCAATTTTCCCGGTGGGATGCCGTCGTATATAGACGAATATAGTATAGACACATTTATTCTCTCAATAAATTAAACGTCATAGGTATGGTTGCAAGTAAATATTGGATGGTGGAAAACATGGGTTCCATAATACCAAATAGAGGCAATAGAGAAACAACGTCTAACAAAGGAACAGCAACCGCATTTCGTGTTTTTGTGGCAAACTAGTTATGTTAAATACAAAAGTGCAAAATACATTTCAATTTTTCAGTTCTACACCAAAACGAAATTAAAAAGTTAAGTGAACATATTTTGTAACTTCACCGGGTGTAAGTTAATTTTAAATTTAATTTCTCTCATTTCCACAAACATACGACGATGAGTTCGTATATGCCGTAATTTTTGGAAGTAGTTAGGTACCAAAAATGTGCAACCATAATAGAAACATTCACAAAAATTCAACTGTTTGACAAACAGAAGAAGATCAACGGAAGCGACGCCGCCACCAACAATTTCTCATCGGTTGAAAATGTGAGCCAATTTGACATACTGGCCCGATTTGGCAGAGTGATCTAATTATAAGGATCAATTATTTCAAAATCATTTCAAATTTTTACAAAACTGGCAAAACCACGAGCCTCCAATTTAATTTTTCTGTTGTTCTTGATAATCTAGTCTCGGCACGGAGTTCCTGTAAATTGGTCAATGCACAAAGTTGCCACCTGAAGTGTCAGTTTAATCTTATTTTATAGCGCGCCCATTGTCAACTTTTTTCACTAGGTGCTGTCCTGTACTAATGTCACTTTCACTGAAGTTTCCCATAATTCTCCTTGACGTTTATTCAAAATTGCGAGAAATTTTTCTTAAAGTAATTTAAGCAAGGGAAATTTGACGAAATTTAAATGATTTTATGTAATAGCATTTGTTTCTTATACAAAAATCAGTTTCAAAGCCATGAGGCCGGTGTTGGTATATCTATAAGAGAAAACCCGTAACACCGCCCAAAGATGAACATACCGGAACGCTCTTTTAATCTAAAAACTTCCCCGCGCAAAAACTGTATCAACTTCTGTGGTCGCAGATGCCAAAACCGTTAGAGTGTCTGAGGACTTTCAACAAGGAATGGTAGCTGAACCGGAGGAAGGACCAATATATTAGGACTTAGTCGGTGGTGTCATGGTTTTGCAATTCGATTGCCATGAGATATTCTGCTTTAAGTAACGTGTTGTATTCTTGTTTTTATTGAAAATAATTTTTTCTTTTGATATGAAATTTTAGAATTTTAATGTCATATTTTCGACTTTTTTGGGAACAGAATATATCCCATTTATTACTTTCAACGACATCTATCTAGAACAAGGTTATCGCTAACCTGGTCGCGATAAAATGCGACTTTACTTTCGATGAAAAATCATATGTCCATGGCCGTGTTAAGCGGCATTTACACCTACCACGATTACCGCATTTTCGTGATTAACGACGTTTCTTCTTATCGAGTGTGACATTTATAATCCCGAATAAGCGATAATCTGGGTAGGTGTAACTGCAGTTTAAGGATGAACAAAGATTATCATTACAGTCCGCTATGTCGCATTTAGACCCTAGCTTATCGCAGCCACATTAGCGATAACCTTGTTCTCCCAATTTGATATTAAATTTTCATTTCAGGTGGCAATTCCGTCCTTACCTAAATTCTGCGTCGAGACAAAATTATCGAAGGCGGCGGCACAACAACAAAAGTAAGTTGGTGGATATTGGTTTCCAGTTTTATTCAAATTTGGGATTTTTCTGGAATAACTGAAGCTTTAAAATTGGGTCAGTGGGTCAAATCGGGTCAGTCGATAAAATCGGCTCACAGTTTAAACCAATAAGACCCATTTCTATCGGCGGCGCCTTGAGCTTCAAGAAAATTTTGGTGGCGGCGACGCGTCGTTGATTTTTTTCTCTATGTTTTTATTATGGTTGTATTTTTTTAGTAACTAACAGTGTTGCATAAAAATGAATACCAGTTTAAAATGAGGTTAAGAATTTAACTTTAGTTTCTATAGATTAAAATTGTATGAGTAATCTTCTGGATACTACCATTAAAAAATCGTCTGTTTTATAAGTCGATATACGTCTTTCTTTCTGATATACGTCTTTTTAGAATTTCATATAAATTAACTGATAATTGGTTTTGAATTGTTGAAAAGTGTTTAAGTAAAAATTAAAAAATACCTTCAGCATCAGCTAAAGTCGAAGAGTTTGCAGAAAGTTTTTGTATAGACATTTCCAAAGGTTTAAGGGTGTCACTAAGCACAGACAAAGTTGCGATATCATTTTCACTAAATGGTGTCAGTCCTAAGTCCAATAAAGTATGATTCACACATTTGTGCAATTTTAAAAATTGAGAAACCATATTGGCCGTAGAATTCCAGCGGTGCTTAACATCATGGATAAGTTTAAGCTCCTTATTAAATTGGTATTTTACAAACATTTGTAATTTCTTTTGCTTTTCAGCCGACTTATTAAACATTGAAACGCATTTTCTAACACGTTTTATAATAGAGTTTACATTATCATTTAAAGTCATGTATCCATCTACAAAGTCGAAATAATTATTTGTAGCATTATCGTTATCATATTCATAATATAACATGTTAGGTACAAAATTTAAAATTTAAAATGTATTATTTCTGTAAACCCCTGTTTATAATACTTTTCCTGTTCAGTTGGAAAACCCACATTTCAAATTAATGAATGAGATTCTTGTGATCTTTACAATCAATAATTGAAACAAACAAAACCATATTTGTATTTTATGATTGTGTTCTTATAAAAACCGCAGACAATGTGTCTTGTGAAAAATTGTCATATTCTACGAGTAACTGTAGCTGGTAGCTGAAAAGTTGATTCACCGATTTATTGTCAACCAGGAAGTGTTTGTGAAAGTGAAAAGTCAAATAAGGGTAAACAAATCATTCTTTTTCACGGTCGAAAAAGGATCTTTGTGCTGTGAAAATTTTTAAAAATTAATAAAAATTTGTTTGAATAACACCCGGATTCATTCTGCTGGCTGCGGCAAATATACCACCAAGAAAAGCGACACTTTCACACCACTTCATTACAAAAGTTATCTCAAGATTACTTTAATATAAATCCGGAAAATATCCCACTTTGGGCACCGAGAAGAATGCGCCATTCATGTCACTTACTTAGTTATCCGGTCTCGAACCACACCGGGGGGTCAGGGACCTTACAAAACGAAGATAAAGTATTTCGTCAACCAGTTGGACATCTTGCCTTATCTCTCCACTTGGTAATACCAAGTGTTCGCAGGGATTCGTCAACCTGATCGCTCCAGCGGAGTCTTGGTCTTTGAATTTTTCGTCTTCCTTCGAGTTCGGTTTCGAAAACCCTTCATGCTGGTTCGCCTTCATCCATACTACTATTTGGAGCCGCTTAACTACATCAATGTCGGGATATAGCTCATTCATCTCATGGTTATTATGTCGCAGATACTCGACGTGGTGCACTATAGGACCACACATTTTTCGGAGTATTTTTCTCTCGAAGACTCCTAGAGATGTTTCGTATACTTGCGATAAGACCCAGGATTCTGCGCCATAAAGCAAGACAGGTTATATGAGAGTCTGGTATACCTGAACTTTGAACCTTTGTTACTCGAGAGAGGGCTATATCTCTAAAGTTATTGCTTAGCCCAAAATAACACCAAAATTCTCCGTTTGATATCAAGGCTGTTTTTGTTTACGGCAGATATAACATTTATCAACGTTCACGCTTTAGTCCAATCCCGTGGAGGTCCTGCTTGTTGAAACCATTAATTTTGTCTTGTCCTCATTTACTATTAGACACACTTTGGCTGACTCCTTCTCAATTCTCGAAAACACCGCAGTAACTTTCCTCATTGTGTGCCCAATGATATCTACATCATCAGCATACGCGAGCAGCATGTGACTTTTGGTGCTGATGGTTTTATTCATGTTGACTGCAGCTTTTCCCATAATGATCTCCATTAAGATGTTAAAGAGATCGCACGATAGGTTGTCGCCTTGCCTGAGATCTTGCTTAGTCTCGAAAGGTTCGGTAAGATCCTTACCAACTTTCACTGCAAATTTGGTGTTTGTCAGGGTCATCCTGCAAAGGCGAATGAGTTTTGCAAGAATACCAAGCTTCGTGCAATCAAATTTAAATCAATGGACTGCAAACTTTAACAAGTATGCTTTATTCAATTTATTAATATTTGATATTTTTATTCCACAATTGGATTGGGAAACATATGCGTTACCCCATGAGATCAGGTGGTGTATTCTCCCTTCCAGTTGTAAAAACATTCAGATAGAATTCCGTATCCTGAAAAAGTGGACCATCTTTCCTAATGTTCCCAATAGTACAAGGTGTTGCGGCTAAATTTTTCGTACGCTTAGAGGCTTCGAATGAACTTTCCATATTGGTACAGAAATCTATCCAGAATTTGTTGTAGCTTTCCTTAACTCATGCACTCCTGTTGAGCCATTGTGAACTTTGTACATCACTGCCTCAGTGTAATCAGATGTGGTGAACACCAAGTTGGCCGCTGTTTTCCCTTGGTTTGACATTGGGATATGCGGCCTGTAACGAGTAATTTAGGGCTGATGTGACTCTTTAGACCGTTCGTTATATGTCCCCAATAGTACGTACATTCAGTTCATGTCTATTTGGAGAGGGGGAAGTGTCTCTAAACTTTGCCTACCTTCCTAATGTGAAATGGCATGACTATGAGATTTTCCAATTACGTAAAATGAATATATTGATGGCGGGAAAAGCTATGAATGTCCAAAACTTTCCAATCAGATAATTTCTTGCTTAGTGTTCTCAGAGACAAGGGTGACATCGAGCACATCTTGTCTGTGATGAAGGTACTACTCATAATATATTCCATAAGTAACTCACCCCTTTCGTTTGTGTCAGTGCTTCCGCAGATGTGATGATCTGTATTGACACCGCTGTACACCATCAGGACATTGTTATTTCCTTCGCCAGTTATTTTAAGGCACCGGGTGGCGCTTCGGTGTGATGTGCAATATATACCAAGCCCAACAAATAGTGGGAGTTGCTACTGAAAGAGGGAAGAAGAAAAATATGAAGTTTGCTCCTGAAAAGTATACTTCTTTGAAGTATCTTAAACCCAGGCGTACTCAGACCAAAAACCATGTCCCCGCTGACCCACGGTTCCTGAATTATAAGTAGATCCCCATCTACATCATTCAATCGACCGACCTTGGAATACCGGGATTGTAGTCTTGTAGCCACTTTCCAGGAGTGTTGAATTCTTTCTTGACAATATCCAGTGCCGCACACTGCCAGATTTCACCTAATTTCGTTTTCCTCAGAGATCAGCGATTGCGGTCCACAGAGCGCTCATCACTGAAACGTATTAATTTTATACGGCCCTGATACCAGCCTGCATCGTCACAGTCGGGAGATGGAACCTGCAACTCCTTGAGAACATCGGAGTATACCTACGATAGTCCGTTTTCAACGGCACTCCATCTGTCTTTATGGATGTTGCCGTTTTCATTTCCCCAGTTGATGACCGCCAGTACCAAAATGTATTTGGCGATATCAGCAAAGGACCTTGGACCAACAATTCCACTGATCACTTTGGCCCTTTTGGAAGCCAGCGATTCATCAGCCTTACCAGATGAATACTGTTATTCAACAATACTCCGTATCCATTTTAAATATTAACTCTACTTATAGTTCAGAGTCGCGGGGTCAGCTTGGTTAAATCTCTCAATGATGCTGGGAGAAAGGTGCCGGCCATCGTAGATTTTCTTTAAAGAACGGCAATACTGATCATCAGGATCCGAAGTACCAGGTAGTACAAACGCCTTGGAAGAAGCTGGATCACCTAGCCTGTTATCAGGTACACTGAAACAAAAACGCTTCGTCGCATTGATGAAACATTTTCGTTAACATTTGTATGTAGCAGTAATGAAAAGTGTCGTAAATCCGACAATTTGGCTGTCGTCGCAATGAAAAAATTGCATACATGATTTTTTTGACAATTTTTCTTTGATTCAACTACTGATGTTAGGGTTACCTCCTAATTTGCAGTTTATTTTTATTATTTACTTGTTTTTGAGGTTTGCCAATATTAGATACAAAAAACCCGAACTTCTCACAACCACAACCAGTGAGCTGTGCGCTTTTTCATCGCTTAATACTCAATAGTGTCGCCGTCACTAAGCGAGGTCATCTCCGTCGAAAAAAATTGGAGGTGGTCAGTGCAGGGATCGAACCCACGATATTAGGGTGATCAATTATTCGGGTTTTTGCGAAAACCGGTATTCGAAAAATGTCATTTAAAAAAAAACGGGTGCCTTTTTTGAAATTCAGAAAAAACCGGATAATCCGGGTTTTTAACGTATGCCAAATAACAAATTAAAACACAATTTTTGACAAAAAAATTTTATTAAAAAATAACAGAAAACAATTCAATTATACTTATAAAAAGTAAAATTTTAGTTTAATTATAATTACAATGCAAAACATTACTGAGATCTGTTTGTTATTTTAACAAAGACAAACAAAACATAACAATTCATTTGTAAATACTTGATTATATATAAATATATTTAATTTAATCTTTAGTTTTCCCTAAAGTAACATTTAAGAAACAAGATACAATTTAAGTTCTTGGGTACCTATTTTTTTCTTTGGTTTTTATAAAACTTGACATTGAAAATGCCCTTTCACTCTATGTACTAGTTGGACTTATTGTGTACAAGTCGTTTAATAATCTGTCAAGGTTTTCAGTCCTTTTGCCGGTCATATCCATATATAAAAAATCTTCCAAAAGAAAATTTTTTTTGTAGATTTTTTAATGGTAGTTTTAGGATTTTGAACGTTTTTTATAGCGTTATTTAGTTCTGTTTCTACAGTATCTTCAGTGGCATCAACGATCATTTCGTCATTTGAATCTGTAAACGAATCATGTTCTTCAGTAAATAATCGTGAATACAAAATGGATGCCAACTCTTTTGTTTAATTTTTACTTGAATATTTTAGAAATGCGTCACTAATTGGGAGTTTACTCGTACTTAAATACAAAATGAGAGTATTCAGTGTTTGAACACGTCTTTCTGATATACGTCTTTTTAGAATTTCATATAAATTAACTGATAATTGGTTTTGAATTGTTGAAAAGTGTTTAAGTAAAAATTAAAAAATACCTTCAGCATCAGCTAAAGTCGAAGAGTTTGCAGAAAGTTTTTGTATAGACATTTCCAAAGGTTTAAGGGTGTCACTAAGCACAGACAAAGTTGCGATATCATTTTCACTAAATGGTGTCAGTCCTAAGTCCAATAAAGTATGATTCACACATTTGTGCAATTTTAAAAATTGAGAAACCATATTGGCCGTAGAATTCCAGCGGTGCTTAACATCATGGATAAGTTTAAGCTCCTTATTAAATTGGTATTTTACAAACATTTGTAATTTCTTTTGCTTTTCAGCCGACTTATTAAACATTGAAACGCATTTTCTAACACGTTTTATAATAGAGTTTACATTATCATTTAAAGTCATGTATCCATCTACAAAGTCGAAATAATTATTTGTAGCATTATCGTTATCATATTCTTCATCGTCGTTAGTATCCTTTTCACTGCCAATTTCGTTATTGTTGACCACATTGCAGTTCTTTTTGTAAAAGCTCTCAACAACACAGAGATGAATGAGGTGATTTATGCAGAGCTGCGACTCTGAATCAATACTTCGGCCGTATTACGCCATGACCGCTGCACCATCATGGGTCGATGCTACTATGTCATGCTGCATATCTAAGCCAAATTCTTCCAACTTTCGTTTGATGACTTGTTCCACGTTAACAGCTGTGGCTTTTAATTTCATCTCCTCCAAACCGAGGTTAAAAACTTCAAACAATTTGCTTTCGGGATCAAGTGTTCGCATAGTAACATTTATGTATTTTATGCATAGAATAACACATACGTAGAAGGTTTTATTCGCTCAATAAATTAAACGTCATAGGTACGATGGAAATTACACAGTGGAGGGTGGAAAATATGGGTTCAATAATACCAGATGGTGGCAATAGTATACAGCGATCCACAAAGGAACTACACCCGAATTTCGTGTTTTTGTGGCAAACTAGTTGTGTTAAATACAATACAAATGAATACCAACGTTAAAAGTCAACAAAAAAGTGCAAAATACATTTAAATTTTTCAGTTCTACACCAAAACGACAGGAAATAGTTAAGTGAACATATTTTGTAACTCCACCTGGTGTATGTAAATTTTAAATTTAATTTGCTCTAATTTCCACAGACCTACCGAGAGAGTGTGAAATGAAACGTCAGATGAGAGAATAAGTTCTTCTATAGTATGTGTTATTCTATGATTTTATGTAAGATATATCCGACCATTCATCGACCACAATAGAGAAGCGCTGCTTTTTTTGCTTTAAGTAAATCAATTTTTTCTTTAACTCATGTTTTTTGGATAGATAGAAATCATATATTTTCTCCCATATTGTAGTCTCAGAAGCCGGCATCTTGAATTGTTTTGATTGTAAATAAGCCAGCACCGCTCTAGATTTTTTAGTGCACGCACAGAAAGTCCATCCTCAGCAAAACAGCGGGAAAAAATCTCACCAATAGTTTCTTTTCTGGAAACGTATTTAAGCATAGAACAATTTTCAACTCCGTTAAACCGATCCGGTTGACGTTGTGGTCTGCTTTGGTTGTTGCGTCAATTTTATGTACACTCCTCAAATGGTTCAGTAGAGCAGAGGTCGAGGAACCCCTGCAACCTAATTGCTTGGGACATTGCCGGGATCTAGCTTTATCCTTTCCGTCTCGATCAAAATATTTCCATACAGAAGACATCTACATCTTACACCGTTGTAAGACAGCACAATATTTCATTATAAACCAAAAAACTTACCTGCTCAATGTTAGGTCAAACAATTTATTCACTATTTTAACTTTAATAAAAGAAATATAGCTCTGCTTTTAAATTTTGCTGTTTGGCATGTATCAATTTATTTGTAAGAATGTGAATGGAAAGGAAAACATGAAAAAACAGATGTTTGTAATAGTTACCATATTTATAAAACTAACAATCAGGTTGTTCGGCCGAAACACTGGAAAAAAACATGTACGAGTACGCATTTAACACAATTATGAATAAAATTAAATAAAAAATATCGAACAAAAAAAAAAATAACCGGATTATTCGATATTCGAAAAACAGGGATTTAAAAAAAACCGACGGTTTTTATGAGTGAAAAAAACCGAGTAGCCGGTTTCTGAAAACCGAACTGATCACCCTACACGATATATAGACAACAATATCCATCCCGCTCTTAGCGATCTCTTGCGCTCGTCGAGGTAGTAGGAAATTTCATCGCGTTTGAGTTGCTATATTATGTTACTCTTTGGTTGGAGATAAAACGGACAGAAGTAAAAGGGATTATTTATTTTCATAACATAAACATAAACATAATTTAGCGGTCAATAGCATCAATCAAACACTAGCGGCATTCATGCAAACGTAAAAGCCGAGAACTTTTGCTCAGCGCAAGTTTCCCTCGCACCGTTGCATGAGGCACCAGGTAAAGTTGCTCAGCGTAGTTGTGCTCAAAACCATATCAGCTGACCAAGATGGATACATAAGGTGGTAGCAGTAGCAATTGCATGTATTATGTATGTGTACTTTTTCTACTGTTCTAGGGCTATCACCTTATTTATCCATCATAGTCAGATGACAACGAAATGTCAAAAGTTTACACGTTTCTCCATCCCACGTTTGCGCAGCAAATTTGCCTCGAAAACTTTCCACTTTTGAGCTAGTCGCTTTGTATGGGAAATTTGTTTGTTTTGACGTTTGCTGTGCAAGTTTACGATGTTTTCGAGTTTACGAGGTTCTTTCGAGCTTTCATGAAGACCGCTACTATATAAATTTAATTTGGTCATGATCCAAAATCCATGAAAAAATCTTGATCGAGTTTGTAGTACGAAATTGAAGAAAACAGAATAGATAGGCGAGAGAGCGATATGCAACCGGAAACAAACCATGCAGCAAACTAAGTTTAAACAGAGTTTGATACTACTGACAGCTAAATTATGTTTTATGTTGGTTGCATCGAACGAAAATACGAATTCCCTTTTATTGTTGTCCATTTTAAGTCCAACTATAATGTAAAATACAAAAGCAACTCGAACTCGATAATGGTAAACATCATCACGATATTATAGATCCACTTTCCACATTACTTTTACACGTGGGTGTCATAAGTCACTCAAGTTCTTCGCATTCTCTTACCGGGTAATTGAGAACCAAATGAGTTGTCGTTGTTGCTACCTTAGCTAATCATTTTATGAAAGTGTGAAAGTAACAATGAGGTATGTGTCAGTATCTGCATGTGAATGAAATGATGTATTAGTGACACCTCATTTGCTTTCCTCTTACTCCGTGAGCGAAGGCAAATGAAGTGTTTCATTATGCTACCTCCTTAAAATATGCTGTAAAAAGCAAATACGCACGCTTTTGAATAATGTTTTGTCAATATCTAATTGAATTTTTCAAATTGATTTGTATATTATATTCTATAAATTAAATTCATAATTTCATACATATATATATTTATTTAGTTTGTAATTTTATTCGATGGGACATGGGACTGTCCGTGGAGGTGGAAAGTTTCTGATTGCCATTCACTTGGGTGTGGCCAGTAATGATTCCTTCATTGGGCAGTCCAAGCAGCTCACTACTTCCACGCAGTATGTCCTGGGCAATGGCTTTTCGGAAACCTCCGTTAGCTAGCTAGAGTGAGAAGGCGAAACAAATGAGCATCAAATCAGGTTTAGTAGGTGACTGATGTCACTGAAGCTCATCAAACAATCGGGCATATTATTTTGTCCTTAGAAGGCGGATGAGCCAAACATACGGGCCAACGGCGGATAGAAACTAAAAGAAGAAAATCCTGGTTCAACAGCGTCTGAAAGTCCTCGAAAGTTATAAGGCTGACATTACCGCTATCTAGGAAATGCGATGGACAGGACATGGCTGCACAAGAAAAAGAAACTGCGATATATACTACAGTTGCCATGAAAAAAAAACATGAATTTGGTTGCGGATTTGTAGTTGGCAAAAGACTGCGACATCTAGTCTCTAGGTTCAATCCTGTGAGTGAACGAATAGCCACAATCCGCATAAAAGCGAAATATTTTTATATTTCCCTAATTTGTGTCCATGCCCCAACAGAAGAGAAAGATGATGATGCCAAAGACATATTCTATGAGCTCCTAGAGGAAACGTATGACCGCTGCCCTGGCCATGACATTAAGATTGTACTAGGAGATTTTAATGCCAAAGTAGGAAGGGAGAATGTGTTTAATCCAAGTGTTGGAAATTTCAGTCTACATGCTGACAGTTCTGACAACGGTATGAGACTGATTGACTTTGGCGCGGCAAAAAATATGGTCATTAGTGGAACAAGATTCCAGCATAAAGACATCCAAAAAGCTACTTGGGTATCCCCTGATCAAAGAACTAAGAACCAAATTGATCACGTGGTAATTGATGGAAGGCACTCATCCAGTGTAATGGACGTACGAGTGATCAGAGGAGCTAACATCGATTCTGATCACTACCTGGTAGCAGCAAAGGTTCGCACAAGTTTAAGTAGAGCGAAAATCGTACGAAACCAGACGCAGAGGAAGCTGGAGATCGGAAAGCTGCAATTACCAGAGGTAGCCACAGCCTACTCAAGGAAGCTCTCGCAACTTTTGGCACAGAACCCACCCCCTCCCGATGACGATCCTGATGCGCAGTGGAAACCCATTTCCGACTCTATAAAAACTGCCGCAACAACCGTACTTGGTTGCGAAAAACCGCTTCGCAATAAACCGTGGTACGATGAAGAGTGTCGCATTGCAAATGACGAAAAGAACGCTGTACGTATGGTAATTCTTCAGTCAATTGCAACGCGAGCTGCAACTGAGCGGTATAGGGAGAAGAGAAAGGAGGTAAACCGTCTCTTTAGGCTTAAGAAACGGGAGAGGAGAAAGCGCGAGAGTGAGAAAATTGAGACAGACAGAAGGAAGAACGAAGCCCGAAAATTCTACCAAAAAGTTAAAAAAAAAAAATAAATGGTTTCCCATTACATCCCATGAAGGGACCGGGGAGAACTTCTCACAATTACTGAGCTGTGCGCTTTCCAGTTTTCACTCACTGATTGGGACCTACAGTTTTACACCGATTCCGAACGGTATTTTGAGAAGCTTTTCATGGCTATATACTCGATAGTGTCGCCGTCACTATGCGAGGTGACCGCCGCCGAAAGAAATTAAGTTAAAAACGGAACTAATGGACATGGTTCAGGGCCCCCCTTCTGTAAAGACAAGGACGGAAATCTCGTCGCAGATGTGCAGAGCATGTTGGGAATATGGAGAGAGCATTTCTCCGCGCTACTAGTACCTGAGATATCCGATGACGATGGGACAATCGATCACAATATGGACGACGACGTCGATTGCCCCCCTCCTAACCAAGACGAGGTCAGAACAGCTATTGCCTGGCTTAAGAAGAACAAAGCCGCAGGAGCCGATGGATTACCGGCGGAGCTGTTTAAGGCTGGCGGCGATGAGCTGATAAGATGCATGCATCAGCTCATTAGCAAAATTTGGTTAGATTGGAGTCTCAGTGTACTATGTCCCATATTTAAAAAAGGTGACCCGAGTATCTGTGTCAACTACCGTGGAATAAGCCTTTTATCCATAGCATATATGGTTATATCAAGTATAATGTGCGAAAGACTAAAACCAATTATCGCTGACCTGATTGGACCATACCAGTGTGGCTTTAGGCCTGGAAAATCGACAACTGACCAGATTTTCACGCTACGGCAAATCCTGGAGAAGACCCACGAAAAACAAATCGACATCTATCATCTATTTATCGATTATAAGGCGGCCTTCAATAGTCCGATACGGGAGAAACTCTATGAAGCAATGTCTGAGCTTGGTATTCCTACAAAACTCATACGCCTTTGCAGGATGACCTTGACGAACACCAAATCCGCAGTGAAAGTTGGTAAGGATCTTACCGAACCTTTCGAAACTAAGCGAGGCCTCAGGCAAGGCGACACCCTATCGTGCGATCTCTTAACATCTTAATGGAGATCATTATGAGAAAAGCTGCAGTCAACATGAATAAAACCATCAGCAGCAAAAGTCACAAGCTGCTCGCGTATGCTGATGATATAGATATCATTGGGCGCACAATTAGAGAAGTTACTGCGGTTTTTCGAGAATTGAGAAGGAGTCAGCAACAGTGGGTCTGACAGTAAATGAGGACAAGACAAAATTAATGGTTTTAACGAACAGGGCCTCCACGCGATTAGACCAAAGCGTGAACGTTGATAACCGTTATAACTTCGGGGTAGTGGACGAATTTATATACCTCGGATCTGCCGTGAACAAAAACAACAACGTCAGCCTTGAGATCAAGCGGAGAATTGTGTTTGCGAATAGATGTTATTTTGGGCTAAGCAAGCACTTTTGAGATAAAGCCCTCTCTCGAGTAATAAAAGTCCAGCTGTACCAGACTCTCATTCAACCTGTCTTGCTTTATGGCGCAGAATCCTGGGTCCTATCTCAAGCAGACGAAACATCTGGGGCCTAATGACCGCATTCGATATCGAGTATAATTGCATCGAAATGGTGATAGTTCGGATCACGGCAGTCGATATCGTAATGCAACTATGCGATATTACATTCGAATGTCTTCGAAACAAAACAAAGACTAATAATTTTGCAGACACCAAAGAAAAAAAGAGTACATCGGCAAAATGTAAATAGTTTTAGTGTTTTTTATTGCAAATTATTTAATATTTATTTATTTTCAGGGAGAATTTAAACAAAATGAAAGAAAAAAGTGTTTCAAGACCAAATATAAATAAAATAAATGGCAAACAAAAGGAGGTGCTTTCAGAGTTTATGTACTCTGCGCTAGTCCAAGTAGAAAATCGGTTCCTACATTGTGTTGAAAGCTACCGCTGGCCAAAAGATTTAATGTTGCGGCGAGTTGCAGTATTGGTGTAACCGATGTCGACATATGGCCAGGAACAGTAATTGCCGAGAGGACATAACTGAATGCTTCTTTTGAGAGCCTAAATCGCCTTTTGAATCTATTTTGAATAAAACACATTAGAAATAATTTGCTTTCTGAAGACATTAACTTACTCAACTTCAGGCAGCGACAGAGGATTACTTTTATCGCGATTATTTCTTCTAATTAAAGTTATGTTGCACTCATCCTCTGATTCGGACGATGTCATTTACCAAATTCCAATTTTTGTTTAAACATTCAGATGATAAATTTACTTTGTTATGTTTTTCTTTTGACATTTTCTGCTTAACATATGTTTGCAGCATTGCAAAAAGTCGGAGTAGCCAATTTAAAATTACGATCGAATGCCGTGATCTTACCATTAGGTAGTGTCGAAATTTAGTTTCATTCGATTTGGAAGACGATATCGAATGCCGTAATTAGGCCCCTGTAGGAGTCTTCGAGAGAAAAATACTCCGAAAAATGTATGGCCCTATAGTGCACAACGGCGAGTATCGGCGACGCATGAATCATGAGCTGTATGAGCTTTATCCTGACATTGACATAGTTAAGCGGATCAAGATAACGCGATTGCGCTGGCTAGGCCATGTCAGTAGAATGGATGAAGATGAACCAGCGCGAAGGGTTTTCGAAACCGAACTCGAAGGAAGACGAAAAATGGGAAGACCAAGACTCCGCTGGAGGGATCAGGTTGACGAATCCCTGCGTACACTTGGTATTGCCAACTGGAGAGGTAAAGCAAAAGATCGAACTGGTTGGCGAAATATGTTATCTTCGTTCTGTAAGGATTTCATTATTCGACATTTTTACCATTAATTATTTCTCTTCAACAATTCAAGCTCTAAGTCAGGATTGTATACATTTGTAAGTTTATTCGATATTTATTGCAGTAGACGACGAAGGGGATAGTAAAATGCTTTTTGTCTAACCTTCTGTATTTTGTTTACTCAAATATCTATTCTAAGCTAATTCTAAGCTGATCCTCGACGGAGATCGAAATATCGAATAAAATTACAAATTTATATAACCCTGACCTCGAGCTTAAATTTTTGAAGAGAAATAGTTTATTTTTTCATTTCCACGCAAACTTTTCTAAAGTAAGTAAATGACATGGAGACCTTCTGGTACAACATATGAAAATGCAATAAAGTATGTTATAATAATATTTTATGTAATCTATTGCAAAATTTAAACATAAGTAAAGTAACGATTGTTGATTTCTATGACGTTTCCTTGTAAGCTATTCTTATGTGCCAAAGTTCATTTGATCAGGGATGATTTATTTTTTATTTTAAAAAATTTTAATAAAGTGGATATAAGTGTGTATTTAATTGCGAAATCAATTTGTTAAATATTTTTATTACACTTAAAAATAGAAAGACTCTGAATGATTTTAAAAGATTTAGATTTTCATATTGTGTTTGCATCAGTTGACTTTGATAGATTACGTACGAGTACTTTCGTACTTTGTTGCACACAAATTACGACTAGAAAAAAGAATTCAATTTAGTTGATATTTAGATTTCATTTCAAAAGCTCTGGTGCTGTACTTATTTGTAACCAAAAATTATTTAAGAATTTAAGAAATTCAAATAAATAATAAATTTCATAATATAAATGTATACTTTATTAAAAGCAGACGTTAATTCCAAAATTTTTCGACACAAAATAGCACCTTTACATCCCGACCCTTCTTTGATTTCTTTAAAATTTTGTAAACGTAATCCTTTTTTTCTTTTGTTCTTTTTTTTCTTATAGGCAAATACAGATTTATTCTATTTAATTAACATTTAGTATTTAGATTTAAATTTATAATTAATTTTCAATTATAAAATAACATTATTTAAAAGACGTTAAAATAAGAACGACTTCAATTGTTATTAGAGGTGATAAGATATTGGAGTCTTGTCTTGTGAGCTGTAATCACCTAGGAACGGTTGTATCAAACACAAGTCTTGCTTCCATTTTGCAGTGTGAGGCATCTTTTTCATATGTTGTTCCACATTTCTTTCTATTGCAGCATTTACAGTGGGGACTTTTAGATCACGATGAATATCGTCATTTCGTATGTACCATGGCGAATTTTCTATATTTCTCAGAACTATATTTTGAAATGCTAGAATTAGTCTGATGTGGATCTTCTTTGCACATCCCTATAATTCAATACCATAGGTTCAGATGAGTTTTAATTGTTTGTCGAGTGAGAGAATATAGTTCTTCCTATTAACCAGTTTAGGCTTCTGTATTTTATCTCTAATCTTTTTCTTCTAACCTATTCCCTCCAAGATAGTGACGAGTCAAAAGTCAGCCCTAGATATTTTGCTGAGCTTGAGATGGGATCTCTTTGTTATTTAACATTGCTGGTATGGGTGAATTTTCTGTGAATGCAAACTTGACGTGTACTGATTTTTCCTCGACAATTTTAATTTGCCATTTGGACATGCTGCAGGTCAATTCTGTAATTCTCGTAGCTAATTCTCTATCTCGATCGGTAAAATGCTAAAAAAAATTTTAAGGCGAATTTCTTAGCGATGTAGCTAGATCCGTATTCTGGTACTGTAATCTCTTAGCTAAAAGTTACTATTTTCGCCGTAGCTAATTTGCTAAAAGTAGTCTAGACTTCTCCCCCTGCTTTGATAAAATACTTTAGAAAGAGACAAACATATTACCCACACAATTGACACTTTATATTAGTGTTGCCAAACCTTATAGTTTGTTTTCTTCAAAAACATTGAAAATTGTCCATCACAAAATCTTACAAATCACTTGTAAAACGTGAACTTTTAAAAGTAAGTTTGAAAGTTCTTGTCAAAATTTATTTAGATTTTCCAACAAACGCGTAGTATTTTGCCGAAAAACCACCAATTATTGATATCGCACTAAAATGTTGCAAAACATGGCAGCTCTATAAAGGCTGTGTTATTTTCGGAAAAAGGTAAACATACTGTTTGGGAATTTCGTGTTGTGACAAAGACTTATATGAAAAAAAAAATATGAGCGGCTTTAACAGACGACGTCTAATATCAAGATTAATTAGACTGAATTTAAATCTAAAAGTATTTTTGTTCAACTTATTTTTTAGCGGCTTTAATTGATAGTTGCTAAAATTTTTTAATTTAAGAGACAATTGACAGCTGTTTATTCGTTAGAGAATACAAAATAAGCGAATTTTAGCGATGACAAAAAATGCAAAAATTACGGCGAATTCAATTTTTAAGAGATAGCCAAATTTAGATACCACTTTACAGAATTGCATTCGTAGCTAAAAATCACTAAATTGATTTTAGATGCTTTTAGCGATGGAGATTAAGCGTTAGCAAGTTACAGAATAGACCTGCAGCTGAATCATCGACAAATGTACCAATTTTTGTGTTCATAGTAATTGGAATATCGTCTCTATGGAGAAGGAACAACATACATACATTTGGACGTGTTCGTAATCTAGAGGCTTGTCCAAAATTTTTGTTGTCAAGATTCGCTAGTGATTTATCCCTTGACAAAGTTGGTTGATTGGCAAAAGTTAAAAACATCTGGTTTTCAATACAATAATCAGTCGTTATTTTCCTCGAAATCTCCAAATTAGAGAATGCTGTTACAGTGTGAATGAAGTATTACAGTTTTTGATTTGTGACATTTAAGTTTCAAATTTCAAATTATATTACCATAGAGTAATGACGTATAGAGAAGCAAACTCTCTCAGTAAATTGATGACATTTGGTGTTGCAGATGGATGTTGGAAAGTATTGCTTTAATAATACCAGATAGAGCCATCGTCGGTGGTGCAATGGGTAGTGTGCGCGCCTCTTGTACTTGTGATCCGGGGTTCGATCCCTGCTCTGACCACATTCAAATTTCTTTCAAGGGCGGTCACCTCGCATAGTGACGGCGACACTATCGTGTATTTAGCCATGGAAATGTTTCTCAAAAATACCGTTCGGAACCGGTGTAAAACTGTAGGTCCCAATCAGTGAGTATAAAACTAGAACGCGCAAAGCTCACTGGTTGTGAGAAGCTCTCCACAATCCCTTCGTGGAATGTAATGGGAAACCATGTTTTTGTTGTTATGTTAAATAAATAAAGAACATATATGTACATCTATATATATTATGAAAAGTATTCATTGCAGAAATAAACCATATTTGTGGCACCAATGAAGCATATTTTCAATCACTGAATTAATATTCGTTGCGGTGATGAAGTTGTACGTTAGCTTACTTACAGTGACAACAATTGTTGAAGCGACGAACATTTTCATTCATGAAGCTTTTTCGATCAGTGTATAACAAGATGTGTGGGCGTCAGTGGTGCAATGGTAGTGTGCGCGGCTCTTTTACGTGAGAACGTGGGTTCGGTTCCTACTATGACCACATTACATTTTTTTCGACGACGGTCACCTCGCTTAGTGACTATTGTGTACGAGTATTTAGCCATGAAAAAGCTTCTCAAAATTATCGTTCGGAGCCGGTGAAAAACTGTTGGTCCCAATCAGTGAGTGTAAAACTAAGAAAATTCACAGCTCACTGGTAGTGAGAAGCTCTCCTCATAGGTTGTATATTTTGTATAATAAGATTATATTCGATAATAATATATAATAAAGAACCTGCCTAATTTTGCACCTATCCACGTCTTGACAATATCAGTAACACTAACTCATAATAACCAGTACCACTGGAAATGTATGGTATCAAAATAGTTGTGTTTGTCGTTAATGCAAAAGTTACACACAGAGAAGAGATTCGTTGCCACAACTATATTTACAGCCAACTAAAATTTGGCGGTTACTTGGACATCACATTATTCAGTTGTGATTACCAATAATTGTGTTCCAAATTACCAAATGTGGTGCATTTCAATTGATTTGAAATTCAGTTTTGGTTGTAAGAACTGAAACATTTAGTTGAAGCCACAGCAACAAGAAATAAATGTGATCTGTCAATCGAGTTTTAGTTGTAGCAAGTGGTGAATATTCTATTAGTTGGATGAACGAAAAATGTAAAAATTAATTCGGTTGTACCAAATAATATATTGGTATGCTCAACTAATTATGTACATTTGGTTATGTACACAACCATTTGGTGATACTTTAACCCATTATGAATTTTATAGAAATAAGAACATTTTTTATTAAAATTGTGTATTTTATATTTAAATATAAACAACATTATTATTATTTATAACCAGGGTTCGTATTTCGTGGCCATTTTTGATCGAAAATATGAAAAAATTTCTATATCTCGAAAACGGAGCGTCCATTCGAAAAAAATAACAAATTTTTACGGGTTTCCTAAGGGTTTCTTACAAAGTGTTCCAATTCGCATGAAATATTTTTTCTTTCAAAAAATCGCCAAAATAAGAAAATCGCTAAAATAAAAAAATTACTATATCTCGGAAACGGTGCGTCCAATCGCAAAAATAATAAATTGTTTACCTCCAAACGAGGCTGTAACCCATGGAGGCCTCTCATACGGCATCCTAAGGAGGTAACAAACTAAATTATGGTTACAGTGACTAATATTTGAACACGAATTCTAATTTTGTACTTTTTATTAGTTGTATCTTCCATTTCAGATGAATGAGTTTTTTGAAATACTCAAATCGGTTAATACAACTAAAATTCGGTAGTAGCAACTTGTATTTAGTAAGACCGATTTTTAATCTATCAATAACATCGACAAATAATTCTGATGTTTGACAATTACGAATTCTGATCAAAATATAAACTTTTTCATGGAACTTCCAATGCCAGAATTGGAATCTTTTCCCTGTGTGTAGGCTTTGTGACTAGTATAGGTCCCCACACATCAACTTTGCATTTATTTATAGTTGGAAAGTCAATACTAACGGGAAGTTCACACCATAGATAAAGAAAAATTATAGATAAAGCACGTATAATTATAATAATAATAATTCTCACTGGCGTTTATTTAACACTATGGGAATTTTTTCAACGAAAAATGTAAACAAGGGGCATTAAAAGCTTTTAGACATTTTAGTTTACAACTGCGTGTAACCAAAACTGTGGGGGTGCATTCTATGAGAGTTGTGTGTATTTTGAAAACGAATTCCAAGTTTTAGCTTCTTACCGGGAATAGCATCAACGTCCAGTTTCACAAAACGTGTGGCTTTTAAAAACGGTTCCGAGATTCAATCTAAGAATAATACACCACAGTTCTTCCTTTGCTCATCCTGTGGGAAACTGTATAAGTGCTTAAATTCTTTGCAAACATTTCTTGGCCATAATTTTAGGAATTTAAAATATTTTTCTTTCGTATACTTTTTGTTTTCAAATTAGATTTATATTTCCAAATTTTATTAACTGTATGTGTTTTTTAAGTTTTTTGGGAACAAAAAGTCCCGTTTGTTGTTTTCAACGCCATCTACAAAATTACCCATCTCACTAAAAATTTTCATCCACTTGTGCTTCATCTATTTATTCCCTTTATCTATGGTTCGTACTACAAAACAGGGGCTTAATCACAGCAATCGTGATGAATACACAAACGTACCGACTCAAATTTTATACAATCGAATTTTATTCGTATCACGGTCTCTGATCGAAATTTCGTATTTGGTTGGACACTGAACATACCCTTTTATATGTTTTATCTTGAAATGACAACGTACTTGATGCTTTTGAACAATGTAAACGAATTTCCGAATGGAAAAAAATCACAATACATTTTTAAAAACATTTTTGAAATGTTAATTTAATTGCTTAACCCATCATAACTGGAGAGATCATGCAGTCATGGGGATATTGTGAGAATGGCCCTAATTTTGTATAAATGAGGCCAACTCCACAATTTTCCAATATTTTGATTGTATTGTTAAGCATCAGGGACTCAAAATTAAACCAAAATTATATTTAAAAAAATGCCGGTAGCTTGGATAAATGTACCACTAATGACCAGTATTTAAGTGGGTAGTTAACTATAAGATTACTTAATCGTAATTTAAAGTTAATTTGGGGTTAACTTTGCATTTTGTTTTTCAGTCGTGAGTTAATTTAAGTCGCAACCCTTGTATTCTTATTGGAAAAAACAACTGGTTTGAAATAAATACCAAAACAACAAGGAGGACCAAACAAAATGGAATTATGTAAAATAAGAAATAGATGCATAAAATCAAAGGCATTTTAACAAAAATGTGTAAAAAACTATATAGGCGCAATAATTTAACGATCTAGACTCAACGTACGACATGTGTACAAATACGCAAAACAGATGGATATATTTTATACAATCTAACATTTCTCATTTTGACAATCAGTAATTTGATTGTCAAAATCATATGGATCTGACTAAAAGTTAACCAACCAACATTGTGGGTTAAATCATAGTTAAACAATGACTGACAAACACAATTCGATGATTAACCATAATTTAACTAAGAAACGAAGATCACCACTGACCGAAAAACTGGCCATAAGTGGTATGTTTGAGTTTGGCCAATGAATTGAATATAGTTTCTTTCAGTGGGCAATCCGAGTAACTCCAAATATCTGCAAAAAATTATATGAAAAAAAATTAATGTAACAAATGTAATCGTTATTTTTTACTTAGTGAAATGGAAATACAAAAATAAAATTGAAAATAAATACAATTTGTTTTTAACTAAAATATGTAATTACATACTTAGTAGTTTCATATATGCATAAAGTGGTGTTATAAATAACGATTCTAACAATATTTCTGCATCCTGTAACGGGTGGACCATTTAAACCTTCCTTAGGTCCTTGGATTCCCATAATCCAAGCGACGTGGCTTGTCTATCGGTGAATCTCGATGCGTTAATTGAAGCTTGTACGGAAATAACTTTAACTCAGCACGAATTAAGCGACAGAGTAACGTGCAAAGGATGCCATACTGCAAAGAACGGCAACGACTAGATGTTGAAGGTGGCCTCTCAACGCCGGCCTCTACGGCGTGAATGTTCTCGTCAGACTTCCTCCGTTAAATTTTTCGTGTAAATGCTTAATGGTGTGGTTATTATATCATTATACAGGGCGATTCAGGAAGTTCCGGACAAATTTCTCCAGCGTATTCCTTGGCTCATTTCATGAAGAAAAGTCCACTAGGACCATGTCCGAAAATGCATGGGTGCGAAATGGCAGAGGGTTCTAAATACTAACTTCTGAGCCAGTGGTCGGATGTGTTGGAAAGGTCTTTAAGAGGCCTTCCAGAATCAATAAAAAAAAGTAGAAAAAGTCAAATCGCCGAGATACAGGGCTTTCGGAAAAAAATGGAAAAAAATTCACATAACCTCAATTTGCTCAGCCAGATGGCAGGTAACTTACGTTTTTTTTCTGTTGAAAGATAGCCAGAGGTCTTACCGTTCCAAAGTTATGACCATTTTACTGAAATGCAAAAATGTTTGTTTTTGGAAGCGAAATAACAGCACACATTTATTTGTTTTTGTAAATTAAGACGTTTAAGAATTTATTTTATTGAAATTTTTGGCTGAAGAATCAAACACATAAGGAAAAATATCTGATGTTAAAGGAAGTTTTCAATGTGGTTCCCATTTTCTACTAAACACAATTGCAGCCGTTTGCGAACCACATCCGCCACATTTAGTTCACTCATCTTTTCATCCGACCACTGGCTCAGAAGTTAGCAACTTTACCCTACTACCCACCGACCGCCAATCCGAAAATTTTGAACACGCTGCCATTTCGCACTCTTGCATTTTCGGACATGGTCCTAGTGGACGTTTCTTCATGAAATGAGCCAAGGAATACGCTGGGGAAATTTGTCCGGAACTTCCTGAATCACCCTGTATATCAATATGCACGATACGCACGTTGTGTTCTCACTATTGAGATCATGTTTTGAATATGAAGCTGCACGATAACAGAGCGTTGTACTGTTCCATGGCACAAAATTACTTGGACTGACGCTTCCAAAATGGGCCGTCATAAGCCGATCTAAAACTAAAGGAAAAAAATTATATGGTTGCCAGATGCTGAAGGTTTAAATGATCCACCCCGACCTTATGAATTTCACTATATAGTAAATATATCTGTAGTAAAAGAACAACATATTTTCTTTGAATTTATATCGATTTTATCCACTATTAGTTTGATGGAGTTATCGTTTTGGCAACTGACACATCCAATTGTCGTTATCATCAGCATACATGGAGCAAATTAAATAAATGGCATATGTGTCAAAAAATCAATTTTCACTTTTTGGTTGATTCGGATGGAAGATGAGATGCTTTTTCACGTGGTGAAAAGCAGAAAATCCTAACTTGCTTAGAAGTGTACTAAAAATGTAGAGAAAGAAGAGTAAAAATACGACAACACACAACACAACAGAAACAGTAAACGTCACTTCTTCAGTGTTACTTTTTTAAATGTTCCACACTAGCAACTTACACGATGAACTATAATAATATTCCGACCAACAACAACACTTACTGGACCAACAACAACACTTACTGGACGTCCGGCGCGGAGAACAATTAACGAGATAATGAGAAACTGACGAAACGAGTTGCTTACTTTTAACAGCTTTTTCGTAGACCAGGTCACATATATAATTTGTAGTTTAATTTGAATTACCTCTACCACTGCAAATTCAAAAAAAAATACCATTTCCTTCATATCTGGCAGTTTTGATTTTAAAATATTTTATTCTACATAAAGGGTTATGAATTTGAAAGTAATACGAGGAAACACCAATCGAAGCCACAAACGTCTGCATATAATATACTTTAAAACCAGAATCATAGAGCAAATTAGAATAGAGAAACATTTTCTCACCTGACGCTTCATTTCACACTCTTCGTCGTAGGTTTGTGCAAATGAAAGTAATTCGACAAAATTTAACTTATACCAGGTGGCGTTACAAGAATTGTTAACTTAACTTTTTCATGTCGTTTTGGTATAGAACTGTGAAATTTAAATGTATTTTGCACTTTTTTGTTGACTTTTATCGTTGATATATATTTGTGTTGTATTTAACACAACTGTTTTGCCACACAAATACGAAATAGTTGTTGGAGTTTTTGTACTAATGCCTCTATCTGGTATTATTAAAGCCATCCCTTGAAACGTCCAACGTTTACATGCAACCAAAACTTATAAAGTTAAAATTATTGAGGGAATGAACCGTCTCTATTCTAATTTGCCCTATGATCAGAATTGCCAGCAGTCAAACAAATTCAAAATATCAAATACAGTCCCATATTTTATTGCAATTGGCATCCGATTCCACAACCTGCATTTGCATTACCTAAGCAAATGGCATTTGCATTAGATAAAGTAATAACAATTAAAATAGAATGCAAATTAAAAGATCCCAACACTGGACATCAGAAGACGAGCTTAGCATATAATTACCACTGCGTCTACAATAGGTTTCCCGCCGATGACAAAATTTATAACTCAAATTATAAATTTAAAAATTATTAAATAAAACTCCAAAGTGTTTGTTTCTTTAGTAAAAATATCCAATTTACATATTGTGTGTTCATTTGTTTAGCGCAAAAGTGAATACAAATGGCTGCACGAAAACAATATAAACTCACATTTCTCATAGTTTTAATTCGATCGTGGATGGCAATTGATCATGACCCATATATTATACATTTCGATCTAACTCTATCGATTATGACAGCCGTGATTAGACCCCAGATCTAATTTGTTTTGATTAAATAGAATTGTATAGGATTAAGAAACCCTTACAACCAGTATCGATTATTATATTATTAACGATTATTATTAAATTGATGATTGTGTGAACTCTCCATAATGTTTGCTTTTTGTATTTCGATAAATTCTAATTATATACAAATTGAAACCACAAACCACTTGAAGAAATGAGGTTGCCAAACCAACCAAATCCATTAAAATATCTATTAATCACTTCTTAAGTTCAGTTATACATAAAACATTCGACGAAATGGTCTTCTCCGATTTCACTGTAAAATCAGTTTTAATTATTGTCAATACTTTTAATATCGTAAGTTCGGCAGACTTAATGCCTTTGGATTATATCTGGTACACTCTGGACTATCGACTTCCTCTTCTTTCAAGATCTGTGCAATTATTCACATTGGTGTAACAATATTCAATTACAAAGATGATCAAAAGGTCGACAGTATGGTCATGAATTACATTAGCATGGTTATATCGGGAATATGTTGTGCTTCTGCATTTGTGGGATCGACAAATATTTTGGAAATCGTAAGGAATTCAGAATTAAATTTGCATAAATGAAATAGATTGTAATTTATTGATAATTTCGATATTAACAGACAGCGAATATTTTCGTTAGCGAAATAGTGACAACAGTAATACTTTGGATTTACGTGAGACCATTTTGTGCATACACATTAATTGCAATGGTAAGTATTAGAGTATTCACAAAAATCGAAAAAACCACTTTATTGAAAAGCTTGAATTTTCACAAAATTGCAGTCAGATATTGTTTATATTTACTTTGCTTTTGCTTATTATTACTGTGTATTTTCCATAGTCGAATGCAGTATTTTAGCAAAATTTGCAAAATCAAATCAACAAATGCTAACTTTGTTACTGTCGCTAGAATATTTAAAATGTGAAAAATTTCTATATCTCGGAAACAAAACGTCCAATCGAAAAAATAACCTATTTTTGCGAGATTTTAATATACACTTATGGACACTAAATTAGCACAAATTTTGTCTCAAAAACAAACATATTTATCACTCCAAATAACAAAGTATCCATCATTCCAGAGGTTTTCAATAGGATTCAACTCGGGTCTTTGAGCCGGTCAGTCTTAAATGTGGAGTCATCTTCAGCAAACCACTTCTTAACAATTTTAAGGGTCCGAAGATAAATTCGAATTTAACTAGCAGAGACACAAACCAATTATGTTAGAAGAGCTCGGTAATTAAATTAACAGAACTATGCAACATAGCTATATTTTGGAAAGGTTATAGAAATTACCGATTTTCTCGCGATCAGACAAATATATATAACCAAAAGTTATACGTTTTATAGCAAGGACTTATTAAAGGATATATCGGGACTTCAAACAAAGTAATTATCTGCCAGGGTGAGAAATATGAGGATTTCTTACATAGAAAATCTTGAAAAGATTTTGGGGCCATTGCGCCTAAATAGGAAGAGTTTAGTGATTGGCATTAGTATGAAATTAAAGCTATTAACATCTATTTTCATTATTTAATACCCTCATTCCCGAAAAAATCCAGAATATCAGTTTCGACGAAGAGTTTACAAAATTGGTGTTTCGGACGGACAAGATGCGTCCACGGTGGCCACCAGGAAAAAGTTTAGTGAGTGGGACTAGTATCAAATTAAAGCTATTGACATCTGTTTCTAACATTTAATACCCTCATTCCCGAAAAGGCCTCCAGAATATCAAATTCGACGTCGAGTTTACAAAAATGTTGTTTCCGACGGACAACACCCCATGCCATGAGAAAGATCCCCACACCATAATGCTTCCACCGGCGTGCTTCACGGTTTTTTGTGTGTGGCGTGGTTTGAGTGCCTAACATTTAGGGCAATCACTCCAAATATTTTTTTTACAGAATTACCCACAGCGTGTGGGGATAATAATGTGTAGTTACCCACGTCTTCGATGGTGCAATAGTAGTGTGCGCGGCTCTTGTGCATGAGGACGTGGGTTCGATCCCTACTCTGACCATCTTAAATTTATTTCGACGACGGTCACCTCTCTTAGTGACGGCGACACTATCGAGTATTTTATCCATGAAAATACCGTTCGAGACCGGAGTAAAACTGTAGGTCCCAATCAGTGAGTAATACTAGAACGCGCACAGCTCTCTGGTTGTGAGAAGCTCTCCCTAATCCCTTCACGGGATGTAACGGGAAACCATTTATTTTGGTTTTAGTTACCCACGAGGATGGGTAATTACTCATTACCCACTTTTTTATCGAAAATATGCAAAATTTAGAAAATACGCCAATATCCGAAAACGGAGCGTACAATCAATTTTTGCGGGTTTCTAAGGGGTTTTGATAAAGTGGTCCAATTCGTATGGAAGAATGTTTTTAAAAAAGCCCTCAAAATAAGGAAACAGTACGTCCAAACACAAAAATAATACATTTTTGCCCCGTGGATGTCTGTCATATGGCATAACTTTTTTAAATCGCTAAAGGCATATTTTTATTTTAACAATTTTCTTATTTTGGCGATTTTTTTGATAAACATTTTTTCGTCTGAATGTAACCACGTTTAGAATCCCACAAAAAAATATTTTTTTCAATTGGACGATTTTTTTATTTAAAAAATTACAGCAGACAGTTGCCGGAGGCCTTCGGCCACGGACTGTCCCTGCAGGCTGTGTCAGAGACACGGCCATTAAGTTTAACGTAGAATACGCCATCCGATAAGACAGAAAACATATATAACAATAAATTCATTTGCTTATATTATTTATCATTTATTGTTATATATGTTTTCTGTCTTATCGGATGGCGTATTCTACGTTAAACTTAATGGCCGTGTCTCTGACACAGCCTGCAGGGACAGTCCGTGGCCGAAGGCCTCGGACAACTGTCTGCTGTAATTTTTATATTTACCAACGGCACTTGATTCAAGTCCGTTTAAAAAAAAAAATATTATGTTCAATTTTTTTAAACTTAATTTAATTTATGTATTTTAATTAATATTTTTATTGAAATAAGTTCTGCGAATGTTGAGAGGACCGCCCTATTATTAAAAAAGGTTTACCTTATCGAGTCTTCGCATTAGCATTCGAGCGTTGTGTGAAAGCTTTACGCTTTACAATTCAAAATTAATGTTACAACAGCTTTATTGAAGCTTTCGCAAAAAAGCTTTATTACGTTAGCTTACTGTTTGTTTCACTTTTTACTAGATACATGTTGCCAAGCAACATTAGCTTGCTGTTCGTTTCACTTTTTACTAGATACATGTTCCTAAGCAATGTTGAGCAACCAAAAACACTCAACCAAACACCACACATATGTTTGAGTGTATGTGTTTAAACAATTTTCATTTGAGAAATTAAAATACTGGAAAAATATCAACCAATATGAAATGTATATCAAACGAAAGATAACATCTTCATTTACCTACAAACAAAATTTTAAAAAAATTCATCTAGCCGTTTCCTCAAATTCAATGAAATAAAGATTACAACAATAAAAACCTGTCATGACTCCTCATACCGTAAGATAAAACGTATTCTACGTCAAAAAGTTTTAGTTTTAAAGATTTAAAAAAAAAAAAAATTATGCCTTATGACAGATGATTAAAGCCTGGTATGAAGGTCAGAAATTTATTATTTTTGCAAGTGGATGCACCGTTTCCGAGTTATTTTTACTATAGCGATGTTCTTGTGGCGATTTTATGAAAAAATCCATTTAAATTGGACCACCTTAGAAACTTGCAAAAATCGGTTATTCACCCTTATTCTATTTGGCGTAGTCAACAGAAGACAACGCCGTTTTTTGTGTTTTGTTTCAATTTCATATTCCCGTTGGCAATATTGCCGTATTTCGATGACTCTTAACTTACATTTTGTATTCTGTAAGAAAAATTGGCGACGTCGTTGTCTTTAATTGCCTTTGATTTTGGCGTCGACCATTTTAGTGTTGCCTTGCGTAAATGTATTGTTGACTCTAGTTTTTAATATTTTTGTTTGATTTTTAATAAAATATAACGAAAATGCTTATATTACAAACTTACTATCATGACATTTAAGCTAAAATATTCCTTGCGGATAAAGTAGATATGCTGGTCTTCTTTTTTTGGGGCCAAAATTTTGATGTGTTCCGTTCACACACCCAATCACACCTGGAAATTCTGTTTTTTGATGTATAAACATCTATACGCTGCACAGTGGCCAATTTGGCTTCGCTAGCGGCATTTTATTCATAGCTTCCAAAGTAAAGAAGATATCTTCAAAATTTTTTTTTTCTCAATTCAGAAAAAAATCAAACAATTTTTTGGAAAAAAAACTGAAATTTTTTATTTTTAATTTTTTATTTTGTTTTTAATTTAATAAACATTTTCCACCAAATATTTACATATATAAAATAAGAAAAAAATTGTCAACTCAAAGAGAAACCATATTATAAAAGAAATATTAATCAGATTCTTCAGTATCAGATTCAGAGAAATCATCTTCAAAATGATGCATTATAAGCAAGCAAAAAGTACAATAAATTGAAGGCTCGCAGGTACTCGCAGTTCATTTTGGACATTTTGGACACACAATGGTTTACACATATAGGAAAATTTAAAATTACACTGAATGCAGGTGAATTTTGTAAGTTCTACTCCACGAAAGACAGGTATATAACAAAACTTTTAATGAAAATAATAAAATTTGCAAGTTTAACACGAATAGCAAAACGATGATCAAAAAGGCGGAAATATTTTACACAACACTTGCAGAAACATATGCTGACTTTGACAGGTCACAGCTGTTCATCAGCGATTGTCGGATCAGAATTATATTTTTCCCTGCTTTTAAGACTTTGTGCTCACGATTTGTTTTTGTGTTTACTTCGTGTCAGTCTTACATGTAGTTTTCTTATTGTTGTCTTACTTCTTCCCGCATACTCCACCGAACTCGTGTTTCGCAAGGAGAATTTAATTATGTCTCTCTGAAATTCTAACGGGTTTTCCAATATCTGCTCAGCAGAAAAAGAAAAAGATTTTGCTCATCGGTGACGATTGGATTTTGCTCATCGTCGACGATTGGAAAGTAAGAGTCGCCGTCTTGACACTGTTGAAAATGCTAGCTGGGAAGATGTGCGATGTAATCGTTAACCAATCGTAAAGCGTTATCAAATCGGTGTGAGCTATTTATGAGTGTATTAGTGTACTCATACGCTGCATACAATATACTCAACACCATATAGTGTGCAATAGTAGCGACTAATTTTCACTAATTGTCGTACATTATGTTATCGTAGGCAAATGAAAACAAATAAATAAAATGAATACAAAAACGTTTAATTTTAATAACTTTTAAAAAGATTTTTTGCACTTTTAATAAGAAATTTACTAAAACAAAGCAAAATAAGGAAAACTAAAAACTAAAAGTATTCTTCGTCTTTGAGATTGTCATTCATACTTAACAGCTGCATATAAGCACCATCTAGCGTGCAATAGTAGCTACTAATGTTCGAAAACCATTGCTGTAAAATAACTACATGCATTACATTTCAGTAAACAGCTGATTAATAACTTGTCAACCGCAACAAATACAAAATAATAAAATATTTTACAAAACACCAAAAAAATTATAACTCAGAACATAAAACAACACAAAGTGTATCAAAGCTGAATGGAGGTAATGTTAATTCTAACAAAATTTCTATTAGATTCCAATATAAATTAAGATTATAACATATGTATCTTCATTACGTACTGTTGCGTACTATTATGGGTGGAGATTTTAATACAAATTGTGCAAACCCACAGTCGCAAGCTTTATCAAAATTTTTATTTGACGTTTTCCACTTGCATATGAGCAATTCTCCAAAAACCCCCACAACTAACAATTCCACTACTATAGATGCAGTTTTCCATAGATTTTTAAATACAATCGAATCAAAAATTTATATATCTTATTTTAGTTACCATAAGCCAATATTAACTATTTGTACTTAAGGCATTTACCATAGATGGACACTTTGCAGTACTACTACAATTTCAGTAAAAATAATTCTTTAACTAGTAAATTTTTACTGATTACTAAAATTGTTTTCAGCAATTTTTATAAAGTGCCTACATGATTACGATGAGGTGCATTGAATTTTCAGTAATCAGTAATGCCCGATTACTGATTATTATGAATACGGCCTATGATTTTACTGGTAATGCAAATTAAATTTCATTATCAGTAAAAATTTACTGAATTTTGTCAGTAATCAGTAAATTTACTGCTTACTGTAATTTTTAATGCAGTACATATGTATATACTGCACTGTGCCCATTTACTAACCAAATAAGTTAAATAGAACAAACAAAAACCAGCAAATTCCTATCTATTTACAATATTGAAAGATTTGATACTTTTAATTGATTAATTAAAGAAATATATAGTAAAAGCATAAGTACTTCCAACTTCATTACTAGATGTTTACACATCTCCCCTGTGATCGGACTCACATTAATTTTTTTTCAAAGAAATACAACATAGCCTTATTTTTTTCAGCATCCGTCATATCGAACTTTATCCATTGCGGACAAACTTCCCTCTCCATGACGTCCACAGTAACAGGCAAAATCCTCGAAACTACTGGCTGTGACAGTTCCAGGATGAAATCATTTTCAACGCTCAGCTGGTAAGATCCCTGGGCTAAAAAACGCAATGTTGCTGACAATTTTATTGTGTTTGGATAAGCATTGATCTCGTCCCTTTTTTTAAATGAGGCTCTATTATTTCCAACACATATTTAATAGAAGATTTACTCAGCCGAAAATAACTTTCAAATCTTAAAAAGAATAAAAAAAATCAATTACTTAAATATGTATCTTACTTCTCATCGGGGAAATTAAAAATACACGATATCTGTCTAAGCAGTCTTCTTTCCAATATTTTTTTTTTTTTTGTCTTGTATCAGCTAGAAAAACATTTTTATTTAAATTAATTTTTTTACAAACTTTTTTCCCACAAAAATAGCACAGAACTTATATTTTTTCAAAACTAGAAACAAAATGAATCAGCTGACTCTAAAATTAGATATTGTGTGCTGTATTTTAATAACATTGTCGATAAACAGGCAACAGCGTCGTTATACTCTTACAGAATACCAAATTAACATAGAATTTGATTTGAGTTGCTGTTACCTTAAAATTGCCGTTGCTATTGCCGACGCCAAATAGACTAAGGGTGATTTTTTGACTGGACATTACGTTTCAGAGATATAGACAAATGGGAGTTTTAGAAATATTTTGTTTTGAGAAAGTTTTAATTTTAGCGATTTTTAAAGAAAGAATTTTCTTATTTTGGCGATTTTTTGAAAATTAAAACTTCTATACGAAATATCAAAGCCCCTTAGGAACTCTCAAAAATTGTTCTTTTTTCGATTGGACTCTAGGTTTTCCGTGGGTAATGTGTAAAGGCTGCGTAAATATACCCTGTGGATAATGTGTATCGTCGTTGGTAACTATCCATTATTTTCCCCATACCCTCTTGGTAATGTGTCATCGTTATGGGTAACTCCCCTTTATTTTCCCTATACCCTGTGGGTAATGGGTAATTCTCCACCGCTGTGGGCAACTACCCACAGAAATAGGTAAACGATCGACGATGGTCAATTCGTGGTAGCACATTACCCAAGAAATACGAACCCTGGCCTAAACTCAAATTTGCTCATCACACACTCAAAGGAAAAGCTTACTCACACCATTGAAATTGTTCGTTCATATAAAGTGACCTAAGGCGCAGATTCATCGCAGCAACGAAAACTGTTTCATTAACGGAATATGTTTTATTGCTGCGATGAATATGTTTGACTGCTGCAATGAATATATTTGATTAATGGATTGCATTTATCCTCTGATTTACTTTATTTATAATTTTTTTGTTTTTGAATTTGAATTTAATGAACGATTTAGATTTTTTTAAATATCGTTGCTTTACTGACCATTGCAATAATATACGTGCAGAAATTTCAGTCGGGTAACCGACTTAAATATGCCCTCATCCTAATTCATTCATTGGGCCTAAATTCCATTAAAAACAACGAATTGGTGTGCAAATTGATATAGCGCAATATATTATCTTCTTTCAAATATAATTCGGATCCGTTGCAGTTATGGGAATTTATCGTCACTACCAGCCTATTGACCGCTCAAAATTTGTATGGTAGTTTTTGACAACAGTAGCGTATGACAACATAGCTTTTGACAAAATATTACCCGGTACCAAATTTTATCACATATTATAGGGATCAACAAAACTCAACTTTGCAAGAATTATCTTAACACTCCTACTTGTATGAAAACATCCACAATAAATACTTTACCATAACCATCGGCTGTATTTTGAAGTCTTGATCAAGCATATTTTTCCGATTTATCGCGTATTTCTCAGTGTAGTTCGCGAATTAGCTTTAAACTATATTTATTTGATGATATTTTCATGTATAATTAAAAAAAATCTAAATTGGAAATGAAATTAAAAAACTGGGAAGAAAAAGTAGCATGATCTAAATTTCAAAATGCCGTTCCGTAATCAGCTCTTCAATACGCATATTTTAAAACCCGCCACCCCACAAAAAAAAATTCAGTAAACAAAAGCCTTTTTGTTACACTTTTACGTATTAATTTATTGTAGTAGACATTTGCTTTCAGTATTATATTAAAACATTTAGGAATTAGGGAAATTTTTAATTTGTTTATAAATGTCTGAATGTAATTTAAAGTGAATAAATTAAAAATCTGAAGAGCTAAGAAATTTTATTAAAAATTGTTTCAAGCACACCGTATAGTGTTTATTTTGAATTTCATTCATATCGAATTTACTTCCGAATTATTCAAAATTTTATTATTCTCTCTGAAAGATATTACATGGGCTTATCGCGTCCATAGCATATGTGCTAATCAACCGATTACGAAAGACGGAGCTCCTCGACAAAATTACAGCTCATATATCATCCGCCATGGTACCATTGAATCCTCAAGCGTGTTTGTGATTGGACTTTAGTTAGATGTTAATTGCTGTCGGGAACCTACGTTGTTCTGTGGAATGAATAATTCTCGGGCACCAACAACTCGGACACTATTATCTCCACTATGGCGATTTATTCGTCTGTATATTAAAATGTTCAGTATAACGGAATAAAATAAAGTTATAAACTGAAAAAAATCAAAAAGAAAAACGATTTTAATTCGATTTGGAAATTATGACATTTTGAGGGGGGATTGAACAATTTACTTCGGTTATCAGCAGAGCCCAATTGAATAGTTCCTGGCGATGTGTCACATATATGTACGATTTCCAAAGTGAGTCCCAACAACCTCTCGGGTAAGTTTCTGTATTTTTATAGTAGCAACTTTTAGGTATCGTCAAGTTTTTAAATTCATAATCGTGTTCGTTGAATAAACCACAACAGCAATACTGTGAGGGTGTCAATGAGAGAGGTTTGTATCATATTATTATTTTTGTACGATATTGAGTATTCTTACCCTTGTCTGAATCTTATCCATTGCTTGGGGTTCTGTACCCGCTAAACGCCATGCAGATTCCAAATGTTGCAAGGTATTGAAGTAAATTCCATATGGTTGAAATGAACGTATTTGAAGATATTGTATGACCAAAAGCGATATCAGAAATATGGAATACTGCCGAAAGAGAAAAAGTTTCATGTTAAAATCAATAATATTTAGTATAGGATGTTTTTTTATGTTGTTATTCAAATCTTAATATTTTATTGCAATTATATGCATCGGTTAAATGACCGCCTTTGGCAGCTGCGCAGATGTGTAATATCGCTCCAATTTCTTCAAGAATAGATCTGTCTGCGTACTGAAAATTTGTAACAATTTGTTACTGTATGTTGTCTGTTTACACCAAAAAGCTTGTAACGACAGCGCAAGAGAGATTATTTAGAGAGTTTTTACCAAAAAGGATGTACAAGTCAAAAATGATGTACACGTAGAGAAGAAAAAATCGGCACAAATTGGCAACCAAAAAAGCCGACGCGATTCTCTCAAACGCATTTCTTTCCCGCGTCATAACTTGATTATTTCATACTTTTTACATACTTTGTCATTTTATTGAAATATGGTTGGAATTTCTATAGTTAGATACAATAACATCATTAGAAAACTGCTAGGGTATTGAAATATTCAACGAAGAGAGTAAGAGAGAGAGAGCAAAGAAACGACGCGCTTCACTCGTTTTCTTTGTTGGCATTCAACTCCATGAGTAAATTTTCTTCTCTACACCATAGTTGCTTTATGTTTTTACTGGAGAAATATAGGCCAGTAGTGCAAGTGACAACTCTGAAATTTGGCAGCTGTCACATATGTTTATTCCCATTAGCTTTGTCTGTGTACTTTTCCAGCAAGCTTTATCCAGTAACTTTTTGCAGAGAGTAAAAAAAATTGTACGCTCTTTTTTTCTCTATTCCAAAAAGTAAACAGACAACATTTTGTGAAATATTGCAAGAAAACAGCTGATCGGTGTGTAAACAATTGAAATAACAAAGCAAAAGAATTTTAGTATAAGTGTCGCACGGTCGCACTGTGTATTTGCACGTTTCTAGCATGAAGTAAAATGTTTTGTTTATTATAATTTATTATAAACGTTAAAAATCAACACAATTCTAACGACTTACCTCTGCCATTGTTAAATTTCAACTTTATTCTTCTTTTTCACACAAAAATATTGCAATCAAAATGTAAATAAAAAACAGCTGATCGAACTTGCAAAATCTTGATAGAAGAAATTCCTCCAGTAACATTTTGCAAGTTCTCTATCATCCAACTGTCAAAAATTCTCTTTGGCTCTCTCGTTGCAAAAGTTTTGCAGTAAACAGACAACATTTTGTACAATATTGTACAATATTGCAGTAAACAGACAGACCTATTATTAAAAATGGAGCACTTTACTAAAGAACAACGCGTTATAAATGTGTAAACTTATAACAACAATTTTGCTGAGACCGCTTGCAAACTTCGAAGAATTTTCAGTCGAGAAAGTGCACCTAATTTGTCAACCATTCAAAGAGTGGTCAACAAATTTTAAGAAACTGGGTCGGTTATGGACACTACGATTCATGAGATTGCTGCTGTAAACAAGAGTCAAATACGATCAAGAAGTAGACGACCAGAAGATGTGCACAATTTGCACCCTCGTAAAATAGAGCTAAAAAGTGGTAACAATTCACTCAAACGCATTTCTGCCTCACGTCATATCTTGATTATTTCATACTTTTTGCATAGTTTATGTAATTTTAATTCAACATGGTTGGAATCAAGATTTATTTATTCAGGTTATAGCTGCCTAAAATTAAAGTGCCTAATGTGTCAAATCAGCTGATGTGAACACAAGTGAAAATATCAATTTTATTTCAAATGTGTTAAATTTAGTGCTCATAATGAAGATTCAAGTCAATTTTTGTAAAGCCCATTAATAATTAACAAATTGTTTTCGCATATAAATCCATCTAGTTTATTACAAGTTCTTAGAAACTTTGTGAACAAACTAACAAATTGGAAATGATGAAATCAGCTGTGCTACTGATATAATCTGAATGAATAAATCTTGGTTGGAATTTGTATAGTTAAGCCCCGTATTCAGTTCTTGCAATATTTTCTTAATAAATTTTGTCATTTATCTATAAACGGAAAACTAAGTTGCGGAAACTTACCTTGCAAATATTTCATTTATAATTCATCTTCGCGCTCTATTTTATCCATTGATTGCTAAAATTATCGAAATGTCAAAATTTAGGTCCCAAACAATTATCAAACAATTGTTTTCGTACGAAATAACTTTGGCGTAACAACACTGTAATTGATTTTGCCTACGAATTTTCGCAAAGAGCTGAGTACCAAGCAAATGAAAAGTGAGCGAAATTTTCGTTATTTTTTATGCACGTACTTCTTATGGGAACGAAAATTTCATAAAAACTTAATACCGGGCTTTATATACAGTAACACTATCGTGTATTGAAATATTCAATGAAGAGAGTAAGAGAGAGAGTAGAGAATGATTAAGGTTTCACTCGTTTTGTTTGTTTGCATTTGAGTGAAGAGAATCTTTGTATACTTTAGTACATGGTTTTTGCGAGTGTCGCCGAAAACCCAAAAACGTCAATTCGGCATCGTTCTCAACAACTTAAAATTTCACGAAGCACTACGCACCGAATTTTGACTGTTGATTTTAACTTATATAGGTTACGAAAAAAAATCTGAGTGTTCGAACTTACGGGCGATGTGTTAACACCTTTTTGTTACACTGTACCTGTTCAATTTCTATGAACACATTAGTAAATGTTACATTGGAAATTAAAAAATAAGAATAGTTTTTGTGCTAAAGGCTCTTTTGCTATTGCACTTTCTTTTTTTTTCTTACATCTGCTTTAACATTAGATGTAATATTGTTAAAATAAATAAGGCAATATTTAGCTCACTGAAATAATTGTTTTTGTTTTGTCATAAACAGATCGACGACAAAAAGTATTGAATAGCACAGGGGACTTATTGCACTCTTTTCCGCTCTCATGTAGAGAGTCCGTGTAAACGAGCTTAAACGAGTCTTATTCTCTTTATAGAATATTTCAATATAAATGCACCATTTCGACAATGTTATTACATAAAACAATACAAATATTATGAATGGAGCAAGTTATGACAAGAAGAGAATATAACGTGTTGAATCATTCGCCAGATGTCGTCAGTGCTTTTGAGTCAAACAATTCGTTCCATGAGTAGTCTATACTATTCAATACTCTTTGGCGACGGCGACCTGCTTGTTTGCTCGCTGCTGCTACATCAATACCATCATACTTATTCTCAGGCAGAGACTACAGTTGTACAACAACCACATATGTATGTGATGCTAAAGCTGTGTTTTGTTTGCATGTGTTCACTTTGATAGATTGCCCTACCCGTGCCTATAGATGTTAACACATCATCACATTATTTTTAAATATTAATTTATTCTAACATTATTACGCCAATACTTTAAATATAAGATTTAATCTTGTTGCATTGCTGTGATATACAGTGGTGGCCACGAATTTAGCACATTTACTACCTGTATGATTCTAACGCTTATATTTCGATCTGTTATAGATTTTGTTCAACATTTTTTCTTCTTTACTGTAGTATACGATGTACTGATCGTGCACCATTAGTTTTTTTCTAGTTCCTTCATTCCCTTCACTTTCTACTTAAGCCCGGTATTCAGCTTTTGTGAAATTGTCGTTGCCATAAAAGGTATGTGTATAAAAAATAACGAAAATTTCGCTCACTTTTCATTTGTTGGTACTCAGCTCTTTCCGAAAATTTCTTAAGCAAAATAAAGTACTGGGTTGTTACTGAATACGGGGCTTTAGTAGGGACATAAATATTGTTACTAAATTGAACATACCCATTAGAATAGTAAATTTGAACATAGCCTTTTATTATCATATGGTTTTTGAAAGTTAACCTCTATAGCGTTAGTCAGTTACGGGAATTTGAAATTGTGTCAACTTTCACCATGGAGTGTCAGATATGGATAACCGTATCGCAGTTCTAGCACAGAAAAAAACGATATTTTCAAAACGCTCCGCCCGCTCGGCATTAGTCACATGTTCGTCTACAGGTGCATACAACTTTTCGAGGAGACTGGAGATATAAACGGCCGACCACGTACCGTTCGGACACAGCAAGTCATCACAGCCGTAAAAGCAAGAATTCAACGAAATGCTCTTCGGAAACAGAAAATCACCCAAAAGTCCATGAGTCGAATTATTAAAAAAAGTCTTGGGACTTGGAGCTTTGAAACGACGTACAGGACATTTGTTGACTGCAACTTTAAAAATATGGGATAGATCCAAATCCAAACGTCTAGAAATAGAAAAATCTTGTTTACGAATGAAAACATTTTTACCGTACAGGAAAATGTTAACAAACAAAATGATAGGGCTTATGCACCATCATATAAAGAAGCATCTGAGCCCATCCCACGAATCGAAAAGGGTCATCATCCAGCTGCAGTCATGGTTTGGTGGGGTGTATCTTAAGATGGGGTAACTGACTTGCATTTCTGGGAACAAGGGGTCAAAACATAGGCCAAAGTTTACCAAGTTTGGAGGAAGTTGTGAAGCCGCTTAACAATTCCCTGTTCAAAAACCAGCCGTGGGCTTTCCAGCAAGATTCAGCACCAGCATAAAAGGCTAAAACGGCACAAACCTGGCTTCGAAACAATTTCCCAGCTTTTATATGCTCTGAAGAATTGCCCTCTGGCAGCCCTGATCTGTACCCTCTGGATTACAAATTGTGGACCGTTTTAGAGGACATGGTATGCCACAAATGATACCCCAACATTGATTCGCTAAAAACAGCTCTGGTTCGTACTGTTGCCAATTTTCCAATGGATGAGGTGCGTGCAGCTATTGATGATTGACTTAAGGCGTGCGTGAAGGCCAAGGGAGGACATTTTGAATGAAGCTTAGCTTTTTATATACAATATGATAAACCATTGTTTTATATATACAATTTTTTATATACAATATGATAAACCATTGTTGTTTTGTTTTATTCCGCCCCAATTATCCCTCTAACGACCTTTGCATTCCTTTCAGCGAGCTGCCATTGAATCAAATTCGAGCAGAAATGTGCAGTATTATGGCATCATGTGAATTAAATAAAACATCTAAAATTTTGTTCAAGCGATCACCTATTGCCATTGATCTTTCGGTCCATTCGTATACTAGATGCTTCGGAAATATATGTACTCAACAGTACATAAATATTGTTCTAGGCCACTGTTGCACAATTGTAATATCATCGGGTCGCTATCCAGCGAACCATTGTAAACCGCGTCCATACACCTTTGCTGCACAATCGGTGGCTGGACAAATTTAACCCTATTATTAGGCTCCCACTTGTCTAGCAATGCAATAATTTATAAATAAATTGAAAACAAATTCCTCTCTGGTAGTCTAATCATTACGGATGATTCCAAAATGGAAGCAGGTACGGGGACCGGGATCTTCAGTGATCTTTAAAAATAAATAAATGGTTTCCCATTACATCCCATGAAGGGACTGGGGAGAACTTCTCACAATCACTGAGCTGTGCGCTTTCCAGTTTTCACTCACTGATTGGGACCTACAGTTTTACACCGATTCCGAACGGTAATTTGAGAAGCTTTTTCATGGCTAGATACTCGATAGTGTCGCCGTCACTATGCGAGGTGACCGCCGCCGAAAGAAAACTTGAAGGTGGTCAGAGCCGGGTTCGAACCCAGGATCTCATGTACAAGAGCCGCGCACACTACCCATTGCACCACCGACGGTACATCTTTAACTCAGACTATTACTGAGATTGGATGAAAACTGCAGCCTATTCTAAGCTGAAATAATCGTGATTGTACCCATCGGGTGAATTCACCAACTGCGTTGACAGAAAGTCGGCCCTCAGGGCGATCAAGTCAAACACCTGTAAGTCCATATTGGTCAGGGATTGCAAACGGATTCTGAAACTGTAGGACCAGGAAAGCGGAGACTCTGCTGGGTTCCAGACAATAGTGATAATGCAGTGAACATGGAAGCGGACTCCCTTGTTAGAGCGGATTGTACTTCTACTGATCTAAGCTAGTTTGCCTCTGTTAATCCACCGATTTGTTACCTGTATGGTTTGGTTGACTGCTGGGCGCGTGGTAAGGGCAAAGCCGCACGGTTGGTCAGATTGGACTGTAGGATTTCGAGAAAAATATATAGCCGGTATTGAACTCGATTAGGAATGAGTTGCCTCTGAGACTGAGGAAAGCTGACTTGCGGCTTCCAATTGGGGGTGACTAAGGGCGACTACGATGTTGGAGGCTTCACTCGCAATTGCGTTACGGACGTGTATGACGTGGAGACGAGGAGGAGATTAAGACCATTGGCCATTCTTTACGCGGCGTGGATACTTTGGATTTTTTGGAGTTTTGACGGAGATTAACAAGGCTTCGGGATAGAGGGATCATCGTCTGATGAATTGGGCGCTAACTTTTGGCAGACTTTTGTACCTCTAGTGATGTGGTGTGGTAAACCTGTTAATGTGCTCATATTTTGTGGAGTGCGTAGGTACACTTAGGATGTTATGTATGTATTTATATATTTAATGTATTTTTATATATGTATGTATATATAAGTATCTACGTTATACTCGTGTTCGCGATACGGCTGTCTAAACGTTTTTGGTTTTTTTTCGTCCCTCGTCTATTGTGAATCTACCGGAACATCTATTTTACTGGGTCTTTGCACCCCCTTTTTCTAGTTTTTCTCCTTCTGTTCTTTCGGCTCCTCAGGACAATCACAATGGGTTGAGTAACCTCCCAGATAATAATGCAGTCATCGACTGCCTCTTATTATCAGATGTCCTAAGCCTAACGTACTCAAAATTAAAATTTTAAAATGTATATTCTTATCTTTATAAGTTGATATTTCTATTTACCAAATTTCGTATATTAATTTGGAAATCATTAAAAACAAATCAAGCTAATACATATATAATTCGTACGGTTTATCTAGAGAATGATTTACTTACAATTATATTCACGCCAAGAACTTCGCTCGAAATGCCGTAACAACCGATGACAGTGGTCAAACACAACAGGTCACATAGTAATATACCCAATATAAAAAATGTATGTGCATCGCTACCAGGATTGGAGTTCTCAAGTCCCAAAATGTTCACACATAGTACTGAAACCCCAATGATCTAAAAACAACAAAATAAAATGAAGTGCAAATAATAAGAATTAAAATGAACTTACCAGACACATTAAGTTAAGAGTAAAAACAGACCATTTCACAGTATTAAATACAGCGCCCATATTTTTACCCAATGCAAATCACCGATCGAATATCAAACATCGAAATTAAATGTTAAATGTACGTAACAATCCCATAAATATGAATTAATAAAACAAAAGAGCTTTCGAGATAACAACAACATGATAATATACTAAAAGAAAAAGAAAAGAAAGTCACAGTACACATCACAAAAAATTGACTTATGACCCATTTTAGCACAGTATTTTGGATGAGATTAAATTCAATAGTTGATTTTATTGTCATTTTGAAATATTTTTTTATTAATTTATAAAGTACGGGCTTAGAAGTAATTGTTGTATATAATTTAATTTTTCTACGAGTTTTCTTTAAGAAATATAAAAAGTTATAAAAAATTGGAACAAATATTTACAAGCTACACATATTTTAAAACAAGTACAATTAAGTATCTTTAAAACATTAGACTCTAAATAATTTTAGGAAGCAATATAGGATACGAAATACATTTTCAAACATATTTTTCAATAACATAGGTATGAATGTATTCAGTAAATCATATTTTTATATAAATTTATATGCATAATAATAAAAAAAATTGTTAATAGAAACATATTTTGATCCACTCAAGATACATATTTTAGATGCAAGAATCACATGAATAAATACTTGGCTTGCCTCTCATCATCCTAATTCCATGACTAATTTTGTTTTAAAATATCTGTTTAAAAAGTCTAGATTTCATATATTCATAGTGTATACAAAAATATACAGAGATTGGTGGAAAATATTTACTCGGTGATGAAAATGTCTGTAGATATTTAAAAACAAAAGCCGTTAAAACTTGTATTTGTATTGTAAGATTCAAGTTGTTGCTAGTAGATATTATTCAAATTATAAAATATCACATTTAGTAGTCGTCGGTGTTTCAAAATTTTGCATATTGTAATTGATTTTAGTAATTATACTATTTTTACAAAGATTCTGTTAATTGCATTTCAATTGTCATTTGTTAGATTATTTATATTTTCCATGGCAGTGGTATTAGGCCCCATTTTTGGGTTATATCTCTGAAGTCGCATTCAATGGCCACAATAACTTTTTCAGATTTTTGTGTTCGTGTTAAAACGGCAGATTTCAACGTTAGACATAATTTATTCTCTCGATGGCTAATGTGTTGAGTCTGAAAAGAGAATTCATAGAAAAATTATACAACACATATTTTAGTTCATTTATTTATTTTATCCTTTCGTAACATAAGAAGCTAGCAAGACCAATTTATCTATGTTACAGATATTCTTAAGCGGCAAAAAGAAAACTTTACAGAAGGTTTTTTAAATTATCTTTGCTATTAATCTTAATACTGCTGTGAAAATGAGTATATCGTCACCTGAAATGCCCAAAGGCGTAACCCTCAAAAAATACAAAATAGTAGCGTTTAAAACTGAAATACTTTGGATTTTATAAGGGTTTTTGGTTCTCCTGAAAAATTTTCAAAATTAGGGTTACGTCTTTGGGCAGTTTAGGTGACGATATAAGCATCGGTTTGTCAGATATGTGTTATGCAGGAAGTTTTATTTTCGAATGAACAAGAAAACGGCAGTTTATGTCGCTTAAGATGATTTCGCAGACATGCTACCGACCTAGTGATTGAAGTCGTGGTGGTTCAGATAAAATTATATTTTAAGTAAAACAATTTTGTTTTTATTTAATTTTTTCAATTATATCCATCGTCCTCCATGCATACCCTGCACTCACTATTCGCCACTAGTCCAATACGGTACAGGTGGGCCCGTAATCCCGAATGTCCCGTTAAGACTCCCATCATCTTGCTCATTTCAGATTTTCCCAGTTTCAGCAAACCTTTCGTCCTCAATCCATCTGGGTCTCCCCATAGGATCTTTGTCATCTAGCCTACTGATTCCTGGTTTCACTGGGCTATATATATGTGCCGACTCCGCTCATTTACTCAACTCAGCCTTCGTCACTCCAAAGCGTTTCGCTCTGTATATATGTAAATTCTAAGTTTTTGTTAAACTACGTATGTATGTACTTATATAAAAAAAAACCCCGTTTCCCATTTCATCCCATGTATGTACAGGGTGGTTCACTCACAACTGGACAAATTTCACCAGCGTATTTCTTGGCTCAGTGAGTGAAAACTGGAAAGCGCACAGCTCAGTGATTGTGAGAAGTTCTCCCCGGTCCCTTCATGGGATGTAATGGGAAACCATTTTTTTTTTTTTATTTCTTGGCTCATTTCATGAAAATATGTCCATCTACGACCACAGGCGAAAATGACAGCGGTTTGAAAATTTTCGGATTGGAGGGTACTAGGGTAAAATTGCTAAGTTCTGAAATGTAAAAAAAAGTGAAATCGCCGAGATACGGAGCTTTCAAAAACAAAATTTGGAAAAACATAAGAATGTGCACATAACCTCAATTTTCTCATCCAGATGGCAGATAAGTTATGTTTTCCCCCTTTAAAAATAGCCCTACCTATTTTTCCAAAAAAAAAAAAATTGCATTTCAGTCAAATAGTCATAACTTTGGAACGGTAAGACCTCTGGGCTTCGTTTAGGTAATTTTAGAAAGGTAAGAGGTAGAGCAGCTATCTGTTATCTGTCATCTGGATGAGAAAATTGAGGTCATGTGGACGTTCTTTTTGGAGAATTGAGAACGAGTCAGCAAAAGTGGGTCTGACGGTAAATGAGGACAAAACAAAATTAATGGTTTCAACGAACAGGTCCTCCATGCAATTAGACCAAAGCGTGAACGTTGATAATCGTTATAATTTCGAGATGGTGGACCAATTTATATATGTACATACCTCGGATCTGCCATAAACAAAAACAACAACGTCAGCCTTGAGATCAAGCGAAGAATTGTGCTTGCAAATAGATGCTGTTTTGGGCTAAGCAAGCACTTTAGACATAAAGCCCTCTGTCGAGTAACAAAAGTCAAGCTGTACCAGACTCTCATTCAACCTGTCTGCTTTATTGCGCAGAATTCTGTCCTATCGCAAGCAGACGAAACATCTGTAGGAGTCTTCGAGAAATACTCCGAAAAATGTATGGTCCTATAGTGCACAACGGCGAGTATCGGCGGCGCATGAACCTTGAGCTGTATAAGCTTTATCCTGACATTGACATAGTTAAGCGGATGAAGACGAACCAGCACGATGGGTTTTCGAAACCGAACTCGAAGGAAGACAAAAAAATAGGACGACCAAGACTCCGCTCGAGGGATCAGGTTGACGAATCTCTGTGTACACTTGGTATTGCCAACTGGAGAAATAAAGCAAAAGATCGAACTGGTTGGCGAAATAAGTTAACATCGTTTTGAAAGGTCCCTGACTGCCTGATCATAATTACTGTATATGAGTTCCTACCCTTAGGTAGGTATGAAAAACAAATTTAAAAATATTGGAAACCTTGTACATTTGATTGTTCCAAGGAATACAGTTACACATACATTATTATTTAATGGGAACCCATTAGAAAGTGATTTGAACTCCCTATTTATAGATTTATTAGTTTCGCACCGAATGCAAGCATTAGTATTGGAATGTGTATAATGAAGTGTATGTAGTGCAATAAAATGCTGGCATTGCGGGAATATTTATACCATTATAAATTTGCCAAAATACTGTCAATTGCAGACATATAGTTTAAAATGTTGTCCAACGTACCAAATATTTAAGTTTAGAATTAAGAAAAAATATATAACACCAAATATTCATAGATTATTACTTTGAAATACATTTATTGTACTTACATCCATATCATAGTCCCACAATTGTCTTACGTCATTGGAGCACTGGGCCAATTGCACATTCGATGTAGTCGCATTACGATTCTTTAACATTTTAATCATACTTTGTTTAGGTTCACTGTATGTAAGGCAAACATTGTTATTTGTCATTATCTTGCCACTTGGAGTTACAACAAACATGTCCATGGATTGTGGATGCACATTGCAGTCGCCAACTGTTACAGGTTGTACAGTTGTACGAGCAGCATCGTCTTTAGAGCCTCTTAAACATTTGTCTCGATCCAAGTCAATAAGTTCCATAAAGAGGTCTGCATTATTATCAATCTCTTTGAATATATGTGGCCAATCACGGGAGAGCAGACGGCCAGGTATATTTTTCATATAATTTGAATAAGCTTGAGAACATTCTGATTCTCCATCCAACCATATAATTTTACCAAAGAAGCGATCAGATGCAGGGAAAAAATGTTCAGGCCAAATATTTTGTAAATACCAGGAGAATGATTTGCACTGCAATTTTTCGCGAAGTGCCAAACGTTTAGTAACGTCAATTTTATCTCGTGATGCGAGAGAGAGACCTGAGGTATAGAGCATAATGAAGGATTGCCACTCGTCCATCCAAACTACGGCTGCACGAGCTAAATTGTCTCCCAACACCTCGCTCATGCCTCCAGGAAATGTGTAGGGAGTGCTACTCCGGAATACGTGACCCACATGGGAGCATGGGCTAATTTCAATACTGCCGCCGCATTGCCAAATACGAAACGACATTTCTACGTTCTCACCACCCCAAATCTAAAAAACGGCAGGGAATATTATTTTCACAATTAAGCATAAATTTACAACAAATTACATAGTTTAAATAATTTACCTTCATGTCTTCATCGTAAGATCCAATTTCATAAAAGTATTTTCGATCTATTGCAAATAGACCTCCAGCCATAGCCGGCGTCATCGTTGGCTTCGTGGGATGCTTTTTTAGGGAATTTCCCTGACGCTCATTCGCAAACCAACGGAAACTAAGTTGCCAATTAAATCCACCCCAATGATTTTCAAATGTTTTAGTATAACTGAAGTTATCGTCAGATATGATGTCGATGACGGGGCAGACAACACTTGTGCGTTTTTCTTTGACGCGTTGCAAGAGCGGTTCCATCCAACCCCTTGAGCACTCGCAATGGGCATCCAGGAAAGTCAATACATCACCACGAGCATGTTTAGCTCCCATTAAACGAGCTGGAACAAGGCCTCCTCTGCTAGGCATACGAAATATACGAGTGGGTACGGATAAAACGTTTACGTAACTTTCTAATTGCTTTTTCAAATATGCTATAAGAAGTAAAAAAAGACTCAAATGTGTGTGGATATAAAGAGCTGTATATAACGATTACATCGGTCACTGGCATCATCAACCAGTATAATTTCCCTAAGTAGTCTCCGGGGTGTTCGATTTATGACACTGGTTATTGTACGTAATAGCACAGACCACGCCTCATTGTGAAATACTATGATAACGGATGCAGTTGGTAGTTCTTCAACTTTATATGATTCATTTTGGCATCTAAAACAAAGTTAAAAAAGATTTAGTTTACAATAGTTTAGAGTGGATTGTGCAGATATTATATTTAAAAGTGTTTACATATTTGAAATTAGGAAAATCATAGTCCAACTGGATTAAAACATTAATCGCAACATGTACTTATACTTGGTTATTGATCGAAATGTATTAATCGAAATAAGTTAATCTTTTGCCTCAGGAATTGTATTATCATAATTTTAAACGAGTTCTCCCAAGTCGATCAAATCAATGGATTTTAACCAAATTATTATGTAAGAATTAAAAAGCTTTGCGAAACATCCTATATCGTTGAACAACAGGTTGATATTTTGTATTTAACCCGTATGTTATTGCATCGAATTTAAATTACATTGTAAAACAATAAAATATTCCATTCATTTCAATAACTCTTCATTTCTCGAATCACGCTTTTGTAATTATTTAATGTTATAAAATCGAAATTAAATTATTTAAAAAAAGAAATAAGATGATATCGTACGATACATTATTTAACACAAAAGAACCGGAATTTATTGTGATCCGAAAACAATTTCTGAAATGCATGCATTCACAAGATTATTTTGTGATTTATCGGTTACTCTACTCTGATCCGATTAGTAAATAAATATAATACCAGTGTAAGTACCCCCCTGCGGCAAGTAGAGAATAAATTCAGTTATTAACCTATCCTGTTATTGCACGTTATAAAGAAGGCATCAATACGGATACTAGCACAGCAAGAGGGAAGACTTTACCACTTTACCAGACTATACCACTTTATATCGAAAAGATGGGGTCTGTACTAGGGATGCGAAACGGGAAATCCCGAAATCCCGGGAATTTTCGGAATTGATGATTATTATTAATCTTGAAAAACATAAAACTAAAAACAATGACAAAAGTTCATTATGATAATTAATTTCGGCATGTGAATGTCTATTATACGGCTTACTCTCCAAAAATTAAAAAATGTATTCCGTCGGCTAGAACATGTTATTTTAAGCAAAGAAAGTAAAATAACAAAATCGGGGCAAATGCATAGTTTCGGAGTTATGGACCCCGAAATTTCGGATACTGTTTCCACTAATGTACCGTGTAAAGCCACTGGTATCACTTTTTTCTATAAAATAAGTCATAACAAACTCAAACTATCTAACTATCGAGTTATCGGATGTTTACGTTTCTCAAACAAAAATTTAAAATTTTTTTTAAAATAATTTTTGTTTTTTTTAAGAAAGGTAAAAAAAACGATGTGGCCGTCGGTGGTGCAATGGTTAGTGTGCGCGGCTCTTGTACATGAGATCCTGGATTCGAACCCGGCTCTGACCACCTTCAAATTTTCTTTCGGCGGCGGTCGCCTCGCATAGTGACGGCGACACTATCGAGTATCTACCCATGAAAAAGCTTCTCAAAATACCGTTCGGAATCGGTGTAAAACTGTAGGTCCCAATCAGTGAGTGAAAACTGGAAAGCGCACAGCTCAGTGATTGTGAGAAGTTCTCCCCAGTCCCTTCATGGGATGTAATGGGAAACCATTTATTTATTTATTTTTTTTAAAAAAACGATAATTTTTCTAAACGACTACATCCTATAACTCGATAACTAAGCGACTTATCAAAGTTTGTCGTTGTTTGAATTGTTTTTTACAAAAACTGATATCAATGGCTATACACGGTACGTTAACGCCATAACCCTCTCACATATCCGAAATTTCGGGGCTCATAACTCCGAAACTATGCATTTTTCCCCCAATTTTGTTATTTTACTGTTTTGTTTAGAATAACGTATTCGACCCCTCTTGTGGTTGTTTTTGGAGTGCAAGCCGTAAAATATACCTGTTCCCAAAAATATTTAAAAATAGAATCCCGAAAAATCCCGAAATCCCGGCATTTTTTAAAATCAATTACGTTTAGCATCCCTAGGCTGTACCAAGCGTACGGTATGTCAAATATCGACTGACATGTGTTTTTGGTAAAATGAGTTCTGTTGTTTCAACGATTTTGAGATTTGTGCGCCAAATTTCTTTATTGTTTATGCTCCTTCAATGCGAAAAATTATGTACTGTTATGAAACAGCCAAACTAGTTCATAAAAGTACTAGTTGATGCACTAGAGGAGGTTGAACTAGTTATTGAGCCTCTATTTCAGAACCTCTAGTTCATGGATTTGTAAATTTTCGACAGTATTTGGTCTGGTTGATCTCCATGAATTGTCCTGTATGTTTATTCCGATCCAGTAGGCCATTTATTGTTCTGGCAGTGAAATCATTTTTGCGAAGAATTTCCTTTTTTTCTCCTTTTGTCTCTGATCTTCAGAAGTCTATTCACGAAAAACTTGTCGCTGTATTGATAATAATTCTTCTAGGGTGCTTAGAATTGAATTATTATCAATACGGCGACAAATTTCGTGTACAGAGTTCTGAAGATCAGCGACAAGGAGTTTCATGTGGAGAAATACTAGATACTGAAAAATTTTGTTAGGAACCTTTTAAGTGATGTGATGTTGCCAGTTATGGATTTGTTTAACATTAAAATGGTACATGTTCGTAATTAAACTGTAAATAGATTCAAAATTAATGCTTTTTGTTGGCATAATAGGTAAAGTCAGATATCCACTCCAGCTCTATTAACACTGTTATTTAACTTGAATTATATTAGTATCGTTCGTAGTAAAAAAATATACTTGAGCGCAATTCAGGTTTAATTAAAGAAATATGGTAATATTTAACGATATTGTTAATGACTGACGTTTACTGTCAGTACACAAGTAATATCAACTTATATCCTATTATAATCTTATGCTCATTGCATAAAACGTTCTATTGAACTTTATGAAGCATTACTGAGGTTAATTGCTCCAAAAAGCTAACAAGATTTGAAATTATGTTGTCGCTAACCTCGTATCACTAACCACAAGGAATTCATTGAAACAGTGGAAATTGTACAATAAAATTCTAGGTAATTTGTAACTAATGTTTCCATTACTTCCTATGAAGGGATAGGGAAGAGCTTCTCACAATCAGTGAGATGTGCATTTTATATTTGTAGTCTTAATGATTGGCCAAACACAGTTTAGCTTTAGCGGTTGTACCATATAATTTCCTACAATCTGTACTCTTGGATTGATTGACTCTTGAACTCAGATAGGGAAAAGCTTCATAAAATCAAAAGGCTGAGCTCTTTCTATTTTCGGACCCACACAAAACACATGATAACGCAATCTAAAATTCTACTGTTTGTATACTCGAGTACTATGGCACAAAAATACTAACTGAAGTCTAAGGCAATACTAAAATAGTTATCCTACTAGGTAAGTATCCGGTAACCAAGGGATACAAATTAAAATAACTTTTGCAATCAATTTTGAGGTCAACATTTAACGTAAGCGAGAACATAGAAATAACAACTTATTTACCCATTACAATTCATAAAGGGATTAGAGGCATATTCTGGCTTTCAGGTTTTCATGGCTAATTAGGTTTGAGATACGTAACCAGAAAAGCCATTCGCTGACTGCAGGTTTATCACTACACTCGGAGGTAAGTCGACCGATTGCGACTGACCTGTGAAGTTGAATGAACAGAAAGGGGGTTGATCCCCAACAGATAGCTAGTTGGATAGATTTGCAATAGAGAAAGGGAACGCAAAGAGAACCAAAGCATAGGAAGAATAAGACTCATAAAAGAAAATCATGCAGTACGCACAATAGCCAGTCTAACAGAAATAAACATAAAAAATATACATACAATATACACAAAGTCTACCCATGTAGTCCATAAATATATAAATTCGTGACACACAGGCTTACCACACCAGAGACGAAAGAACACCGACCAACCGCAAAGTTCCACCCAAAGCAACGCCACCTCTTACACTGTAGGCGTGGGTACAGATAGAGAAGAAGTACAATACTCTCAATGTACTCCTCGTCTCAACAGAGCCGATATTAGTCAATCCCATCAGTAATCGATTCGCAAATGGTCTCCAACATTGCAATGGCCAGTATTCACACAAATGAAAAGCCGCATGTCTTATTCAGTCTTATCCAGTGGTAGTAGCGATTGAGTCGTACTCGAGTCCATTTTCGCACATATTAATATCCCATGATTTTCGGCATTCCCTCCTCGCCATCCATGTGGCATTGCTCCTTCCACGCGTCTATCGATCAACCAAACCATACAGATCACAAATCGGTGGGTTAACAGAAGCGTGCAAGCTCTAACTAGTAGTAGTACAGCAATTTCTAGCAAAAGAGTTCGCTGCAGTGTATCAGGACGTATCAGCTAAAAACCTGTTTGCATTCTATAATCAGTTTCGAATTACAGACTTTTGACTTGATTGCATTGAGTACAGACGTACTATTAACGCAGGCAACGATTTCACCAGATGGGTACATGCTCGAGTTCATCATCTCCTCTACCGCCCTTATAAATGTCAGTATTCCAACCTGGAATACACTGCAGTTCTCATATCAGTTATAAAATTAGTTCCTCATTGAAGATCCCAGGTCGCGTACATGATTCCTTTTTTTGAGTCGTCAGTGAAGATCAGTTTACCAGAGAGTGAGGGGGTAACACATCGGCACAGTCGCTCCTACCCATCATTATAATATCCGGACATAGTATAGAGTCAACCGTCGGCAACATGGAGTCATTTCCACGACTCAAGTATCCATCCTGATAATCACTCGGAGTATATTGGCATGTCCCTTTGGAGCATATTTCCAGTATCACAATTCCTATTTCATATTTGAAAAGTAGTGAGATCGAGAATTATATCCAACACTGCCATACGTGTGAAAAGGATTAGTTCCGCTTTTGTCATAGTAACGCCCAAACCACAGCCCTAATTATAGATTTATTTATTATTTAATGTAGGAGCACTAACTACCACTCAAGTAAAATAAAAAGTAAATAGTTTCCAATTACAACGCGTTCTGTGTGGTTTCAAGTTTTAGACTCTCTGATATTGACCTACAGATTTACACCGATTGGATTTTTTAGAAACTTTTTCATGACTAATTACTCGATAGTGACGTCATCACTAAGGAATCAAATCCAAGTCCTCATGTACAAGATCCGCGCACACTAATCATTGCACCAACGACGGCCTCATGTATCGCGGGCTAATTCGGTTTATACCTATAATAAACAAGTCAATCATTCTCGCCAATATTTTGAACAGGAAGAATGAGAGGTTCATTGGCCTATAGTCCTTAGGAGAGACATGGCCTGTCACGCCCGGGTTGTGCATACAGACAATTAATACATGCTTCCATTTATCCGGTACAAGGGAGAGTCTACGATATGCTCTATAGATACCAAAAGCTTTTCTAATGTCACCAAGTACCTTGTGGGTAATACTCGACGAAAGCGTGTTGCATCATTATTTAAACTCACAGAAGTTGATTCAAGCGGTTCGTTTAGCCGTTTTAATACTCGACGAAAGCGTGTTGCATCATTATTTAAACTCACAGAAGTTGATTCAAGCGGTTCGTTTAGCCGTTTTAATATCCTTTTTAAACAGGTTGAAAGTGAACGCAGTGAATTCGGAAATTGAACCTGCATTCTTATGTAGTCCCACATTGGATCATGGATGGTCACATCGGAGTGAGCTTTACCGGCGTTATTCTACAAATTTTTTACAAACGTCTATCCAAAAAAATGTTTTTTTTACTAATTAGTAAAATTACAACAATAAATAAATATAATTATTTCTGGGCGATGTTGTCGTTGCTATATTATGTATAATTAATTGTCGCAAGTAAATACAACAGATGATGTAGATCTCCAGTGTTTTTTCAGGCACTGTAATTTAGACGAACGATTATAATCATTAACAGCAACACTACACAAGACGTGAATGAACAATTTTAAGTGCAGAGATATTTAACAATACCCAACTGACTACTTCATCAATGACAATAAATATATTTTGTTTTCAACAATATAAATGCTAAGACATGAATAAACGTTGAAAATTACAATATATTGTATGTATTATATTGTGTTTAAATGAGTTTTCGTGGTAAAGAAGCCAATGACTTGCATTGAATTTAACGAACAAGTGTAATCACAGCGCAACTAAACAATAGCACAGCAGTTTTAAGTAAATAGCAACAAAATATTAATAAATTTACAAAGAAAAATTTAATTATGAAATTTGATTTTGTTACCAAATTAACTTGTGGTTATTACTAGATATATGACTTCCACACCAACCCAATTAAAACCATTACTTACTCTCTGGTACGATAATCCTTGAGTGTACGATTCAGTGGTATACGGTCACTGGCCAATATGTTGAAGCTATTTAGTCTAAAGAAACGCTGCATGCGAAAGCGATCCCTTGCTGGTATAATTACTGGCCGCCCACCCGCACCTTCGCTAGCCACAGGATTAAAAAGATTTATGTTGTATTCATCTAAAAGAAACAAATCAAAATCAATCAATCATAATCAAAATCGGATAAAAAAGGAAAATGAAAAATAGATACATTTGTAAGCGTAAGAACATATTTAATTTTAACATAATTAATTGGTGATAGTAAAGAGGTGAGTAGACTCTTAAAACAAAAAGAAAGGCGAAACCTGATCTGTTAGCCTAAAAGTCATTACAACTTTCTAAAACTAACTCGGATCAAAAACAACTAAAACAGAACAGAAACTACAAGAAGAATAGTTGCATTCTATAAGTAGAGCTTTCAAAACTTCGGCACCAGTGAGTGTCAGAAGTGCCAAATATCACTCTACACGATAAAAGACTTTGGTTAGTGATAAGTGTGAATGCTCACTGGGGTGGATTAAAGAGCTAAACGCTGCTGAAGATGATGCTTCGCAAACATCGAAACAATCGTACAGCGATTGTGTTTCGAATCCCATCCGCGGCATTTACATTGTTTTCACTAACCGGGAAAAACATGAGTTACAACTCTAAAAGGAGTTACAACTTTCTAAAAATAACTCGCGTCAAAGACCACTAAAATTGAGAAGTTCATGTTAATAGACTATGTGAAATTCTAGTATATACACGCTTACAAGGTCAGAAACATTTGTGTAAGTGAAAAAAGTTGGTTTAGTTGGAATAATAGGCATTTCAGGTATGCACACTCATTGGCATAGCTAGCTTCGAACTCCGTGAGAAGTTAAATCTTATATATATACTTATATTCCAATGCAGCTCGTTCACTGCGGAAATGCGATGTTCCAGAAAGGAAAAAGAAAAAAACATATTGTAATGGATCCAAAACTATTATTCATAGTTTTAATATCAGTATTAGAAAATGATTAACAATATTGTTTTTCAATTTTTCCGGGAAGCTGATTAGCAACCTTAATTAAAAATACAACAATTGTCTTCCCTTAATTTTTCTGTTTTTATATAACATCAACTTTCGACTTTTTTGAAAGTAATATAAAGATAATAACTTTATATTATTTAAAAAGGTCTTGAGCTTGAATAAATTTGTAAGAAATAACATCAAATATTATATTAAAATTTCATTGAATGAAATTGAAAGCCAATTTTTTTAATCTCAGTGGTATTTTTGCAAAACAGGTCCCATATTTTATTTTTTTTGGGCAATGCAGAAATATTTGCGGTTACTGACGAATAAGAAGCAAAACAAAAAGAAGAGAAATCAGACTGAAAAATGTGTCATAAAATAATAATTTTTTTCACTTTTACTTTAGATTTTTCGACAGAAAAATGTTGGAACAAAAACGGCACATCAGTGGAGCACTTAACCAAATTTACATTTGTTCAATTGTTGTTATGGATTTGCTAATTTGGTTTGGAATTTTACTGTCAATACATACCAGCGGTCATGTTACCAAATATATCGCCTTTGCCTATATAATGGGCAACATGTTTAATAGGCCAAACTGAACGTCTTTTTGGCGGTGGTTTCGGCTGTCTGCAAAACAAGAAGAGGAAACCAGTTAAGTATACAACTACATACGTCTAAAGACAAAACACAACAATATATACTGACTGTTTGTCTGACCGTCCTGCTAGTCATACTTAGTGATGGATGGAATGTAAAAAAAGTTTATGTTTTGCCTTCCTTAAGCCACCAACTCTCAAACATAACAAATACACAAACATACATATGAGTAAGTCTACAGACAAGACGTAAGGGCCTAAAGACACAAAAACAACGCGGTTATCGTAGCAATACAACAGCAATGGCCTAACTGGGCCTAACACAGCCAATACGGAAACAACAATGAACTGAACTAAACACAGGTTTAACTGTATTAAAATGCTAATGTGTGTTCGATGATGATGAAGAAGAGTGAATGTATTAATCATTAAAGCTTGAGGTAGCATATAAATGTGGCAAAACCTCCAGTAGTAAGCGCTATTGGCAAGTGTAATACTGCAATTCAATTTAGCTGATTTGCATTTTTATCATTTTTGGAATCACAGCAGTGTCCTAACTTGTGTTCTTAAATGTCATTGACATTTAAAAGTATACGATTTGCGTGAGAAATATATTAGTTATTAAATATTTTAATACACCAACTACTTCGTATTTATGGTATAATAGTGGTATTCATGTAAAAGCGCAAGAGCCTCGAAAACTTGCACAGCAAACGTTAAAACAAAACATGTTCTCAAACAAAACGATTTCCACAAATGTAGAAAAGATTCGAATCAATTTAGCCGAGCAAGCATGGAAAACAAAACGTCGGTGGTTTTGAAGCTTCGATATTTAGTGTTTGGTGCCTCATAAAACGCTTCGAGACAAACTTACGCCAAGCCGTTGAGGATTTGATGGAGTTCTCACGGGAGATGTCATAGATCCGGGCAGGCAAAACCATCATCTGATGGTTTTTATAATGCCCCCCTGTCGGGTTTACTGTTCTTACTACACTACTGGTAATCTGGAATGGGAAACCTTGACCTGCATATCATTAGCAGAAATGCAAATCCACGTAACTACAATTGTAATTTCTATTTCCAAGAGAAGAAACAATTCTCGTGAAAGGGTGAGGAATTAATTTTTCAATTGAAATTTTCAAATCTTTGCTAAAGTACTCCTACCTTCAGTAAGATTCAAAAATATACTGGCAAACTTGATTTTGTGTATTTTTTATAAGTTTTTTTTTCAACTCCTTTTAACATAATGAAAATTTTAGTTACGTTCTTTTGCATTTTAGCTGACGATACGTGCACCCTCACCTTGAGATGGTATTGTGCGTATGGATCAGGGCTAATTATTTGGGGATATATATTGGGAACATAATTGAGCGGTTCTTCTGTTGTTAATACGTCAATCTATCTATCGAAATGCCCCTCATCTCTTTTTCTTTCCAGATATAGTAGTGATGATCAGTTGTAAACTGTATCTTATTGTCACGTGTCCTAAACCAAACCAACACGCCGAGCAAACGTATTCGGTAATTTTGTTTTGCATGAATACCACTAATGTTTATATGAATGTATACAAGTTATAACTCATCGAGATTCAACGTGGAGTAGTAACAAAAGATATAATGAAGATATTAATGAAATTTAGATAGTTTGGCTTACAACTGGTTTAAAGCCATAATCTTTAATAACAAACAAATACGTTTGTTTATCTGTTATCTGTTTTTGCTATATAACAGGCAATAATAAGAAATTCCATTTCTTTGTGCGCCCATATTTGTGAAACTAATATGATTAGCGACGAAAATTTATAAATTAATGGAGAAGTTATTGAAAAGTTAATAAAATAAAACACGTTGATTTTATGCTAGACGCAAAACTACAACTTTAGAGTTACAAAGATTTAAGATTTTACAAATGAGTATTGTAATTTGCGTTCAATTGGCCATAAGACTGAGAATTGCGTCAAATAAATGATATGTAAATAAATGCATTTGTAAGAAAATTGACACACAAAAAAATATGTTTTCTTTAAAATAAGAAAAAAATAATATTTACACCATGATATGGATAAATAATATAAATAAATATTCCATATATTACATATAAAAGAAATTTGTATGTTTTATAAATAATGTTAATGTCTAAATTGTAACGCAAATGTTATTAAACATAACAAAGGTATTTTACCTACAAATTGAAAAAATATTTTTAAAGAATCTTCTTATAGCGAAGTACACGTTTCAAACCTTCTTAACATATTTCTATAACAGAAGAATTAATAAATGGGTAATACTGAATAAAATTGGTGATATTATTTTCTTAAATTACTAACAAAATCTTTCTTTTGAACCAAAAGTGGCAAAGTTTTATTATCACATAGGCACAAAATACAAATTGATATTTGATAGTGATTTTTGTATAAAACTAGTACAAAAATGTCAGTCGGGTGAACCGACTTAAACATACCCTGACCCGAATTCATCCATTGCAACCGATTACATGTGTCAATATTCAATAGCACAGTGGTATTGCGCTAAATATTGTTAAATACCCAACTTAATTACGATCCTAAGTGGTTATAAGGAGTTATCGTGATTACCAGCCAATTGTCCGCCTAATATTTATATGGGAGGTACAAAAATGGGCATGTCGAAGTTGTTCATCTGTTTTTACACGGTATTACACAAAATATTCATATAAAGTCGGGGCCAGCCGGAAAGCCGCCCAACTTTTGTATGGGAGGTACGAAAATGGGCGTGGGCAGTAGTTAATCTTTAATTTTTAGAAAAACATTGCCGAGTATCGAATTTCATTAACATCGCTTGTAGTCTGCAAGAGTTATCGTGTTGATCCACCGGTCATCAGCCCAACTTTAATGTGCATTTGACTAAATTTTGTCTAGTACCAGTCTTTGTAAAGCTTGGTTGGGTTTTGGGCATGGCCAAATCACCCTTGTATTAACCGGTGACTGGCGTTTGATGACACAAAGTCTATAACCTAATTTCATTAAGATCGGAAGTGTTTCACGCGCGACTTATCGCATTGACAACCCCGACGACCGCCAATCTTTTTCATGGGAGGTACCAGAATGGGCGTGGCACCCTCGCCAATTTTCTCCAGTTAAGTAGACATTTACAGATTATTGACCAATGTTTGAGTAGAAGCTAATCACATCTACCAGAAAAAGGTTTTAGAAGAAATATTATTTTGTACTGTGTCTATTTGTATGGGAGGTACCAGAAGGGGCATGGTCAAAACGCCCACTTTCAATCCCAACCTAAGTTTTGACAAATAATGGTCATTGTGATCGGCAAAGATTTGCAGGAGTTATCTGGCCGAACAACTTTTGTATGGGAGGTACCAAAATGGGCGTGGCAAACCCACCTTTGTCTTAATCGGTGACTGGCATATATTGACACGAAGCCTAATACATCGACAACACGAACGACCACCTAGCTTTTGCTTTTGCATGTAATAATATTTACAGATTATTAACCAATGTTTGTGTTGAACCTATTCACATATACCAGAAAAAGTTTTTAGAAGAAGCATTATTTCGTAGTAAATGTGTTGATTTGTATGGGAGGTATCAGAAGGGGCGTGGTCAAAACGCCCACTTTCAATCCCAAACTAACCGTGGACAAATAATAGTCACTGTCACATTTATATGTGGCCAGCAAGCCAGCCAACCAGCCAGACAGACAGACGAACATGGCTCAATCGTGTTAAAAAGTCCCAAAACGAATTCCGTCCAAAGCTACTGATGGTCTAATATGGTTCCTTCTATGCGTTACATTATTAAATGATATATACCCCCATCCTATGGGTGAGGGCATAATCATCCCGTACAAAAACTTTCAAAATGTTGGGTATTGCAAATGACACGATACAGATCTGTCATTCTTATTCTGTAACATGGCACTCGCACCCGTTTTAATTTTCATATATTCGAATGCAGCTTGATATTCACACATTACCTCGTTATAAATCAGATCCCCTTGGTAATATTTAGCTTAACACACTTAGGGTCATTATCACAATGTCTGGGTAGAGCTAACTAACACTTATAATTTTTAAATTTCATACAAATTGGCATCCAAAACTATTAGTGAGCAATTCTTTTACATATTTGTTGAAATAAACAGATGCTAATATGTATGCTAGATCGATGCATTACTGTAAAATGACAATAATGAAGATGACACTTGCAGTTAGTTATCGGTAACATACGTATGCAGTATGTACTTATATGTATGTATTAGTTTGAGTGGTTTAGTGATTGATGTATTTGTACACATAGTAGGAACATTGCCTTTAGAAATGTTAGCTGTAATCTAACGCTATGTCAGGAAAAGAATTGGCTACAAGACTTGAAATAATAAATCAAGAAGTACAGTCTTCTACAGAAGGGCGTGGTAAACCTTTGATTATAACACTCGTGTTTTTCTATTGCGGGTATTATTGTTTCTCGGCGAGCCATTTCAACAATATTTAGAAGAGTAGTGCGATATTTATACTCAATCGGACGTTTTGACCATGTATGTATATCCCTCTGGTAACCGATTATTGCGTTGTAGTTTCTCAAATTTTTCAAAATGTTCCAAAATCAATATCCCACATTTCTCACGAATTTATTTAAACTTGTCCGTTCATTACGTACGAATCAATTGATAATTCCAAGAGCGAAGGGGGTTATATGAATAGGTCCTTTCAGGTGAGAACAGCCAGATTGTTCAACTTGCTTCCTTGTACACTACGAGTATTTAACTTGACTAGCGCTACGTATCGCAAAAAGCTTCTTCAATGCTTTGGAGAAATAACGCAGTATTCGACAATGTTTCTTCTTTTCAATGTTTCTTTGTTATTTATTTATTTTTGCCTTTGGGAATTGTTCAACGAAGCGTCGTTTCATGATATTTTAATTAGAGCATTCAATTGATTAAATAACATCAATAATATTTTTAATAGAGCATTTATTGTTTTCTATTTGAATTCGAATAAAACACCTATGAGAACTCGGAATTATTATTAGTCATGAATTATATGATCTCTAATTGAACTTTATTATTAATCAGTTTTTTGATCTTGCTATTTAATCAAAAGATTTAATTTGTTATATAATTTCTAATTTAATAAAAATATATAACGTGTGTTATAAATGGAGTAGTTTATTTTGAAATTTATTTGAATTGGCCGAAAGGCTTAAAATTGCAAGTGTGAATAAATAAAAAAACAAAATAAATATCACACCCTAACTATAGAAGCGTTGTAAGTCAAAATATTCAGATTTTAAGTTTTTGTTTCAAGACAAAGAATAATTGACTCTTCCTTCAGTATGAGTTGGTACTCAGGGGGTTTGGCCGATACAACTTCCCATATGTAATTCAGAGCGCCGTCAAGATAAGATAACCGACTTCTTTTGGCCTGCAATTCAAGATTATGAAATCGACGATATGACCGATTTTGCTTTCCAGAACGCAAAATTTCACGTTTTGACGATGTCAATTGACCGACAAGATCATGCGATTTGACGCCGTTAGACTTTTTGTGGGGCTACACTAAAGACCGTGTCTACGCGGATAATCCCCTAACGTTGGAGCACTTGAAAACCAACATTCGTCAAGTTATGGCCGAGGTACTACCCAAAATGTGCTCAAAAATTACCTCAAAAGGATCGCCTGCTGCAACCGAACCAGAGGCGGTCATTTAAATGGCATTATGTTTCACACGTAATATATAATGAAAAAAAAGTTTCATCGAAATAATAGCTTTCTGTGTGTTTTATTTAGGTTTACTATTGAAACCGTAAAATGGATAATGTTTTAGTTAGGCGCAGCTCATAATGAACTTGTCACTGAGTTAAAAACTGAGTGTGCTAACTGATTTGCCTATTAATCCCACAAAAACCAACTATTTTCACTAAGAAAAATGTTTCTGCCCATGTAAGCTTGTAGTATGAACTTCTCATATTTACCATGTAATCACATAACAAATTTTCCCTCGAGAGTCGCTTTTGAAATAGTGGTGCACCAGTTTAACAGCACTAGTTTAGAGACAAATTTTGTGGTTCTAAATGTTCGGTTTTGAACTAGTTCTGTACCATAGAAAATAAATATAGTTCAGTACTAGTCATTAAAAGTTGGTACTTATTAAAGTCACATGCAGGAGCAAGTTATAAACAATTTACTTACTGGAAATTACTGGATTCCGGCGATACAAAAGAAAAAAATAGAAAAACAAGAAAGGCAAATTTTTTGTCGCACAAACATTGGGTAAAAATAGTAAAACTCATGAACTCAAAAACGGGTACCGGATATTCCGTCTGTTGTTAAATATGGTGATGACATTTCGAAATCTTGTAATGAAGCTGTGAATATGTTCGCAAACTTTTTCATTCAATTTTTCTGAATTATTTAGCATAGTTGGCATTGGTAATATGGTTGTCACTAAAGACGAGGGTTTTGATGGAATAATGCAAGTCAAAAATAGTTTTAAATCAGATGCTAGTGGTCTATGCGCATACTTGTTGAAAAAGTGTGCATCTTCTATTACGGCGGCACTCACGTATATTTTTAATTTATCCCTTAGTGAAGGCGTTTTTATGGAGCGGTGGAAGTCTGCTACAATCACACCAGTTTTTAAGGATGGGAGTAGGGATGATGTAACTTGTTACAGACTGATCTCAAAATTAACCTGCGTGTCCAAGATTTTGAACATGTTGTCTATGAACGTTTGTATTTTGTCAGCCATTTATTTCCCCGAATCATCATGTTTTTTGTACTTTTAGATCAATTTTAACAAATCTAACTATATTTACTGAATATTGTATTTCGGCCTTTGAACAAGGAAGCCAAGTAGAGGCAATCTACACGGATGTTGCTAAAGCTTACCATAGTATTCTCTTTTCTTAGCTAGAGCAGTTGGGTTTTCACTCTAGTGTTATTGTGGTTAAAGTCATATTTTTCTGGTAGGGTCTGTAGAGTAGCAATTGAAGGATTTCAATCTATGTTTTATTTGCAAACATCTGGTGTTACTCAGTGTAGCATCTTAGGACCACTTTTGTTCCACCTATTTATAAACGACATATCTTCATGCTTCACTAAATCGAAATTTCTTTTATAGTATGCTGATGATTTAAAAATATTTCTAAAAACTGACTCAGTTCGAGATGCGCTTGATCTGCAAATTGACTTAGAACACTGGTTGGTGTATTTTGAATAACATCCCTCTAAATCTCTCTAAATGTGTAAATGTTTATTTTAGGTCTCATTATCCAATTCAGTTTGATTTTAAAATAGGTAACTATATCTTGTAATCTGTAAAATCTACCCTTGACCTTGGTGTTGTTTTTGACTTATACTTGTCCTTCATTCAGCACATAGATTATATTAATCCTAAAGCATATAGAGTGCTTGGATTCGTCAGAAGAAATTGTTCTGAATTTTCCGATCCTAACACACTCAAATTCCAAGGAAATTCCAGTCTCTTGTGCTTGTTTTTGATATTATTAATGATGGTATTGACTCCCAGATCTGCTTTCCGCCACTAAAGCCACAATTTTATATACATAGAAAAATATACACTAGTTTCACATAAAACATAATTAACATAAGCAATATGTCCGAGAGATATTTGAGATCTAATTAGATATAACTAGACTCATTTAGATAGTTATTGATCAGTTCTGATCTAATATGATACAATTAGACTATTTTTGCTTCTAACCAGTAGCGGAATTCTGTAACTTTTTAACAACAAAAATCGGTAGTTAAATTGTCAAAAATTTCAGAGTTTTGTCAATTTGACTACCGATTTTTGTCGTTAAGTATTTACAGAATACTGGTGTAGGTCTGATAAGATCCTATCAAACCTAAACTTTGTACTTTATGTTTCAATTGATGTATTTTAAATTACAATTAATATGTTTTAAATTTATATCTTTTAAATATCGATTGATATCCTTTAAAAAATGCATTGATGTTTTTTAAATTTTAATTCATGTATTTCAAATTTTAAATACAATTTTTACATTTCAATTGATTTTTATAAATTTCATTTGGAAATGGATTAGTCGACACAAACGAATGAAGGGAATGAGTGGAAAACATTGAAACACTTGCTCAGGGGAATGAATTGCAGTACTCTGAGGAAATGTGTACCCAGTGCAAACTTCCTACAAAAGAAAGTTGTATAAGAAGAGTGCACAATGAAGTGTATACAATCCTCATGAGCATATTAACTTTGCAATTCATTCACTTTCTTTTTCTACTTTCAAGTTATCTTGTGGGGAGATTCAAATAAATGTACTCCTACACTATATAACTGAGGCAAAATCCATGTCTTATTATTCAGCACGTGCATATGTTTTTGATTATAATTTTTTAATTTTTCTATAGTTTGCAATTTCACTAAGTTAATATTATAGTTTATCATATTCTTATAATGATATCCCATGTGATGCATTTTGTAATTTGATTTAATTGCCCAATAGTCTTTAAATTTTATAAAAAAAATTAAATTATTAACTTGTTTCGTTTCTCTATCAGATAGTGAAACGTAAAGTATATGGTAGTATTTGATTTGTATGTTGCGTCTAAGTGACTAAAGAAATGGTAACCCAAATGTTCTGATGCGTCTTTATAAAAGTTCAGTTGTTTAAGGATGTTCTAAGAAGTTAAGTACATCACCAATAACTCTCATAGTGTCACAACGATGGTCGAGTTGGATGGAGACGCGAAATCTTACCTCGATTTGCCTTTGATATTAATACGCGTACACGAAATGTTAATACATAGTTATTTATTTAGAAATGATAGAAAAGGAATTCATTTACATATGTAGATTAGTAGTTACAACGATCTGATCGGCTTGAATGCTAAACGAGAACTGAACTCTAATGATCGTGTGCTCTTTTTATGGCACTAAGGGAAAATGTCAAAAGGGATTAATTCATGTTAAATAGGAGTAAACAAGAGACATGATTGCCATAGTACGATAATTATAGAAGTATAGTAATAAAAATAAGGTGACAATAGTTGTTTGGAAACTGTTCAACTTCCGATACATAATTCCCTTTTTAAAAACACACGAAGACGGACTATGAGGCATAACTAGGATAGACAGCACATAAAGGTTGAAAGCATCAACATACTACAGCAAATATGCAATGTAAGGTATATTCTGATAGATGGTGACACAATCAATCAGTCACCTAACGATTATACAAGCTTCTCAGATGGCTCCGAATTTTATCAATTTCGAGATTTCAATGCTATTAAAACAATAACATCTTATTCAAAACCACTTGTTTATAACCATAAAAATTATGGACCAAGTAGGAAGTATGTTTGAGCCTTACACTAGTTGTACACGAGGAAACAGAAATTTCTCCAATATTGTTTTGGGGAGTTACATCAAGTGACCTCTGAGAAGCTAATATATGTATATATGGATAGATCTTTGTTTTACAACCATTTACAATTCTACTCACCTCTATGCTAATTAATTTTAAGCAAATTAAGAAAGACTGGTCAAAAACTAAATACAGTCATACACTGTAAAAATTTCCCAACTTTCTCATGTTAATTACAGTTTTGTTAAACATTCAAATAACAAAGAGCTTGATTTAGAATGATGCCACTCAAGATCAGAGTGAATACTGGTATCATCTTACAAATTTCACAATATTATTTGCAAATTAGAAATTATGCACCGATATTTTCACATCTAACAAAGGACCTTTGACTACTATTGAGCAAGGCAGCGCTTTAGAAGTTTTGAAAACACTTGCGTGCCAATCGTTAGGCCATGACTGCTATAGATTGATCACTTTCAAAATAACGATTATTATTCTATTGTTATTGCAAATCCAAAATTAATTTATGATTTACATTTGTGTTTCCATTGTTTAGCGCGCCAAACGAGTGCTATTGTTGCGCTACTGCTGCCGTTGTGATGACCCAATGCTGATGTTCACTCAAGTGTGAGGGACACATCATATCCGTTTAATTCGCCTGGCCGGCCAGTCAAAACTATCAGCAGCTAAACAATCTGTTAAATTCCATCAATGCACCTAAGATCTCATGACAATCTATTTGATTCCTTTTCATAGAACCAAATCAAAACACTACCCTACAAATGTAACAACTCACAATCGTTCCTCGCCCATTGACTGCATACTGGTCACATACAAATTAATGCTAAAGGCAAACATGAAGAATGCAAAAAACAACAGGAAGAGATAGAGCAGCCACAGTTTCTTGAGCTGTTGGAAACGTAGTCCCATTATGTTACGTGAAAACAGGCGTCTTCGTGTTGGTGGTGCGATTTTGGTTGATTTCTTTGACTACTTGAACTCCGTTGAACAAACCCGTTCGCTTAAGCGCGGCATGAAAATGGTATCGCGACGTTACCGATTGTGATGAGATCGATATATGTTTACACGTTGACCGTTTACTGCGGAATGGACGGTTGATTCTCTCGGTGTTACTCACTTATACACGACAACAGAGAGATGATGTGTAATGTTTTTGTTTACGAGTCGTCGAGGAATCCCAACGATAACTGTAGTTTTGCTACGGCTTTGGTAAGCAGACGGACACATTTGTTTACTAATCCCGATGACTCAATTTAGAATTTGCTTTGATTTGGAGACACAATAGAGAGATAATCCTCCATCCGGCAAAACAAATGAAAACGTTAAATAGGTAACTTCACGGTATTATCAAATTGCTCAACAGAGCCAAAACATCTGTAAGTTGGTCGAAAAAAATATAAATAATAAATAAACAAAAACTGTACACAATCAATGATGCAAAATTGGTAGCATATTCAGTACTAAGAACTTTATCAACTGTGCAGGTCACTACACAGCACCATCTAGTGGTAAGTAGCTGTCAGCCGTCTCTCACAAAGACTGTACATATAATAAGATATCATATGCAACGACTGTACATATAATAAAATACAATAAATCAATTCTAATTTTAGATAAATAAATTTAAATAAATAATTTTAAATAATAAATAAAACACTAACAGTGTGTTACCATTACGTAACGTTCAAGGCCGTTCAACGTTCAAGGCCTCTCGTTCCCACTCAAAGTATTTCATTCAATGTCTTCACATGTTTTTAGTGAAATTGGAATTCAAATTTGTCGTCGAAGTAGGGGCTTTACTTAAAACTTGAAAGTATGAATGAAAATGTAAAAACAAACATTTTAATAAATAATATTATCTGTAGAATCTGCCAATAACAATAATTTCACATATATTTATATTTTTTTATTACCAAAAATACAAAACTGTCGCTGGTTTTCGAACATATCAGCTGATGCAAATGTGAAATGTGTAGTTGTTTGTAGTAAGCTCACAACTTTTATAGAGAAAAAGTTGACAACTGTAGACAAATTTTAAAAATTTTCTATACAAAGATTTAAAAAAAGATTTTAGAAAAATGTGAAAACATTTCTATAGAAAAATTTTAAAACATTCCAATAGAAAATTTTTAAAACTTTTCTAAAGAAAATTTTGAAAAGATTTCTATAGAAAAATTTTAAAACATTCCAATAGAAACATTTTAAAACATTTCTAAAGAAAAATTTGAAAACATTTCTATAGAAAAATTTCAAAACATTTCTATACAAAAATTTACTTACTTTTTCGTTTGTATTACAATTCTCCATATTTTTCACTCCACAAATATGTACACTGCTGTATAATGTAACTCACCGTTTACACATGCAAGTATATTGTTGCAAGTTGAGAATACGTATTATCATCGAAACTTATTGAAAACACAAGAAAATTTAAGTAGTGTCTACACGATCAAGTGCAAGTTTATTTCACAAATGTCATCGAAGGCAAAAGTCATCGCGAAATTAGCTGTTGATCACGAATTAGAGAAATTCCAGTATTGCCATATAAAAAAGTCGGTGTTAATATGTTTTTTCTTCTAAAACTTAAGAAATTCATATTTTTAATTGCCATCAACATATTTTGCGTTGCGCTTCCATATTTTTTTGAACAAATGTTCACAAAATTAGTAATAATTACAGTTATTATTTCATCAAATACCAATAAATTGGTACAATCTTATTACTAGATAACACTGCTTATTGTTTTGACATTTACTTGCGCAAGTGCCAAATATTTACTGCCTTCCAAATTTTGAAGGCAGTTGAGCTGCAAGTGGTTTCCAAGTCGATGAAGTGCGATTGTATTAGTGAAAAAGTGTGAGTGTAATTAGTTTTTCGAACTTGCTCGTGCATGTGTAAACGGGGGGGTAAACAATGTTGCCAGTCAGCTGTTTTTTCGAACTTATTCGAACAAAATTTGTTGCTTGCATTATGAACGTCTGTTAAAATTGTTGCTATCGTTGTGAACGAGCCTTTATTCCACCAAATGTTAAGATATTCCAATATCTGAATCTATTCTTAGAAATATGGTTGCCACAATTTTGCCAAAATTCACCACAAGTGTTGAGATATTGAAATTTCTGCATGGGCAACGAAAATAATAATAATCTATTTCTTAACCCATTCTACAACTCATGTAATGGAAACAAATCATGCAATATACGTTTGTTATGTCAATTTTACTTTTTGTTGATTTTGTTAAAACTAGTAAAACACTAATAAATAATAAATAAATAAAAATTAAAAAACCCCAAAACCAAATAAAAACAATAAATTAAGAAATTAATTTGCCCCACCTGGGCTTTGAATCTACGACGGCAGTGATATATTGAATGTTGATTTTTCTTTCCGAGTTTCATTTAAAAAAGTAAACGATTTTTATTTTTGGCTTTTATTTGAAAAAGTCCAAACAAAACGGAATAAATATCAAGAAATAAGTGTTATTTTGGGTGGGATATAACTATTTTTCACATCACTCCAGAAAAAATAATAATTTTTGAGTTTTACAATGTCACTCACAAAATAACATTTATTTTCTGATTATTTATCAAACTCACACACAACTGTTATTTGCTCTGCCAAAAAAACGGGAGGAATATATTATTCGATATCCAGAACAACATTCGATATAAATATCACGTACCACACTGTTAGTTAAATGAGCGATTTAAAATGAGCAATTGACATATGATATCTTATTATACAGGGTGGTTTAGTCACGACTGGACAAATTTCACCAGCGTATTCCTTGGATAATTTTATGTAAATATGTCCATCTACGGCCATCCCCGAAAATACAAGGGGCGAAATGGCAACGGTTTGAAAATTTTCGGATTGGTGGCCGGTAAAATTGCTAACTACTGAACCATTGGTTGTTTTAGGGCTTGTTGGAAAGGCCATTGGGAGACCTTTCAGAATCAATAACAAAAATTAAAAAAAGTGAAATCACCGAGATACAGAGGTTAAAAAAAATGAAAAAAAAGACATAAGAATGTGCTCAGCCAGATGGCGGGTAATTTTTTTTCCAAAGCTCCGTATCTCGACGATTGCATTTTTTAATGATTGTGAAAGGTATCTTAAAGGCCTTTCCAACAAGCCCAAAAACAAAAAACCACTGGTTCAGAACTTAGCAATTTTACCCTAGTAACCACCAACCGCCAAACCGAAAGTTTTCAAACCGCTGCCATTTCGCCCCCTTGCATTTTTGGGGATGGTCGTAGATGGGCATATTTACATAAAATGATCCAAGGATTACGCTGGTGAAATTTGTCCAGTCGTGACTGAACCATCCTGTATGTACAGTCTTTGATATCTTATCCTAATATATGTACAGTCTTTGACACAGCCAAAGACTTGCGAAATGACAAATTGTTGATTCAAGATGAAAGGTAGATATAGATGGCGCTATCAGCATATGGTGAATTAACAGAACGATAACAACGTAATACGGCATTTACACCAAACAAGATTAACGCATTTCGAAGGCTAACTCCGCTAACCCAGAAGATTAGTCCCAATCCACACACGGAATCTCTTGTCGCCGGAGACACGAGTTCGTGGGAGAGGGAGGCGAGAAATAAGAAGAGGGGTACTTACGTCGTCCCTCTCTCTCCAACGAACTCGAGTCGCCGGCGACAAAAGTTTCCCTGTGTGGATTGGGACTGACTCATACAATTTTAGTCTGTAGGAACTGAAGTTTAATTTGTAACCTCATTTTAAACCGGTGTACATTTTGATGCAACATTGTTAGTTACTAAAAAAATCCAACCATAATAAAAATATACATAAAAAATCAACTATTTGATAGATGGAAGCCGATCGAAAATACCCCGACTCGTCGCCGCCTCCAAAATTGTTTGAAGCTCACGCCGCCACCGATATAAATGGTTCTTATTGGTTTCAACCGTGAGCCGATTTTATCGAATAGCCCGATTTAACTCACTGATCCAATTTTAAAGGTTCAGTTATTTCAAAAACATCCCAAATTTGTACAAAACCGGCAAAACCAATAGCCGCCAATTTAATTTTTTGGTTGTGCCGCCGTCTTCGATAATTTTGTCTCGGCGCGGAGTTTGTCTAAGCACGGAGTTGCCAACTGAAATTTTAATTTAATCTCAAATTGGGTGGTGTAAACGGCAAAGATTAGAGAACAAGGTTGTCGCTAATCTGATCGAGATAAACGGCGGTGTAAATGCGTTAAAAGATGAAATATGTATAGAGTTACTACCGCTATCGAAAACGTAAAACAGAAATTTCAAATTTTAAACAAATATTGTGGTCAAACCAAAGCAAGAAACGGACATAAAATTAAAATTCAAACGTTATTGTCATTAGCCCACTCATTAAAAACTATTCCCACAGTGAAAAATACAATACAAAAACGATTTCGATCAGGTAGACGAGAAATATCAGTGCTGAGTTTGGCAACCCTCGTAAAAGGGAACCAAAAAGTCAACGCGATTCACACAAACGCAATTCTCTCTCGCATCATAACTTGATTGTTTCATACTTTTTACATAATTATGTACTTCTACTTAAACATGTTTCGAATTTGAATATTTAGATACAATAATATTATCAAAAAACTACTCGTGTTGTTTAGGCCAGAAAGCGGCCTAATCAGTTCCATATCGTGTATACGTTTAATTCGTAAAGCTGCCCACATACCTCTAACATGTGCGTTGAATCGATGTGAAGCTGTTATGCCACACACATAACACCGATCCACAAAACTTCATTTTGTATTTTGCACCGGTATCTTAAGTTCCTTAAGTAAACCACAGTCGAAGCATCTTGGTAATCCACTCACAACCAGGGGTTTCTGTTAAACTCATCAGTTTCTGGAATAGCTTGTAAAATCCGTATGTTTACGAAAAGTCGAACCATTTTTATACTTAAACCCCAAATAATTCATTTTAAGACACAATAATTTTAAGACACAAAACGAAATGCCGTTGTTGTTATTTTGAACCATTGCCTCTATCTGGTATTAGTAAAGCAATTCTTTTCAACATCGAACGTAAATATCTCACCAGGATAAATGTCATAAATTTGGTGAGACAACTATTAGGTCTACTATAAGTATTAGTCTACGGGTTTAGCTTTCAAAAAATAAAAATAAAATTGCGGTTACGACCGCTAACGGTATGAATCCTAGAGGATAATCTACATATTCAAACTGTAAAGCGTTGCAAGTAAAATAGCATGTTTAATATACCCGACATATAAGTACATTGTGTAAATTGTCTAATTGTATATTCATGTTCGTAAATAAATAAAACTTTTCTGCTCGCAATGATTGACCACTTTCAACAATGTTTTTATTCTAGAGCCAGTTATTTACTTGGTTGTTAGTGGCCTATAGTACGATGCCTTGTATGCATGTATATGAACTTCAGGATAAAGTCTTAATCCCTGATATGAAATATTCATTCCCATAAGAAGTACAGGTATGACAAATATCAAAAATTTGGTGCACCGACAATTTCGCCCACTTTTCATTTAATCAGCTGTTCTAATGCGTTAACCTCACATACTTACATTGGATGTACAGTTTTATTAAGGAGATTTTAGAGATTTCGTTTTTTTTTCAAATTCGGAAAGAATTTGTGTTTTATTCTTCTTTATAACTATACACACAAGAACATATTTCTGTTTGTAGACGATGTGTTTTCTGTTGAATCATACATATGGATATGTTGTGGCCTTTGTTGGCCTTTTGCATTTTAGGTGACGATATGTACATATAGTGCATGCATGTTTCTTCATTTTTGCTTTGGAACGCGTCAGTTGATATTCGGTGTCGAGTCAAGCACGTGGCACAATTGTGAACACTTATTTTTTAAATTTATTTATTTAATTTATTCTTAATTCTGATTTAAATAATAAAAATATAATGTATATTACTAAATGTAGATTATAACCCAATGTACGTACTTCCATCGCGATGGTACATTAACCCTAGATCACTAACGTTAGTCGTTTCGACTAACATCTCTAACATATTAGCACACACTTTCTCACAAGTAGTTTTGATAAATACATTTTTTTAATGAATTGTTTTATAAAAATTAAAATTTGTTGTTTGATACACATTCAAAATTAACCAAGTATCATCCTTTAGTAGATGTGTTGATAGTTCATATATAAATATCGAAAAAATTGGTTACATATATGTATATGTTAGTCGATTCGACTAATGATTAGTGTTAACGTATAAAAAATAACGTTAGTGTTCTAGGGTTAAGTAGTAGAATAACATTATTACAACAGCTATTGCCTTTTTAAAATTGTGTATCGGCCTGTGGGCAGCAGAGATCGAAATGAATCCCATTCAATCGCTACTTTCTTGTCTTTTAAAAAAACGATGCATTGCTAGCACGAGACATAGACGAATTATCACGAGGCATTCGATGTCGTACCGAAGCGAATGTCGTGTTGCTACGTCTAAATACAATCGTTTGTTCATATGACTGTCATATTGCTTTGTGCCTATGACGAACCAAAGCAATTGCCTGTTGATGATTCGTTGTTGTCTTGTGCTAACAATGCAACGTTTTTCATTGCCTCTTACAGACAATTTCATTGCTCTCAGAGGTAATTTTATTGTCTTTAGAAGCAATTTTTTGTATGTATCAGAAAATATGCATGAATCGCCCTTGAACGACAAATTGATTGTTTTGTAAAAGAGTGACTGAGATAGCGCAATACATCAACCAACGAGTGTAAAAAAAAAAATAAATGGTTTCCCATTACATCCCATGAAGGGACTGGGGAGAACTTCTCACAATCACTGAGCTGTGCGCTTTCCAGTTTTCACTCACTGATTGGGACCTACAGTTTTACACCGATTCCGAACGGTAATTTGAGAAGCTTTTTCATGGCTAGATACTCGATAGTGTCGCCGTCACTATGCGAGGTGACCGCCGCCGAAAGAAAATTTGAAGGTGGTCAGAGCGGGGTATTTCATTTTATTCTCAGAGGCATCGAATAAAAATGATAAAGATTCTTTTCAAATACAGTCAGTTCTTTGTATGTTTAATTTTACAGAAAATAAAAAATTATAATGAATCCAGTATTTCAAGAGTACTTAGTTTTAAAATAATGAAAATAAAAATTAAATACATGTAATAAATAACGATAAAATAACGGTGATGGCAGTAAAGCAACGAAATTCCTGGCACATGCCATGCAGTGAAACTCACAAGAACATTCAAATTTGGTGCCTAATAGGGCCCATACACCACACCAGCATGCTGGCGCAATCAAGTGATTGTTTTTCTTGCTTTCAATCGTCACGATATGGGATTCACACACATACAGGCGTATGTTCTCATTGTGGCATAGGGAATCCAAAACAAGGCAATGCCAGCAAAGCAAAGTGTACATATGTAAGCATCAGTGATGGAAAAGTATGGCTCAATGTGCCATTTTTGGCCCTATTGAACCTTTTGTGGCCCCGTGGCACAGTCAATTCTGTTTTGGCACTATTTAACAATAATTAAACTCCTTACACATTAGGGCCTAACTTAATAGCGAATAAAGAGCATTGTCGAAAAGAACTGAATTGAAAAAGCTAATGAAATGCGGTGTCCAATATTATAAACAGTTTAAATTAACCATTATTCAAAACTATGTATTACATTGTAGTAGGAGTCCTTTCTATTTCACACTCTTCTGAAAGTTTTCAACGATGTTTTCCGTCCAAAATACTTATGTATAATCAAATTTAAAATAAGAGACAGACTACAAAATATTACACTGAATTTTTTTAGGAACAAAACAAAACAATATCATAAGTCGTTGAAATCAAAAATATGATGGTCGTCGTTTTGGCCCTTTTTGCAGCTCTCTTTGGCCCTAAATTGAAAAATGGAATTACCAACACTGGTAAGCATTAATACCATTGACAATGTGGTATCTTGATATGGCAAGATTCATACATATCATTACGTTTGAAAGCTAGGCAAAAGCAACGAATCTTTGAGTAGACAACAAAATTGAATCAACTCGTGCACATCTCTGGCAGGCAGTGTGACTATACTGCCGATTACATTTTTAAACACGTGAGTCGTTATGTCGGCAGTCTTATATCTCATTCAGACTGACAAATTTTTAAGCGTTTTCATATTAAACGCGCACTGAAAACTTGGCCGTTCACACTGCGCTTTTTTACACGTATGCCGTTTTCCAAATTTTGGATCAAAAAAAAAAAACAAAAAGGAAAGCGCACGCGAAATTTTTTAATTGAAAATAAAAACCTTTTTAATTGGCAATAAAATTAAAAAAATTGGGACATCGATACAGTTTATTCATCACAAACGTAATAAAATGGATAATTTTACAAAAAGAAACTTCAGACTTATAGTAAGTAAGGGGCACGTGCGGTCACATTCTATCCGCCATTTCTTGACATATATGACAATTTCTGATATTCCCACGCGGGCTGTCGATGTTATCTTTTCACAGCGATAGAACAGCGCTTTCTTTATCTGATGTCCAATTATTTTGCTTATATCTTCTTCTTCCGAAATATGAAAAACAGTTAATAGTTTGTTTAAATAAATATTGTTTAATTAAAATATTCACAAATTAAATATTTTTTTACCCTTACCTTTGGCTGCCCCTCTTTCAATACAAAATCAAAATCACTAGGCACCGATTACTACATGGTTGTATTGCTAATTTGTGAGTTTTTGAACGTATTTTTGACAAAAACACGCTCTGAACGCGTTTTCAATTTGTATGGCAACACTTTTACTTTTAGCGAGGTTTGACCGAAAACCACATTAAGCTTGTTTTCGGTGTCAGTGTGAATGAGATTTTACAATTTCCAATTACAGATTACAATTTAGAAACGTATGCCTAGTTGTAATTAACGCCCGAAGAGTGTTCGCCAATCGCCCACAAGAATTACAAGAATGGTCGTATTCTACAAAGCGGTCATGCTTATGGCAAAGTAATCTGGTTTGTAATCGATTCAATGCAGCATACTGCCTGCGAAGTGTTAAAGAGGTATTCAATTCGGTAATGCGCATTTGTGCCGATGGTTTGTTGACATAGAGCCGTTACTTCAAAAACCTCCAAAGAAAGAAGTATGGAGAAGGTAAATCAACTGCAAAATTATGAAAAAATTCTACCGAAAATCGCCACAGCGCCCTTGAGGTTTTCTGAGGCCATAAGAAAGAAGCACGTGCATAAAAAACAACTACATTTTGCTTGATACGAAAAATTCGTAAGCAAAATGAATTACAGTGTTGTTACGCCAAATTTATTTCGTACAAAACAATTTTTTGATAATTGGTTGGTACCGCAATTTCGATAATTTGAATGGACTAAAGTAATACCCATGGAGGAATTAAATATAGAGTAATTTATTCTCTCAATATTTTTATCGTCATAGGTATGGTTGCAAGTGAATATTGGATGGTGGAAAGCATGGGTTCAATAATACCAGATAGATGCAATAGTTCACCAAAGCAACAACAACCGCATTTCGTGTTTTTGTGGCAAAATAGTTGTGTATGCAATACAAATGTATACCAACGATAAAAATCAACAAAAAAGTGCAAAATACATTTAAATTTCACAGTTACATACGAAAACGAAACGAAAAAGTTAAATCAATAGCTCTTGTAACTCCATCTGCTGTAAGTTAAACCTACGACGAAGTGTGTGAAATAAAACGTTATATGAGAGAATAAAATACTCTATCCTAAATTCCTCTATCGTAATACCACATGAGTTAAATATCTTAGATAAAGGAAAGAAGTAGATATCGCACAGGCGTTGTCAAGCACTGTCAAGCACTGTATTCGTTTGTGTTGAATTTTACAGCATCGACTCTACAAACAAAAACAAAATGCTTGTTGATGTTAGTTACAACACCGACTACCTGTTCTAATACATCTGGCAAGGTATATTTTCTTTGGGATCAAACGTTATAATTAGGCTGTTTTTTATTTCATTAAGCTATCGCCACTTACGACATTCCAAATAAAACGATCCACACTTAATACTACGAAATATGGCAACATTTACTTTAATGGCTGAAAAAAAATTCGATATGGCAACACGTGCCAACAAATACAAAAACGAAAAATTACATGGAAAACATTTCATCACCTGTTTAAACGACTATACCTGATAGATAAGTCCACCATTTTCAATATGTATAACATTTACCGCGCGGTGTTGTGAACAATTTGTTTCCAATTCTGTTTTCAATCGCAAATAAAAATCTATCCTTCAAATTTAGAAATATAAAAGTACAAGCAGTCTTCCATTAAATAAAATTAGTTTAATGAACTTAAATATATAAGCCATTTTGCAAATTTATGCTTTTGAGTCTCTCCGTGATAACATTTTCATTCACAAGAAATGATAACAAAATGTATCTACGATAACTTTTTGCCGCCATTTCTTGAAATTGAACATGTAACATTGTCATTGCTCAAGTCGGAATTTAAGTGGGAAATTGAAATGCCACTTAATATCGCTTAGCTGTCCCGTACAAATTAAGCTATTATTAACTTTAGCGGGGTAAAAAAAAACACACTTATTATTGGTTTAAGCTCCATCTAGAAAATATCCCATTGAACAAGATATTTCCCAACCCTTGTAAATCATAGATAGGTGGTAACTCTCCGCAACAAAGTTGATCGTTAAGAAATAAATGAAAACATTTTTAAGACAATTTCGAAAGAATTGAATACGGAGCTTCAGGAGAGAGCACACCAAATTAATCACAAGAAAATTATAATTTGTAGTTTAATTTGAATTACCTCTGCAAATGCAAATTCAAAAACCATAGAGTAAATCTTACAAGAGGTGCGGTCGGTGTGATAGAGAGATGTTTGATGAAAAGTGACATACACCAGGTGGAATTACAATAACTTCTGACTTTTATTGTTCATGTCGGTTTGGTGAAATTGTTCTGATCATTTTGGAATGTGCTATACATTTGTAGCTTTCATAAAATTCCCACGCACGCTATACCATAAATTGTGTCAATGGTAAATATATGGGGTTTAAACTTATCTGGTGAACACTTGATATCCCAAATAACACAGCAAAAGAATATTGTATTTAGTAGCGATTTTCATGACGATATTGCTGTAATGAAAATTGTCGGACTTCACGTTTTCACAGATGTCCCTCTCGATAGCATAAGTAGAAACACTGACTTTAGAAATGATTTTACTTTAGTATTTATATACTTACTTTACTTTTATTGACTATTTTATAACCTCATGAGGACAGATGTCGTACACATATTAATTAAACATACAATTTAAACAAATTTCCTCCAACTGGTCCTATTATTCGCATTTTCCCGCCAGTTGGCAATACCAAGGACACGGAGGGATTCTCCTGTCCGATCTTTCCAGCGGAGTCTTGGTCGTCCCCTTTTCCTGCTTCCATCGGATACGTTATCGAAAACCTTTCGTGCTGGCTCATCTTCGTCCATTCTGATAACATGACCCAGCCAACGCAATTTACCTAATTTAACTCGCCTACCTATGCCACGTCAGAATACAGGTGATATAGCTCTCGTCGATGCTCATCATTTTCCCTAACAGAACCATATATTCTACTGGTAACAAAAATAAAGTGTTTTTTTTTATCACAAAAAATAGTTCTATGATATGACGACTTAGTATGGCTTTGGGACACAAAGAATAATTCGCAGGTAGCACGAAGTAAGTAGGATAGTCATTCAGTGGCCAGGAATGATTCCTTCATTTGGGCAGTTCAAGCTGTTGGGCAATGGCTTTATCGGAAACCTCCGTTAGCTAGCTAAGGTGAGAAGTCGAAACAAATGAGCAGCCTGATTGATAATGCGGCCACTGATTCGTCTCAGGATTAGTAGGTGACTCTGTCACTGAAACTCTTCGAACTAATGGACATATTCTTCTGTCCTTGGACGGCGGATGAGCCTACACCCCTTGCCAACGGCGGATCAAAATTTAAGAAAGCAAAATCCAGTTTCGACACACTGCATTCTGGTCAGCGTCTGATCCATAATGGGCGGCTGAAACATAATCATTCTGGCAGTATATAAAATGCAAACCACGGTGGGCTGGGTTTGCCTCCCGCCACCGTTATATAGGCAATGAAAATACACAGAAAATATAATAAACGAAGAAAACCCCCAACTGTGACGACCCTCGCAAACATTATAAGGACCACGATTTAAATATATGTACCTAGAATGTGCGATCACTATACAGGACGGGTGCCACTTTCTAAGTGGCGGATGTCCTCGACAAATATAGAGCTGACATAACAGCTATCCAGGAAATGCCAACAGAAGATAAAGACGATGAGGTCAAAGAATCATTTTATGAGCGTTTGGAGGAAATATACGTACGCTGCCCTGACCACGACATTAAGATTGTTCTAGGCGATTTTAATGCCAAATTGGGAAAGGAAAGTGTCTTTCGACCAACCATCGGTAATCACAGTCTATTTGTCTACAGATGAATTTGTCTACCTTGGATCCGCCGTGACCAAGTACAACAAGTCAGCCTGCAGATAAATAGGAGTTAGATGATATTTTGGACTCAGCAAGCAGTTTAGGAACAGATCCCTCACTAGGCAGACAAAGTTCAGCTATACCAGACACCCATTTTTCCTGTCATGACATATGGCTCCGAAACTTGGGTCATATCGCAAGCGAATGAAAAACATCTGGGAGTATTCGAGAGAAAAATTCTCCGTAAAATATATGGTCCTGTTAAAGAAAACGGCGAATACCCACGTCGCTGGAACCAAGAGCTATATAAAATATATTCTGACGTGGACATAGCTAGGCAAATAAAATTAGGTCAATAGGCTAGGTAAAATAAATTAGGTCAAGCGCGAGAGGTTTTCGATAACGTACCCGATGAAAGCAGGAAAAGACGAAGACCAAGACTCCGCTGGAAAGACCACGCAGAAGAATCCCTCCGTATCCTTGGTGTTGCCAACTGGCGAGAAAAAGCGAAGGATAGAACCGGTTGGAGGAATATGTTAAAATTTGTTTGTTTACTTAATATGTGTACATGAGGTTGTAAAATAGTCAATAAAAGATTACACAGAAGGGTTGGTGTAGGTTTAGGACACTTAAAACAATTGCACAAAATGTGCCACTTTAGGTAGAATCTGAAGAGGACTTAACAAAAATTTGGCAAGTTCGACATATTTTATGATCCCAAACCATATTTTCTCAAAATGTATGACATCAGGTAAAAATATGAAGTGTTTGCCAATGCCATAGTGTAGTTGTCATCCTGAACGATGCAATCGGTAGGGTACAGAAATGGCAAAATTAGGTAAAAATGTTTGGTCTGCGAGTGATACCCAGACATGTTATATAACGTTGGCTAGGTAATCTCCTCTTCTATATAACTGTCTTCAGAAATATCCACATTTCGAAAAATTGTTTTAACAATTTTGAAAACCATTCGAAAAAACTCAAAATAAATAATTTCGGAAAAATGTTTTAAAAATTGAATTTAACGTATATAAGTACATATTGATGGTATCTCACTAATTTTGTTTCGTGTTATAAACCCATGCACAGCAAATTAAACCCAATTAAGGTTCCTTCCGAATAGTAAAAAGACCTTAGAGACTTTTACATAAAGGAGTTTTCAACAGAGACGCTACAAAAGTAAATCGATAGGGACAGCAAACGACGCCATATTTTTTCCCGCTCTTTTGACATTTCTCTTCAGTAAGGTTTGCCATTTCATCATGGAAAGATATACGAGCCAACAACGAGCCGATATTATTAAAATTTACTACCGAAATTTGGAGTCAGTGGGCTCAACTTTAAGAGGCCTCAACAATCAGCGATGAGGCTCATTTCTAGCTGAATGGCTTCGTGCGGTTTGGTGCGGTTTATGGGCCGGCGGCGTCATTGGGCCGTACTTCTTCCGTGATGATCAAGACCGGCACATTACTGTGAATGCGAATCGCTACCGTTCAATGATAACCGAATATATTTGGCCCCAATTGGATAATATGGACTTGGAGGACATGTGGTTCCAACAGGACGGCGCCACAAACCACACAGCGAATGCCACAATCAATTTATTGGAAAACAAGTTTGGTGAACGTGTTATCTCACGAAATGGCCCAGTCGATTGGCCGCCTCGGTCGTGCGATTTGACGCCGTTAGATTATTTCCTGTGGGGCTACGCCAAGTTTATGGTCTATGCCAACAAGCCAGCGACGATTGATGAACTTCGTACGAGTATCGAACGTGAAATTGCAGCAGTATCGGCCGATTTATGCTTGAAAACCGTCGAAAATTGGGTTCAGCGTCTGGACTTCTGCAAGCGTGCTCGTGGTGGCCATGCAAAAGAAATCGAGTTCCATACATAATGGCATCGAACGTACTTTCACAGGAATAAAGAATTTCATTGGTATCTAAAACCGGTTTTGTTTTATTTAAAAAAAACTTTTGTAGCGCTCTTATTGAAAAACCCGTTATTAAGCTCTCGAGTCCTCTTTTATGCGTAGGATATATTTGTTTTTTGGCCTGTATTTAAGAACATTTCAGTCTACAATAAAAATAAAAATAGTATATAAAAAACCCAGAGCGAAGTTTTTGCCAAACATCAAAAGTGACAAGTTTGTTAAAAAATTTAAAATTTTCAGAGGATCGAAATGATCCTATTTTTACATTAAATATTTTTGCTAAAGTCTTTTCTTTCAGAAACATTTAAAAATTTTTCTGAAGGTTTGTTAGAAAGAAATTAAAGAAAATACTGAATCATGGTATCTTTTTGGGAAAATATTGTGTTTTTACACGTTGAAAAAAAATCCAAATTTGAGAACTCCGAATTTCCAAACACCTTGAGATACCTCAAAAATGTTTGCAGTGCATTCTTTACTGAATTGTTTTTAATTTAGCGGTGTTTTCAGAAATATTAACAAAAAATGAAAAAGTCAATAAAAAATTTACAATTTTAAAATTTGATATAGAATATATTAATAAGGATAAAAGATATTCCATAACACTGTATTTTTTGTTTGTCTTAGATAGTAGATTCTCAAAAGTAGAAAATCTTTGTAATCGGCCCATAAAATTAGAAGTACCAGGCTTTGAAAGTTGCAACAGCACTAAAGTGGTCAACTTTGACACCCTTTAGCAGCAACTGTGTTGACACAGGGTGTCTCTAAATACAATATTATAAAAGCCTGAACCACGACACACGTGCCATCCCATACACTCCCATAGGAAACTATATGAGTGTACGCAAATGGAAACACGATATCGTTCAAGATAAGGGATGTTTCCTAAAATTTTTACCTCCATATTAGAGAAGAATCCCATAGAAAAGGCGTTTTCAAAAATTAAATCATATGCCGGATTAATATTGAGTTACGATTAGAGTGTCCAAAACCGAAACCGAAAAACTGGGGGAACCGGTTAAACGGTTTTTTTGCTATTAACCGTGTGCCGGTTTTTAAATAAACTTTAGTTTCGAACAAACCGAAAACCGGTTATTTGACGTCGGTTAACCGGTTAATCGGATTTTACTTAATTTCTGTTAATATCCTTAAAAAAATTTATAATAAATGATATGATTTTCGACCTTTACTGAAATTTTGGAATTAAGAAACATGATTTTTATTTTGAAATATGATCAAATTTTCAAATAAGTTCTAAATGACAGTTTTTTGTTCAAAATGATTTTATCACTTGAATTAGAATTAATAAAAAATTAATTTAGAATTAATTAAGCTTTTCAAAGATTTTTTTTTATCAAAATTCAAAAATAAAATTATTCGATAACTAAATGTTTTAAACTTAATAAGATTTTCATGCATGAAAAATCATTTTAAAATTTAAATATGATTTGCGTTTTTAAATCAGTTTAATCCGAGTTTGAATAAAACTTTCAAATTTTATATTAATTATTAATAAATAATATTATATTATTAATAAAAATTTGTGAATTTGTGAAAGATTGGAAAAATTTTAAATCCCTGGAGCATAATTGTTGAGTTTTCTTAAATATAAAATATCTTCATTAATAAAATAGTTTTTATTTAAAATTAAAACGTTATTAATTAAATTAAAGTTGTGAAATTTAGAGTTTTCAACACGAATAAGTGCATGAAGTGGTCGCTAAACAAATATATTGTAAGTTCTACATTTGTAATTTAATTTAAAGCAAATAAAAAAAAGCCGAAAAAAACGGGTCCACCGGTTTGTGCCAAAATTGAAAACCGAAAACCGGTTTCTTGAAAAATTGATTTTTCGAACAAACCGAAAACCGGTTTCTAAAAAATTCTGGTTTTTTGGACACTCTAGTTACGATACAACTGAACACAATATCGTAGATGTTATTGATCGAAGTGTTCAGCAACTAAATCAAACCGACTGCTCTAACTATGTGATGGATATGGTTTTACAAATTCCGCAAGCAGCAAATTGTTAACCACTTCACTAATCGATGGCAGTTTAATTAATTTCTTTCTCGTTCATAAATATTACTGGAAAACTTTCTTTTAACCGTTTATATAGCATTTCCAGATTAAATGAAACCTTTTCAACATTAAATGAAAACTTTTCCAAATGAAATGAAACCTTTCCAAATTACATGAAATCTTTTCCAATTGAAATGAAACCTTTTCCAATTGAAATGAAACGGTTTCCAATTGAAATTAAACCTTTCCCAATTCAAATGAAACCGTTTCCAATTGAAATGAAACCATTCCCAATTGAAGGGAACCCTTTATCAGGTTACAGACAACAATTTTAAACTCTAATAATATTCTATAATAAACAACAAAAAATTCAGAAATGGGAATTTTTTTTAGATTGTTTTTTTTAAGAATAGGTACATTTTTAAGACTAGCTACATACTTATCTCAAGAAAAGTTATTTTGTTTCACAAAAAACGTACTCTTTAAAGAAATGGTAGTTTTTTATGAAAATGCAATTTGTTGTAAAAAAATTTATTTTTTTAAGAAAAGGTAACTTATTTAAAAACAATTTTTTTTTTTATGAAAAGGTACTTTGTTTACGAATATGAATAGGTATATGTTTTGAGAAAATTTACTTTTTTGAGAAAAGGCACTTATTTACGAAAATGTTATTTTTTTAAACTTCACTTTGGCTTTTCTAAATTTCCTTTTTTTTATGGTTTCAAAACTACAATATATACCAAATATTGTTCACAGGATACACCTAGACAACTTCCCATTAAACATGGAAACATATGTTAGTCTAGACTCAGACCAATATAGTTGATAATACTGGGTTGTAGCATAATAGTGTTAAAAAAGTTGTTTAATTTTTTTTTACATTTAGCTCCCATCCCGCAACGTCCGATAAGGAACTTCGTTCCAAAAAATTGGCAAAAAGATCAGTGTTAAAAAAAAGTTGTTTAATTTTTTTTCATTTCCCGCGGCATGCGACAAGGAACTTCGTACCAAAAAATTAAAAAAAAGTTGTAGTTTAATTTTTTTTCATTCGCTCAACGTGCGATAAGGAACTTCGTTCCAAAAAATTGACAAAAAGATCCGCTTCTTTAAGAGAATAAGAAATAAAATATCAATTGCAACGGCGGCAAATATATGTAATGCGAGTACATACTATGATAAAACCACATTTTGAATATTGTTCCATCATATTATACAGGGTGATTCAGGAAGTTCCAGACAAATTTCTCCAGCGTATTCCTTGGCTCATTTCATGAAGAAAAGTCCACTAGGACCATGTCCGAAAATGCAAGGCTGCGAAAGGGCAGCGGGTTCAAAATTTTCGGATTGGCGGTCGGAGGGTAAAGTTGCTAACTTCTGAGCCAGTGGTCGGATTTTTTGTTTTTGGGCTTGTTGGAAAGGTATTTAAGAGGCCTTTCAGAATCAATAAAAAAAGTAAAAAAAATCAAATCGCAAAAAAATCCGACCACTGGCTCAGAAGTTAGCAACTTTACCCTACTACCCTCCGACCACCAATCCGAAAATTTTGAACCCGCTGCCATTTCGCACCCTTGCATTTTCGGACATGGTCCTAGTGGACTTTTCTTCATGAAATGAGCCAAGGAATACGATGGAGAAATTTGTCCGGAACTTCCTGAATCGCCCTGTATAATCGAAATACGGAATTACGCTTATGTGGGTTTTGAATTGGATGATAAAAAAACATAAAAGAAAATGAATATAAAAAAATACATTATGTCACAAGCGGTTGAAATCTAAATACACCACCGAAAAGTGCGGGTCCTGACCTGTTAAATAAACCCACATTCATTGAAATCTTCCTTCAGGTTTACATACTGCATCATTTTCAGTGTTACCACCTCAGCACTTTTTCATAATTTCAATAAATTTCAATTGGTCCTAACTTAAAAAAATTTTATTTTTGCCCACTACACATCAAATATTTTTTAAAGTTAAATAATTTGGCAAAGTTTCAAAGAAATCAGAAACAGTGATGCAAAAACGATGTACGGTTTGACATGGAATGAACGACTTGCCTTCGTTTAGCCAAAAACTAACTGCAAATGGTTTCTCGACAACAGCAGTGCTATCGTGTGTCATTTCGCATATTTTTGAATCGATAACGACTGCCATGATCAAAAAAATCAAAATTTCGACCACAGTCTGTTGATCACGAGAACTGCGATTAGGCCCCTCAATAGCTTTTCATTAAAAGGGGTTTGAATTGTTATGAGGTGAAAATATAATTTTTTTTTATTTAGTTATCTTTATTGGATCGACCGACCTATGTAGAAGAAAGATTTCTTATATAAAGCAAAGGTTTTTAATTATTAAATGTTAAATTTTCATAAATAATAATATATAATATGTGATATGTAAATAATATGTTGTAAACAGCTATGTTATAAAAAAATTTAAAATTTGGTAATATGTAATAAGAATGAAGTTACTGGCCGTCTTAGAATCCTATACATTTGTAGGAATTGTTTGAGCTGGACTAGTGATATGCACGTTGAAATAAATTTATAGTAACACATTTTGTTTTTTTTTTGAAATAATAATTTTTATTTTACAAAATTTTTGCAATAATTCTATACTAAAATGTAATTAAAACTGTTTATATTTATTTTCATACTTAACTAATAAAAAAAACTGTTTCAAATTACATCCCATGAAGGGATTGGGAGAGCTTCTCACGACCAGTGAGCTGTGCGGTTTCTAAATTTTCACTCACTGATTGGGACCTACAGTTTTACACCGGTTCCGAACGGTATTTTGAGAAGCTTTCTCATGGCTAAGTAGTCCATAGTGTCGCCATCACTAAGCGAGGTGGCCGTCGTCGAAGGAAATGTAAGGTGGTCAGAGCAGGGATCGAACCTACGTTCTCGTGCACAAGAGCGCGCACACTAGCCACTTAACTAATAAGCTACCTTAATTACAACAAATCCTTTAAAATTGTATTACTCGTCATATGATTCCATGACACACTCCTTGATCATTTGCATTATTTTCAGATATTGTTTGTCGATACAACAGCTGCAGTATTTGTCTATCAACTCGCTCCAGCCTTCCAAACGTCTTTGCAATGGGATATTTGCATGGTATAGCCAATACATGTACTCCTCTCCTAGTACCAAAAGGACATTATCGTAACAATAATCGAAAATTTTAAAGATGTCCTCATTGTCAGTCACGATGTTCCACTCGGTATAGCGCACTTCTAGATTACGTGGGATGGTTGATTCTGCCGTGCACATAGTGCGATCCATCTAAAAATAGACCAAGGTAATAAACTGTTAGTTAATAAACACATAATTCCCTGCATCTATTGCAAAAACTTACCCAACACCGAACATGAGGCAAGAAGGCGCTAGGTGGACTCCTTTGTTGTTTTTGGGTAATGCGAGGAGGTTGACGATGACTGTAGTGTAGGAAATAATATGCAAATTAAAATCGAATCCTTAAAGGATATGTAATAACGGTCTACTTACAACTTCTTCACATAGGATAATTTTACGATAACGAAATCAACGTTTTGTTGAGGTGCCATTGTCGGTTTAAATATTACAATTTTGGTTTGTCAAACTGTAACTGGTATAAGTGGACTTTATGTTTTCGGTACGAAGCACTGATTTACACTGATAACAATCTTGTGAAAACCCCTCCTTTTATACAAATTGTCCTGCCATTCTCGGCCTACCTGCCTATGTAGGTGTTGGTGCTTTCTGGAATACCATTTTCATCCCAAGCGCAATTAAATGAACGTACCTGCTTTTGGCTACATATGATCGTGAAAGAAGGATGTGTCGATGAGACACATTTATTACTATGATCCTTCTGAGAATTTGCGTACCTACATGTACATAAATATACATCAATTATTAACACTTGCAGGCAGCTTAAGTAATCTGAACTGTGTGTTAAACTGTTTATAGTTCTGTTTGGTGTTTATAATGTTGTAAATCCCAAAATTACCAGTTATTAGGAAATACAAACTGCTTTAGGGTTCAGGCTAATTTTATGACATCAAAATTTCAAAATGTCAAGGGTTGGTATATAGTACGCTTATTGTCGTGTTAGATGAAGTGAGGTATGACTGACACTCTTTCACCGGGTCTTGAATCACATTAATAAAACCACATTAGCAAGGAAACTTAATTGTGAAATATGAATTTAAAAAGTGAAAATACCATATTCGTTTGTGTGTTTACTTTGCTGAAATGAAAAATTTCTTACATCCGATGATTTTTTTGTTGCTGAATCGAAACATAGCATAGAAGATTTTTCGACCGTTCTACGTTAAAATTTTGTTGCTACAACGAATAAAGATATTGTGTATTTTGGATGAAACGAATGGGTTGGTGCATATAAACCGCCGTGTCTGCGACGAAATTATGGGATTGTAGTACTTTTTGCACAAACATATGAACATAATTATAATAAGTTCGCATAGTGTTCAATTTTGTAAAAACCGCGTTTCGGGTTTGTTCGAAACATCAGTCTTTCGAGAAACCGATTTTCGTGTTTCAATTTTGGTAAAAACCGGTGAAACTGTTTTTTTAAAATTAAATTACACATGTTGCATTTACAATAACTTTGTTTAGAGAAGATTTCGTATCCTTATTCGTGTTTGAATTTAAATCTTACTAATGTAAATCTGTACTTAAATTTGATAATTATGTTTAAATTTTAAAACATTTTCCGGGTTTGATTTAAAATTTAAAAGATTTATTTAAACTCACATTTAACTCATTAATATTTGCAAAGCATTTCCAAATTTGAAAGACATCTCATGTATGAAAACCTTATTTAATTTAAAAAATGTATTTACATTTGAAAAAAAAACAATGTTTGAAACAATTCTTTAGATTAAAATCAAAAAATTTCTATTTAATTAGAGGATTTTATTAACATTTTAAAATTATATAATTTACAGTTAATTTTGCTTTTTTTTAAATACTATTTGACACAATTTGAAAAAAACGAACAACTTCGCCATAAAGCAAGAGTACGAGAGTCTGGTATAGCTGGACCTTTGTTACTCGAGAGAGGGCTTTAACTCTAAAGTGCGTGCTTAGCCCAAAATAACATCTATTCGCAAGCACAATTCTCCGCTAGCTCTCAAGGCTGACGTTGTTGTTTTTGTTTACGGCAGATCCGAGATTTATGAATTCGTCCAGCACATAGAAATTATAACGGTTCACACGTTGGACTAATTGCATGGAGACCCTGCTCGTTGAAGCCATTAATTTTGTCTTGTCCTCATTTACGGACAGACCCACTTTTGCTGACTCCTTCTCAATCCTCGAAAACACCGCAGTAACTTCTCTAATTGTGCGCCCAATGATATCTATATTATCAGCTTACGCCAGCAGCATGTGACTTTTGCTGCTGATGGTGTTATTCATGTTGACTTTCGCTTTTCTCATAATGATCTCCATTAAGATGTTAAAGAGGTCGCACGACAGCCTCGCTTAGTTTCGACAGGTTTTGTAAGATCCTTACCAACTTTCACTGCGGATTTGGTGGTCATCAAGGTCGACCTGCAATGGCGTATGAGTTTTGCAGGAATACCAAGATCAGACATAGCTTCGTAAAGTTCCTCCCGTATCGGGCTGTCGAAGGCCGGCTTATGTTCTACCGTTGTCCAGATACCACCACATGAAGGAAAAAGTCATAGGCACATGATTGAGAACAGAAGGATCCCAACTAACTAATTAATTAGTTAATTAAATTATTTAGAAGTAGTTTAAACTTATTCATAGGAATAGTAAAATCTAATGAGTAAAATCTCTTCGAGATTTTAAAGATTTTAAGGATATGAGTAAACTTCTACTCTTATAAGATGGAAGTGAACCAGGAAAGTTGAAAGAGATTAATTCAAATTTACCTATAGTAAAGGACTTTTGAGCCCTTTCAATACGATTTATGTGAATAGAAGCCGTTGGGCTCCATATAAACGAAGCATATTCCAACTTAGAGCGTGAAACTGATGAAAAAACTATTTTTTTTTAACGTAAGGATCTATAAACTGGGCAGTGTATCTGCGAATGAAGTACATGGAGTAGTAATATAATATTCAAAATTGAAAAACGAGAACAACATATAAAACGTGCAGAAGAAGGGCTTGCTGTCCATGGATGATTGAAATATGGAATCTCCACACGCTGAAAAATTTGCCTTTTTGTTGATGTTTGGAAGCAAACATAACGTGTTTGTAGCTTGTCGCAAATGTACTATACTTGTTTCAAAACACATTGTATTTGCTATTCAATATTACATGCTGGGGACACAATGATTATAACACTGTTAGTAGGTGAAAATGACACACCAAAACGCCGAGACACGTCAACCTGATTTTGGATCGTAGAATCCAGTGATGTACCCCGTTTTGAAAAGTTAGCTCGAAATCACGAGATATTTCGATTTTAAATTTGTAGTAGATTTAAGGTGATTTTTGATTTTATTTGAATGAAAAAACTTTAAAAACTTGTTTAAAATCAATTTGTTTATAATTTATGTTTTAAATTTATATCTAGAAATAATGGACGTCCATTTTCAAGCGGACATGGAACTATATTTGTTCTTATATTCACGATTTTATACATATTTTTGGATTTATTAAATTTTTACTCTTTGTTTGCAATCGACCAGCAGAAATCAGCAAGCATTGAGTCTAGCGAAACGGTCTTCGAATGCCATTATGGTTTGATGAAATCTTTCGCCAGTTTCGTCTGTTTCTGTGGACAATTGTCGTTCGTAAACATCGAAATGTGCAGGTAACATGTGGATTTCAACGACATATCGTATTAACGCCAAGTTTGTCGAAAGACTTCATCAATATAATCACGGTACTTTGGTGAGCGATTTTTGCAAAGAACGTTTTCAATTACCGAACTAATTGAGTTCCATGCGTTTAGTTCAGTTTCATCTAACATTTCAGAAAAACTCGTATCCCTTAAAAGTTTCCGTATATCTGGACCGTTAACTACACCTGTTAAAAAAAATTGATATAAAATATATTGCAGTCACACACTTTTAGTTACACAAAATTACCTTCTTTTAATTTTTCAATTGATAATTTTGGAAAAGCGTTGTTTTTCAAGTATGGTAATGTATTTTCGTTAACGCCAACCAAACGCTTTAAACAATTCTTTACAACTCCCAGCTTGATATGAAGATCCGGAAGCAGTATTTTCTGAAGGGGGGTCAATGGTGGACTAATTATACATATTAAATTCGCCAACAACTTGCGAATTGCGTTTTGGCCAATCGTGCTTTTCGTACTGGTTGCATTTTGCACATTTACAAAAAATACACATGTACTTTGTATAGCCAGTTTTAATTCCGGCTAATAGTGAAAGAACCTTAAAATCACAATTTACGCGCCAATTGTGTTCGTCATGACTGATACGTTCCAGAATTAATTTCATGGTATCATACGACTCATGCATTCCAAGATCATACATCAATGGCACTGGTTTAACGCTTCTGTTTTCAAATAGCGAGACTACTTTTAAGCTTCTGGTGGAAGAGTCTATGAAAAGACGCCATAAAGATGGATTAAAGTTGCAGATTCCCATTTCATTCATTAAACCGGGAATATCTTGGCAATATGCATAAGCTACGTCCTCGGAAAGCATGAACTAAGGCATATATGGTTCTTGCCGGTATTTGCAAGATGTAACTTTTACATCTTCGGTGGTACAATAGGTAGTGTGCGCGCCTCTTGTACAGGAGATCCTGGGTTCGATCCCTGCTCCAACCACCTTAACAAAAAAAATTTCTTTCGACGACGGTCACCTCGCTTAGTGACGGCGACACTATCGAGTATATAGCCATGAAAAAGCTTCTCAAAATACCGTTCGGAATCGGTGTAAAACTGTAGGTCCCAATCAGTGAGTGAAAACTGGAAAGCGCACAGCTCAGTGATTGTGAGAAGTTCTCCCCGCTCCCTTCATGGGATGTAATGGGAAACCATTTATTTTTTTTATTTTATAACTTTTACACGTGGTGCCACCACGTTGACGCTTCTTAGTTCCGAAGCCAAAGTCATTGCATTATTTTGGGATAGCTTCAGATTTTGAACGATTCTATCTAAATGTTCCTGCGAAATTAATGATGGATATTGTATAACTGGCTGAAGGTAATCAGAATCAGCATGATGTAATGATGTTGGTGAAGTTTGTGATTGTACTTCATAGAACGCAGTATCATATTGGTATGGCGATGGATGTAGTGGGACAGGCAATTCATCACTGTGTGGAACTGGTGCTTGAGCACTTGGCACACCTTTGTTTATAAAACCGGATCGTTCTATAAGAATAAATTATTGTGTATTCCATATATAGTCTATCTAAGTGAATTGACTGTTTACATCGTTCTTGCACGTGTAGCAATTTTCTGTATCATGTTCCCCGGGATCGGTCCATATCATTGGAAGTCCAAATGGCATCGAATATCGCCGTAATTTCCACGATTTGTTTAATGCACTAAAACATGTGATGCGTGTAAATTCAGGTTACTGATTGTTAGCTTTGAGGGCATCTTCAACCAAATGTCGTCGATGATTTTTCGGTGTAAATTTTCCACACACAAAACAAAACATATTTAATTGATCTGCATTTTTCGTCACTCATTTATTTATTCTTTCAAAATGGTCACTAAAATGCTTATATTTTTGATGTGTTAACATTTATAGCGGCGGGTAGGGACTAATCTGTCAAATTGAACACTTTGAGATATATGTTGTAGCATCTGTTTGTAATAGGGATGCCAATCCCAAAATTATTATAATTATTATGGCCGCAAATTGTAAGAGGTAAACGAATTCTGCTTCCAAATACATGTCTATTATATCAACGGTTACATTTTGTCGAAAATAAATATAGTATATAAATTGATTTAACAAGAGCTTTTGCAGGTTTTTCCTCAAATAAAATCAAAAATCACCTTAAATCTACTACAAATTTAAAATCTAAATATCTCGTTATTTTGAGCTAACTTTTTAAAACGGAGTATACTCGTACCACTGGATTCTATGACCCAAAAATTAGTTGGGGTGTCTCGTTGTTTTTGTGTGTCATTTCAAAACTTCAAATTTTACTTACAGTGTAATAAGATTAATAAGTTATAATGATTAATAAGTCAAATATGACTTTGTTCGTTGAAAACAAAACCGTGACAACAAAGAAAAGCATATCTTCAATTCATGATAACAATTGTTGCACGTGGGAATATGGATGTTCCCAACATATATATGGTTGCTGCATAATGTTACAGGGGCCGTATTTTTGAGCGTGCAGATTCCATCTGTGGCCGTCGGTGGTGTAATGATTCGTGTGTGCGGCTCTTCTTCATGAGAACGTAAGTTCGATCCTTGCTTAGACCACCTTTTATTTCTTTCGACGACGACCGACACCTCATTTGGTGAAAATAAACCTATCAAAATACTGTTCAGAACCGGTGTAAAACTGTAGGCCCCAATCAGTGAGTTTAAAAACTAGAAAGCGCACATCTCACTGATTGTGAGAAGCTTTCCCCAATCCCTTTATGGGATGTTATGGAACACCATTTTTTTTTTGGTAGACTCCATCAAAATTGCCCTCACATAAATATTCATATATTCAACGCAGCATTTAACATTGAAGGAATTAATCTGTAAGTTGAAAAGTGCTGCCTAAAGTGCTGCAATTTCATAATATCTGTGATCAATAGGTAAAAAGACTTAAAAGCTTTTCGGTCGAAATTGAGTCAAGATCACCATAATGATCTCCTGATCGAAAGTATCACCTGCAAAATTTTGGTTTAATTCAGGAGGTATTCCTGGAAGTTGTAGCCTTGAGACTTTTGACCTATCTCATTCACTGCCGCATCTTTACACGGAAAAACAACTTAACTACACCCAAGATATAATATTTTTAAAACCTTTTGCGGAATAACACCTTAAGTCCACATAACCTGTTTTTCCAAAATAATATATTCTTCTCTTATTTAAATATAGCATCCAACTTATGTAGATATGGTGACTCAAAATATTGAAAAAAATATTAGAAAACCAATTATGCACTTTTAAGACGGCACACAGTGAAGCAGATTGCAAAAAAAGCTGGTAAAAACATCAGAATTTTATACACTATTTGTCAGATCGTTTAAGGATGTACCAGGGATGTGTAAAGGAGAAGTCAGTCTTTAAGGATATTGCATTTCGAAATACCCTGTTGGTACGCAGAATTTGGTACAGGGGGTCAAAGTGGATCACCTTGGTGCTGTTCATGTATTGAAGATCTGTAATTTCTTCAATACTGGGCCGATTTTTAAAATTCTAGGGACAAACAAAAAATACGCCAGTGTGTAATTTACCTGTAGACATTTGAAACATATTGACAATCAAAAATAAAAAATAAAATTTTTGCTCTGACTTTTTTCTTTGTAATTTTAAAAATAGAATGTTTGCTCTGACTGTTTTCTTTGTAATTTTGAAACCACCCTTATACTGAGAACACTTCTGAAAAAAATAACTAAAAATAATTTGTAAATTATCTCAAACAGTTCTAAAGCAGTTCCAGTTAAGTTATAGCATAGGATTATATAGCATAATAGATATGTCCCCTTATGGATATGGAAGCTCAAATGACGGCAACACTGCAAGACGTTTCGTTGAAGATCCTGAAATAGCCTCGCAAATCACTGGTCTTGATTAAAATTTAATAAGGCGTTTCAAAGTAATATTAGCAGTTATTAATAGCAAGAAAATAATCAGTACGGAAAAATTTTAAGAATTCGCTAATGAAAGTCAAAATATTATATCAAGTTTATATAAATGGTAACCAATAACGCCTACAGTGCACAAAGTTATTTTTTATGGAAAACAGTATATTTCCATTAGCTGAACTCTTGGCAGAAGCAAAAGAATCGACAAACAGACTTTATGCAACACTTATTTCTATCATCAGATCCGGAACTCTGGCTACCAAAAATATGTCATGATATTTAGCGATGGTAAAGCTAAATAACCTATGTGAACACATTAATACAATCTGAACGTCTCTAGTCACCCTAAATTGCACATAAATACCACTTTGTATCTTAAAAATGGTCATTTGTATGTATATGCCATCATTACTCGAGAACGACGTGTCCGATTTTGGCCAAATGAATTTAGAAAAGTTTAGAATTACAATACCTTTAATCTATTCCTTTACTATTTCTCAATGTAGTCAACAGTTTCACAGTTGTCAAAAAGAATGGTGAAACAATATTTTCTTGCTTAAAAAAATTCAAAATTTTTATTATTAAAAAAACAAGAAGCTTAAGAAACGGAATAAACTGTAAAGTTTTATTAGTTTATCGTAAAGTCACAAGACATGTGAACAAAATAAGATAGGGATAAGAAAAATCTATGGACACGTTTTGCTTTTATTCACAATTTAGTTAAGGTATCTCATTTTGTCAAGTATTGTATTACTCATCATATGCAACCCAAACAAAAAATTACAAGTTTTACCACGGCTACAATTTTGCCAAATACTGTGACTGAAGAATTTGCAGTCGCTTGAGGTTATGCTGAAAACAGTGAAAATCTAAGAATAGCTAAAAACCGATTTTTTTTTCAATTTGACTTGATACTAGGGAATGCAAATTCCAAAAATGCAAATTCATTTCTCGGGAAAAATAAATAAATTTCCCGGGATCGCGGGAATTCCCGTTTGAAATGTGAACCCCTTATGTTATAATAATTTAGGTCAATTTTGTACCACAAAGATAGAAAAGGTTATAAACATCTTAAATAACGAAGTTATATTGTAACAGTCGTGTGTTGGTTACAAGCTAGCGATTATCGCTTGCTAAGTTGTAATGAAAACGGCTATTTAGCGATAAGTGATTTTATTGAAAAATATGAAAAAGGGTTGAAAACGGTAAAAGATGTCAAAAAAATTTTATGTAAACTTAGCGAAAATGATTCGTGTCGCTAAGTTCTCGCTAAGTCTTCCCTAAGTGCTTCATACAAAACAAGCGATTATATAAGCAAACGGTGTAACCTAGTGTTTGATGAAACTAGTACTGACGAGGATGTACTTCTATTTGAAATTTGGTCGCCTAATGTTCGTGAAATTTACCTAACTTTCACACCAACCATCTCTAAAGCCATAAGTATGTGGATAAAATTACCACGCTACGCTATGTTTATATAAATCTGACAAATGTTTAGCGGCGACAAACTTATTTTGTACCGCTTTGTGACACATTGTAACGTGAATTTATGGCTCTCGATTACGTAAATGAATCTTTAATTTCAGAAACCACCTAAGGCACAAAATATCGAAAAATATGTTTTTTGTGGTACTGTACAATTTAAAGGTAAATACATCATTTAGTGCAGAGATAACCTATGTTCCATATAAGCAATGCTATTTGGCAGCCTTGAAAATAATCTGTTTATTTCAGAAAGAACCCAAGCGCCGCCACTTAGGTTCTTTCTGCGGCCTTGTTTTGTGACTCGCTGTTTTGTTTGATTGAAAGATTGAGTGAAAGAGACACTGAGTGGTTAGTTTTCGTGAATTGTCGGTGAAAATTAGGTGTTATTTCGTTGTTTATTATTACATTATATAGTTCTTGAGCCATGTCGGATAGTTCAGATGATGAACCTAATCCCAAGCATAGGCGTGGAGTTGTGCACGAAGAAAAATACAAACGGAACATTATTCGGAATTGAAAGGGCTGCACTACGTCTCGAACCAAGGAAAATAAGTTCCCAGCAAAGCCCCGCTGAATGAATTTAACCGCAAGTGCAATTTGAAATGTTATTTGAAACTTAAAAAAACTTACGGATGAAATAAAACGAAACTTACGGATGAAATAAAACGAGAACTATGGGAAACATTTTACTCTTTGGAAATAAAAACACCCAAGACACGTACCTCCAAGCTTTAGTGGAGGTTATGCCTGTGAAAACCGCAGGCCTAATGTAAATAATGAGCAAGCTCAAGAAAACCCTGACGTGCCTACTGATGACTTGCCAAAAAAAACTCCCATTCATACAAGTATAACTTGAAATTAAATGGTGTTCTTACTCAAGTTTGTAGTTTGTAAGTTTTCTTGAAGGTCTGGCTCTAGCCTTCGACTATATGCAAAACATACCTGAACAGGAGGTTTTTTATATGAGGCAGCTCTGGGTAAATGTGTTTTCCATACACGATTTGAAAACTAATTCTTCCAAACTGTATGTCTATCATGAGGGCGAAGCAAACAAAGGCCCAGATGAAGTATGTTCAATGCTACTGAACTATCTCAATGACATTCCAGTTAATGTGAAGCATCTCATACTGTTTTGTGATGGGCCATCAGGCCAAAATAAGAATCATACGTTTGTACGTTTTTTTACTAAACCTCTGTGGCTCAGGTCGGTTTGAAACAATAACTCACAACTACCCTGTACGTGGCCACTCATTTTGCCCATGCGACAGAGATTTTGGAAGCACAAAGCGTCTCTTGAGAAAGATGGACAGGATTTATAGTCCTGATTTATACTATGTTGAAGCTAGTAAGTCTGGCCGATTTACTGTATATCACCTTACATCAGACGTTGTTCTTAGTTTCAAAAAGTGGTGGCCCAATTCATGTAAGAAAATGACAAATTCGGACGAAACATCTGGCAGAGAGGCAGAGAAAGCTTATCCTTTGGGAAAGGTATGTTTACTTTTATTTTACCAAGGTCATTATAAACGTTTATATTTTACTTTTAGGTCCCAATCAACAAAACGAAGATAGACATAAAAAATTGATGGAATACACTGTTGGATATGAAGCTTTCTATGATATTGTTACGAATAAGTAAAAGCTTTTGCTTACTCGTAGCACTACTAACAGTATGTAAACAACAGGCGATTAGTGCTGCGCCTGAAAGTATGCATTGTTACAACGTACCAGCTCGCTAAACCAGTAGCATGAATTCACCTCAGTAAAGATAATTCTCCTGTGATGGAGATTGTTCTACAAAGATAAGCAACAACAACAACATCTAGATTCTAGAAGGTTCTTGAATACGCTAGATCTACCTTCATTTGAGTATGGTGAGTTGGTATAAATAGCGGAGGTCTTTGGAATGGAGAGTTCAGTTTGTGATTAACTGCCGTAAAGTAAGCAACGCGATTTGATAGTAAAATATAAGACTTATTAAAGTGGTGTAAATAAAGTAAATAGTTGTACTGTATAAATAAATAAAAGGAAGTGATACCGTTGTAATTATCGTAATTGAAAACGAACCTTGTTTTATTATTGGGAATAAAACAACGCAAAAAGGACGAATAAGGAAATTCGTAACATTGGTGTCAGAAGTGAAATTACGAATTAAGGACAACGATGAAGTTCGAAGAACTCAAAGTTGAACAACTAAAAAAGGAGTTGAGTAAATTGGATCAACCGACAGCTGGTAATAAGGTAGAGCTGCAGAGGCGATTAATAGAAGAATTTAAACGCCGAAACATCGACATTGACACATATCAGTTCGAGTGCAAAGACGAAATGGAGGTTTGTGCAAAAGAAGCAACTGGTAATATGGATGTTTCGGCAATGTTTGCAGCCATGATAGAAAAATTTAACGAAAACTCTAGAATTATTAACGCGAAGCTGGACGAGAAATTTGGTGAGAATTCTAGAACTATGGACGAAAAACTTGAAAAGAAATTTGGCGAGAATTCTAGAATTACGGACGATAAATTAAGCGAGAATTCTAGAATTATGGACGATAAATTAAGCGAGAATTGTAGAATTATTCAGGAAACATCAAATGCCACAAATGAGAAACTGCAAGAAATCTCCGAAGTTGTGAGCAATATGGAGATTCAAGTGAACGATAAATTCGAAAAGGTTGAAGAAAAATTCGAGGAAATGGGGCAGAAGATTGAAGAAGTCGAACATAAGTTCGAGGAAGTCGAACGGGAACTAAAAAATGATGTAAGCGAATTGCAAAGAAAAATTAGTGAACTTCAGTTACAAGAGGGTCTGGTGCGAGTAATTTCTGAAGGCTCTAGTAGATTGAAAGCTCCCAGTTTCGATGGCTCTACACCATTCGATGTTTTTAAATTTCAATTCGAAATGGTCGCAATTAAGAACTTGTGGAACAGCAACGACAAAGCAGTAGAGCTAATTTTAGCACTGAAAGGCAACGCAGCAGTAGTCCTTCAGAGCATTCCCAGCAGTGCCAGAAACAACTACGAGGATATACTGGCTGCGTTACAACGCAAGTATGGTGGCGATCACAAGAAGGATTTATATCGCATGGAATTGAGAGGCCGAGTGCAAAAGCATAATGAAACGCTTCAGGACTTCGCAACTGAGGTGGAACGCTTGGTGTTGATGGCATACCCTGGAGAACCCCAAACTTTCTTAGAGCAATTGAAGATAGAGGCATTTGTTAGGGGCATTAACGATCCTGACGTTAGATATGCGGTGTGTGCCTCACAAAAAGCTACATTTGTGGAAACAGTTTCATTTGCTTTGGGAAATGAGACGGCGAGGGTTGTTGCCAGTCAACAGACACATCATGTGCAAAGGGTAGAAACGGAAGTCAAATCAAAAGATTTGAAAGCCGCCGTTAGCGAACTGAAAGAAGTGATTCGGATTCTCACGAAAGCGCTATGGCAAGCAACAAAATTGAAAGGTGACAGTCATGGCGAACGTGGCCATATAGGGCGGGACTGTAGAGATCTGAGAAAACGGTCGAGATCTCCAGCGACAGCGGCCGATACCGGACGAGTAAATGACCGTCCACATGTAATCGAGCCTAAACAGGATTCTAAGGCTGAGGTCAAAGAGCAAATTATTGACGTCCGATCCCTGAGAATTGAATCCGACGACGAGTGGTTCACGGCACAGAGAAGTGATCCTGTATTGGCAAAAATTATTTTGGCAAAGGAAGAGGATAGACGATTAACGCGGAATGAAATCGCTTCAGAAAGCCCCGTTTTAAAATCATATTGGGCCCAGTGGAATAGCCTGAGATTGCTAGATGGCGGTCTATACCGTGTATGGGAAAGTGAAGATGGTAAAACGGAGAAAAATCTAATTGTGGTACCTACCTTGAAAGTGAAAGAGATAATTGCAGAATCTCATAATGGTCCGAGTGGTAGGCACCTCGGAAAAGGCAAAACTATGGAGAAACTAAGGGAACGATTCTATTGGGGTGGTCGTCAAAAAGCTGTATCCGAGTGGATTGCAGGCTGCACCCAGTGCTTGACAACTAATGGACCAACGAAGAGGAGTTGCGAACAGAGACATCAGAAGAGCCCAAGTGCTCCCTTCGAGCGAATATCCATGAGTGTGGCTGGTCCATATCCAACAAGTAGCTCTGGGAACCAATATGCCCTAGTCATTATGGACTACTTCAGTAAATGGCCCGAGGTGTACGCTATTCCAAATAAAGAAGCGAAAACAATAAGCAAAGCTATCGTCAACAACTGGATAAGTCGTTTTGGTGTCCCTTTAGAACTGCATTCGGTGCAGGGTAGGAATTTTGAATCTGCCATCTTGAAAGAAATATGCGAGAGGAATGGAATTCGAGGTATAAGAACGACATCAGTGCGCCCTCGGACTGACGGCACGGTAGAGAGATTTAATCTGGCTCTTGAAGAATATTTGAGCAAGATCGTCAGTAAGGATAGAAAATTCTGGGACGAACGCATACCAAAATTCCTTCTAGCATACCGGTCGGCCACCCAGGATACCACTGCCCGAACACCAGCTAGTGCCGTCTTCGGGACAGAGTTAAAGCTCCCTAGAAATTTGGAGTTTGGCAACTGCCTCACATCCGACAGTGGGGAGAATGATGGTATTCCAGGAGAGCTTAGCGAACTTCACGAGTTTGTTCGCACCAGAATGAAGTTGGTCAGTAATAAGATGAAAGCCAGGTACGACCAAGCGGCAAATTCCGAAGGATTCCATGAAGGCCAGCTAGTTTTACTGTTCAACCCACAGCGCAAGAAAGGTTTACCTCGAGAACTTCAGACTCACTGGGAATGCCCTTACAGGGTTGTAAAACGAATAAATGACGTGGTTTATAGAATCCAGAAAAGCCAAAGTCCAAGAGCTAAAATGAAAGTCGTGCATTTGGAAAGACTAGCTCTGTATGGAAAACGGAGGGTTGAGCCTGCTCGGGACGAACAGGCTTAAGTAGGGGGCAGTGTTACGAATAAGTAAAAGCTTTTGCTTACTCGTAACACTACTAACAGTATGTAAACAACAGGCGGTTAGTGCTGCGCCTGAAAGTATGCATTGTTACAACGTACCAGCTCGCTAAACCAGTAGCATGAATTCACCTCAGTAAAGATAATTCTCCTGTGATGGAGATTGTTCTACAAAGATAAGCAACAACAACAACATCTAGATTCTAGAAGGTTCTTGAATACGCTAGATCTACCTTCATTTGAGTATGGTGAGTTGGTATAAATAGCGGAGGTCTTTGGAATGGAGAGTTCAGTTTGTGATTAACTGCCGTAAAGTAAGCAACGCGATTTGATAGTAAAATATAAGACTTATTAAAGTGGTGTAAATAAAGTAAATAGTTGTACTGTATAAATAAATAAAAGGAAGTGATACCGTTGTAATTATCGTAATTGAAAACGAACCTTGTTTTATTATTGGGAATAAAACAACGCAAAAAGGACGAATAAGGAAATTCGTAACAATATTATCATCCAATGAGCAACAACTTACCCGGAGTTGCCAGAAGAATTGCCTTGACATACATGTGATTAAGGCCAGATCTTTGTATATAGACATATTGTAGTGTGTAGTCTACTTGTATTTTTTTTTCGATTTATGCCTAGTAGAAACACACTTTTTTATACATAAGTGTGTCTGTTACTTGCCTTTGATACCAAAACAGATAAAAATTAGTGGTTTGACCCAATTTCATTAATAATTTAAATAAAAACACTTTGGATACACTCATTTATTGCAGAAACCACATAAGTGCAATTTTTTCAAAAATTTATATCTCAAAAACTTGAAGGAAAAACAAAATTTAAAAAAGTAGATTATCCCAATAACATGTTTTTGATTTGGTAAAAAAAATTTGAAGATGACTAGACCTATACTTAAGCTGCAGAACAGTTTTTTTTTGTTTTCCGAAAGTTGAAAAAAGCGCACTTAGGTGGTTTCTGAAATAAACGATTCAAATATAGTTTAAACTTAAAGTTTACAAAGATTGAATATATAATCGGGCGTATCTAAGATATTTAATATTCTTTCTAAAAGATATATATGTAATTGAAAATCTATTTGAACTGCCCAACAACTTGTATTAATCAATTGAAGGTGAATTTAAAATTTCTTGTTAAAAATTGCAAAGATTTCGTAAGTATTTGCCAAGATTAGATATCAACAAGTCTTCTTCTTTCAAGATATAAAATGATTTATTTACCGTTCAAAGATATTAAGATATTAAAGTTCAAAATAAAACAAAAATATCTGGTATAAACGAATGCGCCGTTTATAAAATACTACACTCACACAACTAATCGTTAGAAAAGATGGTGTAGTAACCGGCATTTGATACCGAACTGCAGCTGCCACAACCAAATTAAAGTTGTCACGACTGAAATAAGTCCCCTTAATAGAAATTCTCTTGGAGCAACCCCTAATATATTGCGACAGCCCCCAATTTGGATATGATGACATCTAAAGTCGTTGTGACAACCTCTAAACTCGGTTACGGCTAATTCAGCTATTGTTTCTGTGGGCGTAGTCGGCCTGGCCAACGTTTTCAACTATATCTTCACCATCGTTTCAGCCTTCTGTGTCTAAGAAACACTTTCCCACGCCCACTCCACCCTAAACTTAAGAGAAACCTTTTCTGCTATAATAGTAAGGCAATTACTTATATGCGAAGATACCTCGCCGCAACGAAAATGATTTCATTATTCGGAAAAGTTTCGTCATTTCGGTGAATGTGATTCATTGCTGTGATTAATTTGTTGTATTGTTGAGATGAATATGTTTTGTTGATGTAAAACACTGGTTGGAAATATAATTATCAGCATCGAACATCAGCATCAATCACTCTTTGCTATTTGGTTTCTCGTCGAAAAATTAAAATTTTGGGTTTAAAGGATGAAGTGGCATACAATTTCAGGTTTTTTTGTGATGGTTATTAAAATGGTAGTATTGGTATAAAGCAGAGTTACTTACGAGGTATATGCCCCTTATTAGATATAAAACAGTTTCGTCGCTTTAACAACAGATACGTTGTAGTAACGCATTTGATTGTTAACTTTAAATTCTTGGCAAACTACAGTAGTAAACAAATATATCGAAATATTGAAAAAAGAATAATAATATAATAATAATGAAAATAAAATAATGAAACAATTGTTTTTCTACCTAAAATTCACAATTGATGTACTTATATTCGTTGTAGTAACAAAAATTGAGTTGGCAGATCAAGGCAACGATGAATATTCCAAAAGTCTTTTGGAACATGATTTGTTGGAGCAACGGAAATGTCGCTTCCCTAAGAATAATCGTTATTATTTTGGTGAACTAATATCTTACAAAAATACACAAATTTAAAACAAATAAAGAGTATCCTAGTGCAAGAGGAGCTTGGTAGATTACACTTTTTTAGTAAAATATTCCATTGTTTCTTTTGCAAATTTCCCGGGAATCTTATCCGGGTAGCGGGAATTGAAAATTATTGAAATTCACGGGAAATCTCAGGCGGGCATTCCCGGGATCCATTTTCTACTTAATATAGACATTTCATGGGTACCGATCAACTCAGTATTGAAATTGCCTCTAACCTATACAATTTACCGGAGCGTTGATACAAAAATGTCAAGCCAAGAATACAACTACAGACAGACAAATGGAATTGCCGACAACGTCTCATGTGGTGTTCCACTTTTGTCAATAGTCCCATAGAGCGTAAAGTCATAAATATGTATTAGTTTTGTGGCCTCTCAGGTAGTCATGGGCAAATTATCACAATGTTCAACAAACCTGGTAGGTAGAAAAGCAGGAAAGTTAATTGATTTTGTATGAGAGTACCCAAATACAGGCGCAGTATAGCCTATAATGGTCGTAACTCATAGTTTTATGAAATAATGATTCCTGGAAAAAATGTAATGTGATTGGTTAAGTCGTATGGAAGTAAAGGTCAGTACACCAGGTAGTGTATATACTCGTACTGCAAATTCATGTCGAAGGGTTGGTTTTACAGGCGTGGAACAGAGTAGGTGTAATTGCAAAGATAAACATCCTATGCAGTTTTGGAAAGATTATTTCTTCTTATACTGAAATGTGCATAAAAGTGTAAATATTTCCAACATTATATAAGCAAGCGGTGTAACCAAAACACGCATATTGTCATGTTCGCACATACGCTACACAAGTTCACACAATTTTCGTTGCTCTCTTGCTATCTCATTTTTATATACGTATAATTACGTCATTATTCTCTTTGCTCTGAGAGTGCTCCGCACCCACACACGACAACTATTCGCTGCCACTACATCAGTGTGTGATTTTTTCGCAGTCGGACAAATCTGTGTTCTATATAGGGGTATGAAAAATAGATGTTGGCCGATTCTGAGACCTACCAGATATGCACACAAAATTTCATACAAATCGGTCCAGCCGTTTCGGAGGAGTTTAACGCCAAACAATCTGTGTGATCGCAATCGGACAAACTGTGTTAATTTGTGAGTTAACTCCCTACCCGCGCCTATAGATGTTAACACATCAAAAACAATAATAACCTATAGCACACAGTGATAACGTGGCATTCTACTGGTGAAAGAATTTTTAAAGTCGAATGAGTAGTTTAGAAGTTTACCCCCTACATACAAACTAACAAACTCACAAACATTTCCTCTTTATAATATTAGTATAGATAGAACCTTGTTGCACAACATTCTTTCATAGCATTAGTCAATAGAACTTTGTTGATTAACATTATCCCGTTTGTATTTAGGTCTGTCAGCAACAATTCGGACAAATTGTTACTGGATGTTGTCTGTTTGCACCAAAAAGCCAGTAAAGCCGAGTACTAGGATGGGTCACGTGAAAAATATTGAGCATAATTAATTTGTTTCGCTACGAAACATATCAGTGATACATATCAGTGATTACGACCATATTTTTGTCTGTTTTTAGGTATATTTTATACTAGAAATCTATTTTTGTTCTGAAATTGAGCGACGGTAGGCAACACTGATCATATTTTCCTTCAATTTGATTAGTAGTTGCATTTTCCTTAGGAACTTTAAAATGTTGATCAATCGATGTTGCTAATATTTAGCGTGAATAACTTAGTACAGGTTTTATTTTATGTTCCAGACCGATGTTTTTTGACCTCCATTTCTGTATGGTTGACATTTTACAGTTGTGGAGAGAAGTCGATAACAATTTATTAGGGAGCATCTAACGCACCAACAACGTGCTAAAGTTATTAAAACATATTTTGTATATAATCGTTCAATTTTAAAAACGTGAAGAATTTTGCGGAATTTACTGGTTAAAATAATGTGCCGAGAAAGTCAACCACTCAGCGTATTGTAAAGAAATTTGAAACTTTGTATACAATGGGAGATAAAGTGAAGTAACGTAGCGTAGGAGTAGTAGCGTTCGTACGGCACAACATTTTGCTACACGGTGGCGACAATGTTGATGAAAGCCCAGACACGGCAGTTAGACACCGTGCACAAGAATTTCAAATATCATCGTCAACTTTGATCAAAATACTCAGAAAATATTTGCATTTATACCCGTATAAAATTCAACTGGCTCAACAACTAATGGAAAATGACCATAGGCGCAGACAGGAGAGCAGTCATGCAAAAAACACAAAAGAACATCGGCCATCGGATCTTAGTACGGGCTTTAATTAGAGAGTGAGAGAGTTAGATTCTTGATAGTTAAATGATGGAGAACTTACAAGTTTTTACTTAAAAAATTTTTGTCAGAGAAGAAATAATAATGAAACATTTGTTTTATGTTTTATGTAATTTTCCTATAATATATGACCTTGTCTACGGAAAGGTACCTATGGTCAGAAATCAACTATTCGAGAAAACAGTTGTTAAATATTACGGGTCGCGCTGTGTTCTTTCAAACTTCAAGTGTAATTTGGAGCAAAATAAATTAAGTTAAGAGTCTGCATTTTATTTCATTGAAAACAAAAATCAATTTTTCGGACCGTATGAACCTTCCCGTATACCAGGTCACATATTCACAATTCAAAACAGGTTTTATAAGCTTAAACGCTTAAAAATAAAATTTTAAACTTCCATTATGGGAAACCTGCTACAATTTTGCTCGTCACTGTAAATGTATCAAATAGAATTAAGTAAGAGGCTGTATGATGAAAAATACCATATTATTTTTTCGTTTCGTAGAAATTAAGTAAACGGCGCTGTGGTAATATATAGCCGTATTTTAGTTAATTTGTTTACCAACGTTGTAAACACTCAATACTTGTCCTTAGGGGCCTTTCAAGTATTACGTAAGCAGATTTATTACAATTATTAACCCCCCCTCCCCATTGTCAACAAAAGTAAGCAAAGCTCTTCCACAGTAGCACATAATTGATTTGACAATATAAGTTAACTTTAACAAAAACAAAATGCATGTTGTTCTTGCCCTACAACAGTAACAACAGCTACTGCGCTTCCATCATGCTGACGTAATCACCATCTTGACCCCCCACCACCCATGTCATCAAAAATAAGCAAACCAAAGATCCCCCCGCCCTCCTATAGTGCTTACGTAATACTTGAACGGACCCTTATCGCACGTTGCGGGATGGGGGCTAAATTAAAAATTTGAAACAACTTTTTTTTAACCGTTTTATGCTATAACGAGAAATTAAGCGAAATTCAAGTATAATGCAAGAGACATCTAACGCCACAAATGACAAACTTCAACAAATTTCGGAAGTTATTAACAACATGGAAATACATGTTAATGAGAAATTCGAAAACTTCGAACAGAAGTTCGAAGAAGTTGAACAGAAGTTTGAGAAAGTCGAAAATGATGTAAGTGAATTGCAAAGAAAAATTAATGAACTTCAGTTACAAGAGGGGCCAGTGCGAGTAATTTCTGAAGCCTCTAGTAGATTGAAAGCTCCCAGTTTCGATGGCTCTACACCATTTGACGTTTTTAAATTCCAATTCGAAATGGTCGCAATTAAGAACTTGTGGAACAGCAACGACAAAGGCAGCGCAGCAGAAGTCCTTCAGAGCATTCCCGTTAGTGCCAGGAACAACTACGAGGATATACTGGCTGCGTTACAACGCAAGTATGGTGGCGATCACATGAAGGATTTATATCGCATGGAATTAAGAGGCCGAGTGCAAAAGCAACCGAGGTAGAACGTTTGGTGTTGATGGCATATCCTGGAGAACCCCAAACTTTCTTAGAGCAATTTATGATAGAGGCATTTGTTAGGGGCATTAACGATCCAGATATTAGATATGCGGTGTGTGCCTCACAAAAGCTACATTTGTGGAAACTGTTTCATTTGCTTTGGCGAATGAGACTGCGAGGGTTGTTTCCAGTCAACAGATACATCATGTACGAAGGGTAGAAACGGAAGTCAAATCAAAAGATTTGAAAGGCGCCGTTGGCGAACTGAAAGAAGTGATTCGGATTCTCACGAAAGCGCTATGGCAAGCAACAAAATTGAAAGGTGCCAATCATGGCGAACGTGGCCATATAGGGCGGGACTGTAGAGACCTGAGAAAACGGTCAAGATCTCCAGCGATAGCGGCCGATACCGGACGAGTAAATGACCGTCCACATGTAACCGAGCGTACGCAGGACTTAAAGGATGAGATAAAAGAGCAAATTGTTGACGTCCGATCCCTGCAAATTAAATCGGACGACGAGTGGTTCACGGCACAGAGAAGTGATCCTGTATCGGCATATATTATTTTGGCAAAGGAAGAGGATAGACGATTAACGCGGAATGAAATCGCTTCAGAAAGCCCCGTTTTAAAATCATATTGGGCCCAGTGGAATAGCCTGATATTGCTAGATGGCGGTCTATACCGTGTATGGGAAAGTGAAGATGGTAAAACGGAGAAAAATTTAATTGTGGTACTTGCCTTGAAAGTGAAAGAGATAATTGCAGAATCTCAAAATGGTCCGAGTGGTAGGCATCTCGGAAAAAGCAGTACTATGGAGAAACTAAGGGAACGTTTCTATTGGGTTGGTCGTCAAAAAGCTGTATCCGAGTGGATTGGAGGCTGCACCCAGTGCTTGACAACTAAAGGACCAACGCGGAGGAGTTGCGAACAGAGACATCAGGAGAGCCCAAGTGCTCCCTTCGAGCGAATATATCCAACAAGTAGCTCTGGGAACCAATATGCCCTAGACTTTATGGACTACTTCAGTAAATGGCCCGAGGTGTACACTATTCCAAATAAAGAAGCGAAAACAATAAGCAAAGCTATCGTGAACAACTGGATAAGTCGTTTTGGTGTCCCTTTAGAACTGCATTCGGAGCAGGGTAGGAATTTTGAATCTGCCATCTTGAAAGAAATATGCGATAGGAATGGAAATCGTGGTTTTAGAACGACAACATTATGCCTTCGGACTGACGGCACGGTAGAGAGATTTAATCAGGCTCTTGAAGAATATTTGAGCAAGGTCGTCAGTAAGGATAGAAAATTCTGGGAAGAACGCCTACCAAAATTCCTTCTAGCATACCGGTCGGCCACCCAGGATACCACTGCCCGAACACCAGCTAGTGCCGTCTTCGGGACAGAGTTAAAGCTCCCTAGAAATTTGGAGTTTGGCAACTGCCTCACATCCGACAGTGGGGAGAATGATGGTATCCCAGGAGAGCTTAGCGAACTTCACGAGTTTGTTCGCAGCAGAATGAAGTTGGTCAGTAATAAGATGAAAGCCCGGTACGACCAAGCGGCAAATTCCGAAGGATTCCATGAAGGCCAGCTAGTTTTACTGTTCAATCCACAGCGCCAGAAAGGTTTACCTCCAAAACTTCAGACTCACTGGGAAGGCCCTTACAAGGTTGTCAAACGAATAAATGACGTGGTTTATAGAATCCAGAAAAGCCAAAGTCCAAGAGCTAAAATGAAAGTCGTGCATTTGGAAAGACTAGCTCTGTATGGAAAACGGAGGGTTGAGCCTGCTCGGGACGAACAGGCTTAAGTGGGGGGCAGTGTTACGAATAAGTAAAAGCTTTTGCTTGGTGTTAATGACTCTACTAACAGTATGTAAATAACATTCGGTTAGTGCTGCGCCTGAAACCAGTAGTATGAATTCACCTCAGTAAAGATAATTCGCCTGTGTTCGAGATTTTTCTACAAAGATAAGCAACAACAACAACATCTAGAAGGTTCTTGAATTCGCTAGTTATACCTTCGTTTGAGTATGGTGAGTTTTATAAAAGGACGAATAAGGAAATTCGTAACAATATTTTAATTTTTGTATTAATTATTTATTTTAATTATAATAAATAAAGAAAGAAATTATAATAAATAAAGAAAACAGAAAATACGCATATGTTTCCACGTAAGTATATGGATGTTTGGGATGAAGCCGCATATGTTTCCACGTAAAATCAGTCATATTTGTCAGTAAAGATGCTAATGTTTGCATTTAAATACACCTGAGTTTGGGAAATTATAATAAATAAAGAAAAAAGAAAATACGCATATGTTTCCACGTAAGTATATGGATGTTTGGGATGAAGCCGCATATGTTTCCACGTAAAATCAGTCATATTTGTCAGTAAAGATGCTAATGTTTGCATTTAAATACACCTGAGTTTGGGACTTGCAAACATATAAATGTTTGATGTATGTTCCAAACATATACATGGTTCCTGCAGAATATGTTTGGGAGAATATGTTACAGAGGCCGTTTTTTTCAGTGTGTATAATTGTGTACATCGTAACTCAATGTGTTCCACATTGACCAAAATGGGGATACCGGACAAGATAGTGTTCATGATCCGAGAACTTAACAAAGATGCAGCGTATAAAGTTCGTTTCCATTTCTAATAGAAGGGAAAGACAACCTTTCACCACGAGAGTTAGACAAGTAAGTGGATTGTCCCCCACTTTATTTCTTCTACTTATGGACGAGGTACAGGAGGCAATCCATGCAGAAGCACCTTTCAGTGGAGTATGTATGAACATCTACATGATATCGATTACGCAGATGACATACCATGTCTTATGGCCCACAAATTTTATGACATAGAGGAGCTTCGAAAATGCGAAAAAAGTAGGATTGAGAATAAATATAAAGAAGAAGACAAATATTCCAGTAACAGTTGATGGTTCGTTAATTGACGACATGGCTTCAATCAGCTATTTAGGATGCAAGGTTACCAAGGATGGTGGCTCCGCCGCGTTTGTATGTGATCGAATAAATAAGGTCTGTGTTGCATACTGACGCAACAAGAGGATATCGAAAAAGCCGAAATTGCGAATATTCAATTGCAGTGTGAAGTCTTTACTGTTGTACGGTTGTTGGCAATGAAGAAGGTCCAAACGTTTGTCAATCGTTGTCTGATACAAGTAGTCCGTATCTACTGGCCCAAAACAATTTATAATGAAGTACTCTGCACTGAAAGAAAAAGCTTCATCAAATTTAGTAATTGTTTCATCGATTTGATGAAACATTTCGTTATTTTCCAACCTACGATACATTTCATTGAATTAATGAAGAATATTTCAGCAATATTTCATCAATAGTTTATGTTGATTTAACGACAACGTTACATCAAGTTGATGCACATTTGTCATCAATTAGCTGTACATTTTTCGTTAATTAGATATAATGTTGTCATCATTTTAATAGATGTTGATGTAAATTTTCTGTTAATCTGTGGCCAAATTCTTTGGACTATTTTTCATTGTAAAAAATCCACATCAACAAGATATAAGACCACATAGAAAATGCTCATAGCGTGGATATTGGTTTCTGTCCATTGCTCTATTTTCTATTATGTATTAATTTTAAATTTTTTTCTTTTCCTCTTTACTTTTTGAATACTACGTCTATATTTTGAATCGATCCCACTAATTATTTTAAATTCCAATGATGAAGATTGATGTAAAAAATATCATCAATTCAATGAAGAGAAAAAGGCGAAGAAAGACACACTCTTCAAATTGAAGAACCCTTTCAATGAGTTGATGCCAACTGTCATCAATTCAATGAAGAAGAATTAATGAACATTTATCATCTATTTGATGTAAAGAATTTTTCAGTGTGGCAAAGTATATGAAATAGTCGTTTTGAATTGGACATACGTAGAAGAAAATGGACTTGGATCGGCCATATACTTAGTCGTCATACATCAGATTTTTCTGGAGAGGCACTTGAATAGAACCTGTAACAGTCGAAATCCATCAGATATTTCTGGAGAGGCACTTGAATAGAACCCGAGGGGTATCGAAAGCCAGGAAGACCACCAAGTATTTATATGGAGGCTGTGCCTGGAAAACGAATGCAAACAAACTCGACTATCATGGATCCAAATTAAATCACTTGCAGAGATAGAAATCGATGGAGAAAATTCGTTGATGCTCTATGGTCTTCGTGAACCTTTTATTTAAACTTTGAATTTGAATTTTGTTTTAAATTGTTATACTTTGTTTAAATAAATAAAGGACCTTAGAACAACAAGGTTCAAACTGCCAATTTTTGATAAATTAATCTGTATATCTCGTCGTAATAAAATGGGCATGCCCTTTCGATTACTGCTACCGTCATAATTATACTCGTATCTCTTATCGTTTGCGAAATTTCTAATGTAATAGACAACTAACTTCATATTTTCCTTTAGTCATTTGGTTAACAAACTGCATTCAAAATGGTTCTTCTTAAAAATTACTTAGTGCACTTAGAACCTTGTTGTTCTTAGGTCGCGATATATATGTATATTTATAAACATAGCATTTGAAATAAACTATGCCAAAATACATTTTCGCTTTTAATTTATGTATCTTCCTTCATAGTCAGCAAAATCAAAAATATCCCGCGGAAAACCCCCTATTCAATGCGAAAATGTGCAGTGAAAACGTGCTCTGAAGTCATAATGATATCCTGTTTTTCACTGAATCGATTTCATAGAACCTAAAACCTGAGTAAATTTCGTGGTGCAGATTTAATATCAGGAACGTATTCTTATGGCCAACTTTTAAGTGGGTAGTTAATTATCAGTTATTTACCCACAATTTATCTAAGAAACCAAGATGACCACTGACTGTAAAACTACCCATTACAAATTTAAAAATTCTAGATGCAATTCAGTCTTGTGTCCATTACTTAGTGAAGGGTTTAATATCTATCTGGCATTTCCTTTCACACTATTCGTGGTGCGGTATGTGCGACAGAGATATATTTGACGTAGATTGACTTAAACCAGGTGGAATTACAAAAATTGTTGACTTAAATTTTTCATATCGTTTTGATGAAAAACTGTAAAAATTAAAAGTATTTTGGACTTGTTTGTTATATTTTATTGTTAGTATATGTTTGTGGTGTATTTACACAAAAATTTTAACGTACAAATCGAAATGCCGTTGCTGATTTATTGTTGGATGGTTTGATCCATTGCCTCTATCTGGTATTATTAAGGCAATACTTTCCAACATGCAACGTCCATATGCAACACACTAAATGTCATCAAAATACTAGGAGAGATGGAGAATTACTCAAATTATTTATGTTGGTGCAAATACATATTAGTCAAACTATACCCTTGTGGATGTTATGGACGTTTTTTTTTTAGCATTTTATATATCAGCAATACGCGGCATACGTCATTTGACAGACATTTGTGAATGTTGACTATCGCAAAAATTGGAAAATATGTTCTCTGTTCCTTTCCTATTAGTTACTAAAAAATTCTATGCAAAACAATTGCTGTTTGCTTCCACGCCTTCGAGATTTTGTAAAACCTTTTTAGGAACCCAGTTGATCAGGCACCAATAACACGCATGTGAAATATTTGTTGTTATATAAAAAAAATTCAATTTTATTTTAGTAAATGTTTACATATATATAATTATTAAATACAATCCGATATAAAACTTAAATACATTGTAGTGCACGGTTTCTGTTAACATGGTCTCTAACAGTTTCCATTATTTTAAGGTATTGATATCCCAGACAACATGTACAATACTTGAACTCTAAATGACCAGAACCTTCAAACGGTATATGGGGATCCACAATTTTATAGAACAACCAATGGATTTCTTCCTCGCCTAATATCAACATAATACTATCATAACTGTCGCCATGGACGGTAAATAGTGTCACATCGTACGATAAAATATTCCACTCGCAATAGGTAACATTTAAATTTGACTCTGTCTTGGATATTTCATAGGATAAAACGCGCGTGATCTGTAATGGTATGAGAATCTGTTAGTTTTAAACAAATTGATGATGATTTTTCAATTTATTATTTACCCATTCTTGAAGATGAGCTATCCTACTGCTGGGCGGATGATCTCTGCGTTTCATGTAGAATCGGCGATGCAAAGGATGTCTGTAATGAATGGAAAATAACAGTCTGTATTAAAATTTTTTTATTTTTAAGTTTAGGATCCAGGTATGTACTATAGGCCGAGCCGAATAAAAAAAGTTGAAGCTACAGAACTTGGCTAGAAAAAGAATCATTCTATGGGTCAAGTAGAATACACAAACAAAATTTAAGGAAAAAAAATCAATTAACCCCAACCCTTCCGCAATGCACTTGAAATAAAATCGAGATGCAATTTTACATTTAGAAAAATTTTAATATAATTTCGTGTACTCACGGATGTGGAATGAACGCTAATTTAACGATCGAAAACTCAACGTTTTCTAGTGGTGCCATTTTCACAGTTTCAGTTGTACTATTTTTCTAATATTGGTTGATGTCTTTGACACTAAGCACTGATATGCAATGACCAAAGTCCTTGCATACTTCACCTTTTATACAACATATATCCTAGTTGTGTCATACAGTTCCTTTAATGCTTACCTGTTATGATATTTAAGATGCGTGAAATGTTCCCAGGTAATATTAGATAGACACATCTTCTTCGGATTTGAAGTATTATGGTCCACGATGATCAACCAGTACACGATAACTAAGTAAAGTAGAAGAACATTCTTGGGATATGTATACCTTAATGTAAAAAACCATCAATGGAACTCGTAATACGTACAGGTAGCAGATGTTGAACTGTTGGATGTAGGGTTGTGCATACATTTAAGCGTTTAAACCAGGGTTCAGAAAAACACACTCATTGTATTAAATTCCCATACAAAAATGTAAAATACACAGTCTAGGGCAACACACACAAAAGTTTTTTTTTCAAATACATTTGTGTGTTTGAAATTTTTTTGTTTTGAAAAACACCCTCGTGATTGTGTGTTATTTTTTTGATTTTGTAGTTCCCATACATGTATAGTTTACTTAAATTTCAAACTGCACACACACAGAAAACTCACCCACTCGTGGGTGGAAAAAAATTGAACACTCGCGAGTGGAAAAAATCAAACACACACAGTTCGTGTGTGAAAATTGTATTATTGCTACTTTGCTATTTGAAAAAATTTTTTGTTATCCACTTCTGCTTAAATAACATTTTATGGCATTTTTTTTAAATTGTCGCTGTGATTTCACGACTAAAGTTTCTAACGCAAGATAAGAGTGAAGCAAATAAAAAATGGAAAATATGGCATTTTATGCCATCTTGCCACAACACTGCAAGTTCGGCAAGTTCACACTACTCCAAACTGACACAACATATTGACCAACTGGTAAACACATCCAGTTTAACTGTAACAAATCAAAATCACATAAAAACACAGTTCTCGCTTTATGTGAAAGAAGAAGAGAACCCTTTGAAATTGACATATTGCAGTACTGGAGCAAACAATGTCAAGACAATTTAAAATTAACGCAGCTTGTCGAAGTCGTGCTTGCTGTACCTGCAACGCAAGTGTCTGTTGAACGTGCATTTAGCGCACTAGCTACAGTGCTGACTAAACTCAGATCAAAGCTCACAAATAGGTCACTTTCAAATATTTTAATAACTAAGTTAAATTTTGAATTAATAGACTTCAACGACATAAAAATTGATTAAAATTAACTTATGAAGTCATATTTTTAACAATGCAATTTTTCTTATTACTTTTATTTGAAATCGAAAAAGAAAATTTCGACTATGAACAAAAATACAAACCAACAAAACAATTTTCACACACGAATTGTGTGTGTTTGATTTTTTCCACTCGCGAGTATTCAATTTTTTTCCACACACGAGTGGGTTAGTTTTTTGTGTGTGTGCAGTTTGAAATTTAAGTAAACTACACATGTATGGGAACTACAAAATCAATAAAATATCACAGAATCACGAGTGTGTTTTTCAAAACAAAAAATTTTCCAACACACAAATGTATTTGAAAAAAAAATTTTGTGTTTGCTGCTTTTCAAAAACACATTGTGTGTGTTTAACACATTTGGTTTAAACACATTTTGGTTCCTAATATGACGAAGGCTCAAACTAATCCTGTAAGCCAATGAAAGTCTTGATAAATAATTTTCACCCCGATCATTGCATCGTAGTATAAATCGAGTGACGGAATTTCGTTCATTCGCTTAACATGTCCCAACCAAAGCAATCATTTAAAGGGCCCTTAGACCTGTGGATAAGTTGCTCGACTTCAATCTGACAACAACTTCGATTATTTCACACCAACTTCGGTTTTGTTCTTACACTCTCAAACTAGTTTGATTAATTTTTTTGTCAGATGTCGAAATTAATGGTGGTGAGCGTACTGTGAAAATATCTAAACACTATTTTTATTTTCTTTAAATGTTTATAAATAACACTACAAACCATATTTATTTAGTTTACAGTTTTCCGATAATGTTTATATTATTTATTTGTTGGTTCATTTATTTACATTTTGCGGATAATGTTGCTTAATGAACGTTCCTGATCGAAATGCGTATGAAAGTTGAAGTTACACTGGTGGATAAGTTGATATCAACTTCAAAAAACAAATTCGCTTTGATTTTACATCAACTAATTTGTACAAACCACCAACTTCACCTTACACCATGGATAATTTGATGTCATATTGAAGTCGCTGCAACTTATCCTGAGGTCTAAGGGCCCCTTTAGATAAAGTTTGAATTGTGGAATTGTGTTATTGGATTTATTTGGATTGACATAATTTTTCAGAGAGTAAGAATAATGTTGCTCTCATAGTAAAAAATATCCGACACCAGTACATAAGTTACAGTCGAGTGAACCGACATAATCATACCCTCACACTAAGAAAGTGACCGCATTCATATTGGTCTAAATATTATTGAATACACAAATTAGTTACGATCCTAAGTGGTTTTGGGGAAATTTTTTTCCTCCCAATATTTATATGCGAGGTACAAAAATGGGCATGGCAAGTTGTTGCCAACATTTTGATCAGTACCAAATTTTATTAAGATCGGTTATGATTTATTGGAGATATCGAGTCGGCAAGCCGGAAATACGCCCAACTTTTGTATGGGAAGTACGAAACTGGGGGTGGCACAATAGTCAGTTATTAATCAATTAATTAATTTTAGCAAAATATTGCCTAGTACCGAATTTTATTAGGATCGGTTGTAGTTTACGAGAGATATTATGTCGATCAACAGGTCGTCCGCCCAGTTTTTAAATGGGAGGTACCAGAGTGGATGTGGCAAATCAGCTCATTTTGTATAGAAGAGTTTTATTTGACTAAATATTGACTAGTACCAACTTTCATAACGATTGGTTCGGTTTTGCGGCACTTCTTGTGCCGAACAATAAGACGGCCAAACAACATTTGTATGGGAGGTACCAAAATGGGCGTGGCAAAATCACCCTTGTTTTAATCGGTGATTGGCCTTAGATATCGTGAAGCTTTGCACCTAATTTCATTAAGGTCGCAAGTGTTTCACACGATTTATCGGATTGACAACCCGGACGAACACCCTGTTTTGTATGGGAGGTACCAAAATGGGCGTGACAATCTCGTCCATTTCCTCCAGTTAAGTAGGCATTTACAGATTATTAACCGGTGTGTGAGTTGAAGCTAATCACATCTACAAGAATAAAGGTTTGAAAGAAATATGATTTTGTGCTAAATGTGTCGATTTGTATAGGAGGTACCAGAAAGGGCGTGGTCAAAACACAAATTTTCAATCCCAAATTCAATATTGGCAAATAATAGTCACTGACAAAATTTCATTGTGATCTGTAAAGATTTACGGCAGTTATCATGTTGCCAGAGAGACAGACAGACGGACATGGCGCAATCGTCTTAAAATGGCGTAAAACAAATTTCGTCCAAAGATACTAAGAGCCTAAAGTGGCTCCTTCGATATATACCCCCATACTATGGGCGAGGGTGCAAAAAGTACACAAACAGAAATTTGCAAGTTATAAAGATCTCTGGTTGTAAATAGCTGATTACTAATAGGTCTGTCTGCGTACTTTTCGAGTAAAAATATCCAGTAACTATTTTTGAGAGAGTAAGCTTGATTTACTCTAACAGCAATTCATATCAGAAAAGTACACAGACGACATCCAGTAAAAACTTGCAAGTAATAAGAACTTTTGATTGTATACAGCTGATTTGCAGTACCTAAAGAACCAACATCTGCCGTTTTAACAAAACATTACGAATCACCAGAACTGTGCCTGTTTTTATTTTAATAGTTAAAAGTTCACTACAGAGCATTAAAACTCATTTTTTTTTGTCGAAATACATACATTAAATTCCAATAACTATTTGTTATTTTCTGTTTTTTTTTATTTCCCAATTCTGCGTTTTTACATAAAACATAAGTTTCAAAACATATATTATTTCTTGCAAATTCTTACTGGCAAAAATTTCTCCAGTAAAAACTTGTAAGTTCTCTATCATCGAACTGTCAAAATCATAGAGAAATGACTTATGGAGAAGCGATTTGACTCAATAAATTTACGAAAGTATTGCTTTAATAAAACCAGATAGAGGCAATGGCTCAAACCAACAAGAAAACAGCAACGGAATTTCGTTAATTAATTAATACACCACAAATATATACTAAGAATAAAATATAACAAATAAGTCCAAAATACCATTAACATTCACAGTTTTTCTTCAAAACGAAATGAAAAATTTAATTTTTGTAATTCCACCTGGTTTAAGCCAATTTACGTCAAATAGCAGCTCTATAATACATTACTCTATGGCCAAAATAATTTATCTCTTGCTCTCTCGTTACTGGCTTTTTGGTGTAAACAGACAACTTTCAGTAACAATTTGTTCAAATTATTAATAGGCAGACACATAGAGAAATTTAGGATAGAGTAATTTATTCTCTCAATATTCAATAGTACCAGATAGAGGCAATTACACAACGTCAAACAAAGCAACAAAAACCGCATTTCGCGTTTTTGTGGCAAAATAGTTGTGTTAAAGACAATACAAATGTATACCAACGATAAAAGTCAACAAAAAAGTGCAAAATACATTTATATTCACATTTCTATACGAAAACGAAATGAAAAAGTTAAGTCAACAGTTCTTGTAACTCAACCTGCTGTAAGTAAATTTCCGTCGAATTTCTCTCATTTGCACAAACCTATGATGAAGAGTGTTAAACGAAACTTCAGTTGAGAGAATAAAATAGATAGGGCAGACAGATATAATTTAAAATATACAAAATTGCACACTTAGGGTGAATTTTCGAGTGGTTATTTAAGTACGTAATCAGTACTTATATAATATAACTTAGAGTTTTTGATATTATTACCACTTTTTTGATGTGTTAACATCTATAACGGCGTATAGGGACTAAATCTATCAAAGTCAAGATTTTATGCTGCTGCTAAAACCAGATTTTATGCTGCTGCTAAAACCAGATTTTCTGCGACTGCGAAAGAGAATAATGACGTGTTAAACAAAAATGAGCGAGCAAGAGAGCAATGAAAGAGTGTTGTGGCAGGGGTGAGGCAAACGAAATTATGTCTATAGCGTATATATTAACATAATAATGTATGTATGTACATGTGTCTGTTGCTGTTGTTGAACGGAGATATAAAGCATAGCCACGCAAAATTTTATTTGCAAGCCCATGGGCTTGCGCAGTCGACGTTATAGTGACACACTAATACGTCAGCTACTTCGTACAAAGGATGTGTGATGTTGTGTGCTTGGCTGTTTCGTTGCTGTTGATATGGCAAACATGTGGTTATGTGACACACGTATACGTCAGCTACTTCGGACAAAGTATGTGTGATGTTCTGTGTTTGGTTGTTTCGTTGTTGTTGCTATGGCCAAACAAAGCGAGTCATTTGAAGTTCAGCATTGCCCGGTGTATACAAAAACAAGTAGAAACGGTGTTAAGTTCGGCCGGGCCGAAGCTTATATAACATCCACCATGACAATTTACACTCACACTCTCCACTCTTTGCATTCCTTAACAGTTTTTCTTTTAGGTACCCCCCTACACCCACCACCCACACAAACACTCCACGAAACAGCAAGCGCAAATAAATCACCAACATATCAGTAGTAGTAGTTGTTGTTGTTGGTGTTGTTGTTTTTATTTCTATTTATAATTTTTTCTCACACTTTTCGATCTTTGCATTCTCTTAACAGTGTTTCTTTTAGGTACACCCCGACCCCTCACACAAGTACTCATGATTTTTATTTAAATGTAACGTCATCATATGATTGAACGCTGTTTTTTATTTTCCAATGTAACATTTACTAATGGGTTCATAGAAATCGTACAGGTACCGTGTAACAAAAAGTTGTTAAGACATCGCCCGTGAGTTCGAACACTCATTGGATTTTTTTCAATTGGTCCCATTGTCCGTCTGGAAGAATAATAATTGGAATAAGAGGTTGTTCCGGTATGAAATGGCTTAGTTTATTTGCTCAATTTATTACAAACGATACTCAATTTAACTTAGGGATTTACATTTAAGTGTAGTAGTGTCTAATTCCTGAATATGATCCCAATTAACGTATTTAACAAGATACTTTTTACGAACATTGTGTTGGATGCATTTTTTAATATTGGTTTGAATATAAAGCAAGTGGTTCATGTTAAAAACCTGTTTTATTTTTTTGTGTGATTGTCGTGAATCACGCGTGAGTGGAATAAAATTGTGCTTACGTGAACGTACGTGAATGTGAGTACCGAAAAAAATCTACGTGCGTGAGTGACTGTGTTTCTTTCGTGAGCGTGAGTCAAAACTTACTCACGTGCCCATCTCTAGTTGGAACTAACTAGTACACTGAAAGAAAAGCGCATTATAGCATCAATGAATGGGTGACATTAATGGGTTTACATTGATGCAATGAAAAGTTTCTTTGATTCTATGAAATGTTACATTACTTCAATGAACTCCTTCATTGCTGCAGTTTTTGAATTTGTGGACCGTCATTATTGCTAAGAAACCTTTTACATTGATGGAATGAAGTATGTTTTTCATGTAAATATGGGAAACTATAGGAAACAATTGCAGACATTTTATCGACATTGTAAAGTAGAATCTATTAAATAGGGCATCCTATACATTACACACATTTTATTTTAAAATATTTTTTCTAAAAATGTACAATTTCATTAATTTTGAACGATTCATTAATTTGGTTAAAGGATAATATGTACATATGTAGGTACGCTTTGTATAAATGTATGTATTTATGTATGTATGTACAGTAGTTGTGACACAATATATGAGTGCCAGTATGAGATAAGGAATAAAATAGAAAAAATAAAATGCTGAAATGCAGAATCCCGCGGCATTTAAAAAACCGAAAATCGAGCAAAATAAGGGGATTTCAAAAGCCAACATTTTTTTGTCGGCCGGACCTATGGGGACCCACAAGGTCCAAAAATTTCCCAAAAATCAAAAAATTCCGAAATCCAAAATTTGCAACAGAGATATTCCTCTCCCTGGCCCCGTCCCAGAATACTAACAATCACCGACAAAAATCGTACCACAAAAAGCACGAACTTTGGAGGCCCATAACTCCTAAAATAGGGATTCCCTCTAACTTTAGCATTTTAAATATTTTGCTTTGAATCGGGTGTAATTTACATGATTGTGTGGCAAAAGTTAAAATTGCATTCAGTTATGGAAACTGTCTTATACCATCAATGAAACATATTCATACCATCAATGAAGCCGGTTCATACCATCAGTGAAACCTGTTCATACTATCAATGAAACCTATTCATACCAACAATGAAACTTGTTCATACCATCAATTAAACGTGTTATACAATCAATGATATATGTGCATACAATCAATGAAACATATTCAGACCTTCAATGAAACATGTTCATACCATCAATGAAACATGTTCATTTCATTAATGAAACATGCTCATAGCATCAATGAAACATGTTCATTGCATCATCATTACATCAATGACTATATTTCATTACATCAATGAAACGGTTTATAATATCAATGTAACATATTTCTTTAATACAATGATAATGTTTTACTCCGGTTAGAAAGTTTACATTAATTTCAGGTCTATGAAACATTTTTCGTTTAATGTAACATTGTTCATAGCATTAATGAAGCCCGACATTGGCTCAAAAACAATGACACTTTTCTTTGATGCAATGTAAGAATTCATTAATGGTATGAAGGTTTTTCTTTCAGTGTACATAATGTATAGAGAAATTAACTTCATTCCAACCGGGTGTCCCCTGACACCTCATGTGATTCTTTTGGGTACATGTGTGTTACCTACTTTATGATGAAGCTGCCCAACACATAATATTATTTCGTACTGTATAAATGATTTTCCTATCTGTCAATTTATTAAAACTTAATTTAACGAAGCATATTAGCTTGTCAAGAAGCGTCCCCTAGCATTCGCCATTGTTAAAAGTAACTTAAAAGATTGCTCTAGTACGCGGTGTTAAGGGATTTGCACTAATATATTAAAGTTATAAATTTGCTAGCGGTTTCGCACTAAAAAGTATGTAATCCAGGTCTTATACATTTTTAGATTAAAATTCCTAATTGAATTCATTTATAGGAATTTTAATATAAGTACAACTTGTTCTCAATAAACACAATTTACGAAGACATTGTGTACTTTATTCAAGATCCAGCGGAAATTGCTAGCTCAGCTAAAGTGCCTTTCAACAATGTGATTATCTTCAACTCAGATATTGATCAATTCTGTGTAAATGTCTACTTAACTGGAAAAATGTGATAAGGTTGCCACGCCCATTCTGGTACCTCCCATCCAAAACCTGGGGTCCGCCCTGATTATTGATACAATAAGTCATGTAAAATATGTCCCATCTAAATGAAATTAAGTATTAAGTTTAATTTTTCCAAAGCCCAGTCAACTACTAAAAGAAGCGTAATTTCCCCACACCCATTTTGGTACCCCCCATGAACAAGTTGTGGGGTCCGCTGGTTGGTCAACAAGATATCTCCCGTAACATACAACCAACCTTTTTGGAATTTGGTATTAGGTAATATTTAGTTAAACGCCACTCTGCTGTGAAAAATGGCTGATTTTTTGATTTTAACAAATAATGGGTCTGGGCAAGTTTTTTCAAAAGCTACTTTGTAACTAAAACTGGATCATTTTGCCACGCCTTTTTTTTACATCCCGCACAAAAGTTGGGCAGCAGACCGGTTGGTCGACCGGTTGAAACTTGGTACTGGCCAGTGTTTTTTAAAAAAATACTTTGTACCCAAATATTGGCACCTTTGCCTCATGTTGTCTCATGTTTTTACCTTCCATACAATACGATACATATAGTGGGAGGGTTGGGATTGATCTCCCGTAAACCAAACCCGATCTTAATAAAATTTGGTAGTGAAGGTTGGAACTTGGACCCAAATCGGAAAGGCAGGGAAGTGAACGCTGCATGAAATTTGGCAAATCCAACTAACACAAAGGAATGGAAACCAATCACTTTGAAAGAGTTCGATGCTTTTTTGGGTATTATTTTGTATGCTGGACTCACTAAATCGAATAGTGAACCTCTTGAAGAGTTATGGGGCCCAACGTGTGCTGTCCAATATATAAAGCTGCATTATCATTAGATCGTATGAAGTGCATAAAACAATGCCTTAGATTCGACAATGGAAATACGCGACAGCAGCGACTAATCAACAGCAAAACTGCGCCTATTGATGATATTTGGCAAATGTTGCAGTCTAACTTGGCAGCAGCTTACACTCCGCATGATGCAGTGACCGTTGATGAGCAGTTATTCCCATACAGAGGCCGCACCCCCTTCACACAATACATTCCATCGAAGCCTGCCAAGTACGGTATAAAGATATGGTGGGTGTGCGACTTAAAATCATTTTATCCTGTCAAAGGAATGATTTACTCTGGGGAATTGCCTGATCAGGCACGAGAGGTGAATCAAGGGCAGAATGTTGTACTTCAACTTTCGGAGAGATATTTGAATACAGGACAATTTATGCCGACAATTTTTTCACAACTTTGGATTTGGCGCGTACTTTGATCAGGAAGAAACCCGCATATGTTGGAACAGTGCGCTCGAATAAGACATGTGTGCCTCGGGAATTCCAAAAAAATCATACGCGTCCTGTCAACAGCACATTGTTCGGCTTCAACGAAGGCGATATAGCACTATGTTCATATGTGCCCAAGAAGAACAAAGCGGTAATTTTGCTGTCGCCACAACATTATACTTGCGGTGTGGACATGCAAACTGAAAAGATGAAGCCGTTTGCTATTTTGGATTACAACGCCAACAAATCGGGCGTTGATACAATGGATCAGATGCTTGGCACATATACATGCAAGCGCTCAACAAACCGCTGGCCATTGGCCATGTTTTATAATATGGTGGACATTGCTGCATTAGCTGCATTTATTTCATACAACGAGATGAAGCCAATAAAAAGAAGTGACAGACGACGGTCATTCCTACTGATGCTGACAAAACAATTGGCGCTACCAAACATAGAGGAACGAGCGCTGAACAACCGCATATCCAAGGATACGGAACGCAATGGAAGCATTTGATGTAAAGGTAAGAAAAAACAATTCGAATGTTCAAAAGCAGAATAACTACATAATTTTGTCCTTTTTAGATATTATCAAGACCGGCAGAAGGAGCTGCACCGTCGTTTGCGTCTAGAACGAACAGACCGTCATGTCGCCTATGCCGTTCTGAGTACGGACGGCAGCGGAAAACAAGCGCCTATTGCCATTCCGGTAACAATCCAGTTTGTGCAGAGCATTCAACACTTATGCATTGATGCTACACCTGCACAGAAAATATGTTGGACGAGGGACAATCTACACAACAATAGTTTTTTAAGCTTTTTTTCATATAAAACTCATGAAAAATTAATAATGTTATATAAAAAAAAATTTTTTTAACATTCATTATACATGTATAATAGGGTGGGCTGAAAATGCCCTTTTTTAGAATTTTACTTGGTAATAGCAAAATTATTGTTCTTCGTAAAAAAAAGAAAATTTAGGTTGATATCTCAGGCTCGCCCAACCCGGTTAAAGGTTAAAATTTTTCAACTGTGTTCATTGGAAATTTAATTCTCTACAAAAAAAGTTAAATGGTAAAATCTCCTAAAGTTGATAGTTACTAAGTTATGACAATTTTGGTCATTAAAATATTTTATAATGCTAATAATACTTACCACAATAGTATATTATGCTGAAAATTGTTTTAAATTTATTAAGTAATAGTATCCAACAATTAATGACTCAACCGTCGGAGGGTTAACCAAATGTGAGAATTAATGGATTCAAACTGAATTTTCATAAACAATTTTTTTGAAAAAATTACTATACAATTAAATTTGTTGGTAAAAATTCATGCAACTAAAAGTCTTTAACTTGGGATTGAGTGACCGTCGGTGGTGCAATGGGTAGTGTGCCCGCCTCTTGTACTTGAGATCCTGGGTTCGATCCCTGCTCTGACCACCTTAAAATTTCTTCCGACGGCGGTCACCTCGCATAGTGACGGCGACACTATCAATTATTTAGCCATGCAAATGCTTCTCAAAAATACCGTTCGGAACCGGTGTAAAACTGTAGGTCCCAGTCAGTGAGTATAAGACTAGAAAGCGCATAGCTTACTGGTTGTGAGAAGCTCTCCCCGATTTCTTCATGGGATGTAATGGGAAACCATTTATTTATTTTTATTTAACTTGTGATTGATTTTTTTTAAACAAATGGTTTGGACAAAGTAAATTTAAAAAATGAAAAGTTTCAAACACAGGCGGTCGATAGAGTCCAAAAACCCGATGAACCAATTTTCGGTTTCGGGTTTTAAACTCTCTATTTGTTAGTAATAAGGCCATACGATTGACATTTTCGGGGTAGTATCCTATCATATATTTAAGATTTCTTCACATTGTAATAACTTTTTTTCTCCTATTTCAAGATTTCTCCATCTTGTAATAATTTTATTAAATCGGAGTCGGGCTAAAATAAAATCGACTCCTTCTCCGACTTTAGTAAAAGTTCCTGAACTCCGACTCCACACCCCTTCTTAATTTTTGTATTTACAGTACTGAAAGCTAAAGCGTGTCTCCGTAAGAATAAACTTTTTGGTTTTAAAATAAAAACACGTATTTTTTAATATAAGATATATTCCGATTAAGTATGGAATAAAATATCCGTCAAATGGCCCCCACGGTTCTGATGACAGGCTATTAGTCTTTTCATTGAATTTTCAATAACGTTTTCACAGAGATGTGGTTGTATCTCACCGATGCCGCGTTGGATCTCGGATTTGAGCTCAGGAATTGTTTCTAGTTTGTTCGCATAAGCCCGAGATTTCACAAAACCTCAACCTTCGGAACCGGTGTAAAACTGTTGGTCTCAATCAGTGGCTGTACAACTATAAAAGCGCACAGCTCACTGATTGTGAGTAGCTCTCACCTATCCCTTCATGGGATGTAGTGGGAAACTATTTATTTATTTATTTTTAATTTGTTCTGGAAATCGTTGCAGCAATAAATCGATTGTTTCATGCGCGGTGTGGCAGGTGGCGCCGTCTTCCTGTAACTACATATGGTACAGATCCATTCCGTCCAGTTGAGGCCATAAGAACTCCGTTATCATGTTCCTGTAACGAATGCCGTTCAGTCACTGCAGTTTCACCCTAATCTTTAAAGAAGTAAGGCCCAATCACGCCGCCTGACCAAAATCCGCAGCAGACAATTGCTCGCTGTTGGGTGCATTTTTTTTTCTCATGGATGGCATGAGGATTTTCTGAGCGCCAATCTCGACAATTTTGTGTATTCACGAAGCCATCCAGATGGAAATGCGCTTCATCGGAAAAGATGACTTGTTTTTTGAAAAATTGGCATTGCTTTCACTTTTCTGCATTACCCATTGAACGAATTGCCGGCGCTTTCCATAGTATGCTGGTTTGAGCTCCTGAGTAAGCTGAATTTTGTATGCATGAAGGTCGAGGTCTTTTGTCAAAATTCGCTGCGTAGTGTTTCATGAAGTTTGAAGTTGTTGAGAACGATGCTGAATTGAAGTTTTCGGGTTTTCGGCGACAGCAGCAATGTTTTCAAGAGACCGACCAGTACGTTGACGCACAGCTTCTTAAATTTTTTGACCGCTCTTCGAATGGTTGACAAATTAGGTGCACCTTCTCGACCGAAAATTCTTCGAAGTTTGCGACCATAACTTTCCAAATTTTTTAATATGTTTTCACAATTATAGCGCGTTATTCTTTCGTAAAATGCTCCATTTTTAATAATCGGAATATACATATGTACAGCTGCCAAATTTCTGAGTTGCCACTTGTACAAAAAAAATTACACTAAATTTAAAAAGTGCAATCTTACTGAGAAGTAGCCGTCGGCGGTGCAATGGCTAATATGCGCGGCTGTTGTACATGAGGACGTGGGTTCGACCCCTGCCTTGTCCACCTAAGATTTCATTCGACCACGGTCACCTCGCTTAGTGATGGCGACACTATCGACTATTTAGCGACGAAAAAGCTTCTCAAAATGCCGTTCAGAACCGGTGTAAAGCTTTAGGTCCCAATCAGCAGTGATGCCAACTTAGCTCTTTTGGGGCTAGATTTAGCACTTTTTGAACTGGCTAAACGCGAAAAAAATTTCGTTGGCACTTTTTGAGAAAAACGCGTAATGTGCACCCGTTTTGAGTGTTTATTTAGCCCTTTAGCCCGTTTTGTATCCAACACCAAGTTTGCTAAAGAAAGTTAATTTATTTTTTTATTTTTTGAGCACTCTCGTTCTGAAATGAAATTTTTGTTGCTAAGCTTTATGAACAAGGGTTCATTTGCACATATATTTATACATTACTGTGACCGAAAAGTGAAGTATTTTCAGAAATCCTTAAAGTTTGCTTCTACTGTTGTATTGGTTATTACGCTTAATACTTATATATTCTAAATCAACCAAAAATATCGCAAGGTGTAGAAAACAGAACCCCTTTTTGAGATGTGGCTAAACCCCCTAATGAGAAACCGCCACCGTTCAAATGAACGACTTTGGATTGCGCGAAAGCGAAAGTTAAAATTTGCAGTAACTGGGGCATTTGAGCGATGCGGCAACGATTCAAAGAATCCCCACAAGAAAAGTCTAACTGGGTGAAATCGCACGGTGTCTGTGGCCATTTCACGTCGCTTCTTCGTGAGATAACGCTCAAAATGGTAGTGCAGACGGTCCTCTGTATCATCAGGTGTGTATCACATATCGATGTCCTGTTGGAACCACATATCGTGACGGTGGATGGTGATAGTAATGCCATCATAGTCCTGGACGAAGCACAGTGATGCCGCCGGACCAAAATCCAGATTACAGAATGAAATTCTGTACATGTATTGCCACTTGGTAAGGATTGGTATCGTCCTAAATCCGGCAATGCTAGTTAGTGTATCCGTTGATCCAAAATTGGGTGTCGTCGCAAAACGGACGCTAAGCGATCAGAGTTGCGACAACAGACCACCCATTTTGTTTGAAAAATAAATAACGGAAAAAGTAACAAGAGATAAAACAACATAAACGCGATGAACTGTCAAAGTCTACCTGCCCGTATTGGAAACTCCCTATTTATTAAGCGCTTTTTAGCACTTTTGGGATTTTTCAACCAGTTTTCGATATTTAGCGCGTTTTGACACTTTTTGGGGACAGTTCACTGGTTGTGACAAGCTCTTCCCAATCCTTTCATGGGATGTAATGAGAAAACCAATCTTACTTACCGTTGTTTTCGTAAATCTAGTACTAGAAAAAGCTTTCGGCAGACACTCCTATGATGGCTTTATCATATCGACATTCTACTAGTACTATACATGTTGTAAGTGCAACGGGTTGCCAATCTTGGTCTACCCTCACCGACACTGGTTCGACAGTATTTTTCTCGTTTGGAAAAGAAAGTAGAGTGTTTGTCATCGACAACAAGAGTTATGATTTTAAAGAATACAGACAGTAGTTGAGTAATTCGATTTTACAAAATAAGCGATTTGTCAAAGAAAAGCAACTTCCTGTTGAAGTAATAGATATGCTGCTTACTAATGCCGACGAAGCGGATGAAGAAGATGAAGATGAGATTCAATCAGACTAAAAGTAATAGAAAAACATGTATTGTAATATATACTGAAAGTTTCGAAGTGTGGCCCACGTTTCATCGGCGCCTTAGCTTTCTGGGCTAGATTTGGAAATAGTTTTAAATTATCTCTGAGTTTAGTAAAATACAAGTTTCTATTTTCTTTGTATAATTTTGATATAAATCTAAAAGTATTGCTTAGATATATACGAAGATACATCAACGCAACGAAAATGATTTCATTAACCTGGAAAATTTCGCCACTTCTATGTTTCATTACTGTGATGAATATGTTACATTATTGCGCTGAATATGTTTCATTGATGTAAGAAGTTGCTTTGGAAATGTAATCATCCCTATATGAATGATGTCCAAACATTAACATCAAGAACCCATTATTGCCCATTTTATAATATTTTCCCCTTTGGTATTTCGTGGAAAAATTAAACTTTATTATTTTTATTTTGACAAATGATGCAGGATGTATGTATAAGTAGTTTCTGATAATTTGACAGTTATGTGGTGGAGCAGCTAAAAAGCTAGTAAACATTGGTGTACTTTTAACTACAGAGTTACCCTTATTTGATAACAGTCATTTTCGACGCTTTAATGACTGATATGTTGCAGCAGCTGTTTCGGTTTGTTAACTTTAATAAACAAATAAAATATTGAAATAAGCATAGATGCCTAAAACTCAGAGCTTAACAATTACATTATTAATCCAATGTGCCAGGTGAATCCGTTACGAATTCGAGACGGATCCATTCCTGCGGACATTATGTCCGAAACGGACATCCGTTACAAACTCATAAAGAATTCGTTTTCGTATGAAATTCCTCTCGAAACCGCGAATCGTTTTTTGTAGTTTTTCGGATCCGTCTCGAACTTGTAACGAACTTCATATGCGAATCCCTTTCGCATTCGTTTCTTGGAAATAAATGAAAATGAAACATTTGAAGGATGCGACAAATCGCAAATTCACTGATTCGCATTTTTATGTTTTTACGGACTCGCAACGGGTTCGAGACGGATTCGCCAAATCACGATTTCACTGATTCGCTTTTTTATTTTTTTACGGACTCGTAACGGGTTCGAAACGATTTCGAGAACTCACAGTTCGCTTTTTTATGATTCTACAGACTCGTTACGAGTTCGAAACGGATCCGCATCCGTTTTTGAGCACATTGGGAAATTTTTTCTTCTCAAATATGGACAAATGACGTATTCTTTGCAGGAACAACAATTGAGTTGCAGGAAAGGAAAATCATTCGACAAATCTTGTAAAACATGCTATATTTCGGCAACGATACAATCGTGGGGAGTAAAGAACTTATCATTATAGCAATGTAAATCAACTAACGAAAATGTCGCATCGCCACGAATAATCGATTTTATTTCAGTGAACTGATACTATTATTTAACGAAAATACAATAATTTAAAGCATATGGAACACCCTAGTGCAAGAAGAGTTTGCTAAATTAATTTTGTTTGCTAAAATATCCTATGTCAATCTTTTGGTAATGCATTCTGTATACGTAACAAATGCCATCGCTGTCTGTAATATTAAATTTTGATTCGGCACAAAACAACACAGTTCTCAATTTACTTCATTTATTTATTTATTTATTTATCTCACAGCTACAATCCTCAATAGGATACAGCCGGTAATATTTTTTCAACAACGTTATAAAATATATATTATATACGTAGTAGATATAACATATAATACTTAATAAAATTAAAATACATTTAACATAAGAAAAAGAGTAGAGTAAAATTCAAAATAATATGAAGAAAATTTGTATAATTTAAAAATTTAAAAAAAGAAAAATATAAATATAAAAATATTAACATAAAATAATTAAAATGAAACAAAATAGTTAAAAAATAATACAAAATACAAAAATAAAAAATAACTTATAATTAAAACAGTAGCAATACAGGAGCTGGGACAGGAACATCTGGAACATGAGCAACAGGAACAGGAACATCAGGTGGAGTAGAACAACAGGGCGATAGGCAGGAACAAGAGAAATGGTAAACAAATTCCACAAATTTTAGTGGAATGATTCACAGGAACTTTAGGATAAAATCATAGGAGATAACATAGGCAGTCACATCTGGAGCAGGAACGTCGCAACAATATGTGTGGAACGATAAACAGGAACATAAAAATAGCATAATGGGAGATAAACAGGAAGAGTAGGGACTTGAAAATCTGGAACATGAAGATGAGGGACATGAATGTCAGCATCTGGCGTCAACCGCTAATGATCCATCCACCTATTCAGCGTCAGCTACAATTCATTGTAGAATTCAGAATTTATAATAAGATTGTTTATCAGAGGAAAATGGTTGGCAACACAAGCTGGATAATAGTTCCCGATTAATTACGAATTAAATGTTGCTTAATTATATTCAAAGAATCTGAAGCGGGTAAGGAATTATAGATCTCATTGTAAATGAGGCAAACGCGTCGAAAAGGATTGTAGTAATCGTAATTATAACGGGCAGTCGGTAGTTTTATAGGATAGAAATATCGGGTTTATCTACAGGGAACATTAAAATTTATTTGACTCACGAGAAAATTTGAATCTGTACAACCCCAGTTTTACAATAAACATAGCATTTAACATATACCTGCGTTTTTCAAGTGTAGGAAGATCAATAAGCATCAGTCGATTTTTATAAGGTGGCAAATCATCAATGTTCCAAGCGAGACCACGTAAAGCAAAAAGTAAAAATTGTCTTTGCATCGATTCGATGCGGTCTATGTAACAGGCATTATACGGACACCACACAATACAAGCATATTCTAATCCAGGTCTAACGAGAGAGACAAAAAGACGTTTAGTGACGTACGGATCAGCAAATTCTTTCGCCCATCTTTTTATAAAAGCTAACAGTGATCTGGCTTGCCAGTTTAAATGGTCTTTATCAAAGACGTCTACGAATTGTTCGAGCAAAAAATGGTATTTGGAATTTTTCATTTATTTTGGAGGAAGAGCTAAATGGGTCTTATTTCACGTATCTGATTATCAAATTGTCCGTCCGATCCTTTGTCTTGTGTGGTCGATCACTTGTCTTGCATGGCCGATCACCTCGGTGTATAACAATAATTTCTGAAGTTTTTTTAACAGTAGCATTAATACGAGATATTTAACTTTTATGAACATTATATTTCTCGGCTATGTCTGTCTATAATATTCCACAAGAATAAGCATTCACAACTTTCACTCTGAGCTCGAATTTATTACGCGCCATTTTAAAACGAACTCTATTTTAGCTTCAATAGAGAATGTAACAAAAACACAGAATATTCCTACAAATCTCTTCACACACGCATTCTAATTAGTTATGTGAAGAATAGTGATCAACAGAAATTACAAAACCGCCGTTATTTAAAACAAAATTGTGGAGTTGCATATGTTTTGTCCACACCGATTTTAATATTTATCGACAAAAAACCCGATAACATAGAAATGTAAACAATAGCTATACATTCTGAAATCTTTTAAAATCTTAATGGCATTTATTATTTATTTAAATATCATTGTTTTTTTTGTGGTACAATTTTACAAATTTATAGACCCTGTTAAAGTCAGCGAATATTACCTGCATACATTATTATTATTGTGTTTTCTATTTTATATTCTAAAAATTACATGAGACGTCAGGGGACACCCAGTTGGAACGAAGTTCCTTTCGCTATATATTATGTACTAGTTAGTTCCAACACGACTAAGGCGCCTGTTGAAAAATACTGTAATTAAATTGGATCTTTAAGAAAAGATACTCTATGTAGAATGGTAAACTTTTTTACGAAAAATGTTTTTTTGTAGAATGTATTTTTTGTTTTAAAAAAAGTATATTTTTAGGTCCTGTTTGTAAGAATATGTATTATATGTTCCCGAAAAGGTCCTATTGTAAAGACTACTTATATTAAAAGCTAATGTTTTTTTAAGAGAAGGTACTTTTGGTAAGAAAAATTTTTACAAATGAATTTTTTATAAGAGAATGTATTTTTTTAACAAATGTTTTTTTTTAAGAAATGGGAATTTTTTAGAATTGATCCTTTTTTCAAGAATATGTACATTTTTAAAGGTGGGTACTTATCTCGAGAAAAGTTATTTTGTTTCACTAAAAAGGTACTCTTTAAAGAAAAGGTAGTTTTATCAGAAAAGGTGATTTGTTGTAAGAAAATTAACTTTTTTAAGAAAATGTACTAACTTTAAAAAAAAATACTTTTTTTAAGAAAGGGTACTTTTTGTAAGAAAATTTATTTTTTTTAACCAAAGGTACTTCTTTAAGATATGTGTCTTTGTATCTTCTGTGAGGAAATTTACTGTTTTTTAAGAAAAGGCACTTATTTAAGAAAATGTTTTTTTTAAACTTCTTTCAATTTGGCTTTTCTAAATTTACTTTTTATTGGGTTCAAATCTACAATATATACTAAATTAGCTGGACCCGGAAAACTTCGTTTTGCCTTCAAAGTTTTTGTAGTGCCAAAGTGTGAACAAGAATACAGTGGACAAATAATCCTGTAGTTGTCTGTAATATTATCAAGAAGAATGTAAGATAACTGTTTGTGAGAAGAATTTGATTAGATTTCGATCATGTGCTGAGTTGCCTAAAAGGTTCTCTACCCCTGAATTGTAATTTTAATGAAACGCAATTTTGTTATTCATTCAAGTGGTCTAGTTTTGTCATCTGGTGCAAATATAATATATGTAAGTCTGAAGGTTTACTCACACGAGAGCATGCAACATACATATATTGTCCGTGGGAAAAACACGGATTTGTCAAATTTAAGCCTCAGACTTGAAGCGACTGCCCTTGCGCTTTATTAAAGGTCATCGCAAATGGCAACCGAACCGGAAACTGCATTCTTTTGAAATCGATGGGCAGTCTGTAGGTATCATGGTAATGCGAGGAATCAGGGCATCGGTTCCATTATAATTTCCAGTGATTATAGGAGCCTCTATACGATTATTCTGCATATTTTTAAAAAGTGCATTATTGGGATAAAGATATTTAGGATGGATGGATTAGGATTTTTTAACTTCATACTCTGACCATTTTAATAGCCATATTTTCATTGGCTTTCCCCACAAAGTAATTTGCATCATATCAGTAGTATATGCCAGTTGTGAACATATTTTAATGTATCTCAAAAGATATATGGCCGATTTGACTTAAATATTTTTTTTAAGATAGAAGCATTGAACTTAAAAAAAAATTATGATTTTACGTGGAGGCACCTAAGCCTGTAACTTTTGTTTAATAGTGTGATTCGAATTCATCCTCCGACGAATAAAGACGTTAAAACTAAAGCGCTCCCCGACTTTTCATTTAATAAACTAATAAATTATAAAATTCATTAAGCCTCTAGCTGACCTTCGGGACCCTAGAGGCTACTGCACTAATTCTGAGAACGAGTACTGACGACACTGTCTTACCCGGCCAGAATATAATATTCCTAAAACTTATATCATTTATTACATTTGGCGCCCAACATAACTTATTTAAAAGTATTGTTGCATAAATAAATAAATTTTGTTTTCGGAAAGAAGCAAATTTTTGGAAAATAAATCGAAATTTTGCAAAAATACAAACCCCGAAGAAGAGAAGTTCCATAGTTGCAGTTGTTTTCACAAAGCTGACCATTTGAATATCAATACTATCAACGATATTCACAGAAGGCAATAGAAAATATTCACTCCTGTTGTTGTTGTTCAACATAAGCAGAAAAATTACTGCAGTCGTTGCGATCATCATCAGCAGTGTTTTGTTGTGGTGCCCATACGCCAGCGGCAATACAGTTGTTGTCACAAATAGTCACCGCAGACAACGGTTTCCCTAAGACGAGTGTTATTGTTGTACTGCATTACATTTTGTGTTTTACACATCACACTGGACCTATAATATTGTTGTTGCGTTCTTCCAGTATGGATATCATCAACTTACACTGTTGTTGTTTTTGAATACTTCATTTCTTTGCGTTTCATTTCACCACGAATGTGTATATTATTTATTATTGGATTTCGACACTGCAAATTCCTCTCTGAGAACATTTTTAAAAGGGTTGCCAACATAGCATAATTAGAAGGATTACCGGATAAAATAATGCCCAGAACCACCATGAATTTTATATGTGCTGGTATTTTGAATTCTGACAATAGTCACTCACCAACGGTAGCAACAAACTCAAATACAACCACAAGTTGGGCTAGTTCAGTACCGAACGTGAACAATCCCATTCAAAATGTTAGCCAGAATTTAACTTCGGCTGATCAAAATATGAATATGCTTCAAATGTCAAATGCAGAGTCTGCTAATGCCAATGCTAGTAGGACTAATGTAGCATCGACAGTGTCCAATTCATCCGGAAATAATAGCCAGGGTTATTATTCGGCTATTCCAAATACAAATATGAATCAAACGTCAAATGACCCATCTGCAAATGGAAATACTAGTACGGCTAATTCAGCACCGAACGTGAATACAATGAATCAAAATAACCAAAACTCCACAAACAATGGTTCAGTCAACATAGCTCTCACCGAACAGCTTGTTTCAGCATTAGTAGGTAGTCTTTCAGCATTAGTAGGTAAACTCAACATTCAGCACCTGCAGTGTACCATTCAATGGTGGTAGTGATAAGGAGAAGATAGAGGATTTTCAGATAGAATAGCACTTATAAGTATGCCTCTTTTACTCGAAGGATATGCGTCATCATGGTGGCGAGGAGTTCAACATGAGGCTAGAACATTCGAAGATGCCATTGACCTTTTACGTAGCGCCTTTGCGCCGATAAAATCTGATTGGAGAATTTACTCGCAAATATTTAAAGATACACAAAAACCAACAGAAAGCACAGACAGCTTCATATGTAGAAAAAGGCGTTTGTTTGCTTTACTCAAAAAAAAGTTCCAGACAGCGCGATAATAGATATGTTATTTTTCCAAATCAATGTACAAATCCGAGAGAAGATACCTAGAGAAACGTTTACAACATTTTAGGATCTTCTTGGCAGAGCTCGTGAAATTGAACTTTTCATACACGAAAACCAATCACAATCATTCCATAGATCAGAAGCACCTAGAGAAAAATCCAATGCTCGTTGCACATATTGCCGCAAGAAGAACCACACTGCTGACGTATGCTACCAACGTATCGAGGTTGAAAAGAGGGGAAAACAAGAAAAATAAGAAGAATTCAAGTTAAAGTGCTATGGCTGTGGAGCTCCAGGATGCCCAAAATGCAACAATAAAAATATGATGGAGAGTCGCAAAGAATTGGATTTCAATAGTATACAAACCACATTAGTTGGTAGAGATGTTCCTACAATAAATATTAATGTATGCGGATCAGACCAAGAAGCTTATCTGGACACAGATACCAGAACAAGCATTGCTGGTTATGAACCCTTCACAATTTTGAAGAAGAAGCAGTTTGAATTTCAAGAAGTTTTTGCGGAAGTTACATTGGCTAATGGAAGTTCCAGAAAAGAAACGGTTTTATCAACAGTAGCCTGTATATGTATAGGCAAATGTTTTTTACGAATTCGATTTGTTTATTTACCAAACGCAAAACACAATCGTACATTGGTTGGTATAGATTTTTTGCAGCGAACAGGAATGGTAATGGATTTAGCTCAGAGGACGTGTCACTGTCGAACAGTAAAGATGACCTCAAAAATCTACCAACTATTGCTGCCATTTACTCCAATGATTACTCCCCAGGAGGTATAACAAAAATCTTTGCTGATGCTATACCACAAGATTTTGAAATCCCCAAAGAAAGGGATATATTTCTCCCATTAAAAAGGGCTAGAAAAGAAGCGAAAAGAGAAAAAATACCGCAAGCGTTACACATTCACGCATTTGATTTTATACTTCGAAAAAACGAAGCTCTTCACTTGACTGAGGCTCAGAAGAATAATTTACAAAAATTTGTCAATTACAATGCGGACATTTTTAATAATATCTCCCAGCCAATAATTGGTATTGATCATAAGATTAACACTGGAACTCATTCACCAATAACTAATCCAGCTATGAAAATAATGTCGTATATGTCCACGCTTGACCTGAAATCAGGATATTGGCAAATTAAGATATCTGGAGAAGATAAGCCAAAAACAGCATTTACTACGCCGTTCGGTATATTCGTTTTTAACCGAATACCTTTTGGGCTTAAAAATGCTCCTGGATTTCAGAGGATAATCGACAAATTCCGCGCAGGATTGCCAAAAATCCTAATATTAGCATACCTGGACGATATTATTGTATGCTCTAAAGATTTTGAATCACATTTGAATGATTCAAATCAAACTTTGGAACGCTTGAAAAAATTTGGATTTCATTTAAATAATGATAAATGTTTCTTTTGGCGACCAGATGTCAAATACCTAGGTCATATACTAACAACAAATGGTATAAAAATCGATTCTGAAAAGTCAGCGGCTATATTAAAACGCCCTATCCCGAAGAACTTGAAGCAGCTAATGTCATTTCTACAAACGTGGTCGTGGTTTAGACGTTTTATTCCTGATTTTTCGAAAATAGCAAAACCAATTTCCAGTCTAACGAAACAGAAAGCAACATGGAAATGGAAACAGGAAGAAGATCATGCATTTAATAAGGTGGAACAACTTTTAAGTTCTCCTCCAGTCTTGCAACAAATTCATGAATCCGAACCATTTTTCTAAGAACAGACGCAAGCAACTACGCGATTGGGGCTGCACTACTGCAGGGGGAGAAAGATAAAAAGCATCCCATAGAGTACGCAAGCCGTCTACTTATACCGGCGGAACGAAACTAGTACTCAACTACAGAACGCGAGGCTTTGGCAGTAGTATGGGCCGTGTAGAAGTTCAGGTGCTACATAGAGGGTTCGGAAATTACAATTCTAACAGACCACCAACCGCTAAAGTGGCTTTTTGCCTTGAAATCTCCAACAGGCAGACTGGCAAGATGGTCCTTGCTTTTACAAAGCTACAATTTACGCTTCGAATATGTTCCTGGCAGGCAGAACGTCATAGCTGATACACTTTCACGACCTCCATGCACTAGTGACCAATGTTGCATATCCTGTGAATACAACTCGATCGAAATTCATATTCCAAGAAAAGGATCTGATGAGTATCGAAAATTACAACTTGAAGACCCGGCATTAAAGGAAATAATAACCTCTTTTGAACATAACGATGGAAATGATTTTCGACATACAAACCGTGGTTACATAATGAATGGTTGATGGAATTTTATACAGATATTGTTCGGAACAGGATTCGGAAAAGGGACGGCTAGTTGTTCCAAAGTCATTACGCCCAGAAATTCTATGCAAATACCACAAAGATGCCACTGCTGGACATTATGGAATCGATAAGACCATACCGAATAACCCCGTTGTTTTACTGGTCTGGAATTCGTACAGATATAGCGAACTACGTTGAAGCCTATGACGAGTGTAAGAAATACAAACCCAGCAATATGAAACCTGTAGGATTGTTACAAACTGTCAGCAGCAGCAAACGATTTGAAATCATAGCAATTGACTTGTTTGGCCCTTTACCCTTTGTTTGGCCCTTTGCCCTTGTTTGGCCCTTTACCACCATCGATGGCTATCAATGGATTTTAATCGTCGAAGACATATGCAGTAGATGGGTAGAAATGTTTGCCCTTAAAGAAGCATCGGCAGAAAATTGTGCCTTAATGCTTTTAAACGAAGTGATTCTACCATATGGCGTCCCACGAAGAATTCACACCGATAATGGATCACAATTCATATCGGCACTAATGCAAAAATTGACGTATTGTTTGGCAGAGGGACATTGGCTGCACCTAGTGCGCCAATGACGCCTTCCCCGGTAGTTCAGCCAGCTGCGCCGGTGCCCAAGCCCGTAGAGACGTGGGCAGTTGTAGTCAGAGGCAAAGAGGCCTCTACCTCTAAGGAGGTCGTGGATAAGGTGGTGGAGCAAGTTGTCCCCTCCTTGGGTGACAGAGTGCACGAAGTGCGTGCAGCGGGTAGCGGTGGTGCCATTATAAGCACCCCGTCGGTGGCTGAGCGGCAGAAAATAGCGGAGAGCGGCAAATTCTCGGAGGTGGGACTGGTTGTGTCTGTGAGTGAAAAACTTGGGCCCAGAGTAGTTGTACAGCGAGTACATGCCGAGATATCGCCGGACGATTTTATGAATGATTTGTACAAGATGAATCTGGCTGAAAAAGTGTCGCAGGTGGAGTTCTCCAAGATCGTGAGAGCGCCATGGCGTCCCGATGCGGGACTAATAAATGTCATGCTGGGGTGTACCCCCCGAGTAGCAGAGCAGTTGAATACCTCAGGCGTATACGTAAAGTGGTTCCGCTTCATTGTACGGCTGCAGGATCCAATCCAAACGTGTTTCAGGTGCTGTGGTTTTGACCATAGGGCAGCAGAGCGCCGGTTTAAGGAGGCGGTGTGCTGCAGGTGCGGATTTGCGGGTCACTTGGCCCAGCAGTGCTCCAGCACGTTACGATGCCGTAATTGCGAAATGAAGGGGTGGGCGTCTGACCACTCTATGATGTCGTTGTTGTGCCCGGTATATGCTGGTAGAGTTGCGAGGAGTAACGCACTTCATTAAAATGGATAATACGACCATTATCCAATTTAATTGTGGTCGGAGCTATGCGGTGATGTGCGAGGTGGGGCAGATGATGAGGAGGCGTGGTGTGCGGTACGCGTTGCTGCAGGAACCTTTTTATAAGGTTGCCTTAGGCGTGGTACAGGGTTTACCTGGCGGCATGCGTGTCTTCACAGGTGTTGACGGAAACTCTGCGGTGGTAGTGGATGACGCAGACACCGACTGTACCGTGGTCAGCTGCACTGAGTATGGCGTGTGTGTCTCTCTGGATGGTGCCCTTGGTCGTCTCTATTTGTCTAGTGTGTATTGTCGTTTTAGCAGCCCATTGGAACCATATCTTGGGTATATGGACTCGGTGCTACTCAGCGCGAGTAGCATTCCGGTAGTCCTTGGACTAGATGCGAACGCATGTTCTCGTATGTGGTTCAGTGAGATGGGCAGGCATGCTTCTGCCCATCAGAACCACATGCGAGGAACTATGCTAAGCGAGTGGCTAGCCGGAAGGAATGTTGCGGTGCTGAACCTGCCGAGTGTGCTATATACCTTTGATGGTCCAATGAGTGCGAGCGACATAGATGTTTCGCTTGTGAATGGTGTTGTGTGTTCGTCGTATGTGTTTGATTGACGTGTGAGAGACGACTGGGGCATCAGTGATCACAACGTGATAGACATCATGTTGTCCAGTCAGCGGAGGAGTGTTGAAACTGCGCCACTGCGTCGGTGGCGTCTGTACGAGGCGAATTGGGGTCATTACGCGGACCGGTTTGCGGAAGAAGCTGCAGGTTGCCCTCTGGAGACTTTCAGAGCACTCGAAGTCGACGAAATGCTAGGGCTGATCGATCGGTGGATGATAGCGACGAATGATGCTGTGCTCGGCCGCAGTCGTGTGGCTGGGCCTGGTAGCTTCAAGTGGTGGAGCCAAGAGCTTGACGAGATGCGGAGAGGAGTAAGGCGTCTCAGGAAGAGATGCATGGATGCATGTCCGAATACGTGTGGCGGAGTCGGCGGCAAAATATGTGTTGGGCGTCTTCGTGGATTTTAGAGGAGACTTTGACCACCTTTCCTGGTGTAGCGTCCTCAGCAGGCTTCTTGAGCTTGGTTGCCAGGAGATTATGATGTGGAAGAGTTACTTCCGGAGTAGGAAGACGTGCGTCGTTGGTGCCAGCGACACAGTTTGGGTTGATGCCGCTCGGGGGTGTCCGCAGGAATCCATCTGCGGTCCACATTTATGGAATCTAATGATGGATCCCCTGCTGGGGACTCTTTGTAGCGGATACAAACTGTGCGCGTACGCGGATGACCTCCTTATCCTCATCGAAGGACAGTCTCGTGCTGATCTGGAGAGAAGGGGTGAGGAGGTCATGTGTGTAGTTGGAGAGTGGAGTAGGAGAGTTGGAGTCAGCGTGGCATTTGATAAAACGGTCACAATGCTGCTTAAGGGCAGGTTGTCACCGTCTCGTCCGCCGGTAATTAGGTGTCAGGGCGCGAGCCTGCCATATGTCGCCCAGGTGAAATACTTGGGGATTATGGTGGGTGAACGCCTTAATTTTATGGGGCATTTGCCGTATGTTAGGGCGGTGGTGGACGTCGTTAGACGTATACTGAGGACTGACTGGGGCCTTAGCAGGCGGGCTGTGCGCACCATATATGGTGGATTATTCGTCGCCTGTGCGACCTATGGTGCACCAATATGGTGTGGCACAGCTACGTCTGTGGTAGTCAGGGCCAAGGTGCTTTCCTGCCAGCGTATCATTTTGTTGGCATGTTTGCCAGTTTGTCGAACTGTCTCGACTGACGCACTGCAGGTGCTTCTAGGGGTACCCTCCCTAGACTTGGAAGTTTTGCGTCGTGCCGCGGCGCACAGATTAAAGAAGGGCTTACCCCTTCTTGGAGACGATCTGGTCACCACCGCCGATCTGGCGGAAGGGGGGATTTCGCGCATTAAGGCGCTTTTAGACGAGCGCGTGGTCTGGCTTTGGGGAAATAGATGGACAAACAGTGACAAAGGTAGGGTGACGTACGAATTTATACCGGACGTGACTTTTGTGCGTGACAGACCGGACTTTTGTTTTGGACTTAGTACAGGGTTTTTACTGACGGGACACGGGTCTCTTAATGCATTTTTGCATAAAAGAATCCTGTGACTGTGGAAGTGGACCGGAGGACTGGAGACACGTACTTACTGACTGTACATACTATGACGACATTAGGGATTTAGACGCCATGGGAGTTACTCAGACAGGGGCGGGTTGTGACTTAGTGGGGTTTTGTTGGACGATCGGACAGTTGGGGGGTGAGTAACTTCGGACGTGAGGTGTTTGATCGGAGGAGGAGGAGAGTGTTATAGTGGTGGTGGTTTTCGTAGTTGTCTATTTTGTTGTATGTAGATGTTGACTGTTTGTGGTTGTCCTTGCGGCCGGGGCATTAGAGATTTTTGTTGTTTTTGTTTTTCTTTAATTGCTCGGCGCAGTTTTGGCGTTTTTGCTGTGGTTGGGACGTTCCTGTCAGCCCAAGATCTTTTTGTTTTGTTTTTATTTTTTCTTTTGTTTGTTTGCTTGGCGCTTGTGAGCGTATTCCGAGTGAACTGGCCGCATTTTTTCTAGTGATAACTGTTGCATGTTTGTGTTGTGGGGTCACCAGTCCCCGAACCGTTTGGGGTTCGACTGGTAGTAGTTTCGGCTACGAGGTCTGACCAGAGACTTAATTCTGGTACCACGGGAGTCAGGTGCCCATGGCACTTTGGTTCCATCCTGACTGTGGTTTGGCCCCTCGGGGAGACACGTGGTGGCTGTGGTTTATACCCAAATCGCGGGGAGAGCTTCTGTTCGATGTGGAGTTGTATTGCAACCGGGTGTCATGACCCATAGATCGGAAGGAGTGTTAGATAGGCTCCGTCCCTAACCAAGGGAAAAAATATGTCCAAATACATGGTTTTAAATTGGTACTCGGATGCTTCGGAATACGGGGGCGCTGGTCGACGCATTGTATTCACCCTGTGTTAAGAGCACTGTGAGATTGAGCAATTGTGGCAGGTACTCACATTAATCTAGTACACAATCTGTCATTTAAACCAGTGTATCATCCCGAAGCAAATCCTGTGACAGAGACCTAAAGACTCAACTTTCAATTTTAGTTGGAAAAGACCACACTAAATGGAACTTAATGTTGCCAACTATACGGTTCGCAGTGAACACTGCTAAATGCGACAGCACAACGTACACACCAGCTTACTTAACTTTTGGAAGAGAATTAAGAACTCCTACTGAAGTTCATTATGATTTCAAAAGCATTATTAAAACCGAAAATTTCATACCGCAGATGAGGATTTGCTACTACTCTCGAGATCGCAAACGAATCACAAGAGAAAATGCAGGATAGGAATAAACAATACGTGGATCGAAAACGTAAACTTCAAAAAGATATACAAATCGGCGATAAAGTATTAGTTTCAACCCGTATACTAAGCAAAGCCAGCCAAGGGCTAACATCCAAGTTTACACCACGTCGTGATGGTCCGTATATCGTCATTGCAAAGAAAGGATCTTGCTGTTACACTGTGGCTTCAGAAGAACACATCACGCGTCTGCTCTTACACTGTACGATGGCGACACCGATTTATCCGATGCGGAAAAGAGGACGTCCAAAATCCACAACCAATACTACCGAACAGCACAACAGCGAAAATTTAAAAGTCACCAATGCGTACGCAAATCAACAGAATAGCGGATGGCGATTAATGCACCAGAGCGGGAGGCTGTAGCGGATGAACTCACCGAATATATTATTACCTATTTTATTGTACTTTTATAAACTATTATTGTATTGTTATGTTAAAATTGCTGTAAATTATCAAACGTCCTGCTTAACTTTGTCTTACACAAGAGAATTACATATGTATGTTTCATTTCCATTTCATTTTTGCATACTCTCATTGGATACTAGACTATGTTTATGATTTTACTTCGAGGCGCCTAAGCCTGTAACTTTTGTTTAACAGTGTGATTCGATTTCGTCCTCCGACGAATAAAGACGTTAAAACTAAAGCGCTCCCCGCCTTTTCATTTAATAAACTAATAAATTATAAAAAGCATTAAGCCTCTAACTGACGTTCGGAACATTAGAGGCTACTGCACTAATTCTGAGAACGAGTACTGACGACACTGTCTTACCCGGGCCAGAACATAATATTCCTAAAACTTATATCATTTATTACAATAGTCAAATATTCACGTGTGTGGGTGGCGCCTCGGCCCTTTTTAGCAACTTTCTTCCAAATAGCCTGTTCGTATCTGTAGGCCAACTGTAACATACTGTGGATGATCAAACTATTTTTGTGACTGATATAACGGTTTCTTTTAAAACGGACGTGGCATATCCCACTTCCACCCTGGCTGTAATACATACTGTACAACAACATACAGTGGCGTGCAGGAATGAGTACATAATTCATTTCTTTAATTTTGTGAACGATAAAATGAGCAATAACAAAGAAAATAAAAACAATTTTATTTTCGTTTATTCTTTGTTCCATTCTGAATAAAACAAAAACAAATTCAAAACAAAAAGCAACAAATTCATAGAGATAAAAACCCATAACAAAAATAACTCGCATGTACTCAATTTTGCACTTTTCAATAAAGTTGTTAGTGGAGCACTTTTTTAGTACTTGGTCCATAACCCTTTATTTTTTAGTACCATATTAATACGCTTTGGCATGCTTTCAACCAGTTCCTGTATTATTTCTTTTGGTATAATCTGCCACTCTAGCTGTACTCGTGCCCACAGCTCTTCTAGGTTTGATGGAGCTGATTGGTACAACCCCAGCCGTCTTCCCACAATTGACCTTAAATTCTCAATCGGGTTGAGGTCGGGGCTTTGGGCTGGCCAATTCATCAGTTGAAAATGTTGTTCACTCAGCCATTTTTTCACTATTTTCGCCATATGCTTTGGGTCACCATCCTGCTGAAACACGACTTCTTCTTCAGGATAGGCACTCTTGTCAACGAAATCGGGAAGATGAGTCTGCAAAACGGTGAGGTAGTCAGTCTTCCTTCTTCATTATACGTTCAATTCTGTGTAATGGCCCAATATGCCACCAAGTGAAGTATCCCCAAACTATGATGTTTCCACCACCATGATTCACAGTTTGCTTGACGTGGTGGCGTTGAATGGTATCACCAGGGCGACGCCAGCAGTACTGCTTACCGTCCGATTGGAAACGATTAAACTTTGATTCATCTGATCAAAAAACTCGTTGCCAGTCATTTATCGTCCAATTTTTATACTCTCTTGTATATTCCATTCGCGCCTTTTGGTTCTTTTCGGACAATGCTGGTTTATTTTTTTTAACGGCTGAAATATAGCCAATGTTGTGCGTTCGTCGTGCTGTCCATTCACTAACGTGCTTATTTTTGGCAACTAAAGTATTTTTCGGTATTATGGTCTTGTTTTGACTCATTTCTGCTATCATAAGACGTGCATCCGCGTCGGTCAACAGTTTGCGGCGGCCTTGGTTTGCTCTTTGGAAGCAGTATGTCGTCTTTTTTGAATGCGAATGACCACAGATTGACTAATATTTAGCTTCTTGGCTATTTCCCGAGATGAAGCACCATTATTAGTTAAGGAAACTACATTGTCCTCCACAGTACGCGATAACTTTTTCATTTTTTTTAAATACTGAATATTATTGAGGTACACTTGATATGACACTTTAAAAATTACTAATCACACGTTTTTACCATAAATTTGCATTACTGGTCGTATACAATAGCAAACAATTCAAATCTAACGGTATAAAATGGTTTTATGCAGAGTACATACAGAAATGCAAAATAGAGTACATGCGAGTTACTTTTGTTATGGGTTTTTCTCTCTATGAATTTGTTGCTGTTTGTTTTGAATTTTTTGTTGTTTTATTGAGAATGGAACAAAGAATAAACGAAAAAAAATTTGTTTTTATTGTCTTTGTTATTGCTCATTTTATCGTTCAGAAAAGTAAAGAAATGAATTATGTACTCATTTCTGCATTTTGTATTTTGTATTGTATATAATTGTGTCTTCATACCTCTGATAGCTCAGGAGATATAGCCATTTTAAATTTTAAGTTGCATGGCGGTGCCACCCTTTTTATCCAATCACTACCAAGTACAATTAAGGACTATCGCAGGTCATCAGTACCACATTGCAAAATTTCCATAACAATCGGCCTATTAGAAAAGCCAGCAGAGCGATTTTTTAGAAGGGGGCGTGGCACCGCCCACTTACACCCTGACTGTAAATCCTACTGTACGAACAACTTATACACCAAATATCATATTCGTACTTCTGATAATTCATGAGGTACAGCCATACAAAGTTTCAAGATGTATGCCACGCCCACTATTGCGATCCCGCCCATTTTTTGTTGGATCAGGAATTTTGCTACCAAATGCATCCACACAAATTTTCAAGGCTTTTGGTGAAACAGTCCTGCAGATATAGCGTTTTCAAAAATAGAGTCCAATGGGCGGGGCCACGCCCATTTAATATATCACAAATTCAAGTACCCTATTTTCACCACCGACCACACAGCTACAGTCTGTTGAAATTTCAAAAAGATCAGTCCAACCGTTTTCGAGGCTATACGGTACTAAAAAATGCAAACAATCACAACATCTGATTTTTGTAATATTACTCAGAATTAATCATTACCATTGAAAAGTCTTTAAATCTTATAATATAATCATGAATATATCATTTTTTTAATGAAACTCATAATGATTACGGTCCATGACTTCAGTGGATGAAGGAACAACAGACGACGACGGTTTCGGAGATAGGAAAAGACTGCCCAAATTAACCAAGTTAGGAGTTACTGGCACAATTTAATTACGTCACTAGAAGCTTCTTTTCCATCTTGGAGAGGACGAGATGTCTTCAGACCATTTAAAAATATCAAACATATATTCCAACGATTTAAGTTTCAAACTAATATAGACAAAATCAGAATTTAAAGTTTGAAATCCTTTCTTTGCCTCTTAAATAGCTTATAAAATTCAACTTCGAATTTCCAACACGTCCAGTGAAGCCCGCTTTCCTTATCCGTAATTATATCACAATGCCTTCCATTTAAGCATGACTAGCACAAGCCAACATTGAAGAAATTAACCCTCATATATGTCCTTGACTGTAAAAATTTTTGCCACACACTCCATTGGCATATTATGTCTAAAGGTATGAAATAAAATAAAATAACAAAACGAATTGGTACAACTTTCAAACACTAAACCACGAAATCCTAAAAGTATGCAAAATAATACTGGGTTGTATACAGGGTTATAGCATAATACGGTTAATCAAAAGTTTTTTAAAATTTGTTCATTTAGCCCCCATCCCGCAGCGTGCGATAAGGAATTTTGTTCTAAAAACTAGCTTCACATTCGGAATCAGCGACCTTAAAACCCCCTTGCTCAATTTTTTAGTGAAAATATAAAAATCTTGACTTCATGCGCCGGTTTTCCTGTGTCTGTGTTCCACTTCACAAAACATTTTTTACAGCCAAAGTCACGATGTCGAACGTTAACGTTCGCTATCTTTCTATGCGACAAACTACTGATTTGGGAGCCACTAACAAGCGAACGAAAACATATACAATTCAGTACAAAATCGAACCGCACTTACACCCTTCCTACAAAATCCAAGCGAACGAAGCCAGTCACTCACTTTCGTTTCAAAAAGCGAGTCACTAACTTTCCACTTGTCATTCGCATGGTTTTACGTGTGTTTGTTGTTCAAAGCAATAACATAAAGTTGACGTTCACCATTTAATTTCGGAGCAAGAGAGAAGAGTACGAGGAACCAGTATCTGCAGGTGCCGCAAAGTTGGTGTTTTTCTGCTGAAATGGAAATATATTTTAATAATAAATTTATTATAATGACATTATTTTCTGTCCATTGTCCATTTTGTTTCAAGCTTTTATTTGATTTCCAGCTATGCGACAACCAAAAGACAAGTGACTGGTTTTGACATTTTCGTTCGCATAGATGACAGCGAAAATAGTTAGTGGCTTCCGATTTTGCAAACACACAATAACAGTTAAAGCCTGGGATAAGAACGAATGTGAGTGACTGGCTTTCGTTTGCTTAGGTTTTCTTTCGAGATCGTGACTTTGGCTGTTAGTCTCAACAAAACGTAGGTGAGCAGATCATGTTATTTGTTTGTTTGTTATGAGGCTATAAATTCAGCTTTGTGTTATCTTAGTTACTTGCATACAAGTCTTTTTACGATTTAGGTTAGTCAGTGGAAACGTCTGCCACTGTCGATGTGGGAACCATATGCCCTTGTCGATGTGTTTCTTATTGGCACGCTGATACTCAAACATACCAGAAAAATGAATGACCAAAACCTACCAATTAAGATTTTTTTTAAATACAAAAGTGAGATCCAATTACTTTATAATTGAATCAATTACTCAAGTAATTGACTGAACAAATTTTTTGCAGAAAATCGGTAAACAAATGAATACAATTGGATTAGCTTTGTACTTGAAATTCCAAAATTCTTGATTCAATAGACTTTAAACCCAATTTAGTAGGAATGTTTTTTTTTTGAATGTCTTCGTACCTGTTGTATGTGTTTAAACAATTCTCATTAAGTTGAGTTTTGTTTATCCTAGGTATGTTGGTATACCAACTTGTGGCAGAGATGGCTGATGACATGTCTTTGTGGGCACCGACATGGTTAACTATCCAGCCATCCACCACAATAATCAACATTTTAATTAACATCGTTATCAAGTCGATTGTGCATGTAATTGAAAATATATATAAAATATTACTTACTTTCGTACTCAAGTTGATAAAATATAATTAACTTCGTAATTGAAAAAATAACAACACATTTAATTCATTTCCAAATCCTTTATAAGTTTAACTGAAATATATTCAATTACCCACCAACAATTTGTGTATTTGAGTCGGCAATTTTCTCATTTAGATGAAATCCAAATATATATAAAAATAATGGAGATAACAAATTTTAATTTGATTTCTTAAATTTGAGTATTAATTTTTTACTGAGCAGGATGTGCGATGATTCCTGATGCGCAACAGAAAGTACATTGTATGAGTATGAGAATGAACATTGCAAGAGTCAGGATTGTCTTCCTCGCGCGAGTGTTGATATTAACTTAAACCTTGCTGTCCTTAGCAATTCAAATCTCCTATAAATTGCAATCTGTTCTTGTTAACTATCACCCAAAACACTGGAATATTGGCGAAATTATGGAAATTCACGTTATGCGTTTTCCTTGCGAGCTAAAATACAGGGTGGAGCGCGGTAATTTGCTTTTTTGCACTACAGGCTGTGGCGGCACTGTTGGTCGAAGAGAGTGGAGAGTGTGCGTGGTATCATTGGCCCTTACTTTTTCCAGGACTGTGAACTGTGAACTCCGAACGGTACTTGACTATGATACAAGATTTTTCCAGCCGGCTCTTGAGGCAATGCAATTAGAGGATACATGGTTCCAACAGGAAGGTGCCACTGCACACACAGCGAGGGTTACCATTAATTGATTGAGGCAAATGTTTCCTGGACGGCTTATTTCTTTGAGGGGTGATGTGAACTGGCCGGCACGCTTACCAGACTTAGCCCCATGCGAATTTTTCCTTTCGGGTTACCTGAAGTCGAAGGTGTATATCAACCGTCCCAATACCTTGGAAGACCTAATTAACAATATTGAGACTGAAATTGGCAGAATACCAATCGACATGCTTGTTAGAGTTCATGAAAACTTCAGAAAACGTGTGCAACAGTGTGTGGATAGCGAAGGTCGACATTTGACAGATATACTATTTAAAACCACATAATTTAAAAATTCCCTTACTGTTCAATATAATTAAACTATAAAACAAATTTTTCTAAGGTTCATTATTTTTTTTATTTCATTCCCAAATAAGCAAATTACCTCGCTCCACCCTGTATAACAACAACTGTACATAAAAATATGTTCAAAACTTTCCCAGTAGTTGACAATTAGTTAAACAGAAGTTGTGTGCATGTGTTCTAATTGATGTTTTATTGACATTGAGGTATGTATAGTATATTCTTGGAATATTGAATCGTAAGAAAAGCGAAAACTAGCGCTCTTTCTTAAATCCTACGCCGATTTGCGAAATTCCTAAGTGTCATAAATAACTTTGGGCACAACCCACAAGCCCTAAGTCAGTAGGTAGTATGCAAATGTTGAGCGGCATAATTACATCAGGTAGACGTTGTGATGGAAGGACAATGAACACCACTTGTATAAAAGGTATTGTATGCTGACAGCTTTGTCGTTGAAACCCGTCAATAATATCAAAGAATATTTGAAAAATATAAATTAGCGTAATTAGCGAAAAACAAGAATAAGATGAATCTGTTATCTTGAGATTGCCCTTATTCCATGTGTGTAAACTAAAATGTTTTTAATGTTTTTATTTTGACTGTTAGTTTATGACAACAAAACTACCTGCATTTCAAGTTCGGAAAATGTACAGGCAACATTCCGTTTGGTAGTACGCAGCTGAATAGAAGTGCGAAGGTAATTTTTAATATTTTCTGTCTATTAAGGAGTAATTTACATCAAGCATTGGGGAAGTTTTTCCGCCACCTCAAACAAAAATTATTTAGTAATAGGTGGTGCAATGGTTAGTGTGCGCGGCTCTTGTACATGAGATCCTGGGTTCGAACACTGCTCTGACCACCTTCAAAAAAAATTTTCTTTCGGCGGCAGTGACCTCGCATAGTGACGGCGACACTATCGAGTATATAGCCATGAAAAAGCTTCTCAAAATACCGTTCGGAATCGGTGTAAAACTGTAGGTCCCAATCAGTGAGTGAAAACTGGAAAGCGCACAGCTCAGTGATTGTGAGAAGTTCTCCCCGGTCCCTTCATGGGATGTAATGGGAAACCATTTATATATTTTTTAGAATTTCATGACAGTTGCAAAGAAAGTCACTGTAAGAAATTTCATGTAAAAAATTTGTCATAAATATTGCTAACCAGATGTTAGCTGGGATGTACTTTTTCAAAATTTTTGTAAGTTAGTATCTCTGGTTGAAACTAGTGTTCCCAGTATATTTTGAATTTAACTATGTATATTATGCCGGGCCGAAAAATTTAAAAAAAAAACAATTAATTCCTTGACCTCCCGCAATGCACTTGAAGCAAAAACTAGATACAATTTCGCATGTTGGAAAATTTTAATGTAATTTGGTTGCATTTTCAAAATTGTAAGGATGGTGAAATGTAGCAGGTGTCGTGTTGGTATGTATGCACATGAAAAGTTTTCTAGAAAAACATTTGAAGTATGCAGTACATGCAGTTTATTATAAATTTAAAAATTAACTTTTTTGTTATTTTTGCTCTTTAAAACTGCAAATATACAATATTGACAACTTAGCATAAATTGATTATAGAGATGAGGTAATTGCCGGCACAGCGCTTTACAAACTTTGCGCCTCAGCCTAGTGCGTACAACTAATGATGTAATTAGGTGTACTAATCAAGTGGCGCAAAATTAATAGCTATTTTTTTCCAAGATTTTTAGCATCCAATCAGCTAAAGCTAGCTATAGTTAGAAGGTATTATAACCATATATCCTGAGTAGTCAAAGAGACGTCTCAGAAAAGTGGGCGAAAACCGCTGAGACATGACTTGACGCGCGGATGGAATCCCTATCACCAATCTAGGGTTAGTAACCCACATCCTCCGTAATCGAAATTGCTCATGAGTCGTTTATTAATCAGCTTCTAAATAGAAAATCGAAAAACTCGTTGACGACCTTTGCATATCGAATTGGACTATGATTGGATACAGGAATATAGGAACGCTCAGAGGCAGTGATAACATCGCCACCAGTTTGAACGCCAGGTATTTGCAAGCTGAACATGAAATGTTGCGATACGGTTCTGTTGAGCATTCGAATACAAGCTCATAGACGGTCATGGGTCATGTTATATTCTGGAAGTGACATAGGTAGCAATCAAGAATGTGGCGTTGCAATAATGTTAACCACAAATGCACGTATAATTAATTGGAAACCTGTCTCGGACCTAACAACCGATTTGGATCTAAGGTGAGAAATATATCTATGATACAATGCTATGCCCCAACCGAAGTTGCCACAGATAATGTTAAAAACGCATTCTACAGTCAGTTGAATGCAACGTATGTCATGGGAGATCTGAACGCCAAGGATGATTCTGACAATGAATCGCTGAAACATGTAATGGGCTTGGTGCTAAGAATGACAACGGTGAACGCTTTATTGAAGTTTAAAACACCAGAATGTTAGTAATCCGCGACACTCTCTTTACTCATAAAGACTGTCATAAGGTAACGTGGCTGTCTCCCGATAGGCATAAAACCACAAATCAAATTGGTCACTGCGCTATCAGTCTTGATGTTCGGAGTAAAATTGACCAATCTCGAAACAACTACCTAGTAGTAGCCAAAATTGTTGTACCGCCGCAATACAAAATATCACCAAAAATGAATAATGTAACGTTATTTACAATGAAATAAGGCCCAACCATTGCCACAAAAAATATTTTCATAACGTCGTTTTTGTGAAACCTCCGTCCCACATATCATGTGCCCATCTGTATTTCAAACCCGGAGTTAAGGACCTTTTCCTGTATTCAGAAGCGTTTCCAAAAACCGGTTTTCAAATTCGGTTTCAATAAATTGCTTTCTATAATCCGTTCCAATAAACAGACTTTATCTTTTAAAAAAATTATGGCTATGGTTACGATTATGGCATGTGCGTGTGGCAGGTGTTAGAACTACTGTTCGAAACAAAAATTGGTCGTTTTTAAACTACACTGCACTGATAAATTTCGGAGTTACTGCTATAATTGGAGTAGGTCTTTAAATATTGAAAATAACAAAGTATGTATATATATGTCTTTATGAGCTTAGAATGCTGACTTTCAAATGTGTATAAACTCGAAGTAGAGAAACCGATTAACCGGTTAAGCCAATACCGGCCTGTCTGTTTTTTACAAATAGCTATTTGCAACGAATCGGGTTCACCTGTTATATCAAGTCAATTAACCGGGGTTTTTTTTCAACTGATATAACAACGCGGAATTACTTATATAAGTATAATCCTAAATCCTTTTTCATAGTTCACCATGGTTGCTGATCCCATCAGACAGACACAAAAGACTTTGCCAACGAATTATTTCGACGATTGTTATCTAAAATAAGTTGTCCAAGGCAATAGAAGTCATATCTGCCAAATCCGATTTAGATGTTAGTTCCGGAACTAATGACAACACAGCAATAAATAAAACAATAACCAGCATTCACAATGCTAAACGAAGTACAAAATGTCCAGAGAAATATTTACTAAACGATGATTTTGCCTAATAGGGGAAGTGAAATATTAGAACAGATAGGTTGAATAAAATAAATAAAGGGTGGGCCATGACAAATTTAGAATTTGAACCTTCCGTTATTTCGAAGCAGATGGCCAATTTGACATTTGTGAAGTGACAGATCAGCATTCTATGTGAAATTTTACAAAACTCCATACAAAAAAATGCCTGCGGAATATCTGCGAAGTATTTCCGCACGTGTAAAACAAGTTGTTCATGAAAATAACAGCAACATGCATTGAGCAACATTTTAATGTTGCTAAGAAAAATGCAATAACCAATCAAATTGAACGAAGCTATGATCAATAGGCTGTTCCAAAATTTGCAAATATATCATATATTAAAGTCATAAAAGACCCTGCCCAACGAGCATTATGTCGCATTAAAGATATAAATTTTAAAGATGAGGGAGAGACACAAAATGGCATTTTATCGACATCAAACCAGAAATTATTTTAAACTTTTCTTTTTTCAACATTTACTATATATTGTTTTTTGATTATTATTAACCTTATTATTTGATAAATAATATCAACTTGTGAATTCTTCATTTTTTAATATTTTTGAAAATTCGATTTTTGTTTGAAAAATCATAGAAAACTCTATGTAGCGAATTTTTGGGTAGTGTAAAAGGCAAAAATGTTAAAAATGGAGTTCATTTGCTCCAGTATGTGCTAACTCGTCCTCTTGAAAGTCAGAATTTCAGCATGTTTTATTTACTTTTTTTGACTTTGAGGTCCATTTTCTCGATTTCTGTTAAGTCCTTGTCAAAGCCAGACTAAAGATTATTTCAACGATAATTTTGAGTAAAAGTTTTTTTTACGGAATTGAAAAATATTGAGTCTCTTAAAAGTTATGATTTTTTAAGTGGAAGTCTAAATTCAAAACTCCACGAAACAGACATGAAATCGAAATTGGCTCCGGCGACAGTTTTTTTTAAATCCAAAAAATTGGCAAAAATAGGTTCTAAGCTCAGAAAAGTCCCAAAAATCGAAATCCGAGTGTGTTTTTTGAATTCGCGAAAATGTGAAACAGCCTAATGATCAATGTTGTCTACGGTGGCTCAATACCTGAACAAAAATTGATTTTTATTGTCAACGAAACTTAAAAATAGAGAAAAATATAGTCGTCTTCACTGATATGTTGCTGGCCCATTTCACAGCGAATCAAATTGGTGTTGCTCAACATTTTTCACGTGATTTGCATTCGGCTTATAGGTTAGAAATTTACGAAATGGGTCGCTTTACTTTGAAGAAAATTGGGAAATATTAAAAACTTTCATTCAAAGTTCTGAGCCTTCAACTCAAAGAGCAAGTAATCTACGAAATAAATGCAATAGAAATAGAGTTCCATCAATGCCGTTTGTGGATCAATTTGTTTGGCGATTTTGTCAATCCGGGCCCAAGAAAAGAACTCTTCTACGTGCTCGTCCAGTGGAAAATATTGCCGCTGTAGCTGAAAGTGTGCTCGAACAGCCATCAATATCAACTCGCCCCCATTCGCAGCAATTGAACATTTATCGCTTTTCCTTGTGCAGAATTTTGCACAAAGACCTCGGTACGAAGGCTTATAAAGTCCAAATAGTCCAAGAACCGAAGCCTCGTGACCACCATCCGATGCGTTTTCGCTTCGCTAAATGGGCAGAACATCGCTTGGCTGAAGATGAGCATTTTTACCGAAAAATCATATTTTCTTGGGGTTCGGAAACTCTTGGGGTTCGGAGAAGCCGTTGTGTCCACAATGAGTGACTGTTTGGTGTGGTATTTGGCATGACGGCAATATAGGCCCATTTTCTTCGAAAATGAGCAAGGAGCCGATGTTACCGTCAATGGTGAGCGTTACCGTGCCATGCTCCTCGGATTTTTGTTCGAAAAAGTTGAAGAGGATAACATTGACGACTTATGATTTGAGCAGGACGACGCTTTGCGCCACACAGCCAACGTTACAATCGATCTTTTGCGCATTGCGTTCGACAATTGCATAATAAGCCGAAACTCGAAAGTCCATAGGCCGCATCGCAGCTGCGATTTGAAGCCATTAGACTATTATCTCTGTAGCGCCTTGAAAGATAAGAGTTACGCTGAGACGTTGAGACATTAAAACACTAAATAGAGACCCAAACAATGTATGTAAATGTGCTGACAAAAATGACAATCATGCCTTCTGTAAGACAAAAGGTAAGCGGTGATTTACCATTTCTTGCTTACAAGCTTGCTTCCGTTTTAAATTTTTACAAAGTAGATTTTGTGCGGTACTAATTTTCATTAAGATCGGTTGTAGCTTACGGGAGATATCGTGTCGATGAACAGGATAGCCTCCCTCCCGTCTTTTGTATGGGAGTGTCAAACCCATTTATTTTCCACAGAAGAGTGGCATTTGTCTAAATATTCGTATTGCCTAACACCAAATTTCCTAAAGATTGGTTCAGTTTTCCTGGGAGTTATCTTGTCGAACACACAACTTTTGTATGCCATACAACTTGTGAGAGAGGTACCAAAATAGTTGTTGCCATATTGCCTTTGTTTTAGTGGGTGACTGGGGTTTGACCAAATGAAGCCTTATACATAATTTTATTACGATCGGAAGTGTTTTATGCGATTTATCGTCTTAATAACCAGGACGAAGTTAATCAAATATACCAGAAATAAGTTTTAGAAGATAAATTATATTGTACTAAATGTATTCCTTTGTATGGGAGATACCAGATGGGGACTGGTCAAAATATCAATTTTCAATCCCAAACTAAGTTTGGGAAAATAATAGTCACTGATAAAGTTTTAGTGTAAAGAGGTCTACGACAGTTATCGTGTTGATCAGCCAGTTAGCCAGACAGACTGACAGACAGATGGACACGGCCCAATCGTCGTACAAAGTTGTACAAGGAATTTCGTCCAAAGACACTAATGGGTTTTCAGTCAGTGGTCATCATCGTTTCTTACATAATTTATGGTTAAAGATCGAATTTTTGTTTTCCCCCAATGGTCAATGTAGGTTGGTTAACTTGTAGTCAGTACCATATGATTTTGACAATCACATTCAAAATGAGAAATGTTAGATTGCAAAAATACATGTTTCTTTTTTAAGCATTGATGTGACTACATATTTTTTTTTTCAAAAAAAAAACGGTTTCCCAGTACATCCCATGAAGGAATTGGGGAGAGCTTCTTACAACGAGTGAGCTGTTCGCTTCATGGAATGTAACGGGAAACCATTTTTTTATAGCCCGTTAATAAAAGAAGATTGTTTTTAGTTTAAGATAGATACAGCAGTTTTATTTATTTTAATTACAACTTTACAAGAAGTCTTTACTCTTGATATCACTATTGCCCACGAACTCTATCATTAACCGGATAATCACTGACTAACTCAAGGTGCTAAAGCTCCTTATACAAGTTTAATTGCTTGGCACAAAGTTCTGTATATATCAGTTTCTCGATGATTCTGGTAGTGTCTCCAATATTCGTTAACTTTCGTTGTCGTTATATAAAGCCATAGATGGTACTGCCATCTATTTCTCAAATAGTAGAGAGATCTTAACCGAATTTAATCGGTACTGTAGCGATATAATTTGGTTGGCGAGCCGGTACGTTGTAGCAAAGGCATAGTTTCAGGCTTAACATTAATCGCACTTTTATTTACATTCGAACACAAAAGTTAATTAATCAAAATTACTAAAGCATTCAGATTAACATTATTGGAACGAAGTTCCTTATCGCACGTTGAGGGATGAAAAAAGTTTAAACAATTTTTTTAACCGTATTATGCTACAACCCATTATTATTCTGCATACTTTTAGGATTTGGTAATTATTACTACATTTTTACAGTCAGGGGCGTATGTATGTATATGAGGGTTGTGTTCTTTCATGTAAGCTTTGTGATAGTCATGTCATTGTGAAGTGAGTGTAAGGAATTCGATGCTGACTTTTTTTTAGGTTATTGCCTTTTGCGTTATTAACAGTATTACCCCATTCTGTGTCCCTGCAGTTCAAGTCTCCCGCTAGTACATAGTATTTATTAGAATTTTGAAGATTCATAAAATCAAATACTTTTTGAATTTACATTGCCGGCCGGATATTACGCAAATGTAATAACTAAAAAGTTGTCGCAGTCAACGGGTATCTTTATGGCGATTGTCTCTAAAGCATCTAGAGAATATCTACTTTTGTTATCGTGAATGTTGTATTGTATTTTATTCTTGATTAATATAGCAGTTCCCCCACCCCTTGTCACATCAATTCGATATTTGCTTATGATTTTATAATTTTTAAATATTACATTGTGCCTATGGTTTTATTTTGTCTTTTTTAATAGGTCAATATCTACTATCTACCTACTCTTAAAAATTTACATATTCTTGAAAAAAGGACCAGTTCTAAAAAAAATACCATTGCTTAAAAAAAAACTTTTCTTCAGAAAAATATCTTGTTATAAAAAATACCTTTTGAATAAAAATAAATAAATAAATGGTTTCCCATTACATCCCATGAAGGGACTGGGGAGAACTTCTCACAATCACTGAGCTGTGCGCTTTCCAGTTTTCACTCACTGATTGGGTCCTACAGTTTTACACCGGTTCCGAACGGTATTTTGAGAAGCTTTTTCATGGCTATATACTCGATAGTGTCGCCGTCACTATGCGAGGTGACCGCCGCCGAAAGAAAATTTGAAGGTGGTCAGAACCGGGTTCGAACCCAGGATCTCATGTACAAGAGCCGCGCACACTAACCATTGCACCACCGACGTAAGTGATGATTTATCCGACCTTTCGTATTATATTTAAAAATTAAATTGTTCGAGCGTTTGGTCGTATTTTTATTTAATTTTATTGTTCGATATTTCGCTACCCTTTGGATAGCATTGTCAGGAAAATAAATACAATTATTAATAAGAAATGAAAACAATTGAAAAACAAAATTTTTTCATGTCATTTGAAAAAACAACAATAACAAAAAATTAAACAATTGAGGAAATTTTCTTGTCGTATGAAAAATTTTCTAAGTTACAGCCAGACACATTTTTGTGTAGAAATAGTTTCTCTAATTTACAGCCAGAAAAATAAGTTGGTTGATATGAATATATACATAATGGTAAATTCAACAAGTTACATCCGGATATATTAAAAATGTTACCTAGTGACAAATTCAATGATACATCAAACAATTTTCGGTGAAATGTTCTACATTTTACTAATTAAATGTCTATAATTCTGTGCTACATTTTCCGTATCTGCTTTAAAGTTTATTCTCTTCGCTATTGGAGTCCTTATTATCTGTAACATTTCTAACATAAAACGACGTGTATCATTATTTTCCCTATTCAAAACTGACGTATCTTGAAAATTTGGAAAATGATTTAAGTTTGCACAGTGTGATTATAATGCTGGTTTTTTGTTTTGAGATGTGTCAATATTTTTGATCTGATTTGTGTCCTGCAATTCTAGTCTTAAGTTTATTTTTAGTTGTACCTACATATACCATATTGCAACTTTCACTATTATTTCCTCCACAAGGTATTTTGTATACTATATTAGTAGATCTATCAAATTTATCTATTCTATCTTTGGTTTTACTAAACAATCTACCTAGTGTGTGTATGTTGTTTTATGGGCCATTTTGTAATTATTGGTATAAAAAATTTTTGATTTTTCTAATCTCTCAGAAAATCCTGGCACATAAGATAATGATTTAAACTTTTTCGGTTCCACCGTTGGGTTTTGGTTATCTTGCCCCTTATTTTCCTATTACCTTATTAATCTATTGGCTAACCCTATTGGGAAATTGTTGTCCATTAATATAGTTGTAATCTTCTCCTTATTCTTTTTGTGAAAATTCCCGTCGCTTATCTTCAAAACTCTCTCTATTAGGTTTCTTGCCGTATTGACAACCATTAATTTCGGGTGTTTGGAGTGGTAATTGATAACCCTTCCAGAAGCAGTTGGTTTTTGGTACTAATCCACTAATAAATTCTTCCCATTTCTTATTACCATGGTATCCAAGTAATTTTGATTCCATGTTAATTTATCGATTAATCATAAGTAAAGCTTTTAACCGCAACAAAATATTTATTTGCAGAGTTGATATCGGATAGGGAGTAGTAGTCGGTGTTGGTGCTCATAATTGTAAAATTGCGGTGGTGGAGTTGGACACTTCACTTCTTTGATTCCAATGATGCAATTAGATGCATCAATTTAATGTACTAAATGCAATAGTTTTAAATAAAATAAAATATCCCCTAAAGAAGAAGCCAAATAAGCTTCAAAACGTCAGGGGAAAATTTGTAAACAATTGTTTACATTGGAAAACTGAGACCAAATAAGCCGTTGACAAATCGAACGTAAACGAGTATTGTTCAAAACTTGTTTTGGAACTGTCATGATAACTTATAAAGAACACGGCCTCTCCAAATATTCGTTTTGCAATTACGCGTTTAAATGTTGGTGAAACCAATGATTTATTTGTTTATGTGAATTGCCAACCTAGCCAAGATTTCGATATTGTAAAAATGTCTACTTGGCCATCAAAATTGATGTTAAAAATATTGTTTTACCCGACCGAATCAAGAGTTACAATTTATTTTTAAAAGAATGAATACCAGTATGAATGATATATGAACGCGAAAAAATATATGGCAAGAAATAATGTTACGTGTGGTCCCAAAAGTGGCCGACCTGATGTATAGATGGTACCAGTAGTTTGAAACCAAATATTTTGGTGAAAAGTGGCAACCTTATAAAACATATGTTTTAAGTTCCAAGGCACCATGTTGTTTCGTATATTTATTTGAGCCATCAACAGTAAACGATCCCAGTGAATTTGTAAACATGGATAAACTTGGTTACCGTTATGTAACTCAAAATTTCAATTTGAAAGGTCTCAGTCCAAGCAATATTAAAGCCGAGCTAGATTCTACTCTGGGGGAGTCTGCTTCTTCGTTTACGACTGTAAAATATTGGGTAGCAGCGCTTAAACGAGGCCGTACGAGCTGCCAAGACGAACACCGTAGTGGTCGACCAATTGAGGTATCCACTAGGGTGTCCCAAAAAATTTTTCTTTTTCGATTTTCATGGTTGCTCAAGCTTGATTGGAAAGCTTATAGGGTAAAGTATTTTTAAGATTTTTCGGAAGAGGTTTAGAGGGCGCACAAGTCGAATTTCCCCCAAAAATCGGGTATTCTGGACGTTTTTTGAATTTTATTTAATATAACCACGATTTTCTTAGTTTGTAAGTAGAGTTTCTCTCTCGGGAATTCCCGCCCGGGATATCCCGGGAATCACGGCCATTTTTCATTCCCGGTTTCCCGGGAAATTCATCCAGGATTCCCGGGAAATTTTTCAATTTCTCTTTCCACATTTCTGATTTTAAATGAGGTTGTTTTTCGGCCCTCTAAGTAAATAATAAATAATTTTTGTACTATTTTGTACTATAATTTTTGTAATCATCACCGCGCGAAAAAGAAAAATAATACAAATTTTATTTATCTTTTATTTTAACGGCCAAAGCCCAGAAAACAAACTTTGCGATTTTAGTTAAACGTCCGAACACAGCTTTTGTTTCGCTATCTATGATTTTATCGACATCTTCATTTTATAACTTACGTTCACCATTAAGTTCCTGATTATACTATCTCTCTCTGCCAATGCAGTTTTATTTAACAGCTGATCGTGTGTGGACATTTGTATTTCATTTTGTGTTCGAGATGAAAAGGTTTTTTATAATCTGGGTATGGTTTTTATACCTGGTACAAGCGATTCTATAGAAATTAGAGCATTGTTGGAATCACGTTTAAACGATTACAATATATGTTTTGAAAAGCACATTGTTAGCACTATTACAGACGGACCGAACGTAATCAAAAAGTTTGACAGGGAAAATCCAGTTGGAGGTATATTTTGCCTTAGTCATGCCATCCATTTGACTGTTGTCGAAATTTTTTATAAAAAGGCTGCCAGAGTACCAGCTGATAATACAATAGAACTCTCAGATGGAGATCACTACGAAGATTTAGTTGCAGTCGATAATGATAATAATGAAAGTGTAGAAATCAACGAAAATTATGAAGAAGTGTTGGCCAATACCCGCCATATAATCAAAATTTTTAAAAAAGACCGACGAAAAACTGCTTTCTTCAAAAAAATATATTGTTGCGGAACACAATAAAGAAATTTCTCTCGAATTGGATATTGTTACCAGGTGGAATTCGATGGTGCCCATGATAGAAAAGTTCTTGCGTTTAAAAAATTCTATAAAAAAGGCTCTTATTGCTTTGAAACAAATTGAGATTTGGATTGAAGAACAGATCTAATAAAATAAATAAATAAATGGTTCCCATTACATCCCATGAAGGGACAGGGGAGAGCTTCTCACAATCACTGGGCTGTGCGCGACCTACAGTTTTACACCGATTCCGAACGGTATTTTGAGAAGCTTTTTCATGGCTATATACTCGATAGTGTCGCCATCACTATGCGAGGTGAGAGTGGTCAGAGCAGGGTTCGAACCCAGCATCTCATGTACAAGAGGCGCGCACACTAACCATTGCACCAACAGATCTACTAAATGATTTAAAACCAATTAAATTAGCTGTGAATATCGTATCGCTGATGCAATATCGTATAACAACTTTATGCCAACAAGTTTCCCTCATTCATACACCCTTGGGTGAAACAATTTTAGAATCTTTAAAGAAGCGAATGTACTTTACTAAAATATCTTAAAGATCCAACAATATTTAATAATAATGACAATAATTTATTTCAATACGCTTCAAAACAAAATGTGGTGGCGTACGCTGAACAAATTTACTCCCGGATTTTTAAAAGAGACAACCGTATCGACGATGGTGCAGAATTGGATGATATTCCTAGAAGTGAAAATACGACTGATAGATCATTTGGGGATATTTTAAATTGTGCCATAGAAAACGCAAATGAAATGTTGCATTTAAAGTTGTATGAAGCAAGTGGAAAGCAACGGAAAACGTCTCCAATTTATTTAATGTACTTCTGACAGTAAGACCAACATTAGTGGAAAGTGAAAGAATATTATCTACTACTGGGCAAGTTGTAAATAAAATTAGAAACAGACTGTCTGGTGAAACTATTAATGCTCTTTCAGTTCTGAAAACCTATTTTCAAAATGATTTTAATTAACTTTTAATATTTATGTAACTATATTATATATTTTGAAATGTACATGTTTTTTTGTTATGTTTTTGTTTTTGTTTCAGCTGCGTTTTTTACTATATTTGATCTCATGGATTAAAAAATAAATTAATATATAATACTGCAAAATGAACATAGTTTGTTTAATTTTTCCCGGGAATTCCCGGGATCTGGTACAATTTGTCCCGGTTTCCCGGGAAATGAAAAAATCCGGGAAAAGAGAAACTCTATTTGTCTATTTGTCAACAATTTTAAAGCAAAACGTTCAAACTTTTATTGTATATGCATAAACCACCAGTTTCGACAATAATTTTGCTCAATAAATTTTTAAAAACTAATGATGCAAGCAATCATCTATATGGTTCCTGCAATATGTTGCCGGGGCCATTTTTCGCTGCGTTTAATTTTTTGTAGTTACTTAGCACATGTAGATTTTTTCAATAATACAATATTTAAAGCAAATCCGATGCAAAACGACAAACAGTTTATAATATTATTAGGTTCATATGATGGGTAAAGAGTTTTAAAGTGGAATAACTCTGGAACAGTAACTGCAAATTCAAATTTTTTTTTACAAAATTTTCATAGAAATTTAAAACAAATGCGATGCAAAAATTGCAATCAGATTATAATATTTGATCTGTTTTTTATTTCCTGCTAAACTAAATTTTCGACCACTTTGTATGGGTAACTACGCGATAATTAGCGGCTCCCCATACAAAGTCGTCGAATAATTAGTTTAGCGGGAAATAAAAAGCAAGCTTATTATTAGTTTCATACAATGGGTAAATGGCTTTCAAATGGTATAACTCTGGAACAGTAACCGCAAATTAAAAAATGTTTTGTACAAAATTGCTTGGAATTTATACGTCTTTTAAAGTGCATCATTCTTTTTTTAAATTTTCATAGGAATTAAAAAAAAATATAAAGCGTTATTTACAAAATTTACGAAAAATGGTAATACGTGGTGGTACCTTATTGAGGAAAATCATTGCCAAAACTGGTGGTTTGTGCATTCAGAATACAAGTTTGGACGTTTAGCTACAAAAATGTTGACTTACAAACTAAGAAAACCGTGGTTATTGACACAAGCTTTAAGTACAATTCAAAAAATGACCGGAATACCCGATTTTTTGGGGGAAATTCGACTTGCGCGACCTCTAAACCACATCCGAAAAATCTGAACAAATTCTCAAAAATACTTTACCCTATAAGCTTTCAAATAAAGCTTGAGCAAAAAAAATTTGACCGAAGATTTGAGGATGAGAAAGGTGTGCGCAAGATGGATGTCGTGCTTGCTTTCAATAGAGCAAAAACAACGTCGTTAAGATGTTTCTGCAGAGTGGTTGGCGATGTTTCACCGCAATAGATTTTTTCCTCGATTTATGACCATGGATGAGACATGGAATAGGAATAGTCAAAGCATTGGACTGGAATGGGAGAATAATTTATTGCACCGTTTAAGTGACAAAATTGTGGAAAAAGGCCGCATTTGGCGAAAAAGAAGGTGTTGTTTCATCCAGACAATGCTCCAGATCACGCATCCACTATTGCGATGACCAAAATTAATGAATTAAAGTTCGAATTGCTTCATCACGCACCTTATTCGGCAGATTTAGCTCTGTCGGAGTATTTTCTATATCCAAACTTGTAAATATGGCTCGGAGGTAAAATATTTGCCAAAAATGAAGAGGTGGAGTCTGCGGTTGATGGCTATTTTAAGGAGTTTGACAGTTCTTACTATAAACAGGGGACCGAAGCTATTGAATATCGCTGGAAAAAGTGTATCGAGCTAAAAGGAGAAAATGAAGAAAATGTGTCCTTTCCCAACATTTTTGTATCTTCTTTATTAGGTCGGGTAATTTTGGGACCGCCCTCGTATTAGAAAAGCGACACTGTAATATTTGTCTAGGCTTACCGAAATACTTTAACACAAATAAAATGGAATCGCTTATGTATTCGGGGGAAAGGCTGACTCAATATTCACCGATGTTGAACTATGGATTGATATGATAAATGCTTGATGGAAACAACATTTGCTTGAAATATAAATCTAAAGTAATTCTTTCCAATTGTTTTAGCAATATCTTTTTATATTGCTCCTATTATTTATTTGGCCAAATTATTTTGTTCAGAACGAAGTAGCGTACAAACTTGCCATAAAATTGTTGATAAGTATAAAAAACATCATGTGGCTTTTTTGAAATTTGTTCAAGAGATGATATCGCCCATTGAAAAAAAGTTTAATAAGATATAGCCGTTATAACTTTTTCTTAAAAAAATTATATTGTGTACAAATAGTTTTTGGGCAAAATATATTTTGCCGCGTAAGCTAGTATGTGCATGGCAGTTGTTTCAGTGATAATACTTCCGTCTTTGTACATTTTTCAAGGTGATGGCAAACATTCCAGCCACTAATGCTGTTGTACCCTACAATATATATTTGATATTAGTATCACACAAACATGTTTATATTTTATTACCAGTTGACTCACCTCTACACCCACTAGGGTCCAGTCACTTATTTCCTCTATATTCTGGTTCATTGAGTACATCTCCGTTAATTTCGTAATGCATCCTTCCTGATACAGAACTGTTTCATTTCCCGGAACGTATTGGTAGTAACAACTGGCTGGGATGGCTGTATTCGATAGTGTGTAATCATTTGGTCCAAATTTTCCACAACATTGGTACTAAAAAGGGAAGAGAATAGAAATAGCAAGACAATTTGAATAGTTAAACAACGATTGAAATTTTATTTTAAATTCATCAGGCATGATTTTTATTTGTTCGGCGGGTTTTATTAGTACTTCTATTTTTATTATACAAGCTCAAACCCATTCATATCTCTATTAATAAAGATATAGTTTCCAAAAAAAAGAGTTTTGCAAGTGTATTCCCATGATTCCTGGCAAGCCGTATAGCTATTTCAGATATACCAACAGATCTTCATCAGCGGTTGTTTGGGATGATGCTTTTGAAAAATTCATCAAACTAAATGCAAATGAAAAACTCACTTTAATTGAGAATTTCCAACTATGCAAAGATCGCAAGCAAACCACACAAGGAAACATTCGACAAAACTTCTTTCCATCTCCAGAGCCTGATTTGATTTTTTGTTGTTGCCTAAAAGACAACACAATTCGTACATGCAATAACAATTGCACGCAATTTCGTCGTGCTCCACGATATTTAAATTCGTCAGGGATGTTTTTTATTAATATTTATTTTTTTATTATTATATTATATTTTTTTTTTGTTATAATTTTAATTGCAAATAATATTGCATTTGGAAATCTGATTTTTGGAAAACTATATCTCTGTTAATAGGGATTTAGAATGGTCTTGAGCTTGAACAAAAAATTAATAAACAATATTTTAGTTCTATCGAGAAGTGCCAATTGACCTACTTTCAAATTTCTGTGAATAAACCATAACGAATACATACACGCAACACCTATAAACGCTTGCGGCAAAAATTTTTCTTTTGCTACGTTTACTCATCGTTGACCACAACAGTTGAAACGTTTCCCCCAAATATACAGTAAAATTTGTTTGTATTTTAGTAAATTTATTTTATTTACTCCAAAATTTTTATAATTTACTTTTACGACAAATGTAGAAAACTTTTGCGAACAAATAAGAAACGAACAAATTTTTACATATATGTGTAATTCCAAAAAGAAATCGACACAAAAATCAGTATTTTCGAACCCGACCACTTTTGATAGGTATAAAATTTGGATAGACCCCTTTCACACTCGGCAAGTTACTTGCGCAAGTCTCTTGCCCAAGTCTTGGTTTATTGATGACAGAGGTAAGGTCGGGTTAGGGGAATAAATTTGAGGTACAGATTTGCTTGTACTCGGAAAGTTGAAAAACTGACTTGCGCAAGTAACTTGCCGAGTGTGAAAGGGGTCATAGCAGTTTCTCTTCGTCTATACGAGTAGTTTCTCTTTTATGGTTCGTTGAAATAGGTATTGTATGACACTTTCTGAAAAAGGACCTGATTAAAAATGGTATAACTTTGGAACAATGTTGCCGTTTGAAAATTTTTTTTCCGACCATCATTTTCCCAAAATTGCCTGCTTCCGACCAAATTTGAAAATTTAATTAAAATTTGTGTTTTGTGATGTACATTTTATTTAATATTTAAGTAAAATAAAGACTTCAGATATAACATATTTGCATTAAAGAATTCAGGCATGTAAATTAATATTTATGTAATGAAATTAATAATTAAATGCATTAAAATTGTAAGTAAAAAATGTTTATTCAGTCTTTTTACCATATGTTGTTTTCATTTACTTATGTTATAATTCAAAAAGTTAAAGTTCTTGATTTTACATTTGGTTATGTAGGTCCCTTTTGGCTGACCAAATATAGTGAGGATTATTCATTTTGATAATTTCTTTACCCGACATAATACCGTTGACAGTATTTACTTCTAGTTTATTCCTTAGTTTAGTTTTTATTAGCGCTAGTGTGGAAAATTTGCGTTCAGCGGCGGCGGTACTATGCGGCAGAGATAACAAATTACAAATTAAATAAGAAATATTTGAGAAACTTTTCTCATTTAATCCGTTTTTATAGAAACTAGTTTTTGCCAAAAAGCATTAATGTTTAAATTGGCCAAAGTTTTTATATCGCTGACATATTTTTCAGTCTTATTTAAAAAGTTTCCGCATATATTTCTGCCTTAGTGCCAATAAATATTTTACAAGTGTCAAGCTGATACTGCTTATTTTTGTAATCAATTTCTATATTATTTATTAGTTCTTTTTTAATAAAATTGCTTAATATTAAAAGAAAATTAGATTTTATGCTAGTGTATAAATACGGTAAACGTGAACTTTACGCTTGAAATTCTTTGTTAAGATTATTGGCAATGGGTAGAAAATATTTCAAAAATAAAAACAAAATAACATTTCATTTTTCTTATCAGATCCTCCGCAATAACACCAGCAGAAATTCCTTGAACTTCATATACACAGGAAATGAAATACAATTTTAGGCTATCCCATTGCTCAACGATTCTTAATACAACGCCTTCCAGCGAAAGCCAACGGGTGCTGCATATACCTAAAATTTTATGCGGTGCAACTGAACAATACCCCTGGAATTCTTTGAGTTCGCTGACGCCTTTGGGACTACGAGAAAAAAAGGTGTATATCTTCCGACACAATTTTTCGATAGACGAAGGCAATGTTTTTGTGGCGTAACTGGAAAAGTGGTGTAAAGCGTGACAGGAACGTTTAATGTAAAATAATTCTACTTCTTTTTCAAATAACGCCTTAAGGTACCTAACATTACCAGACATAGAATTTTCTCCGTCTGTTGACAATCCTATTAAGTTCTTGAAAGGAATTTCACATAACACAAAAAATTCTTTAATTTTATCAAATGTTGACTGCGCGTCTGACTTAGTGAATCCCAACATTGTCAGAAACTTATCTTGGATTTCAAACGCTGATTTTATATAACGCGCGATTAAAACAAACGATTTCTTCGTAGAAAGGTCGGTAGTTCCGTCCACAATTAAACAAAATTTTGTTTTTGTAAGGTGGATGTTACATCATTCCTTGCCTGCTTTCCAATTTTGTTTGCTATTTCTGTGGCCTTTGTCCTTCCGCAATGCACTAGTTTTGCAATTGCATAGTCCGGGCAGCACTCAACCAATAATGCAGGAAGATAGTCCATCAATATGAAAGGCAAATTGTGCGTAATGCAAAACATGACCAACGTGAATTCTACATGTTTTACCTGTTGCGACTTTCTTTGTTGTTTGTCGATATGCAAATGTTTCTTTTTGGTGTCATAGTTTTGTACATGCCTTGTTGTCTTTTCATGATTTTCCAGATGTGTCAAATGTGCAGCAATTGGCTTGGAGCATGCAGTACAAAATGGAGTACCATCCCTTTCCTGCAGCCATTCGAAAGTAGTAAGCCATTCTGTTCTAAATTTCCTTTTAGAACATTTCGGATTATCAGCAAAAACATTTGCATCACTGTAAACAAAAAGATTCATTATTTTATCAAAATTTGTTAATTTTAACAACTTTACCTACAAGCTGTCTCAGTGTTGTTTTCGGTTACTGCTTCCATTTTTTTCGTTTTTGTTATGTATCTAAAAATGATGTTTATTAATAAAAAAAGATTTTGTTGATTAATATTTATACTTACATATCCATAGTTCAATCCTCTAATGCACATGCAGAATGTTTTATTGTTTTCCTATTCAGTGTTTTTTCCAAAATGCTGACATTCATAAGAAATAGGGCGAAGAAGCATAACACAAATCGTCACCAAATTAAGCTAAACGTCGTTTATAATTTAATGGCCAACAGCGGAATTCGGTCAGTTAACACTGAACTAATATAAATGTCGTTAATAACTACTTACCCCTCATCGAAGTGCATAATTTATTGGTAAATGGTAAACAGTGTGGAAAAAGTATTTTTAAGATAAAATATATGAGATTGCAGAGAAAAAATAATTTGTGATTAGAGACAAAAACCGACCAAAATTGAATTGGTCCGACCATCCGACCAATTTAAAAATTTTTAATTTTTTCCGACCAAATTTGGTCGGATCCGACCAAAACGGCAACACTACTTTGGCATGCGTTAATGAATTTCAAAATGCTGGATATCATTTAATAGCTTGCAATAACCGCTTTAATAACAGTCAATACAACAGTCATGTCCTTGTGGTTCAATGATATTGAAAACTCCCCCACCAAAAAGAAAGTCCATCTTCTTCTCTACATCATAGACAAATTTCCTAATGGGATTTCCATGGGATCAACAGATATATAAGGTTTGGTAAAGACTGCTCGAGTTTTGCTGTTTTAGTATCAATTTTTCAAGTAGTAACTACGAATAAAACATACTAAAGTAGAAATACCTGCCCTAAATTATAGCGCTGAACATTATGGGCTATTTAAAGTTTGGCACTGCATTATGAGAAACACAAATATTCGTCAAGTTTCACAACAATTTCGTAAATTTTTCCCAAAAACGGCGATAAAATCCCAAAAAATGGGCAAAAGCGGCCTCTGTTGGTACTCAAAAATAAATATAAAAAATGGATTCGTCGTCCCAAAAAAACCCCAAATTCGCATTTAACTAGAGGAAATAACATTTTCTATTACCTTTTAAGTCCAATATCGAACTCGAATATTGAATATGTAAAAAAAACCTATTTCGAAAAATCTGGGGGCTCGAAATTCATTTTATAACTACGGTTTCTTCGGCAATCTTTCTTCAATTGACCCATAGAACAAGAACAAGCCTTTGTCACAAAAAAATTTGACCCACTCTAATGTACATGCACTGTAAGCCGGGTCGAAATGAAGTTGAAGCTACTGGATTTGGTTAGCAAAAGAGTCATTATATGTGTCAAGTAGAATACACACACAAAATTTCAGAAAAAACAATTAACCCCTTAACCATTTTGAAGTAAAACCAAGATGCAATTTTAAAATTGTAAGAATGTTGGAATGTAGCATTAATTGAGTAAAGATGCCTGGTGGGACCTCTTCTCTCAGTAAATGTACGAGATTAGGCCTAGTTGCATATGGACGTTGCATGTTGAAAAGTATTGCTTTGACACTTGTATTGTATTGTTGCATGACACTTGTTTTCCCCAAAAAATTGCGATTTTAAGGTATCCAAGTTTTGAAATTAACTTTGTTTTTAGGGTAGATATATTTCAGGGACCTGACAATGTTTAAAAATTTTTGAAAACTAAATTTCTTTATAATTTCGTAGGGGACCCCCGAGTAAAAATGAACCGATTTCACTGAAACTTGGTAGAAATCATAGGGATGTTAAAAAAGCTAACCATCGGTGGTGCAATGGTTAGTGTGCGCGATTCTTGTACATGAGAACGTGGGTTCGATCCCTGCTCAAACATTGTGAGGACTCACAAATAAGTTAACGAATGCATAAATAGTTGTGCCGAAATTATATTAAATAAGCTACACTATTTTACTGTATGTAAGTTATATGAACTTTGGAAAATATGCTTTGAATTTTGTATCGAGGAAAATAATTTTCGAATGAATTTTAACTTCAAAAATTTTCATTTACTTGGAATTAGTTAAACCTATCAAGAAAATAATTTGTGGAGTCATTCGGTTTTTTTTCGGCAAGGAATTAACTGGTCATCCAGATCAGACGTTAGTTTGTTATTGAGCCCTGGTGAGTTAGCAGAATATATTAATTGTATTTAATGATAACTTGGGGTTTTTTTTTTGTTAAGGTAACACTGATTTTTTGTATTGAGTGCATTAAGAACCAAAGCTGGATGGATATCATCCCACAGCTCTTTTAAATCCTTTAACCATATGACGACTGTGAGATTGCCTGGAAATATGAATGAATATCTCCACAACGCATCATATTTTTTTTGGGTCTTTGGGATTCATATTATTAAATTTGAGTTGGCAGAAGAATCCAATAATTGAATGAAAATCAACCTCCTTAGAATATGACTTTATTCAAGACTTTTGAATGGATCCTTTACTAATCAAAATACGCAAAAACTTTGGATGGATTAATTTTTAAGAAACTTCACATCATAAATTATTACTCAACAAATTTTACATTTATACATATTGTTACGAATTTCCTTATTCGTCCTTTTTGCGTTGTTTTATTCCCAATAATAAAACAAGGTTCGTTTTAAATTACTATAATTACAACGGTTTAACTTCCTTTTATTTTACTTACATATATAGTACAACAGTTTACTTTATTTACACCACTTTAATAAGTCTTATATTTTACTATCACTTCGCGTTGCTCACTTTACGGGGTTTAATCACAAACTGAACTCTCCATTCCAAAGACCTCCGCTATTTATACCAACTCACCATACTCAAATGAAGGTATATCTCGCGAATTCAAGAACCTTCTAGACATTGTTGTTGTTGTTTATCTTTGTAGAACAATCGCGAATGGCGGAGAATTATCTTTACTGAGGTGAATTCATGCTACTGGTTTAGTGAGCTGGTACGTTGTTACAATGCATACTTTCAAGCGCAGCACTAACCGCCTGTTATTTACATACTGTTAGTAGAGTCATTAACAGCAAGCAAAAGATTTTACTTATTCGTAACAATATTATAAACGAAACAAGGAGATTGCAATCTACAAACGCTTGTTGACAGAATATCCCTGTAAGTATTCAATAAAATTTTTTATATATTCATTACATTAGAACACACACACCTTTCATATTACGACACGGTTGACCATTTTAAGAAATATTCAGCTTTAGAGAAACTAAGAGCGATTGATATTTTTTTTAATTTCATTATCTTACCAAAAATTTGTTGTTTTTGTTTGTGATGTTCAATAAAAGCTTGTTAATGTTATAATTAAATTGTTCCGAATTTTTTAAAATTTCCACGAAATTGTTAGCATGAATCCATCATAAATTAATGTGGGCTGATGGAGAATCTAAGATAGTCAGCATGGTTGGGTGGGTTAACGACTATCGGGGAGGATTCGGTAACATCTAATGTTTCTTACCATCTTCAAATTTGTCAATGTATCACAATGTGAAGCTACCTATAAATTAATATTTTATCTGTATGCGATCGAGATCAATGCCTATGGGCAAGAACACCCTCCAAGCCCTGAGCAAAGCCGGAAAGGAAGGTAGCTGATGCCAAGTAGGGATAGATTGGGTAGGAGTAGATCGTTACAACACCTTACATTTTTCTTTCTACTACGGTCACCTCGCTTAGTGATGGCGACACTACCGGTTCGGAACCGGTATAAAACTGTAGGTCCCAATCAGTGAGTTTAAAAACTAGAAAACACACATCTCACTGATTGCGTTAGGCTTTCCTCAATCCCTTCATGGGATGTTATGGGACACCATTATTTTATAAGGAACACCAAAATTGAACCTAATCGGCCCATTCCTAGGGGTACATACCTTGGAACCGAACGAAATATCACCTTTTCGACATTCTTTTCGAAATCATCGCTGGCAAAAAAAAAACGCGAAAATCAACGCTTCCAACCCCCGGGGCTTTTCCCCAATAAGTGTTCCTATCACCGCAAAACCTCACTTCGAGGTTGCAAGAGGTGCAGGAAATGTTACTTCGAACTTTAAACTTCAAACTTTATTTTTGTATTAAATCCACAACATTCATTTAAGAAAAAGCTGTTTCCATGTAATTTTCCATACAATCACGAATCAATAACCCAAATTCAATATTTTTTTCAAAAAAATTCTTAAAAAAGTACTGAAAGCTAATCTTTACTTGTCTTTAATATGTTGCAGAATAGCAAAGCGGGCTACTATGCAAATATTGCCATCAATTCATTTAGTTGGGTATTGAAAACACACTTAATTATGCTGCCCAATCGAGTCCTATTTCTCGGAGTAAGGGGAGTTTTTCAAATGAATTGTTGTTCTAACATCCTGTTGTTCTGATATAAAAAAGTCTTTTTGAACATAGGCACTTTTCAGCCTCATGTGCGCGTTTTTCAAATTGTGCGGCATATCATGTTGTGTGTTAAATACAACACAAATTTGTACTAACAATCAGTGTTTAAAATGCTAAAAATAAATATAATAGATGTATATCGACTAAAGCCACAGCTACTAAAAATCACAAATGCACAGGAAAAATATGATGACTCTTTTGAAAAGCTAAAATTTGTAATACAATTAAAGATATATGAATTTGTCAGAGTAAAATGTTTGGAAATTTAATGTTTTTTGCACGCATTTTTATTCAGGAGATATTTTATAGACAGAACTACCAATTTGCATAATATTTTCAAGAAAATGTTTAAAAAGGCAGGCGTGCCATCAATTTAGCATAGTTTGCCAAACAAATTTTAGCTAACCTGACGTCACAGAGAGAGTGAGAGAATTCATTCAAACATAACGGACCTGCGCAAGGCGCAATCTTATTATCTTTCATTCATGGCTTGTACCATGATTCCAGTGTTGCCAATTCGGCGGATTTCCCGCTAAATCTGGGGGGTGTTTAATGCCCAATGCGGAGATAAATGTGTTTTAGCGGCTAGCGGAAGTTTTTTTCTGTTGTTTTATTTCCCGCTAAACTAATTTTTCGATGAATTCATTCTCATACGCGTAAAACCGCTTAAATTCCCAACCAAGTGGTCGAAAATTTATTTTAGCAGGGAATAAAAAAACAGACCAACTATTTTATGTCGTACCAAGCAATTTTAAACGTCTTCTTTCTGCTGAAAGAATTTTAAAACAAAAGAAGTAGATATAATTCCTCTTTTGAAATTATTTGTAACATGCCGTGACATGCAGTATACCAACATATCGTTTGTCAAATGGGCTGAAATTTCAACAACAAGTTCGCTTTAGGTTGGAGTGTTCTATTTTGAGGACTCTGCGGGCAAATATCCATTCAAAGAATTGAAATATTTTGCGTTCGAGATTTTGTCATTACCTTGGTCAAATACAGAGGTCGAAAAAGTTTTCAGTCAACTAAATATTGTTCAAACGAAGTTACGAAACAGATTAATTACAAGTACTGTGCAATTAATATATATGTATATACATACCTTTATATTTCGAACTAGATATGTCCCGTTTTTTAAATTTCAGACATGGTCTCGAATGCAGTAGTAACGGTTGGTACGAATATGAAGTCTAACATTCGTACTTAAAAATTAATTCGGAATTCTGGTCGTCCAGTTTTAACTACATAATTTACTCGGGATAGCCACAAAATTCTGTTTTCCAAAATTCTGTCTTACAAAAATTCTGTTTTTTTTCCAAAAAAAAATTCAGTCTGTCTAAAATTCTGTTTTACAAAATTCTGTTTTACAAAATTCTGTTTTTAATAAAATTCTGTCTATTAAAATTCTGCTTTTGAAATATGTTATTCCCCTTTCATTATGAGAAAAAAAATAAAATGCCGTTAAATTATTTATTAAGAATTAAAGCCAGTTTATTATGAATAAGAAATGTTACATATAATAACCTATGTGTATGGTTAGATATTTATTCGTTGGAAACAAATTATGAAATATGTAATAAATAATTAAACAGATTAATCGATTTTCAAAATCGATCTAAAAAAATTCATATCATTGAAAAACATATTAATTTAAAAGAAAAAAAAAATAACAAACATTAAATAAAAACACAAATTAGTTAAAAATCAATTAAATTAAGACAAAGTTAAAAATAATAAAAAATCATAGCAATTCAATTTAACTGATAACAATATGTAATTAATTATAAACTAAGATTTTTGCTTTTCTTTTTAAATATTGTAGTTTTCTTAAACGATAAAATTTTTTTACAATACGTGAAATATTTTTTATTTTTTTTACATTTCTTTTATTTTTTTTTTAATTTTTCTCCATTCTCAATCTTTGAGACAATATTTTGAGAATAGACTAATTCTCCTTTTAAATGTTCTACAATTTTGTTGAGTCCGCTTTTTTTTCGTCCAACTACAACACTCAAACGTCGGTGCCATGACTCGACATTGTTTGTAGTTTTCGGGTATTTTTCAGAATACTCGCAATCAAATATCGTCCAAAATTCAGATGGGTATTTACGAGCGTTATATACATAATTGGCCTCGAACCAATAATATAATAATATCTTAATATAATAATATCTAATAATAAATAATATCTAAATTAATAATAATATCTTCGTCTTCAAATGTTCTTCGGAGCTTCGAATAATATTTGGCTACCTTTTCTGGACGAACATACGCAAGCGCTTTTAAACATCTTACTTGCAGTGAGAAATTTTCGTCATTTCCGTACTTAGTAATCAATCTGAAATGATAATGTTGTACATATTACAAGTTCATTACTAAAAATTATAAAAGTTATTAAAAATTCTTACCGTTCTTTTTGAATACGGCGCCACAATTTCTGGGAAAAATGGAAAAAGCACCCTCGTATCTGCGAATCTCGAAAGCATTTTCTAGCTGCTGACACGAGACTAACTTATAATACGATTAGGCTTAAAAAAAACTCCATATTCCAAAGCAATTTGAATTACGCGTTTAAAAAATGCTTCAGAGTACTGCAGATTTTTTGGACATTAGGCAGAATAGGAGTGGGACGACCTCTCCTTCAATCCTTCCATGAACGGAAAAGAGTTGGCGCATTATTGTGGGCACAACATCAAAAGTGCCGTCAACGAGCCAACAATCGCTTTTTTGTAGAAGTTGAATTGATGATTTTGTGCCGAATATAACCATATATTCATCTCCCACTTTCTCTTCTGCCAATATAAAGAATTCGTTATCCAAAACGTATAGATTTAGAGGGTAATCTATTTCATCTAATGCTTGCGGAACTCTGAAAACTCCCATTTCATTCCGAGTGTATCCTATTTTTCGCTTTTGCGCGTACTTCGAGGGAAGGTAATCACGACATTTTTGGTTTGTAATTACCACAGATTGTTGCACTATTTGACTTGGATTAAGGGGTTTGTTTATAGCGGCATATTTTACAAAAGTATTTGTTCTGCATATTTCCACTGCACTAGCAATAGGTTCGTGGGTATGCTTTTTTTGGATATCTTATTAAAACATGCTCGTTATTTTCCATTGCTGTTATTATTCGAGAGGAACACTTATCTGGAATTCTTCTCGAGCACGTCCAGTTAATGGTTCCTTTTTGTCTTTTCATTTCCAATAAATAAAAAAATAGAATTTTGAAAAACTGAATTTTGTAAAACAGAATTTTGTAAAGCAGAATTTTCGTCGAACAGAATTTTGTACCCAACCCAATTTACTCTATCTAAATTGAAAAGCAAGTAACTAAAAACTCATTACTTTTTAAAAGCTAGTGTCATCATAAATGTAAATGACAATACTACGTTTTTTACATATAAACAGTGACTGAATGGAAGTTTTAAACCTTAATTTGTAACCTTCGGACAAATTTTTTTTCAAATTATTCTTTGATATGGTCTCTTTCATAATGAACACATAAATATCCAACAATTATAAATATGTGTTTAAAAGAGCGTTATATGTAGACAAACCCCAATGTTGCAATTACACACTCTCTTCAATGTTACAATATTGCACACTCCGCAACTTTTTAAAGATCACGAAACTCAAATGTTATCATCACGTAGCTCATAAATTTACTGTTTTTCTTCAATTGCTCATTATTGACCACGTGCAGATCAAAAATAGAAGAATCTACAGTACTTGAAATCATGGAAAACTTCAACTGCTCCTGGACTGCTCGTCGAACTCTCAAAAGATTGGATGTTAAGGCTACAGAGAAGAAAAGGAAAACATTTTTATCGCGAATAAATATAAAGTATCCCAAAGAATTCGCCCAGGTCTACGATAACTGAACTGAGGCTGACTGGAAGAATTGAATTCGACACAATTTGAATATTAAAAATACAATTACGCCTTGTGTTTGAGGTTATATGGTCTGATAAGACTAAAGGCAACCGATTTGGGTCCGATGGCCGTTCTTAGTACTGGACCAAAAATTCAAATACTACTACACCGATTGTAGTAACACAAACCATGAAACATGGGGGTGGATCCATAATGGTATGGGGATGTGTTACGAAGAATGGGGTAGGCCCTCTGGGTAAAATTGAAGGTACTAAAAAAAAGAAAAATATCTTTCAATTCTCAAAATCATTTACCAGCTGCTATAGAAAATAGCGTGTCTTTGTACTGAGAGAGTGATTTTTCAGCAATACCTCGACCCAAAACATTCGGTCAAAATCGTTAAAAACTGGTTAAGCAGTCAACAATTTACAACTATGATATGGCCAGCGCAGTCACCGGACTTAAACATGATTGAAAACTTTTTGAGTTACATAAAATATCAGCTCGCCAAGTACTCAGATGCTTCAAAAGGCGTAAACGAGCTGTGGGATAGAGAAAAAGAATCTTGGGATGCGATTCCAGCGGGAATGACGGCAAAATTTTGCAACGTCATGCCTAGCCGTATACAAGCTCTTAAAAAAAATCCAAAGGCGTCTGGACAAAATATTGAATCAGAAAACAAATAAATTAACTTAGAACCAAAGTGCAAAATTGTAACATTTGTATAACTTTACAATATTTACTGTTCACTTTGTATATATGAACATAGAATTAATTGTTTTTTGGTTTTATTGACGAGAGGACAATAAATTGATTTAGATAATTTTTTGTTTTTAGTCAAATATTTTAAATATACAAATTTATTTCCAAACTGTGTCAACCTTGTTACAATTTTGCTCATCACTATATATGCCATTTAATGAAAAATATATTGAATTCATATGTGTTTCGTGAACAAAATGATTTTTATTTCTTTGAAAAATGTTCCCCCTAAATAAGTTTTTTAGCGGATTCTACCGGATTTTTGGATAAATTTGGAGGTATTTCACAGAAAATAATTGGCAACACTGCATTATCTATTCAATACTTTTTGTCGTCGCTCTGGTTGTGACAAATCAAAAACAATTATTTAAGTGAACTAAAGATTGCATTTTATTCAGTTGTATGCCTCCTTTTAAACAAGCAGGTGGTCGTCGCTCGCTTATTTCAGTGAGCTAAATATTGCTTTATTTATTTTAACAATATTACATCTGATGTTAAAGCAGATGTAAGAAAAAATAAAGAGCAATAGCAAAAGAGCCTTCAGCACAAAAACTATTCTTTTATATTTTCCAATGTAACGTTTACTAATGTGTTCATAGAAGTCGAACAGGTACCGTGTAACAAAAAGGTGTTAACACCCGGGTTTTATGGTCCTTTTCCCGCGAAAGCTAACCAGAAGAAGAGTAATACATTAACGCAAGAGTGTAAGTGGGCTGGTCTTACAGGCACTTAAATTATATATAGAACATATATTCCCAGTACAGTCTTAGGACGTTGGGGGGGAAGGAGTAAATTCTAGAATAAGACATGAACAATTTGTAAACGAGAATATGGACAATAAAAATTTAAATTCTAAAAAAAAAGGTGTTAACACATCGCCCGTGAGTTCGAACACTCATTGATTTTTTTTTGATTTTTCTAGTTGTATCAAATTTAAATTTTATTTCATTTATTTGGTTGATTCATTTATTTCAACCCAATATCTCCAATAAGTTTTATCTACAATATGGACACAGTAGTAAAGCAATTTACAAACCTTAATTTCATATGATGTCATCAAATAGTCATTCTCAATATCGGAAATATTCCAAACTTTATCAATAATTTCCGTCGCCACGTCATTGAAGTCGACCGATTGGAAAAATATCACAGCAATTTGTGCTGCCATCAGTAGGATCATAATGATGGAATACTAGGAAAGTTCAAAATTATTATACTTTATAAAGATTATTATATAATACCCTTTAAAGTCACTTACTATCCATATTAGCCGAACTGAATGACGCAGAGCACCACAACATCCCAAAAAGGTGTTAAGGAATAGACACGAACTCAAGACACTGCCTAAAATGCAGGGTACTTTGATAGCTGCACAAAAGTCAAATTCGATTAATGCGTAAATACAGGCAGATAATGTTAGTGCACCGAATATCTGAAATGGGAGTCACAACTTCATGATTCATAATTGCAGGAATAATTTGCTCATAATTGAAAACACTTAATTGGGTTTCAGTCAAATTCGTAAATACTTCCTATACCTCGTAATTGGCGTGTATTCAAATTAGAGTGTCCAAAACCGAAACCGAATACTTAGCGAAACCGGTTGACGGGTTGTTTGCAATTAACCGAGTGTCGGTTGTATAAAAAACGCAATTGTCGAACAAACCGAAACCCTGTTATATGACTTCGGTTAAACGGTTTTTACTCAAGCTGTGTCAAATATTCTGAAAACTTTAAAAAATAAATATAAAAGGATTTGATTTTCAAGTTTTAATAAGAAATATGATGTCCACTTTCGAATATGATTTGATGGCTTGATAAATAACTTCTAAATAGGATTTTCAAACAATTTTTTTTTTCAAATTTCAAAATGATTCTAAAAACGTAATTGTCCAACAAACCAAAAAGCGATTATTTTAAGCTAACAGATCATACTTTTTCCGGTTAGTGAAAAAAATGTAAATGCGGCGGGTGGGATTATCTGCCGTTGGTTAAACGGGTTTTACTAAATTTGTTTTAAATATGAGACATTCCATATCAAACTGAAATCATATGAGGTGGCATATTATGTACTAGTTAGTTCCAACACGCCTCAGACGCCCGTTGAAAAATGCGATAATCTAAATGGATCTATAATAAAAAATACTTTTTTTTTGTAAGATTTTTTTAATTAAATGTATTTAAAAAAAATAATTATATTGTCAGGTCCTTTTTTGTGAGAATATGTATTATATTTTCCCGAAAGGGTAATTTTTTAAAGCGATATTTAATATTTCGCAATATTTAATTTTTGTTAAAATTTTTAGAGATGATTTTATTTTCACTTTTTTCATAAAAGATGATGAAAATCATTCTAAAAGTCTTTTCTATATTCTGTAGAAAGTTTACTGCGGGAATTTCATGGATTCTATCTTTTTAAATTTTTCAACATAATCTTACAATTCACCATATGATTAAAGTTATTTTAGATTTTTAAAAGCAAATATGAAAACCATGGTAGAATAAAGAAGGTTGTCGTAGTAGACAGGGCCGGACTTACAGAAAGTCAACATAGTCAGTTTCTTAGGACCTTGTAAAAACAACTCCTAGATGACGCTCAAGCACTCAAGCACAGTCGTTGGTAAGATGCATAAAAAAGTTGTGACCAGGGGTATCAACTTTTGGAAAAGCGTTAACAAAATTCTATAGAGCGTAACAAAAGCTTAACTAAGCGCTGAATGTTTTTTCACATAAATTCAAATTTTAGATCGTCGGTGACGAAATGGTTATTGTGCAATAATCCCGCACTGGTCACCTTTTTTTTCTTCCGATGACGGTCACTTCGCTTAGTGATGGCGTCATTTCTGAGTATATAGCCATGAAAAAGCATTTTAGAATACGTTCGGAATCGGAGTAGGTTTCAATTAGTGTGTCTTAAAATAAAAAGCGCGCAGCCCACTGTGTGTTAGAAACTCTCCCCAATCCCTTCATTGAACGTATCGGGAATTCCAATACTAGAAGTAGTGTACAAATATCTAATCTTACAAATCGATGCATTTTCAAAAGGCAAATTATGCAATATACTACGTTAAACTACTACAACTTTAACATTATATTAATACGGATAATAAGAACTTAACATAGTATGACGTTATATGCCGTGGTGGGTTGGAGAGAGCTTAAGGCGCTTACATATCGATTATACATATCTTAAATCTATTATCAGCTACATCAGCATAAACCCTAAAAATGGACAGTAAAACTGGGTTGCTTTATATTCTAAAACCCTCTGACAATTGTTACTCCGACTCTGAACGGAAATGTTTGAGAAGCTCTCCAAAGTTAATTAATCAATATTTTTTTTTCGTTTTAAATTATTACGCTATGCTAATATTATTACAACACTGATCACTAGTTAGTGTTTGATTTTTGACTGAATTGTCAAGTGGAGTATTTCAATAACAAAATGGTAATAATACCATATGAACGAAAAATTACACAAAACAAATTCAAATAGCACTGACTTACTGTTGCTTCCCGAGTTTTACTACATCAAACTCACAAATTTCAAGTATTGACTGACAATAACAGGATTAAGCTTTTAGCAACTGGTTTTGATTGGAAAGCTTAGGTGGAAAACAAATAAATTTCAAAATTAGACTGTCTATGGACTTAACAGTTATAGTTGCAGAACCTATTATTTTTGTTGAAGTTGGAAAAGAATATGTGACCCCATATTAGAATAATCAGAATCCTGACCAAGTTATTATGACAGCTATTGTGGAAACTATGTTATTATCGTATTAGCTACGATGAAGCTCTAAATTGTAATTGCGGCAAGAAACTGACAGGAAATCAAACGCCTTCAAAAACTTGAATTTAGAATTATGATATTTTGGAAATATGTTCGAAATTTGTACTTTTAAGCGGTGAAAAGGAAGTATGGTCTATAAAGCTCGATTCACCAATTATAAGAAATTTGTGCTCTTATCTTTCTGTAGTGCTATTTCATTTTCATCCTTCACTATGTTTTTAAAGAGATCGTTTAAAACTGCATACAAATACAGGATACTAATAGGAATGACAGAAGCCATTAGAAGAAATAAAGTGACAAGTTAATCAATCACTTGCAAGTTGTGTGCAATAATAAAAACCGTTTCCCATTACATCCCATGATGGGATTGAGGAGCGCTTCTCACAACTAATGACCGGTTCCGAACGGTGTTTTAAGAAGCTTTTTCATGGCTAGGTACTCAATAGTCTGGCCATGACTACGCGAGGTGGCCGTCGTCGAAAGAAATGTAAGTGAACTACTGAAACAAAAGAGCGGAACAGTGTGAACTAGTTCACAACAGTGAATCGTTCATTTAAACTAGTTCGTTCGTGAACTACACAACTCTAAGGAGCAGCGATTGCACCCACGTTCACATGCACAAGACCAGCGTCCATTGACCATTGAACCACCAACGTTCACAATAGAAGCAAGCATGCAATTAATATTGGGTGAAGTATTTGATTTTTTTTTTGGAAGAATAATAAAGCCGCGGGTGTTAAGAATAATAAAGCCGCTGGTGTGGGTGGGATACCCGCTGAGCTTTTTAAGTCCGGTGGCGAAGGACTGCTAGCACACATGCATCAACTTATATGCTTATATGGTTGGGGCCTTTATATCAGCGGTCGGCAAAAATAAAAATTAGTGTGTGTTGGTGAGAGAAAATATTGTGCACTGAAAAAAATTATACAAACATACGAGTTCTTGTTTTTTGCCGCACGCAAGACAAACAAATACATAACCAGCGCACATGATGTTGTTTCATCGCTGTCTTGCGGACGACTAAACGAAAGAAAAATTTTGTTCTGTGCACATTCAAAAAAACGAAGCAAAAGAGCGTGGTTTTCTAAAGAGCGTAAGTGTCGGTGTTAATTCAATGTCCACACAAGTGGTATGGAGTGCCGATGGCTGCTTTATATGGCCGTCGGTGGTGCAATGGTTAGTGTGCGCGCCTCTTGTACATGAGATCCAGGGTTCGATCTCTGCTCTGACCATCTTAAATTTCTTTCAAAGACGGTCACCTCGCATATTGACGGGGACACTATCGAGTAGTTAGCCATGAAAAAGAATTTCAAAAATACCGTTCGGAAACGGCGTAAAACTGTAGGTCCCAATCAGTGAGTATACAACCAGAAAGCGCACAGCTCACTGGTTGTGAGAAGCTCTCCCCAATTTCTTCATGGAATGTAATGGGAAACCATTTGAATATTTATTTTATATGGTGGGGGTATACAGTTGCGGTCAAAATAATAGCAGCGCACCCAACATTCAATTTTAGTTGCAATTATATTTTAACGCGGACTTATTTTTAATTCCACCACTGTATTAACCGTTATGGAATGTGAGTGCAAAAAAAATATGAAAAATTTTTGGTAAAGTTGATGCACGTGTCAGAATAATAGCAGCAAAATTTTAAATTCCAAAAAATCATAAAAATCTCCGAATTTTTAAATCGCAACAATTAAAAAGTAAGACTATATTTAAATTACAGTGTTTTTTAATAATATTTATTACTTTAATATGGTAATAATATTTTTTTTTTTTGAAAAAGTGGGTCGCGCAAAGCACTGCACCGATGAAACACGTGGACTGATAAAAAAAAAAATTAATATTGGAAGGAAAAACATACAGGGAAGTACAGAGCTGGTTAGGCTGTTCAGCAAAAATGATTAGAAACGCATTAAAATACAAACCAAAAGATGAAACAAGAGGAAGAAAGTCTGTTGTGTCAAACACAACTAAGCGGATGATCAAAAATGAGAGTACCAGAAACCCCTTTGTGCCTACTACAGAAATACGAGACAGTATTTGTCCAAACATCAGTGTGGAAACTGTTCGCAGAGTACTACGCGAAAACAAGCTGTACGCAAGGAGTCAGAGAAAGGTCCCACTTTAAAAAAAATACATGTTGCAAAAAGATTAGACTTTGCGAAATCGCACATTTCATGGCCGACCGAAAAATGGAGGAATATATTATGGTCGGATGAGTCCAATATTGTGTTATATGGTGGTACTGAATCCCGACAGTATGTGAGACGTCTGGAGAATAAAGAGTATGATCCCCGAGATACAACCAAAACAGTAAAACATGGCGGATCAAGTGTAATGGGCGTGTTTTTCCTACTACGGGGTTGAGCCAATACACTGGATCCAAAATATAATGGATGCCACCCAATATGTCCATATCTTGCACAATGTTATGCTTCCTTACGCAGAGTACGAAATGCCGCTGAAATGGACATTTCAACAAGATAATGATCCGAAGCATACCAGTCGGCTGGCAAAAAGTTGGTTCCAGGATAACAATATCGACCTGATGGAGTGGCCTGCGCAGTCGCCGGACCTCAACCCAATTGAAAATTTGTGGTGCGACATAAAAAAGGAGGTGGCCGGAGCAAAACCAAAAAATAATAACGAGCTATGGACGGTAATAAGGGAGGCCTGGCTAAAAATTCCGAGCTCAAGATGCCAAAACTTAGTGACTTCAATAAAGCGTCGCTGCGAAGCTGTTTTACGCAACAAAGGTTGGGCAACGAAGTACTAAGTACATTATTTTTTCTGTGCTTTATATTTTTTACGTTGTTCTTAAGATGAATTTATTTTAAGTTTCTGTTCACGCTGCTATTTTTTTGACCGCTGAATTTGGAAAAATAAATGTTTTTAGATGTAATATTTAAAAAATACCCAAGTTTTCGGGTTTATTTGCAGGTGGAGAATAAATAGTAGCGTATATTCTTTCAAAGAAAAGTAATTGTTTTTTGGTTTAATCTTTGTACTCTATTGCGCTGCTATTATTTTGACCGCAGCTGTATATGCCTGAGGATTGGAGCCTCAGTGTATTATGTCCTGTATTCAAAAAACGTATAAGTGCTTTATCCATCGCGTATAAGGTATTATGTGAAAGACTAAAGCCAATTGTTGAGAATTTCAACAATGTTATGTTTCTTCTATATGTGATTATATGTGATTACCTTCAACTGAGACATTGGTTAATGATCTGTAAATGTCAACTTAACTGAAACAGTTGGCAAGGTTGACGAGCCCATTCTGGTACCACCCAGGCAAAAGCTAGGGGTCGACCGAATTGTCGATGAGATAAATCGCTTAAACACTTCGGATCGTGATTAAATTAGGAATTGCACTTAAATTCGTCAAACACCAGTAATGTATTAAAATAAGAGTGTTTTTGCCAGATCCATTTTGGTACTTCCCTTACAATAGTTGTGCAGCCGGCTGGTTGGTCGACAGGATAACTCCCGTCATGAATCAATCTTCAGTCAAATGCCACACTGCTATGGAAAATGGGTGATTTTACTACTCCCCTTTTCGTATATCAAAAGTAGAAATCTTTGCAAAAAAATATAAACTTTTTTTAATGGAACTCAGACCTAATGGATGACTTAGAGTGAGTCTATGTTTAAGTCGGTACACCCGCCTGAAGTTTACTATTGACTCTTACAATAAACAAATAAATTACATAAAGCATCTTCGCTCGATTACGTCAGTAATTCTGATTACACTGAACGGAATTCTAAGCAACGCATTTTAGAAGCTACGATATGAATGATTTTATACACAAATGTACCCAATTATTTGACATTGACATCAAACGTAAAGTCCGCCTCCATGTGTCCAATACATAAAATGTTATTTGAAATACAAAATTTAGATAAAACATTTGCTTCGGTATCCATATCTGAAAATCACTGTGAAATATAAATTAAAATACTAATTCACCCGCAAGCCACATTCAATCACAAATTTCACTTGTTTCTGCGAATTATTAGCTACAGAGTAGCTACTAAATGAGCAGAATTCAACTCAAATATTTCTGGAATGATGAGTTTCATTTAATCTTTTTTTTGTCAATTAATGAGTTTCAATTATGTCTTTTGAATATTAATTAAATCTTTTGGTTTTTAGTTGATTTTTATAGAATTTCAACTAAGTCATTTCAAATTCCAAGTTACTTTATTTATATTAAGGTACTGTTAAAATTATAATCAACAGGGTCTAATGATTTAACATTTCATATGTTTTTTTGAATCTCAGATATTATAGGTCAATTTCTAATCATGAAATTGTTTGATTATTGTAACCAATTGAAATTCGCTACGATGTTATACGTTTTTGAAAAACCAGCGTAATTCGGCATAGAGAAATTCACGAGGAGTCAAAATTTGTTATTTCAGAGGTGTCAGATACTTAAACATTTAAATGTTTGGCAGACTTAATATACCCCCTATCCCACGGTGGGTGGTATAATAATTCTATGTCAAACGTACATAAATTTCACCTTAGTCCATGTGGTTTACTTAGTATTTCGGTTTAACGATATTTTTCAACTTCACGTTTATGTATCTATTTTTGTTTTCTAATTATTAAATTGTTTCTCTATTCTTCATAGTACGGTTATTTATCCGATGTATCACTACTCACGCAACATAAAATGTTTAATATAAACATGGAAAACTTTAAAGTCGAAGTTCCGCAACCCATTTTCAGGCTAAAGTCCTAACAATTGGATCTAAATTTATTATATGCAATTTGCCGACGATCATTACTCAATGACTGAATGTTCGAAACTAAATTCGACTTCGTTCCCCATTCGGTTCCAGCACTGCTGTGCTGTGTATTCATAGAAGCTTATGGGCTCCAACGTTCGCATATATATAAATGTAGATGTGGAATAAATGTATTGTGGATTATAAGTTTGTGTTTCTTTTTTATCAGACCGATAAGGTACTGGAACCACAATGTCAACACCTTAACATTTGTTTTTTTTTTTAAATTTTAGAGATAAAAGTACGACAAGTAGCAACTAGTGTTACTAATAAAAGAAAGATACACTGGGAAAATATGAAACATAAACTCTACACGTAACGAAATCTGTTGAAATTAATCCTTTAAATATACACTGTTGCAATACACTGTAAAAAGTGAATTTAAAATTTTTAGTTTAAATTTACAAATTTATTTAACATATACGCATTAACTGTGTAAAAATGAGATTAGACAACTATTGTTCAATACTGTATTAATTTACAGGTGTTTTACACATTTTTTGTTTTTTTTTTTAAATTTTGTTGTGTAATATTAAACACAACTTGTCTATATTTAATACCAGTAATATTTAAAAGAAAATGTATGTAAAGTAGTGTATTTACACATATGTTGTTCAAAAGTGCACAGACATTGTTGAATCTTGTTGAAAGCTGCGACAATTGAGTTTAATTTTGCACGTGCCACAAATGTGTAGTAAAGCATTGAGAAATATAAAATATACAAGAGTTTCTATCCCACTCTTTACATTCTCTCGCTGACGGCCATATCAACAAGTTCGAGTTGCTGTTGGATTTTACTCTTTGGATGGATATAAAACCAGTGTTGCCATTGGAAAAAAATATTCCCGACCAAAAATTTCCATAAAACCGACCAAAATTGTGAAAGAAGTCCTAAATTGTTTTATTATTTTTGTAACATACATTTTTTATTTGAATAGACATTGCTTATAAAAAAAATAATATTAAATTAGTAATTCAGTCTTTTTAACATTTTAATTACAATAACTCAAATATATGGTAAAATATATGATGAAAATAAGAAATAACATTTTTCTACATAAGTCATATCTTCGGCAATTGTTACAGGTTGAAGTCCGTGCATTTTATAAAAACAATAAATAAAATATAATTTGAGGCTATTCCATTGCTCAACTATTCTATTTATCACACCTTGAAGTGATATCAATCTAGTCCCGCAAATGCCTAATATTTTGTGGGGTTTTGCTGCACAATATTCTTGAAATTCTTTAAATTCGTTTATTCGTTTGGGACTGTGCGAAAAAAAGACATCAATTTTACGGCACAGAGACTCAATACTTGTTGGTAACTTTTCATAGCATATCTGGCACAAAGATTACGTGAATGGCAAGTGCATTTTATGTAAAATAAATCCGATTCACGGGTAAGCAACGTTTTTAGCCCACTGATAATCTCCAGCCATGTCATTAGCACCATTTGTCGCCAAAGCAATTAAATTTTTTAACGGAATACTACGTGAAGCCAAGAAGTCCTTTATTAATTTGCAAATAGTCTCCGCATTAGCCTCAGCAACCTTCAGCATGGCTAGAAACTTGTCTTGAATCCCGAAATTGAGGAAAATTTTATTGTTTCGTCCACAATTAAGGAGAACCTCATTTTTCTTTAAAATAGAAACTATACCATCACTTGCCTGGTTTCCAATATAGGTCGCTGTTTGAGTTGCAGTAATTTTGCTATTGAAGATTCTGGGCAACACTCAATAAGTAAAGCAGGCAGATAGTCCATTAATAAAAACGGTGGATTATGTGTAATGCAAAACATTACTAACACATATTCCGCATATATAACTTGTTTTTGCCGCTTTTGTTCCTCCGCATTACAAAATTTGTTGACCTTCAGATTTCTTTTTTTCAGATCATAGTTTTGAATGTGGTATGTTGATTTCTCATGTGCTTTTAGGTGGGTCACGCAATATGCGGAGCCATCTTTTTCTTGCAACCAAGTAAATGAGTGTTTCACTACCACCACTGGAAAATAAGAGTTTGAAAGATTTATAAATAAAAACATTTAAAATTTTACATCAACATTAAGCTTGTTTTTTTAATTCCTGCTAAACTAATTTTTCGACGACTTTGTATGGAGAGCCGCTTAAAATCGCTTAGTTCCCCATACAAAGTGGTCGCAAAATTAATTTAGCAGGGAATAAAAAACCAGGCTTATTGTTATCTTCAGACCTGTTAGAGACATCATTATTGTTATCTTCAGACCTGTTAGAGACATCACTGTTGTTTACTTCAGCCTTCTTAGCCCTTTTTGTTCTATACCTCAAAAAAATTAACAGGCACAATATTAGTATTTCCAAATGAAAATAAATTAAGAATAAAGCCTCGTTGTCATATCACATAGCACTTAGCATGAAACACTTTCCCGGGCCTGCCGGACCACGTTCTGAATGTTGCAGGACAGTTAGAGCTACCTATTTCCCATCAAGTTTACTCACTTGTCCATGTTTTTAATTTTGACAAAATTAAAATTGTTTCTTTTCACAGCAATAGATTAGACAGATAGATCACTTTCTTTAAATATTAAGGAACACTTAGTAGGAAGACGCGCACAATTTCAGTTTTTACGATGAATAGTCCAAATCACGAAACGAAGAAGCATTGCAAAGTACAAAGCCTAAGCTTTTTGCGCCGTCAAATACAATGACTTCTGACAATTCAGTGCGTTGGCGCACACGTATGTACCAACCTAAGGAAAAATTGATTTTTTTAATTGAAGGCTAACTAAAATTAATGATGGGTACGTCTAAAACGGACCAAAATTGAATTATTCGGGCCATCCGACCAAATCATAAAATTTAAAATCCATCCGACCAAATTTGGTAGGATTCTACCAAAACGGCAACGCTGTATAAAACGTACAGAAATAAAAGGGAATGCGTATTTTTGTTTGATGCAACCAACATAAATCATAATTTAGCTGTCATTAGTATCACTCAAACAATGTCTAAACTTAGTTTGCAGCATGGTTTGCTTGTGGTTGTTTATCGCTCTCTCGCCTATCCACTCTGTTTTCTATAATTTCCCTACTATGAAGTATAGTCGATCAGCTGTGTTACGGAAGTTGTCACAACAGTAAAACAATTTGGTAAAAATAGCACGCAGTAGACAGCAAGCAATATATACAGCAGTAAAGAAAGTATAAAAACCAGTACAGAAATTATAGTCGGGTGAACTGACTTAAACATACCCTCACCCGAAGTCATCCATTGCGACCGAGTTGCATTGCGCTAAATATTATTGAACACCCAACTTAATTAAGATCCTAAGTGATTATGGCGAGTTATCATGACTACCAGCCAATTGTCCGCACAATATTTATATGGGAGTTACCACAATGGGCATGTCGAAGTTGTGCATCTGTTTTTACACAATATTGCACAATAAATTGATCAGTACCATATTTTAAATGTGTTTTTTACCCCGCTAAAGTTAATTATAGCTTAATTTGTACGGAGCAGCTAAGCGATATTAAGTGGCATTGCAATTTCTCACTTAAATTCCGACTTGTGCAATGACAATGTTGCCACATGTTAAATTTCAAGAAATGGTTATCTTAGATACATTTTGTTATCATTTCTTGCGAATGAAAATGTTATCAAGAACAGACCCAAAAACAGAAATTTGCAAAATGACTTACACATTTAAAGTTCATTAAAATTATTTTGTTTAATCGAAGACTACATATACTTTTATATCTTTAAGGTTGAAGGATAGACTTTTATTTCCGATAGAAAAGAAAATTGGAAATAAATTGTTCACAACAACGCTCGGTAACTGTTATACATATTGATCATGGTAGAATTATCTATAAGGTATAGTCCTTTAAACAGGTGGTGAAATTTTTTCCATGTCATTTTTCGTTTCACTTGTCAAAATCTTATGTGTTTTGTTTTTATCCTTTTTTGTATTCTTGTATTGTTGTTATATATATGTGTAGAGTTTACCAACTGAAACGAATGAACGAAAATAAAATGTCTGTTGTTGCTGCTTACAATTACAATAATATCTGCTGCTGCCATGTGTTTGTTGGCACTGGCTACGAACGTGATGCCGTATCGCATTTTTTCACCCATTACAGCAAATGTTGCCACATTGCGTAGTATTAAGTGTGGATCGTTTTATTTGGAAAGTCGTAAGTGGCGATAGCTTAAGGGAATAAAAAAACAGCCTTTTGTTAAGATCGGTTGTGGAGATATCGAGAAGGCCAGCCGGAAAGCCGTCCAACTTTTGTAAGGGAGGTACCCAAATGGGCTTGAACAGTAGTTAATCTTTAATATTTTGGAAAACATTGCCGACTAACGAATTTCATTAAGATCGCTTGTAGTCTACGAGAGTTATCGTGTCGATCAACCGGTCGTCCGCCCATCTTTTGTGTGTATTTGAGCAAATTTTGTCTAGTACCAAACTTCATAAAGATTGGTTCGGTTTGCGGGAGTTATCTTGCCGAACAACCAGCCGGCCGCACAACTTATCTTGGTGCGGCGTGGCAAAATCACCCTTGTCTTAATCGGTGACTGGCCTATAACCCAATTTCATTCATATCGGAAGTGTTTCATGCGACGTATCTCATTGACAACCGGGACGACCACCAAGCTTTTGTATGGGAGGTACCAGAATGGGCGTGCAACCTACACAGTTTTCTCCAGTTAAGTGGACATTTACAGATTTTGAGCCAATGTTTGAGTTGAAGCTAATCACATCTACCAGAAAAAAGTTTTAGGAGAAATATGATTTTGTGTTAAATGTGTCGATTTATATGGGAGGTACCAGAAGGGGCGTGGCAAAACACCCATTTTCAATCCCAACCTAAGTTTGGACAAATAATGCTCACTGACCAAATATCATTGTGATCGGCAAAGGTTTACGGGAATTATCTGGCCGAAGAGCCAGCCGGCCGAACAACTTTTGTATAGGAGGTACCAAAATGGGCTTGGAAAAACCACCTTTGCCTTCATCGGTGACTGGCGTTTTTTGACATGAAGCCTAATACCCAATTTCAATAAGATCGGGAGTGTTTCACGCGACTTATCGCATTGACAACACGGACGAACACTAAGCTTTTGCATGGGAGGTACCAGAATGGGCGTGGGGAGGTCGCCCATTTTCTCCAATTAAGTAGATATTTACAGATTATTAACCAATGTTTGAGTTGAAGCTCATCACATCTACCAGAAAAAGGTTTTAGAAGAAACACGATTTCGTACTAAATGCGTCGATTTGTATGGGAGGTACTAAAAGGGGCGTGGCCAAAACGTCCATTTTCAATTCCAAACTAACCATGGAGAAATAATAGTCGCTGACAAAATTTCGCTGTGATCGATAAGTTTTTACGGCAGATATCGTGACAGACAAGCGGACATTGTTCAATCGTCTCGAAAAGACCCACATCGAATATCGTCCAAATATACTGAGGGTCTAATATGACTCCTTCTATGCATTTTTTCCGTATTACATGATATATACCCCCATCCCTATGGGTGAGGGTAGAATAATTATAAGTATAATACATTTAATATAAAATAATTGTGTATAAGTGCAATATTTGGGTGTTATTTAATTTTATAAGTCTACAGCCAATGTATATAATAATATATTTCAATTTATTATATACTTATATATAAATCGCATGTATTTCGCCATTACAATAATAAAATCCATACCACAAAGTGGACGAAAACACTTTGTAACACATACGAGCATTCCGTTTGCCCATTTAAATCCGAAAATGTTAAAATAATTCCGCAACATTTAAATTTACCTTTAATAATACTGTGGAAGTCGAAAAATAAGACAAGGCCGGAGAGTACGGTTTTACACTCATTCGGGTACGGGAAGTCGAACTGCATCATTAGTTTTTTGAGTTACAATTACGGTTTCATACAAAAATTTTTTTTTAAGTTTTTTCATAAATGATAATGGTGAAGTTCGGTGGCATGTAACTTCTTCTACGTAGATTGGATTGTTAAACTCTCTTCGGCAAGATTATTTGGCATAGCACAAGCTATAATATAGCTGAACACGCCAATTCCGTTAAAATAATCCTTTACCCGATTATGAGAAAAATCGGAAAAAATATCAGATTTTTTAGACAACATTTTTTTTGAGTGTAACCCATTGTCTCTAGTGTAATTTTTTATGATTTGTATCGATAGCCTACTTGGTTATAAAAATTTAAAGTCCTTATTATTCACCAAAATCGGATTAAAAATACAAATTCTGTAATGAAAATAGTAAATTTCATCTTAAATTAACTTCCTCAAAAATTCGTTTATTTAACGGCATGTACCTTACGTAAGGTTAGTGGGCACCGCTGTAATATAAAACACAACAAATTTTAATTTCGGCAACAGCGCCATCTGCCGGGCTGATTGTCGAATCTAAACCATTCAGGGCGCCACCACAACGCATGCAAAAAATGTCATTAAAATCGGTCCAGTTGTATAGGAGGAGTACAGTCGCAAACACACGTACAGTAGATGAACTTATTTCAATGAAACTTATTTTGGATAGTGTTAAGTATGTGGAGCATGAATGGAAAATATGTGCGGACTTGAAGGTAATTGCTTTACTTACTGGCTTGCAAACAGCTCCGAGACGAGTTATAATTAAACCAATCCAAAGTTATAAATATTCCACTTGTGCTGATTGACAAAGTATTGTTACCTCCTCTCCATATCAAATTGGGAATAGTCAAAAACTTCATCAAAGCATTAAAAAGTAATGCTGAAGCTTTCAAATGCTAGAAAAATATATATCCAAGACTTAGTGAGGCGAAGATAAAAGAAGGTACCTAACTGATTTAACAGTTTTTTTTAGTACAAAAAAAATAATAATATAATAATGAATATTTAACGTTTTAATTACAGGTGTATTCAATGGTCCTGATATAAGGAAACTTATGAAAAACAAAGAATTTGTTTTCTGAAGATTGGAAAACTCTTGTTGACAATATACTTGCATCCTTCGAGAGTATCGGCGTTCATGTGTCGCTAAAAATACATTTTCTCCATTACCATTAGGACCACTTTAGCCGTCAAATCCCGACAGAGTCAGATGAGCATGGAGAAATATTTCACCAAGTCGCTGCTCCTCTCGAGCAGTGGTATTGTGGAAAAAAGTTAAATTCATTGTTGGCTGACCTATGTTGGAATTTAATTACTGAAAATAATTTGGATTACTAGAAATTTATGTTTATCAATCATTAACCTTACGTAAGGTACAGGCCGTTAAATAATTTTTGAGGAAGTTAATTTAAGATGAAATTTACTATTTTCATTACAGAATTTGTATTTTTAATCCGATTTTGGTTAATAAGGACTTTAAATTTTTAAAACCAAGTAGGCTATCGATACAAGTCATACAAAATTACACAAGAGACAATGGGTTACACTCAAAAAAAAATTTTGTCTAAAAAATTTTGATTTTTTTTCAGATTTTTCTCAAAATCGGGTAAAGGATTAATTTAACGGAATTTGCGAGCTATATTATATTAGTTTGTGACATACCAAATAATCTTGCCGAAGAGAGTGTAACAATTCAATCTGCGTAGAAAAAGTTACAGGCCACCGAACTTCACCATTATCATTTATGACCGTACACTGATGAAAAAACTTAAAAAAAAAAATGTTGTATGAAACCGTAATTGTAACTCAAAAAACTAATGATGCAGTTCGATTTCTCGTACCCGAATTAGTGCAAAACCGTTCCCTCCGGCCTAGTCTTGAAGAAAATTTGCAAAAAACTATCACAGTGTAACCAGTAAAGAAATTGCAGTCGGGTGAACTGACTTAAATATACCCTTAACCTTTCGTCACCCATTGGGTTTAAATTCCACTAGGAATGTATATATTGTGAAACCGACCAACCTCCAGTTACTGGAATGGGCGTGGAAACTTCGCAAGTATATCTAATTATCAAGTTAATTTGGTCCTGTTGTGATTTTGAGGATTTATTGTAATTACAACCCATTTGATTTACGGGAAATATCGTGTCGACCAAGGGGACTGCCGCCCAAATTTTGTATGGGCGTGGCAAAGTTGTCCATTTTTAGTTACAAGATTGCTTTTGACAAACCATTGCCCAGAACCAAATTTTGTTAATATAGGTTGTGTTTTTCGGGAGATAGCGCATCAATCAATAGGACAGCCTTGTCTTTGTACTAGAATGAGCATGTCAACTAGAGTGTCCAAAACCGAAACTGAAAAACCGAGGGAATCGGTTACCCGGTTTTTTGCTATTAACCGTGTGCCGGTTTTTTAAAAAGCGTAGTTTTCGAACAAAACGGAAACCGGTTATTTGTCGTCGGGTAACCGGTTAATCGGATTTTACTTACTTAAATTGTACTTACTCCTTAATAAATTTTATTTTAAATAGTTAAATAATTTAAATAATTAATAATATTTAGTAAAATTTTGGAATTAAGAAACATGATTTCTATTTTGATATTTTGATATGATCTAAATGACATATCCAAATAATTTTTTTTCAAAATGATTTTATGATTTAATTAAAAATTAATTAAGAATTAATTAAGCTTTTCAAACATATTTTTTTTTATCAAATTTCAAAAGTAAAATTGTTTGATAACTAAATGTTTTAACTTAATAAGATTTTCATACATGAAAATCTTTTTCAAATTTGAATACTATTTTCGATTTTAAATCAGTTTAATGCGAATTTGAATAAAACTTTTAAATTTTACATTAAACACGCATTCCAAATTAGAATATGATATACATTTTTTAAAATGTGATGATGTGAAATGGGCGAGATTGTCACCCCCATTCTGGTACCTCCCATACAAAACAGGGTGTTCGTCCGGGTTGTCAATCCGATAAATCGCGTGAAACACTTCCGACCTTAATGCAATTAGGTATTAGGCTTCACGTTATCAAACGCCAATCACCGAGTAAAACAAGGGTGATTTTGCCACGCCCATTGTGGTACCTCCCATACAAAAGTTGTTTGGCCGTCTGGTTGATCAGCACGAGAAGTCCCGCAAAACCGAACCAATCTTTATGAAAGTTTGTACTAGTTAATATTTAGTCAAATAAAACTCTCCTATAGAAAATGAGCTATTTTTCTACACCCATTCTGGTACCTCCCAAATAAATGTTGGGTGGATGACCGGTTGATCGACACGATAACTCTCGTAAACTACAACCGATCTTCATAGAATTCGGTACTAGGCAATATTTTGCTAAAAGCTACTGTGTAATTAATAACTGACTATTGTGCCACTCCCAGTTTCGTACCTCCCATACAAAAGTTGGACGTATTTACAGTTTGCCGACTCGATATATCCAATATATCCTAACCACTCTTAATAAAATGTGGTATTGATCAAAATTTTGGCAACAACTTGCCATGCCCATTTTTGTACCTCGCATATAAATATTCGGAGGGAAACTAACTAATTTGGGTTTTAAATAATACTTAGCGCAATGTCAATCTGCTATTGAATATGGTCACTTTTGAGTATGGGTGTTTTTATTTAACATAACTCCCACGCAATGGATGACTTAGGGTGAGGGTATGATTAAGTGGGTTCACCCGACTGAAACTTATGTACTTGTTTTTATTTCAAATTAAAACGTTATTAATTAAATACATTTGTAAAATTTTGAGTTTTCAACACGAATAAGTATATTACAAATGATAAACAAATGTATTGTAAGTTCTACATGTGTAACTTAACTTAATGCATAAAGCCGAAAAAACCGGTTTCACCGGTTTTGGCCAAAATTGAAAACTGAAAACCGATTTCTAAAAAAATTTGTTTTTTTGAACAAACCGAAACCGGTTTCATGAAAAATTAATTTTTCGAACAAACCGAAAACCGGTTTAAAAAAATTCCCGTTTTTTGGACATACTAAGAATCTTATATGGCTCCTTCTTTTTTTTTGGTATTAAATGACATATACCCCTATCCCCCATTTGTATAGAACACATAAAGCGAATTATACCAAACCCAAATGGAATATTTTAAGTGAATCCCAAATGTCGGAAACTGTTTCCACCTTAATGATGCTGAATTTGATGATATTCCCCCTGAGGGCATCTGCTCAAATTATACAAATTTAAATATAAAATATTTAAATTGCAGAAGATAGAAAATATTCAAAACATTATCCAACTATGCAAAGACCCAATTATTTCAAAATATAAATAAAATAAATGGTTTCCCATAACATCCCATGAAGGGAATGGGGAGAGCTTCTCACAACCAGTGAGCTGTGCGCTTTCTTGTTTAGCACTCACTGATTGGGACCTACAGTTTAGAGTTCGAATCCACGTACTCGAATCTCACTAACCATTGCACCAACGACGGCCACACAATATAAACAACAGTTATTAAATTCAACTTCAAATATTGATTTTGTTTGAGACATTTCTAACTTTATTCCCATTAAAAAAGAGGTACATTTCAAAAAAAAAAATGTATTTTCGTTGCACCCAGAAAAATTTTACTTGGCTTTGACGAGTATTACATTATCATTATATTCTGATTCTAAAAATTATTGATGCTTTAATGACTGAAACCTAATTTTCTACATTGATTCATGAGGAAAAGTCTAGTTAGAAAATATTTACACCTAATTACAATGATGGGTCATTTAAGAAAAAAAAATTTTTTTTAATGAAAACTACAAACGTATTGTGGATGCATTCGAAAATTGCAACCCATTAGGGTCATAAAAAAAAATAAACATAAAACATAAACTTATCCTCCTGTACAAAGAAAGTTTAATTAAATGCTGTGGGTTCTCGACGCTCTAGTTTGTAATTTGATAGAATTAGAAAATATTGGGATTAACGTCGCTTCAAGCGATTTACCAAGAAATTTCCCTGGTAGTTTATTTGCAATGCTCAGCAATAACTTCGGCAGTCACCAAATTGGTGGATTTATGGAGAATTTTAGCTGCAGCAAATACATATGTCGATATTGTTTCTAAGACTGGGTATCATTGAAAGCATTTGATCTTAAATTGGTCGACGAGCGTAACTCCACCAACTACATTGAATGCGTCGAAAATATTTTCAACGATCCTTCGCTTGGTTTGGGAATAAGACACACTGAAAGAAAAACGCTTGGTCGCATGGATGATACATATTCGTTAAAGTTGTACGTTTATGTAATGAACAATGTTGTACGTCCGACAATTTGTTTATTATATATTATTATTTTATTGACTATTTTACAACCTCATGAGGTCAGATGTTTTACACATATTAATTAAGCAAACAAATTTCAACATATTCTTCCAACTATCTCAATCCTTCTCCTTTTCTCGCCATTTGGTAAAACCAAGGATACGGAGGGATTCTTCTGCCTGGTCTTTCCAGCCGAGTCTTGGTCGTCCTCTTTTCCTGCTTCCATCGGGTACGTTATCGAAAACCTTTCGCGCTGGTTCATCTTCATCCATTCTGATAAAAAAAAAATGGTTTCCCATTACATCCCATGAAGGGACCGGGGAGAACTTCTCACAATCACTGAGCTGTGCGCTTTCCAGTTTTCACTCATTGATTGGGACCTACAGTTTTACACCGATTCCGAACGGTATTTTGAGAAGCTTTTATCATGGCTAATACTCGATAGTGTCGCCGTCACTAAGCGAGGTGACCGTCGTCGAAAGAAATTTTAAGGTGGTCAGAGCAGGGTTCGAACCCAGGATCTCATGTACAAGAGCCGCGCACACTGACCATTGCACCACCGACGGCCACAATAACATGGCCTAGCCAACGCAATTGGCCTAATTTGATTCGCCTAGCTATGGCCACGTCAGAATAAAAACGATATACCTCTTGGTCGGTACTCGCTTTTTTTAATAAAAGTACCATATATTTTAAGGAGAATTTGCCTCTCGAATACTGCCAGGTATTTTTCATACGCTTGCGATATGACCCAAGTTTCGGAGCTATAGGTCAGCACAGGTGAAATGAGAGTCTGGTATAGCTGGACTTTCGTCTGTCGAGAGAGGGTTTTGTTCCTAAACTGCTAGCTGAGCCCAAAATAGCATCTATTTGCAAGCACAATTCCCCAATTTATCTGCAGGCTGACGTTATTGTCCTTGTCAACGGCGGATCCAAGGTAGACAAATTCATCCACTACTTCAAAATTAAATCGGTTGTCAACGTTCAAGTGTGGACCAAGTCGAGAGGTTTCTCTACCCGTTGACAGCATCAATTTTGTCTTGCGCTCATTAACAGCAAGACCCACCTTCGTAACCTCACGCAAATTTTGCCCAATGATGTCTATCTCGTCAGCATACGCCAGCAACATATGGCTTTTCGTGTAAATGGTCTTGTTCGTATTTACTGCAGCTTTTCTCATTAGTATCTCCATTAAGATGTTGAAGAGATTGCAAGAAAGTGTGTCGCCTTGTCTTAGTCCACGCTTGGTACAGAATGGTTCAGTGAGGTCCTTCCCCATGTTCACTGCTGATTTTCTCTTTGGGCTGAGTTGGTCTGCGTGATTATACAAAGGCGGATCTGTTTTACCGGTATCCCAAGTTCAGACATAGCTTCGTACAGTTTTCCTCGTAGGGGGCTATCGAAAGCGGCTTTATAATCGACAAAAAGATGGTATATATTGTCATACCACCCGATCGCCATATGTTAATATATAGTGATGCATGTGTTCGTGTACCTATTGAGCGGACGGCCTCGTATGCCATGCGTTAGCCGGGCTTATAACTCGTCGGACGGGTGGGATCTTCCCACTCGCTAGGCACAATAACGATCGGACGATGAACATTTGTACATACGAGCTTGAATTCACAAAGACTTTCGACATAAACAAAAAAAGAACGGAGCTCGAATAAAACTTATCAAGTAATGCAAAAAGAAAACAAACACTGAAACATGAGATTATTGCCTGGGGAAAAGAATGAGATGATGAACGAATTCATCTTGCGTCAGATGGGTCGACTGGTGTTATTGCCGACTGATGCCCTCCCTTAAGAAGCCCTTCACGCTTCACCATGATATCGATCCTACTTCGATATCCCATAAACGTCGGTTGCCGAGGTTACTTACCCTATTACTCTACCTAACCGTTATGATTGCTCACTCAATCATACTGAATTTGACCACAAGGTTTTCATAATACATTACAAACTTTATTCTCAAATACTTAAAACGACAATTTAACTTTAAAGCCCCATGGGCGAAGCGGTACAAAAAATGCGGAGACACAGCTCTCGTTCAACAAAACTCGCACCCATGGGTGTAAAAACTCTTCAATGATTTTGAATGTTAAAATGTAAATCTTAATTAAACCTTACAAATTACTTTAAATTTATCTTTCTCAAAACTAAACAAAATCACCTTAGACGACAGACTAAATAGGCCATTTTACGCGATTCTCCCGTAATTTATCCCACGCACGAAAACTTTAGCTAACGACCGAACTTGATTCCGACGGATTTGACGAACTAGCGATGATCTAGTTACACGTGACCGGGTTAGGATTCTCAGAGGCAATTCGCATGAGAGTTAGTAAGATATAAATATAATGAAATAATCAATATCATATAAAAAGTCGTTTGCAATAGTCAATCAGTCCAGGAATGTTTTCTCCACGTTACGGGGATGGTTATTTCAAGCCCATGTGCATGGCTTACAAAATTTATTTACTTAAAACAAAACTTAGACTCTAATTATATTTGATCTGACGTTCAATAATTTGTTCAGACTTCAAACATACTTTACTTCAGTTCACTTCAATTCTTGTGAACTGAAGTAAAGTATGTTTGAAGTCTGATATCATACGAGCAAAATCTTCACACGACTACACTTATAAATCGTGTGTACTCTTTCTTTTCGGCTTTTAGTGATATAAGCACATTCTTTTCAACTTCTTAAATTACTTTGGAACATGAGATCTTTTTCTTCTTTATGCTGGAAAACATGTTCCTTGACAAAAGGATGCTTCTTCTTCCCTTTTACTTTCTTTGATCTTTAACACATATGTTTAGGACTAGTTCGATTTGTCCATCCGACTTTAATGCCAAGTACTTTTGACAAAATTAACACTTATATAACTATAACCTAAGGTCCCTAACTATTTTATCTAATTCTAACGCGTTTAGGTTGGCATAGGCCCCATCTTTGGGCTCTATGCTTCTGCGAAGGTGACCTCTATTGAGGTTATGTGTCGGTCCGTACGTAATAACAGAAAAAAGGACTTACCCTGGGCCTGTTTAGGTCTTACTTGAACTGGATGATGAGGTGGTTATATGGATGACTGATGGTGATGATAGCTGATGGATTTGTAGGGCTTATGCTTGATGGTTGAGGATGATGATGGCAATTATCTTTGCAGAAATTAGGCGGGATAGTTGATGATGATGGTGGCAATTATAATTTCTATGGATGGAAATGTGGCTGGTGATATTGCTGGTGACTGGAAATTGGCTGGTAAATGGATGCGGTTGATGTTTTGCTGCTGCTGATGGTACACTGCGGCCTGTGGATGCACAAAAAATCGTCAAAATCGACTCCATACACTTTCCGCGGGGTTTAGCCTACCTAGCTGTCGCTAGCCGACACGATTGTGTTTAGCCGCCGGGTCGCTGGTGTCTCAACCAAAAATGGTGATACTTAGGACACAAATTGCTCGCGAACACTAGCACTAATCACTTTATTCTTGCACTATATTTCAGGATGCTTGTGGGTTCCCTCTGGTGTACTCCTCCGCCAGATCACTTGGTGAATGCTGGTGCTGCAAATGTTGAGTCGCCGTCTAACCTCGGTGTGAAAAGATGGCGGTTCACACGATGCACACAAAAACCCAATAAACACTTAACTTACCGTTTTTTCCTGCTGTGATTTGGCGCGAGACTTTACTTTTCCAGACAAAATGATTTTTACTCCCGTTGTCGCGTGTTTTACTTTACGTCGAATGGTGCTATTGGTTAATTATTTCGCAATGACCATTACGATGACAGACTGGAAAAATATGACATTGATGCAACTCTAACAGGTGCGTTTCTCAAAAGTGGTTGTTGTAATCGATGTAACCATATAGGTATGGCCTCAAAGGTGGTTGTTGTAATTGGAACAATCGTATGGGGTGTGTCTACAAAGGTGGTCGTTGTAATTTGACGCCGTTAGGGCGCCGCCACAAACCCAACCATCCTGATTGCTTCCTTGCTGAAGGATGGGAGGGAAACTGATCTGGGAAGGCTGTGGACTAAATATTATGTCGCCAGAGAATCGTCACCTAAGAGGCCGGTACCATCCCAAAGGACTGCACAGACTCCCTTGGTGGCGGTTGACTGGACGACCGGTTTCCACTTTCCTCCGTTCCCAACTCGGATCCTCTCGGTACTTGCTGCTGTTGTTGCTGTTGTTCTGCAAATTTCATCTTTACTGACGTCCTTCTGCGGTACTGGTGCTGGCCCTCGACGTCTGAGGTAAGGTATCCAGTACTCGTTGCAGATCCTCCTCGGTTTCGATCTCTCGCGGAGTTTGTTCTCCCATCAGGTGGACTAGGATCTGATCCTCTACCAGCTTGATCGTCTTCACGCCTCTTCTACCTCCGACCTGCTTCGTTACGATCTTATAGAAGCTGGAGACCTCGACGCTGTCTTTTAAAATCAACCGGCGTACGGCTGCCTGGTCACACTCCTGGAGACGATGGAAACGGTTGAGAATGGCTGCTTTTAAACCTGGTGCCTTGCATTCGACTAGCACGTAATGCTCGCTTGGACGGGTCACTAACGGTGCGCATGCCAGAATCTCAAAGTCCCCTGGTGCGTTAGCGAGTGATATTTGTGCCAACAAGCCACTTATCTCTCTCTGGGGATCCTCGGACACACTCGAAGGGAAGTATCGGATAGACACCTTCGTATCCGCATAACCCTGTCCCTTCTTTCGGAGATCGCTGTTTCGCTGCCGCGTCTCTACGTGCACCTGCTCTCTTCTCGACACGATCTGCTGTCGCCGAAGTCGCTGTAGTTCTGCTTTCAGGCTTGTGTTCTCCCTGTACGCTCCTTCCATCTGTTCCTTCTCCGTACTCAATTCCTCCACTCTAGCTCTCAGCTGTACCATGGCTTGCTGCTGACTGACCGCCTGTGCACGCAGCTGTGCCTTCAACTGTTCGACAGTCTTCGTCAACACCTCCACCTCGGATGGTGCCTCGCCACGGAGTTGCTGATTCTCTCTTCGCAACCCTATGTTTTCTGCCTGAGTCGCTTCTCTCTCCCTGAACAGCATCATCGAATGGAAATCGTATTGAACTTGCAGCTCTTCCAATTTACCACGAAGAGTCGCTGCCTCTGCCTGCGCGGCGTCACGCTGCTCACCGCGAGACCGGACCTCGGACCGTAGCGCCTCTAGCTCCCCCAGATCTGCGGCTTCATCACCCTGGCCAAAACTCAGATAAAGGGCTTGGGTGGTATATCCTTTCCGTCTGCAGACTGGACAATCGCTCCGTCCTTGCTCTCTCCACGTTACTACGCAGTCTTGATGGTAGACATGACCACAATCACCCGCGCAGATTCCTACATCCACCTCGGATAACCATGCCAAGCATATGCTGCACTCGACGTGTCCTGCCATTCTTATCTTAACTGCCTACTCAGGAATTTCTTGCTTAATACTAGCTGCAAAGAAAACATCAAAAGGTCTACTTAGTAGTGTTCAAGATGCGGAATTTCAGGAACTTCCTAGCCAACTTGGCATTGAAGCAATCCTTGAAACTGCTCTGCTGGAAACTTCGCCTATAAACTTCTTGACCGGGAATAAACTTGACTGGTCGACTCCTAGTATTATAGGATTTCTTATTCTTCTCATACGCATTATGCAAACTTTCTTGGATCTTGTTCCGGATTAAGTCTTGAGCCACTGATATTGGCGTTGCTCCTTCTCCTATCTCCGTTAAGTCTTTTAAGCGTCTTGCCAACTGATACATGCTACCATGGAAAATACGGTGTCACTCCAATTGCGCTATGCACTGACGATCGCAACGAACACTCGATCTCTGGAAGGTGTCGGTCCCACTCATGGTGGTCCGCCTTCATATAAGATCGAATGGCTGCCAATACCGATTGATTCACTCGTTCTGAAGCGTTGGCCTGCGGTGAATGTATCGCGGTTCGACAATGCTTAATTCCAAAATTATTCACAAAATCAGTAAACTCTCGACTCACGAATTGTTTACCGTTGTCTGAGACGATGGTCTCAGGTACTCCAAACTTGTGACAGATCTCGTTTATCATGAAACGTATTACGCTCTTGATGCTTGCTTTGGGCATAGCCTTTAATATCACAAATTTTGTGAGATGGTCTAAAATGATGAAGATAAAGCAATTTCCGTTTTTAGAACGCGGATATGGCCCTAGGAAATCTACAAAGATAATTTGGAAAGGCCGATGTATTACCACTTCCTTACCCATAGGTGGTCTTAGTGTAATATTAGCCGCTTTAGTCTCTCGGCAAACCTGACAAGCATCCACATAGTTTTTCACTTGTGTATTCATGTTTGGCCAAAAGAAATATTGCTTGATTCTCTTCAAGGTTTTCAAGAATCCGCCATGAGCTACATTCGGTGGGTCATGTGACTTCTCCACTATCTTCTGGGTTAGTTCCATGGGTATCCACAGCTTCCATGCGAAATCTTCATGCAATGGTACGCCATCATATGGCACTGTTCGCTTGTATGCGAATCCATCGACGACTCGCAGATCTGGTATTCGACTCGGGTTATCCTCTATGGTCTTGATTAAATCTTTATAATCAGATCCTTGGAAAGCTTTGTCCTCCAGGTCTACTAAACTCATCACTTCAGCCGACACCTCTTCCATCTCATACCTGGACAGTTTATCTGGCACAATATTTTGTTTACCTTTGCGATGTTCTATCACAAAGTCGAAAGACTGTAGATGTAAGCTCCAGCGAGCCAGTCTTCCACTGAGATCACGGTGGGACATTAGCCACTTAAGACTGCTGTGATCCGTAATCACCGTAAAAGCCATCAATTCTATGAATGGTCTGAATTTTTTTATAGCTAGAACCACCGCTAGACACTCACGCTCGGTTACTGTATAGTTCCTTTGCGCGGGCGTAAATTTATGCGAATAATACGCGATAGGGTGTTCTTCGCCGCTGTCATCAATCTGGAACAACACTGCGCCAACTCCTAGGTCAGATGCGTCGCATTGAACGTAGAAACGCCTCTCAAAATCCGGATGGACGAGCACAGGGCTAGTTACCAGAGCATTCTTTAACTTATCAAAGGCTACCTTAGCCTCTTCTGTGAAACAAAATTTTTTACTCTTTTTTAGAGTATCCGAAATTGGGCAAGCAATTGTCGCATAGTCCGAGATAAATTTTCGGTACCATCCAGTAACGCCCAAGAAACTCCTCACCTGTTTAAGGGTTCTTGGATACTTATACCCTACTATAGATTCAACTTTGGATGGATCTGGTCTGACCTGTCCTCCTCCGACGATATATCCCAAATAACGCAGCTCCTTGAAACAAAATCTCGACTTCTGAGTATTTATTGTTAGGCCTGCATCCTCAAGACATTGCGCAACTTGCTGCAAAAGCTCCATGTGGGTCTTAAAGTCTGGTGATACCACCAGGAGATCATCCAACTATACAAAGTCACGGTCACGGATAGCTGAAGGTATAACCTTATCCATCAAACGACAAAGTCTTTGGGCAGCGTTACATAACCCAAAAGGCATTACCTTAAAGTGGTAAAGTGGTCTACCGGGTACTGTAAACGCAGTCTTCTCCCGACTGAATTTATCCAATGGAATCTGCCAGAAGGCATCTTTCAGATCCACACTAGAGATGTAGTACGTATCACCTAACCTGCTCAACAAACCCTCTATGTGCGGGAGTGGAAACGCATCTTTGAAAGTTAGAGAGTTTAGCTTGCGCGCGTCCAAACATAGCCTATTTTTAGCTCCCTTGCGCACTAACGTCACAGGATGGCTCCATGGACTTTCGCTAGGCTCTATTACTCCTAAGTCAAGCATGCGATCCACTTCTGCGTACAGAAGTGTTTGTACTGCCGGCGATACCGGATAATAACGATCTTTCACTGGTACTGCATCCCCAGTGTCGATCGAATGAGTCTCTAATTTAGCTCTACCGAGGCCTTTCCTTGTATAACATGGAAACGTCTTAACCACGGCATCTACGATTTCTTTTTGTTGCTGTGACAGGGTATGGGTCTTAACCTCCTCAGAGGTTTGCGCATCTTCACAGAGCTCTACCCCTTGAGTGGTAAGGCTTTCCATACTTGTCAGCAACCTAAACTTCCGCATGAAATCGACTCCCAAGTAGAGCGAGCGCTCCAGCGTTGGAACTAGAAAAATGTCAATTTCCTCGGATTGTTTTCTAAAATTTATTCTCACCCTTATCCTGCCAAGGATTCGGTGAGCACTCCCATCGGCTGTTCTGATGGATGAACCGAAACGATAAATTTGTAGTCCTGCTCGATCTACTAGTTCCTGGCATCCCTTGCCTAGACAAGTCACTGATGCTCCACTATCGACGAGTCCTTCGACTACTACGCCTCCTATATTAACTTTCGCGTAAAAGCGATTATCTTCACCTTCAAATAGGGTAGCCGCGGCGATCTGTCTCCGGATCAACCGTCGCTTCTCAAATCTCGCTCGGGCTCTCTTTATCCTATCGGATGCTTCTCCGAAAATCCTGGCTCGAGCTTCTTTATACTCTATCATCCTTTGGCTTAAGATGCCTTCGCATAGGATTTGCTGTTTTCTCCTTGATGTTGGTCTTATTCATCACTATTGTTACTTCTGGTTCTTTGCTGATTACTTGTACACCTGGTGTTGTGGTATCTCCTGCTGTATCACTATCGGCGATGGTAACCAGTGCTGGTTCTGTTATTGGTTGATTTTTCTTTGCTGAGTTAATTGTTACTTCACTTGTTGTGACTGGGTCTAAACCTCCGTGGACCTCACCTCCCCAGACTGAGATGGGCGTGTTGGTGGGTTTCCCTTACAATTAGGACACTTGGGTGTTACTGTGTTTTCTTTTCCAGACTTATAACAGAAAATCTTTCTTGTGGTTGACAAACACTCTCGGAACATATGACCTGGTGTTCGACAGTTCCAACAGATTGCTTTGTTGGCAGCTCCTAAAGCTTCTACTCCACCAGTGGTCACATTATCATCAACATCTTCCTCGAACATTACTTCATGTACTCGTGGTGCAGGTATTGGCTTCGGTGGCTGCCGTTGACTTTGCATCGCCAACAGGCCTTCAGCTCGCTTGACTTCTCGGCTGAAATCGCTCAAATTATCTACCTTGACAGAGAACACTAACTGCGCCAATGAACTCTTCAAATTTCCCCTCATGATGTCCACCATCTGTGATTCCAGGTACGGTGTACGCTGCTGGTTTCGCAGCTTCATCACGGCGTTGAAAAACTCTTGAAATGTTTCGTGCGGTTGCTGTCTTCGACTCAAAATCTGCACTTGAATTTGAAAATCGCTCTCAAATCGTTGGAATTGGGCTAATATGGCTTTCTGAATCTCTCTCCAGCTTAATACAGGGGTTAGCTTCCGGTAATTCCAATAAAATTCCTTAGCTGGTCCTTCTAATAAATGGTGTAAGCCTTTAATCAAATCTGCTTCCGAACATTCATTGTCATTGCATAACTCCCTAGTTTGATACAGAAAATCTTGAACATTCATCGTCACTGCTTGTGTACGACAACGTCCTAATGGTGCGGCTGTCAAAGGCGGCATAGCCTGGGAAGAAGGGTGGTTAGCCCCACTAGCTGCGGCTGCCTGCCTGGTCGCGGCCAGTATTGCTGGTAAAATTCTTCTGATCAATGCTTCGTCATCGGTTTCTGCTGGGTCTGGTCTAGGTATTGCTACATTTCGGGTGGGACTTTCATCTTCGGCTCGTCGTCGTGCTGCATGTGCCCCTAAGGCGGTAAGCGTGCTGAAATCTGGAGATTCCCACGACTCGGCTTGATCGTCTGCCTCAAGTTCATCTGATCCTGCTGGATTAATGTTGCCACTCGACCCCACTACTGGTGCAGGAACGGATAATACGGGTACAGCGGTTGACCTGGCTGCACTTGTTTGCGACCTTGTCACCGGTGCTGCTTGTGGATGTCCTGCCCCTAAAGCTATATCCTGGGACAGGTTTGTCCCTACATCGCTTCCTCTGGGCGGCGAACGCTCTACTGGCATTGTGGCTTCGTCTTACGATCCCAATAACAATTAAAATCAAAGTTTATAAGAAAATCAAATATTACTGCTTCCCGTGTAACCTGAATGGGTCACGCGAAAAACTAAACCGAAAAATGAAAAAGCTTACTGAAAAGCTGCCTTAACCCTAAGCTAAATATTATAATTTATTCCCTAGTCTAAAGCTGAAATTCAAAAATAAATTAGATTATGGCAATATGTACAACAATATATTAATCAAAAATATAATATAAATTAAAAATTAAAATAAAACAAAAAAACTAAACCGAACTAGGCAAAAACCAAGATCAAAATAAATTCATATGGTATTCCACAATACTCAAAACAAAACTTCCAGAATTTCAAAAAAAAAAAAATAATAAATTCCAAACAAAAATTTTAGCTGAAAAAGAAATATAACAAATATTTCGAAACCGAAACGAAATGAAAATATACTTCGAATTAAAAACGCGTAAAATTAAAAATTTAAATCGAACATATCTATCAAATACTTAAATTCGCAAAAAATCAAAAATCGCAAAATCAAAAATCAACATCTCAAAATTCAAAATCATCAAATTTCCAAAAATCATACTTTCAAAATTCAAAACCAAAACTCAATAATCAAAGTTTGAATATCATACTTTCAAAATTCAAAACCAAAAACTTAATAATCAAATTTTGAATATCATACTTTCAAAATTCAAAACCAAAAACTCAATAATCAAATTTTGAATATCATACTTTCAAAATTCTAAATCAAAAACTCAATAATCAAATTTCGAATATCATACTTTCAAAATTCGAAACAAAAGTCAATAATCAAATTTTGAATATCATACTTTCAAAATTCTAAATCAAAAACTCAATAATCAAATTTCGCAAATCATACTTTCAAAATTCGAAACAAAACTCAATAATCAAATTTTGAATATCATACTTTCAAAATTCTAAATCAAAAACTCAATAATCAAATTTCGAAAATCATACTTTCGAAATTCAAACCAAAAACTCAATAATCAAAAACACAAAGATCAAAAACAAAAATCTTAACCAAAATATATGGTAGGTAGAGGTAAACAAAGGTAAGTACTTTGGCAACCTCAAATCATCTTGACGCAAATCTTTTTCCAAAACAATAATAGAACTCAAGTTACTAATAAACTACTGTATGGTGGTCCACTGGAAGACAACGAGATGGCATACGTAATGAGTCTAATACCACGCTTACGTGACTCTCTCTCGCAGACTTCCCTGAATACTTCATTCGTATTCAGCCGAGTTATTGATAACTCGTAGCTACCAAAGGATAAAATAAAACTAACTAATATCGTAAACAAACAAAAATAACTAATGCAAACACTCACCGCAAATGCATTAGTAAAAACGTCGCAACTCGGTCAGATCTGAAGATCTTAGCCGGGACATACGTGATACTTAATGACGCTCTTAGTGAGTGCACATTAATGCACCCGTGTGTCTTGGCAGTCAGACGCCGAGCTAAAACGTCGCAACGCGGTTAGACCCAAAAGATCTTCGCCGGGACTTACGTATTGTCCGACAACCTAACTACTAAAACACTATCTATTTACTCTAACAACTAACAATTTAATGGCTCAAACAAAATATTTATGGATGTTCCCCACTCGGAGCAGTTGCCCCTAAGATTACCGCAGGAACAAGACTTCGCGAGTCAGAACATTGCCCATAAACTTTTTCGAAAAGCAGTTCGTTGCCCCGTGGCAACAACGTCGCAACGCGTTCGAGATTTAATCTCCCCAAACGGGACTTACGTGAAGCGTAAGCACAACTCCGTACTCTAAACTAAACATCGGATTACTGATAAGCCTATCCGAGCCCCACGTTGGGCGCCATTATGTCATCTCATCGATACAACAGCATGCGTCAACGTGGATATGAACCTCTTGACTCAGGATTTGAATCTTTGAGGCCCCACGTTGGGCGCCATTATGTCATACCACCCGATCGCCATATGTTATTATATAGTGATGCATGTGTTCGTGTACCTATTGAGCGGACGGCCTCGTATGCCATGCGTTAGCCGGGCTTGTAACTCGTCGGACGGGGGGGATCTCCCACTCGCTAGGTACAATAACGATCGGACGATGAACATTTGTACATACGAGCTTGAATTCACAAAGACTTTCGACATAAACAAAAAAAGAACGGAGCTCGAATAAAACTTATCAAGTAATGCAAAAAGAAAACAAACACTGAAACATGAGATTATTGCCTGGGGAAAAGAATGAGATGATGAACGAATTCATCTTGCGTCAGATGGGTCGACTGGTGTTATTGCCGACTGATGCCCTCCCTTAAGAAGCCCTTCACGCTTCACCATGATATCGATCCTACTTCGATATCCCATAAACGTCGGTTGCCGAGGTTACTTACCCTATTACTCTACCTAACCGTTATGATTGCTCACTCAATCATACTGAATTTGACCACAAGGTTTTCATAATACATTACAAACTTTATTCTCAAATACTTAAAACGACAATTTAACTTTAAAGCCCCATGGGCGAAGCGGTACAAAAAATGCGGAGACACAGCTCTCGTTCAACAAAACTCGCACCCATGGGTGTAAAAACTCTTCAATGATTTTGAATGTTAAAATGTAAATCTTAATTAAACCTTACAAATTACTTTAAATTTATCTTTCTCAAAACTAAACAAAATCACCTTAGACGACAGACTAAATAGGCCATTTTACGCGATTCTCCCGTAATTTATCCCACGCACGAAAACTTTAGCTAACGACCGAACTTGATTCCGACGGATTTGACGAACTAGCGATGATCTAGTTACACGCGACCGGGTTAGGATTCTCAGAGGCAATTCGCATGAGAGTTAGTAAGATATAAATATAATGAAATAATCAATATCATATAAAAAGTCGTTTGCAATAGTCAATCAGTCCAGGAATGTTTTCTCCACGTTACGGGGATGGTTATTTCAAGCCCATGTGCATGGCTTACAAAATTTATTTACTTAAAACAAAACTTAGACTCTAATTATATTTGATCTGACGTTCAATAATTTGTTCAGACTTCAAACATACTTTACTTCAGTTCACTTCAATTCTTGTATGCGAATTTTGATATCATACGAGCAAAATCTTCACACGACTACACTTATAAATCGTGTGTACTCTTTCTTTACGGCTTTTAGTGATATAAGCACATTCTTTTCAACTTCTTAAATTACTTTGGAACATGAGATCTTTTTCTTCTTTATGCTGGAAATCATGTTCCTTGACAAAAGGAATGCTTCTTCTTCCCTTTTACTTTCTTTGATCTTTAACACATATGTTTAGGACTAGTTCGATTTGTCCATCCGACTTTAATGCCAAGTACTTTTGACAAAATTAACACTTATATAACTATAACCTAAGGTCCCTAACTATTTTATCTAATTCTAACGCGTTTAGGTTGGCATAGGCCCCATCTTTGGGCTCTATGCTTCTGCGAAGGTGACCTCTATTGAGGTTATGTGTCGGTCCGTACGTAATAACAGAAAAAAGGACTTACCCTGGGCCTGTTTAGGTCTTACTTGAACTGGATGATGAGGTGGTTATATGGATGACTGATGGTGATGATAGCTGATGGATTTGTAGGGCTTATGCTTGATGGTTGAGGATGATGATGGCAATTATCTTTGCAGAAATTAGGCGGGATAGTTGATGATGATGGTGGCAATTATAATTTCTATGGATGGAAATGTGGCTGGTGATATTGCTGGTGACTGGAAATTGGCTGGTAAATGGATGCGGTTGATGTTTTGCTGCTGCTGATGGTACACTGCGGCCTGTGGATGCACAAAAAATCGTCAAAATCGACTCCATACACTTTCCGCGGGGTTTAGCCTACCTAGCTGTCGCTAGCCGACACGATTGTGTTTAGCCGCCGGGTCGCTGGTGTCTCAACCAAAAATGGTGATACTTAGGACACAAATTGCTCGCGAACACTAGCACTAATCACTTTATTCTTGCACTATATTTCAGGATGCTTGTGGGTTCCCTCTGGTGTACTCCTCCGCCAGATCACTTGGTGAATGCTGGTGCTGCAAATGTTGAGTCGCCGTCTAACCTCGGTGTGAAAAGATGGCGGTTCACACGATGCACACAAAAACCCAATAAACACTTAACTTACCGTTTTTTCCTGCTGTGATTTGGCGCGAGACTTTACTTTTCCAGACAAAATGATTTTTACTCCCGTTGTCGCGTGTTTTACTTTACGTCGAATGGTGCTATTGGTTAATTATTTCGCAATGACCATTACGATGACAGACTGGAAAAATATGACATTGATGCAACTCTAACAGGTGCGTTTCTCAAAAGTGGTTGTTGTAATCGATGTAACCATATAGGTATGGCCTCAAAGGTGGTTGTTGAAATTGGAACAATCGTATGGGGTGTGTCTACAAAGGTGGTCGTTGTAATTTGACGCCGTTAGGGCGCCGCCACAGTATCGATATGCTTTTTGTGGGTCTTTTCCAGGATTTGGTGTAACATGAATATTTGGTCAGTCGGGGACTTGCCTGGTCTAAAACCACTCTGATAAGGTCCAATAACGTTTTCAATAATTGGCTATAGTCTTTCACATAATACGTTCGACAAAACCTTATACTCGGTGGATAAAAGACTGGTACTGCGTTAGTTGGAACAGACACACGGATCGCCCTTTTTGAATACAGGACATAATACACTGAGACTCCAATCGTTAGGCATAGATTCCCCCAGCCGTATACCGCATATAAGTTGATGCATGTGGGCTAGCAGTCCTTCGCCACCTGCCTTAAAAAGTTCACCGCGTAGCCCATCCGCACCAGCGGCTTTATTATTCTAAAGCCGGGAAATCGACGTTCCAATCTCGCCTAATCTAATCTATTGGTTATTGCTGCATCGAAAAATTGCATATATGATTTCGTCGACTATTTCTCGTTTCGTTGCTACAACAATTAATTTTTTGTTCCTGCAACAATTATATTTAATTTGAAATTTTGAGAAAAACGGGCAAAAAATAAATCTAAAGTAAAGACTATTAAATTTGTTTTATATCTTACATTTTCCATAGTTTATTATAATTATTTTTTATTTTGGCTTTTTATCCAACATTTATAGCTGACGAAACAATTTCGTTGCTACAACGAATGAGTTGTTAACGGAACGAAACGAAGTTTTATGAAGATCAAAAGATATATGGGGAGAAGCGAGGAAATGAGCGAATGTAAAACAGACAGTACAGATCACAACCAAAATATATCAATTGTGTGTGTTTTCAACATAGTTGTCTGATAAATTTTGTATGGAATCGTCAAATAAAAACGGAAAAATCGTCATTATATTTCTTTAATCGTCAAAATTAAAATAATTTAATTGTTATGCAATATATTAATTGTTATAAAAAATCAATTAAATAAATTGCTATGTTATTTATACATATGTTTTAAATATGCCGTATTATACTAAACAAAAAAAATTCTTCGACTAACAAGTTATCGAATGAATGATATTTGTAAAACATGTAAATTTCGTTTTTAATATCGAAAAGTTCATAAAAACTCTACAATTATTTTATAACTTAGTTATTTTCGCTGTCGCCTCGAAGATCTAAAAGCTTTCGCCTCAAAGACCTAATTTATATTTCAGATGAAAATCGCTAAACTACTCGTATGTCATATAATTAATGAACACTTGCTGATATCAGTCGTTTCAAATTAAAATCAATTGAGTTTAGAAAATTCAATAACTAAAGTTGTTTTTCTAATTTAAAGTTTTACATATAGTTTTGTAAACCGTTTTATTTAGTTTAAAAATATTTATAAAAACCCAAAGATGAAATATTTAAAAAAATGCATATTGGTATTATTTTTTTACATACATATGTGCTTGAATTTAGCATTCGTTATAAATCGGGTTTAATGGTAATGTCAAAACAATTACGTTTACGTAATTTAATAAAAATCTTTTGTATAGAGAATGCCTTCAATATGTTCCTTTTCCAAACTGTTCCGAAATTTAGTTTTGTTGCTATTAACGAAGAGAGCGGACGAAAAACCCATCATTTCTTGAACAAATTTTTTCAAAGTTGGAAAAAGGTATCTGGGGTCTGCTGTTTTATTTCTGAAACAGTTTCCCAGAGAGACACTAAATCAATTTTTTTCCTTTATAAATATGATTTAAATCTAGAAATTGTAGTTCCCTAAATTTGGAATACAAGTTTTGTTTTCCAGTCTATGGAACTTACCACTTTCTATTTATTTTCAAAATCACATCCGGTTAAAATTTGGTCACATAGCTCAATATAAAAATTAATACAATTATAGATTATTCTTTTTACTTCATCTCGGCCTAATTTGATATTGACATTAGATCTTTTGGGCACAAAGACCTTAATATATGTTTTCAAAATCCGGAAATTTTAGTTTCTAATTGCAAGAATATTTTTTATAAACGATAAATAAACACAAAAAAAAAAATAACAAGGTTCTGATAACGGATTCTGGTAGAGAAGGTAAAATAAAATATACGTATACCGGCGTTTAGAAAGTTTACGTCAGAATTTTTGTTAAGGGCGGGTGAAATTTTCCCCCGTTTGCATATTCTTATGATGAATCGGCATAGGAAATCATGTTATCGTTACATGTTCAGCAATTTTATGTAAAAATGTACGAGAAACATTTTTTTTAGTTAACGTATGAAAAGTTCATACTTCAAACTTAAAAGGTCAGGAAAAATTGCTTGGTTTTTGATGGAATAATAGACAATTCAGTTAAGCGCACTCATTAGCATGACTAGTTTCGAACTCCGTGACAAGTTCATCATCAGATTCCTAACTACTGTTCCTGAATTAATACCGTCGGAAGGTCATCAGTCGTATATATACAAACTCAAATATGCAACATAGTACATATGCGAATTAGTATCGATCGAAGACCCCTAACTTTCAACACACACTGAAAGGCCCATAATTCCAACACAGAACAGAAAACTTTATTCATCCATGTTCTTTTTTTCCACTTGCATACTAGCATTGTTTCAGTGCTTTGAGGTGAGTTTTTACTATATCACAGGGTTGTATTTTTCTGTAGTATAGATTTTTTTGATGACCGGTCTAGTGTCAGTTACTTTTTTGAATTTTGAATTTTATGACCGATTTTGTTAGTTTTAGTTAATGTTACTCTATCTAAAAGTCATCAAGAAATGCCAGCAAATTTGTTTGAGGATAGATTTACATCCCATATTAGATATGATGATGCAGAACATCTTTCTAAAAGTGTGTACAATTTTAGTTTACTCACAATTTTTACACTTATTGCCAAGGAAATTATATTTCATAACACAGAATTTAAAGAAAATGGTTTCATTGTCGTTGATTCCGATGAACAAGGAGCAATTACAACTCTTAAAATTAATTTAATATTCATCGATAAAAGTTAAAAGAACGCAATTTTTTATGGTATTAAAACTAAAATGTGGTATAATCACAATTCACTTGCATTTGTATATATAAGTTACAATGTAGACAAATCATACACATTGGCTAATCTTAAAGATATTTCAATAAGATACGCTGTTGATTAATATTATACAAACAAAAAATATTAAAAAAAATTAATATTCCATTTTAGCTGGAAACAGATTTGAAACAGAAATCTAAATTGTTCGTTATACGTATCGTATAGTATGTAGTATAACTTATGAATTAAAACCAACAAAATTTACTGATATTTTTAAATTTGAAAATTTAATGGATTTATATTTTCAGATCAAAATTATACTCAGAATTTTGGAAAACACGGCCACAGTGGTAATTTTAAATTAAACGTTACAAAAATGTATAATTGTTGTAAACTTACAGATGTAATGTTTAAAAAGATTTAAAGTTAAACATTTTGTGTTTAAATCGTACATAATAAATGCTGAACTTGCAGCATTACAATATTTAATTTCATATTATTTTTAAAGATTTTTCATAATTCTACACATTTAATGGATAATAATGGCTGGATATTGAAGGGTGTATTGTGTATTGTGTACATGTCAAGGGTGTATTTTAATGTTTAATTTTATACAGATAATATACAATCTATTTAACTCAATTCTATTTTGTGTTTAAGAATGCGAACATTAAGCGAGGAACCTTTATGTTAGTAAAATTACTCCAAAAATTTTTAGTGTGTACGATAATGAGTGTATCAGTCGCTTACCATAATGAATACGTAAAATAATGTGTGTCTTTGTTCTGGATTTTGAATCGAAACAAAATATAATACAAAAACATTTATGGGTTTGTACCTTAACAAGCACGGAAAGCGTAAAGTTATTCGCTGACGCAAACTTTGCAAATTTCAAAATTGATAGAACGAAGAGGGACCAAGTTAAATGATAAACAAAAACAGATTTAACCAAAATACAAATTTCAAAAACAAAGCAAAATGTCTGTCTACTCGCCTTTTATACTTACATATATGTATTTCTTTATTAATTTAATGTATAACTAATGTATATACTTATATATAGTATATTTTGATTTTGAGTGAGCGCAAACCCAAAATTACTTGCCATTTATAGTGAATGAAATTAAGCATACTGTCCTTATTTAGCTGGAGCCCTAAAAACATCGGCAAATACAAGCCATCACCGGGCATATGCTTGATGCTTACTTTTTTGATTAATTTTCCTTGATTTGGTTGCGTGAAAACGTGCCTTGTTTTAATTTTTTTGTTCACTACAATTTGGTTTATTTTCTAATAGTTTATGATTTGTACTTACTTCTTACTAGAGTATTCATAAAACCGACATTTTCAAAAAGACAAGTGTCGGTTTATTCGAAAACTTTTTTTTTCGAAAATCCGGGTTTTGGATTCCCAAAATTGAAAACACCGGTGAAACGGTTAATTTTCGATTTTAATCGCGTTTACTTTTTAATTTTTCGCCTTGAAGACTGGGAAAATGTATAAATTTTGACGCAAAATTAATACATATTAAATTCTTTTGCCTTTTGCCCGTAAAAATCAACATTATTATTCAGAAAATAGGACTCCATTATTCAGATTTTTATACCATTTTAATTTAAAACAGACGGATCAGTGTTGAACACAGGTATGAATTTGGTGTTTTTGTTGATGACAATTTATTTAGCCCGTTTATTAGGTTTGCTTTAAAACTAAATACAAAATTCAATTAAAAAAAAAAAAATTATATTTTCAGTACAAAAGAAATTTAGATTAAATTACTTGGTTTTCTTCAATATGCTTGGCGATAACATATCTACATATGTATATGTAACTTATGTATGTATGAGATCTGTATAAAGATGAGAATTGCACCACTTCACTTCAAGTAGTATTAGATGAGACACGGATGAGCTTCTACTAATTCACGTGGTAGTAATTAAGATAATGATGAGTTTGTATATGATTAACTTTACTCGCTGGCAGTCCAAGATGAAGAAGGAAAACTATAACGGAAGTATAGCTTATCTTTACATGGATACTCGGTATTGAGCACATAGTAACCGGTGCGGAGTCGCTAACATTAATCTAGAAAATTGATAATCACTATTTGTGGCGGCGAGAGTTGACAACATTCCGGCCCCCGGTATGACGATTATTGGAGTTCATACCCTTAGCATCTTCTGCGAGACCGTCGTCAGCTTCGTTTGGCAATACATCTAGGACGGCAATTTTAGCAGCTGGTCGATGATATAAACTGCCTTTTGAACGAACGTACACGCTTCTAACTTGACCGTTGGGTCAACGACTAACACCACATCTCCTGTCGCAATTGGTTTAACTTTGTCGTACCATTTGGACCTGCGTTAAAAGAGGAAGAACTTCTGATAGCCATCTCTTCCAAAAATATTCAGCTAAGTATTGTGAGTGCCGCCAAGAACTTTTAACATACTGGTCACAGGCATCAAATTTTCCAGGAGGTTTTGCACATCTGACGATCCTAGTAGGAAATGATTGAGCGTTAAAGCTTCTTGGTCTGACGCATCCAACGACACATATGTAAGGGGTCGGCTGTTTAATATACTTTCCACCTCTATTAATAAGCTAAACAACTTTTCATCGCTTAAATTAGTAGTGGGAGTCACAATTTTGTAGAGCACGTTCTTGGCAGAGCGAATCTTCCGTTCCCACGCCCCACCCATATGAGGACTGGCCGGGGGTATGAAGGACCACTTGATTATGCTGGTGGTAAACTCGTCTTGTATGCCTTGAACATCTATCTGGCGATATGCCTCTCGTAATTCTTTTTCGGCGGCTACAAAGTTAGTCCCATTGTCGCTATAAAATTGCTGTGGAACGCCTCTTCTTCCAATAAAGTTTCGGATTGCAATGATACAAGAATTCATAGACAATGAGTAAGCTATCTCAATGTGTACAGCTCGAGACGTTAAACAAGTAAACATGACACCATATCTCTTGTCTTTTCGTCGACCAACCCATACAACGAAAGGACCAAAAAAATCTATACCCCTTTGAGCAAAAGGTCTGGTAAATGCAGAAAACGTGCCTCAGGTAGCATGCCCATTTCAGACATCACATGCATCACCGAGTTGTTTTTACAACTTTGGCAAGCACTTCGTATCGATCTTAAGACTCGTCTTAGGCCTGCTATATAAAAGGTTTTATTTATTTCGTTTAAAACCGTTTCATTGTGGATATGATGGTACTTTCGATGGTACGAATCAACAATTAGCATAGTTATCCTATGATTCTTCGGAAGAATTATAGGGTTCTTAGTATTAAAACCAACCGGAGCATTATCTATTCGTCCTCTAACGCGTAAAATGCTTTCGTGGTCTAAGTACGGCGACAATTTTCTCAGTGGACTACTCTTATTCACAGCTGAATTCGGATTTTATTTTATCGTGTTTATTTCTACAGAATACTGATCGCGTTGCGTTGTGCAGTATAACACATTTTCAGCCCAACGCAACTCTTCAGCGGTAAGTAAGGAATGAATTGGAGAATTTAACCCCATTTTTTTTGTTATTAAGTGTGATCTTCAAATTATTAAAAAAATGTTTAATATAAGCCATGCTACGCCATAAATATTCCCATTTTGAAAAGCGTCTGGAGTCTATCAGTGAACTTGGAATTTCCATTTGTAAACAAACTAATTGCTTTTCCAACTCTGAGTTCTCCTGGTGTTTACTTTCACCATACCCTTTTCGGCCATGCTGTGGAGGCCATTCAGATTCGAACAATTTCAAAAAGTTTGGTCCTGAAAACCATTCGCTACTGGCGTCGAAATAATCGACGTATTAATCTTAGTAGCCTTGTCTGCTACATTAATTTTCGTTGGCACATAAAACCATCTAGTAACTTCGGTTATTTCCTGAATCTCTGCAATTCTGAACATTACAAATTTTTTGTATTTTCGTGGACTCTCACGCAGTCAGAATAGAATGGTTTTTGAGTCAGTCCAAAAGTTGACAGTATTTATCTTAATTTCATGGCTTTCTGTTATGCCCTTAGCGAAACGTGCCCCTAAGAGTGTTCCTAAAAGCTCCATGCGTGGAATAGAAAGCGGACGAATCGGTGCTACTTTAGGCTTGGACCCTACCAGCACAACCCTAACATCTTCACCATGAACAATCCGAAAATATGCCACTGTGGCGTAGGCTTCCGAACTAGCATCAACAAATACATGTAAGTCAATGACTGACTCAGTAGAATCTAGTTTACCAAAGTAGCATCTAGGAATTTGAACGCTGCCAATGTCCCAAAACATAGAGAGCCACTCTTGCCATGGTTTTTCAAATTCCTTTCGGATTACGTCGTCCCATTCAATGCCACTTCTCCATATCGTCTGAAGCAGAATTTTTACCCGCAACGTATAAAAGAACAATAAACCCAAAGGATCAAATATAGACATTAGTAGTCGAAGAAGTTCCCGCTTGGTTGGTAGTTTCAAACCATTTAAAACTTCAGCGCTAGCTTTTGTAAATTTTGTGCTGAACATAAATGTGTCATTTTGCGTATGCCACCATAGCACAGTGCTTTGTTGCAGTACATAGAGACGTCCTAGGGTAATAAAATTTAGCAAGAGTCCCTAATATAATATAATTAAGAAAATTTTAAAGTATCGATAAAATTGACCACGCCCATCGCACACCGCCCATACAAACCGAAACTATTTTTGGCTGTAAAAATTGAACTATTGCGTCAAATTTAATGAAAATCGATTGAAGAGCATATTTATGCTTCCTTTAGGAACGTATAATTTTCTTAGAACTTTGCAGGACGTAATATATATTTTATCAACATCTTTTTGCAAAATTTTTGGTGGTTCGAACCACTTCTTCTGGTACCTCCCATACAAATGCTTCGATAGATCTCCAAAAATCATCGCACTGTACCACCCTATTGGAAAGCTTTATTTTGACCAAACATTGCCCGATAAAATATTTTTACTATCGTCACTTTTGTGCGTAGCTTAGGAGATATCAAACCACGGCTTCTGGTACCTCCCATACAAAAGTTCCAATAGGCCCCGAAATTCTATTTTCAACACAAAAAGACGATTTAACGGTTTTCAAAAGTGACTTATTTTTCCAGTTTAAAGCAAAAAAATCTAATAGAAATTGCAAAAAATTTTAATTTGTTTTGCCATTTTTTTTCGATAACACTTTCATATAATATAGGTACAAAAATAATATTTATTACAACTATTCATAGGAAGAATTATCACTCGAGCTCTCTTCAGTCATTTTTGGATCAATATCATCATCGGTTTCAATACGGGAATCATTTAATATATATTTAGATAGATCATTGGGGGTAGAGTGTTTAAAAGATAGCATTTTATGCCTTTTAGAAGTTATACCTGGATCTGAACTAATTATTAAGTGGCTCAATAAATCCTTATTGGTATTCTGCCTAGAAATTTTTCTTGTATGTGACAGGCGAACTTTACGAATAATTTTGTGGCTGGCTTCTAGTGCTTCCTCAGATAAAGAACCTGCAATGAAATTAGAGTATCAATATTCGAATATCAATACTTTTGGTATGCAAGTACTTACCTATCGGCAGATGGAAACAATCAACAACGTCACAACCATGAACTAGTACTTTATGCACACTACTTGGCATATAATACCATCCGTAATGTATCAAATATATTATATGTGTCTTGTTACTCTTAGGAGCTCCTTTAACGTGTTTCTGTTTATTGTCATACCGCAAGAGAGCACGCGCAGTATTATCTCAAAATTTGAAATAAGTTCTTCATTAATTCCAGTGATATCGGCAGCTATGTCACTATTAGCAAAAAATCGACGAGCTGTATTACCATCATTAGTGGTACCGGCACCACATTTAACCATGTCTATTAGTAATCCAGTTTTTTTTTTGAATTCGTCTTGTATTCTGGCTTTCTTCTCCGAAAATGCTTCTTCATTTTCTTTACAAACACGCCATTTTTTGAAATCTATTCGATATGCTATGTGCAAAAGGCATTCGAAGAACTTCATCCAGCAATGAAGCGTTGAAAGTCCAAATTTATAATTATCAATATTGGGAATAGTTTTGAATGTCAATCGGTTCATTTCCGTTGGTTTAGCATTGCAAAAGACACATCTGCTACACGAATTGGTGTTTGTAAGAATATTTGCAACTGCACCATCTATCATTGTACAATGTATTTTGTATGACACTTCAAATATGACTGCATTCTTTTCAATGATATCACACTCAAGATTTTCAATTTTCTCAGACATTATTTTATATTCGTTACGAATTAATTGTTTATTTTCTTTGGCAAAAAGAAATTTAATTGGCCGGCAGTAATTAACTGATGATGCTGTTTCATTAATCCATATATCTTTCCCAGAGATTAAGTTAACCATTCTTTAAAAAAAAAATAAAGAAGAACACAATATTTTTTTGTACTTGACTTACTTGATGGGGGAAAAAAAGCGATAAAAAACATGAATTCATCCGTTTGGTCAGCATCAGCAAATTTTTGCTTATAGCGGCTGTGGCTAGAACTTCCATCCATGCCCCACTTGCCAATGAGTTGTAACTTACACATTTTGTCCTGTACCTTGCAAAAGTCTAACACTCTCTCTGTAGTCACACGCATTATGGACTTTAAGTCCACTTCAGCAGAAGAATCAGTTGCCGTCACAGTTGGTACTAATTTCTGTTTTTGATTTCTCAAAGAATAAAGAGACGGAAAACAGTTTGGATGCAAGACATTAACAGCTTTACGCAACATATTGTATTTTCTTTCAGAAATATCTAAGTTCAAATACAAAGCAAGTGCATCGGATGGGCTGAAACGTTTTTCCTCTTCATTCTCTTTACCGCTCTTCATTTTTTAACGGCTAATTCAAGGTCTTCTAACGAATATTGGTCCATAAGTTCAGAGACTTTACGATTCTTGGTTTTTATTGCGCAATCCACGGATATTTTCATTGGTCTGCCGCGTTTTTTTAGAGGTGATATTTCTGTTGGTGAACAATTGTTACTGACATCCATTGGAGCTGTTGTTATTGCTTCAGATGAAGGTAACGGTGGCATTTCCATCGCCGTCAAATTTGGTCTACTGGTGCTAGGTTGCTACGATACTGTGTTTTTAAATAAAGAAACTCCATATCAGCTTAACCCTTCTGCACAAATTGGGTCAAAATGACCCAATTTTGAAGAACAACCGTCGAAAATCATGTCTTAGGATGGCTGCTAGTTTATACAACTTTTTCATATCCTCAGTCAGGGCCTTCTGATGGATTTTAAGTAAAAATAATTTTTTCGCGACTAGCCAATTTTTTTTCATTACATTTTAAATACTTTACCTACGCGTATACAATTTGTGGGTCATTTTGACCACCAATGCTCGCGAATGCCCTATGGGCCTTCTGGGAAAAATTTTTTGGCAAAGATCCAGGAAGCTGTAGTAGCCGACACTCCCAGTTCATCGAAGATCATTCAATTTCAAGATTCTACCTCCTGCTTTTTGGGTAATTGGGAAAAAGACAAAGACGCTTTTGTTTGTCCACATACCAAAAACTCAAACAACCACTCAATCCGTCGCAATACATGCAAAAACAATTTATGCAAACAACATGTTGTGTATAAGTATAAACACCCAGAATTAAACTTCTTGTCTTAAAATAAATATTGAATTTGTATATTTTATGTTCAAATAATAAAAAAAATTAATTAACCGTTATACGGATGTGTTTTTCATATTGGGTCAAATTGACCCACAAATTGTTTATGAGGGGTATAATCTGAATTTGTGCAGAAGGGTTAAGTAAACTTACTGTATCAGAATTAAAAAAAGTTTGACTTAGCCACTTGGAATATTTTTTTTCAAAACTTCTTCTATTCCTGCTGCACTCATTCCAGTATTTCGAGATTTTACAATGAAAGCGTTGTATATTTAGTAATAATTTATGTCTTTCAACGTAAATGCTACCATGATTCTTTGTAATGAATTCATGAAGAACCGACACTTTATTATGCAATGGTGCAGAAATCCAGGTATCAATTAAATCAGTATTTTTTAAAAACATTGTAAAATTATAAACACTTAACGTTACCACTGACCGTATTAATATCTAACAACCAATATGTAAACAATTACAACCCAGTAAAATATTTTATGATTTGACCTAACAAATAATTGAAGAATTTATATTATATTGTATGTACCTTAATATACTTATACATTCTCAAGTCATAAACTTTGGTTACTTTGGTTTGTAGTTCACAATTTTTATCTTATCTTTTGTTGCATTAAAAATAGCCGCCTTAATGGAAAAAGTGTAATAAAATCGATATTTTAACAATATACTTCAACAATTAACAATAAGCTTATTTAAAAATGTTTGCTGGGAAATAAAGTACAGCGCGCCAGAAAACTGAAAAGAATAAGAAGTGGAAAAAGAATCACCAAAATATCGAAAACAGGAACAAAAACAATAAAGCTCAAAAGAGATATATTATGTGATACTCTCATATACTGAAAAATTCAACTAACAGGGCTATTCTAACTATTTGGTAACAATCAATTGTCACCTTATAATTGTTACGATTTTGTCACCAATAATTGTAACAGGTATTCTGGCAACTCCGTAACAAGGAAAAATTCACCTCGTGGTGAAAGTCAAATTATTTGCTGCAATGTTGACAGCTGATGATGAATTCACTGCTGATTAATGAATTTGACAACAAAAAATGGATAAGCAACAGGGAGAAAAGTAAGTAATTTTTATATTGTTATATCTTTTATATATTTATACATTTATTTTATTTATTTCCTTGCAGAAAATTTGAGCGGACGTCGCAAGAGCAGCTGCAATGCTATATTGCTTACGTAAAAATCAGGAGAAGATGTGGACGGATCTGGCCAAAAAATTAAACGCGCTAAAGGGGCCCACACGAACCCCGGCTAAGTGGAAGGAGGTATGTAATATAAAAAATACATTTACTTAACAAAAATATTTATATTGTTTGTTATTTTGTATTTATTTGTAGTCTCTGGCAAACTGGAGGAAGCAGCTGCGCAGTCGAGCGAGGAGGCATAAAGCAGAGCAGATGCTGACGGGAGGTGGCCCAAAGCCAGCTGAGTTGGACGACTTCGACAGCCAGGCACTGGAAGTACTGGGCCTAATTGTAGTTGAGGGGATTCCTGGTCAGGAGCTGGGGTTTGAGGTAATAGTTGTATTCGTTTACTTGCAAATTTGTGCAAATTTTTAATGGATCGTGTTCGTTTACTCCAAAAGTTCAGTAAATGAGAGCGAGAGCGAAACTTTTGACAGTTCGATGATAGAGAACTTGCAAATTTTGGTTGGAGAAATTTTAGCCAACCAAATTTGCAAGATAGAACAGCTATTTGAAATCAGGAACAGCCTGTTTCACGATGTCACTCTCAGTCACTCTCTTTCGCTTAGAATTGGGTTTCACTAAGATTCGTTCGTTCTTTCGCCTAGGTTTATGTCTGTAACGTAGGCAATTGACAAATTTGACAAAAATTTTCAGTTTAAATTAGAAATTTTGTTATTTTTTTGTGATTTGTGTTGACTAAGCGGCTGAAATGCAGAAGACCAGTTCAGCGTCGAAACAAAAAAAACGAAAATCGAGCAAACTGTTAAACCATGGAACAATTTTTTTGGCGCCCGGCCCCATAAAGCCCCTAAGGTTCAAAAAACGGGTCCACCTAGGGATATATAGGAACAAGCAAGTGTTGGTACTCAAATGAAAGGTGTTCTTCTCATGAAGTTAGTGGTATATTTATTTTTAATGTGCATCGTCTGTGGAAAAAATAATTACGTTGACAAAGTCGGAAGGGAAGACTTCATTAAAGAAAAATCGCGCGATTTTAAAATTTTTTTTTTTGCTTTTAGGGTATATTAAATGAAGTGTTTCCTACTAGTTTTGCGAAGGCCAAAAATATACCACTAAATTCGCTAGGAAAATACCTTTCAGTTGAGTACCCACACTTTCTTCTTCCTAGATATCTCTGAGTGGACCCGTTTTTTCTACAGTAGAGGTTTTAGAGGTACCGCTAAATGATTTTCTCATTTCCCATGGTTTTAAATTTGGCTCGATTTTCTGTTTTGAAGCCCGGCCTCAGCTTCTGCGTTTTTGCCATTATATTAGAATTTACCTACACTTGCTTTCAGTAGTGTATTTTTACATTTTTGTTCACAAACGACAAATCAAACAAAGTGACTGCTTTTGACTTTTTCGTTCGCCCAGATGACAGCGAAGAAAGATAGTGAAACCAAAATTTGTATTGAAATGCTTACGTTTCTGTTCGCTTAGATTTTCTTTCGCCTTGTCGTTTTCAGAGTTCTTACTGAAACCAAAATCAGTTTTTTTTCGGCTAGCAAGCGAATGAAAGTAAATGTTCGACATCGTGAAACAGGCTGTAAATAAATAAAAGTTCCAAATAAATTAAGAGAACCAGAAGTAAGTACAAGTGTTTTTAATATTTCATGCAATATATCACCAAAAGTTGAAAAGAAAATGGAAAAGAATGGTGAATAGAACTCAAATGAAAATTAAATAAAAGCACATCAACTGTTTTCTTGCAAATTTTTTCGTTTACTGGAAGTCGTTCGAGTACTGTTTTTGCAAATTATGCATAAAGAGAGTAAAATCGTTTTTACTTTCTCAAAGTAGAATCTAGCAAATTATGACTGGGAAAGTAAACGAACAAAGCTAATATAAAATAAAATTTTTAATGAAAATAGGAGTGTAAGTATTTTTGTTTGTTTATTTTTTGTAGGAAAGTGTAAACTCCCCAACTCAGGCTTTGGAGGTAATCCTGCTCTCCGATGATGAACCTAGCTCTCCGGTAGTTAGCAATAGCTCTATTTACAGCTCCAGGAATGCTGCTTTACCAAATGGAGCTTCGCGGAGTAGCTCACCCATTGAGGCAACACCGTCTTGGCGGAAATATATGAGGGGAGCTTCAGAAGAGTTGGTTGTGCTCAAGCAAATTAAGAAGAAGGAATCTTTCCAAGAGCGTGTGTTTGAGCAACTAAAGGCTACCACTGATGCTGTAGCTAAGCTGGGGGAAGGCATGCTGGCTCTTGCAGAAGCCCTAAAAAAGCAGTAGAATAACGCCCATGTGAAAATAAAAAATAAATTTAATTGAATTAAAGCTGTGTTTTATTTAATCTATACGCTTATAGTACATAAGTATATACATTAGGGTGTACTGAAAAATTTTTGTACTTGTGCTTTTTGTGCCCTTGGCAGAAGTTACATTTTAAAGCGTTTGAATATATCGAGAACGTAATCTTTGACCTTCACGATAATACTGACTTCGATGGACTGTTACTGGTGTAGATGGTGTATCGAATCCTGCTTCATTAGTCTCGATGAAAGTAAGTGGACATCTCTTTAATGCAATATTATGCAAAATTACGCAGGCATTTATTATGTTGACTGCACTTTCATGACTGTAGTGCAAAGCCCTGTGTCTTAAACGGCCCCTAAATCGCGATATTTTTCCTCCTGTGTACTGGCTGGCTCTGAAATCGGAGTTAGAAGCCAAGGCTCCAGGGGATATCCTCTATCACCTAAAAGCCAGCTACCACTTTGCTGTCTCATCAGGAACGAGCGTACTGCCGACGTGGTCCAAATTCCGGAATCATGGCATGAGCCCGGAAATTTTGCATTCACTGCTAAAAATTGCAGGCTATGATCACAAACGGCTTCAACATTTATGCTGTAAAATCCAGGCTGCTTGGCTTTGAAGGATCATTTGACGGAGGACCAATAATTGCAACGTGGGTGCAGTCGATAGCGCCTATAGTGTTCTTTATACCGAAAGACATATAAAACCTGTGAAAATAAAATAGGTACATTTATTTAATTACAAACAAATATTTTTTTATGTAATTGCATACCCGCTTTTGATGGCCATTTCCTCTTCATTTGTTTTGGGAAACTGCACTTCATTTCTTTTTTTATTAACAAAAAGAGCCGATATGTGGTGAAGTGACCGCGACACTGACGGCTGGCTCATTGCAGCCATGAAAGAGTTTCCAACACATTTTTGGTATGAGCCATTTGCAAAGAAGTAAAGAGATGCAAAAAAGCGAAGGCAGAATGGAAGCGATGTCTTCTGGTTATCAAATGGCATAAGCTCTTCACTAAGCTCTCTACAAACATCCTTTGATAGTCGAAAATATTGGACGAAAACTCTGTCAGACATGGAGAACGGATCATTGCTTTCCCGCAGGTTTCTTAGCAACCGTCTCCTTTCCATCACCTCTTCCTGCTCCATATCTATAGCACAAATAGCTAAAAGTGCTTCTTCCATTCTATTTTTCACAATATTTTTTACGATTTAAATGTTTTTTTGCACGATTTATCTTTAATTTCAATCCAATTTTGAAAGCTCAAAATATGTTTCAAAACAGCTGTTACTAGATTGTTACCTCCTCATAGGCAGGTAACAGTTTTTGTGACTATTGTCACGGTATCAAGTACTCAGAATACCGATGTTTTGATTTTGTTACCAAAGTGTTCAATTGTAACTGTGACTATTGTAACCGCGTCAGAATAGCCCTGTAAATATCAATTTCAGTCAAATACTTAATAAAACCGGTTTTGACGTATCTTAATACAATCTTGGAAAACTGAGTTTTTAGACGTTTAGGGTAACATATATTTTTTTGTGCATTAAAATTTTTAATTTTGTTTTTATTTTAAAGTTGTCTATCCGTATTTTATTTTAACGAAATAAAATTTTGGGGAGCTTTTATTTGTAAGTTTGTATTTATATACTTTATATTTTTTGTTTATCAGCCTTAAAAACATACACTTTTCAAAAAAAAAAATTTAATAGTTCTATTGCAGATTTTCAACAATTTAATATTTTTCGTTTTTTTCTATATCTTTCAAAGTAAATCTTAAAAAAAAATTTCAATATGTTTTTAAAATTAAGTTTTGAGAATAAAATCATGATTTTAGTTGCTTTGAAAAATTACGTGTTTTCTAATTTGTGCATTAAAATATTAGGTTTTTTTTCTTTTTTAAAATACTAAGATGCACACTTCATTACCAACAAATAAAATTTTGGGGAGCGTTGCAAATTTTCATTTTGCATTTTGCAAATTGTTGTGTTTTTTCTCTAAACATACACTTTAGGAAGATTTTTTGTATATTACAAATCAATATTTTTGTAAATTCACAATTTTGTTTTATTTTCAATTCGACACTCTGAATAAGAAAAAAATAGTCGTTCAATTTGCATACAAAATCGCTTTTTGACAATCATTTATCTGTTGCCAGTAAAATGAAGCTTCCTTTTTCACTCAAAAACCAACTACTTTGGCGCCCTCTAGCGGCGTTCAAAAGTTTCATATACAAAAAAAAAGCAATGTGTTTTTTCTTAGTTGAATTATTATCTTAACGAAAATAATTAATTCAAAATTATTAAAGCCAAATTTTTAATTTTGATTTATGTCCACTGACGAAGCACTGTGCATAGGCCCAATACTTTGTCAGGCTCGATAACCTGGTCGATAGTTTTAGCCGCCCTACAAAAGTTGTCTTTCGTGAGAGCCCTTTACCATTTGCATTAGTTCTAATGAGTTTGACAACCAATTTCGAATTTCAAAGTTTCCTCGACTATGTACTATCGACACACCTCTTTAACCAGGTCAACAGCTTCCGAAATCGTGTCTACACTGTCAAGCATATCATCCGTGTAGTGGTGCTTCAAAATCGACTTCACTGCTCTTGGATATAGCTCAGTATGTTCTCTTGCATTTTTGTTTTTTTGCGCATTGAGCAATGTAAGGAGAGCATGTAGATCCAAGGCTACAGACTTGTAGCACATACACCTGAGAACTTACACTACCTTGGCAATCACGCCAAAGAAGCGTTAAGAATGTTGATCGCCGTCATGAATGTTAACCCTGTGGAACATTTCACAAATATCTCCACAGACTCCAATTTTTCCTTTGCAAAAATTGTAAAGAACTTCTACTAAATAATAATTCTACTAATAAATTGGGACCAGGCTCTAACCACTTGTTCAGTGAAATTCCTTCATGTTCTGCTGCCGCATCCCACACAATTTTAGTCTTATTGGGCTTGTTTGGATTATGAACGGAGAAAATCGGCAAGTACCATTTTCGTATTTACGCGTAGTTTAAGTTCAGGATTCTTCTTGAGTTTTCGTTCAAAGCAATTAAGCCTTTTCAATGCCATGGAAAAATTATCCAGGAGAACTAAATCATTAGAACGCCAAAAAAGTTTCGCGGTAAAACTATTCCCCGTGCGCTCAACTTTACTTTCATACTTTTCTATGGCGGTCATATGAAGCTCTTGTTCATGATTCTCCATGCGAGACGCTTCAATTTTCGACTTTTCAATCATTAGTTTATCCAAGGCAATTTCGTCGTCGCATTGACAGACGTGAAGCTGTAACATATCCGATATCCCTTCGAACTGTTCTTCCAGTGCACCGAAAATGGTCCATCCTATTCTGGTCTTAGTTGCAGCGGGTTCATTTATTTTGCCTTCCCTAAACTTCATAGGCAACGTCGCATGCTTGTTGTTTAATCCAATAATCACAATTGGAATCACATTTTCATATGACTGTACGTACAGGCAAACCTTTTAAGTGGTTAAACCTGTCCATAAGCTCATCAAAATTCATAGTTTGGGAAGGTAAATCAAGATTTTCAACCGTGTGAACATTGCGCAAACGAATTTTCTTACCATTTTCACCACGAACAGATATATTAAAATCAAGTAACTCCGAATTGGGTTCCGTTCGAACGGACCCATCAGTCCAGTGTACACATAGTCCAGTTTTCTTTCCTTTTACATTTAATTTGGCAATAATACTCTTTTCTATCATAGTTGGACCGGAGCCGTCATCCAACAATGCAAACATATCTACACTACTGTTGTTGCCGTAAATGGCAATCGGTAAAATGTTAAAAAGGATTTTCGAGGTATTCGATACGTGTATTGCAACCTGCTGTTCGACATTGTTGGATTCAAATATTCTCTCAAGAGGCTTATGTAGCAAGGGGTGGTGTTTGGCAGTACATGCTCCTATGCCACACTCTTTGCGTTCCCTACATCTAGCGAGATCATGAATTTTTAGACACGTTCGACAGAGCAGCATGCTACGAATAGCATCCCATTTCTCCTTGTATGGGAATTCTGTGAACTTATTACACTCTTTCACAAAATGATTTTTTGAGCAAATAACGCACTTATTTGTGCTTTCATTTTTATTAGAAACTTTATCACTCTCATTATTTACCTGCTCGTGGAAACTGATTCTCTGCTGTTTTTTCTTTTCCTCTCGAGGCGCAGTTGACCCATATGAAATAACAGAGCTAGCAGCGGTGGCCAGTTCGAATAACCATTCACTGAAATGGCTCAATTGCACTACCTTTTGCCTAGAACGGATAGCCCTATCTAATCGTAAATGAGTTGGGAGCTTCTCTATTAATTCACTAAGCAGTAAAGGATTTTCTAAGTGTGATTGAAGGTTGGATGCTACCATGGTAGCTACTAAGTTTTTTACCTCTAAAGAAAATGAAATCAAATTGTCAAGCTTGTGGGGGTTTACATTACTAGTCCCACGTATCTTTATTAAAGGCTATTTTATTTAATATGCGTTCGAGCCTTCCAAACATCATTCTTAGCGTAGATGTAACCTCGGGCACTAGTGCCGGAATAAGCAACTGACTACTTACTGTCTCACGGGCCTAACCTTTTAGTGCATGTTGCAACCGCAACAGATTTTCATCATTTGAGTAACCGCAAAGTCGTGTCGAATTTTCGTAGCTACTAATAAAGGCTGGCCAGTCTTCTGGTTTGCCAGTAAGTATGGGAAGTTATTTTGGGACAGCATGGCGAGCATTTATTTGCTCAGCTCGTAAATTATGGCTAGTTTCTTTTGAAAAGTTTGAACCGACTACAGAATCAGAACGATTAATAGGATTTTCATTTTCCATACTAACCCTATCAACCGTGCATAAGTTGTCTTGCCGACTCTTATTATTTAATTTTTCGCATTTTGGCCTTAATTCATCTCCTTTTTGTATATAATTTAACTCTAGTTGTTTCTGCTCTTCGAAAAACCGTAACTCCTACTCAAGATCGATATTTTTGTGTTTACCATTCGCAAACTTAGCCCGACTTACCTGTGAAAACCTTGGGCGTTCAGCTTGATCCGGCAGTTGTTGTCCACATGAGAGTGACGTACTTGCGGCATCAATCTGGCCATTGTTTTCCTGTGGCGGGACTTGTTTTGTCGTTTGGTTTATTATGCAACCCTTACAACTCCAATCTGTGTTGGCCATTTCATCTGTTACATCCACACACTCGTAATGAAACCACACATCACATAGATCACATTGTACCATGTCGAATTCTCTGGTCCCACCGCAAACTCCGCAATCACAGCTTGCCTGTTCATCGTTGTTCCTAGCATCCATAATTTGAGGTTATCCACTCCAACCAATTTTAAAGAATGTTGAACACAGGTATGAATTTGGTGTTTTTGTTGATGACAATTTATTTAGCTCGTTTATTAGGTTTGCTTTAAAACTAAATACAAAATAGAATTAAAAAAAAAAAATTATATTTTCAATACAAAAGAAATTAAGATTAAACTTCTTGGTTTTCTTCAATATGCTTGGCGATAACATATCTACATATATGTAACTTATGTATGTATGAGATCTGTATAAAGATGAGAATTGCACCACTTCACTTCAAGTAGTATTAGATGAGACACGGATGAGCTTCTTCTAATTCGCGTGGTAGTAATTCAGATAATGATGAGTTTCTATATGATTAACTTTCGTCCAAGATGAAGAAGGAAAACTATAACGGAATAATAGCTTATCTTTACATGGATACTCGGTATTGAGCACATAGTAACCGGTGCGGAGTCGCTAACATTAATCTAGAAAATTGATAATCACTATTTGGGGCGGCGAGAGTTGCCAACAGATCAGTTAATACTTTCCTTTTAAATTTATGAAGAACTAGCTGACCCGGCAGACTTCGTTCTGCCTAAGAAAGTATAGATCTATATATTATCTTATTCGATCAAATCAAAAACAAGTGTCAAGATGCTTGTCGAAATGGCGCACCAAATATTCAGTATCCAAAATTGACTCCAAGTATAAAAATAGCTTATTGCATCCACAGATATTCTACTATAATCTGTGAACATATAATCTGCATACAAATTTAAAAGTACGAAAAAGTACGGATAAAGGAACCAAGAACTTCAAAGAGAATATCGAAGAAATATCAAAAAAATTATTCAAAAGGTACTGAAAGTAGTACCAAAAACGTGCAAACACAGTACCAAAAATGTACGGAGAAAGACGCAAAAGAAAGCCAAGTAGAACAACCTGGATGTTAAAAAAGGAATAAAAAAGTAGCAATAAAATACAAAAAAGTAGGAAGAAAGGTAAAGAGAACTTCTAAAACAATATAACAGAAAAAGTAAAGAAGGATGCAACTGTACTAAAAATGGCACCAAAAAAAATGCAAAACAAAGTACCATATTAAGTATCATTTTGAGACTTCTCATCCCATAACCGAAACGTAGACCCCAAAATTACTAATTCCACATCCAGCCGTTTGGTTTTTGATGGTACCGAGTACTTTAAAGAGAATATAAGAGAAATAGCAAAGATGGAAGTACATAAATAGTACCATTATACGACATCTCATCTCATAAGAGAAAGGAAGACCCCAAAATTCCTCATTCCATCTCCAGACGTTTAGTTTTGACGATAGTACTATATTTTGCCACCTTTTTGCTATAATTTGAAACCTTAAGTACAAATCTTGAAAAAAAAACTTCTCCTATGTCTGCGTTATAAGAGGAATGCGTAACCCAAGTTTCATGATTCTGCCTTCAGCCGTTTGGTATTTACGATGGTACTATTTTTGTCCCCTTTAGTACTATTTTTATCCCTAAGGGTAGAAATTTCGTAAAACCACTTCCCACTCCGCTTCTGCGTCATAAGAAATGTCATAAGAAATGTAAAAGAGTACAAAAAGTACTTGTTAACACCAAAAATTTACGGAGAAAGATACCAAGGAAGGCCAAGTAGAACAACCTAGATGTTAAAAATAGGAACAAAATTGTACCAAAAAAGTTACCAAAAAGTACTTAAAAAGTACCAAAAAGTACAAAAAAAGGTACAGAGAACTTCAAAGAGAGTATAAGAGAAATAGGAAAGAAGGCCGCAAAAATTACTAAAAATTGTACCAAAAAAGTACAAAAAAGTACCAAAAAAAGTACCTAAAGGTACCAAAAAAGTACATAAAAAGTACCATTTTCGGCTTCTCATCCATTAAAAAAATTTAGATCCCTATATCCGCCATTCCATCACCAATCGTTTGGTTGTAACGATAGTACTATATTTTTCGCCTTCTTGCCATATTTGTATCAATAGAAGTACAAATCTTGAAAAAAAAACTTCTTCTCCTATGTCTGCGTTATAAGAGGAATGCGTAACCGAAGTTTCATGATTCTGCCTTCAGCCGTTTGGTATTTACGATGGTACTATTTTTGTCCCCTTTAGTACTATTTTTATCCCTAAGGGTAGAAATTTCGTAAAACCACTTCCCACTCCGCTTCTGCGTCATAAGAAAAAATTACAAACCAAATTTCTTGATTCTGTCTCCAGCCGTTTGGTCAAGACGATGGTACCTCTTTTTTCCCCCTTTTGCCCTATTTTTCTCCCTAAAAGTAAAAATTTGGCAATGTTACTTCTCCTCCCCATTTTTATGCGTTAAGAGGAATGTACAACCCAAGTTTCGTAATTCTATCTCAAACCGTCTGGCTTTTAGTGTAGTACCATTTTTTCCACTTTTTGCCCTTTTTTCTCCCTAAAAGTACAATTTTTGAAAATTCACTATTCCCCCTCATTTTTATTCGTTAAGAGGAATGTACATACCAAGTTTCGTGGTTCTGTCTTTAGCCGTTTGGATTTTAGTGCAGTACCATTTTTTTCCCTTTTTGTCCTATTTTTCTCCCTTAAAGTACTAAATTCGAAAAATCTTTTCTTATCTCGTATATTCACACCTAAAGCAATTTATAGTTAAAATTTTATTATCCGAAACCAGAATGTAAATAAAAAGTACCAAAAATGGGCCCGAGCACTTTCATGAGAGTATCAGAGAAATAGCATAAAAGGATGCAAAAGGTGCCAAAAAAGTACAAACACACGATCCGACACAGTGACAAAAACTGACAGATTGTATCAAAAAGTGATAAACCTAAAGCATGACACACATAGACGACGACAGGCTACCGACCACAACCTGTCAAAAATAAAATACATGCGTTTATATGCAAGTAAATATTTTGACGACGGCAAGGCGACACGACTGCAGGTTGTTGTCTATGCTACTTATGTAGCTGTAGTTGAATTAAACTAATTTCTATTTGTGTGGGCGACAATCAACAGGTTAGAGCTGTCAATGCCTGAAGTGGCACCACTGACAGAATAATCAACTGTTTTCACAATTTTCGTTATGTTTGTAATAATATTTATTAAATATTCTCCAGACATTTTATTTTCTTCTAACACAAATAACACAATAACACAAACGTCAACATTACAGATCAACTGTTTACTTTGCAGTTGCCGTCTTGAAAATAATTCAGTAGCTGCCACACGACTACATTTGCAGTCAGCGGCATTTGTAGTCGTGCGTTCATGTAGCCTGTCGTCGTCTATGTGTTTCATGCTTAAACCAAAAAAAAAAATGTTCCAAAATGTAAAAGAGTACAAAAAGTACTTGTTAACACCAAAAATTTACGGAGAAAGATACCAAGGAAGGCCAAGTAGAACAACCTAGATGTTAAAAATAGGAACAAAATTGTACCAAAAAAGTTACCAAAAAGTACTTAAAAAGTACCAAAAAGTACAAAAAAAGGTACAGAGAACTTCAAAGAGAGTATAAGAGAAATAGGAAAGAAGGCCGCAAAAATTACTAAAAATTGTACCAAAAAAGTACAAAAAAGTACCAAAAAAAGTACCTAAAGGTACCAAAAAAGTACATAAAAAGTACCATTTTCGGCTTCTCATCCATTAAAAAAATTTAGATCCCTATATCCGCCATTCCATCACCAATCGTTTGGTTGTAACGATAGTACTATATTTTTCGCCTTCTTGCCATATTTGTATCAATAGAAGTACAAATCTTGAAAAAAAAACTTCTTCTCCTATGTCTGCGTTATAAGAGGAATGCCTAACCGAAGTTTCATGATTCTGCCTTCAGCCGTTTGGTATTTACGATGGTACTATTTTTGTCCCCTTTAGTACTATTTTTATCCCTAAGGGTAGAAATTTCGTAAAACCACTTCCCACTCCGCTTCTGCGTCATAAGAAAAAATTACAAACCAAATTTCTTGATTCTGTCTCCAGCCGTTTGGTCAAGACGATGGTACCTCTTTTTTCCCCCTTTTGCCCTATTTTTCTCCCTAAAAGTAAAAATTTGGCAATGTTACTTCTCCTCCCCATTTTGATGCGTTAAGAGGAATGTACAACCCAAGTTTCGTAATTCTGTCTCAAACCGTCTGGATTTTAGTGTAGTACTATTTTTTCCCTTTTTTGCCCTTTTTTTCTCCCTAAAAGTACAATTTTTGAAAATTCACTTTTCCCCCTCATTTTTATTCGCTAAGAGGAATGTACATACCAAGTTTCGTGATTCTGTCTTTAGCCGTTTTGATTTTAGTGCAGTACCATTTTTTTCCCTTTTTGCCCTATTTTTCCCCCTTAAAGTACGAATTTCGAAAAATCCCTTCTTATCTCGCATATTCGCCCCCAAAGGAATATACAGTCCAAATTTCATTATCCTACCTTTAGCCGTTTGGCCAGGGCGCTGATGAATCAGTCAGTCAGTCAGTCAGTCAGTCATTCAGTAACGCAACAATTTTATATATATAGACTAGCTGACCCGGCAGACTTCGTTCTGCCTAAGAAAGTATAGATCTATATATTATCTTATTCGATCAAATCAAAAACAAGTGTCAAGATGCTTGTCGAAATGGCGCACCAAATATTCAGTATCCAAAATTGACTCCAAGTATAAAAATAGCTTATTGCATCCACAGATATTCTACTATAATCTGTGAACATATAATCTGCATACAAATTTAAAAGTACGAAAAAGTACGGATAAAGGAACCAAGAACTTCAAAGAGAATATCGAAGAAATATCAAAAAAATTATTCAAAAGGTACTGAAAGTAGTACCAAAAACGTGCAAACACAGTACCAAAAATGTACGGAGAAAGACGCAAAAGAAAGCCAAGTAGAACAACCTGGATGTTAAAAAAGGAATAAAAAAGTAGCAATAAAATACAAAAAAGTAGGAAGAAAGGTAAAGAGAACTTCTAAAACAATATAACAGAAAAAGTAAAGAAGGATGCAACTGTACTAAAAATGGCACCAAAAAAAATGCAAAACAAAGTACCATATTAAGTATCATTTTGAGACTTCTCATCCCATAACCGAAACGTAGACCCCAAAATTACTAATTCCACATCCAGCCGTTTGGTTTTTGATGGTACAGAGTACTTTAAAGAGAATATAAGAGAAATAGCAAAGATGGAAGTACATAAATAGTACCATTATACGACATCTCATCTCATAAGAGAAAGGAAGACCCCAAAATTCCTCATTCCATCTCCAGACGTTTAGTTTTGACGATAGTACTATATTTTGCCACCTTTTTGCTATAATTTGAAACCTTAAGTACAAATCTTGAAAAAAAAACTTCTCCTATGTCTGCGTTATAAGAGGAATGCGTAACCCAAGTTTCATGATTCTGCCTTCAGCCGTTTGGTATTTACGATGGTACTATTTTTGTCCCCTTTAGTACTATTTTTATCCCTAAGGGTAGAAATTTCGTAAAACCACTTCCCACTCCGCTTCTGCGTCATAAGAAATGTCATAAGAAATGTAAAAGAGTACAAAAAGTACTTGTTAACACCAAAAATTTACGGAGAAAGATACCAAGGAAGGCCAAGTAGAACAACCTAGATGTTAAAAATAGGAACAAAATTGTACCAAAAAAGTTACCAAAAAGTACTTAAAAAGTACCAAAAAGTACAAAAAAAGGTACAGAGAACTTCAAAGAGAGTATAAGAGAAATAGGAAAGAAGGCCGCAAAAATTACTAAAAATTGTACCAAAAAAGTACAAAAAAGTACCAAAAAAAGTACCTAAAGGTACCAAAAAAGTACATAAAAAGTACCATTTTCGGCTTCTCATCCATTAAAAAAATTTAGATCCCTATATCCGCCATTCCATCACCAATCGTTTGGTTGTAACGATAGTACTATATTTTTCGCCTTCTTGCCATATTTGTATCAATAGAAGTACAAATCTTGAAAAAAAAAACTTCTTCTCCTATGTCTGCGTTATAAGAGGAATGCGTAACCGAAGTTTCATGATTCTGCCTTCAGCCGTTTGGTATTTACGATGGTACTATTTTTGTCCCCTTTAGTACTATTTTTATCCCTAAGGGTAGAAATTTCGTAAAACCACTTCCCACTCCGCTTCTGCGTCATAAGAAAAAATTACTAACCAAATTTCTTGATTCTGTCTCCAGCCGTTTGGTCAAGACGATGGTACCTCTTTTTTCCCCCTTTTGCCCTATTTTTCTCCCTAAAAGTAAAAATTTGGCAATGTTACTTCTCCTCCCCATTTTTATGCGTTAAGAGGAATGTACAACCCAAGTTTCGTAATTCTATCTCAAACCGTCTGGCTTTTAGTGTAGTACCATTTTTTCCACTTTTTGCCCTTTTTTCTCCCTAAAAGTACAATTTTTGAAAATTCACTATTCCCCCTCATTTTTATTCGTTAAGAGGAATGTACATACCAAGTTTCGTGGTTCTGTCTTTAGCCGTTTGGATTTTAGTGCAGTACCATTTTTTTCCCTTTTTGTCCTATTTTTCTCCCTTAAAGTACTAAATTCGAAAAATCTTTTCTTATCTCGTATATTCACACCTAAAGCAATTTATAGTTAAAATTTTATTATCCGAAACCAGAATGTAAATAAAAAGTACCAAAAATGGGCCCGAGCACTTTCATGAGAGTATCAGAGAAATAGCATAAAAGGATGCAAAAGGTGCCAAAAAAGTACAAACACACGATCCGACACAGTGACAAAAACTGACAGATTGTATCAAAAAGTGATAAACCTAAAGCATGACACACATAGACGACGACAGGCTACCGACCACAACCTGTCAAAAATAAAATACATGCGTTTATATGCAAGTAAATATTTTGACGACGGCAAGGCGACACGACTGCAGGTTGTTGTCTATGCTACTTATGTAGCTGTAGTTGAATTAAACTAATTTCTATTTGTGTGGGCGACAATCAACAGGTTAGAGCTGTCAATGCCTGAAGTGGCACCACTGACAGAATAATCAACTGTTTTCACAATTTTCGTTATGTTTGTAATAATATTTATTAAATATTCTCACAGACATTTTATTTTCTTCTAACACAAATAACACAATAACACAAACGTCAACATTACAGATCAACTGTTTACTTTGCAGTTGCCGTCTTGAAAATAATTCAGTAGCTGCCACACGACTACATTTGCAGTCAGCGGCATTTGTAGTCGTGCGTTCATGTAGCCTGTCGTCGTCTATGTGTTTCATGCTTAAACCAAAAAAAAAAATGTTCCAAAATGTAAAAGAGTACAAAAAGTACTTGTTAACACCAAAAATTTACGGAGAAAGATACCAAGGAAGGCCAAGTAGAACAACCTAGATGTTAAAAATAGGAACAAAATTGTACCAAAAAAGTTACCAAAAAGTACTTAAAAAGTACCAAAAAGTACAAAAAAAGGTACAGAGAACTTCAAAGAGAGTATAAGAGAAATAGGAAAGAAGGCCGCAAAAATTACTAAAAATTGTACCAAAAAAGTACAAAAAAGTACCAAAAAAAGTACCTAAAGGTACCAAAAAAGTACATAAAAAGTACCATTTTCGGCTTCTCATCCATTAAAAAAATTTAGATCCCTATATCCGCCATTCCATCACCAATCGTTTGGTTGTAACGATAGTACTATATTTTTCGCCTTCTTGCCATATTTGTATCAATAGAAGTACAAATCTTGAAAAAAAAACTTCTTCTCCTATGTCTGCGTTATAAGAGGAATGCGTAACCGAAGTTTCATGATTCTGCCTTCAGCCGTTTGGTATTTACGATGGTACTATTTTTGTCCCCTTTAGTACTATTTTTATCCCTAAGGGTAGAAATTTCGTAAAACCACTTCCCACTCCGCTTCTGCGTCATAAGAAAAAATTACAAACCAAATTTCTTGATTCTGTCTCCAGCCGTTTGGTCAAGACGATGGTACCTCTTTTTTCCCCCTTTTGCCCTATTTTTCTCCCTAAAAGTAAAAATTTGGCAATGTTACTTCTCCTCCCCATTTTGATGCGTTAAGAGGAATGTACAACCCAAGTTTCGTAATTCTGTCTCAAACCGTCTGGATTTTAGTGTAGTACTATTTTTTCCCTTTTTTGCCCTTTTTTTCTCCCTAAAAGTACAATTTTTGAAAATTCACTTTTCCCCCTCATTTTTATTCGCTAAGAGGAATGTACATACCAAGTTTCGTGATTCTGTCTTTAGCCGTTTTGATTTTAGTGCAGTACCATTTTTTTCCCTTTTTGCCCTATTTTTCCCCCTTAAAGTACGAATTTCGAAAAATCCCTTCTTATCTCGCATATTCGCCCCCAAAGGAATATACAGTCCAAATTTCATTATCCTACCTTTAGCCGTTTGGCCAGGGCGCTGATGAATCAGTCAGTCAGTCAGTCAGTCAGTCATTCAGTAACGCAACAATTTTATATATATAGATTAATCTGAATTAGATTAGATTAAATTAAATTGAGTTGAATTGAATTGAATTAAGTTGAATTGAATTGAATTGAAATGCATTGAACTGAACTGAATTGAATGGAATTGAGTTGAATTTAATTGATTTGAATTGAACTGAATTGAATTAAAATGAACTGAATTGAATTCAGTTAAATTGAGTTGAATTGAACTGCATTGAAATGAATTGAACTGAACTGAACCGAACTGAAATGAATTGAATTGAACTGAATTGATATTAGATGAATTCAATTAAATTGAATTGCATTGAACTGCATGGAAAGGGAACTGCATGGAATTGAATTTAATTGACTTTGATTGAATTAAATCGAATAGAATTGAATTGAACTGAAGTGAGTTGAATTGAATTTAATTAAATTGAATTGATTTGAACTTCATTGAATTGAATTAAACTGCACTGAACTGAACTGAATTGAATTGGATCGAATTGCGTTGAATTTAACTAAATTGAATTGAATTCAATTGAGTTGAGTTGAACTGCATTGAATTGATTAGAATTGAAATGAATTGGATTGAATTGAATTTAATTGAGTTGAATGTAATGGAATAGAATTGTATTGAATTGAATTGAATTTAATTGAATTGAACTGAATTGCATGGCATTTAATTGATTTGCTTTGAATTGAATCGAATTGAATTGAATCGTATTGAATTGAGTTGTACTGAATCGAATTGAATTGAACTGAATCGCATTGAATTAAAATAAATTAATTAAATTAAATTGAATTGAGTTGAATTGAACTGGATTGATTTGAAAAAGTTGAATATTTGTAATGACAATAGAATTGTGCAGTTTGATCATTTTGAAAAACGGTTATTTGTAATGAAAGCGGTTATTTGCATCCAAACAACAACGAAATCAGATTTTTGAGCGTGTAATCCACATCACTCAATATCAACAAATTTAAGTCAAACATCAACAAAAACTATTCACCTTTTCCTCATATTCCTATCACTACTTTCTATTTCCTCACAATAAGTGTATGCGCAGTAAAATTTAGTTCATATAAACTTTATTTGAGTACAAAGACTGCTAAAAACCAGTTTAAATAAACTAATACTAAACTGTATTTGAGTAACCATGTTACTCCAATTTAGTTTTATTTTTATTAAATTTTTAATTAATAATGATTCTGTATGCAGGACAGGGCCGAATATATTACATTGTTAAATGGAAAAATAAATATGTACAATATCGAAATGTTAAAGAATAATTACTATTACTATATTATATAAATTAATATTTTGATAAACTTATAAATCATTAAATACAAAAATAAATTTAATTTTTATTTTTATTCGGTCAGAGATCGAATTGTACAATTTAATTGAATCCGTCGAGGGTTTCACACCAGTACAGCGTGATGAAATCATTGAACGTCCATAATCATCCCAATATAAGAAACAGAGCTGCATTTTGAAATAAAAGAGAAGCATTAGTTATGAAAAATAAATATGTATATCGATTCAATCAAGAAAAATTTAATAGCAAATTTTTCGAAATGAATCGGCATAACTTTAACTGAAACATGGACAATATGTTTTACACGATATTATAATATTGTCAATGGTTCATTTCAAACTGTAACACAAGAGAATAATAGCAAATCGAATATAAAATAATACAATATATTTGCACCGTTGTTCAAAGAGAGAATGAATAAATAAAGTTCTGAAATGTCCGTATATAGAAATTTAATTTGAAAAATAAGTTTCGTGATGAAAGATTAAATAACAACCATAGTTCATCATAATGCTAAAAGGGTTTTTAAAGTAAACCGTAGGGCCAAATATCAATATTCTGTTTTATTTCTGTTAATTTATGTATACATAGTACTGATCAAATGAGCAATAATTTTTGCTAACGACATGTCCTAATAAATCTGCGTGAATATGTGATGATGGATATATAGGGAAAATCTGAAATAATACTACTACGCGGATTATATAGTACTAGAATAGTTTAACAATTTAAAGTCTGCCAATAGGGTTCTCTGTGTTGGAAATGCCGTATCCTTTCATACATAGTTCAAACCATTGTATATTTATCATTTACATGTGCAACTTTTGGTACAATGAATAACACTGGAGAGCAATACATTACTGTTGCTTTAGACTGGCTTGTTTCCAAGCGTCATCGCCCAGCTAATATGTTTTCTTTACCACGTAACCTTTATGAGGCTAGCATGTTAATTACAACATCATGTTTGCTCGTTTACTCCAAATATTCAATGCCCTAATATAAATTATCGAACCTTGTGGTGAACTATGTATTGATAGGGATGACAGTTTATTTTCCGAAATATTCAGCTTAAAATCTGTTACTATATTCCATTTGTTCCTCATGGTAAAGTACGACATTATCGTTATAAAACTTATGGTGGTGAAAAAAGTGTAGAATAGGATTCTATCACAAATCCATTAATATTACGATTTAAGGGATTTTTAATTGAAGTGTATTCACACAATTATAGCATCGAAAGTCTGCTAACGATAAGTTCTAAAAAATCGGCATTCCTAAATGGCGAAGGATACATGTAAGTGTAACTTCAACATGTATCGGAAATATTTTTTTTACATAATTTTTAAATTTTGAAAGGATATTTAACACAACTTTTGTGAAAAACGGTTGACCGAAAACAAATAACCGGTTTGTTCGAAAAAATACGTTTCAATTCAATTCAATTCAATTCAAGTCAGTTCAATTCAATATTGATTTGGTATTAATTTTTGGCCAAAATGTAAAAATCCTTTTCCCTTGTAAAATGAAATGTCCAAAAAAAAACTTAATCAAAAACTAAATGGTTTTCCTATTCTGTGAAACCGAAAACCGGGTTTTGAAAAGACTGATTTTACAAATAACCTACAGCCGTTTATTTGGAAATGTTCACTTTTGTTACATTCTAGATGCTGTTTCACTAAACGCAACCGGATTAAACCCTGGTTAAAAACACCACAATTAATTGCAGGTTCTAATAAACATAGCTTGGCGTAAAATCAGATTTTATGAACTTGTCCCCAAGACCGAGGATCGGAACCGATTTAAAAAATTAACACTGGCAAAAATGAACATAACCGGTGGATTTATAATCTGGTTCCTAGAATAGAGCAAATTTTAACAACGGATTTGAAACCGGTTCGGATAAACTCGACCGGTTCTCAATCTATTTTATTGGAAACAGGTGTCAGTATAAATTAGTATATTCATTTGAACTAATTACAGACTGATATGAAAATACATATTCAATGATTTATAATGAATCCAAATCCTATATGATTCATTTCAAATCAGTCTTTGGAATGAATTCATTTTAGTCTGCATATAATTTTATATACATTTGAAATGTATTCAAAGCGATATCAAATATATGCACAATAATTGTAAATGATTCCAAATCAGAATAACTGCATATGTATGTTTTTACATGATTTTATGTCGACTTAAATTAATTAAACCGTTCAATATACCTACATACATACATACCGTCACCTAAAATGCAAAAGGCCGTAACTACACTTTTTAGTTTTTTACAGGATAAGGAATTCACGTTATAAATATTTCTTGAAAACTACTTTTTCCATTAATTTGTTTTGCAGAAACAAATCCGTGTTTGTTTTCTAAGCTTGAATTTAAAATTTGGATATTAAATTTTAAGTAGTCTTTAATTTATAACGTTTATTCTTTCTCCTGTAAAAAACTAAAAAGTGTAGGTTCGGTATTTTGCATTTTAAGTGACGAGATATACATATGTTTTAATACCGATTTGTAGTGAATCCAAATCTATGTAACAACATATGTAAAGTGTTTTGGATTCTCTACAAGTTGGTATAAAATGATATGTAGACGGCTTAGAAATGAATGGAAATCGGAATAGACTTATAAACTTGTATCGACTGATTTGGATTCGAGACAAATCTGTATTGAACTATTAGACAGAACGGTTTAGAATGAATCCAAATCAATCTACACATTTGTATATACCGATGTGCATTTATCTAACTAATTCTTTGAAACATTGTAATAACAGTTTGTGACAAATCCAGTCTAAATCAATCCATGAAGCTTTTATACCGAAATATGATGCACCTAGATATATATATCACCAAAGTAAAACTGTTGATTCATTACAAAGCGGTAGAAAAACTAGGAAACAGTAGGATTTAGTATGACATCAAATCGGTTAAAAAAATAAGGATATACTGATTTAGATTCATTCTAAATCGTTCATGTAATGCTTTTATACCGATTTGTAGCGAATCCAAAACAGTTTATTATATTCTTCTACTGGTTTGGATTCATTACACAAGGTTATGCAAGGCTTTTTAAAATAATTCGAAATGTATCGTATATAGCATTTTCAGATTAAATGAAACCTCTTTCAGATTAAATGAAACATTTTTCAAATAAAATGAAACTTTTTCAGATTAAATGAAACCTTATTCAAATTAAATGAAACCTTTTTCAACGGAAATGAAACTGTTTTCAGTTGAAATGAAGCTTTTTTTCAGTTGAAATGAAACTTTTTAAAATTAAAATGAAACTATTTTCAAATTGAATGAAACTTTATTTAAAACACAATATTGTTGTTCCATATAAAACAAAAATGAAATGTTTTGTTCTAATATCTTATCCTACAAACTTAAAGTAATTTTATTTTCTTAAACTTAGGTAGATCAGCATGTTCCATTTGATCGTAATATAGTAAAAATCTAAAAAAAATAAATTCTGAAAAAGTGCATGGTAACATCAATCAACTTTACTTACATTATAATGTTCAATGAAGATGTTGGCCGTTTGCTGCTTTAGGAATTTGCAGAACCATATCCATTACATAATTGGAGCAATCGGTTTGATTGAGTTCTTGGAGGCTTCTATTGATGACATCAACAATGTTGTGTTCAACGGTTGTATCGCCTAATATTGCTCTAGCTTTACATTTTATTTTTGAGAAAGCCTTTTCAATAGGATTCAACATTGGTGAGTAGGGGGGTAAATACTTTATACAACTACCACTTATTTCAATCATATTCTGGATGTCCTGACCTTTATGTATCGCAGCATTATCCATAATTAAAAAAGAATTTTGTAAATCGGGGATTAGCTTCTCAATCAGCTCATTTACAAATATTCTGAAACGTGCTGCGTTTACTGTAGAATTAGCAACGACAGTGTGATGCACTAATCCTCCATTATTTATAGCAGCTATCAATGTTACATTACGTCCTCTTATTGTTGGTACTGTAATGTGTGCTCTTGAACCTTTCTTTGAGCGAGCTTGTGATCTGCGCAGATGGAGATTAAATCCACACTCATCAATAAAGATAAGTTTTTCTCTTTGCTGCGGAGCCCACTCTGTAAATTCACGGGCATACCTTTGGCGTAATTCCACTGTACGTGGACAATTCATTCTGTCTACCTCCACTGATGCCAACTTTAGAGTTATTTTTAGCTGTCGCAGAGCAGTATCAACAGACGTAGTCGATATTAAAACACTTCTTTCGTCAAGTAATTTCATTTTTATACTTTTTAAGGTTATGCCTGGTTCACGTTCTACAATATTCTCAATATAATGCAACACTTCAGGAGTCAGAACTTTCGTACGATTTCCACCTCTTTTTCTTTCGATAAAATTCCCGCCATTTTTATTATATCGTGATATTAACGTTTTAGCTGTACTCAATTTAATTGCCGTCAATTGCGCAGCTTCTGTAATGGTCTTTCCGTCTTCGTACAGTTTAAACAACATAATTTTTGTATCCTTTGAAATTTTTGTGTATCGTCCTATTCTTCTTCGTGATATTGTCCGAGAAATATGTTCCTGCTCCAAATTATTAGTATTCTCACTTTCATCTGACGGAGTAGGCTCCCAGTTATCAGAGCTTCCAGAACTAAAATCTCCACTACTCATACTAAAACTTAGCTTGGAACAGGTTTTCGCGGTTCGAACTAACAATTGATACTGATATTTTACATTTGAAATCTATGTTTGCAAATATTTCAAGAACAATAACAACAAAAGCAATTGTAAGTGAGACAGACACTATGTATGCAATGTTGTGTTTAACCGTTATTTTGAAATATTTGTATCAATTGTTTGTTCGAACCGTGGAAACCTGTTCCAATCTAATTTTGGGTGTGAGTAGTAGAGATTTTAGTTCTGAAAAATTATGGTTATTATTCAATGTTGCAAATGTTTTGTTCAATGTTTTAAATAAAGTTTCATTCCATTTGAAAATAGTTTCATTTTAATTTTAAAAAGTTTCATTTCAACTGAAAAAAAGCTTCATTTCAACTGAAAACAGTTTCATTTCCGTTGAAAAAGGTTTCATTTAATTTGAATAAGGTTTCATTTAATCTGAATAAAGTTTCATTTAATTCGAAAAATGTTTCATTTAATCTGAAAGAGGTTTCATTTAATCTGAAAATGCTATATATGTACTTTACAAATTCGAAAAGTAAACTTACCTTGGTTATATTAAATCTGCCAGAAATATCCCCCAAGGCTGGATATATTTTGGTGCATTATTGTGGTGCGTGTATCCAAACCACAATCTACATTCGGAAACTGTCTTGCCCCAATATACCACTTAAATGAAGTTACTTCCTTTATGCACCTGGAAGGGTCCATAGTCGAATTCGTACCCATGGAACGAAATACATGTATCACTTCTGCTCTTAAAAAGCATTTGACAAAAATTCTCGGAATGGTGCTGACCGGTAACATAGTTGGAGAGCCTGTTAATAATAAAAAATGGTTAATTTAAAAAAACTCAAAACTTTTGTCCAACTTACCGTTTTTATGTCCAAACATACCGCTTAAATTGAAGTTATTTCCTTGATGCAGCTGCAATAAGTTGAAGTAAATCCACGGAATTGATTCGGAACATTCTCGTTTTCTCGTGTAAATGAGTCGACCAATATTCTGCCAATGCTGTTAACCAGTAAAATAACTGGTGTGCCTGCTATCAAAATACATAAATGGTTTATTAAAAAAAACAACCAAACTTTTGCCCAACTTACCCGTTTAAATTCAATAATATTTTTTATAAATATTTTTCCGTTTTGATATTTTTTCGTTTTGACATTTGAACAAAACAACAAAATGTGATTTTACATGTTATGGAAAGCCTGCTTAGATAAGTTTAAAGTTTTTTGAACGGATGGAAATACTGATAGACAAATTATATATCTGTAAAGAAATACATATGTACGCAACATTAAGCTTGTTTTTTTAATTCCTGCTAAACTAATTTTTCGACGACTTTGTATGGAGATCCGCTAAAAATCGCTTAGTTCCCCATACAAACTGGTCGAAAAATTAGTTTAGCAGGGAATAAAAAAACAGGCTTATTGTTTAGGATCATTTTACGCAGTAACGAAAATATATTGAACTTTATGTAAGTTGATTTGAACTCAAAAGTAGGTAAACTCGTTTCTTTAACTAAATGGAACGATTTTTTCTTCAACTATTAAATGTATTTGAATTATGCAACAAAAAATATTAAATTTAACAGTCTACAGTTTAAGTAAAAATTACCTTAAATTGAGTACATACTGTGAACTAAATTTAAGTTAATTTTGAGCTCAGATTTGGGATATGTTGTATATGAGTGCAACATCAACACTATTGTTTAAAATTTCCTTATTTGAAGTAAAAATTACCTTGAATTGAGAACATACTGTGCTTTAAGTTCATTCTGAAATCAAGGTTAGGATATGCGGTTTTTGAGTATGTACGCAGCATTATTGTTCTTCAGGAACATTTTATTCAATTAGGAATGTCGTTTGAACTTAATAACGGGTCCGCCAAATAACTTTATTTTTTTGAAAATGCTATAAAAAAAAAACTACTCAATATTTTCTCAAATTTCTTTTTTTTATTTGAAATGGAAAATAATAATGGAAAATAATTTCATTCAAATGGCTGCCTCGGCTGGCCATGCAGTAGCCTACACGATCGGTCCAATTTATAAGCACATTATCGATTGTGTGCAGCTGTGAATTGACGGTGAATTGATGTTGATGGCGCTTCACGCACACTTTCTGCCACAGTAGCAATATTATCGGGTGTACGCACTATTTTTGGCTTTTCACGCTTTGGTTTATCGATGAGGATGCCAGTTTCTTTCACTTTTTTCACAAGATAACGAACATACGGAGCTGACGGTGCTTCTCTTCTTCCAAAATCCGTACGCAATTTTCAAGCGTATACACAACCATATTCGTTCAGCGGAAGGATAAAACTAATTATCTGTCAAATCAGACATGGGCTAAGTGTTACCATTCACGAAATAAGCACTAGTTGAAAAAAAACGTTAGATGGCGGACCCTTTATAAGTAAGCTTGAACTTAAATATAGAAAAACTAAATCTTTTTTAACTAAAATGTACAAATTTTATCTTTAATCATTAAAAGTATTTATTGAACATAATGCACGACAACATAAACATAAAATTATGTTAAATTTTCTTATTTAGAGTTAAGTTTTACTAGAATTAGGTACACTTTATTGAACTATATTCCAGTTAGCCCTGAACTCAAACTAAGGAAATTTGTTTAAAACTTCTATTGCAAAAAATCGTATATTCAAATTTTGTTGTATCCATTTTAAGTTAATTTTTAATGATATTTTACTTTCCTATTTTAAGGTCAAATGATCTCAATTGTAGTTCAACATTAACTGAATTCCATTTCCTTTTTCCTGAATTGTAGTTAATTTTTACTCCAAAATAGTTTTTAAAATAAACTGTCGTAAAGTTTATACACATTTTTTGCCTGAGTTTAACACATTCTAAATGCAATGACAAAAATGATCAGAAAATGATCACGTTCAGCCGTCCTTATTTTCAATAGATTTTAACTTAAAGGCATTATAATTCTCTTACAAACCATCCAACGTATGTATTCAATACAAGTACAACAATAAACTTAATTTTAGGATTTGGAATTACTTTCAGTTCACAGCGATCAAAACATTATTTTTTCCATAAAATTTTCTATTTAGTATTATCGTTATATATATAATTCTACTGCACGTGTGTTTGTGACTGAACTCCTCCTAAACTTCTGGACCGATTTGAATAAATTTTTTTGTATGCGTTTGGGTGGCGCCCTGGGTGGTTTAGATTTACTATTCGGTCCAATTGGACAAAGTGGCGTGGTACCTCCCATACAAATCGCTTGCAATATTATGTAGGACAACGTCTGCCGGGTCAGCTAGTATAAACTAAAATCTACGAAATATTTACACTCACTTCTAAGAATTTTTTTTAAGGAAATATACTTTCTTATAATGAGTTCAGACAATTTTTATGTATACTCCGGTCAAGTAAAGTTTACTTAACTTAAGTTAAAATTTCTAATTTTAAGTAAACATTAACTAAAATTGGGTAAATAATGTGAACTAGATTTTGGTGCACTTTGAACTGAAATTTAGGACATGCTTTTTTTGAGTGCAGACTCTCATATAACCTGCCTTGGTTTATGGGCAGAATCCTAGGTCATATCGCATGCTGTTGAAACGTCAGTTATAATCTTAAGAATGTTTCCATTAATGACTTTAATTTGTTAGATATATCGGTTTGGAATGTTAAAAAAATTTAGGGCATAGGTCGCCGGATTGGGGAGGTTTTTTGACCATATCAAAACAAATACTCCTAACATGAGATTAAAGATTTGCATTCCACGACTTTGCAAACAAAAAATTAATAAAGTTAAATAAATTAAATTACACTTATATTGAATCTATTGGCTAATAGGTGTAATATTATGGGGAACACTACAAAAACACTCCCACACTTCCAATTATAAATATTGTGGACATTTCCCTACAGCAGTTAAAAAAAACTTACATGATCCAGTGATGTATGCTGCCCTTTAATCAATCATACCCAATTCAAAAACTGTATATTAAATTTTTACAATTTTGTTTACAATTCATGTATTTGAACGAAAGTTATGCTTAGTGTTGCCATACATAGGCTTGAAGATATACAATGTTATATAAATACATTTTAAACCTATAATATTATATCTTAAACACAAAAAATTGTTGCCTGTAAAGTCGGTTTTACGGGCGAAGATTTTACGTGACAACGTCTTTTTCTCGGTAGAATATTTATTGATATGAATATAATTAAATTGCACAATAGGAACAAGGAATTGAATGAAAATAAGAATTGCACAAATTTTAACTATAGAAATATATTTTGTTTAGATTGATTTGATTTTCATATTGATTAGATGTTAAAATTCTTGCTCAACACAGTTTAAATCAAGTTTTCTTATATCTGCCACTTTTTCTTAATATTTGTAATTTTAAAGAATCAATTCGAAAATCAAAACATTTATTCAGATCGAAGGTTCAAATTTTTGCTAAATAAATTTGAAATTAATTAAAATTTGTAAAATAAAAAAAAAAACCAATGAGTGTTAGAACTCACGGGCGATGTTTTAACATTTATTGAAACTTATGGTTTAGGAAAATAGAAGTAATTTCAACACCATCTAGGTACCTGTGCGATTTCTATGAACACATTATCAAATGTGATATTATAAACAATAAACATATCCTTTATTATAAAATATAAACATTTCTTTTATTATAAAAAATAAACATTTCTTTTATTAAAAACAAAAGAAAATAATTTACTAACCAAAAAGTATTTCAATTCATCATATTCGCATATCGTTTTTAAAGCCGACCGCAGCTCTCTGTTTCGTTTTGGCTACCTAATTCATATGAAAATTTCTACACACAAACATACACTACACATATCATAAAGCCAAAAAACAAAAAACAAAAAAAAACAAAAAATAATACCTTATCCAATGCAGACTGATCTAAATCAATATTCATACACACGCACATATATACGCACATACATACTTGCTCAGTCGTCATATATATGATGTGCCAAAAAACAAAAACACTCACACCACCGACCAACAGCCACTAGAAGCCAGCAAAGCAAATCGTTTCTGGCACACAAGTAAACACACACATCCGCACACACAGAATTATTTATTGAGTGGGAGAGAGACGCAAGGCATTCGGCGGGCCTCTCTCTCGTTCGGTGACTCATCGTAACGTTACCGGGCGTTACACTTTTTCATAAGTGACTCCCAGCCGCAACCTAATTTAAGACGTTGTCACGTCAAAAAATCCTTTTCTTTTATCGATTTCTTAATAGAAGTTAAGTAGGTGTATTTGAAACAATTACATTTGGAGATCCTTGTATAAGGATAATAGTCGAGTTTTGGTTACAAGCAAGCGATAATCGCTTGCTAAGTTGCAAAGAAAACGGTTTTTTAGCGATAAGTAATTTTGTTTAAAAATATGAAAAAGGGTAGAGAACGGTAATAAATTTAAAATTTTTTTTTTTAACTTAGCGAAAATGATTCGTGTCGCTAAGTTCTCGCTAAGTCTTCGCTGACTGCGTCATAGAAAAGAAGCGATTATACAAGCAAGCGGTGTAACCAAAATACTCTTAATGATGGCTTGAAATAATTGACAATTATCGTTGCAACCTTAAATCCTTGCATTAAATGATATTCAACTCCAACGGTGTATTGAGCTCAATCCAGCGTTTCGTTGCTTGATTGTGTGGTAAAAGTGGGATAAAAAGTATATAACAAAATTCCATTGCTCAGGATTTGTGATAAGTGATAGTAAATTCTTTACGTATTATGATGTTAGTTAGAATATACTTACTAATCTTAATTCAAAAAGATTAAAATTTTATTAATATTATTTACAGTGTTATACGGCATTAACACCGACCAAGATTACCCCGTTACCCACGCTAACCCAGAAGTTTACTCATACAATTTTAATCTGTAAAAACTGATGTTTAATTTGTAACCTTATTTTAAATTGGTGTACAATTTGATGCAACTCTGCTTATTAGTAAAACAATACAACCATAATAAAAACGTGTTTAAAAAATCAACTGCTTTCCAGACGAAAGCCGAACGAAAATTTTCCGACGCTTCGCCGTCATAAAATTTTTTTGGAGCTCACGCCGTCGCCGACGTAATTGGCTCTCATCGGTTTAAAATGTTTTCCGATTTTATCGACGGGCCCGATATTACCGATTGCTCCAAGTTATTTCAAAAACATCCCTAATTTTTATAAAACTGGCAAAATCAATTTTCCTGTTGCGCCGCCATCTTTAACAATTTTGTCTCGGCGCGGAGTTTGTCTAAACACGGAGTTGCCACCTGAATGAAATGCCAATTTAAGCTCAAATTGGGTGGTGTAAACGGCAATGATTAGATAACAAGGTCATCGTTAACCTGGTAACGATATACTGCGGTCTAAATGCGACATTAGTCTAACTTCATTAAATTTCAAACTTCATTATAAGCTTAAAAATCTGTTTATCCTATAGGTATGGTTGTTATGTTATTGATTATGTTAAATTAGATTTCAATGTAAAATGTAAAAAAACCAACCCGTAAAAAACATAGTTTTTGACTATAAATTCTTTATATATGACATATGGTTTTTTATTTTATTGATTATAGATTTGTACGCCCCTTTGTCCAATCCTGCCCCTATTTGCAGTAGATCTTAGAATATGTACACCTAACCAACATACCCAATTTTGTTCAAATACCGTTAACAGGAGCAGAAATAATGGATTTTTAATTGGTGATTTGTATGGGAAGTACCACGCCCCTTTCATTCATTTTCATTTTTCATTTCATTTTCGTCGTCGCCATTAGTTAGCCTGCGAAGATTCAGCTCGAATTGATCAAGGGGTCAAATCCAAATTTTTTTCGGTGTGCATACATGAATACAGTCAGGTGAAGTTAATATAAAGAATTTAAAAAAAGATAAACAAAACAAAAAATTTAATTATCTATTTCTAGATAGATATAGATAGATATAGACTGACCTCGAGGTTGAACAATAAAATTAAAAAGTACCAATAAAAAGGCCGAATAAATAGAAATCATCACCGATGAATTTGAATAACGCGGAGCACGACGAAACTGCATGCAATTGTTATTGTATGTAAACAAATTGTGTTGTTTTTTAGGCAACAACAAAAAACATGTCTAATGAGGACCGATGGTTCTATGGAGATGGAAAGAAGTTTCTGCAAATGCTTTCTTGTGTGTTTTTCTTGCGATATTTTTCGAACACTTGCATTTTATTGAATTCTCAATTCAAATGAGATTTCGTTTGCATTTAGTTTGATGAATTTTTCAATAGCATCATCCCAAACAACCGCTGATGAAGATCTGTGGCTAGATCTGAAATAGCTATACGGCTATGAAATAGCTAAAACTATATCTCTATTAATAGAGATATAGAATTGCGTCGAGCTTGAACAATAAAATCGAAAAGTACCAATAAAAACCCCGAATAAATAAAAATCATCCCTGATGGAATAGATCAATACTCTCCGTGCCAGTTAGACATCGATAGCAACGTTATAATAAGTGTTTTTTTTACCCCGCTAAAATTTAGCTTAATTTGTACGGACAGCTAAGCGGTATTACGGGGCACTTCAATTTCCCACTTAAATTCCGACTTGAGCAATGACAATGTTGCTACGTACTCAATTTCCAGAAATGGCAACATCTTAGATAAATATTTTTATCATTTCTTGCGAAAGAAAAATATTATCAAGGAGCAACTGAAAAGCAGAAATTTGCAAAATGGTTACACATTTTAAGTTCATTAAAATTATTTTATTTAATAGAAGACCACGTATACTTTTTTTATCTCTAAATTTGAAGGATAGATTTTTATTTTCGTTTGAAAACAAAATTGGAATTAAATAGTTGACAAGAACGCGCTGTAAATTTTATATATATTGATCATGGTAGAATTATCTATCAGGTATAGTTGTTTAAACAGGTACTGACATGTTTTCCACGTAATTTTTCGTGTCACTTGTCAAAATCATATGTAATTTGTTTTTATACTTTTTTGTATTCTTGTAACTATTGTTGGTATATATTTGTAGAGTTTGACAACTGAAACGAATGAACGAAAATAGAATGTCTGTTGTTGCTGCTTACAACTACAACAACATCTGCTGCTACCATGCATTTGTTGGCATTGGCTACAATCGTGTTGCCGTATTGCAGTTTTTACACCCATTACAGCAAATGTTGCCACATTTTCTACCATTAAGTGTGGATCGATTTATTTGAAAAGTTTTAAGTGACAATAGCTTAATGGAATAAAAAGCAGCCTTAATGTTGATTTCTCTAATGGTGATGCTGTTACAGGTAGAGACGATGATGCTGGTAATGGTAGAGATGAATAATATCTTACTCAGTTGATGCTTGAAAGGGAGAAATTTCCAAATTGAGAATAAATCGGCGACGTCATTGAGATGATATGGTTAGAGAGTCGGTTATTTTTGTAATTTATTGATGTTTTACAGCACAGTGGGAGAAAATGGTACACAGTCATATGGGAGTTAATTCAAGTAGATTGTTTTCTGCTTTTGATGATAAATAACTGGATCCAATATGATTATGTAGATATTGCAATTTCTCCAGTAAGTACCTTCAGGAAACTATAATCAGCAAATTGTAGATGAACGTGGGTACTTGCAGCAGGTCAATTCTGTAGTTCTCGTAGCTAATTCTCTATCTCGATCGCTAAAGTGCAAAAAAAAATTCAGGCGAATTTCTCAGCGATGTCGCTAAATCCGTATTCTGGTACTGTAGTCGCTTAGCGTAAAGTTACTACTTTCGACGTCGCTAATTTGCTAAAAGTAGGCTAGACTACACCCTCGGAATTAATAAAATGCTTATAGGAAGAGACAAACATATTATGCACACATGTGACACTTTATATTAGTGTTGCCAAGTCTTAGAGTTTGTTTTCATGAAAAAGATTAAAAAATTTTATTCACAAAATATTACAAATAACTTGTAAAACGTGAATATTTAAAAGTAAGTTTGAAAGTTCTTGTCAAAATTAATTCAGATTTTGCAACAGACGATTAGTATTTTGCCGAAAACCCACCAATTATTGATGTCCCTCTAAAAGGTTGCAAAACATGGCAGCTCTATACAGGCTTTGTTATTTTCGGTACAAAAGGAATTTTGTGAATGTTGTGTTGTGACAAAGATTTATAAATATAAAAGAAAATGAGCGGTTTTAACCGACGACGTCTAATATCAAAATTAATTAGACTTCAAACTTTAATTAAAATCTTAAAGTATTTTTGTTCAACTTACCATTTAGCGGGTTCAATTGGTCATTGCTGAAAATTTTAAATTTAAGAAACAATTGATAGCTGTTTATTAGTTAGAGAATACAAAGTAATCGAATTTTACGAATTTAATTCAATTTTTAAGAGATAGCCAAATTTAGATACCACGTTACCAATTGCATTCGTAGCTAAAAATCGCTAAATTGATTTTTAATGCTTTTAGCTATGGAGATTAAGCGTTAGTAAGTTACAGAATGGACCTGCAGGTTGAACAAAACGCAATCATAAAGTTTGCATATGCGACTTCTGGGTACTTCTCGTTGTGGTTTTTAGACCCGCATTACACTTGCACTTCTCACAGAATTTGGAACTTCACAAGTTGGCTAGGTATATGTGACTTGCTCCACGAAAAGGAACCTCTGCGCCGAAAAGAAGTTATTGAGAAAAACGCGTTTAAAAAAAGCGCTTCGTTTTTCCGTGTTTTGCGCATGGTTATGCAACTCTTCCTTCAACCTGATCATCTGGTGAAGTAATTATGTTCATCTTTACAGGTGATTTGTAAAAAAAACTAAAAGACATAGAAACTTGCGGTTTGCGGCATTTGAAAGAGCGTTTTTTTTTCCTATAAGAATCACTCAAAAAGTAAAAAAAAAATTTTCGGCGCAGAGGTCCCTTTTCGTGGAGCAGGTCACATATATAGTTTTTCTTTTTGATTCCTTCGCACTTATAAATCGATGTGCTGAAACATTAAAAGAGGCAAATCGATGATGATTTCTTTCGAATTTCATAGATCCATTCCATGCAGGGCTCCGACTCGCGGTGCCGAAGTATGATTAAAACAGCTCCTCTCTTGAGTTGAATACAGGTGGTGTCTCCATAAAAATTCCTATAATAAATAGCTGTTGACTTTTTGTATGCCAGAGTTTCATTTAAAAAGTTAAAATCCCTCTTAGGATATTTATAATAATTTTTGATGCGATTCTTAACATCATTTGGTTTATTACTAGCTGAACGAACTATTCTCAAATAAAATATTTTTCTTATCAGTTCGAGAATAAAAAAATAAAGTTTGTAAAAGATAATTATCTTTAAAGTACAAAATAATTTTGAACTTGAAAAAAACGTTTTAAAAAAAAAACGTTTTTTTGTGTACGAAAAAACGTTTTTTATAAATAAATTAATACGTATGTTCTGTTGCTTTCCAAACTGTACTAGTGAAGAGTTTTTTTATTTATAATTCCAATGAAATACAATTATTTAATAATCCTTTATTCAATTTCAGTAATTTAACAAGATGTATAAAAAAATAATAAAAGTAAAAAAAGAAGAAGTTGGTAGAGTATTTTAACAATCAGTTTTAAATAGAATTCAGATACAACATTTTTAGGAGTACAATTTGATCAATATTTAAGTACGTGTAAGCAATTATGTAAGCAAAATAACAAGAAAAAAATAATAGTATATATATTATGAATAAATATATGTATATAATGTACGATTTAGACTGATTATACAGAAATTTTTTCAATAAGGGTGGAATTAAGCTTGAGTAATAATATGTTCTCCAAATGTTCTGCACTTAAGTTGCGTAATGCCGTTTAATATTGCCCATGTGCGCCTTTATGACTTTATCGCAAACTAAACATTTCGCCAAACCATCTTTGTTCACACTTACGTATGTTTCTAAATTGTACCGTTTGAAACGTCCCATTTGCAAGCTTTTTCCGATGAAATTCACTCAAAGATGGTTTGTTTTTTATAACAATTTATTTTCCAATGACAAAAGTATTTGAATTTAAACAAAAAGCTAAAGTACACAAAAAAACGTTTTTTTTTGGGGTTTTTTATCTTTCGAAAACGTTTTTTTTTTTGAGAACTTTATTATTTTGTACGTGAGGGATATTTATTATAAATATCTTTTTTTTTATTTTCATCCGTACAGCACAAAATATTTTTTTAACTTGAATGATAAATATTTTTGTTACAAACCTAAAAAAAAACGTTTTCCGGTCCTTGCAAATGGTCCCGTAACAGAAAACGGCGAATATCAACGACGGATGAACCACAAGCTGTATAATCCGTATCCCAACATCGACATTATTATGCGTATCAAAACAGCGCGTTTACGCTGGCTAGGCCATGTCAGTATAATGGATCAGAATGAACCAGTGCGAAAGAACATCGAAAAATTGGACGAACAGAATTTCGCTTGAAAGACCAGGTCTTCAGCTTGGTAACACCAGGCTCTACCAAGCTGAAGACCAAGCATATGGGAGAAACGTGTTATTATCATTTTGTAAGGCCCTTGACTCCTCTGGGTTGTTTGAGGCCGCCGAAGTAAGTAACATATTTTAGAAGATTGAGAAAAGACTCAGAGAAACGACTCAATTACAAGAAAATATATATAATTGTTTGGGATTACGTATATTACGTATAAATAACTTGGACAACTGTTTTTGATCGAAAAGCGGGATTTTGACCACAAATGTGGGAGTTTGTTACTTTTAACATATGAGTTCACATTTACGAGTAAATAAATAAAATATAAAATATAGTCGCCAGTGCTATAAATCTTAATATAAATCTTGTACTCGCTATTGGCCTTATTCATAAAAAGGTTATGAGAGGTTTGAGAGACGATTTATCCTGCAAAAAAACGTCTCAAAAACCTCTCATAACTTCTTATGAATAAGGCCGTATAAGTTTTAGTATATCGTAAATAAATAAAACAAATTTTAAAAATATGGTAGATTAGATTTAAAAATAATATATTTCTTTTTCGATTTTCTTATCCTTTTTTAAGATATAATTTTACATTGATAAAAAAAATATTGTTTTAAATTTTTAAAAACCCAAACTTAAAAATTAATTAATTACAAAAACAACAATTTCTTCGTAACCGGCATTTGAAATCGGCGATTCCAGAGTAATTTGAAATTAGTTTGTATTAAAATCTGTTGACATATTTTGCATATAACAAGCACCTGATTAGAAATAAGAAAGAAAAATGGTTGGTTAGTATATGTATAATAGATGTAACTACTGTCAATTGTTATAGTGATCAATATGTTACTAATTTTAGTATGTAGTATGAAGAAGTTAGATGATTAAAAAAAATCACATGATGTGTCATGGGAAACCCGGTTGGAACGAAGTCCCTTTCGCTATATATTATGTACTAGTTAGTTCCAATTCGTTTAAGGTGCCCCTTGAAAAATACGATACTTTAAATGGATCTTTAGGGAAAGGTAATTTTGGTAAAATATAAAACTTTTTTTATGAAAATTTTTTTTCCACAATGTATTTAAAAAAATGTATATATTTTTAGGTCCTTTTTGTAAGAATATGTATTATATTTTCCCGAAAAGCTCCTGTTTTAAAGAGAGGCACTTTTTTTTATTAGAAATGGTATTCTATTTAGCAAAACGTTATTTTTTAAGAAAATTTACTTATTTTCAGAAAGCCTAATTATCTCAAGAAAAAGGTAACATTTTATTTTTAAGAAAATGAATTTTTGTAAGAAAAGGTATTTTTTATAAGAGAAGATATTTTTGTGAAGAAATAGGAATATGTTTTAGAATTGGTCCTTTTTTTAAGAGTAGGTAGGTAGTAGATATTGTCCTATTAAATGAGACAAAATTAAACCATAGGCACAATGTAATATTTAAAAATTATAAAATCCTAAGAAAATATCGAATTGATGCAACAAGGGTGGAGGAACTACTACATTAATCAAGAATAACATACAATACTACAGTTACGATAAGAAAAGTATATATTCGCCAGTTGCTTTAGAGAAATGCGCCATAAATATACCCGTTGACTGCAACAACTTTTTAGTTATTATATGTGCGTACTATCCGGCCGGCAATATAAATTCAATACGAGCAGACTTGCGAAATCTATTTGATTCTATGAATCTTCAAAATTCAAATAATTCAAATTAATTACTAGCCGGAGACTTGAACTGCAAGCACACGGAATGGGGTAATACTGTTAATAACGCAAAAGGCAATAGCCTAAAAGAATGGTTGTCGGAAAACGAAATAGAATTCAGATGCAAGCTTTCTGCGTCTGTATCACCATCCTTACTCGATCGGACTCATGCCACTATTTATACATAACGCATTCCAGGCGAAATATACTGAGAGTCATCGAAATGTCAAACTGCCTCAAAACATTGGATTACGATAGCGACCACAACGCAGTGGAATAAATTTTGAAAATTGAGAGTGAGCCGAATGTTATGACAACTTTGAATGAGGGGACAACGTTCAAATTTAACTTTAAAATGACAAATTGGAAAACGTTCGAGAAGGTGGTAATGCAGAAAAACAAGTTAGAACCAGATATACCGAACTATAAAAATTTAACGAATGATTGAATAGATGTAAGTATGTATATATATAACTAGATTACATTTTCTAATATCAGAGACCATTGAAAGTACGGTACCAAAATTTAAAGACAAAGATGTCTTTTCAAAATTTTCCAACAGCATAATTAAAAAATTACACTCAGAAAAAAGTAAAATATTAACGATGATAAAGAGACATAATAGATTAGGAACAAGACTTTCACAATTATCATTAAACACCTTAAAAGCAAAACTCAAACTGATTGAATGAACATTTTATATTAATAGGTAATAAAGAAATTCAGGAAAACCTGGAGAGATTAGATCATAGAGACCCAGTAAGAATGTTCCAAGGTACGAAAATATTTAAAAATTTAAACCACTCAATTTATCTGATAGGAATATAATAAGAAAAGCTGGAATAAATACGCAAGATCTAGAAAAGGATAATACGGATAACCTAGTAATACGTAACCAAGAGGAAACGCATGATGCAATAGGAGCTATTCTGGAATCTATAAACAAAACAAATCGGCATTCACTGATGATATTGTAATTTATCATGCTGATAAAACAATATCTAATATTAATGAAGGACTTCAAAACTCATTCAACATGGTCGAGGAGTATGCCCTTGGTTGGCATTTAAAAATAAACACTACCAAGTGCGAGACTATTGTATTTCGACCACCAGTGGAAAATGTAATAACGACGTAAAACGGAAATCGGAATCATATCAAACCTTTCGAATACGAGCATTGAGAACAAACACAAAATTAAATATCTAGGGGTGCACCTGGACAAATACTTTTATGAACATAAAGGGTTTTCCAATAGCTACTTGACAACTTTGAATTTAATTTGTGAACGCACTATTTCACTGATCATCTAACTGTTACTTTCCGTTTTACAGTAAACTCAACGTTTTCATCATGGTAAAGTAGACGAGCGAACAACGTATGCAAATTATAAAAATGTACTACCGAAATTCGGAGTCGGTGACTGCAACTTTAAGAGTGTTAACTCCAATGTTCGGTCGTTATTCTCGCCCTAGTAGACAAGCAATAACAAGGTTAGTGCAAAAATTTGAGTCTACATATTCATTGTGTGATGCTGTCGTGCCAGTGAGACAACGGGTTGGTCGAAGTGACGCAAATATCGCTGCCGTTCAGGCGTCCAAAGCAAACGATCCAAATCAATCGATTCCGCGGCGTTCTCAAGAACTGGGTATCGCCAACACCACTTTATGTCGAAATTTGTATAAAGATCCTGGTTTACAAACATACAAGATCAAGCTGACTCAAGAATATAAGCCGATGGATCGTTTGACGCGACGTACATTCTCCGATTGGCCTCTGGAGAAATGCGCCAAAATGATTAATTTCATCGCAAAATCATCTTCAGTGACGAAGCTCATTTTGGGCTCAATGGGTTCGTCAATAAGCAAAATATGTTTTATTGGTTTGGTTGAAATCCACATGTGCTTCATGAATCACCACTTCACCCAAAAAAAATAACTGTTTGGTGCGGTTTACATGCCGGTGGCGGAAGTGGGCTATATTTTTTCGTCGACAATAACGATCGTCACGTTAAGTATATATCGCGAAATGAATACATACTTTAAATCGCTACTCAATAAGAAAATCTTATTTTTATTGATAAATTTCTTTGAAGTACATACTACATGGAAAATCATAGTCTTGAACCGAAAATTAAGCATCTACTATGGTACGTAAATGCATTGGATGGGTATGTGGCAGTTGTTTACCTACGGCTAAGCTCAGGCTACCATGAGGTCAGGTGGTGGCGGATAGATAGATATCCTACAAATATATATAAGTACAAACATTAGGTAAGGTGAGTAAGCAGCGCCAGCGAAAGGTAGCTGACTACCAGGGCGTCCAAAATAAAGTCACAAATGTCCGAAAAAAGGTACTACCAGCTTCTGTTGCTCGGATAGTTTACAGTCGGGGGTACCTGATTGTAGTTTAGATGTGCCCAACTGATACCTGGTCGTCTCAGTGAGTAACAGGACTTCGGGCAAGCTCATGTCGCACAGTGCGTCGTTCCATAGACAAAAATCGAAATAAATTGCTTGTCTTTAATATTGCTAAAATATATATTTTTTGAAAGATTATAATCCAACTAATATTAATATGAAATTTTTTTTCTGGTTTGACTCTTTTTAACCCCACCAGAGGGCGCTAAATTCAGAGAATTTTAAGCGAAATAGGCTTAACAAAAAATCCGTTTAATGTTGTTTCACGAAAAAAAATACTAAAAATTCATACTTTTTTGAATTGGCTTGAATTTTTTTTTGTAGTCTTCTTATACATAAGGTATAGATTAAAAATTATATTTTCGAAGAAAGGTAGTTAATATTATAGTTTTTTGAGGCGTTGAAAAGTACAAATTTTTTCTTTGAAAAGCAAAAATTACAAAAGTTTCATGATATAAAAAAAAAAAAAAACAAAAGTTGGTTATTTTTTATTTTTGTTTTTTACAGCTTATACATCTGTCTATCAGGGAAAGATCAGAACAGGCCCCTATGGAACCATTAAATATCGAAAAAAATAGTTTATTGAGAAGTCTTTTTCCAGATTGAGCAAAATCTTGTTTCAAGTAGTTTAACAAAAAAATTCAAAAAATTCACTTTTATCTCAATTGACTTAAATTTTCTTGTTTTCATTTGTTTATTACATACTCAATAAATAAAAAATATTTTTTTAAACAAAGATATTTAAAATCATACTGTTGTGCGGCTTAAAAAATCATGAATTTTTTTTTTCATACTCAAAAATTACAAAAGTTTCATGAAATGTAAAAAAAAAAAAAAAAGTTGGTTATTTTTTATTTTTGTTTTTTATAGTTTATACATCTGTGTACCAGGGAAAAATTAGAACAGGTTCCTATCGAACCATTAAATAACAAAAAAAAATGTTTTTTAAAAATGTATTTTTCCACGATTTTTACTAATGCCGGCCATACACTACACAAATTAATTGTGCAATTCTGGCACCACAGACTTGAGCAAATATCTAAATCATTTTGATTTTTGCTCAATTAATTGTACAAATAGCGCAACCAGCGCCATACACTACACAAATGCACTGCACAATGCTAGATTTGCACAATTAATTTGTGTAGTGTATGGCCGGCATTACACTAAAAACCTAACAGACATTAACAGAGAGAGAGGTGTGAAGAAAAACACGGCAGTACTTGGAGAAATTGAAAAATATTTATTAAAGGAAAATGTATATGTTGATGTAGATGATAATATTGATTCTTCTTTGAGCGACGACGATTATTATTAAATATTCGATAGATGATTATTATTAAAGAGTTTACATGTTTAATGTTATTTGATTGTAATTAATGTTTTCAATATATTTGAAATGCTATTTTTTGACAAGGTCGCACATAAATATGCTCTTCAAGCATTTTTCATGAAATTTGACGCAATAGTTAAATTTTTACAGCCAAAAATAATTTCGGTTTGTATGGGCGGTGGGCGATGGGCGTGGTCAATGTTGATGAAATGATTTTTTTTTAAAAGGTGTTGCATAAATATGCTCTTCAAACGATTTTCATGAAATTTGTGGCAATAGTTAAATTTTTACAGCCAAAAATAGTTTCGGTTTGTATGGGCGGTGGGCGATGGGCGTGGCCAATTTTGTCGATACTTTGAAATTTTCTTAATTCTATTATATTAGGGACTTGTGCAAAATTTTATTACCCTAGGACGACTCCTTCTATTTTTGTCCCATCGATGTACTGGGACAACGCACTGTGTGTCGTGCTACTGCAGGCTAGGGTGCGGTAGACCTAAAATCCCCACAGTCGTGATAATCTAAAGGTGAGGAAAGTAACAATAACAATGCAAATAGCCGAGGGGCAGACCGGTAGGTCTTCGGTGGGCGATAACCCCTACGATGCCAATATGGCAGAGTGCACTAATGTGGCCACAATTGAAGCGCGACCTAATGTCATTTCCTGCGTTACCAGATCTTTGGTGAAGATAGGACGCACGTCTGCAACGAAGGCAACGGCGACCTCAGGCAAACCCCTTATGTCCGTTAATCATGACTGTCTACCAGTACCAAGTGTAAATCCACACCTGCAACCTTGCAAGCGGAATTTTAACGAACGTTGTCAGACCCTGAGGATTATCACGAGAAAGGTTGATGTCAACCAAGATACACTCACTTCTATGTAGAGAGCGATTCTCTAATGGTACAAGTTGGATCAAGATATTACACCAACTTCCATATAGGAACAAGCGGTGGAGAGGCCTCGCTCACTCGATGTTCACCCACATCCTAAGAGGCCCAGTTCAAACTCTGGCCAACGGTCCTTCAGTAAGGTTGTAAATATCAACCTGATAATGGTAGGGACATGGGACCGTCCGTGGAGGTGGAAAGTTTCTGATTGCCATTCACTTGGGAGTGGCCAGAAATGATTCCTTCATTGGGCAGTTCAAGCAGCTCACTACTTCCACGCAGTATGTCCTGGGCAATGGCTTTTCGGAAACCTCCGTTAGCTAGCTAGAGTGAGAAGGCGAAACAAATGAGCATCAAATCAGGTTTAGTAGGTGACTGATGTCACTGAAGCTCATCAAACAATCGGGCATATTCTTTTGTCCTTAGAAGGCGGATGAGCCAAACATACGGGCCAACGGCGGATAGAAACTAAAAGAAGAAAATCCAGGTTCAACATATCGCATCCTGGTCAGCGTCTGATCCATAATGGGCGGCTGCATCAAATTATCCTGGCAGTAGGTAAAATGCAAAAACCCGGTGGGCTGGGTTTGCCTCCCGCCACCGTTCATAATGGCAGTGAAAATACAAAAACGAAACAGAAAACATAAACAACCCCTATTTGTTGACGACCCCCGCAAACGATATAAGGACCACGATTTACGGATATGCACTTGGAATGTAAGAACTCTATATAGATCCGGTGCAAGTATCCAACTGGCAGATGTCCTCGAAAGTTATAAGGCTGACATTACCGCTATCCAGGAAATGCGATGGACAGGACATGGCTGCACAAGAAAAAGAAACTGCGATATATACTACAGTTGCCATGAAAAAAAACATGAATTTGGTTGTGGATTTGTAGTTGGCAAAAGACTGCGACATCTGGTCTCTAGGTTCAATCCTGTGAGTGAACGAATAGCCACAATCCGCATAAAAGCGAAATATTTTTATATTTCCCTAATTTGTGTGCATGCCCCGACAGAAGAGAAAGATAATGCTGCCAAAGACATATTCTATGAGGAAACGTATGACCGCTGCCCTGGCCATGACATTAAGATTGTACTAGGAGATTTTAATGCTAAAGTAGGAAGGGAGAATGTGTTTAATCCAACTATTGGCAATTTCAGTCTTCATGCTGACAGTTCCGACAACGGTATGAGACTGTTTGACTTTGCCGCGGCAAAAAACATGGTCATTAGTGGCACAAGATTCCAGCATAAAGACATCCACAAGGCTACTTGGGTATCCCCTGATCAAAGAACTAAGAACCAAATTGATCACGTGGTAATTGATGGAAGGCACTCATCCAGTGTAATGGACGTACGAGTGATCAGAGGAGCTAACATCGATTCTGATCACTACCTGGTAGCAGCAAAGGTTCGCACAAGATTAAGTAGAGCGAAAATCGTACGAAACCAGACACAGAGGAAGCTGGACATCGGAAAGCTGCAATTACCAGAGGTAGCCACAGCCTACTCAAGGAAGCTCTCGCAACTTTTGGCACAGAACCCACCCCATCCTGATGCGCAGTGGAAACCCATTTCCGACTCTATAAAAACTGCCGCAACAACCGTACTTGGTTTCGAAAAACCGCTTCGCAATAAACCATGGTACGATGAAGAGTGTCGCATTGCAAATGACGAAAAGAACGCTGCACGTATGGTAATGCTTCAGTCAATTGCAACGCGAGCTGCAACTGAGCGGTATAGGGAGAAGAGAAAGGAGGTAAACCGTCTCTTTAGGCGTAAGAAACGGCAGTGGAGAAAGCGCGAGAGTGAGAAAATTGAGACACAGAAGGAAGAACGAAGCCCGAAAATGCTACCAAAAAGTTAAAAACAAGGACGGAAATCTCGTCGCAGATGTGCAGAGCATGTTGGGAATATGGAGAGAGCATTTCTCCGCGCTACTAGTACCTGAGATATCCGATGACGATGGGACAATCGATCACAATATGGACGACGACGTCGATTGCCCCCTCCTAACCAAGACGACGTCAGAACAGCTATTGCCCGGCTTAAGAACAATAAAGCCGCAGGAGCCGATGGATTACCGGCGGAGCTGTTTAAGGCTGGCGGCGATGAGCTGATAAGGTGCATGCATCAGCTCATTAGCAAAATTTGGTTAGATGAATGCATGCCCGGCGATTGGAGTCTCAGTGTACTATGTCCCATATTTAAAAAAGGTGACCCGAGTATCTGTGCCAACTACCGTGGAATAAGCCTTTTATCCATAGCATATAAGGTTCTATCAAGTATAATGTGCGAAAGACTAAAACCAATTATCGCTGACCTGATTGGACCCTACCAGTGTGGCTTTAGGCCTGGAAAATCGACAAGAAGACACACGAAAAACAAATCGACACCTATCATCTATTTATCGATTATAAAGCAGCCTTCGATAGTCCGATACGGGATAAACTCTATGAAGCAATGTCTGAGCTTGGTATTCCTGCAAAACTCATACGCCTTTACAGGATGACCTTGACGAACACCAAATCCGCAGTGAAAGTCTTACCGAACCTTTCGAAACTAAGCGAGGCCTCAGGCAAGGCGACAGCCTATCGTGCGATCTCTTTAACATCTTAATGGAGATCATTATGAGAAAAGCTGCAGTCAATATGAATAAAACCATCAGCAGCAAAAGTCACATGCTGCTCGCGTATGCTGATGATATAGATATCATTGGGCGCACAATTAGAGAAGTTACTGCGGTTTTTTCGAGAATTGAGAAGGAGTCAGCAAAAGTGGGTCTGACGGTGAATGAGGACAAGACAAAATTAATGGTTTCAACGAACAGGGCCTCCACGCGATTAGACCAAAGCGTGAACGTTGATAACCGTTATAACTTCGAGGTAGTGGACGAATTTATATACCTCGGATCTGCCGTGAACAAAAACAACAACGTCAGCCTTGAGATCAAGCGGAGAATTGTGCTTGCGAATAGATGTTATTTTGGGCTAAGCAAGCACTTTAGAGATAAAGCCCTCTCTCGAGTAACAAAAGTCCAGCTGTACCAGACTCTCATTCAACCTGTTTTGCTTTATGGCGCAGAATCCTGGGTCCTATCGCAAGCAGACGAAACATCTGTAGGAGTCTTCCAGAGAAAAATACTCCGAAAAATTTATGGCCCTATAGTGCACAACGGCGAGTATCGGCGACGCATGAATCATGAGCTCTATGAGCTTTATCCTGACATTGACATAGTTAAGCGGATCAAGATAACACGATTGCGCTGGATAGGCCATGTCAGTAGAATGGATGAAGATGAACCAGCGCGAAGGGTTTTCGAAACCGAACTCGAAGGAAGACGAAAAATAGGAAGACCAAGACTCCGCTGGAGGGACCAGGTTGACGAATCTCTGCGTACACTTGATTTTGCCAACTGGAGAGATAAAGCAAAAGATCGAACTGGTTGGCGAAATATGTTATCTTCGTTTTGTAAGGTCCCTGACCCTCCGGGGTTCGAGACCGGAGAAGTAAGTAAGTAAGTAATGGTAGTTATCCACACTAGGAAGGAAACCGGAATGTAGGAGTATTACAGCTATACGTTTCAAGGCCTGTACCTACTGAACTTCGAAACCGATTTCAAATTGTTTCTTTCGAGAATCTACACGTTGAATTTTTTTTATTTATTTGTTGTTTGGATGCAAATATAACGTGTTTGTAGCTTGTCGCAAATATGCTATACTTGTTCCCAAATACATTGTGTTTGCTATTCAATATAACATGTTTGAGAATCAATGGTTAATAGGCTATATTATATGTTTTTGAGACCCAAATGTTACTATTTTGTTGGAAACCTCTAAAAACAAATACGTGACAAACCACAAAGAAACAAAACAGCAGTAGATATTCAATTCATGAAAACAGTGCATGCAAACATGTACATGTTTCCTGGTATATGTTGCTGGAGCCTATATTTTTCAGCGTGTACATAACAAAGGAAATATAGCCCGATTAATATAATGTGTTATCTCTTATCGTTGCAAATATACTTGGAATCTAACATTTAAAATGTTAAATTTTCCACTGGCATTTGGTAATTTTTTCTTAATAACTTGGTTAGTCTTTTAGAACAAAATACGCCTGTTTTTGTTCAATTACATCAAATGGTTTACTAAGGACAACTCCTAGCGAGTAATTTTTTTAAGCCAGGAAAAACGTGCATCATTTTGCTGAAAGAGTACAATCATTCTTTCACTGTATTTAGAATATAATTTTTAGAAGTTAAATAAATATTTAAAAGTTATAGGGGTTAAAAGGTTAAATATCGCAAAATTGCTATACTTACACACCCTGTTGCGCATTGAGCATGTTAAAAAATCACCTCTAAATAAAATAATCAGAGCGACAGACTCATATCCTACAAATATCTAGTACATTCTAAAATGATTAAAAAAATATTGTAGAAGTTCCGATATTAATAAATCATTTTTTAATTTATTAATTCCCACACTGTAAATGTTCTAATTGCTGCTTTGAATGTGTTTCATTGTTGAGACAAATGCGTCTCATTTGCGAGTATCTTGTTTATATCACAGTGCAACACGAAAAAAAATAACCATATACGGACACCACTACGTGATAAAAGACTAAAAAAATTTTCTCCCAATTTTTCCCAAAGTCATGCACTTTTTTTTTTATGGGCCGCCAAAGATTTGGGGCCTCGGTATCATTTTCGTAAAAATGTGATCATTTTCTCAGGCTCATATCTTGCAAACCGTTCAGAATTTCGATTTACTCTCTGAGGCAAAGAACAAAAAGAGCTCTCTGAGCTCTTGTCAGAAAGAACACAAATTGCGAACATATAAAATCAAAAAAACTTCACCTTCCAGATCAAAATCGCAAAAAACTTAAAAAAATTCGATTTTTTTTACCTTTTTCCCGTGTTCAGGTCCATAGGTAGCAAACCGTTCAAAACTCAAGGAAACAATCAACCACAAAAATTTACCTAAGATCTCAATAAACAAATTTCTAGAACATATAAACTTCCTAGAGATGATTCTTAACACTGTTTAGGTAGCACGCAAAAGTGAAAAATTTGCTGAAAATTTTTTAATTTAATTTTTCTTACCTTTTTCTCCTGTTCAGGTCCATAGGTAGCAAAAAATGAAATATGCCTGGCCAGAACCATGAGTTTGTCCAAGGGTTAACACCGTTTAGGTAGCGCTTAGGTATCACGCGATCATGCACCGACAGCAGCAGCACAGGCAATGCAGTAAGCTCAGCACACGCAACAAGGGACGCAGCACACAATATAAAAGCGACACGACGCTCACATCGAGGCATTACACAGCGCGACGTCAACGAGAGCTCAGCGGTAAAAGTTATAAAGTGAAAGTGAAAGTAAAAAAAGTGAAAGTGCTACAGCATAATTCGCACACAACATTGGCAACTGACAATTTCAATATGCAGTGTGAAAATATTGATTTATTTTGCTACGTTTGCGGTCATCAAACCAGAAAAAAACATCTACAAGATTTCAGAAGGAAAAGAATCTTTTAACTAGTGAATTCAAAAGAGCATATACATTGTTTTTCGACGAAGTGGACTTGACCGGTGAAAATTACACACCTAATACAGTGTGTCGCCAATGTTATAACAATGTCATGGCATGGTTGAGTGGAGGTAGAGGTACTATGAAGTATTGTAAGCCGGTAAACTGGATTAATCGTCCAGGTAAATTACACATGTCGTCTAAAACGACATTCTGAGAAGAACAAAATTTATAAAGCAACTGCAACAGCCACACTACCAGTGCTTGCACCTGAAAATTTTGTATCACCAAGGCCGCCAACTCCAGATCGTACTACAGAATTTACAGCAATGAGTACAGCAAGTGGTGTTACTTATGAAGATCCATTTGATACCGATTATGAGCCCCAACAGGGAAGAGATGGACCACAACTAATAACACAAATGGAAATGGATTTCATTGTGGCCATATTGGGATTATCGCAGCGACTTGCAATATTTTTGACAGCTTTTTTAAAGCAAAGAAAACTCACACATGCTAATGTTAACTCTACGGCGTACCGCAAACGACAAGCTGAATTTCAGATGCTCTACACTCTAAATGATGACAATTCGTTCGCTTACTGCAACGATATAAAAGCTTTGGTGGTAAAAATGGGAATGAACTACATCGCTAGTGAATGGAGATTATTTATTGATGGTTCTGTTTCAAGCTTGAAAGCAGTGTTGTTGCATGTGTCGAACCGAAAACCTTCCATTCCGCTAGCAATGGGTATCAACATGAAAGAAAGCTATGAAACATTGAAAGATATAATGGAAAAAATCAAATATTACGAAAATAAATGGAAGATTTGCTGTGATTTGAAGGTCATCAACATTTTGCAAGGGATCATCGATAAGGGCGGCTTCCCAAAATTCTTTTGTTTTCTTTGTAATTGGGATTCACGCTCACCTCTGAATCAATTCCAATGTAACTCGTGGAGGCCAAGAGGAAGTGTGGATGAACAAATACAACAACATAGACTGAAGAATGCACCTTTAATTGACAATACTCAAGACATCTTGCTGCCACCGCTCCACATAAAATTGGGAATTGTTAAAAAATTCATCGAAGTGGCCGTTGTAAATTGTCCAAACGCATTCGACTATTTGAAAAGCGTTTTCCCAAAGCGTAGCGATGACAAAATTAAAAGAGGTATTGTAGTAAATTTAAAACGAATTTTTGTTCACCTAATTGTACTATTTACACTATGTTAATGTTTTCTTTTCTGTCTTTATTTTTTGTTTTCATTTAACAGGCGTACTTAATGGCCCTGACATTAGAAAGCTATTCAAGAGCAACTTTGATTCATCGCTTGATGAAAATCATTCAATGGCATGGATTTACCTTCAGCGTGTATGCACCAGAGTCTTGGGAGGGGATCGAGACGCGGAACCGGAAGCAAGAGAATGGGTGAAACAAATGCTGCATTATTTTGAGATAATCGATGACATTAAAGCTGCATTTTCTTCATTTTCATTTTGACGATTTTATCAAACAACTCCCTACCGAATCCGATGAGCAAGGAGAACGGTTTCACCAAACCACAATGCCCATGGAAAAACGGTACAAAGGCAAAAACCACGACGCATTGCTTGCAGAGGTATGTTGGTGGAGTCACAAGATCACCCTGTATGATGTTAATGAAGTATTTGAAGAAGAAAGAGGGCAGTCTGGAAGCAACGTGCCTGTGGACACCATAATTGCTGAATCAGAGTCAGATTCGGACGATTTGGATCCACAACTTAAGAGAGCGCGATTTGCAAGTCCAGGGCCATCAACATTATAAACATAATACGAATACTTTTTTTTAATATTTTTGTAATAGATAGCATAGTATCTCAATGTTGAAGTAAATAAAAAACAAATGAAATTAAAAAACGGTGTTAATAATAATTCCCAGGAAGTTTATATGTTCTAGAAATTTGTTTATTGAGATCTTAGGTAAATTTTTGTAGTTGATTGTTTCCTTGAATTTTGAACTGTTTGCTACCTATGGACCTGAACACGGGAAAAAAGGTAAAAAAAATCGAATTTTTTTTAAGTTTTTTGCGATTTTGATCTGGAAGGTGAAGTTTTTTTGATTTTAAATGTTCGCAATTTTACAACTTTGCTACAACTACAACTTTGCCTCAGAGAGTAAATCGAAATTCTGAACGGTTTGCAAGATATGAGCCTGAGAAAATGATCACATTTTTACGAAAATGATACCGAGGCCCCAAATCTTTGGCGGCCCATAAAAAAAAAAGTGCATGACTTTGGGAAAAATTGGGAAACACGGGTCTTTTTTTTTAGTCTTTTATCACGTAGTGGTGTCCGTATATGGTTATTTTGCCATGACTTAAAAAATTACACACAGTGTATTTAATTTTGAGGTCTTCAGATGACATCTGAGGCTTCCATATATCAATCATCCATTATGATCAAGTCCTTCTTCGAACCGTTTTCAATTTTGTTCACATTTTTGAATTATGGAACCGCTTTCAATTATGGAACCATATATTTTACGGAGCATTTTTTTCTCGAAGACGTCCAGTGATGTTTCATCAGCATGTGGTATTACCCAGGATTCTGCGCCATAAATCATCAGCATATTCGTGGTGAGTGCTGCTTTTCTCATGATGAACTCTAATAAATTCTTATTTTGAAGAGATAGCATCGTAGGGTGTCGCCCAGCCTTAGGCCTGTTTTCCAATTTTTAAGGAGAATTTCGTGTCGGTCAGTTTAATTCTACAAAGGCGTGCCTGAATACATCTTAGGGTACCCTGTAGGGTATCCAATCGGTTAACCGTTGTTCGCTTAAACAAACAAATTTTGTTAGATATTTTCTCGAGTATTTTAAAACGACTGATTTCGAGTAATAAATTAATCGAGTAATTTATACGTATTAATCGAATAAATCGAGAAACAATAAAATAATATAATATTCCATTAAAGTGCTCTTAAATTTATAATGCACCTTAATTTATTTAAGATATGTCAAAATTCGTATGCGTGAAAGGATACTCAAGTGCTATTTTGTCCATTTGATTCCAATCTTTTTGATCAAATTTTTTCGAAACATGCAAAAGTCGATTTTGTCGGGGTTGTTATTTCCTCTGAAGAACTGTTAGCATACAGCAGCAACGTTTATATTCCCCCCCTAGAAAGAAATCGTTATGAAATGGATTGTTAGATGGAAACATTTTCTTTCTGATATTAGTTCCTCGTGAAATAGGTCTGAGGATAATTTCTTAAAATTTAAACTATTTCGCTCAGTTATATTTGGAGCATTAGGAGTTTCGAAATGAGTAAAGTAATTTGTCATATTAAAATGTAAAGATTCAATTGCACCAGGTAAAGAAGTATTTAATTTGTATTGAGAAAGATTTGCCTATAATTATAATGATAAACAAATAATGACAATCTTTACTCTCCAGATTGGTTGTGTAAAAATTAGCTAGCCAATATGATCTGGTCTCATGATTGTTTGCTTATTATCTTGCTACAGACCCAATCTAAGGTCAGACATTTAGTAAGTTAAATTTTGATTTCCATATAGTTTAATAAATTTATATTAACTGTTAACGAGGGTTGATCCTTGAGACCAGATATCACAGTCTTTTCCCAACTACAAATCCGCGATCCTAGTCAGTCCTTTTCTCATGGCATAAACATTATACCAACAATGCGCAATAATCTTATTCGTTGAAGCAACAACTACATACATAATCTTGTACCATTGGTCAACAAAATCTTGTATGACATGTTTCGTTTCAGCAACAAAAAATCATCGGATGCACGAACTTTGTCATTTCAGTAATGTAATCACACAAACGAACTTGTTTGTTCATTATTTTCTTAATATTTTCTTGTTAATGTGCTTATTAATGTGATATTCAATAACGTGAGACCAGGTGGAAGGAAGTATGCCAGTCATATGCCCCTTCGACTAACAGGATAATAAGTGTACTATTTGTCAACATTTGACAGTTTGATTTTTGGTTGTCATAAGATTAATTTGAACCCTAATAACGCATTTACACCGCCGTTTATCGCGGCCAGGTTAGCGATAACATTGTTCTCTAATCTTTGACGTTTACACCACTCAATTTGAGATAAAATTTCAGTTGGCAATTCCGTTCTTAGACAAACTCCGTGGCGGGACAAAATTATCGAAGACGGCGGCACAACAGAAAAATTAAGTTGGCGGCTTTTGATTTTGCCAGTTTTTACATATTTCGGATGTTTTTAAAACAACTTAACCTTTAAAATTGGATCAGTGAGTCCAGGGACCAGGTGGATAAAATTTGCTCACAGTTCGTTTATATCGGCGGCGGCGTGAGTTTCAAACAAGTTTTCTCACAAGTGCGTATACGTATATGAAAATGAGAGCAAATAAATCAAAGCAACGAAAATTGTTTTAGTTGGATTGAAAACAGCAAGCAAGCAAGACGTGTGCAGCATTGTGCGATTTGAAAAGACGAAAAAATACACGCATACAATTTTTTTTTCACAGCGCTTCATACTTGCTTAGATGCGCTCGCATTTTGTCTCGTATTAGAGTAACTTTTATTTACATCAAAAAGGAATTTAGACTTTACTTCTTTTTAGCTTTAAGATTTTGTAAACTAATAAGAAGGCCATAATTCAATAAAAAGTTGGGACTTATATTTCAAATTTCAACAATGTTTCTAAATTTAGAATTTTTAAACATCAGAACATCATTCTTACCACCATCGTCTGTTTTTTCCGAGAAATATTTTTTTGAATGCGTATTCCATTCAAACACAAAATATTTGTCAGTGCCACACATTCAACCAAGCTCACAAGCACTTCACTGTAGTGGTGCCCATAGCTGCTTATGAGCCATTAAATTTAAAATTTATGGAAAAATCAATTTTATGGTAACTAAAAAAATTATTTTTTTCCCAATTTTAGAGTTTTTTTTAGTTATTTTTTAAGGTTCTTCTATTTTAAAATTATTACCCAACAAATTAAAAAAAAAATATTTATTTTGTTTTAAATCTAGTTTTCAATATTCTGTAAAATATTCATCACAATTAGTAAGAGAAAGTATATCTAAAAGACTAATCATTTCGAAACTATAATTATCTTCTAACTCCATTCGTGGCTTTACATGCCGCAGGGAAAAAATAAGTGGATCGGAAGATGCTGCCAACATGTTGAAGAGGTCCTTATTTTGCCTCACCCTTGATGCTTTGAACGTGTTCTGCAATCTATATTTTTGATACAAATTGTTAAGAGACTCCTGTGCTTCTTCAGACAGCACTCCAATAGGCAAAGACTGGTATTCAAATATATCTTTGCCATACGCCAATATTTTATGGACTGTCTGGGTCACCGTCTTCTGTGGATACATTTCCGCTAAAAGTGATGCAGTTTTCGACGCATATTCTCCATATTTTGTAGAATTAACATTTTATTTGTTGTTTAAAATATTTAAGGTCATTCCCAATCTTTTCACGATTTGATTGTCAATTCCCCCGATTCCAGACACTGCCTCATCATTTTCAAAAAAAAATTTTAGGTGTATATTTGTACTTTTTACAGTCAACTTTTAGTCAAACTTGTTTAAAAAAAGCATGCTTTATGTATTCTTAATTATCTTTTTCTTATCCTTAACTGATGTATTTTCATCGAAGTTTTTCTCCTGTTGTGGTAGGGTATACGCCAAATGTAGCACGAACTCCATACACCTTATCCTTGCGTGCAATGGTAATATTCCATATTCGTAATTCTCCTCGTTTGTAGAATCGTTCAAATTACCGAAGTTCTTCTGACTCTTTTTGCAAATCGGCCATGACCATGTTGAGGTTGTTCCTGTCAGTTCGTTTACGACTTTTCCGTCAGCCATGGTCAGGTGGAACTCATAACTACATTCAATATATTTTCCTTCTCTAATTTGCAGCTTTGTGGGCTTATTCTTGCTTATTTGTTCTTCAAAGTCAAAGTTATGAGTTCTGCCGATTCCCCTGCAAACTGAGACATTATTGGTCGGCTTTAATGCACTGATGACGACTGTGGATTTTTCCAGTGTAGGGAAACATCATATTTTAGACGTAAAGGAATAACAGATGCCATAAACATATTTCCGTCCGATATTGTAGCATTATCGGAAGATATCCTTTGCTTATAAACCCTTTGTCCGGATGATCCGTCGCAGCCAAATTTACTGATCAATGTCAGTTTCTTAGGAAGAATTACACCTCATTTTCAGGAAGACTCTCCAACAGCTGATTTTTTGTATGTATGATTTGCGTGCACTCCGTATGCAGTGGTCGTGAATTTATTTTGGCTTGAGAAATCTGCTTGTATCCGGATACAATGTCAGCCCCGTGTCGCCTTAAAGATCCGTAGTATCTCATATTTCTCTTTCTCTTTGGAGCTCTAAGTCCATAGACTAGGCCAAGGCTTCTTCGGGACCATACTTTTTAATATGTGCATTTGGGGGCGTGGACAACAGATTTTGTAATCTGCGACCTAACATTTTCATTAGCCTATATATATTTAATAGAGAGCGCTTCCGATAAATGCTTCGTGGTCAAGTCATTGGTGGCATCGGCTAGTTTCATATTTCTTTTGAAAACTGAACAATCCTTCATACTTTTTTGGCCTTCCTTTTGCTCCTCCGGTTGATCTGGGGGGTTTATCTTCTGCCAAAGGTGCCAGTCCTCGTATTTGGAGTAGAATTTCCCAATGGTTCGATTGGATTCGATAAGATTATTTTTTATAATTTCGCTTCTCTCAATATTTCCGTACAATCCATCAAGTTCTTCTAAAGCAGCTTTCGCGAAAAACGTTAGTGTGGTTGGCTTTCTAAACAGGTGAAATAATTTTAAATTGTTCAGCGACATGTTTTCAGTACTTCTGGCGCCAACTGGCAGTCGTGGACTAATCCAGGGATTATGCTTCTTTTGCAATATATAGTCTAATCTATTACCTGATACGTAACCTTTGGATAAAGGGTTTATAGAAAGGATTATGCTACCATGCCTAAAACTGTACCTGTTACCTGCAAACATACGGATTTAGGTTGAATTATTCAATTTTGATATTATACACGTGTCCGAATAAGATTCGTGCCTACCTGTGGGGATCATAAGTCAATATTGTTCTGTGAATGGATGTCTGACTATTTGTACGCCAAAGTAATTTGTAAGTGTGTTGCGTACCTGCTCATTTCAATGAGTGGAATATTGGGAGCAGACTTTGGCAGAGGCTCTCAGGTAAGCAACCGACTTAAAATTCAGTTTTTTACTCCTAAAAGTCAAAGTGGCGCCTAAGGGCAGATAAAACCTAATGAAGTATGTAAAGGAAAAAACCAAAAACATATTTTGAAAATATGGCATATAAAGTGTAGAAAAATATAGATTTTGTTTATTTTCCGTCAAAGTTGAAAAATAGTGAAAAAATGGATAGTTTTTAAATAGTAATTTACCTGGAGAAACACAAAGCAAACAGTATATTTTTATTATTATTATACATTTAATAAATACATCAATTAATAGAAACGAAAAAAAGACGATTCATTATCTAGTTTTCTTGCTATCGGACCAAAGTACACACAGGGAAAAGATTAGTTGGAAATCAATTCAGGGCATTGGAAATTCCATGCTAAAGTCTATATTTTGATTAGAATTCATAATTGTCATTCATCAGAATTATTTTCCGATGATATTCATAGATTAAAAATATGTCTTACTAAATACAAATTGCTACTACAGAAATTAAGTTATATTAACCAATTTGAGTATTTCAAAAAGCTCATTCATCTGAAATGGAAGATACAACTAATAAAAAGTACAATATTAGAATGCGGGTTCAAATATTAGTTACTGTAATCATAATTTAGTTTCTGTTACAACAACACTTGTTACATAGTTATGTATTCGATTTTTCACAAGAGGCTTTGTTGTTAAAGAGAAACTACGTATATTGGAATGTTACACGAGGACTTCACAGAAAAACTAATATTTTAAACAGAAAGTGATAAACAAAGTTGTGAAAAAACAATAAAATGTATAGATATCAGCCAGCGAAGAATACTTATTATAATAAACTGATATTAATAAATTGAGATTTAAACACAATCGTTGAATATGACGCCACTATTGACGCCTTCACAAACACATGCAGAAAATTGTGGACACTTGGCTGGAGGAACTATTATTGTGGATGACACAAATTAACTTAAACATACATATGATACCCAGGGTAACCCATCCCCATTTTGGTCGAAAATAAGAAAAATTTAGAAAGATTGTCTGTATTTGTTTTTCGATTGGACGCTCCGTTTTCGAGATATAGAAATTGTTTCATATTTTCGATAAAAAAAATGGGCACGAATTACGAACCCTGATTACAAATAATAATAATTTTGTTTATATTTAAATATAAAATACACAATTTTAATAAAAAGTTTTTTTTTTACTTTTTTTCTATGAAATTCATAAGGGGTTAAAGTATCACCAATTGGTTGTGACAACCATCAAATTCAAGTAATTACTTTAGTTTAGCATACCAATATATTATTTAGTACAACCGAATTAGTTTTTACATTTTTTGTTCATCGAACTAATTGAATATTTACCACTACAGGATAATTTGATTGCTAGAACTAAAACTCGATTGACATATTTTAAATATTTCAGTTCTTGCAACCAAAACTGAATTACAAATCAATTGATATGCACAACATTTGGTGATACTGAACACAATCATTGGTCTTCACAACTGAACAGTGCCGTAGCTTCATAGTGGCAGGAGGGGGCACTGCCCCCTCACGCGTTTTCAACCGACGCCCCCTCACGCATTTCATAAATATCTGTGCAGCGGGCAAAAGCAACTAATAAAATTCGAGACATATAGCGAAACACATGTTCTTTATTAAACGTTCAACAACAATATAAAAGAAATTCAGAAGAGTTGCACCTTACGATTTTTGAGTTCATTGAATCTGTTCAAAACCGTATCCAAGCTCAGCGACTCGAGTCGTTTATGTTCAAATGACAAGAACGATAGATTGTTTAATCGTTTTGTGAGCATGCTGACTCTTTGGGGCCGGCTGATTCTGGTTAACGCCGAGAACGATGACTCACATATGGCCGTTCCGGATGGAAAAGTCTCAATCGTTGCGAAGAGATTGTACACATCCTCCACGCACCTTGTATAGCTCAGTCAACGTCAATGTTTTGATTTTATCATCCGACTTTCTTTGTTTGTTCAAGTCTTCGTGCTGCTGATGAATCACTTTCATGTGCTCTTTCGCTATATCCAGCTGAATTCCAGTTGGCAATTCAATGTCCAGCTCGGCCAAAGGCTGCAATTTTTCCAAATCCATTTCATCAGCTGTGTCAATTGCCGTGAGAATCGAATTTTCTTTCATGAACCGATTTTCCATTTCAATCAAAACAATATCGATTGTTTCGAAAAATGATGATTTCAAGTTAACCGAAATATCGCTTCGCTGTCCAAGTGTTTCATCGATATCACTGCTTGTGCAATGGTTTATTGGTGTTTGTTGTAACATAAAATTCCTTATTCATGTGATTCGCAGTTTACATACAAATCAATTACTATTTTTTGCTTTCACGATTTCTTTCCTTACACGGAAGAAAAATAAAAAAAAATGTAAAATTATCTAACCTATTTCGCCAAAAAATTCTAGGCACCATACTAGATTTTTCTCGGAAAAAAATATTTTTGATTTTATATTTTCTCCAATTATACCCTATTTGCGGTTTTTTTTTTGGAAATTTTTTTTTCCAAAATTGAATTATTTTCCACCGTTTTTTTTCATTGTCAGAAAATTCTAGGCTCCATACTAGATTTTTCTGGGGCTATAATCGATAAAAGTTGAGAAAAAGTCAAACATTTGAAATTAGGTGGCCTCGAAAATGATTTTTTAGTATGTCGTAGTGGAACTTTTTTTCCTCATGCCAAAAACTATTGAAAAATCGATGGCACAATATCGGCAAATTTTTGTCCCTACAAATCGACCCGGCGTAATATACATACTCTGAAAAAGTAAATTTTCTTTAATAAATTAATTTTTTGAAAAAAGGGTATATTTTCTTCAAAATAAGTATCTTTTCTTAAAAAAAAACCTTATTTTGAAAAAGTACCTCTTCTTATATGAATTATTTTTTTTAATGTACCTTTTCCTTGAAAAAATATCCTTCTTTAAAAAAGTGTCTCTTCTTAAAAATTTACATGTACAATAGATATTTTCTATAAAAATAAAAAAGTCAAAATACGCAAAAATATAGAACAAGTGAATAAGATCGTTTTCTTTAATAGGAAAGCAAAAACAAAACAGTAATGCTTCTCCCACTGCTCGCTTTGCCAAGCCAACGACATCAATTAACGACAAAATACCATAAATAGGGTTGAAGAGCATCATAAGCACAACTAGGTAGACGTGCAACCGCATCTATAAAGAAAACACAACGTGTTGGAAGTGTTCGTTCGTGTGGTTGTGTGTCATTTTCGAATTTGAGATTTTTGAATCATAAAGTTCTATGAGGTGGTTCATCTTCTTATATATATGTCTTTGGTATCGGCATATGATTTGATTACAATATCATAAACAGTGCGACCGCAGTTTGGACGCGGTCGATCATAAATAAACAAATGTAGGGTGTTCACGAAGGACTGCTTATCAGCTTATCAGCTCATGTGCTTATCTCGCCAACAACAAAATACATTGAAATAAAATAAGCAACTTTGAGCAACCTGTGCCTTTGGCAAAAGCTTATCAGCTTATCAGTTTATTTTTAGTGTTGGAAAATACCAAAAATTTAACTTGCTGACAACACTAAAAACAAGAAGTTTTAGCAAATGGCATCTCAAATTTTATATTTAAGTATTGGTAGCACTGGTATTTACATCTGTTTTTTGTTTATTAAAAAAAACAATCAAAATGAGCGCAAGTCGGGGGGTGGGGGAAACCTATGTCTACAAACGCAAAACCATAAATATTTGCATCGTATACATTTCTGACTACTTACCTTTAATGAATTCAATTTCCAAAGTACTCATATTGACTCTGAAGTCCATAATTTGTTGTTTAATGCTCTGCTTAGGCATTTTACAAACAATTTCAATTGTACATTGATGGTTTTGATTTCATTTATCGAACAGCTGATTGAAAACAGCTGATTGAAAAAAATAAGCAGATAAGCAGATAACCAACATGGAAGGGTGTTCACGTAGCCCAGAGCTTATTTTTCATCTTTTCAGCACATAAGCTGATAAGCAGCCCTGCGTGAACAACCTAATGGATGTGCTGTCGCCGATGCCGGTCAACGTAGCTAACGGAGTGTGCGTGTCCGAGTCCATGCGTCATTCAACACAAACACCGAACCGCGAACGCTATATTTTCGCATAAACATTTGACGATCGTCTCCTCTTTAGAAATAATACGTTGAAATACGTTAGCCGAATTTAAATTGAAAAGGCGTTGGAAATCGTTTGCCCCTCACGGAAAATCGCGTTGCTACGGCACTGCAACTGAATATTGTGATAGTCCAAGGAACCGCTAACCGCTAGTTGTGACAACGAGAATCTCTTCTCTGTGTGTACCAAATGTTTGGTCCATCTAAAGGATTTACTGAAAGACACTGAAAAAATGTGTAGAAAATTCATTTGTTTTCATATAAAGTGTAAAATGCGTTTAAAACATGTAAATTGTAAAAATTTGAAAATGATGTAACATTTTTTTAAAAATGGTGGGCTAACATCTTTGGTCTGGAGCAATGAATGAAGCAATGCAAAAAGAACCATGTCAATTACCCCTATAATATTTATACGTTTAATGGCATTCTGGATATTATCTTGTTTGAGGATGAAGTTCTTTATGGATTGCAAACTTTAGATCATTCCAATTCGGCTGGACCTGATGGTGTTCCCACATCAATTCGTAAAATGTGTGCTCATGATATTCCACTGACAAATATATTTAATGAGTCGTTGACATCGGGTAAATTTCCTATTATTGAAAATCAAGACTGAAAATCAAGTCTGGAAGTCGATGCAATATTGAAAATTACAGAGGAATGGCAAAGTTGAGTGCAATACCAAAGCTATTTGAAAAACTGGTTACGAATAGACTACTTCATATTGTTGGATGTTTGGTTTCGCCATATCAGCACGGTTTTGTTAAGGGCAGGTCGTCTACGACTAACTTACTGGAGTTAAAGTCTCATGGTTTTGCAGCTTTTCGTGATAAATGTTAGATGGATGTAATTTATACAGATTTTAGTAAAGCTTTTGACACAGTTGCTCATAATTTGTTAATATTCAAACTACCCAAAAGTGCGGTTTAAAAAGTTATTATCTTCAACTATATCGGTAACATCTGGTTTTCGTCAAGGCAGTCATTTAGGTCCCCTACTTTTCGTTCTTTATTTAAATGATCTACCGTTTATAGTTAAATCCTCTAACATTTTTATTACTGAGGATTCCACCTATCTTCAAAATGTCTTGGAGAGTCTCACTAATTGGTGTTTGGTAAATGGTATGTCGCTAAATAAGGCAAAATGTAAAAAGCTTTCGTTTTGCCGTAGTACAGCGTTGAATGTTGATTACCTTATTGGCTCTTACATGTTGGACAATGTATCTTCTTCTTGATCCGAAATTGCATTTTGATCTTCATATCATAGATAGATCACTGTTAGATTTTATAAAAAGATGGGCGAAAGAATTTGCTGATCCTTACGTCACTAAACGTCTTTTTGTCTCTCTCGCTAGACCTGGATAAGAATATCCTTGTATTGTGTGGTGTCCGTATAATGCCTGTTACATAGACCGCATCGCATCGATTCAGAGACAATTTTTACTTTTCGCTTTACGTGTTCTCGCTTGGAACATCGATGATTTGCCACCTTATGAAAATCGACTGATCGAAACAGGTATATGTTAAATACTGTGTTCATTGTAAACCTCATTATGGGCTGTCTAGATTCAAATTTTCTCGTGAGTCAAATAAATTTTAAAGTTCCCTGTAGACAAACCCGATATTTCTATCCTATAAAACTACCAATTGTCCGTTATAATTCCGATTACCACAATCCTTTTCGCCGCGTTTGCCCATTTACAATGAGATCTATAATTTATTACCCGCTTCAGATTCCTTGAATATAGTTAAGCAATATTTAATTCGGAATTAATCGGGAACTATTATCCAGATTGTGTTGCCAACCATTTTCCTCCGATAAATCAGTCCTGCTTCTATAATCTTGTTATAAATCCTGAATTCTACAATGAATTGTAGCTGACGCTAAATAAATAAATAAATCATTACCGGTTGAGGCCAGATCCTCACATTCATGTTCCTCATATTCATGTTACTGCTCTTCATGTTCCCGATCTAATTGTTCCTACTCTTCATTTTTATCTCCCATTATGTTATCTCTATGTTCCTGTTCCACACATATTGTTGTGACGTTCCTGATCCAGATGTAACTGCCCATGTTATCTCCTATATATCCTAAAGTTCCTGAACCCCCTGTTTTTTTCTACTCCAGCTGATGTTCCTGTTCCTGCAGCTCATGTTCCAGTTGTTCCTCTCCCAGCTCCTGTACTGTTCACCCTATCTTTCGTTTCTGCTCCTGCTTCTTATGCTATATTACTGTTTTTATTTTAAGTTATTTTTTATTATTATATTTTTTATTATTATAACTAACATACAAGCTAATTATAATAATTTTTTAACTCTATTGTTTCCTTTTAATTATTTTATAGTAATATTTTTTTGATTTTTATATTTTTTTAATTTTTTTAATTTTATTTTTACAAATTGTCTTCTTATTATTTTAATTTTACTCTACTCTTTTTCTTATGTTAAATGCATTATAACTGTATTAAGTCTTGTACAGGGTGGGGCAAATAAGACCTACCAATGTTAAACCCGGATTACCTTTTTTGTTTTCTAATACACTCCGGTTCACTTATTTAAAGGCACTAAAAATTCCATATTCAGCAGCCTGTATCTTTTGCAATTTGTAACCGATTGCAGAATTTTAAAATGGAACTGGAAGCTAGACATCTCAAAATAAAAAAAAAATTATGACAATTGTGGTTTCTTAACTAAACAACTTTTTTTGAGCAATTTATAAAAAAAGTCCAACAAATGTGGTATTTTTTTGGTTCACTTGAATAAAGGCACTGTAACTAATTTTAATGAAAAACAGTTTTTCTTGTTTTTTTTTTTAATTTATTTGTAATGGGTACAATCTCCTTTGTTTTTAATAACTTCAAATATACGGGTTTATGTAATCCAACGAAATTTGATTCCAAGCATCCTTAATGCCCTGAAAGGCCTCTTAAAGGCCTTTCCAACAAGCCCAAAAACAAAAAAAATCAGACCACTGGCTCAGAAGTTAGCCACTTTACCCTACAACCCTCCGACCACCAATCCGAAAATTTTGAACCCGCTGCCATTTCGCACCCTTGCATTTTCGGAAATGGTCCTAGTGGACTTTTCTTCATGAAATGAGCCAACGAATACGCTGGGGAAATTTGTCCGGAACTTCCTGAATCACCCTGTATATTATTTACCTAATAGTTCCAACACGCCTAGGCGTCCGTTAAAAAATACGAAAATTTAAATGGATCTTTCAGAAAAGATATTTTTGGTAAAATGATAAACTTTTGTTAACAATTTTTTTTATAGAAGGTATTTTTTTAAAAAAATAAGTATATTTTAGGTCGTTTTTGTAAGAATATATATATTATACTTTCCCGAAAATGTCTTTTTTAAAGAGAGGTACTTCTTTTATTGAAAGCTAATGTTTTTTTTAAGAAAATTTACTATTTTTAAGAAGAAGTACATTCTATAAGAAAAAGCCATAAGAGTATGAACGTTTTTTTTTTACAAAGAGGTACTTTTTTAACAACAGGTACTTTTTAAAGAAGTGGTACTCTTTTTAAGAAAAGGTTATTTTTTTAAGAAAATTTACTTTTTTTCAGAAACGCTACTTACCTCAAGAAAAGAAAAGGTATTATTTTATTTGTAAGATAAGGAATATTTGTAAGAATATGAATTTTTTTTAAAGAAGGTATATTTTTGATGAAATTTTTGTAGATTGGTCTTTTTTCAAGAAAAGGTATATTTTTAAGAGTAGGTACTTATCGCGAGAAAACTTATTTTGATTCACAAAAAAGGTACTCTTTAAAGAAAAAGTAGTTTGGTTAAGAAAAGGCAATATGTTGTAAAAAAATATACTTTTTTAAGAAAAAGTACTTATTTAAAAAAAAATACTTTACAGAAGGTACTTTTTGTGATCAAATTTACTTTTTTTAAGCAAAGGTTTCTTCAAGATAAGGTATTTGTTTTTAACAGAATGTAATTTGTTTAAGAATATGAATAGGTTTTTTTTTTTGAAAAAATTTCCTTCTTTTAAGAAAAGGCTCTTATTTCAGAAAATTCTCTCTTTTAAATTTCCTTCACTTTGGTATTTCTAAATTTACTTTTTATTGGGTTCAAAACTACAATATATGTGACTTGCTCCACGAAAAGGGACCTCCGCGCCGAAAAGAAGTTATTGAGAAAAACGCGTTTAAAAAAAGCGCTTCGTTTTTCCGTGTTTTGCGCATGGTTATGCAACTCTTCCTTCAACCTGATCAGACAAAGGTGAAAAGCAGCAAAATACAGAAGAACCACCAAAAAAGCGTGTTAGGAGTAAAACCGAGTACAATTTTGATATTTTTGTAATTTTGTACCTTTGATATTGAACTTTTTTTAAGTTTCAAATATTATATATGTATATTATCTGTTTATATCACATTTTTCAATTTTTTCATTAATTATGTTCATCTTTACAGGTGATTTGTAAAAAAACTAAAGGACATAGCAACTTGCGGTTTGCGGCATTTGAATCCCTAAAAGAATCACTCAAAAGTAAAAAAATTTTTCGGCGCAGAGGCCCCCCTTCGTGGAGCAGGTCACATATATGATACCCAGGGTAACCCATACCCATTTTTGGTCGAAAATATGAAAAATTTAGAAAAACTGTCTGTATCTGGAAAACGAAGCGTCCAATCGAAAAATAAAATTTTTTAGGATTTCCTAAGGGTTTCTCACAAAGTGTTCCAATTCGCATGAAATAATCTTTTTTTTTAAAAAATCGCCAAAATAAGAAAATCGCTAAAATAAAAAAAAATACTATATCTCGGAAACTATGCGTCCAATCACCGTCGGTGGTGCAATGGTTACTGTGTGCGCCTCTTGTACATGAGATCGTAGGTTCGAACCCTGCTCTGACCACTTTTAAAAAATATTCCTTCGGCGGCGGTCACTCCGCATAGTGACGGCAACACTATCAATTATTTAGCCATGAAAAGCTTCTCAAAATACCGTTCGGAATCGGTGTAAAACTGTAGGGCCCAATCAGTGAGTGAAAACTGGAAAGCGCACAGCTCAGTGATTGTGAGAAGCTCTCCCCTTTCCCTTCATGGGTTGTAATGGGAAACCATTTATTTATTTTTTTATAACTCTGAAATTTGGCAGCTGTCACATATGTTTATTCCGATTATTAACAATGGAGCTCTTTACGAAAGAACGACGCGTTATAATTGTAAAAACCTATTACAAAAATTTGGAAAGTTATGCTGAGACCGCTCGCATACTTCGAAGAAGAAGTGGAGAAAGTGCATCTAATGTGCCAACCATTCGAAGATTGGTCAACAAATTTTGAGAAAATGGGTCGCAGCGAATTTTGACAAAAGACCTCAACCTTCGTGCGTACAAAATTCAGCTTACTCAGGAGCTTAAACAAGCAGATCAAGGAAAGCGCCGGCATTTCTTTCAATGGGTTATGGAGCAAAGTGAAGTCAATGCCAATTTTTCAATAAAAAGTTATCTCTTCGATGAAGCGCATTTCCATCTGATGGGCTTCGTGAATACACAAAATTGTCGAATTTGGGGCTATGCGTTAAATATAATCGAAATTTGGATGAAGAATATGTCAATCTTCTCACAAGATCCAGATCATACGGTGATAATAAAGAACCGAAATATTCATAAAAAAAATCGCAAAAATATTGAAACGTGTTATATATGTACAATTTAATGTTATAATGCATTTACACTGCCGTTTATCACGACCAGGTTAGCGTTAACCTTGTTTTCTAATCTTTGCCGTTTAAACCACTAAATAGACAAACTCAGCGCCGAGACAAAATTATCGAAAACGGCGGCACAACAGAAAAATTAAGCTGGCGGTTATTGGTTTTGCCAGTTTTGAACAAATGTGGGATGTTTTTGAACTAACTGAACCTTTAAAATTGAATCAGTGAGTCAAATCGGGACAGTTGATAAAATCGGCTCACAGTTTAAATCCATAAGAGCGATTTATATTGGCGGCGGAGTGAGCTTCAAAAAATTTCGGAAAAGCGTCGGAAAATTTTCGATCGGCTTCCATCTGTCAAACAGTTTTTTTTGTGTGTATATTTTTATTATGGTTGCATTTTCTTCGTAACTAGCAGTGTAGCATCGAAATGTACACCAGTTTAAAATGAAGTTAAAAATTAAACTTCAAATTTTTCAGATTGAAATTGTATGAGTAATCTTCTAGGTTAGCGTTAATCTTGGTCGGTGTAAATGCCGTATTATTATCGTAAATTTATCCAAATGTTAAAGCTACATCGATTTGAAAACGTCTGGCAACATTTTTATAAAAACATCAATCAAACAAACATTGCAACTTTTACCTGCATGCAATTCCTTTATTACATTTAGCTATTGCCGCTTATGAATATTTAAATAATACGACCCACACTAAATGCTATGAAGCTTGACAGCATTAGCCATGTAATGCATGAAAACATATGTACTGTAAGTGTCGGGCCTAAATTAGATATTTTTGAGATACGTGATTATCTTTTGCATACTTTGATTGCCGTGTACGATTGTGTAGTGAAATATAAACACCATAAAATCAAAGTGGTGAAAATTAAACATCAAGTTTATTTGAACAAAAAATTTTTTCTGAAATACTCGTTGAAATGAGTGAGAACCATGTTCTCAATTCTAAAATCAATGTAAACGACAGAAAAAGAAAAAAACACTGATATCATGGAGAATGAAAATAAACATTTGAAGCGTAACTACTATTCAGTTCTTGACATTGAGGATGACTTTCAGTGCGATGAGTTGAGTCGTCATTAGCTAAGTTCAAAGAACATGTACAAAAGAAAAACAATAACTATCAACCATCTCTCAGTGACGAGCTCTCTCAAATAAACAACCCATTATCATCAGCAACATGTTCACAATCTCCCATCAACAATGATGCATCAACAAGAGCATCACTAAACACACAAAATGATAACAACCAAAACAAAAAACAAAAAATACCACCAATAAACATTTTTGATGTCGAAACAGACGAGCTGATTGACTTTATAAAAAAAGGCTTAAACATAAATGACTTTAAAATAAAAAAATATGATAATTTAAAAAAAATACACTTTTTCTAAACTCAATAGAAAGTTATATACGCGTTAAATTACATTTGAAAAAAACAAACACTAAATTTTTTACATATACTCCAAAATGTGCGAAAACGAAATCTTTTTTGCTAAAGGGCTTAGGTGCTATCTCAAACCCCGCAAAAATACTTGATGAACTTCGTAAACATGAAAACGATACACTTAAATTTTCAAAAGTTAGTCAATTTTATACAAATAAATCGAAAAAGGAAGGAAATGTACTCCCGATCTTTTTGGTTCAAATAGAACCTCGAGGTACGTTAAGAGATCTTAGAGCTATAACGGGGATAATGCACCGAGTTATTAAATGGGAACCCCTTAGAAAAGAAGAAATACCACAATGCCGAAGATGTCAAGGATTTTTCCATAGCGCATCGAACTGTTTCCTGGAGCCAAAATGCGTGAAATGCAATCAGACGCACGAAATTGGTAAATGTAGTTTATCGACGGCTGAAATAAGCGAACGTCAGAAGCTGTATTGCGTTCTCTGCAAAAAATATGGTCATCCTGCTTCCTATAAAGGCTGCGAAGCATATAAAAAACTAAAACAAAAAATCAAAGAGAGAAAAGAGGCATTGGGAAAAAATCGTAGCCAAAAATTTGTAAATATAACACAGAATTTATCTTTTGCAGATGCTTTAAAATCAAACAATGTTAACTTTATAAACAATAATAATAAAACAAATTTATCTTATAATCCTAATAATGATATTTTCCAAAATATACAAAATTCTATTCAAAGTTTAGCAAATCAAATTTCAAGTTTCCAAAAGCAACTACAAAGCCAAATAGCCAGAATAGATACTTTATATTCACTTTTGGATTCTAATGCTTATGAATATTGAACAAATTGAAATAGAAACAATATATAAAAAATTATTTGTAATCCAAATAAATGTCAACTCTCTTATAAGATTAAATAGAAGATATTATTTGCAAATATTTTTGGACAAATATAATCCAGATCTTGTTCTTCTGAATGAAACAAAACTAAATAATAGACACAAAATATGTTTTAACAATTACACTTTTGTAAGGAGAGATAGATATGCCGCTAGAATGGGAGGAGGTACAGGAATTTTAGTAAAGAAAGAAATTAAATATAAAGAAATTTCATATTCGAATCCATCAAAAAACAGTTCTCTAGAGACGTGTATAGTGAAAATTCCGATGATGAATAACAAGCAAATATATGTTATATCTGCGTACTACCCAGCGGGAAATAATAATCAATATCTGAAAACTGATCTCCAACATCTGTTTGATTATCTGAAATTGAATGACAGCAATAATTTGTATTTATTAGCAGGAGATTTAAACTGCAAACACCTAAATTGGGGGAATCCAGTAAATAATGATAAGGGTATCTCGTTAAATGATTGGCTATTTGAGAATGAGATTCAATACAGGTGTCAATTGTACGCTTCTACTTTTCCGTCATATCCACGCAGTGGTTCATTTTTAGATATTTGCATTGCTGACAATAGGCTCGAAGTTCAAAGAGAAAACAATACTACTAACTGCCTTCATACACTTAGCTAAGACAGCGATCACAATGCTTTAAAAATAATCGTCTCTAAAAACACAAATATGGAACCTTTTGAATTCTTCAAAGCCTCAGAAACATCAGTTTTTAATTTAAAAAAAATAAATTTGAAGACCCTGCATAGATGTATAACAAATGCTTTAAATGATAATCATCTTATTCACAATAATAGGAACTTATCTAATCTTGAAATCGAGAAACATTTGGAAAGACTAGACACCATTATATTAAATGCAATGGAAAAAAGTGTGCCTAAATTTAGGAACGAGAATCAGCTGAAGAACATGATAAATTCAGTCATTGAAAAGCTTGAAAATGAGAAAAGTAAAACACTAACGGTCATAAAAAAACACAACAGATTTCAAAAGATACTTTCACCAAGTGAACATATTTATTTTAAAAATAGGTTAAAACTAATCAGAAAACTAATTCAAGACAATTTCACGATTTCAATGAACAAATTTTTGGAACGAAAACTATCAACCATGAGTACCTCAGAGCCGACAAAAATGTTTTTTGAAGTAAGAAAAAGGTTCAGAAATAGAAAATGCTTGGATCTTGATATATTGAAAATTCCAACAGACAAAAGATGTCTACTAAATAGAGCAGAAGTTGATTATCAATCTCTGGAAATAGAAACTGAGTCAGATAAATATGTAATAAAAAATGAAGAAAGTGTTTTAAATGTAATGGGTGCATATTTAGAATCAATTTATTCTGCAAAGAATACAGACAATTCGAACCTTATTCATTGTGAGGTAAAAAAGGGTTTCAGCTCATTTTTGCAGACAGAAATGAGTCATGACAATTCTCAGGAACGAATTGTTAATTTCGACGATGAACTTAGAGCTAATGATTTTGATTGTTCGACAAACAGGAATTATTTTATAACTCGCGAAGAGATTACACTTATTTTCTCAAAAATTAAAGGCTAATGGTCGTCAGGTGTTGATAAAATTCCTAACATAATTTTGAAAAATTTACCGACCTTATTAATTTTTGAATATCTAATTCTGTTCAACAATATGCTAAATAATGCTTTCTATCCAACAAGGTGGAAAACAGCAAGGATTGTTATACTTCCAAAAAAAGATAAAGATATAACAAACCCAAAAAATCTCAGAGCCATAAGTTTGTTACCTAATATTAGCAAAATATTTGAAATTTGTACTAACAATATCATCACAAATTTCTATCAAGGGAAAAACTTAATTTGCGATAGACAATTTGGCTTCAAACATAGACATTCAACAAACCATGCGGTGAATTTATTAGTGTCCAATGTTTACTGGAATTGGAATAAAAAATGGAGCACAGGAGCATGTCTAATTGATTTTGAGAAAGCTTTTGATAGCATATGGATAGAGGCATTAGTGCACAAACTAATTTGTTGTGTGCAGTAAAAAAAGTATGAGCTCTCAAATATTCAACATGTCAAATGGTCTTCAACAGGGAACAGTTAATGCTCCAATTCTCTTTAACATATTTATCCATGAACTTCTATCTAAATTGGAATGCAGCATTGGATTTGCCGATGATATTGTAATTTATCAAGCTGCCGAAAGCGTAGAGCAAATCAACAAAAAATTACAAGAATCGTTCAATATAGTTGAAAAGTATTCTACTGATTGGAATATGAAGATAAATATAGAAAAATGTGAAACTATTCTTTTCCGACCGCCGGTAGATAAATGTAGTTGGAATGTTAGAAAAAATTGGAAGACTTTTGGCATAAAGTCAATAATCAATGGCAGTGAATTACCAGTAAAAGATACTGTAAAATATTTAGGCATTTTCTTAGACAGATTTCTTTATTTTAACACTCATATAAAACATACTGGTTATTTTCCTCCTGAAGCCTTCTTATATCTAGATAAAATGGGGCAGATACAGAATACGTCGGCAGTGCCAACATTTTATCATATGTTTAGAAGAGCCAATGTTAAGGCATTTAATAATAATGTTGTAAATATTGATGAAAGAAGATTCGACGAATGTGTTACTCGAAAAGATCTCCACGATCGTCAGATTATTCACATATTTTGGTGGCTAAATCCATAATTTTCTTTTTTCTTTTGTTTTCTTTTTTAATGACTTGACTTCTTAAACTTAAAAATAGTTATAAAAGCAATGTTTTTTCAAAAAATTTTTCATTACAAAGTATTATAAAAATTAAATACATATCTTTAAATTATTTACAACAATATTTAGTTTGTAAAATCAAATATTAGAATAGCTATAAGCTAACTTAGAAAATATGTTTGAGTTTCCGATTCCGGAACAGTACATATTACATGAAATTTATAATTAAGATACACTATTTGTTTATTTGTAGTATTAAGCATATTTACTTGAATTAAATAAACAGATTAAAAAAAAAAAAAAAGTATTTCAAAAAACTCATTCATCTGAAATGGAAGATACAAATAATAAAAGTACAATATTAGAATTCGTGTTCAAATATTAGTCACGGAAATCACAATTTAGTTTCTGTTACAAAAACACTTATTACAAAGTTATGTATGTATTCGATTGTTTACAAAAGGCTTTGTTGTTAAAGAGTAACTACGTATACATATTTGAAAGTTACACGAGGACTTTACAGAAAAACTATTATTTGAAACAGAAAGTGATAAACAAAGTTGTGAAAAAACAATAAAGTATATGTATATATCAGCCAGCGAAGAATATGTACATATTATCATAAATTGAGGTGAAGTGAGACTTTTAAACACAATCTAATCTAACACCACTATTGACGCCTTCACAAACACATGCAAACAATTGTGGACACTTGTCTGGAGGAACTATTATTGTAGATGAGACAAATTAACTTAAACATTTTTGATCGAAAATTGGAAAAATTTAGAGAAACATGCCTATATCTTGAAAACGATGCGTCCAATCGAACAAATATCAAATTTTGACGAGTTTCTAAAGGTTTATCACAAAGTGTTCCAATTGGAATGAAATATATTATTTTTTCCAAAAAATCGTTATACAAAAATGTCTATAACTCGGAAATGGTGCGTCCAATCGCAAAAATAATACATTTTTTACTTCCGTTGGAGGCTTTCACCTATAGATGTCTTCACACGGTATCACTTATATTTTTAAAAAATCGTTGAAACTAAAATTTCTGGAATCGAAAATCGCTAAAGAAAAGAAAACTATTTTTAAGAGTTTCGAAGGGTTTTTCATAAAGTCGTCCAATCCGATCGAAGAACTGTGCGCACGAAAATAATAATAATTTTGTTTATATTTAAATATAAAATACACAATTTTACTAAAAAACTATATTTTTACTGTATAAAATTCATAATGGGTTAAAGCATCACTAAATGGTTGCGACAGCCATCAAATTAAAGTATATAGTTAGTTGAGCATATCAATATATTATTTGGTACAACCGAATTAGTTTTTACATTTTTCATTCATCCAACTAATAGAATATTCACCACTACAGGATAATTTGATTGCTAGAACTAAAACTTGATTGACAGATCACATATGTTTCATGTTGCTGTGGCTTCAACTAAATATTTCAGTTCTTGCAACCAAAACTGAATTACAAATCAATTGATATGCACAACATTTGGTGATACTGAACACAATTATTGGTAATCACAACTGAATAATGTGATAGTCCAAGGAACCGTCCAAATTTAGTTGGCTGTAAATGTACATAGTTGTGACAAACGAATCTCTTCTCTGTGTGTAATTTTTCATTCCGATTTTGTATTTCATTGTATAAACATTTTGTTAAAATAAAATGTTTGTTTAATACTACAGGTAGCATATGTATATGATATCGTACAAAATTTCGTAGGCGCACATGAAAATTTTGATTTTTGCAACCTCGTTTGCTCTACCGTCGCCACTTTGCGATGTGTCGGATAATTTTCGGTCGTCTTCCATCTGTTAAACAGTTGATTTTTGATGTATGTTTTTATTAAGGTTGAATTTTTTAGTAACTAATAGTGTTGCATCAAAATATGTACCAGTTTAAAATGAGGTTAAAAATTAAACCTCAGTTTTGTAGAGTAATCTTCCTGGTTAGCTCGGGTTAACGAAGTTAACCTTCGACATACGTTACGTCTTGTTTGGTGTAAATGCCGTATAATGCTGTTTGTAAATCTCAATAACTATTTAGTTTGGATTCAACAACCAACACCAACCCCAAAAAATACTGATTACAATCAGAGCAAGGCTGATCTAGTAGAGGTTAACGCATTAGAACAGCTGATTTTGATTTCTTATGACTCTATCTGTCAAATTCTGTGTATTTTGTTATTGTACTTTTTTGTTTAAGGTCCAATTAGTCTTGACGGTTGACGGTAGACGGTTGACGTTCTATTCAATATTGCGCGGTTAGTTATGACGATTAGACGGTAGGAAGACAAATCAAAACCAAAAAAACTGATGGAAGACCATTTGTATAAAATATAATTTGCAGGCATGAGTTTTGTGTTAAAAAGTGATGGTGTCAAATTAAAAAATGAAAAATAAAAAGTAAATTGTGGTTGCCGTGTATTTGTGTATTGCCGCGCACAAAACGCCGAAGTAAAACCAATAACAATAACAGCTAATCGGTCTTGACGGCTGACGGTTGATTCTGCAACCTGCAGAAGTCTACCGTCGTAAACCGTCAATTTTAGTTGTCTCTCTATAACACATGCAAAATTCAACCCGAACTCAAAAATCTGATCGCTTACATCAACCGTCTACCGTCAACCGTCAAGACTAATTGGACCTTTACTTTGTTTGGTCATATGTATTTGTGTTGAATTTGACATTTAGAGTCATAGAACAAAAACAAAATCCCTGTTCTTTGTGCCCACAAAAACAACAAATCCTACTGCGTTAACCTCTTCCAGATCAGCCTTGAATCAGAGAATATCATCTCTTTCCATACACTGTCCAACACTAGCTGTATGCAATACATATATTATTATATTAAAGTTTTGAAGTTTTATTAAAGTATAGCTCATTTAAGGCGACCAGACATCACCCTACCGAACCTAATGCACATGTTTGATACAGCGAGAATGTTCGAAGGTTCGGACACCGTAAATGAACGAGTTCGAGAACTACTGAACGAGTTCGACACAAGTCGAATAATAATTGACGTATAATTTGCATGCAGGTACGAAAATTCTCGGAAGGACCATCGTAATAAACGTTTATTCCAGAAGGAAAATAAGGACACCTACATAGATAGGTAGGCGTAGTTTGAAACAACGGGAGGACAATTTGTATTAAAGGTGAGGTAGACACGAAATTGTAGTCATTGTAAATCAGTGCTTAGTTCTGAAAACGTAAAATCCCTGTTAGCACGTTAAATTTAGGGAAAACAAATTGTAAACCCCACAATGGCACCTCAACAAAATGTTGATTTCGTTATCTTAAGATTAACATATCGGAAGGCAATGTAAGTGGACTGTTATCAAACATCCTTTGTGGATTTGATTATAATTTGTATAATATTTCATTCTGTACAGACATCCTGAAACTCCTCGTATTACCCTAAAACGAAGGAGTTCACCTGGCTCCTTCTTGCCTCATGTTCGATTTTGGGTAAGTTTTTGCACTAGATGCAAGAAAATATGTGTTTCCTAACTAACAGTTTATTACCTTGGTCTATTTTTAGTTGGATCGCACTATGTGTGCAGCAGAATCAAGAATCCCACTTAATCTAGAAGTGCGCTATTCCGAGTTGGAGAATTGTAAGTGACAATGCGGACAATCCTTTTGGTGCTGGGAGATTTTTGGCCAAAATTTTCTATTTCTCGTTTAGAACCTTAAAATCTAAAATTCCACCAAGGCGCTTCGCAGTACAATGTTTCGTTTGGAAAATCTACCTTTACCACTTATTATTATAATATTTTTTTTTCTCTCAGTGTACGAATGAAATATTCATCTTAAATGAAAGGCTACTACCCACTTTATTCTAAAAAATTAAAAAATTCCAGTTTTTTTTTTTTTTAATTTTTAAGCCCACGAAAATGGTTAAACTGTGTTATATTTTGAAATACAACTAATTTAAAAAAAAAACTCGTGGAATAAATATTGTTTCTGAGTCCCCAAAGATGCATATTCAACAATAAAAAAGTTCTTTTTAGCAAAAAGTCGTTTTTGACATATTGCTAATTATGGATGAATAAATAAAATTTAAAAAATTGAACTCGAAAGAGTACAAATCAATATGTTAAAATAATTTTATTTCAACATGCGAATATGTGGTTCAGCTCAAGCGTAGAAGAGTATAATAGAGTCTCCATCCCTCTCTTAGTGTAGTCGAGGTAGTAGGCAATTTCATCGTGTTTGAGTTGCTGTTGTATGTTACTCTTTGGTTGGACATAAAACGGAGGAAAAATTAACGAGTATTTTCATTCGATGCAACCAAAATAACTCCTAGCTTAGCTGTCATTAGTATCAATCAAACACCATTTAAATTTCTTTTGCTGCATGGTTTGCTTCTGGTTGTTTATCTCTACTCTGTTTTCTATCAATTTCCTACTTCATAGTCGATCAGCTTTATCATGGATTGCCCCTGTTCTAACTCGGTGTAAAACTTTCTCTACTTCCACTGCAGTAACCATTTCTTTCCTATCAAGGCACATTAGCTCGAATCGCGATTTAAAACTAAGGCCCAATTTTTGACTGGTCAATCATCTTCGATCAACGATCAAACATTATTTAAACTTTAAATTAATTTTTTTAGGTTAATCGTTGATTGTTGTTTAGACAGCCAAAGTTGGGCATTTAAACTATGATGATTTTGACAGAAAACAACTAGAAGAACAACCACAAAGCTTTGTTAATTGTTAATGTGAACAATTATAATCACCATCCTAGTTGAAATAACAATAAAAACGTATCATTTAACTCGTAGTGCAGTTAGAACTTTATTTCTGCACAAATATTCTCCAATTTCATTAAATATTTTGTATTTTATCACTTCACTTTTCTTTTGCAAATGGCGTCAGTTTGGTGCATTGTAACGATTCAAAGACGATTTACAATTAGACGACCAGAGGATGTGCGCGACTTGGCAACCCTGGTAAAAGAGAACCAAAAAGAGCTAGGAGTTCACTCAATCGCATTTCTCTCTCGCGTCATATCTTGATTATTTCATACTTTTTCCATATTTTATGTAATTTTACTGCACATGGTTGGAATTTGTATAGTTATATACAATACCACTATCAAAAAGCTGCTCGTATATTGAAATATTCAATGAAGAGAGTAAGAGAGAGTAGAGAAGTACTAGGGTTTCACTCGTTTTGTTGGTTGGCATTTGAGTGAAGAGAAATTTTGACTGTCTACTTGTACATCGATTTTGAACGATTGGCCGATAAATGCAAAGACGATTTAGAATTAGACGAACAGAAGATGTGCGCAACTTGGCAACCCTGGTAAAAGAGAACCAGAAAGTGCCAGGAGTTCACTCAAACGCATTTCTCTCTCGCGTCATATCTTGCTTATTTCATACTTTTTGCATAGTTTATGTAATTTTACTTCAACATGGTTGGAATTTGTATAGTTATATACAATAACACTATCAAAAAGCTGCTTGTGTATTGAAATATTCAATGAAGAGAGTAAGAGAGAGAGTAGAGAAGTACTAGAGTTTCACTCGTTTTGTTTGCTGGCATTTGAGTGAAGAGAAATTTTGACTGTCTACTTGTACATCGTTTTTGATAAATGTATGAATATCGGTAATTTTTCGTAGCATTTGCCACTGTTGCCACATGGTAGTAAGATGATTTGACAAAGCACTGAAAAACACTTTTCGTATTTAAAGTCAGATCAAACATAATTCAAAATCAACCGATTATCAATTTAAATATCCAGTCAAAAATTGGGCCTAAGAATAAAAAATATCAGATTATAGAATTAAATGGAAGCAATACTTGGCTATACATAAATTTGTAAAGAACACACATAGAACGCTATTTTTATATGTAGGTCAACATTTAGATTTTTAAAATATTTTCGTTTGCAGTATGTTTGACATGGTTTCTACTTCAAGTTTTAACAATATTTTTAATGGAAAATATAATCTCCACATTGGTAGATTATCGAGACAAGGATAGTAATAGGGCGCTAACTATTCTACAAATATATAAAATCACTAATCCATTCATGTTGTTCTGAATTTGCACAATCTTCGACCAAAGGGTGGAATCTTTTCCAAATACACTCATACCTCTTTATACGGCTCCTCTTTTTGTGGCATTTCGCTATAACGGCCTGTTGCAATTGTGGCACTCCCTCCCTTTACGGCGCACATTACCTCGTTATACGGCCAAAAAAAATCGGGATTCACCGTTTTCAACGAAGAGTGAGGGCAAAAAATCATACACATGCATTCGTGGTTTTCTATGCAAGTGCGTGTGTTGCTGCATCAGTCTGTTATTTGTGGTGATTGTGAGTAGACGTACTTGTCTAGCGCGTATAAAAATAATTTTTAGTTTCTGAATAATAATTGAAAGGTATGTATTAAATCGTAGTTGACATGGTGTATAGGCATATGAATAAGTGTATGTTATTGAAACAAAATTAGGTGAAAATGGCCGCCAAACGTACTTCAAATTTGGAACTGGAAAATCTAAAAAAAGGCACGAAAAGCAGTCATAAGATTACGAACATAACAAAGGCTTTGGGATTACCGAAGTCGACAGTTCAAACAATACGGGACAATAAACAAAAATAGAGTCATATTCTCAGTCGATTAAAACATCTCATTGTTCAAAACGCTCAATGTTTTGCGTCGTTTAGAAAATGGTGAAAAGATTACGAACATAACAAAGGCTTTGGGATTACCGAAGTCGACAGTTCAAACAATACGGGACAATAAACAAAAAATAGAGTCATATTCTCAGTCGATTAAAACATCTCATTGTTCAAAACGGACCCGTGAAAGAAATAGCGTTATGGAGCAGATGGAAAGATCATTAGATTTGTGGATAGAGGATAACAACCAAAGAAATGTTCCTATGAGTCAGATCATCATTCAGCAAAAGGCTAAAAATATCTTTGAATCTGTAATGAAGAATTCCGATGAATCGTCACAAAATGGAACTTTTGTTGCAAGCAATGGTTGGTTTGAGAAGTTTAAGAAACGTCATAATTTGCATGACGTTAAACTAAGGGGAGAATCAGCAAGCGCCGACGCCGTTGCTGCAAAGAACTATCCAGCAGTTTTAAAGAATATAATTCGTGCCGGAGGATATAGTCCCGAACAGGTTTTTAATGTGGACGAGACAGGGCTGTACTGGAAGCGCATGCCAGAACGAACATTTATTTCAAGAGATGAAAAATGTGCACCTGGTTACAAAGTGTCTAAGGAAAGACTAACATTGTTGCTTGGTAGTAATGCCGCTGGCGACTTTAAACTGAAACCATTGCTGGTTTATATTTCCGAAAATCCGAGGGCTTTCAAAGGATTAGACAAAAAACAGTTACCTGTTACATGGAAGTCCAATAAAAAAGCCTGGATGACTAAACATCTTTTCGAGGATTGGTTCAAAAATAATTTTTGTACAGAAGTAAAAGCCTATTTACAAAGGAAAAAATTTAAGCCACAAAGCCTTACTTCTAATGGATAACGCTCCAGGACACCCTGATAACCTATCTGAAATATGCGATGAAATACAAGTGGAGTATCTTCCAAAAAATACTAGAGCTCTGATCCAGCCCATGGATCAAGGAGTCATTGCAAATTTCAAAGCCTATTATTTACGCAAAACTTTGCAGCAAGTGATAAATAAAAGTGATGATAAATCTTCAATGAAAGAGGTTTGGAAAAATTATTCAGTCAAGGATGCCATTAAAAATATAAGCGAGTCTTGGAACGAGATACAATCATCAACACTAAACAGGGCTTGGCAATCAGTATGGCCTGAATGTGTTGCAACATCTGAGGTAGATATTGATTCGGTTACTGCGATTTGTCAGAATATTTTAGATATAGCGGTGAATAATGGATTTGAAGACTTGGATGAAAGCGATATTTTTAATTTGCTTAATTCTCAGCCCATGAAATTGACGACACAGAAGAGTTGACACCTACTCAAAAGAAGTTAACTTCAAAAGAAGTAAATGAAGCGCTTATTCATTTCGAGCAGGGGACACGAATTCTTTTGCAGTCTGATCCCGACGAAGATCGAAATGCTAATGTTATACGAAATAGAGAGAAGTCTATTTTTTGCTACACCCAACTACAAGAAGAAATGAAAAGAAACGCCAAACAACAGACATTGGACAAATTTTTTGTAGCTGGTCCGTGAAAACATTTTCAGATATATATTACATAGTTATATGTACATACATGAATTGATGAATTTTTGTTTTTATTACTTTATTTAAATGTGTTATTTGGTTTTATTGTTTATTTATTTTTTAAAACCACGATGTAAGTGCCTTATATTAATTCACTGAATTGGAATTAAACTTATTTTTCAAAAATTTAGAACCGATCTCTTACTGTTACTATGGGTTTGTATGAAATGAATTACCTCCTTATACGGCCACTTTTTTTCGGAACGTATCTAGGCCGTATAACGAGGTATGAGTGTATTTAAGTTTTCTCACAACCTCTAAATGCTTGAAATTGATTGTTTAAATCATTAATTTTATTTTCACTAGGAAACGTTTTTTTTATCCAACCCAACAATTCAGTTAATTTTTAGTATCTATTTTAGGCTAATAAAGTAATTTCTATTCCTCAAAAAAAAAATATTAACTTTTGAAACTAAATTCACGTATTCGTTAAAAAAAATATTGAATTTTCTGTGATGACGATAATAAAAGTTGTAAGTCAATTCTACGTTTTTGTTATTTTTCAGCCAATCACGAAATTTATTAAATCAATAAAAAGAGTTGTTGGTTATAATTTTATATTTATTATATAATTTTATATTTTTTATATATAAAAAAATTATTGAAAATTGTAAACATATTATTACGAATTTTCTTATTCGCCCTTTTTGCGTTGTTTTATTCCCAATACTAAAACAAGGTTCGTTTTAAAGTACGATAATTACAACGGTTTAACTTCCTTTTATTTTACTTCTACAGTACAACAGTTTACTTTATTTACACCACTTTATTAAGTCTTATATTTTATTATCAAATCGCGTTGCTTACTTTACGGGAAATAATGGCCGTCGGTGGTGCAATGGCTAGTGTGCGCGCCTCTTGTACAAGAGATCCTGGGTTCGATCCCTGCTGCAACCACCTTAAAATTTCTTTCGACGACGGTCACCTCGCTTAGTGACGGCGACACTATCGAGTATATAGCCATGATAAAAGCTTCTCAAAATACCGTTCGGAATCGGTGTAAAACTGTAGGTCCCAATCAGTGAGTGAAAACTGGAAAGCGCACAGCTCAGTGATTGTGAGAAGTTCTCCCCGGCCCTTTCATGGGATGTAATGGGAAACCATTTTTTTTTTTTTTTTAATCACAAACTGAACTCTCCATTCCAAAGACCTCCGCTATTTATACCAACTCACCATACTCAAATGAAGGTATATCTCGTGAATTCAAGAACCTTCTAGACATTGTTGTTGTTGCTTATCTTTGTAGAATCATCTCGAATGGTAGAGAATTATCTTAACTGAGGCGAATTCATGCTAATGGTTTAGCGAGCTGGTACGTTGTTACAATGCATACTTTCAGGCGCACCACTAACCGCCTGTTAATTACATAATGTTAGTAGAGCCATTAAGAGCAATCAAAAGCTTTTACTTATTCGTATCAATATAATATAGAGGTTTACAATTTAGGTGATAGGATTTCTAAGTGACGTTTCGGCCATTTGTAGTATGTCATGATCTCTATTTTTTTTTTCAGATATACGCAAAATCAGCGTTTACAAATTATTAAATTTTTTTATCAAAAATAATCGTTCTCCAATTGCAACTTATCGTGCGCTTTTGTCATTTTATGGCCATAATAATCGTCCACCTGTGCTGCCTATTCGTCGAATTGTTGCAAATTACGAGCGTACATTTTCTCTACATAATGTTCAAGTGCCAATAAGACAAAGAACCGCTCGAAGTAATGAAAATATTGCTGCCGTTCAGGCAAGTGTTGCTGAAGACCGAAATTTATCGATTCCAAGACGTTGTCATCATTTGGGACTGTCTCAAACCACAACCTGGCAGATTTTGAAAAAGGATTTGGGCTTGCATCCGCATAAAAGTGTTATCACTCAAGATCTGAAGCCATTGGACTAGCGTAAACGTCATGATTTTGCTGATTTTGACTTGCAGCAACTTGAAAACGATAACGATTTTCTTAAGAAAATCATCTTCTCCGATGAGGCTCACATGCATCTGAGTGGTGCGGTAAATAAAAAAACCTGTTGATTCTGGTGCGAAGAAAATCCCCAAATTATTCATGAACAACCATCACATTCAACAAATTGAAAGTTTGGTGTGGTTTTTGGTCTGGTGGAATCATCGATCCGTACTTCTTTCGAACTGAAGCTGGTAACACCGTTACTGTCAATGGAGAGCAATATAGATCGATGGTAACCAACTCTTTTTGTTTGGAAGAAGTTGATCTTGACAACATCTGGTTCCAACAAGACGGGGCTACGTGCCACACAGCACGTGCAACAACCGAATTACTGCTAGAAAAGCTTGGAGATTCGATTACACTGTGTGTAATTTTTTAAGTCATGTAAATATAATCATATACGGACACCACTACGTGATAAAAGACAAAAAAAAGACCGGTGTCTCCCAGTTTTGCCCACAGTCTTGCACCTTTTTTATGGGCCCCCAAAGATTTGGGGCCTCGGTGTATTTTTTGCAAAAAAGTTATCATTTTGTCAGGCTCATATCTTGCAAACCCTTCGGAATTTCGATTTACTTTCTGAGGGAAAGTTGTAGCTCTTGTCATAGAATATATAAAATCAAAATAACTTCATCTTCAAGATCAAAATCGCAAAAAAAACTTTAAAAAATTCGATTTTTTTACCTTTTTACCCGTGTTCAGGTCCATAGGTAGCAAACCGTTCAAAATTCAAGGAAACAATTAACTACAAAAATGTACCTAAGACCTCAGTAAACAACTTTATAGAACATATGGAATGATTCTTATATTGTTACTGCTGCGGTCGGTGAGATAGCATAGTATCTCAATGTTGAAGTAAACGGTGGTAAGAATTATTCCTTGGCAGTTTATATGTTCCACAAAGTTCCAGTAAAAAAAGTGCATGACTTTGGGCAAAACTGGGATACACGGGTCATTTTTTTTTTGTCTTTTATCACGTAGTGGTGTCCGTCTATGGATATATTTTTTCGTGTTGCACTGTGTTATTTCAAGAAATTGTGACATTGAATGACCTCCAAGAAATTGGGATTTAACACCATTAGACAATTTCTAGTGGGGTTATTTGAAAACATTGTTCTTTAACAATAAACCAGATTTAGTGGAAAACGTGCTCGAAAATTCGGTTCATCTAATTCGTTCCTGCAAAGGAAGACGTGGAAGCCATTTGAAAGACGTTTTATTCAGAACCTAATTGTATCGATTGTACTTAACATTAAATAAAAAACATATGGTTTTGGTTTAAAGAAATCATATCACTCAAATTGGAAAAGTCTTTAAAACAAATGAACAATTCAATAATACGTTTTAAGTGCGGAACACAATTGCGACGTTTCGACGTACGGCGTCAAAAATGATAAGCTGTCAAAAATAAAACACACATGTTGCTATGATCTCGCCCACAATTGACGACGACAACGTATTGGCGTTTTTGCGTCGTACATTCAATTAGATCAATTATATCTGATGTTTCAGACGGTTTGTTTATGTTTGATAATAAAATGCAAATTTGGCGAAATTATTTATAAAATAAAACAATTGCTGATAAAAAATGAGCGGAAATAATTTAAATTAAAAGGAAACTTTATAAAATGTAAACATATGTATGTTGACGTATTATACGTTGCTACGTTGTACGCCGCTATTGTGTGCATGGTGGACGTATGGACGTATTTTCACGACGTTTTACGCCCGCACGCCGTGCGTTGTACGTCGATGCGTCGCAATTGTGTTCCGCACTTTATTGGATTTTTAGTTAATTTCAATACAAATCTGTGTTGTTATGACTAAAAATTAAACTAACGAACAAAAGTTAATAAAAATTGTACTTCTGTGAGTTTTTGCGACATGTCTCCTCATGATTCCTGGCAAACTGTTTAGCTATTAAAGATCTAGCCACAAATCTGCATCAGTAGTTGTTTGGAATGATACTATTGAAAAATGCAACAATTGCATAGAAAATCCTTTACTATTCAAAATTTTGGAAAGTATCGCAAACACACAAACCTAAGAAACATTTGATTCAAATGTTTTCTTTACTTTGCTTTAAATATTTTCGTTCCTGAAACTGCCAATGTCTTCAATAATTGGTTCACCATTATTACCCAACAATTGAAAGCAAATTACCATCCACATTGCTACGGCTTCTCAGTTTGGGCCTTCAATGCATCAATGTCAACAATCAAAATTGCCGCATCTGCGGATCGGAAAACTCGCGCGTAATTGCCGAGAATACACAGATAGTGACAGTTAGGTTTCGATTGTGAAGGGGTGGCAACATTTTTTTTCGAAAATGCTGCTGGAAACGCAATTTCTGTCAACGGCGAGCGCTCCTGGGCCATGATTACCGACATTTTATGGGCTGAAATGGAATATATGAACTTGGATAATATTTGGTTACATCAGGATGCCGCACCATGTCACACAGCTCACCAGACAAGCGATCTTTTCGCACTGTGCCCGGTGATCGTTTTCACTTAGCAGTCGTCTTGGCGATGTCAATTAGCCCCTTCGGAGCTACGATTTGGCTCCTTTACATTTTATTTTGTGGGGTGCCGTTAAAGGCCGATGCTATGCGAATAATCAAGAAACGATCCATATCCTTAAGACTAATATCGTCCGAGCCATTCGTGAACCAGAACCGTCAACAATGCCTTGGACTGACAGTATAAGCTACTGTGGAGCCAGCTGCGGTAGCCACATGAATGAAATCGGTTGGGTTACCGAATTCTTATGATGAATCGGCATAGGAAACCATGATATCCATTCATTTTAGGTATAGGATGTGTTCAGTAATTTTATATAAAAATTTATGTGGAAGACTTTAACCCTCTACCGTCTCAATATATGGGTCTTTAATGTTCTTCTTGTGGAAAAGGGTAAAAACACCACTAAAGCAGTGGTGTAATGGGTTAAAATGTACTATGAAAATATTCCTCATAAAATTTTACTATTTCTAAAATTTAACTTGAATGCCAAAATTAAGTCAAACATAAAATCAATTTAAGGATTAATTTATTATTCCGAGTTGGCGCTAAAATGTCCAGAAAACCTGAATTTCACTATGAGTTACGGATCAGAAGAAATCTGTAGATTAATATCTTTAAATAAAAGATCAGTATACATTTGGGTATCTAAGAAAGAATTTATTTATTACATTTTTCATTTAGCTCTTGGCAATTCTATGTCATTATCAAACAATGTCCAGCATATGTCAGCTATAAGAGAATGAATTCTCTTGCCTTTATTGCGTTCTTCAATGGGGGCACATGTTTGATGAAATCGTTCACCATTTTCATCCGACTAATCCATACGAGAATTCAAAAAATAATTTTTGTTGACATATGAATACCTACATAGTTTCTCAAACGCACTTAGCATGGTGTCGCCGAATATTCGAGCAGAAGGGGAACGATGTTTTCCTAGAAAGTTGTAAATAACTTCGTTAATGCTTCTCCATGCGGCAAGTTCGTTTGGTGAGAGTATTTGCTCAAATTCAGCGTTTTGCATAACTTTTTGTCTGTCCGGCGCAACAAAAGCACCTATTGTAATGAAAAGACACAATTTTTAAAATTTATTTTGTATGAAACCAATGACAGAAATTAAAGTTGAAAGCATTTATACCTTCCTTTATCTTTGCTTCGCTAAGTTTTGGAAACAATGTCTTCAGAAACTTTAATGATTCATTTAACAAAGTGTTTTACTACACCAAGTTTAATATGCAATAGTGGGATAATAATTTTTTTCAATTTATATCAGCGGTGGATGAAGAAGATATTATGGTTGCCTAATGTCCCTTCAACTCTTGGCTCCCATTGATTTTTGAAATATTGGTTCGCCATTCATCACTTTCTCAATTGCATAAAATACATCCATATTTAACATATCCAGCCATAAAGAAATAGATAAGAGCTCCTATCCATCTCATCGAATTGGAGTTGTTTTTCTAATTTACTCTTTAGTTGGACATAATATGGACAGAAATAAAAGGGAGTGCGTAGTTTTGTTCGATGCAAACAACATAAATATAATTTAGCTGTCATTAATATCAATCAATTACTATTTAAACTTAGTTTGCTGCATGATCTTTAATCTCTATGTCTTCTTTGGTCGCTCATTCCACATCATTTCCCTAGTACCTTTTGTCGAATCATAATTTTCCTTCATGTCAACTCCATACGCAATTGGAATAGGAATCTTGGAATTATCGTAAAAGGAGCCTTCAATACCGTTGCAACTAGTAAACGTGTTGGATTCGTTAACTGCAAAGTAAGGCAAAACAATGTCTTTGCGTTTACGAAAACAAGTAACATTCACATCAGGTGCAAGCAGATGAAGACTTTTCAAGTCTGCAGCAAATATTTTTATGATTTCTTTTTAGAAAGATAGCTAAATTTGGTAAACGAAAATTTACAAGGACTACAGGGAGATTTCGAAAAACACCATGGAAACTAATTATACCATTTTGTATCATCATTACCATGCAACGTAATGCCGATCTTGTTTCCCAATTTCCTCAACATAAAAATATGTAAATAAAATCATAATACTTTCGTAAACATAGCAGAATCCAAAATGGATACACATAATGAATCCGATTTCGTATGAAATTCCACTCGAAAAAGCAGACCTTTTTTGTACTTTTTCGGATCCGTCTCGAACTCACAACGGACTTCATATTCGAATAAGTTTCGGGGTCTTTTTTGTAACTAAAATGCATTCGAGACGGTTCCTATTTTATAAATTTGTGGGGACTCGAAACGAATTCGTTCTTATATTTAAAAGTAAAATAGGTAATGTAGGTAAAATAGGTAACATATAATCCACTGAAGTTTTTCACTTGCAGTACATATTAATTTTTACAAATAAAAAAAAATAGTTGTCAGCCAAATTTAAGTCGTTTTAGTGTATTTTATAAGTTTTTGTGTTTTGTCAGCTGCGCCATTAGATATTTCAGTGATTCGTTTTTTATGTTTTGACGAGCTTAATTTTACGAAATGTAAGCATATGCTGTTCTCTAGGTCATCATTCTTGTCGGCAAAATACATTTTAGGTGGCAATGTTCTTGAATCGGTGGATTCATATGTTGATCTTGGTGTTCTCTTGGACAGAAAATTGAATTTCAACTCCCACATAATTACGATGGTAAATAAGGCTTATGGCGTTCTGAACTTTATTAAACGTTGGGCAAAGGAATTTTCAGATCCCTACGTTACGAAAAATCTTTTTACTTCACTAGGCCGCCCTATTCTCGAATATGGATCTGTTGTTTGGGAATTTGTATGTTAATATGATTGAATCGGTCCAGAAATAGTTTCTCATTTTTTGTCTGAGAAACCTTCAATGGAACCCGAACCATAATCTTCCTTCGTATAGCAGTAGACTAGCATTGATCAGATTGCCGACTCTTAGTAGTAGACGTACCATGATAAACTCTATTACAGGTTTGAAGATAATTGATGGATGTAGATGTTCTGAATTTCTGTTATATAAGATTTTCATAAATATCCCATTGAGACCCACGAGGTACTATAAACTCATTCACATCGAGTTGCAGCGTTCGAATTATGCGTCCTTTGATCCAGTTAGGAGAATGTGTCGTGACTTTAATGAGCCATATCAGTTTATTGATTTCGCTGGTAGTTGGGAAACTACAAAGTCTAGGATAATTTGTCATTTGAACAGATTGCATTAAAGCTATATATTCCTTTACATATGCAAATTTACTTTATCCTTACTATCTGTCTGTCTGTCTGATTTATAACTTGGTTTTCGTTTTGCTCGTAATTATTATATATTATGAAGTCTGTTATATTAATATCTCGTGATGTGCTTTTATACTTATTTATGTTAGTGTAATACCAACTGGTGAAGAATTTCTGTAGTTGGTTGCAACGTGTGAACTTATGGTCCTTGCTCTCCCGTTATAGACCAGTCTATAATGTGTACGCTGTCCTCACGTTATGGGTACGCGGCCCTCTCGGTCGGTAGGGGCGGGTAAGAGTGGAGGCGATGGGTTCGCTCGATTAAAAAAAAAACTAGGAAAGTTTACCGGTACAGCCAACCAAATAGAAGTTAGTGGCTGTCAAAGATGAGTTAAAATCGAAAATGTGCACGTTCTCATGTCTTTTTTCCATATTTTTTGAAAGCTCCGTATGTCGGCGATTTCGCTTTTTTTATTTGATTCTGAATGGTCTCTTAAAAGCCTTTCCAACAAGCCCAAAAACAAAAAAATCCGACCACTGGTTTTAGCAATTTTACCCTAGTACCCTCCGACCACCAATCCGAATATGTTCAAATCACTTTCGCCCCCTTGCATTTTCGGGGATGGTCGTAGATAGACATATTTTCATGAAATGTGCCAAGGAATACGCTGGTGAAATTTGTCCAGTCGTGACTGAGCCACCCCGTATATATATATTTTTACGGTTTTTATTTTGAATTAAATTGCACATGTAGCTTTACATTTGTTTAGCGACCATTTCATATACTTATTCGTGTTTAAAACTCAAAATTCTCTATTTAAATTTGACACTCACGTTTTAATTTTAAATTAAAATTTAAATCATATTCTAATTTGGAATGCGTGTTTAATATAAAATTAATAAATTTTATTCGAATTCATATTATATTCATTTAAATTCCAAAATCAAATTCCAAATTTGAAAGAGATTTTCAGGTATCAAAATCTTATGAAGTTCAAAACATTTATTATAAAATAAATTACATTATGAAATTTGAAAAAAAAAAATTAAATTATTATTTAAATCATAAAATCCTTTTGAAATTTGAATAAAAACATTGTTTGGAAATGTCATTTAGAACGTATTGAAGAATAAAATCAAATTTGAAAATAGAAATAATGTTTCTTAATCGAACATTTCATTAAAATTCGAAAATCATATAATTTACTATTAATTTTTTTAAGGATATTAATATGAATTGTGTGAAAACCGATTAATCAACGTGAAATAATTGATTTGTTCGAAAATTATGATTTTTGAAAAACCGGCCAACGGTTGCTAGCAAAAAAACCGGTTAACCGGTTTCTCCGGGGTTTCGGATTTGGTTTTGGACTGTCTAGTTGCAACTTACATTTGTAAACGCCAAACAAACTGCTGGCCTGTAGCACTGTTCTCGAATATTGCCGATGATTCGGGATGTAACCCATATATTACACCAAGGGAAATAATTGTTTCAGAAGAGGTTGTAGCAACCGTAAATTCGGTTGACACGACCGAATTTAGTTCCCACAACTGAAATTCGGTTGAAGCAACATCGCTTCATAGTTGGTTTGGGTTGTGTCAATCTTCAACTATATTCGTTCCGTCAACTAAATTTTCTAAAATTTCGATTTTGAAATTAATTCGGATGCAACAACCGAAATTGTTACCAAATTCGATTGGAGCAACCGAATGTGGTATCAATTCAGGTGCAACAACCGAATTCGGCATCAATTCGGTCGCACTATCCGAATTTAGTAGTAAGTCGGTTGCAACGACCGAACTTGGCGTCAATTCAGTTGCTGTAACCGAATTTCACATGAATTCTCTAGCTACAACCGAATACGCTTAAAATTCGGAGATAACAACTTAATTCTATGAATTTCAAACCTGACGTTTAAAATTGCCGGCTAGAATTTTAAAAATAATATAAAGCAACATCTTTTAAGCCACTTAGAAACGCTTCTTATATAATATAATTTTGTCATTAATTTTGAATAATTTTCCTTAGAATATGTAACTATTTTATTATTTTTGTTAAAGTGTTGCCAGATAGCCTCTTTAAAGCCGTTAGGCGCCGGGGCCGTAAATATTATAATGCTATTAGAAAAAAATTTAATAAATAAAATAATAATAAAAAAATAAATAAAAATACTATGTTTAATAAAAGTTAAAGAGCGTATAATTGCGGCTGCCGTGTGGATATACGAGTATCAAGATTTTTTGTGGTTATTAAGAAAGGTGGGTGAAAATATTGTAATTATGGTTTTGTATCAAATGTCGTATTTTGCAAAAAATGTTCAATCAGATATCACCAGTTTTGAAGTTTTTCAAGGTCGGTCGTTTGACATATGTTGCAATCGTCTGTATAGAAAACGTTTGAGGACCTAAATCAGCGATGACCCATGATGGCCGGGACATCAAAAAAGGTCGGAAGTTCCATGTAAAACAAATTTGTTACCATAAAGATTATTACCTTATATAAATATTTATTTGCTAGCTTTGAATATTTTTGTTAAGAATACAGGCAAATAAATCATCAGTTAATAATAAAAAAAAACTTCTAATGATAATAAGTGGTGACAACCTCTGATTTGGATGTGATGATGACCTCCAGTGTGGTTATGGCAACCTCTAAATTTGGTTACGGCTAATTCGGCTGTCTCAACCGAATTTTTGTGTGAGTGTATACGGGACACGGGACTGTCCTTGGAAGTGGAAAGTTTCTGATAGCCATTCACTTGGGAGGGGCAGAAATGATTGCCTCATTGCACAGCCCAAGCTGCTCACTACTTCCACGCAGTATGTCCTGGGCAACGGCTTTATCGGAAACCTCCGTTAGCTAGCTAAAGTTAGAAGGCGAAACGAATGAGCAGTCTGAGTGGTTATGCGATTATTGATACGTTTCAGGATTATTAGCTCCTGAAGCTCCTGTCACCCCCGGCCAAAGGCGGATCAAAATTGAAAATAACCAAAATCCAGTTTCGACTCACTGCATTCTGGTCAGCGTCTGATCCATAATGGGCGGCTGAAACATGATCATCCTGGCAGTAGGTAATTTGCAAACCACGGTGGGCTGTGTTTGTCTCCCACCACAGATATATAGGCAATGAAAATACACAGGAAAAATAATAAATGAAGAAACCCCTAACTGTTGACGACTCTCGCAAACGTTATAAGGACCACGAATTAAGGATATGTACCTGGAATGCGCGAACACTATAAAGGACGGGTGACATTTTCCAACTGGCGGATGTCCTCGGAAAATATAAAGCTGACATAACTGCTATCCAGGAAATGCGATGGGCAGGATATGGTTGCACCAGAAACAAACACTGCGATATTTACTACAGCTGTCATGAGCGAAAGCACGAATTCGGATGCGGATTTATAATTGGCAAGAAACTGCGATATCTAGTTTCATGGTTCAACCCAGTGAGTGACGGCATAGCCGAAATTCGCATCTAAGCGAAATATTTCAACATCTCGTTAATTTGTGTGCACGCACCGACAGAGGATAAAGATGATGAGGTCAAAGAAACATTTTACGAGCGCCTGGAGGAAGTATATGGACGCTGCCCTGACCACGACATTAAGATTATTCTAGGCGATTTTAATGCCAAATTAGGAAAGGAAAGTGTCTTTCGACAAACCATTGGTAATCTCAGTCTACAAGATATCGCCTCCGATAATGGAATAAGACTGATAGACTTACCGCTACAAAGAACATGGTAGTAGCACACGATTCCAGCATAAGGACATACATAAGGCGACCCGGATATCTCCTGATCAGAGAACGAAGAACCAGATTGATCACTTGGTAATAGATGGCAGGCACTCTTCTAGTGTAATGGATGTACGTGTGATTCGAGGTGCCAATATCGACTCGGATCATTGTCTGGTGGCTGCGAAAGTTCGCACAAGATTGAGCAGGGCGAAAAACGTACGAAGCCGAACACGTGAAAAGCTAGATATCAAAAAAGGTTCAAATACCGGAGATATCAAAGTCCTATCAACAAAAGCTTAATCTACTGCTAGAGCAGGATACTCCTTCTCCTGAGGGCCTAGAAGCGCAGTGGAATCACATCTCCCATTCTTTGGAAACCGCTGCAAGGACTGAACTTGGCTATCAAAAACCCGCAGACGGATAAGCCATGGTACGACGAAGAATGTCGCATTGCAACTGATGAAAAGACGCTGCAGTTATGGCAGCGAAACAGTTAGTTACAAAGCGTGCTGCAAACGAGCGGCGCAAGAGGCTGAGAAGGGAGGAAAACCAATAATTATTTAGACGGAAAAATGGCAGTGGGAGCAGAGAGAGAGAGAGTGAAAAGACCGAATTGTGCAGGATGCATAATGAATCCCGAAATATTTTCCAGAGGGTAAGAAGATCGAATAACGGGTCGAATAATGGCTGCCCTCCTGCAAGGACGAGAATGGGAGTCAGGTGACTGATAAGTAGTGTGTTCTTAAAATGTGGAGAGACCACTTGTCAGCACTACTCCACTCAGATTCTTTCAATGAAGTAATGATAGTGGAAGACAGTGTAGATTGTACCCTCCCCACACCAAGGCGAGATTAGATTATGAATAATAACGCCAATGATGAGGATGGGCTACCCGCTGAGGCAGGTGGCGAAGGACTACTGGCCCACATGCTTCAACTTATATGCGATATATGGTTGGGGGAATATATGCCTGACGATTGGAGTCTCAGTGCATTATGTACTATATTCAAAAAGGGCAATCCGTGTGTCTGTTCCAACTATCGAGGTATCAGTCTTTTATTCATCGCGCGTAAGGTCTTGCCGAGCGTATTATGTGAAAGACTAAAGCCAATTGTTAAAAACCTGATTGGACCTTATAAGTGTGGGTTTAGACCAGGGAAGTCCACGACTGACCAAATATTGACGCTACGCCAAATCCTGGAAAAGACCCACGAAAAGCAAATCGATACATACCATCTTTTTGTCAATTACAAAGCTGCTTTCGAACTTGGTATTCCGGCAAAACTGATCCGCCTCTGTAGAATGACGCTGACCAACACCAAATCAGCAGTGAAAGTGGACAAAAACCTCACTGAACCATTCTGTACCAAGCAAGGACTTGGACAAGGCGACACACTTTAGTGCAATCTCTTCAACATCTTAATGGAGATAATAATAAGAGAGGCTGCAGTAAATACGAACAAGACCATTAACACGAAAAGCCATATGTTGCTGGCGTATGCTGACGACAGAGACGTCATTGGGCGAAATTTGCTAGAGGTTACTGCAGTATTTTCAAGAATCGAAAAGGAATCAGCGAAGGTGGGTCTTGCTGTCAATGAGGCCAAGACAAAACTGATGATTTCAACGACTAGAGAAACCTCTCGACTTTGTCTGCACTTGAACGTTGAAAACCGATTTATGTGTCTTGGATCCGCCGTGAACAATGACAACAACGTCAGCCTGGAGATAGATAGGAGAATTGTGCTTGAAAATAGATGCTATTTTGGGCTTAGCAAGCAGTTTAGGAACAACGCCCTCTCTCAACGGAGAAAATTCCAGCTAAATCAGACTATCATTTTACCTGTCTTGAGAAAAATTCTCCATAAAATATATGGTCCTGTTAGGGAAAGTGGCGAGTACTGACGTCGCTGGAACCAATAGCTATATGACTTATATTCTGACGTGGATCAATCAAATTAGGCCAATTGCATTGGCTTGGCCATGTTGTCAGAATGGACGAAGATGAGCCAATTCAAAGGTTTTACGATAACGTACCCGATGAAAGCACGAAAAGAGGACGACCAAGGCTCCGCCTGAAAGACCAGGCCGAAAAATCCTTACTTATTGTTGGTGTTACCAACTGGCGAGAAAAGGCGAAGGATAAAACCTGTTAGAGAAATATGCTAAAATTTGATTATTTGTTTGTTTAATTAATATGTGTAAAACATCTGACCTGATGAGGTTGTAAAATAGTCAATAAAATTAAACTAAGTATATGGGACCGAGCAAAATCCGGAATGGAACTGTACTACAAATATCCCGCAGCATTGCATGCCGGACGCGAAGGCTTTATGGTCCTTATACGAAGAGAGTTGTGTTAAAACCGCAAAACTTCCAGTTCGTTGAAGGTCGTTCAACCTCATGATTTGTCCTTGTATTTTTTTGTGTTTTAAACAGACCAAAATCTCTAACAAGAATTCAATTTGTTCCGATAAATTGTATATGCAAACAACATTCTGTGAAGAAATTTCTGTGTCTAACTGCCAGAATTAATCAATTTTTATTAAAATAAATATTGAATTTGTATATCTTAACTTTAAATAATAAAAAACATTTTTGTTTACCATTGTACTGATGTGTCTTTTCTATTGCGTTAAATTGACCCACAAATTGTTTATGAGGGGTAGGATCTGAATTTGTGTACAAGGGTTAAGTGGAATGGTACACGAGATTAGTTGTTGTGAATATTTACAGCCAACTAAATTTTGACGGTTCCTTGGACTATCACATTATTCAGTTGTGATTACCAATAACTGTGTTCAGTATCACCAAATGTTGTGCATATCAATTGATTTGTAATTCAGTTTTGGTTGCAAGAACTGAAATATTTAGTTTAAGCCACAGCAACAAGAATGAAATGTGATCTGTCAATCACGTTTTAGGTCTAGCAATCAAATTACCCTGTAGTGGTGAATATTCTATTAGTTGGATGAACGAAAAATTTGAAAGCTAATTCGGTTGTACCAACTAATATATTGATATGCTCAACTAAAGTAATTACTTGAATCTGTCACAATCATTTGGTGATGCTTTAACCCATTATGAATTTTATAGAAAAAAAGTAAAAACAATAATTTTTTATTCAAATTGTATATTTTATATATAAACAAACTTATTATTATTTATAACCAGGGTCCGTATTTTGTGCCCATTTTTGATCGAAATGTGAAAACATTTCTATATCTCGAAAAAATATCAGTGTTCTGTAATGTATGTATGTATGTATGCTAGTATATACTTGTTCTTGATACACTTTGTTAATTATTTTATAATTTATGTATCGAAGTAAAACATTGTCATTGAAATATCAAAGAAAAAAAGAAAAAAGAGTCATTCTCCAAAAAATCGCCAAAATAAGAAAATCGCTAAAATCAAAAAAGTGTCATAACTCGGAAACGTTGCGCCCAATCGCAAAAATAATATTTTTTTTACCTCCGTAGGAGGCTGTACCCAATGGATGTCTTTTTTAAACAAAGCGCTAAAACTAAATTTTTTTAATAAAAAATTGTTAAACCGCCATTATGTATATAAGGGTTTTTCATAAAATGGTCCAGTTCGTGTGGACTTTTTTTTACAAATCGATTTTAGCGATTGGTTAAAGTCTCTTTTAGAGGTAATAAAATTATTAGTTTTGCGATTGGACGCACCGGTTCCGAGTTATAGCCATTTTTTATTTCAGCGATTTTCATATTTTGATGATTTTTGAACAAAATGTTTTCCATACGATTGGACCACTTTATGAAAAATCCTTAGAAACTCGTAAAAAATAGTTTTGTTTTCGATTGGACGCTCCGTTTCCGAGATATTGGCATAGGGACGTTTTAGCGATTTTTGATTCCAGTACTTTTAGTTTCAGCGATTTCATAGCGATTTTTTATTTCAGCGATTTTCATATTTTGATGATTTTTGAATAATACGTCAATTCCATACGATTGGACCTCTTTATGAAAATTGGCATAGGGGCGTTTTAGCGATTTTTGATTCCAGAAATTTTAGTTTCAGCGATTTTATAATAATAAAAGTGATGCCGTATTGTAGACATCCATAATTGAAAGCCGTTTCCGAGATATAACCAAATTTTATTTAGCGATTTTCTTATTTTGGGGATTTTTTGAAAAAAAATTTTTTCATGACGCTTCGTTTTCGAGATATAGAAATTTTTTCTAAATTTTTTATATTTTCGATCAAACAAGGGGATGGGTTTACCCTGGGTATCATATGTATGTTTAACATAATTTGTGTCGTCCACAATAATAGCTTCTTCAGACAAGTGCCTACAATTGTCTGCATGTGTTTGTGAAGGCGTCAATAGTGGCGTCAGATTCAACGATTGTATTTCTCTTCGCTGGCTAATATCTATACTCTTTATTGTTTTTTTCACAACATTGTTTATCACTTTCTGTTTAAAATAAGAGGTTTTCCATAAAGAGAAATATGTGTAGTTTCTCTTTAACAACAAAGCCTCTGGTGTAAAAATATAACTTTGTAACAAGTGTTTTTGCAACAGAAACTAAATTATGGTTTCAGTGACTAATATTTGAACACGAATTCTAATATTGTACTTTTTATTAATTGTATCTTCCATTTCAGCTGAATGAGGTTTTTGAAATAGTCAAATTGGTTAATACAACTTAATTTCTGTAGTAGCAACTTGTATTTAGTAAGACCTATTTTTAATCTATCAATATCATCGGAAAATAATTCTGATGAATGACAATTATGAATTCTAATCAATATATTGACTTTAGCATGGAATGTCCAATGCCTGAATTGATTTCCAACTAATCTTTCCCTGTGCGTAAGTCAGACTTTACACATGCATTGTTATACTTATTGGGGGGTTTCGCCTTTAGCTTTGTTTTGTATAAATTCATTATTATAAACCCCCACAATTTCCTTACTAGTAAATTTACCGCAAATTTCTAATTCTTTGTTTTTTTTTCGGCCTGTGTGGCTCGAATACAATACGTGAGATTTGAATAGATTTCATTGTGTATTAAATAATAAACTCTGTTCCCTATATCCCATAACGTAGCTAATAAAATATTAGATTTATGCAAACCTTGAATCAAAGAGATATACTTTGCACACAATCTTAATAAACTTATAAAAGAAAGGAACTTGCAAAATACATGCAGCCAGGAATCCCCTTCCAAAGAGTGTTCTCAATGCGAACTTAAGTTTATTCAGAAATCTGGGTCACTCTTTGAACACATATCGAATAGCATGTACAGCCCGATAATATTGGAGGAATCTCTCATTCTATTCGTTTACTTGGGCACATGTGGGAAATATACGAGTATTAATATGCATGCATATTATTGGTTCTAAATACCCAAATAATGGGAAGGTTGCATTTGATTTAATTTGATTTCACGAAATTTGGATTTGTACTTAGTTATGTTTAGATTTAAAATTTCAAGCCATTAAAATATTTTAGGCTTAGAATGCATCACAGCTAGGATGATCAAATTGCAATTTTTTCCACACCAAATCGTTTACGACATTTAAACGCAAATCAAGATTTTATGTCCGACTATAATTTCATATATTTTCGTATATTTGTAATTATCCTGACTAGTATTTGACAAATAATTGGCCATACAGGCAAAGTAAAGGCGCTGTATCAGGGGAAAAAATGTAAATAACCTAGTGTATTATGTATTATTCGGAAAATCTAAAAATAGTTCACTTTAAATTGAACAAGTGTATGTTTTTACAAATGGTGGGTTAAGCGACAGTACCTCGTAAAAACCCAAAATCGAAAATTGCTATTTGAACTCAAATTATTCAGAAAAATTAGGACCATATATTGGCAACATCAGTTTTGTTACTTCTAAAAGTTTTTAGTTCGAGCCGAAATACCAGAACTCGAGACATCGTTATGGTCCGAAATAAATACAGAACCTCGTAAGTTTATAATTTCTTGTGTTTGTTGTGCAAAGTATTTATGTTAATACAACCAAAATATGGATTTGCAAACACGTTTAAGCCTCGAAATGGTTTTTATTGTTATCGGCTATCGGTTATCGGCTCCACAGAATGGAAAAAGCCAGCGAGACCGTTTAACTTTGGTTTTTGCCGCGGCAAAGTCAATCAGTCTCATACCGTTATCGGAACTGTCAGCATGCGACTGAAATTGACAATAGTTGGATGAAACACATTTTCCTTGCCTACTTTAGCACTAAAATCTCCTAGTACAATCTTAGTGTCATGGTCAGGGCAGCGGTAATACGTTTCCTCTAGGCTCTCATAGAATATGTCCTTGGCATCATCATCTTTGTCTTCTGTCGGGGCATGTACACAAATTAGGGAAATATAAAAATATTTTGCTTTTATGCGGATTGTGGTTATATGTTCACTCACAGGATTGCACCTAGGGACTAGATGTCGTAGTCTTCTGCCAACTTCGTAACCAAATTCATGTTTTTTCTCATGACAATGTAGTATGTCCTTTCCATCGCATTTCCTGGATTTCGGTAATGTCAGCCTTATAATATATCCGCCAGCTGGATATTTGCACCGGATCTAAATAGAGTTCTTATATTCCAAGTGCATATCCGTAAATCGTGGTACATATAACGTCCGCGGGGATCGTCAACAAATAGGTGTTGCCTATTTGCATTTTACATACTGTCAGGATATTAGATTGCAGCCGCCCATTATAGATCAGACGCTGACCAGGATTAACTATGTGGAACGTGGATTTTCTTCTTTTGGGTTTTTATCCGCCGTTGGCCAGTAGTGTTGGCTCATCCGCCCTCTAAGGATAAAAGGATATGCCCGATACCTTGATGAGCTTCAGTGTCATCAGTCACTTACTAAACCTGATACGCTGCTCATTTATTGCACCTTCTCACTCTAGCTATCTAACGGAGGTTTCCAAGAAATCCATTGCCAAGGACATACTGCGTGGAAGTAGTGAGCTACTTGTACTGCCAATAAAGGAATCATTTTTGGCCACTCCCAAGTGAATGGCTATCAGAAACTTTCTACCTCCACGGACAAATTGCATGGTTATCTTCTATCAATTTCCAACTTCCACAGGATGCCATTGTCGTTCAATCATTGTGATCTGGGCACCTTTATCGCATATCATGCCTACACAATCAAGCCGAATATAGTTGATTGCCTTTTCTACATATGGATATCATCGATTGTCTTTATACAGTATATCTATCATTATACTGGCATTATGATTCCATTTGTACGTTCCTGATACTTGTATTGTTGTACAGCCTTTTGTCTACCGTCAACTCGCCAAATTCATATGTGAGCAGATTTACTTGATTGTGCCAACTCTTTCAGAGGTATTCGAATGAAAGTGCCAAAGGTTAAACTTCATTTCCGTTCAATACTTAGTCCAAATCATAATTCCAAGTAAACGTGTGCCCAAAAACTCAACGGAAACTAACATTTTGTGAATTTGTGAATAATAATCGGCAAATAAAATTGAAATCAAAACGCGCCTGACAAATGAGTCGCATACAACAGTAAGTATGAGCAATAAACCACTGCCTAATTTCAAATCGCACATACACCCAGTAGTACAAAGTGTACAATATGAATGATTGAAGGGTAACAAAATCCAACATGTCATTTGTGAGAAGTTTGGCGCATAGCTCCTCAACCATACGTACCTACAATTGTCAAACAAACGTCAGCGTTCCCTCATGAATTGCACCTTTCACATGCGAGTGATATGCGTGATTAAGCGATATTTTCACGGAATATAAACTTTTGTGGCCAATAAAAGTTAGCAGAAAAGGTATAAATACAACCGCTAAGATTGGAGCTCAATTAGTACTAGCATTCCAAACGAAAATGTGTTAGTTTTGGTGCAAGTTTAGTTTTCCAACTCTCGGCTCGTAACGGCAAAGTCTTTAAGTTCCGTAAAATCGGAATGAGTTTCTAACACATATCGGGGATGTAAGCGAATTTTCTACTTTAGTGTTTTGCAAGGCGAAATCAAAATTTAATTTCATAAGCAAATATTTATAATGCCTTCAAATCTAATATCTACATATTATTATAAGTATGCATGTGTGTGTGGTATACAGAAACACACACACACTCATAGTACTTGATGGAGTAATGAAAGTTGTCGTGCATGAACTTGAAGAGAATTTCAATAAATTGTAATCAATAAATAAATTATTTTCAATATAATTGAAAACTTTTTCAATTAAATTGAATTTAGACATATATTATTGATAACGAAAGTTGGGACGGAAAATAATAGAGTGACCGTTATTTTAAAGAAAATAAAGTCGGTGAAACAAATCAGTGGAAATGTGCAAGATAGAAAACATTTATATGCACAGGATGAATAAAGGCTAGAAAACGCACCAAAAATAAAAATAAACAATTTACCGGCCATGGAAAAAGAACTTTCTCGTTTGGACAACATGCAATCATCTTTGAAATGGAGCCAATGCAAAATGTAAAATGTTAAAGATTTTTAATAAAAAATGCAAAAGATTTTAATGGTCTGTTCCCTGATCTCGAACGAAATGCAAAGCGAACGAAATTCAGTCACTCGTATTCGACTCAAATTGGGTTCCTTTATGTCTGAATTTTGATTCGACTGACTCCATTTTTACCCCAACGCACATTCGAAATAGAAGAACCAAAATGAGTACTGAAAAGTTTTGAACAATTTTATGTTTTCATTCCACTTGAAGTGAAAATGATTATGGATCGCAAATAAACATTCTTTCACCTAGAACACGAAGGAAAGCTTTCGTTCGGGATCGAGGAATAGGCTGTAAATAAAAAACGCAAAAGTCTTTAAATAAAAATTACTGAGATGCCATGGGACACCCGGTTGGATCTTTAAGAAGAGATACTTTTGTAAATGATAAACTTTTTTAACAACATTTTGTTTTTATAGAATGTATTTAAAAAAAAATGATATTTTTAGGTCCTTTTCGTAAAAATATGTATTATACAAATATTCCCGAAAATGTCCTTTTTTAAAGCGATGTACTTCTTTTATTAAAAGCTAATGTTCTTTTTTAACAAAAGGTACTCTTTTTAAGAGTTATCACTTTCTGCAAGAAAAAGCCATAAGAGTATGAATTTTTTGTTTTATAAAGAAGTACTTTTTTTAAGAACAGGTACTTTTTAAAGAAGTGGTACTCTTTTTAGGAACAGGTTCTTTTTTTTTAAGAAAATGTACTTATTTTTAGAACTGCTACTTATATCAAGAACAGTTAAGGTACTATTTTGTTTTTAAAAAATGGGAGTTTTGTACGAAAATGTATTTTTTAAGAGAAGGTATTTTTGGAAGAAAATGTTTTTTTTTAAGAAATAGGTACATCTTTAAGAGCAGGTACTTATCTCAAGGAAAGTTATTTTCTTTCATAAGGTACTCTTTAAAGAAAATGTAGTTTTTTAAGAAAAGACAATTTGTTGTAAGAAAAGTTACTTTTTTAAGATTAGGTATTAGGTAAAACCAATTTAAGATAAGGTTTTTTCTTTAAGAAAAGGTACTTTGTATTTTTTTTGGAGAAAATTTACTCTTTTTAAAAAAATTATTTTTTTAAGAAAATTTACGTTTTGTACGAAAATGTACTTTTTTTAAGCAAAGGTACTTCTTTAAGATAAGGTTTTTCTTTAAGAAAAGGTACTTTGTATTTTGTTTTGAGAAAATTTACTCTTTTTAAGAAAAGGCACTTATTAAAGAAAATTATCTTTTTTAAACTTCCTCCACTTTGGCTTTTCTAAATTTACTTTTTATTGGGTTCAAAACTACAATACTAATGTACTAAATAATGATTACAAGCTCCACCTAGAAAACTTCCCATTAAACAAGAAATTTCCCAACATATGTTAGTCTAGACACCAACCAAAGCAAAAGTATCCAATACAGTTGATAATACTGGGTTGTAGTATAATAATGTTAAAAAGTTGTTTATTTTTTTCATTTAGCCCCCTTACCGCAACGTGAGATAAGGAAATTCGTTCCAAAGAAACTTTTCGTTTAAAGAGAGCATATGGATTAGCTTTGCGAAGGCAGCAGCAGCAGTCACTGTTTGTGAATTAGCGGTAACCGAGTTTAGAATTTGTTATAACCATACAAGAGGTCATCACAGCCAAATCAGAGGTTGTCTCAAAGGAATTGGAGGTTGTCATAGCCAAATGAGAGGTTTTAAAAACCGAGATAGAGGTTGTCACAACCGAAATTAGGTAGTGCCACAACTGAATTTTAAAATTGTTGCCTATTAATTTAGTGATAATTTATTTTCCTCTATTGTCACAACTAATTGCAAAGCGAGGAAATAATTCATATAGGGTAATCTTTAGGGTAACAAATTCTTCTATCATCCACTTCCGTCCGTTTTTAAATTCCCGACCATAGGGTCACCACACCAATTCTGACGTATTGTGTTTGTTCATTTAGGGCCTAAACCTTTCATTAAACAAACGATGGCACAACATCTTAAACGATCGACCTTGAAAATCTGAACTAATGACATCTGCTTGTACTGCACACTAGGGTGTCCCAAAAATTTTTTCTTTTTCGATTTTCATAGTTGCTCAAGCTTAATTGGAAAGCTGAGAGGGTAAAGTATTTTTGAGATTTTTTTCAGATTTTAAAAGTCGAATAAAGTCGCAATTGAAAATTGTTTCCCAAATTTGTTTGGAATTTATCCATCTTTTAAAGTGCATTATAAGATTGGTAAATGTTCACAGAAATTTTCAAAGTTATAAAGAGTTATTTACAAAATTTTTTATAATACATGGTACCTTGTTGAGCAAAATCATTGCCAAAACTGGTGGTTTATGTATTTAGAATAAAAGTTTGGACGGTTTGCTTGAAAAATGTTGACTACAAACTAAGCAAATCGTGGATATTGACCGAGTTTTGAGTAATATTCAAAAAACGTCCGATTTTTGGGGGAAATTCGACTTGCGCAATATTTAAACTTCTTCCGAAAAATCTGAAAAGAAAACTCTACATCTCTTCGAAAAAATCTCAAATATACTTTACCCTATAAGCTTTCAATTTATTGGTGGGACACCCTACTACACCCTAATAAATGTGGCCATTTTCTGCAAAATATGACGTTTTAATGCAGAAACAAAAATTAAAATATTTTTACTTTCCTTTCCTATTAGCCACAAAATTATCTTCATATTACCTCGATCGCAAAAATTCTATAATATTTGAGTTTAGAATTTTAAACATCAGGTTTGAAATATATTGGATTATGTTATGGTATATTCAGTTCGGTTGACCCAACAGAATTCATGAGAAATTCGGTTAAAGCAACCAAATTGACGCAAACTTCGGCCGATGCAACCGACTTAAGACTAAGTTTGTGTATGGAGACCGAAATTATAAAAAATTTGGTAGATGCAACCGAATTAATGCCAAATTCGGTAGTTGAACCCGAATTGGTACCACATTCGGTTGCTGCAACCAAAGCTGGTAACAATTTCGGTTTTAACATTCGAATTAATGTCCAATTCAACTGTTGCGGTTGCCACAAAACAACCTCTCTTTAAAAAATTAGTTCTTTGAGTGTAGAAACATGTTTAAAATTTATATTGAAGGTTTTTATATATTTAAGTATTAAAAATGATGTCTAAGTAACAATCTATGTTGAGTATTTTTAGAATTTATTGAGTAACTTTGATAGGTCACGAAAATACCACACTAAACACTTAAGGTGCGGTCACACTGCACAATTCTCTTCCGAAAATATGTGTTACCATATTTGTTTGTAGTCACACCACTGGCAATTATTTGTTAAATTTTGTTTGTGTAAACCATAGCATAATTTATATGTAGGATGTCTACGTAAGAATGCACATTTTCATTTTAAATTAAAAACACGTCTTTTTTGAAACTGTTGTGATTTCTTTTATTGAATTGTAAAGAAGACATGTTCCGATTAGGTATGGAATAAAATATATGTCAAATGGTCCCCACGGATTTCATGAAATTTTCCATGACTTTCTCAAAGCGATATGGTTGTCTCCCACCGATGATGCGTTCGATCTCGGATTTGAGCTCCGGAATTATTTCTGGTTTATTTGCATAAAGCCGAGATTTCATAAAACCCCAAAGAAAAAACCGCACGGCGTTAAATCGTATGATCTTGGTGGCCAGTTGGCATCAGAATTCCTTGTGATAATTTGTTCTGGAAATCGTTGGCGTAATAAATCGATTGTTTCATACGCGGTGTGGGAGGTGGCGCCGTCTTACTGAAACCACACGTCGTCCAGATCCATGCAGTCCGTTTGAGGCCACAAGAAATTCGTTATCATGTTCCTGTAACGAATGCCGTTCACACTCACTGCAATTTCGGCCTCATCTTAAAAAAAATAAGGCCTAATCACACCGCCTAACCAAAATCCGTACCAGACAGTAGCTCGCTGTGGGCGCATATGGTTCTCGCAAGTTACATGAGGATTTTCTGAGCCCCAAATTCGACAATTTTGTGTATTCACGAAGCTTTTCAGATGGAAATGCGCTTCATCGGAGAAGATGATTTTTTTGTGAAAAATTGGCATTGACTTCACTTTGCTCCATTACCCATTGAACGAATTGCCGCCGGTTTCAATGGTCTGCTGGTTTGAGCTCCTGAGAAAGCTGAATTTTGTACGCATGAAGGTGGACATGGGACTGTCCTTGGAGGTGGAAAGTTTCTGATAGCCATTAACTTGGGAGGGGCCAGAAATGATTTCTTTATTGGGCAGTCCAAGCAGCTCACTACTTCCGCGCAGTATGTCCTGGGCAATGGCTTATCGGAAACCTCCGTTAGCTAGCTAAAGTGAGAAGGTGAAACGAATGAGCAACCTGAGTGGTAATACGATCACTGATACGTCTCAGGATTATTAGGTGACCCTGTCACTAAAGCTCTTCGAAGTAGTGGACATATTCTTCTGTCCTTTGAAGGCGGATGAGCCAACACCCCTGGCCAACGGCGGATCAAAATTGAAGAAACCAAAATCCAGTTTCGACACACTGCATTCTGGTCAGCGTCTGATCCATAATGGGCGGCTGAAACATAATCATCCTGGCAGCAGGTAAAATGCAAACCACGGTGGGCTGGGTTTGCCTCCCGCCACCGTTATATTGGCAATGAAAATACACGGAGAATATAATGAACAAAGAAACCCCGCAACTGTTGACAACCCTCGCAAACGTTATAAGGACCACGATTTAAGGATATGTACCTGGAATATTCGAACGTTATACAGGACTGGTGTTACTTTCCAACTGGCGGATGTCCCCGAAAAATATAAAGCTGACATCACAGCGATCCAGGAAATGCGATGGACAGGATATAGTTGCACCAGAAAGAAAAACTTCGATATTTACTACAGCTGCCATGAGCGTAAGCACGAATTTGGGTGCGGATTTATAGTAGGCAAGAGACTACGACACCTAGTTTCAAGCTTCAACCCAATGAGTGACCGCATAGCCACAATTCGTATCAAAGCGAAATATTTCAACATCTCGTTAATTTGTGTGCACGCACCGACAGAGGATAAAGATGATGAGGTCAAAGAAACATTTTATGAGCGCCTGGAGGAAGTATATGAACGCTGCCATGACCACGACATTAAGATTATTCTAGGCGATTTTAATGCCAAATTAGGAAAGGAAAGTGTCTTTCGATCTACCATCGCTAATCACAGTCTGCATGATACTATCTTCGATAATGTAATAAGACTGATAGACTTCGCCGCTGCAAAGAACATGGTAGTTAGTAGCACACGATTCCAGCATAAGGACATTCATAAGGCGACCTGGATATCTCCTGATCAACGGACGAAGAACCAGGTTGATCACTTGGTAATAGATGGTAAGTACTCTTCTAGTGTAATGGATGTACGTGTGATTCGAGGTGCCAATATCGACTCGGATCATTACCTGGTGGCTGCGAAAGTTCGCACGGAATTGAGCAGGGCGTAAAACGTAAGAAGCCGAACACAGGAAAAGCTGGATATTGACAAGCTACAAATACCGGAGATATAAATGTCCTATCCTGCTAAAGCAGAATACCACCCCCCCTCCCGAAGACCCAGATAAGCAGTGAAAGTTCATCTCCCATTCTTTGGAAATCGCTGCAAGGACTGAACTTGGCTATCAAAAACCGCTGAAGGATAAGCCATGGTACGACGAAGAATGTCGCATTGCAACTGATGAAAAAGACGCTTCACGTATGGCAACGAAACAGTCAGTTACAACGCGTGCTGCGAGTGAGCGGTACAAGAAGCTGAGAAGGGAGGAAAACCAACTATTTAGGCGGAAAAAATGGCAGTGGGAGCAGAGAGAGAGTGAAAGAACTGAAATGTGCAGGATGAATGGTGCATCCCGTAAGTTTTTCCAGAGGGTAAGAAGATCGACCAACGGGACTAATAATGGGCTGCCCTCCCGCAAGGACGAGAATGGGAATCTGGTGACTGAGAAGCAGTGTGTGCTCAAAATGTGGAGAGACCGCTTTTCAGCACTACTCCACTCAGATTCCTCCACTGAAGATCAGGAGGTAATGATAATAGAAGATAGTGTAGATTGTACCCCCCCTCCCCAACCAAGACGAGATTAGAGCGGCGATCTCCCACCTGAAGAATAATAAAGCAGCTGGTGCGGATGTCCTACCCGCTGAACTTTTTAAGGCAGGTGGCGAAGGACTGATAGCCCACATGCATCAACTGATATGGGGTATAGGGCTGGCCGAATCTATGCCCGACGATTGGAGTCTCAGTGTATTATGTCCTGTATTCAAAAAGGATGATCCGTGTGTCTGTTCCGACTATCGCGGTATCAGTCTTTTATCCATCGCGTATAAGGTCTTGTCGAGCGTATTATGTGAAAGACTAAAGCCAATTATTGAAAACCTGATTGGACCTTATCAGTGTGGTTTTAGACCAGGCAAGTCCACAACTGACTAAATATTCACGCTACGCCAAATCCTGGAAAAGACCCACGAAAAGCAAATCGCTACATACCACCTTTTTGTCGATTACAAAGCTGCTTTCGATAGCCCCATATGGGGAAAACTGTACGAAGCTAAGTCTGAAGTTGGTATTCCGGCAAAACTTTTCCGCCTCTGTAGAATGACGCTGACCAACACCAAATCAGCAGTGAAAGTGGGGAAAGACCTCACTGAACCATTCTGTACCAAGCGAGGACTTAGACAAGGCGACACACTTTCGTGCAATCTCTTCAACATCTTAATGGAGATAATAATGAGAAAGGCTGAAGTAAATACGAACAAGACCATTAACACGAAAAGCCATATGTTGCTGGCGTATGCTGACGACATAGACATCATTCTGCGAAATTTCCGAGAGGTTATCTGCAGTATTTTCAAGAATCGAAAAGGAATCAGCGAAGGTGGGTCTTGCTGTTAATGAGGCCAAGACAAAATTTATGGTGTCATCGACTAGAGAAACCTCTCGACTTGGTCCGCACTTGAACGTTGACAACCGATTTAATTTTGAAGTGGTGGATGAATTTGTCTACCTTGGATCCGCCGTGAACAAGGACAACAACGTCAGCTTGGAGATAGATAGGAGAATTGTGCTTGCAAATAGATGTTATTTTGGGCTCAGCAAGCAGTTTAGGAACAAAGACTCTCTCGACGGACAAAAGTCCAGCTATATCAGACTCTCATTTTACCTGTCTTGACATATGGTTCCGAAACTTGGGTCATATCGCAAGCGGATGAAAAACACCTGGGAGTTTTCGAGAGAAAAATTCTCCGTAAAATATATGGACCTGTTAGGGAAAACGGCGAGTACCGACGTCGTTGGAACGCAGAGCTATATAATCTCTATTCTGACGTGGACACAGCTAGACGAATCAAAGTGGGCCAATTGCGTTGGCTAGGCCATGTTATCAGCATCGATGAAGATGAGCCAGCGCGAAAGATTTTTGATAACGTACCCGATGGAAGCAGGAAAAGAGGACGACCAAGACTTCGCTGGAAAGACCAGGCAGAAGAATCCCTCCGTATCCTTGGTTTTACCAACTGGCGAGAAAAGCCGAAGGATAGAGCCAGTTGAAAGAATATGTTGAAATTTGTTTAATTTGTTTGTTTAATTAATATGTGTAAGACGTCTGACGTCATGAGGTTGTAATATAGTCAATAAAAGTAAAGTAAAGTAAGAAGGTGGAGGTGTTTTGTCAAAATTCGCTGCGTAGTGCTTCGTGAAGTTTGAAGTTGTTGAGAACGGTTCCGAATTGATATTTTCGGGTTTTCGGCGACACTCGTTTACAGCAGCAATGTTTTGAAGAGACTGAACGGTACGTTGACGCACAGGAGTCTTACTGTCTATAACCGGCCAATGTTTTTTGACTACTCTTCGAATGGTTGACCCATTAGTCAACCGAGCGAGCGGTCTCAGCACAACTTTTCAAATTTTTTTAATAAGTTTTCACAATTATAACACAATTATTCTGTCGTAAAGCGCTCCGTTCGGAATAAACATATGTGACAGCTGCCAAATTTACAAAGTGCAACCTTACTGTGACACACCTTATATAGAGAAACTAGTACGCTCATCTGACTATCGTCGATGGATCATTGACAGTCAGACTTTTTCGATGCAAATTGATTTATAGCAGAAGGTATTTCAAAAATAGTTGATTTAAATTTTTCATATCGTTTTTGTACAGAAATAGAGTGTTGAAATACTCGAATTTTTCAGAAGACCGGCGTTCGGTTATTCGAAAATCTGAGCTATTTCAAATACCGGGTTTCGAATGGCCAACCGAGAAGAAAACCGGGTTAACCTTATTTTTTTCAAAAATAAAAAAATTACTGTACTTGTATTATAATCCAAGAAGTGTTTTATTATTTTTGGAACGAAGTTCATTATCGCACGTTGCGGGTTGGGGGCTAAATGAAAAAAAAATAAACAACTTTTGTTGTAACACTATTATGCTACAACCCACTATTATCAACTACCTTGTTTAGTTTTGCTTTGGTTTGTGTGTAGACTAACGTCTCACATATGATGGGAAATTTCTTGTTTAATGGGAAGTTTTCCAGGTGGAGCCTGTAACCAATATTTGGTATATATTGTAGTTTTGAACCCAATAAAATGTAAATTTAGAAAAGCCAAAGTGAAAGAAGCTTAAAATAATAAAATTTTCTTAAAAAGATAAAATTTCTCAAAACAAAAATACACTACAGACAAGTACTTGAATACAATACATTCTTAAACAAAGTACCTGCTCTTAAAAAAAAATACATTATCTTAAAGAAGTACCTTTGCTCAAATAAAGTACATTTTCGTACAAAAAGTACCTTGACTTAAGCATTTTTTTAAATAAGTACCGTTTATTAAAAACGTACATTTTCTTACAACAAATTCTCTTTTCTTAAAAACTACCCTTTCTTTAAAGAGTAAAGTTTTTATGAAACAAAATAACTTTTCTTGAGATAAATAGCAACTCTGAAAAATTTCCCTATTCTTGAAAAAAGGACCAATTCTACAAAAAACCCTTTTCTTCAAAAAAAAATACCTCCTCTTAAAAAAATACATTTGCTTACAAAAATTCATTTTCTTAAAAATAAAATAATACCTTTTCTTTCCTTTCTTGAGATAAGTAGTCTTACTGAAAATAAGTATATTTTCTTAAAAAAAATAACCTTTTCCTAAAAAAAGTACCACTGCTTTAAACAGTACCTGTACTTAAAAAAAGTACTTCTTTGTAAAAAAAAATGCATACTCTTATGGCTTTTTCTTACAGAAAGTAGTTCTTCTTAAAAATAGTTTCTTTTCTTAAACATTAGCTTTTAATAAAAGAAGTACCTCTCGTTAAAAAAGGACCTTCTCGGGAAAATATAATACACATTATAACAAAAAGAACCTAAACATATACTTTAAAAAAAATGCATTCTATAAAAAAGTTTCTTAAAAAAAGTTTACCATTTTAAAAAAAGTATATTTTCTTAAAGATCCATTTATATTATAGCAGATTTCAATGGGCGCCTTAGGCGTGTTGGAACTAGCTAGTACATAATATATAGCGAAAGGAAGTTCGTTCCAACCGGGGAATTTCATGTAATTTTTTATTATTTTTTGTAATTTAAAGCCAAACAAAATATATAAATAATGGAAGTTGAACGTATGAAATTATATGTAAGTTTAGAAGAAGGTCATTGTAAGGAAACCTATAGGATTTAGAGAATTTAATTTCAAGTTTTCGTTGCAGTTTCAAGCTACAAATAACACTTAAGGAAAATAATGCAGTTGACGTGATCATATTTTTAATAAGTTTTTTGTTTAATTATTACGAAGCTGGAGGTCGAAATCATGCGTTCATTGATATGAATTATTTTTAAAAGAATATTTATCGGAGAATCTTGTTTCGCTGTTCTCGTTCTGAATATATCTAACGAGCCAAAATCTTCATACAAGCTGGTGTAGTCGTTAGTATTGTGTTTACTGAATGGATTTATAATGTTGCTAATTGCTTTATTTGGTTTCTTATTTAGGCATCTTCCAAAGCCAAACTTGAATAAGAGCTGCTGCTACTGGAACTCATGGATTCAACAATATTTTTATTAGGAAAAATGCGTTTGTTTAATTCGTTGGCATAATCTACTGTTTCGCTTTTTTCAATATATAGTTATAAACGAACTTGGGGAATATTTTTCGGAACTTATATAAATGAGGAGCGTAAAAACCTTGAACCCTTCTCTTTTTAAATCTTATTACTATTAAAAAAATGGTTGGCCATTACATCCCATGAAAGGATTAGGGAGGGCTTCTCACAACCAAGGAGTTAAGCGTTTTCTAGTATTACACTCACTGATTGGGACCTACAATTTTACATCGCTTCCGAACGGTATTATGACAAGCTTTTTCATGGCTAAGTACTCGATAGCGTTGCCACCAATAATCGAGGTGGCCGACGTCGAAAGAAATGTAAAATAGTGAGAGCAGAGATCGAACCCACGTTCTCATCAACAAGAGCCCGCGCACACTACTCATTGCACCATCGACGGCCATATTATTTATTTATTTATTTATTTATTTCCCGTCTATGGAAAATTAAATTCCTTACAGACTACTCCTTAATAATAAATTAATTCTAATACATTTTTGAATTCATTAATATTGTAAGATAAATCAATTACAAAATTTGTATTAATATTGTTAAACTCCCTAAGGGATCGAACAATAGGTTCATTCATACCATAATTAGTCCTATGACCAGATATATTAAAAAAATCAATATGTCTTAAACTCCTTACAGGGACATTAAAATGTATCAAATACAGCAAATTCGGACAATTAACTAATCCACAAATGGTTTTGTACGAAAACATTATAGACTGAAAAAGGTAATGATTGTGTAACACTGGTAAGCGTATAAGTTTACATCGGGACTCATAAGTTGGGATTGGATGGGTAAAATTTAATGACGTTAAAGCGAATTTTAATAATTTCTTTTGTATTCTCTCTATTCTTTGAATATGTGTGTCAGCTGAAGGAAACCAAACAAGTTGTGCCTACTCTAGCTTCGAGTGGACCAATGATATATATAAAGGTTTGCGTACATAGGGATCAGAAAACACAACACAATGCCGTTTTATGAACGCTAAAATAGAGTAAACCTTAGGCATTAAATAATCAATGTGAGAAGTAAAACTCAGTTTCGAATCAAATAGAACTCCTAAGTCAAGAATTTCAGATACTTGCCTAATGCGAATACTATTAGCATAAAATTCCATGTAAATTGGATAATGTGTTCGTCTAAAACACATATAAAAACATTTATCAACGTTTAAGGACAAATTGTTCATTTTGCTCCAGTGCACTATAGATGATAAATCACACTGTAACAAAGTCGCATCCAATAGGCTACTAACGCGTTTAAAAATCTTCAAATCATCAGCATAAAGTAAACATTGTGAATGAGTAACGTACAATGAAATGTCATTTATAAATAAATTAAATAGAAGCGGGCCGAGGACACTACCCTGCGGTACTCCCGATGAAGCAATATAAGGGGATGAGTTGGCATTATCAATAGAAACAATATAGCTTCGATTTAACAAATAGGATGAGATCCATTCAAGTATATTGGAATGAAATCCCATTTTATTCAATTTAGATATTAAGACATAATGTGAAAGCTTGTCAAAAGCCCTTGAGAAATCTAGGTAAATGACATCAACTTCACACCCCTTCTCAAAACTTGTAATACAATAATTTGTGAACACAAGAAGATTAGTCGTAGTAGAGCGACCTTCAATAAAGCCATGTTGGCAATCAGATAAAACAGGCTTCACAGCAGATAATATTTTCTTATTCACAATGTGCTCAAAAATGTTCGCAACATCTGTGGGATTTGCTAGCGGTTACACTCAAGTCTTGGAGTGTGTCTATCTCCTTGTTAAAAACACGAGCTTCCCCGAAGTTCCAGTAGTGCATGATCTTGCATAAGTGTTGCCTTAAAAACTGATATATATATCGTAGATAACGTCAATCACTAAACACACCCGAAACGGTTATTGAAGCCATGTTCCCGATAGTGTTGGAATAATCATCATCACACAATCATCATCATGGTAGTACTCGGAATCGTTTTCATCCTTACTATATAGAGTTTTTGCTGTCCTTTTGGAATAGAAGAAATTCTTCCATTGTTGTTAACTTTTATTATTGAATTTGATGCACCGCCTGCGCAAAAAAAACAAACCGTATACTAATTGTTGCCTACAAGAACAAGAACACCTCCTATTACACAAATACATCTTGCAATAACTTCTCAACTAACAGGAACATAAAAATAGGTTATTGTTAACATTCATCGTCGTTTTATCGGTCTTCTTTATACCAAATATGAATGCAGTCGACGGTCTAATATTTGTTTCGATTTCACCCGCCTAACACAAAAAAGTCTGTGACCCGCTTAAAATAACATTCTCAACAATGTTCGTTTTTATCATAGAATAACACATACTATAGAAGAACTTATTCTCTCATCTGACGTTTCATTTCACACTCTCTCGGTAGGTCTGTGGAAATGTTTACATACACCAGGTGGAGTTACAAAATATGTTCACTTAACTATTTCCTGTCGTTTTGGTGTAGAACTGAAAAATTTAAATGTATTTTGCACTTTTTTGTTGACTTTTAACGTTGGTATTCATTTGTATTGTATTTAACACAACTAGTTTGCCACAAAAACACGAAATTCGGGTGTAGTTCCTTTGTGGATCGCTGTATACTATTGCCACCATCTGGTATTATTGAACCCATATTTTCCACCCTCCACTGTGTAATTTCCATCGTACCTATGACGTTTAATTTATTGAGCGAATAAAACCTTCTACGTATGTGTTATTCTATGGTTTTTATACTTAACGTTCATGCTCAAAATAAAAAAAACAATGTTTCGAATTGCTTTACGTGAATGTTGAAAAGCGAAAATATTTTCTTTGTGCTTCCAACTTGTACTGAAATAAATAAACACAATTTCATGATTTAAATTAAAGATTTAGAATTGTTGACGGAAAACGATTTCCACTAGCAAAACTTATAGAACTTTTGTTGAATAAATTAAAATGTTATCAATTAAGAGAAAAACTCTCAATTCACTGTAATTTACTGCAGTTTTGAAATGACTAAAATTATGAATGCAAAATGTTAGCGAATATTTTTTCAAATCAATTGCTTTTAGGTTATTTTTATTATTCATCGTCTGAAAATTGAATTGAACAACAATTCAGAAAAAAAATACATATGTTGTTTTTTGAACTCATGCGTTTGACTGTTTGGTGAAAAAAAAAATAAAAATAATATATTTTGTGCATGGGCATTCCGGGGAACTGCAAAGCGGATGAACTGGCATGGTTATTGACTAACTTACATGTTCCACAAGCATTGGGACACATTTGGCATGCCCCTTTTCTGCATATCCTGCTCTCCTATATGACGGTGGATGCACTGTCAGAGCAAAAATTGCGTCTTCCCCAAATCGGGCTGGAAGGCCGTAGTGGCATCCTCTTTTTTTAATAACAACAAATTTATTGAATAATAATGTAATATAATGAATTCTCCAAAATTAGTTGTTTTGAAATTTACAATGTATGTTTGTATATATATGTATGTATATTTACTCCACATACCCTAAAATTTGGCTACGAAGTTGGCAGAATGTGATGGCATATATCTCTTTCAATGTGGGACGTATATTCTGTACCAATCAAGATTCGATGGTATTTGTCGAAAACTGTAATAAAGGTATTAGGTTTTAATTTTAACAGTTATGCAGTTATAATCTCAAATTTCTTTTATAATAATTTTGGTTTTTTCGACAAATAGGAATAATACACCTGAAAAATTAAATATGTCTGGCAGTAATGCTACAAAAATAAATAAACAAGTATTCTGGTTAATTTGGTGACAAGGCCCTACCCCGTGAAAACGATAAAAATTTTCGTATTTTGGAATTTAAGGACTTTTTTACAATGTTCAAGAAATGTTTTTCATTTAATTCCCGACATTTTGTTGGAATTTATTACTCTCAATCAGATTATTAAAGGGCGAAAGCCTTACAAAACTCCTCTCACTCCAAAAATTCAAAATCCGAGTTTGAATAATCAAAAATTAATTTAGATAAAGTAGGAATTCATTCTAATTACAACGATCTTTAAGCTGAAGTATGCGTAATTCAAAGAACTTTCTGAAAGAGTTCATGGGGGGTCAAATATAGTACATACTTTCTTACTTAGGTGGCCTCAAACAACCCAGAAGGGTCAAGGGCCTCTCAACATGAGGACATCATGTTTCTCCAATCGGCACGATCTTCATCTTTTCTCCTCCAGTTGGTAACACCAAGCTCTCGCAGGTAATATTCCACCTGGTCTTTTCAGCGTAGTCTTGGACGTCCAATTTTGCGATGCCCTTCGAGTACGTCTTCGAATACCTTTTGGATGGGTTCATTCTGATAAATTCTACTAGCATGGGCTAGTCAGCGTATACACGCTATTTTGATACGCAGAATTACGTCGATATCGGGATACACTTTATACAGCTTGTGGTTCATCCGTCGTCGATACTCGCCGTTTTCTATTATAGGTCCATATATTTTCTGAGCATTTTTCTCCCAGCGACTCCCAGTGATATTTCATCAGTAGGCGATATGACCCACGATTCTGCGCCAAAAAGCAATACAGTTGTGTTAGAGTCTGATACAGTTGGATCTTCGATTCTCGGCAGATGGTCTTATATCTGATGTGCTTGCTTAGCCCGAAATAACACCTATTTCCAAGCACAATTCTCCAGCAATTCCATTCGCACGTCATCGCTTCTGTTCACGTTAGATATAAATAAAATGAATATGAAATAAACTTGTCTACTACCTCGAAATGTTAACGGTTATCAACGTTCACCCTTTCATCCAATCGGGTGGATGTTCTGCTTGTCGAAACCATTAATTTTGTCTTGTCCTTGTTTACTTCCAAGCCCACATTTGCTGATTCCTGCTCAATTCTCAAAAATAATGCAGTAACTTCTCGCAGATTCCGCCCAATGTTGTCTAAATCATGAGCATACGCGAGCTGCATGTGAGTTTTGCTGCTGACAGATTTATTCGTGTTGACTGCAGCTTTTCTCACGATGAGCTCAATTAATATGTTGAAGAGATCGCATGATAGGTTGTCGGCATGCCAGAGGAAAAAGCGTCAAGATGCCTGAATCATTAATAAATCACAATACGAGCGAGAAACATAATTCATGTTCAAGGCACGGTTTTAGAAACCATTTCCGCAATGTTCCATGACCGACTCCGACCATGCCACATTGTGAGAGTTGCATTAACCTGATGGCATACTGGGAAGCAATCTGCCTGCGTATAATGTCTACCGGCAACAAAATAAAACATTACATTCAGTCAATCAGAGGGAGGAACCTGTTATGTTTATCATCCCCATTCTCTAAACACTAGTCAGTAGTGCACAATGGGTGGGTTTCTGAAGCACCTGCCGCCACACGATAACCCAATAGACCATTGTTAGTCTCACCATTCCCTTCCCCATCTACAACCTATAACCCTTTTTGGAAGTGCATAGAGCTAACGTCGCCTTTTCGCCATTTCCACTATGTTGTGTCTGAATCTAAGCTTGATATTCCAATGTCACCCAGGTATTTGGGAGACTCGTCAAGCTTAATTTCAGAACGGGAAAGGTTCCACAATTGGTATTTTATACCTTCGAGTAAAAAGGACCAACTCGGTCTTGGCCGAGTTCACATCTAGCTTACCACATATCTTAGAGAATGTTATAGCGTAGACAGACGACAGGGTTAATTTGCATTAGCAGTCTTAATTCAAATTAACTTGTGAATTATCCCCGTCGCAATGTGTATTACCTTTGGCGTAAATGCAAGAAATCAGAGTGAATTTATACTGCATTTAGGTATTTCAATATGGCAACACCGTCGACAATCAATCAGCTCAAGATGTATCTATACATAGAGGTGATAGCCGGAACACAGTGGAAGTGGGAGTTTCTTGTGTTTGTTGTTTGCTCTGTTGATTTTATCTACTGATGATTGACACCTCTGAAGTGGATGTTATTGCAACAACACCACCTGCTATCACCATGTATTTGATACATCTTGAATCAGCTGTTGTCAAATTGTTTGCTATCGTCAATTGAAAATGGATTCAAAGTCAACCACTGTTTACTAAATGCAAAAACTGTCGTCTGTCGGGGCAAAATGTTAATTCACATTAGTGAGCTTTTAATGCAAATTAACGCTGTCGTCTGTCTACGTGTGTCGAGAGTGACCTGTATTTCAGGTCGCAGTAGTAGTTAAAAGAAGTCTTTTCTTTGAAGTGTGCCTCTGCTTTCATACCTTGTGGAGGTTGAGGTGCCCAATTCGGCTGTACCTCATCTCCTGGTGAACATTTGGTTTATAAGCCCCATTCGATTCACGTTCACCGTATGGGCATTAGGAGTAGTAATATTGAATGCATTAGAAGTGATAATACTGAAAGCACCCACAATTTCAAGAAAGGCTACCAACGTATACTCCTTAACAGCCAACGATTTCTATATGCATCCTACTGGTTCATGGATTGCTGTCTCAGTAGAATTGCTCTGCAGTAGGCATGCTGTGTACTAGGTAACAATTTTGCATCAATACTCGCCCGCAAGTGTACGTCTATCAGCCGTTTCAAGGTCTTTAGTAGGTCTAAAGTCTTTAGAAGCGGTGTGAGAGGCCTGTCCCGCTTTGCGAATAAACACCGCTTCCCACCAGGAAGGCTTCTTCTTACCATTTGGCTTCGCTCTTGGGCAAGGAATTTGTAGATACTTGTTGGGAACACTCTTAACTCTGTACGCTACATTATCTACTTTATCTAAACACGTTATCTCCACACCTGTTTCTGATCCCAAACAACTCTAACACGTCTGGAGTGGTGGGTGCATCCACCTATTTGGTTGAAAGTTACTTAGAGATAGAGATCAAGCTATCTGAGTGGGAGACTTTTAAGTCGTCACGCCAGCTTGTCCTCTGCTTGTCGGACCCACGGCAGCTTGTCCTCTGCTCCGATCCGTTGAAACCCAGTGTTGTCGCAGCATCTGCGTAATGATAATGCGGTTTTTTGTGTAGAAGTGGTTTTATTCAGAGCTGTAAAGTACTAAGTACAATTTGTACTTAGTACAGCTCAAGTACAAGTAAAAGTACATCTAAAAAGGAATTGAAAGTTAAGTACATTTCCAAGTATATGAGGAATTGGAATTGAAACTAAAAGTCTCAAGTACACAGGTACTTGTACTTGAAAGTACTAATTCCTCAAGTACTTTCCAATTATCTCAAGTACTTGTTAAGTACAAGGAATTGAAAAGAATTGACGGAATTGGGAGGAATTGGAAGGAATTAAGACGAATTGGTGAAATTCGGAAAGGTATTGAAATAATTTTGAAATAAGGGGTAGGAATTGGAAGATTTACTTAGTGATGACACCGACGCACAGTGCACGGTGGTCGATTTCGGATGTCAAGTTCAAGTTAATACTTCAAATCATATGATTCATCACTTTTTTTCTGATTAAAAGTCTACTTCTACATCAATAGTTATGCAAAGTTGAACTTTTATTTTTACTCATATTTATTATAGAAATTTGCGATTTTAAATTTGTTAATCAAAAGACGCTATGCTTTGTTGTTCACAGATTGTTTTTTGATAATTTGCACATATTGAACATATAAATCATTGTTACATAGTGCTTGAAGTGAAACGTCGCGTTTACAACTGTTGTTTGTATGTCTAATATTTGTTAAACAAGCCTATTCTTAAAATGAGCGAAATAGACTTCGATTCCGACGGTTCTTTGGTGGACCCTAATTTTGTCCTTCCTTCGTTATCAGGTCGCAAGCTAAAAATTATAGAGGATTCTAACCCCGAAATAGCGAAAAAACGTGTGCAACACCAAACCCGTGCTGGAAGCATTTTTTTTCGACTTACAATATGTAAGTACAAGATAGTATTTATACCTGTGGAATGAGATTAGGTCCGTGTAGATTCAGTTGCGTGTAAACATATTAACATCTTCGTTTCTAATATCCACACAATTAGATAAATCCCGGCCCACCTAATACAGGAGCAATTGACGCCCTTTGTAATATCTGCAACGTTCGAAAAAAGGGTAATACAAAAGTTACCTCTAATTACGTAAAACACGTGCGGCGGCAGCACCCCAAAGATTACGACCAGTTTGTATTGCTTTCTGCTAGTGAGGAGGACGATAACAGTTTCGACAAACGAGTGCTGGAGTATATTATCGATACTGCTGCCCCTGCTGCACGAAACTTGTTCAAGGGGACAAGATTACAAGTACAGTAATCCCTCGATTTACGTCATGATTGGTACCGGAAAATGGCGACGTAAATCGAAACGACGTAAATCGAATTTTAGATTCTCCATACTTTGAGCAAGTTCAATTTATTAACATATTTAAAAAAGAAGACAATTCAACAAATTTAAAAAAAGAAAAGACAATTCATATGTACATATATTAAAAAGTAAATATAAATAATTAAAGGTAAAATAATAAATTAAGAAAAGTTATAAAAATTCATACATAAATATAAGGACATATGTTCATATTAATTATCAGAATTAGTGGATGAACATACAATTTCAGAAATCATCATTTCGATATCTTCGTCTGAAGAAGAGCGCTATGCCTGTTCCTGGCGCAATGCAGGCGTTTCCGAAGAAACTTGTTTAAAAAATGAGTCAATTCGCTTCTGAGGCAAGGACAACTTTTTCTGTTCGTACAGATCTCTGTAATTTTTAAGACTAATATCAATGAACATATTTTTGTTGTCTCAATTCTCTCTTCGTCTTTATCAAATTCTTCAAAATTTTCCATAGCCTTATTCATGCAGTCAAAGGCCTCCTTTAATTTCTTCAGTGGTATTTCTGAACTCTTCGTGCAAGTCTCGACATTAGAGCCCATTTCATCACTATAACGTTGATTTGGTAGATTTGTCAATGCAAATAGCTCCGAGTTTGTTAATGGTTCATCCCCTTGGTTCAGAACATCAACAATATCGGATTCATCTATTTCTGAAAATCCTAAACTTTGGGCCAGGTTTACAATTTCTGTGTTTATCTCGTTCAAGTTAAAGTCATTGCCGCCATCAGCAGTGCATTCAGGTCATACGTTTTTCCATCCATTTTTCATTGTTGATGCAGAAACTTCTTCCCAGCTTTTTTTTATGTTGTCCACTGCTTGCAAGATATCATAATTTTTCCAAAATTGTCTAACGATGTTGATATTTTGATCAGTTTGGCCTCCTGGTGTGTCAATTGCGTCAATAAGGCTTCTAAAACTTCGTCGTAAATAGTATTTCTTAAATGCGGCGATAATGCCCTGATCCACAGGTTGGATAAGGGATGTAGTATTTGGATGTAAAAATACAATTTTCACGTCATCGCTAATGTGATCCAAACTGATGGAGTGGCCAGGTGCATTATCGATTAGTAGTAGTACTTTATGGGACATACATATTATTTTGTTCACAATATTTGTTAACTTCAGGACAAAAGTGCTCCTTAAACGACCGTCAAATAACTTAGCAGTGATCCACGCTTTTTTGTTCGACTTCCAAATCACTGGGAGATTTTGTTTGCAAATATTCTTCATAGCCCTTGGAGATTCAGATTTATAAACTAACAAAGGCTTAACCTTAAAGTCTCCGGCAGCATTACCTCCAAGGAGAAGCGTAAGCCTATCCTTCGAAACTTTTGGCCCTGCTGCAAATCTTTCCTCTTTAGATATAAAGGTTCTTCCTGGCATTCGCTTCCAGAATAGGCCAGTCTCGTCTACATTGAACACTTGCTGAGGTGCGTATCCTCCTTCAGCAATTATTTGCTTTAGCTTTTCCGGAAAACTTTTGGCTGCTTCATGGTCTGCGCTTGCAGATTCACCGACGACTTTAATGTTATGAAGTCTTGCTCTTTTCTTAAATTTCTCTAGCCATCCACCACTGACGTTGAAAGTAAAATCACTCGATTCTTCATTTTGAGCAGTTTTGGCTTTAAGATCGTTGAACAAATTTATAGCCTTACTTTGAATAACTAATGGTGTTATTGGAATATTCTTTTCGACTAAATCTTTTATCCACACCGTTAGTGCCTTTTCCATTTGTTCCATCAAAACCGGTCTCATTTTAGTGGTGGTTCCGAGAGAAAAAGTTCCAGCTGCAGTTGCACTTGCACGAATTTCACTGGCATTTTTTATTATAGTTCTTGCTGTGGTTGGTGGAAGACCCATCGTACTGGCAATATTAAAAGCCTTTTCACCACTATCATGACGGCGAATAACTTCTAATTTTGTTTTTATTGATATAACATTTCGGTTTCTTTTTAACCGAGGTTCAGAAATTTTATTACTTTTACGTTCGGAGCTCATTGTATTTCAACTTGTTGATACGCAGATACACACACAAATGAAAACGAAATTGAATGCGAGTATGTATATATACATACATTTAACAACGGGATTTCCCCAGTTTGCGATGTAAGTTTCAATTCACACGAGGCGACGTAAATCGAATGACAACGCAAATCGAATTTAGAAAGAACAAAAATTTTAACGACGTAAATCGAAACTACGTAAATAGAGAGGACGTAAATCGAGGGATTACTGTAATGAGTCGCCCAAAGCTAATGAAGAAGTTGGATGCTCGTTACAAAAAAATGACCGGCAACATAAGAAATGTATTGACAAATACGAATTATATTTGTAACACAAGAGCTTCTTCGGGTATACATGGCACTGGGTAGACAAGCAGTTCAAGAGACACTCGGTTGTCTTGGCATGCAAAAGGTTTTTTGGCGTTCACTCGTATGACCACCTTATTTAAGCCATTCCCAAATTGTTGAGACAGTAACAGATAATGGCTCAAATTTTGTGAAAGCCTTTTAATAATTCGGTGTACATCATATTGAGGAGTTCGATGAAAGCCTTGATGATCTCGGAGAAATCCCAGAATCGGTCGAACATTGCAGTCCGACAGGGGTATTGCCTAGACATTTGAGGTATGCTAGTCATACGTTGAATTTACTAGCATCTTCTGACTTTGCGAAAATCGTAAGCAAAGACGAGTCCCTGAAGATAAGGCACACAGAGGTAAAATATAAAACCAATGAGCAGGATCATTCTAAAAGTTACAATTTTCTTAAGGATTTCAACAAATGTAGTTTGCTGTGGAAAAAATGTGGCTGGCCCAAATCGTCCGAAATAATAGTCGAAACTTTAGGTCAATCTTTGCTTACTCCAGTAGTAACAAGGTGGAACTCCACATTTGACGCAGTGGCTCGGCTTTTATCCTGCAGAGAACAATTGGACAATTTGGGCAACAAATTAGGGTTCAAGCCACAAAACAAACTCTCTCCCACGGATGGCCAGTATTTGGAAGAGTACAGTATGTTGATGAAACCAATTGCTGCAACAATTGATTTCCTTCAGAGAGAAGAAAATCTTTTGTATGGATGTCTTCTGCCGTCACTGATAACTTTAAGTAACAAGTTGCGAAAAATTCACATTTCAAGCGACATGACGTATTTAAAGTTAGCAGCAGATGACTTGGAAAAGAACTTGGGGAGACGTTTTTCGAAATTTTTCGACTTGTCATATGACTCACACAATGCAATCAGTGCATCAGTGTTGACTCCCAAACTCAAAATGAGGTGGTTTAATGCACTCGATAAAATTTCTTCAACTCATCGAATTGCGGTTGTCATCCATAAAATAGTAATTGCAGACGCAGTGCGCCGTGACAATGTGAATGAAGAATTTCATTTAAATGTCGATAGCTCTCAACCGTCCAATGCACTAGATGACTTCTATGATTTTGGGGACGAAGGTATTGTTTTTGCATAGAAGTTCTTTTCATGTTTATTTATTTATATAAAATAAATAAATGGTTTCCCATTACATCCCATGAAGGGACCGGTGAGAACTTCTCACAATCACTGAGCTGTGCGCTTTCCAGTTTTCACTCACTGATTGGGACCTACAGTTTTACACCGATTCCGAACGGTATTTTGAAAAGCTTTTTCATGGCTATATACTCGATAGTGTCGCCGTCACTATGCGAGGTGACCGCCGCCGAAAGAAATTTTTTTTTAAGGTGGTCAGAGCAGGGTTCGAACCCAGGATCTCATGTACAAGAGCCGCGCACACTAACCATTGCACCACCGACGGCCATTTATATATTTATGCAATATATTTCGTTTTTGATTTGAATTTTTAATTATTAGTCAATGGAAGTTGTGCTGTGGAAAGCTCTGCTGTTTCGCTGGAACCATCGCCAAGCGTAACAAATGTCGTCTCAAATCAATAATATCAATATCTGAACGACAACGACACCAGCTTTGAAATGTTAGCGAAGTACCCTCTACTGCAAGACGTATCAATAAAAATGAACACGCCATTGACATCGTCCGCCCCAGTGGAGAGGTTATTTTCCTTGGCACAAATTGTAAACAATCCGAGGAGGCACGCATTAACAGATTTTTCTTTCGAAAAACTAGTAGTAATGAAGGCTAACGCTAAAACTGAATATAGTTAGGAATATAAAAATTGGTTTCTTTGTTTTCTTTTCCTTTTGTTGCTCAATATTTATGTGGCTCAATATTTTGTAATATAATGAATTTTTTCTTGTAAAAATAAAAATGAAAATGATATCACTATTGAAGTAATCATAATTCAAATTTTTGGAGAAATAATTCCCTGTGGAATATTAAGAGTATTATTTAAAAATTAATCCCGGTTTCAAATACAATTTAGTCAATATGCAATAACTTCAGTACTTTCTTAGTCCATAAGTGCTCCGAATATTAGAGACCAATTAGAAGAAAAAATAGGAGTACTGTGTGCAAAGTAAAGTCCAAAAACTTGTTGTGGTACTTCCAATTCCTACCCCTTATTTCAATATTATTTCAATACCTTTCCGCATTGCACCAATTCCTCTTAATTCCTTCCAATTCCTCCCAATTCCGTCAATTCCTTTCAATTCCTTGTACTTAGCAAGTACTTGAGGTAATTGAAAAATTAGACAACCAGAAGATGAGCGCAATTTGGCAACCCTGGTAAAAGGGAACCAAAAAGTGTCAGATATTCACTCAAACGCATTTCTCTCTCGTGTCATATCTTGATTATTTCATACTTTTTGCTTAGTTTATGAAATTTTATTTCAACACGGTTGGAATTTGTATAGTTATATACAATAACACTATCAAAAAGCTGTTTGTGTATTCAAATATTCAATGAAGAGAGTAAGAGAGAGGGCAGAGAAGTGCTAGGGTATCACTCTTTGTTTGTTGGCATTTGAAGAGAAATTTTGACTGTCTATTTGTACAGAAAAGTACTTGAGGAATTAGAACTTTCAATTACAAGTACCTGTGTACTTGGGACTTTTAGTTTCAATTCCAATTCTTCATGTACTTGGAATTGTACTTAACTTTTAAGTACTTTCGAACATGGCAGATACTGAGAACTTGTACTTGAGTTTACAGCTCTGGTTTTATTGTATTTCTGATCGGATTTGTGTCCTGCAATTCTAGTCTTTAGTCTATTTTTTGTTGTACCTACGTATACCGTATTGCAATTTATATTATCCTTACCCTTACACGGTATCTTATAAACTAAATTGAACCTTTCAAATTTATCTATTCTATCCTTTGTTCTGCTGAATAAAGAACCTAAAGTATTATATGTTCTGTGTTCCACAGAATATTTCTTGTCATCAAAAATGTTAGATTTTTCTAATCTTTCAGATATAAGACGTACAGAAGTTAGAGATTTATAAGTTTTCGGTTCAGTAACCGTTCTCGTATTCATGTTTCTTCGGTTCTTATACTGTTTTATTAATTTATAGATAAGTTGCATTGGGTAACTATTGTCATTCAGAATATTTTTAATCCTTTCAATATTAATTCCGTGAAAATCTGAATCGCTAATATTCAAAACTCTCTCAATAAGATTTCTAGCAGAATTGATTATGATCCTCTTTGGATGTTTAGAAAAATAGTTAATAACCCTTCCAGAAGCTGTGGGCTTCCGATACCAATCCATTTTTAGATTATTATCCTTTCTTATTACTAATGTATCTAAATAAGGAATTATATTCTTCCCCAATTGTAAATTTTATATCGTCATGAAATGAATTAAATGTTAACAAAATATTATTAACTGCACTTTCCGGAATAATGCAGAATAATAATTGAAAATACAAGGGCTCTACCTAAATTCGGCCAGAAGGCGTAAATCCATTCACAATAGTGTTTTGTTTGTGTGGATTCTTATAAGATCTCCAGAAATTGCGTTGACGCCATCGTTGAAATTTGTAGCTCTGACACATTTTTGTGTGGATCAAAAGTAAAGGAACAAAAATCCAGATTCGACACCCTGCATTATTCTGGTCAGCGTCTGATCCATAATGGGCGGCTGGAATATAATCATCTTGGCAGTAGATAAAATGGAAAACCATGGTGGGCTGGGCTTGCCTTCCCCCGAAGTTATATTGGCAGTGGAAATGCAAAATGAAAATGAGGAACATAAAACCCTCTATTTGTTGACACCCACCGCAAGCGTTATAAGGACTGCGATTTGCGGATAAACACACACGATTTGCGGACAAACACTTTGCGGATAAACACACTTCGAACACTATAAAAAAATCCGGTGTCACTGTCCAACTGGCAGTTGTCTTCGCGAATTATAGGGCTGGCATTACTGTTATCCAGGAGATGCGATAGACAGGTCATGGCTGTACAAGGAAAAAACTCCTGAGAAAACCCATGAATTTGGTTGAGGATTTGTAGTTGGCGAAAGATTGCGACATCTGGCCTCAAGATTCAATCCCGTCATTGAATATATATCGCTAATTTTTATACATACGCCGATGGAAGAAAAAGACGATATCAAAGGACATGTCCTACGAGGAAACATACTACCACTGCCCAGCCATCACATTAAAATTATTCTAGATGATTTTAATGCTAAAGTCGGCAGAGACAACGTCTTGAACCAACCATCGGTAAATTCAGTCTACACGCCATCACTTCCGACAGCGGAATGAGATTGTTAGAGTTTGCCTCGGCGGAAACATGGTTGTCAGTAGTACGAGAATCCAACTTAAGGTCATCCATAAGGCTAGTTGGAATTCTTCTGATTGTCAAACGAAGAACTTTTTTGAACACCTTGTAATTGATGGAAGGCTCTCTACTAGTATATTGTACGTGCGTGCGATTCGAGGAGCTAATATATATTTGGATCACTACCTGGTTGCAGCAAAGCTTCGCACAAGCTTTGCTTAACAAAAGTCGTACGAAACCAGACATATAGAAACTTGAAGATATGAAAGCTGCAATTACCAGAGATAGCCACGGCGTATGTAGAGAAGGTCATACAGATACTGGGGCTGAGTGCACTTCCGCCTCATAATCCTGATGCGCAGTGGTAGTACATTTCACAGACTAAGAAAACTGCTACAGAGACCGTACTTGGTTTCGAAAAACATCTGAAAGACAAACCATGGTGGAGAGTATCACATGGCATGTGATGAGTCTCACATAGCAAGGCTTCAGTCAGTTGCAACGGGAGCCACCATAGAGCGGTAAAAGAAGAAGGGGAGAAAGGAACCCCGTTTGTTTAAGAACAAAAAGGAAGAAGGAGGAATGAGGCCTGTAAATCCAACCGAAAAGTACAAAACCAAACCAACGGAAATGGATTAGGGCCCCTCTTTTGTAGAAGTAAGTATCTTGCCATGGATGTGCAGAGTGTAGTGAGCATATGAAGAGATAACTTCTCTGATTTACTAGTCCCACGAGACTTCAATATAGATAAGGCTGTTGATCACCTAGAGGACTCCCAGCCAACGCGTCGTTGGAACAGCAATTTGGCGGCTTACGAACAACAGAGCCGCTGGTGCTCATATGCAAAATCGGGCTAGAAGAATGCATGCCCGACGATTGGACACTTAGCATACTATGTCCTGTTTTAAAAAAAGTTCGACCAGAGTATATGGACAAACTTTCGTTGAATAAGCCTTCTATCTATCGTATAAAAGGTAGAGGTTTACGCCGATTGTTTCTGCGGCGTAGGGACCTACGAAAACCGGCGGCGGCGGCTTGGTCTGCTAACCTATCGGCGGCGTCCTGGCCTAATTATTAGGAAACTGACCAAGCTCCTGCTGTGCAGAGTTTGATTCTTAGGAAATTTGACCCGATGCTGTTATAGTAGTAATGTGTGCTGTAACCTGTTTGGGGAAGGTGACTGCCTGTCTATGTTGTAGCGTGTGGAGTGTCGCCTGGCTGTTGTGTGTCGTTTTACTCCATACGTTACATCTTGGGAAGTTACGCTGACTGTTATTAGGAAATATTCGGATTATGATTGTGTGGAGTTTATAGTTTGTTGGTGTTGTAACAGATTGTCTGTTTCCAATCGTTCGTCCCTGGAAGATATAAAAATCAAAATTAAGAGTAATTCCTGGAGGTGGCGGTTGGGAGCTGGAGAAATTGTGCCACCTCCATGGGTCTGTCCCATAGGTCCACTGGGCGCAATTCAGTAGGCCTATCAGGACAGTAGAAAATATGAATAGTGTCAAGAGGGCTTTGTAAGCAGTGCGGGCACTGATCCAAAGTGCCTGGGATTATCCTGGATTTATATGAGTTCAGAATGGAACTCCAACTGGATGTAAACTGGAACAGAATAGTTCTGGTGCGCCTGGATGGAAGCCTCTAATTATCCGAAATCTGGATATGAAGAGGATATTGATTCTGCATCAGAATATGATGGTTGGGGTGACTGGTCACATGACAAGCCACCAGAAACTGTCTCGTCAACAACACTATTTGTTGTTGCACTGACAGCATCTTGGCCTCCTCATGTAAGTGATCCATGCTCGTCATTTGATTCGAAGTGCACAATTTTGGATCCTCTTTCGATTTAGTATCCATTGTGTTTCACTTAGGAATGACGTTGGTTGTTGTGGTTGCAACGTGTTAAAAATCAGGAAAATGCCGTTAATCGATCATATTATAGATTTGCGGCGTCGCGGCAAAAAGCTCAAATAACGGCGGCGGCGGCATAAAGGTCTAATACAAGGTCCTCTCGAGCATAATGTGCGAAAGACTTAGGCCGTTTTATGCAGACCTGATCCGACATTATTAGTGTGGTTTTAGGCCTGGAAAGTCAACTATCGACCAGATATTCACATTACAAAAAACAAATCAACACCTACCAGCTCTTGCAGATTATAATGCTGCAATCGACAGCCCGATACGGATAATGCTGTACCAAGTTATGTCGGAGTGTGGTATTCCTGCTAAACTGACACACCTTTATAGAATGACAGTGATCGGCACGAAATCTTCAGTAAAGATTGTTAAAGATCTCACTGAACCATTTAGTACGAGTCGAGGCCTGAGGCAAGTCGACACCCTACCATACGATCTCTTCAACATATTAATTGAGATCATCGTGAGAAAAGCTGCAATCAACACGAACAAAACCATCAGCAGCAAAACTCACATGCTGCTCGCGTATGCTGATCATTTAGACATCATTGGGCGAAATCTGCGAGAAGTTACTGCAGTCTTTTCGAGAATTGAAAATTAATCAGCAAAAGTGGGTTTGGTAGCAAACAAAACAACAGCAAGCAGTAGCAAAACAACGAGACAAAATTAATGGCTTCGACAAGCAGAACATCCACCCGATTGGATGAAAGGGTAAACGTTGATTGCCGTTATAATTTTGAGTTAGTGGACGAATTTATTTACCTCGAATATGCCGTGAACAGGAGCAATAACGTCAGCGGGAAATCAAACTGAGAATTTTGCATGCAAACAGGTGTTATTTCGGGTTAGGCAAGCACTTCAGAAATAAGACCCTCTCTCGAGAAACGAAGCTCCAACTATATCAGACTCTCTTACGACCTGTCTTGCTGTATGGCGCTGAAGTCATATCGTATGCTGATGAAACATCACTGGGAGTCTTCGAGAGAAAAATGTTCCAAAAAATATTTGGTTCTTTCTATAAGAGGAAATGTTTGTGAGTTTGTTTTAAAAATTATTTCACCAGTAGAATGCTACGTTATCACTGAGTGCTATAGGCTATTTTTTTATAGTTTTTACCCCTACTAAAATTCAGGACGAAGTCTGGATAAAGGAGAGTATCGGCGACGGATGCACAATGAGCTCTTTAATCTGTATCCCGACAGCGACGTAGTTATTCGTACCAAAATAGAGCGTTTACGCTGGCTAGGTCATGTCAGTAGAATGGATCAGATTGAGCCAGTTCGAAAAGTATTCGAATACGTACTCGAAGCACATCGAAAAATTGGGCAACCAGGTGTAATATTACATGCGAGAGCTTGCTGTTACCAAGCCGAAGGTCGAGCTGGTTAGAGAAACATGTTGACCCCCCCTCTGGGTTGTTGAAGGCCACCTAAGTAAGTAAGTACAGTAGCTATGACAAAGCGCAAAGGATAAAGATGAGTGGAATAGACAGAAAAAAACTGAATAACTACCCACCAGAAACAATACATGCTTCAATACAATTTTCCTCAGTGATTTTTCCATTGGATGAGCCACCAGGCGATAAGGATTATAAAGCATGTATTACCGAAGAGAGACATTTTTGATTCGGTTTTAATTCCAAATTACAACTTCACTCTTCGAGTTCTTCACGCTTCGTGTTCTTCACAACGAATGAATCCATTCACAGAAACTGTTGATTACAGGTATAATGGAGCAGAAAATGGATGATAAATACCGGCAAATACTTCGTATTTTCCAACTGAAGTGCCTGTAAAAAATTGTATCCACAATTTTACTGCCATTTATTTTCACCCATTGTCTGGGAATTTCGCGAGAATGCAATCATAAAAAATAATTTTCCTTTTGTTTATTACTTATTATTTTTAATTGTGAAAATCATAAAATATTTTCGAAAATTGAGCAGAAAATTACCGTAAAGGACTTCCCAGAAGTAATTCGAAGCATATTTGGAAAACAGAATGTGTAGTCGTAATAACGTTTAATTTACATTTATGTACATTATGGGCAGTCTTAAACAGAAAAAGGTTTACAGGTAACATCATACTCAGAGCGACATGCATTTATATTAATTTATACAGGGTGATTCAGGAAGTTCCGGACAAATTTCTCCAGCGTATTTCTTGGCTCATTTCATGAAGAAAAGTTCACTAGGACCATGTCCGAAAATGCAAGTTTGCGAAATGGCAGCGGGTTCAAAATTTTCGGATTGATGGTCGGAGGGTAGTAGGGTAAAGTTGGTAACTTCTGAGCCAGTGGTCGGATTTTCTTGTTTTTGGGGTTGGTCTTTAAGAGTAGAAAAAAGAGAAGAAAAAAGAGTAGAAAAAAGTAAAAGTTTCGAAAAAAAATTCACATAACCCCAATTTGCTCATCCAGATGGCAACTTATATAGATAGCCATACCTCTTACCTTTCCAAAATGACCTAAACGAAGGTCTTACCGTCTTACCGTTCTAAAGTTATGACCATTTTACTGAAATGCAAAAATTTTTGTTTTTGTTTTTGGAAGTGAAATAAAAGCACACATTTATTTGTTTTTGTAAATTAACACGTTTAAGATTTTATTTTATTGAAATTTTTGGCTGAAGAATCAAACACATAAGGAAATAAAAACATTTGCTGTTAAAGGAAGTTTTCAATGTGGTTCCCATTTTCTACTAAACACAATTGCAGCCGTTTGCGAACCACATCCGCCACGTTTAGTTCACTCATCTTTTCACGAACTTTCACCGCAGCTTCCTCAATGCGTGCAAGTAACTGCTCACGATTGTGGATCTGCACAGAATACACACAATCTTTCATGTAGCCCCATAAAAAGAAATCAAGTGGTGTGAGATCTGGAGATCGTGGCAGCCAGGCGATTGGTCCAGCTCGTCCAATTGGTGTTAAGCCAATCCCGCACAATAAGCCCGTAATGCGCTGGAGCACCATCTTGTTGGTAGAAAACATGATTTCATACCGAAAGAGGTACTTCCTCTGGGATTTCTGGCATGACTTCTTGCAAAAAAAGCCAAATAATTTTGCGAATTTAACCAGGGCGGAAGTACTTTTGGCCCAATCAAGGTGTTGTCGATGATGCCAGCCGAAACGTTGACGGCAAATCGGTGTTGAAATGCTGTTTCTTTCCTGTTGTGGGGATTGTCATGGGCCCATTCGTACAAATTATGGAAATTAGTTATGCCGTCTCTCGTGAATTGCGCTTCATCGGTCCACACAATCGAACGTAAAAACATAAATGCGTGTACATCACGTTGCAACATCTCACGGCAAAAGTTGACGCGTAGTGGCAAATCGGCCGCCAAGAGTTCTTGAACTGGTGTGAAGTGGAGTGGATGTTTTTTTTCTTTGTGAAGGACGCGCCATACTTTTGATTGTGTCACACCAACTTGGACCGCGATTCGTCGTCGTTGGGTTCTCGTCTATCGCATCCAAAATTAACTCTTCAACTGCAACGTCGTGTTGTTCATTTCCGGGACGCTCCATTTGTGTAAACAACGTACCTTCACGAAATCGGCGGTGCGTCTCACTGAATGTTGTTCGGTTTGGTGGTCGTCGATTAGGAAAACGTAATGCATATTCACGCGCAGCAGCTCTTGCATTACCATCGCAGAATCCATACATGCAATGAATGTCTGCTAATTCTTCGTTTGAATAAATTGCCATTTTTGCTAATTCAATACACAACGTACTCGAAACTGTTGCTGCAGCAGAGATTAGCGTAAACAAATAAATGTGTGCTGTTATTTCGCTTCCAGAAACAAAAATAAGCATTTTTGCATTTCAGTAAAATGGTCATAACTTTGGAACGGTAAGACCTCTGGGCTTCGTTTAGGTCATTTTGGAAAGCTAAGAGGTATGGCTATCAGGTAATATAAGTTACCTGCCATCTGGCTGAACCCCTGTATCTCGGCGATTTTACTTTTTTTCATTGATTCTGAAAGGCCTCTTAAAGACCACTGGCTCAGAAGTTAGCAACTTTACCCTACTACTCTCCGACCATCAATCCGAAAATTTTGAACCCGCTGCCATTTCGCACCCTAGCATTTTCGGCCACGGTCCTAGTGGACTTTTCTTCATGAAATGAGCCAAGGAATACGCTGGAGAAATTTGTCCGGAACTTCCTGAATCACCCTGTATATCTTTTGGATCAGTGCTTGCCTCATTTTGAAACTTCTAGTGTATTATAAGTATACTTTAAGCTAATTTCGAATTAATAGAAAATGAAGCCAACTTACAAAATTTTTAATTTGAAATGGTCACTTCCGATTTTGCACAGAAACAAGCGCTTAACATCATTCTCAGTGCGACATGCAAGTACATTAAAATATATATCTTGTGAACCAGAACATAACCCATTTCCAAACTTCTAGTGTATTATAAATATACTTTAAGCGCCTTGGCGACGTTCAACAAATTCCATCAATCGGTTGAGTGTGTGCCTGCAGTCGGCTTTCATCGGCTACACGTACACGACGTCGGCTAGATTGATGAAATATCAAAAAATTTTGATATTTTCTGTTGATGGCGTTTTTGTTGATGGTCTCCATTTATGATTGTCAATCATGACTCATTACTAGAGAAAAATTGTGCGAGATGGACAAGTGGCGGGCGAAAAAATTGCATATTAAATTTTATTGAACGCTATGAGTGCTTACAGGCGCTGTGGAACACAAAAGTGGATGCCTATAGCAACAGGGAGGAAAAAAGAAAGCAGTATGAGATACTCCTAGAGTTTTAGCAGTACCCTAATGCGACTGTGGATGACGTAAAAAAAAATTTATATTAATAATTAAAATAATAATATATAAATATAAATAATAATAATAATAAATAATAATAAACAATAAAAATAAATAATAAATATAAATAATTAAAAATTAATATTAATAATTAAAAGCAAATCATCTTCCTCCGACGATGACATGGCAACCGATCACAATGAAAACAAAGAAAAAGTGATAATTGCCGTATTTTGTTGAACGTTTGCGTGCAAGACACGAAGGCACACACTAATTCATATGCACGTGATTGATGCAGTTTTTTGAACGTCTCCAAGGCGCTTTAAGCTAATTTCGAAAATTTAAAAAAAAAAAATTATGCCAACTTACAAAAACTTTGGTTTGAAAAGGTCATTTCCGCTTTTGCACATGAAAACTTTATTTCATATTCGATTTAATTTCTTAAACGAGCACACAATTTTCTATACCAATCGCCCACCTTATTACAACTTGTTTTTTGTACTAGTTAGTTGAAAAATGTGATAATTTAAATGGATGGACTTTTATTCAGAATTTTTTTTTTATTTTTAAATAATGTATTTTTTTTTAAAAAAAAGTAAATTTTTAGGTCCCTTTTTCAGAATATGTATTATATTTTTCCGATAAGGCCCGTTTTTAAAGAGAGGTACTTCTTTTACTAAAAGACAGTGTTTTTTAAAAAAATTTACTATTTTTAGGAAAATGTACTTTCTGAAAAAAAGCCATAAAGCCATTTTTGTTTTCAAAGAAGTACTTTTTTCAGAACAGGTACTCTTTTAAAATTTATTCACTTTCAGGCTACTTATCTCAAGAAATGAAAAAATATGTATTATTTTATTTTGCAGAAAATGTACTTTTAAGACAAGGATTTTTTGTAAGAAAGGGATTTATTTGAAGAAAACGTTTTTTTAAGAAGTGGGATGTTTTTTAGAATTAGTCCTTCTTTCAAGAATATGTACATTTTTAAGAGTAGGTACTTATCTCATGAAAAGTTACTTTACTTCACAAAACGTGCTCTTTAAAGAAAATCTATTTTTTTAAGAAAAGGCATTTTGTTTTAAGACCATGTAGTTTTTTAAGAAAAGGTACTAATTTAAAAAAGAATACTTTTTTTAAGAAAGGGTAGTTTTTGTAAGAAAATTAACTTTTTTTAAGCAAAGGTACTTCTCTAAGATAAGGTATTTTTTTAAGAAAAGATACTTTGTTTTAGAATATGAATAGGTATTGTTTAAATAAAATTTACTTTCTTTATGAAAAGACTCTTATTTAAGAAAATTTCCTTTTTTTAAACTTCTTTCACTTTGGCTTTTGAAAATTTACTTTTTATTGGGTTCAAAACTACAATATACAATAAATATTGGTTGCAGGCTCCATCTACAAAACTTCCCATTAAACAAGAAATTTCCCAACATATGTGAGACATCTAGTTAGTCAAGACACAAACCAAAGCAAAAGTAAACAATATAGTTGATAATAGGGGGTTGTAACATAATAGTGTTAAAACAAAAGTGATTTAATTTTTTTTTCGTTTACGTGCGAAACCAAATTCCAAAAACGGCAAAATTTTACAATCTCATTTCTTGAGAAACAACCAAGCATGTATAGCTGATAACAGAATTGCTATTCAAAGGGAAAATGGTACCAGAAATTGTTTAAATACAATAGACTATGGTAGTGACCACAGCGCTATAAAATTAATAGCTTCTAAAATTGTAAATTAACCATTTTTGCTTTTGAAAGAGGAACCGGAGCGTCGTCTAAATTGGAAAACGTGTCGTTTAAATGGGAAACCTTTAGTACAAATATAACTAATTTTATTAACATCCAAATAATAGAAACCTCACAAATTCAGAAATTGACTTCTATTTCGGCAAACTTAAAGATTTAGTCATTAACGTGGCTAATACATGTGTACCAAGATTCAAAGATAGGGGCCAAAAAGAACAAGTTCATAAACCCTCTCATCGAAAACCTGCACGTAGAAAAGAGCAAAATACTCACGGTTATCAAGAAGCATAATAGACTTGAATGCATTCTCTAACGTGGCGAATTATTAATTAATTCTGGACCTCGATTAAAAGGGGTGTATTCAAAATAATAATGGTATTACTATATTCTATCACCTTTTCAGAAGATCATCAAACAAAGCTGTTGACATCAATCTTATCATTAATAACAATAGAAGATTAGGCACATCTGTATCTACAAGAGATGCTCACGGAAACAGTGTACTAAATAAACAAAGATATTGGTGGATTGATCCATAGTATTTCTTATTATCTCTTCGACAGTTTTACAAAATATATATAAATATTAAATTGATTTATAAAATATATACACTAAAAGTAACGTTTTTACATTTTCGGTTTTCATTGCTAATGGATCCATGCTATAATTACTAGAGTAAATTTTGATTTTTAGATTTTGGGATATCACGTCTTTTTGGAAGGTTTTTGCATCACTAAAAACGATGGCGTTATTATTTTTTCAAAAATCGATCTCCTTCCCCTGCATATCTTCCCCCAAAGATGCTGATTTTGAGTGACATTTTGCACAGAGCCAAAACCGCTTAACATATAAAAATTTTGACACTACCATTATATTCTGCAAGGAAAATCAGTAAAAATAAGCCATATTTTAAATTTTTAAAATGGTCCATGTAGGCATTAGGCTGGCCATAAAAATCACTTTTTTGTCAAAATGTGAAAAAGTTTATTTTTTAACGCAGATAGTAAATTTATGCAACATGCTGAGAAAAATTGTGTAAAAATTTCTGATTTATCACTTCTCGTTGCAAAGTTATCAACTCTTAAAATTTTCAAATACATATATGTAAGAAAAAACAAAAAGTTTTTTGTGATTTATATTACAAAGTTTATTCAGTTAAGAGTACATCAAGTTAACAAGTATCTTCTTTTTCTACTGCGCAAAGTGCTAAACAATTTAATTCATCTTTATTTTTAACAAGGCACGAGTTATTAAGACGTGAAATTCGACCTACAAGTTGCTCAGTATAAATGCTTGTTGATTGTATATTTTTCGCTTTTTCAGTTGCGTTAATGAAACATTTTTGTGATGTCCATTCAGAGGAATGCGAAAGCATAAATGATACATTTATTCCATAAAAATATAAAGTTCTTAAACTCTCCAGAGTTATAAAATCGAAAGGCGATTTAGAAACAACAGAATCTAAATATTTTAGCTTATTAGTTTCACTGTCAATATTGTTCATCGGTTCCTCGTTTTCTTCAACAGGAATAAATTTTTTTTCAAATAGTATTTTGTCTGTTGTATCAATCAGCTCTGCAAGGTCTAACGTGTTTTCGCCATCTGTCCTTATTTTGTCATTTTGACTCACTTCTTCGACTAAATCAGCTGAAGAATAACTTACATCTGGATCAATTGTGGATAATTTTAAAAACTGTTCCTGACTGTTTTTGCCTAACAGTTTAACACGCAATTTTTCTTTTTCTTGTAATGAAATTCTTTCATCAAAAATTGAAAAAATAGCATTTTCTTCACTTATATAGTCCATGTGTCTTAGCTGAGTGGATTGAACATTTTTTGCAATTATAGAAAAGTATGTTCCATTGATTTTTGAGAACACATCGAGTTCTTTCAGAAAATCTAAATCATTTTTTGGAGCATGTATTGTTGACTCACAAGTAAACCACTGTTTTAAGTATATTGTTATGAAATAAATTAGCATCGCTTCAAACTTTTCCACTAAGGTTTCCGATAACTCAAAGTGGTCTTTAAATAACATTATTTTAAAGATATAAATTACTTTTGAAAGCCACCTAGCATGGTGATCAGCACCACATGCTTTGAGTTTGTAGTGTGGATTTGCATTTAAATGAACTAGGGCTAACTCGGCTACTTCCAAGTGGTCTGCTCTCCGATGATTTATATTTGTTTGCTTGACATAGAACTCTATTAATGCCTGCAAATTTTTTTTAAGTATCGGCTTGGCTCTTTTCGAAAAGATTGCTGGTGTTATTTTTAATTTGTTGTTACAGCGAAACCACTTCCGAAATTGGGAAAATATTGGAATTCCAGCACCAACAGTTTTCATAACCACTTCTTTGAACGGATTTGAAACGCATAATTCCTTTTGATGAAGTCGACAAGGTCTACGATTCAAATGCTTTTGCTTTCCTTCCACAGTGATTGATTTTTCGAAAAGAAGTGCTGCGCCACCCTTAACACCCGAATTCGCCGCTGTTGTGTCGTAGGAGAGGCCAACTATCTTCTTTGTGATATCTAATTGATCACATTGTTTTTTTAATTCATTTGCAATGGTTTTGGCTGAACCTTTTGCAATAAAATTACAAGATATAAGTTTCTGCAATCCATTTGAAGCTGATACACTGATTACTAACCTCTCCACCATTTCGTGGTTGTTGTTTTCCATCCTTTTGCCATCCCAATGTAAAATTAAAGAGTTAGGGAACTCAAATTCTTGCAGCCTTTTCATTGCGTCTTGTCGTTCTTTATTTCGATTTTTCAAGATATATGAGCAAGATGTATTACCTTCTACGTTATTCAGTCGTTTTACTTCTACAAAAAGACGTGCCATAGAATTGGATGAAATGCCAAGACTATCTAATAATCTGCTAATTTTAGGACTGATGAAAACAAACTTAGACATCTTTTCTTTAGCAATCTTCCAATCCGGATCTTTACACTCATCATCATAATTTTCTTCCATTTTTTCCGCCGCAATTTCAATGTCAATACATCTTTTCGATTTCGGTTTTTGTAAAGCACATTCAAATTCTTGTGTACATGAAAATTGATGTGAGAGTTTACCACAAAATGTTGTAACTTGTTTTGTTTGTTTTAAACTATTGGGTTTAAAATTTATTTTAGCTTTACGAAAGCCTTCGTAAAGTTTAAGAATGTATTTACGTAAGTAATACTCTTGTTTGTGGAACAAATTTAAGTTTCCAGTATCTGTCACAATTTCAGATACAAGAGTGCAAGCTGATAAGTATTTATCCTTTCTTCCATTTAAATTGTGGATTGTAAGAAATCGGCGTAAAACATCTAATTTAGTACATGAGTGGATATCTGACATCGAAATGTGTATCAGTTAGATCATAAAATTACAAGAGAAAAGGCAGACTTACCTGGTATACGACGAATTCGTTTGTTAGTTAATGTTATGAGATCAGCCATTTTATAAAATCAACAATTATTTCAAAATTAGAAACTGATGTTCGCTAAAATGAAAACACAAACTGTTATTTTACAACTTTTACAACTTTTGAACGGCCTGCTGAGACTACTCAACAAACGATATTATAACCTTTTCGTCAATAGACAGTATTTTTTCACGACTGCTAATTCTTATTAAAGGGTAATGTAATCCCAATACAAAAATTAATACTATACAATTTTTTTTGTACTTGTATATGATAAAACTTGAAACGTGATAGCTCTTTAACGAAAAGAGATAAGTCGAAAATTTTTGCACAATTTTTCTCAGCAAGTACCATTAATTTACTATGTGCTTTAAGAAATAAACTTTTTCACATTTTGACAAAAAAGTGATTTTTCTGACCACCCTAATGCCTACATGGACCATTTTAAAAATTTAAAATATGGCTTATTTTTACTGATTTTCCTGGCAGAATATAATGGTAGAGTCAAAATTTTTATATGTTAAGCGGTTTTGGCTCTGTGCAAAATGTCACTCAAAATCAGCATCTTTGGGGGAAGATATGCAGGGGAAGGAGATCGATTTTTGAAAAAATAATAACGCCATCGTTTTTAGTGATGCAAAAACCTTCTAAAAAGACGTGATATCCCAAAATCAGAAAATAAAAAAAATATGAAAACGAAGCCTAATAATTACAAATATACTCTTCAATATTACGTAGTTCCCAAAAGGAAATATGTATATACATATGTCAATTACTAAGTGACATTTGCCTTTCAAAAACATAACCCAAAATGTGGTATTTTGTCGGGATTTGAAAATAATTTAATAATTTATTTAATCGATGTTTGGGTTTATAATATTGACGTTAATACGATTTGCGTTTGGTTCTATTGCGTGCTGAAGTCCGAATGCCAACCTCGCTGCCTATCGTCCATTTTCACTTCCCACTCAATAAGAATGGCGAGACGGCAAAAGCGTAATTATGTATTGTTTTCATTAACAGGGTGACAGCTCGGCCATCCTGATCATAAATCGTCCTCGATTTCATCCTATTCACCTTCCTCAAATTCCTCCCAGTCAGGTCCTTGACTGCACCAGGGTCGCATTTTATCAGTTGTGTAAACAGACGAGAACTTACGACCTGTTATGTGTATTCCTGGGATATCTTCGATCAAATATCGGTCATTCGGAAGTATTTTGCTGACAGTACAAGGTCCCCGGAATTTTGGCTCTAGTTTTGGGGATTCTCCGGTGGCAGGGGCTTCGTTTTCCACCACAACCAGGTTGGTCGGGGTACTATGTTGAGCATTAAATCTCTTTTCCCATTTTTCTCGTCCTTTGCGAATATTTTCGACGGTTTGGTTACGTTTATCAGCTATTGGTGTTGAGTCTTCATCGATATCTTCATGTATTGCAGCTACTAATTTGTTCTCAATTATATTGCGTAGTTTGAAGTCAAACACAAGCTCATTGGGCGTGGAGAATTTACAGTCCACTGTAAATCACGTAGGGTCAAATCCCAATCTTTTGGATTTTCGACGGTTGTGCGTATAAAGGAAAGTATAGTCTGATTAGCACGTTCAACTTGCCCATTGGCTCTCGGTGTGCGGACAGCTGTTTTAATATGATTTCGATGTGTAGGCAGTTTCTCTGTCGCTCACTAGTCGTTTTGGGATACCAAAGTAAGTAGTCAGCTCATTAAGAGCATTTATCACGGGCACTGTCTTCGTGTTGCGTACTGCTTTTACTGCTGTTGCGTAAATTTACTAACAGCATCGGAAATAGCAATAACGTATCAAAATCCTCGTTTACTCTTCACAAAAGGACCAGGTTGATCGACGTGTAGGGTTTGGAATGGTATAGGCTCTACATCACCAAAATGTAAACGAGCTTCAGACTTACCACTCCGACTTTTGTAATAGCAGCATGCGATGTAGCTAGCAATATGCTCTTTAACATACTTTCTCACGCGAGGAAACCAAAATGTTCGGCGAATTCGATCAATTGTCTTGTCCAATCCAAAATGGCCCACGTCATTATGTGCGTATTTGACAATTCTCCATCGGATCATTTTGGGTGGTGCAATGGTTAGTGTGCGCGGCTCTTGTACTTGAGATCCTGGGTTCGAACCCGGCTCTGACCACCTTCAAATTTTCTTTCGGCGGCGATCACCTCGCATAGTGACGGCGACACTATCGAGTATCTAGCCATGAAAAAGCTTCTCAAATTACCGTTCGGAATCGGTGTAAAACTGTAGGTCCCAATCAGTGAGTGAAAACTGGAAAGCGCACTGCTCAGTGATTGTGAGAAGTTCTCCCCGTTCCCTTCATGGGATGTAATGGGAAACCATTTATTTATTTATCATTTTGGGAACTAAAAGTCTGAGTCCATCAGCGTCTTTGTAATACAGGCGTGAATTACGTAAACAATAACTTGCTTTGATTTGTCGCACTTGGTCGTCATCCCGTTCATCCCTTAACGTAGCAATAATATTCATCAGTTTTTCATCTTTCAGCTGCATGGTGACAACCCAGTCGCCTACTTCAGCTGTGACTTTCATGATGAAAGCAATTTATTTATTTATCCATTTCACGAGGAGGCTAATCAGGGGCTCTGCTTAAGGCATCGACGTGAGCCATGCAGCTACCCTCCCGATGAATGAGAGTAAAATCGCACTCTTGTAATCGCATCCACCATTTTGCAATTTTCGACGACACTTCTTTATTCGACCTCATTTTGGCAGCAACAGAACAGTCTGTTACCGGTCGAACAAGCTTTCCCACTAAATATATTGTAAAACGGGCGAGGAGCTTCTAATTCATAGCTGTGAAGACGACTCTCATTTTCCGTGCAATGACGACTGTAGTTGAATACGGGTTTCCAATGTTGTCGGTCTGTCGATTGAAGTAATATACCAGCGAGTCCTACTCTACTGGCGTTGGTATGGACTTCAGGATGTGCACGATGATCGTACAATGCAAGCACAGGTTTCCGGGTAAGCTTGTCGACAAGATTTTCTAATGCGTTTTGTTGCCCACACAAACACAATTTCGGTTTTCTTCAACAACTTCGTTATTGGGTTTGTTGTCTCCGCATAACTAGGGACGAATTTTTGGAAGAAGCCGGTAAGACCTACAAATCTTCTCACTTCAGTGACGTTGGTTGGTGTGCGATAATTTGTAATGGCACTGGTTTTCTCGTCTCCAGGTTGGATTCCATTTTCGTCTATAATATGACCCAAATATGCAATAGACATGGCGAGGAACTGGCATTTGTCCAAACGAAGCGTTAAACCACTTTCGGATGCAAATGTAAAAAATGTTAAAAACCTTCCTCGACAGTTTTACTCGGTATCACAATATCGTCAAGGTACGAGTACACTAGAATCTCACTGCGAGGCATCTTAGAGCACAACTAGTCCATAGTGTTTTGGAACACAGCCGGTGCTTTTACTAAGCCGAAAGACATTCGGTTGTATTCGAAATGTCCGTCATGAGTGACGAACGCTGTGTACTGTCTAGAATTTCCATCAACTTCAATCTGGTGGTATCCCATACGCATATCCAACGTCGTAAAGTACCGGTTTCCGGTCAGCTGTGCAAAATGTTCCTCCATAATCGGCATTGGGTATGGTATTTTCGAAGTAATTGCATTCAGTTGCAACCAAAATAACTGCGGAAGCGTATGTTGAATCAGATGGGCGTATAATACCGTGCCGCATCAGATCATTGGTAATATTCGTTAATAGAGCCCGCTTAGCAAACGGCACTCGATATGGTCTCATCTGAACAGGCTTGTCCGACGTAAGATGAATTTCCATTTTCACCATGTTGTACTTACCAAGATCCGATGTGCTATCCGAAAAACAATTGTGATGTTTCGCAATAACATCCTTCAGTTGGTCTGCTTCCATTGTTTTGTTTCTGTGGTAATTTCTCAACCTTCTCTATAAGATACTTTCGTTGATATGATCATCTTCAATGCCGAGTAAATCTACAGCAAATGAACTGTTGTCGACGATTACATTTGCATTCACCATAGATGCACACTCATATTGACCTCCTGCAAAACCAATTTTCAATGCACAAGATCGACGTATGGGAGAACGATTGCTACCGGGATCAACAAACGAAAGAATATCCTGGCCATTCACTGTGATGTTCTTCGTTATAACCTCATTTACATCTTTCGCAATTTTGACTTCCTGAATTTTATTAACTTTCGTTGCTGGTTTCTCTGTACACTTATCGGTGGTATGTGTTGTATGATGACAATTATTGCAACGAGGTTTGTGATGCGGCTGCGGACATTTGGCAGAGTAGTGACCAAACTTAAAACAATTATAGCACTTGACGTTAGCTATGTCACTTTTCCCCTCGGTGGTCTTTTTGTTATTACGCTCATTTGCAAACACAGTCTGCGTGTCCTTTTTCATGGGGAAGACGGTTCGAACTTCGTTGTAGATTATTAGAGATAGAGAGAGTTAGAGATTTTCTTCTTGAGATCAACGTCATTTATACCATTTACTATATGACGTACTGTTGCTGAGTCGGGTAGTCCTGCTCTAGATCCAATTGCCATCATTTTATAAAAATAATCCTGCGCCGTCTCATCTAGTCTTCGCCGGGTATTTGACATCTTTATATGGACGTCAGCCAAGTTAGTCGTTACTGCAAAATCGGCTAAGAATCGGATACAAAAATCTGGCCATCTCAGGAAAATCTCCTCCCTCGAGTCAACCCAATATTTCGCAGGGCCTTGTAGTTTTTGTTGAACTGCAAAAAGAACAACGGTGTCATCCCATTGATATGAAAATCCCGATGACGGGTTAAACTCAGGCAAAATAGCTACAATTTCACGTATTGAATTGTACGGGTTGTGAATAGGATGTTGGTCGTAAATGGTACTGTCGAGTTGTAAGTAGGCCGTTGTACATTCTGTGCATATGTCGTAGATGGTAATAACGGAGGAATACAGTTTGTGGTGAACGTAGGGCACGGTGGTTGATACGGTTGGTACCAATTTTGATTGGGCAAATACGAGGATTGTGCATTCGGTGGCACTACATGATTTGGCTGCACATTAACATACGGTGATGCATATGCATTGTGTAGCCGACGTGTGGCGGTGTTATAAACGGATGAAACATTAACATTAGATGATGATGAAACGGGAAAATGCATTGCCGATGACGTATTCGCTTGTAGAGTTGTCAAAGTAGCATAAGGTGTAGTACATATCGGGCGATTAACATTTCCTCCGCAAAACTAGAATATTCCTCGTCCGTATAATGTTCCTCTAGCCGCTGTACGTGGACGTGCTTGTTACCCGATGTCGGCAGACAAGCTTTTCTGAATTTTTCCTTTAATTCCTCCACTTTCATCCTCTTGAAATTAGTAGCCGGACCCATTTCAAACGTAAATGAGAATTTGATGAAAAATTTGCAATTTGTCGTACGCGAAAATTTTCGTTTAGCAAATTTTGTTTGCGTATCAAAAACAAATTATAAATGGCGAAATGGGCATATACGTTTATGGGCACGATGAACGATTATACGAATATGGCGTATATGAAACGAGACTTGTATCGAAATTATTTTTACAAAATAATTAAACGCCAGACGAATACGAATTTTACCTGGATCACTGAACGGATGTGATCACGTAGGAGAAATAAAATTAACGATGATTTCGGACTTTAGCTTATACAAGTACGCAGAAACACGATTTCCCTTTTCCATGTACGATTATACGAATTATCCCACTTCTGATAATGTCAATTACTAGGTGACATTTGCATTTCAAAACCATAACCCGAAATGTTGTATTTTATCAGGATTTGAAAACAATTCTATAAATATAACTTTCAAAACTTCTGCATCAGTGCGTGTAAGTAGGAAAGCAATGTGTCAATAAATGTCTTCGGTTAGTGACTTGTGTAAGTGGCTTAACGGGCTAGACGCTGCTGAAGATGATACTTCACGAACATCGAAACGATCGTCCAGCGAATGTGAGTTCGAATCCCACCCGCGGCATTTACATTTTTTTCACTAACCGGAGAAAACATGATCTCTTACAGCCTTAAAGGAAATTACAACTTTAAACATAACGAGGATCTAAAACAACTAAATTTAAAACAAATGGTAGGCCCAAACCAAAACAGAACGAGACAACTACAATTAGAATAGATCGTTCTATAAATATAACTTTCAAAACTTCCGCATCAGTGCGTGTAAGTAGGAAAGCAATGTGTAAGTAGCGACAACAATCGCTCTGCACACAATCAATAAATGTCTTCGGTTAGTGACTTGTGTAAATACACACCTCAGTGGCTTAACGGGCTAGACGATGCTGAAGATGATACTTCACAAACATCGAAACGATCGTCCAGCGAATGTGACTTCGAATCCCACCCGCGGCATTTACATTTTTTTCACTAACCGGAGAAAACATGATCTCTTACAGCCTTAAAGGAAATTATATCTTTAGTAATTTATTTAATCGATATTTGGGTTCATAATATTGACTTTAATACGATTTGCGTTTGGTTCTATTGCGTGCTGAAGTTCGAATGCCAACCTCGCTGTCTATCGTCCATTTTCACTTCCCACTCAATAAGAATGAGGAGACGGCAAAAGCACAATGATGTATTGTTTTGATTAACAGGGTGACACATATACATATGTATATATACTGCACTTGAGAGCCCTATGTAATTAAGCAAACTATCTGTAATCCTTTCTTTATTAAAGTAATTATTATATTAAGTGAAATTAAATAAACGCCTTTAAAACAAAAAGAATTTGAAAAAAAAAACAATTTTTGGTTGTCAACTACACGTGATATGTTCCACATGTAACACATATTTAATAATATTTTATTAGCGAGGATAGCGAGCACAAAGACAAAATGTCATGTCATTTTGTTGTGCAAGAATTTTCCAAAATTTTTCCCTGCTTAGGTAGAAGCTTAAACAAATTAAATTAAATAAGTGATGATTTATCTGACCTTTCGTATTATATTCAAAAATTAATTTTTTAATTTTTTGTTAGATATTGTCGTTTTTTCAAATGACAAGAAAAAATTTTGTTTATCAATTCTTTTCGTTTTTAATTAATAATTGTGTTTATCTTCCTGAGGATGCTACCCAAAGGGCAGCGAAATATCGGAGAATAAAATTAATTAATAATACGACCAAACGCTCGAACAATTTAATTTTTGAATATAAATTTAATTAAATTATTTGAAAATATATGAAAAGTTTTTGAAGTTTTTGCTAAACTTAAACACTTTAGGGGTTGATCATGTAACTCACCTTCACATTCACGACATTTTTGAAATGATCTTTGGACTAATCTAAGAACCCGACGCATGAGTTTTGATGAACTATTTACTCTTCGTGCTGAACGTTAAATAAATTTTTGATAACTATCGTATGACCAGTACTCAGTTCGTTCAGTATGTGACGTGGAGTGAAAATAACTTACGTTACTTAAGCGAAGGGTATCATATGGCTTGGACACCCCTTAACCAAATCGGCTCAATTAGAGGTTCAACGATGACGTCCCGTGGTATCATAACAGTCTTCATTGGAATAGTGACATCCACTTCTACCAAACCGAACCAAACTTAGAAAATCATTTTAAAGTCACTGTAAAACATGTGCTTAAGGTACGTAACTTAAAAACTACACGATAATCAAAACTACTTAAAGAGTGAGTATGACACTTCTTCATCAGCAGCCGCTTTTGAGGAAAAGTATTTTCATGCTCCCGGGAACATATGCCCCAAATTTAAAAATTATATTTTTGTCCAGATACACCAATTAATTGAAGCACACAGTAGTGCTTCCTTCCTGCCAGGACGATACTACGAAGATAATTATTTCCATTTTCAAGCTAATCATGTCTGTTGTAAACTTTAACAATCATTACACTTTAATTAACCACCCAGCAAAAATAAAATGAAGTAGTTCTAGTAGATGTTATTATTTTTGTACATCTTCGGCAACACTATGTGCATATTTAATGCAATTTTGACGCTGATCAATAACAACTCCGAAAAATCTAAATTTGCATCACATCCATTATGAGTATTATGATGCAAATTTATTAAAGAGCTAAAGGGATAGTGGACAAGTACAAAGATGCCTAAATATATTACTTGTATTTGATTTGTATTTACTTTCTTTCAAATTGATTTTCATTTCCTTTCTTTTTCACCTGTTGACAGAAGCTTTTGGAGTACTAATAAAATGACAATTAATAAAATAATTAGCTAAAACCTAAAGTTGTTGCTTAAAGTCAGAACTTTTTAGTAGCATATCACTTCTTGCCAAGTTTCAAATGACAAGAAATTTACAAATTGTTGAAATAATAGTTTTGGTTGCTCGTTTGCGGACGAAATATAGCATACAAATTTTAGCATAAACTGCACTTCCAAACAGTCAAACAAGAAGTAGTGCTGCATTGGACAACGCAATATTAAAAGAAGTATTTCTGCACCTAAATTAGCACTACATCTTACCAAGGAGTTGTGGTGCGAATTCTACTTCTTGGTATACTCTTTTTTTGCTGGGCATCCAATAAATTTCATACCAGGATGGATAATCTGAATTACTAAATATCCACTTCTTTAAGACAATTTTCTAATCTTAAATAATTCTACAGAGAATCCTTCATCAATGCAATATTTCCGAATATACACATGCATTTATAATAATAATTTTTCTTTTCGCCACCTTGAGTTTTCATGAATATGCACACCAATTTACATACATATATACTCTTAAATACGTAGCTAGGAATATAACTTTGTTTACATACAAACATACATAGTAGATACAAATGGGACTTAGATTTTTAGTTCTAAATGTGATGGGAAGGAAAAAATAGATCATTTGCTTACACGCAAACCTCATGAGTTGGCGAAAACCCGGCGTAACAAAATCAACAATATGAACGTGAGACATGTCTGGTACTTACAACACGACACCGTGTGCGGCATGTCTGTGACTACTTACATTCATACATATGTATATACGTTTGTTCTTGTGGAAGGTGAATGTGGCACCTGAGTTGTGGGCGGTTAATGCAACATGAACTGTCAATAAATACATATTTTTTTCGGGGAGTTGTGCAAATTTGTAGCAGCAATAACCACAGGCGCTATGAGTAGGGTCGGTAGGCAAATTTCAGTTCATTCGTAAGACAAATTTAAAATAGAATTTATACATGCATATCACTTTTTCGACGAGCTGTGTCGACTTAAGAAATACTGGTAAGGACGTTTTGGGAAAGGAATATAAGTTATTTTCTCTGCATGTATTATATGTTCACAGGAATCGTTACTAAATTATCGGCCGATTTCACCATATCCAGTTATCCTGCATGGGACTGTCCTTGTAGGTGGAAAGTTTCTGATAGCCATTCACTTGGAAGTGGCCAGAAATGATTCCTTCATTGGGCAGTCCAAGCAGCTCACTACTTCCACGCAGTATGTCCTGGGCAATGGCTTATCGGAAACCTCCGTTAGCTAGCTAAAGTGAGAAGGCGAAATAAATGAGCAACCTGAGTGGTAATGCGATCACTGATACGTCTCAGTATTATTAGGTGATCCTGTCACTGAAGCTCTTCGAAGTAGTGGACATATTATTCTATCCTTTGAAGGCAGATGAGCCAACACCCCTGGCCAACGGCGGATCAAAATTGAAGAAACCAAAATCCAGTTTCGACACACTGCATTCTGGTCACCGTCTGATCCATAATGGGCGGCTGAAACATGATCATCCTGGCAGTAGGTAAAATGCAAACCACGGTGGGCTGGGTTTGCCTCTCGCCACCGTTATATTAGCAATGAAAATACACGGAGAATATAATGAACAAAGAAACCCCCCAACTGTTGACGACCCTCGCAAACGTTATAAGGACCATGATTTAAGGATATGTACCTGGAATGTTCGAACGTTATACAGGACTGTTGGCACTTTCAAACTGGCGGATGTCCTCGGAAAATATAAAGCTGACATAACAGCGATCCAGGAAATGCGATGGACACGAGGATATGGTTGCACCAGAGGGAAAACTTCGATATTTACTATAGCTGCCATGAGCGTAAGCACGAATTTGGGTGCGGATTTATAGTAAGCAAGAGACTGCGACACCTAGTTTCAAGGTTCAACCCAGTGAGTGACCGCATAGCTACAATTCGCATCAAAGCGAAATATTTCAACATCTCGTTAATTTGTGTGCACGCACCGACAGAGGATAAAGATGATGAGGTCAAAGAATCATTTTATGAGGGCTTGGAGGAAGTATATGAACGCTGCCCTGACCACGACATTAAGATTATTCTATGCGATTTTAATGCCAAATTAGGAAAGGAAAGTGTCTTTCGACCAACCATCGGCAATCACAATCTACATGATACCACCTCCGATAATGGAATAAGACTGATAGACTTCGCCGCTGCAAAGAACATGGTAGTTAGTAGCACACGATTCCAGCATAAGGACATTCATGAGGCGGCCTGGATATCTCCTGATCAACGGACGAAGAACCAGACTGATCACTTGGTAATAGATGGCAGGCACTCTTCTAGTGTAATGGATGTACGTGTGATTCGAAGTGCCAATATCGACTCGGATCATTACCTGGTGGCTGTGAAAGTTCGCACGAGATTGAGCAGGGCGAAAAACGTACGGAGCCGAACACAGGAAAAGCTGGATATTGACAAGCTACAAATACCGGAGATATCAATGCCCTATTGACAGAAACTCTCTCTCCTGCTGGAGCGGAATACCCCCCCTCCCGAAGACCCAGATGCGCAGTGGAAGCACATCTCCCATTCTTTGGAAATCGCTGAAATGACTGAACTTGGCTATCAAAAACCGCGGAAGGATAAGCCATGGTACGACGAAGAATGTCGTATTGCAACTGATGAAGAAGACGCTGCACGTATGGCAGCGAAACAGTCAGTTACAACGCGTGCTGCGAGTGAACGATACAAGAGGCTGAGAAGGGAGGAAAACCGACTATTTGGGCCAGGAAAATGGCAGTGGGAGCAGAGAGAGAGAGTGAAAGAACCGAAATGTGCAGGATGAATGGTGAATCCCGTAAGTTTTTCCAGAGAGTAAGAAGATCGACCAACGGGCCTAATAATGGGCTGCCCTCCTGCCGGGACGAGAATGGGAATCTGGTGACTGAGAAGCAGTGTGTGCTCAAAATGTGGAGAGACCACTTTCAGCACTCCTCCACTCAGATTCTTCCACTGAAGATCAGGAGGTAATGGTAGTGGAAGATAGTATAGATTGTACCCCCCCAACCAAGACGAGATTAGAACGGTGATCTCCCGCCTGAAGAATAATAAATCCGCTGGTTCGGATGGCCTACCCGCTGAACTTTTTAAGGCAGCGAAGGACCCACATGCATCAATTGATATGCGGTATATGGCTGGGGGAATCTATGCCCGACGACTGGAGTCTCAGTGTATTATGTCCTGTATTCAAAAAGGGTGATCCGTGTATCTGTTCCAACTATCGCGGCATCAGTCTTTTATCCATCGGGTATAAGGTCTTGTCGAGCGTATTATGGGAAAGACTAAAGCCAATTATTGAAAACCTGATTGGCAAAACTGATCCGCCTCTGTAGAATAACGCTGACCAACACCAAATCAGCAGTGAAAGTGGGGAAAGACCTCACTGAACCATTCTGTACCAAGCGAGGACTCAGACAAGGCGATACACTTTCGTGCAATCTCTTCAACATCTTAATGGAGATAATAATGAGAAAGGCTGAAGTAAATACGAACAAGACCATTAACACGAAAAGCCATATGTTGCTGGCGTATGCTGACGACATAGACATCATTGGGCGAAATTTGCGAGAGGTTACTGCAGTATTTTCAAGAATCGAAAAGGAATCAGCGAAGGTGGGTCTTGCTGTTAATGAGGGCAAGACAAAATTGATGGTGTGAACGACTAGAGAAACCTCTCGCCTTGGTCCGCACTTGAACGTTGACAACCGATTTAATTTTGAAGTGGTGGATGAATTTGTCTACCTTGGATCCGCCGTGAACAAGGACAACAACGTCAGCTTGGAGATAGATAGGAGAATTGTGCTTGCAAATAGATGTTATTTTGGGCTCAGCAAGCAGTTTAGGAACAAAGCCTCTCTCGACGGACAAAAGTCCAGCTATATCAGACTCTCATTTTACCTGTCTTGACATATGGCTCCGAAACTTGGGTCATGTCGCAAGCGGATGAAAACACCTGGGAGTTTTCGAGAGAAAAATTCTCCGTAAAATATATGGTCCTGTTAGGGAAAACGGCGAGTACCGACGTCGCTGGAACGCAGAGCTATATAATCTCTATTCTGACGTGGACATAGCTAGACGAATCAAACTGGGCCAATTGCGTTAGCTAGGCCATGTTATCAGAATGGATGAAGATGAGCCAGCGCGAAGGGTTTTCGATAGCGTACCCGACGGAACCAGGAAAAGACGACGACCAAGACTCCGCTGGAAAGACCAGGCAGAAGAATCCCTCCGTATCCTTGGTGTTACCAACTGGCGAGAAAAGGCGAAGGATAGAGCCAGTTGGAAGAATATGTTGAAATTTGTTTAACTTGTTGGTTTAATTAATATGTGTAAGACGTCTGACCTCATGAGGTTGTAATATAGTCAATAAAAGTAAAAGTAAAGTTATCCTTCAGTTGGAGCTAACGAACAGTTTTAGCTGTCAGTTTGTATGGAATTTATAATTTTTAACTGTCAGTTAGCTTTAACTTTGTTGGGAGTAAGTTACTTATTTAGAGCGCATTATATTAACCTGATTTGAAGTTCGCATACAGGAATGTTCAAGCCGGTTTTGGAAATTTTTAAATTGTGTCTACCGGTTTTGCCAATTTTTTTTATCTATAAAGTAAACCAGAATTTGGTTAACAGGATTAGGAAATATTCACAAAGTTTAATTTATACACACTGACAAATCAGTATTTTGTTGTTTGTATTCAAATATAAAGTGTGTTACTACTATACTTGTGTCCAAACATATTGTGTTTGCTATTCAATATTATATGTTTGAGACACAATGATTAATTTGTTATAATATATGTGTTTGCGACCCACATATATTTATGTTTGTCATACAAATACAGCCGTGTTTGTTGCACTGGCTATGCTCTCTCGAGAGCAAGAGAATAAAAGAGGGCCAACGAGTGAGTGAGTGAGTCATAAAGATTCCTGAATGTGGTTGTAAATTCCAGATAAATTGTGTCTTATTTTGGCTGATGTGTTGCGTTTTAGTTTCAAGTGTTTAGCTGTCTATGGTTCCTCGGACAGAGGATATTAAAAGCGCTTGATCAGTGAAAAAATGAAAAACGAAGGCTCTGAAGGCTATGAATAACAGCGTCCATCGATTTTGATGATCCATATCTCATTTTGGCCATAGATCATGCGGCTTTCGGATAAATTAATAAAAATGTTAAGTTCTGCAGACATTTGATGGGTAACGATCAACTCAGTAGACTTGCCTCTAATTTTGCATTGGATTTTAACTTGTATTATTTTATCTAATGCAAATGCAAAAGAGTTACCATTAAAATATTTAAAAATCAAAAAAAAATTTAATTTGCATTTGATCAATGCACATGCAGGTTGTGGAATCGGTTGCCAATTATCATGAAATTAGACCTTTACCCCGCCGCCTGAATTCGTAGAAAATGGCGCAAATGCGGCGTATAACTTTTTGTTCAATCTTGCATATAATCGATCAATTAATGGCATTGTCCTAATTTACAACACACATTGCAATCAGAACAACCAAAAAACTACAAACTATAAACTACACACTACCACAATGAAAATATTTCCTAATAACAGTCAGCTTAATTTGCCAAGAATTAACTTATGGAGTTGAACGAGAATTCGAATTGTTCATAACAACAGCCAGGCGAAATTCCACACGCTGCAACACCAAAAGCCAGTCCTATTCCGAAACAGGTTTCAGCACTCATTACAACTAAAACAACAGCAGTTCAAATTCTGCACAGCAGCAACCGGGCCAATCTCCTAATAATTAGGAATAGCCGCAGCCGCCGCGGGATTTCCCAGATAACTATGGCGCCGCAGAAGCTAAATTTCAATAAATTAAATTGAATACTTTTGATAATTTGAATTTAATGGACTGCTGGCAATTCAGTTTCTAAAGTATTTTCATGTACAGTCGGATGTACTGAAAGCCGAGTTTTTTGGAATTTCAATCCTGGAGGGGGTCTCAAAAGAAGAGGTATTGAAGATCTGATTACTTAAAGTCCTCTACCGGTGGTTGAAGTTTCGATTCCTAATGTATTTTTGGTCAATATGTGGCTTGAACGACTCATGATGAGCATAATTAGAAAGATATATTTTCAACATATTTACATCACTTTTATCACGGCAGTATTTTTAAGTCTTGATCGAGCATATTTTTCCGATTTTTCGCGGATTTCTCATTGTAGATTGCGAATTAGTTTTTAATGTTATTTATTGTATATATTTGATAGTATTTTCATGTAATCTCCTAATAATTAGGAATAGCCGCAGCCGCCGCCGGGTTTCCTAGATCCCTATGCCGCCGCAGAAACTAAATTTAAATAAATGAAATATGTGAATACTTTTGATAATTTGAATTTGATGGACTGCTGGCAATTCTGTTTCTAAAGTATTTTCATGTACAGTCGGATGTACTGAAAACCGAGTTTTTTGGAACTTCAATCCTGGAGGGGGGTCTCAAAAGAAGAGATATTAAAGAGCTGATTACTTAAAGTCCTCTACCAGTGGTTGAAGTTTCAATTCCTAATGTACTTATTTGGGTAAAAACAAATATTTTTGGTCAATATGTGGCTTGAACGACTCATGATGAGCATAATTAGAAAGATATATTTTCAAAATTTTTACATCACTTTTACCACGGCAGTATTTTTAAGTCTTGATCGAGCATATTTTTCCGATGTATCGCGTATTTCTCAAAATATTGTCCTGTGGATGGTCATCACGACACATCGTTTGAGACACATATTGGCCACAAAAACAAAATTACCCAAATACACTCGGAATCGAAACTTCGACTGCCGGTAGCAGAGTTGTTTTAAAGATGTACATTTAATGCATGTAAAGATTTCGAATAAAAAAAAATAAAGTACCCTGGTACAAAAAGTTTGACGTTCCCGCAATTAGCTCTTGAATACGGATGTTTTGAATATATGGGTGCGTCACACGCACCCATCGAAAATAATATGATGTACGAAAACAACGCCCCCTAATGCAAAAAGTTACCATAGGAAGTCAAACAACGAAATTTTTACAAAATATGTGATGAAGTTATCATGATTAACTTTCTGTATCTTAAAATAGAGTAAGCGGACTGTTGACTCAAATCAAAAAATTTATTTCCACAGGTATTTTTCTTTGCAAATTATTTTTCATAGAAAGAAGATATGGCACACGGTATTAAGTACTCACTAAGTGTCATTGTATTGAAAATTGGCGCATTAACTATTTGCCTTCTGTTTCGTCTTATATAACCATAATTTTCAGATGTACGGATACAAATGTCTGTAAAATATGACACACGTGTCCATTTTTATGGATATTTTGCAAGTTTATATTGATAAACTACAATCTTGAATATAGATGCAATTACCACACACCTTCTTGTACTTTTCATAGAAATGATTGGGTATATTCAAAAAATATTGAAATTGATTTTAATTTTATTAGTTATTCAACTTGGCCACATTAAAGATATAAAAAATAATAAATGCTGTTACAAATTATTTTCAACAAAAAATAGGGAGAAATCTTATTCATGTAGTATCACCGAATCCTTTGGATTAGAGAGGAACCCTACTAATATGTAACCTAATAATATACTAACATTTTTTAATTTTAATTATGTATAGTCATTGTTATAATCATGTACAATAAAACTACTTTTATATACGTTAGGTTGTTTAGAACTGTCTGTTACTGTTGATACATTTAGACCATGAAGAACTAAAACGACTTGGTATGCTTAAGTGGCCTTCAAGCTATATTATAACCCATCCCGATATTCCTAAAGAAAGACGTATAATAGTTCTTGCGAACCAATTAGTACTCTACGATAAGGTCCTAAGATCGGCCAGCTTAACCGCCAGAAAGTCTGTTACATCCAACATGAAGTAAGGTCCTACAAATAATCTCCTACTTACTTACAAAATGAGGATAACATAATATTCCAACCGGCTCGATCTTCAACTTTTCTCCTCCAATTGGTAACACCAAGCTCTCGCAGGCAATATTCCACCCTACCTTTCCGGCGAAGTCTAGGTCGTCCTATGTCCTTCAAGTACATTTTGAAAAATCCATTCTACTGACATGGCCTAGCCAGCGTAAACGAGTCACTTTGATACGCTTAACTAAGCCGATGTCGGGATACAGATTACAAATTTTTATAGATTTCGGAGCATTTTTCTCTCGAAGAATCCCAGTTATGTTTCATCAGCCTGCAATATGAACCAGGATTCTGGGTCATAAAGCAAAACAGGTTGTATGAGAGTCTGATACCGTTGGATCTTTGTTTATCGAGGGAGGATTTTATCTCTGAAGTGCTTGTTTAGCACATACTTGCAAGCATATATTATCTCTTACTTTTACAAAAGGCTGCACAGTATCACGGGAGATGTTCGACGCTCTCTTCATCCCTACAGCTTCCACTATGAGCTGCGATTCCAAGACTCGACGTGTGTCTGTCTATTAAATCGCAACCGGAAACCGATCCACCGTTTTTTTTTTTTGAGTTTTATACTGTCTGTTCCAAGGATTTTATTTGTAATTTTTACTGTTCCAAAATCGAGTCGTTAAAAAAAATTCTAGTGGTGCGTTAAATTTCTAAACGATAATTTTAGGTGTTTTTTTTTCTTTCACCGAAAAATTAAACTAGACGGAAAATTTTTTACAGAAAATTTAAAATCAATTTCAGCTGTTTGAGTTTTTTCTACATAAAACTAAAATTTAATGTCTACAAGAATGTTATCACAATGAATTACAATAATTGATTGAATAAATAAAAAAAAACATATTGCTTAACAATATTGAAGAAAAAGTTCAGAAAATGTTCGATCGCTTGAGATTTTTCCCAATTTGTGTTAATTAAATCGAATATTTGCTTTTAAACGTGTTTTATTGGATTTTATTGACAACAGGTTTACATTTTAATCGAAAAAAAAAAATACAATTCGTAAGACTTTGTTATAAACCCCGAAACCGGTCGAAACCAGGGTTTTCATTTTCCACGTGCTCCATAACCAGTGTAACAGTTGAGGTAGTCCCTAATCTCGCAAGCCCATCCGATTATTACGACCAATTTTTGTAATTTGCCGGAAATTAGACAAAATTTCCCATACAAAATCGAAATAGACATTTGGCACACTGTATGACTCTAGACACTCTGTGTATCAATTCCACTCTTTAAGCAAAGTACTCACATAAACCAGAATTTCAGGTTTCCATATGAAGTCAATATATAAAAGCAGGTTGGTATAGGTTACATCGATTTTATGTGGAAAACTGAAATTCAGTTTCAGCTGAGTATTACGCTTACACAAGGATATGTAAATCAAAATTAAAATTGGTCGGTATGGACAGGTTGAATCAAATTTAAAACTGAGCAATTAAAATCTGCGATAGCTGGTGGTACCACATGCGGTGTTGACGTTTCGTTCCAGCCAAAGGGCACCAGACAATGTTCTTGTAGCCTCTGTCTGTGCATGAGGGTACTTCGTACTTTGTCAACTTTTAATTTTGGTTTCGTAACACAACTTTTCTTATGTAAGGGCATATTGTAAGATGATTGGCATCAGCGTTATTATATTAGCAGATTTATCTGTTTTTTTTTACAGATTTTTAGGTGTTAAACAGATTGCCAGTTTTTTGATGTGTTAACATCTATACGCGCGCCTCTAGGGCAGTAAACTATAAATTTAATACATACGCAAGTGTTAGGTTTGCAAGAGTAAATCATCGTTTGTTTGTTCGTTGCTTGGCAGTCGGTATTGAAAGTGATTATTGGGCGATTTTCATATAATTTTCCCACGCGATTTTCTCCGGAAATTCATAGCCGATTTTATTCATTTTTGGATTAAAAAGCTAGTGCGGGTTTCGACGAAGAGTTTAGGCCAAAAATTAAGGCGATCCGATATCGGCGAGCCGAGATTGAAGTGTTTTAATTTGGAGTATTAATTTGGAGTAATATTAAAAAAGTATTTTATGTTGATCTTCGGTTATATCGTACGAATATAACAATGATTGTATGTATGTACAAGTGTCTGTTGCTTTGCATTCTTTGACTTTTGTGGGAATAAAACAAAAAGTATTGAGCAAGAAAATAATGACACATGTGCTTGCACTGGGTCTTTAAATAATTTTAAGTATTAATATTATTTAACTGTAACGTCATCATATGATTGAACGCTGTTTTTTATTTTCCAATGTAACATTTACGAATGTGTTCATAGAAATCGAACAGGTACCGTGTAGCAAAAAGGTGTTAACACATCGCCCGTGAGTTCGAACACTCATTGGATTTTTTTTGTTATAAAAACAGATTTTGCAAAATGTTATCGCAATGAGGTATTTGATAATTTGTATCTTCTTTATATATATAATTCTACTGCACCTGTGTTTGTGACTGAACTCCTCCTAATCTTCTGGGCCGATTTGAATAATTTTTTTGTATGCGTTTGGGTGGCGCCCTGGGTGGTTTAGATTTACTATTCGGTCCAATTGGACAAAGGGGCGTGGTACCTCCCATAAAAACCACAAATTAAAAATCCATTATTTCTGCTCCTGCTAACGGTATTTGAACAAAATTTGCAGGACAACGTCTGCCGGGTCAGCTAGTATAACATTAAAATTATAAAACAATCAAGAAATGACTTGAAACAGAAAGTTTGAGTGAAACGTATCATATCGATACAATGGTTATTGGTTACAATTTGTAACAAAGAAGAGCAGGAGAAGAGCGAAGTTCGTTGGTTTGATCGATAACCACCTCTACAAATCAGAATTGGACATGAGGGATACGATTATTTTAGGCACAGTGGGTCGAATGCGATAAGTTTTGGGAGAAAATAATGGCATTCTCATCATGAGCGCTGACAAAGGGGGAAAGACAGTTGCGATTATAAGATATAAGTTGAATATGGAAAATATTCTGGGCGATACAACACGTATAGACGACTCAGGAGAGATCCGACGTCAATTGTACAGGAAAAAAATAACAAACTAGTGGATAAATTATTCAGCGAAAGTTAATTGACGAGCCCACAAGGAAGAAATTAAGCACGAGAACATCTACAGCCCCCAGAATCAATGGTTTGCCGAAAATTCATAAAGATGGGAATCCTTTAAGACTTATTTGCTCATCCATAAATGCTCTTGGTTTTGCACTTTGCAAATTTGTGGTTGAAATACTCAAAAATGTGACGAGAACCTTTGAATGTAATGTTAAGGACGTGATTGATTTCAAATCCCGGATACAAAACTGGAAAATAGACCAAGACAAAATATTAGTACCGTTTGATGTGATCAATCTTTTTCATAAATTTGGCATTAAAGAACATAGAGGAAAAATAGAGTAAAATTGCGGATTACACGTCTATACCATAGGGTATTTTTATGGAAGTACTGTCGTTTTGTATCAAGGATACACGTTATTTTAAATATGAGGACATATTTTATGAATATAGAAAGAGCATGCCTATGGGTTCTCCTGCGTCACCGATAATGGCGAACATTCTAATGGAAACACTACTTAGCACGACGCTTAATACACTAACGAGGAGACTGAAAATTAAAACTAAATATGTGAACGATATATTTGTAACCATTGGGAAATCTGAGGTGGAGGACACGATGAAGGCGCTAAATTCTTTCAATCACCAATTTCAATTTACAGTTGAAGAGGAAAGTGACCAACAATTACCATACCTTACAAGACAAGATGGAAATTTAAAAGTTGACTGGTATCAAAAGCCTTCAGGATTCTCGGAAAGAATCAAACATTCCAACATTTATGAGAGGGAGAAATACCATTTAGCTCCAAAGCGTAAATCGCCTTTTTAGTAGGACTAAACCGAGAATCTATACGGATGACAAGCCAAATGTTGTGTAAGAAATCAAGTGCTACGGAAACAAAGCCAACATATGGCAGAAGGTATATGTTGGTACTACGATGAATAAACTGAATACGAGAATTTCATCACATAAATCGGACCAAAATGAACATTATAAGCCTTTAGAACAAAAACAGTACTCGCAGCCCACTGTACGTTAACTGGACACAGGCCAAACTTTGACGAAGTGCAAATCCTAACTGAAGAGAAGATTTACTCACGACGTCTCTTTCAGGAAATGCTACATATTATTGACGTTCCATCTGAGAAAAGACTCAACTACCAGCGCGATACAGACCAATGTGCACATGTTTACAGATATACAATTGACAAATTTAGGCGGAAAAATCAAATTAGTTGACAAAAGCTTGTAGCAAAGACTAGTCGTATACTTTTTGTTACCTCACAATGTAATTATATGCATAAATATTATTGTGATTTCCTACTCAATAATATCTAACAGACAATATTGTACATACTTGAAAGAAAAATTTTGTGTTTACTGTTTTCACTAATGTTTTATAAAATCTTTTTTTTTCTTATATTTATTAGATCCTTGAAAATTATCAACGAAGTTGGTCGAAATATTGGAAACTAAATAAATTGTAATAAAAGGAAATTTATACAACTTCGTTTTTTTCCATACCTATAACCTCAAGCCGATACTAAAATTGAAAATCATAATAATAGGAAAGGTCAACTATAAATACAACTTACTTTAATATTGTGTAAAAACAGATTTCTTTTTAGAAAATGTACAGTAAATGTAAATGTAATGTAAATTTTTGCAAAAATGTACAGATTTTTTTGAAAAAATATAATAATTGGCATACAACAAATGTCTAGCTGTGGAGAAAAGTCAATTTGTGCACAATTTCATGTTTTCAAAGACCCACAACTTTTGTTTGCCATAACCGGGAGAACGCCTCATCCGAAAAAGAATAAAGTTAAAGAAAAATTAATAATTACAATATCTTTAATCGATTCCTATATCATTTCTCCATAGAGTTAACAGTGCAGTGACCGCATGGGCTGGTGAGCTATCGCCAGGAATTCCTAAAATGGGGCCACTGCGGCTCTACTGAACCTATCCATAGTATTTGGATTGAAACTAAGCTTTCTATAGAGAGTACACTTAGATATATTTAACCATATATAAATGAAACCATTCTCGTAATCCAGAGACCCTAAAATGGATCAAATTTTGTGTGGCACCAATGGGCATTAACCGGCGATAAAAAGCTTGAATGTATAATCGCGCATAACTCAGCCATTTATCACCCGATGCTGTTGAAAAGGATTTGACTGGAAGGGTCTTTCTAAACTCTGTAAATCTGTGTATAAACATATTCCTTGTTTTAACCCATTGGGGGCGAATTTAAAAAAAAAAGTTTTTTAACCTCACTTTTTTTGTTATAAGCTTCCGCGTGGACGGCCTTCGGCCGGGCTAAGGATTTTTCTCCTCTTCAACTTTTCTCCTTCAATTGGTAACACCAAGCTCTCGCAGGCAATATTCCACCCTACCTTTCCGGCGAAGTCTAGGTCGTCCTATTTTTCTATGTCCTTCAAGTACATTTTCAATATCTTTCGCATTGGTTCATTCTGATTCATTCTACTGACATGGCCTAGCCAGCGTAAACAAATTACTTTGATACGCATAACTAAGCCGATGTAGGGATACAGATTATAAATTTTTATAGATTTCGGAGCATTTTTCTCTCGAAGAATCCCAGTTATGTTTCATCAGCCTGCAATATGAACCAGGATGAGAGTCGGATACCGTTGGATCTTTGTTTATCGAGGGAGGATTTTATCTCTGAAGTGCTTGTTTAGCCCAAAATAGCACATACTTGCAAGCATATATTATCTCTCTCTTCATCCCTACAGCTTCCACTATGAGCTGAGATTCCAAGTCCCGACGTGTGTCTGTCTACTAAATCGCAACCGGAAACCGATCCATCGTTTTTTTTTTTTTGAGTTTTATATTGCCTCTTCCAAGGGTTTAATTTTTAATTTTTACTGTTCCAAAATTGAGTCTTTAAAAAAAATTCTAGTTGTGCGTTAAATTTCTAAACGATAATTTTAGGTTCTTGTTTTCTTTCACCGAAAAATTAAACTAGACGGAAAATTTTTTACAGAAAATTTAAAATCAATTTCAGCTGTTTGAATTTTTTCAACAGAAAACTAAAATTTAATGTTTATAAGAATGTTATCACAATGAATCACAATAATTGATTGAATAAATTAAAAAAAAAATCATATTGCTTAACAATATTGAAGAAAAAGTTCAGAAAAATGTTCAATCGTTTGAGATTTTTTCCAATTTGTGTTAATTAATTCAAATATTTGCTTTTAAACGTGTTTTATTGGATTTTATTGACAACAGGTTTACATTTTAATCGAAAAAAAAAATACAATTCGTAAGACTTTGTTATAAACCCCGAAACCGGTCGAAACCAGGGTTTTCATTTTCCACGTGCTCCATAACCAGTGTAACAGTTGAGGTAGTCCCTAATCTCGCAAGCCCATCCGATTATTACGACCAATTTTTGTAATTTGCCGGAAATTAGACAAAATTTCCCATACAAAATCGAAATAGACATTTGGCACACTGTATGACTCTAGACACTCTGTGTATCAATTCCACTCTTTAAGCAAAGTACTCACATAAACCAGAATTTCAGGTTTCCATATGAAGTCAATATATAAAAGCAGGTTGGTATAGGTTACATCGATTTTATGTGGAAAACTGAAATTCAGTTTCAGCTGAGTATTACGCTTACACAAGGATATGTAAATCAAAATTAAAATTGATCGGTGTGGACAGGTTGAATCATATTTAAAATTGAGCAGTTAAAATCTGAGATTTTATAGAAGCCTGACTGCCAGAGTAGGTGGTGTTGACGTTTCGTTCCAGCCAAAGGGCACCTACTCCGATTGCCATGACTTCTGCCAGACAATATTCTTGTAGCCTCTGTGCATGGTCTAGACCCATCTCTTTAGAATAAATTCCAAAACCTTATTTGTCATCTAGTTTGGAGCCGTCAGTGTCAGTGGAATCTTATATTACCTGGCATGTGTTTCATCTACTCCAGCCTATGCACGATATGAGTGGAGAAGTTTTCCTCAAAGGTAAAAGCGGGTGTGATGTGATCCACTTCCATTGTGGATTGCCACGGGCCGCTTAAAATCGTGCCTTGACCGCATGGGCTGGTGAGCCATCGCTAGGAATTCCTAAAATAGGGCCACTGCGACTCTGATCCTATCCATAGTATTTGAATTGAAACTACGATTTCTATAGATACATTTCTTAGATATATTTAACGATAGTTTCATTCAGATACCCTTAAAACGGATCAAATTTTGTGTGGCACCAATGGCTTTTTTTTTGGCTTTTCTTTTTGCCTAATAGGGCATTAACCGGTGATTGAAATAAAACGAAAACAAATTTCCGCGCTGATCCATATTTTCCGAAATATAGGCCTCCAAAACTTACATTTATTACCCGATACGGTTGTAAAGGATTTGACTGGAAAGGGTTTATAAACTCTATAAATCTGTGTATAAACATAATATAATAAAGCTTCCAAATTCATAAAGCTTCCAAATGGACGGCCTTCGGCCGTGCTAAGGAATTTTCTGCTCTGGGGACGGTCCAACACCGGCTTCGCGGCTTCGGCATAGAAAATATTTTTGTAGTAAAAACATTTCCGCGTGGGGATCTCGCGATTTCTTTGAAATTTTTTTTTTAATTTCTGCTATGTTGAAAAATTTGTTCCAAAATTTTGAACGTAAATATCTCCGGTACCTAAAGTGTGGTACTTAAAGTTCTTATAGTTCTCCAAAAAAAAATAAGTTCGCTAAGGACTTTATTTGAAAATACTACATTTTAACTAAAAAAGCCAGGTCACAAAATTTGTCTTTTTAAATGAGCCCCCAATGGGTTAATAAAACGAAACATTTTTATACACGAAATTATAGAGTTTTCAAAGATATGAGCGATTATATACACGAGCTTCAAAGGCCTATATCTCAAGAACTTGGACCCAGAGCAGGAAAAAAAACTTTTGAACTCAACGCAGAAGGATTTGTCAGTGGTGACATTTTGGTGTAGGTCAGAGCATTGATTCAACGCTATATTTATGCCGGAAACAATATCTATCCTGCCCAAACGACATGTTTTGAAATTTCTGGAAAATTGTCTCACCTTTCAATTTGTATTCCTTGCATTACATTTGAATTTAGTCTTTCTGGCTAGAAATCAGTATTAACACTACTCCACAGTACTTATACATCGGTAATAAATTTCTGGTTTTCCGAAAAATGATGCGAGAATTAAAGTATAAACCGTCTGGACCGGTATAAACCGTAGTGTTGTCCGTAATATAACCATATACGGACAACACTACGTGATTTTGATTTTATACATTCACAATTTTTGTTCTTTGACAATTGACAATATTTTCTTTATGCCAAGAGCTACAATTTTCCCTCAGAGGGTAAATCAAAATTCCGAACTATTTGCAAGATATGAGCCTGACAAAATGACACGGCCTTTTTTTTTCATCACGTAGGTTATATTGCTTATGGTTATATTTTTTCGTGTTGTACTGTGTCATTAATTACTACGACCCTAACATATAAATATATCCAAAATCAAACTCAAAAATTATTTTTCTTAAAATTCTGACATAAATTATTAAAAATTGGATGTAAAATATATAACTTTTTTGAATGCTTTCAAATGCTTCAAATTCTTTCAAAATAGTTATAAGTTATCTTGTATGGTTTAATTTAAGATCAGAAATTGGGGCAGTTTGTCAAATCTCTTTTTGTTTAAATGAAATAGATAAATGTCACTAATCAAAGCGACCCTTTTTAAAAGAAATGTAATGAGATAGAACCCGCATTTCCATGTGCATGAGTCGCGCACACTAACCATTGCAACACCGTCAGCAACATCAAGGGTTACAGTTGGGTTAATCGATCTAATTGGCTTTGTGGATTCTATGGTTTTATTTACTTCGCTTGAAAAAATTATCTGCACTTGTAATATATCGTGCTTTTAACTTTAAAATATCAAGAGCAGCCGCGATTTGGTGTAGCGTACCTAATTGTATGTATGCATACATTTAAACATTTATCCTCGCGTTATCTAAGCAGGGGTGAAAGAGAAAGTTTGTTTTACAAAATTCAATAAAAAAGAAACAAATATGATTCAAAACCATTTATGGGTTTTAGAAATTGCTGGGTTTGTATCAATATTGCACAAATTTGCTAGTTCAGTTGCATGCAATCAGTGCAAGTAGACAGTATGTATAGCCGGTTGACTAATTTTCAAGTTTACGGATAGGAACATTAATCTATTACTAAAATATGTCGTCTTGGAGTAATATGAAGTCTCGGTAGATCGCAATCAAATCCCAAAAAAAAAAGTTACTAATATCATTCTTCTTCCTAATGTGCAAATCTGTTCCTTACAGAATCACCGCTTCAGTGCGTACAACAAATCGCATGAATGCTTTGCTCTCAGAGTCTATGCTCGGCCGCCGCAAAGTTGTAACGAAAATGCCCACAATGGATGTTGAGAATGAAGCCGATGCAACCAGCGAGAAACCGGCCAGAGAATGGGAATACTTTCGCACCAACTTTAGCATGGAACAAGTGTACAAACTGATAGAAACATCGATTGAGGAGCGCTTAACATGGGATCGTTTCAGTCGTTCATATGACTCTTGGCGATCTCTGCAATTGGCAGAAAGTTTGGCTGCCGACATCCGGGACGGAGTTCGAAGATTTAATCACAAACGGTAAGTCAAGTACAACACTGGGATATATTGAATTTCAGTATTTAATTTGCAGGCATCGCGTTGTGTGCATCCTGTCGGTTATTGAGAAACAAAATCAGGGCATTACAATGAGTATGCGCCATTTAATGGATGAGAAAATGGATAATTTCACAAGTCTGGTATATGAACGTCCCACATATTTTATAGTTGTCGTTGTTTATTTGGTTTATAAAGATTAAATTGAGATTAAAGAAATTTAAAGATACAAAATCTGCAAATTAACATTAGTAGAAGGTAAGTTTTTAACATGCTATGCCTGATAAATCATAAGTATCATAAGTTGTAAATGTGTTAGCGTCACAAATGGTATTTCAAAATAGGTAACTATATCTTGAAATCTGTAAAATCTACCCTTGATCTTGGTGTTGTTTTTGACTCACCCTTGTCGTTCATTCAGCATATAGATTATATTATTCCCAAAGCATTTAGAGTGCTTGGATTCATCAGAAGAAATTGTTCTGAATTTTCTGATCCTAACACACTCAAATTGGTTTATGTCAGATCGAAGTTAGAATATGTTTCTGTGATTTGGTGTCAACATAGTGACACTCATGTTGCTCGTGTGGAAAAGGTTAAGACAAAATTTATGAATGTTTTTCAATTCAATTCAATTTTTAGTGTCTTCATATATATAAAGAGTTTAAGGAGATTACCCTTACCTTACCTGCTTAAATATATCATGTGATTTCCTAAAATATTATTTGTATATTGAACGAAGGTGAAAATTTGCAAAAACGTTTATGAATTTAGGATATATGATAAAAACTTATAACCTACTTAAATCTAATACAAAATATTCAGGTTGAGGACAGCTCAGCGATGTGATCGTATTCTGAATAAGAACATTTGGCATTAAAAATTGAAGACAATCGGTCTATCTTGATGGCCACGAATTCAACATCCCCAATTTTGTGAAGTCTTTCCGTAGAAAATAATCTAGGAAGATTGTAAATTAACTTCAACAGTTTATTTTGGATAATCTGAAGTTTTGTCACGTGACATTTGGCACTTTTAGCCCAAACAGGAACTGTATAAAAAATTACAGCATGAATATGGATTTAAATATTAACATTTTATTGTCAATTGTTTGATAATAGGGTATAATGTTCTTATGAGAATATTAGATTTATCTACAGTATATGATACATGATCCTCTTATGTTAGTTTTGAATCTAGGACTACACCAAATATTTACCATTATTTTCCCATTTTATTTCCGCATTGTTAACATTTATGGTGTTCTGAGGAATATAATATTGTTTTCTTTTCCTAGTGAAATATGTAGCTTGACGTTTATCACAGTTAATTGATATTTTCTAAAATATTCCAATAATATTTCAAGGGCCCGCTGTAGGTCTGACAATATTTCTGTATATAGTTTACCAGTACACAATATGGCGTTGTCGCTTGCGAATACGGCCATAATGCAGTGGTCCATGATTGGAGTATCGGCCGTATATCTTTATTTATATAATTCTACTGCACGTGTGTTTGTGACTGACTTCTGGACCGATTTGAATAAATTTTTTTGTATGCGTTTGGGTGGCGCCCTGGGTGGTTTAGACTTACTATTCGGTCCAATTGGACAAAGAGGCGTGGTACCTCCCATAAAAATCGCTTGAAATATTATGCAGGACAACGTCTGCCGGGTCAGTTAGTATATTATAAAGAATTGGTGATAAACGCAAGCCCTGTGGGCAGCCAGCATTTATATGAAATACGTCGGAATATTTAGAACCTACGTGAACCCTAAACGACCGAGTGGATAAAAATCTGTAGATCATCCTTATTACATTCGAAGGAAAGTTTAAATGTATTAATTTATAGATTAAACCGTCATGACATACAGTATCAAAAGCTGCTCTAACGTCAAGTAATACCATTCCAGTGCACCTTTGCAGGTTGAAGTTAGACTTTACGATATTCCTAAAAAGACTAACACGGATGTCTGGTATTGTGCTTCCTACGAAATCCAAACTGTTGGGGCGGTAAAATGTTATTTTCTTCTAAATAATCAATAAGTTTACCCTTAATTTCAAGTACTTTACTAATCGATGATAATAAACTTATTGGGCGGTATGAAGTAGGAGAGTCAGAAGGCTTATTAGGCTTTTTAATTGCAATTACTTTAGCCTCCTTGAATTTAATGGCAGGATTGAGTACCCAGATCTGCTATTTTTAATTCCATTTAATTTTCCTCCTAGAAATCTTAGATATAATGAAATTTTTATTATGCATTATTATGCAAGCTTTAACCTATTTTAATGCTATTAATGTTAATCAACAGAAGGAATCAACCCTACAAATATAATTTTGTATGTCCAAATATTGTTTCAATACCAGTACATAAATTTCAGTCGGGTAAACCGACTTAAACATAACCTCATCCTAAGTCATTCATTGCGTCCGAGTTCTGTTAAAAAAAACATCTATACTCACCCTTACATGGAACGAATGGGCATGGCAAATGTGACCCATATTCAATAGCAGAATGGTATTGCGCAATATATTATTTAATGCCCAACGTAGTTAGGGTCCTATATGGTTTTGGGGAGTTTTTGTGACCACCAACCAATTGTCCATCCAATATTTATATGGAAGGTACAAAAATGTGCATGGCGAAGTTGTTAATATTTTACTATGTAGTAGTTTTTCTCAAAATATTGATCCGTACTAAATTTTATTAAAATCGGTTGTGGATTACTCGAGATATCGAGTCGGCCAACCGGAAATACGCCCAACTTTTGTATGGGAGGTAAGAAAATGGGCGTGGGACAGTAGTCAATTATTAATTACACAGTAGCTTTTAGCAAAATATTGCTTAGTACCGGATTTCCTTAAGATCGGTTCTAGTTTACGAGAGTTATCGTGTCGATTAACTGGTCTTCCGCCCAACCTGTGTATGGGAGGTACCAGAATAGGTGTGGCGAAACCGCTCATTTTACGTGAGAGAGTGGCATTTGACTAAATATTATCGAGTACGAACTTTCATAAAGATTGGTTCGGTTTTGCGGGAGTTCTCGAGCCGAACAACCAGACGGCCAAACAACTTTTATATGGGAGGTGCCAAAATGGGCGTGGCAAAATCACCGTTGTCTTAAGCGGTGATTGGTGTTTGATGACGTGAAGCCTAATAACAAATTTCACTAAGGTCGGAAGTGTTTCACGTGATTTATCGGATTGACAACCCGGACGACCATCAATCTTTTGTGTGGGGGGTACCAGAATGGACGTGGCAATCTCGACCATTTTCTTCAGTTAAGTAGACATTTATATATTATTCTACCAGAAAAAAGTTGTATTTTAGAAGAGACACGATTTTGTACTGAATGTGTCGATTTGTATGGGAGGTACCAGAAGAGGCGTAGTCAAAACGCCCATTTTCAATCCCAAACTAAGTTTGAACAAATAAAAGTCACAGACAAAATGTCATTGTGATCTGTAAAGAATTACGGCAGTTATCGTGTTGACCTACCAGCCAGACAGACGGACATGGTTCAATTGTCTTAAAAAGTCATAAATCGAATTCCATCCAAAGATACTAAGGGTCTAATATGTCTCCTGCTATGCGTTACATTTTTCCCGTAGTAAATGATATTTAACCTCCCTCCCTATGGGTGAAGGGTATAAAAAGTTTGCTTCAAATGTTAGAATGGTATCGTAATCGTAATACATTGTTTATACATAGATATTGGCAATACTGGTTTTAATTTTATATAAAATTGTTTATTGTAAATTGTTTTATTAAATCGTAGTCTGTAACGAATTTGTATTTCCATTAACTAATAAATGAAATGTCTAATCTGTAAATTGGTGTAACAAACACCCACATTGGTACCTATAATAAAAGTAGAGCTGTATTGGGAACTCCAGCAGTAAAGGGTGTAATAAAACGCAGAAAATACAAGGCTGCGTTATCAAATTTGATATCAACAATACCAATTTTATTTATAATACACGATTCACAAATTTGATGGAAGATTATGGACCCCTAGGAACGGATCACAAGTAAATGTCAACGCATTCACGCAGGATCAAATAGGTATTTTGAAAGTTTCTTTGCGTCTGCGTTCGTGATTTATGAGGCGTACGTGTTTTGATACTCATATATACAGGAATGCGGGAAGTGATTACTTCAGGTGTCAGGGGACACCCGGCTGGAAAGTAGTTCCTTTCGCTATACATTGTGTACTAGTTACTTCCTACACGCCTAAGGCGCCAGTTGAAAAATACGATAATTTAAATGGATATTTAAGAAAAGATACTTTTTGTAAAATGATAAACTTGTTTTGAAAACATTTTGTTTTTTATACAATGTGTTTTTTTTTTAAAGTATACTTTTAAGTACTTCTTTTATTAAACGCTAATGTTTTGTTTTAAGAAAAGGTACTATTTTTAAGAAGAAGTACTTTCTGCAAGAAAAAGAGTATAATTGTTGGAACGAAGTTCCTAATCGCACGTTGCTGGAAAAAAAATGAACAATTTTAAATAACTTTTTTTTAACTACTTTATTACAACCCATTATTGTCAACTATATTGGGTACTTTCGGTTTGGTTTGGTTTAAAGGGAAGTTTTCTAGGTGGAGCATCTGTACAATATGTAAGTTTTGAACCCAATGAAAAGTAAATTTTGAAAAGCCAAAGTGCAAGACTAACAAATCCATGAAATACAACCCTGAGCATGGAGTTACATTTGGCAGCACACTTACTCTTACACTCGTACTTGTGGTTTGTGTCTAGACTAACATATCCGTGGATATTTTTGTGTTTAATGGGAAATTTCCTAGGCGGAGCCTGTTTATAACATATTGTAGTTTTGAACCGAATAAAAAGTAAATTTAGAAAAGCTAAAGCGAAACAAGTTTAAAAAAATAACATTTTCTTAAGTTAATGCGGTTTCTTAAAAAAAGTAAATTTTCTTAAAAAAATACCTTATCTTAAAGAAAAAAGCAATCAAAAAAAGTACATTTGCTTACAAAAAGTACCTTTTCTTAAAAAAAGAATTTTTTTAAATAAGTACCTTTTGTTAAAAAAGTACATTGTCTTATAACATAATGCCTTTTCTTAAAAAAGTACCTTTTCTTTAAAGAGCGCCTTTTTTGTAAAACAAAATAACTTTTCTTGAGATAAGTACGTACTCTTAAAATTGTACATGTTCTTTCGTTTTTTACAACGACGTACTTTTTTTAAGAATAGGTATTTTTTAAAGAAGTGGTACTCTTTTTAGGAAAGTTTATTTTTAAATGTATTTATTTTCAGAAAGGTTACTTATCTCAAGAAAAGAAAAGGTATTATTTTAGTTTTAAGAATAGGTACGTATAAGAAAAGGAATTTTTGTAAGAAAATGTAGTTTTTTAAGAGAAGGTATTTTTGAAGAAAATTTTTTTTTTAAGAAATTGGATTTTTTTTAGGGTTGGTCCTTTTTTCAAAAATATGTACTTATCTCAAGAAAAGATATTTTGTTTCACAAAACGAACCTTTTAAAGAAAAGGTAGTTTTTTAACAAAAGGCAATTTGTTGTAAGAAAATGTACTTTTTTAAGAAATGGTACTTATTTTAAACAAATAACTTTTTTTAAAAAAAGGTACTTTTTGTAAGAAAATTTACCTTTTTTAAGCAAATTTACTTCTTTAAGATAAGGTATTTTTTTTAAGAAAAGGTACTTTGTTTAAGAATATGAATAGGTATTTTTTTGAGAAAATTAACTTTTTAAGAAAGGCCACTTGATTAAGAATATTTAAGTTTTTTAAACTTCTTTCACTTGGTTTTTCTAAATTTAGGAAACTCCCCGTTAAACAAGAAATTTACCAACATATGTTAGTCTAGATACAAACCAACGCAATGGTACCCAATATAGTTGATAATACTGGGTTGTAGCATAATCCCAGCTAGCATTTTGAAAAATTTCTGATCACAGATGAGTCTTTTATGACTTCGCTGCGCGATTAAAAAAGCGGAATATGCGCGCATTTTCTGAACATAAAAGATACTTTTGTCGGGAGAAAAACGTGACTACCCGCGACTCTTCTTGAGAAGTCATTTATGAGTCGTTTAGAGTCGTTTTCTGATCATTTATTAGTCTTATTTTACTTCATTTGTGACTCTTTTTCGAGTCGTCTTTCAGTCATTCGGGGCTCTTTTTTATATCATTTATGACTGTAATTTGAGTCATTTATCAGTCGTATTTCTAATCGTATGTAACTCTTCTTCGAGTATTTTTCAGTCGGCTTTCTGAGTCTTATGTTCACACTAAAAAAACAAATATTAATTTCATATTCGTGTGTCAAAGTTTATTTAAAAGAAAATAATTGTTTTTCATTAAAAATAGTTTTTTAAGTAAAGTTTTCCCTACAAATTAACTAAAAAGATTCCAGGTTTTTAATAATACTTTTTTTTAATTATTATTTAAACATATATCAAAAAACTAAAAAATTATTTTGTACATTTTCCATTTGTACTTTAAAATTTTTATAAAAAAGGGAATTACTTTCATAAAAATTATATAACATAAATTGTTGGTAGATTAAAATAAACATGTGTACTTCAAAAAATCGTTTTAAAAAAAATAAGAAAACTAATCTTTACGTTTTCTTTTTGTCACCCTATCTTTAGCATGCACAAAATGCTTTTGTAGAATAACATTCATATCTTTATCGGTGCTTTTATATTTAAGATGGCAAATATCTGAAACAATCTGAAATATGAACTTACTTTTAATTGTCGTTATGAGAAAGCACTTTTCGGCACTAGGCTTAGTGCTGGTCCCCTTCCAGCTGTATAATGCTGCTAATTCATCCGAATAAACTTTGCGAACTGCAGCTCTAAGAAATTGTGCGGGTCCTTCACCGCCGGTTTTTGCAATAAACTCTTTCTGGAAAATGTAAAAGGTTATAAGAAATTTATATGAGTAATTATAGCTTGTAAGTTAGGAATTAGCATATTTGTTTCGTTTTTTCTATACTCACCAATTGTTTGAGTTTTTCCTCATTCTGCTGAACTAAAGAATTGAAAATATTTAAGTCGTTTATTTCATTGAACGGAAGGTTTTGGGTGTCATTGAGTTCGTCCACTATTATGTTTTGACCATGGTGTTTTCGACTTTCTAATTTAACGGTAACAACTTCTTCCGTTAATTTTATAAATTGCCGCTTGTTGGCTTCCTTCAACTCCATCATTTCTTTTTTTAAATCTATAACTTCGGTTTTTAATGAAGCTATTTCATTCCGCAGTTCCATTATTAAATTTACAATTCTATCGGATTGGGGGACGTACACATTTTGCACTGTAAAAAAGATCTTCTGAGTACAGATAAACAATAAAATGTATCGACGTGTTCTACTTACATGTTGTAATATTGTTTGACGGTGTATATTGAAAGTCGTCTGAGGTAAAAATATTATGTTGCGACATTGCTGATTAGTGGTGAAAAGAAGTAGCTGTTGTCTGAAGAATTACGCAAACACATAGTTTTTTTTATTAATATTGTTAATGTTGAATTGAATTGTTTTGTCTAAGGCAATGTCAGCCGACCAATATATATTAAAGTTTTTTGAGTCGATTGGATGCAAAAAAAGAGACGTCAGATTGCTTATTTCTTTGCCAACAAAACATAAAACATTTTCCTCTTTATTAATTTCTTCAATTTTAACAATTTTATCCTGTATTAGACAAAAGTTGTCTGGTTCTCGTAATGAAAAAAACACACCGTTAAGATTTGCGTTTAAAATTTTGCCGTTTTTTATTTTTTCCACAAATGGTTGCTTATGTTCTTCTTCTTTTTCCAGGTACATACCAGAGAATAGCAATAAGTACTCGTTGCAAAAGTATACCCAAGTACGTACACAGAATTTTCATACTTGTGTGTACCCAAATTTTTAACACGCAGAATACATACCACCACATATTTGCTTTGTACAATTTATGTGTGTACTCTATACTTAGAAGGAATATTTTCTCTACACATCCACTCCTATTTGCTCTCTTCGCCAGAATACATCTAAAGAAGATTGTACACACATGTACTGAAGTATTTTTTCATAATTTGTATACAGAGTCGTGTTATAAGTATGGGTACACACAAGTACTTATAAGTATACAGCAAGTGCTGTGGAAACGGAAAAATGTAGTTGATTTAGTGAGAAACTGAGAAATGTTGAATGGCTTGAATGGTCCTTAATACTAAACCCATCGAAAATAATAATTTTTTAATTCAATTTTATTTTGTTTTAGGACCAGAATGAGATTAAATTTTGTTGTTGATTTTTTAATAAGGCCACTAAACTACGTCAAAACAATGCATTGCCAGGTCTTGTTACATAAGCCCCAATATTCAAATGTTAATTAAAAACCAGTGCGCTAATTTTCAATATTTTCTAGTTCTATTATTCACTTTTCCACACTTTTTAAATGTATATACATACATACATACATACATATTTCCACATAATTTCACCGTACAACAGCGTTCCTTTACACAGCAACCAATTTTTTACTCATACCCAGTGGGTATTAAGTACCTAACAGACACAAGTGTTTTTGTATACTTCTGTATAACCTAACACACACAAGTGATTTTGTATACTTCTGTATAACCTAACACACACAAGTGTTTTCGTTTAACAAGCGCCCAACAACAACCCTAACTCGCAATTGTACTTATGTACTACCCATCGAATGTTAGCACTTGTAGCTACTTAAGTTATCGTTGGCATAAATATGTAGAGTATTGTATGCGTTTCGTCTATTACTTGTATGTATTTGTATTTGTTTTGCGAATAATACTTGTAAGTGTATTCTAAATGGTACTTATCGACATTCTCTGGTACATACTGCTTTCTACGTGTCTTTTGTAAATTTGAGCTGCAACGTTTTGCCCCTTTCTTACTTTGCGTTTCACTGTTTGCAGATGGTTCTCAAACTTGAAAGCATTAATGTCGTCTAAATTGCCATAAAGTTTTGCATCTTCATAAATATGGAACAAGGCGTGGAAATTGTACGTTAAAAAGCTGGATTCGTACAATGATGGAATTTCATTCACGAATGATTTTAATAGCTTTTCAGCACAGTTGTTGTTTTTCCTGCAGTCATTGCAATCTAACAGAATTCTTAAAGCCAATGATAATTTTATGAAATGGTTATATCTTTCTGAGCTTAGAACATTGTTTAATATGAAAGGGCCTGTGTAAAGCAGGAATTGTCTTAGCTCTGTTGCCTTCCATCTGTCAAGGTCTTTTAAACTCCGTGGCTTTCTTTGAAACTCCTTTGTTACATTATTTGAGTTAAAACACAGCTCTTTTGAAATTGTTTCACATTTCCATGACACTAAAGAATAGTCTTCACCTTTTTTCTTTACCCAGGCATTTAATAATGTTCACATTACGCCTAAACATACAACGTGCATATAATCTAGAGAGCACTGTGCTACAATATCTATGTTAAGGTTTTCTAATGGTGAAATCGACTGCTTCAAATGATGTTCAGGTTGAAGACGTTTTCTGATAGTGTCGTTGGTTCTTATCGTACACTCGTCTTCGGTCGGACAAATAAGACGGTGCTTGACTATTTGTCCTTTCTGTGTACAGCGAGTACAGGAATAGTAGCCACTATGTCCCTTAGTTCCCAAAACAAAGGACTTTGCTGGTGCATCCATAACAAAACATCGAACTTTTATATTAAAAAACTTATCAGCAAAAACCAATCCTTCTTGCATCAGAGCATTAAGTTCTGTTGTAAATTCTATTAAAAAATTATTTGCGCAATTGGGCTTTGAAATTCCTTCAAATACACCAATAACGAACACATAGCTTGATCCAACAACACTTCCTAAAATCTGTTTTTTTTCATATTTGTCTTTTTTTGGCGAAATTAAATTTTCTGCCTCTTTTTTTGCTAATCTTTTTATTTGCGCTTTTTCCATTCTTTTAATTTGTTTAGCTGACATTGCCTTTTTTATTTAAATTTAATTACAATATCTTTTTTTTATGATTTGCAAACGTTTCGAATATTTTTTTATTTCACTCAATGATTTTTTTGCTTTTAATGATTTTCACACCTTTTAATTATATTTCATATTTCACTCACAACTTCACGACCTTCACACCTCGATTTAACTTATGTATATAAATGAATAAAAATTTAACTTTTTGACATTGACTCAAGAATACGCAACGATTGCCCCGTTATACTTAAGAGAAAAAATCATAACAAGCAGCAAAATATGATAATAAATAACAAAAATCATAGACACATTTTAAACTCTGGATGATTAATTTGCGATTGCTTTACAATTTGTTATTGTATTTTCGAGTCCTTTTTTGATCGCGTAAGTGATTAATCAGTTTTTGATCACCAAAACTACTCGAAGATTACTCAGTTAGATGATTTTTGTCAAAACGATCATCCAAATGCTAGCTGGGACAGTGCTAAAAAAAAAGTTGGTTAATTTTTTTTTTTAATTTAACCCCCCTCCCGCAACGAGCGATAAGGAACTTCGTTCCATAAATATTTTGGAATAATTGGGAATGAGTTAAAAAGAGTGTATGTAGGTAAAAGGGGCAAAAAATTGGGCAAAGCTTCAAAATGGAAGAAAAATCGTTTGGAGTGATCAATAATATGGTATAAATTGAAAATGTGGGAAAAGGGGCAAAAACGGTAAATCATCAAAGACCAAGAAATATCTTTTGGAATGCTGGGGAAGGAAGGAAGGTGCAAAATGGAGAAAAATAGGCTAAAACCCCAAATGCTAGAAAAATAATTTTAAGTTATTAGGAACACATTAAGATTGAGTATGATAGAAGATAGGCAAGTAATGAGAGAGAACATTTTGGAAGATTGAGAATGCGTTAAAATTTGTGTATGTCGCTAAAAAGGGTCAGAAAGTGGTAAAAACTCAATCGGAATGATTTGGAACTGTTTTTGTTCCTTTTTCAATCATAACGAACTAATTTTCACGTCACTTGAAGTTTCCTAATTTTTCGGGCTACATTAACCTACATACACTATTTTTAACACATTCCCTATCTTTCCAAAAAAATTTTCTCGCATTTTGAAATTTTTCGCATTTTCGACCTTTTTAACCCCAAATACTATTTTCAACACATTCCAAATCATTCTAAACTATTTTTAGATTTTTCCCCTTTTTTGAAAAATCTGAAAATAGTTTAGAATGATTTGGAATGTGTTGAAAATAGTACCACAAACGGTTTTTAAAAACACGATTTTCCTCACATTTTCATGTTTTACCCTTTTTACGTACACACGCAAATTTTAACAAATTCAAATCAACCCTTTTAATAAATTCCTGTTATTACAAAGTAATTTACTCGTTATATCAAGTTTTGCCCCGTTTGACCTTTTTTTACCCACACACACACTTTTTAACATATTCCCAACATTCTAAATAATTTTTTTTTCTTGAATTTTAATTTTATGACCGATTTTGGTAATTTTAGTTAATGTGTGAGAAGTTCATACTACAAGCTTACAAGGTCAGGAACTTTTTCTAGTGTGAAAAATGTTTGAATTTTTTGTTGGAATAATAGACAATCCAGATGAACACACTCACTGGCATAACTAGTTTCGAAATCCGTGACAAGTTCGTCATCAGATGCCTAATTACTGCGCCTGATTTGATACCATCAGCAGATCATTAGTCTTATATAAGTATATACAAAACGCAATATGCGAATTAGAATCGATCGACGATCCTTAACCTACCAACACACACAGAAAGGTTCATAATTTCAATTTGAAATGTTATCCTCTCTTGCAACTTTAAGGCCAAATTTTAAAAATATTTAATGAAATTGGAAGTTATTTCAGCAGAAATGAAGTTCTAACTGTACTACGAGTTAAATGATACGTTTTTATTGTTATTTAACCTAGGATGGTGGTTATAATTGTTCACATTTGCAATTAAAGAAGCGTTTGTCCTTCTTTTCTGCCAAAATCATATGGTCACTTGATCATAATTTAAATGCCAAACTTTGGCTGTTTAAACAGCAATCAACTATTAACCTAAAAAATTAATTCAGAGTTTAAATTATGTTTGATCGTTTATCAAAGATGATGTTCCACTCAAAAATTAGGCCACTTCCAATATTCTCAATGGTGCCATATTTTTTTTTGCATTTTTTTAGCATTTACGATTTTTTTTAGCCTCATACACTTTTTGTAACATATTTCAAACGAATTTTCACGCATTTTGAAGATTTATTCTTTTTTTTACCTTTGTTTTTTAATAAATTTCTAATCATTTCTAATAATGTTTGTCGTTAAGGTTCGAAGGTTTTTTTAATTTAATTTTTTACTGTCGATGGTTTTTTAATTTTTTACTACTGTTTGCCCTTTTTCGCCTATCACATTCGCAATAATTCAAAACGATTTTTCTCGCATTTTGAAGTCTTACTCTTTTTTGCCAATTTTTTCCACTGTTTACATACAGTATTTTTAATATGCATATACCCACTTCGTGTCCAAATCAAATTTTGGTCTGCCTTTAGTAGGCCTTTTTTAATCTAATATTCCAATTACATTATGCAAAAAAAATTTAGGATTTTGCTTTGGGGGTGGACGATTCCTGCGCCAAATCATCACACTAGGTGAGCATAGTCAAAACCCAAAAATTTAGACCTCTGGGTGGCTACACTTTTTTTTATCGGCGTGGCAAATTTAAATTTTCTTATCCGATCTGTCCGAGATAAATTTAAAAATCGAGTATAAATATTGAATTGAGCGAATTCATGTCTTCAGTGAAATTTAACTAGGTTTAATTTCGTAGAATTCTCGTCTGCGAACTCCTCTAGTAAAATCTATTCCATAATAAATTGGTAGAACATTTGGGTGTATTAGCGGTTATTTTGGTGCAGCTTCCTGACCTTGTTTCAAAAGAAGACAAAAAGGACGTCTGAAAATAAAGATAGAGAATTTTGGTCTATGACGGCCCCTAATGAAATTTAATGGGGAATAAATTCGTAAAACAATTTGATTTCGTAGCTGGTCATTTTAGTGTAAATTTTTGGTACTATTTGAGCAAAGGACGAAAAGGACCCTTTAAACTTTGAAACAGAGCATTTGAATATTCTATATGCTCAAATTTCACTGAAGACATGTTATCACAATAATTCGCTCAATTCAATATTTATACACGATTTTTGAATTTATCTCGGACAGTATCGGATAAGAAAATTCAAACTTGCCACGCCAATAAAAAAAGAGTGTAGCCATACAGCGGTCTAAAATTTTGGGGTTTGACTATACACACCTAGTGTGATCAGTTGGCGCAGGAATCGTCCATACCTAAAAATGGTGTTGCACAGTGTTATTAGTCAAAGTCTAGACCTAATCATTTCAAACTACTGTTCTGGTGCGAGTTTTATACTGAGGAGGTCCCGAGTTTGTCGACTCACGAGTGGAATTTTTACCTACTCTGTTAGAAATATATAATAGAGTCCAAGTTTGTTTGTCAAAAAAATAGAGTCCAAGTTTGTTTGTCAATTGTTTTCGAATGAAATAACTTTGTTATAACAACAACCACTTAATTTTGATTTTGCTCACGGAACTTTCGCAAAGAGCTGAGTGCCAATCGAATGAAAATTAAGCAATTTGTTTTGCTTATGTTATTAGAATATGAACAACAAATATCGAAATTGATAATTTTCTATTTGTAACTAAAATTTGAGTGAATCACTTTTTTGTCATACCGATGAATTGTATTTTCTCTTGCCAATCAAACCAATTTGTTTAGTAATTTTGTTGACTACAGTCTGAAAAAGTTTACATTTTGGATCTGTAAAAAAATCTGTAAAAGCCACAGTTTTGCATCAAATCGACATGAAATATTTTAGTAAAAATTTTTTGTAATTCCACCTGGTGTAAGTCAATTTACGTCATATAACTCTCTATCGCACCGACCGCACCACGAATAGTGTGAAAGGAAATGTTAGATGAGAACAATAGCAGCTCTATACGCCATTACTCTATGGTTCTGATCTTGATTTTCTAGCATTTTTTCGTTTCGTAATTGCAATTTGGTGCAATGTCGGTGGTGCAGTGGTTTGTGTGCGCGCCTCTTGTACCGACCACCTTAAAATTTCTTTCGACGACGGTCACTTCGCTAAGTGACGGCGACACTATCGAGTACTTAGCCATGAAAAAGCTTCTCAAAATAACGTTCGGAACCGGTGGAAAACTGTAGGTCCCTATCAGTGAGTATAGGGTTTTTCAACAGAGACGCTACAGAAGTAAATCGATAGGGACAGTAAACGACGCCATATTTTTTCCCGCTCTTTTGACATTTCTCTTCAGTAAGGTTTGCCATTTCATTATGGAAAGATATACGAGCCAACAACGAGTCGAAATTATTAAAATTTACTACCGAAATTTGGAGTCAGTGGCCTCAACTTTAAGAGGCCTCCAGAATCAGCGATGAAGCTCATTTCTGGCTGAATGGCTTCGTCAATAAGCAAAATATGCATTATTGGTTAGACAGCAATCCACACGTAATCCATGAGTCATCATTGCATCCCGAAAAATTACGGTTTGGTGCGGTTTATGGGCCGGCGGCGTCATTGGGCCGTACTTCTTCCGTGATGATCAAGACCGGCACATTACTGTGAATGCGAATCGCTACCGTTCAATGATAACCGAATATTTTTGGGCCCAATTGGATAATATGGACTTGGAGGACATGTGGTTCTAACAGGACGGCGCCACAAGCCACACAGCGAATGCCACAATCAATTTATTTGAAACCAAGTTTGGTGAACGTGTTATCTCACGAAATGGCCCAGTCGATTGGCCGCCTCGGTCGTGCGATTTGACGCCGTTATAATATTTCCTGTGGGGCTACGTCAAGTCTATGGTCTATGCCAACAAGCCAGCGACGATTGATGAACTTCGTATGAAAATAAAATTGCAGCAGTATCGGCCGATTTATGCTTGTAAACCGTCGAAAATTGGGTTCAGCGTCTTGACTTCTGCAAGCGTGCCCGTGGTGGCCATGCAAAAGAAATCGAGTTCCATACATAATGGCATCGAACGTACTTTCACAGGAATAAAGAATTTCATTGGTATCTAAAACCGATTTTGTTTTATTTAAAAAAACTTTTGTAGCGCTCTTATTGAAAACCCCGTTATAAAACTAGAAAGCGCACAGCTCACTGGTTGTGAGAAGCTCTCCCAAACTCCTTTATGGGATGTTATTTTATTTATGGGATATTTTATTTAATTTGTTAAACAGCAATGAAATACCACTGTGTAATTATTGTTCATGTTAGTTATTATTTGTTCATTATTTTAAAATCAATGAAACTTTGTATTATTTGTATTAATATTTTTTATAAAAACAAAAAAAAACATACATTTCGAGTCGTTTAAATTTGCAACCAAGTTTCGAAGAAAAAGCTGAAGTCCAAAAACACTTTAGCTTTGAAGATTTTTTCCCATTTTGTTTTGAATTGCAAAAATTTAGTTAAAAACAAAGGATGGTAAAAAGCGGTGATGTGAATTAACGGCTTAAATTTTTATCCTAAATGTTGAATAATACTTTTCTTGTTTATAAATGACATAAAAATAGGCAAAACTTTCTAGTTTATTGCGTGGATTTGTAAAAATATGGTCAAAAAAGTAAGTACGTTTATATCCAGTATTGTACCTTAGGGGGTTAAATTTTTATCTGATATTGTCGGTAAACTGGCGTGAGATTGCTAATTTTAAAAGTTACAAAAAACAAAATAAGACCACACAAAAATATAAAATTAAAACCAGAAAAAGTCGGAAGTCTACAAACATTGCTGTAGTTCCTCGAGAAATAATTTTTTTAATATTTTTTCAACTGCAATTGAAGAGCAAGAACAATAAGCACATAACTGCATCTAAAGATTTTAATAGTCTTTAGAGGAAAACAACTGTAAAGTTTTTTGTCTTACGGACTTACGACCTTTGTATCTTTATCTAACCATATTTTGTTAAAAGTAAGTTAATGGTAAGCCAGAAATTACAAAAACCAAATACATTTGAATTTCTTTGTTCTTGTAATGAACAGTAAGAAAAGCAAATAATTTAAGATGTTCTTATAACACGACCTCTATTACCTCCATCATGATTCGAATGTCATATCCAGGTTTGTATTTTTAATACTAAAAAATTTTATTGCATTTAAAAATATTTTCTATTATAACGCATTTATAACGCATCTTTTAACACAAATGGTTTCAATTTTCATTGATGTTTTCGGTATTAGACTGATTGAGTTTACCGCGGCAAAAAACATGGTCATTAGTGGTACAAGATTCTAGCATAAAGACATCCACAAGGCTGCTTGGATATCCCCTGATCAACGAACGAAGAACCAACTTGATTACGTGGAAATTGATGGATGGCACTCATCCAGTGTAATGGAGGTACGAGTGATCAGAGGAGCTATCATCGATTCTGATCACTACCTGGTAGCAGCAAAGGTTCGCACAAGAATATGGAGAGATCATTTCTCTGCGCTATTGGTAGACATTGGAGGCTATTGGAGACATTCGATCACAAATTGGCCCCCTCCTAACCAAGACGAGGTCAGAACAGGTATTGGTATAACGGCGGAGTTGTCTAAGGCTGAGCCGATAACGTGCATGCATCAGCTCCTTAGAAAAATTTGGTTAGATGAATGTATGCCCGGCGATTGGAGTCTCAGTGTACTATGTCCCATATTTACAGACGGTGACCCGAGTATCTCAGCCAACTACCGTGGAATAAACCATTTATCAATAGCATATAAGGTTCTATCAAGTATAACGTGCGAAAAACTAAAACCAATTATCGCTGACCTGATTTGACCATACCAGTGTGGCTTTAGGCCTGGAAAATCGACCTGGAAAATCGACACGCTACGCCAAATGCTGGAGAAGACCAACGAAAAACTAATCGACACCTATCATCCATTTGTCGATTATAAGGCGGCCTTCGATAGTCCGATACTTGAGAAACTCTACGAAGCAATGTCCGAGCTTGGTGTTCCTGCAAAACTCATACGGCTTTGCAGGATGGCGTTGACGATCATCAAATCCTCAGTGAAAGTTGGTAAGGATCTTGCCGAACCTTTCGAAACAAAGCGAGTCCTCAGTCAAGGCGACACCCTATCGTGCGATCTCTTTAACATCTTAATAGAGTTTATTAGAAAGGTTGCAGTCAACATGAATAAAACCATCAGCAGGAAAAGTCACATGCTACTCGCGTATGGGCGCACAGTGAGAGAAATTACAGCGGTGTTTTCGAGAATTGAGAAGATGTCAACAAAAGTGGGTCTGACGGTAAATGAGAGGAACGTTGATACCCGTTATAATTTCGAGGTGGTCGACGAATTTATATACCTCAGATCTGCCGTAAACAAAAGCAACAACATTAATCTTGAGATTAAGCGGAGAATTGTGCTTGCGAATATATGTTATTTTGGGCTAAGCAAGCACTTTTGGGCTAAAGCCCTCTCACGAGTCCAGCTGTATCAGACTCGCAAGCAGACGAAATATCTGTAGGAGTCTTCGAGAGAAAAATACTCCGAAAAATATCTGGCCCTATAGTACACAACGGCGAGTATAGGTTACGCATGAACCATGAGCTGTATGAGCTAGATCCCGACATTGACATAGTTAATCGGAGCAAAATATCGCGATTGCTCTGGATAGACCATATCAGTAGAATGGATGAAGACAAACTAGCACGAAGGGTTTTCGAAACAGAACTCGTAGGAAGACGAAAAATTGGAAAACCAAGACTCCGTTGGAGGGTTCAGGTTGACGAATCCCTGCATACACTTGGTATTTCCAACTGGAGAGATAAGGGAAAAGTTCGACCTGGTTGGCGAAATATGTTCTGTAAGGTCTATGACCCCACGGGGTTGTTCGAGACCGGATAAGTAAGTAAAAAATTAATGTGAGTCCGATCACAGGGGAGATGTGTAAACATCTAGTAATGAAAAATTTTTTTTAAGACGGAAGTACTTATGCTTTTAGTATATGTTTTTAATTAATCAATTAAAAGTATCAAAACTTTCAATATTGTAAATACATAGGAATTTGCTGGTTGTTGTTTGTTTTATTTAACTTATTTGGTTAGTAAATGGGCACACTGCAGTATATATGTACTGCATTAAAAAATTACAGCAGACAGTTGTCAGAGGCCTTCGGCCACGGACTGTCCCTGCAGGCTGTGTCAGAGACACGGCCATTAAGTTGAACGTAGAATACGCCATCCGATAAGACAGAAAACATATATAACAATAAATTCATTTGCTTATATTATTTATCATTTATTGTTATATATGTTTTCTGTCTTACCGGATGGCGTATTCTACGTTAAACTTAATACCCGTGTCTCTGACACAGCCTGCAGGGACAGTCCGTGGCCGAAGGCCTCGGACAACTGTCTGCTGTAATTTTTATATTTACCAACGGCATTTGATTCAAGTCCGTTTAAAAAAAAAAATAATATGTTCAATTTTTTTAAACTTAATTTAATTTATGTATTTTAATTAATATTTTTATTGAAATAAGTTCTGCGAATGTTGAGAGGGCCGCCCTAATATTAAAAACAGTTTACCTTATCGAGTCTTCGCATTAGCATTCGAGCGTTGTGTGAAAGCTTTACGTTTTATAATTCAAAATTAATGTTACAACAGCTTTATTGAAGCTTTCGCAAAAAAGCTTTATTACGTTAGCTTACTGTTTGTTTCACTTTTTACTAGATACATGTTGCCAAGCAACATTAGCTTGCTGTTCGTTTCATTTTTTACTAGATACATGTTCCTAAGCAATGTTGCGCAACCAAAAACACTCAACCAAACACCACACATATGTTTGAGTGTATGTGTTTAAACAATTTTCATTTGAGAAATTAAAATACTAGAAATATATCAACCAATATGAAATGTATATCAAACGAAAGATAACATCTTCATTTACCTACAAAAAAAATTTTAAAAAAATTCATCTAGCCGTTTCCTCAAATTCAATGAAATAAAGATTACAACAATAAAAACCTGACATGACTCCTCATACCGTAAGGTAAGACGTATTCTACGTCAAAATTACAGTAAGCAGTAAATTTACTGATTACTGAAAAAATTCAGGCGTATTCATAATAATCAGTAATCGGGCAGTACTGATTACTGAAAATTCAATGCACCTCATCATAATTATGTAGGCACTTTATAAAAATTGCTGAAAAAAATTTTAGTAATCAGTAAAAATTTACTAGTTAAAGAATTATTTTTACTGAAATTTTAGTAGTACTGCAAAGTGCCCATCTATGGTAAATGCCTTAAGTACAAATAGTTAATATTGGCTTATGGTAACTAAAATAAGATACATATTTAAATTTTTGACTTGATTGTATTTAAAAATCTATGGGAAACTGCATCTATAGTAGTGGAATTGTTAGTTGTGGGGGTTTGTGGAGAATTTTCTATAGAAATGTTTAGAAACTTATGTTGCTCATATGCAAGTGGAAAACGTCAAATAAAAATTTTGATGAAGCTTGCGACTGTGGGTTTGCACAATTTGTATTAAAATCTCCACCCATAATAATTGGCATAAGATGGAGATTGTTACCCCATTGTCGTGCACCAGTTTCAGTGTAAGGTAACAGTACGTAATGAAGATATGTTATAATCTTAATTTATATTGGAATCTAATAGAAATTTTATTAGAATTAACATTACCTCCATTCAGCTTTGATACACTTTGTGTTGTTTTATGTTCTGAGTTATAATTTTTTTGGTGTTTTGTAAAATATTTTATTATTTTGTATTTGTTGCGGTTGACAAGTTATTAATCAGCTGTTTACTGAAATGTAATGTTATTTTACAGCAATGGTTTTCGAAAATTAGTAGCTACTATTGCACACTAGATGGTGCTTATATGCAGCTGTTAAGTATGAATGACAATCTCAAAGACGAAGAAGACTTAAGGCTCGTTCACAATGATAGCAACAATTTCAACAGGCGTTCACAATGCAAGCAACAATTTGTTCGAATAAGTTCGAAAATACAGCTGACTGGCAACATTGTTTACCATAGTTTAATACTTATAGTTCTCCCACCAAATTTATGACATTTGGCCTGGTGTGATATTTACGTTTGATGTTGAAAAGAATTGCTTTACTAATACCAGATAGAGGCAATGGTTCAAAACAACGAACAAAATAACAACAACGGTATTTCATTTTGTGTGTTAAAATTATTGTGTTAAATACAACACAAATGTATGCTAACAATAACAGTCAATAAAAAAGTGTAAAACACATTTAAATTTCAGAGTTTTTCACCAAAACGACATGAAAAATTAAAGCAAGAAGTTATTGTAATTCCACCTGGTGTATATCACTTTTCGTCAAACATCTCTCTATTACACCGGCCGCATCACGAAGAGTGTGAAAGGAAACGTCATATGAACCAAATATTCTCTCTAGTCTGAGATTACTCCATGTTGTTTACATTATACAGCAGTATACATATTTGGGGATTGAAAACCATGAAGAATTGCAATACAAACGAAAAAGCAACCAGTAAAGAATAGACAAATTAAATGTGAGACACGCGGACCTCAGATTTGTACCACTACCCGGAGCAAAAAGTATTAAGTGTTTTTCTTTAGAAAACTTTTCAAATTTTTCTATAGAAGAGTTTTAAAATTTTTGTATAGAAATGTTTTAAAATTTTTCTTTAGAAAAGTTTTAAAATTGTTCTATAGAAATGTTTTAAAATTTTTCTATAGAAATCTTCTCAAATTTTTCTATAGAAATATTATCAAAATTTTCTATAAAAAAGTTTTAAAATTTTTCTATAGAAATGTTTTAAAATTTTTCTGTAGAAATGTTTTAATATTTTTCTATAGAAAAATTGTAAAATTTTATAGAAATCTTTTAAAATTTTTCTATAGAATTGTTTTAAAATTATTCTATAGAAATTTTTTGAAATTTTTCTATAGAAATGTTCTCAAATTTTTCTATATACAAGTTTTAAAATTGTTCTATGAAAATATTTTCAAATTTTTCTTTAGAAATATTTTCAAATTTTTCTATAGAAATGTTTAGAAACTTATGTTCCATAATCTGTCATGGCCTTGGACGGTTTCGATAAACCTGAAAATGTCAGCTTTTTTTAAACTTTTTTCTTTTGTTTATTAATAAAATTGGTTCGAACTACACTTACTACAAACAACTACACATTTCACATTTGCATCAGCTGATTTGTTCGAAAGCCAGCGACAGTGTTGTATTCTTGGTAATAAACAATTATAATTATATGTGAAATTATTGTTATTGGCAGATTCTACAGATAATATTATTTATTAAAATGTTTTCATACAAAATGTTTACATTTTCATTCATACTTTCAAGTTTTAAAACAAAATTCGAAGTAAAGCGTCCCTAGCGGTCAGTAGAATAAACTGATTCGAACAAATTCCAATTTGAAGTAGAAGTAGAACCTACTTCTATGACAAATTTGAATTCCAATTTCACGAAAAACGTGAGAGGGCATTATATGCAATACTGTGAGTGGGAACGAGAAAGCTTGAATTACAAATTCGTTGCTGCCATTGTGAACGCTACTTTATAGTTTGACAAGTTTAGTTTTTAGTTTTCCTTATTTTGCTTTGTTTTAGTAAATTTCTTATTAAAAGTGCAAAAAATCTTTTTAAAAGTTATTAAAATTAAATGTTTTTTGTATTCATTTTATTTATTTGTTTTCATTTGCCTACGATAACATAATGTACGACAATTAGTGCAAATTAGTAGCTACTATTGCACACTAGATGGTGCTGAGTATATTGTATGCAGCGTATGATTACACTAATACACTCATACATAGCTCACACCGATTTGATAACGCTTTACGATTGGTTAACGATTACATCGCACATCTTACTCTAAATTTGTGATTGTATTGTGAAAAAGATTTTTACCCCCAGCGTATAGATGTTTACCCATCAATAAGTAACACTGGAATTAGCGACAACTTATTTTTGATGGTCTCAAATTATTTCCATACAAAAGTTTTCTTCGTCGACAACAACTCTGTCATCGGAAACGTGATTGTGGCATACTCATTAATAAACCTGCGATACCAGCCAGCCATACCGAGGAATTGGCGAATTTGCCTCACGGATTCTGGTATGGGGAATTCGGCAATATCTCTAACTTTTCCGGATCTATTTTCAGTGTTCTTTCCCCTACAATGTATCCCAGATACTCCACCTGACGAATTGCAAAATTGATTTTCTTCACGTTGGTACTCAGATTATCCCTTCGAAGTTTTGTGGCAACATCATGTAAGCAAAGTTCTCCGAAATTATAAGTATGTCGTCAAGGTAAATAAATACGTTCATCTTTAAATTGTACGGAATGACTTGGTCCATCAGTCTATACATTGTCTGTGGTCCGTTACACAATCCAATCGGCATTCTCGTAAACTAATATTATGGCCGATTAGGGATTGTGATCACGATCTTTGGTCGCGAGTCTTCGTGCTACTTAATTTGCCAGAATTCATCTTTCAGACCCACTTTGGAAATGTAATAAATTGAAGGAAGTCTCGATATTAATCAGTTTATGTTTGGTATAGGGTACGAGTGTTTTATCGTCACGGAATTTCCGACTGTCCAAACAAAACACACCTTTTCCGGCGTTACAATTAAAACACCAGGAGATGACCAAGGAGATGTTGGACATGCCTCTATAAATCCTAGTTTCAGCATATGGTCGATTTCAGAACATGAATGCTTTTCTCTCGTAATGTCTCTGCTTAATTGGTACTGCGCCACTCGTTTCGATCCTGCGTTCCAGTAAACCAGTAAATCCCAATCCGTCACGATCAGAATTTGGAAAGTAGTCGATGAAAGTAGTTATTGCTTTTGTACTGCCATCATGGGAATTTTTACATATTGAGTAATTACAATTTGGATACCAAATTCTTCCCAAAAGTCAAACCCAAAAATATCATCCTGCGTAATCGAAGGTATTAACAAGAATGTGATATAGTTAGTCCATGAGTTACATGACATTTCCAATGCAACTGTTCCTAGTAGCCGTCCGGTGTTCTAACGTTCCCAACACAACTCACTTCCTATAAATTTTTATCGATTTTTAATCTGTAATTTCACCACAATGTATGGTCTGTTGTCATCTGCCTTACTGAACAATGAGGAAGTACTGTATTTCCCGAATTGCTTTCTTCTTGGGCTGGGCTGGTGTTTAACAATCGGTTCATTAAATGTTCGCTACCTAGCACGATGGTATTCCTCCAGGCGAACATGGTATGGTCGTTCCAGAGGATGAATTGAAATCAAATCTGGTTTAATCGTCACAGTTTGCATTCGTATCACATCAGATAGGTCAGGAAAATCAGGTTGAGTAGTCACATGGGACTGTCCGTGGAGGTGGAAAGTTTCTGATAGCCATTCACTTGGGAGCAGCCAGAAATGATTGTTTCATTGGGCAGACCAAGCAGCTCACTACTTCCACGCAGTATGTCCTGGGCAATGGCTTTTCGGAAACCACCGTTAGCTACCTAGAGTGAGAAGGCGAAACAAATGAGCATCAAATCCGGTTTAGTAGGTGACTGATGTCACTGAAGCTCATCAAAAAATCGGGCATATTCTTTTGTCCTTAGAAGGTGGATGAGCCAAACATACGGGTCAACGGCGGATAGAAACCAAAAGAAGAAAATCCAGGTTCGAAATATTGCATCCTGGTCAGCGTCTGATTCATAATGGGCGGCTGCAATCAAATATCCAGGCAGTAAGTAAAATGCAAGAACACGGTGGACTGGGTTGCGTCCCGCCACCGTTCATAATGGCAGTTAAAATACATAAACGAACAAGAAAACATACACAACACCTATTTGTTGACGACCCCCGCAAACGTTATAAGGACCAAGATTTACTTATATGCACTTGGAATATAAGAACTTTATATAGATCCGGTGCAAGTATCCAACTGGCAGATGTCCTCGAAAGTTATAAGGCTGACATTACCGCTATCCAGAAAATGCGATGGACAGGACATGGCTGCACAAGAAAAATAAACTGCGACATATACTACAGTTGCCATGAGAAAAACATGAATTTGGTTGCGGATTTGTAGTTGGCAAAAGACTGCGACATCTAGTCTCTAGGTTCAATCCTGTGAGTGAATCATGGATCCTATCGCAAGCAGACGAAACATCTATAGCAGTCTTCGAGAGCAAAATACTCCGAAAAATGTATGGCCCTATAGTGCACAACGGCGAGTATCGGCGACGCATGAATCATGAGCTGTATGAGCTTTATCCTGACATTGACATAGTTAAGTGGATCCAAATAACGCGATTGCCTGGTTAGGCCATGCCAGTAGAATGGATGAAGACGAACCAGCACGAAGGGTTTTCGAAATCGAACTCGAAGGAAGACGAAAAATAGGAAGACCAAGACACTGCTGGAGGGATCAGGTTGACGAATCCCTACGTACACTTGGTAGTGCCAACTGGAGAAATAAAGAAAGAGATATAACTGGTTGGCGAAATATGTTATCTTCGTTTTGTAAGGTCCCTGACCTCCCGGGGTTGTCCGAGACCGGATAAGTAAGTAAGTAAGTCACAGCCAGTAAAACATTATCAAAACATTATCATTGTTCGACCTTCCCTCGACGAACATCCCTCAAGGCGTTTCCCCGCTATATTCTTCGGAGCACTTTTATCTCGTAGACTCCCAGTGATGTTTCACCAGCATTTGATATAACCTTGGATTCTGCGCCATAAAGCAAGACAGGTTGTATGAGAGTATCATATAGTTGGATCTTCGTTTTTCGAGAGAGAATTCTATCTCTGAAGTGCTGCTTAGCCCGAAATAACACGTGTTTGCAAGCACTATTCTCCATTTGCTTTCCAGGCTGAGGTTATTTCTTCTGTTCACGGCGGAGCCGAGGTAAAAAAATTTGTCCACTACTTCGATATTATAACGGATATCAACGTTCACCCTTTCATCTCATCGGGATGAAACCATTAATTTTGTCTTGTTCTCGTTTACTGTCAAACTCCTGATTTGCTGATCCCTTCTCAATTCTCGAAAATACACTTCTCGCAGATTTTGCCCGATGATGTATAAATCATCAGCATATGCGAGCAGCATGTAACATTTTCTGGTAACAGTTTTCTTCGTGTTGACTGCAGCTTTTCCCACAATGATCTCAATTCAGATGCTGACGAGATCGCATGATAGGGTGTTGCCCTGCCTGAGGCCTCGCATTGTAGTAAATGGTTCGGTAAGATCTTTACTGAAGATTTCGTGTCGCTCAGTGTAATTCTACAAAGGCGTATCTGCTTAGCAGGAATACCAAGCTCCGACATAGCTATGAGTACAGTTTTCCCCGTATCGGGCTATCGAAGGCAGCCTTATAATCTACAAAGACGTGGTAGGCTTTTATTTTTTTCTTGGGGTTTCTCCAGGATTTGTCGTAACGAGCGTTGACTTTCCAGGCCAACAGCCGTATTGATAAGGTCCGATCAGGTTTCCAAGAAACGGCTTTAGTCTTTCCCACATTTCGCTCGAGAGGACTTTGTATGCGATGGATAAGAGGCTTATTCCACGACAGTTGGTACATATATTCGGGTGGCCCGTTTTGAAAACTGGACATAGTATGCTAACACTCCAATCGTAGGGCATGCATTCGTCAAGCCAGATTTTGCATATGAGCTGACGCATGCCCCTTTCCAAGTCGTAGCCGCCAGCCTTAAACAGCTCATCCGGCATTCCATCAGCACCAGCGGCTTTGTTGCTCTTAAACCGGGAAATTGCAGTTCTAACTTCACTTTGGCTAGGACGGGGCAGTCGACGCCATCATCCTGTATGTGATCCACACCCTCATCTGAATTGAAATCTCCTGGGATAAGTAAAGCAGAGATGTGATCTCTCCATATTCCCAACAGACTGTGCACATCTGTGACAAGATTCCCGTCCTTATCTCTGAAAAAGGGGCCTGATCCATTTCCGTTGGTTTGGCTTTGAACTTTTCGGTAGAATTTACGGGTCTCATTCTTCCTTCTGTAGGATTCAATTTTCTCACCCTCGCGCTTTCTCCACAGCCGTTTTAAATAAATCCTCTTCTCCTTATATTGCTTTGTCACGGTCGGCATTGCAACTGACTGAAGCACTGCCGACGTGCAGCGGTGGTTTCATCACTTGTCATGGGACACTCTTCATCGTACCATGGTTTGTCTTTAAGCGGATTTTCATAACCCAGTACGGTCTCTGCAGCAGTTTTCATAGAGTGGAAAATGTACTTCCACTACGCTTCAGGATCATGAGCAGGGGGTACGTTCTGCGCCAGCATATGAGTAAGCTTCTTTGCATAGACCGTGGCTATCTCTTATAATTGCAGCTTTCCGATATCCTGCTTTCTGTATCTCTGTGTTCGTACGACTTTCACTCTGATTATCCTTGTGCAAAGCTTGGTGCAACCAGTTAGCTCCTCGAATCACACGTACGTCCATCAAACTAGTACAGTGCCTTCCGTTAATTACCAGGTGATCAATCTGATTCTTCGTCTGTTGATCAGGGTATATCCTTAAGGGTATAGCCTTAAGGATGTCTTTATGTTGGAATCTCGTATTACTGACAAACATGTTTTTCGCCGCTGCAAAATCTAACAGTCTCCATATTCCGTTATCGGAAGTGATGTCGTGTATACTAAATTTACCGATGGTTAGTTCACAGCCACTTTAACTGCCTTTCCTGACTTTCCCTTTACTATTAAAATCTCCAATCTTATGACCCGTATAGCTAAAAGGAAATCGAAAAATATTCTTCTAAGAAAAAAATTTCAGATTGAATCATTATAAAAAGCAATTTCCAAATCTTTTCGAACCTCTTTCAACTCATGTAAAACTGTAAATTTTTAACAAAAGTTAATTCTTTAGTTACTTTCATCAGTATTATTATTTTTTTATTATTCTATGAAATATATTTTAGATACATATTTTTATTTTAAACTTTAATAACTCCTGTCGCTGAAGGGTTCATTTTTTATCTTGAAAGATAACATATTTGTTATTTGATCTATGCAAATACCAAAACATTATAATGTTTAACAAGAATTATTAGATAAATTAGATATTTTAAAGTTTTCAATGATATACATTCATATATACCATTTCTATAGGATTCTAAACGTCGCCAAAGATACGCCCCATTATACATTAAAGTTTTGCATAATTTAAACTTCAACTTTGTGTACGAAATCTACACCAATAATTGCACCTCAGATTGTGTCTCAAACCGCTCAAAGTTCAAAATGAATTTGTCGCCTCTAAATAATTGTCGGTTGAATATAAATATATCATGCTGATTGTCATTTGACAGATAAGTGATACTGTATAACATAGTTAGATTTATCCACATCAGCTATATATTTAGATATGATTGGTGTGAATGTTATTAGGTAAGTTTCACAGAAATTGGGCTGCCAAATTTCAAATAGAAGTAAATCCTCGCTAGTGTTAGATGCATCAAATATAAGATTTCGTAACGCATTGCGTTATTTAAGATGTTTGTACTATTTTTTCTCGTTTGTGGTACAAAATTAACATAAAATATTAAATTATTCGAGGTACAGCTCCATCTAGTGATTAGTTTGACAAGTTTGACATATAGTTAAGCCGGAATCACAATGCAAGCAACATTTTCAATAGGCGTTCACAATGTAAGCAACAGTTTACTTCGAATCGAGATGTTTGTTCTAACAGGTGATACCAGTATTACGGCCAATATATCAAGGCAACAATAAAATATATTTTGTTTTCGTGTCAAAGTTAACACAAATGTATGTCAAGAATAAAAGTAAGCAAGAAATTACAAACACCAAATACATTTGAATTTGATTGTACATGTAATGAACAGAAGAAAAACCAAATAATTTCAGTTGATCTTATAACACAACCTCTATTAGTTGCATCATGATTCAAATGTCATAAATGTCACATTTGTATTTTGTATTTTGAATGTTAATGTATTTAAACATATTTGCTATTAAAAGATTCTACGGATAAAATTTCTTTTATAATGCACCGTTTAATACAAATGGTTACAATTTTCATTACCGTTTTTAAGTTTGTAAATGAAATTCGAACTACAGCGCCATCTACCGCTTAATAGTATATTATTTATTCGAACAAATATGTTGCTGTAGTAGAAATCACAGATAAAGGAAATAAGTTGGCAAGTACTGCCACTAGATGCTGTGTTGTCGTTTTGTAACTTTCATTGACGTTTCTCATAACTTTCACTGACGTTTATTCAACAGTGTGGGACATTTTTTCAATACAAAAATATAATCATTTTCCAGGTAGTGCTATTCGAACATCTAATTTAGTTTTTATCATTCAAATGCATTTTGGTTGTGTGCTTATTTGGTGTACTGTTATTGTTGGTATTCGTTTATGTTGACCTGTACAGCATCGGCCCACTAAACAAAACAAAATCCCTGTTGATGTTGCCTACCACACCTTTTGTTAGCACCTTTTCTAAATACATCTTGCAAGGTATATTTTGTTTGGGATCAAACGTTGTAATTATTGCATGCAGCTCCATCTAGAAAATATCCCATTGAACAATAAATTTCCCACGGCATGTGCGATATCTAGTTAATTCCTTTATCTATGGTAGAAATATACCAACTTCAGCGACAAATTTGAGTTACATTTTTGTAAAAAAAAACGAAAAGGCATTATGTGGAATTCTGTGTGTGAGAACGAGTTGGTATGAGAATCGAAATTGTCGCTTGCATTGTGAATGCGGCTTTACATGTATGCACACATGTATGCTAACAATAACAGTCAATTGTGTAAAGCGCCCTGGAGAACGATTAAGTGTTGATGAAACTCAACAAATTTTGATTTTATAATTTGATGGCGTATTATTTTATCGTCTCGTATTATGCTTGGCCACAACAAAGTCAGTTATGTAGTGAAAGCCGACATGGACAAGTGCGCGGATGACAAAAAGTATTTGACTTCAATCCTTCTAAAAGATTTTCGTGAGTAAACCTATTCCGTTGTTTATTTATTTACCTATATGATATTTGGTTTTTTTATTCTTTTTTAAGCAGCAGTCACAATGGGAGCGACCAGTTTTGATGGTGTCCACAATGGAAGCGACAAAACAGAAAATGCGCTTTCGAACATAAACAGCTGATTGTCAAAAGACATAATTATTTCTGTTTTCTGGGCAAAGTTAGAAAATATTTTAGAATTAATATTTGTTGTGAAAAAATAATAATGTTATTCCAAACTGCTGCCCAACTTCTTCCCATACCACATTCCGCTCCACTGTGTCCTTATAACCATTAGAACTAATGTTCCATAAGTTCTCACGGCCTTGGACGGCTTCAATAAATGAAAAAGTTTCCGCTTCGTTCATATTGAATGAATATAACACCGTAAAATACACAATAATAAACACAACGATTGTCGACATAGAGACAGATACAGAGACTTGTCATTTACATTTAATAACATATGTAACCTGGGGTTTACACGGGACAGTTTTGCTCCGACAGTAGCAATACATTCACACATTTTTACTACCCCACTTACACTTCTCTCACTTGCCTCGCCACACTGCAAACCAACTACCAGAAATCTACCGTGGTATATATCTGGTATTCTACCAGCAAGTCTTATTTGAAAAGTACACATGCTCGTGACAATTCTACGAAATTAAAATTGTGTACATGTGAATACATGTGATTGTTCATCTTGTTTTCACGCATACTAGATTCCATAGCGCTTTCTCTGGCACTGGTAGACTTTCTGGTAGATCTTCCAAATATTGTGCCAGAAACGCGGTTAGCATGTGTTAGTAGCGAAGAAAATTGTTTTAATGTATTGGTGCTTTCGCATACTTTTTGGTAGACGTGGTTTGCAGGGCAATGTCTCTGATTTTTCAACGACAGTAACTTCGGCAAGAGATTTGACATAAGCGGCCAGATCATGGCTGAACTAGTAAAGGTTGGCGCAATAGAACAACTGATATTGCTTTCTTATGACTCCATCTGTTAAATTCAGTGTATTTTGTTGTTGTACTTTTTTGTTTACTGTGTTTGTTCATATGGATCTGTGTTGAATTTGACGGTTAGAGCCATGAAACAAAAACTAAACGCCTGTTGTTGGTTCACACAATTACAACAAATCCTACTGCGTCAACCTCTACTAGTTCAGCCATCGGCCATATCGGTGACGTTCGTAGTAATTTGAGAAAAAAGCAAAACATCGCAAACGACTTTACATATTAGGAAATATATTTGTATTTGAAAATTTTGCTAATTTTTATTGAAATATTGTTTGGCAATACAAACATATAAACATGAATACATGTATAATTTTGCAGAGTACATCAGTTCCATTGTAATTTGGAAAAGTAAGACAAAACACAATGGCAAAAGACCGAAGAAACAAAAAATCAGAGCACGAAATTTAACGGAACGACACTGTCGACGGTTGCTTAAATCTGTAATGTCTTTATAACTGGCTGGGCGCGTACGTCACACAAACAATTTTTCTGTTTGTGACAACTAATACATATTCTCAACTATCTTATCTCAAACTGTCCCATGTAAACGCACCGTAAGGAAAATTCGAAAAAAGCGGTATCTGTATGTTAATGTTGTACCTTTTTTCGAACAAAATGGTTGCTGTAGTTGAACTTCATCGTCAAATGGCAGCAACATTTTTGGTGACAAAACTGAAAGGCACTTATGTGAAATGTTGTGAAAAAGAGCGAGATGGCATGAAAACAGATATGGTCGGTCCCATTGTGACTGCTACTTTAATAAAATTGCTGTAGAAGCTAACAAAAGTAAAGTAGAGGTCACAACGAATTTGTAATTCAAGCCCTCTCGTTCCCACTCACAATATTTCATATAATGACCCATCATGTTTTTCGTGAAATTTGAATTCAAATTTATCGTAGAAGTAGGTTCTAATTGGAATTGGTTTGAATCAGTATAATGCCACTGACCGCTGGGGGCGCTTTACTTCTAATTTTGTTTTCAAACTTGAAAGCATAGATAAAGGAAATAAGTAGATATCGCACAGGCGTTGTCAAGTACTACCACCAGGTGCTGTGTTGTCGTTTTGTAACTCTCACTGAAATTTCTCATAACGTTTATTTAACACTGTGGGAAATTTGATACATACAAAAAAGGTATCATTTTCCAGGTTGTGTTATTTATGTCGTTTTGTTCCCCACTTTCAAGTTCAAATTTTGTTATTATTATGTGTCTGTGTAATTATTGCTGTTGTTGGTGTTCGTCCCTGTTGATGTTGACTACCACACTTATTTTTAGCACCTGTTCTACATACATACTGCAAGGTATATTTTGTTTGGGATCAAACGTTGTAATCTAGAAAATATCCCCCTGAACAAGAAATTTCCCACGACATGTGCCATATTTAGTTATCTATGCTTGATAACTAAGTGTGAAAGTGTGAATGAAAATGTAAACAATTTGTCTCAAACCCAAAATTTTAATAATAAGTATACAAACTTAACGTACACAAAACTAACTGCTGCTTGACGTAATTATTTAAACGTTTAAATTGTATTTACTGCTGTTCAAATTTTTTTAGTGTTTAAAAATAAATCATTTTGATTTTTTTTCTTTGACTTTGATATTATTGGTGGCTGGCGTCCAACAATTTCTCGTTCAATCTCGTTCGCCTAAATTTTCCGTTGTTCTTCTTCTTGTTTCATTATCTTCCTTAAAACTTGTTTATTCAATCAAAAAATGTATGTACTTGTTCAATCTTCGTGTTCGCCTAAATTTTCCGTTTTTCTTCTTCCTATTTCGTTATCTTGCTTAAAAATTCGCCTTCCTTCAAAATTTTATATTGATCCCGTTGTATTTTCTTATTCTTGTCCGTTATTCCATCATTAAACGACTTCAATGTATTCTCTTCACACCCTTATAGCAAGTTCAGACGGCTGGCTTTTTTCGTGTTTCGTTCTCTCATTCGTGTTTGGCCCCCCAATCATGTTTGAAACATCATGGTTCGCCATACAAAATTTTGAGAGCGAACCATCTCGTTTCAATTCGAAACATCTTACCAAACATGAATAATTTACTACCATCTCTAATTTATTTAGTACGCTATCGCTTTTTTATCTGAACTACTTGTCAGAATAAGCAAAACAAAGCAAAAAATAAATAAACATAGAGCGAAAGTGAAGTTTGTGTTTAAATATAAATAAAAAGCAAAGCCTTGATTGTTAACACAAATAAAACATTTATATAAATCATAAAAGTAACAAAAAAGTAAATCACAACTGTCAATAGAAACACGAATGCGTCTTGTGAACAGGGCGATTCACAATCATGGTTGAGTAAACGAAACAAGTGTTTCACATCACCGTCTGAATTAGCTATTAGTGTTTCCGATGGTCCAATCTATCTTCTTCATTCCGTTATATCATTTCGATGACTTCTCAAACTATCCCGACTGCGCATGTGCACAAAAAAGTACATACGTAAACGCTGGGGGCGCCGACTGTACACATAGCAGTAACAAATCAAAAACTGTATCACGACACCACTGTCAGGCCCCGCGAACCTTCTTCGGAGTCTGCTGTTGTTCGTGACGATTTTTCCCTCACATATAAAACTAATTTACTATTACTCGCTAGATGGCGCTGTAAATGAAATTTTATTTCAAACTTAAAAGACTTAATAAACGACTTAACACTAGATGGCGCGGAAATCAAAATATCTGCAGTTTACAATGGCAGCAACGAATTTGTAATTCAAGCCTTCTCGGTCCCACTCACAGCATTGCCCACTCATGTTTTTCGTGAAATTGGAATTCAAATTTGCCATAGAAGTAGGCAATTCTACTTCAAATTGGAATTTGTTCGAATCAGTTTATTCTACTGACCGCTAGGGGCGCTATACTTCGAATTTTGTTTTAAAACTTGAAAGTATGAATGAAAATGTAAACAATTTGTATCAAAACAAACATTTTAATAAACAATATTATCTGTAGAATGTGCCAATAACAATAATTTCACATATAAATATAATTTTTTATTACCAAGAACACAACACTGTCGTTGGCTTTCGAACGAATCAGCTGATGCAAATGTGAAATGTGTAGTTGTTTGTAGTCAGTGTAGTTCGAGCCAATTTTATTAATAAACAAAAGAAAAAAGTTTAAAAAAAGCTGACATTTTCAGGTTTATCGAAACCGTCCAATTTGAAAACATTTCTGAAGAAAAATTTGAAAATATTTCTATAGAAAAATTTTAAAATATTTCTATAGAAAAATTTTAAAATATTTCTATAGAAAAATTTTAAAACTTTTCTATAGAAAAATTTTAAAACTTTTCTATAGAAAAATTTGAGAATATTTCTATAGAAAAATTTGAGAAGATTTCTATAGACAAATTTGAAAACATTTGTATAGAACAATATTTTTCTAAAGAAAAATTTTAAAACATTTCTATAGAAAAATTTGACAACTTTTCTATAGAAAAATTTTAAAACTGTTCTATAGAAAAATTTGAAAAGTTTTCTAAAGTAAAACACTTAATATTTTTTGCTCCGGGTAGTGGTACAAATCTGAGGTCCGTGTCTCACATTTAATTTTTCTATTTTTTACTGTTTGCTTTTTCGTTTGTATTGCAATTCTCCATGGTTTTCAATCCCCAAATATGTATACTGCTGTATAATGTAAACAATGTTGCCAGTCAGCTGTTTTTTCGAACTTATTCGAACAAAATTTGTTGCTGGCATTGTGAACGCCTGTTGAATTTGTTCCTATTATTGTGAACGAGCCTTTCAACAGGCGTTCACAATGCAAGCAACAAATTTGTATTCTTGGTAATAAAAAATTATAATTATATGTGAAATTATTGTTATTGGCAGATTCAACAGGTAATATTATTTATTAAAATGTTTGTTTTGATACAAAATGTTTACATTTTCATTCATACTTTCAAGTTTTAAAACAAAATTCGAAGTAAAGCGCCCCTAGCGGTCAGTAGAATAAAATGATTCAAACAACTTCCAATTTGAAGTAGAACCTACTTCTATGACAAATTTGAATTCCAATTTCACGAAAAACATGAGAGGGCATTATATGCAATACTGTGAGTGGGAACGAGAAGGCTAGAATTACAAATTCGTTGCTGCCGTTGTGAACGCTACTTTATAGAAAACGTTGCTGTTTTGGCTCTTTAAAATTGCAGCAACACCATTTAGAGAATTTATAGAAGAGTAGCGCATTACGAATATCCTCAAATAGTCAACATTTTTAGGAGAATTCATAGTTCATAATCGAATTCATAGTTGTTGCTTCATGTGCATTCCGGGACGTGGAGGGGTTAATTGTTGTTTTCTGAAATTGTGTGAGTCTGACCCAAAGAAAGATTTTTTTGCTAGCCAAATCCTGTAGCTTCAACTTTTTTTCGGCCCGACCTAATGTACATATACCGGAAACTGTGTTGAAGATTTTCTCCACCGTTGAACCATAGATGATTATGTTATGTTATGTTTAAATTAATTTATCTTATCGGAGCATATTGAAAAAAAGCCTACACACTACATGTGGCCTAAGAAGTAATTTACTCCAATTCATTGATTGATTAAATCACACTTATTTGTTTTATATCAGCTTATGCAAATGCCACAAACATCAAACTAGTTTGCCGGCCAAGTGTTAAATACATGAATACCGATTTTGTTCTACTAATACAGTTATTAGTATGGTTACCCAGTAATATCCCCTTGTGGTTTGTGTCTAAGAAATTCATTATATAACCCAATTTCTTTAAACTTTGATATTTCAAACGAAAGAGTTATTCATACTTTTACTGCGTGATTATTGCACTAGTGAATAGCGGGCTCGGCAGACTCATAGATGGCATACGCAGGTCAGTGTCTGATCCATGCTGGGTGTCCGAAATAAAACAATGGAAAATGAAATGAAAAATGTGTTCCTATCTGTTTAATACCTCTGCAAACGTTATAATACCTACCAATTTACGTATATGCACTTGGGCCATACACAACTCATACAAAAACGACGCTTCTATCCCTCTGGCGGATGTAGTCAAAACTTATATGCTGTCTAACAGCTATGCAGAAAAGGCGATCGACACGACATCCAAGACACCAGAAACGAAAAAGTCTGTTTCGGGTTTATTGCCTACCGTTAGCCACCTATTGGAAATACTAAAATTTGTTATTTAATTGAGGTCACATATAGATGGCGCTAATGTCAACCCTCACGGTTTTGTTATTATGAAAACTTATGAAATTATCTTATCTTATGAAAACTGTTTTAATTTGTATGGCACATCCGCTTAGCTTTAGCGAACGGCTTTATAACAGAATATAAAATCACTATTATCTACACCGAGTTACCATGTTGTATTTATTTACAGCTTAAATTTTCGATTGTTTCGCCAAGCATATTCTCCGGAATGAAAATCTCTAATTCCCCACACATTACAACGGGTAGAAGCGAGGATAGTAGAAGGCAACTGATGGTTGCCAACAGCTGTTTATTTTTGACCAACAACGTTTGAAAGTCACTGGACTAGTTGGAGTGAAATATATAACTCGTTTACACGTGGCTTTAATTAGTATTAACTCAAATCGTGTTATTTAGATAAACACGAATCGAAACTACATATTAAGCGTGCCATCATAAATCGCATTCTCAATGCAGAACACGACCTAAGTAAGTTAACACAGATTAGAGCAAGTGTTATAATCTAACAATTCAAATATGAAAGTATTTGCTAACAAAGACCATTTAGATAAATGACAGGCTAAAGAGATTTAAATTATATTTTTCTGTAACATTTAATTCGTTAACAAAGACTTGAGTGTGACAAAGAGAAGAGTGTGCAACAGCTCTTTTAATTGGCCCACAACCAATACGTGGAATAATTGGACACAATTGCGTTTTAATTGGAATCAACACAAATAATTTTACTCTAGCACTATATTTTGATTTTTTCAATTGTTACCCCTTTTTCCCTCGATTTAATTGTGCAACATTTTCAATAACAATACTCTCAGTTGATGTGTTTTGTACTTTTGGTTTCATACACGGCTGCAAATGTATACAAATCGCACATCGCAACCCGAATTCTTCCAGTCACCTTTCTTCTTTGAAACCATATTTTCTATAAGTTTTTCAACGTCTTAGTTCATAAGCCATGACATCGGTATCCCTTGTTATTTATTCATTATACTCTATTTTCTACTACAACTCTAACCACAAAGCCAAACAGCTGTTTCATCGAAACCCCCTAACAATTTTGACTAGAGGAAAGGTAGTTTCCGTACGATAATTTTTATCTCGTATACGGGGAAAATACACATAGGGTACTCGCCGTAAATACTAGGGTACCCAATCGATTAACCGTTTTTCGATTAATCGAACAATTTGTGACGAACGTTTGCTCGAGTACATTAAAAGGACTCAATTCGAGTTACAAATGAGTCGAGTAAATTATGTCGATTAAACGAATAAATCGAGAAAACAATATGTGATTATTAAATTTATAAACGAACTGGTTTCATAATATTTTTTTTTATTTACACTGAAAAATTTAAAAAAAAACACAATTGAAAAGGATAATCAAATTCTATTTTGGAGGTCCATTCAATTCCGACCTATTTTAATTTTTTCAAAACATGGGAGAGCCCATTAGCTCAGGGTTGTTTTTTTATCTGACGAACTGTTAAAATACAGCAGCATTTTTCTGTTTTATCCCTAGAAAAGACAGTGTTATGAAATGGAAAATATTTTCTTTGTGATATTTGTTCCCAGTGCGACGGGGTTGAGTTTCATTTCTTAAAATTTTAAATATTTTTTTCAGTTTATTCTATGATTTGGAGCTTCGGAAAGAATAAAGTAATTTTTTAATTTTAAGATGTAAAGACTTCGTGGGAGTCAACTGCTTTGGAACTGCTTTGGTAAATATAATTTAAGAAACATTTGTTGGTTGTTACCGAAGCACAACGAACAACGTGAAAATATACGGTAGAACCAGTTGCACAGCTGATTTAAACTTTTTATTGTGTGTGCGCTTCTCTTATGTCAAATTCTCATTTTGCATCCCTGACACCAATATAAAGAATCAAACAAAGGACAATCGTTTGAAAATTATCGTCTTTTGATGTTTTCATTATTTTTTTAATCACCTGAGATATGACGAACGACGTACAAAAACAAAATCCCTGTTGTTGTTGCCTTGTTGTGTTTGTTGTCGATTTGCGTCTACCATATATTTGTACCATCCCAATAAACATTTGTGTTGGAAATCAAGTTGAATTCAACTTGAATTCCAGCCATATTTTCCAATTTCAATAGCACTGTAAAACAATAGCAATCTCCAGGGAAATTAACCATTGAATTCAATTCGAATATTAAAGTGTAATTACAGTTGAATTCAAGGCTCGAATTACAGTTGAATTCAAGTCACAATAAATAAGTCAGTGCACTGGAATTCAAGGAAGTAATTATATTTTAATCCCAGTTTAAATCAGTACTAATATTATTTAGAACGAGCACAGTTGCTTGGAATTGACCATAATTAGAAATACATATATTTAACTGGAATATAAATTGTTATGATTCAAACATAACGCTATAAATTAGGAAGAGCGAATGGGTAATTTGTAAATATAAATTTATTTAAGATATCAAATTTTATGAGTTATTTGATGGAGCTGCAAATTTGTCCTTTGATTATCTGCAATGATATCTACTTACCTATTTTATGGCTCGTCTAGATAGGATTCTGGGCCGCTAAATGGGTTATTGCAGTCCATGTGTAAATGGTATATAAATACGAGTTTCGTTTGTAGCTCTTCCACTTCTTCCTCCTATAAATAAGCGCTGCAAAATGTTGTTTAATTGTTAATTGAAATCAAAATAAATACTTACCATATTCCTTGAATTGACCTTAGAGTGACCGTTTTTGATTTAGTCCATTTTCCGATATATTCGAATATTAAATTACCATTAAATATCCCCATAGCTGACAAATATTGTGGATGGCAATTTCAAATAAAATATTTTCAAAAAACTGCAAACTGGTTTGAAAACGAATTTTCGGAATTTTGGTGTTTATTGTATTTGATTTCAAGTGTAAATTCAAACAATATTCAAACATTTGAATTTTCGAAATTTTTGTGCTTATTGGGATGTTACAAACTATAATTTGTTTTGACTTTCTATTTATTTAATTGTTCAACACCTTTGATAGAGATGAGTATATATAAATTTTGAAAATGGTGTTTATTTGATTGGTAAGTATTTAACCCTCAAATGCTTAAGATTGCCTTAAAGCATAATTTAAAAATGTATTACGTTTTTCAGTGCTATTATAATTTAGAATATAAAATGACCATACAATTAATTAGTAGTAAATAATCTATATTCTCCGAGCTTGATGTCAGATTTGATTTTCTTGTATTTATTTTCCTCGATATTTCGCTACTCCATTGTGTAGCAGCATCAGGAGATATAAACAATAGTTAACAATTAAAACCAAATAACAATTATGAAAAATTATGTCAATATAAAAATGTTGGAAAAAAGTTTTCCCGCCTTTTTCAAAATTTTCTGAAGTTACTTTAACTGTAGCCCAAATTTACAGACATTTAATTAGTAAAAAGTAGAACTTTTTAGGTACAAATTGTTTATCGATTTAATATTTTTCTTTGGGTTAATATATATGAACTTTTTACGTACTCTATTTTTGTTTGTGTAACTTCAGAAAATTTTGAAAAAGGCGGGAAAACTTTTTTCGAATATTTTGTTAGTAGTACTAGATAAATGAATTATGATAAATTAAAAGAAGTAATATATTATATACTTTAAATATTTCAGTGCTGGATTAAATGGGATAATGATAAGCATTCATTTAATTTTATTCGTCTAACTTGTGAAGTGAAAAGATCGAATAACCACTTAATCGATTAAATAATAATAAAAAATAACTATTATTCTATTTACAGTAGATGTGTGAGAAGTAAAATAACTTGGAATAAACTATATGTTTACCAAATACATGCATATATTTTTTTTGAACTACATATCGTCACCTTAAATGCAAGACGGCGTAGGCGTAACAATCATTTAAGATATTTTACAGGGGAGGCATAAATCGACTCATCGACTGTTGTTGCCATTTCCCATTTGTGCGTGTTACATTTTTTGTAGGATATTATTGTAAAACGGAAAGACGTAACATCAGTGAATTTGAATTAAATGTAATACAGAATAAGTGTGTTATTCTTAATTATAGATTAATTTGTACGGGACAGCTAAGAGATCTTAAGTGGCATTTCAATTTCCCACTTAAATTCCGACTTGAGCAATGAGAATGTTGGCCACATGTTAAACTTCAAGAAATGGCAACAAAAATGTATCTTAGATAAATTTTGTTACCATTTTTTGCGAATGAAAATGTTATCAAAAAGAGACTCAACAGCAGAATTTTCCAAAATTGCTTGCACATGGTTAGTTCATTTAAATTATTTTATTTAATGGAAGACTATGTCTACTTTTATATCTCTAAATCTGAAGGATTGATTTTTGTTTCCGATTGAAAACAAAGTTGGAATTAAATTGTTCACAACAACGATCGGAAATGTTATACGTATTGATCATGGTATAATTATCTATCAGGTATAGCCGTTTAAACATGTGATTACATTTTTTCCATGCCATTTTTCGTTTCACTTGTAAAAATCACATGTATTTTGTTTTCATACTTTTTTGTATTCTTTTATTGTTAGTATATATTTGTGTAGAGTTTGGCAACTGAAACAAATGAACGAAATTAGAATGTCTGTTGTTGCTGGTTACAACTACACCAACATCTGCTGCTACTTTGTATTTGTTGGCACTTGATACAAACGAGTTGCAGTATCGCATTTTTTTCACCCATTACAGCAAATGTTGCCACATTGCGTAGTATTAAATGTGGATCGTTTTATTTGGAAAGTCGTAAGTGGCGTTGGCTTAATAGAATGAAAAAACAGCATTAATAATGTTGTAAAGCTGCTGTGTGCCGCTGTGGTGCATTAAATATGAACTGCACTTACTTATGTACTTTGTTTTGCAGCGGTATCGTCTAATTAATTTCAGCGACATGGAAATCTTAACTTAATGATTAAGTTATAAAGGAAGAAAAGTATACCATGAACAAAATAGAAAAATATTAAGATGATACGACTTCCTTTAAAAATCCATAATCTTTCTGAATGTAATTCGGTTTACTCGAAGAATTCAAACAGTTTTTGGATGTACTTTGAGGAAGGGTTTCATAATTATTTTTTGTACTGGTTTTGAAATATATTAGTTCAGATGGATCGTACCCCAGAGATGGAATCATATTTACTGTCGGTTCTCCAGTTTTTTTTGCCCAAATTTTTACACAAGTATATAAGTAGTTAATCGATAATTAATTTATAAGTTTATTACCTGGTCTAATATATGTGTATATTTTAGGGAACGACTTATAATCTCTGAAATACAGTGGTTTAAGTGATGATCTTGGAGAGGACACGGATTACTTCTTTCATTAACCCGCCAACTTGTGATGGTAGAAAAACTAGTCTATTATATATCTTCCTTTGTATTAAACTGTGGGTGGAATTACACTCTATGAGTATGTGTAACTATAAGTAAAATTTTCTGCTCTAATGTAATATTTGTTTCCACATAGACATAATGTTGATCGTTTGCAGGGAGTGCATTGCGATTTTGATAGTACCAACCGTCTGAATATATAAGTACATGATGGGTTTGTGGTGCCTGATTAATAGCATTTCTCAAATATTTAATTATGCAGAAAGTAAAGGCAGACGCAACTAGACTTCCCTGTGTCATCCCAAACGAAATTGTCCGGTCCGTGCGTAATTACCTTATTAATAGTAAAGTTATGCACTGGCAACTTCATTCTGTAGTGTGAGACGTTAGATTTTAGTTGGGGAACTACTTTGACTGCTTGTATATCTACATGTACCTAATAATAGAATAACCCCGACTTAGCGTTATCAGTGTCACAAATTTTTTTGTATCGTATACATATTTCTCTTCTATGCGCATCATACTGAATTTGTGATACGTTTTTTGATTCATAGGTCACGCAAATATCGTTTTTTGGCCAGTATATTGAGAGTAGATCTTTGAAAATTGTCATAAAACTTGGAAACTACATCTAAACGATATAGAATTGATATATATGACTCCATGATTTAAAAGTCTGACTGGAGATATAACTTCCCTGTATATTGACGCCTGTAGTGAGCTTCCAGTTTCGAAGCTAACCACTTTTCCAAGTAGTCCAAGCTCGTTTTATATTTTTTATTTCCGGCTGAGTTTCTTTGGACAGTTCTCTAAGCATTGTTTGATTTTCCGGGCTAACTTGTGTTTTATATACGCCAAACACAGGGAAAAGATTAGTTGGAAATCAATTCAGGCACTATAAATTCCATCATAAAGTCTATATTTTGATCAGAATTCATAATTATCATACATCAGAATTATTTGTCGATGTTACTGATAAATTAAAAATAGGTCTTGCTAAATAAAACTTGTTACAGCCGAAATTAAGTTGTATTAACCAATTTGAGAATTTCAAAAACCTCATTCATCTGAAATGTAAGATACAACTAATAAAAAGTACAATATTAGAATTCGTGTTCAAATATTAGTTACTGTAATCATAATTTAGTTTCTGTTACAAAGTTATGTATTCGATTTGTCACAAGAGGCTTTGCTGTTAAAGAGAAACTATATTTGAATGTTACACGAGGGCTTTTCAGAAAAAATATTATTTTAAACAGAAAGTGAGAAACAAAGTTCGGAAAAAACAATAAAGTGTAACACAGTGCAACACGAAAATATATAACCATATACGGACACCACTACGTGATAAAAGACAAAAAAAGACCCCTGTCTCCCAGTTTTGCCCAAAGTCCTCCCGGTCTTTTTTTAAATTTTTGCAAAAAAGTGATAATTTTCTCAAGCTCATATCTTGCAAACCGTTCTGAATTTTGATTTACTCTCTGAGCTCTTGTCATAATGAACAAAAATTGTAAACATATAAAATCAAAAAAAAACTTCATCTTCAAGGTCAAAATCGCGAAAAACTTTAAAAAATGAGCGAAAAATCGCCCACAAAAAATTTTTTTTTAATTTCCGCTTTTACGAAGAAATTTACTTTATGAAAAATGCGCCAATTTTCTTTGGCCTTGTTGGACTTATAGCGCTGATTAAAACCCGAAAGTTTTTTTAAGAAGGCTGAACCAATTTCTTGAGATATAGGCCTTTATAACTTGAGTATATAATCGCTTATATCTCACCCATTTCTTATCCGATCTGGTTGAGAAGGGTATCATTGAGAAGACCTTTGAAAACACTATAAATCTGTATATAAATATGTTAATTTTTAGTAGCTCATTGGGGCAAATAAAAAAAAAAAGGTTTTTAACCTTACTTTTTTAATAAAAATCTGGTTTTCTCAAAAAACGGCCCTAGTAAACTTATTTCTTCCTAGACTCAGTAAAAGACAACACTTCAAGCTTTTTTTAAGGTATAATACTCCGTGTTAACCCTTCTAAGACCGGAGATAGTGAGGTTTTTCTAACAAAAGTACTTTCTGGGAGCCAAAATTTCGCTTAAAAACAATTGAAGTGTAAGAAAATAAGCGATTTCTTAAAAAAAATGTTGATTTCCAAACCTTTAAACGTAAATAATTGTCAGTGTGGAGGCCGAGTGTGTGAGTGCACTGTACCTTCACTGATAGTAAGTGGATTCTAATAAAAATTCTCAAGCTGGTGGGTGAGTTCCCGTGCCCAAACTATCAAACAACTACCTGGAAGCAAACATCTGCATTGAATTCACATAAAAACAACCCAAAATATAAAAAAATACCTGGAAACACATTGGAGCTCTTGTCATAAAGATGAAATTGTGAACATATAAAATCAAAAAAACTTCTATCAAAAAACTGCCTGGAAGCAAAGATCTGCATTGAATTCACAAGGGACGCAGCACACAATATAAAAGCGAAACGACGCTCACATCGAGGCATTACAGGGCGTGACGTCAACCAGAGCTCAGCGGTGAAAGTTATAAAGTGAAAGTGAAAGTAAAAAAAGTGAAAGTGCTACAGCATAATTCGCACACAACATTGGCAACTGACAATTTCAATCTGCAGTGTGAAAATATTGATTTATTTTGTTTGCTACGTTTGCGGTCATCAAATCAAAAAAAATAGTTCTACAACATTGCAAAAGAATCTTTTAACTAGTGCAATCAAGAAAGCATATAAGTTGTTTTTCGACGGAGAAGACTTGACCGGTGAAAATTACACACCTAATACAGTGTGTCGACAATGTTATAACAATCTCATGGCATGGTTGAGTGGGTGCAAACATAGTATGACGTATTGTAAGCCGGTAAACTGGATTAATCTCCCAGGTGATCATGATGAAACCAGCTGCTATGCATGCGTAAATTACACATGTGGTCTAAATCGATATGCTGGGAGTGACCAGAAATGATTCCTTCATTGGGCAGTTCAAGCAGCTCACTACTTCCATGCAGTATGTCCTGGGCAATCGCTTTTCGGAAACCTCCGTTAGCTACCTAGAGTGAGAAGGCGAAACAAATGAGCATCAAATCCGGTTTAGTAGGTGACTGATGTCACTGAAGCTCATCAAACAATCGGGCATATTCTTTTGTCCTTAGAAGGCGGATGAGCCAAACATACGGGCCAACGGCGGATAGAAACCAAAAGAAGAAAATCCAGGTTCGAAATATTGCATCCTGGTCAGCGTCTGATTCATAATGGGCGGCTGCAATCAAATATCCAGGCAGTAAGTAAAATGCAAGAACACGGTGGACTGGGTTGCGTCCCGCCACCGTTCATAATGGCAGTTAAAATACATAAACGAACAAGAAAACATAAACAACCCCTATTTGTTGACGACCCCCGCAAACGTTATAAGGACCAAGATTTACTGATATGCACTTGGAATATAAGAACTTTATCCGGTGCAAGTATCCAACTGGCAGATGTCCTCGAAAGTTATAAGGCTGACATTACCGCTATCCAGAAAATGCGATGGACAGGACATGGCTGCACAAGAAAAATAAACTGCGATATATACTACAGTTGCCTTGAAAAAAAAACATGAATTTGGTTGCGGATTTGTAGTTGGCAAAAGACTGCGACATCTAGTCTCTAGGTTCAATCCTGTATAGCCACAATCCGCATAAAAGCGAAATATTTTTATATTTCCCTAATTTGTGTGAATGCCCCGACAGAAGAGAAGCCAACGACATATTCTACGAGCTCCTAGAGGAAACGTATGACCGCTGCCCTGGCCATGACATTAAGATTGTACTAGGAGATTTTAATGCCAAAGTAGGAAGGGAGAATGTGTTTAATCCAACTATTGGCAATTTCAGTCTACATGCTGACAGTTCCGACAACGGTATGAGACTGATTGACTTTGCCGCGGCAAAAAACATGGTCATTAGTGGTACAAGATTCCAGCATAAAGGCATCCACAAGTTTACTTGGGTATCCCCTGATCCAAGAACTAAGAACCAAATTGATCACGTGGTAATTGATGGAAGGCACTCATACATTGTAATGGACGTACGAGTGATCAGAGGAGCTAACATCGATTCTGATCACTACCTGGTAGCAGCAAAGGTTCGCACAGCTGGACATCGGAAAGCTGCAATTACCAGAGGTAGCCACAGCCTACTCAAGGAAGCGACCCTATCGTGCGATCTCTTTAACATCTTAATGGAGATCATTATGAGAAAAGCTGCAGTCAACATGAATAAAACCATCAGCAGCAAAAGTCACATGCTGCTCGCGTATGCTGATCATATAGATATCATTGGGCGCATAATTAGAGAAGTTACTGTGGTTTTTTTCGAGAATTGAGAAGGAGTCAGCAAAAGTGGGTCTGACGGTAAATGAGGACAAGACAAAATTAATGGTTTCAACGAACAGGGCCTCCACGCGATTAGACCAAAGCGTGAACGTTGATAACCGTTATAACTTCGAGGTAGTGGACGAATTTATATACCTCGGATCTGCCGTGAACAAAAACAACAACGTCAGCCTTGAGATCAAGCGGAGAATTGTGCTTGCGAATAGATGTTATTTTGGGCTAAGCAAGCACTTTAGAGATAAAGACCTCTCTCGAGTAACAAAAGTCCAGCTGTACCAGACTCTCATTTAAGCTGTCTTGCTTTATGGCGCAGAATCCTGGGTCCTATCGCAAGCAGACGAAACATCTGTAGGAGTCTTCGAGAGAAAAATACTACGAAAAATTTATGGCCCTATAGTGGCCATCGGTGGTGCAATGGGTAGTGTGCGCGCCTCTTGTACATGAGATCCTGGGTTTCGAACCCTGCTCTGACCACCCCAAATTTCTTTCGGCGGCGGTCACCTCGCATAGTGACGGTGACACTATCGAGTACATAGCCATGAAAAAGCTGCTCAAAATACCGTTCGGAATCGGTGTAAAACTGTAGGTCCCAATCAGTGAGTGAAAACTGGAAAGCGCACAGCTCAGTGATTGTGAGAAGCTCTCCCCTATCCCTTCATGGGATGTAATGGGAAACCATTTATTTATTTATATTGCACAACGGCGAGTATCGGCGACGCATGAATCATGAGCTGTATGAGCTTTATCCTAACATTGACATAATTAAGCGGATCAAGATAACGCGATTGCGCTGGCTAGGCCATGTCAGTAGAATGGATGAAGACGAACCAGCACGAAGTGTTTTCGAAACCGAACTCGAAGGAAGACGAAAAATAGGAAGACCAAGACTCCGCTGGAGGGATCGGGTTGACAAATCCCTACGTACACTTGGTATTGCCAACTGGAGAAATAAAGCAAAAGATCGTACTGGTTGGCGAAATATGTTATCTTCGTTTTGTAAGGTCCCCGACCCCCTGGGGTTGTCCGAGACCGCATAAGTAAGTAAGTAAGAGAGGAACAAAAGTTATAAAGCAACTATAACAGCCACACTACCAGTGCTTGCACCTAAAAATTTTGTATCACCAAGGCCGCCAACTCCAGATCGTAGTACAGAATGTACAGGAATGACTAGAGGAAGTGGTGTTACTTATGAAGATCCATTTGATACCGATTATGAGCCCCAAAAGGGAAGTGATGGACCACAACTAATAACACAAATGGAAATGGATTTCATTGTGGCCATATTGGGACTATAGCAGCGACTTGCCATATTTTTGACAGCGTTTTTAAAGCAAAGAAAACTCACACATGCTAATGTTAACTCTACGGCGTACCGCAAACGGCAAGCTGAATTTCAGAGCCTCTACACTCTAAATGATGACAATTCGTTCGCTTACTGCAACGATGTAAAAGCTTTGGTGGTAAAAATGGGAATGAACTACATCGCTAGTGAGTCGAGATTATTTATTGATGGTTCTGTTTCGAGCTTGAAAGCAGTGTTGTTGCATGTGCCGAACCGAAAACCTTCCATTCCGCTAGCAATGGGTATTAACATGAAAGAAAGCTATGAAACATTGAAAGATATAATGGAAAAAATCAAATACTACGAAAATAAAGGGAAGATTTGCTGTGATTTGAAGGTCATCAACATTTTGCAAGGGATCATCGATAAGGGCGGCTTTCCAAAATTCTTTTGTTTTCTTTGTAATTGGGATTCGCGCTCACCTCTGAATCAATACCAATGTAATTCGTGGAGACCAATAGGAAGTGTGGAGGAACAAATGAAACAACATAAACTGAGGAATGCACCTTTAATAGACAATACTCAAGACATCTTGCTGCCACCGCTCCACATAAAATTGGGAATTGTTAAAAAATTCATCGAAGTGGCCGTTGTAAATTGCCCAAACGCATTCGACTATTTGAAAAGCGTTTTCCCAAAGCGTAGCGATGACAAAATTAAAAAAGGTATTGTAGTAAATTTAAAACGAATTTTTGTTCACCTCATTGTACTATTTTCACTTTGTTAATGTTTTCTTTTCTGTCTTTATATTTTGTCTTCATTTAACAGGCGTACTTAATGGCCCTGACATTAGAAAGCTATTCAAGAGCAACTTTGAATCATCGCTTCATGATTATAATCATTCAATGGCATGGATTTACCTTCAGCGTGTATGCACCAGTGTCTTGGGAGGGGATCGAGACGTGGAACCGGAAGCAAGAGAATGGGTATTAAAGCTGCATTTTCTTCATCTTCATTTTGACGATTTTTTCAAACAACTCCCTACCGAATCCGATTAGCAAGGAGAACGGTTTCACCAAATCACAATGCCCATGGAAAAACGGTACAAAGGCAAAAAAACTCGACGCATTGCTTGCAGAGGTAATATCAATTTTATTGTTGCATTGTTTTGCATTCCTTTTTTGATTTCTTTTCTAATTCGTTTCAGGTATGTTGGTGGAGTCACAAGATCACCCTGTATGATGTTAATGAATTATCTGAAAAAGAAAAAGCTGATGATGGAGGGCAGTCTGGAAGTAACGTGCCTGTGGACAACATAAGTTCTGAATCAGAGGCAGATTCGGACGATTCGGACGACGATTGGGATTCACAACTTAAGAGAGTGCGATTTGCAAGTCCAGGGCCATCAACATTATAAACAGAATACGAATATTTTTTTTTTTAATTTTTGTAATAGATAGCATAGTATTGTAGTGTCATCCCTGCGGAGACTACTAATCCCTACAACACTGAATCATTATTACTAAATATCCATGCTACTACTCTTTGTTACAACCCTAACTCTAAATGTCAACCCATACCACCTAAGGACTAAGATTAATAAAATCAGTAATAGTAGCTTTGTTTCTTTACTTTTTGGGTGAAGTTCGGGTAAAAGAGAGTAAAAGCAAAATTCTCTCTCAAATACCCAATATTACCCAAAAGTAAAGAAACGCAAAAAACCACCTGTTAGAACAAACGTCTCGATTCGAAGTAAACTGTTGCTTACATTGCGAACGCCTATTGAAACTGTTGCTTGCATTGTGATTCCGGCTTGAATGTCTTGAATATGGCATCATTTTTATTTTTTAAAAATCGCTAAAACTAAAATTTCTGGAATCAAAAATCACTAAAACGCCCCTAATACATAGTTAAAATACATAGAACAATTCGATTGAATTCTTCCGTCACAATTTTGAAAGAAAATACACTCAATAAAAATCAAGCATCGGTACGCCGTCAAAAATGTCAAAGCAACTACACAAAGAAGTCATACAAAGAGGAGTTCTAAGAAAGGACTTCGCAAGTTAATAAAATGATGACAATATAAGGTTATGTATGTTGCGAAAAATTAAAACTATTTTGTCCTGTTACGCCTCCTTTTGTTGGCACACACATTGCTCTAAACATTGTATACCATTTTACCTAATGTTTTCACTGTATTCACTCTTTTTTATATTTTCGTGTTAGATCGTGCTTTTTCCTGCGTACACATGCGTATTTGCAATTACTAAGTTCTTACTCGTGCGGGTCGTGCCTTTGGCAACATTTAGTCGTGCGTGCCTGTGCGTGTTTGATAAGAGCATCTTCGTGCTTGTGTTGGGTCGTGCCTAGAATATTAGGCACGCGCTCATCTCTAGTACCCATGCATGCATATTTGTAAAAGAAAACAATTTCGATAAATTTTGTGGGCATTGAAATCCCAATAAGCACAAAGTCGGACTCGGATCCGATTTGAGTCCGATGCGTCGGATTCCGCTTACGCTGATCCGATTCGGATCCGGTTTGAGTCCGGAATATCGCATTTCGTTTTCTCTGATCCGGTTTGAGTCCGGAACAGCGGATTTCGTTTTCTCTGATCCGATTCGGATCCGGTTTGAGTCCGGAACATCGGGTTTCGCTTTATCTGATCCGATTAAATTAAATATAATATAATGAAAAAAAGTGAGTCTCAGAAATGCATATAAAAATAAATGCTTGAAATGTAATTGGATTATTTTATTCCGAAATGAGAGCGGAATCAATATCGAAATGATTTCGGAACCCATTGTAATGATTTAAAATCCGACCACATTTCGCTATCGGGGCCGAATTCATTTCGATATCGGATCCGAATTCATTTCGCTATCGGGTTCGAATTCATTTCGCTATCGGGTTCGAATTCATTTCGATATTGGGTCCGAATTCATTTCGCTATCGGGTCCGAATCCATTCCGATATCGGGTCCGAATTCATTTCGCTATAGGATCCGACCTCGTTTCGAGATCGGATGCAATTCTCGTTTCGAGAACGAAGGAGGAATTTCTCCCGCTCGCTGATCCGATCACGAACCGAGAACGGATCCGTTCTCGAAATCATCTCCGCGAAGTTGGATCCGTTGTGCTTATTGGGATATAGAAAAAACAGGAATATCTCGACTCACAGGCATCGGATGTGAAGAGTAATGGCACCACTGAAATCGTAAGACGATTTCCTTTCATTTGAGTACCAACACTTACCTGTAAGTTCAGGGGCCCGTTTTTAGATTTTTTGGGCCTTAGAGACAATTTCCCCCTAACGGACCACTTGTAGGTATTGTATTCTGTGAACAATTCAAAAGAGGATGCCATTTTTTTATGTTTTAGCCAAAATTTGCATGAGGCCATAAAATCCGCACAGCAGCTAAACTAGCAAAACCAAAATAGGGGTTTGTTCATAGAATAATACATTCATAGATACGTTTATTCTCTCATCTGCCGTTTCTTTTCACACTCTTCGTTGTAGGTTTGTGGAAATGAGAGCAATTAAATTTAAAATTAACTTACACCAGGTGGAGTTACAAAATATGTTCACTTAACTTTTTCATATCGCTTTGGTGTAGAACTGAACAATTTAATTGTATTTTGCTCTTTTTTGTTGCCTTCTATCGTTGATATACAATTGTATTGTATTTAACTCGACTAGTTTAGCACAAAAACACGAAATTCGGTTGTTGTTCCTTTGTTGGACGTTGTTTATTATTAATTTATTGAGAGAATAAAAGTATCTATGTATATATTAGCCTATGGGTTTGTTAGCTTCGATAATTACTTCGAGAAATTTCACACGAGGAGTTTGCTCTCGATGACTTCAAAAATGTTGTATGGAGTTGTATGTGGCAAAGTAACGCAAATAATAAAATAAAAGACAATATCTGATTGTCCTTTAGATGTTTAAACATATTCACGAGAGGGCAAATGTTTCCTTCCCGTGATTCTTTCTTACTCGTATACAATTTTAACACTTTACTTTTATATTAATAGCCTGTTCAGCGAACTTTTTTGTTTAAGCAGCCGTGCGATTGCTACCCAGGCGATCCAGGAGTGAAAGCTCATTGTACTAGCTGCCCTTATGTCAAAGTATAAGGTGGCGCAAAAGTAATCCTCCTATCAGAAAATGCTATAAATTTTGCGATTGACCCCTAATGTCAGAGTCTGTTTTGACATTTGTGTAGTAAACACATGCGAAATACACGTTAATAAACAATGTTACGCTACACTGCTCCAGAACGCGGAATATTGCTGACTATTTATTTGACCAATAATCGGTCGGTGACTTTTGCACAACGTGAATTTCGTCGCAGATTTCCTGGCCGTCCAACGCCTACTGGTGAAACACTGCGATGTTTAGCCGCTCGCCTCGAAGAGACTGGCACAACACGAGATGCTGCCAGGCGTGGCAGACCCCGGAGTAGCCGTTCTGCAGAGAATATTGCTGCTGTAGCCGAGGATGTCATGGAAATGGGTATCAGTCGACGGTCTTCACAGCGAATCTTGGTACAAGATTTGAAGATGTTTCCGTACAAAGTCCAGACGGTGCATCAGCTGTTAGCTGCTGACCGCCAATCGCGTCTAACATACGCTCAAGCCATCTTTAATCACCACCAAGAGGAAGATGATTTTTCATCAAAAATAATCATGAGTGATGAGGCCCATTTCCATCTTAGCGGGTACGTAAATAAGCAAAATTTACGCTTCTGGGGCACTGAAAATCCGAGTGTAACCCACGAAGAGCCATTACATCCGCTCAAAGTCACTGTATGGTGTGCTGTTTTCGCTGGAGGAGTCATCGGACCTTTTTTCTTCGAAGACGTCGCGGGCCAAACGGTTACTGTGAATGGTGAGCGCTACAGAGCAATGATCAACGAGTTCTTTTTGCCGCAACTTAATGCATTGGGATTGGAAAACATGTGGTTCCAACAGGACGGTGCAACGGCACACACTGCACGTGCCACAACCGATATGCTGAAGGATGCATTTCCCGGGCGCCTAATCTCCCGTTTTGGCGATGTTTTACAACATCGATGTTTCAAATAAGAGGCATCGATGTCGATAAAACATCGACCTCAAAACATCGATGTTTCCAACATCGATGTTTTTGGGGATGTTTCGTTTTTGGTGACTTTTTTTTTCGAGGTACCAAAATTGAAACAGAAGATGTTTTTGCCGATGTTTTCTTTTTGCTGTAATTCTCTTTTAGATATGTGGTATCAACATATAAATCACCCTTTTTCACGATATAAAGGCAAAAAATACAAAACTTGATTAAAATAAACAGTTTCTAATTACATCCCATGTATAACCACCTACGCATAAAGGTGGCGGTTGGCTTCTGGCTGCGAATAAATGTCGAAATATAAAAAATTCGAGTTTCTATTAATACTTTATGATTTATTTTCCTTATATAAAGGCAATTTGTCACAATCGTCACACAAAAAAAAAACATCGGTGAAAACATCGATACAAACCATCGACGTTGGAAAAACATCGGCACTGAAACATCGATGTAAAAAGTACTCGATGTTTTTCAAAAACATCGATGTTTTCAAAACCTCGATGTCGCAACCCTAGATTGCACACAAAGACAAAATAAACAAACAAAAATGCAAATTTGTAACAATGAATTAATGGACCAAATTCACTTTAGCACCAATTGCCCTATTGTTTTCGTATTTTTTTACCTGATAGGGCATTAAACGGTGGTAAGAAAAAACAAAAAACCAAACAGCGCTGGTCCATATTTTCGGAAATATTGGCCCCCGAAGCATGACTGTATAGTCGGGCATAAGCCCGCCATTTATTATCCGATCTTGTTGAAATGGGTATCATTACAAAGGCATTTCTTAAATCTGTAAACATGTGTATAAATATATTTATTTCTATTAATCCATTGGGGTGCTAATTAGAAAAAAACATTTTTTAACTCCACTTTCTGATTTCTTTTCTTGTGACGACAACTTCTCTGAAGATGTGGGGGTCACAATAGCCACGTTGGTTGAACTTCTGGGTGGTGTAACTTCCAGTACAATCGGAGTTGATTTTCTACCAAAATATTCCGGGTGGGCCAGCAGCTGAAGAAACATCTATTCATTAACTTACCTTTTTCCAATCAGATCTGTTTCTCATTGTACCACTTGCCTTCAATATCGGCTTTTGAATTCCCAAAGATTGGGCGAGAAGTGGCTAGCTCTGGGAACCAATATCCGAAACTGGCCAGGTGTATTTTTTTAATACTGCAAATATTAATTTTCTAACTATACGACTATAAATGTTCATTACAAGTACTTACTTGTTTTGTTTGAAATATCCATATTAAACAACAATTTTAATTAATTTTCTTGTAAATGCGTAAAGAAACACATTTGTAAACAATCTAAACGATTGATATTTTCTGATTGTCTAATCTGACGTTTTGTTTCGTTCGTGTTTAATTTCGCTGAACCACATTATTTAAGCAAAACGAAAGCTCTTTTCGTTTCACTCAACACAAAGCGTACAAAAACCAAAAGTTAGCTTCGCTAGTCATTTAGCGTACGAATGATCAAAAATTAAGTTACAAACACAGGCTATAAATTATAGGTAATGAAAATGAATACTCACAAAAGAATACTATGTACAATCTTGATACAATAGATGTAGACATGTTGTTTGTATTCTTCATACAAATATATTATAGTACGACAATACAGCTTATTAAGATACATATGTGCATTTCAGTGTACTATCAGTATCATCTAATTTATGTATACATTTAGGCAGTTATTTTATTGGGTGAAGTTATGCAGTTTTTATATTTTTTTCTGAAAATTAGGGAATAAATGCTCCCAAATTATTGCACGTTGAAAAATCTGTAGTTTTTTGTTGTTTGGATGCAAATATAAGATGTGTTTGGAGCTTGTCGCAAATATAATATACTTGTGCCCAAACGCATTGTGTTTGCTATTCAATATTATGTGTTTGAGCCCCAATGAGTAATATGTTATAACATGTGTTTGCGCGACCCAAATATATCTGTGGTTGTGATACAAATATAGCCGTGTTTGTTGCACTGTTTATGCTCTCCCAAGAGCAAGAGAATAAAAGAGGGCAACGAGTGTGTATATCTTGTAAGTGTGTTTCTGTATTTTTGCATTATTCTCTCAGTGAGCGATTCATAAATATTCCTGAATGTGCGTGTAATTTGCAGATGAAGTCAGTGTTTCTTATTTTGTCTGATGTATTGCGTTATAATTTCATGTATTCAGTCGTCAATGGTTCATCGGACAGAGGATATAAAAAGCGCTTGATCAGTGAAAAATGAATAAACAAACGCTCGGCAGGTTAAATGGTTTGTGATGTTTGCTTTGGTTTTTGTGTATGTGTTTCCCATATGTTTATGTGTTCTACACAAGTGAGAAACGATTTTAAGGAAAGAAACTGGAGATGACAGCAACGTGAATCCCTTTTTCTATTCAAACCTCTACTGAAAAAATGGGAATGGCGGACCATTTGTACAATATAATAAAAAAAAACATGTATATAAGTACTTATATTGTTCGTGTACCAATGCATAGTGATAACCAACGCATAGTTGACACCTTCTGAAGACAGAGTGAGAGACACCAAAGAAAGGAGAAACAACAGAGCAGCAGATTCAAAACAAAACAAATAATGCATTCAAAGCAAGTAAATGTAAAAATCATTTAATTTTTTGTATTAATAATTTTTATAAGTAAATGTGGATATATATTGATAAAATAAATTATAATAAATTAAGAAAATAAGAACAATTCGTTTCTAATTTTTATTATATTTGGGAGAAAATACGCATATGTTTCCACGTAAGTATATGGATGTTTGGGATGAAGCACTCATATGTTTCCACATAAAACCATACATATTTGTCAGTAAATATGCTAGTGTAATTTAAATACACCTGAGTTTGGAACTTGCAAACATATAAATGTTTGAAGTGCGTTCCAAACATATACATACATGGTTCATGCAAAATATGTTTGGGAGACTATGTTACAGAAGCCGTTTTTTCAGCGTGTGGTAATAAAACGGTAGGAGATAAGGATATTCCGGAAAATTTAGATTTTGACCTTTTACCTAATCAGAATGCAATAATATCTCAAAAATACTTCTTTCGGCAAATAATGTTACGACTTTTGACTTTGAAGAATTAGGGCTCAACAATTCCGGTTTTCATAAATCAAATTCATCACCGATTATCGATCCAACAGTACAACACACATCCACAGAGGGTATTTTTGGCAAAACTCAATCGAGTGGAAAAAGGTAACAAGTGAAAACATCTAAAGGTAGTGAAGTGTTAGAGGTGCACACTCTTTCGACTGTATTCACAAAAAAGTTGAAAGGTACGATTGGTTTGAGAGAGGAGTTACCATACCAGCTCATATTTCATTAAATTTTATCTTGAAATATATGATTTTTCAAAATATATTTTTCATTCTGATGGGTTCTTTATGACGTCACAGCCTACGAGAGATTTTTGTTTTTGATGATACTTAAGGATCTTCGATCGATACTAATTAGCATATGTAAATTGCATAATTGAATTTGTATAAATACGATTGATGATCAACCCGTGGTATCAATTAAGGCACAGTAGTTAGGCGTCTGATGATGAACTTGTCACGGAGTCATTCCAGTGAGTGTGCTTAACAGAATTCCTTATTATTCCAACAAAAACCAACCATTTTTCAATTAGAAAAATGTTCCTGACGTTGTAAACTTGTAGTATGAATTTCTCATGCATTAACTAAAGACTAACGAAATCGGTCATAAAATTCAATTTAAAAACGGCAATATTTGCTCAAAAATATTCCAGAAAGCAAATTAAGTTTAAATTAAATTGTATGTATGTAAAATTATAGGAATTAATTGAACAATTTACCAATTTTTCTTCAATACTGAGAAAGCCAGAAATATTTCTTTAATTTGATTAATTTTAATTTATAATTCTTTGTAAATAAGATTTAATAAGAATTAAAGATTACAAATGTTTTTTGAAACTAATGAATTAATTTTAAGTTTTAACAAAAATTATAGTATGAAAAACAACTAATCTACTTTTGTTACATCAGATAAACTATTTATATGATTGAAAATTATACTAAAAATTCATTGAAATCGGACGCGACATTGTTCGATATCTTAGAATTTTTGTGTATATGCTTTATTTAATTTTGTTTAAAAATGGTTGGAATTTCTATTGTTAGATACAATAATATCATCAAAAAACTGCTCGTGTATTGAAATATTCAACGAAGAGAGCAGAAAAACGAGCGGCTTCACTCGTTTTCTTTGTTGACATTCCACTCAATGAGTAAATTTTCTTCTCTATTTAAAATTCCATACTCTTTGGATAATTCAATTAGAGGTGACTATTCCAGTAGGGACTTGTTGACAAATTAAACTGTCTGGCATTTTCGTTCGGAATTGTTTGACATTTCATCATGGAATTACTTAGCCCGGCAAAGCGTCCACAAATTATTCTAGCTTAATAGCAATAACTAAAATTGTTGGCCCATATTTCCTCAAAACACGTCCTCCCGTTACCGCTGAATGCAAAGGGACTATTTGCTGTATGAAATTGAAGCCCGTGCTCTCGACGACACAAGACGGCACTACATGCCATACAGGGGATAGTATCAAAATCCCGAATTTCAAAATCCCGAAATGCCAAAATCCCGAATTTTTTAAAAGGCCGAAATGTCAAAATCTCGAATTTCAAAATCCCGAATTTCAAAATCCCGAATTAAAATCCCGAATTTTGAGAAATCCCGAATTATTGAAAATCATACCAATACAATTTTTTTGTATTTTTATTAATTTCAATTTATATCTAAAATGCAAGATTAACTGCTATGGCTTTTAAATAGTCTGTTTTATCCATACATTGTATGTTATTGAATACAGCCTTTAAATTTTGGTTTTTTGAACAATTTTTTTGTTGCGGGGTTGAACGTTCCCCGATTTAACTTTTTCGATTGCCGATTTAGCAACAATCACCTCTTTAGCCAGATTTTCGATCAGACTGTAAAGACCGGCATGCTTTTTGCCAACAACAACTTTAAGGCGTCTATGCCAACCCTCGACAGAGTTTTGGGTGCATGGGAAATTTTCTTCTAGCATGTCGCAAACCGACCAAAACTCGGTATCATACCGTCCTTCAATGTAATTGCAATTTATCCAACGAGCTATTTTTTTTGGCATCTTTATCTGCAAAGTTGCGGTATAGAACTTCATAATATTCAGGTATTTTAGCACCCGGCACAAAAGCAAGGGCCCTTATCATCCGAACTTGCAAGCTAAATTCTTCACAGTACCCATACTTAGTACTTAAGCCCTCCTTCTGAATCTTGCGCCAAATTATTTGGCCAAAGTGGAACTGACATCCTTTGCACTCAGCATACGGGAATAATTGTTTTGCAGTGTTAATGATGGCTTTTTCAAAATCCGAAATTATCTTTAGTGGCTTTAAGTGTATGTTCCATTCGCAAGCTAGTTTGGTAAGACTGAAGAAAACTTCGGAATAGGCCTCTGCGGTCTTGCGACTCATTAAGCAGAAGACTAAGGGCACTATCTGGCCCTGAATGGAACCATGAATACTAAAAAGTTGAGTCGTAATCCAAGGCACAACATGGAACGTTCCGTCCATCAACCAACATTGTGCTTCCTCCAAAAGCTTCAAACTAGACGGCGTACCCAATAAAATGTTATTTTCTCCGCCGAACTCCTTTTCATCCAAAACAAAAAGTTCTGTTTCCAGGAATTTTAAGTCTTCCGAAATATTGATTTCATCCAAAGTTTGCGGCTCATTAACTTTATTTGAACGAATGCGCTTGATCTTTATTTTTTGTACAGTAAACCCGGCAATTTTGATTGGTATTGGCAACGGTATCTCTTATTATTTGACAAGGAGCCTTTTCAGTACTGTTTTTTGCATTTGTTTTTAACGAGTTGTTAGAATGCATCACATGTTTTTCATTAGCTACGGGCTCATGACTGTGGACAGAAGGCTCCTTTTTTAATATATGTTCGTCGTTCACCATGATTGTGTGCAAACGACTTTTGCAAAACTTATCTTTTCTATTTGCACAACACCAGTAATACACTTTTTCAGTTGATTTTTCCAAATGGTACGAATGACCATTCAAATTCAGTTTTTGTTTGCCTTTATTTGATATCAAAACTTCCACTCATTTTGTATTTTTTTGTGAAAAATTAGCGACGTTTTTTATTTTGAAGTTAATATTTTCATATGTGAACTAAGACTGAATAATTTATTTATACATTTTAAAAGATCGCGAATAATTGTACAGTTTTCCATGTGAACTTAGATCGAGGAATTTATTTATATATTTCAAAATCCCGAATAATTGTACAGTTTTCCATATGTGATCTTAGATCGATTAATTTATTTATAGATTTCAAAATCCCGAATAATTGTACAGTTTTGGTTTTAAAAATCGCGCGATACATCAGGCAAAATAAGAAACACTGACTTCATCTGCAAATTACACGCACATTCAGGAATATTTATGAATCGCTCACTGAGAGAATAATGCAAAAATACAGATACACACTTACAAGAAATACACACTCGTTGCCCTCTTTTATTCTCTAGCTCTTGGGAGAGCATAAACAGTGCAACAAACACGGCTGTATTTGTATCACAAACACAGATATATTTGGGTCGCGCAAACACATGTTATAACATATTACTCATTGCGGCTCAAACATATAATATTGAATAGCAAACACAATGCGTTTGGGCACAAGTATATTATATTTGCGACAAGCTCCAAACACATCTTATATTTGCATCCAAACAACGTGCAATAATTTGGGAGCATTTATTCCCTAATTTTCAGAAAAAAATATAAAAACTGCATAACTTCACCCAATAAAATAACTGCCTAAAAGTATACACAAATCAGCTGATACTGATAGTACACTGAAATGCACATATGTACGTTAATAAGTTGTAATGTCGTACTAAATCGCGCGATTTTTAAAACCAAAACTGTACAATTATTCGGGATTTTGTAATTCGGGATTTTGTTTTCGGGATTTTGTGTTCGGGATTTTGTAATTCGGGCATATGACCCCAACCCGCCATACAGCCTGTGAAACCGTGCCATTATTGCGAGAATAATTCGGTGAACGGTTAATTTCACATTCGGAATTGGGCACGTAAATTAATTTGGTACCACACCTCTATTTGGTATAAAAAAAAAAATGGTTTCCCATTACATCCCATGAAGGGACAGGGGAGAGCTTCTCACAATCACTGAGCTGTGCGCTTTTCAGTTTTCACTCACTGATTGGGACCTACAGTTTTACACCGATTCCGAACGGTATGTTGAGAAGCTTATTCATGGCTAAATACTCGATAGTGTCGCCGTCACTATGCGAGATGACCGCCGCCGAAAGAAATTTTAAGTGGGTCTGAACAGGGATCGAACCCCGGATCTCATGTACAAGAGGCGCGCACACTACCATTGCACCACCGACGGTGTCCATCACACCATCTAAATTTAAATTTTTTAATTAAAAAACAAGAAACATAAGAATCGGAAAAAAGTGTAAAGTTGTATTAATTTATCCTAAAGTGGCATGACCATAGATTAACTCCTACTAGAGAGAATATTTGGCTCATCTGACGTTTCCTTTCACACTCTTCTTGATGCGGTCGGTGTGATAGAGAGATGTTTGACGAAAAGTGACATACACCAGGTGGAATTACAATAACTTCTTGCTTTAATTTTTCATGCCATTTTGGTGACAAACTGTGAAATTTAAATGTGTTTTAAACTTTTTTATTGACTGTTATTGTTAGCATACATTTGTGTTGTATTTAACACAATAATTTTAACACACAAAACGAAAAGCCGTTGTTGTTATTTTGTTCGTTGTTTTGAACCATTGCCTCTATCAGGTATTAGTAAAGCAATTATTTTCATCATCGAACGTAAATATCACACCAGGCCAAATGTCATAAATTTGGTGAGAGAACTATTAGGTCTACTATAAGTATTAGTCTATGGGCATGACCAGTGAACAAAATGAGACATGGATCATAAAAAGCGATTGGAGTGTGTCGCTCTTATTCACAATTTAGTGTAGATATCTTATTTTGTCAAGAATTTAAAATTTTTTGTTTTGGGTGAATATGATGAGTGATACAATACTTGACAAAATGAGATACCTTCATTAATTGTCAATAAGTGCAAAACGAGTCCTTCAACTTTTATGATCCATATATCATTTTGGTCATAGGTCATGTGGGTTTAGGAAAAAATAATAAAACTTTACATTTTTTTCCGATTCGTATGTTTCTTGTTTTTTTAATAATACAATTTTTTAATTTTTTAAGTAAAAAAAACATTTTTTTCGCCATTCTCTCTTTTATAACTGCGAAACTGATGATTACATCGAGAAATAGTGTACCAGTAAGTCAAATGTATTGTAATTCTAAAGTTTTCTAAATATATTCGGACAAAATCGGAAACGTCGTTCTCAAGTAATGATGACATATACATACAAATGACAATTTTTAAGGTACAAAGTGGTATTTATGTTATATTTAGGCTGACTCGACACCTGCGGATTATATTAATATGTTCAGCTTTACCATGGCTAAATTTTTGCCAAATATTGTGAGTGAAAATTTGGAGTCCCTTGAAGTTACGCTGAAAAAAGTGAAAAAAATCTGTGATTTAAAAAAGTGCAGAAAAATCTGAGAATTGGTAAAAGTCGATTTTTTTTCAAAAATTTTACGTTCTACAGACATTTCATGGGTACCGATCAACTCAGTAGACTTGTCTCTAACTGATACAATTTACTAAAACGTGGTGTTATCATCACGAAAAGTAACAACAAATATAAATTTTTTAATTGTTACTGTTATTTTGCAACTAAAAGTTATAATTTTTAAATTCCATACTTTCCAACTTTTAGTTAGATCTATCTGAATGATAACTGGGTATAGAGGTAATGGGGGTAAGTGAAATTTGTGTTGGTTTCTGTATTTGACAATATTGATTATTATATATTCTACACTTTCTGGGACCTATCACACAAAAGCTGGGTGATATGGAATCATAATGGAATTTGGGCACTGGTATGTGGATCACCACTCTATAGTTGAATATGGGAAATATTTGCAACGTTGACTTTGGTATCTGCCATACAAATGTTGGGCAGGTAATTTGCTGTTAGAAATGGTAAATCTCGAAAAACATCATAGATTGTAATTAAACCTGGTATTATCATGGGGTTTGTATGGCACAGCTGATCGAAAAGCCACTAGGGAAATGGTGTAGAATGAGAGACCAAAGAAGACATATAGATTATAGACCATGCAGCAAACTAAATTTACCATGCAGCAAACTAAATAATTGATACTAATCACAGCTAAATTATGTTTGCATCGAACGAAAATACGCATTCCCTTTTATTTCAGTCCGTATTATGCCAACCAAAGAGTAAATTACCAAAGCAACTCGAACTCGGTGAAATAGCCTACTACCTCGTCGTCATGAAGAGAACACGAAGAGAGGCATAGAAGCTCTTTTCTATTGCTCTGTGGTATTATACAGCATTCGCACTGGCATCGATTTTCTTGATTTTTTCACTTTTATTGATTCTAAGCAGTAATCAAGAAAATTTGTTTGATTTATCATACGTTTTGACAGACGACAAATTGGGTATTTTTTCGTATTTTTCTGAGAATCATGAAAAAATGCTTGATTTGCTTTATGCAACGCTGTTTTATCTCACACTACGCACGAATAGTACGTTTGTTTACAACCATGTGGTGGTACCACTAGAAGAGCCGGCTTATTTATTTTTCTAGTTTCTTAGGTATTTCTTGTTTCTCAAACATATATTTTTATACTTGTTTGTTTACTTTTATTCTTAGAATACATTTGTGCTGAATTAGATTGTCGAAAAATACCAGACAAAGCAAAATACCTATTATTGTAGGCTTGGTGTGTTTGTTATCGCAGTAACTCTACCTCGCCAATGCGTCTTGACTTTCAATCCAATCAAGAAAAAGCCCCAATGCAAACACTTTAGATTTTGTTGGGACATTTGATACGAAATCAGGTAAATATTTTTCAGGCTATGAGGCAATATTTTTCTCAATCCACTCTGGTATTTAATATGGACGAATTTGACAGCCCCATTCGCCATACCTTCCTGGAGATTTTTGAGGCAGGGTAAATTATGTTAACGGACCTATTGTTTTGTCTAATGGCTCTGAATTTTTTTCGACCACGGTTTATTCAAATGTACGATAAGCAGTTTGCATTTGATCAGACGCATTTCTTTCGATTTCTTGTTCCTGTTTTTTCTTCATATATTAAGCATAGAATAATGACGTATAGGGTAGCCAACTCTCTCAGTAAATTGATGACATTTGGTGTGTTGCAGATGGGCGGTTGGATGTTGGAAAGTGGTGCTTTAATAATAGAAGATAGAGGACCATCCATCCAACAATAATTCAACAACGGCATTTCGATTTGTGGGTTACAATTTGTGTGGAAATACACCACAAATATACAATAACAATAAAATATAACGAAGAAGTCCAAAATAGGTTTAAATTTCACAGTTTTTCATCAAAACTACATGAAAATTTTAAATCAACAATTATTGTAATTCCACCTGGTGTAAGTCAATTTACGTCAAATAACTCTATCGCATCGACCGCACCACGAATAGTGTCAAAGAAAATGTCAGATGAGAAGAATTGTAGCTCTATGTGACATTTCTCTATGATATTAAGGTTCTCAGGGTAATACAGTAGCAGCTGTTAAAAGTTCAACTACGGCTTATGCAAAAAAGAGCTAATATATTTGAAAAAACTAATATAGTTTGTAGATGCTACCACTAATATTAGTACTTTATCCTTCATTTTAAGTACAAAATTCAAACTTTTGTGGTACATTCTTCCTTTGTATGTCTTATGTACGTTTGGGTGTCATTCTGATTTTATAGTTATTTGTGTGCGTGTAAACTACTACTGCTGCAGCCAATCCAAACACAGAATGTGATATTCTTATCTTTTGATTAAAGCTTTGCTTTTCTTCCTTAATGTTCTTTGTTTTGATTCCATTCCAATTATTTGTATCATCACCATCAAACCCCCGAATAGAGTTGCCTGTGGTTGTCAGAGTGTTTTGCTTCCAAAGTGTCAAACTGCAGCATTTAGTATCTCCAAAAGACAAATCAGTTCTAATCTGATTTAGAATTGCCACAAATTCTCTTTGTTTTCTTCTATCTTCAGCAAAGTTATCGTTTGTTTATCTTGGTGGGAAATTTGGCATTTGTACGAGGACCAACCACAGGATGTCGCCATTGGTCGTGTATTAGGATTACATTGATAACAAATGTATTTTTGTATAACTGTGAATGATACATGCCGATTGAAGGGCTAGGAAATAATAAATTGCTTGTGGATTCTATTCCCCCAAATAGGAAGACGACTGTGATGTCACCACTCTAGCGATACTGCGTAACCGTCATGTTGGTTGGAATATTTAAGTTATTCAGCCAATTGACATTTCATTTGTTTAACCTCAACCTGTAACTGTGTATTTTAACTTTGGGCGGGATTTTCAATGACGTGGGATCTTTTTAAAGATGTTATAGATGACATTTTTATTACAGTATTAATACATATGTACAATACGATACATATGTACATATGTGTATTTCTTATGATCAAGTACAAAATCCTTGCTCTGGTATATTTGATTATATTTCTCTGGCGACTAAAATCATGAAATTGGTCGAAGGAAATAAAAAAAAAAATGGTGTCCCATAACATCCCATGAAGGGAATGGGGAGAGCTTCTCACAATCAGTGAGATATGCGCTTTCTAGTTTTACACTCAATGATTGGGGCCATCACTAAGCGAAGTGACCGTCGTCGAAAGAAATGTAAGGTTGTCTGAGCAGGAATGGAACCCACGTTCTCATGTACAAGAGCCGTGCAAACTAGCCATTTCACCACCTACGGAAATATTAAATTTAAAATAAAACAACTTTCCAATGGAAGTATAGTAATGTGAGAATTGAAAACACCTTCTATCCTTCCTTTTAGGCCTTCTGAGGGAAGGGAACATGAAGGTTTTTTCATTTTATCTGATTTTATTATAGTAGAGGATCATGCCTTCAATTAGGAATGACTTCAATAATTGATTTTAAAAGGAGAAAACAGGAACGTATTTGTGTAGTTAAGAATACGTATATTTACGAATGCCTCTATCGTGCTATTAAAATGAGACAGTGAGAATATGTATTAAAGGTAAAAAGTATGCAACGCCATGGTCGTCAGATAGGCCTGTCAACGGAAAGCCTGCAGCTGATCAAAAATCATACGTTTCGCAGACGCTTTTTGGGGAAGAAATGGTCAAAAAAGAACTTCCGCATCCGCTATATAGAAATTGCCAAATTCCGCCGCTGGGTAATTAAGCTATTGTCTTGCACCCAAGATTTATTTATTTCATATTATAGCAGGAGGTGCTAAAATTGTAGGCAACAACAACAGGCATTTTGTTTTTGTTTGGAGGTCCAATCTTCTGATTTTCAACACATTGTTTACCAGCAATAAATAAAATAAACAATTATTATAAGGGTATCCAAAATTGAGGTATCATTTTAATTTTAATAATAAAAAAAGATTTTTTTTGAGATATTAAAAAGATTTATATTTCAGTTTATTACAAATAGGTTCCGGTTAATAATGAAAAATTATGTCACGTTTTCCAATAATCTGTTGTGATAATGTTATTTTTATGCTCGTGAACTGTTGTGGGATTATTGCTATACACTTTCGATTTCAAAATGCACCTAAAAAAGTTGAAAGGTATCAAATCGCTCGATCTTGGTGGCCAATTCACATCCTCTACGAGAGATAATGCGATTTTCGAACTTTTCTTACAAAAGATCCATTGTTTCTGTTGCTGTGTTGCAAGTGTCACCATCCTATTGAAACCACATATTCTCTACGTCTATACCATAAATTTTCCAGTACAAAAAGCCTCGGATCATCTCCCCGTAGCGATTTGCATTGACCGTAAGCACATTTCCACTTTCGTTTAAAAAAAAATATGGTCCGATGATTCCTCCTGACCACAAACCATACCAAACTGTAACTTATTGTAGATGTAATGGTTGCTGTAAGATAACTCTTGGATTCTCTTCACCCCAAATGCGGCAATTCTGCTTGTTGACGAAGCCATTGAGCTGGAAATGGGCTTTGTCGCTGAAGATTATTTTGTTAAACAAATTATCATTTTCTTCTTGTTTTTCAAAAAAAAAAAAATGTTTTAATAGCAAAATCACGTTGTTCCGTCGAGTAACGTTTCCTATTAAAAATTTTGAATAAAATTCAAGTTAGAACAAAAATTACAGCAAAATCAAAATGATACCTCAATTTTGGACTCCCTTATATGATTCGATCTGAAATTATTTCTTAGGGAAATATTTTTCCATTTCTTATGAGCTGAACAGATCAGATGTTTATTTTTACAATTAGAAAAAATTTAAACAGTCGGCACCAGAATTTGAACTCACGTTGGCGGGCGATCGTTTCGAAGTTTGTAACTCGTCTCATCAGCGCCTTAGCGTTATAGGCCAGTGACTATTCACTTGTTCACATTATAACTAATTGCAGTTGTCGCCGTCGGGGCTTCTCTTCTCTCTTTATTCTACGAAATCATTTCGCACCACAATGACATGAAAAAAATTAAATCAGTCGTTCTTATGCTTCCCCACCTGTACTAGATTCATCTTGCACCATAACACTTTGGAAGCAACATTCTAAAGCAAATTATGGATTGAAACGTATGAAATTTTTTTCAAAAATGTAGTGATATGATATATGTAACGGGTGGACAAAATACAGGTACCTTTTGAAATCATGTGCTTTTTTGACAGTGCTAGATATTTTCTCTTCGAAATATAGACCTTCAGTCAGAATCATACCCCCGCCAACCAAAATGAGTGGCCTTACGCTTGAACAACGTTGGTAAATATTAGAAACTCCAATCGGACATCGAATTTGGCCGAAAAATCATATTTGCTAACAATTCGTATTTTCATCCACAGCGAGTACCACACAGTTTAGTGTCGATTTTGGACTGGTGCCATTATTGGCCCATTTTTTAGAAAATACTTCTGGAAACAACATTTCACGCAACGTAGAGCGATACAAAGCCATGATTACAGACTTTTTATGGGCTGAAATGGAAGATGTGAACTTGGATAATCGTTGGTTTCAATTGAATTGTGCACTATGTCAGACAGCTCATCATTGTATTATAAGCCATCTTGGCGATGTCAATTGGCAGCCTCGGAGCTTCGATTTGACGCCTTTTGGCTTTTTGTTGTGGTGTACCGTTGAAGACCACTGCTATGGGAATAATTTAGAAATGATCCCCATCTTTAAGGCTAATATCGTCCGACCTATTCGTGAGATATAACCAGAAGCTGTCAATAAAGTCTTGGAAAATTTGACTGATAGGATGAGCTAATGCGAAGCCAGCAGTGGCCGCCACACCAACGAAATCATGTCCTGGGAATATTTGTTACTTCTAATAAATCTATAAAAAAAATATAGTTTCCCATTACATCCCATGAAGGAATTGGGGAGTGCTTCTCACAGCCAGTGAGCTGTGCGCTTTATAGTTTTATACTCATTGATGGGGACGTACAGATTTACACCGGTTCCGAACGGTATTTTGAGAAGCTTTTTCATGGCTAAGTACTCGATAGTGTCGCCGTCACTAAGCGAGGTGACCGTCGTCGAAAGAAATTTTAAGGTGGTCGGAGCAGGAAACAAAACCAGGATCTCCTCTGCAAGAGGCACGCACACTAACCATTGCCCGACGGACGGCCACAATATAAAGCTACACATATTAATACTAAAGCTATAATATGCCAAAAAAATAAAGTTTAATTTATTATAAAAGGTTTTCCAATTTGAGTGATATGAATTCTGAGTGACGTTTAGGCCATTTGTAGTTGTAATTTTTTTTATACCCTCCACTGTAAGTGATAGAGGGTATATATCAGTTTGTCATTCTGATTGTAACATATAGAAATAACGCAAAGCCCATAAATTAAATATATTCTTGATCCCTATAACAACCGGAGTCGATATAGCCATGTCCGTCTGTTGAAAACATTCTCACGGCTTCAATCGGCGATAACGCGGTTTGGTTTTTGGAGAGAATGTTCCACGTATTCCTGAGCAGTTTGGTATTGAACATCAGCGAAATTGGTCCATTGGAAAATATTTTATGATTGGAAACGTAAAAAAACTCATAAAATTTTCACATTAATTTTTGTAGTTTTATACTAAACTACTCCTTTTCCCGTGTGGTGAATTTCCATGTTGAAAATCTTTGTTGTTCTTTATAATAGGTAAGTACTTTAGAATGTTTAGAGGTACTTTCATGTGTTCATACATTTATATGAATTTTGTCACACTTCATGTGGCCTGATGGGTAAAGGGTTGCGCGTTGGAGTCTGAGGGTTGTTGGTTCAACTCTCGTCAACTTTTTTTTAACAGTTCTTCAAAAAATGCTTTTTTATTTTTAAAAAATGCTTTTTTATTTTACTTGTGAACAAGTAACTTATTTTTATTTTTTTTAAAAAAGTAAATTTCCTTCAAAAAAAGTACATTTCTTAAGTACATTTCAAAGTACATTAAGTACATTTCAAAGTGCATTTCTTAAGTACATTTCATTTCTACATTTCTTCTTAAGTACATTTCTTAAGTACATTTCTTAAGTTAATTTCTTCTTAAGTACATTTCTTCTTAAGTACTTAAGAAATGTACATTTCTTAAGTATATTTCAAAGTACATTTCAAAGTACATTTTCAATGTGAGCATTTGAGCATTATGAGCAATGCATTTGTGAGCATTTGTGAACAAGTAATTGCATTTGTGAACAAGTAACTTATTTTTATTTTTTTAAAAAAGTAAATTTTCTTAGAAAAGGTCCTTTTTAAAATTTAATAATTTGCTGGTTAACACTAAGGTGGAGGGTATCAAAGATTCGGCACAGCCGAATTTAACACTTTTACTTGTTTTCATTATATTCGGTAATGATTACAATTTCATCATGGAGAGATATACGCAAGAACAACGTTTACAAATTATTAAATTTTTTTATCAAAATAATCGTTCCCCAATTGGAACTTTTCGTGGGCTTTGCCATTTTATGGACATACGAGTAATAATCGTCCACCTGTGCTCGCTATTCGTGGAATTGTTGGAAATTACGAGCGTACATTTTCTGTACATAATGTTCAAGTCCCAATAAGACAAAGAACCGCTCGAAGTAATGAAAATATTGCTGCAAGTGTTGCTGAAGACCGCAATTTATCGATTCCAAGACGTTGTCAACAATTGGGACTGCCTCAATCCACAACCTGGAGGACTTTGAGAAAGGACTTGGGCTTGCACTCGTATAAAATTGTTACCACTCAAGAACTGAAGTAAAACGTCAAGAATTTGACGTAAAACGTCAAGAATTAGCTGATTATGTCTTGGAACAACTTGAAAACGATAACGATTTTTTTAAGAAAATCATCTTCTCCGATGAGGCTCACTTTCATCTGAGTGGTGCGGTAAATAAACAAAACTGTCGATTCTGGTGCGAAGAAAATCCACAAATTATTTATGAACAACCATTAGATTCACCTACATTGAAAGTTTGGTGTGGTTTTTGGTCTGGTGGAATCATGGGTCCGTTCTTCTTTCGAAATGAAACTGGTAACACCGTTACTGTCAATGGAGAGAGGTATAGATCGATGATATCCAACATTTTATGGCCGAAATTGGAAGAAGTTGATCTTGATAACATTTGGTTGCCACAAGATTGGGGAGAGCTTCCCACAACCCGTGAGCCGTGCGCTTTTTAATTTTCACTCACTGACTCATACAGCTCATGGTTCATGCGTCTCCGATAATCGCTGTTGTGCACCGTAGGGCCATACATATTTCACAGAATTCTGCATCATAAAGCTAGACAGGTTGTACGAGAGTCTATTATAACTGGACTTTTGTTACTCGAGAGAGAGCTTTATCTCGAAAGTGCTTGCTTAGCCCAAAATACATATATTCGCAAGCACAATTCTCCGCTTGATCTCAAGGCTGACGTTGTGGTTTTGTTTACGGCAGATCTAAGGTATCTACATTTCACCTTGAAATTATAATGGTTATGAACGTTCACGCTTTGGTCAAATCGCGTGGAGGCCCTACTCGTTGAAACCATAAATTTTGCCTTGTCCTCATTTACTGTCAGTCCCACTTTTGCTTAAATAAATAAAATAAATGGTTTCCCATTACATCCCATGAAGGGACTGGGAAGAACTTCTCACAATCACTGAGCTGTGCGCTTTCCAGTTTTCACTCACTGATTGGGACCTACAGTTTTACACCGATTCCGAACGGTAATTTGAGAAGCTTTTTCATGGCTAGATACTCGATAGTGTCGCCGTCACTATGCGAGGTGACCGCCGCCGAAAGAAAATTTGAAGGTGGTCAGAGCCGGGTTCGAACCCAGGATCTCATGTACAAGAGCCGCGCACACTAACCATTGCACCACCGACGGCCACTTTTGCTTACTCCTTCTTAATTCTCTAAAACACCGCAGTAACTTCTCTCATTGTGCTCCCAATGATATCTATATCATCAGTATACGCGAGCAGCATGTGACTTTTGCTGCTGATGGTTTTATTTATGTTGACTGCAGCTTTTCTCCAAATGATCTCCTTTAATATGTTAAAGAGATCGAGCTATAGGATGTCGCATTGCCTGAAGTCTCGCGTTTCAAAAGGTTCGGTAAGATCCTAACTAACTTTCACTCCGGGTTATGTGTTCGTCTAGGTCATCCTGCAAAGGCGTATAAGTTTTGAAGGAATACCAAGCTCAGCACATATAACCGACAAACAGGCGATAGGTGTCGATTTGTGTTTCGTGGGTCTTCTGCGGCGTAGCATGAAAATCTGGTCAGTTGTGCCACACGGGTATGGTCCAATCAGGTCAGCGATAATTGGTTTTAGTCTTTCGCACATTATACTTGATAGAACCTTATATGCTATGGATAAAAGGCTTAAGCTACGGTCAGATTGGGCAAATAATTGACGAAAGCTGAAGCCCTTAATGGAATGCTTCATATTATACCAATCGACTTTCACATGACAGCTAGTGCGGCCTGGAGGGCCACCCAACTAAACGCTCTTTGACTCTGGAAGAGCAACGCATATGAACATCCCAAGAGAACTTAGAATAGGGAGGGATAAAGGGGAACCACTTACAGGTTTTGACACCAAAGTATTTACGGACGGATCCAAAATGGAATGTGGAACCGGCTCGGGTGTCTTCTCCGAAGAGGCAAGCCTCAATTTATCATTTAAAGTCCCAGGCAAGTGCAGCGCCTTCGCCGAACTTATACTACAACGGAGAACACAGCGCATTGGAATATTTTTAGAAAGCCATGCGGCTCTCCTATCACTTAAATCTAACAACACTGCACCTAAACTCGTTAGTGAATGTAGGGAAAAACTTGTCGATCTAGGTCGACTGGCCAACGTGGTTCTTACTTGGATACTAGGCCACAAGGGTCTCCTTGGGAACGAAAGGGCAGGCGAACTAGTCAGGGCAGGATCCTCTTTCACCGAATTCCAAATTGTGTCAGTCGCAACGCCTATAGGGTGGGTCAGAAGAAGGATTTTCCTTCATTACCTTGCACGAGCAAAGGCCAGATGGGATAGAACGGAAACGTGCCGCATATCCAGAAACTCGTGGCCAGAATATAACAGTCACCGGACTAACTCGCTGATTAGCCAAAATCGGGGGAACATATTAAGGCTAATTGCCGTGCTCACCGGGCGCTGGCCAGTCGGTAATCACGCAAGACGGCTGAATCTTTCATATAATGACCACTGCCGTGGCTGTGAAGATGCAGAAGATGAGGAGATGGTGGAATATCTCTGCAGTTGTCCGGCTCTAATGAATAGTCCCTCCTTACACAACCTAACTGAGATACACGAGATAGATCTAGGGGATCTAATGAAGTATCTCCGATTAACAGGTTGGATATAGTAAACACTGTACATTAGACTGTCCGGAGTGATGTGGTATGCAAAACGGTGTCTCAAGACACTAATTGATGCTAATTAATAATTTTAGCAACCACGTGAACCAACCAACCTCAAAGAAACTGCAACTCTGCGATAATGCACGAGGGAAATAAGAACATGTAGGAAAAAAGCCTCCTGCTCTTTTTTTTTGAAATAATTGTTTTTCACATTGAGTTGCCATTGAAATCAAACACGAAATTACTTTCAAGAAAATTAGCCAACTCGAGTGCACTAATTGTAGGTCGGTAATTAGCAATAATTCTATTAAACTTATAATCAGTTTAAATTAAATGTGCATTTGTGTTGAGTTCAAATTTAATGAAGAATTTATTTATTTATTTCATTCGTACGTAATCAGCTGGAGGAGTACGATTCTAATTAAGATTTTATTTTAATTAAATGCGTAATCACTTTGGTACGAAATTTATCAACATTTTACAAATTTATTCTCATAAGATGCACAATCAACCCGTTTACGATGCTATTTAACATTTGATATTTGTAAGGAAAAAAAAACGTGTAACTTATTATTGTGGTGGATGGTTGGGTATATATTCAGCAATTTAGATGACCACAACACATCTCATCAACACTCTTCTCCACAAGAATTTGGGCACATCATCACACCTTATAGGGATAAATAAACCCCAACTTCATGAGAATTGTTTCAGCCCCTACTTGTGCGAAAACATTTAAAACATGACTTTCTTAATAAATTTGATGTAATGTCTATTGAATCAGAGACTTTGTTATTACAAGAACATAAATAATTGACCCAAATGAAATAGTATCTAATTGGTGCCATTTATATTTCTTTATTTGTCGATTTCTTGCACAAATTTCTCCAGTCGAGTAATTAACTGAATTACAATTTAATGTATTCGATCTAAATTTTTTTTCAGATAATGGAAAGGGACAAAATACGCCGCAATCCACATAACATTTTTTTTATAAATTTTGATCGAGAAAGATGTGGTATTTGCAATTGTTTTAAAGATTTTTCTGCAGTTTTGCAATAATTATGTAGTATTTAAATTTTATTATAAATTTGACAAACGACATTAGTAGTAAGTGTATGTGCAAAGTTGGAGGCAGACTGGTACACTACTTTAGATCGTCAGAAAATCAGCATTTTCATAATTAACTCCAAAAACTTTCAACGGCCATATCTTTTGCAAAAACCACAATTTTGCACAATCTTTCAAATAGTTTTATTTTATGCTATTCTGAACCAAATAAATAAAACTTTTCAAAAATCGCTCGACCTTCGAAAAATTATTGATACACTTGTTTTATTTGAACCCTAGTGTTATCAGAATGCAGACAGACCTAATGTTTACTTGTTTAGTGAAGTTGTTAAAGCATTGTATGAAAAATCTTTTGAAAACAATAAACTTTATGAAATTTTTAACAACCCAGCAAAAATATAATGGAGTAATTCCAACGGCTCTACCCCTTTACAGGAAAGATTATCTGCCTCTATCTGTTCGTCCAAGTTCAATGTCTTCGATAGCTCGAGGGTGATATGCGCGGCTGGCAATCAAAACGCTTGAGATCAAATCCCGGTACCTGTCGGGGAAAAATTGTTAAAGAAAAATTAATAGTTAATTATTTAAACCCTCGCTACACAACCCCGTAATTTGTATGGTATACTTTCAGGCGAATACAATTTGATTCCGAAAATAACTTGGGTAATTTTTTTTACAGTGTTTTATATAACTTGCTTTGTTGTCTGTCTGTATTGTTCAAATTTAGCAACTCATTTTTAACACAGTTGTAGTTAACCAATCGAACTAAAATTTTGCACACTTGTCAGATTTGGATGACAATACATGAATATGAAAAAAAAAATTAAAACATTAAAAATTTATTTACTAAAAAATTATAAATAAAAAATTAATTAAAAAAAATTAAGTTACAGTGTTTTATTTATAAATGCACTAAAAACTAGAAAATTATTTTTCTCTTTAGTTATCAAAAGTTGAACCTGACAAAATATGCTATTTTTAATTTTTGCCATAAAAATTGTTGTTTCTAGATGTCGCGGTATAACAAGTTAAGACATAAAATTGTTAAAAAAGCTTTGAAACATATTTCCATACAAAATGGTCCATGTGATAGGAAGCTAAATATTACACTGTAAGTAGATGAAAATGACACACCAAAACGCCGAGACACATCAACCTAATTTTGAATCGTAGAATCCAGTGATGTACCCCGTTTTGAAAAGTTAGCTCGAAATCACGGGATATTTCGATTATAAATTTGTAGTAGATTTAAGGCGATTTTTGATTTTATTTGAATGCAAAAACTTTAAAAACTTGTTTAAAATCAATTTGTTTATTATTTATTTGTCAAAATTTATATCTAGAAATAATGGACGTCCATTTTCAAGCCGACATTTTTTTGGATTTCTTCAAGTTTTACTCGTTGTATGCAATCGACCAGCAGTAATGAGCAAGCATTGAATCTTTTCTTTTTCCAGCGAAACGGTCTTCGAATGCCATTATGGTTTGATGAAATCTTTCGCCAGTTTCGTCTGTTTCTGTGGACAATTGTCGTTCGTAAAAATCGAAATGTGCATGTACCATGTGGATTTTCAACGACATATTAAAGCCAAGTTTGTCGAAAGACTTCATCATGTTGTCAATATAATCACGGTACTCTGGTGAGCGATTTTTGCAAAGAACGGTTTCAATTACCGCACGAATTGAGTTCCATGCGTTTAGTTCAGTTTCATCTAACATTTCAGAAACAAACGTATCCCTTAAAAGTTTCAGTATATCTGGACCGTTAACTACACCTGTTAAAAAAATTGATATAAAATTTATTGCAGTCACACACTTTTAGTTACACAAAATTACCCTCTTTTACTTATTCAATTGATAATTTTGGAAAGAGTTGCTTTTCAAGTATCCTAATGCATTTTCATTAACGCGAACCAAACGCTTTAAAAAATTATTTTCTGAAGGGGGATCAATGGTGGACGAATTAGATTAAATTCGCCAACAACTTGCGAATCGCGTTTTGGCCAATCTCGCTCTTCGTACTGGTTGCATTTTGCACGGCTGTCCCATTTACAAAAAATACACATGTACTTTGTATAGCCAGTTTGTATTCCAGCTAATAGTGAAAGAACCTTAAAATAACAATTTATGCGCCAATTATGTTCGTCATAACTGATGCGTTCCAGAATTAATTTCATGGTATCATACGACTCATGCATTCCAAGAGCATACATCAATGGCTCTGGTTTAACGCTGCTGTTTTCAAATAGCAAGACCACTTTTAAGCTTCTGGTTGAAGAGTCTGTGAAAAGACGACATAAAGATGGATTATAGTTGCAGATTCCCATTTCATTCATTAAACCGGGGATATCTTGACAACATGCATAAGCTGCGTCCTCGGAAAGCATGAAATAAGGCATATATGGTTCTTGCCGGTATTTGTAAGATGTAACTTTTATACCTGGTGCCAGCACGTTGACGCTTCTTAGTTCCGAAGCCAAAGTCATTGCATTATTTTGGGATAGCTTCAGATTTCGAACGATTCTGTCTAAATGTTCCCGTGAAATTATTGAAGAATATTGTATAACTTTCTGAAGGTAATCAGAATCAGCATGATGTAATGATGTTGCTGAAGTTTGTGATTGTACTTCATAGGACGCAGTATCATCTTGGTATGTCGATGGATGTACTGGGACAGGCAATTCATCACTGTGCGGAACTGGTACTTGGCACACCTTTGTATATAAAACCGGACCGTTCTATAAGAATAAATTATTGTGTATTCCATATACAGTCTATCTAAGTGAACTTACTGTTTCGATTGAGACCATTTACATCGTTCTTGCACGCGTAGCAATTTTCTGTATCATGTTCCCCGGGATCGGTCCATATCATTGGAAGTCCAAATGGCATCGAATATCGCCGTAATTTCCACCATTTGTTTAATGCACTAAAACATGTGATGCACGTAAATTCAGGTGCATGATCAACATTTCGCATTTCTTCAGCGGGGGTAACCAAAAAATACTGATTGCAAGCTTTCTTCAACCAAATGTCGCCGATGATTTTTCGGTGTAAATTTTCCACACACAAAACAAAACATATTTAATTTTTCGCAATGTGATTTGAATTTTTCGTCACTCATTTTTCAAAATGGTCAATAAAATGCTTATATTTTTGATGTGTTAACATCTATAGCGGCGGGTAGGGACTAATCTATCAAAGTGAACACTTTGATATATATGTTGTAGCATCTGTTTGTAATAGGGATGCCAGTCCCAAAATCCCGAATCCCAAAATTATTATTATTATTATGGCCCCAAATTGTAAGAGGTAAACTAATTCTGCTTCCAAATAGATGTCTATTATTTCAACGGTTACATTTTGTCGAAAAAAAATATGTAAATTGATTTAACAAGAGCTTTTGCAGGTTTTTCCCTCAAATAAAATAAAAAATCACCTTAAATCGACTACAAATTTAAAATCGAAATACCACTAGATTCTATGACCCAAAAATTAGTTGGGGTGTCTCTGTGTTTTTGTGTGACATTTCAAAACTTCAAATTTTACTTACAGTGTAATAAGATTAAAAAACTATCGATAAAATATTTTAAAACGTTTTTGTTACAAATAAGGTCAAAACCTATGAAAATTTATCAAAACCCATCTGTAATATTTTTTATGACATTAGAGGGGTTATTAAAACTATGGGGCCCAATATATTTCTCACCTTCAAAAAGTACACATTCCGTTACCTTTGTTTAGAAGGAAGTAACTAACTAAAAATTTAACAATTTTTTTAATGCAATTTGACTTGCAAAGGGGAGACAAATTTTGCTTGCACAGCACACTAGTTTTTTTCAGTAACGCTGTATTTTCCGTTTTTTATATCAATATGAAAAAACGCTATTTCAAAAAAGTGGTTACTTACGTCCTTTCTAAACTAAAGTAACGATATGCTCCAGATACTGATAGTCACTTCGTTCCAGATAAATGATAAATTCCAAACGTGTAATACAGGTTGAAGTGAATAATATAGCTTACCAATACAATTTGGTCGATTATATACTGTACCTCGTTTCTGTAGTTCTCGAATCGAAAAAGTTCTCACATGAAACATGTGAATTGAAACAAAAACGCTAGGAATCGGTACAAAAAATCGCTTCTCACATGTGACTGTTTATATAACGTTTGTTTTGCGAAAACTTTCTGTGACGTAGTTATTTTTTCATTCTTATTGGAAAAATGCGAGAAAATCTGTTTCTAAAAAGTAGTGAGTCGAAAAAATTAAAATGTGAAACGTCAAAAATACTCACAAATTAAAACGGTGCGAGATTTTGATATTGTTTCTACAAAAAGGTTTTTTAAGAAATTAAAACTTATTTTTTAAGTGGAGAAGATAAGAACTATATCTTTTCTGTTATGTATTTCAATTAATTTTTCCAAAATATTACAGAAAAGTCAAGAAAGCAAAAATAAAATGCAGTTGAGTACATGTTCTTTTTCGCACTAGTTTATTTTGTTTGTTTATATTTTGTTCTTACTTGACAGCTTTCTTGGAATATTCCAATCAAAACTTCATCAGTGTTGCCTCTTTTCGCATTGATATACAGAAACACTTTTTACTCACAAATCGAGAAACGTTGGAATTTTTTGTTTCATGCTTAATGTGAAAACTTTTTCGATTCGAGAACTACAGAAACGAGGTACTGATAAATGCAAACATTACATTTTGCGCAAACCGGCTCCGTTGACATATCCGTCTTGTGACCACAAAGCCAAATCATTTCCAAATAAAAATTTGTCAAATGCCGTACGATGTTGTCAAATGTTTCCAATGAGATTTTGTGCAAATTTACTTGCCTGTCTGACCTTAGCTTACAAGCCCACGACCATCGACGACTAGAGTGAAGAAATTGAACGCTGTATCAACGATATTCAGCCACATTTATGCAAATCGGTCATGGCAAATTTGAACAAAAGAGTGGGTATGTGCCAGCAAAGCCGAGGAGGTCATTTACCCGATATGCTGTTCCATAAATAACCCAATATTTATAAATCAACAGCGAATTTAAAATGCTAAATTATAAAACTGTAATGTCTATTAATATTTCTTCTTGGGCGAATGCTGGGACACCCTTTATAATATTATCATGCTGTTGTGGATTATGTTGAGTGGATTACTAAGTCAGTAATACAACAATTTCAAATACAGGTTTGCTTTATTAGTAAGCCACCAAATTAAGCTTACTCTCCTGACAAGTTTAGGAGAGCTTTTGCTATCCCTTTAAGGGATGCAATGGAATCAATTTTTTTTGCTTTCCCACACCAAAAGACCAATGCCACGAACATAAAATTTCCAATGAGCCTTATTGTGCAATAACGCGTCACATAATGCTCTGCACATCTGAGGACTTTCTTAATTAAAGTCTTTACACCACATTCGTAAAATATACGATTACGTAGAATTACAAGTAAGAAAATCAGGACTATTTACGAGTCCATAGAAATCACTGATCCCAAAAACTGAAATTATTATTGCACATTCTTAATGTCCCACAAAAGTCACATAAAGCCAACGTTTTCAAGTATCCACATTAACCTAAGGGAGAGGCAGTTCCATTGAACGGTAAGCTATAATTACCATGGATGGCAATGAATCCTAAGTGAATCCACTCGTGAACAAATTTGTCGGGGGTTGGTTTTTGGTGATAAAACGAAAAGTGTATGCCCACATGCTAATGCTGAGTGAAGGACATAAAACCGCTTACGAAAAGTGGCAGAAGGGAAAGTGAAATAAATATCATTAAACATAAAAAAATATAATTTTTATGGCAAAAGTTTGAAGCGGACGGTAGGTGGAAAGTAACGGCCTTCTAAAGTTAGCGTAGAATATAATATTGAAAAGTATTGTGGGGTCAATACACACCGACTATGGACTAGACTCAAGGAAGTTGTATGAAGTATGAGCTTTTGCCATTATTTTCCTTTTTATAAAAATACTACTAGCATTTATAAATATTATTGGAAGGATTATTGCAATGTTGATTAAGAATTCAAAACTATTAGATTTGCATTTCTAGGCCTATGTTCTGGGAGACAGTACCACGAATGACTGTAACTTAACATCGTCTGCACCTTCGAAAGAAAGAAACAGCACTCGTAAGAAGAAGATATACAAGATAATGTAGACAAAAGGTTAATATGTGAATTTTTTCGTTATCTTATTGTAACAGTTGGGAGACTAAATTTGAGGATGAGTACATTTTTATAAATATCTAAGCTTTCAACAACATCACTCTTCGTTCGATGAACAAGTCAAACAATTTTTGTTAGAACGAAGTTCCTTATCGCACGTTGCGGGATGGGGGCTAAATGAAAAATTTGTAAACAACTTTTTTTTAACTACTTTTTTACAACCTGTGTATTACATATTGTAGTTTTGAACCCAATAAAAATAAACTTAAAAAAGCCAAAGTGCAAGACTGGCAAATCCACGAACACAACCCTCAGCATGGAATTATATTTGGCAGCACTCTTACACTCGTACTTTTGGTTTGTGTCCAGACTAATATATTTCTTGTTTAATGGGAAATTTTTTAGGTGGAGCCTGTTTGTTACATATTGTAGTTTGAACCGAATAAAAAGTAAATTTAGAAAAGTCAAAGTGAAAGAACTTTAAAAAAATAAATTTTTTTAAATAAGTCCGTTAGCTTAAAAAAGTAAATTTTCTCAAAAAAAAATCCCTATTAATTTTCTTAAACAGAGTACGTTTACTTAACAAAATACCTTATCTTAAAGAAGTACCTTTGCTTAAAAAAGTAAATTTTCTTACAAAAAGTACCTTTTCTTAAAAAAAAGTAATTTTTTAAATAAGTACCCTCTCTTAAAAAAGTACATTATCTTACAACAAATTGCCATTGCTTAAAAAACTACATTTCTTTAAAGAATACATTTTTTGTAAAACAAAATAAGTTTTCGATAAGTACCTACTCTTAAAATTGTATCTGCTCTTTCGTAAAAAACTTTTACGAAATAAATAAAATACCTTCTCTTTAAAAAAAATACCTTATCTTACAAAAATGCATTTTCTTAAAAGTACCATTTCTTAAAAATAAAGTACCACCATTTCTTTTGTTTTCTTGAGATAAGTAGCCTTCCTGAAAATAAGTACATTTCTTAAAAAAATAATCTTATGCTAAAAAGAGTACTTCTTTAAATAGTACCTGCTCTTAAAAAAGTATTTTTTGTAAAAAAAAATCAAACTCTTAGGCCTTTTCTTAGCTTAGTGACGGCGACACTATCGAGTATTCATCCATGGAAATGCTTCTCAAAATACCGTTCGGCACCGGTGTAAAACTGTAGGACCCAATCAGTGAGTGTAAAACTAGAACGCGCACAGCTCACTGGTTTGTGAAAAGCTCTCCTTAATCCTTTCACGGGATAAAACGGAAAACCATCTTTTTTTTTATTTTAATAAAAGATGTACCTCTCATCAAAGAAAGGACCTTTTCGGGAAAATATAATACATATTCTTATACAAATCTTTTAAAAAAAATACATTCAATAAATAAAGAATTTCTTATCAAAACTTTATCATTTTACAAGATCCATTTAAATTACAGTTTTTTTCAACAGGCGCCTTAGGTGTGTTGGAACAAACTAGTACATAATATATAGCGAAAGGAACTTCGTTCCAAGCGGGTGTCCCCTGACACCTCATGTAATTTTTTTGATATTAAAATCAAATAGGACCAAAAATTTAATTTGTGGATCTACAAATTAGAACCGCCTCACTCTCACTAATTGTAAGAATATCTCTCCTTTATTGCCATAGGATGTAATGAAAATCAAAATAAATAGTATAATTTGCATTTCCATTCTACAAATTTGTGAGAAAGTCCTTACCGTACACGAGCATTCCCTATCTCCGAGCCAATATTAATATAACTACGAGAAATCATAATTTTTAAAACCAACCTAGTAAACACTACAACGATGTATTTGCAATCGTCTATGGGTCTGCAAGCGAATGCCTAAAACTTATAATGCCTTAACACCGTAACGTAGGGTATAATTGGATAAAGTATTTGAAATTCTAACTAAGTTACGAATGAGTGTCTGCAGCTGGATAAAGTACTTAAATTTTTTAATTATGATTACGTTTAAAATATTTTTTTTAAAAGCAATCCTTGAATTGAGATTAATGCTAAAGTTAATAAGAATTAAGAAAGTACTTTAAAAATTATTTTTTTTTATTAATTTTACTTCCGCTGTTTTATTGCGAGAATTTTTGTCAAATGACCCAAAGTGGATTTACTTCTTCTATTTCCCACCCGTAATATTATCAAGTCGTCTTTCGAGACAATCAAAACGTTGTAATTGATAGTCGAAAAGTTCCTTGAGCATATCCTTAAGTTCGTTAATGGTAGAAATGAATGACTTCTTCTCTTCCATAAAACCAACTTTAGCTACGAATTCCTTCTCCATAATAGCATAACATTTATTTTGCTGCTCCAGTTTCTCGGTGACATCTTTCCATTCGGCTTTGACATGTTTCAAGTGTTCAAAACGTTCTATACATTTGCCAAATTCATGATCTAACGTATTCCGCCATTGAACCAGCATATCCACTAGTTTTTGTAACTGTTCAATCTCTTTGGTCCTTTGACACATGCGAAGACGCAAATCCTTGATGTGGTCCTTGGCCGCTCTGCAACACTTGACCAGCTCATTGATTTGACATTGAAGTTTGTATTGGTCCTTTTGTAGGCCGCAAATTTCTTTATTTTCAGAACAATTGAGCAAGACTTCAAAGTCAACACATTCCTCCTGTGGACATTCGTCTGTTAGAGTTTTGAGGTGTAGTTGGATCACCTGTATGCGTCCTTTCATACAGTCAAGTTCTTGCATCACGGCCTTTAAATCGACCGATTCTTCTTCAGGTTGAGTTTCTTGTTCCTCCTCAGCGACATCGTCCGCGGTGTCCGCTTCAACAATTTCAATTTCTATCGGCTCCTCCACCAACGGATGGCAACATAGGGTACGTTCGAAAATATCCATCTTTTAAGGTATTTTTTTCACGAAATTTGTCAGTTTAAAAAATGTATTTAAAAATATGCTAACAAATTGAGAATTATGGAAATAACAAACTTAAATGTCTTTGTTATGCAGGGTCATAGAATAATACATACCACAGAAGCTTTTATTCGCTCAATAAATTAAACGTCATAGGTACGATGGAAAGTAAACATTGGATGGTGAAAAATATAGGTTCAATAATACCAGATAGTGGCAATAGTATACAACGATCAACAAAAGAACAACAACCGAATTTCGTGTTTTTGTGGCAAACTAGTTGTGTTAAATACAATACAAATGTATACCAACGATAAAAGTCAAAAAAAAGAGTGCAAAATATATTTAAATTTTTCAGTTCTACACCAAAACGACAGGAAAAAGTTAAGTGAACATATTTTGTAACTCCACCTGGTGTAAGGTAATTTTAAATGTAATTGCTCTCATTTCCACAAACCTACGAAATGAAATGTCAGATGAGAGAATAAGTTTATCTATGTCTATATTATTCTATGTGCAGGGTATAGACATAGAATAACACATACGTAGAAGGTTTTATTCGCTCAATAAATTAAACGTCATAGATACGATGGAAAGTAAACATTGGATGGTAGAAATATGGGTTCAATAATACCAGATAGTGGCAATAGTATACAGCGATCAACATAGGAACAACAACCGAATTTCGTGTTTTTGTGGCAAACTAGTGTTAAATACAATGCAAATGTATACCAACGATAAAAGTCAACAAAAAAGTGCAAAATATATTAAAATTTTTCAGTTCTACACCAAAACGACAGGAAAAAGTTAAGTGAACATATTTTGTAACTCCACCTGGTGTAAAGCGCCTTGGAGACGTTCAAAAAACTACATCAATCACGTGCATATGTATTAGTGTGTGCCTATGTGTCTTGCCCGCAAATGTGGATAAAAAAAATGAGTGAAGGCAGCGGTCAAGATTGCTTCCCGCAATTGTATAAATATGCGGTATCTAATGAACTGGTTGTCTCACTAGACCTGATGGCCATTTTCACGGAACAAATTTCGAAGCTCACAGAATGGTTTTCGAAGTACTTTGCATATGATGATGTCGAAAAATTTGCGTGGATCCAAGATCCTTTCCGTGCACAAGCTCCGTCAGGATTCACAACACAAGAGCAAGAGAGTCTCATTAAACTCTCTTGCGACAAAATGAGTATCCAAATTTAACTTCAAAGGCTTTAACCGTTTTCATTCCGTTTTTATGTGATGATTTTTAGTTGTAATCAAGAGCAACTATCGCTCAAAGATCAATGTGGAGCATGAAATGAGAGTAGCAGTCTCAAGTTTTATTCTCCGCTTTGAAAAACTGTGCGGAAATTATCAATATCACCCGTCACATTGATTTGACTGGGTACTATCGTATTTTATTATTTTTTAAGTCTTTTTTGTTGTTCTCTGTTTCAATTCTGAATTCTTATAAATATAATAAAACTCAATTTCATATTGTGGATGTGCGTATCTACCTAACTAATATTATTGTAGGTACGTATTTCTTCCGACTATCAAATATATATAGTCACTATATCTATCCCAAATAGTTTACTAAATTAGGGCGTCGTGACAAAACACTAAACTTGTAAGTGCGCCGCGGGCTGAAAAAGATTGGGAACCCCTGGTATAGACATTAATTATCTTATCTGACGTTTCATTTCACACTCTTCGACGTAGGTTTGTGGAAATGACAGAAATTAAATTTAAAATTACCTTACACCAGGTGGAGTTATAAAATATGTTCACTTAACTTTTTCGTGTCGTTTTGGTTTAGAACTGAAAAATTTAAATGTATTTTTCACTCTTTTGTTGACTTTTATCGTTGGTAACACGAAATGCGGCTGTTGTTGCTTTGTTGGACGTTGTTTACTATTGCCTCTATCTGGTATTATTGAACCCATGTTTTCCACCACCCAATGAATAGAATAATACATACATAGAAACTTTTATTCGCTCAATAAAATAAACGTCATAGGTAATACTACTACCAGATAGTGGCAATAGTATACAGCGATCAACAAAGGAACAACAACTGAATTTCGTGTTTTGGTGGCAAACTAGTTGTATTAAATACAATACAAATGTATACCAACGATAAAAGTCAACAAAAAAGTGCAAAATATATTTTAATTTTTCAGTTTTACACCAAAACGACAGGAAAAAGTTAAGTGAACATATTTTGTAACTCCACCTGGTGTAAAGCGCCTTGGAGACGTTCAAAAAACTACATCAATCACGTGCATATGTATTAGTGTGTGCCTTTGTGTCTTGCCCGCAAACGTTCAACAAAATACGGCAATCATCACTTTTTCTTTATTTTCATTGTGTTCGGTTGACATGTCATCGTCGGAGGAAGATGTACTGCTCTTTAAAAAACTCTAGCAGTATGTCATACTGCTTTCTTTTTCCTCCCTGTTGCTATAGGCATCCACTTTTGTGTTCCACAGCGCCTGTAAGCACTCATAGCGTTCAATAACATTTAATATGAATATTTCTTCGTCCGCGCACTTGTCCATCTCGCACAATTTTTCTCTACTAAGGAGTCATGATTGACAATCAGAAATGGAGCCCATCAACAAAAACGCCATCAACAGAAAATATCAAAAATGAAAGCCGATTACAGGCAAAACACTCAACCTATTGATGGAATTTGTTGAACGTCTCCAAGGCGCTTAAGGTAATTTTAAATTTAGTTGCTCTCATTTCCACAAACCTACGATGAAGAGTGTGAAATGAAACGTCAGATGAGAGAATAAGTTTATCTATGTATGTATTATTCTATGACCCAATGTTTACTTCCAACCATACCTATGACGTTAACTTTATTGAGAGAATAAATGTGTCTATACTATATTCGTCTATGCGTCAAATGTTTGTCTCATAGGCTAATACATACATAGATACTTTTATTCTCTCTATAAATTAAACGTCATAGGTACTGTGGAAAGTAAACATTGGATGGTGGAAAACATGGGTTCAATAATACCAGATAGGGGCAATAGCAAACAACGTTCAACAAAGGAACAACAACCGAATTTCGTGTTTTTGTGGCAAACTAGTTGTGTTAAATAGAATACACATGTATACCAACGATAAAAGTCATCAAAAAGTTCAAAATACATTTAATTTTCACAGTTCTACACCAAAACGACATAAAAAAGTTAAGTGAACATATTTTGTAACTCCACCTGGTGTAATTTAATTTAAAATTTAATTTTCTCTCATTTCCACAAACGTACAACGGAGAGTGTGAAATGAAACGTCAGATGAGAGAATAAAAGTATCTATGTATGTATTAGTCTATGGTTTGTCCCATAGAGTAATGTCATATAGAGGTGTCATTCATCTCATCTGACATTTAATTTCACACACTTAATTCACCATAGAGTAATGACGTATAGAGTAGCGATTTGTCTCCGTAAATTTATGAAGTGTGGTGTGGTTGCATATGGACGATGCATGTCAGAAGGTATCGCTTTAATAACACCAGATAGAGGCAATGGCTCAAACCTAATAACAATATATTAGCAACGGCATTTCGTTTTGTGCGTCAAAACTTTTGTGTAAATACACCACAAATGTATACAAACAATAAAATATAACCAAAAAGCCGAAAATACGTGTCGAAGAGTATTTTACGCCAGGAAAAGTCAAAACAAAACAACTGACTTTGTGTTTAAAAAAAAAAAAGAGAGTGTGCTTTAAGACCACACAACTGAAGTAAAACTTCTTTAGCTCCATCTACATGTTTATATATATGTTTGTATATGTCTATATGTATAATGTATACAGACATATAATAATTTTCTACAAATGTTTAAATTTAAATTCCGTTTCCATTGATAAATAAACATATTTGAGTTGAATTTTTATTTATTATTTGTTTTATTATTTTTAATCATTATTTATATTATTTTCATTATCGGATACATGAGTAGTTACTGTGGTTGATTGTAAGACTGAGACAATAGGCTTATGGTATGAAAAATATGATACATATGTTTTCGAATGAAAATTATAGCATGCCGTCCCAATAGAACGCAGAACATCTGCCATTGCCATGAATAATAATAAAACAATTATTGCAAAACGAAATCATTTTCCTTTAGTATCAGGATGTGCCATGACAATTCACAAATCTCAAGGTGGAACCTTCAATGAAGTGGTTTATGAATACCAAAGGACTCATTCTCTGCCACTACTATATGTTGCTCTATCAAGAGTAACCAGCATTGAAGGATTGTACATAGTGCCAAAAGATAATGATAATAGATTTTATCATGGTCGAAAAAATGATACATCGGTCATATCTTTACAAGATGAATTTCGCCGATTATCGTTGAATACATTGTCAACATTAGGAAGAACGATTCTTGATTTCATGCATGACAGGAAAAAGTTGTCCATGGTTACTTTCAATTGCCAAAGTCTCAGAAAACACGTGGCGGACTTGAGCGATCCCGTAATTGGTTCAAGCAATATTTTGTTTCTATCAGAAACTTGGTCAAATGACGATGATAATGTTGACATCCCGAATTTTGATTGTATTGCAAAATTTAAACGTAAAAATGTTAGATCAGCAGGAGTGGCAATTTATCAGAAATCAAATGATACTTCAAACATTGTAACTTCGAACATGGACATTTTATTAAGACTCGATATTGGCCAGTCATCAATTGGTGATATATGTGCTGCTCACTGTGATTTGGACGATGGAACAAACATCATAATGGTAGTTGTTTACATTTCGCCCAATAACACAGTCAATAACATTATAAAGTTTATATATAAAAGACTTATGATTTACGGTCGAGTAGGCTCTGAAGAATTAGGAGAAAATTATCATACGTTGCCACTCATTTTAGCAGGAGATTTCAATGTTAATTTCGCATCCGAAGATGGACAACTCTTCATAAACTTTCTTCGAGATAAATTAGAACTTGAAATCAATAATAACCGAAATGAGCCTACCACACGACATGGAACAACAATCGATGCAGTTTTCTCTAGATTTCTTTCTAATTTTCATTCGAAAACATATGTATCATATTTTTCATACCATAAGCCTATTGTCTCAGTCTTACAATCAACCACAGTAACTACTCATGTATCCGATAATGAAAATAATATAAATAATGATTAAAAATAATAAAACAAATAATAAATAAAAATTCAACTCAAATATGTTTATTTATCAATGGAAACGGAATTTAAATTTAAAAATTTGTAGAAAATTATTATATGTCTGTATACATTATACATATAGACATATACAAACATATATATAAACATGTAGATGGAGCTAAAGAAGTTTTACTTCAGTTGTGTGGTCTTAAAGCACACTCTCTTTTTTTGTTTTAATCGTCAAACTCTACTCTTCACCTCCCTTGTCATGATTTACGTTGCATACTTTTGGGGAACTTCGTAACAGCTTCCGCTACATTACAAACTTCCGGTTCCGTTGCATTAAAAAATGTTTACCCCTCCGTATAGAACTTTTACTTCAAAAATATATTTTGACAGTTACCATCTCAAAAATAATAATCTGAAAATGGAGCAAATATAAGAACACGACCCATGAGACACACACGTTGGACCCAAGGGATACACAAGTCGGACCCATGGGTCCCATATGCTCTTTAAACGCCTCCACTTAAGACCACTTATGGCCAGTTTTTCAGTCAGTGATGATCTTCGTTTGTTAGTTAAATCGTGGTTAAAAATAGAATTGTGTTTTTAGTCATTGTTTCACTATGATTTACCCACCCAATGTTGGTTGGTTAACTTATAGTCAGAACCACATTATTTTGACAATCAAATTACTGACTGTCAAAGTGAGAAATGAAGATTGTATAAAATACATGTTTCAGATTTGCGTATTTGTACACATATGTATGTTGAGTCTAGATCGTTAAATTGTTGCGCCTATAGGACATGGGACTGTCCGTGGAGGTGGAAAGTTTCTGATTGCCATTCACTTGGGAGTGGCCAGAAATGATTCCTTCATTGGGCAGTCCAAGCAGCTCACTACTTCCACGCAGTATGTCCTGGGCAATGGCTTTTCGGAAACCTCCGTTAGCTAGCTAGAGTGAGAAGGCGAAACAAATGAGCATCAAATCAGGTATAGTAGGTGACTGATGTCACTGAAGCTCATCAAACAATCGGGCATATTCTTTTGTCCTTAGAAGGCGGATGAGCCAAACATACGGGCCAACGGCGGATAGAAACTAAAAGAAGAAAATCCAGGTTCAACATATCGCATCCTGGTCAGCGTCTGATCCATAATGGGCGGCTGCAATCAAATATCCTGGCAGTAGGTAAAATGCAAAAACCCGGTGGGCTGGGTTTGCCTCCCGCCACCGTTCATAATGGCAGTGAAAATACAAAAACGAAACAGAAAACATAAACAACCCCTATTTGTTGACGACCCCCGCAAACGTTATAAGGACCACGATTTACGGATATGCACTTGGAATGTAAGAACTCTATATAGATCCGGTGCAAGTATCCAACTGGCAGATGTCCTCGAAAGTTATAAGGCTGACATTACCGCTATCCAGGAAATGCGATGGACAGGACATGGCTGCACAAGAAAAAGAAACTGCGATATATACTACAGTTGCCATGAAAAAAAACATGAATTTGGTTGTGGATTTGTAGTTGGCAAAAGACTGCGACATCTAGTCTCTAGGTTCAATCCTGTGAGTGAACGAATAGCCACAATCCGCATAAAAGCGAAATATTTTTATATTTCCCTAATTTGTGTGCATGCCCCGACAGAAGAGAAAGATGATGATGCCAAAGACATATTCTATGAGCTCCTAGAGGAAACGTATGACCGCTGCCCTGGCCATGACATTAAGATTGTACTAGGAGATTTTAATGCCAAAGTAGGAAGGGAGAATGTGTTTAATCCAACTATTGGCAATTTCAGTCTTCATGCTGACAGTTCCGACAACGGTATGAGACTGATTGACTTTGCCGCGGCAAAAAACATGGTCATCAGTGGCACAAGATTCCAGCATAAAGACATCCACAAGGCTACTTGCGTATCCCCTGATCAAAGAACTAGGAACCAAATTGATCACGTGGTAATTGATGGAAGGCACTCATCCAGTGTAATGGACGTACGAGTGATCAGAGGAGCTAACATCGATTCTGATCACTACCTGGTAGCAGCAAAGGTTCGCACAAGATTAAGTAGAGCGAAAATCGTACGAAACCAGACGCAGAGGAAGCTGGACATCGGAAAGCTGCAATTACCAGAGGTAGCCACAGCCTACTCACGGAAGCTCTCGCAACTTTTGGCACAGAACCCACCCCCTCCCGATGACGATCCTGATGCGCAGTGGAAACCCATTTCCGACTCTATAAAAACTGCCGCAACAACCGTACTTGGTTTCGAAAAACCGCTTCGCAACAAACCGTGGTACGATGAAGAGTGTCGCATAGCAAATGACGAAAAGAACGCTGCACGTATGGTAATGCTTCAGTCAATTGCAACGCGAGCTGCAACTGAGCGGTATAGGGAGAAGAGAAAGGAGGTAAACCGTCTCTTTAGGCGTAAGAAACGGCAGTGGAGAAAACGCGAGAGTGAGAAAATTGAGACATACAGAAGGAAGAACGAAGCCCGAAAATTCTACCAAAAAGTTAAAAACGGAACTAATGGACATGGTTCAGGGCCCCCCTTCTGTAAAGACAAAGACGGAAATCTCGTCGCAGATGTGCAGAGCATGTTGGGAATATGGAGAGAGCATTTCTCCGCGCTACTAGTACCTGAGATATCCGATGACGATGGGACAATCGATCACAATATGGACGACGACGTCGATTGCCCCCCTCCTAACCAAGACGAGGTCAGAACAGCTATTGCCCGGCTTAAGAACAACAAAGCCGCAGGAGCCGATGGATTACCGGCGGAGCTGTTTAAGGCTGGCGGCGATGAGCTGATAAGGTGCATGCATCAGCTCATTAGCAAAATTTGGTTAGATGAATGCATGCCCGGCGATTGGAGTCTCAGTGTACTATGTCCCATATTTAAAAAAGGTGACCCGAGTATTTGTGCCAACTACCGTGGAATAAGCCTTTTATCCATAGCATATAAGGTTCTATCAAGTATAATGTGCGAAAGACTAAAACCAATTATCGCTGACCTGATTGGACCATACCAGTGTGGCTTTAGGCCTGGAAAATCGACAACTGACCAGATTTTCACGCTACGCCAAATCCTGGAGAAGACACACGAAAAACAAATCGACACCTATCATCTATTTATCGATTATAAAGCAGCCTTCGATAGTCCGATACGGGAGAAACTCTATGAAGCAATGTCTGAGCTTGGTATTCCTGCAAAACTCATACGCCTTTGCAGGATGACCTTGACGAACACCAAATCCGCAGTGAAAGTTGGTAAGGATCTTACCGAACCTTTCGAAACTAAGCGAGGCCTCAGGCAAGGCGACTCCCTATCGTGCGATCTCTTTAACATCTTAATGGAGATCATTATGAGAAAAGCTGCAGTCAATATGAATAAAACCATCAGCAGCAAAAGTCACATGCTGCTCGCGTATGCTGATGATATAGATATCATTGGGCGCACAATTAGAGAAGTTACTGCGGTTTTTTCGAGAATTGAGAAGGAGTCAGCAAAAGTGGGTCTGACGGTGAATGAGGACAAGACAAAATTAATGGTTTCAACGAACAGGGCCTCCACGCGATTAGACCAAAGCGTGAACGTTGATAACCGTTATAACTTCGAGGTAGTGGACGAATTTATATACCTCGGATCTGCCGTGAACAAAAACAACAACGTCAGCCTTGAGATCAAACGGAGAATTGTGCTTGCGAATAGATGTTATTTTGGGCTAAGCAAGCACTTTAGAGATAAAGCCCTCTCTCGAGTAACAAAAGTCCAGCTGTACCAGACTCTCATTCAACCTGTCTTGCTTTATGGCGCAGAATCCTGGGTCCTATCGCAAGCAGACGAAACATCTGTAGGAGTCTTCGAGAGAAAAATACTCCGAAAAATTTATGGCCCTATAGTGCACAACGGCGAGTATCGGCGACGCATGAATCATGAGCTGTATGAGCTTTATCCTGACATTGACATAGTTAAGCGGATCAAGATAACGCGATTGCGCTGGCTAGGCCATGTCAGTAGAATGGATGAAGATGAACCAGCGCGAAGGCTTTTCGAAACCGAACTCGAAGGAAGACGAAAAATAGGAAGACCAAGACTCCGCTGGAGGGATCAGGTTGACGAATCCCTGCGTACACTTGGTATTGCCAACTGGAGAGATAAAGCAAAAGATCGAACTGGTTGGCGAAATATGTTATCTTCGTTTTGTAAGGTCCCTGACCCCCCGGGGTTGTCCGAGACCGGATAAGTAAGTAAGTAAGTATATAGTTTTTTACACATTTTTGTTAAAATGACTTCGACTTTATGCATCTATTTCTTATTTTACATAATTGCATTTTGTTTGTTCCCCTTTCTTGTGTTGGTATTTATCCCACAATACACGTTTTTTTCAATAAGAATACAAGGGTTGCCATATTAGCTGACAATATGGCGACTTACATTAACTCACCACTGAAAAACAAAATGCAAAGTTAACCTCTAATTAACTTAGAATTAAGATTAAGTAATCCGATAGTTAACTACCCACTTAAAAACTGGCCATTAGGGAGAGATCAGTGTTAGTACTCAAAGTAACGGTATTCTTCTCACGGATTTAATCGTGTCTTTACTTTTGTGGGGCGTGATTTGTGGGTCACCATAACCAATTTGTTGTCATATTATATATATTATATAATTTAAATTTTTTGGGTCTCTGCCAGGTAAGTTAATTTTACCCAATGGGTAATTCCAAAAAAAAACACCCCCTCAAAAAAACAGTATTTCCGAACGCGACCACTTATGAGTGGTATACAATTTGGACTCGTCCATACGAATTCTATGACACCAGAATTGAGTCAAAATTCAAAGTAGTTTTTGTTTTACGGTTCGTTGAAGTAGGCACTGTATGGCACTTTCTGAAAAAATTACCTGACTTAAAATTGGCATAACTTTGGAATGCGTTAATGGATTTCAAAATGTCGGATATTATTTAAAGCCTGCAAAAACGGCTTTAATACTAGTCGATACAACAGTCATGTCGTTGTGGTTCAATGATATTGGAAACTCCAAAGTATTTTTTATCCTTGCATATCGTGGCATAACGTGATTTCCCCCACCAAAAACAAAGTCCGTCGTTTTTTCTACATCATACCCAAATTTCATAATGGGATCAATATATACATAAGGTTTGGTAAGGACTGCTCGAGTTTTGCTGTTTTAGTTTTAATTTTTCAATTAGTGACTACAAATAATTACCACAATTTTTACATCTAAAACAGTCCGATTTAGATCAAACTTTACACAGGTATTGTAATGTATCAAAGCTAATTAAAAAAGATTAGACTGTTAAATATGATCTCCAGCAGATATTGCAAAGTTCGATTAATATTTCTAAATTATTAACATGCCTGGTTGCTGAAGAACTAATGAGGCAGAAAATATTATAAAATATCGAAAAACAATTGTAACAGTCCCACCGTGATTAGAGCCTTTGTCAACACGAACTCCTTCCTGTGTAAGTTCGTGCTACTTACCACGGAGGCCCACTGCATAATCGCTACTAAAATTCGCTTCATACGCTATGTGTAACTAATATGTTAGCATATGCTTAGGGGGCTAATTTCCGTATTCGTATTCGAACGAATTCTTATTCCAACGTGCGAGTTTTTCTACTTTAGGGGATTCTCGTACATGATATCCAACAAAATGTATCGAAATTGCTAATGATGGCATTCGATAACGAACGATCATTAAAATGCAACCTTGCGAGTTTTAAGTCGCAAACACAAGAGCAAACGAAATTATTATTTGCAGTAAATAGTTTATTAACAAAAGAGAATATGTAAGTTAAAAACTTGTATACATATTTTAAAAAAAATATTACATTATCTACTTTTAGGTCAAAATTAACAAAATTAAACTTTAGCCAGAAACAGATTCTTTGAGAATTTATGGCAAAACATACGGACTTGGCTAAAATAGTTGTCAGGGGAATCTAACTTTGGGAACATCTTGCAGCCAAAAGTAATGCTTCCGGCCCACCAATAATAGATGCCAAAATGTGGCGCAAGGTAATGTAAATAGATAGAAGAACCTCTTCATTTTCTAACAATTTGTTTTAAGGTGTGCGCTGATCAGAAACAAATGGTTAAAGAAAAGTTGCATTCATCAAATCTTCAAAAAAAAAAACCGGTGGTGGTCCTTATGAAGAAAAAGTTCTTTCGTTTCAAGAGGAACAGATTTTGGCTGCAGCAGGTGTACAAGTCAAAAGCTTTGGATCGGTGCAAATAGAGTGTCCAGTGGACACTATCCACAAACAAAAAATTTGAATGGATCTCTGGAAAATACTGATGATTTGCCATCTTCGTCACCCTGTGCACTAGTAGATACTAAGGAAATTCAAATCCAGTGCAAAATATTACATCCACAGAGACGTACCATTAAGAAATGCTGCAAAAATTTGACACCCTTATTCAAATAAATAAAAGAAAAATTGAGCTAAAGGAAAACGAGGTCGAAGTTGCTGGTCAATTACTGGGAATAAAAAGAAAACCCTTGAGATGAAGGAAATGAATGAAGCAAGAACTGCAGATGCAAATTAAAGCAATGGAGTTGCAGATTCGCAAAAAAGAATTGAAACAACTTAATATGAATTTATAAGTGTAATGAAATAAATACTACGATCTCATTTTTATATCTACACGCTTTTTATACTTGAATTGTTTTTTATGTTTACATTTTTTGTAGTACAATCATGCATACATAGTATATAGTATTTTTTATTTTTATTTGGTTTTAAGTGTTGAAATAAAATGAATTTGTGAAAAATTAATGATAATTATGTTGTACATAAACTTATTTTTATGTTGTCACGGATTTTTTCCCAATTTTTGTTATATTTGTTTCCGATGAATTATCTATTGTAGGCACTGGATACATGTCGGGTGTTTGTCGAACATTTTCATAATTTGGAACTGTAAAATATATGCACATATTGTGTAATGCAGTGCATACGTTAGAAAATTGGGCTAACTTTGTTGCACTGTAACGACTTCTTTTGTCATGACATAGAATCTTCCAGCGTCGAGCATTTAAAATGCCAATTGTTTGCTCAACCGTACACCTTGCCTTTGAGTGAACCTCTGTTGTATTTAAGACTTTGATATATAAATGTTGTATGTTCTTAGTGTGCTTTGCTATACTGTGTAAACTATTGAGTTTAAATTTTTTTTTTTTATTGAGTATTTATTGTTATTATTACATATTTTCTTAAGTACTAAAATAATCAAAAGTATAGTTAAATTGTAAACTTAAAAATAGTCTCTGGTCGAGCTCTCATTTTAAAGAATTATACAAATTAAAGCTTCCTTTTCAGGAAAGTTAATATAATATTTGTAAGGTAACATTATGTTTGAACTGTATTGCAGTGGAAATTCCATAAAAACACTGCATTACTATAAAGAAAAGATAAAATGCTCAAAGCTAAGATAAAATAAGGGAAGACAGAAAAGGTGCAAAAGAAGGAGTGAATTAATGTGCTAACCACCAGCATTTTTTCCTAGTGGAAGAGGATAGAGTTTAAATTTACTTCCTAATAAAATTTTAACATATCAGGTTATGGGCCCAGAGACCGCCTTGAAAAAATAGTTTATAAAAAAAAAATAATTTTCTTTGTTCTTTGTCAAATTGAAAATGAATAAAAATGTCCATTTCCGGTTTGCCGCAAATTGAACGGTTAAGAGGCCGTGATAACTGGGAACAGTGGAAGTTTGCAGTGAAGGTCTATATGGAAATGGAAGGATTATGGAAATCGGTGCAAGGCCAGGAATCATATACTGCAAAGAACCTAACAGCTCGTTCTAAGCTGGTGTTGTTGGTGGATCCGTTGATATTTGTACACATACAGAACGCCACATCTGCTAAGGATATGTGGTATAACCTTTTAAAGACATTCGAGGATTCAGGACTAACACGCAAAGTAAGTTTGTTGCGGAAATTAATTACAACTAAAATGGATGACTGTGAATCCATGGAAGAATTTGTAAATATTATAATGTCAATTGCAAGCAAACTTTCAAGCGTGGGTATGAACGTTTCGGAGGAATGGATTGGGACCTTAATGTTAGCTGGTCTTCCCGATTACTACCAACCAATGATTATGGGTATAGAAAGTTCCGGTGTAAACATTTCCGGGGATTACATCAAAACAAAACTTCTACAGGATATGCAGTCAACAAGTCAGAGGTCAACAGCTTTGGTCGGTAAGTCATATGCAAATACGAACAAAGGCCAAGTAAAGAAAGGATTCACGAAAGTTCAGTGTTATGGTTGTCGTGAGTATGGTCATGTAAAAAAGAACTGCCCAAAAAGGATATATTTTGATGGAAAGAAAACTATGTCCGCGTTCTCTGCGAGAAATACATCTGCAGGATGGTAGTTTGATTCTAAAGGTACAAATCACATGTGTAGAGACAAGAATGAATTCAACAATCTTCACAACTGTGCAGATTTTGAAATGTTAACAGCCAATGGTTCAACAATGAAAGGCGATTGTAAAGGCAATATTAGCATGCCTGTTACGATTGGCAATAAGACAGATTTTATCCAACTTAGCAACGTCTTGTATCTGCCGGCTGCTCACTCAAATTTATTATCAATTTACAAAATAGTTGAGCATGGTCATTGTGTGGTTTTTAATTCTAAAGGATGTAAGGTAACAAATAACAAGAAAGAAGTTATTGCTACTGGTTCTCTGGTAGAAGGTATGTTTGTATTAAATGAATCCAAAAATTATTCGGCAACGGGTTTTATTTCCGATATATGGCACCTAAGGCTTGGGCATCCATGTAAAGAAAACTTAAAAAAGGTTAAAAGTATTGTCCATGGAATTGAAGATGGTGACCACAAATATGAAAATTGTTCCGTATGTCTCAAGGGGAAAATTGCTCGTTTACCTTTTAAAGAAAATGGACACAGGGCTGAAGCAAAACCTGAGATTGTGCATTCCGATTTGTGTGGTCCAATGGAAGTTGCATCTTTGAATAGCTCCCGATATTTATTACTATTTGTTGATGATTTCAGCATAAAGGTACACGGATAGTTTCTAAAATCAAAGGAGCAAGTATGCAGCAAGTTCAAAGAGTTGAAAATCAAGCAGATGGCAAAATAAAGATTCTTCGAACGGATAATGGTGCAACAAGAATATGCAAACTGTACTTAATGATGCTGGCATTATTCATCAAACTACGGCTCCTTATTCACCTCAACAAAATGGATTAGCGGAGAGGATGAATCGAACTTTAATCGAAAAGGCTAGGTGTTTATTAATTCAATCCAATTCGAACAAGGATTATTGGGCGGAGGCGGTGAATACGGTGATTTATTTGGTCAATCGTTTACCATGCAAGGGTATTAGTGTCACTCCTGAAGAAGCTTGGTCTGGACGGAAGCCAGTCATAAGTCATTTAAAAGTATTTGGTTGTAAGGATATTGTTCAAGTTCCTAAGGAAAAGAGAAGAAAACTTGATGCTAAAGGAAAAGAGCTCATATTTGTTGGATATTGCGATACTTCTAAGGCGTATAGATTCGTGGATCCTCAGAGTCGTCAAATCACCATTAGTCGCAGTGCGATTTTTCTTGAGAATTCGTTTGTAGTGGAAGCAACCAACCCTACTACAAATGTGTTTTATTTACCATTCGACAATGTTAGCACAGAAAATGTATCTCTTGATAAAAACCTCGTTTTAAAGGAATATGAGTATCTGCAGGAAGAAGATTCGGATATATTTTTTCCGGAGGACGAAGAAGATATTGTTCAAGATAAAAGTTCTCCTATTTCAACATCGTCGATAGTAGAGGTTATTTCAACGAAAGAACTCAGAAGGTCGTCAAGATCTCGAAAAATACCTACCCGTTATGCGCAAACATGTGATGAAATAAATATATATGAGCCGACAACGGTGAAAGAAGCTCTAAATAGTACCCAATCGACTTATTGGTGAAAAGCTATGGAGGATGAGGTAACATCTCTAATTGAAAATGACACTTGGGAGGTATGTGATTTACCTGTAGGCAAGAAACCATTTGCAATCAAATGTAATTCCAGTGGAGAAATTGATAGATACAAGTAAAAGGTTACTCTCAAAAGAAGGGAATAGACTTCGAGGAAACTTTCTCTCCTGTTTGACGTTATTCATCAATTCGACTATTGTTGGCTACAGCCGTGAAATATGATTTAGATATAGATCAAATGGATGTAGTAACGGCATTTCTTCAAATTGAATTGAGTGATGAAATATATATGAAAATACCAGAAGGATTTGAAGCAGGAGACGGTAAAGTCTGCAAGCTCAAAAAGTAGCTGTATGGACAGGCAAGTTGGTGTTGGAATCACAAGCTTAGTAACACCTTGAAGAGTTTGGATTGATTCAGTCAAAAACGGACCCCTGCATATATTACTATGTAGAAGGGGAACTAATGATATACATAGAAATATAAAGGGTTTTCAACAGAGACGCTACAAGAGTAAATCGATAGGGACAGCAACGATGCCATATTTTTTCCCGCTCTTTTGACATTTCTCTTCGGTAAGGTTTGCCATTTCATCATGGAAAGATATACGAGCCAACAACGAGTCGAAATTATTAAAATTTACCACCGAAATTTGGAGTCAGTGGCCTCAACTTTAAGAGCGCTACGTCCAATTTATGGTCGTCATAATCGTCCTACCAGATCAATAATTGAGCGTCTAGTGGAAAAATTTGAATCCACGGGCACAGTACAAAATGTTCCCGTGCCAGTGAGACTAAGAAGTGCCCGTAGTGTCGAGAATATTGTTGCCGCTGAGGCTTCAGTTCAAGAAAGCCCAAATGTGTCTCGTCGTTCACACGTCGTTCTCAAGCGTTGGGCATCTCTGTGACGTCGTTGTGGCGAATTTTGCGAAAAGATCTTGGCCTACATCCTTACAAGATCAAATTGACGCAAGAACTGAAGCCGCTTGACCACCATAAGCGTCGTATGTTCGTGAATTGGACTGACCAACAACTTGAAAATGATTCGGATTTTCATCAGAAAATCATCTTCAGCGATGAGGCTCATTTCTGGCTGAATTGCTTTGTCAATAAGCAAAATATGCGTTATTGGTCAGACAGCAATTCATCATTGCATCCCGAAAAAATTTCGGTTTGGTGCGGCTTATGGGCCGGCGGGGTCATTGGGCCGTACTTCTTCCGTGATGATCAAGATCGTCACATTACTGTGAATGCGAATCGCTACCGTTCAATGATAACCGAATATTTTTGGCCCCAATTGGATAATATGGACTTGGAGGACATGTGGTTCCAACAGGACGGCGCCACAAGCCACACAACGAATGCCACAGTCAGTTTATTGGAAACCAAGTTTGGTGCACCTGTTATCTCACGAAATGGCCCAGTCGATTGGCCGCGTCGGTCGTGCGATTTGACGCCGTTAGATTATTTTCTGTGGGGCTACGTCAAGTCTATGGTCTATGCCAACAAGCCAGCGACGACTGATGAACTTTGTACGAATATCGAACGTGAAATTGCAGCAGTATCGGCCGATTTATGCTTGAAAACCGTCGAAAATTGGGTTCAGGGTCTGGACTTCTGCAAGCGTGCCCGTGGTGGCCATGCAAACGAAATCGAGTTCCATACATGATGGCATCGAACGTACTTTCACAGGAATAAAGAATTTCATTGGTATCTAAAACCGGTTTTGTTTTATTTAAAAAAACTTTTGTAGCGCACTTATTGAAAAACCCGTTATGTAGACGATATATTGATATTTTCCAATAACGTGCCAATGAAGCAGAAGATTGAGCAGTTCTTAAAATCTAACTTTAAGATGAAGGATATTGGTGTCGCTAGTTTTATACTTGGAATGAATATTACACGGGACCGGAACGCTGGAAAAGTATGGATCGATCAAGAGCTTTATATTCGAAATATTCTTCTATTGGTGTCGCTAGTTTTATACTTGGAATGAATATTACACGGGACCGGAACGCTGGAAAAGTATGGATCGATCAAGAGCTTTATATTCGAAATATTCTTCTCAAATTCAATATGGCCGATTGTAAAGGAGTAAGCACACCTTTAGATAATAACCATAAGTTATCGTTTCAACAATCTCCAAAAACTGAGGACGAAATTCAGGAGATGAAGAGTATTCCGTATCAAGAAGCAGTAGGAAGTCTATTGTGTGCAGCGCAGATAAGTATGTCAGATATTGCGCATGCAGTGGGGGAATTGTCTAAATTGAATAAAAGCCCTGGAAAACCTCACTGGATTGCTGTTAAGCGCGTATTCAGGTATTTGAAGAGTATTTTAAACTATAAATTGGAGTATTCCAGGCAAACTGATATCGATATAACTGGATACGCAGATGCTGACTGGATAAATGACATAGATGCTAGACGGCCTACAACTGGCTATGTATTTCTATTTCAAGGCTCAACAATTTCTTGGAACTCGAAACGACAGGCAATGGTGGTGGCCCTTTCAACAACTGAGGCCGAATATATGGCTATATCATCCGCGTGCCAAGAAATGATTTGGCTAAAATCACTATGCAATGAAATCAGTATCAGCATGCAACATCCCTGGATATTATACTCGGACAACAAAAGTGCAATTGATTTGGCCCATAATAACATGTATCATGCTAGGTCGAAGCACATAGACATCCGTCACCATTTCATTCGCGATTTGGTCCAAAGAAAATTTATTACAATCAAGCATATTGGAACAGAAAACATGGTGGCAGATATACTTACTAAAGCACTACCTGCTGGAAAACTTCAAGAAAACACAATCAATCTTGGATTAAAGGGCTTCAAAGTCTAGTGGGGGTGTTATATTTAAGACTTTGATATATAAATGTTGTATGTTCTTAAGTGTGCTTTGCTATACTGTGTAAACTATTGAGTTTCAATTTTCGTTTTTACTTCCTAATAAAATTTTAACATATCAACCTCATTAAAACTCGATTCCATGGAGTTTTCCTGCGGAGTTCGACATGGTGTTAATAACCATGGCTCACATGGATATCCAGAATCGCCTAGAAATTACATTTCCTTACCTAGGAGCTAACAGTTCCTTAAGTTTTGGCTATACTCTCGCTCAAGAAGAATTTTTTCTTCTGAATTCCTCAAAAAAAAAGACCAATAGGCGGCTCCACAATATTTGGAATTAATTGCCAAAATTGTGTACACCCAGAGAACTAATTGTTTGAAAAGAGGTCGTAGCCACCGCAAATTCGGCTGTTACCACCGAATTGGGGTTGCCACAACCGAATTTTGGTTGCCACAACCGAATTGAGGTTGCCACAACCGGATTGAGGTTGTTACGACCGAATTTAGTCCCCACAACCGAAATTCGGTTGATTCGGTTGTGACAACTGAATCTTCAATTATATTCGCTCAGTCAACTAAATTTTTTAAAATTTCGGTTGGATCAACCGAATTTCAAATTAATTCGGATGCAACAACCGAAATTAGTACCTAAGACGGTTGGAGTAACCGAATCTGGCTTCAATTCGGTTGTAGTAGCAGAATTTGACATCAATTCGGTTGTAACTATCGAATTTGATTGTGTTCGGTTCGGTTGACATGTCATCTGATTCATTGTGTTCGGTTGACATGTCATCGTCGGAGGAAGATGTACTGCTCTTTAAAAAACTCTAGCAGTATGTCATACTGCTTTCTTTTTCCTCCCTGTTGCTATAGGCATCCACTTTTGTGTTCCACAGCGCCTGTAAGCACTCATAGCGTTCAATAACATTTAATATGAATATTTCTTCGTCCGCGCACTTGTCCATCTCGCACAATTTTTCTCTACTAAGGAGTCATGATTGACAATCAGAAATGGAGCCCATCAACAAAAACGCCATCAACAGAAAATATCAAAAATGAAAGCCGATTACAGGCAAAACACTCAACCTATTGATGGAATTTGTTGAACGTCTCCAAGGCGCTTAAGGTAATTTTAAATTTAGTTGCTCTCATTTCCACAAACCTACGATGAAGAGTGTGAAATGAAACGTCAGATGAGAGAATAAGTTTATCTATGTATGTATTATTCTATGACCCAATGTTTACTTCCAACCATACCTATGACGTTAACTTTATTGAGAGAATAAATGTGTCTATACTATATTCGTCTATGCGTCAAATGTTTGTCTCATAGGCTAATACATACATAGATACTTTTATTCTCTCTATAAATTAAACGTCATAGGTACTGTGGAAAGTAAACATTGGATGGTGGAAAACATGGGTTCAATAATACCAGATAGGGGCAATAGCAAACAACGTTCAACAAAGGAACAACAACCGAATTTCGTGTTTTTGTGGCAAACTAGTTGTGTTAAATAGAATACACATGTATACCAACGATAAAAGTCATCAAAAAGTTCAAAATACATTTAATTTTCACAGTTCTACACCAAAACGACATAAAAAAGTTAAGTGAACATATTTTGTAACTCCACCTGGTGTAATTTAATTTAAAATTTAATTTTCTCTCATTTCCACAAACGTACAACGGAGAGTGTGAAATGAAACGTCAGATGAGAGAATAAAAGTATCTATGTATGTATTAGTCTATGGTTTGTCCCATAGAGTAATGTCATATAGAGGTGTCATTCATCTCATCTGACATTTAATTTCACACACTTAATTCACCATAGAGTAATGACGTATAGAGTAGCGATTTGTCTCCGTAAATTTATGAAGTGTGGTGTGGTTGCATATGGACGATGCATGTCAGAAGGTATCGCTTTAATAACACCAGATAGAGGCAATGGCTCAAACCTAATAACAATATATTAGCAACGGCATTTCGTTTTGTGCGTCAAAACTTTTGTGTAAATACACCACAAATGTATACAAACAATAAAATATAACCAAAAAGCCGAAAATACGTGTCGAAGAGTATTTTACGCCAGGAAAAGTCAAAACAAAACAACTGACTTTGTGTTTAAAAAATATATTTTGACAGTTACCATCTCAAAAATAATAATCTGAAAATGGAGCAAATATAAGAACACGACCCATGAGACACACACGTTGGACCCAAGGGATACACAAGTCGGACCCATGGGTCCCATATGCTCTTTAAACGCCTCCACTTAAGACCACTTATGGCCAGTTTTTCAGTCAGTGATGATCTTCGTTTGTTAGTTAAATCGTGGTTAAAAATAGAATTGTGTTTTTAGTCATTGTTTCACTATGATTTACCCACCCAATGTTGGTTGGTTAACTTATAGTCAGAACCATATTATTTTGACAATCAAATTACTGACTGTCAAAGTGAGAAATGAAGATTGTATAAAATACATGTTTCAGATTTGCGTATTTGTACACATATGTATGTTGAGTCTAGATCGTTAAATTGTTGCGCCTATAGGACATGGGACTGTCCGTGGAGGTGGAAAGTTTCTGATTGCCATTCACTTGGGAGTGGCCAGAAATGATTCCTTCATTGGGCAGTCCAAGCAGCTCACTACTTCCACGCAGTATGTCCTGGGCAATGGCTTTTCGGAAACCTCCGTTAGCTAGCTAGAGTGAGAAGGCGAAACAAATGAGCATCAAATCAGGTATAGTAGGTGACTGATGTCACTGAAGCTCATCAAACAATCGGGCATATTCTTTTGTCCTTAGAAGGCGGATGAGCCAAACATACGGGCCAACGGCGGATAGAAACTAAAAGAAGAAAATCCAGGTTCAACATATCGCATCCTGGTCAGCGTCTGATCCATAATGGGCGGCTGCAATCAAATATCCTGGCAGTAGGTAAAATGCAAAAACCCGGTGGGCTGGGTTTGCCTCCCGCCACCGTTCATAATGGCAGTGAAAATACAAAAACGAAACAGAAAACATAAACAACCCCTATTTGTTGACGACCCCCGCAAACGTTATAAGGACCACGATTTACGGATATGCACTTGGAATGTAAGAACTCTATATAGATCCGGTGCAAGTATCCAACTGGCAGATGTCCTCGAAAGTTATAAGGCTGACATTACCGCTATCCAGGAAATGCGATGGACAGGACATGGCTGCACAAGAAAAAGAAACTGCGATATATACTACAGTTGCCATGAAAAAAAACATGAATTTGGTTGTGGATTTGTAGTTGGCAAAAGACTGCGACATCTAGTCTCTAGGTTCAATCCTGTGAGTGAACGAATAGCCACAATCCGCATAAAAGCGAAATATTTTTATATTTCCCTAATTTGTGTGCATGCCCCGACAGAAGAGAAAGATGATGATGCCAAAGACATATTCTATGAGCTCCTAGAGGAAACGTATGACCGCTGCCCTGGCCATGACATTAAGATTGTACTAGGAGATTTTAATGCCAAAGTAGGAAGGGAGAATGTGTTTAATCCAACTATTGGCAATTTCAGTCTTCATGCTGACAGTTCCGACAACGGTATGAGACTGATTGACTTTGCCGCGGCAAAAAACATGGTCATCAGTGGCACAAGATTCCAGCATAAAGACATCCACAAGGCTACTTGCGTATCCCCTGATCAAAGAACTAGGAACCAAATTGATCACGTGGTAATTGATGGAAGGCACTCATCCAGTGTAATGGACGTACGAGTGATCAGAGGAGCTAACATCGATTCTGATCACTACCTGGTAGCAGCAAAGGTTCGCACAAGATTAAGTAGAGCGAAAATCGTACGAAACCAGACGCAGAGGAAGCTGGACATCGGAAAGCTGCAATTACCAGAGGTAGCCACAGCCTACTCACGGAAGCTCTCGCAACTTTTGGCACAGAACCCACCCCCTCCCGATGACGATCCTGATGCGCAGTGGAAACCCATTTCCGACTCTATAAAAACTGCCGCAACAACCGTACTTGGTTTCGAAAAACCGCTTCGCAACAAACCGTGGTACGATGAAGAGTGTCGCATAGCAAATGACGAAAAGAACGCTGCACGTATGGTAATGCTTCAGTCAATTGCAACGCGAGCTGCAACTGAGCGGTATAGGGAGAAGAGAAAGGAGGTAAACCGTCTCTTTAGGCGTAAGAAACGGCAGTGGAGAAAACGCGAGAGTGAGAAAATTGAGACATACAGAAGGAAGAACGAAGCCCGAAAATTCTACCAAAAAGTTAAAAACGGAACTAATGGACATGGTTCAGGGCCCCCCTTCTGTAAAGACAAAGACGGAAATCTCGTCGCAGATGTGCAGAGCATGTTGGGAATATGGAGAGAGCATTTCTCCGCGCTACTAGTACCTGAGATATCCGATGACGATGGGACAATCGATCACAATATGGACGACGACGTCGATTGCCCCCCTCCTAACCAAGACGAGGTCAGAACAGCTATTGCCCGGCTTAAGAACAACAAAGCCGCAGGAGCCGATGGATTACCGGCGGAGCTGTTTAAGGCTGGCGGCGATGAGCTGATAAGGTGCATGCATCAGCTCATTAGCAAAATTTGGTTAGATGAATGCATGCCCGGCGATTGGAGTCTCAGTGTACTATGTCCCATATTTAAAAAAGGTGACCCGAGTATTTGTGCCAACTACCGTGGAATAAGCCTTTTATCCATAGCATATAAGGTTCTATCAAGTATAATGTGCGAAAGACTAAAACCAATTATCGCTGACCTGATTGGACCATACCAGTGTGGCTTTAGGCCTGGAAAATCGACAACTGACCAGATTTTCACGCTACGCCAAATCCTGGAGAAGACACACGAAAAACAAATCGACACCTATCATCTATTTATCGATTATAAAGCAGCCTTCGATAGTCCGATACGGGAGAAACTCTATGAAGCAATGTCTGAGCTTGGTATTCCTGCAAAACTCATACGCCTTTGCAGGATGACCTTGACGAACACCAAATCCGCAGTGAAAGTTGGTAAGGATCTTACCGAACCTTTCGAAACTAAGCGAGGCCTCAGGCAAGGCGACTCCCTATCGTGCGATCTCTTTAACATCTTAATGGAGATCATTATGAGAAAAGCTGCAGTCAATATGAATAAAACCATCAGCAGCAAAAGTCACATGCTGCTCGCGTATGCTGATGATATAGATATCATTGGGCGCACAATTAGAGAAGTTACTGCGGTTTTTTCGAGAATTGAGAAGGAGTCAGCAAAAGTGGGTCTGACGGTGAATGAGGACAAGACAAAATTAATGGTTCCAACGAACAGGGCCTCCACGCGATTAGACCAAAGCGTGAACGTTGATAACCGTTATAACTTCGAGGTAGTGGACGAATTTATATACCTCGGATCTGCCGTGAACAAAAACAACAACGTCAGCCTTGAGATCAAACGGAGAATTGTGCTTGCGAATAGATGTTATTTTGGGCTAAGCAAGCACTTTAGAGATAAAGCCCTCTCTCGAGTAACAAAAGTCCAGCTGTACCAGACTCTCATTCAACCTGTCTTGCTTTATGGCGCAGAATCCTGGGTCCTATCGCAAGCAGACGAAACATCTGTAGGAGTCTTCGAGAGAAAAATACTCCGAAAAATTTATGGCCCTATAGTGCACAACGGCGAGTATCGGCGACGCATGAATCATGAGCTGTATGAGCTTTATCCTGACATTGACATAGTTAAGCGGATCAAGATAACGCGATTGCGCTGGCTAGGCCATGTCAGTAGAATGGATGAAGATGAACCAGCGCGAAGGCTTTTCGAAACCGAACTCGAAGGAAGACGAAAAATAGGAAGACCAAGACTCCGCTGGAGGGATCAGGTTGACGAATCCCTGCGTACACTTGGTATTGCCAACTGGAGAGATAAAGCAAAAGATCGAACTGGTTGGCGAAATATGTTATCTTCGTTTTGTAAGGTCCCTGACCCCCCGGGGTTGTCCGAGACCGGATAAGTAAGTAAGTAAGTATATAGTTTTTTACACATTTTTGTTAAAATGACTTCGACTTTATGCATCTATTTCTTATTTTACATAATTGCATTTTGTTTGTTCCCCTTTCTTGTGTTGGTATTTATCCCACAATACACGTTTTTTTCAATAAGAATACAAGGGTTGCCATATTAGCTGACAATATGGCGACTTACATTAACTCACCACTGAAAAACAAAATGCAAAGTTAACCTCTAATTAACTTAGAATTAAGATTAAGTAATCCGATAGTTAACTACCCACTTAAAAACTGGCCATTAGGGAGAGATCAGTGTTAGTACTCAAAGTAACGGTATTCTTCTCACGGATTTAATCGTGTCTTTACTTTTGTGGGGCGTGATTTGTGGGTCACCATAACCAATTTGTTGTCATATTATATATATTATATAATTTAAATTTTTTGGGTCTCTGCCAGGTAAGTTAATTTTACCCAATGGGTAATTCCAAAAAAAAACACCCCCTCAAAAAAACAGTATTTCCGAACGCGACCACTTATGAGTGGTATACAATTTGGACTCGTCCATACGAATTCTATGACACCAGAATTGAGTCAAAATTCAAAGTAGTTTTTGTTTTACGGTTCGTTGAAGTAGGCACTGTATGGCACTTTCTGAAAAAATTACCTGACTTAAAATTGGCATAACTTTGGAATGCGTTAATGGATTTCAAAATGTCGGATATTATTTAAAGCCTGCAAAAACGGCTTTAATACTAGTCGATACAACAGTCATGTCGTTGTGGTTCAATGATATTGGAAACTCCAAAGTATTTTTTATCCTTGCATATCGTGGCATAACGTGATTTCCCCCACCAAAAACAAAGTCCGTCGTTTTTTCTACATCATACCCAAATTTCATAATGGGATCAATATATACATAAGGTTTGGTAAGGACTGCTCGAGTTTTGCTGTTTTAGTTTTAATTTTTCAATTAGTGACTACAAATAATTACCACAATTTTTACATCTAAAACAGTCCGATTTAGATCAAACTTTACACAGGTATTGTAATGTATCAAAGCTAATTAAAAAAGATTAGACTGTTAAATATGATCTCCAGCAGATATTGCAAAGTTCGATTAATATTTCTAAATTATTAACATGCCTGGTTGCTGAAGAACTAATGAGGCAGAAAATATTATAAAATATCGAAAAACAATTGTAACAGTCCCACCGTGATTAGAGCCTTTGTCAACACGAACTCCTTCCTGTGTAAGTTCGTGCTACTTACCACGGAGGCCCACTGCATAATCGCTACTAAAATTCGCTTCATACGCTATGTGTAACTAATATGTTAGCATATGCTTAGGGGGCTAATTTCCGTATTCGTATTCGAACGAATTCTTATTCCAACGTGCGAGTTTTTCTACTTTAGGGGATTCTCGTACATGATATCCAACAAAATGTATCGAAATTGCTAATGATGGCATTCGATAACGAACGATCATTAAAATGCAACCTTGCGAGTTTTAAGTCGCAAACACAAGAGCAAACGAAATTATTATTTGCAGTAAATAGTTTATTAACAAAAGAGAATATGTAAGTTAAAAACTTGTATACATATTTTAAAAAAAATATTACATTATCTACTTTTAGGTCAAAATTAACAAAATTAAACTTTAGCCAGAAACAGATTCTTTGAGAATTTATGGCAAAACATACGGACTTGGCTAAAATAGTTGTCAGGGGAATCTAACTTTGGGAACATCTTGCAGCCAAAAGTAATGCTTCCGGCCCACCAATAATAGATGCCAAAATGTGGCGCAAGGTAATGTAAATAGATAGAAGAACCTCTTCATTTTCTAACAATTTGTTTTAAGGTGTGCGCTGATCAGAAACAAATGGTTAAAGAAAAGTTGCATTCATCAAATCTTCAAAAAAAAAAACCGGTGGTGGTCCTTATGAAGAAAAAGTTCTTTCGTTTCAAGAGGAACAGATTTTGGCTGCAGCAGGTGTACAAGTCAAAAGCTTTGGATCGGTGCAAATAGAGTGTCCAGTGGACACTATCCACAAACAAAAAATTTGAATGGATCTCTGGAAAATACTGATGATTTGCCATCTTCGTCACCCTGTGCACTAGTAGATACTAAGGAAATTCAAATCCAGTGCAAAATATTACATCCACAGAGACGTACCATTAAGAAATGCTGCAAAAATTTGACACCCTTATTCAAATAAATAAAAGAAAAATTGAGCTAAAGGAAAACGAGGTCGAAGTTGCTGGTCAATTACTGGGAATAAAAAGAAAACCCTTGAGATGAAGGAAATGAATGAAGCAAGAACTGCAGATGCAAATTAAAGCAATGGAGTTGCAGATTCGCAAAAAAGAATTGAAACAACTTAATATGAATTTATAAGTGTAATGAAATAAATACTACGATCTCATTTTTATATCTACACGCTTTTTATACTTGAATTGTTTTTTATGTTTACATTTTTTGTAGTACAATCATGCATACATAGTATATAGTATTTTTTATTTTTATTTGGTTTTAAGTGTTGAAATAAAATGAATTTGTGAAAAATTAATGATAATTATGTTGTACATAAACTTATTTTTATGTTGTCACGGATTTTTTCCCAATTTTTGTTATATTTGTTTCCGATGAATTATCTATTGTAGGCACTGGATACATGTCGGGTGTTTGTCGAACATTTTCATAATTTGGAACTGTAAAATATATGCACATATTGTGTAATGCAGTGCATACGTTAGAAAATTGGGCTAACTTTGTTGCACTGTAACGACTTCTTTTGTCATGACATAGAATCTTCCAGCGTCGAGCATTTAAAATGCCAATTGTTTGCTCAACCGTACACCTTGCCTTTGAGTGAACCTCTGTTGTATTTAAGACTTTGATATATAAATGTTGTATGTTCTTAGTGTGCTTTGCTATACTGTGTAAACTATTGAGTTTAAATTTTTTTTTTTTATTGAGTATTTATTGTTATTATTACATATTTTCTTAAGTACTAAAATAATCAAAAGTATAGTTAAATTGTAAACTTAAAAATAGTCTCTGGTCGAGCTCTCATTTTAAAGAATTATACAAATTAAAGCTTCCTTTTCAGGAAAGTTAATATAATATTTGTAAGGTAACATTATGTTTGAACTGTATTGCAGTGGAAATTCCATAAAAACACTGCATTACTATAAAGAAAAGATAAAATGCTCAAAGCTAAGATAAAATAAGGGAAGACAGAAAAGGTGCAAAAGAAGGAGTGAATTAATGTGCTAACCACCAGCATTTTTTCCTAGTGGAAGAGGATAGAGTTTAAATTTACTTCCTAATAAAATTTTAACATATCAGGTTATGGGCCCAGAGACCGCCTTGAAAAAATAGTTTATAAAAAAAAAATAATTTTCTTTGTTCTTTGTCAAATTGAAAATGAATAAAAATGTCCATTTCCGGTTTGCCGCAAATTGAACGGTTAAGAGGCCGTGATAACTGGGAACAGTGGAAGTTTGCAGTGAAGGTCTATATGGAAATGGAAGGATTATGGAAATCGGTGCAAGGCCAGGAATCATATACTGCAAAGAACCTAACAGCTCGTTCTAAGCTGGTGTTGTTGGTGGATCCGTTGATATTTGTACACATACAGAACGCCACATCTGCTAAGGATATGTGGTATAACCTTTTAAAGACATTCGAGGATTCAGGACTAACACGCAAAGTAAGTTTGTTGCGGAAATTAATTACAACTAAAATGGATGACTGTGAATCCATGGAAGAATTTGTAAATATTATAATGTCAATTGCAAGCAAACTTTCAAGCGTGGGTATGAACGTTTCGGAGGAATGGATTGGGACCTTAATGTTAGCTGGTCTTCCCGATTACTACCAACCAATGATTATGGGTATAGAAAGTTCCGGTGTAAACATTTCCGGGGATTACATCAAAACAAAACTTCTACAGGATATGCAGTCAACAAGTCAGAGGTCAACAGCTTTGGTCGGTAAGTCATATGCAAATACGAACAAAGGCCAAGTAAAGAAAGGATTCACGAAAGTTCAGTGTTATGGTTGTCGTGAGTATGGTCATGTAAAAAAGAACTGCCCAAAAAGGATATATTTTGATGGAAAGAAAACTATGTCCGCGTTCTCTGCGAGAAATACATCTGCAGGATGGTAGTTTGATTCTAAAGGTACAAATCACATGTGTAGAGACAAGAATGAATTCAACAATCTTCACAACTGTGCAGATTTTGAAATGTTAACAGCCAATGGTTCAACAATGAAAGGCGATTGTAAAGGCAATATTAGCATGCCTGTTACGATTGGCAATAAGACAGATTTTATCCAACTTAGCAACGTCTTGTATCTGCCGGCTGCTCACTCAAATTTATTATCAATTTCCAAAATAGTTGAGCATGGTCATTGTGTGGTTTTTAATTCTAAAGGATGTAAGGTAACAAATAACAAGAAAGAAGTTATTGCTACTGGTTCTCTGGTAGAAGGTATGTTTGTATTAAATGAATCCAAAAATTATTCGGCAACGGGTTTTATTTCCGATATATGGCACCTAAGGCTTGGGCATCCATGTAAAGAAAACTTAAAAAAGGTTAAAAGTATTGTCCATGGAATTGAAGATGGTGACCACAAATATGAAAATTGTTCCGTATGTCTCAAGGGGAAAATTGCTCGTTTACCTTTTAAAGAAAATGGACACAGGGCTGAAGCAAAACCTCAGATTGTGCATTCCGATTTGTGTGGTCCAATGGAAGTTGCATCTTTGAATAGCTCCCGATATTTATTACTATTTGTTGATGATTTCAGCATAAAGGTACACGGATAGTTTCTAAAATCAAAGGAGCAAGTATGCAGCAAGTTCAAAGAGTTGAAAATCAAGCAGATGGCAAAATAAAGATTCTTCGAACGGATAATGGTGCAACAAGAATATGCAAACTGTACTTAATGATGCTGGCATTATTCATCAAACTACGGCTCCTTATTCACCTCAACAAAATGGATTAGCGGAGAGGATGAATCGAACTTTAATCGAAAAGGCTAGGTGTTTATTAATTCAATCCAATTTGAACAAGGATTATTGGGCGGAGGCGGTGAATACGGTGATTTATTTGGTCAATCGTTTACCATGCAAGGGTATTAGTGTCACTCCTGAAGAAGCTTGGTCTGGACGGAAGCCAGTCATAAGTCATTTAAAAGTATTTGGTTGTAAGGATATTGTTCAAGTTCCTAAGGAAAAGAGAAGAAAACTTGATGCTAAAGGAAAAGAGCTCATATTTGTTGGATATTGCGATACTTCTAAGGCGTATAGATTCGTGGATCCTCAGAGTCGTCAAATCACCATTAGTCGCAGTGCGATTTTTCTTGAGAATTCGTTTGTAGTGGAAGCAACCAACCCTACTACAAATGTGTTTTATTTACCATTCGACAATGTTAGCACAGAAAATGTATCTCTTGATAAAAACCTCGTTTTAAAGGAATATGAGTATCTGCAGGAAGAAGATTCGGATATATTTTTTCCGGAGGACGAAGAAGATATTGTTCAAGATAAAAGTTCTCCTATTTCAACATCGTCGATAGTAGAGGTTATTTCAACGAAAGAACTCAGAAGGTCGTCAAGATCTCGAAAAATACCTACCCGTTATGCGCAAACATGTGATGAAATAAATATATATGAGCCGACAACGGTGAAAGAAGCTCTAAATAGTACCCAATCGACTTATTGGTGAAAAGCTATGGAGGATGAGGTAACATCTCTAATTGAAAATGACACTTGGGAGGTATGTGATTTACCTGTAGGCAAGAAACCATTTGCAATCAAATGTAATTCCAGTGGAGAAATTGATAGATACAAGTAAAAGGTTACTCTCAAAAGAAGGGAATAGACTTCGAGGAAACTTTCTCTCCTGTTTGACGTTATTCATCAATTCGACTATTGTTGGCTACAGCCGTGAAATATGATTTAGATATAGATCAAATGGATGTAGTAACGGCATTTCTTCAAATTGAATTGAGTGATGAAATATATATGAAAATACCAGAAGGATTTGAAGCAGGAGACGGTAAAGTCTGCAAGCTCAAAAAGTAGCTGTATGGACAGGCAAGTTGGTGTTGGAATCACAAGCTTAGTAACACCTTGAAGAGTTTGGATTGATTCAGTCAAAAACGGACCCCTGCATATATTACTATGTAGAAGGGGAACTAATGATATACATAGAAATATAAAGGGTTTTCAACAGAGACGCTACAAGAGTAAATCGATAGGGACAGCAACGATGCCATATTTTTTCCCGCTCTTTTGACATTTCTCTTCGGTAAGGTTTGCCATTTCATCATGGAAAGATATACGAGCCAACAACGAGTCGAAATTATTAAAATTTACCACCGAAATTTGGAGTCAGTGGCCTCAACTTTAAGAGCGCTACGTCCAATTTATGGTCGTCATAATCGTCCTACCAGATCAATAATTGAGCGTCTAGTGGAAAAATTTGAATCCACGGGCACAGTACAAAATGTTCCCGTGCCAGTGAGACTAAGAAGTGCCCGTAGTGTCGAGAATATTGTTGCCGCTGAGGCTTCAGTTCAAGAAAGCCCAAATGTGTCTCGTCGTTCACACGTCGTTCTCAAGCGTTGGGCATCTCTGTGACGTCGTTGTGGCGAATTTTGCGAAAAGATCTTGGCCTACATCCTTACAAGATCAAATTGACGCAAGAACTGAAGCCGCTTGACCACCATAAGCGTCGTATGTTCGTGAATTGGACTGACCAACAACTTGAAAATGATTCGGATTTTCATCAGAAAATCATCTTCAGCGATGAGGCTCATTTCTGGCTGAATTGCTTTGTCAATAAGCAAAATATGCGTTATTGGTCAGACAGCAATTCATCATTGCATCCCGAAAAAATTTCGGTTTGGTGCGGCTTATGGGCCGGCGGGGTCATTGGGCCGTACTTCTTCCGTGATGATCAAGATCGTCACATTACTGTGAATGCGAATCGCTACCGTTCAATGATAACCGAATATTTTTGGCCCCAATTGGATAATATGGACTTGGAGGACATGTGGTTCCAACAGGACGGCGCCACAAGCCACACAACGAATGCCACAGTCAGTTTATTGGAAACCAAGTTTGGTGCACCTGTTATCTCACGAAATGGCCCAGTCGATTGGCCGCGTCGGTCGTGCGATTTGACGCCGTTAGATTATTTTCTGTGGGGCTACGTCAAGTCTATGGTCTATGCCAACAAGCCAGCGACGACTGATGAACTTTGTACGAATATCGAACGTGAAATTGCAGCAGTATCGGCCGATTTATGCTTGAAAACCGTCGAAAATTGGGTTCAGGGTCTGGACTTCTGCAAGCGTGCCCGTGGTGGCCATGCAAACGAAATCGAGTTCCATACATGATGGCATCGAACGTACTTTCACAGGAATAAAGAATTTCATTGGTATCTAAAACCGGTTTTGTTTTATTTAAAAAAACTTTTGTAGCGCACTTATTGAAAAACCCGTTATGTAGACGATATATTGATATTTTCCAATAACGTGCCAATGAAGCAGAAGATTGAGCAGTTCTTAAAATCTAACTTTAAGATGAAGGATATTGGTGTCGCTAGTTTTATACTTGGAATGAATATTACACGGGACCGGAACGCTGGAAAAGTATGGATCGATCAAGAGCTTTATATTCGAAATATTCTTCTATTGGTGTCGCTAGTTTTATACTTGGAATGAATATTACACGGGACCGGAACGCTGGAAAAGTATGGATCGATCAAGAGCTTTATATTCGAAATATTCTTCTCAAATTCAATATGGCCGATTGTAAAGGAGTAAGCACACCTTTAGATAATAACCATAAGTTATCGTTTCAACAATCTCCAAAAACTGAGGACGAAATTCAGGAGATGAAGAGTATTCCGTATCAAGAAGCAGTAGGAAGTCTATTGTGTGCAGCGCAGATAAGTATGTCAGATATTGCGCATGCAGTGGGGGAATTGTCTAAATTGAATAAAAGCCCTGGAAAACCTCACTGGATTGCTGTTAAGCGCGTATTCAGGTATTTGAAGAGTATTTTAAACTATAAATTGGAGTATTCCAGGCAAACTGATATCGATATAACTGGATACGCAGATGCTGACTGGATAAATGACATAGATGCTAGACGGCCTACAACTGGCTATGTATTTCTATTTCAAGGCTCAACAATTTCTTGGAACTCGAAACGACAGGCAATGGTGGTGGCCCTTTCAACAACTGAGGCCGAATATATGGCTATATCATCCGCGTGCCAAGAAATGATTTGGCTAAAATCACTATGCAATGAAATCAGTATCAGCATGCAACATCCCTGGATATTATACTCGGACAACAAAAGTGCAATTGATTTGGCCCATAATAACATGTATCATGCTAGGTCGAAGCACATAGACATCCGTCACCATTTCATTCGCGATTTGGTCCAAAGAAAATTTATTACAATCAAGCATATTGGAACAGAAAACATGGTGGCAGATATACTTACTAAAGCACTACCTGCTGGAAAACTTCAAGAAAACACAATCAATCTTGGATTAAAGGGCTTCAAAGTCTAGTGGGGGTGTTATATTTAAGACTTTGATATATAAATGTTGTATGTTCTTAAGTGTGCTTTGCTATACTGTGTAAACTATTGAGTTTCAATTTTCGTTTTTACTTCCTAATAAAATTTTAACATATCAACCTCATTAAAACTCGATTCCATGGAGTTTTCCTGCGGAGTTCGACATGGTGTTAATAACCATGGCTCACATGGATATCCAGAATCGCCTAGAAATTACATTTCCTTACCTAGGAGCTAACAGTTCCTTAAGTTTTGGCTATACTCTCGCTCAAGAAGAATTTTTTCTTCTGAATTCCTCAAAAAAAAAGACCAATAGGCGGCTCCACAATATTTGGAATTAATTGCCAAAATTGTGTACACCCAGAGAACTAATTGTTTGAAAAGAGGTCGTAGCCACCGCAAATTCGGCTGTTACCACCGAATTGGGGTTGCCACAACCGAATTTTGGTTGCCACAACCGAATTGAGGTTGCCACAACCGGATTGAGGTTGTTACGACCGAATTTAGTCATCACAACCGAAATTCGGTTGAAGCAACCTCGTTTCATAATTGATTCGGTTGTGACAACTGAATCTTCAATTATATTCGCTCAGTCAACTAAATTTTTTAAAATTTCGGTTGGATCAACCGAATTTCAAATTAATTCGGATGCAACAACCGAAATTAGTACCTAAGACGGTTGGAGTAACCGAATCTGGCTTCAATTCGGTTGTAGTAGCAGAATTTGACATCAATTCGGTTGTAACTATCGAATTTGATTCAGTTCGGTCGCTATAACCGAATCTAGCCTTAATTCGGTTGCAACGACCGAATTTGGCGTCAATTCGGTTGCTGTAACCGGATTTCTCATGAATTCTGTAGGTACAACCGAATTAATTTTCAATTCGGTTACCACAACATAATTCTATGTATTTAAAATCTGACGTTTAAAATTCTATAATCAAATAATATTTTAAAAAGGTAAGTAAAATATATTTTGTGACTGTCGGTTGTGCAATGGGTAGTGTGCGCGCCTCTTGTACAGGAGATCCTCGGTTCGATCCCTGCTCCAACCACCTTAAAATTTCTTTCGACGACGGTCACCTCGCTTAGTGACGGCGTCACTATCGAGTATATAGCCACGAAAAAGCTTCTCAAAATACCGTTCGGAATCGGTGTAAAACTGTAGGTCCCAATCAGTGAGTGAAAACTGGAAAGCGCACAGCTCAGTGATTGTGAGAAGTTCTCCCCGGTCCCTTCATAGGATGTAATGGGAAACCATTTATTTATTTATTTATTTAAATATATTTTGTATTAAACCGTCTTATTTCGCAGATGATATTTAAGCAGATATCAACAGCAGATATATATGCAGTAGTCTGGATAGACAACGGATTTGGACCTAGAACAACCGATAGAATTAGTCCGATAATGGCCGGGACGCCAATAAATGTCGGAAGAGGCATGTAAATCAAATTTATTACTCTACTTATATAGATTACCCAAGAAAATAAATCATCACTTAATAATAAAAAAAACTTTAATAATTCGTTTATGACAGTATCTAAATTCGGTTGTAACTACCTCTAATTCGGCTGTGACAACCTCTAATTCGGCTGTGACAACCTCTAATGAGGTTGTGTCAACCTCTAATGAGGTTGTGTCAACCTCTAATGAGGTTGTGTCAACCTCTAATGAGGTTGTGTCAACCTCTAATGAAGTTGTGTCAACCTCTGATGAGGTTGTGTCAACCTCTAATTCGGTTGAGACAACCTCTTAATTCGAGTGTACTTGTGGTCGCATATCTATAAATATTATACGCAGGTAAGTAAACAATACAATCTTGCATTAATCTTTACTTACGACCATTGAATTTATGCTATGGAAGCCCTTCCTGTTGAAGAACATATGCTTATTTGGAGGCTTCTGTAAACCAAAATGTGTTCCGTTCACACACCCTACAACCCTAGAACTGTAAAAAACAGATAATTAGTAATATAAAATTACACTGTGCGACAAATAACAACTTTTTGAAAATTAGACGGATTTGTCAGAATAGGTTCAATACTACTACCCTATATTCAGTTTCGTGAGTTTGGTTACCAACTAATTTTTATGGGTCTCAAAAGATTCTGAAAATCAGTGGGCCGTCGAAAAAAGGTGTCATCAGTTGTTGTCCAACAGATAATTTAAACTTGGTTTTGCCGATTAATTTTGTATGGCAATAATAGAGCTAGGAATCCGGTTAATAAAACCCACTAATTTTTAATGCGAAAACAATAATTTTTTCCTGGACTTTATTGAAAAAAATATAGGAACATTTATTTTTTTACTTTTTTCAGGATAACTTACAGGCACTCCTAATTTTTCAGTAACAATATTCTGCAAAATTGTAGCCACAGTAAAGGAACATATCAATACAATCCGAACGTGTAGTTTAAAAACGTGCAAACTGTGCATTTTTTCTAAATAATGTCTTTGATTTTATTGTCGTCTTGCCTACTGTTAGGCACATTTTCCGAACGCAAAGAATAGCATTACAATTATATGCAAACAAATAAAATTAACAAAATTTTCGTAATTCGTTTTCGTGTTAAAATCTTTAATAAATTCTTGCTTAAATGTACCATAACCCAAACAAAAGTTTAACAAGTCGTATCTAACATATTCTAAACAGAAAAAATTAAACATCTCTCAAAGCGAAAATAATTGTAAAGTCGGGTGTAAAGAGCGAAAATGGATAAGTGTAAAAGCAATATAAATAATAGTTCTTATGTTTGTGGCACTTTTACACCAACGAGAAGAAGACGTAGCCTTAGTAAACGATTGAAGAATGTATTTTTCAAATGTTACAAAAAATGAGTTATTGAAAGTAAGAAATTTGCACCCAAGTCATATGCATGTCATGTTATAGTGATCTTCTTGATTAGCAAAATGGAAAGCGAACGTTTCTCCGTTTTGACGCCTCCTATGATTTGGTAACAATCATCATATGACCCTAATCAATCGCATATGACCCTAATGATTGGCGATTGTTTATAGACAGCTAAAAGTAGGGTTTAAAAACCGTGCTTTTACATACAACAAACAAGAATATAGCACCGATACATGGGAAACATATGTAAAAATGGAGCACATTTTGAAAGTAATAAAACACGACGCCCATAAGTGGCGTATTTGTTGAGATCTTAAAGTAGTGGCAGAGCTATGCGGACTACAGACGATACACAAAATATATGTGCTTTCTATGCAACTGGAATTCCTGATATAAAGGAGACCACTATCAGAATCAGACATGGGAAAATAGGGAAGATTCCAAGTTAGGAGAAATGTATGTCACTAAAAAAGCACTAGTGCCACTTGAGCGCCTTTTTATACCCTCACCATAGGATGGGGGTATATATCATTTAATACGTAAAAGAAATTGTAACACATAGAAGGAACCAAATTAGACCCATAGTATCTTTGGACGAAATTCGTTTTAGGACCTTTTAAGACGTTTCAGCCATGTCCGTCTGCCTGGCTGGCTGGTCAACACGATAACTGCCGTAAATCTTAATAGATGACAATGAAATTTTGTCAGTGACTATTATTGCCAATATTGAGTTTGGGATTGAAAATGGACGTTTTGACCACGCCCCTTCTGGTACCTCCCATACAAATCGACACATTTAGCACAAAATCATATTTCTTTCAAACCTTTCTTCTAGTAGATGTGATTAGCTCCAACTCTCACACCGGTTAATAATTTGTAAATGCCTACTTAACTGGAGAAAATGGGCGAGATTGTCACGCCCATTCTGGTATCTCCCATACAAAACAGGGTGTTCGACCGGATTGTCAATCCGATAAATCGCGTGAAATACTTCCGACCTTAATGAAATTAGGTAAAAGGCTTCATGTGATCAAACGCCAATCACCGATTAAAAAAAGGGTTATTTTGCCACGCCCATTATGGTACCACACATACAAAAGTTGTTTGGCCGTCTGGTTCTTCGGCACCAGAAGTCCCGCAAAACCGAACCAATCTTTATGAAAGTTTGTACTAGTCAATATTTAGTCAAGTAAAGATCTCCTACAGAAAATGAGCTCTTTTGCCACACCCATTCTGGTACCTCACACACAAAACTTGGGCAGATGACCGGTTTATCGGCTCGACAACTCTCGTAAACTACAACCGATCTTAATAAAATTCGGTACTAGGCAATATTTTGCTAAAAGCTACTGTGTACTTAATAACTGGCTGTTATGCCACACCCAGTTTCGTACCTCCCATACAAAAGTTAGGCGTATTTCCGGTTTGACGACTCGATATCTCCAGTAAATCATAACCGAACATAATCAAATTTGGTACTGATCAAAATTTTGGCAACAACTTGCCATGCCCATTTTTGAACCTCGTATATAAATAATGGGAGGGAAAAAATTCCCCAAAACCAATTACGATCGTAACTAATTTGGGTATGCAATAATATTTTGAGCAATATGAATATGGTCACTTTTGAATATGGACGTTTTTTAACACAACTCCCACGCAATGGATGACTTAGGGTGAGGGTATGATCAAGTCGGTTCACCCGACTGAAACTTATGTACTGGTTATACCATACCTTCACATCAAACTCGGAATTGTACAAAATTTTATAAAGACTATCGTACATAGTAAGGACAATCCTGAACATGCTCTTGTGGTTTTAAACATTTTGCGAGACCAAACCTTCAAACACAAAATCACTCTTGACAAGTGGAAAGAAGGTAAATATTTTGGAATTTCATATTAAATATTTGTATTCAATGATTTTGTGAATCAATGATTTCTTCAGGCGTGCTTAGTGGTCCGAATATTCGTAAATTTATGAAAGACGAGCGGTTCGACAACATTTTATTCGGAGCTGAAAAGGATGCCCGTAGCTCAATAAAATAAATAATAACTGGCTTCTTGGGAAAACAACGCTCACAAAACTATCAGCAGTCTGTAAAAAACATGTTGACCGCATTCGAAACAATTGGAGTGCATATTTCGTTAAAAATTCATTTCAGGCACCATCATTTGGAATATTTCGGCTGCCAACTTTCAACGGAATCGGATGAACATGGTGAACGGCTCCATCAAACAGCATTGCCTTTTGAGTTAAGGTAATAAAGACTGTTTATTATGTATTTAATTATTTATCTTTCTATACAACAATATATTTTTATATATATAAAATAATTTGAATTTCTGATATAATTGTCCTCAGATATAGAGGAAAGGGGTGTCCGGATGGCGTAATTTCAGAAATTTGCTGGAGACCCAGATTTTAAAACAAGGACAAATAAGATGAAAGTAGATGGCGAAGAACAGGAAGTTCAAGACCACGATGAACTAGCATTATTTGAGGGTTACGAGGATTCAGATGATGACTATGCTAAATACGATTATGGAGAAGAGTTATATATTTAGAGAAATTTTTCTGATCAAAACTCAATGTCTTAAAAATAGATTAAATATACCACATAAATATTACAACACACCAAAACAGACAAGTGTGCACTAGATTATACCATTTTCCAAAAAATATCGTTTTGTTTTCGTACCAACAGATACTAAATATATAAAATTTTGTCACCTAGAAAGTGATGTTTATGAGCTATTTAGGGTGCCTAGACACGTTCAGATTGTATTGATATGTTCACAAAAGTTATTCAGCTTTACTGTGGCATCAATTTTGCCGAATATTGTTATTGAAAAATTAGGATTACCTGTAAGTTATGCTGAAAAAAGTTAAAAAAAATTAATTTTCCTAAATTTTTTTCAAAAAAAGTCCAATGAAAAATAATTTTTTGGCATTAAATGTTAATAAGGTTCGTTAAACAAATTCTTAGCTACATTACTGTCATACAAAGTTAAGCAGCATTACCAAGTTTGAATTAGCTGTTCGACAAAAACTGATGACACCTTTTTTCGAGGGCATACGGATTTCCAAGAATCTTTTGAGGCCCACTACACTTTGGTAGTAGTATCAAACCTATACTGTCAAGTCCGTGTATTTTTTTTGCTATTGCACTGTGTTACATATGTATGTACGTATTTTATTTGTATACCTCCAGGAATCTTGTATTTTGCCATAAAATACATTTTACAGTTACTACTATTTTTAGGATTGAACTGTATAAATTGGCTACAAAGCTTACGCTCTATCTCGTCTACCGCACGCTTTGTTATTTTACAAATTGCACTCTGACTTACTTCAATTAAAAAGTCGTTTCCAACAGAATGTTGTAAACCTCCGGAAGCCAAGAGCGAATGTGTAGCTGCCAATTGGATTTTTGGTGGAAATGTGGTAGAAAGGTGCCTCTCAAAATGTATTTCTCTAAAAACATAATTGAATGCTTCCTTAGTAAGTCGAAAACGTTTTTTAAATCTATGAAACTATTAGCTTTATTTATACAAAAATTTTCTTAAACTTACTTATTGCTTGGTAACCTAAGGGATCGGTACTTGCTCCAATCTTTTTCCTTATAACATTAAGGTTTTCCGTTTCATCCGAATCAGATGAAGATAAATAAAAAAAATAAATACGGGATCCATTCTTGAATTGAATTTCAATTTACTTTTTACAAAACTAACTTTAAAACACTTATTTTTTTTGTTTATATTTTATTAAAATACACTCAGTGCTGGTTAACGTATTTAGGTGGATTTTTTACAACAGAGACACAATAATTCGATTCGTTTCGTGTCGAGTAATATCATTAGAATATTACACACTTTCGAAAACCCATATTTTCCACCATTCAATGTTTACTTTCCACCGTACCTATGACGTTTAATTTATTGAGAGAATTTGAGAGAAACCTGTATTCGTCTAGGCTTATACACTTTCAAAATATCAAATAAAACACACGTATTTTATAAATGACACTTTTTCCAATTTTGTATAAAATTTCATTATTTTTCAATCAGCTGTGTTGATACAATACAGGCATTGAGCAAAAACAAAATACCTGTTGTTTTGGCTGGTTGTATTTGTTGTCGTGCTGCATCTACCATTATATTTCTATCATAAATAGTATAGAGAACTTGTTGCACTCAATTTCCCTCTCATGTAGAGAGTCTGAGTAAAAGAGCATAAACGAGTCTTATTATCTTTATAGAACATTTCATTATACATGAACCATTTCGACAATTTTATTACATAAAACAATACAAAAAGCGTATATGTTTCAAACGGGATCAATGTTTCTATTCAATACTATAAGTATACTATTCAATACTCTTTGGCGACGACGACCTGCTTTTGTGTTTGCTGGCGCTACATCAATACCATCATCATCAACCACGTATGTGATGCCAACACTGTGTGTTGTTTGCCTGTGTTCACTTTGATAGATTGCCCTATCCGTGCTTATATATGTTAACACATCAAAAAGTCGTCGTCTGTAGCGTGTATGATTATGTTTTGACTCTCATCCGGTGAAGTCGCCCTAAAATCTATGCCTCTTATTCATAACAAGTTGTGAGAGATTTGAGAGACGATTTTTGTATGACAAATTGTCTCAGAAACCTTCCATAACTTTTTATAAATAAGGCCGTATATCTTTGTATCATTCAACTCACATTCTTTCTATCATTTTCTGTTCCTTATATTTATAAGCCCCACGCCATTCATTGCTCAAATAACAAATAAAATTGTGGTATTCGTGAGAAAATTATGTTCATTTAAAATTTATACGTTTCTTTACACAAATTGTTTTAACAAAAGTTGTGGTTTTTGTTGAAAGAGAAATATTTGATATATTTACAATATTAATGTAAAATATTTCCTCTCTAAATATACATATTTGAATTTTGTTTCAAATATCTATACATCCTGCCTGCCATTCGCTTAATACAAATTTATGATGGTACATGACTACCCATGTTTTACAATATTATGTCCTATTAAACTTTTCTGTTAAAATGGATGGATGCATTTCACTTAAATCAAATTCAATTGAGCGACATTTGTTTACATGTGTAGAACAATGTCAATTTGAATGTGAATTTCTATACATATGTATGTATGCATGTACAATGTTTGTGAATATACTCGTATTCACATTGCACAGTTTATGAATGACAGAGTCATAAAATTTCATTAGCTTTAATAGGGGCATAAATTTTACAAATCGAAATCCAAAAACGTGACTCAATTATTTTTCTATTTCATCAAGATGTCAATATTCCGCCCGTTTTCAAGGATATGTTAAAACGAGAATGTATGTTTGTGGGAAATTTATGCAAAAACCAATAAAATTAAATTGTTTTTCGCATATTCTTATCAAAAGTATTATCGAAACAATCTCTGCAGAATTCGAGTTCTGATATTAATAATATGCAAAGTTTAAGAGGAACACGCAAAAAATGAACATCTCAAAATTATGGAAATAATAAATTTCCAAATTGAATGTGGTTTTTTTGTTCGATTCATTGTGAGTCCTACATCCCCTTTATATGAAATCCTTGTCATCCTTTGTGCCACGCTATGGCCTTCATATGTCGCCACTACGTTACTACTTGTCTTGCTATACTGCCTGCCACATGTGCACTTAAGTTCTTATAGATTTTTATTTAAAAGCTCACATTGAAGGGCTTTCCGTTTTATTTATATCCTGACGATCTGCCTTTTTGCAGTTAAAATAATGAAGTTTTACCGCCTCGAGTACCCGTCCGTCCACAATGGAATTGTGAGTAAATGTGCCATGCCGTATTGGCACGTCAGCAGCCCGAGGAATATGAAGAGTTGCAATAATCAGAGATGGGATGATTACATTACATAAGAGGTAAATCGACTACTGGCGGAATTTAAGCACTGTTGATAATTATCATTTAATGGTGTAGCACGGCTTTAGAGAGAACTCCATTATTATCACTTCGCTAAATGTAGTTAGCCAAATAGTGCATATTTAACGCAGGTTCGAACTAGAGTATCTTAGCCAATTGGTCAATTGAATTGATTTGGTCAATTTGATTATTGGATCAAAATACATCAGAACAATTGCACAAAAGGGCAACTAATTCTGTTCCATATAAATATTTTCAAGATCCAAAGAAATTAGGTACTTTCAATATTTGTTACACTTTTTGCCAAAAAGAAGGACAAGAAATCAAGAAAATTATCAAATCCCCAAATTTTACAGCTATTTTCAAAATTCCTTAGCTCACTGGAAGTGTTTCCTAGAGCCGTAATATTTCAGAACCACAATAAAACATATAACTGCTTTTTCAGGACTACAATATTATAGTTTATCGTCAGTTGCTCTAATATGTATAGAAATGTTGTTGAAGTCGTCTCCTGCTTTATGAAACGTTTGCTTGTTATAACACTTTATTTGATTTTATTGACAGTCGCACGCGCCATTTCTATCCACTGTCATCATTTTCTATCAATTTTCATGTCAAAAACATCATTATGACAGAGTCCACTATGAAATGTTTGATATATTCGTTAGTATTTCGAAAACAGTTCTTCCTCTCTACTGAACATTTGTAGACTAACCCCGTGTTTATAACGAGAAGTTAGTCACTGGATGTTGATATAACTAACTTGACCAACCTTTTTCGGATGTCTCAATCCGCCTTGAATCTCAGTGCTGCTTTTGCTTCAAAAATATATATTGCCTGTGTGCTGAAACGGTAGCGAGTAAAATGTTAACTGACATTGCAGAACGATCGATTCGAAGCTTGTGATATTGCATCTGCAGCGTCTTACGTTCTAGGCTACTGGCCGTCTGTTGAAATGTGTCATTATCTGAAAACATTTGACAGGGTTTTCTTGTAGATTTATTTACATATGAGAGACATTTTGTCTAGTTTGAGGTAACTAACGGGTATAATTTTCAAGTTCCATACAAACTAAAATATGTAAAAAAACTTAAAAAAACCCAAATAACTGATCTGTCCAAATGACATTTTTTTCCTGTTTTCTGTTCATCCAGTTTAAAATGTAGCAATAGCAACGTCGACATACGATATTTGGCGTCCACGGGCATTCAAACAAATCAGGTTGGTGGACATAATAAGCAAGATACGCATTTCTGAATTCAGTTGTTAAATTGTGTTTTTTGTATCTGTAAACGTTTAGGCTCAAAGGAGCCACAGACTTAGCAAAACAGATCTAGTTTACAGCACTTTTCCATTTTTAATCCTTTTCTTTTGGCTTCTTCAAACGATCAATTCAATAGGGGCTTTTTTTCGTTCTTATACACGTTAACTCATACAAAATGAAAACCTGCACATTAACATGTATAAATTCAGCAGTTGAGATTAACCCTGACAAAAGTGTTACCAAGTACGACTTTGTTGTATGGAAAATATAAATTGTATGTCATTCCATTTCTTATATTATTTCCACGACGTTTCGAAATTTATGATGTAAATATAAGGGGTAGTTCACAAAATATTAATTGATTTTTTTTCTTCAAGAAGAAAGATTCCAAGGCAATACTGGGGTCCAAAAAACGAAAGCAAAACTAAATGAAGGTAATGTGAAGAAGGAACCCTTATACGCTGAAAAAACAGTAATTTTTTGTTATTTGGATGCAAGTATAACATGTGTCTGGAGCTTGTAGCAAATATAATAGTATACTTGTGCCCAAACACATTGTCTTTGCTATAACATGTTTGAGGCACAATGATTAATATTTGTATTTGCGATATAAATACAGCCGTGTTTGTTGCACTGTTTATGGTCTCTCGAGAGCAAGAGAGTAAAAGAGCGGCAACGAGTGTTGTTTACCCTGTAAGTGTGTGTCTGTGTTTTTGCATTATTCTCTCTGTCCCAGTTAGCATTTGGAAGATCATGGACGACCATAATCAGCCAACTGAGTCTTCTTCGACTACTTTTACTGATTATTTTGCTGCTTAGTCGTCCCGCAAGTAAAAAAAGGAGTCGAATATGAGTCATGTTATGCTTTTTAAGTGTTTTATTGAAAATACACTAACAAAATATACAACAATCAGAAACAAATCATGCGGGTGTTTCATATATGCATTTTTTTTAAGCGTTGTTTTGCAACGATATTTCGAACATTAGGCTGATGGTAAAGTGCTCGTTATGTTGTAGCGGAAAAACTTGCATTGTTATTGAAGCAAGAGTCGAATAGTTGAAAACCAAAAAGAGATTGAATAGTTGCTCGCCTGGAAACGACTGAGAAATGACTCGAAAATGATTACAAAAACGACTAACAAATGACCCATAACCGACTCATAAATGATTTCATGATGACTCGAAAGCGACTCGAAACTGACCAGAATAGCGACTCATAAAAGAGCCATTTTTCTCCCGACAAAACAGTCTTTTATGATGCTCGTTTTTATCGAGCAAGAGAGTCATACTCGTAAAAGACTAATATATGATCAAAAATTTCAGAAAATGCTAACTGTGGTGCGTGATTCATAAATATTCCTGAATGTGCGTGCAAATTGCTGATGTATTGCGTTTTAATATCATGCATTCAGTCGTCAATGGTTCATCGGGCAGAGGATATCAAGAGCGCTTGATCAGTGAAAAAAGAATAAACAAACTGTCGGACGGTTAAATGGTTTGTGATGTTGCTTTGGTTTTCGTGAATGTGTTCCGAATATATGTATGTGTGCTACCAAAGCGAGAAACGATTGTGAGGAAAGGGCAACAACGCGAATCCCTTTTCTGCCGGAGCCTCTACTGAAAAAATCGGAATGGCGGACCATTAGTGAAATATAAAAAAAACACAAGTAATTAATACACGCTTGTCTTGCATGAACTATAGTTGTATGTAAGTATACTGTTTTTGTACCAACGCATAGTGATAACCAAGGCATAGTTGAAATCCTCTGAAAAGAAGAACGTGAGGGATAACAAAGAAAGGAGAACCAAAACAGCAGCAGATTCTCATTTCATAAAAAAAAGTAATACATTCAGCAAGTATATGGAAAAAGGGCCATTTTAAATATTTTAATTTTTTGTATTAATTATTTATTTTAGTTATAATAAATAAAGAAAAAGAATAATTTTTTGTTTGGAAGAAAATACGCATATGTTTCCACGTAAGTATATGGAGGTTTGGGAGAAAACACGCGAATGCTTCCACGTAAGTATATGAATGTTTGGGATGAAGCACGAATATGTTTCCTCGTAAAAGCATAAATATTTGTCAGTAAACATGTTAATGTTTTCATTTAAATACACCTGAGTTTGGGACTTGCAAACATGTTTGAAGTGTGTTCCAAATATATAGATGGTTCCTGCAGAACATGTTTGGGAGAATATGTTACAGAGGCCATGTTTTTTCAGGGTGTACCTTACCATAACTCTACAAGATTCACAAGAAGGCCTTCGGCTTTGTCTACTTGCTGCACAATATGTAATTTTTTGATACACATTGTGTACTTTTTGGTACGCATTTGAGGATCTTTATGTACTTTCTTGGTGTAGTTTACCCATCAATCACTACACTTTAAATAATTTTCGGTGCATTTATGGTAGAATTGATGAAATTTGTTGGTCTTGTTACGTACTTTTGGTAAATTTTGTGTAGTTTTTGTAAATTTTTGACTATATTAATGTACTTTCTGGTGGTGTTCATGCACTTTATGGAATTTTATACGTACTTTGTGGTAAATTTTATGTACTTTGTGAATAAATAGCACTCCGATCCACACTCATTACTTCACTAAATTTTTTTCTCTTACCTATCTACAGAATAGCGGTTTACGTCACACTTGCTGCTCCCGAGACGTAAATGAGCACGCGGCTTACTCGGGGACGCCTTCTTTTTTGTTTTAGCACTTGCCCGTGCTCTCGAGTCGTATATGTTGGCTTTGCTTTTATATCGGACAACTACCGAGCACCTGCGCGTTTACGATGTTTGTTTTGTTTTTAAATAGTGTTTACACCAATATGGCATTAAAGTCCTGAACCATTGCAATCGAAATCTCATATTTAAATATTTCGTATAGCCAAACATCTGCTTTTCAATACTGTATTCAGAAGTTAATTTACTCGAAAACTCCAAATGAAAAAATTTTGCTGCAATCTGAATTCAGAATAACCACCTCATATATTACACTTTGTTTTCTTTAGTATTTTGTTTTGGTGTTGACTTTTAAAGAAACAAATTGACAAATAAAATAAATAATATTGAAGCCAAGTTGATTATACTCAACGTCTATGCGTTTTTTCGTAATAGTTGATGTTAACATATGTAGGATACGAAAAAACGTCCCTAATATTGCTTTTAATTTTCATACAAAATATGTCGTTATTTGGGCGCTTCAAACAATCAGTCATTGACTGTGTTTACACGTTGCATCTTTTACTTCTCTACAGCTGAAATAAAGTACCCAGCAAAAAATCTTCAGGAAGAAATTAAGGACATACCACGTATATTCAAACCGTTTACCCTTTGTTGCTTCCTAATAAAGTATTAGAGCTAGAAGTAACTAATGGAGTTGACTTGCTCTAAAGAGTTGTTAGCTTTTCCCTTAAACTAAAATTTTGTTCTTAACTGATTGGTCTAATTCGTAACTGTTTTCAAATTAACAGCCAAAAACTGTGATAAATGGGAAAAATAAAATTTTTGTAAGTTTTTTGTTGCTATTTTCAATATGAAGATGATGTACTCGTATTACAGATTTGACATAAACGAATGTTTTGTAGGCCTAATCAATAGCTACACTTCTGCTGAAATCGTCAAAGATACAGGCATGGGAAGCAACACCAAGACCCAAATCGCTTCCGAAATCTTTAAGGTGCTATAAAAAAAAGCGACTGATAACCAAACAACACCCAGCTGGGGGATTTCTACTACCATCATGAGCTTTCAGAATTTTGTGGTCTGAACCTCATCAGAATTTTCAAGCTTAAAAATGTTTCACTGTGTAATTAATTTGTCACATGTATGACTGGATGAAGAGTGTCGCAGGTGATGAATAAACGCTGCACGTATGACAACGCTTCAGTCAGTTGCAACGCGAGCCGCAATAGAGCGGTATAAGGAGAATAGAAAAATCGTTTGTTTAGGAAGAAAAAGTGGCTGTGGGGAAAGCGCGCGAAATGAAGAAAATTGAATCGTACAGAGCAAAGAATTAGGCCCGCAAATTCTACCGAAAGTTCAAAGTCAAACCAACGGAAATGGATCAGGGCCCCCTTTTGGAGAGATAAGGACGGGAATCTTGTCACAGATGTGCTTCTCTGCTTCACTTGCCCCAGGAGATTTCAAATTAGAGGAGGGTGTGGATCACATACAGGACGATGGCGTCGACAGCCCCTTCCTAACCAAAGCGAAGTTAGAACTGCAATTTCCCGGCTTAAGAACAAGAAAGCCGCTGGTGGTGATGGACTACCGGCTGAGCTGTTCGAAGCTGGCAGAAAGGTGCATGGATTAGCTCATATGCAAAATCTGGCTAGACGTATGTATGCCCGACGACTGGAGCCTTTACACAGTGCTTACTGTTTTCAAAAAATCCAACCCGTGTATTTATGCCAACTATCGTGGAATAAGCCTTATAGTTATATATAGTATACAACTTCCTCTCGAGCGTAATGTGCGAAAGACTTAAGGAATTTGTTGGAGATCTGTTCGGATCTCATCAGTGTGGCTTTAGTAATGGTAAGTCAACTATCGACCAGATATTCACATTACGACAAATCCTGGAGAAACACACGAAAAACACATCGACACCTACCATCCCTTTGTAGATTACACAAGGGAACAAAATCTAAAAAATTTTGATACCATTTAAAACCACTATTTTTTTCTGGTGTATTACGAAATCCATGTTACAAAAGTGGACAAAATTTGAAATTCTATGGATAAGTTTTTTTTAAATAATTTTTTAAGTAAAATTGTCCATTTTTGAAAAGCTTGTTCCCCGGATTTTAACATAACTCAAGAACGATTCATCCCACTTTACTAGTGAATACACCAAATAATTTGCTACTAAAATACCTACAAGTTTTGTTAACATTATTTTTTAGCCTGCACAAGAGTTGCGGAGTTATCTAAAAAGTTGTGGTGAAAAATAATATTTTTCAGCCAAAATGTATACAAATTTGTTTTTTTTTTAAATTAAAAAACTCCTAAGCTGCAAAAAGTGCTCGGTTTAGCACTTTGATAGTAAAGCCTGACCTGCTATGAATAAAATGAGACATTTCATAAGAAAATCGATGAATAAATTTTTATTTTATTCACAATTAGGTAAAGGTACCTCATTTTGTCGAAAATATAGAAATTATTGTTAATTATTCTGAGAATGAAAAAAAATCACAAAATGCGATTGTAAATTCTGTGAATCGTAACACATTTGTAATCAACACCTGTGATCTTGTTACAACCCCTCACAAAAAAGAGTTTTGTAAAAAACCCCACACAAAAGGCACTTGTTCTACCTGTTTACTGCAAGCTAAAACACACTTGACAATCACACCCGCAAGCAGTATATATAATAGTTCAAGTATCCTTTCTTAATCATTCAACAAGTGTACGCAATAGTGAAAAGTCTAATTTACCCAAAAATGAGCAACAAATTCAGAAAGTTTTCATGCAAAAACGACCCGAATTTATTTTGTTACGTGTGCGGTAAATACACCACCTTGAAAAATATACAAATATTCTCAGATGTAGTACAAAAAAAAATATAAAGATTGCTATAATATAAATCCGCACGTTTTACACCAGCATTGGACACCGAGTACTATATGCATGTCATGTCGATTGAACTTATCTTCTAATGTAAAGTAAGTATAGGTTAATAGATTTGGAATATTTTATACTAACAGCATTTCTTATCTACATTTTGAATTCTTCAATTTTTTTTCATTCAATTTTTTTATTTCAATTTTTTTTCATTTTACAGACGACACTTGGAAATTTCGAAGTCTATGCTATGGAGAGAAGCCTATTCTATGGTTTAAGTACAACAAGCTGCTTCGGAAAACATGCGATGGTCTTACCCCACGAGGTCTGCTGATGGGTTTACACTTGCAGTTCTACATTCGGAAGAAATTGCAAATGCAAAAGATCGCGGTGCAAGCTGCAGTCAAGTGCTTTCATCTTCACCAGGACTCTCAACCACAAGTATGTGTTACCAATCAGATAGTTCAGATCAAGCACTCCCACACAAACATTTCTCGCCGAGACCATGGAATCAAGACCAACTTAATGATGTAATTAGAGACCTTGGATTGTCGAAAAAATCTTCTGAATTACTTGATAACTGAATAAACTAAAGTATCGTATTACCGTATTCGGGAAAAAGGCTTACTTCATTATTTTGCTGAAGAGGATGATTTTGTGAACTGACTGCACAGATATATCTGGTTTGATGACTGCCATGGGCTTACAGAGATATGATTCAAACGAATGGCGTTTATTTATCTACTCATCAAAACGCAGCTTGAGGTGTGTCCTTTTGCATAATGGAAATAAATTTGGCCCCTTACCGATCGCACATTCATCCAAAGTAAAAGAAGAATACTCTGTAATTGCATTGGTCATGAACAAGATAAAGTACGATGAACATAAGTGGGTAATATGTGTTGATCTAAAGATGGTCAATTTCCTCTTAGGTCAACAAAGCGGCTTTACCAAATATCCTTGTTTCATATGTTTATGGGACAGCAGAGCTAAATCAGAACATTGGACGAGAAAACAATGGCCTACTAGGGAAAGACTGGTTCCAGGTATGCCAAATGTTATAAACGAAGCTCTAGTGCCCCGAGATCGTATCATATTACCCCCTCTTCACATTAAACTTGGTCTGATGAAACAATATGTTAAAGCACTTAACAAAGATAGTGAATGTTTCCAGTATATATCAAGGAAGTTTCCCAATCTGAGCATGGAAAAGCTGAAAGCAGGCATATTTGACGGCCCACAAATTGGCAAATTGGTGAAGGATACTGATTTTGGCAGTTCAATGTCCGAAATTGAGAAGAATGCATGGGATTCGTTTGTATGGGTTATTAAAAATTTCTTAGGAAATAACAAGTCTGATGATTACGTTGCGCACATTGAAGAGATGTTATCTCACTTCCACCGACTTGGTTGCAACATGAGCATCAAAGTACACTACCTGGACAGCCACTTAGATCGTTTTCCTGAAAATCTAGGAGACTTGAGTGAAGAACAGGGCGAACGATTCCACCAAGATAGCGGGACAATGGAGGAACGATACCAGGCATGATGGCTGATTTTTGCTGGAGTATGCAGAGTAACACTTCGTCATTCAAGAATAGTAGAAAATCGTATAAAAGAAAATTACAGAGTTTGTAGTTTAAATTAATTATTTAATTATTTTCTTATTTTATTTCTTATTATAAATTCAACTAATAATATATAAATTTTAATAAAATATAAAATGGTTTTAAGGTTCAATCAACCGAAAGAAGATTATTAGCAACTATGATTGTCAAGTGTGTTTTATCTTCGAGTTGCATTCAGGTAGAACTGGATTTTTACAACACCCTTCTTGTGTGTATTTTTACAAGAGCACAAGCATTAAATACAAATTTGTTGCTGCTCAATGTTACTATTTTCAATCGAAATTAATTTTTTTCATATCAGAATCATAAATTTTTTTTTTTTAATTTTTTGCTCATTTTTGTTAAAATTGTAAAATTTCAATATTCTTGACGAAATGGGATACCTTTACCTAATTGTGAATAAAATCAAAATTTATCCATCGATTTTCTTATGAAGTGTCTCATTTTATTCACAGCAGGTCAGGCTTTACTATCAAAGTGCTAAACCGAGCACTTTTTGAAGCTTAGGAGTTTTTTAATTAAAAAAAAAACAAATTTGTATACATTTTGGCTGAAAAATATTATTTGTCACCACAACTTTTTAGATAACTCCGCAACTCTTGTGCAGGCTAAGAAATAATGTTAACAAAACTTATAGGTATTTTAGTAGCAAATTATTTGGTGTATTCACTAGTAAAGTGAGATGAATCGTTCTTGAGTTATGTTAACATCCGCGGAACAACCTTTTCAAAAATGGACAATTTCGACTTAAAAAATTATTTTAAAAAAAACTTATCCATAGAATTTAAAATTTTGTCCACTTTTGTAACATGGATCTCGTAATACATCAGACAAAAATAGTGGTTTTAAATGGTATTTTGTCCTGGTGACCTGTGTTATAAGGCTGCCTTCAATAGCCCGATACGGGAAAACTGTACCAAGCTATGTCGGAGCTTGGTATTCCTGCTAAGCTTAATCGTCTTTCTAGAGTTACACTGACCGACACGAAATCAACAGTAAAGTTTAGGAAAGATCTCACTGAACCAGTCAGTACGCGGCGAGGCCTTGGGCAGGTCGGCACCCTACCATGCGATCTCTTCAACATATTAATTTAGATCATTGTGAGAAAAACTGCGGGCAACGCGAATAAATCTATCAGCGGCAAAACTAACATGCTGCTCGCGTGTGCTGATGATTTAGAGATCATTGGGCAAAATCTGCGAAAACGATTTTCGAGAATTGAGAATGAATTAGCAAAAGTGGGTTTGTCAGTAAACGAGGACAAGACAAAATTAATGGCTTCGACAAGCAGAACATCGTTCCGATTGGATGAAAGGGTGAACGCTGATAGCCCTTATAATTTTGAGGTAGTGGACGGATTTATTTTCCTCGGATCTGCAGTAAACAGAAACAATAAAGTTAACCTGGAAATCAAACTGAGAATTATGCTTGGAAGCAGGTCTTATTTCGGGCTAAGCAATCACTTCAGAAATAAGATCCTCTCTCGAGAAATGAAGATAAAACTATATCAGACTCTCTTACGACCTGTCTTGCTGTATGGCACAGAATTCTGGGTCATATCGCATGCTGCTGAAACATCACGAGAAGTCTTCGAGAGAAATATGGTCCGAAAAATATGTGGTCCTATAATATAGGGTGTCTCAGTAAGAATGCACTATTTAATTTTAAAATAAAGACACGTATTTTTTATGTATTTATAAGTTTTTTATTGGATTGTAAAGAATACATGTTCCGATTACGTATGGTATAAAATATTTGTCAAATGGCCCCCACGGCTCTGATGACAGGCCATAGATCTTTTCATGAAATTTGTCATGACCTTTTCACAGACATGTGACTGTGGCTCAGGAATTGTTTCTGGTTTATCTGCATGAACCCGAGATTTCACAAAACTCCAAAGAGTGTTTGCAAGTTGTCATCAGAATGTCGTCCAGATCCATGCAGTCGCTGCAATATCGGCCTCATCTTCAAAAATTTAAGGCCCAATCATGCCGCCTGACCAAAGTCCTCACCAGACAGTTGCTTGTTGTGGGTGCATTTGTTTCTCATGGATTGCATGAGGATTTTCTGAGCCCCAAATTCGACAATTTTGTGTATTCACGAAGCCATTCAGATGGAAATGCGCTGCATCGGAGAAGACTACGTTTTTTGAAAAATTGGCATTGACTTCACTTTGCTCCATTACCCATTGAACAAATTGCCGGCGCTTTCTATGGTCTGCTGGTTTGAACTCCTGATTAAGCTGAATTTTGTACCCATGAAGGTGGAGGTCTTTTTCCAAAGTTCGCTGCGCAGTGCTTCGTGAAATTTGAAGTTGCTGAGAACGATGCCTAATTGTTGTTTTCGGATTTTCGGCGACACTCTTGTTTAGAGACCGACCGGTACATTGACGCACAGGAGTCTTACTGTCCACTTACTGTTTCACAATTATAACGAGTTGTTCCATTTTTAATAATCGGAATAAACATATGTGACAGCTGCCAAATTTCAGAGTTGCCACTTGCACAAAAAGACTGACATTAAATTCTAAAAATGCAATCTTACTGCGACACCCTTTGCATAGAAAACGGTGAGTATCGACGCCGCATAATCCGCGAGCTGTATAATCTCGAGATCGATGTAGTTATGCGCATCAAAATACCGCGTTTACGCTGACTAGAATATATTGGAATGAACCAGTGCGAAAGGTATTCGAGTACGTACCTGAAGGACATCGAAAAATAAGGGCGGATCAATAAGTCCGTGACTTTTTGAATGAAATACTGTTTTTTTTTTGCAAAAAAAAAAATTATTCAACATAATCTCCTTTTAGCTAAATACACTTAGTCCAACGTTTCTCCAATTGTTGTATCCCTTCCAAAAAATAGGCCTTTTGAGGCCCATAAAATAGGGATTTGTTTGATCAATAATTTCATTGTTGAAGCTAAATCTCTTTCTTTAGGTTTGGAAAAAGTCACTGGTGGCTAAATCCGGAGAATTTGGCGGATGAGGTACCAATTCATAGCCCTATTAAACAATTCCAAACAATCCTTTGCAGTTGTCACACGATTACGTTTACGGTCAATTGAGAGCAAAGGCGGCAGCCATCTTGCAGACAGCTTTCTTAAACCCAACTGATCATTTAAAATCGAAACCACACTGCCATATGAAATGCCTATGTCATCAACAATCTCACGCACTTTTAATCTTCGATCGGCCAACACCATATCGTGGAATTTTTGCACATTTTCGGGTGTATTGACCTCAAATGGCCGTCCAGAACTGCCAACGTCATTTGTACTTATGCGACCACAACGAAAGTCAGTAAACCACTTTTTTACCATTGAAATCGATGGTGCAGAGTTCCCATTGTATTTATCAAGCTTTTCCTTGGTTTGATTGACGGTTTTTTTTCGCATAAAATAATGTTTTATTTTATTTAAACCCAAAGTAAATGACGGAACTTGCTCAAAATTTGAATTAATAGGTGGTACTTGATAGGAGAGGTGTTGTATTTCATATAACTACGAGGGAAATTCGAAAAGTCACGGACTTATTGATCCGCCCTCGTAGGAAGACCAAGACATCGCTGGAAACACCAGGTGGAATATTGCCCTCGAGGGCTTGGTGTTACCAGCTGGAGGAGAAAAGCTTTAGATTGAGCCGGTTGGAGAAACATGTTATCCTCATTTTGTAAGGCCCTCTGCGTTGTTTGGGGCCATTTCAGTAAGTAAGACTGGTATCAGTTAGTTTGCATGTTTTAGATCATGGATTCTTTTGGCGAAAAGGACGAGCCTTGATTTCACATTTCTTGAAGAAAATTAAAGCGCTGATTTGTGAAAATGTAATTATTAATTTAATAAAATTCATAAATTTGTATATTCAGGTGTTGTCAGTGGTGTGCGTGGTTCTTGTACATGATAACGTTGATTCGATCCCTATTCTGACCACCTGACATTAAATTTGACGGTGGTCACCCCGCTTAGTGACGGCGACACTATTGAGTATTTAGCCATGACAAGCTTTTCAAAATACCGGTGCAAAACTGTAGGTTCAAATAAGTGAGTGTTTAACTAGAAAACGTACAGCTCACTGGTCGTGAGAAGCTCTTCCCAATCCCTTCATAGGATGTAATGGGAAACCATTTGTTTGTTATATTCCCGTGCTTCTTCATAATTGGTTACATGAGACCAACAAAAAAAATACATGAGATGTCAGGGGACACCGGGTTGGAACGAAGTTCCTTTCGCTATATATTATGTACTAGTTAGTAGTAATAGTAGTACTGTAATTTAAATGGATCTTTAAGAAAAGAAACTTTTTGTAAAATGATAAATTTTTTTATTTATTGAATGCAATTTTTAAAAAAAAAAGTATATTTTTAGGTCCCTTTTGTAAAAATATGTATTATCTTTTCCCGAAAAGGTAATTTCTTTAATGAGAGGTACTTCTTTTATTAAAAGCTAATGTTTTTTTTAAGAAGAGAAGTTCTTTCTGTAAGAAAAAGCCTAAGAGTATGAATTGTTTTCACAAAGAAGAACTTTTTTTAAGAACAGGTACTTTTTAAAGAAGTGGTACTCTTTTTAGGAAAAGGTAAATTTTTTAAAAAAAATTAACTTATTTTCAGAAAGGCTACTTATGTCAAGAAAAGAGAAGAAAAGGTATTATTTTATTTTTAAGAAAAGAATTTTTGTAGGAAAGCGGGTGTTTTACGAAAGAACATGTACAATTTTAAGAGTACGTACTTATCTCAAGAAAAGTTATTTTGTTTTACAAAAAAGGCGCTCTTTAAAGAAAAGGTACTTTTTTAAGAAAAGGCAGTACATATGTTATAAGACAATGTACTTTTTTAACAAAAGGTACTTATTTAAAAAATAATTTTTTTTAGAAAAGGTACTTTTTGTAACAAAATGTATTTTTTTGATTGCTTTTTTCTTTAAGATAAGGTATTTTTTTTAAGAAAAGAAAGAAAGATTGTTTAAAAATATCAATAGGTATTTTTTTGAGAAAATTTACTTTTTTTAAGAAACCGCATTTACTTAAGAAAATGTTATTTTTTTAAACTTTTTTCGCTTTAGCTTTTCTAAATTTACTTTTTATTCGGTTCAAAACTACAATGTGTTATAAACAGGCTCCACCTAGAAAATTTCCCATTAAACAAAAAAATTCCCCGATATGTGAGTCTAGACACAAACCAATCCCAAAGTACGAGTGTAAGAGTAAGGGTTCAGCCAATGTAATTCCATGCTCAGGGTTGTATTTCATGGATTTGCCAGTCTTTCACTTTGGCTTTTCTAAACTTTACTTTCTATTGGGTTCAAAACTAAAATATGTAATACACAGTCTTCACCTAGAAAACTTCCCTTTAAACCAAACCTAACCAAAAGTACCCAATATAATTGATAATAATGGGTTGTAATAAAGTAGTTAAAAAAATTGTTTAAAATTTTTTCATTTAGCCCCCATCCCGCAACGTGCGATAAAAAACTTCCAAAAAACATTGAAATGCGTTTGATTTACTTGAGGAGTTCGAGTCGGAATTCAGAATTTCAACATTGTGTTTAACTATAGTTTAGGAAAACCTGCGTTCAGGTTTTACTACACACTAATACTAACTCCCATCTCTGGCGTAACTATGCTCGCATTGTAACGTACTCACTTCCCTGACATTTAGGGGGAAGTTATAAAAACTTTCTTCCAAAACAATAAAAATCTCTGTAAGTAACTCATCTACGCCCACATTGATTTCCATTTCAATTGTACGAATTTTTTTCGTCTCTCCTTCAGTTATTGTTTCTGTTTGTTTTTTTTGTGTTCATCAGCAATAAACGTTATGTTTCTTGTCGTTCCTTTTCTTTCGGGTTGTTAAGCTTTTTTTATCTCTCCTGTGAACGAGTGTTTGGGCTGCTTTTATGGAGGAGTATGTTAAGCCACTGGAATGATTACAATTGGCATAGGGTGTTCGCACCATATGTGACTTCTTCATCATATTTATGGCGACTCAACGGAACTCAAGTTGAACGTCTTCAATACAATCACAATAGCGGGAATGGTATAAAGTTATTGTCAACTGACGAGGACAACGAAAAGCAGTGTCAAAGGATTTATTTTCATTTTGGTGCCGGATTTGGAAGGGTGATAATAGACTTCTTCCAAACCATACATACACACGTTTGCATACATATGAATATGTATATAACATTGACGATAAAAAATAGTATGGAAGTGGCAGAAACTATAACTTTCGTATTAAGTTCTTTTTTTATACTATTAAGGTGGTTCTGGGCGGCCATGCATTGTCTGATATGTATAATATCTAATATCCCTTGAATCATTCAAGTAGTTGGATTCGTCGTCCACGGGTTTTTATTTTGTCGTATTATACTAGTATTATAAGTTTTTACTTTTCGTTAACACATGTTTCATTAAATTCAATTGAACGTATAAAATCCTGTACTATAACTATAAGATGCATATCTTGTTGTGCTGGACCCCCGAAATAAATAAATAAATAAATATGGACGTTAACACGGTTACCCGAATATTCATGTAAGGTAACAATAAGTCAGGGAACTTACGTTGTAAATCATGCGTAAATTATATAAATGTGCGCAGCTCTTGTACATCAGATGGCGCATACGATACCTGCTCTGACCACCTTACATTTCTTTCGATGTCGTCAGCTCGCTTAGTGACGGTGACACTATCGAGTATTTATCCATGGCAAAGTGTCTTAAAATACAGCTCGGAACTGGTGTAAACCTGTAGGTCCCTATCAGTGAGTGTAAAACTAAAAAGCTCACTGGTTGTGCGAAGCTCTCCCCAACCCCTTCGTAGGATGTAATATGAAACCATTTCCCTTAATTGTATAATTAACAATATAAACCGACAAACTTTTTAAAAATGCTCCTTATAAGGGTTGAATTTTATGTTTCGGGATTTGGCAACCCTAGCAATGTGGCAACTGACAGCTCTATCGTAAAGTTAGACATTTTTGAGGTTATGCGTACTCAGAACGTTTAGACATTCGAGCGCTATTTGTGTTGTTTACAGTAACTTAAAAGATTCAGAAATGCTCCAAAAGTACGATCACGGTGCTTCGAAAAACGTCTATGACATCGTGACAGGTGATGAAGGTGATGATTTATGCATATGAGCCCGAAAGAAAACAACAGTCAACTGTATGGATGTTTCAAGATGAGCCAAATCCAACAAAAGTTGTTCGCTCCCGAACGGTCGCCTGTTTTTTCTGAAAAACCGGATATGTCGCAACCGTACCACTAGAACAACGCAGAACAGTGAATTCTGGGTGGTACACAACCATTTGTTTGCTAGTTGTCTTCCAAGACATCAGGAATACCATCCGCCGGAAACGGATCACTCTTCACGACGACAATGCGAGCTCTCACACATCGGCTGAAACAACTGCATTTTTAAGCACCCAAAACATCGATTTGATGGGTCATCCGCCGTATAGTCCTGACTTGGAACCGAATGACTTCTTTTTATTTCCGTACGTAAAAAACAAACTGAGAGGTCAACGTTTTTCGACACCTGAAGAGGCGGTTGCTGCATTCAGAATCCATGTTTTGGAGATACCTCAATCAGAGTGGCAAAAGTGTTTCGACAATTGGTTCAAACGCATGCAAAAGAAAACATGATCTCTTAGCCTTAGAAAGGAAATTACAACTTTATGACTAATATTTGTTTTTGTTCTCTTATCCCGAAACATAAAATTCAACACGTAACAATCCCAGAATTCCAAAATTATCAAAAATTGATCTCAATAATTGAATTTTTGACTCAATTCATGGTAATTTCTACATATTGTTCATTTCATATCAAACGAACACATGTTGTACATCACTGTTTCTGATATCTTTGAAACTTGACCAAATTACTTAACTTTAAAAAATATTTGACGTGTAATGGGCGACAAAAATACCGAAATTTTTTTAATGTTATGACCAATTGAAAATTGTCGAAATTGTGAAAAAAGTGTCGAGGTGGTAACATTGAAAATGATGCAGTATGTAAACCTGAAGGAATATTTCAATGGATGTAGGATTATTTATAAGGTCAGGGCTCGCACTTTTCGTTGGTGTATTTAGATTTTAATCGTTTTTACCGATTTTCATTTTCTTTTGTGTTTTTTTTTTTCATAAAATCGCCAACGCTCCAAATCACAGTCATCACAACTGCATTGACACTTCGATTCTATACAAACCATGTAAATTTAAAAGTGGGCAAACAAATAATGGCTTGTATTTTTAAAAAAAATTATTCACTAAATAGAGGTATTCAAAAACCCCACTTTTTGAACGAATTTTCCCTCCCGTTTTCGTACACACAGTTAAATGGTTCTGTTATCAACAGTGTGAACAGATCTAAAAAATTGTTGTAGCTAAATCGGTTCCAAAATAATGCTAAAAAATTCTAAATTTTTTCTATTAATACTAAAAATTAATGCTAAAATATAAAAATTTGTTTATATTTCTATATCCTTTATAACGAGTTTATTTTTCATAATCCGTCTCTTGTGCTTCCATACATGTACGTTTTAATTCATTTGAATAAAAAAATCGATTAAATAAACAACAACAAATTTTTTATTCAATAGTAAACTATAAGTATTAAGGAACACAAAAATTTCAGAATTAGTTACATCTTTTTTTGATTTTAAAAATGTTTCAAAATTATAATTGATATATCGGCTTTGGAACAAAAAAGTCTTCTAAAAATTAATTTATAGCATCAAAATTGTCAGTTTTTAAAACAATTTGGTAGCAGAGCTCTTTCCAAACAAGATCGTATAGTTCTGCTAACAAGAGTGTAGGGTCAACATCATTACTTTCAAACATTTTATTTACTCTTTGTACATCAGACAGCAAAGGTTTCAAAAACTTTAAATATAATAAAGTCTTATCGCTGTATAAATTTTTTAAAATTTTTGCTTGATGGCATGATCCTGTCATTGCGGAAATTTCAAAACGAGTTTTTACGCTAGCCATTGTTAATCTATTAAAATTTTAACGGAGTATATTACGAGTATAAAAGAAGAATAAAATGTAAATATTTGAGATTTATTAGATTAAAAAGGGTAGAAAATGATAAATGAATAATTCAAAAATGTAAAAAAAAAATGCCAAATGCTAAATGGAAAATTTGCGGCTAAATCAAAATAAATAATGCTAAATTTAGCAGCAAAAATGCTAAAATCGTCACACTGGTTATCAATGATGTTAGGTATGGTTTATTTGCCAGTACATAGGATTGACGAAAAAATTATGGAACATTCATATTGGGCACACATGCAAATATCAGAATTAGGTTAAACAGATGGCGTGGCAGCCTTTGGAAGTATTATACATCTTTAGTCAAAAATAAAATATCTTGAAAAGACTTATGTAATTTAGAAGCCGCTGAACATGAGGTGTGAAAGATAATAAGCCACGGTTTCAATTAAATTAATATGCGTTAGCTTCAAAATACATATAACCACCTTGCGTACCAAATTACTTTGCTATTATAATTGAATTACACTTTTTTCCATAAGCCTAACAAAATTTGCACTACTATCGAACCTCTGCTCAGGGAATTCTTCAACCCGAATGGAAGTCGACAAAAATCGATTTGTCTATTGTTCACGGAATATTCTGTTTTCCCTGTCTCTCTTAGTAAGTTAAATGTGGTGGAATCACGATTTTTTAGTTGAAAGTAGTAAAACAGTTTGCTTTCCCCAAATTCGATTAAGTATGGGATATTTGTCGTTAATTGCCTTCTCGTTGAGCTTGCAATAGTCTACTATTTACTTGTCGGGTTTTGTTGGTGCTCAATCTGTTTCTTCTCAACAACCGGGCTGCTGAAGGGTGACCTAGAAGGTCGATTAGTTTTTATCTCGGTGTTAAAAAAATCAGCGTCGCCCACCGGATATGGGTATAGTTTTGAGTAAACAGATTGTTTTGTTGTTTTTTTTTTTGATGAAATGTTTATAAAGTGTAAGAAGTGTTCACTAATAGAATGCAATATATTCAGTGCGCAACTAATCAAAAGTTATCCCGTGCATCCAAACACAGATTTTTGTTTGAGTTTCGTGCATTCGTAATAGGTGAAACACTTTTTCCACTAAGAATTTTATGACAGATCAAACTGTCTATCAGATTATTTTGTATTTTTTATAGCGTTTATTTATTTGTTGAATCTACCCTTTCGAAGGCGCTGCAATAAGTGTACAAACTTTAAATCTAAATTAATCTAAGTATCATAGTTGAAACTAATTTCTACTGCGGGACTCCTATTATGGGTAAGGTTCTTATAAAGTAGTGTTGGCATATAGTTTTGCTTTAAGCTGGTGCTGATTCTGCTATTGAGAAGCATCGCGCCAGCAGATTTGGGTGGCTCTAAAGTCACTCCTGGTATATTTCCCCCATTTGGAGAAATTCCTCCTGCACAGTTGCAATGTTTAGGTCTCTATTCATTTCTCACATACCATGGTGCGCCAGTGATGAGTCTAAGTACTTTTGACTCTGTATAATATCAATACTTGTGGAACTGCCTTTCCATACATCCATATTGGCTTAATTTTAGTTTTTAGTAGTTTATTGTCCAAGCTCAGCATCGACTGTTAGTTTAGTAGTCAGTGAAGGTTAATTGTCCTCAGCTTTTTCTGAGTTCTCTTGGCTTTGATATGTCTTCGCCACGTTAAGCGATGATCAAGATGAATTTCAAGGTAATGGACTTCAGTCGATTGAGTAATAATGACATTGTTAATGTTTCGGCTCTTAGAGTGGATGTAACGTGTTTTCACTTCTGAGCATTGACATCGGTTCTCAAATTTAACAACCATATTTGAATTAAGCATAAGTGTTCATTTACTTATAAAATCCTTGATACCTCTAAGCAACACTTGTTAGTGCTTATGATAACTGTATCATCAGCGTATCCGTTGATATATCAGAAGTATAAAAAAGATACATGATAGGGTCCAATACAATTCCTTGGGACACCCCAGCTCTAATTCGATAATCTCCTGTAATACATCTTTATCCTGAACATTCTTCCAGATAAGTGGGATATAAAAATAATATGTGCATTTTGTGAAAGTGACCTTGTTATTTTATGTAGTATAAGACCCTTGTGCTAAACTTTTGCAACGCTTGGGCTATGTCCAAGAAGACTGCAGAAAAATATTAATAATCCTTCGAATTTCATCTTTTATTCTGTTCACCTGTTGTATAGCACCGTGCTTTGCTCGAAGTCCAAACTGGTGTGAAGGCACAGGAACATGGCATATAATTTTGGGGAGGACGAGTTTTTAAAAAAAACTTTGAATATCAGGGATGTAAACTAATACTTCTGTATGAAGAAGCTAAGGTTTTGACTTTACACGGTTTAGGTATCATGCATACCTTGATGTCTCCCATGCATTTGGGAATTTTGCAATGTTGTTGCCCGTGAATGTAACTCTTTTGTCCATTTAGGAGTCTCAGACAGAACTTTCGAAACGATTGGCTGCTACAGTCCAAAATGGAAGTGGTTTCCGACACTTATCTGATACGACCCCTGGGCTAAAAATCTCAATGTTGCAGCCAATTTTATCGTTTTTGAAACGCGTGTTTCATTTTAGGCGCTATTGTCTCCAGCACATAATTCAAAGCTGTTTTATTTAATCGAAAGTAGCTTTCAAGTCTTGGAAAAAATAAAAATAAGCAAGCAGAATCTACTACTTGACCACTTACTTGTCATCTGGCAAGTTCAAGATATCAGACCTCTGCCACAGTATTTTCCTTTGTTTTATAAGTATTTTGTTGCTTTTTTCTTCTCTTGAATCTCAACTTTAATCAGAGAGAAAAAGTATTTTCTTACAAAAATATAAAATAAAATAAATCAGCTGACGCAAGTATTAGAGGCGTGTTTCCATTTCTATAAAATTATCGATAAGCTGTCGATGTCATGTTAGGACTGTTAGAGAATCCCAAAATGCGACGAAGTGATGTTAACGTTGAATCGAAGTGACGACGACTACGAGAACAATGGTGATTGCTAAAAATTATTTAAAATTCTATGGTACAGAATTATCTAATCAGAGACATTTCCAAAATATCCGTTACCGCGTAGCAGAAAAACAACTACACGCTGAAGAATCGGAACAAATTCACGTTTGGGCCCATGGCCCTATTTTTTTCGGTTTTTTTACCTGATGGGGCATTAAACACTGATAACAAACAACAACAATTTTTCGGTGCAAGTCCATATTATCCGATCTGGGTAAAATGGGTATCATTACAAAGCCCTTTTGAAACTCTATAACTGTGTATAAATATATTTCTATTCATTAACCCATTGGGGGCTGGTGGGAAAAAACGATTTGTTAACCTCACTTTTTTAATAAAAATATTTTTTTTTTCAAAAAGATGCCCTTGTACACATATATTGTTACTAGGGTCCGATAATTGGCAAGTCTTCAGTCATTTTTTAAGGTGTAATACTCAATAATAACCCTTCAAAGACCGGAGATATTAAAGTCGAAAAAAGTAATTTAAGTTTTTTCTCTTATTTTTAAGATTTTTATTAAAAATTTTTTTAGGAATGTTTTTCGGGAACAGCTCTATTTTAGGGGCAATTGAGCAACAAATTTTCCCGGAGGCCCATATTTCTCGAGGTATGTGCCTCCAAAGTTCAGACGTGTAACATGTTCAGCTCGAGTAAAATTTCCGTAACGTCGAAATGAAAAAATTAAAATAAATTTTTGAAAATCGCCCAAGGGGGTTCAAATTCCCTCTGTACCTTAAGTCGATTTGTGGCAAAATCAGAACAATCGCGCGATTTTTTTGAAGTAATTTTTTAAATTACCTTAAATGTGTGTGGTCCTTGAAGGGTTAAAGGTTAGTATTATACTTAAAAAAGGTTATAGTCTGAACTATAATCGGAGTCTAGCAACAAAATAAGTTCACTAAGGATTTTTTTGAAAATAGTACATTTTAAAAGAAAAAAGTAAGGTTAAAAAGCCTCTTTTTAAAAATGCCCCCCAATGGGTAATAAAAGGAAATGTATTTATAGACGGAGTTATAGAGTTTCAAAAGGGCTTTGTAATGATACCCATTTTAAGCAGATCCGATAATAAATACCTGAGATATGAGCGACTATATACTCAAGCTTCAAAGGCCCATATCTCAAGAATTTGGACCCGGCATCGAACAAAAACTATCTTTTTGCACTCGGCACAGAAGGTTTTGTCGCTGGTAAAATTTTGGTGTAGATCAGAGCATGGGCCTTAAAGCGAATTTATGCCGCCTCTACTGAAAAAATCGGAACGGCGGACCATTTGTGAAATAAAATAAAAAAAACACAAGTAATTCATACACGCTTGTCTTGCTTGAACTAGAGTTGTAGGGAAGTATTTTGTTTGTGCAAGGCATAGTTGAAACCTTCTAAAAACAAAACCGTGATAGGCAACAAAGCAAGGAGAAACAAAAGAGCAGCAGATTCTCATTTCATAAAAAAGGTAATGCATTCAGCAAGTAAATATAAAAAGGGTCATTTTAAATAAGTTATTTTTTTGTATTAATTATTTATTTTAATTATAATAAGTAAAAAAAGGAAAGAATAATTCGCTTCTAAATAATATTATGTTTGGGAGAAAATACGCATATGTTCCCACGGAAGAATATGGAGCTTTGGGGGAAACACGCGCATGCACGCATATGTTTCCACGTAAAGGCATACATATTTGTCAGTAAACATGCTAATGTTTGCATTTAAATACACATGAGTTTGGGACTTGCAAACATATAAATGTTTGAAGTGTGTTCCAAACATATACATGGTTCCTGCAGAATATGTTTGGGAGAATATGTTACAGAGGCCGTTTTTTCAGCGTTTATATTTTTTGCAGGGCTTATCCATTTCGCTGACAATACAGTAGGTTGTGGTGATATGAACAATCGCAAATTATATGCGGCTTTCACGAATTCAATTGACAATATCCGAATGTTATCGATGTTTTCAATGACGAAATGAAAAAGTAATAAATGCACAACCCCTTAGTAGTGAGAATAAGGTGTAAACGAAGCGGTCACCACCACACCACATATGAATAAGAGTATAACACAATACGTTACTCTAAATTAGCTTCTGGAAGGCATAAATTCACAACTTACAAATTGTTACCGTAAGGTCTGAATTCTGCAAAGATACTGTGGCACTTCATATACCACTACACTATACTCTTGTTCAGGAATGGCCACCTATGTATGTATAAATATTATCACCTACAAAGTATGCTGGAAAGTATGAAGTTGAATGATATTCGCATCAAAAATGTTCACCTTCGTTACTTCATACGTTTTCTATAAACAATTTTTGCAAAGATGTATGAAGTTACAAGATAAAAATTTTCCACAAAATATAGAATTGTAATTTTTAGAAATCTGGAAACTACATGAAACGATTATGCAAGGATGTAAATGACTTTCTAGTGTAGGATCGTTCGAATGGTATGATATATGCTGAAATATAAAAGAAATATAAAATATCCATATCCGGAGCACGAAAAGTGTGTGAAAAGTGAACAAATTTTGGGAGTATGAGAGCTTTAAAAAATCTGTGGAATAAAACGCAGGACTTCATAGTTAAATCGCCGTTGAAAACCAAAAATCATTCAGCATCCTTTGGAAGTATTAAATATGACATTAATTCAAGTGTATCTGTATGAATGGTTCGGAGAAGGCTCATTGAAAGTGGTATGAAAATTATCTTCGACAAGAAAAAAAAACGATATTATAGTCCCAAATATAAAAAAGACCTTGGTTCGCCAAAAAGTACATAAAAATGGCAGAAAACTTTTGGGACAGAATTATTCGGACGGACGAGAGGCTGAATCCAAAGAATCTCACTCATTCTCAATCAGGGCCGCCTACTAAAAATAGATGGCAAAATGACAGGAGGTGATTATGTAATAATTTTGAATGAAAATAAAGACGACATTAGAGGATATTATTTTCCACCAGGATAACGATGTGAAAGTCCTGATTTTAAACCCAACCCAACATTTATGAGCTATTCTGGATCCGAAAATGCCGATGGAATCACGTGCAAATATTAACATCTTCTGGGAAGATATGCAAAGAGAATGGAAGAAAATTCGGAAAAACGATTTTAAACATTTTCGGCGAAGTGATCCAAAAAGCCTTAAAGCAGTGATATCTTAGTATTAAAATATAAAGGAAATTTCACATTATTTTGTCTTACTCCAACATGTGATAATGTGCTGTTAGGGTTTTTCTTGTAAGTGATTGTAGATATATTGGGTTTTATTTTTTTTTACATGTTCAATATCAAAAAAAAAATTCATAGCAATTCAATAATTTTTTAAAAATAATGTTTCATTTCAATTTTGAAAAATAATTGTTTTTATTGTTTCCGGTATTATAATGTTTTTGACTCTCTTTCACGTATTTTTGTCCGATAGTGTATACGTATATGGCTGCTTAGGACTCAAATGATGAGATAAGTTAAATATATCCATTCTGTCACATTCTATCCAATTCATATTTATCAAAGAATCCTTTGAATTATATTGTGATTTATTACATTACATTATGTTGGTTGTTTCGCATACGAAACTAAAATTAGGATGAAACTAATATATGTATTTATTAAAATATATGGACATCTAAATGAGTGGGACGTACTTGAAAGTTGTACGTGTTCATATTTGGGATGTTAGATTAGTTTTGTAACATATGAATGTAACATGTTGGAATTCCAACCACGTGATTTTGTATAATGTTACGGAGACGAGTGTATTACAATCAAGCCAACTAAACTGCGTAGTCTTCACAATAGAAAACAACACGTTTCCCATTACTTCCATGAAGGGTTGTGGGAGAGCTTCTAACAACCACTGAGCTGAGCGCTTTCTAATTTTTCACTCACTGATTGGGACCTACAGTTTTACCCCGGTTCACAACGGTATTTTGAGAAGCTAAATACTCGATCACTACACGAGGTAACCGTCGTCGAAGGAAAATGTGAGGTGGTCTGAGCAGGGATCGAATCCACGTTCTCGTGCACAAGAGGCACACACACTAGCCATTGCACCACCCACGGCCACCATAGAATTGGTCTAAAAATAAGATTGCCCTTCCGTTTGTATTTTTGAAATTTATTCTTGAATTGTAAGAAAATCATCATATTCTAAATTGTATCTGTAACACTACAAATGCTTCCGCTTATACTATGTTGGGCAGTGCTTCCGCTTATACTATGTTGGGCAGTGACTGTACACAAAATGCAAGGTTCAACGGTCGATCGAGCAGTCATCAACTTGGGACCTAAGATATTTGCAAAAGGTCAAGCGTACGTTGCGCTGAGCCGAGTAAGATCTGTCGAAGGAATTCGCTTAGAAGATCTTGACGTGTCGAAAATTCAAGGCAAAACGATCTGCAACCTACCAGCGTTGGAAGAAATGGAACGATTGCGAAAACTTCCGTCATATCGACACACAATATGAAGCATTCAAAAAATTGAGATATTGTTATTGGCGACAATAAAAATTTAAACAAAAAAAAAATTTTTTAAAAAAAAAAATTTTAATATTTAAAATACCAACCCAACCCAACCCAACCATCCACCGAAGTAATCAATTTCACAAGTTTCCTTTTTAAAAAATGTATTAAAAATAATAAAAATAATATAAAAATAATGTTAAAACGAAAGATCGACTAAGTGTACGAAAGTACAAAAAGGATACTAAAATAAAAAAAAAAATATATTAAAAAAGTGTTTTATGTTCTGTGTCATATATAAAGAATTTATAGTCAAAAACTTTGTTTTTTACCGGTTGGTTTTTTTACTCCTAACACGCTTTTTTGGTGGTTCTTCTGTAGCGGAAAAACGAAGCGCTTTTTTTAAACGCATTTTTCTCAATAAATTCTTTTCGGCGCAGAGTCACATATAGTGATAATAGGATCATATATACAAGTAGTAAAATTGCATTATGCCTTTTTTTGTTATCAAAGGATATGCAAGTTCGAACCATTTATTTTTGTACTTCTTGCAGACCTACAATATTGATGTGGGTATTAAGCAAAAAAAGAAAATGTACGCTATTTAATAATTTATCAGTACACGCTGAAAAATATCAGCACCTGCAACATATTGCAGGAAACATGTACATGTTTCCAAGCATTGTTTTCATGAATTTAAGATCTGCTGCATTTTTGTTTCTTTGTTGTCTGCCTCGTTTTTATTTTGAGCGGGTTTCGGCAAGCAAAGCCAAATTTTGGTTTCAAATACATATATTATAGCCTATTAATCATTGTGACTCAAACATATTATATTGAATAGCAAACACACTGTGCTTGAACACAAGTATAGTATATTTGTGAAAAGCTACAAACGCGTTATATTTGCATCCAAACATTGAAAAAGACCGCTTTTTCAGCGTGTATAAAAAGGTGCATATAAGCCCTTTGTTATGTTTAAGCCTGAATATCATTGAAGATCTGCAATTAAAAAGAATATTTAAAAATATATTTTGGAGACTATGCTAAAAATACTAAAATTTCATACACACTGAAAAAGCTGTAGTTTATGGTGCATGGATACAATTATAACGTGTTTGTAGCTTGTCGAAAATATAGCATACTTGTGTCCAAACACATTGTGTTTGCTATTCAATATTACATATTGGAGATTAATATGATATAATACACATATACTTTGTGACCTAAAATGCTGAAAACAAAAACGTGGCAGATAACATGGAATCGAGACGGCAGCTGATTTTCAAGCCATGAAAAACGTGCTTGCAAGTAAGTATATTGATGGGTCAAACATATACATGGCTCTTGCATAATGTTACAAGGGACCGGTTTTTTTGCTTGTACTTGTAGCGTTATTTGTTTATTTAGTGTAAATAATTGTTTTACATTGTTAATTTAAATAAATATTTACAAATATTCATGCATCATGGACCAAAAACATCTCGATCTTTCTTTCCAAGAACAAACCTTTATACATCTAAAACTACTGTATTTAAACGACTATCTCACTTTTTAATTCCATGCTCCATTTCCCTTTTAAAGGACAATAGTTTTTATTATTTAATATGGTCAGAATTTTCTGAAATTAATAGTTGCAATACAAACACTTTGTATATATTTAAGTTGGTTCGGCTTTAAAAATTGTATTAAAAATCAATGGATATTGCTAAATATTATTAATTTATAATAATTTGTGTAGGTGCAGCAAACGTGAAAAATACCCCAAAAAAAAACAGAATTTGCAATAAACACGATTCTTTGTGGCCTATTTGTGACTAGAAACAAGTCACGCAATCATATCCTACCTCCAATTTTATTGGAAGTTACGAATTTTTTCGAAAATTTGCTCTGTAAAATTTTTGTCCAGTAAAGTTTCTACTTTACATAACTTGTTGCATGTGCCAGAAGTCGCTTGCGAATAGTGTTATCCTTGGAATATATAGATTCAAAAAAAGGGGTAAAGAAATGAATTCATCCCAGTGAAAATTGCGCATACCACATACCATTGAGTCGCGCTGCAACATATGTATTATATTTCAGAACCAGATAAGATATTCCAGATAATATTTTTAATAATATTTCGGAATGTCTTCCAAATGAAAGCGACTTTGGTTCTGACTCGCCTCATGTTATAACCCAGGGGGATTTTAATGATTTTGTGCTTGATACTAATTTGCCGTATTGGAATCTTGCATGCAGTAGTGGACAGCGCTCAAACAAACTGTTCTTCGATAACTGTTTTACCTTGGATGATCGAACTGAATGAGCAGTCTGATTGGTTATGACATCACTGATACGTCTCAGTGCTAAATAGATGACCCAGCCATTGAAGCTCTTCGAACTAGTGGACATATTCGTCTGTCCTTTGAAGGCGGATGAGCCAACACCCCTGTCTAACGGCGGATCAAAACTAAAGAAACCAAAATCCCGTTTCGAGTCACTGCATTCCTGTCAGCGGCTGATCCATAATGGGCGGCTGAGACATAATCATCCTGGTAGTAGGTAAAAAGCAAACCACGGTGGGCTAAGTTTGCCTCCCGTCACCGTTATGTAAATAAAAAAAAAATAAATAATTAAATGGTTTCCCATTACATTCCATGAATGAATTGGGGAGAGCTTCTCACAACCGGCGAGCTGTGCGCTTTCCAGTTTTATACTCACTGATTGGGACCTACAGTTTTTACACTGATTCCGAACGGTATTTTTTTGGAAACTTTTTCATGGCTAAATACTCGACAGTGTCGCCGTCACTATAGGAGGTGACTGTCTCCCAAAGAAATTGTAAGATGGTCAGAGCAGGGATCGAACCCAGGATCTCATGTACAAGAGGCGTGCACACTACCCATTGCCCAACCGACGGAAATGAAACAACACAATAATAATAATAAGCGAAGAAACCCCCCAACTGTTGACGACCCTCGCAAACATGATAAGGACTACGATTTATGGATATGGACCTGGACCGTAAGAACACTGTACAGGACGGGTGCCACTTTCCAACAGGCGGATGTCCTCGACAAATATAGAGCCCTAGTTTCACGGTTCAACCCATTGAGTGAACGCTTAGCCACAATTCGCATCAAAGCAAAATATTTCAACGTCTCGTTAATTTGTGTGCACTCACCGACAGAGGATAAAGACGATGAGGTCAAAGAATTATTTTATGATCGTCTGGATCATTTAGGGATCACTGGATCATTTTAGGATCGTACGAACGCTGCCTTGACCACGACATTAAGATTAATCTAGATGATTTTCATGCCAAATTAGGAAAGGGAAGGGTCTTTCCACCAACCATCGGTAATCACAGTCTACATGATACCTACCACCTCTGATAATGGAATAAGACTGATAGACATCGCCGCTGCAAAGAAAATGGTAGCATATCGAGATTCCGGCATAAGGACATACATAAGGCGACTTGCATATCTCCTGATCAGCGGACGAAGAACCAGATTGATCACTTGGTAATATATGGCAGGCACTCTTCTAGTGCCAATATCGACTCGGATTATTACCTGGTGGCTGCGAAAAGTCACAAAAGATTGAGCAGGGCGAAAAACGTACGAAGCCGAACAAAGGAAAAGCTAGATATTGACAAGCTAAACATACCGGAGATATCAATGTCCTATCAACAAAGCTCTCTCTTCTGCTACGGCAGAATACCCCCCTCCTCAGGACCCAGATGCGCAGTGGAAGCACATCTCCCAATTTTGGGAACCGCTGCAAAAACTGAACTTTCTATCAAAACATGCAAAACTGAAAAGCCCTGGTACGACGAAGAATGTCGCATTGCAACTGATGAAAAAGACGCTGCACGTATGGCAACGAAACAGTCAGTTACAACGCATGCTGCGAGTGAGCGGAACAAGAGGCTGAGAAGGGAGGAAAGCCAATTATTAAAGCGAAAAAAATGGTAGTGGGAGCAGAGGGAGAGTGAAAAGACCGAATTGTACAGGATGAATGGTGAATCCCGAAAGTTTTCCCGGTTTTCTCCGTAAGAAGATCGAATAACGGGCCTAGTAATGGGTTGCCCTCTTGCAAGGACGAAAATGGGAATCTGGTGACTGATAAGCAGTGTGTGCTCAAAATGTGGACAGACCACTTTTCAGCACTACTCCATTCAGATTCTTCCATTGAAGATCAGGAGCTAATGATAGTGGAAGACAGTGTAGATTATATCCCAACCCAACTAAGGCGAGATTAGAACGGCAATATCCCGGCTTAAGAATACTAAAGCCACTGGTGTGGATGGTTTACCCGCTGAACCTTTTTCGGCAGGTGGCGAAGGACTGCTAGCCCACATGCGTCGACTTATATGCGGTATATGGCTGGGGGAATCTATGCCCGACGATTGGAATATCAGTGTACTATGTCCCGTATTCAAAAAGGGTGATCCGTATGTTTGTTCCAACTATCGCGGTATCAGTCTTTTATCCATCCATCATGAAAGACTAAAGCCAATTATCGAAAACCTGATTGGACCTTATCAGTGTGGTTTTAGACCAGGCAAGTCCACGACTGACCAAATATTCACGCTACGCCAAATGCTGGAAAAGACCCACGAAAAGCAAATCGATACATACCACGTTTTTGTCGATTACAAAGCTGCTTTCGATAGCCCCATTCGGGGAAACCTGTACGAAGCTATTCCTGAACTTGTGATTCCGGCAAAATTGATCCGCCTCTGTAGAATGACGCTGACCAACACGAAATCAGCAGTGAAGGTGGGGAAAGACCTCACTTAACCATTCTGTACCAAGCGAGGACTGAGACAAGGCGACACACTTTCGTGCAATCTCTTCAACATCTTAATGGAGATAATAATGAGAAAAGCTACAGTAAGTACGAACAAGACCATCAATATGGAAAGTCATACATATGTTGTTGGCGTATGGTGATGACATAGATATCATTGGGCGAAATTGGCGATAGGTTACTGCAGTATTTTCAAGAATCGAAAAAGTATCAGTAAAGAATCAGTGATGGTGTCAATGACTAGATACCTCTCGACTTGGTCGGCACTTGAACGTCGACAACCGACTTAACTTTGAAGTGTTTGATGAATTTTTCTACCTTGGATCCGCCGAAACAAGGACAACAACGTCAGCCTGGAGATAAATAGGAGAAGTGTGCTTGCAGATAGATGCTATTTTGGACTCAGTGAGCAATTTAAGGATAAATCCCTCTCTCGACAGACGAAAGTCCAGCTAAAACATACTTTCATTTTACCTGTGCTGACATATAGCTCCGCAACTTGAGTCGTATCGTAAGCGGATGGAACGTGGGAATATTTGAGAAAAAATTTTCCGTAAAATCGATGGTCCTGTTAAAGAAAAAGTCGAGTACCGACGTTATTGGAACCAAGAGCTATAGATATCATTGTTATTCTGACGTGGACATAGCTAAACGAATCAAATTAGGCCAATTGCGTTGTCTAGGCCATGTTATCAGAATGGGTGAAGATGAGCCAACGTGAAAGGTTTTCGAATACATACCCTATGGAAGCAGAAAAAGTGACGGCCAAGACTCCGATGGAAAGACCAGGTCGAAGACTCACTCCGTATCCTTGACGTTACTAACTGGCGAGAAAAGCCTATGGAACTGGATTCTCAACCACTTTGAGCTGCTGAAATGAAAGACGACCAAAGCGGGATTTGAAATAACATTCTCATGTACTAGAGTTGTACAAACACTACCGACTGTAGCAAACAGTGAGTCTACAAATTAAAAGCTCTCAGTTCACTAAGTGTGATAAGTTTTACCCAGTCCCTCCCTTCATGGAATGTAACTAATGTGAACCAAATATTAGCTGCGGCGAAAAGATATTGCTTCTAATTAACAACTACACTGAACGGAAAAACATTGTCACAGGGATGTAACTGTTCATCACCCCAACAACTTTTGTGGGCAACTTTTGTTGTTTTTGCTAACGTACAGTTTCATTCCCTCTATGAAAATGTGTTCATCAACTGAAAATTGTTCGTTACTGTGATGAAAGTATGGTTATTGCTGCAATGAATTTGCTTCATTATTGCAACGAATTGGTTTCATTGTTGCAACGAATAAGTATCCTTCTTGCAATGAATTTATTTCATTATAGCAATGCATTTGCTTCATTTCTGCAATATATTTGCTTCATTGCTGTAATAAAGTTGTTTCATTGTTGCCATAAATTTGTTTCATTACTACAATGATTTTTTTCATTGCTGCAATGAATGTTATGAAGTGCGCTTGAAATTATTTATTGACAATTGTACATTAATGTACTGTTAGTATTACATTGCACGTGTTTTGATACACAAAATTTTGATTTTTTTTGAGAAAATGGTTTCAATTATGTAAATATATTAAACCAATTTCTGGTTGAAACTCTCGTCTGGAGATGATTGTGGTTGGGTGTTATTGTGGCCGTCTAATTTAAGTTCTGCAATTAAAAACAAATATGAGGAATTTGTTATTAAAATTTTTAATTAAGATATTTACATATTTATGTCTGTACTTACCATGAACATAAACTCTACTCCCCTATGCTCTACTTCTTTAACATAGAACCGCATTATTGTTTTCTTAAATCATGCAATTGTTGTTGTGTTGAGGGTTCTGTCATTCAATTGTAGCGCTCTTTTATTTATTTTAACGAAATTTCTTAAAATTTCGATTGGATTCATTTTATTGTACGTTAAGTTGTTATTTTTTAATGTTCGTTTTACTTGAAACACTTTGTTACTTTGACATCTTCGTTTTCATTGACTTCAAATCCAAATACCAATACAAAGGAACAAGCGCTACCGAATTATGGATAAAATACAAAACCACGAACATTTTGTTGCGATCATGTTGCTCCTTGCATTCTGTTTTGTTATCTATTTGATTTATAGATGTTCAAATTACACAAACGATTACAGGAAACACATAAATTCACGCAATTTATTTTTCACAACAAAAGATAACTACTAAATATAACCAAATAGTCTTTTAAAAAAATTTATTTAAATTATTCCGGCGGAGAAATATGTCTACCACTTTCGGCTGTTGCAAACGAACTGATTTAAAATGTGTACGTGACCCACAACTCACGCTCACCATTTTCCCTTGCTGGCCTCTTTTTCATGCTCACTCATTTTTGTGACTGCTTTTCTCTATTTATCTTCATAAAAATTAGTTTCGTTGCAATAACGAAGTTGATTCGTCAACTGCAAATGTTGTCAAACCCCCAAAATAAATAAATATTACAAATAAACTGTAAAAAGTTAGTGATAAACCAAATAGCAGTATTTTCAATATCATGCCTTTAGTGTTTTGTTTAATTTTTAACCTATTTTTCTACAACATTCAAATTAAATAAAATTGTTGCAGAAACAAAATGAAAAATTTTCAAAGAAATCATGTGTGCAATTTTTCGTTGCATTAACTACCAAATTGTCGGATATACGAAACTTTTCACTATAGCAACGTAAAAACATTAACGAAAATGTTTCATCCATGCGACGAAGCGTTTTTTTTCAATGTATGTTAAATATAACTACTGAAGCAGTTATATTTCTAAAATGTCATATATTGGAGATATTTCCAAAATCGCTCAGTATTTTCAGTCTGAGAAGAGCGAGAGTTGTCTTGAACAACATGTTATATGTCCTCAAATTTGTTTTACTTCCCTCTAATGTTAGACTATAGTTCGCAACATTCTCAATGTTTTAGAATCGGACTGAGACGACAGAAAAAGTCTCCACTTACTAATTTTTCTCTCACTTGGTTCAAGCACAAAATTCCACTTTTAGTTGTAAAATTGCTTTAAGTCCTTCCCAAACACATTATAGTTTTGTTTCTGTGTAAAACTTTAAGGTCCGTTATAAAATGTGAGTGCCTGCTGTCCTGTTTTATTAAAGATAAGGCTTAGGATGTGAATAAGATTTCACCCCAAAATCATCCACAACAGACACAAGAGCTGTGTACCATTTTCTTTACACAAATTGAAAGTAATATAATTCTTAAGTTACTAATCAATCATACGGGCTTTAAACTTTTCAACCTTATTTAACCTTCACGCCATCAACACTCAAGTCTACATTGTGGCGCCGAAAGCTCTGGCAGCACCATTCAGTGAAGTTTTGGATTTCATTTTAATAATTTTTGAAATATGAACTTTACTCTGTTACTCCTGCTTCCTTTGCTTTGCATTATTGGCATCGACAGGGGCACTGGGTTAACAACATTTTACCAACTCATTAACAAATTGGGGTTAAAATTCCATTACTTGATGAACCCACACTCGGTCGTTTCCTTTCCACATCCGTGTACATGAGCAGCACACCCACATCATAAATCTCTGTCAATGTTTAAATATTGATTAAACAAATGCCGGAAGTATCTGGGATTACCAACTAAATATAGACGGTTCCTCTGCTAATGAATGTTGTGATGGGGATGATTGGTCATATTTAATTAGTGTTAGTGTTGTCGATGGATACGACCGATTTTGGAGCCATGGACTTGTTAAAGTCATCCTGCACGGAATGCATATGACAGAATAAATTAGCGGAGGGATTTAATTAAATTAGTCATTTAATTATACAAACACAGCTGTGTTTTCCTACTGAAACGAAAGGACATAATACTTTATATAAATTGTGGTGGTCAACATTTAGACATTTATTGTTATTGATAATAAAGTTTAATAAATTGTGCCACCACAAAATGACCTTGCCTGACAGACCAGAGGACGAGATTTAGCCTGTGGGCCATAAACCGGCTTCTGTTCTAAAGTGGTTATAACTTATAGTCATTTGAAAATAAAAATGGTAAATATGATCAATTTAGAATACAAGCAGCTGAGAACTATTCCACCCGCGGCATTTACATTTTTTTTCACTAACCGGAGAAAACATGATCTCTTACAGCCTTAAAGGAAATTACAACTTTATTCTTAACATTGTTTGAGACGGTAAACTCGAATCTTTGATTCGGACGTTACAAAATATTTACCGTCAATATTTCAAACTTTTGCTCACAGCTGTTACGGTAGCCGCAAATCCAGGGTTGCACGCAATTAATCGGCAAATTGTTGCAAAATTATTGTAAGATTGGAACCTCGAATCCGCCCCAAAAACTTAAGTTATTCGAGCGACGAGAGTGGCTACACCAAGAGTTGGGGAAATCGGAAAATTATATCAAGGATTTTGCAACTACAGCATGATTAGTATCTACTGTTGGACTCTAATGCATGAAACAGATCCCAAACGATAGAAACGACTCAGTTCAGCTGCTGTTTATTTCTAATTTATCACTTTTCATTGAATAAATTGTTTCTAATTGCTAAAAATTTTAAAAATTAAAAACAGTTTAAAAAACATTGAAGATTCAATTCATCGCCTCAAATAACCTTAGACGCAACTTTTGGTTATTCAGGCCATAGATAAATAAAAAACCATAGATGGTGAAAGATAAGTGGTGGATTTGAAAGTAAAGCGAAATTTTCTAGATGGTGCCGGAGTGGTGGATATGGGAAAATTTCCCTGGAAACAAAAACTATTGAAAAAACTATTGAAAAAACTATATAACCATGCTTTTTTGCTTTATGTATTTTGAACAAATATCAAAAGCGATATGCTTTTCTTTTCTTTATACAGGGTGATTCAGGAAGTTCCGGACAAATTCCTCCAGCGTATTCCTTGGCTCATATCATGAAGAAAAGTCCACTAGGACCATGTCCGAAAATGCAAGGATGCGAAATGTCAGCGGGTTCAAAATTTTCGGATTGGTGGTCGGAGGGTAGTAGGGTAAAGTTGCTAACTTCTGAGCCAGTGGTCGGATTTTTTTGTTTTTGGGCTTGTTGGAAAGGCCTCTAAGAGGCTTTCGGAAAGCTCTGTATCTCGGCGATTTGACTTTTTTCTACGTTTTTTTTATTGATTCTGAAGTTTTCAATAAAACAAAATCTTAAACGAGTTAATTTACAAAAACAAATAAATGTGTGCATGTTATTTCGCCTCCCAAAACAAAAGCAAACATTTTTGCATTTAAGTAAAATGGTCATAACTTTGGAACGGTAAGACCTCTGGGCTTCGTTTAGGTCATTTTGGAAAGGTAAGAGGTATGGCTATCTTTCAACATAAAAAAACATAAGTTACCTGCCATCTGGTTGAGCAAATGGAGGTTATATGAATTTTTTTCCAATTTTTTTTTCGAAAGCTCTGTATATTGGCGATTTGACATTTTTTATTGATTCTGAAAGGCCTCTTAAAGACCTTTCCAACAAGCCCAAAAACAAAAAAAACCCGACCACCGCTGTCATTTCGCACCCTTGCATTTTCGGACATGGTTCTAGTGGACTTTTCTTCACAAAATGAGCCAAGGAATACGCTGGAGAAATTTGTCCGGAACTTCCTGAATCACCCTGTATACTATTTTCAAATTTAAACAACAGAATCGAAATAAAAATGATGTTTGAGTGCTTTTTCGTCGCATCCGAGTGAAAAATGGTCGTACGGAAACAGCATGTGCCCTCTGGTGAAAATGGTGATTATGGAAATGAATCCTCTATGGTTTTTATTTATCTTTGTTCAGGCTTAGGCTTATGTTTAAGGCGCGAAATTAACGAGTCGTTTAAAATTGAAGCCCCTGGTGGAAGAAGGTGTAAACTCACTTTTTTCAAAAACAATATTTTCCATATTTTAATTTTTTTTTAAATTTAATTTTAATAATTTGAATATCAGATGTTGACTTTGTCTTACCTGAACCAAAATCAGATATCATGGAAACATTAAAAGAAGGGGGCACCAATTGTATATGGTCGCCAGTACTCTAAGAGATGGTGCGTTGATGGTGTACATGAGAACATGGGTTCGTTCAATGCTCTAACCACCTTACACTCCTTTCGACAGTAGCCACCTCGCGTAATGACGGCGACACTATAGAGTAATTACCCATATAAACGCTTCTCTAAAAATGCTTCGGAACCGGATGAAAGCTGTAGGTCCGAATGTGTAAAACTAGAAAGTGCACAGTTCTCTGATTGTGAGATGGTCTTCCCAGCCCCTTCATAGGATTTAAATGTTTTTATAAAATCCTATGGTTCTCGAGATATATGAGGGAATAAAATATCACCAGTTATTTCAATACATGTCGGCAATCTTGAACGTACTTTTGAAAGAAAAATGGAGCAATTTAGCAACGTTTTATTTTAAAAAATACTACAAAGCTAAATCACATGTATTAATTGCAAATCGAAGAAATGGCAAACAGTTGAAAATATAACATTAAAAATCACGAAATTTATCCTTCTCTCTCTATCTCTCTATCCCTCTCTTTATGTTCACTCGATGACGATGAGTTGCTTTTGTAATTTAGTCTTTCGTTGGACATAAAACGGCAGAAATAAAAGGGAATGTGCATTCACGTTTGATGCAACCAACAAAAAACATAATTTAGCTGTCATTAGTATCAATCCAAACACTATTAAACTTAGTTTGCTGCATAGCTTATCGTTCTCTAGCCCATCCACTCTGTTTAATCGTTGAAGAAATGTGACCGTTAGATGATGTTATTTTGGGCTGAGCAAGTACTTTAGAGATAAAGCCATCTCTCACGTAACAAAAGTCCAACTATACCAGACTCTCATACAACCTGCCTGTCTTATCGCAAGCAGACGAAGCTTCTGTAGAAATTTATGGCCCTATAGTGCACAACGGCGAGGATCGGCAACGCATGAACCATGAGCTGTATGAGCTATATCCCGACATTGACATAGTTAAGCTGATCAAAATACAACGACTGCGCTGGCTAGGCGATGTCAGTAGAATGGATGAAAACGAACCAGCACGACGGATTTTCGAAAGCGAACTCGAAGGAAAAAATTGGAAGACCAAGATTCCGCTGGAGGGATCAGGTTGATGAATCCTTGCGTACACTTGGTGTTGCCAACTGGAGAGATAAGGTAAGAGTTCTAACTAGTTGGCGAAATATGTTATCTTCGTTTTGTAAAGTTCCCTGAACCCCCGGGGTTGTTCGAGACCGGTTAAGTAAGTAAGTAAGTAATGTGACCGTCCACACCAACCCAGTAGGAGCAGTATACTATACGTGTTTGCATTTGTATAGTATACAAAATAGGCAGGAGTACTGTGATCTTCACTATACCTCTCTAGTATACGTTTAAGGCCACTTGTGTGGGTGTAAACAATATGTTTTGTCTTCGTATTTGATATACAACCTTTATCTACATTGTTTATTGTAATGTTTACAATTTCAATACAATTCTGATGAAAATGTATGGCAGAACGGTATATACAATCAGTACCAAGAGTCGTATTAAATTGTATATAGAAGCGTCTGTAGCGTAGTCCCCAATGCTGAATAGAAAATATAAAGAACTGTCAACAACCACCATACGAACAACTGTATATACCATGTATTCCGAAGCCTACAGTATCACTCAAATTAATAAAAAAATATATAAGTTTTGGATTTCTTATTAATAATTTTTAATATTTATATATTATTTATATATTTTTTTAAAACACGTGCGCACGCTTTCAAGTAACAATCACTACTAACGGTTTATTTCGAATATACACATTATCACTGTTCACGTTTACAATAAACAACATATGCTAACAAGTATAATATCCAATCAAAATTATCATGAATTCGAATAACAAATTTTAAGCTACGTCAATGTACACTTTTTGTGTAAACAAAGTATGTTCAGATGTGTGAAGTTGAATTAGGGACGAACACAAATTTGTCATCTTCGTAAGTGCATATGCACTCTATGTACAAAGTATGCGAATATGTGAGGAGTTGTCTTTTGGCGTAGAATACGTCTTACCTTACGGTATAGGGAGTCATGTCAGATTGTTATTGTTGTAATCTTTATTTCATTGATTATGAGGAAACGGCGAGATAACTTTTTTTAAAAAATTTTTTTGTAGGTAAATGAAGATGTTATCTTTCGTTTGATATACATTTCATATTGGTTGATATCTTCCTAATATTTAAATTTCTCAAATGAGAATTGGTGTATGTGTGGTGTGTGGTGTTTGGTTGAGTGCTTGAGTTTGTAGCGTGAACACAAACTATGCTGCTGTTTCAGTGTGGACACAAACCTTCGGCTGTTGGTTTGATTGCTGAAATATTGAAATTTCGTATATTTACTTCTGTATTTAAGTGAAACAAAATGTTAAATGTGAATTTGAATTTAACATGGACATATAATTATAAAAAATATATGAAAAAATTAATTCATACATTTTTATGTTAAATGAAAGTGCTGCCAAGTAAGCAAAATAACAATGCTGCTTGATGCTGTTTGACAGCAGCTGACAGTTGACGTTTAGTAAATTAAAATAAAAACTACTAATCAAAATGGCACCTACACGAAATACAAGAAAGCAACTAGTGGTTGTTATGCAGAGAAATAAATACTCAGGTAAGTTTTGTGTTCCCTTGTTGGTATATATTTTTATTAAAAATGTTAATTAATTTGTAGGCGCAACATCAACAATGTATATATGTTTTCTGTCTTATCGGATGGCGTATTCTACGTTAAACTTAATGGCCGTGTCTCTGACACAGCCTGCAGGGACAGTCCGTGGCCGAAGGCCTCGGACAACTGTCTGCTGTTTGTTTTGTCTCATACACAATCTCTGTATACTTTCCGAAGTATTTGGGAAAAGTTCTATTGGGAACCTGTATCAAGAGAAAGAACGATCCTCGGTGTGTGCTCTGCTGTTATACACTTACGCAGTGAGCTTTCAACCAATGAAGAACCAAAGAGTAAACTGCACACCAACTTGAACTGGAGTCTTTTAGTTCCATCACTGTTTTTTGGAAACAGAAACGACAACACTGAAAATGAAAAGATTAAGTACACTTTTTAAGGATATTGAAATGTTCAAATAAAGGAAAGGATTGGAATGAATTGAAGAATAAAGAAATTTAAATAGACTAATGAACAGAAAAAAGAAATACGTTTATACGCTAAAATTCTAAATGATATATTTGTATAAAAAGCATAATTAAGGCGTAAAGCTGAAGAAATTGTGACCATTAAAAACAGAAAGAGATAATGTAAGTACAGTAAAATAACAACAGAAATTTGAGAAAAATTTAATGGGTTTTGAGTAACTGATTCTTTTATGGATTAAGTTATTTTGTGGATAAAGTTCCCCCGCATCTACACAACTCTAGTATCCTGTGACATCACATGAATGGATAGGAGAGACCTTCCCCCAATCAATAAACCGTGCGCTTTCTTATTTTTTACTCACTGATCAGGACAGGTTTCCTATAAATTCGCAAGGTTATGCCTTGAGAATTATTTTCCTTTGCCAGATCGGAGAAAAGACGTAAATAACATTGAATTCGGTTCCTGATACCCCAAACATTGTTTTGTTGTGTTTGTGTTAGCAAGTTTTAATTCTTACTAGAATAATAAAAAGGACCAATAATTTGTTCAGTGGCAATACGGAAATAATCGTGTAAAAATAATAATTCCAACAAAACCCCAAGCTTCGAAAAACAGCGGTTTAAAAAAACTGACGCTTTTTATAAGCAGAGTTTCTAAAACTGAACTGATAACCGTAGATTGCATGGAGCATTATCAATAAGTAAAAGAGGCTTTCCGGGAAGATTTTTGCCATGAAGGAACTCATTCACCTGCAGATTTAAGAGGTTTTAAATATATAAAAGGCATTTTTAGGATCAAAAATGTACATACCTTTGTAACAAATGTTCCGTGAAACCATTCTTCAAACAAGGCCAATGCCATCCAAACACTTTTATTCCCATTGTAGACATAATTCTTATCCGTAAACTATTTGAATGAACGTGAATTTATTGATTTACTATTTTATTTTATTCTATGATTTCCAACAGCATTCGTACATGCAAGAATGTTATTAGTCGTGTTTTGGTTACAAGCAAGTGATTGTCGCTTGCTAAGTTGCAAAGAAATCGGCTATTTAGCTATAATTAATTTTAAGCAAAAATATTAAAAAGGGTAGAAAACAATTAAAAATTTGAACAAAATTTTTTTTAAACTTAGTTAAAATTATTCGTGTCGCTAAGTCTTCGCTAAGTGCTTCATACAAAACAAGCGATTATGCGAGTATAAGCAGATTTTATGACACAGCTGATCGACTAACGGTGCTATTTTCGACCGAGTGACAAGCGTATTTGTCGTGATAGTAAATACATTTGTGACAAGAACTTCAATTTACTATTCTGGATGTCAAATGAAAGCTCCTGTGGTTTTAGCTGACAATGATAGTTATAATGTTCTCAATACTACATGACAATAAAAATGTTGTGTAAGTAACAACAAACAAATTATTGTAAGTAAACAGCACAAAATTAGAAAATTGCTATATCTCGCAAGCGGAGTGTCCAAATGAAAAATTAGCCAATTTAGAAATTAGTTTTAGTAAAATTAGTTCAATGATATGCTAAACAGATTTTGGAAAACAAAAATTGCGACGTGGATTGAACAAAGTTTTCTAAAACCTTTGGAAACACGGAAAATTGGTTAATTTTTTGTTTAGACTCTCCGATTAAAGAATATTTGTATGTTCCATGAAAATCCATGTTTTTTCTCAAAAGTCTAAAAGTAATGTACACTAATTATCTTCAAGAATCACACAATTTGTAGGAAAATCACATTGACTTGTTTGTGTATATTTTTTAATTTTTTATGATAAATGTCTTATTTATTTTCTTTGAATGCATTTTTTTTTGGCATATTTAAAACAAATTAGACAAAATTGTCAGTCGTCATGAAATTAGTTGAAAATACTAAAACACGAAAAATTTAAAAGTTCTTGAAGGACGGACCCATGGAACCCGAGGACGAAGTGCTGGTTATATGTACTTTTTTGTAGAAGGCCTCAAAATAAGCCAAAATAAAAATTATACAACAATTTTTGGATAGCTCGATTAGTTGTCGGGTCAAACTCCGGCTTCGCTGATTCGGAACAAATCTTTTGTGTAATAAAGATTTAAAGTAGATAGATAAAAAAAATTATTATTTTGTTTTAAATCCGCAGAATTGGTAGCATTGAAAGAGGTTTGCTCACTCACTGTAAGTTGAGTACCCACACTGAGTGTTTGGAGGTTTCCGATTCACAAGACCCCATATATCGTGGTAAATTCGGGTTATTTTAGTAATTACGCACCACAAAACTAAATCCATAGTTAAATTTGTGAAAATAATGCCTTTCATTTCAGTGACAACACTTGCATGTTTTTAGCCGCGCCGAAATGGACCCGTATTTAAGACGCTGTAAGCGTCAGATATCCGATTTTCGTTTTCTTTATTTTTCTCTAATTTCGTTTTTACCAAGTTCTAAGCTCCGTCGTAGGCTGGCAATTTAACGATATTGACAATGTATAACCGAATTTTCAATGTGCTGATTTTTTGTTGCCGTGAGAAATAATAATTGTTAGAATTCACTTGTTTTCATTTTTATTTTTAGGAAAATGTTGATATTTTTCGAGTATATCATATTGTAATTGTATCCCTAGTAATAAGTATTTGTTAGGCAAAGGTATTGCCAAATTGAAAAATTATGAATTTCAATTGTTTTCAACAAACACAAAATCACATTATAATGTATTTTTTAGTTTTGGTAACAATGACATTATTTTTGAAACAAACAAAGCTTTAAACTTTTCACAGCAATTCCAGAAGAGGCAATTTAAATGCCAGTGACAAAAAATCAATTACAGAGAAACTCATGAATTCGAGAATAGCACGGTCAATAGTAGGAAAATGATAGAAAACAGAGTGGATAGCAAGAGAACGATAAGCAACCAGAAGCAAAACATGCAGAAAACAAGTTTAAATAATGTTTGATTGATACTAATGCCAGCTACATTATGTTTTATGTTGGTTTCGTCGAAAGTAAATACGCATACCCTTTTCTTTCTGCCGTTTTATGTCCAACCAAAGAGTAAAATACAACAGCAAATCGAACTCGATGAAATGGCCTACTACCGCGTCGTGATCGAGAAAACGTCAAGATAGGGATAGAAACTCTTGTCTTTAGCTCTGAGCACAGTTCCCAGGGTTTATTTTCGGAGTATACGAGTTCTATCGGGCAAAAGCTTCCAAAATAGGTCACTCATCGGCATTGTATATCTGAGCCTCTTTCAAATCTAACTCGTCACTTTTTTGCGATTATTTTTTGCCAAAATGGGTTAACAGAACCAGTCTTATTCGACAGTTTTTCCCCAAATATTTCGAGTCTTCCGACTTCATGTCATATTTTAAAGCGAGGAAGCTACACTATTTTTCCTGGATTTGAGCATATCAGGTGTGATTGGTAAATTCTTGGCTCTTAGATTTGCAAACCATTTGGGCACTGCTCTTTCCATTTTTAAAACTCCGAATGTTTCGGGGTTATTCGTTCCCCAGGGCCGGATTCATAGTGCCCCACGAATTTTTTTATGGTGTGTTCATTTCTCTTAACATGAGTCAGTCTTGATCTAGACACTTGAAAACTTTTGGCTACGGAATTGAGAGATAATCCTGGACTTAGCTTCTTTAAAATATTTGATTTGTCTTTAATTGCCGGAGGCAAACACTTTTTTCTTTACCATTATGACACCGCACCACGCAAAAGTCAGTTAAACCCGATTCAAATCACATTCCATCAGCAGCATAAAATTATAGGATTCCCCCGAACTTTATTCAGTTAGGGGGTATCCATGACACAGCTGATCGACTATGAAATAGGAAATTGATAGAAAACAGAGTAGGTGGATGGATGTATGAGCGATAATCAACCAGAAGCAAACCGTGCAGCAAACTAAGTTTAAATAGTGTTTGATTGATACGAATGACAAAAAAACCATTTCCCATTACATCCCATGAAAAGCTTCTCATAACCAGTTAGCTGTGCGCTTTCTAATTTTTCACTCACTGATTGGGACCTACAGTTTAATTCCGGTTCTGAACGGTATTTTCATGGCTAAGTACTCGATAATGTCGGCATCACTAAGCGAGGCGGCCGTCGTCGAAAGAAATTTTAAGGTGGTCGGCGCAGGGATCGAATCCACGTTCTCATGCACAAGAGGCGCGCACACTAGCCATTGCACCACCGACGGCTACTGATACGAATGACAGCTAAGTTATATTTCATGTTGGTTGCGCTGAACGAACATACCCATTTCCTTTTTTTCTGTCTGTTCCATATCCAACCAATGTGTTACATACAACTGCAACTGCAACTCGATGAAATTTTCTCCTACCTCGTCGTCATCGAGCGAACGTAAAGATATAGCTCTGTGCTTAAGCTCGAATTTTGTTTAAAAAGTAAGAAATATCAATGATAGCTGAAACCATAGAGTAATATAACAAGAGTGTGCAACAGCTGTTACACAGTGTGCAACAGCTGTAATACGTTTTACAAGAATCCGTTCAATCTATTGACGTATATTTTATTATTATCTACTTTTGTAATAAATGTACATACCTATGTATAAAGTAGCATTATAAATAAGTCAGTTTGCAAAAATACATTTTAGTTCTTAGTTTATAAATCTAAAAATTAGTCCCGTTTTCCAGGAGTAACAACTATCCCGGGAAAAGAAAACCCCTATTATGTAAGTGAAAGAAGGGACGTTGTTATGAAACGCATCATATTTTCTAACTCTATATCCGGGAATGTTTCACAATAGTTCATGGTAAAATAACTTCCAACAGTTAAACGGTTGTGTGTATTTCTTATTTGACATTCAACGGATGGCTGGCGCCTTCTGTCAAAATTCTTGTATACCGGGACTATGACCATTTACGAGGTTTCACTGTATTTGATTTGCATAACGTTATATTTCTGATTATCCCAGCTGAACGTTTCCTTAATGAACAAAAAACTTGTCACAATTTGAAGCTGAATCCTTTCATATAAACATTTTAGCGAATGAATGTGGAAAGAGAAAAAAATATGTTATGGTGCCCACAATGCCAAATTTGAGCTTATGACAAAGATATAAAAAAAGAAGGGATAATATGTAAAGATTTCGCATAAAGATTATAATTTCTAATTCCAAATTCGGCTAACGTAAGAAATAATGTTTCATTCCTAGGCTTATTTACATCGGGAATCATCACTGTGGAAGCCACTGAGAATAACAGCACAATATTTATGAATTTGCTTATGAAACGAAAGAAAGATGTCCCGAGATAAGCAGCTTAAATATTATATATTCACCTTGGAGCATGACCCTCAAAATGCTTATTCCCAATTGTCATTGTGAGATGTTTAGCATATGCACGTTGTTTTCGAGCTCCAAGTAACAACGAAAAGAAAGAAATTCGTTTTCTTGCCCAAACTACCACCCATCCTCATTTGTGTTCCACACCACCCAAGTTACCATAAATCCCCAAACAGAATCAACCCATGCCAACGACCCTTAAGCGAGCGTTTAAGATAAATGATCACCTTTTGTATGTAACTTTCATTTTCCCTTCTTTACCACAGAAGAGAAAAAGTAAAAAGTCAAAAAAAAAAAATTGGTCACGTACACGCTATTTTGCCACTAATACGGTAAAGGGAGACAGTGCACTCAATCGGATGGGTGGTTGAATGGATTTAGCATCTTTTCGGGTGGTTTGTTTTTCCTTTTTATGGATGACTGTTGCTGCTGCTGTTGCTCTGGAAGTAGCACCTTAACTACAGTTTACATTCTTATTGCATACGTAAATTTCATTTTGGATCATTTTAAAATTCAGGACACAGTCTTGGCTTAAACGTTTTAGAAATCTATTTTTCACAGTGAAACTTGCACCTCGTTGTAGAAACGGAAAGTGGTGGAACGTTGGAAATATACTGCCGACACATGTGTCTGGAATTCGATGCTTGGGTTAGAATTATATGGTGAAATGTACCTAAGATTTTTTGTTTTTGCCTTGAGTGGGTGTGAGTTTCATAGCCACATATGGCCAAGGCAAATTTTAAATTCTTGTTAGTCTCGACGTTGCAATGCGACAGCGTACAATGACATTTCAATTGTGTTTTCGAAAAGCAATAAGTATGACTCAGGTGGACACAAACGAAATTACAATTAAGACATTATTTAGTGATTATAAGGAGGGGAATCATTTGTTCACGAGTTTGAGGAATAATTACGTCCAGACTACATGCAAATCTTAATAGTATTGTACATGTATAAGCAATTTCGGAATACATATAATCACATTTCTCATTATTTTCTAAAGGGCAAAGCATCCAATATAATATATACTGGTTTGATTGCCTGTATATCGAAGAAAATCGTTATGTCTTTTTTATCGGACTTCATTGGCAGAAGAATGAGTTAACATAGTATTTCCATTTTTAAAAGTATCTACAGTCGAAAAGTATCTACATCTCAATTACTTTTACATTTAGATTTTAGGTAATGAAGAAAATTGCTACATCAAGTACACAAATTGTAGGTCGGAAACTATTTACATATTTATTTAAATTAAATTTACAATTAAAAAATAAATACTTCCCATTACATCCCATGAAGGAATTGGGGAGAGCTTCTCACAACTAGTCAGCTGTGCGTGCGGGTTGTAGTTTAACATTCACAGATTGGGACTTGCAGTTTTACAATGTTTCCGAAAGGTATTTTTCAGAAGCTTTTTCATTGCTAAATACTGCCATTACTAGCCGAGCTGACCGTCGTCCTGAGCAGTGATCGAATCCGCATACTCATGTACAAGAGCCGCGCAGCGCACACTACCGTCTTACCACCGACGGCACCAAATTTACAATCAGTTTCAGTAGAAAGTTAATCAATCCTTTATAATATTTTCGTTTTACAGTGCTATTCTCGAATTCATGCCAACCATCATTCATGAGTTTATTGTCATTGAATCCTTGTCATTGGCATTTCAATTACATAAATATTCTGGAATTGCTATGACAAGTTTAAAGCTTTTTTGTTTTAAAATTAATATCATTGTTACCAAAACTAAAAACTACATTATGAACAGCTTTTGTGTTTGTTGAAAACAAATGAAATTCATAATTTTTCAATCTGGCAATACCTTTGCCTGACAAGTACTTTTTACTAGGGATGGGGTTTTCATGCTTTTATTGTTGAACAATATGCTCCTAAGACATGCTCGCAAAATATCAAAATTTGGCTAAAAATTAAAAAAAATGCATTTAAAAATATGTTTTTAATATTTGTTATTACTCACGGCAACAAAAGATCAGCATATTGAAAATTCAGCAATACATTTTCAATAATGTTTAATTGCCACCCTACGACGGAGCTTACAACTTGGTAAAAAACTACTTTAGAGAAAAATAATGAACACGAACAATTATTTTTATATTAGCCGAATATACTTTATGAGGCTTACAGCATCTAAAATACGGGTCCATTTAAGCGCGGCTAAAACAGGCAAGTGTGGTTACCGAAATGAAAGACATTCTTTACACAAATATAATAATGTCTTTAGTTTTGTGGTGCGTCATCTGGGAACTCAAATAACCCTAATTTACCACGATATAGGGGGGTCTTGTGAATCGGAATCGAAGCCGTCGTTTGACCCGATAACTAATCGATTTATCTAAAATGTTTATATAATGTGTTTGGCTTATTTTGACGCCTTCTACAAAAAAGTACATAAAACCAGTGCATCGTTCTCGCAATCCCTTTTTGTACAAATGGGTTCCGTCATTCAAGAATTTTAAAATATTTCATTTTCTAGTATTGTCGACTAAGTTCTTGTCGTAATTTTTAGCCTCTCCTGAAGACTACAACAAGCAGTTATTTAAACAAACATTTATCATAAAAAATGCAAAAATATGCACCAACAAGTCAATGTGGTTTTCCTGGAAATTGTGTGATTCGTCAAGATAATGAGTGTAATTGGTTTTAGACTTTTGAAAAAAAACCTGGATCGCACGGAAATCCCATCCCTACTTATTACCAATTAGAAAAATTTCTATATACAAATATTCTTTAAACGGAGTCCAAACAACAAATTAACCAATTTCCCTTATTTCCAAGGGTTTTTCAATTCACATCGTAATTTTTTTCCAAAATCGCCAAATCTTTTTGGCATATGTATTGAACCAACTTTTCAAAAACCCTTTGAACCCATTATAAAATAGCTTATTTTTGGTTTGGACACTCCGTTTGCGAGATATAGCTATTTTTCTAATTCAGTGATGTTTATTTACACAACACATAGACTAATACATACCTAGATAAACTTATTCTCACATCTGACGTTTCATTTCACACTCTCATCGTAGGTTTGTGGAAATGAGAGCAATTAAATTTAAAATTATCTTACACCAGGTGGAGTTACAAAATATGTTCACTTAACTTTTTCCTGTCGTTTTGGTGTAGAACTGAAAAATTTAAATATATTTTGCACTTTTTTATTGACTTTTATCGTTGGTATACATTTGTATTGTATTTAACACAACTAGTTTGCCACAAAAACACGAAATTCGGTTGTTGTTCCTATGTTGATCGCTGTATACTATTGCCACTATCTGGTATTATTGAACCCATATTTCTACCATCCAATGTTTACTTTCCATCGTACCTATGACGTTTAATTTATTGAGCGAATAAAACCTTCTATGGTATGTGTTATTCTATGCACTAAAGTATTTACTGTCACTACAAATACGCTTGTTACTCGGTCGAGAATAGCACTGTAAGTATATAAATGTGTTCAGAATAAAATTAATCAAAAATTTATTTATTTTTTCAATTACACAGTACGACAAAATCAAATTTTTTTGAGAAACGTTAACAGAATATGAAAATAGGCTTAAAATAAAGAAATACGTGTCTCGGCGTTTTGCTGTAGCACGTCAGAATTTTGAGAAAATCGATTTTTAAGGTTCGAAGGACCGTGGAGGTTCACTTGTAATGTAATACTATACTAAAAAGTTCTATAAAAACAGAATGGGAAAACCGATGCTTGAGCCAGTTTTGAAAAGGGAATTAAATTTAGATTTTTTTTTATTAAAAAACAATTTTTTTCTCCGCTAGATGGCGCTTTAATTTTCATGTAAAGTTAAAAAATAATCAAAAATGTAATGTAATGTAAATGTATTTTAAAAATACAAAAATGAATACGAAATCTTACAAATTATTTTGTGTTAAAAATGTTGGTCCTTTATTTTTTCGTGTGTAAGCTTCAGGATTTGTATCACGGCTAAAATTCCAACATACGTGAAAAAATTTAATATACTGATGTTGATTCAATAATTTTTACTAAAATACGTTGTGAAGAAAATCCAACGGCTCCTTCTGAAGAAACATTTGAAATTGGAAGTAATATTGATATGCTTTCTGGAGCATCTGTACCAACAACATCTTCTGAATTTGTGCCAACAACAAGTGCATTGGGATACAAAGTACCACATTGTATTACACAAAAGGATTTTAATGACCTAGTTCGTGATTCACATTTCTCATGTTTACCAACTACTGTCGTACTGTATTACATATGTAATTAACTTGAGAACGAAATTAATCATCATTTTACATACATATATTTTCAATTATATGCATAATTCATTACCATGATAATTGCAATTGAATATATATAGCTTTTTCGATGCCCAAAGACATCTCATCAGGTGACTTAAGTAAAAGTATTTGGGTATATCCTTATACGGGTAAACAAAATTCAACTGAATGAGAATTGTTTCAACACATACTGGTACGGGAATTTTCAAACACTTTCCACCTAAATTTGGCTTAAACTAAAGTATATTTTGTAATTTTAAGTACACAAATTATAGTAACTGATGCCAATTGTACTTATTAATTTCGTGATTTTTGCACAAATTTGTTCTGTGAAACTCCAGTAATTGACTCAATTAAAAAGTAATCGGACCAGATTTTTGAGTTTAAAAAAAGTCGTAATTGATATATTTTGGATAATAATTTTTTCTGTTTAAACTCAAAACTTGTGTATAAATAATACAATTTTCTGGAACCGTTTTTTTTTCGAAGCAAGCATCCCAGTACCTCAAGGGTAGCATACGGACTTTTACAGATGGGTTGATGAAAATGGACTAGGCGTAAACGCGGTCACGATTGAGATGGACCTTGCTATAAAATGGGCTTGGAATGCAATGGGTCTTGACTTGAAATGGGTCTGAAATTAAGCTGGCAGAGTGTGTCAAATACCCAGTAGTTATTTTAGGCAACAAACTCAATTTCAAACCCAAAATAGTGGATAGCCTTATACACCTGTAAGAGGGATATACGATACGTTAGAAATGGGGACTTTTCCGACGATTGTTCACTTGATCTATACAGCCGTTGTGACACCGATAATACTCTATACAGTTATCATGCCCTGAATATTCTAGGCAATTTTAATGCCAAATTCGGAAAGGAAAGTATCTTTCGAAAAACTATCGGTAATCACAGTCTACAAAATACCACTTCCGAAAATGGAATAAGACTGACAGACTTCGCCGCTGCAAAGAACATGGCAGTTAGTAGCACACGATTCCAACATAAGAACTTACATAAGCCGACTTGGTTATCTCCTGATCAGAGAACGAATGAATAACCAGATTGATAACTTGGTAATAGATAACAGACACTCTTCTGGATGGATGTACGTGTAATTCGAGGTGCCAATATCCACAAAGGCTGATAAGTTTTCTTTGAGCGTGACTGAGAACATGGCACTTTGAAAGCAGTATCCGTGGATTTGTCCTACTTGGATATGGCCTTTTCTATTAATGTGTTGCGCGGAGTTAGGAAGCTTACTTTTCAGAATCCTATTGAACTTGTCCCAATCAATTCTCTTGGGACTCGTTTTCGCAGAAATGTTAAACAATATCCAGTTTTCTATCTCTACTATTCTATAATCGGACATAAGGGTAAGGTCAATGACATCTAACCACCCAACAAAGTTTCACAAGAATGCGTCATGTAGCAGGACCCAATATAAATGCTCTTTCCTTCTGTCAGCTCTAATTTAGCAATGACGAAATCTGCTGTGGTAAGATGAGGGCAGAGAAATATGTTTAAATAGTTTTTTGCAATTAGACATGACCTTGGTTTACCATTGTCCTTTATATAGAGTGTTTTATAACCATTAACTTGGAGCCCTCTCACCACATTATCTTGTACGTAGGGTTCCTGAATAATGCCTTGGTCTAGGTCCTCCTGAGCTAGAAGGATTTGCAGGTTTTCTGAGGCGACACGGGAGTGCTTCAGATTAATCTGAACGACTTTCAGCATTTGGGTAATTTTAGTGATGAAGTGCAGCTTGTAGGTTAGGACATTATTTTCGCCATCGGGGCCAGGAGAGTCATCTGGACCAGGAGCGTCTACTATTTTTGCTTCTTTCAGAGCGGGGGCGCCCACGTCAGTAATAAGAATAGCAAGGACTAAACTCATGTGCTTGTCGTTGGGTGGCTCTTTTCGGATGACGGACCAGTCTTCTATCGAGACAGTCGGGTTTATGACCCGTAGGTACTCCAGAAGCTGACAACCCTCTCCCTTCAAGTTGGGTAACCAAATCCGTGCACGAGGCCTCAGAGGAATTTCCTGCGCCGGGATCAGCTTCAGGCTGATGGCTGATATCACTCAAGGCGTCGCTCACTGAAGCGATAGACTACTTCAGGAAATCCTTCGAGAACTCGTCCATGCATTTAATCACCCTATAGCCTCGATGAATCTCGCTAGAGTCATAATGGGGTAACGGGGAGCCATTGTTAGCCAGTACGTGTTTCATCACAAGTTCAACAAGCAATACCTTGTTGAAGGGCCTTTTCTTGTCGGCTCCTTGACCTTCTTTCGCTTAGCGGGTTCATCGTCGAGGTTGAGGGTCAGTTGTTATAGTTTTGTAGGGAGGCCTTCTCCTCGTCGTAATCCTCAACTATTTGTGCGCATCTTGCTTTGTCCACTTCATCACGCTCGTGCAATGTGCCATTGGCTTCATTCTTGGCAATCTTCTCAAGGACGAACTTCGCCTTTTGATATAGTATCCTCCGAGCATCAGCAGGACATCTGCGTCTTGCTGTTTTAGAGACCGTTGCGTCTGACTTAACGAACTGGTCTAATTTTGTTGCTGTAGCTGTTGACTGTTTAGACGGGGGAAAGTTTTTGACGACATTCACCGCGCTCTTTGTGCCGCCTTCCGAGTCCTGACTGGATGCCAATGGATGCTCTTCTGATGGGCTGCATAGCCCCATCGAGGAATTATTTTCGGTTTGTTTTTAAAAAAATGATATGAGTGCTCCTACGAGTGTTCCATCATGCGCAGTGACGGCGTCCGCACAATAGGCGACTAAATTACAACGAAAAATCGCGCACTTCCGATCTTAATAATATTAGGTGTTACACATCATTGTGTTATTGTTCATTATGTTACGGACTAGTGTTGGGATTTTTTAATTTGCATTAGGTTTTACTTCCATTGCTTTATATAATTTAAATGCAGGCGAATTAACATTGATCGCAATGACAACTATGACATTTTTTATTTGCATTTGCTCAATGAAGGTTGTGCAATCGGGTGTAAATTGTATTGAAATATGGGAATGCTTTTAATTATTTGAATTTGTTTGACTGTTGGCAATTCTGTTTTTAAAGTATTTTAAATGTAGCGGTTTGTGGTTTCGATTGGCGTTCCCCGCTGTACCTTCAAATTCATAAATCTGTACATATAAAATATTTGAAAACCAAAACTGCCAGTTAAAGGAAATGCGTTGTAAATAATTACAATTGCCAATGGTACAACAATTTTTTTGAATTTGCCTAAGTAGACGTAATTTAAACTACACTAAAAATTATAATTGTAATATAATTAATATAATATTTTGTCAGAAGCTATTGTGTAATTAAACATGGGCAACTTACCGCCTTTTATTTTGGGACCTTCTATACAAGTGTTTGCGGAAAAATTGGCTGTCAGTCACGATAAATTCCAGATCGTAGTTCAATTGAGAGTTTGATAGTGTCACTTTCTATTGCATATGGACGAATTTACCTCGCCCATTCGGATAACATTTTAATGGAATTCAACTCCTATGTACGACTCAGTGTTTGATCAAACTATTCCAATTGCGGTAGTTATCTGGTAATTAAAATAAAAATTACAATTGTCATCCAATTAGTTAGTCCTTAGTTTGTTAAAACACGTATTTTGCAACAGTTTTTTAAATAATGTCTATTTGAAAATAAATAAGAGTAAAGTAATCCAAGATCTTTCGTTTTTATTTGCACATACATTTTCAAATCGCAAGAATTGAACTTCAATACGAAATTTTGAATGCAAGGGTTATACAAATCTGTGAGAATCCCAACAGAAGTGTCGTCGATGTGTTCTGATTCGGACGTCGTGTTAATGGTGGGTTATCAGTAAATAGGATAGACTGGAGGATTAACAGAAAACGACATCTGCAGCAGGGCCAGGACAACTGGAAGCAAAGTAAGTTCACATAGTGTTTCATTGTTACAGTATAGGAAAGTTATTTGATGCTAGTTGAGTCGAACAAAACTCGAACTGCATTAAATCTTCAACTACATCGCTGAACGTACGAGAACGTATAAAAAACCTGATAGAGAATTTTGTATAACGGATGGTTCCACTAAATTCTAATAATATGTTATTTTGACATTGATACATGTTTTCTGTCCGAAATATTAAATATCAGTCAGTATCATACCTCCTCGAACCAAAATGAGTCGCTTTATGCTTGAAAAATTTTGGAAAATATTGCAAATTTATTTTCAATATAAGTGGTGTGTTGCCAAACTGTGCGCTTGTTGGAGATACGTTTTGACTGCAAAGAAGTATCCACCACGCATGCAGTACGCAAGTTTGCGCAAACAGTTCGTCACATTGGCTTGCTACAGAACGAAAAGCCAATGTATCCACAGGGTGTGATAGTTTGGTGAGGAATTTGGGAGTGGTGTAGAGAATCCAAAAAGCCGGAATTTTTTAAAAACCGGATTTCAGTTTGTTAGTAAAATCAATTTTTCAAGAAACCAGTTTTCGGTTTTTAATTTTAACAAAAACCGTTGTCACCGGGTTTGCTTTAAATTAGTTTAGTTGCTTTAAATTAAATTACACATGTTGCACTTACAATAAATTTGTTTAGCGACAATTCCACATACTTATTCGTATATAAAACTCAAAATTCCACAACTCTATTAAAATATGACAGTTGTTTTAATTTTATACACAAAATTTATTTTATATTATATTCCGATTTGGAATGCGTGTTTAACATGAAATTTAGAGGTTTTATTCAAACTTACATTAAACTGATTTCAATTCGAAAATCATATTCTAATTTGAAAGAGACTTTCATGAATGAAAGCTTTATTTTTATTTATAAAATTATATTATTTTTCAAATTTGGAATAAAAAGTTGGAAAAGGTTAACTAACTCTTAATTAATTTTTAATCAATTCTTATTCGTCATAAAATTATTTTGAAATTTGAATAAAAAAATGTTTGGACTTATCGAAGCTTAAAATCATATTCGAAAAAAGAAATCATATTTCTTAATTCCTAAATTTCATTAAAATTCGCAAATCATATCAATTATTATTAATTTTATTAAGGATATTAACACAAATTAAGAAAAAACCGGTTAACAAGTTAACCTTCAACAAATAACCGGTTTCCGGTTTGTTCAAAAATTATGTTTTTTAAAATACCAAATAACCGGTACTCCGTTTCACCGGTTTTCGGTATTGGACACTCTAGATTGGTGGCATCATTACCCTACGAACTTTATGAAATGGAACATATGAACTTATATCACACAGCTCATCAAACCATCAGAAACAGAAGTCGTCAGCAAAGGGTTGGAATTTGAATTTGAGAGGCTTGGAATTGGAATTTGAGAAAAAACCGGTTAATCGGATAACCATCAACAAATAACCGGTTTCCGGTTTGTTCGAAAATTAGGTTTTTTATAAAACCGGCACAATGTTTATAGCAAAAAACCGGTATCCCGTTTCACCGGTGTTTCGAATTCGGTTTTGGTGGCATCATTGCGCTTCGAAGTTTGTATGGGTTGAAATGGAAGATATGAACTTGGATAATATTTGTTTTAGCAGGATGACCAACCATATCACGCAGCTCATCAAACAATCAAAAACAGAAATCGTCATCCATAGCTTGGAAAATTGGACTAACAGGATGAGCTGTCCCTTAAATAATGGGATTATTTGTTATTTCTACCATAATATACCAAAGGAATTAAGTTGAGTTTTTCTTTATTTAATTTGTAAAAATATAGTTGTATTTGTACTACCCGTTATTACTCTATGACAGGACTAAATATTAACCCACTATACATTCATAGAGTAATATAAATATAAGAGTTTCTCCAGCTGTTTTGCGTTATGCTACGGTCAACGAGATAGTTGGTCTTTTTACAATAAACTACGTCTCAATCAGTGTTGCCAGGGTAGAATTTTTAGTGCAATTCTAGCACTTTTTCCCGAAAAAATATGCTAAATGCTTTTTAGCACTTTTTGGACAAAATTTGCAAACTTTTGATAATTTTCCCATTATTTTTAGCATTTTTTGTTAATAAATTGCATTCTTTTAGAATGTATGCACATAAACTAACGTTTATTTGCAGCCACATTGTAACATCACTAGAATTATCTTGGCGTTGGATGTCAAATATGTATGTGAAATTCGTAATTGCAAAGCGTGTTGGCCTAGACATGTTTGTAAGCAAGTTCATAAAATATTAAGGGAAATAAACTATACTTCGATGAATAGAAAACATGACTGAATCAACAAAAAGAAAAAAAAAATATTGATACATAGTATGTAGTTTTATGAATTTGGGCCTAAGTGTATTATTGGTGAAAACCGAGATGACATGTTGGCCTTTCACAGATTTTAGCACCTGCTGCAACATATCTTTATGACGAATGTCCTCCATCTGATGGACGCACTACAGAAGTTCGTGTTTAAATACAACTGCCAAACAAAGGATAACGGATTGTAACAAGACCGACCAAAGTCCACAACTATTTTGTAGACCTTAAAATTACCATAAGGTTGCAAAGTCTGTGATGGTTGTGCCTCCTTCCTGCAACTGTGGTGCAATTAATAATCTAGATATCAATGGTAGTTATTCAAAGTATGAGGCATCGGAGAATGTAGGCATTTTGTGTCATGTATCTACGATAAAAAGTAATTATAGGTTCTTAGCCGGTGAGTTACGTGAAGAGGGTATGACATTCACTTTCACCAGTTGGTCATAACGGAAACACTTTCTTTGCAACATATGTACGTACAAAAATAACTTTTAGTGTGGCCATGAATCCGGTGGCAGAATTCCTAATACACATCTCAATAACCCGAATACAACTTCTGAATCATATGAAATATTGTCCAGATTTAAAGTTTTTGCTGGACTTTAGTGCTGAACAGCCGTGGGTGGAATATGAAATGAAAATTTTCTTATGAATCTTAACGCCCATTTCGCGATACCTCTGAACCTAAATTAACTTATTTTCAATGTATTTTCATGGTCAATAAAACTTATTAATTTTCCTTAATAATTTTTCCGGTTCAAGATCAATTTCTATGACAAAGTACTTTTATAACAAAAAGTACATTTTCATAGAATGTATTATTAAAAAATAATGTAATTATTAATAAAAGTAATGTGTTTTGAGGCGTATAAATAAGTTTATTACCAATGATTATATCCTAAATTTATCCAATTTCTACAATTGAAGATCTAAATTCATCTACAAAATATATCTTTTCATTTTTACAGAAGGATACACTTATTTTTTATTAATCATTTTTGTTTTATTATTCGATCTTTAATATGTTATTTTCGTTAATAATTTTTCCGGTTCAAGATCAATTTCTATGACAAAGTACTTTTATAACAAAAAGTACATTTTCATAGAATGTATTGTTAATGAAATAATGTGAAATTGATTATTATGGTGGATGGTTGGGAATATAGGTATTTCAATGCCCACCAAGGCATATCATCAGCTCCCTTCTCCACAAGTATTTAGGTATATCATCACACATTATAGGGATAAACAAATCTCAACCGGAAAAATTATTAAGGGAAATAACATATCTACATTCTATGAAAATGTACTTTTTGTTATAAAAGTACTTTTTCATAGAAATTGATCTTGAACCGGAAAAATTATTAACGAAAATTACATCTTAAAGATCGAAATATAGAACAAAAATGAAAAAATGATTAATAAAAAATAAGTGTTTCCTTCCGTAAAAAAGAAAAAATATATTCTTTAGATGAATTTAGAACTTCTGTTGGAAAAAAAATTAGTAAATAATCATTGGTAATAAACTTGTTTGTACGCCTCAAAAACAGGCAAAGTTCCAATACCTAACAGCTAGTATACCAAAATTCGGAGGTAATATTCCAAACATAGGAATTACTTATAGTGGTTGGTATTATTGCCCATAAAACAAAGAAAATATCATGTTGCCTATGGAAATAGGTTATATTATACAACATTTCTGTGGTCACAAACAATAACAGCCTAAGTCGATTCTAAAAATTTTCAGGGAGAGCAGTTTAAAGTTTCATAACTTTACTGGAAATCACGAGTCGGAGTTTTTGTGATAACTTTGTTACAGATAACAAGGATACGAATTTTTTTACTTACTTCTTAGCAAAAAAAGAGTTACTTATTTGAGCACGGTGACTTTTTCAATTTTGTCCTAACTCGAGTTAGGCTGTTATTGTTTATGACCACAGATTTATAGGCCGTATTACCAACATTTTCGTTGTGTGTAATAACCAAATTCAATAAAGTAATTTTTTAAACCGTTTCTTAATGGACTGAAACGATAACTATACAAAACAAATGATGACGAAATTATTGTTTTTTATCGAAAATGATGGCCGTCGGTGGTGCAATGGTTAGTGTGCGCGGCTCTTGTACATGAGATCCTGGGTTCGAACCCTGCTCTGACCACCTTCAAATTTCTTTCCGCGGCGGTCACCTCGCATAGTGACGGCGACACTATCGAGTATATAGCCATGAAAAAGCTTACCGTGCCATGAAAAAAAATACCGTTCGGAATCGGTGTAAAACTGTAGGTCCCAATCAGTGAGTGAAAACTGGAAAGCCGACAGCTCAGTGATTGTGAGAAGTTCTCCCCGGTCCCTTCATGGGATGTAATGGGAAACCATTTATTTATTTTTACCGTAAATGATGCTAAATATCTGTATTGCTGCAATTTTCGATTTTTTCAGTTTTAGCATTTTGTTTTAGCAAATTTCACTTTTTTAGCATTGTTTTTTGACAGCTTCTGACAACACTGATCTCAATGTTTCCTTTTCTCTTCTTAGCTATTTTGGCGCAGCTTTTGAAACCATAAAAACGTATTCTAGGCCGTACACTTTAGATACCTGGAGGATTCACATTTCGTTTTATGGTTCTACTAGATTATATTTTATTCCATTATAAAACCAAAAGCATTAGCATTCAATGTGAAATGAAATCAGTTGACATAAACATGATACATTTTGAACTATCAATATAAATTGTTACGCGCCCAGTTCATAAATAAGTTCACAGCATATGAACTATTAGAACTTGATACGAACATGTAAGGGAATCTTACCACTAGCGCATACTTTAAGATTAAAAGATTATCATTGGAAATATAACAAAAGATTTAATGTTTCCTTACGACATCTATAACATCGGAAAGTACAATGGCTCGACCGACACCCATACAGATACAAACGTTCATACAAACATCCACACGTACTTTACAAGTATTCATATATGAGCGTTGTTTTTCTTGAGGTATTAATATAAATGTCTTTTACATAGCCAAAGTTCTTAATGGCATCATAACTTTTTGGCATATAACAATACTAGGATGCCCTGCGTTAGGATGTGTGAGGAGTATTTATGCCAACGGAACGACTCGTTAATATTCCAACAATGTATTCCGAAAATATATAAACCAACAACCCACCAACATGAGAACGACCAACCAACTAAACCGGCGTATTTTTTTTGCTCCGTTTCTTTTCTATTCAGTTTTCGGCATCTTTGGATGATTTGGAATGGATGCCACCAGCCTGGTTGCCGGCTGCTTGACTTAATGCCTTAATATCCCTAAATAGTCTCGTGTATTTAACGAACCAGCAAAACAATAAAGTAAGCCAAGGAAAGCATGAACATCAGAAAGAGTATCCCACTTACAGCTACTAACCAAAAATCAGCACCCACATCAGCTGCATAGTGAAAGATAATGATAACAATTTGGGAACAAGCTGGATGTAAAACCGGAACTAAATGAATGAAGAATTGCCAGCATTTGCTTCTAAACATGAACAAGATGCATAGCAGAAAACAAAGTGGATCAAACGATGAGGTAGATACTAAAAAACTCCTATAGTTCGAAGAAGGGCGAATAGCTTTGTTTAAGGTAAATATCTTGTTTCTTCCACTGTGCCCTATTACTCGCCATTCAGTGTAACTGAGTTTTCATTGAAACCGTCAGCGGCATCATCCTGAAGGACGAAATTCTGTGCTCCTCCTGTTTTTTTTATTTTTTTATATCTATCATTGCTTTTGTTCTTGGTATTTAACGTAATTTACGTATTTCCGATATCGTACATCTTCTTTATGTGACTTGTTTGCCTTGTTGACTTGGAGCGGTGGCATGTCAATATCCTTTTGTTATCCAGGATATTGTGTAAAGTTATTCATCTAATTTATTTGTTGGTTGGTGTGGTTGTTCCATAAGCTGATTTGCATTTTTAGCAATTTCTTGTTAATTTAAAGAGCTTCCTTCACCTCTACCATTCATTATTCTTCTTCCTTCACTTCTATTCATTGTATTTATCGATGTTTGGTACATGATGGAATTTTGTTCGTTCTTTGGCAATACAGAAGATGAAAGTTGTATACAATTCTCAGTTGGACACGAGGTGGGGGAAATGTAAATTCGCTTGTCAGTTGACGACTTTATCTTGTCGGTTCGTTAATTTTAATGATTTTTTAAACAAATTTTTTGGATTATTAAATTTATGATTTTTGATAACGTGAATGAATGATTACCGCGTTTTCGTTTCTTTAACTTTTACTTCCACTTTTGGGAGTAAGCGGAGCGTTAAGACTGTTATTCTGGGTGTTCTTGTTCCTCTGTTTGGATTATCCATTAATGTGCTGCAGAATATTAACGTTGTATGAACTGTATTATTGGAATAACAGTTGGTAGAGGAAAAGCTGAAAAATGCGGAGAACAATGTTGTTTTAAATTTTACGTCAAGAAGTGAACTAAATGTTTCCCTTGGAAAAAATGCTATCAATACTGCTGTGTGGGACAATCGACTTATCGAAATGTATAAAACTTTATATGTATGTAAATTTAGATGCAAACTATATCATATCCGCCGATAAGCTTTTTATCTCCTGGTTTGTTTGAGGAATACAAAAATGATTTTTTTCCCTTTAGAAACATTGGTAAACTAATGCTGGTACAGAATATTTTTCCTGGTCCATATTTTGCACTTGATTTCGAATGTGGAATTGAGATTTAGCTATTTATTATGCTGCAATTAAAAATTTATAAATCCGATAAACATAAGCCATTGGAATGTTAACCGCATCTATATCGAATCCGTCCTACTGACAGATACCAATATTGAGGTGAAAAATATAATAGTGAAGCTAACGGGTGATTCATTTTGAGGTACGGCTTACAGAAGAGGTTTTATAACAGATTCAATTCAATTCAATGTTTATTATTTTCATAACATGTACAATAATTATAAAATAAACTTAATTAGTGAGAGGTTAGATAATGTAAATCTTTTCTACTCTGTCATCAGATACATGTTTGAAAATAATATAGAATTAATAAAATTAATTTTTAAAGGAAAAAAAAATCATAAACAAAAAAAAAAAGTTTACAATAATTTAGATAAAACCTTACAGCCTTATTCAAAAAAAGTTATGACAGATTTGAGAGACGATTCATCATACAAAAAACGTCGCTCAAATCTCTCACAACTTTATATGAATAAGACCGTTAGTCTACGAGATCACTTAAATGATTGTTTGGAGAAATTTGACATTTGAAATCAAAATTTTGTTTTAATTTAGTTACTCTATCGCTAACAAGCTCAATGTCATTAATGGCAAGCAATATTAAAGTAGACTAGTAATATGGGAGTCTATAAATCATTTTCAATACCTTATTTTGCTGGATTTGAAGTCGTTTCATATGCCACTCCATACAGGTGCACCATACATTAGTATAGACTGAAAAATTAGATTAAAATTATTAATTTATGTCCCAAACTCAGTTGAGAATTTCTATTGATAACACTATGCAACATGACTTTTCAACCAGAAATGTAATGCAATGTAAGCATTTCAATGTTTTAACGCGCATGTAAAGAAGAATTAGAAAAATGATTTTGGGTCAATTTTCTAAAATGGCTATAACTATTGCATTTCTGTATGGATTTCTGTGGTGAGTAGCTTCAATTTTGACGAACAGTCCAATGTATTATATAGGAAAATAAAAAAAAATATATATGTATATTTTATTTTTATTTTTTATGATAAAATAAAAATTAAAAATATTTGATTTTCTCCAACAAGAAATGCAAAATTTGAAATGTTAAATTCAATAAGTTCTGAACCAAGCATTGTGATTTGAAATATTTGCACTCATTTCGAAGATATTTTTATGGACATTTTTAAGATAAATGTTCAGAAAATTGATTAAGGGAATCCATAGAAAATTCAATTAAATTGAAAGTACCATCTTGAACAACAAGAAATTTAAAAAAAAAATTTTTAAAAAAAACTGTACCATTCAAAAATTGTTGTTGTTGTTTTTTGATGTGTTAGCATCTATAGCGGCGTATAGGGACTAAATCTATCAAAGTCAAAATCTGATAAAACCAGATTTTATGCTGCTAATAAAACCATCGCAGTCGTCGTTATGGCGACATACTAATACGTCAGCTACTTCGGACAAAGTATGTGTGATGTTGTGTGTTTGGTTGTTTTTATTTTAGGTACCCCCCCTACACCCACCACCCACACAAACACTCCACGACACAGCAAGCACAAATAAATCACCATCATATCGTTGTAGTAGTTGTTGGAGTGTTGTTGTTGTTGTTGTTGGTGTTGTTGTTGTTGTTTTTTTATTATAGTGAAAGGTAAATCCAATAAAATGTGGGTGCGGAGCACTCTCAGAGCAAAGAGAGTAATGACGTATTATACGTATATAAAAATGAGATAGCAAGAGAGCAACGACAATATAACAATATAAGTATGTATTTATATACTATTGTCTGTTGCTTTGCATTCTTTGACTTTGTGGGAATAAAACAATGAGTATTGAGCAAGAAAATAATGACACATGTGCTTGTACTGGGTCTTTAAATAATTTTAAGTATTAATATTATTTAACTTTAACGTCATCATATGAGTGAGCGCTGTTTTTTATTTTCCAATGTAACATTTACGAATGTGTCCCTAGAAATCGAACAGGTACCGTGTAGCAAAAAGGTGTTAACACATCGCCCGTGAGTTCGAACACTCATTGGATTTTTTTAATAAGGCTGCTAAACTACGTAAAAAATTGGGATGGCATTTCTGATTGGTCAACTTATTTTCATTTTGTTGCATAGTGTAATCGGATATAAAATTTGAATGATGCATTTAATTTCATCTACAACATATGAAATGTGATGCTAAAAATTAATCTGGTATCCAAAATAACGCTCAAGTATTTTGCCTTTTCTTCCCAAGGAATTTCAGTGTTTCCATAACGTATACATCTTTGGGGAGTGAAGCAATGTTGTCTTTTTCTCGTAAAATAGAGTGCTTGTGTTTTTTTTCGGAATTCAGTCGAATGTTCCATTTGCTAAAATAGTTTTGGACGACTGATAATGTTGGGTCTAAATTTTATATTATACATATTATTTGCATAAATATCCGAGTTTAAAATAGCCGTATCGTCAGCAAATATGGGAGTAATACAATTTTCTAAAATAGGGAAATCAACGGTGAAAATGTTGTAAAGGATAGGTGCTAAACAAGATCCCTTCGGACAACCGGCAGGAATTTGAATATTGTTCGATGTACTGTTACTAATATATACTTTGAACGTTCTGTCTTTTAGGAAGTTGGTTATTATTTGTATAAGTGATTTTGGAAACTGGAGCCGAATCATATTGTAGATAAGAGCCTTATGCCAAACTAAATCGAAAGCTGATTGTATGTCTAATAGGATGATGCCAGTTGATTTACCCACACAAAAATTTCTTTTTTATTATATTTTTTATTCTTATCAGGGGATGTGCAGTACTATAGTTGCTTCTGAACCCGAACTTCTAAGGGGGTATTATGTTGTTGTCGTCAATAAAATATATTCGTTTATCTTTAAATACGTTTTCCAAAATTTTGCTGACAGATGACAATAAACTTATAGGTCGGCATTACGATGCTTCATCCGCTGGTTTATTAGGCTCTTGAATAGCTATAACCTTGGCCTTTTTCCATATTTTAGGAAAATAAGAGGCCTTCAGACATGAGTTGATAATTATGGTTGGAAATGTTAATCCCATTTTGGGAAGATGTACTGTAGGGAAAACCGATTGTTATAGAGGATTGTAAGTTTCTCCCGTTATTTTCGCACTTTGAAAATTCTAAATCGATTGTGTGTTATACGTTATTGCACTTCAGGCCATAACTCCACCCTCTCTGGTGTGATGACGATTTCAAAATTGCTCTACTCGTATCGTGAAAATAACAATTGTAGCCATATGGGACAGCTGAATTATAGGGCGTTTCGTCACTAAAACCACAGTACGCCAATCATTAACATGACGACTTACTTGAATGTCCCATTTCATACGCTCTCTAGCAAATTTTATCCGATTTTATTTGCGCACATTACTCAGCGTCGGGTTTTTCTTCAGTATTTTTCCATATCACGTATTTATAGCTGGCAATGGCTCTTGTTACTGTCGAGACACTTGCCTGGATCCCAGCTTGAGACCTGATTTTTGGTTCTGAAAGCGAAGAGCTTGACGGAATTCTCAAGATGTTTCTCTTTTCGGTTGTAATCCTTCCTTTGTGAGCCTTTCCATAGTTTTCAACTTCTTTTAAGTATCTCAGCAAATATGTATATCTCTTGGCAATTTTTCAGTAATGTTTATAAATCAAATGCGACTTGGTGCCAAAAATTTTAAATTGCAAAGTGGTTCTAATCTTTACTTTTATTGACTATCTTACAACCTCATGAGGTCAGACGTCTTACACATATTAATTAAACAAATTTTAACATATTCTTCCAACTGGCTCTATCCTTGGCCTTTTCTCGCGAGTTGGTAACACCAATGATACGGACGGATTCTTCTGCCTGGTCTTTCCAGCGGAGTCTTGGTCGTCCTCTTTTCCTGCTTCCATCGGGTACGTTATCGAAAACCTTTTACGCTGGCTCATCTTCATCCATTCTGATAACATGCCCTAGCAAACGTAATTGGCCCAATTTGATTCGCCTAGCTATGTCCACGTCAAAATATAAATTATATAACCCTGGGTTCCAGCGACGTCGGTACTCGCCGTTTTCTCTAACAGGACCATACATTTGATGGAGAATTTTTCTCTCGTATACTCGCTGGTGTTTTTCATCCGCTTGCGATATGACCTAAGTGTCGGAGCCATATGTCAAGACCGGTAAAATGAGAGTCTGATAAACTGCTTGCTGAGCCCAAAATAACATCAGGCTAACATTCAGGCTGACGTTGATGTCATTGTTCACGGCGGATCCAAGGTAGACAAATTCATCTACCACTTCAAACTTAAATCGGTTGTCAACCAAGTCGTGAGGTTTCTCTAGTCGCTGACACCATCAATTTTGTCTTTTCCTCATTAACACACAGAAAAAAATAATTTTTCAATTCAATTAAAAAATTCGAAAATTCAAACAAAATATTGATTGAAAATCCTGTGATAAAAAAAAATCACATATCAGCTACCATATTTGTAGGTTGTTTACTGGAAAAATATTATTTTTCAATCGGTGCAAAATTTCAGCCATCTACGAAAATATTTGTATGAAAAATATTTTCGTTTTTAGTCGATGAAGAATTTGACATATTAACAAACTAAATTGTATCTCAGTTTTCGGTTTGTCTTCGAAAGAAAAATTAAACAGCCGCGGTAGGATTGGAACTCACATCCACTGGAAGATCGTTTCGATGTTTGTGACAAAGCGTATGTTTGGGCAGCGTCTATCCCGTTTTACTACCGACTGCCTGTTCAAACTTATCTCCAACTGAAGTTATGTGGTTTTTCGTATCGTATTTACTTCGTTACATAATGGGGTATTTCTTATGTATTTTTTTGTTGGTACCATTTATCGATTTTCAATTCAATATCTGAGTAATTTGTCAGTATATAATGAAAAATGTCATTGAGTGCTGAGATTTTTCACGTGCAATTTTTTTTTTGTTAAAATTTTACAGTCGTCTTTTTTTTCTGTGCAGCAAGACCCACCTTCGCTGATTCCTTTTCGATTCTTGAAAATTCTCCAGTAACCTCTCGCAAATTTCGCGCAATTATGTCTATGCTGTCAGCATTCTCCAGCAACATACGGCTTGTCGTGTTAATGGTCTTGTTCGTATTTACTGCAGCTTTTCTTATTATTATCTCCATTAAGATGTAGAAGAGATTGCACTTAAGTGTGTCGCCTAGTCTCAGTCCTCGCTTGGTACAGAATGGTTAAGTGAGGTCTTTCCCCACATTCACTGCTGATTTGGTGTTGGTCAGCGTAATTCTACAGGCGGATCAGTTTTGCCGGAATACCAAGTTCAAACATAGCTTCGTACAGTTTTCCCCGTATGGGGCTATCGAAAGCAGCTTTGTAATCGACAAAAAGGTGGTATGTATCGATTGTACCCCTGTACCCTTTTTGGATACAGGACATAATACACTGAGACTCCAATCGTCAAGCATAGATTCGCCCAGCAATTTACCACATATAGGTCGATGCATTTGGGCTAGCAGTCCTTCAGCGGGTAGCCCTTCCGCACCAGCGGCTTTATTATTCTTAAGCCGGAAGATCGAGGGTGGGTACAATCTACACTATCTTCCACTATCATTACCTGATCTTCTGTGGAAGAATCTGAGTGGAGTAGTACTGAAAAGTAGTCTCTCGAAATTGTAAGAACATACTGCTTATCTGTCACCAGATTCCCATTCTCGTCCTTGCAGGAGGGCAGCCCATTATTATTCAATCCTCTTACCCTCTGGAAAATCTTTCGGGATTCACCATTCATTCTGCACATTTCGGGGTTTTCACTCTCCCTCTGCTCCTACTGCCATTTTTTCCGCTAAATAGTTGAGTTTCCTCCCTTCTCAGCCGCTTGTACCGCTCACTCTCAGCACGCGTTGTAACTGACTGTTTCGTTGCCATACGTGAAGCGTCTTATTCATCAGTTGCAATGCGACATTCTTCGTCGTACCATGGCTTATCCTTATGCGGGTTTTGATATCCAAGTTCAGTCCTTGCGATGTGCTTCCAAGAGATGTGCTTCCACTGCGCATCTGGGTCTTCGGGAGGGGGGTATTCTGCCCTATCGGAATAGAGAGCTTTGGCCCATAGGTCATTGATATCTCCAGTATGTATAGCTTGTCAATATCTAGCTTTTCCTGTGTTCGGCTTCGCACGTTTTTCGCCCTGTTCAGTCTTGTGCGAACTTTCGCAGCCACCAGGTAATAATCCGAGTCGATATTGGCACCTTGAATCACACGTACATCCATTACACTAAAAGAGTGGCTGTCATCTATTACTATTATTATGATTAGGAGATATCCAGGTCGCCGTATGTATGTCCTTATGTTGGAATCGTGTGCTACTAACTTCGATGTTCTTTGCGGCTGGTTTTTCGAAAGAATAATAGAATAATCTTAATGTCGTTTTCAGGTCAGCGTTCGTATACTTCCTCCAGATGCTCATAAAATTTTTCTTTGACCTCATCGTCTTTATCCTCTGTCGGTGCGTGCACACAAATTAACGAGCTGTTGAAATATTTCGCTTTGATGCGAATTGTGGCTATACGGTCACTCACTGGGTTGAACCTGGAAATCTCTTGCCAACTACAAATCCGCACCCGAAGTCGTGCCTTCGCTCATGGCAGCTGTAGTAAATATCGCAGTTTTTCTTTCTGGTGCAATCATATCTTGTCCATCGCATTTACTGGATCGCTGTGATGTAAGCTTTATATTGTCCGAGGACATCCGCCAGGCTGAAAGTGGCACCAGTCCTGTATAGCGTTCGCAAATTCCTAGTACATATCCTGAAATCATGGTCCTTATAACGTTTGCGAGAGTCGTAAACAGTTGGGGGGTTTCTTTGTTCATTATTTTCTTTTTGTATATTCATTGACAATATAACGGGGGCGGGAGGAAAACTCAGCCCACCGTGGTTTGCATTTGACCTACTGCAAGGATGATTATGTTTCAGCCGCCCATTTTGGATCGGACGCTGACCAGAATGCAGTTTGTCGAAAGTGGATTTTAGATTCTTCAATTTTGATGCGCCGTTGGTCAGGGGTGTTGGCTCATCCGCCTCAAAGGACAGAAGAATATGTCCACTACTTTGAAGAGCTTCAGTGACAGGTTCACCTAATAATCCTAAGACGTATCAGAGATCGCATTACCACTCAAGTTGCTCATTCGTTTCGCCTTCTCACTTTAGCTAGCTAACGGAGGTTTCCGATAAGCCATTGCCCAGGACTTACTGCGTGGAAGGAGTGAGCTGCTTGGACTGCCCAATGAAGGAATCATTTCTCGCCACTCCCAAGTGAATGGCTATCAGAAACTTTCCACCTCCAAGGACAGTCCCATGGCCCTAATCATATGAACGAAAAATATTGTATTTTTTGTGTCTTTTTTTTCGAAAAGGGCCTTTATAATACTGTCGCATTAAACTTGCATGAAATTAACTGAAAATGGTAGTAACATTTTAGCAGTCGACAAAAACTGTAAAAAGATATGGCCTACTAAAGCAGGAAATTTATATGGTTCTAATCATCTGATCGAGTGTGTATTTTGACACGTACAGACAAATCACGTCAGGTACAAGATAGAGTTGAACTTAAATTTATAAAGTAAATAATGATCAATAGTTAAGTACAGTTTTGTCTAGGGATAAGCTATGGTTTCTGGACTCCACAACTTTCTTGTTAGTTTTAATAAAATGGAAGGTTGAAATTCCAGGAATGGTGATTGTGTTGCTTAATTGCAATTGTATTGCAATTGCGTAAAGACGTGTAAAATAAGTATTTCTTTTTTCTTTGCACTCTAACCAAATGTGAGTATGTGTTAAAAAAAGTGATGCACATCTCATTACTTTTATAAATTATTACAGATAAAATTAGAATCTTGCTAATTTATGCACAATTTTATAGAAAAAATTTATATACATATTTTTGAATTGGCTATGAATTCCACTTTTTCATGGAGTGCACCACAACACCAACTTTGGGTGTATGATGTTTCCATAAATTATTACACTGGGTGGATATAGACACGCGATCGTAGTTGTAATTTCCTGCCAAATATTGTCCAAATCACATTAAAACACACGTACACGCCGAAAAACGGCGTCTGTAACATTTTCTACCAAATATATTCCGCTGGAACGATGTATATGTGTGGAACACACTTCAAACATTCATACGTTTGCAAATCCGAAAATCACTTGTATGTAAATCCAAACAGTGGCATGTTTACTAGCAAACATGTATTCTTTTACGTGGACACATATGAGTTCTTCATCCCAAACATCCATATACTTACGTGGAAGCATTCGCGTGGTTCCCCCAAATCTCCATATACTTACGTGGAAACATATGCTTATTTCCTCCCAAACGTAATAATAGTTAGGAGCGAATCACTGGTGGAGTGCAATATATATGTATTATTTATTGTAATTAATTTTTATCGATATTGATATCAGGGTGGAGCGCGGTAATTTGCTTATTTGGGAATGAAAATTATGAACTTTAGAAAAATGTATTTTATATTTTACCTATATTCAACAGTAAGGGAGTTTTGAAATTACATGGTTTTAAATAGCGTATCTGGCAAATGTCGACCTTCCCAGAAGAAAATACTGCTTACCCGGAAGCAGAATTGTAAGGCGAAAACATGGTGGCAATCGCTTACAAACCTGCTGAAATAAGGCATGATTTTTGTATGGGATGTCCCACTTGGAAGCACTACTTAAAGGCGACCAAAGGCACTTCATTCATTGCAGTCTAGAAGATATGAAAGATATGAAGAATATTGCCTTACTTTATTGCTGTACAGTAAGCGAGCGACAAGAAAAGGATGAGCATTGCCTGACAATATCGCTATCTCGGTAGCACAACTGTATGCTATAGAATGGTCTTTCATTGCACTTTCGTATGCCGGACTTGTAATGACTTCTAAGTAAGCGCTTCAGTATGGGGAAAAAATTGCTAGTGCTTCCAAAACCCTACAAATTTTTTGCTGGGTTCGCTATCCACACACTGCTGCATACGTTTTCTGAAGTTTTCATGAACTCTAACAAGCATCTCGACTGGTATTCTGGCAATTTCAGCCTCAATATTGTTAATTAGGTCTTCCAAGGTGTTGGGACGGTAGATATACATCTTCGACTTCAGGTAACCACAAAGGAAAAGATCGCATGGGGCTAAGTCTGGTGAGCGTGCCGGCTAGTTCACATCACCCCTCAAATATAATCACCCCACTGCAATGATCGAGTGCGCATTTTTTTTTCATGTATACTTTATTAATGCAATCTATTTCCTTATATCTATATAATATTTAGCATTATTTGGGGCGAATTTGTATATCGAATAGTTATGATCCACTGATCATTGTATTCTGCATTTTATATCTTATCTTATAAGTAATTACGGAAAGTATGCGCATTTGAAAAATATGCTTCAACACAAAATGACCTCTCCTCACGTGTCCATTGCATGATGGCAACTGAAAGGCATACGGATACAAATCTCTCATCAGCCACTATAAGCCATGCACACTCTTCACTCTCTTCGACCAACAGTGCCGCCACAGCCTGCAGTGCAAAAAGCAAATTACCGCTGCTCCACCGTGTATAAATAATTTATACAAAAAAATTAAAAGATTTAAAACGGGTTTTTTTATATTTATTGCATTGAATGCGTTATTTGTTTTTTTTTTCATGAAATGTGAATCTGCTGCTCGTTTACTCTCCTATCTTTGTTGTTTCTCAAGTTTTTGGGTTTTCCGTCGGTACACAAACAATATTTGTGTACAAATATAGCTCATGCAAGCCAAGCGTGTATTCATTATTTGTGTCCTTATTTTATTATATTTCAAAAATTAGCCGCCGTTCCGATTTTCTCAGTAAAGGCTCGGACAGACAAAGGGCTTCACGTTGTTGCCCCTTTTCAACTCTTTCCATAAAATCGTTTCTAACTTTGGTAGCACACATACATATATAAGAAACACATACACAAAAACCGAAGCAACATCGCCATCCGTTTATCCGTCAGAGCCTTTGCTTATTCTTTTTTCACTGATCAAGGGTTTTTAATATCCTCTGCCCGATAAACCACTGACGACTGAATACGTGGAATTACAACGCAATACATCAGCCAAAGTAAGAAACACAGACTTCATCTACAAATTGAATAGCAAACACAATGTGTTTGGACACAAATATATTATATTTAAAAGAACAAAGCTCTACAGATTTTTCAGCGTGTATAAGTTTTATTAGTAATTTCTCGAGATTGCATGACTTTAACCAGGGATGTTTGCGTGGAACATTTAAACAATCTGTTTTAAATTGTATACGGTACTTAACGATATCAATTTCGGAATTAGCAAAACTTTTTACGAACACAGAGAAGTAGATGGTCAAAATGTTCAGTGAATTTATGGCGCAAGTAACAATAGGGGCGTTTTTTTCGCAACTTATATAAGACAACCTGTTAGGAAGAATTAACTTGGCGTGAAAGCCAAATAATATTCAACGTGAAAGCCAAATAATATTCAATGTCAAAGTTAGAAGTTGTATGTTTATTTATACATATGAATATGCAAGAAACAGGACACAACTTAAATGAAGGGCCTACCGTAAAGATAGTATGAATGCGAAGAGAATACAGTACACGAAACAGAGCGCAAATTCCTCTAACTAAGAACGATATTTAAAAAATTCACTATATAAAAAATAACATGTATGAATGTCGCAGATGCATTTATATTTTCTTTAATTTACATCTTAACATTTAACTTGAAGGGTGTGTAACAAGTAGTATCCAATTTACCAACTGTGACAATATTTGATGGCAGTCAAGGTAGAGTGGTTGAGGGCCTCTATATGCCTTGATCTTAAGGCGATAACGGATGGCTGAACCCTTCGGAAGTCAACTATATATTTCACCTTTCTGACAAAAGCTGAGCCCTATATACCTGGGAAAATAAATAAAGTAATATGTATGGGCTTTCATGGACTTTTGCATTTCTAGCCATAGTCATCTTGTTAACGTCCGTTTTAATTTCACTGCTATGTCTTCAGCATGAATATTCATTGATAATCCACAGAGTTTGCACATCTATTCCATATGGCACATAATCACCGAGTAATATACAAAGAGTCTGCAACAGCTGCTTTACTTGGACAGGAAACCAAGAAAAGTCATTGGAAAACTTGGGGCAAGGGTTATACAAACTTGGCAACCCATGAGGATTGAGTAAAATTTAAATTTTAATAGATTGGTGTTTTAATTGCAATCTCAATGAATAATTGTACTATAACACTTCATTATATGTTGCTTTATTTCACTTGTTATCCCTTTTATCCTTGATTTAATTATCACTAAAATAGTGTCAGTTGATGAGTTTTGTACTTAAGTTTTTCTTACTTTATCTGTATGTTTTCCCAACTCTAGGATAGATTAGCTGTGGCACGTAATGCTCCTAACAACCTGCTTTGATGTCAATAGGATCATCGAAATGTACCAAGTCGTAGGTATCGAATTACCGGTATTTCGTTACAGATCTTGTTCTGCACTGTATGTGCATGCAGCCGCCTATATCTTGCGTTTACAGAAAATAAAAAACATTAATATTTTGGAAATTTTTTTAAATATTTTGTTTGAAACATTACTTACCATTTCTCTACAGACATAATAAATTTTAAAATGTCGTGGAAATGTAAAAAAGTGAACGATAATATAGTATTTTTCCGCTCGCAAGCCGAAAAATGCAGCCGCACCTCAATATAAAGCCCTCACTCTCAAATTTCGAGCGAATTTAATTTTTAAAATTTTTGTATATTTGGATCGCCCACGAGCAAATCAAATATAAAAAATAAAAATTCGATTCGGAGTTAAATTTTTTTTACTAAGAGTTAGTGCTTTATAGTGAAGAGGAGCCGAATTTTTCGACTCGCAGGTGAAATTTTATTGAATTTGGATGTACATTAGAGGTAACTGCGACAAAAATCGATTGGAATGTTGTGGAAGGTGCAGAAAATAATAAACGTCTATCAGAAGGGGCAGGATTATAAAAAGACTAAAAAATCGGATGGAACAATGGGGATTGCAAGTTAATATTAAAGTATATGTGGTGAAAAACTACAAATAGCAAGGTCATTATTATGGAATGATTGGGTATAGAGGTCGACTAATACATAATTGGAATATAAGTTTAAACAATGCTACTAAAGGCAGACCAAAATTTGTTTTGGACAATGATGAGATTGTACAACTTCAAAATGCGACCAAATCGTTTGGAATGATTTGGAATTTGCTAAATATAATATATGAGGGCAAAAAATCAATTGTCGGGCATTTTGGAATTTTACTCATCTTACAGTTTTTTCATTCACAATTTCCAAACGATTTGGTCGCGTTTTCAAGTTTTAGCCCTTTTGTCTGTTTTTAACCACATTCACAATTTTTGCCACATTCCTAATATATCCAAACGATTTTTCTCGCATTTTAAAGTTTTCCCCTTTTCGCCCTCATTTTATCCTTTTTACCCACATTCAATATTTTTGAACATTCCTCACCTTTCCAAAGTTTTACCCATTTTGACCCCTTTTTAAATTTCGTATATACATTCACAATTTCTGCCACATTCCTAATCTCATTTACCCTTTCCCTCACTTTTTTACTCCATTTTGAAGATTTGCGTTCATAACACTAAGTCACAAATAGCAAACTTTTCTCTGTTATTTGTTTCTAGCATACTTTTTCTCATAGATTTTGACCTCTTGAATACGAAAATGAATTTTAAAAATTTTTCTGTCGATTGGTTTTCGAGTTAAAAATTTTTTTTTTAAATTTTTGGAGGTACTCTTACAATTTTGAGCATATCTTTCATCTTCTTTGACCGATTTGATCCTACTACTACTCAAATTAAAGACAATTGAGCCGTCTATAACCCATTTTCAAATCGGGTTAGTAGTTTTGATGTTGGCGGCTTAAAAAGGTTAATAAACTGCGTTTTTTTAGTAAAGATGTGGCTGAAAAATTCATATAAAATATAAAACGCGATGCTAACAGCGATTTTAATTTGTTTACGTATAGCTGGCACTTTTCCAAAGAAAATATGCCCTTACTTAACAAAATGTGATAACAAATAGCGGACTTATGGATATTTTGGTAAAAGACCAAAATTCCGCTTTTTCACGATTTTTTGATTTTCATTATTTGCACAGCTTACCTACCCAACGCTAACGAATTAATACATTTAAACTTAATTTAAAATAAACAAATTAGTCTTAGTATATTATTTTTTAATTTATTTAGATCACAACATACTCAATGTATGGCACAATTATGTCATGTGGAAAATCTGCTGACTTCTTCTTTGTTTTTTGTATTCACTGCAATCGGTCTCACGTATTAGGGTCCAAATATAGTCACCCATCATAGCCGTGTCATATTTGCCCTGATAGTGTCGTTCCATAGCCTTCAATTCCTGATGAAAGCGCTCGCCGTGTTCGTCGCTCACGTGTCCTAAATTCTCAGGGAAAAAATCCAAATGAGAATGCAGAAAGTGTATTTTAAGTGACATGTGCACTCCTACTCAAAAATGGAAAAAAAATTGAGAATTAAAACGCTATTTAAAACAATATTTGTATTGAATAAAAAACGTACCCATGGCTTCATAGTTCTTTAGCAGATCCTCAACTATGTCCTTATAATTCGGGCTTTTGTTGTTTCCTAAAGAGTTTTCCACAACAAGCCTGAAGGAATTCCATGCTGCGGCTTCGATGGGTGATAAAGCTTTTTAGGAATTTTTCATCTTTCAAAATTTTTTTTATCTCGGGTCCTTCTTTAATTTTTGCCAGCGAAAGGTTAGGGAAAATTGACCGTAAATAGGCAAAAGCTTCACCTTCTTTGTCCAATTTTTTTTGCAAAATTTTTAATCAAACCCAATTTTATGTGCAGCGGCGGAAGTATTATATTTTCACGGTTCTCTATTAGTGGTTTGCGCTGAACATTCGCTTCTCCAACTACAGGTTTCGTTCGTTCCAGCCATTTTTTTGAATATAATGCTGATCATCAGCGCGGCTATTCCAAAGGCACAGAAAACAGCAATGTCGCGTATAGCCTCCTTGGAGTCCACACAGAATGGCCACAACTTTGAGGTCGGCGCATATTTTCCAATTATATTTTCTATACTCTATACATTTCAGCAAAATGTCCAAAGTTTCATAGTTCTCCTTTGAATGAACCGCAAGAGCAATACGAAGAGATGGCTTTTCATTCCCATTATGTAAGAGAACTGCCTTCAAGCTCTCTTTGTTGCTGTCAATAAACAACCTCCATTCGTTGGGGTTGTGAATTTGGTGGAGCTCTTGGAAAATTCCTGAAATGTCGCTGCAAAAACATATTTGGTCTTTCTTTGTATAAAATTTCGCATACTGCTGGTGACGCTTTCTGTACGCTGTTACATTCACTTCTGAAGCCGTAAATCCACACTGTATCATCCGAGACGCAAAAAGTTCGGATTTCTCCTTAGTGAGACCAAAATCGCGCACCCAATCGTTTAGTTCGGCCTGTGACAGTAATTTTCGCTTTCTACACACCCCAAATTCGTTTGCACTTGACTCGGACTCTTCTTCTAACGATTCTGCTTTTTGAAGAGATACTCTCGGGCACACTGGATATGGCACATCATTCGAATGTGGTACTGGAAGCGCAAACGATCCCACTTGAGCGTAGTTCCATTTTAAAAATCTTCCTACCCCACTGTTTGTGGTGAGGCAAAAATAACAGTCTGTGGAATGGCATAGCGGCTTTTTCCACATCATTGGTGTATCGAATTTCATATGGCGGCTAACATTAAATAAATTACTATATTCGCTATGTATAATGTGTTTACATAAAAATTCTTACCTTCCGCTAGCTGCCCAGTTGGTTAAGTTTATATAGCAAAGATCACATAGCGACTTAGGTGTCCATGGTTCTGTGAGATTTGGTGAAATACCAAAATAATTGAAATAGTGCAATTGTACTGCTGGAGTAAACGTGTGTGCGTGATTATTCTTTATAAACTCGCCACAAACATTGCAGAAATTGTCTGGATTGTTCAAACACTCGAACACACGTGGTCTTTTACTCATTGTGTTACTTGCGTTTTCTAAATATTTTAACAAAATAATATATTAAACTATCACTTTACATATAGTACACGCACACATGTTATTCTTAGATCTTTTGAAACAACCAACGAATACAAAAAAACAAAGAAGAAGCGAATACAAATAACAAAGAAGAAGGCAGCAGTTTCTCCACATGACATACTTATATCTTTGTTTTGTTTTGTGGGAGTTGATTTGGTTTCCACATGACATAACTGTGCCATACATTGAGTATGTAGTGATCTAAATAAATTAAGAAATAATATAGTAAGACTAATTTGTTTATTTTAAATTAAGTTTAAATGTATTAAATCGTTTGCGTTGGGTAGGTAAGCTGTGCAAATAATGAAAATCCAAAAATCGTGAAAAAGCGGAATTTTGGTCTTTTACCAAAAAATCTATAACTCCGCTATTTTTATCACATTTTGTTAAGTAAGGGCTTATTTTCTTTGGAAAAGTGCCAGCTATAGGTAAAAAAATTAAAATCGCTGTTAACATCGCGTTTTATATTTTATATGAATTTTTATATGCATTTTGCAGCCACATCTTTACTAAAAAAACGCAGTTTATTAACCTTTTTAAGCCGCCAACATCAAAACTACTAACCCGATTTGACGGCTCAATTGTCTTTAATTTGAGTAGTAGTAGGATCAAATCGGCCAAAGAAGACGAAAGATATGCTCAAAATTGTAAGAGTACCTCCAAAAATTTAAAAAAACATTTTTATCTCGAAAACCAATCGACAGAAAAATTTTTAAAATTAATTTTCGTGTTCAGGAGGTCAAAATCCATGAGAAAAAATATGCTACAACCAAATAACAAAACGACTGTTGGCTAGTGTAATCATTCGATATGACTTTTGTCGCATTTTTAAACACCTTCCCAACCTTTCCATCCTTTCAAACAATTTTCCCGTATTATCAAATTTTCACAACTTGTTGCCCGCTTTTCTATTTTTTCAGCCATATGTACAATTTTTCTATACATTTAATATTTAAAAAATATGAAATTTGACTCGCGAATCATTCTTTTTGAATTAAATCGGGAGCGAGCAACATTTTAAAATCTTTCAAAATAAAAATTCGGCTCCCGAGCTAAAAATAAAACTCGGGAGTTTAAAAGATTTAAATCTTTATTGCCGATTTAAATTTTCCGAGCGAATCGAACATGAATGGCTCTCCTTACTCTGTTTTTTTGTACTAAAAATTGTAGGGCTAGCTAATTTTTGGACAGGAGTTTGTGGTCTCCGAATGACAAATTTATATTTGACGTAGTCGCGATGGTAACCTCAACCTTTGCATTTATGCCCCATACATTCAGCAGTTTCATCTGATATAGCCCTATATTTCCCATTGAATGCTAGCCTGTTTGTCTTAAATGTTTTATAGTATTTTAGCAAATGTTTATGACCTATCAGCATCGACAGCATCAGCAATTTTTACCACATGCCCATAAAGTGATGTGGTCCAGTTACACCACATCAAACCCGACATGCTCGACCCACTGCGCTAAATCGACCAAGAGTCCAAAGGAAATACCATCATCAACACATACAGTGTTAATGGGGGATATAAACATTGGTGTGTGTGTGCGAGTAGCTTATGTATTTTTTATTATGCTAATAATAAGCATAAAATGCACATTAACTGTTATGACATTCACCCTTAGCACCGTCAACATCACGCTTTTGCCCCCCTACGTACATACGAAAATGATTATTATTGTTATTATTATTACATTTTAAATAAAACAAAAGGGAAGGGAATCTCTACATCTCACTCACACACCCAAACCTATCCATTAATATGCATGGTAATGTTTTACACTCGATGCCTAAATGTAGGCAGTGATTTTTTTCTCTTTTGTTCAATATCTCCCATGACTTGTATTGGCCACAAAATCATGGTAAGATTCCTTGTGTGTGTTGTGTGTATGGGGGTCTATACTATTATGGTCATTTGGTTACTTTTATGGTCAACACGTATAAACGATTCTCTTTAAATGCTTTGTAATATATGTCGAAATGTACGGGTATTTAGCAGTTCATATTAAATACTTTTGACTCTTTATGATTTATAGTATCAAAAGTTATGACAACATTATTCAAATATTTAACTGCCGAAGGTGGATTGTGGGGATATGTGTTTCCTCGGTTCTGAAGGAAATGCTTACATATGTTAAAATCCTCATTTATGTACTAATCTTAATACAGAAGCTATTAAATCTTCCCATTTATGTTCCTTCCTTTATATGGCTAAATAAGATTACGTTAAGATGATACATTACTCAAAAGGCTGAATATACATTTTAGTCAAATGCCTTTAGTCAAAAGTTTTGTTGTGGGATATTTACTGAAATAAACTACGGCTATCATTAATTTTTAAGTTGGTCATTTAGACGGCTAGACTTTTCATCAAACCCCTGAAACCTTTACATAAACTTAATAATTCCTTAAAACATATGCCTTTTTATAAGGGATGATAGTTACTTTAAAATAGTTGCAAGTATGTTCGGACACCGCAAACCAAGCGATGTTTGAAATGAACTATAGACTCATGATACGAATTACCATTAGTTGTTTTGCTTTTACCTTACGGTCACCAAGGGTGTTGGAGGTTTGATGGACAACCAAGAAAAGAAAATGATAAATAAAAGAGAATGCGTATTTTCGTTCGACACAACATACATCAAACATAATTTGGCTGTCATTAGTACCAATCAAACACTACATACACTTAGTTTTCTTCTAATTGCTTTTCACCCATTCTCTCATGCATTCTGATCTTTATCAAATCCCCAACTACCATTTCGATCAGCTGTTACATGGATAATCAACCCCGTGGGTTGAGGGACCTCTCAAAACAAAGGTCACATATCTCGCCAGCCACTTCGATCTATGCAAACTCTACAAACTTGCCTATAGAAGACAACAGGAGAGATAAAGAAAGGATAAAGAAAGAAAGGAGGTGTTATGTCCATGGGCGTTATGACGCGTCACCAAATAAAACTATCAGGAGCAAGAGTCACATGCTGATGATGTAGATATCATTGGGCGAACAATTAGAGAAGTTACTGCGGTGTGTTGAGAAGGAGTCAGCAAAAGTAGGTGTGACAGTAAATGAGAACAAAACAAAATCAATGGATTCCACCAGAAGGGCTTCCAAGCGATTAGACCAAAGCCTAAATGTTGATAAACGTAATAATTTCGAGGTGGTGGATGAATTTATATGCCTCGGCTCTGCCGTAAATAAAAACAACAACGTCACTTTAGAGATACAACAAATATCGATTAATAAAAATCCAGCTAGTTATACCAGGCTCTCACACTTTATTGCTTCATGGTGCAGAATCCTGTGCCTTATCGCAAGTAGATGAAACATTTGTAGGCGTCTTCCAGAGGAAAATATTCCGAAAAATTTGTGGCCCTATAGTGCATAAGGGCGAGTATTGGCGACACATGAACCATGAGTCGTATGACCTATACCCCAAAATTGACATTGTTAAGGGGATCAAAATAACGCGATTGGGCTGGGTAGGCCATGTCAGTGGAATGAATGAAGGACTACGAGCACGATGGATTCTCGAAAGCGAACTCGAAGGAAGACCAACACTCCGCTGGAGGGATCAAGTTGACGAATCCTTGCGTACACTTGGTGTTGCCTATATAATGTTATCAGGTCAATGTTGCTAGCCTTAAACAGTTCCGTCGGTAAGCCATCTGCACCTTCGGCTTTGTTGTACTTAAACCGGGCAATAGCTGCTCTGACCTCGTCTTTGTGAGGAGGTGGGCAATCGACGTCGTCGTCGAAATTGTGATCGATTGTCTCATCGGCATTGGATGTCTTAGGTATTAGTAGCGGAGAGATATGACTTCTCCATACTCCTAACATGCTATGCAAATCTGTGATGAGATAGCCGTCCTTGTCTTTACAGAAGGGGGGCCCTGAACCGTGTCCATTAGACCCTCGTCATCGGGAGGGGGTGGGTTCTGTGCCAAAAGTTGCGAGAGCTTCCTTGAGTAGGCTGTGGCTACCTCTGGCTATTGCAGCTTTCCGATGTCTAGTTTTCTCTGTGTCTGCGTTCGTACGATTATTGCTCTTCTTAATCTTGTGCGAACCTTTGTTGCTACCAGGTAGTGATCAGAATCGATGTTAGCTCCTCTGATCACGTTTCCTCTAGGAGCTCATAGAATATGTCTTTGGCATCATCATCTGTCTCTTCTGTCGGGGCATGCACACAAATTAGGAAAAAATATTTCGCTTTTATACGGATTGTGGCTATTCGTTCACTCACAGAATTGAACTAGATGTCGCAGTCTTTTGCCGACTACAAATCCGCAACCAAATTCATGTTTTTTCCGCATGGCAACTGTAGTATATGTCACAGTTTATTTTTTTGTGCAGCCATGTCCTGTCCTTGCGCTAATGCCAGCCTTATAACTTTCGAGGACATCTGCCAATTGGATGCTTGCACCGGATCTATATAGAGTTCTCACATTCCAGGTGCATATCCGTAAATCGTGGTCCTTATAACGTTTGCGGGGGTCGTCAACGGTTGTTTATGTTTTCTGTTTCGTTTTTGTATTTTCACTGCCATTATGAACGGTGGCGGGAGGTAAACCCAGTCCACCGGGTTTTTCTATTTTACCTTCTGCCAGAATATTTGATTGCAGCGGCCCATTATGGATCAGACGCAGACCAGGATACAATATGTCGAACCTGGATTTCATTATTTTTGGTTTCTATCCGCCGTTGGCCCATATGTTTGGCTCATCCGCCTCCTAAGGACAAAAGAATATGCCCGATAGCTTGATGAGCTTCAGTGGCATCAGTCACCTATTAAACCTGAGACGTATCACTGAACGCATAACCAATTAGGCTGCTCATTTGTTTCGCCTTCTCACTCTAGGTAGCTAACGGAAGTTTCCGGTAAAGCCATTGCCCAGGACATACTGCGTGAAAGTTGTGAGCTGCTTGGACTGCCCAATGAAGGAATCATTTCTTAGCAGTGAATGGCTATCAGAAAGTTTCCACCTCCACGGACAATCTCATGTCCTATATTAAATAGATACACCCATAGATTAATTTACATATATTGGCCAACTCGCTCATCGGTTTATGGGCTGAAGGGAAACGAACTTGTGGAAGTTGCAAGTTTTAACGTCAGGAGAAGAATTCTGTCGCTGGGATTTGATAAACACAACTGAAGTTGTTATTGTGAATGTTTAATATATGTAAATATATGAACATCGTGAATGCACAAAATTAAAAATGCAGGATTTTGTTCGATGTTCGAACAATTTGTTGTAATTAAACAGCAAAACAGCTGACAGAAGAAACATCAAATGAGTCGGATAACAAATCTATTTATAACTTAATCTATAGATACTCCCTGGTTCAACCATAGGGTAATATATAAGAGTCTCCCTCACGCTCTTATCGTTCTGCTACGGTCACCCAGATAGTTGGAAATTTCATCGCATTCAAGTTGTAGTTGTATGTTACACTTTGGTGTAAAGTATTTACTTTACTTGCTACCGAAATGATAATATAGGAAAGTGCTGGAATAGAGGCTTTGAAATTTAGGTGAGGCTATCAACAATTTCCATAAAAATTTTCATTCCATTCAAAAGTATGAGAAGTAGAAGTCAGAAAAGCCATATTAATAAATATGAAAAATATATATTATTTGGGTTTGTAGAAGCAACGATACGTTGTGGGAAATACTAGATAGAGCAGGACGCTATTTCTAGTTCGAAAATGTCTACAAATTGCCAAGAAAACAGGTAGTGGGACTACGGTTACGGGATCATCAAAACAAACTCTGGAAAAGTCATATATGTATGTATATAGAAAACAAAAACTGACAAAAGTATACATATATATGTGACCATTTGCGAAACTGATTACGGTCGTTTGTAGCAACCATTACCACCATTTTAAGATAAACCCAGTTGGTGTCGCTTTTATTGGAAAAGTCCTAATTTTGATTCGTGAGTTTGACAGAAAAACCTAATATTCCCTTGCGAAATTCACGATGTTGTCCATGGTGGCCCTGAATATCGCGTGAATCTAGATTTTTCGATAGCGAGCGTTGGAAAATATTAAAATGCAGATCGTTTTTTCGTACTGCAAAATCATATGTATAACAATAGAAAGTTTAGGAAAGAAGTGTCATCATAGTCCACTATACTACCCCTGTACTTTTATCTCCAGAATATTTTCAATTTCAACAACAAAAAATGACAGATTTTCGAGCGTGTATTTGTAACCTAACTGTGGGTTAGTTGACTGAAAACTGCTGAAAACAAAACCGTGACAAACAATAAAGAAACAAAATGCAGCAGATCTTCAACTCACGAAACCGTGCTTTCAAACATGTACATGGTTCCTGCAATATATTGCTGTGGCCGTGATTTTTCAACGTGTATGACCGCCACATTTTTGTCATATCTCTTAAGAGTAATATTACTCAATTTGGTCACACGGCTCTAGTTTCTGATCAGGAATACTATTTTATCAACGTATTTCGTCTGTGGAATGCATTATCGATAAACATTAAGGATTTCGGTACCATTGCACAATTTAAAGCTATGATTGAATTTTTCGTAATGACCTTATTTTTTTAGTTTTGAATGTTAATTTATAAAGGCTTTGAAAGCCTGATACATTTTCCTAAGCGAAAAATTGTTCGATTTCGTGGGTATAATAGATAATTCAGGAAATCACACTCAGTGTCATGAATAGTTTCGAACTTAGTGACAATTTCATCATCAGATGACTACACACAGGGAAAATATTAGTTGGGAATCATATCAGGCATTGGAAATTCCATGATAAAGTCTATTTTTTGATTAGAATTCATAATTGTCAAACATCAGAAATATTTGTCGATGTTATTGATAGATTAAAAATAGGTCTTGCTAAATACAAGTTGCTACTACCGAACTTTAGTTGTATTAACCAATTTGAGCATTTCTAAAACCTCATTCATCTGAAACGGAAAATACAACTAATAAAAAGTACAATATTAGAATTCGTGTTCAAATGTTAGTTACTGTAATCATAATATAGTTTCTGTTACAAAAGCACTTGTTGCAAAGTTACGAGTGTGTATTCGATTTTTCACAAGAGGCTTTGTTGTTAAAGAGAAACTACATATATTGGAATATTTCGCGAGGACTTTACCGAAAAACTAATATTTTACACAAAAAGTGATAAAAAAAAGTTGTGAAAAAACAATAAAGTTCACAGATATCAGCCAGCGAAGAATACATATTATCATAAATTGAGGTGAAGCGAGACTTTTAAACATAATTGTTGAATATGACGCCACTATTGAGGCCTTCACAAATACATGCAGACAATTGTGGACACTTGGCTTGAGGAACTATTATTGTGGATGACACAAATTAACTTAAACATACATATGCTACCCAGGGTAACCCATCCCCATTTTTGATCGAAAATATGAAAAATTTAGAAAGACTGTCTGTATTTGTTTTTCGATTGACGCTCCGTTTTCGAGATATAGAAATTGTTTCATATTTTCGATAAAAAAATGGGCACGAATTACGAACCCTGATTACAAATAATAATAATTTTGTTTATATTTAAATATAAAGTACACAATTTTAATAAAAAGTTATTTTTTTTTTACTTTTTTTCTATAAAATGCATAAGGGGTTAAAGCATCACCAAATGGTTGTGACAGCCATCAAATTCAAGTAATTACTTTAGTTTAGCATACCAATATATTATTTGGTACAACCGAATTAGTTTTTTGTTCATCCAACTAATTGAATATTCACCACTACAGGATAATTTGATTGCTAGAACTAAAACTCGATTGACAGATCACATTTATTTATTGTTGCTGAATTACAAATCAATTGATATGCACAACATTTGGTGATACTGAACACAATTATTGGTAATCACAACAGAATAATGTGATAGTCCAAGGAACCACCAAATATTAGGTGGCTGTAAATATAGTTGTGACAACGAATCTCTTCTCTCTGTGTAGTAAGATTATAAACCGTATGAAGCATTTACCAACTTTGTATGCAATTTACTATACGATTTGGCATGAACCGTAAAATCCTCAGTACCAACTCAACCTGAAAGTTAATTATTCCAACATTAAGAGTAGAAGGCTTATTAAACCTATGATTTTGTTCTTTGAACGTAGACATTTTTGGGTTTTTTGTTTTTGGATGCAAATATAACGAGTGTTCGGAGCTTGTCGCAGATATATTATATTTGTGTCGAAACACATCGCGTTTACTATTCAATGTTACATGTTTGAGACACAATGATTAATACGTTATAATATATGTGATTGCGACCCAAATATATCTATGTTTGTGATACATATACAGCTGTGTTTGTTGCACTGTTTATGCTCTCTCGAGAGTAAGAGAATAGAAGAGGGACAATAAGAGCGTCTATCTTGTATGTGTGTACCTGTATTTTTGCAGTATTCTCTCAGTCAGTGATTCATAAAGGTGCGTGTAAATTGTAGATGAAGTCAGTGTTTCATACTTTCGTCAATGGTTCATCGGACAGAGGATATCAAAAGCGCTTAATCAGTGAAAAGAATAAACAGAGGCTTGGACGGTTCAATGGTTGTTGATGTTGCTTTGGTTTCTGTGTATTTGTTTCGTATATTCAAGGGTGGATTAATAAGTCCGTTACTTTTTGAATAAAACACAGTTTTTTTTGCAATCAACAAATTTATTTTTCAACATAATCTCCATCTAGCTCAATACACTTAGGCCTAGCTTCACACTCGTCATTTAAAAGTTTACAGAAATTTGTCATATTAAATGACAAACATCGGGCATTTAAATTCTATTTAAATTGAGAATTTTGAACTGTGAAACTGAGCCTTAGTGCAATGTTTCTCCAATGTTTGTATCCCTTCCGAAAAATAAGATTTTTCGAGGTCAACAATCTCATGCACTTTTACTCTTCGATCGATTTTTTCGAAATTTTCGGGTGTATTGACCTCAATTGGCCGCCCAGAACGTTCAGCGTCATTTGTACTTGTGCAACAGCGAAAGTCAGTAAACCACTTTTTTACCATTGAAATCGATGGTGCAGAGTCCCCATAGTATTTATCAAGCTGGTTGACAGTTTTTTTCGCAAAGAATAATGTTTAGTGAGTTCACTTTTTTCCATTTTTAGAAAAATTAGTGAGATTGTATGTTTTGAACAGCTGTTAAACGCAAAGTCAATGACGGAACTTGCTAAAATTTGACAGTAGTATACTTACAGGTGGTACTTGATGGGAGCGATGTTGCATTTCATATAACTACGAGGGAAGTTCGAAAAGTCACAGACTTATTGATACGCCCTCGTATGTATGTGTGCTACCAAATTGAAAAACAAATTGGGAAACAGACCAGGAATTAGATTTGGGTGTAAGAATATTGTTTGTGGACCTACGCATAGTGAGAACCAACCCATAGTTGAAACCTTCTGAAGCCAAAAAAATCAGACGCTCTTGATGTTCTGGGCATGAAAATACAATGTGATGTCCGTTGGGCAAACATGTATTTGAAGTGTCGAAAGATGCATTCAAGTGTCTTCTCAATATCTACACCACCTACATCAGGCGAAAGGTGCAATATAACCCCCATATATGGGCAGATGCTCTTAGGACATCTTTGGAGCTTCTCGGCCGTGACCAGAGGAGAGCGACGGTGTAGATAGGGGACAGGTGAGTATCCAACTCTATAGCCGCCCTTGAGCATTGTCGAAATGTGGGTTGCGTGTTGCTGTTCTATCGATATTTCCACGGTATGTGTTCCTCGGACATCCGTCAACATATGCCAGACATGAGGATATTTAGCCGAAGTACGCGGCTTTCCAGGAACTCTCATCCGTTTTTTATCGAGTGGCCGGTTGACCGCACTACATACTATAGAAAAAATTCTGTCCATATGTGGAATAAACTTCCGTCTAGTGTATTACAAAGATTCAAGGCAAATGTCAACAGACACTAGTAGTGTCACACTACTCCCTCTTTCCATCCTCCCCTGCCACAATTTTGCTTCGCCGACACAATGCACTGCATTTATAAGGGGCATCCCCTGAGTAAATGTAAAAAGTTCAGTTATAAATCCTTAAAGTTTTGGTGTTAAATATTTAAAAATTTGGATTAAAAATTAAAATTAATTATAATTAATAATACATATATGTATTAAGGTGGACCTTGAAATGACATTTTTGCGATATTTTGGTAGATGAGGGCTCTATTCCGTGCCTTTTTGAAAAAAAATGACAATGCCGAAAAAAAAAATTAAAAAAAAAAAACATTAGGGGTTGCGCACGAGCCGAGAAAAAGGTCCACTTTGCCAAAATTAGGGGGGAAATTGCCATAGGTCATCAGGGGTCACCCGTAGGGGGGAAGAATGTATGGCCCACCCCCATTAACTTTTTACCGCCAACATTTTCCCCCAAGACTCCCACCCCCTATCTCCTCCCCTTAGTGGGGTCACCATACAAAAATGGAGGTTGCTCAGTATTTTCGAAAAACACCATAGGTCATCAGGGGTCACCCCTAGGGGGGCAAAATATATGACCGACCCCCATTAACTTTTCATCCCCAACATCTTTTCCGAACAATAGATAGAGGGTAATATCTCCACTCGTTGAGGGACTCCCCATACAAAAATAAAAGAAGCTGTAATTGAGTAGTACTACTAAGCACTCTTAATATAATATAGTCAAATTAACATATTTTTGTTCGCTGATGGGTATTTCTTGCGGTAAGAATCGATAACATGTAGTAAATACTGTTCCTCTTCTTCGCCTTGACACAGTATTCTATTATAATCTTGTATCATTTTTACTCCTCTTTCGGCAGTGTCGTTCACAACGCGCAAGTTATTTACAATTCTACGACCTTCTTGATAGTCGGCGCGAGATTTTCAGGTTGCTGGATTTGCAAGAATGAAATCTTGCGATATTCCAAATCGTACAAATAAATTTTTGGTATTATGAGAGACGAAGTTGCTCAAGTCTTTAGCCAAGAATTCCTCATTCACATCTTTGAATTTCACCTCGATTTTTTTAACGCTGGTGCTTTTGATTACGACGCGAGGAGCTGGGGGAACCGGGTCGTCTTCTTCATCTTCTTCACCTTCTTCGTCTTCTTCATCTTCTTCACCTTCTTCGTCTTCTTCATCTTCTTCACCTTTTTCGTCTTCTTCATCTTCTTCACCTTCGTCATTCTCATTTTCTAGCAATGCTTGGGCCATTTTGGCCTTCAACTCAGTTGAAACCTTGTCATCGAAAAAGGCAAGGGCTATGTGCTCATCGGCGAGATACCATAGGTGACCGATAAATTTCTTTATCATTACCCGAGATAAATCCTGGTCAACGGACTTGTACTCGACGATGTCCTTCAAAAACTTTCAATCTTGATTCGGCGCCTCAGCTGCTCGAGAAGAACCAAACCATGCCTTGACGTAAAGTCGCACCACAAAAATACAAACGTGTCGAATACCTTTCAATTCACATACAGATAAGTGAAAAGTTCTCCGAAACAAAAACATCTTGAGGCTGTAAATGGCTTTTGCCATCCATCGAGCATGGGAAACGGGTCCTGGAGGTCGGAAATGGTAATTCTCAAGTTTTTCACCCAGAAACAAAAGAATTAATTGTAGCATTTCTTTGTAGTCTTCTTCTTTATGCCGACTTGCATTGCCACAGGAATTTTTCTGACGACTTGAGCGTCTATCAAGCCAGAATGGAATGGTTTAACCTTTACAGCGTCCCATTCCTGTTTGAAACGGTCAAAGCAAGGAACGCCTGGTGCACTGGTCTTTCCCATTTTTGTCTCAAAAACTTCCCTTAGCACCAGTTCGTATACGTGGTGTCTGCAAGGTAAATATAAGATTTCTCTCTCCAACAGCCGCTCAAGAGCAACTGCGGCTCCGGAGAATGGGCCACTGTTCGTTGATGTCGTGTCGAAAGAAAGTCCTTGTATTCGATGTGTCATATGCCAAGATGCCAACAGTTGATAAACGGCATGTGCTATTCTCCGGCCTTTTCCTTTCCCATCTTCTACTTTGGGAACTCCAAGAAGTTGTTCTTTTTCTCCGTACGAGACAATTACCGGTAGACGGTCCACCTTCTTTGTACCCACAAAATCCAAAAGCATTTTGCCATCCCAATGGACTACGAAGGATTTAGCTGCGACAAGCTGGAGATGAATGAAACGCGTTGAAGAATAAGAATTCTGAATGAGAGCAAATAAATCTATGCGATCTTACGTCTGGATTGTCTTTCACATAACTCAGCATGTTCTCTCGATTTGAACGCCGACATCTCCGAAGCGACGTACGGTTTATTGTGTATTGTTAAGGATCGCGTCCAAATGCTTCTGCCGCCGCTATCATAATGCCGACCGCGTCTCGGTCAGTCACTTTGCACTTGTCCAAAGCTGATAGGACTCGTTCAGTAAAACATTGTTTGTAACCTCTTCTGTCACCAACATTTGACGGGCCAGCTTCTGTCGGGAAGTTTTCGTCCTGTCTCCCATTATCATCGCTTGAATCACTGCTTGAAAATTTAACCACTGCAATTGAACGAATTTCATTTGAATATAAACATTGGACGAACACACAAAGCGCGAAATAGCTTACCGCCTTTAGCGAACCGATCTCTACTAGATTCCGTTGCACGTTTGCGTCGCAACTCTTCTTGTTCTTCGCGCTCAGCTTTTCTTTTCCTCGTTCGAGTATCAGTAGCGTCCACACCTCCCATAGTTCCTGGCCGGCCATCTTCTCTTTGCTTTAGCAGAAACTCAATGTCTTCGGTATTTGTCATTTTCTCAAGGGCGGTGGCGTGTGCGATGTCGAAAAGATTATCCAAGCTATCAGAAAACGTATTCTCTTTTTCTCTAGTGGACTCAGTCTTTCTGTGAGATGACTTTCTTAAAGCATCCCACTCATCGTGCAGCGCAGCTATTTTTCTTGTAACATCTCCTCTGGCTTTCGTCGGAATAGCTGCTTGGCGCCAAAAAATCATCACTGCGTCCGCGACTATAACCGCACTATTTTTCTTCGACATGTTTCGTTTGCGAATGTTGAAGAAATGCATTCTTAGCACTTGCTTCTTCGACGGTAATTTGTTCCCCGTAATATTCATGCTTGGATAACCAATCAAAAAAATATCGTCGCGCGATCTAAGTCGTGTTGTCATCTTAACTTTTAAAAAACGGGAGAAAAATCAATTTACTTTTCGCGGTCGTCGGCACTTGTTGAATGACAACAATCGATGAATGAACTGCTATTTATAACTACTACGTATTTTGCAATATTTTACTGCCAGGTACTGATGAATGGGGGCATCTGCTAAGGGTGCCTATGTACCTTATTCAGCACGTGTGCGTTTCAAATTTTTCAAGACTTTCCAAACAATGACCACTCTTGAATATTGGTGGAATTTCTGTAAAAAAATCAAAAAAAATCAAAAAAAATCTCGATATTGTGCAACTGTAAATACATAGATTTTCAGTATTTTTGTATGGGGAGTCCCTCAAGGAGTGGAGATAGAGGGTAAGTTTGTTCGGAAAAGATGTTGGGGATGAAAAGTTAATGGGGGTCGGTCATATATTTTGCCCCCCTAGGGGTGACCCCTGATGACCTATGGTGTTTTTCGAAAATACTGAGCAACCTCCATTTTTGTATGGTGACCCCCCTAAGGGGAGGAGATAGGGGGTGGGTGTCTTGGGGGAAAATGTTGGCGGTAAAAAGTTAATGGGGGTCGGCCATACATTCTTCCCCCCTACGGGTGACCCCTGATGACCTATGGCAATTTCCCCCCTAATTTTGGCAAAGTGGACCTTTTTCTCGGCTCGTGCGCAACCCCTAATGTTTTTTTTTTTAATTTTTTTTTTCGGCATTGTCATTTTTTTTCAAAAAGGCACGGAATAGAGCCCTCATCTACCAAAATATCGACACAAGGTCCACCCTAATATGTATATTGGAAATCGAAGAATAATTCGTTTCGGAAATACACATTTGTTTGCACGTAAGTATATGGACGTTTTGGGGGAAACACGCTAATGCTTTCATGTAAGTAGTATATGGATATTTGTGACGAAGAACGCATTTGTGCCCACGTATCAGCATATATTTTTGCCTCTTTACATTTACATACAAGTGAGTTTGGGACTTGTAAACAGATGGAAGTTTGAAGTGTGTTCCAAACATATACATGGTTCCTGCAGAATATGTTTGGGAGAATATGTTACAGATACCGTTTTTTTCAGCGTATAGTTTCGAACTTAGTGCCAAGTTCATCATCATATGAAGTATTTACCAACTTTATATGCAATTTATTCGACCGAAAATTCCTCAGTACCAACTCAACCTGAAAGTCCATTAATCAAACATCAAGAGCAGAGGGCTAATTAAACTCATGATTTTTGTTCATTATATCCAAGATTCAGATCGGTATTTTATTTTGTTATTTTGCTTTTGTTATGTATCTTGTTCTGTTTTATTTAAATTTGCCGCTTCTTTTTTTTTATAAAATCATTAAATATTTTTTGTTTAATTCACGTTGTTAATAGATTTAAGTTTAGTTAATTTGTTTTTTCTTTTATTATTATTAATAAATGTACTTCAAGTCAGATATACTTGTTGTATAATTACATTACATTGGATGTTTTTTACATGTTAATAGAAATAAATATCTAAATAAATTATACGTTGATGAAAAATGTTTAGCCAAGCTAAAAATTTAGTGCTGCTTCTATTTATAACCAGATTTCGAACATTGGTTATACCTTTTTTTTGAGAAAACCTTCGCTTTGCTTTCACAGGATTTTTGAAGAGTCTCCGAATTCTTTTAAAAAAATGCCAGTTTTTCAGAAATATCTTAGTTTTTATGGAAAATTTTATTTGATCAAAGTCACATAATATATTCATTTCCTAGAACGTATTTGCAGGAAATAAAACTCGTGCATTTTTTATCAATTAGCTATAGGACATCTTTTGCTGTAAACCATAATCTGATTTGGCTATAAACAATTCTCCCAACCTAACTAGCATATGATCTCCTTAATTCACGGTGTCTAAGTCGCTTTGTCGTTTGGTTTAACATACGATTATTTACAACCCTCCCATTCCAATTCCTTGTTGATATTTTACATTATTAATAAAATATTTGTCCTCTCGAGAAGAAATTACAAGTTATTACATTATGTTTGTTATAGTCAGCGACATATATTACGACGATTACTAAAATAAAATGCAATCTCTCTTATCATTTCATGTAAGTTGAAATGCTATATCCTTAATATTATCTCGCACGTAATTGCATGCCAATGTGGATATGGTATCATATGGATATAATCATATCTGTAATATGATAATACAAATACAGTTGGTCCTCGATTTAGACATCGCTCGAAATCATCTAGTAACATTTATTTGAAGTTTTATGGTTGTTACTTAAACAGCAATGTTTAGCACTATTTATGTTTCGGGTCCAGCAATAAAACAAGCAATAATTTATCATTGGAAATGGTTTTGTTCTCCATGAGAACACCTTTTTTTTAGCACTTTTTCCACTCCGATTGAGACACTTCCAAAACACGGTTTTTGAACGCTTCAAGAGCTGCTTCGGGCGGCGAAAAACGTTGATTACGCAGTAAAAAGAAGTCATTATACCCGTATAAGCCATTTTGAGTCGTGACACACAATTTGTATCACAGCTTGACAAAAAGTTCACAACCATATAGAAGTGAAGGCTTCAAGTATTGTTTAGGTGTGTAAAATTATGATATATACAGTGTACAAATCATTCCAAATATCTTCCCTGTGGCTGCTGCGACATGGTTATTTCAAGTAAGAGTATCATTTAGTGTAATACAAGTTCAATTTGCTGCTTACGAATAAGGACTGGAGAATTATTCGATATAATAATACATTTTGATTTTCTGGGATTCAAGTGGAGCCAACGCCCAATTGAAAACTCTATCTAGATCGCATTTACTTACTTTCCATACCCCTTCAGACAGAAACAGGTGTGCTCAATATAGATGTAATTGGACGTCATCAACATACATATACGTCATCAGCATACAATGCCGAAGTTGTTCTGGTAGATCGTTGATGTCTAATGAAAACAAGAGAGGCCCTAAAACTGGTCCCGGTGGGACTACTTACTTACTTACTTATCCGGTCTCGGACAACCCCGGGGGGTCAGGGACCTTCCAAAACGAAGATAACATATTTCGCCAACCAGTTCGATCTTTTGCTTTATCTCTCCAGTTGGCAATACCAAGTGTACGCAGGGATTCGTCAACCTGATCCCTCCAGCGGAGTCTTGGTCTTCCTATTTTTCGTCTTCCTTCGAGTTCGGTTTCGAAAACCCTTCGCGCTGGTTCATCTTCATCCATTCTACTGACATGGCCTAGCCAGCGAAATCGCGCTATCTTGATCCGCTTAACTATGTCAATGTCAGGATAAAGCTCATACAGCTCATGATTCATGCGTCGCCGATACTCGCCGTTGTGCACTATAGGGCCATAAATTTTTCGGAGTATTTTTCTCTCGAAGACTCCTACAGCTGTTTCGTCTGCTTGCGATAGGACCAAGGATTCTGCGCCATAAAGCAAGACAGGTTGAATGAGAGTCTGGCACAGCTGGACTTTTGTTACTCGAGAGAGGGCATTATCTCTAAAGTGCTTGCTTAGCCCAAAATAACATCTATTCGCAAGCACAATTCTCCGCTTGATCTCAAGGCTGACGTTGTTGTTTTTGTTTACGGCAGATCCGAGGTATATAAATTCGTCCACCACATCGAAGTTATAACGGTTATCAACGTTCACGCTTTTTTTTTTATTTAATTAATTTAATTAATTTTGTCTTGTCCTCATTCACCGTCAGACCCACTTTTGCTGACTCCTTCTCAATTCTCGAAAAAACCGCAGTAACTTCTCTAATTGTGCGCCCAATGATATCTATATCATCAGCATTCGCGAGCAGCATGTGACTTTTGCTGCTGACGGTTTCATTCATATTGACTGCAGCTTTTCTCATAATGATCTCCATTAAGATGTTAAAGAGATCGCACGATAGGGTGTCGCCTTGTCTGAGGCCTCGCTTAGTTTCGAAAGGTTCGGTAAGATCCTTACCAACTTTCACTGCGGATTTGGTGTTCGTCAAGGTCATCCAGCAAAGGCGTATGAGTTTTGCAGGAATACCAAGCTCAGATATTGCTTCATAGAGTTTCTCCCGTATCGGACTATCGAAGGCTGCTTTATAATCGATAAATAGATGATAGGTGTCGATTTGTTTTTCGTGTGTCTTCTCCAGGATTTGGCGTAGCGTGAAAATCTGGTCAGTTGTCGATTTTCCAGGCCTAAAGCCACACTGGTATGGTCCAATCAGGTCAGCGATAATTGGTTTTAGTCTTTCGCACAATATACTTGATAGAACGTTATATGCTATGGATAAAAGGCTTATTCTGGCCTCGTCTTGGTTAGGAGGGGGGCAATCGACGTCGTCGTCCATATTGTGATCGATTGTCCCATCGTCATCGGATATCTCAGGTACTAGTAGCGCGGAGAAATGCTCTCTCCATATTCCCAACATGCTCTGCACATCTGCGACGAGATTTCCGTCCTTGTCTTTACAGAAGGGGGGCCCTGAACCATGTCCATTAGTTCCGTTTTTAACTTTTTTGTAGAATTTTCGGGCTTCGTTCTTCCTTCTGTATGTCTCAATTTTCTCACTCTCGCGCTTTCTCCACTGCCGTTTCTGACGCCTAAAGAGACGGTTAACCTCCTTTCTCTTCTCCCTATACCGCTCAGTTGCAGCTCGCGTTGCAATTGACTGAAGCATTACCATACGTGCAGCGTTCTTTTCGTCATTTGCTATGCGACACTCTTCATCGTACCACGGTTTATTGCGAAGCGGTTTTTCGAAACCAAGTACGGTTGTTGCGGCAGTTTTTATAGAGTCGGAAATGGGTTTCCACTGCGCATCAGGATCGTCATCGGGAGGGGGTGGGTTCTGTGCCAAAAGTTGCGAGAGCTTCCTTGAGTAGGCTGTGGCTGCCTCTGGTAATTGCAGCTTTCCGATGTCCAGCTTCCTCTGCGTCTGGTTTCGTACGATTTTCGCTCTACTTAATCTTGTGCGAACCTTTGCTGGTACCAGGTAGTGATCAGAATCGATGTTAGCTCCTCTGATCACTCGTACGTCCATTACACTGGATGAGTGGCTTCCATCAATTACCACGTGATCAATTTGGTTCTTAGTTCTTTGATCAGGGGATACCCAAGTAGCCTTGTGGATGTCTTTATGCTGGAATCTTGTGCCACTAATGACCATGTTTTTTGCCGCGGCAAAGTCAATCAGTCTCATACCGTTGTCGGAACTGTCAGCATGAAGACTGAAATTGCCAATAGTTGGATTAAACACATTCTCCCTTCCTACTTTGGCATTAAAATCTCCTAGTACAATCTTAATGTCATGGCCAGGGCAGCGGTCATACGTTTCCTCTAGGAGCTCATAGAATATGTCTTTGGCATCATCATCTTTCTCTTCTGTCGGGGCATGCACACAAATTAGGGAAATATAAAAATATTTCGCTTTTATGCGGATTGTGGCTATTCGTTCACTCACAGGATTGAACCTAGAGACCAGATGTCGCAGTCTTTTGCCAACTACAAATCCACAACCAAATTCATGTTTTTTTTCATGGCAACTGTAGTATATATCGCAGTTTCTTTTTCTTGTGCAGCCATCTCCTGTCCATCGCATTTCCTGGATAGCGGTAATGTCAGCCTTATAACTTTCGAGGACATCTGCTAGTTGGATACTTGCACCGGATCTATATAGAGTTCTTACATTCCAAGTGCATATCCGTAAATCGTGGTCCTTATAACGTTTGCGGGGGTCGTCAACAAATAGGGGTTGTTTATGTTTTCTGTTTCGTTTTTGTATTTTCACTGCCATTATGAACGGTGGCGGGAGGCAAACCCAGCCCACCGGGTTTTTGCATTTTACCTACTGCCAGGATATTTGATTGCAGCCGCCCATTATGGATCAGACGCTGACCAGGATGCGATATGTTGAACCTGGATTTTCTTCTTTTAGTTTCTATCCGCCGTTGGCCCGTATGTTTGGCTGATCCACCTTCTAAGGGCAAAAGAATATGCCCGATTGTTTGATGAGCTTCAGTGACATCAGTCACCTACTAAACCTGATTTGATGCTCATTTGTTTCGCCTTCTCACTCTAGCTAGCTAACGGAGGTTTCCGAAAAGCCATTGCCCAGGACATACTGCGTGGAAGTAGTGAGCTGCTTGGACTGCCCAATGAAGGAATCATTTCTGGCCACTCCCAAGTGAATGGCAATCAGAAACTTTCCACCTCCACGGACAGTCCCATGACCCTGTGGGACGCCACTATTAATATCCAAAGGTGTAGATACATTGTTTCCAATTACGACAGACTGAGTGCAATTATGAAGGTAGGTTGACAATAACGTGACGGCAGTAGTAGAAAAATTAAATTGACAACGTAGTTTTGAACACAATATATCATGGTCAAGACAATCAAAAGCTTTCGAATGATCCAGTAGAACTAATAAAGTTACCCGGTTATTATCCATATTGTCCCTAATACAATTGGTAACATCCGTAAGAGCTGTAATGCAGCTGTGTTTAGTCCTAAATCCAGACTGCCTGTCCGTCAAGAGATCATATTCACTCAAGTAGTCGGTAATCTGTACATGCATTATCTTCTTAAAATCTTTCGAGAGATATGGTAAAATTAAAATTGGTCGATATTCGTGCCAGGATTTAGATTTCGGTATTGGAATGACGTTGGCCCTCGGTGGTGCAATGGTAGTGTGCGCGCCTCTTGTACATGAGATCCTGGGTTCGATCCCTGCTCAGACCACCTTAAAATTTCTTTCGACGGCGGTCACCTCGCATAGTGACGGCGACACTATCGAGTATTTAGCCATGAAAAAGCTTCTCAAAATGCCGTTCGGAATCGGTGTAAAACTGTAGGTCCCAATCAGTGAGTGAAAACTGGAAATCGCACAGCTCAGTGATTGTGAGAAACTCTCGCCTGTCCCTTCATGGGATGTAATGGGAAACCATTTATTTTTTTTATTTTTTATTGGAATGACCTTAGCGTGTTTCCAAGTGCTCGGATATTGGCTTGTAGTCAAAATTATATTAAACACATGTGTGAAGTAATGGAACAGATTTTGTAGCAATATCTTAATAAATCTGGGGCACAATTCAACAAAACCCATTGCATTTGAACGCACCGATAAGCAGGTTGTAAGGACATCAGAGGGATTTATGCAATGAAACCCAAAATTGAAAATATTCGCTGATGTCCAATCAACTATTGACCCAGGTGTGGATACGACAGATGATGTTATGGATAGTACATCAGATGTTTTAGGTGCATTGATGAAATTCTCAATTAGTTTATCTGCATCTTCTTGGACTGAAATACATTCATGTCTTCCAATAGCAATTTCTCTTATAATCTCCCATTTCTCTTTTGAATTAACCGCCGATTTATATCGGTCTGCATAGTGCAGGAGTCCAGACGCTGAACCCAATTTTCGACGGTTTTCAAGCATAAATCGGCCGATACTGCTGCAATTTCACGTTCGATATTCGTACGAAGTTCATCAATCGTCGCTGGCTTGTTGGCATAGACCATAGACTTGACGTAGCGCTACAGGAAATAATCTAACGGCGTCAAATCGCACGACCGAGGCGGCCAATCGACTGGGCCATTTCGTGAGATAACACGTTCACCAAACTTGGTTTCCAATAAATTGATTGTGGCATTCGCTGTGTGGCTTGTGGCGCCGTCTTGTTGGAACCACATGTCTTCCAAGTCCATATTATCCAATTGGGGCCAAAAATATTCGGTTACCATTGAACGGTGGCGATTCGCATTCACAGAAATATGCCGGTCTCGATCATCATGGAAGAAGTACGGCCCAATGACGCCGCCGGCCCATAAACCGCACCAAACCGTAATTTTTTCGGGATGCAATGATGACTCATGGATTACGTGTGGATTGCTGTCTGACCAATAACGCATATTTTGCTTATTGACGAAGCCATTCAGCCAGAAATGAGCCTCATCGCTAATTGTTGAGGCCTCTCAAAGTTGAGGCCACTGACTCCAAATTTCGGTAGTAAATTTTAATAATTTCGACTCGTTGTTGGCTCGTATATCTTTCCATGATTAAATGGCAAACCTTACTGAAGAGAAATGTCAAAAGAGCGGGAAAAAAGTATGGCGTCGTTTGCTGTCCCTATCGATTTACTTTTGTAGCGTCTCTGTTGAAAAACCCTTTATAACACAAGGCACTGTGGCCACAAGAGGGGTTATACCGAAAAAACACCATCATTTGCTTCTATTCGCTTCTTCCGCGAACAACTTTTGTTGGATTTAGCTTGTCTTGAAAAACCCCTACTGTCGATTGTTGATAGGACATGAAAAGCTGATAAAAATAGAATAACAACATTTTCCGCTCGGCCCAACTTCTTGAGATATGGGCCTTTAAATCTTGAGTATATAATCGATCACATCTCAGATATTTATACTCCAATCTTGTCCGGTTGAACACCATTACAGAGGTAATTACAAACTCTATTAATCCATACAAGATATTAATTTATTTTACCCATTAGGGAAAATTAAAATATAAGACGTTTTTACACCACTTTTTTGATAAAACATCCGATTTTCTCAAAATCAGACCTAATAAACTTATTTTTCTTCTGTACGCAGATGTAAAACAACACCGCCATCTTTTTGTTTAAGGTATAACACTGTGCAGCAGCCTTTCAAAAACAGAGATATTTACGTTCAACGAAATTATTTACAAAAATTCGCGCGTAATTTTATTAATTTGCCCTCGATGTGTTAATAAAATTAATATATATATATACGGCTTAATAGAGAAACTTTTGTCGATGGCAAATTTTTGATTTAGACCAGACAGTTGTAACTAATCCATAGTTATGCCAAAATTTTAATTAAATAATGTTTCGTAATCTGAAACGGGAGCGCTTAAAAGTTGTTCATATTTGCTACTCTGGTTACGGATGCATAAACAAAAGCGTATTGTCAGAGAAGGCGTTTATACGGACAGTTTACACGGTCAAACCAAAAGGGTTCGCGTTAACTCGCATTGACGCATCGTATAGAGAAAGTTCAACAGAGGAATTTTTCGACTATTAAAACATTTTTGGGCCTCTGCCTTCTTAAACCTTTAGCAAACTTATCATAAATTTTTATGAATAAGTCAGGTAAACTTTGAACCGTATATAGCCCCAACAGAAAAAGACTGGAGGTGTGATATTAGATGATCTAGACGGTCAATTCTCTGATCCAAAGTGTGAAATGTTATTGTTCATCGGCTGCGTGGTAATTAGAGTCGCCTTGTTAGAACCAAGTGTCTTCGAGATCACGGGCTTTATTTTCAGGTAACAAATAGTCCGTTTCAACGGACGCCATTAACAGTTTCATACCGTTCGGCTTAATTTTTGAAAGAGTATTGACAAATTCCACCATCCCATAAATCATAGCGCATTATTGTTTTGTCTGAATGTAATAGACGCTTATTCTTCTTATTGATGTATCCATTAAGCCAAATATGATCCTCAGACCTGCAACGGTAACTCGGAAGGTCGGACGTCATCAATTCTTGCAAGGGTTAAATTTTGTATGCTTTTAAACCAAGATCACACTTTCAATTAACAATGGCATACCCAAATTACGATTTGGTCAATTCTTTATAGATATAATCCGACAATAGTACACAATGAAGAAACCGAGTCGGCTTCTTTTACCCGTAAGCCAAGAAATGCTCTAATTGAGTGCAAGGATACATCTGATCGTATTGTCATTACAGGTTTTAACTCGAAATTCCTCAGGATTTCTGTGGGACGCCTTTCAATGCCACAGTCGGCAATGACAACAGAAACTTGCAGAAAGTTGTGGGAAGACATAATCTTGGAACTCTAGGGAACATCAAACGTGACAGCCACAGGGATTTATGTACTAACCATGACCTATTTATAGCCGGAACAGAATTCCCTACTCAAAATAGACACAGGTATCATCTGATGGTCAAGCAATCAATCAAAATGACCATATACTTGTCAGCAATATGCCTGCTGAATGTGAAATCTTCGCATGGCTATCGTCGGTCATGCATTCATATAAGCATTGCATATAAGCTGATGCATGCACATTTCCAAATCATAGCCGCCAGCCTTAAAAAGCTCCACCGGTAGTCCATCAGAACCAGTGACATTTTTGTTCTTAATCCGATAAATTGCAATTCTAGTTTCGCTTTGGCTAGGAGTGGCCAGTCGACGCCATTGTTCCGCATGTGGTCAACACCCTCATCTATACTGAAGTCTCCTGGCACAAGCCAACCAGAGAAGTTATCTCTCTATATTTCCAACACACTCTACACATCTGTGACAAGATTCCCGTCCTTATCTCTACAAAACGGGAACCCTAACCCATTTCCGTTGGTTTGGCTTTGTACTTTTCGGTAGAATTTTCGGGCCCCATTCTCCCCCATTAAATCATGTTAGTATACAAATTGTAGTATATCCATATTCGAGAATTGAGAGGACTAGTGGAGGAAACGTAGGGATATGTAGGGATATGTAGGGATATGAAAATTCCTTTGCCCAACATTTAATTAAGATCACAGAACATCGAGATCAACAAATGAATCAAAAGATTCAAGAACTTTTCCACATAAAATGAATTTTGCCGAAAATAATGATTATATAGAGAACATAATATGCTTACAGAACAGAATTAAGCTCCATCAAATTGGTTTCGCACCACGTCTGGAATGTACACAAATCCCTCTGAAGTAAAGTACATAGACAAGTATCCTTGTAAGAAAAATAGATCTTCACGTCATCAGCGTACATTAACAATTTAGAGTGCATTATGGAGGCGGGTAAATCGTTATCGCATAACAATAATAGAACCGGGCCCAGATTACTGCCCAGAGACACCCCAGATGACACAAAAATAGATCTTGAGAATGATCGGCCAAATGAGACCATCTGTTCTCGGTTAATTAAGTAAGAACTAATCCAATTCATCATGTTACAATTAAAACCCATAGCTCCGAGTTTATATAATAACAAATTGTTGTTAACTCTATCAAAGGCCTTATTAAAATCGATAAAAATCACAACAGTTTGATCTCCACTAATAATATTCAATATTTATAATTAATTAACAATAATTAATATTTATTAATTTATCTTTCTATGTTGGTGTCTAGGATCGAATACGCCGAATATTGTGGAGGGATTCTCGATTACGAATTACGGTCCAGGCACTCGGATTCGGCATATGTACATATGTTCGAAGAATACCAAGCACTAATAGCTATTCAGACAGCCCTGGTATCATTGGATCACTTTTTGTGCTCGAATTTTTTGAAAATTATATGAAGCTAATAAATAAATAAAAAAATTGTAAGTTTAAAAAACAGACCGACTAAAAACTCCCGCAAGGGAAATGATGAAAAAACAATAAAGTATATAGATATCAGCCCCCGAAAAATGTGGTAAGTACACTTGGCAGCATCATCGACCTGTGGGGCCACTCTGCCTGGCTCCGAGATGGGTCCATCACTAGCGAGGGTGATCACGAGACAGCAGGCAGCATCTGCCAACCTCATTCTCCATCTTGCGAAGGGTGGAGCCGATGTGGCCCTGATACAAGAAGCATGGACGGTCAATGATCGTATATGTGGTATTAGGTGCAATGGATACAGGACCTTCGTCCTATCAACCCCAGGTAGGACAAGATCTTGCATACTCATTAAAAACAAATTTAATGCTCTTTTATTGCAGAATTTTAGTGATAGCGATACAACCGCCATCAGCCTCTCGCTGGAAAATGGCCAGCGGGGCATCTGGCTAGTTTCATCGTACATGGCGCACGACCATACTGAATCAACTCCTCCGAAGAGCGTCACACTCGAAAAAAAAACATGTCCTTAATTTGAGTTCAAAGTGAGCTAAAATTTAGTTCACATTATTTACTCAAATTTAGTTCATTTTTACTTAAAATTAGGAATTTTAACTTAAGTTAAGTAAACTTTACTTGACCGGAATATATGTACGTAAAATTTGTCTGAACTCATAATAAGTAAGTATATTGTCTTTAAAAAAAATTCTTAGAAGTGAGTGCTAGGTTACTTATATTGAGGAAAAATATACTTAATTTAAGTAAATATTTCGTAGATTTTAGTTTATATAATACTAAATAGAAAATTTTATGGAAAAAATAATGTTAACTCCTAAAGTAATGATCCGATCGGCTTGAATTTTTTCCAAAAGATGCGCAACAAAATACTCTTGGAATACAGAGTAACTTTGGGAGGGAGGGGGGTTGTAGTGACCGAAGTAGGAGTAATTTCAGTTTGAAAAGGCAAAAAGATCCCTAGGGACCTTCTCACTCATCGGAGGGTTAAGTTAAAATATACTGAAAATAAGGGCGGCTGAACGTGATCATTTTCTCATCATTTTTGTTATTGCCTTTAGAATGTGTTAAACTCATGCAAAAATTGTGTATAAACTTTACGACAGTTTTTTTCAAAAACTCTTTTGGAGTAAAACTTAACTACAATTCAGGAAAAAGGAAATGAAATTCAGTTAATGTTGAACTACAATTGAGATCATTTGACCTTAAAATAAGAAAGTAAAATAGCATTAAAAATTAACGTAAAATGGATATAACAATATTTGAATATATGATTTTTTTGCAACCAAAGTGAATAGAAGTTTTAAACAATTTTCCTTAGTTTGAGTTCACGGTTAACTAGAATTTAGTTCAATAAGGTGTACCTAATTCTAGAAAAACTTAACTTTAAATAAGAAACTTTAACATAATTTAGCTTTATGTTGTCGTGCATTATGTTCAATAGATACATTTCCCGATTAAAGAAAAATTTCCTACATTTTAGTTAAAAAAAAATAATTTTCCTATATCGAAGTTCACACTAACTTATATTAAGTTCAAACGACATTCCTAATTGAATAACATGTTCCTGAAGAACAATGTTGCGTACACACTCAAAACCCGCATATTCTAACGTTGATTTCAGAATGAACTTAAAATTAGTTCACAGTATATACTCAATTCAAATTAATTTTTACTTCAAATAAGGAAATTTTAACACAATTTAAGTTCATGTTTTCCTGGATTAGGTACATTAAACACATTTTGTAATTAAAGAAAAATATCCTACATTTTAGTTAAAACATAATTGAGTTTTTGTATTTTTGAGTTAAAATTTACTTATATTAAATTCAAAAAGTTTCCCTAATTCAATAAAATGTTCCTAAACAACAATGTTGGGTTTACAGTCAAAAAACATCATATCATAAATTTGAGTTCAAATTGAACTTAAAACTAGTTCAGACTTGTACTCAGTACTAGGTAATTTTTCCTCAAAATTAGGAATTTGAATCTAAATTGTGTAATACACATAAAAATTGTCTTGACTCAAATTAAGAATGTCAATCTCTTTAAATTCAATTCGGATCCGGAATATTGAGCTTACCTAGATTTGAGTTCAAGCATACTTATACAAAGTTCAACAAATGTTGCTAATATCTTGAAATGTTCATAAACAAAACATATGTATGTATACGGGTTTCTATACTAATATAAAATTTCTATTGCAAAGTTTTGGATTTCAATCAGTAGTCGTTTCAAAATATGTAAACAAATATTTTGATATTTTCAAAACAAAGTAAACAAAAAATTTTTTTTTTTAATTTTTGCTAATTCTTTCTATTTTTCTTTTCAAAATAGGTCACAGAATCTCTTAGAAATGGGACGATGCCCAAGTAAGTAGGATATGTCAAAGTGTGGTGTTAGATGTTGCAAGGTAACCAAACAATTTTAGATGTGTGGGTTCGTGGTCATTAGTAAAATTGTATTTATTTATTTCCGAATTCGTGGAAATTCAGCTGAAAATTAAAAATGACTCTGATTTGGGGCTTTGGCGGACTTGCAGTGCCGAAAGCCCTGTGAGGAAGCATATGGAGCAGGCTATAAGGGAAGTGTTTTTTTATTGTTTTTACCTACATATACATAAATATATATTAGGGCGGGTCAAATTATATGGAACGATTTTTTTTGATGAAGCGTATAGCAAAAATGTAATCTATAGGTGATTCTGAGAAAGAGACCATAGCTCTAAGTCATTTATCACCTTTCAGAATCTGTATTGATACCTGTAGTTAAAAGTTAATTTGAGGCTATTTTTCGAGAAAAAATTCCTAATATCTCTACTAAAAATAAAAAAATATTGGTATCAATACAGATTCTGAAAGGTGATAAAAATACCATTCAAACAAGCCCACACTGAGAAATCTACTATAATTCTATCCGATTTTATGACGAATTTAATTAAATTATTCTATGTATATATGGAAAAATATTTATTTTGTGATTTTGGGGGGCTCCAAATCCGATTTAGAGCTATGGTCTCTTGAGCAAAATTTCTCAAAACCGCCTATAGATTACGTTTTTGCTATACGCTTCATCAAAACAAATTGAGCCGCCCTAATATATATATGGGCCTATTCGGAAATGCATCACTGCTCTGCATCTGATGCGCAGCACGTTCGTAAATGCAGCACCTGACAACTTTGCGGGTGTTTTGAGTTGGTAATTCCGAACAAAATATGCAAAACAAACATCTGCATCAGATGATGCATTTATGGACAGACCGTAGTATGTTTTTGAATTACCCTCAGGGTAATGGGGAAAATAATGTGTAGTTACCCACGACGATGGGGAATTACCTATCACGATTACCCACTACCCACAGGGTAATGGGGGAAAAAATGGGTAGCAACCCACGACAATGGGAAATTACTCATCACGATCAATCGAAAAAATAACCAATTTCGAAAAAATAACTAAAATTGTTCAAACCAAAAACTCGCTAAAACGCTCTTATGTTTATATCTCGGAAACGGAGCGTCCAATCGAAAAAATATCTAATTTTTGCGGGTTTCTAAGGGTTTTTCATAAAGTGGTTCAAATCGTATGGAAGATTTTTTTTTTCGAAAAATCGGCAAAATAGGAAAATCGCTAAAAAAAAGTGGCTATAACTCAGAAACGGTGCGTCCAATCGAAAAAATAATACAAATTTGACCTCGAATGGAGGCTTTAACAAATGTGTGCATTCAATATGGCATCACTTTTTTATTTTTAAAAAAAGTCGCTAAAACCAAAATTTTTCAAAAAAAAACAATCGCCAAAACGCCCTCATGTTTACATCTCGGAAACGGAGTGTCCAATCGAAAAAATATCCAATTTTTGCGGGTTTCTAAGGGGTTTTCATAAAGTGGTTTTCATAAGTGGTATGGAAGAATTTCTTTTTGAAAAATCGGCAAAATAGGAAAATCCCTAAAATAAAAAAGTGGCTATAACTCTGAAACGGTGCGTCCAATCGAAAAAATAATAACAATTTTACTTCAATAGGAGGCTTTAAATCGCTAAAACTTAAATGTTGTTATAGCGATTTTTTAAAATGGATGACATCCATTGGTTAAAACCTCCAATAATAATACTTTTTTAGGTACATTGCTTATGATATTTGATACATTTTTTGTACTTTTTAGTACACCTTATGTTCTTTTTGGTACATTTGTTTTATATTTGGGGTTTTTGGTAAGTATTCCATATTCCTTGATACATTATGCATATGATGTCCAAAATATAACCTTTTGGATGCTGTGCAAGTCGGCGTAATCATTAATATAATGATACATCCAACACTGTTAGTATATAATATATATGTTTATATTCATTCAATGTCGGTTTAAAAATATATATTATCAAAAATGATAAATATTGAAATAGTTTACATTTAGTCCTACCTCTTTACATTAACTTTTCCCATACCTTCGCATTATATAATATCATTGATAATTTGTATGATCTTAAACATTGATGTTGATTTGGAAAATTCTAAAGTTGGCTTTCTCGAGTAATAACAGATTGATCTGTTTATAATGTCGTAGGGAAACCTTGAGCACGATTTTATAATTTATTCAAACATACAAAAAAAATTTCACTCACAAATCGCTTAAATTCGTAATATTATAGGATTTTTGATACAATAGTAGTCAACACTTTTTTCCACGACCTGAGGGAAAATATTAACCGACTTTAAAGCTGAAGGTTTCCGAATATAAACTGGCATCCTAATCAATACATAGTTCACCGAAGGTTCGGTAATTTTTATTAGGGCATTGAATATTTGGAATAAACGAGCAAACATGATCTGTTTTAATTAACATGCTGTCCTAATAAAGGCTACATGGTAAAGAAAATATATTAGTTGTACGGAGGGCGCGATAACGTTTGGAAACAAGCTAGTCTAAAGCTACAGTATTGTTATTCATTGTACCAAAAGTTACACATGCAAATGATAAATATACGATGGCTTGAACTATGTAGAAAGGATATGGCATTTCCAACACATAGAACCCTATTGACAGACTTTCAATTTCTTAAACTATTCTAGTACTATATAATCCGTGTAGTAGATTTATTGGGAGACGTCGTTAGCAAACTTTGGGTGATATAATTGTGTGAATATTATTAAATCAAAAGTCTCCGTAATTCCTGAAATAATTTGACTTCGGATGGAGTCGTGTTTTACACTTTTTTTACCACCAAAAGTTTTCTATTGCAGTTTCCTAATTTACCACCACAAATATATTTTTGAAGATACTAGCCGACCCGACAACACTTGCTTTACCAAAAATTATTTCTCATTTGATCAGTACTATGTATCCTTAATTAAACATAAATAAAACGGAATATTGATATTTGGCCCTACAGTTTACTTTAGTAGCCTGTTAACATTATAGTGAACGATGTTTTTATTTAAACTTTCATCACGAAACTTATCTTTCAAATTGCATTTCCATATACGGACATTTGAGAACTTTATTTGTTTATTCTCCATTTGAACAACGGCGCAAACATATTGTATTATTTTATATTCGATTTGCTATTATTCTCTTGTGTTACAGTTTGAAATGAACCACTGACAATATGATAATATCGTGTAAAAAATATTGTCCATGTTTCAGATTAAGTGGTGCCGATTCATTTCGAAAAATTTGATATGCCATTTCTGCAATGTAGGAATGCTATTAAATTGTTCTTGATTGAATCGACATATATATTTCTTTTTCATAACTAATGCTTTTCTTTTGTTTCAAAATGCAGCTCTGTTGCTTACATTGGTATGATTCTCGACGTTCACTGACTTCATCAAGCTGTACTGGTGTCTAATCCTCGACGGATTCAATTAAAATAAATTAAATTAAAAATTAAAACAATTCGGCCTCTGACCGAATAAAAATAAAAATTAAATGTGTTTATGTATTTAATGTTTTATAACTTTATAAAAATATTAATTTATAAAATATAGTATATCGTTAGCAGGAATTCAAAAGAACGTAACTACACTTTTCGACCTTTTACAGGAAACGCTAAAAACCTTATAAAATCTGCAAAAATAATGTTTACGTAACCATTTTGTTAAATATTGATTGAAACACTCCGACTTATCTATTTCTTAAATAAAAGTAATATTTTCATAGGTATTTAACGAAATATGTTTGTTACGTTCTTTTGATTTAAAATTTTCTTAAACAAAAAAACGTAACTACAATACATTTTATGATAAGGAAATAAAAATTTTTACTTTTTCATTCATTTAGGTTTTAACATTTTTCATTTTCATACCAAAAAAACCAAAAAATTTCGTTTTAAACAAAGTATTAAACATTATATATAAATATAAAAGTATTGATTGAGAAAACAGTAATCTGTATATATATAAAATTCTCGTGTCACAATGTTAGTTACCTTACTCTTCCGAAACGGCTGGACCGATATGTATGAAGTTTTGCGTACATATCGGGTAGGTCTGAGAATCGGCCAACATATATTTTTCATATCCCTTAATGATAAGGGTAACCCAGGCCGTGCGACGCCCCCTTTGCAAAAATCGCTCTGACGGCATTTCTAATATACCGATTGTTATGAAAATTTCACAAGGTGGTACTGATGACCTGCTGACAATCCTTGGCTATATTTGGAAATATTTGAATAAAGGCGCGTGGGACCGCCCATACAACTTGAAATTTAAAATGGTTGTATCTCATGAACTATCAGAGGTATGAAGATGAGATTTTGTATATATATTTTTGGTACAGTATGAATTACAGCCAGGCTGTAAGTAGGCGGTGCCACGCCCCTTTTCACAAATCCCACTGACGGCTTTGCTAATGTGCCGATTGTTATGAAAATTTCACAATGTGGTACTGATGACCTACTGATAGTCCTTGGTTATACTTGGTAGTAATTGGATAAAGCAGCGTGGCACCGCCCATACCATTCGTAATTTAAAATGGCTATATCTCATGAACTATCAGAGGTATGAAGATGAGATTTGGTATATATGTTGTTGATACATTATGAATTACATCCAGAGTGGTAGTGGGATGTACCAGGCCCCTTTTAAAATAAACCGTTATAGCAGTCATAATAATTGTTTGATCGTCCTGAAAATTTCACAGTATGTTACAGTTGGCCTACATATACGAACAGGCTATTTGGAAGCAAGTTGGCAAAAAGGGCCGAGGTGCTGCCCACACGTGTTAATATTTGACTATTACATATAAAGGGTTTTCAACAGAGACGCTACAAAAGTACATCGATAGGGACAGCAAACGACGCCATATTTTTTCCCGCTCTTTTGACATTTCTCTTCAGTAAGGTTTGCCATTTCATCATGGAAAGATATAGGAGCCAACAACGAGTCGAAATTATTCAAATTTACTACCGAAATTTGGAGTCAGTGGCATCAACTTTAAGAGGCATCAACTTAAGAGGCCTCAACAATCTGCGATGAGGCTCATTTGCGGCTCAATGGCTTCGTCAATAAGCAAAATATGCGTTATTGGTCAGACAGCAATCCACACGTAATCCATGAGTCATCATTGCATCCCGAAAAAATTACGGTTTGGTGCGGTTTATGGGCCGGCGGCGTCATTGGGCCGTACTTCTTCCGTGATGATCAAGACTGGCACATTACTGTGAATGCGAATCGCTACCGTTCAATGATAACCGAATATTTTTGGCCCCAATTGGATAATATGGACTTGGAGGACATGTGGTTCCAACAAGGCGGCGCCACAAGCCACACAGCGAATGCCACAATCAATTTATTGGAAACCAAGTTTGGTGAACGTGTTAGTTCACGAAATGGCCCAGTCGATTGGCCGCCTCGGTTGTGCGATTTGACGCCGTTAGATTATATCCTGTGGGGCTACGTCAAGTCTATGGTCTATGCCAACAAGCCAGCGACGATTGATGAACTTCGTACGAATATCGAACGTGAAATTGCAGCAGTATCGGCCGATTTATGCTTGAAAACCGTCGAAAATTGGGTTCAGCGTCTGGACTTCTGCATTCTTTTGCGCCATGCAAAAGAAATCGAGTTCCATACATAAGGGCATCGAACGTACTTTCACAGGAATAAACCGGTTTTGTTTTATTTAAAAAAACTTTTGTAGTGCTCTTATTGAAAAACCCGATACTATATCAAACAATTGTCCGTAATCCAGGCACTTGTCAACATATTTCAATGTATCTCAAAAAATATATGGCCGATTCGATTTAAATCATTTTTTTTAAAGTTCAATGCTTCAACTGTACAAAAAAATATTTGAATCATATCGGCCATATATCTTTTGAGATACATTGAAATATGTTCACAACTGCCAGGTGTACGGACAATTGTTTGATACAGTGTAGGAATGTGAATGTGAAAATACGGCTATTAAAATGGTCAGATTATGACGCTAAGAAAGTGACCACAGGTACGAATGAATATGAATATCATTGAGGTCAGTTTCGAGAGCATCCTAAATATCGTAATCCCAATAATGCATTTTTTAAAAAAAATTCAGAATAATCTTATAGAGGCTACTACAATCACTGGAAATTATAAACGAACTGATGCACTGATTCCACGCATTCCAATGATACCTACAGACATCCCCATTGATTTCAAAAGATTCCAGTTTCCGATTCTGTTGCCAAGGCAGTCGCTTAAATTTGACAAATCCGTGTTTTCCCATGGAAAATATATGTTGCATGTTCACGTGTAGGTAAACCTTCCGACTAATATACATTTGCTCCAGATAGCAAAACTAGACATATTGTATATCCTAGAGCACTTGAATAAATAGAAAAAAAATAACAAAATTGTGATTCATTAAAATTACAATTCAGGGGTAGCGAAGCGCAACGGGTACAGCTATTATAGTATAATGAGAAGCTTTTTAGACAAATCAGCACACGATCGAAATCTAAACAAATACTTCTAACAAATAGTTATTTTATTTTCAACAGGTTTATTTGGCCATTGTCAACTAAATGTGGCATTATCCCGTGTCGGAACGCCAGCAGATATATTCATTTACTGCAAACATAATGGAACAAAATAATTTTGTTCACCCTTGGGCATTGCAAAAACTTTGAAGGCAAAACGAAGTTTGCCGGGTCCAGCTATACTTATATATGTATAGATATATAGATAGATATTGATTACAGGCGCTTCTCCTAGAAACTTTCCGTTAAACAAGAAATTTCCCTCCATATGTTAGTCTAGACACAAACCAAAGCAAAAGTACCCAATATAGTTGATAATACTGGGATGTAATAAAGTTAAAGTTGCTAAAGTTAAAAGTTGTTTAATTTTTTTCATTTAGCCCATAACTTCGTTCCAAAAAACCATCGAAAAATATCTACGCATTTCCGTTTTACGCACACTTTTGTGATGATGTGTTTTCCTATATAAAATGTGTGAATTCATTTGTGGCCATGACATTATTGAATACATTTTGTCGGCAGGGCGAAGTCTGCCGGGTCAGCTAGTATTACATAAAATTTATTAAATTTCATGTGGAATGGTGTCGTAAACAAGATGACCATCTTCTGGAAGAAAAGGCTTAAGGTCCTGTAGATGCTGCCGTTTATTTTTTGAATTGGAATTTTGAATTATTTTTTTTCCAATTCTTTGTGGAAGCTGCGCATATTTTTCTGTAATATTTGTTTTAAAATAAATAATTCCACTGGGGTCGTATCCCAAAGCACGCATCATATTTACAGTGGGATCTCCACATTTTTTGCCATTAGCAATATTATAGCATAACTTACCTGGTCGAATTGTTGAATATCGCTTAGGAACAGATTCATAGTCAAGAAAGTATCGATGATTTAAATGATGAACTTGAAACGGTGTATGATTCGTTATTGCATCGTGTATTAGGTCCACAAGTTGCGATGGTAAATTAATTTGCTTATCTTTTATTTTCCTTTATATGAGAGAGTGGGTAGAGCCACATTCCATTTGTGTGTGTCCAAGTACTAGCTATTTGCGTTCGATTGTAACATTTTTTTCCTCGCATGGAGACAACAGAGCATTTGACAATACAACATTTCTATTCGGGTAGAAGCAAGAATTGGAGTAGATAATGATATGATTAATATCCGGAGACCGAATAACTGCGCTTTTCAAATAGTTTATAATGCAATTTGCAAAAGTGGATGACACAAGGTTTCCTTCTGTTTCATCCCAAACATAATTATCAGATTCGTGAGAAATGACGTTATAAATTGTCAAATTATCTTCTTGCATCTTCATTTTGTAGTACGAAGCACTAGCACTTAGCTGTGGTACAAGTTTAACTGCTTGAATACCTATGCAAAACAGCAAACAAAATCCAGACTTCGAATTTTCAATATCATTTTCCTTTTCAGTTTTCATAAGCTCAATCTCTTTTCGGTGTTCTAATATATATATATATATATCTTGTGATATATTCTTCGCTTTATATTTTAAACACAAATCACACTGACCGTTCCTGGGCTTAAATAATGAGTAAGTGCCTTTTTTGATTGTTTGCCTGAAATTTGGATATGATACAGGAATTATTCCATTTTGTTCGTTTCCTTTGCATTCCAGTAAATATAGATCAAAAATTTCTTTGAATGACTTGAAATCTGACTCGAAATATATTTTGTTTATATATTTTCGGCGATAATGTGAATCTATTTTTGGGATTTTTTCTTACCAGTTTTCCAAAAACTTAAATCGGTTTTCATAGGTCAATTTTTGGACTCTTTCGTTTACATTAAGTCGTGTCTGTCTTTTAGAGTTGCTTTGCATATCAGTCCATTTTCTTACCATAGTTTCAGATATACCTAAAGTATTGCAAAACATTTGACTACAGGCTTGTTTCCGAGTTAAATTATGATTTAAGTAATACGATTCTTCTACGAAAATCCGTTTTCTTTCTGAATATTCAATAAGATCATTTAAATAAACTTTTTTCTGGTCCCAAGCCATATGCCAGAAGAGATCAAATATCTCCTTTCGTTCATTTTCCGAAAAAGAGGAACAATGCCGGAGTATACTTTTTTTTGCAAAAATTTGAGATACATGCTTCCTTCATTGTTCTCGGCATTATGTCTGTAACATTTCCTTTCGACAACCCTTGATATTCCTTGCCATGCATTAGATTTTTTTATCATGTTCTCTCAAATTTCTTAAAGCTTTTTCCGAAGTAATAGCACCACTTTCTAAATTGTTTTTCAACACATTTTCACTATGACAATTCATTTTGCCGTCTCTTTATTCTCAATAACTGCAAGAACTGTCCGCAAACAACTAAATTTGGTTAACTTTTTTTAAGTAAACTCAAAACAAACTACAACCAAAAAGCAGCCTTTGCAAAAAAAAATTCAAATTGCAGTTGTAGTTACGTCTTATTGATTTTTCTTAATAAAATCTTTATTTGTGATCGTAGCAACCTAAAAGTTTGTGAGGCCATGGCTTATGATAAAACACGCCAAATGCAATCAAAAAACCGTTTTCGAATTTTTTGTTAGTTACGTTCTTTTGCATTTCTGCTAACGATATATAGTATATGAAAATATTATTACGTATTAAAAATGTAATTATAATTATTCTTTAACATTTCGATATTGTACATATTTATTTTTCTATTTAACAATGTAATATATCAAGTAAAAATTTAATAAAAATAAAAAATAGAACCAAAGTGGAGTAACATGCTTAGTCAAATACAGTTCAAATAAACTAAAATTTAGTTTATACAAACTGGTTTTTAGTAATCTTTTTATTCAAATCAAGTACAAGGTGGCGCAAAAGTAAACTTCCGATGTTTTTTGGCTGTAATTTAAAAAAAAAATTAAAAACTTTGATTCTTCTAGTGGATTATTTTTATTTGGTCTTTTAATTTTTTTTACATCAAGTCGAGAATATGATGTCATGTAAATGGCCGCCGCCACAGTTGATTGTCATTTGAGCCATTTTTATGGCATTTTCCATCACTTTGGCCAAAACTTCCGGCGATACGTCCTCACATTCTTGACGGATATTGTCTTTAAGAGCTACAAGAGTCTGAGGCTTGTTGACATAAACCCGCGACTTCAAAAAGCCCCACAAAAAGAAGTCTGGAGCGGTCAAATCAGGCGATCTTGCTGGCCAGTGCAAATCGCCAAAACGGGAGATTAGGCGTCCGGGAAATGCATCCTTCAGCATATGGGTTGTGGCACGTGCAGTGTGTGCCGTTGCACCGTCGTGTTGGAACCACATGTTTTCCAATCCCAAATAATCAAGTTGCGGCAAAAAGAACTCGTTGATCATTGCTCTGTAGCGCTCACGGCGCTTCCATGACATCGACGGCGCTTCCATGACATCCTCGGCTACAGCAGCAATATTCTCTGCAGAACGGCTACTCCGGGGTCTGCCACGCCTGGCAGCATCTCGTGTTGTGCCAGTCTCTTCGAGGCGAGCGGCTAAACGTCGCAGTGTTTCACCAGTAGGCGTTGGACGGCCAGGAAATCTGCGACGAAATTCACGTTGTGCCAAAGTCACCGACCGATTATTGGTCAAATAAATAGTCAGTACACAAATGTCAAAAGAGAACTGACATTAGGGGCCAATCGCAAAATTTATAGCATTTTCTGATAGGAGGATTACTTTTGCGCCACCTTGTATATATGAACTAAATTTTACTTCACATATACTTATTTCGAGGAAATACCGAACTGATTTTCAGTTAAAGGAACCAGAATTTAAACTGATATCCATTCAATTTGAACTTGATTATAGCTCATATGGACTCAATTTAAGTTCAAATTAGTCCAATTTATACACCATGTAGGTTCAAATAAACTACATGTTAGTTAAATTGAACTGTGTTTTAGTTAAATTTATTTCATGTTGGTACATGTTACCAGGTTTAAAGAAGTATTGAACTAAAACGTAATAATACTCGCGGAATCGTTAACGTGAATATGGCAAATTTCTACCCGTTTTCAGTTCAATGTATACTTACTTTAAGTACAGCTTTTACGCAATTTAAGTTCAAATAAATTTATTTTTAGTTGATTTCTAAAAAGCATTGATATGGTTTGTGTTATCGTATAACTTACATTGGCTACATGTTGCAGATGTTTGTACTGAGTAGGAACATTTTGAACTAATTCCAAGTTTATTAATATACTTATTATAGGGAAATAATGAACTGTGTATGAGTAAATAATATCTTTGGCTCTATACAGGGTTTATTTTTACCTAGATTTTAGTTCAATTCAACATGAATTTAGTTAGATATGATGTACATATGAACTAAAAACAAGTAACGGTTTCCAATATTTACTCAAGTCTAGTTCATGGTTAGACTTTATTAAACTAAAAACCAATAAATTTGAACTAACTCCCAGTAAAAATTATGAACCAAATCCAAGGAAATTCATGAACTAAAATTGAATTCAAATATATTTGGCTCCATACGAATGTAAATTTTCCTCAGTTTTAGTTAATTTTAACTCAAAATTACTTCAAATTTTTTTGAGTGTATCCTCTCGAATCATTTAAAAGCAATACTGCAATAAAAAAAAAATTTTAAACTTGTGTATGCCATAAAATTTAATTTCCTGTAAATATGCAACAAGGCCACCAATCTGAAAGCTCAGTATTGAGTTTTACCACAAGTGGACTTTAGTTTCACGGGCATAACGAAAGTACTATCGTACGGTGTTATAGTTTTTTTTAAGACTATATTATGATTTGCGGAATCTACTCCAAAGGAGCCTAAAAATAAGTGTTTGAATCTTATATTCTAAACGGGGTTAATCCAATTATTATTAATTAGATTCATGTTGAAGCGGGCCTCTGTATCGTTGCCTTTTGGTTTTTTATTGGATAATTATAGTGTTGGGAAATTTCCCCTACATTGACGGGATGAACTTGTTGGTATTCTTAGATATCTTGCAAGAACCGTTGCGAATTATGAAAGTTTTTGTTGAGTAATTTGTTTGTTGCGGAGGATTTTGTTTTTTAAATCTTTATGTGTATTCCCATCTATTACATACCATGGTTTGCCGGTAGTATTTTGGATTGAACTCTTTGGGTAACATCGATGATACTCTCAATACTATTGCCCCATAGTAGAGAACCGTATGCCCAAATAGGCTCAACTACACTGTTGTATATTTTAGTTTTGTAGTTTTGAGTTCGAATTGAGCAATCAATTTGATCTGTGTTTTCTCAACCTCAATATGTCTCCTCCACATCATCCTGCGACCTGGGTAGGCAGTGTAGTCACATAAAGGAATCTGTATGTCGTTTAGTTTTACTTGTAGACAGGGTTTTGTATTCATAGAAACGTAACTTGTTTGCTCCTTGTTTCTATTACACTTAGTTTTCCAAGTTTATATTGTTTGGAGGTGGTCGGTACGAATTTTAGCGGCTATAACTGAATTTTTATGGCAGCTCAGTATTGCAGTATAATATGCAAAAGTGGACGTGAACACGTTGAGGACTAGTGGAGATGTCAGCTGTAAAAAGAAGCCAAATAAAAGGGGCGAGAATACTTCCTTACGGAACTCCAGCATTTATTTCTTGTTCATCTGAAATACATGTTTGACCCTATAAGTGATATTTTTGACGTAGCTTTCCAAGAGGCAGAGAGTGTGTCTGATAGGGTGTCGCACCAATAACTTTTTTTTGCTCAAGCTTTATTTGAAAGCTTATACAGTAAAGTAATTTTGAAATTTGTTCAGATTTTTGGGAAGAGGTTTAGAGGTCGCCCAAGTCGAATTTCCTCCAAAAATCGGGTATTCCAGACGTTGTTTTTAATCTTATTTAAAACTCGGTCAATAACTACGATTTTCTTAGCTTGAAAGTTAACATTTTTGTGCTTGTAGCTTGTCGCAAATATATTATACTTTAACGTTATACTTTTAAACGCACCAGATATTCAATTCATATTATATATGTATATGGTTCCTGCAACATGTTGCTGGGGCCGTTCTTAATTCTTTGTCGTTTCATTAATGTAATGTTTAGTTTCATACAATGAGGAAAAAGCTTTAAAATAGAATAACTCTGGAACAATAACTGCAAATTGACAAGAATATTTTGACAAGAATATTGTTTGTTTGTTTCAATGAATTTGGATAATCGTACTGAATGAATTTCAAAAATTTGCTAGAGGATACGTAAAAAACTCTTTGGAAAGAACATTTGCGACTTTTTTATGATTATAAGAATTGAAAAAATAAAGAAATAGCAAACTAATAAGCCCTCATAAATGTCCGTGCACGCTGAACTGCGGTGGATAGGGAAAAAATAATGGGTTCTTCCTGGAGTGTTAAATTATACTGCTTCCTGAACATCCAAATTTTTAAACAATAAATTGCCTTAGTCATCCATCTAGCACGATGCATGGCACCAGGCTGTTTAAGTGACTGTATAACGTTCAAATATAATCTGTAATTTTGTATCTGTACCTTTCGTCATATCGCAAAACCATCCAGTTCTAACTTCAAGCGCGATGCGCTGAGTTTTGGTACAACATTTTCGATTTTTTTTTCACAGTTCTTATTTTTTAGCTCCAAAGATATATAAAAGCGGAGAGCAAAGTTAAAAAAGAATTTTTAAATATGGACACGTCTATTGTACATACAGGGTGTTCCAAAAACTTTCCGAAACAATTAAACGCGCGATAGCTCGGATCAATATGAATATTTTTTGTTCTAGCACCACTGTTCTAACGGCTACCGTTTTCGAGCTATAGCTCTCAAAAAATAGTGCATTTCTAAATGCATTTGATTCATTTTAAAACAACTTAGTTTTTTTTAAACATTTTTATCTGAGTTATGTGTCAAAAAAAATTGTGAATTTTTTTTCCATTTTTCTTTGATTTCGTGTACGTTTAAATTCGATTCGCGATGAAATTTTTAAATTCTGAGTATGCGGATTTCGTTTTTTATTATGGCAAAGCAAATAGATGTTCCCCACCACACCGTCTTCAACCATACGTTTGATCACCTTCGGGAGACAGGTTGCGTTTCTAAATGTAGGGTGACAGAACAAGGGGCTTTCAGCAGAATGCAGAAGAAACTGTTTTGGCAGATGTGTTGCAAGACCCAACAACAAGTGTAAGAAAAATAGCTAAGACAAAGGAAATACCACCATCTCAGGTGTTTAGAATTTTAAAACATCACAAGCTCCATCCGTATCACTACAAACCGGTACAATCGTTGCACGAAGGTGATTGTGCCGTTACGTTAATGTTGGCGAAAGATACACAAAATGAAAATTTTTTGAAAAAAATTCTATGGACCTCATCGGAAATTGCGTTATAGGCCCCCATTTCTTACCAGATCGGTTAAATGCAACATTGTACATGGATTTCCTCCAAGACGAACTTAGAGACGCTCTCGATAATTTGCCATTAGCAACATTAGACGGAATTACTTTTCAACAAGACACACTCTAGCATTGTAGTCAATAACTTTTTAAATAGCAGTTTTGGTTCAAATTGGATGGACCAATAAAATGGCCACCGAGGTCTCCGGATCTAACACCGTTAGATTTTTATGTTTGGGGTCGGGCAAAAGAGCTCGTTTACAATGAAGAAATAATTTCATGCAATCAACTTAAACGCAAAATAAAGGAGGCCTTTCAAACCATTCAGGAAGAAATAACGCTAGGCGACGATATGTGAAATTCACCACCATGCATGGCTCTCATTTTGTAAAATTTTTTGTAAAAAAAAGATAAAGAAACATTTTTTAAAACTATTAATTCAAAGAAAATGTATTTAAAAATTGAAAGTTGTTTTGAAATTTAAGAAATGCATTCACAAATGCATTTATCTTAACAGTGGTGCTAGAACAAAAAATATTCATATTGATCCAAGCTATCGCGCATTTAATTTTTTCAGAATGGAACACCCTGGAACTGATCAGCGTTTTCTGTCGCCGCGTGGAGAGGCTGTATGAAATTCTCCTCATCCAGCGTTGCCACCAGAGAAACAAAAAACATTTCCAGCGACAATCAACAATTATCCAAAATCAATATAAATTACAAAATAATTTTTTTTTTAACAAATATGTTTTTGTGTTTCTATTGGGCTCAAATAAATGTAATTTAGTCATACATGGGTTTTTTTAATTTGCATTGGATTTTAATTTACATTACTTTATCTAATGCAACTGCAAAAGAATTACAATTGTTCGCAATGGCAATTAAAAAATTCTGATTTTGCATTTGCTCAGGCAATGCAAATGCAGGTTGTGGAATCAGATGCCAATTGTATTGAAATATGGGAATGCTTTTAATTATTTTGAATTTGTTTGACTTCTGGCAATTCTGTTTTTAAAGTATTTTATATGTAGAGGTTTGTGGTTTCGATAGTTATTGCCTCGTAATACTTTCAAATTCATAAACCTTTACTGTATAAAATATTTGAAAACCTAAATTGCCAGATATGAAGGAAATGCTTTGAAAATAAGTAATTTTTTTGAAGTTGCATTTGGACAGGAAATTCAAATTAAACAACAAATTATAATTGTCATATAAATTTAGTCTACGTATTAAATACACTTGTTCTTACCGACGATAGAACTTTTATTGATGAGTTATTATGCTATTGGAAATATAACAGGACTTATCTTTGTTACAGATCTTCCGAACGCAACAAAATGTGTAGGGTAAACCCCCGAGGAGAAAATTTGTACGATTAGATGGTCATAACGCACCCAAACTTCAAAGGCGCCATAATTAGAGTATTCGGTTTTTTGGACGTCCACCGACCGCCAATTTTCTGAAAATTTGGATTTCCAAACCACCGGTGGAACCGTTTGTTTACTGCAGGTTGGATAGAACACAGATTTGTACGACTGCGAAACACAGATTGCCAGACTGCGAAAAAATACCCATTGATGTAGCGGCAGCGAATAGTTGTTTTGCGTGGGTGTGGAGCACTCTCAGAGCAAAGAGAATAACGACCTAGTTATACCATAGAGTAATATTTAAGAGTTTCCATTACTCTCTTCGATGTCTCTTCATGACGACGAGGTAGTAGGCCATTTCATAGAGTTTAATTTTCTGCTGTATTTTACCAATCATTCACCATCATCGGCCTAGTAACTTTTCCATCAGCTGTGCCATAGAATCCCCCTGGTTAGTAGACGTACATATATAAAAATGAGATATCAAGAGAGCAACGAAAATTGTGTGATCTTGAGTAGCGTATAGACGAACATAACAATGTATGTATGTACATGTGTCTATTGGAATAAAACAAAAAGTATTAAAACGTATTGAAAATGTACTTGGGAAATGATGGAGAATGAGAGTCCAAAGAAGGCAGGAACTAATTTTAAATAGTGTTTGTTGATACTAATGACAGCTAAATTATATTTTATGGTGTTTGCATTGAACGAAAATACGCAGTCCCTTGGATTTTTGTCCGTTTTATGTCCAACGAAAGTTGTAAAATTGGTAAAATACAGCAGCGAATAAAACTCTATGAAATGGCCTACTACCTCGTCGTCACGAAGAGGCATCGAAGAGAGTAATGGAAACTCTTAAGTATTACTCTATGATAAGTAGTACTCTATGACTGATGTAGCGGCAGCGAATGGTTGTCTTGCGTAGGTGCGGAGCACTCTCAGAGCAAAGAGAATAATGACGTGGTCATACGTATATAAAAATGAGATAGCAAGAGAGCAAAGATATTGTCATTGTTACACGCGAAATTGAAACACGAAAAGTAGTTGTCTGAGCTTATCTCTAGGACATCATGCCTCATTGTGTTCCAGCCCACCAACGGGTTGTTGAGAGGGCCGATAAGGGTTCGGCTTTAGAACACCAGCGTATGACATTGTTCCAAAAGATACTGAAATATTGCTGTTCTGTTGCGGAAAAGTGACAGATCGAATTTGTAGGGTCGATGCTGCGTAATCACGAGCACGAACTCTTTTAAACTTTCATCAAGTTTCTTCTTAAGACGCCTATACATATACTGAGCAACTTCAGTAGTTCGAATTGTGATTTCCACCACAATAACTACACTTTTTTTCCTGTTGTGTCTTTTCGGGGCAGTCAGGAGTTTGGTGATGGTCACCACATACTACACAAACTGTCTGTAAAACGCAATATTTCATAGTGTGCCCGTATTCCTTGCAATTTTGGCGCTGAGTGAGGTCCACCGAATTTCGTCAGTGCTATAGTAGCAATACAAGTTATAGTAATCTTTTGCCAACTGTAGTTAGTAGAGTATGCTATCAATATAGCTACATTAATTAGTGGACTCAACGAAAAAATTAACTCTTTAGTTTGACTTTATGTTTGTTTTTATCTGGAAGGCTTTTTGATGTGTAAACATCTATACGCTGGGGGTAAAAATCTTTTTCACAATTCAATCACAAATTTAGAGTAAGATGTGTGATGTAATCGTTAACCAATCGTAAAGCGTTATCAAATCGGTGTGAGCTATGTATGAGTGTATTAGTGTAATCATACGCTGCATACAATATACTCAACACCATCTAGTGTGCAATAGTAGCGACTAATTTTCACTAATTGTCGTACATTATGTTATCGTAGGCAAATGAAAACAAATAAACGAAATGAATACAAAAACATTTAATTTTAATAACTTTTATAAAGATTTTTTGCACTTTTAATAAAAAATTTACTAAAACAAAGCAAAATAAGGAAAACTAAAAACTAAACTTGTCAAATATAAGGAAAACTAAAAACTAAAAGTTTTCTTCATCTTTGAGTTTGTCATTCATACTTAACAGCTGCATATAAGCACCATCTAGTGTGTATTATTAGCTACTTATTAGCTACATTTCAGTAAACAGCTGATTAATAACATGTCAACCACAACAAATACAAAATAATAAAATATTTTACAAAACACCAAAAAAATTATAACTCAGAACATAAAACAACACAAAGTGTATCAAAGCTGAATGGAGGTAATGTTAATTCTAAAAAAAATTATATTAGATTCCAAAATAAATTAAGATTATAACATATCTTCATTACGTACTGTTGCCTTACACTGAAGCTGGTGCACGACAATTGGGTAACAATCTCCATCTCATGCCAATTATTATGGGTGGACATTTTAATACAAATTGTGCAAACCCACAGTCGCAAGCTTTATCAAAATTTTTATTTGACGTTTTTCACTTGCGTATGAGCAATTCTCCACAAACCCCCACAACTAACAATTCCACTACTATAGATGCAGTTTTCCAGACATATTTAAATACAATCGAGTCAAAAAATTATATATCTTATTTTAGTTACCATAAGCCAATATTAACTATTTGTACTTAAGGCATTTACCATAGATGGGCACTTTGCAGTACTACTAAAATTTCAGTAAAAATAATTCTTTAACTAGTAAATTTTTAGTGATTACTAAAATTTTTTTCAGCAATTTTTATAAAGTGCCTACATGATTATGATGAGGTGCATTGAATTTTCAGTAATCAGTACTGCCCGATTACTGATTATTATGAATACGTCCTATGATTTTACTGGTAATGCAAATTAAATTTGATTATCAGTAAAAATTTACTGAATTTTTTCAGTAATCAGTAAATTTACTGCTTACTGTAATTTTTAATGCAGTACATATATACTGCAGTGTGCCCATTTACTAACCAAATAAGTTAAATAAAACAAACAAAAACAAGCAAACTCCTGTGTATTTACAATATTGAAAGTTTTGATACTTTTAATTGATTAATTAAAAAAATATACTAAAAGCATAAGTAGTTCCAACTTCATTACTAGATATTTACACATCTCCCCTGTGAGATTTTTTGTTTCTAATATCAATTCAATTTCATCAATTCCTTTCTCTGCCCAAAAGATATGCAATTGATCTAGGTAATGATCCAAGTCGGTATCCTTTATACCCGAAGTCGCTATGCTTGTTTATCCAAATACTCTTTGCATTGACACCCACAAATTTCATACCGAACCGATGTAAAAATCCCCGAGAGGTTGCTCTACGACATATATCAGCTCTAAAAATTTAAGTAATTCTACAAATGTAACCTTCTGTCAGGATTGCATTTTTGACGTGTCAGACAAATAGAGCAATATGACCTACTAAAAAGTTATACAAAAATTAGCTCAAAGACTAACTCCCAAGGTTTTCACACGACCTCCAATAAAAGAAAGGGTGTAACATAGGAGTGATATATGTTCCCAGCTGAAGAATATTAGTGAGCAAATGTCGCATATTTTCTAAGTGTTTAAAAAAAGACGCGAAATTGGAGAAAAGTCGTCTTAACTGGAAACACTTTTAAGAAGCTCAGATATATAAATTATTGTGTATAGCTTCTGAGTGTGGTTTTCTCTCAAAGAATAGCTACACATCTGTTAAAACTCTTCGTCAGAATTTGAGGTCGGTTTTTGAGGTCGGTCATTCCCACCCAAGTAAAATATCATTAGTCGTGTTATTAGTGCGATACCAGTCGCTATGCACCAAAACCTAATTTAAAATTTAACATATCGCATGGGTAACGTACGTACAACTGGGAAATGCAAATTCCCGGACGTTTTCAAAAATTAAAAAAAAAAAAAATTGCTTGGGATCCAGGGGATTCCTGCTTAACTTTTTGACTAATTTAGTTAGTTCAAAGTTATATCATAAAATAAAGTTATATCATAAAGTTATATCATAATAGTATTGCAACGTGTTATGAAACCTATTATTGGATGCATCTATACTGACGAGCACATTCTTAAAATTGAATTTTGGTCGCACAAATTTGGTAAAACTTAACATGTAGACGTATCAACTTCACTGTAAAGTCAAATGTGTACTTTGACCACTTTGTAGCACAAAAGATAACGGGTGGTATAAATACAGGTATCTTTTTAAGCCATACACTCCGGTTCACTTATTTAAAGGCACTAAAAATTCCATATTCAGCAGCCTATATGTTTTGCAGTTTGTAATCGATTGCAGAATTTTAAAATGGAAATGGAAGCTAGACATCTTGAGATATAAAAAATTAATGTGAGTCCGATCACAGGGGAGATGTGTAAACATCTAGTAATGAAGTTGGAAGTACTTTTGCTTTTAGTATATTTTTTTAATTAATCAATTAAAAGTATCAAAACTTTCAATATTGTAAATAGATAGGAATTTGCTGGTTTTTGTTTGTTCTATTTAACTTATTTGGTTAGTAAATGGGCACAGTGCAGTATATACATATGTACTGCATTAAAAATTACAGTAAGCAGTAAATTTACTGATTACTGAAAAAATTCAGTAAATTTTTACTGATAATCAAATTTAATTTGCATTACCAGTAAAATCATAGGACGTATTCATAATAATCAGTAATCGGGCAGTACTGATTACTGAAAATTCAATGCACCTCATCATAATCATGTAGGCACTTTAAAAAAATTGCTGAAAAAAATTTTAGTAATCACTAAAAATTTACTAGTTAAAGAATTATTTTTACTGAAATTTTAGTAATACTGCAAAGTGCCCATCTATGGTAAATGCCTTAAGTACAAATAGTTAATATTGGCTTATGGTAACTAAAATAAGATACATATATAAATTTTTGACTCGATTGTATTTAAATATCTATGGAAATCTGCATCTATAGTAGTGGAATTGTTAGCTGTGGGGGTTTGTGGAGAATTGCTCATACGCAAGTGGAAAACGTCAAATAAAAATTTTGATAAAGCTTGCGACTGTGGGTTTGCACAATTTGTATTAAAATGTCCACCCATAATAATTGGCATGAGATGGAGATTGTTACCCAATTGTCGTGCACCAGCTTCAGTGTAAGGCAACAGTACGTAATGAAGATATGTTATAATCTTAATTTATATTGGAATCTAATAGAAATTTTTTTAGAATTAACATTACCTCCATTCAGCTTTGATACACTTTGTGTTGTTTTATGTTCTGAGTTATAATTTTTTTGGTGTTTTGTAAAATATTTTATTATTTTGTATTTGTTGCGGTTGACATGTTATTAATCAGCTGTTAACTGAAATGTAATGTTATTTTACAGCAATGGTTTTCGAAAATTAGTAGCTAATATTGCACACTAGATGGTGCTTATATGCAGCTGTTAAGTATGAATGACAAACTCAAAGATGAAGAAAACTTTTAGTTTTTAGTTTTCCTTATATTTGACAAGTTTAGTTTTTAGTTTTCCTTATTTTGCTTTGTTTTAGTAAATTTTTTATTAAAAGTGCAAAAAATCTTTATAAAAGTTATTAAAATTAAATGTTTTTGTATTCATTTCGTTTATTTGTTTTCATTTGCCTACGATAACATAATGTACGACAATTAGTGAAAATTAGTCGCTACTATTGCACACTAGATGGTGTTGAGTATATTGTATGCAGCGTATGAGTACACTAATACACTCATACATAGCTCACACCGATTTGATAACGCTTTACGATTGGTTAACGATTACATCGCACATCTTACTCGAAATTTGTGATTGTATTGTGAAAAAGATTTTTACCCCCAGCGTATAGATGTTTACACATCAAAAATTTATAATTTATAAAAAAAGTCCACAAATGTGCTATTTTGTTGGTTCACTTGAATAAAGGGCACTGTAACTAATTTTAATGAAAAACAGTTTTTCGTGTTTTTTAAATTCATTTTACTTTATTTAAGAATTATTAGTACTGGGTACAACCCCCTTTGTTTTTAATATCTTCAAATACACGGGCTTTCATTGAGAGATAAAGGGAGAGTATGTAATCCAACGAAAGTTGATTCCAAGCATCCTTAATGGCCTGAATTAATGACTGTTTGTCATCAAATTGTCTACCTCCTTCATACACCTTACGAGATAACCAACCCCAGACATTCTCGATAATGTTTAGATCTGCCGAATAGGGTGGCCAGTCAAGAATATTAACATTTTGGCCTGCAATGAACTCCTTTACTACTCTGGCGTTTTGTATATGGGCATTATCCTGTTGCAATATCTAAGATATTGGAACAAATAGTTCACTGAACTTCGGAAAAGCCGATTCCAATAACGTTTTATAGCTTGCACCTGTCATTTTTGCACTTTGAAATTCAAGATCGATGGTGCCATAGCCATCTAATTGTCGAGAACTGTTGGGCTCCGTTCAATTTTGTTAGCTATTGCGCGGTTAGAGTATCATTCAGAACGGTAAACATCGATTTTAGTTTTTTCCGATAGATTTAACATTTTTTGTTTTGCCATTTTGACTCGTAAAATGATTAAGATGTAATAAATTGTAATAAACAAACGCTCCCTACAAAAATCGTCAGCCTTTATTCAAGTGAACCAAAATAAATAGCACATTTTTGGACTTTTTTATAAATTGTTCAAGAAAAGTTCTTTAGTTAAGAAACCACAATTGTCATGATTTTTTTTTCTATCTCAAGATGTCTGGCTTCCAGTTCCATTTTAAAATTCTGCAATCGGTTACAAATTGCAAAAATACAGGCTGCTGAATATGGAATTTTTAGTGCTTTTAAATAAGTGAACCGGAGTGTATGGTGAATATGGAACGCGGCACTTATTGAGGTTAGGAATACAGAATGTCGGAGTAGATGTTGGTATTCCAGGTGGTAATGACATTTCGGCCCTTTTACACGAATATAGAGTCACTCGGGCTCTAAAGATACTATCCATAGTGTTTGACATGCAACTAAGTCTTCTGTCGAGAGTTACACCTATATAAACAGTACGAGCTCGGGTTTCTCTAAGCTTACATCCAACCCATTCTGTGTGGCCTATTCAGAGAGTCTATCAATTAAGTCCTGCATGTGGATTTGCTTAAGTAAAGCACTGTAAGCAATGCATTAATGATCCTCTCGTCAACACAATGTGCCGACAGAGTTGATATTATCGATCCCGTTGTTAAAGGCATTCTCCATATTGACAAGATTGTATTCCTTTAGATAAATAGATTTCTCTATGAACCTCAGTAGAGATCGGTTTTCAAAGATTTCCCCTTATTGGAAGCGTACTGCCTTGTGGATACTTGAGATGTACCTATGATCGTTCGCAGAAGGAATATGAGAGCCAAAATCTGTTCTCCACTTTGTAACTCCACTGGTGATATGCCGTTAGGGCTAGGTGATTTGAAGGGCTTAAAACTTCATATTGCCCAGCCAGCCTAGAAGTGGTTGTTCGGAAAGTCCGACCTTATGATTTCGAGCCAGTTTCCTGGAAAGTGTGTTTTAAGCAAGTGGTATAACACTTCGTCAGTTGATGTCACCCACCGCCCTTTTGGTTCTTTCAGAGAGGACTTTGCACAGTCTGGGAGTCGCAGATCGGGTCAATGCCGTCGGAGAAATATTTCCAACATCTCCTCTTTGAACATCTTAACTGTTTCTTATATTCATTAACTATAATTTTGTACACATTCCAGTCTCATTCCGTCCTTGAGTACTTAGCCCTATTAAAAAGCTTTCTGCACGACTTCCTCAGTATTTGTAGATCCATCTTTCACCACTGTGGATTCTTCTTACATCGGTAGGAACCTGTGGGGCATGCGGAATCAAGCAATTTGATAAGAGCTGAGATGAGTGCATCCGGAAGATCGTCAAACTCAGCGGTATTAACTGATTGGGAGACGGAAGTGGTTTTTATGACACCGTTCAGACTTTGTATGTTCATAGTTGGAACAGTTCAAAAGTGGTGGTCCAAATTGGTGATGTTCTGCGAGAGTGAAAACTCTACATATCGATGGTCGAAAATGGAGTGATCACTCGAAAGCTTCTATTCTTGGATCAACGTAACGGCGTCATGTGATGCAAAGGCGAAAAAAAGCATCTCTCGTCTGAAATTCTTTTTTGTAATAAACATTACAAGCATACAGTAAAAGTGTCTCTTATCTTTTATTTATGTTGATGTTCGCACAAAGAACGAGACCCATTTTATCCTTCTCTGCCTCATTGATTAGCTTCCTCAGCAGAGGTGACGGCCGGGGTCTAACCTATTTAGTAACTAGGTTAACACTAACTAGATGTGGCAAAATATTCGTTGAGTTAATTTTCCTTTGAAAGTTTGGTATCTTTTTTAGGACTGTAAATACTCTTTGTTGTTTCATGCACGTCTGCTTGTGTTGTCATTAGTTCCGGAACTTATGTCTAAATCGTAGTTAGCAGATATATCTTCGATTTCCATTGGACAACGAATTTAAGGAAACAGGCGGCGAAATAATTCGTTAGCAAAGTCTTTACTGTCTGTCTGATGGGTTCAGTAACTATAGTGAGCCATCGAACAGCCTTTAGTTTTGTAATTCTGTGTTGTAATATCAGTTGTGTCAAATTTTTTAAAAACGGGAAAACCCGGTTAACCGACTTCAAATAAAGGGTGAAACCGGTTCTTCGAAAGTTGAAATTTTGAAGAAACCGGAGTGCGGTTAACGGGTTAACCGAATTATAGCCGGTTAATACAATAAACTGCACCTTACCTCACATTTCATGACAATAGTTCGTCAGGGGACGAACACTGCCCGTGATGAATTTGTACCGCTTGGCGTAGCGCTTCACACAATTGGATAACCTTGCAATTAAATTTCAATAATAAATTAAATTTAATTTTCATATTTCAGTTCAATAGTAAACTAAATGTAGTACAGTCACTTTTGCTACATAGGGATTAGGCCATTAGGCCATCCCGATTTAGACTCTCATTATGTAGTTGCAATTATAAAGCTCCAACTGTATTCCAGTGATTGCTGGCCCTTATTACACTAACGATATCAGTCGGGCACAGTTGGTCATTAATGCGCATGTGCAACCTGCTGAAATATTTTACAAAGAATAATTATCACACCACCGACATCCACATGTTGTAACCAGCTTTAGTCGGTATTATATATCCGATGGACGGCCACTTATGCATAAATATTCTCATATGAATTTACACTTAACAGCGATCAACAATTAACGATCAAATTCAGCTACAAGGGCACTAAATTCAGCCAACATTTAGAAAATTACATGTACCTTAAATGTTGCATGATGATGATGATCCCCATTTCATCCAGCAGCGTCGGCACCTCCATCGTATTACCCAAACACATACACGCTAGACTGTTGTCGTCACCATCACTGTGATTCAACTCACAGACTGCTGAGCTCATATCAGCTCTGCTTGGCACCGCAGTGACCACAACTGATGCAGACACAGCCTAACACTTGGCCAAGAGGTGTAAAGGATGTTTTGTGTTAAAAATGAATGTTTTGATTATCTTACATGAGCACAGAAATGTAATGTTTCGAACATATATCATGATCAAATGAAACGTGATGATCGCACATTTATTTCCATTACCAACAACGCTTTTCATGAATCAACGCCACAAAGCGACGCACGTTAAGGGGCCATGCATTATGGGCTGGACGAGCGTGTTTTCGTCTCATTTCACATTTTTTGGTTTTACTCAGCGAGAACAAAAAAAATTTAAATCACCAATGTTTTGAACATATAATTTATGATTTATTGTCCTGTGTCGTATTTTATGTCAAAATGTTTCAATTGCAATTTAATTTAATTTCATAAACCGCATCTGAAAAAGATAATCGTCCGTCAGTGTTAGAATCGCTTAACTTAATAAGCAGGAAAACGCTGTGTGTTGTGATACATACGAATATTAACTATTTAACAGTTCTTACTCTTACCACAGAAGTCTACAAACGAACATGAAAAATCGAAAACTGAAATAATTGTTCTGGGAGTTTGTTTAATTTTTGGGGGAACATATGGTCATAATTCATAATTGTTACAAATGTATTTTAAAGAAATAAATATATACATAAAGTTAAATAATAAATAAATGGTTTCCGTTACATCCCATGAAGGGATTAGGTAGAGCTTCTCACAAACAAGTGATCTGTGCGCGTTCTAGTTTTACACTCAGTGATTGGGTCCTACATTTTTAAACCGGTTCCGAACGGTATTTTGAGAAGCCTTTTCATGGCAAAATACTCGATAGTGTCGCCGTCACTAAACGAGGTGACCGCGGTCGAAAGGAATTTCTGACATCAAATTACCTAATGTCTTTTTATGCAATCAATGTCTTCTTTATTGATTTTTGGATTCCACAAATGTCTACAAACGGCATTGTATTTTAAGATTGCCGATATATCACGATAACAATGGTACAAAATTTGACACTAGGTGGTACAGTAGTGTCCAGTTTCATTAAATAGTTTGAAAAAATAAACATATTTCTTAAGGAAGTCAAGATAATACAATAAACGTCGCTGTTTGAAAAAGAACAATCTGAGTTCGCATATTGAAATTGCTATCACAGATGAATGTAAATTCGACGTAATATATAATAATATAGAAGAGGGTTGGGGCAACAACAGTGTATTAGCTGGGAATTTCTCATGTACCTACACGTGTCCTCTTGGAACCCTTAAAGTCGGTTATACAAAGGAATGCAACGGATCGGAAAGTGGGGCACACATGGATGAAACCCCACGCGCTGAAAAAAACGATCTTTGTATGATATTTTACTAGACAGACTCTGCAGGAATAACGTATGTGTTTGTTAAACACTTCAAATATTCATATAATTGATAGACCCAAACTCACTTATATTTAAATGCAAACATTTGCATGTTTACTGCAAACATTCCAAACATCAATAATATGGATATTATACTTCATGGAAGCATTCGTGTGTTTCCTCCCAAACCTCATCGAAATAATTATAAAGATAATATATTTTTTCTCGGTACTTTCAATGCACTGCGTTTTTGGTTTAGAATTTTAATGCATTTATGAGTCATTAGGTATAATATGTTATAGAATGCAACCATTCGATCTCTTTTACAAGTTAAATGAAAAATGACGCAGTTTTTTCTGTTTCTGGTGCGAAATACATATAAAGGCAACATGGAAATGAACCCGTATTCGAACAGTAGTAAATAGGAATTTAAACAGAAGTGAGTTTTCTTTGGTTGTTATTTTACTGTTTTGAAATTGACGTAGGTCAAATTAAAAAAAATCAATTTATATAGAATACCTGGCGCAGAGTAGCTAAGTAAAGAAGAAAGGGGAAAATTTTAAGATTATCATGATGAAGGGTTTTCCAATCAGGAAATTTCGAGGCGATTGAAAAGATCTAGCTGTGTCATTGACAATTTTATAAAATAGGACGTTCAATATGGAAACACAAAACGACCAGGAAGGACACCGCTGATCAGTGAAAGCCCAAAAAGAGAGATCAAGAGGGTTGCTGTTAAATAAAACTTCGGTGATAAGGAAATTATTGCTGAATTGAGCGTGGGAGCAGGGTTGGGTCATGTTCGACTTGAAACTGTAATATGGGAAAAAGTATGCAAAACTTGGTCTCAAACTAAGACACGAATTAGCTAGATTTAAATTCGCTGAAATATACAGATTTTTGGATGAGGAGTAATATTTACCGATGGAAATAATTAAATTTGGATGGCCCTGATGAATCGGACAAATGTTGGCGTTCCAGAGATTATTCCAAAATTATGCGTCAGCGGCGAAATTTTGGCGGTGGGTTCCTTACGGTTTGGGCAGGTATGAAATATACAGTAACCACTCCAATAAGTTTAATTTTCACAAAAATGTACTCCGTGTATTATATTCGACTATTGGATATCATCTTAGTTGAATCTGGAAAGGAAATTTGTGTCCCAGAGTTTATCATCCAGCAGGACAACACAGCCAAAGTTTCTGGCGTCCAGAAATAATACCAACTCTTGACTGGCCTGCACTTAGTTCAGATCTTTATGCGATCGAGAACCTCTGGTCTATTGTACCTACCCAAGTTTACCACTCCGGGCGCCAGTTGAAGTATGTCAAGGATCGAAGAATAGCAATTCAACGAAATGGGAGACAACTGAACCTGCGCATATTCCAGCGTTGATAAACTCAATGCCAAGATGCTTAGTATAAGTTATCAGCGTTAATGGCGATCATACGTCTTAAGAGACTTGTTAAAATGTTTAAAAAAACCTTTTGCCTTTATAAATATTTCGCACTAGTAATTAGTTTATTTTTGTTGATTCCCCTCGAAGAAGTCATAGTCAAAGTATTTTTGGTGAAAAGTATTTTATTTTGAAAGGCCTAATACAATATAAATTAAGGTCTTGAAAATTCATCTCAACATTTGGAAAAAACAAAAAATGATGTTGCCTTTATATTTATTGCGCTGGGTGTATGTCGAAGTACTATGTGCACATTTCCCCCCAAACACGCAGTTACTTACGCTGAAACATATGCGTGTTTCCTCACAAACACAGTTATATTTAGAAGAGAATTATTTTTTGACTTAATATTCATACATATATTTACCAATTTACTAATATAAATTTATATTTTTAACCAATTATTGGCAAACTATGCAAATTTAAACCGGCCCGTTTTACGTTTACTAGCCTTAAATGCAATATTTTTTTTCATCCAGTGTGCATCTGCTGCTTTTTTGATTCCACCTTCTTTGTTGAGTGTTTTTGTTTGTTTCTTGGTTGTGTTTGTTTTCAGCAGGTTTCAACGTCACCGGACGGTAAAGTTTTTGTTTTTTTTACTCGCCCGGCCCATTATTTATTATTGTTTCACTGATCACAAATATATTCTACCAATATAATTTTAATCAACCAAGCGCATTTTCAATCCTATATCCGATGACCGATTGACATACTCACTTCATGCGCAATTTACACACGCATTCAAGAATTTTTATTAACCACTGACTGAAAAATAATGCAGTTACACCATTTGTAACATTCCGGCACTTTGGCACCATTTTCTTACACCGCGAATACCTTCTCGCCACGGCCGTCCTCATTCAGGAGTAGTTCTTTTGTTTGAAAATAGATAAGGAATCGTTGTCATACAAGTTTAACTAAGGGTTTAGCAAGATAAATTTAAACGGAAGTCGAATTCGATTTAAATGAAAAGGATTGAAAGGGGAGGATTCGATGGTTATGTGTTTAACCGAGATACAAGATAATGATCTGTATATCATTTGCTCAATACCCGCCCAATAGTGCCCACTTTAGTATCCTTTAAAGTGTCGGGAATAACAAATCTGAATTTAGCACCTCGTTTTAAAGCTATGATTATTAAAGTTCAAGTAAAAATAATGAAATGATTGCTTAGTTGGTTGGTTCACGTGGTTGCTAAAGATACTATTCAGCATCAATTATTGTCTTCAGACACCGTTTTGCAGACCACATCACTCCGGACAGTCTAATTTACAGTGTCTATATCCAACCTGTTAATCGGAGATACCTCATTAGATCCCCTAGATCTATCTCGTGTATCTCTATAGGAAGGGACGACCTATAGTCTTTAGGCGTCTATTCACTAGAGCCGGGCAACTGCAGATGAGATGTTCCACCGTCTCCGGACACTCCGGACAGTCTAATTTACAGTGTCTATATCCAACCTGTTAATCGGAGATACCTCATTAGATCCCCTAGATCTATCTCGTGTATCTCTAAAGGAAGGGACGACCTATAGTCTTTAGGCGTCTATTCACTAGCCGGGCAACTGCAGAGGAGATGTTCCACCGTCTCCTCCTCTTCTGCGTCTTCGCAGGCACCATAAAAAAGATTAGTTTCCCATTACATCCCATGAAGGGATAGGGGATAACTTCTCGCAATCAGTGAGCTGTGCGCTTTCTAATTTTTCAGTCACTGATTGGGACCTACAGTTTCACACATGTTCCCAACGGTATTTTGACAAACTTTTTCATGGCTAAATACTCGATAGTGTCGCCATCACTAAGCGAGGTGACCGCCGTCGAAAGATATATTAGGTGGTCTTAGCAGGGATCGAACCCACATTCTCATGTTCAATAGTCGCGCACCGTACCCATTGCAACCCCGACGGCACGATAGTGGTCATTATATGGAAGATTCAGCCGCCTTGCGTGATTACTGATTGCCCAGTGCACGGTTAGCACATCAATTAGCCTTGATATGTTCCCCCGATTTTGGCTAATCAGGTAGTTAGTCCGGTGAATGTAATATTCTGGCCATGTGTTTCTGTATATGCGGCACGTTTCCGTCCTATCCCAACTGGCCTTTGCTTGTTCAAGGTAATGCAGGAAAGGAACACAGGAACACCATATGGAGTTCGGTGGAAGAGGATTCTGCACTGGCTAGTTCGTCTGCCCTTTCGTTCCCAAGGAGACCCTTTTGGCCTGATATCCAAGTAAGAACCACATTGGCCAGTCAACCTAGTTCGAAAAGTTTTTCCCTACACTCACTAACGAGTTTAAGTTCGGCGCAGGCTTCCTTGATGGCCAGGACCTCCGCTTAGAAAACGCTGCAGTTGTCTGGGAGTTTGAACGATACATTGAGGTTTGCTTCTTCGGAGATGACACCCGAGCCGGTTTCATATTCCATTTTGGATCCGTCCGTAAATACTTTGGTGTCAAAACTAGTCAGTGGTTCCCCTTTATCCCCCCCTTCTGGGAAACTTGACATCGATTACGTTATCAAAAGTCAATGAGGGGGTGCAGTAATCGGTGGTTATATTGAGTTATCTTGTAGTAGTATTCACACATGTTTTTTTTTTTTTTTGTTATTTATTTCTATCAACATTACAATTTAAAAACTTAAAATATAATTTTAATATTTACAAGTCCTGAGATTTTACTAAATAAAGTATTGCAACAATCGGAAACAAATTTCGTAGAAAAATAGGAGTTCGTTCAAAAAGATTTAAATCAGGAAACCCTAATTTAGTTTTTTACATTAAAGGCTTCTATTAACTTAATTTCTGAAGTTGACGAAGGAATTAACTATTCACATTTCTTAGAATATCGTGACTTGAAGACATGTTTCGATCTTCGAATCGTTGTGTAAGTTTACAGGTTACGGTGTTAAATAAGTCTTCTTTAAAGCGCCTTTGGAGAAGGGCGGTTGAGTAGCGTCTGTTAAGGCCATAAATTATTTTAGATTTTTGTTCTGAATGATTTGCAGTTTTTTTAAATGTGTTTTGGGACAACTCGATGACCAAACCTGACATCCATACGTTAAAATTGGTCGAATGCACATTTTACATAATAATATTTTTGGCGTTTAGCTTATATTTTTTTCGATTTAGTAGAGGGAAAAGTGCTCTCCCACAGTTGATGGCTTTGTCACATATATAGAATACATGGTCTTTAAAAGATAATCGTTTATCCGTTATTATGCCAAGGTATTTGATGGAGTTTTGAATGGGTATATGACACCCGTGTACGCTGAGTGAAATGCTGGGAATTCGCTTGGGCGACTTTTTAAACGGGAAGATTATTGCCTGTGTTTTACCCTCATTAATTTTAATTTTCCATTTAGTAAGGTATTTCTCATCATGTGCGATATTTTTTCTCATATTTTTAATGATGCTATTTGAGCCTTTTCCATTTGATATGATGGCTGTATCATCGGCGTATAGAGCTAGTGTTGATCTTTTATTTAATTTATAATCGGAAGTAGAATTCACAAATGTCCCTATGCGTTGCTCTTACATTTAAATCGAATAAAGATAAATATATATCAATCTGACATTTAATTCAGAAAAATGTCCCTACTAAAAACTTAAAAAATCGTTTTTCCAGAATATTCATGCAAAAAAGACTTGTCAAAACATGTTTGGGCATGCTTGTTTTGGTGAGTCTACTAGTGTACATCCATGGCACCATTTTCGGTCGGAGACCCCATCGGTTTCCGAACATTTTCCGACAAGCGTAGTACGCAATGGTTGCTTTCTGTGCGCGGTACTCTAAGTTACTCTTCCAGGATAGTTTAGGGTCTAGAATCACGCCCAAGTACTTGGCGTGATTTGATAGTGGAATCTCTATTCCACTTAGCCGACGAGGATTAGACTTTGGTATCTTGATCTTCGTGATAAAAAGCATGACCTCAGTGTCCCTGGAATCACTCCAAGACCACACCCAATGGCCCAGTCGTTAAGTGATTTCAAGGCCCCATTCATGATTTCGCTCAACACGGATGGGAACAAACCAGACACCATTACTACCACGTCATCCGAATACGGCACGGTTTTAATCCTCATATTGTCCAGGTTTAAAAGAATTTTTTTGATAACGAGTAATCAAAGTAGGGGAGAAATGACTCCACCCTGAGTGTTTCCCCTATTCACTCGCTTTGATGACTCGCTCGGGCCCATAGAGGCGTTTATAATTCTGCTCTGTAGCATTGTCACCATCCAACACTTGAGGAATGTTTCCATGCCTAGATCTTCAAGTGATTCTTCTATAGCCGCTGAGCTCACATTATTGAATTCACCCTCCAAGAAGACCGCGAAGGTATATTGTTTGTGTTCTAAGAACATCAGTTCTGACGACTTCGTGCATTCTTTTAAATATGCATGTTGGGCTGCATGATATGTTGGGCAATCCACCCATTTGCGTGCGGATGTATGCGTCAATTAGCCTTTCAAGCGTTTTCAGAAGAAACGATGAGAGGCTGATCGGCCTGAAATCCTTTGCGCTCCCATGGCTCCGCCTTCCTGCCTTGGGACTGAAAACCACTCTTATATAAATAAATATTTTTTCATTACTTTTTCAGTTTTCACTCGCTGACCTACAGTTTTACACCGGTTCCGAACGGTTTTTTGAGAAGCTATTTCATGGCTTATTAGTCGATAGCGAGGTTCGAAAGAAGTGTAAGGTGGTCAGAGCAGGGACCACTTTTACCTGGCTCCAACTCTTTGGCAAGTAGTTAAGAGTCCGGTAAGATCGGAATATAAAATACAGAGCCACGGCTTAAGTATGACATCCTCGCGTTGCAGCATTTTTAGTATAATACTATCTGGGCTCGTTAGAGTGCGCCTTGTAGCAGGATACAATATAAATTCTCTTACATTCTGTCAGCTCTAATTTAGCAACGGCGAAATCTGTTGTGCTAAGCTGGGGGCAGACAAAAATGCTTAAATTTTCTTATGCAATTCGACATGATCTTGGTTTACCATTGTGCTTTATATAGTGTTTAGTAAAAATAATGAAATATCAACTAATTTAACGACAATTATTAAATGTGAAAGGATGATTATAATACGAAATATTTTATAATATTGTGGGTGTGGATAGAAAACTTATGAGTTTAGTGCATGTTTAAAATAAGATTATGCATGTATAACTAATGAATGATTAGATACGCATTCTAGCGAGATGTATGTATCTTAGACCAACTCACAAAAAAGTTTGGTGTGTCCACCCCTCAGAATACTTATACACATTGGTTTTTTTATGATGATACCCACGATATTTCGTGTCTTGCATCACGTGAGCTGGACCGTATTATCTTAGTTTGTGGGAATCATCAGAAACAAACAAAAAACACTTTTTTCCCAACCATACCATGCGAGTCGGTCTAATGTACATGGGGCATTCCACGCCAAATCGGACGGCTTGAAGAATTGTTTTTTTAGATTTGTTTTATTTTTTAATATATTGATGTTCCTTTTCAACAGCATAACTCAGTAAGTTTTCAGACTTTTTCGGCTACTGGTTACAGAGATATCGAATTTTAAAATAATCGCATTATAAGGAAACTGTGTTTAAATAAATCCTCATAACTTTTTCAATGTTAGTCCAAACAGAACAATTTTTTTTTCGTATTTTTTGTTTCTTGTCTACTATCTAATAAAAAATAGAAAAAACTTGTGCACAGTGGGCTTGGATGCGATTTTTGGGATTTAATATTTTAAATACATTTTTCTCACTATTAGTGGTCTTCGATTTTCTTGAAATTTTTAATATTAAACTTCGATTTTTTCACCCCATTTAAGCCCCATTTGGTAGTGGGTTCCGAAAAACTACTGTTTTTTCTGATTTTTTAAAATTTGGTTAGAAAATATTTTTCGCTTTAAACCACTGTGCAATATTTGTAATCATAGTAACAGAGAGAGAGAGCACAGGTTTGAACTGCGATAGTAGTAAAAAAGAGTAGTACAAATTTGCATTGCTGGTTCAAAGCAAATGTCAAAAATTATTTTTTTCGATTTTGCTTTGGTCTCGTAGTTCTTTAAAAAATTATATAAATTTCATAAGTGTAAGTGCTTCAAAGTTATAATTGCAACCTAGAGTTTTATTTCAAAGTTATATAAAGCTTTCCGTGAATAGTTAATTCAATATGGAACACCAAACTCGGTTTATGAATGCTGCAACCCATTAAAGTTAGAAAAGCATCGGACAAACAAAGATTTGAGACGATCTTCTGCACAATTGCAGCAATCATGGAGCTTTAGCCGTTCACATTATCTATGTTCAGGTTGTAGAAAACGTTTGCTTTCATTAAAAGCACCTTCCTGTGCTTTAACTTATGAAACGAATAGAAATCGTGAAGAAGAAACTTTCGAAGTTTTGGGTGATGCTGATTGTGAAGTTGCAAGTGTAATAAGTCCTTTCTCTGAATTGAGTATTGATACACAATGACCTGTCGTAAACCAAGCTTTACCTTTGTTGAATATATCTTTAATAGATGAAAATTCTGTAAATAGACAGTCATATTTAAAACAAAAATATGAGGAAATTTGCTCTAAATTTGCAACGCTTTTAGGACTGGAATATAGAGAGAATCTTTATGAGAATTCTTTGCATTTTAAAGACATTATTGAAAGCTTAAAAGAAAAATTTAACGATGAAAACACTAATGGAGATCAAAAAATGCAAATATTGACAATATTACCTGGTTCTTGGAGCATAAATAAGATTTGTGATGTTATGGGAGCAACAAAGCATATGGCAGTTGTGTCAAAACACTTAAAGGAAAAGCAAGGAGTTTTGTCAGTCCCTGAGAAAAAAAAGGTGATGTGGTTAACAATTTGTTCTAAAAAGGTGTTTGTTTTATTTAATATTTTGAATATTTTTGTAATAAAAAAATTTACTTCCAGGGCGAATCATATCTCCTGACATTAAAAATATAGTTCTCGAATTTTACAAAAGTGATGACGTTAGTGTCAATTTGCCTGGTAAGAAGGATTTTATTTCTGTGAGAAATGCTGATGGGCAAAGACAACACATTCAAAAAAAAAACGCATTCTATGTAATTTAAAAGAGCTATATAAAACGTTTAAAGAAGAATATCCTGACTATAGTATCGGATTTTCAATTTTTGCGGCACTGAGGCCCCAACCTTGTGTACTTGCTGGATCTAGTGGTACACACACCATTTGTGTGTGTGCTACACATCAGAATATCAAACTCATGATGTTAGGTAAATATGTCTAATGGTTCATCCTTTCCGTGCACACATAATTTTATTTTATATCATGATAGGTGCTAAGTTAGCAGTATTAACGAATAACGAAACAGAGCCTCTAGTGCAATATAGTGACTGCTAAAACTGATTTTGTGTCCTATTCCATCATCCGATTACCATTTTGGGAAATGTTCAGATTGTCCAGGAATCGATATCCTTAAAAATATATTAGACAACTTATTTGACCACAATGCTGTTGAAAATATTATATTAATATTGGATATCTAACCCTCGTTGTAGCCTCGAGACGCTTGCGAAAACCTCATCGGAATTCGTTGATATAATTTGCAGTCATCTTGTCAGTCTTTTAACACGTGATTATATTGCAAAAGAACAATCTTCTTTTTTGAAACAAATCAAAGAATCCTTAAATGAAGATGAAGTTGTGGTGATTTGTGATTTTGCTGAACACTACGCATTTATTATACAAAATGCAGTACCTGGTTTTCATTGGATCAATAATCAGGCAACGATATTCCCGATAGTTATTTATTTCAAGTATAATGAAGAGCTCACTCACCGAAGTCTGGTCATAATTTCTGATGACAATAATCACGATGCAATAGCTGTATTCGTGTATCTGAGGATTATTAGTGACTTTGTAAAAGAATTATTATCAAGTGCATCTAAAATATTTTATTTGATGGCGCTCCGCAGCAATTCAAAAATTTAAAAAATTTGGTAAACATATATTATCACAAGGAAGACTTTAAGATAGCTGCAGAATGACATTATTTTGCAACAGCACATGCTAAGGGACCATGCGACGGAATTGGAGGCACCTTGAAAAGAATCGCCACTAGAGTAAGTCTTCAGAGACAGATTGATAAGCAAATAACTACTGCTCTGGAATTGTATAAATGGGCCTCCGAGCCGTATAATTTACCGAACATTAAAGTAAAATTTTTCGATATGAAACGGCTAAATATATTCCAGCCACACAAAAATCGCATTCAATAATTCCTACTAATGCTGGTACAATAATTGCTAAAAACTTTTCTAGATCAAAAAATGAAAAAGTTTTTTCAAATTTTTAAAAAAAATACTTCAATATAATAAAAAACAATAATAATTTTGGTTCGAGTATTTTAATTTGAAATTTTGTTTTTTTGATAAACTAAAAAATATTGCACAGTGGTTTAAAGCGAAAAATATTTTCTAACCAAATTTTAAAAAATCAGATAAAATAGTAATTTTTCGAAACCCACTACCAAATGGGGCTTAAATGGGGTGAAAAAAACCGAAGTTTAATATAAAAAAATTTCAAGAAAATCGAAGAACACTAACAGTGAGAAAAATGTATTTAAAATATTAAATCCCAAAAATCGCTCTATTTTTTATTAGATACTAGACAAAAAATACAAAAAAAAATTCATGTGAGTCCGATCACAGGGGACATGTGTAAACATTTAGTAATGAAGTTGGAAGTACTTATGCTTTTAGTATATTTTTTTAATTAATCAATTAAAAGTATCAAAACTTTCAATATTCTCAATACATAGGAATTTGCTGGTTTTTTTTTGTTTTATTTAACTTATTTGGTTAGTAAATGGGCACACTGCAGTATATATGTACTGCATTAAAAATTACAGTAAGCAGTAAATTTACTGATTTACTGAATAAATTCAGTAAATTTTTACTGATAATGAAATTTAATTTGCATTACCAGTAAAATCATAGGGCCGTATTAATAATAATCAGTAATCGGGCATTACTGATTACTGAAAATTCAATGCACCTCATCATAATCATGTAGGCATGAGATGGAGATTGTTACCCAATCGTCGTGCACCAGTTTCAGTGTAAGGCAACAGTACGTAATGAAGATATGTTATAATCTTAATTTATATAGGAATCTAATAGAAATTTTATTAGAATTATCATTACCTCCATTCAGCTTTGATACACTTTGTGTTGTTTTATGTTCTGAGTTATAATTTTTTTGGTGTTTTGTAAAATATTTTATTATTTTGTATTTGTTGCGGTTGACAAGTTATTAATCAGCTGTTTACTGAAATGTAATGCATGTAGTTATTTTACAGCAATGGTTTTCGAAAATTAGTAGCTACTATTGCACACTAGATGGTGCTTATATGCAGCTGTTAAGTACGAATGACAATCTCAAAGACGAAGAATACGTATAGTTTGACAAGTTTAGTTTTCCTTATTTTGCTTTGTTTTAGTAAATTTTTTATTAAAAGTGCAAAAAATCTTTTTAAAAGTTATTAAAATTAAATGTTTTTGTATTCATTTTATTTATTTATTTTCATTTGCCTACGATAACATAATGTACGACAATTAGTGAAAATTAGTAGCTACTAGTGTTGAGCATATTGTATGCAGCGTATGATTACACTAATACACTCATACATAGCTCACACCGATTTGATAACGCTTTACGATTGGTTAACGATTACATCGCACATCTTACTCTAAATTTGTGATTGTATTGTGAAAAAGATTTTTATCCCCAGCGTATAGATGTTTACACATCAAAAATTGTTCTGTTAGGACTAACATTGAAAAAGTTATGAGTATTTATTTAAACACAGTTTTCTTATAATGCGATTATTTTAAAATTCGATATCTCTGTAACCAGTAGCCGAAAAAATATGAAAACTTACTGAGTTATGCTGTTGAAAAGGAACATCAATATATTAAAAAAAACAACAAACAAAAACAAATCTAAAACAAAATTCTCCAATTCTCTTGACGTGGAATGCCCTGTAAATGTGTCTTCTTTGTTTTTTGGATGCAAATATAACGTGTTTGTAGCTTGTCGCAAATACAGTGTACCTGTGTTCAAACATATTAATTGTTGGTATTCAATATATCATGTTTGGGAAACAATGATTAATAGGTTATAATATATGTATTCGTGACCCAAATTTGGGTTTGCTTGTTGAAACCTGCTGAAACCAAAAACGCGACAGACAATAAAGAAAAAAAATTCGTAGATCTTTAATTCACAAAACAATGCTTGGAAAAATGTACGTGGTTCCTGCAATATATTGCTGCGGCCGTTATTTTTCAGCGTGTAGTTTATACGATACTTGTCAAAAAAAAAAAAAATAAAAACTCAACAAATAATCCTCCATATCGCTAGATCTGTCGAAGAAGTTTACTCACTTTGTTGCTGCGGTTAATAACTGGAGTAATGTATCTACTGGACTTCAGTAATTAGTTAAAATTAATTAGTGGTTAAAATGCATTTGCCAACAATATATATAATCATCAGCTGATTGCTTAAATGTCAAACAACAAAAATTACTCAAATAGATGATAAGAAATATTGTCTTTGTCACAAAATGAACTTTACCATGGCTGTAGAACAACTCCTGTTATTTAGATACCTTCGAGGTTAGCTTTATATATTTTCGCTTTTCCACGACACAGAATTAGCGGACTTCTGTACGTACGTTTCATTATTTTTCCTTATAAGAATAAAATGAAGGAAAAATTCATATTTTTTTCCCCAAATTATTTCCACTTTATATGAATTTGAATTTTATAACCGATTTTGTTAGTTTTTAGTTATTGTATGAGAAATTCATACTACAAGCTTTCAAGGTCAGGAAAATTTTTCTAATTGAAATATGGTTGGGTTTCGTTGAAATAATAGACAATTCAGTTAAGCACACTCACCGGCATGACTACTTCCGAACCCCGTAAAAAGTTCATCATTAGATGCCTAACTACAGTGCCTGAATTGATACCAGCGGTAGATCATCAATCGTATATATAAAAATTCAGTGTTGTAATTTACATAAGCGTATTAGTATCGATCGAAGATCCCTAAGTAATATCTACTTTAGTTTAGTTCAATTTACCAGTTTGAATGAAATCAAAGGAAGTAAAATTTCAAAATCAAGGGAACTTTTATGACATGACTTAAAAGTTGTAAATATGAATGAACGTTTATAAGATTATAAGTTTTTAGAACAAATACAAATTAAAGTTTCAAAAGAACTTACAGCTTTGACTGTGAATATTCTCTCTTAGAACCTGTTTTGTTTTTTTGTTCTCAATAGAGAGTCAATAGTGCAACAAATACAGCTGTATTTGTATCCCAATCACAGCTATATTTGGGTCACAAACACATGTATAATAACTTATTTAGCATTGTGTCTCCAAAATGTAATATTGAATAGCAAAAACGACGTGTTTGGCCAGATGTATACTAACTATAAGCTCCAAACACATGTCATATTTGCATCCAAACCTCAAAAAACAGATATTTCAGCAAGCAGAAACAGATTGCGTCCATAGCTTCCGAATACCAATTTTCCCACATGGACCGAACATATATCGTACAAGTATTTTTGCGGTTAGGTTGAAAATGTCTAAAACGTACCACAAAAACAATTTTTGGGCTCATATTTGTAGCATAGCAATTATTAGGCCACAGAAATAAACATACAAATAAAAACGCTTTGGCCCAAACTGTATGGTCGCCCAAGAGTTAAACATTTTAAAGGAAAACTTCGTTCCAAGTGTCGTGGTAAAGGAGTGGTTACAGAACAATGCATCGTTTGCCCGTCATCTGAAGACGCATTTGAAGGAGGAACGGGAGAAGATTTCTCTACAATTTACAAAAAAATTAGCACTCCAAAGAGAGCACAGGAGGTCCACTCCAAAGAGAGCACAGGGGTCTGTTTAGGACCAACCACCTAAAACAGAGTTTTATTAATCGTTATAAATATAATCCCTTTTTAAATTATAGTTATGCTCAATAGGCCAATATATTTTGTTGTTTCGCATTTTCTTACGTTTACTTTTAGCAAAATATAAATTACAAAGGTATGTTTTTATATGAAGAAATGAAAATCATGTCGTTTGGAGAATTTTGTGGCACAGTGTACGCCTAATTTGCACACAAGTTTTAAATATACTCCCACAAATACTACAACATTGGGAGTCAACTGTATATTTCCAGAAGATAGTGCTCACAACGCTCTACCCTTTTGAAGTAAACTGGGGCAGTGCGGCAGTGACTCCTTGAACTTTGAGTTAACGCAATTAATACGTTGGATTAAACAAATATTAGAATATAAATAAGGCACCAATTGTTTCCTTCAATTATGTGCATTATATTTATTTATTGAATGTAAATAATCAAGTTTTCGTGGAATAGCGCATCATTTTCATAAAATTAATAACAACATTTCATAAAAATGTGCAAACAAGTACATAAGTATTTCTTTACATCAACTTAATGAATAACGTGTATTAAATTTGCAACAAGTTTGCATCCAACTGATGCTTTATTTACATTAAACTGATGGCCAAATCTGAAGGTTAATTGATGCAAGGTTTTACATATATACAATGACATGTGACGTAGGTTGAAAATTTATGAACTTTTACATCAGGACAAATTTCATTATTTCCATACACAATTTTTGTCAGTGTGGTTATGAAAGACTGCAAACCACGGTACGAAGAAGACTGTCTGTCGTATGGCAAGAGACGAACATAATGCTGCACGCATGGTAATGCTTCAGTCAGGTGCAGCGCGAACCGCAACGGAACGGTGTATGAAGAAGAGAAGGGCGGAAACCCGTTCATTTAAGAAAAGAAAACGGCTGTGGATAATGCGTGAGAGGGAGCAAATTTAAACACACATAATAAAGAAGAAGCCCTATAAATTCTACCGAAAACTAAAAAACTCAATCCAACGGCCACGGATCTGGGTTCTCCTTTTATTGAAATCACGTCGATAATCTAATCGTAGATGTGCAGAGTTTGGCGGGATTAGGTGACCGTCGGTGGTGCAATGGGTAGTGTGCGCGCCTCTTGTACAGGAGATCCTGGGTTCGATTCCTGCTCCAACCACCTTAAAATTTCTTTCGACGACGGTCACCTCGCTTAGTGACGGCGACACTATCGAGTATATAGCCATGAAAAAGCTTCTCAAAATACCGTTCGGAATCGGTGTAAAACTGTAGGTCCCAATCAGTGAGTGAAAACTGGAAGCGCACAGCTCAGTGATTGTGAGAAGTTCTCCCCGGTCCCTTCATGGGATGTAATGGGAAACCATTTATTTATTTATTTATTTATGGAATGACGACTTCTCTAAATTACTTGTCCCAGGAGACACAAATGCAGATAAGGCAATTGAACAAATACAAGACGATGGTGTCGATTGCCCCTTCTTAAACATGGCGAGGTTATAACTGAAATTTCCCAGTTTAAGAACAACAAAACCACAGGTGCTAATGGAATACTGGCTGGGCTGTTCATGGCTGGTGGTGATGATTTGAATAGCACAGCGTAATGATGCTCTAACACTGATTACAAATAGTGTATGTATGTGAGGAAAAAAATGTGAAAGAGCCAGGAAAGAATAAAACTACAAATAAGTTGAAAAATAGTTTTGAATGATTGGGAATGTGTTACCAATAGTTTTTGTGCCTAGAAAGGGTAAATAGTTAAGCAACGAGAGAATTAGTTTGTAAAGCTTGAAAACTTCAATAAGGCTCAAATAAGGGTATTACTTATAATGTAAGAAAAATTGAGTGAAATAGTTTGAATTTGTTGATTTGAATTTTGTATTTTTACCCCTTTCTGCTCTATTTTTCTCATATACTCGATTTGTAACACATTCCTTTCCATTCCAAACACACACATCTCAAGATTTGCTCCTTTCAGCCAATATTTGAACAAATTCCTAATCATTGCAAAATATTGTTCTATAATTTTTAAGATATGTGTTCTCTATGTTTCCTCTCTATCCCCACATACACTATTAATGATAGATTCCAAGTTATTACAAAATATTTCCAATCATATTCATTCGAAATGATTTTTCTTGCATTTTGAAGTTATACCTTTTTCACCATTTGTTGGCCCTTTCAACAGCTGACACTCTTTTAACACATTGCCAACGAGTATTTTCGCAATTTGAATTTTTGGCCTTCCTCCCCGATTTTTACCCACATTCATAATTTTGATCCATTCATTCCAAACTAATTTTATAGTTATATTTAATTTCACTAATTTTTCCCCATTTTTGCCCACATACACTATTTTTGACACATTCATAATCCTTCAAAATGACTTTTTCGCATTTCGCATTGACATTTTCCAACACCCACTTACCCTTTCAAACATATTTCACGTATCATAAAATGCTACAATTTGTTGCCCCATTTACATACATTTAATAATTAAATGTGTACTGAAATTTCGAGTTAACAATATTTTAGAATCTTTAAAAATTAAAAATTGGCACCCGAGCTAAAAAATAACACTCAAAAGCACTATGTTCAAATTATAATGGTTAACAACTTTTACCCTTTCCTCCAAGCGGGTGGCTTTTCTATTGTCGAAACCAATAATTTTGTCTTCTCGTCATTTACTGTCAAACCAATTCCTTCTCACTTCTTGAAAATTCTGCGGTAACTTCTCGATGATTTGAAAATGTTGAAGATATTGCACGATAGGTTGTCGCCTTTCCCATTCTAATTGATTCGGTGAGATCTTTACCAATCTTTACGGCAGCCTTATAATGTACAACGAAATGGTAGATACCGATTTGATTTTCGAGTGGTTTCTTCAGGAATGGTCGTAATGTAAATATCTGGTCGGTCAAGTATTTTCTGGATCGAAAGCCACACTGATAAGTTCCGATCAGGTCTTTAACAAATGGCTTTAGGATTTTCCCCATTACCCTCGAAAAGTCCTTGTATCCAGTGGATAATAGGATAATTCCATGATAGTTAGTACATATATTCGGATCAGCATTTGTAAACACAGGGCACATTGTGCTACAACTTCAATAGACGAATCAGATCATTCGCCGAATCAGATTTTGATTCACCCTTCCAACTCATCACCACCAGCCTTGAACAGCCCAGCCAGTATTCCATTAGCACCTGTGGTTTTGTTGTTTTTAAACTGGGAAATTTCAGTTATAACCCCGCCATGTTTAAGAAGGGGCAATCGACACCATCGTCTTGTATCCATTCACGCGCGTGCCTAACGCGTATATGTGAAAAGGTGTAATCGATCGGTACAAATATTTAATTTTTTAATAAATTAACTGATACTACACCACTTTTACAATTTTTACGAATGTAAGACAACGAATTCAACACAGAGAATTCCCTTTTTTGATAAAATTGATAACTTTTAAAAATGTGTACGAATATAAGAATGAGGGAGATTAAACGTCAAAAACTGCAAGGGTGGTTGCAAGCCAAAACGCACAATGTAATCTAATGTAGACTTGTTTCGAACTACTTCACTAGTTCTCGAACTCGTTCAATTAAGGTGTGTGGTCGTAACAATAACGAACATACTCGCCGTATCGAAAATGTGCATTATGTTCATGGGGGTGATGTCTGGTCACCCTAAATGAACTCGGTACTTCATGAACTATAATCTAATGGTGATTTACATACGTACGCTTTTTCAAAAAGAATAGCGTGATAATTGAAGCCTAACAAGCATAATCTAACTATGGACCTAGAAATTGCTCTTGTGCAGGCACACGTGAGCATTTCCGTAATCAATATATTGAGAGCCCTAGCAAAATATTTGCTCAATTATTTGTCAGATTAGGACAGTTTTGCCACTTTCAGGATAATTATTCAAAAACGCGACAATTTGAAATTTGTTTGGATAATTTTTGATTAATGGCATATTTGTGGAATTTTTGTGTAATTTCACTTCCAAAATTTGTCATACATTTTTTTTGTAGTTTATCCTCAGTTTAAAAGATTTATTTAATCCCCATATAGACAAAATTCTTTTTGGTACCTGCTTCTCGTTAAGCATGGTAATGAGTTCCTATACCTTTCGAAATGTAAATTTTCAATATAACGACCAGTGTGAGCCAATTAGAAATATCCGATTTTGTGATGTTTTTCTCTTTTTATTGGTAAAAGCTAAAATAATCTCAAAATATGACCAATATGGAAATAATGTCTGTGCAACTCAGACTTTAAGCTTTATTAAGGCCCAAAATCCATTCTCAAAACGAAGATATCACAGTTTAAGATTAAAATGTCGCACCCTATCCACTAAACAGTCATAACTCAAAATTTACAGTAGAGGCAAATAACTAAGTTTGCAAAGTTAACAATTGTATTCTCATACATATAATAGACATATTGATTATGAATTTTTTTGGCGATAGAATTGTTCCCTGGTAATTTTTTTTTAAGCAAGAAATTTGAGCTATGACTAACCTGAGCAACCACCCCGCATTTGGTGGGAGTGTCCAGCTTTTCGGTGTCTCGTCCCGCTTTGGTTTTCAATCCCGCTTTTAACAGAGAAGTCCCGCTTTATAACTCTTTTTTCTTTAGAACTAGTCTAGTATAATTTATCTTGGAAGTTATCTCTACATATATAAAAATTACGTGTATGTTCGTGATCGCTAAACTCAAAAACTACTGGACCGATTTTGACCAAATTTTATATGCATATTCTATGGGCCGTGAGTAGTGTTTTTGTGTAGTTTGAAGTTCGTCCGATAGATGGCGCAATATTTAGTTTTTTGTGTTTTTGCACCGTGATAAAATAGATGGCGCCCACGTCGAGATATTAATCATTGTTTACCATCTGATGTTATAAATACTTTTGAAGGCAGGACGAAGTCTGCCGGGTCAGCTAGTATTTTTATAAAATATAATTTGTAACAGTCACAAACACGAGTGAATTCACATTGTCAGACGATCGTTTCGAAATTTGTGCACTTCATCAACCGAAGCTTAGTTATAGGCTACAGACATCTGTTAAAATGTGTTACTAACTGACACAATTTAATAGGGTTTTTTGTCGATTTTGCGTCATCTCACTCTGATATATGTAATTTTTTACCGTCGGATTGGTAATAAATGGAACAGAATCAGATGCTTATTATGGGAACAATATATTAACAGATCTCATAACAAACTAATTTTAAATTATACTGGTGTTGCCGACTTCAAATTCCGGTTAACAGGATAGTGTTTCTTACTGTAATTAATTAATATTTTATCTGGCTTTTAAAAGTCAAATAAAAAATTTTAATATAAAAAAAATATTTTTTTTCAATTTGTATAAACAAAATTAATAAATCGAAAAAATATGTATTTCATTTTTAAATCTAATTTAAACTATTTTTAAATTTTATGTTTTATTCAGGTAAATGTTAACATATTTGTTAAAAATAACAAAATCCCGTTTTTTGGGGTAAAAATCCCGCTTTTCGACAAAAAATAGTTACTAGGGAGTGTTCCGCTTCTTGCGCGATTGTACTGCGTTTGGATTTCTCACCCGAATTGAATCTAACTACTAAAATGGTTATATAGAAAATAAAACGCATTATTATTTTTATTTAGACTTACTTTAACTCAATACATGTATTTCTATTTAATTTTTTATTGAAAACCAAAAAATTCCGCCCTTTGGAACGAACTTCCTTATCGCACTTTGCGGGATGGGGCTAAATGAAAAGAAAATTAAACAATATTTTTAACAATATTATGCTACAACCGTGGTCGGCAGTGGTGCAATGGTTAGTGTGCGTGGCATCTGTATGTGAGAACGTGGGTTCGATCCCTGCTCAGACCACTTTACATTTCTTTCGACGACGGTCACCTCGCATAGTGATGGCCACACAGTCGAGAACTTTGCCATGAAAAAGCTTATCAAAATACCGTTCGGAACAGGTGTAAAACTGTAGGTCCCAATCAGTGAGTGTAAAAACTAGAAAGTGCACATCTCACTGATTGTGAGAAGTTCTCCCCAGTCCCTTCAGGGGATGTAATGAGAAACCATTTTTATTTTATTATGCTACAACCCAGTATTATCAACTATTTTGGGTAATTTTGCTTTGGTTTGTGTCTAGACTAACATATGTTGGGAAATTTCTTGTTTCTATTTTCTAGGTGGAGCCTGTAACCAATATTTAGTATACATTGTAGTTTTGAACCCAATAAAAAGTAAATTTAGAAAAGCCAAAGCGAAAGATCTTTAAAAAAGAAAATTTTCTTAACCAAGTGTCCTTTCTTAAGAAAAGTAAATTTTCTTAAATAGAAAATTCCTATTCATATTCTTAAAATAAGTACCTTGTCTCAAAAAATACCTTATCTTAAAGAAGTAGCTTTGCTTAAAAAAAGTAAATTTTCTTACAAAAAGTAACTTTCTTAAAAAAATTATTTTTTTTATATTGCCTTTTCTTAAAAAAAAAAATTTTATAAAGCGTGCCTTTTTGTGAAATAAAATAACTTTTCTTCAGATAAGTACCCACTCTTAAAAATTTACCTATTCTCGAAAAAAGAAAAAAAATTCTAAAAAATTTCCATTTCTTAAAAAAACAACCTTTTCTTCAAAAAATACCTGCTCTTAAAAAATAACGTTTCTTACTAAAACTCCTTTTCTTAAAAGTACTTTTTCTTAAAAATAAATTAATACCGTTTCCTTTCTTTTCTTGAGATAAGTAGCTTTTCTCAAAATAAGTAAATATTCTTAAAAAAGTAGCCTTTTCCCAAAAAGAGTACCACTTCTTTAAAAAGTACCTGTTTTTAAAAAAATTACTTCTTTGTAAAAAAACTCATAAGCTTATGGCTTTTTCTTACAGGAAATACCTCTTCTTAAAAATAGTACTTTTTTTAAGTCATTAGCTTTTCATAAAAATAGTACCTCTCTTTAGAAAAGGACCTATAACACATATTCTTACAAAAAGGACATAAAAATATATTTGACAAAATAAAATTACTTCTACTTTATCAAAAAAAAAATTTATTAAAAAATGTTTATTATTTTACAAAAAGTAACTTTTCTTAGAGGTCCATTTAAATTATCGTATTTTCAACGTGTTGGAACTAACTAAATTAGTACATAATATATAGCGAAAGGTACTTCATCCCAAAATTGTGTCCCCTGACACCTCATGTAATTTTTTGTTCACAATCAGTTGGTCAGGTTAGTTATGGCTCGAGTATTCAAAAAACTGGCAATTGAAGAAACCGGTTTGTTTCTTGAAGTGTTTTTGAATAACAATTGCCTGCAGTTTCGTCGTGCTCTACGTTCATCAGGGATGATTTTTCATTTTTCGGCCTTTTTATTGGTACTTTTTTATTTTATTATTCGAGCTCAAGACCATTCTATATCTCTTTAAATAGCGATATGGTTTTCCTCGCAAATCGTATATCTGTTTCAGATCTAGCAACAGACCTTCCTCAGTGGTTATTTGGAATGCTGCTTTAGAAAAATTCATTAAATTAAATGCAAACAAAAACTCATCTGAATCCAGTATGCAAGTGTCCGAAAAATATCACAAGCAAAACACACAAGAAAACATTTGTAATTTTGTTTAATAATATATTTATTTTTTATAATTTGTTTACTTCTTTCATAACATTGATTATGTGTTGTCGTATTTTATCCCAGGTTTTTTAAACTATGTTGTAATAATGTTTAATTCCCAAATAAAATCTTTACGGTCAGTTCCAGGTGATTGTTTACTTCGCCCGCGGACATTAGGCGTTCGTGTGCCCGTCCTAATTTTATAAAATAAATAGCGCTGGAAACGAGCCAATGCTATTCTGCATTTTCCAGTTAAGCCTTTCTTCACTTTTTACACCTCGTTAAATACAAAAATGTACACAATTTTTAACACCTTCCGTTTTATATATGTATATTTCACTATTTATTACTATCGCCCTTGAATTTTTACCATTTTTTGCCCGTTTTACCAATTCACCCCGTTTTTACCCACAGTAACTATTTTTGATACATATGCAATCATTGCAAATGTTTTTTACCGCATTTTGAAGTTTAGCTCTATTTCACCTTTGTGCGGCCTTTTTCATCCATGCCCTTTTTACCCATATTCATTATATTTCAACATACCCCCACTCATTTCAAATGATTTTGCTCGTATTTTGAAGATTTGTCCGTTTTCCATTTTTCAGCCACACCGTCCCTACTATTCCAAACCATTATTCGCATTCCAAGGTTTATCCCTCTCTTGGTATTTTTAGCCATTTCCCATCGTTCCAACTGATTTTGTCCGCTTTTGTATTTCGTTCTTTTCACATTGGTATTTTTCGAATCTTTCAAACAGTACAATAGATTTTTATGTAAAACTCCAGAGTGCATGTTTGTAGTTTATATCACACTCGCTCGAAGCGAGTTAAATAAACAAAAAGTTTAAAAATGTAATAAACTCTCGATTTTAAGTTTTTAAACTCGGAGTTTGAGTTTCATATTGAGGACGAGCCTACTTTTTCGGCTTGCGAGCGAAATTTGTTCCTATTGTGGAAGTAAGTAGGTATAGGAGTGTAATATCAGTATAAAATCGTTATATTCTGAAAAAAAATATTACATACATTACATTTGAGGGAATGAAATCCTTCTTCCTCCTAGTGCTCTTTCTGCTTGGTCTCATTCTCATACTTGCACCGCCTAGAATCGGAATCCGCTTACAGACTGGAGTAATATCAACAATTTACTTATATGTATGTATTCTCTGAGCCGCGTCTTGTATCGTAATCATTTAAAATCTAATGATGCCTTTAATTATTAAATTTCAAGTCAACACCAAATAACTAGATATAATGTATTACATGCCGTTATTCGCGTTTATCTAAAAGCAAATTAGAACCAGTACAGACATTTCATCCCGACTTAAACATACCCTCACCCTAAGTCATCGGTTGGGTCCGAGTACCCTTAGAAACGATTTATACTTTATTGCAGCAAACCAACCTTCAGTTATCCAAAAAGCATGACAAGTTCGACCAGATTAAATAGAAGAGTGATAATGTAATTGTGTGCATTCTTATGTTAATTAGGATCCTTAGCGATGTAGGGGATTTCTCGTAACTACTAGCCAATTGTTAGTGAAACATTTGTGAGGAAGGTTTGCAAATAGGTATGGCAAACTTGTCGATTTTTAATTCCCCAGTAGCTTTTGGCAATAGAGGGCGGATCAATAAGTCCGTGACTTTTTGAATGAAACAAAGTCTGTTTGCAATAAAACAAATTATTTGTCAACATAATTTCCATATAGCTCAATACACTTAGTCCAACGTTTCTCCAATTTTTTCATCCCTTCCAAAAAAAAACAGGATTTTTCGAGGTTCATAAAAATAAAATAGGCATTAGTTTGATCAATAATTTCAACGTTGGAGCTAAATCTCTTTCCACCGAGCCATTTCTTTAGGTATGGAAATATGAAATAGTCACTGGGGTCTAAATCCGAAGAATATGGCGAATGAGGTACCAATTCGTATCTCAATTAAACAACTTCAAATAATCCTTTAAAGTTGTCACACGATTACATTTATGGTCAATTGAGAGCAAACGCGGCACCCATCTTGCAGACAGCTTTCTTAAACCCAACTGGTCAGTTAAAATCGAAACCACACTACCATATCAAATGCCTATGGCATTAACAATCTCACGCACTTTTACTCTTCGATCGGCCAACACCATATCGTGGATTTTTTCGACATTTTCGGGTATATTAACCTCAATTGGCCGTCCAGAACGTTCAGCGTCATTTTTACTTGAGCGACCACAACGAAAGTCAGTAAACCACTATTTTATCATTGAAATTGATGGTGCAGAGTCCCCATAGTATTTATCAAGCTTTTCCTTGGTTGAGCACACGAAATTCACTTTTTTCCATTATAAAAAAAATGCACGAGGTTGTATGTTTTGAACAGCTGTTAAACGCGAAGTAAATGACGGAACTTGCTCAAAATTTGACAGTAGTCTATTAGCAGGTTGTACTTGATGGGAGCAGTGTTGCATTTCATATAACTACGAGGGAAGGTGAAATTCACAAACTTATTGATCCGCCCTCTATATTGCCTAGTGCCAAATGCCATACAAATCGGATTTGGTATACGAGCCATATCGGACCCCAAAGTTTTGTACTTATAAGAGTTACGGAAGCAGGGGTGGCAAAGTTCTCCACTTTCAGTTACAGAGTATACTTTGACAAAACATGGCCCAGAACAAAATTTAATTTAGATCGGGTGCGGCTTTAGGGAGATATGTCTCTTCAAACGAAGAGACGACCATTTTTATATGGGAGGTACACGAATGGGAGTGGCAAAGTCAATAATTGTTCACAGAAAAGTGTCATTTGACTTAATATAGTCTAAAGATTGGTTTGGGATTGCGGGCGTTATAGTGTCGAAAATCAAGCTGGCCATACATACCCAGTGCGCCAAAAGGATCCGTTTCGGATCCACTTCTTCGTACTTTCTATCCGTAACGCAATCCGTTACGGATCAGTTTCGGATCCGCAAGCGGGAGAAATTCCTCTCAAAAAAACGGATTCAAAAACCGATTTTATGTCTGTTTTTCGGATCCGTTACGGACTCGTTACGGACATCATATTAGGACATCACATTTTGTTGAGTAGTATTTTACATAAGTGACATATTGTACTTGTTTAATTGGCCAATATTCGTTAAAGTTACAATTTTGTATAATAAATGACATGAAATGAAATTTGACTTTCAATGCTTCTCTCCTATTCTAAAAAAATAAGATTTCAATTGAGTTGAAATTTGCGAAAAATCTTATTAAAAACTGATTTTTCTGTGTCCCACATAAGGACCTTTTCTTAAAAAAAACTCAATTAGCGACTACACTGATTCCTTTTCTTACTTTTTTACGGAGACAAATCGGGATTGAAATGGATTATTCAATTCGCGGTTACACTGATTCCTTTTCTAACTTTTTTACGGATCCGTAAATTCGCGATTACACTGATTCCGTTTTAAAATTGTTACGGATCCGTAAATTCGCGATTACACTGATTCCTTTGTCAATTTTTTTACGGATCCGCAACGGATCCGTAAATTCACGATTACATTGATTCATTTTTTAAATTTTTTACGGATCCGAAACGGGTCCGCAACGGATCCGTAAATTCGGGATTACACTGATTCCTTTTTTAAATTTTTTACGGATCCGAAACGGGTCCGCAAAGGATACGTAAATTCAGGATTACAATGATTCATTTTTTAAATTTTTTACGGATCCGAAACGGGTCCGCAACGGATCCGTAAATTCGCGATTACACTGATTCCTCTTTTTAAGTCTATTACGGATCCGGAACGGGTCCGTAACGGATCCCCATCAGTTTTTGTGCACATTGGGTATTTTGTATAGGCGGTACCAATGTGTGTGTGGCAAAATTACCCTTGTTTTAGTGGCTGACTAGCGTTTGACAAGAATTCGAAATACCAAGTTCCATCAAGATCGAAAGTGTTTTACGCTAATCACATATGCCAGAAGAAACATCATTTGGTACGAAATGTGTCGATTTGTACGGAAGGTACCAGAAAGTTTAGGCACATAATGGTCAGTGGATAAATTTCTTTGTAGTTTTTATTGTAAAGCGTTGCGGCAGTTATATTCTTAAAAAAGATCCCACACTAATTTGTATCGAAGATTCCTTTGGTCTAATAAGTCTCTCTCTATATCGAATGTTCTGTCCGTTCAGAACAAACATAATGCCGGGTGAAAGAAACTTTCGACTTAGAGGAACACAATTTGAGTCGAATGTGAGTGACTAATTTTCGTTCGCGATAGAGAAACAGGCTGTTAGTTTATCTAATAAAATAAATAACTAATTTTTTCGTTATAAATTACATAATAATATAATTTATTGTCATCAGGGATGGTTTAAAAAAAATATTTATTATCTATTTATTATCATTGCATATCATCGGTCGTGAGTTTTAAAATGTTATTTTAATTTTAATAGACAAACCAGTCAGACATTTCTCCAGTTGATTTATTTCAATCCGAATTCGAATTTACATAAATATACTTATTTTTCAATACAAAATTTCTTCCATTAAAACATGTGGAAGATAAACTAAAATTTCCAATTTAAATTATTTAAAATTTTTTTTATACAAAACAATTACTTTATGTCTTTCAGTATTGCCCAGATGTCGGAAATGAACATTTTTATTTAGACTCTTTCCGGACTCTACTGCGGAATCTATTACACACTAAATTTAGGGTTTTGCTTTAGGGTTCCACGACTCCTGCGCCAAATGATCACACTAGATGAGTATAGTGAAACCTCAAAAATTTAGACCGCTGTGTAGCTACACTTTTTTTTATGGACGTGGCAAGTTGGAACTTTCTTATCCGATAAAGTCAGAAATAAAATTAAAAATCGAGTATAAATATTAAATTGAGCAAATTCTTGTGATAACATGGTTTCACAGAAATTTGACAGGGGTTATTTTCGTGGAATATTCACATGCTCTATTTCCAAGCTTAAAGGGTCCGTTTAGTCCTTTGGTCAAAAAGTATCAAAAACTTACACTAAAATGATCAGCTACGAATTAAGAATGTTTTACGAATTGATTCCTCATTAAGTTTCATTGTGGGTCGTTATAGACCAAAATTCTATATCTATATTTTCGAACGTTATTTTTGTCCCTGTTTGAAACAAGGTCAAGAAAACTGCACCAAAATAACCGGCAAAACATCCAAATGTTTTACCAATTAATTGTGGAATATATTTTACTAGAGAATTTCGCAGACAAGAAGCCTTCACCTTGGACATTCATAGTTGGACTTGGACTTTTAGTACATTATCAAAAATTGATATCTTGAAATCTTACAATTTACATCTAAAATTGTTTATTTTTATTACAATAAATGTTATTGTAATACATTAAATGATTACAGTTAAAGAGGAAAAAGGTCTCCAGCGGCACTACTGGGGAAGATATCTTGATGAAGTAACCGTAGGTTTCAGGACGAGGAAATTGAAGAAGAGGACGTTGGAAAAGACCCGAATGATTTAGATACTGATGATCAATCTAATTAATTAAAATTAAATTACAATTAAAAATTAAATTAATTTAAATTTAAATTTAATTTTTTCATCAATACATACATTTTCCGACATTTTAACAAGAGCCACTTTTGTTTTTACTTTGGTGGAGTTTTATGAAATTTTTTGAAAAGGGACTAAAGGACATATGAACAATAAAGAGAAATTTCTTTAGCAATATATATATACCTATTTGTTTGACAATATACATATTTGTAGAACACAGTGTGTTCAAAATAGACCATTCCATTCCATTTTCAAAAAGGATTAAAAGGACAAAAGCAAATTCAAGATGAAGGATTCTCGTCTGCGAAATCCTCGAGTGAAATCTATTCCACTATAAACTGGTAGAAAATTTCGATATTTTGCCGGTCATTTTGGTGCAGTTTTCTTGGCCTTGGACAAAAACGACTTCTGAAAATAAAGATAGAGAATTTTGGTCTTTGACAACCCATAGTGGAATTGAATAAGAAATAAATTCTTAAAACATTTTGAATCAATAGCTGGTAATTTTAGTGTACGTTTTTGGTAGTTTTTAAACAAAGGACGAAAAGGACATTTTAATCTTTGAAATAGAGCATTCAAATATTCTACGAAAATAATCATTGTCAAATTTCATTGTCAAATTTATTCTCGATTTTTAAATTTATTTCGGACTGTATCGGATACGAAAATTTAGACTTGCCCCGCCTAAAAAAAAAGTGGAGCTACACAGCGGTATAAATTTTTCTGGTACAGGAATCGTCTACCCCAAAATTGGTGTTGCATAGTGTTATTGGTCAAGCAACCAACGAACAGAGTTAACAAATATATCTAGCCAGTTACTCCTTATCCCATAATTGGCTGACTCCCGATTCCATTGTCGGAATTGGACTAAACTTCACACATACATATATTTGACATACCAGCGGCGGAAGTCATGACCTGGAAGGCCCGAAATCATGACCAAACAGGCCTTCTTTAAAATACGGAAGGCATCTCCTACACATTACCTCCTCCTTTCTTTTTAACATTGCGTGAGATTGGGAGACAAGGCTTTCCTTGTCCATTGCCTAAAGAAGGCCTTAGAGCGCCTGCAAAGAGAAAGGCCTTAGAAGGGATTTTCTTTAATTTATTTTTGTTAAACAAAAATAAAATTAAAATAATTTATTTTATCCCAAAATCATTGTCCACTTCTACATATTTATTATAAGTATGTAGTTATCTATCTGAGAAATTTGTACCACGCCTAACTTCAAAATGAAAATTTTAAAAATACCCTGAAAAATATTAAATAAAGAATATAATTTTGAAATTTGTATGAAATTTTTCAATTAAATTACGGTTAAAATGAATCGGAAAAGAAATTTCTCAAAATTGTAAAAATCTTCTTCTTGGTTATATCTAAAGAAAAAATGCATGCATTCCGCAGGCCTTATTTTGGGAAGATATTACCAAAGAACCATTCCGGAGGCCTTATTTGTGGCAGGCCTTACGACTTCCGCCACTGGGATGGTATTTTGTACATATAAGTATGTGTTTTAGTAGTTCCATCCGTCTATAAAAAACAATTCACACTTTTTTATGGCACAATATCTGTTAATGGATTAAAACTTGTTTAAATATGTATCGCACTCATTGCTTAAATTTGGTATAGAGGATCTGCTGTAATTTAAAATCGTCATTTCAGGAGATGACATCGTCAAGAAATCGTCTAAATGTCGATAAATCGTCACTTCTGGCAATAATGTGCGTTTCTCGATTTTCGAATCAAATAACACATACTCTATCCCTATGGATGAGGGTATAAAAGCTGCAACATTTATCAAACATCTAAGAACCGGTCGAAGGTGTTCTAATTGAAAAAAAATTCTAAAGGCGCCGTACATCACTTCGCCTTTTATGAACGCCAGCACCAAAATAAATCGCAACCGGTTACACGCGGTCGGTCCAGCATTTGATTTGACAGATGTGCATCAATCTCAACAAAGTAATGAGCAACGCGTTCTGTATTAAACTTGTATTGATTTAGGTGTAAATATGCAAAAAAGAAAACTAAAATTCTATCAAGTCTAATGTCGTCCACGTTAAAGGTAGACGCACAACAGCCAAGCTAAACATTCACCACCAGAGTAGATGGCTAAGAAGTCTCTCAACGGTTTTGCAAATTTGTATGAAAATGTGAACGGTTTTTATAAGTTATAACATTATTTTTATTGCTTCATTACTGTATGAAATGATGATGATACCGATATTCAGGTTTATAAACTGATACGCATGTACATATGTATATGGCACAGTGTTTCAAATGTAACATTGACTGTGGGTATTGCAATGGGAATCGCGCATTCCCTTCATGGAATGTAATGGGCAAATGTGTTTTATTTTCCGTTAGTTTCCACATATGACAAACAAGTTATTATTAGTTGTCGCAATTAATAGATTAGTCTTTTAATCATAAGTAATTAAATCTAAGTTGAATATCAGGATAATAAAAAAATTTTTGCTGTTTTTGCAGTCACTGCGGACATCTTATATATTGAAGATAAGCTTAATTTAAAAATTAAAATCTAATTCTGAATTTACACCCAAATTAAATATTCTAAAGATTACACTACACACCGTGCACTCATGTTATGGCCAAAATTTTATTTCAATTTAGTCAACACTTGAGTACTTGCCTCGGATAATATACCGAAATACTAGTGGTGAAGGAAGCTGTTGAGATGGCTTGGTGGGCGTAGTGATGGGGAAAAAAACATTAATCGATTAATGAATCATATGATTAATTGAAACCGAGCGATTATTAATTGCAATTCATCGAAGGAAAATGAAAATAATCGAATAATCAAATGATTTTTTTAATATTTTAACTAAACCGTGTAATTTTGTGGTATGTTTATATGTGAATTGTAATGCAAATGCCTTGTAATAACAATAACAAAGAATTATTAAATGAAAGTACATATCAATTGAAAAAAATATATATTTTTATTTTACTTGTTCATTACAGAGTTTAGGAACAATAGTTTTGACAGGCGCGAGGTCGTCAGCCTGTCCTTTTTCCAGTGGCAGTAGCGCCTGCCTTTGAAAAGAGGCGCTCTGCTGCTACCGAAGTGCCTAAAAGATAACAGTAGCGACGAGATATTATATAAAGCTTAGGTGGCCGTCGGTGGTGCAATGGTAGTGTGCGCGCCTCTTGTACATGAGATCCTGGGTTCGATCCCTGCTCAGACCACCTAAAAAAAATTTCTTTTGGCGGCGGTCACCTCGCTTAGTGACGGCGACACTATCGAGTATTTAGCCATGAAAAACTTCTCAAAATACCGTTCGGAATCGGTGTAAAACTGTAGGTCCCAATCAGTGAATGAAAAACTGGAAAGCGCACAGCTCAGTGATTGTGAGAAGCTCTCCCCTGTCCCTTCATGGGATGTAATGGAAACCATTCATTTATTTTTATTTATTTATTTAGGGTACACCGCTCTCATTTCCTCTCAGGCATTGATGACGTCGCGCTTCAGCTCCAAAACGGGAGTGTTCAAAAAAAAGCTAAGTTCGTCCTGAATTTGGATTTCGTCATTCTCTTGTGTGTGACGTTTGTGAGCCAGCTTCTTGTGGTGGGCCCATAAATCAAATTCAACATCGCCAGTAGAGGATCCATCACTCATGCTTCCTAGACTTTCATCTCTTTGAGAAAGTTGCACCATTTCGCTTCTGATGTGCCTTCTAACTGTAGCCAAGGCCATGGGATCTTGAAAGTGAATCTTTTTAAAACGTGGATCCAGCAAAGTTGATGCCGCAAAGAAATATGAATGCTCCATTGCTCCAAATCGCCGATCGAACTGGGTCAAAATAGTAGCTTTTAGCTTGGTTGCCATAGGTGACTTGCAAACCACCTTTAATATTTGCTGTCGTCCACAATGAGCAATCGGAATGATAAGGCTCAAAGTCGCATACTTCTCACCACTTATTTGAGTGGTCATCTCTTCCAAAGGCTTAAGCAAGGCTATGATCTCGACCATGTCATCCTTGTCTTTGTGGTTGATATCATTTGGGGTGCATCTGAAAAGTTTAATAGCACTTGGCCGATGTAGGAGATTAGCTTGATGAAGCGCTCAAGCATATAAAACGTCGAATTCCACCTTGTTTTGACATCTAAGATCACCTTTAACATTTGTCCCTCTGGGACGCCAGCAGAAGACTGTAGCTGTTGTATATGATCGTTTGCTTTTACATGGCGTTTCATCCAAACTACAATATTTCTGCATTTGGCAATCAAATCGGAAGCTTCTGGAATGTTCAAGGAACTCATGCACACTAAATTTAGTGTGTGCACGAAACACGGAATGTGGTGGGATTTTCCGACACTTTGATGAACAGCTTGAACCATGTTTGCACCATTATCCGTCACCACTGCCATAACCTGATCGTTGGTTAAAGAAAACTGGGCCAATGAATCCATAAGCACTTTAGCGATGTGGTCAGCTGTGTGAGCTTGCGTTAATTTAAACACGCCAATTGTGGCATTAATTTGCTTGAAGCCATGAAGGGTTATACCAAGCGTGCTATTCAAATTGATGTCCGTCCATATGTCCGTAGTCAAACATATGTTTGACACTTGGTACACCATTCTTCTACATCTCCTCATAAATTTTTTCCATTTGAACTTTAATAGTTTTCCTTGTTGGAACTTTATAGAGGGAATGCTGCTCCTTCAATAGTTTCAAAAACCCCTGCCCTAAATTAATATTTTATATTCGTGACACTATAACAACAAGAATATTTTACAATATATTATTACCTTCTACGTGTGAATAAGGCAAATTCTGCGTCACAATCAACAATTGATTTGGCCACCTGATGCGTAACTGTTTGCGTTTGAAAAAGCAGCTTGAATATTGGGCTGATTGCACTTGGGCTGACTGTTCTCCACTGATTTTGCTTTTTGGCTTGTGCTTGTGACTTCTTTGCTTTCCTCATCACCCTCAGAGTCATCATTGCATACTATTGGTGCCAAATTTTAAATGAATTTAATTGTAATCTAAGCTGAAACACTTACTTTGAGGGAGTCAGCATCTTTTGCGTGTTTTAGCCTAGTGTGCTGATGCATGTTCGTAGTATTATTGCACCATTTTATTCTTTTCTCACACAACCGGCACTGCACTTCCTTGTCGTTAATTTTGGAATCAAATTTCCACACTTGGCTTTGAGTTGGAGCCACAGTTTTGTTAGAAAAATTAGAAATTGTTAGAAACCGTCCGTACCAAGCCCTTTTTTATTATATATTATATTAGAAATGTCAATATTTTGCTATTACGTTTTCTTTCGATTATTTTAGCAACTAATCGATTAAAGTTTCGATTCAACGAAACCCATTTTTCGATACAATTAAATCGTTAATTGAAAGAAAAAATCGATTATAATGCATCAAATGATTAATCGTCCCAACACTAGGTGGGCGTCGAAATCGCTGTATTCCCAAATACACACCAAAATAGTCAATTGCCCACGTTTTTGAATTCTTTATTTCTAAAGGGTTTTCAAACTACAGTCATTTGATTTCTTTAAAAAAACAGATAATTGTTAAGGAAATTCAAATGTTTTTCTTTAATGTGAAGTACAACCGACACAATAAAGTTCTGAATAAAACGTCTTTCAAATGGCCTCCACGTTTTTTTCGATGAATCCAATTTTTTACTATTTTTCCACTACATCAAGTCATATGTCATGAATAGCACGTTCAATATAGACTTGTAAAGCTTCAAGATAATCTGGTTTATTGCTAAAGACCAATGACTTCAAATAACCCCACAAGAAATATGTAGTCTAATGGTGTTAAATCACAACTTCTTGGAGGCAATTTAATGTCAAAATTTCTTGAAATAATCGAATCTGCAAAATTTTCTCGCAATAATTCAGTTGTTGCACGTGCTGTGTGGCACGTTTATACGGTTTGCCAGGAATCATGAGAATGGATTTTGCAAAACTTCTTTATTAAAAAAATATATTTTATTAATACAGATATACGAGGGCGTTCCCAAAACTAGCCGACCTGTAATAGAAAACACAAAACAAGTTGGGAAAAATTTTCTTTATTTTTCTTCATAATCTCCTTTTATCTCGATACACTTTTCTCAGCGAAATTTAATGGGTTCGATATCTTGTTTATAGTCAATCCCCTTAAAACAGCCATCAACCGCAGACTCCACCCCTTCATTGTTGGCAAGTCTTTTCCCACCGAACGATTTTATTAAGTATGCAAATATAAAATAGACTGAGGGAGCTAAATGGCGTGTGATGAAGCAATTCGGACTGTAATTCATTAATTTTGACCATTGCAATAGTGGATGTGTGAACTGGCGCATTATGTTGATGAAACAACACTTTTTTTCATCAAATGCGGCATTTTTTCACAATTTCATCACTCAAACGATGCAATCAATTAACATGATATTCGCCGTTGACGGTCTTTCTCTCTGAAGATAATCAATAAAAATTATCCCATTATATGACCTTGCTTGCAGATGGAACCATCTTCACATTCTTTGGACACGATTCTCCCACTCCAGTCCACTGCTTTGACTGTTCCTTAGTCTCAGGTGTGAAGCGGTGGACCCATGTCTCATCAATGGTTTCAAATCTTTTTTTGCGATGAAATATCGCCAAACACTCTACTGAAACTTCTTCACGACGCTGTTTTTGCTTTATTGAAAGCAAGCGCGGCACCCGTCTTGCGCACAGCTGTCTCATCTTCAAATCTTCGGTCAATATATGATGCATGTACAGCAGTAAGTGACGATTTATCCGATCTTTCGTATTATATTCGAAAATTAAATTGTTCGAGCGTTTGGTTGTATTTGTAATAAATTTTATTCTTCGTTATTTCGCTACCCTTTGGGTAGTATCGTCGGGAAGATAAACACAATTATTAATTAGAAACGAAAAGAATTGATAAACAAAATTTTTTCTTGTCATTTGAAAAGATAATAATAAAAAAAAATTAAAAAATTAAACAATTGGAGAAATTTTCTTGTGATATGAAAAATGTTTTAAATTACAGCCAGAAAAATTTTTGTGTAGAAATAGTTTCTCTAATGTACAGTCAGAAAAACAATTTGATTGAAAAAAGTATATATAAAATGGTAAATTCAATAAGTTACATCATGTTATATTAAAAATTTTACCTAATGGAAAATTCAATGATACATAAACAAATTTTCGGTGAAATGTTCTGCATTTTACTAATTAAATGTCTATAATTCAGAGCTACATTATCCGCGTTTGCTTTAAAGTTTATTCTCTTCGTCATTGGAGTCGATATTAACTGTAACTTCTCTAATATAAATCTACGTTTATAATTATTTTCCCTATTCAAAACTGACGTCTCTTGAAAGTTTGGAAAATGATTTAAGTTTGCACAGTGAGATGATAATGCTATTTTTTGAGATGTGTCTATATTTTTGATGTGATTTATGTGCTGCAATTCTAGTCTTAAGTTTATTTTTAGTTGTACCTACATATACCATATTGCAACTTTCACTATTATATCCCCCACAAGGTTTTTTGTATACTATATTAGATCTATCAAATTTGTCTATTCTATCTTTGGTTTTACCAAACAATCTACCTAGTGTGTGTGTTGTTTTATGGGCCATTTTGTAGTTATATTTTTCTTATCTATCAGAAAATCCAGGCACATTAGATAATGATTTAAACATTTTCGGTTCCAACGTTGGGTTTTGGTTATCTTGCCCCTTATTTCATATTCCTTAATATAGTTGTAATCTTCTCCTTATTCTTTTTGTGAAAATTCCCTTCGCTTATCTTCAAACCACTCTCTATTAGGTTTCTTGCCGTATTGATAACCATTAATTTCAGGTGTTTCGAGTGATATTTGATAACTCTTCCAGAAGCAGTTGGTTTTTGGTACCAATCCAATAATTAATTCTCCCCATTTCTTATTACCATGGTATCCAAGTATGGGAGCCTTGATCCACACTCTTCTTCAATTGTAAACCATCTGAAACTATGCAGGAATCAAGTAGATTCTCCATAGCAATATCAGCCAAAATCGGGGAAGCTGGAGATTCCATGGATATCCTTCTCGTTGAAAATATACCTTGCCATCATATCGAAAATACCTGTTGTCTTCTAGACAAAACTTTAAAATATAGAGAAAAAATGATTTATTAATATGTGTGTGCTGTTCTATTCTGTCCCATTTTCCCTCGATAATACGAAGTGCCAAGTCTACAGGTATACTCGGAAATAAAGAAACTAGTACATCGGATGAAACTAATATTTCGCAACTTTGTATGTTTAGTGTCTGGCGTGGACACCTCAATTGGTCGACCTCTACGGTGTTCGTCTTGGCAGCTCGTACGGCCTCGTTTGAGCTCTGCTACAGAATATTTTACATTCGTAAACGAAGGAGCAGACTCCCCCATAGTAGAATCTACCTTTTATTAATTACTGCTTGCACTGAGACCTTTCAAATGTAAACATTAAATTACATTACGGTGACCAACTTTTTTCCATATTCACTGAGATCGTTTATTTTTGATGGCTCAAATAGAACTACTAAACATAGTGGCGCCTTGAAAATTTAAATATATGTTCTTTTTAAGGTTGCCAATTTCACCAACACGTCAAGTCAGGTAATTTTTGGGACCACCCTCGTATAATGGTCTTGATAACATTTTACGCAATGTAATTTTGCTATTAATTGAAGGGCGAATTAAATCTTTTCTTTGCACGATGCAACATTGTTTGCAACATGTGTTTGAAACCTGGTTTCATTTTTTACCACAGACGATGCAACCAAAATTGAAACCATAAATGAAACATCAGTCGGTGAGTATTTCTGCTAAACAAACGTACGCGGAAGGAAAAAATATTAATATACTGCTGTTTTTTTAGTTTTATTTTTATAACTATCACATTTTACGTTCCGTAATTCTGGTAAATTCTTTTATGAAATTTCTCCAGTTTTCATTATTTCCAATTGTCGTCATTTTTGTCTCTCTTCGCTTTCCTTTACTCCGCGAATTATAAAAAACAACCTCACAGCACAACTGCTCGCAACGAATGATAGAGCAAAAACAGTAAACATCGCCACACACGATGCAACATTGTGTTTGAAACATAGAAAATATCAAAAAATGTTGATATTTTTGCAACCAAAAATGAAACACGATTGTAAACATGAAACATTGCTACACACGATGCAACATGGTTTGAAACATGGCCATGTTTCAAACAATGTTGCATCGTGTGTGGGCACCATAACGGATGGCTTAGGTTGAGGGTATATTTAAGTCGATTCACCCAACTGAAATTTCTGAACAACTTAAAATTTTGAGAGTGTTCTTACAATTTTTAAGACTGACTTGAATTTGAACACATTTAGGGTTAAAAAATATGTAAAGGGGTTTTCAGTAGAGACATAAGAATGTTGTGTTTTTTATGATCTGGCAATGTTAGTACTCAATAGTGTCGCCATCCCTAAAGCTTCTCAAAACACCATTTGGTACCGGTGTAAAACTGTAGGTTCCAATCAGAAAGCTCACATCTCACTGATGGTGAGAAGCTCCCCTCAATCCCTTCATGGGATGTTATGGGACATCAATGTCAAACCAATAGTCAATGTTTACATTTTTATCATGGAGAAGTTCACGAACGACCAATGTTGGGAAATTATTAAAAATATTACCAAAATTCTCAGTCGGTGGTCGCAACTTTAAGTTTGAAGACAATAGGGAATTTCATCGAAAAGTCATCTTCAGCGATGAAGTTCATTTCTGGCTAAATGGCTTTGTCAAGAAGCAAAATATGGATTTTGGTCAGAAACAAACCAACATGTGCTTCAAGGGACTACAATTCACCCACAAAAAGATAGAAGAGCTCAGGATCTACATCGAACGCGAAATTGGCAACGTTCCGGCCGATATGTGTGGAAGAGTGGTAGAAAATTGGCTCCACAGAATCGATCGCTGCAAATATGCTCGCGGGGGTCATATAAACGAATTATAATCCCATAATTAAATCTAATATGTTGACAGCACCTGGAATAAATTTCAGCCCGGAATGTCAATTATTCTGTATTTTATTTAAATACAACAGTGTTATGTCCCTATTGAAAAACCGATATAAAAAATAAAAGAACTATTTCTTATTCCGAAAACTATAATCGATTCAATATCACGACTTTGTCATTATTAACTTTTTCTGTGTGGGCAGAATTACTTTTATTAAAAAATACACTGAACAATAGGAAGTTGTAAACCGTGCAAACCATCTGGCTTTGACGGTAAATCACCAGTAGAGTTCCAAAATGGGCAACCTTCACGCAATCTGCATTAGGCTATGCTGTATTAAGCTTGTTTTTTAATTCCTGCTAAAGTAAGTTTTCGACGACTTTGTATGGGAGCCGCTTAAAATCGCTTAATATCGCTTAGCTCCCCATACAAAGTGGTCGAAAAATGAGTTTAGCAGGGAATAAAAAACAAGCTCATTATTGTTGAGCGTAGGCAGGGATACCAATTTAGCTCTTTTGGGGCTAGATTTAGCAATTTTCAACCCTGCAAAACGTGAAAAAAATTTCAGTGGCGCTTTTTTGGAAAAACGCGTAATGTGCACGCGTTTTGAGTTTAAATTTAGCCCTTTAGCCCGTTTTGTATACAATGCCGATTTTGCAAAAGAAGTTTTTCTTGGTATTTTGGGCATTCCCTTTGTAATATGCAATTTTTTTTGTTAATGATCTTGAACAACTGTTAATTTGTATTGATGCATTACTGTGAATGACGGGCGAAGTATTTTCAAAAATATATTAATTTTCGACGACCACACATGCTGAATTCTCTTGTATTTTTGTATTTGATCCTTTTAATCCTGAGAGAAAAAAAAAATGCTAGACAATGCCGTTTCTGTGAAATCTGCCCTCCACACATCGTTTCTTCGCCTGACTATCTGAAAGGATTTTCCAAAAGGGAAAGTTGCAATTTAATACAAACAAGTTGCGTGTGAGCTATCAACGAGTATGCCCTCGTTCAAATGACCGGCGGGGCTTCGGTGGTTGGCGTGAAACCAAGTCTTAAAATTTTAGTTAACTGGTGCATAGATCTGCGACATATGGAAACCCCACAAGAAAAACGTCTAACTTGCTAAAATGCACTGTGTCTGTGACCATTTCACGTCACCACTTCGTGAGATAACCCCAAAATCGGTCGCTCAGAATGCCCATTGTAGCATCAGCTGTTTATCAAGTAGCTACATCCTTTTGGAACCACATGTCGTGATCGGTAGAGCTCTCATTTGACAATGATACTAATGCCATCATTGTCTTCGAAGAAGTACTGAGCGATGATGTCTCCGGACCACAATCCAGATCAAACAATGCCATTTTGAGTGGGCAGTGCCAATTTGTAATGACTGGGTATCGTCCTTGTTTGGCTTCGGCTTGTTTGTGTACCGGTTGATTCTAAAATGGGTGTCGTCGCCACAAGGGAACATCCATTTTGATAATAAAGTTGCACGTATTGCTCGGAACTGTAACGTGCCATGTTGATTTGTCTCGATTGTCTGAAAAATAAATAACTGGAGCTAACAATAGATAAAACAACGTAACCGCCATGGACTGTCACAATCTACCGGTCCCTATTGGAAACCACTTATTTATTAATCGCGTTTTAGCACCTTCGGGATTTTTCTAGTTGTTTTCGTTATTTGGCGCGTTTTAGCCTTTTTTGATATTCCGACGGCGCGTTTCGTTCCTGCAGAGTTGGCATCACTGACCGTAGGTATTGTGGCAATGGCTAGTGTGCGCGTATAAAGTGCATGAGAACGTTGGTTCGATCATTACTCTGCCCGCCTTACGTTTCTTTCGGTGACGTTCTCCTCATTTCGTGACGGCTGCACTATCGAGTAATTAATCAAAAAAAGCTCCACAAAAAACCGTTCGGTGTAAAACTGTAACAGCAGAAAGCCCCCAGCTAACTGATTGAGCGAAGTTCTCCACCGCTCCTTCGAAGAGTGTAACGGGAAAATATTTATTTATTTATACTTTGTTTGTATTCTTGGAAAGACTGCCAAGGTGATATTCATCCCGACAGCGCTTAAACTATCACATGTTAGTCCAACAAAGGGCGGAAGACCAACTAATCACTCCTCTGTCTCTTCGAAGACAGCGGAAATCATGGCTGACTTTTATATGCGAATAACCATAGGAACTTCAGAGCTGCCCTCATCCCAGCCCATATACAACATGGGCAACTGTACAGTGACAACATTACACGGCGTCTACACGAGAGATAAAACGTAAAATAATATGAGAGATAACATCGGCAGAATAATGAAAAAATATTGCTTCTGTTAATGGTAATGGTAGATAAGGGGAACACGTATTTACGTTTATTTTATGAAATTTCACAATTGTCTGACTCTCATAGAGAACACATGTGTATCCAAATTGCTCGCAGTCTTCCGAAACATAATTGCGGAATTTAAAAACGTTAACTCGTCATAATAAAATAAATGGGGATGATATATTTCATCCGCTCCAGCTCCAGATTTTTTTCCACATTCGACTTTACGCTTTTCAGCGACATACGCAGTACGCAAATTTTTAATTTTTTTCCGGACCTCTTCTTCATCCATCTCAATTTCCTTTGCAATCTCCTTCCATGCATTTCTTTTTAAGTCATTCCGCTTGTATGCCGAGCTTTGGATGTCCCAAAGACATGGAAATTGGCGGTACAAATTAATAACTTTAAAAACGTCCTCCACACTCTATTCCGCTTTCCTAAAGTATAAGGAATTTTATAATCAACAAATACCATGCCGGATATTAAATACTTTTGTGACGTTGTATTTTTATTTTAATTTTTAATTTTATTTCACTTAAACAAATTGTTATCACCTTGTCTATGTTTTTGTTCACAATGTTTACCTTTTCCGCGCTGTTGTTTACCTTTTTGTATCGATTGACAGTTTTGATTTCATAAAATGATTGCCATTAAAAATTGCGTCCAAGAGTTTTCATAATATATATTATGAAATTTTTTTGGAGTCTACACGTAACATAATTCTCTCAGCAATTGAATTTGACGTTTGCTAACATAAACATTTTACGTTTTATCTCTCGTGTAGACGCCGTGTTACGTTCTCGTGATATTTATAGAGAAATTTATATGTGTGAGGGAGTACACTCTTGTCGCGTTTTTTTGATATAGAGGGTGCTTTTAACAATCAGGCTGTTTTTTATTCCATTAAGCAATTGTCACTTACGACTTTCAAAATAAAACGATCCACACTTAATACTACGAAATGTGGCAATATTTGCTGTAATGGGTTAACAAAATACGATACGGCAACACGTTTGTAGACAGTGCCAACAAATACATGGTACCAGCAAATGTTGTTGTAGTTGTAAGCAGTAAGAACAGACATTTTATTTCCGTTCATTCGTTTCAGATGTCAAAGTCTACACAAATATAGAGCGTGTTGTTTTGTTCCCTGCTAAACAACTTTGTATGGGAAACTAAGCGATGTTAACCGGCACCTCATACAAAGTCGTCGAAAAATTAGTTTAGCAGGGACTAAAAAAACAGGCTTATACTTATACCAACAATTCAGGAGTACAAAAAGTATAAAAAACAAAATACATTTGCGTTTGACAAGTGAAACGAAAACTGAAATTAAAAAATGTAATCACCTGGTTAAACGACTATACTTGGTAGATAATTCTACCACGATCAATAAGCCTGTTTTTTTATGCCCTACTAAACAAATTTTTCGACGACTGTGTATGGGGAACTAAGCGATATTAAGCGATTATAAACGCCACGCCATACAAAATCGTCGAAAAATTAGTTGAGCAGGGAATAGAAAAACCGGCTTAATAATATGTATAACATTTACCGCGCGTTGGTGTGAACAATTTAATTCCAATTTTGTTTTCAAAATTATATGAGTACGTAGTCTTCCATTAAATAAAGTAATTTTAATGAACTTACCATGTGTTAGCCATTTTGCAAATTTCTGCTTTTAAGTCTCTCCTTGATAACATTTTCATTCCCAAGAAATGATAACAAAATTTATCTCAGATAATTTTTTGTTGCCATTAGCAATTCATTTCTTGAAATTTAACTTGTGGAAACATTGTCAATGCTCAAGTCGGAATTTAAGTGGAAAATTGAAAAGCCACTTAATATCGCTTAGCTGTTCCGTACAAATTAAACTATAATTAACTTTAGCGGGGTGAAAAACACACTTAATGCTTGGCGGGATCTTATACTGAATCGTGAAACCCCACATCACCATTTGTCTGGAATTTTGCAAAGGATAGCATTTGGCTTGATCTAGAGGGAGCCGGTTGCTAATTGTCCCACTGGTCGATTATCATCTCGCCCTTGATTTCAATCCGATTTTTAGCAAGAAATCCCGCTTTGTGCCGATTTTTGTCTCTGAAAATAGTATCGCACAGTACAATTATACAATTATAAAATTTGAAACAGTCGCAACAAGGATTTGAAATCACATTGCCCGGCAATCGCTTCGAAGTTTTGTCGATTCAAATACGTAGTAACTAAGATAATTTTATGGGGGTTTTCTATCGATTTTTGTGCATCTAAATTTATGTTGCTTGTTTGTTCGACATTGACATTTTTCAAAGAAGTATAAAAAACGCAAAAAAATTTGACTTTCAAAAAAAAAAAAATTTTTCGAATTTAATTCAAGAATAAAAGAAAGTATTATATTTTGCAAGGATCTCGTAATTGTTCATCGGACATTGATAAGCATTTTAGATAAAAGTCTTTGTAATTAAATAGCTGATTGCAGAAACCACATGAGTCAACAATTTAAAATTTTTGGATAATCGAGAAAAACTCAATCTGGTTAATGAGGTTGCTACTCTAATTTCAGTTCTTGCACGATTGACATTAATATTTATGTTATTTTTGCACACACTGTGTATGTAAGTGGAATGAAAATGGACTCATGTGGTTTCTGTAGTCAGTAATTCAATTATTCTGGGTAACGAAAAAGTTACAGTTGTTTATAAAATAATAAAAATGGTAATGTAAAAAAATAAATTTTAATCAAAATAGTATACAGGGTGTCCCCTAAACTTTTGTCTAAACTTAAACACGTGATAGCTGAGAACAAAAGCTACAATGTTTGTTCTTACGCCAATTGCCTAGGTGGCTTCGTTTTCGAGATATTCGTGTTTAAAATAATTGCATTTTTGAATGCATTTTCAATAAATGCATAATCTACTTTTTAAATGAAAAAGAAATATCATTGAAAATTGCTTCAAAATTGATTTTAAATCAAATGCGACGGGAAATGACTAGTAATACAACTACAACTGAAATAAGAGACCGCTTATCTAAGTGCATAACGCAACAAGGCTCTCATTTTGAAAATTTTCGTTAATTGAAAACATTTAAAAAAAAAATTCCTTTTCATTTCAAACGAAAAAATAAATTATTTAAAATCAATTTTGAAGCAATTTTCAATGATATTTCTTTTTCATTTAAAAAGTAGATTATGCATTTATTGAAAATGCATTCAAAAATGCAATTATTTTAAACACGAATATCTCGAAAACGAAGCCACCTAGGCAGTTGGCGTAAGAACAAACATTGTAGCTTTTGTTCTCAGCTATCACGTGTTTAAGTTTAGGCAAAAGTTTAGGGGACACCCTGTACATATATGTAAAGGTAACTAAAATATACATAAATTAAGACTTACAAACACTAATTGTTTAATATAATTTTATATTTTAAACTTTAACATGTTAATTTATCTCTTTACAATCTAAAAACCTGAAACTAATTAGTAATGTTGTAGTAAAATCGGTGGCCAGGCGAATATTGACTTTCTTCATTTCGAAAAATGTTAACAAACTTTCGTCAGACGCTAAATTGATGCAACTTTATCCCTCTATTGCCTGCATCATATTTTTCAATCAAAATATTGCTGCGATTCAATTAGAGATCGATCCATAATTCACATCGGATAAACCAACACAAGTGACAAATTCCAGTATCATTTGCCTCCAACATCTGATTATTAATACCTGCAAACTCATACTTTCACAAATGTAAATGTTCTCCGGTTGGATTATAATTTTTATATTTTTATAGCAGTAAATGAACCACAATGAAGTTGGCTGTGGAAAAACGTCGCATGGCACACACATGTGCACACAGGCATTCACACGCGTCTTGAATCTCATTCGTGTTCACAGTAGAAAGAAATAAAAGCAAAATGTGTTTACACCTTCAGGTAGATCTAATGCACATGTAGGTAAGACTTTTCTTGTTCTGCGTTCACTTGACTTGTGTTTTTGCTCCAGAAAGAAGCAACGACAACCAGGATGAGTTGGCAATATCATCTGCGCATATGTTTGGGCCAACATTTTAAAATGATTGCAATAATGGTGGAAACCATTTACACTCTCTAGATTGTATTTTAACGATAACTGCATTTATCTACATATTCCTCTTGAATACGGATTTCGTAGATGTTTTATGGGCAATGTGGATATGTACGAGAATATACTGGTTAGGAATATGAAATGTATTAACACATTTTTATGAAGATATTGTTAAATCAGAAAAGTAGCCAAACCAAATGCGTTTGTAGAGTTTTTTTTACAAAAATTTTTAAAATTCGTCAAAAATTCTCTGGCCAAAAGGTAACTGAACAAATGAACATATAATTCTATATTTTTAAAATCCATCATTATCTCATAGAGTAATCTCAGACTAGAGAGAATATTTGGCTCATCTGAAGTTTCCTCTCACACTCTTCTTGATGCGGTCGGTGTGAGAGAGAGATGTTTGACGAAAAGTGACATACACCAGGTGGAATTACAATAAATTCTTGCTTTAATTTTTCATGTTTGCTTTAATTTTTCATACATTTGTGTTGTAGTTACCACAATAATTTTAACAAACAAAACGAAATGCCGTTTTTGATATTTTGTTCGTTGTTTTGAACCATTGCCTCTATCAGGTATTAGTAAAGCAATTATTTTCAACATTGAACGTAAATATCACACCAGGCCAAATGTCATAAATTTGGTGAGAGAACTATTAGGTCTACTATAAGTATTAGTCTATGATCTATCTGATTCACGAATCCAATATGAAAATGTATTGAATATGGACTTGGACTTATAACTTTAATAGACGCTGCATAGTGGGACCGATCACAAAAAAGGTGGTAATAATATTAGAACTTCTAAACTATTGATTATTTTAGAATGTACTAGGTATTTACAAATGTGGAGTCAGGCTTTCAGACCATGGTATTGAGAATCATCCAGTTTCAACACAGAGTGTCAAAATAGACCACGTTTATGATGTTCAAACTTTCATGGCATGGAACTTTTAAATTTTTAACCCGATTTGAAAGATTTGTCATTTTTAAAATTCTACTAAACAAGGTAAACAAAAAACGTGTACTGTCGTGTGTGGTATCTGGAACCGTTACAAAGATATTTGCAGTCAAAAGAAAATTTTTCCACTGACATTGTTTGGGGTTTTCATAATAACTTGGCCAACTTGACTAAAAATTTGGTTGTAAAACCGATCCTGCATTGGCAAAATGTAAGTTGGAAAATTTTTTAATTATGTATTTCAAGCAGTTTGGTAACGACAACTTCTCAAAAATAATTTTTTTTCCACGTAAAAAGACGAAATACTATCATTCTTTCAGTTGTTTACTAAATTTTTTGTACAAAACAAAATGTAAAGAAAGAAATGTAAGAAAGAAATAAAAAAGGAGAGCAAAGAGTTTGGCAAGATACAAAACGTCATTTAAAAACTTTCTGGGGCCTACAGCCAGCCTTGGCCAAAATGGACGATTTTTTAAAAAAAATTAAATTTTTGTGTTTGGGAAAAGTTTTGCTTTTATATTTTTAAAATCAAGATTGTAGACCGAAATGTTTTTAACTACCTGCTAAAATAAAGTCCTGATTTTATGGATATTCTAGGTCAGCAGAGCTCAATTGGTAAAAAAAACTCGAAATTTCACAAGAATTTTGTTTGGGAGTTAAAATCTCACACTTCTTTCAATACTTCTCAAATAATATTAATAGCATTAATTTAAACACAGCTAATGAATGTTTGAAAGATGGCTGTAATACGTTGTCATATACCTCAAATCGAATGTGAATGGAACTTTGGAAAACAAATTTAAAAATCATTTTTTTCGTTATTTCGTATTTTTGGTCAAGTCTTTCCATTGTAGCTGCGTTTTTAGAACTACATTTTGTTCCAAAATTACCGAAAAACTAAACAAAGTTAGTGCAAAAATTTATCATTTAAACTATTGATCCCCAATATTTTTGTGGCTGTTAGAGCCACCACACACGAATCAACTTATGTTTTGTTTCTGTGCTGCTTAGTAAAATTTAAAAAAACCACTTTGAAATCGGGTTACAAGTTTGGAAGCAGCCTGTCATGAAAGTTTGAACTTTGCCAATGTGGTATATTTTGACAATTTTGACACACTTTATTAAAACCTCTGTTGAAACAGGGTCCCTCTAGATTACATGTTCTGAAAGCGTGACTCCACCTTTCCAAATACGTTGTACGAGGGTTGAATTTTATGTTTCGGGATTTGGTAACCCTAGTGTTGCAATCTGGCAACTGACAGCTCTATCGTAAAGTTGGACATTTTTGAGGTTATGCGTACTCAGAACGTTTTGACGTTCGAGCGCTATTTGTGTTGTGTACAGTGACTTAAAAGATTCATCTCGGCCCAAAAAGGGAACTAAATCGTGAACATTTTCGTGCGATTATTTTTTACAACTTTTGGCGTGGATTAACTTAGCAACAGTGCATGGATGAACTTAATTCAATTTTTGGCTATGAAGTTCCATCAAGGACCACTGTTCATCGATGGTATGGTGAATTCAATCGTGGTCGTAGTTCACTCCGAGACGAATTTCGTGAAGGTCGTCCAAAATCAGCTGTTGTTCCGAAATCCATTGATGCTGTGCGCGAACTGATTTTGCAAGATCGTCATGTGACCTATTGTGAGAATGAGACAACCTTCGGGATTAGTGGGACCAGCATACATTCAATATTGCATAAACATTTGACTCTCAAAAAAAAAGTTGTTCGCGTTGGATCCCACACAATTTGTCAATCGCTCAAAAAAGGCTCGTGTCGATTGGTCGAAAGAAATGCTCCAAAAATACGATCGCGGTGCTTCGAAACACGTCTATGACATCGTGAGAAGTGATGAATCCTGGATTTACGCGTATGAGCACGAAAGTAAACAGCAGTATGGGTATTGCAAGATGAGCCAAATCCAACAAAAGTTGTTCGCGCCCGAAGCACTTCAAAACCGGACATGCCGTAACCGTCCCACTAGAAGAACGCAGAACAGTGAATTATGAGTGGTACGCAACCACTTGTTTGCCAGTTGTATTCCAAGAAATCAGGAAAACCAACCGCCGAAGACGGATCACTCTTCACCACGACAATGCGAGCTCTCACACATCGGCTGAAACTGCATTTTTGAGCACCCAGAACATCGATTTGATGGGTCATCCGCCGTATAGTCCTGACTTGGCACCGAATGACTTCTTTTTATTTCCGTACGTAAAAAACAAACTGAGAGGTTTTTCGACACCTGAAGAAGCGGTTGCTGCGTTCAGAATGCATGTTTTGGAGATACCTCAATCAGAGTGGCAAAAGGGTTTCGACAATTGGTTCAAACGCATGCAATCGTATAAGTACATTCTAAAACAATCAGACCAAATGTTTAGTAGTTCTGATATTATTAGCAATTTTTGCAATCGGCCTCACCGTGCGCTGCTGCTTATAGCTTGTGGGAGCACTGTCGTTATTCTCGTACACATATGATAGGGAAATATAAATTATTTTGGGATCGACGAATTAATAATCTCGGGATTAATAATCTCGTGTAAAATTTGTCGAAGTACTTATCGAAACAAACAAAAGCTTATTTGAGTTTTGCTAGTTTATTTATTTATTTACTCAGCTAAAAAAACAGCTGGAATATTTTTTCGAAAAACAACTTAAATTAACTGAAATTAATTAAAAAGTGAATTATAAATTAGGTCTAATTTAACGAAAATATAAATTCGCAAAAAGAAAAAAATTAAATAATTTTACGTAAAAATAAAATATAAACTATAATAATAAATAATAAATAATAAATATACATATATATATAAAAAAATAATAATAATAATGTATTGTGAAATAAAACCAATAACATGAAAATAAAGAAAGGCGACAAAAAAGTAATTTAAATAATTAAAAAAACTAAAAAAAAAAATTTTAATTATATTAAATAAAACATAAATAAATACAAATACAAAAACAAGAGACTGGATGGATAAAGAACAGCAACGATGGAGACAGGAACAAGTGAAACATTGGCAGGAATAAAAACAAGAACATTAATGACGGATGGAAGTACAGGAACCATTGAGAATTTGAAGAGAAACTCAAAATGAATGAAGACCGGAACAGATAAATCAAGTGCTGGAGAGGAGCGTGAACTTAGATGACAGGATGAGAAGACTGGAACCGATTGAGGAGGTGATGAAGGTGAAAGAGCAGGAACAATGAAGACAGGAACTGATTAAACATATGATGGAATGAGCAGGAACTGGGAAGGCAAATAAACAGGAGCATGAGATAGGGATGAGTAGGAACTATGATAACAGGAACCAATTATAAATTGAAGAACAGATAAATCAAGTGCTGGGCAGGAGCAGGAACTTTGATGACAGGATGAGAAGATTGGAACCGATTGAGGAGATGAAGAAGGCGAATGAACAGGAACTATGAAGACAGGAACAGATTAAACATATGTGTTTGTGTGTGCTGTCTCTCACATTTTTGTTTTCAGAAGGTTTCAGCTATGCGTTGGTTGTCAGTATGCGTTGGTACACAAACAAAATCTAGAATCTAGATCAAAATCTAGATCATGCAAGCCAAGCGTGAATGAATTACTTGTATTTTTATTATACTGATTTAACAAATGGTCCGCCGTTCCGTTTTTCTCAGTAAAGGCTCGGACAGACAAAGGGCTGTATGTTGTTGCCCCTTCCAGTTTCATTTCCCAAAATTATTTCTCACGTTCGTAGCACATATACAACAAAACCAAAGCATAATTATAAACCATTTAACCGTCCGAAACTTTACTTATTCCTTTTCACTAATCAAGCGCTTTTGAACCATTGACGACTGAAACTAAAATGGAACTGAAACTAAACTAAAGCGCAATACATCAGCCAAAATAAAAAACACTTCATCTGCAATTTACACGCCCATTCATGCAACGAAAATATAGGCCGTAAATGGTGAAAAAAGATAGAAAAATGTTCTTTTCGCGTTAGTTTGTTTGACACTTTTCACCTACTCCATAGGTACAATAGTGCCGAAGACAGGAAAACAAAATTCCAATTTCGAGATATATGTAGCTTTTAGAAAAATTGCATGTTCTTCGAAAAAGTAAGTTTCATTCAAAATATAAGTATACATGAGGGCATAAAATCCGAACAGCAGCTAAACTAGCAAAACCCTAATAGAGTTTTGAGTTTGAATTTTATGACCGATATCGTTAATTTTTTGTTAATATATGAGAAATTCATACTACAAACTTACAAGGTAAGCAACACTTTTCTAATTGAAAAATGGTTGGGTTTTGTTGGAATAATAGACAATTCAGTTAAGCACACTCACTGGCATGATTAGTTTCGAACTCCGTAACAAGTGCATCATCAGATGCCAGAAAAGGGTCTTGTTAGCTTCGATAAGAAATTTTCCACGAGAAGGAGTTTGGATTTATGTGTTGAACTGTGTAATCGCACATTGAACAAGAAAGTTGAAAAAGTTTAAAATGCGGATAAAATAAATTTTGGGATTTGGAATCTGGAAGGAAAGTTAAATTTTGGACTGAAGCCTAATGGTCTACAAACTCAAGTGACAACAAGATAAGATATTGAGCAAAATTTCAATTAAAAATAGAGACAAATTACGGCAAAGCGAAGTCTAATTGGGAATATCAAGATAACAAGAGATAAACGAAGATTTCTAAATAAAACAAAAATTTATTAACGTAAACAAATATTTTGCTCATGCCCATCATGACAGTTCTTTTTTACTCTAATGTTAAATACTTGGTTAGAATTATACTATTTCCTGATATTTATACGTAACACTTAAATCTATATAAATATTTCATCAATTGGGAGGGATGCACCGATCGTTTTATTAACGAAAATAAACTAGAAAATAATTCTAATATATTGTAAAATTTAAATGCACTCATAATATAAAAAAAAGGTTTCCAATTACATCTCATGAAGGAATTGGGGAGAGCTTCTCACAACCAGTGAGCTGCATTTTTACACCGGTTCCGAACAGTATTTTTTAGAAGCTTTTCCATGGCAGTCACTAAGCGAGATGACTGATGACCGCCGTAGAAAGAAACGTTAGGTGATCTGGGCTGGGGTCGAACTCGCATTCTTTTGTGCAGTAGCCGCGCACACTACCATTGTACCACCATAATTAAACAAATTTTTCTAAATGTTAAAATTTCAAACAATTATAAATAAGAATCACAATAACTTTTCTGTAACAATTGAAACTATTGTTCAATATTAAACTTATAATTATAATATTTCACTGTACTAAATTGTTTTGAGACTAATGATGTTGCTAATAAACTATTAAACTTAAAATTAATTCTGAAATTTAGAGTTTAAATTTTGCGAAGCTTGTGGTGAAATATGCAATTTTATCCCTAGCATAGATGACTCTCTTAGCTCAGCTCTTTATTTCTAATCTATCACTTAATAAATTAAGTAAATGACATTTAAAGATCCTCCCAATTTCTTTGACCATGGTCGTCAGCGAATTCTGGATGGCAGGTTCGTACATAATTTTTACGCCCAAAGTAGGGCCCTTAGTATTAGAACATTAAAAGCTGTTCTTACGAAAGATACAAATATTAGCAACCGATGGGCCTTTTTCGTCTTTAGTTTTTATTCTAAATTTATTTTTCCAACGTTGTGATTTTTGATCCTGGATATAGAACACAAATGGAACCAGATAGAAAATGATAGATATTATGATAACATACATGAAACCAGAAAAGGAATGCCAATATTATCGCCGGCCTCACCAATTATTGCGGATATCGTCTTGAAGACACTTTTGAATGTCTCAACGAAGAAGATGACTTCGATTTTTGACGACTGTAGACGACCCGTTCGGTATATATCGATGGATGATGTACTTAAGGCGCTTAATTGTTTTGGGATACTTGATAAGATAACAAATTGCCATACCTGGATTCCATCATTTATAGACAAGGTATCAACGCAAGATTGACTGGTACAAACATGTTCACTTTACACATCCTAGGAGGATAATTATAAACAGGGAAAAAGCTTTAAGAAAGCCTAATATAGGTACAAGATTATTAATAAGTCACAATACAGTGCCAATCACTTAAATAGGGAATTATACTTTTCAAACTTTGAACGTGAATATCGAATATCGATAACGTATGTAACGATTTCGTAAAATCTGAATAATATTATTTTTTTTAATAGAATTGTGTTTTTTTATTTACATGCAATAAATTAATGGCTTTTGAATGCATCGGCTGAATAAGGAATTATTTTGTACTGATCAAATTTATTGCCTATTTATAAAAATTAAAAATTATCAAAACAATAAAATTTGAACAGTTTTGTTTAAAATGTCAACCAACATGGGACGCGCAAAGCTTTTAACACCTCCAAAAAGGAAAAAAAATTTAAATATCAGGAAGAATTAAGAGAGGATAAACAGTTGTATGCAACTATTTTAATAACAGAGAAATATAGAAAAAACATGAAACGCCGCATTAAAAGGTCAACAACGTTTCCAAAAAGGCAAAAATTTGAAGGCTTGCCTCCAATTCTTCGATGTCGGCCGAGAAACTTCGCAACGAAGGTGGAGTTAACGAATCTGTTGGTATTTTAGAGTCAGGTCCCTTTATTTCTCGTCGTAAATTGAAAAAAGCCGCCACGATCGATTGATCAGATGGACTCAACTACTATTTCAGGTTTTAAGACTATAACAAAAATTTTAGCACCGAGGACACAGCAGAGACGGAGGAGCTATGGTATGGGGTGGCATGTCCTACTACGACATCATCGACTTGGTTTTTTAAAAATGACTGGAGCATAGTACAAGAAGATATTAGAAGCCTCTTTTCCTGATTTTAACAATTTGTTTGGAGCTATAGTATGGACAAGATAATGTTCCAATTCTTACTGCCAGAGCTGTGCAACGTTGGATTCATGAACAAAATTTGGAGCTTTTGTGATATAAATGTAATGGAAAATGTCTGGGGTGGCTTGTGTGAAAAGTACACGAAGTCGGAAAACAATATGAAACAGAAGAGACATTAAAAGACGCGATAAATGATTCATGAAATTACCTGACCGTATTTTTGAAGTTGCTTCCAATAGGGGTGGCAGCACCCATTACTAAATCGCTTTGATTTATTATTATTAGTGGGAAATTTGGCAAAAAAAAAAAAATTAATCTATTATTTTGTCAAAGTTTTAATTTTTCCTCATTCAAGTGATGCATTCGACCACCATTAATTTATAGCATGCCCATTTTTAAAAAAAAAATTCCATCTGAATGGCTTCGTGAATACACAAAATTGTCGAATTTGGAGCTCGAAAATCGTCCTGCAATCCATGAAATTGCAGTGATAGTGAACGGCATTCATGGGGATCATTTGACGGACTTTTTTTTCATTACTTCATCGGAACAAGTGTTCTTTACAATCCAATAAAAAATTACTTGAGGTATCATGGGACACACGGTTGGAACGAAGTTCCTTTCGCTATATATTATGTACTAGTTAGTTCCAACACATCTAAGGAACTGCTATATTAACCAAGAATAATATACAATTCTACAGTTACGATAGTAAAAGTATATATTCGCTAGATGCTTTAGAGGCGTGCGCCGCAAAGATATCCGTTGACTGCAACAACTTTTTATTTATTATATGTGCGTACTATCCGGTCGGCAATAAAAATTCAATACGAGCAGATTTGCAAAAACTCTTTGATTCTATGAATCTTCAAAATTCAAATAATTATTATGTACTTGCGGGAGACTTGAACTGCAAGCACAGAGAATGGAGTAATACTGTCAATATCTCAAAACGCAATAGCCTAAAATAATGGTTGTCGGAAAACGAAATAGAATTCAGATGCCTTTATGCTTCTGTAGCACTATGCTTTCCTCGATCGGACTTATACCACGATTTATACATAACGGATTCCAAACTAAATATAATGAGAGTCAATATGTCAAACTGCCTCAAAACATTGGATTACGATAGCGACCACAACGCAGAATGAGGGGACAATGTTCAAATTTAACTTTAAAAGGACAAATTGGAAAGGTTTGAGAAGGAGGTAATGCAGAAAATCAAGTTAGAAACAGTTATACCGAACTATCGAAATTTAACGAATGATGAAATAGATGTTCTCCTATATATAACTAGATTACAATAGCAGAGGCCATTTAAAGTACGATACCAAAATTTAAAGACAAAGATGCAGCATAATTAAACAATTACACTCAGAAAAACGTAAAATATAAACGATGATAAAATGACAAAATAGATTAAAAACAAGACTTGCATAATTATCATTAAGCACCATAAAAGCAAAACTCAAACTGATTAAATAACTATTGAATAAAAATTTTATATTAATAGATAAAATAGAAATTCAGGAAAACCTGGAGAGATTAGATCATAGAAATCCAGTAAGAATGTTCCGAGTTACGAAAATATTTTAAAAATTGAACCACTCAATTTAACTATAATAGTTGTGCACGAATCTGAAAGGAATGTACTAAGAAATAAACAAACGACATCTAGAAAAAGATAATACGGACAACAGAGTAATACGCAACCAAGAGGAAATGCATGATGCAATAGGAGCCATTCTGGAATCAATACATTCATATAAGGATTTCGATGAAAACAATAATAATCAAACTAGTCGGCATTCGCCTATGATATTGTTATTTATCATGCTGATAAGACAGTATCTAAGATTAATGAAGGACTGAAGAACTCATTCAACATGGCCGAGAAGTATGCTCTTGATTGGCATTAAACAATAAACAGTAACAAGTGTGAGACTATTCTATTTCGGCCACCAGTAGGAATATGTAATAATTGGAATTGGAAACAATTCGGAATCAAAACAAACCTTACGAATTGGAGCATTGAGAACAAACACAAAATTAAATATCTAGGGGTGCACCTGGACAAATTCTTATACATTAATGAACATATAAAGGAGATAGTCTCAAAGGCAAGGAAAGCTGTTTTATATACAGGCATCTTTTTCATTCTAAACATATAAATTCCCGTGTCAAAACTATTATGTATCAAAAGTTAATTCGTCCTGTCATAACATATGGTTGTCTTGTCTAGTTCAACGTATCGCCGGCGTTCATGGAAAAATTAAGGATATTCGCAAGGAAATCCTAAGACCCTCTGCTCTCTGTACAGAACATCACAAATTCAGTACACAAAGTATACATCAAATATATAAGTATAATAAGGCAAATGTAATTGGAATTGACAATTACATCATAAGTATAATAAGAAACCATATACTACGTTGTACAACAAGCTATGAAAACCATTTAGTAATGGTTCCCTACTATACAAATGCAAATTATTTAACTGATGCATTACAAAAAGAGTTTGTCCCATCCGAGGCGTTTATATACCTGGATAAAGAAAAATATATCCAGAATACAAATGGGATTCCCGTCATAAATCATATATACAGACGGGCAAATAGATATTAAAGCAGTAAAAAGTACAACATACAATGTCGGTGATTTTAGACACATTACTAACATATCGCATAAAGATATTGCACTAACGTTGTTTTATAAAACAAAAATTAGATTCACTTAGACCGTAGATTTTAGTATATGAAGAATACACTATGTATGTAATTTTTTTATTAAAAATTTTGTCAGTATATTGTTATCGTATATGAATGAGTGTTAAACTGATTTCAACAAATTGAATTTATTAAACTGTAGAAACGCAACATAGATATTTATTAAATATACTCCAGAGCCCGATCTGGGGACGATGAATATAAAAAAATATAAATTATTAAATTGCTATTATTTATTATGGTACTAATTTTTTTATAATTACTTTAATTCAATAAACGTTCTGAATTCAAAATAATAAGTTAGGATTTTTTTTGCTAACAAATAATGATTATGGGGTAATTTTTTTTATATTACTCAAATTTAATCATTAATTAATCATCATTTAATTAATCATTAATATAGCATTTTTATAAAAAAAAACTCATAATGATTACGGTCCCTGACTTCTGTGGATGAAGGAACAACGGACAACAACTGTTTCGGAGATAAGAAAAGACTGCCCAAATTATTAAAGTTAGGAGTTACTGGTACAATTAAATTACGATCACTAGAAGCTCTTATTCCGTCTTGGGGAGGACGAGATGTTCTCAGCCCATTTAAAGTATCAAACATATCGTCCCTTAACCGCAAAAAAGACTTATGAGCCACAAATCCCGATTTTCGTTTTTTGATGAAAATCGATAATTACTGATGATTCGGACCATCTCTGAAAATGTCTTATCTCTAAGTAGTTCCGTTATGAATTTACAGCAAAAACAATAAAGACTTAACTACACTTTTAGTTTTTATTTACATTTTTGGTGACAGCAGATTGGCGTTTGAGTCTTTTTTCTTTTTATGAAATTCATTGAATTATTAATGAAAATTGAAATTTTTTCTTAAGTTATTACTTATGGCGTTGTGGAAACCAAGCGAAATTGTAAGTTTTGTTAGAATTTACATCTAAAAGCCTAATTGCCCTATTGGTGTGATTGCATTTATTTTTTCAGTATTCGGCCGCAAACCCGCTCGTTCCTTACAGTGATAGTGACCAATCTCCTGATGAATTGTATTCTTCTTGGCCTGAATCACCCAAAGAGATTGAAGATGAAACGTGTGTGGGTAAGAGGGGCTACAAGAAGAAAAAACCATTGCCAAAGAGGATACAAAATGTCAAAAAACGCAATACTAGTGTTCAACCGAATCCATGTTCCGAGAAAAAATGTCCAAACTCTTGCACCGATAAGTTTACAGAATCTGATCGCCTGAAAATCAATGAACATTTCTGGGGTCTTGGAAATAAAATAAGGCAAAAAGACTGGATTGTTTCAAGTATTGTGAAAAAGAGTGTGCAAAGACGTAGAACAGAGGGTAACAAAAAGAAAAACAGCTACACATACGTCATAAAGTACAATAATATTAGTACCAAGGTATGCCAACAATATTTGCTTAAAACACTCAACATATCGCAAAAAATATTAAGAATCGCAAGAGAAAATACAGATTCTTTACGGACTTACAGTGTGAATAAAAAAAAATACGTGTCCTATAATAAAACTGATCAGACCAAGATTGAGCAGTTCCTTCACATTACTGTCGGAATAAAAGCAATAAGCTTTATCTGCCTCACGATTTCATGAATATAACGGAGTTGTATGAACGTTATTCTCAACATCTAAAATAATCAATAAGAGTTTTTCGACACATTTTTAAAACTTATTATCACATCGGCTTTCATTTACCTAAAAAAGATAAATGTATCACATGTGAAAACTATAAAAACTTGGACGTAGAAGAGCGCAAAACTTTTATACAGACAGAAGAGTACCTGAAACACATTGAAGAGAAAGACAAGTGCAAGGAAAGTTTCTTGAAGGAGCAGAAAGAAAGTAAAGGGAATTCTTTGGAACTATGTGCAAGTTTTGATCTCCAAAAAGTATTAAATACACACCATAGTAAAAACATCACACTATTCTATTCGCGAAAATATGCGTATTACAATGAAAGTGTGTATGAAAATGGCACTAGAAATGGCTTCTGTTTTTTATGGGGAGAAACTGATGGAAAGCGGGGATGTAGAGAAATTTGCACCATTTTGTCCCTATATTTAAAACTTGTAGATGAAAGAAAAACGCACACCTCCGTCACTCTTTACTGCGACAGTTGTGCCGGTCAGAATCGAAATAAAGCAATGATTGCGACATTAATAACATTCCTCGAAAATGCAAACTTCATAAAAGATATTAAAATAACTTACTTATTACCCGGACATACTATGATGCCTGTTGACTCGATTCACAGCACCATTGAATCGTTTATTCGAAATAGAACTGTTTGGGCTCCTAGTGAATGGTTCACAATGATATCTAATGCAAGGACAAACCCACAAGACTATAAATGTATAATAGTAAACCATTCAGATTTCAAAGATTGGAAAACGTTTTCTCAAGCAATGTTTCCAAACTCCGTTAAAATACATTTTCCTAACTTACGATCATTATTTTTTGAAAAAAACAATCCTATTATTTGTCTTAAATATGGATATTGTGACAACTCTGAATTTAAAAATCTTAACTTAAACTCAATCACACGCTCTAGACGCAATTCTACAATATAATCAAAAGGACCCCTTCCTTTATACGAAAAAAAAACTACCGATATCATCTCAAAAATATAAGGATTTAAAAACACTTTGTGAGAGAAACACTATACCTCAAAAATTTCACAATGAATATTTAGGTTTAAACACCGATATTAATATTAAAGACTCTTAACCTGAAACAGACCAAGAAGATAATATTTGAAGGTAAAAACCTGTTCTACAACTTAAATTAAAATATTGTATAACATTTCGTGCTTATTTTTTTTTAATGAATTTTATCAAAACCTGTAATTGGCACGTTAACTTTGTTAATCGTTCGCAAAACTTACAAAAAACATAAATAAATTGATTTTTGAAACGGCAAACAGACTTTTTTATTTTTAAGTTTTGGGCTTAAGAGCCATATTATTATTCTAATACCTTACCAGCATGACGGCGAAAAAGACGTATGCGACACAAATTCCCGTTATTCTATAGATTTGTCAGTTTTTTTTAACATATTATGTATTTCGGTCTAAATAACGGTTGCATACTAAATTTCATGGCAACAGCATGCCTCAATACGGAGATATTTAAAAAAAAACCTTCTCCTGAACAATTTTGTTTTTGCCTCATAAGTCTTTTTTGCGGCTAAGGGACGATATCCTCCAACGATTTAAGTTTGGAATTAATTGCACAAAAATCAGAATTTACATTTTGAAATCTTTTCTTGACCTCCTTAAATAGCTTATTCCCTACACTTCCAACATGTTCAGCCAAGGCCGCTTTCCTTAGCCGTAATTATGTCATAACCTTCCCTTGAAGCCAGCACACTTCACAATCGTCCCTGACTGTACAAATCTAGTATTAATTATCAATTATGTCTAAAGGTATGTAACAAAATAAAATAAAACGAATTGGTACAACTTTCAAACACTAAACATCGAATTCCTAAAAGTATGCAGAATATACTGGGTTGTACACTCGGTTATAGCATACATAATACGGTTAAAAAAAAGTTGTTTAACATTTTTTCATTTAGCCCCCATCACGGAACGTGCGATAAGGAACTTCGTTCCAAAAATCACAACTATCTCAAAAAGTAGTTGTTTTCATTTTAAAAGGAAAAGTGGATTCTTACTTATACACCCTTTAGTAAGATTATAGATTTTAAACGCTGATGAAGATCTGAGACTAGATCTGAAATAGCTATACGGTTTGCCAGGAATCATGAGGATGCATTTGCAAAACATTTTCTTTTTTAAAAGACTACATATCTATTTATAGACATATAGATGGTCTTGAGCTTGAATAACGATATAAAAGTACCAATAAAAGTTATACAAAATTTAATTCCTTATTTAAGGGATTCGCAATATATGTAAGTAAATATCCTGTGTCATAAATTTATTACTCTATAACATAGATGTGCAGCTAGTACTCTTTTGAGTCATCGTGTTTTCACACCGATAGTAGCTTGATCGTTTTTTCACACCAACATGTCCGAAAGCTTGCTGCTTGTTTACCGATTCAAAGTCAGTTGCTGTTCTGCATTCACACTACACTTAAAAAATAACTTTTAATTGCCATGGACGAATATAAAGAAATTTTTATGTTTGTAAATGGCAAAAATCATAAATGGAAATAATCATTGGAGATGTTGATATTTGATTTTTTTTTAAGATTTAGTTTTATTTTTAAATTTTTTAATTTTAATTTTTTACTCAGTGTACTACTTTTGTTTTCTCTGCTTTTGTTCTGCTTGCTCCGTTCAACTTAACACGCAAAATTCGTAAAACTGATTTGAAATGCGTTTGTGTCAGTTTGCACATGTCTGCTCTATAATCATTTTTGGTCTTGGCTTATTGAATTATGTTCGCGACAGATGCTAAATGTGAATTGTACATACATATATTACATATTACATACATACATATATTACATTACATACATATACTTCGTGAAAATGTTCTTAAAAATAAAATAAATGGTTTCCCATTACATTCCGTAAAGGAATTGGGGAGAGCTTCTCACAACCAGCGAGCTGTGCGCTTTCTAGTTTTATACTCACTGATTTGGACCTACAGTGTTTTCACCGATTCCGAACGGTATTTTGAGAAGCTAAATTGTCGATAGTGTCGCCTTCACTCTGCGAGGTGACCGCTGCCAAAGGATATTTAAGATGGTCTGAGCAGGGATCGAACCCACCGACGGCCTTACTTTTTACTTTTTCCAAAACAATTATTGTTGACGAGATATGACGAAAAGAAAAACTCACTCCAGTCAAATTTGGAGATTTTTATGTAAACATAGTTTCTATAGGCGATGTGTTATCCAAATCTGTAAACTTGACTTCTTGTTTATCTGAAATGCTTATTCTTACTGGTTTGTGTTTGATTCTGGACAGTTATGATTTTCGAGTTATCATTAAGAACAAATTAAGTACATCTGTTATTTCCTATATTTCAAAGATATTTTCTGCTAAGCACAAATCTCCTACAATCCCATAAACTATAAATGCCCAGAAACAAGTGTAAAGTATTTAGAATAAAAATTCCATATAAATAAGAATCACACATCGCCTATGGAAAATATGTATGTGTATTTACATAAAAATAAAAACTTGTGCTTTGTACCGGCAAATGTAAATACAAACAATTTTCGAAATTTTGTCAATTTAACTACCGATTTTTATCGTTAAAAAGTTACAAAATTCCGGTGTTGGGTGAGTTTTTCTTTGGGTCATATCTCGTAAACCATAAATGTTTTGGAAAAAGTGAGAACACTTTCAAGAAGTCAATCTATACTAATATTATAAAGAGGAAATGTTTGTTAGTTTGTATGTAGGGGGTAATCTTCTAAACTACTCACCCGACTTCAAAAATTCTTTCACTTTATTCTATTCATTTTTATACCCTCACCCATAGCATGGGGGTATTTATCATTTAATACGGAAAAAAATGTAACGCATAGAAGGACCCATTTTAGGCCCTTAGTATCTTTGGACGAAATTCTTTTGTCGGGCTGGCTGGTCACCACCATAAGTGCCGCAAATCTTTATAGATCACAATATAATTTTGTCAGTGACTTTTATTTGTCAATACCAAGTTTTGACCACGCCCCTTCTGGTACCTCCCATACAAATCGCCATATTTAGCACAAAATCATATCACTTTCAAACCTCTCTTCTGGTAAATGTGATTAGCTTCACCTCAAACACCGGTTAATAATCTATAAATGCCTACTGAACTAGAGGAAATGGGCGAGATTGTCACGTCCATTCTGGTATCTCCCATACAAAACTGGGTGTTCGTCCGGATTGTCTATCCGATAAATTGCGTGAAACACTTACGACCTTACTGAAATTATGTAGAAGGTTTTACGTTATCAAACGCCAATCACCGAGTAAAACAAGGGTGATTTTGCCACGCCCTTTGTGGTACCTCCCATACAAAAGTTGTTTGGCCGACTTGTGGTACGGCATGAGAAGTACCGCAAAACCAAACCAATATTTATGAAATTTTGTACTAGTCAATATTTAGTCAAATACCACTCTCCTATTGAAGATGAATGATTTTGCCACATCCATTTTGCTATAGTTGGGCGGATGACCGGTTGACCGACACGATAACTCTCGTAAACTACAAACGATCTTAATAAATTTCGGGACTAGGCAATATTTTATAAAAGCTACTGTGTAATTAATAACTGACTATTATGCCAAATTTTGCCAAGAACTTGCCATGCCCATTTTCGTACCTCGCATATAAATATTGGGAGGGCAATTGGTTGGTAGCCAAAAAAATTCCCCAAAACCACCTAGGTTCCTAACTAATTTGTGTATTCAATATATTTAGTGCAATGTCAATCTGCTGTCGAAAATGGTCACGTTTGAGTATGGCCGTTATTTAACAGAACTACTACGCAACTGATGAGTTAGGGTGAGGGTATAATAAAGTCGGTTCAGTGACTGAAACTTATGTACTGGTTTTATTGTTTGCCCCCCTACTAAAATTTAGGACGAATTCTGCGGGGTTTGATAGTATTGAATATATGTAAAATGCATATTTGGCATCTGTCGCAAACGTAACAAATCGTAGTTACCGACTTATAGTAGTTACCGACAATTAGCGATACCTCAGAACGCACAGGTGGTTAGGAAATTACAATAAAGTTTTCCGAATTGTCATGTATGCTTTACCTATTAACAGCGTTTATTAATAGAACATCCAATGTATAATCTTCTTAATATAGCAGTGTGGAATGCAAATGGTTTAACACACCATATACTTGAGTTAAGAGCCTTTATTTCTGAAAATAATATTGACATTATGCTAATATCGGAAACACATTTTACCAATAAAAGTTTTGTTAAAATACAAGGGTACACAATTTATACCACAAATCATCCCGCTGGTACTGCAAGAGGTGGAACAGCAGTTATAATCAAAAATAACATAAAACATGAACCATTGCAAGATTACTGTAAAGCATTTATACAATCGACGGCTATCAGTATATTGAGTAAGCATGGTCCAATCAATATAGCCTCCATATACTGTCCTCCTTCTTGTAAGATAACAAAGGAACAGTTTAAACATTACTTCTCAAGCCTTCTAACTACATTTTTGGTTGGCGGCGACTTTAACGCAAAAAATCAACAATGGGGTTCTAGACTACGAAATCCTAGAGGAAAAGAACTCTACGATGTAATTAAAACAACAAACCTTCAACACTTATCAACTGGTGAACCAACTTATTGGCCAGCAGACATAAACAAAACTCCAGATCTAATCGATTTTTGTGTTCTAAAAAACATAAATAAAAACTATCTTAATATTAAATCATGCTTTGATTTGAGTTCAGATCATTCGCCCATTCTAATAACCCTAAAATCGAAGATAGTGGAAAACTTGCCGCCACCGTATCTACACTCTAAAAAAACAAATTGGAGCTCATTTAAGGAGTGTTGTAACAATAGCTTGCATTTAGATATTTCCCTTAAAAACCGTCAAGAAATAGAAGACGCACTTCATATTTTTACAACAACAATCCAACAGGCAGCCTGGAGCTCTACTCCCACAGCTGAGACTCCAAAAATAAACAACAGCGTAGCTACTAGTAGAGACAGCAAAAAAATGATCTCCGATAAACGTCAACTAAGGAAAATTTGGCAAACAACACAACATCCGAAGGACAAACAAAAATTTAACAAAGCTTGCAAAGTGTTAAAACAAGCGCTAAATGCACAAAATAACAAAGAGTTTGAATATTATGTATCAAATCTTACACCGACAGAAGCGACAAACTACTCCCTCTGGAAAGCATCTAAAAACCTTGATAGGGCTACAGCCCGAATACCTCCAATAAAAAAATCAAATGGGTTATGGGCAAAAACCAATATTGAAAAAGCTAAATTATTTGCTACTCACTTGTCAGACGTTTTTCAACCATACTCTCCGTCCGCACAAATTGATGATTCAAAAATATATGAACTTCTTGACTCTCCCGGTCAAATGAATTTCCCCATTAAGCCTGTCACTTGCAAAGAGCTTGAAAAATTAATAAAGCAACAACCAAATAAAATAAAATCTCCCGGCTATGATCTCATAACAGTTAAAATCTTAAAAGAATTGCCTTTACTCGGAATAAAGTATATAACTCAAATATTCAATGCTATGTTAAAACATGGATATCTTCCATCCCAACTTAAAGTGGCGCAAATAATATTAATTCCAAAGCCTGGCAAACCACCTGAAGAAGTAACGTCGTACAGACCAATAAGTCTTCTTCCGGTTCTAAGTAAAATATTTGAAAAATTGCTACTCTGCAGACTAAAACCTATTATTGAAGCAAATAAACTCACCCCAAGCCATCAATTTGGCTTTAGGGAACAACATTCTACTGTTGAACAAGTTCATAGAGTGGTTAAATCAATAAGGACAGCGTTTGAAAAGAAACTATATTGCTCAGCTGTATTTCTAGACATTACGCAAGCCAATTTTGAAATACTGAAGTCGTATTTAGAGGATAGATACTTCTTTGTCAAGTACAATTCTGAAACTACGGAACTGCATAAAATACAATCCGGTGTACCACAAGGCAGTGTACTAGGACCCGTTCTTTATACTCTATTTACTGCTGATCTACCCACAAATAACCACACCTCGATCGCAACTTTTGCTGACGATACAGTAATTTTGTCTTCCCACCGGGACCATGTGTCTGCATCAACAAACCTTCAATCACATCTCAACCAAATTCAAGAATGGCTCGAAACGTGGAGAATGAAGGCAAACCCTAGCAAATCAACTCATGTAACTTTTACTTTAAGAAAAAACATTTGCCCTAATGTAATGTTGGGAGCTGTTATCCTTCCTCAATCCGACAATACCAAATATCTAGGAATTCACTTAGACAGGCGACTCACATGGCAAAAACATATTTTCACCAAACGCAAACAACTTGGATTAAAACTAACGTCTCTGTTTTGGCTCATAGGAAGAAACTCAAAACTTTCTATAGACAACAAGTTACTCATATACAAAACCATCATTAAGCCCATATGGACATATGGTATACAAATTTGGGGGTCTGCCGCAAAAACAAACATCAACATTTTACAACGTTTTCAGTCTAAAGCATTACGCACAATAACAAACGCGCCATACTTCGTCACAAATAACACACTACATAGCAACTTCTTTGTTCCAACAGTACAGGAACAAAAGTAACGAAAGATACTCACACCGCCTATCACAGCATCCAAATGCCCTAGCTGCAGATCTGTTGCAGATATCTTCCACACAAAGAAGACTTAGAAGATTTCCGCTTACACAGCTGATTGTTACAAGATAATCTTAATGATATGACACCTACATGGAGGAGCAACAATGGTTGCTTCCTCTCCATGCCTTTTGTAATTAGCCTAATTAGTTTTAATTTTAATTTTAATTTTAATTTTAATTTTAATTTTAATTTTAATTTTAATTTTAATTTTAATTTTAATTTTAATTTTAATTTTAATTTTAATTTTAATTTTAATTTTAATTTTAATTTTAATTTTAATTTTAATTTTAATTTTAATTTTAATTTTAATTTTAATTTTAATTTTAATTCTAATTACTTGTGTACCTTTACTGAAAGAAAATGCTAAATATCTATATCTATAGATAGATTGCAAAATAAATTGGAGTTTAAAAAAAAAAAAAAAAATGCTTTATCAGAAACCGTGTCCATTTTTTTTCCTCAGATATGGCGGTTACAAAAAATTTGCCGCTTTTTCAATACTCCATATCTCAAAATCAATAAGGGGATGGAAAAACTAATGAAAAATTAAACAAGTGCACCTCAAGTATACTAAATATGTATTATGTTTTGCAATCTATTTCACATTTGGTAAGAATTGTCACTTAAATGAGACCAAAAATTCGAATGTTTGAAGTATATTTTCGAGATATCTTGTAAACCCAGCAAGACTCGCAAAGGAGGGTGTTATTTTTATTATCAGCAGCGACAACTTGCTTACAGTCAATTATAAGCTTGTCGCGCTAGCGTCAGAATATTCTACCCGGAAGTTTCAAACAGGGCATAAAATGAATTTTTCTGCATTTTTAAACATCAATATCTCTAAACTGTGACACCAGCTGGAAAATATTGGAAGCCAGTTTAGGCAACAGGTGACCAATCTCTACGTGCCGCATATAGTTTGATCCCAGAGCACGGAAATTTGGTGACAAAAACCTTCGCCATAAAATCGATTAACATTTTCGGGGTTTTAGCCGTTTGTGGTGCAATGGTAGTGTGCGTGGCTCTTGTACATGAAAAGGTAGGTTCGATCCCTGCTCTGCCCATCGTAAATTACACCTCGCTTAATGACGGCGACACTATCGAGCATTAAGCCATGAAAAAGCTTCTCAAAAAGTCCACATCAGTGAGTGTAAAACTAGTTAACCAAAACTCTAATTTATCGGGTATTTTTTGACTTTTACTTTATGATGAAAGTGAGTTTGGTTCACCAAAATGGTGTTCTATAAATTACTTCCACTGAGCATATAATGCTTTAAAAACAGTTTAATACTCAAAGGTAACCTTAGAAATGCTTAATGCTCTAAGGGCGAAACTTACCCAAAATTAAGTGTCCATACTCACAGAAAAATGTCGGTTGGGGCAACCGCATTAGCCCAAACTGAATTTAGAGTTTGGAACCACCGTATTCTGAGGTTATCACAACCTCACTAGATGTCCACACAACCACATTAGAAGTTGTCACAAGCGTATTAGAGGTTATCACAACTGCATTAGAGATTGCCACCTCATTGGAGTTTGTTGTTACAGCTACATTAGAGGTTGCCACAGCCGCATTGCAGGTTGACACAACCAAATTAGGGGTTGTCACAACCGAATTTAGAGGTTAGCACCATCTAGTTAAAATGGGGTTATCTTAATTACAAAAGCATTTAGTGAGAATTCTAGAATGATTTATTCAAACAAATTCTTGTTAAAACTGCAACGGCAGCAATTCTACATAATGTAAAATTAATGTAAATTTCGGTTGTTGCAACTAAATTGATGTCACACTAGGTTATTGCATCTGAATGAGTACTAAATTAGGTTGCTGCAAAGGAACTTATTGCCCATTTTGTTGTTAGAATTAATATAACGTGAAGTGCAGTTGAAACGAGGTTGTTCCAAAAGAACTTCAGTTGTCTGAATTCAGTCGCGACAGCCTCAGTTCGGTTGTGGCAACAACAACTCCGTGGAAGCAGTCATATGTAAGGTTCCTACAAACTCTTTTCAAAAAATTAGTTCTGTGGGTGTGACTATTGCGTTCTCTAATGCTAGTGGATTGGTTCAGCACATTTTGGCAATTAAATACTTTGAAATACTAATCATATTGATATCCTCTTACTATCTGAAACTCATTCCATAGTTTGGAACTACTTCAGTATTTTCAAGTTTAAATTGTATCATATCATGCACCCTGATGACACATCTCATGATGTTTCTGCTAGTCTCATACTAGATACTATTAAACATCATAGAAAGACATGCCACAAATATGGTTATTGAAGACATGGGTGACCCTGACTATATTCTCTATAGAAAGAATAACTACAAGACACAATATAGAGAAGGAACACTACGAGTCGCTCTTCTTATCTCTAGGACACACATTTTTATCAGGAGATGATTACGATGCTAAACATACACCTATGCTTACCATCTTATACCTCCAAAGGGACCGGAACTATTGTCGTCATGTAGCCAACTCTATCTTATTAACAAAATTATAAACACTTGTCTCTCGAGTCTCACTAATTCTATGTTTTCCCTACATTGTCTTCATATCACTCACCTGTCTTAATGACAGTAAATTCTCCACCGAATTCTAAGAAACTGGCAATACAATACAATTCAATATAAAGTCGTCAGTGAATCACAAAATCTGTATGAACCCCTTAAAGTAAAGGATGCAAAAGAAAATTTCATTTTCTGCATTCAACAACCTGCGTGGAACTCTACTTCAGAACAAATCTTCTATAGAGAAAACTTGTCGATCAGCATAAAGCTCGTAAGCTCTTAACGCACTTTCTTTTGAACTCACATAAATATTACAGCAGGAAAATATATTTAACCTCGACGCCTCGAAAGCAATAAATAGTTCTCGATGGAAAAACTAGTAAAACATTCAATGCAGGAGAATATGCATCTTCCCATTAGAAAATATTATAACTCCTGACCAAAAACCAACTCTGGAAAGACTGCTAGATTTGCAGCTCACTTGAAAGGGATATTTACTTCAAATGAGTTCGGATCCAATAGTAATGCTATCCAATACTAAATACCTGTCTTCTTGAATTCAATGCATCGACTTGATTTGCCCATAAGAAAATTGATTAAAGTCGAAGTAAAATATGATAAACTGAAACCCAATAATGCACCAAGTTATGATCTGATTTATCATAAAATTTTGAAAGAACCGTTAAAAGAAAGTCCCTCTTAGAATATATCTCCAAACGCTTGTCTGCCTCGCTTGTCTTTGTCACATGGAGAAAATATATTCCACATAAATATACGCTCTCGAGATAAAACTGAAGATATTTGATTGTCTCTATAACTATGAATCTCACTCACGCTAGAAATTAAACTATTGATTTACAAATGTATTATCATAACCATATAGGTAAATGGAATTCAGTTTTGGGAACAACACCGAACTCTAGTACGGAAATTCTACAGTAGTTTAAATCAAAACGGTCCAGGATTTGTTAAAAACAACCAATTGATCTCAAATTTACCACCGTAAAATAATAAATCCGGCCTAGACTGCTCACATATAAATCTCGTGTAGAAAGCCATACAAATCTTCTAACGGCAAATACAATTTCAAGTATCATAATCTTTAGAAGAAGAAGAATAGCTCCAGTAGTATAAAGACTGTTTAACGTTTTTTCGATATAAATCTTGAACACAAGGGCAACAAAAACAACAACAAGGCATATGTCATTTGATTTCAGGTTATCCACTTGAAGCGCTTTGAAGCGGATTAAAACTGGATGTGATTTCTAGACCACAAGTGATTTGAAATCAGAAATTTTGACATCGTTGTCCGCCATAACAATTTGTTGGTTCCTTTAACAAAAATATATGGGTCAAAGTCAAGTATCTGAAATAATGTGATAAATGCATTTTCATCCTATGCACTTACAGAAGTTAGAATGCATAAAGATTTTGGTGATATTTTTACCACATTTCAGCCATTCAAAGTTGAAATATGTTAAAAAGTAGCTTGAAGATTTCTAGTTTTTTTATGATCTTCTTTCATTGCCATACTCGTGGTTTGTCCTAAAGTAGAGTGGTCTTCGGAAAAGATACAGACTACACCTAGTGCTGCAAACCTCTAAAATAAAACAGTCAACCAGTAAAGTTTTATGGCCCGTCAAAAATTGAAGATGTTTTTTGCCACTTTTTTATTTTAGATGGGAAAATCGTTTGCTCTGACCAATGTACAAACTGAATATGAATATATTTACATATATTCCACGTTGATATCAGTTTTATAGGAGCTTGGAAAATCAGTCGAAAAATCATAATTTTGATTCGTGAATTTGACAGAAAACCACTTTTTCCCGTGTAAAATTCCCGATGTTGGCCATGGTGGTTCAGTATATCGATTGGATATAGTTTTTTCGACATTACATCACATAATCAAGAGAGCGTAATGAAATACACACCCCTTTGTGATAGTGCAAAAATTTGAAAATAATACGTCGCAGGTTTATGACAATTTAACGCAGATTAATATCAATTGTAAGTCTGTGATAAGAATTATCGTCTAGGAAAAAGCAGTGCCATCGCAGTGTACTTTAGCCGGGGGTTTTTGTACTTTTATCTCCAGAATATTCCCAATTTGACTTCTATGGCACGTTGTACACATTTAAAGTTTGATCATTTTACAACCATTTTAAGACATCATCTACTCCTAATGCCTCGCTGAGGGACATCCATGGCTCTGAATAAAATCCGCTCAATTACACGGCGATCGAAATATTCCAATATTTTTGTCCTGTTAATAACAAATCAGAACTGCATACTTTACTCACCTTTTAAATATTCGTTGCATAAAATAGAAATACAAATTAATTAATAATCGATATAATTAATATATTTATTTTTAATGATAGCGGGAAACAAATTCTATTTTTTGCATAATTAAGCTGCCATTATTGCACAAAGTTAGAAAATTCTCTAAATTCTACATTTTTGCTTCGAAATTAAAATATTTGTATTATAAAGATTATTTTTCCTTTCTTGAAGTTTTTACGTAGTTAGGAGCAGAGAAGGAGTGGCCAACACAACGATTGAATCGTAAAGCGACTGCATTTTGATTTACATCGATTAAAGATCGATTGTTGCCGTCGGTGGTGCAGTGGTTAGTGTTGGCGCCTCTTGTACGTGACATGCTGGGTTCGATCCCTGCGCTGACCACTTTAAATTTCTTTCAGCGCCGGTCACCTCACAGTATCGAGTATTTGGCCATGAAAGGCAAAATATCATTCGGAACCAGTGTAAAACTGTAGGTCCCAATCAGTGATTATAAATCTATAAAGCGCACAGCTCACTGGTTGTGAGAAGCTCTCCAAAATTCCTTCATGGAATGGACTGGGAAACCATTTATATTTTTAATATTTTTTTTCCTCTTTTTTTATAGTTTGCCTTTGGTATGAGGTATTTATTTATTTATTTAATCCTAAATAGGATACAGCCGGTAATGTATTTTCCAGAACGTTATAAAATTTCTATTATATAAATAGTAGACATAACACACAGGGTGGGCCAAAAAAAGCCCTACCAATGCAAAATACGTATAACTCTTGTAATAATATTTTTCTTTTGTTAATACATTTCATTGAAATTTAGGGGGACTATGTATGAAATATGACATCAGACAAATGTCCACCATTTTAATCGATACAAACATTGGCTCTTTTAAGCGCGTTTTCCATAACACCACGTAATGTTTTTGTTGCAGGCTCAGTAGTTCGTCTCGAATTTTCTGCGTTAGCTGTCCAGTTGTCTCTGGCTTATTGACATACACTTTGTCTTTTAAATATCCCCATAAAAAAAGTGGGCGAGGTTAAATCTGGCGAATGAGGTGGCCAAGCGAAATTAGAATTTTTTGAAATCAAACGTTCGCCAAAAATTTCTCGCAACAAATCCATAGTTTGCCTTGCAGTGTGCCCAGTCGCTCCATCTTGTTGAAACCACAAATTAGGATGCTGTTCCAACATTGGCCGCAAAAAGTTGTCAATAATTGTTCTGCAAGAAGCCACGAAAATCGTTTCTGGCGTTCCATCCTCATTGTCGAAAACATGGACCGATAACTTTATCGGCCATAACACCACACAAAACAGTGCATCTGGATGGAAGTAACTGATGCTGTGTCTTGCACTAAGATTTTCAGAGCCCCACAATCTACAGTTTTGCTTATTGACATAATAATTAAAATGATGACGATACTATAAATCTTTGACCAGAATAAAAAAAACTCGATACTGTATCTATCCATTATAAATTTCCAAGAACTCAATTATAACCTGCAAAGAAAAAAACACAATTATACACTCCGGTTCACTTATTTAAAGGCTCTAAAAATTCCATATTCAGCAGCCTGTATCTTTTGCAATTTGTAACCGATTGCAGAGTTTTAAAATGGAACTGGAAGCTAGACATCTTGAGATATAAAAAAAAATTATGACAATTGTGGTTTCTTAACTAAACAACTTTTTTTGAGCAATTTATAAAAAAAGTCCACAAATGTACTATTTTTTTTGGTTCACTTGAATAAAGGTACTTTATTATTTTTAGGAAGCGTTTGTTTATTTCAATTTATTACATCTTATTCTAACCGCGCAATAGCTAAAAAAATTGGGCAGAGCCCAATTGGAAGGACCCCGAGGGATATTTAAAAAATTTTAAAGGAAGGTTTTCATTGTCTTTATCTACGTATGAGAAACGAAAAATCATTTGAATTGCTTCTAATTATTCATTATCCTTGTCAAAAATAAGAGCTCAAGCTGGAGTGGAAGCGAGCAAGTCATCAGTACGCAGAGTAATTGAGAGTTGTGAGTATCTTAAATACCTGAAATTACAAAAAACGCCGCCACTTAATGCTCCTCGTAAGGAAAAGCGGCTACAATTCGCAAGAGACTACGTGGTATGGCATGTGCAGCCAAGAGGTCATGTAAATTACTGGAGAACCGTTGTATTTACGGATGAGAAGAAGTTTATTTTGGATGGGTCTGATGGCTACAACTATTATTTCCATGATCTGCGTAAAAAAGCGTTTTTTGAACCGACATCACAGCTGAGAGGATGGCCTTATCGATCTAGAATATCAAAGTGCAAACACGACAGCTGTAAGCTATAAAACGTTATCGGAATCGGCTTTTCCGAAGATCAGTGAAGTATTTGGTCCCATATCTTGGATATTGCAACAGGATAATGCCCCAGTACACAACGCCAGAGTAGTAAAGGAGTTGATTGCAAAAAAAAATATTAATATTCTTGACTGGCCACCATATTCGCCAGATCGAAACATTATCGAAAATGTCTGGGGTTGGTTATCTCGTAAGGTCTATGAAGGAGGTAAACAATTTGATGACAAGCAGTCACTAATTCAGGGCATTAAGGATGATTGGAATCAAATTTCGTTGGATTACATAAACCCGTATATTTGAAGTTATTAAAAACAAAGGAGATTGTACCCATTACAAATAAATTAAAAAAAAACAAGAAAAACTGTTTTTCATTAAAATTAGTTACAGTGCCTTTATTCAAGTGAACCAAAAAATACCACATTTGTGGACTTTTTTTAGAAATTGCTCAAAAAAAGTTGTTTAGTTAAGAAACCACAATTGTCATAATTTTTTTTTCATTTTGAGATGTCTAGCTTCCAGTTCCATTTTAAAATTCTGCAATCGGTTACAAATTGCAAAAGATACAGGCTGCTGAATATGGAATTTTTAGTGCCTTTAAACAAAAAAGTTATTCGGGTTTAACATTGGTAGGTCTTATTTACCCCACCCTGTACAAGACTTAATACAGTTATAATGCATTTAACTTTAAAATTTATTTGACTCACGAGAAAATTTGAATCTAGACAGCCCATAATGAGGTTTACAATGAACACAGTATTTAACATATACCTGTTTCGATCAGTCGATTTTCATAAGGTGGCAAATCATCGATGTTCCAAGCGAGAACACGTAAAGCGAAAAGTAAAAATTGTCTCTGAATCGATGCGATGCGGTCTATGTAACAGGCATTATACGGACACCACACAATACAAGGATATTCTTATCCAGGTCTAGCGAGAGAGACAAAAAGACGTTTAGTGACGTAAGGATCAGCAAATTCTTTCGCCCATCTTTTTATAAAATCTAACAGTGATCTGTCTATGATATGAAGATCAAAATGCAATTTCAGATCAAGAAGTACTCCTAAATCTATGAAGGAAGATACATTTTCCAACATGTAAGAGCCAATAAGGTAATCAACATTCAACGCTGTACTACGGCAAAACGAAAGCTTTTTACATTTTGCCTTATTTAGCGACATACCATTTACCAAACATTACATCCATCTAACATTTATCACGAAAAGCTGCAAAACCATGAGACTTTAACTCCAGTAAGTTAGTCGTAGACGACCTGCCCTTAACAAAACCGTGCTCATATGGCGAAACCAAACATCCAACAATATGAAGTAGTCTATTCGTTACTAATTTTTCAAATAGCTTTGGTATTGAACTCAACTTTGCCATTCCTCTGTAATTTTCAATACTGCATCGACTTCCAGACTTGATTTTCAGTCTTGATTTTCAATAATAGGAAATTTACCCGATGTCAACGACTCATTAAATATATTTGTCAGTGGAATATCATGAGCACACATTTTACGAATTGATGTGGGAACACCATCAGGTCCAGCCGAATTGGAATGATCTAAAGTTTGCAATCCATAAAGAACTTCATCCTCAAACAAGATAATATCCAGAATGCCATTAAACGTATAAATATTATAGGGGTAATTGACATGGTTCTTTTTGCATTGCTTCATTCATTGCTCCAGACCAAAGATGTTAGCCCACCATTTTTAAAAAAATGTTACATCATTTTCAAATTTTTACAATTTACATGTTTTAAACGCATTTTACACTTTATATGAAAACAAATGAATTTTCTACACATTTTTTCAGTGTCTTTCAGTAAATCCTTTAGATGGACCAAACATTTGGTACACACAGAGAAGAGATTCTCGTTGTCACAACTATATTTACAGCCAACTAAAATTTAGCGGTTCCTTGGACTATCACATTATTCAGTTGTGATGACCAATGATTGTGTTCAGTACCACCAAATGATGTGCATATCAATTGATTTGTAATTCAGTTTTGGTTGCAAGAACTGAAATATTTAGTTGAAGCCACAGCAACATGGAATATATGTGATCTGTCAATCCAGTTTTAGTTCTAGCAATCAAATTATCCTGTAGTGGTAAATATTCAATTAGTTCGATGAACAAAAAATGTAAAAACTAATTCGGTTGTACTAAATAATATATTGGTATGCTAAACTAAAGTAATTACTTGAATTTGATGGTTGTCACAACCAATCGGTGATACTTTAACCCCTTATGAATTTTATAGAAAAACAGTAAAAAAATAACTTTTTATTTAAATTGTGTATTTTATATTTAAATATAAACAAAATTATTATTATTTGTAATCAGGGTTCGTATTTCGTGCCCATTTTTATCGAAAATATGAAACAATTTCTATATCTCGACAATCGAGCGTCCAATCGAAAAACAAATACAGACAATCTTTCTAAATTTTTCATATTTTCGATCAAAAATGGGGATGGGTTACCCTGGGTATCATATGTACGTTTGAGTTAATTTGTGTCATCCACAATAATAGTTTCTCCAGCCAATTGTCCACAATTGTCTGCATGTGTTTGTTTGCCAATAGTGGTGTCATATTCAAGAATTATGTTTAAAAGTCTCGCTTCACCTCAATTTATGATAATATGTATTCTTCGCTGGCTGATATCTGTGCACTTTATTGTTTTTTCACAACTTTCTTTTATCACTTTCTGTTTAAAATATTAGTTTTTCTGTAAAGTCCTCGTGTAACATTTCAATACACGTAGTTTCCCTTTAACAACAAAGCCTCTTGTGAAAAATCGAATACACACTCGTAACTTTGCAACAAGTGTTTTTGTAACAGAAACTAAATTATGATTACAGTAACTAATATTTGAACACGAATTCTAATATTGTACTTTTTATTAGTTGTATCTTCCGTTTCAGATGAATGAGGTTTTAGAAATACTCAAATTGGTTAATACAACTAAAGTTCGGTAGTAGCAACTTGCATTTAGTAAGACCTATTTTTAATCTATCAATAACATCGATAAATAATTCTGATGTTTGACAATTATGAATTCTAATCAAAAAAAAAAGCTTCATCATGGAATTTCCAATGCCTGAATTGATTTCCATCTAATCTTATCCCTGTGTGTATGTGGCGAAAGGTCACGCTTTTAAAAGTCAACGCTAAGGAATAATTTCAAGAATTTTTAAAAAATAAAAGTGAAGAACCCGTTATATTTTCCGTGTGCCTTGGAGAAAGTTATTCACGCGAACAGATTTCGCATGTACAAAAATCACACAATGTGTGGATACAACAACATCTATGTCACACAAAAATGTGACAATTTTGTAACCCCCAATTTTAAAACATTTTGAATTGTCTATTTTGCCTATAGATAAATCCCAAACTTTTATCAGTTAGAAAAATTGTCATGACCTTGTACGAACTTGTCACAACTTAAATAAAGGGTTTTTCAACAGGGACGCTACAAAAGTAAATCGATAGGGACAGCAAACGACGCCATATTTTTTCCCGCTCTTTTGACATTTCTCTTCAGTAGGGTTTGCCATTTCATCATGGAAAGATATACGAGCCAATAGTGAGTCGAAATTATTAAAATTTACTACCGAAATTTGGAGTCAGTGGCCTCAACTTTAAGAGCGGAAAATCATCTTCAGCGTTGAGGCTCATTTGAGGCTGAATGGCTTCGTCAATAAGCAAAATATGCGTTATTGGTCAGACAGCAATCCACACGTAATCCATTAGTCATCATTGCATCCCGAAAAAATTACGGTTTGGTGCGGTTTATGGGCCGGCGGCGTCATTGGGCCCTACTTCTTCCGTGATGATCAGGACCGGCACATTACTGTGAATGCGAATCGCTACCGTTCAATGATAACCGAATATTTTTGGCTCCAATTGGATAATACGGACTTGGAAGACATGTGGTTCTAACAGGACGGCGCCACAAGCCACACAGCGAATGCCACAATCAATTTATTGGAAACCAAGTTTGGTGAACGTGTTATCTCATGAAATGGCCCAGTCGATTGGCCGCCTCGGTCGTGCGATTTGACGCCATTAGATTATTTCCTGTGGGGCTACGTCAAGTCTATGGTCTATGCCAACAAGCCAGCGACGATTGATGAACTTCGTACGAATATCGAACGTGAAATTGCAGCAGTATCGGCCGATTTATGCTCGAAAACCGTCGAAAATTGGCTTCAGCGTCTGGACTTCTGCAAGCGTGCCCGTGGTGGCCATGCACAAGAAATCGAGTTCCATACATAATGGCATCGAACGTACTTTCATAGGAATAAAGAATTTCATTGCTATCTAAAACCGGTTTTGTTTTATTTAAAAAAAACTTTTGTAGCGCTCTTATTGGAAAACCCGTTAAAAGAAACATCGGTTGGTGGGAAACATTCTTCATGTTTGGAGTTGCTGTAACTCGTCTACGGTGAACGAAAGAGCATTTAATGGAAACATTTCTACTAAACATTTTATATGAACATATTTTGTTTGTCGTAAACGATTTTATTTATTTTGCACGATTTACTCAACACATGTTCGTTTGCCGCAATCACAATTACATTCCCCAAAGAAGTAATTTTTCTGAAATTTCGCTTTGACGTTTCGGGCGATTAAGTTTTTACTATGTAGATTGAGCCAAACTCATGGCAATTCAAATTAATACTTTTCTCCCGCACAGAATTTTTTTCTGCTGCCTAAAAAACTGGAGCATTTTCCGATTACTTCTGGAACACTAGACGTTCGTTTTAGCTATTTAGCATCTGATTATGAGCACTTGTGATCGTAAAATATAGGGCGTTGTTAATACTACGTCTGGCTTCGTATCAAAAAATGGATCTGTACTTGTAAATTTACCAATTTTCATAGTTTTGTAGTCGTTTTTAATCAAGTACAATAACATGGTCTCGTTGCGTATTCGTTTATAGAGATACAGCTTTTTCAATTAAAAGAAGAATACCTGGTCGCGGTTGAACGGACAGACAGACTAACTGCCACTTGCACTCTCTTTCCCTTGAATGCCAAGACAAGGCAGTGAGAGGTGCTTGGTTGTTTATCTTATTTCCAGTTTTTCATTTTTCCAGCTACAGAATAGTCAGTCCGTCCGTCCGTTCTTAAAGCTTAAGAAAATACATGTATGTAAGTATGTTTGTGCGGCTGAATGTTTGCAACGATGTATGAGAAAAACGTAATTTTTTATTGTATCCCATTACAGAGGAACACACTACACTCGACAGGAACGAAGGCCTGTAAGTTGGTGGGACACAGCCGAATGCTGTACTTGTATTTGCGAGTTAGCCAGTATTTAAGAGATCCATCCACGTTGCCTCGCGATAGAATGAACCACCGGTGCCAGTGCAAATGGACACACAATTATGTTGACTTGCCACATGCTGCAGCAATACAAGTACCAAGTGGAGCCAGTGGCTGAAGACCGGCCTGTCATGCGGCATGATACACAGATATCATGTACTATATTGTACGAGTACCACTTGCGATACATTCATTTAACTCAGTTGGGTGAGCGAACCACTCCAGTGAAGGCAACAGCGAGAACTCAGGAAGAAAATGAAAAAGAGTGCTCCATTAAAGTCCCGACACAGACTTAAGGCCAAGAAAAGTGATGGTGAGCGTTAGTGAAAACAGTGCAAATTTAAAACTCAACGCGACCAGAGTGCGCAAGCTCCTGCATCGCGCAAGCGCAAACGCATTTCGAATCCCATACGCAACAACGAATACCGTAGTGTATATCACGAAAGTGCGCGAGTGTATGTTCGTATGCATCTCATATCGCCCCCTTTCCGGACATCAGAGAGGATCGGTCACATGCATTGCATGTCCGTTTGGCTAAATTAATCTTGAAAATAAGAATCATCGTTTAGACATTACACCCGGTTTATGGTTGGATTATGTGAGTGCGAGGTTGCCACTGCGCAGTAGGTGCCGTGAATTTTGGTATTGCCAAAGATTCGATCGAAATCGAATTAAAAGGCAAAACGAAACGGAGGAAGAAAAGAATCTCTTAATGTCAGTGTCTTATCGTTTATTAAACGAATTAAAACCAAAACAAAGTTAAGAAAATTAAAAATTAAGATAAAAATAATTCACAACAAAATCAAACCCACATCGGCGAGCAGCCGACAGACAAACAGCATCCATAAAGCCGAGGGCTAAGGAGTGAGTGCAGTACTAAAGTGCCTCACGTTCACACGTGAAAGTGCGAGTGCGAGTGAATGAGTTGTGTGTTGTTTTGAAATGTTTACTGTGTTTCTGGTCGTTGTCGCTATCAGTGTCGATGCCTTTGGGCCCAAAAGGGCTCATAAATTACAAAAACAACAGCAACAACTTAACATCTTTTCGATTGCCAACACAGTTACACAGTTGCAGTTCCAATCTAAAACCCATTTTCGCGCTTATCCAGAGTCGAATTGAACCTTAACTCTTTACGAACGTTGGTTGGGCTGCCGTAAAGCTCTTGCCAACAGGCGCAAACTACTACGTAAGTATGAGAGGGTGGGCACACAATACCATTGTTGTTGGCGTTGTTGGGTATACACGATAATGGTGAGAATCAACACCGGACGTATAAAAAGCTGGCAACTTCTGTACCGCCTTCGCCACTTCAATGCATGTCAGTTTGCGCATGCGGTGTATGGCGGCGCTTAAGTATCAGAGTCCAAGCTTGGGGCCAAACGAATTTGTATTGTTGTTATCAAATAGCGATACCACCTGCATCTTGAGATTTCGCAGTGGTGTATAAGGTCGTAAACGAATTCTGATATGTAAGATCAGGGGGTAACAGAGGAGGAAGGTTTTTCATTCAAATAACTTCTAATTGTTCACAACATTTATCATATGTAGGGAATTAATAGAAGAAATTTTACTAGTTTAATTTTGAACAAGTTTTTAAATTATAACCGACGAATTTTATTCAATTTTTGTCTTAAACTAAAATCTCCAGATAATACACCGCAACAACACGACAAGAGGTAATGCAAGCTTGGGGTTCTACGCCAATGCCATAGAGTAATGCCATATAGAGCTGTCATTCTTCTCATCTGACGTTTCCTTTCACACTATTGGTGGTGCGGTGAGTGCGATAGAGAGTTATTTGACGTAACCAGGTAGAATTAAAAAAATTATGACTTACATTTTTCATGTCGTTTCGATAAAAAAAAAACTGTGAAACTTATACGTATTTTGGACTTTCTTGTAATATTTTATTGTTAGTATATACTTGTGGAATTTTAATACACAAATCGAAATGCCGTTGCCAATATATTGTTGGATGGTTTGAGCCATTGCCGCTATCTGGGATAATTAAATCAATACTTACCAACATCCAACCGCCCATCTGCAACACACCAAATGTCATCAATTTACTGAGATATTTGACTACTGCATACGTCAATACTCTATGGCCAATGTCATTTGCATTCTGTTGAAATAGGACGTTTTGATTACATTGAACTAGAATATACCTCGTTCATTATCACGACTTTTCATCCCAATTAAAGTCTACGGATAACCGTGATAGAATCCTACCAGAGAAAAACTTCAAAGTTTGAATTTTGTTTTTCGATTTGTTTTAAGATGATTTTTTTCGGTTTTCAAATTTTTAAATACAGACATAATCATATATATCGAGCTTATAGCGCTAACTTATCGTATGTGAAAATTGAACAATTGTGCAGGAGACGGTTTTTATTGTTTATAATGAATGACATGTTAAAAAACGTTAATGTTTTAACGAACAACATTAAGATTACTTAATACTCAAATAATGAAAACAAAAATCCGAACAATTCATGCATTATAAGAAATTTAAAGGACTAACGATAAAATGAACTTACTTGTGTTTGAATATGCATCAAACATCATTTACGATAATTATGCGTATTGCTTTCATGCCAAAATGGTATAAATAACACTGTTCTCTTTATGTTTTATAAACGTATATTTATTGCAGATTATTTACAAATGCAAAACAACAATCTTGCAATTAGTTGCAAGTTTAAAAAATTATTAACACCACATTAGGCAAGTTTGAAAACACACAGAGAATCTTCTGCATCACTCTCATCTAAAGTGTCTGGAATAGTATCGTTGGCTTTCATATAAGTATAATCCATATGATATCTGTCAGAAATTAGTCACCAATCGCACAAGGATTTTAAGTCTAAATACTTAGATTCGGAGATGCAAAGTCTTCGTGTGTAACATTGCCTTTTTCAACCAAAGGGCCTTTTTCAACCATAATGGTTTCTTTTTAGAAAGTTTTGATATGTCATGATAATGTTCAAAGTAGCCATAAATTATTTGTATAGTATAGTTATATATTTTACGTAAGAAATTTTTGAATTAATAATTTTTATTTTAATTTATGGAGGAATTAGTGATTACACTATGACACAAATGAAAGGAATTTGTTTCGGGCCTCAACCAAGCCAAAAAATTGTGAAAGTACTTGGATGTGGTATCACAAAACCCAGCTCGGTTTTGCTCCTATACGTAACAATTTTTTTTTACAGCTCGTAGAACATTTTAGAGGTGGGACTGGGCCCTATTTCAGATTTTACTACAATAAATCCTAAACAGCTTGAAATATAGCATTACAGCCTTTGACAATATTGTACCTATTTTCCAATTTCAGAATTCCCTCTAATATATTTTTAAGGAGAAGTACACTGTCTATCGAATATTTCACGAAACGTCATGAAAAATTGCATATATTTTATATGTTTTGACATTTCTTGCCTAACGGTAAATAAATTGCTATAGCTGTCTTCAAATGAATTGTAGCTTATACATTTCTTGGTAACTTTTCTAAATACACTAATCAACAGAAATTATATTAAGGGCTCCATAATTGGTGTAGAAATATGTATTCAATAATAAAAAAATTACAAATTGAGATCTTCTACAAAGTTGTAGTGCTTTACTTGTTGTAAAGTTGTAGTGTAGTACTTTAATGAACAAAAGTACCCTCACTGCAATTCATCCATTGCGTGGGAGTTCTGTTAAAAAACGCCCATACTCAAAAGTGACCATATTCAACAGCAGAATCGAATTGCGCTAAATATTATTTAATACCCAAATTAGTTAAGAACCTAAGTGGTTTTGGGGAATTGTTTTGACTACCAACCAATTGCCCTCCCAATATTTATATGCGAGGTACAAAAATGGGCATGGCAAGTTGTTGGCAAAATTTTGATCATTACCAAATTTTATTAAGATCGGTTATGATTTATTGGAGATATCTAGTCGGCAAACCAGAAATACGCCCAACTTTTGTATGGGAGGTACGAAACCTGGCGTGGCACAATAGTCAGTTATTAATTACACAGCAGCTTTTACAAAATATTGCCTAGTACCGAATTTTATTAAGATCGGTTGAACTTTACTAGAGTTATCATGTCGTTCAACCCGTCATCCGCCCAACTTTTATATGGGAGGTACCAGAATGTGTGTGCCAACACTGATATTTTTTTATAGGAGAGTGGTATTTGACTAAATATTGACTAGTGCAAAAATTCATAAAGATTGGTTCGGTTTTGCGGGACTTCTAGTGCCGAATCAGATGGCCAAACAATTAAAAAATACATTTTTTGGCTATTTTACAGTTTTGCCGAATTTTTTTATTGTGTCTTGTTTACCTGGAGCAGCAATTGAGTTTTCATCTTTTTCCAGAATTTTTTTTATTATATATTTCATTGATTTTTGCGTATTTACTGAACGTGGATTTATAATTTTACTATTTTTTTTCTAATAATTGTTTTTCCATAATTTCGCAAAAAATTTCCGTATTGCCTATTGTTGCTTCTTTACTATATCCTCTAATTAAAATACCTTTCTTAGCAAAATTTCTTCCAGTTTTCTTGCAGAACGGTATGATTTTAAAAAACTTGTTGAGGTTTCCCTATTGTTATTTTCAGCGTTAAGTTCTACAGTTTTTGAAACATTTAACACTGCTCATCTTTACATTTAGTAGTTTTTTTTTAAATTTTTTTGGCAAATTCAGGAGCACAATTTTGTTTGTTGTTTTTTAATCTTTCTGATTTTCTGCATTTTTTTCGATGTGTCACTTTTTTAACAGGAATTAAAAAAGTTCACCGACAGCAGCAGCACAGGCAATGCAGTAAGCTCAACACACACGACAAGGGACGCAGCACACAATATAAAATATATACAATATTGTTCTTTATGACAAGAGCTACAACTTTGCCTCAGAGAGTAAATCGAAATTCTGAACGGTTTGCAAGATATGAGCCTGAGAAAATGATCACATTTTTACGAAAATGATACCGAGGCCCCAAATCTTTGGCGGTCCATAAAAAACAAAGTCTTTTTTTTTAGTCTTTTATCACGTAGTGGTGTCCGTATATGGTTATTTTGCCATGACTTAAAAAATTACACACAGTGTTATCAATCAATAGCTGACAGATTAAATCTAAACGTAAGAAATAATTAACGAATAAAACAAGTTTCAACATTTTTATCGTAATCCGGAAATGCTCATATATAGTTTCTTACACATTTCTATTTCTTATTTTACATAATTCCATTTTGTTTGTTCCCCTTTGTTGTTTTGGTGTTTATCACAAAACACGCGTTTTTTCCAATAAGAATACAAGGGTTGCCATATTAGTTGACAATATGGCGACTTACATTAACTCACCACTGAAAAACAAAATGCAAAGTTAACCTCTAATTAACTTAGAATTAATATTAAGTGATCCAATAGTTAACTACTCACTTAAAAACTGGCCATTAGTCATCTTTATTAAAACCATCTCCGGAGTTATGCTGTTGTCTTTTAGTTGAGATGTCAATTGTTGTATCTGTTGACTTCGATCTCTAATCCGCTTCTTCGGTCTTTCGACAATTTTATTAACTCCATCAACGACCAAATTCCGTATATTTCTGAAATTCTTCCTATTTTATTATTCGGAGGTAATCCCAGAGGCTGCCATTCATTGGTTTTTGCGCACATAAATAACTATTGAAGCCTTCAACTGCTCTTGTTGTTCGTACACATTCACTATGTACTGAAAATTTTTTCGGGGTTTCCTGATAAAGGGAACATATTTTATAATACAGTTTACTTGAAACAGAATACTTTAAATTTACCATTTCGAACCACTGCCGTTGGAAGTAGTTAAAAAACATGTTCAAAAATGTTGACTGAGTTCTTATACAGTTCCTTACTGTTATATGCTTCTTGCTTGCATTTATTGAAAGTCTTCTCAATTTTCTGAGAAGGGAGTAGAGGCAATATCAAAATCTTTTTCAATATTCTGTGTGCCTCATCGGTGATCTTAAACTTTTTCGCGAGCTCAGGCATTTTGACAAAAATGGAACCAACATCCCTTTAACCGTGAATCCGGAAAAATTTTTAAAATTGCGTTCCGTAGCGCTTTTTTGAAATCCGTTGTGAACGTTTTCGGTTTCATATCCAACAGATTCGCCTTTATAAATAATCTAAATATATGCTCGTATGATTTTTGATTTTTTTGCGACATAAGTACGAATGCGAATGGAAATACCTGCAACGAAATTTATTCACGTATTGATAAGTAATGATATACAATATAAATATATGCATGTTTCTTGCAAATCATAAAGAGCATTAAGTCTTGGAGAGGAGAGAATACACCTAATCTTTGTGTTCAAAGCTTTGAGTTTATATTTTTCAAATAATAAATTGCATTAAGTTGGGAAATGGAGAGTGGTAGGAGACCATTTATTACAAAAAAACGCGCGAAAAAAAGTGTGTACGCAAAATCTTTCTTTAAAACCGTAGTTTGATAAAATCGTTGGTCTGATTCACTGTCGCACGCACCATATTCTTCCATAAACTTATCATTTTTAAATGCATCAATGAATCTTGAGGCGTTTGAGGCGATTTTGGCATTGCTGCTGCCTTAATTATACCTAAATTCCTTTGCATTTTTGTATACACAACTAGTTGGGTTGATTCTTTGCTTTTACGGTATTCGGAGTTAAAAACTGCCCGTGCTTTATTAGCTTGAAGTGTTGGTTTGGAATCTTCGGGTTTTATACATTCCTTCCGTTGGAATTCCTTCCTTTTTAGTTCCTGATCGGGATGATCCGAATGTAGTTCATCCCCAATGCGCTTATGGCATATTTCATTGTTTGTGATTTGTACAGATGATTTGCAATTTTTTTGATGGCAAACGTATCGTTTAATATTTGTATACTGAGATTTGTACTTATAAAGTTGTTTATCACTAGGCGTATATAATAATTTACAATCCCTACGAGCATCAGGGACAAATCGAAATTCAATTGATTCACTCATTGCTTTGTAAGATTACAACACGACTGCAAAACCACAACTAAATACCCGCTCTAGCAAAATACCTACAACTTTACTTTTACTGCTTTAGAAGTTATCATCGTCCAAATATGTAGAATATTTAATAAACAGAAATTTGGGCGTTATGTCCATTTAGAAGGCGGTCATAAAGCCCAAAAAGTTTGAGTTATAAGTCCGGTTTCATTTTGGGCTTTATGTCCGTTTTGAGAGCGGTCGCAACACGAAAAAAAAAATTTCAAAAAAATTTGGGTGTTATGTCCGTGGGCGTTAAGTCCGGGCACCTAAAAATATACATAAAAAAATGTTCACTTTTCGGGCTACCGAAACGGTATTAAGAATCATTCCTAGGAAGTTCATATGTTCTAGAAAGTTGTTTACTGAGATCTTAGGACCTGAACAGGGCAAAAAAGGTAAACAAAATCGAATTTTTTAAAGGTTTTTGCGATTTTGACCTTGAAGATGAAGTTTGATATGTTCACAATTTTTGTTCTTTTTGACAAGAGCTACAACTTTCCCTCAGAGAGTAGATCAAAGTTCCAAACGGTTTGCAAATATGAGCCTGACAAAATGATGACTTTTTTGCAAAGATGAAACCGAGGCCCCAAATCTTTGGGGGCCCATAAAAAAAGTGCATGACTGTGGGCAAAACTGGGAGACATGGGTCTTTTATACTATAGTCTTTTATCACGCAGTGGTGTCCGTATATGGTTATATTTGTTTCGCGTTGCACTGTGTAATTAAACGATGAAGCTAATCACATCTACCAGAAGAAAGGTTTGAAAAAGGCATGATTTTGTGCTAAATATGTCGATTTGTATGGGAGGTACCAGAAGGGGCTTGGTGAACACACCCATTAGCAATCCCAAACTTGGTATTGACAAATAATATTCACTGACAAAATGTCATTGTGATCTGTAAAGACTTACGGTAGTTATCGTGTTGGCCAGCCAGCCAGAGAGACAGACAGACGGATATGGCTCAATCGTCTTAGAAAGTCGTAAAACGAATTTCGTCCAAAGATACAAACGGCCTAAAATGGCTCCTTCTCTGCGTTACATTTTTCCGTATTAAATGATATACCCCCATCCTATGGGTGAGGGTATAATTAAATGATACATACCCCCTTCCTATGGGTCAGGGTATAAAAAGAAGCATATGTATTTAATTTTTTCTAGAAACGGATTCTGAAACTTTTACGAGCACAAATTTTAATTTTCTTATCGGGGTTTAAAAAAAACATATGCTACTTGTTTTTAAATATCCAAATAACGTATCTGAATTTAAATACGACATTCATATTCAAAGTTGTTATTAAATGTACAAATCGTAGTGAAATTTTGAAATCATATTCACAAATAATGCTTAAATACGAGAGCTAGCTTTTATGTTTTGAGATAAACCAATATTTACCTTTGTCCAGCGGAACAGGTACAATTGTACCTTTTTAATTTTTAAACATCAATAACTTTTTTTTGTTAATAGCAGATATCTGAACTTTTCTGACATCTCTACACACAGAGAAGAGATTCGTTGTCACAGTTATATTTACAGCCAACAAACATTTGGTGATCCTTGGACTATCACATTATTCAGTGTCAATAATTGTGATCAGTATCACCAAATTTTCTGCATATCAATTGATTTGTAATTCAGTTTTGGTTGCAAGAACTGAAATATTTAGTTGAAGGCACAGCAACAAAAAATAAATGTGATCTGTCAATCGAGTTTTAGTTCTAGCAATCAAATTATCCTGTAGTGGTAAATATTCAATTAGTTCGATGAACAAAAAATTACACTCGGGGTTATTTCGTAGAGCCAGAAAATATTTCGATATCTCGAAAACGGTACGTCCATCGAAAAAATAATAAATTTTTACGGCTTTCTAAGGGTTTCTCACAAAGCGACACAATTCGCCGGAAATAATTTATTTATCAAAAAATCGCTAAAATAAAAAAGTGCCATAATAAATGAATAATAAAATAATAAATTTGTTACCTCCATAGGAGGCTGTAACTAATGGATATCCTTAATACGGCATCACTTTTTCTATTAAACAAATCGCTAAAACTAAATTTTTTCGAATGAAAAATCGCTATTATGTATTTACTTGTGGATTGGAACGCGCCCATTGCGCCCGTCGAAACATGCTTTAATTTTAATAGATTTTTAATAAAAGGTAATTCTGTAAGATGTCTTTTTTTTTAGAAAAGGTTCTTTTTTGTTAAGAAGAATCATTTTTTTAAAGAAAGTTTTACATTTTTAAAGAAAATTGAAGAGAATATATTTTTTTTTAAAAAATGATACTTTATTAAGATTTTTTTTTTTTGAAAAAATTTCCCTTTTTTAAGAAAAGGTACGTATTTTAAGAAAAGATTTGCTATGTTTAATGAAGAACTTCTTTGAAAACTACGTTACGTGTGAAATGTCTCTGGTCATTCAATAATCTTCCCTGCAGTGGGTTCGATTCAATACACACCTTCACTTGATTGCAAGTGTATGAATAGTGAATTATGTATAGTGAATGGAAAGTGGATCTTCCAACTAAGAGTGACTCAACAATCTATGAAATTTTTTGTTTATTTTTTGTTCTTTTTTTTATTTTTTTCTTTTTTTTCGGTTTTTTTCGTTTCTTTCTTTCTTCGTCTTTCTTTCGTTTTATCCGTTTTTTCGCTTTTTTTCGTTTTTTTTCCGTTTTTTTTTCGTTTTTTTCGTGTTTTTTCCGTTTTTTTACCTCCGGCATCACTTAAAATCCGTTAAACTAACATTTTTCAAATATAAAACACATACAAACATACTACATATGTATGTGTAGGCGATTTTTTTTAAATAAGTGATGTCGTATTAAAGACATCCATTGGTTACAGCCTCTTATACAGATAACAAAGGTTTTATTTTTTCGATTGCACGCACAGTATATAGTCACTTTTTATTTCAGCGATTTTCATTATTTGCCGATTTTTTTAACAACATTTCTTCGATGCGATTTTACCACTTTATGAGAAATCCTTAGAAACTCGTAAAATAAATTGTTTTTTTTTTGATTGCGCGCTCCATTTCCGAGATATTGGCATAGAGGCATTTTAGCGATTTTTGATTCCAGAAATTTTAGTTTTAGCTATTTTTTAAAAATAAAAATTATGTCGTATTGAAGACATCCATAGGTGAAAGCCTGATATGGAGGTAAAACATTTATTATTTTTGCGATTAGACGCACCGTTCCGAGTTATAGCCATTTTTTTTATTTCAGCGATTTTCTTTCTTTGGCGATTTTTTGAAAAAAGATTATATCGACACGTTCTCGGCAGAATGTATTAAGCGACATATTTGGCGACAATGACTTTTTTCCATATTCTCAAAATTTGTGACAAGCTCCACATTTCGATATACAGAGAATGTTCCTTGCATAACCACGTCATAGATTATTAAGCAAATGAAATGGCAATAACCGAAAATATAATACAAATCAGCTACTTGACAGAACATTTTTTTCGTTTCCTCAACAATTTCCATTTTGTGAGAAACCCGTACAAATTTGTTATTTTTTCGGTTGGACGCTTCTTTTTCAAGATATTGACAGTTTTTCTACATTTTTCATAATTTCGATCAAAAATGGGGGTGTATTACCCTGGGTATCATATGCATGATTATTGGATGGGAGTATATGTCATTTAAGGCTCTGACTCACTATCCTAGATGGTGGTGCGATTTATTCAAAAAATAATCCGACAGAATCTTATCACACTTGAAGAAAATCGCATCACACTTGAAAAAATCCGATCCAAGTGTGTTGTGGATGCCAGACCATCACACAAAAATGATGCAAAACCATATGTTTTCACATAATGTAAGGTTGGATGCCAATACATCACGTTGGTTCTTGGGATTGCTTTTGACCATATTTTGATTTCGTTTGTATTTACAACATACTGACTTTAATATTTTTGGACATATTCATTTATTTATTCTTTTGCACAACTATTATTTATTCTTTTGCACAACTACCTCACGAAAACTGAAATAATTTTAACAGAATAATAGCGGGTCTATTTTTGTATCAGCTGGCATTGTTGTTATTCTTATCAGCTGTCTCCCAAAATACAACCCTGATCGCAGAGAAAATATTAATTTTTTGCAACTTTTCAAAACATGAGCAAATCTAACAGACCTGTCAAAATTATTTTCATTCCTCTTTCATACTTATTCGCATACAATCCAGACTATCCTATTTTTTCAGCACACATGCGATTTTTGACAGATCCAAAGACTAAATCTGATAGTGAGTCATGGCCTTTAATACGGAAAAAAATTAACACATAGAAGGAGGCATATTACACCCTCAGTATCTTTGGACGAAATTCATTTTGGGACCTTTTAAGACTGACTGTCTGTCTTTATCGATCACAGCGAAATTTTGTTAGTGACTATTATTTGTCCCAGGTTAGTTTGGGATTGAAAATGGGCGTTTCTAGTACCTCACATAGAAATCGACAAATTTTGTACGAAATCATGTTTCTTCTAAAACTTTTTCTGGTAGATGTGATTAGCTTCAACTCAAACATTGGTTAATAATCTGTAAATGTTTACTTAATTGGAGAAAAATGAGTGAAGTCGCCACGCCCATTCTGGTACCTTCCATGCAAAAGCTTGTTGGTCGTCCGGGTTGTCATTGCGATAAGTCGCGTGAAACACTTCCGATCTTAATGAAATTTGGTTATAGGCTTCCTGTCACCAAAAACGAGTCACCAAGTAAGACAAGGGTGATTTTGCCAGGCCCATGTTGGTGCCTCCCATACATAAGTTTTTTGATAACTCCCGCAATACCGAACCAATCTTTATGAAATTTGGTACGAGACAAACTTAAGGGTGGTATTCTGTAAGGCGTGAATCAGTCACTATGCGTTACTTTTGTCGTTTTGGTAGTTTATAAAATGTTGCAGATGTTCTGTGACTACCTGCGTTGAGTTACGTTATTTAATGGGTAGTTTATAAAACGCGGCGCAACGGTTTTGATCACTTCAGCTGTCAAATTGAATACACTACAGTTCCTCGCGTTAGTTGAAGAAATTACAAATATAAAGAAAAATGTCGATCGAAGATAGGCAGATGGAAGTATTTTGCATTACATTGAATATAAATAGTTGCTAATTTTGGCTGAAATGCAATCGACGGACAGAGCTCAATTTTTTTGTTTAAATAATTCAAAATTATATTGTTTACTCATTGAAATTCTTATTTGCAAAAATAAAATTAGAAATTGAAAGTTCAAGTAAATAATGCGTTGCAAAACTATTATAATTATATTTACAAAATAATAGACATCAGTTGATGTTGACGCTAATAAAAAAAGAACCAACAACTTTTGAATATCGCCAATGACAACTAATTAATGAAGATTGGAAAATTAGGTGGATATTATATTTTATGTGAATATTGTTGGTATTTGCAGTATTTAAAATAATAGCAATCTCAAAATCTATTGATCTATTGAAATAGAGCTAATTTTTTTTTCTTTTTCATTCTGTGCATTTCACTCAAGATAACTTTTTCTAATCTACAATTGTTTATTTTAGTTGGGCAACTCTATATACCACAAATGTCAGTGACAGCTTCAGTAAGCGAACGCAAGCGCGAAGTGATGAATAAACTAATTTTTTTTACTTTGGCGTTCGCTTTGGCTTTTGCGTTTACGTTCACTTTCGGGACTTTTAGAATACTACCCTTAGTCAAATGCCTCTGTTCTATGGAAAATGAGTCGTTTTTCCACACCCACTCTGGTACCTGTCATGCAAAAGCTTGGTGGTCGTCCGCGTAGTCAATGAGATAAGTCACGTGAAACACTTCCGATCTTAATGAAATTAGGCTATAGGCTTCGTGTCATCAAAGGACAGTCACCACCCTACCAAGACAAGTTGTGCGGCCGGCTGGTTGTTCGGCAAGATAACTCCCGCAAAACCGAACCAATCGTTATGAAGTTTGGTACTAAACAAAATTTAGTCCAATCCACACAAAAGATGGGCAGATGACCGGTTGATCGACACGATAACTCTCGTAGGCTACAAGCGATCTTACTGCAATTCGGTACTCGGAAATGTTTTCCTAAAAATTAAAGATTGACTACTGTCCACGCCCATTTTCGTACCTCCCAAACAAAAGTTGGGCGGCTTTCCGGCTGGCCGACTCGATATCTCCCGTATACTCCAACCGATCTTAACAAAATTTGGTACTGATCAATATTTTGTGTAATACTGTGTAAAAGCAGATGAACAACTTCGCCATGCCCATTTTTGTACCTTCCATATAAATATTGGGCGGACAATTAGCTGGTAGTCACGATAGCACCCCATAATCACTTAGGATCGTAATTAAGTTGGGTATTGAATAATATTTAACGCAATGGATGACTTCGGGTGATGGTATATTTAAGTCGGTTCACCCGACTGAAATTTCTGTACTGGTTTTAGTAAAGTTGTTTCATCCACAATAATAGTTCCTTCAGCCAAGAGTCCACAATTGCATGGGTCAATAGTGGGGACAGATTCAATTATTTATGCTTTTCCCTTCTTTTCTAATCAATTCCCAGTGTGTAAACGTTTAGCCCTTAAATGGCTGAAGGGGTACAAATGTACCTTCATATAATTCGTTAAAAAAACACAAGAATATAAAGTAGAATCATTTTCGTTAGTTTTACATTACCATATATTTAGGAAATAACAAAATATTTTTATGGAGTTTCCTTGCATGATAAACATGTGGTGCTTTGAATATAGCGCTCGTCGCACACAGGTTTCAAGCAGATTGCACACGCCTCTCTAGTTTTGCTTTGCTTGCGTGTCTCACATTTATAAACATAACATCTTCCCACCACATGTGATGCTCCACGTATACCAAATGGTGCTTTGGAAATAAATTCCTGGACCTGCACCCAGAGAACTAATTGTTAGAAAAGAGGTTGTAGCAACCGTAAATTCGGTTGTTGCCACCGAATTGCGGTTGCTACAACCCAATTGAGGTTGTGACAACCGAATTTAGTCCCCACAACTGAAACTCGGTTGAAGCAACCTCATTTCATAATGGATTCGGTTGTGAAAGCTGAAAATTCAATTATATTCTTTTTGTCAACTAAATTTTCTAAAATTTTGGTTGGAAGAACTGAATTTGGAATTAATTCGGATGCAACAACCGAAATTGATACCAAATTCGGTTGGAGTAACAGAATGTGACACCATTTCAGTAGCAACAACCGAATTTGTCATCAATTCGGTTGTATCTATCAAATTTGGTATCAATTCGGTCGCAGTAACCAACGACCGAATTTGGCGTCAATTCTGGCATGAACTGGCATGAATAAACAAAGCGTAACCCTAAAGATTTCCTTATATAAATGATTTTTTTCCATTTGAAATTTTTTTATAAGAATTTAGGAAAATAAATCATCAGCTAATAATTAGAACTAATTTCAAAATTATTTGGTGACACTATCGAAATTCGGTTGTAACAACCTCTAATGAGGTTGTGTCAACCTCCAATGAGATTGTGCCAACCTCCAATGAGGTTGTGACAACCTCCAATGAGGTTGTGCCAACCTCCAATGAGGTTGTGCCAACCTCCAATGAGGTTGTGACAACCTCCAATGAGGTTGTGACAACCTCTAATGAGGTTATGACAACCTCTAATTTCGGTTACGGCTAATTCGGTTATCTCAACCGAATTTTTCTGTGAGTGTGGTACTGCCACAATAGGTCGTCCAATTGTAATTTCTATAGCACTCCGAATAAAATATTTTCCTGTTATAAGTTTGGTGGCACTGCGGTCTTCAACTGATTGCATACATAGCTGTTTTGAAAGATTTTTCAAGAACTTTCGTCGCTGGTGTTTTGTTATACTTTTTAGATGGTAAGTATAAGTAAAGGGTGTTCCAATTTGAGTGATATGATTTCTAAATGACGTTACGGCCATGTGTAGTATATTATGATTTGTAATTTTTTTTAATTGTCTTCAGTAATTTGTAAAATTTCATCATGGAGAAATATACGCAAGAACAACGCTCACAAATTATTAAATTTTTTTCATCAAAATAATCGTTCTCCGACTGCAAATTTTCGTGGGCTTTTGCCATTTTATGGTCGTAATAATCGAGTACCTGTGCTCGCCAATAAGACAAAGAACCGCTCGAAGTAATGAAAATATTGCTGTCGGTCAGGCAAGTGTTGCCGAAGACCGCAATTCTTCGAAATGAAGCTGGTAACACCGTTACTGTCAATGGAGAACGGTATAGATCGATGATAACAAATTGTTTATGGCCGGAATTTGAAGAAGTTCCGTGCACGTGCAACAATCGAATTATTGCGAGAATTGTTTGGAGATACGATTATTTCAAGAAATTGTGAAATTGAATGGCCTTATTTGAAGTCATTGGTCTCTAGCAATAATTCAATCTCTCTTCAAGCTTTGAAAGTGCCATTCATGACATACCACTTGATGTAGTGGAAAAATTGCTCGAAAATTGGGTTCATCGAATTCGTTCCTGCAAAAGAAGACGTAGAGGCCGGTTGAAAAACCGTTTATTCAAAACTTAATTGTATCGGTTGTACTTCACATTAAATAAAAAAAACATTAGAATTTCCTTAACAATTAGCGTGTTTTTTTTAAGAAACCTTATCACTAAAATTGGAAAACCCTTTACTTGAAGACAAATATTGAGAACAAAATTTGTATACAGCGATTGCAAAAATGTGCCGCCCCTTCTTGCAGGTTGGGATCTGTGGAAAACTAAGCTTTTCAGTCAAAACTCGTCAGTAGTCGCGGACTGTACTTAGATATCTAGATAGCAGATGTACGTGGAGGTGGGTATGACTAAATCTGCTTAGAATATTGTAATAAATTATTTTTATTTTATACAGGACGTCCCTTTTGTACTTAAAATTGTAACACAACCTTTTAATATTTTAGTTCTTTCAAACGGTGATTACGATCATATACGGGATGCAGTGACGTAGAACACAAATTCGCAACAAGTTCTTCATTACATTCTGATAACAAAAAGTTTCCATTTCTGATAAAAATCTAAACCAACTAACAACTAAGAAATATGTACGCGTACTAGGAAATTACAAAGCAATCGGTAACCCTACTTAGTATTGAAAGAAGAGGAACGTATATGCTGCCCTTGCCTCTGCTGTGTCTCGAGCCATCTTCTTATGAGTTCTAGGATTTCAATTGCAACAGAGGTCGAAAGCAGAATTGTTTGCGTCTCCATGTAATTCTAGACTAATCGTTTCTTGTGAGAGTAACTTCGAGTGCGAGTGTGGACATGCCTTTTAACTCCAACTTACATGGCGAGTGAGTGTTGGTTGTGCTTTTGTGGTCGGGTGGTAATTAAAGCGTGGAAATCACAGTTTAAATTGTCATAAATTTGTGGTATTTGGAATGATTCTTCGATGCTCCCGGTCGTCGAAGCAGCCCAAGTGAAGACTGGTAAACGGCATTTAAGCATTGACGCTTTTGAGTGCACTCTCTTTGTTGTTCGTTTTCCGGCAAACATACCTGCTGGTCATTATCATTGTAAGTGGCTTATTGCATTGTTCTAGGGCTTCAAGTATGTAGAAATTCTCATGTATTCTGTGGGAGATGAGTACCCAGAATAGGGTCAGATAAACATGAATAGTGGAAAAGGTCTAGAGTTAAACATATTGTTATAAATCACTTTTTATTTATTTAAAAATGTTAGCTTCCTTAAGATGATTGTCTTTAGTACTAAGGGGTTATATATTTAATTACGTATTTCATATTTCAAATCAAATATTCCAAGTATCCCCTTTTCCAACCATCTGTTGGCCACTAACTGACTGAATGTATTCTGCAACTTTGAATCATTTTGGCTGCCATTACTCCGAAAACGTGAAGAAATAACAAATGCTGTACCCGTTGCTCGTTCGTAATCCTTTTTGTTTTCTTAATTCACTTATCTCTGATCGAATGCCAACACCAAACAACAACTGTCGATTTTATTCCGCCAATACGAACAGTTAAATTACATGCAAATCCAATTAAGTTGTTAACTCTTTTTGCTTGGGTCCCTCTTGATGGTGATGTCGATGCTGTTTCGGTTTCTGTTGCTATGGTTTGTCGACTTTGTTAAGGAGTTTGGAGTCGAGCCATGCTCTTCACGTATTTCCCATTCATCCTTGATGTCTGTCTGTGGCCTTTTGGTTTTTGTTTAATTTATTGCAATGAATTTGGTTTCTTTTGTTGAAATAAACACATTGTTATGTAGTTGATGCCCTTGTTGCTTTTGTTGGTCGATAAGGGCCAAAATGTGGTAGCCCAGATGTAAAACGTCTTAAATGTTGATTCATTAGCCGAACATAATTCTCATTATTTAAATAAAACAAACTAAGTGAGAGAACAAACAAACAAAGTTGGTATTAATCAGCGACTGGTGATTGGATTGCAAATATAATTATGGTGATTAACTTTTTTGTTATTATTAAATAATTGGGTTTAAATGATAATCAATTATTAAAATAATGAACTGAAACACTGTTTACAAAATATAGGAGTCGGGATGCACATATGTGTTTGTTATCGACAGTTACAACAGTTCAGCTGATTTGTATTAGAGCGCAAAGTTATTTGAATGGGAGTTAATAAACCGGGTGTGGCTATTAATCCCAACTTCTGCGGAAAATATGTCAGTCAAAATCCTAATGAGTTTCGGGTTTAAAAGTCTTAGAAAATTCTGGTTGTAATTTATGAGGCAACGCAACTCACCCATTTGCATTGGGTTGTAGTTTTATTCTTAACCAGGCAAACGATGAGGGGGTATGATCAATTGTGCCATCGTTTTGATATGACAATACGAGAACTGTTTGAAAAGCGTTTCAAAGCAACCCCTTAAGACAAAGTTGTAAAATTGTATGTCCGGCTCAGTAAGTCTTAAAATAGAAACCGCACAATTCACTGCTTGTGAGGAACTCGTCCTAATCCCTCCATTAAACTACTGGTAATTTTCTGGCAAGTCCATCTCAAATTTCTGTAAATAGTTGTAAGAATAATTAAAAAAAACATGGTGCCCCATCACATCCCATCAAGGGATTGTGGAGACCTCTCACAACCAGTGAGGTGTGCGCTTTCTTTCTTGATTTATATTCAATGAATGGTAGAAAATTGTGAAAAATTGCGATGTTTAGGTACTTGGAACCATAATTTTCCATCTCAAATATTATGAAAACAAAAGCCAACCTAGAAAAACGGGTAGCACCACTGAATTCAGCGTACTCGAATTAGGTTTACCAACCATTGGTAAAGTTTAGGTTAGATTTTACCACCCATGTTTCAAAAAAAAGTTACCAATCCGAGCACAGTGTTATTATGGCAAAACGCACAAGGGCTGGTGTTATAATAATTAAATTAACAACACTGGTTGTCACCTTGAAAATTTTTAACGAGTCGTAGCTTGGAGTACTCGTTGCAAGTATTATAGGATAAGCTTTGGAAAATTTACTTTTGATTGAAAAATTTTGTTGGTATAAAGATTTCAATCAATTTTTGTAATTCTGGTTCTTTCGAAGAATGGGCGATCATGCCCCCGGCCAAAAATCTATACCAAACAATGCCACGTTGTTGACTCATTTGTTTCTCAACAATGGCTCGTGTATTTTCTGAACTCCAAATGAATCAACTTTCACGATAAACGAAGCGATGGAGATGAAAATGAGCCATATCGCTGAATACGATTTTGTTCGAAACCCCTTCATTGTTCCTAAATTATTTCTCAACAATGAAAACGCGTTGTTCTTCAATTTGGAGTTCCATTTTTATAACCCTGAAGTTTCAGCTCTCTGTTTTTCGTGTCGGGTCACCGTTATTAAGCAATGAAAGGAGGCGTGTTCCCAAATCGTAGTAGTCAATATTCGGACCAGACCCGTGGAACTCGAATAATTATACCCTCACCCATAGGGATGGGGGTATATATCATTTACTACGTAAAAAAATATAACACATAGAAGGAGCCATATTATGCCCTTAGTATCTTTGGACAAAATTCGTTTTAGGACTTTTTAAGACGTTTAAGCCATGTCCGTGTCTCTCTGTCTGGCTGGCTGGCTGGTCAACACGTTAACTACCGTAAATCTTTACAGATCACAATGAAATTTTGTCAGTGACTAGTATTTGCCAATATTGAGTTTGGGATTGAAAATGGGCGTTGTGACCACGCCCCTTCTGGTACCTCCCATACAAATCGACACAGCTAACACAAAATCATATCTCTTTCAAACCTTTCTTCTGGTAGATATGATTAACTTCAACTCTCACACCGGTTAATAATCTGTAAATGCCTAGTTAACTCACTGGAGGAAATGGGCGAGATTGTCACGCCCATTCTGGTACCTCCCATACAAAAAGTGTGTTCGTTCGGATTAACAATCCTCTAAATCGCGTGAAACACTTCCGACCTTTCTCGTTATCAAACGCCAATCACCGATTAAAACAAGGGAGATTTTGCCACGCCCATTGTGGTACCTCCCATACAAAAGTTGTTTGGCCGTCTGGTTGTTCGGTACGAAAAGCCCCGCTAAACCGAACCAAACTTTATGAAAGTTTGTACTAGTCAATATTTAATCAAATAAAACTCTCCTATAGAAAATGAGCTGTTTTGCCACACCCACTCTGGTACCTCTACAACCGATCTTAATAAAATTCGGTACTAGGCAATATTTTGCTAAAAGCTACTGTGTAATTCACAACTGACTATTTTGTGCCCCGCCCAGTTTCATACCTCCCACACAAAAGTTGGGTGCATTTGCAGTTTGCCGACTCGATATCTCCAATATATCATAACCGATCTTAATACAGTTAGGTACTGATCAAAATTTTGGGCAACAACTTGCTATGCCCATTTTTGTACCACGCACATAAATATTCGGAGGGAAACTAACTAATTTTGGTATTCAATAATATTTAGCGCAATGTCAATCTGCTATTGAACATGGTCACTTTTGAGTATGGGCGTTTTTTAACAGAACTCCCACGCAATAGATGACTTATGGTGAGGTATGATTAAGTCGGTTCACCCGACTGGAACTTATGTACTGGTTTTTTTCATTTCAGTTTTCATCTTATACCACATTTTTGAATAGATCGTTTAAAAACCTACATAAATATAAAATACAATTAAAAGCACCGTAAGTGAAGAGAAATAAATAAACAAAAAGAGTCAGTTACGGATATCGACGTTTCCTTGGAAGTTCCAAGCAATATAAGCAATTAGTATCGGTTAAAGCATTTAATTTTTTCGTGTTTTTTAACACCAATATCGCCTAGGGCCCCACAGAGTCTAAATTATCCATTAATACTCGTAAAATACCGATTCTTCTTCAATTATTGCATATGGATTTTTCGTCTTCTGAAGAAGTTACATGGACGTTTGAAGCTAAATGAAAATTTTCGTGGAACATTTGAATGCCCGAAAGTCCCGTTTTAATGTACTTTTTGACATTTCTCGAAATAAGGACGAAGAGGAAACGTACTGAGGAAACGTACTAAACTGAAGTTATACTATTTCGGCTTTAGATACAAATTTCAGCAGGCAATAAAATAATAGGGACACCTAAGGGGGATCTATCCTTCCAGTGTTTTAATGTACCTACCTCAGGCTTTCATTTCGCAAGGGAATCATTCACTCCCAGACAATTACCACTATTTTGTTGTACTGTGTTTTGTAACCTTTTGTAAAAGACTAAAATTAAAGAGAAGTTTAAAAAAGAGAGCGATTTTTTGTTAAATTTTACATACTGAACAACATAGATGCAACCCCAATTTTGTTGCTAAAATTTTTTGTTTGAGTCCCTGTTTCTTGATATCAAAAATTGTATCAAAAATTCGAGCCCTTTTGCTCACGATTTCATTTCATCTCGACCATCATTTTAAAAAGCTAAACTCGCGTGCAAGTTAAAATTTAAAGATCTGAAAACATAAGTCGCTCACGAATTTAATATGTAGAAGTCGAGAGCGAGTTTAAAAGCGAATAGACTGAATCGTTGGTCCAAATCTTGAAGTTGTTTTCATGGGTACTAGCTCTGGCAGTGTGTACGTGTACTCTTTAATGACTTCCCAGTGTGCCATACGAATCCGTTTCAAATCCGGGACGGACTCACTTCTTCATATATTTTGTCCCAAATGGAAATAAGTGACGAATACATAAAGGCACCGTTTGCGCATGAAATTCCCCTTGAAAATGTGAATCGGTTTTTCTACATTTTCGGATCCGTCTCGAATTCGCAACGTACTTCATGTTCGAATACTGTCCAAGTTCGTTCCGGTAAAATAAATTGAACTCAAGTCGGATTCACTTTTTGGAAATTTTTGAGGATTCGAAACGGATTCATTCGGATTTCGTCATCAAATCATTATTATTTAAATCATTTTGTATTTTTTTCAAAGTTTTTGTTTTTGAGCAATTCAAATATAATTCTGCGACATTACGATTTTTAGGCAAAAGTATCTGTCAATAGACGGGGAGTGGTAGGGGAGCGTGGGTCGGGCAAACCTTGACGAAAATACGATTTTTGTGTTCTCATGAGATGTTTTCAAATCAAAATTGGCTTCCCGAAACTCGTATTTCTCTTTATTATGCTTTTAGGGGCTTGCAACAGGTTCGAAACGCACTCACCAAATTTCAATTTCACTGATTCGCGGATTCACCAAATATCAATTTTACTGATATGCATTTTATATTTTTATGTACTCGAAACGGGTTTGATATATCATATTTCGCTATTTATGCGTTTATGGACTCGTAACGGGTCGAAACGGATCCGTATCCGTTTTTTTGCACATTGGATGTATATAATGAATGTTTTAAGATTTTATTTTAGAATTTTTTTTGTGGTTTTTGTGATTTGTTTTATGATGTCTCTTTGGGTCACAAGATCAAAATTATGTTGCATGATAATGATGATAAGCAAAATGTGATAATTAGTTTGTATAAGGTTTTTGGGAATATCAAAATCACATTTTATATTGCCTGTAAATTTTCTTTTCAGCAAATTGCGATAATTTCGTCATAAGAAACATATTGTTCATATTCGACATGGTGGACGACAAATTATTGTGTTAAACCAAACCAACGTGTTAAACTAAACCGACTACAGTAACTTTTGTTTAATTTTCCTGCAACAGAAAATCCGCACTTTTCGCTCACCCCAAATTATGCTTGAGTTCGAATCTTTTTAACTGAGATTTCGAATTTTAAACCGAGTAAGTTATTGAAGATTTGGCTGGTGAGTTCAGTTTTTTTCGTACCTGCGACAAAATATCGGGTTTTTCAATGAGAGCGCTACAAAAGTTTTTTTAAATAAAACAAAATCGGTTTTAGATACCAATGAAATTCTTTATTCCTGTGAAAGTACGTTCGATGACATTATGTATGGAACTCGATTTCTTTTGCATGGCCACCACGGGCACGCTTGTAAAATTCCACACGCTGAACCCAATTTTCGACGGTTTTCAAGCATAAATCGGCCGATACTGCTGCAATTTCACGTTCGATATTCGTACGAAGTTCATCAATCATCGCTGGCTTGTTGGCATAGACCATAGACTTGACGTAGCCCCACAGGAAATAATCTAACGGCGTCAAATCGCACGACCGAGGCGGCCAATCGACTAGGCCATTTCGTGAGATAACACGTTCACCAAACTTGGTTTCCAATAAATTGATTGTGGCATTCGCTGTGTGGCTTGTGGCGCCGTCCTGTTAGAACCACATGTCTTCCAAGTCCGTATTATCCAATTGGAGCCAAAAATATTGGGTTATCAGTGAACGGTAGCGATTCGCATTCACAGTTATGTGCCGGTCCTGATCATCACGGAAGAAGTACGGCCCAATGACGCCGCCGGCCCATAAACCGCACCAAACCGTAATTTTTTCGGGATGCAATGATGACTCATGGATTACGTGTGGATTGCTGTCTGACCAATAACGCATATTTTGCTTCAGCCATAACTGAGCCTCATCGCTGAAGATGATTGAGGCCACTAAAGTTGAGGCCACTGACTCCAAATTTCGGTAGTAAATTTTAATAATTTCGACTCGTTGTTGGCTCGTATATCTTTCCATGATGAAATGGCAAACCTTACTGAAGAGAAATGTCTAAAGAACGGGAAAAATATGGCGTCGTTTGCTGTCCCTATCGATTTACTTGAAAAACCCTTTAATATAAGTAGATGACAGAATATTGCATTAATTAATTCGGTATAGTAGTTGCCAATAATCTAGAAATGTCGATTATTAAGAGTTGCGTAAACTGAGGGTTCACTGTACAGTTTACTGATCAAAATACAATTGTTTAAAATTGTATGATCAATACAATTTCGCTTAATACGATACAAACACTCTTCTCACCACACTCTTCTCAAATACTACTCGAGTAGATTGTTAGGGCCATTTGAGTTAACATCAATTTGAATGGTCTTTAATTTCAGATGAGCCCTTACAAAGGAAACATAAATTGTATTATTTTCGTCTTCACGTAATGAGGGGCCCTATTAACTGTGTGCGATTGAATGCCTCGATGTAGTTATTGTGATGTGTCGTAGCCGTGTATGTGGTATGATGTTTCCTTGACTTGACTTGATTTGTATTTGTTCCTCAGGTTCATGTGCATACTCGTACAACCAACAGACGAATGTTTGCCTGAGTAAATGGATGCATGGACATGAGTCCGATGTTTGCTCGTACAAAGGTACGTACGTACATTCATTCTACACTTTTGTTTGTTATTTTATAATCATTTTGATTGAATTCAAATCAAACATTTTACTGCTTCTGTTGTGACAAAAAGTCTTTAGCATCTTCAATTCACCATAAAAATAAATGCATGAGCGTACAACATTAGTAACATTTCTTTGTATGTATAAATGTCTTTGCAGTGTTTCTCAAACTTTTTAAAAATTGTGTTATGTAGCGAATGCAATTGTGTGTGAGCGTGCGTATGAGTGAGTTGTAATTTATAGTTGGGCTCAAGTTGATTTAACAATCCCAGTTGTTGAACTTATCGAAACACTATTGAACAGAACTATCACACGAAAACATGCCTTCAAATTCTAGTCGGTTTGTCAAAAAAAGAATAGAAATAGTATATTTTAAAACACGCCAAAAAATATCCCGTTTCGGCTTAAAGATTTGAGAAGTTTATTCATGCAACAATGTTCGATAGTGACACTCAGCGGTGTAGTCGTCGGCGTTACAAATGAAATGTGGTATGTGCCATCTTGATCACTTGTTATGTATCACACGAGGAAAATTATTCATCGCCTCGACGAATAATTTCATCGAAAGCGAGCTCACATACAGATTCGTCACTGCAACGAATGTGGGTTCATTGCTATAATGGATAGGCTTCAGTATTGCGTTGAATATTTTGTGCAATTTTTGCGATAATTTTCTATACATTATCTCGCCTTTTTCAATTCCATAAAAGATTAATATTTGTTATTTCTTTATATGACGGATGAGGCACCTTACAATATGTTTTATTTCAATATTTTGCAAACAAAAAGGTATGAAATAACCCAAGAAACTGTACTTTGGATCAGAAACACTTCGTAGAACACGAATCGACGTTGCGCCAACGAAAACAGCTGTGTGTTTTTTATTAACTTTTCAGGAAAGCAAAAAGACTAAAATTTTCTTGGAACATTTGATCCACAACTCTGTCTTTATCAGTACCATGAACTTCTAAGCCGATGCAAATGTCAGGAAAGAGCTGGGGGAGCGTCTGTATAAACACAAATTGTTTTCAATTGTGCAATAAAATTTTTTTCAAAAAATTACACATAACCCTTTTCGCTGACGCAGCGACGGTATGTTGGAGAAATGTAAAATATTTTTCAGACAAAATTTGAAATTTTTGAGTTTGAATATTGATTTACGAGAAGTACGAATCTATTTGCGAGTTCCAATGAAAGCCCATCCAAATTTCGTCAAATAGTATATTCTTTTCTTCGAGATGGACAATTAATTAATTTCCCGCAGCAACAATAATTGCAATATTGCAGAAGAAAAGTAAATACTGTTTCATTGATGCAACGATAATATTGTGTGATGTTGTTGTATTGATGTATTTCATAACAGCGGTTAACCGTTTTTATTTCTTAATTTTTTTTTGAAACGTTTTCTTTGTGTACACATTTTTTTGTTAAATTTTTATTAATGGCAAGTAGGATTCTAGTTGCTTATTTTGGATGTAAAGGTATATTTTTAAATCATATATTATTTTGACAGTGATAGACTTTTTCTGTTCCAAATATTGGCTATCAGTGAGTATCATAACTCGGCTGACCAAAATAAGTTGTGAGAAATATTGAAAACTTATTTCCAAAGTTAGTGCTGTGTTGCCCAAACAGTGTGATTGTTGAAAATAAAGTCGAAACGAAGTACCCACACAAGTTTGTGCAAAAGGTTCGTGGTACAGGCTTGCAGGCTGAAAAATAACGGCCCCAGCAACATATTGCAGGAACCATGTACATGTTTGCAAGCATTGTTTTCGTGAATAGAAGATCTGGTGCTTGTTTTTCTTTATTGTCGGTCACGTTTTTGTTTCCAGCTGTTTTCTGCAAATAAAATCCACATTTGGTTCACAAATATATATGGGGCATTCCAAGTCAAATCGGACAGTTTGTAAATTGTTCCTTTGGTTTCCGCCATTTTGTGATATTTTGTGGCAACCATCAAGCAACGGTTCCTGGTCAATTTTCATGTTGTTGTAATTGCTCCTTCAAAGGATATTGATTTTTAAACAATCGATTTTTTAAAGGACTATTTTGGACTATTGACCATAACTTCCTCAATAATGGTCCGACTTGGACAGTTTTTTTCTGTACTTTTTAGTAAAAATATTAAAAAAAAAAACCAGTACATAAGTTTCAGTCGGGTGAACCGACTTAATCATACCTCACCATAAGTCATCCATTGCGTGGGAGTTCTGTTAAAAAACGCCCATACTCAAAAGTGACCATGTTCAGTAGCAGATTGACATTGCGCTAAATATTATTGAATACCAAAATTAGTTAGTTTCCCTCCGAATATTTATGTGCGTGGTACAAAAATGGGCATAGCAAGTTGTTGCCCAAAATTTTGATCAGTACCTAACTGTATTAAGATCGGTTATGATATATTGGAGATATCGAGTCGGCAAACTGCAAATGCACCCAACTTTTGTGTGGGAGGTATGAAACTGGGCGGGGCACAAAATAGTCAGTTGTGAATTACACAGTAGCTTTTAGCAAAATATTGCCTAGTACCGAATTTTATTAAGAGCCGGTTGTAGTTTACGAGAGTTATCGTGTCGTTCAACCGGTCATCCGCCCAATTTTTATATGGGAGGTATCACAATGGGCGTGGCTAAACAGCTCATTTTCTATAGGAGAGTTTTATTTCACCAAATATTGACTAGTACAAACTTTCATAAAGATTGGTTCGGTTTTGCGGGACTTTTCGTGCCGAACAACCAGACGGCCCAACAACTTTTGTAGGGGAGGTACCATAATGGGCGTGGAAAAATCTCCCTTGTTTTAATCGGTGATTGGCGTTTGAGAACGTGAAACCTTGTACCTAATTTCATTAAGGTCGGAAGTGTTTCACGCGATTTAGAGGATTGATAACCCGAACGAACACACTTTCTCCTCCAGTTAAACAGGGATTTACGGATTATTAACCGGTGCGAGAGTTGAAGTTAATCATATCTACCAGAAGAAAGGTGTGAAAGAAATATGATTTTGTGCTCAATGTGTCGATTTGTATGGGAGGTAGCAGAAGGGGCGTGGTCACAACGCCCATTTTCAATCCCAAACTCAATATTGGCAAATAATAGTCACTTACAAATTTCAATGTGATCTGTAAAGATTTACGGCAGTTATCGTGTTGACCAGCCAGCCAGACAGACTGACAAAGAGACACGGACATGGCTCAAACGTCTTGAAAAGTCCTAAAACGAATTTCGTCCAAAGATACTAAGGGCATAATATGGCTCCTTCTATGTGTTAAATTTTTTTTACGTATTAAATGATATATACCCCCATCCCTATGGGTGAGGGTATAAATATTCAAAGTGGTTTTGTATACGAATTTTGAGTTTTTAAATTTTAGTTTTAATTTTGAAACTGTTTGTACCCTTCGATTTGGTCGAAGTGTTATAAACCTCTATCCATTCTCTTTCTTTTAATCCCAAATTGATAGTGGGCAAATAATTATTAACACTTTTTTTTTGATTTTTGAAAATTTTCAAAAATCATTTTTCCCTACTAACCACTAAGTACAATTCATGTTTTGTAGGCGAAAACTTCGTTTATTCTAAGTGTTCAACTGCCAGACCAGAAGGGGTTAACAATCTGTAATTTTGCTGAAAACTACGCGTTTGTAATCCAGAACGCAGCACCGGGCTTTCACTGGAACAACAATCAAGCAACAATTTTCCCAGTAGTGATGTAGTACAAGAAGAATAATAAATTTATTCATCAAAGTCTAGTAATAATTTCTGATGGCAATAATCATGATTCGATTGCTGTACATTTGTATTTGACATTCTTATCGTTTACAGAAAAAAATATATAGATTTTAAGTTTTCTAAAAAGATTTTATTTACTTATTTTGTTTAAAAGTTTTATATACATTATTGTTATTTGAACGAGAATATTGTTTGGTAAGCACGGTTCCGCTGTCAGCTGGAATAATTAAAAGCATTTTTTGTGTGCCAGGGATTGATTTAGCGGTTCCATGTCCAGTTTTTCTTTTGCATCGAAATAATGGTGTTCTGGCGAAAGCATTACTGCAATGTTCGGTAAGCTACTCGGTTTAGATGCCCACTCATACAGTTCTTGAGCTGTTGTTATTTGTTCAACGTTATGACGTTGAAGACTTAGGGTGGTATTCTATAAGTCGTGAATCAGTCACTTCGAGGTACTTCTGTCGTTTTGGTACTTTATAAAACGTTACAGCTGTTCGGTGACTACCTGTGTTGGGTTACATTATTTAATGGGTAGTTTATAAAAAGCAGCGCAACGTTTTTGATCACTTCAGCTGTCAAATTGAACACGCCACAGTTCTTCGCGTTAGTTGAAGAAATTACAAATTTAAAGAAAATTGTCGATCGAGAATAGGCAGATGAAAGTATTTTGCATTTCACTGGTTATAAGTAGTTGGCAATTTTGGCTGAAATGCATTCGACGGATAGAGTTCAACCTTTTTTTTTTAAATAATTCAAAATTATACTGTTTACGCACTGAAATTCTTATTTACAATAAGAAAATTAGAAATGGAACGTTCAAATAAATAATGCATAGCAAAACTATTATAATTAAATTTAAAAATTATAGACATCAGTTGATGCTGACAATAATAAACAAAAGAACCAATACATTACAACCAATACATACAGCCAAATGGCACCTGTTTTTGAAAACACAACTAATTTAATGTAGATGGGGAAATTTATTGGACATTGATATTGTTGGTATTTGCAGTATTATAAATAATATCAATCTTAAAATCTGTTGATCTACTGAAATAGAGCTAATTTTTTTAATCTTTTTCATTCTGAGCATTTTTCACTCAAGATAACTTTTTCGACGTAGCGAAATAACTCCCACATGAAATAACTCCCACCAGAAAAATTATATAAGTCCCAAAAAATTTCCATACAAAAGTGGGAGCTATTTCATATGAAATAACTCCCACTTTAGTAGGACTTATTTCGTTTTTTTTTGGGAGTTATTTCATTTTTCCTGGTGGGAGTTATTTTATTATGAAATATTATGAAATGTTATGACAATGAAATAACTCCCAAAAAAAAATGACCGTTTGTACAAGGCCCATATAACAAGTGCTGTAGGAGAAGTCTTAGGACTTATTTCACTTTGCTATTTTGGGAGTTTTTTAATTTTTTGTGGGACTTATATCATTTTTTCGTTATTGGAACTTATTTAATTTTTGGTGGGAATTATTTCATGGGGAGTTATTTCGCTACGCCAACTTTTTCTAATCTATAATTGTTTATTTTTGTTGGGCAACTCTATAAACCGCATTCGTAAACAAACGCAAGCGCGAAGTGATGTATGTATAAACTAAATTTTTTTGTCTTTGGCGTTCGCTTTGGCTTTTGCGTTTACGTTCAATTTCGGGACTTTTAGAATACTACCCTTACTCTTGATGCAATTCTTTTTGCTGTTCCTCCAATGCCATCACATGGTCCCTTACCATGAGCTGTTGCAAAATAGTGCCATGCATCATCAGTCCTAAAATCTTATTTGTGAAAATAAATATTCACGAAATTTTTAAAAATTTTGAACTGCTGCGGGGCACCATCGGAAAAGTAAAAAATTTTAGCTGCATTCGATATTTCTTTTTTTTATGAAGTTGGTAATAATCCTCAAATACAAATGTACAGCAATCGAATCATGATTATTGCCATCAGAAATTATTACTAGACTTTGGTGAGTAAGTTTATTATTCTTCTTGTAATACATCACTACTGGGAAAATTGTTGCTTGATTGTTGTTCCAGTGAAAGCCCGGTGCTGCGGTCTGGATTACAAACACGTAGTTTTCAGCAAAATTACAGATTACAGACCCCTTCTGGTCTGATGGTTGAACACTTAGAATAAAAGAAGTTTTCGCCTACAAAATATAAATAGTACGTAGGTTAGTAGGGAAAAATTATTTTTGAAAGTTTTCAAAAACCAAAAAAAAAAGTATTAATAATTATTTGAACACTATCAATTTGGGATTAAAAGAAAAAGAATGGATAGAGGTTTATAACAAAAAAATTTCGGGAAAATCGAGGCGTACAAACAGTTTCAAAATTAAAAGTAAAATTTAAAAACTCAAAATTCGTATACAAAACCACTTTGAATATTTTTTTTCTTATTTTTCTAACAACTACAGCAAAAAATAAACAGATTAAAAAAAGTGTCCAAGTCGGACCATTATTGAGGAAGTTATGACCAATAGTCCAAAACATTCCTATAAAAAAATCGATATTGGTTGCCACAAAATATCAGAAAATGGCGGAAATCAAAAAGAAAAATGTTCAAACTGTCCGATTTGACTTGGAATGCCCCATATATTACAACCTATTAATCATTGTGTGTGTCCCAAACATGTCATATTGAGCAGCAGAAACAATGTGTGTGGACACAAGTATACTATAGTTGCAACGAGCTACAAACACGTTATATTTGCATCCACACAACAGAAAATGACAAATTTGCATGTGTGTGTGTGGACAACACTCATGGTTGCCGTCGTCGTACGGTGCGTACTGTCGCGATGATAATGAGGCTGCTGTGGCCAATTTTGTGCAATTCAATCAAAGAGAATCGATCTCAACAGTTCGGCACTTCACGCACCAGCATTATGCGAATTTTACACAATGTTCTCTGATTATTCGGTTACAAGGTCCTTCATCAATCGAATTTGGAAGAATAAGCATTTTTCAAACGACAGAATTTTCATCTCGGCTGCTAAGTCAACACACAAAATTGCCGCATCTGGGGATCGAAAAACGCGCACGTCATTGTCGAGAAGCCAATGCATTCACAGAGAGCGACAGGTTGGTGTGCATTTTGCAATGGTGGCATTATTGGCCAATTTGTTTAGATTTTTTTTAACGCCATTTCAGTCAACTGCGATGTCTACAGAGCCATGATTCTGGACTATTTAAGGGTGAAATGGAAGACATCTTTCATCTTTCCTCTTCTGGCTATTTAACGGTTCCCTAAAACACCTCTATACTTCTATACTAATATTGTAAAGAGAAAGTGTTGTGAAAAAAAAATGTACCCTCTACTAAAATTCAAGACGAAGTTTGCCGGGTTTGCTAGTATTAAATAAATAAATAAATTAAACAAATTTTAACATATTTCCCTAACTGGTTCTATCCTTCGCCTTTTCTCGCTAGTTGGTAATACCAAGGAGACGGAGGGATTCTTCGGCCTGACATTTTCAGGGGAGTCTTGGTCGTCCTCTTTCCCGCTTCCATCGGGTACGTTATCGAAAACCTTTCGAGCTGGCTCGTCTTCGTACATTCTGATAACATTATTGCTGGACTTTTGTCTATCGAGAGAGGTCTCTGATCTTAAACTGCCTGTTGAGCCCAAAATATCATATATTTGCAAGCACAATTCTCTTATTTATCTCCAGGCTGACGTTGTTGTATTTCTTCACGGCGGATCCAAAGTAGATAAATTCATCTGTCACTTGAAAATTAAACCTTATACTCGATGGATAAGAGGACATATACACGGATCACCTTTTTGAATACAACACTGAGACTCCAATCGTCAGGTATGAATTCCCCCAATCATATACCGCATATATGTTGATGCATGTGGGCTAGCAGTCCTTCGCCACCGGCATGAAAAGTCTCAGCGGGTAGTCCATCCACAACAGCGTATGTTGATCTTAAGCCTGATGATTGCCATTCTAATCACGCCTTCTGTGGAAGAATTTGAGCGGAGTAGTGGTGAAAAGTGGTCTGTTCATACTTTAAGCACACACTGCTTATCTGTCACCAGGTTCCCATTCTCGCCCTGGCAGGAGGGCAGCCCATTATTCGATATTCTTACCCTCTGGAAAAATTTTCGTTATTGATTATTCATCCTTTTCACTCACTCTCTGCACCATTATTTCGGCATAAATAATTGGGTTTCCTCACTTGTCAGCCTCTTGTACCACTCAATCGCAGCAAGAGACTGCGACACCTAGTTTCAAGGCCCAACCCGCACAGCCACAATTTGCATAAAATCGAAATATTTCAACATCTCGTTAATTTGTGTGCAAGCATAGAGGATAAAGACGATAGGGTCAAAGAATCAATTTATGAGCGTCCGGATACAAACGCTGCTCTGACCAGGACATTAAAATTATTCTAGGCGATTTTAATGCCAAATTGGGAAAGGAAAAGTCTGTCGACCAATCACAGTCCACATGATACCACTTCCGATAATGGAATAAGACTGATAGACTTCACCGCTGCAAAGAACATGGATGTTAGTAGCACACGATTCCAAAATAATGACATACATAAGGCGACTTGGTTATCTCCTGATCAGAGAACGAGGAACCAGATTGATCACTTAGTAATAGAAGGCAAACACTCTTCTAGTGTAATAGATATACATGTGAGAAGACTGCGCAGGGCGAAAAACAAAGCAGAAGCTAGATATCGGTAAGCTGCAAATACCGGATATATCCAAGGCCTATTAACCAAAGCTCACTCTCCTGTTAGAGCAGAATACTCCTCCTCTCGAGGACCCAAAAGCGCAGTGGAAACACATTTCCCATTCTTTGGAAACCGAAGCTAGGACTTGGCTATCAAAAACCGCAGAAAGATAAGCCATAGTACGACGAAAAATGTCACATTGCAACTGACGAAGAAGACGCTGCACGCATGCAAACGAAACAGACAGTTACTACCGAATTCATGCTTTCGCAGCTGTAGTAAATATCCCATGGCATTTCCTGGATAGCTGTGAAGTCAGCTATATATTTTTCGAGGACATCCTCCAGTTGGTGGTGGTACCCGTGCTGTATAGTGTTCTTGCGTTCCTGGTACACATCTTTAAATCGAGGTCTTGCGAGGGTCACCACCTGTTTGTTCGTTTACTTTTCTTGTGAATTTTCATTGCCTATGTAACAGTGGCAGGGGCAAACCCAGCCCACAGTGGTTTGCATTTTACCTACTACCAGGATAATCATGTTTCTGCCGCCCATTATGGATCAGACGGAGACCAGAATGCAGTGAGTCGAAACTAAATTTTGGTTTTTTCAATGTTGATCCTCCATCGGCCAGGGGTGTTTGCTCATCCGGTTTTAACGGACAAAAGAATACGTCTACTAGTTCGAAGAACTTCAGTGACTCGATCGCCTACTAAGCCTGGAACGCTTTAGTGATCGCATAACCAATCAGACTGCTTACTAGATTCTCCTTCTTCTCCTAGCTATCGTAGTTAACGGACGTTTCCGATAAAGCCTTTGCCACGGACATACTGCGTGGAAGTAGTGAGCTGCTTGTACTGCTCTATGAAGGAATCATTTCTGGCCACTCCCAAGTGAATGCCTATTAGATACATTGCATCTCCACGGACAGTCCCATGTCCCTAAATGATGAAGGAAGATATGAACTAGTATAACCAACATCACAGCAAACAATCGAGGTTTTGCGCACTGAGTTCGATAATCCCGTTTTCAGCCGTCTGGGCGATGTCAATTGGCCGCCTCGGAGGTTCGATTTGGTCCCTTTAGACTTTTTTTGTAGAGTGCCTTTAAAGACCTATGCTATGCGAGTAATCAAGAAATGATCCATACCCTTAAGGCTAATATCGTCCGATCCACTTGTGAGATAGAACAAGAAACCTTTAACAAAATCTTGAAAAATTGGACGGACAGGATGAGCTACAACGAAGCCAGCCGTATGAATGAAATCAGATTCCATTTTTATTTATAATAAAGCCAGAATATAGCAAAGAAAATTAATTTAAGTTTATTTAGTTTGATTTTAAGTAAGATATTTGCATTTGGACCACCCTGTACTTAACATTCTAAAACCACATGCATGGCCAGTGAAATCTTGAATAACTGCCTCTATTGGTAGTACCTTATTTTTTTTAAAATATATTTCGTTATTTAATTTCATTATTACGACGTTGTTGTTAATCGCTGTTAATCCTGAAACTAAATTGGTCGTTATATCGCGTGTCGCCTTATATGTTCTTTGATTGATATTTTATAACACGCTACACTACCTGCTGAAAAATTTGTCTTTTTTTGTTATTTGGGTGCAAATATAACGTGTTTGTAGTTTGTCGCAAATATATTATATTTGTGCGCAAACACATTGTGCTTGCTGTTCAATATAATATATTTGGGACACAATGATTGATAGGTTATAATATATTTATTTGTGAGCCAAATATGTTTTTTGTTGAGAGCTGCTGAAAACAAAATCGTGACAAACGCCAAAGGAGAAAAAGCAGCAGATGTTTAATTCATCGAAACATGTACGTGGTTCCTGAAGTCTCTTGATGGGGCCGTTATTTTGCAGCGTGTATTATTTTATATCAATGTTGATTCAACTATTAGAGAACCACTGCTTTGTAATCTTCAAAACATTAGCAATAAAAACACAAGAAATGGCTCGATGAAGAAAAAGAATTGTATGTTGAAGAATGTCAAAGTCATTTCAACAGGTTTTTAATGTTGATTTGGCCTAAACTGAGAGATGCTCAAGCAAAAAAAAAAAAAAACATCCAACACATGTGCAACACAAGATGACAATTCGCCACAGAACTAACAAGGAACGGACAGACACAGCATATCAAGCCACAAACACCATCGCAATCACTAAATGTTGTTAATGGTATAAAACGGAATAAAAACTGGACATTTCAGGTGAGTAAGCCGTGTTTATAAAATGCGACTGGAAAAAAGTTGTACCCGATCAGAACATGCATCGTGGTACGAGTACTCGTACTCGTAACATGGGACTAACGACCGCTTACAAAACTTGTCACCGACAAATGAGCAAAAACAAAAGCCCTTTCTGTGCTGCCACAAAATGAGATATGAGAAGGCTTAACAACAAAGTTCTTACTTTTCATCAATCATGAGTGCTGAGTATATTATTTCAATTATTTTATGATTGATATGACAATGAAATCTACGTTAAGTACATTCATCTTTTGTCAGATGGTGAGTACATGAAGCGTCCGTTCTCTCTTGTCAGGGATTAAAGCCCACTAAGATGCGACTAAAAATATGATAACACTGAGGCCAGAAGTAAAACTAGATCAGACCTAACTCACACGAAATGGTAAATACATTTTTGAAGATAGAAGATAGTGGTGCTACATTCCGGGTGAATTTGTCTTTTGAGAATAAAACAAGAATGAGAATTCCTATCATACTCCTTGAAGGGACAGAGATGATATTCCGGGGGTAATGATAACTTGTTTATCATTCTTGGTAATTCTCTTTTAACAGAGCGGTGGACAAAATAATGCAATCGGAATTGAAATTAAGGTAATTCTCGTTGATTATATTCCCAGTAAAATTTATCATACAGAATTATTACGCACAGAAATGAACCAAAAAATAACGGATATACCTCATCTGATCAATGCCTGTATAATCAACTTCCGATTACATTATTTACTCTTACATATTGTCTGAAATGGAATTCAATGCTTTACAAAATTAAGGTATAAATAAATTCACTTGCAAAATCCTTCCTTCATGTTCCTATCACCAACGCATAAATATTTACCAAAAATAATATCGAATTCCTTGAAGCAACAATGCTCGTATTAAATGCAATTTATATAGGTAGTTAGTAGTTTGTTACGACATTCAACTTCAATTGTGCAACAAGAGGTGCAGGGAAGCACGAACGATACCAACTTTACCCAAAATATTCTGGCAACAAACTAAATGAACAAGGGGATTAAAAAGTTTTTATTTTTTGCCAACTATGCTGCCAAAAACAATAAACAACACAGCAGTACTGTGAGTTGATAGTATAAAAATGAAAGCTTAACAGGAACCCACAAAATTATTGCACATTCACAATTCGTTGAAGGTACCAAGTAACAAACAGCGCACCCAGCCAGTAGGGGATGGTGGAGTTGACATTGAAGAGGATATTTCGTGTAACACAAACAACAAGTAATATATGCTCCATACAAAATTAATTTCATTGTTGTATTTAGCAATTCGCAGATGTCCAACATTTTGTTTTTACTAATCAAGGATATGAAGTTTAGACTGGCTTTAGCTTCACAATATCATACAATTAAACAGCGACGAATTTTTAAATTTATTAAAGCTCAATACCCATTATATATTAACCTTACACTATTTCAAAAGTTGTTAAATAACACCAATGACAGCCATGTCGAATATTGGTACGATCTTCATCAGCAGACGTATTTGGTATGCTTTTTGATGAATTCTTCAAAACCAAATTCAGCGAAATACTCATCATATTAATGAGAATTGCTTCATGCATTATGCTCGAACAATACTAAGCAATAACGTTTGATATTTTTCGCAGAACTTTTGTATGAATAAACTGCAAATATTAAATTTAAAAAATAGACCAAATAATAAAATTACCTGAGGCGGACAGATGAAATGTTAATGTAAACTTCACCTTTGAAAACAATTACAATTGCTGGATTTTGCTGATTATTTTTTAAAAATAATCGAATATCCTTGTATAATCTTACAATAATCGTAATATATTTTGATTCCAAATTACGCAAAATGAATGCTAATCTAACAACACTGCTCTCCAAAATAACATTTTTTCCCAAGCCCAGATATTATTCCTGCTGATTTTTATGTAAAATGACCTCCTGAATCCGAATATTTTTCCCCATCCTCCACCGTCTTAGCGGGACGACCCCCTCCACCTGTTGTTATCTTATGGTCTTTTGGTTGTCATAACTCGAGAACGACTATTCGGATTTTGCTGAAAAAAATCAATATTCTTGTCGAAAAGAGATACCTTCACTAAATTGCTCTCAAAAGCGGAGAGCGTCCATCGATTTGCATGATTTATACCTCATTCTGTTCACATGTTACGTGACTTTACGTGAAAGTAATAAGACTTGACACTTTTCCCGTCTTAGATTTTTCATGATTTTTAAAATTAAAAAATATTAATTTTTTAGGGGAAAAAATATTTTTTTTCCTTCATAAATTTATTTATACCTGCGAAACTGTTGGCAATGTTGAGAAATAGTATAAAAATAGATTAAAGCAACGGTAATTGCAAATTTTTCTAAATTTATTTCAGCAAAATCAGAATAGTCGTCCTCGAGTTATGACAAACAAAAGACCAGAAGAAAACAAAGAGAGTGGTGGGGAAACATGGTGGGGATATTCGGATTCAGGAGGTCATTTTACATGTGAATCAGTAGGAATAATGTCGGTGCCGATTTTCATACAGAACAGTGTAATTAACTATCCAACAATTAGTTATAATATTTAAGATGTATTATACTACCACTTAAACCAACTATAAAACTATAACTAATAAATTAAATTGTAATTGAATTGTCAGCTAGTATTTAAATGGTCAAATATGTGAATAACTATTTAGCGGATAAGAAAGATAAAACACGAAAGATCAATATAGAGGTTTTTGCGAAGTTCTATTACAAAAATTCTTTCACATTTCCTTCAAACCAAAATTGGTGAGCATCTCTAGTCCAATGTTCCTAATAAACATACACGCAAATTAGTAAAAGAAAAATATTATTTTCTAATAAACTTTAGTGAAAAATGGACAAGAAAAGTATTTTGAACAATCGGAAAGAACCAAAACCCCATTGCGCGAGAAATTGGGCGAAGTCATGAAACTGTGCTGGGAGACTTAAAATATATTGGAAACTATGGAAAGAATTACATCTGCTCCACCTCCAGCTGAAAAGAGACAAAATTTTGAGAACTAAGTCAAACTATTGTCTTTCAGCACCAAAAATCAAGTCTCAAGCTGGTATCCAGGCAAGTGTCTCGATAGTACAAAGAGCCATTGCAAGTTGTAAGTACCTGAAATTGAAAAAAATTAAGAAGAAACTGCCCCTGAATAATGTGCGCAAAGAAAATCGATTTCAATTTGCTAGAGAGCATATGACATATAACATTCAAGGATGAGGTCATGTTAATGATTCGTGTACTGTGGTGTTTAGTAACGAAAACAAATTTAATTTAGATTGCCCAGATGTTTACAATTAATATTTTGACGATACGAGAAAAGAGAAGCTATATATATAAATAAATTCACTTGCAAAATCCTTCCTTCATGTTCCTATCACCAACGCATAAATATTTACCAAAAATAATATCGAATTCCTTGAAGCAACAATGCTCGTATTAAATGCAATTTATATAGGTAGTTAGTAGTTTGTTACGACATTCAACTTCAATTGTGCAACAAGAGGTGCAGGGAAGCACGAACGATACCAACTTTACCCAAAATATTCTGGCAACAAACTAAATGAACAAGGGGATTAAAAAGTTTTTATTTTTTGCCAACTATGCTGCCAAAAACAATAAACAACACAGCAGTACTGTGAGTTGATAGTATAAAAATGAAAGCTTAACAGGAACCCACAAAATTATTGCACATTCACAATTCGTTGAAGGTACCAAGTAACAAACAGCGCACCCAGCCAGTAGGGGATGGTGGAGTTGACATTGAAGAGGATATTTCGTGTAACACAAACAACAAGTAATATATGCTCCATACAAAATTAATTTCATTGTTGTATTTAGCAATTCGCAGATGTCCAACATTTTGTTTTTACTAATCAAGGATATGAAGTTTAGACTGGCTTTAGCTTCACAATATCATACAATTAAACAGCGACGAATTTTTAAATTTATTAAAGCTCAATACCCATTATATATTAACCTTACACTATTTCAAAAGTTGTTAAATAACACCAATGACAGCCATGTCGAATATTGGTACGATCTTCATCAGCAGACGTATTTGGTATGCTTTTTGATGAATTCTTCAAAACCAAATTCAGCGAAATACTCATCATATTAATGAGAATTGCTTCATGCATTATGCTCGAACAATACTAAGCAATAACGTTTGATATTTTTCGCAGAACTTTTGTATGAATAAACTGCAAATATTAAATTTAAAAAATAGACCAAATAATAAAATTACCTGAGGCGGACAGATGAAATGTTAATGTAAACTTCACCTTTGAAAACAATTACAATTGCTGGATTTTGCTGATTATTTTTTAAAAATAATCGAATATCCTTGTATAATCTTACAATAATCGTAATATATTTTGATTCCAAATTACGCAAAATGAATGCTAATCTAACAACACTGCTCTCCAAAATAACATTTTTTCCCAAGCCCAGATATTATTCCTGCTGATTTTTATGTAAAATGACCTCCTGAATCCGAATATTTTTCCCCATCCTCCACCGTCTTAGCGGGACGACCCCCTCCACCTGTTGTTATCTTATGGTCTTTTGGTTGTCATAACTCGAGAACGACTATTCGGATTTTGCTGAAAAAAATCAATATTCTTGTCGAAAAGAGATACCTTCACTAAATTGCTCTCAAAAGCGGAGAGCGTCCATCGATTTGCATGATTTATACCTCATTCTGTTCACATGTTACGTGACTTTACGTGAAAGTAATAAGACTTGACACTTTTCCCGTCTTAGATTTTTCATGATTTTTAAAATTAAAAAATATTAATTTTTTAGGGGAAAAAATATTTTTTTTCCTTCATAAATTTATTTATACCTGCGAAACTGTTGGCAATGTTGAGAAATAGTATAAAAATAGATTAAAGCAACGGTAATTGCAAATTTTTCTAAATTTATTTCAGCAAAATCAGAATAGTCGTCCTCGAGTTATGACAAACAAAAGACCAGAAGAAAACAAAGAGAGTGGTGGGGAAACATGGTGGGGATATTCGGATTCAGGAGGTCATTTTACATGTGAATCAGTAGGAATAATGTCGGTGCCGATTTTCATACAGAACAGTGTAATTAACTATCCAACAATTAGTTATAATATTTAAGATGTATTATACTACCACTTAAACCAACTATAAAACTATAACTAATAAATTAAATTGTAATTGAATTGTCAGCTAGTATTTAAATGGTCAAATATGTGAATAACTATTTAGCGGATAAGAAAGATAAAACACGAAAGATCAATATAGAGGTTTTTGCGAAGTTCTATTACAAAAATTCTTTCACATTTCCTTCAAACCAAAATTGGTGAGCATCTCTAGTCCAATGTTCCTAATAAACATACACGCAAATTAGTAAAAGAAAAATATTATTTTCTAATAAACTTTAGTGAAAAATGGACAAGAAAAGTATTTTGAACAATCGGAAAGAACCAAAACCCCATTGCGCGAGAAATTGGGCGAAGTCATGAAACTGTGCTGGGAGACTTAAAATATATTGGAAACTATGGAAAGAATTACATCTGCTCCACCTCCAGCTGAAAAGAGACAAAATTTTGAGAACTAAGTCAAACTATTGTCTTTCAGCACCAAAAATCAAGTCTCAAGCTGGTATCCAGGCAAGTGTCTCGATAGTACAAAGAGCCATTGCAAGTTGTAAGTACCTGAAATTGAAAAAAATTAAGAAGAAACTGCCCCTGAATAATGTGCGCAAAGAAAATCGATTTCAATTTGCTAGAGAGCATATGACATATAACATTCAAGGATGAGGTCATGTTAATGATTCGTGTACTGTGGTGTTTAGTAACGAAAACAAATTTAATTTAGATTGCCCAGATGTTTACAATTAATATTTTGACGATACGAGAAAAGAGAAGCTATATTTAAATCGTCATCACAGCAAAGATTTTGGAGTAATGGTCTGGGGTGAAATAACGTATAACACACAATCGATTTAGAATGTCAAAGTGCAATAATGACACTTAGATGATATTTGTGGACTGATTCCAGGGATTTTGCAACCAGATAATGATCCTATCCATAATTCCAGAGTTGTAAACGAATTCATTTCAAACCCATATGTTCATCGTCTTAATTGGCCGACATATTCGCCCGACCTAAACATAATTGAAAGTGTTTTCGGTTGGCTTTCCCTCAATGTTTATGCAGTAGGATGACAATCCAACGATAGGAAATTCCAAATTCAAACCATTAAGGTTTCTCTGAACATAACAGCACCATACAAATCAAAAATAAAAAGCCGTATATTTGAAGGGATGTAGGGTTTTTAAAAAGTCTAGAATATTTTGAATAAACTAAATATTAACGGTAGTTATTATTAAATTATAAAATAATGCATTTTTATTCAAATTTTATTGACCGATTTTTTTAGTTTTTGCTCATACTACAAGCTTACAAGTCATGTACATTTTTCTAATTGAAAAATGTTTGGTTTTTGTTGGAAATAATAGACAATTCAGTTCAACACACACTCACTGACATGACTAGTTTCGAACTCCGTGACAAGTTCATCATCAGATGCCTAACTACTGTGCCTGAATTGATACTATCGGTTGATCATCAATCGTATATATACAAACTCAATTCTGCAATTCACATGTGCGAATTAGGATCGATCGAAGATCCCTAAGTATCAACATCACTGAAGGCCTATAATTCCAACAATAAGAACAGACAGAATTTTTCCACCATGTTCTTCATTTTCCTCATGCATTCTCGCATTGTTGCAGTGCTTTGAGGTGAGTATAATTTTTGAAGACCATGCTAGTGGCAGTTACATTTTTTTGAATTTGAATTTTATTGACCGATTTTTGTTAGATTTTGCTTAATGTATGAAAGATTCATACTACAAACTCACAAGTATTTAAGTAATTACAAGTAGTTAAATGGTTCTAATCATATGAACGGAAAATGTTTTTTATTTTTTCTCTTTTGTTTGGAAAAGGAGCATTATAATACTGTCGCATTAAACTGTAATGTTGTTGTTATTATTTTTGTAATCTTAAGACAATGGCCTTTCCGACGGTAGTAACAAAATAAATGTTGATAATAAATTCAAAATGATATGACCTAATAAAACCAGAAATTTAAGTGGTCCTAATCATCTGAACGATAGTGTATAGTATAACCTATTAATCATTGTGTCCCAAACATGTTATATTGAATAGCAAACACAATGTATTTGGACAGAATTATTCTATATTTGCGTCAAGCTACAGACACGTTAGATTTGTATCCAAACAACAAAAAAAGTAAAATTGTTCAGCCTGTAAAAACATCTTGGATGCAACAAATTCATTTGGTTTTACTTCCCTCTTTTTTATAATTTTAAACACCTACATTTGATTGTATAATTTTGTGAAACCTTCAGAAAATTATCCAAATAAAACTATACCAACTCGTAAGAGCTGCGAAAATACTCCGCCTAACCGAGGAAGCGCACCTAATGCGTATCGAATATATCTAAAACCAATACAGGCCACATAGAATCTACGTGCACCCAGATAACTAATTGCCTGAGAAGTGGTTGTAGCCACCATAAATTATTTACCACCGAATTACGGTTACCACAACCGACTTGAGGATTCCACAACCGACTTGAAGTTGTCACGGCCGAATTCAATCTCCTCCGCAACTGAAATTCGCTTGAAGCAACCTCTTTTCATCATTGATTCGGTTGTGACAGCTGAATCTTTACAAAATTGAGGTTGTGACAACCTCTAATGAGGTGGTAAAAACCTCTAACGAGGTGATATAACCTATAATGAGGTTGTGGAACCCCTAATGAATCTCGAATGAGTTTGTGACAATCTCTAAGTCGGTTCGGACAACCTCTAACTCGGCTGTGATGATCTCTAGTGTGGTTGTGACAGCATCTAAATTCGGTTACGGCTAAAATTCTGCGGTCATTGGATGCTAAATATAATTCAAGAGATTAAGCCTCCTATTAATCTCTCCAGGTAGAGACACACTCGTATACGAAATTTATATAAGAAGTATAAAAACCCAGTACAGAAATTTAATTCGGGTGAATTGACTTAAATATTCCGTCTCTCCCAGTTGTCCATTGGTTGGTCAACATTTTTGGATAATCACTGTGTGTAATTTTTTAAGTCATGGCAAAATAACCATATACGGACACCACTACGTGATAAAAGACTAAAAAAAAAAAAGACCCGTGTCTCCCAATTTTTCCCAAAGTCATGCACTTTTTTTTTTATGGGCCGCCAAAGATTTGGGGCCTCGGTATCATTTTCGTAAAATGTGATCATTTTCTCAGGCTCATATCTTGCAAACCGTTCAGAATTTCGATTTACTCTCTGAGGCAAAGTTGTAGCTCTTGTCATAAAGAACAAAAATTGCGAACATATAAAATCAAAACCTTCCAGATCAAAATCGCAAAAAACTTAAAAAAATTCAATTTTTTTTTACCTTTTTTCCCGTGTTCAGGTCCATAGGTAGCAAACCGTTCAAAATTCAAGGAAACAATCAACAACAAAAATTTACCTAAGATCTCAATAAACAAATTTCTAGAACATATAAACTTCCTAGAGATGATTCTTAACACTGTTTAGGTAGCACGCAAAAGTGAAAAATTTGCCGAAAATTTTTTAATTTCATTTTTTTTACCTTTTTCTCCTGTTCAGGTCCATAGGTAGCAAAAAATGAAATATGCCTGGCCAGAACCATGTGCATTCTTCAGTCTATGTTGTTGTATTTGTTCATCCACACTTCCTCTTGGCCTCCACGAGTTACATTGGAATTGATTCAGAGGTGAGCGTGAATCCCAATTACAAAGAAAACAAAAGAATTTTGGGAAGCCGCCCTTATCGATGATCCCTTGCAAAATGTTGATGACCTTCAAATCACAGCAAATCTTCCATTTATTTTCGAAATATTTGATTTTTTCCATTATATCTTTCAATGTTTCATAGCTTTCTTTCATGTTGATACCCATTGCTAGCGGAATGGAAGGTTTTCGGTTCGACACATACAACAACACTGCTTTCAAGCTTGAAACAGAACCAACAATAAATAATCTCCACTCACTAGCAATGTAGTTCATTCCCATTTTTACCACCAAAGGTTTTATATCGTTGCAGTAAGCGAACGAATTGTCATCATTTAGAGTGTAGAGCATCTGAAATTCAGCTTGTCGTTTGCGGTACGCCGTAGAGTTAACATTAGCATGTGTGAGTTTTCTTTGCTTTAAAAAAGCTGTCAAAAATATTGCAAGTCGCTGCGATAATCCCACATGGCCACAATGAAATCCATTTCCATTTGTGTTATTAGTTGTGGTCCATCTCTTCCCTGTTGGGGCTCATAATCGGTATCAAATGGATCTTCATAAGTAACACCACTTGCTGTACTCATTGCTGAAAATTCTGTAGTACGATCTGGAGTTGGCGGCCTTGGTGATACAAAATTTTCAGGTGTAAGCACTGGTAGTGTGGCTGTTGCAGTTGCTTTATAAATTTTGTTCTTCTCAGAATGTCGATTTAGACGACATGTGTAATTTACGCATGCATAGCAACTGGTTGCATCATGATCACCTGGGCGATTAATCCAGTTTACCGGCTTACAATACTTCATAGTACCTCTGCCTCCACTCAACCCTGCCATGAGATTGTTATAACATTGGCGACACACTGTATTAGGTGTGTAATTTTCACCGGTCAAGTCCACTTCGTCGAAAAACAATGTATATGCTCTTTTGAATTCACTAGTTAAAAGATTCTTTTCCTTCTGAAATCTTGTAGATGTTTTTTTCTGGTTTGATGACCGCAAACGTAGCAAAATAAATCAATATTTTCACACTGCATATTGAAATTGTCAGTTGCCAATGTTGTGTGCGAATTATACTGTAGAACTTTCACTTTTTTTACTTTCACTTTCACTTTATAACTTTCACCGCTGAGCTCTCGTTGACGTCGCGCTGTGTAATGCCTCGATGTGAGCGTCGTATCGCTTTTATATTGTGTGCTGCGTCCCTTGTTGCGTGTGCTGAGCTTACTGCATTGCCTGTGCTGCTGCTGTCGGTGCATGATCGCGTGATACCTAAGCGCTACCTAAACGGTGTTAACCCTTGGACAAACTCATGGTTCTGGCCAGGCATATTTCATTTTTTGCGATTTTGATCTGGAAGGTGAAGTTTTTTAGATTTTATATGTTCGCAATTTTTGTTCTTTATGACAATAGCTACAACTTTGCCTCTGAACGGTTTGCAAGATATGAGCCTGAGAAAATGATCACATTTTACGAAAATGATACCGAGGCCCCAAATCTTTGGCGGCCCATAAAAAAAAGTGCATGACTTTGGCAAAAATTGGGAGACACGGGTCTTTTTTTTTTAGTCTTTTATCACGTAGTGGTGTCCGTATATGGTTATTTTTTTTCGTGTTGCACTGTGTAATTTAATGAATGACGAAATATTTTAAATTCTTTCTGATGCCTCGCTACCCTTCACTTACCCGAAAATTCGATCATATTGAATTATGATCTGTTGTGTGTTTTCGGCATTTATTATGTCGACCAGCCAATTGTCCACTCAACATTAAAATGGGCTTGATAAAAATTCAAGTACAGAGAGGAATTTGACGAAGGATTACGCTGTTCCGAATTTCATTCAAACTAAGAAGATTTGCGGGAGCGTAGGTCCGCCCAACTTATGTATAGGAAGTATCTAAATGGGAGTAGCCAAATCTTCGGCAAAATTTTGTATAATACCATATTGCATAAGGGTTGTACCGGAGTTATCGTGTCGATAAACATCTTGTACACACAACTTTTGAAAGGGAAGCACAAAAATGGGCATGGTAAATTCATCGTATGCTAGCTAGTAGCTTTTGCTTTTGACTAGAGTGTTCAAAACCGAAACCAAAAAATCGGTTTTTGCTGGTAATAACCGTGTGCCGATTTTTTAAAAAACGTAATTTTCGAACAAACCGGAAACGGGTTATTTGACGTCGGTTAACTTAAAAAATAAATATAAATATAAAATAATAATAAATGATGTGATTTTCCAATTTTAATGAAATCTTGGAATTAACAAATATGATTTCTATTTTCAAATATGATTTTTTGCTGCAATAAGTTCTAAATGATATTACCAAACATTATTTTTTTTTAAATTTTAAAATGATTTTATGACGAATACGAATTAATTACAAATTGATGAAAAATTAATTAAGCTTTTCAAACTTTGTTTCCAAATTTCAAAAATAAAATAATTTTATAAATAAATATGAAAGCCTATATGGACAACAACTTGTGGATATTGATGTGTTCGGTAAAGTATTGTTTTGGATGCTTCCGCACTAGCATGTGTTGTTGAAACAATTCTCGTTCATTTGAGAAATATTTATCCCTATAATGTGTGATGATATACCTAATTACTTGTGGAGAAAGGAGCTGATGAGATGCCTTGGTGGTCATCAAAATAGCTATACTTCCAACCATCCACCGAAATAATAAATTTCACTGCTTCTTGTAAAAACAATTTTCTATTTACAATTATATGTAATAGCAAAAAGATCTTGAACCCAATTATGATGAAAAAACAAACATATAAATAATTGAATTGAAAATCAGTTTAATGTGAATTTGGATAAAGCTTTATAATTTTCTATTAAACACGCATTCCAAATTGGAGTAGAATATACATTTTGTATTTACAATTAAAACGTAATAGTCATATTTTAATAGAGTGTTGAAATTTTGAGTTTTAAATACGAATAAGTAAGTGAAATGGTCGCTAAACAAATGTATTGTAAGTGGTACATGTTTAATTTAATTTATATAAAATGAACCGGTTCTACCAGTGTTTGCTAAAATTAAAAACCGAAAATCAGTTTCTTTAAAAATTGATTTTTCGAAAAAACGGAAAACCGGGTTTTACAAAATTCCGGTTTTTTGGACGCTCTACTTTTGACGAGATGTAGCTTAGTACCAAATTTCTCAGAACCGAGTTGCGTTTTAGGGACGTTATCATGTCATATACCTGATTGTATGGAAGGTCTACTTAAGCAAACGTTTCGTTGAAATTATTCACATATGTGCTGGGGGTGAACGTTTTTAGAAGAATCAATAATTTGAACTAAATTTGTCGATGTAATTGTAGGGCCCCAGAAGGGGCGTGGCTAACTAAGTGTTTGCAAATAATAATCACTGGCATTCAGCTAAGATTTCTTTCATAACAGTTATGCACCTAATCTTTTAGTCAAATTTACTGAAGTGCCGTCGGTTTGACAACAAATTATTCCTTCATTTCTTCTTTACTCAAATTAAATCATTTATATATTAAAGAACACACACAAATGTAATTTTATCCTTTATGCAGGATACGTATGTTATTCCAGTTTAGCATGTGGAAATGTCTATATGCTCGTATAGTTCCTCTAATCTTGTACTTTAAAACCATAAAAGAGGATTAAAATCTTTAGTACTATAAATTTATTAAGTTCTTCTGCCACAATACAATGTAGAAGTTGTGTATTTGTAAAAGAAAAAAAATGTAATTCTTATTTGAAATAATTGCGGGGAATGGATATGAAATCTGTTGTGCTTAGTTTGTGATATGTTCTCTTTCTCTCTCTCTGCGTTCAACGCCCAATGTCCCTTAAAATTGATTTAACAACATTTTGCAATTTCAATGGCTGTGGTGAGTGAGGGTGTTGGTGTTGGTGTTATTACCCCGAATGTCTAATGACAGCTGTACCCTTAGAGTTTCTACACTTGTTGGGGGACGAGTTAACGGGTCATTGTCATCTTTCACATGAACAATGCGAAATTACCTCCAGTCAGGTCCTTTTGTTTTTGGGTTCTGTTGCACAAGCTGTTTCCAATATTGCCCAATAAAATGTTAATCGACGAGCACAAGTCTCTTGGCAATCACCTTCGTTGGCAACAAACAATCCAAGGATATTGACAGTTAATGCGTATTCATAAGGATCAATATAAGCGAGTACATTTAAGGGTAGTTAGGACGAATTGTCATTGTCACCATTACACCATTCCCACCGCTGCCGCCATTTGGGCTACCCTCGTCCTGAACACTTTAGGGTAAATGGGATCCGGATTGTACCACTTAAAGTTATTTAAAATAATAAAAGTCCTCGTTCGGACAATTGTCATTTGGGGGTGAGTGGGTAGTATGATGACGAAGTTTGAGTATCAAGCGAATAAATGTTCATTTTGTTTTTGATTTTATTTGTTGGCCATAAAATTAGCTTTTGTGTTTTCGGAAACTATTCATTGAAATGAAAGTTAATTACCATTTATCCATTAAACGTTTACTGAGGCTTTTTCTCGTAATCTACTTGACCAATATTGTTTTTATATTTAACTTGATATTGGATACAAAATAACAATTGATTCCCTTCAAATTCTTTAAAGACACAGCAATCAGATAAATGATCGAGAGCAACAACTCACTGAAACATGTATGTTTGGAGTAAATGTTTCCGTTTCCAAACGATAAACCACCAAATTCCCACTTAAATTCCGACTTGAGCTATGACAATGTTGCCACATGTTGAATTTCAAGAAATGGCAGCAAAACGTTATCTTAGATAAAGTTTATTATCATTTCTTGCGAAAGAAAATGTTACCAAAGAGAGGCTCAAAGCAGAAATTTTCAAAATGGCTTACACATGTTCAGTTCAATACAATTATTTTATTTAATGGACGACTACGTATACTTTTATATCTTTAAGTTTAAAGGATAGTTTTTTATTTCCGATTGAAAACAACATTTTTTTATTCTTGTATTATTGGTATATATTTGTGTAGAGTTTGACAACTGAAACGAATGAACGAAAATAAAATGTCTGTTCTTACTGCTTACAACTAGAACAACATCTGCTGCTACCATGTATTTGTTGGCACTGGCTACAAACGTGTTACCGTATCTCATTTTTTCACCCATTACAGCAAATGTTGCCACATTTCGTAGTATTAAGTGTGGATCGTTTTATTTTGAAAGTCGTAAATGGCAATAGCTTAATGGAAATAAAAACTGCCTTCCTAAAGGGTTTTTCAACAGAGACGCTACAAAAGTAAATCGATAGGGACAGCAAACGACGCCATATTTTTCCCGCCCTTTTGACATTTCTCTTCAGTAAGGTTTGCCATTTCATCATGGAAAGATATACGAGCCAACAACGAGTCGAAATTATTAAAATTTACCACCGAAATTTGGAGTCAGTAGCCTCAACTTTAGGAGGCCAACTTTAAGAGGCCACAACAATCAGCGATGTGGCTCATTTCTGGCTGAATGGCTTCGTCAATAAGCAAAATATGCGTTATTGGTCAGACAGCAATCCACACGTAATCATTGCATCCCGAAAAAATTACGGTTTGGTGCGGTTTATGGGCCGGCGGCGTCATTGGGCCGTACTTCTTCCGTGATGATCAAGACCGGCACATTACTGTGACTGCGAATCACTACCGTTCAATGATAACCGAATATTTTTGGCCCCAATTGGATAATATGGACTTGGAGGATATGTGGTTCCAACAGGACGGCGCCACAAGCCACACAGCGAATGCCACAATCAATTTATTGGAAACCAAGTTTGGTGAACCTGTTATCTCACGAAATGGCCCAGTCGATTGGCCGCCTCGGTCGTGCGATTTGACGCCGTTAGATTTTTTCCTGTGGGGCTACGTCAAGTCTATGGTCTATGCCAACAAGCTAGCGACGATTGATGAACTTCGTACGAATATCGAACGTGAAATTGCAGCAGTATCGGCCGATTTATGCTTGAAAACCGTTGAAAATTGGGTTCAGCGTCTGGACTTTTGCAAGCGTGCCCGTGGTGGCCATGCAAAAGAAATCGAGTTCCATACATAATGGCATCGAACGTACTTTCATAGGAATAAAGAATTTAATTGGTATCTAAAACCGGTTTTGTTTTATTTAAAAAACTTTTGTAGCGCTCTTATTGAAATACCCGTTATATTCTTTGAGTTTATTTTCGTCCCTTATTTCAGAATTGTCTTAAAAGTCCACTAAAATATACATGTAGTCCGCAAAAATGTTCATAAAATATATTTGCCATTATTTGAAAATTGAAGACGTTTTGCGAATATTACTTGTGTTTGGGTGCCTGCAATATTTTTTGAGCATTTGTATAGTCAATAATTCTCATTACACTTAAAGCTTTTGCAAGAATTTTCAGTAGGTTTGGGTTGGTTCCATTGTGTTAGCACGGGCTAACGGTTAATCCCTCCAGAGAACCATTTAGTTTACTCTAACAAGCTCAAGATCTTGTGTCTGAAAAATTCTCCGAGGTCAGTATAGAGATGGGATCCCATTGTAGTCATCCTCCTCCCGGATTGTACTGGATACGTGTAAAGAAGATTTACAGGGGATTCTTCCTCTCACTCACTGTTATAGACCTTTACGCCGGCGCTGCCGTTTTTTTGGGATTTTGCTGCGCCGTCGCTGCGTCGGTGGCTACGTAATAAGGCGACATATGCAATTTTGTTTAGTATTGTCCTAATTTACAATACACGCTGCCCCCACAACAAACAAAAACCAACTAACTATAAATTTCACACAACCTCAATCGGAATTCCGTATAACAAACAGTCTGGTTAATTTCCCAAAAATATCAGGATAATTTGATTGCTAGAACTAAAACTTGATTGACAGTTCACAGGTATTTCTTGTTGCTGTGGCTTCAACTAAATATTTCAGTTCAATTACATATCAATTGATATGCACAACATTTGGTGATACGGAACAAAATTATTGGTAATCACAACTGAATAATGTGATAGTCCAAGGAACCGCCAAATTTTAGTTGGCTGTAAATATAGTTGTGACAACGAATCTCTTCTCTTCTCTGCAGAGTAGTAGCCGTGCTAATTTCCTAATAGTTAGGAAGAGCCGCCACCACCATGTTAGCCGACCAAAAAGCCGCCGCGGGTTTCCCAGGTCCCTACGCCGCCACCGAAGAACAAACAATCGGCATAAACCTCTACACTGTTACAGCTTCAACGGGAGTCATTTTCTCGTAACTTTTTCTCTCGTCGCATGTCTACCACGCAGACAGAGTCCCGTCAAAACTGAAACAAACATTGATACTAGAGTGTTCAAAACCGAAACTGAAAACCGACAAACCCGTTTTATAATGTAAAATCGAATGCCGGTTTTATACAAAATTTCGAATAACCGGTTTAACAGGTTTTTCGGAATATTGAAACTGCGTTCTCCGTTTTTTTTTTCTAATATTGTTTAAACCTCAAATATGTACTCTAAACAACTTTCGTACAACGCATACTGAAAACAGTATCAATCTGAAGTTTTCCAAATCAATACTGCAAAAACTCTGTTAAATTTCAATTGATGTCTTTTAAATTAAAATTGATGCCTTCAAATTCAATTGATATATTTTAAATTTCAATTGATGTCTTTCAAATTTCAATTGATGCCTTTTAAATTTCAATTGATGTTATTTAAATTTGCATGATGTTTTAAAATTCAATTGATGTCTTGTAAATTTCAATTCATATTTTTAAATTTAAATTAATGCGTTTTAAATTTCAATTATTTTTTAAAATTCAATTGATGTCTCAAATTTTAAATTTCAATTGATTTGTTTTATATTATAATTTGTCTTTTAAATTTAAGCGGATGTCTTAAATTTCAATTGAGTTGTTTTAAATTACAATTGATGGCTCTGAAAATTCAATTGATGTGTTGTAAACTTCAATTGGTGCCTTTTAAATTACAACTAATGTCTTACAAAATTAAAGTAACGCGTCCTAAATTTCAATTGAATTCATTTAAATTCAATTGGTGTGATTTAAATATCAAATGATTCGTTTTAAACTGCAATTTATGTCTTATAAATTTCAATAGATGTCTTAAATTGCAATTTATATCTTTTAACTTACAATTAATATATTTTACAATCAAACTTTAACTTTTTTAGTTGATAGTTTTGAAAATTTTCAATGTGAAATAGTGTTTCAATGTGAAATAGTTTTGAACATTTAACTACTCTTTTGGATGGAGTTTATTTAATTTTTGTAAGAAGAACTAAAAAATTGCCGGGTCACATACAATTTTTTTTGCGATAGAACTTTTCGAGAATAAAATCAACATTCCTAAAACAATATTTCAGCGTAAAATTTGAAGCAAACGTTTTTTGAAACAATATTTGGAATTACCAAACTCTATTTGTGCGTCTGTTCCTTATGTTGATTAACAATCATTAATTGGATTTAAGGAAATCAGACCTGGGCAGTCAATGCCGCCTTTAATAATACCGAAGACAAAGGCTGGATTTTCCTCCGAACTTCTAAATAAGCAAACCACAAGCATGAACATTTTAATTCATAACTATGTAATGGATTTTCCATCCTTACTAAAGTAATAACAACATTCATAAATTTTTTCTGAATCTCTTACAAACGAGCAACTATTAATATTAATACTATTTAACTATTTAGTATTATAACGTAATATATTTCCGAAAGATACTTCAAGTTAAATATGAGAGCCAATACTCGGAACTTATGGAAATAAAAGCGGGTGTTCCGCAAGGTACCATATTGGGACCAATGTTGTATCTTCTCTATACTAAAGACATTGCACACACATTGAACACGATATTAGCCACTTTTGCCGCCGACAAGGCTATAATATCTAAAGCCTCATCAACAGCAGAAACATCAGCCGCCTTGCAAGTTGCAATGGAAAACATTTCCTTTTGGGCTTCCAAATGGAAAATTAAAATAAATAAAGAGAAGTCTCTCCACATCAATTTCTCACTGTCAGAAAACCCACACGTTCCTGTTAAATTTAATAACGAAGATATACCCATATCAACGTCTGCAAAATACCTAGGAATGACGATCGACTCGACTTTATCTTAGAGAGAATACTTGAGGAAGAAAATATTAGAGCTAGAAATCAAATATAGATCCTTAAACTGGCTAATAGGAAGAAGCTCCACCCTTTCAACGGACTGCAAATGCCTTGTATACCTACAGGTATTGGAACCGATCTGGTGCTACGGCATCGAAATACGGGGATGTGCAAAGAAATCCCACACAAAAGAAAAACCAAGTATTTCAGAACAAAGTCCTAAGGAATATAGTAAATGCTCCATGGTATGCAAGGAATGAGGATATACATAGAGACTTAAATGTGCCAGCAGTACATGACACAATCAAAAGCCATGCCCAAAAATATATGCAACAGATGTCCACACATGATAACTCTGCAGCTCGGCTTGTTCTAGAAGAAGTTGCCCCCAGGAGATTACGACGCAAAAAAACACAAGATTTGATTGGCGAGAACAAAAATTGAGGATGTGTTTATTAGAACGTTCTTTAGAAAATGTTTTAAAACAAAAATTTAAGTTATAATATAAAAGAAGAAATCTGCTAGTTGGTCAACATATGACCAGTCGAAGAAAATAAAGTAAAAAAAAACACGATATGTGGACACCAAATTACAGAAGCCAATACTATCTTCGATCTGAGAAGTTTGAGTGTATTAGGATCGGAAAATTTAGAACAATTTCTTCTGACGAATGCAATCACTCTATATGCTTTAGGAATATGTATTATGATCTATACGAGTATGAAAGATCAAGGGTAGGTTTTACAAATTTCCAGATATAGTTACCTATTTTGAAATAAATCGGAATTAGATAATGAGACCGAAAATAATAAATGAAGGTTATTGAAAAGTCACCATTCATTTAAGTGTTCGATGTCAATTTATAGGTCAAGATCATCTCGCAGTGAGTCAGTTTTTAGAAATAATTTTAAATCATCAGCGTATAAACAAAATTTAGATTTAACGAAACATTAAGAAATGTCGTTTTTAAATAGGTTGAAAAACGTGGTCCTAAGATGCTACGTTGAGGAACACCAGATGTTTGCAAATAAGCAGTAGATTGGAAACCTTCAATAGCTACTCTACAGACCCTACCATATGACTTTATACATAACTTTAAATATGGCTTTAACGACAATAATAAAGTCGAATGAAAACCTATATATTCTACCGTAGAAAAGAGAATACGAGTAGTATTGGACTCTTTGGAAAATCCGTGTAGGTTGCCTCTACTTCGCTTCCTTGTTCCTATTGTTGTTCCTTGATGCTTGGCAAAATTAAGTGTTAAAACTTATGCTAAATTTAATCATTATGTCTCAAACATGTTATATTGAATAGCAAACACAATGTGTTTGAGCACAAGTATAGTATATTTGCGACAAGCTACAAATACCTTATATTTGCACCCAAACAACAAAAAAGGACAGTTTTTTCAGCGTGTAGACAATAAACCCATGCATTTTTGTTATTTTGCTTTTGTTTTTTGTCAACTTATTACGTTTATTTATTTATTTATCCTAATATGTTAATGGTTTAGATGTAAGGTTTTATTAAACCATCTCTAAATGTTTATAATAATTTAGATCTTGATTGAAGTACTATTTTTTACAAGAAAAAAAGTGTTATTGCTCGTACTAATGCTTTTACAAGATCCTTTGGAAACACGATCGCGTCCAAACGAATTGACGTGATGATTGACGATCAAGATATATTTTTTATAGTAACAGACGGTTTGGGATTGTCAATTGCAACAACAAATCTCCATCAATTTGTTGACAATTGTTGAATTCTATTCATTGTTTATGTACATGTTTGGAATTGTTTTGTATTCTATTTTAAATTGTAGCGCCGTAAAAGTGCGTGTGTTCGGAGTAGAAGTTGGGATATCATGTTTTTAGCAACGACAATAATATATTATTTATATTATTATTAATATTAAATTAAAAATAATCGCACCTCAGGCATTATTCTAGGTATGAGAATTATATGGGATTAAATTTGCATTTGCGTGTTCTATGGTAAAACTGGATGGTTATATTATATCCTATTGATATTAGATATTATTATATATTTGGTGTGGTAATGTATGAGCAACTATTAATATTAATACTATTTAACTATTTAATATTATAACGTCATATATTTCCGAAAGATACTTCGAAGTTAAATATGAGAGCCAATACTCGGAACTTATGGAAATAAAAGCGGGTGTTCCGCAAGGCACCATATTGGGACCACTGTTGTATCTTCTCTATACTAAAGACATTCCACACACATTGAACACGATATTAGCCACAACAGCAGAAACATCAGCGCATTTGCAAGTTGCAATGGAAAACATTTCCTTATGGGCATCCAAATGGAAAATTAAAATAAATAAAGAGAAGTCTCTCCACGTCAATTTCTCACTGTCAGAAAACCCACACGTCCCTGTTAAATTTAATAACGAAGATATACCCATATCAACGTCTGCAAAATACCTAGGAATGACGATCGACTCGACTTTATCTTAGAGAGAATACTTGAGGAAGAAAATATTAGAGCTAGAAATCAAATATAGAGAAGTTTATACTACAAGCTTTCCAAGGTCACAAACATTTTTCTAAGTGAAAAAAGGTTGGATTTGTTGAAATAACACACCGCTTAGGAAGGCACTCTCACTGTCATGACTAGTTTCGAACTCCGTGACAAGTTCATCATCAGATGCCTAACTACTGTGCCTGAATTGATACTATCGGTTGATCATCAATTGTATATATACATACCCGTCTAAGAAAATTTCCTAAGTAACAATTCATACGGTGGTCGTCGGTGGTGCAATGGTTAGTTAGTGCAATATTTTTTACATTGATCCCGTATGAAAAAATGGGTACATTGGGCATTATTTAAACTGGTTCATTCAAAACCCATATTAGAGATAAAGCTTATGCACTGAGCTAAACAACTATGTTCCAATTGTACAGGATTGCCAGTTGAAATAAACGACAGTCCTAGAAAAATATGGCAATCCTGGGTAAAAGTGGATTAGTTTTGAGACTCTGTGCAAAATCTTTAGTTGAAGTGATGTAAACAAAAGTTGGCAAGACCAACACAGTGTACCATGCATATCAGTTTCGATTTCGAGATGGACTCGTTTCTTTCGTACATTTTGTCCCAAACGAATATCAGTTACGGACACAAAGTTCCGGACACGAATCCGTTTGAGTATGAAATTTCTCTCGAAAAATCGGACCGTTTTCTCTACATTTCCGAATCCATTGTGAACTCGCAACGGACTTCATATTCAAATCCGTTTCGGGTTGGTTTTTTGAAAATAAAATGGATTTGACACGCATCCACTTTTATAAAATTTTGCGGACTCGAAACGGATTCGTTCTGATATTTAAAAACTATTTAAACTTACAATAGGTAGTGAACTATAAATTTTTCCCCTAATCCTTTGAAATTTTTCACTTATTATATATTAAATTTTCCAAATAAAAAAAATCATTGTCAGCTAAACTAAAATAATTCAAATTCAAAAAAGTTAAATTTAAATCTTTTTAGGGTTCTTTAAAATTCTTGTGTTTTATCAGTTCACATATGTATCTGCGTCATGAAATATTTCGCTGATTCGCCTTTAATTTTCGAAACTACTCCGCCAAATCGTAATTTCATTGATTCGCTATTTATATTTTTACGTACTCGTTATGGGTTGGAGAACTCATTTTTCGCTTTTTTTATGATTTTACGATACGTACCCGTAACGGGGTTGAAACGGATTCGCATCTATTTTTGTACACATTGGGAAACACTTATAAGGCATCCACATAAATAATATTTTTTTCCTATGGGAAATATAACGTTTTTTACAAAAATCTCACATAGAATTCAAAGATAAATTTAATTTATTTGTAGTTTTTAAATAATATACAACTATATTTTAAAGGGTTTCCATATTATTTTTAGTATTTTCAAAAATATTTTTGCGGTAACCCTAGACATTTCGACTTGAGGGTTTTTGTGCTCGGCGGGTTGTTTCGATATATAGGTGGGCAAAAAAAAATTACATCACTGATTACTATTGAAGTTTTTCGCATACAGTTTTTGTATCAACGTTCGAGTAAATTGTATAGGTTAGACGCAAGTCTACTGAGTTGATCGGTACCCATGAGATGTCTGTATCACACCAAATTTTGCAATCATAAAAAAGAAATAATATTTCATTATTTTTATTTTTTAATTCGGAGAGTCATAAAATATTCATCAGCGTTTGTTCCAAAAAATTTTCTATTTAACAGCAAGAGAAAATTTTTACAATTCATTCAGTACAATTAAAACCATCATATGCTACCAAACAAAAAAAAAACAGTTCTAGACAACATGAGATACCTTCACTAAATTGTGAATAAGAGCGAAACGCCTCCATCGATTTTTATGATCCATGCCTCAGTTTGTTCATACGTCATGTGACTTTGGCCGTTTGGCAATGGTTATTGTGCGTTCCTCTTGTACTTGAGATTCTGGGTTCGATCCCTGCTTTGACCACCTTAAATTTCTTTCGATGGCGGTTACCTCGCATAGAGACTGCGACTCTATCGAATATTTAGCCATGAAAAAGCTTCTTGAAATACCGTTCGGAACCGGTGTAAAACTGTAGGCCCCAATCAGTTGTGAGAAGCTCTCCCCGATTCCTTCATGGGATGTAGTGGGAAACCATTTATTTTATTTTAATAAAATTTTACATGTTTTGCGGCTTCTAATGTTTCATTGTTTTTTAAATATAAAAAATTTTAAATTTTTAAGCAAAAAAATATTGTTTTTTCGACACAATACTTTTTTTTATAACTGCGAAACTGTTGATTACATTGAGAAATGGGGGAGGAATAGATTAAAGGTACTGTAATTCCAATTTTTTCTAAATTTATACGGACAAAATCGGACACATCGTTCACCATTAATGACAATTTGTAAAATACAAAGTGGTCTTTATGTGCTGTTTAGGGTGACTAGACGCGTTCAGATTGTATTAATATGTTGACATTGTATTAAGATGTTTCAGCTTTACCATGGCTACGATTTTGCCAAACATTGTGAGTGAAAAATTTGGAGTACTTGAAGTTATGCTGGAGTAATTTGAAGTTATTCTGGAAAAAGTGAAAAAGCTATTTAAAAAAAACTGCAGGAAAGTCGGAGAAATGGTAAAAATTTATTTTGCAAAAATTTGACGTGATACAGACATTTCATGGGTACCGATCAATTCAGTGGGCTTGCCTCTAACCGATTCAATTTTCCAGAACATTGATACATTTTTCGACTACAACAGTCATATTTGGGCGACAGTTTGCAGTCATTTATTAATGTGAACTTTTGTAAAATTAAGCGCGCAAAAATGGTGCAATCCGACCTTAACTTACAGTTTGGTAGATATTAAAGACTAAGGGCGAGTTTCACACAAGTCATTTAAAAGCTCAATTTAAAAGCTCATAGACAATTTTCATATTAAATCACAAGCATCGGGCATTTAAATTACATTTAAATGGAGAATTTTTAACTGTGAAACTGGCCATAAGTCTCAGTTTCAGAACTGGTCATTATCCAAATAGATAAACATTGAAAACCAGATGTTTGTCATTAATTAATACAATTAATACTAAAATTTTCTGTGAGCTTTTAGATTTAGATTTTAAACGTTGAGGGTGAAAATCACCCTAAGTCTCCTAGTTTGCTCCTAAATGGCATCCCGCGCTTAAATTAGGATAATTGAAAAATTGAGTGGAAAATCGCCTTTGATCAACAATCAAACATAATTTAAAAGTTGGTTGCTGTTTAAACAGCCAAAGTTGGGCATTTAAACTATGAACAAGTGACCATATGATTTTGACAGAAAACAAGAAGAAGAACAAATACAAAACTTTCATTATTTGTTACTGTGATCCTAGGTGATATTACAATAAAAACGTTTTATTTAACTCGAGTGCAGTTGTAACTTAATTTCTGCTGAAATACTTTCCAATATAAGTAAAAATTTTGTATTTAATCACTTCACTTTTCTTTTGCAAATGGCATCATCTTGATGCATTGTATCGATTAGCCCATAAATGTGTGAATACGTAGCATTTGCCACTGTTGCCATATATCGTAGGTAGTAAAATTATGTCACAAAGCACTGAAAAACTCTTTTCGCATTTCAAGTCAGATCAAAGATAAATCAAAATCAACTGATTACCAATTTAGATTTAAATAAAAAGTCAAAAAGTGTTAGTTGATCTTCATCCTAAGCATTTTACTTCTAACGGGTGGATTTTCAGAGGTATCACAGATAATATACTAGAGCCGCTTATCCCTCTCTTCACGTTCCCTTGATGAGGACGAGGTATTGAGCCAGTTCCTCGAACTAGAGTTGCTATTGTAATTTACTATTTGGTTGGACATAATACGGACAGAAATCAAAGGGAATGCGTATTTTCGTTCGATGCAAATAACATAAATATAATTTAGCTGTCATTCGTATCAAGCAAATAACTTAGTTTGCTGCATGGTCTATAATCTCTATGTCTTTTCTGGTCTCTCGTTCTACATCTTTTCCCTAGTACCTTTTCGATCAGCTGTGCCAGAAAACCCCTGGAGGTATATAACTTTATGATGGGAACACTGATTTCAATATCAATCATTTTGATTTCTCTCACGTGATTTGTTTTTCTTGGTTTGCCATTTCATTGTGAATAGACGGACGCCTGAGTAACGCTAGCAAATTGTGCTGATTTACTTTGATGAACGTTAGTCAGTTTGTGAATTGGCCCCAAACAGGGTTGGTGTTGATTACGCTTTACACAAGAAAATTTTGTACAGCGATGAAGACCATTTTTGGTTGAATCCAAAGGCAAAACTGCCGAATTTGGAGTGAAATAAATTCTACACCCATTGTTAACACGCCGTTGGGCGTGCTTTATGAGCTAGTGGAATCATTGGTCCTTACTTCTTCAAACTGATAGTGGCCAGAACGGTACAGTTAGTTAGTTATTGTAATGATTTTCGTTCGTGTGGGAGAGCTGTGATTCCAACAAGATGGGGGCAACATGTCTCACAGAGCGTGCTCCAATCGATTTTTTGACCGAAACTTTTTGTGTACGCATAATTTTGCATTTTGAGCCTGAGAGTTAGTCTCAGCAAATTAGAGTTCTATACCTTAAAAAACAAAAAACAAACACCCATATGTGCAACCAATTGCGATATCCACCTGCCTTAATTCTAACATTTCACCTTACTTCGCGCATATCGTATTTCTTACCGATAACTTATCTTATACGAGGGTTGCTGTTTTTATTTCGGGAATAGCAAATAATAACAAAAATTATTAAATGAAAATGGCTTAATTGTTTTTCAAAATATATTGCCCTTGATGATAAATCCACTCCAAAACTTGGTTTTTGAACGCTTTAACATCTTTTCCGGCGCTCGTAGATTGCTCACCACACAGTTTACCTTTGATATTCGGGAACAAGAAGAAACCATTGGGTTCCAAATCTGGACTGTACGGAGGATGAGTCATCAATTCGATGTTTCGACTGCTCAAAAATTCAACTGTGTGAGAGGTCGCATTGTCATGAAGGAGAAGGAATCGTCTATGGCGATTGATTCTACGAACTTCTACGAAAACTTTCCTCAAACAAAAGCTCGTGTACCACTCAGAATTGACCGTCCTACGTTGCTCAAGTAGAACAAGTGGCAGCGTGACCAATTCGGCCGAAGATACAGGCGACCATTTGCTTCTTCCAAGAACAACTTTTGTTGGATTTAGCTTATCTTGAAAACCCACACAGTCGTTTGCTGGTTTGTTTTCGGTTCATACATATATATCCATGATTCGTCACCTATCACGATTTTATACACATATTTTCAAGACCATAGTCGAACTTTTTAATCATTTCCTTACACCAATTGATACGAGCCTTTTTTTGAGCGATTGTCAAAGTATGTGAGATCCAATGCCAACAGATATTTTTTACAGCCAAATGTTCATGCAAAATCGAATGCATTGAAGTAGAACAAATATGCAAGGATGCCTCTCTCTTACGATATGTCACATGACGATCTCACATTATCAGTTGACGCACTGCGTCGATGTTTTGTGGCTGAATAACCGATTTTAGACGACCTTCACGAAATTCATCCTGGAGAAAACGGCGTCGGAGACTGAACTCTTTGTACCAGCGATCTACAGTGGTTTTTGATGGTGCATCATCACCAAAGTCGAAACAAGTTGATTCAGATACGCTTGTATCGATAATCCAATCCGAAAATTTAAAAAAATCATCGCGCGAAAATTTTCACGGTTTAATTCAATTTTTTGACCGAGATGAAATTTTTAACACACTGGAAACACGACTAAAAGATTTTCAAACTTTCCAATGGAAGCTCCAGTTTGCATCTGGGAACGCTAGTATTGTTAATTCCCGAAATATAAATGGCAACCTCGTATGACAAATTTAAAACATTTCGGCAATATTAAATTTCAAAAAACCACAGTTGTCGACCAAAGTGGTAGAAATAATTTAAAAAAAATAAAAATCAGTTACTTCAACCACTAATCCCGCCACATAATCTATTACGATTTTTATTCAAAATTTGTGGAACATAAGAGAGAAAATCGCACTGCGCATGTGCCCCTAAAAGTTGTTCAGATGTCACAACACTTAACGTTCCAACCTTCGAACATTCCTTTGTTTACATTATTAACCATGAATGAAATACAAATTCCACCACTTGTTATGGAAAAAACAAAACATGGCCAGTACCACCACCAAAGGCAGCAGTAACATGTTGTGTCCCCCACATAAGTGGTGAGTGGGTGGAATCGTTGGTGTCGCACGTCGTTCTACTTTGTTTGTGCCACACAGACTGAGTGTCTCCGGTGGGACCGTTGTCAAACCAAACAAGGCAAGCTACGACGACACTTGCCGCATCCTTGTTGCTACCGACTGTGGCAAAAAGCCCTTGTGCAGATTTCTCAAATCAGTTGCGGTTTGAACGTAAGACATTGCGTTACGTATTGTTTAGTGCGGAAGTTATTTCGGTTTTTTGTGTCGCCGTATCGCATTTTTCTTCTTCCCTTAAAATCATACTTTGCTGCTGCTATTGTCTTTGTCACCGTCCCTGTCGCTACACTGCTTTAGCCGCTTTCACTGATGTTTTGGCCCGAATCGTTTGCCACCACACATTGTATAAATTTACATTCTCTGTCCAATAATGGTTTTTACGTCGAAGTGTGCTGCGTCTCCATTGGTTCCGCTTAACGTATTTCGGTCGTTGCACGTGTTTTTTGTGATTTGTGTTTTTGCTCCATTTTCGTTCTTTTAATTAAGCGAAGAACAAAACAAAAATATAATCAAATTGTGTTACTAATTGAGAATTAATAGGAAATACATATATCGATCGATAATTGAATTGTTAAAGAAAAGTGAAACAAAAATAATTAAAGCCTAACGAACAAAATCGTCGTGAACGTACAGGAAGTTGGAGTAAACTAAATTTAAAAATGCTAATGGAAGGTGTGTCCTTCAGCTTTGCGGATTACATTGCAATTTAAAACGTGGATATCTTTTTGACGGGTGAGTCTAAAGTAGCCAGAAAAAGAGAAGTTAAATTAGAAACGATTTTACTATTTGTACGAAAAATGCTTTACGAAATTTTATGCTACACCCAGCAGATTTGCAATAAAGAATCAGCTGTTCTGAGAACAACACAAACAGAGTTTTTGTAGCTGTTTTAAAGTGAAAAATGTAAATGGCCAAATTATCCACGTAATACACGTTTTGGAGCGTGCAAAATTTAATATGCAGTTTATTATTTTGTCCACTGTACTCGTCTTGAGAAAACATTAGATGGGATTATATTCTGTTTACAAACATAATTTGGATCTTTACAGGCCACTCACAATTCTCGAGATAATAACATCAAAATTTTGAATATGTTTTATGAGTTATGTCAACTTTTACTTTTATTGACTATTTTACAACCTCATGAGGTCAGATGTCTTACATATATTAATTAAACAAACAATTAAACAAATTTCAACATTTTCCTCCAACTGGTTGTATCTTCTGCCTTTTCTCGCCAGTTGGTAACACCAATGCTACCGAGGGATTCTTCTGATTTTTGGTCTGCCTATCGGAGTTCTCTTTTCCTGCTGCTTCAGAGTATATGTACATTATATAGCTCTTGGTTCCAACGACGTCGATACTCGCCATTTTCTTTAACAGCACCATACAATTTATGGAGAATTTTTCTCTCGAATACTCCCAGGTGTTTTTCATCCGCTTACGATATGGCCCAAGTTCCAGGACAGGTAAAATGAGAGTCTGTTACAGCTGGCCTTTTGTCCGTCGAGAGAGGGCTTTGTTCTTAAACTGCTTGTTCTTAAACTAGCATCTATTTGCCAGCACAATTCTCCTACTTATCTCTAGGCTAACGTTGTTGTCCTTGTTCACGACGGATCCAAAGTAGATAAATTCATCAACCACTTCAAAGTTAAATCGGTTGTCGACGTTCAAGTGCGGACCAATACATAACATCGGTATTTAATGTAGGATCGGTACGGAATCGGGTACGCATTTCCTGAATCCATTAACAACCTAAAGGTTAGACTTCAAGCTTCAGTTGTCGGTATTGTTTTTCCTATTTAATTTTAAAACGCCAAGATATATAAAATCATTTTAAAATTTTTGATCTAACACATGCCAATGAATAATAATTATTTAACAAAAAGTTGTACGATTATGCAAACAAAGCTACGCCGATGGCGAGAAGATAATTCGTCCTACCCGAGAGGGGAAAATCCTTAAGCCAATCACAGTAGAAGCTTCATTACATAAAAAGGACGGCGACGCAAAAAGCTTTATAACAAAAAACACAATTTTGAAACCGCGATGACAGTATTGCACTTTCCATAGGGTAAAAATCCCTAAGACTTTGTTACACAAAACATATGCCGAAGTCGCGAAGCCGTTAGTGGGTCTACTCCCGAGGTAAAAATCCCACCGCTTTATTACACATAACCCCAATTCTGATGCAGCGAAGCCGGTGTTAGACCTACGATAAAGAAAAAACTTCTTCAGCTGTTCGATAACGCTTATATAAAAAATGGGTTCCCATTGCATCCCATGAAGGGATTTGGGAGAGCTTCTCATGACCTATGAGCTGTGCGCTTTCTAATTTTATACTCACTGATTGAAACCTACAGTTTTAAACCTGTACCGAAGGGTATTTTGAGCAGCTCTTTATGGCTAAATACTGGATACTGTCGACGTCGCTGACAGCAGTGCCAACCCCCGAAAGAAATTTAAGTTAGTTAGAGCAGGGATCGAACCCCCCTATTTCATGTACAAGAATCGTTTAAATTGGGCATGTTAAAATAAGATTTTATCAGATTGAGGGCTTTTGGAAGTCGTACTGCAGTCTTGCCTTATTAATTATATTGAAACATGTACAAATTTTGGTGTAGAAAGTGTTAAAGACACCAACAGTGATGCAATTTACAGCTTGAAGTCTTAACTCCACTTGTGTAAGTTTTTCATTAATTCGGACTGTTTTATTACACGCTGAAAAATATCGGCCCAGCAACATATTGCTGGAACTATGTTCATGTTTGTAAGCATTGTTTTCGTGAATTCATGACCTACTGCTTTTAGTTTCTTTATTGTCTGTCGCATTTTTGTTTTCAGCAGTTTCCAACAAACAAACCCGCATTTTAGTCACAAATACATATTGTATAACCTATTAATCAGTATGTCCCAAACATGTTATATTGAATAGCAAACACAATGTGTTTGGACACAAGTATACTATATTTGCGACAAGCTACAAACACGTTATGTATGCTTGCAAACATCAACAAAGGCAAATTTTTCAGCGTGTAGAACTGATAATTTTTGTTTATTCAAGCTCAAGATAATACTACATCTCTATTTAATAGAAATGTTTTCCAAAATGCATCCTCATAATTTCTGGGAAACCATATAGCTATTTTGGGTCTAACCACAGACCTTCATCAGCGGTTGTTTGAAATTATGCTATTGCAAAATTCATCAAACTAAATGCAATCAAAGACCATTCTTGGAGGCTTGCGCCACTTTTCGAGCTGATGCACACAAAAAAGGTATCTGATTGCAATGAGAATATACTAGGTAGATCAAAACTTGTTACCCTATCGTACGATGATATAGATGCTACATTTGAAAATTAAACTGTTGCAAAGACACGTCAACAAGATATGAAGATACTCCTCAAAAACGCAGCATAATTGTTTCAATTCGTCGGTTGTGTTGGTACAGAGGGAATTTCGGCTCAGATATCTCGTGCATCCGATACCAACTGGACAAACACTATAGCATATATCCACTAGAGTACATATCCAATCGCCTTGAAGAGTATGGTACAACGGGAGACGCTGGCAGGTCTGGCCAGCCGCGAAGCAGCTGTTCGTCTGCGAATATCGAGGCTGTAACTAAAGATGTCGCAGAGGACAAGTATCGACCAGACTACGTGCCACTCAATTTGGCAGCGGTCTTTACAAGTAATTTTGGTAAAAGACTTGAAGATGTTGCCTTATAAAGTGCATCACTTGGTAGCTGTTGACTGTCAAACGCGTCTAACCTGCAGCCAAATAATATCGGGTCATAACTTCTGCTCGACCTTGTTTATGTCGATTGAAAGGATTTACATAAGCTTTCTAAGTGATCCGAACCTATAGAGATGAACTTACATATATGAACTAATGTATTCAAAATCTTAAGACCCATATGTGGGACACTTTTGGTTTCATGGAATTTGTAGCTTTTGTTTCACTTACAAGGGGTTTTGGGTTTTGGATTTTGCACAACCCAAAGCAAAATAAAATAACCCCTTTAATGTGGACAACCTACATTTACTTCGTTCTGCGAGTATTTATAGATTTTTTCTGTATCAACAAAGTTACTAGTACAACTGTCGATAACATTTAGATGATTCGAAATTAAGTTTGAATTGTAAACGCGTCGGTTATTTACTCCATAACAGTATAGTTTCGAGGTCGATTCAGAAATAAATATCTTTATAACGATTAATATAATCCCGATCAAAAGGCTACGCTCCACTCGGCGACCAAAATCTAAAAAACGGTTTCCGTTAATGTTACGCGTCTAGTTTAACGACCGATGACTGACTTTATTTTTTAACGTGAAATATAAGTAATCGAAAAGTGTATCAACGATCTAGTACATTGTATCGGTGAGAGTCTACTTAGTTGACTCTAGAGTGTTCAAAAAAACAGGCATTTTCGTCTAACCAGTTTCCGGATTATTCGAAAAATCACTTTTTCTGAAAACCGGTTTTCGGTGTGAGAGAATGGGGAAACCGGTGAAGCCGATTAATTTTCGGCTTTAATTACGGTTATTTTTCGGTTCTTTCGTTTCGTATGGAAAACAATATGTTATCATTTTTGTAAAAAAAATTAGCACAAAATCAACACAAAATAATATTTTCTTGTCTTGTTCTATTTGCCCGTAAAAAGAGTCATTACTCTGAAAACATGGCAGCATTTGTCAGACTTTAATACTTTTGAAATTTCCGTTAAAGAACACATCAGTTTATTCACTTCAGTTCAATTCAGTTCAGTTCAATTAAATTCAATTCAATGCAATTCAAATCAATTCAATTCAATTCAATTCAATTCGATTCAATCCAATTCAATTCAATTTAGTCCAAGTCACTTCAATCCAATCTAATCTAACTAAGTCTAATATAGTCTAATTCCGTTCAATTCATTATATCTTCGCAATTGAATTGAACAGAATGGAATTGGTTTTTATTGAAATGAATTGAATATCTTTATTGGTGTTTCAATCTCAAAATTTTACAACTGTACTTAAATTTAACAATAACGTTTTTTTTTAAATGAAAATGTAAATCATATTCCAATTTACAATGCCTATTTAATGTAAAATTGACAAGTTCACATTAAACTTATTTATATTTGAAAATAATATTCGAATTTGACAGCAATTTTCACGTATGATAGTCTTACAAAGTGTAAAGAATTAATTAATATACTAATTTAAATTATTTAATTGTTATTCGAATGATGAAATCACTGCGAAATTAAAAACTGTTTAAAATAATTAATATGTGATAATTATATATTTTTTTGTTTAATTACACTATGATAGTTTTTGGGAAAATTTATTTAAGACAAGGCCGGAGAGAACGGTTTTACCCTAATTCGGGTACGAGGAATCAAACTGCATTATTAGCTTTTTGAGTTACAATTACGGATTCATACAACATTTTTTTTGTTGGCTATCATTCATTTTTGACAGCCACTAACTTCACTATATAAGTCTGTTTATTGACTCATCATCGTTTAGAATTGTCAAACTTCAATTGGTTATTAATTTCACTTAATTTTACTTTTTTCTACACTGAAAAGATTTTTTGGAGAAAAATTTGGATTTGAACCAAAGAAAAACATAAAAAATACAAAAAAAGTACAATGGTTTAAAAAAGTGCTATCGCCTATTTATTATGGGTTATGCAGAAGACAGTACAACGAACAAAAAAAGTACGAGTACTGTTGACAACAGTAAATCTGGCAAGTCTACATATAGTTTGTATGAAACCGTAATTGTAACTCAAAAAAACTATTGATGCAATTCAATTCCTCGTCCCCGAATTAAGGCTCGTTCGCAATGATAGCAACAAATTCAACAGGCGTTCCACAATGCAAGCAACAAATTTGTTCGAATTAGTTCGAAAAAACAGCTGAGTGGCAACATTGTTTACATTATACAGCAGTATACATACATATTTGGGGATTGAAAGCCATGGAGAATTGCAATACAAACGAAAAAGCAAATAGTAAAAATTAAATGTGAGACACGGACCTCAGATTTGTACCACTACCCGGAACAAAAAGTATTAAGTGTGTTTCTTTAGAAAACTTTTCAAATTTTTCTATAGAAGAGTTTTAAAATATTTCTTTAAAAAGTTTTAAAATTTTTCTATAGAAATGTTTTAAAATTTTTCTATAGAAAAATTGTAAAATTTTATAGAAATCTTTTAAAATTTTTCTAGAGAATTGTTTTAAAATTATTCTATAGAAATTTTTTGAAATTTTTCTATAGAAATGTTCTCAAATTTTTCTATAGACATGTTTTAAAATTTTTCTTTAGAAAAGGTTTAAAACTGTTCTATAGAAATGTTTTCAAATTTGTCTATAGAAATCTTCTCAAATTTTTCTATAGAAATATTCTCAAATGTTTCTATAGAAATGTTTAGAAACTTATGTTCCATAATATGTCATGGCCTTGGACGGTTTCGATAAACCTGAAAATTTCAGCTTTTTTTAAACTTTTTTCTTTTGTTTATTAATAAAATTGGCGCGAACTACAGTTACTACAAACAATTACACATTTCACATTTGCATCAGCTGATTTGTTCGATAGCCAGCGACAGTGTTGTATTCTTGGTAATAAAAAATTATAATTATATGTGAAATTATTGTTATTGGCAGATTCTACAGATAACATTATTTATTAAAATGTTTGTTTTGATACAAAATGTTTACATTTTCATTCATACTTTCAAGTTTTAAAACAAAATTCGAAGTAGAGCGCCCCTAGCGGTCAGTAGAATAAACTGATTCGAACAAATTCCAATTTGAAGTAGAAGTAGAACCTACTTCTATGACAAATTTGAATTCCAATTTCACGAAAAACATGAGAGGACTTTCACAGTGTTATTGGTATAATGTGAGATCTCACAATTTTTTCTGCAATAAAAAGTAATCGCTGTGGGTAATTGAGTTAAAATTATTTTGAACATCGAGGGAGCCCACAATTTTACCACCAAAGCAATTTTATAAGGTTTTACAAGGAATTTAAATTTCAAACCTACCTTCTCTTTCGGACAAACAAATGTGCATTGTAGCTTATCATAAATATGAATCTGAGCTGTCCTGCAACACAGCGTTGAGCGCCTATATACACTTCCATCTAGAGTGTTCAAATATTCAAAACCCAAAACCAAAATCCATTCCACCTTTTGACGTAGAATACGTCTTACCTTACGGTATAGGGAGTCATGTCAGATTGTTATTGTTGTAATCTTTATTTCATTGATTATGAGGAAATGGCGAGATAACTTTTTTTAAAAATTTTTTTGTAGGTAAATGAAGATGTTATCTTTCGTTTGACATACATTTCATATTGGTTGATATCTTCCTAATATTTAAATTTCTCAAATGAAAATTGTTTAAACACATACACTCAAACATATGTGTGGTGTTTGGTTGAGTGTTTGAGTTTGTAGCGTGAACACAAACTATGCTGCTGTTTCAGTGTGGACACAAACCTTCGGCTGTTGTTTTGATTGATGAAATATTGAAATTTCCTATATTATTTATCATTTATCCTTACTCTTTTAATTTAAAAACATATTTAACCTATTTTTCCTACCATAAGCTTATGTATATTATCAAAATTAACTATCAAATAAATAAACTCATTTGCTTATGTTATTTATCATTTGTTGTTATATATGTTTTCTGTCTTATCGGATGGCGTATTCGACGTTAAACTTAATGGCCGTGTCTCTGACACAGTCTGCAGGGACAGTCCGTGGCCGAAGGCCTCGGACAACTGTCTGCTGTATTTTTGGGACATCCACTGACCGCCGATTTTCGGAAAATTACAACTTTAGGACAACCGGTGGGGTGGAACCGATTTTTTGTCAGTTTGTTTTCCAAAATGTTATCTTCACTTTCATCTTTTAAAAGAGGATTATAAAAATAATTCTTAAAATACCGTTCGGAATCGGTGCAAGAACAATAGGTCCCAATCAGTGAGTATAAAAACTGGAAATCGTACAGCTCATTGATTGTGAGAAGCTCTCCCCCATTCCTTCATGGGATTTAATGGGAAACCATTTATTTATTTTATTTATTTGTTTGAAATTGTTCATAGAAAAATTAATTTATCAAATAATTTGATAAAAAGAAATGCAAGGCAATTTAAACTGAAAATTAAACTTAAATGAAACTTTAAAGTCAACATATTGACTATTTTTAAATAAAAAAGTTTATAAAAATTTTTAATTTTTTGAGATTTTTCTATTTGGTTCTAATAAAGTTTTAAAAATTGCAAAGTTAAAAGCGGGTTTGGACCGTCAGTGCAAATTGATTCGCGGAGTGAAACTTCTTCCATTTGAAAGAATTCGTACCATAATACTGTTTTAAGCGTAGCATGAGCATGAGCTTAGTCGATAACTTTTTCTCTGCCCGATGAATTTGAACAAATATTACCAAAAAAATTTGCAAACATGATAGTGATGCGAGGGCACGATTACATTCTAATTTAATATCAACATGGGTTGTAATACGATAATAATTATGAACGATAGCTGATGTTCATGCTCAAGAATGATAAGTCTAAAGCGATTTAATATTTAAAAACATTTGTCTGCGTTGTGACAACAAAAATACACAATTTGTAAATAGAAATAGAATAAAGAAACAAGAAAATTGTAAGCAATATTTAAGCATTTGAAAAAAGCGAAGAAATATAACAGATCTGTTAAAATTGTTTCTGCAAATCGTTCTCATCAAGTGAAAATTTGGCATATCCTTCGATGTCTCTAATAGTTTAACACGGTATTAACTCTCACATTGGTTTTTGGAATTATTTTGTTAATACTCGTAGCTGCTTCAGTTTTTTTAAATTAAAAAATTCCAATTCGTAAGACTTGTTTATAAAACCTGAAACCGGTTATTTCCTACTATAAATCAAAAATGTCATATTCCGAAAAAAACGAAATCCCGGTTTCTTGGACGGGAAGGTTTTTTTGAATACTCTATTTCCAACGTAGACCACATATTGTCCCTGTGAAAGCAAACCGGTATATCTTCAAAATGGATACTTTTCATCAAAGCGCTTTAAAGTTATCGCATGTGATAAGTGAAATGCATACTGGCCCAACGCTTTCAATATAATTTTTATTCAACTATCCGATATGCCGGTTCGACATAAAAAACAACGGAAAAAATTTTTTTGACACCAACAACTCAAAAAACTTAATTTTTGCCGATATGCTGGTTTGATTTCACAGCGACGATATGTTTAGTTTGATTGTTCGAGCATTATTAATACACATACTTTGCAATATAATACCACTAAAATCCGCACCCTAAACTGTTTATACCCTCTCCCATAGGATGGGGGTATATAATACGGAAAAATATGTAACGCACAGACTGAGCCATATTAGACCCTCAGTGTCTTTGGACAAAATTCGTTTTGGGACTTTTTAGGACGATTGAGCCATGTACGTCTGTCTGGCTGGCTGGTCAACACGATAACTGCCGTAAATCTTTATCGATCACAGCGAAATTTTTTCAGTGACTATTATTAGTCCATGTTTATGGGATTGAAAATCGCCATTTTGGCCACGCCCATTCTGGCACCTCCCATACAAATCGACACAGTTAGTACGAAATCATATTGCTTATAAAACCTTTTTCTGGTAGATGTCATTAGCTTCAACTCAAACATTGGTTAATAATCTGTAAATATCTACTTATTTGAAGAAAATGGGCGGTGTCGCCAGGCCCATTCTCCCACGCAAAAGCTTGGTGGTCGTCCGTGTTGTGAATGAGATAAGTCGCGTGAAACACTTCCGATCTTAATGAAATTGGGTATTAGGCTTCATGTCATCAAACGCGAGTCACCGATTAAGGCAAGGGTGATATTGCCACGCCCTACCGAGATAGGTTGTGCGGCCGGCTGGTTGTTCGGCAAGATAACTCCCGCAACTCCGAACCAATCTTTATGGAGCTTGGTACTAAACAAAATTTTGTCAAATCCACACAAAAGGTGGGCGGATGACCGGTTGATCGACACGACAACTCTCGTAGGCTACAAGCGATCTTAATGAAATTCAGTACTCGGCAATGTTTTCCTAAAAATTTAAGACAAAATACTGTGCACCCCCATTTTCGTACCTCCCATACAATAGTTGTGCGGCTTCCGGCTGGCCGACACGATATCACAACCGATCTTAACAAAATTTGGTACTGATCACTATATTGTGTAATATTGTGTAAAACAGATGAAAAACATCGCCATGCTCATTTTTGTACCTCCTATATTAATATTGGGCGGAAAATTGGCTGGTAGTCACGATAATTCCCCATAATCACTTAGGATCATAATTAAGTTGGGTATTGAATAACATTTGTCGCAATGCCACTCTGCTATTGAATATTGGTAAATGGATGACTTCGGGTGAGGGTATGTTGAAGTCGGTTCATCCAACTGAAATTTCTGTACTGGTTTTAATCCAACTTCATCGCAGGGATGCAATAATTTCAATAGTACGTTTATATTAGTGCACTGATTTATTTGGTTACTGATTTATTTTTGACTTTTCATCGATAATTTATTACAGAAACACAGTTTTCGTTGCATCAATGTATATATTAATTGTGAATTTTGGATAAATACTCAAATTGTTAAGTGATTTCAATTAATGGTACTCATTCCGAGTTTGGAACGTTGCACAAACATATAGAGACAAAGTGCAACGAAACAAATACCAAATCAAATTGTATGCTGCCTTTAGTATATATAGGGTGATCCGATAAGAACTTAGATTTTCTTTTATAATTAAAACTCCAAAATTTATCGAAATGATTTTTTTTTTATTTCGTCATGTTTTTTAGTCTAGGGTATTTATCTATGAGACAAAATATCCATTAACTCCTCTGGCAACACAGGATACTTGTATCAAACTTTTCCATGACTTTGTGGCTTAGTTCGGTCTGTAGTCATGTAGTTAGCCAGTCAAGAATATTAACATTTTGGCTTGCAATGAAGTCCTTTACTACTCTGGCGTAAATCAGGGGGCATTATCCTGTTGCAATATCCAAGATATGGCACCAAATAGCTCGCCGAACCAATAACGTTTTATAGCTTGCACCTGTCATTTTTGCACTTTGAAATTCCAGATCGATGGTGCCATAGTACGTAATAGCACACAACACCGTAACGCCACCCTCTCGGCTGTGATGCCGTTCAAAAAAACGCTTTTCTTTCCACAGATCATGGAAATAATAGTTGTAGCCATCAGGCCAATCCAAATTAAACTTCTTCTCATCCGTAAATACAACGGTTCTCCTGTCATTTCCATGACCTCTTGGCTGCACATCCCATACCATGTAGTCTCTTGCGAATTGAAACCGCTTTTCCTTACGAGGAGCATTAAGTGGCGGCTTTTTTTTGTAATTTCAGGTATTTAAAAAACTCACAGCTCTTAATTACTCTGCGTACTGATGACTTGCTCGCTTCCACTCCAGCTTGAGCTCTTATTTTTGACAAGGATAAGGCAGAATTAGACACAATTCTGATGATTTTTGTTTTCTCATACGTAGATATGCTCTCCCTAATGGCATCATGGGATGTAATGGGAAACCATTTTTTTATGATTTGGTTCTCAACCCTGGAATGGATTCGGGTTTATTATCATATCCATATGTACCATACTTTTCACGTATCCTAAGAGAAAGAAGTCCCATGGTATCAAATCGCAAGTGGCCTGCAAATTTCATGCGCAATAGGGCCAGTTTAGACGCTGTGTGGCAAAAGGCACCGTCCAGTTGAAACCACATTTTGTCCAAGACCATGTCATCTAATTCAAACCAGAAATATTATGTTATCATGTCACGATAATGTTCGCCGTAACAGCATTCGGCAATGCTGTCATTTTCCGAGAAGTACGGTCCGATGACTCCGCCAGAACAAATCCATGCCAAACAGTTGCCTCGTTTATACGACGCTGTAACACGAGTTAACTCGATCTATTTTGGAATGACACAAACGTATAAACACATTCCATAACCGTATCAAAAAACCCGAATTGAGTTTTAAATGCAAGTTAACGAATAACGTTTGTTTATGCTTTCGTAACCAAAATAGCCAACATCAAATACTTTTAAGCGTTCCTGTTTCAGATTACGAAACATGAATTTGGAAGATTTTTGTCTTTAATTAAAATTTTGGCATAAATACGGAGTAGGTACAACTCTCTGGTGTACACTAAAATTTTGCCATCGACAAAAGTTTCCGCGCTGTGTCAAAAATTATTTTTTGTTTATATAATCGTTTTTTACCAAAAAAAAGTGAGGTTAAAAAATTTTAATTAAGGTATTAACAAAAATTAAAATCTTTATATACGGATTAATAGAGTCTAATGGTGTTCACCCGAGAAAGATCGGAGCATAAATATCTGAGATATGACGCATTATATACTCAAGCTTTAAAGGAACACTTGTTTGGTTCTATTTTTATCAGCTTTTTATGGACTATCAGGCCACAAAATTACAAAACAAAGGGCGAATTTTAGCCAGTGTTATTGTTCCACAGTTTCACTAAATCTTGATTTACTTAGTCTTAGCGAAAAACCCATTAACTTCTCTCTCGATTATAAATATATATTTAAAAAATTAAATTCTTATTTGTCATAGCGATTACAGTTTTTGACAATAGTTGACCACGACACTGAGAACATTTTTAACGTCGACATTATATTTATTGAATAGGAATTGATACAAATGTCAACAAACACAGGAGACTAATGCATGGCAACCCTGTGTGCATGACAAAATATTTTAATTTAATCAGCTGTTTTCTATACGTATTGAAAGAGTGTTTACACAACAGTGTTTTTTTGATTCGTATAAACGGACGCGTTTTATGTGTGCTAAGCAAAAACGCTTGTGTTAAGAGCCGTATAAACGCGGTAAGTGACTCGTTGTGGGTGCGTAGTTTTTCTTAGAATGACATGTGGAGTTTCAGTACCCTAAATGCGGCAGTTTTGCTTATTAAAGTATCCATTTAGGTGAAAATGTACCTCATCGATCATGATGATTAGTTTTTGAATAATCGGCATCAAAGACTTGTTGTTAAAGCATCCAATTTGTAAACAGACGGCTTCAGCTCCTGGGTCAATTGAATTTTGTAGGCGTGTAAAAATATAATTGTTTTTAAAATCCACTGAACTGTACCGTAGGAATGTCCAATTGGCGTGCACGACGACGAATTGAGGTTGTCGTGTCCAATATTTTCAACCGCATCCAATTTGTAAACAGACGGCTTCAGCTCCTGGGTCAATTGAATTTTGTAGGCGTGTAAAAATATAATTGTTTTTAAAATCCGCTGAACTGTGCCGTAGGAAATGTTCAATTGGCGTGCACGACGACGAATTGAGGTTGTCGCGTCCAATATTTTCAACCGAACGACTTGTTGTCACGTTTTGCACCGACCCAGTTTCTTCGAATTACTGCACCAAGTGGCTGATTGTTGACTCAGATGGCCGGTTATGTTGACCGAAGAAACCACGCAATGCGCGAATTGCACGTCTCGCAGAACAATCATTTTCGTTAAACGTTTGGATTACCTTCAAGCGTTATTCAACTGAGTATTCCACCATGACTAAAGGCTAAATGAGAAAATATTAAACAACTTTTTTTAACACTATTATGCTATAACCCAGTGTTATCAACTATATTGGGCACTTTAGCTTTGCTTTGTGTTTGGACTAACATATGGAGGGAAATTTCTTGTTTAATGAGAAGTTTTCTAGGTGGAGCCTGTAGCCAATATTTAGTAAAGTATATGTGACCTGCTCCACGAAAAGGGACCTCTATTTTTTGAGCAATTCTTATAGGAAAAACGCTCTTTCAAATGCCGCAAACCGCAAGTTTCTATGTCTTTTAGTTTTTTTTACAAATCAATTGTAAAGATGAACATAATTAATGAAAAAATTGAAAAATGTGATATAAACAGATAATATATATAATATTTGAAATTTAAAAAAGTTCAATAACTGTTAGAAATATTTTTCATAGAGGCGACACTGCATTCTGAACATCGTATAAAGTACCAGAGAGTCGAAATAAATCGCTAGATGATCAGGTCGAAGGAAGAGTTGCATAACCATGCGCAAAACACGGAAAAACGAAGCGCTTTTTTTAAACGCGTTTTTCTCAATAACTTCTTTTCGGCGCAGAGGTCCCTTTTCGTGGAGCAAGTCACATATATTGTAGTTTTGAACCCAATAAAAAGTAAATTTAGAAATACCAAAGTGAAGGCAATTTAAAAGAGAGAATTTTCTGAAATAAGAGCCTTTTCTTAAAAGAAGGAAATTTTTTCAAAAAAAAACCTTTTCATATTCTTAAACAAATTACATTCTGTTAAAAACAAATACCTTATCTTGAAGAAACCTTTGCTTAAAAAAAGTAAATTTGATCACAAAAAGTACCTTCTGTTAAAAAAAAGTATTTTTTTTTAAATAAGTACTTTTTCTTAAAAAAGTACATTTTTTTTACAACAAATTGCCTTTTCTTAACCAAACTACTTTTTCTTTAAAGAGTACCTTTTTTGTGAATCAAAATAAGTTTTCTCGCGATAAGTACCTACTCTTAAAAATATACCTTTTCTTGAAAAAAGACCAATTCTACAAAAATTTCCATTTCTTAAAAAACACATTTTCATCAAAAATATACCTTCTTTAAAAAAATTCATATTCTTACAAATATTCCTTATCTTACAAATAAAATAATACCTTTTCTTTTCTTGAGGTAAGTAGCGTTTCTGAAAAAAAGTAAATTTTCTTAAAAAAATAACCTTTTCCTAAAAAGAGTACCACTTCTTTAAAAAGTACCTGTTGTTAAAAAAGTACCTCTTCGTAAAAAAAACGTTCATACTCCTACGGCTTTTTCTTATAGAAAGTACTTCTTCTTAAAAATAGTAAAGTTTCTTAAAAAAAACATTAGCTTTCAATAAAAGAAGTACCTCTCTTTAAAAAAGACATTTTCGGGAAAGTATAATATATATATACTTATTTTTTTAAAAAAATACCTTCTATAAAAAAAATTGTTAACAAAAGTTTATCATTTTACAAAAAATATCTTTTCTGAAAGATCCATTTAAATTTTCGTATTTTTTAACGGGCGCCTAGGCGTGTTGGAACTATTAGGTACATAATATACAGGGTGATTCAGGAAGTTCCGGACAAATTTCCCCAGCGTATTCGTTGGCTCATTTCATGAAGAAAAGTCCACTAGGACCATTTCCGAAAATGCAAGGGTGCGAAATGGCAGCGGGTTCAAAATTTTCGGATTGGTGGTCGGAGGGTAGTAGGGTAAAGTGGCTAACTTCTGAGCCAGTGGTCTGATTTTTTTTGTTTTTGGGCTTGTTGGAAAGGCCTTTAAGAGGCCTTTCAGAATCAAATCCGACCACTGGCCCAGAAGTTAGCAACTTTACCATACTACCCTCCGACCGCCAATCCGAAAATTTTGAACTCGCTGCCATTTCGCACCCTTTCATTTTCGGACATGGTCCAAGTAGACTTTTCTTCATGAAATGAGCCAAGGAATACGCTGGAGAAATTTTGTCCGGAACTTCCTGAATCACCCTGTATAGCGAAAGGAACTTCGTTCCAACCGGGTGCCCCCCACACAGTGGGAACAGACAAAATAGTGGGTTGATTCGAAGATTTATACATCATTCTGGTTTGAATAGTCAGTGTTTTTTAACACAACATTGTAACATATTCTAAGCAACAATAAAACGTTTTCATTGCAGCAATGTTATCACATTCGTTGCGGCGATGAATCTTTAAGTTAGCATACTTTCTATGAAAACGTTCGGGAAGGCAACGAACAAATTCACTAGTGTGCCTAAGCTTTTACTTTTAGCGTAGTTATCATCCATATAGGGAGGTAAATATGCTTATAATTTAAAACCCCTTCCCAGTACCTCATATTTTTCAAGAGAAAATCTACGAAGAACCGCAAACTATATGAATATTAATTTCCTACATAAATGCCAACGAATATAAAAGGAATTCTTTCCACGGCATCTAACTAAATTGATGTAATAAATTATTAAATTTAATTAAATGCCAAGGACACAGAACGACTTGACTTCTAACAGAGAAACGGAGTTAATGTCGGGTTGCAAATACACTTAACTACTTGTGTTGGGATGAGTCGGTGTGTCGATGGATGTGCTGATATTTCCGTGTAGAAAGTGTTATAAAACGAGTAAAAAGTTCATAAAGGATAATAGGGATAATAACTAAAATCTCAGCCAAAAATTCATAACACACACTAACACAATATTCAAAACATTCATGTATATTTATAACGACACATACAAGGTACAATCAAACTCATACAGCTATTAGTTTTCGTAACATACCCCCACACACACACACACTGGATGATGAGGCTTCACAATAATGTCTGTAAGAGTGTGTGAGTTTGGGATAATTAGGATTTTAATTATTTATAACCAAAAGCCATTGAAGAGTTCGTCGTCTACCTCGCCCGCCAATATAAAGACAAAGTAGTTGTAAAAAATCCTGCAAATATTGCATGTGTGCTTTAGAGTATGAGTGTGTTTGGGCGCATAAAACACCTATGATATGAAGCCACTTCGCGTGCGTGGGTGTGTAGGTATGGAGCTGACAGGATAATTGGGTGTATTTATTGGTGTGGGTGATGCCACTGAGATGAGTTGATTTTAAAGATGATTATGAAGACAATGATTAAAGATTATAAATGTTTATGATATCAAAAGGCAAAAACAACAGTTTAACATTATGGCGTGTCATTCAAATATTTCATAATGAATGTTAATGAGTTATATTTAAAATTTAGTAATTAACTCCATGTTCAAATATGAGTGCGATTATTTGTTGTTAACAGAGCTTATTTTGAGGTTATGGAAGTACATTAGATAAGTTTTTCATTATTTTATGGTAAGGACCACCTGGAAATTCAATACGTGGCTTCCCCTGATTTTAGTTGACTAACGTGTTTAAATCTCTACATGGTTAATAGATTGCCTACTAATATGGCATATTTGGTCCCGAAAGAGATCCTTAATGAATCGTCAGTTTTGAAAGTGTGATCATATTTCGTAACTGGAACCAATTTCAAATGAATTGTCTTGTTTGAAATGAATCACATAGGACAGCGGTCACAGTCCGTAAGCTGTGCGATTCAAAGTGTCGTCTTCATAACTATGCGTGGATATTTAAAAGAGACGCGCACGCTAATCATTCTTCAATAGCAGTCATAATTTCCAGAGCATAGATTAGACTCTTTCCACATTTAGGTTTGTTAAAAATGGTTGCGTCATACACCTTTATTTAATTACATCAATCTAATAAATAAATGGTTTCCCATTACATCCCATGAAGGGACCGGGGAGAACATCTCACAATCACTGAGCTGTGCACTTTCCAGTTTTCACTCACTGATTGGGACCTACAGTTTTACTCCGATTCCGAACGGTAATTTGAGAAGCTTTTTCATGGCTAGATACTCGATAGTGTCGCCGTCACTATGCGAGGTGACCGTCGCCGAAAGAAATTTTAAGGTGGTCAGAGCCGGGTTCGAACCCAGGATCTCATGTACAAGAGCCGCGCACACTAACCATTGCACCACCGACGGCCACAATCAATCTATTGATTTAATATCAGTACAACCTCTATACAGAAGTACTTCATAATTTCGAACGTTCAAAACTTAAGCGAATCATAGCCTTGTCAGTCATGAGCATGAGCTTGGTCGATAAATCTTTAGCTAACTGATAAATTTGGAAAAATATTACCTAAACATTTTGTGAACATGATCAAACGGGCGGTACACCGACAATAAACATCAGCTATAGCTGATGTTCATGGTCATGAATGACAAGTCGGTGGTTCGTTTTATGTGAAACAATATCCGATATGGCCCAATTTTCGAAATTTTTTCAACTTTTTTTATTGTTGCACTTCAGATTTGTTGGAAAGATTCAGAATTAAAAATTGGCCAAATCTTAATATTATAAATAATTTTTTACTAAAAATGGGGGTACGATTTTATCGTACGTCGATGATAATTAAGCAATTTTATCTTAAGCGACAATCAGAAAATCCTCCGTACTAAAGACTTAAATGTGGGGTTTTTTGCAGAATATCCTTGAAAAAAGTATGTGTCAGGAAATGTTTGGATACGCTTTTTAAATACCGTTGGACGTGTTATAAAAAGTCCTTTAATGTGATATTAATATTGTTTGTCTTTAGCTAAAGTAGAAATTTTTTGAAAAATGAAAAAAGTATAATTTTTAAAAACGATCCAACTCACGGGATCTTAGTGGTACACGCAATATTTTGGGAATCATCAGAAAACAATCCTAGGTATAATACAAGGTGGCGCAAAAGTAATCCTCCTATCAGAAAATGCTATAAATTTTGCGATTGGCCCCTAATGTCAGTTCTATTTTGACATTTGTGTAGTAAACACATGCGAAATACACGTTAATAAACAATGTTACGCTACACTGCTCCAGAACGCGGAATATTGCTGACTATTTATTTGACCAATGATCGGTCGGTGAATTTGGCACAACGTGAATTTCGTCGAAGATTTCCTGGCCGTCCAACGCCTACTGGTGAAACACTGCGACGTTTAGCCGCTCGCCTCGAAGAGACTGGCACAACACGAGATGCTGCCAGGCGTGGCAGACCCCGGAGTAGCCGTTCTGCAGAGAATATTGCTGCTGTAGCCGAGGATGTCATGGAAGCGCCGTCGACATCGACCAGACGACGTGCCACGCAAATGGGTATCAGTCGACGGTCTTTACAGCGAATTTTGGTACAAGATTTGAAGATGTTTCCGTACAAAGTCTAGACGGTGCAACAGACGGTGCAATCGCGTCTAACATACGCTCAAGCCATCCTTAATCACCACCAAGAGGAAGATGATTTTTCATCAAAAATAATCATGAGTGATGAGGCCCATTTCCATCTTAGCGGGTACGTAAATAAGCAAAATTTACGCTTCTAGGGCACTGAAAATCCACGTGTAACCCACGAAGAGCCATTACACCCGCTCAAAGTCACTGTATGGTGTGCTATTTTCGCTGGAGGAGTCAAAATGCCATAAAAAGGGCTCAAATGACAATCAACTGTGGCTGTTAAAAAAAACTAAAAGACCAAATAAAAATAATCCACAAGAAGAATCAAAGTTTTTCATTTTTTTTTTAAATTACAGCCAAAAAACATCGGAAGTTTACTTTTGCGCCACCTTGTATAAGGGGTGGGCAAAAAACACTTTTTCCCCCACCATATATTGTGAGTCGGTCTCCCGTATATGTAACATATGTTATTAGTCACACTTGTTTAATATTGGTGGAAAAATGAAGATGTTTTCCCGCCAAAAGTCGACACAATCCAGAACTTGCATCTCAAATTTTAAAATGAGGTTGCCTGACGAGATATAGCTAGTCCACGTAGCACCTTTGGATTACGCCATCCATACCCAGCGATGTTCACTAATGTTGCGAAAAATTAATTTGGCTGGAAAAAAATTCTGATTTTCTTCATGCAAACATGCTGAAACTAATATATTTGGGACATAAATTCTTTATTTAGTAAATTGACAAATCGAACCCACGATCGATTTTAGTAACAAAATTGCGGAGGCATCTGATGATTAACTTGTCATGGAGTTCGAAACCAGTCATGCCATTGAGTGTGTGTTGAACTGAATTGTCTATTATTTCCAACAAACACTAACCATTTTTCAATTAGAAAAATGTTCATGACTTGTAAGCTTGTAGTATGAATTTCTCATACATTAACCAGAAACTAACGGCCATAAAATTTCAAATTCAAAAAAATTGCTAAGTATTTCCAAGCTAAGTAAAATATGCCATTATTTTCAGAATTTCGCATCCCAATGTGCTCCAAAATGGATGCGGATCCGTGTCGAACTCGTAACGAGTCTGTAAAATCGTAAAAAAACGAAATGTGAGTTCTTGAATTCGTTTCGAACCCGTTACGGTCCGTAACAACATACAAAAGCGAATCAGTGAAATTGTGATTTGACGCATCCGTCTCGAACTCGTTACGAGGGCGTAAACTCATAAAAGTCGAATCAATGAAATTTCTATTTGGCGGACCCATTTCGAGCCCGTAAAAACATAAAAAGCGAAATGGAAGTGGGAAAGCAAATTTGAAATTGAAAACATCTCGTGAGGAAACCAAACTCGTAGTTCGATCAATAGGTACCCGACCTGAAGACCCATCCTCCTCTTCCAATCACCTTCTGGTGGCAGACATTTGTGTCAGAAATATTTAATATCTCAGATTCATATTTGAGTTGCTAAAACACATAAACTTTAAAGCATACTACTAAAACGAGTTAAATAAGAGGTGATAGAAAATTGTTCTATATGTAAAAATTAATACATAATGTAAGTGGAAAACTTCAGTGGATTAGAGGTAGAATATATAGTTCATTACCTATTTTAAATTTAAATAACTTACATGCAGTATTATCCACATGCTGCTGCAGCACACCTTCAAACCATGAAGAAAATTAGTGAAATTAGAGCCATTAGTGAAATAGTTACGTGCTACTATAGGGTGACCCCATACAACATAGTCTGATGAAATTTTTCTAATTGTGTCAATTAGTTACACTTTAGCGTTATATATGTAAAACTTATTGGGAAGTTTAAATAAAAAATAATAATTTTTGGTTTTAAGGAATAAATACGAGCCATTCTTTAATTCGCCAACGTTGCGCTAATGTACGTGCAATTTTGAATTCATATTAATAAAGGCTCCGAAAAAGTACAAAAAACCATTCGCGTTTTCGGGTGGAATGCGAATTCGTTTCGAATTCGAAACGGAGTCGCAAATGAAGTCCGTTACGAGTTCGAGTCGGATCCGAGAAAGTACAAAAAACGATTCGTGTTTTCGAGAGGAATTTCAACTGAAAACGAATTCGTTATGAGTTCGTAACGAATGTCCGTTTCGGACAAAATGTCCGCAGAAACGGATCCGTCTCGAATTTGTAACGGACTCGTATGGAACATTGGGTATAAACATTGTACAATATCAGTCATTGGCATGGATTGCATAATGGTTTAGTGTTTCAACAATAGTTTTGCGAATTTTGAATATTTCTGGTAAGGGTCATGTATTACAGTTGTTTGAATTTAAAATACAAATTATTTGCCTACGCCAACAAAGATAACTCAAAGACTATGCGTACAATGTAAGTTCAGTTCGATTCCAGTAATTTGTCACTACAAGTCTGGCATTACACTTTCACTTTGAACGACATATTAAAAATGAAATGAAGTTTCACTTGAATTATGCTTGAGTTTTGTTTCTGTGTAGGTGGCTGAATCGTGGGAATCATCCAGTCTATATCTGGATATATCAAAAGTTTGTGTCTTTAGTCGAAACAAAATAAAACCTTGCGTTTGTCTGTTTTGTTGCTCCGACATAATTTAGTTGAAACAAACCCCAATGACACATAAAGAAAAGGCAAAACCAAGGATTTTGGAAGTTTCTGGGATTGGATTTATTTCAATGAATTGGATCTTACCAGTTAGAAACCTACAGTATAATAGGAATTAAAAAAGGTTTACATGAAGGTAGTGAAAATCGCGATAATCGTCATTTAATTCGATATTTGACTGCATTGGCGAATGGCGAGAAAATGAGAATAGGTTGGTAATCAATTAACTGATAGGCTTATAAGTGCGCAAAGGTACGCAAACTCGGTTTTTATAACCGGTTTTCAAAATTTTGGGGGAATTTGGGAAATTTCACAAGCAGATTCTTGTTTCACTCGACAGTACCTTCAGGAAAAATACTATCACTTCCCAGATATTTTGGACTGTCGCACAGGTGTTCCCTACTAAAGAAACCTTAAAAATAAAAGTTGAGAAAAAGTCAAAAAATTTAAAATTCGACGCCTCGAAAATGATTTTTTTGATATGTAGTCGTCGAACTCCTCATGCCCAAACCTATCGAAAAATCGATGGCACAATATCAAGTATACTTGTAAGTATGTTGTTTCGGTTTATATAAGAAAACTTGCCTTTGAAAGACTTTACAGTGATAATAATTGAGCACTTTCGGACAATTCTTTACAAAATATTTTCTCTCAGCAAGTTTTTCTACAGATAGGCAAACTGATTCCAACATGTATTCATATCACCCAAGTTTCTCTGATCTATACGAAACTATTTACACGTACTTTTTTTCTACAGCTGTAGCCACCCTGCAGTCGACGTAGCTAACGAATCTTTAGTGATTTCCCTAACTACCAAGAATTACCACTAACTACCTGCCAGACTACCAGCAATGCTTTCGACTAACGAATTTAACATGGGGATGAGATTGGCGGTAGCCAATTGCCATCTTGTGCATAACCTTTCACTAATGATTTCACTAACAACATGTGATGTACGAATTCACTAATACTGCTGCCATAACAAAAAGATTAATGAAGATTATCCGATGAAATCACCGGTCAGCAAAAAAAACGATTCCTCTACTCCTAATGTACCAGTTATTTCCATAATGAAAAGACGAGAACAATTTTTGATATTTATTTATTTAACAATGAAAACTTAAAATTATAATAATTCATTTAAAAACTATAATTTAAACTTTAAATAAATTCCAATAAAATATAATGAAATTCCACGCTTCGTAAAAGATAAAAAACTTAAAGATAAAATTAAAAAGAACGTCACATCTATGAGTTTTTTGTTTCTTCGCTTTTCATAAGAATATAAATTAAAAAGATGAAAAATATGTTTAATAAAAAGATAAAAAACTGAAAGGTAAAACTAAATACGACTCTACAGCTATCAGTTGTTTGCTTCTTTATGTTGTTTCCTTGAAACAGAGGTTGCCCTTATCTCCCTTTTTTTTAAGTTGAGTAGGTCTTCTTAGTTGGTCTTCCGCCGACCCAGGGAATTTCGTGTTTATTGGTATGGATTCTGCAAAAGTGATAAAATAATCTGAAAACAATATTTTAATCTGTTATCAATATTTTAAATTTATATTACCTACCAGTACGCAGTAAACATTTTCCAGTTATTTGAGACTTTATTATATTATTATATATTTATTTATTTGCTTCAAATTACACATTTTCTGACCACGAACTTCCAATTGCAACTGACGCCAACACAAGAAACTAATAGTCAAGCCAATATTTTTTTCTTGTTTATCTCCTTTGGAATAACGGTACAGGTTTTTTTGCATTCCATACATATCCATCGTTGCAATACTTTTATCTAATGAAATCGTTAATGAGCACAAAACATTGAAATGCTTTACGGGAATTTGAGAGCAAGAATATTAATCTCTTTCATCAAGAGCAAACAAATGTGTATCGACACAAAGAAGTAAGAACAAAGTTAAGAAGTAAATCAATAGTTTGAGAGTCAAAAGGCGAACCCTTGCATAACTTGTGGCATTTGGATTCACTAGTCAATTTTTCATTAGCCAAATACCTAACGATTTTGAGTTAATTTCTACTTTTAAAACTGCACGGCAGTATTCGAGTTAGCGATTGAATAGTGTTAGAAAATCTAAAATGTGCTGTATGTTCGAAGCGGCTATTCGACCGGCCTTTTTACCATATATAACTTAAATATCGCACCCATCGAAGAATAAAAACATTTAGCTTTAGTTAAATATGAGTATTATTTTGTACAAAAAGAAGTACAATGCTAAATATATTTACATGTGTATTTTAAGATAGTACCAAGTGAATAAATTTGTTTTGCAAGTAAGTGTAAACAAGGTGCCAAGAAAACACCCATAGTCTTGCACTGGCAACTCTGTGTACGATATTGCACAAACTAATGATCCTAAAAGTATGCAACAGATTCGTTCTTAACATAAGAAACACACACAACTATTTACAAACATAGAGACGTATGGTTAACCCGCCAATGGTGACGCAAATTTGACTTTGATTAATGGTGACGCCGGTCTCATGCACCGGGGTTTTCAACTGAAGATTTTTCGAAACGTGTTGCTAATAGTTAATGTTTTTTTTTTTATTTATGCACTTTGACAATAAAACAAAGATATATAATCATATTAAGTTCTTTTATTTCAATATTAAAATCCACAAATGTTTTTAAATAGAGCATTAAAAATAACAATGTTTTAGCAATACATTATTTAAAATTAGGAAAAAATAAAAAAAATTACATATTCATTAAGGATAATAATGTTTATTAGTCTTTCGACAATATGAACTTTTAAAAAATGATCAAAAATTGGTATCTTTCCAAAATATAATACAAAAGTGTTGCGATTATTTTACTTACATACGCGGTGGCTCACGGTCTCACACACCAGGTTAGAAAAAAAATACAGAAGTTGTGCTCACTAAGCAGCTTCGTCATTGACTGATGGTGGGGGATGTGCAATGCTGCAGCTACTCGAAATCGCAACAAAAAACAATAACAGAAAATAAAGTTATACGAATTTTTTAACACAGCCAGTCTCACAGATCAGTACGTCACCATTGGCGGGTTAATTAACAACGTCTTGTTCCATGAAATTTACTGGATGACTACCGTGACTACCAACTGCTTGCGACCAAAATCCGGTTCACAATGGGTAAAAAATCAAAAATTTTTTTCTTTTTAATAAAAAATTAAAAAAAATAATACCAAATACATATATATATAGAATAGAATTTTGTTTTTTGTATACAATCACTCTGTTATTTTAGATTCAAGTCTGGAAGACACCAGAAAGCGGGACAATCCCGCAAAAACCCGGACGGTTGGTGAGGTTACGTACGACGGGTACCTTAACAGTATTTGACTTTTCTTATGAGTTAAGAAAATCAGATGGTTTTAGGAATGTAATGATGATTATAAGCTAATCGGATAACACCAGTGCAACTTACGTAAAAATAACACTTTTATATTGCTTAAACTTACAAAGGCATTTATTATGTAAATACACAAAAACGTATTATACGAGGTGGATCAATAAGTCCGGGACTTGTCGAACTTCCCTCATAGTTATATGAAATGCATCGCTTCTCTCATCAAGTACCACCTGTTAATAGACTACTGTCAAATTTTAGGCAAGTTCCGTTATTTAATGGCGTTTAACAGTTGTTCAAAACATACAACCTCGTGCATTTTTTTAAAAATGGAAAAAAGTGAATTTCGAGTGCTCATTAAACATTATTTTTTCCGAAACAAACCGTCAATCAAACCAAGGAAAAGCTTGATACTAAGGGGACTCTGCACCATCGATTTCAATGGTAAAAAAGTGGTTTACTGACTTTCATTGTGGTCGCACAAGCACAAATGACGCTGAATGTTCTGGACGGCCAATTGAGGTCAATCCACCCGAAAATGTTCAAAAAATCCACGAAATCATGTTGGCCGACCGAGGAGTAAAAGTGCGTGAGATTTTTAATGCCATAGACATTTCATATGGCAGTGGGTTTCGATTTTAAATGATCAGTTGGGTTTAAGAAAGCTGTCTGCAAGATGGGTGCCGTGTTTGCTCTCAATTTACCATAAACTTACGGGTGCACACGTGTGCAGTCTGAATGGCAAAATTCCATGAATTGGTCTCTCATCCACCATATTCTCGGGATTTAGCCACCTCTGACTATTTCCTATTTCCAAACCTAATGAAATTATTGATCCTATTTTATGGATCCTATTGTTTGGAAGGGATACACAAATCGGAGAAACATTGGACCAAGTGTATTGAGCTAAAGGGAAATAATGTTGAAAAATAAATTTATGTATTTCATTCAAAAAGTCACGGAGTTATTGATCCGCCCTCCTATTTCTACTAACTTGGAGAGCTTCTCATAATCGTTGGGTTAATGTTCGGGACCTATACTTTTGAACCGATATTTGTCGCAGTTCATCTATTATATTTATTCATCTACACTGAAACAATAATTGATCATCAGCTCAATGAATAAGTTTCATCAATAGTTTTACATATAATTGATGTTAAATTTCAGTGATGCAATGAAAATTGTACTTTGATAAACGATCATGTTTTAACGTAGAATACGTTATACGGTAAGGTAGGGGTGTTGATCTGGAGCACAAAATTTTGAGAAAATATTTGTCGACTTTCACCCACTTTTACTTAAATATTAAAACATATTTTAGCAATTTTTATATGTTACTCAGTTTTGGTAATATGTTTTGTTTCGAATTACATTAAAAAAATTATATGTCTATATATAAAAGTTTTATGTAGTTAAGGAAATAAATATTTAAGAGCATGATATTTTAGACTTTTTTTGTACATGCCGCTGTTGTTGTTGGTTTGTAAATGCCGCTGTTGTTTTTTTTGTTGGATCGGTCGGTTATTAGTTCGTTTGGAGGGGAACATAAAATGAAGGGAGGGGAGCGTGGACACTTGTGTGTGCTTGAAAGTTTACAGATCTTTGCTGTCGTTTGTTTACTTCTGCGAGCAGCGTTTAAATATGTGTGTATGTACATTAATACAAAGGATTGGCGATGTATACGCTCACTATATCAATGGCGTTTTTCCTAAACACATTTCTGTGAATACATTGGGAAGTAGTTGGAAAGCAGCTAATCTATTGTGCTGCCATATCATTAAATGTATTGCTGTAGCTGTACTTCAAATGAAGATGTCGCTATAATGTAATACGATAAACTAGATATAGTTTCATCCTTAAACATATGGCATACAGTCTTCGAGCACACAAACTAAAAAATAAATTAATAAATCTTGTTCAAAACTATTCCAATCGATTAGATCAGTGGTTTCCAAACTTATTTGGGTTATCGCCATCATTTTGGTAAATTTGTTGTTGTCTTATTTTACTAAAAATTATACTGTACATACATAAAATAACTTAATACATGCAAACGCCTACTTATGTTACAAAAACTTAATAACTAGCTATCAGCTGTATGCGTATATATTAGATAGATTTAAATCATTTATCAAAAATTATATTTAATTCATATATTTTAATTGCAAAATGACTAACGTATTCTACGTCTGACCTATGCGCCCATGTTATCTAACACAGGCTTGTTATTTTTTTTGATGTGTTAACATCTATACACGCGCCTCTAGGGCAGTAAACTATAAATTTAATACATACGCAAGTGTTAGGTTTGTAAGAATAAATCATCGTTTGTTTGTTCGTTGCTTGGCAGTCGGTATTGAAAGTGATTATTGGGCGATTTTCATATAATTTTCCCACGCGATTTTCTCCGGAAATTCATAGCCGATTTTATTAATTTTTGGATTAAAAAGCTAGTGCGGGTTTCGACGAAGAGTTTAGGCCAAAAATTAAGGCGATCCGATATCGGCGAGCCGATATTGAAGTGTTTTAATTTGGAGTAATATTAAAAAAGTATTTTATGTTGATCTTCGGTTATATCGTACGAATATAACAATGTATGTATGTACAAGTGTCTGTTGCTTTGCATTCTTTGACTTTTGTGGGAATAAAACAAAAAGTATTGAGCAAGAAAATAATGACACATGTGCTTGCACTGGGTCTTTAAATAATTTTAAGTATTAATATTATTTAACTGTAACGTCATCATATGATTGAACGCTGTTTTTTATTTTCCAATGTAACATTTACGAATGTGTTCATAGAAATCGAACAGGTACCGTGTAGCAAAAAGGTGTTAACACATCGCCCGTGAGTTCGAACACTCATTGGATTTTTTTAAAACATTTTTTTCACGGTATTTAAATTTAAGATTATATATTCCAGGTGGTTGCATTTAAATAGCTGACTTAATTTTGTATATCGTCGGCTTAACCTGCAAACCTGCTAAATCCACTTTTTAAGTAAATTGAGATTTTGATGCCGTATGGTAGAGAAAAATACGCCTCGTTGACCAGCATGTAGTTTTTCTTTAATTTGAGTCTTGAAGTGGGTAAAAAGGTTTGATAATATATATAATATATATATAATATATAAATAATATAATATAATCTATAATCTATATATATAAAATTGTTGCGTTACTGAATGACTGACTGACTGACTGACTGACTGATTCATCAGCGCCCTGGCCAAACGGCTAAAGGTAGGATAATGAAATTTGGACTGTATATTCCTTTGGGGGTGAATATGCGAGATAAGAAGGGATTTTTCGAAATTCGTACTTTAAGGGGGAAAAATAGGGCAAAAAGGGAAAAAAATGGTACTGCACTAAAATCAAAACGGCTAAAGACAGAATCACGAAACTTGGTATGTACATTCCCCTTAGCGAATAAAAATGAGGGGGAAAAGTGAATTTTCAAAAATTGTACTTTTAGGGAGAAAAAAAGGGCAAAAAAGGGAAAAAATAGTACTACACTAAAATCCAGACGGTTTGAGACAGAATTACGAAACTTGGGTTGTACATTCCTCTTAACGCATCAAAATGGGGAGGAGAAGTAACATTGCCAAATTTTTACTTTTAGGGAGAAAAATAGGGCAAAAGGGGGAAAAAAGTGGTACCATCGTCTTGACCAAACGGCTGGAGACAGAATCAAGAAATTTGGTTTGTAATTTTTTCTTATGACGCAGAAGCGGAGTGGGAAGTGGTTTTACGAAAATTCTACCCTTAGGGATAAAAATAGTACTAAAGGGGACAAAAATAGTACCATCGTAAATACCAAACGGCTGAAGGCAGAATCATGAAACTTCGGTTACGCATTCCTCTTATAACGCAGACATAGGAGAAGAAGTTTTTTTTCAAGATTTGTACTTCTATTGATACAAATATGGCAAGAAGGGGAAAAATATAGTACTATCGTTACAACCAAACGACTGGTGATGGAATGGCGAATATAGGGATCTAAATTTTTTTAATGGATGAGAAGCCGAAAATGGTACTTTTTATGTACTTTTTTGGTACTTTTATGTACTTTTTTGGTACTTTTTTGTCTGTGTTGGTACCATTTTTAGTACTTTTTGCGGCATTATTTGCTGTGTTGGTACCATTTTTAGTACTTTTTGCGGCCTTCTTTGCTATTTCTCTTATACTCTCTTTGAAGTTCTCTGTACCTTTTTTTGTACTTTTTGGTACTTTTTGAGTACTTTTTGGTACCTTTTTTGGTACAATTTTGTTCCTATTTTTAACATCTAGGTTGTTCTACTTGGCCTTCCTTGGTATCTTTCTCCGTAAATTTTTGGTGTTAACAAGTACTTTTTGTACTCTTTTACATTTTGGAACATTTTTTTTTGGGTTTAGGTTTATCACTTTTTGATACAATCTGTCAGTTTCTGTCACTGTGTCGGATCGTGTGTTTGTACTTTTTTGGTACCTTTTGCATCCTTTTATGCTATTTGTCTGATACTCTCATGAAAGTGCTCGGGCCCATTTTTGGTACTTTTTATTTACATTCTGGTTTCGGATAATAAAATTTTAACTATAAATTGCTTTAGGTGTGAATATACGACATAAGAAAAGATTTTTCGAATTTAGTACTTTAAGGGAGAAAAATAGAACAAAAAGGGGAAAAAATGGTACTGCACTAAAATCCAAACGGCTAAAGACAGAACCACGAAACTTGGTATGTACATTCCTCTTAACGAATAAAAATGAGGGGGAATAGTGAATTTTCAAAAATTGTACTTTTAAGGAGAAAAAAGGGCAAAAAGTGGAAAAAATGGTACTACACTAAAATCCAGACGGTTTCAGATAGAATTACGAAACTTGGGTTGTACATTCCTCTTAACGCATGAAAATGGGGAGGAGAAGTAACATTGCCAAATTTTTACTTTTAGGGAGAAAAAAGGGCAAAAGGGGGAAAAAAGTGGTACCATCGTCTTGACCAAATGGCTGGAGACAGAATCAAGAAATTTGGTTTGTAATTTTTTCTTATGACGCAGAATCGGAGTGGGAAGTGGTTTTACGAAATTTCTACCCTTAGGGATCAAAATAGTACTAAAGGGGACAAAAATAGTACCATCGTAAATACCAAACGGCTGAAGGCAGAATCATGAAACTTGGGTTACGCATTCCTCTTATAACGCAGACATAGGAGAAGAAGTTTTTTTTTCAAGATTTGTACTTAAGGGATCAAATTATAGCAAAAAGGTGGCAAAATATAGTACTATCGTCAAAACTAAACGTCTGGAGATGGAATGAGGAATTTTGGGGTCTTCCTTTCTCTTATGAGATGAGATGTCGTATAATGGTACTATTTATGTACTTTTTTTGGTACCATTTTTAGTACCTTTTGCGTCCATCTTTGCTATTTCTCTTATATTCTCTTTAAAGTACTCTGTACCATCAAAAACCAAACGGCTGGATATGGAATTAGTAATTTTGGGGTATACGTTTCGGTTATGGGATGAGAAGTCTCAAAATGATACTTAATATGGTACTTTGTTTTGCAGGCCTACAGGGGATGTCAGCCATGAAAAATAATTGACAACGCGCCAGGTGTAGTACCTCAACGGTGGTGTGGAAATCTACACGATTTCAAATCAAAACATATGTTCTAAAAAGTTGAGTCTTAATATTAAATGATATATGCAACTATGTCGATATTCAGACATATTTTAACATTTAACTTAAGAAAAAAGCATATTTTTCATGTTATTCTATTTTTCATATTAAATTAGAGATAATGTTATATTCTTTATTTTTACAGCATTTCTTTAAAGTCTGTCATTATTTGAAGTAAAGCTTAAACGAAGCTTTTCAGAAGATACGAGATAAGATATGAGAGTGTATCTTTAAAAAAAGAACTGCACCTATTCAAGTGAAATGGACAGTACATGTAAAAATTAAATTGTGTTGGTTTACTTATTTGTATGCAGATTATATGTTCACAGATTATAGTAGAATATCTGTGGATGAAGTAAGCTATTTTTATACTTGGAGTCAATTTTGGATACTGAATATTTGGTGCGCCATTTCGACAAGCATCTTGACACTTGTTTTTGATTTGATCGAATAAGATAATATATAGATCTATACTTTCTTAGGCAGAACGAAGTCTGCCGGGTCAGCTAGTAATATATATAATATAATATAATATGCTGAAAAGGGAGTTAGCAGGTTTTGCACGTTAAGCCGACAATATGTCATTGTGATTCGAACTTCAAAATGAATTTTGTCTGTGTACATTTTTTGTTTAGTTTTATTCTGGCTCTGAGTAAACAAAAAATATCTATGAACAGTTCAAAAATTTCTAAAAGAAATTTTTCTCAACCCTCTTTTCTGAATAAATAAAGAGTTTCGCATTACATCACATGAATGGATAGGGGAAGGGGGAGCTTCTCACAATAAGTCAGCTGTGCGCTTTTCTAGTTTGCCACTCACTGACTGAATGGGACCTACAATTTTACACTCGTTACGAACGGTATTTTGAGAAGCTTTTTCATGGCTATGTACTCGATAGTGTCGCCGTCACTAAGCGAGGTGACCGTCGTCGAGAAAAATGTAAGGTGGTCAGAGCAGGGATCGAACTCACGTTCTCATGTACAAGAGTCGCTCACACTACCATTGCACCACCGATGGTCACAACGCTCTTTCATATTGAAATAAAAAGGGTGGAGTGCAGCAGAGTTAATGTAATTTAATTCGTTGAATTGCACTACAGTTTGAATATATCGCACCCGTTCAACAATACTGTATTAACTCAAAATTTCTTTATTTTATCTTGTTGGCAAAAAACAATACATAACACTATCTGCAAACAATAAACAAATAAAAAGGTTATGTGGTGCAATACAATAATTGATGGGGTTTCTAAATATTGCCTAACTTTTGTTAATGGAAAATTCCTTAGGCATTAAGAAAACAGTTTTTTGTCTCTCCTGAACACTTTGAAGTTTTTGAGTTAATACAGTATTGTTGAACCGGTGCGATATGTTAATAATGCGTCAATGTTTTTATTCAATAACATGTATTATATCAATTGAATATAAAAGTCACTAAATTGACGGCAAGTTTTCATACAAATGAGGCATAGATTTTATAAAACTTACAAAATAATTTCATAAATATGAGCAAGGAAATCAGTTTACACTTTACATTCACTTAATGAATAACAGACATTAAATTTTCGACAAGTTTGCATCAAATTTTTGCCTCACATATATTAAATTGATGGACGAATCTGAAGAACAATTAATGTGAAATGCGTCGAACGTTGAAAATTTACGAACTTTTACATCACTCCAATGCACAAGTTCATCATTAGCATTTAGTTGTATGGTTAAAATTATCGACTTAATACACAAGTTACTTATTGTTAAAATGTATCGTACTGTCATTGTTGCAAAACACATTTTCTAATAGCACACACACAAGGATTCGAAAACAAAAAGTGTCTTCTTACAACACGAATCTCGAATTCGAAGCTTCCTACATAACGTTGATTAATCGATTAATAGATTCGTCGAAAGTTGATTTATATAATCTTTTGATATCATCGAGGGTCACATAGTATATCACATTTGACGACCTTGGATCCAGAGCGATATACATATGTAGCATTATTACCAATTACAAATATAAATAACATATACAAATACCAAATACATCATTACGAATTATTATATTTACAATGCCACAGAAAAATCTAATTCTTGCATGCCACACTGATGTAAGTGCATTCTTTCTTAAGAATTAGTGCGGTCTGAAAAGTAAAGGTATGACACACTGAACTAAGTAATGAGGTTCAAACGATCTCATTTTACTGTTTTTTACGTATTAAATCCGCACACGAATCAAAATCGATTTTAATTCACAAATTTCTGTTCTCAATTAAATACTTGGTTGAGTTTACGCCGGTAAATGTATTGATGGTATCACTTCAACATTAATTGAGAAAAACATTAATTGAGAAAAAGTCAATAAACAAACTATTGTATTAACTAAATATATAATTGAGTCAAGTGGGATAATTCACACTACTATGTTTGTTGACCCAGGTATATATTTGGGGCAACGAAAAGTCGCTAAAAAAAATTTATGAAAAATTACCCAAAAAAAATCCAATACATATGTGGGCGAAATTTCATACGAAAAATGACCCAAAATACGTTTTTTAAAAATTGCACATTTGGATGTTTTTTCATAAAATTAAGAAGATATTTCATAATTGTAGATACGAAAAATATCCCAAAAACAATCTGGAATAATTACGATATTTGTGGATATTGCAATTGAAGCGAGACTGCATGAAACCATTACTTATACGGGTGTCCGCCGGGAAGGTATACTACTTTGTTTTGCCGCCATTTTGGTAAACATTGGTCTTGATAGTTCATATTTGGCAGTCGTGAAGTAGAGACGTGGCAAATTTATTATGGAGAAATATTCGATAAACCAACGTGTTCTAATCGTTAAAACATTTTATCAAATTCAATCATCGCTTACTGTGACGGTGAGAAAGTTACGTGAAATTTTTGGGAGAAACAACGTGCCAACAAAACCCACTATTTTTCGTGTAGTGAATGATTTCGAAGAAAGAGGGTCTGTAGCTGAAGCATGGGTCACAACGTACTGCAAGATCGGCTGAAAACATTACTGCTGCTCAAGAAAGTGTTCAAAACAATCATAGCACCTTACTTCTTTGAAAAGAAAACGGCGTAACGGTAACTGGCAATGGGGAGCGATATCGTGATATGATTGAAAACTTTTTAATGCCACAACTGCATGCTTTGGGCTTGATTAACATGCATACACCCAGGATTACAATGGAATTACTGTGCAACCTCTTTACACAACAAGTTATTTCAAGTAATGGTGACGTTGATAGGCCTCCACGGTCGCCTGATTTGACCGCTCCGGACTTCTTTTTGTGGGGATATCTGAAAAGCAAGGTTTATGCAAACAAACCAGAAACGTTTGAGCAACTCAAACAAAATATTCGCGATGAAATTAATGAAATGTGTGAGAATTGAATGGAAAATGTGCTCAAAAGGGCGCACATTTGTGAGGATAACAGAGGCGGACATGTATCTGAAATTGTATTCCATACCTAATTGCCGACATTAAATAAAACATTTATCAATATAAGATCCATCCTCTTTCATTTAACCAACAATTATAAACAAACAAAGTAGTCTACCTTCCCGATGGACACCCTGTATAAACGCTCTTAGCAACCACCTATATTTTGGGTTGTTTACGTTTACCTGGTTCTGTAATTGTGCCCATTTCATTACAAACCAAGATCATTCATTCCTCGCTAACATTAAATGTTTCCAAAATAGCGCGATTTTTTCTAAATAACTTTTCGCCTGCGGGCCTTTTTTCCGAGTGATTTTTTCGAAATAATTTATCGTATCTTCATATAAGTATATATTTCATATAACGGGTTTTTCAACAGAGCCGCTACAAAAGTAAATCGATATGGACAGCAAACGACGCCATATTTTTTCCCGCTCTTTTGACATTTTTCTTCAGTAAGGTTTGCCATTTCATCATGGAAAGTTATACGAGCCAACAACGAGTCGAAATTAATAAAATTTACTACCGAAATTTGGAGTCAGTGGCCTCAACTTTAAGAGCGCTACGTCCAATTTATGGTCGTCATAATCGTCCTACCAGATCAACAATTGAGCGTCTAGTGGAAAGATTTGAATCCACAGGCACAGTACAAAATGTTCCCGTGCCAGTGAGACAAAGAAGTGCCCGTAGTGTCGAGAATATTGCTGCCTGAGGCTTCAGTTCAAGAAAGCCCAAATGTGTCTCTCACACGTCGTTCTCAAGCTCTGTGACGTCGTTGTGGCGAATTTTGCGGAAAGATTTTGGCCTACATCCTTACAAGATCAAATTGACACAAGAACTGTAGCCGCTTGACCACCATAAGCGTCGTATGTTCGTGGATTGGGCTGAGCAACAACTTGAAAATGATTCGGATTTTCATCGGAAAATCATCTTCAGCGATGAGGCTCATTTCTGGCTGAATGGCTTTGTCAATAAGCAAAATATGCGTTATTGGTCAGACAGCAATCCACACGTAATCCATTAGTCATCATTGCATCCCGAAAAAATTACGGTTTGGTGCGGTTTATGGGCCGGCGGCGTCATTGGGCCGTACTTCTTCCGTGATGATCAAGACCGGCACATTGCTGTGAATGCGAATCGCTACCGTTCAATGATAACCGAATTTTTGTGGCCCCAAATTCGATAATATAGATTTGGAGGACTTTGGTTCCAACAGGACGGCGCCACAAGCCACACAGCGAATGCCGCAATCAATTTATTGGAAACCAAGTTTGGTGAACGTGTTATCTCACGAAATGGCCCAGTCGATTGGCCGCCTCGGCCGTGCGATTTGACGCAGTTAGATTATTTCCTGTGGGGCTACGTCAAGTCTGTGGTCTATGCCAACAAGCCAGCGACGATTGAGGAACTTCGTACAAAGTATCGTACGAGTATCGGCCAATTTATGCTTGAAAACCGTCAAAAATTGGGTTCAGCGTCTGGACTTCTGCAAGCGTGCCCGTGGTGGCCATGCAAAAGAAATCGAGTTCCATACATAATGGCATCGAACGTACTTTCACAAGAATAAAAAAAAAAAAACATTTTGAAAAACCCATTATTTCAAAAACAATCTAGAATAATTACAAAATTTGTTTCGCTCGCTAACAAAAAACAGGAAAAGCTATTTCGACAAAATCGCTAGACTATTTCAAAATATGCTTGCTTCAATACAATATAAAATTCTTTTCAAGAAGAATAGCATGATTTTTCAAAAGTGACTTCCCTTTAACGGCACTCGCAAAAGAATGGGGGGAATGATTTTCCCAAAAAATTACATTTGTACGGAATTAGAACTGTACGAAAATATTATCGAATCTCTAATATGTACAGGTAAAACAATAGGAATGTCCAGATAATAGAATAGGAAGATAATAGAATAGGAATAGAAGTTGAAACTTCCAAACCATCTGGCTACAGAAATGGCATGGCTTTTTTCTTTTGCAACCGTAGTGGGGGACGATAAGAAAAATTTACCATTATTTTTGGGTTATTTTTCACACGTCGCTTGGGCCGTTTTTCATTAATTTCTGAGTTATATTTAATTATTTTAGGGCCAAAAATACTTGAGCCAATTAAAAAATTAATGAAATATTGCACTTAATTTTTATAAATATTTTAATTGAAACAATAATAAAGTTGGTTGAATTTTTCACAATTGTTAGTTATTAATTTGTTTATTCTATCAAGCCATTTGGTCCATTTAAATAAATTATAAAACAATTAAATCAGTGTTTGTTTCAATTTAAAAATATATTGATTTACGAATTTTGTTTTGTGTTTGTTGAACCGGAAATTTGGCGAAATCGTAATGGAGCGCATCGTTGTCAATACTGGGATAAATCACTCGTACTTAATTCTCAATTTCGAACGCATTATTCATCAAAAGCGTAATAATTGTCTTCTGGTTCTACAACAATTAGTGCAATGAATAATTGCTAAAGAACATTCCGGTATATGATGGAAATCGATCTATTTAAATCGAATACGATTTGACGTAATAATGATGTTTTTTGTGTAAATAATGGATATCAACTAATCCATTCCTCTTTTACTACCATTAAGTAATGTATGGAATTGTACCAATAAAATTCGTTTAAGTAGTCACATCGTATTAGATTTGGACGCTCATCAAATGCCGGGCTAAGGTTCACAATTTGTATATTCCGAACTCACCGGGAGTACAATTTTCTTTTTGTAGTTCGTCATTGACTTTCAGAAGATTTTTCACAGCGGTTTTATAATTAGCCAACTTATTGTAGATCTTTCGCCGTTGTCCAGTAGTGTAATGTGTAATATTCGTAATCAAATACAAAAATTTAAACTATAAATTCTAAACATTTATTTACTATTTCTTCCATTACTTACTATTTTCTCCGGAGGACAACATTCGCTCATGGATTCAAACAGAAACATAGTTAAAGCAAAAATGTATAACATAAAAAAATTAAATTGATGATTGCAACAATTTGTTTTTGCCTCCCGCTTTCGTTCTGTCAATCTCAACACATATCTGTGATTACGAGGCATAACAGTATATGTCTATGTTTTTAACTTTTTAGGAGAGCGTTTAAGGGTTCAAACTTCATTTGTAATGTAGTGACTGTTCGGGGTTTGCTAATAAATCTTTTCCAATATATTGGGAACTACAAATTGCATTATTGGTATTTGGATTAAATAGTGTGCACTACGATATATACAGGTCGATTCTCGAAAAACTTAATTTTAGCATAACTCGAGTTATGCTGTTATGCCTTGTCACCACAGATATGTATACAAGCAATAAAAGTAAACTTACTTATACAAAAACAAAATAAATGCGTAGTAAAACGGCTTGAAAATAATGAAATCAGCTGTGCTAATTCTCTCACCTCTTGAATATAGTATACATATTGATACAGCTGAACTGTGCGCAGTGCATTTTATTCTGCTTATATTTTTAATGTTACCAAACTTGACTTTTGCGTATCATGTCCGGATATGTGTGCACATTTATTGAAAGCTTATGTCGTTAAAAAATCAAAATTTTTTTCAAAAACGATATTTTATGAAATTTTTAATACAACCGACCTGTATTTGTTACAACTTAGGTTTTTATATTAACCCCAACCAAGCAGTCTTTTTAATAAAGAAAAATTAAGTGCAATATCTCTAAAACTGAATGAGATATAGTTCAAGACATTCGAAAAAACAGATCAATATTTTTCGATTTGCAATATTCGAAAAAGCGAATATCTGTAATGCATTATTAAGAATTAATAACAATTAATAATATGTTGTTAAATAAAGATAAAATCAAAAAACCCAAAATTTTTGTTTTAAAAATTTTACTGAAATATACCCCTCAATTTTGGATTTTAAATGTTGATATATCACAATAATCTTTAAATCCTTGTCCACAATCGGTTTTTTACACAACTTTAAAATGTTTACCAGATTATAAGATACTCAATTTTGGCCAACGGAAATCGATTCTGAGCCACTGTGCGCCGTTGCGTACATGCGAGACTGACAGTTTGGTGTAGGGTTTGGTGTGGTGGCATCATTGATACATTTTTGCGAAAATGCTGCTGGGAATGAAATTTTGGTAAACGGTGATCATTAGAGAGCCATTCATTATTACTGACTTTTGGGGGATGAAATTGAAGACATGAACTTGAATGATCATTAGCTTCAGCAGGATGGCGCACAGCCCATCAATCTATCAATTTTTCCGGACTAATTTTGGTAATCATGTTCTCAGCCGATGACGATGTCGATTAGATGCCCCAGAGCTGCACTTTTACCTCGTTAGTTTTTATTTTGAGGGGCCCTTATGTGTCGCTGTTATGTGGATAATATGGAAATGAATATCTTTCGCGCCATTTGCCGGATACCCTGAAAGAATTTTTTTCATAATATTAATGAAACATTCTTCAGTAAAAATTCTTTATTATTCCTATGAAGTTTTACATAGATATCTCATAATAAATATATTACATAATAAAGTGTTATGAATTTTATGAAATTTACGAAACGTGTTCATAGAAAAGTTGCATTAAAAATTCTTCATTAATTGTATGAAAAAAACATTACATTGTCGTTATGAAAATTCTTCGTTAAAATTTTTATAACAATAGTGGTAATAAACAATTTTATACAATTTCATACATTTCATGGTAAACAATTTTAAAAATAATTTACGAACTTCATTCATTAGGGGCGTTTTTTTCGTAACCTATAATTCTTCCTTTCGTTAATTCTTCCTTTGTATTTGTCAATTCGTTAATTTAAAAGTCAACACACAAAACAAAATGCTAAAAAATACAATGTAATATATGAGGTGGTTATACTGCATTCACATTGCAGCAACATTCTCTCGCTTGGTTAGCAGCAGTGAATTATTGTACTGAAAAACAGATGTTTGGCTAAACGAAATCTCCAAACAAGGGATTTGGATTGCAATGGTTCAGTACTTTAATGTTACATTGGGGTATCACCGAAATTAAAAATACACGCTGAAAAATAAAGGCCTCTCTAACATATTCTCCCAAACATATTCTGCAGGAACCATGTATGTATATGTTTGGAACACACTTCAAACATTAATATGCTTGCAAGTCCTAAACTCACTTATGTTTAAATGTAAACAGCATCATGTTTACTGGCAAACATTTATGCTTTTACGTGGAAACATGCGTATTTCCCCCCAAACATAATAATATTTAAATACGAATTATTCTTTGATTTAAATATATATGTATGTATTATTTATTATAATTAATTTTATCAATATATATCATCATTTATAAATTTTAATACAAAAACTTAAAAGATTTAAAACGGTCTTTTATACATTTAGGTGCATTGAATGCATTATTAGTTTTCTTTTCATGAAATGAGGTATCTGCTGCTCTTTTGCATTTCCTTTCTTTGTTGTCTCTTTCGTTTTTGTTTTCGGAAGGTTTAAGCTATGCGTTGGTTATCACTTTGCGTTGTTACACAAACAATATACAAATCTAGTTCATGCAAGCCAAGCGTTTATTTCACAAATGGGCAGCCGTTCCGATTTTCTCAGTAAATACTCGGACAGACAAAGGGCTTCACGTTGTTGCCCTTTCCAGTTTCTTTCCTCTAAATCGTTCCTCACTTTTGTAGCACACATGCATATATACAAAACACATACACAAAAACCAAAGTAACATCACAAACCATTTAATCGTCCTAGACTTTATTTATTATTTTTTCACTGATCAAGCACTTTTGATATCCTCTGTCCGATGAAGCATTGACAGAGGTATACATGAAACAAAAACGCAATACAACAGCCAAAACAAGAAACACTGACTTCAAACTCACATTCAGGAATATTTATGACTCACTGACTGAGAGAATAATGCAAAAATACAGATACACACTTACAAGATAGACTCTCTCGATGTCCCTCTTTTATTTTCTTGCTCTCGAGAGAGCATTGACAGTGCAACAAACACAGCTGCATTTGTATCCCAAACATAAATATATGTGCGTCGCAAACACATATATTATAAATATTAATATATTTGAGACACAAGAAACATGTAATATTGAATGCCAAACACAATATGTTAGGACACAAGTATATTATATTTGCGACGAGCTCCAAACACACCTTATATTTGCATCCAAACTTCAAAAAAAAAAAGACACATTTTTCAGCGTATTTGCAACTTATTCACAATTATTATGACAGATTTTCATAGATTTTCGGCAGCTTTCGTAGATTTAGCTTCATATAATCTATGAAATACTTCATACATTTTACCAAGTTTTCATAAAAAGTTTCTAAATCTAACTTCATGAAATCTATGAAAATCTTTCATAGATTGTATGAAATATTGCTTTGGCTGAAAAATAGTGAAACATTTCATAGATTCTATGAAGATATTCATTGGTATTATGAAGATAATTCTCTCAATGTAGATACATAAACCGCCAACAAGGGTTTGGCAAATTGGGTTGACAGGATGCGTTACTGTGAGGTCCGCCGAGGTAGCCACGTACATAAAATCGAGTTTCTTTCAAATTAAGCCATAATATGTAAAAAATTTGTTTTGTTTATTTTTTAAATTTTTTAAGAAATATACATGTATTTTCCTTTAAGGCTGAGAGATCATGTTTTCTTCAGTTAGTGAAAAAATGAAATGGCGCTGGTGGGATTCGAACTCACATTCGCTGGACGATCGTTTCAATGTTAGCGAAGCATCATCTTCAGCAGCGTTAAGCCACAGCAGTGTGTATTAAGGGCTAGCACAAGTGCATGTTTCGTTTGATTTAATTCATCGTGCAAAATGTTATGCTGTGTGTGTAAGGTCGACGCCAGCAGCGGTTCGAGCCATGCCATGTCTAAACGTAAACCCACTCATAGTAGTCATTGCGACGCAACCGTCGAGTCATACGATGCTATGACTACCCAATGATTGGGTTGAACTGTGTTGTGATACGTGTTGTACCAGCAATCTATGTACAAATGTTTGTGACTGTTTTGCTTTTATCTTATTGATTTACTTTAGTAACATAAAAAAGGAATTCATTACATATGCAAATGTAATTTCTGTAGGAAAAGGTAATTTTTAAGAAAATTTACTGTTTTAAGAAAAAGCTGATTATTTAGGAATAGGAATGTTTTTTAAGAAAAAGTACTTCTTTTTAAGAAAAGGTACTTTTGTTAAATAAACATAATTTTTTAAAGAAAAGGTACATATTTTAAGAAAACAAGTGAAAAATAATTAATTGCGATAATTTAAACATCAATATTCTACATTTTCAGTTTTTTTAATTACAATCGTGCGCACACAAATCAAACGTTAGAATAACATAAATTCAGTGTGGGCGACAAAACGTCATCCATACAGTCTTGGATGAGTGGTCGTATGTATCATGCAACAGTCAAGTAAAACGATTCAAGTTCAAGTAAAACGATTCATGTTCGAACACGTTGGATTGATTTACTTGAGTCGAACGTAACATTGCCGCCTAATTCCTATGTATACCAAGTAGTAACAACATGCATGACATGACAATGGATTAGTGTCACACAAATCACAACTCAACCAATTCATCTCGCGCTAGCCTTTAGTGTGTATTCACACTTGTCACTAAGTCTTTCATCGTGTCGAATGATTATTTGACACTACTTATGCGTTGCTTTCTTACTTACACACACGGGGCTAGACGCTGCTGAAGATGTTGCTTCACAAATATAGAAACGATCTCCCAGCGAATGTGACTTCGAATCCGACCCGCTGCATTTTCATTTTTTTTCACTAACCGGAGAGGAAATTACAACTTTAAATAATACCTGTATATGGTTTACCCTGTACTTCTGCGGACATTTTATCATCGAATATATTGCAGGTTGATTGAATCAAACGCACTTTGCATTCACATCTTCAACATCAATCGTAATTACCTGTTGTCGAGTATAGGAGTTTTAATACATATTTTAATTGAAATCTTTGCTCTGCTAAGAAGACCTAGTATACAATGCAATTTACACATGAGGTATAAAAAATTAAAATAACACAACAGCATATTAACATGTGACTGACACCATATCGCTCCAAGGGTATGAGTTCCTAGATGGGACGATATATTGTTATATTTTTGTTAACATCCTTTTCATAAAACTGAAATGCAATTTCAAAATACAGAACAGGTTTGGTCTGATAATAGAAATTTGAACCAATCAAATATTGTCCATATGGTACCGGAAATAAATTTAAATATTTTTCATTCAAGCGGAAGTCCTTTAACACAACTTCGCCCTAAAAGTAAAAATTCATAAATATAATAAAAATAAAGAATGTAGACATGAAAATAGTAAACTAAAAAATTAACAATCAACTAAGAATGCGACAACATTTCGTTCAAGAATATGCATATGAATATTCGCTTGCATACAAGGCCTTCAGATTAATAGACAATTTCAAAGAAATTTAAAAACGCATTAATTCATTAAGCCCTCCAAAGTGCCTCAGTGCAAGCAACAACGGCATGTTCAGGCTCATGAATGCCCAATTAAATTGAATACAAAATATTGTTTAATAGGCTGCGGGCTAACAAAATAATTTCTACTTTAAGATGGAGTTCAGAATTCAACGTCGAATGAAAACTACAAAAGTATACACTACAATACACACCTCATAGGGACAACTATGATTAACGTTGCTGTAATCCTCCAGGCCCATAGCCTGATATACCAAATTTACAAATGGAAATTTGTTACGATTTCCCATAAAATCACACGCGTCGACAGTGAAGTTATAGATCAAGGGATCCCGTGCATTACCTCGTTTCTTCAAATACCAATTAAACTGAAATGAAGATGCAATATGTGAATTATCAGCAACGTTTAGATGGAAATAGTATCGTTTACCAAAAATCTGTCACGAATGACAGTGTTTAGCCTACAGTGAATGTTAACAGAGCTCACATCTCTCTTGATCGCCTTAACTTTGCAAAGCAAGAACACAGCGAATTTCTCATCCAAACTTTTACATGCGAAATTCGTTACCTTCATTAGCTTTTTCTATTTCCAAAATAAAAATGATAAATTTATTTATTTTTGTATTTTATAGAATAACTACATACCTCTTGTGTACATCTGATTATAATCAGGATGACAATTGACATACTAGCAACTCTTAACTGCCGAGTAACCATCCTGCTGAAAATGCACTGAGAAAATATCGGTGACTACTAAACCAAGCAATAGGCTAGTAATATCACAATACATATTGTCAAAGTTTATTGATTTTTAATTGCAACAATTAAGTACTGAAAACAAATAATTGTTCATAATTAATAAAATCTAATGGACGAAATGCTGTTTCAATGAACTTTACTAAATTTGAAACTCGTCATCGCAGCAAATACTCATACACACGCCGACAATGTTCTGATTTTTGTGTTTATCCAGTAAACCAAATTTGCAGACAATGTCGGATATCAGACAATTCTGAACAATATCTGAACTCTATCGAGAATTCTTTCCGAAAGAATTCGGTCCGAATTCTGTTAGACTTGTCTGTGCTCGCAAGGAATTCTTTAACATTTTTGTTATTTTCTTCATATTTTACAGTTATTGTTATTGTGTTCAGACATGTCGGAACTAATTCTGAACAAATTCTTGACTGTTTGGCTGAGGTATTTTTATATTTCAAATTCTTGTTTGTTTACATTTACAGTAATTGTATGTTTTTCTATGCATTGTAGTTTTGTGATGATTTCTTTATTTCATTTCTAAGTTATCTTTAAGCATTCAGGGCTACTGTTCAGCAAAAAAAAAAGTGATACTTAAAATTATAAAAAAATATTAACACGTTTTGGTAAAATTTGTTTGAAAAAGAAATAATTTTAGCTAAATTTGTTTACTTAAACATGTCTCGTCAAGCCTTCAGAAAACATCAGAATTGAATAAGACTTAATTCCAGAATTCGGTCAGAATTCGATCCGAGAAGTCGAAATATCCTTTCGAATTTCATAAGACTACAGTTCAGAATTCGAAATCGAATCGGTTCGAAATGTCGGCAAAAAACATCAGAATTCCCTCAGACAAGTAGTTCAGAATTCGTGTCAACCCTCTCAAATGTTTGTCGTTACGAACTCGGTAAGAATTCTGATCCGATATCATTTTGCCGATTGTCGTACAGATTTCTGAACGAATTCTGAACGTCTCGTTAGCTGGGTAGTTAGTTATATTTAGCTGTATTGTAAACCTTGATTTCAAAACTGTCATTCGTTTTCCTGAGTTTGCTCCAATTTTCAAGACATTCTTACTTAATTGAGGGCATGAGAATTAAAACTCGGTAAAGACCATTTTTGCAACTTTTCAGGAAAAGCAAAAAACTGTTTTCTGTTTACCTTGTTTTCATACTCACTGACAATATGGATGTACTTTGATGCTCCCTGATGCTATAGAGGTGTGGATGTTATATCAGATGATGGATGTTATATAGAGAACAAGAATATGTGAAAAAACCCATTTCACCAAAAATGGTCTTTACCGAGTTTTAATTCTCATGCCCTCAATTACTTATCGGGTCTCGAATATACCAGAGGTCAGGGACCTTACAAATCGAAGATAACATATTTCGCCAACCAGTTCGATCTTTTGCCTTACCTCTTCAGTTGGTAATACCAAGAGTGTACATAGGGATTCGTAAACTTGATCCCTTCAGCGGAGTCTTGGTCTTTCAATTTTTCTCCTTCCATCGACTTCGGTTTCGAAAACCCTTCGTGCTGACTGGTCTTGATCCATTGGTTCAAAAGGTTCTGAAATATCCTTACTAAAGTGTATGAGTACCAAGCTTAGACATTGCTTCGTAAAGTTTGGTGCATGCATCAGCTCACTAGCAAAATTTGGTTAGATTAATGCATGCCCGGCGATGGTGTACTATGCCCCATATTTAGTGTAGTGAACTATGTGTCTGAGTGTACTATGCCCCATATTTAAAAATGTGACCAGAGTCTCTGTGCCAACTACCGTGGAATAAGCCTTTTAACCATAGCATATAAAGTTGAAATTTTTCTGCAATTCTGCAAGTTTTTACATGTATTTTAACACAATGGGACTAGTCGTTTTCGAGTTATGATAAAGAGAAGTCTCCAAAATATTGACAATATTACTTAAAATATATTTTAAAAAAACTTCTCCATAGAATTTAAAAAGAGAGATGTGTTACGTTTTTATTCACAATTTAAGAGAAGAGCTTCTCACAATCAATGAGCTCTACGAATTCTAGTTGTACACTATATGAGTGGAATCTACAGTATTACATCGGTTCACAGCTCTTAAAGTATTGTTCTGAATTTATTATGTGTTGTTCTGGAACGTACCAGACATTTGTAGATGAGGAGTCAGGCTTTCAAAATATTGCATTCAGAGGCCCTCTATGCTAACATAGTTGGTGCTACAGGTTGTCAAAGTTGACCACTTTGGTGCCGTTGTCAAAGGCTGGTTTTTCTTCACTTAAAGGACGATTACAAGGGCTTTTGTCTTTTCAGAATGTTTATTTGAGGCAAATACAAAATACGCCAAGTTTTGTGGAATATATTTTACCGCTATTAAGATATAAAATTTAAATGATAAAGTTTAAAATTGTACGAGTAATTTTTTTATTACGTTTTTTAATTTTTTGTTAACACTCGGCCATTTGGGGGAAAATAGTATTTACGAAGCCGCAAATAAATTAGAAGCACTTAAGTAAAGACTACACTGTAAAAATTGTTGAGTTATCTCGAGCCGATTGCTAATGCCGACTTCTCAAATTTTAAATTTTTTTCAACCTGTAAGAAACATAATATTTTCCCGAAAAGTACCATGATTCATTCAATATATTCTTTAGGTTTTTCTAAGAAACATTAACAAATTTATACATTTGCGTGAAAGACAAGTGTGCATTCTCGGAAAATATGAAATTTTTTTAATTTACGATGTTTGACAAACATTTCGCTCGGGACTTTTTTGTATTTGTTTAATTTTTAGTGTAGACCAAAATATTCTTAAATGTACACCAAAAAAGTAATAGATCCTACATAAATGAGCGCAAGAGAGCTTAATATGTGACAAACATTCGAAATTTCATAGAAGATTTGTTTGGGGTTAAAAATCTCTAAGTTTTGCTTACTATGTATTTAGAAAAAAAAAAACTTAATAGGATTTAATTGAATAAGATGAAGTTTTTTGATTTTATGTGTTCACAATTTTTGTTCTTTATGACAAGAGCTACAACATTCCCTCAGAGAGTAAAAAAAAATTCCGAACGGTTTGCAAGATATGAGCCTGACAAAATGATCACTTTTTTGCAAAAATGACACCGAGGCTCCAAATCTTTGGGGACCCATAAAAAAAGTGCATGACTTTGGGCAAAACTGGGAGACACGGGTCTTTTTTGGTCTTTTATCACGTAGTGGTGTCCGGATATGGTAATATTTCCATGAATTAAAAAATTACATACAGTGTTACCAACATTTACGTACCGTTAAGAACACGTTACGGATACACGGCGGTGTAAGGTATTAAATAGCCAGCTATGGCCGAATTTAAATTTGGTTGCCTTAGCGCCTGTCTACTTCAGGGTCAATCGACTTGATTTCCTTATATTTTGTTTTTGTGGTCTATTGCGCGCAACTGATTGGACTATGAATATATAGAATTTTGAAAAGATTATATCGGTTTTGGCGATATACATTTAATCATCGAGACAAACATAAACCGAATACTAGTGATGTGTAACACTCAACAGTATGATCAAATCGATTACATTGCGTTGGTATGAGGTTCACACTGAAGCAAAATGATTTTCAACCACGGTCAACGTGTATAGTGGTGGTCTGATAATAAAGTTTTCTAGTTTTACACTCACTGATTGTGACCTAAAAGGTATTTTGAGAAGCTTTTTCATGGCTAAATGCTCGATAATGTCGCCGACACTATGCGAGGTGACCGCCGCCGAAAGAACTTTAATGTGGTCGAGCAGGAATGAAACCCAGGATCTCATGTAAAAGAGGCGCGCACACTAACATTGCACCACCGACGACCACAGTTTGGTGATCCCGTAATCAGCTCTTTGAGACCCACCACATTTGAATTTTTAAAAACACGATTTTCAGTACACCCTAATATACATTCTCACAGGTATATGCTACTTATGTATTGGTGATTTCAAAACTGAAACATGGCAATGCTGTGTAGTTGTCAGCGACAACTTTATCATTGAAGTATAAATCCCCGTATACAGCTCTTCCGAAATTTTCCTTGCCATAAGAAGTAAGTGTTAAAAAATAACGAAAATTTCGTGAACTGAAAATTTTGGTCTCTTTGCATTTGCTTGGTATTCAGCTTGAATAAACGTTATAGGTGTGGTTTCAAGTGAACATTCGATGGTGGAAATCATGGGTTCAGTAATACCAGATAGAGGCAGTAGTATACAACGTTCACCAAAGCAACAACAAACGGAATTTCGTGTGTGTGTGTGGCAAAATAGTTGTGTTAAATGCAATAGAAATGTATACCAACGATAAAAGCCAACAAAAACAGTGCAAAATACATTTAAATTTCACAGTTATATACCAAAATGACATGAAGAAGTTAAGTCAACAGTTCTTGTAACTCCACCTGTGTAAGTTCATTTTCGTCAAGTATCTCTCATTTGCACAAACGTAAGACGAAGAGTGTTAAAGGAAACGTCAGATGAGAGAAATGGATTCCCTATTCTAATTTGCTCTATGGTCCTGATTATGAACTTTCGTTTAACCTGTGAGTCCAATGAGTTTCAAGATTTTGTTTATTTGGAATATTTTTTCATTAATAATAAACCTCAACCTGCCAAATATAATTATTTTATAATATGAATTCAAGGTTCAATTCCATAATACGGTAATGTAAAAGAAATTATTTCGCTTAAAAAGTTATAAAAATCGTTAGATAAGAATCTGTTATCAGGTTACTAAATATAACAAACGATCTAATTTCGGATTGTCACTTCGAAATCAGGGCGAATGTTACGGGAAATGACAAATCTGGGAATTTGTCTTTCGTCAAAATGCGAGTTCATAGTAATGATACAATGGGATACATTGTCAGTACTTTGGACTCGAATGTTGATGTTGGACTTAATTTTTTTGTTATCTCTTCTGAACATTTTTCCTTTTTCTCAGGATCACAAAAACTGAATATCTTTTACAGTTAATGCAAGCAAATACTCTGACTACCCCGTTTCATATAACATTTCAACCTCTCAACAGTTTCACCAGTAACTGAAATCAAAAAAGAAACATCGACCGACATTCTTGACATTAAAAATATTCAAAAAGAAAGAGCTGCACTCCAAGGTATGCAATATCTCTCCTCCGTTTAATTATGTTGGACTATTATTGTTAATCTACTCAAGCGGTTTTAGCCCTATAATAGCAAATGGTAGTAAAGTGGAAGATATGAATTAACGTTGATCTTATTGCAGAACATTTCATATTGCTGTGTGTGTTCGTTGTTACATTACATTTTACATTTTTTACAAAGTGTAAATTGTTTTAGTACTTCTGTTCTCCCGTTTTAAGCAAAGATTTAATGGCGTCATCTTGTGCGCCATATTGCTGTTAGTACCATTGTTTCCTTTGGATTTCCATTCCCAATCCAGTCGCCCATACGAGCTATGCTTGTCATCAGCCCATTGTGGAGGGCGGGTGGTGGTTGTTATGTGACAATCAAAGTAACGTGTAAAACACGTGTACTTCTCATTCGACTAGCAACCCTCTGGATGGAGTGCAAGCATGTACGGATACATGTACGATATTACTTTTATAAGCGTTGCTTAACGGCAAAATATTTTCGAAACATTCATGCAAAATGAGTCGAACATAAAAGCAAAACAAAAAAACAAAAATCTTAGCATATGTATGAAGTACTTGTCTAACAAACCTCTCAATGCTTTTTTGGCTTCTGTTATATTGCAGAAGCCGCAGTACAATGGACTAAAAATAAAAACACAAGTTAAGACGATGGGTTGAGGAAAGACGACTTTGTGGCACGCTTTTCATAAGTGCGTGATACACATGCAGTTCCATATTAGTGAAAAATTAAATTGTGTCTGTACAAGTCAATCATACAAAACAATTCGAACCGATTTATCACGCATAGAGATGGACTATAGTGAGAAGTCAGATGCTCGACCAAAAGTTAGGCGGCAGACAAACAAATACTGGCACCCCCCGAAAATTTCACGATTTGTTTTTCAGAGGTACGCATGTTAGCTTTTTCCCTCCCGAGCACGCACGCTCGCGAGCTCAAACAAATTGTTATGCACGACAAATTTTTGGCCCTCTCACGATCACGTACACTCGCGAAACAAGAACAAGTTATCACGCACAAGCACTCTCGACATTTCCCAAATGCTATCTAGCAAATCGTTTTTTTTCAAGAAGAGTCGCAGTAAATAGCACAATAAGCCAAAATTGGGTTTAGGGTGACAAAAATATTGCATAAAGGGAACTTACGTTCATTTATAAACACATTTGCCGATTATTTATAGTTCGTTTGTTGCAAAACTGGCCTTGTTTTAAATATACTGGAAGAATTTTTTAATCAGGGATCTAAATCAGAGTGCAGGTCTGAATGTCGTGTAGATGTTTGTTGATAGTATGATCTCATTTTTAAAACTGATTCAAGAATCTCGTGGGTATTATTTGCGAGCGTGAGTATCCGGTTTTCGGTTTATTCGAAAAATCACATTTTCGGAAAAACGGTTTTCTGTTTCACAGAATTGAAAAACAAGGTGAAACTGGTTAATTTTCGGTTTAATTTACGGTTTCTTTTCGGTTTATTCGGGTTGCATAAAAAAATGTTTTCCCGTTACATACCATGAAGGGATTTGGGAGAGCTTCTCACAAACCAGTGAGCTGTGCGCGTTCTAGTTTTACACTCACTGATTGGGACCTACAGTTTTACACAGGTTCCGAACGGTATTTTGAGAAGCTTTCTCATGGCCAAATACACGATAGTGCCGCCGTCACTAAGCGAGGCGACCGCCGTCGAAAGAAATTTAAGGTCGAACCCACGTTCTCACGCACAAGAGCCGCACACACTACCATTGCGCCACCGACGAACGATATGTTTAAATTCTTGAGGAAAAGTTAAATTCTTTTGCCCGTAAAATGGGTCAATCTTATTCAAAAAATATAGTATTTCTTCATCAGTTAATATTTTTCTTGTGAAGATAAAAAGAATTGAACTGAATTTTACTTCGGTGGTGCAATGGGTAGTGTGCGCGCCTCTTGTACTTGAGATCATGGGTTCGATCCCTGCTGTGACAACTTTAAAATTCCTTTCGACGGCGGTCACCTCGCAGAGTGACGGCGACACTATCGAGTATTTAGCCATGAAAATACTTCTCAAAAATACCGTTCGGAAAACTGTAGGTCCCAATCAATGAGTATACAACTAGAAAGCGCACAGCTCACTGGCTGTGAGAAGCTCTCTCCGATACCTTCATGGGATGTAATGGGAAACCATTTTTTTTTATATTATAAAGAGTTTTCCAATTTGAGCCATACGATTTCTTTAAAAACACACACTAATTTCCAAGGAAATGCAATTCAAATGCTTTTCTCTAATGTGAAGGGCAATTGATACAATTACTTTCTGTATAAAACTTCTTTCAAATGGCCTCCATGTCTCTTTTTCAGGAACGAATTCCATGAACCCACTTTTCGGCCACTTTTTCCACTAAATCAATGTGTATGTCATGAGTAGCACGATCAATATTGACTTGTAAAGCTTGAAGAGAGTCTGGTTTATTACTAAAGACCAAGGGCTTTAAATACCCCCACAAGAAATAGTCTAATGGTGTTAAATCACAACTTCTTGGAGGCCATTCAATGTCGCAATTTCTTGAAATAATCGAATCCCCAAACTTTTCTCGTAATAATTCGGTTGTAGCACGTGCTGTATGGCACGTAGCCCCGTCTTGTTGGAACCAGATGTTCTCAAGATCAACTTATTTCAATTTTGGCCATAAAAAGTTGGTTGTCATCGATCTGTACCGCTCTCCATTGACAGTAACGGTGTTACCAGCTTCATTTCGAAAGAAGTACGGACCGATGATTCCACCAGACCAAAAACCACACTAAACTGTCAATTTAGGTGAATGTAAAGGTCTGTTTCTTTACCCCACCACTCAGATGAAAGTGAGCCTCATCTTAAAAACAACGTTATTGTTTTCAAGTTCTTCCAAGATAAAACCAGCAAATTCATGACGGTTACGGCAGTCTAATTGGCTTCAGTTCTTGAGTGCTAAACAAGCCGAAATCCTTTAGTTGACAAATTCTTGGAATCGATTAATTGCGGTCTTCAGTAACACTGGCCGGAACGCCAGCAATATTTCCTTTACTTTGAGCGGGTCTTTGTGTTATTGGCACTTGAACATTATGTAAAGTAAAGCGTGCACAGGTGGACGAGTTTTTCGACTATAAAATGGCAAATGCGCACGAAAAGTTGCAATTGGAGACCGATTATTTTGATAAAAAATTTAATAATTCGTAAACGTTGTTCTTGTTCTATGATAAAATTGTCAACACTACTGAATACAATGAAAAAAAAAATACAGATCATGACATACTATAAATGGCCGAAACGTCACTTAGAAACCATATCACTCAAATAGGATAACCCGTTATTAGTTTAGATTGAATTTAATTAAATTGAATGAAAGCGATTGAATTGAACTGAATTGCATTGAATTGAATTGGATTGAGTTGACTTGAATTAAATTGGGTTGAGTGGAATTAAATTGAATTTAATTAAATTAAATTGAATGGAATTGAATTGAACTGAACTGAATTGAAATATGTTGAATTGAATTTAGTGGAATAGAGTTAAATTAAATTAAATTCAATTGAATTGAAATGCATTGAATTGGACGGATTTGAATTGAATTCAGATTCGAGTCGAAACGCTTGGATTTGCCTGAATTGACAATGCTACAGCCGCGTGGCTTATTCTGCTGTGATATCGTTCTATCTGGTTGGGACAATCTCTAATTCGGGAGGGGGAACCTCTAATTCTAACCTCTAATTTGGCTATAACATCCACTTAATCGGCTGTAACAACCTCTGTTTTGGTTGTGACAACCTCTGATTCGGTTGTGACAACCTTTTATATTTTGTTTCTAGTGCCAAGCCAGCTGATTTAAATGCCGACTTGCAACAGAAAACGCGTATGAATTGTTTAGTGCACGGTAAGGTGGCATAAGAATGCGCTCAGGCTGGGAAAATGTAGTGTGGATGCTTTTTTATAAATCAGTAGAAAACGCAGGACTCCACCGACTCAAGACTTAGGAAAATTCTAGTTTCAGGCAACACGTCGTTCGTGTACCTGAAGGGCTCCTCTCGGCGCTGGACCACCTGCAGTGTGCATTTGCTCAAACTTGCTGAACGACGACACCGATTTGCAAACAATTCTGGAAATTGATTTAGTTTGGCCTTGGTATCAAATGGTAACAATTTGACAAGAATCCAACTCCAACTCTCAATTTGAAAAAAAATTTGAATTGCATAAAAAGTAAAATCTTTTCAAAATATATATACAGATGAGAATGTCCAGAATTGTCCACTCAATGACAATTACCTTTTAGCTGAAGTAGTTCACGCTATACTCTCTGAAGGGCCTCGTAGCATGTTGGTGGGCAAATTAGACCGCCTCAAGAAAAAATCGCAAGATTTTATATTATGGGTGCCAAGTCATAAAAACTACAACAATGATTTAAAAAAAAAATGAGGCATGTGCTCAAACCGGTGCTTTAAAATCCGATTTGACCATTTTGTTACAATTAGCGGGCTTTGAATCGAGCTTCAAACCTGTATACGCTACATACTTAATTTTTTTTAAATGTGCAGATGTACAGATCTTGGAAATTAAAATGTGGGGAGGGAGTTAAATTTTTCTTTATAGGCCCCTTATGACACGTTCTTTCACGGCCATCCAGTTCCAAAAATTATGAGTAGTATTTCCTTATCACCATGTCAGTAGATGATGAGAATGATACAATACAAGACATCTTCTGAACATGCCACTAGTTTTGTCTTATGTAGGCGTAGGTGACACAAATTGTGAAGGGGCTGATAATCTTTGTAGGGCCTTCCCACTGATTTGTCCGCAGTATGTCATGACTGACCCTTACTAAGGTCAATGCAGAATATCGATGGGGGAGTCTTTAGCTTTCGTCAACAAATCATGGGCGTCGAATTTTAAACAATATAAAACTGAAAGATTTGTATTTGAAGTGTATGTCACGAGTTTTCGAATTAATTTCAAAAGTATTTGAAATTTAATATAAGGGTATGCACATTTTCAAGGAATTGTATCTAAGGGTTTCGGGTAGGATGGGGCTTTTTAATTTTAAAGTAAAAACACTTATTTTTAGAGATAGCTGATTTATCCACGAATATTCACAAAAAGGCCCCCACCGTCCAGTTGCCATCCAGTTGAGGCCACAAGAACTCCGTTATCATGTTCATATAACGAATGCCGTTCACAGTCACCACATTTCCGAACTTTTCTTCAAAAAAGTAAGGCCCAATCCCGCCGCCTGAACTAAACCACACCAGACAGTTGCTCGTTGTGGATGCATTTGTTTCTCGTTTATAAATGTGCTTCATCGGAGCAAAATACGTTTTTTCAAAAAATTGGAACTGACTTCACTTTGCTCCATTACCCAATGAACGAATTGCCTTCGCTTTCCATGGTTTGCTGGTTTGAGCTCCTCAGTAAGCTGAATTTTGTAAGCATTTGTCAAAATTCGCTGCGTAGTGCTTCGTGAAATTTGAAGTTGTTAAGAATGATGCCGAATTGATGTTTTCGAGTTTTCGACGAGACTCTAGTTTACAGCAGCAATGTTTTCAAGAGACAGCGATCTCGATCGATCGAGTATAACTTTCCAAATTTTTGGTTTAGGTTTTCACAATTATAATTAAAATAATTAGATACAAAATAAAATGCTTTACTTTATATATTTAGTCTTATTTTAACTAAATATATGAATTTTTATTTATTTTGTTATTGAAACTGAAAAACACCGCTTTTTTACCCATTTTGACCCGCTTTTTGGTCACAACCAGTTGGTCAGGTTAACCATACCTACAGGGTGGAAGGGCAGAAGAATAGTGTTTATTCCTAAAGCGAGAAATTCCGCAGACATAGTCCGAAAGACGTTAGGCCTATAAACTTGTAATCGTTCCTGATTAAGTCTTTGGAAGGGCTCATGCGGATGTTGCCAAGAAATTTTTGGTGGATACAAAATTAATATTCTGTCTTTATTCTGTTACACAGTGTGTAATTTTTTAAGTCATGGCAAAATAACCATATACGCACACCACTACGTGATAAAAGACAAAAAAAAGACCACTGTCTACCAGTTTTGCCCAAAGTCCTCCAGGTTTTTTTTTATGGGCCCCCAAAGAAGTGGGGCCTCGGTGTCATTTTTGGAAAAAAGTGATAATTTTCTCGATCTCATATCTGGCAAACCGTTCGCAATTTTGATTTACTCTCTGAGGCAAAGTTGTAGCTCTTGTCATAAATTGTAAACATGTAAAATCAAAAAAACTTCAACTTCAAAGTCAAAATCCCAAAAAACTTTAAAAAATTCAATTTTTTTTAACCTTTTTTCCCCTGTTCAGGCCTATAGGTAGCAAACCGTTCAAAATTCAAGGAAACAATCAACTACAAGAATGATCCTAAGATCAATAAACAACTTTCTAGAACATATGAACTTCCTAGGAATGATTCTTAACACCGTTTAGGTAGCCCTTAGATAGCCGCAAAAGTGAAAAATTTCCCGACAATTTTTTAATTTCATTTGTTTTTTCTTTACTTCAACATTGAGATACTATAAAGCCTTCTCCCGTAAGTGAAAAGGCATGTAGCAGGTTTCGTTGGTATACAATTACAGATTTTATTAATCTTAGTCCTTAGGTGGTATGGGTTGACATTTAGAGTTAGGGTTATAACAAAGAGAAGTAGCATGGATATTTAGTAATAATGATTCAGTGTTGTAGGGATTAGTAGTCTCAGCAGGGATGGCTCTACAATACAATGCTATCTATTACAAAAATTATAAAAAAAAAAATTGATTATTATTGATTATTTATTCGTATTATGTTTATAATGTTGTGGCCCTGGACTTGCAAATCGCACTCTCTGAAGTTGTGGATCCAAATCGTCGTCCGAATCGTCCGAATCTGACTTTGAGTTGCTACAACTTTGCCTCAGAGAGTAAATCAAAATTCCGAATGGTTTGCAAGATATGAGCTTGAGAAAATGATCACTTTTTGAAAAAATGACACCGAGGCCCCACTTCGTTGGGGCCCATAAAAAAAACCTGGAGAACTTTGGGCAAACTGGGAGACAGGGGTCTTTTTTTTGTCTTTTATCACGTAGTGGTGTCCGTATATGGTTATATTTTTTCGTGTTGCACTGTGTTATTTTACTGTTTGTTTACTGACTTGACAAGTTTAAAAAATTTGTATTAAATAAACGACTAAAAAAAACAACAAACAGATATGGCTCAATCGAATAAAAAGTCCTAAAACGGATTTTGTTTAAAGATACTAAGGGTCTAATATGGATTAAATTTTTTCCCCGTATTAAATGAAAATTGACTATGGGTGACGGTATAAAAAGTGGTACCGTATTAAAGACATCATCCATTGGTTATAGCCTCCCATGGAGGTAAACAATTTATTCTTTTTGCGATTGGACACACCGTTTCCGAGTCAGAGTTTTTCTTTGCGATTTTCCTATTTTGGCGATTTTGTGAAACAAAATTCTTCCATACGAATTGCACCACTTTATGAAAACATCTAAGAAACCCCTAAAAATTACCAATTGTTTCGATTCGACGCTCCGTTTCCGAAATATAAAAATTTTTCTACTGTTTTCATATTTTAGGTCAATCATGGGGATGGGTTACCCTGTCTTATCCATTACCAGTCACCGTGGGTAATGGGTAAAGGCCGCCTACCCATTCCCCCTATATAATGGGTAATTATTATGGATAATTTCCCATCATCGTGGGTACCTGTCCATTATTTTCCCCATTACCTTGTGGGTAATGCAAAATCTTAATGGATAATTTTCTATAGTTGTGGGTAGCTTTCCATTAGTTTCCCCATGCCTTGTGTGTAATGGGTAAACTTGCATTACCCATTGTCTACGGCAATGTATATGGGTTACACATGGGGAGTAAATGAGAACTCTAGACAGAGGCGCGGTTCAAGGTGGGTACTTGCCTCCACTTCTGTGAAAACTTGCGCTGAATTGAATGCTGGTCATTCTCGGAAATACATTTTCGGGACGGAGTGGTAATAACCGCAAAAAAGCAAATGCTCCGTCCTGAATGGCCTGAAATTAAACCCAGCCTGTAATTTTTACCTGACGGTATAGTTGCCCAAAATGGAACCCATATACTTCAAATGCTCCGAAGGTATTAGTTTGGGCAGCAAGCATAGTTTTAGTCCTATGAAGGATTGCTTCTACGTTTGCAACTGTAACAATGGACCATGATCGGTTTCGGTCACGGAACTGTGTTGAAAGCTGTTCCGAACTGTCCTAACTATGAAGACTATGCGAAAGCGTAACCAACAGTTGATCGGTACAGTTGATATCACATGTTCACACTGGGAAGGGATTCGTGCAACAAGGAAGTTCCTTGTGTAGATGGGGATGTGAATTTCTATATGAATGATTCAAAACTGAATGGTCAAATATGGTATAGGATATATTATAGGGAACTAGGGTTGTCTCATTCGCGTAGAGTACCTGGGCATTGCAGCGAATATCTGATAGAAATGTTGGCGATTAGTGAAGTGATCGGCTGGTTGAGGGTCAATAGTCCAGCAGTCACTGGGATCAATATCTTCTCCGGCAGCCAGGCGTTTATCACGTTCCACGTATTTCTTGAACCCAATATCGGCCCAGAACTGCCGCAGATCTCTTAAAGAGATATCTAAGCAGTGCGGTTGTCACCGTATATATGTGCCAGAGCACAAGGAAATGTAGTGGAACTTAAAAGCTGATATATTTACAAGACAATGGGCTACGTTACAGGTTTTAGAGTAACTGTAATATATTGATATGCCCTTAGCATCTTTTAAGCTTATGAGATAATGAAGGAAAGGTAGATCATTAGAATTATTTTGACAGTCTAAAGTCGAATCATTTTTACTTTCGAAGACTTTACGAGAAGGGAAAAATAATAATTTTAAAAATAGTAAATCCGCCTAAATGGAACTTGAAGATCAAAATTCATATAAATTTATACAACCAGATTTATAAAAGTTGAGTAGAGTGACTCAGAGTATTTTTTGCTGTGTTAACATCTATAGGTGCGGGTATAGACTTAACTCACAAAGTGAACACATCAAAAACAGTTTCTCCGACTGCGTTCACACAGATTATCCGACTGCGATCACACAGATTGTTTGACGTTAAACTCCTCCGAAACGGCTTGCCGGATTTTTATGAAATTTTGTGTGCATATCGAGTAGGTCTCAGAATCGGCCAACAAAATGATAAGGGTGACCCACTCCTATATAGAACACAGATTTGTCCGATTACGAAACACAGATTGTCAGACTACGAAAAAAACACACACTGATGTAGCGGCAGCGAATAGTTGTCTTGTGTGGGTGCGGAGCACTCTCGGAGCAAGGAGAATAATGACGTGGTTATACGTATATAAAAATGAGATAGCAAGAGAGCAACGAAAATTGTGGGAACTTGTATAGCGTATGTACGAACATAACAATGTATGTGTGTACATGTGTCTGTTGCTTTGCGTTCACTTTGTTTTTTTTTTTGTGGGAATAAAACAAACAATATTAAGCAAGAAAATAATGGCACATGTGCTTGCACTGGTCTTTAAATAATTTTAAGTATTAATGTTATTTAAATGTAACGTCATCATATGATTGAACGCTGTTTTTTATTTTCCAATGTATCATTTACTAATCTGTTCATAGAAATCGAACAGGTACCGTGTAACAAAAAGGTGTTAACACATTACCCGTGAGTTCGAACACTCATTGGATGTTTCTTTTCCACTAGAGTTGGCAATTTTAGTTCATTCAAGTGAGCTCTCTTTTTAGTTCAGCTCATCAGCTTAACAGTTCAGCTTAACAGTTCATATGAGCTGAGAACTAAAGAGCTCATTTCAGTTCAATTTGTAGTTTTAGTCCAATCGGAGTGAATAATCGTGAAAATGATCTGATTTTTGCAGATTTCTAATGTGTTTTGGATACTGTGGTATTTGTTTATACTAAATCGCACTATTTAAGATCGACTTAACGATTGGGTTATTCCGTATGTGAAATATTAGTGTTTCCATAATATTTTTATATTTTGGAATAAAAGTGGTGATTAGCGCTGTAGTTATTGTGTAGAACCCGGCTACATATCCAGTCCACAAAGATTGCAACATTAGGCACCTCTGTGCAAATTGAGTGAGACAAAGAGAGAATGAACTAGAAAATGGCGGAAAGAACTGCACAACTGAAATACAAAAAACTGCTGAAACAAGTGAACTACTGAAACAAAAGGGCAGCACAGTGTGAACTAGTTCATCTAGTTCACAAGAGTAAATCGTTGAATTGAACAAGTTCGTTCGTGAACTACACAACTCTATTTTCTACCTATCTACAATCAGTCTTCAATGTGCGACTAACCATAGAGTACAATTCAAGCAAAATTGTAGTGCGCCCGAGGCGGCACATACTGGGTGCAAACTTCTTTCATTTCTTATGTTTATGTTTTCGCCGTTCCGATGACGGAATTCAATGCGAAAAATATTGCCCTTTGTTACGATTTCGTTGTACTTTACTCTGACTGTAATCTTCATTGTATTAATAACAAACGCGACAGAAAACCGTGTCTACCCACTTTTGTCCTATACGGGAGTGTAGCACCCTTAAAAAACATCAAATTGATGTAGCCGCTTGCCTGTCTTTCTGGCTGCAGATGTTGTTTGTTGGTGATGGGTTTTTATTGTTTGTGATAAAGATGATGACAATGATGATGGTGATGGTGATAGCTGTTAACAACATGAATGGAAAGCTTGTTGGAGTATTTTGTTTCTGCGTTTGTTTCAAGCATATCTTTTTTGCTTTCTCCCACCTTGTGAATAGAGTTTTATTAAAACTTAAACTAGCGGAAATCCAGCTAAACGCAACTCACCTGTCCCCGCGTGAAATGCGGTATGCTACAAAGTTTAGCAAGTGCTTCTTCACTGCGACATATCGCCAGAGTGTTCCCTCCTACTTCAGTTCCTCGTAATATACATTCATATACTTAGTACAAGCATTCGTATTACAAGCGTAAAATATGTATTTGCAACGTGTTTTTATCCCCGCTAAATGTTTGTAATATAAGAAAAACGAAGTCATATGACGTGTAATTTTGCTTTACAACAAACCATTGTCAAATGTTGACATTCTACTTGTAGAATTGTATCTACAGAAGGTGTCTCGCACTGTTGTTGCCAAAGATTTCTTTTTATTAAAATGAAATACAACAACGTTGTAACTTTCTTTTACCATTTTCTTTGTATTTGTCGCTGTCCCCCTTTTGTTTCGGTTGTCAGAGAAGTCCTTTCAATTCAAAGCGTTAAAAGATTGAGTTTCAAAGTTTTTCAGTTGGGACTTTCTAATTGAAATACTTTTAATGTTTATTTATTTAATTAATTGTAAAACAAAAAGTTGAAACGTAATAACTGTTCCCGTCTCAAAGTCTAAACCTAATTGGTTTAATTAATTACCAACAATTTAATTTTAAGATTTCATGTCTGCTCTTTTCGTTTCAGTTTCAATGTTTTCACTAAAACTTTTGCGTAAACAATCGATGATCAAATTAGTTGAAGGAAAACTTTGAATTATCCAAAATGTAAGTATTAACATGATTACATTGATAAAGGGTATCTCAGTAAGATTGCACTTTTTAAAATTAGTATAAATTTTTTTTGAGCAAATGGCATCTCTGAAATATGTTATGTTTATTCGGATTATTAAAAAGCAGCGCTTTGCGAAAGAACAACGCGTTATAATTGTGAAAACTTATTACAAACATTGGGAAAGATATGCTGAGACCGCTCGCTAACTTCGAAGAATTTTCAGTCGAGAAAGTGCACCAATGTGTCAACCATTCGAAGAGTGGTCAAAAAATTTCAAGAAACTGGGTCGGTTGAGAACGGTAAGACCCCTGTGAGTTAACGTACCGGTCGGTTTCTTCAAAACATTGCTGCTGTAAACGAGAGTGTCGCCGAAAACCCGAACATATCAATTCGGCATCGTTCTCAACAACTTCAAATTTCACGAAGCACTACGCAGCGAATTTTGAAAAAAACCTCCACCTTTATGCGTACAAAATTCAGATTACTCAGGACCTTAAACCAGCAGACAATGGAAAGCTCCAGGAGTTCGTTCAGTGCATAATGGAGCAAAGTGAATTCAATGCCAATTTTAAAAAAAAAATTCATCTTCTCCGATGAAGCGCATTTCCATCTGAATGACCTCATGAATATCATGCAGTCCACGACAAACAAATGTACCCACATCGAGCAACTGTCCGGTGCGGATTTTGGTCAGGCGGTGTGTTTGGGCCTTACTATTTTGAAGGTGAGACCGAAATAGCAGTGACTGTGAACGTCATTCGTTACCGGAACATGATAACGAAGTTCTTGTGGCCTCAACTGGACGGTATAAACCGGAACGACATGTGGTTTCAGCAAGGCGCATGAAGCAATCGATTTATTGCAGCAACGATTTCCATAACAAATTATCTCAAGAAATTCTGATGTCAACAAGTTCATGCGATTTAACGCAGTGCGATTTATTTCTTTGGGGTTTTGTGAAATTTCGGGTTTATGCGAATAAATCAGAAGAAATCGGAGATCCAAGGCGTCATCGGTGAGATACAGCCACATCTCTGCGACAAAGTCATTGCAAATTTCATGAATGGAGTAATGCCTGTCATCAGAGCCATGGGACCCATCTTACGGTTAGTTTATTCCATATTTAATCGGAACATGTCTTCTTTGCAATCCAATAAACAAATCACATTTATCTCAAAAAGTAAGTGTTTTTCTTTTAAAATGAAAAAGTGCATTCATACTGAGACACCCTTTATGAAGAATTTTTTTTTTTATTGATATCATTCTCATTGGAATGTAGAAATATATATATATACATGAAGGCTTAGAATTGGATTAGATTTGTATTCAGGTTGTATTTATATAGTGATGACTTGATAAATACTGATTTCATACACATTTGCTAATATTATCATACAGGAAAACCGAGCTAGTTTCGGTTTTAGGCACTCAGGGGTAGTTTCAGTATCATAAATTTAACTTGAAAATAGAAGTGTCCCACTAAAAGCCATGCTAGGAAAGGGACTATCAGTGGGCTGTACGTGTTTTATTTTGCAATTAGTGATCAAGACCTACAGATCTACTTTTTGTCATGCCCTCTTACTTGATAGTATCGCCTTCAGAGGTGAGTGTCGCCGAAAGCAATGTGTTCAGGGCAAGCATTAATCTCACGTTCTTCTGTGCGTGAGTCGTGGATGCTAACTAAAGCAACAGCCTAAGTCACAAATTAACAAAATTAACGCACCAGCCAATTGCAGAAATTTTGTTCTGAAGCTAATTGTTGCAGATACAGATTCTACATAGTTGAAAAGTGAGATGTATACGGCGTTTTAAAGGAACTCATGACGTTTGAGTCAGTTTCTTAAAGTCGGTATATCATTGAAATGAGATCTTCAATATGTTATGTTTTTCCTGCCAGGAAAGTAATGTGTGTACAAAAAAAGATATTTGAAGAACGTCGCACCGTGGCTCAGAATCGTTTTTCGTTTTCCAAAACTCCGTCACTTTTGATATAGTAAACGTTTTTAAGTTGTGAAAACCCGATTGTAGGTAGATTTCTAAGACATAATAAGATGAAAAATTGGATTCTAAAAATTCCAAAGTTGACTGTTTTTTTAATTCTTCGATTTTAAAGAAAACATTCCTTTCGTTTTTTTCCTTTCTATGTTTTGTTTTATATATTTTGACTTACAGGGCTATTCTCGACCGAGTGACAAGCGCATTTGTCGTGATAGTAGATTCATTTATGACAAGAACTTCAATTTGCTATTCTGGATGTCAAATGAAAGCTCTTTTTGTTTTAGTTCACAATGATTGTTATAACGTTCTCAATAGCACATGACAATAAAAATGTTGTGTGAATAAACAGTACAAAATTAGAAAAATGCCGATATCTCGCAAACGGAGTGTCCAAACGTGAAATTAGCCAATTACTAACGGTTTCCAAGAGTTTTAGAAAAGTTGGTTCAATTCATACGGCAAAATGATTTGACGATTTTGGAAAAAAACATTACGAAGTGAATTGAACCAAGTTTTGTAAAACCATTGGAAACACGGAAAATTGGTTAATTTGTTGTTTGGACTCTCCGTTTAAAGAATATTTTTATGTAGCAATTTTTCTAATTGGTATTAACTAGGGAAGGGATTTCCATGCTTCCATGTTTTTTCTCAAAAGTCTAAAAGTAATTATACAAATTATCTTGACGAATCACCCAATTTGCAGAAAACCCACATTGACTTGTTGGAGCATATTTTTGCATTTTTTATGATGAATGCTTTATTTTCTCTAAATGCATATTTTTTTGCATATTTAAAAAAGAAACTATGTCTATGTATAACAAAATTAGGCAAAATTGTCAGTCTTCGGGAGAGGCTCAAAATTAAAATAAATAAATAAATCGTTTCCCGTTACATCCCACGAGGGGATTAGGGAGAGCTTCTCACAACCAGCGAGCTGTGCGCGTTCTAGTTTTACTCTCACTGATTGGGACCTACAGTTTTACACCAGACCGAACGGTATTTTGAGAAGCCTGTTCATGGCTAAATACTCGATAGTGCCGCCGGATTGAACCCACGTCCTCATGCACAAGAGCTGCGCACACTGCCATTGCACCACCGAGAGGCTCAAAATTACGCCAAGAAATCAGTCGAAATTACTCGAACATGAAAAATTTAAAAATTATTGAATGACGGACCCATTGAACCCACTTGATGCAAGAAAGGATTGCGAGGACGATGTGCTGGTTTTATGTACTTCTTTGTAGAAGGCCTCAAAATAAGCCAAAAAAAAAAATTATGTAACAATTTTAGATAACTCGATTAGTTATCGGGTCAAACGCCGGCTTCGTGTCCAATTCCTATATCTTGGTAAATTAGGGTTATTTGAGTCCTCAGATGACGCACTACAAAACTAAAAACATCATTAAATTTGCATAAAGAATGCGTTTCATTTCAATAACCACACTTGCCTGTTTTTGGCCGCGCCTTAATGGGACGGTATTTTCGACGATGTAAGCCTCATATTCGACTGATATAAAAATAATTTTTCGTGTTCTTTATATTTCTTTAATTTCGTTAACGGTATTGATAATGTATTGCTGAAATTTAAATGCATTTGTTTACATTTTTAGGCAAATTTTGATCTTTTACGATCAATCTTGCGGTGCGTTTACACGGGACAGTTCAAGACTGGACAGTTGCTAATATGTATTAGTTGTCAAAAAGAGAAAAATTAGTTGTGTGACGTATGTGTCCAGCTAGTTATAAAGACAGAACAGTTTTAAGCTTTAAGCAACCGTCGATAGTGTCGTTTCTTTTAAACTTCGTGCTCTGAATTTGATTTGCTTTTGTTCACAGTTGCTTGAAATCTTAATTTTCTTACAGAAGATTGCTACATATATTATTTATACATGTTTATATCTAGTATGTGTTGCCAAATAATATTTCAATAAAACTCCAAATTACCAAATAAAACTAAATTTTCCCAATTTCTTCGATCGTTTTCTATTGTGTTTTGCCCTATTTCTCCAGATTACAATGAAGCTGATGTACTCGATAAACTCTGTAAATTTCAAATGTATACATGTTTATATGAATGTATGCGATGTTTTGCTTTGTTTTTCACAAATTACCACGAAATGTCACCGATCTGACCAATTACGTCAAATCGCTTGCCGAAGTTACTGTCGTCGAAAAATCAGAGGCAGTGGCGAGGCAAGTGGCAGAAGTGTTAGTGTTAAATAGTGTGAATGTATTGCTACTGTCGGAGCAAAACTGTCCCGTGTAAACGCCAGCTTAGGAGCATATTGTTCAACAATAAAAGCATGAAAACCCCATCCCTGGTAATAAGTATTTGTTAGGCAAAGGTATTGCCAGATTTAAAAGTTATGAAGTTCTATTATTTTCAACAAACACAAAAGCTCTTAATAATATAGTTTTTAGTTTTAGTAACAATGATATTATTTTTAAAACAAAAAAGCTTTAAACTTGACACAGCAATTCCAGAATAGCTAATTGAAATGCCAATGACAATAAACTCAAGAATGACGGTTTTCATGAATTCGAGAATAGCACTGTTAGGGCGAGTTTCACACTGGTAATTTAAAAGCTCAATTTAAAAGCTCACCTTCATTTTTCATATTAAATAGCAAGCAACGGACACTTAAACTACATTCAAATGGAGAATTTTCAACTGTGAAACTGGCCATTAGTGTTCGTAAAGCGGACAATAAATCTAAAGTTTCTCGTATTATATATTTTCGAATTTAAAAAATCGAAAGAATTTAATTTTATTTTTAGACTTCCTTGAACTATCATACAGTTTATTTTAGTAACTTCATTTGTAATAGACAGATAATTTCTTGAATCATTTATTGAGGAATTCAAGGTCAAAGCTGAACTCTCAATTTTTTTAAATATGTAGCATGAAAATGAGGGGATTTATTAACACGTAACTTTATCATTTCTACAACAGGCCCCTCGAGAACCGATTACATGAAACTATTTTCGGAATCCGTTCCATGGACCTTGAAAGTGACTCTTGTTTGTTGCAAACAAGTTCTGGAATTGGTTCTGGAACCTATTCCACCAGAATCGATTATAATTTTGTGTAATAAAACCGAGTGCTTTTCGAAAAATTGCAAACAAAATTTATCATAAATATTTTTTGTAATAATGAGAAGATTTTTAATGTTTATTATTTTCTGTTTTACTTAAATAACAATGGAAGCAAATTATAATTATTATTCATTTGATTGGAATATTAGTTGCAAATATTCGATATTCAGTTCTGTATTATTTCTGTCACGTAGAGCAAACTTTTCGCTTCTTCATATAATTCCAGATCTTCTACTTTCCATTGCTTTCGAATTAGTACTAAATTATAATTAATGACATCTTCTGAATGATGAAGGATTTTAGGGCATAATCACTTCTTGCAGGTCCTTGGTAAAATCACCAAATTTTGTAGTGTCAATTGGTCAATTTGTTCGATGATTGTTTTACATTATTCCGCTACTTCAGTCGATGTTTCGGGGTCTACAAATAATCGTTTTGTTGTATTCCCCTCATTCGTATTGAATGATCCTTGTTTTGGTTAATCGATAATCAACCCACATTTCCGATAATAATCTTGAACATGTTTATATTTTAAACTTTTTAATTCCTTGTTGGCGTCGTTGTTTCTCGTTGGTCCTGTTGGTCCATAAATACTATTCTCGCTTTATATTTCTTAAATATTCTTCGGCCATTTCTATAAGAATGTGCAAATAAAAACCACATGCGAATCTAACTATAAGTATAACATGTACCACAGATTCCAGAAAACAACATGTAATGAACATTTAGAATGCCCACTTTATACACAAGGCAGAACCTTGCGATCATGCCACTAAATTGCAAAAGTTCTCGTATTCCTCAATCACATATAAGTATTTCTATGTCAATTACTCTGCATCGATGACTAGGCGTCTTGTAATCAGCACAAGAATTATAGTTCGTAACATTTATGCGATTCCATTGTATGCGCTCTATATTCTACGGCAATTTCAAGCATTCCTAAACGGTCATATGTACAGAAAATGGAAAATTGCAAGTTTTTCACAGACATTACTTTGTTCTCTTCTCCATCGAAGAATTCTCCAACATTTTACACAATATGTTGCGAGATTATCACCTGCCGGTGAAAATCATAAATCCGTCGCCGATAATTGACAGACATTGACACATATAATTTTCACAATAAATCGGTCAATTATAAAAAAATGGTTTTATTGTGTCAGAATGCCTGTAAGGTCCAACTTCACTGCAAGTATTTCTATGCCGTCTGCTTTGAGCCATTTGGCCATTTAAATGGAAGCAATATAAAGATAATGTGCAGAGGCAATATATTTTCCAAGTGAAAAATTGCAATAGCAATAGCATACTTTATTGGTGCATGTATAAAGGGAAAAACTACTCAAATAAAACTCAATTTTGAGTAGTTTTGCGAGAGTAAGGTAGTTGCCACAGTTTTATTTATATCCACTATATATTAGTTTATATAACTTTCATGGCATATTTTTCAACGACATCTCACAGGAAATTTCTAGGTGTAATACTCGTACTTATTTATGAAGGCTGAAAATATAAAATGTTGTTAAATAGTTGTGAAAAGTGTTGTTCGTTCCTTGTGTGGAACAATTTTGAATTAAAATTTTGATATTGTGGTGTCCAGTCGGTGTTCCCCCGAATTTGTTTCGGTATGCGTCCTAGAGTGATCAAAACCGAAATATATTTGAAATAATAATAATACAGGGTGGAGAGCGGTATTTTGCTTTCTTGTACTGCAGGCTGTGGCGGCACTGTTAGTCGAAGAGAGTGGAGAGTGTACGTGGCTTATAGTGGCTGACGGGAGATTTGTATTCGTCTGCCATTCAGTAGCCATCATGCATTGGACACGTGAGGAGAGGTCATTTTGTGTTGAAGCGTATTTTTCAAATGCGCACTCGATCGCTGTTCACCCACGCGGAAGTGTTCCTGGACGGCAATCAATTGAAAATTGGGTAACTACATTGAGAACAGCAGGGAATGTGTCATGTGTACGCACTGTGTGGTGTGCCATATCACGAGTAGACATCACTGGCCATTAGAGTTCGTGAAAACTTCAGAAAACGTATGCAGCAGTGTGTGGATAGCGAAGGTCAACATATACCAGATACACTATTTAAAACCATGTAATTTACAAATTCCCTTACTGTTCAATGTAAAAAATAAATTTTTCTAAGGTTCATAATTTTTTTATTTCATTCCCAAATAAGCAAAATACCGCGATCCACCCTGTACTTGAATATCTTAAAGTGGCTGTGAAACTACCAAACTTTAAGCGTGTATAATAACACTGTGGAACACAATTCCACGTAAAATTTTATACAAAATTGGTGAACACAACATATACCTAAAATGAAAGGATCACATGGTTTCCTATGTCGATTCATCATAAGAATGTACAAGAGGGGGAAAACTGTAACCCCGCTTTAATTATTCGCATATGCGAACTTGCGATACACTTTTAACCTTTTTCTAATCCCTCTACCAGAACATTGTATTTTTTTTGTGTTCCACAGTGTTATTGGCGACAGTCAACACGCCGATAGATCAGAACTACATGGGGAAAATTAATAGTGCAATTATCATTTGTAGTTTGATTTGAATTTCCAATACAATTCAATCAATGCAAATTCATACAAATGTAAATGCCAATGCCAATTGTTCGTATTTTAAAACCTATTGTTTGATATTTAACGATTGTGAATTTCAAGTATTAAATATAACAATTATCATTTGTAGTTTGCTTTGAATTTCCAATACAATTAAATCAATGCAAATTCAAACAAATTTAAATGACAATGTCTATTGTACATATTTTAAAATAAGTTTTTGGATATTTGACGATTTTGAGTTTCAGGTATTTAATATGAGCAGGTCAATTAATGCACCTTTACATATAAACTACTTTACTAACAGAATTGCCAGCAGTCACCCAAACATTAAAAATATAAAATTTTTCATTATAATTGGCATCCGGTTCAACAACCAAGTATTTGCATTGTCTGGGGGAAATACAAATGCAAAGCATTCTAATTGTAATTGCGAACAATGAAACTCTTGTTGCATTGGGATTAGATACAATGGTGTAAACAAAATTAGTTAGGTGGCCTCAAACACCCCAGAAGGGTCAAGGGCCTTACAAAATGAGGATAACATGTTTCTCCAACTGGTTCGATCTTTAACTTTTCTCCTCCGGTTAGAAACACCAAGCTCTCGCAGGCAATATTCCACCTGTTTTTCCCGTAAAGTTGTGGTCCTCCTATTTTTCGATGTCCTTCTACAGGATGGCGGATCAATTGTGCTCCAATAAGATATTAAAATATCTCTTTTATAATCAACGTAATTAATTTATTTTATTTTATTTTATAGAAAATTCAATTTTATTTTATATAACTAATTGGTTTTGAAAAAGATAACCCCTAAATTACCTCCATGCTCATCCACTCAAATGCGACATCTGGTCAGAAAATTCTTCATTGCGGTCTCAAAAATTGTTGTGATGAACTGCTTGAATTCAGTCAAATTCCTCAGTTTCATTTTATACACCCCCTGCTGGTCATAACGCAATAAAAAAAATCCACTGAGAGTTCGAACTCACGGGCGATGTGTTAACACCTTTTTGTAACACGGTCCTTGTTCGATTTCTATGAACAGATTAGTAAATGTTACATTGGCAAATAAAAAACAGCGTTCAATCATATGAGGACGTTACATTCAAATAATATTAATACTTAAAATTGCTTAATACTTTTTGTTTTATTCCCACAAAAAACAAAGAGAATGCAAACCAACAGACACATGTTCATACAAACATTGTTATGTTCATACATACGCTACACAAGTTCACACAATTTTCGTTGCTCCCTTGCTATCTCATTTTTATATTCGTATAACTACGTCATTATTCTCGTTGCTCTGAGAGTGTTCCGCACCCACACAAGTCAACTATTCGCTGCCGCTACATTCGTGTGTTTTTTTTTCGCAGTTTGACAATCTGTGTTTCGCAGTCGGACAAATCTGTGTTCTATATAGGGGTGGGACACCCTTATCATTTAGGGCTATGATAAATAGATGTTGGCCGATTCTGGGACCTACCCGATATGCACACAAAATTTTATACAAATCGGTCCAGCCAGGAGTTTAGCAAACAATCTGTGATCGCAGGGGGACAAATCTGTGTGCTTTTTTGTTTGGATGTGTTCACTTTGTGAGTTTAGTCCCTACCCGCGCCTATAGATGTTAACACATCAAAAAGGAGTCAGATCAGTGGCCAGCGGAAAGTGGAGTTTTTAAATACTAATTTGTTTGGGAATGTTTGTCGGAGATCCGCCACAACCAGTCTGGCTATATGTGCAGTTGCTTCATCGGATACGTTGTCGTGTGGATAAGAAAACTTCTTCAACATCTTCAAATAATGGTACCCACAAACAGTCTGTTCCAAAGAAATATTGTCCCACAATGCACCTTGATGAAACTGCGCGTAACAGTCGTTCAGGGTGCAGTTCCATCTCATGGTATCTTGGAATTGAAGTTGAATTTTTATGAAATTTGACATTTGTAATCCTCTTAATGCTTGAATGTCCGTCTGTGTCAACGCTTTCAAAAACTTCAAAAGATATAAAAACTCAGTAACGCATCAATATATTGTTAATCTGGCAACCTCTCCGAAAGAGTACAGTTTTTTTTAACATTTCCACTCAAAACAAAATTTATACGTAAGATTCTCACTGCAGAAGATGAATGAAATCGGACAAGTGTATCTGCCACTTTGAGTAAAAGAGTGGCTCGTAATCTCCGAATGTGACTTACGAAATGAGAGAGAGCATATGAGCCGAGAACGACATGCATAAACAATTGCAGAACGCCAATCTTCATTAGGCCACATCAAAAAGTCTGCAAACCGGTGTCTTGTGTGGTGGAAAACCAACAACATTCCATGCTCGCTCTGTTATTTTGGTGGTGGCAGCTACTCCATCCAGAGCTGTTGTGGTCGTTGTTGTGGATATTGGTAACTTTCTTTCGATCTACAATTCGTAAACACACAAGCCTAGCTTGATCTTGATGACGGTCGGGCTAAAACGATCAAACAACAAATTTCCATGTTTATTTTCAGTTTTTAACCAAACACCGCCGGAGACGGTACACCAAACGGATTAACAACTATTTTCTAGTTTTTCTTAACAGAAAGCGATCGGTCACAAAAACAAAAGAAGAAAAAAAAACGATCGTGTTGTGAAAACGTGTTTTCTGTGGGCTTATATTCGTTGTTTCGGTGCTTTTGGGCACGTCTGTCTCATCGAACACGCCTGCGCGTAACTGGTCGGTCCGTCTACACGTTCGTCGGTTTTCTGCGAAACAATTTGTTGGAGTTTTCCATTTGTGTACAAAATAATTAAATGATTAGATGGCAATGGTGATGGTGATGGCACAATCGACCATCAGTTGCTGCAAATGCTGATCACGTATCTAGAACAAACGGAGTACAATACGACCAACAATCATAGAGCAATTACCGTAAACGACCAGTGCAAGTAATTATCGATAGAAATCAAAACAAAACCAAGAATAGAAAAGACGTATAGAGTCAATAAAAAATTCCCTATACGTTTGAAAAATGAAATGAAAAATTAAACATCATGCAATTGATCACGGCTTGATTGATGGTTTGATCGCTGACGTTTGGCACAGATATGCGTTAATATAAATACATATGTGTATGTGTGTGATTGATAACCGATTAGTAAGTGGTGATCAAATAATAATGACCCACATCAAAGCAGTGAAATCTTAAGTTTATCTACTTATACCTTTTTAAATCGTGTAACAAAATGGCAAATACTAGTAGTGATAAAAGTGCAACATTAACACCCAAATCAACTCTGGGCAAACGGGCCGCAAAGAAATTATGGAAATTGTTAACAGTAAATCCACACGGTGGTGGCGGCGGTGCTTCTTCAGCTACGGCTGCTGCTGCTGATGGATGTGGGAACACTCCACAATTTGTGGATGGCTCCAAGACATGTCGTGACATGACGACGGCCGCCGACACATTCGTTAATGATAAAGCCTCCACTGCATCCAGTTCCACAAAGTACTCTTCCACGAATTCTTCCACTACACTCGATTCAAACTCTCAAAAGTCCTTGTGTACACTTAATGAGGCTGCCAAATTGTTTCCCCGTAATATGCCAAGCATCAGACGTAGTCGCCGACGTTTGCAACAAAGCAGCATGCAACCGACTCGAGAGGCGACGTCATCTGCTACCACGACCACAACGGCAATTTTCAATAATTCGCACAAAAGTGCCTTTGCCAGAGTTTCCCAAACGCACAATGTGAATACGGGCTCGCCAAGACATAGCACCAGGAAACACAAACCAAATTGTTCGAAAAATCGTTATTCCGCTTCCACTAAGTCCACCATCATGCAAAAGAAATCAACCAAATCTAGTCAGAAATCAAGTGAGAAATCTAAACGGCAAAGTTGTGTGGCAAAATTCCCGGCAAACAAGCCATCAGAGGCTCTGCAACAAACCGCTTCACTGGTATCGTCGTCATCCTCGGCAACATCTTTGCCGCATCACCACGATCTGGCTGCGCTGCACTCTCAACAATCCAGTTTGATAAGTTATGATTTAAGTTGTGCTACCAGCCAGCAAAGTCTGCAGACGCAGAGCACTGCAAATGACAATGTCAAGCATAAACTTGGCCGAAACATGTCAGATGACACATTTCTATCATCTGGTATTTCATGTCCTAGCGAAACGCATTCGGAGGCAAGTGCCACCAATTCACCAGCCTTTCATCAGAAGTCGGTTGCCAAAGTCTTTCAATACTGCTCCAGTAATCATGCCACAGATAACGTGGAAGAAGATGATGAAATGATTTCCTTAGAATTGGCTATGATTACTGGTTGTGGTAGTGGCGGCGTTGTTGCCACAGCACTTTGTGGCAGGCACCAAATAACTGCAGCAACCAAGGAGTGTTCTTCAAAGTCTCGTCTAAAGCGTGACCCATCATTGGCCTCTGTCGATTTGCAGAACTTGAATAGATGTCGCAACCGCAATGCTGTCTGGATGCATGCCACCACCAGTGGTGGTGATCATCAGCTGAGTGACATTGAGGAACAACTGCAAAAAATTGAAATTACATCGAAATCACATACTGGTGGTGGTCGCCGCGACATCGTCTACTGTATAAAAAGGGGCTTGACATCAAAGTAAGTTCGTTAAATGTTATCTATGTTTAGATTTAAATAGAAATTAGATCGTTTTTCCTAAACGATATGGATACAGACGAAATGGGATTCATTTGTTTTATTACAAAAATTAAATTTTCTTTATTTCATTTAATTTTATGGATCATTAAGCAACAAGAGGCATTGTTTTATTGCCCAGTCGACTGCGGTGATTTTAGATCTTTATTGGATTTTAATTTCTGTGTGATAAAAGGTATAAGGCAGCTTTGATTTATAATTCCAAAGGTTGAAGGTTTGGTATGGGGGAACATTAAAAATTAAAATTACATCAAAGAGCCTGATTCCAAATTACACAAACGTGTTAGGCCAGTTAAGAATTGGTGAAACATCATTCATTGAAATCAAAGTCTGTAACATCAAAGGCTCTAAATAGTTATCTTAGATTTAAATCTGTTCTATGAATTTTTATATCTTAAGGGGTAAATAGCCACACAAATAGCCAAAGTTTAAAATTTTAAATAAAGTTTTCTGTTTTTCACAGTTTATCTTAACTCAAGAACAGAATGTCCGTTATCGTTGATGCGTACGTATGTCAAGATACATTCTATGGGCGCAGCACCGGAATTCTCTAACTTTTTAACGACAAAAATCGGTAGTTAAATTGCCAAAATTCTAAAATTTTGTATTGAAATTTTATGAATTTTGACAATTTACCTACCTAATTTTATCTTTAAATGTTACAGAATTTCGGTTCAGGTTTTCAATTTGCTCAGCTGTTTCAGAACAATCTAAAATAGTTGATAAAAAAAAATTTTCCTAAATATTTTAGAAAAAATATTTTTGTGAAAAATCGAAAACTCCAGTAAAACAAATATCACTGAGGTGTCAGGGGAAGCCCGGTTGGAAAGAAGTTCCTGTCGCTATATTTTATGTACTAGTATGTTCCAACACGCCTAGGGCGGCCGTTGAAGAACACGATAATTTAAATGGATCTTTAAGAAAAGATAATTTTTGTAAAATGATGAACTTTTTTTAAGAAAAATTTTTTTATAGAGTGTTTTTTAAACAAAAATAAAAAACAAACAATATGTATTATATTTTCCCGAAAAGGTTCTTTTTTAAAGAGAGGTACTTCTTTTATTAAAAGCTAACGTTTTTTTAAAAACAAGCCATAAGAGTACGAATTTTTTGTAAAAAGAAGTACTTTTTTTAAGAACACGTACTTTTTAAAGAAGTGGTACTAATTTTAGGACAAGGTTATTTTCATAAGAAAATTTACTTATTTTTAGAAAGACTAGAAAAGGATTTATTTTCTTTTTAAGAAAAGGTACTTTTTAGAAAAGGAATTTTAGTAAGAAAAGGTATTTTTGTAAAAGAAGGTATATCACAAAAACGGTACTCTCTAAAGAAAATGTTGTTTTTTAACAAAAAGACTTATTTAAAAGAAGTAAAATTTTTAAAGAAAATTTACTTTTTTATTAAAATTTACTTTTTTAAGCAAAGGTACTTCTTTGAGATGATGTATGTTTTTAAGAAAAGGTAATTTGTTTAAGAATATGAATAGGTATTTTTTTGAGAAAATTTGCTTTTTTGAAGAAAAGGCACTTATTTAAGAAAATGCCCTTTTTAATCTTCTTTCACTTTGGCTTTTCTAAATTTACTTTTTACTGGGTTCAAAACTCCATTATATACTAAATTTTGGTTACAGGCTCCACCTAGAAATCTTCCAATTAAACAAGACATCTCCCAACATACATATGTTAGTCTAGACACAAACCAAAGCAAAAGTACCCAATATAATTGATAATACTGGGTTGTAGCTTAATAGTGTTAAAGAAAGTTGTTTAATTTTTTTCATTTAGCTCCTATCCTGCAAAGTGCGATAAGGAATTTCGTTTCAAAATTCAAAACGTAACTTGCATTGCCTGGTCAAGAAACACTCAAAACACTCAAAAAAATTTAATTATGCGACATGTGGATGAAACTAACCTGAAAGCGCTAGAGTTTTGCGAAAATGCACGAGGAAAAGAAGAACATAGAGGATAAAAGCTTGTGCTGGAATAATCGACTTCCAGTGTGAGGTGGTACTCGATCGGTTCTATTCGCAATGTACATTTCATATAAGTGTTTCTGTATATACTATTAATGTTCTACAGATGGTATCAATTCAGTCGCTATAGTTCTTGGCAGGGAGTTCGAAACTAGTCATGCCAGTATTTAAAATAAATCGAACCATTTTTCATGTAGAACAATATTTCTATTATTATTATTTCTAATTGGTATGAACTTGTAATACAGGGTGGTACAGGTGGTACGTCTTATTAGTATATTATGGCGTTATTAGAAGTAACAAATATTCCCATTATTTATGGAACACGATTTCATTCACGTGGCTGACGCGGATAGCTCGCAGTAGCTCATCCTGCCAGTCCAACTTCCCAACACTTTGTTGACGGATGCCTGTTCTCTCTCACGAATGTCTCGGACGATATAAGCCTTAAACTGAGGATCGTTTTTGGATAATCCGTTCATTAACGGCACCTCACAAGACAAACTCTAAAGGGGTGAAATCGAAGTTGCATGGCGGACAATTGGCATCGCCATGACGGTTGACAACACGATTATCGAACTTAGCGCACAACGATCGACGGTTTGATGAGATGTGTGACATGGTGCGCCATCCTGCTAAAACCAACGATCATTCAAGTACATGTTTTCCGTTTTAGCCCATAAAATGTCCGTAGTCATTTCTCTTTAGCTCTCATCGTTGACTGAGATGCCGTTTCCAGCATCATTTTTGAAAAGATGGACCAATGATGCCACTGCTCCAAAATTCACACCAAACTCTCATTGGATGCATTGGCTTCTCGACAATGACTTGCGAGTTTTTCGATCCCCAGACGCGGCAATTTTGTTTGTTGAATTAGCCGACGAGATGAATATGCGCCTTGTCAGAATATATGATTTTTTGGTCAGATTCGATGTCCGGTTGTGGAATTCAAATTGATGTCGTGCAAAATATGCTCTGTCAAAATGTTGGAACGAAGTTACTTATCGCACGTAGCGGTATTGGGGCTAAGTGAAAGAAATTAAAAAACTTTTTTTTCCTCTATTATGCTACAACTATATTGTGTGCGTTTGCTTTGGTTTGTGTCTAGACTAACATATGTTGGTAAATTTCTTGTTTAATGGGAAGTTTCCTAGGTGGAGCCTGTAACCAATATTTAGTATACACTAGCTGACCCGGCAGACGTTGTCCTGCATAATATTTCAAGCGATTTGTATGGGAGGTGCCACGCCCCTTTGTCCAATTGGACCGAATAGTAAATCTAAACCACCCAGGGCGACACCCAAAACCAATAAAAAAAATTTATTCAAATCGGTCCAGAAGTTTAGGAGATATATTGAAGTTTTGAAACCAATAAAAAGTAAATTTAGAAAAGCCGAAGTGAAAGAAGTTTAAAAAAAGAACATTTTCTTAAATAAGTTCCTTTTCTTAAAAAAAATACAATTTTCTAATATAAATAATTATTCATATTCTTAAACAAAGTACCAAAGTACCCCTTCATGCAAAAGTAAATTTTCTTACAACAAATTGCCATTTCTTAAAAACTATCGTGTTTTTAAAGAGTACCTTTTTGTGAAACAAAATAGGCATGTTGGAACTCACTAGTAGTACATAATATATAGCGAAAGGCACTTCGTTCCAACCGGGTGTCCCATGACACCTGATTTATTTTTTTTACTAATTATTTTGTTAATTATGGCACGTCGCTTGATACATATATTGTCCATAAAATAACCCACAAAAATGGGCACCTCAACGAACAATATGGGAGTATTAGTACCCTCGTATAAAGGAAAGTTGGACGTTCCAGTAATCAACTCTTCTCTACGGATCTTTTGAGAGTCCCCGTTCTAAAATGTTTTTTAATTCCATCCCAATGTACAGGGTTCGTGGATTTGAAAGCACTATGATGAAATACCAACATCCATATCATTACTTATATATAAACTACCGTAAAACCAGAATTGCCAGCAGACAAACAAATTCAAAATATTAAAACCAGTCCATATTTCATTACCATTGGCATTGAATGACGAAATTTTTGAATTGTAAATGCGAACAATGATAATTCGCTTATATATTTCGCACTTCTAGGGGCGAATTCGAGGCAGTTGTGAGGCTTTTTGCTTGAGTTTTACCTCTTTTCCATCACTTTTGACCATGATTAGTAACCATTTCCTCCCAACCCATCTTCCCCATTTTTTGGATGGAGTATTTTTTGGATGGAGTATTTTTTGAATGTGGTGGAGCTAACCTATCCAAATTTTGTTACTAAGGGTATCTATACAAATCTCTCCTCCAACCCCTTGTAGAACATTTACAAATTTCAGCAATTTCTGCTAAATAGGACTTAACGGAAATATGGAAATTAAAGATTTTCGTCTCGGACGACTCTTAATGAAATGTCTTGCCACGACACAGCTGAGCATATAAAAACGATGTTCATTTAATTGGAAGGTGTTTGCATTTACAATATTCGGACAACTTTTTGTACCAAATTGGACCTTTTGTGCCTGAGATATGGCTACAAAGCGTTACAGATTCAGAAATCGTAAAACGTATTTAACCCTCGGTGGCATAAGGGTTTTTTGTCTCTAAACGGTATAACCAGGTCTGTGGAGACCTACATGGGATTTGTATGGAAATGCATAGTCAGGTGTCCTAAAAGTGTGTATAAATGCATTTGATGCTAGGAAAACCACGAAATTAACAATAAAAACATAAATAAACATCTTAGGTAGCTATTCACGCTATTTTATTATTACTATAAAAAAAAGTTATGGTTTAGACTTGAAATTTTGCTGATATTGTTTGCGCTCTATTCAATATGTACATTTTATATACATTTTCTTCACAATATCCCACTCAAAAACGGTTTTTATCACCTGCCCCCCATTCATTCCATACAAATTTCATGTAGTAGGTCTGCACAGACCTGGGAGTCGATTCTGTTTCTGTGAAACTGTGAAATGAAAAAAATCTACAGTGTTATAGTAGGTACAAGAATTATCACTGAAAAGTTTTCACAGAACCAGAATCCACCCCCTGGTTATACCGTTTGGACAAAAATATTTGTAAACCCGGATTAACCCGAACCCGGATTAACCCGAACCCGGATCCACAATCGCTCTGATTTTTTGCTCATTGTGTTCGCAGATTGTTGCCCCAGGATTACGTGGAAGGATTTGTCTCTAACATGAAAAACAAAAATGTTATACACACTTTTATATGCAAAAAGTCTGCACAGATCTGGTTCTACCTCCGAGGGTTAACCAAAGATCATTAAAATAACTTGTCTAGAGAATTCTAAATCTATAACTCTTTTGCAGTTGGGCAACAATAATAAGGCTGTTTTTTTATTACCTTAAGCTATCTCCACTTACTACTTTCCAAATAAAACGATATACACCGAATACTACGAGATGTGGCAACATTTGCTGAAATGGGTGAAAAAAATGCGATACGGCAACACGTTCGTAAAAAAACAGGCAACAAACACTTGGTAGCAGCAGATGTTGTTGTAATTGTAAGCAGCAACAACAGACAATTTATTTTCGTTAAGTCGCTTCACTTGTAAAACTCTACACATGTATATAATAACAATACAAGAATACAAAAAAGGATAAAAACAAAATACATAAGATTTTGACAAGTGAAACGAAAAATAACATGGAAAAAATTTCACACCTGTTTAAACGACTATACCTGGTAGATAATTCTACCATGGTCCATATGTATAACATTTATCGAGCGTTGTTGTGAACAATTTATAAACTTAGAGATGTAAATTTATACCTAGTCTTCGATTAAACAAAATAATTTTATTGAACTTAAAATGTGTAAGTCATTTTGCAAATTTCTGCTTTTGGGTCTCTCCTTGATAACATTTTCATTCGCAAGAAATGATAACAAAATGTATCTAGTACAACTTTTTGTTACCATTTCTTGAAATTTAACATGTGGCAACATTGCCATTGCACAAGTCAGAATTTAAGCGGGAAATTCAAATGCCACTTAATATCGCTTAACTGTCCCGTACAAAGTAAGCTATAATTAACTTTAGCGGGGTAAACAAAACACACTTAATATTCCAAACATCTATATAGGCTACTGGATCACAATCAAATTCGCGATTAAAAATTTATATTAGCGTTATGATGGTACAGTTAAAGAGCCAAATATTAGATATTCCGATAATAATTCAAAACTCTGCTCGCGTTAATTTCTCGCTGCGGTCCCAAGTGATTTGATTGTATATTTACGTTTCTTGATCCGTCTGGTGGTGGGTTCGACGTTTGCTCAAACCACCTTACATTTTCTTGTATATTATAAATGTGACAAACTACAAACACGTTATATTCGTATCAAAGTAGCAAAAAAAAATACAGAGTTTTCAGAGTGCATATTCGAAGTTTTTTCGTAAGACAAACTTCTCTACAGATATACAGCACCATCAGTTTAACTGAAGATGCTTTTCCTCGGATCGTAACTCACGATATATCACTGTTATAATTCTCAGTGGAGTGGAATAAACGCCACAAATATCTAACCATACATTTTGGCCTTTCGAGTCGTATGTTAAAGGGTAATGACAATTTTGAAACAATCATAAAATACTTGTGGAAAAACTAAAATCTAATTCATTCTTATTCGTATTTAATAAAATCATCTTTACAGACCTCTTTATTTTACAGAACTAGACAAATTCCTGTATTTTAACCAATCGGACCTATGTACTCCTCTCGCGTCTTTTGCGCAATCTTTTTTGTTTTTATAATCGTTGTGGTTTAAACAGTTCTTCGTGCCTTTTTATTTCCCCACATTTCCCACGAAAATGTAATTGAGAATTTACAAGTTACTACCCAGCAAAAAAGAGTATACCAAGAAGTAGAATTTGCACCACAACTCCTTGGTAAGATGTAGTGCTAATTTAGGTGCAGAAATACTTCTTTTAATAGTGTGTTACCAATGCAGCACTACTTCTTGTTTGACTGTTTGGAAGTGCAGTTTATGCTAAAATTTTTATGCTATATTTCGTCCGCAAACGAGCACCCAAAACTATTATTTCAACAATTTGTAAATTTTTTGTCATTTGAAACTTGGCAAGAAGTGATATGCTATTTGAAAGTTCTGACTTTAAGCAACAACTTTAGGGTTTAACTAATTATTTTATTAATTTTCCTTTTATTAGTACTCCAAAAGCTTCTGTCAACAGGTGAAAAAGAAAGGAAATGAAAATCAATTTGAAAGAAAGTAAATACAAATTAAATACAAGTAATATATTTAGGCATCTTTGTACTTGTCTACCATTCCTTTTAGCTCTTTAATAAATTTGCATCATAATACTCATAATGGATGTGATGCAAATGTAGATTTTTCGGAGTTATTATTGATCAGCGTCAAAATTGCATTAAATATGCACATAGTGTTGCAGAAGATGTACAAAAATAATAACATCTACTAGAACTACTTCATTTTATTTTTGCTGGGTATATACGATCAATAAAGGATATTTCTGATAGATGTGACATACAGCCATTAGTGGTTTTGAAGTTTATAATTTCTTAAGCTGGAAATGTAATCCATTGTGCAAATTGACGTGTAATACATTGGAGTTCATAACAATCGTCATTGTTTATATGAAACTAAATTAAAAATATTTTTTGATGGAGAACTTATATGGTATAAGTGGATTCACCGGAGAAATTACTACATGCATTCACCAAGGAAAAAAATAGCCCTGTCCCAAACATAATTTTGCTGGTTTTATACATATGTATGGCGAAGCACACACACGAGCATATTTATAATTGTGATCATATTTGGTATGACGTGAAGTAAAATATTATTTGTGTGTCACAAACATATTGTGTTTGATAAAAACCGTATTTTTAACTAAAATAACTAATGATGCAGTTCGATTCCTTATACCCGAATTAGTGTAAAACCGTCCTCTCCGACCTTGTCTACGAAAATTTTTGCCAAAAAAAAAAGGTCTACGTATGAATGTATTTCAAATGGTTTTATAAGCCGGCAATGCCGGAGAAACAATTATAAATTCAATATTGTTTTGGGAAGTAATTAGTCACCAGGGATCGACCCCGCGCTCTCGTGCACATGAGTCACGCATATTATCTATTGCACCATCGCAAGTTACACGGTTACAAAATTAATTTATTCTCCGTGTGGGTTATTTTACATTGAGAGTAAGTCCTGATTGACCCTTTTACATAGAACTTTTTGATATCAAAAGCTGGTGTTGAGATTATAGTACAGCTGGAGGAAGCCGGTTACGAGCAATTACATATTTATATTGAAGTACTTTGATGATTCCCCAGTTTCCTGACAGACAATCTTAAGTTTATCTTGATGTATGTAGTTATATACACGCTGAAAATCTGAATTTTGTTGTTGTTTGGATGCAAATATAAAGTGTGTTTGGAGCTTGTCGCAAATATAATATACTTGTGTCCAACCACATTGTGTCCAATGTTACATGTTTGAGACACAATGATGAATATGTTATAATATATTTGTTTGCGACCCACATATATTTATGTTTGTGATACAAATACAGCAGTGTTTGTTGCAGTGTCTATAAAAGAGGAACAACGAGAGAGTCTATCTTAAGTGTCGATCTAAGTGTGGATCTGTATTTTTTGCATTCTTCTCTCAGTCAGTGATTCACAAATATTCCTCAAAGGGCGTGTAAATTGCAGATGAAGTTTCATGTATTCAGTCCTCAATGGTTCATCGGACAGATGACAGATGAGAATAAACAAAGGCTCGGACGGTTAAATGGGTTGTATTGTTTATTTGGATTTTGTGTATGTGTTTCGTATATGTATATTATCAAATTGAATCGAACGATTTTTTTTGATGAAGCGTATAGCAAAAACGTAATTTATAGGTGATTCTGAGAAATTTTGCTCAAGAGACCATAGGTATTTTTATCACCTTTCAGAATCTGTATTGATACCTGTAGAATAATCGTCAATGGCAGCATTGTCGATTTTTCAGATCGATTTTCCTACAAAAAGGAGTTCGAAAGTTAAAAGTTTATTTTAGGCTTTTTTTCGACAACAAATTCCTAATGCATTTACTAAAAATAAAAAAAAAAAAATTGGTATCAATACAGATTCTTAAAGACGATAAAAATACATTGCAAACAAGCCTACATTGCGAAATGTACTAAAATTCTATCCGATTTTATGACGAATTTCCGACTTAGAGCTATGGTCTCTTGAGCAAAATTTCTCAAAATCACCTATAGAATACGTTTTTGCTATACGCTTCATCAAAAAAATTCACCAAAATTAACCCGCCCTAATTTATATGTATGTGTACTACCAAAGCGAGAAACGATTTTCAGGAAAGAAACTGAGAAGGGAAACAACGTGAAGCCTCAGTTGTGAAATAAGAGCAATAAAAAAAACAATGAGGCTTCGAACTCACGGGCAATGTGTTCACACATTAGTAAATGTTACATTGGAAAATAAAAAACAGCATTCAATTATTTGATGACGTTACCTTTAAATAATATTAATACTTAAAATTATTTAAAGACCAGACATTATTTTTTTGCTTAATACTTTTTGTTTTATTCCCACAAAAAAACAGAGAATGCAAAGCAACAGACACATGAACATACATACATACATTGTAATGTTCGTACATACGCTACACAAGTTCACACAATTTTCGTTGCTCTCTTGCTATCTCATTTTTATATACGTATAACCACGTCACTATTCTCTTTGATCTGAGAGTGCTCCGCACACACACAATACAACTATTCGCTGACGCTACATCAGTGTGTGTTGTTTTGCAGTTTGACAATCTGTGTTTCGCAGTCGGACAAATCTGTGTTCTATATAGGGGTGGGTCACTCTTATCATTTAGGGGTATCAAAAATAGATGTTGGCCGATTCTGAGACCTACCCAATATGCACACAAAATTTCATACAAATCGGTCCAGCCGTTTCGGAGGAGTTTAACGGCAAACAATCTGTGATCGTAGTCGGACAATCTGTGTGAACGCAGTCGGACAAAATGTGTTTGGATGTATTCACTTTGTGAATTTAGGCCCTACCCAATAGATGTTAACACATCAAAAACACAAGTAATTAATCCACGCTTGGCTTGCATGAACTAGATTTGTATATAAGTATATTGTTTGTGTACCAACGCATAGTTGAAACCTTCTGAAAACAAAAACGTGAGAGACAACAAAGAAAGGAGAAGCAAAAGAGCAGCAGGTTCTCATTTCATGAAATAAACAAATAATACATTCATTGCAAATAAATGTAAAAACGGTCATTTTAAATCTCTTATAAATGTGGATTTATATTGTTAAAATTAATTATAATAAATAATACATATATATTGAAATAGGAGAATAATTCGTTTCTAAATATTATTAAATTTGGGAGGAAATTCGCCTATGTTTCCACGTAAGTAAATGTAGATTTGGGGGAAACAGGCGAATACTTCCATTTAACTACATGGATGTTTGGGATGAAGAACGCATATGTTTCCACGTAAAATCATACATGTTTGTCAGTAAACATGGTACTGATTGCATCAAATACAAATAAGTTTGGGACTTGCAAACATATGAATGTTTGAAGTGTGTTCCAAATATATACATGGTTCCTGCAGAATATTTTTGGTAAAATATGTTAGAGAGTCTATTATTTTTCAGCGTGTACACAAGCTCATTAATGATTTTCCATATTCAGTTATTGTTCTTTCGCCAAGCTACTCGTATATAAATCAAAAGGGAAATGTTTAAAAATCTTCGTCACCACTTTTCTGCAATTATAGTCTGATTTCTCGTTTTATCCGTAGACAAGAATTTGTAAAGATTCATATTGGGACACATCCAACGGTAACGCTGAAAAGTATCTGAAACACTGGCCGAATCTTTGGGGTATTTTATCTATCTTCATACTTTTAATAATGCTTCCGAAATTGGCCTACAAGTAGTTACATCGCATAATTTCATAGCATAGAATAATTCGATAGTACTACATCATTGATATTCGGCTTCACTATCATGTAGTATGTGACCATGACAGCATATGACTGCATTCTTCAACGTAAGACACTTAAGACAAATAAATCTTTAAAATTCCAGGGCACAACTTCAAAGCCAAATTGCCATCTTGTTTTGTGTGAATATTTTTGCTATTATTATGCATGAAATATTATTTAAATACAATAATTATCCTCATCAACCAAATTATGCATATCAATCGACAATGCATTCCTATTGGTGAAACGTGGTCCCTGCAATATTAACCCATTGTTAGTGAGTGAGTGAAATATTGTAGAAAACCATTAACATTCTGTCTTTAGAATCTAAAGCTCGCAAAGGGCTTTGTATTGAAGAATCCTCCGTATGTGGCTACTGCCGCTTGTGGAAATTATCATGCAACATGCAAACAAAAGATTTACTCTTCAATGCCACTGACAGAACACCCTCGAAAAGGCAGACACTGGTACCCTATAACAACTACCATAAACACATGTGTATTTCGATACATACATACAAATGTATATATATATATATTATACATATAAATGTATTTACAAGTTTGTTATAGATTTTGTATCTTCTGCTTATGTTGTTTGTAGCTTCTTAGACATTGGCAAGTGTTTACACTTGAAAAATCATGCAAATAAAGCGATAAAAATGAGTTACTTGATTTTATTCATCCGCTGATCAAGAAACGAACCCACTTCGACTCTTACTCCTTCTCAGGGTGGGGTAGAAGGCAACCACCGGCCATCGATGCCAATGCACAATCTATGGGTATCTCCTTCTTAAGCAGCTCAATGCCTTCTTTGACTTTGACTTCATCATCATTGTCTTGCGTTCGGATGTGGTGCATGTTCGTTACTGTAGTGGATGTGTGGCGGGGCAGGAGCTGGTTGGCTTGCGCCTTCAGGCCATTTAGAGAACACTGGCAAGCAAACAGCAGCAACAAGAAGAAAGGCACTGATTATTTGCCAGAGTTTTTGTTTGAGTCAAGAAGCAGCAAAGAATGATGATTTATCAACAAAGATATCAAACATAATGTGAAAGAGGATTTTCATATTTTATGTCGACAATAACACTGAGATCGAATGAGCTGAGCGGCTCAGAAGCAACATGTCCAATGGTTTTATGTTTGATACATGTGATGATGGTGCTGGACGTTGTTCCTGTTGTGTATGGCATTTTAATGTGTTGCATTTAAAATAAGGGGACACATTAGCAAACAATGTGGATGGAAATGTATTAAATGCACAGTGCAGGTCAAAATTGTAAGGAGATTATTATATGCGGTTATATTTGTAAATTTTTTTAAGTGACCTCAAGTTACAAGTGGATAAGTATAGACATTATATCCAGTAAATATTTAGTTTAGGTTTAATAGTTTAGTTTAGGGTTTAAAGCCGACCCAAATTTGTCGTCGGCGGCGGCTGAGTTTTTAGGGCGCAAGGTGTCAGTGCTCTTGTCTTTAGAAGAATCTATGGAAACATTTGTCAATGGAAAACATTGTTGGGAAACATTCTTGGTTAGGAAACCTTGTTGTCAAAGGTTTCGTTTAAAAAACTCTGTTGTCAAAGATTTCTTTAAAAAAAAAATATCCTTTTCTTTCTTTTGAAGGTTGTCTTACAGAAAGCTTGGTTGTCAAACCAATAACTTCGTTTCAAAAACGCAATCTATAAGAACAATTCGTCAGGGATCACAGTGATAAAAACGTTTACTACAAGAAAGCTTTCACAGCAAATAATCTATTACTTTCTTACTCACTTAACCGGTCACGAACAACCCCGAGGGGTCAGGGACCTTACAAAACGAAGATAATATATTTCGCCAACCAGTTCGATCTTTTGCCTTATCTCTTCAGTTCGCTATACCAAGTGTACGCAGGGATTCGTCAACCTGATCCTTCCAGCGGACTCTTGGTCTTCCTATTTTTCGTCTTCCTATTAGAATACTTTAAAAGATAATACTTTGGTAACATAGTCCGTGGACCGATCTCTCCAGTTTCTATCCTAACCTATATACTTGCCTCTCTGGAACTAAATATTTTGTAGCTGCCTAACAAATTGACGAATTTGGCTGACAACAGCTACTACGTAAAGCTTCTTTAGCTTATACGAATGTTTATCCAGTCTTCTCTTTCAATCAGATTTTTCAAAAGTTATAGTTGTTTAACACTGGTTTTTTGTGACGTACAGTGGCCCGAAATATTTTTAACATTTTGCATCTGCTCTACTGGTGTTTATAACAGTGCTGCATTCCTCCGCTGTATCCTTCTTCAACAATATTAATAATGCCTGTCGTTTTACTCTTCGTCAGCTTCGACACTACAATCCGAATAGGGCAAAAGAATTTCCGCATTCAAAAAAATCCAGTGAGTTTTATGCTACAACGCATGCATAGTAATGTAGATATTTCATTTTATACTAATTCTGCTATTTTTCACGCATTTCTTTCAAAATAATTAACGAAATTTTTTCCGGAAGTACTTGAAAAAGTATCATTCGTTTCCCTCCACATGGTTGGGTAATTTATCGGCGGCTTTGTTGTTTGGTCGGCTAATTTTACAAGTCAATGTAAGTCGACGAAATCGGGGCGGCTTTTGACTCTGGAGAACACTTGGCTGCGCCTAGCCGACCCAAATTTGTCGTCGGCGGCGGCGTTTTCAGATTTTTTTGGGGCGGAAGGTGTCGATGCTCGTGTTAATTTGAAATAATCTGTGGAAACATTTGCCAATGGAAAACATTGTTAGGAAACATTCTTGGTTAGGAATCATTGTTGTCAAAGGTTTCGTGTAAAAGACTCTGTTGTCAAAGATTTCTTTAAAATAAATTTCTTGTAAAAGGGTCCTTTTAAGAAAACTTTATTTTCAAAGCTTTTCGTATACAAATCTTTGTTTTGAAGGTTGTCTTAAAGAAATCTTTGTTGTCAACCCAATAATTTCGTTACAGAAACGTATTCTATAAGAACAATTCGTCAGGGAACACAGTGATAAAAACGTTTACCACAAGAAAACTTTCACAACAAAGGACCTATCAGAACACTTTAACATAAAACCCTTCGATAACATAGTCCGTGGACCGATCACTCCAGTTATTATCCTAACATACATACTTCCCTCTCTGCAACTAAAGTCTCTGGAGCTGTCTAACAAAATGACGAATTTGGCTGACTATATCTACTACGAATAGCTTCTGTTGCTTATACGAATGTTTATCCAGTTTTCTCTTTCAAGCAGATTTTTCAAAAGTTATAGTTGTTTTACACTGGTTTGTTTGTGGCATACAGTGGGCCGAAATATTTTTAACTTTGGGCATCTGCTCTACTGGTGGTTATACTAGTGCTGCATTCCCCCGCTGTCTCCTTCTTCAAAAAGTGTTGATAATAATACCTGTAATTTTACTCTTCAACAGCTTCTGCATTTGAATTCGAAACGGACGAAACAAATTCCGCGTTGAAAAATATCCAATGAATTTTTTGCTATAACGCGTGCATAGTAATGTAACTGCTTCATTTTATAGTAATTCTGCTAAATTTCACGGATTTCTTTCCAAATGTGTTGCGATATTTTCTCCGGAATTACGGGAAAAAAAGTATCATTTGTTTTTTTCCGCAAGATGGGGTGAAATAGTAACAAATTATATTCTAAACGTAGCACAGATTATCGGAGGCTTTGTTGTTTGGTCGGTTGATTCTTCAAGCCAATATAAGCCGATGAAACTGGTCTCGGCTATCGACTCTGGAGAACACTTGGCTGCGCCTAGTCGACGGCTTGTGGTCGATCGGCTTGTATCTCTGCCAGTAAGATGTCCGCCGACCGCTTTCTGTTTTTCTGTATCCAAATTTTAAAATTTTTGGAAACTACTCTTTCATATCTTTGTGTAACTTTTTTATGGACTAATCTATGAATCCTAATCGGTGGTGCAATGATTAATGTGCACGCCTCTTGTACATGAGATCATGGGATCGCTCCCTGCTCTGACTACCTTAAATTTTTTTCGGCATCGGTCACCTCCCATAGTTACGGCGACACTATTGAATATTTAACCATGAAAAAGCTTCTCAAAATACCGTTCGTAACCGATGTAAAACTGTAGAACCCAATCAGTGAGTACAAAACTAGAAAGCGCACGGCTCACTTGTTGTGACAAGCTTTCTCTAATCCCTACATGGGATGTGATGGGAAACTATTTAGTTTTTTTTATTCCTATGAAGAATCAATGACCATCGGACCTACGTTATTCTAGGTCGCACACTCCGCCAAAGACAAATACTACATACCAGTTAGTTCTTTGAGCAAAATTTAAAGAAACCGATTCATAAATAAAAAGAGAATTTCATTTGAAATTTTGAGATATTCAAATATAAACGTGAGGGGTTTTAGAGAACACTGATTGTTTTTCTTCATTTTGGCAGAAAATGGGGAGGAGGATATTGATCATTAAAACTTTTCCTAGGTCCCGTGCCCAAGATCAAAATAATTGTTCCGGTTTTGAGGGGGCCTTGTCTGATTAAACATTCGTGACATCATTTTTAAATTTGCTCGGTAGACCCATAGAGTAAAAAATAGTAGAGAAGTTTATTCTCTCAATAATTTTAACTTCATAGGTATAAAAAAAATGGTTTACCGTTACATTCAATGAAGGAATTTGGGAGAGCTTCTCACAAACCAGTGAGCAGTGAGCGTTTTAGTTTTACACTCACTGAGTGGGACCTACAGTTTTACCCCGGTTCCGAACAGTATTTTAAGAAGCTTTTTCATGCTACATACTCGATAGTGTCGCCGTCACTAAGCGAGGTGACCGCCGTCGAAAGAAATTTAAGGTGGTCAGAGCAGGGATTGAACCTACGTCCTAAATGCCACGGTTCAATAATACCAGATAGAGGCATTAGTACAAAACATCCATCAAGGCAACACCAGCGACATTTCGTATTCGTGTTAATTGGACAATATAATACAAATTTATACCAACAATAAATGTCAACAAAAAACTGCAAAATACATTTAATTTTTTTTACACCAAAACGTCCTGAAAAGTTACCCCACCATAATTCCACTCCACCTGGTAGAAGACAATTTTCGTCAACCATTTCTCATCAGCACAAACTCACGGCGAAGACTGTGAAACAAAAACGTCAGATGAGTGAAATTGTTTCTCTATTTTAATTTTCTCTATGGGCAGACTTTTAAACCGAATGCTACTTTCCGTTGTTGCTTTGAGAAATGGAATGACCGTTATGCCTTTGATTTGCACTATATGGAACAAAGATGCTAAAACGTTTTTCGTAGCTTTTCATCTACTACTCAGTTGGTTTCTTTGTTATTTTCCTTTTCTTATGGAAACTTCTATTAATGTAGTAAAAAAAACCAGCTTTGATAAAATCTCCAGGAAATGTATAAATTATAAATTCGAACAGATCTGTCAATTTATAAATACGATTATCGGTTTAAATAGTTTGCGTGTAGTTTACAGTTGGGCTGGGATTGCCTCCAGCCACCGGTACATCGGCAATGAAAATACACAGAAAATATAATGAACAAAGAAACCCCCCAACTGTTGACGACCCTCGCAAATGTTATAAGGACCATGATTTAAGGATATGTACCTGGAATGTTCGAACGTTATACAGGACTGGTGCCACTTTCCAACTGGCGGATGTCCTCGGAAAATATAAAGCTGACATCACAGCGATCCAGGAAATGCGATGGACAGTATATGGTTGCACCAGAAAGAAAAACTTCGACATTTACTACAGCTGCCATGAGCGTAAGCACGAATTTGGGTGCGAATTTATAGTAGACAAGAGACTGCGACACCTAGTTTCAAGGTTCAACCCAGTGAGTGACCGCATAGCCACAATTCGCATCAAAGCAAAATATTTCAACATCTCGTTAATTTGTGTGCACGCACCGACAGAGGATACAGATGATGAGGTCAAAGAAACATTTTACGAGCGCCTGGAGGAAGTATATGAACGCTGCCCTGACCACGACATTAAGATTATTCTAGGCGATTTTAATGCCAAATTATGAAAGGAAAGTGTCTTTCGACCAACCATCGGCAATCACAGTCTACACGATACCACCTCCGATAATGGAATAAGACTGATAGACTTCGCCGCTGCAAAGAACATGCATGCATTGCAACTGATGAAAACGACGCTGCACGTATGGCAACGAAACAGTCAGTTACAACGCGTGCTGCGAGTGAGCGGTACAAAGGCTGAGAAGGGAGGAAAACCAACTATTTTGGCAGTGGGAGCAGAGAGAGAGTGAAAGAACCGAAATGTGCAGGATGAATGGTGAATCCCGTAAGTTTTTACAGAGGGTTAGAAGATCGACCAACGGGCCTAATAATGGGCTGCCCTCCTGCAAGGACGACAATGGGAATCTGGTGACTGAGAAGCAGTGTGTGCTCAAAGTGTGGAGAGACCACTTTTCAGCACTACTCCACTCAGATTCTTCCACTGAAGATCAGATGGTAATGATAGTGGAAGATAGTATAGCTTGTACCCCCCTCCCCCCCACAGCCAAGACGAAATTAGAACGGCGATCTCCCGCCTGAAGAATAATAAAGCCGCGGGTGCGGATGGCCTACCCGCTGAACTTTTTAAGGCAGGTGGCGAAGGACTGATAGCCCACATGCATCAAATGATATGCGGTACATGGCTGGGGGAATCTATGCCCGACGACTGGAGTCTCAGTGTATTATGTCCTGTATTCAAAAAGGGTGATCCGTGTGTCTGTTCCAACTATCGCGGTATCAGTCTTTTATCCATCGTGTATAAAGTATTGTCAAGCGTATTATGTGAAAGACTAAAGCCAATTATTGAAAACCTGATTGGACCTTATCAGTGTGGTTTTAGACCATGCAAGTCCACAACTGACCAAATATTCACGTTACGCCAAATCCTGGAAAAGACTCACGAAACGCAAATCGATACATACCACCTTTTTGTCGATTACAAAGCTGCTTTCGATAGCCCCATACGGGAAAAACTGTTCGAAGCTATGTCTGAACTTGGTATTCCGGCAAAACTGATCCGCCTCTGTAGAATGACGCTGACCAACACCAAATCAGCAGTGAAAGTGGGGAAAGACCTCACCATTCTGTACCAAGCGAGGACTTAGACAAGGCGACACACTTTCGTGCAATCTCTTCAACATCTTAATGAATATAATAATGAGAAAGGCTGCAGTAAATACGAACAAGACCATTACCACGAAAAGCCACAAGTTGCTGGCGTATGCTGACGACATAGACGTCATTGGGCGAAATTTGAGAGAGGTTACTGCAGTATTTTCAAGAATCGAAAAGAAATCAGCGAAGGTGGGTCTTGCTGTTAATGAGGGCAAGACAAAATTGATGGTGTCAGCGACTAGAGAAACCTCTCGACTTGGTCCGCACTTGAACGTTGACAACTGATTTAATTTTGAAGTGGTAGATGAATTTGTCTACCTTGGATCCGCCGTGAACAAGGACAACAACGTCAGCCTGGAGATAGATGGGAGAATTGTGCTTGCAAATAGATGTTATTTTGGGCTCAGCAAGCAGTTTAGGAACAAAGCCCTCTCTCGACGGACAAAAATCCAGCTATATCAGACTCTCATTTTACTCCCTCCGTATCCTTGGTGTTACCAACTGGCGAGAAAAGGCGAAGGATAAAGCCAGTTGGAAGAATATGTTGAAATTTGTTTAATTTGTTTGTTTAGGTAATATGTGTAAGACGTCTGACCTCATGAGGTTGTAATATAGTCAATAAAATTAAAAAGTAGTTTACAGTATTCTACACATATGTATATTTTGACACAACGAAGTGCATATGGAAAAGTCTGGCTAGGCCTTTAGTATGCATGCGGCAAGTCGAGGGGATATCGACGAGAAAGGGGGAGAATCCACTGAACGTCTCCTCTGCACATGCCCAACACTAGCAGGTAGGAGTATCACAATGGTCTATAAAATCAAAGTGAGTTGTAGTTCGACTGCCAACAAAACCACCACTAATTTCGTCGAAAATTTTTTCGACTGTGCCTACACCCAATTGCTTTTTTTACTGTACCTGGAGCAAATTGCAATTTTTTAATATATTAAGAAATTTTGGCTCCAAATCTACTGTTGATGAACTTCGACCAACTTGTGTAGAAGACAAAGATTATCGAATCAGGCAAATTGAAAGATTATTTTGTAAAAAAATATTATTTTATAAATCATGTCGTATTGCATAATGCGGTATATATTCAGATTTTTTAATATTCTGGAATCTTGGAAAAACTTTTATATTTCCATGATATCTTTCCACTTTTGCGCCTCAGTGTAAGGAGGCCACTACCAACCGCATCATCTGTATTATTGTAGCTACAAACAATCCCCTCTTCCAGTTGCCGTAGTGAGAAACACGGACCCAAACCAAAGATTGAAGAACACACATCATAAATATGGTTAAATGTAGTTATTGGTATTATTAAAATATAATGTGGCAACTTTTGTGTTACCTTTGATAGCCAATAAATTAAATGTTCCAGCTTTTGTTGGTGGCCATTATGCCGCCTTAGCCCATCCGAACTCTAATCATTATTGTAATTTACACTCATGTTCGTGGCCAATGTGTACAATTTGTCTTCATCATACAGGTAGATTAGATGGTTGGCTGATACATCCGACTATCTGTGTCATGATCACATGGACAATAGGTAGCTCTTCTGTGTGGTCACTTGACTAGCCACCTTACTCCGTTTAGTAAACATTTTTGGAAATTTGTCAACGGTTAAATTCATTCATTCATTCATTTATTGGACAGAGTTTTCAAAGACACCTTTTGTAACTTCAACTAATATTCAAGTGGAAATGATACACAACACTACTGTGTTTAATTAAAGATACCAGTATTCCCGCACACTGATTAGTCGTCCATTCATTTATGTTGCTAAACCATGTGATACAACATTTTACATAAATATGATGAATGTTATAATAATGATCACCATGGTTATAATTATATCGTCATCATGTAGTCTATGGTAGGTTTCTGTTGTAATCGTAATGATTTAAACCACCATATCGTATTTGCACAATTCAATCACATTCCTCGTTCGACAGGGCCCATGTGATTTCATGTTCAATGAATGTATTAATTTTCCGCATACGAGTGGTATTTCTGTGTCGAATCAATGACTGCTGTCATCATCGAACAGTTTTATCTGAAATGAATATCACATTTAAATGGGGCATATTTAATACCCTTCACCACAGTGTCTGTACAGTGTGCGGCTCTTATTTGTATTTGCGCCAAGGCAATGGAGAACGATGGAACGGTTTTATAGACGTGGTATGGATATGTAAAAGTATTATGCGGAATATTTTTCTGAAAATGGTTACATTAATTGAGTATTAATTATACCGAGGATGTGGTCGTCGGCTAGTGTGCGCTGCTCTTGTGCATGAGAATGTGGGGTCGATACCTGCTCTGACCGCCTTACATTTCCTTCGACGACGGTCACACGATGGCTACACTATCGAGTACTTAACGCTTAGAATTCCTTTGGAAGTAGTTTGAAAAGTATTTGTAACCCTGAGACTTTTATCAAATATTTGAGAGCTTCGAGTTAAATTAAAGCCCCGTTTGTACTCTCTAATGGTTACTATTTAATCGTGGCCGAGTACATTTCCGAGTTATGATCAATTGTAAGCTGTCCACTAAGCAGGATATGCAGAATAATGAAAACCTCTAGAAAATTACGGCAAAAATATATTTTTATTTTTCCACTTTTGTCTGGGTCAAATAATATTGACTTTTTCGGCCTAGCCTCGTTGGCTTACTCATTTATATTGAATGTGTTCTTCATACTCTAAGTATATTTACCGTTGTGTTCGAGCAACATATGCTGCACACATTCTATTGGATGGGATTTGTTAGGCTGCAAACAATTTTTTTGGATAATTTCGTACAAATGTATGGTTAAATTTAAATATTACTACTCGTACTGTGTTTTTTTTTGTGAATCGTGACCACTAGCATACACGAAAACATTTTTGGATACCGTTTGCCACAAAGAAATAACTTTTGCAGCAAAAATATTGCGTTTGCTTCCTATTGCTAATATTTGCGCACGACTAATATTTTATCTCGCGCGCGGCTTTTCATACTAAATAGATTGAAAATTTACAGACACAAAAAAATTATCGGTTATATTCAAAGCGTATCTTCAAATTACAAAAATTGGACTAAATTGTTAATACTACGTAGTACTTTCACATTTTTACCTGTTTCAGAGGTATTTAATTTTCAATAGGTTTGAAATCGACTTCATTTGTCAGTGGGTAGTGCTGTGTAGTCTTTTCATACATCTCTTCCTGCGCTCTTTTTTGTGTTTATTTTGAATTATTGATACAAATTAAATATTGATAATTGTTGATACATAAAATTTATTGTTTGGCCGTCGTTTGTAAAAAAAAAAAATTATTTTCCAGAAAAAAAATTTTTCGTTAGCTTCTTGTTTGCTGAAAAAGTTGAACCGTTTCGCACAAATAAGAAACGTTGGTCGTAAAAGTCTTTTCATTATCTTATACGAACTTTCATTTAGCTCAAAGCTTTAATAACGTACTTACCTCTGATTAATTGCTATGAAAATTACGCCGAATATGAATAATTTTCGGGATTTTCAACCACATTTTTCAGGCAGACGAAACTATCATGGCATCAGTGTTCAGTATTGTTTGTTATTACATCATGGACGAGCTTCCTCTCCCCGAAAAATAATCGCGGTGAAATTTGTATGCATACTAGAGATGGGCACGTGAGTAAGTTTTGACTCACGCTCACGAAAGGAAGACAGTCACTCACGCACGATCACGCACGAAGATTTTGTTAGTACTCACGTTCACGCACGCTCACGTGAGCAGAATTTGATCTTAATCACATTCACACGTGAATCATGCGTGATTCACGATAATCACGCAAAAATTACTCACAAAAATAAAACAGGGTTTTTACATGAACTAAAAACATAAACATGGTTTCCCATTACATCCCATGAAGGGATTGGGGAAAGCTTCTCACAATCAGTGAGATGAGCGCTTTCTAGTTTTATACTCCCTAATTAGGCTGTACAGTTTTAAACCGGTTCCGAACGGTATTTTGAGAAGCCTTTTCATGGCTAAGTACTCGATAGTGTCGCCATCACTAAGCGAGTTGACCATCGTCGAAAGAAATGTAAGGTGGTCTGAGCAGGGATCGAACCCACGTTCTCATGTAAAGGAGCCGCGCACTCTAACCATTGCACCAAGTTATTACTAAAAAACTAAGGAAAGTCAGTGCGAAAGTTTACATTTTAAACTTTTGATTCCAAATATATTTTTAACGGTTAGAGAGACGACACACGACTCTACGTGTGTTTGGTTTTTGGGGCTCAGTAGAATCTCAAAAACAAAGACCATTTAAATCAGACCATAAGTTAAGAAGTTATATGCCATGCAATTTTTGTCACCTTGACACTCTGTAGCGAAACGTACGTTGAAACAAGGTACCTCTAAATACCAGACTCTGAAAGCCTGACTCCTCCCCTATAAATACTTAGTGCATTCTGAAACAATCGGACCTAGAGTTTTGAAGTTGTGATATTATTACCACTTTTTTGCAAACAGTCCCACTGTAAAAACTCGTTCACTTGTAACAGAGTTCCTTGAAATACAGAAGATGATTAACGACGCTTTGTTATAGGGAAATATTATTAGAAGCCTTCCAAAAAATATTTTGTGTAACAAAGTAGTAAGAAAATCGAAATTAAGTGATATCATCCATTCGGAAATATGCGTGACTCACGCGAAAATAGTGCTCACGCACACTCACTCACGCAAAGATTGGACTTACGCACGCTCCCGCACGAAAATTTTTTCACTACTCAAGTTCACGCACGCTCACGTGAGCAAAATTTGTTCCCGCTCACGTTCACGCGTGATTCACTTGAATCACGCCAATCACTTGATTCGTGCCCATCGCTAATGCATAACCAATGATTGCAAACATTAAACGTCCCTGCAGGAGTTTGAATAAAGTGGTGCCACTAACATTATGACAAAGCTAAAACGGCGCTGGCGAGCTAATAGGAAAACAGAAAACGTTGAGCCGGGTTGGACGGAGATTTCCTCAAAACTAAAAATGGGGCCAGATACCCCTATTTATGCAGGTCCTAAGAATGAAGTCGGTGAAATGTGTGTGCATACCAAATTCTTGTAAGCGTTAACCGTCAATGTGCAACTGATTTGTAAGAAATTTTCGAATTAGGTCTCCGTTTTTGGTGGGTTTTGTACTATTTGGTCAGCTGGGGTAGTTCTCGTACTGTGGCTTACTTTTACAATACTATGTTGGCATACTAGGATGTGATAGTATTTTGGGTTTAAAGTGCAGACCGGACTTACAGAAAGGCAACATCGACAATTGCCTAGGGCTCCGAAGGTTAAGGGGTCCCATTTTGATGAAAAAAGTAATAATAAATAAATAATAATATATCTTCCTGACGATGCTATCCAAAGGATAGCGAAATATCGGAAAAAAAATATAATTAATTAATAAACACGACCAAACGCTCGGACAATTTAATTTTTGAAATAATTGAATACTTTACTTTAAGGTTGAGTTGGTACTGAGGGATTTTCTATAATCACCCATGTTCCGTTTGAAAGTGAAAGTGGAACGCTTTCACGACTCCATGTTCCAACTTTCGCATTCACACAAAATCTCGTGTAAGGGTTTCACTTTCCTAACACTCAGTGGAAGTAAAATGGAAACACTTTCTTATATATAAAAATTATCTTTGTTCCAAATATGCATTTAGCGGATGTTAATTCAACGTGTCTCATACTGATATAACACACTGATATAACATAAATTATTTCCAGTAATTTGGTTACAAAACGGATTTCTTTAATGTTGCCCAGACCCTCGTTCGTTCTTCTTCATCTACTTTGGTGTAATTGTGCTCAAAAGATGATTTTTTAAATGAATATGCCAAGTGAATCAAATTCTCGGCGGGGGATAGAACTTGGGTGAATTATGTCCACGATGGACATAATTCAGACACAGTGAGTTGTTATCTAATGATGAAGTTGTCGCGGAGTTCGAAACTAGTCATGCCAGTGTGTGTTATCTTAGTAAAATGTACCAGACCGTGATAGGGTGTCCAAAATTGAGGTATCGTTTTAATTTTAGTAAAAAAAAGTGTTTTTGAAATGTTGAAAATATTTATATATCAGTTAATGAAAAATGCATGTCGGTCAAGTGACCCCCACCTACTGCTTCGGTAGGCTCGCAATCTTTTTACCAAAATTCTCAATCACGTTTTCCAATAAACTGTTGTGAAAAGTCGATATTTACACGATAATGTTGAAATCTGAAAAAAGTCTAAATTTGTCAAATCGCACGATCTTGGTGGCCAATTCACTCCTCCTCCTCCACGAGAGATAATGCGATTTTTAACTTTTCTTTCAAAAGATCCATTGTTTCGGTTGCTGTGTGGCAAATGACAGCATATTTTCGAAACCACGTATTCTCTACGTCTAAATTATGAAGTTTCCGTAACAAAATGCTTCGGATCAGCTCCCTGTAGCGATTTCCATTGACCGTAATAGCATTTCCATTTCCGTTTTCTAAAAAATATGGTCCGATTACTGCTTCTCACCACAAACCACACCAAACCGTAACTTTTTGTGGATGTAATGGTTTCTCTAAGATAACTCTTGGATTATCTTTACCTTAAATGCGGAAAGTCTGCTTGTTGAATTCTGCTGGAAATGGACTTCGTCGCTGAAGATTATTTTGTTATAAATTACCTAATTACATCTTGAAAATATTTTGCAATTTTCAAAAAATGTTTTAATAAAAAAAAACACGTTGTTCCTTCGTGTAACATTCCATATTAACTAACCGTAATGTATTTAGAATCTGAAAATAAACATTTAGAATAAAATTCAAGTTAGAAAAAAATTTACAGCAAAATTATAAATGATACCTCAATTTTGGACTCCGCTAAAGTATGTACTTCTCGTACACAAACAACTAATAGTTGGTTGACACTCAAGCGTCCTAACATTCGTGAGAACTTCGCACAAATCGCATAAAGCTGATCAGGATTCTAAAGTTTTTTTTTCACATGAATACAAATTTGTGGCCATCGGTGGGGCAATAGTGAACGTCCTAACCTGGCCCAAAGGCGGCTTCACTTAAACTTGCTTAACTATACAATCGAAAAAATAGTTATCGGTGTCAATATTAATGAACCAATCGTTTTGGTTTCAGGCTGAACTTCTTCGACCAGTGTAGTGTGTATGGAGAGTCGGTTAAAGTTGTCTAGGATCCCAGAAAAACTGGACGAAAAATTGGTTTAGCGGCTAATTACTTCTGTCAACGGTTCTGTCAACGGATTCTGGTATAAAGGTTACAAAAATAATTATACTAAAGGTCTAAATGCTAGACAAAAGCTGAAATATGTCAAAATTCATTATATTATGTGGCCTATTTTTAATGGAAACAGCAAAATGACAAAATTCATTTAAAGTTGTAATTTCCCTTAAGGCTAAGAGATCATATTTTCTCCGGTTAGTGAAAAAAATGTAAATGCCGCGGGTGGGATTCGAACTCACATTCGCTGGACGATCGTTTCGATGTTTGTGAAGCATCATCTTCAGCAGCGTCTAGCCCGTTAAGCCACTGCGGTGTGTATTTACATAAGTCACTAACCGAAGACATATATTTTCATTGTTAACCATTAGAAGGCAGTTAGTTTTTGCTTATTATCTAGCACTTGGGCTAAGATTTGTGTTTTGGAGTGTTCGGACACATATAGTGCAATTTTATTGCGATAATTTTTGTAGAACATTTTGACTGACCACAGCAGTTTTTTGCGAGTTTTCAAAAAAAAAGTAAAAACTGTGGTTATACGTGACAGTTAGAGGGCTAACTTGTTCCACAAAAATGTTTATCTGAATCTTTTCTCTAAAACTTCTGAACACATTTTGTACCTCAGAAGTAAGGAACACACAATTTTGCATGCCGATATGTTGCAGGAAAGTTCCGAGGGGCGAAAATTTTGACCCGCCCTAAATAAAATTCTGATCAGATCTAGCAAAACGCCGATACACGCATATTTTTTTTTAACTTCCTACCAGAAACCGTTGACAGAACCCCATCATTTTGAAAAAAAATCTAATTTTGTCTCACAGTGTTATAACTGCGTTTCATTTTTGTTGACATAATGGATCCCAGAAAGAAGAAGCCCTCTGTTAGAATATTCAAAATTGCCACCTTATTTCTCACCGGCAAAAATGATGAAAAATTTTTAAGTTTTGCTTATGCAAGGGAAACATTATTTTGAGAAACGAAATCAACATTAGTCTGCATCTCAGAGTTTTTTTTTTGAGTTTACGTGATTTTGTAACAATCGTATCTGAGTTTTAATGATACGAAACGTTTTTCTCGGTTTTCTGATATAAACTTATGTATATGTATGTATGTGTATTTCACAAGTAAAAACACTATTCTATAAAAAAAACCTAATCATTGGTAGCATTAGGAAGACATTTAAATTAATGTTGACAACCATTAACGTTATGTTACACATTTCAATACATGTGCAATGTAGTCAACTGCAAACACATAAATCGCGTACGTGGGTAGCATTGAAATTCAATCCGGAGAATGTAATAAATGATAATGCACCATTGCGTCCGTTTTCGTATCGTTGTTGCCGTAGTTGCTTCAAATGTATAGGCCCCAAAAGAAACGGTCTGGTTGAACAGTTTTTGTTATCTAGGTGCCTTCTTGTAAATGTACAAATTTCATAATCTGACGCTAACTATTTTTGGAAATCAGGGATTATTTTGAAATATGCATGGTTTTTTACAAACAACGTAACATATTTATTTACGTCTAAGACGTATTTTAATAACATAGTATAGTAACATAGTATATAGTACATATTTTAGTACCATAATATATTTCTAACTAAAAACAAACATTCATTATTAGTATGCAAATGAAGAAGTTTGGAGTGTAATAACCATCCGAAAATCACTTTTACTTTGGTTACGTCGTTTTGAAACATGTGTTTCCATTTTAACATTCAAATATTTATTTAATTATTATGTTTTCTCTCTGATTTTTTTTCTGGGTGCGTGTAAGAAAAAGCAATTAATCATGCAAATACTGGGCATAAATAACCATTATCATCAGCACTGGCCGATTTGATATTGGCTCTACAGTATTCACACATAGAAAGTGTGTAAGCTTTGGCTCGTTTATAAGTGGCATCTTTGATGTATGACTCAAGCTCACTGCTGTTAAAAACTGCAAAAACTTATTCCTTTAAAATGTTTGCTTACATTAATTTGTCATAATTCCATTGTTGTTGCGAGGCTAAATATCTAAGTAATCGGTGACAAGTGTACCTTTCTTATAAATTACGGCGAATTGCGATGTTTCGTCGTTTTTTATTTGTTGTTGATTTACAAACAGCGGCCTTAATGTAACAAAGTTTACAAATATTTCCCACTTATTTGCAATTAGAAAGCCAACGTTTCCGCAGCGATTCATTTGAGAAATTTATTTGCGACAAACGAAAATTTTCATTTAATAAGAAACGAAACGCTGTAGCATATCCGAATGGAAAACGGGAGCTGCAGAATGACTTATTTTCAAATCCACTTAGAGTCAAACATGTCTAATTAGTTTATATATTTACTTTGAATTTGAATTATTATTTCCCACAAAAAAATACTTTTGCTGCAAAAATATTTCGTTTGGTTCACATGTTTTATTAGTTCATGTATTTAATTTAAATGTGACCTTAATGTTTCCCACAAAAAATATTACTTTTGTTGCAAAAATATTTCGTTTGGGAATTTGAATGCACCAAGATTTCCGCACGTATAGCCGCCACACTAATATTTCGAAACGTTCGAACTAAAAATATTGAAAATTTACAAACACAAAAAAATATCGGATAAATTAAAAACATGTCTCCAAATTACACAAATTTGCCAAAATTGTTAATACTTTTTGGTTTGTTTGAACTAACTTCTTTCCTAACTTTTTTTAAACTAACTTCATTTGTCAGTGGTTAATGAAGTGTAGTTTTTTCCCAGTGCACTTTTTCATATGTTCATTTTTAATTACACATACAAAGAATAAATTCTTTTGCTGCAGAAATATTTTGTTTGCTTCGTATATTCAGGGTTACCTGAAACAGTTGAACCATTTTCAACAAACAAAAACCGTTAGTCGTAAAAGTATTTTCCATTACATTTTTATTATATTGTTCAAGCTCAAGACCATTCTATATCTCTATAGATATATAGTTTTTTGAAAAAGAAGATATTTTACAAATGCATCCTCATGATCCTCAACCGTATGGCTATTACAGATCTCGCCACAGATCTTCATCAGCGGGTTTTTTTAGGTATGCTGCTTCTGAAAAATTCATCAAACTAAATGCAAACAAGAACTCATCTGAATTGAGAATTTTCCACTATGAAAGTGTTCGAAAAATATCGCAAGCAAAACACATAACAAAACATTTGCAAACAACTTCTTTCCATCTCCAGAGAACCATCAATCCCCATTAGAAATGATTTTTGTTGTTGCCTAAAAGACAACACACTGTTTACAGGCAATTGTTATTGCTTGTTGTTTCGTCGTGCTCTACGTTCATCAGGGATGATTTTTCTATAGAGATATAGTTTTTTGAAAAGGAAGATGTTTTACAAATGCATCCTCATGATTCTTGGCAAACCGTATAGCTATTTAAGATCACGCCACAGATCTTCATCAGCGGATTTTTGGAAAGCTGCTTTTGAAAAATTCATCAAACTAAATGCAAACTAAGAACGAATAAATAAGAAATCAACCCTATTTTCCATTACTTTAATCGAACTTTCATTTTCCTCAAAGCTTTCAGAATTTTCTTCTCTATGAGTAATTACTATGAAAATGATGCTGAATAGGATTAATTTTGGGGAATAATTAAGAATTTTAAGACAGATCAAATTATCATGGCATTTTTATTCAGTATTGTTTGATATTATATCAGGGACGGACTTAACGATCAGCGTCTCAGTCGTTGGGATCTTGAAAATCATGTTTTCGACCTTTTCACCATTTCTTGCTCAATGCCTACGTCAATAATCAAAATTGCAGTATTTGGGAAGAAGAGCCACCCGACGGAGTTCAAGTGCTAGTATTACACCAACACAAAACAGCAGATCGGTTTGGTTTATTGGCTGGTGAATCATTGATTCATATTTCTTAAAAAATAAGAAAATGTGAGAGGCGCCCGAAATTGCGCCATCCTAACGAACTATTTGCTCGACCTAAATTCAAAGTTAAAGTCCAACCGTAGACGCTACTTGTGTGTGTCGGGGGGGGGAATAGTAAAGGCTAAAATCTGCATGGTTAAGCCGGTATGCTTGAGGAATTAGAAGAAAACATTAGACATCAAAAAAATGCATTCAGGGAATCAAAAAGCAGCAAATCACGGGCGAAATTAATATGGGTTGTTGCAGAAAAGAATGGACGAATCACGTAGTGAAAATGTATATCAGTTGATACACTTTTTCATTGATGCTGAAAATACGCTATTCCCTTAAATATCGTTTTACCTGAACCTATGAAAACTCGATAAAAAAAATGACACTTCAAATGATACTCATTTTAAATGAAATAATTACACAAAAAGTTTGCTGTGCGTTATATATTTTCACGGTATAGTTTCCGGTTGTCTTGATTGGTCTGATGGTCTGTCACTGCACATAGGTCACGAGTAATATAACCAAATGGTTTCCTGTTACATCCATGAATGGATTGTTGAGAGCTGCTCACAAACCAGTGAGCTGAGCGCGTTCTACTTTTACCTATGATTGGGATCTACAGTTTTACACCAGTTACAAGCGGTATTTTGAGAAGCTTTTTCATGGCTAAATACTCGACAGTGTCGCCGTCGCTAAGCGAGGTGACCGCCGTCGAAAGAAATTTAAGGTGGTCAGAGCAAAGATCGAACCCACGTTCTCATGCACAAGAGCCGCGTACGCTACCATTGCACCACGACCACAAGGTATGAAGAAGTACTTTAGTACAATACACTTAGTCCAACGTTTCTTCAACTTTGTATCCCTTCCAAAAAAATAGGATTTTTCGAGGTCCATAAAATAGGCATTTGTTTGATCAATAATTTCATCATTGGAGCTAAATCTCTTTCCATTGAGCCATTTCTTTAGGTTTGGAAATAGGAAATAGTCACTGGGGGCTAAATCAGGAGAAAATGGCGAATGAGGTACCAATTCGTAGCCCAATTAATCAACTCCAAACAATCTTTTGAAGTTGTCACACGATTACGTTTATGGTCAATTGAAAGCAAACGCGGCACCCATCTTGCAGACAGCTTTCTTAAACCCAACTGATCATTTAAAACCGAACCCAAACTGCCATATGAAATGCCTATGGCATCAACAATCTCACGCACTTTTACTCTTCGATCGGCCAACACCATATCGTGGATTTTGTCGACATTTTCAGCTGTATTGACCTCAAATTGGCCGTTCAGCGTCATTTGTACTTGTGCGACCACAACGAAAGTCAGTAAACCACTTTTTTACCATTAAAAGCGATGATGCAGAGTCCCCATAGTATTTATCAAGCTTTTCCTTGGTTGACTGACGGTTTTATTTCGCAAAAAGTATTGTTTAATGTGCACTCGAAATTCACTTTTTTCCATTTTTAAAAAAATGCACGAGGTTGTATGTTTTGAACAGCTGTTAAACGAAAAGTAAATGACGGAACTTGCTCAAAATGTGGCAGTAGTCTATTAACAGGTGGTACTTGATGGGATCAGTGTTGCATTTCATATAACTACGAGGGTAGTGCGAAAAGTCACCAACTTATTTATCCGCCATCTATTTAAAAAATAGAATGTCAGCTCATTGTGATAATATTGAAAATATTGAGAACCACGTATTTTACTGTGTTATAAAACTGCTTCTATAGAAGCGGTTAATTTGTATATTATGCCTTTTTGGAGTTGTTGAAAACGCACTTCCATTAGACTCGGTTCCATTTTTTGTATTAGGCACTCGCGTCATTTGCCAAAGACCTCTCGAAATACTCGAAAGGGTCTTCAACAATTGAAGCCCCAATATGGCACCATGTTTGCTGCAGTTACTGCCAATATATAAAAGAAATAGTGTGTAAAAGAAAAATATAAGAAGCAGCTGAAAACAGTGGTCGATACCTTTACGATAAACATTTGTCTATTTGGGAGGAAATGTTTCAACTTTTGCTATCAACGCTGGCAAACGAATTATTTTTGCGGCAAATATTTTGGGATAAATAGATAAGTAAATAGTTTCCCATTACATCCCACGAGGAGATAGGGAAAGCTTCTTGCAATCAGTGAGCTGTGCGTTCTCTAGTTCTACACACTCTGATTGGGGCCTAAAGTTTCACACCGGTTCCGAATGGTATTTTGAGGAGCTTTTTCGTGTCTAGGTAGTCGGTAGTATTGCCATTACTAAGCGGGGCGACCGTCAGCGAAAAAATGTTTTGGGATTAGTTTTTGTTATCTGGCCCCAAAATTTAATAACAGATGTTCATAATAACACCACCCTTTAGACGAATAGTTATCAGTCGTTTGGAGGTTTAAGAAGATATCGATGTGTAGTTTTTGAAAAAAATCGTTCACAAATACTCGTAATACAATGTTTATAAAAAAATCAATGAGTGTTTGAAATCACGGGCGATGTGTCAACACCTTTTTGTTACACGGTACCTATTCGATTTCTATGAACACATTAGTAAATATTACATTGGAAAATAAAAAACTTTTAATTCTTTTAAACATTAATAAATTTATTTAGTAGTTATTGATCAAGATTTATATGATGCCCAGACTACACTCAATTCCAAAAGACATTATACAAAATTTACTTACTTCCATTAAATATAGAATTTAGTTTAAAATTGTTTTGTTGTGGTTTGAAATGGTTTTATTTTGGTGCTGAAGGCTCTTTTGCTATTGCACTTTTTTTTTCTTCTATCTGCTTTAACATTATATGTAATATTGTTAAAATAAATAAAGCAATATTTAGCTCACTGAAATAATTGTTTTTGTTTTGTCATAAACTGAGCGACGGCGACCTATTTGTTTGAATGCTGGCATACAACTGAATAAAAAGCAATATTTATTTCACGGAAATAATTGTTTTTGTTTTGTCGTAAACAGAGCGACGACAAAAATTATTGAATAGTATAGAGAACTTAGTGCACTCTTTTCTCTCATGTAGAGAGTCTGAATGAAAGCGAGAGTCAATATAAATGCACCATTTTTACAATGTTATTACATAAAACAATACAAAAAGCATGAATGTTTCAAAAGGCATCAATGTGCACATCAATATTATGAATGGACCAAGTTATGACAATAAGAGAGAAATACGTTTTGAATCATTCGCCAGATGTCGCCAGTGCTTTTGAGTCATACAACTCGTTCCATGAGTTCCTATACTATTTAATACTCTTTGGCGACGACGACCTGCTTGTTTGTCCGTTGCCGCTACATCAATACCATCATACTTATTTTTAGGCAGAGACTGTGGTTGTACAACAACCACGTACATATGTGATGCTAACGCTGTGTGTTGTTTGCATGTTTTCACTTGGACAGATTGCCCTACCCGTGCCTATAGATGCTAACACATCAAAGATAGTTTTAGCGTCTCAATATACGCTCAATGTACGCATTTAGCTTTCCGTTCTACTGGATAGTCCGGTCTACCGAGGGTCCGGGTTAGAGAGGTTAAACTATACACTTATTTTGAATTTAAAAGACAGGCAGTGGCGATGAAGCGAATAAGCTGTTCCCCGATCTCGAATGAAAGGCTAAGCGAACGAAAGTCAGTCACTCACATTCGACTAAAATTGGGTTCCTCTAAGTCGAAATTTTCTTTCGCCTGACTCTATATTTTTTTCCCAAATGACAGCACGTTCTAAATAGAGGAACCAAAATATGTACTGACAAGTTTTGAAGAATTTTATGTTTTCTTTCGGCTTGAAATTACAAGATTGTGGAACCCAAATCAACTTTCTTTCGTCTAGAACACGAACGAAGGCTTTCGTTCGAGATCAAGGAACAGGCTGTAAATTATTCATTTTCGTATTCACTTCCGCATTCGCTAAAACAAAAAAAATATTTTCACTTTTACATTCGCAAAAAAATATATTTAAATTCGTTTTCGCAAAATAATATTCTAATATTCGCTATCGCATTCGCATCTGCTTAAACCACATTCGTTACAACCCTACTGCACAAATCACAATATTTCCTAATAACAGTCGGCTTAACTTTCCCAGAATTAACTTATGGTGTTAAACGACAATTTGTATTTTGCGAAACAACAGTTAGGCGAAATCCCACACGCTACAACAGCCAGTCCAATTCCCTAACAGGTTACACCACATATTATTACTCTTTCAACAGCAGTTTAAATTTCCGAAGAATTGAACTATGCACAGCAGCAGCCCGGTCAAAATCCCAATAATTAGAAATAGGCGCCGCTAGGTTAGCCGACCACGCCGCCGCCGGCTGTTTTTCCAGGTTCTTGCGTCGCCGCCGAAGAAGAAACAATCGACTTAAACCTCTAGATTGTATGCAAAATGTTAATTTAAAAATACTCTAACGCCGAATTTTAAACTAATATTGCTATTCGAATTAATTTATCTGATAAAACTCGACCATACATTGTAGTTCGCAGATCAAAAAGGATACATTTTGAGTTATGATGGTCTTGTAGCAAATGAGCGATATGTACGATCGAAGTCACTTTGCATGGTGACTGTCGGTTAAATCAATTAATGGTAATGAGATCTGGGCCAGAACCGGCTTTCTCATGTACAGGATTCGCGCAGTCTATCCATGGGACCACCGACTATCACAATCAATCCCCATCAAATGACTACATCTCTACAATAATGATGTAAATTAACCAATTTACAATGTGTGTATTTTAGTATTTCAACTGCAAATTAGTGAACTTTGGCCAGTGTATTGCATTGCATTACTCCCAGTAGCGTGAATGGCAGAAGCCCTTTTCAAAATGATGGATAGATGATATAACAAACATTACCAAAATACGTACGTCTTGCTGGCCAGTATATTATTATCTATTTTGCAAATTGGTTTGCCTAGACGTGTAAGAAATATGAACAGAAAGGCGTCTATTCATTTAAATGTTATGTAAAGCAAGAAAAAAGTGTAAAATTACTCTAAATAGAAACCTTTAAAACACGTAGATAACATATCCGAGTATTATTCACTTACCCGTTCAGGTTGAGATGGACCGACATTTGAAATTGTTTTAAATTGTTAGATACGATTTGTACACTCACATGTAGCTGGTAATACATAGTTTAAGTTGGTCTACTGGTGTTGGCCGTGGCCGGTTGTTTAATTTCGGGGTAATTAAACAATCATGATAATTATAATTTGTCTTCTCTGCATCTCTGCTAGTTCGCTCTGAATTAAAGCAGAGGGAAACCTGTTGTTTAACGGTTATATCTGAGTGGTTTGTGCAGTTTTGTTGTCCAGAAATCTCCCAGCTCAGATGCTGGAAATCCTTGTCAGAACAAGTTTTTCACAATTTCTCAAAGTAAAAGTTTCTGCGATTTATATTTTATTTATTTTTTTTTGGACGTCGCATTGTGACAAGAAACGTGTTAGGCACAAAAACGTACAGTAACTAAAAGAAAATATTCGCTCTTAACTGATTCGAGTGGATCATTGGTGCGGAGACGACCAACGCGACAAGCAAAGTCAAAAGAGTTGCCAGAAACTAAACAGCAAACTCAAGTTGTACGCTGATGTTACGAGAATTAGCCACAATGCAGGCAATGGTCATGATGGAATCAGATGGTTACTCGCATGTGTAAAAAGATAGCATTTAGACGTATAAAGCATGAAGAATCTGCTGCATGTGATTCAGTGTTTACATGCGAATGACAAGGTTGACATACAGTGTGTGGGAAAAGTAAGTAGTCGCATTTAGGCTGAAAGCACACATAACACAAAGAAATCGTATGGAAAATATATGTTGTTTCACCAGACTAAGAATATTGCCTCGTGAGCGTCTTTTTAAACTCAAGATATTGGAAATTTAAAAGCGCAATTAAATTATCGGATAAATAAAAAACATAACGGGTGGTCCAAATGTAGGTATATTTTTTAATCAATTGTTATTTTGCCACTGATTGATTTTTGCTGTTCGAAATATTGTTTATCAGTCAGAATCATATTTCCGCGGACCAAAATGAGTCGCTTTACTCTTGAAAAACATTGGGAAATATTACCAACTATTTCAACAAAGTCAACTGTCGCACTTGGAGATAGGAAAGCACGAACGTCATTGTCGAGAAGCCAACGCAGTGAGTGACAGTTTGGTGTGGATTTTGGGGTGGTGGCTCAATGGCCCATTTTTCCCAAAATACTGCTGGAAACGGCATTGCAGACAACGGCGAGCGCTTCATAGCAATGATTGCGGAGTTTTATGGGCTGAAATGATAGATATGACCTTGGATAATCTTTGGTTTTAGCAGGATGGCGCACCATGTCACACATCTCATCAAACAATGTCGCGATGTCAACTGGCCGCCTCGGGATTTGACCCCTTTAAACATTTTCTTGTGGGGTGCCGTTAAAAACCGATGTTATGCGAATAATCCGGAAACGATCCACGCCCTTATGGCTAATATCGTCCGAGCCATTCGTGAGATAGAACCAGAAACCGTCAGCATATTGTTGGAAATTTGGGCGACAGGATGAGACAGTGTGAAGACAGCCGCGGCATTGTTATTACCAATTAAACCAAAAATAAATTAGGTTTTATTTGACTTTTAAAAAGATTCTTGTGTTTGAACCACCCTGTATCTCCAAATTATAAAAATTAGAAAACATTGTTGGTACTTATTATTTCTTTGACATTTTTACCTGATTTAGAGATTTCAAATTAAACAACTTTTGTTTTAACACTATTGTGCTACAACCCACTATTATCTACTATATTGTTTACAATTGCTTTGGTTTGTGTCTAGACTAACGGCTTGGATCATAGAGAAAGGAATTAACTACATATCTCACATATGTTGGGAAATTTCTTCTTTAATGAGAAGTTTCCTAGGTGGAGCCCGTAACCAATATTTAGTATATATTGTAGGTTTGAACCCAATAGAAAGTAAATTTAGAAAAGCCAAAGTGCAAGACTGGGAAAAATGTAAATTTTCTCAAAAACAAAAAAAATACCTATTCATATTCTTAAACAAACTACCTTTTCTAAACAAAAATACCTTATATTAAAGAAGTACCTTTGCTTAAAAAAGTAAATTTTCTTACAAAAAGTACATTTCCTTAAAATATTTTTTTTGCCATAAGTACATTTTCTTAGAAACAACAAACATACAACAAATTTTCTTTTCTTAAAACACTGCATTTTCTTTAAAGAGTACCAAACAAAATAACTTTTCTTGAAATAAGTACTTACTCTTAAAAATGTACCCATTTGTTGAAAAACGACCAATTCAAAAAAATTCCCATTTCTATAAAAACCGCTCCTTCAAAAATACCTTCTCTTAAAAAAGATACCTTTTCTTACATAATTTAATTTTCTTAAAAGTACCTTCTCTTAAAAATAAAATAATACCTTTTCTTTTCTTTTCTTGAGATAAGTAGCCTTTCTGAAAATAAGTACAGTTTCTTAAAAAAATAAAAAAGTACCACTTCTTTAAAAAGAACCTGTTCTTAAAAAAAGTACTTTGTACAAATAAAAAAAATCATACTCTTATAGCATTTTCTTGCAGAAAGTATTTCTTCTTATAAATAGTACATATTCTTAAAAAAATAGTAGCTATTAATAAAAAAAAGTAAATTGACCTTTTCGGGAAAAAATAATCGAGCTACATTTGCGTATTTATTGTATGTATTTTCTGTTTGATAAAAATATATATCTTTAAAAATGTTTAAATTGAATAACTTTCCATAATATTGATTTTAGGTACTTACATTTTGCAATCACTGTACTATCGTACAGTATTTACAATCTAAGTAATTCCTGCTTTCTGTTCTCGATCATTTACCACATTTATTTACTCTCCTTGGCCTGTGCGGTGCAATTGCCTGATATATTTGTGGCAACTCTTGGAAGTACTGCGGATTGATGATATTCACGTTCTTCTAGTCACTGCGCCATCTCTGTCCAATACCCCACTTAATTCATAACGATGGTTGGTTCTATTTTGCCTGTTGGCTGGTTATTTTGCTCTCCAGTTTGTACCCTCAGTTTTGATAGAGTCTTTTCTGTTGAGGCTTTTGATGCAAATTGACCAAGACATGCTTAAGTACTTTAATGGCGAGATATGCGCCATGGCCTCAGAGAGAAATGTCAACATTAAATAAAAGGAAAGAGTTAATTTGCCAACAACTTATGGGTAAGACCCTGCTATCTTTGGTGTTGATCACAAATTATAGTCCAGCAAAGAGGTGATGGACCACTTCAGAAAGGACAATCAACCGTGGAAATTTCCATAAGACAAACAAAAAACACAGTCACCTTAATTTTCACTAAGTTGGATATCCTTTATGTAGGCAGTATAGCCATGAATAATTTTGACATGAAACTAAATTTGAGATTTGATGATGTCACTAGAAAATACCAGAGAAAATCTAAAGGTCGTCGAGAGTTCGCTTTGACGATATTTCCTCCGCAATTCCGGATAAAAATAGCTGATATTCTTGTTAACTAATATGACATCCTTAAAGGGGTTTTAATTTCTAGGAAAACTTAAAAAATTTATTTTCCATAAGAACCCATGGAGGGTTAGGTGAGATCTTCCCAAAATTATACACATTCTATTTTTTAGACTCACTGAGAATCTTTATCATAGCACGATAGTGTCGGAACTACTATGCGAAGAAACCGTAGGAGAAATAAAATTATCGTGGTCTATACAGGAATTGAACCTACGTTCTTGTACACAGGAGTCGCGTACGTTATCCATTGATCCACCGAAGATTGCAGAACATTAAACTAACTCGTGGTATTAAGAAATTTGATTTTCATGATCAGTCGAAAGTGAAACAGGTTTTCACATCGTTTGCTGGGTACTTCATCACTCTCGCAGTGATGATCATTAAAATTGAGTTTTAAAGACAATCATTTAACACCACTGATTCCCAAGATATGTATGTAAATACAGTGCAAATCCACTAAAGATTCTAAATATAAAAAGTAATTTTCAGCTCAAAATTATTGCATTTGCAAATATGAGAATTTGTTTGTATGCATTTTTTTATTACAAGTTTTAACTTTATTTCTATGACAAGCGCTTCGTGCTTATTAACCCTTTTCCCATTCACTTGCGGAGCAACCCGTTCAATGTGTGTGAAATTGTTATCTTCTAGGTCGCATCAGTGCAACCCAACCGTTGCAGTGCATAAGATCGTCAACGGACTACATCGCCGGAATAATGATGAAGAGCTTAGTCCAAATGCATACTCGTATGTGAAGTAAACCATAGAACACGGCAATGTAATTTTATATTTAGCCCTAAATCTTCAAAAAAAGGTAAAACCCTGTTTGTTATTTCACAAAGGTCTGGCGAATTTTCAGAAGGGTTCTGCTTCTTATACACTCGAGGAAATGTGTTTTGTAGAAAATTTTAACTCTGCTAAATTTGCATAAAATTAACGTTTGCATTTAGTTTTATTTTTTTCTGAGACATTCCTTACATTGATATTTCCTTTTTAATATGGGTAACTATTCAAATGTCTGTCGTCTGGGAAATAACAGGCTACCGAATTTACAATCGAAAAACATTTTGCAGTGTTGTTGCTTTATTTTCAATAGCTAAAAGTTCCAAAAAATGGTTACACCTGAGTTGTTTTTGCCACAAATTGTTTCTGTTTGCATAAAGTGTCTGGCAAACATCACATGTATTCCAACTCTGTGAGAAGCGGGATTTCTTGGTTTTATTCCATAAATGGGCCAAAACATTTTGCCTAGCAAAAATTATTTCAGTCAACATTATTAAAACTTTAAGCATATTAGGGGAATAACATGAAAACAATTTACGTATTTAGAATATTATACGACGGTCACTATGAAACTTAATTTCAAATGAATTGTGGCAAGTAATATTTAGTTAATTTGGCGACTCTGTTACGCAAAAAATGGTCCTGTGGATATGTTGCACCATCTGACGTATAGTTTTGCAACTACCGATTGCGCGCCATATGGATCAATTAGGTATATGGAGATTGAAGAAGTGTAGAGAGAACATTTCTGACCAGCACCAACCAAATTTCAATGGACAAAATATGATCTATGAAAATTTGTGCGGTATTATTGTGATTGTGATATTATTTGTGATTTAAGGGTTCTGTTTCGAAATAAAAATACAATCATACTCGTAGTTCAGCATTAAAGCTTACTTTGATTAATATTATACTATAATATAGAGCCTTCTTAATATTTGTACTTACCGCAGCCGAGTTGAAAGATAATGCTTACTGGTATCGACTTTGGGAGTGGAGTTCAAACAGCAGTGGCAACTCTGTAAACAAAATATTCATAAATCCGCCAATTATCTATCTGTCGCTTTACTCACGTCTGAAACACAACCCAGCTGTCTTGTTCTATTAGTTTGTTATTTGTTGCTGTTAACTGGTAAAGCAAAGTAGACAGGTCGGAAATGTATCTATTACACAGGGTAACAGCACTATACACAGGGTAACAGCAATAACCACTATATAGATTTCAATCATCCTGACCCCCTAAGTAAGAAATTGGTAAACATAATTAAATTCTATGGATAAGTTGTGTTAATTTTTTTTTAAGTAATAGCTTTCAAAATACCGTTCGGAACCGGTGTAAAACTGTAGGACTCAATCAGTGAGTGTAAAAACTAGAAAGAGCACATCTCACTGTTTGTGAGAAGCTCTCCTCAATCCCTTTATGGGCTGTTATGGGACACCATGTTTTTTTTTGAAACGAAGTTCCTTATCGCTCGTTGCGGGATGGGGGCTAAATGAAAAAATTTTAAACAACTTTTTTTTAACTACTTTATTACAACCCGTTATTATCAACTATATTGGGTACGTTTTGTTTGGTTTGGTTTAAATGGAAGTTATCTAGGTGAAGCCTATTTATTACATATTGTAGTTTTGAACCCAATAAAAAGTAAATTTAGAAAAGCCAAAGTACAAGACTGGCAAATCCATGAAGTACAACCCTGGGCATGGAATTACATTTGGCAGCACACTTACTCTAACACTCGTACTTTTGACTTGGTTTGGGTCTAGACTAACATATAACATATGGGGGGATATTTCTTGTTTCATGGGAAATTTTCTAGGTGGAGCCTGTTTATTACATATTTTAGTTTGAACGGAATAAAAAGTAAATTTATAAAAGCCAAAGTGAAAGAAGTTTAAAAAAATAAAATTTTCTGAAATAAGTACGTTTTCTTAAAAAAAATATTTTTTTAAATAAGTACCTTTTGTTAAAAATGTGGATTATCTTACAACAAATTGGCTTTCCTTAAAAAACTAGATTTTCTTTAAAGAGTACATTTTTGTAAAACAAAATAAATTTTCTTGAGATATGTAGCGGCTCTTAAAATTTTGCCTGTTCTTTCGTAAAAAGAGAGCTTTTCTTAAAAAAAAAATACCTTCTCTTACAAAAAATACATTTTCTTACAAAAATTCCTTTTCTTAAAAGTACCCTTTCGTAAAAATAAAATAATACCTTTTCCTTTTTTTTTCTTGAGATAAGTAGCCTTCCTGAAAATAAGTACATTTTCTTAAATATATAACCTTATCCTAAAAAGAGTAATAGTTCTTTAAAAAGTACCTTTTCTTAAAAAAAGTGTTTATTTGTAAAAAACATGCATACTCTTCAGCTTTTTCTTACGTAAAAACATTAGCTTTTAATAAAAGAAGTACCTCTCATCAAAGAAAGGACCTTATCGGGAAAATATAATACATATTCTTACAAAAGGGATCTAAAGATATACTTTTTTTTAAAAAATACATTCAATAAATAAAAAATTTCTTAAAAAAAGTTTATCATTGTACAAAAAGTTTCTTTTCTTAAATGTTCCTTTAAATTACAGTATTTTTCAACAGGCGCCTTAGGAGTGTTGGAACTAACTACTACATAATATATAGCAAAAGGAACTTCGATCCAACCGGGTGTCCCCTGACACCTCATGTAATTTTTTTTTACTGCCAATATTTTCAGACATTTCTGCACTTCTATTATCATAACTCGAAAACGACTAGACTGATTTTGTTAAAATAAATTTAAATAATTCCAGATTTATACTACCTTTAAGCTTTACTTACAGTCGTTTGAAATCCGACAAACAGTTTCAGAGTTATGATATAAACTGTTTCTAAACCAAAAATTTTAAAATTTTTTCTCAAATCTTCGTAGCACCGAATACTGTAAAATCTATCAAATTTTATAGCTTTGTAGAGAAGCTACATACCTTGTGAATTAAAGGAGATATGGTTCACATTGCTTAGTGATGGCGAGACTATCGAGTACTTAGGTCCCAATCAACGAGTGTAAAAACTAGAAAGCGCACATCTCACTAATTGTGAGAAGCTCTCCTCAATCCCTTCATGGGATGTTATGGGACATCGTCGTCGAAAGAGTGGGATGAAGACTCACTCACATCGAACGAAAATACGCATTCCCTTTTATTTCTGTCCGCTTATTCTGATTCGTGAGTATGATCCATGAGTATGGTTCGTCAGCGTGAATCTTAAAAATATTGGTCATGTACGCTATTTAAATTTTAAGCCTCGTACACTCACGCTCACGTGATTGACCTTCATGCTTGTCACGATCACGCGTGAATCCCGCGAGACAGGACAAATTGAATCACGTAAAGAGAAAGAGGTAAGAGTATAAATACTCTTATCATAAAAATAACATAAATATTATATATTTTCAGCAGACCTATCTACCTATCTTATAAAAACTGTGTTCCAGAATGTGACAGTATCAGCAATGCAAATGTAAAGTTGGTTATATTCATCTCCATTACATTGTTAGATTTATCTGAAATTATTTATGTAAATTTATAAACTAAGCCCAAAAAATTGTTATTGTGGGAACTTTTTATAACAGAAACAAATATGTAAATATTCCACTAATAAATGACATCTATTTGTTAGTGGTCCCAAATACGAAATTTTTTCAGCAGATCGTTTTCTCAGGGTACACCTGTACTCGTATCAGCCATTACTGTATCAAAAGTATCCCCATGAAGCGTAACCATTGCACATGACCGACAAGGGTGGAAGTGAATATCATTTAATTGTTGGGTTTTCACGTCATCATTCAAACGAAAGGTACAGTGACCAAAAACCCATCACAGGTTAGACCACGCATGCACTGTCACCGACTGTGAATTGGCTGCAGTTACCTCTAATTATTTGGGGGTTGAAAGGTAAAGACTTGTGCGTTTCTTAGTGAACACGTTGGAAAGTCTTTAGTTCTCTTGCATTTCTCTTCTGTTGGCTGACTGTCTTTAAGATGTTCTGTGGGAAATTCACTTATTGTATAACTTCCGTGTGATAATGTCACATCAACCAAGTAGTTTGTCAAAATTCCCACGTTCTAACCTACCTCTAATGTAATCATGTCGATAAAAATTATATGTTTTGTTTTTATGTCTCTTTGTAGGGCATTTGAGAGATTAGATGGGATAGTAGGAGTAGAACTCAGAAGATTGTTTACAGAAGGAAATGAAATTATGCATGGTTTTTACTATTCTACTATAATGATAGACATTGTTGTAAAATAATTGTTAATGGTTGAGTTGAATGGGTGGATTGCGGTTACTATGACTTCTGTAGTATTCGACGGATGAATATCACACATATTTTGTGTTAATGACACTGGGTAGATTCATTAGAGAACTAAATTTAATTGAATTAATTCCACGATGCTCCTACACACTGGAGTATAATAAATTATGTTAATTGGTTGTTATTGTTTTTATTTTCTTCTAGTTAAACCTGTTATCTAGTAGGTCGTAATAACATTTAGTTCACGGGTTATTGGAGGTTTCAATAGACTCACTAATTGAATAAATTATGAAACAATAGTTTAAATATAAAATTGTAATTCAAGTGTAATTTAAATTCAAACTGTGCAATGGCGCGCCAATCTTTTCGTTCTGACCATATTGCATTTCCTTCGGCGGATGTTGCCTCTCTTAGTGACGGTGGGTGACATAAGCTCTTTACAATCCATTACTGAAACTTAAGTTTTTTAAAAATTTAATTGAAAATATATCGTATTATATTTAGAGATGATCGCTAATATATTGGGTATTTCAATCAACCTTTATGGTGCTATTGTTTTTACCGGTAAATTGAGCAAAACAAATTAGTTACTAGTCGGCGGTTTTCATTAAGATTTCGAAGTTACGTATCCAATATTCGATTTCGGGTTTTCGTAACTCTTGCCTTTAACGAAAATGTATTTAAAAATTTTAACAGCACAATTTCAAACTTTTGTATGTTAACTCTTTACGGCCTTAGTCATAAAAAGTTGTGAGAGATTTGAGAGACAGTTTACGAGTATCATACAAAAAACGTCTCTTAAACCTTTTTTATGAATAAGGCGTTTAATATTTATGACTTAAATATTCCGGATCAACAGGCTATAATCAACGTTTATTTTTGGTTTCTAAAACACATAAAGTTCAGGAGATAGTGGGTATAAAATATAACCAAAAATTAAGCCTTGTACTCGTATATTTTGTATATGATATTATAAGGACACCGTAAGTTTGAGAACAAATCTAATACCAATCGTTTTATACCTAGTTCTTAACTGGAAATCGTACAATGTGATTATTTATACATAACATTGCATTATAAAGGGTGATTCTGTAAGACAGCAGATTTAGTTCTACAAATAAAACACTTCAATATTTGTCGTATATAAATATATTTATGTTAAATGCCCACCGATATCAGTTAAATGCCTACTCTCTAGCAACACCGGATGCGTAAATAAAAATTTAAAATTATTTTATGGCACAGTTCGGACTGTATATCATTTCTAACAGGGCTGTGTAGTAGGGTGTACTGAAAACCTTTTTTTTTGAGGGGGGGTCTCAAACGACGCGCAATTAAGAGTTGATTCCGGAAACGTCAAACTTTTTGATGTGTTAACATCTATAGCGGCGTATAGGGACTAAATCTATCAAAGTCAGATTTTATGCTGCTGCTAAAACCAGATTTTCTGCGACTGCGAAAGAGAATAATGACGTGTTAAACAAAAATGAGCGAGAAAGAGAGCAATGAAAGAGTGGTGTGGCAGGGCTGAGGCAAACGAAATTGTGTATATAGCGTATGTATTAACATAATAATGTATGTATTACATGTGTCTGTTGCTGTTGTTGAACGGAGATATAAAGCATAGCCACGCAAAATTTAATTTGCAAGCCCACGGGCTTGCGCAGTCGACGTTATGGTGACACACTAATACGTCAGCTACTTCAGACAAAGTATGTGTGATGTTGTGTGTTTGGCTGTTTCGTTGCTGTTGCTATGGCCAAACAAAGCGAGTCATTTGATGTTCAGCATTGCCCGGTGTATACAAAAAAAAACATTTTTTTTTATTTTCCAATGTAACATTTACTAATGTGTTCATAGAAATAGAACAGGTACCGTGCAGCAAAAGGTGTTAACACATCATCAGTGAGTTCGAACACTCATTGATTTTTTTAATACGAGGGTACTTAGTCTCCTACCAGCTGTTGGAGCTTCGCTTCCTAGTACAAAGGGTAGCAAAATATCGAAGAATTAATTAATTAAAAATACAACCAAACGCCCGAACAATATAATTTTCGAATATTATACGAAAGTTCGGATAAATCATCACTTATTTTATTTATTTTATATAGTTGTTGGCATATTTATGTAAAATACAGCAAAATGGCGAAGACAAACTATGCATGATAAAGATTTCGAAATGATATCGTGGAAAATAATGCTCTGTCAGAATATTGAAAATATTTTTTTCTATATATTTTCATCATGACACGTTGTTTGAGCCCCATATTGTCGAAAATTTTTTTATTTTCGAAAACTTACTAGGAATCGAAACGTCAACGGATGGTAGGGGACTATAAGTACCATGTATCCCACACAAAGATATATTGGGGCCATAAAGACAAATATTATAATATATTTATCATTGTTACCCCAACATGTAATATTGAATAGCAAACACAACGTTTTTGGACATAAGTATAATATATTTGCGACAAATATTTGCATCCATGCAACAGCTAAACCCAAATTTTCCAGCGTGTGGGCACCTAAGCGATTTTAAGCTATATAAACTGGTCACAGAAGTGGAAAGAGAAACTACAACAACGATTGGTCTGTTTTCGTTATTCTCGTTAAACAAAATTTAAAATTTCACTTAAAATAAATAATCTCTCGTACAAACTGGTTGAAAAAATTGAGCATCGAATATTTACCAAATGACAGTTGTTTTATCGGGCAACATTCTCCCACGTGACTCGCTGAGAGAACAACAAAAAAAAAGAAGACGAAACCTTAAAGTAGGGTTACACTTTTTATGCTAAATAACATAGAACAGGGCAAAAGGCAAAAAATAAATTCGGATTTATTTTCTCAAAAACGAAATCACCTTGAGTTCAACTTCAGTGTAATGCACTTTTCGTGACCAGACGCCGTGCCTTGCAATTAGCCATCAGCCGGTCGTCCCTATGGAGAATTTTGGTCAAAGACCTGCGCATGTTCCCATACAAAGTCCAGTCCGTGCATCAGCTGCTGCCTGTCGACCCCCAAACGCGTTTAACCTACGCCCAAGCCATCCTCAATCTCGTGGACGATTTTACCACCAAAATCATAATGAGCGATGAGGCTCATTTCCACCTGAGCGGGTACGTGAACAAGCAAAACTATCACTTCTGGGGCACCGCTGTTCACGCTGGAGGAGTCATCGCACTATTGTTTTTCGAGAACGCCGCTGGTCAAACGACAAACAGTGGACGGTACGCGCTATAGGGCCATGTTAATCGAGTTTTTTCTGCCACAATTCGACGAATTAGGACGGGAGGACATGTGGTTCCAACAGGACGGTGCAACGGCACACACTGCGCGGGCCACAACTGGGTCCCGGGTCGCCTCATCTCTCGTTTTGGCGATATGCACTGGCCCGCAAGATAGCTCGATTTAACCGTTCCAGACTTTTTTTATGGGGTTTTTTGAGGTCCCGTGTTTACGTGAACAAGCCCGAGACCCTGGAAGCCCTCAAGGTCAACATTCGACACGTGTGCGAGAATTTGTCGCCCGAAGTTCTCGCCGAAGTGATGAAAAATGCCATAAAACGAGCCCGTATGGTAATCAATTATGACGGCTCCCATTTAACCGATATCATCTTCTCAACGTAACCAATAAAATTCTAAAGGTTCAACCAAACATAATCAACAAACAGAATCGAAGTTTTTCATTTAGAAAAAAAATGAGAGCCAAACAACATCGGATGACTTCTTTTGAAACACCTTGTACATAGATTTAAACAGAATATGAAAATATAATACAATATTATAATAGGTCCTCGAAGAACGTTATGCGTCAAACATTTGTAGGAGTCCCTAATGATTGTAGGAGTCCCTAAGGATAATTTTAAAATTTATTTATTTTAATTAGTCCGCTGTCGTGAAATTGCTAATTTCGGGCATCCCTCTGTTTAGTCGCTATTACTATGATTTTCTATTTTATATTATCCACAATTTTCGCAACACTTGTTATTGGTTGTTTAGATTGTTAACATCAAATTGACCTTAATTTTCACAAAGAAGAGCTCACATACATATATGGAAAATGTTAAAAGGAAATCGTGACAAATCTCGATCATAAAAGAATTCAAAACAACATAAACTACATCAACATATTAAAAGTCGCTACGAGTTGGTGATAATAATATTAACTCAATAAAAATGTACTCGTACTCGTTGTATTCGCTTTGATGTAAGTGGGTCCACACATGATGAATGTTGTCTCATATCTATTTGGCGATCTGTGTGAATGTTGTCTTCTCTCTGAGGAGCTGTTGGTCTGTCCAACTGACAGCTTGCCAAGTAGTTTTAGATGGTTTTATTTTTTGTTTGTTTATAGGTTTGTCCAATGTTAGGTTTACACTTTCACAATTCGTAGATTGTTTGTGGAATTTTTTGCATAAACTTTATTACTTGCGTTACTGCGCTGTGGTTGGTGTTGTAGATGGAGATGGTTGGAGTTTTGTTTCAAGATCTTTCCTACATATGACACACTCGTGGCTGCTGATTCAAAGAGATACAGCCGGACATTTATATGCAGATTACCTAGACTTATGTATGTTGTTGAAGTGTAGAATATTCATAGTGACGGTGTTTTCAATCCGCATTAACATCGGTGGCAATGAATTTGAATTGGATTTGGACGTCTACGCTGGCAAGTCTTATACATTTCTAATCCACTTATAAACATTCTTTGTGAAATGAAAGTTTATTTGTGTTTTTCAAAAACTAACCAACAACATTAGTAATACAAGAAGATATCTTGTGTTGTGGTTACATATTTATGTAGGCTTAAATTAACATAGATTTCGCTGGAGATCAACAAAAAAAAAATAACAACATCCATCATGTTGTATTGGCCGTCATTATTGTTGGTAAATTATCGATCATATTATTTATTATTAATCGCTTCCATTATTTATTTTTATGCCTTTTAAATATTTTGTTGTTGAAGAAGAAAAAATTTTGATTTTTCATGTATATTTGTTATTGATTAGAGGCGGCAAGGCAATTTAATGTAATGACAAATCATTTATTTCTTCCTCCAAGTTTTTGCTAACAACTACAACTCAGTGTGGCTAAAAACCAATTTACCCAAACGGAAATTCAACAATTTAGTACAACAAATTTTTGATGTAGTTATAAACATAATTTTGATGATGTTTATCTTTATAATGCGTACACCGTTTACAGTAGATGCAATTTAAATAGGAACGCTTGTCGACGTACAGTAGATTTTCTTACAGATTTGAACCACTTTTCATGACTTAAGAAATTTTCGTGAGAAATTTTGTCATTTATCTCTAAACGGAAAATTTTGTTATAGAGAGTTGCCACATATCTCTGATTATTCACCTTGCAAATATTTCATTAAATTGCAACATTCTATTTTTAACTCACGTGGTGTTCATTTTGTTTGTTAAGATCATCGAAATGTCAAAATTCCGGTCCCAAACAATTATCAAACAATTGTTTCCGAACGAAATAACTTTGGCGTAACAACCCTGTAATTGATTTTGCCTACAACATTTTCGCAAAGAGCTGAGTACCAAGCAAATGAAAAGTAGCTAAATTTTCGGTTCAAGAAATTTTCGTTATTTTTTATACACGTACTTTTTATAGAACGAAAATTTCATATAAACTGAATACAGGGCTTTAACAGTTAAATATCAATTAAATTTACTAGACCTTGATTTGTCGATGGTCGTGGAATTTGGAGGGGTGTGGGAGGAATTTTCATTTTGTGAAAGATTTTTGGCCTTCTGTCGGTTTTAGAAATGTTATTTTTTTCTCGATCTGCACAACAGATGTTTCTAATTGTTTCTAAATTTATTAAATTTAACTCATTACTTTACTTTAGATGAAAAAGTAATGTTGTGGGACACATAGACAATGATATTAATAAACTGAAATTACACAGTGCAAGTCGAGAAAAAAACCAGTAGTGGACTCAACGGAGTTAATCCAATTCGGATCATACGAATCGAACTGAATTATTAACTTTTTGCCCTATAATGATGGTTTTATAAAAATATTTCATACACAATTTTAATTTTTAAGCAAACTATTATTATTTTCTCTTCATAAATTTATTTATAACTGCGAACCTGTTGCTTATCTTGCAAAATAGTGTAGGTAAAGATAGTAATTGTTGAGTTTTCGAAACTGGTTTAAGCAAAATCGGATGAGGTGTTCTCGAGTAATGGTGACATATGTATAAAATATGTTATAATATATGTGTTTGCGACCCAAATATATCTGTGTTTGTGATACAAACCCATCTGTGTTTGTTGCACTGTTTATGCTCTCTCGAGTGCAAGAGAATAAATAGGTGCAACGAGAGATTATTAACAGTCTATCTTGTAAGTGTGTAACTATATTTTTGCATTATTCTTTCAGTCAGTGACTCATAAATATTCCTGAATGTATGTGTAAATTACAGATAAAGTGAGTTTTTCTCAATTTTCTCCTAGTTCCTTTCCTCAAAATCGTTTCTCGCTTTGGTAGCATACATGCATATATTCGAAACACACCCACAAAAACCAAAGCAACATCACAAACTATTTAACCATCCGAGCCTTTTTTTATTCTTTTTTCACTGACCAGTGAATACATGAAATATCCTCTGCAATTTACACGGCCATTCAGGAATATTTGTGAATTACTTACTGAGAGAATGATGAAAAATATCGATGCACACGAGATAGTCTCTCTCGTTGTCCCTCTTTTATCCTCTTGGTCTGTAGAGAGCATAAATAGTGCAACAAATACATCTGTGTTTGTATCACAGGCGCATATATATTTGGGTCGCATATTATAACATATTAATCATTGTGTCTCAAACATCTAATACTGGGTAGCAAACAAACTGTGTTTGCAGACAAGTTTATTATATTTGAGACGATCTCCAAACACACGTTATATTTGCATCCAAACAACCAAAAACGACAGATTTTTCAGCGTTTACTAGCCAACAAAGGGTTTATACGTCAATGACCAATTACATGACCTCAAAATTATTAATAAATCTTGTATTAGCGTTACTCTGTTATCATTCTATGCTACATTCTATTACTACGAGAGGGTTTTGTAAACTTTTTTAGCCAATAACCAAATATTTGTTATCATAAATACACAATTTTAATCTTTTGCATAAAAAACACATTTGAAGCAAATTTTATTTGATTAAAATATAAAAATTTTATTTTTGATTTAAAAAATGTGCATGGCGTTTTTCGTGGAAATGTAGTACTCCATTTCAAATTTGCAGGAAAGTCAAGATTTTATTGGAATCGGTTTAGCCGTACAATGCTAGGTGTATCTATTACAGCGATTTGACTCGATGTTTTACAAGTAACCCCGATTGAATCGCTGTTTGAAGAAACCACATAAGTCAATATCAAATCTGTGGTTAGTCATGTGGTTTCTGAAATCAGCGATTCAATTAAATCGTTTAACTCATTGAGCTTCATCAAGATACAATACTCAGCTGCATTAATATTTTTGTTGTGTATTTCAATCACATTCTTTTGAAGTAGACAAGAGTCCGTGGGTGTTTTAAACTATTTTTATTATTAGTCGAATATTTTCCGCATCAAAATCTCTCGAAATTTCAGCAACCTTTCCAGGGTTAAAAACTTTTCCGGTAATTCGCGAAGAACCCCCTGGTTGTTCCGCAAATTATATGACAGACCAGAAGAGAAAAGTTATCTGTTAAATATTAAAATTGTTAAAGGCAATAACACTGAATACTGTTGAAACTCAATTGCTGTTGATGAATTTCGATATGATAGCCATATATAATTTACTGTCACTGTCGAAACATGCGTGGTTCAGATTCAAACTGAGATTCCTTTTTCTCGTTATATTCGAGTAAAAATAGCAAATGCCAATTAAAGTTCAAGGTTTAATTAGCGTATGAAATTATTTATATACAATTACTGCAAATTACTGTCAATTCTGTGTTAACCTTGACACACATTCTTTTTCGAAAGCAAGGCAATATATATTTACTAGAGATCACTGTGCTGGGCTGCGAATGAAATTTTAAGATGTTTGCTTTTGGTGGTATTTGTAGTATTTTTAGCCATTGCCTTTTATTAACTAATTATTAATTTTGAATAACAATTTGTTTCGTATTTCATTCATAGATGAGGACTTTTGTCAATGCTCTGCAAATATTCTCTAACTCGTTTAGAATTGAAATCAAATAAAAGGTAGTAAGATTAGTTATGCTACTCCTTTGGCTTCTCATTTGGTAGACTTTTCTACACTGAAAACAAAATTGATCGTCAGCACATGTACTTATACAATTTTATTCAATCAACATTTTTCTTAAATTAACGATTATATTTTTCATCTTCATTCAATTGAAGATTTGTTAACATCATTTTGGTTAATTTCTTATATTTTAAACCACGATGATTATGTTTAGTAGAATTTGCAATACAATTAGTTTTTTAGTCCTCTATTTCTTCACAAAGTCTCATTTACCTTATAAAGGGTGTCTCAGTAATATTGCATTTTCTGAAGTCTCAAATTTGACATCTATTTATTCCGATTTTTAAAAACGGAGGGCTTTACTAAGGAACAACGCGTTATAATTGTGAAAACATGTTACAAAAATTTGGAAAGTTATGCTGAGACCGCTCGAGAACTTCGAAGAATTTTCAGTCGAAAATGTCAACCATTCAGAAAAGTGTGTCAACAATTCAGAGAGGTCAAAAACGTAAAGAGACTGAGTCGGTTATGGAAAGTAAGACTCCTGTGCGTCAACGAGCCGGTCGGTCTCTTGAAAACATTGCTGCTGTAAACGAGAGTATCGCCGAAATCCGGAAAACATCAAATTGGCATTATTCTCAAAAACTTCAAATTTCACGAAGCAGTACGCAGAAAATTTTGATAAAAGACCTCCACCTTCATGCGTACAAAATCCAGGTTACTCAGGAGCTCAAACCATGAGACCACGGTAAGCTCCGGCAATTCGTTCAATGGATAATGGAGCAAAGTGTAGTCAATTCCAATTTTTCAAAGAAAAAGTCGTATTCTCGATGAAGCGAATTTCCACCTGAATGGCTTCGTGAATACACAAAGTTGCGAATTTGGAGCTCAAAAAATCTCTCTTTCTTGATCAATGTGAACGGCATTCGATGCAGGAACTTGATAACGGAGTTCTTGTGGCCTCAACTGCATGGCATGGATTAGTACGACATGTTGTTTCAGCAGTGAAACAATCGATATATTGCAGCAACGATTTCCAGAACAAATTATCTCAAGAAATTCTGATGTCAACTGACCACCAAGATATTGCGATTTAACGCCGTGCGATTTCTTTCTTTGGGGTTTTGTGAAATCTCGGGCTTAAGCGAATAAACCGGAAAGAATTCCTGAGCTTAAATTGCGTCATCAGTGGGATACAGCCACCCCTCTGTGAAAAAAAAAATTTAATGAAAAGAGTAATGGCCTGTCATCAGAGCCGTGGGTGTCATTTGACGGGTATTATATTCCATACTTAATCTGAACATGTCTTCTTTACAATCCAATAAAAATCACAAACATCTTAAAAAAAGGTGTGTTGTTGTTTTTAAATGAAAAAGTGCATTGTTACTCAGACACCCTTCACTAATGAACTGATTAACGCACTTTATTCGTTGTTCTACGGAGCTTACCCAATAAGAGGCCGCTGGGAGTCTGAGAAAAATTGTTGGGGGCGGCGGCAAACTTCTATTTGTTTATAACTAGTTTTTAGGACTAGTTTGAGAGTCTGATATTTGTTTTTATCTTTATCCAATTTAATATCATTACGCCATAAAAAAAGTGAATTTGCAGAAACAATAAAGATAAGAGCTTCGATTCAGACATTTTTAGCCTAATAAAGTAAAAATAATACACATAAGGGTTCTTAATCTTGAATTGTTTCAATGTTTAAGGAACCCATTGGCAAACAAAATACCAACTGACAATTGCATCACAAGTCTAACACACGATTTACATCCAATTCCTGTAATACAACCGAACGCTTGAATTCGGCAGCTAACCGAAAAACCTTTGATTTGGTTTCCATTAACACGCACAAGAACGGCAATGCGACCGAGGATCAATGCGTTCAGGCGTCTGTCGTTACAGGAAGAGTTTTTTTTGAACGCAACCGAACATGCCTGCATTATCCTACAAAATATATGTAGCAGTTTGACGAATAGTTTCATCGATATTAAGCTAAAGTATAAATTAATGGCCACAACGTAAATATTCATTGTAGCAACTACGATATTGTTGGCTGTACGAAAATTATCATTAGTGCAATGAATGTGTTCGTCGTGACGATATAAGTATTTAAGTTTTTTCGTTGTGGATGAAACTAATCGTTAAAGTGTAGAGAAGATTTTTCAATGTAGTTTAAGCAAAAAGGCTTCGTCAGTATGGTGAACTGTTACATCAAATTTAGTTAAGGTAACGACTCTTCGATATGGTAATGCTTCTCATCACGAATAGAAAATATTTAATGATGTTAATACAAAACTTAGGTGAAAGAGTCATTGATATGACGAAAAAATAGAGTAATTTAAAGAAAGTAGAAGGCAGCTCATTTCGTGGAGCCTAGATTTCTGGGAAAAACTATAAAATATTCCGGTATCGGCAACTACTTTGGAAATACCACATAGCAAGCAAATTAGAAAGGACTCGCGAAAGGTGTAAAATGGTTGAACAAATTACATGAGGTATCAGGGGACACCCGGTTGGAACGAAATTCCTTTCGCTAGATATTATGTACTAGTTAGTACCAACACACCTAAGGGGTTCGTTGAAAAATACGATAATTTAAATGGATCTTTAAGAAAAGATACTTTTTGTAAAACGATAAACTTTTTTTTAAGAATTTTATTTTTTATAGAATGTATTTTGTTTTTAAAAAAAAGTATATATTTAGTTCCTTTTTGTAAGAATATGTATTATACATTTTTTTTAAAAAATGGGAATTTCTTTTGGAATTGGTTCTTTTTCAAGAATAGGTACATTTTTAAGAGTAGGGCTTATCTCCAGAAAATGCAATTTAAAAAAATTACTTTTTTCAAGAAAAATTGCTTTTTGTAAGAAAATTTACTTTTTTAAGCAAAGGTACTTTTGTAAGATAATGTATTTTTTTAAGAAAAGGTAATTTGTGTAAGACTATGGAGAGTATTTTTTTTAGAAAATTTACGTTTTTTAAGAAAAGGCACTTATTTTCGAAAATTTTCTTTTTTAAACTTCTTTCACTTTGGCTTTTCTAAATTTATTTTTTATTGGGTTCAAAAGTACAATATATACTAAATATTGAACAATACTAAAGGAATGATGTGGCCGGATTCATTAAAACTGAGACGACTTATCGGTCTTCTAACTGGCGCATCTACATAACCGTTCCAAATGACTCCAGGGTATGTGAAGAAGACATCGCAACGATAGAATATTTTATCCGTCATTGTCCCACTTTCACATGGTTAGTATTCCAAAATCTTTCCGATGGTACCATACCCAACTTTTCCTCTTTTATACGATGACTGACGGCCGTAATAACTCTCGGAGACAGATTGGCGAACACAGAGAGATTGGAGAATTTGTATGCTGGTTTTCGAGGAGTTACATAGGCGTATGCGCCTAAGGGTAAACATCAATTTTTCCACCTAAACAATCCTAAGCTAATGGTATTTCAAATAAAGGTTCCAAGGCTAATAATACAAAAGTTAAAAACAATACGCATACACTCGTATTTGGGAAGCATTTGAATTCTGCTGCAACAACAAAATAAATTATGTGTGTCATCAGTTGAGTCTATTTCGGCAATTCGCTTTTTTGTCATTCATGTGTGTAGTTGTGTCTATTTATCGTATTCTTCTTTGAAATCATTGAAATCATTGACTTTCGTCTTGTACAGTGAGTGGTTGTGCATGCGTGAAAACAGTTACTGCAGTAGAGTGTATTACTGCCATTTTCTGGTTTAATGACAGTGTGTTTGAGTGTTTGCGTCAATGTGATTAAAGGGATTAGTACACTTTTCTGATGTACTATTTTTTCTGGACTTCTGTGTACACATTTTGTACTTTTGCTTAAATTTGTGCACACGTTTCCATATTGATTTGTACTTTGTATACACTTTTTGGTAGTTTGAGTACACTTGTACTTATGTGTGTGTACTTTTATCAGTCTTATGTACTCTTCTTGTTCGTTTGTATACACTTTTTGTATTATTGTGTCATGCAACTTCTAACCCCCGAATCGTACGAAACCAGACGCAGAGAAAGCTAGACATCGGAAAGCTGCAATTACCAGAGGTAGCCAAAGCATACTCAAGGAAGCTCTCGCAACTTTTGGCACAGAACTCATCCCTGCCGATGACCCATCCCTTTTCCGACTCTATGAAAACTGCCGCAACAACCGTAGTTGGGTTTGAAAAACCGCTTCGCAGCAAACCATGGTACGATGAAGAGTGTCGCTTTGCAAGTGCTGAAAAGAACGCTGCACGCATGGCAATGCTTTTGCCAATTGCAAAACAAGTTGCGACTGAGCGGTAGAGTTAGAAATGAAAGGAGGTAAGCCGTCTCTTTAGGCGTAAGGAACGGCAGTGGAGAAAGCGCGAGAGTGACAAGATTGAGACATACAGAAGGAAGAACGTAGACCGAAAACTCTTCCAAAAAGTCAAAAACGGAATTACTGGACATGGTTCATGGCCCCTCTTCTGTAAAGGCAAGGACAGAAATCTCATCGCCGATGTGCCGAATATGTTGAGAATATGGAGAGATTATATCTCTGCGCTATTGGTACCTGAGATATCCAATGACGAGACAATCGATCGGAATTTGGACGACGGCGTCGATTTCCCCCCTCCTAAACAAGGCGAGGTCATAACAGTTATTGCCCGGCATAAGAACAACAAAGCTTCAGGAGCCGATGGATGGAGCTGTTTAAGGCAGGCGGCGATGAGCTGATAAGGTACATGCATCAACTCATTAGCAAAATTTGATTAGATGAATGCATTCCCGGCGATTGGAGTCTCAGTGTACTATGTCCCATATTTAAAAAAGGTGACCCAATTTTCTGTGCCAACTACCGTGGAATAAGCTTTTAATCCATAACATATTAGGTTCTATCAAGTATAATGTGCGAAAGACTAAACCCAGATATCTCTGATCTGATTGGACCCTACCAGTGTGGCTTTAGGCCTGGAAATTCGACAACCGACCAGACTTCCACGCTACTCCAAATCCTGGAGGAGACCCACGAAATACAAATGGACGCTTATCATCTTTTGGTCGATTATAAGGCGGCCTTCGATAGCCCGATACGGGGGAAACTCTACGAAACAATGTCTGAGCTTTGTATTCCTGCAAAACTCATATGCCTTTGCAGGATGACCTTGACGAACACCAAATCCGCAGTGAAAGTTGTTAAGGATCTTACCGAACCTTTTGACACTAAGCGAGGCCTCAGGCAATCTGACGCCCTGTCGTGCGATCTCTTTAACATCTTAATAGAGATTATTCTGAGAAAAGCTGCAGTTAACATGAGTAAAACCATCAGCAGCAAAAGTCACATGCTGCTCGCGTATGCTGATGGTATAGATATCATTGGGTGCACATTGGAGAAGTTACTGCGGTGTTTTCGAGAATTCAGAAGGAGTCAGCAAAAGTGGGTCTGACCGTAAATGAGGACAAGACAAAATTAATGGTTTTTATCGAGCAGGGCCTCCACGCGATTAGACCAAAGCGTGAACATTGATAACTGTTATAATTTCGAGGTGGTGGGCGAATTTATATACCTCGGATCTGCCGTAAACAAAAACAACAACGTCAGCCTTGAGATCAAGCGGGGAATTGTGCTTGCGAATAGATGTTATTTTGGGCTAAGCAACCACTTTAGAGATAAAGCCCTCTCTCGAGTATCGAAAGTCCAACTATACAAGACTCTCATTCAACCTGTCTCGCTTTATGGCTGTCAGTAGGAGTCCCCGAGAGAAAAATACTCCGTAAAATGTATTGCCTTATAGTGCACAACGGTGAGTATCGGCGACGCATGAACCATGAGCTGCTATATCCATGCACTGACATAGTTAAGTGGATCAAAATAACGCGATTGCGTTGGCTAGGCCATGTCAGTAGAATGGATGAAGACGAACCAGCACGAAGGGTTTTCGAAACCGAGCTCGAAGGAAGACGAAAAATAGGAAGACCAAGATTCCGCTGGAGGGATCAGGTTGACGAATCCCTGCGTACACTTGGTAATGCCAATTGGAGAGATAAGGCAAAAGATCGAACTGGTTGGCGAAATATGTTATCTTCGTTTTGTAAGGTTCCTGACCCCTCGGGGCTGTTCGAGACCGGATAAGTAAGTAAGTAACCCCTGATCTATTTCCGATAATGCGACGTGTTACTACATCGACTCAATTTTCGTTACTAAATAGGTTACCGATCGGGTTTCTCATATGAATTTCACAGGTGCACCAATGATATTTGCTTTTCTGTTACATTTTCTACAATGAAATGACACGGGTTCGAAAAATAAATGGATCATATTTTTAAGGTGGTATATCTGGCAGTGCAAATAACGCCTACGACTTATTGTTTCTGGCTGTTATCACCATCTGTTATCACCATGATTTCCGAAGCCCCCTAAACTTTAAAATAATCAGTTTCGATATACGGTACTGGTCATTGAAGTGAGATATATACTGAGACAGTGTTTGGCTATTTTTCAATATTTCGGCTGCTTGTATACTTTATACTGACTATAGTTTACTTTATATAGCGATTCAATTTAAAAAAACTGACACCTCTGGAATGGGAATTTAACCGGCATTGACTTTTGATAGTTTTTGCAACACATCACTCCTTGTTCGATTTTGGTATCTTCATCCATATTCTGCTTGGTCACGTTGTATATTGGATACATTTTGCTACATATGGACACTTAGACCTTCGCAAATTGTCTGCAATAATATTTATTCTAAAAGTCAAAAGGCGTAACCAATTAACTTTATTCCTACTCCCTCTCTCACTCGTCAGCACGGTGTCGGTGCGGTGCGTATTGTTTTGTTAAGCCCTTTGAAATTGTTGACCATCATACCTATGGCCTGACCTGTTAACTGACCGTGATGTTTCTTCCTACTCCGACACTTACTCATGTATGTAGTATCACATTCACATTGAAGTTATTGCTGATGACGTTCGCCTCCATAACAGCGTGTACGGATGGATATCTTTGTTAAGTGACCACAAAAGGAAGAGTATGAGAACGAAGAAAGGAAATAAAACGGAATGAAATAAAACGAAAACAATTGAAAATTATTAACAGAAAATTTTTCAATTATATTTTTGTGATTAATTTTGGTATTCTTGTTGCTCTGTTCAGAGTCCGCCTCAAAAGTATTCAGTAAACTGAAATCCACGAAAAAAAAACAGAATTTCGCAACAATGCAAGATATTTAGAAAATGAAAAGACTTTTGTACTTACGTACGTCTTAAATGCTATTTTCATGTTCTTGATGTTTTGTTTCGCTTGTAGTCATGAAGTGAAGTTTGTGGCATTGGGTTTTAAAGTCATTTCACTTTTAATTAAAATCATCCACATTTGAGTGCGTTTTCAGCTTAAACTATAATCGCCAGAATGCAAGCCAAGTCAGCCAAACCAACCAGCCAACCAATCGACCAACTTAATTCCTTGATAAGATACCAGCGAGTACTTACATACTTACTGCGACCAACCATCATCCAACTCAGACGGTTTGATGCGTAAACTTAGCCAGTCAGCGAGACTGTTCTATTCATTCCATGGTCAGCGACAACGATAAAGTTCAGCATTAAGGAGACACACAAGATGTGAAGCGACCGACCACCCAAGTCTATGTTTCAAGCTTCAATGCCAGTTTTAATTAGTTTTCTTTCAATTTCTTCTTAATGGTGGCATTTTCTGCATATCATTGAGCAAAACAAAAAGGGTTTCTTCATTCGTAGCTCATGTTCGTTCAAAGGACTTTCCGTGCCGCATCAAATATCACAACGGCCGCAGCATGACTGCGAGGCACTTCTGCTGATATTTACGAGCGATTGATTAAATTGATGTAGGGAGTTATGTTGGACAAAGAAGGAGCATAAATATTTCACATAAGAAATGGAATCAGAAAATGGAATTTGCATTTCGCAGATTGGATTGCGGGAAAAATTGGCTGCCCGTCACTTTAAGCCGCTGTGCTTAAAGCTTAAAGTTGGTTAGTTATCCCATGCCGGATTAGTTGATATGAAGAAAACGTAACAATAATGTGTTTAGTTTGTTGGACTTATTAACATATGTTTGGCAACATGTATCTCAAATTGTCAACTTATTTGGATAATTAATGTAACAATTTATGTGCTTAGGCAACATTTTATTTTATGATTTTATAATAATTTTAAATTCTGGGAACGGTGTTGAACATTTTACGACAAAATGAACTAGTTTAATTGCAAAGTTAGGTTTTTCGTCTATTAATACGTTTCCGCAGAAAATCAAATCTTATGTGATGACTCGAATACATTAATTGTGCAGTTTGGAGAAAAATTGTGTAGGGTCAAAAATTTCAAAATCAAATTCTCAAATCAATCACTCTTGATGTGGTTTATATCTGTAACATATATTCTCAAAAGGAAAATCTGTTTTTGTGTCATATCAAGGGCATCCAAATCCTTTCCGTTCACGAGTTATCCTTAGGTAAAGAGACAGATTTTGCAGAAATCATAACATTTGAAAGCATTAAAATATTTAAAAAATAAAAATTCATAACCGTTCGGCTGGCTGGCTGCTCGGCCAGATAACTCCCGTAAATCTTTGCCGATCACAATTATATTTTGTTAGTAACCATTGTTTGTCCAAACATAGGTCGAGGTTGAAAATGAGCGTTTTAGCCACGTCCCTTCTGGTACCCCCCATACAAATCGACACATTTAGTGCACAATCATATTGCTCCTAAAACGGTTTTCTGGTAAATGTGATAGCTTCAACTCAAGCATTGGTTAATAACCTGTAAATATCTACTTAATTTGAGAAAATGGGCGAAGTCGCCACGACCATGTTGGTGCCTCCCATACATAAGTTGTTCCGCCGGCTGGTTGCTCCAGAAGATAATGCCCGCAAAACCGAACCAATCCTTATGAAATTTGGTACTAGACAAAATTTAGTCAAATGCTATTCTACCTCCGATACAAATAATTTTGTCACGCTCTACCAATATGTATAAGTAGTGCGGCAAGATAACTCCCGCAAAACCGAACCAATCTTTATGATGTTTGGTACTAGACATAATATACTCAAATGCACACAAAAGGTGGGCGGATGACCTGTTGATCGACACGATAACTCTCGTAGACTAAGACCGATCTTAATTAAATTTGGTACTCGGCAATGTTTTCCTAAAAAGTAAAGATAATATACTGTCCACTCCCATTTTCTTACCTCCCATACAATAGTTGGGCGGCTTTCCGACTAGCCGAATCGAAATCTCCCGTATACCAAAACCGATCTTTACAAAATTTGGTACTGATCAATATTTAGCGTAATATTGTGTAAAACAGATGAACAACTTCGCCATGCCCATTTTTGTACCTCCCATATAAATATTGGGCGGACAATTGGCTGGTAATCACGATAACTCTAAGTTGGGTATTGAATAATATTTAGCGCAATGCGACTCTGCTGTTGAATATTGGCATATATGCCAATAGTCAATAGAACTCGGTCGCAATGGATGACTTCGGGTGAGGTTATGTTTAAGTCGGTTCACCCGATTGAATTTTCTGTACTGGTTTTACTTACGATTGTAAATAACCAAAAAAAAAACTTGATATGGACAGCAACAATTATACATTCTTTAGTTTTTTATAACACAATAATTATTTTCAGAATTTTAAACGTCAAACGTAGAATTATGTTGTGGTAACACAGTTGAAGATAACTTATGTTGCACCTGCAGCATACATAAGAAATTCGGTTACAGCAAGCGAATTAACACCAAATTCGGTCGTTGCAACCGACTTAAGAATATAGTCTTTTATTGGGACCGAAGTGATCCGAATTCGATAGTTAGTTAGGTAAGATAGCAAGATAGTTAGATAAAAATTCTGTTGTTGCTCCCAAATTGATGCCACATTCGGTTACTCCAACCGAATTTGGCAACAGTTTCTGTTGTTTTATCCGAATTAATTCCAACTTCGATTGTTCTAACAGAAACTTTAGACCATTTAGTTGACAGAACGAATATAATTGACGATTCAGTTGTCACAACCAAAACAAACATGAAGCGAGGTGGTAACAGCCGAATTTACGACGGCTTCAACCTCTTCTTAAACAATTAGTTCTCTGGGTGCAGCAGTGGTTGGTTGGTTGAAAAGGCTGCGAGGCTGCACGCTGTCTAGCACACTTAGGCTAAATAAGCCCATTGTGATACCTGCAGTTTCCTCCATAGCAACTATTGACTAGTCGTCCAGCCAATTTGCCCTTTCAATAAATTTGTCTATAAGACCTACAGGAATATCCTGTAGGTATACGGTAATAACTAGATGCCAGAGCAGGGCAATCCAAGCGTTTCCTCGTCCTCTTCCATGCAGCATCTGCAGAGAGTAGAGTTTCTATGTCCCAATCTTAGGGCATGTTTTCCTACAAGACAATGTCCCGTAAGTGTTCCTATCATTGTGGATAACCTACCTCTCGGCAAGTTAAGTAGTTGCCTAGTCCTCTTCCTGTCCACCTGTGGCCAGAGGACCCTGGCTTGTTTGCAAGTTGAAGTAAGTCTCCACTTGTCCTTGAACATATCATCAGCCCACTGCCTGATCTGCAACCGGCAGGTAGAGATTGGCATACTAACACCTTCTTTTACCGGAAGAACCTGTGCCGTAGTGCCCTGTCTAGCTAACGCATCCGCTATGAAATTGCCTGTAATGTCGCTGTGTCCCGGTACCCAGATGAGCCTGATGTCAAAATACTCTGCCATCACCCTAAGTGATGAGTGATCAGGCAACTTGAAGGAGATATTTACATTTAGGTCCGGTGAATGGACCCCATAGCCTACTTGCTCTTCCAACTTTGATCCATCCGTGAAAAATCTGATACTACTGGTATCCCCTTCCAGTGACTTTTCCCAGGTATTCCTGTTCGGAATAGAAGTCCTTAGATTTTTCGCTGGTAGAAGGTAGGGGATACAGTAGTCCGTATTTGCCGGGATAGAGTTGATCCGGTGTAGTAATTCAACGTATCCGGAATGCCCCGATATCAAAACTACACAATCTCTGATTTTCACCAGGGATGTAGCGGCTGCCGATTCGGCCATGATATCAGGAGTACAGATGTTCAGGATAGCACTAAGTGCAGTACCTGACGTCGTGCCCATTGCCCTAATAACGCTAATCAGTGCTGATCTTAGAATTTTCTTCAAGGAATTCAGAATATATTTATTTTGGAGGGACCTCCACCACACTGCGATGCCATAGATGAGTATTGGTCTGACTATTGCCGTATAAATCCACATGTTGATCTTAGGAGGCCGTGCCCAGCGCTTTCCTATCGCCCCTTTGCAACAGTAAAGAGCAACAGACGCCTTTTTCATCCTCTCCTCCGCATTCGGTTTCCAAGACAGTTATCCCCAGACACTTGACCTTTTCCGTCAACTGTAATTGCACCCCATTAACTGACGGCAGTTCAAATGCGGGAATTTTATATTTCCGAGAAAACAAGATAAGCTCGGTTTTAAATGGGTTAAGTGATAGTCCGTGTTAGCTGTCCAGTTCGAAATCAGACTAAGTAGGCTGGTTGTACGAATGCTAAGTAAATTGAGGTTTCTACCCGTACAGATGATAGCAATATCATCGGCATAGGCAAAGACCTGGCATTTGGCCCTGTCCAATTCAAGAAGCAGTTCATTGACAGAAGTTAACCATAATAGTGGAGACAGAACTCCCCCCTGCGGTGTCCCCCTGTTAACGTTCCTAGCAATTGTAACACCACCCCATTCAGCTTTGACGGATCTATCCACCAGAAGCTTCCCAATTAGGCGTGTCACTAACCAATAGATTTATCAAAATATTGGATTTCGTAACACCTTGCAATTGATACAACTACGCCATTTAAGAATTCGTACTGTGTTCTCCGTTTCTGGCTCAAAATTTACCTTAAAACATCGAAAACATGTATAAAATAAGGGACTCAAATCGCAATATTTCAAGTTCCAAAATACGGGATTCAATATCCCGGGAAATTTAATTACATTTTCCGTCTGCAATTAACCCATGAACTTGTCGTATGCAACGCTGATTTTATTACACATAAAGCAGCTGTGGTATAGAGAAGAAATTTTACTCATGTAGTGGCGTAGCGTCGTTTCTCTGCTCTCCCTATTACTCTCTTCGTTGAATATTTCAATACGCGAGCAGTCTTCTGATGATGTTATTGTAGCTAACTATAGAAATTCCAATCATATTTAAATAAAATTACATAAAGTATGTAAAAAGTATGAAATAATCAAATGTAATAATCAGGACAGAAATGCGTTTGAGTGAATCGCGTCGACTTTTTTGTTTCTCTTCTACTAGGCCCAATTGCGCCGGTGTTTTCTTCTCTACTTGTACATCCTTTTTGTATTACAATGAAATCATTTAGTACTTTTTTTTGCAACCATGCAAAAATGGACTGAAATGAGGTAGATATATAACAAAACCAATTGTACTCGTATTACACCTCATCCACCAAAACAAAAATAAGAGATTTAAAGTTTTCATCTAAATCGTAAATTGAGACTATTTTGAAAAGAAGTATCATCATGTTCATATAACGTTTTGTAATTCATCAATGGAATATATACGCCGCGATCAAACATAAGCAATATATAACTCATAATAATCAAACTGAAGAAATTTTTACAGTTATTGAAATCATTTCGTTGTCGGCGATGAATATGTACGTTGGCATTCTTTCGATGAAAATATTCTCTAAGGCATCAAACAAATTCACTCGTGCGACGAATCTTTTCTTTTCATTTCATTGAAATTACTTGTAAATAGAAGCAATTAAACCGAAATGATAAATGGGAAATTCCTGCAATTCCAGTAAAGCGAATATGTAAAAAATTTCTGCGACTTTAGCTTTTTAAAAATTTATAAATGTCTTCTCTTTGGTATGATTTGTGATACAAAGCTTTGCAAAGCTTCCACCTAGTTTCATTCATGACGTATAACAGTAGAGCTAAACTAAATGTATAACAAAGTTTCTATTGGGTTGGAAAGAGGGAAACTTCGGTTTCCTCAACTAGATGGTGCTCTAGCTTTTTTTGAAATACTTTTGATCAGCTGAGTAAATTCTTTGTTATATAGTTACGCAGCTGATATTTCAAGCTAAAATTTATGATAAATCACATTATTTTCAGAGGTCAGTTTTCATTTAAATCGTGTTCTATGTATGATTGATCAGTATAAACATTTTCATCCTATTTTGCACTTTTGTTTCCGGAAAGGCAAAACTCCGCGGAAGGACACAGTGATATTTGTGACGTGTATGGTTTGAATGCTTTAACAGAAGACATATGCCAAAGCCGGTTCATAGTGAAAATTTCACGATACAAAATGCCCACAGGAGCGGTATGCCAAATGAGGTCGCTGATGACGAAATAAAAGCCGTTATGAAATCTGATCTACACGTTTCTGTTGAAGAATTTGCAGACAAGCTGAAGGTGTCGCACACACTTGTCAAAACTTGGACTCATCAAAAAGCTTGATATTTGGATTTCGCTCGAGGTTAAGGAAATCCACTTGACAAAGCGGATACGCACCTGCGAGTTATGTAAGTTACGTAACAAAAATTATCCATTTTTGAAACGCACTGTCACTGGAGGAAACATTAAAAGAAGGAATATATGGTTTTTGAAAAAAAGTGAGTTAACACCTTCTTCCATCTGGGGCTTCAATTGTATTGAATACAGCAAATATATGTGACTTTAATGGTCAGAAGAGTTACGGATGTAACGCTAGTGTTAATAAGATTGACAGATCCTCTAGATTTGCCGGAATTTTCCTGACTTTTCGCGATTGTCCGGAGTCCCAAGTATTGTAGAGTTTAAGGCGGAAACTCCGACTTTTTAATGCACTTTCCATAGATAAAAGAAACCACAGAAATTATGGAAAAATAGTACTATTCTCGTAAGTACTGGCCTGTAAATGTAGGTCGAATTTGGAGAATTTAACTATGTACTATACAAACCAGGTCGGTTGTATGTCAAAACGGGTACCTAATTTCCAAACATCCTACTCATAAATTGCACATTAAGGAGTCTAATACCAAGGGTTTCAAAATTGGGTACAAGTAAAGAATACATTGTTGTAACTATTTTATCTTAGTTATTGGGGTATTCTCATTTTGAACTTTTTTCTCATTTTCGGATAACCAATTTTCCGTATCGTTCAATTTATTGTCCAAATTTGCCAACTCGTTTCTCCCCAATTTGAGAATAACTAAAACAACACTTAGGACATGTTTCTTGACCAGGTAAATATCGCATTGAAGTAATGGTTGTCCGTCCAGTCTTTTGGAACTCGGCATCTGACAATCCTAAGTGAGATTTTGTAATAACTATCATGTTTTTATGCAGACTTGCCAAAAGCCCCAAAAGACATATTAAATGTTCCGAATGTAAAGCGCAAGCAATTCTACTACTAATCAGTTACAATAATTGCAGTTTGGGATACTTTAAATCAATGTTGATACTTTCCTTTTAAAATGTCTAAAAATGCAAACAAGATATTATTAATTGGCAACCTGACACCTTAGAAAACCAATGATTATATCAAGACAAAATTCGCAATTAGCGGATTATTACCCATCTATATTATAATTAATGAAAACTGTTCGCACTTAAGCACGAAAACGTTGAAAACAACTTGGCGAGAACCAGTAAAGTCATTATTCTAACACATTTACAGTTTCCATAAAGAAGTTCGTGTCAACGCACATAAATCTTAGATTCTTGACACAATGAAATGTTAATAAAAGGCATGATACCACAACTCCATTAAAGGCGATTTGAAAAATTCTGGATATTTTTAGAGTCACAGCCGACAGTTATTGCATACGTATATTTACTTGTTAACGCAAACGGCCAGAGAGAGCGAGATTTCAATTAATTTGCCCAGAAAAAATATTGGATTGCATGTCCCAAAGACATTCCACTAAACATTTCCAAAATCATTAGCAGATAAAGGAACAAACATAAAAATCAAGTGGTCAATTGAAGCTGATGACACATCTCTGATATTCAATTGCAATGAAGTGCAGCTAAGCATAACAGAAATGTTGAATCACGAGTGCTCAGCAATTAACCCGAATAACCGGTGAAAATGTATTTAAACCTTACATCGATTGCTAGTGAAACAATTGAGACAAGACAGTTTTCAATTTGTGACACTTTGAAGTTAAATGAAATCAATTTTAGGGTGAGTTTGACAATCGTCATTTAGGAGGTTACAACAATTTCCGTAGTAAATGACATTTGAATGATGAATATCGGTCATTTAAAGTTTGTCTCAGTTCCAACATAAAAACCGAACCCGTCACTTAATAGTAAAATCGTATCTTTATCTATATTTTTACTGTAACTTTATTTTCAAGATTTCGCAAAAAATTAAAATTAAAATTGTAATATGAAAGTCTATTTTACATATTTCAATATATTGTTAATAATTGTACATAATTATTAATGTTTCATCCCCTTCGTCTTACAAATAACTATCGTAGTAGTTCTGCTCCCGTACTAACTATTTTTATAATTCTCATCTTTTTTGTTTATTTTTTCTATGCGAAATTGACAAAAATTTCGTACCAAATCATAAAAATAGTAAAAACGGTAAATATAGCATGTACGGGAACAAAGCTATTGTTTTAACAACAATTGATTTCAAATATCTAAAATCCGGTTTTTCGAAATTTCTAGACTCTTCATGTATTCAATGAGCAATAATAATTATAAGTATGATTTTGTGTGGTGTAATTAAGAGCAACTAAATTGCCCATTTAACCGGTCTGACTAATGCAGAAGAAAGGCTACTGCGAAAGGAAATGCTTTTGGATTTAACTGTTTCTTTGTTTGTGAGCGATTTAATTGCAGTTGAAAAAATTTCAACATTTTCCTGCATCCGATGCCACAAAAATCATATTTCGTGTTCACATAAACTGTGCGCAGCGTCGATCTACGATTTGTGAGCTGAACATTTTGCGATTTGTTGGTGCTTAGATATGTTCTTTCCTTTCTTGGTTTGAGCCATGGAGCACAGAGCACAACTTAGTTGTGGAAACGTGCAGCAAGTACCAAATGTTGTGTGAACGAATTATCTTTGGCCCCACAAACATTTGGTGATCTTCAACTAATGTACGAGGTCACTATGAAATGAGTGGTTTTATGCAGTGTGACCTCAGTTAACACAATTACCGGGTAACTCAACAACGCCTAGATTTTAGCAAGAGCCATGAAATTGCGGTTGTGAGGAAATGTATATTTATTCGTTAAATATAATACATATTTAACTCCGAAACTATGTTTTATATATCGAAGAAATAACTATAACAGATATAATTTATAAAATCATGCCAAAATAATTAAATTGTTGTTAGCATAATAAAGGACCAATGAACAAACGTAGGTGTGCGACCCGACCCACATGCATCGTGTAGAAGGTTGTGAAGTGTAGTCTTGTGTCAAACTCGTTCATTAGTTATCGAACACGTTCTTTAAGGGTGCCCGAACATAACAATCACGAATATATTCACCATACCGAACAAGTAGATTATGTTCGTAGAGTGATGTCTGGTCACCCTAACTAGACATCTGGTCACCCTAAATGGGATGGCAAGAAAGTAATTTGGTATTTTAAGTAATCTTCAATTATTTTAGTGAAATAATTAAATGTAATCTATATTGCATACGCTGATATATTGTTCTCAGTAGTTTTCAACAAACAAAGCTACATTTGGGCCACAAATATATATTTTATAGCCTATTAATCATTGTATCCCAAACATATGATATTGAATAGCAAACACCATGTGTTTGGACGCAACTATACTATATTTGCGACAAGCTACAAACACGTTATATTTGCACACAAACAGCAAAAAAATACAAAATTTTTCAGCGTTTTTTGTTGAATGACCTTCTGAAATAGGTCCGGCAACTTTTTGATCTCAGATTCATAGATTAACTAGTCCGCACCACAAATATATTCCAACATCTCGTTCCGTAGGTCCTCTTCTGTATTTAAGGATTTCCCGTTCAAAAAGTTTTGCCGACCATCCAAGCTTCAATATTTTTTTGCTGAGTCTATGACCCATCAAGATGCGTCAACTGCTGATAATAGACATCAGAATTTATGGTTTCGAAGCAGTTCTAAATAAATTACTATCTTAAAATCGCACCAAATGGACAACATAGCCTGTTTTCGGTGCAGTTCAGACTAACATAAAGTTTGAGTGCGTTCATCGTGCTTGGACCAGGATCTCTCTCGGTTGAAATTGTTGTAAAAATATAAAAAAATCTATTTTTATTCTCCAGAGACAATGCGTTTCAAAAATGGATTATTTTGGTTGCGTTTGAGCAATAAATTGCTTTGTTCAATAGATTTCCTTAAGCTTGTGTGGAACACAAATATCAAGCTTTCGACAAGTCCAAGCCGTTTCAAATGGTGTTCAATGCTCGTGTGCGACACGGTATGCACTTCTCCAAAACTTACTTACTTACTTATCCGGTCTCGGACAACCCCGGGGGGTCAGGGACCCTACAAAACGAAGATAACATATTTCGCCAACCAGTTCGATCTTTTGCTTTATCTCTCCAGTTGGCAATACCAAGTGTACGCAGGGATTCGTCAACCTTATCCCTCCAGCGGAGTCTTGGTCTTCCTATTTTTCGTCTTCCTTCGAGTTCGGTTTCGAAAAGCCTTCGCACTGGTTCATCTTCATCCATTCTACTGACATGGCCTAGCCAGCGCAATCGCGTTATCTTGATCCGCTTAACTATGTCAATGTCAGGATAAAGCTCATACAGCTCATGATTCATGCGTCGCCGATACTCGCCGTTGTGCACTATAGGGCCATAAATTTTTCGGAGTATTTTTCTCTCGAAGACTCCTACAGATGTTTCGTCTGCTTGCGATAGGACCCAGGATTCTGCGCCATAAAGCAAGACAGGTTGAATGAGAGTCTGGTACAGCTGGACTTTTGTCACTCGAGAGAGGGCTTTATCTCTAAAGTGCTTGCTTAGCCCAAAATAACATCTATTCGCAAGCACAATTCTCCGTTTGATCGAGGTCAGAACAGCTATTGCCCGGCTTAAGAACAACAAAGCCGCAGGAGCCGATGGATTACCGGCGAAGCTGTTTATGGCCTACGGCGATGAATTGATAAGGTGCATGCATCAGCTCATTAGCAAAATTTGGTTTGATGAATGAATGCCTGGCAACTGGAGCCTCAGTGTGCTATGTCCCATATTTAAAAAAGTGACCCGAGTTTCAGTGCCAACGACCGTGGAATAAGCCTTTTATCCATAGCATAATAGGTTCTATCAAGTATAATGTGCGAAAGACTGAAACCAATTATCGCTGACCTGATTGGACCATACCAGTGTGGCTTTAGGCCTGGAAAATCGACAACTGACCAGATTTTCACGCTTCGCCAAATCCTGGAGAAGACACACGAAAAACAAATCGACACCTATCATCTATTTATCGATTATAAAGCAGCCTTCGATAGTCCGATACGGGAGAAACTCTATGAAGCAATGTCTGAGCTTGGTATTCCTGCAAAACTCATACGCCTTTGCAGGATGACCTTGACGAACACCAAATCCGCAGTGAAAGTTGGTAAGGATCTTACCGAACCTTTCGAAACTAAGCGAGGCCTCAGGCAAAGCGACACCCTATCGTGCGATCTCTTTAACATCTTAATGGAGATCATTATGAGAAAAGCTGCAGTCAATATGAATAAAACCATCAGCAGCAAAAGTCACATGCTGCTCGCGTATGCTGATGATATAGATATCATTGGGCGCACAATTAGAGAAGTTACTGCGGTTTTTTCGAGAATTGAGAAGGAGTCGGCAAAAGTGGGTCTGACGGTGAATGAGGACAAGACAAGATTAATGGTTTCAACGAACAGGGCCTCCACGCGATTAGACCAAAGCGTGAACGTTGATAACCGTTATAACTTCGAGGTAGTGGACGAATTTATATACCTCGGATCTGCCAAAACTGACCGCTGAAAATAATCTGGCATATCACAAATCTAATCTTGAAATGTCAGATGTGTAACTAAGAATTTAATCCGCTGACTAAAAGCATTTCAGAAAGAATAAAAGCGCCATCTATATAAGAAAACCGAAGTTACTATCTAGCCAACCCAATATAATGTTCGGGAACAACCCATCTTAAGTAAAGTGTACATGTTGCACTGGGTCATAAATATTCTTACATTTAGCGAAAATGGTCTGTATTGCTACAGTTGTCTACTAAACTACCGTAATTCTACCGGCAATAGTTGTCGACCAAATATGTTTAAAGTTTACAAAAAAACTTTTTATTCTATTATTCAAGCTCAATACCATCAATATTTCTATAAATAGGATATATTTTGTTTTAAAAAGGAAGATTTTGTGCAAATGCATCCTCATGACTCCTGGCAAAGCGTATAGCTTTTCAGATCTAGTCACAGATCTTCATCAGCGGATGTTCATCAAACTAAATGCAAACGAAAACTCATCTGAATTGAGAATTTTCCACTATGTAAGTGTTCGAAAAATATGGCAAGCAAAACACTCAAGAAAACATTTGCAAACAAGTTGTTCAAAATATGTGGGTTTATATCAGGGTTGTACAGTCTGGCCATAATTGGACGGCTCCGACTCCAGCGTTTTATAAATTCACGACTCCGCTCTTACTCAAGAGCTCTGAAAAGGCGCGATCCCATTCCGACTCCCACTTTTCGTAAAATTGCGACTCCGACCCAAGTATTAAATAAAAATATTGCTAATGTTTTTTTTTTTATTTGTAATGATATAATAACATAAATATTCGTATTTATATATTTTTTCATCATCATTGAATGAATATTTTTTAGATGATGCATTTTTGTGAACGTATGTGTTAAGCCGCGAAGAATTAGAATTTTCGTTACAATTAGGTCTTTAGCCCACAACGTCTTGCACTTTATTTTTTGGTGTATGGAGCCTACCCAATCGGCTGTGTGTACCAGGGAAATCGAGTAGGCGGCGAAGGCTCAATTATCAATCGGCTTTCCGTTCTGATTGCGTCGGTTATTGCACTCAAGATGTATCTATTCCAGGTGATAACATTAGAGCAGCTGATTCAATTTTTTTCATATCGTTGTGGCCCGGACTTGTCATACTTAAATGTATTTTATTTTGAACGTTTTGTTTAGTTGTACTGTGATAATTAACGAAATATTTTAACTTTTATTTATACGCCGTAAGATAAATGGCATTGACTGCAAAAAAATATCTATGAACAGCTCTCAAACTTCCCAAAATGACGTGTTCTCAGCGCATTTCTCTAGTGAATTAACACATTTTGAGCCGCGTTGCACAAAGTTTTGAAGATTTCTTGAGAATGACTTTTCTATGATCAAATCCGTCCTAAGAATTTTGTTATCTCATATAGTTTCACCGATATCGATTATATCGATTGTTCGAGAAGTCTAACAATTGCCTGTGAACGACCCCAAATTTGTTCACGACAGAGGGCATCTGGTATTTCAACAAAAACTTAATTGCAGGTTTTCTTTGGAAGTAATATATTTTTGAAAAAATAATACTTTTATATGTTTTATTTTCCTATTAAAAATTCGGTCTAAATAAAAGTTTTGTTTCAACATCTGCAGAATAAGTAATATAATTTTTTAACATTTATCCAATGAAATGTGTTTTAGGTAGGAATTTAATTTTTAAATTTTAATTTTAATTAAATGCCACTGAAAAATTTCAAATAAATATATTTAACCTCATATAACCCCAACGAATATTTTAACCCATTTTCAAATATATTTACATAGAATTATAAACACTGACTCAAATTATAATTTAATTAAAATTTTTAATCTGAGTAGATTTGTGCGAGAGCTGTTCCCAGTGACATAATTTCTATTATTTGGATTATATTTAAAGAGATATGCGAAATGCATCTTGTAAAGGGTGGGCCATGTAAAATTTGTAATTTAATTTAGCTTTAAAAAACAATTAAAACTATGATTTTATTGGTAACGCTCATTATTGTTATTTATGAATGAAAAACAACATCTTTTAAACGACTTCCACGACTTGCCTTACAGAACCATCATCATAAAAAATCTTTTTATAAAATTTCAATATAAAATTTAAATTTTGTCATTTTAAGGGCTTTTTTCGTTAAAAACTTACACCGAGATGCCCCCCGCATAAACTTTAGAAATAGGAGGTGACTCCCACAACTGAGCCTTTTATTGTGACTCACCCACAAAAGTACACAAATGTTTGGCTCAAGTGAAGGAGTAATTGATGTCATTCGTATTCATTTATTTGCTGAATTTTTGCGTAAAATTGTTGTGCCAAGTACCCGAGCAATTGACTTAAAATATAAACTGATTGATATGGTTTGGGAAATAAATCGTTTCTGTGTATATCAAGGTGTATTTGTAAAATCTGCAACTGATTTTAATTAAGAACAGAAACTGTTAAGAAAATATACAGTAAAGAAAATACAACTTGTATGCAGTATATGGATCTTATATTATGCTTGCTAAAATATCTGTCTTGTTTTGTAGTTTGGATTCAAATTTAACTTGTTTGCAGCTCGCCGCAAATATAGAATACTTGTTGTGTCCAAACACATTATGTGTGCTATTCAATATTAAATGATTGAGACACAATGATTAATATCTTGTAATATATGTTTTTATGACCCAAATGTGACTTTGTTTATAGAAAACTTCCGAAAAAAAACAAAAAAGCAGCAGACCTTAAATTGATGAAATCAAAGCTTACAAATCAAAGCACCCAAAAGAAAAATGACCCAACACTTATATGAAAAATCGCCCAATTTTTGAAAATGGGTCCAACCAAATATGAAAAATTGTCTAAAATGACATATGAAATTTACCCCAAAAAATAAATGCAAAATGACCCAAAACAAATAACAAAAATCGCCCAAAAATATTTCCCTAAAAAATGGCCCAAATTAATTCGTCAAATTTTCACATGAGAAATAGCCCAAAATCATGGTGAGAAATGAAATGTTGCCCAGAATTTATGAAATAAGACCCACTTTTTCTGGGAGATATTACTTATGAAATTTCGCCCACATTTGTAAGGGAATTTGGTTGAGCAATTTTCCATAAAATTTTTAAACCCAGTATTTATGTTTTTCTAAAATATATTTTGTTCCAGTCTCACGAATAAAAACACAATAACTTTAAAATATTTTTTTTTTCATGAATCCAATGTTTTACAGCTCTGGCAATATGAATTGGAGCATTAGCGTGTAGGTAAGTCCATTCTATGGGTCCAAACAAACTAGTTAACTTGCGGAAAAGCGGTTACTACGATTGTCTTGTATGATACCGCAGTAAGTTTTTCGTCTCCAAACCCAAAATCGGTGGTGTTGTAGTAGGACCTGGCATCCCGTACCATAACTACTCCTTGTCTGTTATGTCTTCGTTGCAAACAATTTTGTTATTTTCTTAAATCATGGAAATAGTAGTTGTATCCATTTAGTCCATCGATATTACAATTTTTCTCGTCGGAAAACACCACTTGCGACCACTTTTTCAACTGGAGCTTTACGTCTCTGACGAACTGACGGCTGTTTCTGCAATTTCTGACGAGACATTAATGGGCATGACTTTAAGATACGACGTACTATACAAACACTCGCCTCAAACAAAAAAAAAAAAAACATCGACCGTGAACATAGAAATCTCCCTGTAGTTATGTACAACTATTTTTGCTCTCTTAATTATTTCTAATATTTGAAGTAATTTTGCTAATATTTGAAGTAAGTATGGATTGCAAAAGTAAAATTTATTCCTTTCCTTAAGAGATTTCGGGGTCCCATGTTTGTTTAAATTTGAAACCAGACTGTTAAATTTTAATTGTTTTGATAATTTTGATCAATATAAAATAATTCCTTATTCAAGCCTTGCGTTCAAAAACCATTAGTTTATCACACGCAAATAAAAAGAAATTAAATTTTAGTGAAAAAACAAGCTCGGAAGAAAAGATCAATGATGTGTCTTCTATAACTCCGAACTGTGAAAATGTGCATATCTTTGCTTTATAATTCCGAACTTCTGCGCACTATTCTGAGTAAATCTGGTGCTATATCCGCTTTTTTTCACTCACACAAATAGATGATTTACCTCTCCTTATTCCGCTCAGTCTACTACTGCTTTATAACTAACCGCAGCTTTACCATACATGCAGCGTTATTTTCATCATTCACCAACCTGTTTACAACATAACCGATTTGCTAAAATTGCATTCTCTTGCAACCGAATGTGAATCTCAAAAATTAATTGCATGTTTGCTTTAGACTTGGATGAAACCATTTACACCGTCAGTTTGAAACAAACATTTCGTTTAAAACTTCCGATCTAGTGATGTTTGGTTTGCCAGTTATGATCGGCCGTGGGCAACATTGGTAGATTAACTATGTGACTCGTGTATATGTAAACTTCAGCTCAAGGCTGATCTAGTAGTGGTTAACGCATTAGAACAGCTGATTTTTCTTTCTTATGACCCTATATGTCAAATGCAGTGTATTTTGTTATTGTACTTTTTTGTTTACTTTGTTTGGTCATATGTATTTGAATTTGACATTTAGAGTCATAGAACAAAAACAAAATCCTAGTTGTTTGTGCCCATGATTACAACAAATCCTACTGCGTTCAGCCTTGCTTCTGCTCAAACCTCGCTCTTTCGGTGGCAGTCGCCTTGGTTAGCGACGGTGACACAATGGTGTAATATGCCATTAAAAAGCCTCGCTATTATTAACCGTTCGGATTCGGTGTGAAATTGTAGGTCCTGATAATTATTTTTTATTAGAAGGCATGCAGCGCACTGGTCACAGAAACTCTTTGGCGTAATGGGTGTCATCAAAACGTCACCTCAGCATTGGATTGATTTTAACACAGTATTTTAATTGCATATCTGGCACTTCAATACTGAGGTGAAGAAATGTTGAACAGTACAATAAAGTTTTTCCGAACAATAAAATTTGTTTTTTTTTTGACAAATCCCTGCTTTCCCATAATTTTCATATTCCATTTCTTCATGAGGAGTAATATCTGCCAGAACTTGGTGCTCCGACAGTGTTGATGTGCGGCAGGCAAACCAATTGCCATGGAAGACAACAAGTGATTTAGTACTCATACACCGTTAGTTGACTGATAAGCAACAACTCTACTACTACTGCTACGTAACCATCACCAGGTAAGAGTTGCAATAGCAATAGATGCAACATGTAGATCGACTACCAACTTAACTCTTGCTTTCCATTCCAGAGCCATCATTCTTGGCATCGTTCGTTTTTCCATTAAGAAAATCATCGTAGAACATCATAAACAAAAATGCATAATTAATAGTTTAGATCCAGACGGAAAAAATTATCAGGAGAGAGCGAGAGGGAAAGAAGCAAATAACTAGATTTAGACTTGTAGATTTTGTTTTTCAACATGGACTTGCTATAAACGTGATGTTGTTGTAATTGCTAATGCCGTTTCTGCATACCCAGCAAAATATTCGGTTGCAGATCACGTTTTGTGGAAAATATTATACCCTAAAATAACATGATCAACTTATGTTTGTTCGAATTTGTCCCAAAGCCTAAAAGTAATTTTACACAAAACTGGAACATCCAAACACGGATGCGGAGCCGTTTCGACCCCGTTACAACTCCGTACAAGTATTAAGCCGCATTCACAATGCAAGCGACAGTTTCGTTTCTCATGCCAACTCGTTCTCACACACAGAATTTCACATAATGTATTTTCGATTTTTTTTACAAAAATGTAACTCATATTTGTCGCCAAAGTTGGTCTATTTCTACTCCAGCAACATATTTGTTCGAATAAATAATATACTATTAACCGGTAGATGGCGCTGTACTTCGAATTTCGTTTTCAAACTTTAAAACATCAATTAAAATTGAAACCATTTAATGCCTTTTCCTTTTTTTTACAAAAATGTAACTCAAATTTGTCGCTGAAGTTGGTCTATTTCTACTCGAGCAACATATTTGTTCGAATAAATAATATACTATTAAGCGGTAGACGGCGCTGTACTTCGAATTTCATTTTCAAACTTAAAAACATCAATGAAAATTGAACGCATTTGTGTTAAAAGATGCATTATAAAACGTAATTTTATCTGTAGAATCTTTTAATAGCAAATATGTTTAAATACATTAACATTTTTTAATATTCGAAATACAAACCTGGATGTGACATTTATGACACTTGAATCATGATGCAACTCATAGAGGTTGTAATATAAGAACAACTTGAATTATTTGCTTTTTCTTCTGTTCATTACATGAACAATCAAATTCAAATGTATTTGGTTTTTGTAATTTCTGGCTTACTTTTATTCTTGACATACATTTGTGTTAACTTAGACACCGAAACAAAATATATGTTATTGTTGCCTTGATATATTGGCCGTAATACTGGTATCACCTGTTAGAACAAACATCTCGATTCGAAGTAAACTATTATTTACATTGCGAACGCCTATTGAAAATGTTGCTTGCATTGTGATTCCGGCTTTAAAAAGCGAACCAACGAAAACTTTTTTTATTTGCATTGACCTGATCGACTAGTAAGCTCAAATATTCGACTTACAAAATGTAATGCCGCAGATTCATATCTGAGTTACTAAAACCCAAAAACTGAAACACGACATCACATAAGGTACCAGGGGACACCCGATTGGAACAAAGTTCCTCTCGCTATATATTATGAACTAGTTTGTTCCAACACGCAGAAGGCGCCTGTTGAAAAATTTAATAATTTAAATGGATCTTTAATAAAAAAAATACTTTTTGTAAAATGATAATTTTTTTTAACAAACTTTTTTTTAAAAATGTATTTAAAAGCAATTACATGAGGTGCCAGGGGACACCCGGTTGGAAAGAAGTTCCATTCGGTATATATTATGTAGTGGTTAGTTCCAACAGGCCTAAGGCGCCTGTTGAAAAATACTGTAATTTAAATGGATCTTTAAGAAAAGATAGTTTTTGTAAAATGATACAATTTTTTAAGAAATTTTTTACTTATTGAATTTATTTTTTAAAAAACAAAGTATATTTTTAGGTCTTTTTTGTAAGAATATGTATTATATTTTCCCGGAAAGTCCTTTCTTTAATGTAAGGTAGTTTCTTTATTAAAAGCTAATATTTTTTTTTTTAAGACAAGGTAAAATTTTTAATAAGAATTAGTTTCTGTTAGAAAAAGCCTAAGAGTACGATTTTTTTTTACAAAGAAGTACTTTTTTTAAGAACAGGTACTTTTTAAAGAAGTGGTAATCTTTTTAGGAAAAGGTTACTTTTTAAGAGATGTTACTTATTTTAAGAAAGGCTACTTATATCAAGAAAAGAAAAGAAAAGGTATTATTTTATATTTGAGAAATGGTACTTTTTAGAGAAGTTATTTATTTTTTTTTTGAAGAAAAGGTTTTTTTAAGAAACGGGATTTTTTTTAGAATTGGTCCTTTTTCAAGAACAGGTACAATCTTAAGAGTAGGTACTTATCTCAAGAAAAGTTATTTTATTTTACATAAAAGGTACTTTTTAAAGAAAATTTAGTTTTTTAAGACAAGGAAGTTTGTTGGCAGATAATGTACTTTTTCAAGCAAAGGTACTTCTTTAATATAATCTCTTGTAGAAATATGAATAGGTATTGTTTTTGAGAAAATTTAGTTTTTTGAAGAAACGCACTTATTTAAGAAAATGTTATATTTTTAAACTTCTTTCACTTTGGCTTTTCTAAATTTATCTTTTATTCGTTTCAAAACTACAATATGTAATAAACAGGCTCCACCTAGAAAATTTCCCAGTAGACACGAAATTTCTCCCAATATGTTAGTCTAGACACAAACCAAACCAAAAGTTCGAGAGTGAGAGTAAGTGTGCTGCCAAATGTAATTCCATGCATAGGGTTGTATTTCATGGATTTGCCAGTCATGCACTTTAGCTTTTCTAAATTTACTTTTTATTGGGTTCAAAACTACAATATGTAATAAACAGGCTCCGCCTAGAAAACTTCCCTTTAAACCAAACCAAAAGTACCCAATATAGTTGACAATGATGGGTTGTAATAAAGTGGTTACAAATAAAGTTGTTTAAAATATTTTCAACATGCGCTAAGGAACGTCGTTCCAAAAAAAAGGATATTTTTAGTTTCTGTTTGTAAGAATATGTATTATATTTTCCCGAAAAGGTCCTTTTTTATAGAGAGGTACTTCTTTTATTAAAAGCTAATGTTTTTTTTTTTAAAACGGTACTATTTTTAAGAAGAAGTACTTTCTCAAAGAAACAGCCATAAGAGTATGTATTTTTTACAAAAAGTACTTTTTTATGAACACGCACTTTTTAAAGAAGTAGTACTCTTTTTCGGAAAAGGATATTTTTTTTAAGAAAATCTACTTAATTACAGAAAGGCTATTTATCTCAAGAAAAGAAAACAAACAGACACAAGCATACATCTAAATTAAGCTCGTTTAAAATCCATGGACATAACATAGACTTGAACATTTTGATGACCAATAATTGTCATTCAATTATTCATGAAAATTATGCTCAAAGCTTTTTAATAAATGAGCAATCTGCAACACAAGACTTTAGCAACAGGTTCTAAAAAGGTTTACTGGGTTCCCATTGCTATTTGCAACAAAACCGTAAAACGTTTGTTCAAAGCTCAAAAGCCTTTAACATTGGTCAGTTCATCTATCCGCCAGTCTGTCGTTTTATGTTGCATGTACAGCCAATCTGTTTAAGCAGTGTCGATTTTATGTCTATGTTAAATATTTGCTGGTCGAACAAATATTCAATGGATACACCTTGGAAAACCCCGGTTGCTTGTAACCCAACAAATTCTTGGCTATTCCTCTGTTAGCCATGATCGTCGTCGTCGACTTCGTGTTTAACGTAGTTAACATCATCGCCATCATCTTCATAAGTTTAATCATAGCCCATGTCTTACATTACTATCTCCTGTGTTCTGTTTCTCTGGACGTTGCATTGTTAACAGTTTTCATTAAGTCGAGCTGGAACCACCCCACACGTTCCCGTCTCATTGCTTTTGGAGTCATCAAAATTAGTTCGATGTTAAAAATACATGAGGAGGGAGCAATTTTGATTCATTCATGTGTTTTTTTTCTGTGTAGTTCTACATTTTTTGCTCTCATGTTCAGACATACAATGTTCTAGATAAGCTGATTTTTTTCCTTCCCCAGAAAATTTCTATTTTACGATTTACTAAGTATAGGTTTGGGATGAATTTATGACATCTATAAAAATGTTATATCTTAATCGAAAACAATTTCAATTATGTGTGGAAAAGAAAGAGGAGTCAGAAGGTCGTGCAATTTGCACTTGTTTTTGATTTAGAATAATTCAAATGTGTAATCCCATGAATTGTATATCAAACAGTTGACCTCATTTAAAACTATCCCAGAGTACAGGTAGTGCGATTTTTGTTTGCATTCATCATGTCTTAAATTAGTAAAGTTCACTACCATAATCAGTAACATTTTTGTAGGTACTCTGGTATTTTATAATATTGAAGTTAATGTTTTATAAAGATTAAAACAAATACATAATAATCAATTGGTATTTGCAACAGTTTGCATCTCCTCGAGTTTGGACTTTAGGCGCTAGGAATTTATTTTAAGTTTAACTTAATTCTTCGATTAAAAATCAGGAAATTTAAAAAATCTATACAAACGCACCGACATAAAAATATTTTACTTCCGATTTTGTTTTCATCTCATAAACTTTCCTAGAATTTGATTCAGACGTTTGAATCAGCCCTAAGCCTCACGACTTTCTCACGTCTGAAATTTCTATATTGGTTATGTATCTAAGTGCAATTCTAATGATTCAATTGTGACCGTAAAATTGCCTGGTCGGATTTCAGATAAACATTTCAAACAACCATCATTTACCCTCAAATGACCCCAACGACAACGAATATATTGACACATTTCAAATTGATTTGCATTTTTAAATTGATTAAAAAAACAACTGAATAAAATTATAGTTTGGAATCCCATATCACGATGCATATTAATTCAAATTTTAAACTCACATTGGAAGTTTGGTTAGGGCTTTTTTATATTTAACATTTTTATTGAGGTTAATATATCTAGATCACAAAACAATATTTAGGCCATAATTAGAAAGTAATAAATAATTTATCCGCCTGAATTATCTGCAAATCAAAGTGCTTTGCCTGTTTCCTTCACAATTGTTTTTAATTCTAATTAAATATCAAATATAATACAGTATTTACAGCTCAGCTTTAAGCAATTGCAGATTCTGCAAGTTCAGCCCTTGGTTGGGACAGGTGGAGAAAGAGAAATCGAAGCACAAGGGATTCGCTTCATAACTGGTCATATAATTAAGCCAATAAGTGGACATGCTGCTAGCTCTTCGAATTCCCGGGTACACCTTAAGTGTTTTCATAGGAAATTCGTACTACCTTCAAATATCCGCAGCGCTTTTAAATCAGTACTCCTGAGATGCTCCAAACTGGGTTACAATTGTTTTAGCATTATTCCCGTGAAAGCGGGAACATGATAGGAAAATGTTCTATCACTTCAATGCCTTTTTCATATGTTCTAATTTTTTTGATCCAATGCCTATATGCATAACTGGTTACATGCCCAGTTGAAACGCTATGATCATAATCCCTTCTGATGTGTTCCATATTCAATTCTGGCATTTTCTTGCCCCATGAGGTGCAGCCCAAATGCGGAAAAAGGCCCAAAATATCAAATTTTCCAAGAGAGGAGTCCAAAGATAGAGAAACTGTTATTCTTCTAAAGGTATTTAAGCTTCTACACTGACGGCTCCAAACTAAATGGCAAGTGGGAGTTTTCAAAAAATCTGGGTCAATACCATGCACAAAGGATACCATACCAGTGTAGTGTCTTTCAGGCAGTAGTCACGACTATCAAGATGCTATAAAATCTCTGCAATTTGTGCTCCTGAATTCAAGAGCTGCCCACAACAGCAACGCATCTCTAAATGAGATGGTTCAGCAGTTCGATATTCAGCATATATTGGTGCCGGGGCACAGGACTATTTCAGGGAACCATAGAGCAGATGAGCTGGCAGTATTATGAACTACCTCACCTGTTCCACCGAACATGGAGCATATGGGTATTACCCTTTCTGCGTGCAAGCTCATACTTAAACCCGAAGCTCTCAGACATGCGAATGATAGCTGGTCTGTAGGAACAAAATGCAGTATCAGCGGGCGAGAATGGCCACTTTATAAATTGAGTCGTGCGTGATATCCATTCCCAGATAATGTAACTCTATGCTACTAGCCGTGATCACTTGACACTGTTTAATAGGCAGACACTCGTCTAGACGTGGAATCGCAGCTCATGATTACTGCAGAAGCTGTTGGGATGAAGACAGGGAGGAGAGCGTCGAATATCTTAGATGCTACTGCCCGGCCGTTTATATGAGTAGGCGAAAATATTTACGATTTAACTTCATGTTGGATTTAACACGCATTCAAGAAGTGAAACTGAATGCTATGAAGACCTTCCTGCAGACAACTAATTGGTTCGCCAGGGGTTAATTTACGTCTTTTATTCAGCCACATCCTGGAATATCGGTATGATGGATCATATTATTACCTCCCATGAAGGGATTGGGAGACCTTCTCACAACCAGTGATCGGTGCGATTTCTAGTTTGCACTCGCTGATTGGGACCTACAGATTTACACCGGTTCCGAATGGTATTCTGAGAAGCTGTTTCATAGCTAATTACTCGACACGGTATTTTGAGAGGCTTTTTGATGGTTAAATACTCGACAATGTCTCCAGCAATAAGCGAGGTGACCGTCGTCGAAAGGAATGGAAGGTGGCCATAGCAGGGATCGAACCCATGTTCTCAAGTACAAGTATCTCAACGGTGTCTCAATTAGGACAGCCACATCTACCTGATATACCTAATTCGTTGAAATGTTCTACTAATGGTGTTCTTCAACACTGGCAACGCGCGACCCATTTGATAAAGTATTTTAGAAAGCGAGGTGACGGCCGTCGAAAGAAATTTGAGGTGGTCAGAGCAGGGATTGGAATTAGACATTCACGTTTAAATTTTGAATTTCAATTTAAACCATATTCCAATTTAGGATTCGTGTTTAATATACAACTTTAATGCTTTATTCAAATTCGTATTAATCTCATTTAAATTTGAAAATCATGTTCAAATTTGAAGGAGATTGTCATGTATGAAAATCTTATTAAGTCTACAAACTTTATTAATTTAAACAACTAATTTAAATTTGGAAAAAGACTTGTTGTTCGAAGTATAACATCTTTTTGAAATTTGAAAAAAAAAATAGTTTAAAAATCTTGTTCATTTAAAATTTAAAATCATATATGAAAATTTCATTAAAATATTAAAATCAAGTTTTTTAATTTTTTTTTTTAAATTTCTGAAGAACACGTTAACCGATGTCTCAAAAGCGGTCTTCGGTTCGTTCGAAAATTAAGTTTTTGTAGAACACCAGAAAAACGTTTAATGGGTGAACAATCGGTTAACCGGTTTCACCGTTTCTGAGCTCTCTAATGCGAACTAAAACGAAACACTTAAAACGTATTTGTTGTATTATAAGCAGAATGGATACCAAAGTTGACATCAGAAGTCTGCTCGCTGTAAGTACAAGGAAGAAACTACGATTATGCTACTTATTTGAGGTGAATTGATTACACACTGTAAACTTAATCAATAACATGTATGAAGTCGAAATTGTTATTATTAGAAAAAAATTCAATATTAAGATTTTCTAGGGCCTCGCCTCTGGGTGTTTAGATCTGTAACTACTGCTGTATATCCCTAGCCCGACTAACTTGACAACCTTCTGCATACTCTGAGTGTTATAACGCATTTACGCCATTTTGTTCTCTGTTCCACCAGCATTTTCATTAGATGATGCTGTAAAAATCTGTGACCTTTTTTCCGTAAAGTCAGCCTCGTTCTTAATTTATGGCATTGTCGACCTAATTCTTATTACGCCAATGATATCCAAACAGCAAATGTGTTGACAGTTATGCCAGGGGAATTCTATGGCACAGCTGATCGAAAAGCCACTAGGGAAATGATGTAGAATAAGAGACGAATAAAGTTTTTTATTGATACTAATGACAGTTAAATTATGTTTGCATCGAACGAAAATACGCATTCTATTTTATTTCTGTCCGTATTATGCCAACCAAAGAGTAAATTACAAAAGCAACTCGAACACGACGAAATGGCCTACTACCTCGTCGCCATGAAGAGGCATCAAAGAGAGTAATGGAAGCTCTTTAGTATTGCTCTCTGGTTATGCAGTTTCGAATGCTGCATTTTTTATCAATTAATATCCACAAGACTCAGACCACAGATACGTAAGTAATGATCGATCTTATCACGCTACTGGGAATTCAGAGTGTTATATTAGTGTACAAGTTCCACTGCGAACCTATAGGTCTTCTGTAAAGAGACCAAGCTGTCGGAAACTTTTCCACTCTGCCCTTTGTGCTGTATTTCGGAAGCCAGAATGTGTTGAGCCAGAATTAATCGCAGGTATTATACCACAGCGCAGTACTAAAGAGCCTCCATTACTCTCTTCGATGCCGATTCATGACAACGAGGTAGTAGGCCATTTCATCGAGTTCGAGTTGCTTCGGTAATTTACTCTTTGTTGGCATAATGTGGACAGAAATAAAAGGGAATGCGTATTTTCGTTCGATGCAAACATAATTCAGCTGTCATTAGTATCAACCAAACACTTTTAAACTTAGTTTGCTGCATGGTCTACAATCTGTATGTCTTCTTTGGTCTCTCATTCTATATCATTTCGCTAGTGGCTTTTCGATCAGCTGTGCCATAGAAAACCTGCAATGGTTTGCATGCGCGTTTCTTGTACATGAGAACGAAGGTTCGATCCCGCCGCTAACTACCTTACTTTGTAGTTACTTAGTGACGCCGACAGAATCGTATAATTGAGCATTAAACATATTCTCAAACATCCGACCAGAACTGGTATAAAACTATGTATCAGTGACTGGAAAACTAGAAACCCCGTAGCTTTGTCATTGTGAGAAACTCTCGCCTGCACATTCTTGGGATGTAATGGGAATATTTTAATTTACTTACTCATTTATATCTGTGGCCGTCGGTGGAGTAGTGGCTAGTGCGCGCGGCTCTTGTGCATAAGAACGTGGGTTCGATCCCTGGTCTGACCACCTTACAGTTCCTTCGACGACGGCCACCTCGCTTAGTGATGGCGACACTATCGAGTACTTAGCAATGAAAAAGCTTCTAAAAATACCGTTCGGAACCGGTGTAAAACTGTAGGTTCCAATCAGTGAGTGAAAAATTAGAAAGCGCACAGCTCACTGATGGTGAGAAGCTCTCCCCAATTCCTTCATTGGATGTAATGGGAAATGGGGGGTTTTTTAGTCAGTTATATCTTTAATAGTCTTCCTCAGATAGCGAGGATATCTTCTTCCGCGTGAATAAACATATTTGGGAATTATATCCTGGCTCAGGGCTATGTCTAGTTGAAAGACAGTTCAAGTGTTCCTGTGTCTGCAAACATTATTTGTATGTTTTCCACCAAGAAGTAATGCCACATCGTATGCTTCACAGATTGGCGTGCATCCCTCTTTGCTAACAATCCTTGCTAGATTATTTTGTTTGGGAGCCAAAAAAATGTTGATATTGTTACTCCTAAAACGTTAGACGGTATATATTAGCCTTAAGTTATTAAGACTTTATATAGAATTAAATTCCCATAATATTACTTGACAATTTCATCAACAACCAAAATCTTTTTAGCTGTATTAGTAATTTAAATAAGTTATAAAATTATAACGTTTAAATACATAACTCTAGCAGTTATAACGGATCATGAATGCGAACAGCTTGGTTAGGCACTTGTGGCAACAGGCACATAATGATCGAAATTTATGTCCCTTGCCATATTGCTAATGTTGTTAAGCAATAAATATCTCAAGCGTTATTAAAAGTTTTGTTAATTGAATTATGTACAAGACTGAATTAGCTGCAGGATATCTAATGTGTATGTACCATTAGCCAACTTAAGTTATAGGTTTATGGCGAGTTACAAAAAATAGATACTCTGGAATGCAAAATACAGTGATAACTTGTAGCATATGCCTGAAGCAGAGCTTCTTAATCTTTTCGATTACCATAATTAAACATGTGGTTTTGGGCGCGGATGTAAATATATGTACCGATATCGGTTAAGATACTGTTGATGGAAAAGCAGGCCGTTCAATCTGAAATTCCATATGTATTTCTAAATTTAGTTCGCATTGATGTTTCGAAACTCTCACATCTTCCAAACTCTCAAATATTATGAACTAAGTATCTTAATATTTATTGAAATAATTCAGCTGTTTCTTTATTTATTGTCAAACCAGTTGTGTTTTAGCCACGCTTATGACAAGATAGAGCTGCCAAATATTGGCCACTGTGGATGTCTCAAATTCCAATAACAATCAGTACAATTTCTTTATTGTGTAAAAAACGGCAGCCATCAAAAATTTATACAACAAGCAACATATGTGTAGTTTTGTACTATTGTACATTAATTTCCAACGTTGGGAATTACGGTTGTAAATAAACTTTAAGCATACATAACTTTAATTCAGTTTTAGTTATTTAGTTTTCCGAATTTATAGCAAAGTGAAACGAAAAATGTTCAAGAATTATCGCAAACTTGTTTCAATTAATTAAATTGGATTTAATCTCCGAGCAAAATCTGTAGTAATTTATTAATTAATTGCAATATGATATCAATACTCATGTAACAACAGCGTTAAATACAACAAATATTGAACAAATCGATGTCAAACAAATAAAAAATACATTAATTTATAGCTAATGATTGTGACCAAAATGTTTGGAGACCGTTCTGTTTGGTAAACTGCTTATAAACCATTTTCATTTGAGGCATTTAACTGAATTTTGGCAATATCTGCCGCAAGAGCTTAAAAACTCGATACTCGAAGGATTTTGTGCCCACAAATTCCCATAAAGCTGCAATGAATTGCAGACAATATTCAGTCATTACGTCAGTCATGATTGACAGATAGTTTCATTTCTGATAAAGCAAACATGATGTAAAATACCTTTAAATCCATTGGATATTTCGTGCAAGAAAAACTCGATTCATTTCGGTTGAACAATTAAATGATTTGTCAATTCTTTTTTTCCTCAGAAATGAAATACGGAATCTAAAAGAATTTATTTATTGAATGAGTGGAAAGGCAGTCGATTTGACTGTCATAACAAAAATATCTGTGTTAATGTCCATAACAACAATTAATCGCGATTAATAAATGTTTCAACTTTTCCATATGTCTTGGTTTCATTGATCACATCTTGTTAATCTTTACGAAAAGTGAAAGGCTAAACAGAAATTAATATCAAAATATCGATTTAGATTTAAAAAAAAGCTACCAAAACAAATCTCCAAATATAGAAATTAATCTTCAGTTATAGCAAAAGTGTGAAGACAAATTCATTTCGAATAGAGTTGCCAGGTTAAAGCAAAGCTGTATTCATTCAATAATTCAATACAATATATTAATACCAAATCGAAAATGAGCAGCAGACTATGATATCGAAAACTTCTGATGATCTTTTAACATTTATGTTCGACAAATTACGTTATTTATTTATTGTGTTTACAAATCTGGGAAAAGTAGTCCTATAATTTTTACAATTTCGAATTTGTACTGTGAACTCTCGAACCATATTTATATATTTTATTTACTCGGAAAATTACAGCTGGAAAATTCAATTTTACATATCTTCAGTTAAAAACTAAATACAAAATACAAAATTATAACAATTAAATTAAAAGAACAGGAACAGTGGTAAAACAGCAATCAGGAAGAAGATTAACCAACAAATTGAAATAAATTCATGCAGGAGATAATAGATTGAACAGAGCCCTTGATTGTATTGGACGATATTAACAGAATTATTATACATAAAGATTAATTAGGAAGATAGGAATGAAATCAATGGAGTAGGATTGATAAAGCAGGAACAAATGAAGCTGCAACAGATAAAGCAGTAACTGATGAAGTGTGTGGAGCAGGAACAGATGAAACAAGAACAGATGACACAGGAGCAGATAAAGCCTGGAGCATGAACAGATGACAGATGTAGCAGGAGAGGAAGCAGAAACTGATGAAGCAGGAACAGATGAAGAAGAACAGTTGACACGAAACACATTAAGCAGGAACGTACGAAGAAGGACAGATGAAGCACGAACTGATGAACCTGGAACAGATGAAGCAAAAGCAGATGACACGAAACAGGTTAAGCAGGAACAGATCAAGAATGACAGATGAAGCAGGAACTGATGAAGCAGTAACAGATGAAGGGGGAATAGATAAAGTAGGAGCAAACGAAGTAGGAACTGTTGAGCCAGGTGAAACAGGAATAGGTAAACCAAGAACAAGTATAACAGGAACAGGTGAAGCAGGACCAGAAGCAGCAGGAAGAGAATGAAGGAGGAGCAGTTGAAGCAGGACATATGAAGCAGGAACAGATAAAGTAGGTGGAGCAGGAATAGATGAAGCAAGAACAGATGATACAGGAACAGATAAAGCAGGAACATATAGAGCTGGAACAGATGCAGCAGGACAGATGAAGCAGAAACTGATGAAACAGGAACAGATGAAGCGAGAACAGGTGATGCATAAACCGATTAAGCAGGAACAGATGAATAAGCACAGATAAAGTAGGAACTGAAGAAGCAGTAACTGTTGAAACGGGTGGAACAGATAAAACAAGAACAGGTGTCACAGGAACAGATACAGCAGGATGAGAATCAAGCAGGAAGAGATGAAGCAGGACATATGAAATAGGAAATTTAGTTCAGCGAATATTAACGAAAATTCATTTACATGATTTCCCGAGTGAAATCTTAAATCTAAAATCTGGCAATTCTAAGCATCATCAGTCCTTAAAAAAATAACTTCAATCGAATCCGATACAAAAAATATGGTAGAGCTCATTAAACGTAATGCAAAGAGTAAAAACTGGATTAAAAGAGTCATAGTTATGTTTGAACGCGGGTAGAAATAACTAAAAATTCAAATTTTGCATAGAGTAGTTCAGAAGATTTGCTAAATTTCAAATGAAAAAAATCATTTGAACTGACAAGAGAAAATTTACTTAAGAAAGGTACTCGTAATAAGACTATAAATTCAAAATAATACATTAGATATTCATAATTTTCTCTGACAAGTTGAACTCAAATGAACACTTACTTACTTCCTTATCCAGTCTCGAACAACCCCGGGGTGTCAGGGAGCTTACAAAACGAAGATAACATATTTCGCAAATGTGTTCGATCTTTTACCTTATTCCTCCAGTTGGTAATACCAAGTGTACGCAGGGATTCGTCAACCTGATCCCTCCAGCGGATTTTAGGAACTTGGAACTCTTCCTACGAGTTCGGTTTCGAAAATCATTCGTGCTGTTTCATCTACATCCCTTCTACTGCCATGGCCTAGCCAGCGCAATCGCGTTATTCTGATCCGCTTAACTATGCCAATGTCGGGATATAGCTTCTCATAAAGCTCATGGTTCATGCGTCGCCGATACTCGCCGTTGTTCACTATAGGGCCATAAATTTTCCGGAGTATTTTGCTCTCGATGATTCCTACAGATGGGTCGTCTGCTTGCGATAAGACCCTGGATTATGTGCCAGAAATCAAGACAGGTTGTATGAGAGTCTGGTATAGCTGGAGTTTTTTTTACACGAGAGAGGGCTTTATCTCTAAACTGCGTGTTTAGCCCAAAATAACATCTATTCACAACCTCAATTCTCCGCTTGACCTTGTTGTTGTTGTTGTTTTAGTTATGACAGATCCGAGGTACGTATATATATTCATGTTCACGCTTTGGTTTAATCGCATGGAGGACCAGCTCATTGAAACCATTAATTTCATCTTGTTTACCCCTTCTCAATTCTCGAAAACACCGAAATAAATGCTCTCATTGCGCACCTAATGATGTATACATCATCAGCATACGCGAGCAGCATGTGACTTTTGCTTCTGATGGTTTTATTATGTCGACTGCAGCTTTCTCATAATGATATCCATTAAGATGTTAAAGAGATTGCACGATAGGATGTCGCCTTGTCTGAGGCATCGTTTAGTCTCGAAAGGTTCGGTAAGATCCTTACCAACATTCACTGGGGATTTGGTGTTCTTCAAGGTAATATTGCAAAGGCATACGAATTTTTCTGGAATACCAAGCTCAGACATTGCTTCATAGAGTTTCTCCCGTATCGGACTATCGAAGGCCGCATTGTAATCGACAAATAGATGATAGGTGCCGATTTGGTTTTCGTGGGTCTTCTCTAGGATTTTGCGCAACGTGACAATCTGGTAAGTTGTCGATTTTCCAGGCCTAAAGCCGCACTGGTATTGTCCAATCAGGCCAGCGATAATTGGTTTTAGTCATTCGCACATTATACTTGATAGAACCTATTATGCTATGGATAAAAGGCTTATTCCACGGTCGTTGGCACTGAAAATCGGGTCACTTTTTTAAATATGGGACATAGCACACTGAGGCTCCAGTTGCCAGGCATTCATTCATCAAACCAAATTTTGCTAATGAGCTGATGCATGCACCTTATCAATTCATCGCCGTAGGCCATAAACAGCTTCGCCGGCAATCCATCGGCTCCTGCGACTTTCTTTTTCTTTAGCCGGGCAATATCTGTTCTGACCTCGTCTTGGAATTGACGTCGTCGCCTAAATTGTGATCGACTGTCTCTTCACTGGATATCTCAGTTACCAATAGCACATAGAAATGATCGCTCCATATTCCTAACACGCTCTGCACATCTGGGATGAGATTTCCGTCTTTGTATTTACTGAAAGGGGGCGCTGAACCATGCCTATTAGTTCCGTTTTGGACTTTTAGGTAGAATTTTCGGATTCCGTCTCATACCGTTGTCGGATCTGTCAGCATGTAGACTGAAATTGCTAATAGTTGCATGAAACATATTCTCCTCCTTGCCTACTTTAATGTCATGGCAATGGCAGCGGTCACACGTTTCATCTAGGAGCTCATAGAATGTGTCTTTGGCATCATTATCTTTCTCTTCTGACGGTGCATTCATACAAATTTGCGAAATATTAAAATATTTCGCTTTTATGAGGGATGTGGCCATACGTTCACTCACAGGATTGAACCTAGAGACTAGATATCGCAGACTTTTGCCAACTACAAATCTGCAACCAAATTCATGTTTTTTTATCATGGCAACTGTAATGTATATGTGTTTCTTTTTCCTGTGCAGCTATATCCTGTCCATCGCATTTCCTGGATAGCGGTAATATCAGCTTTATAACTTTCGAGGATACGCCAGTTCACCTGATTTATATAGAGTTCTTACATTCCAAGTGCATATCCATAAATCGTGGTCATTATAACGTTTGCGGGGTCGTCAACAAATAGGGGTTGTTTATGTTTTCTTTTTCGTTGTTGTATAATCACTGCCATTATGAACGGTGGCGGGAGGCAGACTCAGTCCACCGGGTTTTTGCATTTTACCTACCGCCAGGATATTTGGATTGGTATGGATTTTCTTCTTTTGGTTTTTATCCGCTGTTGGCCCATATGTTTGGCTCATCTGCCTTCTAAAGGACAAAAGACTATGCCCGATAGCTTGATGAGCTTCAGTGACATCAGTCACCTACTACGCCTGAAACACATAAGTGATCGCATAACCAAATCAGGCTTCTTATCTATCTTCTCCTTCTCACTCTAGCTAGCTAAACGGAGGTTTCCGATAAAACCATTGCCCAGGACATACTGCGTGGTAGTAGTGAGCTGCTTAGACTGCCAATGAGGGCATTATTTCTGGCCACTCCCAAGTGAATGGCTATCAGAAACTTTCCACCTCCACGGACAGTCCCATGTTCGCATTAAACTGATTTTAAATCGTAGATCATAGTTTGAAATCTTAATTAATTTTTAATTAATTCTACTACAAATCACAAAATCATTTTTTTAAAAAGATTATTTGGATATGTCATTTATATCATATTTCAAAATAGAATTCATGTTTCTTATTTCCAAAATTTCACTAAATTCGAAAATCATATCATTTATTATTATTTTTTTTAAGGTTATTAACACATATTAAGCCACATCCGATTAACCGACGTCAAATACCCGGTTTCCGGTTTGTTTGAAAAGTAAGTTTTTTAAAAAAACCGTCACACGGTTAATAGCAAAAAAACGGTTAACCGGTTCCCCCGGTTTTTCGGTTTCGGTTTCGGACACTCTAACTGCAACTAAAGACCCAGACGGTCATGGCATTTAACATCGTAGTTCAAATCGGTCGCACTATTTGTAGTCATACTGACATTAATTCCTATATTGGGGGAATAACAAGATATTGTCAGAAAACCATTACAGTTTCCTAAACAAATCATTCATTTAATAAAAGAATTCTTAACTGAATCCATTCGTTTCGCAACTAATTACAGGCCATTTCAAAATCATGATCCTTTCATTTTTATTGCGATCATCGTTTATTCCGTAATTACTGATTTTTCCTTAATTATAAAACAATGAGAGTGGAAATTACGTTGTGTCTGTTTAATAAAACTTTTAAAAGAAAATGAAATTTATGGTTTGTAGATAAATATCACTATCCGTACATTGTACATAAATATGTACATGTATGCATGTCTCGTAATTCCCCTGTGTGTGTCTATTAACACTGATGGGAGAAAGTCTTTTGCTCTTTCTGCAGTTTTGGTTGGTTAAACATTCGAGTTAATTAGCAATAAACCAAATTTAAACAGCACAAGCATTAGACGCCAGCTGGACTCAAGATTACAGTGTCGGAATTGTGTTTAGACACATAAAACACAAGTTTTCTTCAGCGATGTTGAAATAGACACAGGTATGGTTGCATTTACATACGTACTCATAGGCATTAATTTGATGATAAACAATTAAAATTCAATGGATAAGATACTTTTAAGTGAAACTAACATCTGCTAGATTGTATTATGACTATTCTAAACAATCGCAGGAATCATGTTCGCACCGGATTCCCTCCCATTTACTGCATCCACGCAAAGTTGAGTTTGGATTGGAATGTTATGGCTGGCTATACATAAATGCGAGGAAATCTCTATGTACCGAAATATGCACAAGTGCAAAATGAACAGAAAGTACAGTGACTTCAATAAGTAAATGATCATGTAAGAGATAAAATGTTTATACATTTTTCACCGTGAGCAATGTGAACTCTGGACCCCCATACAATTTAAATGTTTTTGTACGATCAGTTGTTAAAAATGTTTGAAAAACTGTTTTCATTCGTTGATTTAAAATCAAAACTTTAACGTTTAGTGGGTGAGTCTTAGCGACTTGATGTTCTGACGAACATTCGGAATGTCGGAAAGGATATCACGCCCACACCACACTCAAACTTACAGATAAGATGCCAACCACATTGAATTCCGTTTTTCCAAATACTTCCCAATTCCGTACTATTTCTTAGTCTCACAATATCTATGGAGCACCTACTTTCTCGCTGTCTCTGTCCACATAAACGTATTGCAATCAAAAATCTATGAAACCAGAAATTTTCATTTGCATGATTATACACATGAATGTAGACATTCATATGCCCACATTGTACATGTGGCATAAGCAACTGCCACATTCAATGTTGCAACAGCAACAACAACAGCAACGTCAAGAGCAACCAACCAAAATCATATTTAAGTAATTAGTGTGTTACACTTAAAAGACCATGGAACCCCCCATGCACAGCATTTGTGGCCCAAAAGCACTTACGATGCTGCGGTGGACTGGGTATAAGTTCATTCTCGGAAACGTATGCGAATGTGTTTCCTTTGAATCGCGGCAGCCAATCAGCTCAGAATGCAACAAGGATCGTTAAAATACAATTTACACAGCTCAGAGAAAGAAACTTTGAGCAATGCATTAAAAGCTGAATTAAATTGATGTAATTTATTCCTGCAGAATGCGGGCCAACAGAGTAGGATGTGAAAGAGATTTAGCTAAGTATGGGGTTTGTTTTGAAAGCTTATTGAAATTTATGTGGGAAGTTTTTTGCTGAGTATCTTTGTGGTTTTTGTTTTTAAATCATCTTAATCTGCAGATTATGGCACCTTAATAATCTCGCTGATGTTGTTTCATATTTTCCTCTTTGTTTCATTGCAGAACTTCCAACACACTAAGGGCGGAGGGATCAAGTTCATCAACCACAAAAAAGGCTCACCACGAGTTGTTAGCCGAGGTCACTATGCAACAGCCAAGTGATTATTACACTCAGACCGAAAGTGAACTGTTACAATTGGAGGCAGCGGGAGTGCACTTGCCAGCCTATCAACTACAAGCCGATACCACATTTAATCAGCTGGCCCAGCACCAGCAGCAGAAACCACAACACCTTACCCATCACCACCACCATCATCATCACAATTTGAATAACAACGATCGTTCCACGCCCACATCATCCTCAAATGCCACACCCACACCAAGCAGTACCAGTCACATTGACCCAGCGTCAAGTAGCAGCAATGGCGGCAGCAGTCATACAGCCACATCAATACATTTTGTGGCCGGCGGACCACCAGCACCACAGCGTCGCCACTGCCAACCGCCCACCAATCTGCCGCTCAGCTCGATTACATCGCCCTTGCGTGCCAACTACAAGACGACAGCCTATTTACACAGTCATCATCAGCAATTAGAATTTCAACGAAATTCCCAGTCGGATGACGACAGTGGCTGTGCTTTGGAAGAATATACATGGGTGCCGCCGGGTCTAAGACCTGATCAGGTAACTTTCCTTAGCTTAATGATTCAAGTTATTTAATTCCTCAAAAGTGGGGAAAAATGACAGGCAACTTTAATGATATGAGTTTGCTTGAAATCTCTACCTTAGTACGTGAATGTGCATTTCTCACACTTCTGTTTTAGATGTCGAATGTTGCAGCAGCATAAATACATAAATTATCACCTTCACTTTGATTGCAAAATCATGTTTCGTCGTCTTTGTGGAATTTGTCAGCAAAATTTCCTAAGAAATGGACATATAATATTTTTATTTTGATGACCAACAACTGAGATGTCCAATATGTGGAGCAAACGAATGAAATACTTTTCAAACAATAGCATGCTAAATTTCGTAATAAGTGAGGACTTGTCATCCCCAGTTTATAAGATAAGAGAATATAGATAAGGGTATAGGAAGAAAAGTTTGGAAAGCAGGGAGATATATGAAATAGGGCAAGGTATAAAATGGTAAATAAACAGACACACAATAACTAATCACCATACAAGTTCGTGTAATCAATACATAGTTCTAACAAAATATAAATACTAAAATAAAAATGTTGGCAAGATAGGTAGCGTAGTTAGCGAACCGACCACTCAGCCTCTAAACCGTTTAGACTTCGCATGAATACCAGTAGTCCTCCAGTATTAACAGCACAAAGAGGAGCCAAACCTGTAACCATAGAGTAATACTTAAGAGTTTACATTACTCTCTTCGATGCCTCTTCATGACGACGAGGTAGTAGGCCATTTCATATAGTTTTATTTGCTGCTGTATTTTACCAATTTTACACTTTAGTTCGACATAAAACGGACAGAAATCAAAGGGAATGCGTATTTTCATTCAATGCGAACAACATAAAACATAATCTAGTTGTCATTAGTATCAATAAACACTATTTAAAATTAGTTCCTGTCTTCGTTGGTCTCTGATTCTACATCATTTCCCTAGTACCTTTTCGATCAGCTGTGTCATAGAAACCCCCTGCCTGCAACATAAGCTGCGTATGTTTCTCTGTTGCACAATTAGTCATCATAACAACTACGGCAATAATCAATTATCTCATTATTCCATTCAAATGATATTCTCATATCAGAAAAGTTGCGGATCGGATTTTCCCAATAGTAGTAATTCCTCGCGGTGGGCTGGGCTTGTCTTCCGCAATCGCTATATTGACAGTGGAAATTCAAAATTAAAATGAGAAACATAATACCTATTTGTTGACGAACCCCGCAATCGTTATAAGGACCACGATTTACGGATATGCACTTGGAATCTTAGAACACTATACAGATCCATTGCCACTGTCCAACTGACAGATGACCTCAAGAACTAAAAGGCCGATACTGCTGCTATCCAGGGGATGTGATGGACAGGTTATGGCTGTACAAAGAAGAAGAACTGAGACATTCACTACAGCTGCTATGCGCATTTGTAGTTCGTAAAAGGCTGACGTCTGGTCGCAAGGTTCAACCTTGTGAGTGGATGTTTATCCACCATCCGCATAAAAGCGAAATACTTTAACATTCAAAAAAATAAATGATTTCCCATTACATTCCACGAAGGAAGGAAGTTTTGTACTCACTGATTGTTTTACACCGGTTCCGAACGGTTTTTTGAGAAGCTTTTTCCTGGCTAAATACTCGATAGTGTCGCCGTCACTATACGATAGAACCCACGATCTCAAGTACAAGAGGCGCGCAAACTAACCATTGCACCATTGACGACCAACAATACCAATACTAATACTTTAACCAATACTTTAACATATCGCTAATTTTTGTGCACACCCTGATTGAAGAAAAAGCCAATGACACCAAGAACATGTTATATGAGCGCCTAGAGGAAACAGGCGACCGTTGCCCTGGCCATGGAATTAAGATTGTACTAGGTGATTTTATTACTAAAGTCGGCAAAGAAAATTTAAATTCAGTCGGCAAATTAAGTCTACACTCCAACATTTCCGATAACAGAATGAGACTACTAGTTTTCGACGCAGCGACAAATATGGTTGTCAGTAGTACGAGATTCCAACATAAAGGCATCCATCCACAAGGCTACTTGGACATCTCCTGATCAACAAACGAAAAATTACAACAAAATCGGACATAAATGTCAAATAACCGGTAAATAAACGTAACTGACACTAGCCCGGTCATCAAAAATGCTATACCACGGAAAAATACATCTCTGTGATATAAATTAAAAATGCACCTCAAAGAACTGCAACAATGCAAGTACGCATGAGGCAAAGAAGAATATGGTGGAAAAATTCTGGAATTATGTGAATAGTATGATAGAGTTTGTATATATGTATACTCGTACGACTGATGATCTACCTGTTATCAATTCAGGCACAGTAGTTAGGCATCTGATGATGAGCTTGTCACGGAGTTCGAAACTAGTCATGCAAGTGAGTGTGCGTAACTAAATTGTCTATTATTCCAACAAAACCCAACCATTTTTCAGTTAGAAAAATGTTCCTGACCTTGTAAGCTTATAGTATGAATTTCTCATACATTAACTAAAATCTAACAAAGTCGGTCATAAAACTCAAATTCAAATAAAAATCAGATTGATCACCATGTATTTGATGAAAGTCACTCCACTAGGATAATGGACGTACGTTTGATTGGAAGAACTAATATCGATTCGGATCACTACCTGGTTGCAGAAAAGATTCGCTCAAGATTAAGCACAGCGAAAGTCGTATGAAAGATGACATATAGAAAGCTGGACATTGCGAAACTGCAATTACCAGAGATAGGCACGGCCTTTATTCAAGTGAACCAAAACAAAATATCACATTTTTGGACTTCTTTTATAAATTGCTCAAAAAAAGTGCTTTAGTTAAGTAACCACTATTGTCATGATTTTTTGGACCGAAGTTCCTTATCGCAGGTTGCGGGATGGGGGCTAAATTAAAAAATTTTAAACTACTTTATTAGAACACATTATTATCAACTATATTGGGTACTTTTGGTTTGGTTCGGTTTAAAGGGAAGTTTTCTAGGTGGAGCCTATTTATTCTATATTGTAGTTTTGAACCCAATAAAAAGTAAATTTAGAAAAGCCAAAGTGCAAGACTGGCAAATCCATGAAGTACAACCCTGAGTAAGTAATAACATTTGGCAGCATACTTACTGTTACACTCGTACTTTTGGTTTGTGTCTAGACTAACATATTTCTTGTCTAATGTAACATTTTCTAGGTGAAGCCTGTTTATTACATATGGTAGTTTGGACCGAATACAATCTAAATTTAGAAAAGCCAAAGTGAAAGAAGTAAAAAAAAAATAACATTTTCTAAAATAAGTGCGTTAGCTTAAATAAAGTAAATTTTCTCAAAAAACAATACCTATTCATATTCTTAAAGAGAGTACCTTTACTTATCAAAATACGTTATCTTAAAGAAGTACCTTTGCTTAAAAAAGTAAACTTTCTTACAAAAAGTACCTTTTCTTAAAAAAAGTATATTTTTAAATCAGTACCTTTTCGTAAACAAGTACATTATCTTACAATAAATTGCGTTTTCTTAAACACCTACCTTTTCCTTAAAGATAAAGAGTACCTTTTTGTAAAACAAAATAGCTTTTATCGAGATAAGTACCTACTCTCAAAATTGTACCTGTTCTTTCGTGAAAAAAAGCTTTTCTCCAAAAAAAAAAAATACCTTCTCTTACAAAAAATGCATTTTCTTACAAAACTTCCTTTTCTTAAAAGTACATTTTCTTAAAAATAAAATAATATCTTTTCTTTTCTTTTCTTGAGATAAGTACCTAGCCTTCCTGAGAATAAGTAAATTTTCTTAAAAAAATAACCTTATCCAAAAAGAGTACCACTCCTTTAAAAAGTACCCGTTCTTAAAAAACGGATTTCTTTCTAAAAAAATTATTAATCTTTGGCTTTTTCTTACATAAAAACATTAGCTTTCAGTAAAAGAAGTACCTCTCATCAAAGAGAGGACCTTTTCGGGAGAATATAATACATATTCTTACAAAAGGCACCTAAAAATATACTGTTTTTTTTTTTTTTAAATATATTCAGGTAAATAAAAAATTTCTAAAAAAAAGTTTATCATTTTACAAAAAGTATCTTTTCTTAAAGATTCATTTAAATTACAGTATTTTTCAACAGGCGCCTTAGGCGTGTTGGAACTAACTAGTACATAATATATAGCGAAAGGAACTTCGGTCCGACCGGGTGTCCCCTGACACCTCATGTAATTTTTTATATCTCAAGATGTCTAGCTTCCATTCTCATTTTAAAATTCTGCAATCGGTTACAAATTAAGTGAACCCGAGTGTATCAACTAATTTGCGTTGGATATAAAACGTCACTTCATTGTGAAACCCATAAAAATTTAATTTAATAAATAACTTAATGTTTTATTTAACACAATTTTCTGTTAAATATTAATAAAAGTGGAAATATCTCAAAACAAAAACTAAGTTCGCAGTAGTTTAAATAGTTTATTATCTCTGGTGAACAATTCACATTTTGGCACTTACAATGTTATTCGCGACTGTGCTTCATTTCGATTTATTTTAAATTTGTAATATTTGTGTTTATCAATCCAACATCGTGTTTTATTAAACAGAAACTTAACACCAACAACTCATTTTATTGATTCATATCTTACGTTAACTCTGATAACTCGCCTACAATTTTCATTATCAGGTAAAATGTTTAATTTTCTACAAAAATAGTCTTTATTTGACTACGACAATATCGCATATTAGTGTTTAAAAGCTTTTTAGAAACAATCCAGTACCCATGTTCTGTAATTTTTGTGAGAATTTCTCTCATCAAAAAAGTGGGCAATAAATAATTCTACCGTTTCTCGACATGAGAGTAGAAACTGTCATTGTAACTCAAAACATCACAACTGATGTCGTTTTATACAGGAAAATTCCAGTCAGCTGTCAAAATGAAAATAAACAAGCAAAGTATAAAATGTAAAAGTTTAAAATAAACAAAACATTGTAAAACATAATTTTGTAGATCAAAATAAACATCTCCCTGAAGAAGCCGGGAAAATCCGGAGAAGCGTTGGAGAAAATTGAAATTAACATTGTTTAATTTTCATTGAAAATTGTTGAACAGTACAGCCAAGTTAAAAATATCGAGAATTATTTATAATCTCTGGTCTAAAATAAAACCCAACAATAGTCATGTTTTGGTTAAAAGCAAGCGATCGCTAATTTGTAAAGTTTATTCGCATAAATCCGAAACGTCACAAAAACCCAAAGAAAGACATCGCACGGCGTTGCATCGCATGATCTCGGTGGACAGCTGACATCAGAATATCTTGAGATAATTTGTTCTGGAAATCGTTGCTGCAATAAATCGATTGTTTCATGCGCGGTGTGGTAGGTGGTACTGTTTTTCATAGTCTTCCTGATCCATGCCGTCCGGTTGAGCCCACAAGAACTCCGTTAACATGTACCTGCAGCGAGTACCTCATCTTAAAAAAAATTAAGACCCAATCACGCCGCCTGACAAAAATCCGCACCAGGCAGTTTCTTGTTGTGGGTGCATTTGTTTCTCATGGATTGCATGAGGATTTTCTGAGCCTCAAATTCGACAATTTTGTGAATTCACCAAGCCATTCCGAGGGAAATACGCTTCATCGGAGAAGATGACTTTTTTTTTGTGGAAAATTGACATTGACTTCACTTTGCTCCGTTACCAATTGAACGGATTGCCGACGCTTTCCATGGTCTGCTGGTTTAATCTCCTGAGTAAACTGAATTTTGTACGTATGAAGGTGGAGGTCTTTTGACAAAATTCGCTGCGTAGTGCTTCGTGAAATTTTAATTCGGCGACACTCTCTTTTACAATAGCAACGTTTTCAAGAGTCCGACCGGTACGTTGACACACAGGAGTCTTACTATCCAGTCTTCGAATGGTTGCCACATTAGTTGCACTTTCTCGAAGTTTGCGAGCGGTCTCAGCATAACTTTCCAAATTGTTGTTATAAGTTTTCACAATTATAACGCGTTGTTCTTTCGTGGAGCGCTCCATATTTAATAATCGTAATAAACATATGTGACAGCTGCCAAATTTCAGAGTTGCCACTTGCACAAAAAAAACATTACACTAAATTTAAAAACTGCAATCTTACTGTGACACACTTTATATAAAAACGAAAAACAAAATATTTTTTTTAAATTTTAAATGTTAGTTTAATACATTGTTATTCTCACATTGTTTCGATTTGGGAGTACATTTGACAGATGAAAATATTTTTTCTGCATCGATTACTTTACATTCACATAATTTCTCGTAGTTTTCCATTGAGTCGAGAAGATTGACAGATGACAGAAAGTTCTTCCAAAATAAAGTTACAGACATAGTTCAATGTTCAATCGGGTTTGTGTGCTAATTCACAATGTTTCTGTGTCATATCACATGTTCCATGCGAAAATTTTCTAGATGTGAGAGTTACGGAACATGGGTAGAGGTCTCAATAAATTGTGAGTCTACAAATAGAACGCGTGCAGATCACATATTCTACACAATCCCGTACAGGAAATATTTTCATTACTCGTAGACCACGATCTGCACGCTAAACTTAAAAAAAGTTTCAAACTTATTGTCCTATGATTTTTCTAATTAAAAATGGTTTCCCATTACATCCCATGAAGGGATAGGGGAGAGCTTCTTACAATCACTGAGCTGTGCGCTTTCCAGTTTTAACTCACTGATTGTGACCTACAGTTTTACACCGATTCCGGACGGTATTTTGAGAAGCATTTTCATGGCTAAATACTCGATAGTGTCACCGTCACTATGCGAGGTGCCCGCCGGTGGTCTGAGCAGGAATCGAACCCAGAATCTCATGTACAAAAGGCGCGCACACTACCATTGCACCACCGACGGTCTTTGTAATTATTTCAGTATTTTTGTGTTTTAATTCTAGCAAATGTTATTCGAACATATTTTAATCTATTGAAGTCACTAAGGCTAATGAGTGTGTTAATCGGCGTTATTATTACTCGGTTTCGAATTCGCTAAAGTGGCATTCCTCACACACCAACTGCAAATATCTAACATACACAAATGTCCAAAATATAGCAATATAAACGCTCGCGAGATTGTGTGAATGGTATCAAGATAAAAAAGCGTAACGAAAAAATTTATGTAATACGAGTATTAAGCTTCTACTTCAACAATACTATTGTTTGTATCTTGGAAAATAAAGACTTATAACTTAAAAATAGAAAATTCAACACAAATGGCTTAATCAATCTTGGATTTTAAAAGATTAACGATATTTTATCAAAACCATTTTATTAATACTATGAGTGGTGAAGAGTGAAAGGGTCAAAGGCGCCATCTAACAATATATAGTAAATATCGCAATGACCAATTCACCAATGACCCCATTTCCCTTATGTCGTAATAAGTTATATAATTGTGAGTATTGTCTTTGTCATAGGCTTTAGTAACAGTCAGCGATGACACAAAGCTGACAAATCAATACGACGTTCTGACGTAGATTGCCAGTCCCTTCACAATTCCAATCACCTAAGTCAAAAATAGTGACATGTCAAGAAGATGTCTCATATAAATTGGCCTACTGACATTGTCCTAAGAAAATACTACTGAAAATGGGTTCAAGACAACAATTTCCAACTGGGAATATCGGACCATTCTCATTCGATAATGCGATAATAACAGTAAATGAGGCTCGATATCGCGAAACGATAATCGAGTTTTATGTGCCAAAATTTCTGTCGACGTTAACGACATATGCGAATAGCCAGAAAAGCAACTCCATTACTAGATTGTCATTTCCTGGTCGCGTATTTTACTTAATGCAGTTAGACATTTTACTTTCAGATGTCGAAATTCAGCCACATTTATGCAAACGTGTCATGGGAAAATTTTACAAAAGAGGTGTTATAAATAAATTATAAACTTGATGGAAAATTTTATATTTTTAATTTAAACCCTTTATTTTCTATTACGTCTTGCGCGAAATTTGGGACAACATTTATATGAACTTTATCAAAAGGTATTTTACAGTGTTTGGTCCAATTAATTTCTGTGCAATTTTGTCAGCTTTCGCCAGACTTCGTGGAATTTGAATGAATCTGGATTCTTTGGGTCAATCTTAACATATACTAGGGCATTAATATACAACGCAATTAGATATAAGTAGAAGCTGGCATTATTGGCACATACATATATGTTCAAAGCGGATAGTTGCGACAGCCACATATTAGTACCCAAAAAAGGACAATAATTTGATGTCAATCAGTAGTCTTTAAGTTGGTTTTGATTCTAATCGTTTCAAAAATTTTCTATTACTCACAATCAGGTAACTGTTTATTGTCTAGTGCGCTTTCACTTGTTTGTACCAACATAGTGTATGAGGTGTCATGGGGCACCCGGTTGGAACGAAGTTCATTTTCATCATATTTGACTATTTTTTAAGAAAATTCACTTAATTAAAAAATTTTCTTTTTTAAAACTTCTTTCACTTTGGCATTTCTAACTTTTCTTTTTATTGGGTCCAAAACTTCAAGCTGGCATTATTGGCACATACATATATGTTCAAAGCGGATAGTTGCGACAGCCACATATTAGTACCCAAAAAAGGACAATAATTTGATGTCAATCAGTAGTCTTTAAGTTGGTTTTGATTCTAATCGTTTCAAAAATTTTCTATTACTCACAATCAGGTAACTGTTTATTGTCTAGTGCGCTTTCACTTGTTTGTACCAACATAGTGTATGAGGTGTCATGGGGCACCCGGTTGGAACGAAGTTCATTTTCATCATATTTGACTATTTTTTAAGAAAATTCACTTAATTAAAAAATTTTCTTTTTTAAAACTTCTTTCACTTTGGCATTTCTAACTTTTCTTTTTATTGGGTCCAAAACTTCAAAATATACTAAATATTGGTTACAGGCTCCACCTAAAAAAATTCCCATTAAACAAGAAACTTCCCAACATATGTTAGACATCTAGTTAATTTATTTCTGTATGATCCCAACCGTTAGTCTAGACACCAACCAAAGCAAAATAAACAATATAGTTGATAACAGTGGGTTGTTAAATAGTGTTAGAACAAAAGTTGTTTAATTTTTTTCCATTTAGCCCCAATCCGCAACGTGCGGTAAGGATCTTCGTTCGAACTGGTTTTTCAAAATTGTCGGTTTACGGTTTCTTCGAATATTTCAAGTTTGGAAGAATCTTTAACTGAGGAGTAGAATTAAATTTTTATGACGGAGAAGAAAACTATGCGTTTTATAAAAATCGTTTAGTTTAAACTCAGGGTAGTATTCTAAAAGTCCCGAATGTGAATTTAAACGCAAACGCCAACGCGAACTCCACATTCAACAAATGGTAGTTAATATGTCACTTCGCGCTTGCATTCACTTACGGAAGCAGCCACTGACATTTATTGTATCTAGAGTTGCCCGACTAAAATAACAAATTAGGGGTTAGAAAAAGCTCTATTAAGCGAACTGCACTCAATGAAAAATAATAAAAAAGTTAGCTCTATTTCAATAGATCAACTGATTTTAACTGATTTAATAATACTGAAAATACCAACAATATTTAAGGAAATAACCATAAAGTATGTAAAATATGGACACAGTAAGTTTTCCAATCTATATTAAGTTAGTTGTCTTTGCAAGAAACACGGGCCTTTGGCTGTTTTTAAAATGTATTGGTTCTTTTGTTTAATGTCTTAACATAAAGTTGCCAAATTGTGCTTGGCGTTTTTCCATACTCAAGACCCACCATAAAATGGTAATTTTGGGTTATCTGGGTCCATAGATGACGCTACACAAAAGTAGAGACACTACTAAATGTGGAGAAAATACCTTTCATTGGATTACCCACAGTTGCCTGTTTCTAGATGTCTGTAAATATACCAGTTTTTTGAGCCACATGGGCCTATAGGTCCGTACAAAAAAAAAATATTTTTCGTGTTTTTATATTTTTCTCCAATTTGTTTTTGTTTTTACCAAGTTTTGAACCTCGCCCGAACTCCGGCAATTCAGAAAAGATTTGTGTCCATCTCTGCCATTAGCAAACACCGTTTGCCGGAGTGTGTCTTGTTTTTATTGCTAATTAAATATAAATCAGGAAGTACTTGTAAGCAATGAAATGCAAAATGCTTGAATCTGCCCATCCACGTTCGTAATTTTTTTTTCAATTATAGTTTCTTCAACTAACGCGAAGAATTCTGGCGGGTTGAAATTGACAGCTGAAGAGATTTGAAACATTCCGCTGCGTTTTATAAACTACCCGTTAAACTGAACCCAGGAGTAGCTGTAACGTTTTATAAACTACCAAAACGACAAAAGTGACGCGAAGTGACTGATTCACGACTTACAGAATAACGCCCTGTGTTTTTGAATGCTGAGATGATGCAAACTATAAAACTAGTAAGCCCCAATTCGAGTTATTCTCTTTTAAATTCATATTTCCAGCATAATATGCACTGCTTTTAACGATTTCTTTAGACAATGTACACAGAGGTCTAATTGTACACATTATATTGTTGTAAGGTTCATTGCCTCTATCTGGTATTATTAGAGCACCACTTCCCAACTCCAACCGTCCTTCTGCAACACACCAAATGTCATAAATTTATTGAGAGAGTAGGCGTGTCTATACGACATTACTCTATGGACAAAATCAGCGTTGAGTAAATTTTCCTTTGAACGTATTGCACTTCTTTTTGGATTGTGAATACTGATTATTGTTTTATGAATTTCTGTTGGATTTGGCAGATATTTCTTCGATTTCCATGGGACAATTCGTTAGCAGACTTATTTGTGTCTACTTGGTTGGTCCAGTAACCATAGAGGGACATTGGAAATTCGTTAAATTTTGGAGCGAAGTTCCTTATCGCACGTTGCGGGATATGGGCTCAATGAAAAAAAATTAAACAATTTTGTTAACATTATTAAGGTGCGATCGACCTATATAAACTATATTGGGTACTTTTGCTTTGGTTTGTGTCTAGACTAACATATGTAGGCAAATTTTTTGTTTAATGGGAAGTTTTTTAGGTGGAGCCTGTAACCAATGTTTAGTATCTATTGTAGTTTCGAAGCCAATAAAAAGAAAATTTAGAAATCCAGTGAAAAAAGTTGAAAAAAACATTTTCTTAAATAAGTGTCTATTCTTAAAAATAAGTAAATTTTCCCAAAAAACTACCTATTCGTATTCTTAAATAGAGTACGTTTTTCTTAAAAAAAACCTAATCTTAAAAAAGTACCTTTGCTTAAAAAAAAGAAATTTTTTTTACAAAAACTACCCTTTCTTACAAAAAGTAATTTTGATTAAAATATAAGTAAGTACGTTTTCTTAAAAAATTACATTTTCTTACAAGAAATAGTACCTTTCTTGTGAAACGAAATAACTTTTCTTGAGATAACTAACTACTCTTAAGAATGTACCTATTCTAGAAAAAAGAACCAGTTCTAAAAAAATTCACATCACAAGGTTGGTTTACTTTTCTATAAAAAAAATTCTTTCTCTTAAAAAAAGGCCTTCCCTTACAAAAATTCCTTTTCTTAAATATAAAATAATACCTTTTCTTTTCATGAGATAAGTAGTTTTTTTTGAAAATAAGTACATTTTGTAAAAAAAAATAACCATTTCCAAAAAAGAGGTTCTTTAAAAAGTACCTGTTCTTAAAACAAGTACTTCTTTGAAAAAAAAATCATACTCTTATGACGTTTTCTTACAGAAAGTACTTCTTCTTAAAAATAGTACCTTTTCCTAACAAAAATATATTTTAATAAAAGAAGTACGTCTCTTTAAAAAGTGCCTGTTTTGGAAAATATAATACATATTCTTACAAAAAGGGACTAAAAATATACATTAAAAAAACACATTCTATAAAAAAAAATTTTCTTAAAAAAGGTTTATCATTTTGCAAAAAGTATAATTTCTTAAAGATCCATTTAAATTATCGAATTTTTCAACGGGCCCCTTAGGCGTGTTCGAACTAAATAGTACATAATATAGACCGAAAGCAACTTCGTTCCAACCCTGACATCTGATGTAATTTATAATTCTGAATTGTAGCTTCTGTCGTGTAAAAATAAATAAATGGTTTCCCATTACATCCCATGAAGGGACAGGGCAGAGCTTCTCACAATCACTGAGCTGTGCGCTTTCCAGTTTTCACTCACTGACTTGGACCTACAGTTTTACACCGATTCCAAAATGTATTTTGAGAAGTTTTTTCATGGCTAAATACTCGATAGTGTCGCCGTTACTATGCGAGGTGACCGCTGCCGAAAGAAATTGTAAGGTGGTCTGAGCAGGGATCGAACCCAGGATGTCATGTACAAGAGGCGCGCACACTAACCATTGTACCACCGACGGCCACAGCATCAGTCATGTAGAATTTTATAAAAACCGAACAAATCAGTTAAACGATTTGAAATAACCGGTGAAAGCGGTTCATCGAAAATATAATTTTTTTTAAAAACCGACCAATCCGGTTTTGGTTTCAAATCGACTGGCTCTACAGTTTTCTTACCGATTCGAACGGGTTTTTGATAAGCTGTTTCATGGCTAATTGCCGTTGTGAAGCGAGGTGACAGGCGCCGAAAGAAAGTGTATGGTGGTCGGATCAGGAGTTGAACCAACGTTCTCATGTACACGACCTACGACACCGACGGCACTTATAATGCAATATATTCCAATTTAATGTTACTACTATGTTAGAAGCTGCCATAACACCAATGAGATATTGTTGCTACAGAAAAGAAGAATCTTCCAAATGGTACATTAAATCATGCCAGGGTCTTAACAAAATATCGGTAGTCCGTGATTATGTAAGTTCAACTTTTTGGCCTGTGCTGTACATTCGAAATCGCTAAACTTTTAATGTACCAAATCTTGATGTAATACTGATTATAAATTACATGTTAGTGGTATTGTCATAAATGCGGTTTCTACTGCTGGGGTTGCACATATCTGTAACTATAATTTTATGCTTATACAACTCTGTATGCAATATGACAACAATGACCATTAGCTAAATGCAACATAATACTCATCGTCATCCTCCCAAGTGACATCACATAACAATTAGTCGCAACTCAACAAGTTTTCCCCCAATAATTTTAACAGCTGCAGTTGTATATTGAAAGTTTTACTTCGCCAATCTCAGCTACAAGTGCACGTTTGTAATTTTGTATTAAACTATTAACCGTTTCTAACTATTTGGTCAAAATAACTGTCTAATAACTTTCTGTTGTTTATTACCTGCTACGCCTTACGCTCTATGCCACTCATTGAACCGCACAATAAATCATTGATTCATTCATTGATGGCCACTCACTGCTCAGTCCACTGGATATCGCAAGCCCCAACCAAAATGAACGCCACCGCAAACCACCTGCTTCCTTAGTAACCATAATAGAAATTTGTTTTCGAGCAATTTCCATGGGTGATTTGGTCTGATGGACGTGTAAAAATCTCTGTTCATTAGAGACAAATTAAAATTGTAACGATTGCATTTCGTACCACGAAACGTTAGATGCACTGAAGCTCATTCGAATGTACATTTTCAAGATTTTCCAAATTTTCAAACAATAGCAACGAATTTGTTTCAAGCGAAAGCGTGGTTAATTGAGTTTCTCCGCGTTTACGGTCATTTCAATTAATAATTGATAATGGACTGACAGATGCAAAGAAGGAGGAATAATTATGAAATGATTTTCACAGATCCATAGTTGATAACATACATAAAAGTGAAGGTGTAATTAGACGGTGATAAACAATTTAAAATGCATTTGGTTTATAACTTCCGTAACACTTTCAAAAAACTACATGAGGTATTTAACTAAACCGTTGCATCTAATGCACTATGACAGTGGAATACTTAACTGACTTTCATTTTTGACAGTGCAGCATTTAATTCTCCCCAAGTTTAAATGAAGCCATTATAATCCCGTTGAGGCCACACCGTAAGAATGTTGTCATTAATATTGTATTAAACACTATTTTGAAATCATTAATTGTACTATACAGGGATGGTGCCAGAAAATAATTTGTTTTGGAATCTTTTTTCGGTAATTAGAGACTTGTTTATTTGATCCAATTTTAGTGCCCAATTGAGTTTCAATCGTAATAATTTCCACGCAGGAATTAATTTCTTAAGTTTTATTTTAAGACTCCATTAGTGGAAACAGTATCTGATGTTCAACAAAGTACGTTCTATCTGAACTTTTTTAAAAGATACAATTTAGGCAAATTAACAGCTTTTGAGAGATTAAAAGTAAATATTTTTATAATATTATTGGCTGCAAAATATTGTTACTATTTAATAAGAAAGGACTGAGAAATTTAATATGAAGATATTTCAGTAATTCATGGGATGCATTTGGTAGATGTACCAAGTTGTCATAAGAGTATTGCAACTTACGATTACGATTACCATTACAACTTAAATTTTAGAATTTTCGAACATGATTGGGATTTTTATATCGCCTGCCTTTTCCCAAGCAGATTCGTTCAAGGAATATCAATCATGGGTTAGATAGCGGGCGGACCAATATGTAACAAAAGTACCCTGAACGCTTTTAAACTTTATAGTTTCATATTAATCACCAGACCCACCCAATAATCTTTAAAATGTAGTAAATTCGTACAATTCCAGCTCTCAGTTTCAATACGGAATTTGCCGAAATGCTCACATGTGGAAGTTTGTATTTATGTACAGTCAGAGTCCAAAATATTTATACGTAATATGCACTGTAACTCACACAAATAATAAACAAAATAAACCTTTTCTTTTGTCGTTGCAGTAAAATAAGATTGGAATATTTCATTTAGGTATTTTACATTCCGAAAGTCGACAAGTGAATATTCCTAACATTGTCTTATAATGAAAATTCGTTCTTATGGCGACATTTTCCGAATTTTTTTTCATGTAGGGTTAAAACCCCAAGGCGAAGGAAAAAATATGCTGCGCCATAAGTCAAATACACTGTGATAGTTTTTGACCCGAAAAAAAATGAACTTTGATGAATCCTTTTCGAACTATTAGGGGGTAGTCCCCTGAGTGCGAAAGTACATTTGGAAGTGTCAGATTGGCTCCAGTTTTTGAGAAATCGGTATATATGGATATAGCTAAGTCTGCGCTATTTAAACAAATTTTACCGGCCATAGGCCAATTTTTTTGTTGGCCTAACAGGGTTTAAACAGCTTATTAAAATAGAAAAAACAAATGTTTCTTAACCTCACTTTTTTGCTAAAAATCTGATTTTCTCAAGAAACAGCAATAGTAAACCTATTTCTACCTAGACTCAGGTTGTAGGCAAGACTTCAGGCTTTGTTTTAAGGTATAATACTTTGCATTAACCCTTCTAAGACCGGAGATATTTATGTTCAAAATTTGAAATACAAGAAAAAATTAAAGTGTTTTTACTTTTTTCCAAAATTTTATTTATTTTCCTAGCATAGGCCTCAAGTTAAGCTTCAAAATCAAAATATTGGACTTTTGTATATTTTTTTCGTTTTTTTTTTAAGTTAATTAATTATAATTAATCAACTTTAATAAAATACCTGTGTACAATAACGTTTCAAATTTTGAACATAAATATCTCCGGTCTTAGAAGGGTTAATGCAAAGTATTATACCTTAAAACAAAGCCTGAAGTCTTGCCTACAACCTGAGTCTAGGTAGAAATAGGTTTACTAGGGCTTTTTTTTTGAGAAAATCAGATTTTTAGCAAAAAAGTGAGGTTAAAAAATCGTATTTTTTAAATTTGTTCCCAATGGGTTAATAAAATGTAATATATTTATATGCAGATTTAATGAGTTTTTAATGGCCTTTGTAATGATATTCACCGGAACCAGAGCGGACCATAAATGTGTGAGATATGGCCAATTATATACTCAAGCTTTGAAGGCCCATATCTCGAGAAGTTGGACCGAGCGGAAACATTTGTTTTTTCTATTTTAATAAACTTTTTAAGCCCTTTTAGGCCAGAAAAAAATTGGCCTATGGTCGGTAAAATTTGTTTAAATAGCGCAGACTTAGCTATATCCATATATACCGATTTCTCAAAAACTGGAGCCAATCTGACACTTCCAAATGTACTTTCGCACTCAGGGGACTCCCCCTAATAGTTCGAAAAGGATTCATCGAAGTTAATTTTTTCGACTATCACAGTGATATCAAACAAATCAAAGTATTTGAAATTTATTTCAGCTGCAAATTTGGTTTTTGATTTACAGATTAAACCCTGTTCCCCGATCTCGAATAAAAGCTAAGCGCACGAAAATCAGTCAGTCATATTCGACTCAAATTGGGTTCCTTTGAAAAATTGTATGTTTCGATTCGACTCGAAAGGACTAGATTGAGGACCCAAATAAGCGTTCATTCGTACAGAACAGGAACGAAAACTTTCGTTCGAGTTAAAGAAACAGGTTGTAAATAAATTCCGGTCTGCAATAAACTGTGGCAACGTTTAAGTTTAGCTTTTAAAGTCGTAATTTTTGAAAGTTCAGATATTATATTCAGTGTCTGAAAATTGAAAGTATGGATTCAAAGTGAGAAGAATTTTTTCATTGTTTGTTTAATATTCGTCCACTAATTTTAGCAGTTTTTGTATGTTTCGCAGATTTTCGGCTACGAGAAGGGACTTCCGCATCATAATGGCAGTTTGAATAAAACAGTTGTCATCCAATGGGAGTAACTACAGATTTTCACACTCCATGTTAATGACATTTTAACACGAACGTGTTGCGATCACTCCAAATGTTGAGACAAGTTAAGTGACTTTTGCCAAAGAAATAGTTTTTCGGTGACGTCATTCGCAATGCTATTCTAGGGCCTAATTTTTGAGTGGTTATTTAAATTCGTAAGCAGTTGATTTTGACTTACTCTGTGGTTCATCAGGATAGAACCAAAGTAAAAAATCCTTATAAATTGTGAACGCAGAAACAATACAGATTCAAACTTTTCAGGGAAACAATAAAACCTGTTATTGACCACTAATATCAAAAAAGCAGGTCGAAGCAGGAAAATTCTTCTTTTTTTTGATTCAACAGAATAGAACCATATTTTAATTGTTTTTTATAATTCAAACAAATATAAATTGTTAATATAAAACATTAAATTTGGTGTAGGTAATTATTTTATCTGAATATTAATTTATTCGGTGGTGCAATGGGTAGTGTGCGCGCCTCTTGTACATGAGATCCTGGGTTCGATCCCTGCTCTGACCACCTTAAATTTCTATCGACGGCGGTCACCTCGCTTAGTGAGTGTTTAGCCATGAAAAAGCGTCTCAAAATACCGTTCGGAATCGGTGTAAAAACTGTAGGTCCCAATCAGTGAGTGAACAATTAGAAAGCGCACAGCTCTCTGGTTGTGAGAAGCTCTCCCCATTCCCTTCATGGGATGTAATGGGAAACGGTTTGTTTTTATTAATTTATTAGTGTGTGTATTCAGAATAACTTCGAATATTTTGTCTGTTAATGACACATATAGGGATTTTAGGTAATCAAGAGAAATTTCGGCACATGCAGTTTTTATTCCTTCAAAAAACTCATCTTTTGCTTTTTACTGCAATCCTCCCTCATAGACCTTTCAGGTTAGCCAACTCCAAACATTTTCAATAATGTTAAGGTCGGGTGGGTAGGGCGCCTAATTTAAGATTTCGTTATTTTGGCTTAAGTCACTTAAGTGTCTTTGCACATCCCATACCTTATGGCCTTTAGCTGAATTTTGTGGAGGACTTTCTTCAGTTTTGGCTGATGTACATGTCCACTGAGCACAATAGCACAACGGACGGTTGATTTACTTGTGTCTATTCCTACTAAATGCTTAAAGCGCTGAATTTGGTGCAATTTGAAGCATTTTTCGCTTGTGCTGAGGTGTTAAAGCTATGTAAGTACCTCGTTTCTAACTTTAATTGTAGCTTTCTCGGTTTTTAATATAATTCATTGCCACATTATGATTTTTCACAGAGGTAAACATAAATTTTTACCATTTCCGATGAACTTAAACTACTTTTTCTACCCATTTTGATTTCATAATTTTTTTTGTCCAGGAGTTATAATTTATTCTAATAGGGTGATTCATTGTCTCCCGTTTATTTTATTTTATCCGTCGATTTCCATAGAGAATAATAAACGAGGGATCAAAGTTTAATATATCAGATTCCCAATGTGTGTAACTTGCCTGTTCTAATAAAGGGTTTTTCAACAGAGACGCTATAAAAGTAAATCGATAGGGACAGCAAACGACGCCATATTTTTCCCCGCTCTTTTGCCATTTCTCTTCAGTAAGGTTTGCCATTTCATCATGGAGCCAACAACGAGTCGAAATTATTAAAATTTACTACCGAAATTTGGAGTCAGTGGCCTCAACTTTAAGAGCGCTACGTCCAATTTATAGTCGTCAAAATCGTCCTACAAGATCAACAATTGAGCGTCTAGTGGAAAAATTTGAATCCACAGGCACAGTACAAAATGTTCCCGTGCCAGTGAGACAAAAAAGTGCCCGTAGTGTCGAGAATATTGCTGCCGCTGAGGCTTCAGTTCAAGAAAGCCCAAATGTGTCTCTCACACGTCGTTCTCAAGCGTTGGGCATCTCTGTGACGTCGTTGTGGCGAATTTTGCGAAAAGATCTTGGCCTACATCCTTACAAGATCAAATTGACGCAAGAACTGAAGCCGCTTGACCACCATAAGCGTCGTATGTTCGTGAATTGGGCTGAGCAACGACTTGCAAATGATTCGGATTTTCATCGGAAAATCATCTTCAGCGATGAGGCACATTTCTGGCTGAATGGCTTCGTCAATAAGCAAAATATGCGTTATTGGTCAGACAGCAATCCACACGTAATCCATGAGTCATCGTTGCATCCCGAAAAAATTACGGTTTGGTGCGGTTTATGGGCCGGCGGCGTCATTGGGCCGTACTTCTTCCGTGATGATCAAGACCGGCACATTACTGTGAATGCGAATCGCTACCGTTCAATGATAACCGAATATTTTTGGCCCCAATTGGATAATATGGACTTGGAGGACATGTGGTTCCAACAGGACGGCGCCACAAGCCACACAGCGCATGCCACAATCAATTTATTGGAAACCAAGTTTGGTGAACGTGTTATCTCACGAAATGGTTCAGTCGATTGGCCGCCTCGGTCGTGCGATTTGACGCCGTTAGATTATTTCCTGTGACGTCAAGTCTATGGTCTATGCCAACAAGCCAGCGACGATTGATGAACTTCGCACGAATATCGAACGTGAAATTGCAGCAGTATCGGCCGATTTATGCTTGAAAACCGTCGAAAATTGGGTTCAGCGTCTGGATTTATGCAAGCGTGCTCGTGGTGGTCATGCAAAAGAAATCGAGCTCAATACATAATGGCATCGATCCTACTTTCACGGGAATAAAGAATTTCATTGGTATCTAAAACCGGTTTTGTTTTATTTAAAAAAACTTTTGTAGCGCTCTTATTGAAAAACTCTTTATATATGTGATTTCAGATGTAAGTGCATTAGGAGTGGATTTATGCGATGGGTATCGCTGTTTATTTGATGGTGATTTTTCCCACTCTGGTACCTTTCCAATATTGGGTACCACTGCATTTGGATAATTTTAAAAATATATCTTTTGCAGAAGAACGGATAATTGAATAATTATATTTTTTATTGACGGATGTGTAATGTACCAAAAATCGTTTCGTCCTTTAATAATTTTAAAAGTTGTAATCGACGAAAACAAATGCTAAGTTTTCTGATCGTGATTGTAGGAGAAAGTTGTGAAGATAAATGACTGAAAAGGTTTAACGAACAAAATAGACTGGGAGCCATTTCTATGCTAGTTAACAGTCGGGTGGGGGATTCGGGTCTATCTAGTTCAATCTTGTACATAAACAACGATTATTACAGAGTCCCGGCAATTAAATGAAAAAATAAAACAAAGAAAAAATGGAGGGACCAAGTTTTACCATATACCATTGAAAAGAGATATGATAACATTTGCGAGAAAATTATTACAACCAAGTATCAGTCGTTACTGAATTCAAAGATGTTATTAGAATCCAAAGTCTTTTAACCCATAACCCAACCATGGTCCTATCGACGTTTTATAAATAAAAATAATACTTATGAATTTCTCATACATTAACCAAATACCAACAAAAATCGGTCATAAAAATTCAAATTCAAATAAATGTAACTGACACTAACTAGCACGGTCTTCAGTGATGTTGATACTTAGGGATCTTCGACCGATACTACGGTTACGGGATTTTCTTCCAGAAAGTACTTCTTTTGAAAAATAGTACATTTTCTTAACAAAAAATTTGCTTTTAATAAAAGAAGTACCTCTCTTTAAAAAATTACTTTTTCGGGAAAATATAATACATATTCTTACAAAAACGACACAAAAATATAGTTTAAAAAAATACATTCTATGAAAAATTTAAAATTTCTTAAAAAAAGTTTACTATTTTACAAAAAGTATCTTTCCTTAAAGATTCATTTAAATTATCGTATTTACCAACGGGCGCCTTAGGTGTGTTGGAACTAACTAGTACATAATACACAGCGAAAGGAACTTCGTTCCAACCGGGTGTCGCCTGACACCTCATGTGATTTTTATTCAATTATATTTTATTTGTTTTTACATTTGAAATGCATTTTGTACATTTACTTTTGACAATGACTCTATGCCCATATGTGTTTTATCTACAAAACCCCAAACAGTTTGCACATTTTTTCTAACCGTAACTCGCAACGGCAAGTGCAATTAATAATATGACTCCCTCTACTATGAGATCAGGCTAACACATATACATACACACACCCGCTCGTATCCTGGCTATCAGTCCGACATCAACGGACTCGCAGTCGTAACATAACCAAGACCAGAAGTATTGCAATAAATTTCAGAGAAATAACACAATCTGCTCCCACAAGTTTTGAGGAGGGAGGGGAAACCCACCAGCGATACGGTGGAAATAAATCCATACAATTTGGTCAAGTCGCTAACGCTGAGGATTGCGGGCCGTCTCGATGTTGATGGTGATGGTAACTAATTGAACACCACTGTAATTGATGCACACACAGCATGAGTTAGTGCGACGACGATAAACTACCAGAGGACGTGGAATGGTGGTTGGTGACATAGGATGGCATGGGGGAAATAGTTGGCGCGGCTGCCAGAGGGCACTTAAGAGTGTAACCATCTAACGGGCAATTGTCGCTGTCGAGTCGAGTGTTGTGATAACGCTGGAAGGAAATGCATTGGTTGCCCGACCGACCGAATGATGCATGGCTCGTCATTACTTTTTAATCGAAATTGACCAAATTGTCATGACTCGAAGAGTGAAAGTCCTTTTTGTGTTGGCTGTCTGTCTGCATTGATAAATATCAGAGACAGACATAAAACGAACGGCCAGACAGACGCCACATAGAGCATAGTTTATTATGGACCAAAAACAGATCATTCATTCACTGAATTTCGCCTCACATGGCTATAACCAAATATACGTATGTACATGTTCATGTTTTGACCATAATAAATTGATAAATTGGCAACAGTTTTTTTGGGTGCATAAAGGCCACCTAAAATGGCAATATTATGAAGCTATTTATTTTATATTATCAGTGTATAGATTGAATTTTTATTTAATTAATCGTGGTATTTTCATTAATCATTTCCAGGTACGTTTATACTTCTCTCAATTAGCCGATGACAAGGTGCCGTACGTCAATAGTCCAGGTGAAAAGTACCGGATTAAACAGTTGCTGCATCAATTACCGCCACAGGATAACGAGGTAAGTTATCTTTATTGTTGGTTGTGTGGAACTAACTAAAGAAGGACTAAGATACAATATTCTTTTTATTTCCCGATTTTAAAACTTTTTCGATCATTATTCAGTAGTTTGTATTTATATTATGACCAGTACAGACTGACAATACTGCATTTTGCATGTGAGGGACATATTTGATGAACTCAACGCGAATGAAAAGGCTGTGATTGATACCCAAGCTTCGGAATACGAAAGCGTACAAATGATACTTAACTACAACACCTAACGCACAGAAGAAGTCGGGCTAGTTCCTAAATAAACCCAGAACAAAAGTGTTCAAACGTTTCGCATCGCCTTCGCTTTGGTCGTTCTAAAGATAGCCACCATTGATAAATCGAAAATGGAACCAAGGATTTCCCGATTTGGTTATTCGGTTTCATAACATTCCGACGTGACATTTTGATTCATATTTGGCTACTTAAGAAATTTTCTGAAATCATTTCTGATCACTTTCATAAAGTTGGAAAACTGTGGATAAACTGTGGATAACTGGATAAACTGATATAAATAGTGATAATATAAATTAGGAAACCTGTAGTTGAAATGTAGAATTTATATATGATGTATAGGAAACTGTTTTGAAATTCATAAAACTTCTAAATGCTAATCCTGAAATTCCTTTGGGGATTTGGGACTTCAAAAGATGTTTTCAGAATTTTATTTGGTTTTCCCTGAATTTCCACAAATACTTTAAGAACGTCAAATTAAAATCCAGCAATTTTAGTTCATGTTGTGTAAATACCAATTAGGTTAGGCTGGCCATATTTACGCCCATGAGGATATTAGTGGAACAACTGGGCATCATGTTCCGTCACCATCGTTAAACCTGTAAAATAACCTGGTGCGGTCGGGGGTGTTCAAGTCATATGATATATCATTCCGGTGTTTCATTTATGTTGGCATATAGTCCGTGACAAACCAATTTGAATATACGGTAGATCAGCAAAAAAGTAAGCCCCAAATGTTGTCTTATACTCACAAAATATGGCGGGCAGGTGGGTATCAGATGTTCGATACTCTCAGGTTTTCTTTGCCCCCTTAGCTCTTCTACTAGTATGGAGCTATCATTCCTAGGAGTGGATCAAGTTTTTCGAACGTTTCCGCCCATAACTTGTTCAGACCTGCCTGATTATCCTGCAAGTTGTGCCTCCAGATCATCGTTCGTTTTCATGGCTTACCTGTTCTATCGATCCCGGAATGTTCCTATGGCCCGGTACATAAAACTGCTTGACCATCTCATTTAGAGATGGGCGACAGTTATGGTAAATTTTAGAAGTCGGGAATAGAGACTGCAGAGATTTTATACCAGGCTGACCGTCAAAGTAGATATTGAGACCACTGGTGGTGATGACGTTTCGCACCAGCTTGAGTGTCACTCCTACGATTACCATTAACTCTGTCTCAAACTTGCTAAAAGGTCACCAGACAAAAACGATAGGAAAATAAATTTAAAAGAAAATATATCAAAATAATTCTGGCTTTACTTTGAAGCACTATTTATGCCATTTTGTATGGAAAAGCACATCATTGAAATGGCCGCCTCAGATTCGTTGGCATGGCTTCAATCGGTCGGTCTCATTGTTGCTGACTCGGCCAAATATGTGCAGCGTTATTCCGGCTATATCATCTCAAATGTTGGCCTCGAGTTCGTCTAAAGTTATTGACTTGTTAGCATTGACTAAGGATTCGATGCAGCTCCAAAGAATATAATTTGCAGGTGTCCAGTCGCATGATCTCGGCGGCCAATTGATGAACGTTCACCTTGACTTCGCCAACTTCGAGCGTTGCGCCGCTTATATGGCATGTAGCGCCGTCATGTTGAAACCACTGTTCAGGTACATCGATGATGTCGGGCTCTGGTCAAAGAAAGTCGGTTAACAACGCTCTATACCGAGAACCACAGACGGTAACGGTATTTCATTCGTCATGGTAACGGTATTTCATTCGTCATGGTTAGATGGGGCTGTGCCATAAATAGGACTTCCCCGGGACGATAATTTTTTGTCGATAATCCGAATCTCCGCTCAAAATGGTCAATTAGAGAACTCATGGCGTTGCCAATGGATGTCCGGCTACGATTCTTACGTCAGCACATTCTTACACGGATGTAGGGCCAAATTCAACCGCAATATGAGTCGTTGCCAGTCCGCAGACTGATAGTGGTGGCGTCTCTATCGCAGTAGTTAGATAAAAGGAATATGTTCCAATTATTCTTTGCAGTTATACACGTTGCGGATGTGCCATGTCTTTAAAACGAGAAGCATGTAATTAAGGGCCTTCAATCTTTATTGGATGAAGACGACATCGGCTCGAAATTTATGTGAATGAAACTGGACAGCTCCATTCCGTCTGTTTCCGATGTAACTTTGATGGGTTCAGCATGCTGCTTCGATTCCTAGTCAGCACGGGCAATCAAATCCCCGCGCCTGTGTTCCATTTCGTTCAATTTCCTGTTCCACAAGCAAAGTCACATATGCCATCTTGTCGACCACTCCGTCTAATTTCGATGTGACTTTAGATAAGTTTAATTAAACCCGTACGAAATTATGCCTTCAGTGTTTCTGAGAATCGGACGTGATACGACGTTCGTGACAAACCTGGCGCCGAAATCCTTCCGGTTTTTCCAACATATCATTCTCCAATTGGCGAACGGAAGGTCCCTGTTTCTGGCCCATATTGGGCCTATGACAGATTCATCACTGTCAGTGGTAGATACACGTATCTACGCGCAAACTCTTGGACGGGACGGGATGTTATTCTTATCAACAATAAGTAGTTTGACACCTGGCCAGACTTCCCCTCCTTAAAAATGGGTTCTTTGTGTAACTCAACAGATTGCTAATTTTGAAACAGAATGAGCTTAATTCGGGCTTGGTAGCAGCCTGCATCGCAGAAGATGGGGGGTAACACAGGAGGATATCCACAGACTTCGTAGTCCTTAAGGGCGGCCGAAATATATATATTTTATATTTTTAAAGAAAGATCCATCTGCATGCCCCTGGAAGTGACCACCATTGTGAGACTCTTTTTGATCATTTGGGTCGTTTAGACTTCGGCGGATCATCGGGCTATCGCACTCGTTTTCCAAACTATATGTTGTGCGCCGGTCAAGTTCCTTGCCTATTGTTTCCGTCCAAGAAGCTCTGAAGACTCAAATATGTTGTTGTATATATAAAATCTTTCGCTGCTTTTTGCCAACAGAGTTACTTCTTTGACTAAGCAACTTCAAATTTCTGGTTTAGAGGAATTCTACTTCTTGTAGGCTGATGTCGCCATTGTCACATTTTCGAACGCACAAAAATCACTGGGTCGAACCTGAAAATATGTGGCAACTTATGTAAACAATGCAGTAAAAGACGAAGCATAGCCCGATTGGTTATACCATTATTCGCATGGGGCTCAATTTTCTTTATAAAAGTGGAAAGTTCATCATCAGATGCCTACTCACTGTGCCTGATTTGGTTCAATTTCTATTCTATTCTATTTTGAATTTGTTTGTTACCTGAGATTTGGTTGTCAAGTCACTGATGTTGCCGGACTCTTACGAAAAGTGGAACCTATCGTATCGTAGGGATTAGTCTAATCAACAACGAATACATGGTTACTTTCTTAGTACAAAACGGAACATATATAACACCTTTGACTGTTGTTTACATGAAAACGAATAGAATCTTCATGAGAAATTCCCCGAGACGATGAGGAATGGGTAACCCACTGTAACTTTCCTCAAATTTCTCTTATTATGGCTAGTTTCCCATTTCGATTACCCATTACCCATACATTAAACCCCTTTATAAATATATTGTAATCTATTTATTTAAGTGGTTGTTTTTCTGTCATAACTTTTACATTTGTCCACAGAATATTTTTAAAATAACTTTTTCTGAAATCGCAAATTAATTGCTTTCGAGGCCTGTACTCACTTTTTGTGGAATTTTTGTTTAATACCTAATTCTAAACCATCTTCAGAATAATATACATATTTTTAGAAAAAGTCTTAAATAAAAAATGTTTTTCCCCAAACAAAAAAAAAAACATAATTATGCATTTCTGAAGAGACATCATATTTTGTAAATAATTCATACAAATTGAGGAAAAAATGGATAGTTGATAGTAGGTTTTTTGCCCAGTTCCTCTTCGACCATTTTTAAACCTCAATTCACTGCAGTGTACCAGGTGCGAGAAAGGGTTAATTGAAATGGGCAAAAAAGTATGACCAATAAATTATTTTTTCGAAAATAAAAATTTGAAAAATGCGCAGAAACATAAATCACATACAGCTAGACTTCCGCATAAGTTGCCAAAGTAAACGACAAATAGCCTTAACATAATTTGGAATTGGTTGAGTGCTTTAATTGAAATGGGAAGAAATATGACAATAAATTGAATTGAAGTTTTTGGAGCGAAGTTCCTTATCGCACGTTGCGGGATGGGGGCTACATTTTCTTTGGTTTGTGTCTAGACTAACTAGATGTCTCACATATGTTGGGAAATCTCTTGTTTTTAAGTTCTATAGGTGGAGCCTGTAGCCACTATTTCTTATATATTGAAGTTTTGAACCCAATAAAAAGTAAAAAGTAAATTTAGAAAAGCCAAAGTGAGAGAAGTTTAAATAAAGAAAATTTTCTTAACTAAGTGCCTTTTCTTAAAAAACATTATTATTCTCAAAACAATACCTATTCATATCCTTACACAAAGTACCGTTTCGTAAAAAATACCTCATCTTAAAGAAATACCTTTCCATAAAAAAAGCTAATTCTCTTACAAAAAGTACCTTTTCTTAAAAAAACAATTTTTTTTTTAAATAAGTAGCTTAACTTAAAAAAGTAAATTTTCTTACAACAAATTGCCTTTTCGTTAAAGAGTAAATTTTTTGTGAAACAAAATAACTTTTCTTGAGAAAAATTAACAATTCTGAAAAAAATCCCATTTCTTAAAAAAGCCTTTCCTTCAAACCTTCTCTTCTACCTTCTGTTAAAAAAATACCTTGTCTTACAAAAAATCCTTTTCTCAAAAGTACATTTTCTTAAAATTAGTAATACCTTTTCTTGTCTTGAGATACGTAGCCTTAAAAAGTACCTACTCTTAAAAAAAGTACTTCGTTGTAAAAAAAATTCCTCTTATGGGTATTTCTTCCAGAAAGAACTTCTTCTTAAAAATAGTACCTTTTCTTAAAAAAAACATTAGCTTTTAATAAAAGAAGTACCTCTCTTTAAAAAGGTTTTTTTTGTGAAAGTATAATACATATTCTCACAAGAAGGACCTAAAAATATATTTTCTAAAAAAAAGACATTCTATAAAAAAAAAATTCTTAAAAATGATTTATCATTTTAAAAAAGTATCTTTTCTTAAAGATCCATTTAAGTTATCGCACGTTTCAACGGGCGCCTTAGGCGTGTTGGAACTAACTAGTACATAATATATAGCGAAAAGGACTTTGTTCCAAACGGGTGTCTCCTGACACTTCATGTGTTTTTTTTTAGCGAAGTCAAAATTTGGAACAATCACTCAATCGTAATCTTTCAATCGAATGCAAAACAATGTTTGCAGTATTTGTTTAATTTATCATCTTTAGGCTGCCACATATCCTTTTTCGATGAGTTGGTTCTACGTCCCACATATAGTGCAAATTATCAAAACAATCCCATTATCAAATCAAGAACCAAAATACTATGAAAAATATTACTTTTTTTATAATATACATAAGTAATTTTCACATTTTCAAATTTTCAATTTCCGATATTATTGATTTCGGGCTATTGAAATTAGAACACATTCATGCACTGCCAACTGGTTTTGTTACATTTCTCAACGACAGAATTATGTTTGAAATTACCCTAAACTGCTAAATACGCTAATCACAACAAATATTATCCCCACATATAGTCTATTACTTTTACTTGATAAAAATCTATACAGATTCGCGTGGTTGGAAAAAAATATCAGTTGTATAACAAGTTTCCAAAGTAATTTGACGATCATCTCAAAAATATGATATCGGATTTAAGCAGGCTACTGCTATCGACAACATCCTAACTCGCCATTGAACGAACAATGCAGGAAGTCAGCTACAATTGGGTCGCTCATTAGTTTGATGAGAAACTAACTAAGACTTTATATACAATGTACGTACATATGTGATGGTGTAGTTGACTCCCAGGAAATGTGACAAAGTTGCATCATATTTTCGCAACCGCGAATATAAAAAATCAAACTAGAAAACTGGAAGACAGAATATTTAAATCACTGATTAGTTGTAATGTTAGTTCTACAGATCTAAATTTATGTTAAATTATTTTACCACATTCCTAAGTTAATTTTTATCTAAAACGGTATTTGTTTCTCTTTTTCTTTTTATCGTCAGGTCCGCTATTGTCACTCCTTAAGCGATGAGGAGCGCAAAGAGCTGCGTATATTCTCGGCTCAACGTAAACGTGAAGCTTTAGGCCGTGGAGCAGTGCGTCTGTTATCGGATGAGCGTCCTTGCCAAAATGTAAGTTTCTCACACTCTGTATCACCCATTTGTGCAAAATATTACCATTAATTAAAAGTTGCCGTTGAATGCTAGATTAATTAAATCTACACATATAAATCACAAACACATGATGTTCTTTTTGGTGCACACTGGTTTTAGGCGAACCCTTGAAGGAAACTAATCGCGTTCGAATATTTAAAAAATACAAACATTATGTACATTATTTTATAATATTTTTATATTTGAACGTATTGTTGTCACTGTAATGTAAGTTTTCACAATATTAATTTAAATTCAAATTTAAACGCATAGAGTAATGCCATATATAGAGCTGCCATCTTCTCATCTGACGTTCCCTTTCACACTATTTGTGGTGCAGTTGGTGCGATAGCGAGATATTTAACGTAAATTGACTTAAATCAGTATAAATTACAAAAATTTTTGACTTACATTTTTCATGTCGTTTTGATGAAAAACTGTGAAATTTAAAAGAATTTTGTTGGTTGGTTTGAGCCATTGCCTCTATCTGGTATTATTAAAGCAATACTTTGCAACATCCAACCTCTCATCTGCAACACAAAAAATGTTATAAATTTTCTGAGAGAGTTGGCTATTCTATACGTCATTACTCTATGCAATTACCCGTTTTGGGTTGAAGGTGACTGTCGTGAAATCTACATTATATCTATAAAACATGATCCAATCCCAGATATATTTTTAAACCATGTGCCATTCTTAAAACTTTCCTCGCAAAAAATCTTGCTACCAGTCGGTATCAGACTTCTGCGGAATGAAATGAGAACAATAGAAAAGAGTCGACATACCTGTTTTTACGTTCTCTAGATGAAGACGAGGTTGTGTCATTTCATCAAGTACGAGTTGCTGTTGTATATTAGTCTTTGGTTGCACATAAAAGGGGCAGAAATAAAGGGAATGCGTATTATCGTTCGATTCAACCAACATAAAACATAATTTAGCTGTCATTAGTATCAATCAAATAATCTCTAAACTTAGTTTGCTGCATGGTTTGCTTCTGATTGCTTATCGATCTCTCGCCTATCCACTCTGTATTCTATCAATTCCTACTACATAGTCGATCAACTGGGTCATGGATACTCCCTGATTTTTTTCAAATACTCCTATGAACGCCATTTCGGTCCACGGTGAGCCCGACAGAGTAATGATAACCGACTTGTTTGCGGAGTAATATTGAAAGTATGAACATGGGCCATCCTTGGTTTACGAAGGATGGCGCACCATGTCACCAGATCTCACCCAACGAGCGATATAAGTTCGTTAATAGCGCAATAAGTTCGTTAATTGTGTTATTAAACATCTTGGTGGTGGCAGTTGGCCGACTCAGAGCTGCGATTTGATACCGTTAGACTTTTTTGGGGAATGCTATTGCATTGCTGCTGCAATGCGGATTACCCAAAGGTGATCCAAACACATAATATCGTTCGTTCGAATATCGTTCGAGCCATTCGTGAGATAGGTCAAGAAACCATCAACAGGCTCTTGGAAAATTATCTTAAGAGAATGCACTGCAGCGAAACCGGCCGGAGTAGCATAAATAAAATTGTAATGGGATGTTTGTTCTTTCCAACAGAGCAATAACCTACCAAAATAAATTGAGTTTTGAATGTTAGTGCGTAAGAAGTTATTTTTACAAGCTGTCAAGGTCTGACAGATTCTTCGTTGTAATAAACGATATTTCAGGAAAGCACAGAAAGTGACATGCTTTGCGATTATTACTGAAATTTTGGATTAAGAAATATGGTTTCTGTTTTCAAGTAAGATTTTATGCTTCATTAAGTTCTAAATGACATTTCCAAACAAATTTGTTATTCACATTACAAAATGATTTTATGATTTGTATATGAATTTAAATTTTTTTTTCAAATTTCATTACAAAAAGTATTGTACAATCAATATTTTGAACATAATAAGATTTACATACATGAAAATCTCTTTGAAATTTGGAATTTGTAATTTGATTTTGGAATTTAAATCAGTATAATACTCGTATGAATGTGAATACAACTTTTAAATTTTATATTAAAAACTCATTCTAAATTGGAATATGATTTAAATTTTAGTTTAGAATTAAAACGCAATTGTCAAATTTAATAAGAGTTGTACAATTTCGAGTTTTAAACACGTTAAAGTATATGGAATGGTCCCGAAACAAATGTATTGGAAGTACTACATGTGTAATTGAATTTACAAGAAATAAACCGAAAAAACCGGTTCCACCGGTTTGTGCCAAAACTTAAACCCAAAAGCCTGTTTCTTCAAAATCTGATTTCTCGAAAAAACCGAAAACCGGGTTTAAAAAAATTCCGGTTTTTTTCACACTCCAGTTCCATCCCTGGTCGGACCAATTTACTTTTGCATTTCAGTAAAATGGTCATAACTTTGTAACGGTAAGACCCCTGGGCTACATTTAGGTCATTTTGAAAAGGTAAGAGGTATGGCTATCTTTCAACAGAAAAAACATAAGTTACCTGCCATCTGGCTGAGCAAATTGAGGTTATGTGCATTTTTTTGCATTTTTTTTCCGTCGGCGATTTGACTTTTTCTACTGTTTTTATTGCTTCTGAAAGGCCTCTTAAAGACCCTTCCATCAAGCCCAAAAACAAACAAAAAGCGCAGAAGTTAGCAACTTTATCCTACTACCCTCCGACCGCCAATCCGAAAATTTTTAACCCGCTGCCATTTCACACCCTTGCATTTTCGGACATGGTCCTAGTGGACTATTCTTCAGAAATGAGCCAAGGAATACGCTGGAGAAATTTGTCCGGAACTTCCTGAATCACCCAGTATATATTAAAAACAGATCCTCTGTGGCGTTTTCGCTCTTAATCGTGTGCCCAGCCAAGCATCCTCCTAAAATTAGCATGGAGGGAATCCAAATGGGCGTGGAGACATAGTCCATTTTGTATTATAGAGTGGCGCTATATAAAATATTGTCCAGTACCGAATTGCGGTTGTGTTTGTTTCGGTGGCTATTGCGTCGCCCGAAATTTATTTAGTTACATAAACATTATAGGCCGTATTATTAATATTTGAAACGAAAATATATTACAATACGGATTCCTAAATTAGCGAGAAAAATATTTTCAAATGCAGGCACAACCTACAAACCCCTGTACAGGCTCTCTCGATTGTGCGTATAAAGTATAATGTAACTAAAATATGTGTTTGAAAGTTTTCGCACCAACAACCAAATATGGAAAGTTTTCAGAAGTTTTTCCTTTAGTTGCCATTCCACTATCCATTGACAAAATAGAAAAATACCCTTCCAAACAAATGAAAGGAAATCATAAAATGCAACATATTTGCCAATATTTTGCAAGTTTTTCATTTCAGATGTTTGTTGTTGATGCTTCTCTTTAGATGTTTGAAAACGTTTCAGTTTCAGTTTCAGTTTATGTTTTTGTTTTAAACACCTTTTGGCTTATTTTGTAACTGGAACTCTTAGTGATTATGAATGGCCATTGCTACTGTCATTACACCAACTGAGAACTTCCAGAGTTGGGGTATATAGAGTTAGAGGCGAAGGCAAAAGTTGGTCTTTACTAGCGGCTAAAGAGGCCCATTTACTTTTTCAAAAAGTTTCTAACAGATGACAAAAAGATTTCATTAAGTGCGCATAAACAGAGTGGAAAAAACTGAACAAATGTGAGCAAAAAGGCCACTAAAAACAATTGAAAACGCTGACAGAGTTTCTGCGAAACAAACAAAAGACTCTAAAAAGAAGCTAGAAGAAGCACGGGGAAAGAGCTTACAACTTTAACGGAAAACAAAAGTTGACAAAAAGTGTCTTCAACAGTTGTTGCGAGTAAACTAAAAACGTCAGAGTAGTGAATGTGTATTTTATGTTCAAAATGTTATATAAAAATGTTTAACACACAACTCTATACATTAAAATATCTCAATGAAAAGTGAATGGAAAAACTGAGACTGAGTCGATATATAATCCAGCCAGCCAACCAGCGGGCAATTCAAACTCGTACTTAGTTCATGCGACCATAGAGAACTGACAATGAGATATGCACTTTTGAAAACTTCTTTGATTGTACACTCACTGCTAAGAGTGTAGTTAGTCGCAATTCCTATTCTTAAGATTCTATAGAAAACTTTGCCACGAAGCGAGAAGTTTGTAATTCTCATTGTGTAAATTTGCATTATTATTGGCTGCCAGACTGCAAGAAATTTTGGCTACACTCGAGGTAAGCTTTGAATTCAAATATGCATTGCAACGAATTAAGTCGGAGATGTTTCTTACGGAAGGAATTGTTGTGTTGTCACTCCAGCTTTGCTTAGACTGGCGTTATTGTGTGTGACCATTGTCCTCCCGAAACAGTGGATTCGGTCTGTTCATATCTGGATACTTCCAACATATTTAATAGACTCTGGCATGACGAATTCATATAAAAGAATAATGTTTTTGTCCGTGATATTAACCGCTCCAGATTTATTTCAAGCTTTCCCGTGTTGTTATAGATGACATCTCATTCAATGAGAATAAAAATAATGCGGGGGTACCACAAGGATCTGTCTTCTCTACTTCCCTTTGTCTAATTTTCATGCAGGACGTACATGGTCGGACTGCTAACCCTATCTACTCTTTTGAAAAAGGCAGCAATTATGTCATTTGTCTTCGTTTGATTGTCGGTCGACATTCGTTATAGATAAACAATTCGATTTTCACAAACTTTTTTGATGAATGGGTCCTTTGCAGACTGAAAGCCTTAGGTGAGCATATTAAATTCCCGGAAGGCCAGACCCCTCTTAGGTCTCACTATTTTTATGGCCTGATAACATTTTTTTTCTGAGCCGAAATAGTATTTGAAAAATGTTCAAAAAACTATGTTGTCAATAGCGAAATTCATTATCTTGAGTGAAATTGAATAAGACTTTTTTCATAGAAAATTTGAATCCTCTATCTCGTTTCCATTTTGTCCTTATTTTTTCAGAAATCATAAAATAGTACCTTAAAACGGGACTCTTGGGCATTCAAATGTTCCACGTTAATGTTGCTCAAACAAATTCGCTAGGAGTTGTGAAAGATAAGAAATCGATATCTTCAAATTTTACCAGTCCTCTTGGTCCTTTTTCAAAACAGTGTTTACACTCTGAAAAATTTGCCTGTTTTGTATACCGTGTTTGTAGTTTGCCGCAAATATAGTATACTTGTGTCCAAACACATTGTGGTTGCTATTAAATATAACATGTTTGCGACACAATGATTAATAGGTTATAATTTATGTATTTGTGACCCAAATGTGCATTTGTTTGTTGAAAACTGCTGAAAACACTGGTGTCTCTCACAGTAAAGAAACAAAAAACAGAAGATCTTCAATTCATGAAGCAATGCTTGCAAACATGTACATGCAGTTCCTGTTGTACTTTACTCTTTGTTTGGACATAACGCGGAACATAGAACCTCAATTAGCTGCCATTATTATCAATCAAAAACTACTTAAACTTAGTTTGCTTCTGGTTGCTTATCGTTCTCTGGTCTGTCCACTCTGTTCTCTATCATTTTCCTACTACATAATCGATCACCTGTGTCATGGATACCATATGCTTTCGGGCAAAAATATAACAAAAAGTCAAATAAAATCTTGATCGCCTGGGTAGCAAACGCACGTCTGCTAAACAAAAAAAAATCGCTGAGCAGGCTATAAATATTCTAGGTGGGATATTTAGTGAGATTACGAGTCCGCGAAATAAGAAAGAAATGGGCACGAACGGAATCGCTTCACTGATCAAGCGCTTCTGATAACCTCTGTCCGAAGAACCATTGACGACTGAATACATGAAAGTAAAACGCAATACATCAACCAAAGTTAGAAACACTGACTTCATCTGAAATTTACTACACGAAAATTCAAGAATATTTATGAATCCCTGACTGAGAGAATAATGCAAAAATACCGATACTTACTTTCAAGATAGACTCTCTCTGGTTGTCCCTCTTTTATTATCTTGCTCTCGACAGAGCATCAAAAGTGCAACAAACACAGCTGTATTTGTATCACAAACGCATATATATTTGGGTCGCAAACACATATATTATAATATATTAAGCATTGTGTCTCAAACGTATAATATTGAATAGCAAACACAATGTGTTTGCACACAAGTATATTATATTTGCGACAAGCTCCCAAAACATGTAATGTTTTCATCCAAATAATAAAAAACGACCGATTTTTCAGCGTGTATGCATTTTGAAAGCATTTTTTACTATCGTGTTCGAAAATTGTAACTTCTTTCATTACATTGAACTTGGATAAAGTTAGAAAATTGTAAGTTTAAAAAACAGACTGACTGAAAACTCGCGCAAGGGAATGGATGAAAGTTCCTTCATTATATTTCATCACAATAGAAAATATAATACACTGACAAAACTAACATATTTCTCCTTGTCCCTGTTGAAAACTCCTGGAAGAATGGATATTTTTGTGTTAAATACACTACAATTTTCATATTTAAGTTTCTACCTAAGTCAACACGTCGTGTGATCTATTCAACTAGCCTCAGAGTCGAAAAATATTTTATTATCAAAGCAAAAGGATTAGAAATGTATCTCGAAACTCAGAAGTACGAACGACTTGAAAATATTCACATTGCTATGACCCCAAATTTCTAAGTGTTCAGAAAATGTTTCATTTTATTTTTACGTTGCTAGAACTTCCAAGGCATCTGTTAGGTTTTACTTAATGAATTCTTCGTTTGAAATAAAATTTAGATCATTAAACGTCTAACGGCTATTCAAATCTCTTGACTTTTTAGGTCAACCAGTTGTTTAACTGACAATATTTCTTGAGTGGACTTCAAGTAGTGCCCCGAACAAACTAGACAAAAGCAGAATTCCTTTTGGCGTTTTCATTTACACTCCAACACAGGGCGCCACAGCTACCAGTCTTAGGTATAACAATGCACTTTTCTTTTCATTTCTCATCCCCTTTATGCTGGCAAATCTACTTTTTTCTGTTGCCAGTATTGGCATAAAATAAAACTTATTAAAACAAAACTCTATGCAAAGTTGTACGACGGACAGTTCGTGCAGGATCAAAGCAGCGGTATAAGTCGCTCGCACTTGAATCGAGTCAATACTTATGATGATGGTTCCTTGTTAAAGTTTTCTTCAGGTCCTTTTTGTTTGTTCTCGTTTTATTGAAAAGGATTTGCACAAGTGTTGAGAGTTTGAGTCAATTTCTTTGCCATATTTCCTCGCTTTATGAATGAATGGACGAACGGATTCCTTTTTGTCCGTTTTTTGCATGACTTTCTTATACTTCTTTGTGAAAAGGGAAACTGTTTTGTATTGTTTGCAATGGCGATTCGTGAAAGGGAATTTTGAAAGAAAATCTTGTTAATGCTGAGTTCTTATTTTTTGTTTTATTTTTAATTAAACATCGTTTTCATATTATCAGGGATTTTTTTATGTTTGCTTGAAGATTTTGAAACTTTGAAGTTTCTTTTCTATCTTTATTTTGAATGGTAGAGGTATTTATGGCCATTTTATAGCATGGAGAGTTTTGTTTTTTATTAAAAAAAGGCGGCGGTTGTTAGCAGAAAACTTGAGAACATTGTTGGAAAAGAAATTTAAATGGATTGCTGCATGGAAAATTAAAGAACAATGCCGGGAGTAATATTGACTGAGCAAACACTTGGAATTTTATAGAACTTCCTTTAGTAAGAAAATTCAGCTAAAAACATTAGCCGGAGTTGCCTCATCTTAGGATCCACAAAAGTTCGAATGCAAGTTCCTTTTTAAATAGGCCCAACCATTTCTCTAATATCATGTGAATCATTTATGATGTTTACTTGGTTATACAAAGATGCTCGATAGATTGGTCCTTGGGTATGGTGTTTTGCTAAAATTTAGAATTTCTTCTAAGTAACATTAGCGGAAAGCTTGATCTTTGATCCTCTAAGTAACATTACCGAAAAGCTTAATCTTTTACCTACAAATGACAGTGTATGGCTAAATAGGCATAAACTAACTGATAGCGGTACCGAACAGTTTTAATCTCCAGGGTATTTTACTATACGAATTTCGAGTAAGTTTGAAAGTCAATATTCTACGGACCTCGTACTAGCCTCGTTCTTTTCGTCCAGTATATACTAGAAGTGTATGCTGACCGAAAAGAACACATCGCCTTTAAGCAAAATTAATTTGACAGCACTTTTGTCGACTGTCAACTGCATAGAATAACACATACGTAGATAAACTTATTCTCTCATCTGACGTTTCATTTCACACTCTTCATCATAGGTTTGTGGAAATGAGAGCAATTAAATTTAAAATAATCTTACACCAGGTGGAGTTACAAAATATGTTCACTTAACTTTTTCCTGTCGTTTTGGTGTAGAACTGAAAAATTTAAATATATTTTGCACTTTTTTGTTGACTTTTATCGTTGGTATACATTTGTATTGTATTTAACACAACTAGTTTGCCACAAAACCACGAAATTCGGTTGTTGTTCCCATGTTGATCGCTGTATACTATTGCCACTATCTGGTATTATTGAACCCATATTTTCCACCATCCAATGTTTACTTTTCATCGTACCTATGACGTTTAATTTATTGAGCGAATAAAAGCGTCTATGGTAAGTATTATTCTATGGTCAACTGTAGCAGTTGAAAACTGGAAATATTGAACATTTACCGGAATGTATTTGTTTCTTTATTTGTCACTTTAGCTGTGTCAGAGGTTACATACATTTCTGCCTACAAATCGATAGAACGTGAGTTCAAACCTCAGAGAAGACACAAAATTAAAATATTTTTTAATTATTTCTCGTTCTAATTACTCCATTTTTTAACATAACTCATTTACTAGCAATATTAAAAAATAAAATCATTAAAATATAGTTACAAATTAAACATAAAATTAATTCGGATTCGAACCGACATCTCGCGGCTGTTAGTTGCATGTGCTACCCATCATGCCACCTTTGAGTTTCAAACGGCGAGACAATACTTGAGTACAGTAAAATTTGAGTATGTCTTAGGGAACGCTGAAATTCTTGGAACTAAAAAATGTTGTCAAGTTCACATTTTCATTTATTTTACTTTTTTGAAACCCGACAACACTACTAACCACTGCTCTACTTATAGTGGAAGGTTATCGACGGTAACGTATACACTTTTCATTTGTATGGGGAAACGCTTATACTGTACAAAAAGACCGGGGGTAATGTTCAAATCCGAAACCAAAACCTGTTTTTTTATGTAGTCCCGTATGCAGGTTTATAAACACTCACATTTTTGAATAACCGATATTTAGATTTATTAAAACCGTGTTTCCGTTTCTGTTTCTATCTAAACTCTTCCCAATTAAAACTTCAAAAACTGTCTTCAATTTCAGTTGTGGCCTTTTAGCTTACAATTGATGTGATTGAAATTTCAATTGATTCGTTTAAACCAAAACGTATATATTTAAGATTTCAATTAATGGTGCAAAATTCAATTGAATTATTTTAAATTACAATTGATGTATTTTAAAATTCAATTGATGCATTTTTAAAATTCAAATGTAAATTGATTTTTTGATTACAATTGATATCATTGGAATTGCAATTATTGTGTTTTCAATTTCATTTGACCTTAAGTTTCAAGTAACGTCTCTAAATTAGAATTGATGTACTTTAAAATTGAATTGATGTCATTTAAATTTCAATTGAAGTATTTTACATTACGGCTTAGTATATCTAATTTTCAATTGGTGTATTTTGAATTTCAAATCAAACTTTAAATTTTCAATTGATATCTTTAAATTTTAAATAAAGGAATTGATGTGTTTGTGTTTTAAATTGTCGATAGTGTTGAACATTTAAAACCATTAACTTCGTATTTCGATGAAGTTTACTAAATTTTCGTAAAAAGAACTAAAACGATAATGGGCATTTAATGTCATATAATAAATCATTTCCTTATTTTTAAAAATGTTAAATCTCGATTATTGACCATAAAACAGGAATCACAATGTAACCAACATTATCCACAGGCGTTCGCAATGTATGCACCAATTTACTTCGAATGCCACATACAGTGTTGTATTTTGAATATTAACAAAAATTCAAATACATGAAATATTTGCAATAAACACATCCTACAGATAAAATTGTGTTGAAAAATAAGGGTTTTGAAACGAATTGTTTACATTTTCATTGATATTTCTTAGTTTTGGAATGAAATTCCATATGAAACACCATCTAGGTGTCAATTATGTAGCGTTATTCGAACAAAATTGTTGCTGAAATAGAAGTAGATCAATTTCTGCGCCAAAGTTCAACTACATTTTTGGAAAGAAAACGAAAGGTCATTATGTAAAATGCTTTGAGTGCGAACGAGAGGGGTTGAATTACAAAATTGCTGCTGGCATTGTGAATGTGGTTTAAAACATTAAAATCATTGTAAATCAATGGGACCATAAAACATTCAAATGATAGTGACTTTTAGATCACATGCTTTTTTATGAACTTAAAAAATTTAAAGAGAGATTGTTTAAATGAATGCGATAAACATATTCTCTCTCTGTATTACGTTATCTTCCACAATATATTAAATTATCTAAAAAATTAGCAGATACACCATATTTAAGAACGTCTTGATGACAGGATGTATTGTGTACGATTATTGCCAAACTGTAGAAGATTCCTACTGAATTTTGACCAAATGTATGAAAATTTTATGAATTTTTTTGTATAGGACGGGAACGGCAATACTGCAAGGATTCTGATATGCCACTTCAAAGTCACCTATTTTGTCTTTTGGAAATTTCCAACAAAAAGTTGTCATTAAGTGAAACGGTATTAAATTGTGGGGAACCGGTGTTAAACTGAAAATAATATAACAAAACAAACGATGCTTAAAATAATAATATAAAAATTATATGAGGTGTCAGAGGACACCCGGCTGGAACGAAGTTCCTCTCGCCATATATTATGCAGTAGTAAAAATACGATAATTTAAACGAATCTTTAAGAAAAGATACTTTTTGTAAAATGATAAACTTTTTTAAAGAAAACAATTTTTTTTATAGAATGTATTTTTTTAAAAAAAGTATATTTTTAGGTCCTTTTTGGTAAGAATGAATATGTATTACATTTTCCCGAAAAGGAACTTTTTTAAAATGAGGCACTTCGTTTAGTAAAAGCTAATGTTTGTTTTAAGAAAGGGTACTATTGTTAAGAAGAAGTACTTTCTATAAGAAAACGTATGCATTTTTTTACAAAGAAGTACTTTTTTTAAGAACAGGTACTTTTTAAAGAAGTGGTATTCGTTGTAGGAAAAGGTAATTTGTTTAAGAAATTGTACTTATTTTCAATACAGCTTCTTGTCTCAATAAGAGAAAAGAAAAGGTATTATTTTGTTTTTAAGAAAACGTACTTTTATGGAAGGGATTTTTTGTAAGAAAATGTATTTTTTTAAGAGAAGATATTGTTTTGAAGAAATGTTTTTTTATTTAAAAGATAGAATTTTTTTAGAATTGGTCCTTTTTTTAAGAATAGGTACAAGAGAAGGTACTTACCTCAAAAATATAGTTTTTTTTACAAAAAAATTTACTCTTTAAAGAAAAGGTAGTTTTTTAAGAACAGCCAATTTGTTGTTAGAAAATTTCCTTTTTGAAAAAAGATACTTATTTAAAAAAAAAACTTTTTTTTATAGAAAAGGCAATTTGTTGTGAGAAAACAAATTAAAAAAATACTTTTTTTTAAGAAAATTTACTTTTTGTAAGGTACTTTTAAGAAAAGGTACTTTGTATTTTTTTTTTAGAAACTACTTTTTTAAGAAATGTTACTTATTTAAGAAAATGTTATTTTATAAACTTCTTTCACTTCGGCTTTTTAAAATTTACTTTCTATTGGGTTCAAACAAACAATATATGAGGGAATCCAGCTAAAAAAATCACTTTTGGAAGTTACATGTCTTCTCTGATTTCAATGAAATTTGGTAGAAAGGGAGACTATATCATATGAGAAAATTTCCCCACAATTTGATGTTTTTTGGAATTTTTTTTGTAACGTTTATTGACCAAAAACCACGTTTATAGTTTAGTTATAGTTATAATTATAGTTAAACCACGTAAATAGTTTAACTTAAAATTTTGAATTTTCTCACGCATATTTAGAACAGAATTAGTAGTAGAAAAAAACTTAAAAACAAAAATAGATTTTAAAAATTCTTTGAAAAATTACGTTTTTCCTCAAAAAACTTTGTGTAGCAAAAAAGACCCTTCCTTCGAAAAATACGAAAAAAATATATGTGAAGCTACGTCTTTTATGATCATTTTACCGTTTACCGCATGTCTATAGAGCAAAAAGTACGAAAGTTATAGACCCTTCTGTTGGACAACCTCAGTAATATCCATATGAAAAAATTTCTAAAAATCCATACATAGATAGATGGAAACAAAAATATTCATTAATTTAAGCCAGAAATATTGACTTGTTTACAATTTTTAGAAATTTTACATATAGATATTACTAAGGATAAAGATATACTAAATATTGGTTACAGGCTCCCATTAAAGAAGAAATTTCTCACCATATGTTAGTCTAGACACAATCCAAAGCAAAAGTACCCAATATAGTTGATAATACTGCGTTGTAGCATAATAGTGTTAAAAAAAGTTGTTTAATTTGTTTTAATTTAACCCCTATCCCGATACGCGCGATAATCAAACCCATCTAATAAATCGACTTCAACTCCGACTCCGGACTCTTCGACTCTTAAACTCTCTCACCTAGCTGTATCAGTGCGGCATTTGCGGTAAATGTTGATGAAGGTATCGATCCTGATGAATCAACTCGCATTATCTACATTGATCGAAATAATTAAATCGAATTTGAATCAAATTATATAGATCGAAATAGATATCCCCCTTATCAGATAGCAATGTGACTTCGGCGATGGTAACCTCGCTTAGAGTAGGTTTCAATCCCTGAGAGAAAAAAATATAAAGCGCATAGCTCACTGATGGTGGGAAGCACTTCCTTTCATGGGATGTAATATAATTGAATATTCCAAATTTAAATAATTACACAGTGCTCGATTCGGGAACTTTTTTGAGATCGAAAATTATTGTTCCAATATCCACAACTTCTACCTTTTATTGAATATAAATCGATGCATATCGGTCGAAAAAGATCTGGGGCCAAATCACCGCATTCGTTATCGAGTTCACTTTCGTATAGTAAAACATTTCAATAGTCGACATTTTTTGCGCATCATACGCTGTGTTGATTACTTTTAGAACATGCGACTCTTGCAGTGTTGCAAAGTGTTGCATTTTCGAACGTGATGCGCATCAGATGCTCTGCAGTGATGCATTTCCGAAAACGCCCACTTTGAAAATGAATCCTTGTGTTTTTTTGTTGTCTTCATCGTCGGATTCGGAGAATGAATCAAATATAAGCGTATTGAGAAGAAATATTCGGGAAAAAAGCAATCCTTTGTCATTGCCTGAAGTTGTAGCTGTTTTGAAGTGAATGATTTTAAATACCAAAAACATCCAATTTCCATAGATTTAAAAGACGTTTTCGATTGTCGAAGGAGTCGTTCAAGTATGTGCTGGAGAAAATAAGTTTTGCTGGTCATATGTTGACGACCGTACCTCCAGTATTAAAGCTTGCCGCTACACTAAACCTTCGTGCCAGTGGCAGCTTTCAACACAAAGCCGGGAATGACTTTCTTGTATGCGATCTGCGACTTTGCGAAGTAGTGGGCAACTCAATATCTGAAAGTTCTACCTCCGACATTCCACCACTACTCTTTTTGTCTTCAGCTTCACTTTGGGCACTAGTTTGGTTGGTGGCACTGCCAAAACATTTTACAGTGACTAATCCTGCCGCAGTTCGTCCAGCTGCTTTCATAATTTTCTCCTCCGCAGTAGTCAGGAGTTTTTCGTCATATGGGCCACCTCCAGTTGTCTTTAAAGATGCCTTGTTGTGCGAAAGCTTCTTTTTTGTGTTATGCTTTTGATCAGCATAAACCTAATAATATTATAAATTTTTATTTATTGGCTATATAAATATAAATGAACAAAATAAAATATGTTTAACATTACCTTTCGCCACCTTGACACATCTTTGACTGGAGGGCTCCAGGCATTAAGTTTTATGGTCAATTGCTTCCATAAGTTTTGGCATTTAACCTTTCCCTGAGCACAATTTTGGAATTTATTTTTGGCCAAGTCGGGATGCTCCAGCATGAATTGCGCCAACAATTCCTTCTGTCTGTCATTGACTTTGTTGCTGTTTTTTTTTTTGGAAGCGGCTACCGCTGTGTCTTTTAATTGATGTTAATTTTCACTGAAAACAAGTAAAATTATATTGTGTTAACTTATTTTGCTAAAATAAAAAAAAACTTACATTTTTATAAATTTCTTTCCAAAAAAATATTTTCAACTCAATTTGTTCTCAACTTTGAATTTTTTTCGCGTCTTTCAACTGAAATCTTTCTTTGTTCCTCTTTGCATTCATTCTTTTTTGCGTGCAAAAATGGTAGTTTGTTTGATTTCGATAATAAACTACCAATCGTATACAACTTCGAGTAAATACGATTCGATAACGAGCACCGTGATCCACGTTAACTACATTTCGAAGGCAAAGTACTCGATATCGAATGCGGTGATTTGGCCCCTGATCGAAAAAAAATAAAAAAAATTATAAAGACATAAAAAAAATAAAAATAATAAAATTGAAAAATTTAAATTTTCGCAAATAGTTTTTTTTTAATGTAGTTTCATAACACGTTCAGTTTCCATTTTTTTGGTTTTTAAATTTTTTTTAAGTTTATATGTATGTTTAAGTTTATATGTATGTAATTGACAAAACTTTAATTTTTTAGGTACTTGAAACAAGAATTTTCGATCTAAAATATCTCAAAAGCAAGAGTCAACCTCGAAAATGGTTAGCACCACTATATTCAGCTTTCTCGAATTAGGTTTATCCACTGGCTGCCCTGCTTGTTATGTTTTTGGACCACCACAGTGTTATTACACTGTAGGTCTTTTCCAAATATGACGATTGTTTTTAATTTCTAGTAAAATTGAATAGAATCAAAAATCTAAATTTGTTGTCCATAACCATTCGCTAAACCTTAATGAAATCCGAAATGTGTTGATAAAAGTGCTAAATAAAGAAATCGAGAAATGCTCAATGGCCCAGAAAAAAGGATGGCGAATATACAGATATCCAACCATCCATACTAACAAACACGTCAACGCGAACAGATGGACGAAAAAAGGAAATGAAAAAATGTCATTTAGTTATGAGCAGCAAACAAAAATGTTGGCATAACTAACAAACTTTGTAGAAAAAAAGGATACGGGCATGACATGACAAAATAATGAAAGGAAGATGTCCTCAAACGGTACAAAATAATACAAGAATTCATTCAAGTCGTATGCAAACATCGGGAAAGAGAATACTTTGATTTTCTTGCAAAAAAGTTACGTTACTGCGATGCCAGAGAATCAGGAAATCTACAATCTCAACCAACCAATCTATAATGAGTCGACAAATGGGTGAAAGAAACAAGAAAAGTCCGTATATTTCGTTACGAAAATTACAAGAGGAATGAGGCAAAAAAGTAACGCTTACGTACTGAAAACGGAATGATAACAAGAACCATTAATAATTCCGGTTCCGGACAAACTTTGCCATCGTTCGTGCATGCAAAGGGAGGACTTTGGTAAATACTTTCCCAAATATTTCTTAAGTAAGGATAAACCTAGAGATTTGCACGTGGAAGGACGTGGAAGGAAGATAAAGTAAATACTAAAAGGCCATTTGTAGCGATAAAGCAAAAAAAAGAAAACTTTCAGCCAATGACCTCTTCTTGACATTAGCTAACGACAGAGGGACGAAAAGGACAATTGTCTGAATGAGTGACAATTTGTCAATACAATTATTGTTATACGTTTGTCATTTGTGACACAGTCTCATCCTACTTTCCTGTACCTCAAGTATACTGGTTCTCCGTACGCCGTGAAATTAAACACAGACTTGTTGACATTACGGACATAGTAAAGAGTAAACGAAGTTAAATTGGGAAAAGGAAGAAAATACAGGAAAGGAAATGGAAATGGGATTAATTGGATTTGATAAGATTAATGAGTAGCGATTGCAATTATTTACAAGACATTAAACCCGAAATGTTGAACGTGGGGCACAAAGGTAAATTTCATAGGAAAATTAAAAGTTGTAAATGTTGCAAGTGGCTTGGTTTAGTGCGTTTGGTGTATGTGAGAATTCATCTTTCGTAAATCTCAATTAATCCAGGACATAACTTTTGAATACTTTTTAAGTGCCGTTGGTGGTGCAATGATGAGTGTGCGCGAATCTTGTAAAAGCGAACGTGGGCTCAAACTCTCCTCTGACCATCTTACATTTATTTCGACGATGGGCACCTATATTAGTGGCGGCAAAACTATCAAACAATTAGCCATGAAAAATCTTCTCAAAACTCCATTCGAAACTGTAGGGAAACTTTCAATCAGGGAGCATAACACCAGAAAGCGCACAGCTCACTGATATTGATAAACTTTCCGCTGACCCTTCATGTGGGTATTTTGGGATATATTTATTTCATTTTATCACATTTATCATATCATATTTCCCTAAAATTTTGTTTAACGAAATTCAAATTTATAATAATACCAAGTAATTTTTGCTACGGAGTAGAAGTTAATATAATTTATTTAATTGGTTACAAATGTTGCCAAGTTCCACATATTTCCGTCACATAGAAAAAGATGCTGCTAAGCTTTCAGAGTTGTAAGCGAATATGTGATTAGTTGTCGGCGAATAAGCGAAAATAGCTCATTGGTATATCAAGGTTTCAAATAAATTCTTTTTCTTATTATAAGCGCGTTCGGTACATTTGTTCTCAACTTAAATTAAAACTTAATTAGACTAACTACTTTACTTTTATTGACTATTTTACACCCTCATGAGGTCAGACGTCTTACACATATTAATTAAACAAACAAATTAAACAAATTTCAACATTTTCCTCCAACTGGATCTATCCTTCGCTTTTTCTCGCCAGTTGGTAACACCAAGGATACGGAGGGATTCTTCTCCCTGGTCTTTCCTTCGGAGTCTGGCGGTCGTCCTCTTTTTCTGCTTCCATCGGGTACGTTATCGAAAACCAGAGCCAGCCATCTTCATTCATTCTGACACAATGGCCTAGCCAACGCAATTGGCCTAATTTGATTCGCCAAGCCATGTCCATGTCAGAATATAGGCTACATACATAGCTCTGTGTTCCAGCGACGTCGGTACTCGCCGTTTTCTCTAACAGGACCATATATTTTACGGAGAATTTTTCTCTCGAAAACTCCCAGATGTTTTTCATCCGCTTGCGATATGGCCCAAGTTTCGGAGCCATATGTCAAGACAGGTAAAATGAGAGTCTGATATAGCTGGACTTTTGTCCGCCGATAGAGGACTTTGTTCCTAAACTACTTGCTGAGCCCAAAATACCATCTATTTGCAAGCACAATTCTCCTATCTATCTCCAGGCTGACGTTGTTGTCCTTGTTCACGGCGGATTCAAGGTAGGCAAATTCATCTACCACTTCAAAATTAAATCGGTTGTCAACGTTCAAGTGCGGACCAAGGCGAGAGGTTTCTCTAGTCGTTCACACCATCAATTTTGTCTTGCCCTCATTAACAGCAAGACCCACCTTCGCTGATTCTTTTTCGATTCTTGAAAATACTGCAGTAACCTCTCGCAAATTTCGCCCAATGATGTCTATGTCGTCAGCATACGCCAGCAACATATAGCTTTTCGTGTGAATGGTCTTGTTCGTATTTACTGCAGCCTTTCTCATTATTATCTCCATTAAGGTGTTGAAGAGATGGCACGAAAGTGTGTCGCCTTGTCTCAGTACTCGCTTGGTACAGAATGGTTCAGTGAGGTCTTTCCCCACATTTACTGCTGATTTATTGTTGATCAGCGTCATTCTACAGAGGCGGATCAGTTTTGCCGGAATACCAAGTTCAGACATCAGTCGTGGACTTGCCTGGTCTAAAACCACACTGATAAAGTCCAATCAGGTTTTCAATAATTGGCTTTAGTCTGTCACATAATACGCTCGACAAGACCTTACACGAGATGGATAAAAGACTGATACCGCGATAGTTGGAACAAACACACGGATCACTCTTTTTGAATACAGGACATAATACACTGAGACTCCAATCGTCGGGCATAGAGTCCCCCAGCCATATACCGTATATCAGTTGATGCATGTGGGCTAGCAGTTTTTCGCCACCTGCCTTAAAAAGTTCAGCGGGTAGGCCATCCGCACCAGCGGCTTTATTACACTAACTACACTGTGGGCCAAAAGTCACCAAAGTCAAATTTAAATTGAAAGTGTCATTGTGTCTCGAGCAGTGTGGACAGTGGCTCCATACTGCTTAACCGACATCTCAAGGCTATTTTCAAGAGCAGGACGTAAAAAACGTTCTATCATAAACCGATGCCGCTCTCCATTTACGGTTGCAGCATTTCCATTTCCATTTTCGAAGAATGATGATATGATGCATGATATTTTCTGACGTAATGCTACACCATATTGTACACCTAGTGGGCTGCAATTGGCGTTGATGAATAGCTCTTGGATTTTCCGAATCCCGGAACCAAGAGATCTACTTATTAACAAAGTCATTCAAATGATATGATACGCTCTTGGCGTTAAAATAGTTGGTCGCTGATTTAAATAATAAAATTATATTATTCTGGTGCTATTTTCAATTGTGAATCTCTCCGTTATTTATTCTCCAGGTGTTGTTTATATTTATAATACAAAAAAATAAATAAAAAATTTTTAAAAGAATTCAAAAATTTGTTAAATTTGTAAACCCCCTGGTGACGTTTCGCCCAACCTGTATTAATCAGAAACTTGGTTTAGATATACCGCACAATAAAATCGTTTCTAGTTTGTGCAATAAATTGTACATATTCTAAGATTAGAGAAGAAGAAATAACAAAGTGCTCTTGTTTCCCAGAACAAAAAATAAGTGGATGTCCGTGTGATCGCGTACAATTATGGAAAGCTCGATCATTGTAATAATAGTTCGAGATCTTGACTAATATTAAATACAACCACGTGATTCAAAATTTCAATCATGTGCGTGATTGTTTGTGATTGAAATTGTTGGTATTCACGATCACGAAACACATTCACGAATCACGCTTTCAAGTATGAATATGTTATCAAGCTTTCCGCCTCCAAAATAGTATGTCGTTTTGTTTGTTTTTCGATTTTGTTTTGAAACAAACGAATAAGAATTTAACAATAAATATGGGCATTTCCACATAAATTACCTCTTTTCGTCACGTAACTAACGCCCCATTAATTAATATTTAGGGCCAGGCAGTTCGATGGTTTCTGTTATTTTACAAAACATAAGTAGCTCCATATTTAGTAAAAGAAGAGAAAATAATAGAACCAACTGGTGGTAAAATATAAGTAACTAAAGAGGCGGAGGTAACGTGACAAAAGTTGGAATTTCTGTTTAAAAATCAGGGATGGGCACAACTCCATTTTTGGAAATCTTGTATCGTTTAGAGCTTATTTATGCGAGTCTTCAAGATGCGGATTATTCCGATCTGCACGAGGACGCATTATCATTGTCTTCTCAATCCCACATATTTTGCAGTTTCGAAGTTTACAGGCCATCTGTGTCGTCAATGTCACGCCAGCGTTCATACATATTGCTCTGAATGTCGAACTGTGATTCCCTTTTGCTTACCCCTATTACCACCCACTAGACCGTGTCTTGAAGACATTTTCAAAGAATTGTTAACGACCATATTAAGTCTTGAATGACATACTGGGGACATTCCTAACAAATGGTCAAAGACATTGTCATATAAATGTCGCAAAAATCGTTGACGACGAAGTAAGCGACATCGTGAACGACATTGTCCTTGGCGACGAACTAAAGGACACTTTGAATAATTTTGTTGTTCACGATGAAGTAAGCAACCTTGTGAATGACTATATCGTCTACGACAAAGTAACCGACATTTTCCGCTATGTCATCTATTTGTATACTTCCTCTACATTATTCAATTCATTATTAAACAAGAAAATAATGACAAATGTGCTGTAAATGGTATCAATTCAAGCACAGTAGTTAGGCATCAGATGATGAACTTGTCACGTAGTTCGAAACTGGTCATGCCAGTGAGTGTGCTTAACTGAATTGTCTATTACTTCCAACAAAAACCAATTAGAAAAATGTTCATGACTTGTAAGCTTGTAGTATGAATTTCTCATACATTAACCAAAAACTAATAACAAAAATTCATAAAAATTCAAATAAATTAAAATACTAATTCAAAAAAAAAGAAAAAAATATTATATAATATATTAATTAAAGATCGCCCTTCTCGGTCTGAGGTTCTCATTCAACTGTATTGTTTTGCTTCCACCTCGATATTTTTTTATATGTTTGAGGCTGCAGACAATACTAGAACTGATTTTATATTTTTTTACTCCCAAAAATTCAACGTATTTACAAGGAACTACTCAAACAAGTTTTATCGACGACATCGAACAATACATCGTCGACCATAATACCGTGTTTACATTCAAATGCAAACAATTTCCTAAAGGCGTCTTTGATGACAATGCCACCACTCGCACTGTGTCCTACTGCGATCTTCCATAAGTAGGATCAGAAGAATATATAATTTGGAAAACAATACACGGCTGGATGACCAGTCCGTTAAAACGACCTCTGTCCTTCAAGCTGGCGAATAGTAAACACTATCTTGACCGATAGCGCCTGATATTAAATTACCACACTCACAAAAAAAATTCGGTTGTGGCAGCCGAATTACAAAAATAAATGGTTTCCCGTTACATCCCATGAAGGGCTTAGGGAGAGCTTCTCACAAACCAGTGAGCTGTGCGCCGAGTTAGACATAACCGAATTTAGAGGTCTTCACAGCCGAATTATAGGTTGTCACAACCAAATTAGAAGTTGTCACAACCAAATTATAGGTTGTCACAGCCGTATTAGATGTTGTCACAACCGAATTAAAGCTTGTCACAGCAGAAGTAGATGTTGTCACAACCGAATTAAAGGATGTCGCAGCCGAATTAAAGGTTGTCACAGCCGAATTTTGAACCTTTGGTTTATTTTCCTGTATTTTCATAAATAATTACAAAGTGAGGAAATTATACACTTTGTACGGGATGATCTTTAGGAGCAACAAATTAGTTTTACATGCCACTTCAGAAATTTTGGTCATCATGAGTGGTTGTGTCCGAATTTATTACAAATTCGGTTGTTGCAACAGAAATTATAGAAGACCATAAAAGCAGATTCAGTTGTTACAACCTAATCAATTATGAAGCGACGTTGTTTCAACCGAATTTCAGCTGTGGCGACTAAATTCAGTTTTTGTTTAAATATTAATTGTTTCACATTAAAATATTAATTAAGTTCAACTAAATATGCTAAACAATTGCAACAGTCATATACCACATAAAGCTAAATCTTCTATTTTTTTGACCTAGACAATTCACGTTCCCTGTACGTCAACTCGTGATTGCACGGCATAAAGCACAATCAGCACAATAACATTCGCAATTTATATTGATCGCTCAACACTTAAGGGGCCTTCAGTTATGTGCGCCCACTTAACACGCCCCTTGTACCACGATCTGTTACTTCAGTTATTTGTTGATAACTTTTTGTGTACTCTTATGTTATTGTCTGAAGTAAGAATTGTAGTGTAAATTATATTTATTCCCCTTTTATTGCATTTATTTCTGAATGTAATATTACCATGTTTTACTTCCATTTTCCACAACATTTAAATAAAAAATTCTAACTTTTTGGTCCTGTTTAATTATTTACACGACTATTAAGAGCAAAATGAGAGAACATTACATGTAAAGCAAAATGTTGCAAAACCCCAAAACACAGCAAGGAGCCAACTAATTAATGTCATTTACACTCAGAGGGAAACTTTTAGTTGTTGGGTATTTCAATTACGAACGGATGAAATCCTTAATGAAACATTGTTTAATGTTCCTTGGTTGCTTCCAACAGAAAACGCGACAGTTAATCGCTTGGAATGAAACAATTCTGGAAAACCATAAAATACATAAATTGCAACCATTCCACATTGGTTTCTGCTAATGTTTCTTAACTTTTATTTCGTTAATTTTCCTCTTTTTCGTTTTGTGTAATGACATAATTTCTATAAGTTTAGCGCAGCACTTGAGGGGAGAGTGTGTAGCCTTCATTGTGGCTTTGTGGCACTTTCAATTGTGGAGACAATTAAGTCCTTTTCGAGTGGCGTAGGATTTTTTAAAGAAAAAACAACGACCGACAAAGCAGAAAACAACCTTAAGCCCATAACGATGAATGTGTGTACAATGTGCATGTGAAAATCTTACATTCATTGTACGTACGGGTATATACACATGATATACCTATGTATGTGTGCGTACTTATATATATAATGTACTTATGGGTGCGTTCAACGATATGTGTGAACTGGAACTTTGTATTGAAAGCACTGCTATTACATGGAAGGAAAGGTTTTCAAAGCTTCTGAATTAGGATGACCAGAGGTTCGGAACAAATAGTTATAACTAAAAAAGTTTTTCATTTGGATAGAATTTCCAGTAAACTGCTATAAAACAGATAAGAATTGACCGATACTTATATTCCCTAACTGATCGAAGAAGTATAAATTCCTAATGTATTTTGAGAATTTTTTTTACTAAATTTTGTGGACAAACGACGTGTCATCATGAGCATAAGTAGAAAAATGTATTTTCAAAATTTTGAGAGAAATTTTCTTCACTGCGGCATTTTAATCTCTGATCAAGGCTACTTTCCTAATTTTTCGGGAACTTCTCAGTGTATTTCGCGAATTTGTTTTGAATTATATTTATTTTATATATTTGTTAGTATTTTCGCGTAAAACACAAAATACTGTATATTGCAAATTTAATTGAAAAATAGGGAATACAAATATATGTTTCTATCTATTCTCATCATGACACGTCGTTGGGGACTGTTTTAATGAAAATAGTTTAGTTTACCAAAATACACTAGGGATCGAAACTTCAATGTCATGCAGGGGACTATAAGTACCCTCGTACAAAAAAAAACAGTTTGAGGTTGCCGTAATCAGGTCTTCAAAAATATCTCCTATTGTCCAAGTGATTTTATTCTCTGTTTTCAACAAAAGTGAACCTCTAAATTCCTAATGCTAAGGCTTTGCTCATTTTCACGAAATACGTGCTGTAACTCGGTTGACTTGTAATTATAGTGCCTGATTTCAACTCTATTTCAGAAACAGCATGTGTTTACGTTTGACTGAACGTACAAATCTTGTAGTAAACTCGCCTATCAAATCGCGCTTAGTACAAGATGACCACAACATAAGCCTTATCATGGGGCATAAATATCGGGGGCAAATGCAATTTCCGCAAAACTTACATCTAACAGATCTCTTTTTTAATAACTTTACTACTGGTAAGAACTATTCCTGTTCAATAAATTCCAAGAAAGAGAAAATCCTAATCCTAGTTCTTTGTTTTCATTTCATATTATAATATTTTCATCGTTTGGGATTTGTTTCTTTGTTGCCATTCTGGAGCTACAAACCTTTGCCTTCAGACTCTGTGGCCGATCCATCTATTCTTCCACAAGAGAAACAGCATGAATATCAAATAACTTCCTATTTAAAGCATTTTGGCAAACAAATTATTTTTTCTGACAATATGAGTCTCAAACGACGTGTCATGATGGTCAGCATAAACAGTAAAACTGGCATTTTCGAATAACGGGTTTTCGGGGTATTCGAAAAACACTTTTCGGGAAACCGGTTTTCGTTTTCACAGAATGGAAAAACACGGTGAAACCGGTTAATTTTCCGTTTTAATTACGGTTATTTTTCGGATTTTCGTTTCGTACAGTTTTGTAGTAAAATTAATACTACTACAAAATAACAAATCTTGTCTAGTTTGGTTTGCCCATAAAAAGAATCAATATTATTTTGAAAATATAAGCAGCATTTGTCAGATTTTAATAATTTTAAATTGTCCGTTAAAAACACATCAGTTAATTAAATTCAGTTGAAATCAATTAAATGCAATTCAATTCAATTCAATTCCATTCAATGCAATTTAATTCAATTCAATTCAATTCAATTCAATTCAATTCAATTCAATTCAATTCCATCAATATAATCCAACTCACGTCCATCCAATCTAATCTAACATAGTCTAATCTAGTCTAATTTAGATCAATTCTTTTTATCTTCTTAATTGAATTGAACTGAATTGAATTGGTTTGTATTGAATTGAAATTAATATTTTTATTGGTGTTTCAATCTCAAAATATCACAGCTGTGTTTAAATTTAACAATAACGTTTTATTTTTAAATTAAAATGTAAATCATATTCCGATTAACAATGTCTGTTTAATGTACAAGTGAATTTAAATTTGAAAATCATGTTCGAATTTGAAAGCAATTTTCATGAATGATAATCTTATGAAGTGTAAAAAATTAAGTGCTATACTAATTTAAATTATTTAATTGTTATTCAAATAATGAAATCATTGCGAAATTAAAAACTGTTTATAATTATTACTACATTTCAAAATTATTATTACTATATTTCAAAATAGATGTCGTGTTATCTATTTTGTATGAAAAATATATCTTTTTGTTATCAAAAGTTTGTAAGGATTTATAACACAAAATAATAACCGGTTTTCGGTTTATTCGAAAATTACGTTATTAAAAAACCGGCACGCGGTTAATTGCAAGAAAACCGGTTAACCGGGTTTTCTAGTTTTCCGGTTTCGGGGTTGAACACTCTAATAATCAGACAAATTAATTTTCAAATTGTTGATAGATTTTTCGACTGCGACACTTTCAAATCTTGATTGATTGATCACGCATACTTTCTCTTCCCAATTTTCCAGATAAATTTTGAACATTTTTAATTTTGCGTGAAAATACTATAAAACATGTATATATATAAATATATTTACAGTAGCTCCAAGCGAAACTCGTAAACCCAGGGAAATATTTTGTTTTATATAATATATGTATTACTAATTCTGCTACCAAAGTAAATATATTTTATTTTGTTAGTATACTAGGTACTACATTTAACCGCAGACGAAAACTTTCAAAATTATCGTTATTTATTAGAATAAAAACATATATTCTATGAAGTGACAACTTTCAACGCAAAAGCCAAACTCGTACAGTTGCAATTATTTAGGCAAGCCTGTACCTATTTGAAGCTAACTTCATATTATATGGGTAAAAGTATTTAGAGAAGTCCCTAAAATTAAATTTGTTTGCCGAATTTTGAATATTGTGTTATTTGTTTCAAAAAAGATAGTAGAAGTAGAAAATGTGAAGACAAAGAGGACAAACCGGCGTTGAAGAGAGAAAATTAGTAATTCAAAATTACGAAAACAACAAACCGTTTCAGGAGATATCCAAAATTGTAAATCAAAGTCCATCAACCGTTCAATATGAAATACAACGGTACAAAACTGATAAAAGAGTTGAAAATATCTCAAAATCAGCAAATAACCAAATTTTGTTCGTGAGTGATGTATAGTATATTCTACGGCATGTCAAAAAGGATTCATTCTTAAGTGCGCTGAAACTCGCAGTAATTGTTGAAAATTATTAGTTTGATTTCCATGGCAGAAGAGCAAGAAGTAAACTCTAATCAACAAACGGAATAAAAAGTAAGTCTGCGATTATCAAACAAACATCATTCGAAAGATTTTTAATTTTGAAAGAACGTGCAATTGACAGATCTTCTTTTGTTCATATGGTAGACCGTATGAGGCCAAATGAAGCGCTCCTTGCCAACAATCTGAAGCCCACTGCAAAGCACGGTGCTGAGTATGCAATTGTGTGGGCATCATTTTCTGCATCCGAGCCTGGGGTGTAGATTTTGTTGAGGGTATTTGAGGGAAAAAATTTTTACCAAGATAATGGCCCAACGCATAATTCTTACACTGTGCGATCGTGGTTGTTGTATAATTCTTATAGTAAAGTCTAGTATATTCTTATAGTAAATTACAAATTTATTATTAATACATTGAACTTATTTTATTTCTATGTATGAATTGTAATTTATTTATTTGTAATGGAAATTTAAAAAACATTACATGCCTTATTAGCTATATTAAAACTAAAGTCAGGAGGTAAGAATAAATGGGTTTTTATTGAGAGTTCAACCACCAATATTTATTATTGTCTATATTAAGAGCAATGTTTCTATCCTTTTCTGGGATTGTTTTATCAAAGCGGAAGTTTTTCACATCTGTTCTGTTCAAAACATTAGAACGTCTATATAAGTGGTAGAAAATTGGTATTCCATTCTTATTTTGAATAGCCTTATTGCTATCTAGAAATAGAAAAGCTTCCGGCGGAACGAAACCTATCTGATTGGAATTTTTTATGTATTCTTCGACCGCATAATAGGATGCCATTATCAGATTATAATCCGTGCATTGTGTACACCGTAATATATGTTTTCTTATAAGTTTATCTGGTAAATTTTTCAAAACTATATTAGGTATGTTGTCTAAACCAGATGAAGTTTTGTTGCTCAAGTTGCGAAAAATATATTTAATTGTGTCCGGTGTTACAAAGAAATGTCCTGCTTCGGTAGTATTTAATGAATTTCCTTTTTTGGTGTCCGTAAATGTAGTAAGAATGGTCCGGTTATACTCAAATAATATTTTGTTTTCCAAAAATGTATTGAATGTACGGTTGATGTGGGAATGTGTTATATTATTAAAGTCATATTCTTTCTGCGAATATATGGATTCGAAATATGAGCCGATTATATTCACTAATTGGTCTTCGTCATTTATATATCCTATAGAGAATTTGTTAAGCTTTGTCGATAGGAAAATTCGCCAGCACACCATATACTCCAAGGACAGTTTGAAGAGAGCTATTCAGGTTAATGGCAAAAACTTGTAATGGCTTTTGCCAAACAACTGATTAAAAGTATTACAAATATATTACAGATGGCAATAAAAATCACGGCATGCTTACAAAGTATTAATATTGAATAATACTTTACCTTTATGTATAGTGTACGAGTTTGGCTTTGGCATTGAAATACGTAGAATTTAAATTTTTTATTTTTTAATACTTTTAAATGTAGTGTCAAGAAGTAGTGTCAAGAAGAACACACAACACAAATATATACTACCGAAATCCGAATTTCATATTCGGGTGAAATACAAGTTAAGCGATTCATGGGCATACAAGTCCGAGCATGAAACGAATCGAATTTCGTCTACACTTCTCCGATTCTCAAATCACATTGCAAAGAATATTGTATCTAAATACAATTTCCATGACGATGTGGTTGAAATTAAAATTGTTCGACTTCCATCTCGAATGTGCCGCTGCAGGTAGAATTTGTAGAGGACTTCGACAAAATTCGGCAAGTTCGACGCATTAAATAAATAAATAGTTTCCCGTTACATCCCACGTAGGAATTAGGGAGAGCTTCTCACAACTAGTGAATTCTGAGCGTTCTGGTTTTACAATCACTGATTGTACACCGGTTCCGAACAGTATTTTGAGAAGCTTTCTCGATAGTGTAGCCGTCACTAAGCGAAGTGTCCGCCGTCGAAAGAAATTTAAGGTGGTCAGAGCAGAGAATGAACCCACGATCTCATGCACAAGATCCGCGCACACTACCATTGCACCACCGACGACCATAGTTCGACGCATTATATGATGGCAAACCATAGTTTCATAAAGTAATGACATCAGGTACAAATAATTGATTGCCAATGCCATAGTGTAGTTGTACAGAAATGACAAAATCAAGTGATACATATTCTTCTTGTAATACCATACATAGACAAATTATATCTACTTAGACTTATCTATCTTTGGAAAGGTGTATAACTAAAACTATAAATTAAATATAATAAATTATATACAATTGGAAACTGTGTTGAGAAACATCGACGTTTCAAAAATGTCTTTAACAATTTTGGAAAACAAAAGAAAAAACCTCAAAATAAATAATTTTGGAAAAATCTTTTAAAAATGTGATATAAATACGTATTTATGCTATCTTATTAATTTCTTTATGTTATCGACTAATACACTGCCAATTAAATCCAATTAAGTATTTTTCCAAATAGTAAAAAAAACTTTAAGACTTTCAATACCAAAAAAAATCTCCCATGACATCTCGAATTCTTTTAAACATTATGCTGCGCTGTGCCCATTTATATGCAGGTTCTCTTTTTTTATTGTCTATTTAAGAACATTTCAATCTACAATCAAATTAAAAAAAATATATAAAAACCCCGAGCGAAATTTTTGGTAAACATCGAAAATGAAAAAATGTAACGTGCACTGACAAATATTCATAATTTTACACTAAGATTTGTCTTTCAAAAAGATTTAAAAATGTATATAGGTTTCTTGAAAAAAACTAAAGAAAATACTGAATGAATTATGGCACCTTTTCGGGAAAATATTGTGATTGTTACAGGTTGAACAAACATTCCATATTCGAGAACTCAGCATTTCCAAACGGTTGGAGATAACTTACGAATTTTTACAGTGTATTCTAAACTGAAGTGTTCCCAATTTAGTGTTGTTTTCAGAAATATTGTTTTTCCTCAGATTAGACAGTAGACTTTTGAGTGCTTTAAAGACGTAAATTTAGTAAATTTAATCCGAAACATTTTATTTGAGCGAGAAATTCGAAGCAGATTTTCAATCACTAGTTTGAAAATAAAATGATTGGAAACTCTACGGGCTGGGCTGTAACCTCTGGAGATGTAGCCTTTATTAAATCCACATTTTTTTAGTGGTACTTTAAAATTTGGCGATCATTCTCGAATACTTTACACAATTTTGTTCTAAGAGAGCAAACGCCGTCCAATGAGACCCGTCATGAGAGACATGATACGTGAGACCCCAGTTATCGTTAGGGCGTTAGTACGTTTCAAGATTAGGCGGGGCTACATCGGCCTGGAATGTACAAAGTTTACTAGTTAGTTGCCGTAAGGGCGTATTTGCAGCTTTTTTGGAAAGCTTATAGGGTAAAGTATTTTTGAGATTTTTTGGAAGAGGTTTAGAGGTTGCACAAGTCGAATTTCCCCCAAAAATCGGGTAATCCGGACTTTTTTTGAATTTTACTTAAAACTCGGTCAATAACCACGATTTTCTTAGTTTGTAAGTCAACAGTTTATAAATGTAAAATTAAATAAACGCCCGGAATACCCGATTTTTTGGGGAAATTCGACTTGTGTGACCTCTAAACCACTTCCGAAAAATCGGAAAAAATTCTCAAAAATATTTTACCCTACAAGCTTTTAAATAAAGCTTGAGCAAAAAAAAAATATTATTGGGACACCCTAATGTACATGTGTTTGCAATATGTTGATGGAGCGTATTTTGTAGAGTGAACATGTTCTAGTTCCTCTAAAACATATAAAGTAGTGCCCACTCTGGGAAATGCATCTGCTTTACAGTTCTCTGGTATGTCCCTGCGGACGTGCACCCAAATAAAGTGAATATTAAACAGATCAGCCATCTCATCAAAATCAGCGACAGTCGAGCGCATTTCTCCAATTCAGGGAGACAGGGTCCAGGGATTTAGTGGCAGATTAACTATCAGAGAAAATATTGGACGCTGTGTCTGGAGCCATTATCTGACCAGAGTGACAATTCCTAAGTCTTATAGCAGCAACTTTGGTATTTTGCTACAATGTCTAGTAGTATGACATTTAGTGCGTCAGTTCGTGTCGCTCTCGGAGCATCAGTGATAAATATTCTAGCCATTCGTTGAACTTTATTGAGTATCGCGCAGTACGTGGATTTATGTAGAGCCGTCCACAAAACGGTAAGGCCATACAGCATACCGGTGTGTGCAAGCAATGAACTATATGGGGGTTCAGACCCCAGCGGTAAAGATACATTAAAGATATGTAACACTATCATACCAGAATGTTGGGTTTGAAGTTTAACATCCTGTTGAGTAAGACCATTATCCGAAGGAAATTTTGCGGTTGTATGAAGGGCCTATTGCAGGTTGTCGCTGAGAGTACTTGGAAAATTCCATATAACCACTATTGCCACGTCATCTACAGGCAACAGTTTTAACACCCGTTTTCTTCAGAGACAGCAGAATACTGTTCATGGAGATTTCATAGTAGAATTGACAAAACGCCGCCATCAGACATACCTCTGCTGACAAACCTATACAGGCCTGTTGGCGCTAAACTAGACAAAATGTGTCTCTTTTTAAGAAGGTTCTGGCCATCGGTGGTGCAATGGTTTGTGTGCGCTGCTCTTGTACATGAGAACGTGGATTCGATCCGCTCAGACAACCTTATATTTCTTTCGACGACGGTCACCTCGCATATTGATGGTGACACTATCGAGTAATTAGCCATGAAAAGCTTCTCAAAATACCGTTCGTAACCGGAGTAAAACTGTAGGTCCCAATCAGTGAGTATAAAAACTAGAAAGCGCACAACCTACTCTCCCCAATTCCTTCATGGGATGTTATGGGAGACCTTTTTTTTGTGGACAATCAACCTGAGATTGCTGTCATTCCTCTGGTCATATTGTAATATTGTATTTATGGAAATACTTTGTAATTAAATGAGTTCAATCATTAAAAGTTACCAGGCGCTAAATATGAATATTATGTACAATACCCACTTCGCTCAACAGAACAAATAAAATCCCACAAATGTTCATCTAGTACACTGGTGGCATAATCGACCCCCACTTGATATTTATTTACGTGAAAACGCAAAAGCCACAACATTCAATACTTAAGTGCGAGTACATGAGGTCAACCGAACGCGCCTCTTGTCTGCATCCTCTGGGGAGCACTTTCACTAAATAGGAATGAAAACCTCTGCCACATTTCAGATGAATGACAATGGGAAACGGGAAACATTTATGACTAAAGTTAAATGCTTCGTTCGAAACCCTTTCGAATGCGACCAAGAAGAAGCAAACACAAAAATGTAGAAAACTTTAATTATATAATGCGTCCTTAAGGCGCAATTCTCAATTTTAAAAAGAGTATGAAGCTATTAAAGTATTTTTGTTTTCTTTTGCGTTTTCGTTTAATTTATATGGTTTCCCCATAAATGGTCGGAAAGAAATTTCAAAGATTTCTATCAAGTTACTTTAAGAAGAGAATTTATAGAATTTTGTATGCGCTGTTATGCCTGGTGGTAATACGTATACACGATTGGAAAATGCCTAACCAATGATGCAATTTTCGATATCTCTTGTGGTGAATGTAGAGATAAAAATAAGAAAGTTGTAATCGAACAGAACAGAGAATATTTTACTGACTTTGGAAGCGGTATCTAATGAGAGAAGTCGAAAAAGTATGTATTAGTAAAGAAGGTATCTTTATAATATTTTTCTTACATATATTACTGGATGTTGGAGGACCACAATAATTACACGCTTTTTGTTGTTTGGATGCAAATATATGGTGTTTGCATCTTGTAGTAAATATATTGTACTTGTGTCCAATCACATTGATTTTTCTATTACATACCACATTTTAGCGACACAATTTATAATATATTGTAATATACATATGTTTATGAAAACGAACACGCAACAGACGACAAATAATCAAAACAGCAACAGATCTTCAATTCATAAAAGCTATGCTCGCACTTATTGCTGATGTTCCAAACATACATATGAATGATTCCTGCATAATGTTAAGTAGACACCTTCTTTCTATTGGCATTTTCTCTTCTCATATTCTCTTCCATATAAATGATCATATGTTATCTTTGCCTTTAGTGCGTTTGCCCTCTATGTCTTTCAACTAAGCACAACAAGAATTATATTAACTGTGTTCCTTTTGCCCCGCTAAAGTTAACTATAGCTTAATTTGTACGGGACAGCTAAGCGATATTAAGTGGCATTTCAATTTCCCACTTAAATTCCGACTTGTGCAATAACAATGTTGCCACATGTTCAATTTCAAGAAATGGCAACAAAAACTTATCTTAGTTAAAACTTGTTATAATTTCTTGCGAATGAAAAAGCAGAAATTTGCAAAATGACTTACACATTTTAAGTTTTTTTTATTTTGTTTAATCAAAGACTACGTATACTTTTACATATCTAAGTTTGAAGGATAGACTTTTATTTACGAAAGAAAACAAAATTGTTCACAACAACGCTCGGTAAATGTTATACATATTGACCATGGCAGAATTATCTACCAGGTATAGTCGTTTATCAGGTGATGAAATTTTTTCCATGTTAGATTTCGTTTCATTTGTGAAAATCTTATGTATTTTGTTTTTATCCTTTTTTGTATTCTTGTATTGTTGTTATATATATGTGCAGAGTTTAACAACTGAAACGAATGAACGAAAATAAAATGTCTGTTGTTGCTGCTTACAATTACAACAACATCTGCTGCCACCATGTGTTTGTTGATACTGGCTACAAACGTGTTGCCGCATCGAATTTTTTTTCACCCATCACAGCACATGTTGCCACATTGCGTAGTATTAAGTGTGGATCATTTTATTTGGAAAGTCGTAAGTGGCGATAGCTTAAGGGAATAAAAAAACAGCCTTATTGTTTTATCTAATTTTTGTTTGTTTTAATGCTTGTGCCTTTTAGTCAGCTGTTATCCAATTTATTTTCTGCCATTTGCCAGTATTGCCACTCCGGTTCAGTTATTTAAAGGCACTAAAAATTCCATATTCAGCGGTCTGTCTCTTTTGCAATTTGTCACCGATTGCACAATTTTAAAAAAATCTTCAGATATAAAATCATTACAATAGTGGTTTCTTAACTAAAGAAGTTTTTTGAGCAAATTATGAAAAGAAGTCCAAAAATGTGCTATTTTTTGGTTCACTTGAATAAAGGCACTTTAACTAATTTTAATGAAAAAGCATTGTTTCTTTAAAATTTATTTTACTTTATTGAAGAACTATTAGTAATGGGTTTTTAATAACTTCAAATATACGGGGTTTCATTGAAGATACAGAGAATTTATGTAATCTAACGAAATTTGATTCCACGCATCCTTAATGGCCTGAGTTAGTGACTGCTTGTCATCAAATTGTCTACCTCCTTCATAGACCCTACGAGATACCCAACCCCAGACAATTTTGATAATGTTTAGATCTGGCGAATAGGGTGGGCAGTCCAGAATATTAACAGTTTGGCTTGCAATGAACACCTTTACTACTCTGGCTAATAACGCTTTATAGCTTGCACCAGTCATTTTTGCACTTTGAAATTTAAGATCGATGGTGCCATAGTACGTAATAGCACCCCACACCATAACGCCACCCTCTCGGCTGTGATGTCGGTTCCTTGCGCAGATCGTGTAAATAATAGTTGTAGCCATCATACCCATCCAAATTAAACTTCTTCTAATCCGTAAATACAACGGTTCTCCGGTCATTTACATGACCTCTTGGCTGCACATCTCATACCATGTAGTCTCTTGCGAATTGTAGCCGCTTTTCCTTACGAGGAGCATTAAGTGGCGACTTTTTTTGTAATTTCAGGTATTTAAGATACACAGCTCTTACATACTTTACGTACTGATAACTTGCTCGCTTCCACTTCAGCTTGAGCTCTTATTTTTGAATTAGAAGCAATTCTGATGAGTTTTCTTTTCTCATACGTAGATAAAGACAATGAAACCCTTCCTTTAAAATTTGTTCCACACTCCTCGGGGTTCTTGATGTAATTGTCGACACCTGGTGGGCTCCGTCCAATTTTTTAGCTATTGCGCGGTTAGAATATCCTTCAGAACGGTAAACATCGATTTTAGTTTTTTCCGATATATTTCAAATTTTTGTTTTCCCATTTTGACGCGTAAAATGATTAAGATGTCATAAATTGTAATAAACAAATGCTCGAAATAAAAAAACATCGCTTGCTTTAAAAATAATAAAGTGCCTTTATTCAAGTGAACCAAAAAAATATCACATGTTTGGTCTTTTTTTTGTAAATTGTTCAAAAACTTTAGTTAAGAAACTACTATTGTCATGATTTTTTTTTATATCTCAAGATGTCTTGCTTCCATTTCCATTTTAAAATTCTGCAATCGGTTACAAATTGGACAAGATAAAGGCTGCTGAATTTGAAATTTTTAGTGCAGTTAAATTAGTGAACCGGAGTGTATTAGTACAAATGATTGCGTACCCAGCAAAAATAAAATTAAGAGGTTCTAGTAGATGTTATTATTTTTGTACATCTTCTGCAAAACTATGTGCATATTTAAAGCAATTTTGACGCTGATCAATAACAACTCCGAAAAATCTACATTTGCATCACATCCATTATGAGTATTATGATGCAAATTTATTAAAGAACTAAAGGGATAGTGGACAAGTACAAAGATGCCTAAATATATTCCGTGTATTTAATTTGTATTTACTTTCTTTCAAATTGGTTTTCATTTCCTTTTTTTTCACCTGTTGACAGAAGCTTTTGGAGTGCTAATAAAAGGACAATTAATAAAATAATTAGTTAACCCCTAAAGTTTTTGCTTAAAGTCAGAACTTTTTAATAGCATATCACTTGTTGCCAAGTTTCAAATGACAAGAAAATTATAAATTGTTGAAATAATAGTTTTGGTTGTTCGTTTGCGGACGAAATATAGCATAACAATTTTAGCATAAACTGCACTTCCAAACAGTCAAACAAGAAGTAGTGCTGCATTGGGTAACGCAACATTAAAAGAAGTACTTCTGCACCTAAATTAGCACTACATCTTACCAAGGAGTTGTGATGCAAATTCTACTTCTTGGTATACTCTGTTTTTGCTGGGTAGTTAACGAGGCCACCGAAAAAACTCGAATCAGATAAATATGTATTGATAATTTGACCATAACTCCTACTTTACTGGTTTTTGGTAAACCAGTCAAGAAGCTGTTCAGTTCGGCATTTGCATAAAATAGTACAAATGCAACGAAGACAGATATAAATAAGCTCACCCCTAGTCATTACGTCGATATCGAACTTTTGAGAATAACGAACTTTTGAGAACTGACGGCGTTACTAGGAGATGGTAAAGTTGCATATTGCCGGCAATAGTGCTGTTGAGTAAAGAGTACATATTTATTTTGAACTGTAGCAGTAAAATATACAAAACGTTTGTACTTATCGAGTTTACGCTCAACCCTTTTTATCCGGTCTCGAACAACCCCGGCGGTCAGGGACCTTACAAGACAAAGATAAGATATTTCACCAGCCAGTTCGATCTTTTTCACTACTTCTCTAATTGGTAATACCAAGTCTACGCAGGGCTTCGTCAACCTGATCCCTGCAGCGGAGTCTAGGTCATCCAGTTATCCGTCTTGCTTCGAGTGCGGTTTCAAAAACCTTTTATGCTGGTTTGTCTTCATCCATTCTACTGACATGTCCAAGCCAGCGCAATCGCATTATTTTGATCCACTTAACTATGTCAATGTCGGGATATAGCTTATAATTCATTCGTCGCCGAGACCCCCCGTTGTGTACTATAGAGCCGGAGAATTTTTCTCTCGAAGACTCTTACAGATGTTCCGTTTGCTTGGGATAAGACCCAGGATTCTGCGCCATAAAGCAAGACAAGTTGTATGAGAGTCTGGTCCAGCTGGATTTTTGTTACCCGAGAGAGGGCTTTATCTCTAAAGTGCTTGCTTAGCCTGAAATACCATCAATTCGCTAGCACAATTCTCCGCTTGATCTCAAGGCTGCCGTTATTGTTTTTATTTACGGCAGATGCGAGGTAAATAAATTCGTCCACCACCTCGAAATTATAACGGTTATCAACGTTCACACTATGGTCTAATCGCGTGGAGGCCCTATTCGCTCAAACCATTAATTTTGTCTTGTCCTCATTTAGAAATTAAAAAAAAAAACCTTTCCCATTACATCCAATGAAGAGACTGGGGGGAGGTTCTCACAACCAGTTAGCTGTGCGCGTTCTAGTTTTACACTCACTGATTGGGAGCTACAGTTTTCAACAGATTCCGAACGGTATTTTTGAGAATACTCGATAGTGTCGCCGTCAATATGCGAGGTGACGCCGCCGAAAGAAATTTTTGTTTAAGAAGCGCGCATACAACCCATTGCACCACAGACGGAATTTACTGTCTGAAAAACAATAGGATTTCTGCATAATGGGAGAAACGATTGTAGTATGGCACTAGTACTTATCATATCGCGCGGAATGTTAAAAAAATGAATTTTGATCTCATCCTAAGCTCGTACATCTTTGCAACAGATTAGACGTCATTAACCTCAGTTATAATTGGATAAGTACTAGAAAATGTTTTTGGAGACAGGAGAATATGCTAGCTTGCAATGTATTTATTATCGCAATAAAAATGTTCAACAAAAGTGCTCTATTTGCATTGACCTAATGACAATTCTTTCAAACTATAGAGATTTCAGCAGCAATAAAATGCTTGGAATTACTAGTCTTTAAAAGAAGTTAAGGTCAAATGTTTATTACCTTAAATCTGGATACATTTTCTGAACTAAAATGCGTTTCCTCCTTAAATGTATTGCAAACTCCAACTTAATTCAACTATTTTCCTCAGCTAGGCCACAAGGTGCAGGGTATCAAAAATAATTCCAGTTTTATCGTCTCTGGAGCAACATCTTCTTAATTTGTTTATATTTTCAACACACAAATCTATTTGTAAACATGTAAAACGCTTTTCTCTGCGATTCCTTTAACATTATTTTTCGCTTGTTTATACAAAAATATTTACTTTTATTTTTTCTGGTCCACTTTATTTTCTCCTTTAGTGCAATGAACAACTTTCCTCCGGTGACATTGTGGTATTCGCACAGCGTCTTGGCTCCCTGGTCTGTTGGCATCCCGCCTGCTTTGTGTGCTGTGTCTGCAAGGAATTACTGGTGGATTTAATATATTTCCATCGTGATGGTAACCTCTATTGTGGACGTCATCATGCTGAAACGCAAAAGCCACGTTGCTCTGCATGTGATGAGGTAAGAAAAACAACAATAACTTATTTCTCTTTTACTGTATCCGTCGCAGGAATATAAGGGGAGGCAGCACATCTGCTGCAGCCAGTACCTAGTCTCCTACCTCTGCACAATACGAATGTCATAGCAATCTGTGGTGATTCCATTTCTCCTCACCAGTAAGAGGAGTGGGCTACACGCTAAGCTGTTAAGTAGTTTTTTATGAGATATTAAATTTAATATGATTATAAAGGATTTTACTTTAATTTGAATTCTTTAAAAGATTTCTCTAAATTGAAGTTAAAAAATGAAACTGAGTTCCATTAACTTATCAGGGGCCAGTGTTACTTGGTGGCGTTTCAACTTAAAATCCTAAAGATTCTATAATGATGTTTTGCCCACATCATTATATTGAAGGAGAGATGGGGTTTAATATTATTCATATTAATCCTGGTAAGTATTTTAAAATTAACGGTTCCAAAACTGGTTCCTATCAGTCGGATCTTCTACTAAAACGCAGTCTTAATGTCAGACTAGGTTAGGTTGACTAAAAGGAAACTTTAGTTCTTCGATTTCTGATTCATTTCTTGACATATATCTAAGCCAGTAGGTAAGCATGTCTTACGTTCCTCGTGTTCCCGGAAGAATCTTCGATTTTTTTTATAGATAGTTCGTTCAGCTTACTAATTTACACAATGATGATGTTAAAAACTTAAACTGAGTGCACCCGTGAGTCTGGTAAATTCGAGTTTGTCCAGCGTTATGAGCCCCGTGGTCGTGTTCCGTGTCGCCTCACAGAATCTTTTCCGATTTGCTTTCACCTGATGCATTTCTAAATGGGATGTGGGTTATTCTTGCACACTGTTGAAGTTCGGCATTTTTAACCAGGATAGGTTTTGCGTTTTCCATATTTATAGTTCGCCGTTTGGAGCCTATCGAATCCAGTTCATCAGCGTTATAATTTCCCAAAATTCCACGATGCGCCGAAGTCTATATGATCGCCAAACTGGCAATACTTGCGCTTGAGTACCGTAATACCGGCTAGATCGTATTAACCGCCGCCTGACTATCAGTGAATATCTTCGTATTTGTATACTCAACTTCATTGTTCAGCAGCCGGCGATCACCTTAACCTGAAACATTTGGCTGTAATCGGGAAGCCAAAAGTATCATTCCATATTTAGGTCCTCCACGCAGAGTCCTAGTCCCGTTCTTCCATTCATCAAAAAAATTGTGAACGCCTAACTTAAGTTTATATGATATTCAAAACGTGCCTTGGAATTCAGTTTCCTCGCCTAAATCCTTGGCAGTCAATTCTAAAGTATTCATCATTCGGTCTTATTATTGTTTGACATTTTCCTAATTGAATCTCTATTTTTTTCCTCTTTTCTGTCATTTCAGATAATATTTTCCGACGAATGCACCGAAGCCGAGGGACGCACATGGCACATGAAACATTTCGCTTGCTTTGAGTGCGATCACCAATTGGGCGGTCAACGATACATCATGCGTGATGGCAAACCCTTTTGTCTCACTTGCTTCGATACCATGTTCGCCGAATACTGTGACTACTGCGGCGAAGCCATTGGTGTTGACCAAGGGCAAATGTCTCATGATGGCCAGCATTGGCATGCAACCGACCAGTGTTTCTCCTGTTGCACATGTCGGTGCTCATTGTTGGGTCGTCCGTTTCTGCCACGTCGCGGTACGATATATTGTTCCATTGCGTGTAGTAAAGGCGAACCACCAACACCATCGGACACGAGTTCGGGACCACAACTAAGGCCCACACACCGAGCCAGCACAACGAGTCAAATTGCACGATCTCCGCGACCGAACAAAGGAACCCATCATAAGGACAAAAGCGGTGGCAAAAGCTGTGGCAGTGCTGGTGATCTATTGGAACGACAAGAACGCCAGAGAAGGGAAGATTTAGGCCGACTTATGTTGGTCAGAAATATGGAAAATGTTTCAGTGCCGGGAATACCTAGGCCAGCACATCCGCCTCCCATTGATTTAACTGAATTGGGCATAAGTTTGGATAACATTTGTTCCGGTGACAAAACAATATTTGGTGATTCCAATATAACATCGTCCCTGCCCGATATGTTGGTATCTAAAGGTGAGGATTCTCACAGTTACCAGAGTATTGACAAAATCATGATAAACTCCCCCTCCGCCTCCGATATGACCCAGTCCACACAAGAACTAACAAATGAACACGATATGGACAATGAGAATGACAATCGTTACAACAATCTGCCCTACGACAACTATGAACGCATCAAAGACGACATCGATGATGATGACGAAGAAGACGAGGAGAACAATCGTCAACCCGCAAAAGAGGTGCGTTTCCACAGCGTACACGATACTATGTCACGTTCGAAGAGCTACACCGACAACTCCAATGCACGACGCCGGCGACGCAAGCGCAACCAGTCACGCAGCAATTCCGAAATGCAAATCAATCAAACTAATTTGCGACTGCACAACGCTCAGACACAGGCCGGTACCAGTGCCGTGAGAAATGTGGACAACTGCGATGCAGCCAGCATATGTTCCACTTGTTCGTCAAGTTCCTCTAGCGATATGGATGATTATGTGTATCGCCTGCCGGCGCGAAAACACTATGGCGGAGTGCGTGTCTCGTATGTGCCGAACGATGCCATAGCCTATGAGAAGAAAAAGAAACTAGCCATGGAACAGGCAATCAACTGTGTTGGCGCTAGCAGTGGTAATACTGGCCTAAGTAGTGGCGGCGGCACTGGCCACATGGTCAATAGTGGGCACTCGGCCGTTGGGGGTGAGGGTAAGAATTGCACAATATCATGACAACCTCCGATCCTACCACCACCGCCATTAAATCTGTGCAGTTATTATATATTGGATACAATACTGGAGGAGGAGCGATATGTGGCCATCGAAATGAAACCAGGTTGCTTTCGACGGTTCTGGAATCTATTGAGTACGAGTAAGAATAAGCAATCCAAACATTTTCAAACTGTTTAAAGTGAAGGGTCAGTTTGGATAGGCAAATATGTTAATCTTAAAAGATTGCGTTGTTAGTAATGAATTCCAAAAAAGTTTGAAATATTTTATTACAAAATACAATTTATTTGTACGTAGTAACTAACATCAATGTGTGAAAATATTTCGTAAGAAGCAAAAAACCAATTATATATTTAGTCGCACAATTTGACAGGTGGAAACATAGAGTAATGACGTATAGAGTAGCCAACTCTCTCAGTAAATTTATGACATTTGGTGTGTTGCAGATGGGCGGTTGCATGTTGGAAAGTATTGCTTTAATAACACCAGATAGGGGCAATGGTTCAAACCAACCAACCAACAAGAAAACAGCAACGGCAATTATTTTTGTGCGTTAACATATTTGTGTAAATACATCACAAATATATACTAACAATAAAATATAACAAAAATGTCCAAAATACGTTAAATTTCACAGTTTTTGATCAAAACGACATGAACAATTTAAGTCAAAATATTTTGTAATTCCACCTGGTGTAAATCAAATAACTCTCTATCGCACCGACCGCAACAGATGAGAAGAATGAGAGCTCTATACGACATTAGTGTATGGTTGAAAATTGGAAGAATCCAGGGTATTACTGCCTCTTGGCCGTAATTTATACTACAATTGATGTTTTGAAGTCTTTGTCGGTTAGATTCATTGGTGGAATATAAGATTCTATAGATCTGTATGATGAGTTTGATCTGCTGGATGTATGATTTCCGAGACACCGCGATATGATGTATAGTTTAGTCATCGAAGTATCGGATGCTGAAGTTGGAAAACATCTTAAATAAATTTTATCAGGAAAAAAGTTTAAAAATTGGAAACTTCAGCCTACACGCTGAAAAATAACGGCCCCAGCAACATATTGCAGGAAACATGTACGTGTTCACAAGCATTGTTTTCATGAATTGATGATCTGCCACCTTTTTGATTCTTTGTTGTCTGTCTAGTTTTTGTTTTTAGCGGTTTTCAACAAACAAAGCCACATTTGGGTCTCAAACATGTTATATTGAATAGCAAGCACAATGCGTTTGGGCATAAGTATAGTATATTTGCGACAAGCTACAAACACATAATATTTGCACCCAAACAGCAAAACAAAAGTCATATTTTTCAGCGTGTAATTGTGTATGACGATAATGTCCAAACGATACAAATATGTCGATAATGACAGTTCGTTCACCATTTACAAAACTTCACTACCGACAAAACGACAATGATTTCGATATCGATTCTCCCATAATTAACCACCACAATTCGATTTTTTTTTGTCAAAAAGAATGAAAAATAAGTGAAACAAATTGAATAAAATGTTGGCTTAAGTCTCCGAGGCGAAATTTTGAAAACTCAAAATAAAATGTTCTCTAAATAAATGTCACGATAAAGGCTTGACTTCGCGTATCTGTTGCCAAAGCCGGTGTTGGACACAAAAGAAATCTAAGCCAGATCGAAAATCAAGCAAATTTGAAATGTTGAATTAAATTAACTAGATAATTAACCCGGTTTTAGAAATTTTTAACTTCGATTTTGCGCCTCCTTTTGTGTTGTTTGAATAAAAGAATGTTAGATTCTGGTATGTGGCCGTCGGTGGTGTAATGGTTACTGTGCGCGCTTCTTGTACATGAGATCCTGGATTCGATCCCTGCTTTGACCACCTTAAAATTTCTTACGGCGGCGATCACCCCGCATAGTGACGGCAACACTGTTGAGAATTAAGCCACGAAAAAGCTTCTCAAAATATCGTTCGAAATCGGTGTAAAAAACTGTAGGTCCCTATCAGTGAGTATAAAACTAAAAAGCGCACAGCTCACTGGTTGTGAGAAACTCTCCCCAATTCCATAATGGAATGTAATGGGAAACCACTTTCTTTTTATTTAAATTCTGGTTCCGGAATATTATACCACTGCCGGATTACTTTCTAGACTCCAACCTTAGTCACTTGTTGCAACATAGTGATCACGCCTCTTAAAACGGTCTTGGAAAATAGACCAGTAATGAGAACAAAGGTGAAACACAAACTTGTCTGTACCGCTTTAATATAAATACAGGACTAACTTCCTACACTCTAAAACTTATCTAAATGCAGTGTGACATCAAAGACGCTGGTCTAGCCGATTTGATATTTTTTGGCCCACAAAATGGCGTTTGCAAATACGTTCCAAATGCCCCTGTTAGACGTACCAGGATTGTCAATCCCAAAAACTATAAATTATTTAATAAAAATAAAATCTGAACAAAAAAAATCCTGCCAATGTATTATAAAATACGACAACAACACAAATTGAATAAATTAAAGAGAATACAATTAGATGGAAAATATTATATCTGTTTTTGTAAATAAACTCTTGTATTGTGAATCGCATGTGCAAAGAAACTCCCATATCGTATTTTGTATTAAACGAAATGAAAACATTATATAATTATGAACTCTGTACAAATCATAGAATATATCTATATATACATATGTACATCCATATACAATATACCTATATATATATACAATATACATTTTGACTTGAATATCTAAGTAGAAAGAAACTATAACTTCTTTGGATTTTATTAAGAAAACATCTAAAACAATAATCACAAAGTATTTAAGAAACTATATAGGAAAGCAACAATTGTATCTTACTATCTAATATGTAACACAATAGCTGAGATGACTTGTGTCCCTCCCTTCCGATACAACGAAACAATACGAACAACAAATCAAAATAACAAAAGACACTTTTAATTAACGTTACAAACCCCGATGAGAGAGTGAAATGTCATCATCGATCCCATAGAAATGAAACAACGAACAAAAGAAATGAATGATTTCATGTTGTTGGCCATAAAAATCGAAAGTTCTTTTTTTTTTTGCAAAAAAATAAAAAAAAAATGACACTTGTATCTTCCCATTGACTCCGATAATAATACTACTAGTTACAATATACGATATCTTATCAATAATAATAGAATGGAAAGCAGCAAATGCAAAAAATGCATATAAATATATTTAAAATTAATGGTTTCTTCATTTTCTTCCATGTGAATCTTTGTGATGATTAGCAGAAATACCACCTATTCTTTCAGTTCATTCTTTGTCCAACAGTCAATCAGTCAGTCGTCATTCATAGCCAAACATTTATGTAATCTCGTAAGATTTGTTTAAACCTTTTGCTGTTTTGTGTTAACAAATACATTTTTGTCTCACATTTGATTGTCTTCTGTGCACAGAAGAAAGAAATATCAAGCAGTGACTGTTCACTTTGCTTTCTAAACCAATGAAAGTGAAATCTTTTGTTTTGATTTTCTATGATTAATGATCATTACACATAACTACAAAAATACGTACACACACACACACACACATTCGTTCAAATCATTTGTATATCTATAAATATGTATTTGACGCATAATCACACACATATCTGTATATAACTACAAAAATATATAGAATATTATATACATATACATATATTTACAACCCAAGTAGTTTCGTTTATTTAATTGTCGGTCTATGTATCAACTAGTATTGCATATTTGAGATAAACTGAATTATACTCGTATTGTTTTAATATCATATCAATTAATGTTGTGTTACTTCCCTTTCGTTTTTAGCGGATAAGTCTGAGATTTACATATAATTTCCTTTACTCATATAAGTTTTTATATGCTAACTTTAAGGATACTTGATAAAACTACACAAATCAAAAAAACAAAAACGAAAAACAAAACCAACTGATGAATCAAATAAAATATGTTATACACTGTGATTAATGTTCTTTTATTGCTAAGAAATGGAATGGTGATATTACTAACTGGGCCGATTTCCTTTATAACATGAACTTAATACTTCTTCAACATGGAAGTAGTAGATTGCAGAAAAATTTACTTTACTTTATCTAATACCGCATTTGGGCCGCCGTTTATCGCGACCGGGTTAGCGATAACGTTGTTGTCTAATCTTTGCCCTTTACAACACCCAACTTGAGATTAAATTGGAATTTCAGTTGGCAACACTGTTCCTAGACCAACTCCGCGCCGACACAAAATTATTGAAGATGGTGGCACAACAAAAAAATTAAATTGGCGGCTACTGATTTTGCCAGTTTTGTATAAATTTGGGATGCTTTTGAAATAACTGAATGTTTAAAATTGAATCAATCGGTTCAATCGGGATAGCCGATAAAATCAGCTCTCATTTTAAATCAATAACTGTCAATTAGATCAGCGCCGGCGGATACTTCAACCAATATTTGGTGGCGGCGACGCGTTGCAAATTTTTTGATCGGTTCCGTCTGTCAAACAGTTGACAGCCCCGCACGTTACTGAATGGGGGCTAAATGAAAAAAAATTAAACAACTTTTGTTTTAACACTTTTATGCTACAACAACCCACTATTATCAACTGTATTGTTTACTTTTGCTTTGGTTTGTGTCTAGACTAACGGCCTGGATCATAGTGTCCAAAACCGAAAAACTGGTGAAACCGTTTATCCGGTTTTTCTGCTCTTAACCGTGTGCCGGTTTTTTGAAAAACGTAATTTTCGAACGAACCGAGAACCGGTTATTTGACGTCGGTTAACCGGTTAAATCTGTTTTACTTGATTTGATTTCATATCCTTAAACAATTTAATAATAAATTATATGATTTTCGAATTTTAATGAAATTTTGTAATTAAGAAACATGATTTATATTCTCAAATATGATTTTATGTTCTAAAAAGTATTAAACCTTTCACGCACAAAACAAGTACGCTAAAGTTGTTATGGATATGAGTGGTTTTTGTAGTGTGTTAGGAGGTATTTTAAATATGTGTATGAGGAAAATTAAAAAAACGTCAGTGGATTATTAGAAATAACTTGGGACAAATGTGTCCCAATATGCGATAAAGGTCGGCATTCGTCGGACAAATTAGTATTTTCAGTGGCAGCTTATTTATATATTTTGTAATAAAAAATAACAACATTTGTTTAAAAAAATATGCATTTATTCTTACATTTAAACATGAAAATCTGCAAAACAATTTATGCTTGCTGTGAAGCATAAAATTTACATTACAAATATCGCAAATATTATACGTACGATTTTCTATGCCACTCTTTGCACATTGCACACATCTTTTACGAAAAGGGCCTTTCATCATAACGTGCGACGGTAAAGACTGCTTGTGTACTATAATTTGGACTCTCTTCTTTGTCACGGAAGTAGACCGTACAACATGTTTTCTTATAGAAAAACTGCCAATCATGGTTCTAGCAACAACTTGTCGGAATTCTAGTGACGTAAGTAAAGGACCTTCAATACGATGTTCAGCATGTAATTTCTGATATACAATATAGGCATTGTTCATTGCAATATCTAAAATGTCAAAAAAAAGTCGTGGATAATATTTTATTTTAGATTTTCTGTCGACTTCGTATGTAACTTTCTTCTGATCCATTAAGTCGACACCACCCATGTTTTGATTGTACTTGTGAACAATATCAGGACATGTAATCTCCAGACTTTGAGCTGATCTTACTTGTTTCCGTTTGATCTTTCAAGTAGGTATCGGCAAAAAGAAATTGGTAAGAACGTGTACTGCTTTATTATCCATCCACTTGACAAAAGAAATTCCTTCGAAGCTAGTGGCGTAGATATCTCCTCTTTTCATATCTTTGTCTAATGGTAAGTTTTTTGGAAGATGCTTTCTATGTGTACGAACTGTGCCACAAGATTTGATATTTTGCTTTGCGAGGTTATATTGCAGTATCGGAGAGTTAAAAAAATTGTCAATATAAATTTCACATCCAAGACCCTCCAAAGGTGTTGTAAGCTCAAGAACAACAGTTTCTCCCAATCCAATTTGTGGTCCCGATTTCTTTTTTCCCGTATATAAGTCGAAATGAAACAAATATCCTGTTTTAGCATCAGCACGTCACCACATTTTGAACCCTCTCTTCACTGGTTTATTTTGCATATACTGCTTCATTATGTTATGCCCTTTAAATTTCACCATATGCTCATCCACTGATTGGGTAATTGTGTTATTCATAGCTGACTGGAAACTTAAATTGAAATGATCCATCACTAGTCTAATCTTGTAAGCTCTATCAAAATTTGGCGATGTTGGTGATGGTTGCGACGCATTATTTCGTCAAATCTTGCAAGTGGCATAACTGAAGCTATGTAAGGCACACCCATGTCGGGTTCGGTGGACCAGTAGTTTCTCAGAGAAGGTAATACATGGTAGCCCAGGACATAGTTCATGCCAATAAATGCTGTTACTTCTTGAAGATCTGTAGTGAACACGGCACCATTTTCATTAGCGAAGCGTAAAGTCTCTGGCATTATTATTTTTTCAATCAATGACCTAAAGTTTGTCACCATTTCAAATATATCAGTAGGATTAATTGAGTTTGATTCTTGAAGAATATTGATTTTGCCGAACTCATAGTTAGTCTCAGAAAAATTTTAAGGATTATAACAGTTTTTTTCCACACAAACTCAGGAACCATACCACGAAATGATGTATCAAGTAAAGTAGGTCCTGCAGTATAATCCAACGGATCAGCTGATTCAATAATCACTTCGCCTGCAGCTGGACCTGGGTATTGATTAGAATCTGATCGACCAGTTGATTCAATAACCACTTCGCCTGCAGCTGGACCTGGATATTGATTAGAAACTGATCGACCAGCTGATTCAATAATCACTTCGGAGACTCCATCTTGCATGTCTTGTTGTAAGAACGACAGGTCTTCTTCGTCCAAAATGAGGGCGTCTTCATTGTCGCTGTTTTCAGCCATGAGATATTCCTCCACTTCGCTATCAGTCAGTCGGAATATTCGGTCACATTTGCGGGCCTGAAGTAATAGACGTCTCTCAATATATAACATAAAAAATCATAAAACGTAATATGCGCAAATAACATATGAGCAAATTTTGACATTTCACGCATTTTTTGGCACCGGTGTCCCTTACAGAAAATCTCATATGTTAGCACTTCAAATGTATAAAACGCAATAAATAGCGATCAAGTTATAATTACTACTTACCATTCTCACGAAATTCACCATAAAACACTTTGATAAACTGCAAAAATATGTTAAACGTAGCTTTTGAAAAAATTCAACAAAGCGCTGCAAAATATGCAAGTGTTCGACAAGTGCACGACGAAACAACAGGCAATAACAATTGCCTGTAAACATTGTGTTGTCTTTTAGACGTTGTTGTCTAGTGTCGCCTTCATTATGCGAGGTGGCCGCCGCCGAAAGAAATTGAAGGTGGTCCGACCAGGCATTGAACCCAGGAGCGCCCACACTAACCATTGCACTACCGACGGCCAAATTTTGTAGGCTTGATAGTCATTATTGTCCTGAGTAAAACGACAGCTGTTCATCAAAAGCTAGAATGGATTCGTCCAATTAGTTATTCAAATAACCTGCCGGCAAAACATTGATTTGATTGCACGATATATGCTTGAAATCCTAATATATCTTTCAGGTGAAGGATTTATTTTCTGGAACTGCAGGCAATACCGTAAAACAACAAATTTTGCGTGAATAGATGTTATGACATTGTTAATCGCCCATTAAAGTTGTAGAACATACTGAAGTTGTAAAACATTGTAAATTCATATTCGCACATTCTCAGAACAGTTCGCCGAGTTTCCTACCAAATAAAAGACAGTAAAAACTAAAAACTCAAAATCTGTATGTCAGTTATGTAAATCAGTTTGTGTTCAAACTGCAACAAAAATTACTAATATATACTTATTTTTCTAATTTTGTCCATGAAACGAAATGAAAATTATTGTAAATTGATTCTCTATTTTTCTTTTATGTTTTTTTTTTTTTGTGGCAAAAAATAGAATAATAAATTCCTCCCAAAAATCTCGTGTTTTTTTTTAACAAATTATGATGCTGGGTCAAATTGACCCAAGGATCATTGGAGGGGTGCATATGCAAAGAATGCAGAAGGGTTAAGAAGTAATTGAACTTTGCAAACATTTTTTTTTTTCAAATATAAAAATTAAAATTTTCTTATAAATAAATGTTTTATACTTAATAAGATTTTCATACATGAAACTCTCTTTCAAATTTGAACATGATTTTCGAATTTAAATCAGTTTAATGTAAATTTGAATAAAATTTTTAAATTTTATATTAAACACGCATTCCAAACTGGAATGTGACTAAATTGTTTTATTTAAAATTAAAACGTAATTGTCGTAAATTTAGACAGAGTTGTGAAATTTTGAGTGTTAAACACTAATAAGCATATGAAATGATCGCTAAACCAATGTAATTTAAGAAAGTGCTACATGTGTAATTTAATTTAAATCAAAAAAAACGAAAAACCTGGTTCAACTGGTTTTTCCCAGAATTGAAAACCGAAAACCGATTTCTTGAAAACTTGATGTTTCGAACAAACCGGAAACCGGTTTCCAAAAAACTACGGTTTTCTGGACACTCCAATCATAGATAAAGAAATTAGCTGGATGTCTCACATATGTTGTGAAATTTCTTGTTTAATGGAAAGTTTTCTAGGTGGATCTTGTAATCAATATTTACTATACACTGTAGCTTTGAGCCCAATTAAAAGTAAAGTTAGAAAAGCCAGTGTGCAAGATTTGCAATTTATTCCATTTCTTAAATAACTACTTATTTTTAAATAAGAAAATTTTTGGATAATGTATGAGTGACCGTCGGTGGTGCAATGGGTAGTGTGCGCGCCTCTTGTACAGGAGATCCTGGGTTCGATCCCTGCTCCAACCACCTTAAAAAAAAAAAAAAAATTTCTTTCGACGACGGTCACCTCGCTTAGTGACGGCGACACTATCGAGTATATAGCCATGAAAAAGCTTCTCAAAATACCGTTCGGAATCGGTGTAAAACTGTAGGTCCCAATCAGTGAGTGAAAACTGGAAAGCGCACAGCTCAGTGATTGTGAGAAGTTCTCCCCGGTCCCTTCATGGGATGTAATGGGAAACCATTTATTTTTTTTATGAGAAATTCAAACTACAAGCTTACAAGTCATGAACATTCTTCTAATTGAAAAATTTTTGGTTTTTGTTGGAAATAAAAGACACTTCAGTTCAACACACACTCACTGGCAAGACTAGTGTCGAACTCCGTGACAAGTTCATCATCAGATGCCTAACTACTGTACCTGAATTGATACCATAGGTTAATCATCAATCGTATATATATAAGGTGGAGCGCGGTATTGGGCTTATTTGGGTATGAAATAAAAAAATTATGGACCTTAGAAAAATTTATTTTATATTTTAATTATATTGAACAGTAAGGGAATTTGTAAATTACATGGTTTTGAATAGTGTATCTGGCACCTTCGCTATCCACAGACTGCTGCATACGTTTCCTTGAGTTTTCATGAACTCTAACAAGCATGTCAACTGGTATTCTGTCCAATTTCAGCCTCAATATTGTTAATTAGGCCTTCCAAGGTGTTGGGAGGCTTGATATATACCTTCGACTTCAGGTAACCTCAAAGGAAAAAATCGCATGGGGCTAAGTATGGTGATAGTGCCGGCGAGTTCAAATCACCCCTCAAGGAGATAGGCCGTCCAAGAAACATCTGCCTCAAACAATTCATGGTAACCCTCGCTGTGTGTGCAGTGGCACCATCCTGTTGAGACCATGTGCCCTCTAATTGCATTGCCTCAAGAGCCGGCTGGAAAAAATCCTGTATCATAGTCATGTACCGTTTGGAGTTCACAGTTACGGCAAGACGGTTATCCTGGCAAAGTAAGGGCCAATGAGGTCTACTCGTGATATGGCGCACCACACAGTGACGCGGTCCGAATGCGAAGGTCTCTGGGGAAGTTTTCTGGGGTTTGTTTCACTTCAGTACCGCATATTTTCTTTGTTTTTTGTTTGTAAACGAAAAGCACGCTGCACTGCAATGATCGAGTGCGCATTTGAAAAATACGCTTCAACACAAAATGACCTCTCCTCACGTGTCCATTACATGATGGCAACTGAAACGCAGACGAATACAAATCTCCCGTCAGCCACTATAAGCCACGCACACCCTCCACTCTCTTCAACTAACAGTGCCACCACAGCCTGCAGTGCAAAACAGCAAATTAGCGCGCTCCACCCTGTACAAACTCAGTTCTGCAATTTACATGTGCGAATTAGTATCGATCGAAGATCCCTAAGGATCAACATCACTGAAATGCCTATAATTCCAACAATAATTGAGTGTGCCTAACTGAATTGTCTATTATATCCAACAAAAACCAACCATTTTTCAATTAGAAAAATGTTCATGACATGTAAGCTTGTATGAATTTCTCAAACATTTTCTTTTATTTCTCTTGTTTATCAACGATTTGCCTAATTCGATAGCTGAGTCTAATGTGCTTATGTACGCGGACGATGTGAAAATATTTATGTCATATAAAAATACTTCAGACTATATTCTACTTCAAAATGATCTGGACCGGTTTGGGAGTTGGTGCAATCATAACCTTATGGAGTTAAACTTGGGTAAATGTAAGCATATGGCGTTTTACAGATCACGTATGATTACCTCCCGGTATTCTATAGGTGGTTCTACATTAGAATTGGTCAATTCTTTCTTGGATTTAGGTTTCTTACTTGATAGGAAATTGTCTTTCAATAGTCACATTATTGCTACTGTTAATAAGGCTTATGGCGTACTTTCGCTCATTAAGCGCTGGGCGAAGGAATTTTCTGATCCATATATCACGAAAAATCTTTTTAAATCCCTTGTTAGGCTCATATTAGAATATGGATCAGTGGTATGGGATCCACAATATGACTTTTATGTGAATATGATAGAATCGGTACAGAAACAATTCCTTATTTTTTTCTTAGGAACCTTAGATGGGATCCTAACGTCCATCTTCCTCCATATGTCAGTAGATTGTTTTTGATTAAATTACCTACTCTGGCTAGTAGACGGACTATGCTTAATTCGATTACAATATATAAGATTCTCAGGGGCGATATATGCTCTGAGTATCTTCTTGGTCGTATTTCGATAAATGTTCCTTCGAGAACTTCTAGGAACTATAAACCCCTGTATATTAGTTTTCGACGCTATAATTATGCTTTGAATGAACCGGTTCGGAGAATGTGCACAGATTTTAATGATGTTTATCAGTTTATTGACTTTTCTTTATCACCGGACACGATAAAGTCTTTTATTATAAATCATCTAAATAGCTAGTGTGTAGTATTTTATGTACGAGTATTAATGTTGTATTGATAATTTATGGTTTTATGTTTTAAGATTTATTATTTTTCAATAAGTATATAGTGGTAATCTGCGGATTTTATTCCTTTTTTTAACTGGTATTGCTTTAATCGGCTGTGAAGTTTTATGTAGCCGTTGCACGTTTTCCTCTCAGTTACTCCCCGCTACGGATCGGTGTGTGGTGTGTACGCTATCCCTACGTCATAGGGATGAGGCCCCATCGGTCGGTTGGGGCGGGTGTGAGTGGCGGCGATGGGATCGTTAGTTAAAAAAAAAAAAACAAGTGCCTTTTCTTAAAAAAAGGAAATTTTCTCAAAAAAAATACCCATTCGTATTATTAACTCAAGTACATTTTCTTAAAAAACTACCTCTTATTTTAAGTACATTTGCTTACAAAAATTGCATATTCTTACAAAAAGAAACTTTTCTGAAAACAAGTAATTTTTTAATATAAGTTACTTTTCATAAGAAAAGGAAATTTTCTTACAACCAATTGCATTTTGCTTAGAAAACTATAGTTTCTTTAAAGACTAACTTTTTTGTGAAACAAAATTACTTTTCTTGAGATAAGTACCTACTTTTTAACAGGTACCTATTCTTGACAAAGAACCAATTCTAAAAAAATTTCTCATTTCCTAAAATCCCATTTTCTTCAACAAAAACAACTTCTCTTACAAAAATATATTTACTTACAAAAATTCCTATTCTTAGAACTACCTTTGCTTAAAAATAAAATAATATCTTTTTAAGGCTAAGAGATCATATTTTCTCCGGTTAGTGAAAAAAATGTAAATGCCGCCACTAACCGGAGAAAATATGATCTCTTAGCCTTAAAAGGAAATTACAACTTTGAATATGACGAGGATCTAAAAACAACAAAATTTAAAATAATATCTTTTTTCTTTTCTTGAAATAAGTAGCCTTTCTGAAAATAACTAAATTTTCTTAAAAAAATAACCTGTTCCTAAAAAAAGTACCATTTATTTAAATAGTACCTGTTCTTAAAAATAGTACTTCTTTTTAAAAAAAAATTCACACTCTTGTGGCTTTTTCTTACAGCAAGTACATTTTCTTAAAAATAGTATCTATTCTTAAAAAAACATTAGCTTTTAATAAAAGAAGTACCTCTCTTTTAAAAAGGACCTTTTCGAGAAAATATGATACATATTCTTACAAAAGGACATAAAAATATACTTTTTTTTTAATAAAATACATTCTACAAAAAAAAACCTTTCTTAAAAAAAGTTTATCATTTTACAAAAAGTGTCATTTATTAAAGATCCATTTAAATTATTGTATTTTTCAACGGGTGCCTTTGGCGTGTTGGAACTACCTAGTATATAATAAGCGTGTTTCTTTTACCCCGCTAAAGTTAATTATAGCTTAATTGGTACGGGGCAGCTAAGCGATATTCAGTGCCATTTCAATTTGCCACTTAAATACCGATTTGAGCAACGACAATGTTGCCACATGTTAAATTTCAAGAAATGGCAACAAAAATTTATCTTACAACAATTTTGCAAAATGGCTTACACAGGGTCAGTTCATTTAAATTATTTTATTATTTATATCTCTAAATTTGAAGGATAGCTTTTTATTTCCCATTGAAAACAAAATTGGAATTAAATTGTTCACAACAACGAGCGGTGAATGTTATACGTATTAATCATGGTATAATTGTCTATCAAGTATTGTCGTTTAAACATGTGATTACATTTTGTCCATGTCATTTTTCGTTTCACTTGTTAAAATCATATGTATTTTGTTTTCATACTTTTTTGTATTCTTGTATTTTTGGTATATATTTGTATAGAGTTTGACAACTGAAACAAATGAACGAAATTCAAATGTCTGTTGTTAGGACTTGGTACAAACGTGTTGCCGTATCCCATTTTTTTCACCCATTACAGCAAATGTTGCCACATTGCGTAGTATTAAGTGTGGATCGTTTTATTTGGAAAGCCGTAAGTGGCGACAGCTTAATGGAATAAAAAAAACAGCCTTAATATATAGTGAAACCCATCCGGGTATCCCCTGACCCCTCATGTGACTTTTTATGTAAGTTTTTATTATGGTTGCATTTATTTTAGTAATTACCAGTGTTGCATCAAAATCTTAACCAGTTTAAAATGAGGTTAAAAATTAAACTTCAGATTTACAGTGTGAGTAAACTTCTGGGTTGGCATGGGTTAACGAAGTTTAACTTCGAAATGCGTTAATCTTGGTCGGTATAAATGCCTTATAATACTTACTTAATTGGACTCAATTAGCACAGAGGGATAAAGTCCTTATGAAACTAATATAACATATTTATCTAACCGGCTCAATCCTTGCTTTTCGCTGTAGTTCGTAACCTCGATCCCTGCTTTTTCAATGTAGTTCCAACGACCTAATCGCACAAGTCACATTGACTTCACTTGACATTTTTGACGTCAAATAAGAAACAAACAAAGTACTTGTTGTAAGTCTTTAGTAATTTTTTATGTATAAATGAAAACAAGAAATAAATTTATTAACAAAAGTCATACGTCTGGTTCTTAATTTGGTCAAGGGATGATATCGAAGAATGAGGTGAATGTGAAAGTGGTTTACATGAACAAACTCTACGGTTTCGTAGAGAATTCGAACAGGTATCTCCTGCGTCTTAATCATTCCTTAGCCAGCCCGACTATGTCGGTGTCGGCATACAATTCATTTTCCTCGTGGTTCATACACACTGGAAAAATCCGCATCTGTAACATATTCTCCCAAACACATTCTGCGGAAACCATGCAAAGGGTTTTTTTTCGCTAAGATATAACATACGAAAGGATTAGCTGTCAAACGAATTACCACTTTTTAAAATTTATGGTCAATACCAAATTATCCAAATTTACTTTGGAATTCAGTCATCCATGCGCGCAATTTACAAACGATTTATTATTATTTCTTCAAAAATGAAGCCGGAGATCACGTTACGGTCAATGAAAATTGTTACCGCGAAATGGTCAATGATTTGTATGCCCTCACCCATAGGGGTGGGGGTAAATATCATTTAATACGGAAAAAAATGTAACGCATAGAAGGAGCCATATTAGATAGTCGCTCAGTACCTTTGGATGAACTTCGTTTTGGGACTTTTTAAGACGATTGAGCCATGTCCGTCTGTCTCTCTGGTCAACACGATAACTGCCGTAAATCCTTATCCATCACAGCGAAATATTGTCAGTGACTATTACTTGTCCAAGGTTAGTTTGAGATTGAAAATGGGAGTTTTGACCTTTATGGTACCTCCAATTCAAATCGACACATTTAGTACGAAATCATATTTCTTCTAAAATCTTTTTCTGGTAGATGTGATTAGCTTCAACTCAAACATCGGTTAAATATCTAAGTCTACTTAACTGGACAAAATTGGCGAGGTCGCCATAAGTCGCGTGAAACACTGCCGATCTTAATCAAATTGGGTATTTGGCTTCATGCCATCAGACGCCAGTCGCCGATTAACAACAGGTTGATTTTGCGACACCCATTTGGGTACCTCCGATACAAAAGTTATTCGGCAGGCTGGTTGTCCGACCAGATAACTCCCGTAAATCTTTGACGCTCACAATGATATTAAGTTAGTGACTATTATTTTTCCAAACCTAAGTTGGGATTGAAAATGGGCGTTTTGGTCACGACCCTTCTGGTACCTGCCATACAAATCAACACAATTAGTACAAAATCATGTTTTTCTAAAACATTTTTTTTTGGTAGATGTGATTAGCTTCAACACAAACATTAATAATCTGTAAATGTCTACTTAACTGGAGAAAATTGGCGAGGTCGTCACGCCCATTCTGCTACCTGCCATACAAAATCTTGGTGGACGTCCGGGTTGTCAATGCGATAAGTCGCGAGAAACACCTCCGATCTTAATGAATGTAGGTTATAGGCTTCCTCTCATCAAAAGCCACGCTCCATTTTGGTCCCTCCCATACATAAGTTTATCGGCGTGCTGGTTGTTCGGCAAAATAACTCCCGCAAAACCTAACGAACCTTTATGAAATTTGGTACTAAACAAAATTTAGTCAAATGCCACTCTTCTATGGAAAATGAGTGGTTTTGCCACGCCCATTCTGGTACCTCTCATACAAAAGCTTGGTGGTCGTCCGGGTTGTCAATGAGGTAAAACACTTGAAACACTTCCGATCTTAATGAAATTAGATTATAGGCTTCGTGTCATCTAACGCCAGTCAGCGATTACGACAAAGGTGATACCAAAATAAGTTGTGCGGCCGGGTGGTTGATCAGTAAGACAACTCCCGCAAAACCGAACCAATCTAGGCAAAATTTAGTCAAATGCACACAAAAGTTGGGCGGATGACCGGTTGTTCGACACGATAATTCTCGTGTACTACAAGCAAAATTCGGTACTCGGCATTGTGTTCCTAAAATGTAAGATTAACTACTGTACTACGACCATTTTCGTACCTCTCATTCAAAAGATGGGCGGCTTTCCGGCTGGCCTACTCGATATCTTCCGTATACCACAACCGATCTTAACAAAATTTGGTACTGACCAATATTTTTTGTAATACTGTGTAATACCAAATGAGCCACTTCGTCATGCCCATTTTTGTACCTCCAATAAACTCTTAGGATTGTAATTAAGTAAACCCATAATCGCTTTGGATTCTAATTAAGTTGGGTACTGAATAATATTTTGCGCAATGCTACTCTGCTATCGAATACTGGCACATTTGTCACCCTCATTCGTTCAACGTAAGGGTGAATATATGTGTTTGGTTAATAGAAATCGGTCGTAATGGACAACTTAGGCTTAGGGTATGTTTAAGTCGGTTCACCCGACTGTAATTTCTGTACTAGTTTCTTTGAATATATGTATGGCATTGATCCGGCCGAGATGTGGTTTCAACAGAATGACGCTACGTGGCATACGGTGACCGCAACCATCGATTTATTGAAATCAAATTTTGGCTATAAGTTGGTTTCGAGAAATGGACCCGTCAATTGGTCTCCAAAGTCGTATGATTTCACTGGTTGAATTCACTGGTTTATGCTGATAAACTAGAAACAATTGACGCCATGGAGGCCACAATTGTTCGTGTTAGAAAAAGTGATTCTAAAATGGACTTCCAGAATGCGCTTCGTCATCAACACCCGCGGTGAGCATACTACCGAATCTGAATCCCATATATTCATGTTTCGAATAAAAAAATTCTTTGATTAAAATTAAGAATTTTGTGTAACTTTTTACAATTTCAATTTCTTTCGGGCTTAAAGAAACACGTTTCATATGTTTGAAATACACTTTAAGTGCGAGTATTCACATGTTAACAAATTCCAAACACACTTATATTTAAATGCAAACATTGGCAAACACTTATATTTAAATGCAAACATTCCAAAACAACCATATACTTAAGAGGAAGCATTCGCGCGTTTCCTCCCAAACTTTCATACACTTACGTGGAAGCATGTGCGCATTTCCTTCCTAACAGGCGATTATTTACGTGGAAGTATATTGGGTGTTTCCCATAGAAGCAACATTATTTTTGATTTCAATATATTTACTATATATTGTAAATTTATAATCAGTTAATAAAAAAATATTTTTTTTATTGAAATGATAATCTGATATTCTTTTGTTTCACTTTTTTTTTTGTTGTGTTTCACGTTTTTGTTTTCAGTCGGTTTCAACCTCACCAAATTCTACAACATTTTAGCACACAATTATCACAATATATACAAAGCTGATTAATATAAGCAAATTGCGTTTTTGTTTATATTTCTTTAGATGTTCACAAATGGTCCGCCGCCCCGATTTGCTCCCTAAAGCCTCGAACACACAAAGGGCTTTACGTTGTTACTTTTTCAGTTTCTTACCTCAAACTCGTTTCTCGCATTGGTAGTGTTTATATAGATATCGTATACGAATGTTGTACGTAAAAAGCAGAGCAATAACCTACATTTTTTCACAGATCACAAAAATGTTCTTCTAATGTACATTTTTTCACACCATACACGCTGAAGAAAATGGTCCCAGCAATATATTGCAAGAACCATGCACATGTTTACAAGCAATGTTTTCAAGAACTGAAGATCTGCTGCTTGTTTGCTACTTTTTGGTTTTCAGGAGTTTTCAACAAACAAAGCCACATTTGGGTCACAAAAACATATATTTTAATCTATTAATCATTGTGTCTCCAACATGTGATATTGAATAGCAAACACAATGACGTCATGTGCGTACTTAAGCCTCCAATAAGCCATATTTTTCGATTTATGTGTTAGAGATGTAGTCCGACGTGTTCGAGTACGCTCTTTCGAATGCTGTCTTTGGATTTTCAATATTTACTTTCGAGGTAAATTTTAAGTTTATGTAATATCCAACATAGTTTTAACTACAACTCTATGCTTATATGTTGAATATTCATTTGTATCATTTCATACATTGGCATATTGGAAACTTAAGTGCTTACATGACATGACATGACAATGTCTCTGGAGACGTGATGTTTGGATCCGAAAAATACCGATTTTTCTGCGTGTACTTACTTAATCGACCAGGCGCATTTGATATTCTATGTCCTCTGAGCGATTGACGACGGTATTCATGACTCTAAAACAACATATCAGTCAACATACAAAAGTATCCTGTATTTGCACGAAGCTCCAACCGCACGTTATATTTGCATTCAAACAACAAAAGAGGCAGATTTTCAGAGTGTACGACATCAATACTTTTAATTATGTATTATAGTCCATATACTCTCCGTAAGATTTGCCTCTCGAAGATTCGCAGTGTTGTTTCGGCCGTTTCGTCCAGGATTCTGCGGCAAGACAAGTTGTATTAAAGTCTGATGTAGCTGTATCCTTGTTACTCGGAATAGCGATTTACTTCTAAAGCGCTTGCTTAGCCAGATATAACACTGATTAAAAGAAATCGTTTCCCATAACATCCCAAGAAGGGATTGGGGAGAACTTCTAACAAAAAACAGCAGACAGTTGTCCGAGGTCTTCGGCCACGGACTGTCCCTGCAGGCTGTGTCTGAGACACGGCCATTAAGTTTAACGTAGAATACGCCATCCGATAAGACAGAAAACATATCGCACCCTAAATACAAAAGCGTCGTAACTCAAAATTTTCAAATTTTAATTTTTTGCTTAAAAACAATAACCAAGGACCATTTCTATCCACTGTAAAAATCTGACGTCGTTTACTCTTCTCTTTCGTAAAAAAATCCTTTATGAATATGTCTATTAGTGAGTATTGTCATACATATTTCTAATTAACCAAATCAGTTTTTTGGCTCTATTGAAAATTTGAATATTTTGAGTTATGACTCTTTTGTAGATAGGGTGCGATATATACATTGTTGATGTTGCGCCTACAAATTAATTAACATTTTTAATAAAAATATATATAAACAAGGGAACACAAAACTTACCTGAGTATTTATTTCTCTGCATAACAACCACTCGTTGCTTCCTTGTATTTCGTGTAGGTGCCATTTTGATTAGTAGTTTTTATTTTAATTTACTAAAAGTCAACTGTCAGCTGCTGTCAAACAGCATCAAGCAGCATTGTTATTTTGCTTACTTGGCAGCACTTTCATTTAACATAAAAATGTATGAATTAATTTTTTCATATATTTTTTATAATTATATATCCATGTTAAATTCAAATTCACATTTAACATTTTGTTTCACTTAAATACATAAGTAAATATACGAAATTTCAATATTTCATCAATCAAAACAACAGCCGAAGGTTTGTGTCCACACTAAAACAGCAGCATAGTTTGTGTTCACGCTACAAACTCAAACACTCAACCAAACACCACACATATTTTGAGAGAAATTTAAATATTAGGAAGATATCAACCAATATGAAATGTATATCAAACGAAAGATAACATCTTCATTTACCTACAAAAAAATTTGTAAAAAAAGTTATCTCGCCGTTTCCTCATAATCAATGAAATAAAGATTACAACAATAACAATCTGACATGACTCCCTATACCGTAAGGTAAGACGTATTCTACGCCAATAAGTGGGCTGTTCGCTTTCTCGTTTTACACTTACTGATTTGGACCTAGAGGTTTACGGATCCGAATAGTTTCTTGAGAATCTGTCATGGCTATGTCCTCGATGAGAGCGATGGGATGGTCAGAGCAGGGATCGAACCTACGTTCTCATGTACAATAGCCGCGCACACTAACCATTTTATCACCGGCGGCCATAACACTGGCGTTATTGTTTTTGTTTATGACAGATTCGAGGTTAATTGATTCGTCCACTACCTCGAAGTAAGAATGGTGCCCAAAATTCAAGCTCTGTTGCAAACGAGTGAGGTTTTTCTTGGTGGAACCATTAACTTTGTCTTGTTCTCAATTGCTGATTCTTTTCGATTCTCAGAAATATCACAGTTAATGTTTTCACCAACCAATGATATGTTCAATATTGTGAGCTTTCTTAAGTCGTTTAAGTGACAGCTCAATAGGGTGACACCTTTTCTGAGAGCTGGACTGGTACCAAATGGTTCGGTAAGATCTCTACAATCCTTCACTGAGGTCTGCTGAGGAGTATCACCTAAACAGACGTAACACGCTCCAACATAGTCTGGTAAAGTTTTCTCCATATCAGCCCAGTGTTGTCATAACGGCACTTTACGTGCTTTTTTGGCACCTTTTCTTGGTCTTTTTCCCTGTTTGCTAGGTACTTTTTAGCAAATATTTTTAAAAGAATGCTATTTTCTGTCACCTGTAAAGAATAATAAAAAACAAGATACAAATAATTTTGGCACAACAACAACGACATTTTCGTTATTTTTGGTGCAATAATTCCGCCAAATTCAACACCAAAGTGTTACTACAATAAAAGTAAACAAAAACGTCAAAAATTCTTTTAAATTTCATAAGGAATATAGTTTACTTTAAACTTTATTTTACTCCTTTATTTAGCATCTCTTTTCATTTCGCATTTTTCTTTTGATAATTTCGAACTTTTTATATCTAGTTGCAATAACTAAGGCAGCCTTATAATCAACAAAGAGATGGATTTAGCAAAATATGAATATCCGGTCGGTTGTGGATTTTCCAGGTCTGAAGTGACAGTCACTCACGCTCGATCACGCACGAAGATTTTTTCGGCACTCACGTTCACGCGCGCTCACGTGATCAGAATTTGATCCTACTCACATTCACGCGATTCACTACAATCACGCAAAAATTACTCACAATTATAATATATTATAACAAGATTTTTACATAAATTCTCAAACCAACATTAAAAAATATATCCAACACAATACAATGTTCGTAAAAAGTAACTTGTTTAATACGTTAATTGGGATCATATTCAGGAATTAGACACTACTATACTTACAAATGTAAAACCCTAAGTTAAGTTGATGTTGTTTTGAAAAATTTAGCAAATATACTAAACCCTTTTATACAGGACTAACATTTTATCACCGTTACCCCAAAAAACTTTGCCTTTTATTTCCATTAGTATTCTTCCAGACGTAAAAAAATTGGTAATAATATCATAAATTCTAAATTATTGCTCAGATTATTTTAGAACGTGCCAGGTGTTTACACTATAGGAGTCAGAATTTCAGAATATTGAATCTAAAGGCACCTAGTTTCAACGAATGTTTTGCTACAGGGTGTCAGGGTGTTGGTGATGTTTCAACGTTCAGGGCGTGTAAATTCCTAACTTCTAACCTTGTAACCTTTATGCATACGATGAAAATTTTTTTGACATGTAGTTAACAGCATTTCAATCTAGGATTTGGTTTAAAAAGTGTAAAGATCTACAAGCGAAAACTTTCCCAAACTCATAATTTCAAAATTTTGTTCAAAAATCATTCACTTTCTGCCAAGGCATTAATTTAATACCTTTGGCCAAGGCCTTTGCTCAAAAAATATCACAACATTTTATATCTTTCTTACAAAAGATTTTAGAAACTATTGAAAGAATGATTGTACCTTTCCTAAATATTTTAATTTTTTCAGTTTGAAAAATTTTAAATTTGAGAAGAATTTAAAAATATTTTTAATTTACATTTGGTTGACGTCTTGCCAATGTAGCTGTGTTTCTAGAACCACATTTTAACTAAAAATTAACAACTTACTACCAAAAAACTAAAGAGAGTAAGCGTGAAAGTTTACATTTTAAATATCTTTGTAGCGATTAGAGATGCGAGACACGACTCTGCATGTTTTTGGTCTGTGTGGCTCAGTAGAATCTCAAAAACAAAGAACATTTAAATTGGGCTACAAGTTAAGAAGTTACAAGCCACGATAATTTGGTTATCCTGACAGCTTCTAGCAAAACCTACGTTGAAACAAGGTCCTCTAAATACTGAAAGCCTGACTCATCCTCTACAAATACTTAGTACATTCTGAAATAATCGGACCTATAATTTAGAAGTTCTGATGTTATTACAACTTTCTGCAATCGGCCTCACTGTAAAACGTATAAAAACTGCTTCGTTTGTAGCAGAGTTCCTTGAAATACAGAAGATGATAACAACGCTTTGTTAGAGGGAAATGACATTAGAAGCCTTCCAAAAATACTTTGTTTAATAATTCGGAAATATGCGTGACTTACGTGAAACTAGTGCTCACGCACCCTCACTGACGCAAAGATTGGACTCACGCACGCTTACGCATGCTCACGCACGAAATTTTTTCGCTTCTCACGTTCACGCACGCTCACGTGAGCAAAATTTGGCGTGATTCACGCGTGATTCACGTGAATCACGCCTATCACGTGACTCGTGCCCATCTCTACAAATAAGGTCCGATCAGGTCTGCAACAATAGGTTTTAGATTTTCGCAGATTATGCTTGAGAGGACCTTGAATGCAATGGATAAAAGTCGTATTTCAAGCTTGTTTTAAAATGTACTCGGGGCATCTTTTTTTAATACAGAACATAGTACACCGAGACTGCAATCATCGGGCATGCAGAATTTGCATATGATCTGGTATAAGAACGAACAGTTGAAATTGGCGGCTCAGTAAATCAGGGAAATCAGTTGTTTGACCAAACATGGGGCACTAAAAATGTTGTGTGTATTAAATCCAATTAGGCGCGGTAGAAAAGTGTGTGTTATTTAAAATAGGATTATTAAGCAATCTGACAATTCGCAGAGATAGGCTTATGACATTCGGAGCGAATACTACCTGTATGAAATAGACAACAGTTTGGCCAAATATTTGCCGTGGGTATGATAGAAATGTTTATCACACTTAGGGTGGTATTCTATAAGTCGTGAATCAGTCACTTCGCGTTACTTTTGTCGGTTTGGTAGTTTATAAAACGTTACAGATGTTCGGTGACTACCTGCGTTAAGTTACGTTATTCAATGGGTAATTTATAAAACGCAGCGCAACGGTTTTGATCACTTCAGCTGTCAAATTGAACACGCCACAGCTATTCGCGTTAGTTGAAGAAATTACAAATTTAAAGAAAAATGTCGATCGAGGATATGCAGATGGAAGTATTTCGCATTTCATTGCTTATGAGTAGTTGCCAATTTTGGCTGAAATGCATTCGACGGATAGAGCTCAAACTTTTTTTTTTTTAATTAATTCAAAATTATACTGTTTACGCATTGAAATTCAGCGACCGGTCATAACGCCCAACGGTCACAACGCCCAAATTTTTTTTTGGGCCTTATGACCGCTCTGAGGGCGGTCATACCGCCCAATTTGGTTTTAGGCCTTATGACCTTGCTGAGGGCGTTATGACCATTTTTTGTTTCTTTTTTATTTTTGTAAGGAGTAGTAATTCAATATAAGCAATGGTTAGTAATTCAATATTTATTATTGATATTTTGAAAATATGATACCAGACCTATAAGCATCCTGCTTACATATGTCAAACCCGTTAAATATTTTGCCCGCGGAAGGATTAGTAAATCTAATATTTTCAATATTCTCCTTACGTCCGCGGTTGATTTTACGGCTCACGCTAGTTCACTCATCTTTGCCAGTTTCCATCTCAGTGCCTGGCAGTAATGAAACCAGCATCCCTTCAGGTGCACTTTTGGAAAAACTTTTAAAATAGCATTTCGAAGAGCTTTTTCGAAGTCGCTAGTAAAAGTCGTAGGCTTAAGTTGAAAAACGTTGACATTAATAAACTGCAGAATGTGTTCATATGCCTTTTGAGATTTATTGATCATCAAGAAAAATGCGAAAGGGAGACCCTAAATACACAAAAATTTTCATTACTATTCCAAAGTGAATTGAGAATGCAATTTGGAAATGGAAAAAATTATGGAGCTGGGGTGATGATTAGAATTTCCAAAGTGAATGGGGAATGCAATTTGAAATTCCCCATTCACTTTTTAAATGTTAGTATTAAGTAGTACAACAATAAGTGAACTGATGAAAGGAATCGCAAAATAGAGCATGTGATTCTTCTTAGAATTTCACACACTCTAATGATCTGCAGTTTGTTAACAATTTGTATAAATGCCTTACAATTGGCTTGGTATCAAATGTATCGCTGTATACAATCTTTTTTTATATTTATATATTTAGATTTCACTTTATAAAGTTGTTTGTTCTTTGGAGTATACACCAATTCACAATTTCTACGAGCACCTCCAACAAATTGAAATTCAACATTGTCACCCATTCTTCTCACTGGTTCATAAACAACTGAATGGTTGTTACAATTACATCTGTCATCAAACAATTCTACTTTCAGCCTTAAGAAACTATTGTACAGTTTCTTTTCGCACAGTAACAACACTTTTTTCCAAAAACAGTAAAATTTGCTCTTAAGTGGAGAAAAAATATCAAAATAATATTTGGGCATTATGACCGTGCTAGGGGAGGTCATAACGCCCAAAAATTTTGCGCTTTGTGTCCTTCCGTCTCCTCAGAGCGGTCATAACGTCTAAAACAGAGCGGTCATAAGGCCCAAAGAAAAATTTGGGCGTTATGACCGTTGGGCGTTATGACCGGTCGCCCTGAAACTCTTATTTACAATAATAAAATTAGAAATGGAACGTTCAAATAAATAATGCGTTTCAAAATTATTATAATTATATTTAAAAATTATAGACATCAGTTGATGTTGACACTAATAAACAAAAGAACCAATACATTACAATCAATACATACCGTCAAATGGCACGTGTTTTTGAAAAGACAACTAATTTAATACAGATGGGGAAATTTATTGGACATTGAACCCCAAAATAACATAGATTTTTTACACATGTTATGTGAATATTGTTGGTATTTGCAGTATTATAAATAATAACAATCTTAAAATCTCTTGATCTACTGAAATATAGCTAAATTTTTTAATCTTTATCATTCTGAGCATTTCACTCAAGATAACTTTTTCTGATCTATAATTGTTTATTTTAGTTTGGCAACTCTATAAACCGCATATGTCAGTGACAGCATTCGGAAACAAATGCAGCGCAAAGTGGTATATAAACTACCATTTTTTGACTTTGGCGTTCGCGTTGGCTTTTGCGTTTACGTTCACTTTTGGGACTTCTAGAATACTACCCTTAATCAAAATACTCAGTTTCTTAACGAAGAAAATAAACCTAAAATCTTTTATATATGCGAGTGTGTTCTCTTGAGTGTGCAGACCTCAGATAAATAGGATTTACAGCTAGAATTGGGAGTGTTGCATTAATTGGGTTATTAATTTTGTTGTTCAATTGCGAGAAGCTGTCCATTACGATGTCCCATCAGTAAAATTTTGTTTTGCTCAAGCTTTAGTTGAAAGCATATAGGGTAAAGTATTTTTGAGATTTTGTCAGATTTCTCGGAAGAGGTTTAGAGGTCGCGCAAGTCGAATTTCCCCCCAAAACTCGGGTATTGCGGACGTTTTTTGAATTTTACTTAAAACTCGGTCAACGAACAAGATTTTCTTAAATTGTAAGTCATTAGTTTTAAAAGAAAACGTCCAAACTTTTATTGTATGTGCATAAACCATAAGTTTTGTCACTGATTTTTCTCAATAAGGTACCATGTATTACATTTTTTCGTAAATTTTGGATACATTTAGTACATACCGCTTTCTATGTTTTAAAATTCCTATGAAAATTTAAAAGCCTAATGATGTACTTTAAAAGACGGATAAATTCCAAGCAAATTTGAAATGAAAAATTTTGAATTTGCGGTTACGGTTCCAGAGTTATACCATTTTAAAGCCTTTTACCCATTGTGTGAAACTAATAATATTATAAACCGTTTAGATTTTTTGCATCGGATTTGCTTTAAATTTCTATGAAGATGGATAAATTCCAAGCAATTTTTAGAAAAAAAAAATTAATTTGCAATTACTGTTCCAGAGTTATGCCTCTTTAAAACTCTTTACCCTGTGTATGCACCTAATAATATTATAAACTGTTTGTAATTCTTCATCGGATTTGCTTTAAATATTGTATTATTGAAAAAATCTACATGCGCTAAGTAAAAAAAATCTACATGCGCTAAGTAACGACAAAGAATAGAAAATATAATATATAGAAAATATATAGATCACACTAGGCGAGTATAGCCAAACCCCAAAAATTTTGACCTCTACACTTTTTTTATGAGCGTGTCGAGTTTCAATTTTCTAATCCGATACTGTCCGAAATAAATGTATACATCGAGTATAAATATTGACTTGAGCGAATTCTTGTGATAACGTGTCTTCAGTGAAATTTGACCAGGATTATTTTCGTAGAATATTGGAATGCTGTATTTCGAAGGTTAAAGGGTCATTTTCGACTTTTGTTCAAAAAGTACCAACAATTTACACTAAAATGACTAGCTACGGTTTCAGAGAGTTTTACGAATTTATTCCTCATTAAATTATATTATGGGTCGTCACAGACCAAAATTCTCTATCTTTATTTTCAGACGTCCTTTTTGTCCGTTCTAGAAACAAGGTCAAGAAAACTGCACCAAAATTACCAGCAAAATATTCAAATGGTCTACCAATTTACTGGGGAATTGATATCACTAGAGGATTTCGCAGACGAGAATCCTTCAGCTTGAATTTACATATATATCCTTATAGTTCTTTTGTAATAATTGAAATCTGGAAATCTTAAAATTTAAATCTGAAAACCTAATCACAACAATTCGTCAATTCAATATTAATACTCGATTCATAAATTTATATCCGATAATATCGGATAAGAAAATGCAAATTTGTCACGCTCATAACAAAAGTGTAGCTACACAGCGATCTAAATTTTTGAGCTTTGACTATACTCACCTCGTGTTATCGTCTGGCGCAGCAATCGTCCACCCCCAAAATTGATGTTGCACAGTGTTATTACTAAACAAAGTAACAAAAGATAAAAGAATCACCCAACTTCGAAGCACTTACTGTACAATTTCAGTAATGTTTTAATACATTTTAATAATACATTTGTTTCTTGCCACTTTCGGGAATTTTCGATGATGGCGAATGTCATATCGAATCCACCATTTGGAGTTTATAAAGTTTAGTTTAGAGTTTAGATATATAAATCATTGGAATCAACCATAGTAATCGCTTTTAAATAACCAGTAGTGCGATTACTAACTTTTAGCGAACCGATAATCGCTTGTTACTTAAAGATTTTTGTCGCTTGCAGTAACGAGTGTGTGATTCACTAACTCATACTTAACGATAGTAAACAGCTGACTTTTTGTGTTTACTGTAATTGATATTGAGTGGCAGCTCTGTCCATGTAAATGTCAAAATATACGAAAAGCATAAAGAGGAATCGGAAAAAACAAACCAATTTCTGTTATAAAATTCAATTTGTTACTTTATAAACGTTTTAACAATGTAACTATGTATACACATATTTGTTAATTGTGCATAATATATATTTTAGAATGACTACAAATCCAAGTGGGCAATGGAGCCGCGCCTCGCCGGAGCAACTGTTTTCTGTGACAAAACATATTCTAATTAAAAATTTAAAAAAAAAACCCTGATTATCTGTTTCAATTCGAAGGCACAGAAAACCTCCCTAATATTAATTTCCGGTTTGATGGCATGTGGTTGAAATATGCACATTGATAACTTTTAGTTAGTTGTCTTTTAATGCAATGTCAGTTTGTCATCTGTTAACAAAACTATTTTTTACCTTCGTAGATCGTTCCTGCCAAGCCAAAACAGTAAAAAATATATAAAACACAACTAATCCGTAACTTAGATCAAACTCCGCATGTCGAAAGCAAATTTATTTGTTTGCTATTGGAAGATAGCTAAAGTACATATGGTAGTCATACCACTGGATTACAGCGTTAATATAACAAAAGCTTAAACAAATGTTTGTAAAAACTAATTAGTGTCACACTTAATTACTCGAACAAGACTCACATTCTATCTATTTCAGATGTTTCATATTTCATGATTCGATGCCACTGTAAATCCGGCAAAAGAGAAGCATATTGTTGGGAATATCCATGGGACCTTTCAAACGAACTAATATCCCTTCTTATCATGCAGAAGTAAAACGTTTTTCTTAAGTACGAATATAAAACTTTTTTATTAACGTTTCCCTGTTACCAAATATTGATGTGATTGAAAATCAACTTCGTGCCATATGTTATGGATTTGAAAAAAGTAAAAGAAAACACTGATCCAAAGATCCATCTGCAGTTTTACACATGTGGACTTATACCCTTTGCCGCCACATGCCTCATGTAATTTTCCGCATTCGAAATGTATTTGAACAGTGTATAAACGACGATTAATGTCTCATCAAGTGTTTCATTTTACGACTACTTAAAATGTCATAAAAATTCACCCAAATATATCGTCAGCAACAGCCCTACCAACTATAGTAGTAGAAATCGTCTACGACATTGACGACAGCAAGGCGATGATATAAAATAAAGTTTACTTTATGTTCTGTTACATAAACATAAAAAACTGAAAAGATTTAATGGTAAAGTGTGAGCATTTTCTTTTCACCCTATGAATGAAAATCCACTGAAATAAAAGTATAAAGCAGGAGCACACAGTGCCGGGCAACAATATTAGTATTGGTAGAGAAATGTTAGCCATCGTCGTATAACATGTAAAATTACCTACTGTACGTTTTACATCCCAGTGTGCCATATGAAACTGTTTCAAATTCGAGATGGGCTCGCTTCTTTGTAAATTTTGTACCTAACTGAGATCAATTACGGATACATAACGAACGTATGACATTCCTGTCAAAAAAGCGGATCGTTTTTTCTACTTTTTTGATCCGTCTCAAACACGCAACGGACTTCATATTCGAATACGTTTCGAGTTAGTTTTTTGTAAATAAAATTAATTCGGGACGGGTCCCGTTTTATAGATTATCACGTTTTCGTTCTGATATTTTAAAAATATTTTGTGGGGCGGGCAACTCTTGACTAAATGGCGAGTTTGGTTTCCTCACGAGATATTTGAAGTTTAAAATTTATGTTTTAACGGGTTCAAAATGGAACTGCTAAATCACAATTTCACTGATTCGCAGTTCATGTTTTTACGGACTCGAAACGTGTTCACTTTTCTATATTGTTATCGTCTCGTAACGGGATCGAAACGGATTTACCAAATCCTAACTTTACTGATGCACTTTTTATGTTTTTTATGCATCTATTTTTGGGCACATTGGGATTTCGTTGAGAGAACGCAAAAACATATTTTAAGTGTAGTACATTCTCAAAAACCAAAGTTATGGAAAATGCTTGTTTGTGTGACATTGTGTACTTAACTAGTTGTAATTTGGTCAGTTTTGAGGTCAGTACAAAATTAATTCTAGATTTAGAAAGTCCCGTCGTGGGTCTTTGACTAAAAGCACCATTTAATAATCATGTTACATTAAGTTTCGTACATCCAACGACTTTGTCGTTACTTCAACGAATAATTGATTCGTTTGGTTAAGCTAGGTATTGGTGCGGGCGGAAAAAACGTCTCGCTTAAACTTATTGGTCCATTTAGATATCACCGGCTAATGAGACTCTACCGCAGTACTATTTATAGCCCTATTCTGTGTATATGGTAACAATCAAATTGTTACCACAAAATTGTTACAAAGTTGACACCATTGTTTGTATCTGGTATTCTGGCACCATAGTGACAACGAAAAATTCACCTCGTAAAAAATAATTCACCTTACAATAAGAGATTGCCACAAAGCAGAGAAAACAAAATGAAAGCGGCAAAAATGTAAAAGTAAATTTTTAATATATTTATGTTTTATTGAATTAAAATTAATACATTATTACTTAGAAAATTTGACGCACCGCAAAGGCGGAACTAGAATGATATATTACCTTTCTCAAGGAACATCCAGGGATGCTAAGCGGAAATAATACTACTGCGCGTCCGCATGCGAAATTTCCTATATCACCAACTCTCTGATCTACAACAAATTGTTTTTTTAATTTCCTATTATACTTTTTTCTTGGTAGGCTCTGAAAATAAACAAGATCTTAACCTTTTCTTTAAGGTATAAAACTCGTCAATAACCCTTCAAAGACCGGAGATATTTCCGTTCAACATTTTGAAATCCATTTGGCCCTTTTTCGATCTTTCTAACACAAAAGTAAGTCCTTTATTCTTTCTGCTCCATTTCCACAAGTAATAAAGGGTTTGTCGTTATAAAGGGTTTTTCAACAGAGACGCTACAAAAGTAAGTCGATAGGGACAGCAAACGACGCCATATTTTTCCCGCTCTTTTGACATTTCTCTTCAGTAAGGTTTGCCATTTCATCATGGAAAGATATACGAGCCAACAACGAGTCGAAATTATTAAAATTTACTACCGAAATTTGGAGTCAGTAGCCTCAACTTTAAGAGCGCTACGTCCAATTTATGGTCGTCATAATCGTCCTACCAGATCAACAATTGAGCGTCTAGTGGAAAAATTTGAATCCACAGGCACAGTACAAAATGTTCCCGTGCCAGTGAGACAAAGAAATGCCCGTAGTGTCGAGAATATTGCTGCCGCTGAGGCTTCAGTTCAAGAAAGCCCAAATGTGTCTCATACGCGTCGTTCTCAAGCGTTGGGCATCTCTGTGACGTCGTTGTGGCGAATTTTGCGAAAAGATCTTGGCCTACATCCTTACAAGATCAAATTGAAGCAAGAACTAAAGCCGCTTGACCACCAGAAGCGTCGTATGTTCGTGAATTGGGCTGAGCAACAACTTGAAAATGATTCGGTTTTCATCGGAAAATCATCTTCAGCGATGAGGCTCATTTCTGGCTGAATGGCTTCGTTAATAAGCAAAATATGCGTTATTGGTCAGACAGCAATCCACACGTAATCCATGAGTCATCATTGCATCCCGAAAAAATTACGGTTTGGTGCGGTTTATGGGCCGGCGGCGTCATTGGGCCGTACTTCTTCCGTGATGATCAAGACCGGCACATTACTGTGAATGCGAATCGCTACCGTTCAATGATAACCGTATCTAAAACCGGTTTTGTTTTATTTAAAAAAACTTTTGTAGCGCTCTTATTGAAAAACCCGTTACAGCTCGATTAATATACAAAAATACGAAAACTAAATTTCAACGCAATTAAGCAAGAAAGAAATCTTAGGCTTTGAACTGAAATTAAATATTCAATTTGAAACTAATTACAAAGATGGTCTAAACAGCCATTAAAGGAACAACAGGGAGCTCACAAGCAGTGAGCTCTGGCTTTCTAAATTGTGTATGCACTGATTAGGACTTACAGGTTTACACCGAATCCGAACTGTTACCCGTTGAGACGCCAACAAGCAAAGTTACCATCGCTGAACGAAATTAAAGGTGAGCAAACCTGGAAGTGAGTCCACGTTCTTATACACAACAGTAGAGTATTATAACAACGACGATCAATTACAGCGTTAATAAAAAAATGAGACATAGTATAGGAAACAACCAAAGCTGATTATTTTAAGCCCATTGATGGACGTTTTTCTATACGTTCCACACAGAAAAATATCAAAATCAATTTCAATTCGCAAATTCGTCTGCTTTATTAAATTCTTGTTTGGTTTTACACCGATAAAGAAATTGATGGTATCAATTAAATACAATGTAAGACATTAATTGAGTAAAGACCAATGTTTATAATATTATGTTAACTAAATAATTAACTGATTCAAGGGCTTACTCAATCAAACATATTTGTTGAAATAATTTAAAATGTAGTTCGCGTGGAATTACACAATATTTAACAGTCAATTAAAATATAATTAAATGTTGCGTTTAATTTTGACAAATAATAAAATTGATTAAATCATATAATTGATTGAAATTTTAAAACAAACACTAAATTTTTTATTTAATAAAAAATTGTTTTTTTTTCAAATATTCAGACTTTAAATAGAAAACCTTTTGGCATGTTTAGTTAAACTATAAAATACTTATAGCTAAATTATTGCTTGCTTCAATTAAAAAATGTATAGTGTATTGAACGGGATATTTGGCGAAATTATCATGGATCGCATATTTCCCAAAGGTGGTATAGTGGTTAACTGTCTACTTATGACCCGATTTTCAGTCAGTGTTCATTAGGGTACACATTTAATCGGGTTTTTTTGATTCATCGGTTAATCGTTAATCGTAAATTTCAATCTGACAATTAACCGAACAAAACGCAATCAAATTATTCGATTAATCGAATAAAATAAAACAAAAAAAAATATCAGTGTTCAAACATTGTACTAGGCACATTTATTAAAACAAGTACAAAGTATAAAATATAAGTAGGTAAAATTCACAAATCGTAGTTGCAGCAACATGAAAATTAGTGACGTTTGTTGCCAAGCCAAAATCAAAAACAATCTCAAAGTTTGGACCCAAAAGTGCCACGCTTTCCGGTACCTACCATACAAAGTGTAGGGTCGCTGTAACTACATAACACCCTATCGGATAGATTAATTTTTACAAAAATTTTGCAAAACGTAATTTTCTGACTATTATCTTTATTGTATATAGTTTTAGCTGAATCGGACCAGGTATTTTGATACCCCCATACAAAGTGATCAGTGGGTCTTGAAATTTCATCAGACTGTTACACCCAATTTAATGAACCAATTTCGAGACAATTTTTTTTTTGGCTATGAGCCAAAGCACTGTACGACACTTTCTCTCAACAAACTATCAAATCTGTTCGAAATGTGTGTAAAGTTATGAAATTTGTTCGCAAATCGTTGTCATATGAGTTGCCACATTGTAGGAGTGTTTCAAGACTGCTTGTCATAAACACTTACTTATATTTTATTAATCGATTAATCTCTATGATTTGTTCGAGTTAGTCGAAAAATTTAATTATTAAAATGTTCGGTTAATTTTATAGCACGATAATCGATTAACCGAATAATGATTAATTGAATGGTTACCCTAGTGTTCATCTTCGCTTCTTAGTTAAACTGTGGTGAAATATCGAATTGCATTTTTCAGCCATTCTATAACAAGAATTTAACCAGGGCCGAGAGTTTGGCCAAAATTGGACAATTTGAAAATCCATGACTCCGCTCCGACTCCAGCATTTTGAAAATGTAAGACTTTAATATTAAATGGAACCATTTTAAAATTTATTATTTTCATTAACAATTAAATAATTTGAGTTGCATGTATTTATAAAATGTCATTGCTGGCAGCTCAACTCACAAGTATTTATTTTGTTTTAGGAGGAATTTTTTAAATTAAAAACAGTTGATCTCCTATTCAAAATAATATAAAACAAGTCCATTATTCAAAAGAAAGTGGTATATATTTGAATTGAAAAAATAGTTTGGAGTTCGATTTCTGTATTTATTATTGTAAATGTCTAGCACTTCCGGTGTCTACGAGTACGAGTATTTGCAGGTATGTATAATTTTGATGAGATTTGGAACATTTTTAACGATACCAATAATTTAACAATACATTGGCTTTGTTGCCTGATATGACCGCCATAAACATATGACTGGTTCAGCTCGTGACCATGGTAGGGAGGGCGGCTGTGAGACACTACCACCCACTTCTAATGTGTTTCCTTTGTGTGTTAGAGTTTTTTTTTGTTTGTTTGAATTGTTAATTGTCTGTCCGTTTGTCTAAAAGCATTGGGATTGACTCCGTCCTAAGGGGATGCCGGACAGAGCAAGCTAACCTCGAATCCCACAGTGCACTATAGGGGCACATAGCAATATGGCCCAAGGTACCTAATGCGGTGCAAAGATATGTATTAACCAAAAAATGGGTCAAGAAGTTTTTCTCTTCGAATATTTTTTTTAAAATCATTAACTACACCATTTCTAGTGATGTATTCCAAATGTCAATTGATAAGTTATAAATTTCAATTGATGTACATATTTTAAATTTTAACTGATGTGTTTCAAATTTCAATTGATGTATTTTAAATTTTAATTTGATGTTTTTTTAAATTTCAATTTATGTATTTCAAATTTCAAATAGAATTTTCACATTTAAAATAGAATTTTTAAATTTTAATTGATTTTTGTCAAATGTCAATTGGAAATGGTGTAGTCATTACTACTTTTTGAGTTTCCTTGAACGGCATAGTTACATCTTCAATATAATAAATTCAACTGTTACTGTTGTCGCATTTACAAACTCAAAGTTAAAGTTTCGACTGAAAGACTATGCATGAATATGTGTGCTGCTGCAAATCATGGAGTAACGACGTATAGAGTAGCCAACTATCTCAGTAACTTAATGACATTTGGTGTGTTGCAGATGGGCGGTTGGATGTTGGAAGGTATTGCTTTAATAATACCAGATATAGGCAATGGCTCAAACCAACCAACAATAAATCAGCAACACAAATATGTAATAACAATAAAAGATATCAAAAAATGTTCAAAATACGTTTAAATTTCAAAGTTTGTCATCAAAACCACATGAAAAATTTAAGTCAACAATTGTTGTAATTCCACCTGCTTTAAGTCAATTTTCTTCAAATAACTCTATATCGCACCAACCGCACCATGAATAGTGCGAAATGAAATGTCGGATGAGAAAGATGGCAGCTCTATATGACATTGCTCTATGCTTTAAATGGACTTGTGCTTGTGTGTGGGGGTTAGGATATGGATGTGTAGAAATTTGCTAACTCAACTGGCTAAAGTCTGATAAAACATAGAATGGGATACCCTTTTTGTTAAAGCTTTCGATTTTATGACGGTTGAATAAACTCTTTTTGGAAATGTGCGATGGTGGTTCATCATCCTATTTCGATGGCTTAACGATTTACCAGTGTGAGCGCCTCAATCAGTAAATGCATTTTATTGACAGATGATTTGGGTGTTTGAAAAAAAAGAACTAAAATGTTATAACATCCACATGAATGGATATGAATTTATGGTGGCATTTTTTATACTCACGCGTTGTCGGTCTGTTCGTCTGGTACTAATGTCAACTCCAAATTGGCGCTCTTTAAGATATATTTATCTTTTGGGGTTTGTTTGTCTCATCATTGTCTAAATTGCTATATAATTATATGGTTTATTAGTATTTTAAATGTCAAAGGCCATAATGCTAGTTCAAATAGTCTAGTATAAGGGCGTATTATTAAATGATATCAAGGCAATTTTTTGTTTGTTAATGTGAAAAGATTTTGTTTTGTTAACCTAACAATGGCCACAACTCATATACTTTATTATACATACATGAATGGTTTGTCTCCAACCTGGTCATTGTCATATTCTACATCTGCATATTTTTGTTTGAATTTATATTTATGCAAATTTTTTTGATCAAGTTTTGTCTCCATATTTTCTTTCGACATAATTTATTAAATTGATCTAACATTTAAAATATTACTCAGCACAAAATGCAAATGATGGATTTGCTAATTCCTTTGAGAGCTTCTGTCCTTTGAGAGCTTCTGTCAATTTCCCATATCATAAAAAATAAGCGATGGGAAAAGGTATGATTGTGGTTGCATTATTATAATTAACAAGTTTAGAGCAACATCAAGTAGAGCTTTTTTTACAAAAATTTAAATGCTGCTATTGCTTTGGGAACATAAGGTAAGTAACATATTTAACCATCAATGTAATATGATAATGATATGTAATTGAGTACCTTGCAAAAAAATTGTCTATACATATATTTTTAGTTAATTTAATTAATTTTCCTCATATCAGCTATTTTATGTTTTTATACAATATTGAGTACTATCATAATGATGTTTAAGCATATAAGAAGAGGTACAGGGTGTTTCAAAAGTGACCACCCAATTGGATATGTTTTGACATTTGTGGACTAGACAGATGTAGAATTCAAGTAAACAAGCCATGGAGCGATACACTCCCCAAGAACGCGGAATAATGTTGTCTATTTTTTTTTGCGTAACAATTCGTCTGTGGTGTTGGCGCAGCGCGAACATCGTTGCCGATTCCCCGGCCGTCCGACACCGACTGCGCAAACACTGCGCCGTTTGGCCGCTAACCTTGAAGAGTATGGGACCACACGAGACGTTTCCAGGAGTGGCCGGCCCTGAGCGCCCGTTCTGCCGAGAATATCGCCGCTGTTGCCGAGGATATCGAGCTGTCGCCGGAAACATCGACCAGACGCCGTGCCTCGCAATTAGCCATCAGCCGGTCGTCCCTATGGCGAATTTTGGTCAAAGACCTGCGCATGTTCCCATACAAAGTCCAGTCCGTGCATCAGCTGCTGCCTGTCGACCGCCAAAGGCGTGTAACCTACGCCCAAGCCATCCTCAATCTCGTGGACGATTTTTCCACCAAAATCATAATGAGCGATGAGGCTCATTTCCACCTCAGCGGGTACGTGAACAAGCAAAACTATCGCTTCTGGGGCACCGAAAATCTACGAGTGATGCACGAGGAGCCATTAAACCCGCTCAAAGTGACTGCATGGTGCGCTGTTCACGCTGGAGGAGTCATCGGGCCATTGTTTTTCGAGAACGACGCTGGTCAAACGACAACAGTGGACAGTGCGCGCTATAGGGCCATGTTAACCAGGTTTTTTCTGCCGCAATTCGACGAATTAGGACTGGAGGATATGTGGTTCCAACAGGACGGAGCAATGGCACACACTGCGCGAGCCACAACAGATATTCTGAAGGCGGCGTTCCCGGGTCGCCTCATCTCTCGTTTTGGCGATTCGCCCGCAAGATCGACCGATTTACCCGTTCCAGACTTTTTTTGTGGGTTTTTTGAAGTCCTGTGTTTACGTGAAGAAGCCCGAGACCCTGGAAGCCCTCAAGGCCAACATTCGACACGGATGCGAGAATCTGTTCTCGCCGAAGTGATGAAAAATGCGATAGAACGAGCCCGTATGGTAATCAAGTGTGACGGCGCCCATTTAACCGATATCATCTCCTCAACGTAACCAATAAAATTCTAAAGGTTCAAATAAACATAATCAAAAAACAAAATCGAAGTTTTTCATTTAGAAAAAAAATGAGAGCCAAACAACATCGGATGGCTTCTTTTGAAACACGCGGTGTTTCATAACAAAGTACGGTCTCTGCGGCAGATTGCATGCGAGTGAGGAAAGTACTTCCACTGCGCTTCAGGATTATGAGGCGAGGGTGCATTCTGCGCTAGTATCTGACAGAGCTTCTCTGCATATGCCGTAGCTATCTCTGGTAATTGCAGCTATCCGAAGTCCAGCTTTCTATGTCTGGTTTCCAACGACTTTCGCTCTGCTAATCGTTTGGCGTAACTTTACTGGAATCAGGTAGTGATCCGAATCGATATTAGCTCCTCGAATAACACGTACGTCCTTTACACTAATAGAGTGTTTTCTTTCAATTACCAGGTATTCAATCTGGTTCTTCGTCTCGGAAGTGATGGCGTGCTGACTGAATTTATCGATGGTTGGCTCAGAGACATTTTCCCTTCCGACTTTAGCATTAGAATCACCTAGAATAATCTTAATGTCATGGCCAAGGCAGCCACCGAATGTTCCATCTAGGCGCTCATATGACTCCACTCACGTGGCTGAACAAATCCGCAGACAAATTCATAGTTTTGCCGTGTTTTTGGAATCGGTTTAAATTTTGCCAGTCAGGCATAATAATTGCATTACAAAAACGCAAATATTTTCTAAACCCCTAATGAACCCATCCTGAAATTTATACATCTTTAAAATAAAGTTAAGAAAATTAAAAAGTAGGTTTCCAGGATATTCAAGGATAAAGGAAATTTTAAAAATGTTGATGTCCGTGGCCCACAAGGAGCTGCCATTTCTATTTTGTATTCCTAAAAAGGAGGTCGAAATATATCAGTAGATACCAAGATCGTTACAATCTGATGTCGCATTCGAAAGTTATTCTGACATGAACACAGCTATCTCTTCACAAAAACACTGCGGATAGCCAACTTTAGGCAGCTATAAAACATGAACCCTGTGTAGTTTCGACCTAAACCAAACGTCATTGTAACGTCAGGAACGAGTAGAATATACGTTTGAAATTTCATCGAAATCGAAGGGGGTCAGGTTTCGAAAGTACTCTTTTTGTGTCGATTTTTTTGGATTTACCCATATATCGTTTAATACGGAAAAATATGTAACGCATAGGAGGAGCCGTATTATACCCTTACTATCTTCAACCGAAATTCGTGTTAGGACTTTTTAAGACGATTGAGCCATGTTTGTCTGTCTGGCTGGTCAACACGATAACCGCCGTATATCTTTACCGATCAGAATGAAATTCTGTCACTGCCTATTATTTGTCCAACTTATTTTGGGATTGAAAATGGGCGTTGTGACCACGCCTCTTCTGGTACCTCCCATACAAATCGAAAGATTTAGTACAAAATCATATTTCTTCAAAAACTTTTTTGAGCTGGAAGTGATTATCTTCTACTCACAAATGGTTAATAATCTGTAAATGTCTACTTAACTGAGGAATATCGGCGAGATTGCCACGCCCATTCTGGTAACACCCATACAAAAGCTTGGTGGTCGCCAGGGTTGTCAATCCGATAAATCGCGTGAAACACTTCTGACTTCAATCTAATTAGGTCTAAGGCTTCACGTTATCAAACGCCAGTCACCGATTAGGACAAGGGTGTTTTTGGCACGCCGATTTTGGTACCCCCATTCAAAAGCTGTTCGGCCGCCGTTGTTCGGAATGAGAAGTTCCACAAAGCCGAACAATATTTAGTCAAATGCCATTCTGGTACCTCCCATACAAAAGTTGGGCGGATGACCGGTTAATCGACATGATAACATTCGTAATCCACAACCGATCTTAATGAAGTTGGGTATTAGGCAATATTTTGCTAAAACTTACTGTGTCTCCAGTAAACCGATTGGCTGACTCGATATCTCCAGTAAACCACATCCGATCGAAATAAAATTTGCTACTGATTGATATTTTAGCAAAAGCTACTGTGTAATAAAAATTTACATCTTCGTCATGCCCATTTGTATACCACCCGTATAAAAAATGGTCTGGAAATTGGATTTGGTCGGGAAATTGTTTCATCCGCCCATTGTGGATCAGACGATGATCAGAAAACAGTGTGTCGAAACTTGATTTTTGTTTCTTTACCTTTGATCCGCTGTTGGCCAGAAGTGTTGGCTCATCCCCCTTCAAAGTTCAAATTAATAAGTCCGCTAGTCCAACGAACTTCACTGCTCATTCGTTTCGCCTTCTCACTCTAGCTACCTAATGGGGAGTTGCGATAGCCATTGCCCGGAATCATTTCTGGCAACTCTCAAATGAGTGGCAATCAGAAACTTTCTACTTCCACGGTCAGTCCTATGGCCAATATAACACCTGTTGCTCAGACAAAGGAGTTCGGAAACCGGGCGAGGCTTTACATTTCAAATGTACACGCTCCGGCCAAATGCGTGAAGCTAAAATATTGGTTTTATTACAGGATGTGGGTCTTCGGACGTTGTTGCTAATAACAAAATTGTGTAAAAAGCAAAAAATAGTGGTAGAATTAAAAATTTTTGGAACGAAGTTCCTTATCGCACGTTGCGGGATGGGGGCTAAATGGAAAAAATTAAAAACATATTTTAACACTATTTAGCTACAACCCAGTATTATCAACTATATTGGGTACTTTTGCTTTGGTTTGTGCCCAGACTACCATTGTTGGGAAATTTCTTGTTTAATGGAAAGTTTTCTAGGTGGAGCCTGTAACCAGTATTTACAGCCCGATTCTGTGAAATCTTGATAAATTTTTTATCAAGATATTTTGTCAAGATTTTTATCAACCAAAAGTTCCGTTGGTATTCTGTGGCAACATTGATAAATAAAAAGCTTTTGAAATTCACCATTGTGGTGAATTTCTATTGAGAGCTGATTATGTTTATTGTTATCAAATTATTGGCACGAAGCAAAAATATGGATACATAAATTCTGCCTCCGACAACTGAAAAGGATCGCTTGAGTAGCTTCTTCGTCTTCACAAATCAGCATTAACACAATTATTTCTTCTTACATTTTTCTAAAAGGATACGCAAATTTATACATGTATTTTAAAAAAGAATCCATTATGTTGATACTTACATGAAGCATGCACTATTTACCGAATTTGAATACACACACCCAATAAATTAGAGTTATCAATACCACAGGAGACTGACAAATTATCAACTTTTATTTTTTGTAGTAGAATACCAAATCTTGATAAATATTCAAAAGTTGAAAAATACTCAATGTGGTGAACTTATCAAGTGCACAGAATCGGGCTGTTAGTATATTTCGTAGTTTTGAAGCCAATAAAAAGTAGTTTTAGATAAGCCAAAGTGAAAGAAGTGTAACAGAAGAAAATTTCCTTAAATAAGTGAATTTTCTTAAAAAATTAATTTTAAAAATTATTAATTATTTAATTATTAATTAATTATTATATATTAATTATTTTTAAAATTAAAAAAAAGCCTTATGTTAAAGAAGTACCTTTGCTTTGAATAAGCTCGCCTTAGCTTATGCTAATGAGCTCGTGTGTGGTAGTAGAGTGGACTGTATAAGTGTAAGCTATTTAGTTTGATTTATACAATTTCTCGGAGGAGAAATTGTATAAGCCACAAATGGGAAGAGACAATAGGAGAAAATTAGCGTTTTGTGGCGGGTTAATGCGGGTTGTATAGGGGTTGATGCTCACCTTTACGAGCAAAGAAATAAAACCACCGATGGTTTCGACAAACGTTATAAAACTTATATTGTTTATTTCACAGCGGTTTCAATATGTACAGGTGTTGGGTTTAAACTTAGGGTAGTTTTTTAAAAACCGAAGCGGATGAGTGCAGTTGAACGACTGACTCCTTTTGCTTTGCTTCAACTGATGTTAACTCAGTATAACAGTTTAAGAGCTTTTTTGAGGTAATTCACAATAATTGTAATTTATAAATCCATTTTATAAGGTATAGTTCAATAAATTCAAGGTATGGAAATTGTAAATTCAAATTAAATATGCTTTAAAATATTAGAAAAAAAAATAAATTGTTAAGGCTAAACCTTAGTTTAGACAGCTTAAAAAAAATAAATTTTCCTACAAAAGTAAATTTTCTTAAAAAAAGGATTTTAATAAAAAAAGTAAATTTTCTTACAACAAATTGCCTTTTCTTAAAAAACTACCTTTTCTTTAAAGAGTACCTTTTTTATAAATCAAAATAACATTTCTTGACATAAGTACCTAGCTGCTCTTAAAAATTTACATACATATTCTTGAAAAAAATACCAATTTAATAAATTTCTTAAAAAAAAACCTATTCTTCAAGAAACTTAAAAAATACACTTTCTTACACAAATTCCGTTTCTTAAAAATAAAATAATACCTTTTGTTTTCTTTTCTAGAGATAAGTAGCCTTTCTGAGAAGAAGTACATTTTCCTGTACCTGTTCTTAAAAAAGGTACTACTTTGTAAAAGAAACTCATACTCTTCTGGCTTTTTCGTACAGAAGGTACGATATTTCTTCTTAAAAATTGGACATTCTCTTAAAAAAAGTAGCTTTTAATAAAAGAAGTGCCTCACTTTAAAAATGGAACTTGTCGGGAAATATAATACATATTCTCACAAAAAATACCTAAAGATATAATTTATAAAAAATACATTCTATAAAAAAAATATCTTAAAAAAAGTTTATTATTTTACAAAAAGTATATTTTCTTAAAAATCCATTTAAATTATCGTTTTGTTCAACGGGCCCCTTTGACGTGTTGGAACTAACTAGTATATAATATGTATGTAGCGAAAGAAACTTCGTTCCAACCGATTTGTTTATATTTACGTGTGTGGTTCTATTTATTACTAACTATTAGACAGTTTTAAATATGATTTTTGTTCCAAATTTGTATTCGTATAGCTTTAAGGTGCCCACACACGGGAGTGCCCTTTTTTTCGTAGATGACTAGAAATTCCGCAAACACATTAGAATACGCTAAGGTATTTACATCCAAGTGTTTCTGATGCCAACGAAAGTCAGAAAATGTAAACAAAGGATTATTTATTTTTTTGATACACATAAAAAATTGTCAAATATGGACTACAAGAAAGCCCCTGTTATTTCTAGTTGCGAAAGAGGAAGAGCTAATTACAAAGGCATTGGTCTTTTGCTTTCCAATGTCAGCTAGATTTGTCTTGTGCGCGAACAACCTGTGCCTCTCTGTCACATTTCATGCATAATCAGAGAAAGTTTCGGGCAGGATATGCTTACAAGTCGCTCGAGACACAACAACTCGTTGAAATTCCTATACAACCTGCTAGACACAGATTAGTCTTGTTAATCCGCTCTTTAATTTCTCGGAATGTCAATAAGCCCTGGCAACCATACAAGACTACCTGTTCTGTACATATGTTGATTTCAGGTAGACTAATTCCAGGGACTCGATACACACAGCCGGCAGGTCACTTCTCCAATTACAAAATTCCCGCCTATTATACAACCTCAATTGCCTAGAATAGAAAATTGCATATATCCTTCTTGCTCCTTCTTGGAATCCCTTTCTGATATAAGAGTGTGAATAAATAGTTGTTCCGCTTGTGTGTAGTCGACACATTCAGAAATAGGCTCTTAAACAACGAAGTGGTAGCAAATGCAACATTACACTGAACGGAAAAGCTTCGTCACACGGATGAAAATGTCCATCACCCCAACAACTTTTGTCATCGAAAGAGAGCTAATGTAACGTTTCATTCCCGCTATAAAAATGTGTTGATCAACTGCAAATTGTTCGTTACTGTGGTGAAACCATGGTTGTTGCTGCAATGAATTTGCTGCATTATTGCAACGAATTTGTTTCGTTGCTGCAATGAATTTGTTTCATTCTTGCAAGGCATTTGCCTCATTGCTGCAATGAATTTGTTCATTGCTGCTATGAATTTGTTTCATTGTTGCAACGAATTTCAGTCATTGTTTTAATGAATATGTTTCATTACTACAATGATTTTGTTTCACTGCTACAATGAATGTTTTGAAGTGTGTTTGAAATTATTTATTGACCATTGTACATAAATATACTGTTAGTATTACATTGCAGGAGTTTTGATAACAATTTTTTGAATTTTTGTTTTCGAAAATCTATTTGCTAAATAGATTATGTTCATTCCATGATGAAACACTCGTCTGGAGTAGATTGTGGTAGTCGAGGGGTTGAGTGTTATTGTGACCGTCATATTCAGGTCCTGCAATTAAAAACATATACGAGGAATTTATGGTTAAGATTTATATTTATGATGTGCACATATCTATATCTGAACTTACCATGAACATAGCTCTACTCCCCTATGCTCTAATCCTTTCACATAGAGCCACATCGTTGTTTTGCTAAATCATGCAATTGTTGTTGTGTTGAGGGTTTTGATATTCAATTGTAGCGCCAAATCTCCCCGTCATTAAGCCAGTGAACGCTCTGTAAGCATTTTCTTCAACTGATCTTTTATTTATGTTAACCAAATTTGTTAAAATTTCGATTGAATTCATTTGATTGTACGTTGAATTGTTATTTATGTTCGTCGTACTTGAAACACTTTGTTTCTTTGACTTCTTCGTTTTCATTGACTTCTACTGCCCGCACAAATGTATGCATACTTTCGTTTTTTTCTGAATCCAAATACCAACCCAACGAAACAGGCGCGACCGAATTATGATTAAAACACAAAAACACAAACATTTTGTTGCGGCTTGTACCGTCACGCGCAAACACATACACACAAAAGTTCAGTTACATATTTCGGGGTAGTTTTTCTGCTATCGACGCGTCCTCACTTTCTTTGCTGTCGTGTTGCTCCTTGCATTCTGTTTATTTATCTATTTTAATAAATTTATTTAAATTATTGCGGCGGAGAAATATGTCTACCACTTTCGATTGTTGCAATGGAACTGATCTAAGATGTGTATGTAACCCACCACTCACGCTCACCATTTTCTCTTGCTGGCCTCTATTTTACACTCGCTCATTTTTTCGACTGCTTCTCTCTCTATACCATCATAAAAATTAGTTTCGTTACAATAACGAAATTGTTTCGTCTGCTAAAAATGTTGACAAACCTCCAAAATAAATAAATAATAAATATAAACTATAAAAAGTAAGAGATAATCCAAATATCAGTAGTTTAAAACTCATGCCTTTACTTCTTTTTAATTTTCAACCCATTTTTCTACAAAATTTAAATTAAATAAAATTGCTACAGAAAGAACAAGTAAGTTGTTGCAGTAACAAAATGAAAAATTAACAAAGAAGTCAAGTATGAAATTTTTCGTTGCAGCGACTACCAAATTGTCGGATACACGACTCTTTCCACTATAACAACGTAGAAACATTAACGAAAATGTTTCATCCGTGCGACGAAGCGTCTTTCTTTCAGTGTACATTCAGTGCATCACAGTAATGCACATCATCATTCTCTGAAACCTACATACTATTGCACAATAGGTGGACTTCTCAGACATCGGTCTCACCACTGCTGCCTCACCACGGTCTCACCACTTGAGCCCGTAAACATTCCGCTGGAAAGCAACTTTTGCAATCTTACATTTCGCCTTTTCGCCTATTTTAGATCTGCAACTAATCCCGGCTATTAGCTTAACTTCAAACACGTTTAAAGACAACTTCGTGGTGGGTTTGTTATACCTTCGAACAATATGAATCAGCTCGGTACTGGGAAAAGGCATATAGAATTCTGTATATTTTTCAGATAAATTTTTTTTGTGTAAATAACATCAATGAATCCCATGAAGGGATGTCTCACAACCAGTGAGATGTGCGCTTTCTAGTTTTTATACTCACTGATTGTGACCTTCAGTTTTATACCGGTTCCGAACGGTATTTTGTGAAGCTTTTTCATTGCTAACTACTCGATAGTGTCGCTAAGCGAGGTGAAAGAAATGTTCTCATGTCCCAAGTTCTCATGTACAAGAGTGGCGCGTACTAACCAATGCACCACCGACGTACACGAATAAATAAATCAAGAGAATACATAGTTGTATTGTGCGTATCGACGCCTCGAATAAAATACTCCTTCAGTGTGTGGGGACCTTCATACATATATACACTGGATCAGATGAATAGAATCACTTAAATTTCTGGTTTTAGTAGGCCATATCTTTTTAAATTGTGTGTCAACAGCAAAACTGATACTACCATCGGAAAGGACATTTTCTTACGATTACAAAAATAACAACAACACGACCTTCAAAGTTTAAAGCAACAGTATTTGTAAAGGTATTTTTTTTAGAATAGACAAAAAATAATGACAAATTTTCTGTACATATGATTGAAACCATTTAACTAATTTTAACTAAAACTTCATTATTTCATAATTTACTAATACTTTAATTTTATTGCCTATTTTACAACCTCATGAGGTCAGTTAACGTGCACAAATTAATTACACAACTAAATTTCAACATATTTCTCCGACTATTTTTCGCCTTTTCATGCCAGTTGGTAACACCAAGGATACGGAGGGTTTCATCTGTCTGGTCTTTCCATCGGAGTCTTGGTCGTCGTCTTTTCCTGCTTCCGTCGGGTACGTTATCGAAAACCTTTTGCGCTGGCCACCGCAACTGGCCTAATTTGATTCGCCTAGAGATGTCCACGTCAGAATATAAATCATGTAGCTCTGGGTTCCAGCGACGTCGGTACTCGGCGTTTTCTATAACAGGACTTTGCGATATGACCCAATTGTCGGAGCCATATTATAGGACTGGTAAAATGAGAGTCTGGTATAGCTGGACATTTGTTCGTCGAGAGGGGGCTTTGTTTCTAAACTGCTTGCTGAGCCCAACAGAGCTTTTATTTGCAAGCACAATTCTCCTATTTATGTCCAGGCTAACTTTGTTGTCCTTGTTCATGGCGGATCCAATGTTGACAAATTCATCTACCACTTCACAATTAAATCGGGTGTCGTCGTACAAGTGCGGACCAAGTCGAGAGGTGTCGTCAGCATACGCCAGCAACATATGGCTTTTCGTGTTAATGGTCTTGTTCGTATTTACTGCAGCTTTTCTCATCATTATCTCCATTAAGATGTTGAAGAGATTGCACGAAAGTATGTCGTCTTGCCTCAATCCTCGCTTGGTACAGAATGGTTTGGTGAAGTCTTTCCCCACCTTCACTGCTGATTTGGTGTTGGTCAGAGTCATTCTACAGAGGTGGATCAGTTTTACCGGAATCACAAGTTTAGATATGGCTTCGTACAATATAGAAATGGGGATATCGTGTAGGGATATCGAAATCTGCTTTGTAATCGACAAAAGGTTGGTATGTAGCGTGAATATTTGGTCAGTCGAGGACTTGTTTAAAACATCACAGATAAGGTCCAATCAGGTTTTCAATAAGTGGCTTTAGTCTTTCACATAATACGCTCGACTCGACTTTATACGCAATGGATAAAAGACTGATACCGAGATTGTTGGAACAGAAACACGGGTCACCCTTTTTGAATACAGGACATAATACACTAAGACTCCAATCGTCAGGCATAGATTCCCCCAACCATATATTGCATATAAGTTGATGCATGTGGGCTAGCAGTCCCTCGCCACCGGCCTTAAAAAGCTTAGCGGGTAGCCCATCACACCAGCTTCTTTATTATTCTTAAGCCGGGAGATTGCCGTTCTAATCACGTCTTGGCTGAAGAGTACAATCGATACCGTCTTCCCCAATCATAAGCTCCCTCCTGAACTCTATTGGAAGAATCTGAGTGGAGTAGTGCCGAAAAATGCTCTGTCCATATTTTAAGCACGCCCTGCTTATCTGTCACCTGAATTTCTTTTTTTTATTCAGGCAGAAGGGCAGCCCATTATTCGTTCCGTTATTCGATATTCTAACCCTCTGGAAAAATTTTCGGGATTCATTATTCATCCTGCACATTTCGGTCTTTTCACTCTCCCTTTGCTTCCACTGCCATTTTGCCACCCTAAATAGTTGGTTTTCCTTAACCTCTTGTACCTCTCACTCGCAGCAAGCGCTATAACTGGCTGTTTCGTTGCCATGCGTGCAGCAGCGTCTGTTTCATCAGTTGCAATACGGCATTCTTCGTCGTATCATCGCTTATCCTTCTGCGGAATTTTACTAATGAGAGCCATTAATATTTAGTTTATTCATAATATTGTAGACTTTTTATTAATGGGGGCTACCACCCTTGTTTAAAATACTAACTTGAAATATACGGCCTTGGAGCATCATCTTTTTGCAGAATCCATGGAATCGGTCCAAAAATATCATTTACTTCAGTGATTTTTGCACTTAGGAATTCTAAATCGATTGTGCCGTAATATATTATCCACCGTCTCTGCTGTAACGACGATTTAAAAATAGCTCATCTTTTCTCGTATCGTGAAAATAATAATTGTAGCCATCTGGGTTATTTAAATAAAAATTGTTATAGTCACTAAAACCCACAGTGCACCAATCATTAACATGACCTCTTACTTGAATGTTCCATGTCATATGCTCTCTAGCAAATTGTGACCGATTTTCGTTGCTCACATTATTCAGCGCCAGTTTTTTGTTCAGTTTTTTCAATTCCAGGTACTTACAGCTTGCAATGGATCTTTTTACTGTCGAGATACTTGCCTCGATTTCACCTGGAATGCTGAAAGAGAGTTTGACGCAATTCTCAAGACTTATCTTTTCGGTTGGAGTTAAAGCAGTTGGAATCCTTCCTTTTTAATGCCCTCCATAGTTTTCAACATCTCCTACGTATCACAGCACAGATTAGTGACTTCGCCCAACTTTCCGCGCAACGGCCCAAGAAGAATATACTTGCGAATGATAAACATCGATTTTGACTCTTTCCTCAATATTGGAAATATTTTTCTTTTGAATATTAGAATCACTAATGATTATTAGAATGTAATTTTTCCTATACAAATTGTTGGATGTATAAATCGTCACAAAACAGTTAAAAATTCAAAGTGGTACTAATCCAGTAATTCCCACACACATAACATATTGCGCCTGCGTGTGAAACAGAATAAAACGATGTTCAATTTGATGTAACAATTGTGTGATCCTTCTATAACAAATGCTGACCAGCAGTGATGCTAACTCTGCAGGAACGAAACGCGTGGTCGAAGTACCTAAAAAGTGCTAAAACGCGCCAAGTAACGAAAACGGTCACAAAAATCCCAAAAGTTCTAAATCGCGCTTAATAATAAATAAGGGGATTTCAGATTTTAGCATAGGCATATTTTAACAGTTCACGTCGGCTATGTTGTTTTATAGTTTGTTATATATATTTCCGACAATAGAGAACATCACCATGGCAACTTTATTACCAAAAATTTACCAAAAAAAAAAAAAATCAATATCAAGTGGTCGGGATTGTGGTCCGTCAACGTCAGGACGTCGACGTCACAGAGGGCATTCTGTACGACCGATTTAAGAAATTTCTCACGCAGAGGCGATGCGAACTTGCAACAGACACCGTGAAATTTGACTCACTTAGACTTAGACTCACTTAGACAACATTACAAGCCTCATCTTTCAAATTTAGCCCGATATATACCGAAGCCGCGGCGGTCGTTTGAATGACGGCATATTCCCCACATAATGTTCTTGATAGGTCTTTCAAATATGACAACACATTCGGTGATATCTAACACGCAACATGTTTCCTTAAATGTTAACATCTGCTCAGATGTTCACCCGAAGACAACGATGTTTGTAGTGCAGATTTGACGAGTGCCGGCATTGCCTGTCATTTTTGCTCTCTGTTCTGTCTCTGGTTGTACCAACCGAATTCCATAGAAGGCTCCAAGTCTTTTATACGAATTTGTGATCTAGAATAGTATGTTACGTATATAGAAGTGTTTTGCAGCAATCATGCATTTGCAATAAATACATACTGCCTTGGACTCATCATACTGCCGTGGACTCATCAAAGAAAATTTGCTGCTCAAAAATTACCCTCGTAGGGCAATTTCACTGGAATAATCTACGAAAATATTTGTATTTATAAAAACAAATCTGTACATAGGGTAAATTTGCTGAGAGTTAAGAACAGCAAGAAAAAGCAAGAGATGGAAGGTGAAACACGAAGTTGTTTTCTGACCATATTTTTTTCCGCAGACCAGGTCACATACACAGAAAAATATATTCAAAATTCCAGCATTTGAAAATCAGCAATATGCTAGAATAAGGAAGGTAATCTCGTTAGAACAGCTGATTTAAACTTTTTCTCACTTCTCCGTTTCTCTTCTGTCAAGTTTACTTGTATTTTGTTTTTGCACTGTTTTGTTTTCATTTATTTTATAAGTAGATACACACATGTATTAAATTTATCAGAAAAAAAATACAAAACAAAACGTCAGTCGTTGTTACAATTGTAACTGCACCGACTGTGTCTACTTTACTTAATCTACCACGATCACAAATGTTTATTTTTGATTACAAACAGCAACCATTTTAATATCTTATGTTAAAGAGATTTGATTTTCCATATTTTTCTTAGGTATACTTTTTAAATTTGTTGTATTTTGTAGCTACATTTGTGGGTAATAAACCCTCAAATTTTGACTTGCGACACTTTTCGAAAACAAAGGAAACATGACTAAGAGCTTTGGGATTTTTTATTAAATATTGGAAATATATATAACACCTCGATGTAGAGCTCTAGAAGTATAGTAGAGTTGTAGAAGCTCAATCGCCACTTTCAGAATACTCTTGGAAAGATTTTTATTTCCTTGAATAATTGTTCGGTTCATGATCAATAGCTATTAAAATGAACTTTTTGTATGAAAAGGTACATTTTAATAGAAAGTATTAAAGAAGTATTAAAGTATTATGTGAAATTGATTATTATGGTGGATGGTTGGGAATATAGCTATTTCAATGGCCACCCACCAAGGCATATCATCCGCCCTCTTCTCCACAATTATGTAGGTATATCATCACACATTATAGGGATAAACAAATCTCAACTTATTTTTTCTCCACTTATTTATAGATATTTATTTTTATATCAACCTGCTTGGTTTTTATCACTTAGTACAAAATATGTACTTTGTGTAAATTGTATATTTCCAAAATTGTTTATTTCATAAAATTAACATTAAGAGTCATATGATTGGCCGTCGGTGGTGCAATGGATAGTATGAGCGGCTGCTGTACATGAGAACGTAGATTCGATCCCTGCTCAGACCACTTAACATTCCTTTCGACGACGGTCACCTCGCATAGTGATGGCTACACTATCGAGTACTTAACCATTAAAAATTTCTCAAACTGCCGTTTTGAACCGGTGCAAAACTGTAGGTCCCAATCAGAAAGTGTAAAAACTAGAAATAACACAGCTCACTGATTGTGAGAAGTTCTCCCCAGTCCCTTCATGGGATGTAATGGGAAACTATTTTTTTTTTTGATTTAGTCATTTGATTCCCACTGATTGTGATTATATAGGATTTTTTGGTGGATTAAAAGAGGAGGGAATAATCTGTTAAAGTACTCAAAAAAGGACGAGTTGAGTTTTAGCTTTTTAAAGCCACCTCTTTAAATTCTAATTAAAAATTTAGAATTTTTTTTGATTTTTCTTTTACTAAAACCAATTGCTTCTCGACAAGTTTTGCGCAACTACAAAATTTGAGGGATTTAACACTATTATGCTACATCTCACTATTATCAACTAAATTCTTTAATTTTGCTTTGGTTTGTGTCTAGACTAACTAGATGTCTCACATATGTTGTGAATTTCTTGTTTAATGGAAAGTTCTCTAGGCGGAGTCTATAACCAATATTATAGTATTTATTGTAGTCTTGAACCCAATAAAAACCCAAAGTCAAAGAAGTTTAAAAAAGAAAATTTTCCTAAATAGGTGCGACTTCTTAAAAAAAGTAAATTTTCTTAAACAAAGTACTTTTCCTAAAAAAACACCTTATCTTAAAGAAGTACTATTTCTTACTATCTTTCTTACAAAAAGTACCTTTTCGTAAAAAAGTACTTTTTTTAAATGAATACCTTTTCTTAAAAAAGTAAATTTTCTTACAACAAATTGCCTTTTCTTAAAAAACTATCATTTCTTTAAAGAGTATCGTTTTTGTGAAACAAAATAACTTTTCTTGAGATAAATACCTACTCTTAAAATTTACCTATTCGTGAAAAAAGAACCAATTCTAAAAAGTTTCCATTTCCTAAAAAAACCTTTTCTGTAAAAAAATATATTCTCTTAAAAAAATAACTTTTCTTCAAAAGTTCCTTTTCTTAAAAGTACCTGTTTTGAAAATAAAATTATACCTCCCTTTTCTTTCCTTCAGATAAGTACCCGTTATGAAACTTAGTACATTATCTTAAATAACCCTTTCCTAAACAGAATATTACTTCTTTAAAAAGTACATCTTCTTAAAGAAAAGTACTTCTTAATAAAAAGAGATTCATACTCTTATTGCATTTTCTTACAGAAAGTACATCTTCTTAAAAATATATCCTTTCCTTAAATAAAACATTAGATTTTAATAAAAGAATTACCTCTCGTTAAAAAATTACCTTTTCAGGAAAACATAATGCATATTCTTAAAAAAACGAACCTAAATACATGTATACTTCTTTAAAAAAAAAACATTCTATAAAAAAAAATCCTTAAAAAAAGTTTATCAATTTACATTTTACTTTTTCTTAAAGATCCATTTAAATCATCGTATTTTTCAATGGGCGCCTTAGGCGTGTTGGAACTAACTAGTACATAACACACATATAGCGAAAGGAACTTCGTGCCAACCGGGTGTCCCCTTACACCTCATGTGATTTTTTTTATCTGCTTAGGTGCATATTTTCAATAAATAAACTGAAATTTGACGTTTCATTGGGCATAACCCTGTTATACGTCATATAAGAAGATTGTTTAATATCTGCTTATCTTTACCAATATGAAAAATTATGTTCTTTACTTCAGAAGGGCCGAATTTTTTGGAGCTCGGGGCCTAAAATCGTGAGGTTAGTTTTAGTCTGAGATGCTAAGAAAGTGCCAACAATTATTCAAATTAGAGACGGTGAGGTAAACCTTTTGTGTTTTCATATGGGTTTACCCGATTAAACTCCGTGAAACAAAAACGAAATATATTATTTACTATTAAATTTTTCGCAGTGAATTTAAATAAATTGTAAATATACAAAATTAATATAAATGAGGGGCAAATATGATTCAATTGCCATCAAAAACAATGTTGAATCCAACAAATTATTACTAACAAGATTTTAAAATATATGCGGTAGACGGAGTATAGGGTATATCAGCTTTGAGTAGGCCTATGAGAAAAAGAGGCTTATGTATATTATTGCCACTTAAGGCTAATCCAATAAAAATCACCAGAAATAAAATTTTGTCGAGATAGTTTCTTCTAGACGTCACACAGTTGTGGGTCGTAGTGCTCCCTTGAGAAAGAACAAACTGAAGCCTTTGCTATTACTGTTACGACTTTTAAATGTTTTCAAGTTATGAGTTACATGTCATACAACAATTGTTAAATAAAAAGTCAATTTTGTAACTGTTCACTTAAGCGAACCACAGACTTGTTATTTATGAGCATGAGCTTCTCCGATAACTTTTGATCTGACTTATGCATTTGAAAAAATATTATCAGCAAATTTTTTTAAATATAACGTATTTTTAAAAAATGGAGTACATTTGTAGGTCCTTTTTGTAAGAATATGTATTGTATTTTCTCGAAAAGGTCCTCTTTAAAGGAGAGGTACTTCGTTTATTAAAAGCTAATGGTTTTTTTAAGAAGAGGTACTATATTTAAGAAGAAGTACTTTTTGTAAGAAAACGCGACTACGTGACTAAGGGTCTGAACAAGAGACACGCCACGATAGCTGCTAGCCTGGATTTAGCCAAAATTTGCTGCTGACATACTCAGGATGGTTGCGGGCTTTCTAGCGGACAGGACGTTCCGTGTTAGGGTTGGCGACTCGCTCTCTGAGGAGAAGATGGTGACGGCGGGTGTACCGCAGGGCTCGCTATTGGGCCCTGTATTGTACAACATCCTTCTCAGCGATATGCCCTTTCCCCCGGGGGGGATCTGTTGCTGATTTATGCGGATGACATCCTTGTTGCAGCTTCTGGCCCTAGGGCCAGCAACGTGAATCGGAGGCTGAACACTTACCTTGAGACCCTGAGTGGTTTCTTCTCCAAGTGGGCAATTGGGCTTAATGTGGCCAAATCGAGGGGGATCATTTTCAAAGGGAAGCGCGGGAACCTGTACCCGAACGCCAGGGGCTACATCCCCAGGCTCAAGGTGGGGGATGCGGATATCGGGATTTCGAGGGATATCAAGTACCTTGGGGTAATGTTCCATGAACGGTTCACCTTCGTGAGCCATGTGGACTACGCTTTGCGGAAGGCTAGATTTGCCTTTTCTGCATACTACAGGCTGTTGGCGAGGGCGAATGGCCTGAGTACGGAGGTGCGTCTGCTGGTGTACAGGCAGGTTATAAGACCTGTTATGGCGTATGCTTTCCCGGCCTGGTTTCCCATCTCGTCGAGTCAGATGGAGAGGCTAAGGCAATGGGAGCGGAAGATACTCAGAACCTGTCTGGGTCTGAGGATGACTGTGATGGCGGACGGCTCTTTCCGCATGCCCTCCTGTGGGAGGGTATATGATGGTGATGGTTGTGGAGGATTGACAGGTTCATGGTGGACTCTGCTCTATCTTTCCTGGGAAAAGCGGCGGGTGTGGATAATGACCTGGTTAGGGCATGTTTCGACACGACGGATGCGGACAGTCTTCTGTCACGCTGGTTCTTTGGACCAACGGACCTTCTGGCCCTCAGTAATGGGGGCTATCTAGGAACAGACGGGGCTTTGTTGTTTTACCACAGGAGATTCGGTACATTGGGTATCGATGATCATGTGTATAATACCACTCAGTAGTATTTCTTCGAACCGAGGTGGAGACTGGAAATTTTTCGGAATTTCCTGAGAATAACATCAATTATCTTTTGGACTTGACAGTGCTCCTGAAAACGAAAGCTAACAACCCGAAAGGTAGAGAATGGTTCACGAGCGATATAAAATATCTCATCGACCAAAGGGAAATGGCTTACTCCAGATGGAAACGTTTTCGAACGCCAATACTGCATGAAGAGTATCGTACTGCTCGTAAACTTGTAAACGCGAAAATAAGGGAAAGTATTATTTACTAGTTTATTAACTAGGCCATGTCGCTATACTTGTACTTCTTGACCACTCCAAGGCTTTCGATAATGTCGATCATACAATTCTATTACAGAAATTGGCAAAACTTATGAATTTTTCACCTTATTCCATAAGTCTCTTGAAATCGTATCTTGGTGGAAGATCACAATATGTTGATATTTGTGGTACTGTATCAGGTCCACTAAAGGGGAGTTCCTCAAGGTTCCATACTAGGACCACTCCTATTTTCTATTTATGTCAATGACCTTCCAACTGTCGTAAAATACAGTGACGTAAGAATGTATGCTGCTGATGTGCAGTTGTATATTAGCAGTGATGAAGACTTATTGTCAAACCGCGTTGCTAATATAAATGAAGACCTAGCTGAAGAACATAAATGGGCAAAAGTAAATGGTCTAACGCCAAATCCTACCAAATCACAGTGTTTATTTATACGTAAACGTAAAGTTCAAATCGATCTAGCGCACAGTGTTTTAATAAATGGAGAGCCAGTTGCAGTTGTTCAAAGAGTGAAGAATTTAGGAATTATTCTCAATGACAGCCTCACTTGGACAGATCACATTAATACAGTCGGTGGGAAAACTTTTGCAATGATACGGTCATTATGGATGACACAACACTGTACGCCTTTAAATATAAGAATGCTTTTGGCAAGGACATATTTAGTTCCCACTCTTACGTATGGTTGTGAAATTTTTGCAAGATGTGATGCCCAGAGCAAGCGAAAATTACAGTCGGCTTTTAATGCCATTACGGAGTATGTCTACGGACTAAGAAAATATGATCATATATCTCAGTTTTCAAAAAAAGTATTAAATGTAAAATTGGAAGGTTTTTTAAAAATTAGATGTTTAATATTTTTTCACAAACTGGTAATATACCGTGAACCTGACTATCTGTACATGCGATTAAAATTCAGCCAGTCCCTTAGAAATAAAATTTGTATTCAATTCAAGCACAATTCTCTTGTACCTGGGCGTCAATTTTTTATTCCGATTCCGACCGATCAATGTTAGAAATATCCATAATATCGCACAATTTAAACGTATAATTTTTGTTATTTACAATCAATCGTCTGGCCATAGTTAAGTTTTTGTTTTTTTTTTTGTTTTAAACTATGTATAAATTTTTCACTGTCAAAATGTCTATTGTTTCTACTCTTTTATTTAATGTTGTATTTCTCATAATTTATAAGTATTTTTAGGTTCTTTATAATCGTAATTTGTAACGAAAATGTTTCACAATTCTTAAAAATTGTATTAATGTAATTTTTTTGCCTTCAAATTTTTATTTTTATGTTTACTTTTTAATTTATGTTCCACGTTTTTTTCTATTTTTTTTAATTTAATATATAATTTAAAATTTTTCTTTGATTAACACATCCCTGTACTGTAATTATAAGACATTAGATTTTGTTGTACGGGTTAACAAATAAACAAATAAAAATAAACAAATAAAAAAAAAATTATTCCAAAAACAGAATGAATGAAATTTTAATATGAGCATTTGGATGACGATAATGAGCCTGGATCTAAATCGAAAACGAGTGCACAGTTAGTAGTGCAAAGGTTCAGGAAAAGTTCCTGCCAAAACCGTAGTACGTGGTAAAGACTCTGATCCTGCTCGAGGTGCCCCTGAATGTCTATTGTTGCTGCATCCAACTACAACAACACCTGCTGCTACCATCTATGTGTTGGCACTGGGTACAAACGTGTTACCGTATCGCATATTTGTTTCACCCATTACAGCAAATGTTGCCATATTTCGCAGTATTAAGTGTGGATCGTTGTTTTTTTGTTTAAAGTCATAAACCGCAATATCTTAATGGAGTAAAAAACCAGCCCTGATGATATTGTATATATCTATACAATTTCCGACCATGTTTAAGTAAAATTCCATAAAATAGGTAAAACGTGTAAAATAATAAAATAATACGCGAGAATGAAGTGAGCTTGAGTGAATTGTGTCGACTTTTGGTTCTCTTTTACATTCGACCCTAGGACCACGGCTGCCAACAACTCCTCAACAAATCCTGAGTTATGTCAGCGATGTTGGACATTTAAATTGCCATATTACCGAATCGTAGTTAGCATTGCAAGGTGATAATTGACCTAATGTCGCAAGTAGTGAGCTACTTGAGAATTCCCCAAAGGATTTGCGACAGGGAGGTTTGGCACAATGAGAAATCCCCATCCCCCTACAGAAATAAGGTATATGTTATTTGAGCCACTTCGAGGTTTGTTGATATAACGACACTAAAAAAGAGTGGGAGGAAATTTGGAAAATAACTTTGGATAGTTTAAGTTTACATTTATTTACTCGGTTTCAAACCTCAATTTTACTGCTGAAAGACCAACACCACACACTTTAATTTTGAAAAGCTTTTATGCGCATTTCAAATCGACATCAATTTTCTATCGGTGGCACGAATTTATTCTATGAAAAAGTATATAAAACAGCGCAAATTGAAGATGGTACATATGTGTCCCATTGGTCGTTAAAGGGCTAATATAGTGAGTGACAGTAGATTATTTAAACGCCTGTGTAATTGTCAGAGTCCGACAAGAGTAATGATAGCTTATTCAAATACCACCTAATACCTGGAAGCATATGTCCCTATACAATTCCTAACTTTTATCACAAAATCACTCGAAAGACGCACAGAGTTTACTCGTTTTCGACAAGCGCATTACGTCTGCATTATTAATCGCATGTAACCTCATAAGTATTAAGGAAACGCAGCTAAATTTGTGGGATCCGTATTTTTCGAATGAATAGAAACTTTTCCGGCATCACTTTAAATTATTAATGTCAACACCCGTCATTCTCTCTACTACACTCACAAGGAATGAAAAAAGGATAAAAGTGTTGATGTGGCTGTGACCAAATCGCTCCAGCCATATTGACATGTTTTATTGCAATTCATTGAGATAAAATGCCCGAACATCATTCACTAGTCACTGTCTGCGGCAGAAACTTGTGAAATATTTCTATTCAACGATAAATTCAGCACACGTTAATGCTGATGCTGATGCCGAAGCTGAAAAGGATACTCCAAACAAGACCAGAAGGAAAACGGCAATCAACGCCACTTTTGTTCATGGCGCAGGGCATAGTTAGATACAGACCATGTCAATGGAAGCAGCTAAATATTTTATTAGGCAGAATGCAGTAAAATAAACGAAATGTTTGTGGTCGTGATTCGATGTGTGGAGAAATTTAGTATCCTTCAAGATACACGAAGAAATAAACACACGAGACCATGTAAAAGGTGGAACCATGAGGAAATTGTATTTGGCATATTACTATTCAACAAAACGCTTGATACTATGACGACGTCAATGATGATTGTCCTTAGGAGAAGGGTGACTACGACGATGATGATGATGATGTACCATAAAAATGAGTATGATGAACTATCTCTTGGGACTTTCGCTTGCTGCAAGCGTGTTTAAGGATGCGGAGGTTTATGGAGAGTGTAACAAACACTTCCGTGTACTGTACGGGGAATGAATGAAACTATTGCCGTTTATTTTGTACACAAATAATCTTCCTTTTTTCTTCCTTTGTAACCTGTTCGAAAGATACTCATACCTTCTGTCGGACTATCTGTCTGTGGCATATGTCTGTGTATCAAGTGTACGTGATATCATTTAAAATGTCTGAAAATAGAATGTTTATTTCCAGTTCCGTTAGTTTTTTGTCCGTTGGTGCAGAGATTCAATTTGTAAAAGACGGAACATATGTTTTCAATTTATAGAAAATTACGGAAATGTTTTGTTGGAATATTAAGTACTAAACTATCAAAATAAACAGACATGGGAAATATGACAAAAAACGATTCTGATTTAACGAAACATCTCATTTATATTGTAGTGACTGTTGTAATCATCTCAGGGCATAGTTACCTTTAAAAACTACATGCAAATTGCATTGCCCTCGAGCTCTCCCTTACTCAGGTTAATCTTACGGCAAGATAAGTTCTTTCAGCAGGTTAAAGTTCTTCGGCAAACGTAGAAGCAAACTGTCTCTATACACTGCCCACCGGCAACAAATATGCTATTACATTCCGTTCAGCAGTGGACATAACACCAGGTCAGTACATCGGGCACCCGGCCTTCTATGAACCATGGTTACTAGTGCACACCAGGTGGGCTTCTCAATCTCTTTTCACCACATGATAACCCAATATAGCGTGATAGTTGTCACCACCACCGTATAGATCTAATAAATACTCCACGGGGAGGCTCCCCATTTGGAACCCATATTCCACTGACAGGCGTACAGGACTATGGACGCCTTTTCCACTCTTTCAACTATTATGATGTCCAGATAAGACAAAAGTTCTGTCGCATACTATACAAGTCTTCAGTCTCGTTCGAGTGATAGCTTCTATCATGGGGCGGTTATACTTTTCGTTAAAGAGGAACAGCTCGGTTTTGGTCGGGTTAATACCCAAGACATTTTCGCCCTCACATCTGACCAATGTCTGTAAGTTACCGCGGACGATATCTCTCATGGTACTAGGAGATTTTACCTTTATAGCTATTGCCACATCGTCCACATAAGCAACTATTCTCCCACCCGCATTTTCGAATGACCAGTATCCCATTCTGCGCAAAGTTCCATGGAAGTGGAGACCAAAACCCCCTTTGATATGTGCCTCCGTTAATATACCTGGTAGTCGTCGAGGTAATCCATTCGGCTCCGACACGAATCCTGGTGAGCATTTCGTAGACAACCCCATAAGATCATCATCCACCTTAAAGGTCGATAAGGCGAATTCTATTGTACTGGGGGTGAAATTACTAAGTGCAACCTGAATGTCAAGAGAGGGTACCAAAAAGACACCTGCATAAGACGTCTTGAATGGCCATTCAAGACATATTCTTTTTTCTAGAATGTACTATAACGAAGTTGAGACAACCAAGTACTTCGGGGTACTGTCCACAAAGCATTCGTGTATATGTGAATGTGTGTTTAGTAGGAGTAGAAGTAGTACTCGAATGATTTTTCTTCAGAACACTGAAGTATTTGGAAGCCACAACTTGAGTACAGATCATGTCTTAAAAAAAGCAAATGAATTGAATGACCATTCAAGACGTCTTGTGCAGATGTCTAGTACCAACGGGTACTTCTTAGCAGCCAAAGATTTCTCTGTGTATCCTACTAGTTCGTGCAAGGATGTCTCAACTGCATTCTGCGCACCAGATAATAAGCCGTAAAATCCTGCTTACGATTCTGCAAGTTTTGTAAGGAAACCCCAGAGTGGGCAGCGACTACCACAGGCTTGAATTCATTGAGTTTTTACAGGAAATGATTGCTATATTTAAATTCTTGTATTTATTTTTTGTATTTATTTGTTATTTGTATTTATCTTTATTTGCGCAATAATGAATTCACACGCTGAAAACTCTTTATTTTGTTATTGTTTGGATGCAAATACAATGTGTTTGTAGCGTGTTGCGAATTCGGTATACTTGTGCCAAACACATTGTGTTTGCCATTCAATATTACATGTTGGAGGAACAATGATTAAGAGGTTTTTATTTAATTTTTTCTAACCCAAATGTGTCTTTGTTTGTTGAAAACTAAATGAAAAAACGTGACAGACAATGTTTGCACGTAAGTATATGGATGTCCCAAAAATATAAAATACATGGTTCCTGCATAATATTACAGGGGGATTGTTTTTAAGCTTGTACTTTTATATATGTGAATCTATGAGAAGTTTATACTACAAGGTCAGGTACATTATTCTAAATATTTGATTTAGTTTGGAGTAATAGATTATTCAGTAACGAACATTAAGCGGCATGACTACTTTTGAGCTCTGTTACAAGCCCTGATTAATGTGGCTGAATTGATACCAAAAGTAGATCATCAGTCCTATTTATACACACTCCTATATGAAATACACATATGCGAATTAGAATTGCTCGAAACCCCCTAAATACCACCTCACACCGACAGCTGAATCACTGCAATCCAATATAAAGGGTTTTTCAACAGAGACGCTACACAAGTAAATCGATAGAGACAGCAAACGACGCCATATCTTTTCCCGCTCTTTTGGCATTTCTCTTCAGTAAGGCTTGCCATTTCATCATGGAAAGATATACGAGCCAACAACGAGTCGAAATTATTAAAATTTACTACCGAAATTTGGAGTCAGTGGCCTCAACTGTAAGAGGCCAACTTTAAGAGGCCTCAACAATCAGCGATGAGGCTCATTTCTGGCTGAATGGCTTCGTCAATAAGCAAAATATGCGTTATTGGTCAGACAGCAATCCACACGTAATCCATGAGTCATCATTGCATCCCGAAAAAATTACGGTTAGGTGCGGTTTATGGGCCGGCGGCGTCATTGGGCCGTACTTCTTCCGTGATGATCAAGACCGATACATTACTGTGAATGCGAATCGCCACCATTCAATGATAACCGAATATTTTTGGCCTTAATTGGATAATATGGACTTGGAGGACATGTGGTTCCAACAGGACGGCGCCACAAGCCACACAGCGAATGCCACAATCAATTTATTGGAAACCAAGTTGGGTGAACGTGTTATCTCACGAAATGGCTCAGCCGAGTGGCCGCCTCGGTCGTGCGATTTGACGCCGTTAGATTATTTCCTGTAGGGCTGCGACGATTGATGAACTTCGTACGAATATCGAACGTGAAATTGCAGCAGTATCGGCCGATTTATGCTTGAAAACCGTCGAAAATTGGGTTCAGCGTCTGGACTTCTGCAAGCGTGCCCGTGGTGGCCATACAGAACAAAACGAGTTCCATACATAATGGCATCGAACGTACTCTCACAGGAATAAAGAATTTCATTGGTATCTAAAACCGGTTTTGTTTTATTTAAAAAAGCTTTTCTAGCGCTGTTATTGAAAACCCGGGTATTAATTATACTGTTTGTTTTTGATTGTAAAAAAATAACAATGCTAATATATTTCACACATCACACAATCTGTGTGAGCGAGATAGGTTTCACTAAGGTATCACCCGCTGACTTGGTTGACTTAAAATCAGCGCAAAACTCTGCACTAGAAGCTTCGTTGAAGTTCAAAGCATGTTGAAAATTAAAGATCGTCGAAAATCAAAACCAAAGACAATATATATTATACCATATTAGTAAGCGAGATTGGTAGCATTAAAACATCGCCCGCTTACATGTTTGAACCAAATTAAAAACTTCATTTCAGTTCAAATAACGATTTTACAAAGATTCCAAACATATTTGTACAATGCAGACTTGTCTGTGGCCTTGTGATGCTTACATTGCACCTTGTAAGTGTCAAGTCAGGAGAACAGAAATTGTTCACCTTGCATTATTTTTATTGTGACTCAAATTACTGTTGGGCTCTTTTACTCAAACAAAGATTGTATGTCACCTACACAAAAATACAATATGACCTCTCACAGATAATGGACATAGACAAATGAAACAAAAAGAACTAAAACAATGAAATCAAAACATAAATAAAAATTAATAGTCCAACGATATTCAAATTGAAAGGCGACGAAATCAAAAATTATTAATCTAAAGAAACTCAAAATGCGCCAACAAACAAAGTTCGTGTAAATGAAGCAGTAATGGCAACTTATTGGTTTTCCCGCTATTTTTGTGTGATGTGAACCACTGTTTTTTAAAGTCTTTTTCTAAACAAATCGCTACGGTGGCGATTTAAACTGTTTTTTTAAATTGACTTAAATAAAATGATTGTTTTGATGCCCTATGGAACATTTTTGAAGCCATCGAGTGCAAACTCGTACTCGTGTGAAATTTCTCGAAGTACTTATCGAAACTAACAAACTCTATTTGTTCGAATTTTATGGCCCCATGTATATTTTGGGAAGACTACATTTTTCCGAAGAACATTCAATTCTCTTACGGCTATGTCTCGGAAACCAGCCGTCGGTGGTGCAATGGTAGTGTGCGCGCCTCTTGTACAAGAGATCCTGGGTTCGACCTCTACTCTAAATTTCTTTCGGCGGCGCATAGTGATGGCGACACTACCATTAAAATTCACTATATATTCCATTAAAAAACTCTCAAAATACCGTTCGCAACCGGTGTAAAACTGTAGGTCCCAACCAGTGAGTATAAAACTATTAATGGTACGTCTCTTTGGGCAGCGTTATTGACAACATGTAATTTGCTCAATATTTCTAGGCCTTACTGGTAGTCTTCGCGCTCTTCCCAGGATCATTTTGACTCCATTTGACAGCCACCAACTTCTGTATTTGGGTGGTTGTATCGGTAAACTTTCTTCCACACAGTCATTCCAAACGTTTTAGGTTTCAACTTTTGGGAACAAAGCTTACCTCTAAAGCCAGGTTTCTGGGGATCTTTGATTCAGAACATCAGCAGAAATAAGCAGCGAAATAAGAGAATATGTAACAAAAGTTTACCCATTACACACAGGGTATGGGGAAAATAATGGGTAGCTACCCACGAAAATGAGGAGTTACCCATCACGAATACCCATTACCCTCAGGGCAATGGGGAAAATAATGGGTAGCTACACACGAAGATGGGTAATGGGTTGCCCAGGGTAACCCATCTCCGTTTTTAAAGTGTAAGAAATCTATGAAATCAATTTGATTGAAAAAGAGTGACGTCAACGCAGTTTTTGGATCATTTTGTGGAGCGTGTTAGTCAATCCGTGTTCGTATTGGACAAAAGGACTCGCGTACGTGCTCCTCTAGTGCGTCTACTGGAAAATAAACCGCTGTAGCCATCAATATCAACTCGGGGCCTTTCGCAGCAATTGAACATTTCTGGCATTTCTTGAAAATAACATAAAATAAAAGTTGTTGTATTTTGTGTGTCGTTGTAATATTTTCAAACAAAACATTAAAAGAAATGGTGATATAATGTCCGAAAAAATTTCCATTTTTGTATAAGCCATGCCTTCAATGCTTCCTCCACCTGAGGATTCTCGTTCAGTCTCAAGAATTGCTGTTTTTCTGAAACAATACCTGAAGTTTTAACTAACCCTAAGCAATTGCAGGGGTAGGTGATGTAATGTACCTGTTCCTTTCAAACTTAGAGGCACATATTTTCTAATTTCTTCCTTTTTTAGCTTTGATGACGAATATTGAGGATTTGGAGCTGTTACATTGTTCACCGATGTGTGTTATAGATTTTTCACTTTCAATTATGCCCAATATTCTGCATTTTCAGCAAATATTTTCTGATGCCTCATATTTATTGGTGCAATAAAGCAAAGTTTTGGGTACAGTAAATATTTTACTACCAAACTAGAGCCAAGATATGGTCGTCCGTCCAAATTAACAGACAGGGACCCTAGATGTGTAGTGTATCTTGTAAAGAAGAACGCAAAAACAATTGTATTTCAAAAATCAAATCAATCATCATCGTATCCACCGCTCGAAGAATTTTAAGAAAAGCTGATTACCACGGTCGAGTAGCCCGAAAAACCCATATGAGTATTTGGTTGGGAAATAGCCAAAACTTGCGAATAAGTATGTAAATATGCCGCCTGTCTCTTAGGAAAAATTATTTGTGGAGAAAGTCAGGTAGCGCCCTTAATAAAGAAAATCTGTTTCCAACGGTGAAAAATGTTCGTGGCGGAGGAGTGATGATGTCGGGGTATATGGCAACTGCAGGAGCCGGTAATTTTGAATATATCGAGTCAACGATGGATTGATTCGATTATTTCAAAATTCCTGAAAGGAATTTACATCAAAGTGCTAACAAATTGGGAATGTCGAGTGAATATTACTTTCAACAGGACAACAAACCCAAGCATACGACCCAAATTGTTAAGCTTTACCTACTTACTTATCCGGTCTCGGACAACCCCAGGGGGTCAGGAACCTTACAAAACGAAGATAAAATATTTCGCCAACCAGTTCGATCTTTTGCTTTATTTCTCCAGTTGGCAATACCAAGTGTACGCAGGGATTCGACAACCTGATCCCTCCAGCGGAGTCTTGGTCTTCCTATTTTTCGTCTTCCTTCGAGTTCGGTTTCGAAAACCCTTCACGCTGTTTCATCTTCATCCATTCTACTGACATGGCCTAGCCAGCGCAATCGCGTTATCTTGATCCGCTTAACTATGTCAATGTCAGGATAAAGCTCATACAGCTCATGATTCATGCGTCGCCGATACTCGCCGTTGTGCACTATAGGGCCATAAATTTTTCGGAGTATTTTTCTCTCGAAGACTCCTACAGATGTTTCGTCTGCTTGCGATGGGACCCAGGATTCTGCGCCATAAAGCAAGACAGGTTGAATGAGAGTCTGGTACAGCTGGACTTTTGTTACTCGAGAGAGGGCTTTATCTCGAAAGTGCTTGCTTAGCCCAAAATAACATCTATTCGCAAGCTCAATTCTCCGCTTGATCTCAAGGCTGACATTGTTGTTTTTGGTCACAGCAGATCCGAGGTATATAAATTCGTCCACTACCTCGAAGTTATAACCGTTATCAACGTTCACGCTTTGGTCTAATCGCGTGGAGGCCCTGTTCGTTGAAACCATTAATTTTGTCTTGTCCTCATTTACCGTCAGACCCCCAATTCTCGAAAAAACCGCAGTAACTTCTCTAATTGTGCGCCCAATGATATCTATATCATCAGCATACGCGAGCAGCACCTGATGCTCTCTCCATATTCCCAACATGCTCTGCACATCTGCGACGAGATTTCCGTCCTTGTCTTTACAGAACGGTGGCCCTGAACCATGTCCATTAGTTCCGTTTTTAACTTTTTGGTAGAATTTTCGGGCTTCGTTCTTTCTTCTGTATGTCTCAATTTTCTCACCCTCGCGCTTTCTCCACTGCCGTTTCTTACGCCTAAAGAGACGGTTTACCTCCTTTCTCTTCCGCTCAGTTGCAGCTCACGTTGCAATTGACTGAAGCATTACCATACGTGCAGCGTTCTCTTCGTCATTTGCTATGCGACACTCGTCATCGTACCACGGTTTATTGCGAAGCGGTTTTTCGAAACCAAGTACGATTGTTGCGGCGGTTTTTATAGAGTCGGAAACGGATTTCCACTGCGCATCAGGATCGTCATCGGGAGGGGGTGGGTTCTGTGCCAAAAGTTGCGAGAGCTTCCTTGAGTAGGCTGTGGCTACCTCTGGTAATTGCAGCTTTCTTGCGTCCAGCTTTCTCTGTGTTTGGTTTCGTACATTTTCGCTGGGAGTGATCAGAATCGATGTTAGCTCCTCTGATCACTCGTACGTCCATTACACTGGATGAGTGCCTTTCATCAATTACCACGTGATCAATTTGGTTCTTAGTTCTTTGATCAGGGGATACCCAAGTAGCCTTGTGGATGTCTTTATGCTGGAATCGTGTACCACTAATGACCATGTTTTTTGCCGCGGCAAAGTCAATCAGTCTCATACCGTTGTCGGAAATGTCAGCATGTAGACTGAAATTGCCAATAGTTAGATTAAACACATTCTCCCTTCCTACTTTGGCATTAAAATCTCCTAGTACAATCTTAATGTCATGGCCAGGGCAGCGGTCATGCGTTTCCTCTAGCAGCTCATAGAAAATGTCTTTGGCATCATCATCTTTCTCTTCTGTCGGGGCATGCACACAAATTAAGGAAATATAAAATTATTTCGCTTTTATGTGGATTGTGGCTATTCGTTCACTCACAGGATTAAACCTAGAGACTAGATGTCGCAGTCTTTTGCCAACTACAAATCCGCAACCAAATTCATGTTTTTTTTCATGGCAACTGTAGTATATATCGCAGTTTCTTTTCCTTGTGCAGCCATGTCCATCGCATTTCCTGGATTGCGGTAATGTCAGCCTTATAACTTTCGAGGGCATCTGCCAGTTGGATACTTGCACCGGATCTATATAGAGTTCTTACATTCCAAGTGCATATCCGTAAATCGTGGTCCTTATAACGTTTGCGGGGGTCGTCAACAAATAGGGGTTGTTTATGTTTTCTGTTTCGTTTTTGTATTTTCACTGCTATTATGAACGGTGGCGGGAGGCAAACCCAGTCCACCGGGTTTTTGCATTTTACCTACTGCCAGGATATTTGATTGCAGCCGCCCGTTATGGATCAGACGCTGACCAGGATGCGATATGTTGAACCTGGATTTTCTTCTTTTAGTTTCTATCCGCCGTTGGCCCGTATGTTTGGCTCATCCGCCTTCTAAGGACAAAAGAATATGCCCGATTGTTTGATGAGCTTCAGTGACATCAGTCACCTACTAAACCTGAGTTGATGCTCATTTGTTTCGCCTTCTCAGTCTAGCTAGCTAACGGAGGTTTCCGAAAAGCCATTGCCCAGGACATACTGCGTGGAAGTAGTGAGCTGCTTGGTCTGCCCAATGAAACAATCATTTATGGCTGCTCCCAAGTGAATGGCTATCAGAAACTTTCCACCTCCACGGACAGTCCCATGTCCTTTAGCTTTAGCTTGGATGCTGCTGACACCCCCACAATTAGTAGATATAAATGCTATAGGGCACCTGTGGCCGTTTCTGGGAAGAAAAACTCAACAGTACAATATAACCAGTAAAGCAGCACTAAAGGATGTAATCCGAGAGGAATGGGTAAAGTTTTCGGGGGAGTTGACTACACACCTGGTTAATTCTATGCCAAACGCGCTAAGGGAAGTGCTTAAAAGTCGAGGTTACCCAACCCACTTTTAATATATGCTACTTTTCTAGTTTGCTTCTTGATATTTATAATTTTCCACTATTCACACTTAGCCTCAAGTTGTCATAGGTATTATGAAAATGACGTCAAATTCGAACTTTGGTTCTCGATTCGTAAACATTTCTAGCTTCCAACACTGAATATACTGAAATCCTAGCTGATTGTTTTTGTGAATTAACTACAACGACCCCAAGCACGCGTTGGCAAAACATGTGACATATAATATTAAAATATTAAAGTATCACTCTTACCTTGCCACAGGACTAGCGTTTTAATTACGTGGTCCTATTTGTTTTTTTTATGTGTTAACATCTATAGGCACGGGCAGGAAAATCTATCGAAGTGAACACATGCAAGCAACACACAGCGTTAGCATCATACACGTGGATATTGTACAACAATAGTATCTGCCTAAAAATTAGTAGAACAAACAAACAGGTCGTCGTCGCCAAAGAGTATTGAAAAGTATAGTATAGAATAGAAACATTGATGCCATTTGAAACATTTGTGCTTTTGTATTGTTTTATGTAATAACATTGTCGAAATGGTGCATTTATATTAAAAATTTCTATGACGAGAATAAGACATGAGGCCGGAAAATAGTGCAATAAGTTCTCTATACTATTCATGGTAGAAATATAAAGGTAGATGCAGTACGACAACAAATACAACAAGCCAAAACAACAACAGGCATTTTCTTTTTGCTCAGTGCCTGTATTGTGTCAACTCAGCTGATTGAAAAATACTGAAAATGTATACAAAATTGGGAAAAGTGTCAGTGACAAAATTCGTGTGTTTTATTTGATATTTTGAAAGTGTAAAAGCATAGACGAATATAGTATAGACACATTTATTCTCTCATCTGACGTTTTATTTCACATTCTTCGTCGTAGGTTTGCGGAAATGAGAGAAATTAAATTGAAATTAACTTACACCAGGTGGAGTTACAAACTATGTTCACTTAACTCTTTCATGTCGTTTTGCTGTAGAGCTGAAAAATTTAAATGTATTTTTCCCTTTTTTTTTACTTTCATCGTTGGTATACATTTGTATTGTGTCTAACAAAACTAGTTTGCCACAAAAACACAAACTGCGGTTGTTGTTCTTTTGTTGGACGTTGTTTACTATTGCCTCTATCTGGTATTATTGGACCCATGTTTTACACCATCCAATGTTTACTTGCAACCATACCTATAACGTTTAATGTATTGGGAGAATAAATGTGTCTATACTATATTCGTCTATGTGTAAAACTATGAAAATAAAAACGTTTCTATGTGATTTTTATGAAGAAAACATTTCGAAAACTGCAATTGAAGGCGAACGATGGTTGTAAACAAACAAGTGTAAACAAACTTTGACATAAGAGAAAAGCTTACTCCAGAAAAAAGATAAAATCAGCAGGGCTAGTGCTTCTACCATTTGTTTGTACCATGATACTATCCAATACTTTTTGTCGTCGCTCTGTATATGACAAAACAAAAATAATTATTTCAGTGAGCTAACTATTGCTTTATTTATTTTAACCATATGTATTACATCTAATGTTAAAGCAGAAGTAAGAAAAAAGGAAGTGCAATAGCAAAAGAGCCTTCAGCATAAAAACTTTCACTTAAAAAATCATAACTTTTAAGAGGCTCAATATTTTTCAATTCCGTAAAAACACTTTTACTCAAAATTAACGTTGAAATAATCTTTAAGTATAGATTTGACAAGAGCTTAACAGAAATCGAGAAAATGGACCTCAAAGTCAAAAAAGTAAATAAAACATGCTGAAATTCTGACTTTCAAGAGCACGAGTTATCACATACTGGCGCAAATGAACTAGTTGATATATTTCCTGAATAGTACTATCCATTTTTAACATTTTTGCCCTTTACACTACCCAAAAATTCGTTACAGACGGTTTTCTATGATTTTCAAAACAAAAATCCCATTTTCAAAAATATTAAAAAATTAAGAATTCACAAGTTGATATTTATTTATCAAATAATAATGTTAATAATAATCAAAAAACATTATAAATGTTGAAACAAGAAAAGTTTAAAATAATTTCTGGTATGATGTCGATACAATGGCATTTTGTATCTTTCCCTCATCTTTCAAATTTATATCTTTAATGCGACATAATGCTCGTTCGGCAGGGTCGTTTATGACTTTAATATATGACATCCCTTTTTTAGCTTTATTGTATTGGCTTCGGCGACAGTTTTTTTTTAAATCCAAAAATTTGGAACAAATAGGTTCTAAAGTTCAGAAAAGTCCCAAAAATCGAAATCCGAGTGTGTTTTTTGACATTTCCAAAATTTGCAAAATTTTGGAACAGCCTAACGTGGGGTCTGCAACCATTATAATTTTGTATCGTCCCCAAAATTTTAAAAAATATCTGTGGATTGATTAACCCCAATCCCAGCTTCCCTAACAAGTACAAACAAACTTTAAATGCTTCAAAGCTACGTGATTCTTTAGTATTTCGTAAACATCGGTATATATAATAAAATATTCCACGGTTCCTCGACATGTTTGTCTCAATCAGGACCAACCTCCTTGGCAGAAAAACAGCAATTCACAACTTTGTCCATAGCATTTGAAGGCAGAAAAACAGGCGCAACTTTACAACGTCCAACTTTCTCAAAGAATTCTGAATCAAAGAGTTTGTCGTAACAGTTGTTGCCAAATATATGTCCTTGGTAATTCTTTGGGATGACTTTAATTTTTTTGTCCAGATTAAGGCTTTCTCTGGACCAACAAGAGGGACTAAGCCGTTACAAAGCCTTGTAAGACATCTAGCTCCGCAATGATACACTTTTGAATAATGTAGGTGTTCATCGAAAGGGGGTTCATTTACGGCGCTGTAACATTCCTTGGATAATTTCATATTTTTTCTTTTAGCAACAAAACTTTCGAAGTCAGCTTTAAGATCTCCATAAGATTTCAATCTCATACATTCGTTCGAAGTTCTCAGACCCTCTGTTCCATTACTGATTTCTTAGCGCTCATTCTGAATAATATTCTGGTGATCTCTCAAATATTTTAATATTACAAAACAGTATGGACAAGGATACATGGATGTTGTTTCAAGTCTGAGACAAACTTAAAGGGAATTCGGATAAGGCTGATCAAACTGAATAATATTTTAACATTTCTATATGTTTCTTTAATTTGGAGTACTACACAAAGAATTATGAGTATATGAATGCTGGTCAACTTTATATCAATAAATATAAAGTTATTTTTTATTGGAGGCAAATTTGAGTCTGCTTCTACAGAATCATCGACAAGATAGATTTTAGAAAACCTTGACCACCGACAGCCATAATTTCCAATCAAATTCCGCTGTTTTTTTAATAGCGTTCAATAGCTCTTGAGCATATGCCTAAACGACAGATCTTTTTTCTTTTGTCGCCAGTTTCTAATTCAAATATCCCATATTTGTAAACATCTTGTAACTTTTGGGTGCTATAGTATGCAGATACTGATTGTTTGCCGGCATTACATCTAAAGAAGCTGGATAATTTTTTCGTCTCGTTAATTGATGCACCACAATTGACTTCATAATTATCTAACTGTTCAGCAGAAAATACTATTTATACGGCCCTGTTCTGGAAACAGAATCCTGACAAACATAAAACGTTTCAGAATTTTTGGATTTCTGTAAATCAATTCAGAAGAAAAATATCAGTTTTGAATTAGAATGCAAATACGTTGTGTTTTTAAAAACAAACAATTCAGAACAAAAATATTTCATGTTTTTAGAACATCAAAGTTGTAGACTTTTCATTCTGAAAGAAAATTCTAATTCAAAATGAATCTGAATGCAGAACAGGGCCGATAGTTTTTCCTTTGGATTCAGAACAATTGTTGTCTTCGAACCGGAAGTAATCAAATTCAATTCAATCTATCGCTAGTTACTGTTGTCATTTCATTTGCGTACCTATTACGGAAGTACAACAACAATATTTAATACATTTCCCAATACGTTGAAAATACTGCTTGCTAATTTGAATTGCTTTGATTGAATCATTATTGAGCCGTCGACCGCTTGGAAGCTGGACCATCGAAATGATTAAATATGGACCTGCCTTAAGTGACCTTTGCTCTTCACAGTTTTGAAGTCAGCAAGAGTAATACGGCTTGTATTGCAAACACACAATGGAAACTTATAATTGCATAGTTTGAAATCATCATTTATAAAAATTTTTATGAGAGTCTCATATTTCTCAGTTATCAGAAAACATCTAATTTTCTCTTTCCAAAGAAATTTTTACAACGAGGTGCCTCAACTTTCCTCTATTCCCATTTGTGACCCATTTTTGAATAAAATATGACTGAAATATCTAATTGTAACGAATTGATAAATAACATAAATAATCCAATACAAATGAAAGAGTAAAGACCTACTTGTTTCAGGGAGAAAATGTAATTTGAAGATATTTCCCAAAACCAATCAGACAAGATTTCAATTTCAGAAACTAGAGATGTGTACCAATTGAAAACCAACATTCCTGTTTGACGTCATTTTCATAATACCTATGACAGGTTCAGGCTAAGTGTGTTTTTCTTCAAGAGTTAACCCAAATATTTTGCTTTTATAAGAACTGTATATGATTTCTAACAAAATATTCTGTTATAATAAAACTAACTAAACACATATGGAGAAACATAAATCAACGGGGGCGCGAAAAAAAAATCAGTTTCGTCTGATTTTGATGAAATTTATACAGTTTGTTAGCGTTAGTATGTTGAGGTCAAAACCAAACTTTTAGACAGCTTGAAAGGCTATAAAGAGAGTTGCCACCTTTTACAATTTTTAAATAAGGACAAATATGCTGATACATACTTAGCTATAAGTCAGCAGAAACTTAGCCGACTTTAAAATTGTAAAAACGAGTAGTTAGCAAACTTTAATGTGTTGTTGATAACTTGGGTTTAAAATAAACCAACGAAATATTAATGCAGGAAAAAATATGTTTTTGTATGGAAATACCCATATCTTTAAATCGACATTTTTTAAAATGAAAAAAATATCTTTAGCCTCCGTCAAAAACTGTTCTTTCAAACATATATAAAATTTAAAATGGCGACACAATACCTTGCGGAGATATAATAAATTATCATAAATTAGTTTATATAAATTGCGGAGATATAGAAAATTAATAAGCCTGTTTTGGTTACATCGCTTGCTTACATATTCGCTTGTGTTGTATGAAGCACTTAGCGAAGACTTAGGCACATATTTTCGCTAAGTTTAAAACAAAAATATATTGACATCTTTTACCGTTTTTAACCATTTTTCATATTTTTTAATAAAATGACTTCTCGCTAAAAAGCCGTTTTCTTTACAACTTAGCAAGCTTGTAAGCCGTTTTCTTTACAACTTAGCAAGCTTGTAACCAAAACACGACTAATATTTTAGATATAATAAATTACCTTACTCAAAAAAAAAAAATAAATGGTTTCCCATTACATCCCATGAAGGGACTGGGGAGAACTTCTCACAATCACTGACCTGTGCGCTTTCCAGCTTTCACTCACTGATTGGGACCTACAGTTTTGCACCGATTCCGAACGGTAATTTGAGAAGCTTTTTCATGGCTAGATACTCGATAGTGTCGCCGTCACTATGCCAGGTGGCCGCCGCCGAAAGAAAATTTGAAGGTGGTCAGAGCCGGGTTCGAACCCAGGATCTCATGTACAAGAGCCGCGCACACTAACCATTGCACCAACGACGGCCACAATTACCTTACTCATTACACAAAAATTCAATATTTTGATCTACGTAAAGATAAATTAAATTACTATAAACTTATAAGCATCGCAAGTTTATTATAAAAAATTACTGCATACATAATTTCGAAATAATTTATATTCCCAATCTTACCTTTTATATTCCGATGTAGTAGAAGCGGAACTAAATGTTCAATGCAGAAATAATCAAACTTATGTTTTTTAACCATAGAAGAATTTCTATAATAATTTTCCGTAGCATATTATTGCTTTGTGTTTTATTTTTAGCTTTATTTGCGAAAAATAGTTTTTTTTTAAGAAATAAGTGATATAGGTAGAAATGTATTTATTAAATTTTTTGTTTAGCAAACAATTTTGACTTTGATATTAATGTATAGTTAGAAGAATTTGAAAAGTTTTTAACCTTGAGGGATCCATTATCCTACGGAATAATAGAATGATATTTATTTTATTTATTTATTTATTGGTAAACCTGCACAACAAGACATATTGTCTTATGATTATAGAGCAGGGATTTCTATCTCAAATTAATGAATTACAATTTTATATAGTTACAAGTTTTTCAAAAATGTAGTAAAAAATAATCAAAAGTATAAATTATGAGGTACAATCAATAAAATCATAGAAAAGAAAGAGAAAACTCACAGAGTATTAAATAAAATTGTAGAGCATATGGGTTACAAATCTTCAATATATCGGAGAAACTGATTTCGAAATATAAATACAAATATAAACACAATCAATTTGATCGAAATAGCTAAAATTAACAATATCCCCGAAGTTAACAATAATAACATAAATAAAATAAAAAATAAGTATAACAATGCACATTGATAGTATTAATTTTAATTTATAGTATTAATTTAAATTTAATTTTCACATTATATTCTAATTGACATGAATGAAGTTCTGTTCTGTTTATTGGTATCAAAAATAGTCAATTTGAATGATTATACTTTTAATGATTAAACGTTTAGTGACAGAATTGTATATTGAAGAGTGTCCCTTATTGTTGTAACTTGTTCAAATGTTCAAAGCCAGGTTTAAACATTTTGGCAGAAAGCAAATGTTTTTCTTTGCTACTAAAGAGGACAGTAGTTTCTTAGTTATTTTTAGCCCAATTGTAAAAAGCCCTTGCGTCTGTTATTCGGCCGTCAGATGGACATTGCAAGCTATATCTGGCAGCCTGCCATTTTACTCCTATGCCATGGCAAGCACCTTTGCCATGTGCCGTGGCTTGGAAGTGTCATTCACCTTCGTTATTGTAATCTGTTTTGTGAAATGTAAGGTTTGCAAAATTGCTTTTATTTTTAAAATGTTGAGCCGCACCATCAGATATATAAGAGGCGTTTTGTTTTGTAACTACACTCAGAGAACTAATTGTTTGAAAAGAGGTTGTAGCAACCGTAAATTCGGCTGTTACCACCGAATTGAGGTTGTCGCAACCGAATTGAGGTTGTTACGACCGAATTTAGTCCCCACAACCGAAATTCGGTTGTAGCAACCTCGTTTCATAATAGATTCGGTTGTGACAACTGAATCTTCAGTTATATTCGTTCAGTCAACTAAATTTTTTAAAATTTCGGTTGGGACAACCGAATTTGAAATTAATTCGGATGCAACAACATAAATTGGTATCAAATTCGGTTGGAGTAACCGAATTTGGCTTCAATTCGGTTGTAGTAACAGAATTTGACACCAATTCGGTTGTAGCTGTCGAATTTGGTAGCAATTCGGTCACAATAATCGAATCTAGACTTAATTCGGTTGCAACGACCGAATTTGGCGTCAATTCGGTTGCTGTAACCGAATTTCTCATGAATTCTGTAGTTATAACCGAATTCATTTTCAATTCGGTTGTCACAACATAATGCTATGTAGTTAAAATCTGACGTTTAAAATTCTATAATCAAATATTATTTTAAAAAGAATTAAAGAATGTCACGATTTTGTTTGTGGTTATTAAGAAAGGTAAGTAAAATGTGTGTTGTATTAAAACATCTTAGTTTGCAGATATTTTTAAGCAGATATCAACAGTTTTGAAGGTTTTCAAAATATGCTGCAATCGTCTGTATACAAAATGGCTTAGAACGTAGATCAAGCGATGGAACATGTCAGAATTAGTGCGGTATCACATGATGGCCGAGACTTCAATAAAGGTCGGAAGAGGCATGTAAAATAAATTTATTACTCTTTAGTTTACCCCATATATATGACTTTATTTTCTCGCTATTTAAGTCGTTTATAAAAGTACAGGAAAATAAATCATCACTTAATAAGAAAAAACCTTTAATACGTAATTCATTTGTGACACTATTCGGTTGTAACAACCTCTAATTCGGTTGTAACAACCTCTAATTCGGCAGTGACAACCTCTAATGAGGTTGTGACAACCTCTAATGAGGTTGTGTCAACCTCTAATGAGGTTGTGTCAACCTCTAATGAGGTTGTGTCAACCTCTAATGAGGTTGTGTCAACCTCTAATGAGGTTGTGCCAACCACCAATGAGGTTGTGTCAACCTCTAATGAGGTTGTGTCAACCTCCAATGAGGTTGTGTCAACCTCTAATGAGGTTGTGAGGTCATATTTGAATATTTCATATAACCAAACATCTGCTTTTCAATACTGTATTCAGAAGTTAATTTACTCGAAATTTCCAAATGAATAAATTTTGCTGCAATGTCAATGCAGAATAACCACCTCATATATTACATTGTTTTCATTAGTATTTGGTTTTGGTTTTGACTTTAAATTTACAAATAAAAATGAAAAATTATAGGAGGAAGCCAAGTTGAATATACTCAACGTCTATGCGTTTTTTTCGTAACAGTTGATGTTAACTTATATAGGTTACGAAAAAACGCCCCTATAATAAATATTTTTCATATTTGATTTGATTTTCTTCAAACAACCAATCAATATTTTCTGATAGTTACATACAGCGATGGTGTCATGCTTTAAATTGTCTGAAATTATGGCAAATCTTTTGTGCTTTAATTCACCATCTTCGAGGTAGTATGCAACGGAAGTAAAAACAGTTGCCTGATCGTTGTTCCAATAGAATGACTGAACAGAGTGTTTTAAAAGAAATAAATAGTTTTCTGCAAAATCCATGGATAGAACAACTTCATCAGATTTTAAATTACCTTTAAGTTGCCTAACGAAAGCTGATTGTTCTTTTGCAATTATGTTATGTTTACTAAATTTTGGCAGCCGTTGACATACCGCATTTGTATATTCGTCAGGATCTGTAATTAATGTTCCAAGTTTTCTTCGATCAGTTTGATTCCATCAAATAGAGTGGATAAGTATTCCTTTACAACCTTGACTTTTGGACATGATATACACTCCCCCATGTGACACCCCACATTAGGACTACTACATAGTGAAAGACTAGTCAAATCTTGTAAATCTTTAACTTGCGTTTGCCTGTGCTTAGTTAGGTTTTCGAAATCAACAGCATCTGTTAGCAATTTCATGTTTACATGTTGCAAGCAAACGCAAACATTATGGGTGCCGCTGCTTCCAGCCGAACCACAGTTTTTTGGTCTCAGTTTGGTAAATGAAGTAAAACTTATAAAGGGTTTTTCAACCGAGACGCTACAAAAGTAAATCGATAGGGACAGCAAACGACGCCATATTTTTTCCCGCTCTTGTGACATTTTTCTTCAGTAAGGTTTGGCATTTCATCATGGAAAGATATACAAGCCAACAACGAGTCGAAATTATTAAAATTTATTACCGAAATTTGGAGTCAGTGGCCTCAACTTTAAGAGCGCTACGTCCAATTTGTGGTCGTAATAATCGTCCTACCAGATCAACAATTGAGCGTCTAGTGGAAAAATTTGAAACCACAGGCACAGTACAAAATGTTCCCGTGCCAGTGAGACAAAGAAGTGCCCGTAGTGTCGAGAATATTGCTGCCGCTGAGGCTTCAGCCCAAATGTGTCTCTCACACGTCGTTCTCAAGCGTAGGGCATCTCTGTGACGTCGTTGTGGCGAATTTTGCGAAAAGATCTTGGCCTACATCCTCACAAGATCAAACTGACGCAAGAACTGAAGCCGCTTGACCACCATAAGCGTCGTATGTTCGTGAATTGGGCTGAGCAACATATGATTCGGATTTTCATCGGAAAATCATCTTCAGCGATGAGGTCATTTCTGGTTGAATGGCTTCGTCAATAAGCAAAATATGCGTTACTGCTCAGACAGCAATCCACACGTAATCCATGAGTCATCATTGCATCCCGAAAAAATTACGGTTTGGTGCGGTTCTTCCTTGATGATCAAGACCAGCACATTACTGTGAATGCGAATCGCTACCGTTCAATGATAACCGAATATTTTTGGCCCCAGTTGGATAATATGGACTTGGTGGACATGTGGTTCAAACAGGACGGCGCCACAAGCCACACAGCGAATGCCACAATCAATTTATTGGAAACCAAGTTTGGTGAACGTGTTATCTCACGAAATGGCCCAGTCGATTGGCCGCCTCAGTCGTGCGATTTTTCGCCGTTAGATTATTTCCTGTGGGGCTACGTCAAGTCTATGGTCTATGCCAACAAGCTAGCGACGATTGATGAACTTCGTACGAATATCGAACGTGAAATTGCAGCAGTATCGGCCGATCGGTCGAAAATTGGGTTCAGCGTCTGGACTTCTGCAAGCGTGCCCGTGGTGGCAATGCAAAAGAAATCGAGTTCCATACATAATGGCATCGAACGTACTTTCACAGGAATAAAGAATTTCATTGGGACCTGAAACCGGTTTTGTTTTATTTAAAAAAACTTTTGTAGCGCTCTTATTGAAAACCCCGTTATTTACATTGACATTTTCATATTGGAACTGCTTAAATATTTCATCTATATTACCGAGTAACAACCTTTTTTGAACATCAAGTTTAACAGATAGATAATCATTCATTCCTGGCATTAAACGACTTGTTTCGCAACTTCTTTACTAATTTTTCTTAATAGTTTTTTGCTTGGAAGCGTGAGTATTCGGTCCTCAGAAATAAGCTGTTTACCCTACTAGTCTGCTTTTTCGTTGCTCCAAACACCGGTGCTATTTTTACGCGTGCCCAATATTTTGGAACGAGTGTAAGTAACATCAGCTTTTCGTTGTAGGTTACAGCCCAATTAAAATGTTCCTTAAGTTTCTGCAATGCTTCAACCGCATCTTTGTGGTGCATAGTGGAACAAACAGAACTGCCGTGCCAAGAATTCTTGTCTTCCGACGTGTGGTCGGAATGCTGTGATAAGTCCATTTCATTAGCACCTTCAGTTGGTGTGTCCTTGAAAACTGTTCCTGAAACCCGATTTCCAGTTTGATAGTTGACTCTGGCAAATCCAGATACATTAAATGCAATTTTTTAGAAATTTTTCGTACACTTCTTTATACACTTCTTTTCAGTATAATTTTGACAGCGATTTGCCCACACTTTGGTACTTTTTTTTAACACGATTCATTTTATAAATTAATTTATCCCAAAATCATTTATTGAACGTATTAATTACTAATTAAACTCCTTCTTTACCAATGAAAAAAAAGAATATTAACACATTCGGAGTCATCTCGATAAAAATAAATACAATTTCGCTTTTCAAATAAACGTTTCGAAAGTAAAACCGTATCTTTATCCCGAAATGCTTAGTGATAAGTTACTATTCGGCTTTAAGTCCCTAGAAAGGTAACAAGGAAATTATTTAGTAACCTGTGTAATTTTCAGTCAACTTCCGAACTTAATTTGCACAGATTGTGGGTTTAAAGATATTTTATTACAGTATTACAAAATATTTGAATATAAATTTACTACAAATTTTGTGTAATGACCTTACTATTTATTATATCTCCGCAACGTATTGTTTCGCCATTTCAAATTATATACGTGTTCGAAAGAACAGTTTTGTCACGGGCTAAAAATATTTTCTTCAATTTAAAAACTTTAAGATATGGGTATTTCCATACAAAGACATATTTTTTCCGGCATTATCATTGCATTGGTTTATTTTGAACCCAAGTTATCAACAACACATTAAAGTTTGCAAACTCCTCGTTTTTAAAATTTTAAAATCGGTTAAGTTTCTGCTGACTTGTAGCTAAGTATGTATCAGCATATTTGTCCTTATTCAAAAAATTTCAAAAGTGGCAACATTTTTCTCCGCTCCCCCGTTGAATAATTTTCCCCATATATTTGATAGATTTGTTATACCCTCACCCATAGGATGGGGGTATATATCATTTAATACGGACAAAACTGAAAAGCATAGAAGGAGCCATATTAGACCCTCAGTGTCTTTGGGTGAAATTCGTTTTGGGGTGAATTTCGTCCGTCTGTCTGTCTGGCTGGTCAACACGATAACTGCCGTAACTATTTATCGATCACAGCGAAATTTTGCCAGTGACTATTATTTGTCCATGGCTAGTTTGGGATTGAAAATGGGCGTTGTGGCCACGCCCATTCTGGTACCTCCCATACAAATCAACACATTTAGTACGAAATCATGTTTCTTCTAAACCCCTTTTCTGGTAGATGTGATTAGCTTCAACTCAAACATTGGTTAATAGTCTGTAAATATCTACTTAATTGGAAAAAATGGGCGAATTTGCCACGCCCATTTTGGTACATCCCATGTAAAACCTTGGTGGTCGTCCGTGTTGTCAATGCGATAAGTCGCGTGACACACTTCCGATCCTAATGAAATTGGGTATTAATTAGCCTTCATGTCACTAAACGCAAGGCACCGATTAAGACAAAGGTGGTTTTGTCACGCCCATTTTAGTACCTCCCACACAAAAGTTGTTCGGCCAGATAACTCCCGTAAATCTTTGCCGATCACAATGATATTTTTTTAGTATCAGGGTTCGTATTTCGTGGGTTATGAGTTCCCCTAGGTTACCCAGGATAACCCATTATTATTGCCGTGGGGAATGAGTAGCGATCGCTTACCCATTACCCACAGGGTATGAGGAAAATAATGGGTAGCTACCCAAATGGGGAATTACTCATCACGACTTCCCATTACCTTCAGGGCAATGGGAAAATAATGGGTAGCTACCTACGAAATGGGGAATTACCCATCACGATTACCCTCAGGGAAATGGGGAAAATAATGGGTAACTACCCACGACGATGGGCAATGGGTTACCCAGGGTAACTCATCCCCATTTTTGTTCAATAATATGAAAAAATTAGAAAAAATGTCTATATCTCGGAAACGGAGCGTCCAATTGAAAAAATAACCAATTTTTGTGAGTTTCTAAGGGGTTTTCGTAAAGTGGTCCAATTCGTATGGAAGAATTTTTTTCGAAAAATCGCCAAAATATAAAAATCGCTTAAATACAAAAGTGGCTATAACTCGAAAACGGTGCGTCCAATCGAATAAATAAAACAAATTTTACCTCCTCAGCAGGCTTTATCCGATGAGTGTCTCCAATATGGCATCACTTTTTTTTCGATTTATAGTCAGTTTTATATTTTAACCATTTTTTTATTTTGGCGATTTTTCGAAAAAAATTCTTCCATACGAATTGGACCAGTTTATGAAAAGCCCTTAGAAACCCACAAAAATTGGTTATTTTTTCAATTGGACGGTCCGTTTGCGAGATATAGACATTTTTTCTAATTTGTTCATATTATCGATCAAAAATGGGGATGAGTTACCCTGGGTACCCTGGGTAGCTACCTATTATTTTACCCATTTCCCTGAGGGTAATGGGAAATCGTGATGAGTAATTCCCCATTGTCGGGGGTAGCTACCTATTATTTTCCCCATTGCCCTGAGGGTAATGGGTAATCATGATGGGTAATTTCTCATTTTCGTGGGTAGCTAGCCATTATTTTCCCCATACCCTGCGGGTAATGGGTAAATGTTTAGTACACATTTCCCACGACGATGTGTATGAGTTACTCATGGGGGGTAAATACGAACTCTAGTTAGTATCCATTATTTGTCCAAACATAGTTCGGGGTTGAAAATGGGTTTATTTTGCCACGTCCCTTCTGGTACCTCCCAAACAAATCGACACATTTAGTACAAAATCGTATTTCTCCTAAAACTTTTTCCTGGTAGATGTGATTAGCTTCAACTCACTCATTGCTCAATAATCTGTAACTGTCTATTTAAGAAGAGAAAATTGGCGAGGTTGCCACACCCATTCTGGTACCTCCCATACAAAAGCTTGGTGGCCGTCCGGGTTGTCAATGCGATAAGTCGCGTGAAACACTTCCGATCTTAATGAAAATAGGTTATAGGCTTCATGTCAGACATATGTTGTTCGACAAGATAACTCCCGCAAAACCGAACCAATCTTTATGAAATTTGGTACTAGACAAAATTTAGTCAAATGCAATTCTTCTACGGAAAAGGAGTCGTTTTGCCACGCCCATTCCGGTACCTCCCATACAAAAGCTTGGTGTTTATCCGGCTTGTCAATGAGGTAAGTCGGGTGAAACACTTCCGATTTTAATGAAATTAGGTCATAGGCTTCGTGTCATTAAACGCCTGTCACCGATTAAGGCAAGGGTGATTTTGTCACGCCCTACCAATGTAAGTTGTGCGGCAAGAATCATCCCGCAAAACCGAACCAAGGTTTATGAAGGTTGATACTACACAAAATTTACTCAAGTGCGCACAAAAGGTGGGCGTATGACCGGTTGATCGACACGATAACTCTGGTAGACTACAAGCGATCTCGCCAATGTTTTCCTAAAAATTAAAGATTAGCTACCGTCCGTGCCCATTTTCTACCTCACGACGCGATATCTCCCGTATACCACAACCGATCTTAACAAAATTTTGTACTGATCAATATTGTAACAATCGATGAACAACTTCGCCATGGAAATGGTTGCACCTCCCATATAAATATTGGGCGGACAATCGGCTGGTAGTCACGATAGCTCTCCATAATCCCTTAGGATAGTAATTAAGTTAATAAGTTAATATTTATTTAATATTTAGCGCAATGTTCCAATTTTCAATAGAACTCGGTCGCAATGAATGACTTCGGGTGAGGGTATGTTTAAGTCGGTTCACCCGACTTAAATTTCGGTACTGGTTTTCAACTATAGTAAAGAGTATACCACGAGAGCGTGGACTTATACCGTAATAGTGTGCATATTTCTGGTTGGTTTCTGTTTCTGTTTGCCTATTTTGGTTTTTAGCTTTGCGAAATCATTCTAAAACTAATAGACGACTTCAAAATAATTTGACTATTTTTTAACAGTATCATATTGAGAATCTGTGAAAGCAATAATGATGTCATAAAAGACGTTTCTTTGGGTATAATTGCCTGTATTAAATGAGATTCACAATTAACGAGATTCTCATAACAAATAAAAAACACTTTCATTAGAACATCGTTGAATTGTTGACTTTTTTTTTAATTTTACCAAATGTTGAAACTGATGCGATGGAAACAATTTCCAAGATTTATGTTTGAATAAAAATATGTTTAATGAAATTTTCTATAATTTATTATAAACATAAAATATCGATTGGCATCACAGCGAATTGATTGCATTCAGTTGTAAAACAATTGCGGAATATATATGGAAATTCCTTTCCTGGTTTGAAATCCACACGATAGACATCGTCGCCGTCGTCGTCTAACTTCAATTCTCACATGAAGTAATAACAGCCTAAATTGAACTGTCAAACTTTGTCAATTTATTGGCTTTGCCTTACACAACCAACAATCAAATAAAAGCGGAACAGCGAAACTTTTCACTGCCACCTCATACCCCTATTCACTCATCCGCACCATGCGTGGATAGCGTATTCAAAGTTGTCGTGCCCAACTTAGATTCCGTAAGTACTTTTAGATGCGCTCCAACCGCCGTTCAGACATACCACTACGTCGTTTGCTCCTAGCGAGGATTAAGTGCTAACAATGAAGTTTAGACAATAAAAAAAAACCGCCAAAACAGAAAAAACCGCTAACACAAACAGTCGGATAGGGAAGGAGGGCGAACATTATATGTACTCGTTCTATTCCATAGCACATTATGTTGGTGCGGTATACGAGTAGCATTCCGGAAAGCGGATTTGAAATGTTGCATTGTTCTACAAGTGCGAGTAAATACATGGATGGTTTTTGGTTTTGCCAGTTGGCACGGAAATACGAGTACAGCCATTGCATGGATACATCCATAATGGTTTCATGCGAGCATGTCTGGGGCCAGGAGGGGCTGCAGCGAACGTACCACTCTGCCTCGGCGGCAACGGAAATAGTTTTGATTTTAATGGCGGCAATTTGCGCTGAATACAAGTGTTAATGTGTGAGATTCACTTTTGCCAACATTTGAATAAAAGACTTTACGCTGTTTCAATTCGAAAAGGGAAACAATTAAACCAATTTAAATTGTACTCATACCAATTCATGGTATTTTAGGGGGATGTTATTGGAGCGAGGTTTCATTCTATTCACAGAGCTTTTAATCTGCAACTATTAAGGTATGATTGCGTCCGTGATTGCATTTGAAATTCAAATCAATTTTAAGGAACAACTGAATTTTTGTAATAGAACCAGAAAGTAATAAAACCAAATGTAACTTTATATAACGGAGTTACTTACCACTGACAAATGCCTCTACATTCAAAGGAGATAAGAGTAAACTGCTCTGAATTATTTATGGTCATTCATAACCAGTACTGTTTGAAGACAAATGTGCACAGTCAAAGAATCTAATTTGAAATCAGAATAATTATTTGAATCTCAGATTTTTTAAAAATTATTATTATTACTAAAATTATGGTGATGTTGGGTTGTAGGAATAAATGCTAGTTTTTTCTAATTACCCAAGATTTTTCTTAAATACAAGTATTTTTTGGAAAAAATTAATTTTGTATTCAAAAAAATTAAACAAGGATAATGATTTTTACGAAAAAGTAAAAAACGTTGAATTAAAACCAAACAAAATATGTGTATGGTAGCACCCATATCACTATTAAGAAAGCTACAGAACATAGCAATGAATACATTCATAGGATAATACTTAATATAGAGACTACATGATATGTCTTAGCACCTGACAAGTTCAAAACTCCATGCATGAAAACGTTCCTGGTGCTATTTTACTTGTTGATGTAGTATGTCCTTTAAAATAGGGGTTATTAAAGGGTCAGAATATGTGAAATCAATCATGAATTTGCAGGACCTTCCCCGATTTTGATGAAACTTGGCACAATTGTTACACTAATTGAACAACTGACAAATCCAAATTTTTAGCCACCTACGTCCACTGGGGCCGAAAATATGGGGGTAACAATTTCGCCGGAAATTTTTAGGTTGTGACGCTCTTTTACACTAAAAATTCATTATCTTGGATTATGTAATAGCTGAGACGCTCATTTTTTTTTTTGTTTTAAAGCTAATAATATGCGTTTCAAAACTGCTATAAAATTTTTTTTTTTTTTTTTTATTAAGGGGTGTACCTCTTATATTAAGGTCGTGGCAAAGAGTGGGGGATATGGGGGGGAATGTATCCCCCGATTTTTTTTTAACTTTTTATACTCAAAGAGTTAGTCCCAAGGAACATATTCTGAAATTTTCAGCTTGGGACGGGGTCATTCCATGAAATATCAATCAAAAGTTGTTTACTTGAAGACAAAAGAAGGGTTCCTAACAAATTTACAGGTCGCTCTAAAAGGTGGAAGAAATGTATACCCCGATTTTTTTAAAACTTGGAATAAGATTTTAAAAATTTTAATCTCGGGACACAATGATTCCACGTTTAATCAAAATAGTCTATTTGACCTCCTCCGATTTTGATTAAGTGGTCTGAAAATATAATTAAAAAAAAAAACTTTTTTTTTTTTTTATTTTATTAAAAATAAAAATAACATAACAAAATAAAGAAAATTTCAAGGGGTTTAACAAACTTCAAAAATAAGCATGTATTTATATTACAAATAAAAAATAACACAAAACAGAACAAAATAAAGAACATTTCAAATAACTTAAAAATTAACTAATTTTATTAAAAATAAAAAATTACATAAACCAAATTTCAAGGGGCTGGCACCAGTATAAAGTTGATCGTCAGAACTTATTTAAGCTTCAAAATAGAATCTACCGATTATAATTTCTCTCCAATAATTGAGACTTTTGTGCTGTCTTGAGATCCAGAAAAAGTTTGTACATTCAAAATTGTGGTTGAAGTTGAAAGAGGAATGAAGGCATGGAACTTTCTGGTTCCAGGAATATTTCTGCACAGACTTAATCTCTCGCTCAATAACTCTTTTTGGATTTCATACTCACCAGCAGTAACAAAATTAAAATGAATATTGCGTATATTTTCCACGCACCAATCAAACAACTGGCGAGAAGTCATTATTTGATTTTGGTATGGTCGCTGTAAACTTGCACGGGTAGCCAATCTTTTTACCGTACCACCCACTCCATCGCATGCTCCTTTACCATGCGAGGTGGCAAAGAAATGTCATTCCGCTGAGATACCATAATCTTCAGTATGTTTGCATAAATTCATAAAGTTTTTTCTGTTTTTGAATTGAGAGGCGGCTCCATCAAAAAAGTAATACATTTTTTCAACCGTAGGAAATTTTGATTTCAAAAAAGTAATCATTCTTTGTGTATATAAATACACTGCAATTGCATCGTGATCTAGGCAGTCAGATATGATCACAAAGCTTGTTGAAATGAGCTTGCCTTCTATCTTGCAATAAATTACGAAGGGAAGAATGGTTACTTGTGAATTATTCCAATGAAAACGTTGGATTTCATCTTGCACAAAAAATTTATAATTTTGTTACTGCTGGTGAGTATGAAATTCAAAAAGAGTTATTGAGCGAGAGATTAAGTCTGTGCAGAAGTATTCCTGGAACCAGAAAGTTCCATGCCTTCATTCCTCTTTCAACTTCAACCACAATTTTGAATGTACAAACTTTTTCTGGATCTCAAGACAGCACAAAAGTCTCAATTATTGGAGAGAAATTATAATCGGTAGATTCTATTTTGAAGCTTAAATAAGTTCTGACGATCAATTTTATACTGGTGCCAGCCCCTTGAAATTTGGTTTATGTAATTTTTTATTTTTAATAAAATTAGTTAATTTTTAAGTTATTTGAAATGTTCTTTATTTTGTTCTGTTTTGTGTTATTTTTTATTTTTAATATAAATACATGCTTATTTTTGAAGTTTGTTAAACCCCTTGAAATTTTCTTTATTTTGTTATGTTATTTTTATTTTTAATAAAATAAAAAAAAAAAAAAAGTTTTTTTTTTTAATTATATTTTCAGACCACTTAATCAAAATCGGAGGAGGTCAAATAGACTATTTTGATTAAACGTGGAATCATTGTGTCCCGAGATTAAAATTTTTAAAATCTTATTCCAAGTTTTAAAAAAATCGGGGTATACATTTCTTCCACCTTTTAGAGCGACCTGTAAATTTGTTAGGAACCCTTCTTTTGTCTTCAAGTAAACAACTTTTGATTGATATTTCATGGAATGACCCCGTCCCAAGCTGAAAATTTCAGAATATGTTCCTTGGGACTAACTCTTTGAGTATAAAAAGTTCAAAAAAAAACCGGGGGATACATTCCCCCCCATATCCCCCACTCTTTGCCACGACCTTAATATAAGAGGTACACCCCTTAATAAAAAAAAAAAATAAAAATGTTATAGCAGTTTTGAAACGCATATTATTAGCTTTAAAACAAAAAAAAAATGAGCGTCTCAGCTATTACATAATCCAAGATAATGAATTTTTAGTGTAAAAGAGCGTCACAACCTAAAAATTTCCGGCGAAATTGTTACCCCCATATTTTCGGCCCCAGTGGACGTAGGTGGCTAAAAATTTGGATTTGTCAGTTGTTGAACTAGTGTAACAATTGTGCCAATTTTCATTAAAATCGGTGGGGGTCCTGAAAATTTTCACCTATTTTTGATTGATTTCACATATTCTGACCCTAAAACAATTTTTGAATCGAAAGCGTTGTATTCTCACAAAGACAGTAGTGCTTTTATTTTTGAGGTGCAATATCCGCGGGTCTAGATATCTCAATTTAACATATTATAGGCGGTCTTGTGAATTTGAAACCTTCAATCACTTTTCAATACAATACATTCATATAAGGATTTCGATGAAAACAATAATAATCAAACTAGTCGGCATTCGCCGATGATATTGTTATTTAGCTGGCTGATGAGACAATATCTAATAATAATGAAGGACTTCAAATCTCATTTGACAAGTATGCCCTTGGTTGGCATTTAAAAATAGACACTAATAAGTGTGAGACTATTATATTTCGACCACCAGTAGGAAAATGTTATAACGACGTAAAGCGGAATTGGAAACAATTCTGAATCAGATCAAACTTTCCTAATAGGAGCATTGAGAACAAACACAAAATGAAATGTGTAGGGGTGTACCTGGACAAATACTTATACTTTTATGAACATATAAAGGAGATAGTCTCAGAGGCAAAAAAAATTTTTTTTTAAAGTATACAGGCGCCTTTTTCAGTCTAAACATATAAATTCCCGTGTCAAAACTATAAAGTAGTCCTCTCTGTTGTCCTCTCTGTAGCAACGTATCGCCGGCGGTCATGGGAAAATTAAGGATATTCGAAAGAAATGTTTAAGAGCGCCTACTGCTCTGTACAGGACAGGACAAAGTCAGTACACAAAGTATATATCAAACAAGAAATTGTATAAGTATAATAAGCCCAATGTAATTCGAATTGATAATTACATCATAAATTTAATAACTACGTTGTACAACAAACTATGAAAACAATTCAATAATGGCTCCCTACTATACAAATCCAAATTATTTAAGTGACGCATTACGAAAAGGGTTTGTCCGAACCGAGGCATTTATTACCTGGACAAACAAAAATATATATCGAGCATACAAATGGGATTCCCGTCATATATCATAAATACAGACGGGCAAATATTAAAGCAGTAAAAATTACAACGTTCAATGTCGGTGATTTTAGACACAATACTAACATATCGCAGAAAGATATTGCACTAATGTCAAAAAGCAAAAAATTGAGGTGGCTATGTTAAAATTAATGTTTTATAAAAAAATTTTGATTTAACTGGACCATCGATTTTAGTATATAAAAAACACGATATTTATGTTATTTCTTTATTAAAAATTTTTCAGTACATTGTTATCTTATATGAGTGCTAAATTAATTTCAATTAATTGAATTTATGAAGTTGTACAAATACAACATAGACGTGTATTAAATATATTCCAGAGCCCGATATGGAGCCAGTACATATATAAAAAAAATATAAATTGTTAAATTGCTATTGTTTATTATGGTACCAAATTTTTTATAATTACTTAAATTCAATAAACGTTCTGAAACAAAAATAATTATTTATGATTTTTTTTTTGCTAAAAAATAATGATTATGGGCTGATTTTTTTAATATTACTCAAATATAATCATTACCATTGAAAAAGATCCTTAAAACTAATAATTTCCTCAGGCCATTTAAAAGTATCAAACATATCCTCCAACGATTTAAGTTTTGAACTAATAGAGAGAAAATCAGAATTTATATTTTGAAATTCTTTCTTGGCCTCCTTAAATAGCTTATAAAAGTCAACATCGAATTCCCTACACTTCTAACATGCTCAGCGAAGCCCGAAATCCTTAGCCGTAATTATGTCATAATCCCTTCCATTGAAGCCAGCACACTTCATGGGCATGACCATCACAAAGCCAAAATGAAAGAAAACAACGTCCCTGACTGTACAAATCTAGTAATAATTACCAACTATGTCTAAAGGTATGCAATAAAATAAAATAACAAAACGTATTCCTACAACTTTCAAACACTAAACCATGAAATCCTAAAAGTATGCAGAATAATACTGGGTTGTATACTGGGTTATAGCATGCTACGTTTAAAAAGAAGTTGTTTAATTTTTTTTCAATTAGTCCCCATCCCACAACGTGCGATAATGAACTTCGTTCCAATAAAAAATGCAGACAACCTGACTCCTCTCCTACAAATGCCTAGTACATTAGAAAATGATCGGAATAATAGTTTACAAGTTCTGATATTATTTCCACGTCTTCTGCAGTCGGATCCACTACGCAATATTAATATTTTCAGTTATTTGTATGAAGGAGAACTAGTTATATGGTCCTAAAATACTAGTTGTATACTAGTTCTGCGCTAGTACTTTTTCGTATTGGTTCGTACCTGATGATTCGTATTTATAATACTGTTGCAATGGGACTTAGGGCCAGTTTCACTCTCATCGTTTAAAGGCTCAATTAAAAAATTCAGAACTTTACAAATTAATTGACATTTAAATGACAATTGTCGGGCATTTAGGGATCATTTACGTTTAGAATGACCGTTATGACACTGATATCACAAATATTTTATAACAATTTAATAATTAACAATTTCTAAATCACCTATGATGATTTCAAACATATTCTTTATTTTTTTTAAATTCAAAATTTAGTTTCTTACACTAGGTTATCACACAATTTACAGAGTTAACTTTTCATCTAAAATCATTTCAATTATATTTCCAACATACATGTGTGTTTATGACATTGTTGGTTAACGTAAAGGATTCAAACAACACGTCCATCTGTGTCCTTTGTTCATCAAATATTGCCAACCAACCATTTCGAGTTGGCATGTGGTGGTAAAATGAAATGCTAAACAAAAGGATATGACCAAGTTTAAGTAGGCTTCACAAGGATTTAAATGTGGCAAAATGGAATACTTTTTTAATGGATTCGTTAAAAGCTTTTAGACAATTTCTTATTCCTTGTTCAGCAAACAAAAGCCATGGACTCAACAACCAGGGAGGATAAAGGTTAAAATTGTTTTCATATGAAGGCATGTGTGTTGCCATCAAACAAGTCGAAAGGGAACGACAGAAATAGCCTGAAATACAAAAGAAAATAAACGAAATGGTGTATATCAAAAGAATTGATTTCTTCCTGTAGGATTCTTGCTGTTCTAGCAAACACTTTAAACACCTCCAGTACAAAGCCATAGGCATTTCGCAACAAGGAAGGCGGAAGATTGAGCTAAAAAGTTTTGATACATCTTAAGAGGAAATCTGAAACGCTCCAACATGCATAGGCAAATCTAGCAGTTGTTTACTTCACCAACAACGAGTGCGTGAGGATGTGTTGAATAAGCAGTTTTGAATTGGTAAGGAATCGGAGCTACGAAGGCATTCTCAAACACTTTAATGTGCACTTTTTGAAATGAATAAATAAAATTCACATTAAGATAACAATAATGGTATAATTATGCGCCACTGAGTATAATTGATGATGCCCAGAAGACCATTTAACCACATGCGGTTAATACTCACACTCGGACACTTTCTCATTCACGCATTCAAACATTTGGCTAAAAAGTAACAAATGCCTCTTTTAGCCAAATTTAACTTTAATGACAACACGCTCCCATTCACACACGTAATTCTTAGAAAAATTTACCAAATTACCAACAAAACCAACAAATGATTCAACTGTATGGGAAAACTTTAGCCGGACTTCACTAGTACTATTCCGGACATCCAAGCCAACTCGAGGTTTGTTAGTTGTGGTCAGTTAATTAAAACATAATGAGACCTAAACATGAACGTCAATGGACTGAAGTGGATGGAATTAAGTTCTAAGACCTTCCAAATGGTTGGTCAGTAATATTACGCTTTAATGGCCGGAGACCCTCACTACTACAAGATGGGTGTGCTCGAGTTGAGACCGTCAAAAAGCGAGAGGGAAGCAACTACAAAGCTAATGGAAATGTTGATTTACTGTGCAAAGGCGTGTAATCTGTAATTTAAATCAATTTTCAGCACAAAAATCATAATACATAGAACGGAATTTAACCTTAAAGTAACGCATGGCAAATAATAAAGCTGCTACTGCTCAATCACCATTATTTTAAACAATGTTGACTTGATGCGTAACTTTGAAATTTGTTGCAAGGATTAAACTGAAATCTCTTTTAATAAGAAGTTTACAAATAGGAATAGTGACGTAAAGAAAGAATGTGTAACGAGTGTCAAATTTTCTTCTGCATTAAAAAGTTAATCTTTCTTAAGAATCCAATTTATGATTTTTCATCAAAACAGATGTATCCTTTCAAGATTTTATGTGTTTTGGAAAATTATTAACAACTAATAAATTGTATGTTAATATAGTTCTTTCGAAAAATTTCATTTACCTGGGAATTTCTTCCTACGTACACTCGAAGAAAAATTTGGTTGAGATAACCGAAACAGCAGTGATTAAATTTGGAGTTTTTCACAACCTAATTAGAGTTTGTCACAGCCAAAGTAGAGATTATTCCAAACGCATTAGAGTTTGTCACAGCCGCATTAGAGGTTGTCACAACCGCAGTAAAGGTTGACCCAATAGAATTATACGTTATCACAACCAAATTTAAATGGTGCCGCAACCGAATTTAAAGATTATCAATTTTTTTGATTAATTGAGACTTTTTAAATGTTATAACTGTGTTCTCGATGTTCCCATAAATAAGTACAAAATGAAGAGTTTATGGACCTTATCTTTAGGGAATAAAATTACTTTTACATGCCACTTACGGCCGTTTTTGATGTTACAGCCTTCATGGATCACGTTGTGCTTGTCGATTTAGGCATTAAACCCCATCATTGGACCGTTATATACAGAGATGATGTTATACTACCTTTGGTTTCGCGTGTACATCAGAACATCTCAAACGTCTCATTTTCAGAACTGATGAGATCTGTTTATAATGCCAAATAACGGGGTATTATCTTTCAAGCAAGTGTATTATTTGTAAAACCCATAATTACAATATACTAAAGGTTCCGCCAAATAACTTTTTTTTTTGAAAATGCTATAAATAAACTACTGAATATTTTCTCAAATTTCTTTTTTTATTTGAAAGTACAATCCTTCCGGTTAATAATGGAAAATAATTTCATTCAAATGGCTGCCTCGGCTGTCCATGCAGTAGCCTACACGATCGGTCCAATTTTTAAGCACATTATCGATTGTGTTGCAGCTGTATTTCACCAATGGCTTCACGAATATTGTCCTTTAAAGCGTCAATTGTCTCTGGCTTGTCGGCGTAACACTTATCTTTGAGGGCACCCCACAAATAATAGACCAACGGTGTCAAATCGCAGCTCCGAGGTCGCCAAACGACATCAGCTCTGCGGCTGATAATGCGATCTTCAAAAA